>CM077911.1:438535-10438535 GCA_039766575.1 Serrognathus titanus
CTGTCGAGCTTGCAATTTCGCACTAAACAAGATGAAATTTCGATGCAGCTTTGAAACGCCTACTGGTACGAGCTTGCAATTTCGCACTAAACAAGATGAAATTTCGATGCAGTTATTCCGTCGGGAAATCGACATTACGCCTCCTCGCGTTTATGTGATCCTGGTACGAGCTTGCAATTTCGCACTAAACAAGATGAAATTTCGATGCAGCTTATTCCGTCGGGTAATCGACATTACGCCTCCTCGCGTTTATGTGATCCTGGTACGAGCTTGCAATTTCGCACTAAACAAGATGAAATTTCGATGCAGCTTATTCCGTCGGGTAATCGACATTACGCCTCCTCGCGTTTTATGTGATCCTGGTACGAGCTTGGCAATTTCGCACTAAACAAGATGAAATTTCGATGCAGCTGTATTCCGTCGGGTAATCGACATTACGCCTCCTCGCGTTTATGTGATCCTGGTACGAGCTTGCAATTTCGCACTAAACAAGATGAAATTTCGATGCAGCTTATTCCGTCGGGTAATCGACATTACGCCTCCTCGCGTTTATGTGATCCTGGTACGAGCTTGCAATTTCGCACTAAACAAGATGAAATTTCGATGCAGCTTATTCCGTCGGGTAATCGACATTACGCCTCCTCGCGTTTATGTGATCCTGGTACGAGCTTGCAATTTCGCACTAAACAAGATGAAATTTCGATGCAGCTTATTCCGTCGGGTAATCGACATTACGCCTCCTCGCGTTTATGTGATCCTGGTACGAGCTTGCAATTTCGCACTAAACAAGATGAAATTTCGATGCAGCTATTCCGTCGGGAAATCGACATTACGCCTCCTCGCGTTTTATGTGATCCTGGTACGAGCTTGCAATTTCGCACTAAACAAGATGAAATTTCGATGCAGCTTATTCCGTCGGGTAATCGACATTACGCCTCCTCGCGTTATGGATCCTGGTACGAGCTTGCAATTTCGCACTAAACAAGATGAAATTTCGATGCAGCTTATTCCGTCGGGAAATCGACATACGCCTCCTCGCGTTTATGTGATCCTGGTACGAGCTTGCAATTTCGCACTAAACAAGATGAAATTTCGATGCAGCTTATTCCGTCGGGTAATCGACATTACGCCTCCTCGCGTTTATGTGATCCTGGTACGAGCTTGCAATTCGCACTAAACAAGATGAAATTTCGATGCAGCTTATTCCGTCGGAAATCGACATTACGCCTCCTCGCGTTTATGTGATCCTGGTACGAGCTTGCAATTTCGCACTAAACAAGATGAAATTTTCGATGCAGCTTATTCCGTCGGGTAATCGACATTACGCCTCCTCGCGTTTATGTGATCCTGGTACGAGCTTGCAATTTCGCACTAAACAAGATGAAATTTCGATGCAGCCTTATTCCGTCGGGAAATCGACATTACTGCCTCCTCGCCGTTTATGTGATCCTGTACGAGCTTGCAATTTCGCACTAAACAAGATGAAAATTTCGATGCAGCTTATTCCGTCGGGTAATCGACATTACGCCTCCTCGCGTTATGTGATCCTGGTACGAGTTTGCAAATTCGCATTAAACAAACAAAATTTCGAGGCAGCTTATTCCGTCGGGAAATCGACATTACGCCTCCTCGCGTTTATGTGATCCTGGTACGAGCTTGCAATTTCGCACTAAACAAGATGAAATTTCGATTCAGCTTATTCCGTCGGGTAATCGACATTAGCCTCCTCGCGTTTATGTGATCCTGGTACGAGCTTGCAATTTCGCACTAAACAAGATGAAATTTCGATGCAGCTTATTCCGTCGGGTAATCGACATTACGCCTCCTCGCGTTTATGTGATCCTGGTACGAGCTTGCAATTTCGCACTAAACAAGATGAAATTTCGATGCAGCTTATTCCGTCGGGTAATCGACATTACGCCTCCTCGCGTTTATGTGATCCTGGTACGAGTTTGCAAATTCGCATTAAACAAAACAAAATTTCGAGGCAGCTTATTCCGTCGGGAAATCGACATTACGCCTCCTCGCGTTTATGTGATCCTGGTACGAGCTTGCAATTTCGCACTAAACAAGATGAAATTCGATGCAGCTTATTCTGTCGGGTAATCGACATTACGCCTCCTCGCGTTTATGTGATCCTGGTACGAGCTTGCAATTTCGCACTAAACAAGATGAAATTTCGATGCAGCTTATTCCGTCGGGTAATCGACATTACGCCTCCTCGCGTTTATGTGATCCTGGTACGAGCTTCTCGAGCTTATTCGTCGGGAAATCGACATTACGCCTCCTCGCGTTTATGTGATCCTGGGTACGAGCTTGCAATTTCGCACTAAACAAGATGAAATTTCGATGCAGCTTATTCCGTCGGGAAATCGACATTACGCCTCCTCGCGTTTATGTGATCCTGGTACGAGCTTGCAATTTCGCACTAAACAAGATGAAATTTCGATGCAGCTTATTCCGTCGGGAAATCGACATTACGCCTCCTCGCGTTTATGTGATCCTGGTACGAGCTTGCAATTTCGCACTAAACAAGATGAAATTTCGATGCAGCTTATTCCGTCGGGTAATCGACATTACGCCTCCTCGCGTTTATGTGATCCTGGTACGAGCTTGCAATTTCGCACTAAACAAGATGAAATTTCGATGCAGCTTATTCCGTCGGGAAATCGACATTACGCCTCCTCGCGTTTATGTGATCCTGGTACGAGCTTGCAATTTCGCACTAAACAAGATGAAATTTCGATGCAGCTTATTCCGTCGGGAAATCGACATTACGCCTCCTCGCGTTTATGTGATCCTGGTACGAGCTTGCAATTTCGCACTAAACAAGATGAAATTTCGATGCAGCTTATTCCGTCGGGTAATCGACATTACGCCTCCTCGCGTTTATGTGATCCTGGTACGAGCTTGCAATTTCGCACTAAACAAGATGAAATTTCGATGCAGCTTATTCCGTCGGGTAATCGACATTACGCCTCCTCGCGTTTATGTGATCCTGGTACGAGCTTGCAATTTCGCACTAAACAAGATGAAATTTCGATGCAGCTTATTCCGTCGGGAAATCGACATTACGCCTCCTCGCGTTTATGTGATCCTGGTACGAGCTTGCAATTTCGCACTAAACAAGATGAAATTTCGATGCAGCTTATTCCGTCGGGAAATCGACATTACGCCTCCTCGCGTTTATGTGATCCTGGTACGAGCTTGCAATTTCGCACTAAACAAGATGAAATTTCGATGCAGCTTATTCCGTCGGGAAATCGACATTACGCCTCCTCGCGTTTATGTGATCCTGGTACGAGCTTGCAATTTCGCACTAAACAAGATGAAATTTCGATGCAGCTTATTCCGTCGGGAAATCGACATTATGCCTCCTCGCGTTTATGTGATCCTGGTACGAGCTTGCAATTTCGCACTAAACAAGATGAAATTTCGATGCAGCTTATTCCGTCGGGTAATCGACATTACGCCTCCTCGCGTTTATGTGATCCTGGTACGAGCTTGCAATTTCGCACTAAACAAGATGAAATTTCGATGCAGCTTATTCCGTCGGGAAATCGACATTACGCCTCCTCGCGTTTATGTGATCCTGGTACGAGCTTGCAATTTCGCACTAAACAAGATGAAATTTCGATGCAGCTTATTCCGTCGGGAAATCGACATTACGCCTCCTCGCGTTTATGTGATCCTGGTACGAGCTTGCAATTTCGCACTAAACAAGATGAAATTTCGATGCAGCTTATTCCGTCGGGAAATCGACATTATGCCTCCTCGCGTTTATGTGATCCTGGTACGAGCTTGCAATTTCGCACTAAACAAGATGAAATTTCGATGCAGCTTATTCCGTCGGGTAATCGACATTACGCCTCCTCGCGTTTATGTGATCCTGGTACGAGCTTGCAATTTCGCACTAAACAAGATGAAATTTCGATGCAGCTTATTCCGTCGGGAAATCGACATTACGCCTCCTCGCGTTTATGTGATCCTGGTACGAGCTTGCAATTTCGCACTAAACAAGATGAAATTTCGATGCAGCTTATTCCGTCGGGAAATCGACATTACGCCTCCTCGCGTTTATGTGATCCTGGTACGAGCTTGCAATTTCGCACTAAACAAGATGAAATTTCGATGCAGCTTATTCCGTCGGGAAATCGACATTACGCCTCCTCGCGTTTATGTGATCCTGGTACGAGCTTGCAATTCGCACTAAACAAGATGAAATTTCGATGCAGCTTATTCCGTCGGGAAATCGACATTATGCCTCCTCGCGTTTATGTGATCCTGGTACGAGCTTGCAATTTCGCACTAAACAAGATGAAATTTCGATGCAGCTTATTCCGTCGGGTAATCGACATTACGCCTCCTCGCGTTTATGTGATCCTGGTACGAGTTTGCAAATTCGCACTAAACAAAACTAAATTTCGATGCAGCTTATTCCGTCGGGAATCGACATTACGCCTCCTCGCGTTTATGTGATCCTGGTACGAGCTTGCAATTTCGCACTAAACAAGATGAAATTTCGATTCAGCTTATTCCGTCGGGAAATCGACATTACGCCTCCTCGCGTTTATGTGATCCTGGTACGAGCTTGCAATTTCGCACTAAACAAGATGAAATTTCGATGCAGCTTATTCCGTCGGGAAATCGACATTACGCCTCCTCGCGTTTATGTGATCCTGGTACGAGCTTGCAATTTCGCACTAAACAAGATGAAATTTCGATGCAGCTTATTCCGTCGGGTAATCGACATTACGCCTCCTCGCGTTTATGTGATCCTGGTACGAGCTTGCAATTTCGCACTAAACAAGATGAAATTTCGATGCAGCTTATTCCGTCGGGTAATCGACATTACGCCTCCTCGCGTTTATGTGATCCTGGTACGAGTTTGCAAATTCGCATTAAACAAAACAAAATTTCGAGGCAGCTTATTCCGTCGGGAAATCGACATTACGCCTCCTCGCGTTTATGTGATCCTGGTACGAGCTTGCAATTTCGCACTAAACAAGATGAAATTTCGATTCAGCTTATTCCGTCGGGTAATCGACATTACGCCTCCTCGCGTTTATGTGATCCTGGTACGAGCTTGCAATTTCGCACTAAACAAGATGAAATTTCGATGCAGCTTATTCCGTCGGGTAAATCGACATTACGCCTCCTCGCGTTTATGTGATCCTGGTACGAGCTTGCAATTTCGCACTAAACAAGATGAAATTTCGATGCAGCTTATTCCGTCGGGTAATCGACATTACGCCTCCTCGCGTTTATGTGATCCTGGTACGAGCTTGCAATTTCGCACTAAACAAGATGAAATTTCGATGCAGCTTATTCCGTCGGGTAATCGACATTACGCCTCCTCGCGTTTATGTGATCCTGGTACGAGCTTGCAATTTCGCACTAAACAAGATGAAATTTCGATGCAGCTTATTCCGTCGGGTAATCGACATTACGCCTCCTCGCGTTTATGTGATCCTGGTACGAGCTTGCAATTTCGCACTAAACAAGATGAAATTTCGATGCAGCTTATTCCGTCGGGTAATCGACATTACGCCTCCTCGCGTTTATGTGATCCTGGTACGAGCTTGCAATTTCGCACTAAACAAGATGAAATTTCGATGCAGCTTATTCCGTCGGGTAATCGACATTACGCCTCCTCGCGTTTATGTGATCCTGGTACGAGCTTGCAATTTCGCACTAAACAAGATGAAATTTCGATGCAGCTTATTCCGTCGGGAAATCGACATTACGCCTCCTCGCGTTTATGTGATCCTGGTACGAGCTTGCAATTTCGCACTAAACAAGATGAAATTTCGATGCAGCTTATTCCGTCGGGTAATCGACATTACGCCTCCTCGCGTTTATGTGATCCTGGTACGAGCTTGCAATTTCGCACTAAACAAGATGAAATTTCGATGCAGCTTATTCCGTCGGGTAATCGACATTACGCCTCCTCGCGTTTATGTGATCCTGGTACGAGCTTGCAATTTCGCACTAAACAAGATGAAATTTCGATGCAGCTTATTCCGTCGGGAAATCGACATTACGCCTCCTCGCGTTTATGTGATCCTGGTACGAGCTTGCAATTTCGCACTAAACAAGATGAAATTTCGATGCAGCTTATTCCGTCGGGAAATCGACATTACGCCTCCTCGCGTTTATGTGATCCTGGTACGAGCTTGCAATTTCGCACTAAACAAGATGAAATTTCGATGCAGCTTATTCCGTCGGGAAATCGACATTACGCCTCCTCGCGTTTATGTGATCCTGGTACGAGCTTGCAATTTCGCACTAAACAAGATGAAATTTCGATGCAGCTTATTCCGTCGGGTAATCGACATTACGCCTCCTCGCGTTTATGTGATCCTGGTACGAGCTTGCAATTTCGCACTAAACAAGATGAAATTTCGATGCAGCTTATTCCGTCGGGAAATCGACATTACGCCTCCTCGCGTTTATGTGATCCTGGTACGAGCTTGCAATTTCGCACTAAACAAGATGAAATTTCGATGCAGCTTATTCCGTCGGGTAATCGACATTACGCCTCCTCGCGTTTATGTGATCCTGGTACGAGCTTGCAATTTCGCACTAAACAAGATGAAATTTCGATGCAGCTTATTCCGTCGGGAAATCGACATTACGCCTCTCGCGTTTATGTGATCCTGGTACGAGCTTGCAATTTCGCACTAAACAAGATGAAATTTCGATGCAGCTTATTCCGTCGGGTAATCGACATTACGCCTCCTCGCGTTATGTGATCCTGGTACGAGCTTGCAATTTCGCACTAAACAAGATGAAATTTCGATGCAGCTTATTCCGTCGGGTAATCGACATTACGCCTCCTCGCGTTTATGTGATCCTGGTACGAGCTTGCAATTTCGCACTAAACAAGATGAAATTTCGATGCAGCTTATTCCGTCGGGTAATCGACATTACGCCTCCTCGCGTTTATGTGATCCTGGTACGAGCTTGCAATTTCGCACTAAACAAGATGAAATTTCGATGCAGCTTATTCCGTCGGGAAATCGACATTACGCCTCCTCGCGTTTATGTGATCCTGGTACGAGCTTGCAATTTCGCACTAAACAAGATGAAATTTCGATGCAGCTTATTCCGTCGGGAAATCGACATTACGCCTCCTCGCGTTTATGTGATCCTGGTACGAGCTTGCAATTTCGCACTAAACAAGATGAAATTTCGATGCAGCTTATTCCGTCGGGTAATCGACATTACGCCTCCTCGCGTTTATGTGATCCTGGTACGAGCTTGCAATTTCGCACTAAACAAGATGAAATTTCGATGCAGCTTATTCCGTCGGGTAATCGACATTACGCCTCCTCGCGTTTATGTGATCCTGGTACGAGCTTGCAATTTCGCACTAAACAAGATGAAATTTCGATGCAGCTTATTCCGTCGGGTAATCGACATTACGCCTCCTCGCGTTTATGTGATCCTGGTACGAGCTTGCAATTTCGCACTAAACAAGATGAAATTTCGATGCAGCTTATTCCGTCGGGAAATCGACATTACGCCTCCTCGCGTTTATGTGATCCTGGTACGAGCTTGCAATTTCGCACTAAACAAGATGAAATTTCGATGCAGCTTATTCCGTCGGGTAATCGACATTACGCCTCCTCGCGTTTATGTGATCCTGGTACGAGCTTGCAATTTCGCACTAAACAAGATGAAATTTCGATGCAGCTTATTCCGTCGGGAAATCGACATTATGCCTCCTCGCGTTTATGTGATCCTGGTACGAGCTTGCAATTTCGCACTAAACAAGATGAAATTTTGATGCAGCTTATTCCGTCGGGTAATCGACATTACGCCTCCTCGCGTTTATGTGATCCTGGTACGAGCTTGCAATTTCGCACTAAACAAGATGAAATTTCGATTCAGCTTATTCCGTCGGGTAATCGACATTACGCCTCCTCGCGTTTATGTGATCCTGGTACGAGCTTGCAATTTCGCACTAAACAAGATGAAATTTCGATGCAGCTTATTCCGTCGGGTAATCGACATTACGCCTCCTCGCGTTTATGTGATCCTGGTACGAGCTTGCAATTTCGCACTAAACAAGATGAAATTTCGATGCAGCTTATTCCGTCGGGTAATCGACATTACGCCTCCTCGCGTTTATGTGATCCTGGTACGAGCTTGCAATTTCGCACTAAACAAGATGAAATTTCGATGCAGCTTATTCCGTCGGGTAATCGACATTACGCCTCCTCGCGTTTATGTGATCCTGGTACGAGCTTGCAATTTCGCACTAAACAAGATGAAATTTCGATGCAGCTTATTCCGTCGGGTAATCGACATTACGCCTCCTCGCGTTTATGTGATCCTGGTACGAGCTTGCAATTTCGCACTAAACAAGATGAAATTTCGATGCAGCTTATTCCGTCGGGTAATCGACATTACGCCTCCTCGCGTTTATGTGATCCTGGTACGAGCTTGCAATTTCGCACTAAACAAGATGAAATTTCGATGCAGCTTATTCCGTCGGGTAATCGACATTACGCCTCCTCGCGTTTATGTGATCCTGGTACGAGCTTGCAATTTCGCACTAAACAAGATGAAATTTCGATGCAGCTTATTCCGTCGGGTAATCGACATTACGCCTCCTCGCGTTTATGTGATCCTGGTACGAGCTTGCAATTTCGCACTAAACAAGATGAAATTTCGATGCAGCTTATTCCGTCGGGTAATCGACATTACGCCTCCTCGCGTTTATGTGATCCTGGTACGAGCTTGCAATTTCGCACTAAACAAGATGAAATTTCGATGCAGCTTATTCCGTCGGGAAACCGACATTACGCCTCCTCGCGTTTATGTGATCCTGGTACGAGCTTGCAATTTCGCACTAAACAAGATGAAATTTCGATGCAGCTTATTCCGTCGGGTAATCGACATTACGCCTCCTCGCGTTTATGTGATCCTGGTACGAGCTTGCAATTTCGCACTAAACAAGATGAAATTTCGATGCAGCTTATTCCGTCGGGTAATCGACATTACGCCTCCTCGCGTTTATGTGATCCTGGTACGAGCTTGCAATTTCGCACTAAACAAGATGAAATTTCGATGCAGCTTATTCCGTCGGGTAATCGACATTACGCCTCCTCGCGTTTATGTGATCCTGGTACGAGCTTGCAATTTCGCACTAAACAAGATGAAATTTCGATGCAGCTTATTCCGTCGGGTAATCGACATTACGCCTCCTCGCGTTTATGTGATCCTGGTACGAGCTTGCAATTTCGCACTAAACAAGATGAAATTTCGATGCAGCTTATTCCGTCGGGAAACCGACATTACGCCTCCTCGCGTTTATGTGATCCTGGTACGAGCTTGCAATTTCGCACTAAACAAGATGAAATTTCGATGCAGCTTATTCCGTCGGGTAATCGACATTACGCCTCCTCGCGTTTATGTGATCCTGGTACGAGCTTGCAATTTCGCACTAAACAAGATGAAATTTCGATGCAGCTTATTCCGTCGGGTAATCGACATTACGCCTCCTCGCGTTTATGTGATCCTGGTACGAGCTTGCAATTTCGCACTAAACAAGATGAAATTTCGATGCAGCTTATTCCGTCGGGTAATCGACATTACGCCTCCTCGCGTTTATGTGATCCTGGTACGAGCTTGCAATTTCGCACTAAACAAGATGAAATTTCGATGCAGCTTATTCCGTCGGGTAATCGACATTACGCCTCCTCGCGTTTATGTGATCCTGGTACGAGCTTGCAATTTCGCACTAAACAAGATGAAATTTCGATGCAGCTTATTCCGTCGGGAAACCGACATTACGCCTCCTCGCGTTTATGTGATCCTGGTACGAGCTTGCAATTTCGCACTAAACAAGATGAAATTTCGATGCAGCTTATTCCGTCGGGTAATCGACATTACGCCTCCTCGCGTTTATGTGATCCTGGTACGAGCTTGCAATTTCGCACTAAACAAGATGAAATTTCGATGCAGCTTATTCCGTCGGGTAATCGACATTACGCCTCCTCGCGTTTATGTGATCCTGGTACGAGCTTGCAATTTCGCACTAAACAAGATGAAATTTCGATGCAGCTTATTCCGTCGGGTAATCGACATTACGCCTCCTCGCGTTTATGTGATCCTGGTACGAGCTTGCAATTTCGCACTAAACAAGATGAAATTTCGATGCAGCTTATTCCGTCGGGAAACCGACATTACGCCTCCTCGCGTTTATGTGATCCTGGTACGAGCTTGCAATTTCGCACTAAACAAGATGAAATTTCGATGCAGCTTATTCCGTCGGGTAATCGACATTACGCCTCCTCGCGTTTATGTGATCCTGGTACGAGCTTGCAATTTCGCACTAAACAAGATGAAATTTCGATGCAGCTTATTCCGTCGGGTAATCGACATTACGCCTCCTCGCGTTTATGTGATCCTGGTACGAGCTTGCAATTTCGCACTAAACAAGATGAAATTTCGATGCAGCTTATTCCGTCGGGTAATCGACATTACGCCTCCTCGCGTTTATGTGATCCTGGTACGAGCTTGCAATTTCGCACTAAACAAGATGAAATTTCGATGCAGCTTATTCCGTCGGGTAATCGACATTACGCCTCCTCGCGTTTATGTGATCCTGGTACGAGCTTGCAATTTCGCACTAAACAAGATGAAATTTCGATGCAGCTTATTCCGTCGGGAAACCGACATTACGCCTCCTCGCGTTTATGTGATCCTGGTACGAGCTTGCAATTTCGCACTAAACAAGATGAAATTTCGATGCAGCTTATTCCGTCGGGTAATCGACATTACGCCTCCTCGCGTTTATGTGATCCTGGTACGAGCTTGCAATTTCGCACTAAACAAGATGAAATTTCGATGCAGCTTATTCCGTCGGGTAATCGACATTACGCCTCCTCGCGTTTATGTGATCCTGGTACGAGCTTGCAATTTCGCACTAAACAAGATGAAATTTCGATGCAGCTTATTCCGTCGGGTAATCGACATTACGCCTCCTCGCGTTTATGTGATCCTGGTACGAGCTTGCAATTTCGCACTAAACAAGATGAAATTTCGATGCAGCTTATTCCGTCGGGTAATCGACATTACGCCTCCTCGCGTTTATGTGATCCTGGTACGAGCTTGCAATTTCGCACTAAACAAGATGAAATTTCGATGCAGCTTATTCCGTCGGGAAACCGACATTACGCCTCCTCGCGTTTATGTGATCCTGGTACGAGCTTGCAATTTCGCACTAAACAAGATGAAATTTCGATGCAGCTTATTCCGTCGGGTAATCGACATTACGCCTCCTCGCGTTTATGTGATCCTGGTACGAGCTTGCAATTTCGCACTAAACAAGATGAAATTTCGATGCAGCTTATTCCGTCGGGTAATCGACATTACGCCTCCTCGCGTTTATGTGATCCTGGTACGAGCTTGCAATTTCGCACTAAACAAGATGAAATTTCGATGCAGCTTATTCCGTCGGGTAATCGACATTACGCCTCCTCGCGTTTATGTGATCCTGGTACGAGCTTGCAATTTCGCACTAAACAAGATGAAATTTCGATGCAGCTTATTCCGTCGGGAAACCGACATTACGCCTCCTCGCGTTTATGTGATCCTGGTACGAGCTTGCAATTTCGCACTAAACAAGATGAAATTTCGATGCAGCTTATTCCGTCGGGTAATCGACATTACGCCTCCTCGCGTTTATGTGATCCTGGTACGAGCTTGCAATTTCGCACTAAACAAGATGAAATTTCGATGCAGCTTATTCCGTCGGGTAATCGACATTACGCCTCCTCGCGTTTATGTGATCCTGGTACGAGCTTGCAATTTCGCACTAAACAAGATGAAATTTCGATGCAGCTTATTCCGTCGGGAAATCGACATTATGCCTCCTCGCGTTTATGTGATCCTGGTACGAGCTTGCAATTTCGCACTAAACAAGATGAAATTTCGATGCAGCTTATTCCGTCGGGAAATCGACATTACGCCTCCTCGCGTTTATGTGATCCTGGTACGAGCTTGCAATTTCGCACTAAACAAGATGAAATTTCGATGCAGCTTATTCCGTCGGGAAATCGACATTACGCCTCCTCGCGTTTATGTGATCCTGGTACGAGCTTGCAATTTCGCACTAAACAAGATGAAATTTCGATGCAGCTTATTCCGTCGGGAAATCGACATTACGCCTCCTCGCGTTTATGTGATCCTGGTACGAGCTTGCAATTTCGCACTAAACAAGATGAAATTTCGATGCAGCTTATTCCGTCGGGTAATCGACATTACGCCTCCTCGCGTTTATGTGATCCTGGTACGAGCTTGCAATTTCGCACTAAACAAGATGAAATTTCGATGCAGCTTATTCCGTCGGGTAATCGACATTACGCCTCCTCGCGTTTATGTGATCCTGGTACGAGCTTGCAATTTCGCACTAAACAAGATGAAATTTCGATGCAGCTTATTCCGTCGGGTAATCGACATTACGCCTCCTCGCGTTTATGTGATCCTGGTACGAGCTTGCAATTTCGCACTAAACAAGATGAAATTTCGATGCAGCTTATTCCGTCGGGAAATCGACATTACGCCTCCTCGCGTTTATGTGATCCTGGTACGAGCTTGCAATTTCGCACTAAACAAGATGAAATTTCGATGCAGCTTATTCCGTCGGGTAATCGACATTACGCCTCCTCGCGTTTATGTGATCCTGGTACGAGCTTGCAATTTCGCACTAAACAAGATGAAATTTCGATGCAGCTTATTCCGTCGGGAAATCGACATTACGCCTCCTCGCGTTTATGTGATCCTGGTACGAGCTTGCAATTTCGCACTAAACAAGATGAAATTTCGATGCAGCTTATTCCGTCGGGAAATCGACATTACGCCTCCTCGCGTTTATGTGATCCTGGTACGAGCTTGCAATTTCGCACTAAACAAGATGAAATTTCGATGCAGCTTATTCCGTCGGGTAATCGACATTACGCCTCCTCGCGTTTATGTGATCCTGGTACGAGCTTGCAATTTCGCACTAAACAAGATGAAATTTCGATGCAGCTTATTCCGTCGGGTAATCGACATTACGCCTCCTCGCGTTTATGTGATCCTGGTACGAGCTTGCAATTTCGCACTAAACAAGATGAAATTTCGATGCAGCTTATTCCGTCGGGTAATCGACATTACGCCTCCTCGCGTTTATGTGATCCTGGTACGAGCTTGCAATTTCGCACTAAACAAGATGAAATTTCGATGCAGCTTATTCCGTCGGGAAATCGACATTACGCCTCCTCGCGTTTATGTGATCCTGGTACGAGCTTGCAATTTCGCACTAAACAAGATGAAATTTCGATGCAGCTTATTCCGTCGGGTAATCGACATTACGCCTCCTCGCGTTTATGTGATCCTGGTACGAGCTTGCAATTTCGCACTAAACAAGATGAAATTTCGATGCAGCTTATTCCGTCGGGAAATCGACATTACGCCTCCTCGCGTTTATGTGATCCTGGTACGAGCTTGCAATTTCGCACTAAACAAGATGAAATTTCGATGCAGCTTATTCCGTCGGGTAATCGACATTACGCCTCCTCGCGTTTATGTGATCCTGGTACGAGCTTGCAATTTCGCACTAAACAAGATGAAATTTCGATGCAGCTTATTCCGTCGGGTAATCGACATTACGCCTCCTCGCGTTTATGTGATCCTGGTACGAGCTTGCAATTTCGCACTAAACAAGATGAAATTTCGATGCAGCTTATTCCGTCGGGAAATCGACATTACGCCTCCTCGCGTTTATGTGATCCTGGTACGAGCTTGCAATTTCGCACTAAACAAGATGAAATTTCGATGCAGCTTATTCCGTCGGGAAATCGACATTACGCCTCCTCGCGTTTATGTGATCCTGGTACGAGCTTGCAATTTCGCACTAAACAAGATGAAATTTCGATGCAGCTTATTCCGTCGGGTAATCGACATTACGCCTCCTCGCGTTTATGTGATCCTGGTACGAGCTTGCAATTTCGCACTAAACAAGATGAAATTTCGATGCAGCTTATTCCGTCGGGAAATCGACATTACGCCTCCTCGCGTTTATGTGATCCTGGTACGAGCTTGCAATTTCGCACTAAACAAGATGAAATTTCGATGCAGCTTATTCCGTCGGGTAATCGACATTACGCCTCCTCGCGTTTATGTGATCCTGGTACGAGCTTGCAATTTCGCACTAAACAAGATGAAATTTCGATGCAGCTTATTCCGTCGGGAAATCGACATTACGCCTCCTCGCGTTTATGTGATCCTGGTACGAGTTTGCAAATTCGCATTAAACAAAACAAAAAGGCAAGTCGCTTATCTTAGTACAGTCAGCGCCTCTGGTGGACGGTACCCGAAGCTTCCTATAAATTTAACGGTTTGCGTCTCGGCTAATCAAATCGCCAATTTAGCAGAGACGCAAACTGTCCAATATACAGCAAGCTTCGGCTATCGCCCGCCAGAGACGCTGTTCATACAGCAAGCTTCGGCTATCGCCCGCCAGAGACGCTGTTCATACAGCAAGCTTCGACTACTGTCCATCAGAGGCGCTGACTGTACCACGATATGCGGTTCGTGTCTTGGCTAAGTTATGGTATGCGGTTTGCGTCTCGGCTAAATAAGTTCCTAATTTGGCCAGTGCAAGTCGCTTATCTTAGTACAGTCAGCGCCTCTGGTGGTCGGTACCGGAAGCTTCCTATATATATTTAACGGTTTGCGTCTCGGCTAATCAAATCCCAATTTAGCAGAGACGCAAACCGTAGAATATACAGCAAGCTTCGACTATCGCCCACCAAAGGCGCTGTTCATACAGCAAGCTTCGACTACTGTCCACCAGAGGCGCTGACTGTACTTCGATAAGCGGTTCGTGTCTTGGCTAAACACCCTAGTTATTTAGCAGAGACACAAACCGCCGATTAATAAGAAAGAAAAACAACGTCGTAATTATAATAACTCATTTATTTTAATTAACGCTTCACATATTACACAAACAATTTTGTCATCATCATTTAGGTTACACGCCGTGCATTGATGCAAATTTGGTTGCCTATACGACATAAACAAGATCAGAAATGACAGTAAACAAAATGTGCTTCAGGTATTCTCATTGTTCTTCTAAATTGAACGCAATAGCATTTTGGGAGGGTCAATTAGTTTGTGCCCCCCTCACCCCCGTCAAGTTTCTGAATTGAATTGCTGCGCCCCCTAGGAACACCCTTTCCAATAAGGCAACCGCGTAATGGTGGAAGAGTTCCGCTTGATCGTAACCTCCCCTTCGGCTTTTCTCCTCCAATTTGCGTCTCGGACTTTAAGCTTTACACTCCTCAGATAATCGAGAAAAAAATAACTAATTAATAATGAACACTTCCAAACTATTTTTCGAACCATTACCGAGGGGTGCACTACTTAAAAATTGTTGCCCAAAAGGACACAGTAACATAAGCAATAAAATACAATAACAAAATGCCGAAGGAAGTTTGTAAGTGGCGCGTGGGAAGGGGGTTGCAGTAAAATTTTTAAAAACTACCGGGAGGAGGGTGCAAAATTAATTGACCTGTCTCGAGAACAATAAAAAAAAACCTGTAAATGAACGCTCGTAAATTGAAAGCAATCGAAATGTGATGTTGATGTTGGCCACACTGATAGACCTTTAAATAAAGCTCCTACTGCTACGAAATAAAATATTGCTTGCTTACTTGACAAGTTTGAAAAATCTGGTTGCACCCTGAATGTTTATTTCTGAACGCTCTCGCGTACACTCCAAATGTTTGTTTAATTGCGAACGTTTCCATTAGACGCCAGTAGCTTCGCATTTTACCGTTGGTAGACGTACGTGTCAGATTCGAAAAATGGACAAGCAGTCAAATTCACGTCCGGAAAACCTCGGCCTGCCCACAGCCAAAACACAGCAGGACCTCTTCGAGTATCAAAATCGACTGAGGGCGATGCTCGAAACGGCCCACGACACCCTGCACAAGGCCATCGCCTTAAAGCTGGACACCGTTCACGAAACGAATTCCTTGGAGCAGCGTCTTCAAGATGGCGAAGAAATTCCGTCGACCTAAACAACCCCGTCGATTTAAATAATAATTTTTAAGTTTTGTTGTGTTCACTTGGTTAAAAATGGAATAAATGAGTTTGGTGGTTTAATTGCGTTTTTTTTTTTGGTTGAAACAGCGACAGTTTTGCATGAGGACTTCACATATGTACAGGTGAGTGAGGGTGAAACATACAAGTTGGAGAGGCCCTCAGTCCAATTGATTATTTTACCTTTCTCTGGTATGCTGTTGCTCTTTCTCTTCATGTGACTGTCTCTTATTGCCTTTTCCTTGCCTAAAATAAACACAGATATTCAAGATACTTTAAAAAAAATCAACCAAGTCAGGGAGAGGGTTGGGGTTAGAAACAGAACATACTTTCACATTTCACTCTGCGTATTGCTTTTATCTTGTTACTGCTTTTACTTTCATCTGATCCTCATTCTTAGAATACCTCACCTTCTTTTCTTCTATTTAATTCTTTTGTTGAAATTCCTCGTTGCTTGCTATTTCTACTTAGTTTTCACCTTTACGAAGGACATGACTGCATTTCTTTACTTTCAGTCTGACCTGCTCCTGTTCTGTGTATTGCCTTTTCCTTTTTATAGTAGCCATTCCCTTCAAATGTTTTTGTTTTATTGTATCACTCTATTGTTGTTCACTTTCGGTTGCCACTGTCACATTGCGTTTTGCTTTCTTTACTTTGTCCTTCAGTA
This sequence comes from Serrognathus titanus, assembly GCA_039766575.1. Taxonomy (NCBI): domain Eukaryota; kingdom Metazoa; phylum Arthropoda; class Insecta; order Coleoptera; family Lucanidae; genus Serrognathus; species Serrognathus titanus. The sequence goes on from CM077911.1 coordinate 455,304, forward strand.
CTTTCTTCTTTAGTTGTTCAACAAAGTAAAGCAAAATGGCCTTTTGTTTTTATTCTGGAAGTTTAGTTTAAAGCTCCTTGACCCTAAGCATACCTCACGCACTTAACTCTCTTTTGTTTCTTTTTTTTTAAGTAGGTATCTTTTGTGTCATTAGTTTTCTTTTTTAATTTCTTTGTTCAAGTCCCTCCATTCCTTGACTTCATCCAAGATTTTGATTTATTTATTGTTCAATATAATCCACCTCCCCCTTGACATGTCTACACAAGCTACGGTAAACGATCATCACAAACACTGAACGATCCTATGGGATTAGTTTGTATTGTTACTTCTTGTTCTCGCTGTGCTCCTGAATATTTTTTTTTTAAATCTAATCACTTTATTTTGTTTCACTCTTAATCTCATACCTTGTTTCCAAATTTCCTAAATCCAATTGGCATTTGACAACTTGTCTGATAGGGTTCCAAAAAGTCATTTTTATTATTCGTGCTGTGCAGAGCATGTGACTGCACTTTTCTTCTAAATTGCTAAATTGGAAAGAATAAAATAATAGCGAAGCCACTGCGCAAGTGGTCAACTTTAGACATTTTGGCAGTTTTCTTCACGGACACTGTCATAAAAGTTAAACGTCAATACGATCCAAGGACTTCATTTGTTTCTTGGTTTTGTTTTGTTTGTGACTTTGTTTTACTTTCAACTGGTTCTCATTCTAAGTGTAGTTTATTGTCCCATTTCCTTTCTGCTTTGTTTTGTCAGCGTTCAATTTAGACTTGAATTCTATTTCTGCTGCCTTACGTTTCTCCTTCTCTTTTCCTTTGCTTTCGACAGCGTTCAGTTTAGGCTAAAATTCTGTTTTCTGCTTTAACTTCCCTTCTTCGTTTGTCTTTATTTATTTCACTTTTACTTTAAACCTGTCCCTTTTCACTTTGTTCACCGATCAAATTAAAGTTGTCTTCTTTTATTTGATTTCTACTTTAATCTGCGCCTTTTTTCCTGTGTCTCATTCTTACTCTCTTTCTTTGTTGTTTCTCCTTCTATGTGCGTCTTACTCTCCATCTTTGTCCATTGCTTTTCATTTTGTTCTCGTGACTGTTCAATTCAGACTGGAATTCTGTTTTTGCTGCCTTAACTTTCTTCTTCTCTTTTCCTTTACTTTTGACAGCTCCGTTTGCTCCTTTGTTTGTCTTTATTTATTTTACTTTCTGTTCCTTTTCACCTTGTTCTTGTCACTGTCCAGTTAAAGTTGTCTTCTTTATTTGTCTTCATTTATTTTACTTCCAGTTTAATCTGCTCCTTTTTTCCTGTGCCACATTCTTACTCTTTTTCTTTCTTGTTTGTTCTTCTATGTGCGTCTTACTCTCCATCTTTGGCCATTGCTTTTCACTTTGTTCTCGTGGCTGTTCAATTTAGACTGGAATTCTGTTTTTGCTGGCTTAATTTTCTTCTTCTTCTCTTTTCCTTTATTTTCTCGACAGCCCTGTTTTCTCCTTTGTTTGTCTTTATTTATTTTACTTCTACCTTAACCTGTTCCTTTTCACTTTGTTCTTGTCACTGTTCAATTTAAACTTGTCTTCTTTTGTTTTACTCTACTTTAATCTGCTCCTTTTTTCTGTGCCTCATCATTCTTACTCTTTTTCTTTCTTGTTTCTCATTATTTGTAAAACTTGTTCCACCTCTATCCATTGCTTTTCATTTTGTTCTCGTGACTGTTCAATTTAGACTGGAATTCTGTTTGTGCTGCCTTGACTTTCTTCTTCTTCTTCTCTTTTCTTTTACTTTTGCAGCTCTGTTTTCTCCTTTGTTTGTCTTTATTTATTTTACTTCTACCTTAACCTGTTCCTTTTCACTTTGTTCTTGTCACTGTTCAATTTAAACTTGTCTTCTTTTGTTTTACTCTACTTTAATCTGCTCCTTTTTTCTGTGCCTCATCATTCTTACTCTTTTTCTTTCTTGTTTCTCATTATTTGTAAAACTTGTTCCACCTCTATCCATTGCTTTTCATTTTGTTCTCGTGACTGTTCAATTTAGACTGGAATTCTGTTTGTGCTGCCTTGACTTTCTTCTTCTTCTTCTCTTTTCTTTTACTTTTGCAGCTCTGTTTTCTCCTTTGTTTGTCTTTATTTATTTTACTTCTACCTTAACCTGTTCCTTTTCACTCTATTCTTTGTCTTCGTTTACTTGATTTCTACTTTAATCTGCTCCTTTTTTCCTGTGTCTCATTCTTACTCTCTTTCTTTCTTCTATGTGCATCTTACTCCATTTTTGGCCTCATTGCTTTTCACTCTGTTCTCGTGACCGTTCAATACAGACTGGAATTCTGTTTTTGCTGTTTTAACTTTCTTCTTCTTCTCTTTTCCTTTACTTTCGACGACGTTCAGTTTAGACAAGAATTCTGTTTTCTGCTTTAACTTGTCTTCTTCGGTTGTCTTTATTTATTTCACTTCTACTTTAACCTATTCCTTTCCACTTTGTTCGTGTCACTATTCAATTTAAAGTTGTCTTCTTTTGTTGTAATTCTACTTTAATCTGCTCCTTTTTTCTGTGTCTCATTGTTACTCTTTCTCTTTCTTGTTTCTCATTATTTGTGCGTCTTATTTCATCTTTGTCCATTGCTTTCCATTTTGTTCTCGTGACTGTTCAATTTAGATTGGATTTTTTTTTGCTGCTTTGACTTTCTTCTTCTTCTCCTTTTTTCCTGTGTCTCATTCTTACTCTCTTTCTTTCCTTTGTTCTCCGTGGCTGTGCAATTTAGACTAGAATTCTGTTTTCTGTCTTAAATATTTCTCTCCATTTATTTTACTTCTACTTTAATTTGCTCTTTTTTTTCTCGTTTCGCTTTCTAAGTGAGTCCTATTCCATCTTTGTCCTTTGCTTTTTGCTTTGTTCTTGTCACTGTCACTTCAACTTTCGACCTTAACTTGTATTCTTTGTTTGTCTTCAATTATTTTACTTCTGCTCCTTTTTGCTTTTGACTTTGTCTTCCTTGTTTCTCATTCTCGTTTTTTCCTTCGCTTTTCACTTACTACATCTTTGTCCCTTGCTTTTTTCACTTTGTTCTCGTCACGTGTCAATTTAGACTGGACTTCTTTTTTCTTCTTTAATTTGCTTTTTGTTTATTTCTCTTTCTAAGCGAGTCTGATTTCATCTTTGTCCTTTGCTTTTTGCTTTGTTCTCGTCACTGTCACTTCAATTTTCTACCTTAACTTGTTTTCTTAGTTTATTTTACTTCTGCTTTTTTTTCCTGTGTCTCATTCTAGAGACTTTTCTTTTGTTTTTCACTTCGTCTTCCTCGTTTCTCACGTTATTTATATGCACCTTATTATTCCACCTTCGTCCTTTGCTTCTCACTTTGTTTTTGTCACCGTTTAACTTGTCTTGTTCGTTTGCTTTCAATTTTTTTTAATTTTGTTTTAACATGCTCCCTTTTTTTATTGTGTCTCATTCTAAGTGTGCTTTTTACTTTGTTTTTGTCACCGGAATTATTGTTTTCTTCTTTAACGTTAGTCTTCAAATATTTCACTTCTACTTTAATCTGTTTCTTTTTTTTTTCTGTCACATTCTGAGTGCGTCTTATTCCATGTTTGTCCTCTGCTTTTCGTTTTGCCTTTGAAACCATTCACCAATTAAGGTTGGAATTCTCTCTTCATTTTTTTACTTCTACTTTAGTTTGTTCCATTTTTCCCCATGTCTCATTCTTTTGTTCCTATGTTTCTAACTTTGTTTTTATCACTGTCCACTTCAGACTGGAATTCTATTACCTCCTTAAAGGCAATTTTCACTAATGTGTGCCTTTTGCCTGCGTCCCATACTAAGTGCCCTCTTATTTCACCTTCTTTCTTCTTGCTTTGTTCAATTCAATTTGTTCCTTGCTGTAACTGTCTCTACATAGCGTTTCTTCATTTGTTCCTCTTATCTTATCCTCCGTCTCGTTCTTTTTTAATTCGGACGTCGTTTTGTTGGCTTTTGCGTTATTGCTCTAGTATTCCTCTTAATACCCTCCCCCCTTAATAACACAGGCATGCCTGATTTTGCTCAACTTACATTTAACCACCCCATCCCTCTTTTTAACCGTCACACGTCCACCTGTCAACATTTCGATTGCTACCAAACTTACGTTCGTTATCCAATCAGATCACAACAACATCATATAACATGCATATTATGTACACAAAAAAAACGAATATAAAAAAAACACAATATACAAAAATTAGTCAAAGACAAAAAATGGAATGCATCGTCTCGCTTTATCATATCAATCATCAGTAATAAGTACGTATAATCTAGTGGCAAAAAGAAACCTAGGTTAACCTTGAGTATACTCTTTGAGATTTCCTCTCCTAATACCTATACAAAAGTGTATCACAGAATAATTAGTAAATTTTTTGTTTAAATATTATTATTAATAATATAAAACGGTCGCCGCAGCGAACGACGATAAAACTCTCTACAACGCGTTCTCTACTTCAATATAAAATAAATTTCTCATCAAATCGTCAGTACGTTATTTAAATATCTATATATATATATATATATTATGAGAGGCGGAAATGACGTCGGCGAACGCCCTCTGCAATTTGTGTGCTTCGTTGTACGCGCGGAGAACTCGCAGACGTCTTCCTCCTATACAAAAACGTCAACAACGAAAATATATATACAGTGAGCACCAACATAAAAGAGAAAAAAAGAAGCTTGTTTACAAAGCAGTAAATTCCTCGGGGCTGCAGCTCCGAAAGTTCGCCCCCAGTTCGACCTTGGGGTTCCCGGTGACTTTCAGCGAGCTCCTACCGAAGGAACCCCGAGTGGAGAAGTCGAATTTACTGCGGTCCTTTCGATTCAAGGACTCGATTATATTCTTTACGATACTCGAGGTTCCGCAGGCACTATTTTTGGGAATACTCGTCGGTATATCACATGGCTTTTGCTTTTTATCAACATCAACAACAACAACATCATTATTGATTGAGCTCGGGCTTCCACCATCACCATCATCTTCATCGTGAAAGCGCCTTTGTAATACTGGTGTTCGTCTGCCGAAACTGAAAGGCAGTTTCGGGGTGTTACTATCACAATCAGGTTTATGTTGGTACTTCCTGCGCAGGAGACTACTGCGTACAGCATCTTCGCCTGCCTGCTTAAAAATATTTCTGCTAATGTTAAACGTGCTAGTAGTCGAGTGTGTAACTCTATTTGTACTTTTTGGATTGGCACTACTGCTAGGACTTAAACTATTTAGAGTCGAGGAGACAACGTCGGGCATGTCTACACCGCATTGAGAGTCCCCGTAACTGTGCGCAATGGCGTTCGAAGATTTGCTCACCTTCATCTTGCAATCGTCGTTCAGTGACTTTGGGGCGTTTACGAATTTCTGCGTTACCTTCGAAGGGAGGGTGTACTTCAAGCCCATGTTTTGCAGGCTGAGGTTCGATAGTTTCTGTTCGTCTGCTGCTTTAGTTGGCTTGGTCACGTCGAAGGTGTTCTTCTTTCCCAGGAACTTGATGCGGTCTTTCACTGATGTGTCTGGGGGTGGTGGGTCGGGGGGTTTGTGGTATTTCAGCTCGGAGAAGTCGAATTTTTCTTTGCTGAACCTAAAAACGAAAAAGGACGTTAGTATTTCGAGAGAACACTAAAAAAAAAAATCGTAAGGTTCATAGCTTCAAACCTTAGAATTTTTTAATTCACAAAATCTGATTGTGCTTGGGGAAGGGAAGAGCAAGAAAGTGATCAGAGCCTAAGCTATAAAAATAGCTCAATTTTAAGGCCTTACAAAAAATGTTTATTCGCAAAATAATAATAATGTCTTTATTGTGCATGAAACAAAATATAATGGTCGATTTGGATAAAAAAGGAAGAAAATCTGAATTTCTTTTTGCAGTTCTGCACATGTGCGATGGGAAGAGGAAAAAAAATAAATAAAGGGAATCTCCTCGACTCGACTTCGACTTAGAACTCGTATCAATATTTTTTAAACAAAACTTCACTTGGTCTTTAAAGCACTTTGTGAAAAATTTGATGTTTTGTTAAAATAATAAAAAAACGAGCAACAATCTTCGTTTATTTTTAATTAGGAATTAATCAGAAACTCGATTAAAAAAAAAACATTTCACAGTCTGCCTTTTTTGTTGCCTGTCGGGGATTTATTTTTTTGAATTTAAATTGCATTGAAATTCGGCCATTTCAAAAAAATCGAAATCTTATGGCGCCATCTACATAAATCTTGTCGGACTACGACCATAATTCAATTTTTTTTATTTACAATAAAAAGTAAAAAACAAATATGAATTGAAATTTTGTAGCGCCAGCTATTTCTTTTTTTTGCCGTTTTTTAATTAAGCTTTCTTTGGTTGCTCGTCAACGAAATATTTTTTAAAATTTAAATATATTGAAATTCGGCCATAAAAAAAAACGAAATCATGTGGCGCCATCTGCACACTATATTTTGTTGTTTTTTTTAAGTGTTTTTTTGTCGCTCGACTACAGAATGACTTCTCGAATTTAAAAGTACTAATACTTTGAAATTTGCCTGTTAAAAAAATCGAAGTGCTCTGACGCCATCTACATAAGTTTTGTCAAACTACGATTTTTTTCGGCGCGAAATTTGAAATAATTTTTTTTACTTACGCAGGTTTAAATGCTCGTTACTCGTCAACGAAATGATTTGTCGAATTATTTAAATTGAATACTTTGAAATTCGTCCATTTAGAAAAAAAATGGTGCCATTTATGTAAAACTTGTCGAACTGCGATGTTTTCAAGCGCGAAATTTGAAATTATTTTTTACTTACGCAGGTTGAAATTTGATTCAAAACAAAAATTGAAACAATGTGGTGCCATCTAATATATTTTGTTGTTTATTGAAGTCTTTTTTGTTGCTTTCGGAAATTTAAACTACTTTGAAATACGCTTTTTTAAAGAAAATCGAAATCTTGTTGCGCCATCTATGTAATTCTTGGCGAACTACGATTTTTCTCCGGCCAAAAATTTGAAACTAATAGCGTGTTCTATTGACTGCTCTAGAGCACTGCTCAGAGTATTCTCATCTTATTTTAACATCATATAATAACAAGGGATGGAGAGTGCTCTAGAGCAGTAAATCGAAAACGCTTTAATTTTGCCTGTTTACATTTTGGTAATTTCAATCGTTTCCTGCAATTCGAAATTTAATTTAAAAGAATAATCGAATCTGTGGCGCCATCTATTTCTCTATTTTGTTGCTGTTCGTTTAAAATTTCTTTTATCGCCAACAAAGAAATTATTTTTTGAATTACGTACGCTGATTGGGTCATTAAAAAAAATGTGTAAAATCTGTGGCGTCATCTATACAAATCTTATTGAACTAGAGACATTCCGACGCGTATTTTGAAATTATTTTTTATACCTGTGCCCAAATTTTTTATTTTCATCGTTTTTTCTCATTACTTTTCTATAGTTATTTCAACATTTCTTTCAATGTTGATGTTGTACTAAGTCGAGCTTCTCTCTCAGAGTTGGTTGTAATTGCGCGCCGATAAAATTCGTTGTCGGGACAAAATTTATATAGAGGGCGCCATAAAATTTCGAGTTTTTTAAATATTGAATAAAAAAGATTTCAAAATTCGCGTCCAGAAAAAATCGAAATTAGATAAGATTTGTATAAATGGCGCCACAGGTTTTGGACTCTTTTTAATGACCCAACTTTAAATTTGAAAAAATATTTCGTTGACAAGTGACAAAGATTTAAATAAAAAACAACAAAATACAGAAATAGATGGCGTCACAATTTCGATACTTGTTTTAAATTAACTTCCAATTAGCAGAAGACGATCGAAATTACTAAATTGTAAATAAGAAAAATTAATTTCAAATTTCGCTCTGGAAAAAAATGTAGATCGAAAAGATTTACATACATAGATGGCGCCACAGGATTACGATTTCTTGTTTAAATTGCCGAATTTCAACATAATTTAAATTCAAAAAATTATTTTGTTGACAAGCAACATGAGATGACTGAAAAGTAAACAACGACGAAATACAGAAACAAATGGCGACAAAATTTCGATTTTATTTTTTATTTAAATTTCAAAATTCGCGCCGGAAAATCTATTCCAATAAGATTTGTATAGATGGCGCCACAGGTTTTCGTCTCTCCTTTTCAATGACCTAATCAGCTAGCTTTAAATTCGAAAAATCACTTCGTTGATAGGCGACAAGAGAAGATTTAAATAAACAACAAAATAAAAAAATAGATGGCGTCACAATTTTGATTTGTTTTAAATTAAATTTCAAAACCAGCGGAAGACGATTGAAATTACTGAATTTATTGTAAACAGGAAAAATTTATTTAAAATTTCACTCTGGAAAAAAATCGTAGTTCGAACAGATTTACATAGATGGCACCACAAGATTAAGATTTTTGTTTAAGTGACACAATTTCAACATAATTTAAATTGAAAAAATTATTTCGTTCACAAACAATAAGAGAAGATTTGAGTAAATAATGACAAATTACAGAAACAGACGACGATACACAATTTTTTAACTGCTACATTTCAACATAATTTAAATTGAAAAAATTATTTCACGACAAGCAACAAAAGAAGACTTAAGTAAACGACGACAAAATGAATTAGTAGATGGCGCCACAATTTCGATTTTTGTTTTAAATTAATTTTCACCCCGCGGAAGATTACTAAATTGTAAGTAAGAAAAATTAATTTAAAATTTTGCGCCGGAAAAAGATCGTAGTTCAACAAAATTTACACAGATGGCGCCACAGGAGTTGAATAGCTGAATTTCAACAATTTAAATACAAAAAAAAAAAAAACATTTTGTTGACAAACAACAAAACAACGTAAGTAAACAACTACAAAATACAGAAACAGATGCGCCACACAAAGTTGATTTTTGTTGTTTTGATTTAATTGTAAATAGGAGAAACTGATTACAGATTTCGCGCCGAAAAAACAATCGTAGTCCGACAAGATTCACATAGATGGCGCCATACGATTTCTATTTTTTTTTTTTAATAACCGAATTCCAACGCACTTCTTAAATTCAAAAGAATATTTCGTCGACAAGAAAAAGACTGTTAAATGTTTTATTTTGTGCCTCTGCGATCCAAAAGGTAAGGCAGAGTTTGGCAGTTAACCAAAACTCACCAGGTATGTAAAGGGTGGGCCAAATTCGACACTTTTAATAGGAAATACCTATTTTTAGAAGAGTTACACAAAAACTGACCTCGTTCCCTGGAGCTCGATTTTTAAGACAAAGTTAATGGTGAAAACCGCATTTCGATATCTTGTACTGCTTAGGAGCTACAGGGCGTTTCACAAAATTCTACGATTTCTAAAAACCTTCATAACTTTATTGTTTATGAAAATTTTTGATTTCTGTAAAGACTTCTTTAAGACACTTTTTTATGCAGAATTCATTGCTCTAAATTATTTTTTCCTAAACTGCTCAATATTTGAGATATTGGCAAGAACTTTGATTTTTTATATCGAACACCCTACATATTTTTAAGTTTTTGAAAAGAGTATAAAATTTCATTCATATAGATATAAAACACTTGATATTTTATTCAAACAGTTTGTGAAATATAGAGTTTCAAAGTTTTAATCAAAAATTTAATTGTTTTTACAGCATAGAAGTAGGCTATGGATGACGATAATTAAGCGATTTAAGTTTTTGTAACTTCTTGGTAGGGCGCTGTCAAAATTTCACACAATCTCTTACAGTACTTGCATTTCTCTTGAATTTTACCATCTCTATAAAATAGACTTAGGGAGATACTTAAACTTGTACGAAAACTACGAGAAATAAGACATGTTATAATGTTTATACCAACTCAAGACTTCATGAAGTGCCTTTAACTTGTAAGTGTATGTGTGCACTGAAGATGACAGCATTGCTGCCGAAATACGTATCTACGGATTTTGATTTATATTTAAGGCTACAAACTTTTTTGATTTATATTTACTTTTTTGATTTGTTATTTCTAAACCACTGTCTTCTTTACTAATATTAAATGTTATAAAGTGTTTTATAGAAATTGGCGAAAATTCAGAAGTAGCGATTAATCTTTACCATGAGTGGTATCCTGAAAGATGACAATCCTTCAGATATATATTCTTGAGATTTAAAAACAATTTAATAAATTTTTACTCATTTAAAATGATAAAAACTAAAAATTATGAATCTCAAAACAGAAATAAAGAATTAAAGAAGATTATAGTTTTGGGAGAAATTGAAAATGACCGGCGCCAGTTGGAACAAACATCTTAGCAAGAACTTCTGCAATACGAATTTTAAAGAAACAAAGATTCTGACGTTATTGAATAAGAAAAATGCATCACTATCAGTCCTTGAATTAGTGATGTTAGCTCTAACCATATCAAAACGGAATCGTTTATGTTTAGTACAAAATGGCCGACATTTTGATACTTTCTGTAATTTTTGCGCAATTTCGATTACATCAGTATTTATTCGTTATAACTTCGTTATATTCATCAAAAATAAAGTAATATTTTTTATGGTTCATTGAATCTTCAAAAAATATTTAGCTATCATCATCCACAGCCTACTTGAATGCTGCAATAACAATCAAAATTTTAATTAAAACATGAAAACTCTATAACTCAAAAATCTTTTGAATAAAATAGCAAGTGTTTTATATTTTTGTAAATAGAATTTTATGATCTTTTCAGAAATGTAAAAATACATAGGGTGTTCCATATAAAAAATCAAAGTTCTAGCTAATATCTCAAATAGTGAGCACTTTGGAAAAAAATAACTTGGAGCAATGAATTCTGCATGAAAAAGTGCCTTAATGAAGTTGTAAAAACTTCATTAAGGCACAGGGTGGGTCAAATTCGACACTTTTAATAGGAAACTCCTATTTTTAGACGAGTTAGACAAAAACTGACCTCGGTCCTTGGTGCTCGACTTTTAAGAGAAAATTATTGGTGAAGACCGCATTTCGAAATCTTGCACCGTTTAGGAGCTACAGGGCGTTTTTCTAAATTCTACGATTTTTAAAAACCTTCATAACTTTTTTGTTTATGAAAATTTTTGACTTCTGTAAAAGAAGTCAAAAATTTTTGACTTCTGTAAAAGAAGTCAAAAATTTTCATAAACAAAAAAGTTATGAAGGTTTTTAAAAATCGTAGAATTTAGAAAAACGCCCTGTAGCTCCTAAACGGTGCAAGATTTCGAAATGCGGTCTTCACCAATAATTTTCTCTTAAAAATCGAGCACCAAGGACCGAGGTCAGTTTTTGTCTAACTCGTCTAAAAATAGGAGTTTCCTATTAAAAGTGTCGAATTTGACCCACCCTGTACAATCCAACAAAACCGTCGTCACTGCGACTTTATAGTATGTGATTTTACAAAACAAAACATAACACTTCACAATCTGAATAATGTTGGCTTCATTCTTTTTGCTCTAAGGTCTGTCTGCCTTAGAGCGAAAGAATGATGCCGGCTTCATTCTTTTGCTTTTTAGAATGGTGTGAGACTTGATCTCATTTCTTGAAGAAAAAAAAATTAAAAATATCTACTCACCTATTCCGTGTGAAATTCTTGGGAACCTTCCTCAGAGGTACAGTCCCAACGATATGGTGCTTCAGGTTATTCTCAGTGACAACGTTGCAGCTCTTGTTCTCCTGCTGTGAACTCGTCGCCTGCAAGGTCGAGTTGAGGCTGGGCTTGGAGCACTCCCCGGATTTCTTCGCGCAAGAAAAATCCGCGTCGTTCTTCAAGAAGTCGATGTTCTCATACGTCGGGCTATTCGAACTCTCGACGCCCAAGTCCACAACCTTCTGCGTGTAACCATAGGAGACATCCTCACAGCTCTTAGTACTGAACTCATCCTGAACGAGCTTCTCGTAGCAGTTTTCCGAGCTCTTACTCAAGCCATTGGTGCTCGAGACTTTAATGATGGGCTTCAGCTGGTTCTCCTTTCGGCTAATTAAATTATCCGCGCTCGATACTTTTATTATCGGTTGGCTCATCGATTGCTTCCCTTCTTTGATTGGTTCTAAGGCGGGACTCCTGTGTCCAGATGAAATCGCTTCTGGTGTCGTGCTTCCCGAGGAGCTCGGGCTTAGACCTTGGTAGTGTTGGATGTCGAAGAGTAGGTCGCTTGGAAGGGGCATGCTCACGGAGAGGTGCATCGAGAGGGATTCGAGCCAGACTTCCATGACTTCGAAGGGGGGCCTGAGAATACCAGGAGGTTATTCGGTGCAATCGAGTTTGTGGCCTCTTACCGTTTATCGGGGTTTAAATCAGTGCAGAGGAAGGCGACTTTGTAGAAGGGCTCGGGGCAAGACGTGCAGAATTTTTCGCGGAAGGTGTTTTGGTTCAGGCCAAAGTCGTTGGAGCGGGGCAAAAAATCAGGATCCGCTTGGACCCTTCCAATTATCTGTATAAATTTTTGCTTTTTAAATTATCCACTATGGCTACGTAGCTTGGGAGTTACCTCGCAGAGAACGATGCCAAAGCTGAATATATCGACTTTCTCATCGTATTTGTTTCCTTTCATCATCTCGGGTGCCATCCAATAGGGGTTGCCAACTACGGTGTAGCGTTTCTTGCGCTCCTGCCTTTTTCCTGTGCCATTCACGGGGCCTTTCGGTGACACCCGCCTGGCACTATTGGTGGCTTGTGAGACGATCCGGGCCAACCCGAAATCTGCCACGATGACAGTTTTATCCTGCAAAATAAAATTGGGTTTTTCTTTCTACATCCGGCTAATAAATGAGGCTCACCTCCCGCACTAAACAATTGTGCGAGTTCAGGTCACGATGTATTATATTCATGGAGTGCAAGTAGGCCATTCCTGCGGCTATGTCTTTAGCGAAGGAGACCCTCTGCTCCCACGGTAGGGGCTGGGAAGTGTCGTGGATTAACTCGGTGAGGGTCCCCCCTGCGATGTACTCCGTCACCAGATGTAGGCGTCGCTCTTTGTATAGCACCCCGATGAAGCGCAGGACGTTGTTGTGGTGTAAGCTCCTAAGCACTGCCACTTCCTTGAGGAAGTTCTTCTGAGCCTCCTCGTCCACCCTGTACAGTTCTTTAAGCACCATGACTTCGGCTGTGTCCCTCGTCGTTACTTTGAAGACTTGCCCGAAGAAACCCTGCCCGAGTAACTCCCCTTTTACCAAGTCGGAAGCCCGGAAGACACGCTGAGGAGGCCTGGGTTCCAGAAATGAATACGCCCTCGAGAGCTCCATGCAACGTTTCGAATTGGGGGCACTAAAACAAATCCATTAATAGCGCTGCTCTATATCAGTCCATCCCCTATTATTACATGAAGTTAAAACAAGATGAAAATACTCTGAGAGTGATCAAGACGAGGGGGTTTGAAGTTAACTAATACTGGGTTTTACAAAAATCAATTAACCATGTAACCATAGCAACGTTTACTTTTAACCCAAGATTAAATTGAAGTAACGTTTGTGAAATCCACCATAAGACTACTTACTCATCTAACAACCGACTCATGGACGAACTCCTTTCTTTATCCAGTGATTGTCGTGTTTCCAAATTATTTTTTCTTCGCAACTGCCTCGATCTTGTCCCGCTCATATAACCCTCGTCTCTTCTCTTAAACAATCGCTCCTTATCACCGGGAGGACGTTGGGCGTTCCCACCGCCTTTGTTATTGCTTTTATTATTATTGTCTTCTTTGTTCGGAACTGTCAGGAGGAGATTGGGGTTCTCCCCGGGGCCAAACGTTTCTGGCTCTGGTGATTTAATACTGTTGGTGATTGGAATGCTGGTGTCGCTGGAAGTCGTGGTGAGAGGAACGGTCGTTTGAGGTAGAGGAAACGTTGGCCTCCGGCGCGAGACGGCGTCAGGATCGTGCTCGATCGTTAACTGAAATTTTCATTTAGGGATTCTGATGGTAAAAAAAATAATAACACTGATGCTAACCTGTAGAACGGTGTCGGAGTATCGGAGTAGGTTCTCGACGTTCTCTATCGACGTGTCCTTGACTGGGGTGCCGTTTATTTCAAGGATCCTGTCGCCGATGTGCAGTGACATTAAGTCATTGTTTACATCCAATCTGTACCATAAGAAAATAATAATAGTTGCAAAGTTAAAACAATTATTTCATTTTTTAAAATTACGTATCTACAAAATCAAGGTAGAGTATAACTTTAATAGATGTTCTGGTAAAAAATCGTAGTTCGATAAGATTTACGTAGATGGCGCAAGAGGATTTAATTAATAATTTTTTTAATGGCCGAATTTCAACATAAATTGAATTTAAAAAAGAAGCTATTTCGTTGACAAGCAACAAAAACAGACGGTTTAAGTAGAAAATAGCAAAAATTAATTTCAAATTTCGCGCCGGAAAAAATCGTAGTTCGGTAAGATACACATAGATGGTGCCACAGGATTTTTCAACATAATTTAAATTCAAAAATTATTTCGTTGACAAACAACAAAAGAAGACTTAAGTAAACAACTATAAAATACACAAATAGATGGCGCTACACGATATTGTAATTGTTGATTAAAAGCAAAAGAAGATTCTTGTTCATTTTTTAACATTTTAACAAATTTCTTTTTTGTGCTCCTGCGATTCAAGATCGTGGATTTCGTGGTTAATCAAAGCTCATTTCATTTTTAAAAATGTTGTATCTATAGAATGAATGCTCTAGGGTTCTTAGTCCTTAGAATATAACTTTAATAGACGCTCTGTTTTCATGTAATATTTTTATTTAACGGTAATTTCTGAATAGAAATCTTAATTTGTTATTTCTTGATAATAACGTAACAGGAAAGGAGTGTCCATTAAGGTCATATTCTAAGGCAAGGGACAAAAGAACCTTAGACTATGCACTTTACAGAAATGACCAACGTTCAGCAACATTAGTTCTACAGGCTTAATCAAAACTGTCTTATAGTATCTTCAAAATTAATAGTAATCGAAAAATAAAGCCACTTTTGTATACCGGGTTTCTCAAAAGTAACTGAAACGAATCAAAATAAACGAATGATAAAATGTGTCCTGGTTAATGAATTATTTAAAAAAAAAGTATTTTGTTATTAAATATTTTAAATGATATACAGGGGTCCAAACCAACTAACAAATTGAAATGTTGCTTCTTCATCAAAACGAACAAAAGACGCTCGCAAAAAGCGATCTGCCGCGCACAGTATACAGGCTGTCCCTTTTTCGAGCCTAACCAAAGCGATTGTGATTATTTTAAGTTGGCGCAAAGTTGCGTATTTTTGTCACAATCAATAATCTGTACACAAACTTCCTCTATTTTTTTTATGATTTTCAAGATATTCGAAAAAAATAAGTTTTTCATTTTCATTTTTTTTTTATATAAACCAAACAGTTTGACATCGTTGAGGGCACATTCAATTTTTTAATTTTTTTATGGACGCCATCTATTGTGGAAAGTGTTTTACTTTTATGATTACACTGATGCACCAAACTTGATGGTTTCAGATAGATTCTGGGCAAAATTTCGAAAAAATCTGCTCTGCAAAGAGTGCCTTGGAAACAAAAAGCGAACTTCTTTGTTTCCAAAACAAAAGTCGACAGTTCTGCACGTTTGCAATTTAATTTGATCGTAGTTTTGAACAAAATAAAATCTGCAAGGCTACGGAAATATTTCGGAACTAATTTGCGCGTTCAATTAACAATAAAACTGTCAAATTATCACAATCTTGGTTTCCGGGTTGGGAACCGCGTCAATTCTTCGTCTTGCCGACGTTTCGTCCATCTCGCCGTGGACTTCTTCAGGGCTTCGTTGGAGGCTGTAGCTGCTGATGTAGTCGCTGCTGCTGCTGTGAAGACTCTACATCAGCAGCTACAGCCTCCAACGAAGCCCTGAAGAAGTCCACGGCGAGATGGACGAAACGTCGGCAAGACGAAGAATTGACGCGGTTCCCAACCCGGAAACCAAGATTGTGATGGACAACGGCCGCGGAAGCCTTCAAACCAAGCTGTCAAATTATCTTTGAAAACAAAAACGTTACTTTGTTTCCAAAAGCACTCTTCACAGAACAAAATATTTCGAAATTTTGTCCCATTTTTAAAATTAACTTTCAAAAAAATGATAAATCAAAACTTATTTCATAGTTAAATTCATCTAATGAGAAAAATGAAAACACCTTTCAAGTTTTTTCCTCTCTCTCTCTCTTCTAAGGTATTTAGATTTTTTAAATACAGTAGGTTCCTGATTTACTAAGTCGAAGTAAACGCACGCCACCTATTGAGAATCTTGTAAATCTACATAATCAATTTTTTTAGTTTTTGTTTCTCTCGTATTGACAAACTAAATTATATACATTTATGGCTGCTCTTCAGTTCTCCGCCGTGTAGAAAATTTGTAGAACGTGACGTTTCGATCATCTTGTCGAGATCTTCTTCAGAAGTGAAGTGAAGTGAAGTGCACCTCTGAAGAAGATCACCATAAGACGAAGTGCACTGCACTTCACTTCTAAAGAAGATCACGACGATCTTGTGATCTTCATCAGAACTGAAGTGAAGTGCCTTCTGAAAAAGGTCACCACAAGATGAAGTTCACTTCATTTCACTTCTAAAGAAGATCACGACGATCTTGTGATCTTCTTCAGAAGTGAAATGAAGTGCACTTTTGAAGAAGATCATCACAAATGAAGTGCACTTCACTTCTAAAGAAAATCACGACAAGATGATCGAAACGTCACGTTCTATAAACTTTCTACACGGCAGAGAACCCGAGAACCGAAGAACGGCGGTGAAAGCCCGAAGACTGCATATACATTTATATAAAAAAAAGGCTTTCGAACAGTTCAGTAAACTATTTAGCAATTCATAAGCAAGTCAGGATTAAAGTCCCTATTACGTTCCCAAAGTACCGCGAGCTTCCGCCATTGTGGCTCCACCTGTTGGTGGCAACATTTAATATGTGCTTTACTGTGCTACTTGTGAAATTGCAAATAATTGCAACTTACCGACTACGTAATTCCCGCGGTTACTTGTTTTAATGAAAATCACATGTTATAAAAGGATTCAATTTAATTTAATAATTAGTAGTAAAGTGCAGCTACAGATAAATAATTTCCAAGTGGCACTACTAAATTGTAACTAAAAATTTTATTTACACTTGTCATTGGAGTAAAACATAAACATCTTTTGTATGAAAACATGCAAATATCAAAAGTAATTACGAAACCAACTACAGTATGCCGCCATTTTGACTCCAAAGTGGTGCTTTGTTAATCTAGGAACTTTAATCGCGATGTTGCTATGGCGCGCCATCTGAATGTTAGCGAAAAATTAACAAACATACCTATACGAGGGTATTAGATAGCAGCACAGGTTAAAAGCAGTTGTTAGAAATGTTAGAGCCAACCGCAGCATTTTCCCCCGCAATCGCCAGAGAAACCTATGTAAGCAAAAGTCATCGTAAGTAAAGCGACTCCTGCAGGACAGCCAAGCGCAATTCACTCACTCCAATATGGTCAGGTGACCGGTGTTGTTCCCGATTGGATCGGCCGACAGCTTGATGCCCTTCTGTCCACCGGGGATTTCGACAAGGCGGATCGAATGCGGCTTCCTCACGAACGGAAAACGTGTAGTCTTCTGCAAGGGCTGCATTTGCTTCTTGTAGCATTGCCCGCTGAAATTTTGACAATTAAAATTATATTATTACAAATTTAGTGGGAGGAGGTTGTCAAGTCCAATTTGACAGATTAAAAATCTGTCGACAACAAAACAAATAAAATGTACATTTCAGTAGCAAACACTTTTATTACAGACGTATATACCTCCGATCTGTACTTTACTTTTGAGACACACGGTATAAATTTAATACTTGTTCCTTGAAAAAACACAGTGAAGTCAATATGCCATCAAAACAGAGTATCTATTAGATTGTTGAACCGTAGAGTACTAAATTCTATTTACAAAAAAAATTAATTTCGTAACTGATAATTATCGCTGCAGTCTTGTAACGCTCAGTATATAATACAACAGTATATAAAAAAGCAAAATGATTTTTTTTGTCGTAGAATCTTCCTCTCTAATGACACGTGTGAAGTTGCAGCTTATCGAACAAGAAACGAAAAAAATCATAGATTAAAAAAAAGCAGATAGGACACTTGAGAATCTGTTTCTCTGTTGTTGTGCACAATCAAACCTTACGTCAAAATTCGCAGTTACAAAATGGGGTCGGAAAATGAAAAAATTTCAGTGAATAAGACATTAATCCCTTTCTTATTTTATTTATAAACACCGTGATTAGCTCCAAGTTTCAAAAGCTTTTCAAGAGGGCTAGTTATTCAAAAGTTGCTCTCTGCGGCTGCGACCGACTTACTACATACATGGTTTTCACCTAACTTCATTCGTACAAATTAATTTTGACATAATCAAGGCACCGAAAACGCAGTAAAAGGGACGCTGATGTCTCATCCACGAGAGAAAGAGCCTGGCTCTGCAACTCCACGGTGAAAGATTTCAAGTTAAAACAAAAGAGAAACGTCAAAATTAAAAAAAAAACTGTCATTTAAATCTCTGATTGATTGTTTGTTTTTAGCACTTGACGAATTTTATTTTGGCAACACTTTCAGAAATTTCAAATTGAAACAAAATTGACACGTTAACCTTAAAGATGCTGTCAGTTCAAAATTTTATTTTGGCAACACACTCAGAAATTTCAAATTAAAACAAAAGTGAAACGTCTCTATATTAAAAGAAGCTGTCACTTTAAT
Source organism: Serrognathus titanus (assembly GCA_039766575.1). Lineage (NCBI taxonomy): Eukaryota > Metazoa > Arthropoda > Insecta > Coleoptera > Lucanidae > Serrognathus > Serrognathus titanus. The sequence goes on from CM077911.1 coordinate 473,995, forward strand.
TTCTGAATGATTAAGTTTTTTATTGGCAGTTGATTAATTTTATCCTGGCAACACAGTAACAAAACTCAAATTGAAACAAAAGTGAAATAATGTCAAAATTAAAGAAGCTGTCATTTTAACCTCAAATTGACAAAGCACTTTTTCAGCAGTTGGTAAACCTGTTTTAAATTTTATTTCGGCAACACAGTAACAAATTTGAAATTGAAACAAAAGTGAAATGTCAAAATTAAAGAAACTGTCACTTTAACTCTCGATGAATATTGACTTTTTCTTAACAGATGGTAAACCAGTAAACACAGTCAGAAATGTCAAAACGAAACAAAAGTGAAACGCCAACATTAAAGAAGCTGTCATTGCACATGATTTCTTGAAACACATTATGATTGAATGTGAAATTCACTGAAAAAATTGCGTTGGCAGTACCGGCACGGCTTACCGGAAAAACCATCATTCGTTCCCTTTTCACTAAAAAGCTATAAGTTTCTCTTTTTGGTTTTTCGATAAATAATTGGAAGAAACAAAAGAACAATGAACCTAACCTACTTGAAAACGTTGAACGACGAAAAACAATCGAGAGAAAAATTTGACATTTAGCGATTTCAGCAGAGTTGTCAACTTGAGTGATTTATCCCTTTTTGAGGATTATTTCGAGGGACATTTTTGCAAGCTTTAAGGCCTTGTAAATTCTTTATTGTACTGCCAATGCCAATCAGCAGAGCTTCCTTTGTTATTTTACTTTGCTGAAGAAGGGAAACTATCGGATTGCCGGTAAAACAGTTTCCATCACATCTTAAGCGCATGCGTTTTATAAAAAAAAATCACTGGCGACAAACAGTATGGAGAAATCACTTCTTAAAGACGATTATTGTCTTTTGTTATTATTATTTTGTTTTCTTTGTTTAGTAACAATTCTTTTCTAATGTTTTTTTTTGTAATTGTTATTAATTTACTGAATTGCGATATAAATTCGACCGTCTTTTGTTTGTTGTTACATAAATTGCGTTGTAAAATCGATTGTTTTTTGTTATTATTATTTTGTTTACTTCGTTTAGTAACAATTCTTTTCAAATGTGCTTTTTTGTAATTGTTATTAATTTACTGAATTCCGATATAAAATCGACCGTCTTTTGTTATTATTATTTTGCTTTCTCTGTTTAGTAACAATTCTTTTTAAATAGTTTTTTTTTTAATACTGAACTGCGATATAAAATCAACCGTCTTTTGCTTGTTACGTAAATAGTGTTGTCAAATCGATTGTTTTTTGTTATTATTATTTTGTTTTCTTTGTTTAATAACAATTCTTTTCAAATGTTTTTTTTTGTAATTGTTAATTAATTTACTGAATTGCGATATAAAATCGACTGTCTTTTATTGTTACAAAAATTGTGTTGTAAAATCGTTTGTCTTTTGTTATTATTACTTTGTTTTCTCTGTTTAGTAACAATTCTTTTTAAATAGTTTTTTTTTTAAACTGAACTGCAATATAAAATTATCCATCTTTTGTTTGTTGCTACATAAATTGTGTTGTAAAATCGATTGTCTTTTGTTATTATTATTTTTAAATTTGATTTTTCAAGTTTTTATTGTGTCGTCACAATTCTTTCTAAATTGTTTCTTTTCTTTGCCATTAATCTGCCGAATTACGCTAAAAAAATCGAGCGTCTTTTGTTTCTGCTTTTAACGATTTTTCTTTTACGTTTTTCTAAAATTTATTCCTGAACCTGGTACAAATTTCGGGGACTTTCTATGTTGAAAAGGTATTTTCTGGCAAGTTTTCAGGGATTTCTGCTTTTTGTATGTTGGCAACGTTGTGGGTGGAAGATCGAAATTTCAATTCAAACTCACTTGTTCGTGCCAACGGAAATGACGTCTATGTCATCTGAGATAAGATTTGATTTGTGGTAAAAGGGAAACACCTAGGGTGGGTTGCACAAAAGATTTAAGCTAGGATTAAATTAAAACCTAAGTTAGAATGTGACATACATTATGACGTACAGCGTATTGGTTATCACAATCTAAGTCAGGCTTAAATTTAATCCTGGTTTAAATCTTTTGTGCAATCCGGCTTTAATGTCAGAAATTTAACAAAAAGAAAAAGAAAGAAGTAGGTCAAGCTTGACAGTTATTCAAGCATACCAATCCATTACAGTCTTTTTAATCTTTTACTTATTAGTCTACTTTTGTTTGTGACGTTGATGAATTTCAAAAGTGAACTGATTTTATATGGCCCATTTTAGTGACAGATGTGTGAAATAAAACAATATTATTGTTGCCTTCAGGTAACCGCATACTTTCATAAACCATAAACATCTACAAGGTGTTTTTTTGTTTTGCAGCGCTGTCTTTGAGCAGCTGCCCTTGATAGAGTTCAAACAGAAAATCAGTTGTAACACCACAGAAAAACTAAAAATAATGGCCAGTTGCACCAAATACGTAAGCTCTGCTTAACTTAAAGCATCGCTTAGAATATGACTTCAGTGTTGCCAACTATTGACAGTCGTTTTCCCTAACATTTGGACAAAAATTCCCATTTATGCTTGCTTTTTCCCTCAAAGCTATTTATACGTATTTTTGTCAAGATTTGCCTTAAAATTTAAGCAATTTTGTCTTCAAAAATTCCCTTTTTCTCAGAAATTGCAATTTTAAGGCGCAGAAATTCGCACGAATTGGCAACACTGTATGACATACCCTATGGCGTCTAACCTCAAATGTCACATTATAGACCCCTTTTAAATTTAAGCCCGGCTTAAGCGTTTCTTGCAACTGGCCATAAGTAGCCCTACGCTTCATTAGAGAGCTTATCTGAACGCATCCATTTCTACAAGAAAAACTAACCTATTATCCTAGAATGATTATTTCTGAATGCACCCCCGCTTTGAGATTTTAGGGTTATGTTTCATTTTCTGTTTTATTCTCTTAATCGGTTTACATATGTGTTAAGCTCAATTATAAAATAAATAATGCTTAAATAGTGTCCATTTAAGTAGAAGACACTATTTCACTTTAAATTAAATCCGTAACAAAAGTGTCAGCACTGAATTAGTGAAAAGGAATAAACTCACCAGTAAAGTTTGGATCTCTCCACTAAGGCATATGAATCACCATCTCCAATGAATGCGCTGCACAGGCTGCAACAGAAACACTCCGGATGGAATTTATGCTCACCGGCTACCATTACCGGGCCGGTTATTATCTGACTACACTGTTGGCAAGCTTCTCCATATCGTGACCAATAATCCTCCTTGCAAAACAAGAGCCCGTCTTTCTCGAAATACCAACTCGACAAGGCCGCATCGCAAGCAGAACATCTGAAACACGAGCTGCCCGTTAGTTAAGAAGATTCTACCCCTACTTTTTATAGGTTATGTTATGTAACACGAAACGCACCTGAAACACTCCATGTGCCATTCTTGACCAAGCGCGGATAAAAACTCGTCATCGTCCAGGACGTTGAGGCAACCTGCACACACCGACTCGGAGGGTTCACCCTCATCTGAAAACAAAGCAGATGTTTTGATTTACGCCCCACAAACCCATCCAGGTCAATTTTCGCCCAACTTACGACAGCTAAAAACGCAGGAACCCGCAAAAAAAAAACTCGTCTCAAAGCGGAGCGTAATATTCACGCTTGTGTTTATGATGCGATGTGACATTTTGATTTCGATTGGCAATTGTCACCCACGCAGTTCTTCGCGCAACAATAAATTTTTAGCCCTGCGGCCGCTTTTAATTAATAATTGGGGGAGTTGCAACGTCGGCTTGCTTGTTTAAAACACCGAGGGGGAAGATGCCCGTGCGAAATACTCACCATTTCTCGGCTGTTGTTGCATCTTAACGAACACAAAACCTACCCATAATGGCGAAGACTGACGAAGCCGCGTTCACACAGCTCAGCTGAAACGCGGAGCGGCGCAGGTGCGCCAACTTAAATCGCAGCAGCAATGAAACTCCCAACTTTGAATTTGAATTTATTTATTTATTGTTAAACCAACATTTTTATGGTGTACGTGTGTGTGAGTGTGTTTCCGTTTGAGTGTGAGAGTGTGTGATACAGATTTGAGCGTCGACTTTACAATCGAATGATGTGTTGTTTACAGATGCCCTAGAGTTACGTGCTAAATTCGTTAAAACTAGATAGGAAATTTGTGCTTAATTTATTAATATTATAGAATCTTGAGCAAGATTATTTATTGCTAAAGCTAATGAGGGACAACAGCGCGTCGTATTCAACACTGATACAATAAAATAACGCGCGCGGCTACAACAGATGTCGCTGCGCTCGCGAATTTACGCGGCATTTACAAATTGTTAACTTCAACTTAATGAGATGTAAGTTAATTAATTTTTGTTTGGTTCGGTTAGGCCGAGTTCGATTCAAATTAATTATCAGTGTCAACTACGTCCTAAAGTAGTGGAAGAGTAGGAAGAAGTACGTCTCATTAAGGCATATGAATATATTAATTTGTCTATAACGTGGCTAAAAATTCAGGTACAAAATTCTAGGTTCGTTAAATCTAATAAAACAATCTCAAAAATATGAACAGCGGGGGGAATTCACAGTAGGCCGGTCGTTGCTTACCGTGTAAAGGCCGATTCAAGACCCAAATAAATCATGTTAGGGTTTCTTTCTGTTTTGTTTTTATTTTTATTGGTCCCTATCAGCATCAAATCAAAAATAACGACGAAAAAAATATAATGTGAGAAAGAAAAATGACCATCGACATATACCAATGGAAAAGATTCAAGCAGATACCTTAGATGACAGAGAAAGATAGAGAGAGAACAAAAAAAATCCTTCTTCTTTCCTACTCATCCGCGAAAAAAAAAATAGAATAGAGCAAACAAACAACCATCCATATATCTACGAAGCGAACAGCAACGATTGGCGACCCTGAAAAAGTTCTCTTGTAATAGCGGCAAAGGAACAGCCTTCAACTCTACCTAATCGTTACTCACTTGTTATTTCAATTGTTTCTATTATCGTTGCCAGGAAAGATGAGCCCTGCGTCATTGGTTACCGACAATATCACGGACAAATATTTGATATTCACCGTCTTCTATGTCACACATGTAAAACAAAGATAGAAATATACATTATACGTCTTCTAAGTTCAAGACCTATCCACTAGAAAGTAAAAAGAGCAGAACTTATATCATAGAGAGAGCTAGTTATATGTACATCTTTCTTAGACAGTTTTGTTCCATTACGATGTTATTGATTTGACTCACGGTGCACTTTGTTTACATTAGTTTTCTGTCGCAAGTTTTAAGTGTCACTGTGCTAATTTCTAGTTGTGTTTGGAATTTTTATTTTTTATTTCGTATGTTTATTAATCTTTAAGCGTCTTTTTAAAGACAATTAGGACGTTTAATAAAACTCAGTAACCCCCGGAAAAGTGTTGACGTACAACACGGTAGCCAGCCATGCTAGAGCTTGTGGAACGTACTTGCGTACATAACCTTAATCTTAATTGATCTGACGTTTACTTTTTTAATTGTCATAAACCGGAAATACATTTCGTAAGAATGCAAGTGTTGATTTGACTTCGGCGTGTTGACTAACGTCGGACACGTAAATTTCATGACGCAAAGCTCATCTTTCCTGGCGACGATAATATATATAGTGGCGTCTAACTAAATCGACATCCTTGTCCGATTTTTGTGCTTTTGACGTTTAAATAAAAAAAACAATATTATGGGGCAGGATATCGACTGCCTGGAAATATTTGAGGCAGGAAAGTGATGTCATACCTACGTCAGACCAAACAAATCAAGAAACAATGGGGAACCACCGGAAGCGTGCAGTTAATACCGCGGATACTTTAGTTGAAAGAGACAAAACTACACGATTTCTGCAACGCCATCGGTCACACACAAATTTCCCCCGCTGTTTTCTACTTACCTGTCTTATTTTTATAAACATTAAAAATTGTATATAATGCGCTGAATAATTCTCATATAATATATATATAATAGTCTCATACATCAATTGACATTATACTAACATGCACTTTTAATAGTTGATATATACGTTTGTTTTTTTTTTTGTTTTAGTTAATACCACATTGAGTACACACAATAGGTAGTTATTGTTTTGCATGCAATTTATTTATGTATATACTTGGATATAAGTTGACGTGATATGTGAACTATGACGCACAACCGAAACAAAAAAGCAGCGCCCTCGAACAAAAAAGAAACATGCTGCTCATTTGCCACAAACTGAAATGAAAGGGCCCAACTAAAAAAAGCGAGTACAAACCTGTATGGACGACAGGCGGAATAAGTCACGCCTTCGTCCGCCATGTTTAGGACAAGCTAACGATATCAAATCTGTCACAGTCAAAACGAATTACGCATCGCCCGCCATGTTTACGACAAGTCGCTTGCGTGTCAGCATCATGTAATAAAATAAAAATTAAATCTACTAATCAGTGGAATTTTTAAGCATGTCTTTGTTTAATCTGCAAATCTAACCTAAAAATAAAATTTTGTACAAAATTCAACTGTTCGGTAATCAAACCATTTCTTATGCAACGCCTACTCCGATGTGAAATTTATTTGCTCGCGTGATGTAATAGAATGAGGGGGACAGTTGGAAGGAGTCACGCCTTCGTCCGCCATGTTTAGGACAAGTCAACGCATCATTAGCGTTTTCGGTCGACTACACTCGAATATCTTCATTACATGAATTAAAATCGCTATAAATTCCAAACTGTCACAGTCAAATGTCAAATTCGAACCTGTCACTGTCAAACTCGAACTTATTACTGCCGAAGTCGAATGAGTCAGAACGACAGAACGCAGCGAATCAGTAAATAGAATGAAGGAGCAGACGGAAGAGGTCACATCCTCGTCCGTCGTGTTTGAATTGTCTCAAACATGGCGGACGACGTCGTGACCTCTTCGATCTTATCAGATAGTGAAACTGTCACTGTCGAAAAACGAACGCATCGTCCGTCATGTTTAGGATCAGTTAATCATATCAAATCTGTCATTGTCGAAAAGAGTTATGCATCGTCCGCCATTTTTACGACACGTCAAACATTAAACTGTACGATATATTAGAATAAAGAGACAGGAAAGAGGAGTCACGCCTTTGCCCACCATGTTTAGGACAAGCTAGTTTACATCATGTAGCGAACTTGTCACTGTTACTGCCACTGTCAGAAACAAATGTAGCGAACTGTCCGCCATGTTTGCGACAAGCTAATCATACTAAATCTGTTATTGCCGAAAAGGGTCGTGCATCGTCAGCCATGTTTACGACATGATGTGATATTTTAGAATGAAGAGGCCAATAACCTTGTCCGCCATATTTCGAATAATCCAATTATACAATGTAGCGAACTTGTCACTGTCAAAAAACGAACAGTCACTATCGAAACTTTGTCCGCCATATTTAGGACAATCTAATCACATCATGTAGCGAAATTGTCACCGTCAAAAACGAACCTGTCACTGTCAAAACATCGTCCGTCATATTTGCGACAAGTTAGTCGTACCAAATCCGTCGCTGTCGAAAAGAGAAATGCATCGTCCGCCATGTTTAGGACATCGTGCTCGTGACACTATAAAGTGTCCAATGTAATAGAATGCAGAGGAAGACAATTTTGTCCCTTATATCATATAGTGCACTTGTCACTGTCCAAAATGAACCTGTCTGTCTAAGACGAAACGGTCACTGTCAAGATATTGTTCGCCATATTTAAGACAATCCAGTCAGACCTTGTAGCAAACTTGTAACTGTCAAAAGCGAAACTGTAATTGTACAAAGTTCATCCGCCATATTTAATTTGTCAATGTCCATTACGAACCTGTCTTGTCAAAATTAACTTGTCATAGTCAAAAACGAACCTGTAATTGTCAAATGATCGTTCGCCATTTTTAAAACAATCTAGTCACACCATGTAGCGACCGAAGTTACTGTCAAAAACGAACCTGTCTCTGTCAAAACATCGTCCGCAATGTTTAAGACAACCTAATCATACCAAATCCGTCACTGTCGAAAAAGTCTCGCATCGTACGTGTATGTAAGTAGAATATAGAGACAGACAATTTTGTTCGTCATATTTAGAACAATCACATCACGTACTGAACACGTCACTGTCCAAAATGAACATCTCTCTGTCCAAAACGAAACTGTCATTGTCAAGATATTGTTCGCCATATTTAAGACAATCCAGTCAGACCTTGTAGCAAATTTGTAACTGTCAAAAGCGAAACTGTCACTGTACAAAGATCATCCGCCATATTTAAGACAATCCAATCACACCAAGTAGCGAATTTGTCAATGTCCAATACGAACCTGTCACTGTCAAAATGAACTTGTCACTGTCAAAAACGAACCTGTAATTGTCAAATGATCGTCCGCCTTTTTTAAGACAATCTAATCACACCATGTAGCGAGCAAAGTTACTGTCAAAAACGAATCTGTCTCTGTCAAAACGTTGTCCGCCCTGTTTGAGACAAGCTAGTCATACCAAATCCGTGTCACTATCGAAAGAGTCACACATCGTATATGTATGTAAATAGGATATAGAAACAGACAATTTTGTCCGTCATATTTAGAACAAGCCAATCACATCACGTAGTGAACACGTCACTGTTCAAAATGAACATCTCTGTCCAAAACGAAACTGTCACTGTCAAGATATTGTTTGCCATATTTAAGACAATCCAGTCAGAGCTTGTAACAAACTTGTAACTGTCAAAAGCGAAACTGTCACAAAAAAATGTCATCTGCCATATTTAAGACAATCCAATCACGTTGTCAATGTCCAATACGAACCTATTACTGTCAAAATGAACTTGTCACTGTCAAAAACTGAACCTGTAATTGTCAAATGATCGTCTGCCATTTTTAACACAATCTAATCACATCATGTAGCGAGCGAAGTTACTGTCAAAAACGTTTTTGTTTTTGTCAAATCATCGTCCGCCATGTTTGAGACAAGTTAATCATACCAAATCTGTGTCACTGTCGAAAGAGTCACGCATCGTATACGTACGTAAGTAGAATATAGAGACAGACAATTTTTTCCGTTATATTTAGAATAAGCCAATCATATCACGTAGTGAACATATCACTGTCCAAAATGAACATCTCTTTGTCCAAAACGAAATCGTCACTGTCAAGATATTCTTCGCCTTATTTAAGACAATTCAGTCACACCTTGTAGCAAACTTGTAACTGTCAAAATAGAAACTGTTATTGTCAAAAGATCGTCCGCCACGAACTTGTCGTTGTCCAATATGAACTGTCACTGTCAAAATGTCGTCCGCCATATTTTAGATAATGCAATCACGCTATGTAGCGAACTTGTCCAAAATAAGCTTGTCAGTGTCAAAAACGAACCTGTAATTGTCAAAAGATTATCATTACCATGCAACGAGCGAAGTTGTCACTGTCATAAACGAACCTATCTCTGTCAAAACATCGTCTGCCATGTTTCAAATAAGCTAATTGTACCAAATCTGTCACTGTCGAGTCCGCCATGTCTTGGACATGACGTATGTAAGACTATAAAGTATCGTAGATGTAGAATGTAGAGACAAACAATTTTGTTCGTCATATTTAGGACAAGCCAATCACAACATGTCGTGAACTTGTCACTCTTCAAGATGAAACCAGTCACTGTCCAAAACTAACGTGTCACTGTCAAAAGATCGTCCGCCATATTTAAGACAATCCAATCACACCGTGTAGCGAAGTTATCAATGTCAAAATCGAATTTGTCACTGTCAAAAACGAATCTGTCACTGTCAAAATACCATTAGCCATGTTGAAAACAAGCTAATCGTACCATTCCTCACTGTCTAAAAAATGGGACGCATTCCCCGCCATGTTTATGACAAGTGCTAGTAGTAAAGTATACAATACGTTAGAATTAAGAGGCGGACAAAAGGAGTCACGCCTTCGTCTGCCATGTTTAAGACAAGCTAAGCGAATCTGTCACCGCCAGATACGAACCTGTTAATGTCGAAACGTCCGCCATGTTTAAAACAAGACAAATGCGAGTCATCAAACCGTACAACATATTGGAATGAGTTCCTTTTTACAGGAGGAGGGGGGAGATTAGGCAAGTTTTAAGTATCAACGGTAGATGTCGCAGCGAAAACATAAGAAAGAAATCTGTCTTTCTTTGACAAAAAAATTCGCGCAAATCAAACTAATGATAGCGATAGAGACATAGACCTATAGCTTTTTGAAACTTATTTGACAGCTCATTCCAATATGTCGTTTAGTTCAGTAAATGAGAACCTCATCTCATTGGAAGGAAAGAGTCATGCATCGTCCGCCATGTTTTAGGCAAAGTGTGATTCAGAAAAAAAAGACAATCGCATGCACATAATGACACCATCTTCATGCAATTTTACAAAACTAATGCTATCGATGACACTCTTCGATTTCTAAACATGATGAGCTCTACGTTGTCACGTCACGTGATTTAAAGCACGTTGTCTTGATGCGTGATCGCAGTTTAGAACGTATCACGTGTCTTCGCCAAAAAGAAAAAAAAATGCAAAAACAGTTCTATTGCGTGAGATTTGAATTTGCCGCTTTAAAACAAATAAAACAAAATAACCAATCGGCTGCTGGTTTTGGCGCGGGATTTTCAAATTTGAAAAATTCGTGTTCTCGGTTCTGCTTCGTGCATTCTTTTTTCTCCTTCTCTTTTCGGACCTGATGTACCTTAACTAAAATAATATAATCTGAAGGGAATTCTACGTAACAAGCTTTTACGACGACACGACACAAAATGATGAGCGCTCGGTGGATGTTCGGAAAAAAATATGGTGATGATGATGTGATGCCACATGCGCACTAAAAACGGCAAGGTGTTCCCGCTTCAAAGAGTTTTGCTTGCCGTTTCTAAAGCAGCAGGTAGCCCGCCGGCGTTTCGGCACAGTTATTCAAATTTTTGCCCAGTCGACGTGGGGGATATCAGCAATCTAGACACCGTTGCTGAGCTCTCAGGCACTTTAACGTAAATTTTCTCTTTCAAGAGGTTGCATTTCCTTTGCATCATTCTCAGCTGACTTTGCAAGGTTGTACTTAGCTCTTTTTGGAGGCCCTGCACCTCCTGGAGGTCCCTGTGCAGGTTCTGGTAGTTGGTCTTCACCTCGTTAACGGACTTCAGCAGGCTGAACACCTCGACCTCGGTGCCCTCCTCGGAGAAGATTTCGTTCTCGATGTTGCCCACCTGCAGCGCGAGCTCGTCCAGTTTCTCATCGGTCTTCTGCATCTGGAACGGAAGGGGGCAATCACAAATTCGGGACGCCGCGAGTTTTTACCTTCTTCTCCAGGCTTTCCACGGCCTCCTCCATTTTTGCGTTCGTCTTTTTTTTTCGGTACAATCACCCGGTGAATCCAGTAGGCCACCCGATTTGTCAAAAACAAAATAATCAATAGCGTGCGCGCTTCCGCCATTACGAAGCGACATCTATTAGCACTTTCCCCAAGATGAAAATTTCAGTTGTTTTAATACGTAAGTAAATAAATTAAAAAAAGACAATTGCTAGTAAATTATTTTTAAATACCGCCCTAATTAAATCGTAAGGAATTATAAGTTCTGGCCTGGATTGTATGTAGGAGGGAGGGTGCCGCCATCTATTGGCTTGCTCTGTACTTGTCTCGAATATTCAAGATGAAAATTCAATTGTTTTATTACTTAACTACATTAAAAAAACCAAATAATTGATAGTGAATTATTTTAAGTGCGAAGGGGGGCTGTCGCCATCACCATCGCCAACGCCATCTGTTGGCTTGCACACTGCACTTTTCTTTAGTATTCAATATGAAAATTCAATTGTTTTAATATTTATGTAAATAAAATGGATAAAGTAAATAAAAAAAAAATGATAGTAAATTACGGCGAAACAAATTTACTTATTTCAATTATTTTAAGAAATAAATAACCAGTTGACAGATGGCGCTGTAGTATCTCCTTGTCTCTACTCTTACGCATTATCTGTACTTACAAGTTTCTTTTTTTCGGCTTCAAGAAGTTACTGTCAGATTTACAGTGACGTAATGATGCATGTTCAATTGTTTTTATTATTATCATTATTACGTTAGATGGCGTTGCAGTATCCGCCTGTTCATTATCGGTGATCTTCTGATGTTGTTCTAAAAATGGTAATTACCGTCAGATTTTTAATAACCTTGGCGAAACAAATCTAATTATTTCAATTGTTTTGAAAAGTAAATAAACAATTGGTAGATGGCGCTGTAGTATCTTCCCGTACGTTCATATTTTGAACTATGACGTTCCTCTCAGGACGCAACAACAGAGAAGCTAATTTCAGAACTTTTCAGGTCTTTAGCGACTCAATTGTTTTAACTTTTTTTAACTATTAATTAAGCAATTGACAAATGGCATAATTACCGTTAGATTCGCTCCAGGTCTTCAGCGACTCAATTGTTTTAACTTTTTCTTAACCATTAATTAAACAATTGACAAATAGCATAATTACCGTTAGATGTCGCTCCAGTATGTAGCATTTGCGTTGTAGATTCTAGAAATGTCAGATTTTTGGCAACTCGGCGATACGAATTCAGTTGTTTTAATTACTTTAAGAAATGAATAAACAATTGACAGCGAAATTACTTCAATTTATTAACCTACCTTCACCATTTTGAACGCGTCGCAAGTGTTTACTATTAGATAACAGCCGCGAGATGTCGCGACCCAAACTGTTGCTGCAATCGTTTTAATTCGTTCAGTAAGTAAACAACTGACGAACGTTCATTTATGAAATCCTACTGCTGCTACTTTAAATGCGTTTACTTGCGAAGTCAGGGGTTCAAGTAGCCCCCCCCCCCAATATTATTTTCTTGGTTTTTTGTTTTTGTAAAGTAGGTGAAATCACACTTTATTTTGTAATTTCGTTTGACGCGTCTGCAGCAGCAGGGGGTTCCCCAGGGGATCCGCCGCTTTCATTTGCGGGTGATTCCGCACCTTCCTGGGCGGAGTCTGTAGATGGCTCTGGAGTAGTATTTTCCTGGTCGACTTCTGTGGACGCAGCAACTTCCTGCGAGTTGTCTGAACCGCCCTCTGAGTCGGGCGACGCCTCAGAGGAGGAAAGCGGAGCTTCAGTACTGCTTGGCTCTTGAGGCTCTTCTTCTTCCTCTGAGGCTTCTGAGATGGTAGACGTCTCAGAAGAAGAAACTGGGACCTCAGAAGTAGATGCCTCAGACGAAGAAGAAGAAATTGAGGACTCAGAAGAACTTGCAGATGCCTCAGAGGAAGGTGGGGCTTCCGTATTGCTGGGCTCCTCTTCTTCCTCTGAGGCTTCTGAGGCGGTAGATGGAGAAATTGAAGCCTCAGTAGTAGATGATGACTCAGAAGAAGGTGAGGCTTCTTGAGGTACCTCAGAGGTCTCAGTTGTTGTCGATGTTGACGCCGACGTTAATTCTGACGTAGAAGGAGGCGCCGGCGTCGTACCTAACGTCGTCGTTGTGATCGCACGAGCTGTGGTGGTGCTTGTCGTGGTAGCTAGAACCGCGCAAGCTGTTTCCAAAGCACACTCAGATCTTTACAGCAAAAGACTTACTACGAGGTCTGGGTATCTTCCCCCTGAAGAACCAGAAGCACGCGCTCTTAGGTTGAAGCCCGCCGTTCTCCATCAGCGAGCTGGTCAAAGCTGCTTCGGCCAAAAACAGCAGAATCAAGGCTTTCTTCATGGCAATTGTTTCTGCCAGCTTCGGACGAGAACAATAACACAATGGCCATCGAGCTTAACGATGGTATCACGCAAAAACATACTAATCTGATTTGAGATCTCGCCGGATGTGTGCGTTTCGGATAATGAGAGGAAATTGCGTTCGGGTAATGAAGGAAATGACCGGCGGATTATGCCCAATCAGATTCACAAATAGGTTGAAACAAATGAAGGCAAGCCAATGAAAACGATTATGTTGTTACGAACAGTCGTTTAGGCCTAACCGGCTGATACGCTCGAGTACTGAAACAACTGAAGGAGAACTCCAAACTCCAACAGAGTTTGCTTTCGTGATTTAAAACACGTGAAGGGTAAGGTCTTGAACTGACAACGTCATTAAACTAATTTAATGCAATTTATTCGAGAACTACAACAATCACTTTAGTTGACCTTGACTGTGGCGCTTTAACCCGACGCCGTGGTGTTGGTTGGGGCTGAAACAAATGTTTTCCAAATTTATATTGTCACGAATTGGGAGGGTTTTGGCCTAACCTGTTGTGTTGCCGCCGCCTCCGCGCCCTCTACATCCGGGACCATGACCCTCATGCTGGGCGAATCCTGCGCCGCGCATATTCCCAAGTCCCGGAACGAAACCCTTGCCGTCATCGAGGAGCGTTCTCAACCCCAAAACGGGCTCTTGAGGAGGAGGGCCGTGGTGAGGCAATGCAACATTATGAGCCTACGAGTTTTTTTTTTTAATACCGAGCCATTCGATAAAAACTTAAGGAGAAAGAGAGAGATGAAAATTGACTTCCAACTTCCTCTTTCCTCAGTTAATAACACCAGCAATCCAGAAATTACGCTTCTAAAGAAGAGAAAACAAAAGACCACTTAAGTGTTCCTTCTATTTTCTTTCTTTCTTCAACAAATTAGTGTTTCGATGTACGCTGGAATTTCACTTTCGCGATTTCTTTTGGGCAATTTCTCAGTCTCTCTCTTTTGAGATATTCGAAATATGGGAAGAAACTTACCACCAGTGTTGCCAAAATGGCGAAGCCGAGCACGAAAACACCCTTCATTTCGGACTAACGTTTCAACTTTATCTGCGTTTCTATCCCGATCAATTCGCGATATTTATAACCAAGCGGAAACCGGAAGTTCTTTCTTTCCGATTTTCTTTTCATGCCGGGCAGGCCTTGACTTTGCTGATTTTGTTTAATAACAATAACAAACATAATAATAAAAAAAAAGAATAACGCGAGCATTTTTGCAATGGAATTTACTTGCGCGCGACGAGGTTTTTTGGCGATTAATTGTTTTTTTTTAATAACTTTTTTAACGATAGTTCAGGTGGTGATGGTGGTTACGTCACTACACTTGTTGGAGTAACAAAAATAAAAATAAATTTAAAAAAATTTCGTGTCATGATGCAGAGAAAAAATTCGCTTTGTGAATCAATCACGTGAGTGGTAGGTATTTGTTTATTTGATGGAATAAAATTACGACTATTTTTTTTAATGACAAATCCTTGTCGGTGCATGATTAAACATTTAAATAAAAATCAACAATAAACAAATAAAAACAACAGATTAAACAAATACCTTAATGAAACCAACAAATTGGTAACAAAATTAATTAAATTTATTGAGAATTGTAATAGAGAGATAAACGAAAGCCGGTAATAAATAAAATCTAAATGAATAAAAACAAAATAAGAAAAAATGTCGAATATATTAAATACATATAAAAAAATATCTCAATATTGTACTTAAGCGTATTAGGTTTGGCAACATTGGTCTCACTATTAAGAGACCGTTAAAATTACAAAAGAAATCTAGAGTTGATAGTTTCTTGTCAAAAACATAAACAAAAGACGATCGATTGTTTGACAAATGCAAGAAACAAGTAAAAATGGGCGACGACTTTCCGTTTTCCTAAAACAAATTAAAAACGATAACAAAAGACGTTCGAATTCCAAACAAATTTGACTTTTTTCTTCGTAAAAACAAACCGAATAGAGTCAAATGCCCAAGAAAATTACAGGTATTCATGTCGCGTTTTCTTCTTCGAAAGTCAAACAAATTAGTAAAGAAACAAAATAGGATCAATGGTACTTTCTACTATTCTTTTTTTTTTGTTAAAAGGAAAGGCAATCGATGGTTATTCATTTTTGCTTCGTTGCCTTCTGTCTGTTCCTGCAAATTTCTCAAACGGCATTTCCGCAAAAAAATTAAAAACTCCTTTGTGCTTGTTATTGATAAAGTCGATAAAGTACTCGCTTTTGGCGAACATGGTTACGTTAAAATTACAAAAGAGTTGAATAGTTTTAGTCAAAAAAGTACAAACAAAAGAAGAACGATCGTTTAACAAATGCAAGAAACAAAAAGAATTCTCGACGTTATGAATGCATAAACAGAAACTTTCATTTTCGCTTTTGCGTTAAAAATAAATTAAAAGCGATGACAAAAGATAATCTAAATCGACTTTTTTCTTCGTAAAAAACAAAATAACAATGACTGCACAAGAGGCTTTCGTGTGTTCTTCACGATAGATGCGCAAGAGACACCCTTTATAATGGCTGCATAAAAGGCTTTGGTGAATGTTCTACACAATAGATGCACAAGAGACGCTCTTGATTGCTCTTGACAATGGCTGCACAAGACCCTTTGATGAATGCTCTTGACAATGGCTGCACAAGAGGTTTTGGTGAATGTTCTTCACAATGACTGCACACGAGATTTTGGTGAATGTTCTTCACAATGGGTGCACAAGAGGTTTTGGTGAATGTTCGTCACAATGTAGCACAAGAAACAATCTTGATTGCTCTTAATAGTGGCTGCACAAGAGCCTTTGATGAATGCTTTTGACAATGGCTGCACAAGAAGCTTTGATGAATGTTCTACACAATAGATGCACAAGAGATGCTCTTGATTGCTTTTGACAATGATTGCACAAGAGCCTTTGGTGAAAGCTGTTGACATAACTGCACAAGAGACACTATTGATTGCCCTTGACAATGGCTGCAGAAGAGGCTCTGGTGAATGTTTTTCACAAGAGACACTCTTGACTGCTCTTGATAGTGGTGGCTGCACAAGAGCTTTTGGTGAATGCTCTTCACAATGGCTGCACAAGAGGCCTTGGTATGTTCTTCACAATAGATGCGCAAGAAAGAAGTACGAAGCTCCTAAGAAAATGTTCTCCGGAACGAATTTGTAGCACAAGATAAGTAATGTAAGCATTTATAAGTCTCCTACCCTTATTAATAAGAGTCACTCTAGATTACTCTTGATAATGGCTGCACAAGAGGCTTTGATGAATGTTCTACACAATAAATGTACAAGAGATGCTCTTGATTGCTTTCGACAATGACTGCACAAGAGCTTTTGGTGAATGCTGTTGACAATGGCTGCACAAGAGACACTCTTGATTGGTCTTGACAATGGCTGCACAAGAGGTTTTGGTGAATGTTCTTCACAATGTAGCACAAGGGACAATCTTGATTGCTCTTGACAATGGCTGCACAAAAGGCTTTGGAGAATATGCTTCACAATGTAGCACAAGAGACACTATTGATTGCTCTTGACAATGATTGCACAAGAGCCTTTGGTGAATGCTGTTGACAATGGCTGCACAAGAGGATTTGGTGAATGTTCTTCACAATGATTGTACAAGAGGTTTTGGTGAATGTTCTTCACAATGGCTGCACAAGAGAAAACCTCTTGTGCACCAAAACGGTGAATGTTCGTCACAATGTAGCACAAGAAACAATCTTGATTGCTCTTGATAATAGCTGCACAAGAGACTTTGGTGAATGTTCTATACAATAGATACACAAGAGACGCTCTTGATCGTTCTTGACAATGGCTGCACAAGAGGCTTTGGTGAATGTTCTTCACAATGACTGCACAAGAAGCATTTTTGATTGCTCTTGACAATGGCTGCACAAGAGATACTGAGCTAGAACAGCTTACGTGCTTTTATAGGGATTTTTCGTACCGGGAATGAAATAACTCTGCCTCATTGGTCTGAAAGTGTAATCGAATCAGAGTTGTATCTCATTCGTTAAAGGGCCGTCTTTTTGTGTTTGCTTCGGTGGTTGTCTTAGCGGCCAAATTGAAGATGCGATTCGTTAGCCAATCATGATAGCATGCGGCAATTCGCTTTAATTCGTCAAGGATCGGCCTTAATTTTGTTTATTTTGATGGACGTCATCACGATTCTGTTGCATAGGTACCCACGTGACGTTTTCGTCCGGATTTAACTATATGACATTGCCTGACGTTGTCAATCTGATGTTTCTCAATGTCTGTCATTTTGACGTTTCTAGCGTCTGTCAATTTGACGTCATCTGTCATCGTGATATGTTTCGTTGATTGCTAAGCAACGTGTGAGCCCACACAAAATCTTAAAAAATGCAGCTTTTTTAATCCATTCGCGATCTTTTGATATTCTTGAGTGCCATGCTTTTTTTTTGTTAAGTTACCTGTATGTAAGTATTTTGATTGAAGTAAAAATTATTATTGTTCAAATTATTTTCTACAGTGTTTTTCAAACATCTGAGTTTCGAACAAGTAAGACTATATTTCTATAAATGAAAGAGAAATTTACATTTTATCTCATTTTATTTTATTTATTTATTAATCGTTAAACTTCTACATTAGTTTTTGTTTTTCGTAAATTATTCTTGCGGTGCATACTTACGAGAAAGTAAAATAATAAAAAATGGAAAAAAAGTAGCAAACGAAAAGAAAACTACAAAATAGAAAATTTAAATTAAGAAATACAAAAAAAGCAACAACCAAATAAACAAATCGATTTCATAAGCTCGAGCTTAAATCAGTTGAAATTTTGATGAAGTAAAACGCATCCATACAATTATTACTCATTATTATAAACAAAAAAAACTAGTAACATTATTAATTGCCATAAACAAGGAAAGTTTAATTAATTTAAAACTTGACCAAGGCAATTTCATTAATTACGTGAGTCCAACTGTTATTAAAAAAGATAATTTCTTTAATTAACATCGTTCAGTGCAAAATTACAAAACATGGTAGCCACATTATAAGCATTTAAATCAGGTATTGAAATTTAAAAAAAAAGAAAGTACGTCAGCAAAAAATATGGGAACACTCAAAGTTGACAGACTTGTTCTTAATCAGTGTTTCTAATATCTTCTTAGAATTTGAGAGACAAGTTGTAAAGTTCATTTTTTTTCAGATAACGATAATATACTCGAAATTAACCTAAACCTGAAAATGATTGCGTCGCAATCGAAATGTGAAACACGCCTGGAAGAAAGCGGGGTTTTTGAATAACGAAAAACAAAGGAAATCTGAAAAATTCAACTCAGGACAGAAGGGATAAAAAAAAACAAATGACATCTACAATTTGTTTATTGACATAGCTATGCGCGCACGTTTCACCTAAAACAACAGCGCCGTCGTCAGGTCTTCCACTCAGCGGGAAGTTGAATTACCTGCAAGAAAATTATTTTCTTTATGCATTATTTCCAATTCATAATAAAATGGGTCAGAATTGACAGCAACTCCCTCACAAGTTAGGTTATCTGACAGTGTCACGCATTGAGCTTCAAATGTTGACATCAAATGTCACTTGTGGCAGAACAGAAACAATTGCGCGATGCATTTAGCTTTACAATTGACAATGACGACTGTCATTTGTGAAAGAATAAAAATTAGGTTATGACGTCAGTTTCCCAGTTGACAATGTTGACGTCAGAATGTCATTTGTCACAGAACAAATCTAACACCAAACAAAATAAAAAACAGTTTCAGGCCGCGTTAAGTAAACGATCAAATTTGGACACAATCGTCAAAACGATAACGGTCAGATTAGTCAAGTGACCAATCAGCGATCGGAAAAATTGAACACGTGGTTAGTTTGACAGTTGACTTGACGATTTTGTGTAAGTTGAAATATTGATTTCAATGCTGTCACTCTGTATCTAAATTCATGTCATAAATGACTTGTAACGTAAAGTAACCTAGTTTTGACTCCGTTGTAAGTGACATTCTAGAATCGATGCTGCTAGCCCTGGACTTAAATCCTTGGTATAATTGACATAACCTAGTTTTTCTGACACAAATGACACTTTGATGTTATCAATTCTAAAAACCGAAACCTTGACATAATTCAGTTGCATTCTAACATAACCTAGGCATTCCGACGACAAGGTCGTCAATTCACAATTGACAACGTTGACGTCATAAGGTCATTTGTTACAGAAAAAATCTAGCAACAAATCAAATAAAAGGAGTTTTTAGGTTGCGTTAAGTAAACGGTCAACTTTGCACAAAATCGTCCAATCAACAGTCAGATTAAACCCTGTAACCAATCAGCGATTGGGACCATTGGTCACGTGGTTTAGTCTGATTGTTGATTTAACGATTTTGTGGACGTTGACATTTTGATCTCAACGTTGTCTACTCTGTATCCAAACGTATGTAATGGTTGGGTTGCAATCTAACATCTGCTCTGCTGCAAATGACATACTAAAGTCAATGTTGCCAACTTTGGAGTTGAATCCTTGGTATAATTAGTTCGTACTGTAACATAACTTAGTTTATCTGGCACTAATGACATTTTGATGCTGTCAATTCTAAAACAGAAACCTTGACATAATTGGATTGCATTCTAACATAACCTATTCCTTTTTCTATCAGGCATTCTGATGACAAGACTGTCAATTCACAGTTGATAACGTTGACGTCATAATGTTATTGACACAGAAAAAATCTAGCAACAAATCAAATAAGTTTTAGGTTGCGTTAAGTAAACGGTCAACTTTGCACAAAATCGTCCAATAAAAAGTCAGATTAAAATGTCATTTGACACAGAAAAAATCTAGCAACAAATCAAATAAGTTTTAGGTTGCGCTAAATAAACGGTCAACTTTGAACAATATCGTCCAATCAACAGTCAGATTAAACCATGTGACCAATCAGCGATTGGAAAAATTGATCACGTGGTTTAGTTTGTCAGTTGACTTGATGATTTTGTGCCAGTTTACATTTTGATCTCAATGCTGTTTACTGTGTAGCTAAGTTCATGTCATGATTGGATTTCCATTTCACATAACCTAGTTTCTGCTCTGTTAAAACTAGCATACTAGAGTCAATGTTGCCAACTCTGGAATTGAATTCTTGCTATAATTGGTTCGCACTGTAACATAACTTGGCTTTTCTGACACAAATGACATTTTGCTGCTGTCAATTCTAAAATCGAAACGCAAGTTGACCGTGTAACTTAACGCAACCCTTAGCGTAATTATTTGCACTGAAATATTTTCGTCACAAGTGACACTCTGATGTCAACGCTGTCAAATCAAAAGTGAATCTGGATTATTAATTATTCGATCGTACTTGAAAAGTCATGTGGCCCTCCTCCACCTCCACCTCCTTGCCCTCCAGGACCCCATTGACCTCCACCACCACCACCGCCGCCACTGCTCGACCCTTGACCACCAAAACTCGGGGGTCCTTGATCACCACCACCTCCACCACCCTGGTTTTGATCCCATCCTTGTCCATTGCTGCCAATCTAAAACCGCCATTTTCAGCATTTACGGGTTTCGTTAAAAAAAATTTAAACTCACCAAGAGCAGGGCCAACGTGATTACAACCGTGGAGCCTTCCATGGTCGCTCGTATAACTTGTTTTTGATCCGGCATGGTATATTTATACGGGTGGGATGGAAAATGACTGCGGAAGTTCAATTGTGCCGACGCGCTCGAACTCGTCGCATTCGTCCTCGGGCTTTGTCGATCGATTGATAAATTTTTTTTTTTTGAGCGGTGCATTTCCGGTTCGGTTTTGAATTCGCGTTGCGTAACACGGCGGAAAATAGAAGAAAAAATAATATGAAAGCGCTTGGATTTCGCTTATCGAAGTACAGATAGATTCAGTCAGTTCCGCTGCACGAAGCTAAAGAATTCGACGTTATCCAGGAGGTGAGTTGCAAATTCACGTGTTCCAGAAACAAAAGAAGGTATATGATAAACGTACGCCACTGTTTTCACCCTTTGGTGTGTATATGTAGGTCAGACGGTAGGCGTGGTGAGCGTGACTTGTCCAAGAAGAATTCGAGCGCTGTGCGATTTCGAAGTTATTGCAAAAGTTTCCCCTTAATGAGATATACATACTCAGACACGCAATGATCTGTACATTCCAAATATATAAAAATATATAGGGTGGGTTTAATAAAGCTATGTGTATACAGCTTTAAAAAAATATAAATGTTCATAGCTCATTTATTATTAAAATTAATAAAAAAATTTGTTGCAAATCGGTTTTGATTGCAGGGATCCCTCGAGCAGCCTCTGAACAGCTGTTTCGGCCCTATTTGGGGCCTCGTCAGCAGAAGGGTAGCTCGAGACTTCCACTACAAACCAAACCGACCTGTCTAAGGTTATTCGCAAATGCGATGTAATAATAATTGTGTAATAAAGTGATCGCAGGATGTTGCGATTCAAACTAATTAATTGTAATAAGATATTTTTTTTTAATTACCAAGTCAAATTTTGACTTACGTCTTTCAATATTTTATTTTTTCTTGGGAGAATAACGTTCGCTTGGTTGGTTTTTAATTGGGTGTTAGTCAAGGTCATTTGAAGTATCTCCATGAAGAAAATTGTTTGAACTATGTGAAAATTGTTTGAACTAAGGTGAAAACCTTATTTTTTTGTCTCTTGTAGAGTGCGAATTGGAGTTTTCCGTTGCTTATAATTTTTGGAAAAAAGAAACGTCCTTCGGAAAACTTTTTTTTAGAAAAAAAAGGTGTCGAATTTTTAGTTTTTAATTGCGGGAAGTAAGTCAAGGTCATTCGAAGGATATTCATAGAGAAAAGAAAATCTGAATTATGAAGCGAGGAAAATTGAATTTTTGGAAAAAAGAAACATTTTTGGAAAACTTCTTTTAGAAGAGAAAAAGGTGTCTTCTGCTTCTTTTTAATTGGGTGGTTAGTTAAGGTCATTCGAAGGTCCAATCATATGCAGAAAAAAATTCTGAATTTTGAGGCGAGGAAAATGATTTTTTTTTGAAAAAAGGAGCATTTTTGTCAAAACTCTCTTTAAAAGAAGAAAGGTATCGAATTTCGTTTTTTTAAAAATTAGGTCATTAGTAGTGTTGTGGCTTTATACTAGTCATTAGTCAAGGTCATTTAAGGTCCATTCGTATACAGAAAAAGATTCTGAATTATGAAGCGAGGAAAACGATTTTTCTAAATAAATCTTTTTCGAAAACTTTATTTAAAAAAAAGGTATCGAATTTCTGTTATTTAATTGTGTGGTTGTCAAGGTCATGCGAAGGACGTTCATAAAGAAAAAAAAATTAAAAAGCGAGGAAAATCGAATTTGTTGAAAAAATAAACTTTTTTGGAAAAATTTTAAAAAAAGTATCGAATTTCTGTTTTTTAATTGGGTTAGTCAAGGTCATTTGAAGGACGTTCATGTAGAGAATTTTTTTTTTAATTATGAAGTGAGGAAAAACGAGTTTTTGGGAAAAAGGATTTTTTTTTGGGAAAACTTCTTCAGAAAAAGGGTCATTTGAAGGACGTCCATATAAAAAAAAAAAATTCTGAATTACGAAGCGAAGAAAAACGAGTTTTTTTTTTAAAGAAACATTTTTGGAAAAACTTTAAGGTATCGAATTTCTGCTTTTTTAATTGGGTGCTGTTAATTATAAGGGAATTTGAAGAAGGAAGGAGGAAGAACGATTTTTTTAAAGAAACATTTTTGGGAAAACGTTCTTTAGAAAAAAAAGGTATCGACTTTTTAGTGTTTTTAGTTGGGTGGTTAGTCAAGGTCGTTTGAAAGACATTCATGCAGCGAAAAAAAAACTGAAACATGAAGTGAGGAGAAACGAGTCTTTGGAAAAAAGAAAGATATCGAATTTTTATTTTTTTTTTTTGTGGGGTGGTTAGTCAAGGTCATTTTAAGGACGCTCATACAAAGAAAAAATCTGAATACGAAACGAGGAAAAGCTAGTTTTTTTTTTTCGAAGAAACATTTTTGGGGAAACTTTTTTTAGAAAAAAGAGGTACCGAATTTCTGATTTTTAATTGGGCCAAGGTTATTCGAAGGACATTCATAACGAAATATAATTCTAAATTCTGAAGCGAAGAAAAACGAGTTCTTAGAAGAAAAAAAAACATTTTTGTGAAAATTTTCTTTAGGAAAATAAAAGGTACCGAGTTTCTGTTGTTTTAGTTGAGTGTTAGTCAAGCTCAAAAAAAACAGAAATTCGATACTTTTTTTTAAATTTTTCCAAAAAAAATTATTTTTTCAACAAATTTGTTTTTCCTCGCTTTTTAATTTTTTTCTTTATGAACGTCCTTCGAATAACCTTGACAACCATACAATTAAATAACAGAAATTCGATACTTTTTTTTTAAATAAAGTTTTTGAAAAAGGTTTATTTAAAAAAAAATCGTTTTCCTCGCTTCATAATTCAGTCAGGACGTTATTAAATTAATTGTGGAGTGAGAAAAGGCGTCGATAAAGAAAATGACATTAAATATGAAGCGACGAGAAGGAATGTTTGAAACAGGAAACATCTTTGGGAAAAACTGACGCAGATTTTCAGGCAAACAAAACTTTCGATATTTTTTGAAAAAAAAGGCAAAAATGCTTGTTTTCATCCACACCCGCCCATCCCCTCTTCTTTCGTATGCACCTTCTCTTGTTTTGATTCACGATGACATTTTGAAAGTATTTTTGGCGCACTTGATAACATTTCAACTTGTCGATCGGTTAAGTACATCTGATCTAATTACGAAGCGATCTCCTCAAAGATTATTTATCAATCACACAAAAAAAATACGATAACTTTATCTAGATGTAGATAGCAAGCGGCGGCGATGCATTCTTTTCGTATTTCAGAAACGGCATGGCCGGCATGGCGACAAAGTTCTCGAACGCGGAGGCAGAGTACGCCAAGGACAAGGAGCTGAAGAAGGAGGACGTCCACGTCCTGCAAGAATGGATGGCGAAGCAGTCACACCTTCCCAAAATCAGCGGTGAGCGCAGAAAATAAATTTTTCATGTACATACGTATACGTGCAAAAATAAACGTTTTTACGACGTGGATTAATGAGATTATCGTTGACGATAGCTTTTTTTTTCCTTGACAAAATTTAAACGATACTGGTTGGCTTGTTTCTGCTCGAAACGTCAAGTCTCTTTTGGCTCATCTGAGATCCATTTAAGAAGCAATTGAAATCAGCTACTTTAATTCAAATTTTCCTTCTGGAGTAATCTAAGCCCTCTCTTTCCATTTTTTCGAAGCTGAATTCAGTCATTCGCTTTTTGATTTCTTTTTAATATTCAATTTGAATTGAATTTATCTAATTTTTCGTTGTAGAATTCAAGCTGATTTTCTTCCTCCAAAGTTGCTACTACCGGCTAGAGCCAGCCAAAACCGCCATTGAAAATTACTACACCGTCAGAACGCACTGTCCGGAGTTCTTCACGCAGAGGGACGTCAACTCCAAGCGACTGCAGCAGCACATGAAAGTCTCGTAAGTGGTGCACCTGATTTCATCAGTTATTCAGCAGACGGCTATAAAAAGCAGCTTTCAGATTAATGTTCCCTTTGCCACAGCCAAGCGTAAAGGGGTATACGACGATGTTCGTTCGATTGGTCGACTTTCACAGCGATGTGTTCAATTTCAACGAGCAAGTCAAGCTCTTCGACATGTACGTGTCATTAACTCAGGCCCAATTAGGTACCTCGTTAGGGCAGATGCTGGTGTTGGATTCACAGGGCAGCACGTTCGGCCACCTGGCTAAAATTAACGTGACTGCCGTAAAGAAAATTTTGTTTTACCTGCAGGTATGACGCTTATGACGTATACAGAGTATTCCCTAATCTTTAACCTTGGCCCAAAGTTTAGAAACTCGTTTGTTGCATGGGTGGAAATCGTCATAATAGTAATTTTTCTTTCGGATGAGATCATTTTCGCTTCATTCAAAAAACACAAGGAACTAAAGGGGCGGTGCCAACATCGTCAACGCCCACGCTAACTCGAAAATAAATGAGATCTACACTGAGGGGCGTTTTGTTTATTACTCAATAATGCGATGGGAGATGGTTTTGCTCTTAACTTCTGTTTTAAACAATTCGCCTAGTGCCGGAAATTAAAATTAAAGGATGAAGGGGCGGAGCTTATCGCATTAACGCCCCCTCCTAACTAGAAACCAATTACGTTAGACCTACGGTGCGATACATGAGATCACATTAACTTTTAAGGGAGAATTGAAAATTGCAATAACATACAGTGCGTTCCGTTAAAGTAGTAAATTGTTTTTCCTTACCACCAGGAAGCCCTTCCCGTTCGAATCAAGGGAGTCCACGTGATCAATGTCTCACCCCTGACCCAAAAATTCGTCGAGCTCGCCAAGCCATTTTTAAAAAAGGAACTGGTGGCTTTGGTAATATTTTTGTTTTTCAGTTCAGGCCATTCGGAATGAACCGACCAAAAAATCTATTGTTTGTTTCAGTTGACTCTCCACAAGACGATGGATACTTTCTTCGAGGTGATGCCCCAAGAGGCGTTGCCTAATGAGTACGGGGGGCGGGCCGGAACATGCCAGGAATTACAAGGTGAAAAGGCATTAAGTTTCGACGCGCAAACATCGTTTAACTTAATAAATGACGCTTGATAATGGAGTAGGCCTTGGAAGTGGCTGGATAACGAGCATCTACGTAATTACGAGTCACGTTCATTATTAAAAAAAAGACAAGCAGTTAAAAATACATTGTCATCGTTAATGACCTTGTTTGGTTTTGCAGAGAAACAAATTCAGAGTTTGCTGGCGAACGGCGAGTTTTTCCAGGAAGAGGAAAAATTCCTCGTGGATGAGACGAAGAGGCAGGGCAAGCCGAAGAACGCGAGCACGATTTTCGGCATCGAGGGCACCTTCAAGAAGCTCGACATTGACTGATCCCCAACGAATTTCGACGACTTCAATAAATTGGTTTTGTTTGTCGCGCTGTTTTGTGTCTAAAAAATAAATAAATATTTATTTTCAAATTTACTTTTTAATGCGTTTTTTTTCATTTCAAAATGTTTAAGAACAGTGACATAGTAAGAAGTAAATACGCCAGTGTGCATACAGGGTTAATGGGTGTTTTATTTTTTATGTTTATTTTTTGACAACTGAACAGATACAATTCAGTCAGAAGGGAAATCCGAAGACTCCAGTGAAATATTCGAAGTATGAACAGTCACGTAATAATGTAAAAGACGAACGAAAAACGAAAATAAAATTTGACAAAAAACTAATTTATCTGAAGAACCTAACAAAAAAAGAAAAAACAAAAGAAACACTAAATTAATGCTTACTTATTACCTCGAAAAATGAATCTAAAAAGGCCTGCAATAAACAACAACAACATTTGAAAAATGCGTTGAAAGAAAAACAAAAGATAATCGACGATTCTCCCCTGATGCAGAATGTTTGAAAATCAAAAGACTAACAGAAAAAAACAAAAGAAACGTTGCAATTAATGCGGACTTATTACTTCGAAAAATAAAACTAAAAGACTGAAATAAATAACAATGGCATTTAAAGAGTGAGTTGAAAGAAGAACAAAAGAAAATCTACGATTTAGTGCAGAACGTTTGAAAATCAAAAGACTAACAAAAAAAAACAAAAGAAACGTTGCAATTAAAACTGACTTGTTACTCCGAAAAATAAAAACAGAAGAAGGCTGAAATAAACAACAATGACACTTAAAGAATGAGTTGAGATAAAAACAAAAGAAAATCGACAATTCTCCCCTGGTGTAGAATGTTTAAAAATCAAAAGACTAACAAAAAAAAGAAATGTTGCAATTAATACTGACTTATTACTCCGAAAAAAAAAAAAAAAAAATAAGATTGAAATAAACAACAACGACACTGAAAGAGTGAGTTGAAAAAAAAAAACAAAAGAAAATCGACCAATCTCTTCCGATGAAGAATGTTTGAAAATCAAAAGACTAACAAGAAAAAACAAAAAAGAAACGGCGATTCTTTTCCGGTGGAAAATGTTTGAAAATCAAAAGACTAACAAAAAAACAAAGAAACGTTTCAATTAACGCTGACTTATTACCTAGAAAAATAAAAACAAAAGAAGACTGGAATAAACAGCGACGACACTTAAAGCGTGAGTTGAAAGAAAAAGAAAAGAAAATCGATGACTGTCTTCCGGTGGAGAATGTTTGAAAATCAAAAGACTAACAAAAAGAAAACAAAAGAAATGCGTAAATGAATGCTGACTTATTACTTCGAAAAATAAAAACAGAAGACTTAAATAAACAACAACGACATTTAAAGAGCGAGTTGAAAGAAAAACAAAAGAAAATCGACGATTCTCTCCCGGTGCAGAATGTTTGAAAGCAAGAGACTAACAGAAAAAAAAACAAAAGAGAAACGACGTTTCTTTCCTGGTGGAGAATGTTTGAAAATCAAATGACCAACAAAAAAAAACAAAAGAAGTGCTAAATTAATGTTGACCTAGAAAAATTAAAAACAAAAGACGACTGACATTTAAAGAACGAGTTGAAAAAAAAAACAAAAGAAAATCGACAATTTTTTCCGGTGGAGAATGTTAGAAAATCAAAAACCTATCAGAAAAAAAAAAAACAAGAGAAACGACGATTCTTTCGCGGTGGAGAAATCAAAAGACTAAGAATAAAACAAAAGAAACGTTTCAATTAAAATGGACTTATTAGTGATAAGTCAACATAATTGAAACGTTTAAGTTAAGTTATTACCTAGAAAAATAAAAACAAAAGAAGGCTGAAATATACAACGACGAAATTTAAAGAACGAGTTGAAAGAAAAACAAAAGATCGGAGAATGTTTGAAGATCGAAAGGCTACGAAAAAATAAAAAGGTACAAAAAATAATTCAACAGAAAAACATTTTTCTGCGACGGCTAATTATTCAAAAATCAAACGACATAAATGAAACTGGCATGAAAAATTTATTCTAAAGAAAAGAAAAACGAAACGAAAGACAACTGAGGGAAGCATCATTAAAACACGAATAAAATCAACGAAAAACAAAATAACATCAGCGATTCTTTGTTTTGTTCTATTCTCTGCTTTTTGACGTTTCTCCAAATTATCTTTTGTATTTCTGTTAGTCTTATGATTTTTGTTATTGTTCTTTCTTTTTTAATTTTTTTTTGGATAATCGTACATCTTTGATTTCTTTGCTTACCTCATTCTACTTATTTTTATGTTGTTTGCATGTGGTCGGTTGTCTTCTGTTTCTTTTTTTGTATTTTTTTAACACTTCTTCGTTTTTATCGTTTTTTTTCTTCTTTTGTTTTTTTTTGTTCACATTATTTCATGTTGTTTACGTCGTCTGTCTTCTGCTTCCAAATATCGAAATTCTTTTATTTCATCGTTGTTTTTTATAATCTCTTACATCTCTGTTATTTTTCTTTTTTGTTTCTGTTGTTTTTTTTTTTAATTTTTCCGCACTCTACCTCAATCTTTTTTTCGTTTTTTCGTTCACCTTATTCTTCTCATTTTTATGTTGTTTGCATCGGTAGTTTTGTGTCTCTGATTATAGAATTAGGTTTTTGTATTTCTTGACATTTTTTTTATTGTTCTTATAGTTTCTTTTTTGTTTTTTATTGGCTTTTGTCATTTCTCCGCACTCTATCAGCGAATCGTCGATCTTCTTTTGTTTTTCTTGTTTTTTTTTTAATCATCTTATTTTCATGTTGTTCGCCTGCTTCTAAATAACGAATTTCTAACATAATGTTTGCCAACACGTCGACTGAATGGCAATGGGGGAACCGAGCAACCTCTGTATAGCTATTACGGTTCTAATTGAGGCCTCATCAACTCAGCAGAAGAGTACCTCGAGAACTCTATCGCAATTCCGACGATCAAAGATAGCGCGTAAATGCAAACATGCCATATAGTCGCGATACCGCGCGACTATTTTCTGACCTGTAATTGTGTTGTGAATCAGCAGCAATATTGCTTTCTCTTAAGCTACCACGCACGAGATGGGCAGTGCGGACAATAAGCGAGTCATCGCATCTTTTTGGCTGCAAGTCGGAAGAGTTCTCGAGCTACTCTTCTGCCGATGAGGCCCCAATTAGGGCAGGGACGAAGTAGCCCATTGCAATCCAGCCGATTTGCAAGGTTGTGATGACACGCTTATTGTCCGCACTGGCCATCTCTTGTATGGTAGCTTAAGAGGCAGCTATGTTGCTGCGATTTTGCTATTACAGGTCAGCACAAATAGTTGTGCGGTGTTGCGACCATGTGGAGTGAATTTCTTTTTCTTGTTTCTCTAACTTCTTTCTACGACTTCTCTATTTTATTTTTTTTTCTTTTGTTTTCTGTTGCTTTACTTTATTTTTCCGCACTCGACTGGAGAATTGTCAATCTTCTTTAGCTTTTCGTATTTCATTGACGATTTCTTTATAATTTCCTTATTTTATTTTTTTTGTTGCTTTTTTTTCATTTTTTCGCACTCGACCGGCGAATCGTCGTCCCTCCTTTGTTTTTTCATTCACTTTATTTTCTCTATTTTCATATTGTTTGTTTCAGCTGGTTTTTGTTTTTATTTGTCGATAACTTTTTAAAATTTGTTCCTTTGTTTTATTTATTCGGTACTCCGGACTCTATCTCGTTTACTGTTTGTTTTTATTTTCCAGCACAACGTAGTCACTTAAGGTGAATGAACGCCTGGGCCCATAATACTATAGCCTTGGCACTAAACTCAAGCGTCGTAATTTACCGCGGGGAAAGGAGGTCGAAAAACCGTTTTGTATTTCATCCATCTTTTTCTTACAGTTTCCTTTGTTTTATTACCTCTTGATTTATTTCTGAACGCGGCGTTACTACTTACTGTGAAAGCCGGGGCCCAAAACACGATAACTTTGAACCAAACTCGATCATCAGCACAGGAGGAAACGCATTCCTTCGTTTTTCGGATTAATAATCTTTCGATTCTTTTGTTTCCTGTTGCTTTTCTTAATTTTCCCGCACTTTACCAGAGAATTGTCGATCTTCATCTGTTTCTCGTTCACTTAGCCTTTTCTTTTTCCCATTTGTTTGTGTCTGTTCCTTTTTGTTTCTTTTCGGAGGAAACTTTCTACGATTCTCCAGCGAAGGCGTTTAAAAATGAAGAATTGTCGATTTTCTTTTGTTTTTTTTTTTAGTCGATCTTATTCTTCTTATTTTCAAGTTGTTTATTTCAGTTCATTTTTGTTTCTTCCTTTGGAATTTTTAACGAACGAAAAATAGAAGAAAATCAACGACTTTGCAGCGGGGAATTTTTAATCGCAGCATAACGCAGCTCGTTAGGCTGAACGCGTGGGCCCACAACCCGATAACCTTGGGGCAAAGGAACGCGCGCCAATCATCTTCATTTTACAATTAGTAACGCCACTGAGCGAGAGATATTATTTATGAATATTTTATGTTTGTGTAATTAATACAGTCCGTGCGTTTATAAATATTAACTCGAAGGGGTTTTAGTGAATACAAGATTTTAATTTATTTCACAGTTTCGAACGTGAATGTATATAACAAAAAGTGAACCTCAAATTTGTGAATCGAATTCGTTTGTTAAAAAAATGGTCACTAAAACGAGCCCCACTTTGTTCCCCCCTTCTTCAAAAAAAACGCACTGATAATAAACTTAAATAATAATTCCATCTGACACCTGTTCGCGAGCTATAAACATTTACGGCTGATAATAAATATAACTCACACGTTAAAAGCAATAGGCTTGACATCAAGGCCATCAAATTCTTACGACCTTCTCCAGTCCCAGTACACAACAAATTACGAAGTGGGTCGTTACGTACGCGGTTAGACTGCAAAATCAGATTCCGCAGCGTTCGCTTGACGTAACCGCCGAGAGTGAATTTCGTGAAAATAACAGTAATTTAGGTCGGAAGCAACGCTTAAATGACGCCCGACCGAACCGCTGTTACACAACAGTGAAAATGTCGCCGAAATTCGCGGACGTCGACGAGGAGTACGCCAAAAATAAGCAATTAAAGAAGGAGGACGTCGGAATCCTGAGGGAATGGGTGCGGAAGCAGGCGCATCTACCGGATGTCAGCGGTGAGTTCAAAAGAACCAGTCACTTCCGGTCGCTGATGTTACGTTACAGAATTGAAGCTGATACTGTTCCTGCACAGCTGCTACTATAGCATCGAGGGGGCTAAGGCGTGCATTGAAAATTATTACACGATGAGAGCCCACTGTCCGGAATTCTTCGCCAATCGAAACCCCAATTCCAAGGAAATCCAACAGCAACTTAGAGTGACGTAAGTAAAAACAAGTGAAAGTGCTTGAGGGTTCAATGTCTAACGTAGCGTTGAAGTCTCCGGCTTGATCCTTCGAAACGCAACGACGCTTTTGAGTTTTGACGCGAACGGAAATTCTATTTCTGTCGAGTTGCACGACAATGTTGATTTTCTATTGCTTACATTCATCGCATGTCTTTCTAAAAAAAAAAGACTACAGCTGATTGTCTATTGTTGACCGCAATTGGGGTGACTGTCGGTGTTGATTTTTTACTGTTTATATTCAAGGTTATTCATCGCATGATTTATTTTCTCAAAAAAAAAAAAAATTAGGCCCTACTTTGAAGTTGCAATGCTGATTTTCTATTGTTGACCGCAATTAGGTTGGCTGTCGGTGTTGATTTTCTGATGTTTATATTCAAGGTTACTCATCGCGTGTCTTTGTCTAAAAAAATAAATAAATAAATTATTAAAGACTATTTTATTGGCGCTACTTTGAGGTTGCAATGCTATTGTTGACTCCAAATTGAACTAGTTCGATTGATTGTCTGTCAATGTTGATTTTCTAATGTTTATATTCAAGGTCACTCATCCCAATGTTTACAGACCATTTAATTAGCCCCACTTTGATTAAGGTTGCAATTGTTGTCTGCAAAAGTGAGTAATCGCATGTCCTTTTCTCAAAAAAAAAAAAAAATAGATTACAGACTTTGGTCCTATTTTGAGGTTGCAATGCTGATTTTCTATTGTTGACCGCAAAATTGAACTAAGTGAGTTGATTGTCAGTGTTGATTTTCTATTGTTTATATTCAAGATTACTCATCGCATGCCTTTCTAAAAAAAAAATTCCAGACTATCTGATGGGTCCTACTTGAGATTGCAATGCTGATTTTCTATTGTTGACCACGTTGAACCAGTTGCCTTAAGCTTCGACTTCGTCAATTTATTTTACTTACAGTGTCTCTAGGATTTTGTTAATTGATGGTGCGATACTGACCCCCCCCCCCTCCACTTTTGACTTCTTAGATTAAGTCTCCTTCCAAACAGTCAACTTTATTGACTTACAAAGCGTCGTGCTTATTTAAAAAAGACGTAATTCTATTGTTGATTCGCTAGACTGATCCTTCATGCAATCGATTCATTTCACTTAAAGTAATTCTAGAATTATTGGCTGTATTTTGCCTAAAGCAATTCCGAAAACTATACGAAGTTGCAATGCTGATTGTCTATTGTTGATATCAGATGGGATTCTCTTCGAAGACGCGTCCGGAATATCAACTTTATTGATTTACTTACTTATTAAACTTCTCTACATTTCAAAATGACGTTGCGCTCTTGATTTTCTATGGTTGACTTACCAGACTGATCCTTGAGGCACTGTCATACGATATTGCAATGCTGATTGTCTATCGTTGACACTAAGCGTTCTTCTCTAAGACGCGTCAGCTTAATTGACTTACTTGCTAAACATTTCTATGTTTTAAAATAATTGTGTTTGATGTTACCTTGTTGATTTCCTATTGCTGATTCGCTAGATTGATCCTTGAGGCAATCGTCTTTAAATCAGTGACGATTTATTTCGTCTAAAGTAGTTCTAGAATAGTTGTTTTTTGACTAGAGTAGTTTCGAACACTGTCAAACGATGTTGCAATGCTGATTGTCTATTGTTGACACTAGACGGCGTTCTTTACCAAAACGCGTCCGCAATGGCTGCCTTATTGGCTTACTTGCTAAACGTTTCTGAATTTTAAATGATTGTGTTCGATGTTGCCGTGTTGATTTATTATTGCTGATTCGCTAAACTGATTCTTGAGGCAATAGTCTTAAATCAGTCTTGATTTATTTCACCTAAAATAGTTCTAGAATGGTTGGTTGTATTTTGCTTAAAGAGTTTCGGACACTGATAAACGACATTGCAATGCTGATTTACTATTGTTGACTTTAAGTGCTTGTGGCATTCGTTTCAAACCACTAGTGTTGATCTCTAAGGTGCATACCTTTGGATACATAGTTCTCGCGAAATGTACATTGGTTTTCTTGTCCTTAAATCTGCTCTAGACGTCGCTAGTTGTTCCTAATTTAATTTCGCGATACTGATTTTTTAGTGTTAACTCCTAGATTGACACCTAGCTAACATCCTAAACATCAATCTTATTGACTTCCTTGACGTGCCATTTATTCTTGAAATGGTTCGCAGTTGTCGATTACTTCCCAAATTGGCAACCAACTTCGTTAAAAAAAGGGAGTAGATTACGATCAATAGTTTGACGTCGCGGTACTTGCTGACTTTCTATTGTTGATCTTTAAGATCAATGCTTTTTGAATCAGCTTCGATTTTCTCTTTGAAGAGCGAATTCCTAGTCTATAAAATAAAAATAAATTCGTTCTAGATGCTATTTGCATTGAATTTGCTATACTGATTTTTTTAAAGTTGATCTATCAGAATGATACTGATACTGATACTGACTCTCATCATCAACTTGATTGACTTTTTTACCTATTTTTTTCTAATTTTTTAAATAATTTTAAACACTGTTGATTAATGCAGCGATGCTGACTATCTAATGTTGATTTCTAAAATTGATGGTCGTCAATTATCAGCGATTTTATAAGAGATTTTTTAACCTTAAAAGTTGTTCTATTATTGATCATTAGGATTGACTCTCATGAACTTGATTGACTTTTTAATCCTTTTTTTTAAAAGGTTTTAAACCCTGTTGATTGATGCAGCGATGTTGACTATCTAGTGTTGATCTCTAAAATTGACGGTCGTCTTCATCGACCGGCTAAGCGGCCATGTCATTTAAAACAAGGGCTTGGACCCTCTTCATCGATCCTTGCTTCAGGTTGTGATTGCGTCTATTGTTGATTCTTAATACCAACGGCGCTCATTGGCCTTGAACAGTCACTTTCTAAACTTTCCTAGTGATTTTTTAATCTTAAAAGATCTATATGTTCATTTTGATTTTGCTATAATGATTTTCTAATGTTGATCTAGTATAGTCATGTTGATTCTACTGATTGTCTATTATTGATCTTTACAACTAATTGATTTTTCTATCGTCTCTTTTAATTTTCGAAATGGTTTTAAACACTGTTGCTGACTATCTAGTGTTGATTTCTAAGATTGATGGTTTTAAGGTAGATGGTCAATACATCGTTTATCATGCTAACAAGAGTACCTAGACTCTCTAATCTTTCGTTGTGAGGATTTCTATTGTTGATCTCTAAAACTAGAGGTATTTTAACTTGATCCTGATCCTGCTCTACCCTTGATTTTTTTTAATGACATCTAGGAAATAACTGCAAGATTGTCCAAAATTTGGATTTTACGTTGCTCTTTTCGAACAATCATTCAGAACAATTTAGTTTGATTGCCAATGCTGATTTTCCAGTGTTGATATTCAGAGATGGCCAACGTTTGAACTTTTTCAAAGCCAATTGAAGCTATGGACTAATGAAGCAAGTTACTTTTACTGAAGCTATTGACCGTTGTCTCTATCGACTGATATAGCATTTTTCTCGTTCTTAAAAGGATTCTAGATGAAGTTCCTTCAATACCGTCTTTCTAGTAATAACCTCCAAAAAATCAGTATCTTTAAAAATCGTTGATCGATTTTAATTCGATTTTTAGGTTAACTACACTTTTACCAATACGAACCAAAGAGGGCTACTCCGTGGGCTTCCAGAAAATAATGGAATCCAATCCGGACCTGTACGTTTACGACGACCAAATCAAGGTAGTCGACATGCTCGGCTCCCTTTTGTTCCAGCAACTGGGCACGGTCCCAGGACAGGTCATGGTCTTCGACATGAACGGCCTCTCCATGGGGCACTTCTCAAAGGTCAACTTCTCATCGATGCGAAAATACATGTTCTTCCAGCAGGTAATTTTTGATGTTCGTCTGGAGCTCCGGGCACATTTTTTCCCCTCGATTGGTTGCAGGAGGCTCTCCCCGTGCGAATTAAGGGGATTCACATGATCAACGTGTCTTCCTTCACCGATAAGATAATGAGCTTGGCGAAGCCGATGCTGAAGAAAGAAGTGGCCGACGTGGTAAGTTAACTTGAGCACAGTCGAAGCGCCTAATCGCTTTTTAGATGTACTTTCATCAAACCCTCGATAGCTTATATGAGTACGTACCGAAGGAAGGGCTTCCTAATGAGTATGGGGGTAAGGCAGGCACGCTCAAGGAATTGCAAGGTACGTATGCGTATAAGAAGTACCCACACAACGCGAATCATCCGGATTGTTTTCTTTCAGAGCAAAAGCTACGTATGTTTTTGGAAAATGCAGATTTCTTCGAGGAGGAAGAGAGGACCGAAGTGGCGGACGAGAGGAAGCGTCTGCGGAAGCTCACGGACGTGAACAAGGTCTTTGGAATCGAGGGTACCTTCAAAAAGCTTGAGATAGATTAATAGATTGTAGGTAGGACTTTGGCCGCGCAATAAAATATGTATTTGCTGAAAATTTCTAATAAAAAAAATGTAAAAATCGTCGAAACACGTCTATGTCAACGATCTGTATGAATATTTAAAAATTCAGACCGTAAAGTTGCTTTTGTTTTATGATTTTGGCATGTCCTTATTCTATTTTTTAAAATCGAACTGATCAAAAGAACGTAAGCTATTTGGTTCCATTGTTTGCTGTAAATCGGACTTACCGAACCTTCTTTACGAGTCGAGAGATGGCGCTTCATTTCATTCGTTTTCGACATGAGTTTTGCATCCGTTTTCCTAAGACCGTAGAGTTGTTTTTGTTTTTAGATTTTTTTTAGTTAAGATAATGCATAATGTTGAGATAATTCTTCGCGTGTCAGCCAAGAGATGGCGTTCTTTAACGTCCTCGTTCTTTTACGTCCGATTTGCTTTAAATCGAATATCTCCGTTGTTTACGAAACTTAACTTTTGAGTCAAGAGATGTCGCGCGTTTCAACTTCGATTCGTATTTACTGTAAATCGAACGTCCCCGTTATGCATTGAACTTTCTTTGTGAGTCAAGAGGTGGCGCTTCCTTTCGTTCGTTTGTTTCAGCATGAGATGCGTGCCCATTTTCTTAAGACTGATTTGGTTTATTTTTCGGAAACTGAATCGAAATAGAAATTTTCATGACGTTTTTTAATACGATAATGCAAAATGAAGTGATAATACTTCTGGTGCCAGTCAAGAGATGACGCCTCCCTCTATTTGTTCCATCTCCTCTTTCATATACATCTGATATACCAGGAACAAATAAAATTTTGTTTAGGTTTTTGCTCTAAATCGAACGTCTTTGTTGTACTTGGAAATCTTCCTTTGGAGTCAATAGGTGGCGTTCGTTTCGTTATTTTCTCATTCTTCTTCTTTATTTTCCAAAGGTTGTAAAAGTGTTTCTATTTCGTAAAAATTAAATTGAAATTGGTACTTTTATGAAAGTCTTTCCAAGCGTAAAGTACTTCCTGCACCAGTCGAAAGATGGCGCTCTATTTCCTCATTCTTCAACATCTGACTTACCAGAAGTAGTAATCTTTTGTTTCCGTCATTTTGCTGCATTTGGTGTCACAAACTACAAATATTCCGAATTTTTTTTATTAAAAAAAATATCAGACAACTAAGAACGTTCTATACGCAACAAATTGTTTGAGAAGATTAATGAATGAGAGTAACTTTAGCTGAATTTAGTAAATTTCGGCGGCGTAAGTGAAGATTTAGATAAATTTTGGAATTTTCTTGTAGACATATAGCGTCAACAGTTGCAGAAACTATTGGCAGAACCTCGTATAAAAAATCGTGCATACGAAGGTGAGACAAAAAGTTTTGCTCTTCATTTATATAAAAACAACAGAAAATCCGTGATGAAATAACAATAAAATTGTCTAGTGAGGCAAATGAACAGGTAGAAACAGGTGGGGGTTCACGCGTTGCTTAGCGACCAGCAAAATCATATCACCATCACAGACGACAAGGAACATGACAATGACAAACGTCAAAGTGATACACGTCAAGACAAGTCACAACGACAAACATCAAAATGACAGACGTCAAGAAATAACAAACGCAAAAATTATAGACTTCAAGAAACGTCAGAGTGATAAGCGTCAAGCAATAGACGCTTTCCAATTACACGTTTGTGCTACTCGGGACTAGTCCGGAGATGATTAGAAGCGTTCCAATTGTAAGAGCGTGAAGCACCTGAACTAATCAGTTTTGATTTCCCTCTTCCCTTCGAGCACCTGTCATGTCGTTTGCGTTTCGAGCACCAAAAAGGTGGGGAAAGGGAATACATGTGGCGCGTACATGGTCAGTTGGAAATATACGTCACAACTGACGCTTGCTAGTGTTTCCATTACGATTTCTAAAGTGTGGCTCGGATCAGATCAGTTCAGGTGCTTAGAATTCGTAATTGAAAAGCGCCTATGGTTAGGGCCAAACGTCACGTTGACATCTACGTTACGTAACACAGTAACGATGACAACCGTCTATCAAAATAAATAAAATTAAGGCCGTTTCTTAACGAATTAAAGCGCAACCGCATTTGTTTCTGATTGACCAACAAATGAATCACATATTTCAGAAACCCACCCCGTGAGTGACATTGTCGGGTTTCTGAAGTTTTGATTGAAACAGGAACGCAATCTCATTTTGGTTGATAAGACAACCACCGAACCGAACACCAGAGGACTGCCCTCCAACAACTTGCTCATCACTGATTCGAGCAAGCAAATAGACCAATGATGCAGAGGCACCTAATCCCCGGCACAATATAACGGTATTAAAGGCAGAACGCGCATCATAGCAAGCCAGTATTGGTTGTGGTAGGTAGTTTCTACCTGACGGTGCTGTATAGTGTGGCAAATCACACCGCTGGCGCTGTTAACACCGTACACCTCACACGCTGATGCTGAATAGTCCGGCGAACCATACACCTTACAGGTAGATTTATACATACTTCGTCGAAGCAAGGTCCTATGACTGATGATCAGAAGAAACAAGGAGCGACGTCATCAGTGAGTCACTCTTTCCTCATCCTTCGACACCTCCTCTGAAGGAAAGGAGCGAAATAGATTCACTGGAGTTAAAAGGAAAAGTGGAATATAAACTGACCGTAGTCGAGATTGTCTCTCAACTGATTCGCTAAGGAGTGGACCCATTTTCTATGCCCACAACTTTTTGCCTGTTGTCAAACGTCTTATTCGTTTTTATATTTATCTTTATCTAATAAACTTAATTTTTTTTTATTAAATAACCGCTACGAACATGCCCTCACAAGCCAACGAAGACAGACTTTAACTGAATCTAACAATTTTGAGCGGTGCAAATAAAGTTTTAAATAATTTTTGACTTTACTATCAATAAACTATTGGCAAACCCTCGTGTGTAATAAAACCGCGCTTATGAGGGAAAGTCAAAAAATTCTGCTCCTTATTTATTTGAAACCAATCATGAATTAATTGCAACGTTAACTTTGATATTTAAAAATTGATTTCCTGTAAAATTAACGTTGTCTTATTGTTAGTAAGACGAGCCGAATTAGAATATTTTTGGCTCAACGAATATATTCGTCTTTTGTCCTGAGAACGGGTTTCTCGCGAAGGTCAATTAAAACTTACGTGCATCGAATTTTTTTTTCTAAACTTTTCATTTCGAACCGGATCCAGATTTAGTGTACGTATGCGCCTTAACAAGTGTTACTTGACCTCTGTTTAATGGCCTCCATTAAAAAACGGTAGTTAGCGAATAATAAATTTCGTACTTAATGTACGCATTATAAAAAAAAAAAAAAAAACGACTGCGTTCTTCACTGAACCAAGCATTTCGCGACGCACCATTGTTCGAAGATGTCCGAAAAATTTCTGGACGTCGCCTCGCTTTACGACAAACACGCGGACCTCAAACCAGAGGACGTCGAGCTCCTGAAAGAGTGGCTGAAGAAACAACCTCACTTGCCTCAAGTCACCGGTAAGTTAATTTTGTTTTCTGCAAAAAAAATGAAGACAATATTTGATTTAGATAATATTTGGAATTCTCTTGTAGGCGCGTAGCTTTAACAGTTACAGAAATTATTGGTAGACCCTCGTATATAACATCGCGTATACGAGGGCAAGTCAAAAATTCTTGAGGAAAATCGGATTTACATTTATACAGTAATTTTTTCAACGACGCGGGATTGTTTTTACGCAAATAAAGTTCAAAACTTTAGTAAAATACAACCATACTCATATTAATCTAATATTAAGGTAAGGAAGATACTAAAGGAGATATAAACTTTGTACTTACTCGAGAACCAATCACAACAAACCTAAGCTATGCTGCATTTAATCTAAAACCAATCACATTGAACCTAGGATTACGTTTACATCCTACGTTTGCTCAAGATCCAATCACGATAAACCAAAACAAGTCAAAACAACAATTACGTTGACGCCCCCTAATTCGAGAACCAATCACATTGAGCATACGATACGGATATTTAATTTACATGAAAACTGCGACGTCCAAAATACATAATTTTATCAATAAGTCCAGAAGGCGATGTGCAATTGTTATTTCCATAAAGGTCGTTTGGAATTTCGCGTTTCTATCTTTGACATTTAATGCCAAAAAATAAGGAAGATTGCTATGTTGACGCCTTGCGCTAAGTTGACAGCCTGGGTATCATCTGTTTCATTGAAACTTGAAAAAAGGCGGAGACAGGACAGAAATTTGTGCATTAGAAAATGAAGGAAAGAAAAAAAACGCGACGTTTCGAAAAATAAATCACGGTTTTAGTTATTAAGATTTCAACTCGCGATTGTTTTTCCTTGAATGACCATTCAAAGTTTCAGCAAAACACATTTAATTCGACGTTTCTCGATGGCTTTAAAATTAAGAAATTAGCAACTGTTTGTCCGCAAACAAAATTCAATTTAAAGTTTGACGTGTAAACGCCCCTGTCATTATGCAAGAACCAATCGCAGTCAGCTTGAAAGACGAAAACGGATACGTCAGTATTAAAGAACCAATCACAATCGCCTTATGAGGCATACACTAAAAACACGAGGCGCATTTGTTTTTCAGTAAATAGACCGTTGATTTTTAATTAGACGTTTTTCGATTACTGTAGAAATGACCGAGCACATGAGAAGATACAGTAACTTCAACCTTGAAAATGCGACGTGCAATTGTTTTTGCGTAAACAGAATTTAAAACTTCAACAAAACATCTACGACTTTCACCTTTGACATTTCTGTGGCACTTTAAAGTAAAGAGGCGGCGACAGGCACTTACACGCCCCGTCATCTCTCAAGAGCCAATCGCATTCGAACATCAAATACGTATTACACATTTGTTTCTCTGTAAGTAGACTTTGAATTTGACTTTATCGATGGTTTTAAAATAAGCGAGTAGATGGAAAAACGCAATAATTTAAAATTTTAAATGTCTTTAACATTTCCGTACAGTTTCAAAATAAAATGGCATGTACACGCCCCATCGTTACTCAAGAGCCAATCATAATCGGCCTGTGACGCGTACACCAAAAACACGACGCCCATTTGTTTTTTGGTAAACGTATGCGTACATCTTCGAAAGTTAAGGGGCGTAAACAAACGAGTAAATGCCCCATCCTTACTCCAGAACCACTCACAATCGGCCTGTGATTGTAAGGCGTACATTAAAAGCGCCATGTGTGTTTGTTTCTTCACAAGTAGTGTATGAAATATTAGCAAATTAAATTTATAAAAAATCGTCAAATGACTTTTTCGAACAATTTCGAAGTGAAAAAGGTGGAGACAGACACGCCCCATCATTACTTAACAACCAATGACAGTCGGCCTCACAATCACAAGGCGTTTGCCAAAATTTTTCGTAAGCAGCAAATTTCGTACAACTTCGAAGAAAAGAGGTGGAAACGCCCCGTCATTACTCAAGAACCAATCATGGTCGACCTACACCAAAAACGCGATGCGTATTTGGCGGAAACTTTTACGTCGAGGCCCCACCTTCTGACGCGATACCAATCACATCAGATCTGTGTTGTGACACATGAATTCGCACTAGAACTCACCGTGTACTTCAGAAGTACAATCGTATATAGGGTGTTCCACAAGAACATCAATCAATAACTTTCTTTGTTTTCAGATTACAAACTCGCTTTGTTCTTAATCCGACGTCGCTACAGCGTTGAAGCGACCAAGAAGCTCATCGAGGACTACTATGTCATTCGGACGCTCTGCCCGGAATTCTGCACCAATCGCGATCCTACCTCGCCAAAGATTCGCCTGCAAATGGACGTTAAGTACGTTACAAACTGGGATTCTTTGGGGTAGGGCCTCACGCCCTTTATACTTTAGCCTAATTACAGACTTGCCTGGTCGCACGAAGGAGGGCTACGATGTAGGCTTCTTCAGGCTTATGGAAAGCGACGTGAGCAAGTTTTGTTACTATGAAGCCGTGAAAGTCTTCGACGCCCTTATGTCCTTAGGCCACCTGGAAAAAGGCGTCAGTACGGGCCTGATCGTGATCATCGACACGGTGGGGATATCCATGGGGCACGTGGCCAAGATCGAGCTGCCTTTATTCAGGAAATACACTTATTTCCTCCAGGTAATTTTCATACCTAACTCTTGGCTTTTCACTACTTCTAGAGCTTGAATGCAGGAGGCGTCGTTGTTGAGGCCGAAGGCCATACACTTCGTGAACGTCTCGCCGCTCACCGACGTCCTTCTAAAACTTTGTAAACCCGTCATGAAGAAAAAGCTGCGGGAGGCGGTAACGTTCAAGCTTTGATTAAGGTTCAAGGTCATTACTCTTACTTTTTTTGCCAGATTTACTTGCATCAAACTCCGACTGAATTGCACGATTTCATCTCCAAGGACGTCCTCCCGAATGAATACGGAGGACGCGCAGGGAGTTTCAAGGAGCTCCAAGGTCAGAACTGCCACTCAAAAGAAACCCACCATTTGATTGAGTTTTGTTATAGAACGAACCAGGAATAAGCTGTTGGATCACGCCGAGCTTTTGCTGGAGGAAGACGGTTGCCTGGTTGATGAAAGGAAGAGGCTCGGGGAAGCCCCCAACGACGCCTACCGGTTATTCGGAGCTGAAGGGACTTTCAAAACAATCGAAATCGATTAGTGGATTTGATTTTTTCTTCTGTTGACTTGTCGTAGTGACTTTGTTTTAAATCGATTTGTAGATTTGATTATTTCTTCTGTTTATTAATTGATGCAGGGGTTTGGGAAAATCCCCAGTGACGTTGTTTTGTTTCGCCCAATAAACTGTTTCTTTCCTGTCGTCATTTGTTTTAATTATTATTAATTACCTTACACCGACCGTTCCACAAATTCACTTTCCTGGACGTCGTTTGTTTTAATTATTATTAATTATCTTACACCGACTTTTCCACAAATTCACTTTTGTGGTCGTCGTTTGTTTTAATTAATGACCAACAGGATGACTGAGGCTTTTGAAACAATCGCTATCGATTAGTGAACGTCCAAACAACTAACGACATCTAGTATGTGTCAGGGAAATTGTTAAAAATTATTTCTTCTGGTCGTCATTTGTTTTAATCATACAGTGCCCGGGGAATCCCCAATGACGTTTTCAGGCTGGATGGTGTTCTAAGGCCCTAAAATCGTCATTCTAGTCGTCGTTTGTTTTAAGTATTGTAGAGATTTGGAGAAGTCCCTGCCAATGGATAAGGTGACGGACGGGAGGGCCTTTGGAACAATCGATATCCACTATGACAAATTTAATAAAATTGATTGTGGTTTGTTTCTCAGTGATTTGGGGAAATCCCTAATGATGACTAATCCCATCCAGTCTGCGTTTCAGGCATTTGTTTTAATTTTATTGAACGTTTGAGGAATCTCCACTGACGTCTGCTATTATTTAGAGTTAGACAGAATTTTAAAACAAATGAAATCGACCAGCAGATTCCATAAATGTATTACTATAGTCATCTGGTCGTCGTTTGTTTTAATTATTGTAGAGATTTGGAGGGAGGGAACTCCCCGCAATGCCAATCAGTAATTAACTAT
This sequence comes from Serrognathus titanus, assembly GCA_039766575.1. Taxonomy (NCBI): domain Eukaryota; kingdom Metazoa; phylum Arthropoda; class Insecta; order Coleoptera; family Lucanidae; genus Serrognathus; species Serrognathus titanus. Next base: position 517,960 of record CM077911.1, read on the forward strand.
TTGGGGAGGACGGGAGTACCTCTGGAATCATATCCCGCGACTGTCATTTGTTTTATTTATTGCTTTAGGCCTTGGGGAAACTCCCAACGACGTCTGCTAAGTATTCAAGGTGAATGGGATTTAAAAACAAGTGAAATCTATCAAGGGCTGTCCGTAAATTCATTATGTCAGACGTTTGGTTGTTGCTTGTTTTACTTAATGTAATGCAGATATCGAAATCGGGAATCCCCCGCCTGGGGAACAATCGACATCGATTAGCAAACTCAATAAAACATGTTCTCTCCTCGTCGTTTGTTTGTTTTAATTCTTGTCTGTCGACATCTAGTGTTTCAAAGACAAATGTGACATTTAGGTCAATTGAAAAGCTGGTCGTCATTTGTTTCAATTAATAAATAAGCTTTTGGGGAGATCTCAATGACGTCTGCTAACTTTTCTGGGCGGATTATAATTCAAAACAAGTGAAATCACCAATCATCAGGTCTCCATGAATTCATTGTTCCAGTCATCAATAATTGGGTCCCTAGCGACGTGAGACTGTCGTCGTTTGTTTTGATAAGTTTGTCAATGAGGTCTCCTGTTGGCAACTTATTTTCATTATTGCAATAATTGGGGGAAGTCCCTAGGCAGAACAATCGAACTACGTTTTGATCATCGTTTGTTTTAGAAGGATATAAGGGCATCCCGACGAAGCTTCCCCTTTAATTATTGCAATAATTTGGGGGAAGCCCCTGATTTAAGTAGGCGAATCTTTTAGGAATGGAATGGAATTATATTTTGGTTGTCGTTTGTTTCAATACGATATCGGGGAAACCCCAACAAGGCCTTTTGTCTTTTTTTTAATAATTAATCCATTCCCCGATTTGGGAACATCCCTAACGACATGACATCTGGTAAAGGAAGGATAATAAAATTATGTTTTGGTTGTCGTTTGTTTTCATAAGATGTCGGGGAAACTTTGATCGTCATTTGTTTCAGACGATTATAAGTTATAAGAGAAACCCCAAGAGATTTTCTGTTCATAACGTTTTTAGTTACCGCAACAATTTGGGGAAGCCCCTAATGACATGCAGTTTAGGTAAGACAAACGAATTATGTCTTGATCGTCATTTGTTTTAGTAAGTTACGGGGGGGTTTTCTGTTCATAAGCATTTAACTCACAGAAAATGGAAGCCCCCAAATTAAGATAGAACATTCGAATTATGCTTTGACTTATAAATCGCAGGGGAACCCCCCCCCCCCCAATCGCTCTTTTCTGTTCGTAACTTATTTTAATTATTGCAACAATCAGGGGGAATCCCTGACGCCATCTAGTTCATCACTTGTTTTTGTACTTATTGTAGAATTTTGGCGCCATTAATTATTTCTGACGGACGAGGCTTTTAGATCACTTTACCCGATCGTTTGTTTTTTTTTTAAATTTAAGTGCATATAGTGGACAAAAGTTTTAAGAAAGTCGAAATCGATTAGCGAACTCAATAAGTTATTTCTGAGAGTCGTCTTTTGTTTTATTTAACGGACGTCTTAGCGACGTGTATAAATTGTTCGGGGCCGCAATTTTCGAGACAAGTGACAAACGGTAGCGCACGTCAGTAAATTTTACCTGACGTTAGTTTTCCTTTTTTTTTGTTTTGTTTTGTTTTTTTCGTTTTGAATTGCTGTGGAGTGCTTTTTCAAGTTTCTAGAACGTCAAGTACGTCATTATTACACAACTAAGCAACAATCGACTGATGAACCGGACGGAGAAAAAAAAACTTCCAGTAGCCTTCGAGCTGCCGCAGATATTCGACGGACGTCGGAGGCGAACGTCGCGTGCGTCGTCATGTTTGCTGCTAACGTCGATGTCCACTACGACAAGAATCCTGCCTTGAAGAAGGAGGATGTCCAGGCGTTAAAGGAGTGGGCCAGGACTCATCTGCAGTTTTCCCAAATTAACGGTAAAAAAATTAATTTTAGATTGGTAAAAACTTCCTTCAAAAAAGCCAAATTACTTTCCATATACAAAAGACTTCGATTTAAATTGTCACTTGTATTAATTAGGGACGTTGAAACTGAACGATTTAATTAAAACAAATGTAATCAACTCCATCTATTGTTCCATGTGTTAACCACTCAGAAAGAGAAACGTGATTTATCATTTTCGATAGGTTGTCAGAATTGATGCAAAATTTATTTAAGCGCCATCTATTGTTTTGTCTACCAAGCAAAGAAGGGCTGCGCTATCTATGGTCACCAAACGACTGTTGGGGCACGTCATTTTTAATTATTATTTTTTTTTAATTGAATAAAACGTAATACCGTATTGTTCCGTGTGTTCATTAGAAGAGCGCAATGCCATTTACATTCCAGAACGAAGTTACGCTTTCTTTTTTAATAAATAAAACAAATACATAAAAATCTATAGATTAACAGAAAAATAAATTAATGCCATCTATTGTCATTAGAAAAGTGCAACGCCCTCTATAATTTTTGAACAATTGTACGTCACCTCAAATCAACATCTCTAATGAAATCACTAAAGAAAAAATCCAAGAAAAACAAAAACCTAAACGATGTACATAACTTTTTGTAATCAGCGTCACCCAGTATATTATTTATTAATTACAAACGGCAGCACCACCTCGTTATTCCTAATCGATTATTTTGTTAAGAGCCAAATTAAATAGTTTTAAAAAAATTTCTAACAACCCTAAGTATTCATAAAAGCAATTTACGCCATCTGTTGTTGCTTTTGTTAATTAATCAGCTGCACTCTCTCCTCTTAAGCTTTAAGCAATTTATTTTAAAATTACTAGTTTTCTAATCGCTAAGCAAAAATATTAGAAAAGTAACAAAAAATCTAAAAAGTTATAAAATGGCAGAATTAGCGCGCCCCCTATTGTCCCGTTTGCTAACCACTAGGCTTCGGACATTTCGGAGCGTTGCTATGGCTGTGCAATGAATGGGCACTTTTCATTGGTCCTCGTATTGCGGAACCATGGCAATGCTCCGAAATGGCCGAAGTCTGCTAATCACAAACGTCAACTCTAAACATAATTGTGTTAAGATACATCATCTCTCATCTTGTTTTCTTTTTTTGTCACGCACGGTAAATAAAATATAAAGTAAACCTAATCAGAAAGTTGAGCGCCTTCTAGTATCTCCGCCTGGAATTAATTTATTTATCAAACGAAATAAAAAAATGTCAAAAATGCCGTGTATTGTTCCGTTATAACAGCGCAGCGCCCTCTACCTATCGCTTTCAAATAAAGAAAGCCATGAATGCGAGAAATCCTGAATGACGAAGAGAGGAAAATAATCTGTAATTAGCGCCATCTATTGTTACGTGTGATAGTCGGAAAAAATTAAAAACTTAAAAAAAACGTAAACATTAATTAATTTTATTTAATAATCAACGCCATCTGTTGTTTTACTTGTTAATTACAATGCAAGGTCATCATAAACCCGGAATTGTTTTTCTAATCGCTCAAAAATGTTCTTAACGCCATTTAGTGTTTCGTTTGTTAATTAGAAAACAATTGAAACGTAAAGGGCGTAAAAATTTATTTAAAAAAAATTAATTAACGCCATCTATTGTTCTACTTGTTAGAATGCAAGGTCATCTATGATTCGGAATTGTTAACCCCAAACAACGTCTGCATATAATCCCATCTATTGCTACGTTTGTTAATCAGGATGAAAATTAATGTTAACAAAGGGTAAAAATTAATTAAAAAAATTAATGATACCCATTTGATGTTTTATTTCTTAATTAGAATGCTGGGTCATCTGTGACCCGGAATTGCTCGTCCAATCACTCAAAAAATATACAAAAGCTAAAAGAATCAATATAAAAAAAACTATGCTCTTAGCGCCATCTATTGTTACGTTTGTTAATCAGGAAAAATATTAAACGTCAAAAAAGAATAAAAAGTTATTAAAAAAAAATAATCAACGCCATCTATTGTTCTACTTGTTAGAATGCAAGCTCATCTATGCAAGATATACGTAACGCTTTCTATTGTTTCGTTTGTTAATCAAAAAAACAAATTAAAAACGTCAAGACATTAATAAAAGAAAATGTAATTAACGTAATCTAATTAGAAAAAAAATTGTAAGAATTAATTTGAAAATATGTAGAAAGCCTAAAAATTACTGAAAATACACTTAGCGCCATCTATTGTTTCATTTGCTAATCAAGGAATAAAGTTAACACGTCAAGAAAGAGTAAAAATTAATTAATGAACGCCATCTGCTGTTCTATTTGTTAATTAGATTGCTGGGTCATTTGTGACCCGGAATTGTTTCTCCAACCACTCTAAAATTATAAAAACTAAAGGAATCGATTGAAAAAATGTGTGCCCTTAGCGCCATCTATTGTTTCATTTGTAAATCAAGAAAAAAATTAAACCGTCAGGAAACGCATAAAAAATTAAGCAACGCCATCTGTTGTTCCATTTGTTAGGATGCAAGGTCATCACGAGGAATTGTTAATTACAAAAAATGTATGCACTTAGCGCCATCTATTGTTTTCGTTTGTTAATCAGGAAGAAAATTAATACGTCAAAATTAATTTAAAAAAATAATGAACGCCATTTGATGTTTTAATTTCTTAATTTGAATGCTCATCTAGGGTCATCTAGGACCCGGAATCAATCACTCAAAAATTATAAAAAGCTGAAGGAATTTATTTCAAACAAATATACTTAGCGCAATTCTTTCGTTAATCAGAAAAAGAAATTAAAAACTTCGAAAAATTAATAAAAGAAAATTCAATCAACGCCATCTGTTGTTCAGTTTTTTAATTAGAAAAACCCAAAGATTAGATTTGCTTTACTAAGCTCTTAAAAATATTAAAAAGCTGTAAGAATTAATAAAAAAAAAATAATCAGTGACATCTGTAGTTTCGTTTGCTAAGCTTAAAAAAATAAATCCTACTAAGAAAAGCGTAAAAATTAATCACGCCATCTGGTGCTTTGTTATCATTAATAAAAAAAGTGAAAAGTCATCTGTGATCCAGAATTGTTTTTCTAGTCGCTTAATAACAATAAAAAGCGATAAAGATAACAAAAAAAAGTACTCAGCGTCATCTATTGTTTCGTTTGTTGATCAGAAAATATTTAAAAATGTAAAACTTAATCAAAAATCACAACACGATCTGTTGGTCTTTGCTTAAAAAAAAGCCCACATTTGTTTTTTAAATTTTTCGAAAACGTTAAAAGCGGTAGGAATTAATAAAAAAAATATAAAATTAGCGCCATCTATTGTTCCATGTGTTTTTAGTGCGCAAATTGGGAACACGTAACCCCATCTAAGTTAGAAAAACAAAAATAAATTACACTCACCGTGTGCAGCGCCATCTGAAACAAAAACGGGTAATTAATACCATAATAATCTGAGAAACGAACGAATTTACTATTAAAATAAAATTACCTATTAATAAATAAATAAATAAATTATAAAAATAAGAAAATAAGATTTTTGATTGAAATTCGTCTGCGAAAATTCGTAGCGCCATCTAGTTTTAAGAAACTGAAGCGAATACGTGGGCATTATTTATAATTAAAAAGTTAATAGAAAAACAAAATAAAAGACAATAAACAAAAGATTAACAGAAAAACAAAAAACAACAAAAAGTAAACAGAAAAACAAAAAAAAACATCTATTAGCCATCATCAAAATCGATTACATATCCAAAAAATGTGCGCGATCTATCGGAAAAACATAGACTATAATGTCGTCTTGTTCTTTTTACCAGAACAAAAACTAATGATGTTCCTAAACAGTTGCTACTTCGACATGGACGCTGCCAAGACGTGCATCAAAAACTACTACGAAATGAGGACGAAATGGCCAGAGTTTTTTGCCCAGCGAGACATCCGCGTCCCCACCCTCAGACGACAGCTGCAAGTCCTGTACGTATGCTTCACGTAAGCCGATCGCATCCGCGCCTTGCCTGATTTCTTTGCTTCAAGGAACCACGCGCTTCTGCCGAAAACCACGCCCGAAGGCTACCACATCTGCTTCACCAAACTGATCGACACGGACGCGGCTAACTTCATCCTCACCGAGCAGTTGAAGATCTTCGACATGTACGCGTCGCTCTGGACCATGCAGGTCTGCACGTCCGAAGGTCAGGTCTGCATCTTGGATGTGCAGGGTTTTAATTTCTGGCACTTGCCCAAAATGAGCCTCGGGGCGATCAGGAAGTTCATGAGTTACGTGCAGGTGAGTCTTCCGAAGCAGGCGAACGCCGCGTCGTATGCACTTCCGCTTTTCACAGGAAGCACTGCCCGTGAGGATCAAGGGGATCCACGTCATAAACGGCTCGACCTTCATCGAGAAGGTCATGGATATCGTCAAGCGTTTCATGAAGTCGGAACTTCTGGACACCGTGAGTAACTCAAAATGTTTTTTTTTTTCATTAACTGGAAGAAGTCATCTTCAGTTTCGAGTGCATCACACCATGAGCACGTTCTACGAGTTCGTCCCGAGGGAGGTGCTGCCTGAAGAGTATGGTGGGGAAAACGGTTGCCTCAAGGAGCTCCAAGGTAAGTCTTCATCAACCTCAACGGGCTGATGTGGGAAAAGTTGGATTTGTAGAGCGTCACCTTCAGGACATGTTCGAAAACGCAGAGTTCTTCATCGAGGAGGAGAGGAACGAACAGATGTTGCGAGTGGCAAGTTGAGGAAATGAAAGCTGGTCGTCTTGGACATACTTCAACTATTATCATCATAGCTGTGGTCATTTATAAGACGGGGGAGGGAGGGAAAGTTGATCACTGAAATAAAGCTTTATCCTCAAAATTTGGTTTCATTTCCTCTTTGGAGGGGGAGAAGTTATAGTCGTTTTTACAAAAATTGGGTTCTTCATCGAACAGGATGGGAACGTTCAAGGGTTGAAAGGGGCGAGTTAAAGAAATAAAAAAGCGAAACATACTTCAACTATTATGTTGTGGTAATATATTAAAGGGAGGCGGGGGAGGGATTGTTAGTCCCAAAAATCCTGAAATATCTTGAAAATATGGTTTTATTTCCTCTTAGAGTTGACAAGTGAAGACGCGTTAAATTGAGTGCGGTTCAACTGATTACGAGGATATAGAGAGAGGGGGAGTTGGTAATTATTGCTTTCATAGAAATTTGGTGATCTTCATTGAGGAGGAGAGGAACAATTGGGTGTTGAAAGCGGCAAGTTAAAAAAATAAAAGGCGATCATTTGGACGTGCTTCAATTTTTATTCCAGAAGGGGAGGAGTCATTTTTTACGAAATTTGGTTTGGTGTAAAATAAAAACGCACGCAATGAACTTTATAATTAAGTTCGTTAAGACGCTAATATAAAAGAGTTCTTAAATTAGGTTCCTTTCCAATCGTTACCCCATCGTGGTTCAACTGTTCGAGGTTGTGATAGTTCATGGATTTATGAAAATGTAGCGGTGGAGGGAGGGGGGTTAAGTTGGTAATGACCATGAAATATTTTTTTAAATCAAAAATTTACTTTCCTTTCCTCAAAAGGATTGAAGGCATGAGTAAAATGAATGCGCTCGTCACGCGCGTTCTTCGACTGATACCGTCGTGGTTCAACTGTTCAAGGTTGTAATAATTCATGGATTTATGAACATGCAACGGTAGAGGGGAGTGTGAGATGGTAACCATAAAACTTTTTCTCAAATTTGGTTCGAAGGGCTGGCGAGTTAAAGTGAGGAACCAATCAGCAGTATAGTGATTCGACTGTTCAAGATTTACAAACAAGCAACGTGGGGGGAAGGGGGTAAGTCGGTTACCAAAATACAATTTTCTGTTTTTTCTCAAAACCTGGTTTCCTTTTCTTCAAAGAGGGGCAGGTAAAATAGTAAAATGAAAACGCCCTTCAATTGTTTGTGATGTCGAAAGATGTGGTGGTCCAAGGCATAACTGAATAAGTTAAGTGCTTGTGTTGGAAGGGGAAGGGAGAAGATGGGGTACCTAGAACATTGTAATAAGAAAGTTGCCAAATCTGGATTCACTTGTCCTAAGAATTGGTGAACCAATTGTTAGTGTTGTGGTTCAACTGTTCAAAATTGTGGTGCTTAGCACATTTGATTTAATTTGCGTGTAGCAAGGGGGAAGAGGGCGGTAACTACATGCATTTTGTCTCGAAATTTGACTTTCTGTTCTGAAAAGGGCGTGAGGTGCGAGTAAAATAGTCACACTTTGCGAGCTGTTCACAAATCGAAAGATGCAATATTTCCCAGGTCCCTTTAAGTCTAGGGACCTCTGAGGGAAGGGGGCACTTTGTTATGCAAAAGATTCTCAAAATTGGTTTCACTCGGTGAACTAAAATTGATCCAATTGTCATTATTGTGATACATCTGTTCAAGGTTGTGACAGTTCGTAGGTTTATGAACATCTAGCGAAATGGGGGGAGGGTGAGCTGGAAATTGCCGTGAAACTTTTCATTAATAAAAAATTGCTTACTTCTCCTCAAAAGGGCGTGCAGCACGTGTCAAATGAATGCACACATCGGACGGGTTGCAGAGTTCAGTGGCTCCTAGGTTTGATTGCGTCAAATAAGTGTGGCGGGGGACATTGCAATAAACTAAAATATTCAAATTTGCTTTCTTTTTCCTGCAGAGAGGTGGTGACCTAAAATTAAATCAATCGTCACCGTTGTGGTTCAACTGTTCAAGGTTGTGACACCTCATAGATTGGTGATTGCCGTAAAACTTCCTTTTTAATCCAAATTTACTTTTCCCTCCTCAAAAAGGTGTGTGAAGCCGAAGAATAAAATAAATGCAGACGTTAACTGTTAACTATTCATTCTCAACTGGTTGCTTACGTTAAACAAGGATGGAGGAGGGGGAGGGGGGATTGGACATTGGAATAAACAAAAATTCTCAAATCTGCCTTTATTCCACCGGAGGGTTGGTGAGTCAAAATTGAACCAATCGTCGCTAAAGCAGTTCTACTGTTCGAGGCTGTGATAGTGAGTAGATTTAATCTAATGCACGTAGCGAGGGTACGGGAGGGGGTAAGTTGGTAATTGCCATCAAATATTCTTTGTCTGAAAATTTCTTTTCTTTTCCTCCGAAGGGTGTGAGGGTCGAATAAAATAAATACGCACGTCACGAGCATGTTTCAACTGTTCATAAGTTTGTGATCCGACTGTTCAAGGTTGTGATAGTTCATGGATTTAATTTTGTTAAGTGAGTATGCGAGGGGGTAAATTTGGTGTTTCTCCCCTGAAGGTGTTGAGGTGTTTCAATCCCTATATTCCAATTCAGCCAAGGAAATGTGATAGGGGTAAGTTGGTTGCTGCATTGAGAACATCCTCAATTTTTTTTCGTTTCTTTGGAGGGTTAGTTAAGGGGAGTTAAGGTGCATCCAATCAACACGAACGTGACTTAATTGTTTATATTTACTTGTGGTTGTTCTAATTCTTAGGTTCGATTTAGTTGGGTAGACCAGGTAAGGGGGTAAGTTGATGACTACAATAAAACAGTATCCTCAAAATTTCTATAAAGTTTCTGACCCGATTGTTCAAAGCTGTGATTGTTTTTTCTACCCCAATTTTGATTTTCCCAAGCCTGAAACGGGACCAGTCAACGAGGAAGGCGTAGCCTCAATTATAACAAATGCAATAAGCGTAGTACTATCAACCCAATTATCTCTTAATTCTCTTCGCTGCATCGCTGATTATAATTGTCCCTAATCAACGAATCGAGGACAGGACAGCAACGCATTCGACGGCGAAGGTGTATCGATCGTGAAGACTCTTCAAAGCCGGACGTAATCCAATTCGGAGGCGAACAGTTGAGCATCGACCAAAATGAATTTCGCGAGCGTCGCAAAGGAATACGAGAAAAACAAGGATTTAAAAAAGGAAGACGTCCAGGCTCTACAGGAATGGGCCCAGAAACAACCGCACCTACCCGAAATCACCGGTAAGTCCTTCCTCCTTCCTCTCGCCCTCGATCGTAGAAGGTTTTTGTTTTTCGTTTCTAGAGTTGGAAATCATCCTCTTCTTGCATAGTTGCTATTACAAGCGTGAGGCTACGAAGATTTGCGTCGACACCTTCTACACGGTAAGGACGCACTGCCCCGAGTTCTTCGCCAATCGCAACCCTCTAACGAACTCCGCGGAGATTCTAGATTTGTACGTCTACGCCCCGTTCTCCTTATCGCGGTTTCATCATCCCTTTCTTGCCCTAGGTTACTCTACACGACTCTGCCTCAGCCCACGTTGGAAGGTTACACGGTCATCTTCTGCAAGATGCTGGATTTCGATCCGGATCGTTACACGTTCGCCTCGCAAGTGAAGGCGTACGATACGGCCGCCATGTTGATGCTCCATCTCCGAGGTACCTCTCCGGGGCACGTCTTCGTCACCGACATGAAGGGAGTCACTTTCGCCCACCTGGCCAAACTGGGGATTTTGCACGTGAGGAAGTTCTTTTTTTATCTGCAGGTAAGGTAAGGTTTCGGTGTGGTTGAGGCTATCTCAGGCTGTTTCGTTTGGTTCAAGGACGCCATGCCGGTGCGTATTAAGGGTATACACTTCATCAACATCCCGTCGTTCATGGACAAGCTTCTCTCGCTGATAAAGCCATTCATCAAGAACGAACTTATATCAGTCGTAAGTATAAGTATTCTGAGGCCACTTATTTGAAACGTACGCTGAGGTTTTCTAAGGCATATTGAAATCGTCATGTTATTTGGAGTGACAATAGTTTTTTTTTAAGATTGTGATCTCTTGAGTTTGTTTACCTGGGGCATTCCGACGTTTTCTTTTTGTCTTAGAAGTCATGAGGCTTATTTTTTAAATTAATTCCGACCCTATTGCTACGGCTAATTACTTTGGATTTCTTTTGATTAACTAAAGGTATTCTCTGGGGCAACTTGTGGCATGAGGCTACTGGCCGAGGGTGTTCTCTAGAGCAACTTGTAGCCTTCTTTAGTAATTTCTAAACTATTTTGTTGTTTCACTTTTTTATCTGTGTGCCGAACTTGAAAGCTTTTAAGTTATTTCATATAATCTGTTAACCTGAGGCTTTTTGAGGAGACACTCTGAGGTTTTCCAATGCATCCTTTAAATCATATCTGCTCTTTTATTTTTCTCCATCAATGTCTGTATTTAATGTGAAGTCCCTAAGGCTTCTTTCTAAGACTTGCTCTGAGGTTTCCTAAACTCCATCTAGCGATCTTCTGGAATATTATTCATTATATTATTATTAATAATTTGTCGACCATTTTGAACAAATCTTGTACTCTGCGGTTCGCCCCGGGTAGTTTCATACAATCTATTAACTTGACCCTTTTTGGGGAACCACTTTGGGCTTTCTAATGTACCTTACAGTCCTTCTTCAATTATTCTTGAACTTTTTTGTTATCAGAATATTTTTCTTGTTAGTATCGATCTCTTATGTAAATACTTTGAGGCTTCCCAAGTCATCTTGTAAATTTCTAAAACTTTCTGGGCTATTCGATACCCTTTCCTAATTACTCTTGGAGTAGAATTGCGTTTATCTCAAGCGCGTATAAGTTTCTAGAATAATCTGAGGCAACTTGAGGCCACCCAGGGCACGTTTAAGCTTTTCGCATTACCTGATGCACCCTTTACGACAGTCTTTTAAGCAACAATATTGAGGTTTAATTACTTACATTCTAAGTCACATTTTTGAGGTCATTACTACATATAAGAAAAGGCTGAAGACTTGCTCTGAGGCTTCTCAAGTAATCTCATATCCTTCTAGAACACGTTTTAGCTCTTCAAGATTTCTAGTGCATATCCTGAGGCGACCTTCCTATGAACAATAAACATTGTTGTAGGGCACTCTTGAGGTCATTTCTGCATATAGAAATAGGCTTTAGATATACTTTGAGGCTTTTCAAGCCAACTTATAGCTTTCGAAAATACTCTGGAGTATTCTGGAGCGCTCGAGACCTTTTCTAATTATTTTCTAAAGCACTTCTTCGTTAATTTGAATTTTTTATGCAAGTGCTTTGAAGTTTCCAGGGTGTTTTGAGGCAACTTGAGGCCAAGCGAATTATGCTTTAGCTTTTCATTTCACGCTTTCCGGTGCAACAATTTTGAGATTTTATGAAGTTCTATTCTGTGATACTTTTGAGGCGATTGCTGCTTATAAGAAATTACTCTGAGGCTTCTCAAGCCATCTTGCGTCCATCTAGAACACGTCAAAGTAATCTGGGGCTTTCGACTCCTTTTCTAATTACATTTGAAGCACTTTTACTTAGTTTTTGGTTTTTATACAAGTGCTTTCAAGGATAATCTGAGGCATCTTGGGGCCACCCAAAGTACGCTTTAGCGTTTTGAGCTTTCTAGTGCACACCCTGGGGCAACTTTTTAGGAACAATTTTAAGGTTTTATGAATGCCATTCTCAGACACATTTTTGAACGTAAGAAAGGCTACAAACGTAGTCAGAGGCTTCTAAACTCATCTTGAGTTCTTTTAGAATTGTCCAAATCTTCTGGAGCATCCGATTTTTTAAAATTATTTTCGAAGTACTTCTACTTTTACTTGAAGTTTTTCTGCAAGTGCTTTCAAGAATATTCTCAAGCAATTTGAGGCTGCTCAGCTTTTACGGATAGTTTTGAGGTTTTATGAACCCCTATTGCCGCACATAAGGCTAAAGATTTGCTCTGAGGCTTCTCAAGCCATCTCATGCCCTTAAAGAACACGTCAATCTTCTGTCTTTTTCTTCTATTTTTTTGGAACTCTCTGCGTTGATTTGAAGTTCATATGCAAGAGGGCATTCTGAGGCAACTTGGGGCCGCCCGAAGTACGCCTTAACTTGTTGCCCTTCTTAATGAACGCTGAGGCAAACTGTTTTAGGGAAAGGAATTGAGGCCATATAACTTCTATTCTAAGGCGTATCTTTGATGCCATTTCTGCATATAGAAAAAGCTTAGGACTTGCTCTGGGGCTTCTCAAGTCATCTTATGACCTTCTAAGACATGTCGAAGCTTCCTTTATTTAAAGAATTTGAGAGTTTTGAGGAACCATCCTTTTAGACCAATTTTCAGGTTCCGTTAATCTCATCGTGGGGCAAAGCATGAGGTCAGGTCATTGCTACACGTGCAAGAAGCTTAGGACTTGCTCTGGGGTTTCTCAAGCCATCTTGTGATCTTCTAAGACAAGGCAAAGCCTCCTGGAGCGTTCAAGAGCCTTTTCTAATTATTTTTGTGGACTTCTGCGGTTTTTTTTGAAGTTCTCTTGAGTTCTGAAGAACTTTGAGGCTTCGTGCTTCTAGCACACATTCTAGGACAATCTAATTACAGGCCATATGACTCCCGTTGTAAGACATGTTTTTGAGACCATTTCTGAGGCTTCTCGAGTCATCTTATGACTAAGACATGTCAAAGCCTTTTAGAGCGATCAAGAGCTTCTTGTAATTACTTTCAGAGCACTTCTGCGTTTATTTGAACTTTTCTAAAGTTCTCAAGCACCATCGTTTTAGGGACAACTTTGAGGTTCTGTCAATCCCATCGTGGGGCATAGCATGAGGTTATTGCTGCATATAGAAGAAGTTTAGAACTTGCTTTGGGGTTTCTCAAGCCATCTTGTGACTTTCTAAGACGCGTCAAGGCCTGTTGAGGCGTTCAAGAGCCTTTTCTAATTTGTGACACTGTTGCGTTTTCTAGAGTTATGAGGCACCTTGTGGTTTTAGTTTCTTGTGCTTCTAGCAGACGTTCGGGCATGTTATGGACTATTTTGAGGTTCAAAGAATTTCATCGTGGGGGACATTTTGAGGCTATTGTTGCATATGAGAAGTTTAAGGTTTGAGACTTGATCTGAGGCTTTCCAAGCCATCCTGCGACCTTAGTGAGTTTAAAATCTTCTGAGTCATTTATTATTTTTGAAGCACTTTTGGATTTAACGCAAGCTGGGCCATTCTGAGGCCGCTTTAGTTTTCTTGTTATGGGACAAGCTATCTAGGAACAATTTTGAGGTTTGCCGATTGCCATTCCATGGCACATTTTTGAGGTTTCAATGAATTGAAGTAGTACACTTTATTTCAGCTTCACCTGCACACTGATAATCTCGATACCCTAGATGACTACGTGCCTCTTGAATGCTTGCCCAAAGATTACGGCGGAAAAGCCGACTCGATAGCCGATTTGTTACGTAAGATAACCAGTTTTTGCCTTGAGGGGAGCAAATGGTATTTAATTTGTTTTCAGATGAGCATGTAAAAGAAATCTTGGACAACGCCGAGTATTTCATTGAGGAGGAGAAGCGGGTGGTCGACGAGAGCAAGCGCCCCGGAAAGCCCAAGAACGAGAGCGACGTGTTCGGTGTAGATGGGAGCTTCAGACAATTAAATATCGATTAATTTTTTTTTCTTTAAAGAGCAACCAAATGTTATATGAGAATAAATATATTAATTAAACGTGTCGTCCTTGCACTCTCTTTAACCCAGATACACGTACTAAGTACCGCATGCAAGTGCACAGATAAAAAACTCGATACAATTTGTTTTTTATCTAACATTGGCGGGGCTCAATTTAATTGATTGGTGATGACCTTGTTGATGTGGTCGGCCAGGTAACTCAGTCCAGTTTTGCAGGTTTGCGTCAGACACGTTTCTTCTCGAGCGAAATGAATTTTACAGACGTCGAAACTCTGTACGAAAAGGACCGGAAGTTGAAAAAGGAGGATGTGCAGATGCTGTTAACGTGGGCCTCGAAGCAGGCACATTTGCCCCAAATACCAGGTAATCAAACCCCCAATTAATTTAATTTCGTTTTGGACTTTTGGAATTTCCAGAGCTGCTGATGGCCCTCTTCCTCCACAGTTGCTATTTCAACAGCGAAGCGACGAAGAAATGCGTCGAAACGTTCTACACCATCAGGGCTCATTGCCCCGAGTTTTTCGCCAATAGAAAGCTTCGAAGCAATCGCTATGAGTTGCTAGAAATGTAAGGTGACATTTCAAGTAAAGTCTTGATTATCTGAGTCAGTGCCTTGCAGATTCTCGAGTATTCCTTGGCCCAGATTAACGCCCTTGAACTTCAAGGTCGTTTTCATAAAATTAGCCGATGTGGATCCGGCTAAATTTTCAGTACCCACGTGCGTCAAGAGTTTTGACATGTCCACCATGTTGATGTTACAACAGGAAGGGCTGCTAGAGGGCGAGATACTCCTAATCGATTTCAAAGGCGTCACTATGAGTCACTTCTTCAGGATAAACGTGTCCCACTTGAAGAGGTTCTTCGTTTATTTTCAAGTTGGTCTAATTTTATTGGTTATCATCTAATTTATGCATAACCTTCATTTATTAACCCCTGAGTTGGCTTGAGCTGGGTTTGAACCCGAAACGTCGCGCTTCGTCATCCACTGCACTAGCCACTGCGCCACTGAGACTCTTCCAAATCCTCAAATACATCCTGCACATAAATTTTTTAAATATTCCAGGAAGCAATGCCCGTACGCATCGTGGGAATCCACATCATAAACGTCCCTTCCTACATAGATAAATTTTTGGCGCTGGTCAAACCCTTCATGAAGAAAGAACTTTTCGATCTCGTAAGTAACGCCTGGTTTCTCAACCTTCTTTTACATCCCCCATTTTAGATCGTCCTCCATACTGGTGAGGACCACGACGAGTTGCACAAAGTCGTCCCACCTGATTGCATTGCCTCTGACTATGGGGGTTCCTTGCCCTCCCAAGAAGAGCTGCGAGGTTTACCTTTGCTTATTAACTTTTGAATTGTCTCATCTCTCGATTTCCAGAAAAGTGGCATAAGAATTTGCTGGAGCACGCCGAGTATTTCGTGCGGGACGAGGGGATGGTCGCGGACGAGTCGAAGCGCGTTGGCAGGCCGAAGAACGCCGAAGACTTGTTCGGACTGGACGGGTCCTTTAAAAAACTCGAGATCGATTGAGTGCAATAAACAGCGGGAAGGGGTTTTGTGATCAATTTCTTTAACCTTTTCGTCCTTCCCGCCGCCCAAGAATGATTCACTGGGCGAATGGTGGGTGTTTCGACAACCCCATCTGTCGGCCTGTGAACTTTCCAAACTTGAGTACCATGAGGTTTTGGAAATCTAAAAATATCACGACGCTTTTGTTTCGAACGATTTTCGATAGATTTTGAATCGAAAATTCAAATAAGTACGGTCGCAGAAACGCCAAAAAGATTCTGAACGTAGTAATTCTTTAGTTTAGAACGTATTTCTTTTGTATTGCGAAATACGAAAAAAAAATAAACAAAAGATGATGGAATTTCCAAAGAATGTGGGTGCGATATTGGGGTAGAAAGAGAAAGCGTAAATTTTAATAAAAACGCATCTGCTTAAACTTTGGAAAAAAATTAGTATTTTCAAAAAAAAAAAATTATAAATGCAGGTACGTCAAAAAATGTTCTGAACGTAATTCATTTGTATTGTATAAATTACAAAAAAAAAAAAAACAAAAGGCGATCGAATTTTCAAAAGAAAGTGTCAGCAAAATTGGGGTAAAAGGAAAGTGAATTTTAAGTTAAATTTCGTAAAGAAAATAAAAATTCGAAATTTGACTAAATTTTCCGAAAAAAAAAAATAAATCGGTAAAAAAAAATAAAATCAATTTTTTCAATACTAAAACAACAGACGATCGATTTTAATAGAAATATCAAACGAATACCAATACTGAAACGTCAAAAATAGTTCTGAAAGTATTCCTTTGTTTTCTTTCTTTCCTTTTTATTTTGTTTTGTGGGAACTTCGCGTTATAACACAAAAAAAAACAAAAGACGATCGATTTAAGTAAAATAAATAAATAAAAATAAATAAATAAATAAATAAATAATAAAAATCAGTATTTTAAAAAATAAAATAACGTTTTCATAATAAACTCAAAGAAATCAAACGCAAATACGTCAAAAAAATTCTGAACTTATTTTGTTTGTTTTGAAAATATTTGTCTTTTTTGCTTAGCAAAATAAAAAAGAACAAAAGTCGATCGAATTTTGAAAGAAAATGTCCGGGAATATTCAAATAAACACTAACGCAGAAATGCCAAAAAAGTTCTAAACGTAATTCTTTTGTTTTACAAGAACAAATCGTTATAAAATAATAATTTAAAAAAATACCAAAGATGATCGAATTCTGAAAGAAAGTACGCGAGAAATTGAAGCAGAAGGAAAAAGCGCAAATTTTAATAAACAAGTACTAGTTGCTCTCTTGAAAAAAAAAATAAAATCAGAATTTTTAAAAATATAACAAAAATACGATCGATTTTGCAAATACAAACGCAGAAACGTCAAAAAAAGTTCTGGACGTAATTCTATTGTTTTGAACCTATTTTTTTTTTTTTTTGGTTTGCAAAAGCAACGAGCTATCAAAAACGAAAAAGAAAGAAAACAAAAGACGATCGAATTTTGAGAGAGTGTCCGCGAAATTGGGGAAGAAGGAAAAAGAGCAAATTTTAATACAAACATTTTCGGTAATAAAATGAAAAAAGCAAAATTTGACAGAATTTTCAAAAAGAAAAAAATATAAAAGCAATAATAAAAACACAAATTCATTTTTAGCAAAAATAAAACAAAAGAGGATCGATTTTAATAGAAAATTCAAATAAATACAAACGCCGAAACATTTCTGATCGTATTCTTTCGTTTTCCGAGAACTTCACGATATAAAATTAGAAACAAAAACAAAAGACAATCGAATAATAAATAATGATAAAAAAATCGGTATTTTTAAAAACAAGACAAAGAGATAATCGATGTTAATAGAAAATTCTACATAATCAAACGCAGAAACAACAAAAAAACGTCAAAAAAATTTCTGAACAAGGGTAATTCTTTTATTTTGAACGTTTTTATTTGCTTCGCAAAAGCATCGCAATATGGAATACGAAAGAAAGAAAAACAAAAACAAACAAAAGACGATCGAATTTTGAAAGAAAGTGCGCAAGAAATTGAAGCAGAAGGAAGAAGTTTTAATGATTAAACTTTTGAGAAAATAAAATAAAAATAATAAATCAGTATTTTCTTTTAATAAAATAAAAGATCAATCAATTTTACTGCTGATACAGACGCAGAATTTTAGTATTTTCAAAACGAAACACAAGACGACCGATTTTACTAGAAATTTAAAAAAAATCAAACGCAGAAACGCCAAAAAAGTTCTGAAAGTAATTTGTTTGTTTCGAACCTTTTTGTTGTATCTTTTGTTTTACAAGAACGTTGCTCTATAAAGTTAAAAAAACAAAAAACAAAAGGCGATAGAATATGGAAAGAAAGTGCGCACGAAATTGAAGTATGTACGTAGAAGAAAAAAGCGTAATTTTAATAGAAAGATATCTCGTCAAATTAGAAAAAAAAATATAATAGAAAATCAGTAAAAAACAAAAGACGATCGATTTGAACAGAAACTTCAAATATGAAAATATAAACGCAGAAATGCCAAAAAAGTTCTGAGCACAATTCTATTGTTTTTTTCTTTTTCAATTGGTTTCTTTTGTTTTCTTAAAGATCCGTGTAATAAGGAACAAAAAAATTAAAAACAAAAGTCAATCGAATTTTGAAAGTTAGTTCGCGCGAAATTAAGCAGAAAGAGATTTAATTAAGAAAAACTCACTTCGAAAATCTCGTGAAACTTTCGAAAACGAAATGAAAAATCGAAAATTTGAAAATCGCCAAAAAAAGACGAAATAAATTTTTGTCAAAAATAAAACAAAAGACAATCGATATTACACAGAAACGACAAAAAAATTTGAAACTATCTCTGTCGTTTTTCCAGAACTTATAACTCCACTTTCAAAAATAAAACTTTAACAGAAACTCAAATAAACTGACAGTTTCTTTTGTTTTGAATAAATTTCTTTTGTTTCGCGCTACAAAGTATAAAAAAGAATCAAACAAAAGATGATCGCGAACAGTAATAAATTCATCGGTCGGCCTGTGAACTTTTCAATCTCGAGTTTCACATTGAGGTTTTGGAAATTTAACAATTTCAGGACGTAACTCTTTTGTTTCGATCGTATTTCTTTTGCTTTGCAAAATACGAAATATATATGTAGTACATTCAAAAATAATGAAACAAAAGACGATCAACTATAACAGAAAGTCGATTTCGTTTATTTTGAATCAATTTCTTTTGTTTCGCGTTATGAAATATTTTTAAAAAGAATCAAACAAAAGACGATCGTGTACAATAACAAATTTCAGCCCGTAACTCTTTTGTATCGAACGTATCTCTTTTGAAAATTTTGAAGCGAAACGGTTTTGATTGCAGTGGATTCCTGCGGTCACTTTTTAATATAACACTGCCTCCACTGACAAGGTTCCAAACAGGGCCGAAACAGTACAGTGTACAGAGGATGTGTACAGCTGTACACTTTTTGACCTAAGTGATCGCAGGACGTTGCGATTTAAATTTTTCTTCAGTATTTCTTCTGCTTTGCAGTATACGAAAAAAAGAAAAAAACATAATTTAATCGAAGGTTTATTTTTTAATTCTTTTGTTTTGAACTATTTCTGTCGTTCATACTCCATAAAATAAGAAAGAAAAACAAAAGACGATCGAATTTAAAAAAAAAGTGCGCGCGAAATTGGAAGTACAAAGAAGGGAAGAGCGTATTTTAATTTAAAAAAAAAGTTATCTGGTCGAACTTTCTATAATAATAATAATATTTATAATAACAATAAAAAAATCAGTATTTTCAAATATAAATCAAAGGACGGTCGACATTAGTAGAAACTCAATTAAACTTATAATTCTTTTGTTTTGAAGCATTTTTTTTGTTCCCCGCTGTAAAGTATAAAAAAAATAAAACAAAAGATGATCGTATAGTATACAATAATAAATTCATCCTTTCCAAAGGAGAGTGGAAAAAGCAACGAACAGTCCAGTCTAATCTAGAAACTTCTGGCGCCATCTAGGGCACGCCCGAAAAGTTCTGGAATCTTTGGCTAAGTCATAGATGGCGCGACTGCCACAAAAACAAAAAGATTTAACGGCGTCACGAATGTAACAATATTTTAAACAGTGTTGATAGGGTAAACCGAATTTAATATTTTTTGAATTTTTTAATATTCAGTATTATCTAGTTATGTTTAGAGACAATTTTTTTTATCTTTTAATTCCTAAACTGCATTTATTAAAAAAAAATACTTATGTGATCTTACAATTTTATTTCTTGTAGATAAGTTATTAATACTAAATTAAAGTTATTTTTTGTTTTTAATTTTTTTATATTTGGTTGATTTTTTTACATTTCACAGTTAATTGTATTAAGGTATTGTTAAAAATTTTACCTCAAAACTCTGCTGATATCTACCGATCACTGTAGTTACGCTCTTTCTTTGGTTTACTTATCTCCTCAATACTGAAAAAGAATTGTTTTTTCGGTCCGTCTGAATTCTACTGCGCCATTTTTCGATTAGTTCATCGCAATTTGCGTTTTTCTTTCCAGTTGTGTAACGCTATATTTTATTCAACGCATATTGCGGTTCTGCATATTACACCGAACCGGTCTTTCGTGATAATCAATTTCAGAACATGGCAGTGTTTTTCCACCTCAGAAAAACACATTTACTCAAACACGTGTCTTTTCTACATATAAATATACATATAAACATATTATGCATTATTATACGAATTACGTTGCTGTTTTTATTCATTTTAAAGCAATTATTATTTTTATTTTACTTTTATGTTCTTCCTTTTTTTGTGGCTCTTTCTTTATCGGTATTAACACTAGGGCCCGAACACAAACACTTGGTTGGCTCATGCTGTGTACAGTAACTGTCAGACGCCTACTGTCAGGTTGTTAACCTTTCCCGGCCGGAGTACGGAAAATAGCACTAAGACCGCCATGGGACACAAATGTATCCCAAGATAGTTGATGGTTTCTTCTGTTGAAATTCAGAACTTGTATGGTATATATTATTAGAAAAAGTAAAAAAAACGTTTAACATGCCAACAATATTTATTTAATATAGTAATAGTAATAATTTAATATAGTAATAGTAATAATTTTTAATTTCTGTTTTCTGTATCTTTGCAATTAATACAAATTATTGTTTTTGATAAAATGCTATGATGGGAACAAATATATTTAAAGCATTTTTGGCAACTATTTCGGGTTCTCTTGTCTGCCTTTCGTGGACATATTACACAGCGTTTGGATGACGATGATGAGACAGGGCGCACCGGAATCGGGTTTTCAACGTTTTGAGCTTCATCAGGAACTATGTAACGTATGGCCTCCATAATCCTTTTGGGCAAACGTTTGTTTTGTAACCTTTGAATGGCATTGGGCATTATAAGTTGACGTCCAACCTCTAGTAAAAACTTTCTTCTGTAGTTACAATCCTTTTTTAGTTCTGGATGTTTGGTTGTCCAAATTATATATGCATTTAGAGCAGCAACATCCAAAATGTTCTGAAATATTACAAAAGGCCATCTTTTCGTGCCCCTTTTTACCGAATATTCATTCACCATCTTATCCATGGTATCTACTGAGCCTTTAGTTTTGTTGTAATGCTCTATGATGTCCGGCTTGAAGTCGTTATCTTCATTTCCCACTTTGTCATCATGATGCTCAGTACTCAATACTATTACCGACTTACGTTTATGGGGTACGTAAGAAGCTAGTGTTATATTTTTCAGGAAAACAAAAATGGATGACTTTTCTGCTCTATTCTTATTGTGCAAGAGTATAGGCGGAATTTCACGTTTGTTTTGTCTAAGTGTACCACATAATGTAAGTCCGCGTTGAGAGAGTTCCTTAGCAAGTGGTATGCCAGTAAAAAAATTATCGGTGGTAATTCCGTAACCTTGACCAAGACATGAAACCATGTCTAGTACAACACGCATTCCCTGTTGTTTTTCCGGTTGCTCATTAATTTTACCCAAATATATTTGCAAATTCATTGCATACGTACTTTCTACATCAACTAGGGCCCATATTTTTATGCCATATTTGGCTGGTTTGGATTTCATGTAAATTCTAAATGGGCACTTGCCTCTGAATGAAACTAGTTGTTCGTCTACAGTAAGGTGCAAGTTTGGATTATAACTATCTTTACAGTTGCTCACAAAAAGGTCGAAAACTTCACGAATTGCAGCAAGTTTGTCTGTGCTTCGACGTTCTGCTCTAGTTGCCAAATCGTCATATCTCATAAACGAGAGGAGTTGCTTGATTCTATCACGAGACATAGCACCTGGAAATATTGGCCGAGAATACAAAGGATCATTATTCCAAAGAAATGACAGTGGCTCTCTTTTTGCTTTTAGAGCTCCCATTGTAATTAGAATACCCATAACAGCATACATTTCATCACGATTTGTTGGTATCCATGCCTTTTGTTTTTCAGGTTTCCTTATATTGTATTCTTGATAAAATAGTTGAGCTTTTTGATTGGTGCACCTAACTACAATATCTATAATCTCGTCACCAACAAATAATTTGAAGCAGTCAAGAATATTTTCAACATTTTTAGATTTAGCATTCAGGCCAGGCTTGGTGGTTACTATATTCTGAATTGAACGGCGACTCGGTTTTGGTGGGATCTTACTCCATTTAGTACCATCTTTTGACACAAACATCGGATCTCCATTTTCAGTGTTTTCTTCACTACTTACGTCGTCGCCAGATACATACTAAAACGGAGAAATAATACAAAAGTGAAAAATATTTTAAAATAACAGGTAGTTTACTTCTTGAGAATCGTAGGGGTCATTTTGTTCTTCCAAGTAATCGTCAACTTCAGAAGTATCCGAAAAAACATCGTTTTCTATAAATTCGTCATCAGATTCTTCTAACCACTGCAGCGCTGTTATTTGGTCGCTTTCTTTGGTAAGATCAAGTCTTCTTCTTTTCGACATTGCAACTGCACGATAATATATGTATTACATGTATTACACTTACTATTTCTTACCACCGAACAGCAATAAAAAGTGCAACGAGATTTGCGTGTCCAAAGGAGTCCGTTAGGTGACGTATCAACAATACGTCACAATATGGCGTGGTAGTAAGTGAGGGGCATGTAAGGCGAAGTGGGATACAATTGTATCCCAATCATTTGTTTATTTTTGCTCACGATAATAAATAAATAAAATTCGAATATAAATTAGTTATTTGATGTCAATTAGTACAAGGTACAATAAAAAAAATTGACGCTCGAAAAAATAAATTTTTAGACAAATGTAAGAAAAAAAACATCTAGTGGGATACATTTGTATCCCACGCAGGCCGGGAAAGGTTAATATTCATTTACGCGGTGGTAGCCTGGAATCTAGATTTAGTAAACTGTTGAATACTTTCCGTTTATTTATTTATTTATTTCCAATAGTTAAGACTCAAAAAAATATAATTATTTATGAAGTATCTTCTCTCTTCTCCCTTGATTCAAATGCATTTCAATCGTTTTTGTTTTTTAGAAATGGATATTTTTTAGTAATGATGTCTTATATTTAAATTCACATGAGCCACGTTTGAATTTCATATTTAACAACTCATTACGAAGAGAATGACTTTTTGTTGTTTTACAACGTGAGCTGCTAAAATATAAATATAACAAACGAAGAAAAATGAAAAGCCGTAATCGTGGAAATTGCACTTGCGTTGATTATCTAATCGTTTCAAGGTCAGGCACGTACTCGATTTATTGTTTTCACATGTATGCACATCTAATTATGTATAACACTTAAGAACTGTTGTAAACGCAATTATTGCGTTAGTACACATCAATTAAGCGTATCGCGGTTCAGGTAAAACCTGGATTCTAAGTAATTAAAATCGTGGTCAGAGAAATCAGTCAGTGCTTGAGTTTGCACCAGCCTATCAGGTGAGTATAAGTGCAATTGCGATTTGCATATTTTTAATTTCAGCTCCGATTGCAATTGTTTTTTGTTTATTGTTTTGTTATTTTTTAAAATATTATTTCAATTTGATTTTTTTAAACTTATTTAAATCTGCACGAGACGTAGCAATCGATCATCGAAGCGATCGTCTTGTTTCACTTTAAATTAACTTAGCTTTATAGTCCTTGCTTTTTCATTTTTTAAATTTTTTTTATAATTTATAATTTTTTTATTTAAATTTTATTTAATTTTTCTATTAATGATTAAAATAATTAAGAATGTAAAGCTTGCCTACAGCAAAGTGATAAAATCGCAGTTCAAACTCTGCTTTTCGTATTTTTTTTTTATTAATTAATTAAAATAATTGAAAACGCAACTATATAAAAGTCTATCAAACCCCCCGCCCCCCTCCGCCCCCTCAGTAACGTTTCTCGATGTTTTTTTTTCATCAAGTTATTGTAACCAAACAAACCTCCATTAAAGCGAAAGACTGTGTTCTATTCAGTAGTTCTAATTTTGCTGAAAGGAATTGATCTGTTATTTTCTCCCCCCCCCCTACCCCCTCACGTCCTTAATATTAAAAAAAAAACTATTATCATATTTTATTGGAGTTGTCGTGCACCCTTATGCAACTATTGCACCCTTCGAATAACCGAAAAAAAAAATAACGTATTTGTTAATTATATCGGATATTCGTTTAACCTTGTAACTCACGTGACCTATGACGTACCATCAGGTGCTTAGAAAAATAAACGATCGTAAATCGCTATTGTATGCCTGACTTTGATTTATAGATACTTCGATAACGTGCTAATGTTACCTGCTTTATTGTTAAAAAAGTATTTTGTCAAAAAAATGCAGCAATTAACAAATCGTTAATTGCAAAGTTGGCTATATTCTAAAAATAACAAAATAACATGCGCCCCAGAATTCTTGTGTTTACGTAATTGTATGTAGTTAGGTATGAACTGTGAAACGTATTTCGCGTCTAGGTTGCGGCTCCATTCTCCATTTTCCAAATGACATCCGTTAAGGAAACAAATTTCAACCATTAAGGTTCTTTAAAAAGAGGAAAAGTAAATCCTATTTAACGTTGTACCACACCGCCATTAAAAAAATTGACGTAACTATTGCTGTGCTGATGTTTTGGGAGCGAAAACCAGGCTAAAAGTTGACAAAAATATTTCTAAAAAACTCTCTGTAATTACTTTTATAAAATTAAATTAAAAAAAAATTAATAACAAAAGAGTATATGGCGTATTTGTTGCCAATATGGTATATGGCGTATTTGTCTTTCAAGGTCAACCGCAAGTAGATGCTTTGAAATTTACTCTCGCATATCCTGAACGGTTTATTTCTCTGCTCATTACTTGTTCGGCAAGAAACAGGTTGTATCTACTGCGATTCCTTTCTCTGCTGAACCTAATAACTTGTTTAATAAATCTCCATCTGGTGGACATTAAGCTGAAGCTTGCTGTATTATGTGTTTTCGCTTTTGCACAGCGGCTTTTATTGCTTGATTTCATAAAAGTCAATCAAAGTCAATAATTAGTTAAGAATAATCATTCCTATATCTTCAGTTTACTTTTAATTAAATTTGATTGACTTTTACAAAATCCACCACATATACAGGGTGTGTTTCAGTGATGATGCACCAAACTTCGGGGAAACGTTTCTGACGTTATTTGGAACAAAATATTTTAATCCAATTTTGCAATCGGAGCAACTTGAAATTTGCGTTAATTGGAGTCGATGTTTTTAGAAATTCTGTGGCGATTTAAATCTCTGTGTCCGTAAAACAAAACGCGTACAGACGTGCTGCCAATCGCGCGTTTCCCCGACATTCCCCGTATAACAAATGCATATCTGCGTATTCTCGAAACGCGAAATCGCTCATCGCAAACACACCAACACATACGCAAACACACTTACATACACTAGTAAACTTAAAAATGAAAAGTATAAACTATACCAAATTAATGGAAATTATGCTTCGCTCCTTACTACAGCGTTAATAAGAACGGACTAAATTTATTTCACCATATCATCTGAAGCGCGACATTTTGTGGGGCAATAAAGCAATAAACAGATTCTTTGAACGAGGGTTAAGGCAGGTTAAGAATTCTGTTCGTCCTCATCTAATGTACGTTTTAAAAATATACGATTCTCCTCTCCCTTCGTTTGTCTCAAAATTTATTCGATTAAAAAATATTTTTTATAGAAATCACCTGCAAATCTTGGTAATACCTATAAACGGCCATTAAGATGAAAGAAATTCATCAATTTCTTCATTAATATAATACGACATGCGTGTGTACGTGATTAAATTCGCGAAGAAATTCGTAAATAAATTGTCAATTGTAAAATAAGAAATCAACTACAGTCGAAACCAAAAAAGTAGTAGACAGAAACAGTTTCTTGTAATTGCTCTTTCTCATTTCTTTATTTACAAAAGGCATTTTGCATGAGTTTACGAAAGCTTGGCGAACTTCAAAGCATTCAAATTTCTAAACGTCATCTGCGAAGTCGTATTTCAACAACGCAGTTTTGAGAAAGAACAATTACAGGAAACTGTTTTGTTTTTGGTCTCGAACATACGTTCCATCTGGTGGTTAATAACCGAAGCTTGCTGAACAAATTTCTCACGTGGACAGCAGCCGAAGTTTAACAGGTTTGATTCACTGCTAAAAGTAGGCGCGCGCGTCTGATTGGCCGTTTCAATTACGTTTGAAGCAAGAATCTATTTATTGAGTACAAAACAGTTTTCCTATTATTTACGATCCTATGCGCATGCGCATTCTAATTATAATATCTATTATTATTAATGAAATGTCAGAGTTTAGCTTTTAATGAACGTCATTTATTATTGGATTGATCGTCAGCAGCATTTAAAGTGACGAGTGCATTTGTATTTGAAATAATTTTCGTTACTGACTAGAGTACACCATACATTTTGTTTTTCCTTGACATGAGCGAAGCAAAGAGTCTCTTTCGTTACTGAAATTTCCCGGTGAACAGTTACGCCATCTGTTGGAGTTTAGATTTTCTAAGATTCAGTAGGTTTGTTTCTCTGCTAAATATATTTAGGAGGAGAAGACTTAAATTTTCCCTTGTTAGAAAATATCGCAAGTTTTCAACACCAGAGAAGAACTCTCTGTTATTCTGTGTATTTCGTGATTCGTTTCTCTGCTAAGCGCGAGGCCTATTTAATGAAGAAGCAAACCGAACAATATTCAAGCTTTGCCCACTGTCTACTAAAGAAAGTGCGTCTTCTTTTGGTTCCCTTTTCATACGTCATACATTTAGTAGGGAAACAAGCCATAAAAAAGTGCATGAAGTTCAACTACTGTCCAACAGGAGGCGAATGGATTGTCTCTCGACTAAATTTCCGTAATGCGAAAAGAATTTTTCTTTGATCATAGTTTCCTAGCGTTTGTTTTTTTGGAATCGATCGTTTCTTGCTTTTGCAATCGAAAGTTTAAAACAAAAAAATTGTCTTTGGGCTTTACACGAATATGTAAACAAGCTTTGGCTCTTGCCCGCGTTTTATTTTGGTTCGTTTCCCTGCTAAACGCGTCGTACTTCTAGCAAGGAAACAAACCACAAATGCAGGAAGCTTTAACTATTATTGTCTAACATGATCAGGAGTCGCATGGATTGTTTCGCTGCTAATTTAATAAACTTCGTAACACAATAAAATTCAACGTTGTTTTATTCTCGTGTACTTTGGTTATTGTTTCTTGGCGTACTTTTTTTTTAAGTCGATCGTTTTTGTTTTTGCAGCCGTAAATTTAAAACAAAAGATTTTCTTAGGTCGTTACACAAGTACGTAAACAAGCTTACCTCCTGTTTTCTTTTGGTTCCTTTTCCTGCTAAACACGTCATACGTTTAGCAGAGAAACTAACCACAAACACGGGAAGCCTTAAGTCTGTCAGGAGCGTGTGGATTGTTTCTCGGCTAAATAAGTAAATAAACTCAGCTTTAATTTTAGTTATTTCGTTCTCTGCATTTTGTCATGAGGCAGAAAGTTTCCTTGTTGATAGTTACTTGGATTCGCTTTTTTAAAGTTCGATCGCGTTTTGTTTTTACATACGTCATACATTTAGCAGGAAACCGAACCACAAAACACAGGACGCTTTAACTACTGCCTATCAGGAGGCGTAATGGATTGATTCTCTACTAAATTAATAAACTTTGTAATACACAATGAGCTGCAACTCCATTTAGTTTGTCCCCTGCATTTTGTTATAAAATTTTGATGATATTGTTCGCTTTTTTAAAGGTCAATTGTTTGTCTTTTGTTTTTGCAGTCGTAAATTTAAAACAAAAAATACCTTATGTCGGTACACAAATACGCAAGCAAGCTTTGGCTACTGTCCGCTAGAGGGAGTGCGTTTCCTATTGGTCTCTTTCCTCGCTAAACACATTTAGCAGGGAAACGAACCAAACAATACGCATGAAGCTTCAACCACTGTCCACGAGGAGACATACGGATTGTTTTCGGCTAAATAAATAAAAGAAGTTGAGTGTTTTTAAAGGTTGATAGTTTCTTTGTTATTGCAGTCACAAATTGAAATTCAAAAATATTTTGGGCTGTTACTTTCGACAAAAAGAAAACAGAGGATGTCTACTGACGATTTCATCGATGTCGAAACGTTATACGCCAATGACAAGAATCTGAAGAAGGAGGACATCCAACGGCTGCAAGAATGGGCCAAGAAGCAATCCCACTTACCCGAGATTTCAGGCACGCATCCAATCGTAAAGAGCAAAGGCCGAGGTCATTTACAGGTTTTTTTCCAGAGCGCCAAATGATTTTCTTCTTGCACAGCTGCTACTTTAGTAGTGAAGCTGCGAAGGCGTGCATAGAGTCGTACTACACGGTGCGCGCGCACTGCCCAGAATTCTTCACCAATCGCGATCTTCGAGTGCAGCGCAACTACGACGAGCTGTTTAGCACGTGAGTACCCGCGAGTACCCACCAAATTACCGATATATTTTTTTCTCTTTCCTACGAGCACAGATTAACATACATGCCTCTACCTAAAGTAACCCCCGATGGTTACAAGATCCTCTTCGGCCAGCTAGTTGACCCCAACCCCGACAAGTTCATCTTCAACGTCACCGTCAAATCTCTGGATGTGACCAACACGTTGATGATGCACGAAGAGGGCATCTTCAAGGGCGCAATCGTGATAGCCGATTTGAAATGGTTCACCATGTCGCACCTGTCCAAGATGAGCTCGTTGATTCAACTCAAGAAGTTCTTCACTTATTTTCAGGTGGGTGAGCGCACCGGTTGAGTCATCATGCCTTCAACGCACGGTTGCTTACAGGAAGGGATGCCGATTAGAATGGTGGCCATACACGTAATTAATGCACCCCCGTATATTGATAAAATGTTCACCATGTTTAAGCCCTTCATGAAAAAGGAGTTGCTCAACAGCGTAAGTCGATTGAGTCTCAATTGGGGACGTCCTCAAAGATTTCCTCAAATTTCAGTACTTTATCCACTCGAAGGATTTGAGCGAATTATACAAGACGATTCCCTTGGCGTGCCTTCCGAAGGACTTTGGCGGAGAGCTAGAGAGTACGGAGGTGTTACGAGGTGGGTACTTCCCTATAAATTCGATTTGATCTGATCTTTTGATTTGGTTAAGCAGATCGCTGGAAGAAGAACTTGCAGGCGCACTCTGATTTTTTTGTTGAGGATGAGAAAGCCGTGGCGGATGAATCGAAACGCGTTGGCAAGCCCAAGAATGTGGACGACGTCTTCGGAGTAGATGGAAGCTTCAAAAAGCTCGACATCGACTGACGAGTATTATATGTCAGCGATCAATCATTGATTTGATAATATAGGAATAGCATGAGTTGCATTTTTTTAATTACCTTACTTTTCACCCAAAACTTGGTGACTTTCAGAAACTCTTGCAACGTTATGTAAGCGCTACCTAATAAATAACAGCTACTTAATTACGAATTTAAATTGGGCTATGTCATCGCCTCACACGTAACGACTTCTTTTCGGGAAAACAAATTCCAAAACCTGTTTAGATTCAAACATCTTGCTCGACTATAGCTGGAGTGAGACGAGTGTGGGGAGAGGTAACATATAAATAAAACAAAGTCGTTCGGCAATTTCGGAAAGACGCCATTTTTCTTGCACGGTGGTGAGTAGAACCTGAGATACAGGGTGTGGGTGAACGCTGCAGGCCGTAGAAATGTCAGATTTCATAGACGTGGAAAGGGAATACGAGAAGCACAAGGAGCTGAGGAAAGAGGACATCCAGCAGCTCCAGGAATGGGCCTCGAAGCAACCCCATCTACCCAAAATTTCAGGTTTTTGTTTTTAATCACGTTGTTATTTTCATCTATCACCACCGTTGATGGACCAATCTAAATTCATTTGTGCATTGGAAATTGTTTATCTTTTTTTTGTAGAAACCGAAGCAGCTTCGGATGAAAGAAAACAATGTAATACAGACCTCATTTCATTTCTCCACAAAAATAAAACAAACGCATTCAGGGCGTGGTATTCACTTGTTTATTCTATTTATCAAGCGCCACGTTGCTCCTCCTCCCAATCATTAGCACTTGCAGCTTTATTGAAGTTTCACGTTAATGATTGGCTGTGGTAATCATTTGGCTCCACCCCTTTTAAAATAAAACAAAAGAAGGCGAAATTTCATTTCGAATCAATCATTCTCTCGTCGTTTATTCTTCTCGATACAGAAAACGAACAAATTTAGAGCGTGATATTCAATTGTCAATCATTGCATCAGTTGTCATTTCTATTGAAACGATTGGACGCATTGTAATCGCTTCGCTCCTCCTTTGAAACAAAACCGGACAAACTGCCAATAGAATAAAATAAAACAAATAGAAACAAAAGAAGAAGAAATCTCATTTCAAATCAATCATTCTTTCACCGATTTTTTTAGACACAAAAAACAAACAAATTTAGGGCGTGGTATTCAGTTGTCTATTATTACGTCACTTGCAAATTCTATTGACATAATTGGTCGCTCCTCCTCAGAAACAAAACCGGACAAAGAAACACCAATAGCAAAGCACCTCGCCTTAGATTGGTTTTACAAACAATTGCATTTGCGGTTTTGTTGATTTTTTGCATTAATGATTGGTTGGGCTCCGCCTATTTTAAAGTCAACAAATAAAAACGAATTTGCGATTTATTTGATCCCTGCCAGTTTATTATTTATTCAAAGGCACTGTTTTGGTTTTTCTTTTCGTCTCCAGAAAGAATAAATGGCGGCAGCTTTAACTAGCAAATGTTTTGGAGAAGGGGGCGGGGTGAAGGGAAGGGCCAAAACTAAAACCATCCCTTTCCTATGTAGGAGCGCTCGATGCAAACGATGCTAAATACGAGCAACCCTTCTTTTGTTTCGCCGATTGTCTTGAAAGAGGCGGGAGAAAACAAACTGGGAAAAATTCGCATTCATTTGTTTAGAAATTAGGACAAATGGGAAAAAGTTACCAAAAAATAATGGTGTCGATTGAATTATTTCATTTATTTATTTATTGTTTTGCAATGGGACAGTACAATTGAGGGCCTCATACTGATTCCTTGCGTTTCGAAATTCTAACCAATCAACAAACAATTACTAAAAAAAACAATAACAACGTCCCTTTATTCTTAACTGATTGGCTGGTCGATTGTTCTGGTTGGGGCGGAGCAAAGGTCAAGCATTCATAAACTTAGAAATTCAGACGAATCAGAAAAGGTTACTAAAAATAAACAAATAATATTGAACTGAAGTAAACCTTTCTTTTTTTATTCATTGGTTCATTGTTTTGAAGGAGGAGCAAATTAAAAGTGAAAGTCTAGAACACTAGAGAAGAATTAATTTAATATGTTTTGATTGGTTCATTGTTTCGGAAGAGGCGGAGCAAGGTATGACATTCTTTATTTGACTCGTATATAAACTTCAGAGTGACAAAAATCGAATCTTCCTTTTGCTATTCATTGGCTCATCATTTCGGAGAAGAAGGAGCGAAATGCTGACTATTTATTTTTACAGAGCGGCAAATGATTTTTTTCCTGCACAGCTGTTTCTTCAGCAACGAGGCGGCCAAAACCTGCATAGAAATGTACTATACAATCCGCGCGCATTGTCCCGAGTTCTTTACCAAACGCGACCTTCGGCATGGACGCAATTACGTCGAGATTTTGGGGGGGTAAGGCGACTGAAACCAATCTCCTTTTCTCCTCTTTCTGTTCATGGCTTTTGCTATACAGACTGACCTACATGCCTTTACCCAAATTAACGCCGGAGGGCAATAAGATCATCTACTGCAAACTCGTCGACCCCAACCCGGACACCTTCGTCTTCTCGTCCATGATCAAGTCTCTGGACATGACCAACTCGTTGATCCTGAACCAGCAGGGTACCTACAACGGGATAATCATCCTAGCGGACTTTTGGGCCGTCACCATGACGCATGTCACTAAGTTCAATCTGCTTCAACTGAAGAAATTCTTCCTGTACTTCCAGGTAAGACCAATAAGGAGGATGATTTGGGGTTGATATAGGCGCGTTCATTTTAGGAAGCGATGCCCGTACGCATCTACAGCATGCACCTTTTCAATATATCATCGATCGCAGATAAATTCGTCGCCCTCCTCAAACAATTCATGAAGAAGGAGGTCTTCAGCAACGTAAGTACCACGAAACACGCGACGCGCGGAATTCATGTGTGCTTTTGTTTAGCTTCACGCGCACACGAAAGTTTCTGAGAGTCTCCTCAAGTTCGTTCCAAAGGATTGCCTCCCAAGCGACTACGGGGGTCCCTTGGAGTCCGTGGAAGACCTCAGAAGTGAGTTTCTCCCTGAATTACTTTTGGATTCCGTTTTTCCTTTCCCTTTTTTTTGTTAAATCAGAGAAATGGTGCGAGAATATGCTGGCGCATGCAGATTTCTTCGTCCAAGAAGAATCGGCCGTCGCGGATGAGTCTAAGCGGTTGGGAAAGCGCAGGAACGTGGAAGATATCTTCGGGGTGGAGGGAAGCTTCAAAAAGCTGGACTTCGACTGATGATGACAATGTAATTTGTTGATTCTTTAATTACCAATAAACTGGAAAGTGATTCTGCGTGTTTTTTTTAATATTTATAATTAATAATAATTACTGGTCTATGGCGAGATTGGTGGACCTTTACCCGCAATTTTGATCGATCTTATTAAGTTGTTTACGCGATTATGCGGCAATAAATTGCTCAGGTGTGATTTTTTTCTGGAAACAACTTTTTTGCTATGGCAATGAAAAATCTGTGCGAGTGCCTCTGGAGACTGAGGAGTTTTGGTAAGAAGTGCTTTTTGGAAATAGATTTTGCGACATTGTCCTAAAATTCTAAGCACGGTCTCTTTTTGAGGAAATACATCATTTTCAAAAAATGCGCGAAGGAAGCGCTTACGCAAAGACCTTTCGTTAAATCCGTCACAAGTTTCCTACGTTTGTAAATATTTGACTTAGCCATCTTCAATTCCTAGATGCGTCTTACTAAGATGCTTCCTTTTGTTTAAACAAATGACCATCTTCGACTTCAAGATGAACCAAACGAAGGATTCTGCGACTTCAATTTTTGCTTATTGTCGTTTGAAGAGTTCTCGGCGTGTCATGGTCAATGGTAATAGTTCCTTTCCTCCTTTCCATTTTTGCATTCTGCGATCACCTCTTTTCTTCTCCTCCTTTATTATGTCTACCTCCTAAAGTATCCTTCTCTTTACGCTGACGAAGTATATCGGGTTATTTATTCAACAGTAACACAGAAAAATCCAGATGGAAGATATGGGAAGGGCAAGAAGTTAAAAGCACTTCAAAGAACGGACATCCTCATTTGTTCAAAATTTTAGAAATCGGCTTTCAGATTAACTTTAGAAACTTTAAAAACCTACTAAACCCTGAGGGCTCATTGTCTTTAGTTCTACAGCAACCATAATCCACGTACGTACCTAAGGCACCTATAACTAAATTTTGAGAGGTTAAGACCGATCAACATCGCCTTTGACTATATTATCTTTGATGATCGACTTGAAGGTTAGTGCCTACCTACAACACCAACACGCTGTTGCTGCATTAAGAGGGCGCAAACAAAGGGATCACC
This sequence comes from Serrognathus titanus, assembly GCA_039766575.1. Lineage (NCBI taxonomy): Eukaryota > Metazoa > Arthropoda > Insecta > Coleoptera > Lucanidae > Serrognathus > Serrognathus titanus. The sequence goes on from CM077911.1 coordinate 551,851, forward strand.
TTTTTGATCGTTGGAGAGCCAAAGTAGATATCAAAATGTTATTTCTGAGTCAAGGCAATTGGGTTCAGAAAAAAAGAGTCCTAAAACACATCAGAATAATAGGAATTACTAATAAAAACAGTAACTTAGAAGGGCTCTTTATTATTGGACCAAGGTAATTGGCAATTGGGCCAAAATATCTTCATTTTAAGACACTTCAAAATAGCATATCCTTTCTGGACTTAGATGGATTGGGTAATCATAAAACCTTATAAAAGTACCTAAAATATCAAGAACTCAAAAGAGCTCTTCATTTTTAGACCAAAGTAATTAATTGGGCTTATAAGAAATATCTCAATTTTTAAACATTTCAAAGTAGCATTGCGTTTCTGGTTTTGGATGAATTGAGTACTCATAAAACCTTCGAAAAAGAGTTAAAATATCAATAATTCAAAGAGACTCTTCATTTTTAGACCAAGAAAATTAATTAGGCGTATGAAAAACGGTACAAAATCATCATTTTTAGACACTCTAAAGTAGCATTTAACTTATGGACTTGGTTGAATCCGGTACCTTATAAAAAAAAACGCCTAAACCCATCAAGAAAGAACAATAATTCGAATTGCTAAAAAAAAATAGTAACAATAGCTCAACAGAGGTCTTAATTTTTGGACCAAGGCATAGGACACATGGAAAAATGATAAAAGAACATCCCCCACTTTTAGGCACTTCAAAGTACAATTTCACTTCTGCTCCCTATTTTGGGACCAATGCAATTGGGCACAACAGAAAATGATTTTAAAAAATCTTCAATTTTTAGACTCTCCAAAGTTGCCCTTCATTTCTGGGCCTGGATAAATTGGGTACTGATAATGCCTTATAAAAATGTCTCAGACCCGTCAAGAAAGAATAATTCGAATCAATTGCCCAAAAAAACTTAATTTTTGGATCAAAGCAATTTGGCACGTGGAAAAACTGTCAAGAAAACACTAGAGGAAGCTTAAAAACCTTTAAAAATCCCGCATTTTTCGACATCCCGAAACAGCATTTTATTTTTGATCCAGAGCTATTGGGTTCTGGAAAATCTCATTAAAAATCACTAGACAAGGACCAAAATACTGTAAAAAGGCAAAAAATCGTTTCCAAAAACATCCCAAAAATTATGTACCATCAGAAAATTCTATAAAAATTACGAAATCCGTAATTTTCAGATACCCCAAAATGGCATTTCATTTCTGGACTGATTAATTGGAATCAGGCACTTTAAAAATCGTTAAAAATCACTGAAAAGGGTTAAAATCTATCAAATTCGTCGTTTTCAGACACACCCAAATAAACCTCGTGGAGCAGTGCAAGCAAATTTTCCCGACTACCAAAAAAAACACGATAAAAAAGTCACACTGTGAAAAATAGTACAAAAATTAAATGCATATACCGACTGTTTCATAGAAACTTGAAAAAAGGCGGAGACTGTATTATAAAATATGAATGTAAAATGCAATTGTTTCCTTCCTTCCCGACCCACGCCGATAACTACGTTTGCAATCGGCAGATTTATAATAAGTGCGCGGAAGAAATGCGCGTACATTTTCAATTCAGAATGAAACATACTGTATATATATATAGATGTACATACATACGGTACGCAGAAACTACAACTTCTTTTGATATAATTAAAATAATATACACCTGATCAATGAAAATTACAAAAAAAAAATGCAAAACGTCCCCCTCGCGGTAGACGTATGTGTGTTATTAATTTATTTCAGTTAAACTGAGAAAGTAACTCTGACTTAAGTAGCTTAGTAATCCAGGCGAATCACCGCAAAAAAAAAACAGAACAGCATCGTCATTTGTTTTCCGTCGGCTTATTGCACTAGAAGAGGAAGAGCGAAACAATTGCGTCGACCAATCAGGTGGAAAAGGCTGGAAAATAAAACGATGACTAGACTTGCCCCGCCTCTTTTCTACTGGGGCGTTTTCCATTACTCTTTCGGGTTTATTGTTTAACCAATCAGCTGTTTTCTTTTTATTTTCCATGATCCGTACAGTTATTTATTTATTTATTATTCGTGTATTTTAATAAAACTCAGAAAGTCACCCTGACTTGTTTAGCTTAGTAATTCTGACGAATCACCGGAAGCAAAACGGTGTCGAATCACGGCTAAGCTTTTGTTCGTTGTCTTGGAGAAGGAGGAGGGGCGAAACAATTATGACGACCAATCCTGCCGAGGAACAATAAGTAGAAACGCCCCACAGCATTTCTCTCAATCTATCGAACTTGAGCTTTGACATATCTTGTCATTTCGTGTGTCGGTCGATTACCGACAAACGACGTAATGAGTATTTGTAAGGAAACAAAAAAAAAGTAAAAAAGCCACCGTGACATATCGTTTAGTAATCCTGACGACGAATCAGCTGAATCACGTTTTCTATTGTTATACATAAGCTTATTCTATTGGGGAAAGAGGCGGGGCCAGACAATTACAATAACCAATCATCAAGACCCGAACACAAAACGAAACACAATCCAACACCAGCCTATCGTTTCTTTTTTAATTACAACCGCCTTTCATAAATCACTTTCTGTTTCAAAAAAAAACGAGATTAGCTAACGTTAATTACCATAGTGAGTTCGCGTCTTACTTGAACATAAATAACTCGACCTTGGGTCATTGCAGAAGTCGCCGTGATAAACCGGATATTTAGATTTCATCTCGATGCAAATTTTATGGCGCTTATGGAAGTTGTGCAAGGTCGTGGTTATAAATCTTCCGATTTAATGCTAGCTCTAACTGAGCGAGAAAATAGTTTTGCCCCAAACGCTCTTGCAGTATAGCCAAAATGGCTGATTTCATCGATGTCGGAAAGGAATACGCAAAGGATAACAAGCTGAAGAAGGAGGACGTGAAACAGTTGCAAGACTGGGCGTCGAAGCAACCCCATTTACCTCCAATTACAGGTGAGTCAGTTTCCGCCCCGCCCCCCAGACATTAGTTTGAACTTGGGTTATCTTTGGCAGAACGCCAGATGATATTCTTCTTGCACAGCTGTTATTATAGCAACGAATCGGCGAAGACCTGCATAGAAACTTACTATACAGCGCGCGCTCACAGCCCCGAGTTCTTCACCAATTGCGATCTCCGCGTGCAGCGCAACTACAATGACATTTTGGGAGGGTAAGTACACGTTGACTAACCCCAAATATTTTGGCCTTATTTTCCCTCGTAGTTTAATGTACCTGCCTTTCCCGAAACTCACCCCCGAAGGCTACAAGATCGTATTCTGCAAATTGGTCGACCCCAATCCGGATACGTTCTCTCTATCAGCCATGGTCAAGTCTTTGGACATGACCAACAGCCTACTTTTGCACCAAGAAGGCGCGTTCAAAGGGATTATCTTCTTAGGCGATTTTTGGGGGTTCTCCCTGACCCATATGTCCAAACTCAACCTTCTGCAGATGAAGAAGTTTTTCCTCTACTTCCAGGTAGGTCAAAGGACATCAGGTTTTGGTGGCCGAAAACTTTTGAAAGTGCTTTTAGGAAGCAATGCCCGTGCGGACTATCACAATTCAGATCATCAACATCACGTCAATCGTAGACAAATTCCTGGCCGTACTGAAGCAGTTCATGAACAAGGAGGTCTTCAGTACCGTATGTCAAAAAAATCAAAACTCGAAATATTTATAAGTCGATGTGTGTTTTATAGGTTCGTACTCATGCGAAAGTTACTGATGAATTCCTCAAGGTCGTTCCGCTGGATTGCCTCCCCAAGGATTATGGTGGCCCCCTGGATAGCGTAGAAGAAATTAGAAGTGAGTGGTACTGATGGCGTGGTGAAAACTGTGCCTCGTCTTTTGTTTGTGTGCGCAGGGAAGTGGTGTGAGAATTTGCTGGCGCACGCCGATTTCTTCGTCGAGGAACAGAAGGCGGTGGCGGACGAGTCCAAACGCCTGGGGAAGCGCAAGAACACTGTGGAGATCTTCGGAATTGAGGGAAGCTTTAAAAAGTTGGATATTGACTAAAACAGTCCTTTTGTTTTGTCTTTTTGGTGCCATACTGAAATAAACACTTTTGACCTTGAATTATTCATGTAATTTTGAAACGCGTGAATTTGAGGGGAAAGTCCAAAACCGCATTATCTTTTATTACTTCAACCTCAACCTCCAAAGCCTTGTCGTTACTTTCTCTACCTTATATGAATCAGTTAGCTTTATGCTTCATTATTTCTCTTTGCCAAAACAAAAACTGCTTGGTCTGATTTCCTACTGCAATCTGAATAAATCAGCTAACCTCATACCCCATCAATTTGCCTTGCCAAAACCAATGGATTTTCAAATCTTTTGAAAATACTAATCCCAATTTTTCAGCTTTTGCAAGCAGCATCAATTTTCTTGATCGAATATCCTCAAAAGCCTCGATGTGTGATTGTCGGTTTGCCTTCCCTCCATCATCCGATCCCTGGCAGAATTTTCAGTTTTTGCTTTGCCAAAATCAATTAGTTTGAAAATCTTCTGAGGACCCCAGATCTTCAGTTACTTTAAGCAACATCAGTTGCCAAAAAAAGACATCAGTTTTTAATTCTGCCTCCAAAGTGCCATTGCAAACAGCACTTGTCCGTCTTCTTGTTGGTTCTCTTCCACGTCAGCAGCTTCATTTCTCACCAGTTTGCCTGGGCGTAACCAATTGATCCCAAAACCAAAGGCCTTTACGTTACGACTTTTCTCGATTAGTAATCAGTTTCTGATCTTGTCTCGAAAGTCTGATTGCAGATAGCTTTTGTCTTCTTATTAGTTTGACTTGCCACCATAATCTGATCTTCGTCAATTGCTTCGACTCTCATCAGTTTGCCTTGCTACAATCAATGGATTTCAAGATCTGTGAAAACATCGACACCTGATCTTACAGAGGGAGTTCAAAATTAAATTGCCTTGCATCGTGTGATGCAGCTCAGTTCTTCTTCTTCTACCTGCCTTGTTATTGATACATGGCTCATCAGATCTTGTTGTGAAAACCAATGGGTTTCAATATCCATAGAGAAAAATTGCTTCATTCTTATTTTGACTTATTGATAATTATCATCATCAATCAATGAATTTCATGGTCATTTGATAACCTGATTAATCCTAATGTTTTATGGAGAACTTCATTTCCTACTTATGGTCTCAATTTCTACTCATCAGCTCTTCAGTTGTTTCTTACCTGATCGACTAAATCAACTGATATCACTTGGCACTTTATTGCATACCTTCCATCAGCTTTTCTTGTCGAAAACTTCTTGCTCTTATGGGTCAAGCACCATGGAGCCTTCCTGCATTGCTTCTGCTTCGATCCTTTGCTCCTCAAAGTCAGTTCCTCTATCATACTTGCCTCATTAGCTATTCTTACCAAAAATAATTCTTGGGATCTATAACATTCCCAACTTTGAAATTTTTTGACAAAATGAACAAATGTCGTGACATTGATTAGATCTAAGGTTTGGTTCGACACCCAAAGGCTTCAAACTTGTGTCCAAATTATAAACAAATAATTCTTGGTCTTTATTATGTTACCATCTGACGCTGACTTGGTCGAAGTGATCAAGACAACATCTCCAATTGGAGATCTCTCGTAGTCACACAATTTTTATTATTAGGTCCAAATTTGACGGACCTGGTCAAAGTGGCCGTTTCAAAATTCGAGAACCTTTTGTTAAACTCCTCCTCATCAACTGGATGTTCTTCTAATCTCACCATCTGGGTCAAAAAGGACAAATGTTGTGAAGCCAGCTGGATCTAAGGTCATTGCTGCTAGGCGTGCTGTTAGCCACACAATTTTCAAGCTCTTAACATAAAAATTAAGTACCGTTAGGTCCAAAAGGTTCATACTTGTGCCCAAATAATTAATGAAACTATGATCAGCTTTTACTAGGACGTTTTGGCTGATCTGTATTAAGACTCCTCATGCAAACCTTTACAACCGGACGTTTTCTTAGTCATACCATCCTGATCAAAAAGGGCGAAAGTCGCGAAGCTCACTAAAACAAGTATAAACTTGTATAAATAAAAAGAAAACAGGTCAAATATTTTGACCTTGGATAGACCTAGTCCAAAAGAACTAAATCTATGCCAAAGGCTTTTTTAACTCATCAAAATTAATTTCTTCAACTGGATATCCTCCTAATCAAACCACCTCGATCAAAAATGGTAAATGGCATAGACAGACATTAGGAAACTGATCCATATCCTTGTCCAAAAGAAACAAACGCATGCCAAATTGAAAAACAAAATTTCCAGCCTTAACATTGCCTTCTTAACTCATTCAAATTACTTTCGTTTGACGTCAACTCTCCTTAATTCTTCTTAAATCTTAGAACATCCCTCAATTGTACGTTCTCCTAGTCATATCAACTTCGTTAAAAGGGACGTATGTTGTGAAGCTCAACTGTCTTGTTCAAATAAAAACATTTGGCCATGAACAGGTATAATGAAATTCCTGGTCCAAAATCTTGCCAAATTTAAAAACAAAATTCCCAGCCTTCACACCGCCTCCTTAACTCATCGAAATTAGGTCCCTTTGACCGTCAATTCTTTTTAATTAGGGGCAATTGCTTCCTTCACCAGCGCACGCCGTGTGACGATAACCGTAATCATCGACACGCGAAGGTCTCGCAATGAGATGCAACTTCTCTAAATTAGACAAATCGAGGAACGATCGTTTCAGTTGCAAAGCCTTTGCAATTTGAGCAAGTCCTTGAGCAGAGCCCCGAAGAAATGACGACCCTGTCGACTGGCTGCGTGGACGTCGAGTCCGAATATGCGAAGAACACGGGGCTCAAGAGGGAGGACGTGAGGAGCCTGCTGGATTGGGCGCAGAAGCAACCGCATTTGCCCAAAATTTCAGGTATTTGTGGAATAGATTTTTTTAAACGAAAATAAAATCGCCTTAATTGAAAATTGTTTTTATTGCTTTGAGAAATTTGCTTTTATAAACCAATTCAGAGGAAAACAATTGAAAGATACTTAAAAAGTTATTCATAAGGTTTATCTAAACTATGTCAATTGCATTCTGATAACAAGTGAAGGTAAAATAGTCGGACTTATTGTGGCAAAGTCAACAACATAAAAGGAAAACAAATGCATCTCAATGTTAGTTCCTTCTGGGATTGAAGCTTCATTTTTTGTAAACGAATGATGTTATTGCAAAGGAGAATCAATAATCGAGCGATAGATGGCGTTACTGTCCTCGAAACTTAGTGTTTTTTATACGTCATCAATGTTATTGTAAGGAAAGAATCAATGGTCGATCAATAGATGGCGCTAGTGTATTCGAAACTTTACTTTTCTTATAAATTATTGCAAAAAGTTAATAGTCGATCAATAGATGGCGCTACCGTAAAATAAATCTGGTCGAAACTATAAATTATCAAAGTTTTTGCAGCAACAAAGTCTCAACAGCCGATCAATAGATGGTGTTGCCGTACAAAATCTGCTAGACACTTTGTCTTTCTTGTAAATTAATAACGTTATTGCAAATAAGAATCATCAGTTGATCGATAGATGGCGTTACTGTGAAAGAAAGAGGCTCGAACTTTTTGCTTCTTGCAAATTAACAATGTTAATGCTAAAGAGGACCGATAATCTAGCGATAGATGGCGTTACTGTACTCGAAACTTAGTGTTTCTTATACGTCATCAATGTTATTGTAAGGAAAGAATCAATGGTCGATCAGTAGATGGCGTTAGTGTATTCGAAACTTTACTTTTCTTATAAATTATTGCAAAAAGTTAATAATCGATCAATAGATGGCGCTACCGTAAAATAAATCAGGTCGAAACTGTAAATTATCAATGTTTTTGCAACAACAAAGTCTCAACAGTCGATCAATAGATGGCATTGCTGTAAAAAATCTGCTTGACACTATGTCTTTCTTGTAAATTAATAACGTTATTGCAAAAAACAGTCATTTGATCGATAGATGGCGTTACTGTAAAAGAAAGAGGCTCGAACTTTTTGCTTTTTGCAAATTAACAATGTTAATGCAAAAGAGGATCGATAATCTAGCGATAGATGGCGTTGCTGTACTCGACACTCTGTGTTTCTTGTAAATCAGCAATCATGATGGCAAAAGAAATTAACTTTGGTTTTATTTGGCCGTTTTGTTTCAGAGCTGCAGATGATCCACTTCCTGCACAGCTGTTACTATAGCAACGAGGCAGCCAAGACTTGCATTGACACGTTTTACACAGTTAGGGCGCACAGCCCCGAGTTTTTCGCCAATCGCAACCCCGTGAAGTACCCGGCGAATATTCTGGATGTGTAAGTGTAATCTTTTGATCACTAGATGCCATTATACAACATTCTGGGTTGACACCATCACTATACATAGGATATTGTTTGGAGCGCCCTCCTCTACCTCAGTTGTTATAACCAAATTTACGTTGGTGGAGGAATTTTCCCGATTATATATTTTTTAGGTTACTGTACGTTCCCTTGCCAAAGCTAACGCGTGAAGGCTACCAAGTAGTCTTCTGTAAATTCATCGACACCGACCCAGACAAATACTCCTTCCCTTGGGCCGTCAAGAGCTTCGATATGACGTTGATGTTAGCGCTGCGCCAAGAGGGCACTTCTTTGGGCCACGTGCTCGTGATCGACATGAAGGGCATCTCCTTCGCCCACGTCACCAAGCTCGGCGTGGTCCACCTCAAGAAATTCTTCATCTACCTCCAGGTACTCTTCATCTACCCCAAACATTTTCCTCCTTAATTTCTTGAGGGCGCTTTCAGGAAGCATTGCCAGTTCGCCTCAAAGGAATGTACTTCATCAACATCCCCACGTTCATGGATAAAATCATGACCTTGATAAGGCCCTTCATGAAGAAAGAACTGCTCGACATGGTACGGGTTTCGGCCCTCAATAAACGAATTTTATGTCTGAATTAATTTCAGCTTCAATTATACACGGATAACCTTGAGGGTTTCTACAAGGTCGTTCCGCAGGAGTGCCTGCCCAAAGACTACGGGGGAACCGCGGATTCCATTGCCGACTTGACAGGTATTGAAAGTTTTGTTTGTGGCGTCGAGCAATTTGATTGGTTTTCAGAGACGAGGAGGAGGAATATCCTGGCGAACGCCGCGTATTTCGTTGAGGAGGAGCGGTGGATCGTGGATGAATCGTTGAGGCCGGGGAAGCCCAAGAATGCGGGGGACGTATTCGGTGTGGAAGGAACCTTCAAGAAATTAGATATTGATTAAGGGCCAAATTGTTTGTTTTCTTTTTTTTGAGTCAAGGTTTTTGTTCGTTATTAATTTTGTTTGAATTTTACCAAATCCTTTTCTGTATTGATGACGAGCGAACTAGTGCCTTGGTATTAATGAAATTTCGAAACGGCAACAACGGAATTGCAGTCATAATAGCAACACTGTCAAGTCGTCGCTAAAGAAAAACGAGAAATCGATAGCACTAAAGTAGGGATGGCGAACCTTTTTTTACCAATGGGTCAAATTTAAGTTAAAAACTGGTCTGTGGGTCAGGTACATCAATTTCTTTCGAAAGTGTAAAACACTTCATTTTATCTGCAATGTTTGTTTATTCCTGCACTGCTTTACTACGTTGCGATGAGGAAGATGATACAATAACAGCCTTTCGAAACTTACTAAGTGACTTTCTACTATACTGAAATGTGACCAAAAAAGACACGAAAACATTAATTTAATATAAATTAGCAGCGTTGCCAAATCTACAGAAAATTCTCCCGAAACGGAGAGTTTCAGCGATATTTCTTCAAATCTTCACTCCGTCACTATATCCACGAGCAACGTTGCCTAATTAACGATACGATGACGATACTAGGAAGTGTTACAAAAAAAGACAAAAATACTAATTTACTAAAACTTAACAGCGTTGCCAAGTCTACACAAAATTCTCTCCAGACGAGGAATTTCAGTGACATTGTTTAACCTTCACTCCGCCACTGTTTAGCAGCGAACAACGTTGACTAGTTAACGAAAAATTCGCTATGATCAACAAGATGACACCATAACAACATAGCGAAATTTACTAAGTGATATTTTACTCGCTATAGTGAAACATGTATAATAAGAAAAAATTCGTTGAGGCTGGGGAAGCCCAAGATTGCGTTGCGGGGGATGTATTCGACCTTCAAGAAGTCGTTAGTTATTGATTAAGGCACCAAGTAGTTATGTTTTTGTTCATGCAAGGTTTTCGTGCGTCATTCTTTTGTTTTAGTTTTGAGTGTCATCCGATAAACCAACGAAATTAACTTGACCAACACTCACCTGGACGACGTTCAAGGTTACGACCAATCCAATTCAATCGAGTTTCGTTAATTTGAGTTCTTCATTTGTTTTCTGGAGACTCGTTCGTGATTCTATAATAGCCGCAGGTAACGCGTGCCGTACTTGTTTACGACGACATCGCGGATCCTCATTAGGGATTCACGGATGGCATCATCTTCCAGTAAGTTCGTGAGCACAGTTGGCCAAAGCAAGCGCTCCTTGCGGTCGTCTTTTCGTCTAGGGCAAGTACGAATTGGCCAACTCGGAGATCGCCCGTGTACATTCACTTAGATCACTTTCTCCACGCAGTCGTTACCCAACGTTTGCTGCGAGACCACGACGTGTCCGTTTCGTTCAGCGAGTGCACCTGACCTACTTCGCCAAAATTTCGATGATGAAAGTGAAACTCGTAAGTGTTTTCCAGTTGGAAGTTAATTCCTTTTTTTTAAGTATTGCTGTTTCTAGTTTTTGCCGCTTTTTGCCCTTGTGGCCGCAGCCTCCTGTGAGGTTTCCCACATACTCACAACTTCAACCCCACCACCGCCACCCCTGCCCTACGCCTTTGGCTACGCCGCCGGGAGATACCCCGGCCATATCGATAGGACCCACTCGGAAGTAAGCGACGGCTCCGGCGTCGTCAAAGGTACTACTTAAAAAGCACGAGTTCTTCCTCCTTCTTTATTCCTTTTTTTGGGAATTTTCTAGGTACTTACTCCTACGTGGATCCTAAATACAGGATTAGGACAGTAGAGTACGTGGCCGACAAAGATGGGTTCCACCCGATTTTGAATTTCAGCCCCCCGCCCCTGCCGAGTGACACGGCGGCCGTGGCCGCCGCCAGAGAAAACCATTTGCTTCAGTACAACTCGATCGCCCAATCGCATCAAGGGGGATCCCCCGGGGCGGTTCTTCTTCCGGGGCAAACGGCGGCTGTGCAGAAAGCGACCATCAAACATCTGGATTTGTATGAAAGAATCGCCGCTGAGCATGCGCGCCTGGCAGCGGAGGCGGAAGCGGCGAAGCTGCAGCAACAGCTGCACCAATAAAATTAAACTACTCTAAATGCTGTTTTAATGTAGATATGTATGTACAGTAAATAAATTGGCTTTATTAACATGTTAAAGCCGTTCGTTTGATGTATTTTGTTTTGTCTTAATAATGGCGGAAGTTTTCCAAGCCACGCTTCTTTACTTCTTTACACTTGCTTAACGAGCTTAAGATCGATGTATATGCGACTCATTTTATGTGACATTGTCTTGTCTTAAAAGTGACGGAGTGTTTTGAGCGACCTCAAAAAAATTAAGGTCTTAAACATGGCGGATGGTCTGGCGGCTTTAATGTTTGATTCGGGTATTGCGGATGTTGTGGCGCAATTCTTTCCTACACGTGAACGTGCTATTGACAATCGATCACACTGTTTTAAATGCGCCATTGTTCTTTTATTGTTGTCACGTTCTTTTAAATTTAATACTTTTTCCCTAATTTATTTACTGCCTCAGTGTCTCAAACATGGCGGATGATGCAGTGACTTCAACGTTGACACTGAATTGTTTCCAAACATTCTGTTTCAAAATTAGATTTAATAATTAATATCAACTTTCACTGCTAGAGAGAAATAAAAATTAATAAAATAAAGAAGAAGGATTTGAAAAGGGAGTCAAATTCACCGGATAAAAAGGAGAAACAAGGGAAGACTTTAAAAGAAATTAATTGTCGTCTCATATGAAGGCAACCGTAATCACATTAACACTAAAGGAAAAAGCGATCGCCATCTTTTATCCACGTTGAAATTCAGGTAATATTTAACAGCGCCATCTACAACAGAAAAACTACTTAAATAGCTAAGTCGCGAACCAAATCTGATTTATAGGGTCAAGTTAAGCATTAATAATTGGTGAATGACGTTTATTATTTAAGTACCTCGTGAAATGAAGCGTCAAAGTGAAATTCGGCATTGTGGGAAAGTAGTCACAACATACATACATTCATTTTCGCTTTAATTGATATAAAAACATAATTTCTGATTTCCTTTTTTAATAAAACAATATAATCGTAAAATCGAAAGTGTTTCTGTCACTGATGATGAATACGTCTTACATATTGTCTGCAATAAAGTCAATTTCTTATACAGCGAAGTTGCAAACCAAATCTGCATTAGTTCGGGTTTTAGTTGTCGAGAGGAGTCGCAGGAGGTCACTCGGAATGTTTCAACTCAATCTTAGACCGTCTCCTTTAACTTAACTCACATCACTGATGATAGAAAATCTTCCAACTTTGTTGATAATGTTTTGATAAAGTCGCAAATCAAACCAGTTTAATAACCCACGGCATGCTAAAATAACATCCGCGTGCGCTAGTAAGCGTCATTTCATTCGCGTTTTGAGTAACCATCAGAACGACGATCAGAATAACGCCTTATGAGATGGCGCTACGTGACAGACCTGATTTTAAACGGCTAAAGATGTGTCAGAGAATAATAATGTATTTAAACTAAACCGAGTTCATCCGGAGAAAGATTATTCGAAATGTTTCGTCTCAACCATAGATCCTCAATTTCCTTCCATTGATGGACATTTATTTTATATAGTCACTCAACAACACCATTGTCAATAGCTACTTTCCTTTTACCACAAATCTCACCTCACATCAGATGAGATTAGGACGAACAAGTGAGTTTGAACGGTTATTTCGAGCTACCAACTAATGGCAGTGCTCGAATTGCAAGGTGGGAGGTTGAAATGTGAAGTCAAACTCACTTGTTCCTGTTAATTTTATCTGATATGAGGTGAGATTTGTGGCAAAAGGAAAGCACCAATAAAAGGCGAGCCAAGTTGCGAAGTAAATCAGACCTAGTTCGGTCGTCACTTGATAGATGTCGCTATCGCTTAGAAACTCAATTTAGGTAATAGTTTAAAGGCTAAATTGAAAAATCAGTGATTTTGTAACTCAGGACGTGGCTAGCTATGGTATTATTCTCTGGCTCAGTTTGGCTGATATTTAATAACTGATAGAGATTATTGATAAATAATAAAATGTAAGCCAAGTCGCCAACCAAACAGACCTAGTTCAGTTGAAAGTTAATAGATGTCGTTCTCATCCGTAAACGCAAATTACGTAATACACTAGAGGTTTGTTAAACAAAAATCAGTAAATCTGTGATACAGAGCATAGTTGGCCATGGAAATATCAGATTTATTTCGGCTGATATACACTTAATAAGATGGAAGAATATTATCCTGAATGTTTCGTCTGTAGAATCGATCTCCATTTATTTTTAATTTTAACTTCGGAGAACTGACAGGAATTTATTGTCACTTAACAACGTCATTGATAATAAAATGCGAGCCGAACCAGACCTAGTTCGCTCATTACTTGACAGATGTCGCTCTCATTTTTAAGCGTAATTTACGTATGACAGTGAATTCTTATAAATATATCAGTAAATCTGTGATTTAAGAGTAACTACACCGCACAGGCAGTTGTCAAAATCGCTTTGTAATAACAATGCTGCCATCTTCACATGGTAAAACGTTTAGCCAAGTCTGAAACCAAATACTTTTTTTTTATTGAAAATTGTATATTTACGCTACAATATATAATTTTCTTCTTCAATTGTTTAAAAGCAGTTCCCCTTTCTTTTATCTTGCATCTGTAAACAGATAACTGGATAAGGATTTGAATTATCCAAGCGTTTTGGTCGTTTACTCCTTTGATAGATCACAGAGGGCAGCTCTTATGCATCGCCTACTTCTGTGTTCTTTGAATTCGTTTGCTTCTTTTAATTAAACGCTCAACTCTTTTAGGCCGAGGAGTTTACAGTTTCTTTGCAATGACAGTGCCACCACCAACACATTATGAAAAGAAATCAGCTCGCAGCCAAGACTCAAACCAAATCTTTAAAACTGCGCGCAAATAAACGACTTTTCTTTACACTGTTTTAATAATTACACTATTTTAATAATTAAATAAAAAGTCTCCAATTTATTTTACGATTTCAAATACCCATGCCTTTAGTCGACTATTTTCCATTGTTATGTCATAGGAGGCAGGTTTCCTACCTCGCCTAATTTCTCTTGTTTGTTTATTTCGTGTTATTCTTTTTAATTTCTGATGTCAAGTTATAAATCAAGCGCTCAACTGCTTTGGGTCAAATAATTTCCCGTCTTTTCGCAGTGACCGTGCTACCATCTACACGTAATAAGAGTAAATCATCTTTTAGCCAAGCTTCGAACCAAATCATTTCTCATTAAAACTGCGCCTAAACATTCCTCTACATTGTTTAAATATTAAATAAAGTGGCCCTATTTTATTTTACAGGTAGAGAGGAACAGCGAAAAAGAATATCAATTACAAAGGACAGGCTTTATGCGTCGCTCATTTTTTTCTCTCCTTATTCTCCTAGTTGCTGCTTTTCGTTTTTGGAGTAATTTCTATTTTAACGTAATTGTAAAAAATACTTGCAAGAAAGAGCATAATTGTTTTGGCTGGATTAGTTTTCAGTTTCTTTGCAGCGACAGCGCTTCCACCTACATTTAATAAAATGTATCAGTTCACAGCCAAGCCTCGAACCAAATCTTTTATCAAAACCGCGCGCAAACAAACGAGTTTCTTTACACTTTTTTTTGGGTGTTAAATCCAGTGCCTTCTCCATTTTATTTTACAAATGAAAACAAATGACGGACGTATTAACATTTGAAATACCCAAGCTTTCGATCGGTTACTCCTCCGACACATCACAGAGGGCAGGGCTTCATTTTGTTCTTGCTTTTCTTTAAGTAATTTCTATTTTCTGATGTAACAGCAAATTAAGAACTCAACTGCGATTTTCTTTACATTGTTTAAACATTAATTTACAGGTAAAAACGAATGACTGCTCAAAAAATTGAAATACCCAAGCTTTCGGTCGGTTAGTCCTGCGACACCTCACAGATGGCAGGCCGTATGCATCGCAAGCTTTTTCTTTTTTGTTTTGCTTTTGTTTTTCTTTTTCTTTAATTAATTTCTATTTTTGGGACGTAGTAGTATCAAATTGTTGCAATTTAAGAGCTCAACTGCGATTCTCTTTACATTGTTTAAATATTAATTACATTTTATTTTATAGATATAAACAAATGATTGGACAAGGATTTGAAATACCCAAACTTTCCCCGTCCGTTACTCTTCTGATAAATTGCAGAGGGCAGGCGGATTTTATGCATTTTTTTCTGTATTATTTTTTTTAATAATTTTTATTTCTGACGTAATAGTGAAAAATTGTTGCAAATTAAGTTTTTGGGCCGGCGCTGTCCATTCACGGGAAGAGACGGCGGCGACGACGACCCAAACTTGTTAATGAAGCGTCGGTTTCATTGAGACGTCGAAAAAAGGACGCGTCGCGTACATTGCACCGGCGTCGTGATGAGTCGACCTTTTCGGAGAGAGGTAATTTGGGGCGAGTGGGAGCATAAAAGGAGCGGCATTCTGTTCGGGGGCGTCTAGATGTTAGACCGTCAGACGTCGGTCACGACGGGGATACACCGACGACCTCCTGGTGCCAGACGTCGGGCCCGGCGTCATAGAAACCGAACACGTAATCGAATCGCCCGGATTTTTGGACGTCCGAGAATTTCATTCACTTGTTCTAAATACTGAACGGACGCCCACGACTTTTCTTTTGTTTTTTTCGTTCTTTTAATAGCAAAAGATGGGTCTTCACCATCTTTTGTGAAGGGCTATTTTCTGAGCCTGATTTCCTAGTTGAACCAAACCAATAAATAATCAAACAACCGAGATTGGAAAAAAATTGAAATTTCATTGGAAGAACGCAGCGGAATTATGTAAAGCGAGCCGGGGCTGGCGTTGTGAAATTCCACCTCGACGGACGTGATCGCGTGTCGCAAAACGACACCCGCCATATCTAAATTGTAGATTCGCGAACTCGCCGATTTGCATAAATTTTGCATTGTATGCCAAACTCGTGGATGACATAAAAGATTTCATTATCATATTTCTCGCGATCATTTCCTGAACTGTTACGTAAGGAGGCGCTCGCTGTGCAATGCCGATCACATTACCAACAGAAAAATAATAATAATAACAATAAATCTTTCCGAAATTTCCACGTGTTTAGGGCCCGCTTACACCAGCAGTCTTTAATCGCGGAGGTCTTCATCAAGGTTGGTTCACAAAGGATTGATCCAATCAATGCATTTAAAGCATGGTTACAAAAACGGATCCAGTTTATACAAGACAGATGTAATCAATACGTTTAAGGCCTGTTTACACAAACAGTCTCTAATTGCAGAGGACTTCATCAAGGTCAGTTTGCACGCAACTGATTTAATCAATGCGATTAAGGTACACTTACACAGAAAACTCTAACACGGAATTCTTTATCAAGCCAGATTTAATTAGGTCCAGTCTCTAAACGCGTTTACACACGTTTGATTAAGCCAAGACGCTTGAGGTCTGCTTTCACGAACAAACTCGAACTTGAAGTTCGTCAAGAAGTATTCGTCAAGGCTGGTTTACAAACAATCGATTCGATCGATGCGTTTAGGATACATTTACACAAACAAAATCTAAAACGTGCATACGAGTTCTTCGTCAAGGTATGTTTACACTGATTCAATCAATGCGTTCAAGGTTCGTTTACACAATCTACAATCAGTTCAAGGCCAGTTTACACAATTTCGATATTCTAGTCTTCTAGATTTTAGTCACTAGAATTTCTAGAAGTCGCTACTTTTTTGTAACTTTAAACTTTAAGTTTACATGCAAATATTTAACTTAATTGGCGTTCGGAAATAAGCTGAACGGAAAACTACTAGAAACTATCTAGAAATACAGTTCTAGACAACAATCCATTGTCAAAACCTTTCAAAGTCTTTCTAGAATTGTCTTAGAAGATAACATTCTAGAAACTGTTATGGCTCTCAAGCTCGCTTAAAATAATTTGGAAATGTAATTATGGAAAATACAAGTTACTTCTAGAGAGAGTTGAAACTATCTAGAAGCTTAGATACATACAGTTCTAGACAATATACCACTGTCACAAGCTTTTCCAAAATTGTCTTAGATATCATTCTAGAAACTGTTATGAATCTCAAGCTCCCACCTGAATATGTAATTACTGAAAGGTAGTTCTAGAGAGTTGAAACTGTCTAGAAGCTTAGATACGTAAGGCGTAAAACCGTATCCATACGGTTGTTTGCAACTTTAAGTTTTCCTGCAAATATTTAACATATTTGGTGTCCGGAAAAAAACTAGACAGAAGGCTGCTCTAAACTTTCTAGAAAAAATAGTTCTAGCTAGCAATTCACTGTCAAAAACTAAGTCACTCTAGAACTGGTTGGATAATATTCTAGAATCTGTTAAGAATCTCAATCCCGATTAAAATAACTTGAATATAGAAGTGCTGAAGATAAAACGTGACTCTAGAAACTATCTAGAAGCTTATATATATGCCCAGCACAACATCGTACGTTAATAGCCGACTGTAAATTTAAATTTTTCTGCAAATATTTACGGAAACGATTATGAAATATCTAGAGATTGACTATAAAATATCTAGAGATTGACTGTAAACTATCTAGAAATTGACTGTAAGCTATAAACTATCTAGAGATAGACTGTAAACTATAAACTATCTAGAGATTGACTGTAAACTATCCAGAAAATATACAAACTATCTAGAAAATATACAAACTATCTAGAAAATATACAAACTATCTAGAAAATATACAAACTATCTAGAATTGGACTAACGATAAATAACAAATTGGTACCAAACGTAAGAGTTTCTTACATGTTCTCTAGAACTCTCTAGAAAATGTTTCTCAGGTAATGCATTAGTCAAATAATGCACAAATCGTCTGTAAACTATCTAGAAATTGACTTTCTAGTAATTCTCTGTTCTTCTAGACGATATATCCAAGCCTAAAAGTTGCTTCCGATCAACTGTAAATTGTCTCGAAACCAACTAAGTAAGAAATTGTTTTCAAACGTCACTACTTATATGATCTCAAGGAAACTATCTAGAAAATAAATAGCGTATTAGCGAAATTTTCTAGAAATAACTATCTAGAAGTGAACTTGCTAAAGCCCACGCCTCATCTAAAAATGTACGCTTTCAAAAAAGACTATAAGTTGCGTACAGATTAATTGCAAACTATCTAGAAACAGACTAATCAAACAGTTTCCACAAACTATCTAGAAACTGTGAAATTAGTGATTATTCACAAGCCGTCTGTAAACTATCAAGAATTCGATTGGTCAAACAATTTCTCCAAAATTGCCGTGCAGTGTTCACCTTCATTTATAAACTCTCTAGAATTCTGAATTGTTTAGAAACTATCTAGAAAATGTGACTTTAACGTTTTTAGTTTATGTATTGGTGTTCGCAAGAAGGATCGGAAGCTATCTAGAAATTGATTTGCCAAAGAATTGCTTAATTAAGATTTAAACTACCTTACCGGGCAACTAACTAAGCCTTAGCATTTCTAAGCTATAGTATTTTCGCTTTCAAAAGAGTCTAGAAGAATCTACAAATAATAACTGATCGTATTACTAGAAAGTGTAGTCTCAAAAGATCTCAAGAAAGTTTTTTTTGTTATAGTGTTTGGAAACCATCTAGAAGTAAGTTGCCCAAAAACTATCTAGAAAAGGTAACCTCAACATCTTTTTTAGGTTCCGAAGAAGAACAAAGACAAAACCTGTCGGTTTAGAAGTCCTATTAGATTGAATGCAGATAAGGTAGAGAATTGATGTACCGAAAGAAAGCTGTACGTTCAGAAAAGTGAGTTTTACATATACCTACCGGTTTGGTCTAGATAAAAATCGCATTTTTTGGTATCTGTTCAGTGGACGCCGTGTGAGGGCACTTTTACAAAGAACTCGCCGCTCTTAAATCGAAGGCGGTGCACACACATAAACGATACCTTATTATTACGTTGCAAAAATGGTTGCATTGGCGACGATCATGTCGAAGAGTGGTCGTCGTGGAGGGCGTCTAAGGCGTCGAGTAACGCGCTGGGCGGGCGGCAGCTTCGTTTTGTTAAAAAAAAAAACTGGTTGCCGGCGCAGATAGCAGCGGCCACTCTCGTTTTGGTCTTTTTACACTGAAAATAAAGTATGTCATGTATGATAAAAAGTCCGTGTGGAATGCCTCAAGGTCAGCTCGCGGCGAGTTTAATCTACAAACTTCGGGCAGCGCGCTCGGGGAGTATTTTTTCGAAAAGGGTCATCGTACACCTTCAATGCTGAAAAAAACTCGTTTTTTACGTGCGACGACTTCGAAAGTAAATAAATTTTACTCGAAGGAGTAAACATGCAAAAAACTATTGTTTTCGACGCACAGAACCGGACGACAATTATTCGAATCTAGAGAAGTCTAGGGCACTCTCGAAATACAATTATTAATCGCCGCGTGCCCGCCACCAATTTAGTTATAAGTAAACAGAAATAATCTACAAATAATTTAGATTGTAAGAAAATAAAGACTTCTAGAAAAATTTAGAATAATAAAAATATTTAAAATCATAAACACACAGAACTTTGTCACGCATCAAAATTTCTAGACAAATGCAACACGCTGCACGAATGAAATCTGAAGATCAAGGCAAGTCGAAAAATTTCTAAAAAAAATTAAAACTGGGGCCTTAAATTTGAAAAGTTACTCAAAATAGAGAACTCTAAATTTAAAAGGAAACAAAATATCTAGAAATGAGCTAAACAGAAAATTGTTAGAAAAGTTCTAGATAATAATCCAACGTTCACAAACTTTGAAAGCCTTTCTAGAATTGATTTAGATAACATTCTAGAAACAGTTACGACACTAAAGCTCGCTTAAAATAACTAGAATATATAGTTATTCAAAATTAAAACTAATTCTAGAAAGAGTTGAAACTATCTAGAAGCTTAGATACATACAGCATAAGATCGTTTGCTCACAGCTGTTTGTAACTTTCAGTTTTTATGTAAACATTTGACTTAACTGGTGATTGGAAATAAACTGAACAGAAAACTGCTTGAAGCTATCTAGAAAAACAGTTCAAGACAATAATTCACCATCAAAAAGTTTCAAGGATTGTCTTAGATAGGATTCTAGAAACTATTACGACTCTCATTCTCGTTTAAAATAACTTGAATATGTAATTACTGAAAAGGTAAGTTAGTTCTAGAAAGAGTTGAAACTATCTAGAAGCTTAGATACATACACCATAAGATCGTTTGCTCACAGCCGTTTGTAACTTTAAATTTTTCTGCAAACATCTAACATATTTGGTGTCCGGAAATAAACTAGCCAGAAAGCTGCTCGAAACTATCTAGAAAATAGTTCTAGATAATAATTCACCGTCAAAAATAAAAGTCTACCTAAAATAGTGCTCTAGAAACTGTTAAGAATTTGAATATCGTTTAAAATCACTTGAATATATAATCTCCGAAGATAAAATTTGACTCTAGAAACTATCTAGAAGTTCAAATAATAATAAATGATAATAGAAAAAATTCTAGACAAAATATTTATCATGAAAAAATTATATGGCTTGTGATAGGACAAAAAAGTATGTAAAAGGTTCAATAATTAATTAAGAAAATATTAAAACAAGAGTGTGTTGAGGGGAAACTATTCAAAATTTCTAGAAAAACCTAGAATGAATACAAACATGTATAAAATCGTTTATTTAACAAAAAGACTGGAAAAATCAAAATAGGAGGGGAGAAACGTAAAAGTCAAAATGCCGTGAACTGATTTTCCAGATAGTTTTAAGTAACTTACTAGATAGTTTTAATTAACTTTCTAGATAGTTTGAACTAACTTTCTAGAGAGTTTACGTGTACTCCCGAGCCAGGTTAAAAAGATAGTTGCAATCGGTCGTGAGTGTACGTCCTCATTCTGTATATGTCCAAGCTTCTGAATAGTTTCAACTCTGCCTAGAGCCACCTGTAACAAACTCAAGATATTTTAAGCAACTTTGAGGTTCCTTCTCAGAATATCATTCTAGATAGATGGGATTTATGTCTAGAACACTATTTTTTCAGATAGTTTTAAGTAATTTCTAGATAACTTCTAGATAGTTACGAACTAGATAGGTTAAATAGATAGAAAACTTTAGAATTGCAATCGGTTGTGAGTGTCCGTCAAGCTGTGTGTATCTAAGCTTCTAGATAGTTTCAACTCTGTCTAGAGCCAACTGTTACAAACTCAAGATATGTTAAACAAGACTGTGGTATTGTTCTCATTCTGATGGGTTTTGTCTAGAAATACTATTTCTCCAGATGGTTTTAAGTAATTTCTAGATTACTTCTAGATAGTTATGAACCAGATAGGTTAAAAAGATAGAAAACTTTAGAATTGCAATCGATTGTGAGTGTCCACTGTCAAGCTGTGTGTTTCTAAGCTTCTAGATAGTTTCAACTCTGTCTAGAGCCAACTGTTACAAACTCAAGATATGTTAAACAAGATTGTGGTATTGTTCTCATTCTGATGGGTTTTGTCTAGAATACTATTTCTCTAGATGGTTTTAAGTAATTTCTAGATTACTTCTAGATAGTTATGAACCAGATAGGTTAAAAAGATAGAAAACTTTAGAATTGCAATCGGTTCTGAGTGTCCACTGTCAAGCTGTGTGTTTCTAAGCTTCTAGATAGTTGCAACTCTGTCTAGAGCCAGGTTTTTAGCAGGTTTGAAGTTTGTTCTCAGAATGTCATTCTAGATCGACGGAGCTTTGTCTAGAACTATTTTTGTAGATACTTTTAAGTAACTTTCTAGATAGTTGCGAGCCAGATAGATTAGAAAGAAAGAAAACCTTAAATCAGTAATCAGTTGTGGTTGTATACTGTCAAGATGTGTGTCTAAACTTCTAGATAGTTTCAGCTGTCTAGAACTAGGTTTTATTTTCAGCTGTTAGAAACTCAAGATATTTTAGGCAACTTTGATGTTTGTTCTTAGAAATCATTGTGGATAGATGGGATTATGTCTAGAACACTGTTTTTCTAGATAGATTTAAGTAAAATCCGTACAAAAAATTAAAATTGCAGTCGCCTATGAGTGTACAATGTGTCGCAGCTTCTAGATATTCTTAACTCTTTCCAGAACCACTTCCATTATCTACAATTACAGATTCAATTTATTTTATTTTTTACTTTTACAATGCCTAGAATGGTATTTAAGATTATTCTAGACAAACATACTTTTTATCTATTCCGGTCAAGAGTACTTTGGTTTATTGTCTGAAATACTATTATTTCTAGATAGCTTGAATCAATTTTCTGGTTAGTCCTATTTTCCGAACACTGACCAGACTAACTACTTGTAGATATAGTTTAAATACGATCATGTAAGATAGATAGTTGCAACTCTTTCTAGAGGCAGTTCTTGTTTCTAGACTTACTTAAGTTGAGTTCGAATATTCAAGTACTCCTAAAATATCAACTAACACTTTTCTAGATAGATTTATTTGTCTACAGTCAAGTCTATCTAGACTTTTCTAGATAGTTTCAAGTACTTTTCCATTCAGTTGGTTCAGGCTAGATTTTCTTCTATTTTTTTTTGAGCCGATAATTCTAGACAAGCTAAATACTTAGTTTTGATCGGTATTATTGACGTGTCCGGGCTCTTTCTAGATTTCTAGAATTGACTTGTCTTTTTTAACAATTTCTTAACTTTCGTTTCTCCAGTGCTCGTGAAAGGCGTGCGAATCGCCCGATGTGTGTCGTTCACAGGGGGCAAGTTTTTGATGGTTTATAAAAAGCATTGAAACAAAGATAACCATGAAGCAGCTGTTACTTAGACTTGGTAAACGCGGCCGGCGTAATGTGCGGTCCGATACATGAATAATAAAATTTGCGACCGCATTAAGCGTTTTTTACCTGGGCCGCCGCGGTTGGGTTCAGGTAAGGACGAAGGATGGCGGCGTGGAAACGAAGGGGACAAACGGTAGATATTCAAAGTATCGTGGGGTTCCGTTAACCTCGGCGCGACTTTTTTCGTTTTCTCCGCTGCGGTCCGTCCGGAGTCACGAGCGCACAACCCTTTCGGAACTGCGTCTACCTGGGCCACCTCATTAGCATAACGGCGAGTCCGAATCCATTACCCGCCAGATCCGGACTCCGGGAGCACAGCGCGTGTCACGTTTATCAACTTCTGGGAAGTTCATTTGCGTAAGTCGTATGTTTGCTGGGACGCGTGTTTAAAATTCATTTCTGCGATTGATTTTCTCCTCTTACCTGCCGGACCTCCACGGTGAGGGCACGGCTTCAGAATTTTTAATTCTAAATCATCTACGTAAACCTCGTTACGTCAACCGCTGGGAGCGAATGGAATCGTCCATCCAACAAAATCAAAAACCGTCTTCCTTCAGAACTTCCCAAAAAGTACGTGTCCAAATACAGGACCTCACAATCAAAAATATATCTTGAAATCTAATGAACCGCCATAAACTATCTAGAGAAGCCAGAGAGGTGCCTTGTATTTGACATGAAATTGTTAGAGAAATCAAAATAAATTATTTAAAAAAATTCAATCTGTAAAGATGCGTCAGAAATCCTGGAAACCTTGAAGACCTTTAAAGATCTTAAAAATTTATCTGGGATCTTGATTTCTAATGAACCGCCATAAACTATCCAGAGAAACCAGGGAGCTATCTTGTGAAATTGTTAGAGAAATCAAAAGAAATCTCTCACAAAAAATCATTCAGATCGATCTTAAAGCTCTAAATCATGTTTTAGAAATTCTAGAAACAAGATCTTCAAAGTCAAAGATCTCAGAAGTCTATCGATGGTCTTGAAGAAATTCAGGTGAAATTGTCAAAGTAATCAAAAGAAACGTATAAAAAATCAGTTGTTAGATTTATCCCGAAACATTCCATCATGTTTCAGGAATTTTAGAAACCTTAAAGACCTTGAAAGATCTTGAAAGTTGATCTTGAAGAAATTTCAGATGAAACCGTCAGATAAATCAAAAGAAATACCTTAGAAAATTCAATGCGTTATGTTGATCCTAAAACTCACAATTGCGCGTCAGAAATTCTAAAGACTATAAAAGATCTCAAAAGTAATTGCTGACCTTGAAGAAATTTCAGATGGAATTGTCAGAAGAATGAAAAGAAATATCTAACAAAAGTTAAATCTCTTAAATCATGCAAAAACTCCATCAAGTTTCAGAAATTCTAGGAACCTTAAAGATCTTTAAAGGGCTTAAGTCAACTGCTGATCTTGAATCTTGAACTATTACAAAAATTAATCCTTTTGATTAAACCATGGTGGAAATCTAGAAAGCCTCAGAAGCAAATTATGAAAAGTGAGAAACTAGAGGAACTCTAGAAAGTGTTCAGACGTCATAAAGGTCTTCAATTTACCAAGGCAAGTTTAGAAATCAGAGAAAATAGATTTTCGTGAAACCTATGGCCTCTTCAAAAGACATAAATGTACGAAACGCTCCAAGTGATTCTAGAAAGTCTAAAGTGAATGAAAAACTAGAGAGTATATTGAATTTTACCGAAGCGATTTCAGGAATTCAGAGATTTTTATAAAGCCTGGAGTCATTACGAAAGGCAATCAAATGTAATCAAGGAATCTGAAAGGACTCGAGTAAATTGTGAAAAACGAAAAATTAGAAAGAAATTCTGCAAAAAGCGTCTAGAATTCAGATCGGATTACTTGGAAGTAAGTTCAGGAAAACAAACCTGCAGACATTTTGAAAGTATAAATGCGCAGAGCGTGATTCTAGAAAGTTTGAAGCAGATCATAAAAACAGAAAACTAGAGAAAACTACTAAAACTTACACAGCTGATTGCCGAGAAGTGTTGGATCTCTAGAAATTGAAAGCTTTTTGTGGAACTTGCGGCCATTTTCAAAGTTATAAAACACAGACCGCAATTAAAAAGATTCTAGATTGTTCACGGTAAATGGCAAAAGACGAGAAACTAGAAAGAAATTCTAGACGTGTCTTAAACTCAAGACGTCTGCATTGCTGAAATAAATCTACATATTCTCACAAAAACACTTTCGTAAAACCGATGGCAATTTTTAAAAGCATAAGTAATTCAAGCAATTCTTAATTAATAAAAAAAAACACACAAGAGCCTAGAAAGAATCTCTAGAAAGTATTTAGAAATCAAGACAGAGATCGCATGAGTGGACCTCCTCAGAAAAGTCTAGAGTTTCAGAGAAAAGGACCTACCGACGATTATTTTGAAACAGTAAGCAATTCAAACGATTCTGGAAAATCTATAGTGACTCGACGAGAAACAAGAAACTAGAAAGTATCTGTAACTCAATTTAGAGTACTCTTATCTACGGAGGCAGGTTTGAAGAAACTATCGTAAAATCTGTAGTTATTTCGAAAGACAAAAGCTGTTCTAGCGATTCTAGAAAATGTGAGGAAAATAATGAAAAGCGAAGAAAACTTCGAGGAAGAGTCTAGAACTCAAAACCGACTGTCTAGAGCTCGTATGATCTTTAGATAAGTCTATGGAGTTTAAAAAAAAAGGATTTTTGTAAAGCCTGTGGCCATTTTGAAATACGTAAGGCATTCAAACGGATCTAGAAAATCCAATGTGACTCTAAAACTCTAGACTGACTCTGTGACTCATAGTAGGTGGCTTAGAGGACTCATATTTACAGAGGTAAGTCTAAAAGTACAAAGAAATAGACTATTGTAAAACCTACAGTTGTTTTGAAAGGCAAAAAAAAACTATTCCAGAACATTGAAGTAAACAACGAAAAGCGGAGAAAGTGTCTGTTCTGGAACAGATCGTCTAGAGGTGTACACCCCTAAGGTAAGTCTATACGTCTATAGAGTCTCAGAGAAAAGAATTTTTCTGAAACCTGCGGCCATTTTGAAATATGTAAGGCATTCAAACGGATCTAGAAAGTCCAAAGAGACTCACAGAAAACGAGAAACTAGAAAGAAACTCTAGATTGAGTCTATAACTCATGGTAGGTGGCTTAGGACTGATATTTACCGAGGTAAGTCTAAAAGTACAGAAAAATAGACTATCGTAAAACCTACAGTTGTTTTGAAAGGCAAAAAAAACTATTCTAACGATTCTAGAAAATTGAGGGAAGCAATAAAAAGTGGAGAAAGTGTCTGGAACTCAAAACAGACCGTATACACCCCTAAGGTAAGTCTATAGAGTCTCAGAGAAAATAATTTTTTTGAAACCTGCGGCCATTTTGAAATACGTAAGGCATTGAAACGGATCTAGAAAATACAAAGTAACTCACAGAAAATGAGAAATTAGAAAAAACTACAAATTGAGTCTGTAACTCATAGTAGACGGCTTAAAGAGACTTAGAGGCAAGTCTAAAAATACAGAGAAATGGACTATCGTAAAATCTGTAGTTTTTTTGAAAGCCAAAAGAACTATTCTAGCGATCCTGGAAAATAGAGGTAAGCAATGAGAAGCAGAGAAAGTGTCTGGAACTCAAAACAAATCGACTAGAGATGTAAGGTAAGTCTATAGAGTCTCAGAGAAAAGCATTTTTCTGAATCCTGCGGCCATTTTGAAATACGTAAGGCATTCAAAGGATCTAGAAAGTCCAAAGTGACTCACAGAAAACGAGAAACTAGAAAGAAACTCTAGATTGAGTCTATAACTCACGGTAGGTGGCTTAGGACTGATATTTACCGAGGTAAGTCTAAAAGTACAGAAAAATAGACTATCGTAAAATTTGAAAGGCAAAAGAACTACACTAGCGATCCTAGAAAATTGAGGTAAACAATAAAAAGTAGAGAATTCAAAACAAACCGTCTAGAGGTGCAAACCCTTAAGGTAAGTCTATAGAGTCTCAGAGAAAAGCATATTTCTGAATTCTGCGGCCATTTTGAAATAGTAAGGCATTCAAACGGATCTAGAAAATACAAAGTGACTCACAGAAAACGAGAAACTAGAAAGAAACTCTAGACTGAATCTGTAACTCATAATAGACGGCTTAGAGGACTCATATTTACAGAGGCAAGTCTAAAGGTACAGAAAAATAGACTGTCGTAAGATATTTAGTTATTTTGAAAGGCAAAAGAACTATTCTAGCGATCCTAGAAAATTGAGGTAAACAATAAAAAGCAGAGAACTCAAAACAAACCGTCTAGAGATGCACACCCCTAAGGTAAGTCTATAGAGTCTCAGAGAAAAGATTTTTTCTGAAACCTGAGGTCGTTTTGAAATACGTAAGGCATTCAAACGGATCTAGAAGGTCCAAAGTGACTCACAGAAAACGAGAAACTAGAAAGAAACTCTAGACTGAGTCTGTAACTCATAGTAGGCGAAAAGGACTCATATTTACAGAGGCAAATCTAAAGGTACAGGGAAATAGACTATCGTAAAATCTGTTGTTATTTTGAAAGGCAAAAAAAAAAAACTATTCTAGCGTTCCTAGAAAATTGAGGTAAACAGTAAAAAGCAAGGAAATCTCAAAATCGCAAAACAGATGGTCTAGAAGTCGTATACTTTAATGGAGTTTCAGAGAAGATAACTGCGTCCATTTTGAAATACGCAAGTAATTCAAACGGTTCTAGGAAATCTGAAGCGACACACAGTAAACGAGAAAACTAGAAAGAAACTCTAGAATGAGTCTATAACCAGTAGTAAACGGCTTAGAGGCCTCATTTCTATGAGGGCAAGTCTAGAAATTTAGATCATTCCAAAACTATGGTCCTTTTGAAAGACATAAATGTACAAAGCGTGCTCAAATGATATCAACATTCATCTGTAGCTCTATAGAGGCACCTAAAACTAAAAACAAAATCAAAATAAAGTATATTGATCTTGAACAGGAGGGAGTTAAGAGAAAACATCTAGAAAAAATCTAGTATTTCAGACAGACCACTTCAAAGTTTAAAGTTTTAAGTATTTTGTAAAAGCCGAAACAATATACGAGGGTAGGTCTAGAAAATTATGTTTGATTTTCGCTCTTCCTAGACTTACCTGCCTTTAAAAGATTTTCATCTTCACTCTCCTTAGTAAGTGGAAACTCACATTAATTTAAGATGCACGGCCAGAAAGAAAAAGGGAAATGCAAGTTTGCAGAAGCAAGGCCTTCCCTGATGGAATTAAGTGCGACTTGAAACTTCTCAAGGATAAGTGGCGGAAAAGCTCGGAGAAAAAGCAGCGACGAGATGCTCGTTTCGAGTGCAGTTAAATGCACTCGGAGACAGTTGGACGATGTCACGCATTAAAAATACACAATTGTTTTCGCGCGCGGCCTTAATCTAATCAATACGGGCGGCGTGCAGTAAGTGACGTCGCCGGCACTTATTTTTCGTTGATACCGACAGGAATTTAACCCTTGCGATTTGTTTACGATGTGATACGTCTTTTGCGCAGCAAAGCAAGAAGGAAGGTCAGTTTTCGGACGAAACGAATCAGGTGAGAGAAGCTCCGAAAGACCTTACGCGGGCGATGCCGCAGGATCCCCTGTGAGGACCTATCCGCTTCGTGATTTTATTTCCACGCGAAATCCACCTGAAGCTGAGCTGGAATTTTGCTTTTTTTGTTTGTAAATAGATAGTAAACGTTACGAAACACATAAATATATACATAATAAGATTGACCGATCGATTGTTTCGTAATCGAATGAAACCAGGAAGCGTGTTGTTAAGTGCCAGGCAAAAACTTGCGCCTACGTCAAACGCGCACTTTTTTGCTTAAGTGTAATTAGCGCAATGACTGCACAAAGCAAACAGCGTAGGTGAGAGGTATTCCCCGAGAAATTCCCGAAATCTGACTCGCCGGCAACGCGTTTTATTTTCGGCACGCGCGTGCGGTTATGTAATGCAGGAGCTGTCGGAGCGTGATGTATTCGAAATGTCAATATACTTGCGGATCATCTTCGGCGCTAAATATAGATATTCAAATCTCTTCGAGCGCGTGCATTCTTTCGAGCGCGCTCCGTATGTAAATCTCGCCGATTTTGCATCCTGTTGATCCTGAGGAATTTCTAGCGTGATCCAAGCAGAGAAACAGAAATCAGAGGAAAAAAACGGGAAGTCTTAGTTCTTTCTGGAATTTTTTACCGAACTTTCTAGCCCCGGCATGGCAACAACATAAATAAGAAAGGGTTGAATTGAAAAAAAGAAGCCCTCTTTTCCATAAAAGATTTTTGAAGGAGTTAAGTTGCAAGTTGAACAATTTCCATGTCTTCTAGAATTCTAGTAGTACTAACTTTCTAGATCGGAAACTGCGTTAAACTACAATTTACTTCGCGCCATTCAAACTGAAACTCGGCGAGAAAAAATAATCGAATGTTTCTAATTTCTTTTAGAATTCTTTATATATTATCCTGAGCACTACCCCTAGCAACTACAAATATAAAAATTATAAGAAATCGCCAACTTTTTCTAGAATTCTAGAAATAATCATCTTTCTAGATCGCGTGAAATTACTGAAATTTTTCTTAAGTCTTTCTAGAATTATTTCTTTCTACTTCGGTATGCTAACTGCAAAAACAAAAATTAAAAGAAATCGCTGAATTTTTCTGTTAGTTTTCGAAAAACGTTTGCCCTTTGTAGAATTCTAGAAATTATCGTCTTTCTAGGTTGTGAGAAATGACTGAGAATGTTCTCTAATTTCCACACCCCCAACATTACAGTGAGTAATCAAGAGTAATCAAAACGATCTTTGTTCTTTCTAGAATTATTTCTGTATTTTCATTTATATTTCGGTTTGGCAACTACAGAAATAAAAATTTGAAAGAAAGCTCCGACTTTTTCGGTTAATTTTAGAAAACTTCTGCCCTTTTTAGAATTCTAGAAATAATCATCTTTCTAGGTCTCGAGAAATTATTATTCCTTCCTTATTAATCCCTTTGCGCTACTCAACCCCTAAGAAGTGAGAAATAAAAAAAAATAAAATAAGAAGAGTAATCTTTCTAGTACTCTTTCTGTATTTTCCTGAGCACTTTCTACTTTCGGTGTAGCAACAAAACAACAGAAATTAAATTTGAAAGAAATCACCGTTTTTTTTGTTATTTTTGAAAGACTTTTGCTTTTTCTAGAATTCTAAAAATAATCAAGTTTCTAGGTCGCGAGAAATTATTTGTTAATTACCACCCAACCTGAGAAGTGCAAAATAAAAAAAATAACAAAATGGGAAAAGAACAAAATGCTCTTAATTGGTTCTAGAATTCTTTCCGTATTCTCCTGAGCACTTTCTAGTTTGGTTAGCAACAAAGTTAATTTTCGACAAATTTTTGTTCTTTCTAGTATTCCGGAAATATCAACTTTCTACGCCGACAATTTCAGGCTCTAAAGCATATTTCAAAAGTATTCTTATCTTGTTTCAATCTCATGTAATAACAAGATATGAAGAGAGATATGAGAGTGCTCTAGAACAGTGAATTGAAAACGAAACCCTCCAACTCGAGAAGTAGGAAATAAAAATAAAAGAAATCAAAAATCGAAATGATAGAATGAATTCTTTAGGTATTTTCTTATCTGGCATGTCCATTATAGAAATAAAAAAAAACGATAAATGGAACATTTTCTATCCTTTCTAGAATTCTAGAAATCTTAATTCAGTCTAAAATTCTGTATTTATTTTCCTGAGCACTTTCCAGTCAAGAAATCTCTTGGCGTTGCTGTTAGTTTTTGAAAAATTTCTGTCTCCCTAGAATTCGGGAAAAATCATCTTTCTGGCAAGAAATTGTTTGTATACTTCCATGTCTCCAACCCTCAAAAATGAGAAAAGAATCAACAATCAACAGAATCAAAAAGTTTAGAAAAATATCAAAAGACGTCCTTGTGTTCTTTCTAGTTAGTTTTTCGAGAAATTTTCGCCCCCAGTGATTCTTTCACTGTCACTTTTCAAGGAGACGAATTTCAGACTTTTGTTTGTTTAGATTTAACTTAAAAATTTAAATCAAAGTAAAAAAAGATAATGGAAAAAGAACAACTGAGATACTTTCTAATCAGAGAACTTTTTATAGAATTTTAATCTTGAGTTCTTTCTAAAGTAATTCAATATACGCAACAACAGTCGAATGACATCTCTCTTTATTAATTTTTGAGAAACTTCCACCATTTCTAGAATTCTTGAAGAGCCGTCTTTCATTTCTAGATTTTTTTATTTTAAGTCATATTTCGTTGATTGAAACAAAAACAAGTGACTATTGAGGAAGACATCACACTGAACAACATTTAAAAAACTAGGAAGATACATTTTATGTTAGCTTTTTGGCAACTAGAATTCCATCTTTCTAGACCTTTCCTGAGATTTATTTTTATTTTTTTAGAAATCTTCTAGCAATACTTCGTTGGTTGAAACAAAATCAAATGAAATTAAAATTTGTTGGCGTTTTTAAGTTAACCAAATTTTTAATTCGATACAAAACAATTAAATTAATTTTAATTAATTAATTTCATTGTTTTGTATACCATTGACTGAACAAAACAATTGAAAAATCAGCGAAAGTGTCAAGGATGTAAAACACTTGTGAATTTCAGAATTCTCTAGCGTTTTCAAATTTGAAAATTTTATTCACTGTTTCGATACGACGTCTATCGACTGAACGAAACAATTGCCTGGCGTTTTCAAATTTGTCAAATTTCGATTCATTGTTTCGTTATGACGTCATATTCTATCAACTGAGCGAAACAAATTCCCGATATTTTGAAATTTGCGAATTTCCCGGTTCAATGTTTCGATACGACGTAATATTCTATCGAATGAACGAAACAATTGTAAGCTATTCAGCATCGTGTATTTTTTATATACAGTGTCATTTTGCAGGTTCTAGATACAGCCCCATTTTGTTTAACAAGACAAAGCTGTGACGACATCCTTGCAGCTTGCAAACAATTTTTTAATGTTGTGACGCCATCTTTTTATCCTCACTGAAGTGAACAATTGAAGTTGCTACGACTATTTTGATGTTTTTCTGTTGTTTATTCGGTTGTTTTTGACTTGTTTTAATGTGACGTCACATAGAAAAAAAAAGCAATTGTTTAACTTTTCTAATCGTTGCCCCAAATTCATAATGCTGGAGTAAAAATTATTTTAACTAAATGACATCTTAGTGTTGTCTTTTGTCTTTTTGTTTAATAATCCAATTTTATGACGTCATCAAGTTAGTTTGTAACCTAAAACTTCAAAAGTTGTGACGTCAATGATGGGGGATCATTGACGTAAACAATTGAAATTCAAGGATTGTTACGAGCTTTCCTTTTTTGACAATTTTTAAATTCATTGTTTACTTCTATTGTCACTAAGAAAAAGAAAACAATGTTTTGACTTCATATACTGTGTTCTTCGTCTGATAAATGAAACAATGGAAGCTCTGGACTCGTTGCCAGTTTTATTTTAACAATTTTCTTACGTTTGAGAATTCGACCGTTTTTAATTCGATTTAATATAACGTCGCATAGACAAAACAATTGTTCAATTTTTCCTTGGCGTTGCCAACTGCAAATTATGAAGTGATATAAAGAGTGGTTGAATTTATGGTACGTGTTTTGTTTACTGTAAACAATTGTTGCGAGTTTTTTTTTGACGGTTTTTCTGTCGTTTCAGAATTCATTCGTTTTTATTTTTTTTTTAATGACGCTCCACAAAAAAGAAACAATTGATAAATATTTTCTCGGCGTTGCCAAATTTAAATAATAATAAAGAATGATGAACAATTGAAGTTCTAGAATTGGTGCGAGTTTCTTTTGGACAGGCTTCTGTCATTTCAGAATCAGTCGTTTCTACTTTGTTTTAATGACGTCACATAGAAAAAAATAATTGCTATACCTTTTGAAATTAAAAATCGAATTGCTGCGAATTTTATTTAACAGGTTTCTGTCGTTTGAAAATTCGGTTGTTTTTAATTTGTTTTCATGTGACGTCACGTAGGAGAAACAATTGCTAAACATTTCCTCGGCATTGCCAAATTTAAATAATAATGAAGCATTGTGAAATTGTGCGTGTTTCGAATTCGTTGCGAGTTCTTTTTTGACGGCCTTTTGTCGTTTCGGAATTCGAGTATTCAGATGATTTTAGTTTGTTTTCAAGTGACGTCATGCAGGAAAAATAATTATTAAATCTTTCCCCAGCGTTGCCAAATTTAAACAACAATGAAGTATGGTGAAATTGTGCGCGTTTCATTTACTGTAAACAATTGATTTCTCGAATTGTTGCGAGTTTTTTTTTTGAAAGTTTTCTATCGTCTCAGAATTCAGTTGTTCTTAATTTGTTTTAACGTAACGTCACAGAGAAAAATAAACAATTGTTAAGACTTTAATTAACTTTTTTAAAAATATAAAAAGAACGATGGTGAAGCAAAGAAAATGAAAAAATGGCATTTTTCAAAAATACGAAATCATAAGCTTTTCTTTAAACAATGAAAACAAAAGACAATCGATTTTATAGCACAATTAATAAATTTAAAAAAAAAAACTGTTTGAGAGTTAAGGTGACGTAACAAAAAAACAAATGAACAAAATTTTTAAAAATATGCAACAATGGTATTAAAAAATAAAATCAAAACAAAACACACAACAGCAACAGAAATCGTCGATTTTTCATTTGTTTTCAGCTTCTCTTTTGCTTACAAAAGAAAACAATAAAAAATGATTAAACACAAAGAAACAAGTGAAAGCTTGATTCGATTTTCAAAAGCTTCTCGCCGAAAATCGTTGACCTTCCATTTGTTCGCAGGTTCTTTTCTGCTTACAAATTACAAAAGGAAAGAAGAAATAATTAAATACAAAGAAACAAATGAAGGTTTGATTTGATTTTCAAAAGTTTCGCGCCAGATGTTGATTGTTTTCTCTTGTCTGCATAAAGAAATGAAAAAATAACGAAATACAAACAAACAAAAATAAAAAATGAATTTATTCGATTTTTCTTGTTTAGAAAAACAAAACAAAAATAATATACAAAGAGAAAGAAACAACATAATCAATTTTTCTCGGCCTCTTTTTTGTTTATAAGTAAAAAAGAAACAATTGTTAAATACAAAGAAACAAATGAAAGTTTGGTTTGATTATCAAAAGCTTCGAGCCACGTGTGTTTCGTTTGTTCTCGTTTCATTTCATTCTCTATTTTTTTTTTAATTTCTAAAGAACTATAACAGGTTGTTGTTGATTTTTTTAGAAAGAAATTTCTTCAATTTCAGTTCATTTGTTTTTTTTTTGTTTCACAGGCTAATTTTGAAGTCATCTGTTGTATTTCTCTTAGCATTTCTTTGTAACTTAATTCTTTGTCACTTCTTAAAATGTCACGTTTATTTTTTACATCTCGTTTTCTTAGCAATACCTGATCTGATTAATTTTTATTTTGCTTCTTCTATATGCCAGTGGTCAAGGCCTGAGGCATCTTTCTAGTCGACCAACTAAAGACGTTGTGGCGTGAGCCAAAAATCCGCGCTTTAGTTATCGGATTTAAAACTTCGTTACAATGAAGGAAATTTACTAAAATAACAATAATAAAACGCGAAAGAAAAATAGTGTTCAACATAAAAAGAAGAACGGGAAAGCAAAGAAAATTAATTAATAGAATTAAAAAAAAAACAGATTCTTTTTTAAAACAACAAAACAAAACATGATTTATTAGATTTAAATTTATAGATTTTTGAGAAATGTAAAGGATGAATTTGTGGCGATTGTGTTTTGTTTAAATGTCGTCTTCCGTTCGGCATTTGTTGTTATTTAGGCGCGCGATGATTAAATTCGAATTGCGAAACGCGCGCATCTTTCCGCCGATACGGGTGCATGCGGGCAGGCGACGAGCGACGCACTTGCGACACTCGAAAAATGTGTTTGTTGTTAACAATTTGTGAAATCGGCGGGCTATCGCTCGCGCACGCAAACAACAAATTCCGCTGCGGAAAAAAAGGGCATCGGCGAAAACAAAACGACGTCGTCGTCGCCGTCGCCGCCGCCGTCGTCGTCGTCGGGCAGCGGCGGCGCTCCGCGACTTCGTCGAAGTGGTGGAGCTCTCTGTTCTCTCTGCTCGACTCAGAGCACTCACACTCACACACACTCGCACACATTTGATATACGCATACACTAGCCGCATATATAGCGGCGGCTTATATTTAATTCTCAGTGTTGGTCTGCATTTCGTCAAGTCGGCGTTGAGACCGACAGGTTACTACGATACCGACACGCGCGCGCGTATTTTTGTGATACCGGCAATTGTTTTGTTACTATTGTTATTTTCTAATCACGACTGACTAGA
Organism: Serrognathus titanus; assembly: GCA_039766575.1. NCBI lineage: Eukaryota > Metazoa > Arthropoda > Insecta > Coleoptera > Lucanidae > Serrognathus > Serrognathus titanus. The sequence continues at coordinate 587,250 of CM077911.1, forward strand.
TCTTAAGAAATTAAGCGCCGGCGAAGGGAGTGTGATTTTAAATTTACTTTCTTATTTCCCCCCCTCCCCCTAAAAATAATAATTAAACCGACGGATCCACTCTCGTTTTGTTCCAAGTTCGAATTCGAGTTGTGATATTTAAAATAAAAAACAAAATTAAATGAAATAAAATAAACGCAAGTGCTTTCAACGATTCGCACCAATCAATTCAATGTGATATACCTGTCCAGTTAAGAGCGAATTGCAAATTGTGATAATAATCGTTAAATTAATGAATTGTGATAAGTGGGATCGATTTGGCCTTCACTTTTTCTTTCCCTCTTAAAAATAAATAAATGAACGTCGGGATGATGTTCGATTTCCGTCGTTCTTTCTCATTTTTACACTAACCCCCGCCCCCGCCCGCTCTGAAGAAGATGTTAATCAAAATAAAACTTCCGAATTCGCTGCAAATGAACGCGGTGAATCTTACCGTGTTGATAGTGGGCTTGCACCTGGTGCTGAGAACTTGTGATTGTGATACGTACTATCCTGGTAATATAACGCGTTCGAATAGCATAGACAGGCGGAAATCCGATGGGGATTCGTACTCCGGGGGTGGTGGAGGTGGCGATGATGATGACGGTGGCGGAGGCGTCCATTCCGACGAATACACTCACGTCCGAGGTGGTTGCAGTTCGTGCGTGCGCGATGAGATCAAGAACAGAAATATTCAGGTGATCAAGGACGAGGTGCTGAAGAAGATGGGCTTCGAAAGACCGCCGAATTTCACCGGAAAGGTCCTGCCCCAAGTGCCCAGTCACATCCTCGCCAGGGTAGACATCGACTCCGCCGACTGGCAGAGCGACCAACCCCATTATTCCTCCGGCCATTCCGTCACCGAAGAAGACGACGAGTATCACGTCAAGATGGAGAAGATTATCACCTTTGCCCAGCCTTGTAAGTTGCATTTGTTTTTATTTCAATATGAAGCCTCATTCACACGCTCTTAAGTTCTCACCTGTGTGCCTCATTTAATTACCGTCAAAATAAAAGAACTCGCGCGCTCGCGCTCATCATTTGTTATCACGGGAAACCATCAAAAATTATATCGAAAAAAAATTGCAACCGCCCCTCTTTTCATATCGTTAGTCGCCGCCCCCGTCCTTGATAAGATAACTGTCAAAGTGATAAGTAACCATCCGAAACATTCGTAAAGTGTTCGTCATTTAACTAGCACTAAAACAAACGAAGATCGCCCATAAAAAAATTGGACGATTATGATTGGTTTTTGCTGTCACGCTGAACCTGTCAAAGTGCGCGTCGGTTTGTAGATTGGAATAGGATTTGTCGCCTTTCATTTGTTTCAAGAAAAATATGCTCACGTTTGCAATCGCTTTCTGTTTTGCGTTTCGTTAATTGCGTTAACTGTCAAAGTGATAAGTAAAATCTAAATTTTGTCGAGTGTGTTTGTTCCACGTAATTAAAAAAAGAAGAAAATCGCCCATAAAACATTTGGACGATGTGTGTGACAACATTCGAACTGTCAAAGTTACAGTTGATTTGTAGGTTAGAATGAAAGCAGTCGGAGAATTTGCTACGTCTCTTTTGTTTCAGAAAAAAAAAGTTCATATTTATCGCCACCTGTTAACGTGAACTGTCAAAGCGCTACTTAGTAAATCGAAATATTTGTAGAGCGTGTAATACCGTAAGTGTTCTTCATAATGAAACAAACGAAAATCGCTCGTAAAAAGTTGGGCGATTGTGCTGTCACACTTGAACTATCAAAGTGACTGTCAATTTGCCCGCTAGAATGAAAACAGAATTTGTTGCGTTTCTTTTGTTTCAAAAATATTTTCACTCACGTCTTGATTTTCGCATCGTTAATAACTACCACCTACCAATGTTAATTATTAGAGTGACGCAATCGTGGAATTTGTGACAGCATAAGCTCCCTCGCTCAATTATCAATAAAACAAATGAAAATCGCATGTACCTACAACCTATAAATAAATAAGAGGATTTTTGACGATCATCCGAACTGTCAAAGTGTCTCAATTTGTGTGACAGAAATGATTCGCTGCGTTCGATTGTTTCCTAATTTTTCCATTGTCAGTCAATTTTTTTTGTCAAGCTGAAATGTTCGCTGTTTTTTGCTCATAATTTTTTTCTATTAATCAAACTGTCAAAATGATGTATGTCAAAATAGAAGAGTTGTCGATTTTGTTCGTTTCTTGCTCTAGATAAAATTAGTTAATATTTACTGAGTTTTACTAATGGGCACTGCTTTTCAATTGTCAACGTTAACTGTCAAAGTAGATTTTTATTCAGCCAAACATAGGCTGAATTTGTATTCCTTATTTAATTACCAACGAAACAATAGATAATCACGCACAAATAAAATTACACGATAATTATTTCTGTCGGCTGTCACGTGTTACTGTCAAAAGTATAATCATTTTATGTGTCATATAAAAAGAGATATAGAATTTGCTTGTTACTTAAAAAAACTGTTGTGAATCGGCATCGGTTATTGATTATCAACATTAACCGTCAAAGTGTCTGGATTTTTTTTTACTGTCAGTATCGACGTGGGTTTGTTACTTGTTTCATCCTTGTACTTCTATTGACGTCAGCTACCTGAACTGTCAAAGTGATAAGCGAGTGCAATCCAAATTGCCGTCAAGTTTAACATGTATTGCCTTCGTGACATTTCACTGACTTATCTGTCAAAGTTATACTGAAATGCGTCAAAATAAACCAAGTGAGTTGCGCTTTTGTTTATTCCGTTACCACAAGCATTGCAGACAAAAAACATCAAAACCAAAATAGTCTTTTAGTAGTTATTCAAACTGCCAAAATTACCGAAAAAAGAAACAGTTTTTGACACTCGTGTTGGAATAGTTAAGATCGAAACCGCTTTGACAGGATGATCGTCGCTTGTTTTCTACCGGAAAGCTATTGAAAGTGAATTGACCGTATCAAAAAAATTGTAGATTTATTATCGCTCATTAATCGCTGCCATCTGTCAACGTTAACTATCAAAGTGAAAGTAAAATCCAAATTTTTGTCGAGTGTGTTTGTTCCACGTAACAAAAAAAAAGAAAATCGCCCATAAAACATTTGGACGATGTGGTTCGTTTCTACGCAGCCGACGCATTTATTTTGCATTTACAATATAGTCGTCTCAAACTGTCAAAGTGATTAAATTTGTTTTACAAAAAAACAGAAAATAATATTTCCCGACAAATACAAACAACTTTTGCCTTCCTCTTTGATTTTCTTTCTTATTTTAACTGTGTGACGTGCTGTCGTTTATTAGTGTCCAGAGTTTGACAGGCGTGGTACAAAATAACAAACGAATTTTTACGTAACTCTCCTCGTATCGTTGTTTTATAAATGTCAATCGAAAAAGCTATGCGCTAACATTGCTTATGATCGTAAAGAACTGCACAAAATGTCAATGACAACTGTCAAAGTGACTAGCGACGTGTTGTTTGGCGTACGTTACATTTTCGTTGCATTTTCTTGAAGGCACGGTTGATTGTGTTTTGTTTTTGTCGTCGGACTTAAATTGGAAAGCTTTGAAATAATTAACATCAATCGATCGGTGTTTGTTTCGGTCCTTGTTTGACATCTGTCAAAGTTTTCGAATAATTGGTCAAAAAATGACGTTTCATGAACGAATTCCAATCAGAATGAAGTTTCTGTGAAATTGTTTTCTTTTTTTTTTAAATTAGCTGACTTCTCTCTTAGCTTCTTAATAAATGTCAAACTATCTTTCATTTCGGATTCTACGTCAATTAAGGCTTATATTCAAATTTATTTGTGGGCACCGAAGAGCGAAGAGGCGTTTCAACTTTGTTTGTTTATTTTTCGAATTAGGTTTTCTGTAACTCTCTGACATCTTGCGACTTGTAATCTTGAGGAATAAATTTCCTCTGGACAGCAACCAGTTGTCCCATTAAACTCCGGTGAAATACGATCCGTCCCAGCGGGCCGCGCCGGGCCGCAATAAAATCCGAGTTATTTTAAGTACGTTCTTATTCAAATTTTATTGCGCACACACGTCTCTAATTTGTTTTATTACATTTCGAGTTTTTTTTTTTTTTTTTGATCTTTTTCTCTCTCTCGTCGATCGGAATCCTCCGATACTGGTAAGAATACAAAATAGCACAATTTGCAACAGATGGCGCTGTACACTTCTCAATGATATAGCGTCATTGTTCCTGTTGGCGTCTCGCTCTGGGGTAAGATTTGAAACTATTCTTTTCGTCAAAACAAAAAAAAAAAAATTGTAGTTTTCAACTCTTTAGGTTTTTCTTTCAAGTTTTGAAAATTCTATGATGCGCCACTGGAAGGCATTGCGCCTTCCTTTCTGTCTCTAGGAAATTGTCGTAATTCCTCAACTTTTGTTTAATGTTCACCGAAACGTCGCGTCGTAGAATTCTTCGGTTTTTAAAGTAAAATGTCCTTTCAGCAATTTTTGAATTTTTCTCCTCTCAACAGATGGCGCTCTGTTCCGTTTTACAAACTACTTTATTGCTGGTTAATAGATGGGGCCACTTATTATTCAAAACGTCTGTTGCCTGTCATGTCGATGGTTTTAGCATTCTTCAGATTACGCTTCGGATCTTACAAAAAAGTCAAAGAGACTGAGATTGATTTCTTTGTTTTCCTCGTCGACAGATGGCGCCGTAAAATAAACGTCAAATTCACCTTTGTTGTAGGCGATATTTTCTAATGATTTTTACGATTACGTTTGCTTCTCACTTTCGCTTTTCAAAATCGTATTTTGTTATGCGAATTTTAGAAGTTGTACCATCGCTAATAGATGGCATTACTCTTTCTAGTGCAACAGCCATCTGGTCCGCCAGGACTTTCAATATTTATTACCGCCCTTCGCTATCATAGAAGTCCTTGAAAACATATGAACTCTTCACTTGAAAGTACACTCGCATAAATCGCAGGATTTACTTTGTGTACTTTTTTGTTTACCTACAGATGTCACTGCCTCTCTTCTTTAAAAAAATGCTTTTTTTATTTGTGCTTCTGGCCTTCAACTTTGAATCACAGTCATGTTTTCTCTTCTTAAAGTCATAGTTTTTAAACCGTTTCAAAATGATTTTCATTTTCGTTAATAGATGGCGCCACGTATCCCTCGCTGTCTCTTTTCTCAAGGTTATTAGCATTCATTTGCTGGTTAGTCCTTTGAACTTAGTAAACAAGAACGTCATGAATAGCTGCAATTGTTTCAAGGCAAAGCAAAGATTTCCGAGATGGAATTTTCTGTTTTACCGTCACTAATAGATGGCGCTATGGGTCCTACTGTAAAATATGTTTGAATTTTCAAAATTCTTATCGCCTTTCGTTGAAAACACACGAAGCCTTGATGAATGTTACATTCATTGTGAACCGCCGGATTTAATTTGCTTAGTTTTTTTCTTGTTTACCAATAGATGTCGCTACCTTTTATTTTATTTCATTTGTTTATTTGCTTGAAAATTTAATTCACGGTCACGTTCTTGGCCAAGTAGAAGACGAAGTGGTAACCTCCTCATTGTACAATGAAATTAACAGTTTCAAACTGATGCAATGATCAACAGATGTCGCTGTTTCTCTCTCTTTAAAAACAATGTGTTTTCTTAGGTTTGTTTCTGTCCTTCAACTTTAGTTCATATTTGTATTTTTCGACGAGCCTAAGACGAAGTTATAACCTCCTTAATGCACAAACAATTAAATGAACTGATGCATGACCAACAGATGTCGCTGTTTCTCTTTCTTTAAAAACAATGATTTTTCTTAGGTTTGTTTCTATCCTTCAGCTTTAGTTCATATTCATGTTTTTCGACGAGCATAAGACGAAGTTGTAACCCCCTCATTGTACAAGCGATGAAATGAATTGTTTCAAACTGATGCATCAGCCAACAGATGTCGCTGTTTCTCTTTCCTTAAAAACTGTTATTTTTCTTAGATTTACGTTTTCGTTCTTCAATTTTAGTTCATATTGATATTTTTCGACGAATATAAGACGAAGTTGTTATTTCCTTATTATATTAACGATTAAATTGGCAGTTTGAAAACTAGTGCGGTGGCCCATAGATGTCGTTGCGTAACGAATGTCGATTAGCTACGAAAAATTATCCAAACTTATGAATGTTTCAGCGTTTCCAAGTTTCCATATCTCAAAATAAATTTTTCCTATAACTTTAAGGAACTTTCCTTTACCAATAGATGGCGCTGTTCGTTTTCTTTTCACTAAACCTCTATATGAGTTAATTTTAAATCCCCGTCGACCCTATATTTTGAATAAAACCAGCTTTTATTGTCTTGGCATAGAAGGTTATTATTCACAAGATCATAACCTCTTTTTTATTCTGCCCGGGGTCAAAATGGCGGACGATTGATTCACGTTTTTACTCCAAGACTGTCTTCTTCCTTTCAAATATTTGAGTGACGCCTTGTCCCTAGTCTTTTATTTCAAGAATCTTCTTTGCCTATAATCCCTAACCATCCAAGCTTTTTCCCGTTTTGTTTTGTGATAACATCTTTTTTTCTTCTTTTCTTTTTCTTCTTCTCCCCTCGCTCAGCAGTGATTCGAGCAAGCAAAAGGCAGAACGCGTAGCAATGGAAGCCAGTATTTGCTAGTGCTGCATAGTCTGGCAAAATTCACCTGCTAGTGCTACATAGTCTCACAAAACCCACCTTCTGGTGCTGCGATAGTCCGGTAAACCATATACCTCACCCACTGGTGCTATATAGTCCGGCAAACCATAGTCATTACCCGCGGATGCTGTATTGTTTCTTTTGGATGTTTTGCTCACGTCTTTTATTTTGCCTTTTCTTATAAGCACTGCTTATTCAGGATCTTTTTAGTGCCATTTTTGTTTCTCTTTTCTCCTATCTCCCATTACTTCTGGTTATTTCGCGTACTACGTTGTTCTCCAGTCGACGTTTCGTTCTTCGTTACGTCATAACAATATTAACAAAGTTGTTGTTTCCTTCTTTTAATCAAGTTTCCCTCGATGAAGACTTGGGGTGTTTTGGATCTGCCCGTCCGCCTACTTGATGTTCGCAAGCCATCGGCTAATTGCGCGTGTTTTTCTAGAACAAAAGGCGCTCGTGCGGCCCTAAATAATAATGAAAATAGCGCATCGATGGATTTTCCTATTTTTAGAATCGCCTCGTCCGTTAAGTGCAACAGCTAACGAACGCTATCAGCAAGCCTCCAGACGACTGTCCGCCATTAATTTATTTACATCTCCGCGCTATCAGTTTCTGATTTAATTACTGAAAAAAGAAATTAATTAATAATGACAACAGTCGGCCTGTGTTTTTCCAATTAAAATTGGATTCGATTTTAATGGCGCGCCGATCGCACGCGAGACGTGTGCGTGGAAGGCCAGCAAATTCGCGTAATCGCAGGAAGCTGCGTACATATTTCTTCGAGATTGTGTGCTTAGGAGTTCCATCCGCGGCACTGCTAAAAATAGAAGGAATCTCACTTAAACTATGCGAACCGCTCCGTCTTTTTCTCTCGTCCGCGGCAGCGCCCGTTCTATTTTAACAGCAAGTGCACATGGTGATAAGTCACGGTTTGCCGAGATAATTGCGCTCGCTCGCTTCGTTTGCTTAAACAAATTTCACTTTCGCGGAACACAATTACTCCTTCTTGCTCACGTACGGGACGCGTCATCGGCATACAATCGCACCCTTTTCGAATTTCAGAAACTCAACGCAAAAATCGCAATTTCCACGGAAACAGAATCAAAATCGAAACAATTGCCGACCGTGATTTCAGGCGATCCGAACGCGATGTCTGGCATCTGTCTGGGTTTAATTTATTGTATTACGCAACCTAGTGACCCCCTCAATCTCCGTTGACCCGTGCATGAGGTGTCCAAATGTGGAACTTTCGGAACGCTTCGCTGATGCAAAATCGGTCGATCTTTTATCTCAAAATGGGACAAAGCTTTTAAAAATGTTTAAAACACTCAAAACCTGTTTTTTTTAAATTTATCTAAAGAAAGGTCGTCGCCGAAAAAAGCCTCTTCATGGAGCAAATGTGAAACAAATCCCAAAAACACTCTTATTTCAAAATGGGACAAACGTCCTCAAACTTCCAAAAACAGTTTCTTTTTAACTATTCAAAGAAGGGTCTTCGTCGAAAAAAAAAACACTTTCTGAGCCTCTTCATGGGACAAAATTAAAACAAGTTCTAGAAAGACTCTTAATTAAAAACGGGACAAAGATTCTCAAATTAGTAAAACTATCAAAAGCAGTTTGTCCACGATTTAAACAAGCAGACTCTTCTTTAAATCGTGGACATTTAAAGAAGGGTCTGCGTAGGAGCCACTTCATGGGACAAATATAGCGCAAGTTGTAAAAGGACTCTTGTCTCAATGAGGGACAAACGTTCTCAAAAGCAACTCTCTCGAAAACATGTCTAAACCGTTTTTCTAAAATCTAAAGATGGATATTCGTTGATAAAAGTGCTTTGTATTACACACAGAGCCTCTTCAAGGGCAAATGTGAATGAAGTTACAGAAAGACCTTGTGCCAAAAAGGCACAAAGGTTCTCTCATTTAAAAAAAAACTCACAAAAGCAGTTTTATCACGATCTGAGGAGAAGTCTCCTCTAAAAAGGAAAACGCTTTCCGTGCCTCTTCTTGGGACAAATTTAAAACAAGTTGCAAAAGGACTCCTGAGACAGCAATCCTCTTAAAAGTCTTCCCAAAGCAGTTTTCCACGATCTGCGATGAATAAAGCCCATTTTGTTACACTCAGAGTACGAAAAAAATTGCAGGAGTCTTGCTTCATAATGGGACAAGGTTCTCAAATTTGGAAACCTGCCGAAAGCAATCGTAAAATAATTTTTATAGAATGTAAAGGATCTTCGCATCGAGAAAGCGCGTTTCGCCTTGTTATGGGACAATATTAACAAAATTGGATAAAACGGTTCTCAAATTTGTACCATTCTCAAAAGTAATCCTGAAATAATTTTTTTTCGAACTAAGGAAAGACATTCACTAAGAAAAGTGATTTCCGTTATACCCAAGAGCCTCCTCATGGGACAGACATTAAGGAAGTTGCAGAAAAGCTTTTGTTTCAAAATGGGACAGGGTTTCTCTAATTTTTAAAAGTATCAAAAGCATTCCTAAGACAGTGTTTCCGGATCTAAAGAAAGTTCTTCGCTGAGAAAAGCTTTCGCGGAGCCTCTTCATAGGACAAATATGAAGCAAGTTGCCTCAAAATTGGAGGAACTTTATCAAATCTTTAAAACTCTCAACAAAAGTAATTCTAAAACATTTTTTCTTCGATCTAAAGAAGGATGTTCGCCGAAAAAAGCTATTTCCGTTATACTCAGAGAGTCTCTTCATTATTCAAGGTCACTACCCGATTATTAGCATTTGAAAGTGTCGATCAAGAGCAAAGCGTCGCCAGAGGAAAGAAAGCTGATGCGTCTGCAATCCAAAAGCCGAGAAGTCAAATCTTTCTCAGTGACTCCCAAAAGTTTTCTTGGAGGGTGGGACGAGGTGGAGGTTGGAGAACGCAGAAAATGATCAGAGATAATCAGACCCTTTCCAATTCTTTTCTAAGCTGATTCTTCTTGGACTAGGGATCAAGAAAGTCAATTGCTAAAGTTGCAGTAAAAAGCTTGTCCTAGGCCAATGAATAACGGCTTTGCATGTCCTCGAGCGAGGTTAGCATTCCATGAACCTTTGGATTTCCTCAAACCTTTCCGGTGATTTCAAAAAACTTTCATGGGGATGGGACGAACATATTTGGAGAAGGAAAACCCTTTCCAATTATTCCCAATTGCCTCAAAAAGTCTCTTTGTGGGCTAAAGACGAAAGAAATTGCAGTAGAAAAGCCTCTCGAGGTCCATGTCACCTTACTTAGGCCAAATTTGCTTGGAAACTACTTATTTTAATGCCTCGCGTTTGTTCAAAGTCGTTGTCCGTTTGAATGAGACTTGGATCTTTCCCAATCCTTCAAAAAATTATCTTTAGTTACTTGAGAAGGAAGATAATCGAGATGCTTACAAATCTTCAGTTCCACTTAAAAAATCACCATTGATGGGGCTATAAGGAAATTGAAGAAGCTATAAAGAAAACAATTTAAAAAAATTATATGTTCCTTCAAGGTCATTCATCCAGTTGTTGGTCATCATTTATTGAAGGAGGATAATATGTGGTACTTCTCTTAGAAGCATCAGAAACCTTCTTTGGTGACTATCTAGTTTCTCGCATTCCCTAAATCTTTGCGTCCCACTTTGGAGATGGACGAGGAGGGGGAGCAAAAGAAAGAAGAAACATTCTTGGGTTTCTTTATCCGTGAGAAAAAGTTGCCCTCAGTTCTGCTCTTAGTTATTTGGAACGAGGAACGATGTTTTGACGTGTTTCAAGCATACTTTGTGGACGACACGTAATTTGGGGCATCCGAAGGGTTACCCTTGTCTATGTAACTACCCCAAGTTTCGAAGTATAATATTCATATCCCTAGTCTTCCCGTCAGCAACTCCCATTCCATCCTACCATCTTTGAGGTGCGCGAAAAGCCTATCTTAAGTCTGTGGCGACTCCATCTTTCAATCTACCAAGTAGTCAAGGTATTGTTACTGGTTCTTTTTAAAAGAAGTACTCCTAATGGATGGCTATCAAAGACAATCACCAGTCAGTATCATAGGCTGGATTGGTACCCTTTTCAAAGGCACTCAAGTTCAATATTATTCCCTGTTTCATCCCCTCGTTCCTCCGGGGCACCTCCTGAACCTCTGCAATGTGCATTTGGAGTCAACCTGAAAACCGTTGACATGTGTATGTCATATATAAATCTGTCAAATTCTGGGGTTTGGGAAAAATGGGTTTTAACAAACTGTTCGTGAAGACTTTCGGAGGCTTTTGTAAATTGGGGCGACGTAACTATGCCGAAATAGGCAAGATGCCCGACCACCTGAAAAAGATCCCCGAGCGCGCGGATCCATCCCTCTACGACATGGTGCAGTACAACTTCCACAAAGCGCGCGTCATCGTCGAGGAGAAGCTCGTCGAATCCCTCAAGTACCAAGAGGGCATGAAACCGATGTCGTTGAATGAGCGCAAAGACAAGATCACCAACGTCATGTCTTACCTGGAGCAATGCGATTCAGTTCTTGAGGTGAATTTCCCGGTGAGATTGGACAACGGAAGCTATGAGATGATCAAGGGATACAGAGCCCATTACAAGTGCTACAAGCTTCCTGTCAGGGGAGGAATTAGGCTCGGGCCGAATATAACGCGTGAAGACATCGTTGCCTTGGCGGCCTTGAATATGTTCAGGTGTGCCGTGATTAACGTACCATCTGGCGGGTCGCACGGGGGTATCGTCATCGATCCCACGAAGTATTCCTTGCCTGAACTTGAGAGGATCACGCGTCGCTTCACCATCGAGTTGGCCAGGAAAGGGTACATCGGGCCTGAAGTCGATGTGATCTCACCGGATTTAGGGTCAGGCGAGCGGGAGATGTCTTGGATCGCGGATACCTATCAGAAGACCTTCGGGTATAGAGATATAAACGCACATGGGTGTGTGAGTGGAAAACCTTTGAGCTTGGGAGGGATTTTAGGTCGAACGGGGGCCGGCGGTAGGGGGATTTATCATTGTCTAAACCAGTACATTCACAGCGAAGATTTCATGAATGCACTGGGCCTCAAAACGGGGTGGAAAGGTAAGACTCTGATAGTGCAGGGTTCGGGGACTATGGGGTTGAGCTGCATGAAATTTCTGACAAATGCCGGGGCTAAATGCATCGGCATCCAAGACGAATTTGGCGCGATCCTGTCACCAAATGGGATCAATTATGACGAACTCTATCATCACAAACTCATGAAGGGTACCATCATTGGGTTTCCAGGAGCGAAACCCTACGTGGGGAAAAACTTGATATGTGAGCCCTGCGACATCCTTATCCCCGCAGATAAGGAAAAACTGATCACCAAACGCGTGGCCAACGAAATCAAAGCGAAAATCATAGCGGAAGGGGCAAGCGCCCCTCTTACCCCGGCGGCCGACAGCATCCTCCTATCGAAAAATCTGCTGATTCTCCCTGATATTTTCGCCAATTCCGGAGTCGTCACCGTGGCTTACTACGAATGGCTGAAAAACCTGAACCATACGACCTTCGGGAAGCTAACCTCAAAATTCGAAACGGACTCAAACTATCTCCTGCTCAGGTCCGTCAGGGAATCCCTGGAGCGTCACTTCAGCCAGGACGGGCGCATCCAAATTCCGATCGAACCTTCCGAGGAATATAAGCGAAGAATGGGCGGGGCTAGGGAGGAGGACGTGGTCAAATGGGGCCTCGCCTCGGCCATGGAGCTGTCTGCGAGGGAGGTCATGAATACGGCCAAGGAGTTCAACCTGGGCTCAGATTACAGAACGGCGGCGTACGTGCGGGCGGTCGAAAAAATTTTTCATCACGTGCACGAGGCCGGTCTCGCTTTCTAATCAAAATAAAACAGTAATTTTCAAAGTTCGCTTTTGTTTTGTAAACAAATTCTTTCAAGGTCAAAGACAAACATCTTGGCTTAATGCGCCAGGGGTTGTCTAAGCATTAGCTTCAAACGAATTCAAATTCGAGTGCATTTTATTTGCTATGATCGCAAGTCCACCTTTCCAGGGCCGGCTTAAGCGGTTATGATCATCATGTCGAGTTTCAAAATTTTGTTTTCGTGATATATCTAGGAGATAACTCAATTTGACAGGAGGAGATGCAATTGCGTTTTCCAGGCCCGGTTTAAGTGACCACGACATTTGGGCGAAGTCTCCAATTTGTCAGAGATCACGTCCAGTGCCGAATTAAGTGGTTACCGTCGAAATGCGGTTTCAGGATCGTAATGTCTTCAAATTCACATAGCAAAGAGAAGTTTCCAATTTGAACTACACCTCTCTGGATGACTTTTTTGATGAAAACGTCGTGTTGGTGGAACAGGTCCGGATTAGGTAATCATCAAATTACAGTCTTAGGACCGCAGAAAGAAGTCTCCGATTCGATGTGCACAAAGGCCTATGATTTTTCATTGGAGAGGTTGTCTTGGTAGAGGTAGTCATCAAATTATGGTCTATGGGGAAGTCCCCAATCTGATATGCACAATACACAGGTAAGTTGGTTGCTAAAGAGATTTGCAGGGCCGTATTTAGAGATCATAGACGTAATATCATCAAATTATACTCTCTGGCGAAGTTTCTAGGTTACGTCTACTCATCCGGGGGCCTAAAGGATCGTATTAGTGGAGATTCCACATACAGCAGGTCCAGATTAGGTGGTCACAAGCATCGAATTAGGGTTTAAGGGCCGGATTAGATGGTCACAGACGAAATGTTTTTAATTCAAACTACAAAGAGAAGTCTCCAATTGGATCCATACAAAAGTCGATGGATTTTTTGTTGGAAAGATGATTTGATGGAGAATCCCTACTTTACAGGGTCGAACCAAATGAGCATTACGTATCAATTCACGATTTCAGGGTCGTATTTAGTAGTAATATATAATTTCGTCAAATTATGATCTCTGGGGAAGTCCCAATTTGATCTACATAGTACATAAGTGATTTTGCTTGCTAAAGAAGATGTTTTCGGTATTTGTAGGACCGTATTTAGAGGTTATATTATCGAATTATACCCTCTAACGATGTTTCAAATTAGGTCTACAGGTCTGGGGGCCGAAAAGGTCTTGTTGGTGAAGGTTTCGCATATCGCAGACCCGTATTAAGTGGCCACAAGTGCTACACCATCGAAATACAGCTTTAGGGGCGAATTAAGAGGTCATAGACGTAATATCTTTGAATTTAGTCTGCAGAAAGAAGCCACCAGTTTGATCTTTACAGACATGGTTTACTTTTAGTTGGCCTACACATATATAGATGAGTCTTTTTCCAAAAAAGATTGCATTCTTGGAGATCCTGTATTTCACAGGACCGTATTCGGAGGTCGCAGATCTAATATCATCAAGTTATACTCTCTGGCGACGTTTCCAGTTTGGCCTACACCCCTAGGATGAGTTTCTCGTCAAAACGCTGGTGTTGGTGGAAGTTTCGTATCCTGCAGATCCGGATTAAGAGGTCACGAATTCGAATTTCGGTTTCAGGGCCGGATTAGGTGGTCTTCAAATTTAATCTACACAGGAAAGTCTTCAGTTTGATACTCACAGACACGGATGAATTGTTCCTTGTAAAGAACTAGTTGGTGGAAGTTTCATATTCTACAGGGCCGAATTAAGTGCCTTTTCTCGATTCCAGGGTCATATACGTGGATGCAAATGAAAGATCCTGTTGAGTTTTCGTCGGTGGAGTCACTTTCATTTGGTGTGTACATTGTTATTGTCCAGGGACGGATTAAGTAAGTGATTATGGATATAATTGTGTTGTCGAGTGAGTGTTTGTTTCCAGGGGCGGTTCGAGGGCCTTAAATTTAGACGAGCAGGTAGGAGTCGATGATAAATTTCTCACAGCTACTGGAGTGAAGAGGTGCGCCAGCTGGCATCAATTTATATGATTTACGCTCGTCACACGCACGCGGGGCCGTTCCTTTTCGAACGCGAAACAGCTGTTCGGGGCCCCGCACTTAATTCGACAGATCATTCCCATACTCGTCTCCGATGATAAAAAGCAGCGCCGGGGCCTCCGAACGAAAAAAAAAATAAACAAACGAAAGTTAACCCTTTTTTCCCGTGGTTTTTTTAATTTTGCCGCGAAGGCCGCAGGGGCGCTCAGCCATGAGAACTTTATTAATGACCGAACCCTTCTTCCAGCGGCGGGGCTCGCCCTTGACTCAGTTTACCTTTTTTTAAAGACGTTCTCTCTCTTTCGCTCTATCACCAGACGATGATCTTTCGACACCTCGCCTTTGTTGCCATGGGAATTGTTTTTCGCTCTCTCGATTGGATTGCGGCGAGCACAACACGTTGGCTCGGCCTTCCTCGTTCATTTGGTTGCGTTTTAATTATCTCGATTAATTAACGAATTAATTGGTCAGGACCGGCTTTCATCCTCTGATATCATTATCTCTTTCGGTGTTCAAACCCCCAACGAGAGTGGTCTTTCTCGATTTCTTCTTCGTCCATGCTTGGTCCATCATGGTCATGGTCAATTGCGAAAAACAAACAGAAAAAAATCGTCCGTGCAGACCTCCCAGCTTCAGCTTTATTTAACCGCGAGCGCTCATTCATAACGGATCAACGTCGTTTGGCCGGCATGGCAGGTGTATGTAGGTCAAACCGGCCGGCGTTTAAAAGAACGGCTCGTCCGCGAAACACAAGAAAAAACGGCGGCTTCCGCACGGTCATTGATGACAACTCGCCATTCACTGATCGCCCGTTCGACGTTTTTTTTTTTTTTTTTTGGTAGACCGTTTATCGACGTAATTAATTTCGGTTTTTTTTAAGGCGGCGACGATTACAGAATCGATTGGAAACGCACAAAAAATGTAATGAATTATAATCGGGCTTGGCCTTTTCTGATTATGCGGTCAAACTGCGGCGGAAAAAGAAATTATGTGCTGCGGAGATCGTCATGACTACGCTCCGAAATGTATGTCTGATTAATTAACGTGTCTGTTTTGAGACTAACAACACTTTAATGCCAATGTTGCCAATTCTGAAAATATATTCCTCGATAAACTGAATCAGAGACAACTATGAAAAAATTAACAAACAAAGGACGATCAATCATCATTAAGATGAAACAAGATGAAACAAAAAAAGTCATTATACTAACTTGTACAATATTAAAATGTTAAATCAAAATCAAACGTGAACCTAAGAAGAACGGCAGGAATCATACAACTAAAAACAATTGTGAACAATAAATCCAAGTATCCGAAAATAAACACAATAGTTAAAATAAATTTACTAAAAGAAACAAACGAAAGCGATCGATTAGCGATAACACTTACAAGTCAATATGGAAACAAAAACACAATCAAGATGTTTTTTCGACAAGAAAATACATGAGTAAAAACCAACGGAAGCAACAAAATAAAAAAAATGTAAACAAAGAAAAACGTAAAGCAAAGGAAAACAAATCCAAAATGGTCCAAAATTATTCAATAAATTGCTAAGCACAAAAAAAACAAACGATAATAAAAGGCGATCGATCAGCGTCAACAAAATAATTCAGTATAAAAACAAAAAAGTTTAGCAAAAAAAAAATTAAGTCTCTAGGAAAAACAAATTTAGAATATGAAACAGAAATGCAAACATAAACAATCCAATTATTTTTGTGATAAGGAAAGCCTAAAAATATTTGAGAAAAACCAAAAAGAAACAAGGAATAAAAAAAACGCGAAACAAAAAGGAAGATTTAGAACAAACGATAACGGAAAACAAAAGGGAATGAAAAACAATAGAAACAACAAACTTAAATTTACTAAATTGAAACTTAAGTCACTCTCTTTGAAACATCAAAATGAAACCAAAAAAGACAATTGACAATCGATCAGAGTCAACTAAACCAGTACAAACATAAAAATAAAATTCTAAAAAAAATTATAATGATTCAATGTATGTAATTTTTAGATCTTAAGCAAAAAATATACAATTAACAATTGCAAAAAACAAGAACAAAGCATAAAATCTAAGAAATTATTCTGAATCGAGAAGAAAACAATTGAGGGTCGATCGGTGTTCATTTAGTTCAATGTAAAAACAAACGTTTTTAAAAATTGCAGCTGTTTTCTGGAAGGAAATGGGAACAACGAACACAAGTGGAAAAGAAAACGAAGAAACAAAGAATCTATAAAACAATTGCGAATAAAACTTACAAATAGAAAAGAAAAAAAAAAGAAAAACAAGTGACGATCTATAGATTTTTTAAATTAAAAAAAAGTAAATTAAAAAAATGCGAAACATTTATTGAAATATTTTAAATTACTGGTCATTAAAACGACGTGATTTGCAGCAAATTCGAAATTAAAATCGAAATGTTTGCACATACTAAGATGAAAACAAAAGACGATCGATCGATCGATTTTTATTTTTATTTAATAAAAAAAAATCCAAAAAAGTTATTACAACGGCAATTATTTTTTTAAATTTCCTCTTTTTTAATTAAAACTGTCGCCATCTACCATCCACATTCGAAGTGTAGAATTGTAGAATTTTGATTGAAGAAAAAAAAGTGCAAAGAAAAAAAAACAACCAATATAACGTCTGAATTTCGTCAATTAAAAAAAAAAAAAAAAAACTTAAATTGAAATTTGCATAATAAATACAGAAACAAAAGAACGAACATTTTGGCATTCACTGACCTGTCCGTCATTTACCAAATTCGGCCTTGGTTGAAAAAAAAGAAAAACCGGACGTGATGTCCGGATTCCGTCAACTAAAAAAAAAACTTCAAGCTAAAGCTTGATAAACACTGTGGTAACGAAAGGGACGGTGAAGCCAACATTTTTATGTTCACTGACTTGTCTGTAACTCGCCAAACTTGTCCTTTTTAGCAGAAAAAAAATCTGTCAACTAAAAGACCTTGTGAAAGTCACTTTGTTAAACTTAGAGATTAAAAAAAAACACAAGATAAACTCAACATTTTGGCATTCACTGACTTCTCCATCACTCGTCAAACTCAAACTAGAACTTTCTTGCAGAAGAAAGTTAGAATTCCGATTTGCTTAAGCAAGATGTAAAACAAAAACAAAACGAAGATAAAGTCAACGTTTTGGTATTCACTGACTTGCTTATCGTCTTTCTTGCAGAAAAAAGAAACTAACGTCACATGAGAATTTCCTTAAATGAGAAAAACCTGATTTGTTTAAACGTGAAGGTAAAATAATGCAATGATAAAGCCAACATTTTGCCATTCGCTAATTTGTATGTCGAATTCGGCATTAAATAAAAGTGAAGTCACAATTCCATAAATTGAAAAAACCCGAAGTGAAATTAATTTACCCTAAACACGAGATTAAAAAAAAACCAAAACATTTTGGGATTTACTGACTTGTCTGTCACTCGCTTGTTTTCAGAAGAAAAGCGGATGTGACGTCAGAATTCCACCAGCATAAAATATCTTAAATGAAAGTTGTTTTGCTTAAATACAGTGATAAAAATGAACATTTTGACATTGACTGATTTGGCCTTCACTTGTTAAATTCGACCTTGTTTAGAGAAAAAAGAAAAACCGGACTTAACGTCAGGATTCCGTCAATTAAAAAGATGAAATAAAAGTCGTTTTGTTTAATAAACATTTAGGTAGGAAAACGAAGGTAAAGTCAACATTTTGACACTCACTGACTTGTCTGTCACTCGTCAAACTCAGGCGTTTTTTTTTGCTGAATTGCAATGTCGTATCTATTTCAGTATGCGTTAAGTAATATCGCCCTGACGTAATTAAAGACAACAGAAGTGGATGACTACGTGAAAGGTGCAACCACCTGTTGGGAACTGCCTTCACTTAAGATGTGCGCGTGTCAATTTTTTCGCATGCCATTTATTCTTCGAATATGCGTTGCACTAATGAAATTTTATAAAGTAGAAAATATTTTCAGTTCATGCACAGGTTGTTTACTAAGGAACAAGTAGCTTTTAATATTTTCCGAGCGAGATGATAGACAGAGTGTTTCGTACTTTTGATGCTTTTCTTTACTTATCGTTGTCTATTGACTTCATTAGACAGAAATGGATAGTAAGATGAAACGCTTCCACCGAAGATGTGCGCAATTTTTATTAAAGGAAAAATGATTGTCGGTCGATACACAGGGTGTCTCCTAAAGAACTAGTCCTATTCTAACATTTTCTGAGCGAACTTGCCGAGTTGATATAACACAGAGTGTTTCGCATATTTCGATGCTCTTTTTACTCATCATTTTCCAAATAATGACGTCATCACACAGAAATGGATTGCAACGTGAACCGCTTTCACTAAAGACGTGCGCGTGTGAATTTTTTGGTTTGCAATTTTTATTAAAGTAGAAACGAACATTGGCCGGTACATAAGGTGTTTCCTAAGGTAGAAGTCGTGTTTTAATATTTTCTGATCGAGTTGGCGGGTATGATATACAGAGTGATTAGATACCTTTTACCATACTCAGAAAATAGGTCAAATTAGTTTTAAATATACTTTATATCTCCGTATTTATTAGAAAATAGATCATTATACAGGCTGTTCAGTAAATGTATGTCATATTTTATTTCTAATTAATTTTCTGATTTAAATGTGGGTCAAACCTGACTGACATGACGATGCGTATGTGAGCCGTCGTGGTTGTCGAAGAGGTGTTTGTAACGATTGGAAAACGACGTAAATGCAATGTCCGGTCGAAGACGGTCCCCAGCATTATGCAATTAATTTGCAGGAAGCTCGGCCGGCGAGCGCGGCAATTTTTCGGGTGCGACGAAGGTCGACTGTTGCACTTTTGGCGGAGGGGAAGGGTCAGAGCAGAGCGTTGCACCCCGGCCCCTTAAATGTCGGCCGTTGTTTGTGCGCTCGAAAAGCGACGCGATGGCACAATGGCCTCTAATGTATTTATTTTCGCGGTTGTAATTTTTTAAAAGAGCGCGGCAGGTTCATGGCCGCGCGCCTTCGAATTAGCGACTCGTGCATTGTAGCGGTGCGTATAAATGCACTTGTAGCGCACACGGTCATGGCTGACGACAGGACAGGTCGGATCACTCACGCCGCGAAACAAAAAAAAATCACCAACTCAGCGCTCCCGATCACCTAATAGAACCACGCGGGAAAACAAAAGAACGCCACCATCAAAATTTTCAACAGACCGACCTTGATCACATCCATCGGATTTAACAAACACAAAACAGTCGACAACTAATTTCACTTTTGGAAAGAAACAAAAGAACTGAAATCGCTCTCACTATTGGTTCACAGAAAAACAAAAGAATCTCCTCAACTTTCAAAATCTCCATTAAACTATGTTCGCTTTCGTGATTGGCTGTTTAGCGGAGAAACAAAAGAAAACTCTGTTCCGTTATTGGAACGCAGCAAAACAAAAGGAAAGCAATTTCTACTTGCGCCGCTTTCAGTATTTTGATACGGAACTTTCATTTGTTTTCCAACCACAACACAATTAACACCAAACTTTCGTATAATCGGTTGGTAGCAAAATAGAAGCTTCATTATTTGCTAGCAGAAAAACAAAAGAAAAGTGACTTCTAATTACAATGTAGGTTTCCAGAATTTCGAAATTAAAAAAAAAAAAAAAGAAACCTCGGATCCTTATCGACCTGCGAACGAAACAAAAGACACACAGCTTTCAGAATTATGAAAAAGACGTTTACTTCCTTGTAGAACATCAGAGCGAATTTCAGTTTTATTATTGGTACAGGAAAACAAAAGAGAAACGACTTCAGCTGCAGTATAGACTTTCAGAATTCAAAACAGGTTTAAAAGTCAACAAAATCGGGTCTTTATTTACGAAAAACAAAACAACAGAACAAAAGAAAAACGACTTCGACCGCAGGATTCCACAATTCGAAACAGGTTTAATTTCCACAGGATCATATTGCGGGTCTACCACGTTAGGTTAGAAGTAAAGAAAATAAATTTTGGGTCCTTATTGACCTGCGAGAAAACAAAAGATGCACTGTTTTCAGAATTAGGAAGGAAACAGACGTCGATATCGCACGTTTACTTCTTTGCGGTGCAGCAGAACGAAGTCGTTTTCATTTTGGGCTAACGGAAAAACAAAAGAAAAGCAACCTCGACCGGGTGAAAGCTTTCAGGATTAGAAATAGGAAAATGATGTGCGCCCAATTAGAAACAGGTTCAATTTCTACAAAATGATGTGCGCCCAACGTATCGGTTAAAAGAGCAAAAGAAATCTCGGGTCCTTGTTGACCTGCGACAAAACAAAAGACGCACGGCTTTCAGGATTAGAAAAGAAAGAGACACCGACGTTTACTTCCTTGCAGAGCAGCAAAACGAAGCTCAGTTTCAGAAGAAATTTCGGGCCCATATTGACAAAAACAAAAATACGCACAGCTTTCAGAATTATGAAAGAAAGAGGCGTTTACTTCCTTGCAGAACATCAAAGCGAATCTCAGTGTTATTATTGGTTAACAGAAAAACAAAAGAAAAACGACTTTAGCTGCCGTATAGACTTTCAGAATACAAAACAGGTCCGAATTTCATAAAATCGGGTCATTATTTACGAAAAACTTCGGTCCCTTATTGACCTGTGAAAAAAAGACTCAATGTTTTCAGAATAAAAAGAAGAAATTTCTGACCTGCGAAGAAAACAAAAGATGCACTGGTTTCAGAATTGGGAAAGAAAGAGACGTCGATGTCTCACGTTTACTTCCTTGCAGAGCAGCAAAACGAATCTCTGTTTCATTTTTGACTAACGAAAAAATAAAAGAAAAACGACTTCGAGCGCTGTGAAGGCTTAAAGAATTCGAGATAGGTTCCATTTTGGCAAAACCATGTTGTGCGTCCACCGTTTTGGTTGAAAGTAAACAAAAGAAATCTCGAGTCGTTATTGATCTGCAAGAAAACAGAAGAATTCAAAAAAAAGAGACGTCAATATTTCAGGTTGACTTTTTTGCAAAATAACAAAACAAATCTTAGATATACTATTGGCTCGCAAGAATAAAATAAAAGAAGTTTCGTGACCTTTAAATGTTTTAAACTGACCTTCCTTTAGTCTCTAGAAAATCTAAGTCGCGTCCTTGGTATTGGCCTAGAAGGAAAACAATAGAAATCTAAGGTGCATTATTGGCTTCCGGAAAACCGGAAAAACAAAAAGCTCGGGTCCTTATTGGCTTGCGAAAAACAAAAGAAACACGGCTTTGGTTCGCAAAAAAAATTTAAAAAAAACTGATTTTCACAACTTTCAGATTTTTGATATTTTTTGCTCTTCCTTCAATTTCGAGAAAAACTAAACTGAACATCCGCAGTTTTGGCTAGAACTAAAACAAAAGAAATTTGAAGTGCATTATTGGCTCGCGGAAAAAGAAAAGAAGTGCAGCTTTGGTCTCTGAACTTGAAACACATTGAACGAATTCGGAAACTGCAAACTCCCCTTTCATGCAAGAAAAAAAAACTAAACTAAAGAAAAAACTGTTTGATTCGTAAAAATTAAAATAAAAGAAAAACGACTGCGACCTGTACGATTTTCAAAACTTTCAAGCAAACCTTCCTTCCATCTCCACATTCTTGTCCGTAATTGGCCGAGGTTACGACGACAAATTAAATTTCGTTGTCGATTACATTACTGGATTGTCAAAAAACAAAAGAAAGGCAACTTCAATCAATACAGCTTTAGTACAACCCGTGTAGAAAGAACAAAAGAAGTCGATTTTTTGTTATTGGTTCGTAGAAAAGCAGAAGAAAAACTAATTCGATTCACGCAGCTTTCAAATGTCCAAATAACTGAGAAATGCACATACATTGGATTAGAAGGTAAAACAAATGAATTCTCGATTCTGTTATTGGTTCGTCAGAAAACAAAAGAAACGGGGTTTTCAGAACTTCACACAAGAGACTTTCACACCATTGGGCGGACCTATTCGATTTAAAATTTAAAAAGTAAATAAAGCCGGTTTTTCAATCTCTGCGAAACTAAATTACACGTTCACTTCTGTAATTGGCTGAAACAGTAAAACAAAAGAAAGCTCAGTTTTATTATTGGCTCCATCTCCACAAAACCATAAACATTCTCGATCATATTTGTAACTGGTTGACTAACAAAAAACCAAAAACCAAAAAATCTCCGTTTTTATGGGCGCCAGCCTCCATGGAACTACAGACTTTCACGTTTACATCTGTAATTGGCTGTTTGGCAGGAAAACAAAAGAAATCTCGGTCTTATTTCTGACTCCAATCTCCACAAAATCATAAACATTCTCGATCACATTTGTAATTCGTTGATTAACAAAAACCAAAAAAAAATCTCCGTCTTTTTTGGTGCCAGCCTCCACGAAACCACAGACTTTCACGTTTACATCTGTAATTGGCTGTCCAGCAGGAAAATAAAAGAAACCTCAGTTTTATTTTTGGCTCCAATCTCCACAAAACCATAAACATTCACGATCACATTTGTAATTGGTTGACTAACAAAAAACAAAAAAAAAATCTCCATTTTTATTGGCGCCAGCCTCCATGAAACCACAGATTTTCACGTTTACATCTGCAATTGGCTGTCTAGCAGGAAAACAAAAAAAATCTCGGTTTTATTTTTGGCTCTAATCTCCAGAAGACTATAAATATTCACGAACACATTTGTAATGGGTTGATTAACAAAAAGCAAAAACAAAAGAAATCTCAGTTTATATCTGTAATTGACTGTCTAGTAGGAAAACAAAAGAAATCTCAAAAAAAACAATTGTTAAACACCAATTTGATGAACTCGCTTAGATGAATACATTCAATTTCCACAAGAAACTCCGTCTTTTTCACAGAAATATTTATTGCCATGCAAAAAAAAGAACAAAAGGAATCTCATTTCTATTACTGGCCCAAAAAAAATATAGAGAGAAAACAAAACAAGAGAATTTTTAAGTAGGTTCACTCTCCACAAAACGCTAAACTGCACAATCGCTTCCGAGAAAAAAAAACAAAAGAATGTCAGCTTAATTAATGTTCCGCTGAAAAACAAACGAAATCTCACTTTCGTTATTGGCTCCAAGAATCTCCACGAGAGCATAAAATCCAAGTCGCCTCTGTGACTAGCCATCTGGTAGAAAAACAAAATTAATTCGCGAAAGAACAAATGAATTTTAAAGGATACTCACTTAAACTAAATAAACCTGTCGTTTAATCTCCACCTCCATGCAACAAGAAACAAAAAAAAAAATAGTTCCATAACAAAAAAAAAGGAAAATGCTTTCAGTCTAAGCAGTTTTAAAATATTGAAATAAATATAAAAAACAAAAGAATCTCATTGTTATTATTGGCTCACAAACAAATAGAACTTTGTTAGTTCATCTCCAGAAAACAATAAATTTCACATTGTCTCTGAGCAAAAAAAAAACACAAAAGAAATCTCAAATCAATTGCAGAAAAATGAAAGAAACCTCACGAATATCCACGAAAGCATAAAAACCAAGTCGAATCTGTGATTGGCAGTCTGACAGAAAAACAAAATTAATTCGCGAAAGAACAAAAGAATTTTAAAAAACAAACCTGTCACTCGATCTCCACAAATTGGCAGACTTCAGATTCAAGTCCATGCAAAAAAAAGAACAACAAAATAAAATATTTCCAAAACAAAATAAAATAAGAACAAAAACAAAAGAAATCTGATTTAGGTCTAAGCAGTTTCAAATAATAAAATAAATATTCGTTCAATCTCCACAAAATGATAAACTTCAACTTTTGCACGCAAAAAAACAAAAGAAATCTCATTTTAATTATAAACTTCGCATTGTTTCCGAGTGAAACACAAAAAAAAACAAATGAAATCTCAACTTAATTAGTGTTCCGCAGAAAAACAAAAGATATCGGCTTCTTTATTGGCTCAAATCTCCACGAAAGCAGAGACATCCGAGTCGCATCGGTTATTGGCTGTCTAGGAGAAAAACAAAAAAAAAAGCTTAGTGTCATCATCAGCCAGCGAAAGAACAAATGAATTAAAAAAACACATTCGTTCAATCTCTAGAAAATGATAAGATTTGTCTCCATGCTAGAAAGAACACAAAAAAAAAAACAAAAATGACTTCCATTGAGTTCCATCATTGGCTCGAAAAAAAAAAACAAAAGTGACTTTGGTCTAAGCAGCGATCAACTTTCCACAGAAACATTTATTTTACATAAAAAAAATAAAAGAAATCTCATTTCTACCTACATATTATTGACCCACAAAAAAAACAATTTTTTTTAAATAATTTTTGTTCAATCTCCACAAAACGACAAACTTCATATTCATTTCCGCGCCGAAAAAAAAAAACAAAAGAAATTTCCATTCTTTCATTGGCCTGCAGGAGAACAAAAGAAAAGCTGTGACTTTGGTCCAAATCTCAGTTTCGTTGTCCCTCAAAAAAACAAACGAATTTCGAAATTTCGTTCAAAACGGTAAATTGGAGATTCACTTCCATACAAAACAAAAGAAATCTCAATTTCATTTTTGGCCACGAAAAATCCTAAGCTCCAACTTTCCATCCTCAATTAATCGACAAGTAAAAAAAAACAAAAAGAAATAAATTCTATTATTGGTTGCCAAAAAAAGCAAAAGCAATACGACTTCGACTTTCGACATTATACAAATGGACGAATTCGTCTCCCGGAGATGATACTTTACAGGTTCGTAATTTAATTTCCGAAAAGAAAAAAATGTTGGGTTATTTAAGACTCCAGCAAGGTTTCTTAAATGAGCGCAAAGCGGTAATTAGAATCGCTTTGACACGGAGTAAATCGATCGATTGGATCGTTCGATCAAGGAAGTGAAAACGTCGGTCGTCCAAAGATATAATAAACTTCTTGCCGTTCTAAATACGTAACCCAAGCGGCAAGAAGACAGTAGCGGCGAGATAAGGAGCGCACGACGTAAACACAGCCCGCTCCAATCGAAATCGCAGTGCAGCGCCGTTTCCTATAAACTCTCAATAAATATTAAATTTCAATGCCAATGTCAAACCCATAAAAATCGAGCGCTAAATATAGCCGAGTCTCGCTTACAGATTATTTTAATTATTTTCCAGCGAGAGGTTATCGCGTTTTCGAACGGCCGCCCCGCTTATCGCCACATCCTCGCTGCATTTCTCTAGCTGTCGACCGAAAACATGGCCGACGGCGGTTCGTTCTCGAGCAAATTCAGGTGAAAGTAAGGCTGTTTTGCGACACAGTCCTCCTGGTATATGCAAATTCCTCTCGCAACGACAGCGCGGCTCTTTACGTAACCGAGCAAGAATAATCCTACCAGATCTAGATACCAAATGTCACACGCGCAAAGTTCTATTAGCTAAGTCTTTCAAATTTACAAACGCAAACTGTTGAATTCCTCTAAAAAAATGAATCAATCTATTAGCTCAAATCGACTCAACAAAAATCAAGATGTTGCCAAGAAGATCAAATCTAGCTGCTAAAGTTCTCTTAATAAATAGCAAGAAATTTTTAAAGAGGTACAACGACATTTTATTTTTATTCTACTAGCTAAAGCTTACTTAACAAATAACAAGAAGTTTTTGAAATGATTGGATGACATTGTCGTGCCGATGCTCCAAAATTAAATAACTAGCTTCATTCAGCAACCGGAATAGTCTAGTAGCTAAGTTGCAAGATTAAGCTAAAAGAAGCTTACCTATCTTGGAGGTGCTTCGAAGTGGACTAGCTTCATTTCCTAAATTGGTAACTCTATTGGCTAAGTCGCAAGATTAAGTTAAAAGTAGTTCATCTATTTTGACTGTATTTCTATATTAAACACAATTATCTATTAGCTAATTTGCAAGATTAAGTTAAATGTAGCTCATCTGTTCTACTGTCTTGGCTTGTAATTACATCCTAACGTGTTTTAGAATCATGATTTTATCTTTGGAGAAGAATTTCTGGCAATATTAGAATTTATTGTCTATTAGTTAATTGTAGTTAGCTGCTTTTTCATGAAAACTAACTAGCAAGGGTTGGGTTTGATATTTCAACAACAATCTCGCATATAACGGCGGCACCATCCAAAATATAGAAGAATCTATTAGCTACGATGCGTCATTAAGGCCTACATGATTTATTTAGGATACGTTATGGTTAGCTAAAAGACCTGCAGACCTAATTATTTAAAATCTCGACGACATTCTCACTTCCAGTGGTAATTCGAAAGTGATTATTGTAGAAAAGTAGAAAGTTGACGTTGCTTCAAAACGAACTAGCTTAATTTCCTGCATTAAACAGAGTAGTCTATTAGCTAAGTTGAAAGATTAAGTTAAAAGCAGCTCGTTTTCGCTATTGTTTCGTTGAACGTTTTCAAATTACACGCATCCATTTAAAAACAAGCGTCCTAGATATTCGAAGCTGTCTTCCTTCGAGTCTATTAGCTAAATCGGAAATGTTAAAAAGCGAAGAGAATGTTTGACGACATTCGCGTGGATTGTCGACGCATTAAAGTGATGTTAGTTTCAACAGAAAACACAGAAGTATATTAGCTAGAAAAATAAAATTCCTAGAAACTCAACACTCCTCCATTATATTAGCTAAAGTTACTTGTCAAAAAGTGAAAAGAATTCTCTGAGACTGTTTCGCGGCATTCAGTGACGCACTAAACTGACTTTACTTTCAACATAAAACACGAAAATCTATTAGCTAGAAGAATAAAGGTCCTAGAAACTCAACACTTCTTTCCTCCAAATCTATTAGCTAAAGTAAAATCGTCAAAAACCAAAGTCTTTGTCGCAGTTTCAACAAAAACACAGAAGTCTATTAGCTAGAAGATTAAAGGTCTGTCTTCCACCGAATTTTTTAGTTGAAGTAATCACTTAATGACATTCATACACGTTATCGGCGCATTAAACTAGCCCTGCTAGTGGTGTAGTGTATTAGCTAGAAATGAACGTCCTAAAACCGCACCACTCTCTTCCTCCAATTCTAGTAGCTAAGGTAAAATCGTCAAAAAGCGGCCGGAAGTCTCTGTGTCTTTATCAACGTATTGAACTGGTTTCAGTTTTGGCACAAAACGCACAAGTCTATTAGCTAGAATGAGATCAAAATTGCTTGATTTGTTGAAAGAGTTTAGTTTCAAATAATAACGCCGATAGAGCCGCATCAGGCGGTTATTTAGAACGAATTACCTCGTAAAACGTAAAAAACCTATCAGCTAAAATCGGGAGATTAAATTCTAATAAGTCTCATTTCCACGATTTATCCTTGATAGAACAGTTTTTTGAAATATTACAATTTATTTGTCCATTAGTTAAGATATGTTTAGCTAACAGAGCTGAACTAATTTGTAAAATGGGTTTAGCTTAAAATTTCTTACACAGCGGAGTTTTGGAACGGATTAAATTCAGTTCTCTCCAAAATAAAAAGGAGTCTATTAGCTAATGTGCATCAGATTCATGATTTTATCTTTGGAAGATAATCTTTGGTAGTATTAGAATTTTTTCTGTTTTTAGTTAATTGTAATTAGCTCTTTTTTTAATGAACAAATGAACTAGCGAGGGTTTGGTTTAATATTTCAACGACAATCTCGCATGTAGTTTGTCAATTAGGTTACGTTGTGGTTAGCTAATAGATCTGTAGACCTAATTTTATGAAAATTCCGTATTCAATGTTATCGAAACACGAAGTAAGTCTATTAGCTAACTTATTACATAGTTTATTACCTGAATCTATTAGCTAAGACTTACAGCTCTAGCTACTCGTATTTTTGTAAGTACTTTTGCAAATTGCTGCTTTGGTCTATGAGTTAAAATTCGTCCGATCGGTCGTTCTCACCCCAGAAAAGCCTATCTGTGCAGGTCTAATTGACCTGCATTGAACATTGGTGACTCAGATAGTGTGTTACTAGCCTAAATAGAATCGACATCTATTTTCGTTTGTTCGCGACACTTACTCTCTAGTCTTACACGTGCGCTCCTTAAATTAAGCATGCGATGCGCTATTAAGTATGCGAATTTATGATCGCGTACCGAAAGGAATTCAGGAATGAGGTGGGCACCGCGATTATAAACAGCTCGCAAAGAATGTCTGACGCAGACGCTCGAAAATTCTGGCGGGCCACGAGCCGGCAGGTGGAGATGTGGGTGAGGTTTGTATCACCTTTCGCGCGCTCACCTTGAGTACCTACTTTAGGGTAAGTATCGAATGCAATTACCGCAATTGCATGCAGGGGTCAGTGTTTGGGTCATGCAGGGCCGACACCAAGGTCATTCTGACCACTGACCAACATACTCCCGCGATGCATGCGCTCATGGCACACTGAAACATTGCCTTCATTCATTCGCTCGCGGTAGGGAACTCGTTTGCAGCTCGCCGTGTTCGCACGGACCTGCTTCGGCATCCTTGGATACCAAGTTATTATCCTTTTAGTCTTTTTTTAGATCATTCAAAAAAAATCGATACAGATTTTTGAAATAAGATACCTCCACCATAAACTAATAGAATTATACGATTAGTAAGACCGATTTCATATATTAACATATAAATACTTAGCTGCGAACAATTAATTCACTAATTATTACCTAAGCGCAATAGCTAATAGATTTTTCTGAATTTTCACCCATGTCGAAGTTAAATCGTTGCGAATTATCATCGTGACTCCCTTTCGTATTAACTAATCGCCATTACTTGAAACAAAATCGAATTTCAACCAAAACCAGAGCGTGAATCTTTTCTAAGGGTCAGCGTGATAGAGTAAACTGAATATGTGATTCAGATTCTGACTTGATCTTACGATCGACCTAACTAATAGTCGTCGTTGGGCTTCTCTTTAGAATTAGCTAATCACTAATTGCTTGAATCAATCTGATTTTAACAAAAACCAGACATGAATCTTCTCCAAAGGCCAATGGCCCGGATTGGCTTGATCTTAAGACTTACCTACCTAGTCACCTTCGTAATTTTCTTTTTAATTGAGTTAACTGAGAAACGATCTACTTTACGCCTTGATTCTAGCTAGCTACCACGACTAACTAATATTCGTATTAGGCAATAATTAGCTAATAGTCTGAAAGAAAATTTAATATTGACGGAAACATAAGCGCAAAAAGCAATGTAATACAAAAGCGGTTTGATCCCGATCCTACTATCTAGCTAATAGACTTTTAATTTTAGTTATATGGGCTGAAATCGTTAGAAAACAGAATTGCTAAAGCTTCTAGTTAAAGTTAGTTAATACATTTACAATCACTGTTTGTTGAAATATTCAAGAAAGAACATCGAGTTTAACTAATAGACGGAATAGGAGACGTAATAAAAATTCGGGGATAAGCTCAGGTGACGGAATAGAATTCCGGCGTAAGATATAAAGAATATATCTAGCCAAAGCTCTAAAGTAGAAGTGGGTTTTAATCCGAACGCGAATTTGAGTGTTTTACTAATGCGGTTTAGTTTAGTCCAAGCATTAGCTAGGCTATAATTTTATGATTGAATCGTATACTTCTGAGCTCAAGAGACCAAGATATTGGAAAAGTGTTAGACTAAGATTTATATAATTAATCAAGGGTCTATTAGTCAAATTCTGCCAAAAAAAAAAACTTAGCTAATAGACTAAAACTTTCATCGGAATTTGGACAGACAGCTTTGCTCAATTAAGAACAGAGAATCTTCGGTTGTAAGTAAAATAGTTTCTTCCAGATCTTTTCATATTAGAGTTTAGAGGCTGTCATAGACCAAGTAGCTAATAGAATCATATAAAGTCAAACATATACCTCGAAAAGGTGAATAATCAAGCAAGAAAACGGCACACAACTTCTGCTTATTTTAACTAACGGAATAATTTCGATTATGCGTGGGATTTAATTAAAAAAATAGATCAAGTTAGCTAATCAGGTTACGTTAAAGGTGTCCAGTTGCTACGCGGATGCCTTATCTTCGTCTCTCAACGCAAAAAAAATCGCTATCTCGACGCATGGCACTCTATTTAGTGATTTTTTGCGCGCAGACGATAAAAAACTGGCAATTTTTGGCTCGTCACGCTAGAGCCGCTGCTTTCATCGGGCCGATTGAGGAAAGGACGAACGTCCTCGACGGCCGCGTGTTATAATATAGGTTATCGCCCGTCTAAATCCAGAGCTTCCTTTATCGAATTGTGTCAATGTTAATGTCACACACATGGACACATCTGGCGAAAGGAAAGGAAAAAAATTGAATTTTGTTTTTTGGAAGTAAACCCCAACGCTTCCACCAAATCAAAATTATTCTATTAGCTAAAATAAACGTAGTATGCTATGTTGAAAAAGTGTTATTCAATTTTTTGATTAACTTTGTAAAAAGGTCTATTAGCTGTTAACATCATCAAATTCCTAAATTGCCAAGTTTCATATTAATTATAAACCAATTTCTATTTTAGAGATTAGGTCAAACGTTCAATAAAAAAGAACAATCAAAAAATTAGCTAATGTACTACAATAGAGGCTACTATAGTTGACAAACTATTTATCTATTAGTTACTAAAATGTAAAATTATTTTACTAGCTAATAGTCAAAGACAGTTGTGACTAACTAATAGACTAGATAATGTCGTAGAATATACTCTGGCTAGAAAAAGCTGTAGTCAATAGACTACCCATAGCTAATATATCAGGTTATATGCTAGCTAATAGCTAATGCATTTTTAGTTAATCTAACTAATAGATTCGACATAATGAATCGAAAAGAATCCAGGTTATTTCCGCGCTGCCACCAAATCTGTTTTGATTCGATTACAACTCTGTTGTGCGCTACGTGATATGGAGCGCGTGAAAGCGTTCGCCTTTTGTTTGCGCGTAACAATAACGCGTGATAACAGCGCCTTATTATAGCAATTAATCGCGTAAAAAATAAGTTATTTACGCCGCCTGCCGTTCGATTGAAAAATAATCGATCGAGTTCTTGACCTTGCGTAATCTGCGTCGGATAGGTTTAACTGTCAGTCCACTTGTTTCTAGTTCTCTTTTGTTTTATCGAAAGAAAATGGTACATTGTGGCGAGATAATCGGTGAAAGAGAGCCTCAAGGTTTCTTTTTTGGACCTTTAAATTATTCTTTTCTTATTACGTCATTCAAAGCGGTCTTTTTATGGATGTTCTTGCATTCTTTTGTTTCTTGGGGTTCACACTACCGCTTACTACACGCATACGATAGCGCCTATTTCTGAATCAGATTATTTTAATGTTGTTTCCAATTAAACCGCTTTGAACAGGCGTGAGAATGTCATCAGCGCCCTCTGTTGTCAGTGATTAGAAACAGTGTGCCCCAAGAACTTGATCTTGGATCTTACGTTTTGGATCGTTTCTGGTTGAACCGATTTTCTGATAAATTGAGGTGGGCTAACGCAGAGTTAGACATTCCCAACGCCATCTGTTGAATTTGATTAAAAACAATTCGTAAAGTTTTGCCAATCGTGGTAACATCAATGTCCAACGCCATTTTAAACTTAAACCGACTTGCGCAAAAGTGAGATGGACGAACGCGAAAACGTTTAGGAATGTCCTCAGCGCCATCTGTTGATTACAAACAGTAATTCGGAAGGATGTGTTCTGAAGCCCGTGGCTTTAATTTTAAGTTCTCGTTTTCGATTTAAACCTACACCAATAGAGGTAGGACGAAGAACTCTTGAATAAATTATAATGACGGGTAACAGATGGCGCTAATAAATAGTCACGAATTTGTTCTGAAATTAACGACTTCAAGTAATATTCCTGTTTCTGGTTTAAATTGTCATAAGTCTGAATGAGGGCGCACGCAAATATGCACGTTCGCGTAAATCCCCAGCGCCATCTGTTGGCTGTAAATATAAACAAGCGAGGAATACTTTCGAGCTGGACGAACGCATGCAAAAATTTTAATCACAAATAACAGATGGCGCTGGTAAACAAAGCTCAATTCAGGAGCCTATGGCCTTTAGTTTTAAACTCCTTTTTAGGTTTCCGTCGACGCGCATGGGAATAGGAATGGCAAACGCAGCGCCATCTATTATCAACGTCAATAAACAGAGTTCTGTAACGACTTGGTTTAAAGCCCATGGCTCTAATTTTAAGCTCTTTTGTTTTTGGTTTAAACTGACACGCATGGAAGTGAGAAGAACAAACGCACATCTAGACGCTTTAGAAAATTATAATCACAGACAACAGATGGCGCTGATAAAAGCAGTAATTTGCAAGGATCTGCTTTGGAGCTTGCGTTTTTAATTTTATGTTCCTGTTTCTGGTTGAAATCGACACGTGCAGGTGACGTGAAGTGAACGAACGCAAAGATGGAAGCTTGGGAAAATTATAATCAATGGCAAGAAATGGCGCTGGTAGGCAGGGTCGCTTAATAACGATGGCTTTAAGTTAATGTTCCATTTTTTATTTAATTCGATGCGCATAGTAATGAGGATAGATGAATGAGAGGATCGACGTTTGAATCATTTTCAAACACCATCTGTTGTCTGTGATTATAAACAGTGATCGGCAAGGACTAGTTTTAGAACCCGCGATTGTAATGGGTTCTAAAACTGTTCTTGCTTTTTGTTTAAATCGACACACATAGAAGTGAGATGGAAGAACGCAAGGATGGACACTGTGGAAATTCCCAGCGCCATCTATTGCCTGTAACTATAAACAGTTGCTCGCAAACCCAACCCAAACCTATTTTGAGGCTCATTGCTTTAATTTTAAGTTTTTTGTGAAGACACGCGTACACGTGAGAAGACAGACGGACGGACGGAAACTGT
Organism: Serrognathus titanus; assembly: GCA_039766575.1. Lineage (NCBI taxonomy): Eukaryota > Metazoa > Arthropoda > Insecta > Coleoptera > Lucanidae > Serrognathus > Serrognathus titanus. Next base: position 620,497 of record CM077911.1, read on the forward strand.
AAACTCAGGAAATTCGCAGCGCCCTCTACTGCCTATAATTGTAAGCAATGGTTTGGAAACACCTGTTGTGCAGGCCGTGATTTAAATTTTAAATTTTGTTTTTACTTAAATTGACTTACGTAGAAGTGAGATGGACGAACGCCGCGATGTTCGTTCAGAAAATTCCTAGCGCCATCTATTGCCTGTAACTGTAAACAGTGAATCGCAAGGACCTGTTTTGCAGCCTAAGACTTGAATTTTAAGTTCTTTTATTTCTTATTTAAATCGACTAGCGTAAAAGTGAGATGGAGCGATGCTCTCTCAGAAAATTCCTAGCGCCACCTATCGCCTATAACTCAATGATTCGCAAGGACCTGTTTTACAGCCCATGGTTTGGATTTTAAATTATTTTGTTTTTAAACCGAAATACGTGAAAGTGGGATGGACGAATGAGAGAACGAACACTAGGATACAGACACTATACATTCGGGAATTCGCAGCGCCATCTATTGTCTGTAGCTATAAACACTGATTCGCGAGGACCTATTATGCAGGCCGTGGCATGAATTTTAAATTCTTTGGTTTCTGGTTTAAACCGTTTAAACCGTCACGCGAGGACGGACACTGGGGTACAGAAACTCCATGCTCGGGAAATTCGCAGCGCCTGTAACTATAAACAATGATTTGCAAGGACCTGTTTTGAAGCGCATAGCTTGAATTGTAACTTCTTTTGTTTTTGGTTTAAACAGCACGTGTAGAAGCGAGATAAACTAACGTAAAATCGACGCTTGTGATAATTTCTAACGTCATCTTGTGTCTGTAACTGTAAACGATGATCCGCAAGGACGTCTTTTGGAACCCATCACTTTACGTTTTTGTTTTTACGTCTGTTTGAACTTTCTTATGTCCAACTCGTCGGTGCTCTTTTGTTTTTCGATGCGTCCATAAAGTTAATGGTATCTATGGCGATCGGTCGCCATAAAGTCTTCCGCGACGCATACGATCGCGGAAACATCAAAGGCCGACGTCGTTCCGTATTCAAATCGTTTCCTCGAACACGTACGGAAATGAGGTGCATTTTGATCGAACGCAAGGGGTGGAGGCGCGGGAGGGAGAGAGAGAGAGAGAGAGAGGGCGGTGCAAGTGCAGCGCGGTAAATCCGAAGCTAATGGGTCGTTTGAAATGCAAAATTCGTGCGTACGGGAGAAACGTGTAATTCCCGACGCAAATTACATCGCCTGGCTTTTGCAGTCGGTTAATGTTGCAGGTGCACGCGATTAGAATAAAAAAACGCGGCGACGCGACGCCGTTGTCAACGCACAAGTTTTAAATGACGCAGGAACGAGAAAATATTCGCTCGATATTCAATAATTCAACTCAAAGAAAAATGACGTGTCCTCTCTTATCCAACCCTTTGGTTTGAATTTATTGAAAATAATTTGCAATAAGTGGAATCGTTTTGGTTGGTGTTGACGTCGCTCGTCGTTGACCTCTTCGCACTCTTTTTAAAAGTCGCTGGCGAAAAAACGGCCGAATCTGCACCTTTTAATCGAGGAGGCATCGGTCAAAGTTTCTGCGATCTTCCCTCTCGTTCCAATCCTACCGCGTCCACCAGTTACCAAAAAGAGACGGACGCTCGAATTCGTGGAACGCGAATCTGCATTGTTTACAGGATTTCTTGTTTCTCTCATTTTTCGCTCAGGTTTCGATAAGGAGCCTGCCGCATTGCAATCGCTTATTTAAACGTTCCCATTTTTATGTATGTAGGCCAGAAACTCAGTGACGTTTTGGTTCCAGATGCTCGGATAAGGCACGGCAAGGGCCACGACGTCCTCTACTTCTCGTTCAGCGACAGCATAACGAAGTACCACGTGTCGAATGCGACCCTCTTCGTCTACGTGAAGGGGGTGGAAAAGAGGCCGCCGCAGAGCGTCGTGCTGGAGGTGTTCAAGGTGTACGAGGCGCCAGGCGCCGCCGTCAAGGTCGCGTCTCGCAAGGTCACTCAGCCTTTCGGTCACGGCGATTGGGTGCCCATCGACGTTTCGGGACTCGTCTCCGAATGGTTCAAGAACCCTAAGGAAAACCTCGGCTTCATCATTAACAGTACCACGGTGGATGGAAGAAAGATCGTTTACACGGATAAGACCAGCGACGGAGGAAAAAGGGTAAGTTCACAAAACACACCCCTTAAGACCAATCAAAAGGGACACTACGAAAATTGAATTGAAAGAAGATGGCTTAATAAAATACTGTAGGGCACGGTAACGCTTAATCCAATCAAAACGCGTTCAGAAAAAAAAAGGAAGGAAAATTGTACATTTGACGAGTCAGGTCCGGATTTAGGACTGCATTCTTTGTTCTTTACCTAAATACGTCTTCCACCTACACTAGGCAATCAGTTTCTTTTTCTTTAATTAAAGAGAAATGTTAGTATTAGAAGTCTCGAAACCCCCATGGGTTAGGATATCAGATGCCTGTGTTGTATTTAATCCAAATAGCCTAATTTAATTGTCAATTTGGATGGACAACGCCCCAATACCCCTCCCAGATAAGCTGTGACCTTGGAGAAATTAGATAAAAAAATTAGTTTATCACAGAGAGTCCTGACCATGAACTACGTGAAGGGATTGGACCTTTGAGTTGGCCGTGAGCCGTCCATTTCAACGATATTCTAAATTCATCCTTAATGAGAAAAATAATAATAATAAAAATTTGTAGTAGGCGATAACAAAACAGAGATAGATGAGTCATCTGGACGTCGCCAACTTTGGTTGTAAGAACTTGATAGGGTTGCAGGGCTACCGCACGCGAGGAAGATTAAAATCGATCTGCTCTTTTCTTCTTTAATGAAGATCACAAACAAATCATTAATATATGGCGATTAGGATACTAAAGATGAGAGAGGAGTAAAGGGCCTATGGTAATGTCATGTCGTCATACCACATCCTTTTTTCTCTAAATGCGAATGAAATTTACAAGCGCAGGATTCAATCGCTCAGAATCAACTTAAGAACTCCCTTAAGTACTGATAGTCTTTTGTTTTTTTTTTCCTCAAACTGAAGGTAAGGTCTACGTTGCACTTATGTATGTCTACAGATTCCATTTCGTTTCCTTTTTCTCTAAGTGCCCAACGAAATGAACTTCCTAGTAAACAAGCAGAGGATTCAATCGCTTCAGGGTCAACTTAAGAACTCTCTTAAGTATGCTCGCTTCTGATAGTCTTTTGTTTTTTTTCCAACTGAAAGTGAGGACCATGATGCCACCACGTATGTCGATAGATTAGATTTTCTTTTTTTTATAAATGCCGAACGAAATTCTCTTCGTCATAAACAGGTGCAGGATCCAATCGTCACAAGACCACCTTAAGCATGCTTCCCTCTGATAAGTCTTTTGTTTTTTTTTTTCTCAAAATGAAAGTGAGGTCCTTGATGCATTTATGTGTTATAGAAAGATTCGATTTTCTTTTTTGTTTTCTCTAAATGCCAAGCGTGTTAGGTTTAATCGTGACAGGACCGAATTAGGAATCCCTAAGACTCTGATAGTCTTTTGTTTTTGTTTTTTTTTTTCTTGTCAAATTAAAAGTGAGGTCCATGGTATACTTACGTTTGTTGATATTCGATTTTCTTTCCTTTTTTTTTTGGAGATTTCGTGCACTCAGTTATAAGTTGCAGAAAGGAGTGGAAAGAAAGAAAAATATTTTGTTCTCTCGTCTCCATGGTATCCTAATACGGTAAGTCCAACCCGCTTATATCTCTCCGTTTCTTTTTTGTTTTTGGAAGTAGTCGTCTTAGATTTTCTTTTTAATTTGGGTTTTGCGTTCACCTTTACCCGAAATTCATTGAACATCGAAGACTGATGAAAGAAACATGCTTTTATCCATCTCTAAAGCCTCAACTAAATGTGAAGTCCTTGGTGTTTGTTCGTTTACCTCGACCATGTGTAAGCCCATGATTTCGATTTTTTTTTTGGTTTGCACTAAGTTTTACTCGAAAACAATTGAGTGATGAGGCAGGCTTATGTCTATTTCTCTCGCCTCAATTAAATGCGAAAGTTTTCGGTCTTTATCCCATTACTTCGCCTTCGGTATCGATGTTTTTACTTTTTGGTTTGCACTCAGATTTACCCAAAACAATTGAAATTTAAAAAATTATAAAAAAAGACACGTTCTTGTCAATCACTTTCACCCTAACTATACGTAAAGTCGATGGTTTTTGTTCTTTCACTTTGCCTTTGTATAAAACAACGATTTCGAGTTGTTCTTCTTTATGGTGTGCACTCATTTTCACCAAAAACAATTGAAACTCGAAGACTGACGAAAGAAACATGTTTAGTTTATCTTTCTCACTAGCCTCAACTAAATTGAAGTGAAGTCCACCGTCTTTGTTCATTTACTTCCCCATTGCATTAGCGATGATTAGTCCCTTCTAGACTTTCGTTCAGTTTTACTCAAGAACAATTGAAATTCGAAGACTGATAGAGGCAAACATGTTTTCCTATCTCTCTCGCCTTAATTAATTGTGAAGTTCATGGTCCTTGTTACATTACTTCGCTATTGTAAACGCCGATGGTTTCGATTGCTTTTACCTTTTGGCTTGCGTTTAGCTCTACCCAGAAACAATTGACGCTCGAAGACCGATGAAAGGAACTTGTCTTTCTCGCCACGACTAAATGTGAAGTCCACGGTCCTTGTTCTTTTACTTCAACCTCGTAAAAGTCGTTGATTTTGATTATTTTTCATTTTTGGCTTGCGCTAAATTTTACCGAAAACAATTGAAACTTGAAGACTGATGAAAAAAAAACTTGTTTTTATCCATCTCTCTCGTCCCAACTAAATGTGAAGTTAAAGGTCTTTATTTATTTAGTTTGCCATTGTATGTCGATGATTTCGATTGTTTTTTTATTCTTGTTGGCTATCGTTCAAGGATACCAAAAACAATTGCAAATCAAAACAAACATGTCTTCGTCCATCTCTCTCTGGCTTGAACTAAATGTGAAATCCATGGTCTTTGTTCGTCAACTTCGTTATTGTATAAGCAGAAGATTTTGATTGTTGTTGTAAAAGCGTTTAGTTTTACCAAAAACAACAATTCAAAAGAAATGTAGTCTTGTCTCTCTCGCGTGAGGTATCCTCCCTCTATCATACTCACGTCCAATCTCGATGACTTCTATTCGTTTTCTCTTGGGAATCTCGTTTTAATTTTTTCTTTGTCTAATTTTGCTTCTCATTTCTTTTGTTTTTTCGTTTCGCTCGACGTACGCGAGAAGTTTACCAAGACACCCACCTTATAGATCATTTTTCCTTTTTGGTTTCGGACTGAGCTTTACCAAAGATAGACGAAATGCAAAAACTGTAGAAGAAGTATACTTTTCTTCCTTTCTCTCTCTCTCTCTCTCTCTGCTTTCAATTAAATGTCAATATGTAACTCTTGTGCGCTCAGTAAGTCAATGAATCTGTAACTGTACCAACGTGCTAAGGCCTACCTAGAATGGCCTTGAGCTGTATTCTGGGACAATCTCGTCTTATTGCATTTTTGAATTTTCCTAATTCTCTTTTCTTTGTTTAACATTGAAAATTTTGATCACTTTATCTGTTTGGTTGTTCTCCGCTTTACAAAAAACTTTTTTTTTCTCTCGTTTTAAGATAAAGTAAAGTCCACGGTACGTCTGTTCGTCGTCGATAGAATCGATCCTCTTTTTTTCTATAGGAGACTTTTATTTTCTCTCACGTATGGTGTTCTATGATTACGCTAGGGTCAACCTAGTTGTACCTCGATGACGTGGATCTTAATGGATCTTATCTTAATTGTTCTTTTTTTTAGTTTTGGCAATCATATTTTTAATTGTCTTTCTTTGTATAAGAATTTCTGAGACTTTCGTGCGCTCAATTGTCTCTCTCACATTACGCCAAGGCCAGCTGAATTGTAACTTGATGGTTTAGAACTGTTTTCCCTCGAAATTCTTTTCTTAATTTTTTTAATACTTTGACTAGCGTTTCTTTTTCATTCTCTTTCTTTGATTTTCTGAAGCTTTCGTTTCTCTCTCACTTACGCTAAGGCCAGCTTCCTCTTGAAATTCTTTTAAAACTTTGTCTCCTCACCAGCAAGTTCACTAAAGATTTCGATCGTAATTTTTATTTGGTTGTGTGTTGAGCTTGACGAAGGAAACTCAGAGGATGCAGAAGAAACTTATTTTGTCCCCTGCCTTGACGTCTGTTTGTCGATTGAATCGATATTCTCTTTTTATGACTCTTTTGTGTGGTCAGTTGCCTCTCTCGCATATGGTTTTCTACATGCTAAGGCCAACTTAGGATTGCGTTTCAAGTAAATGTTAAGTTCGTCGATACAATAGGATAGGATTTTTCTCTCTCTCTAAGGCTAACCTTGCTGTTCATCGATGACGTAGATATGTTGTCTTTTTTAGCAATTTTTTTAATTCTCTTGCTTTGTCTAAGATTACAGAATGTCTACCAGCAAGTCCATTAAAGGTTTCGATCGTTTCCTCTTTTAGGTTGTGTTCTCAGCTAAGTAAATTCAAACAAACTCAAAGACTATCCCTCGTTTAATTTAAATATGATGTCCTTGAAGGCTGTAAATCGAAGAATTCATCTTCTTTTGTTTTGAAGCTTTGAAGCTTCATACGTTCAGTTATCTCGAACCTAGTAGTTATATATCGAGGCTTGCATCTGTTTTCTCTTAAAGTTCAATAGGTCTTCTTCTTCTTACTTATCTAGTGGTTGATTCCTAACCTTATTTCCTAAATATTTATTTTTATTTGCTTTTGTTAGAAATTTGGACAGGGAAAAACAGTTGTATGGAAAAAGACTCTTCTCACTGCAGAGTCTATTGCAAGTCCACTGTATAAGCCAATGGTCGTTTGCGGAAGGAAGAGGCCTGAATTGAACGTGATGTCCACTTGGATCCATTTGGAGTTTTCGTGCGAATAAAGTGCGTCCTTCTTTCCGGACGAGGCGTAATCGGGGCCGAAGTCGATGATTACATAACGCAATTTTGGCAAAAAGAGGCGAAGACTCGGGCGCACACGTGCACGCGATAAGAGCGCCGAAAAAAACAGAAGTTTCGTTCGCGGCGACCTACAAAAAAATAAATATTTACTATCGCGCGCCGATTATTCACATTATTTTCAAAACAATCGCCCCTTTTTTTCCTCCTATCGACATCATTAGTGTTTATATATAAGCATTAAGCGGACATAAATACATTGTAAGTGGCGATAAACAGCGCTAATTAAAATTTTCATCGTCGTAATTACGGACAGAGTTGAATGGCTTAAGCATGCAGGCGCGGTATGCCAGAGAATTGTCTCTTTTTTTTTCGTTATTTTCAATTGTTTTCTGCGCCGTCTTGGTGATGGGCAGGCGACGACGCCGCGATATTTACAACCTGTCGCTGTGCGATCATCTTCCGAATTCCTGGCTGAAACGTTGCCAGGCCCTATTCTTGGACGGCGACACCTGCCCCGTGCAAATCGAATTTCAAGCGAGATCCTTCGACGCTGACGGACGTTAACCTTAGAAACAGACGCCAACATTCCGCATTAATCTTCACAAATAACGCCAGGTATATTTAATACGAGGCAAAAACAAAATATTCCGAAATATGTTGGCAACTGCTCTCCGGATACCTACGTTTCGACCCTTGTGCTTAAGTCTTATTGGAGCTTTTCCGAATTTACGGTTAAACTTCGTCGACATGAGCAGAATATTTTGAGGAAAAAAAAACACGCTCGTTTCTTTTTCCTTTGTTATGAAATATTGCACCTACCTACCACTGTCATACTTTATTTTCTATATTCGCGCTAATGTCTAGTTTTATTTGAATTTAATTTTAAATTTGGGGGAGGGAGTTTAAAGGGTTAGGTCTTGCCAAGTTCCTCCCCAAATCCTTCCATGATAGTCGAATCGTATTCAAAGTTATGGTTCGGCCATAATGGACCGCATTCGCCAATTGGATCTCATTCGTGTTTCAGTTCAAGTTTTTTTGGGTCAAGTACGTTTCAACTTTTAAAACTTATTGAACCTTATTCGACCTTACAGGATTTCATTCGACATTAAAAGGTCTTACTTAATAGGGGTACGTTTCGACTTTCTATGTACATCCTTTGTACGTCGCAGTTCTCCAACAATCTGTATCTATCGAACTCCAACTACCCTTCAACCGTTAGGGGCTTTAGTAATCGATAACTTGATCGTAGTAGTCTTCATTCAACATTAATGTTACAGCTTTATTGGGTCTTACTTAATAAACAGATAAGCACGTTTCGGCTTATTCGATTCTTTATATGACGCATCTAATTTTCAACAATCTGGATTTATAAATCTGAAATCGAATCTATAATTCAACGACCAGGTCTTTGTGGATCTTATTCAAAAACTTGATCTCGCTCGACATTAATGATTCCACTGCCTAGGACGTTACGTTACGTTGACCCAGGAATATTAAATCGAATCTGTAGTTCCGACCTTATTCGATAACTTTACCTTATTAGACCCAATTCGACAGTAACGTTTCACTCTTATTGGAGTCGTTTCGACCTTTGATATGAAGGATAAAATATTCAATGCAATTCATAAGCACGACTCTTGGAACCGTCTCACCTTATTCGTCACGAATTCAGCTCATGAATAGTCATTGTTCTTCAGGAATAATCAAAAATATATTCATGGTTTGAAATGAAGAATAAAATATTCAATACAATTCAGAAACACAACTCTTCTTTTCCCTATAGCTCCCAATGAAACCGCCTCACCATATTCGTCATGAATTCTTCTCATAAATAATCATTCCTCTTCATGAATAATCAAAAATATATTCAGAATTTGAAATGAAGAATAAATATGCAGTGCAATTCATGAAAAGATGACTCTTCTTTTTCTCTCTAGCTTCCAGTGGAATCGCCTCACTATATTCGTCATGAATAATCATTCTTCTTCATGAAGAAAATATTCATGACTTGCAATGAAGCTTCCAATGGAACCTCCTCACTATATTCATCATGAATTCTTCTCATAAATGTGACGCACTCACATTTCAACAATCTGGATTTATACATCTAAATCGAATCTACCATTCAACCATTAAGGACCTTATTCGACACCTTGATCTTATTAGACCTAATTCGATATTAGGGTTTCGGCTTTATTAGATCTTAATAAGTCTTTTCGATTCCTTACATGACGCACTTACGTACCAATAATTGTTCAACAATCTACAATCGAATCAACAATTCAACCATTATGGACCTTATTCGATACTTGGTCCTATTAGACCTCACTCGCCATTAATGTTTCCGCTTCACGATAATTACTTTCCGTTTTCTATTTTCAATTTGACGTAAACTTCAACAATTTTTAAATCGAATCTATGTATATTTCGAACCTTAGTCTTTTTTATTAAATTGACCTTTGAGTGTCATTCGATATCAAGACTTGACCTCCATTCGCTATTAATTAATTAACAATTACGTTTTGGCTTCCTTTTGACTCTTCATCATCTGATGCACCTACATTTCGAATAAATTTTAGATTTATGGATCTTGAACCAAATCTATAGTCCAAGCCATATTGAACCTTCTTTTCTACAACTTGGATCTCATTCGACATTAAAGTTACCGAGTCCTACTTAACAACTCAGGGTTTTCGACTCTTTATTTAAACACACCTGCAATGTTTGAATTTATTCCTATTTATAATTCGTGCTTACGTGATCCTTCTCACAGCTCGAATTTGTCGGGCCTCATTACAACCATGTTTCCGTTTATTTGAAAGTCACGAGTCTACCTTCAGGTTTTTCGAACTTTAAACAAATTTAAGATTCGTTCAACCTTATTAGACTTGATTCGATAGTTGGGTCTTCTTGGACCTAATGGTACAACTTCTCTTCGGATTTTATTTGACAAGTACGCTTAGGGCTTTCTCGTTTCTTTTTTAATGCATTGCTTTCGTCCTTACTGCACTTTGTCCGAATCTGCGATTTAGTCTTATCGGACCTTATTCGACAACCCAGTCTTATTGGAGCTCACTACACATTAATGTTTCAGCTTTATTGAACCATCTTTGATTTATGGATTTACAGTTCGGCCATTGTGGACCTTATTTGCCAACTCCGTCTTGTTAACCTTATTCGACATTAATGTTTCAACTTAGAACTACTTGACGCAATCTTAAAGTTTGTGGATTTTAAATCGAGTCTCCAGTTCGGTCATTAAGGACCTTATTCGACAATTTGATTTTATTAAAATTCATTCGACTTCATGTTTTGACTTTTTCTTTTCAGTCCAACTTCATCGAACCATTCTCGTAGCTTCATTTCATTAGACCTCATTTGACAACCTTATTTCACAAGTACAGCTTGGCCTTTATTCGACATCTACGTATTGGCCTTTCTAGACCCGATTTTGTTGCATTTCATTTGACATCAATGTTTCAACCTTATTTGACAGCTGCATTTAGACCTTTTTGACCCTTTATTCTACTTCTACATTTCACCTTACTGGACCTTGCCCGAATCAAATAGACAACTATGTTTTCATCTTCTCAGATCATCCACATTTTGATGTTATTTGACACCTACGTTTCGGATCTAACTTTTAAGCACCAAGGAAACGTCTTCTGCTGCTTTCAAATTGTTTTTTTTTTGTCTTAATTTACGTCAAAGTCAAGATTTCACTGTCGGCAAGAAAACAACGCACCAGCTGCTGAAGTTAGTTCTTCTCTGCTATTCTACCAACCTTTAAGAAAGAACTTCGTATGTTACACTGCCACGGTCTTGCTGCCAACTGTTGAATAAAAAACCTAAGTTCTGAGAGAAATCGTTGCTAACTTCATACTGTTACCAACCTACTGCTTCTGCCAACCGTTAGATAATGTGGAACTACGTGTAGTATAACGCTAGAGTAGATTTCTGTTTTGTTTCAGATACCTTACGTGGAGATTGCGACCAAGGATGTGAAGAGAAGGCTACGAAGGAACTCGCTGAACTGCGACGAACGTAGCAACGAGAACATCTGCTGCAGGTACCCCCTGACGGTGAACTTCGAAGAGTTCGGTTGGGACTTCATAATAGCGCCGAAGAAGTACGACGCGCATTACTGCGCTGGCGAATGCAGTTACCTGACCATGCAGAAGTATCCTCACACACACCTGGCGACGATAGCGGCGCCGAACACCGCGACGCCCTGCTGCGCGCCGAGAAAGCTCAGCGCCATCTCCATGTTGTACTTCGACCAACAATTGAACGTCGTGCTCGGAAGCTTACCGGGAATGGTCGTGGATAGGTGCGGTTGCTCATAATTGGCAGTTGTGCTGATGAGACCGCCTCAAACCATCGAAACCAAGGACCTCTTTAATTTATTATTATTTTGTTCGTGTAAAACGAGAGTTTTCGTACCAGCCGAAGAACGAAAGCGTACTTACAACAGAGCAGAGATCGGAAGTATTAAGAGTTGCAAACGCGTTCATGGACGAAGCGACTGAATCATGTGATTTTTTTCATTAAAGTGGCAAGTGATAATTCCGGAACAGGCCTTTTCTCCCCTTACACTTATCTGCGCCCGCGTCCACCCTCCCCCGCCCCCTATACAAGAACTGTCTCTATGTAGATCAGAACCCACCCTCCCCGGCTCCACCCCGATAAAGGACATTCTAGCAATGTGTAGATTCAGATTCAGAAAACCACCTGTAACATATACTTGTATAAAATTATGTGATATAATTTAGATCGATAAATATTAACTATTTATTTTTGTAAAATGTAAAAAGGCAAGTGATTTTATATTTAAATGTTATATGAGGAGAAAATACTATTTTTCCAAGTGATTTAAAGAAAATGCAAAATATCGAGGGGACGTCTGCACGCTCAGAACCATGTTTCAGAAAAATTCGTTAACAAGAGATATTAATTTGCATTTTCGTAGAATTATACTTTAGCATTAAAACTCATCTGAAGCAGTCACAAAGTAACTAATTTGGCTTTCTTTGACCATGAATGAAATTAGGCCTCAGATTCAGACAAGACACAATGTCGTCATTTGTATAATTTCATAAATTTGGGGAATTGAGAATTTATCTGATTGTGAGTGATCTTCCCATCTCTTGAAACTCTCTTTGAAACTCAAATCGAATTATCCACTTCAGATGTCACACCAATTAACTCATCATCAATTAGACGTCATCTAATTTAAGCTCGACGTCATTTGAAAACAAATGAACGTCATCTGTAAATGCATTGAGATTAATTCGGTTTAAATTCAACGTCAAATTAAAGCCGAAGTTATCTAACTCGAACTCGTCCAATTGAAACATAACCGTCTTGTTAAAAACAAATGAACGGCGCAACATAATAGAAACAATTGAACAGTGTTACGTCACACAATTCATTGTCAAACTGAACTACATCTAAACCAATAATTCAAATCGACGCCATTTAACTCAAACTCTTTTCAGCTAAAGCTCGATGTCATCTAAAAATAAATGAACAGCCAACATTAATCAGATACATAAATAAATGAACATTGCAACATCATTCAACACAAACTCAACACGTCATTCAAATCATTGTCAAATATAAAGAGTCATCTAATTTAATTAAAATCGAAAAAAAAAACTCCTTTCGGTTAAAGCTCGATGCCATCTAAAAATAAATGAACAGCCAACATTAATCAGATACATAAACAAATGAACATTGCAACATCATTCAACACAAACTCAACACGTCATTCAAATCATTGTCAAATTTAAAGTCATCTGATCCATTTAAAATCGAAAAAGAGACTCTTTTTAGTTAAAACTCAATGCCATCTAAAAATGAGTGAAAAACACAACATTACTCGTACAAAAACAAAAGAGCATAGCAACGTCATTCAACACAACCTCAACACGGACATCCAATCTAACTTAAAATCGACGCCATTTAACTCAAACTCTTTACGGATAAAACTCTAAAAAAACAACATTAGAACGCAAGGTCATTGTAACCTAAAAACAAATGAACACATCATTCCACTCAAATTCAACATCATACAATTCGTTGCCGAATTCGACGTCTCCAACTTAATGTCGACGTCATCTAACTCAAACTCAGTGTTATCAAATTAGAATTCAGTGTCACCTAAAAACAAATGAACAACGCAACAAATGAGTAGCGCCGCGTCATTCAACTCAACTTCAACAATATTCACTTAGTTGACATATTTAAGGTCATTTAACTTTAAAACTTAAATAATTTGTTTCAAACTCTAAGTCATTTAGTTAAGGCCTGATGTCACCTAAGAACAAATGAACAGCGTGATGTGACTCAACCCATATTACAAAGTTAACATCATCCTATTTCAATGATGACACCATCCAACTCAATATCAACATTATTAAATTTAAGTTCAATGTCACCTGAAAATAAATGAATGGCGCAACGTACGTTCAATTAAGATTCAATGTCATTTCAACTCATAGCTAAAGTCATCTCATGCTGATATAAATCAGTTCAAACTAAGCGTCATTCACAAAAACAAAAGAATTCGATAACATTACTCAAATCCAACGACCTCCATTTGAAATTCGAAATTACAGTTTTCAACTCAAATCAAAGTAACCAAATTTGACCTCATCTAACTTAAACTCAATGTTACCCAATGAAACTCAACTAACTTAAATTGAATGTCATGTCAACGTCATCATTCAAAATAACGTCAGTCAAATCTATTCAAACGCAATGCCTTTCAATTTAGAGTCAATGTCATCCATACAAACAAATGAATAACGCGATATCATTGAACTCAAATTCAACGTTACGTAACTCATCATTAAAGTCAACTCATGAAGGTTAACGTCATATCATTGAACTCAAATTCAACATTACGTAACTCATCATTAAAGTCAACTCATGAAGGTTAACGTCATTTCACTCACATTTAACATCAATCAAATCAAATTCAATATCTTCTAACTCATTAAAATCAATTCAATTGATTAATCAAACTCAACGTCATCTCACTCGAGATTAAAGTCAATCAAGTCAAACTCAATGTCATCTAACTCATAGCCGAAATCAAGGTCGCGTGGTTTAGATCAAACTCAACGTCATCTAACTCAAAATGTCATTTAATTGCGAGTCAATTTCATCCATAAAAACAACAGAATAACGCAGCATCATTCAACTCAAATTCAACATCATCTAACTCATTAAGTTCAATTCAATTGATTAATCAAACTCAACTCACATTTAATAATGTCATTGAAGTCGAGCTCTACGCCATCTAAACTCAAATACAGAAAAAGCATGAAAACAAACGTCGTCGAAAGAAATAAGTGAATAACGCATTATCATTCGACTCAAGTTCAGTGTCATCCAACTCATCCAACTGTTCAATTGATTAATTCAAACACAACTTCATCTAACTCACATTTAGCATCATTCAAGTGACATTCAATGTCATCTAAACTCAAATTCAAATAAAAACAAATGAACAACGCGACGTTATTCAATTCATCAACTCATTATTACGTTAAAATCGATTCAATTCATTCAATTCACATTCAACGTTTTTCGACGTCATCTCATTCAAGTACCAGGAACACCTTAAGACAAATGAACAACAATTCAAGTGGTTAAGTCAAGTGAACAAATGAACAATGATTCGATTAATTAACCCAAACTCAACAGCTTGTGAGAGGAGACCTCGAGATTTCCCCTAAATTCAATCGCGTCGTGCAACAAAATTTTACCAAATTGTCTCAGAGGTTCCCAAACTTAGTGACGTCAAGGAAGCACTAGGATTTTGAGTCACCTTTCGATTTTTTTTCTTTTCTGAACTTGGCAAACTTGGCAAAATTTCTTTCACGATATGAACTCAAGCAAGATCATTATTTGACACCTAATTGTAGGTTTCCTCTAAATTCAACCGCGTCCAGTCAAAAAATTCAACCAAACTACATCAAGGGTCCTCAAACTTAGTGACGCTAAAGATTATGAGTTTATCTACCTTTGAACTTGGCTCAAGTTCAGACTGAAGCTCTTTATCTTGTTTCAAAGTTCATGAAATCAAACCAGTGACGCCCAACTCGAGATTTCCTTCAAAGTCAACATCATTTAGTTCATCTGAATTGATACCAGTGATTTCAAAACTTAATTTTCAAACTTCAAAAATCCGATAGAAAACATTTTGAGGACCACTTGTAAATAATTAGGAACTCCTCTGCTTTTAGGTCCAGCAAAGTGCAGACGTCCTCGGTAACTACAACGAAAACAAAAGATATGTATTCGGATAAGACTGCTGACTGTCTTATAGATCTCTTAAATGAATATCTCTCTTATATAAAAGTCCGTCTGTACTAGACTCTAGTTTTTAGCGAGAATTGTAGCAGGCTGTGACGCGTGGGCAAGTTTTCGTCCGAGATTTTTGGCAACCCTGGATCTTTGAGCAAAACGTTGCTTTTTCACCTCCCGGAAATGAAATTTTGAAGACCAAAAAGGCCCACCACTTTTTTGGACGAGATTGAGATGAAGACTTGCCCATCGTGGACGGCGACGTCTTGTAAATACCACGGCCGCGTGGCGGCGCTCGCGTCGTATCTCTAATATTCAGTTGTAAATAATTTTCGACGTTGAGCGTCGGCGCGCGCGCTTTTGAAATTTTGTGTGTTTCATTTGCTTTTTGTAACTGTAAAGAAATACTGTAAGTTCGTAGGATTTTGCTAAATAAATAATCGGTATCGATCGTTCGTCTTTTTTTTTTGTCATCCTTCCAAAAAAAAATTCGATAAGAAAAAGTTTAGACAAGGGCAGAGCAAATTGGTCAAATTTTTCGACAAGATCAACCAAAATTAGAAAAGCGTTTGGCAATGGCATCCAAAAGCACACAGGGCGAAGCAATAAAAAAAATTATACGGTTTGAACTAATTCCCACAATTAGGTCACTTCCGAAATTGTCAAAAACTGAACTAAAAGAACTATTTAATCAAACAGTAAAATTTATTTTGCTTATTCAAAATTTTTCCCTGTGATTTTTTCTGTGGTCTTCCTGGTTTACTTCGTATAGCTCTGAAACTTCTTCAAGATGTGAAAACGCTCATTAAAATGGTCACGCTAAGGGTGACTTCCGCGAAGGGATGGACTAACCCAAAAATGTAGCACCAATTACTAATTCGTTCAAAGGGCGATGACCCGGGCGGACGCCTGAAATTTCGGCGTTTGATCGATAGAGCGATTAAGAAATTGTTTGGCACACTTATGCCCCCGCTTCGGGGGCATGTCATCATCACATCGGAGCATAACAACCCCCGGAAGTCCAAACGTTAACGATAGTAATCATCTCATTATACGCAGCAACCCCACAGTTGGAATATAGTACGTAAGTTGGATTTATTTTGGAATAATTAAAAAAAAGTAAAGTTATGCCTGAAGGGTAACTATTGGGCTACTTTTTACTGAGGAGGCAATAATAAGCTGGGAGCGAAGTTGTCCTTGAACTATCTCCACTCCAGCTTAAATTGGAAATTGTTTTAAAAAATAAACAAACGATTTTTAAATTAAAACAAAATTGAAGGTTGCGCTACTTAAAGAAACGCCCACTACATTTGAACAGTCAATCAAATTGCACTTCAGTTTCATACATCACAGTGGGCGTAGCGTAATTAAGTTATAAGGGAATGTCAAAATATCCACTTACTCTATCTTAATTATTTTTTTTTAATTAAGAGAAAGTCAGCAACTAAAAGAAATACGAAAACCGAAGTTTGGATAGTCAAGAAACAATTGAACATTGGTTGTCAAAATGTAAAAGACGAACTAACGTGATTGGCTGACTCTTAAGCTACAAGGAAATGAAGGATTTGATCGGTTTTAAAGTTTGAATACTCAAACGGCCCGAGAAATTTGAAATTTGATTGACTTTCGAACATTTGAACGCCTCAAAAAACCATGTATACCATAGAAAATCTTTTTCGTTTCTTGATTTATTGGCTATCAAGTTTGATCACTTGAAGGTCTCGAGAAAGAATCACCACAGAGCTCCGCTGCGATACGTTTAAAATGTGATTGTTTTTCGAGTTTGCACATTTGAACAGCTTGAGCACGTCAAGAGCCAATCACGTCGCTAGATCATAATTTGATTGGCTTTCGAACTATCAGAACTTCTCCAGATCTAATCTTATTAGACCTTGAGTAGCCATAGGAAATTGGTTAGAATTTTTTCGCCTCTTAAATCACCACTGGAAGGCCTCGAGAACCAAACACAACAGATCTCCGGTGTGATACCAGCCAATCAGGTTAGAATTGTATCAGGCCTTTAATTTGATTAGTCTTCGAATTTGCAAACCTCAGGAACCAATCACGTTGAACCTAGGGTGTTGAGAGAAGCAAAAAGAAAATAATTAAATGACCATTGATTATCAAAATATGCCACCTTAATCCAATTGGTTCTCAAATTAGTAGAAAGAAAGCATTGCAAAACAAATTCGAACCCTTCGTTACATTATTGACTCAAAAGGGATGGGAAACGAGAAGAGGCGAGGCTTTCACGTTTGATG
Organism: Serrognathus titanus; assembly: GCA_039766575.1. Taxonomy (NCBI): domain Eukaryota; kingdom Metazoa; phylum Arthropoda; class Insecta; order Coleoptera; family Lucanidae; genus Serrognathus; species Serrognathus titanus. The sequence continues at coordinate 638,015 of CM077911.1, forward strand.
GTTCCGCCCCCAGGAACACCCCAGGAACCGATCACGTTGAACTTAGGGTGATAAAAAAAGTTAAAAGAAAATTAGAAAGTAGAAGAAATAGAAAAACTGCAGAAAAATAATTAATTGGCCATTGGATATCAAAATGTATCACTGTACCACGATTGGTTCTCAGATTAATTATAGCGATATGATTGGTTCTTAAGGAATGGGAGACGTGACGAGGCGGGGCTTTCACATTGTTGGCGCAGCCCCAACATTTTTTCGTAATTTTTTTTGTAATTAAAAAAAAATAAATAAAGAAAACGGAAGATCACAAATAATTTACAGATATTTCCAGTCACAGTGATTGGTTCTTCATTCGAAAATGACAGCGTTCCAATATTAAGAATGAAAATGCGTTGCACCAAAACAAATGGCGCCTCACGCAATAATGCGATGTTCAATTGTTTTTGGATCGCAGCGCGTCATGAAAATGCGGTGTTTAGTAATGTTCGCTTCTAATCAACAAATGAGGAGAAAATGAAAGGCTGGGTTTGGCTCGTCGACACCCACTTGATACTCGAGAGCCAATCACTGCGCGCTATAATTTTTTGAGAGAGCTAAGGAGGCAGGGACTATCACATTGACGCCCTATTTAATATCCGAGAATCATTACGACGACAGTCTAAAATGTAATTCAAATGCACAAAATTATGTCTCGGTAATTCGATGCTCTTTCGTTTTTTTAAATAATGCCTGACACTTCATAAAATTGTTTCACATTTATTATTTATTGACGTTTTCTTCTAACCACAAAATGAAAAGGGCGGAGCTGTCCACACTAAAAATCTTACATGATTGGTTATGAAAAAAAAGAATTTCATTGTATCTTTAATTTGATTGATTTTTGAGTCTGAACGGTTCAATACCTACGAGGACCAATCAAGTCTGATCTAAGATGCGACGCAGCCAATTAGAAATGTAGATTCAATTTGATTTTATATAGTCATTTGTGATTGGTCATAGAGGAGCGTCAATATGTCAATACTTTTTAATCATCTCATTATCTATCTCAGTTTTCTTTTAAATTACAAGGATTTCTTTTTTTATGAAAAGAATTTTAGCGTATCCTTAAGATGATTGGTTTCTGAGTTTAAACATTAAGAACCAATCACATCAGACCTAGGGCGTAACTCCGCCGTTCCAGTTAAAATTGTACCGTATTTCTTATTTGATTGGTTTCTAAGTTTGAACATTTGAATACCTTAAGAGCCAATCACATCAGATCTAGGGCGTGACACAGCCAATTAGGTTGTAATCCTCCGTATCATTAATTTGATTGGTTTTTGAGTTTGCATATTTGAACGCCTCGGACACTTCAACATCAATCACGCCAAGACATGAAATCAGGCCACAAGTCCTTGTTTATTTTTGTGGTGCATTTAGATATCAAGAATGTGACCGACCTTCAGTTGTTTTCCATGAATGCCGATCTAAATCTTTTTTTGTCTTTATTTTCTAAAAAAATCAAATGGAATTTCGGCTGTGCGAATTTTCTAGAAGTGCGCGGGCGGGGCTATTTCCGCGCGCGCACCGGAACGAGGAATTCGGCGCGACTTAACCCGGTCATCCCCGGTAAATAAATAAATAAATAAATAAATTTGGCGCGCGCGGTGACAAAGAGAGACGGAAAACAAAAACGAAGAATCTATAAATAAGCGAGCGCAGAATTTCCCACATATTTTACGCGGACGCTCCCGAGAAAAAGCCGTTGGACGCGCGACGGTCGGGACCGGGCATGCCCGTAGATGGCGCTGAAAAGGAGTTCTTTGGGCTTTTTTTCGCCGCTCGCCGACATTGTTCTGTTAGAACGAGCCGCTTATGGTCAGTAACGGGCAAATGCAATTTAATCGATCGGTTTGATTAGAGGAAATGTCCTCAACTCGTCATGGTAGGCTGACTGTCATCCACTGCGTGTCCCATAAATCACTTAACCATCGCTATATTTCAACGCGCTCGAGACGGGATTAACTAAAAAAAAAGAATCGTGAAATATGGCCGACAACAAAAAATTAAAAGAAGAGAGATGGGTAAGGAGAGGCGGAACTTCTAGTTTAAAAAAAAAAAATTCGTTTGGATTTCAAATAAATTTGACCCGAATGGAACTATCACGATAAAAGATTGAAATTGTCTACGCCACTGAATTTCGCACAACAAAATTAAAAAAAGTGCAGTCACGCAGACAGGACGGCCAAAATATTTAGGTCAGCTTAACGAAGGCGAAATTGGCGAGGACTTTGCTGCATTTTTTCAATTGGTAAATTGCATTGTTCGTCGTTTTAATCGGGTCAAATCGGGGGCGAGGGCGTTGCCGTCTCTTTTCGCGCTACATCTCTTTTGAAGTCTTCTAAGAATGACGAAATCAAACAAGGGCCTTAAAAGAAACCAGAAGAAAATTGTGAAACATTAGCGAGCTGACGAGAAACAGAGAGAAGTAAAAGAAAATGGGTTTTGAAAAAAATCGAAAAACGTCAAACGAATTCTTACCACGCCTCCGCATGAGTAAGACAAGATTTTGAAGAAATACGAAATTAATGAAATAAATGAGTGCTCTTTTTAATTTTCCAAAAATTTTCAAAAATCGTCGAACGAATTCTTGACGCCCCCACATGTAAGACAAGATTTTTGATAACAATCAAAATTATTTATAAAGAAAACTGTGTAAGGTTCGAAAAAATATAATTTAAAAAACAATTTTGCAAGGAAAGTTTAAAAATCGTCAAACTAATTTTAACGCTCCTCCCCACGTGTAAGACAAGACTTTTCATACAAATTAAAATTGTTTGAATAAATGAGTGAAGAAGGAAACAGAAGAAAATTGTGTAAGGTTCGAAAATTGCTGAGCAATAATGAAAAATAAAAAAATTAATTAAAGGCGTGTTTTTGATTTTCAAAAATTTTTCAAAAGACCTTAGAAGGAGCATTAACACAAGATTTTGAAAAAGTTCAAAATTATTTAATTAGTGAGAGAAGAAACCAGAAGAAAATTGTTTACGGTTCAAAAACTGCTGAAAAAAATTTGTCATGTTTTTAATTTTCCAATAATTTTCGAAAATCGTCATAGGAATTCTTACCATGGTCTCCACTTGTGTAAGACAAGAATTCGAAGTAATTCAAAATTAATCAAGTGATTAAGGAAAGAAGAAATTAGGAGAAAATTGTATAGTTTTTGAAAATTAATGAGAAATAAAAATAATTAAAGTCGTGTTTTAATTTTAAAAAATTTTCGAAAAACATCAAACGATTTCTCAACGTGCCCCCCCACATGTAAGAAGAAGAAACCATAAGAAATTGTGTTAGATTCAAAAATTGCTGAGAAACCGATTTCTTTTTTAATAATTAAAGGGTTTTTCATTTGTCAAAAATTTTCGATAACAATCAAACGATTTCTTAACACTTCCCCGCGCGCAAGAAGAAAAAACCATGATAAATTGTGTAATTAATAATTAATATTTTTCATTTTTCAGCAATTTTCAATGACTGTCAAACGATTTCTTAACGCGCACCCTTGCGCAAGAAGAAGAAACCATAAGACATTCTGTGTAAGATTCAAAATTGCGAGAAATAATGAAAAAAGAAAAAAATAATTAAAGTGTTTATTTTGTCAGAAATTTTCGGTAACTGTCAAACGATTTCTTAACGCGTCCCTTAACTGATGAGAAAAAAGAAGAAATAGTGAAAAATTAAAATAAGAATAATTAAACTCGTGTTTTTCATGTCAGAAATGTTCGAAAATTGTCAAATACATTTTACTGCACCCCCATCCCTACACATTTAAGACAAAATTTTGAAGTAAATAAAAAATATTTAAGTTAATGAGTGAAGCGATAAGAAAAACGCGTAAGATTCGAAAATTGCTGAGAAAATGAAAAATAATTAACCCCGTGTTTATGATTTATCAGACATTTTCGAAAACCGTCGAACAATCCCCCCTCATACGTGTACGACAAACTGTTGAAGAAATTCAAAATTACTTAAGTAAACCAGAAGGAAATTGTCTAAGATGCGAGAATTGCTGAGAAACTATGAAAAATGAAAAAGAAAAAATTAAAATTGTATTTTTTATTTGTACAGAAATTTTCGAAAAGTATAAAACTAATTCTTACACCCCGGACATGTGTAAGATAAGAAGAAGAAATTCAAAATTATTTAAGCAAATAAGTGAAGAAATCCAAAAAAATTGTATAAGATTCGAAAACTGCTAAGAACTGAAAAAAGTTAACAAAAATCAAAATCTTGTTTTTGATTTGTCAGAAATTTTCGAAAACCGTTAAGCAGATTCTTACCACGTGTCCCTCCACACGTGTAAGACAAGATTTTGAAAAAATGGTAAAAAGTTAAAATAAAAATAATTAGAAACGTGTTTTTCATTTATCAGAAATTTTCGAAAAGCGTCAAACAATCCCCCTATCATAAAAGTAAGACAAAATTTTGAAGAAATTCAAAATTAATTGTGAATAAGAAACCATAAAAAATTATGGATAATGCAAGAATTGCTGAGAAACAATGAAAAATAAAAAGAAATTATGAAAGTCGTGTTTTTCAATTATCAGAAATTTTCGAAAACCATCAAGCAATTTCTTACCATGCCCTCCTCACGAAGTGCATAAGACAATATTTTGAAGAATATTTAAATGATTTAAGTAAGCATGTTATGAAAAAACCGAAAACTGCTGAAAAATAATAAAAACAAATAAAAAATAAATGAGAATTGCGTTCCAAATTTTTCAAAAATTTTCATACACCGCCAAACGAATTCTTACACACACTTTCTTCCCACACGTGTAAGAAAAGAATTCGGAAAAATTATTTAAATAAATGAGTTAGGTGTTGATTCTTGAATTTCGTGCGCCACTTTTGCTTTAACACCCCTCCCCCTCATGCTCTTGTAGTACAAAGCTCAACGACGATTACAGATAATCTTCCCGAATTTAAAAAAGAAATCTTTCTATTTCGAAACTAAACATTCGAAACAAACATGTTTATAAACAGTGGTTTTCATACTTAGCCCTTTCCCCTTTCCTCAGCTTCCTGTTCCAGCTCGAATGTCTGAAAATTATAAAATCTGCAATAGACCTTGAAGTGAAAATTACTACTTACGATCTTTCCAAATTAAAAATCACTTTACTTGGAGAAATTTAAAGCAAACACAAAGAATCTTTCTTTTCCTAACATTTTCATATTGCGATAATAGTTTCATGTGGTTTTTGTATGTTTTAAAGTAGACTGTCAGAAGTGTTCAACGCACTGCTTGAGAACCGCTGACCTAAATACTTGACGCCCGAATTATACTTCCTCCTTCAATGCTTCAGTAATGAGGTGCAATTTTGGTGTAACAGCAAAGAATTTATGAAAACAGTTTGAGAACTGCCGATCTATTCAATTTTGTAGACCTTGAACTTGAAAACAAGTGATTTTGCTCTGATAGCATTGCAAACGAATTGAGACTTTGGTATATGATAAGTTTTAAAATAGATCATCACACTACTTGAGAACTACTGAACTTAATTCAAAGACCAGCACCTCTTCGACGCACAGCTTAAGGACTGCTGATCTCAATTCTAGATGCCCCGGATTTATATATACAAAACATACACACTGTTTCGGTTCCTTAATAACGTTACAATTAAGATGTAATTATGGTGTGAGCTTCAAGATAGATTAAGAGGGATTCATGAAAGACAGTGTGAGAACCGCCGATTGTGAAGGACCAGCTTAAAAACAGTTGATTTCCCGTTTAAGCTTGAAAACAGTCGACATTCCGTTTTAGTGCTTTAAGCTTTAGTGACGTTCATGTCGAGATGTGCTTTCGTTGATGATTGATGGCAGTTTTAAGAGAGACTGACTATGGAAACTATGCAGCGTAGTTTGAGAACCGCTGATGCAGGCCATTTAACAGACAGGAAACAATTGATTTTTCATTTTAATGTACAGGGGGTTTATAAATAATACGTTAAGGCGATTTGATTCTATTTATACACGTCCAAAAGTCACAAATCTTAACTTAATCTAAGCGCGTATGTTCCAGTGATTCTCAAACTGTAGGACCCTCGAGTTTCCAAACAATCTGAAATGAAAAATTATCTATTGATTGTTCCTTTGTTTTTTATATGATTGATAGAAGAGTGCAAGGTTATAAATCCTCTACTTGGAGCATTTGTTCCAGTGATTATCAAACAGTATAATAAAAGAAACATTTTAAATATTTATAAGGAAGGAAATAAGGAAGAAAATTGTTGATGTAGAAGAGCACAGAGAAATCGTTCCAAAAAATCTCCCGCGACTTAACTTTATACAGGTGCTCATGAAAGTATTACCCACTCCTGAATAAAAGTGGATAGAGTTTTACACAATGATATTATGAATCACAAGTTCCTTTAAAAAAATTGGGATGTCATTCCATGAATGGCGCGTTCTGAATAAACATCTCGTGCTAAATTGCAGCGGCGAAGCTCGCAAAAGAGCCTCACCATGACCTATAACCTTGGTGCATGTCGTCGTTCGTTCGCTCGTCTGAGCGCCTTATTATTGTGCAGTGTGAACGAATCTTAAATTCGCTTATTTGTTTCCAATTTACATTTTAATTGCTGCACCGCTTCGCAGAATCGGCCGGGCCCCGAGTTAGGTGGATGCCGCGCCGGCCGGGGAGCGTTTACCTGCGCCAAACCGGTGCACGGGTCTCGCCTCTTGCAAGATGGGCTACGGCAGCGGCGACGATGTTGAAAACGACAGCGGCGACGATGTCGAAAATGACGGCGACAATAACAACAACAACAGAATAACTGCAGTTATTGAGGTGTTTACGTGCCAGCTTTTACGATCGAACGTTTTTAAACAGAAACGATAAGCGATGACACATGCGGTGCATTCCTGAAATGCGCGGGCCGAAAGAATTTCAGCGGAATTCCGAGTTTAATTGTTTTGATTTTTTTACGCGAAAAACGAGGAGGATGGCAAGAGCGGTTCAAAGGTCGTTCAGTTTCTAGAAAGTCAGAACTCTAAGTAATTGAGGTCAAGAACGACGACAACTGAAAAAAACAATTGAATTCTATTTAGCTTTTTAGAATGTTGAACATATTAGCATATTTGAGGACAACAAACGAAAAGCCGAATTTAAGTTACCGGGTAATTTTCTAGAATGTAACAAAGAACCACGACGGATTGACAGCCTGGAAAAAAATAAATTTCTAACAGCTTTCTAGAAACTCAACTCTTGAACAGACAGCATAGTTTTGAAAACCTGAAATTATACAAGACATCAAATTTAGCCTTTCTAGTGTCTTTTCAGAATGTGTTAATCTCACCAGTTTACTTAAAACTGCAACTAGAAAAAATAATTTGAGTTTTCTAGCAGCTTTCTAGAATCTTCATTATTAGATAGGTACGACTTTAAAACGTCTGTTAAAAGATAAAATTAAAATAACTTTCTAAAATGTCGTAAGCTCTAGCAAATAAGCGCGTCAGTTGCGTAAAACGGCAACTAGAAAGAAAAAATAAGTTAAGCGCTAGCAGCTTTCTAGAATGTCACCATCTGAAATGCAGTTCTGAGAATGCATGTGTATGTAGCCTACGCAATGTTAAGTAACTTTCTAGATTATCGTAATCTTAAAAAAATGAATGTGAATTTGCGGTATAGCTCCAAAAAGCTCGAAATTTTGTGTAAGGTTAAATACGAGCTTGCAAGAAACTTTCTAGAATATCTTGATGTTAAAGAAAAATTTTAAGTTAAAGCTTTCTAACAACTTTTTAGAAAGTTGTCTGTAGATAGTTGCGTTTTGTTTATTGAACATGCAATCCAGCTCAGAAAAGTCTGAAATTATGTGAAAAATCAAATCTGAGCTTTCAAGAAACTTTCTAGAACGTCGTAGTAATACAAAATAAATTTAAAACGACTTTCTAGACATTTGCCTTTTGTTTATTGGACATATATCCCAGCTCTGAAAAGTTTGAAACTCTCTGGAGGTCAAATCTGAGCTTGCAGGGAACGTAGAATATCGTAACAGTAAAAAAGAAAATATTAAAAATTTAAGTTTTCTAGAAATTATCTGCAAAGTTGCCTTTTATTTATTGGGTATGCCACCCAGGACTCAAATGTCTGTAATTCTGTGAAAGGCTAAATCTGAATTGTTTCCAAAAAAGTTTCTCTAGAATAGTAAATGGTAAAGTAGAAAATTAAATTGTAAGCTTTCTAGACAGTTATCTTTCGTTTATTGGACATTAAATCCAGCTCTGACAAACCTGAAAATTTAAGCTTTCAAGTAACTTTCTAGAATATCGTAATTATAAAGAAAATGAAAAGTTTAAGCTTTCTAGCAGCTGACAAAAATGTTTCCAACTAATACACGTGCAACAGTTCTGAAAAGTCTGAAATTCTATGAAGTCTGAAATTCTATGAAAAATCGAATTTAAGTCCTCAATCAATCGTTAAAAAGAAAATGAAAATTTGAAACTTTCTAGCAACGTTCTAGATTATTGTTATCTTGACTACTGGTCATGTAGACCAGCTCTGAAGAGCCTAAAAGTTCAAATTTAACCTTTCAAGTAACTTTCTAGAACGCAATCTAGTATATTCCAACTGTTGCTGATGCAACCCAACTCTGAAAAGCCTGAAACTTTGTGGAAAGTGAAATTTATGCTTTCAAAGTAACTTTCTAGAATGTAAAAACAAAGCAAAAATTTAGACTTTCTAACAACGTTCTAGAAAGTAGTCATGGATCACGTAAACCAGCTCTGAAAAGCTCGAAAATTCAAATTTGAGCTTTCATTTAACTTTCTAGAAAATCTCAATCGTAAAGGAGATGAAAAATGTAAGCTTTCTAGCAATTGACAACGACGTTGTCATCTGTTGCACATAAAACACCTCTGAAAAGTTTGACATTCTGTAAAAAAATCGAACTGAAGCGTTCAAGTAACTTTCTAGAACACTGCAATCAATAGTCAAAAAGAAAGTGAAAATTTAAACTTTCTAGGATGTTGTCAAATAACTTCTCGTCACGTAAACCAGCTCTAAAAAGCCTGAAAGTTCAAATTTGAGCTTTCAAGTAACTGCCAACCATTGCTCAAGCAACCCAGCTCTGAAAAGCCTGAAACTTTGTGTGAAAAGTCAAATTTATGCTTTCAAAATAACTTCCTACAACATTGCATTCGTAAAAAGAACAAAAATTTAAACTTTCTAGCAACGTTATAGAAAATTGTCATATTAACTATGGCTCTGAAAAGCCAGAAAGTTCAAATTTAAGATTTCACGTAACTTTCTAGAAAATCGCAATAATAGAGAAGATGAAAAATTTAAGGTTCCAGCAATTGACAGGAATGTTGTCATCTGTCAGCCCTGGAAAGCCTGAAATTGTATGAAAAGTAATAAAACGTTGGGAGTAACTTTCTAGATCAACTGAAAATATTGACTTTTTAAATATTGTCTACAATGTTCTTATGATCTTCACCTCTAACCTTTCAGTTTTCTTAGAACTGTTACTTCTCGATTGCTTGTCTAGAATTTTGCTACAAAGTTCTGAATCTTTTGATCACAAAGGTTCCATCAAGAAAGTCAAAGGCGCAGCGACTCCAGATATGTCATCAATGATGAACACCATATTTTCTCTATAATTTTCTAGAAAGTAAAACGTAAAACAATCGATGGGCAATTTTTGATTTTGCTGAAACCATGACAACAGTCTCCTTTAAAATCTAGGAATCCTAGGCGTGAGCCCCTAAGAAACTCAAGGGCGCAGCAACTCTAGATGTTCCATATAATTATTAACCTCATAAAAGTCATGAGAGTGACGTAGAGTTTTCTAGAACGTTCTGAATATAGCGCCTAAAAAAATCGAAGGAGAATTTTTGAGTTTGTTGAAGCCGGCTGCGACTGTCCTCTTTGAAATCCGAGTGTCTCCGGGCGTAAACCCCCGGAAAAGTCAGGGGCGCAGTTACCTTCCGGCGCTAGCTGACTTTCGCTTTTTTCTAGCCAGCAGCATTACCATACGTAAATACGTTGAGTGGTTAATAACGCCAGTGACACGTCACAGTCTATTTGTCGTTTTAAATAGTTATGTTTGTTATGTTAGGAGGGTCATGGTTGTTTAAATTCAAGGCCGCCGTCGAAATGCGGGCGGCGACGCGGCGCGACGACGTATGTACGCGCCCCCTTGGCACAGCACAGGCTCGCACACTGGAGCCGCACTCATTAAAATTTACTTAATTTGCTAACGTTGATTCATGCAGTTTACGCAGAATTCGAGAAGCGAACAGAAAATTTGCTCCGTTCTATTCAAATGAAAAAGAAAAACTATGCGTTTTCTTTTCTTTTTTTTTTTTTTTGGTTCTCAATTTGATGGACATATTTACGTATTTAGGATGGCGACGCCGCCGTCGCCGTCGCCACAAATAAACCTGTCCAAGGGGGGCGGCATGATTGAGGTGAGGCAAAAAAAAATCGTTCGCAGACAGGTTGTTGCATCGTTCGTACAGTCTAGACCGAGCGAGCGCAATGTCAAAAAGATAATGAGCGCCTCCTTACTGACCTAGCTCTACAGAGTAAACACGACGGTCAAAATAGTGCTCAGGTTATGGAACCGTCTGTTACGTACTCTCATACATAATAATTACTTAACGACGGGCAATTTTTTTCGCAGCGCATCCAAACAACCATCGGGACTTGGCCCGGTCAACATCGCAGCATCGTTCATATTAATTCCGCGCAGTGGGTGTAATTGAGCACGAAATGGGCAGATTGGGACGAAAAACGGGATTATTGATTTCTGAATTAATTTTCTTAAAGCAAATTCGCTCCCAAAAAAAAAAAAAATTTAAATTGTGAAGTTGTAGATTCATGTAACCGTAGAGTCATAGAGGTCACGAAGAAAAACTTTTGTCCATTTTCACCTGAACTTTGTTACGATTGTAATTAATTCGAGAAAAAAGAAGCAAATTCAAAGCTCTAGAGACATCAAGTCATAAAATTACAGAGCTGTAAAATCTTACAACAATGTCGACATAGAATAACACACAATTATAGAGCTACGAGTTTACACAATTGTGAAATAGAAAAATGGAACTATTTGCATACAATGCAGAACTGTAGTCATACTATTATAGAACCTTGAAGTCATATAATTGTAGAGCTAGAAGTTAATTGTTATGAAGTCGTAGAATTACAAAACTATTTTCACATAATTACGGAGCTGCGACGTCATACATGTATAGAAATATAAAATCAAACAGTTACAGAGCTCTATACAACTATAGAGCTAGAAAATAAAATTTGTAGAGTTAATTGCTTTATGACTTAACGACGTTTTAGCTCATAAATTTCACAAATTACATATTTGTAGCCATACAATTATAGAGCTACAAAGTTACATAACTATAAACTAAATAAAATTGTAGAGTTGCAATAGGTTGTAGAACCATAAAGTCGCACAATTAAATCCATACTGTAGTCACACAATTATAGAACCTTGAAATCATATAATTGTAGAGTCAGGAAATTATAAAATACAAGAACTATTTTCACTCAATAACATTCCATACAATTACAGAGCCGTAAAAAGCTATGAAATCATACAATTACAGAGTTTATGTCTATAGAGTTGTAGAGCTGTAGCACAATTGTAAACTAGAACTATTTTCACTCAATAACATTCTATACAATTACAGAGCTGTAAGAAGCTATGAAATCATACAATTACAGAGCTGTAAAAGCTATGAAATCATACAATTACAGAGTTTATATCTATAGAGTTGTAGAGCTATAGCACATTTGTAAAGTTAAGAAGAGTATAAAATTATGGAGTTATTTTCACATAATTACAGAGCTATAAAGTCATACATGTATAGAAATATAAAATCCCACAGTTACAGAGCTGTAGCCGTACAACTATAGAACTATAAAGTTAAAACACTGTAGAGTTGGAAAATTGTAAAATGATGGAACTCTGTCTATACAATTATAGAGCTAAGAAATCGTACGGTATGTATACGACTTCTTAGTTCATAAGTCTCACAATTACAAACCTAAAGTCATACAATTATAGAGCTACAAAGTTAAACAAACTACAAAGTTATTTTTATACAATTACATAGTTTTAATGTCATGAGGCTGTAGAGCTATAAAGTAGCTCTATCCAAGAGCTGTAGTTACTATATTATATTATAGTTTATATTATCGACCGACAAATATGACATTTGGAGAGCTAGAAAATTATTCGTTTAGAGTTATGTCGTAAATTTTATACACTTATAATATCATACGATTATAGCAGATGCAATTGCCAATATTTTAAATAAATTTTGTTTTGATTATAATTAAGTCGAAAAATTAGAAAACAAACAAGAACCATCAAGTCAAAAAATTACAGACCTACAAGGTCATACAACTACAGAGCTATAAAATAATACAATAATGAAACTTTTCTATACAATTGTTGAATTACACAGACATAGATTAAAGAGTTACAAACGACCTAATTGTAGAGCTACTTTATAACTCTACAACCGCATGACATTAAAGCTCCGCAATTGTATGAAAATAAATCTATAATTGTATAGTTTATATAACTTTGTAGCTCTATAATTGTATGACTACAAGTCTGTAATTGTGAGATATGTGAGCTAAGAAGTCTTGCAATTATAGAGTTATTAACTGTATTAATTTCTTAGCTCTGTAATTGTATGGAAATAGTTTTTCTATTTCTACAATTGTTTAACTTTGTAGCTCTACAATTGTAGAACTACAGCTCTGTAACTGTACTATTTTATATTTCTATATAGTTCTGCAATTATATGAAAATATTTCGCAATTTTATAATTCTCTAGCTTTACAATTGTGTAACATTGTAGCTCTACAATTGTATAGCTTTTTGTATGAAATTAACTCAATGTTCTACTTCTACAATTGCGTAAAATTATAGATCCATTTCCATTTAAATATGGAGCACAGATATAGAGCTATAAATTTTAGAAATAGAAAATCCTAGTGATATTTTCATACAACATAGTTATACAATTATAGAACTACTATGTTACACAATTGTATAGCTAGAAAATTGTAAAATTATAGAGTTGTTTCTAAACAAATACAGAGCTTTAAAGTCATGCGGCTATAGAGCTATAAAGTCGCACAATTAAAGCGCTATAATCATACAATTATCAACGCTAATAATTATACAGGTACAAAATTATACAGTAATACAATTACAGAGTTATAAAGTAACACAATTACAGAGCTGTAAGTCCACACAATTCTAGAACCACAGCCACATAATTATAACTCTTTAAATTAATACAATTATAGAGCTTTAGTCATAAAGTTATAAAGCTATGAACGTTACTCAATTATATCTAATACAATTTATCGACAAAAGCGTACAATTACGCCAAAATTGAAATCACACAATCACAGAGATACAATACTGCTATAGAGATGAAGAGCTCTAGAGATCCACGTATGATTTTTGCTGTTGTTAAAATTAAAAATTAAAAAATTAAGAAACAAAGTTAATCAATGTCACTAAGCTATAAGTTTAAGAAGCCATAGAGACATACAATTATAGAGCTGTAATTACGCAGTCAAAAAGTCATATAATTGTCGGGTTTTAAAACACCTACTTTGTTGTACCAACTACGACGTTGATTAAATTTTTGAAGTTAGCCATAATTCCAAAATTTATTTAATTTTCCCCCCCATTTTTAAAAACGATAGGAGCATAAAGAAATCGGTTCAAAGAGCTACGCTATCCGAAATCGCTAAACAAAATAAATTTTAAAACAAACACGCTTCGATAGAAAAAAGAATTCACACCGCGAAGAAGAGCGCTTCCGAAAGGGGTGGATGAGGCCATACGAGGACTCGGCGTATCAAATGAAAGGGTTCATCAACACTCAGGGCGTAATCCTTTCTCACGCACACTACACCCGTGAAATATTCAGTTACGCGCCCTTCTTTAAAGGTATCTAGGACAGGACGGAGGATACAATTACATCCATAATTTAGCACAATGGTGACAGGAGGAATCACCCCTCAGCGATTTGCAAAAGAAAAAAACGAAGATACTGCAGTCAACTTCAATTAAGATTGAGCTATAAAAAGAAAGTTAACTTTACAGAAGCTTTAAAGAGTTATCATCGTCAACCGCTAAACAGACGATTTTGATGACTTCTGGTAGGTTCACTTTTAACTTTTTTAATTTATTTTGGTTTGTTTAAACTTTCAAACGTGATTGGTTTAATTTAGAGACTGCGACTTAAGGTTTAAAGTATTGCGCGCTCTCGTTTCTAGAAGCGCAAATAAAATCCAGCTCGATGATGCCGATCCTGCGGCGATTGCAGAATCCTTTTGAAGATCTAAAGCGAAACGTGCGAGAAATTCGCAGACTTCTTTGCCGATAGTCTGAGTTGTATCGTTCGACCGCCACAGGACTCTCGAATCCTCATCGCGCTTTATACATTCGTTACGAAAAATATGAGGCAAAGCGCAACTTCCGATTTTCCGGAAGCATAAAGTTCGCAATTGTTGCGACGTGACGATGAAAAATGTTAAGCAAAAAAAAGACTCACCGAGTTTCGTCCTCTTCGTTTCCTGTCGTCTTAGCAACACTTTAAGAACCTGAAATTAAAACAAATTAGGTTAAACGTAAGTTATATCTAACAACCTAATTTGATCGGCAATTGTCTAACCTCAACAAAAGCCTTTTGACTTGAAATTGAAATTCGAAAACTTTCCGTCGATTAAAATTCGGAGCTTTGGCCTTGTTCGATTGTTGTATCGATTTCAATTATAAACAATTGTCAATTGTCTTAGATGCGTCAAGTCATTCTACTTTAAAAACTTGCAAACAGGTTTCAGATTATTGAAAATCGATTAACGTCTAAATTTGGCGTTTGATTGTCGATTGTTTTATGTAGATTTTTGTTGCGTCAAAACCTCATTCGATTGTCAATTGTCTGCTTCGAAATCGACGAGCTTTTGCAATTGTTTGATCGTCAGTTGTTTTAAGTCAATTTTTGATTGCATCATCAACTTTTTACTGCGTTACAACTTAGCTCGACTGTCAATTGTTTTGTCTTCAATAAAAACGTTCGGCTTTAAAATTGACTAGAAAATTTTAAATTAATCATTAGCATTTGTTTTTTAGTCTTGTTTCGCATCGACTTCTTGTTGCGTCGAAACCTAACTCGATTGTCAATTGTCTGCCGCCAATAATAACAAATCTTCAGGTTTGAAATCGAAGAGCAATTTGAAAACAGCAAGTCGAATCAATGTAGAAAACAAATATCACAGAATTCTGTAATTATTTGATTGTCAATTGTTTTATGTCGATTTTTTGATTACGTCATAATCTAACCCGATTGTCAATTGTCTGGAATTTTTTTAGCTTTGAATTTGAAGTATAATTTAAACGCAGGAAGATCGGATCATTTGTAATCAAATGCCGTCGAAATTTTTGCGTTTGTTCTTCCGTCAGTTGTTTTATATCGATTTTTGCAGCGTCGCAGCCTAATTCGATTGTCAATTGTTTGTTGTCAATAAAAATTGAATTTAGTCATCAGAAATCGAATGGCATAGAATTTTGGCATTTGGTTGATTTATCGGTTCATTTTTCGATTTTTTATTGCGTGACATTGACGAATGTCAAATGTTTTTCAGTAATAAAAAATTTAGGCTTTTAATGTGAAAAACAAAAATTGAAAACCGAAAAGTTGTTTTATATCTATTGTTTGTAACTCGGCTGTCAATTGTGGAAGGACTTGGAATTTTTGCATTTGTTTTAAATCATTTTTTCTTATTGCGTCACAAATTAACTCGATTGTCAATTGTTTTTTCGCAATAAAAATTTTCGGCTTTTGATATTAAAAGAAAAAACAAATTGAAAACCCATCCATGAAAAGTCGACTTTGTCGTTATTTGTTTTATATTTATCTTTTTGTTACACCACAAACTGACTGACTGTCAATTGTTTTTAGTCTTTAAATTAATGAAAGAAAAAAAAAGGAAAACCGATTCATGAAAAGTGGAATGCCTCGGAATGTTTGCATTTGTTTGATCGTTATTTGTTTTATATCGTTTTTTTTTGTTGCGTCACAAACTAGCTCGACTGTCAATTGTTTTTCAGCAATAAAAAGTAATGACTTTTTAAATTAAAAAAAAACTGAAAAACGATTCGTAGAGAGCCGAATGTCCTGGAATTTTTGCATTTGATCGTCATTTGTTTCATATCGACATTTTTTGTTGCGTCAATTGTTTTCGACAATAAAAAGTTTATAGAATTAAGTTTTCTTTTTTCACCAGAAATCGAATAACGTGAAATTTCGGCACTTGCTTGATAGTCAATTGTTTTGTATCGATCTTTTATTGCATCGCAACATTAAACTCGGTTTTCAATTGCCTTCAGTCAACGAAAATTTTTTGTAAAAATTAAATTTATGAATTTTTGACATTTGGTTGATCGTTAATTATTTCGTGACAATCTTGAAAACTTGATCGTCAATTGTTTTGTATCCATTTTTTCATTACATCGCAACTTCGAACTCGATTTTCAATTGTCAACAAACATTTTTCTACTTTGAAATGGAAGTCGTTGGTCTTTTGTAAAAATTAAATGTTACGAATTTTTGGCATTTGGCCGATGGTCAATTATTTTGTGTCAATTTTGAAAACTTGATCGTCAGTTGTTTCGTGTTGATTTACTGTTTCTTTACAATTTAATTCGAGTGTCAATTGTCCTCCGCCAATAAAACTTTTTCGTCTTTGAAACTGAAGAGAAATTTGAAAAATTAATTATAAGCTTTGTTTGAGCGTCAATTGTTTTATCTCAGCTTCCTCCTACTTGACAATCTGATCGTCAGTTGTTTTCACCATGCAGTACATTTGTCAATTGTTTTCTCATCAACAAACTTTTTTGATTGGAAATCGAAGAAAAATTTGAATATTTTTACTTAAAAAGGGCGAATCATGCCGTGAATTTTTGACATTTGTCTAGTCGTCAATTGTTTCGCATCTTTCTATTGTCATCTCAAAGTCGATCGTCTTCAGTCGATTAAACTTTTCGGTTCGAAATTAAAAAAAATCGTTTCATTCCTGTAAAACAATTACCAATTGTGTTCAAATCGTAACAAATGACTCTCGAAAAGAGAATTTGTTTATCATCGATTAATTGATTATCAATTGTTCCGATAGTCGACAGTAATTTTATTTCTTAAAATTCGTCACTTCTAGGCTCACTGACGGTAATTTCCAATCAATGAAGAGTCTCGAAAATTCTAAGAACATAAATTGATTGTCAAAAAAAACTGCTCTCCGCAGGAAATAAAAGAACAACGAAATTTTGACATCTATTTGAACCAACCGATTACCTTCATCGTTTTAAATTTTACAAAATTACTGCCGCATATTCTATTACAATGTTAATCAGAGAGGTGATAGCTTATCACCAGCGATAAATTTTATTTATAGTTTGAATCGAAATAGTTTGAAATTTTTATGTGCGTAAGCAAAATCAAGTCGTCCTCGCAGAAACAAAAACAAAAGAAGCAAGAAGGCGGACAACGCTGTTACCGCTTGTTATTGCCGACACCGCTGCGACCGTGGCGCCCCTAGCGAACGAGCGGCACGGAACGAAACCGATCACATGCGCCGGTGGTCACTTTCCACAGCGACCTCTGATCCCTGTTATTAAATCATAGCCCCGTCGTGATCTGCGCTCCTGGAACGATCTCTGCGAAGCGGTCGTGCGAAAGAAGCGGCCGGATTATACAGCCGTCCACAAAGCGATAACGAACGCGTTCGCTTTAAAACTGTCACCTGCTTTGTTAAGGGGCGTTACTTAATACCGCGATAATTCGCAGGGGCGCTTAATCCAACACCTTTTGGATTTACTTACTAGCGCGCGGGGCTTCTCTTGCGTCGCCGGAGAAAAGAGCGGTGGATTTACTAGACGCTTTAATCCTGTGAAGGCGAACCGTTTTGGGACCGCATAAATTTCTACTAGTTTCTTTACTTTGCTTCTTTGGTCGCAAATGTGAAAAGAATACAAAATTTCGGACGTTTTAACTTAACCGAAAACTTCGATTAGGATAAATTAAACAAAAGCCGATCAACATGTCATCAAACCATTGGTGGTGTTAAAAATACATTTCAGAAAGAAAAGCAAAAAAAAAAAAAAAACAAAAGACAATCACCTCGAAACTAAATCCGAACCAACTATTGCGTTCCACAATAAAAAATTGCGAATTGAAAGACGAGAGAGATATCTAGCGTTGGGGCCGTACAGAAAAATAAAATAAAATTGTGATTGCAAAAGCGGAGGAGATAAACAAAAGGCAACTAGAGTAAAGAAACAAAACACGATCAACTTAACACGTTACGCTTGAGAGGACAAAATCACTGTGAAGATGTGAAAAAGCAAAAGGTAGTCCAAAAACAATCAAAGACAACAAATAAACAAATGAAAGCCGGAGGGAAAGTAAAACAAGCATTTAAAAAAAAAACAAAAGACAGTCGATTCTAAATAAAAGCCGAATCAAATTTTACCAGATCGGGTTAAATCATGGAGTCTTGAAAATATAAAGAAAAAATAATGGAAACTGGAAAAAGCGGACGAAAAAACAAAAGACAATCGAAAAGAAAAAAGCAAAACCAAGGTAATTATTTGAGATAAAACAAAAACAAATGATGAAATAAACAAATGGCAATTGAAAGAGAACAGAGAACGAAACAGAAGTTAATTATTTGAGACAAAACAAAAAAAAGAAACGAAACAAAATCGGATCAAGTAAACAAAAAACGATCAAAGACAAAAGAAAACAAAACACAACAACACCCATCGCCAAAGAAATTAGTCGAGCATTGAAAGCGTAAAAAGCAACGATATAAACAAAAGACAATCAAAGGAGAAAATAAAGCAAAACACGCTAATTATTTAAGGTAAAAAAAAAAAAAAAACAAAATCAGATGAAATAAACAAAAGATAATCGAAAGAGAACAAAAAAAATACAAGTTAATTATTTAAGGTAAAACAAAAAAAAACAAAAAAAAATCGGATAATCGAAAGAGAACAGAAAACAAAACACACGTTAATTATTTGAGGTCAAACAAAAAAAAATAAACAAAATCGGATGAAATAAACAAAAGACAATCCAAAGAGAACAGAAAAAAAGCGAAACAAAATTGGATGAAATAAACAAAAGACAATCGCAGGAAAAAATAAAGCAAAAAAAGCAAAACACACGCTAATTATTTGAGGTAAAACAAAAACAAAACAAAACAAAATCGGATGAAATAAACAAAAGACAATCGAAAGAGAACAGAAAACTATTCACAATTTAATTATTTGAGGTAAAACAAAAAAAAAACAAACAAAATCGGATGAAATAAACAAAAGACAATCGAAAGAGAACAGGAAAAAAAAACGAAACAAAATCGGATGAAGTAAACAAAAGACGATCGAAGACAAAAGAAAACAAAACTCAACAACACTCATTTGACGTAAGAAAAACAAATGACGATCGCCTTTTGAAATAACTAAAGAAAATCATCGACCGTTGAGAGCACAACAAATAATCACATCCGAAAGAAAAGAGAAATGAGAGAAGAACTCAGGCAAAAAAAAAGGAAAAGCGATTTAAAAAACAAATGAACATCATGGAAAACAAAACGTGATGAAATTTCTATGGATATACGAGTACGTAAAGCGAAGAGAAATTAAAGGGAATTGATGAAATAAGAATCTCAAAATTTAAAAAAAAGTGACGAACGCTGAAACTACACCAAATGTAATGCCCTCAGATTCTTCCAATTTCTTTTGTTTTTCTTCATTTCACAATGGGTAAGCGATATGCCGCTCCACATCTTCGATAGACAGATGAAACAAAAAGTAAAGGTAAAACTTAAAACAAAAAAAAAAAGAAAAAGTGAAGGCCTTATCTACACTAACACGAAATGTTTTATCATTTTACGCCTATACAGGGTGATACAAAAAAGTCAAGAAATATTTTGACGTTAAAAAAGCTCTCTTGTTTAATAGCGAGCGCGTCATGTGCCGCTCCTCAGCTTCGGTGGACAGCCTCACCTGGTCAATCCGTTACAACTCAATCATGAACATTGAAGTGTGTGGTCCACTGTCAGATGCCGCGGTCCACGAATAAAGTTATTACACCAATAAACGAAATAACGAGATGCGTTCCCGATAAGTCGCGCTCGTGATCGTCAAGGTCGTAAAAGCAAACGAAAAAAAAGACAGGAACAATCTCGCCTTTGTTTGGCGGTTTCTTGAATTTTTTCCTCCGCCGAACAATGATTTTAATTGGCTCGAGCGCCGGAAAAATGTACCATAAAGTCCGGCGGTAAATCAGCGTGCAGTTTACGACCCGGAATTCATCTATTTACAGTTTCAAGTCCGGTTCGGGTCAAACGTTGCAAAACAAACACGTTTCGTTTAATTTGTTTTTCTTTCGCGTCATGTAATACACGATTCGATTTGCAATTGTTTTCTTTTTTTTCTAATACAAACTTTGTCAACTTCGAAAATTAAACAGATAGAAAAGTACAGAAAATTAAAGACGTTTTCAGAAAGTGATTTGTGCTCAAATTCTATTGGACGTAAAATATCAATTGTTTTCTAATTCATTTTTTTTTTTTTGATATTGACATACAAGAGTCATTTGAAGTTAAAAATGAGTGACAGACAAAACCTGGGATTTATTTGGTAGCTTAAATCGATTGCCAATTGTTTTTTTTTTTTAATCCAAAACGATGAATGACAAAGTTGTTTACAGTCGGTTGTCAATTGTTTTCATGTATACTGGACGTTGCCAAAAAGAAAACAACTGAAATCTTTCGTTGAAAGTTGAAAAGGAATATCCGACATACCCCATATGTATGTTTGAAAGTCTAAATCGATTGTCAATTGTTTCTTTTTTTACAACCCGGAGAATTTTTCAAAATTCTTAGTGTTCACATTTTATGGGCGATTGTGATTCGAAGAAACAATTGATAGAAATCGACCTTCAGTTATTTCCTTGGCATGTCAAAAGGAAAGAAAACAATCGCAAAGAATTTCGAGTGTTTTTTTAAGCAAGCCATTGAACTCAAAATCTAAGATCAATTGTCAACTGTTTTGTTTATCGAACCGGAGGAATTTTTTAAAATTTAAATAATTGACCGAAATCGACGTCAGTTGTTTCCTTGCTATGTCAAAAAAATCGCAAATAATCTCGACGTGTATTTTTGAGCAAGCCATTGAGTTCAAAATCCATGGTCGATTGTCAATTGTTTTTTTTTTTTTCAAAATTATTACTATTCCTATCTTGTGGCCGATTGTGATTCGAAGAAACAATTGATATAAATCGACCTTCAGTTATTTCTTCGGCACGTCAAAAGGAAAGAAAACAATCGCAAGGAATTTCGAGCGTGTTCTTTAGAACAAACCATTGAGTTCAAAATCCAAGATCAATTGCCAATTGTTTTTTTTTTCGAACCGGAAGAATTTTTCAAAATTATTACTCTTCATATTTTGCGGCCGATTGTAATTTTTTCTTCGAATTTTCCAAATTATCACCCTTCATATTTTTTGGCCGATTGTGATTCGAGGAAATAATTGACAGAATCGACGTCAGTTGTTTCCTCGCTGTCAAAAAAAAACGCAAATAATCTCGACGTGTATTTTTGAGCAAGTCATTGACTTCAAAACCCATGATCAATTGCCAATTGTCTTTTTCAAAATTGTTACTATTCACATCTTGTGGCTGATTGTGATTCGAAGAAACAATTGATATAAATCATCGACTTTCAGTTGTTTCCTCGGCATGTCAAAGCGAAAGAATTTCGAGTGTCTTTTTAGCAAGCCATTGAGTTTAAAATCAATTGTCATTTTTTTTTAATCTGGAAGAATTTTTCAAAATTATTACTCTTCATATCCGATAGTGATTCGAAGAAAAAAAAATCGCAGAAATAGCAACAAAATCTGCTTGTAGCAAGCAACTACATTCAAAATTATCGGCATTTCGTCCAAAAGTAAGAAAGTTCTTCTTCCTAATCTAAGATAAAGGTCCAAGGACCTACTTGGATGGAAACTTGAAGACCACAAAAATTCCACTGACTTTTCAAGAGTAACAACAAACAACAAAAACGACATTAAATAAGATCCAGAGACGACATTAAATAAGATCCAAAGACGTAAAGGGCCACAAAAGATTCTTACGAGAAAACACAAACTTCAAAACAAAAAGATTTAAGCGATATGGTCGTAGTTAGTTAATTGGGATCCTTTTTCTATTAACAAGGATGTTTTTTTATGTAAGAACTTAATGTCCATAAAGATTTTGTGAAATTAGCGAGAATAGCAACGAAGAAAATAAATTTTTCTTCAAAACAAGTACGAACGAGGTCCAAAGACTATTAAATTCTGCAAACTTCTAGGAGCAGGCAATGAAATTCTAAACACAAAAACCCAAGGGCCTTGATTAAAAGCACAGTTCTCCTCTAAACAAGAACGAAGAAGATCCAAGGACATTATTGGGATAGGGTAATAACAGACTCTGTAAATTTCTAGGAGTGGTCAGTAAAGTTCAAAACGTATTGATGTACTTAATTGATTCATTAAATTGAAAAAGAAAGGTTTTTCTCAAAATAAGAATGAACAAGATTCAAGGACTTTTTTGGATAGGAAAATATGATATTCTGTGAACTTCTACGAGCATGTAAAGACATTCTAAACACAAGTATCCAAAAGGTATTGATGTTTTTGATTAATCACATCGAAGAAACAAAGTTTTCCTCTAAACAAGAACGCACAAGATCCACAGACATCGTTTAGATAGAATCCAAACTTTTACAAGCAAACAAGCGAATTAAAAACACAGATACCCAAGAGATATTGATATACATAGTCGATTAATTAGATTGAAGAAAGAAAGGTTTTCCTTAATACAAGAACTAAAAGATCCAAGGATGTGCAGGGAAATATAAAACTTTGGGAACTCTTATGAACAAGCAATAAATTACAAACTCATACAAGATCCAAGAAGCAACTGTAGTGAACTAATTAGTTTGAACAAAGAAACGTTTTCCTGAAAACAAGAATGAACAAGATCCAAGGACATGATTGGGATAGGGTAATAATAGGTTCTGCGAAAATCTAAGAGCAGTTGGTAAAATTCAGAACGCACGACTTAGTCGATCGTGCGATTAGTCGATTAATTGAATTGAAGCAGAAAAGTTTTCCTCAAAACAAGAATGAACAAGATCCAAGGATATTATTAGGATAGGACAAAATAAAAATTCTGCATCTTTTTTGGGGGTGGAGGGTGGAGGGTGGAGCAACGATATTTAAAGCAGGAAAATATCCAAAAGACCAAAGCGTATTTCGGTTATTTAGAGTGAAGAGTTGTGAGTGTTTCATAAAAATGTTGATGAGTATTAAAGGGCCATGAAAATTCCGCAAGCACCAAAGTTCTCATGACATAATTCGGAGCCGAACAAGAATGTATCCATCCACTAAATTTGTTACAAAGAAGGCGGCCTTGATTTCAAAGAATTCCCAATTGATTTATGCTGGTGACATTTTATTGTTGAACTTTAAAATACGGCGATAAAAGCCACGAACGAATAAGGCATCAATTGATGGCGCGGCGAGCGTATCAATTCGACAATTAATAATGTTGTCTCTGTCAACTTGGGAGGCAGGCCACTTATAAACCAGATAAAATCATTTTCTCGCGCCGTGAGAAAACGCTCAAATTATTTATGCCCGCGCCGGAGCAGCACCCAATTACGTGGGGGCCGCGCGCACGTCCTCACCGTCCAGCTCTTTCTACTTCTGCGCTTAATTTGTTAATTCTGTGGCCCTCGTCGACGCTTTTATTGGCGTCGTAAATCACACCGTGAGAGCACCGCGTTTTATGTCCACGACCTCAAATATTGTTAAGCTGCACCGTCATTACTATTTATTTATTTTTTTTAATTTATGAACACAATTATTAACAACGTCTTGCCTGGTTGCAGGAGGCGGTACCACCTTTCTAATCCTCATAAGCATCGAAGTGCAAGTGATTTCAACGATTGGTCGAAAGACAAAACTCAAAGTTTTTTTTGTTTGTTAACATTTTATTGTTTATTGTTCCCTCATAGATGTGCATATATGTTAGGAAAATCCACAATACATAGAACAAAGAACAAACGTATGTCATATAAACATACAAAACTCAACATGTGAATCTAAAACATGTGATGAAAATCGTCATTCAAAAATTCATAATCCATAATCATCACAGCTCATACTTAATTGATGTTGGAGTTCTTCTTCATTTTAATTACATTTTAAAACTTTCTGTAATCCGTTTATTAGTGCATTCCTTTTTTGACATCACAAAAACGTACTGCTTCTTAGTATGATCCTTCATCAATACCCATATACGTCAAGTAGGTTAACGTGGTGTGACGTCACAAAGAGGAATTGTAAGAAATCGGCATTTTGCAAATGACTTGCTTTTTCAGAGGTTCCGCCGTCATGAGTTATGATAATAACACTGATCTTTACAATAAAACTGCCATCAAAGCAGCTACGTATTGCATATTCAAATAATCGCCGATGTAACCGTCAACGTAACCGGTACTATGTAAGCATAGACAAACATGACTAAGAATTGACGAATCTAGGAAAACCGCGATGACTCATAGGGAAAGTGTACACCTTGATCCCACACTAGTGATGGGGTATTCGAATACCAAGAATCGGAAAGTATTCGATTCTTAAAAGTACTCGCTCTATTTGAATACTCGAGTTTGTACTCGAATATGTACTCAAATACTCATATCGATGGGGGAGAGAAAATCAAAAAATAATGGCCGTTTAGCGCAAGTAGGGTTTATCCATTAAAGGGGAGGCGAAACTACTCATGTTTCCAAATTAAAATCTTCCTCGACACGTCTCAAGCGAGAACATCTGGCACGTGTGTGACAACTTAAATGAATGTTGGCTTCCGGTTGGAACCGCGTCACGGCTGCTTCTACTACGGACGTTTCGTTCTCTATTACACAAGGACTTCCTCAGGGCTGCTGCTGCTCCTGCTCCTGGCGCTATTGCTGCTGCTGGTGGTGTTAAGTAATACTAATAAGAAGTAGCAGTAACACCACCAGCAGCAGCAGCAGCAGCCCTGAGGAAGTTCTTCTGCAATGGAAAACGAAACGTCGGCGGTAGAAGCAGTTGTGATACGAATTTTCAAAATCATTACCTTCCATATTTTTTGGCCGATTGTGATTCGAGGAAATAATTGACAGAAATCGACCGTCAGTTGTTTCTTCGGCATGTCAAAAGAAAAAAGAAATAATCGCGACGTGTGTTTTTGAGCAAGCCATTGAATTCAAAACCCAAGATCAAAACATCAGCAACGTTGTTGGATAATAATTGCGATCAAAGTGAAGTAATGAAGAAAAAGATTCAAGGACGTAAGGTCATAAAGATAAAAGTCATAAAAGTTTTACAACACGAGCAAGTAACATAGTTTTAAGCAAGAGTTTCCAAAGACTTTTATAGTTGGGACCTTTTTTCTTCCAAACCGAACTCTAACAAGGACATATTTGTATTGGAACTCAAGGACCATAAAGATTCTATAAAATTCGCAGAAATAACGACAAAATCTGCTCACATCAAGCAACTACATGCATTCAAAATTATCGGTATTTCGACCAAAAGTAAGAAAGTTCTTTTTCCAAATCTAAAATAAAGATCCAAGGACTTACTTGGGTGGAAACTTGAAGACCATAAAAATTCCACTAACTTTTCAAGAGTAACTAATCGAGTGCGTGGGAAGACAAACTACAAAAACAACATTAAACAAGATCCAGAGACGCCATTAAAAAAGATCCAAGAACGTAAAGAGCTACAAAAGATTCTCACGAGAAAACACAAACTTCAAAACAAAAAGATTCAAGTGATAGGGTCGTAGTTAGTTAATTGGGATCATTTTTCTGCTGCTCCTGGCGCTATTGCTGCTGCTGGTGGTGTTAAGTAATACCAATAAGAAGTAGCAGCAACACCACCAGCAGCAGCAGCAGCCCTGAGGAAGTTCTTCTGCAATGAAAAACGAAACGTCGACAGTAGAAGCAGTCGTGACGTGGTTCCAACCGGAAGCCAATTCAATTAATCGACCTTCGATTTAAGTTGTCACACACGTGCTAGATGTTCTCGCTTGAGACGTATCGAGGAAGATTTTATTTGGACACCTGAGTAGTTTCGCTTTCCCCTTAAAAAAATGACAGTCGATAAACAGTACTTGTGACGAGTATCAGTGCATTAAAATAAAATTTTCACGTAAATTGTTCAGTATCTACCCTCCCTACGCTTACAAACGACGAAATGACCACGTGTACAATGAAAATGTAAAACCAGTAGGTAGTGAGAAGCAAGAGCGATAGCAGGAAGCAAAATTCTCTCCCTCCACCGAGGAAGTACAAACTCGAGTATTCGAAAACAGTGAGTACTTTTAAGAATCGAATACTTTCCCCTTCGTGGTATTCGTATACCCCATCACTAGTGTAGGATGAAGGTGCACACTTTCCCTATGAGTCATCCCGTTTTTCCTAGATTCGTCCACTCTTAGTCATGTTTGTTTATACTTACACAATACCGGTGTCTTTGATGAGTCACTTCGGCGATATTTTGATGATGCGATAAGCAGTTGCTTTTAATGCAATTTTATGGCAAAGGATCATGACTCACGACAACCAAGCCTTAATGATTTCCAAAATGCCGATTTCTTACAATTCCTTTTTGTAATATTGTGACGTAACGTCACGTTATGACCTCGCCAAAAAAAATGGAGTATAGAAAGTTAAAAAAAAAATAAAAATGAGATTTATGTGTTACGATTGAATCATTTTCATCTATTTGACGTGCATGGGTATTGATGATGCTAAGGACAATACATTCCCTTTTTTGTGACGTCAATACAGGAATGCACTAATAAACGAACTATAGAAAATTTGAGGATGGAATTAATTCCAACATCAATTCAATACCTGTGATGACTATGTACAAATAAGAAACCCATAAAACGATGCAACTTGATTATTTCTCTTGTTTAATCCTCGGGAATATAAAAGGGTATAACTGAAATAAATAAATGAAAGTATACAGGATGATTCTTGAATAGGTTGATAGAGGAAAAATGTTGAAAGAATTTTGTAACCCAAACGACGATACTTCCATGACGTACAAACAGTAGACGATGAACGAAATAAATAGTTATAAAATATATGGTAAACATACTGGGGCGAAGTTCAACAGTTACACTTAAACTTAGTTTATTTGTTTAATTAAAGATCCCGACAATCTTACAATAGTTATCTATTGGCCTCTGCGAACGCCAGATTTAAGTCCTTATGATTATTTTTTTTTTGAAGCTTCTTTATTCCACTCCAGTGAATACTCTACGGGAGTATGGACAGGCGCCACCATCAGTAAAATATTTGTTGTCCCCGTGTCCAAAAAAACGCGGAGATTTCAATGTTAGATCAAGCGAGGAACCTTTCCCGGAATTTCGAATTAGCGCAGCCTCTTATTTTTCCGTGGGGCGATTAAGTTATTTCCAGACGAGTCTTTGACCCCATCAGCCTCCTCCTAACAAATAATAGGCCGTTCGGACGACGCGGCGCGGCGGCGAAGAGGAGAGAAAAAATCACGGCATGGCATTTCGCCGTCGCCGCCGTCGTCGTCCTTCTCGCTTACGTAATAAAATTTATACAGAGTGATCGCAATAAATAATGATAATAAATCCGGGCTCCTTTGTGCCACAGGCCGGCCTCTCCGTTACGACGATAATTAACGGCGCGGCGCGCCAATAAAAAAAAACTGGTTCGATTAGAAAATTATTAATAGGTTTTTTTCGCCCCCCCGTTCTAAATATATCACTGGCGCCTCTGCCCACGCACCGCACACACCGATCTAGCCAAGGTGATCCAAAGAAGCATAAACAATCGCTGACAGGTGATTCATAATCGATTAATTAGCAGCGGTCGGTCCGACGAATTCCCGGTGAGTTTCTCAGAATTCTGACGACGCGACGCGACGGGTGGATTTATGGTGGTTTTATTAGGGCTATGTGTTTTACAGTCAATAAAAAAATAGTCGAAGTTACAAAGAGAAATCAGGAAACAAGGAAATCGAAGACCAAACTAAATAAATACCTATAGCTTAAAAGTTTGTAGTCTAATATCAGAACGTCATTAATAACGTAACAGAAATAGGTTATGTTTAAGGAAATAGAGCGAGCGCTTAAGCTTGGATGCAAAGCACAGAATCCTGACGCTGACCCTATGACCTAACTAATTCATCTTTCAATCAGTTGCACGGTATTTTTTTTATACTTCAAATTCTAAAATTTTGTATTTTTTGGATAACCCTCGTACATTCCTCTTTTCTTTCCTTGTCTGCGATATTACTTCACCGAACAGGAACGCTACCTTTTTGAGATGGTGGCCCGTTTCTAACAGCGTTCGCGTTTAGCTCGACAGATTTATGCATGTAACGGGCCCCCGTGAATGTCACCCAAGCGGAGATTGGCCGTATTTGGTAGCGGACGAGGCGCCATCCAGTCCGAAAAAGACTCTTCACGAGACGGCCAAACCCGACAATGTAACGAATTATGAAAAATGTGAGATGATTTATGAAAATATATGCCGCGGTGGAGTTGATATCCAAAGTGGTCAAAAATGACTCTCTCTTCTTTCCGGGCCCCCTCGACGATTAGGAATGCCGCTCCATTCACGGCGCTTATTGTTATTTATTGTTTTCCTTTCTTTCTCGCTTTCGGCCCCTCCGCAACAATACAAAACGAAACAATCCTCGTCGGCGTCCATCAGCGGAGCTGCATAAAAATCAGCGTCGGGGGCGGAAGGAAATGCACTCCGCCACGCCGGGTGATTTCCGAATTCGACGGCTCTGACAAATGAGGGCGAAAATGGCGAGTGAAAGTCACTTCGTCATCCGCTCCTGCGCCACTTTCCCCGACTAACTTCGATTCGTATTAAAAAAATAAATAACAAAAATCTCCCTCCAAAACGTTGTTTAAAAAAATTAAACAATTGACAGTCGAACTACTTAAAACATTTTTAAAATTAAAAAAAATATATTTATAGGAAATAAATACGTCTTACAAAAACAGAAAAACGATGAATTTATAATTTCTCCCAGAAGAAACAATTGACAATCGATTTAAGCTGTCAATAACCTGTCAGATTCTTTTCGATACTCTCTCGCTCAGAATAAAAAACAATTGACGACCGACGCGGGTCGGTTATTGTCGGCATTTATTCTTGATTTTTTGATGAAGATTTCAATTTTTCTTCGAATATCAGTCGATTTTTAAAATCTGTAGAATCACTTTTAAAAATTTGAATTATTTCGATACAGGAAAAAGAAACAATTGACACTCGGTTTAATTCACGTTTCAATTTGCAATTGTATTTTTTTAAAAAACACTCTCCAGACTCTCTTCGATATTTCCTTTTAACGTATTAAGGAAGATTTCATCAATTGTTCTTTTAGAATTACAAAGGACTTAGAAAATTCAAGAAATGATTAATTTGAAAACCTCGTTCGGAACAAAAAACAATTGATAACCGACGCGGGTCGGCTATTGTCGGCTTTTATTCTTGATTTTCAGGCGAAGATTTCAATTGTTTCTTCGAATATCAGTCGATTTTTAAAATCTGCAAAATAACTTTTAAAAATCTGAATGATTTCGATACAGAAAAAAAACAATTGACACTCGGTTTAATTCACGATTGAATTCGCAATTGTTTTTTTTTTTTTAATACAACATTTGCCAGACTCTCTTCGATATTCCCTGTTGACGTCCTAAGGAAGATTTCATCAATTGTTCTTTTCTAACGACAAACGACCTATAAAATCCTAGAATTGATGAATTTGAAAGCTTCAGTGTATTGGCCCGGAAAGAAAAACAATTGACAATCGATTTAGTTTTTACGACTCGTGCTAGTTGCCTTCGCTTTTCATGTGAAGATTTCAATTGTTTCTTGATATCAAAGTATGATATCATAGTTTGAAAATCTGAATTGTTTGGATCCAAAAAAAAAAAACAATTGACATTTGTTTCGATGTACAGAGGAAAATATCGATTGAGTTTGTAGACCTAATTTGTTTTGATTAAAAAAAAAACAATTGCTTTTCTATTTCCATTGCAAATTTTTTACAACGTTCAAAAAATAGTGAATTTAGAAACCTGAATTCTTTTGGTTCTGAAAAAAAAAAACAAATAATAATTAATTGATATTTTCTGTTTTTATTCGTGATTTCTGTAGAGGATTTCAATTGTTTCGCCTTATTTTTATCATTAAAAAATGATTTAATTCACGATTCGATTAACAATTGTTTACAAAACTTGTCAAACTCTTTTCGATATTCTCTTTTAACGACTTAGAAAATCCGAGAAACGAAGAATTTTTGAAAAATTTAGGCCCAGAAAAAAAAACAATTGATAACCGATTTAGTTTGTTCGTCGTATAACGGTTATTGTCGGCTTTTATTCCTGGTTTTCTGGTGAAGAGTTCAATTGTTTCTTGAAACATTTTTAAAATCTGCAGAATAACTTTTAAAAATCTGAATGATTTCGACAATGGAAAAACAATTGACGTTCGTTTTAATTCACGATTCAATTTGCAATTAATTTTTTTTTATACATCACTTGATAGACTCTTTTCGATATTCTCTTTTGACTTACCAAGGAAGATTTCAATTGTCTTTTCTAATTGCCTTAGTTGTTTTAGCTCAGAAAAACAAAACAATTGACGATCGATTTTAATTTTTACGAAGCGCTCCAGTTACTTTCGGTTTTCTTTTTTAGTTTTCATGTGAAGATTTCAATTGTATCTCTCTTGAAATCTTAGTCAATCTTCAAAATCTGAAGAATACAGTTTGAAAATCTGAGCGGATTTGACTTTTTCTAAAACAATCGAGATATTGAATTTGACGACCTAAATTGTATTGATTAAGAAAGAAATAATCTGTTTCTATTTCAAATACATTCAAGAAATGATGAATTCGGGACGCTGAATTGTTTGGCTCGGAAAAAAAGAACAAATAACAATCGATATTTTCCGTTTTCATTAGTGATTTCTGTAGAAAATTTCAATTATTGTTTCCTCTTAGATTTAGCTCAGAAGAAACAATTCAAGATGTGACTACAGTATTCACTCTCCGAGGGAGATTACAATTGTTTCTTTGAATCTCAATCGTCATCAATATATGAAGAATAATAAATCAAATCTTCTTGCTCGGAAACGAAAAAACAATTGACAATTGGTTTAGTTTGTCCGATGCATGCTAAATATTTCCTTTTCTACGCTTGTTTTTTTTTCTTCTACAAAATTTCAATTGTCTCTTGGAGTGTTTTTGTTGTTTTAAAGAACCTTAATTTATTTTTTGAGTTGAAAGAAACAATTGACAATCGATTTCAATCTTCAAACGAAAGCCAGTGTTTTCAAATCATAAAATCACCTCCGAAATGTAAAGAACAGTAACTTAGAAACCTTCATCCAGTTTAAAAAAAACAAATGACAAAAACTCAAAATATTATGAATGTGGAAACCTCAATTGTTTCGCTTCGGCAAAAAAAAACAATTGACAATCTGTTTAATTTGTTTGCAATTATTTTCTTTATTACAAAACTTGTCAGACTCTTCGATTTCAACTGCTTTTTCTCTAATTACTAACGATCTAGAAAATCCAAGAATTAAAAACAATTGACAACCGATTTAGTTTTTACGACGCCTGCCAATAACTTTAAGTTTTTATTTTTTGTTTTACGTGAAAATTTCTTGAAATCATAGTCAGAATTGCTTCGATTAAAAAGAAAAACAATTGACATACTTTTCGACATTCTAAGACCTAAGACGTTTTGATTAAGAAAGAAAAACAATTGATTTTCTGTTCCCATTTCAAACATCTTACAACATTCAAGAAATGATGAATTGTTTTGGCTCAAGAAAAAACAAAACAAATGACAATTGATATTTTCAGTTTTCATTCGTGATTTCTGTAGAAGATTTCAATTGTTTCGTCTTATTTTTGACTTAGAAAAAACAACTGTTGACTCTCCAAGGAAGACTTCAATTGTTTCTTCCAAACGCAATCGCCAGCAAAATGTGAAAAACAATAATTATAATCTTCTTATTCTCAATTGTTTTTTTTTGTAGTTTGTTTGTTTGAAACACAATTGACGATCGATTTTGATAATCAAACAAAAGCCAGTGTTGACTTGCCGGGGGAGAGGAGGGGTTTCAACTGTTTTTTCAAACCACAGTCGTCTTCAAAATGTGAAGAACAACAATAATTTAGAAACCTTTTTCCGATTTAGAAAAAAAAAAAACAATTGACAAAATTCAAACAATGATGAGGTGGAAACCTCAGTTGTTTCGCTTCGGCAAAAAAAAGACAATTGACAATCGATTTAGTTTGCCTGACGCAGAAAAAATATTTTCGGTTTCCATTTTTGATTTCCTGCAAAAGATTTCAATTGTTTATTCGTGTTACAATCAAAATCAGGTGGAAAAAGTTTGAAAATCTAAATTGAATTTGGAAAAGGAATTTTCCTTACTTTAGTTGTATGATCCTGCGGTTTTGATTTTTAACTTTTAACTTCAAATTTAGTGGCTTGTTCATGAAAAGCTTAAAGAATTTTTATGGTCTTTCAGGTCCTACCCAAAAGCGTCCTTGGATCTTGTTTATTCTTTTGTTTAGAAGGAGAAACTTTTCAATTGCAGTTATCAAACGCGTCTCTGTCACTTCGATATTACCGTTTCGAACTTAATTGCTTAGTTACCTGCGATGAAAAGTTTCTACCCAAAAACGTCCTTGGATCTTGTTTATGCCCTTTTGAAACCCGAAAATTTATATTATCGAATCTGTAATTATTGAACTGCACCTCTGTCGCTCGGATCTTTATTTAAAATTTAGTGGCTTGCTCATGAATCATTTATGGAATTTTTATGGTCTACCCCAAATACGTTCTTGGATCTTGTTTACCTTCTTTTAGGAAGAGGAACTCTTCAATCGCAATTCTCAAGGAACACTTAGATTTTATCATTTCGAACTAAGTTCTTTCATGACGACTCGCGATAAAAAGTTTGCCCAAATACGCCCTTGAATCTTGATTATACCCTTTTTGAAGACGAAATTTTCTCTTTCCAAACCCAACTATCGAATTGCGTCTCTATCGTTCAAATCTTTAGTTTTGAATTTAGTAGCTTGCTCATGATAAGTTTTTTCTGCTCTTTCAGTTCCTACCCAAACATGTCCTTGGATCTTGTTCATCACCTTGTTTAGAAGGAGAACGTTTTTAATCGCATTTATCAAACAGCATCTCTTTCACTAGGATCTAATCGTTTCGAATTTGCGATGAAAAGTATTTCGTTCTTGTTAGTAATAAAGTTGAGATGATCGAGTGAACGACCGGCCCACTAAGATATGGGTCATCCCTGTCGGGAGTCGTTGTTCCTGGCAAATCTGAACTTACTTAAAAGCCTTTCGAGTTTGCACAATGTAGTGCGTGGAATTAATTCATCAGTAAACTGCATTGGCCTCGGGGGCGGAGGACGAGGAGGAGGAGGAGGAGTAGAGGGGCGCCTTGGTAACAGCGACAGCATGCGTTTCAGCCGGCCGATGACAATCAGCGATCGAAATTGATGGATTGCGCCCTTTACATGTGCATAAATTAACATACGCGCCGGACGATTGAACGGTAATGACGCTTTGGGAAAAAAATTACCTGGAGCAGCGCGCACACGTGTCGTGCCCCATTGAATTTCAAATATTTTTTTCCGCTGCCGCCGCCGCGGCGGTGACATGAAATATTCAAATGCGTTCTTTCTGGATTAATGCACTCGTCCACTTCACGTCCGCTCGCCGTTGTCCGGTAATTGGATTTCGTTCTGATTCGGCGATTGATTGCAATCGCGCACGTCACGGCATTGTGTGTGTGTTTTTCGGATGCGTGCGGCCGGAACTCGATTCTGCCTGCCGCTTTCCAAACGTCAAACGACAACTCGACCAAAACCGCCAAAGACAGACGCCATTCTAAACATCAATCCATCCGATCCTATCAGAAGCTGCTGCAAAGAACTAAGTACTCCAACCGGAGATCATTACATTCAATTAATTCTGATTCCCTGTTCTCTTTTCTTTCTCATCAATCCACCTCGATTCTTCTTCTTTAAAAACTTCGATAAATTCAATCTTTTCGACTCTAATCAAAATTCTTTATAACTAACATAAGAACTGCCTTACTTACTAGAAATTGAAGTCAGCGCCATCTATGTAAATATTTCTGATATTTGACAAACTGAGACTTTCAATTTTGGACCAACTCCATCTACACACCGTTACTAGCATTATTAATTCCATTGAAATGATGCTTTTGCTGAAGTCAACGTCATCTGTACATCGGTAAACTTTCTTCTACTTAAGTTTTAATAATCGATTCCTGCGCCATCTGCACACCGACATTGAAACTAACAAACTTATTACCACTATCTTCCATCACCCAAATTCGAACTTAAAAGCTTTCAAGAAGACTTACGGCATCTAAAAGGTTGAATACTTTCATTTTGGTTAGATCTGCATGTTCTTAATCTTAAATAATCGGTTTTAGCGCCATCTCTAGGCCGATGTTAACACTAGCAAACATTTCCTCACAATCTGCCTTTGCACAAACTCGGATTCTGGGGAGCTGGAGTACCTAAAACGTTGATTTGTGCTGAATCAGAATGTTAGCGCTATCTATTATCCAACATTGAAACTTCGAAATCTTTCCTTGTTCGAATTCGGATTTAGAGTTCTCTGGGGGACTTGGAACTTCTAATAGGTAGGCTACATTAATTTTGGCCGAATTAGAGTATTGTTAACCCTGCATCAACGGTTTCTAGCGCCATCTGTACACCGACGTTGAAACGAACAAAACTTTTGTCGCTATCTTCCGTCGTCCAAAGTCGAATTTAAAGCTTTCAAGCAGACTTACGGTTTCTAAGAGATTGATTCATTTGATTTTGGTGGGTCGGGATGTTCTTAAACTTGGATAATCGGCGTCGGCGCCATCTGTACGCCGACGTCAACACTAACAAACATCTCTTCGCAATCTACCACTGCATAAACTCTGATTCTGGGAGACTCTGGAGTACCTAAAATGTCAACATTTGCTGAATCTGAGTGTTATTTATTCTTTAGCGCCGTCTATATACCAAAGGAGAAACTAACACTTTTCAACATAATCTTCCGTTGTCTAAAGTGGAATTTAGGGTTCTCTTTGGGACTTGGAACATCTAGAAGCTTGACTACATAGATTTTGGGTTAATTGGAGTATTGTTAACCTTGAATTAAAGGTTCTAGCGCCATCTGTACGCCGACGTTGAAACTAGCAAACTTTTCCTGGCTCAACCTCGAATTTAAAGTTTCGGGAAGACTTGGGGTCTATTAAAGATGAACTGCTCTAATTTTGACTCTATCGGAGTACTATTAACCTTGAAAAAATTGGCTTTGGCGCCATCGGTACGTCGATATTGAAACTAAAACTCTTTTTCGGGCGAACTTCCGTTTCCCAAACTGAACTCAATGCTTTCGGAAGGACACAGAGCTTGCAAAAAGTTCACTGCTTTGATTTTGGCGTAGTCCAAGTATTA
Organism: Serrognathus titanus; assembly: GCA_039766575.1. NCBI lineage: Eukaryota > Metazoa > Arthropoda > Insecta > Coleoptera > Lucanidae > Serrognathus > Serrognathus titanus. Next base: position 673,728 of record CM077911.1, read on the forward strand.
TTAACGTTGAATAATCGACTCTGGCGCCATCTAAACGCTGACATTGAAACTAAAAACGTTTCTCGCGCAGGCTTCCGTTACCCTAACTGAATTTAAAGCTTTCAGGAAGGCATAGGCTATATAAAAGATTGACTACTTTGAATTTAACTGATACAGAGTGTTATTGATCTTGAATAATCGGCTTTAGCGCCATCTATATGCCGTCACAGAAACCAAAAGCATTTTAGGGCAGACTTCCATTGCCCAAACTGACCATACGTCTTCAGGAGGACATAGTATGTATAAAGGGTTGACTGCTTTTGATTTTGGCTGAATCTCAACTTTATTACCTTGAATAATTAGCTTTGGCGCCATCTATATGCTGATATTGAAACTAAAAACGTTTCTTGCGCAGGTTTCCGTTGCCCAAGCCAAACTTAAAGCTTTCAGAAAGGCATACTGTGCCTAATTGGTTAACTGCTGACTTTGGCTGAAATGGAGTATTACTGACCTTGAATAATCAATTTTGTCGCCATCTATATACCGTTATTGAAACAAAAAGACCCTTTCACGCAGCTTCAGTTATCCAAACTGAACTTAAAGCTTTCATAACGACATAATGTGCATAAAAGATGGACTGCTTTGACTTTGGCTGAAATGGAGTATTATTAACCCTGAATAACCAGTTTTAACGCCATCTATACGCCGACATTAAAACTAACAAAGTTTTTTGCACAAGCTACATTTGTCTCAACTGAGTTTAAACCTTTCAGGAGGACGTAGTTTGTATGTATAACGGAAAAACGGCTTAGATTTTGGCTGAATCGGAGTATTCTTAAACTTGAATAATCACTGTAAGCGCCATCTGTACTCCAACCTTGAAATTAATCGTTCATTATGCAAGCTCGAATTTAAAGCCTTGATGACGACTTGGAGCATTTAAAACTTCGACTAGGTTAGTTTTGGCTGAGCCGGAGTATTAATAACCTTCAATAATCGGTCTTAACGCCATCTATACCCCGACATTTAAAACTGGTAAACTTTTTCTGGTTATCTTTGGAGCAAAACTTAAATTTAGGAGGACTTGGAGTATATAAAAGCTTGCCTGTTTTGATTTTGGGTGAATCGTGTCGAAGTTTGGGGGTAATTGAGTTAAAAACAATTGACGACGACGTTCAGCATAAGAGCCGGCGAATAAATAGTTGTCTCGAGCTTCGTATCCGAAGTGGAAGCTCGAAGTTCGCGTGACCTTGTCGGACAATGACGGCCTGAAACTTCATCAAGTTTTCAGCCGATCCGTTCTGGAAGGGGTGGAATCCGCAGTTTATCGGACAATGATGTATCGGGCAATTATGAAAGTTTGCGGATTTGCATGGGGCGATTCTTTCCGTTCGTCGCGACGGCGACAGCAGCGGTTTTAGGGCCGAGGCAAACAGGTTTTTTTTTTCTTTTTTGTTCAATCCTCAACGGTGATATTATAGTTTGTTTCAAGATCGACAAATCGATTTTTGGGCTAACAAATAGTATAGGATAAAAAAATTTGACACTAGTGCATAAGACACAGGTGTCCCACTTTTAATGAACTTAGAAATCCAATCATTAAAAAAAAATAGTCTGTGAGCAAAACTATTTTTTTTAAAGTAATCGGAGTAATTCGTATTCTCTATCGTCCGTTCGCATATCGACGTCTTGTAAAATTTGAGGGATGAATGCGATAATAATAAATCGCGAAAGTTGAGTTCGACGAGAAGGAGCTCGGGCGACGTAGGTCGGTGCCAAGAAGAATTTTCCTGCTTTATTTTTCGCGCTCCCTTCTCGCTGGCGGTTCCAAAAAATCCGGCATTAATAACGTGCGCGTTTCGGAATTCTTAAGCCCGGACGACATCGATTATTTTCTCAAAGTTTACTAGGCGCTTTCGAGTCGGAAAACAGAAATCAAACTTCTACCGAATCGCCAAAAAATATATCGGAAGGTATACACAGATTAAAAAACAAATGAATCCGATTTAGTGCGATGTAAGCATATTAAAAAAAAAGGAAAATTGAGATTCAAAAGTCGACGTCACATATATACTGCGTGTTTCATTTTTAGTTGATGAATTAATACAGAAGTGTAGCATGACCGAAAAACTAAAAAAGATCGACCATAATAAAAAGATTAATAATGGAATATGAAATATTAATTAATAAGAGAACTAAAATCAAGTAGATAATCAAACAAAAAGAAAACAAAAGAAGACTCTACGATCGCTTGTTCAGAGGAGAAAAATGAAAAGAAAGCATGAAAAATAACAAAAGGAACTGAAACCGATGATTAAAAATAATAAAAACAATAGAAAATCGATGGATAGGTAAGAGAAAATTAAAATGTCAAAACAAAAGTTACTGTATGGATGAAAAAAATTAAATATCTAGGAAATTAGAAAATCAAGGACCAGTAGAAAATGTTTAAAAAAATATAATAAAAAAAACCGAACTCAAAATCAACAATGTTTTTAAAAAATCACAAAACTTACGAAACAAAAAAGCGATAACATTAAAAATTGATTCGACAAAGAAGTATTGTCGCATCAGTATCAATCGATTTTGTTTTATTTTTCATTAATTAAAAAATTCTGCAGAAAGAAACAAAAAGGAACTAAAACAAGCAACTTTTGAAAATGAAAAAAATAAGAACGAAAAAAAAAACAAAAGAAAATCGACAATAAACTCTTGATTTTTAAACACACCCATTGCAGAATTGTTTTGTTTTCCGTTCATTCAAACATTCTACAGAAAGAAACAAAACGAAAATAAAAAGAATAAGATGAATGAAAAAAAAACAAAAAACAATCAACAATTCTCGATTCTTAAACTCCTCCATCGCTGCACAATCGTCAATTTTGTTTTGTTTTTCATTAATTAAAAAATTCTGCAGAAAGAAACAAAAAGGAGCTAAAACAAGAAACTTTTGAAAATGAGAAAAATAAGAAGAACGAAGAAAACAAAGAAAATCGACAATAAACTCTTGATTTTTAAACACCTCCGTAGCAGGATCGCCGATTATGTTTTGTTTTTCAAAAATTCTACAGAAATAAACAAAACGGAAATGAAACTAACAACTTTTGGAAATAAAAAGAATAAGATGAACGAAAAAAAACAAAAGGAAATCGACAATTCTTGATTCTTAAACACCTCCTTCGTTGCACAATCGTCGATTTTGTTTTGTTTTTCATTCATTAAAAAAAATCTACAGAAAGAAACAAAAAGGAACTAAAACATGCAACTTTTGAAAATGAGAAAAATGAGAAGAACAAAAAAAACAAAAGAAAATTGACAATAAACTTTTGATTTTTAAACACCCCCGTTGCAGAATCGCCGATTATGTTTTGTTTTTCGTTCATTCAAAAATTTTGCAGGAAATAAAACAAACAATTTTTGGAAGTAAAAAGAATAAGATGAACGAGAAAAAACAAACAAAAGAAAATCGACAATTCTTGATTCGTAAACACCTCCGCTGCTGTATAGTCGATTTTGTTTTATTTTTGTTCATCGACATTTTTCAAAAAGAAAAGAACAAAAACGAACAAAAAACAGAGGAAGATCGACAATTATTAAGTCTTGAAAATAAAAAAAAAAACAGAAAACAAAAATACAAAGATTAATATAATGTGGAAAGCGAAGGAAGCGATAATAAAATACGAAAAATAAATAACAATGAAATATGAAGAAAAAGATAAACAAAAAAAAAACAAAAGACAACTGAGACCTATTGTACGAAAATAATAAAAAAAGAACTGACAAAAAACAGAGAAGGAATTATAGAAAGAAGATAAGAAATGAGATTTGAAAATATAACGAAAAACAAAGACAACAAACGGAATTGAAAATAAATCAATAATATTCGTCACACCCCGCGACAGTCAATTGTTCCTTTTTTCCATTCGACAAAATAGAAAAATTGAAGATAGAAATGAAATACAAAGTTTAAATTAAGATGATCATGAAACCTGCAAATACCGACTGATTTTTTAAATTTCTCATCATCTCTTGCCATGAAATCTAGACGGCATGTCTTAGCTTAAGTGAAAAATACGTCATTGCACACATTGATGCTGTTTTACATTAAAACGAAGACATGCCGTCCAAATTCGAGGGCAAGAGTTGATAAAAAATTTAGAAAACCACTCGGTATAATAAAACCAGAAATCTAAAATAAAAAATCAATAACATTCGTGACACCTCGTGACAGTCAATTGTTTATTTTTCCAACAAAAAAAAAGAAAGGAGAAATGAAATGACAAGTTTAAATGTAAGACGATCATCAAATCTACGAACAACTAAAAAAACAAATAACACAAATTTTAAAAAAATCTTCTTTTTTTGTTTGTTCTTCATTTTTTAGTCTCGTTATTTTGTTCAGGTAATCATTTTAGTGCATTTGCATAATATTTTGTCTCGATTTGAGAGTGTACAAAAAATGCAATGATTGTAACAGAAATCAGGAAAAAAAAATCAATAACATAATATATAACGTATAACACCTCGTGACAGTTATTGTTTATTTTTTCATCATGAAAAAAGAAAAGAAAATTGAGGACAGAAATTAGAAAAACAAAATCAATAACATTCGTGACATTTCGCAACAGTCGATTGCTTTAAAAAAATATATGAAAGCTGAGAGAGAGGACAGAAATAACAAGTTTCTATATGAATCGGTGTTCTTCACTATTTTGCTCTTATTCTTTTGTCCTTGTCACTTATTTCTCCACATTTAAGTCTAATGATCGTATTTTATCTCATTAAAAAAAGAAGCAAAAACAGAAATAAATATAAACGTTCTGTCTGCATAACAATTTCGCAATAAATTTTCACAAACAATTCTCTACATACGTGGAACATTAGAAGAAAAAAACAGATCAAAATCGAGCGACGCTCAATTGTTTCTATCATTTCTTAATTAAAAAAAAACAATAATGAATGAATAATAAAGAAATAAAGAAATAAAGAGAGAAACTGAAATAATCAGCTTAATTTAATCTTGAATTCAATTTGTCTAAAATGTTAAAGTTAAAATCTTTTGTTCTTTTTTCTTAACTAAAAAAAAAATAAAACAAATAAAAAAAATAAATAAATTCGGTTTTATGCAATAAAATATCTATAAAAAGTATACAAAATTTTAAAAAAAACTAAAAAAAGGAAATATGAAAATGGTGACTTGAGATTAAAAAAAAAACTAATGAAGCAAAATGACAAGATAAAAAGTGTATTAAAAAATGTCTATTGAATAAATGTTGATCGGCAATTGTTTTTCTTATTGTTTGTTTTTCATTATTGTGCTCTTTTCTTTTGTTACTTAATTTGTTTCACCACGTTTATGACGTTACTATACTAAAAGTGTTAATTTCTTTTGTATGGTATAATTAAAATTATTATTATTATTATTATTGTTTAAATTTATCGATCGTCTTTGGTCTCGAGATTATAAAAAGAAAACAAGATAAAATTTAGACAAAAAAAAACAAACGCGCAACACTCAATTGTTTACTGTCTTCTTTACTAGAAAAGAAAAATGAAAATTTAAATGAAATGAAGAAAGAATTGAAAATAACCTTTTCATTTTTAAATCTTAGATTTAATTTGACTATAATCTTAGAACTAAAATCGATCGTCTCTTGTTTTCTTTTTTTTTAAATTATTTATAAATTTGTTTTAGCGCTACAGAAAAATTGGATTGATGATTTAAATCAAATTAATTATGTATTCCAGGTTTTCTTATTGCTGACATTTTCACGTTTTCATTAAAAAAGGAAAAGAAAACAAATGAATGTCGTGACACGTTCACTTTCTGCATTGAAAACGAAAACAAAAATTTTAAATATTACTATAAAATAAATAAACTATAGTTATGTTTTAATTGCCAATTTTTTTTTGTTCATCACTATTTAACACTTAATTTTTTTTTATTCTGCTAATTATTTTGCTTCGGTTAATCCTATTGATTAGTTTGAATCGCGACATCCTGCGATCACTTTTTGACACAACGCGTCGGTTTGGTTTGCAGTGGAAGTCTCGAGCTACTCTGCTGCTGACGAGGTCCCAAGTAAGGCTGAAGCAGCTGTACAGAGGATGCTCGAGGGATCCACTGCAATCAATACCGATTTGCAACAAAATTTTTATTGTTCACTTTCTGTTTTATAAATAAAAACAAATATTAAAAAATATATTACTTTTTATTAATTTTTTATATATAATTTTAAATGTAAAGTAAATAATAGGATTAAACAAAGCAAAATAATTAACAAAATAAAAAACCAAGGGTCAAATAATGATGAACAAAAAGAAAACAATTTGGCACACCGAATTCTTTAGCCATTTCTTATTTATACGCACATTTCACGATCGCCTTACTTTCACAGAATCAAACTTATTATTTTATTTCTATTTTTATTGTCATTGATTTTCACTTTTACATTTCTTTTTAATTTTAAAGCGTTACAAACTTCCATCAGTTATAATGCAGAAAAACTTAAGAGAAAACGCTAGCAATGGTTTAATTTCTTTTGCATGAACTTTTTGTTTAGACCTTGTATAGAAACAAGGCATTAACAAAAAGACTTATCTTCACTGCTTCTTTTTAGGACATTTTCAATTAATTTTAAAAATAACAAGTCTATTTGTTTTTTTGTATTTTTTTTTTTTTAATTCGATGACCATTTTAATTTCTTTGGCACGTGTGTATTGTATATAAACAAAGCGTAACAAAAGAAGTTTTCAGCACTGTTTCATTTCAAAATACTTTTAATAATAATAATAATAATTAATTGATTTATTTTCTGTTTTTTTATTTGGTACTATTATAAGTTTTTTGGCACAACCTTTTTGATTAAACCACGTATACAATAGGTGCGATAAAAAGACGTTTCTGCACTGCTTTCTTTCAGAATATTTTCAGCAGACTTTTAAAACAATTGATTTCGTGTTTAGTTTTTTTATTTGATACTATTTTAAGTTCTTTGGCACAAATTTTTTAATTAAACCCTATATACAAACAAGGTACAATAAAAAAGAATTTTGTATTTTCAAACATGAAACCAGGAAGAATTACATCGACTCTGAAATCAGCGTATACAGCAAAAAGTCGACGTTTAACTTTATTTTACAAGCTGAATTACAATTATAAATTAGACGCCTCGTAAAAACTACAAAATATTTCGTGATAAATTTCAACGAACAAAATGTGCTTCGATGTTTAAACGAAGAACGTTTGGGATGATCGTTTTTTTTTTTTTTCTGACAGGTACTTTTTGATCGCCCCTCGTATAGATGCGATGAAACCCCTGATAGTTCGAAGCAAGCGTATTTGCGTTCGTGTCGTTTAATTAGTATCGATCCCGATAAAAAATTAAATTAAAAACGCTGACGAAAAGTTCCACAGAGGCGGCGGCGGCGGCGGCGGCAGCGGCGACGGCGGCGCGACGCTACAAAGGCACGAACGCGCGTGAGTATTCCGCCAAAGTGGGCAGAAGCGGGCGGGCGCGCGAGAAAAAATTATTCAGCGCTTATTAGCATTACGTGACAGGCACGGCTCACAGAGAGGCCCGCCGCCGCCAACCACCGCGGAGACAAATTGAATAGTGGTTTTATCATCTTATGTGAAGGGCTCACTTCATAATGGTAGGAACATGCAATGGCACACTAGATCGTAGTGAGGCGCTGTTCTCTGCCAGTTGCGATCCGCACACCAATAGAAGCGAACGCGCTGGCTAGACCACACGAGCTTTTCCCTGTGCACTTTGCAACGAGAAACTTTTTTCTGTGCCTCAAGTCACCACCGACCCAAAACGAAACTAGCAAAAAAAATTGTGATTTTTTTTCGAAACGAATTCAAATATCGCGGACGGCCCTCAAAAACCACCGAAGTGAAAAGTGACTGCGATTTTTTTTCCTCGTCCTCATCCTCCTCCGGCGAATTTCGCGAGATAAGCAATTTTGTGATACGTGGTGTGTTCATCGTCAAGTTTAGGAAATAGGAAGAAGCGAGCGGCTAATTTTTGATAAACGAAATATTCGGCGGATTATTTTGTGATTGATTTACGACGAAAAATGGAAGCGGCGGAAGCTTCAGGCGTGCGATCCACGTCCTCCTCGGAAGGATGGGAGGTCGAGTTATGCAACCCCAGCCGACGATAGGGAGCTTCAGCGCAAGAAGAAAAATGCAGCAAGTAGTAACACTAGTATTACCGCTAGGTTTAGTAGCCCCAGAATTAGCTAGGAATATCCGAAACTCCCGAAGATAATATCAACTAGCGCACGTAGTCATAGTTATTAAAAAAAAAAAACAAATCAAGGCAGGCACAAACAACTCTAAACAAAAACAAAAAAAAGCCGTCCAATAATAGCTAATTAATTAAATTAATTCTGCTCAAACTAAAACAAAAAATACTACTACAAAGTGAGATGGCAGTGTTCAAGAACTACTACAACAGAAGAGCAGCCAGGGGGTTGCACTTAAACGCCCTCTCATGCCTCTACCTCCTGTGCAGCACCATCAACTGCACGATGGTCAGCGGGGAAAGAACGAGGCACCACCACAGCAAGCCCCCGGTTGAAGACGTTTATGTTTCGCAGCTGGAGAAGAGCGCTTTGGAAGACGGTACCATCAAGCACAGTTGCCCCAACTGCCTCTACAAGACGGACCGCGATCTCAAGTCTGAATCTGATAATCTCAGGCTGGAGGCCATCAAGAGGCAAATTCTGTCCAAATTGGGCCTCAGGCACAAGCCCAATGTGACCCATGCTTTACCCAGGGAACTCATCGAGAAGACCTACAGGACCATCAACGGCGAGAGGCACGAGGAAGAGTATTATTCGACGACGAGTGCCAGAAGTGCCAGCTATGAGACCGTCGACGTCGACGATTATTACGGAAGAACCTCAGAGATCATCTCTTTCGCTGAGCAAGGTAAGATTCAGTTTCCTCAAACGTCCAAGTTTGGACCTAATTCAGAACTTTTGAGGACCTCTCGCTTTTCGCAATAAAAAGGAAAGAAAACTGCGTTTTTTCCTTCAACAATATTTTTTGGAGTCTCGTTCGTTCAGAGCCCCGAATTTTGGAGCGAATCCAACTCCACGTTTTTTGCTCAAAACACTCAAAATTGATTACTTATTTTTAAAAAATTTAAAATGCGATTGTATTTCTGTCTCTTTTGACATTCGTTCAAACGCCCTGAATTTAGAGGCAAATTCAAGTCAAAAATTCAGTTACATTTTCCTGAAGTTACTGAAAAAGTTATTTGACCTTTTATCGTAAAAAATTCGTGTGAACTTCGATTATATTATGGAAAACAATTGTGATTTTTTCTTTATCAAAATTTTTAGTTTTGACGTTCGTTCAGTTCAGTTCGTCCCCAGTTTTGGGGCAAAATTCAATCACTTCATTGCTGAAATTACTGAAGACTTTTTGACCTTTTTTTGTAAAAATCAAAAATTGCGATTGCTTTGAACTTCGATTACACATATTATGGGAAACAGTTGTGGACTTTTTCTTCGACAAAATTTTCTACCGTTTTGGCATTCGTTCAAATTTTGGGACAAATTCAACTTTTTTGGTAATAAATACAAAACGCAATTTATTTGAACTACTGAAAATAATTGTGAAGACAAAATTTATCCTAAATCGCCTTGACATTTGTTCACACACCCTCATTTTTGGGGTAAATTCAACTCCGCAACACAATCACGTTTTTGTTCAAATTACATACAGATTTTTGACCTTTTTACGATTGCTTTGAACTTGGATTATAGTTACTCATTATGGAAAACAGTTGTGAATTTTTTCTTCAACAAAATTCGCTATCGTTTTGATATTCGTTCAAACGCCTCAAATTTTACGGCAAATTCAACCCTAAAATCCAATTACTTTTTTGTTCAAATTACTAAAGGTTTTTTGATACTTTTTGCAAAAATTAAAAACAGTTATGAACTCCTTTCCTTCATTGCAACAGATCGAGTAGACTAGAATTTTCTATCGTTTTGACATTCGTTCGGCTGCCCCAAATTTATGAACAAATTCAACTCCAAAATTCAGCCACGGTTTTCCTCAACTTGTTGAAGATTTTGTTTTTTTAGAAATAAGAAATATAATTAATTTGAACTTCGATTATATTATGGGAAACAAAATTTTCCCGAATCTATCGCCTTGACGTTGTTCAGTCGCCACCAATTTTAGAGCAAATTCAACTCAAAAATCTAATAATAATCAATTTTTTGCTGAAATTACTATAGATTTTTTGACGTTTTCTCTGTAAAAATATTGCTTTTGAACTTTGGTTATACCTAGTACGGAAAACCGCTGTGAACTATCGTTTTGAAATCCAGTAGATGCCGTTCAGACGCTTCAAGTTTTGAGGCAAATTCTACTTCAAAATTCAATCACGTTTTTGAAGATTTTTTTGACCATTTTTTTGGTAAAATAAAGATGCGATTGCTTTGAACTTCGATTATAGTTGTGAACTTTACCTTCAACAAAATTCGCTATCGTTTTGACATTCGTTCAGAGCAAACGCCTCAAATTTCGACCCCAAAATCCAATTACTTCATTGTTCAAATTACTAAAGATTTTTTGATATTTTTGTAAAAATTAAAACTGCGATTGTTTTGAACAGTTGTGAATTCTTTTTCTTTATTACAACAGATGGAGTATCGTTTTGACATTCGTTCAGATGCCCCAAATTAAGGACAAATTCAACTCCACGTTTTTTCTCAAATTGTTGTAAATTTTCTGACCTCTTGTTTTTTTGTTAAAGTAAAAAATGCAATTGATTTGAACTTTGATGATATTATAGGAAACAATTGAACAAAATTTTCCCGTATTTATCGTCTTGACATTCGTTCAGACGCTTCCTATTTCTTTGAACTATGTTTATATTATGGAAAACCGTTGTGAACTTTTTCTACAATAAAATTTTCTATCATCCAATACACGCCGTTTTGACGCCTCAATTTTTTAAGGCAAATTCACTTTTATGTTCAAATTACTAAAGATTTTTTTGGTAAAAATAAAAATACGATTGCTTTGAACTTCGATTATACTAATTATGGAAAACAATTGTGAACTTTCTCTTCGACATCATTTTTTTCGTTTTGACATTCGTTCAAACGCCTCAAACTTTGTTGCAAATTCAATCTCAAAATTCAGGTACCTTTTTGCTTAAATTAATATAAAATTGACTTTTTTGTAAAAATAAAAAATTCGATTATTTTGAATTTAGATTACATATAGAAAATAGTTGTGAACTTCACACTAAATTTTTTATCATTTTGACGTTCATTCAAATACATCAAATTTTGAGGTAAATTCAACTTCAAAATCCAATCACTTTTCTGCTCAAATAGTTGAAGATTTTCTCACCTTTTTGTTGTAGAAATAGAAAATGTGATTGCTTTGAACTGCTTTCAATGAGTTGCGAAATGTTCTTCTAAAGAACTAATCAAAAATTATCCAAAAACTTTTCGGCCAAAATGGTTTGTCTTAAGGAATACTGCAAATACAGTATTTTTACCACAATTAAGTTCAAGGCGAAAAAGAAACAATCAAAGAGTATTAAGAAAAAACTTTTGAGTGTTCAAATTTCTAAAAAAAATACTCAGAATTCAGTATTCAATTAAAGAAATTTAAATACGTATTTATTATTTTTTTTATTGTAGTTTTTATTATGAAAAGAAATAAAAAAGCCAAAGTTCAGTATTTTCCCTATAAAAGCAAATAGTTCTTCTATTACGAAAGGAAAGGAAATTGAAAAGTCCAAATTCACTATTTTTCCCCAAATGTTCTCCCAACAAAAAAAAATAATGAAGCTTAAATACACAATAAAAAGCTTTTTATGAATATGTGGATTTTTGGTCAACAAAAAAGAATTTGGCACTTGGAATTTCCAAATTTTTTCATTTTTTTTCCAGAACATTAAGAATGTAATACAATAGTCTTGAACAACCGATCAAAAAATCTTTTTGAGAACTCAAAACATGAAACAACTGAATTTTGATATAAAGTACAGACTCAGGTCTTAAAGAATTCGTGGGAGTAAAAACGATCTTTAAATTTTGATCTTTCCCACACTTTTCCAAAATCAAAAAACAATTGAACACGCTCAGCACTTAGCACAAGACAAAGAACGAACATTTCTGGCGGTATTTCGACTTCTAGTTTTTTTTTTCTTTTGCAAAAATAGCACTAAATTTTGGAATTCAATTTTAATTTTTTTATTTTTGTGAAAAAATTACCAAGAGAAAAGATTTTGGTCCCAATTTTGATCTGTCTTAAGCAAAATCCTCAGAGGTTTTTAGATTTCGACCATTCAAGCCCCAATTCTGCCTTGAGCAAAATCCTGAGGCAAACTGAAGACGGAAAAAGGAGTTAGATTTTAATCACTTTTCCCTAAATTTTCTCGAAACTAAAACCAATTGAATAAACAATCATAAACCTAAGCAGTCATCGCAATGTTTCGAACTCCAGGACTGTTTTTCTAAAATCCATTTTAAAACATTTATTTATTTGATTTAAATCTTAAGTCATCTGTTTTGTGAAGACCCAAAAGCAAATCGAGGACTTCTCGACTTCCAATTGTTCGCTTTAATACAAGACTCAAAGTTTTTTGGCAATTTTCCAATTTCCAAGATGCCTTCAAAAATCGAAGTACTATGATATAATCAGAATCGAAAAAAAAAGAACTCGAAAGACAGTTTGGAGCAATCGTGGCAATTAAATCTTCTGTGTTGTAATGAAGCGGAGAAAAGTTCTGGCGAACTACTTTGTGTAAACAAGCCGGCGTTTCGTCCCTCGGATGACCATGCTGCAGCAAAATGCACTTTGTATGCAAACAACGCGGTCCGGTTTCTCTCCGAGATCGGTTTCCGCTTTTGCCGAAAGTGTTCAGAACTTTTATCGCGGCGTCACCGGGTTTTAGGGCCGGTCCACACCGGCGCGTCATAATCGTGCGGTTCGCCAGTGACTAATCCGTAGGTGTCAAATAACGCAGACGACGTGGACGTCTCAAACCCACGTCGAGTTCTTTCAATACCGAACACGTTTGAGTCAAATAGTAATTATTTACGACAACTTATGACAACTGTCACTTTAACTGTCATATCTTTGGTATGTCAACTTCGAAATTGTCGTTCGCATTCCAAAACGGTATCCAAATCATAAGTATCGTGACTTAACTCAACTGGAACTGTTTTTTGTTTCCTTTTTGGCTAAACGAAGAAACTGTCAATTTGACATTCTAGTTAATTTTTCTGAGACTGAGACGTCAACATACGGATATTAATTTCATGATAATTCCTACGTCATATTTTTAACATGTCATATCGGAATGTTTCTGTCATTTTTGTGTCAAATTTAGAAACCTCTCAAATCGAGTACATTCACGTTCCCAGGCGAATTTTCGCGTACCTTGCCCACCTACGATCAAAACTCACGTGCAGCGAGACGACGCGTTCGATAATTTTCTGCAAGCGAGATTTCGATCCGCAACCGGGCGTAATTGCAGCCGGCGATTCCGGGAACGTCCGTCGCCGTCGTTTTCGAAACGAACTTTATTGCAGTCGATCACGAAGTCGCGTTTTAATTGCGGCTGAACGAATGCGGTTTCCTCGTTCGATAAGGCGGATGACTTCGCCGCTCTTCTGCGATTCTTCTGCGGATGTCTAAAAATAGGAGTTACCACGCGCGAACCGTGACCAAATTAAAAATTTCGTTACTTCCTTACTTGGCTCGAAGGTGCTCCTTCGTTTTATAAATTAGGACAAATTATGACTTATCCTTTTTTTAGGTCATACTAAAGTCATATGGCAATCGCCTGATGAAATCCGTTGCAATAATATTCCAGAAAAAAATGGGCTATAAGAATTTGTCTCAACTCAAATAGTTACGCCTCTTCTAGACTCGTATGGCTATGACGCTTTCCTGATTGTCCAAGTAGGCATTAATAAGTGCAAGAGGTGTGCACTGCTTCCGGAATAAAATGAAAACTCTTTTTATCATTAGGATGGCTTTAAGTTCGCTAGTAAAGTTCGTATGGCTATGACCCATGACAAACCGTGAATGTCAAGATCTTTTTCACTAACTCAGCCCTGCTGATTATGCTCATTTTAACAACGTCTTCAATTTGTTCGTTAACCATAAAAAGTTCACATGACCTTTCTACGGTAGCTTAATCTAAGCACAAACTGTATGGCCAACAAACCATACAATCTCTTTTTGGTAATCTTGATTTAATTGCTGAAAGCATTAGGTCGTATGTCGGGTGCTAATTGAAGTAAATTTCTTTCTTTCTCTCTTTTGCAATTCAAAGTATGGATCGCGATCGCGGGGCGCGTGAATAATTTGCGTCGCGGCGTCTTTCGTCATGAAAGTTTCAGCGCACATCCGGAGCTTCCGGGACGACGAAGCCATGAAAAATTCAAACGCCATCTACAGGTGCAGCGCGCGGAACTAGGTGGACGACTTAATAATTGAGGAAGTTTAAAGGAAATCCAATGGGCCGTGAGAAACGTAATTAATTCCTCGTCTTTTCTGCAAACCTTTCTTTTTTTACACTTTTTTCTCTTCTTACTTTTAGATTCAGCCTCTTTTTACTCGCGAAAATCATTTGTTTCCTTCGATTTCTCTTTCTCTTGTTAATGGATGATAAATAGCTTCCTTTATTTAGAACTTCTTGCTTGGTTTGGCGTTTTTTTTTCGTGGTTCTTTTTCCCTCCTTCATACAAAAGATCTTTCTGATTTGTCATTTGTTAATTTAATTTTCTCTATTTCTTCATGACGCTCATTCTCTTCTATCTTTATGCATCTGAATTGTACTTTCCTTTGTTTAATTCAGTGCATTTTCGTTCTTCTTTTGTTTTCGTCTTGAGGACTTCATACAAAATGTCTTACTTTTGTTTTATTTTTATTTTTTTGGTCGACCGTATTTTCCCCAAGCTTGTGAGCTTATTAGGGAGGTGTGTTGGCTAGATACTCATGTATCGCCCAGAACTGCTGCGACCGACATACAGATGTTTATCTCTCCTTCATATATTAGCCTTACAAACCGAGGAAACAGAGATAACCCAGTTTAAAGAAGTCGGTATGAATCCGAATTTAATGCGAGCCATGGGAATTCTATCTCTCACGTAGAACCCGCATACACTAGGAAGGGATTCGAACCCACACCTAATAGCTGCTCCACCAAGCGTCAAGTCCAACCATGTCGGCTATGCAATTAACTACTTTGTTTCAATTTTCCGATACTCCGACTCCTTCCCCTTTCTTCACATCTCTTTGGGAGCTGTTCTGGCTGTCGTCTCTCTTCATTTTCTCTATTCCCTTTTTAATATTTCTCCTTCATTGGTCCTCTCTTTAACAAATGACGATAAGCCATATGCATTTTCTCTATCTTTCTTTCTATCTTTATTTTGTTTTAAGGCCCAATATATATACGTCTTCATCCTTTTAAATAAATTTTGAAATGTTCGGCCGCTCCTTTCTTCACACTTCTTTTGGGAGCTGTTTTGGCTGTCGACTCCCTTTGCTTTAATTATTCCCTTGTTTTCACCTTTTGTTTCCTTTTTTTACATACTTTTCCTATCGCCATTTAGTTTCTCTCTCTTTTTCTTTTTAATATTCCTCCTACATTGGTCCTTTCTTTAAAATATGACGATAAATCTGATTTTTTCTATCATTCTTTTTTATTTTGTTTTTATTTTAAGGACTCCAAGAAAATGTCTTCTTTTTAAATCGATTTTGGAATGGTGCACCCTTTCGTACACCTCTTTGGGACCTGTTTTGATTGTCGTCTCTCCTTGCTTTCTCTATTACTTTGCATTCACTTTCGCTTTTTTACTTATCGTATCTTATACTATCGTCATTCGGCTTCTCTTTCACTTTCTTTTTATTTTTTCTTCTTCGATATCGTCTCTTTGTAAATAGAGATCATCCATCTGGATTTCCTTACTTGCGTTTGGAATGCAGTGGGAGATTTTCTTTTTCTTTTTTTTTAATAAGGCCAAGGAGAGATTATTTTATGCCTGAATGAACCTGCTTTTCTCTTATCTTGTTTTTTGGATAGACTCTTTACTTCACTGATACAGGTATTATCTATCTCCTTTTTGTTTTTCTTTCGTTTTCCAATAAATGTTACAGCTTGCAGGTCTCCAATTTCTTCATCTTCTTAGCTAGGTTTCATCCTTCTTCATTTGTTTATTTCTCCTCCTCTCCACCTATCTTTAATGGAAGTCATTTTTTGTTTAAAGAAACTGGATTCATTTCTCTTTTTTCTGGGGTTAGGTTTTGTCATTTCTTTTTCTTCTGCTAATCCGTGGCTCTTTCTTTCTCATATTTCTTTTATCATTGATTACTCACTCTTTCTTTCTCATATTTCTTTTATCATTGATTACTCACTACCTTTTGTATTTGTTTGAGTGGATCTTTGATGTTTCTTTCATCCACGTGAGTATCTTTTTTGAGTTTTTTTGAGGACGTCATATTTCGGATTTAAAATACTCCTACTTTTTTCTTCATGACTCTTTGGAAGTTATTTTGGATGTCATCTCTTCTTACTTTGTCTAATTGCTTTGCCTTTACCCTTCGCTTTACGCATTGAATCAATATTTTCTTTTTCGTTGTTCATTTCTTTACAAGTGGATGTAAGTCACCGTTTGAGATGAAGCAGTTTATTTATTTTTTTTTTCTTGATGAAGACGGAATCAAGCTTCTTTTTCCATAGACAAACACAAAGCATTTGTTTTTCTCTGTGACGATTTGCAATTCTTCCAACTTCTTCTTAACTCAAGGGTATTCTTCATTTGTTTATTTCTTCTTAATGACGGTTACCCCTTTTACTCTTGATTTTCCTTTTTATTTTTGACCTTTTCTATCGTTAAATTACCTTCTTTTGTTTACTTCATTACGTTTTCCGTCACTGTCTCCTCTCCACCTTGCGCTTTCTAACTTTCTATGTCTGACATTTTCTTTTTTCCCCAAATCAGTTCCGATCTTCTTGTTTGGGGATATCCCAATTCAAGTTTAAAGTACCACCACTTCCTGGACGCCCCTTTGGGAATTGTTTTGTCTGTCGTCTATCCTTGTTCTTTCTATGTTTTTTTTTGTCTTCATCTTTCGCTTTCTGCTTTACGTATTTCATCTTATTGTCGTTAGCCTCTCTATCAATTTTTTTCAATTTCTTCTTCTTTTTTATTATTCACCTCTTTTCTTTTGATAATTGGAGAGAAGTCTGAATTTTGATAGGCTTCTCTGGTCGTCTTGATAAGTGATTGGTTCATCTATATTTTTCATGCTAATGCAAGAACTGTCTATTACGTTATCAATAAGTTTCTGATCTTGTCATACTTGGGCACTTTAATGATGGGGTGGTTTTTAATAAACTCAGCCAGACCGCACATAAGAGTGTGTGACTGCAGCGCATAAAGAAAAGTAGGAAAAAAAGGAAGGAAAAAAAACGGCGGAGCGCGCGGCGATAAAACTTTTATGTTTCAATTAAAACGGCGCTATCGGCGCTGCGATCGCCGAGGTGCGAGGTGAAAATGCGCCGCCGACCCGTGTGCACCTTGCTAAACGGTTTTAAGGCCCAAGTCGCCCGCTTCCTGAATCACTTACACGGGGGGCAGGCACGTCATCCACAGTCAATATTTCATGCTGTCGTCGTCGACGTCGTAACCTGGTCGGATTACACTGCAGGTATTTTCCGTGCGCCATACCGGAAACTCCCCTTAATCGCACGACTTTATTCGATCTACACGAGAATGAAGTTTTACTACCTTTCGACGATGTCATTTTGGATTTTAGTTTTTCCTTTTATTATTGTTATTGCGCGAGAAGACCAAACACATAAAAGATGTTGTTCACTTAACATGATTTGTAAAACCATGTCTAAATCAGTCTTGAAACTGAAATGATAAACGACGAAAGACAATCACCAAAGGAAGAGTCTATATTCAACCTTAAGGAAGAGACTTGGACATCGTAAGCATCAGGAATGGTATGAAGAAAAACGAAGCCCACTCTGTGAAGACGACGAAAGACAATCATCAAAGGAAGAACCTGCGTTCAATTTGAAGGAAGAGACTTGTGCATACGCATCAGGAATGGGATAATGAAAGACGAAGCTCACTCTATAGAGATTTAACTAAACCAAAATAAAACTACGAAAAAATAAACGAAAAAAAAAAGAATGCTGTGTAAAACATCGTTCCCAAAAATCAGCCTCTGCCTCAAAATCAAAAACAAAATGCGTTTTTTTGTTTTAATATTTGATAGTCTTTTTTTAACGAATTCAGGCCGTCCTATCGAGCGAAGGTGTTGGCTTCCGCTCGAAATGAATATTTAATTAGCGGTGCTAATTAATCATACGTTCTATATTTATCTCCGCGTGCACTATTAATAGGCCGGGTGTAATTAATACGCACGCGTACAAACGCGCGCGGTCGCCGTGTAAACAAGGATAATCGCTACGGAGTACATCCGAAAAAGAACGCTCAATTCACGGTATAAGCAAAGACTAAAGAAACTGAGTACTGATAGGAAGCGCGAATTTAACAAAGAAACTAAGTTTCCTTACGCATTTAATTTAAAATAAACATGTAAAATCTCTTGGGTATGAACTATTCGGTTATGCTAAGCGCGATTCTAGTCATCTTGAGGTGAGGCTGTAATATAATCTTCTATATAAACAGGTTTTAGTTTAAACAAAGACGTCTGTGACTCAATCGTTCTTATATCCTAAGTATATGCATGATTAAAATATTTGGGTGTGAAATTTCTTAGGTATGAAGCAAGCAAGCACTCTTAGGCATAAGTGGTCATCTCCGATTATAACGAATTCTGGATAAAATCTAATCCTTCTGGTGAAAGTATCTTAAATTTTAAGTATGTTAGTATTACGTTAATTTTTTCGTTGATAGTCCAAAGATCAATTGTATTGGATTTCGTCTCTACGCTCTATATATTGGGTAAAAGCCTTCCTAGGTATAAAGTATCTTGGGTATAAGTTTTCTTAGATAAAAGAAAATATCTTGGGTTTAAACCTTTCTAAGTAAAAAATGAAAAAGAATGAAACAACCTTTTGAGTGTTACGCATGAATCGTTGAGTGTGAAGTTTCCTAGAAACGAACTGCTCAATTCTAAGTACGAATCGTCTCAGACATAAAGTGTCAGAAACAAAGGAGTTTCAGTATGATAGAGTCCCTAGGTGTTTATACGTGAAACATTTTGGGTATGAAAGCTTCTCAATTTCATTACAGGTTAACTTTAAGCCAAAGCTTAGACCTTAACTGTCGTTGA
This sequence comes from Serrognathus titanus, assembly GCA_039766575.1. Taxonomy (NCBI): domain Eukaryota; kingdom Metazoa; phylum Arthropoda; class Insecta; order Coleoptera; family Lucanidae; genus Serrognathus; species Serrognathus titanus. The sequence goes on from CM077911.1 coordinate 693,025, forward strand.
AATAATCGTTGTTAAGCTTCAACTTAAAAATAAACTGGCATTGTACAAGTGGGCCTAAGTATAAACAATTCGACTTTTGCAGCACATTTTATATATATCATGATATACTTATCTTGGGTATGTTGTATGGGTATTTTAATAATTCTGGTTTTGGGTATGTTGCTCCAATAACTTGAAACGTTGATTTTGAGGATCTCGATGTTCTAATTTTGGGTAGGTTGAGTGGGTATCTTGATATATTGATCTTGGGTACGTTGTATAGGCATCGTAATCCCACAATACCTAAGTAACATTTTTTTTACCAGTAGGACTCTTTTATGGAGTTCGCTTCATATATTGTCAGAGCGCCTACGTCTTGGGTATATTGTACAAATGTCATAATATACTAATGATAAATTGATCTTAGGTCTTGATGTACCTATCTTGGGTATGTTGTGTAGATGTCTTGATATACTCATCTAGGGCATGTTGCGCTCTTGGGTATAACCCATTTCGAAAGTGAACCTTTTTGTTCCTGTTAATACAAACTTTTAAATATTTGAAGTTTAATTTTCCGGTAAACGACTTGGGTATGTATTTTCGGTGCGAAGGTGTATTTTAGGTATTTTTCCTAAGCAAAAATTTTAAGATGTGTTATTAGGAGTAGTAGTAATAGAAATAATAGTGATTTCGATATCATTATCTCCAATTAAGTATTCAATATTTTAAGATGAATTTCTTGGAGAATGACTGTCTTGGGTATAAACTCTGTGTATGAGAATTACCTTGGATATGTAGGCCATATTTCTGTACAAAATAGCTGACTATTAGATGCTTTAAATCGAATTTCTCGATACGAACTACCCAGGCTCGATAAGTATCTTGGGTATTTTTGAGTGTATTTTTAGGTGTAAGATTTGTTGGTAGCCTGTTTCTATATAAAATAGCTTCGGTATTATTCTCTCCTATTGGATGTTAAATATTTTAAGATGATTTTTTTGGATAACGACCGCCTTGGATATGAATTATCTACGCTCTAGAAGTATCTTGGGTATTTCTGAGTGTGTTCTTAGAAGATTGGTGAATAGCCTGTTTCTGTATAAAATAGCTTCAGTACCAATCTCTCCTGTTGGATACTAAGGTTTTTTTGGAGAACGACCGGCTTGGGTGGGAATTATCTATGCGCAAAAAGTATCTTGATTTTTTATATAATTTCGGTGAGTATAATTTTGATCCTGGCTTTCTAAAATTTTCATTGATAACTTTGGGTATAATTAAAAACATCTCAATTCGGAAAATTAAGCTATCTATAGTATGAATCACTTCAAGTACAAACGAACGATTTCAATGTCTGCGTATCACCCAACAGAAAGATCTAATTGTAAAAATTCTTGGGTATAAAGTATCTTGGGTATGTTGTCTGAGTACAAGGTATTTCAAACGCAAATCGTTCTAATTACATTTATTTCGTATGAAACGTCTAGAAATGATTTGTGTTGTATTTGAATCGTCTGAAAAACGAATAGTTTAGGTAGGGATAATCCCAAACCCATCGATAAATTCTCTAAGTAAATATTTTTTTTGGGTATTAAAGCTTTCGTATGGAGAAAAACGCACGTGTATCCGAGAGAAGCACATGCAGGGCGGCGGACGTCGTAATCCTTGCCGCTGTCGTCGTATTGCGTAAGAGAGTCGAGTCGTCGGTCCTGTTAGGAGGAAGGAGAATTGCATGCGGGAGAGCCGTCGCTGCAGACATTCTCTAGACTCGGGCCCGACTAGCCGGCACCGGTTTCATCGATCGTATTCACAGACATTCAACATAATTTTTTACTATTGCAATAGTTCGACCTCATCGTCGTATTATAACGGGGCGGGCGGCTCTCTCGCGCCGCTCATTAAATATTCAGACGCTCGTGCTGTATCACCGCGCGACTTTTTGTTTCCCATTTTTGCTTTTTTTTTCTCTCGGGCGATGGGGGCCCGCCGACTCTTCTTCTTATTCTGCTTGCTCTCCATTAGCGGTTTCGATTTTTGTATTGTTGCTTCTGACTGACAGGACAGAGGAGCTTTTATATATTATATCGGCGCTGCCCACGAAAATGATATACAACGTGCTCCCCTTCCACCTCGCCGCCTCCACCACCTCCGAACTACACACAAGCAGAGTAGATGAGAAAAAAATTAATAGCTCCTTGACGTTACGACGATCGAACGCCCTAATAGCTTTACATATGGTCCTCGTTTATTTTATTCATTTACAAATTTTCCAAATTTTTCCAGTTAATCGCTCGTCTTTTCGGAGAGCTTTGATCTTGTTACGTTGCCAAAATATATCGCACTCATCGATCAATATATACTTCTTATATTTAAAGACGAGTCCAACTTTAAGTGATTGCCCACTGGTTTTTCAGCTTTAAAAAGTTTTAGTTTTATTCGCGTTTCAAAAAGAAATGTCAGTGATTGTTCGAGCTTAAAACATTTACTTTGCGATTATCAAAATCGACGTTAAGGTATGAAGTAGCATGGGTATGATACATCTTGAATATTAATCATCTTAGATTTGAACTCTTGAATATAAGAATCCTTAGACATCTGGGGCGATGAATTTACGTAGAATTTTCCAAGCTTGGTTATGACGCATCCAAGCTATAAGTGTGAATCCCTTTACATTGCGATTATCAAGACGCTAAATATCGACATTGAGCATAAAGTAGCTTGGGTATGATACATCTTGAATATGAATCATCTTAGACTTGAGCTCTTAAAGATAACAATCCTTAGACATCCGAGAGTTTCCCTTTTATTTCTGGAGCGATGAATTAACATAGTATCCAAGTCTGCTTAGATATGACGCATTCAAGTTATAAGTGTAAGTCCCTTTTGACAAATTATTGTTGTCGTGGGTATGACGTCAAGTTTGACGATTTTACTCCATCTCTAAATCAAGAATTTTCTTAGATACTGCTTGGGTATAATATATATTAGACCTGTATTAGGTAAGATAAATTTGGGTAGAATTTTTCAAGCAATTCATAAGCTTTGGGTATAATAATTCTGTAGTGTGTGAGTCTTGATGAAATTCCTCAGAGTATCACGATGTCAAATTTTTTTAGATACAGGCTTGAGTATGAAGTTTTTTGACTTATTGTCATATACAATGAACTAATGAGAATTTTACAACGCATAAGAAACATGGCGTAATTTTTTTGCCGATTTAGGTATAATCTGCTTGGGTATGAAGTATGGCAGATATACAAGTAATCACCTTTTAAGCACCTTTCTTTCTCTCGCTTTCTTTATCATGAAAAGACTCTTGAGTCGTGCGAGATTTAAGTCATCTTGAATATGAATTTTTCAAGGTGTAATAAACTTGGGTATGAGCAACTATTTTCAGTTAGCTATCTGTTTACTTAGCAAATCAAAGTTACCGTTTCCCTGATTGAAAGCAAACGTTTTTTTTTCTGCGAAACCAATCAAGTAACTTCGACAATGTCATTGAAAGCAAAGTTTGTCGATTTTCCCACGTAAGGCAACGTACTCTGCTTTCTATAAAACGACGTAATACACAAAATTGACGGAAAATAAAAAAAATAAGTTCGTGAAGCACTTACCCGCCTCGCTTCGGCCCCGCACCCCGAAGACGACCTGCAAAAAAAGGAGAAATTACATAACCTTCGTCGAAATCCACTCAATCCTTTCACCCACTCAGGTTCCAAGAACCATCAATAACGTTATCTTCGATGAAATTAGTCGGGCAAGGCCACTGCGATTTTCGTTCCGGCGAACCCTATCAGGCGTCGGGTGTTATTAAAATTAATAAGTTCTCTGCGGCGGTGGTATTTCGAGAAAGCGCAACAATGGACGACGACTCCGAATTGAATTCGAAAAGGACGCGGAAATCGAAAGCTCCTGTAACTTCCTAGAAACGCGCGTCAGATGGCGCGGTCACTTTGAGGTGGATTAATTTCAAAAGTGGTCTTTGAAACGCGTTCGTCAATTTTTCTCTTGCCCTTGTTTTATTTCCTGGAAACCGAAAAACGTTTAGCGAGTTCATCTTAAATTGAATTTTGATTGAATTCGTTGGACGTTAGCTATTTTTTTTATTCCAGGAAGAAATGTACACATACACAGATTAGCAAATACGCAAAATCCTAGCAAGGCGTTCAATTAGATTCTCCACTTAGCGCCACCTCAACAATGTTTTACATAACGACTACACTTGTTTTTGGAATTAAGAACGTAATGCAAAGGTACTCTCTAATGTGACGAATGATGGCACGCATTTAAAGGATTCCTTTACGGTACATTAGAGTTTTAGAACAACATAATCAAAGTCCGCAGCCTCTTATTTGGGAAAACTTTTTTTACTTATAACCTTAACTCGGGAGACTGGAAAAGAATTCTAAACTACTTGTAACCTGCCCTGCCGGTTTGACTCACTTAAACGAACCAATCAATGCAAAGTGGTCAAATAACTTTTCTAAAAAAAAAAAATGATGTCCACATTGGCGAACACGAGAAGCAAACGAACTTCGGCTGTATTAAGTCAGGTCAGTTTTTGCCCTCGGTCGTCCCGAAATCGATATATTTATGGCGTACAGCGGAGGAAAAATCCGAAGAGGCGCGCACCGCTCCGCCGCCCGCCGACTCGCTGGCGTCGCTTTAAAAAGCCCCGGCGCAAATAAAAGGCCGCAATAAAACTAACGATATTGCAATTAATGAGATGCCCGCGCTTGGCAATAAATTACGCCCCGACTTCGATGGAAAAATTTCCCAAAATATAACCGATGAGTTCCTTGGACACTCTGATCAAGGATTAGACCCAGAAACGCGATGACTCTTCTTTTTCGTAAAGACTTAGGCCCCCCACATCAGGGCGCCAAGTTTTCGTGCCATTAAAAAACTAATATACATGGTGTCCCTAAATGCAGTTAAATGGGAAAATTGAATTTAAATTGCACTGATTTTTTTTTTGTCTCTAGTTTGAAAATCTTGGCGCTCAACATCTCACTGGGTTACTCCAAAGTAAGAAACTTTAAAACTTCGTTAGTCATTATTCATTATAAAACTCGGTAATCGGCTTAACTTTGTTGTACATAAGCAATGGGAATCGTTTTTCCTGCTGAGGAATTCCACCTCCTTCAGAGAGAAGCTCTCGCGTGGCGGCGTTCCGCGGTGGAAAGAAAGCAGCGGTCCTTTGAAGCGGCTGGCGCCCACTTGCACTCGCCCAAAATAAACACAAACGAAACGAAGCGAAAATGTCCCGGCGATGCGAAGAATGCGGCGTCGCTCGACTGCCTTAAAGGCCCCCCAACAACGAAGTTGCGACTTTGTCGGCCTCCCCCCGCACAGCCGCTCTCTAATTTGCACGTCCCGGTACAGCCGAAATCGGATCCGGAAGCAGCTTCATGTCCCGATTAAAATTTCCTGCGCGACCACATAAATCTCCGGCGATTAAGACGGTGGTGAGGTCGCAACAGGTGGGTAATCGCTTTCGAACGTACGTACGCCGGCCTGTGTAGGTGCGTGCTGGTTACACGCCGACGAATTGCAAACATCAGGAACAGTTCCGACTCATCTTACCTAAAAATCCGGCGCATCCACCAAAATTCACAACCTTTCACTACTTTTTTTTATTATCAATAACTTTTTCTACCTATTGTTGTCAGGATGCGGACCATAGACCTGCCCTACACTTGATGGTTACTCATCGAAGTACGAACTGTGCGTAACGTGCTTAACTTTTGATAATGACAGCGTTCCCGCAGTACTACAGTTGATGAAAGATGCCCCAGTTATCCGTAGCATCCCTACATAGAATAGCAAGAGCACTCGTCCCATCTTCTCCATTCCCTCCCCATAGCCGAATCCCTCAGGACCTTTTTTGTAAGGTTGTCGTTACTACCCTAAACAGAAACCCTGTAAGTCATCAAAACCTAGAATCCTAGTATGTCCTTAGATCATATGTTGCATAGGTGAGTGGTTTACACGTCCACGTTTCGGAAGGAAAACGTCATTGACTTTCAGGAATAGAAGTTTATATTCATTTTTCGCTATTGAACGGCTCCGGCACATTTACCATAAGTAGAGTCATAACGGATGTAAATCTAAGTTTGCAGTTGTGAGATAGATGACGCTTAACTACACTATCCCAGCCACATCATGAAATTATAGAAGAACACTTAAAATTCTAGTATTTTCCCTAATGATATTGTCAATGGTGGAATTTCTCTTCTTTTGTTTCGATGTTGGGCTAAGAAATTGCGTCGATTAGAGGTTAGTAAGCTCCCAAACGTTTCACGAAATATTTCCTCCTTCAAATTCTGGCTTAAACTCGTAAACTAGATGCTAGAGATTGAAAGTCGTTTAATAAACTTGTTATTAATTTACGACGTCAGAGGGCGTTGAATCACACTCATTAGAAGCTTAGTACAGTCAATCAGACGTTGTTGTTAGTCATAGTCGATCTCTATCTCATGATCAAATCACTCACAAATTAGTTTCTCACGTCAGTGGAGCCATCTTAACCAATTTTGACTTCGAACAAATTCCAAAGGCACGTTTTATTCGTTTACGACGTTAGAGGGCGTTGAATTACGTTCACTAGAAGCTTGGTCAATCAGACGTTCTCCTTAGCCTCATGACTAGAATCTCTTAAATCAGTTTCCCACGTCAGTGAATCCATCTTGAACAATTCTAGACAAGTTTTATTAATTTAGTCGACAGAGGGCATTGAATTACATTCAGTAGAGTTTGGTACATCCAAACAGATGTTGTCTCTAACTACATTCCATATCTAATCTCACTAGAACCTTTTGATCTTCCACTCAAATCACATTCCAGGCCATCTCTTGATCTCGTGATCAAAATGATTCTCAAATTAGTTTCTCACGTCAGCGGATCCAATTTAGCCCATTTTTGGCTTGGATCAAATTCTTTAGACTCGGCATTATATCAAAATCGTGTCGAATTGCCTTCAAAATTATCTTGAAGTCTTGAATACAAAGAGGCTCAGATTCGTTAAAATTTTCATCTAGATTTACTTACGTTTCTGACTCTATCGTCAGTCCATCAGGAATAAGCCCAAACTTCAATTTTTTACTGAATTCGTCTTCTTGATAATTTCAAGAACTTCATAGCCTCGGCGCCTCCACTACAATTAATAGCTCGTTGGTGGGACGTTAGTAAATAATCTCACGATGACCTAACCTCGACAGCTTCCTTAAGACACCTGCTAGCACCTAATGGTGATGAGTGCTGATAGGCATTTGTTAATGTCTTCTATAGTAAAGCGGCAAATCGGTGCGAACTAATAGGTGCTGATAGGTATTTGTTAACATCTGTTGACGTGCTGAGTAGCGCTTGCTAACTTTAATCTGAGATTGCAGATTATAAATGATAATGTTCACAAGGTTAACAAGCTCGTAACGATTCAACCCGCAGCTTTGATAAGTGCAAGCTTTCTTCACTCGGTTAAGATTCAAGGCCCGCCTTGATAGCATTAATTTTTGAGTGTCGAAGCCGGCGCCTCCACCAATTCTTGTTCACGCTCATATAAAGCAATTTCGGAAATACTTGAATTAGGTCGTATGAAAAAGCGAAAGCGCTCGTGTAACGATGGTCCGTAACAAGGTGGAAAACAACAAGACCATTCGACAGCGGCCGATAACGCGTATCGAGGGCGCCCACCGCGAAGCTCGAGCTCATAAAAACGGACGTAAAAAGGAGTTCTCGCGATCGCCGGAAAGGCAAAAAGCGGCGAATCGATGCGAACTAATAACGGCGAAGAGGCACGGACACAACAGAGAAGATGAAATTTTATTTACGCACTTTTATTAAGAGCGATGTCTCGTTACGTTTATCTGGCGCTCGTAAAACGGGGTAAGTTTCTCGAACGCCGGCGACTTCGCGAGTTCGCAGGTCGTCGTCTGGCCGCATATTTTCCGGACTTTATCTGGGGATGTACTATAAACCGCGAACTTTCCGTGCGGGCAGTAAATCCTGAGTTTATGTCTACCGCCGATTGACAGCAGCGGCGACGGCGTTGTGTTACATAATTGCAGACAGAACCTGAGATTCGAATCTCGGTTAACATCAGAAATCTTTTCGCAAAACGTATTCAGATTTATTTAAATTCGTCCGGAAGTCGGTATTTTTATTTGACAGGGCAGCATCTATCATCGGAACGAGCATTTGTCTTGTCACCCTCGTACCTACCCCACAATCCCCCCGGGTTCACAACAGATAAAGTATGTGGAACATGCAACATTAAAAAAGGGGGAGATAAAACGATACGAAGAAGTTAACTTCTTGTTGATCAGCAGAAAGCTTTCTCTGTTTATCTGATCAAGTGCCGGAACTAATGCGTTTATCCTTCTGTTTTCTATCGTCCAGGAGGGGCAAGTCGTTAATCGCGTTGGTCATTTCGTTTCAGGATTCAGGGTAAACGGCAACAGGCTGCTGGACTTTCGGGTGAACGCTCAGCTGGGGAAGGCCGGCCAGGAATTCAAAGTCAAGTCAGCAACGCTCTGGCTGAGGGCGGACATACGTCACTCGAGGACGAACAAGTGCAAGTCGACCGAGATCTACGTGTTCAAATTCAAGGCCTCGCTCGCTAGGGACGTCAAGCTTACATCTCAGGTGAGACAGACGCCGGATTACATCAATTAGTGCCGTGCTCGTTTCCTTTTTCCCCCCCAAGTTAATTTACGCGGCCTCATTTTCGCTTTTCATGCGAACTTAAACCGCCACAGTCTGACTAATTATCGCAACTTCTTCCAATTGGAACGTGGGGGCCGAAACAAAAGAGAATTCGGCCAAGCTTTTTCATGGTGAAAATCAGGACTGGCACGCTTCTACTTTCTAGGTTAAATCCTTCACAATGAACATGCCAATCATCTATGAAATTTGCTATAATCACCTGGCCCAAATCTTAATTGTAAGAGGTTCGTTTGAGATATGGTGGAGGCGACGGATATAATATATTGAAAGTCCATTGTTTGTTCCGTGAGCTTTTAAATATCATACAAGCAACATTGATCAGTGATTTGCATTTCTCAGGAGTAAATCTAATTGGTTCTTAGATTAACTTCATCTACCTCAGCTAACTGTATGCGGTGGAGGCGCCGGGTGCAATCAATTGATTTTTTTATTTCATCTCTCACTTCATGAACTTTCAAATATCATACAAGCAACGTTGACCAGTAGTTTGTATATCTCAGACCTAATCCAATTTGCTTTTAATTAGAATCCATCTGTCTCGGCATACGGTGGAGGCGACGAGTATAAAAAATTGAAAATTGAGTTTTTCGTTTCATAACTCCCTCAAGAGCTTTCAAACCTCATACAAGCAACATTTTTCCATTTCTTAGGATTAAGTCCAATTACGTTTCAAATTGTCTCCTCTAATTGCATACTGCAGCAAACAATTGAACATTGATTTTTCCTATTCCACCAGTCACTTCGTGAGCTTTCAAATGTCATACAAGCAACATAACCGGGTAGTTTGCATTTCTCAAAACTAAATCCAACTGGTTCTCACATTGAATTCATCTATCTCAGCTAACTGTATAGAGTGGAGACGCCGGATACAAACAATTGAAAATTGAATTTCTTGTTCCACAACTCCCATTATACAAGCAGTTTGCATTTCTCAAGACTGAATCCAATATAAGTTCATCTGTTTCAGCTAACTGTGATATTCGTGCTTAGTAATCTGCCGGGGTTATTGAATAGCCACCCGATATACCCCGTTTTCAGGATGCGAATGATATTTAACAAGCGGATCCTAATTTGCGAAGTTGAACATTTCTGATATATTCAAGGAGTTCAAAGAATCTAACCTCTTTTGCCTCAATCAGATGATGATTCTATCTGTGACATTGTAACAATTGCAAAATTTCGCGACGAAATGAAGTCTTAGCGCATATTTTTCTACCTTCTAGTGTTTAGTAGAGTTATATAGTAGAAGCGTGCTGTACTGTAATAGGTTATGGGCACAGCACGCTGTTACAGAACGTGGTTCCAATTCACAGGCCTATAAGCTTATTTCGTCTTTTGCACCCAAATTCTCAAACCCACAGGTTTACTCGTCCGCAATTTCGTAATCACATGTACAATGGTACAATGTGGTAGAAACATTTTCTCTGAATGGTTATAAAAACTTGATGGTGCCTTACATCCTCCAGTATTTATGAGTGTCACCTCTACTTTGCACCTGGGGCTGATTTTATCACCTTCATCAGAATGATTTCGACATTAGCACTCTTCTATTTCCTAAGAGTTCGCGAGCAAATCACAATCCGCATAGGTCTTCGAGGGTATACCCTTCCAATCCACAAATCGATTGGTTCACAAACAGGTGATGATCCTAATAAGGACAAATTGAAAGCGTCTATATTGAAGTATGATCAAGTGGTCCTTAGGGCTCTTCGACGTTGGCATTACGAACTCTTCTATTTCCAAAGAGTAATCGACGGCGTGATTGATTCTTAGGTGTCCCTTTCTATCAAACTCATCGATTGTTTCACAAACAGGGGATGATCTTAATAAGAACATGGCGAAAGCTCCTGTATTGCAGTAAGATCAATTGGTCCTTGAAGCCCTTCGACGTTGGCATTACGGACCAAATAGTAATCGATGGCACGATTGGTTCTTGAACAAATCGCGATTCGCATTGGTCTGTGATGGTGTACCCTACCTATCCAATCCATAGATCGATCAGTTCATTAACAGGTGACGATCCCGATCAAAGCATGGCGAAAGCACCTGTTTTGAAGTATAGTCCTAACCCTAATCTGCACGATATTTATCGAGATCTTGTTTAAGTTAACACCTTAACTGCTTGTAGCAAAATTTTGATGGTACAATGGTGACTTTTTTTTACTTCTTCCTGACTAACTGATATTATGTTGCAGGAATTTAATGAATACACCGAAGAACCGATCTCGCTGACGTTGGAAGAATCGAAAAGTGGCTGGCAGAAGGTGGAACTGACGGAAACAGTGAAGATGTGGCTAACGAATTCAAACAAAGATAAGCTGCGCCTCATGGTGGACTGCAGCTGCTGTAGTAACTGGCAGATTCACCTTCTGAACCGGGAGGTGGAGAGGCGGACGGATCCGAACCGTCCGTTCCTGGTGATAGAGACGGATCCGACGACGGCTAAGCGGGTGAGGCGAAGAGCGATGGACTGTTCGCCAGATTCGGGCAACCAGTGCTGCAAGCAACCGTTCTACGTAAGCTTCGACACGCTGGGTTGGAAGGAGTGGATCATAGCGCCGTCCGGGTACTACGCGAACTACTGCAGGGGAGATTGCGGACACCACCGGACTCCGGACACGTACGTGACGTACCACACGCACGTGATCGAGGAGCTGAAAAAGACTTACCACCTAAGCGGTATGCAGCCGTGCTGCGCACCCCTCAAATTCTCCAGTATCAGCCTGATTTACTATGATTCGGATCACAACGTGATAAAAAGGGACCTCCCGAAGATGGTCGTGGACGAGTGCGGCTGCCCTTGAACTCAAAAAAGTACTACTAGCAATTAACGTGTTTTAATTGTATTTAAAAGGAAGTGTGCGTGTCTGTACGTACGTGGTGGCGTGCCTGTGCGTTGCGTTAGATATGAGGAAAGCCGTCGTGGTCTCTCAAAACGGAACGCTAGACAAATACGTGAATCTTTTGTAGTGGAATTAGGAGAGCAAGGTACACATGTTGTATAGGTTTTTAATTGATGAATTTGTAAAGATGAGGAAAGCGACTAGGTAAATTATTCCAATGGACTGATTTTACGTGTTTTAGTTGTTTGTTGGTTAAGTTTCCAGGTTGGCGAAACTCTATTTTGACCATTACTGTATGAACCTGGGGGGTTCAAAGCAATCGTCAAAACCAAGTTTTGCCAACCGTTCAAGATGCAAAACATGGACGCATTTGCCAGTAAGTTTCGTGCGGGTGTTGCACCGGGCAAGCCGTGAAACTCGCCACATGAATTTTTAATTGCTGGAAATCAATCTATCGAACTGTTTGTAACACTTGACGATAAGCCACGTGTGCCAATTCACAGCGCGCAGCTATCCACATCCACCCCCATCCCCCTCAAAACCATCAGGGCTTCCTCGCGAAGCAACATCCTCAATTTCGCTTCCAAAAATATGCAGAGGGGGGGGGCTTCCACTCAATTGTGGAAGAAGATTTCGGGTTTCACGCTTGCCCGCGTTCGTTTTTACTTTGTGATGTTACTACTCAGTTGTTTATTTATGTTTTTAGAGAGGAGTTGGAACAGAACGAAAGACGCATTGTGATTGTTTTTTACCATTAAAACTGTGATTTATTCGTTTGTTTTTTCGTTCGTTTGTAAAGTTCCGCGTTTTTTTGTTTAATATTTAGTAGGTAAACGGTAGTTAGGAGGAGCAGGAGCGCGCGCTCCACCCATTTTTCTACTTTTGTACGGACGGATGCGTTGTTGTTTGTTGTTGTTGTTTTGTCGACCTTATCAAGCCTAATTTGCGCGTTGGTTTGCGTACTCACTGCCTGAGAAGATGTTAGGTAAATTTATATAAATTATAAGCATTAACGAGCGACAATAAGAAGAGAAAATTTATTACTACTCACAAATAATAATAATAATAATATACAAGAAACGATTTCTCAAAATATGCAATAAATGTAAAGGTAGGTTATGCTAGTCGAAATATTGTACTCAAACTTAGATGAAATAGCTTGAATACAAAAGCGGGAGGTTAATTAAATCGGAGGCGTTCGGCCATCCGAAATAAACTCGATTTTTTCTTACCACACACACACGCGCCAGTATCTCCTCAAGAAAGACACCCGCCGATTTAATTAACCCTCGACCCAACCCTCTATCTATCTATCGCAAACATATATCTACAAATATATGCCTTACCTTAAGAAGAAACTGTTATTAAACAAACCAATCGCGGCAGATTCAACCACTGACTGACACCTCGTTTCAAACATTCCGATTTTGTTCTTGTAATATTTCGTCAGTTCGCGAATCCTGCCGCGTCTCACCCAACCATTCTGGATTCTCCAACGTCGCCACCTCGAGGCGGAGGAGAATCCAAAATTAAGTTGAATTTTATTGAATGAATAAAGGAATAAAAATTAATAAAAAAAAAGAATTAAACTGTTACGCAACTCTAACAACCGAATATCTATGGAAAGTGTCTTCGAGAATGAGAGAATCGCTTGTAAGTACTACGGCAGCGTCTTTTCATAGACATTTCGTCGTATCCCCTTTTCTTCCTCTTCCTCCCCCCACCACTCCGGAATCCCTTTCGTCCCGACGATCCCACAATACTAACGAGAACAAACCAAGCTTTCGCAGTGTCATTTATAAGTTATTTGGTAACTAATTACTTAACTACGCCGGTTTAGATTTAGATGAGAAACTGCTGCAATTTTTATGACGTCAAGAAAATGTTCCTGAAATAACTATGTAAAAATAAAAAGTGAATAAAAAGCAAAAATTTGAAGCGTGTTGTTTTCTTCCACCTTTACAACGCGGATCCTACAAAAACATGAGCACACTCGGTATTAAAAAGTAGTCATCAGAAGTGGGATAATCGGGGATATTTCTCAAAGAAATACATCCAAGGTCACGAGGAGACGCAATAAACAAACTAAAACAAGGACCAAAAAATATTAAACAAACACGTTTTAATTGTACAATTTAGCAGTCAAGGGAAAGAAATGCAAAATCGAAAGTCCGCAGTAGGGAACGAATTGAATAAACAAAAAGAAAACGTCAGAAGTGGGATAATTGCAGGGTTCTTACTGTTTTCCGTCTCTTTAAGTACTTGTATACTGAATACCTATAATATAATCAGTTCTATGTCCTCGTGAATGTAAATTCGGACGATCTTTGCTCGAAATATGTCCGCATCAGTTTTTACGATTCCGCAATGAAAATAATGATATGGCGGTGACCTTGAAAGTATTCAGGATGAGGCGGAAGAAAAACAAAAAAGAAAATGACGAATAGGTGGGCATTATGTCCTTCTGCTCGCCCTATTCGCAATCAGATAATTGAATTTTATTTGCGCTTTTACATAAATATTGCTCGCGTTATCTAACAATTACGTGGTGGTCGTCTTGAAGACGGTCGCTCCGCGCTGAGAAAGAGACGGACGAAAAGACGCAGTGCGTTTCGTGCTCCGGACCTCTCTCACTTGAAACATTGCCAAAACTCGGACAGACTGGGAATAAATTACAGCAACTATACACAAATCTTTCATATATAAAGAAGTTAGTACGGCGCTCCCTTTCGCGAGACAAACTGTTGCCACTGGTATTAGTGTCGAGCGCACATCCCCGACAAAGACGGACGGACCGACTCGCTTCGTATGAATAAGCGGAGCCCGCAACCGATGCCAAATCTCCGCATTGCCAAAAACTTTTTATGAAACCCGTTCGACTCCTCTTACATGTACTACTCCCTTCGATTTTTCACCCCGTCTCAGTACAGGGTGTTCGCCTAAATTTATCGCAGTCCACTTCCATGTCGTCAACCCGAAAAAAAAAAGAAGACGCCCGACGAACTCCGGCGACCTTGAGTTTAATCCGCCGAATCCAGACGACGTCCCAATAAAAGACAACTTCAATTGCACGCTGCAACAACTTTCGCTCTCGTAAAAAATTTCTTAAACAAGAAGCAACTCGCTCTGTAGTATATTAGAGCGACTTTTTTGCGTCGCCGCTGAGTCTGAATGCTTCAACACAAGCCCAAGAAATAACCAGATAACATGGATAGGCCCCTAAAGGCGTACTACATCACCATTAGGTGGGTTCAAAAGAACTCTGCAAAACTTCTGCCTTCTATTAATTTCATTAGTCAAAACTGAAATTGCGTCTGTGATCTAACGAATTTTAAAGATGGTCGACTCAATTACATAAGTCCACTACTTATCCCGCTTCTGATGCCTCTGTGTTATGTTCTGGAGCCTGACGAACTCATTATCATTTCCATCATTGCAAGCAAGTAAATGCCTTCGACTGTAAGTCTAGACCATTCCATAAAATTAGAGCTTTATATTGTAACCGAAATTGACGCATAAGGCAATATACAGTTCAGAAGTGTCTTTAATGCGTGCGTTAAAACTCTCCGCGGTGAGTGTGGGTTGTGCGAATAGCTTTACGAGCAATCTACAATCTCGCCCCCAGCTAGGGGACTCACCGAAAACCACCAGCACCAACAACAAATAAAGAAATTCCACCGGAAGATCGGCCTTCAAATTTACGAGATAATGAATTCGGATGATTTTACGACGGGGGGGCTAATGCGTTTTAAGTCAACTTTGAATCGTCGACGAAGCAAGAGAGAGAGGAAGAAATCGATACCAGTAAGTCTGTCGTTGCGGTGATGTTTTATCACCACATTATAAATTCCGAAACGCCGTAATAAAGCGTCGCTGAAAAAAAGATCGCGTCGCCGGCACCGGAACGGGGTGCATAACGTCGGCCGGCCGGCTGGACAGCGCGAATACGTTCGAGAAAGTTATGTCTCCACACCCAGAACTGCGGCGTCAGTTCTTAGAATTGGTCGTGTGTCACATAAAACATACTTAAAAGAAAATCCAATTCGCCTGCATCGCTACAAATATGGTTATAACGTATCGCCGCGCCGCCGTCCGCGATTTAATTTTGATTTGTATGCAGACTGTCTTCGGCAAATTTACGTCCCTGTATCTCCACGAACAAATTCTTCCAGCGAAATTGTTTCGGGCTTCAGGAGGGGGATAATCAATCCTAAAGTGAATCCAACCGAAAGAGACTGACTCTCCATAACATTAGAGCAACTATATTTTAGTTAAGACACTAAGTTTCAACAACTGCAATAGATACTTTTCTTTCCTAACACGAACGGAATCTCTTCTTCAGGTGATACTCTTATTTCAAAAGTCTTCATGATAGAATGGACATTTCCTTTATCAGCACAGCTCATCTTAGATAGATTACTTCAAACTACTTGGATACCATCAGTCTTCTTTAATATATACAGTAACACCAAAGTAGGTCTTGCTTAACACATACAGAAGCTATGATGTGATACTTTCGGTTCAACGTCTCAACGATTGATTTGACAACTTCATAGTCTTCTCGAACACACACAAACAAAACTCAGAAGTGATAATCTTGCTTCAAACCTTCACAATTGAATAAGTCTCCATTCCTTTCTCTAATAATTGTGAAGTCTCCTCACTGCCCTCCTTCCCACTATGTAGTTTAGGGTTTTTTGAATGATTTAGTAGTTGTCTTCAGGGCTTACAAAAGTGTTTATTTCAGATGTATTAGTTCAAAGTTTCTATTTTGATTAAATAGAAATCTTCAGTCGTCGATTGCAAGAATTTATGATTATTGAAACAACTGGAAGAAGGAAAACATGCTGCGGTATTTAATTTACACGAACCGAAATCAAATCTATGATTCTAAAGCGCCAATCAAAGGTATAAAATGGTACACGAACCGAAGATAAAATTTTAGGTAGTTCTTAACTGACCAATCTTAACTGATCCTGTGGTTAGTCTTAAGCCTCAACCAAAAATTGGGGTTGGTGGTAGAATGTCGACACAAAATCCACCTTGACAGCGCGTATTTTTTTGATTAATTAAAGAGAAAATGGTAGTTTTGTTGAAAAGAAAACAGGAAATTTCTCATTAGAAGTGGTTCTTCTCCAGCTCCGAAAGAGTAATCGAAGACTAATGAGTTGGCATCACTCCTGACAATCCTTTATTTGAAGTAACAAATGAAAAGGAGAGACTAAGGCAAAATGGATAAAAAAAATCCATCTCGAAACGAATTCTATGAGAAGATGACAAGGGTGAAATAAGTCATCTTGTCAAAATGTCAAAATATTAGGTAGTTTCTAAGTAAATATCAGTTGATGATGTTGGAAATTACTAGAATGGATTATTGAAAGTGAAGAGATTAAGGAGAAGTTATGTGAACTTCAATTAAAGCAAAATACAATACATTTTACAGTAATGGCATGATGAGAACGATGCTTAAGCACTTCAAAAAGGATGGCTCATAATGTCCTTCAGTTTGTTTGGTCTTATTTTGAAACGTCAAGGTATTAAAGTAAATTGTGATTAACTCACGCAACAAACCACAGTTAATCTTTGGTATCACACCAAGGAAAGGTAAATATCATCCTTATTTGCTGGTGAAGTCCTCGTTTGATAAAATCGTCTCTAACGTAAACCACGTTAATACGGCTTTGGTGCTGTTTCGACTTTTTTGCAGGCGAAAGTCTTAAGGACTCTAATAGGACAAGGTCTTTGATAAAATCGACGCTCTGTTGAAGTAACCAAACTCGAATGTCGATACATCATCATCGTGGTGGTCGCGATCCCCAAAACGACTGAGGACCTTGCCCCAAATATCGCAATGCGTCCGCGTTACGCAACGCACTACATGAAAACAGAACGCCGACTGTAATAACCCGTCAGGGCAAGATTGATGGGGCGGCCGAAACGCTCTAAGGACGACTGACTACGTGTCGTCGTCGTTACGACGTGAATTTCAAGCGGTTTTTTCCACATACACGCTCCATCAGATGGTATGAATGACGATGATGATTTGAAGATTTTGTAACGCACGGTGATTTTGAAAATTTTATAGCCTTGACCTAAGTAAGATTCGTCCAGCAGGTAAATTCACTCTGCCTCGATGTTGGTGGTTGTTGAAGACGCCTCCATGGAAGCTGCAGACATGAAATTCTGCTACGGCCAATAAGTCACGTCGTCCGCCGGCTGCATCAGACCGAAAAGAGAGAAGAGAAAAAAAGAAAACGATGCAATAATAATCGTAGTGTGCATGTCGTCGTAAGAAAATGTAATGAGTCGGATGTAATGTGTATAAAAGTCTATATACATCTGAGTGATGTGTCGGGCAGACGCCAGCGTGACGTCACGAGACGCCGGCGTCGCTTCGTCCGGACGCCCTGCCACGAGACTGTACGCCGTGCGTCTTACAGCCTAGCCACCGATTAAATAAATTGCAACGAGGGAAAAAAAACGTCCTGCACCTCGACGCACGGAATTTCTATTAACTGCATCGATTATCGACCGGAAGCTTATTGGCGCGTGCACGCACGCCGACTATGATTTCATTCGAGCGAGCGATTTCTGCTGCATCAAGAAGTTCCAAGTACACCTGCTTAAAACTGGCGCTAATCCGGCTCAAACTTTTCAGAACTTCCGTGCATCGTATTACCGTCATATATCAAATTTACTTACTGCAAACTTCCAATGTACTCACGCTCTTACACAAGCGTTCAGAAAAGTACCGACCGAACTCAAATCAACACGAATCAAACAATCAAAAATCTCGTTTAATTATACACGAACCGAAATCAAACTAACGCGGTACTCTTAGTAATCAAATCGACAAATCAAAATCTCAAAATTAACAATATTTACACGAACCGAAATCAAATCGACAAATCTAAAGCAAGCACCAATCGCAGATGTAAAATTGTATGCGGACCGAAGTCAAAACGTTAGAAATTTCTAGTAGACTAATCCGCGGTCCTATTACTAATTTTAAAGGCCGACCAGGCATTAGGATTGTTCGCAAACCGAAATCAAAATATTAATGACTCTTAGGACCATGCGGAAGACGATTATAATTTTATTGATTCAATTAGTTCTTTACAAGAAACTTGTTGCACGACATATTGAATTTTTACACGCTCTTATTTCGTGTTTTGTTTTTTTTTTTTTGTTATTAATCGACTTTTAGAGATCTACGATGAAAATCAAGTAAACAGACGCATCACTCAGTGATGCGTAACAACAAATTCCTACTTTACGATAAGGACCTTCCGCCGACGAGAGGAATTTATCTACAGCGTGTCCCGTAACTCGTGTTCCGGACCGATTAACGACGAAAGTTTTTTTGACGGACGGGCGCGTCCAGGCGTCGAGTTATAGCACGGGCCGGTCATAAAGTAACCGACCGGCGATGTATTTTGCCGCCGCTGGGCATATCTGGAGCGCTGCTTTATGAGCGCAAAAAGTTGCAGGCGATCGCGTGCCCAAAACGGATTAGTTTTTATCGTCCGTTGCGAATTTTTCGAATTTACGGCGTCCAAGGGGTAACATCGTTGATGGACGATGAGAGTCCTTATTTATTTCGCAAAAATTACTAGTTTTCTCTGTCTCGAAATAAGAATTTCATTCTTCAGCTTATATTCAGGCTGCTTTGATCGCCATCTCTAGGATTAATTAAGAAATCAAAAAGTCTAATTCTCTTTCTTGAAGCTTATTTCTTCAAGCAATAAATTATTCTTAATTACAATATCACTGAAGAAAATTTGACTAGTTTTACTTGCGCAGGCGCTTTATAGTCCTAGACGAACCGCATTCAAAGTATTTTCGATAGATTTAAAGATAATTACACGAAACGAGTTCAAAATACCCTCGATAGATTTAAAGATAATTACACGAACCGAGTTCAAAATACTCTTTCACCAAATCCCATCTCAATTAGAACTTTAAACAAATTAAATTAAAATGAAAACCTCGCGTTTATTAGCTAACGAATATTTGAAATTCGTAACAGTTAGCGTCCTCTACCGTCAAAATCCTGAACATTAGTCCACCGCGACCGTTTTTCGGTGTTTCGGTTTCGGTCGGCGTGCAAGTCATCCGTACAACCCCGTCTAATGTACGTAATATTTTCGTTAGGGGGCGCCGTAAGTAACGCAACTGTTTTGTTTCCATTTAAGCCTCGTAAAGAGTTTCGCATTACCGGCTTCACTGTTTTATCTTTCTACTGAGAGACGTCACTAGTAATAGAAATTTAAATTTTTTTGCAAAAAATAAGTACTCTTAGATTATCACGCGATTATTATAATCCTGCTAGTATCTAAAGATAATAACACGACATTAAAGAAAACTTGTAAGTACCGATCCACTTGATGCCCTTGTATAAAAAACGGGGCATCAAAGAGCCTTGGACCGAATCGGTGATGGCATTTCGCCAAATGACTTCGCAACAGTTTAAAACCTCGACCCGCACGCGCCTCTACCCTCAGAGGAAATCCGCGGGGAAAGGGACCAGGGATCGAACCCGAACCCGGCCACTCGCGTCAGACCGACGGCCACCAGCTTTTTTAATTCGCTTCGCCGTCGCACTTTTATTATTGTTGCGGTCGTTGCCAGCAGCGATCTCTAGCTTGCTCGATCGTGTTTTGTTTTGTGAGCGCGTTTCTAAATGTTCTTGCGAATCAGCGCGTTTATGTAGGCCAACCGCGAGATTAGCACGTGCGTTGGAGGTGTACGGTAAAGAACGAGGGAGGTCAACGCCATCTACTTTTTGCACAAACTAAAAACATTAACAATCGGAATGCTTAACGTAGGCCAAACGAGGTCTGATTTCGACATGTAATTAAAACTATCCGCCAGGTATTTGGCAACGAGGGAAGGAGAGACCAAAAAAACAAAAGAGAAAGAGAGGTCAAGGAAAACAACGCCATCTACGTTTTGCACTAAATTAAAATGTCCAATACAATTATTACAACCGATCGCTGATTACAACCCATTATTACAGAGTTAAGGCCATCAGTAACACGCCTTTTTGAGGAGTAAGTTTGCTAATTGTTGATGAGTGTTTAAGAGAGTGGAAGAAGTCAAATGGGGCAACGCCATCTATGTTTTTGCACCAAATAAAAACAGTTTGAACGTGGAATTTAACAATCGACTTGTTTACGTGGGCCAAACGAGGTCTGATTTCGACACGGAATTGAAACCATCACGTGTTTAGCAGGTGCTCGATGGGAGTCGAGAGGACTAGGTCAAGGAGGGCAACGCCATCTACATTTTGCACAAAAACACAATGTCTAATGGGTTTTATTAGCATGAGGTTCTAACTCCACATTAAAGGGTCGTACGTTCAAGAGGGCAAGGTTTTGATTGTATTTGTTTTAATCGTTGTTCAGGGGGGAGTGGTACAGCGCCATCTGTTTTCCTAAAAAATCAAAATGCATAATACAAGAGTTTCTAGCGCTTTCTTAGGGGCGTCAAGTAATTTGTTTTATCTTGCTTTGATCATCAATTCATAAAATCAACACCAAAGGAATTTTTTTCCATTTTTTTCTGCAAAATTATATTTTTTTAATGGCGCGCATTTGGCGAATAACCATGAACAAAATCCTTGATCCGAAGGCAACCTGGATCGATACCACGGACATTTTTCCAGGCTCGGCTCGCGCGCACCTCTAAATTTCCACGCACATCGAACAGCTGAGCAACGAAATTTTCTAACATGTGTGTTTGGTTTGGTTCCAGTCGTGTAAAAACAGCGTTGAGGAACGGTCGTGCGCGATCGCGTCCGACCAGTACCTCGTTTCTTGCACGGAAGGATTAGCCCATCGCTTTCCCAAGAGGACAAAAGGGGCAAGCACTACAAAAAAAAATCCAGAACGACCAGGTGGTAAGCCCTTTTGTTTTGTTTTTTTTATAAATTCGCATTTTCGTTCGCGTGCATCACTGTTTGTGTGTGAGGGCCTTTGTTTGCACGAGAACGCCCTACGCAGAAGGTTCTCGATTGACGAAATCGGATACGAGGGATCGGCTGGGATTTGGCAACGTAGAGCTTCTTTTTTATATTAAATTTACGGCACGTTACGAAACGCTTTGTTCCGTCCCTAGAAATAACACAAAGACATCTTTATGAGCGTTTTCTGGGCAAGCTTCAATATCGTCAGACTGTATACGTAGGAAAAGTAGCATTTTTTCAATTTTTTTCGCACCATGGATTGAGTTTGTAGGCCAAAAATTATTGGTGCCCCCCTTCTTCACTTAACGCCCCCTTGAGATATATTTTACAAATCTAACGAAATACTTTTTTTGTCAATGCGTGATTGCCGGAAATAAACAGAAACGAGCCCAAGTATTGGTGATTACAAAAAAAAAAAAAGGATATACTCCCTCTTCTTTACATCAAGTCCCCCCTCCCTCCTTCGCACTAGATAATCGCTTTTTTATTGGAAGCAAAACTGGTACGTGTGGAAGCGTCTATATGAAAACGTCAAAGAAAAATGATTTTTACGACTTGTTTAAATGATCTTATGCAGAGGGGGACAGGGGGCAGTCACAGTGCTTGGCACCCTTCGATCTCAACTTCTGAATCACTTAACATCTTTTCTGTAAAAAGGGGGATTCATTAACAAATGTCATTAAGTAGAAGGAAAAACTGATTGTTATTACCAAATTTGAGGGATGGTCTAAAAGGGAGGATCCAAATTTAAATTCACATAAGTCAAAGTCGCACATGAAAGAATATTTGCGTACTTTATCAATATTTTTTTCTTAATTTGCTTGTCTTTATTTTGCTTATTTTATTTAAGTTAAGGAGGGGGCAACAATGAAAAATTTGCATTTGTTTCGTTAAAATGTATAATCCCAACTTTTTATATTTTTTTCCTTAAGAGGTCATGGCAAACAGCCATTTGTTTATCTTTGAGATTAAAAAATAATTTATATTCAAGTTGTTAATCATTTAATGAGGAAGCGGGGGGGGGGGCAAGAAGAGCACAAATATTAATTAAAAAATGCGCAATTGTGGCATGTTTTCGAGTTACTGTCCACTTAGTATAAATTAATCAATTTTTTGTAATTTAATTAATTTAAAAAAATTGGCGTCACGCGCCATTTGTTAATCGAGGTTTATCAGCGTTGCTCAAGTGCAGCTACTCTGATAACAGTTCATAAAATTAATTAAAAATCCGCGCTTTTGTAATAATTCCTATAATCAATTAATTAATGAAACGGTTCCCGTCGAAAAAGGAGGGGAGGGCGAAGTGAAACAACTGGATATGGGGGGGCACCGTCATTATTTTTTTGCATCATATTAGGCTTACAATTTAATAAAATAAGGCGTTAAGAGAAAAAAGGAGCGACACTGGGGCACATAAATGTAACTTTCCGAATTTTTTCCTGCAACACTTCCCGAAAAAAAAATTAAATTATTTTTAGTCCGCTCGTGATCGTCCCGTATAAATACACTTAAAAAGCGCGTAAAACCTGTTGGCACGGTGCTGATTCGGCGAAAAACAAAACAAACAAATCCACGCGCTCGCGATATTCAGTTAATCGGGTGCAGTTAGCCAGGCCCGGGCCTGTTATTTAAGTGCGAGTTTGTTTAGTCATCCGCCCCCCCCCCACTTTCACTTGCGCCCCTTACGTAAGTAACGTTACGCTCGGCGAATTGCGCTTATGCAACGTTGCGCGGTTAATCATGGGGATTATCTAGCGCGCGCTGAGTGGACGCAAAATAAAAGACGACCGCCGCTGTCCTGCGCCAGGAAGTTTGGCGCCAGTCTATCTCTCTCTCTCTCACGAAGTAAAGACACCGAACCGCTGGTTTAGATTCGTCGATTGTTGATTCGCCAATATTAAGAATGCTGTCGCGTAGACGGAAAATGTTGATTTAGTTCATATTAACGAACGAATGCAATCATTGTCTTTACTTTAAAAGTTCTCTGCCCGGATCTCTCAATTCAATCAGTGGTACATTGATTCAACTCTTAATTAAATGTTGTCATGATTGTCTACTATTGATTTGGCTTAATTTCATTCTAAATTCTGTTGATCTGTCACTATCTGTGACTATCACTGATTTAATTTAATTCAATGCTGATAGGATCTACTACTGACTACTTGTAAAGTCAATGCTGATTCTTACAAGCCAACAAAGTCTATAGTTGCCTCGCATGACACTGATTTATGCACGTAGCCTTCATTTTATGCTTTCAATCATATTATGCTAATTTTACTTCATCTGATTGCTACTGATTTAATGATCGATCATTCAAAGCAGACGGGCTTGTTTATTTTTGGGTCTATTACTGACTATTTGAAAAGCCAATGTTGATTCTTACAAACCAACAAAGTCAAGACTTGCGACTTCATCTGACTGCTGCTCATTTAATGTCGATGGCATTGTTTATTTATGGCTCTACTACTGACTACTTGAAAAGTCAATGTTGATTCTTACAGCCAGCAAAGTCTACATATAGTTGTTCGCATGACACTGACGTATGCATGTAGTCTTATTTTAACACTTTCGAACATGCTGTGCTTATTTGACTCCATCTGATTGCTACTGATTTAATGATAATTCAATGCTGACAGACTATTACTGACTATTTGCCAAGTCAATTGATTCTTACAAACCAATGAAATTAAGTTTTGCGACTCCATCTGACCGCTACTGATTTAATGATAACTCAATGTCTACTACTGACTACTTGCAAAGTCTACGTTGATTTTTACCTGCCAATAAAGTCTAGAGTTGCTTGATATGACGCTGATGTGCTTGGTAGTTTTAATTTAACACTTTTAATCATATTATGCTCATTTGACTTCATTTTCCATTGATGTTTGATTTGGCGATTGTTGATTCAACCATAATTATTAAATCTCTTGTTGACTTGTTTTCTCCTGTGCAAATTTGATGTCGATTTTTCTAAATAGACCCGAGATTCATTGGCGTTCTGTTCCTAATCCAGTTCAGTTCCGAATAAGTCATTACTTGATTGACTGATTAATCCCTATTAGCGACTGTTGATTCGATCTAGCGTTGACGTGGTTTGCTCGTGTGCAGATTTAATGTTGACTCTTCCAAATAGAACCGAGTGCTACTGATTTACGCGTAAATCTAACTCAATCCTCTTTCATTGATTGGTTAATTTATTGATAGATGGCGACTGTTGATTCAATCGTAATTAAGTTTTTTTTTTCACGTGCAAACTCGATGTTGATACTTCGAGATAGAATCCAGAGATACTTCATGCGTTTAGCTAATGTCTAGTATTGACTTGGTTTCGATTACTTTTATTACTCGATTCTTCTTGCTGATTACTACAGTTAGCTAATCTACTGCTTCTGTTTCAAATCTAAGAAATCTACTTTGATTTTTCTGAACAATCAATCAACTGTCTACTGTTGATTTGTATTCAATTTTTTTCCAATTTGTGATAATTTCTCTAAATAATCTTATCCTGTCATCACATCTGAAATGCGCTTTACTGTAAATAATTGTCTATTGCTGACTCGATTTCTGATGTTTTTAATTCCACAACCTGCTTGTGCTTAATTAACTTCAGAACTCTTAGTCGAATTGAAGTTGAGCTCACGCCTTTAAATACTGCAATCTTTTCCTTTCATCGTAAACCCGTTGTCTATTGCTGATTAGTTTTTCGTCCTTTTGATTTGAGAACTGTGAATACAGTTTTGATGTTCTTAAATAGAAAATTAAATTTCATCACTCTTCATAGAATTAAATTGTCGGTTTTCGTCTATTGTTGATCTACCTTTTTTTAACTTGTGGACAGAATCTGGAAACCTAGCAGCACATGCTTGCAAGTGAATTAGACTCACTCCACTGATTCTTCTCCGCTCTCAATAGATTTAAATTTTACACATTTCTCTACTGTTGATTCACTTAGCCTTGCACACTTTATGTTGACTATTAATAAGGATAGATTTCCCTTTTCAGATTGATCTTTTTAATCTATACTTGAGTCTACAGTTGATTTCCATAATACTCGAGGTCCACGCTCTCACTTCGATCCGTCTAATATCGATGTACACTTTTACTTTTAATCTCTACGTTGTTGAATCATCAAGTGCAATCTCTTGCATCAACTTGTAAATCAACTTGACAATTATCTCGGCCATAAAATCGCGTGCGAACCCAAACTAAGCCGCATTACGTCCCGTAAATATTTAATCAAGCCGGCTGGTCTAAAAATATAAGTGTACAGCGTGACGAATCGTCGGAGGTGAACGTCCCGTCGACACGAAAGCAAAGCCCAAGCCGCAAATTCGTCGTTTTTTCGCCATTTTGCAAAAGCGAAACGTTCCGTTTATCGAATAGTCAGGCGTAGAGGAAAATCGATGCAGGCCTGCACGTCGTCTTGTGCGTTCACGTTACGCTTAACTATGTCTTGAGTGTGACTTGATTAAGAACAATGATAACAGCGCAACGTTAAGAGCTCACAACTCCAAAATGGAATCAACAATGAACACAGTGAAGACGATTACGTTTTACTTTAGTAGATTTGAGCTCAATGTAGATTTAAGAGTAAGACAGTGGAAGTCTTTGAAGAAGACAAAGACATACATACAATATATGTATGGGTTTCTCAAAAAAACCCATAGAAACCTCAGGAAGAAAGAAGTTTATTTTGGTCACTTCTACAAAGACCGTGGTTTGTTCTTCAATTTGCATGCAGAAGCTTTCTAACGGTAGTTTTTACAACTGCGATTTTCACTTGTTTAGCACCAACGTGCGAACTATTGCGTAAATAAAATGCGAAGGTCTGCTGCATTGCATCGCTCTTCATCAGCAAAACATACTTGTTATTACCGAATTTGCAAATTAATTGAACAACCTGGCCTACCTGGCATAACATAAAACACGTAAATGTCTTGTTTTCTACAATTTCAACTACTTACAAGCAGTAAGCCACCACTTCTCTCATCATCTCACTTCCATGACTCTTCTTCTATGGTTAATTAAGACTTCTTCTTCTTGTATCCTTCAAACTAGTTGCAGGCACCTTCATCATTGTTTAGTAGAGATGGAAGATACTTTAAATAAAAAATATCCAAAAGTCAACGAGACTCCCGGTTTTGTTCTTCCTGTTGTTCCTCATTATTTTTTAATTAATCTTTCAGGTCAAGCATTTCCAGTCAGTAAACCATGTTGAGCTCGTCCGTTCTGTATTTTTTTTTCGTAATACCATTTGACGTCTTGCCTCTTCTCATCCGGCTCAAACCGCATTCATCCGGTCTTAATACGCATCATCGACTTCATTAAGGTCGATGCAACTGCGCTCGCAGCTTTACAAGTGAGTAAATTACGACTTCTCGGAACGATCAAACTTATCTGACTTGCCAATTATGTAGCGCGCTGTACCACTGACCCGGATGATACGTTTGCGGATCGCCTCGCAAAAGGGCGTCCCGCAAAAAAAAAAGGCGGCCGTTCGATTTCAAGGTCACTTAATTGGACACGGGGAATTCGCCACGGTTGCGCTTGTTTACCGCTGAAACTCGATAGAGGTGATGTTTCGAGTGCGTGTTCGGTGATTAGTCTGTGTTTGCATTCCGCCGCGATAAAAGCGGGCGAAACAAGCGAAGGCAGAAAAAACAAAACGTTGATAACCCGCGAAGTGAGCTTTTTTCACAAAGTTATGCCGAAATTAAAGCAAAACGTGCTTGATTGGGTTTTTCCGTAACGAAGTTGCGTTACCGTTTTGGCCTTGTCCCACTTCTGAAAACTTGAGAGCGGAACGTCTTGTAAAAACACAAAATTTTTCGTGTTATTTCGCTGTTTCTTGTTTGTCACTGTAAAAATAGAGCTGAATCAGCGTGAGCTGTGCCTTACGCTATCAGTTCCTGTGCTGTTTGATATCACGAAAGCCTAGTGAATCATTGGGAAGGCAGGGGCGTCCCGTCATTTCGTTGACTTTATTTTCATTTATCGTTGCATAAATTTCAGGAATTACAGCCGTTTTATCATCACTTTAAGTACGTGTAACTGTATGTCAATCAACTGTTGATTCTGTTTGAGTTATTGACATTTACAAAAAGGATACTGATTCTTGTGCGATCAACAAAGTCAGTAAGTCAGGTGTACAATCTTAACTTAAAGATACTTTGACTTCCGTAACTTTCATTGCACATTCGTCTATTGTGGATTTCAGTTTTAAACTGGGTCTAATCAATTTTTTTTTTGTTGAAAAACTAAGATTCTGCGCTGATAATAAATTAAATTTTCCGTAATCATTTACTATTGAATTCTTATGTTGATTCTAAAAGATGATTATCTTTGATTCTCCCTCAAGATGGCCACTTGCAAAGTCGCTGTTGATTCTTTTGGACGACAACTCTTAATCGTTATAGTTGAAAATTCATTTTCGTCTACTGTTGATCCACACCCTCGACTTTCAGATCCATGCTGATTCTTATGACTTTCCTTTTTAAATCCACGCTCGAAACCGGATGCAATTCCTGTGCATTCGTCTATTATTGATTTACATTTACCGTCTTTGTTGATCTTTGTAACGACTGCTCTTGATTTTTACAGTCGAATTACAATTTTCTAAATTCATCTACTGATCCACTTCTTCGACTTGCGAAATCCGTGTTGATTGGTCCATATTGTTGATCTGAAAAGACTGTGTTGATTCTTGTGACAATTGTTCTTAATTCTTACATATGGAAGCTCATTTTCGTCTACTGTTGATTTACATCTTCGACTTGCAAGATCCATGCTGATTCTTGTCAACAGTTAACTTTGATTTTTCTTTTGAAGTCAACACCAGAAAACGGACAGACAACATCAGTTGTTGATTCTTGGGAACCTACGAACCTTTGATTTCCACAAAATTCCTTCAGGGGAACTAATACTACTCTGTTTTCGTCTATTGTTGATCTACATATCTTTGACTTGATTATTTCTTATTCTTTATCAAGGGCTATCTTTTATTTTTCCCATTCAGGTTCACATTTGAAGGCGAAAACAATTTCCCTGCACTTGTCTATTGTTGACTACTATATTGATTCTTGGGAACCGATTGCCTTTGATTTCCACAAAGTTGATTCAGGCGAACTAAGACTAATCTGTTTTCGTCTATAGTTGATCTATATATCTTTGACTTGCGATCTCCATGTTGATTCTTATAAACACTTCTTTGGTTTTCTCTTTTAAAAACTTCGAAATACACAGTCATAAGCGAATACAAATATTAAATTCGTCTACTGTTGATCTACGTCTTCAAGTTGAAAATTCCAAGTTTGTTTTTATAGACGTCTTGTACAGCCCTAAGTATATTAAACTTTATCATAAAATACCGTATTTTAAAGCTCTAAGAGTTGCATTGTCTTTGATTTTCACTTTTCAGAGGTTCTACTGTTGATCTAGGACTGTACACGTCTATTACTTTCTTATTTGGTTTAGTGACTTTTTTTGTTCGAAATTTATCCTAGATATAAACTAAACAGAGAAGAATCTGCCACATATCAGCATGGAAACCAATATACGTCCTTAAAGTCCCACCGCGCAGCTTCTGATGAGGCACAGGCTCGTTTCTATTGGATTTTATAATGCATCGTAACTCTTTTATTAAAGTGTCCGTTTGCGAAGCGCGTCGACTGCATAATTCATAAAGCTGTGCTTTTGTCTTGCTGGTGTGGTGTCATTCGCACAAACACAATCCTTGATTTACATCGAAAACAAGCGAACATCGTCGGGCCGCTTAATCGAAGGCAATTGCTCGTCATGCGACGCCTAATCAAATACCTACCGGAGACTGATTGAAGCGGCGTGATTGGTTACGTCATGCGAAACCGTTCTGCGGCTTCTTATCGTGCAAGTCACCGCCTGCTTGAACTTTGAGCCGGCGGCAAATCACGGCTTTTGTTTTCGTGTTTTTTTTCCCTCTCATCCTTGAAGGCTGACGTAAAAAAAGGCGAACGGAATTCGCGGAATATCGCGGGGCGGACGAGTCCAGAAGACACCGAACAATAAAAAACAAAAGCAAAAGAATTTCGTCGATTTTGGTTGCACTGAAAACAACAACTTTGATCGACACTCAATAAAGAGGATGAGCACAAAAGAGAGAGAAGACCCATGTAATTTGCATGCATGAACTCATTTTTTATCAGTTGGGGCCGTGGTCTATTAAAGCCGCGCCGTTCCCATTCCCATCATCATTCCCCGAGTCATCACTTTTGTTCCATTCTTTTGATAAGTTCGTCGCTGCTTCATCACCGTGAACGAATTTACAAATTATAAAAAAAATAAAATCTTCAAGGTCACTTTGTTCACATTGGAAGCGCTAGCACGATCGATCAAAATTTTAATTTACAATTAGTGACGGTGACATATGAGCTAAAGGCGCGTCTGCACGTAATTCTGATACGTCGTCGACGTGATTTCAGGTTTGTCGCCTCGATTGGGACGCGACCTTGGACCTATTTTAGAAATTTAATCAGAAAATCGCCTTCGACCAACAACAATATAGGACGACTTATGTAGTAATCAATTTTTAATTAAAGGGGGCCCTCCGATGACAATAAATAATCTGAATATGAATGAACGCTGTAAAGCTGTGTTAAGTCGGTTTTAAGGCAAATGAAGTGCTAAAAATAACGGTTGTCATCGACAACAGAGGAGTTCGTTGTTTATTTTCAGGCTCTGCGTGGGGCAGAACATGAATCTGGAAAAGTTGACGAGCTTAAAACAAAGTTTACTAAAAAAAATTTTGCTGGTGGAAATCATCTTGTATATCAGAAATATGTGCTGCGGAGCGGAGCTTTTGCTTCTGTATTTGATAGTTTTGTTTGTTTTTCTAGAAACACTTGACTTATTCATCTTGATTGTGTTTATTGTTCTCGATTTTTATTGTACGTTCTCATTTCGTTCGCTTTTGTTTTTGTTTTCTGTTTTAAGGTCTCTCTTCATTGTATTTTGTTTTTTCTTTTGCTCTTGATTTGAAGCAATCGAAGTTCCTTATTTCAGTTTTCACGTTTTTAATTTCTGTGTCCTTTTTCATTCTTCCACTTCCAAATTGTTCGTCCTGATTTTGCTTAGTTTTCACATGATTCGATCGTGTTTTGTTTTTATTTGTCGTTTATTTGTTTCGGTGTTCAATCGTCTTTCGTTTGTACGTTAAACCTAAACTCAAAGATGTTCTTCTCTCTTCTGATAGAAACAAAACCTCAATAAAAGCCTGATACATCAAATTGTCTAAATATTCATGACATGTCAAATTTTTGCCCGGATTTTATTGTCTGCTCGCGTTCCGCGCCTCTTGCCGACATTTTCTTTTTGTTATAAAAGAACTTCCTCAGAGGTACTGTTGCTGCTGGTCTTGTTGCCACTGCTACTCGGTGAGTTTACACAACATTTGTTTCGCTGCCATTTCGTCTATGCAGAATTTAAATCAATTTTATCTTTTTTTATCAAAAAATCACCAGAGATTAGCAGATTGATTCAGTTTTCATTGGCATGACATTAGTAGGGGGTATCGTGATTAGCTATAAACAACAGTCCGTCGGCAATATGATTATAATATTACCAATGGCAATAGATATTGCATTTAAAAAGGAAGATCTCTGATATTGTCATGTTTATTATCCTATTTTAGCGGATGTTTCGCCACCTGCTCCTTAAACACGCAACCGGGTTCGTCAGCGAGACTCTCACGTGAGTAACTGAGACCGATTTTGTACAATGGAGCGAACTCGAATTTTCCATTAAGAAATTCTGTAGGTTCAACGTTACTAGCTCCTAGACTATTAACTTGAAGCAAAAAGTGATTACGAGATATCTTCTCCAGCTTCTTGTGTCCTCTGTTGAACCTCAAGTTTGGGGGACGGGGTGGAATTTGGTTAATTAATAAATCAACACTCTTACTGAATGACGATAACTAACCTAATTAGTGTTGTTAGCGGTATCAGAGTTCCTCCGCTACTGTTATTATTAAGATCTCTCCTTCCTTAAGGGTTTTCCAGCTTTACTCACCCCTCCTATGAATCACAGTGCTTTGCCCTAAATAAAACTATTATATGTCATTTATGTTTTGATTTCTTATTAGATTTGAATAACCAATATTCCAACAAATTACTTAACATAACAGTGATCACCTGTAATGTTTGTTGAGATGTTTGACGTAATGTTTGGAAAGTTGTTCGTCGATATATTTGATAAATAAAAAATAGAAAAAGAAACCATGTGAAATCTCATGTAATAAATTGTTGCGATTTCAAGTATTCTTCGTGAATTTCTGCGATTCGCATTCACGTCAGCCGCTGCCTGTCTTTTGTTTTCACTTTCAAGACAAAGCCAACCATATGGGGAATTTCGGTCTCCTTCGAGAACATTGTGCCTCGTAATTCCCTCGATTCCGTTCACGGTAAATTGGACACGCGCTCGCACGTGATTCGAAACAGCAGGCGCGTAATTATGTTTTGACGAGGAAGAGATGACGCGGTCCTATCCGAGGAAAAATATGTTTACATTGACGACGAATTGTAATAAATGCGGACGGGGCGGCTCCAGATTAATTGGAAGTGTCAGTAGTGTCTGTTTGGTGTCGCTGCGGTCGCCCGAGTATACTCAGGTACTCTTTGCTTGTACCCAAAACCGAAGAATAGCTACGGCGAAATAGTAATCTCGAGGACTTTGTTTGTTTCGTGCAATTTTTCCCCCAGTGAATACTCGAGTTAGCGAGCAGAAATTTGGCGGCGGTCGAAATCTTATCTGTGTCGAAACGGCGGAAAAGCAAAAAAAAAGTAAGCGCACACAGCGCACGTGTAAAACAGTCGAACGCTAATCTCCCCTCAACCAATAAAACGGCTTATGTTTCAGACGCTTATCTTGTTTTTTTCGCAGGTTGCCAGCTGCGGAAAGTCGTCGTTCAGAACGTCGTGTAGTGAAGTATGGATATCAGGTGAGTTCTTTTCCCATTTTTTCCGCAAATCTATCACGATGGTAACGGCAAAGATTCGAGATGATCCATCGCCAACCTCCTGGACCATTGAAACCCAAAATGTTTTAGGCTCATTTGATTAAGACTTTTATGGTCAAGTGAGTCATCCAACTTCCAAGGCCATGCCAATTATTAATGCAATTTCTGCCAAAACCAGAGAGCATCTTAGTAATCAATGACTTCCAAATCTTCCTTTTCGTAATTCGATTGGATCAAATTCCATTCGCCCTTATCGAGAATAAATTCTTCTGTCCTTAATTCCCTTGGCGATTCCAATGCCACGTGTAAGGATTGGCGATATTCCCCCGCATAATTGGGATAGGTTACGAATGATTTAGAGGACGCTGATATCAGCGTGCAGCAATGAGGAGATCACGGGCGATTAGATTAAGGTAGCCTCGAGGCAACGTCGCCTGGTCTGACCTACATAGAACCGTCTGGCCGCGCTCGTTGAATCCAAAATGCCATTTTCCCAAGCGACATCTTTTGCCGTTACCACCTCGAAATCACACTAACTCAATTTTTCTTTTGTTTCAGTGCCAGTGCCTTCAACCTTCAGTAAGTACCAGCCAAATTTGATGACCATAAATAAAAGTCAAAGCAAAACGGTGACCATCAAGATCAAATCGTATCGCTCAGATTTAATCTAATTGTAACTTTGTAACTACAGCTTAACGCTTTCAAAACAATTGCCCAACGCTGATAATCTTGATGTACTAATTTGACTTATCGATACCGGATTAGGACTATCAATATTAATTTACAACGCGCGAAGCGATTTTTATTTATTTTTTTTTTTAACGCGAACATCCTTGACTTTTTCTGCGTGAAATGGCGTCATACCACACTTGAGTAAATGCGTAAGGCTGATTTAAAATCATTAACCTTGTAAGTGGGAAAAACGAAGAAGAATCGAGTTTATAACAATATGTGCTGCGGAGTAATTCTTTACGTTTTGAAATGGTCCTCACAACCCTTACAAGCAATAGTTTATGCTTAGATTAGTCAGCAGAGTAACAACTCATCGTTCATTTCAATTTAAAGCCTCTTCTTTCGTGACCAACTTATAAAACAAAAATAGTTTCAGAAGTGGGATACTTTCAGTTTCAACTTCCCAAAATTTCTCGACCAAGTCCATCCAATTCTAAACTGCACTAGCACTAGAGTAAGAGACAGCTGTGACTTTCGAAAGCGATCTTCTGATGTAATCGAGTAAATTGCTC
This sequence comes from Serrognathus titanus, assembly GCA_039766575.1. NCBI lineage: Eukaryota > Metazoa > Arthropoda > Insecta > Coleoptera > Lucanidae > Serrognathus > Serrognathus titanus. The sequence continues at coordinate 726,766 of CM077911.1, forward strand.
GTTCGCCATCTGGAACAAGCTCGTTACGAAACGAAGGCGAAAAAATGCTAATTACAGAGCGGCCGCGCTGCAATTGACAACGAGATTAATTGCAATTAACGCAAACGAACCGCTGTCGACGTCACTTTTAATTGGTCACGGTCAAGTCACGGACGGACAAACTAAATATATAGTGCCGAACGAAAAACCCGCCCGTCTTAAATTACAAGAAATTGGCAAAGTGCGATGGAAACCGAACACGTGTTGGGCAGCGAACAAGTCAAGTTGGCCATGGCTTTGACCTTTGTGCCGCTACACATTGTTATTATTATTAATGGCGATTAATCACTGTTGTACGTACGTAAATGCCGAGATTTCCTTCGATTTAATAGTTTCGTTCTTGAGGTCCGTCCCCTGAGAGCGTAGTTCCAAAGTCGACTTTGACCCGGTTGATCGGATTTCACATTTATTTGGGCGTTCGCCTGAATGCATAAATTAAAAAACAGTTTCGCGGAACGTTACGCAAATTCGTGTTTCTTTTGCCATGGGCATACTTGGACCTATGAATTTCGATAGAACATATGTTGACGACGACTTAATGATCTTTTGAGTTACCATGAGAAGAAAGGATCGTCATGTGATGCCAAATGCCTACGACGTAAAAAGTAATCAGACGTCTCTTTATCACAGCTCGTGAAAGAAAGGCCGAAGGTGTATTTCGTGACCTCGTCAAACGTCACAGAACATGTGAGAATGTTTGAAGAACATCGCGCTACTTCTTTGACTAATTCTCCATTTGTAGCACGACAAAAATATCAATCCTCAGTAGACTATGGCAATGCGTAAATCGTGGTTAATTGAATTCAAAGGCAATAGTTTCCTCTTGCAACCTTAAGGTGGTATTTGCCTTTAATAAATGTTACCCTTTCTTTTCTATTTGTTGTTAAATTCTTTGCTTCATTGTTCTTTGCTTCATTGCACGTCTTCCCCTATTTCATCACAACTTTGTTGTCCCAAGTAGTACGTTATTATTCACCTAACCTTAAATTGGTAGAAGAATGATTCTATTTTCTTTTCATAAATTTTTCCCATTCCTTTGTATTTGTTGCTAAATTCTTTGCTTAGTTTCACATCTTTCATTTTATTTTTGTCAGAATTTCTCTTGTAACGCTAGCCTAGGTCTTTCATTCAGTTCCCTTGGCTTCCATTTTACAGGTTCATATATTATTCATCCTGTAGACTTAGTTGATCCCTCTATTCTAGCTCCCTCTACCCAATAAGGTTTGCTATAGATTCTATTAATGGTGAATGGAGCACAATACGAAATCAAATAAGGAGGACGTGAGGTATAAGTGGTTTTGAAAGACACAAAGGTAAAAATGATGAATTCAAATGCTACAGAATCGGCAAAAGTAAACTTATTTACAATGTGTGGACCTAAAGACTCTTGGTTTTCATAGTTCACTACCAACTTGATCACTCTTTTTTGTTCGACAAAACAAGAAAGTAAAAACTCTCGGATTTTTTTGGCAGACAATTCTGTCTATTTCGCGTGCCAATTATTCAAAACAAAGCTGGCCAACTCCGCTAGTCTATATAAAGAATCTGCCGCGCTTTCTCCGCGATCAAACTATGCTGAACCCCCTTTGCACGCAATTGTTCTTGGTTCCTAATCCTCATCCGCCCGATTTCAGCTCTGAAGAAAACCACAAAGCAATCCTCAAAGAACAGAAGCAGGATGAGCAGTTCAGAGAGATCATCGTTAGCTGCACCTCGCTCAGCCACTACGAAAGCAAACGCTTCAAGACACTCCTGCCACAGGTGAGCGATCTTGCTGTTCGCAAACAAAGATCTCATGTACTTCTGGTTTCAATGTAGATATTGGCGACGCTGATTTCCGCCGGGTTCCACATTGTCGTAGGAATCTCATTAGCTTACTCGGCCGTCCTAATTCCCGTTTTGACGAAGTCTACCAGTGACCTGCATATAACAGAGACTGAGGGATCATGGATAGGTGCGTCTTCTATAACTTTGATGTACTAAGGTACTAACGCGTTTGTTTTCAGCGAGTATCATAGTAATCATTGTTCCTGTCGGCTCATTGGTGGGCGGAATGCTCATGGACTGGGTGGGTCGCCTGAATACACTGAAGATAGCTGCCATTCCTGTGACGATAGGCTGGATTGTAATAGCCCTCTCGACGAATCTGCCCATGTTGCTTTGCGGGCGTATGCTGACGGGCATCGCCGGGGGTAAGCATCGATAATGCCATACGAAGAAGTCGAAACGTTTGAGTAACTTTTGTATTGCAGCTTTGGGGACGAGTCCGGCCATCGTGTACATAACGGAAATAGCCAGGGCGGACATGAGAGGTTCCCTTATTTCATCAGCGCCTGCATATGCTTCATTAGGTGAGGTGGTGATTCATATCGGGCATTTGTTTCACATAAAACGTTTTGTGGTAAATATTATGGTGGGTGGTGATTGATGAATGTGATATTACGCATTATATCGTGAGCAAAGAACGTTGCGATACAATTTCGTACGCATACAAACATCATTCTATTATTAATGCAGTGAATCAAAATCTTTTTTAAACATCGACCCCTTACAAAGGAAAAGAATCCAACTTCATTTTTGCTAAAACTTTAGAACGATTTGATTTGTGTGAGCTAAATAAAGATAATGTGATCGAATAACAAATTAATCAAAGTTGGTCGTTAAAAGCATCGTGTACAATTATATTTGGAAAATAATGGACAACATTGTCAGCACTTTCTTTAAAGAAAATACACACTGCTATTTAGTTTTTGTTCCTAGCCAACTTTGACTAATATTATTTTTCGTTCGCATTGTAAATATTATTTGATAGTGAACACGTGGACTGTAATTGCGTTTGAACAACCCTTATTACATTGCACAACTTGTTAGCTGGACAATGAGACTACTGAACAACACAGATTTTTAAAATAAATTAATTTGGCTAAGAAAATTTTTTAAAAATCGTAGACATAGATCTTATTTAATCGACCCCCGTCGGCCACTAATAGTTCATCGACCCCTATAAGTTCAACAATCCCTTTCAAGCTTTCATTTGCTCTCAGGGAGTCGATAATCGACCTCGTTGGAAACTCCTGTATTAATGCATAATTTTTATAAACTCTTGATTTTTCCACTCTCCTTTTTGCAAGTTCTTCGTGTCTTTTTCTTTTTTGAAAGTATAGAATTACGCAAAAATTGCTTAAGGCGATGACAACGCATTTACGTAAAACATAAAACATATGGCATAAGATATAAATAACAGCGGCATCGAACCTTATGTCTTATGTTTAGCTAATCAGTTGCAACTGTTTTGATTGAGTAAACAAGCATCTGCCGAATGTTTTTTTACCGACAGTGTACTTGCTCTCTGATTGGCTCAGCGTAAGATGGCATTAAAAGTCCCGTGACATGAAACTTGAAATGTCTTATGTTTACACACATTACGACCGTGTCTCTTATCGCTTATGTCTCTTTTGCTTTCGTAAATGTATTGTATGACCGTCTTTACATGAGGAATGTAGGAACGGAAGACAAATTGAGTGACATTACGAATGCTGTACTTTCTTAATTTCTTTTTAACTTATGCCGCTCAAAAATGTCTTTTCTTCGAATTTCTTGTGTCTACCAAATTATTTAAAAAAAAAAACATTTTTAGAAAGTATTAAATAATCTTCTTGATCTTTCTCTTCAGGAGTTCTCTGTTTACAGAAACTTTTATAACTCATTACTGCATAACATCAAAATTTAAATTTGGCGCCATATCTGAGTACCTTAAATTGCCGGTGCGGCGCAGACGTAGGGTAAAGTGGAAAGTATAATTGTGCAGAGTGATTGACAGTTTCGTGTTTTTAAAATAGCATTTCGTGATTTATAGTATTTATTAAAATCCGTCATAGAAAGTATACAATGCCATTAAAAAAAAAGCAAAAAAAGAACAAAACAATTGAAGATTTTAGGTTTGTAACCCTGCAACTACTTTTCTTAAAGAATTTTTATTCTATTTCTTAAATTAAAAAAATAATTTTAAAAAGTAATAATCATAAATTACTCATTTTTTTTATCTGTGAGGGCAACACAGATTTTAAGTACCCATTAAAATATACCGTGGTATTAAAAAATTAAGAAGGCGTGATAACGGCAGTTCTGAGGATTGTAGCCCTTATTAAAGTTCAAGGCAACGTTTCTTAAAGAATTTTTGTTCCGCCTTGCGAAATAAGTCTTATTTTAAAAACTCAGAACCGTGAATCACCCTGTATTATGAATGAATCTTATACAATATGATTGATAACGATCGTCAGTGCCACCGCTTTATTTTATAGGTATCTATCTTACCTATCAGTCTTCAAAACATCTGATTGGTTTAAAATAACTTCCTAGAGGAGAGAAGTAAATAAAAAAACATTCGCTAACGAATGCCAATGAAAAGAAAATTAATAAAACCAAACAAAATTCATTAAATTTCCCCCCCAGAATTCCCCAAAGTTTTAACTTCAGGTTGTACAATTATTTTTAAGAGTTGCTACGAATAAAGTTGCATGTTCAAATTACACTGAATTAAAACAAATCTTAAATGCATGCAATTCATTGCATATGTGAAATTGCAGTGTGGACACAAAATTTCGTGCAATTCGACGCCATGCAAGGAATCGCTGCGAGAAATTGCGTCAGTGTAAACCTTGCTTTAGACTTTAAAACAATAAAAACAAATGAAAACGACACACAAAAAAAATTACTGGCTTTTTTCCTCAGAAAACGGCGAAGCGCATAGCCGCTAATAATTCGCAAAAATCATTTAATTTTACACCCGACCCCCCTTGGTACATTTCTGAAGTAAATTATAGGTTAGGTATTTAGACCGTCACACAAAAATTATTTTTGGCCACCCCTGTCTTTAAATAAATAAAAATTAAATTTTAATAAATCGAGATTCGTTTAATAAAACCGTTTTTTTCCTGCCAAAAAAGGCATTGGCAAGCAAAACAAATGACGATTGAAAAAAAAATTTCCTCGAAAAACGGCCAGATATTCAGAAAAACTTGTCCGTTTGTGGAAACTTATATTAGTACTCACCAGCTGGGCCAAGGGGCTCTTCTGGAAACGGGCTCTTACCCTCTCGGGGGGCTCCATCACTTTCCTTTCCAAATTTTTAACCGACACTATCCGAACACCCCCGTGATTTTTCCGCGAGTCCAACGGTCGAAGCTTCATGGAGCTTGCGGTTTTGAACGTCGTTTTTACGACGTCCATCCACCACCGACACCCCGCCCGAGCACTGAAATTAATCAACGGCGTCCCGACGCACTTATTTCATGCGAAAATACGGCGGATCGGCGGGATTTTAGCGAAAATTCGGCGGAAAACGCGAGGAGCACGGGCACGGTACGCGTGCCGCCCGCGAACTTTTGTTTCTCATGCGCCACCTACTGGGAGTTCGGCGTACCGCGTAGGACCGCCATGTTTAAAATAGAATTGCTGAGAATAATAAAATTAAAATTGCTGGAATGAATACATGAATGTGTGAAGATACAAAATCATAAATTGATTGAATCGTGAGTCCTTAGAAAGTAGTGCAAACCTTTTGACATAAAAAAAGGAGACGTTGATGTGCTTGTAATAAATTAGAACATGTCTGAAATACATGCGTTTCATCGCATATGTGAAATTGCATACTATTACAGTGTGAACACAAAATTTCGTGCAATTCGACGCCATGCAAGGAGCCGCTGCGCAAAATTGTGTCAAACTTTGAAACGCTAAAACAAATGAAAACGACACAAAAAAAATTCTGCCATTTTTCCTCGGAAAACGACATAGTGCATGGGCGCTAATAATACGCAAAAATCGCCCGTTCCTTTGATTTTACACCCCAACCCCCTTTGGTACATTTCTGTAGTGAATTATGGGTTAGGTATTTAGACCGTCACACAAAAATTATTTTTTTCTACAATTGCTCAAAAAATGGGTGTTTATGCATCAATTTCAGTGCGCAACACACGCGTTTTTTTTACCGTTAAAAAAAAATTTTGGCCCACTGTGAAAAAAAGAATTTTTGACATTTCTAATTACATTAGTAACTACGGAAACCCGTGCAACGGTAACATAAAAAAATAATGCTGCCGCTTTTTTATGAATTAAATACTTTTATAAACTTGCTGTTTAGAGTTATGCAATTGTAGAAAAAAAGTTGTTTATATTACGTACACAAAGCCAGTTTTTTGACCAAACGGTCTCGACAAAAAAAAACCTAACATTCTCAAGCTCAAAAAACCTTTGCTTTACGAACTTAATACAAAAATAACTATTTGGCCACCCGTCTCTAAATAAATAAAAATTAAATTTTAATAAATCGAGATTCGTTTAATAAAATCGTTTTTTTTTTCAGCCAAAAAACTTTCTCGTTAGGCATTTGCACGCAAATTGAAAACATTCCAGTTTCTTTACTCGGAAAACTGGCCAGAAATTCGCAGAATCTCGTCTGCTTCGGGAAACTTATACTAGTACTCACCAAGTGGGCCAAGGGGCTCTTCTGGAAACGGGTTCTTGCCCTCTCGGGGGGCTCCATCACTTTGCTTTAGGCCGATCGACGCCGCCAAATTTTTAACCGACACTACCCGAACACCCCCGTGATTTTTCCGCGAGTCCAACGGTCGAAGCTTCATGGAGCTTGCGGTTTTGAACGTCGTTTTTACGACGTCCATCCACCACCGACACCCCGCCCGAGCACTGAAATTAATCGACGGCGCCCCGACGCACTTATTTCATGCGAAAATACGGCGGATCGGCGGGATTTTAGCGAAAATTCGGCGGAAAACGCGAGGAGCACGGGCACGGTACGCGTGCCGCCCGCGAACTTTTGTTTCTCATGCGCCACCTGCCGAGAGTTGGGCGTACCGCGTAGGACCGCCAAGTTTAAAACAGAATTGCTGAGAATATTAAAATTAAAATTGTTGGAATGGATACATGCAAGGAGTTGCTGCGCGAAATTGCATCAGCGTGAACCCTACTTTAAACTTTGGAACGCTAAAACAAATAAAAACGACATAAAAAAATACTGGCTTGTTTCCTCAGAAAACGGCAAAGCGCGCGGTCGCTAATAATTCGCAAAAATCACCCGTTCCTTTAATTTTACACCCTAACCCCCCTTTGTACATTTCTGTAGTGAATCATGGGTTATGTATTTAGACCGTTACACATTATTTTTTGGCCACCCGTCTCTAAATAAATAAATAAAAATTAAATTTTAATAAATCGAGATTCGTTTAATAAAACCGTTTTTTTCCAGCCAAAAAACTTTCCCGTTAGGTATTAGCACGCAAAGCAAATGATGATGGAAAAAATTACTGTTTTTTCCTCGGAAAACGCCCAGAAATTCACAAAAACTCGTCCGTTTCTAGAAACTTGCATTAGTACTCACCAGCTGGACCAAGGGGCTCTTCTGGAAACGGGCTCTTACCTTCTCGGGGGGCCCCATCACTTTGCTTAAGGCCGATCAACGCCGCCAAATTTTTAACCGACACTACCCGAACACCCCCGCTATTTTTCCGCGAGTCCAACGGTCGAAGCTCATGGAGCTTGCGGTTTTGAACGTCGTTTTTACGACGTCCATCCACCACCGACACCCCGCCCGAGCACTGAAATTAATCGACGGCGTCCCGACGCACTTATTTCATGCGAAAATACGGCGGATCGGCGGGATTTTAGCGAAAATTTGGCGGAAAACGCGAGGAGCACGGGCACGGTACGCGTGCCGCCCGCGAACTTTTGTTTCGCATGCGCCACCTACTGGGAGAAAAGTCGGGAGTACCGCTTAGGACCGCCATGTTTAAGACGGAATTGCTTAGAGAGTAGTGCATACCTTTTGACGTTGATTCGTTTTGCAAAAATTTAAAGATGCGTTTTAACCTCGTATTAAATAAATCTTTTGGTTTTTAATTCTTTTAGCCTTTTTAAATCGTTTTTACTGCGAAAATATAAGAGACGGCTAATTTTAAAACCAATAAATAATAGTTTAATAATAGTTTGGGTCACCTAGCGGACCGTGAACGAACTGCTTTAGCGACTTTGCTTCGTGGCGGAATTTTCAAACCCAAGACACGCAGCTTGAAAATAAATCAATTTGAAGTTTTCAAAAAATCTCACGAACGTTAAACAAACTGTTATGTGACGCCCTAACGAGAGACGAAATCTAAAACTCCGTTAAAATAAATAATGCTTAGGTCATCGGCTTTTGGTGGCAACGTATTTTTTATTATTATTATTTCTCGTGGCGATATTTTTTATAACAAAAAAGTTTTGTGGAAAAAATTGTTTAAAAGAGAAAGTTCTACGCCATCTGATGAAGAACAAATGAAATACTTTTCCTGTGTTTCGTCGGTCAAGGCCCTCCCTGAAAATAAAAATTAAAATAGCATTTTTTTTTTAATTAATAAGGCTACGGTTTCAAAGAAACGCTAAATTCGAATCAATATTTATTTCTCTTTTTTTTACACGGGGTCGCAATGTCGAATAACTACCTTACTAAATTACGTGAATAAACCGCCTGCAGTGTTTTCCTAATATCAGAATTCCATAAATCGATTACGTTAATCATTATGTAACGTTTTGGCAGTCAATAACACATAGGCTGTTTATCGTTTTACGGAGAAAACAGATAATCATTATAGTCTGAACAACTTTCAACAATAATTAAAGACAGGCTTCCACGGTGGTAACCGTGAATCAATTAATTTACATTTTATCCCCGGCATTACAATGCCAACGTTAGGAAATGTCACAGGCCCGGGATAACGCACAAAGCTCCTCATCCTGCAGGGCCAATTTAGAAATTAACTATCATTAGCATTTCCTGGCTAAGATAACTATAACCCGCTGTAGGTGGTGCAATGGGAACCAAGGGATAACGCACGAGGTACCCTCCTCACAGTCTACTGGGGGATAACCACCCAGTAGGTTTCAGGAATCTAACCATTAGATTTAATAGACTGGCATTCTCCGGCTAGGATAACCTTAGCCCGCTGTGGCAGGTGCAATGGGAACCAAGGGATAGCGCACAGTCTACTGGGGGATACCCACCCAGTAGGTTTCAGGAATGCCACGTAACGACCCGCCCGGACAAAACGGATTATCAGACAATTAACTAATTTTAATCAAAGACCGACTGACTTTTAGCTATCTTATTGGCAGATTGTTCCCGACTGTTCATTTAGCGATATTATTATTACAGAATCGTTAAAGTGTATGTGAATAATTGACTCTGCACTAACCTGTATTTTAATTCTTCGACCGGCGTACCACACAAGCTCACATCACCGAAGTTAACACTACTCTGACTCTCGGAACCTTATTTTTTAATATTCCTTGCAACTTACGCAACTGGGAGTTTTAACAAGTTTTGACTAAAAATTCTTGAGCGTTGAATCGTTTTAAGTCAAGGACAATGTCGCTCTAATTACACAACGTATGTACTAAATAGTTGTTTCTTTTTTTATATTCAAACAAACCCACCACCAGTAAACAAAAGGAAATAAATTTTAAGTTTGAAATTTCATGTAACTTTACAAAATATTTCCAGCGCCACTGATTGACGAGGAAGGAACGACAGGGGGCATAAACTATATTTTCAATACCTTACTTACTTACAATTACTTATCACGATTATCAGTAAGGCAGTTTCTTCCTCCCTGAAAATCAAAATTAAAACAGCACTCTTTTTTAATTATAGAAATGTTGTGAGCGCCACCTATCGGATAATTAATGAACAGTTTTTGCTACGTTTTGTGTTGGCCAACGAGGAACGAATGTTTCAAATTCAATCTTATTATCCGCTAGTAGAAATCAATTTTAAAACATCAGCTTTTGGCGGTATTTTAAGCAGTACATATATCGAGCGCCACCTGATGGGCTACTAAACTATTTTTCCAAAATTACTTAACAGGCCGGATTTCAAACATATAGACTTGGTTTCCTGAAAAAGGAAATTAAAGCGGCAATTAATTTTCATTAAAAAAAAAAGCTCACCAGCGCCATCTACCGGAAAATAAACGAACTTTTTTCACTACGTTATGTGACGACTAACAGGGACGAAATTTTCAAACCTAAACTCGTCATTCGCTTGAAAAAATCATATTTAAGTCAACGACTTTTGACAGTGATAATAAAATATTTGTGTGCGCCACATTTTTTTTTTTTTTTTGGTGAATAAACAATTCCAGCTTCAGGAGACGAACTTCTTGCAGTGATATTTCCTTTTGAACTTTTTCTTTTATTTTGCGGAGGTTTTACCTAAAAATTATTAAATTATTGTGCGCCACCTGACGGGCAACGATCGAAGTATATTTCCTGCGCCATCTGACGACCAATAAGAGAGCCACTCGCGGCGGAATTTTCAAACATTTCCCTGGAAAAATCAAAATCAAATCTAAGCTAGCATTATGTTTAGTCATAAAAATATTTCCAGCGCCATCTATCGGTCAGGGAACTAACTGAACGGTACAGGCTTGTTTTTCAATGTTACTCGACAGCCATCAGGGCGGGGGAACTTTCGAACGTGACTTGTTTCCTACAAAATCAAATTTAAATTAAAATAGCTTTTCTGTAATTAGAAAAATGCGCCCAGCGCCACCTGGCGGTCAACAAACGAACTATTTTCTCTTACAGCACGTCACCTCTCGGTCAGTACGGACGCGTTATTTTCCTTGAAAACAAAAATTAAATTCCAGTAACAGTTTTTTTTTTTTTAATAAATCTAGCGCCCTCTAGTGAATACTAAACGAACCACCACGGTTTCTTTGTGTGCGGACCGGCGTTTTCGAATTAAAATTCTTTTTTGTTTCCAGGGATGGTCCTGGCCTACTTGAAAGGTTGGATCATGGAATGGCGCACCATCGCCTGGGTGTGCATCTTCTACGTGATAACTCCCGCCATTTTGATAATGTTCATTCCCGAAAGTCCCGTCTGGCTCATCTCGAAGGGCCGTGTAGATGAGGCCCGCAAGTCCCTCGAGTGGATCCACAAGTACCAACCCCAACCACCCAGTAAGGTAAGCAAATCGGCATCCTCAACCCTTAGCTTCTGCTCAAAAAGATTTTGTTCGCAGTCCCAGACCATGGCGGAATTGCACTTGGGCGTTCTGGTCCGTGAGCACGAGAAGAAACTTGAGGAAGAGAAGCACAAACCCAAAGACAGATCCACGAAGTTCAAGGCCCTGCTGAAACCCACGGGGTACAAGCCCTTGTTGATTCTGTTCTTCCTGTTTTCCTTCCAGCAATTCGCGGGGATTTACATAACGCTGTTTTACGCCATCAGTTTCTTCGAGGTGAGACAAGGGAGAATTTTTGGGGGTCTTCTCAATTTCAAACTTGATTCTCAATAGGAAGTCGAAAGCAGCGTCGATCCTTATTTGGCGTCGATCCTCATTGGAACCGTCCGTTTTTGTATGTCCATGATCAACACGTACTTGCTGAAGAGGTTCAAGAGGAGACCTCTGGTGATGACGAGCTGTGCTGGTATGGCGATCTGCATGTTCGTTTCCGGTCTCTACACCTTATGGATTAGGGAAGGTGAGTTCGATTTTTTTTTAATCGAATTTCTTGATCGACTTCTGCTTCTTCTAGGAAAAACCACGTTGAATTGGGTTCCCGTGGTCTTCCTGATTTTATACGTGGTCACTTCCATGATTGGTCTTCTGCCGATTCCGTGGACGATGACGGCCGAGCTGTTTCCTCTGGAAATTCGAGGAATAGCGCACAGCATCGCGTATGCCATGGCCAACATTTTGATGTTCGCCTCGGTGCAAAGCTACGTTTCCTTGAAGCACGTCTTCGGGGGCGCTTACGGAGTCCAGTGGTTCTTTGCGGTCATCGCGCTTCTTGGTATGGTGTACACGTTCATCTTCCTCCCGGAAACGCACAGCAAGAAACTATCGGATATCGTCGAGTATTTCGTCGACAACACCATCTACCTCGGGCAGACGAAGAAGAAAGACGACAAGAAGGTGAAGTCGCCGGAAAGGAAGCCCATCGTCAAGAACAGCCGGGTGGGCAAGGTAGACGTGGAGAAATCGGCGAACGGACAGAGCAAGAACTTGATCGAAAACGTCTAAGATTCCGTCGATTTCCTGCTTCAGTCAGTATTATTTTTTGTTTTTTTGTAGTTTAAATTATTGACGCTGACGTCGTCGTGTTGGGGATGATTAATCGAAAACTCGCAAGATTCGATGTAATTTCGGTGAATCCCCCAGGGCGCAAACGTTTCAAAGACAGCCATACTTAATAAAATTAAAACAGAGAGGGCGTGGCAAGCTCCAAACAACCGTCTGGCCAATATATACCAAATTCTATATTTATGTACGTGTTTACACTTTTCTATGCGACCCTGTACTACATTCAACCAGGACTGTATACAGCGTGTTTCGTTAAATGCAATTTCAATTTGATAATCACTTTTTTATACATCAAATGATTTTTGTAATACGAAGTTTGTTCGAAAGAAAAGCGTTTTTTTTTTTTTTACTTTTACTTAATTTGTAATCGTCGCGGGGCGATCGTCCCTTAATTCGTCGTTTATTGGTAGTCGAGGCTAGCGCGTAGATATTTTAAATTATTTTATAAATAATTTTCACGGTTTCTACTTAATACTAAATTATTGTTATTATTACTACCGCATTATGTATAACTTGTGATATGTATAGTTTAAGTCAAAAATAAAATTTGCAGAAAAAAAAAATTGTGTTCGTAATTTTTCCTTAATCCGGCTCTGCTTAGATGTGGCAACCACGTCGACGCTTATTCTTTGACGTCATACCTATTCAAATAATTATCCAATGACGTAAGTGTCAGTGGGCGGAGCAAACGAAAGAATGACATTGAATTTGTAATAAGTAATTTACTTACGCCTAATTGGTCAAGAAACAAGTCGGATGTACGTGGGCGGAGTTAATAAAGAGATGACGTCAAAACAAAACATGTAACAGACTATTGTCGACAAAGAGTGCCTAATAAATTTTAAAAAAAGACAATAGATCGACAATTCCTATTAAAAATAGTATCATCAAAAATTATTTTGACATAATTGAAGTTTTAAATTTAATTTAAAAATGACGTGAGAGTGGCTACGTCTCAACTAACCAGCAACCAGGCGAAGTCTACTTGGAAGTCTCTGAGATAGGGGCGTGGTGATCAAATTAGCCAACGGCTTGCGTTCTAGTAGGCGGAGTTTGCGCTTAACTGGCCATAGACTAACTCAGATTTACATGGGCGTCGTTAATAAAGAGATTTAGTTAAAAAAATTTAATAAACGATTAATCGTATTGAAAATAGCATAATCAAAAATTACTTTTACGTAAGCAGCTATGCGCCAGTTAAGAACTGGAGGTGGGGTTAATATAAAAGTGACGTCACAGTATCAATCTCTCAACTAATGAGCGTCAGTAGACTAGGCGGAGTCAAAATGGAAACCTCCTAAGAGAGGGGCGGGGCGTGGTGATCAAATTTTATCGATTTTTTTTAACCAATAACGTGCATAGTGGAGCAAACAAAACAATGAGATTGAAATTTGTAAGTACATTACTTGCTTGTGCATTATTGGTTCAGGACTAACTCAAATCTGTATGGGCGGAGTTAGTAAAGAAATAATGCCAAGATATTACATTAAATAAATCGACAATTCTTATTAAAAATTGCATCATCAAAATTTACTTTTACATAACTGGCCAGTTAAGAATTGGGGTGGAGTTAATCTAATAAGTGACAGTAGACTAGGCGGAGTTAACATGGAAGAGGGGCGTGGTTATCCATTATTTTCATTTTTTGACGTTATTAACCAATGGTGTTCTCAGGTCTACATAGGAAGAATTTATGAAGAGTTAACGTCAAAGTAACTACAAGTAACAGAAGACAGTCGGCAGGAGGCCATAAATACAAGTTACAATTCACAGTTTATGCTAAAAATTAGGCATGTTGTTTAGTGTCGTGAAAATTTACTTTTATTTAATTAACCATGTGCCTGTTAAAAACTGGGGGCGGTGAAATTATTATAAAGATAACATCTCAACTATCAGGCGACCATCGCCTAGGCGGAGTTAACAGAAACGACGCGGCAGACAATATCTTAGGCAAGGGGCGTGGTGATCAAGCCAATAGATGTTTAGCTGACCAAAAATTTACTTCGAATAGTTAGGACCAACTTACGTCTAAGTAGGTGAAAATAACATAAAAATGACGTCACATGTTTACCAATAAAATGGCAGTTGACAATTAAATAGGCGGGGCTAACAAAACATAACTCACTAAATAGGGCGTGGCGATCGACGTCATTCTAAATTTGTGTTCACATCACAATTAGAATTACAGCAATAAAACTTTATTGATGTAATTAGCCAATAGCGTGCATTCTAGTAGGCGGAGCTAACGGAACAATGAGATTGTCTAACCAATGGCGTATAACCCTGGTATGAAGAATAAACAAAAGTCGAGGTTATTTGCTTGGTTAAGTAAGCGGAGTTAACTGAAAGTTGATGTCAAAAAAAAATACCTAATCTAAGTAACAGGCAATGATCGACAAGGACGGTAATAACACTTACTTTCTCAAGAAAAGGGCGTGTCGTTTGGCTTCACCAAAAATACGTTTACAATTAAAAAGACACTTGCGCTTAACGTTCCCAAGTATTTCACTAACTAGTTATGTACCAACCGAGATCTAAGTAGGCGGAGTTTCTGAATTGACGAATAACCATCGACTAGGCGGAGCTAACAAGAACATAAAAAATTCCACAGTACTCGACATAATTTTTTTGTAAAGGTAGCACAATCTAGAACTTCTATTATATGTGGGCGGAGGTAAGGTTTGCTTTTTAATTGTAAGTATTCTGCTGAAATGTAAGTAGGCGTGGCACTAATGTATTTGTTTGTTACAAACGAAAAAAGCTACGAACAAAGTAATGCGCTTGATATATTCAAATAACTAGTTATGTACCAATTAAAATCTAAGTGGGCGGAGTCATCTCTGAAGTGACGAATGACAGACAATTAGGCGGAGCTAAAACATCAAAAATTCTTTCACAGAGTAGCGTGACGGTTTCATCTTCTTCGTCTTCAAGTTTGAAATTGGTTGGCTTATGGGTAAACCATTCCCATCATTTTGTTTTAAATACGTACTCGTAGTTATTCTGAAACGTAAGTGGGCGTGGCTTTGATGTGTTTGTTTGTACATAGGGAAATTTGCTTTTGATCAAATCTGGCTCCACCCATCAAGAAGGCGTACCCCCATTTATTAAGTAATCTATCTAAGTAGGCGGAGCCTTGATCAAACGTCAACGCCTCTCGTCAGCTTTAACATGAGCACCGAACAGCTGCCGTTAAAGGCAGAAATTCCGAATACGATTGGTTTAGGTTACTCCAAACAGGAAACGGAAGCTCCAGTATTACGTTTTCACGACTCCCCAAGACAGTCGGAAGCGCTTCCTCTTCAAAACTCCACCTCGAAATCAAAAACTGGTAAAGAAGAATTAAAATCAACCCTAGACTCATGGAAAAATGGAGAAAACGGATGTCATTTACCCATATCGCCAAAGCCGTCTCTTACAGGGCGCTTACAAAATTTTTTAGAAACCTTCGACGTCGAGCATGATAGAAGATTGCATGAGCTGCAAGAATTTTTGGTGGAATTGGTGAGCTTTAAGGAGAAACTGCGCAAGGAGAACACTCGCGACAAGGCCGTCCAGGTCTTACCCAGACACTTGGATAAATTCGCTAAAGAAATGAGGGCCCTTGAGGAGGCCTCAAAGGTCGACGAGCTTCCCTGCACGAAGTACACCCAAAAGCTGAGGAAATTGCACGCCAAAGTAAAGAAGGCCATGGAAAGGAAGGAAGCACTTCAGCTGATAATGAAGCAGGAAGAGGGGATACGAGTCATACGAGTAAGTCCAGATTTTTTTGAAGGCAAGGAGCCCGAGAGGGAAGGCATTTGATTTCAGGAAAAGATGAAGGAAGCAGAAAAGACTTACCTAAGTCATAAAGACCAAAAGGAAGACCTGAGGAAACTGAAGTTGGAAAGAGCCCTTGGTGAAGTTGAAGTGGATTTGAAAGACCTGTCCACCCAAAAGAGAAGGCAATTGGCAGAACGTGTCTTATCCGTGAAGAAGATCAGACATCTTCAAAGACTGGGGCGTCAAGAACGCTGCAAAGCCATCGTAAGGAAAATAATTTTGGAAGAAAAAAGGGCGAAAGAGATAGAAGCCGCGAAGAACAGACGTTACGACTACAAAGTGAAGCGCAAGGCAAAAGTCCTGGAGAGGACCGGAAGTAGTGAAATCCTGGTAATTAATTTGGGGATATTCCAAACACCATAAAATCGTCTGCTTTTTCCAGCATAGAAGATGTTTATCTGATGAGTCGGAAGTAACTGAGGAAGAAGTGGTAGAACCAACCACCTTGGAGCAAGTCGTCGGCGGGGAAGTGGAGAAAGAGAAAAAGAAGAAAGAAAATAGGGACAAGAAGAAATCGGATAAGAGTAGCAAGTCCTCAAAAAAGATGAGCAAAAAAGACGGCGGGAAAAAGAAGGCGGCTAAAGGAAATCGGAAGTCAAAAAAGAAATCGACCAAGGATAAACTTGAAGACCTTGTTTTCCCCCAAGCACCCATTACGAATCCAAGGCATAAAATTGCACCAGAAGACGTCCAGATGTTGTGTAGCCTGGTCAAGGACTACGAGAATTTGGTGCAAATTTTGGAGGACCATGATGACTATAATAAGGCTTACGCAGAGCGGGGATTGGACTACGAACGCGATTGCTCTTTTCATTGGCTACCAAATCCCGTGGTCTTCAAGGTCCACACTCTTCAATTCCCACTTACTTTCGAGCAATTCCTATTTCATTTCAGAATTTCCAGAAAGGCAAAATCTACAAGAAGAAGATCACCATCATCAACGGAGGGGAAGTCCCGAAGAAGTGCAAATTGCACAAAATCGAAATGGAGGATGGATTTGATCCAAGTTACTTCGATGTAGGCAGACTTCCTTTCCCACTCCCCAACATCTTCAAAATATTTTTGACTTGTAGGCAGATATCAATGGGGTCCAATACATTATCCCCGGGTTGTCTTTCAAGGTCACCGTGACGTTTTCCGCGCAGAATTTAGATCGACCAATCGAAGGCAAAATCACCATGATCACCTACAGACCTAACGAAGCTTACTATAGCCAATTCATCATACCAATTAAATGCATGCCAATCAATGATTCAATCTTGCTTCACCCAAAGGTTTTGACCTTCGATAAAGTCCCAATATGGCAGGCGAAAAAACGAAGTAAGACCTTAAAGGTATGTAAATGGCAATCTTGCAAAGCGTAGATCAATGGAATCTATGGAGTCTATTTGCAGATAACAAACCCCAGCCGAAAGGTCTACCGGGTTGTCATAAAGCGATTTTACAACGAAATTAAGCTCAACCAATACTGGAAGAACTCCAATTTTGATTTGGGCGAATCCAGTTTAGAGCAGAGTGCTTTGTTCGAGGAAAATCCATCGGTCAACATAGAGGGGGAGCTGTTGGTGAACCTATTCAACGCATTCGGCTTCAGTAAGTACTTCCTTGAGATCCCTCCGACTACCGAGGAGATCTTGAAGGTGACCTTCAAAGAACCTGATTACGTCGGTTGTTATCTGGAACGCTACACCTGCGATATTTACGAGAATTCGAACGAAGACGACTTCCAATATGCAGGAAGTGAGGTTGGACTTCACCTTTTTGAAGGCCAAGTAAGTCCAAATTGTTGCAGGAACTCTTGGTAACGGCAGAAACAACTGGGCACTTCTTGAGACTTTGTCCGGATGTTTTGGACTTCGACCAGTGCGTTTTTGACTCAGTTTACCAGCGGAGTTTCCAAGTGCACAACAGCGATGGGTTCCCCCATCAAGTCCGCGTCAAAATCCCCACTTGCTTGAGGGATTACGTTAGCACCGTTTCTGGTGATGCTTGCGTTCAGGCTTCTAGCCATCAGGACATCCCGCTGCGTCTCGTTCCAAGGTGATTTTCGTTTTGGGCTTCACTTTTTAGCTACCAGTAGTAGTTTGCAGGAAGGAAATGATGACGGACCGGGAAATTTTGCGTTATTTCGATTGCCAAACTGCCATCCTCGAGTTTCCTGTACGCGTTGGTCTATTGTCCAAAAATTTGGAAGACGCCCCATGCGTTGTAGTAACGGTCTACGCTGTTATTTGTGAAAGCATCGGTGTAATGCTTGCTCCTATGGATTCGGAACTAGTTTCGCGCGAGCAGGGTGCGTTCGTCATTAATTTGGGCGAATGCTCCTCGGCGGAAACCGTTTGGACCTCGATCGCACTGACGAACCGTTCTTGTACCCAACAGCATTTCGGCTTTTTGGACTTGCCCCAGGTGGGTGAAGACTTCAAACCATAACCACCATTTAAACTCGGTAATGTTGCAGTGCCTTTTTCTCGAGCCCAATTTTGGATTTGGCGTTCTTGAACCCATGCAGACTAAAGTCCTCAATATCATACTGAGTCCAGAAGCAAGCGACCTCGTTGGCCTTGAAGGTCCACAGGCAAATACCCTCACTTTCAGGATTTCGGCCACCACCATCAAGAAACTGGGAGGAATCAAGAAGGTCCTGAGGTGATACAATCGATGTTACCCCTTTTTTGCAAAAGTAAAATCTTTAGACATTTAATTACCACAAACTCCACAAATCTCTTGAAACCGTGGAAACCATTTTGAAAACTAGTGTGGAAGATCTGCTGGAAACTGTCATGACAGTCTGCGCCAAGTTAATTGCCGATAGTTACAATAATTTTGACCAAGTGGAAACCTCCCCAAACTTCGATGAGGTTAATTTGGGCGATGTCCAAGATACCAATAACGTATATTCAGGTCTGTCTGCCCCTATTTGCTGATCACCTCATTGACTTTAGTGGTTATAGGTCTAACCACGTCAGAACCTCTTATGCCACGCATCCCCGACAACTCACGTGAGACATCCGATTATTGGTCAGAACAAGGAATGGAGCACACGGCCCAACCCAATTCGATTTTGATTCGTTGCACCATCGTCGATCCCCTTTGCTCCTTGTCACATCAACAAGTCATTTTTCCCTCGACACCATGCGGGTCCTATTCGATGGCCAGCGTGACTCTATCGGTCAAAAGCCAGCCCATTGGGGATAATCACAAACTCGAAAGTGCCTACAGGGCCAAGTTCAAAATCGTCGGAGACAACGAGCAATTTGGAATTGAACCAACTTGTGGTGACCTCAAAAATGGCGAAGTGGCCAAAATCACGTTGATCGCAAAGCCGGAACTACCGCAGGAACTCATCGATGCAAAAGCCATATCCGTCCAGCGGGAGAAGTTGATCGCAAAGAAAAGAGAGGAGCTGCTTTTAAAGCGAGAGAAGGAAGGCAAAAAAGACGGAAAAAAGAAAGGGAAAAAAGGGAAAGGATCGAAGCCAGGTAGGTTGATGAAATCAATCTATTATATAAAGTACAAGTCACCTCAGGTAATAAGTCTACCAAAGAAGAGAAGAAGAAAAGGAAACAGGGAGAAGATAAGTCCTCTAAAGGAAAGAAAGGGAAAAAGGAGAAATCTTCAAAAGGTAAGTTGGTGGAATCCCATGGAATAAATCTAATCATCTTCTCAGGTGAAAAAAGCATCTTGGACGAGCAAAGCGAGCCCCAGCCTTTACCACCGATCATTGTCGATGATAAAGACATCGTCATTACCTACTGGGATCTATACCCGGCGGAAATGTGTCTTTGGAGGGAGTTTGAACCTTACTGCATATTCGGACAGTTCACCTGTGAAGTCTCCTACGAAACCAACAACATGTAAGCTCTCCGCAACACGTCCAAAAATTGTAACCACAAAGTCCCTCGGCCCCCAGCAAAAGAAGACCAGAAAAATTATACTTCAGAGTGATGTGTCACGTGATTCCACCCGATTTTGTCCACAACCTCGACCTGCAGCGCCTAAATTTCGGGCCAACTCCCCTGGGCATGGCCAGGAAGAAGGTTTTGGAAGTCCAAAACATAAAATGTAGTGCCCCAAGCATTTTTACCTTCACCAAAGTGATTTTGGTTTTCTCCCCAGACTACCCGATAAGGCCCAAAATCACCAGGCCTTGCCCTATTGGCCCGTTCACGTGTTCGGACACGTCGAGGGTTCGGCTTCCGCCAGAACATCGTCTCCAACTTCCGATTACGTTTCGGCCTTTGGATCTAAAAGAGGTATCCAAGTCAAATTCAAAAACAAAAGACTTTCCGCGCTTTATTCGATTGATGGTTAGTCGAAAAGGCTGTAGTTAACAGTTCTGTACATGGTCCTCGGGGTCTTTGACTTGAACACCCAAGAAGGTCGCTTTCGGTCTTTGCATTTCAGGAGTTTCAAGTCGTAGCGTCCAGGGCCGGGCTTGATCTCCCATTTCACGCCTTTCCGCGCTATCATAACCGAGTCATGGAACGGGTAAAGGGATTCGGGCAATTTCTTGATGCTGGAAAACCAACATTTTTAAACTGGGAAGGATGACAAGGGATTTGTTACCTGTTGAGTTGTACATTGTACGTAGCAGGGGAGGGTGAGTTTGGGTCCCTATAGCAAGTGGTGATGTCTTCTAGAAGTTGCCTTACACTGGGCTTCTTAGTGAACCTTGGCGCTTTTGAGAAACTTCCGGTTCTAAAAAAGACGGTCAGAAACGAAACACTTTTAGGGAGGGGGGAGGTCCTTACTTGTTCTTGGAAGGATGATGGAGTAGATAGTCGATGTGGGAAGGAAAAGTGTAATACTTGTCGGGAGAGCATTTTTGGGATGGGGCGAAGTGGTTCTTGATGGTGGTCCCATCTCTTGGGCCAGTGAACAAGTTGTATGGTCCCTTTTTAGACACGGCTTTGCCCAAGAGGGCTTCCATAGATCCGCGGTCAATGGGACTGTATATATTGGGAGGTTTCTTCCACGGTTGGCTCAAGCATTTGAAGCGATCGACGAAGCCGTCCCATTCAAAGATAGGGACCTTCGTCATTTGTCTCTTATTGACAAACGATGATGTTATTACGTCCTTGGTGTAGGTGCCTAAAGACAATGGAGGTAATCCCCTCGAAGAAAAAATGAGTGGAAGGAGTTTGACCTGGTGCTGGAACGTTGTCGTCCTCAAAGTGGACGAAGCGCTTGGATTTTCCGAAGTTGACATCGCTCAAAACTGAGAAGCTCTTTTTCTTGTAGACCTCTTCTGGTATGTCGTAGGTACCAGGTCCTCCAATGGATTTATAGTATCTTCTCCTTTCGAGGATCTCCGGATTGCGAAAGCCCAAATTCGCAGAAAATTCTTCCAAAATCGTCTTCCTCTTCCATCTGGAACATGAGAGCTTCCAGCACCCAAATCATCAACCAAAATGAAGTCGCTCACCTGGAACCGCCGATGAAATACTTTTTGTAGGCGCACTCGAATCTTTCCGGTTTGTATTCACTCGGGGAGAGTCCGCTTTCGCATTTTGTTATGGTGCCCTCACGGTCCAACCCTGGATGGAAGCCGATTTTGGAGAACCTCTGAGTTTGCACACCGAAGGGCGCTTGCGTGAGGAATTTCTTCGGCATGGTTTCGCTTCCTGGAAGTCTGTCAAAAATGTTGACGTTTTTTGGCATCCAAGGAAACAACAAAATCACTTTTTCCCCTCATTAGATTTATGAGTACATCGAGATCGTGTCGGGCAAAACCATTTGCCCCTTGATTTTGAGTGGTGAGGGGGTCGAGACACACATCACCGTCACCCCAGAATTTCTGGTTTGTCATCTGCAGGCAAGTCCAAATGGATTCACCGATTTGGCCTTGGAGGTTAGTTCCGACTTCAACCCTTATCCCCCCAAGTAACAAAATCGTGTTTTTTTCAGGTCAAAAATCAATGTGCTGGATCAATCTTAATAAAATTCGACAAAGTATGCGAAGTAGAAGGACCAATGAAGGTGATGGAGAAGGAGAAGGACAAGGAAAAGGAAGGGAAAAAGAAAAAGGCCAAGAAGGGCTCGGAGAAAATGTCAAAAAAAGGTTTGGAGAAAAATGGAAAGTCCAAAAAAGGCTCGAAGAAATCCGACAAAGGTAAAAAAGTGAGCAAATTTTCGGACCAACTCACGGAAGACGAGGTCTACTCGCTGGAAAACTTCTTCCAAAAGCGCGAAGGTGTGCCATTAGGTCACTCCCTCCAAAATTTATTTTTTTCATTTTTCTCCATTCAAGGTCCGCCACTATTTGAAATGGTGGGCGGAAATTGTGTGGAAATCCCCGCTGAATCCAAGCAAGTGTTGAAACTACGTTTTGGGGTGAGCCCTCCGCCGACGGCTGAGAAGAAAGCCAAGGACAAGAATAAGAAGAAGAAAGAAGGGAAAGGTGGATCTGACAAGAGCTCGAAGGGAAAGAAGGGGAAGAAGAGCAAAAGCAGCAAGAAGTCCGAGAAGGACGACGGAAAATTTTACGTGGCGAAATTCAACGTCATGATTGGCGGTTCCACGTTCTTCAAAGACTTTATTGTCATCGGAAATTTTGTTTAAAATCGAGAAAAACACATCTCTAGTACAGCTAACTTACGCGAGCATCATCTATTTAATAAAATATATATTTCGCGTCACCAATCTGAATACAACTGACTTATAAGAGCGCCATCTACTGGTGCCATCTATTAAAAAATAAATAAATTTCGCGTCATCAACCTGAATGCAACTAACTTACACGAGCGCCATCTAGGACTTTAGAAAATGCCATTTACTTGAATACATTTAACATATACGAGCGTCTTTTACAAAAAAAATAAATAAAGATTGTATCAATCTGAATACAACTGACTTATAAGAGCGCCATCTATTAAAAAAGAATTGAATTTCGGACCATCGATCTGAACAAAACTAATTTATGCGAGCGCCATCTATGACTTCAGAAATGAAATGTAAAAAAAATATTTTTTGTCAACAACCTGAACGCAAGTGACGTATATGAGCTCCATCCATTAGAAAGAAATTAAATTTTGCGCCATCTACCTGTACATAACTATATAACTTCTACGAACGCCATCTATTAAAAAGAAAAATTAATTTTGCACCATCAACGTGAACACAACTAACTTATACGAGCGCCATCTACTACTAAAAAGAAAAATGAAATTCACGCCATCAACCTAAACGTAACTAATGAATACGAGCGCCATCTATTAAGGAAAAATTTAAATTCGCGCCATCAACTCGAACACAACTGACTTATGCGAGCGCCACCTATTAAAAAAAAATAAATTTCACGTTATCAACCTGAATACAACTGATTTATAAGAGCGCCATCTATTAAAAAATATATATATTTCGCGCCATGAACCAGTACACAACTGACAAATGCTCTATGACTTCAGAAAACTACAAATTTTCAAATGAAAAATTAATTTTGCGCCATCTACCTGAACACAATTAACTTTTACGAGCGCCATCTACCTGAACACAACTAACTTTTACGAGCGCCATCTACCTGTACACAACTAACCTTTACGAGTGCCATCTACTAAAAAAACTAACGTATATAAGCGCCATCTATTAAGAAAAAAAAGTAAATTTCGCGCCATCAACCTAAATAAAACTAACGTATACGAGCGCCATCTATGATTATACATCTTCAAAATAATTTTCAAATGCAAAAAAATCCATTTTGCGTCATTCACCTTAACACAACATACGCGTCATCTATTAAAAAAAAAATTAAATTTCGCGCAATCGCCTGAACTTTTACTAACGTCTTCTAGGTCTTAAGAAAATTACAAATTCTCAAAAATGTAAAAAAAATATTTTTGCGCCATCTGCTGAACTACTATGAGCGCCATCTATTAAAAAAAAAAAAAAATTCGCGCCATCAACTAAACGCAACTGACTTATACAAGCGCCATCTATGACTTCAGGAAACTCAGCTTCCCAAATAATTTTCCAGAGTGTATTTTATTATCGATAGCATTTATTGTAGCACGTAAAAAATACATTCGAAAATTCCTTTAATTCTTCTTCTTCCCTTTCTTTGAGTTTTCCACCGCGTCACCATCTGCCTTGGGTTTCTGCCAATTAAGGGGTTTCCTTCTGTACATCGGCCAGGGTGGTATCGTCAGCTGTAACAGACATCATTAAGTCTTGAGTGTTAAGGCGCCCCCAAGTAACATATGAGTAGTACACTTACCAAAGCGGCCAGGGCGAAGCCAGCCCCCAAAATGTACACGGTCTGCGAGAACTGCTGGATGATGTAGCCCCAGACGAGGCCGACCACTCCGAATAGCGTTATGATGACCCTAGATAGCTTTTCCGCCCTCGACTGCCCCTCGAAGTCCTGCAGGAAGCGAAACGTTTCAGGAAAAAAGTGAGGTTACGTTCAAGTAATTTTTAAATGTGGTTACCATGTGCGTTGGAATCTTGTTAATAAAATCCATTTTAAATATTTTTTGAGCGCACGGAAAAGTAAATGCCGAAATAAATAAGAAAACACCACGTCAATAGTCACTGACAGGAACGACGGTTGGTACAACGACAGTGTCGGCAGACGATCCAAATTTAAGTCACTAGATTAGATAGAAACGAAACGAAGCAAGAAATTTAATAATTTATTATTTGGCGTCTGCTATTGTATCAAAATTTAAATTTCTTTCGATTCATAATAATAAGTAGTTTGAATTTGGAACTGATTCTTACGTTTCGCAATTGACTTACAGAGAAGGTTTGCGTCACGGCTAAATACCATTTCTTTAAATTGTGAGTTAAAATGAAATTCTCATTTAAAAGCAATATCTATTATATTCTTTCTCGTATGTCGCAAGAATCAATATTGCAAGCAATTTTCTGTATGTATAATTTTGGATAGATTGCCTAGATTTTCTATATTGGTTCGTGTCTCGGCTAAGAGGTTTGTGGTTTACTACATTTTATTTAAATTCTTGACTTAAATGACGGGTTTTATTCGCAGAAAATCGTTATTTTAACCACTCATTGTTGTTTTAACACATTTAAAGAAGAATACACTTCATTCTTTTGTATTTTTTAATAAAAATCTACCACGCATTTATTTTGAGGTTATGTCAGTGAAACCTTGCGTTTATTAATTTCGACAGCTTTAAGGTGAGTAGAAGCCTAGAATTAAACAAGGCGCCTCTTAATTTTCATTTATTTTCAAGCTCAACTCAAAGAAATTACTGCCTTAGGCCCCAAAACTCGCACGCGCTGGATTTTGAGGTTATGTCCGTCAATCACTTTTCTAATTAATTAAACATGGGTAAAAACCACAGGCATAAAAAGCAGCTTAAAACCGAGAAGGCCAAGACCAAGTTGAAAAGCGAGAAGACAAAGTTCCTTCCAAAAGGCCAGAATGTGACAAACATCTCGTTCAAGGTCAAGCCGATTGTGCTCCCGGAACAGTTAAGGCTGAGCACGAGCTCAGATCCCTTGAGTACACGCAAACTCAGCCTGAAGGTGAGAACAGACACCCTCGCTCCCCAACAACATTTTGTTGAATTAATTTAATCTTCCAGGACGTTTTGAGCCGCCTCAAACACCACAATGTTTTAATCAAGGTCGATAATCTTCAGCAATTGAAAGAGCTGATTGGGTCGTATTCAACTGAGGTACTGCGACAGAATCTAGCGCAGGTATTACAGGGTGTTTGCCCCCTGATGTTAGATGTGGAGCACAAAGTGAGAAACGAAGCCGTGAAAGTTCTGCGACGCATACTGAGTGGGGTCAGTCCCATCTCCTGTTTCACTTTACGAGCTTTTACAACCGCCCTTGTTTTTAGATTGCCCCGAAAGACGTCGAGGCTTTCTTCCACGTCTTCTCCACATACCTGCGTTGTTCCATGACGCACATCGACCCCAACATCCAGGAGGATTCCCTGCTTTTACTTGACGCACTCTTGGAGCAGGCCCCGAGTTTAGTGGCCCTCAACACCCGCCAGATACTCCCCAATTTTTTTACTTTAATATCGAAGTTGAAGAGCAGTTGCAAGCCGGGGAGGACGCTCACTCAAAATTTGAAGAGTAAGCAGACGAGTGTGCGCTGGCGTGTTAAAGTCTTAAGCAGTCTCAAGGGGATATTCGAGGCGATGCATTCTCACGAGCTTGGTTCGGTTAGGTGAGGACTGAAGGGATCAAAGCGCCCAGACTTTAACTACGTACGCTTTCAGGGTTGATTTAAAAGCGAGTGTGTGTGTGAAACCTGGAGCTTTGTACGTCGATAAATACACCGGGTGCCCCATTAATTTTTTCTCGGATGAAACCATCGAGGGCGACGCAGAAGAACCGATGGCTGATTACATCAAGACATTGCTACCTTTGTTGCACGAGACTTGGATGGAGGTTGCCCCTGATTTACCTCCCCCAGGTACACACGTGCTTTAGAAACTAAAAAGAAAATTGCGTTCATTTTTTTTAAAGGCCCCCTGAGTGAGAGCGTGGTTTTAAAACAGGATGCCTCGGATACTCTCACGTGTATTCTGGAGGTCTTATATTTTTGCTGGTGTTTGGCGGAAGCCCTGGATCGAAAAAATAACAGCTCGCAAGTTGTAAGTCACTTCTGCGTGCATCTACAGGGTGATCCCATACTCTTGCTGGTTTTATTTTGTTTCTAGAGGCAAGCATTCAGGTTGAAAACCATGAGAGACTTGCTCGATTCATTATTGAAAACGTTCCCTTACTCTCAGGCACAGCAAAAAAAGGGGGAATCCCAGGAGAAGTGCCTCAGGGAAAATCTACTCGTTTGTTATGTCTTTTGCGTCACACATAGCACGAAGAAGCCGCAGGGGAAGTCCAAAATCATAATGAATTACGTAAATTGTAAGTACTTTCTTCACCCAGTGTTGCCACATTGGACGAAACTCCGCCATTTAGGCTACGTTTTGATGCTTAAAAATTTTATTGGGCACTGGCGCCTAATTTGGGTTACTTCCTTCACCTAATGGACATTCAACAAAATTCTGTCTCCAGTCATCCAAGAAAACAAAAGTACACTACCGACCAAAAATTTGAAATCACACCTTTGATTTATTTTTGATATTTTAATTAATTGGGTCCATATTTCTTTTTCAAAATTTAAAAATTGAAAGTTTTAAATTTTTTTACTTCAATTCTTTGTTTTTGTTGCAATAATTTTCTTTTTTGTTTTGCCTTTGATTTTTTTTTTCATTATAATTTTCTCCTTGTTATCTATAATTATATTTATTTCCAATAAAAACAATGACATTTGTCAGTGTTAGAAATTGAATGTCACTTGTTTTGCTCTCTTTTCATTTTTTATTTGCTTCTTTTTTAATTAATTTTCGTTATCCTTTTCTACTGATTGTTTACTTTCATTGTTTTTTTCTTTTACGTATTTCCTATTTTAAATTTTGTTTGCCTTTTATTTTTCACTTTTGGTTTTTGTTTCTCTTTTTTTTTTAATTTTCCTTTCCATTGAGTTTTTCATTTAGCTTTAATCTTTCATTCGATTTCATTTCGTTGATATTTAAAAAGGAGGCGATCGTCATTTGTTTAATTTTTTTGTTGTCTTAAAAAATGAATTTCGTTAGTATTTTAATAAATTGAAAGCGAAACAAAAAATTTAACGAAAGCAAATGATTTTCATTTCATTTAAAATTAATTAAAAAAAAAAACAAATGAACAACAAAAAATGGTCTCCTAAATAAACAAAAATTGAAAGTGAAACTTAAAAAGTAAAAACAAATGAAGAAAGGGAGTTGATTCGTTTCTACTCGCTAGAGAAAAAGAGGAGATTCGTTTCTATTCGCTTGCAAAAGTGAGTAGATTCGTTTCTACGCACTTTCTTCATTTGTTTTTATTTTTTGAGTTCAACTTTCAAATTTTTCTATTTTACAGTTCATCTTTTGTTTTTCATTTCGTTAAAAAACAAATAAAAACAAAAGTAGAGTGCTAAATTTTGTTTACCTTTTGTTTTTCATTTTGGTTTTTGTTTTTCTTTTGTTTTTTCTTTCTTTTGTTTTTTTTTCTTTTGTTTTTTTTTCTTTTGTTTTTTTTCCTTTCAATTTTTTTCTATTTCATTTCGTCGATATTTAAAAAGGAGGCAATCGTCATTTGTTTATTTTTTTAGTGAATCGTTTGTTCTTTTAAACAAATTAATTTCGTTAATATTTTAAAAAAATTGAAAATGAAATAAAAAAAAACAAAAAAATAAAACAAAAAATTTAACAAAAACAAATAATTATTATTTCATTTAAAATATCAACGAATCTTTCAAAATTAATTTTGCTATTCCGTCAAAAAAAAAAAACAAATGAAAAACTACTAAATAGAAAAAAATTGAAGATTAAACTTAAAAAATAAAAACAAATGAAGCTGTCCATTCTTTGCTTTTCAGTTCATTAAAAAAAAAACAATTGAAAACAAAAGTAGTAACTTTCTACTCAGCTTTTTCATTTGTTTTTATTTTTTAAATTTAACTTAATTGTTTTCTATTTAGCAGTCCGTTTTTGTTTTTTTTTTAACGGAACAGAAAATATATGTTATCTTTTTTAACTGTTTTTTTGTTTTCATCTTTCAGTCTAACTTTCAATTTTTTTTTTACCTTTTGTCGTTTCAACGCCGTCATATTTTTGAATTTTTTCCAATAATATTTATTTTCAATAAAAACAGTGACACCAGTGTTAGAATTTTTTTGAACGCACGTTATCATTGCAGATTGCCTGTCCAATAGAAACTACGTCAATCCTGAAAACGTAGGGCTACTTTTTTCGTTGCTCAAAGTCATTTGGAAAGACAAGCAACTAATAGGAAATACGCTGCGGTTCTACCAACAATACAGCAAGAAACTCGCGACAACCGACGCTGTGGACTTGCTGGTCTTACTGTGTGATTCAATCCAAGATTTCGGGGAAGCCAACGACGACATCTCCGCTTTAATGAAGGGACTGCCAAAGTTACTTTTGGGGCCGGAAGTGCACGCGAAAACCCTAAACTTCCTGCTGATGTTGGTCAAGAGGGACTTGGCAACAGCGCGGGGATGTTTCCAGCAGACTCTCAAGGCCGTGCTAGGTTCGTTTCTCTACCCATCAAAGCACATCTTTAATCTCCTGTACTTGCAGATAATTCACTTCGGATTAAGATCGTAGATGGCGCTGATACTTTCCTCGGCGTTATTCAGATTTTGAGTCTGTACTATTACGTGCCCCTGTCTCAAGGCGAGCTGGAAATTTTGACCCAGTTCGGAGCTGATAACCCGAAATACTCGAACTTTGTTAACTATGTTGTTAATGCTAAAGTGTGATAGTTTCTTTAGTTTTGTTGTGAATAAAGTTTTTTTGTAGCTCTGTTCGATTTAATGCTCAGCAAAATTAAATATGGTGGAATCGATTAGTTTTTAAGGGGTGAGGGGGACAGAGAAGTGAATCCCAATTTTCTAATGTTAAAAAAAAACGCAAAACGGTGTTGACAAGTCAGTTTTTGAAGCTATATCAGCGACATCTTTATTTCGACAAGGGAACTATGGGAACAGAACTGATCACTGTAATCCAACAGAATTTGCCGCTCTGCAATAATTTTTTATTGGCCGCAGAAATTATTATTGATATCCCCATAGGTAATAAATGGATGTTGCGAAAATATTCCAGACGCAAACCTTCATTCAACCTTGTTGATCACAGTGTACAGTGAATTTCAATTCACAGATGGCAGTTTATGATTCTTTTCTTATGAATAAAGTCCTCTTTATAACTTGAACTAATTTCTGTAGCGGGGAGTGGGGTTGGAAGCTGAAGTCAATTCCAATCTTAATATTTATTTTCTTTAAAAAAATGTAAGACAATTAGTGTTGACAAGTAACGTTTCGAACCTGCGTTGATAGATCACTTGATAAAGGCTAGCGACATCTTTGATCGGACTAGGAAACTGTTAAGTCAGAACTCAGTTATACCACAGATAATAGAACTAGACAGATGGCTCATCAAATGCTTTAAATTTGACGCTCCAATTTGGAGACAAACTCGGTGTTAGTTTGGAGACAGCGCACAAAATATGTGGTGGCGCTATTATTACAATAGCAGAGCGAAAAACCGAAACCTGTAAATATAAGTAATATTTAAACAAATTCTATAACTAAGAGACGTGATGCAATGTTTAAACGGAGAATTAATAGCATATTATAATCGTACGTCACGTTATCGTGTCTTGGCCCCATTTTAAAAATATTTCTCTGTTACTTCAAAGAGACATCTAGCGATAGGTGAGCCAACTGAGATTTGGAATTAGCAAATGGTTTGTGACAAATGTTCGATTTTCGAATTTGTGCATACAAGTGACATCTATCGTGCATTTAACAAACTATTTTTAGAGCGTCTGTTCGTTCTTATCTCGTTGGCTATCTGGTGAGATCTATTATCTGTGGTTATACGCTGTGATTGCGTAAAAATTATTTTTGATATCCTAAAGTTAGTAAATAAATGTTGGGGAATGGAAGATTGGCAATACTGCGAAAATATTCCACACGCAAACCTTCAAACATTCTCGATCACATTGCAATCCAAGATAAGGAAAATGAATCAAGACGGTTTCTTCTTTATTCTCTTAGCTAGTTTCTGGAACGAAGGGGGGCTGCGGAAGCCGAGACGATTTCCAATCTTTCAACATCTTTAAAAAAGACTACAGCAACATTGATTTAAAATTGACAAGTGGCGTTTCGAAATTACGTTGATGGATGGTGCCTGTATCTCGGCAATGCTGGCGCCATCTAGGTATATAACGGAGGACCACCATGCAATTGAAGGTTTGAGGAAGTAAAAGACAGCATCATGGATGATGATGCTTTTTTCTTTGTTTTCCTGTCAGTTTCAAACTTCCTGTGAATTTACGATTAACTTCAGCTAGTTTATAGGCGAGAGGGGGGTGAAGAATATCTAGATTTACATATTTTCGGAAAATAACTCGAAGCAAACAATCTAAAATTGACAAGTGACGTTTCGAAGTTAAGTTGACAGATGGCGCCTGTATGTCGACAATACTAACGCCATCTAGGCTTGTAACAGAGTAGCTACCATATGCAGAAGTTGCTAGTTGTGCTGTGCAATGCAATTGTAGATTTGAGGAAGCAAGCGACGGCATCGTAGATGATGCTTTTTTCTCAAATTATAAATTCCTGTGAATTTATATTAACTTCAGGTAGTTTGTAGACGAGAGGGGGGGGGGGTTATGGTGGCGGTGAAAAATTTCAAGCTTCATATGTTTTCGGAAAAGAGGTCAAAGCAAAAAGTTTTAAATTGACAAGTGTCGTTTGGAACGTTTCTAATTTAAGTTGGCAGATGGCGCCTGTCTGTAGGCACTGTTGGCGCCATCTAGGTACGCAACAGACAACTACCGTATGCAGAAGTTGCTAGTTGTGCTGTGCAATGCAATTGTAATTTTGAGGAAGCGAACGATGGCATCGCAAATCTTGCTTTTTCTCAATTTATAAATTCCTGTGAATTTATAATTTACTTCAGCTGGTTTGTAGACAAGAGAGGGGATGGTGGTGGTGAAGAATTTTAAGGTTTACATGTTTTCAGAAAATAAATCGAAGCGAACAGTTTAAAACTGACAAGTGACGTTTCGAAGTTGGCGCCTGTATGGTGGCAATCCTGGCGCCATCTAGGTACGTAACAGAGGAACTACCGTGTGCACAAGTTGCTAGTTGTGCTATGCAACGCAATTGAAGATTTGAAGAAGCAAACGATGGCAACGCAGATGATGCTTTTTTCTTCGTTTACTTGTCAATTTGTAAATTCCTGTCAATTTATAATTAACTTCAGCTAGTTTGTAGACAAGAGCGGGGATGGTGGTGGTGAAGAATTTCAAGCTTTACATATTTCCAGAAAATAAATAACTAAAAGTAAACAGCTTAAAAGATGATAGATGGCGCCTATATGTCGGCAATATTGGCACCTCTTAGGTATGTGAGAAAGGAAGGAACCACCGAGTGCTAGATATGCTATGCAGCCCTAATTTCTAGAGTAGAGACGTGAGGGGGAGTGAATTTCAAACTTTTCATTTTCGGAAGAGAACACAGAGCAAACAGATTAGTATTGATAAGCGACATATCGAAAGTACGTTGCTAGATGGCACTTGTATCGTGTCAAAAACCAGTGACATCTTTAATTTTAATACGGGAACTATTACTGACAACTGCAGAACTGCATAAGACGTAATCTGAGTTTCGAAGAAGTAAACGACGATATCACAAATGTCTTCAGAAAGTTACATTGATCTATGGTACTTGCACCTTGTAAAACAACCAGCGACATCTTTGATTTAATACGGGAACTACTATTGAGAACTGCTTACAACGGCGACGTAATCTAAGTTTTGAGGAAGTAAACGACGACGTCATAGATGTTAGTTTAGATTTTGTTTTCTTCTGAATAATGTCTTCGGCAAGTTACATTTATAGATGGCGCTTGCACCTTGTAAAATACCAGCGACATCTTTGATTTAATACGGGAACTACTATTGAGAACTGCTTACGACGGCGACGTGATCTAAATTTTGAAGAAGTAAATGACAACGTCGCAGATGTTAGTTTATTCTTTATACTTTTCTGCCTAATGTCCTCAGCAACGCTGACAGATGGCGCTTGCGTCTCGTTCAATATCAGCGACATCTTTGGTTTAATGTGCGAACTACCTGGTGCAGATCTGCCGGTGATAATCCAAGATTTGGGGAAGTAAACGACGACTTCATCGTGGCAGTTTCTTCTTTGTTTTCTTGTGGAAGGACTTCAACTGTTTTCGGGGGGAGGGGGGAGAGTGGAGAACTGAATTCTCATCTTTTAAATATGTGTAAAAGAACGATCGTGAAACAATTTAGGGTTGACATGTGACGTTTCGAAGTTACGTTGATAGATGGCGTCTGTAACCCGTCATGCTGGCGACATCTTTGACCTACTCAAGGCCACTTTATATTATGAATAAGCAATTTAAAACTTGAAAAAAGTAAATGACTACGTCATGGACGTGTGAATAAGGTCCTTTTCATAACTTCAACTAGTTTCTAGGGGGTGGGAGAGGAGTGGAGAAGTCAATTCAATTTTTTAATGTTAAAAAAACAACAAAGCAATTTGCAACTGACGTGTGATTTTTCGAAATTACGTTGAGAGATGGCGCCTGCTTCCTGCCAAACACTAGCGACATCTTTTATCTAACATGGGGAGCTACCGAATGCAAGGCTGCTGTGCAATGTACTTCAAATTTCGTGATGGCGGTTTCTTCTTTTTTTTGTCAAGAAAATATAACTAAGGCTAGTTTCTCGTGGTGAGAAGAGGGAGGTGAGGTGGAGAGGGCGCGCGAATTCCTGAAATCTCTTTATACGTTTGAAAGAAGACGTCACAAAGCAAACAGTTTAAAATTGACAAGTGACGTTTCGAAGGCAAGTTGACAGATGGCACCTATATAGCTTGTCAAATACTAGCGACATCTTTGATCCAACAGAGAAACTAAGAGAAACTTCTTGAGACGAAATTGCACGTGAAAACTCTAATCACCTTCCAGTTGATGTTAATCACTGGTAACAGTGCAAGCGAGGGGGGGGGCTTAGCAAATTGTGTTTATGATTTTCAAAGTACGTTTGAATATTTTTACTTGTCGGGAGCACTAAGGGGTTGGTAAAATAATCACCGTAATTACTGTTGAACAAAATATTTTTAGGTTATACTTTATTAAACACACACACCTCCATCTTTTCATCAATCTCTTACATAACTGTTGCCAACTGTCTTTTATCTAGGGTGGCGAGAAATCGCCATACAAAGCGGGAGATTTAAAATCAAAATAATTCTCTACATACTGGACTGTTTCTTTTTAAAAAAAATTGAGGGGGCAGAATGAATCTTTTCCTTTCGATGCACGTTTTTATTGTAGTGTTTCTTTTAAGAAAATTTAAGGGGGGGGGGAACAAGACGTTATAAGTTGGAATTCGATATAGGTTGGTTTCTTTTTCCGTTGATGCAGATATTTCTTCAATTGTTTCTGTTTAAGAGAAAACTATCTTGTGATTAGTGTTGCAACTAACTAACCCTGGAGTGGGGGGCGGGGGCGGAGGCTGGGTCTATCCAAATCTTTTAAGAATTCGCAGAAAGACACAAAATTACGAACGATTTAAAATTTACTGTTCGGATTTGCACCGTGAGATGGCGACTGTATCCAGCCAGATGGCAAGGGCGGGCAATTCAAATATTCTGAACGTCGCCAGAAGCCACGAGGCGTAAGATTACGTAATCGCTTACGTGAGAGAAATTCGGTGAGTTCATCTTCAGAAAAACGTGATCAGCCCACTCACTCGAAGCGATCGCAATCTTTGTTTACTATGTTTTTTTTTATCTGGATCAGACATAAATGGAAAAATTGGTGACGTCAGTACCTCCATTTACAACTTGTCCCAAAAATAATAAACGAATTAATCGCTGCCTATTAATTAATTAATAGTGCAAAAAGAAGAACAGAAATTAATTTGAGAAGAAAGTCACGCATTCGTCCGCCATGTTTAAGACAACTCAAACTTGGCTAATTTTTATTTTTGTAACTTTCGCTCGGCGCCAATTTGTTTTTCCCTAGAAGCGAACGTTTTTCGTCGACTTTAAAAGGAAGTGCGCACTTCAGAGGAGACGCAGATTAAAAAAAATTCAGCGAACAAACTCGATAGCGTACACGTCACACTTAAAAAAAAAATCTCCGTCCGGAAGAAGCGGCTGATAACGCCGTCATTATCAGATCTAATTGTTCATTAATCGATATCATTATCGCTCGTATTGTGATCGATTGCGAATTCAGAAAAACATCCTTTTCGTTTTGTTCGCGCGCCGAGGTTTTCAGAAAAGTGGCGAGTTTGAGAAAATGACTTTACGTTTCTTAAAGACTTTAGTTTACACCGCGTTGGTGTGGGTAGTGGTGGTGGACGCTATTGGTGATCAAAAGTACGAATACATCGACGAAAATGGTAAGACGAAAAAAAATTATCAATTTTAGGTTATAGGCTATCATCATCCTTTAGAAATAAATTTAGTCGAGAGTCGAGGATTTGTGTCACCTCAATAGGCTTTCGTCATCTACACAATACAATTTACGCGTGCAATCAATTGAATTAATCAGGTAGCCTTAAAAGGCTATCATCAACAAAAGATCTAGATAAGTTGATGGTATAAAATAGTGGAAAAACAGTTGGACGTAACAAGATTAAAACCAAGCACATTTTCCTTGAACTTTATTCAGATAGTTAATAGTCTGTATGTTATAAGGCTATATGCAAAAATTCTGCCTAAAAGTGAAACTTTTTAGTTTTACTTTTGACTCATGAGGCAACTCATTAGCCTTTAGGCTAATCTCAGAATTTTGAGGGCTAGTAATTTGTGTACACTATAGTCATCTAGAAGAAGACTACTTAAAAAGAAGTCCATGTGCTAGTGATGTTTAAAAATCTGTAAGTTGGGGCTATTCAAGAAACAAATGGAGTTTATATGCAATCACATCTAGAGTTGTCTAGAGATTTTGACATTTAGACCTTCTCAAGTGATGATAGCCTTAAGGAATTTTTGGATATTGACGTTTAGGGCTAGTCGAAGTTTAGGTGGGCTTAAAATTGTAGCCTAAAATGGGAACCAGTAAGGCAAGTTGAATTCGTTGCGCGTTAAGTAGTTAGCCTTTCGGCTATCATCATCGAGATCCAGAAAAATCGACGGATTATCGTCATTTGAAAGAATCTAGAGGAACTAATTTGTAGGCTATCGTCATTTAAACAAAACTAGAAGTTTTCCGAACAAAGGAACAGTTGATAGGCTATCGTCAATCAGAAGAATCTAGAACCTTGGATAACTAGAGTTCTTTAAAAACACTTGCGTAAAGGTGGGCTATGTACATTTAGAATATTTTCGGAATATTGAAGATTAGGGCTACAGACTCTTGTAATTTAAAGAAATTTAGAAGTTTTGAGAATTCAGAGATATTTAAAAACACTTGACAATCTACAAAAATCAAAAAGTCTTTACGAATAGTTGAATAACTCCCATCTTTTGGAAGGTTGTCATGGAGTTGAAGGTTTGGGCTAAAAGCACAGATTATCTTCACCTAAAAAAGTAGGAAATTTGAAGCTGTCGTCTTCTAGAAGCTGTTTATCTAAAAGATTGTCGCGATATTTAAGATTAAAACTATTCAAATTGCACCATCGTCTTCAAAAAGAGTCTAGGGGACCAGAGAATCTTAAAAACAATTGAATAAATGATAGGCTATCGTCTTCTAAAGGAATCTGGAAATCCTGAGAACTGGGGTTGCTTAAAAATAGTTGAATGACGTAATGAGGTTATCGCCATCCAAAAAGTTCTGAGGATATTAAAGATTAAGGCTAAATCAACTAATCTAGATTTTCTCTCAAAAGAAACTAGAAGCCTTGAGTATTGGAGATATTTAGAAACTATACCGATAGGATATCGTCATCTAGGGAAATCTAGAAGATTCAATTCATAGGCTATCGTCTTCTATATAAATCTAGAACATTCAATTTATAGGCTATCGTCTTCTAGAGAAATCTAGAAGATTCAATTTATAGGCTATCTTCTTCTAGAGAAATCTAGAAGATTTAATTCATAGGCTATCGTCTTCTAGAAGAATCTAGGAAGATTATTGCGGTATTAAACAACAGGAAGAACCTAAAGATGTTGCTGACTAGAATCTTTGAAAATAGTTGAGTAAATTATAGGCTGCCATCTTCTAGAGGAATCTAAAAAATTTCGAAAATCGAAGTTCTATATCATCTGTAAAGTTCTCGAAACGTTGATGATTGGAACTCAATTCAAAAAGTAATTCACTGGCTAGCTCCTTAAAATGAAGACATTTGAGGACAGTTTAATAATCGATAGGCTATCATCATCTAGAAGAATATAGAAATCTTGACAATCGGAGCTGTTTCAATCTAAATGCGTAATAGATAATCTGTTGGCTAATCTCATCAACAAGAGCGGATATTGAAGGTTACGACTATTAAGAAGCAATTTAGAGGCTATCGTCAACTCAAAGAATTTGGATTTGAGGTTATCGTCATCTAGATTTGAAGCTATAGTCATCTATACTTGAGGCTATATTCATCTAGACGTGAGACTATTATCATCTAAACTTGAAGCTATTATCTTCGAGGCTTGAGGCTATTGTCGTTTAGACTTAAGGCTATTGTCCTCTAAAAGAGCCTTGTACTCGAGGCTATCGTTATCTAAAAAAGTGTTGGGCTTGAGACTATCATGTAAAAGAATCTAAAAATACTAAAGTGTAGGTATGTTTAAAAACAGTTGAATGAGGGTTAGGCTTTAGAAATCTGGAAGAATTTTCAAACCTTGAGAAGTGGAAGGTCAGTTTAAGAACTGTAGGCTATCGTCACCTAGAAGATTGTCACATATTATAGCTTAAAACTAATCTAAAAGCTACAATTTTCTAAAATTGAATTACTGAAAAAAAAAATAGTTGAAAAGCCTAATAGCCTGCCTTCATCCAGAAGAATCCAGAAACTTGAGGACTGGACTTAAGGCTATCTGAAAAGCAGTGAAGGGCTATTCTTACTTAAGCAAGAACCTGGGTTTCTTTAATTATAAAAAAAAACAATTGAATCGCCTCCATCCAGAAAAATCCAGAATCTTGAGGACTACAAAAAACTGAAAACAGTTGAACTGTTATGGACATGTTTGTAATATTTGGAGTTAAAACAATAATTACTCTTGAATTATTTAAAAAAAAATTGAATTTCCTTTAAGCTCTCTTCATCCAGAATCTTGAGAATTGTAGCAACTAAAAAAAAAAACAGCTGAATGTGTTTTGGGGTGTCAGCAGTATTTGAATTTAAAACAGAAATGATTCTTGAATTATATTTGAAAAAAACAATTAGATCACTTGCATAATAAGTGTATTCGTCCAGAAAAATCCAGAATCTTGAGAATTGTACTAAAAAAACATCTGAATATCTTTTGGACGTGCCATTGGTATTTGGATTGAAAACAGAAATATCTACTGCGTAATTAAAAAAAAAACAGCTGAACTGCTTATAAGCTGTCTTTGACCAGAGAAATCCAGAATCTCAAGAATTGTATTTACACAAAAAAAAACAGCAGAACGTATCATGAACATGTTAGCAGCGTTTGAATTTAAAATAGAAATAATTTTTGAGTTATTAAAAAAACAGTTAAAATCGCTTCTGGGCTGTCTTCGTCCAGAAAAATCCAGAATCTTAAAAATTGTACTTACTAAAAGAAAACATCTGAATGTCTTATGTTAGTAGTACATATTTGAATTTAAAACAGAATTAACTCTGGAATTAATAAAAAAAGAACAATAGAATCGCCTATGAGCTGCCTTTATCCAGAAAAATCCAGAACTTCGAGGATTGTACTTATTACAAAAAGCTCAACGCCTTATGTATACTACAGTAGTATTCGAATTTAAATTGAAATAACTTTTAAATTATTCAAAAAACAATTGCATCGCATAAAAGCTATCTTAGTCCAGAAGCATTCCAGAATCTCGAGGGTTTTATTAAAAAATGCTGAACGTCTTGTGGATACATGATTGGTATTTGAATGTAAAACTGAAATAACTCTGGAATTATTCAAAGAAATAATTGCATCATCTCTAAGTTGCTCTTGTCCAGAAAAATTCAGAGCCTTAAGGATTTATTAAACCTTAAGTATTTACTAAAAAAAAAACAACTAATGGGTATGTTAGTATTATTTGGAATTGAAACGAAAGCTCTTGAATTATTAAAAAAAAACAATTGAATCACCCTTCTTCCAGAAAAATCTAGAAGCTTGAGTGTTGGACTTATTAGAAAAAGCTGAGCGTTTTATGAATACGTCATTAGTATTATAATTTAAAACAAAAATAGCTTTTGAATTATTCAAAAAACATTTGAATTGCCAAAAACTATCTTCATCTAGAAAAATTCAGAATCTTAAGAGTTGAACTTATTAGAAGAAACTCAACGTCTTATGAATGCTACATTATTATTTGAATTTAAAACAGAAATAACTCTCAAATTATTAAAAAGAAATGCATCGCTATAAGTTATCTTCGTCCAGAAAAATTCCAGAAGGTCGAGAATTTTATTAGAAAAGACTGAACGCCTTATGAACATGTCATTAATATTTTAATTTAAAACAGTAATAAGTCTGGAATTATTAAAAAAAGATTGAATCGTCTGTAAATTGCTTTCGTCCAAAAAAATCCAGAATCTTGAGAGTTTGATTTATCAAAAAAAAATCTGAATGAATATGTCATTAGTATTTCGATTTATAACGCAAATAACTCTTGAATCATTCAGAAAACAATTGAAATGCCGATAAGCTGTTCTTATCCAGAAAAATCAAAAATCTTGAGAGTTGGACTTATTAAAAAAAAAACTGGCCCTCTTATAAATACGTCATCTGTTTGAATTTAAAACAAAAATAACTCTTGAATTATTCAAAAGAAAAAACAATTGAACTACCATACACTATCTTCTTCCAGAAAAGTCCACAATCTTGAGACTTGGATTTATTAGAAACAGCTGAACTTCTTATGAATACGTCACATCTTTAGATTTAAAACAAAAGTAACTCTTAATTATTAAAAAAAAACAACAATTGAACTGCCATAGACTATTTTCATCCAAAAAATCCAGAATCTTGAGAGTTGGACTTATTAGAAAAAGCTGGACCTCTTATGAATACGTCATATATTTGAATTTAAAACAAAAATAACTCTTGAATTATTTAAGAAAAAAACAATTGAACCGCCACAAACTGTCTTCTTCCAGAAAAGTCCAGGATCTTGAGATTTGGATTTATTAGAACAGCTGAACTTCTTATGAATACGTCATCTCTTTAAATTTAAAAAAAGTAACTCTGAACTATTGAAAAAAATAATTGAAGAACTTCCATAGACTCTTTTCATCCAGAAAAATCCAGAATCTTGAGAGTTGGACTTTTTAGAAAAAGCTGATCCTCTTATGAATACGTCATATATTTGGATTTAAAACAAAAATAACTTTGAATTATTCAAGAAAAAATTGTTTTCATCCAGAAAAATTCAGGGTCTTGAGAGTTGGATATATTACAAAAACCTCAACCTCTTATGAATGCTATAATAGTTGTAACTCTCAAATTATTCAGAAAACAATTGCACCGCTTATAAGCTCTCTTCATCCAGAAAAATTCCAG
Organism: Serrognathus titanus; assembly: GCA_039766575.1. Classification (NCBI taxonomy): domain Eukaryota; kingdom Metazoa; phylum Arthropoda; class Insecta; order Coleoptera; family Lucanidae; genus Serrognathus; species Serrognathus titanus. The sequence goes on from CM077911.1 coordinate 766,985, forward strand.
AATCTCGAGAGTTTTATTAGAAAAACTGGACGTCTTATGGATACATACAATAGTATTTAAATCTATAACAGAAATAACTCTGGAATTATTAAACTGAATCGTCTGTAAGTTGCTTTCGTCCAGAAAAATTCAGAATTTTGAGAGTTGGACCTCTCAGAAAAATCTGAACGTTTTATGAATAGGTACTTTAAATAGAAATAACTCTTGAATTATTCAAAAAATAATTGAATCGCCGTTAAGCTGTCCTCGTTCAGAAAAATCCAGAATCTTGAGAGTTGGACCTATTAGAAAAAGTTAGACTTCTTATAAATACGTCATGCTTTTGGATTTAAAACAAGAATAACTCTTGAATTATTAAAAAAAGTCAATTGAACTGCCATAAACTGTCTTCATCCAGAAAAGTCCAGGATCTTGGGAGTTGGATTTATTAGAAACAGCTGGACTTCTTATGAATACGTCATGTGTTTGGATTTAAAACAAAAGTAACTCTAAATTATTAAAAGAAAACAATTGAACTGCCATAAACTGCCCTCATCTAGAAAAATCCAGAATCAAGAGAGTTGGATTTATTAGAAAAAGTTTAACGTCTTTTGTATGCTGCTACAGTATCAGAAATAACTCTTGAATTATTAGAAAAACAATTGAATCATCTGTAAGTTGCTTTCGCCCAGAAAAATCCAGAATCTTAAGAGTTGGAGTTATCAGAAAAATCTGGACATCTTATAAATACGTCCACAGAAATCCAGAATCTTGAGAGTCAGATTTATTAGCAAAATTGAATATCTTCTAAATACGTCATAAGTATTTCGATTTACAACAAAAAATTGTTCCCTATTTCTGCTTCATTGTTTTGATTCCAAGGTCACACGTTTTCTTTTTTACTTCAGATATACCAGAACTCAAATACATGAACACAGACGCAGATCCCTGCGACAATTTCTACGAATACACGTGCGGGAACTTCCGGAAATACAACCCAATTCCCGAAGGCAAATACAACTGGGATCACTTCACCATCCTGCAGAATGAGACCCACCAACTCCTCAGAGGTAAGCACCCCTCAACTCAAAACTCGATCGAAACAATCGACGTTTGACGATCTCCTCAGTGATTTTGGAATCCGGTCGCAAACCCGAAGACCCAATTGCTCTGCAGAAGGCCAAAGCCGCTTACACGTCTTGCGTTGACGTCAACTACGAAGACCGCCTCGTTCTTCCTGAGCTTCAGGTGATGAGGGAACTAGGCAGTTGGCCGCTTCTTCATCCCCATAATTTTAACGTGGGCGAGTTTTCTTGGGGTAAAGTCGGGGACGTGGTTGCCAAATACGGCGTGCCGATGTTCTTCAACTACCAGGTCATCCCCAACTACTTCAACGCGAATGAGAACTCGATCTATGTACGTTCCTCCGATTATCCCGAACTCACTCAACCGGAATCTGGTCTTCAGATTTACAGGGATGCCCTCTCCAACCCAGCCACGATAAGGCCGACGCTCGATAAGAGCTACGAAGATTACCTCGAGGAATCGATGAGGCTAACGAAGGATATAGCCCCAATCCCCTTCGAGGCTTTCCTCAGAACGATTGCTTTCAAACTGAGGGATGAAATCGGCACGTTCAAAAGCGATCAAGATATAATCGCGGACATCCAAGAAGCCATCGAGTTCATGAGGTACCTCCAAAGCGGCGGGGTAGGTTCACACCGGCTTCTTTTGTTTCTACTTCATTTGTTTTTGGCTTTAGATCGTCACCGACGAGGACGTTTTCGACAACATCCCCACGACCACGACGATCGCAAACTTGCAGGCCTGGACCGACAAGCATTTCGGGGAAGATTTGGGGGTTTGTTGCCTCACATTTTTTTTTTTTTAGCTAAACTGAGGAAGGGGTTTGTTGAAACAGTTGAATTGGGTGGAGTATTTCAACCGTGTCTTCAGCGAGGCCGGCGTGGTCGTCACCGGGGACGTGAAGGTGATAATCGAGAGCACGAAACAGATATACGGCGTGATCAATTTGGTTCGTAAGGCTAACGCGAGGATCCTGACCAACTTCATGATGGTACGCCTGTTTACTTACATGGCCCCAGATAGCGACAAACAAATGCGCGAGGCCTTCGACACTTACTACACCAATCAGAAGTACGATGTATATCCAAGGTCAATCATTCATTTTTTCATTTGGGGCCAGGTTCAGGTTAATTCTGATTTTTCCGTGCAGATGGGAGTACTGCCTGAGGAAAATCTTGGGCTACTCGGGCAACGTGGAATTCAGCATGGCCTTGACTTACGAATACCAGCGTTACCACTTCAACGTCAACAGATTACAAGCAGTAGGTATCGCCAATCCTCTTTTTGCCCCCAAAACTCTATTGAGGCTATTAAAGTTGTGAAAATACTCTCGATTTTGACTAGAAAATGAGGTCATTGGGGTTTCTAGACTCTCCTTTTGGATTTACTTTAGATTTCTTAGATTAAAAGGTCTAGAAATGAGGCTGTCAAGGCTATTCAAATTAATCTAGGTCCTTTAGACTTATAAATCAAGAACCGTTTAGAAAACGAGGTCGCTGAACCCCTAGATTTTTTTTATTTGGATTTTTTATTTTAATTTGGACTTAGGAATGTAAAGTCGTCTAGAAAAGAAAGCTGCTGAGGCTACTAGATACCTTAACGTTTTATTTAGATTTATAATGATAACAAGGGCATTAAAGCAAGTTTCTTTTACATTTGAGGCTCCAAGTCTACAGAACTGCACTTCTTGTCTTGCTTTAAAAGGGAATTTAGTAGCTCCTGAGGCTACTAAATGCATTCTAGAGCCTCTAGCGCATTGTTTTAAATTTAAAGATTCTGAGATGTTTAGAGTACGAAGCCTTTGAAGATTCTATATTAATTTTCTTTTAGACTTTTGCTATTGATTTGGACTTGCAAATCTAGAAAACGAAGTCTTTGAGGCTACTAGATACTTCAGTCTTTTTTTCAAGTTTATTATGATGATAACGAGAGCGTTGAAGCTTCTACTTTTATTTTATTTAGACTTTTAGTTTGATTTGGACTTGTAAATCTAGACAAGTCTAGAAAACAAAGTCGCTGAGGCTACTAGATACCTTAGCGTTTTATTTAAATTAATGATGATGATAACGTGAGCGTTGAAGCTTCTAGATTTATTTTCTTTAGACTTTTGGTGTTGATCTGGATTTGGAAAATCTAGAAAAGTCTACAAAGCGAAGTCGCTGGGGCTAGTGGGTACTTTATCGTTTTATTTAGATTTATGATAATGATAACGTGAGCGTTGATTTATTTCTTTAGACTTTTGGTGTTGATCTGGACTTATAAAATCTAGAAAATTCTAGAAAGGGAAGTCGCCGAGGCTACTAGATACTTTAGCGTTTTATTTAGATTTATGATAATACTAACGTAAGCATTGAATGCTTCCAGATTTATTTTCTTTAGACTTTTGGTGTTGATTTGGGTTTTAGCAATTAAAAAAAAAAAATTAGAAAACGACGCTGCTGAGGATACTAGAATTTTTAGCCCTTTACTTACATTTGTGAAGCTGAATACCAAAGCGTTATAGATTCCATTGAGACTTCTAGATTGATTTTGGACTTCTAATCTAGAGAAGGGCATAAAGTGAAGCCCCTGAGGCTACTAATCACATTCTACGTTCTTTAGTATATTAGGTTTAGATTTACAGATCAAGAAACTTTCAGAAAATGAGGCGCTGATAGCTTCTACATTCGTTTTCTTTAGACTTTTGATTTCGATTTGGACTTTCTCGATTTAAAAGCAGTTAGAAAACAACGCTGATGAGGCTACTAGAATCTTTAGCTCTTTATTGACATTTATGAAGCTGATGCCAAAGCGTTATAGCTTCTATTGAGACTAGTGGTTTATTTTGGACTTCTAGTTTTGAGAAGGGCATAAAATGAAGCCCCTGAGCCTACTAAGCACATTCTAAATTCTTTAACATATTAGGTTTAGATTTACAGATCAAGAAACTTTCAGAAAATGAGGCGATGATAGCTTCCACATTCGTCTTCTTTAGACTTTTGATTTTGATTTGGACTTTTTCGATTTAAAAGAAGTTAGAAAACGATACTGCTGAGGCTATTAAAATTTTTAATCCTTTTTTAATCCTTTTTTAATCCTAATCTTACATTTATGAAGTTAAATACCAAAATGTTGTTGCTTCTATCGAGACTTTTAGATTAATTTTGGACTTCTGGTCTAGAGAAGGGCATAAAATGAAGCCCCTGAGGCTGCTAATCACATTCTACATTAACATATTAGGTTTAAATTTGCAGATCAAGAAACTTTCAGAAAATGAGGTGATGATAGCTTCTGGATTCGTCTTCTTTAGACTTTTGATTTTGATTTGGACTTTCTCGATATAAAAGTAGTTAGAAAACGACGCTGCTGAGGCTGCTAGAATTTTTAGCCCATTATTTGCAGTTATGAAGCTGAAAACCAAAGCGTTGTAGCTTCTACCGAGACTTCTATATTTATTTTGGACTTCTGGTCAGAAGCCCGGAGTGTTGTGTGAAGAAATGAAGCCTCTGAGGCTACTGAATTTGTTCTAGAGCCTTTAACGTACCAGTTCGATCTTGCAGATCATGGAATGTTGAAAAACGAAAGCCTCTGTAATATCTAGATTGATTTTCTTTTGTGTTTAGACTTTGATTTGGACTTATAAATGTAGAGAAGTCTACAAAGCGTCCCGCTGAGGCAACTAGATTCTTTGGCCTTTTATTATGTTAAGAAACGAGGCCGTTGAAGCTTCTACTGAGGCCTCTAGATTTATTTTCTTCACATTTGAACTTCTAAGTCCGGAAATTTCAATGAAGGAAGCCTCCGAGGCTGCTAAATTAACTCTAGATACTTTAGCATGTAGACTTTGATTATATTTTTATCTTTAGAATCTAGATAAGTCTAGAAAATAGCAATACTGAGGCTACTAGATTTGTTTAATGTCGACCCATCTCTCGTTGAGACCTCTACATTTACTTTTCTTTCATATTTGACCTTCTTAGTCTAGAAGGCTTCTTAAAATGAAGCTCCTGAGTCTTTTGATTTTGATTTGGACTTATATCTACCTTGCTGGGGCTATGAGATTCTTCAGCGTTTTCTTTTGGAATGCTGAAGCCTGTAGTTTGCCTTCAATTTTAATTTTTGTACACGTTTGACATTCTAGGTCCAGAGAAATACATAAAATGAAGTCCATGAGGCTACTTAATTTATTCTAGAGGAGTCTAGAAAACGACCCAGCTGAGGCTATTAGATTCCCTAGTGTCTTAGTGAGATTTAGAAAACGGTTGTAGAAAACGGAAGTACCGAGGCTTCTAGACCTAAAGTATTTTGGTTTAATATTGGACTTCCAAAAGCCGTAGAGTCTTAATTGTTTCACTTTTGGTCTTGGATCTAGAAAAGTTTCGAAAGTGAATTCGCCGAGTCTTCTAGATTTAAAGGCTTTGCGCTTTGGTTTAGTCTGGACTTCTAAAAGTTGCTGAAGCTTCTCAATTTATTTTAGTAGGTTCTTATGAGTTTCGTTTTGGAATTCCGAATCTAAAATAGTTTCGAAAGTGAATTGTTAAGACTTCTAGATTTAAAGTCTGTGCGCTTTAGGTCAAATTTGGACATCTAAAGCTGCCGAGGCTTCTGAATTGATTCTAGTAGACTTTTAAGAGTTTCATTTTGGACTCTCAATATAAAATAGTTTCGAAAGTGAGTTCGTTAAGGCCCTAGATTTAAAGTCTGTGCGCTTTGGTTTAAGTTTGGATTTCTAAAATATACTGTGGCTTCTGAATTCATTCTAATAGACTCTTAAGCGTTTCGTTTTGAACTTTTGAATCTAAAAAGGTTTTGAGGTTTCTAGTTTTTGGCATTGGTTTAAATTTGGACTTCCAAAAGCTGTGGAGGCTCATTCTGGATTCTTAAGAGTTTTATTTTGGACTTCTAGATTTAGCCTCACGGTATTGGTTCGAACTTATAAACCTAAAGAAGTCTAGACTGCACTTCCGATTGATAGAAAATAAGAGTTATAAGACTTCTAGGTGACTTTTTGTAGTTGGTCTGGACTTCTAGAGCATGTGAACTCTTATTTTAGGCCGCAGATATGATCAAGGACCTCCGCTCTGCCTTCCAAGACATCCTATACGAGGCCGAATGGATCGACGATGAGACCAGGGCTAACGCCCTCAAAAAATCGAACGCCATGATCACCCTATTGGGGTACCCCGACTACGCTGAAGACAAGGACCTCCTCGATGAATACTACTCTGACCTTGACGTTTGCACCTGGGACCATTTCGGGAACTCGCAAAGGGCGAGGGCCTTCAGGCAGGCCATCAACTTCGCCGAGGTCGATAACCCTCGCAATAGGGAGCTGTAAGATCACGTAAGTTTGAGTTGGCTCTGGATTGATTGTTTTTTTTTTTAGGTGGAGTCTTTCTCCTCTTGAGGTGAACGCGTTCTATAATAGGGTAAACAATCGAATGCGTAAGCCTATTCCCTTTCTTTTTCTGTCACTCTTCTTCTCTTATTGACTTCTTTTAGTGCTTCCCGTCAGCATCTTGAACCCAGTCTTCTTTGGTGGAAGCATAAGGTAATGACGTAGTTCGCCGATTCGTTCAGCCACAGACGTCATTCTTCTTTTGTTTAGCGTTCTGGATTACGGCCGAATCGGAGCCATCATCGGGCACGAGATAACCCATGGTTTCGACAACCAAGGCAGAAGCTACAACGACGAGGGTTCGATGATAAGTCCTGGATGGTGGACCGCGGAGGCGCTGGCGGCGTTTGCTGAACGCACCCAATGCTTCCTCGATCAGTACTCGAACTATTTAATAGAAGAAATCGGGCAATACGTAAGTTGCCCCAAATTTGCACCCTCCCCAAAGTACGACCTCTGAACATCTGAAACAGGTAAACGCGACGAGTACTCTGAACGAAAACCTCGCCGATAACGGTGGGTTAAGGCAGGCCTACAAAGCCTTCCAGAAGCTCAAGCAGAGGTCCTCCTCAAAGATCCAAACCATCAAGAATTTCACCCCCGAGCAACTGTTTTTCGTGGGCTTCGGAACGGTAAGTAAAATCACTCCTTAGATCATGACGTAACCAATCTAATTTGGTAGATGTGGTGCATGGCTGAGACCGAGTACTACCTCGAGCAGATCCACACGAAAAACGTGTACGCGCCTGGACGTTACAGGGTGATCGGTTCAGTGTCGAACATGAAGGAATTCGCTGAGGCCTTCAACTGCCCCGTTGGTAGCAGGATGAACCCTGTCAATAAATGCGTTTTGTGGTGATGGTTGTCGCCTAGTTCTTAGTAATATCAATTGTTTTGAGAAAATAATAAATTAGTAGGTACTAGTTTTTAAGTGTTTTGGGCAAAAAACCTCGTTTTTTTTTTGTTGTTTAAGGCCGGTGGCACACGCACGCAACTCGATGGTCCGACGAACCTCATCGCGATGTTCGCGTGCGTCATCGGCCTAATTAACTCGGTGCGTGGCAATTAACGCCTGGGAAAGTTCGTTCGTTAAGTCGAGGAAGTCGCCGTCCTGTCGCCGGTTCCTTCGCCTTCTCGATGCGTTCGTCTTTTTTTTACGGCGTTTGTTTGCGTAATAGCTTCGGACGTTCTCCGAAATACGCATCGATTTTTGAATATGAAAAACATCTTTGGTTTTTCTTATAAAGTTCATGTGAAGAACGACATGCCATCGGTATAAGGCGAGTTATCGTTTTCTTTTGTTTAATTACCTAGTAGAAATATTCCGGATCTCAAGGTCTGGGGACATTCTTGAAGAATTCTTTTAGATCTTATTTGATTTAATTTTCTTCGAAATTGTTTGAAAAAAAAAACTCTGACATCCGATGTTTTCTATTTATTGCCATATCTATTAAAAAACTCGACTGATTCTATTGTTTAACTTCAATTGACTAATTCGGTCAGTTTTTCGTGTGACGGGGGCTTTGTAAAGAGTATTAGCAGAGTTCCTACATTTTGAAATTAGAAATAGTAAGTATTGTGAGTCTAGAACGTTTCTATTAATCGATGATTCTACTCATTGACAAATAACCTCATATGTATTCAATGACACCTCAATGAAACTCAGGTTGAACTGCCATTGAGTATAATCAGCTTCTATTGAGTTGCTATAGAGTAAAAATCGCTCTCTATTGAGCTGTTATTGAATAGAAACAGCAGTTGAAGGAAGCTGTGGCTTTCAAGATCATAATCAGTAAATAGACTTTACAATGTATCTACTAATCAGCTCTATAAAACACAATAGAGTTGCTACTGGCTATAATCAGCTTCTATTGAGTTACCATTGAGTAAAAATCGCTCTCTATTGAACTGTCATTAAGTAGAATCAGCAGTCGAAGAAAGCTGTGGCTGTTTCAAGGTCATAATAAGTAAATAGATTTTACAATGTATCTATCAATCAGGTCAATAAAATACAATAGAGTTGCCACTGGATGTAAACAGCTTCTACTGAGTTGCCATTGGGTAAAAATTGGTCTCTACTGATTGGAATCAGTAGTCGCTAGAAGCTGTGACTATTTCAAAGTCATAGTCAAAGTCAAGCTGCCATTGAGTAGAATCAACTTCTAAGAGAGTTGCCATTCATTAAAGTCAGCCTCTATCGAACTGCTATTGGGTAGAATCAGTAGTCGATAGAAGCTGTGACTATTTGAAGGTTATAGTAAGTATCGCGATTCTATAATGTATCTATGAGTCAATGATTCTATTCATTGATGTATTCATTAAATCTCAATAGAACTGTCATTGAGTATAATCTGCTTCTATTGAGTTGTTATTGAATAAAATCACTCCCTTTTGAGCTATCACTGAGTAGAATGAGCAGTCGATAGAAGCTGTGACTAGTAGAAGGTTGTAGTAAGTAAAGAAACTTTACTATGCATCCGTTAATCAGTTCGATAAAACTCAATAGAGCTGTCATTGATAATCAGCTTAGAAGCTCAATATATTGGCTGTCATTTAGGAGAATCAGTAGATAGAAGCTGTGGCTATTTCAAGGTCATAGTAATTTCGAGAATCTATAATGTATTTAATCACCTCAAAAAATTCTGTAGAGCTACCATTAAGTATAATCAGCTTCCATTGAGGTGCCACTGAGTAAAATTCGATCTCTATTGGATTGTCATTGAATAGAATCAGCGGTAGATAAAAGCTGTGCCTCTTTCAAGGTCACAGTAAGTAACGAGACTACAATTTATGTATTAATCAGCTCAATAAAACTCAATAGACGTTCCTCTGGGTACAATCAGCTTCTGTTGAGTTGCCATTGAGTAAAAATCGCTGTTTAATGAGCTATCGTTGAGTAGAATCGTCAGTCGCTAAAAGCTGTGGCTCGTAGAAGGTTGTAGTAAGTAACGAGACTTTACAATAATCAGTTCAATAAAACTCAATAAAGCTGCCATCGATAATAATGAGCTCAGAAGCTCAATAGATTAAGCTATCATTTAGTAGAATCTATAGTGGAAAAAAGCTGGCTAATTCAAAGTCATAGTAAGTTTCGAGACTCTATCAGCTCAAAAAAAAATCAGCAGAGCTGCCATTAAGAATAATCAACTTACATTGCTCAATAGATTAAGCTGAGTAAAAATCGCCTTTCTTTGGTTATCATTGAGTAGATTCAGCACTTGGTAGGAAACACGGCTATTTCAACTCAAAAAACTCAATAGAGCTTCCATTTTGTATAACCATCTTTTATTGAGTTGCCGTTGAGTAAATATCTGTTTCTATTGAGTTGTCATTGAGTAGAATCAGTTTCGAGACTCTATAATGTATCTATTAATCAGTTCAATAAAACTCAATAAAGCCGTCATCGTTAATAATCAGCTCAGAAGCTAAATAGATTAAGCTGTCTTTTAGTAGAATCAATAGTCGATAGAAGCTGTGACTATTTCAAGGTCATAGTAAGTTTCGAGACTCTATGATATATTTAATCAGCTCAAAAAAAAATCAGCAGAGCTGCCATTAAGAATGATCAGCTTCTATTGAGGTGTCATTGAGTAAAAATCGCCTTTCTTTGGTTATCATTGAGTATATTCAGCAGTCGCTAGGAAACACGGCTATTTCAACTCAAAAAACTCAATAGAGCTCCCATTTTGTATAACCATCTTTAATTGAGTTGCCGTTGAGTAAAAATCGGTTTCTATTGAGTTGTCATTGAGTAGAATCAGTAGTCTTAGACTATTTCAAACTCATAGTAAATAACGAGTCTCCATAATCATCTTCTATTGAGTTTCCACTAAACAAAATCAATCTCTGTTGAGTTGTCATTGAGTAGAATCAGTTTCGAGACTCTATAATATGTCTATTAATTAGTTCAATAAAACTCAATAAAGCTGTCATCGATAATAATCAGCTCAGAAGCTCAATAGATCAAGCTGTCTTTTAGTAGAATCAATAGTCGATAGAAGCTGTAGAATTAATACACAGAAGGTACGATTTGGAAATTGATTACTTTCAATTTTTTTTTCCGCAAAAAAATTTTGGATTGGCAAACCTGTTTTTTTGTACAAAACGTCAAAATTTCTGTCATCAGTACAAACCATCATGAAAGGCACATCGCAACAGGACAACTCCCTCAAACCGTTCAAGGTTTTCCTCCAGGAGAAAACGAAGGAGAGGGCGCTGAAAGCGATAGATCGAGCGGAGGAGCGCGATCGTCTCGAAGATCTGGAGGAGAGGTTGATCGAGGAGAGCAAGAACCTGAGGAGAAGAGAGCGCGAATACAAGTTCAAGCTGGAGAAGAAGATCAAAGAATTCGACGAAAGGGAACGCGAATACGAAGAGAAACTCGAGCGAAAGGTGACGGAGATAGAGCGGAAGTTGTGCGACCTGGAGCAGAAGCTCAGAATCCAGTACCGGATTGAGGAAGAAAGCGAGGGGGACCTTGCGATTTCTGATTGGAAAGAGGAAGCTTTGGAAGAGCCCGAGGTGGAAGCGCAACGGAAGTCTTCGCTGAAGAAAATGGATGTCACCGAGGGAGAAGAAGAAACTTGAAAAGATGACTTTTCAAAATTTAGCAAAATTTGGACAGAGAGGATAAGGCGACGAAAGATAATTTGAAAAACAAACCAACGATTTTTAGTTGAAGAAAATAAACAGTCTGATGACAGATTTATTATTTTTTTATTTATTCAAATTGTTGTATTTCGACACCAAATACTCGACATCTATTCCTAAAGACGTACCAATCAGCTTTCATTAAATAGACTTAGCAGCTTAGACTTAAATAGACGTAAGTCAGTTAGGAACTGTCCGAAAAAGGAACAACATGAAGAGAATCGACCAACTGCTGTTAATAAAAAGAACAGATTGATAAAACATTTGGTAGACACAACGTTTTAATAGATGTAGCATCAAGTAGAATCTGTTACAACTAAAATAAACGAATAGCCCAAAAGGGCGTTCTGAAATTTCGATGAAAACAATCGAGAAGACGTTTGCATGGAACTCAATTTTCAAACATTAAGATCTCATTAAGTAGATTCGGCAGTTAATATACTTAAGGACGTTCATTAACTGTCCGAAACGAGCAGCAGCAAACTAAGAATCCAAAGAGAAAAAGAACGATCTCCTTCCTTCCTATACCAAAGAAAAAAAGAAATAAAAACTTTGATAGGTAGTTGATTTAGTAGAAATTGCGTTGAATAGAATCTGTATGAACAAAAGAATTAACCAATTAGTCATGGAGACGTTCTGGATTTTGATAAAAATAATTCTTAATTTTGCTTGGGACGCTTACAATCAATTTCCAAATTATATTTCATTAAGTAGAAAATCATTAAATAAAATTTGGAATGTCAATTACATACAAAGCTTTCTGAAACAAAATAGTTCGAAGGGTGACAGAAAAACCAATTCACTTTTAATAAAACAAGATTTGATTTAATAAATGCAGCATTAAATAGAATATGCTGAAGCAAAATAATTAAGCAAATAATCCAAGTGACTCATTAAATAGAATCAGTATTAAATAGACGTTGAAATGTCGATCGCAACTTATTTATAACAATTAATAGTGAACCAACACTTTAAAGAGACAGAAAATCCGCTTTCAAAAAGAAAAGCAAGCAAACGAGATTGATAGAAATTACGTTTGATAGATAGAGCACTAAATAGAATCTCTTGAAACAAAACAATTAAGCAAATAATCAATGAAGCGCTCTGGGTTTCGATAATATTATGGCTCAGCTTCGCGTGGAACTCACAAATAAATCGAAGTATATCATTAACTAGAATCAGCATTAAATAGACCTTAAAATGTCAATTGAGCGTTATTCGGAACAAGTAATAGTAAATTAATACTTTAAATAGAAATACAAAATTTTCTTTCAATAAAAACAAAAACAAAAAAATTGGTAGAGATTACGTTGGATAGACGTAGCACTAAATAGAATCTGTTGAAACAAAAGAATTAAGCAAATTATCAAAGAGTGGGTGTTTGACAAAAGCAATGCTCAGCTTCGTTTGGAACTTACAAATACATCAATTTTCAAATAGTAGGAATATCATTAAGTAGAATCATCATTAAATAGATTTTCGAATGTCAATTAAAAGCTATTCGAAACAAGTAATAAGAGTAAACTAACAGTTCAAAAAGCGATAGAAAGTCAACTTTCAATAAAAAAACAAAAGACGATTGATAGAGATTACATTTGATAGATAAAGCACTGAATAGAATCTGTTGAAACAAGAGAACTAGGCAAATAATCAAAGAGACCTTTTAGATTTTGATAAAACCATAACTCGTCTTCGCGCAGAACACAAAAATACAAACAAACAATTTACCATTCAATAGAATCAGCATTAAATAGACTTTGGAATATCACTTAAAAGCTATACGAACCAGTAATAATAGTAAACCAACAGTTCAAAGAGTGACAGAAAATCAGCTTTCAATAGAAAAAACAAAGAAAAATGATCGAGATTACATTTGATAGACACAGCACTAACTAGAATCTATTGAAACAAGAGAATTAGGCAAATAATCAAATACGTCCTCTGGATATTCATGAAGCCATAACTCAGCTTCGCATGTAACACATAAATACATGACTTTCGAATAATATATCATTAAATAGAATGAGCAATAAATAGATTTTGGAATATCAATTAAAAGATATTCGAAATAAGTAATAATAGCAAAATAACACTTCAAAGAGAGATAGAAAATCCGCTTTGAATAAGAAAACAAATAAAACATTTAATAGAAATTACGTCTGATAGATACAGCATTAAATAAAATCTGTTGAAACAACAGAATTAAGCAGATAAACGAAGAAACCTCTGGATTTTGATAAAACCAAAGCTCAGCTCCGCGTGGAACGCGTAAATATTTCGATTTTCAAATAATATGCCATTAAGTAGAATCTGCAGTGAGTAGACTTTGGAATGTCAATTAAAAAGCTATGCAGAATAAGTAGTAAAACAGCAACAGTTTAAAATCTGCTTTTAATTGAACCAAATAAAAAAATTGATAGAAATTACGTTTAATAGACCTAGCATTAAGTAGAATATGTCGAAACAGGAGAATCAATCAAGGTATGTAAGAACAGAGACATTCTTGATTTTGATACGAAATTTCAAAATTATACAATCACATAAAATACATAAAACCAACATTCGAGTAATGTTTCATCTGTTAGACTCAGCATTAAATAGATTTGTTGATGTTGACGAATGAATTTAATGTGATTTAATTGCGTAATTTGTAAACTTCTTTGGACCGTGGGGTTAATGGTTGTAGAATAGAGTTATCACCGTATTTAAAGCAGATGCATATCGTTAAATAGAACTTGCACTTGATAGAATTTAATGTTAAGGAAATTACTGAAGTACAAAGTGCTATTTCTGAATGTTGGTAGGTAGAGAGAGTGATTGGTGAAGTAAGCGACAGAATAGAATAAGCAAGTAGAGAGAGTGACTGGCGAATTAATTGAATGATAGATTTTCGAATAATACCTCATCTAGTAGACTTAGCAAGAAATAGACATGCCCATGTCGATTATGAATAGGCACTAACTTCTACCTCTTCTATCAACCGTAGGTAGAATTTCATAGTCATTGAATAGAGTTGACTTCACCGTTAACGAATAGACTTGTCATTAAATTGAATCTACACTTGATAGAATTTGCTACTAAGAAAATTTTGTAGTGAAAAAATACTAATCTGAATGATGACAGACCGAGGTGAATTCCTTAACCAAATTAAAGTCGACTTTCAAGTAATATTTCAACAAATAGACTCAACTTTAAATAGACTAGTCGATTTCGATTAAGAATGAAACGATTTATTAAATTCTTAGTATATTTCGAGACGCCCACCTCTTCCCTCAACAATAGACTTACTGATTTGAAAAGAGTTGACTACACCTTCAACGAATAGACACGTCATTAAATAGAATTTACATTTGATAGAATTTAATGTTGAGGAAATTAATATGGTGAAAAGTATTACTTCTAGATTATGGTAGCTAAAAAGAGTGAGTGGTGAATTATGTGCTAGAATTAGAATCGATTTTCAAATAATACTTCGTCTAGTAGACTCAGCAATAAATAGACATATCGTTGTCAATTACGAATGAATGACTAATTTCGTGGTATAATTAGAAGACTTCTATTCCTTCTTTCAACCGCAGACTAATAATTAATAATTGAGTTGATTTCATTTTTAACGAATAGACATGTGATTAAATAGAATTTACACTTGATAGAAAGTGCTATTAAGAAAATTTTGTAGTGAAAAATTACTCATTCTATAAATGATGATAGAGAGAGAGATGAATTCATTTTCAAAATTAAAGTCGATTTTCAGGTATTATTTCAACTAGTAGACTTAGCATTAAATAGACTAGTCGATTTTGATTAAGAATGAAAAATGATTTATTAAATTCATAATATATTTTGAAATACCTACCCGTTCCATCAACAATAGACTTACTGATTTGAAAAGAGTTGGCTCCACCTTCAACGAATAGACGTGTCATTAAGTAGAGTTTACGGTTGATAGAATTTAATGTTGAGGAAATTACTGTAATGAAAAGTACTATTTCGCAATGATGGTAGTAGAAAATGTGACTGGTGAACTAATTAAGTGACAGAATTAAAATCGACTTTCCAATATATTTCATCTAGTAGACTCAGCAGTTAATGGACAATTCGACGTCGATTATGAACGAGTCACTACTTTCGTGGCGTAATTAGCACACTCCGACTCCTTTCAACCATAGACTAATATTCAGTAATTAAGCTGATTTCAACTTTAACGAATAGACATGTCATTAAATAGAATTTACACTTGATAGAATATGCTATTAAAAATTTTTTTAGTGAAAAATTACTCATTCTGATGATGACAGGCGGAGGTGAATTAATTAACAAAATTAAAGTCGATTTTCAAGTAATCTTTCAAAGAATAGAATTAACACTAAATAGACTAGTCTAAGAATGAAATGACTTTATTAAATTCGTAGTACACTTGGAGACGCTTACACCTTACCTCAATCATAAGATTTACTGATGGTCATTGAAAAGGGTTGACTTCACCTTTAACGAATAGACATGTCATTAAGTAGAATTTACTGTTATATACGAAAAAAATACTATTTCTCAACGATGACAGGTAGAGAGAGTGACAGGTGATCGATTAACTCAACTAAAATCGATTTTCAAGTAATGTTTCATATGGTAGACACAGCAGTAAATAGACATGTCGAGACAATTAAGGAATTAAATGTCTTACAAATTGTTGGTTGTGCTTATGAACTTCTACTCCTCTTTCAACCATAGACTTAACTTTCATTGAATAGAATTGACTTAGTTTTTAACGAATAGACATGTCATTAAATAGAATTTACATTTGATAGAATCTAATGTCACTCAAATTTTTGTAGTGGAAAAAATATAGTTCCTCAATGACGTGTAGATAAAGTGATAAACGAATAGACACGCCATTAAGTAGAATTTACATTTGATAGAATTTAATGCCACTTTCTTCAAGTTCTTACAGTAGAAAAAATATTGTTTTTTAATGACGTGTAGGGAAAGTGACAGGCGAATAAATTAATAGAATTAGCATAAAGTAGACCGCGAACTCGGCGATTAATTCGCGGCGGAATTAACAAATGCAAACGAATTCCGATCGTTCGCAGCCGGGCTTTTCGCAACCGCCGAGAAAAACGCGGGAATTAACCGCGACCTCGCCGTTTTCTGCGAACCGCCGCCAACTACGTATTTCCCCGTTTTTTTTTTCTTTGTGGCGTTTTGTTTTTAATCGCAGCCTGCTGTGCGTCCACCTTTCGAAGACGATCGAAGTTGTAGGTCGAGAGAAAGGTGGACGGACGGACGCGTGCATACATAATTCAACGCCCACTTCGACTTTGTTTGTTGCAAAACAGTTAAACGAACGAGATCCAAATAATTAGATCGTTCGTGTTAAAACAGGGACGGACTTGGTTCGAAGCAGAAGGGGCGGTTTTAATGCCAGCGCTGAACCTCGACCGGTTCGGCTCATGTAAACGTCTTTATCTTGTAAATCCGACAATTACGCTAAAGTATTGTTATTTAACCGTAGAACAAACACGGCGGATCTCCGAATTATGCTTTTTACAGTTGGTAATCCTTTAAATAAACAATTGCCGTCGTTATCAGTCATCGTTTTGCGTGTTTTCAAAACGCCAGCTCGCTAATAAACATCGTCCTTGATGTTTGTACACCTGTAATAATCGTCGGCGATTTAGGAAATGAAAAAATAATAACTACGAGTCAGAGGCGGGGAGGAAGAGCAAGCAACATTCTTTCGAGTAATTTTCCGCGACCCAATCGGGCCGTGACACTTTCAATTGTCATCGGCGTGAGGTTGGCCCCGGTCAAGGGCGAGCAGAATTCGAAGAGAAAAAAAAAAGTTGCGTAAACGAGGCCTGCGATTCGACCTCCTCCGGGGCGCAAGACCGGTCCGATCCGATCCGGTCCGTTAACGAAAATTCGCTGCACCTCTTCCTTCTCAAGGACGAAGCAATTTGATACTCAAAATTGCAGAGATGGACCAAGAATCTACCAGAGTTTGGTCATCAAAAACCATTTAATTCAATTTAAATGAAAAGTCAGGGCCTAGTGACATCTTATTAGTGTCCTTGAAGTTTAAGGCCATCCACATAAGTTCAGCTTAGCTTTAAGTATCACTTAGAATATGACTTACATAATATTGTGATAACCACCAATGTCACATTAAGTATTTGGTACAATTGTCCATTAGTGGGCCCTATTTAGACTTGTATCATAGATGATACATGCTTCAAAACTATCTTCAATTCAACGAGGTGAGCTTAGAGGGGTCATAGAGATTTCTGCTTCATCAACTCTTTCTGTATCACACTTCTGCACCATCGATACTTTTTTGTATCACATGTGATACATACCAAAAAGCTTTTGCGATACTCTAGAAGGGGCAACGAGGTAAAAGAATCTGAGCGTTGAAGAGTCATAGGGATTTCTGCATCATCAGCTCTTTCTGGGCCACATTTCTGCATCATCAGCACTATGTGTATCACATACGATACCTTGAAGAAAACCTTTTACAACTTTCTACAAGAGAGAGAGAAGGTAAAAAATCTAAGAGTTGAATGTCGCAGGAACTCTGCATCATCAATTTGTCTGCATCACACTTCCGCATACTATTTGTATCACATGTGATACATTGTCAAAAACCTTTTACAGCACTCTAGAAAGGCAACAAGGTGAACAATCTGAGTGTTGAAGTGTCATAGAGACATCTGCTTCATCAACTCTTTCTGTATTACACTTCTGCATCACTAATACTGTTTGTATCACATGTGATTCATTGCCAAAAGCCTTTTACAACTCTTTAGAAGTGCAACAAGGTCAAAAATCTGAGTATTCAAGTATCATAGCGACATCTGCATCATCAACTCTTTCTGTGTCACACTAATACTATTTGTATCACATGTAATACATTGCTAAAATCCCTTACAACACACTAAGAGGGTAACAAGGTGAAAAAGCTGAGCGTTGAAGTGTCATAGGGACTCTGCATCATCAATTCTTCCTGTATCACATTTCTGCATCAACGATATTTCTTGTTATCACATGTGATACATTGCCAAAAGCCTCTTATAATACTCTAGAGGTGTAAAATCCGAGTGTTGAAGTGTCGTAGCGACATATGCATCATCAACTCTTTCTGTGTGACACTTAAGCATCACTAATACTATTTGTATCACATGTAATACATTGTCAAAATCCTTCACAACACTCTAGAAGGACAACAAGGTGATAAATCGGAGCGTTGAAGTGTCATAGGGACTCTGCATTGCCTACTCTTCCTGTATTACATTTCTGCATCAACAATATTTCTTGTATCACATGTGATACATTGCTAAAAACCTCCACAGCACTTTACAAGAGCAGAAACGGGATACGATGTACCCAAAACTGACACACTAAAAAGATTTTGAATAAAAAATACGCACAGCCATTTTGAATCATATGTGACTCATAAGCTTTACATAATATGAGTGTATAATACTCGATGCCACGGCAGAAATAGTCAATGGAATACTATAAAACTAACTTTTCCATTTAGTACTTGATTACTCTCGACTCAACTTCATGTATCATATGTGATACACGTCTTAAATATGTTTGCTTTTGTCTATTAACTGCCAAGATGTTGTTAGAATCTCATAAAAAACAATTTGTGGTTTTATCTATGTGTGTTCGCTCAAGCACAGACGTGTATCATGGATGATACATCTTTGAAAATCATTCTAAATGTAACAGGGTGGGATGCGATGCACTTAAAACTGCCCCGCTAGGAATATTTTGAGTGGGAAAAATGCATAGACGCCTTGAATCACATGTGATTCATGATGCTCTACACTGTAATATTCGATGCTACAGTAAAAATAGTCGACGGGATATAGCCAAACTAATTTTTCAGCTTAGTACTTGATTGTACTGGAATCGACTTCATGTATCGCATGTGATACACGCCTTAAATATGTTTGATTTTAATCTATTAACTGGCGAAATGTCATTAGAATTTCATAAAAGCAGCTTCTGGCTTAATTAAACCATCAATTTGCGCGTATTCGCCCAAACTCGGGCGTGCATTACGGCTGATACATCTTTGGAAATCGTTTTAAATACAACATGGCGCGAATCGTCTTAAATTCATCAAGATAGAAAATTTAATTGGTGAAATGACATAAGTAGCGTGTTTGACGCTTCCATTATATCGATTCTACTCCATGTATCATGCGTGATACAACGCTGAAAATAGGCTGCGGCACTCAAAAACAACAGAAATCGGAAGCGACAGGGACGTAACGAAAACAACCCCGGCGCAAATATTTTGAATGTGAAAATAAGTGCGCGATAGTTTTGAATCATATGCAACTCATGGGTGTTATATGCGCAACATCATTCTATTTTATTTATCTGTTGGTTTCGAAAATTATGGCCAGAAACATTTCGTGCTCAATTCACTGCTCGTTGGTCCAATTTATACATGTATCATGGGCGATGCACGTTTTAAAATCGTTTCAATTTTACCGCAATGATGGATTTGAACAGCGTTCAAACGTCACAGGAAATAATTAAATGCTTTCAAATCTTCAGTGCCTTATTCAAAAGTTTTGCATCATATGTGATACATCGCTAATGTTTTATATCCTATGTGATACACTACGAAAATCATTCTATGATACTCAAAAAGGTAATAGTTTGAAGTAATATAAAGGAGGACGTCTAATGCTAATGATACGTATAATACTTCTGAGTCGCTTATGACTCGTGAAGCTCATAACGTGATATGACCAGTTTTGTTTGATTCTGCACTATGTATCACATATGATACATTACCATAAAAGGTATTCGTAGCGCTGCAAGAAAAATTCAAGTTGCAACTCAACGAAATTGAGTGGGCTTACGTCATAATTACTCGAACCATGTTTGTATCATCCGTGACTCGCATTTTATCAATCAGGAAACTCACTGAAAATTGGCGAAAAGCAATTCTGTGTATCATACGTGTTACATAAGTTACGAAGTATGCGGTTCATGATTGGGGCGAACTCAAATGGCTTCTTCTCTTGAATCCTGGACATTGTGTATCACCTATGACTCACGGTTGATAACTTCGAAAACCGTCTCGATACATTTCAGTTAAATTAGAGAGAGAGAGATTGGGGGGGGGGAGACAAACTCTGTTGTGAGCTCAGCTGTGACTCATAATTAATGGCAAAGAAAAATGTATATTTCAGATAAAATAGGACAGAATTAACAAAGTGTTATCGTGTATCATATGTGATATACCATATATCATATGTTATATATCATGTATCATATGTGATACATCATGTATTATACGTGATATATCGTGTATCACACATGATACATGAGTATAGATGCAGATATGCTCTGGGTGGTAAGTCGAAATTACTTCTCCATTCTTGAAGACTCCTGTGACTCAAAATCGATGACTTCGAGAAACTCACCTAAAAAAAGGATTAGGCGATTGTTGTCTCTTGTAAATGTGACGTTGGGTTGTGTAAATCAAATCAAGGTATTTCCTTAGCTGAAACCTCGAGGCCTTTCAAAACAACCATTGTATCAAATACGATACAACTTCGAAATCGTGAAACTCACAACAAAAACAATTACGTCAATGGAATTAATTGTTCGCTTGTGAAGTTGTAAGTGGGTAATTTTGAAATCCGACTTGAGTCGCATGTGATACATGCAAGCACGTAGATTTGCGCAAAAGTCTCGGATTTCGCTGTCGACGCGGCGTTGGATTGCATCAAAGCGTCTTGCATCAAAGCGTCTTGCATCCGAACTTTTTCCGCGGCATACGAAAGTAAACAATCAGCGAGTCAGCCTCACCTTGGCTTTATCTCCGCGCGCGCTCGCTAATTTCGCCTTTTACGACAGTCCATAAAAGATAGCGGGGCGCTTGGTACCTGCGTCCTCGACGACGGCTCGCGCGTCTCTCTATACTCGCCGAGCGACGCTGGAAAAACTGTGGCATGTTTTGTAACGCGCGCGAACCAACGCAGAAGTGAAAGTGTCCGGTCCAAAGCGGTTGTTCAGTTCTTTCGTGGTGTGCGAGTTATGTTGGATTCTAATAATAGGGGTGAGTGGTGCAGTTCAATTAATTCCGCAGCTGTGCGTGAGCGCCGCGGTAATTGCCGTCGATTAGTCGCTAACTGATTTATTTACTCAATCAATTCCAGCCTCCGAATCATCAATTTGCACGAACACGTTACAAAAAAACGTAAACGAATCGCATGTGATACAAGAGTGGTTTGATAACACGGCCGACCTCATCTACACCATCAAATTTACGAGGACGCGTTTACTTCTGAAAACAAAAACGGAACGTGCGTTTAAGACCACCGATACCCTAAAAATGTATCACGGATGATACAACAAAAAAATTAGCACCATCAAGCTCACAACACCGAATTTATTCAAGAAAACCAATAAAAAGCGTACGCTTTAAACCTACGCGTAGCACTCCTTTAATAAAAATGTATCACGTGTGATACAACAAAAAAAATTTGCCAACATTGGGCCGTTTAGTAGCAAACGCGAAACGAATCCATATCGTCAAGTTCACGATGCCGTATTTACTCAAGGAAGCTGATAAAAATGCTTACGTGTCTCATTGGCATAATAAAAATGCATCACGGGTGATACAACAACAAAAAACTCATTGGCAATAGCGAACGCGAAGCTAATCCATGCCATCAAATTCCCAGCGTCACATTTACTCTTGAAAACCAACGAAAAACGCCAGCTTTAAACGTATGTGTCGTACTGACACGATAAAAAATGTATCACGGGTGATACAACAAAAAAAAAAACTAACTAGAAATGTATCAGATTCGCAGCGCCGAATTTATTCAAGACAATCGTTGAAACGCCTCTTTAAACCTACGTATCGCACTGATATAATAAAGATGTATCACGGGTGATACAACAAAAAAATTAATTAACAATATTAATTATTACCATCAAATCGACAACGCCGCATTTGCTTTCGAAAACCCAAGAAAAACGCGCCCTGTCGATTGATAATAAAAATGTATCACGGATGATACAACAACAAAAAATAACTAACGATGAGTCGTTTAATGGCGATCAATACCATCAAATTCACAACGCCGAATTCATTGAAGTAAACGTGCTCTTTAAACCTATAATCGCACCGAGATAATAAAAATGTATCGCGGATGATACAACAAAAAAAAATAATGACCTAAGAGTGGGTCCTTCAATAACGCCGACGTCTTTGAGACAAATCTAAGCAGCTAATAACGCTGGAAGATTTGGCAAAAGGGGAAGATGCAAATATAGTGCGTGTATCATATACGACTCGTACCTTTTTATTGCTAAAATTGTAAGAAAAACTGGCAATCAAATAGTGAGTGAAGTGCAACAACGCATTCTCCAGATTAACTTGTAATAAGTGTTCGTATTTTTCAATTATTTCTCTTGTATCATATAGGCTTCATGCTGCATTAAACGGCTTATTACATTTAAAAAAGGAGGGAATGAGTATTGGGTTGCTCTAAAACACGATCTATTCTTCATGCTCTTTAAGAATTTTGACCTTAGAATAAAATTTGTATGTATCACGGATGATACAACAGCAAAAATGGACTAGGATACGTTTGAAGTAAATCCAAGCAGCCGGTGAGGATTGGAGATCCAAGAAAAAGATTGAAGATCCAAGACGAATGCGTGAATCATATGTGATTCATCTGCTTTACGTCTTAAAATTAAAAAAAAATTAAGCAAATTAATAAGAGAAACCGAAATACATTCTTTGGGACAGTTGACTTAGGATCTCATATTTTCTAATGACATACCTCTCGTGTATTGTATCGTACATACTTCATGCAAAATCCTCTCCTGAGCAAAAAGGGAGGCGAATCACTTATTACGCTTGAAGCTCGAGATAAGACGTTTTCCAACTTAGCATGCGATTACAATCGATTCAGCGTGTGTATCACATATGATATATCACTAGAAGAAGGCTCAGTTTTGCCTATCGTAAGCCAACATGGCCACTAAATTCGCGGAGAAACATTTTTGGCTTGGATTTTAGCGATTTTCCAGCGAAATAAAATGTATCACGTGCGATACATTATCCTAAAGCGTTCTTTATTCGTAGAAAAAAACAAAAAAAATTAATTTATACAAGAGGGGACATTTGGCTTACGTCATAATGACTTAAATCACGTGTATCACCCGTGATTCACAGATTAAGACATCAAAGTCTAATGGCTTATTAAGAAAAACAAAAGGAATGTGATATTGCTATAATACGCACCACCTCACCACCTTCCCGGTTTATGTGTAAGAACCGTTAGAATGTGCTTAATACGTCCACATGTATCATGGGTGATACAACAACGGTAAAGATGATTTAAACTGTTTAGTCCGGACATCACTGAAATGAATCGATTGTTAATCATAATCGGGCGAAAAATACGAAAAGAGGCGCAGATAAAAAAGTATACAATGTGTATCACATGTGATACATATTACAGACGCTCCAATGCAGTCAATGATTTCTGCCTTTGAGTTTTAGAAGTCTGTAGTGATCCCCGACGCAATGACGCCAGCTATCAAAAAAGTACCCATATGTATCACGAGTGATACAAGAGCAAGCTCGATCATCTTAAAGTGATTGGACTTAATTTTTTCTATGGCGTTGCCCTGACGTACAGCAATCAATTTAAAATGTCTGTTACACACCTATGTATCACAGGCGATACAACCACAAAAATAAACTAAATTATTTAGTTTCAACAGGACTGAGACGTATATAATACTAAGGAATTGAATCTGGCAATAAGTAAGAAAATCTCTCCTGTATCACATATGACTCATACCCGTTTAATCACTGAAAGAGTCGCATAACTAAATGAAAAATGAATGATGTCATTCATTACATGTAGGAAATCGTTTTGTGATTTTTTTTAACCATTCTTCGTGTATTGCAGGTGCTTCATGTTGCAGTACTTAGCTCAATAAACAAAAGAATCTGAATGAAACCAGATTTCTTGAGTTCACTGAAGTCGTGTTGTAAGTGCGGTGATGATTTTCATCTGTATTATTAAAATCAAGACAAAAACTGCTTGTATCACATGTGACTCGTGATTTACGAGAATCCTGAAATCGAGAAGTATATAATAGGCGTGCGCACGTCACTTTATAGACGCGAATTGTCATACTTTTAATTTTTTCTCATGTATCATATAAGCTTCACGCTTGTAATATTTGGATTATTAACTAAAAAAACGAATTTACTTTGACGTTTAATAAACCTCATCTCGACTTTGACTTGTTAAATTTGCTTTCGATTAAACAAGCGCCGAATATCGCGAAACAAACGAAATCCGAGTCCTTTCGAGATCGAACCGCTTTGGGCAATTTCGCTTAACCTTGTCCTTGTCGCACGCGGCCCGCTGCGTTTCGCTTCCTCATTGCTGACCGTAAAGTCGATAATTACCCAATTGCACCGACGTAAACGCAAGTAATGAGAGCTCCGCGATGCACACGGGGGCACCTCGAACGAAACAATTGCATAAAAACGGCCGAGCATTACGTAGAATCGATGCATCGCATTTGATACACGCGCGAAAAACAAAAAAATTCAGCTTCGCTTCGGTCTCAAACGTTGGTTGTCTCAAACGGATGCGAGAAATAATTTCGCGTTCCTTAATCCGATTTACGAACGGAATGTATCACATATGATACACGCGACATAAAATGTTTCCCTCAAGCAAATGTTTGTTTTGTAAGTATTACATTGAGTAAATAAGTTCTAGATAGATCGCCTTAAGCGCCTTAAATTGAAGAAATATCTTCTTTTACTTTCAAAACTGAATTAAATCGGCATGTATCATGTACGATTCAGGTCATCCTCAGGCTATGTAGGCCTACTTCTTGCTGGGTGCTTGCAAATTTTGTGCGGATTGAAAATAATTTTATTTACGAACACCGCTCGAATAAAATCAGCGTGTATCATATGTGACTCACGTTGTTTTTTTTTTTTTAAACTTGAACCTCAAAATTTAGTCTTTCGAAGCGATAATTTCGCGCTGCCCTGAACTTACGACCCCTTAACAGGCGTTACCAAATAAGAAATGCAATGTATCACGTGTGATACAAACGACAGGCGAATGTTCTATCACCTACGCTTATAACTCGAGTGAAATCAAAAAGTATCACATGCGATTCAAGTCATCTACTCACGTCTACGTACATGTATTTTGCTGAAATTTAAAAAATTTCGTGATTATCACGAAAATAAAATCGGAGTGTATCATATGCGACTCATTATGTAAGCGTAATCTGAGCCTAGAACATTTGGCGTTTTAAAAAGCATCGAGAAGCATTTCGCGTTTTGAATTTATAAGCTGTATTAAAAAATAAAAATGTATCACATATGATACGCAAGAAAACCATCTGTCTTTGAAACTGAATAATGTCCATAAAGTGTGTATTATACTTGATTACGGTCTTACGACTCAAGAGTTTAGCATAATGCGGAAGAAATTTCGTTTTTTTTTTTTAATAAACGTTTGAATAAAATCGGTATGTATCATATGTGATTCAAGCTCAGCCTGACGCTTACTAGGGAGTGACTCACTTTTCTGCGTAAAACGCAAGAGATCGCATGATTAATTGGAATTGCAAATTTTATGAGAAAGAAATTCGATTTATTAGAATAAAATTGGCATGTATCACACGTGATTCAAGTCGCTTAATCAAGATTACACGCTCACGCTTACTACAAACTCACGTATTTTTAGTGAAATGAAAAAGAAAATCAATTTTTCGAATAAAAGTGGCATGTATCATATGTGATTCAAGCTGCCTACTCGAGATTACAAGGCCATACTCATTAAGGGCTCACATACTTTAAGAGAAATGAAAGAAATTCCATTTTTTAGAACAGATTCCTGATGAAATCGGCTTGTATCACATGTGATTCAAGCTGCCTACTCGAGATTAGAAGACCACGTTCTCTAGGAGTTCATATATTTTAAGTGAAACAAAAGAAATTCTACCTTACAGCATATACATTCGAATAAATTTACATAAAATCGACGGGTATCATATGTGACTCATTTGCCCATGCCTTACCCGAGTCTCAAATGTTTCAATTTTCAAACAGTGGTAAACGACATCTTGCGTTTTGAATCTAAGAGTTCTTAATCAGGTTACAAATTTCTTTAAAAATAACATGTGATGCTGTATGAATAAATTCGGCGTGTATCGTATTCGATTCAGACCCTTTACTCGAGCTTACACGACTACGCTCACTAGGAACTTACGAATTTTAAGTGAAACGAAAGAAATTCACTTTATTCAAATAAACTCTACGTGTATCATATGTGACTCGCGTTTTGCGTCTGATCTAGGCCTGTATCATGTGTGATACACGAATTTAATATTAGTAGACTCCAAATGTTCTTTGATTAAATAAAACGTTGAGAAAACGTTCAAGACCTTGACGCGTTTCTGACGTATCACACTAGATACAACTCGAAAGTAGACCACACTGTGTATCATATTTGCCTCGAGCCTCAACCTCGAACAATCCATGAATAATTCTATGAAATAGGCAAACGTGATCTTTCAAACTCAAACAAAAAACAAAGTATCACATGTGATACAAGCCGAAAGTAGATGGGATATGTATCATGTTTAGCTCGAGCCTCAACCTCGAAGAATCCATCAATAATTCTATCAATAATTCTATAAAATAGGCAAACTAAAACAAATAGCAATGCATCACATGTGATACAAGTCGTAAGTAGATCAGTACCGGTGTATCATATTTGACTCGAGGCGCAAACTCAAAGAACCCATCAACGATTCTGTATAACGGGTAAACGTGAACTTTGAAACTCAAGAAATAACAGTGTATCACCTGTGATACATGGATTAAACTGCATATTAGTGGCACGTTTTAAATGTCACTTGAGTAAACGCTCGAAGACGTCCGGAAACTGAGACTCTACGTAATTCTGTAAAGTATTGACCAACAAAAAGAAATACAGTGAATGTATCACATGTGGTACAAGAGTTATAGTTTAAATGTTCTTCAAACAGTAGTTGAAAACGCTCGAGATTGGGGATTCCGACGTGAATCGTGTCTGATACAGGTCGTAAGTTATTCAGACGTGTATTATATTTGACTCAAGCCGCAGGAAAATAGGCAAACATGGATACGAAACTCAAAAAAATAACATGTATCACATGTAATACATAAGTTGAACTTCAAATTACAGGCACGTTTGAGTAAACGCCCGAAGAGTTTAACGTAATTCTGTCATGTATTGATCAACTAAAAAAAAATACGTCAATGTATCACGCCTGATACACGAGTTTATTACCGGCATATTTCAAATGTTATTTAAACAATGGTTGAGAACGGGATTTCGATGGGATTCTGGCGTGTATCGTATCTGATAGGGGTCGTAAGTAGATCGAGATTCGGGACTTTGATGGAACCCTGGCGTGTATCGTATATGATACAGGTCGTAAATAGATCGAGATTGAAATCCTTAATGCGATTTTGACGTGCATCGTATTTGATACAGGCCGTAACTAAATCAGACGTATACCATCACATTTGACTCGAGCCGCAGGCAATAGGCAAACGTGAATTAATAAACTAAAAAAAAAAATATGTATCACATGTGATACATGAGTTAAACTTCAAATTACAGACACGTTTTAAACGTCGTTTGAGTGAATGGTCGAAGACGTCCGGGAGCTGAGGGTTTGATGGAATCCGTCGTGTATCATATGTGATGCAAATCTATAAAACGCGTTGAGCATGTATTATATATGACTCAAGCTGTAATAAATCAATAAAATACCAACGTAAAAAAAGAAAATAGCAACCACAACGACTTTCCATGCCCTACTTTGACGTGCACGAGGTCATTTTTTTTCTACTTTTGCAAGCCACATAGAGACTTAATTTTAGGAGCTAGAAAAAAATTCCTTGTATGAAAATGGTAGGGCTTTTTACGTACTATCTATTAGAGATATCAAAAATAACAAATGCGCATCGCGAAGTGGAGAAAAAAATGTAATTGTTGCGTTCTTACGTGGGACAGCCTGTATATAGTTCGCTAAAATGAAAGATCGTTTTTCCTTGATTTTAAAAATGTATAAGACAGTGATATTATACATTTTGGCGAACAATATACAAGGTATTTTATTAAAAAAAAAAAACGAAAATTGTATTTCTTTCTCCATTTTGCGATGCTCATTTGTTTTTTTTTTGTTAACTCTAAAAGAAGCCTTGTACTTCTGTATTTAAAGTTTTTCTCGAGCTCCTAAAATGAAGCCTCTAGATAGGGTGCAAAATATTTAAAAAAAAACCTGTACGTTTCGGAGGGTGCAAACCGGCCCTCACCCCAGTCGGATGCCACGCGTAAAAAGGGTCGTTTTTCTTTTGTTTCGCAGATCCACATTCAGACGCAGTTTCGAACGACCATGCAAAGCACAGGCAAGTCATACAGATCGAGGGTGACGATGATCCTATGGTGAGTGTGTCACCGGCCTTAAAATACGGAAATCGCATTTTTCGCTTGTTGCAGGAGATTTTCGGTTTCAAAAAGTGTACCGTTAGGACCTCGGTGGTGTGGATGACGTACTTCCTCACCTTCGGTTTACTGAGGCTGTTCTTTCATTGGTTCCCCCACCTGATGCTGTTGTCGACGCATTACAGATGCGTCCTGAAGGAAGCGGAGAAGGTCCTGGTTGTGGTGAGTCGGAGTTTGCGTTAAAACGCAAAATTGCATAAACGTCACGTCATTACCTCGTCCTGTTAATTACCTGAGCACGAGTCAAACGAGTGAGCCAATAATTATTAGAATTCGTTGCGCAGTTTTTTTTTTTTTTAATTTCTTATCACTTCGAATTCGAAAAATTTATTGTTTTTGTTATCATGCACTCACTTGTGTGTTCCAATTAACACGCCACTCGTCAATTATTTTGCCTGCTTCGGAACAGGTTCAAACCGGAAATGCGCACCTTGAATTCACGGTGCACGTCTAAATTTGTTTGGATTCCGCTTTATCGCGATCCAGTTTCGAAAGTCCTCAAGTGGGTCAATCGCAAGATTGATTGTCGACAATCGTCGCCTTCAATCACGGCTCACCTTGAATTTAATTCTTTTTTTAATCGACGACAACGCGCGGAAAAATACTTCGTCATTTAAGGGGCGCGCACACTTAAGCGATGCGCCTGTTTCAGGACAAGTACAAGCAAAAGTACACGACCTACTTCGTCGAAGACGTGAAGGTCGTCTCTAGCCAGGGATGGTACGCGACATCAAATCAACACGCTCTTGAATATTTTCAATCATATTTTGTTTTTTTAGCCCTGACGCCCCCAACCCCAATGTTGCGGGTGGGAAAGTTACGATCAGTTTCAACCTTCAAAAAGGACGGAAGAAAGGTGAGTGTCTGGCGCTTCGCAAAATTTATTCAAGTCAACTCGTTTCGAGGTCAAACGAAAGTCGCTGAAAATGAAGGTGGTAGCAACCTTCATTATTTAATCTCGAAGACTCAGCACTTGAAGGTCAAATTCGTAAAACCAAATGGCATGGCGTTTGCGCCAGAACTCTATTTATTAACTTGAAGGTTTTCCATTATTTAATTTTGATTCGCCTTCAATCATAATGACACTTTGAAGGTCAAATGGTGAGCGCTTTATTTTAACTCGGAGAGATCTCAGTATTGCGAGGTTTCGGACAACGCGTAATGATTCAAATTTTAAATTGAAAAGGCTTTAAGCATTTTGAAGGTCAAAGTTCTTAAAATCAAATAGTAAGTTGCGTGCTTGAAACTTGGATTACTTGGGCGATTTGCAAGCTTTCGGTGCAGGTATATTATTACTTGAGCTTGATTCACCTTAACTTCAATTGAAAAC
Organism: Serrognathus titanus; assembly: GCA_039766575.1. Taxonomy (NCBI): domain Eukaryota; kingdom Metazoa; phylum Arthropoda; class Insecta; order Coleoptera; family Lucanidae; genus Serrognathus; species Serrognathus titanus. Next base: position 797,010 of record CM077911.1, read on the forward strand.
TCTTTGAGCACTTTGAAGGTCAAGTTCCCTAAGCTAAGGGGTGTGGAGGAAGATCATCTTCCATTACTTAACCTTGATTCACCTTCACTCATGGTGACTCAAGCTTTGAAGGTCAAAGTTTAAAACCTAATGGCTTTGCATTTGCTGGAACTGAAGCATTTTCAAGGTCGAAGTTCTTAAAATCAAATAGTAAGTTGCGTGCTTGGAACTTGGATTACTTAGGCGATTGCAATCTTGCAAGCTTTCGGTGCAGGTATATTACTACTTGACCTTGATTCACCTTAACTTCAATTGAAAACATTTTGAGCACTTTGAAGGTCAAGTTCCCTAAGCTAAGGGATGTGAGGAAAAACTAGCTTCCATTACTTAACCTTGATACACCTTCACTCATGGTGACTCAGATTCAGTAAAAACATCCTTGAAAGCTTTGAAGGTCAGTGTCTTGAAACCCAATAGCTTGGTACTTGCTGGAATTTTATTAATTTGAGAGCTTGCAAGCTTTCAAACAACACACCCTACTGCTTAACCTTGATTCACCTTCATTCGTAATTATTTAGATTCTCAATTTAAAATGTTTTGAGCACTTTGAAGGTCAAGTTTCTAGAGCCAAATGGTATGGTGCTTGATGGAACTTAAGAAACCTCAGTCTTGTAAGGTTTTGAATGAGAAGTTTCTTACTTAAGCTTGATTCACCTTAATTCTTGACGACTCAAAAGGCGCACCTTCAGTTCAAGTTCCCAAATCCAAATGGTGTGGGGGAGATCCAGCTTCCAATTCATACACTTGATTCACTTTGACTCATAATGACTCAGATTTACTTTAAAAACATCTCGAGCACTTTGAAGGTGAAAGTCAAATCAAACAGGTGTTTGCTGGAACTTTACTAATTTGAGAGACCTCAGTCTTGCAGGCTTTCAAACAACACGTCGAAGTACTTAACCCTGATTCACCTTGACTCATAATTATTCGTTCAAGTAGTTTAAACTCAAAACGTCCTAAATACTTTGAAGGTCAAGTTGTTTAAATACAAAACGTCCTAAATACTTTGAAGCTCAAGTTCCTAAAGACAAGTGATGCGGTACTTACTGGAAATTTATTAACTTGAGAAATCAAGGTCTTGTGAGGCTTATTCACACCTTAACCCTTGATGAGTCAGAAAATACCTTCAGTTCTTGAAAACGTCAAATTCCTAAAATGAAACGATGTGCTGCTTTATTGACTTGAAAGACCCCAGTCTTGCAAGGTCTCAGGAGACACTTCCAATCATAATCCAACTTGGAAAAGGAAGCACCTTCAGCACTTTGCAGTTCAAATGAGCAAAATCTTGATGGAACTTATAAAACCTCAGTCTTACTAGGGTCCGGAATCTCATTGCTTAACCTTCATTCATATTAAGTCACGATTACTCAGAAAGAAACTTGAACATTTTGAAGGTCAAATTTCTAAAGGTAGGTTGTTTGTTGGAATTTAAGAAACCTTAATTTTGCAAGGTTTTGGAAAACACCTCTCATTACTTACTCAAAAATCATCTCAAGTACTTTGAAGGTCAGGTCAAATCGCCAAGTTTTCGGTCAGTTCGAAACTGGGAAGGGCCACAAGGCAGTGAGTGCTGATTTCTTAGAGTTTGAGGAAGGTCACCTTCACTATCTCACCTTGAATTCTGGACACAGTTTCCTCAAGACTGAGCGGTGCTTATTGCACCTTAATGGCCTTAAGGTTTTAATTTACTTGAATATGGAAATGAAATGAAGTTTCCACCTTCACCATTTCAGCTTAAGTTCCAGAGACGAATGTTCACATCAACTTAATGACCTTGAGGTTCTCCTTCGACTGAAGGTCAATGTGCGAGATGATTACGAATGGATGCTTACCGACCATTAACAGTTTTCATTATTTAAACTACAAGATTACTACGAAATTGAAATGAAGGATCACCTTCACCATTTTGCCTTGAATTCTGATACAATATAAAATTGGTTAATATTTACTGTCTTGACGTTAACGTGTAATATTACTATGAAAGCGGAATGAAGGAGCACCTTCACTGTTTGACCTTCTTTTCTGACACAAGAGTGGCGGTTACTTACCGAACCTCTCTCACATTGACCTTCAAGTAGATCAATGTGCGAGATTATCACGAAATTGAAATGAAGGTCAACGTGCGAGATTGCTACGAAAATAAATGAAACAGACCTTCAGTACTTCACCTTCAGTTAAGACAAGACAAAATATCTCAAGTTCAAGTAGTGCATGCTTACTGATCTTGAGTTTTTTTACTTGAAGGTCAATACGTCAGATTAGTGCGAAAATGAAATGACGAAACACCTTCACTTTTTCTTCTTTAATTACCTAATAAAATTTCTTTAAGTTCGAGTGGCGGATGCTTACTGGGCCTTTAGCAGTCTTAATGTTCTTCATTACTTGAAGGATAAGGTGCGAGCTTACTAAAAAAATGAATGAAATAATCCTTTCAATACTTCACCTTCAAGTCCGATACTCTTTTCTCAACTTTGAGAGGTGGCCTTGAGGTTCTCATTCATTTGAAGGTATCTCTGTATACTATATCATCTGAAGGAGTTCGCTTGAAGGTTAAATTGTAGAAGTACTTCGAAAATAAAGCAGGAGAAGAATAATAGCAGTGAAGGTCGTAACTTGATGATAGATCTTCAAACACCAACATAACTAAGGCTTCCGGAGCCGTTGTCCACCTGAAGCCGTAAGGAAGACCAAATGAAGGTTATTAAGATCCAAGGCGCTCTTGAGCTAATTAAAATTGTGAAGAAGACCAAATGAAGGTCATTAAAGTCCGAGAAGCTGACTCAAGTTATAGAATGCTTTTTGAAGGTGTTAATGACCTTGAGGTTCGGCCAATTCTGACCTCTAAAAAGCAGAAAAAACGCAAGGCACTAGATCTGAGGATATTTGTGAAGTGAAGATCAAGGTGCACGTTAATTCGTATTGAGAATGAATGTGTCTCAAAACACCAAACTAAGGTCAATAAGGTCCGGAGAACATTTGAGCTGATCCAAGTTTTGGTATGCTTACTGGACCTTAATGACCTTGAGGTCTCATTCTTATGAGATAAGGTCTTCTATCTCATAAGATTTTGCTTAATTTCAACTTGTGAAAGGGCAGCAAAGAAGCACTACGACCCGTAGCATCTGAAGTTAGCTCGCTTGAAGGTGAAGGCCCGGAGAATCGTAGTTCATGACTTGAAGATCAATACCTTTTAAAGCCGACTTAACTTCTTCAAGGTCAAATGGTGAGATGTTTCCCCCACTTTATTAATCTTCATAGACCTTAAGAAAGGGTCCTCACTTGAGCCTACTGAAGTGAAAGCGATGGATTTCAAGGTCAAGGTTCAAATCTTTCTTAGCTGACTTAGTTTTCCCAAGGTCAACTCACAGTTGCTATTCTTCCTTAGTCTTAAATTGTCAAACCTTTTAAGCGTACTTTCAGCTTCTTCTTCCTCCTCAAGGTCAACTTTCTTTAACCTAAACCAAATACTCAATCTACTTTCAGATTTATTGGAAGTTCGGGTCTTTTGGTGCAAGAAAGTCTGCTTCGTCTGGGACGATGAGACAACCGCCTTCTTACAACTGGTAGGTTTAGACAATGGCATCTTCAAGGTAGATTTGCACGGGTTCAAGGGCTTCGACGCACAAGAGCAAGACGTAAGGTAAGATTTGAATAACGCCTTAGACCCTTCTTGACCATCCCCGTTCCTGCAGAAGGATCGTGTACGGAAGCAACGAAATCGACGTCCCTCTTGAGAGTATCTTCAAGCTCTTCATACTGGAGGCCCTCACTCCTTTCTACATCTTCCAGGTGTTCAGTTTGATCGTGTGGTTCGCCGAGGAGTATTACTATTACACGATCGCCATCGTCGTCATGTCGATCTACGGGATTTCGTCGTCGATCATCCAGACCCGACGGGTAACCATTCCCCACATCAAAACTTGACTTCGCCAAATTGAAAAAAAATGTTTTGGGCTTGGCAGAATCAGAAGAACCTGAAGGGTACCGTCCACTCCACTGATAAAGTGACGGTGTCCAGGGGCGGCGGGGTTTTCGAGGATATCCCCACCACCTACTTGGTACCCGGTGACGTGATCGTCGTTCCGAGTTACGGGTGCGTCATGCATTGCGACGCAGCCCTCCTAAACGGGAACTGCATCGTAAATGAAAGCATGCTGACTGGTAGATTCACCTCACGCCCCCAGTTAAGAATCCTGATCCGTTTCTGCTTTCAGGAGAGTCTGTACCAGTTCTGAAGACGGCCCTCCCAAAAATGGAGGTGGCCTACCGGACGAAAGAGGACGCTATCCACACGCTGTTTTGTGGAACGACCGTCATACAGAGCAGATACTATGGTTGGTGGGTGCGGCAACGTCATAGCTCCACCTTTTACCGGTTTGGGGTTTTGCAGGTAATGAAAGCGTCTTGGCTGTGGTTCTCAGAACGGGCTTCCTCACATCCAAAGGTCAGTTGGTCAGGAGCATTATGTACCCGCCACCAGCGGACTTTAAATTCGATCAAGATAGCTACAAGTTCATAGGCATTCTCGCCGTCATAGCCTCCTTAGGGTTTATCTACACCGTCGTATCGAAGGTAAGTCCAAAGTAGATAAAGTGATGGAGGTTTGCTCACCCTTGCTTGGCAGAGTACCAAAAACATAGCTGTGGGCGACACGATCATTAAGGCCTTGGACCTAATCACCATAGTAATCCCCCCAGCGCTCCCTGCCGCTATGACCGTAGGAAAACTCTACGCTCTCAACAGGCTGGAGCGGAAGAACATCTACTGCATCAACTCGCGCATAATCAACGTCTCAGGCTCCATCAATTGCATTTGTTTCGATAAGGTAACTCTCCCAATTTGCTCGTGATATCATAATAAACGACATTATAGACAGGAACCTTAACGGAAGACGGCCTGGATATGTGGGGGATTATTCCGGTGGAAGACCTTAAGCTTCAAAACCCCGTTAGGGACTCAACGTCGCTATCTTACGACTCACCTCTTCTACGGGGTATGGTGACCTGCCACTCGCTAACTTTAGTAGACGAGAAGCTCACGGGGGATCCCCTCGATGTCAAGGTGAGTTTCTCCAAATGTCCTACCCAACCTTGTTATTTTCTGAACGCAAGTAGATGTTTGAGGCCACCGGTTGGATCCTGGACGAACCGGAAGTGGCCGACAGCGTCAAGTACGACCTACTCGCCCCTACCGTCGTCAAATCCCCGCAGCTCTGGAAAGGGGAGCTCATAGAAATCGGGATAATCCACCAGTTCCAGTTTTCTTCGAGTCTCCAACGCATGAGCGTCATAACGAGATCGCTGGATGGTCCCAGCTTCGTCTTGTATTGTAAGGGCTCGCCCGAAATGATCATTTCCTTGTCCAAACCCGAAACGGTCCCCGAGGATGTCTTGGATCGACTCAAGGAGTACACCGCGCAGGGCTACAGGGTGATAGCGCTGGGGTTTAGGGTCCTGGAAGACGTGAACTTGGTGAAAATTCAGAAGATGCATCGCGAGGAGGCGGAGCGAAGATTGGACTTTGTCGGCCTCGTCGTTTTGGAGAACCGCTTGAAAACGCAAACGACGGGGGTTATCAAAACCTTGAAGGGCGCCGGCATGAAAATCGTCATGGTAACAGGTAGTTACAATCTTAAGGGTTTAAGAAAATAAAGGTGAGGTTTCCTACCCCCCAGGGGACAACGTCCAAACCGCCATCAGCGTGGCTAAGGAGTGCGGAATCGTTGAGAACAGTGCCAAACTCGCAGACCTAATCGTCAGGGATGCTGAAAATCCCGAGCAAGCAAAATTGGACGTCAGTGAAGTCCAAAATGATGGTCCAAAGGCCTCCGCGTTAAATGGAACCGGCCGAAAAGGAGACGTGGAAAAGGGGGGAATCCCCAGATGTCATTTGGCGGTTACTGGTTCGACTTGGGCCGCCGTCAAACAGATTTTCCCAGACGAAATTCCAAAGATCATCGAAATGGGCACGGTTTTTGCGAGGATGTCCAGCGACCAAAAGCAGCAGCTGATCGTCGAGTTGCAAAGCATCGGTTACTACGTTGGTGAGTGCCATTTAAAGCGAAACGCAGCTTCACCTATTGTTTTCCAGCCATGTGCGGGGATGGTACAAACGACTGTGGAGCCCTAAAGGCCGCCCATGTAGGAATTTCACTGTCCGAAGCAGAGGCCAGCGTTGCATCTCCGTTCACGTCGAAGGAGGCCAATATATCTTGTGTGCCCGAAGTGGTCAAGGAGGGGAGAGCGGCTTTAGTGACGAGCTTCGGGGTCTTCAAATTCATGCTGTCCTATAGCCTGACCGAGTTTATATCCGTCATCATTCTCTATGGCATCGACTCGAATCTCACGTCCATGCAGTTTCTCTTCATCGACATCTGTTTAGCCTTGAATTTTGCTTCAATTTTCGGATTAACCGAGGCATACGATAAGGGTTTGGTTAGGAAAGCCCCGACCACATCACTTTTGGGCTTCACCCCCATCGCTTCCCTATGCTTCCAACTGTTAACGGTCGTCATATTCCAGGTGACCTCGTACTTCATAATCCAGACTTACGATTGGTTCGTGCCTTTCGTGTACGAGCCCAGCAAGGGCAACTATTATACGTCCTACGAAAACTACGCCGTCTTTACCGTATCCATGTTCCAGTACATAACAATGGCGGTCGTGTTTTCCAAAGGAAGGCCCTATAGGAAGGCCCTGTACACCAACAAGTATTTACTTGCCAGTATTCTGCTGATGATTGCCATATGCGCCTACATCACCTTGAATTCGGCCCATTGGATCCTAGACGTCTTGGAGATGATCCTACCCCCGTACTACGACGCGCGAGTCGTGGTATGCGTTCTGGCCGCCATCCACTTTTTAGTCGCGTTCGTCGCCGAAGAAGTCATCGTGGAGTTCCTGCTCGACAAGAAGCTGAAGCCCAGGTTCCAAAACCGGGAGACGACCAGAAAGAAATACCTGAAGATCCGTTCGGAATTGGGCCAGGCGAATTGGGCCCTCGCCAGGCGTGGAGGGGACGTACAGAACGGTGAGGGTGTCTTGAACGAGGCCTTCGAAATCATCGACGAGCCTTCCTACCCCAAATAGCAACTCGCCCTGTACACTTGTGATAATTTTAATAAAGAAGAAGTTATAGTAAAGCGTTTGTTTTTGTTTTGAAGACCCCGCTGTATAATATTAGATTCATACCAGCATTCCGCAGATTGTAAGGCGAACGTCGAACGAAAAAGAAATACCCTGCAAGTAGGTCGCAGCCGCAGCAGGCAATAAAGGACAACTAGATCTGATGGAGCTGTGTAATGAAAAAATATTGAGTTCACTTTGACTTGCGCCATTGAATTATTCAAAGCTGTAGGTGTTGACGTGAATGGAGAGTTTTAATCTGAGGACACCCTGCGTGATAGAGAATGTTCTTGCTAGGTGACGAAATCGATAATTCGGGTTAGAAACTGAAAAGAGTGCGATATTGAACCAATCAGATGAGCTTGTTAACCGAGTGGATGTTGAGTTAACGTGGTATAAATGCCGCCCCCTTCAGCAAAAAATCCTGCACCACCATTGAGTACAACCTCCCCAGATGATTGTGGTTACTTTTATCTATCATCATCAAAGTATAAACATTTTGGTTGGTCAATTGTTTGGACAAAGGCGGGGTTTATACAACGTAGACCCCGCCCCTAATGTCACATTTATTACGTTCCTATTACCAATCAAATTCGCAACCAGGAAAAACAAAAGAAATGCACCGTGAAAAAACAAAAATCAAAAGAGCGGTTGGGCGCCAAAATTTGGGCGGTAACGTAGTTGATCAGTTTCTCTTTTTTACTTCCAAATTTGTCAACAAAGGTCGATGTTTGAAGTGTGCCACGAAAAAACAAAAGACAAAGTGCGGTTGATATGTACGAAACGTGCTTATTTCCTTCTTTTTATGGTTCGTTTTTTTTTTTAATTCGAAATAATAAAAATTATGGCGAATGAGTTTATGGATGAAACTCGCCTGTTAGCGCAAATTGTATTAATTACGAATAGTCAAGATTATTCTAGCGAACGTCTGAAACCATCTAGCGTACTTTTGTTGTCTAAATTCTAATTATCGCATATTTTTAAAATAAAAGACAATCGATAAGGTCGAATGGGCAGAAGAAGAAGTAAACGAAATCAAAATCAGAGACTAACAAACGCCAACCCGGTTGGGCGCCAACTTTTAACCAATTTTTTCATATTTAGATGACCAAACAAATTCTGACTAAAATAAAAGATAATCGACGAGGACGAGTGGCCTGAAGAAAAATTAAACGAATTCTAAATCAGAAACCAACAAACGCCACTGTGAATTGGGCACCAAGTTTCAACCAGTTTTTTCATATTTATGTGAGAGTTTCAAGTTAAACAAATTCCGGCCAATAGGAAAACAAAACAAAAACAAAAAAAAAACAAGAGACAATCGACGGGAACGAGTGGCGAAAATAAAAGGTAAACAAAATCTAAACTCCAGAGACTAACAAACACCAACGTCGATTGGACGCCGAATTTTAATCTGTTTTTCGTTTTTAGATGACACTTCCAAGCTGAACGATTTCCGGTCAACAGAAAAACAAAAAATGAGAAAAACAAAAGACGATCGAAAAGCGCAAATGGTCAGGAAAAAGTCAACGAAATTTATAATCAGAGACCAACAAACGCCCACGTGGATTTTGCATCAACTTTTAACCAGTTCTTTGTTCTTTAGGTAACATTTCCATGCTAAACAACCTCCGGCTAATAGAATAACGAAACATAACTAAAACAAAAGACAGTCGACGAGGACGAGTGGCTAAACAAATTCAAAAACCAGAGGCTAACAAACGAAAACGTGATTAGGGCGCCAAATTATAACTTGTTTTTTTTTCTATATTTGACACTTCGTAGCTAAGCAATATCCGGGCAACAGGAAAACAAAAAAACCAAGAAAAACAAGATACAAACGAGAAGGATGAGTGGCCGGATAAAAGGTAAACGAAATCTAAAACCAAAGACTTACGAATACCCACCTGGATTAGGCGCCAAATTTTAACCAGTTTCTTCGTCTCTATGTTACACACAACAAATTGACAAAGAACAAGAAAAACAAAAGACAATCGACGAGGCAAGTGGTCAGGAAAAAAGTAAACGAAATCAAAATCAGAGATTGACAAACGCCAACCCGGTTGGGCGCCAATTTTTAACCAATTTGTCATCTTTAGATGATACTTCTGACCGAACAAATTCCGGCTAATGGAATAACAAAAAAAACAAAAAAGAAGACAAAAGACAATCGATGAGGGCGAGTGGCCTGAAGAAAAAGTAAACAAATTCCAAATCAGAAACTAACGAACGTCACTGTGAATTGGGCGCCAAATTTCAACCAGTTTTCGTCTTTTTTTCATATTTCTATGATACTTTCAAGCTAAACAATTTCCGGTTAATAGGAAAACATAAAACTAAGAAAAAAAAGAGATGACAAGTGATCAGTTAAAAATTAAACAAAACCTGGATCGGACGCCAACCATCTTCTTTGTCTCTAGATTACACGCATCAAAATGACAATAACATCAAGAAAAACAAAAAACAATCGACAAGAGCAAGTGGTCAAGAAAAAAGTAAACGAAATCAAAATCAGAGACTAACAAACGCCAACGTGAATCGCGCGCCAAAATTTTTACCAGTTTTGTTATCTTCAGGTGACATTTTCAAGCCGAACAATGGTCGACTAACAGAATAACCAAAAAAAAAAACAAAAAACAAGAAAAACCAAAAACAAAAGACAATCGACAAGATCGAGCAGCCAGAAAAAATTAAACAAAATCTAAAATCAGAGGCTAACAAACGCCAACGTGAATTGGGCACCAAATTTTAAACAGTTTTTCATCTCTATACGATTCTTGCTAGCCAAATTATTTCAAGTTAACAGAATAAAAAACAAAAAAAACAATTGACAATCGACAAGGGCAAGTGGTCAGGAAAATTAAACGAAATCAAAATCAGAGACTAACAAAGCCCAACGTGAAATGGGTGTCAACATTTTGACCAGTTTTTCATCTTCAGGTGACATTTTCAATCCGAACAATTTCCGATTTACAAAATAACCATAAAGAAAAGAGAACCAAAAACAAAAGACAATCGACAGGTCGGGCAGCCAGAACAAAGTAAACAAAATCAAAACCAGAGACTAACAAACGTCAATCCGGTTGGACACCAAGTTTTAACCAATTTTTTTCATCTTTAGATGAAACTTCCGAACAAGCAAATTCCGGCTAATGGAATAAGGAAAAAAAACAAAAAAAGAGATAAAAGATAACCGACGAGGACTTCCGGTCATCATAAGAACAAGAGACAATCGGAAAGCGCAAGTGGTCAGGAAAAAGTGAACGAAATTTATAATCAGAGACTAACAAACGCCCACGTGGATTTTGCGCCAAGTTAACCAGTTTTTTCATCTCCCAGGCTAAACAACTTCCGGCTAATAGAATAACAAAACACAAGTAAAACAAAAGACAATCGACATGGATGAGTGGCTACGCAAATTCAAAAACCAGAGGCTAACAAACGCCAACGTGAAATCGGCGCCAAAATTTTAACCAGTTCCTTCGTGTTTAGATGACATTTTCAAGCCGAACGATTTCCGATTAACAGAATAACCAAAAAAAAAAAAAAGAAAAACAAGAAAACCAAAAACAAAAGACAGTCGACAGCCAGTAAAAAAGTAAACAAAAAGCCCAACAAGCGCCAATGTGAATTGGACGCCAAATTTTAATAAGTTTTATTAGCCAAACGATTTCAGGCTAACAGAATTAAAAAGAAAACATAAAAACAAATGGCAATCGACAAGGTCAAATGGCCATGGAAAAAGTGAACGAAATCAAAATCATCAGAGATTAGCAAACGCAACGTGAATCGAACGCCCAAATTTTTGCCAGTTTTTTAATCTTCAGGTGACATTTTCAAGCCGAACTATTTCCGATTAAAAGAATAACCAAAAAAAAAATAATAAGAGAACCAAAAACAAAAGACAATCGACAAGTCGAACAGCCAGAAAAAAATTAAACAAAATCTAAAACCAGAGGCTAACTAACGCCAACGTGAATTGGGAGCCAAATTTTAATCAGTTTTGCTAGCCAAACTATTTCAGGCTAACAGAATAAAAAAAAAACAAGAAAAACAAATGATAATCGACAAGGACAAGTGACCAGGAAAAAGTAAACGAAATCAAAATCAGAAATTAAGAAACGCAACGTGAATCGAACGCCAAAATTTTTACTAGTTTTTTCATTTTCAGGTGACATTTTCAAGCCGAACTATTTCCGATTAAAAGAATAACAAAAAAAAATAAGAGAACCAAAAACAAAAGACAATCGACAAGAAGGTCGAACAGCCAGAAAAAAAGTAAACAAGATCTAAAATCAGAGGCTAACAAACGCCAACGTGAATTGGACGCCAAATTTGAATCAGTTTTGCTAGCCAAACAATTTTAGGCTAACAGAATTAAAAAAAAAACAAAACAAGAAAACAAGTGACAATCGACAAGGGCAAGTGGCCAGAAAAAAAGTGAACGAAATCAAAATCATCAGAGATTAGCAAATGCAACGTGAATCGAACGCCCAAATTTTTGCCAGTTTTTTAATCTTCAGGTGACATTTTCAAGCCGAACTATTTCCGATTAAAAGAATAACAAAAAAAAATAAGAGAACCAAAAACAAAAGACAATCGACAGGTCGGACAGCCAGAAAAAAATTAAACAAAATCTAAAATCAGAGGCTAACTAACGCCAACGTGAATTGGGAGCCAAAATTTAATCAGTTTTGCTAGCCAAACAATTTTAGGCTAACAGAATTAAAAAAAAAATAAACAAGAAAAACGAATGGCAATCGACAAGGGCGAGTGATCAGGAAAAAGGTAGCCGAAATCTTAACCAAACGTAACGTGAATTGAGTGCCAAAACTTTTGCCAGTTTTTCATCTCAGGTGACATTTTCAAGCCGAACTATTTCCGATTAATAGAATAACCAAAAAAAAATAATAATAAAAAAACCAAAAACAAAAGACAATCGACAAGAAGGTCGAACAGCCAGAAAAAAAGTAAACAAGATCTAAAATCAGAGGCTAACAAACGCCAACGTGAATTGGACGCCAAATTTGAATCAGTTTTGCTAGCCAAACAATTTTAGGCTAACAGAATTTAAAAAAAAAAACAAAACAAGAAAAACAAGTGACAATCGACAAGGGCAAGTGGCCAGAAAAAAAGTAAACGAAATCAAAATCAGAGGCCAACAAACACTAATGTGAAGTGGACGCCAAATTTTTAACAGGTTTTTTCATCTTCAAGTGACATTTCCAACCCCAACAATTTCCGATTAATAGAATAACCAAAAAAAAAGAAGAAAACCAAAAACAAAAGACAATCGACAGGCAGAAAAAAGGTAAACAAAATCTAAAATCATAGGCTAAACAAACGTCAACGTGAATTGAATGCCAAGTTTTAACCAGTTTTTCGTCTCTATATGACTTTTTCTAGCCAAAATAACTTCAGGCTAATGGAATGAGGAAAAAACAAGAAAAACAAATGACAATCGACAAGGGCGAGTGACCAGGAAAAAGGTAGCCGAAATCTTAACCGGAGGATATTAGCCAGTTTTTTCCATTTTCGGAGCCAGATAATTTCCGGGTAAAGAAATAATTAAAAAAACAAAACAATAAAAACAGAAACAAAAGACAATCTATAGGAGCGAGTGTCCAGATAAAAAGCAAACAAAATTAAAATCGAAGACAGCCAGAAGCCAACCTGGTTGGGCGCCAAGATTTAACCAGTTTTTTAATCTTTAGATATTACTTCCGAGCCAGATTTATTTCCGGGTAATAGAATAATAAGAAAACAACAAAAATATACAAACAAAAGGCAATCGACAAGGATAAATGACCAGAGGAAAAGTAAATGAAATTAGGACAAGAAGCCAATCACGTTAGATCTACGACACGACACATGAATTCGGGCTAGAATTGAATTTTCGAATCGAAAATGCGGCAGTATACAGGGCGTTCGATAAAGAAACAACGCCTTATTAGTTGGTAACAAGAACATATCTACAATTTCTGTCTGAATCATGTTTTTTAATTTAAAAAATAAAGCGTTTAGGAATGAGAGAGGCCTCCGACCACATCAATGGCGACTTCAATGGTTTATTTGAAAATTAACCCAACATGCGACATAGCTTTCAATGCAGAATTCAAAAAGTAAACACATACAGGGGGTTTCCTTAACTTTAAGTTAGTTAGATCTTGTTTATACGATGTTCAGTTGTTTCTCTGCAAGTAGTATCCGAAAGGGGAGTGTTTATGGGATTAGGCCCGTCATGCACGTATCAGTTATGTATATAGGGTGTTACATTAAAGGAAAGTTTTACTTTAGGTTGTTGTCATAAGGCAGCTTTGCCATCATGGTGCTGAGATTAACCTTTGCAAGAAAGTTGCGTTGAAACTTCTGCACATTGTACCATCCATCCTTTTTGAACTTGTCCCGTCTCAAATGTATTAAATACTTACCCATTTCAATTATAAGGGATTCAAGAGTTTTTATTGCCATAACAAAACAATCTTCTGTTGTAACCAAGTCTAATGCGAACCATGTAAGCGAACGACATACGAAAGATCAATGCAATTTGTGCAATTTCCATTTTGTTTTTGTTTACAGTCAAGAACAGAGACGACACAATCAAAAATAATTTATTGAAAAAGGTCTACTTAAACTACCGAGTATAAAATTTTCTAATAAATACATCGCTTGACTAGGAAGGTACATCAAGTGTGCGGCCACCGATCACTCTCAACATCAAAAAGATGATGTCGTTAAGTACGGCCTAACACAGTCACTCACTACAACACCATCAAGTTTGAAGAAACTCATTTTGTTACTAATATCATCATAAACGAGGGTGCTTCCGATTCTCCGACCGGATGAGATCATCGTTTCGTCGATGGGTGGGGATCCTCACGAGGTCAAGTGGCCGTTGCGTACGATGCTGACCTTCTCGAGTTGTTCCTCCTTCTTCTTCCTGCCGAAGTACTCCTCGATTTGCTGCAGCGTCTTGCCTTTGGTTTCCGGAAGGAAGACGATCAGGAAGACCGTACCAACCAGAGCGAGGCAGCCATAGAATAAGAAGACGCCGTGACTACCCATCGTTTCGTTCATCGATGGGTAGGTCTTCACGACTATGAAGTTGAACGCGTAGGCGAAGCACGTGACCAATCCGCTGGCGAGTCCGCGAATTTTCGTTGGGAAAACCTCCCCCGCCATGGCGAAGGGCACCGTGAGGAAGCCGATGGTGGAGACGAAGAAGTACAAGACCAACATGGTCATGGTCAACCAGCTCAGGGACTCCATGGTACTTTTATCAACCTTCCCCAATTTGATTAAGTATAGGTATACGAAGAGGACCATCATGCAGAACGTCATTCCAATACCCGACGCGATCGAAGGGGGACGCCTTCCGAACCTCTTGCTGGCAAAAAAGACGAAAATCGCCCCAATCAATCGGGTGGTCGCGATCATGACGATCGCCACGTAAGGATCGACCTTCACGCCGGCCTTCTTCACTATATCAATCGCGTAAAAAATGATGACGAAAACCCCCGAGAACTGCTGGAAGAAGAAGTATAGCAGCAAGACAACGAAAGGCTTCAAACAGGTGGGGCGCATGAAGTACTTGGCCTTCTTGCGAAGCGACGTCCAGGTCGATTTGCTTCCGGCCGACTTGATCTTCGATTTTTCTCGGTTTGCTATCAGAGTCTGGACCTCCTCGTCGATCTCGCTATTGTACTCCTTGTACCCGAAAATCTTGGCCATGTTCCGCCTGGCATCCTCCTCGCGGTTCTTCGAGACCAACCACTGAGGAGATTCGTACAGGAAGACGACCTCTATAAACATAGAGAAGCAAGGGATGGCCGCCGTTATCAAAGCGATGCGACCCCAGTCTTCCTGTAAATAAAAAAAAGTAGAGAATCGGCCCCCACTCGCTTTCTGGGACGCTCACCTTGAATAGGTACCCCAGGAAGTAGACGGTTAGGATCCCGAAAGAAAAAAACATGGCCGCGGCGGTCGTAAACATCATTCTTAGATTGGAGCTGGAGATTTCCGCCATATACACCACGGCAGGCATGCTGGCCAGGCCCGTCGACATGCCCGTTATTATCCTACCAATCAGGAGCAAGCAGTACTGGCCCTCGGCGAAGTTGTAAGCGACAGCTATGACGATCCATCCAATGAAAGTCACCACGTTGATGACCAACAACGCCATCTTCCTGCCAAATCGATCGGAGATTGGGCCTGAGAGGAAGCAACCGATGGGCGTGGCCACTGAGGCGATGCTCGCTATAAATTCAACCAATGAAATTAGAGCGGGCGGGACATGCCAGAGGAGTACACCCACCGAACCAAGATGCCTGACCGGGGGTTAGCCTAAAGGGATTGTTTTCGTCCATTAATTGGGGGAGAGCGACGGCGGAAAAGCCTAGGCTCATGCTGGGCGCCACCGTCGAGAAGTACGCTATTAAACCAAGGATGACCTGAAAAATAAAATCAGACGTTCTGAATGTGATTGGCTGAGTGGCCGAGGGCGGGTTTGTGGGAGGACGTACCTGTTTCGAAGTGGATCTTCGCTGTTGCTCGATTTTGACCAGCTTCTCCATCTTTGGACGATGCTTTTTAACTGTAAAAGAAAAGTATGTCATTTCTATGCAACTAGATAAACAGTTCGGCGCAAAAATTTGAACTGTAAATAAATCCAATGTTATTTCCGTGGGACCAATCAAAATAATTGAAATAAAAACGGGCGCCAATGAGGGCTGAGTAACAAATTTTGACCAGTGTCTCCACCTTTGGATGATACTGAAAACGCACATGCGAGCTCCAATTTTACTTTCTAGCGTCCCAGAAAACAAATGAAATGCGCCATGAAAAAACTAAACGACGAAAGGGTTGTTGGGCGCCAAAATGTGCACACCATTTCTCTATTTTGTGACAGTGCATTCAAACCTTAAACAAAATGCGTTGTTCATTTTCATGTAACAAAAGAAAAACAAATGAAGTAGGTCGTAAACAACTTGAAACTATGAAAGTGTTTTTGGGCGCCAAAATTTGCACGTCAACGTAGTTTAGACACCAACTGAACAGTCTCTCCATTTTGTGACGGTGATTTCAAGTTATAAACTACGCTGTTATTTTTATGTCACCAAGAAAAAAACAAATGAAGTGCGAAACACACAAGAAACAATTGGGCGCCAAGATTTGAACGTCGAAATTCGACGCTTTAGAAACAAAATCCTGTTTTATTTTTGCCCAAACGAATAAAACAAATGAAGTGTGCCATTGAAGGTCAAAGGTTAGGAGGCGCTAAGTAAATTGGCGATATTTTGATGGTACTCTCGAGCTACGAGCAAAGGTAGATGTTATTATATTGATGCAATCAAGGACAAACAAATGAAACGCGCCACACAAAAAAAGGAAAGCGAAAACAGTTGGGCGCCAAAATTTAACCAATTTTTCCAACCTCCAAACTTCTAAATTGGAAAGAAGATTAAACGTTACACTTACCCAACCAAGAAAAACAAAAGAAATGCGCCGTGAGAAAACAAAAATCGAAAGGTAGGTTGGGCGCCAACGTAAGACATTATTGCTTTCGAACTGTTAATGAAGGTCGACGTTTGAAGTATGCCATGAAAAAATAAAAGACGAAAGTGCGATTGGGCGCCAACATTTACCCATCAACGTAAATCGGGCGCCAAAATCTAACCTGTTTTTTTTTTTTAATTTCTGAATAATATTTGAATATTGCAAGCAAAGTCTGAGATTATTTTATGCAATTATGAAAAACATATGTAGAAAACAAAAAACGAAAAAACGAAAGTGTGGTTAGGAGTCAAAATTTGGAGGCCAACGTTAACTGGGCGCCAAATTCTAATTTTTTTCCAGTTTTAGGGAAGCAAATCCGATGTTATTTTGTTTTACGAAGGAAAACAAATGAAGAAGTATACCAAAAGACGTAAATGTCGTTGGGCGCCATAGTTGGATGTTAACGTAAATTGGGCGCCAAATTTGAACCTGTTTCCGACTTTAGATAATATTTTGATGTTGCAAACAAAACCGATGTTATTTTATGCAAAACTAAGGAAGACAAATGAAGTGTGTCAAGAAAACAAGTGTGGCTAAGCGTCACGATAGATGTCTACGTTAATTGGGCGCCAAATTCAAATTTATATTTCCGTCCTTGGTAAATATTTTAAAGTAGCAAGCAAAGTCGATGCTATTTTCTTCAACGACGAAAAACTAATGAAAAGATACCAAATGAACAAAGAACAAAAGACGAAAGTGTGGTTAGGTGCCAAGATTAGATGTCAACGTGAATTGGGCGCCAAATTCTAACCAGTTTCTGTCTTTAGACAATATTTTGATATTGCAAGCAAAGCCGATGCTATTTTATGCAACTATGAAAAACAAATGAAGTAAACCAAGAACGAACAAAAAACGACTGCGTGGTTGGGCGCCAGGATTGAATGTCAATGTCAAATTGGGCGCCAAAGTTTAAGCTGTGTTCCAACTTTGGACAATATTTATGATGTTGTAAGTCAAGAGCGACAATATTTTGTGCAAATTGCGCCACGAAAAAACAAAGCAACGCCAATCGCGTCGAAATCTGAGCAACAAATTTTCTAAATTGGGCGCCAAATTCGAATTTCTTATAATATATTCTTTTTTTCTTAATCACAAAAATTTATAATGACTTGCTATTGTTTTGTTATTTTCTGAGGTCGTGAACTGATGTGATTCACTCGCGCGTAATTCTCGGTGGGCGGCAAAATTACGTCGTCAAGTGACAAGCGTGCCGCGCGAGATAGTAAAAACAATCGCAAGCCTGTGTGTACGCAGCTAATTTACGGGGGTCATAAAAATCAGAATCGAGTGAGCACTGGCGCGGTTGTTTACCACGAATTCCCGAATTTGGTAACAATTTGACGATCGCGATGGTCCACCAAGGTCGAGCTCGTTTCGAAAAACACAATTCCGACGACGCACACGTGCCACGGCCAAAATAGGAAAAAAACAAAAAATATTTGCATTTAAGCCAGATTCTTTTTTTTTTGATAACGCGGTAGATAAGATTTGATTTAATCTTGGTCGCCGTTTGTCTATTTTCGAAGCGAAATTAAAAAATTGGCTTGGATCTCAGAATTTAACTGTGTGAAGGGGAGGGGGGCGGAAAGGGAAGATTTCCAGTGCGGAACTTTTCTTAATGACGTCCGTTAGAAAACAAAACAAAGTAGTATTTCGAACCGCAAATTTTTGGCTGCAGAACAAGTCACTCGAAATTTTTGAGGCAAGTCCAAAAATGAGTCAGCGGCAATTGCGAATTTGGTGCGGCTGTGACCGACAAATTTCGTAACTTTTTGCTAAAAATACGCCAACACATAAACAGAAAACAATTTAAGCGATCCAAGAAATGGAAAATAAATCGTCTTCCAACGTGAACGAGAAAACAGAGAAAACCGATTAAAAATCTAGCAGATTGAATATAAAAAAAAACAAAAACAAGAAAAACAAAAAAATCGACAAGTGCGGATGGCCAGGAAGACCGAACTCGAAAACCGATCACGTTACATCATGTCGCATGTCAGAAAAAAAAAAGCAAAACACAAAACAAAAGATAATCGATGAGGAGGGGTGCCAAAAAAAAACAATCAACTTTAGAATTCGAAAACCAATCACCTTACATACACGCGATGCATAAATTCGAAGTACGGAACAACAATCTATAAACAATTTCCAGCTTCTAGGATTAATAAAAAAGAAAACAAAAGACAATCGAAAAGAGCGTGTGCAAAAAGACAAAAGAAACAATTTCCAACTTGAAACGCCAAACTAGAACATAACAAAGTCCTGTTTCTAAGCAAACCAATTAAAACAAATGAAGCGCGTCATGAAAAAAAGAACAGAAACTATTCGTCGATTTGTCAAATTTTGACATAACGAAGTCCAATTACTGCGAAGTAGTTAAAACAAACGAAGTGCGTGATAGAAAAAAATAATAAAAACTATTGGTTGTGCGCCAATTTTAAACGCCAATGTCTATTGGGTGCCAAACTATAACAAAACAAAATCCTGTTTCTGTGTAACCCATTAAAACAAATGAAACGCGCCATGAAAAAAAAAACAATTAAAACAAATGAAGCGCGTCATAAAAAAAAACAAAAACTATTCACTTGCGCGCAAAGATTATACGCCAACGTTGATTTGTCAAATTTTGACAAAACGAAACACAATTTCTGCTCGAGCAGTTAAAACAAATGAAATACGCGACGAAAAAAAAATAAAAAATATTGGTTGGGCGCCAATAATAGACGCCAACATCGATTGGGCCCAATTTTAAACGCCAACGCTGGTTGGGCGCCAAACTATAACAAAACAAAGTCCCGTTTCTAAGCAAACCCATTAAAACAAATAAAGCGCGTCTTGAAAAAAAAAACCTATTCGATGGGCGCCAAGATTAAACGCCAACGTCGACTTGTCAAATTTTGACTAAACGAAATCCAGTTTCTATTCGAGCAGTTAACACAAATGAAATGCGTGACGAAAAAAATATAAACTATTGGTTTGGTGCCAATTTTAAACACAACGCCAACATCGATTGGGCGCCAAACTATAACAAAACAAAATCCTGTTTCTAAGCAAACCATTTAAAACAAATGAAGCGCGTCATGAAAAAAAAAACAAAAACTATTCGTTGGACGCCAAGATTAAACATCAGCGTTGATTTGTCAAATTGGACAAAACGAAATCCAATTTCTGTTCGAGCAGTTTAAAACAAATGAAGTACGTGACGAAAAAAAAATAATAAAAACTATTGCTTGGGCGCCAAATTTAAACGTCAACGTCGATTGGGCGCCAAATTTTAACCATCTTTAGTTAATGCATTCAAGTGAACGCAACACAAAGATCAAAAAATTCAGAATAATTTCCAAATATCTGAATAACAAAAAAGAGCAAAAACAAAAGAGATTAGCAAGGACCAGAAAAAAAAGTAAACGAGATTACAACCGCAAAACCACCTTAATACGTACAAAGCATTAATTCGGGATAGATTTGAAATTTCAATTAAAAAATACTACAATATACAGGGCGTTCTAAACGAAACAACGCTTTTTCAGTTGGTACCTTTGTAATACGTTGCGCGACAGTTTTTTCGTGATCACCTTCGAGTGGAACAGGAAATTTTCTGCAACTTTTGTTTTGAAAAGTTTTTTTCCAATTTTAAAAATGAAGACGTCAGGGAGGGGAGAGACGGCTGAGAGCATCAATGACTAGCAACGCGAAAACCATTCGGGTCAGATCCGTCATGCGACACATTAAATCACACTAGTTTTCAACGCAGAATCCAAAAATGCAATCATATACAGGGTGTTCGTTTAAAAAAAGAAAATCTTTAGGTTATATCTTCGTAATACGATGCTCAACTGTCTTTTTGTGATTACCCTCGAATTGAACAGGAAAATTTCTGCAACTTTTGTATTGAAAAGTTTTTTCTAACTTCAAAAATAAAGACGTCAGGGAGGGGAGAGACGGCTGGTAGCATCAATAACCAGCAACTCGAAAACCATTCGGGTCAGATCCGTCATGCGACATATCAAATCACGCTAGTTTTCAACGTAGAATCCAAAAATGCAACCATATACAGGGCGTTCGTTTAAAAAAAGAAAATTTTTAGGTTATATCTTCGTAATGCGATACTTAACTGCATTTTTATGATTACCTTCGAATTGAACAGGAAAATTTCTGCAACTTTTGCACTGAAGAGTTTTTTCCAATTTCAAAAATAAAGGCGTCACGGAGGGGAGAGACGGCTGATAGCATCAGTGACCAGCAACTCGAGAACCATTCGGCTCAGATCCGTCATGCGACATATCAAATCACGCTAGTTTTTAACGTAGAATCCAAAAATGTAATCATATACAGGCTGTTCGTTTAAAAAAAGAAAAATTTTAGGTTATATCTTCGTAATGCGATGCTTAATTGCATTTTTATGATTACCTTCGAATTGAGCAGGAAGATTTCTGCAATTTTTGTATTGAAAAGCTTTTTCCAATTGCAAAAATAAAGGCGTCACGGAGGGGAGAGACGGCTGATAGCATCAGTGACCAGCAACTCGAGAACCATTCGGCTCAGATCCGTCATGCGACATATCAAATCACGCTAGTTTTTAACGTAGAATCCAAAAATGCTATCACATACAGGGTGTTCGTTTAAAAAAGGATAATTTTTAGGTTATATCTTCGTAATGCGATGCTCAACTGTTTTTTTTGTGATTACCTTCGAATTGAGCAGGAAAATTTCTGCAACTTTTGTATTGAAAAGTTTTTTTCAATTTCAAAAATAAAGACGTCAGGGAGGGGAGAGACGGCTTATAGCGTCAAGGACTAGCAACTCGAGAACTATTCGGGTTAGACCCATCATGCGACACATCAAATCACACTAGTTTTCACCGCACAATCCAAAAATCCAATCATATATAGGGTGTTCCATTGAAAAAACTAGAACTTTGGGTTATATCTCGGTTATACGGTGTCCAATAATAATAATAGAGAAGGCGCACGTTTCCTGGGCAACCAATTGAAACAAACGAAAACTAAATTGAACAAAAAATGTTTTCGGGAGTCACTTTGATGACTTGACTTGCGCACTGCCGGACTTTTTTTCTCGGTTTGTCGTTCGCAAATAAGCGACGAAAGTCTAAGAATTTCACGGAAAAATTCCGCACTGTTTTGTGTGTTTTTCTTCCCTCGTTGTTAATTTTATGTGTAATTTATTAATTAATGAGTAAGTAAGCATCAAATTCCGCGTACTTTTGTCTTCTCTTGTCTTCGCTCGTCATTAATTAGTAAAAAGAGCGCGGAAAAAAAAGTGAACGCGAGGCGAAAACTCCGAGTGACCGAGACAGCGTACAAAGCGACAGAGAAAAGAGACAAATGAAAATACCTTATTACGTCATAGCGTTACGGAACTAGGATTTGAGGAAAAAACAACGCGAAAACAGAAAACAAATGTTAGTTTAAAAGTCGTTCGTTATCAACACGATTTGTGAAACAATAACCGACACTGTCGCAATCATAAATGTTTATCAAGCAATTTAATTTCGCTTCCGTCCTTTTCCAACGTCGTTTCTCTCTCGGAAAAACAACAGCGAGGCAGACGGCTGATAGGAGACGGTTGAAAAAAAATCGCGAGTATCTAAACCGCAGAATTTATTTTTGTGTGTTTACGATCGCAAGTCATCTTGTGCAGCGATAAGTGATAACGAAAGATCGCAACAAGTGCAATAAGCGGAGGATTGCACCACCGATAACCTCACGAAAAAAAAACAAGGTTCAAACTCTCGGGTCGTGAAAAGTGCCCTCACATCTGCTGTTAACACTCTACCTTAAATTAACCAATCAAAACGACGATTTTTTTGTTGTCGCGCCCCTAAGATCAAAATCCAACGTGCTCTGTTTTTTTTTCATCTAAACAACTGCGCGTGTTGCATTTCGAACGAATCAGAATTGAGTTACTTTTGTTTCATGAGGCGGGGAAGGGTGAAGCTAAACACGCGATTTCTTTTAGGGAGCACTCCCTTGCCCAACGTTTCGATTGGTTTCCAAAAAACAAAAGGGGGAGGTCCAATTAAAATAGTTGGAGGGAATATGCGCGAAATCTCGGCCAGTTAAAGGGTGACTGTATTTCTTTCCTACCTGTAGATTAGATTGGGTTGTTAATAAAAAATCTCTAGAGGAAATCCAATCAGAATTGTTGTAGTGACCTCCCTTCTCATCTTCAATATGTGCCTATACATTTGATTGGTGGTTGGAAAGCAATTGTCTAGGGGAGATCGAATCAGAGCGTTTGGGGCGAAAATGAAGAGACACGCGCACAAAGAAGGGGTAATTCCCCTTTCCCCTCGACTAAATGCGCGAGTAAATTTGATTGGGTTAACTGTCTAAATGGAAACAAGTATGGGGAATTGCACCGTTGGTAATCACACAAAAAAAAAAGAAAAAACGGAAGCAAATTCCCTAACACCAATTAATCAAATTTGACGAACAGAAACAAAAGCAAAACGTCACCGTAAAATCAATCGATCAGATTAGACGTATCAGAAACAAAAGAAAGACTTCGCGCTTAAAAATTCAAACGTCTCCCTAAAATCAACCAATCAGAAGCAAAAGCAAAATTCAAGTATCGTCCTAAGATCAACCAATCAAGTTTGGCGAACGAAATCTTCGGGTCCACAAAATTCATGAAATCAACCAATCAAATTTGACTAACAAAAACAAAAGCAAATTTTCGCGCTCACTAAGTTCACACGTCGCCTAAAGTCGACTGATCAAATTTGATGAAATTTTTCTTGATAAGAAAACTTAGGCCGTTAGAAAATAAATTCAAAATTGAACCTCCTCCCCCCCTCCCCAAAACACTGTGAATGCTTACGCGAAAAATGATCCATCCTCCCCTCTTTCATTCGAATAATCCTGATTTGTACTGTAATCTAAGGGAGGACCAATCAGAGAGTTGTTACGCGAATTGTCGCCTAATCAAAGGGCGACTTCCCTTCTCTTCTCTCTTCTTCAAAGTATGTCTGCAGTTTTGATTGGGTGTACTCTAAGGGAGGACCAATCAGAGAGTTGTTACGCCCAATCAAAGGGCGACTTCCCTTCTCTTCTCTTTCCTTCGAAGTATATCTGTAGATTTGATTGGGTGGCCGGAAAACAATTGTCAACACAATCCAGTCAATCCACAATTCAAATTTTCGGGATCTATAGGAACTGAGAAGAGTTGATGCATCTGCTGCAAAACCAACCAATCAAATTTAACGAATTTTTTGGCGCGAAAAATTAGTCTACCAGAAAAATTTTTTTTGGGCTGAAACCCTGCGATTTGAGGTACTTTTGTTTTACGAGGCGGAGAAGGGGTGATTTTTTTTTTTTGCTAATCAAAATTGTTGAAGAAACGCAAGCAAATTATTGCGTAATTAGGGGGTGATTTCCCCTCTCTCCTTTAAAGGCATGCGTACGGATTTTTGATTGGTTGCTAGAAAACAATGGAATAGGGAAGGTCGAATAAAAGCGTTTGCATGCGAAAAACGAAGAAACAGACGCGCAAAAGAGGGTTGGTCCCTTTTCCCCCTCGATGGGACCAGTTTATTTTGGTTATTATAAAAAACTTGCCCAGAGGAACGTTTTAAGGCGCTTAAAAAGGGTGACTCTCCTTTCCCCCTTTTTTTGTAGTACAAAAGCAAATTTGATTAGATCGTTAACATATATGTAATTTTCTAGAAAATATTGAACCAGAAGTTCGCGAATTTCTTGCGCAAGTAACATTGCCCCCTCGCAAAGTCCACGGCGATAAATAACAAGTGCAATCGTTAACTCACAATTTTTCAAGGAGATTTCCGTTTCTTATTTTTTTCCTATCACAGAACACGTTCAGGTCGTTCACAAATTCGCGAGGAACTTTCACCGTCCACGGAGGAGGCGCACGCGAAATGTCTTGGGTTTCGCGCGTGTGGAACGCGCGAACTGACGCTCGTCGTCGCTCGTAGCTATTTAAGTTGGGTTTTAGCCGTCGACCCTCCCGAAACGAGGCGGCCCGGACTTTGCCAAAAATCGGGTCGCCTGCGTTGCCTTGAACGCGCGCTGTGAGAAAGGCCAAGAGAAAAAAATACATCGAGTCAGCTGGGAGTGACGAGACACTAATTGTGTCATTAGCTGCACGTGACGGTGTCTTGGAATTAATTCGGGGCGATCGAGAACTAGTTCTAGGAAATGTTCTGCGTTGTTGAAAATCAAGCCCTAATTGCGAGCCAAATGTCTTACATGAAAGAATTATTGAAAAAAAAGTACGTGAAGGTTCAGTTCAAAAAGGAACTTTCTTGAGAGTTTCTGTTTGTTACATTCTAGTGAGGAACCACATTTAAACATTTTTGCAAGGGACTACCTAGTATGAAACAGACAAAAAATAACTAAAACAGTTCCAAAATGAGATCTTCTAGAATGTTCCTTTGTTACTCATTAAATGTATCGAGATATCTGCGCGAGTCATCACTCCAAATATAGAAACAATTTTCAGGAAAAAAGTACTCTGTGTGTTAGTTCTGAAACGGAATGTTCTAGAATGTTCCAGTATTAAACTTAAAAAGCATTCCTGCATCGTTTACATTAATTCTATAAAGCAGTTAAATCACCTTCAAAAAACTTCGCTTTTAAGTTACGGAATATCCGAGCTCTAGAATGTTCTAGTATTAACCGGCGAAACTTCTAGAACATTCTGGTTATAATTACCAGACCAACCATATATTCCATAAACAAAAAAGCAATCTCACAGGTTATCGAGGGAAAAATAGCGAACTTAGTCCTGGAGCCAGATTGTCTAGAATGTTCTAGATTTGTTCCTCGGATGTTTTAAAATATCTTGTGGAAAACAGCATTTTTTTACTATATAAAAAAGAAATAATGAGTGCTTTAGATTTGTAGAAGAACGTTCTTGAATATTCCGATATAATCACCGGAATATTCCGGTATGAATTACATAAATTTTATAAAGCAAAACCGTTTTACTATTTGCTTTAATCTGACTTTGATTTTTAAATTGTATGTCATGGAACATAGAACTCACTTTTAAGTTCCAATTAAGTTCGGAAATATTCCACGTGCTAATCAGGAATCAGCGTCGTTCAGGTCGCAGGCCCTAAGTCCAAGAGAGAACTTTCTAGAATGTTCACGGATGTCACTGGAACCTCCGGTGTTAATCACACAATACCAAAGAAATTTTCTAGAACGTTTCGGTTTGCTCAAACGCCGAATGTGTCGGAAATATTCACAGAGAACAACATTTAACAAACAAAAAACGTAAACATAATACTCTGAAATCTTTCTAGAATGTTCTTAGTATTAGTCACACGAAACATGTACTTCACCACTCGCAAAAAAATAATTTAACTTTACTTCAGAGAAACGAAACCAAAATAAAAACAAAATGAACAAAACTCTCTCAAAATTTTCTAGAATGTTCTGAGAACCAGTATTTGAGGGAAAGAAAATTTCTGGATACCAAATTTTCTAGAATGTTCTGGCGTTGTTCAAATGTCAACCAAGCAGACTGAAATATCCTCCATTTTTAATTAAACAATAAATTCAAAAATCCCCCTGAGAACTTTCTAGAATGTTCTCATGTTGTTCAAATGCCAATCAAGCGATTTGAAATATCTGGCATTTAATATAATTGGCAAAAATAAATTATCGTTAGCTGATTACGAAAACAAATAACAAACAAATTGATGAGTAATGGGAAATTTTGTTTGATAATTAAAAAACAAAATCGGCAAACGATTGAATTTTTTTTGTACGAGTGTGAAATGACGCAATCGAAAACATTTGATGAAAACAATTGAACTTTCCTAGACGAAACTTTGATCGTTCGTTAGAGGATTGGAAATTGCAAATAAAACAATTAAAAGCGAAGGAAAATATTTAGATTAGTAATTAAAATTAGATTAGTAATTAAAAAAAAAGCGTTCAACTATAAAATAAAGATAATCAAATTTTGATAGAAACCTTCTTGATTTGTTAACGGATTACAGAAACAATTAATTGAAAATTTATCAATAAAAAGATAATAAAATTAAAAACAATTGTACGTTTCTGACGAAAAGTGTTTTATTAGTAGATTACTAGAAGAAGTTTTGAAAACAATTGAATTTTCTAGATCAAAAGTTTGATCGTCAACTATTAGGTACAAAAATCAATCACGAAACAATTGAATAATGCATGCAAAAAAGTGCCGGAGAAGAAACAATAACCCTATTCTGATTTTTGTTAATAGATTTTCAAAACAATTGAATTATTTTCGATCGAAAGACTGATCAAAGATAAGAGCAAACGTTAAAACAATTGAAGAGTACAGTCAAAAATTTTGTTTGATGATTGAAAAACTAAAAATTTATGAAACTACTGAAAATTTTTTGTGTGAGCGTAAGTAGGAAAACCAAAAACAATAGATAAAAACAAGTGAACATTCCCAGCTAACATTTGATCGTCAGTGGATTACAAAAACAAATTGTAAAACAATTGAAAAGCAAAGGAGAATATTTTAAAAAATTTCGTTTCGTAATTAAACAAAACAGTCGTAAAATCGTTGTTCAACTGTAAAATAAAAAAAACTAAATTGATTAAAACAATCGAACTATCTTGACCGAAAGTTTGATTGTTAGCGGATTACAAGAAAACAATTGAAGGAAAGACTGTCAGTAAAAAGAGAATAAAACCAAAAACAATTGAACATCTCCGGTAGAAAAAGTATTTGGTTAGTAGATTGGTAAAGTAAAAGTTGAAACGATTGAATTTTCTTGAGCAAAAGTTTGATCGTCAACGCTTACGAAAACCAATGTTAAAACAATTGAATAACGCATGCGAAAAGCGTCAGTGAAAAAAGAAATAAAATCGAAATTTTTGGTTTTCGTTAAAATAATTAATAAAAACAAGTGATTTTTTCTTTCTCCCGAAAGACCGATCGATGGCAGTTTCCGAAAACAAATGATAAAACAATTGAAAAAGCGCTGTCAATATAAAAAGAACAAAAACAAAAATAACTCAACATGTACGGTCGGAAGGTCTTTCATTAACAGTTTGCTAAAATAATTAGCTTAAACAATTGAACTTGCTTAGAAACAAATGACAAAACGATTGAATCTAACGTATGTAAAAAAAAATGACGACGAAAAAAGAAATAAAATCGAAATTGACCCTTTCTGGTTCTTGTTAATAAACTTTCAAAACAATTTATAAAAACAAATGAATTTTTTTTCTTCCTAAAGATTGATTGATGGCGCATATTACAAAAACAAATGATGGAACAATTGAATAGCGTATGTAAAAGCTGTCATTAAAAGCAAGATAAAATCGAAATAACTAAATGCAATGCGATCGAAAGGTCTTTCATTAGCAGATCATTAAAATAATTCACGCTAAACAATTGAACTTGCTTATGAAACAAAAACAAAACAATTGAATCCAACGCACATAGAAAAATGACGAAAAAAGAAATAAAAACAAAAACAATTAATCCTTTCAGGTTTTTGTTGATAATTAAACCTTTGAAACAAAGGAATTTTGTTCTTCGGAAAGACACATGACACATTATAGAAACAAATGATAAAACAATTGAATAGCGCACGTAAGAGTTATCATTAAAAGCAAAATAAAATCAAAAATAACAACGTGACAGAGTCGAAAGGTATTTCATTAGCAGATTGCCAAAATCATTCGCGAAAACAATTGAACTTGTTTAAGAAACAATTGAATCTAAGGCAGCTAGAAATATGACGACGAAAAAATAAATAAAATGGAAAACGATTAATCCCTTCTGATTTTTGTTAATAATCAGACCTTTAAAACCATTTATAAAAACAAATGAATTTTGTTCTTCGGAAAGACACATTATAGGAACAAATGATGTGACTAGCGTACGTAAGAGTTGTCATTAAAAGCAAGATAAAATCAAAAATAACAATTTAATAGAGTCGAAAGGTATTTCATTAGCAGATTGCCAAAATCATCGTGAAAATAATTGAACTTGCTTAAGAAACAATTGAATCTAGGGCAGATAGAAGTATGAAGACGAAAAAATAAATAAAATCGAAAACAATTACTCCTTTCTGATTTTTGTTAATAATTAGACTTTTAAAACAATTTATAAAAACAAACGAATTTTCTTCCTCCTAGAGACTGATCGATAGCATATTACAAAAACAAATGATGAAACAATTGAATAGCGCATGCAAAAGCTGTCATTAAAAGCAAGATAAAATCGTAATTATTGGACGTAATGTGATCGAAAGGTCTTTCATTAGCAGATCGTTAAAATAGTTCACGAAAACAATTGAACTTTCTTATGAAACAAACGACAAAACAATTGAATCTAACGCACGTAGAAAAATGACGGAGAAAGAAACAAATTAAACAATTAACCCTTTCTGGTTTTTCTTAATAATTAGACGTTTAAAACCATTTACAAAAATAAATGAATTTTGTTTCTTCGGGAAGTCACTTGGCACATTACTAAAACAATTGACGAACGCATGTAAGAACTGCCATTACAGGAAAGATAAATTCAAAATAACTGAACCTAATACAGACTGTTAAAATAATTCACGAAAACAACTGGATTTGATTAATAAACAAACAGTAAAACAGTTGAACTTGGTTAAGAAACAAATAGTAAAACAATTGAACTTGATTAAGAAAACAAATAGTAAATAAAACAATTGAATAAAGAGTCCAAAACAATCAAAACTTTAATTAAGCAATAAATAGCAAGACGTCTTCAAATTGAGATCTGAAGTCACGAAGTTAGAAGGATGCCTAAACAAATGACGGTCTAGAAACCCAGAAGTTTCCAGAGAAAATTGTCGAATCATTTTCGATCTTTTCCACGACTTTCGCGAAAGTTCTTCTTGCTTTGCCCAAGCACACTTAAAACTTGCTTCCTGTTACTTTCCTGCTTTTTTTTTGGGTGGAATTTTGTTTTCTTCTTAAAAATGTGTCAAATTAAAAAAAATCTACGTATAAAGAGACAATTGTTGCAATTATCTTCAAACAAAATTTCATTTTGCTTTAATTTCGTCTCGTAACAATCGTTCGGAACTTTTCCTTTCCTCTCTTTGGGAAAATCCATCACCTCAATCAAAACCATCGCGATCGCCATCGGTCGAAAGTAAATTCCAATTTCCGACAACGTAATCAAGGTCGATGACGCCGAATTGCGTCACGATTACATTGATGATGCAACTTGCGTCGCGCGTTACATTGCAACGCTCGTCAAACGCACTCCATTTATTTATTTACGCATCCTTCGAGAATAAATATACAAATTTTAATCGAGGCGAACACATCTGCGCGTCGCTTTATTTATTAACAATTAAGTCTCGAGTGGCGTCGTATTTTTAGGCCAAGTTATTCCTGACTCGCAAGAAAAACGACGCGACGCGGCGCGACGTCGCTCACACGTTACGTCACACGTATATTTTAATTATTGTGAAGGAGCTAATTATGATGAGATGAGGTTAATAATTAATAAAATTGTCGTCTTGCGTCCTTGTCTCGCGCCCCCCCTCTGCGAGCCCCCAACGAACCGCTTACGCAAGCCGCGGTCGTCACGCGTTTTGATTGCTTCATTGCCACAAAGCGTTAAAAATTTGATTATCGCGAATGTGCTAATTCGCCGAGTGAAAGGCAAACTGTCAATATTTGTATCTAGATTCACTTGTTTTTTTGCAGCTCGCAAATTGCTCGAGCCTACTTAGAAGCTTCCTAATTAAACGGCAAACTAACTATTTACAACTTCATTAAGCGGAGTTTACACGTTAAACACTTGCACGCCGCATAACGGTTTCCAGATTAAACTTAATCAGGTTGGTACTCGTCGGGGGTTGGTAGAAAAATGAAGTCGTCACCAGCGAAATTGACAGTTATTTTGCTGCTCGCGATTGAAGGTAAATCAAAATCATTAAGCAGCACATGCTTGAAAGAAAAGGTTGGTACTTCGTGTTGGTTGGTATTTAATTGAAGTTAGCCACATTCGGTCGTCGTTCGTTTTATTGTCTTTGCGTGAACGTTGGTAATAAAATGAAGTTAGCTGCGCAGACTCTATCGACTGTCAGTTCTGCGTTACGTCAATCAAATTCGGTTAATCGATAAAAAAAAACATCATTTGGTTGATGTTTGTCAATGAACTTTAGTCTTAATTCCGCCTTTGTTAAAGCCGTAAGCATTTAAAAATTCTGGAAACTATTTTTATCCAAAGTAATGTTTTATGTCCATTTTGGTAATCAAAAACCCCTTTGGATTTGATTTTGTCTTATTTTAAGTTGGCACCGCCTGACGTTGGTAATAACTTGAAGTTAGCTGCTCAGAAACAACCGATTCTCAATTCTACTTTGGCACCGCCTGATATTTGGTAGTAAATTGACTTAATTCCACAGAAACAATTGATTATCAAGGTTCGCTTGTGAATTAAAGATGAAATAACCGTTTCGTGAATGTTTCTCAATCTTTTTCATTCCAATTTAAGCCTCTTTCTATCTCTGTTTTAATAATAAGCAATTAAACATCCACAAAGACGGAAACTGTCTTTTTCCAACGATTTTTATGTCTGTTTTGGCGATCAAGTTGGCACCGCTTGACAGTTGGTAATAAATTGAAGTTAGCTGCTCATAAACAATCGATTATCAATTCTACTTTAGTACCACGTGACATTTGGTAATAAATTGAATTTAGCTGCACGGAAACAATTGATTATTTATCAACATTCGGTTCTTAATTGATAGGAAATCAACTGTCCAAATTACAATTCACTTTTGTTTTGTATTGTCGATAATAAACTACTTGGAAATAAATTGTTATCGTTCTGCTTTACGTCAGTCCATATTCGGTTAACAATTGACGACGAAACAACTCTTTCACAGTAAATCAATGATGATTTGAAAAGTTCATCAAGCAGCCTTTGAATTTGACATAACGTTGCGAAGCAAGCTCTAGATTAAATCAACGCGAAGTGTCACTTCGGGTTATGTCATAAACGAAGTACTAAAATGTTGACAACTGTCCGTCATCTGTCAAACGTCAATCAGTTTAAAAAGTCATCTTATCATTTATCATCAAAAAATCATAAGCAATTATTGATGAACTTTTGAATTGAACACTTGATTAGTTTTGACAAACAAATAACTTATTGGATTTTCGTTTTGCTTTATTTTAAGTTGGCACCGCCTGACAGTTGGTAATCATTTGAAGTTAGCTGCTCAGAAACAATCGATTATAAATTCTACTTTGGCGCCACCTGACATTTGGTAATAAATTGAACTTAGCTGCACAGAAACAATTGATTATCAACACTCGGTTAATTGATAGGAAATCTACTATCCAAATTACAATCCACTTTTGTTTTGTATTGTTTTACATCAATTGAAATTATTATTAATTAATTAAAAAGAAAGACGATAGCATTGCCTCATGCTTATCTAAACTATTTAATAAAATTTGACGTTTTGTTCTGCTTTAGTTTAAGTTGGCACTGCATGTCAATTGGCGGTGAACTGAAGTCAGCCATCTAGAAACAATCGATTGTCGAAATACAGGCGATTTGGTGTTTGTTTTTTCGTAAGTTAAATTTTGCATTAAGAATGTTGATTATTAATTACTGCGTAACAGTTGGTAATAACACCATACTACAAAAACAAGTGCTGAAAGGATTTCTAAAAACAGCGTTTTTAAATCAAAATATCATTTTGTTTTGTAATGTTGGCAACAAATTGAAGTTAGCTGTTCGAAAACAAACGCTAATCAAGAGGCATCCGTTTCTTCATTTAACTTCGCTTCAATCTTGACGTTTATGAATGATTAATAATTAAGACAAGAAAGTAACACTGTTTGATGGTTGGCAGTCAACTGAAGTTAGCTGTCATCTTTGAGAACTAAAAAATTCGTCTATTCAACCTGGAATTGTCCATTTACTGAATAATAAATAAAAAATAATTTGCTGGCTACTAACTAGATGGCGCACACATACAATTTTTAAATACTGTCAAAAAGTTGTTGATGGAAATATGATTTTTTAAAGCGAATTACGAGTTTAGCTTTGAAAATTTCATTCCCGTCGACCGCCACATAACGTAGTTAAAACAGTTTGTTTATTATCCGTCAGGTGGCGCTGGAAACTTTTTTTTAAATAAAAGTTAATAGCTGTTTTAATTTCTATTTTCAGGAAAACAATTTTATGTTTGAAAATTCTGCGGTTTCACCGACATCGGCAGTCAAGTAATTGTGAAAAAGTAAAAAATTGTACCCCGTCAGATGGCGCTGGAAATACATAATGCTTAAAATACTATCAAAAGCAAAGAACAATTTCTAATAGCGAATTATAAGAGAAGATTTGAAACTTTCCTCTCTGTTTGGTAGCCAGATAACGTAGTGAAATCTGTTTGTTAATTATCCGCTAGGTGGCGTTGGCAATATTTTACAAATTAAAAAAAATGTTGCTTTAATTTTGATTTTCATGGAAGAGACAACCCTTACTGGCAAAAAAAATAATTTACGCACCGCACGTCCTTCATCCACCGTCAGGTGGCGCTGCAAATACTTTTATAATTAAATAAAATGCCTATCTCAATTGTGTTTTATTTTTATTTTTCAGGGAAACACAAGTTTGAGTTTAAAAATCCCCATAAACTGTTTTCTCCTTGACCGACGAAACACACACGGAAAGTATTTCATTCATTGTTCGTCAGATGGCGTAGAATTTTCTCTTTTAAATGCATTTTTAAACTAAAACTTTCGTTAAATTAAGGAAAAATAAACGTTCATTTGAAAAAAACTCGCCTGAAATTATTTATTTCACTAAATCATCAGTAAAATTAATATCTCTACTTATCGCCAGGTGGCACACAAAACCCCTGCTGACGCGAAAAGCAGATGATGCTAAAGTAATTTATGTTAACGAATTGCTAGTGCAGATTTCGTTAGTCATTGATCATTGGACATCACATAACGCTGCGAAAATAGTTCATTTATCGTCCGTTAGCTGGCGCTAAGACTATTTAACTTTTAAATAAAACATTAATATTAAAAAAATTAATTGCAGTTTTAATTTTGATTTTCAAAAAAACTACTTTATATATAAAACCCTGTTGCCTTACCGGCCGGTCAAGTAATTTTGAAAAAGTCGTTTATGTGCAATTGTCCAACAGGTGGCGCTGGATATATTGCTGAAAATACCGCCGAAAGCTAATGACAAAAGTTATTTGTACTAGAGAACCATAAGATTGGATTTGAAACTTTCGTACCTCCTTGGCCGCCTCAAAGCGTAGCAAAAACAGTTCGTTAATTATCTGCTAGGTGGCGCTCGCAACATATTTCTAATTAAAAGAAATGCTGTTTTAACTTTGATTTTCGCAGAAGACTGGCCGTCAAGTATTGAGATGTTGGAAAAATAGTTTATGCCCCCCATAGTTCCTTCATCATCCGTCAGGTGGCGCTGGAAATATTTTTACAATTAAATAGAACGCCACTCTAAATTTAATTCTGATTTTTTGGGGGAGATTTAAAAATTCCGCCGCCGTGACCAAGGAAACACAAAAAAAAACTATTTCACTTGTTGTCCGTCAGATGGCGTAGAGCTTTCTCTTTTAAACAATGTTTTCTTCAAAAATTTTTGTTAAATCATTGAAAATAAAAATAACAAATAAAGCCAATAACTAGGACAGGTCGGTTTGGTTTGCGGTGGTATCCTCAAGCTACACTTCTGCTGACGAGGCACCAAATAGGGTCGAAACAACTGTACAGAGGATGCTCTGGAAATCCACTGCAATCAAAACCGACTAGCAGCAAAATTTTTTGAAAAAAAAACCTACTTTCCTTATGTTAAAAAGTCGACTGGCATTTGTTCTTTGAAGGTTAATTCATACTGCTCAGTTAATTCTAATAAGACAATAAAAAAAACAGACGAGTACGGTTAATTAATTTTTGTTTTAACTTTTCAAATTTTTAAAAATAGTTTGCGTTCATTAAGCTGTCGATTATCTTTTGTTTTTTTTTTTTAAGGACGATTCTCACTGTCGTTATTTTGAGATGAAATGATTACCCAATCGTCTTTTCTATTTCAGACCTTTAACTTTTTTAAAATTTAATTTAATTAGCAGCAAAATATTTGAAAAAAAAAAACTTTCATTTGAAAATATCGCCCCGATAAGTTCTCCTATTGAACCTGGAATTATTTATTTTACTAAGTTAGAGGTAAAATTAAGTTGTTAACTAAACGCCAGGAGGCGCACAGAAACCCTTTAATAAATATGTTGCCACCAATGTTAAATTAATTTTATTAACGAATTGCAATTTTTGATTTTGCCTCTTGTCGGGCGTCACATAACGCGGTGCAAATAGTTCGTTTAATGTTCGTTAGTTAGCGCAGACTTTCACTACCTTAAGTAATCTACTATCGAGTCAGCAAACATGCACTGTATGAAATTAAAAAGAAATTTATCCGTTCTTTACTCGCTGGATGGCGCAGCAAAGTGTTTTGGAAATTTCGAACTGATTTACTTTCAAATGCGTATCTTACGTTTGAAAATTCCACCACGAAGCTAAGTGAATAAAGCAGTTTGTACATGGTCCAGCAGGTGACGCAAATATTCTGATAAAAAAACAGGACGAAATATTTATTTGTTTTAAAATTGGCCATCGTGTAAAACTTTTCGTCTCTTATTTTCCAAGGGGCGCAGTAAAAACCGGCCATAAATGTATTAAAAACCAAATGATTTATTTAATACGGACTTAAAATGCATCTTTAAATTTTTGCAAAACAAATCAACGCCCCGC
The DNA here is from genome assembly GCA_039766575.1 of Serrognathus titanus. NCBI lineage: Eukaryota > Metazoa > Arthropoda > Insecta > Coleoptera > Lucanidae > Serrognathus > Serrognathus titanus. The sequence goes on from CM077911.1 coordinate 832,507, forward strand.
CCCCTTTTTTAATGTCAAAAGGCTGCACCACTTTCTAAGGGTTCACGATTCAACGTATTTGCGATTTCGTGACTTCACGCTTTTATGTATTCACTCCATTAGTTTCAATATTATTACTCTCAGCAATTCTGTCTTAAACATGGCGGTCCTATGCGGTACTCCGACTTTTCTCCCGGTAGGTGGCGCATGCGAAACAAAAGTTCCCGGGAGGCACGCGTACCGTGTCAGTGCTCCTTGCGTTTTCCGCCGAATTTTCGCTAAAATTCCGCCGATCCGCCGTATTTTCGCACGAAATAAGTGCGTCGGGACGCCGTCTATTAATTTCAGTGCTCGGGCGGGGTGTCGGTGGTGGATGGACGTCGTAAAAACGACGTCCAAAACCGCAAGCTCCATGAAGCTTCGACCGTTGGACTCGCGGAAAAATCGCGGGGGTGTTCGGGTAGTATCGGTTAAAAAATTCGCGGCGTCCATCGGCCTAAAACAAAGTGATGGAGCCCCCCGGAAGGGTAAGAGCCCCTTGGTCCAGCTGGTGAGTACTCATACAAGTTTCTAGAATCAGGCGAGTTTTTGTGAATCTCTGGCCGGTTTTCCGAGGAAAAAAGCCGTAATTTTTTCAGTCGTCGTCATTTGTTTTGCATGCCAGTGCTTAAGTTTTTTGCCTCGGCTGGAAAAAACGGTTTTATTAAGCGAATCTCGATTTATTAAAATTTAATTTTTATTTATTTGAAGACGGGTGCCAAAATTTTTTTTTGGGTGACGGTCTAAATACCTAACTCATAATTCTCTACAGAAATGTACCAAGGGGGGTTGGGGTGTAAAATTAAAGGGACGGGCGATTTTTGCGAATTATTAGCGGCCATGCACTTCGCCGTTTTCCTAGAAAAAAAAGCCACTAATTTTTTTGGTCGCTTTCATTGTTTTAGCCTTTCAAAGTCTAAAATAAGACTCACACTGACGCAATTTCACGCAGCAATTCTTTGCATGGTCTTAAATTGCAGGAAATTTTGTGTTCACACAGCAATAAGCTATGCAATTTCACATAAGCGATGAAATGGATGTATTTAAGACATGTTCTAATTTAGTGCAAACACATCAACGCCTCCTTTATGTCAAAAGGTTTGCACCATTTTCTAAAGACTCACGATTCAATCTATTTACGATTTTGTGCCTTCACACTTTCATGTATTCATTCCAACAATTTTAATTTTATTGTTCTTAGCAATTCTGTTTTAAATATGGCGGTCCTACGCGGTACGTCCAACTCACGGTAGGTGGCGCATGAGAAACAAAAGTTCGCGGGCGGCATGCGTACCGTGCCCGTGCTCCTCCGTTTTCCGCCGAATTTTCGCTAAAATCCCGCCGATCCGCCGTATTTTCGCATGAAATAAGTGCGTCGGGACGCCGTCGATTAATTTCAGTGCTCGGGCGGGGTGTCGGTGGTGGATGGACGTCGTAAAAACGACGTTCAAATTCGCAAGCTCCATGAAGCTTCGACCGTTGCACTCGCGGAAAAATCGCGGGGGTGTTCGGGTAGTGTCGGTTAAAAAATCCGCGGCGTCAACCCGGACTAAAGTAAAGTGATGGAGGCCTCCAGGAGGACAAGATCCCGTTTCCAGAACTCCTTAACCTAGCTGGTAAGTGTTAGTGCATTAGTTCCCAGAATTTTTGCGAATTTCTGTCCGATTTTGCGAGGAAAAAAACCGTTATTTTTTCCTCCGTAGTCAATTGTTTTAGTGTTGCCAAACTCCAAACTTTTTTTTAAATGAATTATGATTTATGATGATTTAGATTTTTATTTATTTACAGACGGGTTGGTCAGGAAATAATGTTTGTGTGACGGCCTAAATAATCCATAATTTACTGTACAGTGTGATCAATAATAGGTGTTCGTACCACTACTTTAATTATAGGTACCAACTTCAATATGTCGCCTTGCAACAATGTACGATTGCATTAGATCAGATTTATTTTAAATAACGAAATCCCGACTAATTTTTTATTTTTTTTTATCAACTCTTGCAACGAAATTTAGACGGCATGTCTTAGCTTTACTGCAAAATAACGTCAAGGAGTGCAATGATTTGTTTTTCAATTAAGCTAAGACATGCCGTGCAAATATCATGGCTAAGGGGGCATACGTCTCGTTCTTGGCGGGACAGTCACGATTTCTAACAATTCGTCCCGCGTCTCGTGGAGTTTTAAAACAAAACAATAAAAAATTTTAATTAACGACCCCAAACTTTAAAAAAAGATTCTCTCAAATGCGAAATACAGTGTGTTCAGGAATGAATGAAAGGCGTTTGAATTTCCCGCTTGCTAGATTATTTTTAAGAGTTGGTACTAAATTTTGTACTGCTCTACCATGGACCTCACATGTGATAATTCATATTGTTTCTGCATGTTTACGTGAATCTTTTTAATTTGCCATTTCAGCACCAGGTAAAATAAGAAAATCAAAATTTAAGCAGTAGATCTAATTTATCATACCCAACAGGAACAGCAACGTTGTAAGGTGAAAATTACTATCACGTCAGCGCACTAAAATCAAAAACGACCTTTTTAATGTTTACAGACGTTTATGTTAAAAAGTTTTTTTTTACTTTTTGCTTTCCCCCACACTCGATCGTTTTTGCCTCGCCTTACCAAGATTAAAAACCGGTCATCTTAATCATGGCAAGAGTTGATAAAAAAAAAATTTTAATCACCCGGTATGTTTTTAATATAAAAGAGTCTTTAAAACGTCTAATCATTTTAAAATAACTTTTTATAACGAAGAAGTAAATAAACAAATATAAAAAATATTAGAAAGTGAATTGAGGCGAAGAAAATTCACTAAATTTTCCCAGAATTCTCCAAATTCTAACTTCAGGTTATACAATTGATCTAAACATTGATATAATCCTTAGTTGGAAAGTAGTACAAAGTGGTCAAGAATAACTGTTTGAGTTAATGAAGAGCATTTTTTCATTCGGCTATTTGCAACACTGCAACCGGAATATGTTTCGTTGGTTTATCTGACATAACCTGAACAGAAACAGATTGTAGGTTATGTGAACAAAAATTAGCATTTTATAGCGTTTTCGACTGACTGCTCCAAAGCACTCTGAGAGTATCTCTATCCTATGTTATTATATGAGGTTAAAACAAGATGGAAATAATTTGTGATTGCTCCATAGGAATTCTGTTGAAAATGCTATTAATTTGAATTTGAAATGTAAAATGACGCTTGTAAAGTGACGGCTGTCAGTGTTAAATCGTCAACAACCGGAAATTACTTCAGTTGCACCATTTAAAAATAAAATTCAGCAGTACCAATACAAACAGTGTACTTTGACCACTTTGTATTTTTCAGACAGTCTTTGTTGATCACATTGTAGAATTGTAAACAGGAGAAGTGTTTTCCTTTTTGTAAATTTCTAGCGGCTATGCACTTTGCAGTTTTGCGAGGAAAAGAAAACGTTATTTTTCCTATCGCTTTCATTTGTTTTAGCGTTTCAAAAATTACAGGAAAACTTGCAAGAAAATGTTAAAAAGAATAATGAAAATAAACGATAACATTGTACGAGTTTCAACACGGATAAACAAAAACTAATTTTAAGTTGTTAAAACGGTAACTAGGGCAGCATCGCTTACGGTTTCATTTTCATACAGTGTTGACAACTTAATGGAGCACACAGACATGGCAATATTCGCGCGATCTGGACGCTGTAATCTGATCGCCGGGTGTCCGGAGTGCTTCAATATCGCTACAGAATTGGCAGTGGCGATGAGGTTGCTAATTTTTTTCATAAGAACTTAGTGGGAACTCTTTTCTTTTGGCGATTTTTGGGCAAATCGCCAAAATAAACGGGATCCTATCAAGTGCTTACGAAAAAAATCGCCTGGCGATCAAAATCAAGATCAAAATACCACCGGAAATCTCATCGCCGCTGCATATTCTGTAGCCATATTGAAGCAAACCGGACACCCGGCGATCAGTATTCGGCAACCAGATTGCACGAATATTGCCCATCTGTGTGCTCCATTTTAGGTTTTTCTTTTAATCAAAAGGGATTAGGAGATTTTTTTAATAGAAATTTTCTTGTATTTGTTTTTAAAACATATTTATTCCGTTATTGTAAGACATTCAACAACGCCATTTGTTAAAACTTGTAGATAATCTTCAATTCATTTGTTTCTACGAGGGCGATTCACTAGATATTGACAAGTTATAATGAAAAACCACCATCTATTGAGCATTGTTTCCATTGACATAAATCGTCATTTCTGGACGGTAACAAAGAATGAGTTGCGTTGTTATAAACCTTTGAAGGACTCCATCTGTTAAAACATGTCGAAGGTTTTTTGTTCGTTTGTTTTAACGGGGTAGTTCACCAGTTATTTCCTGCAATGCAGCGATTTTCAAACTGGGAGGCGCGGACTGGTACAAAGGGAGGCGCGAAAAGTTTATTTATACATATAATTTTCATAATATTATAAATAAAAAAAAAAGTGAAAATGTAAATAAACTCTTATAACAGAACTTTTATAATCCATTTATCATTTTAAAAATGTGTTAATTATTTTGCAAAATAAAGAGGTGAGGCGCCAAGATAAGATTTTTTAAAGGGGGCCGTAGAAACATAAAGTTTGGAAACCACTGCTGTAATGCGAAAGATCAATAAGAAAATGTCACTTGTTGTCAGCAAAGGAAGAAATGAATTTTATTTGCAGTTTCTTTTTGTTGCCAGTTGTTTGTTTTTTAAATTTACGAATCTACTGAATTGTGCTCGAAAATCGGTCGCCTTTTATTTTATTTTTAAAAATTGTTATATATTTCTTTAAATTTTGTTCATTTGATTTCTTTGTTTGTCATCTTTCCTACCAAATTTCTTAATAAATTTATTAATCTACTGAATTGTATCGTAAAATCAATTGTCTTTTGCTTTTATAAATTTTTAAATTGTTTCGTGCTTAAAAAAAGTTTATTAAGTTAAAAAGTTTTATCGTTCTTTTTATTTTTTAAAATTTACTAATCTATTAAATTGTGATGTAAAATCAACCTTTTGTGATGTAAAATCAATCTTTTGTTTCTGGTTTCTTTAACTTTATATGTTTTTAAAGAATCTTTACGTTTTTTTTCCATATTATTCCAGAGTTTAGTAACAAATCAAGGAATTTTTGGCATCTCTTGAGGGATATTTGCTTTTTACACGTTGGTAACACTGGTTTCACGGGGCCTTGGGCAAATTTGAAATTGTGGGCCCCATGTAGCGTTGATTTCAGTGTTGCCAATCGTAGCAATTTGTCGCTACAATAGCGACAATTTGAAGCCCGTAGCGACGTTGCGGCGCTTGCCGCGGAATGAACCAAAAGTAGCTATTCTTTTACGAATCTAAAATTAGTTCAAAATTGGGTGGGTTATAAATTAAAAAAATTAATTTGAAAAAAAAAAACTAGAAAAGTCGTAAGAAATACATTAAAGTTGAGGAAAACGGAAACAAAAGACGGTCGGTTTTTCAGCGCAATTCACTAGATTATGATAATTTTTTTTTTAATATTGGGAAGAATGGTGAGAAACAATTAAAACAAAATAATAAAAATTCAAAAATAATCAAATTCAAAAATCATAATAGCAAAAACAAAAAATCAAGCGAATGTTTAATTTATTAATATTTAAAAACCAATAAGAACAAAAGACTATCGATTTTACAAAAGCAGTGAATCACCCCTATAGAAACAAATGAAAAGAAGACTACTGGCAAGTTTCAATAGATAGCGTTGTTGAATAACGCAATTGATAATTTTAAAAAACATACGCAAGGGTCATTTTGATAGAAACTTTGAGAAATTGTGGAACGCATTCGTATTATACAGGATGCCCATTTTAAATCGTGACCCCTGAAGGTTTTAGAAAAAGCAACCCGTCAATCAAAACAGAAACAATTTCGTGCTTCCCATTAGCTGAAAGTAGAATGGATTTCTTATTTTCAATTTCAAAAAAAATATCATTTGTTAATGAATTTTATTTAATGTTAAATACATAAAATATTTAGAAACTAATACACCTGTAAAAAAATTATTAAAAACCGTTATTTGTCCGTTTTTATTATGTAAGTCAAGTAGCGACCATTTGGCGACTTTCTTAGGTTTTGGTAGCGAAATCAGCGACTTTCGTTTCTGATTGTGGCGATATTTCACTCCTACCGGTTGGCAACACTGGAACACTGTATTTTCATATTTGTTTTTACATCAAAAAGTAACTTTAAATTTAAAGTCCTTTTTAAATTCCATTATGAACCGGCCCTTATAAATATATTTTAAAAAGTATGTCATGAAAACAAAATTTTAAAAATTTGACAACTGTAATTCTTAATTGCGTTCGAAAGATAAAGTCGTTTAATAAAAAGATGAGTTTATCCAAAGAAGAAATCGTTGATATGATTTACATGTTAGGAGAACGTAATAGAAATTGTCTTCTTGCCTCCAGAATGTGTAATGAAAGATATCCAGACCGTCGCCCTATTTGAGTAAAGTGTTTGAAGAGCCTAAAGAGACTTTTGAACAAAGCAGTAGTGTTAATTACTAAAAGAAGTTTACCGTCCTGGCAACAATGACAGAAAATCCAAATATAAGTCCACGCGAAATAAGTAAGATAACAGATATCAGTAAGACCAGTGTCCAAAGAATTATAAAAAAAACATAAATATCACCCCTACCATATTTCTTTACATCAAGATTTACATGGCGACGACTTTCAAAATAGAACAACGTTTTGCAACCAAATTTTAAGAATAATAAATGATGATCCTGACATGCTCAGCAATATATTATTCACAGATGAATCGACATTCAAAAATAATGGACTAGTGAACAGACATAATGTGCTTTACTATTCAACAGATAATTTCCATTGGATTAGGGCAGTAGTTCACTAAAATCATTGGTCTTTGAACGTCTGGGGAGGAATAATAAATTTGCAAGTGATTGGACCATATTTTTTCGAAGGTTTCTTAACTGGCGCAACTTATCTGGATTTTTTTGAGAGAAGAACTTCCAGGTCTCTTACAAAATATAGATGCAGATACATTTGCAAATTTATAGTTTCAACAAGACGGCGCTCTTCTACATTTTTGCAGAAACGTGAGAGATTATTTAAATCATTGGCGTCCAAACCAATGGATTGGCAGAGGAGGATTCCTATAATGGCCACCACGTTCCCCTGACCGGACTCCTCTTGATTTTTTCCTTTGGGATTATGTAAAGATCAAGTTTACAAAAACGTTCCAACTACTAAAGATGACATGAAACAAAGAATAAGGCATGCATTTTAGAGATACATTACAAAAAGGTAAATTAAGTTTTGAAAAGCATTTAAATAAGTGTATGGAATTCGAAGGCAGACCGTGCGAACATTTAATTTAAAATTTTTGTTATAAGATAGCCATTAAGGTTTTCTTGTTATTATTTCTTAATTTACTTATTTTTGACGAGTTCTAAAGCTGTAGTTATTTTTCTTTTGGGTTTCTCAAACTTTCAAATTCTATTTTTAAGAAATTTAAATTAATGTTATTCAGTTTTTGTCTTGAATTTTTGTATATATGTATTTTGTAATCTATGATTAAAATTCACGCGTTCGATTATGAACAAGAGAAAAAGTTGGCACTGCTTGATGGTTGGTAGTAAACTGAAGTTAGCTGTCGTCTTTAGATCATCTTTACGTTGACTTTTAATTTATTTAATATTACATTAATGGTTGGTAATAAGAAACAGAAGTTAGCTGTCAAAAACAATCGCTTATCGAATCACAGTCGTTTCTTTGTTTAACTTCGTTTTAAAATAAACTCGTTCGATGGTGACCAAGAAAAAAGTTTGCATTGTTTGATGGTTGGTAGTAAACTGAAGTTAGCTGTCGTTCTTATAGTCATCTTTACATTATTGTCTAAGACACTTTTTTTTGTCTTATTTCTGTTGACGCTACTTCACAGTTGGTAGTAATAAATTGAAGTTAGGTGTCGAAAAATAATCGCGTATCGAATTACATATTGCTTAATTTCGTTTCGAAATTGATGCATTTGATTGTTAACAGAAGGAGAGGTTGGCATCGTCTTTTGAATCATCTTCATGTGTTTTTCCAAGTCACGTTCATCTTTCTTTCTACTAGGAATAAAGCATTTCTGGAAAGTGTTTCTTTGTTTGCCGAGCGAAATCCTTTTATGGTTATCACGCTTACCGGAAAATTAAAAACAAGTGATCTCACTCTTACTCACGACAAGCAACGAAAGAAAAAAAGCATAGAACTGAGTAACATCCTAATCGAAAACAACACTCTTTCTCCTTTTCTATTTCGCTTTTGTTTGCCAGGAAGCTAATTCGTTTGCTCCACGCGCTCGCTCGCTTATTTGATTACGAGCGAAACAAATGTGCGTCGACTATGTCAAGTCCTTGGCCTTCTTACATATGTTACGAACGATGAGATAGCGGCAGACAGCGGTCAGGGCATTCCTTCCAGACGAAAATAGAATTTGCAAACCTAACGCCAATGAAGATCGACGAAGGCTGGGTTTTTGGCGTGATGGGAATTATGTAAGTGACGTGATCCTTCGACTTAATGAAAGTGTTCGGAACAAATCACGTGTTTGGTGGGTGTTCTTGGGAAATGAAGTCACGAGATTGGCGAATGTTATGCAGAAGTTCAATTGTCTGACTGGAATTCATTTGATTTGTTTGTCCTTTTCACCTGTGTTGCTTTGTTTTTGTTTGGTTTCCTGTTTTTTTTTTTTTTAATCAACTCGTGTCTCGCCTTTTCTGAATTGATCGTCGTTTGTTCATCTTTTTTCCTTCTGCTCGATTGTTATGAGGCGGTCGTAGTTGGTTTTCTCTTTTCTTAATAATTTTGCTTTCGCTTTTTTTTAATCGATCACCTTTTGTCTGTGGTTTCGTTAAGTCATTTTTTTTATGTTGACCGTTCTTGGTGATCGTGATTTCTCCTCTCATTTTGAAAAGTGTTCGTTTTCGTTAGTTCTGTTTTTTATGTCGTATCCAATCGATCGTAATAACGAATAACGATCGGTTGGATTAGTCAAACAAAATTAAATAAAACAAACGACGATCAATTTCACAATAACGAAAACGACTTTTCATTTGGTTATTTTTGTTCTTGTTCTCTTCAAATCGATCGTCGTTAGTTTAATTGTTTTTGTTGTCGGATGAGGTTGATTGTTCTTGGTGGTCGTGTTTTCTCTTTTCATTAATCAGTCGTCGTTTGTTTTATTTTCCTTTTTGGTGGTTTTATGGTTAGTTTATTTCTTTTTTCTTTTTAGGAATGTTCGTCTTGTTCTTTTTCAAACCGATCATTTGTTTCATTTTTTCGGCCTGTTCTGATGTTTTGATGATGTTCATTGTTCTTGGTGATCATGTTTCTCTTTTTGGTAGGACTGGGCTTAGGTATGGCGCTGGGCTGAGATATGGTTAGGTTGGGGTTTGGCTGAGTTAGATCCTAGGTGGGAAAATTATTTCTCAGGAAGCCAAGTATACATTGCCCGATCATTGAAGTCAACATCAACAACATCAGACAATTCACGGAAACAGAATTAGATCAAGCTATTCAAAACACTAGGATTAGGAAATCAAGTCCGGACAACATCTCCCCGAGGCAGTGAATGTGGCTGCTGTGGCAATCAAGGACACACTTCTGAGAGTAATAAGGTTGAGGACAAATTCCCGGACATCTGGAAGAGGGCAAAGCTTGTGCTTGTAAAAAAAGCCCCAAAAAAACAGCTGGGGACTATCCAACCTACAGACTTATCTGCCTCCTAGACGTAGGGGCTAAATTATTAGAATCGCTCATCAAAGAATAGTTGGTGGAGGAATTAGATGATCACATCTTATATAATCACCAACAAGGGTTTAGGCCGGGAAGGTCTACCACTGATACACTAACCAAGTTAAGTAACATCATTCACAGATCAAAGACATCGCCTGCCAACACAGGCATTACTGCCTAATATTGGCATTGGATATTGAAAATGCCTTTAACTCAGTCTCGTGGCACAAACGATAAATGCCCTCGAGAAGGCAAAGATCAGTGACTACGCCATCAGAATTACATCAACCGGGGAAGAGACAGCAATGACGTGTGGCGTCCCGCATGGTTCAGTCCTAGGGCAAACGCTGTGAAACGTTTTCTACGATGGAATTCTGCACATGCAAAGGCATAACAACCACGCGGATGACCTAGCGGTATTAATCACGGCAGAAACAAGCACCCAGCTAGAAGAGAAGGGGCAATATGCGATCTTAAGAATAAAACGATCATTGGAACAACATGACCTAAAGCTGGCAACGGCAGAAACCGAAATTATAATACTGGTGGGACCTAGAAAACTGAAGTTCTTAACACTAAATCAAAAACGAACGGTAATCAACACGAAAAGCGAAATAAAGCAACTGGGGGTCTACCTAGATAGAGATCTGAGAATGTAAAGGAGACTTGTGAAAAAGCATTGAAATCCTTAAGCAGATGGTGTAGTAGGAAATTCGGGGAAGTGGATTACTACATCACGCAAGCAATGTGAAGCCATGAGGTATTCGCCACGGCAAGCTAGGAAACGACAACTGCTGTTACTGTAACAAAACGGATACGCCAGAACATACGGTTTTTGATTGTACGAGATGTGACGAAGTAAGTGACGTAGCACTAGGGAATTTTCATAGAAAACATCGCTGACGTCCTGCTCAAGGATGAAGAACATTGGCAGCATGCAACAGGTATGCTGAGAACCATTATGGAAATTAAGACCAAAAAGAAAGACAGGCAATGGCATGGACACACAAGGATAGAACTACACTCGAAAATGACTGAAAGACGAAAAAGGAACACGAACATACAAGGATTAGACCACACCCGGAAAAGACCTACTGAAAGACTATGAACGATATAGACTTGAAACACCTAATAGTGTGAAATTTCTCATGGCAGATTCCAGGAATTAGTAGCTACAACAGAGGAAAAGGACATTAGCTGGTAGGCGCCCTCGTCTATGAACTATGAAGACGAGGATGGGGGTGAATCCACCACATCTGATACTTGGATTACCGTTGATGATGTCTTACGAAGAGTCTCCAAACCTCTATAACAAAAGGGGTTTGGATGGGCTGAATTCAATCCCTTTAAGGAGGCGCTGGGTGAACAGCGCTTCACAGACGATTCGCAAGCAGAAGAATTTATGCGCAATTGATTGATTACACGCCCATTATCTTTTTACGATTCCGGGATAAAAGAAAAACTTCCAACCCAATGGAGAAAATGTATAGAGAAATAGGGAAAGCATGTAGAAAAGTGCGATATAAAAAATAAAGTTCAGTTTATATTAGGTCCTCCCTCGAATTCTTAACTCAGTTTGATCCGATCGACATATAACATCGTCATATATTACTGACGGGTTTTGATCAATGGTTTGATCTTAGAACAATTATAGAAGAGAATGGCACTTTCTGTATTAAATGATAGGCAACACATGTGACAGTTATCACCATGATGACCTCTGGTTTTCGTCAGGCAAACTTCATGTAGCGTATTTTTTTTAATTTGCGTTGAAGTCAAAGGCATATAAAGGTCGGTTTATATATCCTTTTTTTTTTACTCAGCATTGAAAAGGAATTAATATTGAAATATTGTTTTACTGACAACATCCAGTAGGTATCTACTCTACTCTACTAAATTCCGTTGCAAAAGAAGAAATCTCCTCTACATCGCTACGAAAGAGTAGTTAACTTTTACAAGAGAGGACACTCGAACAAAGAAACGCAAATTAGAAAAGAGAAAAGGTTTACGGCAATTAAATGCCCTTTCGTGTATTATCGAGTTCTCCCGGACAAAAATTGTGACAGCGACAAGGAGCTGATAAAAATAAAAATGGTGAAAACTGTATGCCATTGTGATTTGTTTCCCGCGTATTTCTCTACGCCAAGTTAAAAAGACAAGTCTTTCAAGGCCATAGAAACTACTCGGCAACGATCAAATAGATCGTCTTCTCTTGAATACTTAACTATGCCATGTTGCTACATACTTTTAAAATCCGTTAAGGTAGAGGAATTACGCTGCAGTTGGCAATACTGATGTATATTGTGTACAAGTGGAAAAACAGCAACCTGCTAGTCATAGCCTTAATAATATCGCCTTGAATACTTCTAGCAATCTTCAAAAGATGGTACCACTGCAATTAAAACTCCGGACTTCTGCAACGGTTGGCAACACCGGTGTATATTGTGTACAAGTGGAAAAGAAGCAACCTGCTAGTCACGACGTCGGTTCCACCAACTTGATAATATCAGGGGTAGCTCTGACATTCTACGAAAGATGGCGCCACTACAATCAAAATTCTTTTGCATCAATATTGTGTTACGTTTCTTCGATTATATTCAACTGCATTTTAGGATTCAGGGCCGTATTATGGGCTCTATTTTTGTGATTCATCAAAATCTAGCCTAACTTTCGATAAGCTAGTCAGAAACGTAGGCTTTTTGCAGCGCCTAAAGCTGAAATGGAGCCGGAAAATTAAACTGAATCGAATGATAGCAGAATTTTCCGGAGATTTTAATGCTAGAGCAGGATGCAAACCCTATTTGCTCCGAATAAATAAAAAATTACGAACTTCAAATTCCTCGCCCTTTAGAATTGAAGTTGCACCAATCAATTATCGTCGACAAATTGCAACAAATTGTAACAAATTGCAACAAATGAGTTAGAGCGAGATAGACCGAGGAAGGACTCGCAGGAATTCCGTTCCTGCCCTCATTACGAAACGGCGCGCTTAATACGGGGTAGACCGACGTCTTTCTCCGGCTGTCGAAATTGTCAACATGTAGAGAAACGAACGAGTGATTAGATCGCGAGGGCGCGGCGAAATTGCACAAACCACTTTCACTTATCATACAACTCGCAGCAATTAGTCCGGCCTGCATAGGTCGATCACATCGCCGCATTCGAGTTTAGTTTAAAAATTAACGGAAACTGAATTCTACACAAAAAGCTCTTAGCTCTTGGACAGCCTGTACATGACGACGGAATTTCCAAGACAATTTCAGACAACTTGAGAGTGGAATATGAGATACTTTTACGCAAACAGAAGTGGACTGGGCCCAGGACCCACCACAATTATGAGGCCCCACAGAGAAAATGTGATATATGAATTGAATTGACGCGGGCCAAATACTTGGCTCGCGGCAACTAGCGACTCAGCTAATTATAATTTCGTTAGATTCTTGTACATCACGAAGTGTTATTCGCAGTCCTTCCTCCGTGTCTTCCATTTTATTTATTTTCTCTTAATTATTTAAGATTTCCAACGTCTTTAAAAACAAAAACAAAAAGCTTCGATCCGTGCTCGGCTTTTTTCCCGGCTCTTGACGGAAGGCATTCACTTTATTTCGGGTCGCGTCGGTGCGTGCTTGTTTTGATTAATACCGCGGCGCATTCATTTGTTTCTACTTATCATAATTAATTAGCGTTTTTTCTCCCCCGGCCCGCTTAAAGACCCATTGTCGTCTGTTAAGGACGGGCCCGGCTCTCTCGTTCCGTCCCTCTCTTTCTCGGTCCGCGCCATCAAATTTAATGCGTCAATTTTTCAGCGCCAAATAAAGAGCGACGATGCGCGCCCTTCTTTCTCGCCCCGCGCGCCCCTTCGGACCTAAGGTGATTTCCTTTAATAATTTAATTATATATTGTTGCGGTTTTATTGCGTCATTGTGAAATCGCCAATGAGATTGTCTTCCCATCGAATAAAGGCGCTCGCTTAAAGCTTGTTCCTGAAGACTCGAAACTTCGTTATGAAATTTGCGATTAGGTGGCAATGAAGGAGTCAACAATAACGTCAGTTACTTCCGAATCTTTTATTGGACTTATCATGCTCAAAATAAGAAGAGGTAATCCAAATTATATTGAATGAAATTTTCTATTTTAATTTCCATTGAAATTTCCTAAATAAGTCCAAATTTGCCGATCTGAAATTTGGACTTAAAGTGATTCAATGAAATTCAAATCTGCCAAAGCACGTCACGACGGAATTGATTTCATTACAAACGCGTGAAGATGCCAGTAACATGCGAACCCATATGGGACTTATCATACTCAAATAAGAAGAGAAAGAATTTGAAAAGATACGTAAGTTTCTACATAAGTCCAAATTTTTTGATCTAAAAATTGGTTTTAGCACGTATCAGTCAACTTTCTGTCACAAGAAGATCGACTTAATTGTATAAACGCAAAAAAGGAGTTCTATGCGAATTGGTAGTGGACTTATCGTACTCAAGTCGACAAGGGGAAGTCCAAATGAGGAAATTAGGACTTTTTAGTGATTTAGATGTAAGCTAACTCATTTCTGGTGATTCTAGATTGAGTAAACCGGTTATGAAATTTGGACTTACATATGTGAACTTGAATGAATCAGTCCGGTTCTACCAAAGACAGGGTATGTATGCCTTCCAGATTCACGACGACAAGATCGACTTAAGCGTATGAACTCAAAAAGCGTGTCCTCTATTTTGAGTTTCATACTCAAATAAGTTGAGAAAGTTCAAATGACTACATTTTTGAACTTGGGCGAATCGTTATGAAATTTGGACTTACAGGAACTTAGAATGAATCAACTAATTCTACTCAACTCAGCGTATCCACGCCTTCTAGGTTCATCACGACTTAACAAGCGGAAGTCCAAATGAAGAATTCACGACTTTAATGATTTCAAGCACATTCTAATTCATTACTGAAGACTCGAAACTTAGTAAATCGATTATCAAATTTGTGAACTTAAAATGAATCTGCTTACAGCAGTTAAAGTTCTTGAGCTGAAAAAGAGGAGAAGAATAAAGGAGAAAGTATTGTTAGAGCTTTGATTGTTTAAGTGTTGTCACTAAATAAAAATTATGAAGTTCTCAAGTGTTATTTACACAAAATGATTGATGTTGCCACTGCGTTAAAAGTATGTTGTAACGAGATGGATTTGTGCCGGTTTTTAGTGTTTGCGTTCTTCGTTGCTTTTTTTAAACCAAAATTTATAATTGGGACAAGCAAAACGAAGAAAAACAAAAGAGCACGGGATCTTTTTGCCCTGCAACTGCAAGAAGAATCTCGAGCCTAGTAGGCCGGCGATCGAACGACCGCCATCAATATTTATACGGCCGCAATTTATGTACAGTTATTAAAACAAATTCAATTTCACAGAAAGTCGCCGTAGCAAATTGGAAAATAAAATCGCACGAGTATAATGAGACATATTTTAATGGCCAAAAATTGGCCGAAAATATGGCCGCGCCGGCGCAAAAAATCACCAGACGGATGAATAAAGATGATTTGCAATTGTCACCCGTAATTCATTAGTTGATAATGAACGGCCTGGCCCCGCCCACGGTCGACCGGATCCCAACAGCCGCTCTTCTTCGTCCCATCTCTTTTTCAGTTGGCCATGGGATCTTAGTTCGACGGTCGCGCGCTCTACACGCTCAGCTTCCTCTACAAGCCGTCCATAAAATCGCTTACAGCACGTCGAACAAGGAATTTTAACGAGCGATTAGTCGACTTGATCTTTTCCTTTATGCATCTCACTTCGATAAATCCACCTTTCCCGTTACGATGTTCCTTCCTAGATCTTTTTTTAAGTTCCGAAAGTATGTACCCCTAACAACCCCCCTACTCGACGCCACTGCTCGCCAAACGGCGCAAGCGGGTATGCCAATCACGGAAAGACAAACGACATTCTAGTTTTTGCCTGCGTTGTGTGTGCGAGCGTGTTTTCTTGCTCGTCTGTCATATTTGCCGCTTCGACTCCCTGGGAATCGCTCACCCGTCAAAACTAGGACCCTCCCACTTTCTATTTTTAACTTGGACACCAATTTTGAGGCAAACTCATTTGAATTTGCCGCCGATTTTCAAATGGAAACGCCCGCACTTTAAAAAAGAACGAAGGGAGATGGTGGTGGTGTTGATGGAATGTCTCGATTTACTACATTTGGTTGTCATCAAATTTGAAGCAATTTTTCATTTGAATTTGCCGCCGATCTTCAATTGAAAACGCCCGCGCTTTAAAAAAGAGCGAAAGGAGGTGGTGATGGTGGTGATGGGATGTCTCGATTTACTACATTTGGTTGTCACCAATTTTGAAGCAATTTCATTTGATT
Source organism: Serrognathus titanus (assembly GCA_039766575.1). Classification (NCBI taxonomy): domain Eukaryota; kingdom Metazoa; phylum Arthropoda; class Insecta; order Coleoptera; family Lucanidae; genus Serrognathus; species Serrognathus titanus. Next base: position 848,662 of record CM077911.1, read on the forward strand.
TTGCCGCCGATTTTCAATTGAAAACGCCTTCGCTTTAAAAAAGAGCGATGAGAGATGGTGGTGGCGGTGATGGGAGTGTTTCAATTTATTACATTTGGTTGTCATGGTAACCAAATTCCTGAACAGCGCTAACCCATCAACACAGGGACTACCCCACTTTCAATTCTCAACTTGGACCCCAATTTTGAAACAATCTCATTTGAATTTGCCGCCAATTTTCGATTGAAAACACCCGTACTTTAAAAAAGACAGAAGGAAGTTGGTGGTTGTAGTGGGAGCATATTGGTTTATATTATGTTTGGTTGTTATGGTAACCAAATCCAACAATAAATTCCCGAAAAGCGCTCACCCATCAACACCACCATCACCCCTCTTTCCATTTTTAACTTGGTCTATAATTTTGAGGCAATCTCATTTGAATTTGCCGCCGATTTTCAATTTAAAACGCCTGCGCTTTAAAAAAGAGCGAAAGGAGATGGTGGTGGCGATGGGAGTGTCTCGATTTGTTACATTTGGTTGTCATGGTAACCAAATTCCTGAAAAGCGCTCACCCCACCTTCCATTTTCAACTTCTACCTCAATTTTGAAGCAACTTTGTGAATTTGCCACTAACTTCAATTGAAAATGCCTGTACGTTAAAAAAAGATGTGATGGTGGTGGTGGCGGGAGTGACTCCGTTTATTATATTTGGTTGTCATGGTAACCAAATTCCTGAAAAGTGCTGACCTGTCAAAACTAGGTCCCTTACATAATCTATTACACAATGAGAACGCCTTTTTAGAAAATCTCATTTATATTTCCTTCAAATGTCAATTTAAAACGCACGCTCTTTAAAAAAGAAAGAACAAAGGTGGCACTAGTGGGAGTATTTCGGTTTAATATACATGGTTATCATGGTTACCAAATACAAACTGAGTCTTGTTTAAACGTTACCCTGTTGTTTATACCTTAAGTGAGAGAGAGAGTATCTTAAAAGAAACCTTACGTGAGAGAGAACGTAGAAATTAGATGTCCTCGTAGCTTCACTACATTGACATGAGGCAATTATTTGAATGTAATTCTTCACAGAATTGGAACAACTTGCTTCTCTTCTTCGAGTATGATAAGTCCAAAACAACAAATAGCTCCAAAACATCAAATAGCTCTGCTTCTCTTATCTAAGCATATAAGTCCAATACAATTAACGCTTTTTATAATTAAATGAACCTCTTGTTGGTGGATTAAATCAGCGTAATTGGTCTGAATTTAGCAGAAACCAGATTTACTCGCCCTAAGTCCATATAAGTCCAAATTCTATATACGTTGTATAAAATTATCAGACTTCAGAAATCACGTGCAGCCTGTTTGAATGAAACAGCCAACCTTATCAAAAAATATTTCAAATTCTTTTCTTTGTTGACTTTGGACTGATAAGTCCAATTTGGGTACATACGAATTAGACTTTTTACGCCCAAATTTCATAAGAACTTCTACTTCATTAATATATCTTAAGGGCGTTTTATATTACAGTCGGATCTGTTAGCTAAGTCCAAACCAGAATTACGTTTTTTTACAATAAAATTGCCCTTTCGTAGTGTATGTAAATGTTTCAAAAAATGCGCATTGCTCACTTGAATTAACTGTATCCACAAAATAATGTTTTAGCTGGCTAAGTCCAAAGTTCCATTGTGTTCATAAAAGTTCGTATTAAAATCGACGTTAGTAGACGTAAACTACGCACTACAATGGAAGTTGAATCAAGCTCTTGTAAGTCCATAACCTAAGTCCAAGCTTATTTGCGTTGTGCTAGTGATAGTATTAGTTAGAGTCGTGCATATCCTAAACACGTTTGAATTAAACCAGCGTGTTCGTGAGAGTAGCGAAGAAGCGAGCAGTAATCCGAATTAAGTTGGCTAAGCTCTACTAAGTCCAAACTTTGTTTTTATTTCGCACAAGTGACATTAAACTTAGCCGATTAAGTCGGTGTAAACTAAGCAATTCGATGGAATTTACATAAAATTGTTGTAAGTCCAAGTGATAAGTCCAATTTTTTTTGTGCTGTGCAAGTTATTATTGTTGATAAAGGTTGATTGTGTTATAATTCGGTATAGTAGGAGTAGGTAGCTCTGTGTAAGTCCAAGGAAATTGATGTTTCTTTAAGATAAGTCCAAATTTTACGTTTTTTTAAAATTTTTATGTGTATATCATCTTCGACATATTGCTTAGCTTGTAAGAACGGGTAACTTTCTGGTTCGTTATGAATCGGACTGTACTGGACGTGGTTTTTGCTTCGGTTCTTGCTGGCTTCTAACGACAAAGGCGGGCGAGATGAAATACGGCCTTTGCGAAGTGTCGCCGTGTCGTAAATTGGGTAAACACGCGGGCGAACAGAATAAATCGTCGTGGGCGGAGCGAACTGCGAATCTGTCTGTTATCTGCAGTAGGCCGTGGTCGACGCCGTCGCGATCTCGCGATACGCCTCATTGTAATAAGCGCGATCCGGAATTTTTATGGGGCCTATCTGCCGAGGCCCGCACCGGACCGTCCGGTACGTTATCATTTAATAACCATCCGCGCTCCGAGAAAGAGAGAGAGAGAGATGCCTCGATGTCGACGCAAAAAACAGGTTGCTGTTCGTCGTATTTAATCGCGCAAAGGTTAAGTATTGAGCCAAGAGGAAAAAACGCAAGTCGGAGGAAGGCTATTCCATTTGGACTTATCTATGTAAAGGCGCCGACTTCACCCTCAATTGCGCATTGGCAAATCCATAGTAGACTTACTTTTAGTTCGAAACACAAAAATTATTTCCACGAACTTTAATATTTCGCCAGGGCCGGACTAGATTTCTAGGCCCTTTCCAACCCAAATCACAAGGCAAAATTATAAATGAAGACTCATTCTTTACGAGTCTTCAAATCTACATACTGAAACAAACCTTAAGATAACATCGTTGCACTTAATCCCCAACAGATTGAGCACTGAGTCTACTTGATAGGGTTTGGATTTGGACTTCTTAAAGATAGGAAGTTATGGCCTTCACCGTTGGCTTTACTGTATCTAGTTTTATAGAATTACGTTAAATCAGTATTTGTCGGGCGAAAAAACACCTATAGTCATTTGGACTTATCACTAAATTAACGCCTACGCCTCGAAAATGGGGAGAGAGGAAGTTATAGTCTTTCCCATTGACTTTGCTGAATCTAGATTTGTAGAATAATGTTGAATCAACGTTTGCTTGACGAGAAAAATATGATAATTCTATTGGACTTATCACTAAATAAACGCTGCATCTCTAGAAGAATTAAAGAGAGGAACTTGTTGCCTTCGCCGTCGACTTTGGATTTACAGAATAATATTTGCAGAATAAAAAAGAACGTAATAGTCCATTTGGACTTATCATAATATAATATTTGCTACTCCTAATCTGGTAAGTCCAAAACTAGATAATATTTTTATAATTGAGGAAACTTTTAGATGGTGAGTTTGGAAGTTCAAAATAAAAATTGAGTCCATGTAAGTCCAATTTCTCTGAAAAGGAAACTAAATTGTGCTGAAATGAAATAGGCTGCCTCATAGATAAAACGTTCAAAGTTCTTCGTTTGGACTCTCATCTAATTTTACTATGATAAGTCCAATACGTGTTCGCTTGAAATTCACATTTTTTCTTTTGTTAAATTCTTTTGTTAAACTACATTGACTTGCCTAAATTTTCTTTGTTCATTCAAGGTTTTAGAGTGTTTATTGTGGTCCAACAGTTAATTCAGAAATTGAATGCCTAAGTCCAAATAAGTTCAACTTCATATAAGTGCTATATTTGTAACTTTTTCAATAAGTAGGTACTTTATTAATGGATATCGTCAACGAGAGAGAAAGTTGAAATTGGGCTATTTTATAATACAACTAAATTTGTCTTCATTGGACTTCATTTAATCATTTACTAAAATGTTGCGTCTCGAAGTTGAAACTAACCGATTGAGTTTCATTTCTCAGATAATTTAAAAAAAAAACCTTTAAAAAAATTATTAGCTATTAGCTATTAGTAATAAGTCCAAATTGGACTTACATTTTTGAAGTAATCCTTTCGTAATAATTCAATAAGTCTCAAAATTGCTTTATCTCATTTAATTGCTCATAGAATTGATGCCATGGTAAGACTGGCTATTTTTTCCAAGCGTAATAAGTCCAAATTGGGCCTTATTTTTTTTAAAGCGTCTCTTTCGCAGTAAATTCAAGAGAATAAACTACATCAAAATTGAAACAACTATTGAATTTAATTTCTTACCAAATTGAAACCATAAGAAACTTCTTTTTCGACATGAATATGTAAATTGGACTTATGTTTTTTGTTCGTAGTACATTTAATAAATATAAATTATCTGTTTCAAAATTTGAAAGTAACTCTTTGAATTTAATTTCTCTCTTAATAAAACTATAAACAGTGCGTCATATTTTTCTGACTGTTACAAGTCCAAATTGGACTTCTTTATTCAAGCAACCCTACCGCAGTAAACTTAGCAGATATAATCGATGAGTCTCTAAATTGGTACTGAATTTAATATCTCACAGAATAAAACCATATTTTTCCAAATGTAATAAGTCCAAATTGGGCTTTGGTTTTTTTTTGTTTTTGAAGCGAACCTGTCTGATTTCAAAAGACTTAAATACCTAGAATTTCGTTGATTGACTCGTTCTGACTTCACATAAGTTCAAGTTTCTGCCCTCATTAAGTTCCCCATAACTGTCAGATTGCGTCAACCCACTTCTGACACATGTCATTCGACATTTAAATTTCGCGATGGTTACTATTTTTCAATGAATTTTGAATTTGTGATTGAACCAACGATATATAGAGAATTCACAAATGATTAAAAGGCGTTTGAACTTCCCGCTTACTTTTTTTTTCTTAGAACGTCATAGGCAACAGAGATACCAACATTATAAGATGATAGCGCGCTAAATTCAAGCGTCTTCCAATCAATTGCAAACGTGGAAAGATTATAGTAACTTTTAAAGGAGTGCGTTGTAACTTATCATTGATGTCTTCACTTAAAACGTCATGCGCAGCAGAGGTGCCAACACTGTAAGATGACAGCGCGGGAAATTCAAATGTCTTTCAATTATTTATGAACTGCAATAAGTTTTAAATGAGTGCGGGTTTGTCTCGTAACTTATCGTTGAAGTCTTCTCTTAAATCGTCGATTATTTTTTTTTAGTTTGTGGTTAGTTAAGCATAATTAGCGGCGGAAAAGAAAGAAAAGAAGTAAAAGAGAAGCGAGGACGGTCGAGTCTCATCAGTCAAGTATCGGGTTCTTGGTCCTTGCCAGCGATGAGGAGACAAAGCAATGCCGTTTATGTTTGCTAATTAGCGTCGAAAAAGAGGGCCCGCATGTCGCTCGGCGTTCTTCTACACGAATTAAACCATATAAACATCGGCGAGCAACGTGGAAAATTTTACCAATTCGGGCGGCGTTTAAAAAATTCCCGCGGGCGGCGGAAAAAAGCGCGCAGACCATAGGCCACGTGATTCGGGGAAGCGGCCGAGGAGTGCGTGTAACCCAGACAGGCATTTGTAATATCGCCGGCAAATGGCGGCTTTTTTGCCGTCCCTAAATGACCGAACCACCGGCATACTAATACGGGCCTCAGCGTAACGTAAATGAATGTTGACAAATATTTCGCTTGTTTATTCCTATTAAACGAGTCGTTTCGATCGCCGCAAAAACTCCGCTCGCTCTCTCGAAAAAGGACCGAGACGAACTAACGGACCTAAAATACGCAGAGGATTACGTGAGCTTCTGATTAATGGATTTTCGGAACCATTTTCCGAGACACTTCAATGAAACTACTACACAACAACTTCACGAAGCAATATGTAAACGGTTTAATGAATCATAATCATAAAAAAATCATTTATTTCGTCTTGAAATTTTGTTGAAAACTAAACGGGTTCGTAACATAACCCATCATTGAAATCTTCACGTCAAATATCATTTTCTTTCCATCATTATTTAATATCAAAAATCAAAAGATGACATGCGGATTTCCTGTTGCAATCCATCATTGAAATCTCCGCCTTGAAAGATTGACGGATCGACGGTTTTCCATTAATTTTCCAATAGACTTCGGCCTTTTCGTCTTTTATATCCATTCAAGGGATTGTCAGCGTAGTTGTCGATGATTTTCCAAGAAGTTTCGATGAAACTCTACGGATTTGTGTTGCAATGAATCATTGAAATCTCCAATTCAATTGCATTATTTAGGAACGTTGAGTGAAAATCGACAGGTAAAACAAATCCCAAAAATCAAATAATCGAATTTCGATAATTATTTAAAAGCAAAACAATGAACGTCTTAATTTCTCTTGATTTCTGACTGGAGATTTCAATGCAAAGTCAAGAAACGAAACAAGTCGCTCTTTTTTTCTTGTAGTTAGATATCGTTTCTCGTCTGTTTATTTCAAACGTCACGGTCATTTTAAAAAAAGAACTAAAATCAATTTTTCATTTTTTACTGCTCGCAATAATGCTTTTCGACTGTTTAAGTCAAACATCACCTTTGCTTCATTTTTTTTGTAGGCTTAAAGAAATCCCCTTATTTCTTTTTCTTTTGTTCTGTTTCTCGTATGAAGAAAGCGCGTGTCTTTTGTTTTGCTTTGGAGTGTGAGGTCATGTTTTTCTCGCAACGTTTTTCGGTGATCTCGTAGCCGAGAAAAATTTAAATGGAGCGACAAGACCAAATTTCGAATCACTCTCAAGTTCTCGTCTCCTCTTTTTATTTATCTTCCAAAAGACTGATCTTTTTAAACGCAAGGTCACATTGTTTCTAATCGTAAAAGAGTAAATAACTAATATATTTATGTATTCATCTGTCTCTATAATGTAAACAGCATTTATATCTATGTATATTCATTTATTTCTAGATAATACGTGACGCGTCTTTATTAATTTGTATCTAGATTGTAAAACTGACGTTAGAAAACAAAGAAGGTACTTCAGTTTTCAAGCCAAAATCTCCATGATCTTGACGCCTTCGTTTTATTCTTCGCCATTATAAGACCAAAATAAAAAAACGATTTCGTTAGATTATGACGTTTCGCGATCAGTTCACTCACAGCTTCTTCAGAGCAAGAATGCAGAGGTAGTCATCGTTTTAGAGTTCAAAGGATAAATGGAAACAAACCTTGTCAGGTCTTACAAGAGAAGGCAGGCGAAATTCTTTTGTTTTTTCTTCGGTGAATTACACGATTTTCGTCGGTTGACATGATTGCTTGACAGTTTTTCCTTATCTTATAGAAAAGGAGTTTTCTTTTTGTTCTCTTGTTTAATCAGTGACCGTTTTTGATCTGTTTCTTGACGAAGTGAATCTGTAAAACGTTCATTTGTTTTTATTTATCCTAAACATCAATATTGTCCACATAGTACTGGGTGGAAGAAATCTCCCGAGTCCCGCCCTGGATTGCGGTTGACGCGGACGCTTTTGAGAATTTCTCGTTTTCGATCCGAACAGGAAATGCATTTTCTACGGCCGTCATTACCGGCCGTGCGAAAGCGCGCGTCGTAATCGTAAAGAAATAATAATCTGCGCGGAATTTATCGCGGCCGTCCGCTCGCGGAAAAATTATTCCGCCCGGGCCCGCAATAAACGTGAAATATTCGCAATTACGGGCCGCATGTTTACGGTTTGTTTTAATAAGGCGCGCGTTTCGTGCCTACCGCCGGACTTCGTCGTTTTTCAGCCGTATTTCACTGCGACCAATAATCATAATAATAAATGAGATGTGTAATGAGGAGAGGGAGGGGGCGAGGGAGAGAAAGACAGTACCATTTATTCCCCAAGGTCAAAGCAAATTAATTAATTATTTTTCTGGAAGAAATCTTGGAAAGATTTTAAAACTCCGGTAGGAAGGATTACGAATTTATCATGTAACTAAAGGGGAGGGGGAGGAAGGAAGGAAGAGAGGACGCCTCGATTTTTCATTTCCTTAGTCAAAAATTTAAAAAAAAAGCTAAGAAACAAAATAATGAAGGAGACGAGCAACCCTCTCAGTGTCGTTTGTTTCAAAACGTCACTTCCGAGTGGTTAAATGACTTGGCTTCGTTAGTCTGTGCCTTCGATGCCTACCAAAATATTGATGGGACTCATAGCATGACCACATAGTAACATGACAGAAATTTGTCTTTTCTTATTGACTTTGAAGATTAACTTCCCTTTTTCAAATTATCTCGCTCTATTTTCTGTCGTCCTGTTTTTCGTACGAAACAAAACGTGATTGTTTTGTTTTGGTCTTTGGATTGTGAAGCCGCGTTTTCCTCCCATCGTAAAAAATGTCAGTCGTTTGTTTTTTCCGTTGACCTCGCATCAAGGGAAACGAAATAAAAAAAACTAATAGTGAAATCCTCTAAAAACGTTCTGATTTTCTCCAGTTTTTATTTATCTTACTTGCTTTCAATTATCCCCATCCCTTATTTGTTCACTTGTTTCTGGAAAAATTAATGACATCTGTTCACTTGTTTTTAGGCGAAATGAAGATTTTAGATTGGGAGCCGGTGTTTTTTTGCTTATAATCACCATCACTTTTTGTTTTTAGCTTAGTTATTTATTCACTTATTTCTAGTTTAGTTATTTATTCATTTATTTCTGAATAATAAGTGACATTTATTTATTCACTGAATATGAGACGATATTGTTTTATTCGCAATCACTTCCGTTTCAGTTTCTAGAACAATAAATGACACTCATTTATTCACTTGTTTCTAGATAAATAAATGATCAATTATTTATTTATTCACTGATTACGAGGCCGTTTTATGTCTCTAGAATTATAAATGGCATTCATTTATTCACTTGTTTATAGATAAATAAATGACCATTTATTTATTTATTCACTGATTATGAGACGATGTTGTTTTACTCGCAATCACTTCCGTTTTATGTTTCTAGAACAATAAATGACACTCATTAATTCATTTGTTTTTAGTCAAATAAGTGACCTTTTTTTTTATTCACTTATTTCGAGACAAATAAATGAGACTTTTTTTTTAATTTTAAATCGTGTGCCAATGTTCTTTCGTTCACAATCGCTTTCATTTTATATTTCCAGCACAATAATTGACACTCATTTGTTTCTAGATAAATAAATTACATTTATTCGTTCACTTATTTCTAGATAATAACTGAGATGTTCTTTTGTTTATAATCACCTTTATTTTATGTCTTTACATCAATGAATGACACCAATTTATTAATTTGTTTTTAGACAAGTGAATGACACTCATTAATTTACTTGTTTCTAGACAAATAAATACCATTTATTTATTCACTTGTTTCTAGATAAATAAATGACATTTACTTATTCACTTGCTTCTGGATAATAAATGAAACATTGTCTTTTTTTTCGTTTTTAAATTTTGTTTGTAATTGCCTTCATTTTATGTCTTTGGATCAATAAACGGAATTTATTTATTCACTTGTTTCTAGATAAATAAATGAAACGTTCTTTTTTACAGTTTGGACTATGAGATGACTTTCTTTTGTTCACAATCGCTTTCATTTTTTTTCAGATCAATAAATGAAATTAATTCATTCACTTGTTCAATAACAAAGAAAAGTAATATTTACTTATTCATTTGTTTCTAGATATAAAAAAAGAGAATACAGGCAATCGAAAACAAACGAATATCTCTCACAAGCTTTTAAGATTTAAAAAAGAAACATTTCACCCATTTTAAGACCAAAGTAAAACAAATGACTATCGTTTCATAATGTCTTTACATTTTAAGGAATAAATGAAACAAAAACATCTCAGTCATCTTTATTTTGGACTTTTTTTGTAGATTTTCAATTAGGAGGCGACGTTCTTTTGTTTATAATCACCTTTTTTCTTGTTTCTAAATCAATAAATGACATTCCTAGACATTTTTCTGGAAGTAACGTTTATATGAATGACATTTTTATTTGTTCGCTCGTTATTAGACAAGTCAATGACATTGATTTATTCAATAGTTCCTAGATTTAAAAAACTAAAATAGTAAATGACATTTGCATATCTCAGTTTCTTGCTCGATTAGGAAGGATTCCTCAAGGGTTTCTTGAACTTTCGAAGGGCCGAGTCCCCGGCCAGACGATAAAAATTATTAAAACGTAGAACATGAGTGACACTTAAGTGCCGCTTCCTGCGCGAGTTAATAAAGCACGGGAAAAAACTGGCCGGCAATAAATATGGGCGTAAATATTAAAATCGAATCGGACGGGCATTGTGTGGGAACTTTACGGCCGGGATAATTATTAAAACGTATGGTAAAGGAAAGAAATAAATACGTTTATTAGCTTATAGATATGTTCGAGTTTATAACGCGCGCCATTAAACGTTTTAGAGTCGCCAGTGACGGACGAGATCTAACCGGGTATAAAACTCGTGATATATTGCCCGACCGTACCGGGGCCCCCCCGCTGCGACGACTATGAACCGTCATAGGCGCACCTGCTTTGTTGTGTCGTTCAGGTTCACGGGAACGTCGCCAGATATTCGCCTTTTTTCTTCGTTTTCTAAATATTTCGACGACTTTCGACCGTTGCAAACTCCGCACGCGACATCTATTCTTAAATAAACAAGTTAATATAGTCTTGACCAACTAGATTAATAAATAATATCCCAGCGTGTCGAGTGAACTATGACGGAGATAGTTCTCGTGAATGTGGCTCCCTCTGTACAATTTTGAATTAAAGTCCCAACGTTGACACATTTGACATTTGATTTAAATTCGAATTTTATAGATTTTATGCCAATTTGAATAATAACTAGCCGGATAAAGGGATTGTTCATAATTAATTTAGGAAGACGTGATTAGATAAAGAAAAGACAGACAAAGAAAAAATAAATACAGTTACATAGACTAAAGAAAAAGAAGAAGACAAACAAACGACCTCCTCTTCAGTAAGCTAAACAGAGCAACAGTTAAAAAAAAAACGAGTCTTCAACATAAACAACGCAGTCCCTTTATTTAACAATTAAGAATAAATAAATAAAATAATAGCATTTATTTACTTATTTGTTTCTCGTCAAGAATGCGCAGACAGTTAAAGTCAAAAACGCCCTGCAGTCTAAGATCTAAAAGAACACAGCCTCAAGGTCAGTTGTTTTAATTTTGTCAGGTCTTAGTCACAGGGTCAATCAAAAAAAAACAAATGATCATCGTTTTACAACACAAACATTCTTTTCTAACGTTTACTTTATGCATTTACTATTATTTCTTTCAGAGAAACAAAAACAATAAACAAAAACAAAACAAATGATCGCAGTGCCATAGATTGGATAGACAATTTATACGTCTCAGTTATGGCAATTTTAGTCGACTTTCCTTTACGAAACAGTTTTAGGATTTACATATAATTTGATGCTCATTTAGGTAGGAGTTTAGTCGTCTATGAAAATTTCCTTCGATTACTTTCCAAACTTACATTAGCTTCTAATCGGCTACCTTTATTTTTGTACACGGGAACTCCTTTCGATGCTTTCAGTTCAGAAGGATATGACTCGTTAATTATATCACTAAGGTTACGTTGCATAAAAGGTTTAAACCAGGATTAAATTTAAACCTAAGTTAGACTGTGACACACAAAATGCTGTACATCAGAACGTTTGTCGCATTCTAACTTAGGATTAAATTTAATCTTGGTTTAAATCTTTTATACAACGCAGCCTAAGAGGTAAAGCTATTAAATCAGCGGTAGCTTTTAATAAAATTCCGGGGATATTATCGATACCCAGTACCGACACTTACACGTCAAAGTCAGAAAAGGACGCCATGCTGTTTGATACCTACATGCCAACGTAATGGAATTTGCAGATCAGTAGGTATCAAAGAAAATGGCAAATGTGGCAGTCACTCTCGAGTGTCGCTACTGGATGAATTCTTATACTGTGTATAAACTTTAGAGTTTGTAGAGGCGTTCAAAGAAAACAATCGACTAATTGCGATCGGAAAAAACAAACGCTAAAATTTAAACGATGCTTTCCTTACCTTTCAGGATTAATAATTGTCATTTCGAATGTTAAAAATTGTTTATGCTGACGGGAATGGCGGCTGTCACGTCACGTGCTTTTCTTCAAATATTGTGTGGATAGAAAACCATTACAAAAACAAAATGGTACGTCATGACAACATAGATGGAGTATTGAAAATAATGTTTGTTTCCATTTAATAATCGTCCCCTAATTGCGATCGGCGAACACAATGCGTGCCCGACGAACGTAAATATAAATTAACAATACCCCCTCAATTGACAATTAGAAGAGATAAGCGCACGCAATAAATAAAGATTCAGCGTTGTTTATGCGGCCGGTCATTACGGGCCTAAACGATAATATACCATTGTTGGTATAGCATGCGCATTGTTAATAAATACAGAACAAAACCGGCCGTCGCCTATATATACGTCATTTTCGGCCGTTTAGGCTTAGTTATACGCGCCGTATTCAAATGTGATTACGCCTCCTTTGAGCCCGAACACGTGTTCCTCTTCTGCCGTCTTATTTACGCGCTTCCCTCGGCCTTTAATCAGCCGAGGACACGCCAAAATGCTTCGGAGCGGAGTCATAGGTTAAGAATGCCGTAGATAATGGAGTAGGTGCCTTACAGTATCGTGTTCGGGTTTTATAGGTCAACTACTTACTAGCGCCAGTCGCAACGTGACAGACCGCCGTTGATATTTCATGAAACACCGCGACCTGATTTTCGTTTCAACGAGGCTGCCTTTAAATCACTAACTCCTGTTGCTATGACAACGATAACTGAGAGAAATTGAACCATTTTGTTCACAAACAAACGAAATTTATGTGCCGCTCCATAGTTATTCGCACAAACCAGGATAAGTCTCTCCTCCCCTGAAACAAAAGAAAGTTACGTTCGGTAGCTTTATTGCAAAAAAATACAATTTTACTCTTGTTTCTGTCTGCATGTGACAGTTTAAACGGAACATCCTGTATATTATTGCATATTTGAATTCAGTCCCATTTGATGAGTCACTTAATGGGTCCTTTTCGCCCTTATTTTTGAACTTTGAAGAAAGTGTGCTTCCTGCTGTAAAGCGAATCACTCTCCCTGTCTTTCGACCCTTATTTTTGAGATTTACAGAAAGTATTTCAGACAAAATTTTAAACAATTTGGATGCGTTTCGAATGTCGTTTGCAGAAAAACAATTGGGCAACACATTTTGGAGATATAATCCAAACTTGGATGTTTTTAAATATAACGCCCTGTATGTCATTATAAATTTGAATTCTGCGTTACATTTTAGTCCGATTTGATGGGTCGCATCATGGGTTTAATGCCAATAGTTTGCGAGTTATTACCGATGCGCTTCCTGCTTTGATCCGAAGTCTCTCCCTTATTTTCCGCCCTTATTTTTGACGTAAAAAGAAAGTGCCTGAAACAAAAGTTATATAAAATTCCAAAGACGTTCACGAAAAGACAATTGAGCATCTGCTCTTCAAACTATAATCCAAATTTGGACATTTTTAAATACAACACTCTGTATATTATTGCATATTTACATTCTATGTTAAATTTCAGTTCGATTTGATGGGTCGCATCATGGGTCTAATGCCAGTAGTTTCATAGCACCGTTCTCGGAAAAACAGTTGAACGCCGCATTTTCAAAATATAACTGAAACTTGGGCATTACATATGGAAGTTATTGGCCAAAAGTGCTTGCTGCTGTGATCCGAAGTCTCTCCCTTCTTTTCCGCCCTTATTTTTGAAATTACGAGAAAGCGTTACACACAAAAGTTTTAGAAGATTTCCTAGCGTTTCGAGGGGCGTTCTCAGAAAAGCAATAGAATGTCGCGTTTTCAAGATATAACTCAGGCTTTGGCATTTTAAGCAGGATAGCCTGTATATTATTACGTATTTGAATTGTACGTTAAATTCTAGTTCGACTTGATGGGTCGCATGATGGTTCTAGCTTCAATATTTTCCGAGTTATTCACCAAAGTGCTTCCTGCTGGGAGCTGAAGTATCTCCATTTTTTTCTTCTTTTATTTTTGACATAAGAAGAAAGTTCGGAGTGTTTAGAATGCCGTTTACAGAAGCGCAATAGATTTTTTAATTTCACCATCGACTTTTTGGTTCTCTACGAAAACTAAAGATTTTATTTTTAGTTTTATTACGTTTCCCTCTATGTCATCTAGCGGTTGATACGCCAAACAAATGGCGGTGGAATTTAAATTCGCTTTCAATTTTTGTAATTTCTATGTGTACTTTAACGTGTAGGCTTCCGCGGCCGTTGTCCATAATTGAATTGGCTTCCGGTTGGAACCGCGTCACGACTGCTACTGTCGACGTTTCGTTCTCCATTGTAGAAGACATTCCTCAGAGCTGCTGCTGCTGGCGGTGTTGCTGCTGCTGGTGGTGTTGCTGCTATTTCTCTTTAGTCAGTAACACCACCACCAGCAGCAGCAACACCGCAACATCGCAACAGCAGCCCTGAGGAAGTTCTTCTGCAATGGAAAACGAAACGTCGGCAGTAGAAGCAGTCGTGACACGGCTCCAACCGGAAACCAATTTTTCTGCGAAATCTAGGGACTTAATTTCTAACCTTAAAGTAGATTCTATAACAAATTCTTTTGTTTTTTTATTTTTAACGTTTTCTCTGTGTCACCTAGCGGTCGATGATTCAAGTAATTCACGGTAGCACTTTCAATTTTCTTAATTTCAGAATCGACTTTCTTTGTTGGGTTATTGAGCGTCCTTCTTGCGAAATTTGGAGACATTATTTTTAACATTAAAGCAGATCCTATAACAAATTCGTTTGTTTTTATTTTTAGCGTTTTCTCTGTGTCATCTAGCGGCTGAAGATTTCAAAGAAATTAGGGCGACATTTTTAAATGAGCCTTCAATTTTCTTAATTTCAGAATCGACTTTCTTTATTAGGTTATTGAGTGTCCTTCCTGCGAAATCTAGAGGCTTTATTTTTAACGTTTACTCTGTGCCATCTAGCGGTTGACGGTTTAGTTAATTTACGGCGGCGTTTTTAAACGCGTCTTCAATTTTCTTACATCGTTTCTTGATCTTTCTTTTTGCAAAATTTATTTACTTTATTTTGAACATTAAAGTAGATTCTATGACAGATTCTTTTTTTTTTTTTTTTTATTTTTAACGTTTTCTCTGTGCCATCTAGCGGTTGACGATTCAAAGAAATCAGGGCGGCATTTTTAAATGCGCCTTCAATTTTCTTAATTTCAAAATCGACTTTTTGTGTTAGGTTATTGAGTGTCCTTCCTGCGGAATCTAGAGGCTTCATTTTTAACGTTTACTCTATGCCATCTAGCGGTTGACAGACCAAATAAATTAAGGCGGCTTTTTTAATTCGTGTCCAATTTTGATAATTTCAATATTCACTGTTTCTTTATCTTTCTTTCTGCGAAATCCAGGGGCTTTATTTTTTACATTAAAGTAGATTCTACAACAAATTCTTTTGTTTTCAATTTAGAAAGTTTTCTCTTTGCCACCTAGCAGACGACCGTTTAAATAATTTACGGCGACATTTTTAAATGCGCCTTCAATTTTCTTATTTTCAAAATCGCCTTTTTGAGTTGAGTTATTGAGTGTTCTTCCTGGAAATGTAGGGGCTTTATTTTTAACTGCGTTCTGTGCCATCTAGCGGTTGATAGGCCAAATAAATTACAGCGGTATTTTTAAATTCACCTCCAATTTTGGTAATAATTTCAATATACACTGCTCCTTTATCTTTTTTTTTCTGCGGAATCTAGGGGCTTTACTTTTAACGTTTCTTCTATGACATCTAGCGGGTATCAGACCAAATAAAGTCTTCTGTGTCATCTAGCGGATGATAGATCGAGTAAATTACAAGGGCATTTTTAAAAATTTTCGTAATTTCAGGATAGCTCCCGATTGAGTTCTTGATTGTTCTTTCTGCGAAGTGCGTTCGTAAAAAAAAGCGACATAATGCGATGGAAGCCCGCGCAGAAATTATTCCCCGGATAAGATCGAGCAAAAATTAAGCTCGAAAGGGATGATCGTATCTGAATCGGCTGCTGCTTATTTACATATGCCAAACAATGGGCGACGAATTTTCGATGATTAATGCGAGCGCCGGCTGATAGCACGCATTTTAATGAGAACGTGGGATTCTTCGGCCACCGAAGGATTCGCAGTATGCAAATCGTTCGATAAAAGCGAAATTTGATGTGAGCTTGGATTGCACGTAAAACCCAATCGTTTTTATTATTGAACCGCACAGGGTAGGCTTCAGTTTTTTTTTTCGTTCTTCTGTCTCGAAAGTAAAGGAATTAATCCTCGAAAAACGCTGCTCATTACACGTTCGCCTGATAAATTTCGATTGCCTCGCAATGATACGCTCGCTCGTTTTGGGCAGTAAATCGCGAAAAGCGCGCAATATACAAGTCTCCGTCCCCGCTAACTACGCGTATTTATGAACACGGCCTGCCGGGATATTATTAATAAAGATTTGCAAACGCAAATAGCGCTGCGGTCGCGCGCTCGTCTTTTTTGCCCCGTTTGATTGCCGTCTCCGCATAAAACAAACAAGTCGTGATTTCGTACGGGGTCCGGCTTCGACTTTTTTTCTTCCTGTTTTGCGGCCGAACACGGACATGTATGTGTACGGGAAACGGCATTGAAAAAATCGCGACTAATAACATCTACATCTGAGCTTAGATTGTTTTTAGGATGCGATGACGGTTCTGAGGTCATCGAGTGCCGTAATAAATTTTCATCGCTCACACGAATCTTGATTTGCAAGCGTACACTAATAGGCAAAAGTCATATCAGATTCAGCAAATCTAAATCTCAATGTCTTGGGGAAAAATCGCCTGTATTTCCTTGAAATTTCGACCGTCTTTTGTCGTGCAGGATTCGACCGTCTCCCTCGTGAGAAAGAAACGCCGGAGAAAGCGGCGGCGAATTCCTCGTGGTTTTTATGTGCCTTCAGCGTTTCGTAAACCACTTCGAAGCGGGGCATTAAGCGGAGTTTTATCGGTGCGCGTCCGCGTTCAAATTTCAAACGTATGCAAATGCGACAAGTGCAACGGCTAGGCGTACATGTGTCGGGAATGTTAATCCTGTTAATCGGTTGCCACGACGGACGAACGCTGGACGTGTATACGCATGTATCGCGCGGACGCGGACAAGCCGAAATGTTCCCCCCCTGACAACCCCGCCGCCGCCCGGCGAGATTTACTCGCGAAATAATTCATACGCAAACGAATTGTACCGGAGATTTCAACGACAGGTCAAGACACTCGCCTTTCGTCTTGTTCAAAGTTCCCAAAAAGAATCTTCTATAATTTGTAACGGAATGTTCATGCTTACGCGGAGGTTTCTCCCAATTTCTGAATTGTACAGGAATTGTCACCAAATACTTTCAAATAATTAACCGATCTTTGTCGAGTTAAAGAAAAGAAAACGTCTTCCTCTCTCAGTCCGCAAGCAAACTGCATTTTTCAAATCGTCAAATAAAAATCGTCCGGATTTTTCGGCTCCGGAGATATAAGTATGTAGTTAATCTTGTCTTGTCGGTTTTAACGACACAAAATGAAAGCTCTAAACCATATTAATCTGCTAACACAAAACTTTAATAATACTTGTTTACTTACCCTGTTTACTTACCCTGAACGGTAACAAGTTTGCGCTGCTTTTCATCAGCTGTTACTCCAGGTAGTTCGATGGAGATGGGCGAGGTTTAAAAGGTGTTAATAAAGGGCGCCAGGATGAACAATAACCTAACTAGTAATAAAAAATGTGAAGCTAACTGTTCCCGAAATCACTTCAACATTCGCAAAAGTTCGACGTAACAATCAGGAGATCTATCGCAATCACTTATACAGCTGAAGGTATAGGCACAAATGTACTATAGGAAGGTGGGACGTAAAAAGAGTATACAAAACGAACTGTCGTCTCTTAAAACTCCCTTATCACCTAAACTTTGATTTCGCTTAAGTCAATCAAATCAATTTTTTTCTGTCCGCGCAAGCTTCTAAGCGACAAGTCACTTGCCACGAGAGGATGGGCGATTCCTGTTTCTACCCAATATAAGCTCAGTAAGTCGTCAAATTCGCGGTTTTTCTCAAGGTGCCGATGTGATAAGAACAAACATTTTATCCGTGTAATCCTAGGCTCGTCCCGGCCTTAAAGCACGTTTGGAACTTATCTCTGCACAAATCGTCGATTTTCTTGTTAATGGGAAGACAACAGAAAACAATTAAATTCAAAGAAACAAATGAAAGTTTGATTTTCAAAAAAATCGTTCAGAAAGCCGTAGATTCTTCATTTGTTATTTTCTTTTTGCTTACCGAAAGAAACAAAAGAATAAAGAAATGCAAAGCAACAAATGAAAGCTTGATTTATTTGGTTCTAGACTTTTAGAAATCGGAAATCGTCGATTCTTCATTTGTATTTTTTTTGCTGACAAAAAGAAACAAATGAAAAAGAATAAAGAAATGCAGAGGAACAATTGAAAGCTTGATCTAATTGATTTTTTACTCACAAAAAATGAAATGCAAAGAAACAAATGAAAGTTCGATTTTCAAAAGTTCCCCGTCAGAATCGTCGATTTTTGTGTTTACGTTTTGTTTCAAGACAACAGAAAATAATTAAATTCAAAGAAAGTTTCATTTTTAAAAACGTTGCAAAAAGAAACGTTCAGATAGTAAACACTTAAAACTTAAAAAAAATAAATAAATCGAAAGACAACAAAAGATAATGAAATGCAAAGAAACAAATTAAAACTTGAATGCTCACAAAAAAATTAAATACAAAGAAACAAATTGATTTACAAAAGCTTTCCACAGAAAATTGTCGAATTTTTTATTTCTCGAAAGGCAACAAAAATTAATGAAATACAAAGAAACGAATGAAAGTTACACACCTACACGCCTGAAATCATCGATTTTTTATTTGTTATTTTTTTGCTCACAAAAAGAAAAAATAGGGAAATGTAAAGAAACAAATGAAAGCTTGATTTATTCGCTTTTTTTACTCACAAAAAACCAAATAGATACAAAGAAACAAATGAAAGTCCGATTTTCTAAAGCTTCTCATCAGAAATCGTCGACTTTTGTGTTTATAAAAAGACAACAGAAAATAATTAAATTTAAAGAGACGAATGAAAATTTGATTTTCAAAAAATTCGTTCCAGAAACCGTTTTAGACTTTTAGAAAGAAACGAAAAAGTTATGTAATGAATATGTTGGACAAACAAAAAGAAATATATTAACACGCTTTAAGGAACATTTAAGTCACTATCGGTATAATATAGGTTTGAGAAATCAAGTGTTGCCCAACATATTTATTTTTTAAAATAAACAATGATTATAAATTGTGAACCCCGAAGTCGTAACAATAGAAAGACAACAAAACATAATTAAATTTAAAGAAACAACCGAAAGCTCGATTGTTAAAAGTTTCTCGTAGAAAATCGTCGATTTTTCGTTTATTTGAACAAGTTTGAAATGGCACTGAAGCATCTATGTGCTCGTCCGGAGCTCATATTTGTTCGGCTCGCAGAAATAAATCGCATGAGTTTTTAAACCAAATTTGGGTTCTACTACAAACTATCTTTGAGATTTTTTATTCTTTGCTTAAAAATATATACGAAAAGTTAAGAAATACTCAAAATGAGGTTTTTATTTAAAAATATCAAAAAGAAAACTTGATTTTTTCATTACTGAGTTGAAACAACCCCAACAACGTCATTCGTGCTCAACAGTAAAATTTGTTTGCTTCTTTTGTTTGTTGTATTTAATCTTTTGTAAACAAACGACATTGTAAGTTATTATCGGTCTGTAAAAGGAAGAGGGTGGCGTCCTTTTTAAGTATGAATTCTTTTCCCTGTGCTCCCATGGCGGGCCATGCTTGTGACAAAGCGACCTTCCAAGCAATAATACGCGTCGTTTAAAATAAGTTTGCGTTTTAATGCCTTGTAACGCAGACGTTGTAAAATCGCCGTTGTCCGTTCCGACTAAGAACGCAATCAATAATTTAATAGTTCGTGTCAACCGGGGCTGCCTACGCTCGGGCCTCGACGGACCTAGACTAATTACTAACGTTTTAATTTACTTTCGCCGTTTATTAACAATGCGGATTGTCTCCGCCGTAAATCATCCGCGCTATTTATAGGCGGTGGTGGCCTTCGAGTTTCTGCAGAAATCGCCGTTTTCAGAATCGAATTTGAATTTTAATGGGAAACGGACCGCGGCGTTTGAATAACAATCGCGCCAGGAGCTGACGAAAATTTTAATCAAATGACCCGGACCCAACAGTAGCAAACAAACTGCAGAATACAAAAAGATTCCGTGGACGCTCGCGTTTTCGTCTCCAAGTTATTATTTGAGGTCTCCTAGGATTTCGAGAGCCAAGGTCCTGCCTCCGTAGGCAAAGTTCAGCGCGCCATTGTTGCAAATGTTGAGGTCAGGCGACGTGTACACCGGCTTTTTCTACGCCCTCCGAGCGAGCTACACGTTCCATAGTAATTGAACTATTAATCATTGCAGTCCGGAAAATTCAATAAATTACAAAACGCGCGTTGCGTCAGGCGCAATCGACGGCGACAATCTATTCCGGTAAGTCCGGATTTTGAATTCGCTTTAATTAATAGAGCAAGAAACTGTTAAGTTTCGAAAGCAAGACAAACAACCCAAGTAGAAAAACAAAGGAAAAAAGCGAGTGGATGTGTTTGAAAGTGCAACAAAAATTGAAAAGCAGGTTTGAAAAGCACAAGTTGTCACAAAGAAGTTTAAGGCAAATTTGAAAATTCCATCATATTTTGTTTGGTTTGTCAACCGTTAGATGGCACTGGGAAAGCATTAGAAATAATGTCCCACATAACTCCACCAAAACAGTGCAATAAAACAACTATGATAAACACTCACCATTGAAATAAAAAAAATTAAGGACAAATTTGAAAATGCCGTTTAAGAAAGCCCTCTCCCCAAAAAAATTCAAATTCAATCGCAATTCTCCGCAAAAATTGTCGTGACAATATAAATGGTTTTTTGTTTCTTGATATAAAATATTAATATCAATCTCGTTTTCGTTGTGTTTCTTCAACTGACACTAATCTCTTCTTTTCAATTTTTTTTATCGATTTTCTCCCCATGTCGCCTGTCTTTCTCTTTTTTGTGATGGTGTTAGGGTGGGCAAATTTTTTAGAATGAAATTCAAAATTATTTAAGGATCTAACGTTTTAATAAATTCCAGCGGAAAAGTAAAGCGTAAGGCACAAAAAAAAACACAAAAGAAGGACGATCGAAGTGTGCGAAACAAAAGACGATCGCAATGACAAAAACGCAAGACTACCAAATCGAATGAGTGATCAGCAAAAAAACGATGTCCTCATCAATTAAAAAAAAAAAGACGAGACCAGCGACGATTAGGATAAAAAAAAGTTCAAAACTGATCATGAAAAAGTCAGAAACAAATGACAATTGAGCTTTTCTAAATTTGAGACATCGAGTTTTCGCGCAAAAAATTCACAAAAGAAAACATAAAACAATCAATGGAAACAAAATTAAAAGAAGAAAGAAGAACAGAAGAAAGTCGAATAACACAAGAGAGATATAAAAGACGTAAGAATGTAAAGACGGAGATCGAAATTTGACAAAAAGTTAAAGAAAAGAGATCGAAACGTCTAAAAGCAAAACAAGAAACAATCAAAATTAATAAAAAATTAACATATGACGATTGAAACATACAAAAGCAAAATACGAAGCGAAAAAGTAGATAAGAAATAAAGAAATCGATAAGAAAAAAGCGCACAAGAGAGAAATAAAATACCATCAAATTTTACAAAGAATGAACAGAACGAGCAGGAAAAAGAGAAATGTACAAAAGCGAAACAAGAGGCGATCAAAGTTGAAGAAAAACGAACAGAAAGAAGTCGACACGCACAAAAGAAAAACAAAAGGTAATAAAAATTGACAAAATACGAACAAAAAGAAGTCGAAAAGCAAAATAAAAGGCAATCACGGATTAACAGAAAACATTCAAAAAGAAATTGAAACTCACACATTAATCTACCACTAGATGGACGCAGAAGAGACACAAAGAAAAACTTCCGAGTCAACATAAACGGACGAAACAATTGCTCGGTACTTACACACACACTGTATAATAAATTCGTCATTTCTAATATAATTATTATAAATCTACCCTAAATTTTATAACTCAAATTTAAAAATGCCGCTTTAACTTGTTTTGACCCATCAATCACAAGATTGCGTAGAAATTACATAAAAAATCAAGTTCCTTGATAACACCACTGATGAAACATTGGTCGATTCTTATACAGGTGTCTCCTAAGTATGTTCCAAAATTTGAGGTTGGGATATGAACATATAGCAGCAAATACATACTAAAGACACTATGACAAAAGCAAAACCTGCGACTAATTTTCACTGTTTTGACATTTATTTCAATCACAATAATAATTACTCGAAGTTGTATGCTATTTCTGTCTACTTAGTGTTTTTAATTGTGCTTACTGTTATTATTATAAATTTTGTTGCCATTCGGTTTTGTTTGCAGTGGATTCCTCGAGCATCCTCTGTAAAACAAAGTAATTGTCAAAAATCTGAGAATTTGTATGAGGTTTCGTTTTTTTCATAGTTTCCTTAATATGTATTTTTGGCCAAACGTTCATATGAACATTTTTTCTTAAAATATTAATGGAAATCACATTCTCTCATTTTGGAAAGTACTTAGGAATCACCCTGTATAATAAATTCGGCCCTTCTGATAATTTTATTATTATAAACCTTTTAGTACGAGTTCAATTGTTTTTCTTTTTGCATAAAACCTCAAGCTTTCCCGCTTTTTCTGAGCGATGATTTCATCCTGGTTTTATTTTAACTAGAAACGAGTAGAAACTGATTAGCATAAGGCCTTCAGAAATGCGGCCGACGAGTTGGATTCACACGGAAACAAAAAAGAAAAATTCGCGAGGATTAATGTCCCCGCTGAACACTTACAAATCGACGCCAATAAAACTTTAAATATCGTGCATTAAGCAGAATTATGAAATTATACGTGAAATTCGGGCTCTCTCACGTGGCTCCCGCGGCCGGTAGAACGGGTTTGCGCCGGCCGGTGGTATTTATGATTTTGTCCATGGGCCCTCGTCGGGCGATAAATCATCGCGTCGCGACCTGGTTTCGCGTTTCCGAGCGACGCCCTCTACGAAAACGGCAATAAATCATCGAACTACTCGATTTACAGAAACGGGACACCGGATCCGCCGTGGACGAGTCTCTTGTTTCGTATGTAAATGCGTCGTTACGCCATTGTCATGGAAATCGCCCTTTCAAATTATCTTCCCCGTTTCTTAGCTTACGCCCGTTTTTATTGTTCGTATTTCTTTTCGTGTCAGTTGAATAATGGACGCGGAACATGGAATCGCTTATGTTAACTCGAATTACACCAACAGGGATTTCCATGTCCATTCATGAAGAGAAACCAGAGAGAAAGTTCTACATCTCACGAGAAAGTTTAAAAAAAATATCGGGTGGTTAATTTTTTTTTGTATTTGGAGTAATTCACCAGATTTTCATGAAAATTAGTGACATTAAAAATTTTCAAAAACAGAGAAATAATAATACAAATTTCGTTTTGCATTTAAAAACGATGGTAGTGTGAATTATCGTTTAAAAACAAAAGATAGTAGACTTGTTAACGATAGGTAAAGATAGATTATTTTAAACGGACGCTTAAAATTGGCGCTATCACTCTACGTTTCACTATCGATTGATAGCTTCGTCAATAATTTATTATACAATTTCGCCGGACAAGAATCTACTTTAATGATAGGTAAAGAGTTTGAAAAAATTGAAAGTTAAAAATCATAATCAATTAGCAATTTTTTTTTCAAAATAATGTTAATGCGAATCGTACTTTAAAAGATTTAAAAAATTGAAAAGTTGAAACAAAAAATTATTAAAAATCTAAATTATTAATTAACCGCTCGTGTTTATAGTTAGTTGTGTGTTTTTCTTAAGTATAGAATCGATTGTGCCATCTTTAAAAAACAAAAGACAAGAGACTTCAACTAAATAAAAAAAGAGTATGAAATGAATTGAAAAGCTAAAAACAGAAGCGAAAATTTAGTTTCAGTTTAAAAAAGTTAAAAGTTAAAAATGGAAAAGACGATTAATCATTTTCTTTTCAAAATAACCGGCAGTGAGAATCGGCCTTAAAAAAAAAAGCAAAGGACAATCGACAGCTTAATGAACGGAAACTATTTTTAAAAATTTGAAAAGTTAAAACAAAAAAATTTTAAAAATTGAAATTAAAATTAATTAATCATCCTTGTCTTTAATTGGTTATTTGTCTTTTTTTTAATGTCTTATTAGATTTTACTGAGCAGTATGAATTAACCTTTAAAAAACAAATGCCAAGCGACTTCTTAATGTAAGGAAAGTACGTTTTTTTTAATTTGTTGCTAGTCGGTTTAGATTGCTGTGGATTTCTCAAGCATCGTCTGTACTCTTGTTTCGGTTCTATTTGGGACCTCGTCAGCAGAAGCGTAACACTGCAAACCGACCTGTCCTAGTTATTCGCAATTACGATGTAATAGTAACATCTTGCAATCGGTTTTTGACCTAACATTGTATGAGGATTAACAAATTGCAACCAGTTTGCTCTTAATAAGTCATTCCATACAAGGCGGCCAAGCGTGCTGTCAAAGCAAGTTTAAAAAAAATTGTCGTTAGTGTTGCTTATTAAGTGGCAAACTGGTTGCAATTTGTCAATCCTCATGCAATATTAGATCAAAAAGCGATTGCAAGATGTCGCGCCTTAGACTTTTCGTAAGGAAAATAGTTTTAAAAATGGCAAAGTTAAAAAAAAGTAAAGGCGATTAATTAATCGTTCTGTTTTCATAACAATGCTAGTGAGAATCGTCCTTTAAGAAAACAAAACACAATCGACTTCTTAATTTTGAAAAAATTCGAAAGTTAAACACGAAAAACTAAAAAAATTAAAATTAAAAATAAAGTAAATTAATTCACCGTTCTTGCCTTCATTAGTCAGTTACTTGGTTTCTTTATTATTGTTTTAAGTAAAATTAATTGAGCAGTGTGAATTAAACAAAAGCAAATCGATTTTTTAACTTAAAAAAAAATAGCGTTTAAGTGGTAACCTTAAATAAATAGAAATGGCGATTAATTAATCATTTTATTTTCAAAACGACAGCAGTGAGAATCGTCTTTAAAAAAAAAAAAACAGAACACAATGGACTTAACAAAACATTTAAAAAAATTAATTAATTAGTCGTTCTTGTTTTAATTTAATTAGTTTGTTAATTAAACAATTTTGTTCAAAAACAAAAAAATAATAAAAGACACAAAAGCGTGTATTAAATTTAAAAGATAAATAAATAAAAACAAAAGCCAATCGACTTTATAACGAAAGAATAAGATAATTAAGAATAACAGTCATTGAAAAAATGACGAAGATAAAAATAGAAAAGGCGATTAATTAATCATTTTCTTTTCAAAATGACGGTAGTGTGAATCGTCCTTTAAAAAAATAAAAGACAATCGATAGGTGCGTCATGATTAAGTTATGGCGCGGCTTGCCATCGCCAAACTGTTGTTATTCCTTAGAATTCCAGCGCTACTCAAACAATTTTGTAAAAAAAATAATTGTTAATAGTGGCGATTAGCTACAGGACATGCAACAAGCAAGTCTACTTGCGACTCTCAAGTTCAGTAGTACCCTGTATATGAAAACACCGCAATTCAGAAAATTTAATAAAAATAAAAACTGTATTGTAAGGCAAAATTCAATCTGCTTTTTTTTTTCAAGTATTACTTGCGACTTAAGTTCAAGAAAACTCTGTATATGTATAAATGTACCGTAAAACTTTTCCGGAATTTTGCAACGTAACTTTAACGAACGATACATACAAAATGGAGGAAACAAGAATGAAAAAAAATTTCCCTGAGAAACGTCGTTCGTATTTAAAAGCTAAGCGAGATAAAGCAAAAATTTACGACTCAAGTTCAAGAAAACCCTGTATATGTATAAATGCACTGTAAAACTTTTCTGGAATTTTGCAACGTAACTTTATCGAACGATACATACAAAATGGAGGAAACAAGAATGAAAAAAAAATTGCCTGAGAAACGTCGTTCATATTTAAAAGCTGAGCGAGATAAAGCAAAAATTTGTTAAAATATAGATAGCAGCACATCTGTTGCGCCTTGAAACTTGCCGGGCGTAATTTGCGGAACGCATGCGAGAGAGCCTTGCGCTCTTAATTACGTCCCTGGCTTTGTTCGAGCGCCGAGAAAATGAACAGTTATCGCGCCCGTGCGCTCGGGATATCATTAAACGTGGCCGAGCCGGCTCTGAAAACTCGGAAGTCACGTTTTAGCTATTTCAGATTTGCTTTAGTTATGGCAGAAATAATAATGGGCTCGCTTATCTACCCGCGCGCCGCGCCGCCGCGAAAAACGCGGCCGAACAAAGGATTTCAATTAATGAAACGTCCGGGGCCTGTCGCGATTGCGACAGATCCGGACACAATAGCTCCGCTAATTCGGTTACAAAATACTACGCCCGCCCATATACGGACACCCTATCGATGTGTGACATCTGGGCCCGATCTAATCGTAAGCACACCGGCTCGATTAAGAGCGACTTTCCGTTTTTTTTTTTTCTTTTCACTTTCTTTGTTGTAGAGGCACGTGGATCGAGTCTTCTTTAAATCACCACTGTTGATGTTAATTAATTAATTAGCGGATTGCTACTCAGCCATTTACTTCAAGACAATACGAACTTCTGCGCTTGGTGTACAACCGGCCTTAAAAATCATTAAATTCAGTTATGATTGCAAATTAATCCCGAATTTTGTATCAAACTTGAACTCGACAATAAAATTTGAGCCCTTGCTCCTGGGTGTTAGGATGAGCGCAACAAAAACAAACTTGCATTTGCTTTATTAGGAAAAGTAAATAAGTAAGTAAAACAGCTGAACGTAGATCAGTAGAAGAAACGAAGAGTAAGGAAAGATTACGAGAAAATTACAATGAAATTGGGTCTCAAAAGAAAGGGATGTTTTTAAAGATAAAGTAAATTCTTATACAGGGTGCTACGATGCTTCATTTATTTTTTTTTTAAATATTATATTATAGGGTTTCATTTTTCAACTGTTTAAATCATAATCTAATCATGTCTTGTAGAATGACTCAAGTAAACTCTTTTCAACATAGTATACTCTTTGAATGAGATCATTTCAACAAATATCAACTAAAAAAGTTAAATTTTTCGTTACCAAAAAAGAAGTTCCCTAAATTCCGCTGTATAATCCCGAATATATCTATACATACATATAACTATGGCAATGCAGTTCAATAAATGACTGAAGCATCCTAACATCCTGTATAATAAATTCGTTTCGTGCGTTTTTACTTTACAAGTTACCTATAACTTTTTCTCTTTTGTTTCTGCTTCCGCATAAATTTTTCGAGCTTCGTTGAGGCTATTTTGTATTTCGTTGCAGTTTTTTTTTGTTTTCCGTTAGTCTTTTGAATTTGTTTAACACTCTTCTAGAGAATCATCGATCTTCTTTTGTTTCCCGTTCTTCTTTTTTCTCCCATTTCCATGTTGATTCTGTTTTGCGATTTTTTTTACTGAATAACGCTTTTCGTAATCATTTTGTTTCTGTTTCTGGTAGTGTTCCTTTGCTTTAAGATTTTTTTAACGCTTCAATGAAAAAGCGCCGATCTTCTTTTGTTTTTTTTGTTCAACCTCTATTGATTATTTTATTCCTGCTTGCAAATTAGTTTTCATATTTCATCCACGTGGACGCTACTTTAGTTCATTGAAGTTTTCTTGTGTTTTCCGTTAGCCTTTTGATTTTTTTTTTTTTTTGGAGCACCATTGGAGAACCGTCGATCGTCTTTTGTTTTTAGTTCACCACTTTTCTCCCATTTCCATGTCACGCTTGCGAACTTTTTTTTTCTTTTTATCGTAATTCATTTCGTTTCCGCTTGCGTCTTTTTTTGTATGTATAAGAGAAATTCGAAAATTTTTCGAATAAAATTTTCTCAAATCTTCGAAAGGAAAAGTTGATCGGTTCAATATTTTTGAATGCCCCCTGTATATGACGGAAGACATCCATACGTTTACGAGTATATTTTGAGTTTGATTAGGCACAGAAACTTTAATTTTTCTTTTTTATTCTTACACCAGACAGGTGCCGATCTCTCTGTGACCTTGTCGGGGAAACGTCAAGCTAGTTATTCCTGTATCACCTGCTGCGACTGCGACCGACTTACAAAGTGCCTTATAAAACCCGTCGCACTTGATCATTAAAAATGAAAAATTGCTTCGAGAACTTCAAAGTATCCGACCAAGCGACAAGTAGATGTTTTAAGAGAGAAAGAGCTTCTTCTTCTTAAAATTCCAGAACATTAATAAGGTTCGAATTATGTACATTTTAAATCTCATTGCACATGTTCAATCAAGATTGAAGGTACTATGTTTGGAAGAAACTATTTTTTTTCTTCTCAATTGTTTTAAGAGCTTCTTTTAAAATTCCAGGACCTTAATAAGGTTCAAGATTTTTAAAACCCTTCGCGCCTGTTTAATTAAGAATGAAGTCACTTTGTTTGGAGGAAGCAAAAAGAATGTGATTTCTAATTTTCTTCTAAATTGTTTTTTGACGATGAGTTTCCTCTTCTAGAAATTCCAGAATCTTAATAAGGTTCAAATGAATGAAATTCAAAACCCATCGCACCTGTCCAATTAAGAATGAAGGCACTATACGAGGAGAAAACAAAAAAAGAAATGGTGAATTCTATTTTTCTTCTAAATAGTTTTGAAATCTTCAATGTAATCGAGCAACTCGTGTCGCTTTTAAGATGATGAGTTTCTTCTCGCCGCTCGGCTATTATTAATTTCATGTGCAATAAGTAGAAGAAGAAGGCGCGCAGCGCAAATTTTTCATTTCCAACGTCCATATTGCCTCGGTCTTTATGGCGACCACAATTATTCCCTTCGAAATTAAAAGCGCGGTTTATGTCCGTGCGGTCGGGTTTGTCGGCGACCCCATCGGAAATTGTTTTCACAAACGCGTAGCAGTAAATAAATAATGTCCGGCACATTCCAACTCGCTGGCGTAATTTTTCATGTTAATAAAAAAAAGATAAAAAAAGAAATACCCTCGCACAAGAATTTAAAAATTTTATTATATTATTCTAGTATTTTACATGTATTTACAGTTTCTTTTTTTAGAATAAAATAATAGTTTTGTTTTTATAGTCGTGATCGTCTTCATCGAGAGGTGAGACGTAATAAAGGAGGCGACAGCGTAAAGGTACGTTCTCATAGCAGCGAGCAACGGCTGACGCTCGCGCTTCTAACGCAACGTTCATATTACTTTATTACTTCTCGACTCTTGGTATTTAATATTTGGTCCATGCAGACTGGTCATAAATACATACAGGGCTGTACAGAAAACGTGCGTACACAGACAGGCAAGATCGCTCCTAAGCCTAAATCATTAATATCACAATCGAAATTCAAGTGCGGCGAAAATAAATTAAAATTTACATTAATTTACACACTGGGGGGGAATCACAGATTTAATTCGCACTAAATCGGCTCCGCTCTCACGTCTTCCGCTCGCCATCCGAAAACAACAGTTCGCACTTGACCACCTGGTTGTAAACCCTATCTATCCGCTCGTTGAGGATCTTGATGCTCTTGTCGGGGATCGTCGGAAGAACATCTTTGATTTTGGCACCGTTTTGCTTCTCGAACATGCCCCTTAGGAGCGACCCCATGTTACCATCGCGCTTCAATTGCTTCACCACATCCGCCGTTTGTCTCCTGAAGAGGCAAAGGTTATCCAACAAGATCGAGTGGTAAATCTCATATTTCTGCAACAATCGATACCCATGGAGCAACCCCGATTCGTTATCCAAAAAAACCAGCAAGTTCGAGTCGATTTTCTTCGCCAGATTATGGGCAGGTGCATCCATGATGTTCACATTCCACTGGTAATTATACAGGTTGTTCACAACGCGATCCAAGTTGGCCGTTAGGTAGTCAAAAACAATCAAATCCGACCACTGTGCCAGCTCAACCAAACTATTGAGGAGGTGGCGGTTATTTTGGAGCGCCGTCATGTTGATGACGTCGTTTTTATTGAGGTGCCTCTCACTGGGCTTGAAGACCGAAGGAATGGTCGCCGAGTCCAAATTAGGGATGTACTTGGTTAAAACGATGGGCCTATTCGAATTCCACTGGGCTGACGCAATGTCATGGGCAAGATTCTGCCACAGCGGGGCCTTCAAATTCACGACGCTGACAACAGATGGGGCCAAGTTCTCCAACTTCAAGATTTGGGCCAGGTAAAAACTGAATAATTCCCCTTGGATTTGATCAGTATTCTGCCTGTACCTCACGCAACCCTGAGAGCCATCTTGAAACGTCACCAGGCGATTCTGCATACGTCCACAGCCATTTTCTAGTTTGACGGCGACCCCTTTGGCTACGTAACTGGCCCAAGTGGCGTGCTTGGTCCTGTCATAACCCTCGGGTAACGCTTCTTCTACGCTCCTGCCCCAGTAAATCCCATCCTCGACCAGCGAATCCAGCACGTTTTCACCTGGTGACCGTCGATCGATGAACGAGACCGTCGGGTATTCGTTGATGGAGTCTTTGGTGGGGGCTCCGCCGTAACTGTTATTGACGAAAATCGTCCGAATCACTTCACTGGCATCGGCTGGGGCCTCGATGGGCTTTGGACTGTCTCTAAAGTACACTAGAGGGATCAAGATACCCACGAAAAGGCCCACCGAAAAGGCGAACACGACACTCAGTAAACACAAGTTCCTATACACGGGAGGTTTGGCTGAGGGCTTCGCGTCGTTGTGCCACAGTGGTAGGGTATTCTTGTCCATTTTGTTGGCGTCTAGGGCAGGCTGCATCACCATCACTACTTCTAAGAAATCACTTCATTACTTCAGACCTGAAACAATACAAAAGAACTACAGTCAAATTTGAGCTGATTTAAATCAAAGTAGACATCTTGCGATAAGGTTTACAAAAAGAAATCGAGGGGTTGTACGTTTTCGCCCGGTAAACAAAAGTACGCTTTGAAAGTCCGTGTTTTGCATTTATTTTCTTAAACTGCAAATAAAATCGAGCTTGCGTGCTTTCTCCTAAAAGTTGTACGGCGACATCTGTATAACTAGAAAATCTAATTTCTTCAACGTGGCGCCATCTGTTTACGAATTGAGGAAGTCGTTTGTTTCTCGTTTATTTTCTTAAACTGCAATTAAAAGCAAAAACAAATTATAAAGCAACGTCTATTTAACAAGAATTTCTCCAAGTGGCGCCATCTCTTAACGACTTAGGAAAGTTCTTTTGTGTTGCGTTTGCTTCTTTAAATTGTAATAAAATCAAGCACTCGTTGTCTCTTTTAAAGGTTGTACAACGACATCTATACAACATGGATATGTAATTTCTCCAACGTGGCGCCATCTATTAACGAATTAAGGAAGTTCTTTGTATTGCATTTATTTTCTTAAACTTGAAATAAAATCAAGCATGTGTGGTTTCGTTTAAAAATTGTAAAGCGACGTCTCTTAAAAATTGTTAAGCGACGCCTATATATCTGACAACAAAATAGAATTTCTCCAAAGTGGCACCATCTCTTAACGGCTTAGGAAAATTGTTTTGTATTGCGTTTACTTCCTTAAATTAGAATAAGATCAAGTATGCTCGCTTTTTCTTAAAAATTAAAAGGCGAAGTTCTATTTAACAAGAAAAGAGAGTGACGCCATCTTTTAACGAACTAAGGAAAACATTTTGAGTACTATTGCTGTATTGCTTTTATTTAATTTTAACTTAATCAGCAGTATGTAGAAGCTAGTGCACTTTCTCTTGAAAATTGTAGACCGACACCTTGCGTTATATGAATTTAGAAAAGAGAACCTAATTGCATGAATTTGAAAGTTCTTTGAGTGGTTTTGCAATATTCCGTTTATTTTCCGCGGTAAAACGATGCGCATCTTTTTCTTAAAAAGTATAAATCGATGGTTCCAATGATATTTTTAAAAAGAAAATTCTATAACCTGGCGCCATCTCTTCACGAATTAAGTTCTTTGAGTAGTTTTTGCGTTTATTTTCTTAAACCGCAATAAAATCAAATTAGGCACGCTTTGTGTTAAATTACTGTTGTATCAGGTGGACGTACTCGGAAAAAACAGGACCGGACTTCCTCGAAACCCACTTAGTTTTTAACGCGGCTTCTGCTTGAATTCGTTTCGTCCTCATGTGTTGATTTTAGTTCGAGTTAAAATTGGGCCGTAACTTGGTTGGACCCTAATAAATCGGGAGGTTTTACAAACCCGGTTATTTACGACGCCCGTAAATCCGCGCTCGTAAAATCGAATCGGCCGCCTTCGATTTTTTGCGCGATTTCCCGCGACACGCGTCCGTACTTAGCCTCTCTTTAAAACACACGTGATACCTTCAATCGCGTATTAAAACAGAGACTTTAACGGCGCGTCACGACACCACCATCAATTCGGTTTTAGTGTTTTACGCAGATGTAAAAGTTGAGACCCCGGCACCACCTCTAATTGTGTGGTTTTCTTTCATTGAGTTATTTTCAGCTTACATAGTTCACGTGGGCGGCGTGATTTCGAAAAAGAAATCCTGAAATCTGAAATTGCGGTCCCGCGCGTATCTTAAATTACGCGTCGCTTACGTCATTCCGGAATTAGAGTAGAGTCGATTCCGGATTTCATTACACTTTAATTGGCCGTCTTGATTTCGACGTGAACTTGTCGCAACTGGCTTGTAACTAATAGAGATGAGCACGTGAGAAATCGTTAAGTGTTAATTGAGTTGTGCACGTTTGCAAAACAACGATTATTAACGTCAGATTAGTGGACTAGAAATTCTCGCGTCGTGAGTCAGCTTTTTTCTCTTCGTCTCTTTTTTGCGTCCGTCTCTCTCGTGCTTCAATTCAAAAATCCGACACCTTTTCCCTTTTTTTTTCTTCTTTTATATCCGTCTCTGTTTCAACCATTCATGAATTGACTGCCTAGTTAGATAGGGAAAGAAACGCAAGCGAACATAGAATTCAATAAAAAAATTAAAAATAAAAGCTATCGCTTGAAACCAAAAAAAGGCAAACGGTTTACGATTGAATTTAAAATAAAAAATGGCAAGCATTCCGGATGCTTCTGAAAACCGCAGCTAAACAGTTGGTATCGAAAAACAACTGCCCATTCACCTACGAAACCGGAAAGAATTTAGAAGGGAAAGGCTCCGCCTTGTTTTGCCCGAAAAGTTTACCGCTGATTCATTGCTGTCACCGACGGAACTGTCAACCGAAACAATTGCAAAACGATAGGGTGAAACAGTCGGCGATTAAAACAGTTTTAAGTTCTCTGAACGAAAACAATTGCATCATTTTATATGAAAACAGTTGCTAACGAAAAACAAATGGCTTTATCATTCCGACGTTTGTTTGGAATAACTGTGAAACAATTGAAAATTCAATCGGTTTAGAGTCGGAAGGGCTTCTTTTAGTTATTCAAATGAAAACAATTACTAGTGAAACAATTCACAAATGCCGACTGATTTTATAGTTCCGGCACACGTTCAAACGAAACAATTGTGCAAGAAAAGGAGTGAAACAGTTAGCGATTAAAGCAATTTAAAGCGGGGGACTTTTTTCTTATTTTCGGAAAGTTTTCTGAATGAAAACGAAAATTATTAAACTTTTGGGTGAAACAATTGCTTTGCTTTTCAAAAATCCAAAACATTTTGAAATCATTCGACTTTCAAATGTTCATCACATCGAGTGCAATAAAAAGAGCCTTCTTAGATTTGGTAGATTTTGCTGATACAGATACAAACGATCTACCTAAAACAATTGCTATCGATCGAGTAAATACTGTTCGGAAAAGTTTATTTTTGTAAAAAAGGAAAATTCCTCGTCGTTTAGGATTTTCAAAATCGAATTAAAAGACGTACAGGCAAAGAAACCACTAAATGAAACAACTGCTATCTACTAGTAAGTAACTGAGGACAAATCAAAGATATACTATCCGGAAAATAAAAGATATATAGATAAAACAATTGCTATCGACTAGTAAACTAGGAAAACACGTTTCTTTTTGTGAAATAATTCCTACCACCTAATGAACTAATATTAATTGTATTGAATTGACAAACTTGTAACTTATGTTGCAAATAAAATTCAAAATTCAAAAATTCAAAATTCAGAACTAAGGAAACACTGAAGGTAAGTCGACAGAAAACTATTTAGAAAAGACAAACGTTATTAGAAACAAATGACGGGAAAAAAATTTTAAAAATACCAGCATTTTAAAAATCATTCAAAAAAACGCAGAAGCAAGTAAGTCGGAAGTCAAAACAATTGATATCGACTCGACTAACGGAAAAAGAAAAAGAAAAGAATGAAAAGAAACCTGTTAAAAGTCAACTTAGCAGGTAAAACAATTGCTATCGACTCTGTTAATTTATAAAAAACGAAATAAAAGAAATTAAAAGTTTCCAAAAACATTTAAAAACGCAGGATCAAGCAAACCAGGAAACGAAAAAGAAATAGAATTACAAGAAATTCAAATATTTGAAAACAGAAGGTGAAACAATTGTTAGCGCCTCAACTAATACATAAAAGAAGGAATTAAAGAAAAATTGGAAATAATTTAAAATTCGCAGAGGAGACCAAAACAATTGCAGTAGAGGAACAATTGCCGGCGATTTGGATGACTTAATTTGAATTTTGATCGATTAATCGACAAAGACAAGAGAAAAAAATGCGGAAGAGAATTGAGTCTATTTTTTTTTGTTAAAAACAAATGCCATTAATCGTTCCATTTTCAAAATCACTTAAAATTCAAGAGGATAAAACAGTTGCTATCGACTACCACACCTAGAAAACACCGAAATTTCAGTTTTCTATAAAATTATTCGATCACTATCGATAGTGAAAAAGGAGAGAGGGATACGTTTGAGACTTAAGAGACGAAGATTCGTCAAGAATTTTAATGATTTTCTAAAGCAATAAAAATTGAGAACCTTTAAGTTTAATTCGTCAAAAGCTTCGGCGATTTCGATCAAGTTATTCGACTACATTCGATACAGAAACTGGAGAACTAAGGGCTTTATGGAGATTTATAGTTTCTAGGTGATTTTATGAGACAGAGAAAATTGTGCTTGATTTCGTCAAAAATTCCAGCGACTTCGATGAAACTATTCGATTATCAAACCTAACGAAACCAGAGGAGAGTGTAAAAGAACTAGAAAGGCTGAAATTCGTCAGACATTTCAATAATTTTGTAAGGCAATGAAAATTGACTTAATTTCGTCGAAAATTCCGGCGATTTCGGTTAAATTATTCGAATATTTTCGAAAGAGAAACTAGAGGAAAAAGTAAGTAAGAGTAGAATGATTGATATTTGTCAGAAATTTCGATGATTTTATGGTGGAGAGAAAACTGAACTAGATTTCTTCGAAAATTCCGGCGATTTGGATAAAGCTTATTAATAATCGATTATCAGTTAACCAGAGGAAAAATGAATGGGACTTGAAGAATTGAAATTTGTTTGACGATTTCACGAAGCGATGAAAACTTAATTTCAACGAAAACCGCAGTGATTTCAACGAGTCGTGAGACGACGAACAGGCGAATGATTGCATTTTTTGTTTGTTTCCAGAAGTTCATTATCGAATATGAAAATGAGGGACGTAAGAGGTGAAATTTTAACCAAAATGAATTTAGAATGCGATAAGGCTTAGGTTTAGCTTCGTCAAAAATTTCAGCGCGAAGTTATTCGTTCTCATCAGTAGTGAGTGAAGAAGAAAAAATTAATGGGGCTTTGGAGGACTAAAAATTGTCGGAAATTTCGACAATTTCATGAAGCGGTGAAAATTGAACTTAATTTCGTCGAAAACTCCGAAAATTTCAATGAGTAAATAAATCGACGAAACGGATTTTTTTTTTGTTTTCCAAAAGATTAATGAAGACGTTCATTTTCAGTTTTCCTTGAAATCGACGATGAAAATGGGGGAAAAGTGCTTGGGGCTTGAGAAGTGAAATTGTATGACATTATAAGGCGTTTAAATTTCTCAAAAATTCCGGCAATTTCGATGAAGTTGTTCAATTATCATCGAAAATTAAACTGGAGACATGAGGGCCTGAAATTCGCCTGAAATTTCAATGATTTTATAAAAGAATGAGAAATGTTTAATTGGTCGAAAATTTCGAAGAGGTTCATCGATTATCATCAAATGGAGGAAAA
Source organism: Serrognathus titanus (assembly GCA_039766575.1). Classification (NCBI taxonomy): domain Eukaryota; kingdom Metazoa; phylum Arthropoda; class Insecta; order Coleoptera; family Lucanidae; genus Serrognathus; species Serrognathus titanus. The sequence continues at coordinate 884,972 of CM077911.1, forward strand.
AGTGAACGGGACTTGAAAAGCTGAAATTCGTCAGAAATATCGACAATTTCATGAAGCGGTGAAAATGAGCTTACTTTTCTCGAAAACCCAGGAAGTTTCAACTAGTCGTGAGATAACGAACCCGCAGATGTTTTTTTTTTACAAATGATGTGAAAAAATTTATTTAGATTTAAACTAAGTTATTTAATTATCATCAAATGATAATGAAACTGGAGACTTGAGGAATTGAAATTCGTCAGAAATTTCAATAATTGAAAAATGAGGAATTGTTCGAAAATTCCGGCGATTTCGATGAACTTCATCAATAATGAGTTAGGAGTGGCTGAAATTCGTCAGATTTCTCGACGATTTTATAAAACGGTGAAAATTATAGCGTATTAAGGTTAGTACAGCCGAAAACTCCGGTGACTTCAACGAGCCGTCAGACGACGAACCCGTAGATGTTCTTTTCCTGATTTTCCGGAAACTGTAAAAATTTGGCAAAAGATTCTGGTCAATACCTGTGTGTATCCGCTCGAAAATAGTTCGCTTATCGACGGACGTGAGCAATAAAAAGCTCTGTGTGATATCCAGAGCGCTTTGTCTCGCCAAGGAGGAGAGAGAGCCACACCGTTTGCAACACTGAATTTCGCAAGTGAAACACTTTTGAGTTTTCCCGGCTACGCGCACAGCCCGCGATTTTTCCGGATCCGTCGGAGCACGTCCGCGCACCCAACCGGAATTTTCACTGCGTTCGCTGCGACAACGAAAAGAAGAAGAAGAAAAGAAGTTCCATAGAGCACGCCGGCGATCGATCGCACGTCCTCAGCCGGGGCAGTGCTTTGAAAGACTGAAGCGTGAAGCGGTTCTGGCCGATTCTTCAAGTCCGACGAGACACAACAATGATGTGGAGAGAGACGGCCATACATACTTGACATATTTTGATAGAAGGAGAGAACTTTTGCTGTATTTTTCTTGAAGGCAGAGCGAGACGGATTGCGCTCTCTCACCCAAGTAAGGAGAGAGACCGCCGACAAATAGTATAGTAAAGTCGAAGATGCGTTCAATGAAGACGGATTTATTAGCGGGATTTAGAGGGAAAAGGACACGAGAACAGGTATATTTCATTGTGTACACAGCGAGCCGAAGGTCAGGAGAGAGACGGACGTAAACTATGACAAAACGATGCTCAACTCCGGATTACTATATTATCATCGGGGCATACGCGCTTACAAATTATATAGAAGTACTTATTATTTTTCGGGAGGGTTGCCTTCACCACTTGTTCCTTCCCTCCCCCGTTAAAACGACGACGTCGCGTCGACGTTCTTATCTTTGGCTACGCGCCGCTCGCGTATCGTTCGCTGGCATTCCTTAAATATTTATGTTCCTACTCCGTAACGTGTTGTACGCGGCGAGTTGTATCTTACTTTTATGTTTCCAGAATTCCTCACCCCCCCCCTTTTCCCGTCTCCACCCCAAAAACGAAATTCACATTCATATTTGGCCGTCATTGAGTACTCGCTCGGAAATTGGCAATAGTTTCATAAGTCACCCTCGTATAAATAGAATTCGCCGATAAATTAGCGGCTCGTAAAATACTGATTTCGTTGCGTCCGTCTCTGCTTTAATTTATGTCGCCAATAATTTCCGATAATTTCGGAAATTAAGATAGCAAAATTCCCGTTTAATGGCGATCGTAAATTCACGGCGGATAATTAAAAATAATAATCATAATCAACATTGTTGGGCGACGAGGATAATTGAATAATTTTCTGAATTTATTGATCATTAAATGGGATCTACCTTAAAAGTTGTCTTTTTTTTTTAGTTGCGCCATAATCAATAATTTTACATTCAAAGTTAAAAGAAAATAAATCTATTAGTAACGTTTAATTTTTTTTTTCGATCACTTATTCGTGATGTTCCCTTGTTTTGATTTAATTTTCTCTTGTTTTCTTTCTCTTTCCTTTATTAAACTAAATTAGTTGTTTTTGTTATTCGTTTATGGAGTCTTCTCCATTAACCAATCGCCTTCTATATTTATGAAACTCCTTCACTGCTGGATCGTCTTTCATTTTTTTTTAATAAAGAACGAGGAAACAAAAACAAAAGAGAACAAAAGAAGATCTATAAAATCAGTAAAAATTAAAACAAGTAATTTACTGGAAGATGAATATGAATATGAATAAATTTGTTTTAATTTTTTACTTTTGTTTTCTTTTTCTCTATATTCGTCGTTATTCATTGTTCTTGTTGATCGTCTTTTATTTTTATAAAACACCTTCACTGTTGGACCGTCTTTTCTTTCCAAAAAAAAGTAATAATAATAAAAGACAACGATGATACAAAAACAAAAGAAAACAAAAAAACGATCAATAAAAATCAGGAAAAATTAAAACAAGTATTTATTAGAGGATGAAGTATTCATTCATTGTTTTTTTTTTTCTTCATTATTCTTCTTTGTTTTTTATTTCTTTTTGATCCTCTCTCATTTTCAAAAAAAATTAAGTAAAGCGAGGAAAAACAAAAGAAAACAAAAGACGATCGATAAAAATAAGAAGAAATTTATTATTGTTGATCGTCTTTTGTTTTCTTTTGTTTTTTTTTTCTTCGTAATTCTTCTTGTTTTTTTTTTCTTCATTATTCTTCTTTGTTTTTTATTTCTTTTTGATCCTCTCTCATTTTCAAAAAAAATTAAGGAAAACGAGGAAAACAAAAGAAAACAAAAGACGATCGATAAAAATAAGAAGAAATTTATTACTGTTGATCGTCTTTTGTTTTCTTTTGTTTTTTTTTCTTCGTAATTCTTCTTTGCTTTTTAATTTCTTTTTGATCCTCTCTCATTTTCAAAAAAATTAAGAAGAACAACGAGGAAAACACAAAAGAAAACAAAAGACGGTCAATAAAAATAAGAAGAAATTTAAACATCTTGTTTCATTTTTTCCTTATTTTTATTGATCGTCTTTTGTTTTCTTTTGATCTTTTTCTTCATTATTCTTCTTTGTTTTTTATTTCGTTTCGATCCTCTCATTTAAAAAAATAAAATTAAGAACAACGAGGAAAAAACAAAAGAAAACAAAAGACGATCGATAAAAATAAGGAAAGAGACGAATAGTTATCTTGCTTTAATGTTTTCTAATTTTGATTGATCGTCTTTTGTTTTCTTTTTGGTTTTTCTTAGTTGTTTTTTTTATTTTTTTTGTGAAAGGAGATCAAAAAGAAATAAGATAACAAAGGAGAATTATGAAGGAAAAAAGGCAAAAGATGATCAATAAAAATCAGGAAAAATTAAAACAACTAGTTATCTTGCTAATTTTTCCTGATTTTTATTGATCGTCTTTTGTTTTTTCTTCATTATTCTTCTTTGTTTTTGATTTCTTTTTGATCCTCTTTGATTTCCAAAAAAAATTAAGGAGAACGACGAGAAGAAAACAAACGACGATCGATAAAAATAAGGAAAAATTTAAACAAGTATCTTTTGTTTTATTTTTCCTAATTTTTATTGATCGTCTTTTGTTTTCTTTTGTTTTTTCTTCATTATTTTTCTTTGTTTTATTTTAAATCCTTGTTGATCTTCTGTCATTTAAAAAAAAAATAAGAAGAACAACGAAGAAAAAGCAAAAGACAGGAAACAAAACACAGGAAAAATGAATTTTAATTAGCCTTTGTGTTTGTTTAAATTTTTCTTTTCAATTTTTCATCTATATTGTTTTCTTGTTTTTTTTTGCATTTTTAGCTTAAAATGAAAAATTGCTATCAACTCATAAAACAAAAAGTCTAGTCTAATTAGTTCTATCTGTCAACAGTTTGACATTAGACAGTTCATTAATGTCATATACTTGCCAGTTCGTTTGGGCAAATTTCTACGATAACTCACAAGATCAAAATCGATGTAAGATACCGTTCTAAGGGTAGTTAATTTTGACCCATCCTAAAATTTGATTTATTTTTGCACTTTTTTTTCTCATAATATTTTTCCGTTCAAGTCCTGGTAGTTGAATCGAACGTTCGTTTCCACGAATACAAAACCGCTTTGATCTCCAATCGAAATAAAAACGTCAACGTCCGGAGGTTCGTCCGCTTGTTTCGCCCTAATTGATCAATAAAAATTTACTGCGTCCCAATTAAACGCGGAACCGCGGCAATTAGCGACTTTTCCAGGCCGGTCCTGATTAGAAGCGCACGAAAACGCGCGCCGGTCAACCGTACGTGTGCCCTTTCGTAAACGCCAGAGTTGAAAAGAACAATGGTGGAACGCACCACAAAGGGGCCATAAAGATAATCTACGGCGGCTATTGTTTTTCAGACGCGTTATGAAATACGATTCTATTAGAACGCGAACATAAATTTAATTGACGCGCGCGGCGCGCTGATGAATGGCGGGCGGAATCGATACGCGCGTTGCCGACCGTGGAAATTAATCGACGCGTCACACGAAAAAAAAGAACTCTTGCCATGACGCAACTCCTAACGTACACGCTCACACTTCGACCACGCGCCAACCTCTACTATCATTTTGCCATCCAACGAAAAATTTCACGCACCCATCTCTGAAATTTCATTCGCATACTTTTAGCTGAAGTAATTTCCAATAATAGTTTCCATTATATGTCTTATAACAAAACAGACGCCTACCAAACTCCACTCGTCATCATAAATTTGACGTAACCACTTCTCTGTGTGGTTCACAACAAATTTAAAAGATTTCCACTGTATTTAAACGAGTGAATCTCAAATTGATCGAAGCTCCCCCCCAGTGAGGAGGTTAAATTGTCTCAGGGGGCGTTAGGGCGACCGATTGACTTTAAACGTCAAAATCTGCTTTGTTCCACGCAATGGTCATCAGATCGTTCACGTGTTGTTGGGAGATTCACAACGCTTCCTTTAAATCAGCGGTTCTCAAAGTGGTCAATCATGAGGGGCGTTTAAATTATCCGTGGGGGCGTCAGAGTAGTAACAGCTCAGCTAGAGTGGTAGATACATTTAAGTGTTAACTATCAAAGTGATAATAGTGTCAGTTTTGTTGGTATCAACCTCCCCGCACCAATCTCTATCGGTTGTTAGAAATTTGACGTGACCATTTCTCTGTACATAACAATTAGAAATGATAATGATAATACAATAACAATTAGAAATTATTCTACTTTCTTTAAACCAGATTGGTTAAAGATTCCCTTTCCTCCCCTCCTCGTCATGCAGGCGACATCGAATTGGTGGTTAATCCTAGAACTACTACTCATAAGTCAGTGGTTCTCAAAAAGCTCTCACACGCCAATTTTTTTCACTTTCCTTTCACATGAAAGTGTAGCTTCGAGTTGTCGCTAATCCCTCCCATTTTTGGTTGTTTTTTTGTTAGATCGGTAAAGATCGCGTGGAAACCTCCAGGAAGAAACGTTAAAATGGTAACCAAAATGCCGATTTTTGACAGTTTTTGTTTTGTTTAATCTGTTAGATCGATAACTACTGTGTGAAAACTTCCACGCACCAATCTCTGTTGACGTAATCACTCTCCTTTCAGATAAAGTGTTCCACCCCTCGTCCTTCGAAAACTAGCAAATAAGCAAAAGCATCAAACCGATCTTGACATTTTGAGGTTATGTTTATGACTGAGTCGTCACAACTTTTTGTTTTTAATATTTTTTTTAATTCATATTAACCTACAAACAATAAAATCCATATTATTTACAATTACTTGCCAAGTTAGTTTTACAATTTTGACAGTTGTCAAACGTCAGTACTTATTGAACATCTAATATCTTTCGACGAAGAAGAAACGTTAAAGTGGTAACTAAAATGCTGGTTTTTGGCAGTTTTGTTTTGTATAATCTATTAGATCGATAACTACTACGTGATAACCTCCACGCACCAATCTCTGTTGCCCATTAGACATTTGACGTAATCATTCTCCTTTCAGATATTAACACCTTCGTGTTATCTCCCTTCCACACCTCGCCCTTCGAAAACTAGCAAATAAGCAAAAACATCAAACCATCTTGACATTTTGAGGTTATGTTTGTGACTGAGTCATTGCAACTTTTTGTTTTTATTTTTTTTTTTTATTGTTTATTCATTTTAACTTACAAACAACAAAATCCATATTATTTAAAATTACTTGCCAGTTTAATTTTACAATTTTGACAAATGTCAAATGCAACTGTCAAATGTCAATTCTTCTTCTTCTTGTTTTGCTTTTGAGATACGCATTGCAACGGTCTCAAAAAGTTTGAGTGACACTATTTTATAAACGAAGTAGACACGCGCACATCTCTAAAATATTTTTATTAATTCGAGTTGTCATCACACGCAGAACTCGCATTTTCTTAAGTTTGTTTTTTTTTCTGATGAAAATCTTAATTAATTTCGAAGATAATTAATAATATTTTAAGTTAATTACTCGGAGGTATGCTTGCTAGTTATTTGTTTTATTATTTTTGCATTTTTCTTTTTCATATAAACTCAGAATCTTTTAGAATATTATATTTTTATATTATATGTTAATTTTTTTAATCTTTTTTAATTTGAGTGTGATCAAGCAACTTTCGAAATGTATTAGTGTTTTGTTTTGTTTTTTTTTTAATACATATCAGTTTTAACCTACGCCACAAGCATTCGCGTCATAAATTTAATATGTTTTAATTTAATGATTCTTTCGTGTCATTAATTCTAAATACTTAATTTTTAATGAGTTGTTTCGAATTAAAAATAATTAGCGGAAATCTTTCACTTTTCTTCAGGGAATCTTTAATTTTAAATTATTTTTCATTTAATTTAATCTGAATTGTCGAAAAGTCCTTTCACTTTTGATTGCAACGCCGTAAATTGAAGACTAGTTCGCTTTTTAATTTGTTTTAATTTATCTGAATTCCCAGATAATCAGTTCACTTTTGAGTGTAAATTACGGGCGACTTTAATTTTTAATTTGTTTTAATTCACTTTTAGTTCAAGCACCATAATTTGTAAGTCTGACCCAATTTCTTGTATTTCTTTTAATTGAATTTGCGCCATAGATTGTAGGTTTCTTTAATTTTTAATTTTTTAAAAATTTGTTTAAACTTAACCTTTTACATTTTTCCTTGGGGTGCTATAAGAGATGACAGGCTTATTTAATTTTTGTTTCTTTTTTTTTTAATTTGCCTTAATTTAGACTGAATTGTTGAAAAATTCTTTCACTTTTGATTGAATCATCATTTTTCATTAATTTATTTTAATGAAGTGTGATTTATTGGAAATTCCTCTCATTATTCATTGGATCGCCATAAATTATAGATTTCTTTAATTTTCATTTTTTTTAAAGTTTATTTTAATTTAATCTCAACTGTGACAAAATTATTTCGCTTTTGATTTGGATTCTATAAATTGTAGGCCTTTAATTTTTAATTTGTTCTAATTCAGCTTGAATTGTTAAAAAATCATTTTCCTTTTAATAGGGGTTCCTAGGGGTTCCACAAAATGGTGAGCTTCTTTAATTCTTAATTTTATTCTAATTTATTGTAATTTAATCTAAAATGTCGGAAAAATCCTTTCACGTGTGGCGTAATTTTTTTAATTGGCGCCGTAATTTTTTTAGTTTATTTAATTTTAACCTAAATTAGAGGAAAATCCTTTTACTTCTGATAGAGTCTCCATAAATTAATTTTTAATTAGTGTTAATTTAATTATTTGAAAATCTTTTTCCTTTTCTTTGCAGCGTATATATTGAAGGCTTTTTAAAATTTTTTTCTTTTAAATTTAATTGTAATTTTTGGAAAATTATTTCTGTTTTAATTTGGCTGCTATAAATTACAAACTTCTTTAATTTTTAATTTGTTGTAATTCTGCCAAAAATATCGGAAAATTCCTTCACTTTGAATTATGGCACCATAAATTGTAGGTTTCTTTATTTTTTTTTAAATTTATTTAAATTTCATTTTTAATTAATTTTAATTTAACCTGAATTGTTTGAAAATCCTTTCACTTTTCTTTGGAGTGCACAAATTTTTATTTAATTTTTTTAAATTTCTCTTAAATTTTGTTCTGTTTTATTTGGACGCTTCTTTGATTTTTAATTTTATTTTAATTTGTTGTAATTTAATCTAAAATGTCGGAAAATCCTTTCACTTTGTGGCAGGTATCTTTAATTTTTTTAATTTAACCTAAATTATTGGAAAATCCTTTCACTCCTGATAGGGCCTGCTAGGATAGGCTTCTTTAATTTTTAATTGATATTAACTTAACCTGAATTGTTTGAAAATTCTTTCACTTTTCTTTGTTTTTTTTTTAATTTCGCTTAAATTTAATTGTGAGTGTTGAAAAATTAATTATGTTTTAATTTTGAAAAATACTTTCACTTCTGAGAGGGGCTCCATAAATAGTGAGCTATTTTAATTTTTAATTAGTTTTAATTTAACCTGAATTATTTTCAAATCCTTTAACTTTTCTGGGGGGGCGAATAAATTAGTAGGCATCTTTAATTTTCAATTTTTTAAAATTTGACTTAAATTTAATTGCAACTGTAAGAAAATTCTTTCACTTTTAACGCTATAAATGGCAGACTCCTTTAATTTTAAATAAATGTTAATCTATTTAATTTTAATAAATTTTTGTTAATTACTAGGATACTGTTTTTTTAATTTTCTTTCCACCTTAAATTAATGATTTTAGACAACGAATTTTCGCATTAAAAAAAAAATAAGATCCGCCTTGTCCATTGAAGACGAATTTTTTAATCCCAATCATGTTCTTTCATTTTTTTGTTTTTTTTTTTAAATTTTACTGCCGAAGTTCGAGGGTACAATAAACAAAGCGAGTTAAGGCGCCCTCGAGTGATAATAACAATGAAATATTTGCATAAATAATTAGACCGAAAAGGGGGGACACCCACTGGCCGTTACCCGGAGTAAAAATCGCGTTTTTACAGGACAGGCGCAGGTATAATTTCGCGCATACGATCACACTCTCGCGCATGAGATATGTTACGGCGACTTGTTCTATTCCACAAATATTATTTACATTTATTGTTTAATGCGCCCATAAAAATATATTAAAAACAATATTTGTCTTTCTTGTACATTACTTCATGAGTTTATATGCATCGCCTTTTAAGTTATTGTAATGACTGTGTTTATATAACCCGTACTTTTCTAATATGAGGCCGTAATGTATGCGGCGTGCATTCCAGGACCGGATCTTCGGATCTCGTTTTTTCTTTTCTGTCAATTTCGCGAACGGCTTAGAATTAGTCGAGTGCGCCCCCGAAAAGTTAAAAAACGAACGCCAAGCCCGGTTACAAATCACGTAACAGGAGCGTAATTAATTCTAATTCTTGAATTATGTTAATTGCCCACAATAAAGCGCTTAATAATATATAATTAGAGCCGTCCAATGAGATACCTCGGCCCGGTTTATCTGCGCGGTTCATCTTCGGTTCGGTGATCTACCGCCGCAAAAAAATCGACTTCCCTATAGGTCGTAGACATTCGATTTGTGCGCAGAATTCGAGTTTCTATGACTAATTAAAACGCGTGTGTATTAATCAATTAATTATTTGATTTATTAATGACATATCAAGGTCTAATTTAAATTCCTCATTGGAACTTAAAAAAAAAAAAACTGAAATTTTTGGGTTATTAAGTAAGACGGGATTGTTATCCCGCTTCTGATGAAAATATTGTTACGAGCAGCAGTATTCGTTGGAAACAGAATCAGTAACAATATCCCACTTCTGACGTATAAAAAATCCGATCTTGTAGTTCTTGGAACTTTCAAGTACGTCTTTGATTATCTACAAATCTTACTTACAAATCACATTCAACAGTAATCAGAGGCGCACTATTTTTATGCAACGTTTACTCTAATCTGAAGTTCATTTGTTTATTGGTGGCACTATTTCAACTTTTGATAGTTTCGTAATCTTTTGTTTTTCCACCTCTCTACCTCTCTATCATTTGGAGAGACCATACGACAGAGATGATCGATGTCTCCTGCGTAACATTTTTATTTATTTATTTTTGTTGTATGTTGTATTAGTATTACCGTTAAATAATATCCACGCGCCAATCTCCATCTGTTGATTTACGTCCTTTGCATTTACGCGGCGATAATTACATTTAAAAAAGTACATGCAGTGTGTTAATTTTCTTATTTGATTAAATTAATTTGTTTTTGTCTTTCTCTCGTAATAATACTTTCAGTTTTTTTTTTCTTCATTACTTGTAACGACGATTTAGTTTATTAAAACAAAAAAGAATTTGAACAAGCGACAACGAAATGTAGACTTAAATTAACAAAATACAATGATTAAAACAAAAACAAAAAAAAAAACATCTGAAATAAACAATATCGAAAAGCACGAAAAAAAATGAAGGAGAAACAAAAGAATACCGACGATTTTTCGTCGAAATTTAAAAAACAAATGAATAACAAATTTTCTTTCATTTCGTTTAATTTTCCTTTTTTTTTCTTCTTTTGCTTTCTGTCACTTTTGCAATTTTGCAATTCTTTTCGTTTTTCATTTATTTTCTCTTACAGTTTCAGTTTATTTCTTATCGGTTGCAATTATTCTGCCGCTGTCTTGTTTAATTGCCATTTTGTGTTTTGATTGTTGACGCTAGTCTTCTTTTGTTTTGCGACAGTTTTCGATTTTTTTACTTTTGTTTTGTCTTTCATCTAATTCGTCTAAGTACCTCGTTTTTTATTCATTTCTGTTCCTTTATTTATTTTTGTTTTTCGTTTTTCACCATTTTGTTAGATTTTCAAAAACGAGCTTCATTTGTTTTCTTTTTATTCTTCCTATTTCGTTGTTTAGTTCATTTTTGTTTCTTTTTATCGAATTAATGTTTCATATTTCATTGATGTTTTCTTGTTTTCAGTCAACAACGGTTTTATTATTCTGTTATTTCGTTTATTTTCCATTTTCTATTAATGACACTATTTTCTTTTGTTTTATAAAATTTTTTATAGTTTTCGAATCGTGGATCTTTTGTTTTTTTTTTCTTTCACCGAATTCGTCGTAGAGGTCTTGCAACAAGTGAAGAACCTGTGGGCGGAGTTATCTGCTTATATTGCTTCTACAGCACGAGTCACGTGACAGATTTTTCCTAAGGTTGCGCGACCCTTAGTTCGCTTTTTTTTAAAATTTATTTCTCAGTTTCTTTTTGTTTTTTCTCGTCGAATTATTTTTTTGTTTTACATCAAATGCTTTGTCAATCTTCATTTGTTTTTCTTTCTTATGTTTCACATTTCGTTGTTGCTTGAAAAAAATTTTTTTTTTTTGCTTTTATCAAATTAATTTCTCGTGTTTCATTGGCATTTCCTTTTGTTTTCTGTCAATCTTTTTGGTTGCCACAGAAAAACCCTGTAATTTTCACTTATGTTTTTATCCATACCATTCTTTGCTTCAACGTTCTTTATTTTTAATTTTCTTTTGTTTTTTTTACTGTCTAATTAATATTTCATATTTCGTTTACAATTTTATTTTTTTTAATCTAATTCATCGCATTTGTTTGTTATTTATTTCTGTTTGTTTTTATTGAATTAATTTATGAAAATTAATTAAAATTGTGTAACTGGCAATATAGAAAGTGTTAGGAAAGAGTTTATACATGTATTTCGGCCTTATTGGGCCTCATCAGAACTCCGTACCTTAAAAAAATTTGGTTCATTGAAAAATTTAGAAAAACTTACCCCTTTTTTGAATTTCTAAAAAACAAGAACGACAATTAATTAGAAATTCAAAAAAGGGGTAAGTTTTTCTAAATTTTTCAATAAACCAAATTTTTTTAAGGTACAGAGTTCTGATGAGGCCCAATAACGCCGAAATACATGTATAAACTCTTTCCCAACACTTTCTATATTGCCAGTTACACAATTTTAATTAATTTTCATAATTTTCATCTGGCAAGAAAACTTGATTTTAGAATTAATTTACGTTGGTCTTACATTACATAGTTTTCTTTTGTTAGTTCAGTGATTTTTAAATCTTCTTTTAATTGATTTGTAAGTCTTCTTTTGTTTTCACCCGTTTTATTCATTGGGGGCTTCTTTAATTTAATTTTTTTAATTCGTTTTCATTTAACCTGAATTAACTTTTGATGTGGGCTCCATTAATTGTAGGCTTTTTTAATTTGTAATTTTATTTTAATTTGTTTAAATTGTAGGAAATTGTTTCACTTTCTATTGGGGGTCATAAATTGTAGACTTCTTTAATTTTTAATTAGTTTTAATTTAATCAAAATATCAGAAAATTCTCTTATTTTTTATTTGAGGACCATGAATTGCAGGTTTTTTAATTTTTTTATTTTTCTAAGTGCTTTAATTTATTTCATACGTTGAGAAATCCTTTCGCTTTTGATTGGGGCGCTATAAATTACATTTAATTGTTAATTTTTGTTAATTCAGCTTAAATCTAATTAGAATGGGTGGAAAATTCTTTGGGGTGCCATAAATTGTACGCTGTTTTAATTTTTAATTTTATTTTAATTTAATCTCTAAGTTTGTTTTAATTTTATTTCAATTGTCGAGAAATTCCTTCACTTTTGAATGAGGCGCCATAAATTACAGTCCTCCTTAATTTTCATTTATTTTTTTTAATTTGTTTTGATTTAAATAATCAGAAATTTGTTTTTTTTAATCATTAATTTTTTCTAAGTTTGCTTTAATTTAATCGCAATTATCGAGAAATCTTTCACGTTAGATTGGAGCGCCATAAAGTGCAGCTTCTTTAATTTTTATTTTTTTTAATTCGTTTTAATTTACTCTAATTTCCCGGAAAATCGCTTCATTTTCTACTGGGGCATAATAAATTGTAGGTTTCTTTTATTATTTTTTAGTTTCTTTTATTTATTCTTCATTAATTGAATTGGCTTTCGGTTGAAATCGCGTCCCTTTTTTTGTTTTGTTCTCCATTACAGAAGAACTTCCTCAGGGCTGCTACTGCTGCTGATGGTGTTGATGAGTCTCATCGACTAATGAGAAGTAGCAGCAACACCACCAGCAGCAGCAGCCCTTAACTTAATTTAATTTCACTTTTGATTGGGGCGCCATAAATCTTCCTTCATTTTTATAGATTTTTTAAATTTATTTTGATTTAATCTGAATTGTCCAACAAATCTTTCGCCATTGATTAGGCTTTCTTCATTTTTAATTTTGTTTTAATTTAATCTAAATTCTCAGAAAATCCTTTTACGCCATAAATTGTAGGTTTCTTTAACTTTTTTTATTTGCTTTATTTTATTCTAGAATTGTTTGAAAATTCTTTCGATTTTCACTGGATTTTCATAAATTGTAGACTTCTTTAATTTTTAATTTTATTTTAATTTAATCTAAATTGTCAGAAATTCCTTTCACTTTTTTATTGAAGCACCACAAATTGTAGGTTTCTTTAACTTTTTTTTATTTGCTTTATTTTATTTTAGAGTTGTTGGAAAATCCTTTCGTTTTGCACTGGATTTGCATAAATTGTAGAATTTTTAATTGTATTTTAAATTAATCAACATTGTCGGAAAATCCTTTCGCTTTTTATTGGGGCGCCTAAATTGCAGGTTTCTTTAGTTTATAATTTTTGTAACTTGTTCTTTATTTGTTCCTTTCAACGTTTCTTATTTGAGTTTTTTTTTGTTTTACCATCGAATTAACTTCTCGTATTTCGTTGTGCTTCTCACAGTCTTTGCTTTCCACTCTTCGTTACTTCAGGGAAACCCCCATTTTTTCTTTTGTTTCCTGACATGAAACAATTTTGTTTTTTTGCCTAACTCTGTCATTTATTTCTGCTTTTTTTATCGATTTAATTTACGTTGGCAATGGTGTACCTTATTTGAGTTTTCTTTTGCTTTTCCCTCGTTTTATTATTTGTATTTCGCTGTTGTTCATTTTAAATTCTTGTTTTCTTCTACGGCTTTCTTTTATTTTCTGTCAATCTCTGATTTTCAAAAGCTTTTTGCTAATTTTTCATTTGTTTTCTTTTTTTGATTTCCATCGTTTTCCACTTGAGTTTTCCTTTATTTATTTATTTTTTATTATATGAAATTCATTTTTCGCACTTCATTTCTGCTCCTCGCATTCTCGACCTCTCTTTGTTTTCCATTAATTTACTATTTTTTCAGGGGAATCCCCCGTTTCGTCCGCCTCCTAAACGACGATAATTAATCGAGATCGCGTTGTAAATAAATGGGTACACGCGCTCGTCCCGCAACAGCGCACGTCGAGTATCAATCACTTTTGAAAATCATCCGCGTTACTCAATAAGACGAAACAAAACGCAACCAAAAAAAAAAAAAGACGAGCGACGTGTAACTACCGAAATCTATCAAGCGCGTCCATCGAGTAGTACGAACGGCCGAGAAAGAGGGGGCGGGGAAGGAGAAGATCGACCAAATGGGCTCTGGTAAACGTTTTTTAAACAAAAGGCCCAATTACCCGTACAAGTGCAATTTATCAGAGCCGCTTACGCAAGCCCCTTCAAAATCGAGATACGTATAATGGGCGTCGCGTCGCGTCGGAAACGATTTAATTGGGCGCTCGTGGTTCCGAGCTGTTGTGTAACTACATGCGGCGTGGAATGCCGGGCTGAATAATGTGATTTTGACGTTTCTAAATGGCTTATACTTATGCTTTACACTCGCAGCTACCCTCGGAGAAAGCAGCGGTCCCCAAACTCTGCTGCGTCACGTTTTCCAGAAAGCTCTCTCGCTCTTTACCGAACGAACACTCGACGAAATCCACGCGTAATAAACGTCGTGGTTCTCGGAATTTACTTCTTCGATCGATTTTCTAATTTAATTATTTTTCATCACCTAATAACCCTCACTTATCCCACTTCTGATGCGAGGTGGTGGCTGAAAGTAACGTCGTGGCAATCACGTTTCTTAATCCTAATGCTCTTTTGCATTTTAGAATCTCGTAAAAAATGAAGGTTAACGGTGGCCACTATTACGTCACAGTATCCAATTCAGAGGTGAGATTAGAATTTGAAAGCTGTTTTCAATTGTTTCCTGAGTTTTAAATTTAAAGCACACATCAGGAGTGTGATTAAGATTTGAAGTTTGAATGAATGAAGGCTTTTGATAAGAAGGTGCAATAAACACAAACACATTCGTTTTCTACAATCCAATTTCGACCTTGATTTCAAGTTTGGTTACCGCTGTTTTATACCCCAGCATGGTGGCGCTACATCGCGAGTTATATATGGCTACATCTCACTCGAGGGCCGCCGCTTCTTACCCGAACCAGGTTGCTTCGATTTTTATTGCGCGCCAATATTACACGCCGTTCAAATCTAAATCGTGGGATTGATGCCTGACGGTGAGGTTAGGCTGAGGGTCCTCGTCGTCGTGGGCCATTAATAAGTCCTGGGGACGTCGCTTTACAATGCGTACGCCGTGTCGCCTGACACAGGTCCAATAATAACAATAAAGAATGTGAGAGCGAGCGGGCACATCACAAGGTGCCCGCCATCATTTATCATAAGGCCTGCCCTGATCGTAAACGGCCGCGACGTCTCTGATATCCCGCTCCTTATCTGATAGCGGCCGTGATTAATTGTGATTCATTTGTTTTAGTGCCTTCGGATTGAGTTATTAGTTTTAATGGAGCGAGGCCGTTGATATATTTTATTTCGCTTTGGCTGAAGTTCTGATTTGTCGTCGTCGTTGGGTATTACGTGGGTATGTTTTACAAAAAGGAAAAAAAAAACGAAGTCTATTAGTTCGGGAATTATGTTAAATAAGTGCCAGCCAGATCTGACAGAAGAAGTCTTAAGAAGAAGAAGAAGAAAAAATGTGTCATACGCTCCTCGGCCAATATAAATGGTGTTACCCTTCCCGAACAATGGTTTTATTTACGGGCGATCCATCATAGCAGAGGCTGTCAGGTTGGGTTAGGTGGAGAATTTAGTTGTCCGATCGGCTAGATGCAATCATGCCGTATTGTTGTCGTTGTCGGACAACGCGTTTTCGAGATTTTCGGACGAGATACATCAGTAAAATTCGTAAAAAAAAAGAAATCAGCGCCTCCTGAAATCGAGCGCCCTCACTTGACTCATTCGAGTTTATACGGCGGAGATTTCAATGCCAAATAAGCGAAGCAACCACTCAGAGTTTTTTCCTTCATAAAATGTTCGAAGATTCCAAAGCTTCTATTTTATCCCACTTCTGATTCACATAGAAACTCTATGAATTTCACGCACAATGTCCCCCACTGCTGCGTTCCCTCCAATTTACACAGAAACAATTTTCCCGACACCTTAAAATTTCTAGCGAAACGGGAATGTTATGCATGTTATGCTTAAAAGGTTCTTAAATGTATAAGAAAATAGTTTCCCGCTGAAACGGGAATTTCTTGCAGCTATGGCAACCATAATAAGAACTAGTTTATAAGTTGTAACCAGAAAAAATAATTTCCCTCGCGCTTTGAGATTTCCCGTTAAATCGAGAACTTTTGCTATGTCTGGCAACACTTCCTAGAAACTACTTTTTAAGTTCTTTAAACTAAAATAACTTGAGATTTCTCGCTAAAACGGGAATTTCCCGCGTATCTAATAACACTGCTTAGGAGAAGGTTCTTAAAACTAAAAGAAAATAATTTCCCATACAGCTTGAGATTTTTCGCTAAAACGAGAATATCAGGCATATCAGGCAACACTGCCTAGAAACTACTTTCTAACTAAAAGAAATTTATTTCCCACGGCTTGAGATTTCTCATTAAAGCGGGAATTTCTCTCGTATCTGTCAACACTGCTTAGGAGCTACTTTCCATGTTC
Source organism: Serrognathus titanus (assembly GCA_039766575.1). Taxonomy (NCBI): domain Eukaryota; kingdom Metazoa; phylum Arthropoda; class Insecta; order Coleoptera; family Lucanidae; genus Serrognathus; species Serrognathus titanus. Next base: position 901,686 of record CM077911.1, read on the forward strand.
TTAAAACTAAAAGAAAATAATTTCCCACACGTCTATAGGTTTCCCTCTAAAATGGGAATTTCCCTCTTGTCTGACAATACCGCTTAGGACACTCTTAAGAGAAAAAAATGTTTTATATGATTCGAGATTTCCCAATAAAACGGGAAATTCTCGCATGTCTGGCAACACTGCTTAGCAACAACTTTCTTTTGAATTAAGATCGAGACTTTACTTCCTTATTTCTTACTTTTATTCACTTGTTTTCCATTCTAGCTTTTCATTTGTTGAAAAAGTCAAAGTGCTCTGAGAAAATGTCAATTTTTTTCCTGAATTCCTCTTCTCTCTAAAGGAAATTCGATTGTTTCTTTTGAATAGTTTTGGATTTGTGTTCTTTTGTTTCACATATTAGTTTTTCTTTTGTTTAAAACATCAAGCGTACCTCGGAGAGACAACAAATTTTCAAAAAACAAAAGTAAATCGCGAATGTTAACTTGCTTTTCGCGTTGCTCTTTTGTTTTTGCTCTAATTTGCTTTTTGTTTAAGCAAAACCTTAAGCTTAACCAAATGCTCTTGAAAGTAGTTGTTTTTTTTTTAATTGAGTTTCTGCTTTGATTTCTTTATTCGCTCGTGAATGGTGGCGTTATTCGTTTGTTTTTCGTTATAGATTTGATTTGAAACAGACACTTTTTCCAAATTTTTATTTTGATTCCCCTTTTTTTAAGCAAAGTCTTTTTGAGGATTCGTAAGTAGGAATTTATTCTTTTGTTTTTTCGCTCTAACTTTAACTTTCTTCCGTTGTTCTTGCTTAACTTTCTTTATGGCGTGCTTTTGAAAGCAGTTACCATTTTTTATATTCAATCGCGAATGAGACGTCATTCTTTTGTTTTTCGCTGCAGATTTCAGATTTCTTTTTTTTTGTTAAATGTACTTTTTTTCCACGATTTTGGTTCTGATTTCTTAACCGTAGACTTTTGATTTGAGCTGCGAATCGTAATTTGCTTTTTGGTCTTTTGTTTTTGGATTGAAACGTTTTTTTTTTCTACATAAAAAATTATACTTCTTTAAAATGGCGACTCTGAATTTGAATGTCCAGCAATGAACTTTCTGTTTTGATTCGGAATTGGTGACAAATTTTCGCGTTGCTCTTTTGTTTTTGCCACAACTTTCATTTTGTTTAAGTAATTAAATGTGCCCTCGCGAGCAGTCGTCTTTTGTTTCCGTGAAATTTCGTTGTGATTTCTTTATTCAATAGTAAATGGTAGTGATATTATTCACTTGTTTCCCGTTGTAGGTATTCCTTTGTTAATTATTGTTTCAAGCAGAGATTGTTGATTTGAATTGCGATAGGTTTTTGCTAAGTTTCTTTTGTTTTTGTTTAAAAAAATTGACTTTTCCTTCAAAATGGCGACCCTAGATCTAAAAATCGCACGGTGAACTTTTGTTTTGAATCGTAAATGGTAACAAGCAATCGCGTTGCTCTTTTGTTTTTGCCATATCTTTCATTTTCGGAATTTGAAAGTCAAACAATAAACTTTTGTTTCGAATCGCAATCGGCGATAAGTTTTCGCGTTGCTCTTTTGTTTTTGCCATAACTTTTAGTTTCCGTGGACTTTCGTTCTGATTTCTTTATTCAATAGTAAATGCTAGTGACGTTATTCACTTGTTTCCCGTTGTAGATATTCCTTTGTTAAATATTATTTCAAGCAGGGATTGTTGAATTGAATCGAGATAGGTAATTGGTTTTTGCTATGTTTCTTTTGTTTTTGTTTAAAAAAGTTGACTTTTCCTTCAAAATGGCGACTCTAGAACTAAAAATCGCACGGTGAACTTTTGTTTTGAATCGTAAATGGTAATAATCTTTCGCGTTGCTCTTTTGTTTTGCTTAAATGTAATTTTGTTTAAAAAATCAAGCGTGCTCTCGCAAGCGCTTGTTTCTTTGTTTCTTGTGGTATCGCGTTTTGTTTACTTTGTTCACTTGTAAATGGTGGTGACGTTATTCACTTGTTTCTCACTGTAAATATTCTTTTGTTAAATTTGATTTGGAAAATTGGCACTTTTCAGCCGCATTTGTTTCTTTCAAGCAGAGGTTGTTTTGAATCGAAAGGTAACTTTGTTTTTGCTTTTTTCTTTCGTTTTTCTCTGTAACTTTCTTTTTTTTATGAAATTTATTCTTTCAAGTGTTTTTAAACTTAAGTTCTCTTAAATTTTTCCCTGACGTCATTTCTTTGGTTTTCGGTGTTATCCTTTTGTCTGAAAAATGGAGGTTGCTCCAGCAATCAGCCATGTTCAGTCCAAGCTTTTGTTTTTATGTTTTCTTCAAATGTAGTCTTTAGTTTCAAATTGTAACCGGTAGTTACCATGACGCTCTAACTTTTGTTTCAAGCAAGAAAACGAAGCAGCCATTTTTGGTTCAGAATTTCTTCTTTGAAGCAAAAACTAGTTGCAAATGGTAATTTGTTTATTGTTAACTTCTTTTGTTTTTTACTTTAAACTTCTTTTGTTTGAGAAATTTGATTTATTTTTACAAACGTTTAAAAGCATCGAAGTTCTCTTAAATTGTTTTTGACGCCATTCTTTTGTCTTTCGGTTTTCTTTTGTCTAAGAAATGGAGTCGCTCCGAAAGCGGCAATTTTTGTCCAGATTTTTGTTTTATTTTTTCTGTCTAGTAAAGACTTTCGTTTCAAACAGTGACCGCGACACTCTAGCTTTTGTCTTGAACAAAACAAAAGCTAGAGCCAGAGGAATTGAATCTGTTCAAAGAAGCAGCCATTTTTTGTCCAAACTTCTATTCTAATTTATTCTTTCAAGTAAAGACCATAGTTTCAATTGATAACCTATGATTGCCACGATGCTCTAGCTTTTGTTTTATTTAAGAAATTTAGTCTACTTGTAGAAGCGGCCATTTTTGTTTTAATTTTTTCTTTTAAATAAGGACTTTAGTTCCAAATAGCAATTGATGGTTGCCGCGACGTTCTAGCTTTTTGTTTTATCCAATAAATTAAGTCTGTTTATATACGCAGCCATTTTTGATCCAGACTTTTGTACAATTTTTTTTCTTCCAATAAAAAAAATATTTCAAATTTTAAAGAGTGACCGCCGTTCTAGCTTTTGTTTCGTCCAAGAAATCGTAGTAATTTTTCTTCTTCTTTCAATCAAAAACACAAGCTTTGATATTTAACTGTCTCCAATGGTTGCCGCGCTAGTTTTTGTTTTCTTAAAGAAATTACGTCTGTTCCATTTTTTGTCTAGATTTTATCCAAATTTCTTGTTAATTAAAAAGTTTTTGACTTTAAATATTGACCGATTGTTGCCGCTCTTGCTTTTGTTTTGTCCAAGAAATTGAATCTCTTCACGGAAGCAGCCATTTTATGTCCAATGTGTGTATCTGTTTATAGATACTGAGCGATGGTCAAAGTACTATCCAAGAAATCGCAGCCAATTTTATCCATTTTTCTTTTCTCAAGTACAGCTGTTTTAAATGGTGACTGGTGGTTCTCGCTGAAGCTTTTGTTTTTCCAAGGGGTTGCAGCCAATTTCTCCCGAATATTTTTCTTTTTTCAAATGAAGCTGTTTTAAATAGTGACTGGTGATGACTCCAGCATTTGTATTATTCAAGAAATCGAAGTCAATTTTATCCAAATTCTTTTCTTTTTTCAAGTAAAGCGGTTCTTTAGCGTCTAACCGGTGGTTATCGCTTTAGCTTTTGCTTTATCCAAGAAATTGCAACCAGTTTTCTTCTTCCAATCGAAAAAGTCTTGGTTTTAAATAACTTTTGTTTTGTCCAAAAATGGAGTCGTCTTCATACAAACGACCGTCTTTCCTTTCGGGGATCTAAGAGGAAGAAATCTAAAATTTTTTTCGTGTTTGTTGCTATGACGTAACGCAAGCGGTATTCGTAGGTAATGCCGTAAAGTCGTAACTACGCGAACAATATTAAAATGGTTATGCGTTAAGCACGACCGTAAATGCAGGCGAGACGTTGCGATATTTTAAGAGCGCCACGGTAACCCCCGCAGGTATCGCGCGCGAAATGCGGGCAAATAAAAGCGGCGCAGAAAACAAAGAAAATCGTCGGACGAGGAGGATGCGGCGACTACCGTAGAAAATCGAGGAAAAAGAATTCCGAGCTGTAAAAAAAAAGGGGACGTTATTTTTTACAAGGCGCATTTTTAAATTCTGTTAATCTACCGTACAGATAAAGTTCATGTAAGAAAGATGGGTCAGCAGATAACCGATATGACAAACTTGATATATCTGGCGCGTTTTTGGTCCTCCGCACGTCGGCTGAGGGCCTCCTCCTCGTACGGCGAGATTTATATTTTTTCCTCGGCGACTTTTATTCTCTATTGATATATTCGAGTGTGTTGTCGCTGCGGACGTAACTATATTGTTTGGGTAGTTAATAAAATGAGTGAAGGGGTGACTCGGTGGGACGCGCGCGTCCCGCTGAGCATTGTCGTTATTAATGACTACCTGGAACTTGTCTCGATCGCCGCTTTTTCTCACCGGGCCCGTGTTTGTTTAATATTATAAATAGGGCTCGCGGTAATGCCTCGCGATGTCGTTATCGTCATCGACGGCCGCTGAGCGAACGCGGCGCGCATTTCAGAGATAAGGCCCCGGCATTAATGCACTGCCCCGAACCGGTAATTATCTCGGCCTTAAGAAAACAGGACGGGATTTATCGCGAAACTTTGCGAGGCTGCGCGTTCCATCCGACGACGACGAAATTTCATCAAAAAATATCCCACTTCGTATATGCATTCTTCAGTTCGCAACAACAGACAATCGGTACTTGCCTAACAATTTATTCTAACACGCATACTTCAGTTGGTAACAACCGACGATTGGTATCCGTCGATCCTAATAAGAATAAGAGATTCTATTTTTATTCCAATAAGTACTAATTTTTTTTTTAATTAAAAAGGAGTCTCCTCGTACTATCTAATAACTGGGAGAAAAAATGGCTGCCTTTTATGGAAAACAAAATTCACTTAAAAAATACTTCAGTTGGTAACAACAATGACGGTTGATATCTGTCTGCCCAAACGAAACAAGAAATTCTATTTCGTTTCCTAAAAAGTCGTCCCATACTGTCTAATAACTTAGATAAAAAATGGATGCCTTTTGAACCTAATTTCATTACAAATGAGTCCGACTCACACACGTACACACGTATACTTCAGTTGGCAACAACGGATGATTCGTACTCGTCAATCCTAATAAGAAAAACAGATTACATTTTTATTCCAATAAATTCTAAAGCGTAAATAAATTATAAGTTTTGAAAACCTCGCCTCATGCTCTCTAATAACTTGGAGGAAAAATGGCTGCCTTTTGCAGTGAAAATCTCACTGAAAAAAATTCAGTTGGCAACAATGATGATGATGATATCTGTCTGTCCTAATCAAAACAAGAAATACTATTTCTTTTCGTAATTAAAATAAAAGTTTAAGAAAAAAGTCGTACCATATTGTCTAAAATTTGGAAGAAAATGGCTGACTTATGAAGTCAACAAAATCTGACTTCATACACCAATACTTCAACTGGAAACATCAGACAATTGGTAATACTTATCTATGCTAAACTTTAGTTGGCAACAACGACAAAAGTCGTCCCATACTGCCTCATAACTTTGGTAGAAAATGGCTGCCTTTTGAACTAATTTTATTAAAAAGTATACATACTTCAGTTGACAATAACTGATGATTGGTATTCGTCAATTCTAATAACAAAAAAATATTCCATTTTTCTTATAATAAGTTCTAAAATGTAAGTTATAAGTTTTGAAAAAGTCGCATTATAGTCTCTGATAACTTGGAAAAAAAATGGCTGCTCTTGGCAGTGAAAACCAAAACTTCACAGAAAAAAACTCAATTGTCAACAAGGATGATTGGTACTTGTCCGTCCTAATAAAAGCAAGAAATTCTATTTCTTTTCCTAAATGAAATAAACATTAAAGGTTTAATTAAAAAATCCTACCGTATTGTCTAATAATTTGGAGGGGAAAATGGCTAACTTTCGACATCAACAAAAATTTGGCTTCGTACATAAATACTTCAGTTGGCAACAAAAGGCGATTGGTACTACTTACATATCTGTGCTAGTAAGAATAAGAAATTCTGTTTCTTTTCCAACAAGATTAGGTTTAAATGGCGTCATACTCTGTGATAACTTGAAGAAAAAGAAAATGGAAACAACAACAAAATTTCTTCAAAGATTATCCGATTTTGTATGCAGTTGGCAATAACAGTAACTAATCTAATAAGAATAAGAAATTCTATTTTTATTAAAATAAGTTCTAAATGACAATTACAAGTTTAGAAATTCAGCCTCGCGGTGTTTGATAACATGGAGAAAAAATGGCTGCCTTTTGAAATCAACAACAAAAATTTCTCCAAAAATGCCCAACTTCATACATAAACGCTTCAGTTGGCACCATCAAATGATTGGTATCTCCTGTCCCTCCCAGAAATGAAAAGAAAATCTGTTTCGATTTATTGTAAAAATTGAATTAATAACGTTTGATAACTTGGAGATAAAATGGCTGCCTTTTGAAGTCAACAACAAAAATTTCACCAAAAAGTTCCCAACTTCATACATAAACGCTTCGGTTGGCACCATCAAATGATTGGTACTTCCTGTCCATCCTAGAAAGGAAAAGAAAATCTATTTCGATTTATTGTAAAAATTAAATTGATACCTTTTGATAACTTGGAGATAAAATGGCTGCCTTTTGAAATCAAAAAGAAAATTTCACAAAAAAAATTTTGATTTCCTTCACGCAGTTATCATCAACAGATAATTTTATTGGTTGCGTTAGTTAGAACAATTTATTCTAAAATGTGAATGTTAAGACTTTGGATCGAAAATAAATAAACAAATGCTTGCCTGACACTGAAAACAACAATAGGTAACAAAATGAATAACAAAAAAAAAATAATACCAAAAAATTAATAAACACGAAAGAATTAAATTAATTAAAAGGATTAAAAATGAAACTAATTAAAGGTGCCATTAATAGAAAACTCGTTTAACTCTGAAGTCAAAAAGTAAATGAGAAAGTCACAATAAGCTAAAAGAATTTAAAGTTTGAAATTAATTTAGAAAAGTCAATATGGAAATGAAAACATAGAAATAATGTCATAAATCGTCTGCCTATGAAACAAAAGATTGAGAAAACAATTACCTGCGATTAAATGGCAAGTTGGAATGAAAATGGCTGCCTTTTAGAGTCAACGAGCAAAAAATACAGAATACAGAAAATTAAAACGAAAACAAATTAACAAACTGGCTCTAGAAAGATTGACAATTATTATGTACTTCATTAAATAAAAACTAGGAAGAAGAAGAAGTGTCGAGAAAACTCCATTGATTGTTACAAAGCTGCGAATTGAAGAAACTAAGCTTATATTAGAAGATAGGGGCAAGAAAGTCACTAAAGAAAGCATCACGAGGGTAAAAAATTGAGGAAATTGAAGATATTGGAGGAACACAACCTCAAGGGGGGACTAAAAATATTGTCACAGAGTTGTGAATTAAACAAACTCGGCTTATAAGTTATAAGTCTAGTTTCTTCATTTCGCAGCTTAGTAAGAACAAATGTAGTCTCTTTAGTTACACCTTGAGGCTGCATTTCTCTGATATCTTCAATGTTTTATATATTTTCAATTCGCAGCCTTCTGACACTTTCTTTAAGTACTTTCTTATCAGTATCTTCTAATATAATCCGAGTTTCTTCAATACACAATCTTGTAGCGTTCGAGTCTCTTTGGTTAGACCTTGAGGCTAAGTTTCTCAAATATCTTCAAATGTGTCTTCAATTTCTAATAGCCTTTTAAAAACTTTCTTCGCTCAGTATCTTATGTTATAAGAAGATATAGAAGGAACACACCTTCAAGGTGCAATTGACAAGAAAGTATCAAAAGGCTACATAAGACATTGAAGGTATCGAAGGAACATAGCCTCAAGGTTTAACTAAAGAGACTCCATTGATTGTTACTAGGCTGCAAAATTAACAAACTCGACTTATAATAGAAGATACTGACAAGAAAGTAACTGAAGATAAGTGTTAAAAAGCTATTAATCGAAGATACATGAGGCATTGAAGGAACACGCCCTCAAGATGCAACTGAAAACGCTCCATTGAGTGCTATAAAACTGCGAGTTGAAGAAACTTGGTTTGTACCAGAAGACACTGACTGAAAAGTTTACGAATTGAAAATATAAAAGTCACTGAAGATATCGGAGAAGGAAAGTGTCAAACGCTGAAGATACGTAAGACATTTGAAGGTATTGGAGAAACGTAGCGTCAAGGTCTATTTAAAGAGACTCAATTGAATGTTACGAGGTTGCAAATTAAAAACTCGGCTTATATCAGAAGACACTGACAAGAAAGTAACTAAAGAGAGTGTAACACAGGCTCAAGTTGCGATTCCATTAAATGTTACAAAACTGCGAGTTAAAAAATCAGAAAACACTGACAAGAAAGTAACCAATGAAAGTTTCAAGAGGCTACTAATTGAAGAAATATAAGATATCAAAGATAGCAGAAGAACACAGCATCAAGCTCTAACTAAAGAGGCTCCATTGAATGTTTCAAAGTTTTGAATTGAAGAAACTCGGCTTAGATCAGGAGATACTGACAAGAAAGTGTCAAAGAGTTACAAATTGAAGATATTAGAGGAATACAGCCTCAGGGGGTAACTAAAAAGACTTCGTAGAATATTACAAAACTCCAAAGTGAAGAAACTTGCCTGTTTCTGGAGATATAACCTACAAATTGAAGAAACGCAAGACAATAAAGATAGAAAATTATTACGAGATTAAACTAAAGGATTTTAAAGAAAATTGTTCGGTTGGGCTTGGAAAGTTAAAAGAAAACTGTTGGCTTTCTGTGCAACGAAATAAACCAGTAGAATAATTGGGCTTTAAAATATTCCGTTTTAACGATTCTTTGGTTGTCTCTTCAAGTTCTTTTTCATCTTCTTCCTTGATCATTTATGAATCGGATTTTTGGGTTCGCTGGTCATTTCCTCACTCTTGACCATCTTTTCAATTTGTTCCTGTTTACCGTCAATGTTGCTAATCCCTTTCTGCTTTTTCCCCTTCTTTTCCATGCTTTCTTTACTCCCTTTGCTACTCTTTTCAAATCCATTTGGTCCATACTACTATATATGTTTTTAGTTTATCTGTTATTTCTTTTGTCCTGGTGATGTATCTCTCTTTTGTCCTGATGGTGTCTCTCTGGTGGTTTGTTTGCAAATTAATTAATATACGAAAACAAATGAACATCACTACTACAAGTTAAGACGTCATAATTTAGGAAATTTCGCCTTCAATTCCTTGTCAGTTTTATTTTCTTTCGTTTTCTTGTGTTTTTCCTTTCTTGTTCTCATTGTTAAGTTCCTCAGTACTTCTCTGTGCACTTTTTAATAAATGGAGTTTACGTATGGTTTTGATTTAATTAGCATCAATTTTTTTTTGTTGAAACCTTTCCATCTACAATCTCGTTTCGAACATGTCTACATATACATAGAAGCCATCACCGAAGATGACTTGAACCGGAATATCATTCTCCCGACGTCGACGAAATTAATAATTATTATTATTAATATTATCGAAAACGAAAAAAAAAAACTTGTCCGCTCGTTCGGCCCCGACGTTACATATTTTACGACGTGGGCCCCGAACGAAAAGAGCGGCCGTTTTTTTACGACTCCCGGCGCGCGATAAATTTCTAAAATCACCGAAATTTAATTAATCTGATGGTAAATTCGGACGTCGCCGGAATTTTAACGCGCGTCGTGTCCAGATGTCGCCGCTGACTTATGCGCCCTGCCCGCCAATAAATTAATATTCGGCCATCATCCTATTCATACTTCTAATTAAGCGCAGTCGTTATCTACGTAGATCTACACGCCTGCTTAGATTTAGTGAAGTCTCTTCTGGATTGTTGTTGTTGTTGTTGTTAGGTCGTCGATGCAGCCAACATTCCTGGATTTGGATTTGTACGGCCGACGATGACTTACGAGGACAACCAGCGACAAGGATGGTAGATTCCGACGGACAGGAAACCGCTAACAATAGACAATCGCGACAGGGTACAATAGCTGTGGGAGCTGGTCGTAGCAGGCTATGTCAGGAATGCAATCGGGACCACCGCTAAACCGTGTACCTGGCCCGGCATTCTCTTGCCTGCCCGATCGGACAAGACAATCTCGCTCACTAACAAGCCGCCCTTGATTTTATTGGAAGGTTACCGTTTTCTGCTTTTATTGCACTTCCGACGTCCTTCCGTTCGTTTTTGGGAATTCTTTGCATTGCTCGACGACGATAAACTGTCACTTTGTTTGCGTTTCAGCAACCGATAAAAGAAACAAAATTTTCCTCTTGAGTATCTCCCTTGAAAAATAATCATCGCGCAACAGCGCCATCTATGACAATTTCGTCTCAGTTAAATCCAAATCTAATCCCTAAAAGCTTCTAATATGCAACAAATGTTTCTCTTTCTTTTAATTCATTTTTCTCCATTTTTAGTTGTCTACATACGTCACCTCCTTGTCGCCATAGTGCTTATTTTTATTCTGGGGTCGAAACCCTAAAAAGCCCCTCGTGACCCTTCAAAACTGTTTCCCCCCTTCTGGAGACTCAATGTCTTGCAAACTCTGACTTTTGTTTTCTAAAACTGCTCTACAACAGAATTAGTCACTTGCTTCTCCTTGAAAAAGCAAGAAAGGGATTGCTCTGGGGCCAATGAGGCACTCTTATTGTTAGTTATCTCTAAAATTAAGAATGAATTTAGTCGAGGGAACATTGTAATCAGCCTGCGCTATTTTGGAACTCAAGCAAATCGTTGCCGTGGCTTCTATGATGAACTCAGTGAAAATAGCCTCAACTCAGAAGTAGATAGCTCGCTTAGGCTACAATTGATCCATATTTGAGGCCACTCTAATTGCTTAAGGATAACATCGCCGTGGGGTTCTATTGTAAAAAATCGCTCGAGAACTCAGTAATGTGGCCTCAAAGTAGATTAAATTAATTAAATTCGATTCAGTTAGGTTTAGGGCCATAATACTCCAATGCTTTTTGGTGTTAGAGCTCAAAGGATCCCTGTACTATGGTTTCTGTCAGAAAATAGGGCAAAACTCAGTAAACTGGCCTCAGAGCAGTAGCAAATAAATTATCTGTTGCGGTCAAACTTTTAATTAAATTCCATTCAGTTAAGGATATTACATTCGAATTGCTATTTGATATTAGTGCTCAAGAATATCGCCGCTGTGGTTTCCGTTGTAAAAACTGAGCAGAGTAGCCTCAGAGTAAGAATAGGCCAATTTTCTCTTGCTGTCGTTACGTATTTAATTAAATTGGTTTCATATTAAGGACCTTGAACTCAAATGGCTGTTAGAAGAAGTTCGTCGCCGTACTTTCCGTTATTACAACGTATGGCCCAAGAACTCATTAGTGGCCCCAGAGCAGAAGTAAGCAAGTTTGAGTTTGCTGTTACATATTTGATTAAATTTGATCCGGATTGAGGCCACTATATTCAAATAGCAGTTTCAAGTCAAAGTTGAAAATCATCGTTGTGGCCTCTGAAAAAATAAAAATGACTTAAGAACTCAGTAACTTGGCCTCAAAATTGAAATAGACGAATTTTCTCTTACTTAAATTTAATTCAAGTTAAGGACATTAGATTGCTATTTTGTATTAGAGCTCAAGGAGTTCATTGTCGTGATTTCTGCTTTAAAATACGGCCTAGGAACTCAGCAGAGTAGCCTCAGGGCAGAAGCAGACAAGTTTCCTCTTGATATCGCACGTTTAATGAAACTCGATTTATATGAAAGACATTGCACTCCTATTGCTATTTTATATTAAAGCTCAGATGGCCCAAGAACTTAATAAAATAACTTCAGAGCAGAAGTCGAAGTAGCCGTCACCCGTTTCATGAAATTCCAATCAATTTTGGGGCCATAAAGCTCAAATTACTGTTTTATATTAAAGCTCGAGAATACCATTGCCATGGTTTCTGTCGTTCCGTATCAGAAGGCTCAGTATAGTACTCTCAGAACAGTAGTAGACAAATACGCTTTCGGTATTGCATCTTTAATTAAATTTGATGCAATTTAATGCATTACACTCAAATCATTGAATTTATTTGACGACGAACTGTTGTTTTTTAATTTTAGTAATTTTAAATTAAAATCCCAAGTTGCCTCAGAGTAGATTTAGATAAGTTTCCTTACTCAGTAAGCCTCTGAGCGCCTGTTTTCGCAGGTTTGATCAGATTAAATACAGATTGAAGGCTGACGGAAGTTTTACTTAAAAGTGACCCCAAATCATAAAATTAGTTAGATTATTCCCTTCTTCAATATCCAAAGAAAGTATTCTCTGGGGCTACTGAAATACCATCGCTTCAATTCTAATCGAAGAATTACGTGCATCTACTTGTCTATTCTTTGAAGCTTAGTGGCACTCAAAGTCAACTTAATTAAGTTCATTCCTAACAGTTAGACACAACTCTTCTATAGGAATTTTTTATTCTTGACATTACTGGCCCCAATTCTCAAAATTACTGCCTCTGAGCAGAGTTGACTTTACTTTCTCAATAAGCAAGGGAAATATACTCTGGGGCCACCGAAACACTGTTAAATGTGTTAGTTTAAGGGAGACTCAGGATTGAAGCTACAAGCGGATTGCGTAGCCTCATTTCTACTCGATGAATTGCCCTTTAAATTTGCCTGTTACTTGAAACTTCAGTGTAAATTTAATCGAGTAGATTTGGGATAGAATTGAATAATTAAATTAAATGCGACTCATGATAGAAGCCAGAAATGGGTTTCGTAGCCTCAATTCTACTCGATGAAGTTGTCTTTCGTTTTGGTCTATTCGTTAAAACTTTAGTGTAAATTTAAACACTAAATTTAAAATCAATGTGAATCAGGATTGAAGCTGCAAACGGGTTTTGTGGCCTCAATTCTATTCCATGACTTGCCCTTTTTTCCTTGTCTACTTGTTGAAACTTTAGCGTAAATTTAAACGAATAGATTTTGGCTAACACAAACAATTAAATTAATTAACGACTCAGGATTGAAGGTACAAGCGGGTTCCTTAATCTCATTTCTATTCGATGAGCTGTCCTAGTAGTCATATTGGATTCGTAGCCTCATTTCTACTCAAAGAGTAGTCCTTTTGTTCTTGCCTATTCGTTGAAACTTTAGCATAAATTTAATCGAGTAAATTTGGGTTAGCATTAAATAATGAAATTAAATTTAACTCAGGATTTAAATTAAAAAATGATTCTACTCTATGAGTTGTCCTTCATTTTCGTCTATTCGTTAAAACTTCAGTGTAAATTTAAACAAGTAGATTTTGGTTGACATTAAACTATTAAATTAAACGTGAATCAAAGTTAAAGCTACAAACTGTTTCATGACCTCAATTCTACTCAGCGGATTATTCTTTTATTCTTGTCTATTTGTTGAAAGTTTAGCGTAAATTTAATCGAATAGATTTGGGCTAGCATTAAACTATTGAATTAAATATGACTCGGGATTGAAGCTACAATTGGGTTTCGTAACCTCAATTCTACTCGATGTGTTGTCACTTGTTTTTGTTTTTCCTTTAAAACTTTAACGTAAACAAGTAGATTTTGGTTGGCATTAAACCATTAAATTAAATGTGAATCAAGATTGTAGCTACACAAGTTTGGTGGCCTTCAGTTCTACTCAGTGACTTGTCCTTTTATTTTTGTCGATTTGTTGAAACTTTAGCATAAATTTAATCGAATAGATTTGGGCCAGCCTTCAACTATTAAATTAAATTTGACTCTAGATTGAAGCTACAAGCGGGTTTCTACTCGATGAGTTGTCCTTTCTATTTGTCTGATCGTTTAAACTTTAGAATAAATTTAACTGGCTAGATTTGAGTTAGCATGCTGTAGTTAAATTAAATGTGAATCACAATTGAAGCCACAGATGGTTTTCGTAGCCTCAATTCTACTCAACGAGTTCTATTCGTTGAAACGTTAGCGTCAAATTAGCATTAAATTATTGTTCGAAACTACAAGTAGGTTTCGTAGCCTTATTTCTACTCGATGGTTTTGCTTTTGTTCTTGTCTATTCGTTGAAACTTTAGCAACAATTTAATCGGGTAGATTTGGGTTAACACTTAATTTAAATGTAACTCAGGATTGAAACTGTAGAGGGATTTCGTAGTCTCAATTCTACTCTACTACTTGTCTACTCTACTACTTGTCTGTCCATTGAAACTCAGAATCTCAGAATTATTGCCTCAAAACATAGTACCATGTGATCAAGATACTACCTGAGGCTACGGAAGTACTACTGAACGCTTTAGGTTTTATTGTAATTATGGGTTGCTAGTTGCAAGCGAGTTTCATAGGCAGTGGCCTCAATTCTACTAGAAGGAGGACTTTTCTTGTGTGTTAAAAATCTTTTGTGTGAGTTGATAACATCGAACAGAATTCGACTATTATAAGTTAGACGATCTATTCGATGAAGATGATATTTTTTTTGAAACTCTTCGAATTCTTTTTTTAATTTTTTTTAACCTCAACTGAAAATGATTGCTATTGGGCCAAACGTTTAGTCTAGTAGGCCGCTTTGTGAGTTAATTGCGTTCTTCACGTGGAGACTTCAATGCTAGATCAAGACAAGACATTGCAATTTTACGGATTTTTTCTTTGATATGTTGAATGCGAGTGGATTCCAAGTTTGTACTTTTTTCTTAATTTAGTTTCTGAAATTAGGGTATTTTTGGGTTTCGTGTTGTTTTTATTACGAATTGTGAGGTAGTTGTTAGGAGTAAACGAAACTCGTGTAAATTAACGACTATAAAACCGAAAACCTAATCCGGCAGATGTCTTCTCCCACAGACGTAAGAAAAGGGCAGGTCGGGACGAGACGACGAAACCGAGCGAAGACCCGCCCGTTAATAAGACGAATAATGTCGCTTTAAGGCCGGTAATGAGCCAACAAACGGGGCGAGTTTTTCTAGAGTTTTTTAACTCTGTCCGTTCGGGCATCGAGGCGAGAGCATCGCTACGACAGGAACAAGGTACGACGAGTGTTACACGCTCCCATTAGGCCCCGGATCACCTGTCATGTTCGCTCGACGCCGACAAACATCCGCGACATACATCACCGGGCTACGCCGCCTGCGATACATACGTTTGTCCATCCTCCCATACGTCAACCACGAAAAAAAAAAAAAGAAATATCGTTTTCGGTTTCCAACCCACGATGTCTATACCAACATACGGGGTGTGTGCAAAAAGTAATTAACCAACAAATTAATATTATGGAACTTTCTTTTTTATTTTTATTTGAGAGATCTCAGCGTCGGTCAGAGCACGAACCTCTGACCTTTCCGGCGTCTTTGTTAATTTCGAAATTTATTTGTAAACGTAGGAAGTCGTACATGAGAATAAATAACCCATCTCCGGGACGAAATTATTATTTACGCGCGCGCTTGTGTAATAACATTCGTGTAAGACAATATTCGTGAATCGTAATAGAGCCCATAATTAATTCCCGGCTCAAAAACTTAAGCGTCGGCCATTATTAACGCGGTAAAGTATTGCTTACACGCCGTCCTCGGAAGTGGCTCATTGTTTCGACGGCGAGCGTGATTTACGAGGCGTCTTTAAACTAATGAATAGGCCCGAATAAAAAAGGAGGCGCTGCAAGGTTGAGGTTGATGATGAGGTGAAAGAGAAGGTGGAGGAAGAGGTGGAGGAACGCCCGGTTAAGTCATCCGAACGTCTGACAACTGAGCAAATATTTGGGAACTGATTATTACATGTAATAATTCAGAGTCAATAGCGCAGGTAAACAGATTCAAAAAGATGCCAAATTTGTCACGACGGTGAGAAAATCTCGGAAACGAACTGAGCAAACACGCATTATTGTTTTAGGGTTTTATGATACGACTACGGCGTCGCTTGTTTGGACAGGGGCTTAAGCGATGAAAAGACCTCGTTTCACATTACTCTTCAAAAAGCTTTCGACATAATTCGCTTGCGCTAATGTAATTCCAATAACAAATACTAACGTCAATGTTTTATATATTTTTCTTTGGGTAATATTTCTGACGAGTCTGAATAACACTTAACGCAAAAATAACAACGGAACTTTCTAGGATATATTTAAGGTTAACAACTGTGAAAAAATTAGTACATCAAACATCTCAAGAGATTTTTTCAAAATAACTATAAAACAAGAACTTTCTAGAAACAGACCCGGAACAGACTGAACTTTCTAGAAACAAACCCGAAACAGACTGAACTTTTTAGTCGTTTAATGAGTCTAGAATAATATTTATTACTAAAATTAACAACTGTGAAAAAATTAGTACATCAAACATCTCTAAAGATTTTTTTTTAGTTTTAAAGTAACTAGAAAATTAGAACTTTCTAGAAACAGACCCGAAACAGACTGAACTTTCTAGTTCACAATTTAAGTAGTTGTCGTTTAATGAGTCTAGAATAATATTTATTACTAAAAATAGCATGAGAATTTTTTTAGAACTGCACGAGTTGCAACGGAACTTTCTAGAATTAAAAATCTGAACCTTCTAGAACTTTCTTAAAGCTTAAATCTTTCTTAAGCGTATGCAATTGTGTGAATAAATTTACCCAAAAATGACAAGAAAATTTCTCTAAGAATTCTGGAACTTTCAGCGGAACTTTCTGGAATATATTGAACTTCAAACGACTAGAACTTTTTAGAAGTGTTTTTAACGGATTTAATAATAATTAATAATTACTTGGGCTTAGAATAGATTGGTTAAAAATACTTTTAAAAAGTTCTAGACGTTTTGATGTTCAATATATTCTAGAAAGTTCCGTTGTAAGTTCGAGAATTCTTAACAAAATTTCCTTGAATTTTTGGGTAAATTTATTCAGACAATTGCATACGCTTAAAAAATCTATTAAAAGAATTTTTTAAAGTTCTAATTGTTTTTGTATTTAATATATTCTAGAAAGTTCCTTTCTGAGTTCCAGAATTCATAGAAAAATTTCCTTGCAATTTTCGGGTGAATTTATTCAGACAATTTCATACACATAAAAAAAGTCTTTCTAGTTGCTTTGTTGTTTTATATATTCTAGAAAGTTCCGTTGTGAGTTCCAAAATTCTTAGAAAAATTTCCTTGCACTTATCGTCTGAATAAATTTACCTAAAAATTTCTCTAAGAATTCTGGATCTTACAATGGAATATATATATATAAACCAAACTCCTCAGAGATCTTTTTATTTCAATAAATAAAGTAACTAAAAAGTTCCAACTTTCTAGAAACAGGCTCGAAACTGAGTGAACTTTCTAGCCTATAACGTAAGTAGTTGACTTTTAAACGGTCTAGAATTGTACGGATAATATTTACAACTAAAAATAACAATGAAACATTTTCTAAAACTCCACAAAATACAACAGAACTTTCTAGAAGTAAGAACTGAAACAGACCGAACCTTCTAGAACTTTTTTAATGCCCTTTAATCGATCTTTCACGAGAACTCACACAATTGTCATAAATTATAAATAACGGAAATATTTCTTAACTCACAGTGGAACTTTCTAGAAGATATTGAACAATAAAACAAATGAGGAAAAAGCAAACCGAACATCTCAAGGATCTTTATATTTTAATAAATAAAGCAGCTAGAAAATTTAGGAACTTTCTAGAAACAGATCCCAAGCAGGCAGAACTTTCTAGTCTAGAGTATAAATACAAAGTTGACTTTTAAAGAATTTAAAATCGTGCGAATAATATTTATTACCAAAAATGAATTAAAAGTTTTCTTAGAACTACACGAGTTAAATCGGAACTTTCTAAAACTATTTTTTATAAAAATTAAAATTGTCTGATTTTTATTTACCAAAATAAGAAGAAAATATTTTCTTAGAGTTGTAGAACTTTCTAGAAAAAGGTAAAAGATCGAGACAAACGAGTAAAGGTCTTTAAAATAAACCAAGCTTCTGGAACTTTCTAGAAATACATCCACAATAGACTGAACTTTCTAGTCTTCAATGTTATTATCAATATTAATTAACTTCTAAAGAGTCTAGAGTTATATTTACTCAAAAATAACAAGGAAATATTTCTTCTTTGAATTCTAGAATTCATAATTGAACTTTCTAGCAATTATTTTAAGTTAAGGCAACGAAAAATAAATCTTTCAAGTAAAACAAATATCTCAAAATATCTTGTTTTAATAAATAAAGTAGCTTACAATGGAACTCTCTAGAAATTGATCCGAAACAGAGTGAACTTTCTTGGTATAGAATATAAGTAGTTGACTTTTAAAGAGTCTAGAATTCTACGAATATTATTTATTACTAAAAATAATGAGGAACATTTTCTAGAACTACAGAAGTTGCAACAGAACTTTCTCTAGAACTAAGCAATAAAACAAACTGAACCTTCTTGAATTAAGGAAAACAAAATAAGCGAATTCTGGAACTTACAACGGAACTTTCTAGTGTCTATAAAATATCAAAACACGAGAAAAAAAAAAGATCTTTGAAACGAGCCAAACATCTAAGCGATCTCTTTGTTTTAACAAATTGAAAATTACGACTTTCTAGAAACGGACTCAAAACTGAGTGTATTTTCTAGTGAATAAGATAAGTAGTTGACTTTTAAATAGTAAAGAATTGTACGGACAATATTTATAACTCAAAATAACGATAAAAAAATTTCTAGAACTACACAAGTTACAACAGAACTTTCTAGAACTAAAAACTAAAGCAGAACGAACCTTCTAGAACTTTTCTAATTTTTTAATCGATCTTAAGAATACACAATTGCCTGAATAATAATTACCCAAAAATAATAAGGAAATGTTTCTCTAACTCCCAACTTTCTAGAATATAGTAAACGAAAAACAAACGGAGAAAAAAAGAATCTTTGAAGTAAACCAACATCTCAAAGATCTATTTATTTTATTTCTAGTCTATAATATAAGTAGTTGACTTTTAAAGAGTCTGTAATTGTACGGATATTATTTATTACTAGAATTACTGTAGTTGCTACAGAACTTTCTAGATCTAGGAACTGATCTTAACCGATCTTTCTTAACGGTATACAACTATCAGAATCAATTTACTCCAGAAATAGTAAGGAAGTATTTGTAAAAATTGTGGAGCTTTACAACAGAACTTTCTAGAACTAAGAACTGAAACAGACTGAACCTTCTAGAGTTTGTTGAAAGTCTTTAACCGATCTTTCTTAAGGGTAGGCATAAATTCAATTGTCTGAATTATATTTACCCAAAAATTATAAGGAAATCTTTCTTCTTAGAACTCTAGAACTTTCTAGAAATTATTAAAGGCGAAAGCAACGGAAAAAGAGATCTTTGAAGCAAACCAAATATCTCAAAGAACTCTTATTTTAATCAATAAAATTGCTGGAAAGTTTAAACTCTCTAGAGATAGATCCAAAACATAGAGAACTTTCTAGTCTGCAATATGTGTGAGACTTTTAAAGAATGTGGAACTGTACGAATAATATTCATAACTAAAAATAACCACGAAACATTTTCTAGAATTACACTAGTTGCAACTGCACTTTCTAGACCTGTACATTTTAGAACTTTTTTGACCGATATTAAGAATATACGATTGTCTGAATAATATTTACCCAAAATAATAAGGAAATATTTCTTAAAATCTTACAAAGGAACTTTCTAGAAGTATAACTAACCAGACTTAAAAGTCTGACGATATCAAAATGGAATCGAAACATGAGCACACAGAATTTTCGCATAGGTTCTGGCAGAACTCTCTAGAGGAACTCCAAAAGCTTGTAGGAGTTTTAAAAGATGTTGAACATTGGGTATTTTCACGTCATCTTGAGTGCGACTTCTATGTTAAAGGAAACTCAAATTTAAGGATAAATCGTTCATATTTTTACAGTTTTGGAAAGAATCCTGAACAGGACGGTCTCTAGCTCGCCTATTTCGTCCCGTCTGCGGCTTATTTTTTGAGTCGAAGGAACGCAGAGAAAAATAAAACTTCTTTTCGCGCGCGCCCACGAATCAATCACGAACAATAAGTCCTCCAAATGCCGCCAGTTAATTGTAATTCTATCGGGCGCGATGCATTTGAAACCCGAACCGTAACTTAAAAAACAATGTCAACAAGTGGGCACAACAATTGTCAATGAAAGCAACAATTCAACGAAAATTAATTCCGGCGATTAAGCGCGCGACTGGGCGGCGTAAAATCCGCCAGATTAATCCTAATCGGCCTCCGAAGTCATCTTTGATGGATCCTTTTTTTCTTCATCATCCGATTGTCAGGCAATCAAGCTAATGTTTATTTTAATATAATTTTTTTTTGTTATCGTTCCCAGAGCGGCGGGATTACGCTCGCGCCCACGTGAGAAATATCTCAGTGGGCTTAACATTAAGCATTTTTGCTTCACCCAAATAATTTTTAGAAACAGAAAAAAATAGCCTCGCGTTGAACTCTCTCCCTCTTCCCTTTCGCGTTGTAAACTTAACGAACCGAGGATGCTGTTTGTAGAGTCACGAACATGACAAAAAATTTTTGCTTCACCCAAATATTTTTTTGGGAAAAAAGAGACGTCGAAGGTTTGCGTCCCACTCCATCGTTGAACTCTCCCCTTTCAAGTCGGGAATGAAACCGAAGACGTCGTTGTTTATAATTAGATGAATCGTTGCGAGCGGGAGGTGGGCAAGTAAATAATAATTCCGAAGAAGACGTGACAATAAAGAACACACCACACCACACGGCCTACTTGTTGGGAAATTTATGGCGGCGGCATAAAAATGGTTCCGTCCTTTTTTGTGGCGCGCTGCGCGCCACATTCAGCCACAATTTGTTCCTTTTCTGTTCTAATTGAATGTGACAGTCGACCGGCGATAAATCGCGCCCGGATTTGTGACCCCAATTTGTTGTGCCGTAAATATTTCGATTAATTGTTTAAAAAAAATATATTAAAATATTGATTGTTACAAGAGGACGTGATGTTTTAAATAAATAAACCGCCCAAACGGATTTCGAGAAACGCGTTCGTTTTTTTTCCGCCGCAAATATTGATTAATAGATACATGGCGTTCGCGTTCTTTTTTGCTTCGACTTAATGCGACGTGATCGTTAATTTTAATTAAACTAAGGAGCGGCGGTTAATTATTTAATTAAAATAAAAAATTGACGGCGAAATATTGAGTTGTCTCAATCATGGAATGTCGAGCGATCGCGTTTCGATTTTATTATGTCATCTTCAGAGATGTGTGATGAAATCAAATACATATAAGCGAAGACGGTCGTATTTCTATTCGCCATTCAAATCGAGATTAAATATACAGCAAAGGAACATTCTAGACAAAGAATGCTTACAGAATGTTTAAACTTAATACAGTTTCCCTGTATTAAAATAAATGAAAAGAGCGAATGTTCTAGAATTTATGCCGCGAGAGTTCACATAAATTACAAAAAAATGAAGGAAGTTCTATTGTTGAATGTATGCACCAGTTCCTGTATTAAAATAAAATAAATGATTAAAGCAAACATTCTAGAATTCTTTTTGCTAAAGAAAGTTCACAGAATGTAAGAAAAAAGCATTCCAAAATTCATTTAGACTATGTTAATATATATCCGCTCCTGTATTGAAATAAAATAAAATAAATTAATATAGCGTTCTAACGTTCTAGAAACTTTTTCTAGAGAAACCTAGAAAGTTCACAAAAGTTATAATAAAATCATTACAGAACAGTTCCTGTACTGAAATAAAAGAAAATAAATTAATAAAGTGAACATTCTAGAAACTTTTTTCTGGAGAAACCTCGAGAGTTCACAAAAGTTGCAAAACAATCATTCTAGAACGCCTTTGAGGATTGTCTATTGTTTGCACCTACCAATTCCTGTAATGAAATAAAATAAACGAACATAGTAGAATGTTTTCATAAGGAGACCTACATTTATTCCTTCACGTTACTCCCCGTATTTTTCAATTTATTCAAACTTGGAACATATTTTCTAGAAGGTTCCCAGTACTAATAACTTTTATAGAAACTAATTACGACAGGTATTGCTTCCTTCTTTGTTCGTTTTGTTTATATTTTAGGCTTCTCGCGATTAATATCTGAGTTTCAAACGTCTAGAAGGTTCCTTGCACTACCGATGTATGAGATGAAATTACGTCGTCAATATGTCATGTGATTTCAAATCTGTTCTTGTCAAAACTCACACAAAATTTTTCATTTTAAACGTATTTAACCTTAGAACTGAATTTTTTAGAAGGTTCTTTATATTAACCCCTTTATTTTGGGGTTCCAAACGTCTAGAAGGTTCTTTAACATGATATGTATATACAATAAAAACTCGTCGTATGTTTTCAATACATTTCTTCACACGAGTCATTTATTGATTTTGATTGTATTCAAACTTAGAATTATAATTTCTAGAAGATTCTAAGTGTTCTTAATCAGAACAGGTATTGTTCCCTTCTTTGTTAATTTTAGAACGTCTTGTTTATATTTACAATGTTCCAAAGTTTCGAGAGTTTCCGCGATTAGCTTCAAACTTCTAGAAGGTTCTTTACACTACCGGTGTATGCGATGAGATTACGTCGTCGAGATATCGTGTGATTTTATGTCAAAAATCACTCCAAATTTTTCGTTTTAAATATATTCAACCTTAAAACAGAATTTTCTAGAAGGTTCTTAATATTAATATTATTCCTTTTTTTTCAGAAACTAATTGGTCGATTGTTTTCAAATATATTCCAAATTTCCAGGCAGATTTAAGTCTTCTCGCAATTTATTTTGGAGTTCCGAACTTCTAGAAGGTTCTTTACATTATTTGTGTGTACAGATCGATGGTTAAATCGTGTAATTTGAATTCATTTATTCCTAAATATTTATAGATTTTAATTATATTTAAACTTAGAGGTATATTATCTAGAAGGTTCTAAGTGTTCTTAATTAGAATAGGTTCCTTTTTTGTTCGTTTCAGAGTATCTTGCTTATATTTAAAATATTCCAAAGTTTTCGAGACTTCTCGCGATTAATTGCTGAATTTCAAACTTCTAGAAGGTTCTTTACACTACCGTTATATACAATGAAATTACGTCATCGAAATGTCATGTGATTTCAAACCGTTTTATTTCAAAATTCACGCCAATTTTTTATTTTAAATATATTTAATCTTAGAACTGATTTCTAGAAGGTTCTTAATATTAACATCTACGGAATTGGTCATTTATTTTCAAAAAAACATTCAAAGTTTGCAGGAAGATCCGAGTCATATAGCTATTTATTTCGGTGTTCCAAACATCTAGAAGGTTCTTTACATTATTTGTGTATACAATAAAAATAAATTGATGGTTAAGTCGTGTGATTTCAATTATTTTATTCGCATAAGTCAAACCCCTTTTCGATTGTAAGCGTATTCAAGCTTAGAACTGAATTTTTTCTAGCGATTAATTTCTGGGTTTCTAGCAGATTCTTCATACTATCGGTGTATGCGATAAAATTACGTCGTCGAGATGCCATGTGATGTCAAACCTTTTTATGCCAAAAGATACACTGAATTTGTCATTTTAAATGTATTTAACCTTGCAACTGAATTTTCTAGAAGGTTCTGCTTCTTTTACAAAAACGAATAGTAATTGACCTATCTAGAGTATTCCAAGTCACCAAGGAATTTCGAGCTTTCTTGTAATTTATTTGAAGTTTCGAACGTCTAGAAGGTTCTTTACATTATTGGTGTACACAATAGAAACACTTCTATGGATAAGTCGTGTAATTTCCTTTTATTTCCATTTATTCCTACCAGTCGTACTTATTTATTGATTTAATTATATTCAAACTTAGAACTGAGTTTTCTAGAAAGTTCTAATTACAGACAACACTTACATTATACTTGTCTTAATTAGAGCAGATATTGTTTCCTTTTTTTGTTCGTTCTACAGCATCTTGTTTATATATTTCAGATATACCAAAATGTTCGAGCCTTCTTGCGATTAATTTCTGAGTTTCGAACTTCTAGAAGGTTCTTTACACTACCGGTCTGTGTGATGAAATTACGTCATCACGATGTCTGAATTTTCTAGAAGGTTCTTCTTAATATCAACATCTTTCACGGAAACGAAGTGGTCAATTATTTTCAAGAATATTCAAAATTTCCAAGAAGATTTCGAGTCTCCTCGTAATTTATTTTGGAGTTCCAAACTTCTAGAAGGTTCTTTATATTATTTGTGTATACAATTAAAATACGTCGATGGTTAAGTCGAGTGACTTCAGTTCGTTTATTCGCCTAAGTTAAATCGACTTTATGATTTTAAGTGTATTCATACTTTATATTGTATTTTCTAGAAGGTTCGAAGTACTGGCGACTGTTACAGAAACTAATTACAACAGTTATTTGTTTGTTTTAGAGCGGCCTGTTTATATTTAAAATATTCCAATGTGATCGAGACTACCCCCAATTAATTAATTTCCGAGTGTCGTACCTCTAGAAGGTTCTTTGCACTACCGATGTGAACAATAAAATTACGTCATCGAGATGTGATGTGATTTCAAATCTTTTTTGGCCAAAAATCACATTTTGTACATGTTTAATTCTAGAACTGAATTTTCTAGAAGATTCCAAATATTGACGTCGGAGAAAATATCATGGTATTCCCAGTTACTTCTTCTTCCCTCCTGATTTTAGAGCGTTTTGTTTTTTCTATACTATTCTAAGATTCTAAGTCTTCTCGCAATTTTTGAATTTCAAATTTCTAGAAATTTCTTTGCGCTTTTAATTTATTCAATAAAATTACGTCCGCCTGCGTGATTTCAATTCTCTTCTTTCCAAAACGGTAATTTATTTCTCCGAACGTTTGAGAACGCAATTACCCGGAGGAGGAGTCAAACTCGAGAGGACGAAACGCAGCTCATTAAAGAAACGTCGTTCTCGAGTGGATGTCTGGATAATTGTAATTGCCGAAACCGTTGTTCCGGAGACGACTTCGGTGGCCGCGTAATTCCTCCTCCTCCTCCTCTTTCTCCAAAGCACACTCGGAGAACTCGTAAGCATTTACATATTTGCGTTTTCCCGGTGATTTCAACGATGAGTGCCTAGACAAACCCGAAATGAAATTCGTTGAAGTTGTTCTGGAATATGGTCGATCATCTTCTGCGAAGTCCGTCGCGGACGTCGACAACCCGTCAGGCATTTCGAGCATTCAATTTAAGTAATTAAAAAAGGTCGCCGTTAAGACAATGTCGTCTCCGGTTTTTTTCCGGCTCGCAGCTCAACCAGAAGAATGCCGTTCACGTCTCTCGTCCGTCGACCGCGAGCGACGCCGCGCGTCTCGATGGTGAGCGGCAGGAGGACGTGCAGAGCGTCCTCCTCGAAATCAGGATAATTACACGCTCTTGTATTGTTTTAGAGGATATTAAGGAGGCGGGGCCCCGAGAACGAACCGACGAACGGTAGCTTTATTTTGATTCCGTAATTAATTAGCGGGCACGCCTCGCTTTCATGGCAGGCCAAATTGCGTCTTAAAATCGATTATGGGACGATTTAATTATGATTGATAATGACGAGGCGGTCTGGATTTATGTTGGTTACGTGAGCGGGCCGCAGAGGCCGTCCTCATCGTCGTTTTGCGTTCGCCTAATTAGAAATTACACCGTCTTTATCCGGACAGCTATGAATATGCATCATCGAAATCTTCATTTGTTTACGAATCTATTTTCCCAATGAAAGTTTCTAGAAGGTTCTGGAATTGAGATAAACAAGTGGCCTCAGCTACCACTGCCAATAACTTAAAGTTAAAAAGCAATTTAACGTATATCGTCAAGGTTTCATTTATTTCTCGAAAATTCCAGAAGGTTCTGTCGGCAAAAAAATAAGATAGATTAGTGCCACGGGACCGAACTCATCATCGTTGTGAGTTCGCCTAATGAAAAATTACTCTGCCGTTACCCCTAGATTTCGATTTTCATATGGAGCGATTCTAGAAGGTTCTGGAATTGAGATAAGTAAGTGCCCTCAACAGTCACTATCAATAATATGAAGTTAAGAAGTAATTTAACATATATCGTCAAGATTTCATTTACTACACAAAAGTTCTAGAAGGTTCTGATGGCTAAAAGTAAGCAACGGAGGCCGAACTCATCGCTGCTTTAAAAATTACTCCGTTATTATTCAGGCTTCATCGAAATTTTCATTTGTATTGAATTCTGTTTTTACAAGAAAAAATTCTAGAAGGTTCTGGCACTGTGATAAACAAATACCCTCGGCAGTCACTGCCAATAACATGAAGTTCAGAAGTAATTTAATGTATATAGTCAAGGTTTCATGCACTTCTCGACAGTTCTAGAAGGTTCTTGCATGGACGAAATCTTCATTTGTTTACGAATCTATTTTCACAAGAAAAGATTCCAGAAGAAGAAATAAACAAGTGTCCACGCCAGTCACGGCCAAAAACTTGAAGTTAAGAAATTTTAGTTTCATTTACTTAACGAAAATTCTAGAAGGTTCTGACGGTCACATTAAGCTGCGTTGTTTTGGGTTCGCCAAATTCAAAATTACTCCGTTGTTATCCGGGCATCATCGAACTCTTGGTTTGTTTACCATTATATTTTCGCAACGAAAAATTCTAGAAGGTTCTAGAAAAAAAATAAACAAATATCCACAACAGCCACTGCCAATAATCTAACGTTAATAAATGTTTGAATATATTCTGTTAACATTTCATGTACTTGTCGACGGTTCTAGAGGGTTCTGATTGCTAAAAGTAAATGTCACAGAGACCAAACTCGTCGTCGTTTTGCATTCACCTAATTAAAAAATACTCCGTCGTTTTCCGGACAACTATGAATATGCATGATTGAAATCTTCTTTGTTTACGGTTCTATTTTCATATGGAAAGTTTCTAGAATGTTCTGGAAATGAAATAAACAATTTCTCATGGCCGCCACTGCCAAAAATTTGAAGCGAAGAAGTAATTTAACATATGCCTATTAGGTGACATTTACTTCCCGAAAGTTCTAGAAGGTTCTGATTGGTAATGACTGATAAATATCGCAGAAGCCGAACTTATCGTCGTTTTGCGTTCGCTTAATTAAATTTCACTGTCGCCAGATGTGAACATACATCATCGAAATGTTCATTTGTTTACGGTCCTATTTTTGCATGGATAAATTCTAGCATGTTCTGCAAACGTGTTAAAATATGATTAGAACTTCTCTTACGAAATTTACACGTTGGATTTAAAATGTAATGTAAAATAAATTATGAAATATAGTCAAAAGTGTAAAAGTAAAGAGAAGTCGAGACTATGATGGAACGTTCTAGAATTTTCAGTGAAATTTAATACTGAACTTCTCAGAGAAAGTTTGTGCAGGATTTAGTTCTAGGATATTAACTTAGGAAAAGATGGAACTTTTTCGAATTTTTAGGGAGAGAAGATGTAGAGACTAAAGATTGGTGGAACTTTCTAGAATTTTCATTGAATTTGATTAAAAGTTCTCAAAGATATTTGCATAACGTACTGCGAGAGGATATTAACTTAGAAATTTTCGAATATATGATGTAAAGTCGAAAATATAAGTAATGAGAAGCTATTCAGACTAAACAATGATGGAACCTTCTAGAATTTTCGTTGAATTTTATTAAAAGTTCTCAAAGAGGCTTGCAAAACGTACTGCGAGAGGATCTAAACTAAGAAATTTTCGAATATGTGAAATGAAGTCGAAAGTATAAGGAAGGAGAAGGTGTCCACACTAGACAATTATGGAACCTTCTAGAATTTTCGTTAAAATTTGTTTATAATTTCTTTACGAAACATACAAAGATTGAAGAATTTACTTCAAGTGCTCGAATAAAAAACTTTGCCTTGCGAAAAAGATTGAACTTTCTAGAATTTTCTTTGAATTTGATTAAAAGTTCTCAAAAGAACTTCCAAATTTTACGTAATTTGCTGCGCGTGTTTGAACAGAGGATCACAAATATTGCAGAATTTACTTCGAGTACTTGAACAGAAAATTCTACCATGGAAAAATAATGGAACTTTCTAGAAATTTTAATGAAATTATCAAATAAAGTTGAAAGTGTAAGTAAGAAAAAAATATTGATGGAACCTTCTAGAAGTTTTGAAAAAATTTAATTGAGAAACTCGTAGAGTTTTGCTTCGAGGAATTTGGGTTTAAAAAAAATTGAAACTTTCTGGAATTAGAACGAAATTAGCACAAGAGGACGAGATTGTCCGATATTAACTAATTACTCGATCAAATTGACCTCGAATATGTTAGAAGGAGCCTTCTAGAGGCACTTCTGCAATTTTGATGCTTACGCGACTGTGAGAGATTTATTTACGCTTTCGAGCGAATAAAAACGCGCCTGTCATTTCAGAAATGAGGAAAGCACTAATCGCCTTGACGTAAACGGAAAAAATTCCGGCGATGGCGTTCGTTTTTCTTATTGATGGTCCTGTTACGTTATCCTCCGTTAGCCACCAATTATCACGTAACTTTAATCGATCCAACTAAGTGCGAGCGTATGTCGTCGTAGTCGGACGCGATTGCGACGAAAAAAAGACGGCGATCACGTTAAATCACCGCTAGTAAGTGGAAAAGAACTGTATCCAACGAGCGAAACGTTCGAAGCTGGAGGAAACGCGAGGATTGATAGGATTGCTTGCATTCCCACACAATTAACTACGTCGCTCTCGCATATCTCGCTCATTAGATCGTTATTTAAAAACGCTTATTAATATTTTATTGCTTCCTTATACGGACCGGGCTACAAATTGTTTATACAGGGTGGCCGTAAAAGTCACGGTCGCACGAAATTTATCGGCCGTTCCCGAGACAAAATGAAGTCATTCCGGACGCCGTTAAATATTTTCTCTGTGAATAGATGTCGCAGTGTCGAGCTCCGATATGCCACACGATTACCATGGAAGAAGAGAACGGCGAGGCAATCGTCGCTGTTTTTATTTCCGAACATAAACCCGGCATCATCATGCCTCGGAAAGTTGAATAAAACGCGCGCGCCCCGCTGTTAGGACCGTAAAATGCTCTCGCATAAATTGGACGTTGGGCGACCCCGAAAATGCAAGTGTTTGTCGCCGGACGACCGAAACGCAGTTCAACTCTTTTTATGGGGCTCCCTACGAGATCAATTGAATCCTTACAACTTATTCGAAGACAAAAGAAAATCTTTAAATAAATTCAGAACGTTCTAGAATCTTCCTTCAGTCTATCAAATTTATTTAGCACAGAAAAGAAAACATTATACTGTCTAGAAACATTTTAAAATTGTCAAAATGGAAATGAAGCTAGCCAAAACCTAGCGGATCTCGTTCACTTGCATTAGATTTATTTCTAGAAGGTTCTCGTGTCTGTGGAACTTCTCTTAAATTTCTAAAGCTTCGCAGTTTAATTTTGGGGAAATACTTAAATAATTCTAGTGTCTATAGAATGTTCGTAACGTTTCTAGGACTTAGAGGTTTAGTCTTGGGATAGTTCTAGAAGGTACCGATGCCTGTGAGACATTTGTAATGATTCTAACCTTTTAGAGGTTTCATTCTGTAAGTTTCTTAGTTATGCCATGCTCCTAATGTGTCTAATATTTCGAAGTTTCATTTTGGAAAAAATTCTAGAAAGTTCTGATGTTTGTCGAACTTCTCTAACATTTCAAAGTTTCATAGTTTAATTTTGAGGAGATTCTTAAAAAATTCTTGTGTCTGTAGAATATTCGTTACGTTTCTAGGACTTAAAGATTTCGTTTTGGGATAATTCTAGAAGGTTCTGGTGTCTGTGAAACGTTCCTAAAAATTCTAAAACTTTCATTCTGTAAGTTTATTACCTCTGAGATGTTCATTATGTTTCTGAGATTTCAAATACTAATCTTGGGAAATATTCTAGAAAGTTCTGGTGTTTGTGGAACTTCTCTGATATTTCTAAAGCCTCAAAGTTCAATTTTGTGGAAATTCTTTAAAAAACTGTAGTGTCTGTAGAATATTCATAAAATTTCTAGGACTTGAAGGTTTCGTTTTGGGATAATTCTAGAAGGTACCGGTGCCCGTGAGACGTTCCTAATGATCCTAAGACTTCAAAATATCATTCTATAAGTTTCTTATCTGTGCAAAGTTCCTAATGTTACTGAAATTTCGATTTCCAGAAAAATCTAGAAGGTTCTGGTGTCTGTGGAACTTCTCCGATAGTTCTAAAGTTTCGCAGTTCAATTTTGGGGAGATTCTTAAAAAATTGTAATGTCTGTAGTATGTTCCTATTGTTTGTAGAACTCAGAGATTTCGCTTTGAAATAATTCTAGAAGGTTCTAGTGCCCGCGAGACGTTCCTAGTTATTTTTGTAAGACTTCAGAGGTTTCATTTTGTAAGTTTCTTAACTGAAGAATGTTTCTAATGTATCTGAGGTTTAGAAGTTCCTTTGTGGGAATGATTGTAGAAGGTTCTGTTCTGTGGAACTCCTCAGAAATTGTTCAAGCTTCGCAGTTTAATTTTGGGGGGATATTTAATAAATTTTAGTATATGTAGAATGTTCGTAATGTTTCTAGGACTTAGAAGTTTCATCTTGGGATAGTACTAGAAGGTTCCGATGCGTTGAGACGTTCCTAATGATTCCAAGACTTCAAGGATCTAATTCTGTAAATTTCTTACTTTTGCAATGTTCCTAATGTCTCTAACACTTCGAAGTTTTATTTTGGGAAACATTCTAGAAAGTTCTGATGTCTGTGGAACTTCTCTAATACTTCTATAACTCGGTTTTGGAAGATTCTTAAAAAAATTAGCATCTCTAGATTATTCGTACGTCTCTAGGACATAGAGGTTTTATTTTGGGATCATTCTAGAATGTTCTGGCGCCTGCTAAACATTCCTAATGATTATAAGACGTCAAAGGTTTCGTTTTAAAGAAAATTGTGTGAGTTTCTTATCCATGGAATGTTTCTAATATTTTTGAGATTTAAAAATGTCACCTTGGAAAAAATTCTAGAATCTTCTGGTGCCTGTGGAATGTTCCTAAAGATTCTGAGAGTTTTATTTTGGAAAAAAAATGTGAGTTTCTGGTACCTGTGCACTGTTTGTAATGTTTCTAACGCTTCGAAGATTCACTTTAGGAAAAACTCTAGAAGGTTCTGATGTTTGTGAAACATTCCTATTGATTCTAAGAGTTTCATTTTGAAGAACATTCTGATACATGTGGTTTCTAATATTTCTAAGACTGAGATTTCGTTTTGGGAAGAATTCTAGAAGGTTCTGGTGTTTATACACTTTAAGATTTCATTTTAGAAAAAAATTATACGTTTGTGGTATCTGTGAAATATTCTTAATGTTCCTGAGACTTCGAATGTTCGTTTTGAGAAAAATTCTAGAAGGTTCTGGTGCCTGTGGAATGTTCCTAAAGATTTTTAAAGTTTCATTTTGGAGAAAGTTTGTGAGTTTCTGGTACCTGTGCACTGTTTGTAATGTTTCTAAGACTTTGAAGATTCACTTTACGAAAAATTCTAGAAGGTTTTGATGTCTGTGAAACATTCCTACTGATTCTAAGAGTTTCATTTTGAAGAACATTCTGATACCTGTGGTTTCTAATGTTTCTAAATCTGAGATTTCGTTTTGGGAAACTTTCTAGAAGGTTCTGGTGTCTGTGAAATGTTTCTAATACTGAGGTTTCCTTTTGTGAGGAATGCTAGAAGGTTCTGCACTTTAAAATTTCATTTTAGAAAGAAATTTGTAAGTTTGTGTGGTATCTGTGAAATGTTCTTAATGTTCCTGAGACTTCGAGTGTTCGTTTTGAGCAAAATTCGAGAAGGTTCTGGTGCCTGTGGAATGTTCCTAAAGATTCTGAGAGTTTCAATTTTTGTTCTGAAGTCTGTGAAACATTCCTACAGATTCTAAGAATTTGATTTTGAAGAACATTCTGATTTCTAAGACTGAGATTTCGTTTTGGAAAAAAATCTAGGAGGTTCTGGAGTCTGTGAAATGTTTCTAAGACTGAGATTTCGTTTTGGAGGGAATTCCAGAAGGTTCTGGTATATATACAGCATTCTGACACTTTAAAATTTCATTTCAGAAAAAAAAATTGTGGTGCCTTTGAAATGTTTTTAATATTCTTGACACTTCGAATGTTCGTTTTGAGAAAAATTCTAGAAGGTTCTGGTACGTGTGGAATGTTTCTATCGATTGTAAAATTTCAACGTTTCATTTCTGCGAAAGTTCTACAAGTTTCTGGCACCTGTGCAATGTTACTTACATTTTTAGGGGGTTTTTACATAATTGCCCGACGTTCTAGAAGGTTCAAGAAACACCAGCTCGTTCAATTTAATTACATTTTACTCAGGCGATCACGTCTTATGTATGGGTTTGAGTTTGATTTTGCTACAAATTCTAGGGAGTTCCGTTTTTTTAAACTAGCAGCATCTATCCAAACAATTGAAGATTGTTCTGCAAGTTTAATCATAAGGTTTAAGGTTTGTCAAAAATTCTGGAGACAAAAGATGCCAGTAAGTTCAGTCTTGTGCCTCTTATAGAAATCTTATAGAATCGATGCTTTCGATACCAGATAACAATAGCTTTTATTTTTGGTTTCTCAATGAACGAGCACAAATCTGTGAGTTATTCGATAAGGTAACTTATGGCATCAGATGTCTTCTACATATTTATGACTACATGTAACTAGAACGTAGGTAGCTTTTGTTTTTAGTTTCTTAAAAGCGAGCACACTCTTCAATTATTTGATACATACGAACTTTAAACAAAGAATTCCGTGTTAGATAGAGAGCGTTTGTTTTGGTCTGAACACTTGGTTTTCGGTACCCAGACATCTTTTGTTTTATTTTATTTAGAGCAGGCAGCTCTTTTTAAAACAGAATATTTAGAGTTTTCTTGGCGATCTGTTCTTCCCCTGATTTAGGAAATACGCGTCCGATTTTGCGGCCGGCGGTTTTTCCGCCAAACCCGGCCAATCACTCTATCGATTTCAAAGCCAACCGCGCAACTAATCGATGACATTCACTTATAAAACCAAAACCGTGACAATATAATTTTTTAAAGTCAATCGGATCGCGCGAAACAACTCGAATTTATGCTTTCCGTCTCAGAGCGCACCGTAAATAGCGGGGCCAATAATAATAATAATAATATTAATAATAGTAACGATCGTTATTTATTTTATTTGAGGCGAGCTGCTCACGGAGAGCGCATATCTCCTTAATTAATTATTAATATAAATTATGTAGAACTCGTCTAGCAATGCGCAACAGTAATTTGCCTTGCCCCCCCTCGTCCCTTCGGCCTGTCCGATCGGGTACCTATGTTTGCACACATACACATAGTTGTCGCATTTTTCCCTATTAATGCGCATCTGCATGTAAACGACCCCGGCGGACGAAAACTATTAAAACGCCGGTTTATCGGCGCGCAAGGACTCGAAGGCGCGACCCCGAGGGGGCTCGAAACTAGCGGGGCACCGCGGGTTTTAATTCGCATTAATCGCCGACGGGGAATTAAAATTTACGCTTATCGCGCGCTCCCAATTAATACGG
The DNA here is from genome assembly GCA_039766575.1 of Serrognathus titanus. NCBI lineage: Eukaryota > Metazoa > Arthropoda > Insecta > Coleoptera > Lucanidae > Serrognathus > Serrognathus titanus. The sequence continues at coordinate 935,208 of CM077911.1, forward strand.
CCGTCTTGATCTCGGTGGTGATGACGTTTAATGGCCGTGCGATTTCGGAAAAAATACGTTTAACATCTGTTCTAGTTTGAATCCTCAAGAACTCACTCTTAGAGTCAGAACTCTCTTAAGAGTATCAGAATTCCTAGATCAAAGAGTAAATAATGCACCTGCTTTGCACAAAGTTGATCATATTTAGAACTTTCTAGACTTTTCTAGGCCACTGCCTTAGTTACAGAACTGTTACATATTTAAATGACGCTGAAAGTTGTGTTTTCTTTAAAGGAGAAGAGATCCTGCTTGGGCGATTGCCCAACATGTTCAGCAAGTAGGTATCTAGGTATAAAGCAACAAACTTCAACGACGAGGGAGAAGAGCAAGTCGCTATGGAGATTCCATGGTTTCATAAATCATGAATCGTGTAAACCGGAACAGAGTTTTATCAATTATTCTTGATATTGATTACTTGCGTCATGCTCATGTATTTATGTGATCCAATTTTACTTGTATGTATTTAAGCAGCTTGAAACTTGAATGTCAGGATTTAGTTATACTTAAAATCTTAAAATAAACGACTGATAAATTGGTGGTTCGCTTTTAATAGTCGCTGGCGTCAGAATGTTTATTGAATAATTAATTTCTACTTAAACAATTTTAACATTATATTATAATCAGTACGGTATATACAGTACGCGGACGTTAACTAATGTCATACCTGTAGGACGTAATCATATTTGCCAAGTAACTCATCGAGTAACATCGACCTAACCATATTGGCATTTCCGTCGATCGCCTGGACACGCAGTAATGCTGACCTTAGGAAGCATCCGCGTGCCGTATATAATCGGCGTTTCACTGCACATCGCCAGCTGTCTCAAGACTAAAAGAAAGGCAAACACTTTCTTCACATTGAGCGAAAACTGTCAACGTGAATTAAAGTTTTTTTTAAGGAAAATATCCGCCCCGTTTAAATTTACCTAATGTGCCCCCGGGCATCCTTTGAGGGGGAAGTAATTTCTTTAAATATTTGAAGAAAAATCAAGTCATTTTTTGTACACTGTTGGTTTGATTGAACTTGAAGAGCAAGTCAATTTTTGAACATCGCTGCTTCAATTTGGTGTTGCTTGTTTCTCAGTTCAAATATTTAAGGAGGAAGTCAGTTTTTGAACTTTGAACGAATAGTAAGTCACTAAAGCTATTTAATTTGAAGAGCAAGTCATTTTTTGGAGGATTGCTTCAACTTGGTGAGATTTATTGGACTCTTCTTTTTCAACTTGCGGAAGAAGTCAGCGTTGAACTTTGAACAAAAAGTCACTTTTCGCGTATTTGATTGAATTTGAAGAGAAAATGAATTTTTGAATGTCGAAGAAAAGGCAAGTGAGTTTTTGAACTTTTTTTAATGAAACTTTAACACACACAGCGAGTTAGTTACTGCTGTTGAATATCCTGTTGGTACCAACAACCAACAACCAACGTTAGCAGACCTGAAGATGTCCTGAGTGATTGTTCAAAAGTACCAGCGAGTGAGTTTTTTGAACATTTTTGATTTGATTTGGAAATTTGCCAACCAATCAAATTTTTGAGAGTCAAATACTTGAACTTCTTTAACTACCCAATAATGTAAGCCAGTTTCTCAACTTGACTAAGAGGTGAACTTGAATTGAGTTTAGTCTTACCTGGCCCTTCTAATTTCCAGCCCTTCCTCTTGGTTTACCATCATATTGTCAACGCGCCTTTTTATTTCGTAACGCAGAGCCGACTTTTCTGTTTTCGAAAGGAATTCGATGTTAGCATGCGCCTTGTTGGCGCTGGCCGTTTCTTTGGCGAGGTAGTCTTTGTGCAGGGCTTGTTTCTGCTGGCCCCATCCATTGTTGTAGCTGGATTTGCAACGCTGTAGCTGCTACGGATTTATTTGTTTCGTTACGTTCCTAAAAAGTAAAGCACTTATGTGTACGTGGTGGTGAGATTGAGAAGGCGATCTTATCAAAGTTTACTTCTAGAAGGTTCCACTAGTTCTAAACGCCAACTGTTGCGATTTTTCTTTTAATAAAACAACGTTATTTAGAACCTTCTAGTAATTGTCAAGAATGTTCTTTCAATTCTAGAAACCCAAAATACTGTTTTAATTGCCACGTCTGAAGTAATAACGACATTATCGATCGATTTCGTAGGTCGAAGATAAATCAAAACAAAAGCTATCTGCACGCTGAAACCCTCTAGAGGAATTTACACCGAACAAACACAATGAGTTTTTTTTTTGCATCTGCCGCACTATGACCAATGCGCAGAAAGATATAAAAACAAAAGCTATCGATTGATTTTGCAGTCCCATCTATACATACTTTCTTTAACTACGAAATTTTTGGTGCCAAATTTGAATTTCGAACGAACTATTAAACATACGTTTTCTTTTGCTTTGTCTTTCTGACTGTTTGAACCTCAAAGTAAACGAAAAAAAATTCTCCGACAGTGAAATCTATACTTCAAAATTAGAATTTCCAAGGGGTTATTAACGTTCTTGTTTGAATTAATTCTATCCAACCTATGCTGAGGTTCATGAATATGAATTTCGTTTCGTTTTTCGCTATATCCTTTTGCTTTAGAGCCTCAGTTAGAGAAAGCAACCCCACCTATACGTATTTCAATGAACTCTGAAGATTTCGGCGCTAAATTTGTATTTCAATTGATGTCCAACTTACGTTGTGATTTTTGAAAAAAAAAATACCCCACAACCCCATCTGCATACGTTTCCTTGAACTATGAAATTCTGCTTGAGCTTTTAACGTTCCATGTCTTTCAGATAGCATCTGCCTGTTTCACGTTTAGTATTCATTTACGTGAGCCACAAATTTTCATTATTTATTCTAATTGATTTACGCGTGCGTTTTATTGTTGCGTTTCGTAGAAACCATCGATGGGTATGAGAACGTCGCTGATGGGAAACGTCCGTCGATCGCGGCGTGAACGTATGCCGATCGCGTCACAAGAGCAGAGACGCCGAGGAATTTATCGTGTGAAACGCGCCGACGACGTTTCGAATTTCGAGCGCACAATAGAAAACGAATTGAGTACGCGCCGCGACCTTGCCGCGCCTTATTTATTCCGGAGGCGTACGCATGCCTGCGAGGACGAAACGTCAGCGTCATGGGAACCGAATATTACGCGATTACGTAACCGGAATGGGCGATGAGAGGATTCCCGCGTTCCCTCACGCGCGCACACCCACGCGAAATCCCGAAAACAAAAAGCGCGATTGTTTTGGGGCGATGGCACACGAGCGGCGGGTTCATTTGTTTAATTTTTTTTTATCCGCGCGCGCAGACGGACGGGCTGAAAAGCCGTCGTCGATCCGTTTCGTGAGGCCGTGGAAAAAGTGACAACCACCATTCGGAAACATTAATCTTTGTTAGTGACTTCATTGTTGGGTATGACGTCGCAGTTTGTATCGATCGCTCGCCGCTTCAGTTGGCAGCGCTCATTGTGGTGGCCGCTTTCTAAATTTATACTAACGGTGCGCGCCACAATGCGTCGTTTATTATGAATTTCGGGCGCACGGCGAACAGGATCTAATTAAGGGGGAGAACTCCAGAAGAAGAAGAAGAAATCGCACCGCGATCGGACAGAGTCGACAACCTTACCATTCGATCACACCAATCCATAATTAAAACAAAAAGAATATTCGACCTAAAACGCAACACCCTTTGGTTGCGTATTTCGAGAAGAAACTTACCAGCATCTGTGCTGGACTGACACTGAAAATGCGCTTAACTAAATAGTATATAAAAAAGTTACTACTAGTTGAAGTGATCAACACACATCGAGAAAAAGTATCTGATCGAGGATTTTCGATCTTCGGACTTCAGAAGATCGATCGATAGTTCTTGTTTTTATGCCTTCTTGAAAAGTAAACATTGCGCGGGCCAATGATCAACCTAACTCAAATATTCTAATCCTAAGAAGGTTTGGCTTCTAACTACTATCGAAAGTCTTCGATCTTCAGACTTATAGATCGAACAATAGCTTTTGTTTTTACGTTTGGCTTTGAAAATTGGATACGAGTTGAAAGTCATCAAAACACATCGTGCAAAAGAGTTCGATCGAAAATTTTCGATCTTCAGACTTCAAAATCGATCAATAACAAAAGCGATCGATAGCTTTTGTCTTTATGTCTTCTTGAGAGGTAAATATTGCATGGAAAGAAAAGTGGACCAATGATAGACCTGCCTGTTAATCGTGAGAAGATTTGTCTTCTATCTGCGATCGAAAATTTTCGATCTTTAGACTCCAAAATCGATCGATAACAAAAGCTATCAGAAATCGATCGATAGCTTTTGTCTTTATGTCTTCTTGAGAGGTAAATATTGCACGGAAAGAAAAGTTGTTAATGATAGACCAGGCACCTACTAATCGCAAAAAAGTTGGCTTACTTCGGACTTCAAAATCGATCGATAGCTTTTGTTTCTATGTCTTCTTGAAAGGTAAAAAAAGAAAAGTGGGCCAACGATAGACCAAACACTTGCCTGTTAATCGTGAGAAGATTTGTCTTCTATCTGCTATCGAAAATTTTCGATCTTTAGATTTCAAAATCGATCGATAACAAAAGCTATCAGAAATCGATCGATAGCTTTTGTCTTTATGTCTTCTTGAAAGGTAAATATTGCATAGGAAGAAAAGTGGACCAATGATAGACCAAACGTTTGCCTGTTAATCGTGAGAAGATTTGTCTTTTATCTGCTATCGAAAATTTTCGATCTTCAGACTTCAAAATCGATCGATAACAAAAGCTATCAGAAATCGATCGATAGCTTTTGTTTCTATGTTTCTATGTTTCCTTCTTGAAAGGTAAAGAAAGAAAAGTGAGCCAATGATACACCAAACATTTGCCTGTTAATCGTGAGAAGATTTGTCTTGCATCTGCTATCGAAAATTATCGATCTTCAGACTTCAAAAAATTGATCGATAGCTTTTGTTTTTGTGCTTTCTTGAAAAGCAAATATTGCCCGGGCTAATATAAACTCAGATATTTTAATTCTAAGAAGGTTTGGCTTCTGGCTATTATCGAAAATCTTCGATCTTCGGACTTCAAAACCGAATGATAGCTTTTGTCTTTACGATTTCTTGAAAAGTGACCATTGCACGGAAAGAAATAATAATGGGGTAATGATAGACCAATAAGGAGGTAATGAAGGACCAAACGCCTATCAGCTAATCGTAAGAAGGTTTCGCTTTGAAAATTACTATGAGTTGAAGTTATCAAAACATATCGTGTAAAATTTTCAGACTTCAGAGAATCGATCGATAACTTTTGTTTTTAACCCTTCTTGGAAAGTGACCATTGCAAGGAAAAAAAGTAGGATAACGGTAGACCAAACGCCTGCCTGTTAATCGTAAGAAGATTTGCCTGATGTCTGCTATCGAAAATCTTCAATCTTCAGAAAATCGATCGATAGCTTTTGTTTTAAACCTTTCTTGAAAAGTGACCATTGCAATGAAATAAAGGTAAGATAGTGGTAGACCAAATGCCTGCCAGTTAATCAAAAGAAGATTTGCCTTGCTCTTTGCCATCGAAAATCTTCGATCTTCAGACTTCAGAAAATCGATCGATAGCGTTTGTTTTTATGCCTTCTTGAAAAGTGAACAAGGCGTGAACGAAAGGTGAGGCAACGGTGGACCAAACCTCAATGAACGAGCACAAACCTGTCGGTTATGTAACCCTCTCGAAAAATACTCTTTGCGTTTGTTTGTTGTTGTAAATTCTTTGTGGATTTCAGTGTGGTTTATCTTGGATCTTCAAAATCGATGAATAATGCCGTCAACTGAGACGTGACAATTAAAAAAGGTCATTCGAATTCTAGAATTTAAGAAGATTCTTGAAAATTTCTAGAAGAAAACAAAATAAGAGAATAAAATAACTATAGAAAGGAAATTTATGTTTAAGAACATCAATCTCAAGGTCGAGAAAATTATTACAAATAAAATTAATAGTGCATCGAAAGAATTATTGTAAATAAAAAAATTAATAGTCCGCCAAAAATGTCATAGTTCACGAAAATACGAGAAAATGGAGCTGTTGACGATTTGCTCGTCTTCTTTAATGCTAGTAAAAAGACATAGCGAACGAAATTAGTGTAAGAAAGAAGGATTACTTTCTCGCGTTTTTCAGCGCCCAGATAGCTTTTGTTTTAATTTGTCTTCGAACTTCAAAATCGATCAGTCGATAGCTTTTTTTTTGGTTCCTCAAGAACGAGCTGTGAGAAAACCTTTCGAGTAAAAAAGAAAGAATTGCTTCTTCGGATTTGTTACGTGGAAACCCCTTACGCATTTCAGCGCCCAGGTAGCTTTTGTTTCGTTTTATCTTTGAACTTGAAAGTCGATCGATAGCTTTTGTTTTTGGTTTCTCAACAGCGGCAACTGTTTCATGTCAAAAGGTAAGGTGTCTTCTGGCGTACGTTTGGTGTAAATTCATCGTTGATTTCAACGACCTAATAGATAGCTTTTGTTTCGTTTTATCTTTGAACTTCAAATTCGATCGATAGCTTTTTTTTTGTTTTTTCAACAGCGTCAACTGTTTCGTGTCAAAAAGAAAGATGACTTTTGTCGTCCGTTTGGTCTAAAGTCATTGTTCATTTCGTTTTAACTTCAAAATCTGTTGATAGCTTTTATTTTTGGTTAGTTTTTGGCGTTTCGCGTCATTTTTATTGAACTTCAAAGTCGATCGATAGCTTTTGTTTTTGGTTTCTCAACAGCGGCAACTGTTTCGTGTCGAAAAAGAAGATATCTTTTGGCCTTCGTACGGTGTAAATTCATCGTTGATTTCAACGACCAGATAGATAGCTTTTGTTTCATTTTATCTTTGAACTTCAAAATCTGTCGATAGCTTTTGTTTTTGGTTTGTTTTTGACAACTGTTTCGTATCAAAAAGAAAAATATCTTTTGGCGTTGATTTGGTGTAAATTCATCGTTGATTTCAATCCCCAGATCGATGATAGATAGCTTTTGTTTTATCCTATCTTCGGTCTTCAAAATCGATCTGTAGCTTTTGTTTCTGTTTTCTTGTGATCGAGCACAAATCCGTCAATTATTCTGTTGCGAGGTGTAAGGAAAACTTTTAGACGCAAAAGGTAAAAACAAAAGCTATCGCTCGTTTTTGAAGTCCGAAGGTAAGATACAACAAAAGCTATCGATCTGGGCGTTGAAATCAACGATGAATTTATACCAAACCAACCAAACTTACGTCTTTGTGCATTTGTTTTGGTGTAAATTTCTCTTTGTTTCCAGCATTCAGATAGCTTTTGTTTTATTTATAGGATGTACTAACTTCAAAACGATGATAGCTTTTGCATTTGTTTTCAGCACTCATATAGCTTTTGTTTTATTATACGTGCGAACTTCAAAACGACAGTTAGCTTTTGTAATTGTTTTCAGTCTCGGATAGCTTTTGTTTTCGCCGTTAGCTTTTGTTTTCGTTTGCAGCATCAGCAGATAGCTTTTGTTTTATTGTATGTGCGAACTTAGAAACAATGGTTAGTTTTAGTATTTGTTTTTATTACCTATAATGTGCGAACTTCAAAACGATGGTTAGCTTTTGTATTAGTTTTCAGCACTTATATAGCTTTTGTTTTATTACTTCTGAACGCTAGTTAGCTTTGTTTTCAGTCTCGCAGAGCTTTTGTTTTCAGATAAATATTACAATACGACGGACTTCAAAACGACGGAGACGGCAACAGTTAGCTTTTGTATTTGTTTTCAGCAGTCCGGTAGCTTTTGTTTAATTATATGTGCGGTGAACTTCAAAATGGTGGTTAGCTTTTGTTTCTGTTTTCTTAAAGAAATGAGCGTATAAATGTATAAATTTCGATGCCCCAGATAGCTTTTGTTGTATTTTGTTTTGTTTTCACAAAGTGAAAGAAGCTTTTCGAAGATGAAGTCTTTCGCTCCTTTTTTATTCCCCGTTTTTATTTTGCGACGCATCGATAGCTTTTGTTTTTTTTATTTGTCCTCGTTTATGGTATTTTAAATCATCAATGAATGATCGATGATGAACTCACAAAATATAAGTATTTAAAGTATCAGATCGGAAAAACAAGCGGCACTGTTTCAGTTATTTTTGTACCTCATCAGCGCAGAGATTATCTCGAGTATAAATTTCAAATACGCCTAAATAATTTCGGTTTATTTACGAGAGTCATTGTCATCAATAATTTTCGGTTTGAATTGCAATTAGAAACGAGTATAAGTAATTTCTCGGCCGACTTTCAAGAGACTTGAATGCCGGGTGTCGAAACGAACCCGAAACGTATACGTCAACAATCGGACGCAAATCGACTCATCACGCAGCCGTTTAGAAATAAATAGACCTCGCAGGGCAGCCAGCAATAGCGACAGCAAAAAAAGACAAAGAAAAACAGAGCCTCGGCTCTCATAACAGCGCCAGTGTTGTCTGAAGAGCACGAACGCGAGTGAGCAGGGGCCATTGTTGCGTGGGGCACTCGAGGAGTCCGCTGGCTCGATGAAAACGAGCGTTAGACGTGTAATCTCTGAATCGGTCTTATGTTGTACGCTGAATTTGATTTTACATCTCGTAATTATTATTTACTGGCCGGGCTTGTTGCGCTCGCCACGTCGTCATTGTCGATTATACTACGGGAGAGGTCTACGCGGGCGTCGGCCGTCGTTATAATCGCATTATCGATGAATCAAAACAAATGAACGGCGGGCGTTTTGCATTTCAACGACTCATTAAATCAAACACTACAACTTTAGAAAAAACTGTTTATTTAAACAATAAGAATAATCTTGCTTTAACGACGTCATTGAAACAGTTGAATTTTAACAAACGAATTTGCAACTAAAAAGACATAAGTATGCTTGAAATAAATGACAAATGGAAATAACCGTCCTTCGACGATTTGAACTTCTTTTTAACTATTAGAATCGATAAGTGGCTTTTGTTTTTCTATTATTTATTGTCGTAAAAGAAACGCTTCAAACAATTTCTCTTTCGATTTAGAAATCAATGCATTACGAGCCCCCAAATGTTTTCGCTCCAATTTTATCCGCTGACTTAAGGATGTTCTGTTTACGTAGTTGTTCTAAAGATGATACCCCGTACGAAACGTCGGCAAAACAATCAAAACGCGCAAAATATAAATGTTTCGTCACTCAAAACTCAGCGACTTTGTGTTTCCTTTCTTGTATTTAATTGTTTGATCGACACGTTAACTATAACAAGTTTTGTTTAGCCTACGAATTTCTGAATTCACCAATAGAGTTTTCGGTTGATAGCTTTCGTTTTTTTGCGTTTACAAAGATATTGAAGTTTTGTTCATCTTGGCAATATACGTTCGATCGCCCAAAAAGTCTCCAATCGTTCACGTTTTTTTAATAAACAGCGGAACAATCGATGCTTGCAGTTCCGTCTCCAAATTCGACGTCAATCGATAACTTTTATCTTTTGAGTGTGCACTTCGATCTTGGCAATAGAGCTCTGAAGAGTCGAAACGTCTCCCTTGATTTTTTTAAACGTTTTCCGATCTTTTTTGTTTTCGATAAACAACGCAATTGTTTCTCTAAATTCCATGTCGATCGATAGCTTTTGTTTCTTGATTGTCGATCTTGGCTACATAGCTTTGATCAATCGAAATATCACGTTTGGTTCGTCTTTGACGTTTTACGATTATCGATTATCGACATCGAACTTCAAGCGATCTTGACGACAAGGCTTCAAACAATCGAAAATCTTCTTCTTTGATTCGTTTTTCAAGTTTCTCGATTATTTCCTTTTTTTTTTTCAATAAATGACGGAATAGATGGTGCTGTCAAATGTGTCTCCAAATTCGACATCGATCGATAGCTTTAGTTTTTTGAGTGTGCGGAAGTATCGATCTTGGCGACAGAGCTTTGAACAATCGTTTCGATTGTTATTCATTTTTTAACGTTTCTCGATCTTTAATGTTTTCGATAAACGACGGCACAGTTCATGCTTTCAATTGTTTTCTCAAATTCAATATCAATCGATAGCTTTTGTTTCTTGAGTGTCGATCTTGTCGTTAGAGCTTTGAAGAGTCGAAATCCTATTTTTTCTGTTTTCGATAACGACAACGAAACAATTCATGCTTTCTAATGTTTCCCCAAATTCGATGTCGATCGATAGCTTTTGTTTCTCGAATGTCGGATTTTGACGACATAGTCGAAAAGTTTTCTTTTGTTCGTTTTATACGTTTATCGATTATTTCTTTTTTTTAATAAATAACGAAATAGTTGATGCTTTCAATTGTGTCTCTAAATTCTACAACGATCCATAGCTTTATAATTTTTTTGAGTGTACGGAAGTATCGACCTTCAGTTGATCTTGGCGACAGAGTTTGAACAATCGAAAATTCTCCCTTTATTCGTGTTGGACGTTTCTCGACTCTTTGCTTTTTTCAATAAACAATGGAACTGCTCATGCTTTCAGTTGTTTTCCCAAATTCGGTATCGGTCGATAGCTTTTGTTTCTTGAGTGTCGATCTTGTTGATAGAGCTTTGAAGGGTCGAAATCCGAAAAGTATTCCCTGATTTTTTTTTTGACTCGATCTTTTCTGTTTCGAGTGACGATCTTGAGAATACAGCTTTTAACAGTCGAAAAGTCACCTTTTTTGACATTTTACGACATCGATCGATAGCTTTAATTTTTGAGTGTGCGGAACTATCGATCTTGACGACAGAGCTTTGAACATTCGTTTCGATTATTGTTCATTTTTTAATGTTTCTCGATCTTTCTTCTTTCGATAAACGACGGCACAGTTCATGCTTTCAGTTGTTTTCTCAAATTCAGTATCAGTCGATAGCTTTTGTTTCTTGAGTGTCGATCTTGTCGATAGAGCTCTGAAGAGTCGAAAAGTCTTGCTTGATTTTTTTTTTGACGTTTGCCGATCTTTTCTGTTTCGAGTGTCGATCTCGAGAACATAGCTTTTAACAGTCGAAAAGTCATCTTTTTTGACGTTTTACGATTATCGATTATCGACATCGAACTTCAAATGATCTTGGCGACAAGGCTTTAGGCAATCGGAAAGTTCACTTATGACGTTTCTCGATTATTTCCTTCTTTTTCGATAAATGATTAAATAAATTATGGTACTTTCAATTGCATCTCCACATTCAATACCGATCGATAGATCTTGGCGACAGAGCTTTGAACAATCGAAAAGCCTTTCTTTATTCGTTTTTGACTTTTCCTCGATCTTTGATTTTTCCTATAAACAACGGAACGGTTCACGCTTTCAATTGTGTTCCCAAAATCGATGTGTCTTGAATGTCGATCTTGTCGACATAGCTTTGTACAGTAGAAAAGTCTCCTATGGTTCGTTTTTGACGTTCCTCGATTATTTCTTTTTTTTTAATAAACACGGAACAGTTCATGCTTTCCATTGTTTAACCAAATTCGACATCGATCGATAGCTTTTGTTTCTTGAGTGTCAATCTTGTCGACATAGTTTTGGACAGTAGAAAAGTCTCCTTTGGTTCATTTTTCACGTTCCTCGATTATTTCTTTTCTTGTTAACAAATGACGGAACAATCGGTGCTTTCAACTGTCTCTGCAAATTCGACGTCGATCGATTGTTTTAGTCTTTTGAGTATAAAGAAGTATCGAGTTTTCATTTCTAAATCATTTCTTTTACTCCTGTGACACGAATTGTAGATTTTCTTTTGTCGTACGTTAAAATAGACCGATAGCTTTTGTTCTTTGATCATTGATAGCTTTTTTAACCTTCTTCTTTTTGCTTCAAAGAAAAAATTAATCTAAGGCTCTTATCATTTCTGAATCATTTAAACTCTTAATTTTGGACACGTAAGTTTAATTTTTCTTAAGTGATACATGGAAATAGAGCGATAGCTTTCGTTTAGTAATCGATTATAGCTCTCTTATCTCCACACTTCCAGTTTTTTCGAATCGAAAACTCTTTTTTTTTAACGTTCTGGACACAAATTTAATTTTTTTTTTAGTAACAGATTGAAAGAGAGCAATAGCTTTGGTTAAGATATCGATAGTAGCTCTCTTTTTTCTCTGTTTTCTTTTGTAATATATTGAACAAAACCGATAGCTCTTATCTCAAAGCTATTGATTAAGCTCCTTTTAATTTAGAAAGCCAATCGATGGCTATTTCATTTCTGAATCACTTAACTATTTTTTTTTACTGTTAAGATATAAATTTAATTTTTCTTTTGTGACATATTGGTATGGACCGATAGCTTTTGTTTGGTAATCGATCGTAGCTGTGTTCCTTCGACTGTTTTTCAAATCAGAAAGCCCTTCTCATTTCTGACTTACTTTCTTTTTCTTTTGCATTTGGAACATACTTCAGAGATTCGTTGAAGTTGACCGTTAGCTTTTATTTCTTGATCGTTTTTTCAAACTAGAAAATCAATCGCTTCTATATCATTAAACTATTTTTTTTTATTTTTAGTTTTAGGACAGGCCGGTGACTTTTTTTTTATTATTATTATTAATTCCTTTGTCTTTTTAAAAGTCAATAGGCAAAAAATAAAGAAATTAAAATCGTCCCGTTGGAGGATGAAAGACGCTGTCGATCAAGGTGGCCGGGCTTGTTGTGAAAGAAGCAGCACGGCCTGAACATAATAATAAGGAAGGTAGGAGGGCCCCACTTACGACCTAACCTATAATCAGGAGTCGAAACGAACTGTTAAATAATAAAGAGCACAGCCCGCACCGTTTACCGCATTACACCTGCATTTTATTGGCGGTTTCCCCTTTTTTTTTGTTTTGACCCTCGTATATACACCGTGTTATTACCCGACATGCCAATTACTTACAATTTTGGGGGGGGGCGTAATCGAGGATGAGCTCTTTATATACGAAACGTGTTAATCCGTTCCTATTCTATTTCTGTGCATCCCCCGGAGCAAATCCGTCGAGACTCGGAGCACGTTCCTCTCGCCCATTCAGACGGACGAACGGCGCGCTTCTCGGAACCTTTTCGCTCGCCTTGTATAGTATACCTGGTTGTGCCATTTGCAAGGAGGCCATAAAACGCATTATTTGTCTCCAAACACGTTTGCTGCCTTTGTTGAATATGTACGTGTGAATGTAAACGTATCGCGGCGTGCTTTTTTCCGCCCCTTTTTTTGCTTTCCTTTCGGTTTATTGTTACGCGCGTCCGCTCTGTGCCCGTACGTTTAGTTCAGTTGTCGGCCTGTCTGGTGATGATACCTGGAAGGCCGGCGATGAAGAAAATCGAAAGCAAAGCTTTGACGCTACACCACGACGTTACTACGGTTCGAATAAATAAATGAAACGCTCAAAATGATTCATTAAAAATCAAGGACAAAAAAAACAAAAGAATTTTCATGGTGAAAAAGAAAACGCGGAAAACTGATAAAACGAGAAACTTCCTTAAAGACGTCAATCTTCAACTATTCATTTGTTAAATTTTAATTTTCAAAAAACAAATGAATAAATTTAAAAAAACAAGATGTCGGTTTGATCTTAAAAGTTGCGCAGGAAGCTCGAGACGATCCCTAAAACGAAATCTTCAAAAAAAACAACAAATAGAACCAAGGTTTTTGCTTAACTTAATTTAAACCTAACTCGAGGATTTCCCCAAATTTTCAGCAATTTTTCGTAAAATAATGAAAACCCGGACCTTAAATTTCACTCAAAAATAGAAAATTTAGGAAAACATCCGCTTTCGAGGTTCAAAACATAGCGATCAATCGCTAGTTCAGAATGAACAAAGGCTACCGAGAAATACGTAATGGAAGCATCAAGTCTGGGAAAAAAGTTTTTAAAGAAGTCTTCTGACTTTGTGACAATCCTTTCGAATAGTTCCAATTCTTTCCTGAACTGCGCGAGCTCAGAGAAACGAAAACTGAGATCGCGTCAGTTCCAACACACTTTCCGATGCTCTGAAAAACAAAAGCTATCGACCACTTTCATAAATTAAGAAACTTGTCAGTTCGACAAAAAGAAAATATGAACAGTTTTTTCCTAAAGTTTTGACAATTTTGATTCTTTATAATTTATTGTGAGCTCAGAAAAATAAAAGCTATCGTTCGCGTTCGTGTCAACTCTTCTTGAGGCTCAGAGAAATGAAAGCTACCAATCGCTTTCATAAAATAATAAAATTGGCAGATTGGCAAAAAAGTTTTTCATTTTTGACTCTCAAAATGTATTACAAGCTCAGAAAAATAAAAGCTAATAATCACTTTAATGAATCAAGAAAATAAATTAAGAGTTTTTTTTTAAGTTTTGACTTTTTTGACTCTTTATAATTTATTACATGCTCAGAAAAATTAAAGCTATTGTTCGCGTGAGTTTCAACACAACTTTCTGAGGCTCAGAGAAACAAAAGCTATCGACCCCTTTCATAAATTAAGAAAATTGTCACTTTGGCAAATGATTCTTCACAATTTATTGCGAGCTCAGAAAAATAAAAGCTAACGTTTGCGTTCGTGTGAACTTTTCTTGAGGCTCAGAGAAATGAAAGCTATCAATCAACTTTTTCTTCACAATGCGTTCAAATAAATTTCTGATGGGAGTAGGCCACGGAAAACAGAAAAGAAACATTTGCCTGAGATTACAGGAATTCATTTGACAACTTGTCCGTTTGACTTAACGTATTGTTCAAGTTTGTAATATTATTACAATGGCTTATGTTCGCAAACAGAAAGCTTTTACCGTTGAATGTCATTTCTGTGCGCTGTAAATAGATAAAGCAAATGGCCAATAAATCCGAGTTTGTATAGAGGAATTTTAGAAGAAATTCCTCGACCTTGAACACAAGATACAACAAACATTTTTATTTCCATGGCTTTTTTATCAAAAATTTGTTTGGACGGTCGCAGTAGGGTCGTTATTTTTTGTTTTGTTCATTTATTTGTCTTAATTTTTTACTTTGTTATTTGTTTGTCTTAATTTTTTATTTTCCCCAATTAAAATCGATCCTATGATTTTGTTTATTCTAACAATAAGCCATTGATAACCAAGTTTTAGGAAGTTCAGGCTCGATTAAATTATGAAATAGAATTCTTTGAGTTTTCGAGTTGGCTATGATTTGCAACTTGTACACATGAATAGTCGCAAAGAACAGTTGGAATCACAGTTAACTCGATTCTCATGCCCCAATTATCACGTCGGTCGGTGAATTGTTTTCTGTTAATCATCGAGCTCCGAGGAAGAGGAGGAGGAGGCAACTAGAGGGCGAGTATTCCGAGATATTTAGATTCAAAAGTCGCATTCACAATCACCTTCTTCTCGATCGTCCCGACATGTGGAGATGACTGGTGCTTTCGCCCCCTCTAAATCTTTTGTTTACACAGGGCCCCGAATAATTCGATTTTTTTCCGCGCGTCGCCACTCGACCGGCTCAACTCCTTGAGAAAATATTTGTTTAACTCTCGAGGCGTGATGTTGACGCGGGGCCTTCCTCACAATTAAGCGGCACATTGTTGCGCCTAATCGCGCGGCGATTATTATCGTCGTCTTCTCCTCGAAACGAACTGTTGAGAGGCCCGGAAACGGGGAAAATCAGTCGTATATCAAGCGAGCAATTAAAAGACAGGGCCGTACTTTATTGCGCTTCGAGTGTTTCAGGAGGCGATTTAACGAGGTCGACGACAGGGACCGACTCAGTTCACACTTACTCTTTTGTGAGGTCTCCGTTGATTAACTTAGAATGATCATGATGAAAAAAAATTGCGTTACGGTCCCGTATAAAACGCAAAGAAGAAAAAGAGAACTAACTCAATCTTCATTTTTTTACAAATTCAAAATGAACCACTGTTTTCAGACACCTGTGAAATGATATTCGAATCAGAAAGTGTGCCTTATGTACTATTTTATTAAATGCCATACTTTACGATTTTCTTAATTCATGGCTGGGATCGACAACTTTTGTTTCTCTAAGCTTGTATTATATTAAGATGAGAAACTAATTGTCAGATCTTCAAAAAAAAATCGCCAAATTTGTTTTTATGTAACGTAAAATCCGTTAATTCATGAATTGAATCGATAGCTTCTGTTTCTCCGAGTTTCAAACTGACGAGAGTCATAGCTTTGTTTTTCTGAGCCTACATTAAAGTAAGAAAAGAAAATGAATTGACATTCAAAGAAAAACCGCCTAACTGCATGTAACGTGAAATCTTGATTCGTGAAGAGAATCGATAGCTTCTGTTTCTCTGAGTTTCAAACTGACGAGATTCATAGCTCCGTTTTTCTGTGATTACAATAAATTTTGAAGAGGAAATAAATTGTCAAATCTTAAAAAAAAATTGTTTTTATAATCAATCCCTTAATTCATCAATGGAATCGATAGCTTTTGTTTCTCTGAATTTCATACTGACGAGATCCATAGCTTTGTTTTTCTGAGCCTACAATAAAATGAGAAAAGAGAATGAATTGAGATACCTTCAAAGAAAAATCGCCAAACTACACGAAACGTGCAATGTCTTAATTCATTAATGAATCGATAGCTTTTATTTCTCTAAGTTTCGTACTGACGAGATCCATAGCTTTGTGTTTCTGAGCCTACAATAAAATGAGAAAAGAAAGTGAACTGACAGACTTTCAAAGAAAAATCGCCAAACTACGCGGAACGTGCAATCTCTTAATTTATGAATGAATCGATAGCTTTTATTTCTCTGAGTTTCAAACTGACGAGATACATAGCTTTCGTTTTTCTGTGATTACAATAAATTAACAAGAGAAAATAAATTGTTAAACCTCCAAAAAAAATTGTTTTTATGATCGATCCCTTATTTCATAAATGGAATCGATAGCTTTTGTTTCTCTGAGTTTCATACTGACGAAATCCATAGTTTTGTTTTTCTAAGCCTATACTAAATGAGAAAAGAGAATGAACTGACACACCTTCAAAGAAAAATCGTCAAACTCCACGGAACATAAAAACTCTAAATTCTTGAATGGAATCGATACTCATTGTTTCTCTGAATTTCAAACTGAGGAGATCTAGAGCGATGTTTTTCTGAGCCTACAATAAAATTTTTAAAAATGAATTGACAGACCTTCAAAAAAGTCGCCAATTACAAGGAACGTGAATTTAATTCGTGAATGGAATTGATAGCTTTTATTTCTCTGAGTTTCAAACTGAGGAGATACATAGCTTTTATTTTTCTGAGCGTACAATAAAATGAAAAAAGAGAATAAATTGACAGACCTTCAAAGAAAAATCGTCAAACTACACGGAAAATGAAATCCCTTAATGCGTGAATGGAATCGATAGCTACTGTTCTTCTGAGTTTCAAACTGATGAGATTGCTTTGTTTTTCTGAGCCTGCTATAAAATTTAAAAGAAAATGTATTGAGATAAACCTTAAAAATTAAGGAACGTAAAATTAATTCGTGAATGGAATTGATAGCTTTTGTTTCTCCGAGTTTCAAACTGACGAGATCCATAGCTTTCGTTTTTCCGAACTTATGGTACGTATGATCCCTTAATTTGTAAATGGAATCGATAGCTTTTGTTTTTCTGAGTTTCATACTGATGAGATACATAGCTTTTGTTTTTCTGAGCCTACAATAAAATGAGAAGAGCGAATGAATTGTCAGGCCTTAAAAAAGTCACCAGATTACACGCTTAATCGCTTAATTCATGAATGGAATCGATAGTTTTTGTTTGTCTGAGTTTCATACTGACGAGATCCTTTTGTTTTTCTGAGCCTACAACAAACTAGGAAGAGAAAATTAATTGACAGATATTGAAAGAAAAATCACCAAACTACATGGAATGTGAAATTAATTCGTGAATAGAATCGATAGCTTTTGTTTTTCTGAACTTGAATAAGAATTGGAGAAAAAAGAGATTCTCTTAACATAAAGAAAAATTCCCGAATTTTGTTTGTTGTGGAACTGGTATTTTTATTTTATTTTTTAATTCGTGCAAGTGATCGATAGCTTTAATTTCTCTAAGTTTTAAATTGAGACGATCGATAGCTTTCATTTTTCTGAAGCTGAAATGGGAATTAGAAAAAAATTGAAATTCTCAGAACGTCAAAAAAAATCCCTAATTTTGCGGTACTGGTATTTTTATTTATTTTTTTAAACGTGCAAGTGATTGGTAACTTTTATTTCTGAATTTTAAATTGAGGCGATCTATAGCTTTTGTTTTTCTAAAGTTGAAATAAAATGGGCAGAGAAAGCAAGTTTTCGGAATGTCGAAAAAATCCCAAATTTTGGTTTTGCGGAATCGGTATTTTTTTTTTATTCATGAAAGTGATCAATAGCTTTTGTTTCTCAGAGTTACATTGGATTGCTTTCGCTTTTTTTGAGCTTACGATAAATTAAAAGCGAAAATAATTTATCAAAACTTACAAAACAAATCACCGAATTTTATAATCTTCTTAATTCATACGCGTAATCGGTAGCTTTTGTTTCTCTGAGCTTGCAGTAAGTTAAGAGAAAATAATTTATCAAAGAATTTGTCAAATTTAGTTTTTGCGGAGTAATAAGTCTTTAGTTCTCTTTCTAACGTGTAACGTGCATGTATTTAGTTCTCTTTCTAATTCCCGAAAGATTTCTCTGAGTTTCAAAACGACTTGCAATCGATAGCTTTTGTTTTTCTGAAGTTGAATTAAGAAATTAAGAAGAGAAAACAAATTCTTCTCAGAGCATCAGCAAAAAAATTCCCCAATTCTGTTTTACAGAATTGGTGTTTTTTCGAATTCATGAAACTGTTACGTAGCTTTTGTTTCTCTGGTATCATACTGAGGCGCGATCGATAGCTTTCGTTTTTCTGAGCTTACAATAAATTAAAAGAGAAAATAATTTGTCAGAGCAATTGAGAAGAGAAAAGTAATTCTTTTGAGAATGTCAAAGAAAATCTGCGAATTTTATTTTCACAGAACTGGAAATGTTCTTACTTCTTGAAAGCGATCGATAGCTTTTGCTTTTCTGAGTTCTGATTGAACTTCAAAAAAAAACTAATTTTGTTTCTATTCTTTGCTTATGAATACAGAGTTGAAACTGAGCAAACGATAGCCTTTCTGTGCTCACAATAAATTTAAAAAAAACTTCTGCAAACAAATTCTAAAACACGTAAATAAAATTAATAAGAACTTTAAAAACAATAAAATATGCAACTAACAAAAATTAATAAATCTCTGACAAACAAGCAAGAAATTGACAACTTCCGGAATAAACGAAACGTTAAAACAATAAATAAAAAAAGTACTAATAGTGCAAATGTAAAAATTAAGGGAATAAACAAAGGACGATCTACTCTTATACTTTCCAAAACCGAAAAAAAAATGTTCTGTGCTCTTGTTGATTGGATAAATTACAGTCAAACTAAACCAAACTATATAGTCCTGTAAATGAAAGCCTAAAGTGTTAAGTCGTCCTCATACTTTCTTTTAATGGGGCTTTTACGATGAAGTAAAAAGAGTTGTTGGGGCGGCCGGCGCTAAATTTATTAATAATTTACTGTATGTAATATGTGGGTCGTTAAGCCGGGCCGATGAAATTAAAGCGGCCGTTAATAGACTGGTGGACGCAGGGGCCCCCGAAATAAATCGTCCTTAAACCAAATTGACACTAATCCGGCTCAGAGCGTGCCCGAGTATAAAAATGGTGATCGTCTCTTTACGAGCCGGAAAATTTAATCGCTTAAACTCATTTACCGCTCGCCCGCGATCAAAACACAACATTTTTTAGCGCCCTCAAACGCCATCTAGCCCAAGAAACCGCAAGCGGACGCATCTACGGCACTCGTTTTTTTTTCTTCGTCTCGACAAAGAGGATTTGCTTAATGCCCGCGCTCGCATCATTAAACAGATTACCTCTCTCTAACGAATGTTTGTGCCCACGCCGAATATCCGCACGTAATTCGACGTGGGAGAATCTTTGACAGATGTCAAAAAGGCGTTCAAATCCTCGAAAACACGCGGGCCTCCGGGCCCAACCCAAGGAAAAAAAAACGGGGCTCAGGCACGCCGATTAAAATTATAACGACAAAAAAGCCACCCTCGATTTTATTACATACCAACACGTCGATTATGACGTTTGTCAGCTTGTTTAAGAGGATTAGGCTCACACCGACTTGCGTGTCCGTAAATAAAGAGTCACAAGTGACAATTAATTGTAAAGTGACATGTATTTTTGGACTGTAAGAAAGCAAACAAGTTACGTCAAGCCAATTCCAATATCGTTGTAACAATATTAAGTAGTATGAAAGGTCAAAGCAAAGACATAAGAAAAATTTTATGTATTTTTCTTCTTTTACTGCTGGCAACACAAGTGCCGATTGTCTTTTGTTTTTGCCTATAGTTTGTCACATTTATCAAATTTCTTCTTCTCCTGTTGGCATCAAGCCATCAAGTATGCCAACACTTGAATTACCGACCGTCTTTTATTTTTGTTTATTTTGTCAGACTTTTCAATTGTGTCTTATTTATTTTTTTCTGTGTAATTTTCTCTTCTACTGTTGACAGCATCAAGTATGCCAAAAATAGAATTGTTGATTGTGTCTTTGTCGGATTTATCAATTGTTTTCTAATGTAATTTTCTCTTTTACTGCCTTTTACTGTCTTTTGTTTTTGCCTATAATGTGCAGGATATTTTTTTTGTTAATTTTTTTCCAGTGTTGGCAATCGAATTACTGATCATATTTTGCCTTTGTATTTTTCAGAATATTCAATTGTTCTCTTATTATTTTTTTTTTCTAGTATACTTTTCTCTTTTACTATTGTCACTAAATATGCCGACGTCGTTTGTTTTTGTTATAGATTTCAAGATTTTTATTAAATTTTTCCAGTGTACGTAATTTTCTTTTTTTCAACTGTTGGAATCAAGTGTGCCATCACTTAAATTACCGATCGTTTTTTGTCTTTATTTGTTTTCAGATTTTCAATTGTTTTTTATTTATTTTTTCAAGTGTAATTTTCTCGATTACTGTTGGCATCAAATATGTCAATTGTTTTTTGTTTTGCCTGCACATAGTTTGTCAAATTATTTCCTTTTTTTTTAGTCAATTTTTTTCCAGTGTAATTTTCTTTTCTTCCGATCGTCTTTTGTCTCAATTTATTTTATCAGGGTTTTCAATTGTTTTTTTTTTCTTTAATTTACTTTTTCCTAGTGTAACTTTCTCTTACTGTTGGCACAAAATATCTGTCTTGTCTTCTGTTTCTTCCTATGGTTCTATCAGATGTTTTCAATTTTTTTTAATTGTTGTTATTTTCCAGTGTAGTTGTCTCTTCTACTGTTGGCAATTTAAAATATGTATGCCAATAATTGAATAGCCGATCGTCTTTTGTCTCTATCTAAATAGATAACAAAGATAACAAATGTTACTTTTTTCAATTGTCTTTTTGTTTATTTTTTTCTAGTGTAATTTTCTCTTTTACTGTTGGCGTGCAATATTGCGATTGTCTTCTGTTTTTTTTGCCTTTATTTGACAAATTTTTTCTTCTTTTTTTCATCAATTTTTTCCAGTTTAAGTTTCTCTTCTAAAGTCGGCATCAAATATGTTGCTAACACTTGAATTATCGATCGTCTTTTATCTCTTTTTATTTTGTTAGTTTTTTCAATTGTTTTTCCGATTTATTTATTTTTTTCTGATGTGATTTTTTCTGTTACTGTTGGCACATAATGTGCCGATTGTCTTTTGTTTTTGCCTATAGTTTGTATGATTTTTTCATTTTTTTTTTAATTAAATAGTTTGTAGTGTAATTTTCTCTTTTCTACCATTGACAATGTCAAATATACCGAAAGGTGCATTGCCGATCGTCTTTTGTTTCTATCTATTTTTTGAAATTTTTCAATTGTTTTTATTTATTTTTTTTCTAATGTAATTTTTTTTTGCTATATGTTGCCTTTTATTTTTTCTCATAATTTATCAGATTTTTTCCATTTTTTTTAATTCAAATTTTACCATCGTAATTTTTTCTCTTTAAGTGTTGGCTATATAAAATATGCCAAAAATTGATCGTTTCTTTGTCAGATTTTTCAATTGTTTTGTTCATTTTTTCTGATGTAATTTTCTCTTTTACTATTGACGTCAAATATGCAGATTGTCTTTTGTTTGTCACTTTTTTTCTTTATTTCTTCCACTGTAATTTTCTCTTCTGCATCAAATATGCCAACACTTGAATTACCTTACCGATCGTCTTTTGTCTCTGCATATTTTTTATTTTTTTTTTTTTCTAGTGAAAATTTTTTATCTACAACAGCAGCAACAGCAACAAAAGTCCGATTATCTTTTGTTTTTTTATTTGTCACATTAAATTTTTTCCTATGCCTACAGTAAAATTACCGATCGTTTTTTGTTTCTGTTTATTTTATCGGAGTTTTCAATTGTTTTCTTTTTTTGTTTATTTTTTTGAGTGTAATTTTATCTTCTAATTAAACGTGCCAACAGTAAAATTGCCGATTGTCTATTGTTTTTGCCTATGGTTCGTCGGATTTAATTTTTTTTTAATTAAATTTTTCCAGTGTAAGTAATTTTCTCTTCTTCTACTGTTGGCATCAAATGAGTATGTCAAAAAGTTGGATTATCGATCGTCTTTTTTCTGCTTATTTTGTCAGAAGTTCCCAAAAAATACCATTGTTTTTCAATAGTTAACAGTTCCAAAAAAAAAATTCTAAAAGTTTTTTATCTTCTTTCCTTCATTTACGAACATGTTTGATAGCTTTTGTTTTTCGGAACATTTAAAGCATTAAGAAATAGAAACAAGTTTCCAAAATTTGTAAAAAGTGCCACTATTTGTTTTTCAATTTTTTTCAATACTTCAAAAAAATTTTTTTTACTATTGTGCACATGTTCGATAGCTTTTGTTTTTCAGAACATTTAAAGCAATAAGAAGAGAAAGAAGTTTTCAATAGTTCAAAAAAATCTCCAAAAGTCAGTCTCCTTTTTTTACTTTTATGAACACGTTGATAGATTTTGTTTTTCGGAATATTTAAGGCATTAAGAAAGAGAAAGAAGTTTCTAAACTTTTCAAAAATATTAAAAATTAATAGGAAGAAGAAAGTTTAAAATAAAAAAAAAAGGGCCGACACATATTTGTTTTTCAATTGTTTTTCAATAGTTAAAAAAAATCTCCAAACTTTACTATTGTGAAAAGACGGTCTTCTTTTTTTTTATTTATGAACATGTTCGATAGCTTTTGTTTTTCGGGACACTTAAAGCATTAAGAAAGAGAAAGAAGTAACCAAAATTTACAAAAATACCAATACATATTCATTTTCATTTGTTTTTCAGTAGATCCAAAAAAAATAATAAAATTTTGATGTAGTGAAAAGACAGTCTCCTTTTTTTCAATTATGATCATGATCGATAGATTTTGTTTTTTGGGACATTTAATTCATTAAGAAATAGAAAAAAATTGCAGAAAATTTCCAGTAAATATTTATTTTTCAAAAGTTCAAATCAAATTCCCCATATTTTATTTTTATTGTAAGGTAGATAAATAGAACATGTTTAGATTTGATTATAAAATAAAGTATGTAGTATAATTTTAATGACACATTTTAAGAAAATCGTGTAATAGTAAATATGTTACCACAAATTCTGTAAATTAATTTTATAGATAAAATTTAAACATGTTATATAAATGTTGATAAATACTATTTCACATAGAAAATTAACAAATATATAACGTTTGGAAACTAATACAGTAAATGATAGTAAATTTTTACCTAATTGTAATATATTTTTAACAATGAATTATCTCAAACGGACACTGAAAATAGCACTAATTCTCAACGTTTCACTATCGCTTGATAGCTTCGTCAGGACAAGAATCTACCTTAATTATATATTTTTATTGATATTATTGTGTTAACAATCACTCAAATTGTGTTACTGGTGTTATTGTGTGTCTGGAATCCACAGCAGTTGCTGTGTGTCTAATTCCTTTTGGACCACCCTTGTAATTGCGTCTTTAGCTCGAGGGACTATTTTTTCTTTCACTTTACCGTTTAGAATCTTTTAGTGGGTATGTTCTTCCTCTGTTTGGTGGTCTATAATAGTAAAAAATTTGTTTACAAATTATTGATTGGGGTAACAACACGCAACTTAGCCCCAATTTGATTTTTCTCGAGATAATCGAAATCATCCCTCTGGCGAGGCTCAAAAAATGGACTGTCCGTTGTTTTCCTGTATGTTTGTGTGTAATTCCGTACGTGTATGTGTGTCTTTGCAAATAAGCTCTTTTTTTGTCTCTGGCAGGCTTAACGTGACAAAAACTGAACTCATTGTGTAACAAATAACCCTGAAAATCACTGCACGCATTAGTTGTTGGTTAGTCCCGGAGGCGATGACTCGCTTTGTTTTAAGTTTCAAAATTTTCGCGTTCGGAAAACTCGCATTAAAAAGACGTTTGGTTTAATACCAGTGGGTTTATTTGATACATGTGCATGGAAGTTAAGTTTGGAATAAGGTAGAGAATACGACGATGAAAATGTAAGTTATTTTACTTTCTATTATTACCTGAAAACGCCTGCGATTTTAGCGGAACACGACTTTCCATGTGTGGCCCCGTAATTTTATTATTAAAGATAGCTTTGCTCGGTACTGCAGACACACTTATTTTTTTGGTGGCGGAAACTCGGTTCCTAAACAATGAATTAATCATTTCCAGGTTTTTTTTTGCATTTACTGCGAATTATTTAATTTTCTGATATCTCCGAGCGCATGCGTTATCGAGCTGCGTCGTGCGTTTTTTCTTGCGCGCTCGATTTCTCTGTTACGTGACTTTAATGTTTCATGAAATAAAATCGTATCCCCTTTTTTTATGAGAACGAAAAAGTGCAAAAAACATTCCTTGCATCTTCTAACATTTCTATTCCACATATACCACGTCACCCCCTCAACGGCTACCGTCCTCGTCTATAGAGGAGAGACGTTGGGGTGCCCACCTTCACAACGACCAGTCGCGGTCCTCTTTTCTTCGGTATCGTGGTATGTCAGCGTGGAACAGAGATGTCGTAAAACGCAGAGAATGTTTTGGCTACTATTGAGCTCGTGATCTCAAAGATTGGGGGAGAGGCGCGGCTTGGAACCCTATGGCCATCTCGGAGAACCGATCAACGCACACGTAACCCCCGCTCTTCGAGACTAATAACCGAAGTAAGACGTGTTGCGGGCGTATTATAAAGTGATGCGCCGGTGACTCGTTCGCGTGATACCCTTACTTTGCGAACAATTAATTAAGTCGCTTTGCAATGAAATATTTTGCAATTTTTATTTACAGAAATGCTCGTGTCTTGATGTAATTTCGTATCTCATATTTTTTAAGTAAATTATACGAGCCGTATTCATTTTAAAATTGTGTGCGTACAAAAAAATAATCGCGAAATGGGCAGTTTGGGTTTTGGTTAAGTAATCACGTGATTACACCCCACTTCTGTACTATTCAACAATTTCTGTAAGATGTTAACATATCCAATGGTAATTTTTTCTAACGAGTTAATAATAATTTAATAATTTAAATTGTAGAAAGTTTTTCATTGCGATTACATTATTGTTTTACAGAACGTTTATTTTATTACAACAACACATGAAAATCAAATCTTCACAGCCTATTGCAGTAAGATGTAGAATGTATTGAACTTAATCTTCACATTATGAGAATTTATTGTAGTACAAAAGTCAAATTAATATGGAACTTTTTACTGCAAAAAGTAGCAATAATTTTACTACTAACAACTATTGTGTTAATAATGTCTCCACCTCCATTTTACACAATATTGTGTAAAATCTCACTTTGTTATTTCTCTCTGTGTGAGAAAATTTATTTTATTTGAATAGAATTTTCTTTTGTTTTTAATCTACTCGTCTTTGTCGAAGACTTGGATGGAATAAGAGAACGTCTGTACCTGCATGAACAACGACGATCGTTCACACCTTAACCATTCCGCCTGTCTCGGTGGACTTGCTCAAAGAAGACGCAGAAAAAGAAAAAAAAGACGTAATTGCACCGCGTGCGCGATTACATTTCCCATTTCCGTCGTCCACCTCGGTTTTAATTGACTCCGAACGAGCGGAGAAATTTTAATTGGCGTCCGTCCTCACTTTTCGCAAATCATATCGGGCATAAAGAACTGAATTTTTCGAAATCGTGCCGTCCGATCACAGCCGCCCTATCGCCGTCGTCGATCAGCGGCGGCTTTCACGGCCGCCGACGATCAATATAAATATTATTGGTTTTTTTCAAATCGCAAACACTCCATTGTGAGCTCGCCTATCTCTAGACGATCGCCCTTTTGTTGCGCGGGACGTTTTTGTTTCGTCGCTTCGCGCCTTCGACGGGCCGTGAAAGGTTTACAGTTCGTGATTTTCGAGAGGCACCGCGCTTAGACACGCTTGACCCCGGCCCGAAACGCGATTTTTCCGCGAATGCCAGCGCCGAATTGCGTATAATTGACTTTCGAGGCGCGCGAAGCCGAAGAATACGGACTTTTAATGGAGATTTCGATGATGGGTTTTAAGAGGCGAACCTACTACATTGTAAAAGCTCGCAATTTTGTAAGCACTTTAAAATCATATTGCTGCGATATTCACGTTAGGATTAAATCAAATTGAAAACGTTTGAAAATAACTTATCAAAATTTTAGTTGTAAATAAACAAAAATAAATTTATTGTTATTCGTGAGTATAAAAGTCAAAAGACATTTTAGTTAGTTAAAAGAATAAAATCAAAGTGCACAATACCGTTGGAACGTTGGAATAGAGATAAGTGTGGCAGACGATGATATCCAGTGGGTGGGCGAAGAAACAAACTTTCTTCAAAAAAATTCACATTTGTTATAAAATCGTTCGTCTTTTGTTTTTTTCTTTCCTTCACTTTCGACGAAAAAGGAGAAAATATGAAACGCTGTCATTTGTTACGATCGATCGTCTTTTGTCGTTTCTGCTTTCAATCAAAAAAATATAAATAAATAAAAGGAACAAAAACGCGATTTTCTTCAAAAAAAAATCACATTCGTTTTACAAATTGATCGTCTTTTGTTTTGCTTTGGACGAAAAATGAATAAATACGCAACACGATCGACTTTCTCCAAAAAGAACAAAAAATAATAAAAAGGATGGATCGTCTTTTGTCTTTTTTGTTTTCTATTGAGAAAAAGATATAAACAAATCGCGTACAAGTCTGCTTTAAACAAATTACGTTCGTTATAACATGATTCGTCTTTTGTTTTTTGTTTTTCCTTTCCTTTACTCTTGACGACAAAAGAAAACAACGCGAAACACGTTTTTCTCTAAAAAAAAAACAGAAACCTGAAATTTGTTAAAATCGATCGTCTTTTGTTTTACTTTCACATTATTTGTTTCACGATCGATCGTCTTATGTTTTACTTTGGACGAAAAACGAACGAAACAAAACACGAACGACTCGTTAGTAAATAAATAAATAACTATAAATCGATCGTCTTTTGTCTTGGTTTTTTTTTTGAAGAAAAGGAAACACGTACAAAAAATTCACATTTGTTATAAAATCGTTCATCTTTTGTTTTTTTTCCTTCGCTTTCGACGAAAAAAGAGAAAATATGAAACGGAAAAATTTATTATTTATTTATTATTTATTAATATTATTATTGTTATTAATAAAAAAAAGACAAAAGGAACAAAAACGCAATTTTCTTTAAACAAAATCACATTCGTTTTACAAATTGATCGTCTTTTGTTTTGCTTTGGACGAAAAATGAATAAATACGCAACACGATCGACTTTCTCCAAAAAGAACAAAAAATAATAAGAAGGATGGATCGTCTTTTGTCTTTTTTGTTTTCTATTGAAAAGCAGATGGAAACAAATCGCGTACAAGTCTGCTTTAAACAAATTACGTTCGTTATAACATGATTCGTCTTTTGTTTTTTGTTTTTCCTTTCCTTTACTCTTGACGACAAAAAAAAAAACAACGCGAAACACAAAGAAACATTAAAAAAAAGAAAGAAACAAAACGCGCACAACTTTCTTCAAAATATTGGACTTTTGTTTAAGTGCCATCGACCGTCTTTCGTCCTCATGTTTTTTGGATGAAAAAAACAAACCAACTAACATTCTAAAAACAATTCACATTTGTTATGAAATCGCTTCTCTTTTGTTTTTTTTTTCTCATTCTTTTACTCTCGACGAAAAATTAAAAAATACGAAACGCAATCGCGTCTTTTTCTAAAAAAAAAAAACATTTGTTACAATCGACGTTTTGCTTTCAATGAAAAAAATATGAAAGAAACACTTTTTAAATCACGTTTTTTTCTGCAGTTGATCAATAGTTTTTTATTTTTCTTTTTCTTTTTCTTTACTTTGTCTTGCTTGGATGAAAGACGAATAAATACAAAACAAAATTTTCTAACAAGTCTCATTTTTTTTAAAGAAACTTGTTCGCCTTTTTTGTTTCTGTCTTTTTTCAATAGCAAACAAAACAGACAAAAGACAATCGATTTCTATTTGTTCTATTTATTCTTTGGAGAAAGTCGATCATGTTTCGTGTTTTTCGCGTTTTCGTCTAAAGTAAAACAAAAGACGATCGAAATTGAAACAAATAATATGAAGGATTTTCTCAAAGAAAATCGTGTTTTGTTTTTGGATTTTTTTTTCGATTGAAAGCAAAAACAACGAAACACGATCGATTGCAACAAATTTTAGCTTTCTTTAGAGAAATATCCTTTTTTTCGGTCGATAGTAAGGAGCAGAGAAAAAAGAACAGAAGACGAGCGATCTTATAACAAATGTAATTTTTTTGAATGAAAGTTGTACGCGTTTTGTTAGATTACAAAAAAGAAAACAAAAGACGATCAATTTCTATTTATTTATTATTTTTTTGGAGAAAGCCGATCATGTTTTGTATTTATTCGTTTTTCATCCAAAGCAAGACAAAGTAAAGAAGAAGAAAAACAAAAAGAAAAGACGTTCGATCAACTGTAAAACAAACGTGATTTAAAAAAAATGTTTCTTTCATATTTTTTTTTATTGAAAGCAAGTCGATTCCAACAAATGTAAGCGCTTTTTCTTTATTTTTTAGAAAAAGACGCGATTGCGTTTCGTATTTTTTCATTTTTCGTCGAGAGTAAAAGAAAGACAGAAAAAAAAACAAAAGAGAAGCGATTTTATAACAAATGTGAATTGTTTTAAGAAAGATAGTTGGTTTGTTTCTCATCGAAGAAAACAGGCGAACGAAAGACGATCGATGGCACAACTTTCTTTAAAAGATTGGACTTTTAATCTTTTAAAGAAAGTTGTGCGCGTTTTGTTTCTTTCTTTTTTTTTAATGTTTCTTTATTTTCAACAGAAAATAAAAAAGACAAAATACGATCGCTTTCTACTTTTTTTTAGAGAAAGTCGATCGTGTTTTGTATTTGTGCCTTTTTCGTCTAAAGTCGCCGAAATAAAAAAAAACAAAAGACGATCGATTGCTATAAAACAAACGTGATTCTTTTTTTGAAAAGAAAATGGTGTTTTTTTCTTTAAATTTTTTTTGTTATTGAAAGCAAGAAAGTTGTACGCGTTTCCTTTGTTTCAAAAAAATAACGCAAAACAAAAGACAATCGATATTTATTTATTTATTGAGTCGTACGTGTTTTGTTTTGTTCGTTTTTCGTCCAAAGTAAAACAAAAAACATCGATCGTGAAACAAATAATGTGAAAGTAAAACAAAAGACGATCGATTTCAACAAATTTCTACTTTCTTTTTTTTTAGAGAAAAACGTGTTTCGCGTTGTTTTCTTTTGTCGTCAAGAGTAAAAGAAAGGAAAAACAAAAGACGAACCATGTTATAACGAAAGTATTTTTTTAAAAGAGATTTGCACGGGATTTGTTTTTTTTCAATAGAAAATAAAAAAGACAAAAGACGATCGATCCTTTTTATTTGTTAATTTTCTTTTTCTTTTTGGAGAAAGTCGATCTTATTCATTTTTCATCCAAAGCAAAACAAAAGACGATCAATTTGTAAAACGAATGTCATTTTTTTAAAGAAAATCGCGTTTTTGTTTCTTTAATTTTTTTTTTTTTGATTGAAACCAAAAACGACAAAAGACGACCGATCGTAACAAATGTCAGCATTTTTTTGGCGTTTCATATGTTCTTTTTTTTTCGTCGAAAGTGAAGGAAAGAAAAAAAAGAGAAACGATTTTATAATGAATGTGAATTTTTTTGAAGAAAGTTTGTTTCTTTCTCATCGAAAACTAGAAGATGAAAGACGATCGATTGCACAACAAAACAAAAGTAATCTTTTAAATAAAGTTATAAGTACGCGTTTTGTACCTTAGTGATAAGCACGATGGACGATAAAGCAGATATTCCAACGAACCTGGCGATGCGCTGAGATCAGTGGCGTTCGAGTGCAAGACAATACAAGTACTTGAATTCTAGGTCTGTTTTGTGCTGTCTCTTTCGCTTTTAATTGAAATCTCGCCACGCTTTGTGCTTTCTCTCTCGCTTTAATTGAAATCTCGCCACGTTTTGTGCTGTCTCTCTCGCACATTGACTCTTATGTTCGCCTGCCGTACTCGAATGCAGCGTCGGATAGCAAGCTAAGACGCGATGATATCTGCATTTTCTTTTAGAGAAAATAACAATATCTACAGGGTGTGGCACTTGACCAGGTTTCATACCCCTCGATGAATATCCGATATCCGGGGATAACAAAAATGTGTCCAGATAGGCCGGATAGTCACCGGATGTCTACTGCATCTCGAGTATACAGGGTGGCAAAAAATATGTCAGTTTCGCTGGATGTTAATTTTTAAGATTTACGAGTTTCATATTTGTAATGTTATAGACGGTAGCAGCTGATGTGCGCTCTAGGTAATTAAAAGTCGAGTACGCGCAGTAAATAAAATCAAAATCGCTGCGCGCCAGGAATTTATTATTTCTATTACGTAACTGTAACGAAAATGCCCCGCTACGATTCGCTCGTTACGCATAAAAACATCGTCGAATCGTCATAATAAGGAAGAACTCAGCCGGCCGGCCGCATCGTAATTCATCTCTGTTCATTTATTTATTTATTTATCCACGTCGACTAATTGAATTAGCCGACGTCGACGTCGACGTGGGAGGTTGGAATTTCGCTTCTAATTCCGTCTAATCACGTTGTACCTGTCCGCTGCCGCGATCAATCACTCGCATTGTTTCCGCCTTAATTAAATCAGTCGCGTTTTCGATTCGCTAATTGGATGATTTTCGTTTTGCACCCCGTCGCATCGCCGCCCGGTGAAGTAATCGAACATCTGCCGCTCGCCGGTGCACAATGGGCCGAGGCGGCGGCGGAGGAGGGGCCGGGAGGGGGCGTTTTCAAAAGTAGTAGTGATCGAGACAAATCTATTGAAACGGCCACAATAAATTTCACACCGGAAACTCGAGACTCACAAAGTCGGGACCGGGTTCAATAGACCGGGGCCCGGTCGGTCGCTTCAAGTGCCAAAATCCGCTTGAGAGAGATTTCTCTGTGACAATGAAAAGATCCATCTTCTTTCATCCCCACAGTCCCAAAACGTGGGTGGTGACGATCGATTTTCATTCCATAGTCAAATTTCATCAATAAAAAAAGTAATTATATTCGAAAGATTTCAAAGCAACGGTGTCAACTATGCAAAGGGCGCAATGTGTCACATCAACCGCTCAGTATTTTGAAGGCTTGCGACAGCTCGCGAGCAACAACTTTCCTTTAAAATAATTTTGACTTTCATCCCTACAGTTTTTCACCCAAAACGTGGGTGACGACGATCGATTTTCATTTCGTAGTTAAATTTCATCAATCAAAAAAGAATTATATTCGAAAGATTCCAAAACAACGGGAACAACCATGCAGAGGGCGCAATGTGCCACATGAACCGTTCGCCATTTTGAAGGCTTGCGGCAGCTCGCGAGCAACAACTTTCCTTTAAAATAATTTTGAGTTTGATTTGACTTGGGATTCGTTTCGATTGAATCGATAAGAAAATGGTTCTAAACAATGGTGTACTCGTAATTTTGACGTGTTGCGACTTGGGATTCGTTTGGGTCTGATCGATAAATAAAAATGACGATGATTGCGAAAGAAATAAAAACAAAATTTTTCCAAAAATTTCAAAAAAAAAAAAACGGCTAACAAATTGCAAAGGGCGTAACGTGCAACATTTTGACAAGTGTCCTCTTTTGGTTATGTCAAGGACCTTTTCTTTGTTTTTGTCAATTGTCTTTTGTATAGACTTTTTTATTAACAAAAAAAAAGAAAAAACAAATAGTGTAACAGACGGAAAACAAAACACGTTCGTTCGGCAGTCAACAAAAGAAATTTCGATTTACTTCTCCTTTTTTTTTTATAGAAAAACGAAATCAGTTGTCTTTTGCATTCCTTTTTCTTTTGTAAATAAAAAAGTAAAAAAAAGCAAATGGCGATTGAGTATGCACCTGGCCTTTCCTTCTTCAAACGATGGGAAACAAAACACGTTCGTTCTTTCGGCAGTAAACAAAAGAAATTTCGATTTATTTTTAATAGAAAACGAAGTCAGTCGTCTTTTGAATGCATTTTGTTTTTGTAAATAAAAAAGCAAGAATAACAAATGGCGATCGAGTGTGCAAGAGACGTTTCCTCCTTCAGAAGATGGGAAACACAACACGATCGTTCGTTCGACAGTAAACAAAAGAAATTCGATGTACTTCTCCTTTTTTTTTCTGTAACAGAAAAACGAAATCAGTTGTCATTTGAATTCTTTTTTTTTTTTGCTTTTGCGGATAACAAATTACAGAGGGCGTAACGTACAACATTTTGACAAGTGTCCTCTTTTGGTTCTGTCAAAAGCCTTTTCTTTGTTTTTGTCAATCATCTTTTGTATTTACTTTTTGTTAATAAAAAAAAAAGAAAAAACAAAAGGTAATCGAGGTGTAACAAACAAGAAACGAAACACAATTTTTTTTTTCTTAAATGCAAAAACGAAGTCAGTCGTCTTTTGAATTCATTTTGTTTTTGTAAATAAAAAAGCAAGAGAAACAAATGGCGATCGAGTGTGCAACAGACGTTTCCTTCTTCAGAAGATGGGAAACAAAACACCTTTATTCTTTCGGCAGTATACAAAAGAAATTTCGATTTAGTTTTCTTTTTTTCTTTAATAGAAAAACGAAATCAGTTGTCTTTTGAATTCCTTTTTTTTTTTGTAAATAAAAAAGTAAAAAAGAAGCAAAGGGCGATCGAGTGTGCAACGGGCCTTTCCTTCTTCAACAACAACGTTTCGTTCCTCGAAAGATGGGAAAGAAAACATGATCGTTCTTTCGGCAGTAAACAAAAGAAATTTCAATTTATTTCTCCGTTTTTTTTCTCTTGAATAGAAAAACGAAGTCAATCGTCTTTAGAATTCATTTTGTTTTTGTACATGAAGAAGCAAGAAAAAACAAGTGTGCAACAACGTTTCCTTCTTCGAAAGATGGGAAACAAAACACGATCGTTCTTTCGGCAGTAAACAAAATAAATTTTGATTTACTTCTCCTTCTTCTCTTTAAGAGAAAAACGAAATCAGTTGTCTTTTGAATCCCTTTTTTTTTGAATAAAAATTAAAAAAAAAAACAAATGGCGATCGAATGTGCAACAGTCGTTTTCTTCTTCATAAGATGGGAAACAAAACACGATCGTTCGTTCGGCAATAAACAAGAGAAATTTCGATTTACTTTTTCTTTTTTTCTTTAATAGAAAACCGAAATCGGTTGTCTTTTCAAATCCCTTTTTTTTAAATAAAAATTAAACAAAACCAATGGCGATCGTGCAACAGTCTTCCTTCTTCAAAAGATGGGAAACAAAACACGATCGGCAGTAAATAAAAGAAATTTCGATTTACTTCTCCTTTTTTTTATAGAAAAACGAAGTCAATCTTTCGAATTCCTTTTGTTTTTGTAAATAAAAGAGCAAAAAAAAACAAATGTTTACTCTTCGCGAATTTTTTCTTTTACACCTCAGAATATTTCCAAAAAAAATTCAGTGTAGTTTTAAATTTGCTTTTATATCATCTGGGCACATCAGCTTGGTTGTGCTTTTTGATTTTGACTCTCACAACTTCTTCATTTTAATGTTTCCTTTTTTTTGATTTTATGTCTACCTCAAAATTAGTTGATCAGAAAGCAGCATTTCAAAAATAAATAGAAAAAATCAAAATACAGACGGTGATGGAAATTATGTTTAATCTTCGGGGATTTTTTCTTTTACATCACAGTATGTTTACAAGAAAGAAATGCACCGAGTGTTTCTCAAAACCATGACCAAGTTTTTTGTTCACTTGTTTAGTCCATTTGCTTTTGTTTTTGTTCGTTTTTGCGCCTGTCTCAAGAATTAGTTCATGTTAAAATAGCACTTTAAAAAATTGATAAAAAAATAAAATTACAAGATCGTGGTGGAAATTTGATTTCCCTTCGCGGATTTTTTCTTTTACACCACGATACTATTACTAAAAAAAAATAATTCATCGATTGTGACTCAAAACCAAAACATTAATTAAAATTAATATTTTATACACCTGTTTTGTTTAGTATTGATTTAAATTTGCTTTCGTTTCGATTGGTTTTGGTTACGCTTTTTGTTTTGAATTTTACTCCTTTTCTTCCGTTCTCTTTAAATTGCTTGAAGTTCTACGTCTGCCTTAAGAATTAAAGATCAGATATCAACACTTCCAAAATTGTTAGAAAAATAAAATTATAAGCAATGCCAATGGTGGAAATTATATTTACCCTTCGCGGATTTTTTGTTTTCCACCACGGCGCGTTTTCTAAATTTCGGCTAAATGAATGAAAGTTGTATTCACTTTGTTTCCAACAGTAAAATCAAAATCTTTTTTTTTTAATCCTTTTTCTTTAACTAGCCCTTCTAATTCACATTGATTTGAATTTTCTTTTGTTTCTTGCTTGGTATTTCTTTTTAGTTGTCGGAAGCGTCTCTTTTTTGTCTCGTTTTCGGTTGTACTGTTCAGGTCCTCGCAAATTTACCCGTTGAAGAGCAAGAGCGAGCAATTTAGCAAGCGCAGCGCACATATACATGTCGAGAACCTGTTGTGCGCGCCCGACTGTATATCTTAATTTGCTATGTTATTCAAATGAGTTGTCCCCGAAGTGTGCCGCTGCATCTTTTATTTCTCTTGTCCGACTGGTTCTGGAGATGCCTTATCTGCCGTCTTACATCTGGTAATTGCGGCGCGAAAATCGCCCGCGATTGCATCGTCTAAACCGAAATCCCGAGTTAGAACCGTTTTAGAACAAAATCCAAGCGAGCCATGACTCTTCCAAAAAAACAAAAAACAATCACATACTCATAAGAGTCATAAGCCATAAAACTGCTCCATCCTCATCTTCAAGTAGGAAAAAAGAAACAGCGTTTATGATTCCGTTTTTTACCATATCTCTCTTTGTCTCTATTTTTCTCTTTTCGGAGTAATTATTATTTATTTAATAAAATTTAAATAAACAATGTAATTTGCGGCGCGCTTTGAGAATTTTATGGTGGATAATGTCGGGGTTGAGGTGTCACATTCGGACGTGCAAAAAAAGAACTCACTATTTCGACGTTTCGTTCCGTCCGCGGGAATTGTTAATGAAACGCGAAAGCAAGAATGGGAAAAACTCGAGGAGCAATTAACGTCCGGTAATTGTCAAAGGTTTTTTGCAGCACGCGCGCGCGTCAAGTGGCAGCAAAAAAGTTTGGGAAAATTTGAAGGAAGGACAGCGACATCTCTGTACTGTACTGGAAAGTGAGAACTGGACTAAGAACGAAGATCGCTTTGAGAATTTACAGATTTCGCTTCTTCGTTAACAAGTGACACTCCACCACTCGCACGTTTTAAAAAAAGAGAGCGTCCTTACCTACAACTTCCGCATTCATCAATATGTAGGATAGATGGCATGCGGCTTCTAAAAGTGTAATGGTCTTTGTTTTGTTTTCTTGTTTTTGAATATTTCAATTTTTCAAGCAAGTGTAAAATTGATTTAAGAAAGCCAGACGTTGTCATTTCAACATTTACCGGTACACCAGTAGATGGCACTCGGATTGCAAGTCATTAATTTTAGTGTGTTCCCTGTTTTTATTTTGTTTTTAAAATGTATTCGATTGACTTTCATCGTTTATTGCTTTTAACAAATGACGCACTAGCTTTCTTGTTTTTTCTCTTGAACGTCATCAAACTGGACTAAATTAAATAGTTATAGTTGTGTCATCGATATTTGTCGATAGATGGCACGCATATTGATAATTTTAATTTTCTTGGTTTGTCTTCGCAAACTTTATTTATTTTATTTTATTTGTTCGATCTCTAATTTTTAATTTAAGTAGAAAATATTGATGTCTTTGTTTAATTTAAAAGAAAACGTCTCTGTTTTCGACTATATCCACATTCCACGGATAGATGGCGTGCATATTGAGAATTTTACTAAACGCGCGTTGACCTTTTTACTTTTGTTTTGATTTTTGGGAAATCATACGCCTTCGATTCATTATTTTATTTAACAAGTAGGCTTTGATTAACAAAAGAATTCGAGTTTCTTTTTTTTTAGTAGCAAAGAAAGTCAACAGTTTTTTCCCTTGTGTTTGACTTAAGTGGTCTTGATTTAAAACGACGCAGATGTCGCTTATTCTCTATCTTCACTGACAGGCGGCGCTCATAGTGAAATGTCAATAAATATGCTGTAGCTTTTGTTTTTGACGGTTCCTTTTCGCATTCGTTAAAGGATGAAGATAGGTTTTCTTTTTTTTATTCTTTTTTTTACCTCGTTTAAAAAAACTTCAGCGTTGTCTTGTCAATACTAATCGATAAATGACGCACATGTTAAAAACTTTATACTTTTTCCTTTTTGTTTTTATTCCGTATTCATTTTTAATTGTTTTTTTTTTAGTAAGCAGCAAAAATTGTAGATAGCTTTTGTTTCTGTCCTTGTCTTATATATATATACCTTTCTCTGCGGTTGTCAAGCTTCCGATTACATGATCAAAAAAGATTTCTGTTTTTTTTTCTATTTTTCATTTTCATTTTTAAAAGTCTGATTTCATTGCTAGGAGGTTCACATTCTTTCTTTGCAATCAAATCGATCGATAGCTTTTGTTCTTTTTTTTTTGTTTTTTGATAACGTATAAATCACGAATCTGTAATTTAAAAAAATTAAACTTGACAGCGGTTGTTTCCCTACTCTCATCTTTCTTTTTTTTTTTCGGGAAGGAACGGCCGTTTTCAATTCAGTTGTTAATTTTTAATTTGCAAGTTTTTATTTTATTTCTGGGCAATTAAATCGAGTGACAGCTTTTGTTTTATTTATTTTTTATTCAACTTATTAGTAATTTTTATTTTATTTTTTAAATTATTGTTATTATTTATTATTAATTTAAATTATTTTTAGAAAATCATCAATAAACTACCGAAAAAAATTGAAATTTTGATTTTTTTTTTAATAAAAACAATAGAAAAAAAATTAATATCCTTTTCGAACGATAGCTTTTGTTTTTCTTCTTTTATTTCAACACATTTTAGTAACTTTCGTTTTTTATAAGTAAATCGTCATTAAAAAAAAAATATTTTTTTTCTATTTCTGTTTCGAACGATAGCTTTTGTTTTTCTTTTTTTATTTCAATGTATTAGTAATTTTCATTTTTTTTAGTTTATGTATAATCATCAACAAACAATCGACAAAATTTTGAAATTTAGATTTTTTTCTATTTCTATTTCGATCGATAAACAATCGAAAAAAGTTTTTGTGTTTTATCCTGTTTCGATCGATAGCTTTTGTTTTTCTTTTTTTACTTTATTTTATTTCAATCGAAAAAATTTTGAAATTTAGATTTTTTTTATTTCGAATAATAAACAATTGAAAAAAGTTTTCGTTTTTTTTCAGTTTCAGTAATTTTCATTTTTTTTATTGTAAATCGTCAATAATCGAAAAAAATTAATATTTTTTTCTATTTCTATTTCGAACGATAGCTTTTGTCTTTATTCATTTATTTCAACTAATTTTCAAGTAATTTCAAGTAATTTTCATTTTTAATTGTACGAACGATAGCTTTTGTTTTCCTTTTTTTAATTTCTGCGCGTTAGTAATTCTCATTTTTTTAGTTCAATAAACAATTGAAAAAAATTTGGAATTTTAGAGGTTTTCTATTTTGAAGATAAATAATCAAAAAATATTTTAGTTTTTTTTTCTATATCGGCCGATAGCTTTTGTTTTTCTTTTTTTATATCATTTTTATTTCAATCGAAAAATTTTTGAGATTTAGATTTTTTCTATTTCGAACAATAAACAATTGAAAAAAGTTTTAGTTTTTTTTTTCCTGATTCGACCGTTAGGTTTTGTTTTTCTTTTTTTTATTTCAATGCCTTAGTAATTTTCATTTTTTTTGTTGTAAATCGTCAATAACCGAAAAAAAAATTCTTCTGTTTCTGTTTCGAACGATAGCTTTTGTTTTTCTTCATTTATTTCAACTCATTTCAGTAATTTTCATTTTTAATTGTAAATCGTCAATAAACAATCGAAAAAAAAAAATATATATTTTTTCTTCTTTGTGTTTCAAACGATAGCTTTTGTTTTTGTTTTTTTTTATTTCTACGCGTTAGTAATTCTCATTTTTTTAGTTTAATGAACAATTGAAAAAATTTTGGAATTTTGGACGTTTTTCTATTTCTATTTCTAACGATAAACAATCGAAAATATTTCAGTTTTTTTTTTATTTCGACCGATAAGTTTTGTTTTTCTTTTTTTTTATTTCAAGGCATTAGTAACTTTCGTTTTTTTAGTTTAGTCAATAAACAATCGAATAAATTTTGAAATTTACTTTTTTTTTATTTCAAACAATAAACAATCGAAAAAAGTTTTATTTATTTATTTTTTTGTTTCGACCGATAGCTTTTATTTTTTTTTTATTACAACGCAATAATAACTTTCATTTTTTTAGTTTCTAGATCATCAATAAACAATCGAAAATTTTTGAAATTTCCTTTTCTATTTCGTTCTACGCCACTTGTCGATAGCTTTTGTTTTCAATCATAAATCTTTTCTTTTTTTAAAAAAAATTTAAGTGTGCAAACCCGTTTTGCGAGTCAAAAGCCCTCTAAAAAGAATCGACGTAATTTAAGCGGGGCCGGTCTCAGAACTTTTATATTTTAAACGTGGGGCGTCCATTAAGTTCCACACCAAAAGAAAAGTCTGCGCCTTATTAATTAATTAATTTATTTAAACGAACAAGTTTATGTACATGACTAGTACTTAAAATATACAAACAAAATTACATCACGCCCAATGGTACACAGCTGCCGCCGGAATGGCCCAAACAAAATCGAGCTCGCTTATGACAGAGCGGAGTACATAGCAGAGCACAGCCTGAGTTGGAAGTCCTTGTAAAGGAGCTTTCCGCCCAAAGGGACCCTTGAGAGGAACATGTTGGGGGACATGAGGCAAAGAGCCTTGCCGTTCATGAGGAACCTAGACGAAGGTATTTTGGGTAGACCATGCTGTTCGGTGACGTAATCCAACCATTGGGCCACGTGATCTCTAGTCCAGTGTCGAGGATCTGAAACAACAATTAAATTGGTGCAAGGCGTACGTTTGAGTACCACTGGAATCTTACCATTGGGCAGAGTATCGTCTATCGCTGGCCTGTACGTCCTGCTTTGCCGGCTCCAGTCCAAAGACGGGCCGTAATGTACAGGGACGGGCTGCGCTGTCTGCATTCTCCTTTTCAGTTCCGTTAAATTGCAGTAGAAGCCTATTTTGCCGGAGGTCTTAGTCTGCAATTAAGTTTAAGAAAAAAAAACCTGTTTACTGATTTAGCATCGAAGTCTCTCCGTCATTTGCTTTATCTTATCAACGCCTGCTCAGACGAACACCGTCATAAATTGAAAGCAAAAAAGCGTCGTTATCGCAGAGAGGTTTTGGACCCTAACGACTCGTTTTATCGGCGTTCTTTTTTTTTGTGCGGAACGAACATGTGTTTCCTCTCGATTTGTTTCGCTTTTACCGCGCGCGACATATGGCGTTGATAGGCTATCGTCTGCGGCCGGTGCGATTTCCTGCTTGAACCGGCAACGTCGCCTCGATTACATAATTGCGTTTATTGTCGAGGAAACACGTGGCCTGGCGATTTGGGCCAATGGGAAGGAAGCGCGAGCCCGTGAAATTAAAATTATTGGCGGGGAATAAAGGCGAGTATTTACTTCGGGGGAAACTAATTTGAGCGGTGCAAATTCACCTTTATCTGTTTTTTCAATATCAAGAGAAAAGGTGTGCGATAGAAAATAAATAAAAGCTTATTTGCGGTATCAAAATTGATTTGTTCAGTGCGATTTTTTTTTAATGAAAATCTACGTTTTGTTTTCAGAAAAAAATTAAGCGCTGTGTACACGCACCTTTATTAAATAAATTTAAAAAAATTATTTAATAAATTTAAAAAAAATTGAAACCATTCTACATTCGTTTTTTCAAAAACAAATCAAGCCTAGTGTATACTCGCCTTTATTAAAATAAATATATTTAAGAAAAAAATTGAAAATGGTCATGAATTTTGGACTATCGATTATCGCCGCTAACCTCCCCGACACACGTGTTTCCGTGCGTCAACACGCGCCCTTAACAAGCCGGCGACACCCCGTTCCGGGGGTGGGTCTTTCATCAACCGAGTGATATATTTGACGGGCCGACAGTGGCGCTTTGTTCGCCGAAAATAGCTCTATTTGCGGATGCGAGGTCTGGCGGAAACGGCATCGACCGGGGAACACCCCTTCCTGTCCCGTTCGCGGTCGCATCCCCCGTTCCCATAGTCCTAATCTACCCCCTGAGTTTTTTTTTTGTCCTCGCCAACTCAACTTCACTATTTTATCTATATATGTATGAAGGAGATTAAAAGGAACAGGATGTACCCTTTTTTGCGTTCCACAAAAATTAATAATAATTTATAAAATTTAAAAATATTTAATACGTACACTATTATATGTAATTTTGTTTGTCCTTAAAACATCAGCTAGCTAGATCCGTCTCTGCTTCTTTTCCTTTGGGTTTTCGGGGGGCGACTCGCACAAATTTTTTTTATTTTTCAACTGACCAACCGATACAGGTGAGACGGGAATAGGAATGAACGCGAACGGAGCGAGATCGCTTCGTCGGTATTAAACGGCAATGTAAAGGACACGCACAGGATATCCGTATCCTTGCTCAATAAAAGCAGCGTCGTCCGCACAAACGTACGTACATACAAACATACATACATGCATGCACACGCCGACAGGAAGAGGAAACGTATTATCACCGATTTTCAATTGGCATTATCATTTTTTCCGTTTATTCGGCATTGTTTCGCCCGTGATATAATAAACGTGAGCCGGCGTTACGAAACACAACCGGGCCACTGTTTTTCATACATAATGCACAAGGTGAAACAGTCGAAAATCAAAAAAATTTAATAAAAAACAAAGGAATCCGGCCAATCAAATACATCTGACGTAGATTCAAGAATCAGCGACAACGCAATTTTGGAAATAGCCAATCAGTCACTGAAACACTATCTATCACCGGTAATAAATAAATTAGTGTCCTTCACCCTTGCCCCCTCCCCAATATAATTAAAAAAAAAATTAATCAGATTGCTGCACATTAAAACGTCACAAAAATAAATGTTTGCGCTCCTTTAGGTGCAAGTCCATGATCCAATTTAATTGTGTGGGAGTCATTTAATCGCAGCCCCCCCCCTCGATC
This sequence comes from Serrognathus titanus, assembly GCA_039766575.1. Lineage (NCBI taxonomy): Eukaryota > Metazoa > Arthropoda > Insecta > Coleoptera > Lucanidae > Serrognathus > Serrognathus titanus. The sequence goes on from CM077911.1 coordinate 976,832, forward strand.
GTATTATACAAAGGGATTTTGTTGCCCCCCAAATCTTTCTCAAAAAATTTTTTTTTCTTGGTTAAATTGCTGTCCCAAAAATAAATGTTTGCACCCCTTTAGGTGAGAGGCTGTAATCCAATTTAATCGTGAGAGAGTAATTTAATCGCAGCCCCCTCCCCCCCCAATAATCTGTTTTTTTTTATTGTTGCCACAAAAACAAACGCTTGCGCCTCTTTAAATGAGAGACCGTGAATCAATTTAATCGTCAGGGGGTGATTTAATCAGAGGCCCCTCTCTAAAGTCGTATTATTCAAAATTATTTTGCTTGGCCCCCCATTATAGTTTTTAACAATTTTTTTCTCGATTAAATTGATGAACTTCGAAGCACCACAAATATTTAATCGCGCCCTTTTAATCCAGTTTAATCCTCAGGGGATGATTTAATCACAGCCTCCTCTCCAAAGTCATATTATTCAAAATTATTTTCGTTGGCCCCCCATTATAATTTTTAACAATTTTTCTCGATTAAATTGGTGAACTTTGAAGCACCACAAATAAATAATCGCGCCTTATTATTCCAATTTAATCGTCAGGGTGTGATTTAATCAGAGCCCCCTCTCCAAAATCGTATTATTCAAAATTCTTTTTGTTGGTCCCTTACCATAATTTTTAACAATTTTTGTCGATTAAATTGGTAAACTTCAAACACCACAAATAAATAATCGCGCCCTTTTAATCTAATTTAATGGACAAGGGGTGATTTAATCACTCCCTCTCCAAAGTCGTAGTATTCAAAATTCTTTTTGTTAGCCCCCCATGGTAGCCTATTCAATCTGGCACACGCTGTATTTTTCGAAAATTTTTCCAAGCGAATAATGTGAGAAATTAAATAATTTTATTCGTTTTCTTTTCAAAATTTTTTATTGTATTTTGTGGCATGCACTCGTTTGAAAAAATTACAAAAATAAGGAACTGTCAAAAATTAAAAATACAAAGATGATTCGTTGTATTTGTTATATTTGTTGTATATTTTTTTTTTCAACAACACGAGAGATTAAATAATTTTGAATTTTGATTTTTTTTTTAATATATTATGCTTAAAACAATTGAAAAACGTGAGACCCCCCGCTCCTAAAGAAAATAATAGTATTAAATAATATTTAATAAAAAAATTAATGTTTTGGTTTCGTTGTATATTTTTTTCTAACAATTGCCAGCGAAACAATACGAGAAATTAAATAATTTTGAATTTTGAAATTTTTTCTAAATATATTTTGCTTAAAACAATTGAAAAACGTGTGGACCGCCCAAAGAAAATAATAATATTAAATAATACTTAAAAAATTAATGTTTTGGTTTCTGATAATTACATGAAGGTACAGCCCCTTTAAACTAATTATGAGGAATTAAATACATATATTGATAAAATACAATGACAATCATTAAAAAATTAAATAATAACGAAGAATTAAACCTTTTTTGTTTTAAGATGAAGATAATTATTCTTTTTCCATCGTCAATTTTATTTTTTTGACAAATAACAAAGGACAACAAAAAACCTTCAAGCAAAGTAATAGGAGAAATTGATTGATTTTATTTAATATTGTTGAAATATTTTGCTTAGCAGTAACTGTAAACGTAAGATATCCCCCACCCCACCTACCAAGTAAAATAATAATTTTATTTTAAAATATACTATTATATTTTAATTTTTTTTTAATATTCTGCTTCGCAAAAATTACAAATTACAATAAAACATAATACCCCTCAAATGGATAATAACCAAGGGTGAAATGAATTAAAAAAAAATACATTTGGTTTTTAACAATTACATAAATGTAATAACTACAACTAAATGGAATAACTACAACAACAGCAGTAAGGACATGCTCCCCTCCTCCCAAATGAAAAAAAATATCGACGAATTAAATATATTTTTCAAAAATTTTCTCAAGCGATATAATGTGAAAAATTCAATAATTTTGTTTAAGTATTTTTTCCAATTTGTTTTATTGCATTTTGTGGTATTCGTTTGAAAAAGAAACAGAAAAATAATGAACCGTTAAAAAAATTAAAAATACAAAAATAATTCCTTGTACTCGTATACAGAATGATTGAAATTCGAGGGCCAGCATAGGGATCTAGCTTATTATAAGAGACAGAGAATCGGTTAAATGGAAGCAAAGTTGCCAAATTTCATGCTCATTAATAATACGTTAAGAAATTTGAAATATCTTGAACGCTTTCGGAATAAACTTAAGCTTAAAGTTAATCTGTAACTGAAATACCGTGCCTTAATATGTGTACATGAATCTAATTTCAGTTTTTTCAATGAAAATTAAAACAAAATAGTAAGTGGGGGATATCAATGAATTCAGAAAGGAATGTGCTATCTACCTGTCTAAACAACAAAAATCGCGCCCATGAAGTTGGCTCTGGAAAAACAAAAACGAATCGCTCCAGAAATAAAGTACGCTCGGCATTCAATCAAGCAGAAAAAGTGGCTTCAGGAATGTTTTCACAGATTTTGAAAAAAATCATAAATAAAGAAGTTATGTTCGATTTTCGAAAATCGCAATTCTTAGTTTTTTTCCGATTGTGAAGAAACCGTTTAAGATACTTCAAATTTCTTAACGTATTATTAATGAGCATGAAATTTGGCAACTTTGCTTCCGTTTAACCGATTCTCTATCTCTTATAATAAGCGAGATCCCCATGCTGGCCCTCGAATTTCAATCATCCTGTATATTTTTTTACAATTCCCAGCGAAACAATAGAGAGATTAAATAATTTATAAGTTTTGATTTTTTTTTAATATAATTGCTTAAAACAATTGAGAAACGTTAGACCCTCCAAATAAAATAATACTTATTACATGAAGGTAAGGCCCCTGAATGAAGTAATTATGAGTAATTAAATAAATTTAAAAAATATATTGACAATCATTTAAAAAAATTAAGTAATAACGAAGAATTATTATTTTTTTTTAGTATAAAGATAATTATTTTCTTCATCGTGAATTTCAGTAACTGTAAACGTAAGACCTCCGCCCCCCACCTCCCAAATAAAATATTAATATATATTATTTTAATCTTTTTTTTTGTTTCGATATTTTGTTTTCCAAAAATTACAAATTACAATGCCCCCGAATGAAATGAAAAACGAAAAATTAAATAAACTGTCGAAACGAAGTTCAATTACAATTTTTCAAATTTGTTTATATTTTCTTTGCCAACAGTAGCAAGACGTAAAAGCCCAAAAAAAAAATCTCACGAATATTTTATTTTTTAATAATCACTAAATTTAACGTCCCCTCATGAAACAATAATGAAGAATTAAACATTTCTTAATACGCAGTTAACGGTCGGAATTTTTTTCAAAATATTTTTGTAATTTTTTTATGTTTAATTTTTGAATATTTTTTATATATTTTTTTTCATCTTTTTATAATTGCAAAACGTAAAACCCCCCCTCAGTGATATAATACCAAAAAACTTAATTAAATAAATAAAAGTACATTAAGTTTTTTTGTATTTTTTTAAATCCTTTAAAAATTTATTAAAATTTAATTCACTTTTCAATTTAATAATAATAATAATAAATTCATTCATCCTTTTGCCATGGCGATAGATAAGACATATCAGAGAATATATAAACATTATTAACGAAAATAATTAATTTAAATTTAATAATAATTTTTAAAAAAACAATTGAAAAGCGAGACGTCAACAATGAAAAAAAAGTAAATACCGTGTAATGAATTGAATATTTAAAACGTAAATGAAAATTAGACAAAAATTCAAAAAGGGAAGGGGCACGATAGTGTTTTGTTTTTGAACAAACATAAAAATACAAAACTGCACACGATACGATAAAGAAACAACAGTTTTTTTTTTAATATAACAAAATTTTGACAGAAATTAAAAATAACAAACGAAAATCAATAAACAAAACATTAAAACAACAAAAGAAAAATATATAAACTTAACATCAAACGTAAAAATAACAACAACAAAAAAAGAGCGTTCTTCTTACCTTAAACGAAGTTGAAGAATTTTTATTTGGAAAATTACGAAGGTGAGCACGAAGGGGGTGAGTGCGTGACTGATTTGATTATCCACCGGAATCGATCCAAGGCGGCTGGGCGTTCCGATTCTAACAACTGACCGATGCGTAACAGAGACCAAGCGAGCGCGAACGCGAACGATTTCGGAATGACCTCAGCAAGGCCCTTCGCAGCGGCAATATAGGGGCTGAAGGGACGCCCACCCCCTTGCGCTATAGCCGGTCGGCGATTCAACGAAGTGACTTCCTGCGCGCCCGGTTCGATACTCATCGAATAATCGAAAAAGGCCACGATACGTAAAATAGATGCAGGTAAACAAATAAGGGGTTGACTTACCCCTTTATCATCAAGGGTGTGGTGCGTTTCAATCGCTTCAAAAAATTAAATAAATAAATCGCCGTTCACCTCTTACGAATGCGAATGAATGAAATTCAATGTCCGTACAGTGAATCTATGTTTGTATATATGTACAGCTGTCCCGCATATACGTGTACCGTATTGATGCGGGTTTAACGCGGATTTCTGCGTAAAAATTGGGCGCATCCGGACCTTTCAACGTTATTTACGACCGAACGAAGGGCAATAAAGCATTTTCCGGTGGCTGTTTCGACGTCTCGCCGAGGTCCGATCGTAAAGATGGAATTGTGTTTGCGTGTGTGCCACCCGGACGCCGGAAACGCCGGCCGGAAGGCGTGCATAAAAGAAGCGGAATTTTAAATCGTAAGGAGAGAGACGGAGGAGTTTACAAATAGTTCGATGCCGGCCGGCCAGGCCCCCACGTGGACGGTCTGTTTGTCTGCGTGTTTATTTACACGCGCGAATTTTTCCAAGAAGGAGAAGTAACGAAAATATACAAATCATCTCAGTAGGTCTGTCCAACCAAAAGAAAAAAAAACAAAAACAAAATCATAATAGTAAAAAGAAAAAACTGCAAGGGTGGGAGTAATCACGCCCTTTGTTTTTATTTTTTGTTTGTTTTTATTATGACGTCACGCACGTAGAGTTTTATTGTCAGGAACGTCACAATCGGGGCTGACACCTGTCAAGCTGCGGATTATTTTCTTTCACCTCACCGTCGTGCCGAGGTGTTTACGTTACGGACAGATGCATCCGGTTCATCTTTGCGCCCCCGGGGACAATTAGTGACGCTTCGCCCGCCGGTACGTGCCCGTGCATAAAACGACATAAATCTTCTTCGGCCAATCGTAAAAGCGCGTCGCCATTTCACGGCCTTCTCCGCGTAAATGTGGAAATTTTATTTGGGAAGTAAAAACAAAAGAGAAACACCGAAAAAAATGTTTGAAGGGAGGCGCGAAAACGTACGTAAATAATAATTCACTGAGTCGATATACAGGATGCGTCTCTGCAGAGTATTTTTTTTTGCAAGAAATGAACCTGTGACGTAAATAAGACAAAAGAACGCCGCTGTTGTGATGAAATAAAAACAAAAAAGAAACGCCGAAGAAAATATTTAAAGGGAGGCGCGAAAACGTATGTAAATAATAATTCACTGAGTCGATATACAGGATGAGTATTTTTTTTTTGAAAGAAATGAACCTATGACGTAAATAAAACAAAAGAACGCCGCTGTTGTGATCCAATTTAAAGACAGCCTTCACTTTTTATCGTTACGTTTAACCAAAAAAAAAAAATGACATTTTGCATAAAACGTCATGAATCTTCTTCGGCCAAACGTAAAATGCGCGTGCGCATTTCGCATGAATATAAGATAAAAACCAAAACAAAAAAGGAACGCCAATTATGAAAAGTAGCGCGAAAAAGTTCATAAAAAATAAAACAATGAGTCAATATACAGGATGTTTCTATTAAAAGCGTGATGAATACTTTTTCACGAATGAACTTGTGACGTCAATAAAACAAAAGAGCGTCGTTGTTATGATTCAACTCAAAAATGTCCTTCACTTTTTATGGTTACGTGTATGCAGCGAAACAATGACATTCGACCAATCGTAATAGTAAGTCCGTGTTTTACGGCCGTCGCCAAAAATTTTATTTAAAAAATAAAAAATATATTTGAAGGAAGGCCGGAGACGTATTTACATAAATAATAATTTAATGAGTCGATATACAGGATGCCTCTATAGTCTGTGTAAGGTTATTTTTCGCGAAAAATGAACGTACAGCAAAAAAAAAAACAAAAGAGCGTCGCTGTTGTGTTTGAATTTAAATATTACGATCGATAATTGCTTTTCTCGCTTTTTTGTTATTTTATGGCAATGCTGTTTCATTTAATTTTTTTCTCGGTAAAATACAGCTTTAATCTTAATAAAAAAAAGAGCGTTTATGTAGAAAAAAAATGACATTCACTTGAAAATCTGTCAACGCTGTATTTTAGTTCTATTGTTTTTCTTGAATGTCACTTTTTTACAATCAACCAACCTCGTGTTATATAGGGTGTCTCAAATATTAGTATTAAAAATTACATGGCAGGCTTCTTCTTAAAATCAACCTGCAACCATTACAAACAAACAAAGGAGCATCGCATTTGTGATTCAATTCAAATACGTCCTTCATTTTTGTGTGTCCGTTTCTGCGAAAAAAAGTGATTTTCTAATAAATCCGGCAACGCTGTTTTATTTATTTTTTTAATATCATTTTTTACAATATTTTATTTAGTGTGCCTCGAATAGTACTATTAAAATTATATGGCAAACTTCTAGTTAAATTACGTCTGTAATCTTAAAAAACAAAAGAGCGTCGCTCTCATGATTCATTTTTTATGAGTATGTTTATGCAGAGAAAAATGCCGTCTCGTTATAAATCCGGCAACGTTACAATTAATTCTTTTTTAAAGTATTACTATTTGCAATCTGTCAGTCTTATATTATACAGGATGACCCAAAGATTGTCGTAAATAAATTGTATGTCGTAACTTGAAATAATAAACAAAAGAGCGTCGCTTTCGCGATTCATTTCAAATGGGGGTCGAATCTTTCATTTTTTATGGTTGCGAAAAAATGACAGCTTCTCATAAACAAGTGACAATCGCAACATTTGGGAGGAAAAAAGAAACAAAGACAGAAAAATGGAAACAATTAACGTCAAAGAAAACAAACGAAAAACGTGTTTGACGATCGAAAAACGCAAGCGAAATGAGAAAATATTGAACTTCCTAAAGAAAATAAAGAAAAAATGACCATTGCAACGAGAGTTTTACAATTATAAAAAAGAAACGAACAAAGAAAAATGGAAAATCAAAATCAAAGAAATCAAATGAGAAACGTTTTTGTCACCGTCAACGGCGTTTTTGTCACGATCGACGAGCAAAAGCGAGATGAAAAAAATGCAAATTCCTAAAGAAAGTTAGCGAAACAAGTGACGATCGCAACAAGAAACTGCAATTATAAAAAAGAAACAAAGAAAGAAAAATGGAAACCATCAAAATCAAAGAAAACAAATGAAAAACGTTTTTGACGATCGACACACGCAAGCGAAATGGAAAAAAATTAAAATTCCTAAAGAAAATAAAGAAAAAAAGTGACGATTACAATTATAAAAAAAGGAACAAAAAAAGAAACAATAAAAATCAAACAAAACAAAAGAAAAACGTTTTAGACACGATCGACAAACGAGAGCGAGATGGAAAAAAAAATAAAATCCCTAAAGAAAGTAAGGAAAACAAATGACAATCGCAACGAGAGATTACAATTATAAAAAAAAGAAACCAAGAAAAGAAAAATGGAAACAATCAAAATCAAAGAAAAAAAATGAGAAACGTTTTTGACACGATCCAGAAACCCAAGTGAGCGAGATGGAAAAAAAAATAAAATCCCTAAAGAAAGTAAGGAAAACAAATGACAATCGCAACGAGAGATTACAATTATAAAAAAAGAAACAAAGAAAAGAAAAATGGAAACAATCAAAATCAAAGAAAACAAAAGGAAAACGTTTTTGACGTGATCGACAAACGAGAGCGCGATGGAAAAAAATTAAAATTCCTAAAGAAAGTAAGGAAAACAAGTGACGATCGCAACTAGAGATTACATTTATTAAAAAAGAAACAAAGAAAGAAAAATGAAAATAATCAAAATCAAACAAAACAAAAGAAAAACGTTTTTGACACGATCGACAAACGAAATCGAGATGCAAAAAAATTAAAATTACTAAAGAAAATAAGGAAAACAAATGACGATCGTAATAAAAAATTACAACTCAGTAAACAACATTCGAAACGTAATCGTAACTTTACTAAAGTTAAAAAAAAGAAGCAGGAAAACAAATCACAGTCGCAACATTTACCAAAGAAAAAGAACAAAAAATTGAAAAGTGTAACAATTCTGGAATAAAGTAAGAAAAACAAAAGGCGATCGCAATAAAATAAAAATTCAAAACGGACAGTAGATTTAAAATTTCTTAGGGAAAATAACAGAGGAGACAGAAAAGCAATTGACGATCGTAAGAAAAGGAACTAATTTCAGCATACGCTAACAAAAGGGAAAAGTTTGATTAATCTGGATCTGAAACTGCTGTGAGACTTAAGAAGGGCAACAAAAAGAAAAGAAAATTCCAAGAAGTAACAGGAATACAGGGAGATCGAAATTGATTGTCCTGATCCTACACTGCTTTCCACGAGTTTCATATCGATATTTACATTCAATTATTAAAGTGAAGTTAGCAACATAGGGAGATCTGGGGAAGTTACTAGATATCCCATCACTTATACCGAACCTGTTTTGACAGTCCCTTGAGGTTTGTTATGAACTGTTTGAAGTTTGAAAATTGGCGAGATGGCAACATTGTATTCTTGACATTTAGCACAGATTACTTATTATTCAACTGTGATATCAGGGAACTTTGACAACTGTCAGATTAAGTTTTACTTTTTTCATATTTTTAATGTTAATTGTATTAAAGATCGAAACACGTTAATAAAAAAAAAATGCGAAAGAAAACTCTCACGTACTAAAAATGCACAGAATTTGTCAGACTTAACCTCAAATTTTGATTTGATGAGTCATGAGTCCAGAAGAATCAAAACGCGGCTGTCTCCTCCTCAATTATTTATTCACTTACATTCTAATAATTAAAACAAATTAAAGTCTACTTAATTACATTACACATAATTACACGATCCTGAAACGAAGCAAAAAAAAAAAAAACTACAGCTTAGTTTCCGCCGTAATCTCCTCGTTTTTCCTGAGGAAATTCTTCACGTACCTCTTGATGTCTTCTTCATCTGAAAAAGCAAAACATAAAAGTGGTTGACTATGAGTTGAATCGATCTACCTTTGTCAAGCAAAGAATGTGATATATTCCTGGCCATGACCTTGAAGGTGTCCCTCGAATCAAACCGTTTCTCCGCGTAAGCCGGTGTTAACAACTTCACAACGAGTAAGCCAATCTCCGTCTTCGTTAGCTTCAATCGCTTTGCGTGTTTGACGTCTTCAGCTGGTTTGGCTTCGTTCTCTTTCGATTTCGTTTCACCCTCGACTTCTACTTTCTTCTCTTCCTCCTGCACTTTGTTATTCTCCCCGACTTCGTGTAAAAACGACTGGTACTCGCTCTTTATTTTGCTGGTGTGCTCGTCGAGACTTTTGCTTTTCCTCACCGCCGCTTTCTTCTTCCTGGAATGAGAATGCCGCGATTCCTGATCGCTGTCTTCTTCCCCGAACAGCGACTTGATTTTCGCACGCTTGCGCTGCTCCTTATGTCCCGTCTTGGTTTTCTTCATCTCCTTACAGAGCTGCTCCGTCTGTTTGATCATGTCTTCAAAGACCTGGTACCTCTCTTCGATGACCTTGCGGACGTTATCGGATATATTGATGCCACTCAAGGATTCGTCCTTTTGCTTCTTCACCGTTTTCTTTTCGTCTTCTTTTTCTTCTTCGTCGTCGTCGTCGACGGGTGTTTTAGGGTCATTGTTTGCAGTGTCATCGGTTTCGCTGTCGCTTTCATGGAGGTGGCTCAGTTTTTCCTCGATCGTTTCCTCTTCTTCCTCGTCAAATTTTGGTTTCTTGCTGTCGTATAGGTCCCTCGCGCTCTTAAAACCTTCGAAAACTTCCCTGCCCCGCTTGCTCGATTCCTTCTGCTCTTTTTCTATGTTCCTAAACAAATCGTTTAGAGTCTCGTGCTTCGGGGGCTTCGGAGTGAAAGTCCTCAGCGTTTCGTACAGGGTCTTCTGCGCTGTGCAGTCCTTCACGCCCGAGATTAATTTCGCCAGCGCATTTCGGTACATCATCATCGTCGTGTTGGACCTGAAGACCGTGTATTCCATGTCGACGGCGCAGTCTTCCAGGTCTTTCTTATCGAAATCCTGCTCGGGGGAACATTCGGAGTAATTCGTGTGCAAGACGTCGATTATTCGGGTTAAGTATTGCTCGCGCGTTGCCAAAGTGAGACCGGTGACTTTCGTTTTGGTCGATGAGGCTGCCAGCACCCTCGAGTTCTTCGAGAATAATTTATCGACCATGTCTTTGGATACCTCCTAGAGCAACAGATCAGAGATTAGTTGGGGCGTTAGGTTACACGTTGGTACAATTTAAATTGACTCAAAAACTAGCCGAAAAAATAAAACATCCTTATCTGCAGCCCAAAATATTTCTTGTAAATATTTACTGTAGAAATTGAACCAAATTTTGTACAAGAAATAAGTAGGGTGGTCTAAAACGGCCAGGGGAGTTTACCTGGGAATTTCGTCGCATGTCAAACTGTTTTTGTATGTAATCATTTCGCTGTTTTTTCGCTGCTTGCTCACGCTCGAAACTATCGCTGCCATCACTGTCATTGTTATCATAATATGAGTCCCTGCAATTTAAGTCTAATTAAGCAAATTTCGCTATGCTAACCTCTTCCCCCCTTCTGTAACTCATAATGACATATTTTGACCAATCAGTGCTTAGATATGGGTTCTATCTTCGTAGTGATTAGTCAAGTGACATATTTTAGACCAATCAGTGCTTAAATATGGGACCAATCAGTGAGCATATAAGGTTTGTATCTAAGTAGTGATCGGTCAAAATATGTAACTTAACGATTGTCGTTATAAGTTAGAGAATAGGGGGTGTGGGGGGGTATTATTTTATTTACTCTCTCTGTCCCTGTCGACCTCTTCCGTATAAATCATCGAAATTCATGCTCACACTCTGTGCCGAAGTGCTGTACTGAATGCTTTTGATATGGAAAGTTTCGATCATCTTCTCCACGCCTTTCTTATCTTTGCAGACGTCGCAGCGGTCCTTGCATTTCGGGGGTGGTTCCCCGAAATGGTTTGAAAACAACTTGTGGCGACAGTCACTGAAATGAGGAGTTGTAAACGTGACAAAAAAATCAGTGATGTATAACTCTAGGGGTTGCAGAGATTGCAAAGCGAATTTCTTTTTGTATTTGAATGAAATTTGAAGTATATTTACAATATTACAATATTTATTGTGTACCTTAATGTTAATTTGACAATGTCCATGTCATTCTATCGACTCGTGACAATAAACCATTATTATTATTATTAATGCACTACATATACAGGGTGAATGACAATTGTTCGGCCAAAGTACAGGAAAAATGTTTAAAAAATTCTATGTACGTTAGTTGTCGAGAAATAATTTTAATCAAAAATGAAATCTAAAACGACGGTGCGCCCTTAGTAAAAAAAAAAATATATATAGAGGAGTAGACGAACCAAATAAGCACTCTCATAAAAGTGTTTTATAGTTTTATGATAGGTACGGCGGTGTGGCATTGTAAACTTAACCTTTCAGCAGAATTTCACGTCCATTTCGTGAAATACCAACTTCAAAATATTGACTTGACAAATGCATACAAATCACAATTCCATTCAAAGGATAATAACGGGCCTGACTTTGACAAGCAAACAAATAAGTCGAAAAACAATTCCAACCTCCCTATTAAGAATTCCTAGTATATTTTTCTTTAATTTTACTTTAAATTGAATTGTAAATAAAGTTTATTTCCACAGGCAACGTGTTTGTCAACCAGAATTTAAAACATTATAACCTGTAAACACATTCGTAATCCGCTTCGGTTGTTATTTATTATAATTTCGTTTTGTGTGTTAATTATTAACACAAATCTCTTAAAAGTTTAACAAATTCAAGACGTGTTTGCAACTCCCTTTTCTGTATTTTTATTTTGTGTAATAAAATATTACATCCACACTGAGCACCGACAGCATTCGGCTCGAGTCGAGGCCATACACGCCAAGGTATGCCGTCTGTATACAGCCTAACATGTCTATTATGCAAAGACATGTCTGACAATCTTCTCATAAAACGTTTATTACACACGTGCGATGTGAATTTTTAGGGAAATTTATAAAAGAATTAATTAATTACAAGCTATTTCATAGAATTTTTTATACTTTTTATGACTTTACCTGACATTCATTCGCGTACGCGATTTGATCAAAATTTATGCGCGTAGCGCCGACGTTTAAAGCTTTTTACCTCGGTACGGCATCGTGTCAGCGCGAATGCTTTTACAATCAGCTGCCCGATTGTCAGATTGGTTAAACACTAATCACACCAGTAAATGGATCGGAATTATTTGCAAATTTGTTACTCTTCAGCACCTCTTCATTTTAGAAATTACTAATAATTATACCGTGTGAAAGAAACACAACTCACATTTCCGTTCCCAGCTGTTAAAAGTTTAATAAAACGAAATTGAGATGTAGAACAAGGTCGCATTTGTGTGCAGGCCAAGAAGTCAATAAAATAATAAACGAATAAAGCGCGGAGTCGTCTTTCGTACGGAATGCCGCAGCTTGGTTTTGGGTCAATCCCTGACGTTTCTTGCGGAACAATTGTCATTCACCCTGTATTTAAGAACTAGGGCTAAATTTTAGAATAATATCCTCACGATATAAACTCTATATGTATACTCAAGAATGGCTAGGTTTTCTATTCAAAAACCGAAGCTTTTTTAAATAATTTTGAAAATACTTAAGATTACCATAATACAAGGTCATTGGACTTTGCTTATTCTAGACACAGAAAGTTTCACCCTCACAGAAAGCAATTACCTCTACAAATGTTTCAAGTTATACAATAAATTACTAAGCGAATGATTACTTATCAGCTGCTTTAAAAAAATGCTTATATCTCTGATGACATTAAGTTTTTTTTTCCATACGCAACAGTTTTAATATTATTATTACACTTATGTAGGTACAGTGCGTTAAAAAAAAAGACATTATCAAGTAGGCTTATGTCAAATGCAAATTTTCCAAAGTCACGTCGTAACCGTACGATTATTATAAACATAACCTAACTCTTTATATCCATTTAATTACGATTTTCTACAAAATAGAGAATAAAACACAATTCAATTCAATTTTTCTATTACAAATACCTCGAAGCACGTGACAGTTGACGCTGTTGACAGCTTCGAAGTTATTCAAGATTGCAACGTACGTACTAAACTAAAACGTGCCGTCATAAAATAAAAGCAAGTTTTTTTTGAACACCTGTTACAATGCGAGCAAAAATGACTGATACCTGTGAAGTTGCAGCTCAGTTAACTTATACCTAAAAACACTACCAAATGTTCAAACACATTTTTCATAGAAGTGTAAGCGTATGTCGTAACTAAGCGATTTTTGACGTTAGAGATACATCAAGGTCTAAAACGTGGCAAATTAAGCTTCGATTTTACTTAACCACACAAGAACTACACAATATTTTAATGTAAATAATAAATTATAATTTAATAAGAGAATAAAATAAATGAAATGCTGTAATAATCTGAGACAAACGGTTTGTCTTCCATGGCCTACCTTTATTTGGTCATACAGTATCTACTTGCTTACTTAAGTCAAAGTTTTAAGGAGCATGCGCCATACGTACAGTGGCGGAGAATAAAATCCGGACAAGAATTTGACATGTCATGCATATAACGACAAATTTGGTAACAGGCTTTTACTGAGGTTATATTTCTGTCAAAATAAATAAATGGAATTTGTATTGAATGTCAATAGGCGCTTTCCAATTACGAACTCTAAGCACCTGATCTGATCTGATCCGAGCTACACTTTGGAAATCGTAATGTGAACGCTAGCAAGCGTCAGTTGTGACGTATATGTCAAACTGACCATGTGCGCGCCACATGTATTCTCTTTCCCCACCCTTTTAGTGCTCGAAACGCAAACGATATGACAGGTGCTCGAGGGGAAGAGGGAAATCAAAACTGATTAGTTCAGGTGCTTGACGCTCTTACAATTGGAACGCTTCAGATCATCTCCGGACTAGTCCCGAGTAGCACAAACGTGTAATTGGAAAGCGCCTAATAACTACATATTTATTCCTTAAACGCCAAAAACATTCAAGTGAGGTTAACATTGTACAACTAACGTGACAGGATTTTATTGTTCGCTACTGTATAGGGGCTTTGACAATTCTTGCAAATAAATACTGGCAAGTGGATTATATTTTGGGATAAAAGTTAACTGACCTGCAACTTCACACATATCGGTCATTTTTGCTCACATTGAACTAAAATTTCCATTAAAAAAAAAAAAAAAAAACTGATGTTTGTGGCCGATCACAACCAGAAAGCGGAATTTTTAAGGAATGACGAAGCACGCATAGTCGGCCAGCTGAATCGAGGAAGCATTATCACAAAGTTCATTATGTGTCCATATATGATCCACTTTAGTGCCTGACTCACTACAGCGAACCATACGTGCTTCGTCATCCCCTAGGAATTCCGTTATCTGGTCGTAATTCAAAAATAAAAATTGATGATGATTGAGGTAGAATTGTAGATATTTTAGCAGGTGATAGTAACGGCTATTTACAGATAACATTGTCAGGACAAATCGAAAATGTATCGAAGTCGGTGCTGAGGGTCTTTGAACACCTTTTGCAAGGCTTTTTGTAGGTAACAATGAAACAACTATATCTCCGCAAGCATTGAGAATTGGTTATATTTTTACATGAACTTTTTTGCTTAAAACATATGTTACTATCACTTCCTAAATGGTTTACAATTCTTCGTGAATCACCCTGTATATAATTTTTAGAAAAAAAAAGACAGAAACTGCATTAAACTTTACTCGCCGTCCTGTATAGACAAAAAAAAATTTTAATACTCACTTTGCAGTCTCACAATACTCGACGATTTTCGTGAAGGCCCTCATCGTATTCTGCGCTTTAATTTTGCGCGACTCTTTATCTTTGGCCTTGCCGAGTTCTTGCGCGAGTAAAAATTCGACTGCCTTACGATCAGACCTGTTATAATACAAGCGACAGTGTGAGAGTTTACCATCTCGCCCTGCCCTACCAGATTCCTGGTAGTACGAAGCTGGGTCTTTGGGCACGCCCCAATGTATAACGAAACTAAAACAGTCCTATTTTTAGATCGAAACAAATGGGAGCGGGACAGTCTTTACCGGACAGTCGATTTATCGACGCCCATTCCGAAACTGACCGTCGCGCATATGACGGGGTAATCCCCTTTTTGCCAACTCTCTTGAACCTCCAGTCGCTCCCGGTCTTTCAAGCCGGCGTGATAACTCTTAGCTTTTATTCCCATGCTGTTTAATCGCATTGCAATGATCTCGGTTTGCTCACGCGTTCGACAGTAAACGATTCCGCACGACTTCTTCTCCTGTTAAAAACAACAAAAGTTTTTTACAAAAAAAAACAACCTTCCCTTGATCTTTACTTTTGGAACTTCCTCTTCTTTAAGGCAGTCGTTGATGAAATTCTTTAAGTGTTTGTACGGGTCGTCGAGTATATTTTGGAAGAAGACGTCATAAAAAAGGTTGGTCCGAAAACAAGACGTCTTGAAGCACTTGTGTGTCTTCGAGAGTCTCAAGCTTGTAATAATGTCTTTTGTGACCTATAAAACGAGTGAGTACTGAGGGCCAGGCCCCGATTATTCGGGTACTTACGTCAGCCCCAGCTGTCGCAGTGAGGGCCACGCATCTTATGTTGTTGTTGTTACGCAGTTCGCCCAGTTTTAAATAGTCGGGGCGGAAATCGTGGCCCCATTGGCTGACGCAATGGGCCTCGTCCACCACGATGTAAGCAATTTTGTTAAATCTCACCAAATTAGTAAATAAGTCCTGGAAATACGCGATTAATAAATCATTTAGAGGTGATGGTTTAACGTACTTTAAACGAGGGCACGGCTGCTTGCTCCGGTGTAATATACAAGAGCCTTGTGTTCGGTTTGATACTTTTTAAATCCGTCAATAAATTATTGCGTTCTGCTTTGGCCGTCTTCGAATTCAAAGACGCAGCTCTGATCTTGAGCATTAATAAATGATCAATTTGATCCTGCAATCAAACGTATACTTATTGGTGTAATCGTACCTCATGAAAATACACCGACTTTAATCAGGGCGAGCAGGGGTGAAAACACTAGGGTTATCTTATCGGGGTGCAGGATCGCAGGGAGCTGGTAGCACAGTGACTTGCCGGAACCGGTCGGCATGGATACCAGAACATCGTCTTTTCCTGGAAATTCAAGCGAAAATCAAAAAATCCGGTAGAACGCGGGGGGCACACCAACCGTTAACCACTTCGAAGACGGCATCGCGCTGCAGCTCCGACTTGAACTCGTCGAACCTGAAATGCTTACGCAGGGCCTCCGTAATCTTCTCCTCCTCCATGGCGCGCAAATTCACAAAATTCAAAACGCGTTACATGAAGAAATATTTACGGGAACTTGACAGTCAAAGTCTTTTTTTAGGTTACGTTCGGAGTCGTTTTAGCGCCACCTGCGGCCATTTTGAAAACTGCGATTTCCTTTTAATTTTGCAAATAATTAATTAAATACGCAGTTTGTTAACAGATTGAATATTAATTACTAATCATAATTATTTCATTGTAAAAAGTAAAAATCACTTGCTATTTTGTGCGGCAAAATTAAAAAATGACGCAGTCCTATCGACTTTACAATCACTAGACCATCCTGCCTACTCATTGATCATGGACTTTATAGTTTTAGATGTGAACTTGAATCTAAAGTTCATTCATTTTGTGTAATGTGTAACTGAAATTACACGATTTAGTAATTTTTACCGTTGAAACCTGACTTCTTTTAGTTTCCGTACCTTGTAAATGGAATTTTAATTTTTAGGTTATGTTGGTTTCAATTTTGCGTTGTTATTTTGGATCTTTATTTTGAAAATTGCATTTTACAATTGACAGCTAAATTGTGACACACAATAACTTGATAAACTTTAATTACAATACCAATCACTTTTGTAAGACAACATAAAAACAAAAAAATCACGAAAGTGAATTAAATTTAGAATACGCGATCTCTGTCATCTAAAATATTTTTCCTTTCTCTCTCTTACTTATTTAAGGTATTGTTTTCTGGTGTTCAATTGAAAAGTTCACCAAACAGCCATATTATTGGACGCTTTCCTTTCATGCTTTCACATAAAAGCGCAGCTCCTATCTAAGTTCCAGGGGTTTTTAGGCTGAATGCAGTGTTGCCAACTATTGATAGTTGTTTCTCCCTCACATTACGTCAAAAATACCCTTTTATGCTTATTTTTCCCCTCAAATTGCAATTTTAAGCTACAGCTAAATTAAAAAAAAAAGAAAAAACTTGAAATTAAATTTTTCCAGTTGAAAATTCGGTTCTACTTGTCACTTAATTGTTCGCTACGTACCTTCCAAAAAATTTTACCAATTTATCTATAAACTGACATATCGTCAAATAATTCTAACCTATTTCTAATAAATCATTTTCACACTTTGAAAATATTGAAAAAAGTGTCAATTTTTTTGACATTGTGAACTTGTGAGGTTTTTTGATCAAACGCCAGTAACGCCAACTCTTTAGCGAACTTTTCCTCTAGACGTTAGTTGAAAATCCCCTAAATGGGTACTTAAATATCCCTAACCTTGTTTCCAAAACCTACTTTAGAAATCAAACTACAACAAAATAAAAAAGAAATAAATGTATAAAGAAAGTTTATTGTTATACAGACACATAAGAAATTCTATAGAAATGTAAAGAAGCTTTTATATCAATCAGCTGTCAAATATTCAGATAAAACCGATAAGATAGGCAACCAACTGCGCATTTAAAAACGGTTAAAAAGAATTTAAATGTTATATTTCGGTTACGAAAAAAAAATTGTGCACAGGATTGTATTAATTTTTAATTTCAAGTTTCCTTTTCCGCTCCTAAAAAACCCTATCATAAAAATTTACTTGTAATTTTGTAAATTTGGGGAAAAGATCCCTAAGTTGGCAGCGCGAAACGTCCTTTTAGGTTATGTCACGAGAACTGTCATCCGTCAAATGTCAATCGATTCATTTTTCACTTATTCTTTCATAAAAAAAAAGACTTGATGCATTTTTAAAACGCACACCGTTAAGATGCATTTTTTTTAAATAGTTCTAGCATTTTTCTTCTGATTAGATTTAAGTATAATTACAGTTTATCATAAACTCGCAGTTGAATGTGTTTATGATTTGTCATAAATTCTCGTTTACGTTATTCCAGGTGTCTTGATCAAGCTCTATTTCATAACATACAGGCTGTTTACAAATGATTCTAGGTCAAGTGTATTAATGCATGTAGACACAGAATGTAGAGTAGCGGACAATAAAATCCGGACACGTCATTTCTACAATTACTTTTGACGAAAATCAGCAACCAAGAGATGGCGCTGTTAATAAGGAAAACAAAGAGCTATCGTTAATGTCTTGCTTTCATTCAATATTATTATTAAGTTGGACGAAGTCTTTTTGTAGAAATAAATACACTAGCCACAAAATACGTATACTTAAAAATATTTATTCGCGTGGAAGCGTCACACACACAAACTATTCAATTTAATGTTTTTCATAAGTTAACTTTGAGGTTAACCAAATGTCATTCCAATGTTTTCCTTATTATAAGACCCTTCACAAAACTTCCGCTAGGTGTGTGCAACTTCGTGATTTTCTACTTTAATATTTTGAAGTTTAGTATACAAAATGTCATTTAGTAATTCTGTCGTTTAGTACAAATTCGACTGTCAATAGTATTGACATTTAAGATCCACTCAAAAAATAGTGCCAGGTGAAGTATAGAAAGAAAAGTTGCTGCGAATTTCAGTTTGACATTTCCAATCTTTTTTCTTTACGTTTTGACAGAAGCATAACCTCATCGACAAAAGCATGATTTGCAGTGAATTTCCAGTGTTACCGGTAATTTTTGAATGTTGCCAACATGATGGAAGAAGTTTAAGTTTTCGTAGACGTTTGATAATTTTTGACTATTTTATTAGCAGTTGTCGAAAGTAAACAAAAAAGAAAAGCAAATCGCAGAAAAGTTCAAACAAATGAAAGACCACACTGACATGTTGACTTAATATAAAACATTTCTGGAAATAAAAACAAAAGACGACAAGCCAATTGAGTGAAAATTGACAAAAGGAAAAATGTGGAGGAAATATATATATAAAAAATTTAAAAAAGGATTTTTAAATTTTATTAAAAAGTAATAGAACACGATCGGCAAATTCAAAATACAATTAAGAGGAAAATGGAGCAAGAAACAAAGGAAAGTTTACAAAGGAAAAAAGAACAGTAAAAAAAAGCAAAAACATTTTAATCAAAAAATAATATTCATAACAAGAACGATAATAGTAATAGATAATAGAAAAAAATGCAAAATAAGAGATAGAAAACAAAAGACAATCGGTGCACTGAACTTCCAAAGAAGAATTGAGAAACAAAAGACATTTCAGCTGACAAAACAAAAGACGATCGACAAGTTCAAAATATAATTCAGAAAGAAAAAAAGTGAAAATTTTCGTTGCAAAATAAGCCGAAACGTGACGAAGAGTTTTTAATTAGAGAAAAGAAGAATAAGCGGAAGACACATTTACGGCAAAATTGTAAAATTTCTGGAGAAAAACAAAAAAAATGTGAAGGAAAAGGAAGATTTACAATCATTAAAAAGGAGATAAAAACAAAAGACAATCGGTAAATTAAACTTCCCCTAATAATGAAGGAACAAGAACTTTGAAAAAAAAAATTAGTGAAAATAGTATGAAACAATCAAGAAAAATTAAAGCCCGATTTTATTAACAAAAGAAAAATGAAGTGTGTTTGATAACGAATTAATCAGAAAATTTCTAATTAAGCATACTTAGGTATATCTAACTTTTATTTAAAAAAATGTTGTTGGTAAATTAGGGTAACATTACCACTAAGGTAACATTAGAAATAAATTATATTTTTTAAATTTATTTAGGAATAAATTACCGGTAATTTAACAACACTGGAAAGATCAAATTCTTGCCCGGATTTTATTGACTTTGAATCGTGCACAGTAAGTCTGTTTGCCGCCTTTTTGAAAGAAGGATTATATTAATCAAAAACAACTTTAGTTTTGAAAAATACTTTTTCGCATTACAACATAAACAATTGGTCAAAAACACAACAGATTTTAGCAAAAGCCGAAAACGTTAAAGGCAGATCAATAACATTTGCAATTGACAGGTGACACCTACTAATTATTAAACAACACGAACAAGGTGGCACATTAAACTTGGAGCTTGATCTACCTAGACACCCATTGTACTCTATAAAAAAAAAAAAATTGTTTTTGTTTTGAATAACAAAAAACAAAATGATTTTTTTTTAAAGATTTTTAATTTGTAAATGTATACATAACATGATCCTTAATTTAATTATTTAATTTACCTATTATTTATAAGATTTACAAGAATCAAACTCCACTTACGGATCCTGCCATCCAAAAACAAAAAAAAACCCAAGTCAAAAAAGCTACATACTTTCGGAACAAATTTCTTTCACAGTTTTAAACTTCCGTTGATCTCTGCACGTCACTTTCTAGAAAAGAAAAAAAAACAGGCACACGTTAAATGCACTTTTGAACGAAAGGAAGTCGAGAGGGGCATGATCGCCTCCGGCTGATAAGTGGAGCTTCATCGTGGTAGAATTAACGAAAGTGTTTGAAAGAAAAGGAAATCGAATTACTCTGGTGGCCGTTTCTCGCTGTGTTTCTTTGTGTATTCTTCAGCGTTTTTCGAGAATTTCTTCTTGTCTTTCAAGTATTCTTCGGCTAAATCGGCACGTAGTGGATGTTCTGGCTCGGGTTCGTTTACCAAAGCCACCAGTGCCTGGATCACTAGAAAATTCGTTAAAATTATTGCCCCGTCAATTAAGAATGTATTGCTTGTCGCCTAACCTTGATCCGTTTTCGTAGCAGGTTTCCAGTTCTCAGCGCTGATGATTGGCAGACACACCTGTCCCTTCTCATCGATATTGGGATGGTATATTTTGGTTTTAAAGCTAATTTTCGGAGGCTTGAAGGGGTACTCTGCGGGGAAATTGATTTCGATTTTGAACGCCCCTTTATTATACGGGGCATTATCCTAAAGCGAGGGGGAGAAGACAAGTTAAAATGTTGCGAGCGAACAGTGGAGCCAACTTACAGGCACAATGAGTCCCTGCCACGTTAGGATATTGCTTTCATCGACTTGGATGTCACGAAAGGACTTCAAACCTGAATTCCTTATATCACCCAGCTCCTGTAAAGCAGAAATTTGTACACGCCGCCTCAAAACCATGCCTCAGCATAAAGGCGTTTAAAAATAGTCATCGTCTGACGACAATTAAAACGAGTCGTTTCAACTGCGGGCTACCGGCGATTCGAGGGGCACCCGTTGATAGGCACTCTTCTGGTCTGTCCGTGACTTGACCGGTGATAAAATCGAACGCGAAAACCGCCTGATTACTCACCTTTTGTAGCCTTCTCGTAGCTGCCATTTTGTGGATGGTTCTCACAAGTCACTCTGCTTCATACAGATCCGTTTCGTTGAACACCGTCGGATATGTGTTTGGGTGACGCAACGCGGGGCGATTTTAATGCGATCGTTGATTCCACGTGATTACTGGAAATTTATTGAAAAAAAATCCGTACATGGAACAGAAATGAAGTCGCCTCCCACCTACAAACAGTGACAACAAGCAGGGCGGGCAACCGGCGGTGATTCACGCCGAAATACGCTAGAGATTAAACGCGACCTCTTAATTAGCACAATTTTTTAATTAGTGTTGCGCTTCTAATTGAATTCCATTTTAAATAGCGTGCGCAACGCACTTGCAATTTAATTTACTTTCGATTTGAAACCCGCGAAAATTTAAGTTGGCAATGGCTCGGCGGTTAGCCTAGCCGACTTTGGAAGTTGTGTCGCTCGGTTGGTGTGAGTTCGAATCTTTCCATTCACCATCACTATAGTCTGTTTTTAAACTAGGAGGAGTAATTTGAATTTTGCCCGCCAAAAACTGACAAAGTTATTGGGTGTTTGATAGCCGGTTTTACACAAGCCTTCAATTTAAACGGAAAAATTAACATTTTTCATAATTCTTGTGACAATTTCAGTTAGTTTTAAACTTGTCAATAAATCTATTGATAAAATTGGTTATTTGAAGAATTTGTAAACCTCCTAACCAAGCCAAATTAATTTCTGATGTAGTATTACAGTGTGAATCTACCTACGACAGGCCGACAACTGTTACTCCTCCTAGTTTAAAAATAGACTATAATGACTTAGAGCCAGCCAGTAACAATTTGAGAGATTTTCGTAGTTGTAAGGGGATTTTTTGGCAACCATTGAGTGATTTCTATTTTTTACACGTTGGCAACTCTGCGCCTGCGGCGATTCTGACAAACGAATAGATGGCGCTGATTGAGGCTGTTTATATTTAAACTTGTGCGCGTCTTTTGATACAAACTTAATCAAAATTCACAGTTTATTTACGTGTATTTTATGAATTCTAAGAGATTTTCCAAACGTCGAGAACGTCAGTCATTTTATTTTACCATCGCGTGTGCCGTGCGGAAACATGGAGGCACGTATAGGTTAGGATTAAAGACTGCCTTGAAAAATAGATAACATGAGCGATGCCGTCCACTCTATCGAATACTTTCACGGCGTTTACTTGCTGTACTGCAAAAACCCACAGTACAAGGGACGCACCTACATAGGTTACACGGTCGATCCAAATCGAAGACTCAAACAGCATAATAAAGGCAAGCAAGCCGGTGGGGCTTGGCGAACGAGCAAGCGGGGCCCCTGGTGAGTGTCACGCTCACTCTGAATTACATAAAACCGCCGTATTCATTACAGGGCGATGGTCTTAATCATTCACGGTTTTCCCAATGACATCGCAGCCCTTAGAGTAAGCCCCTTGTGGCATGCACAAGCTGAAATATCTCAACCTTGATTTTACAGTTCGAGTGGGCCTGGCAGCACCCGCAGTCATCCAGGCGTTTGAACCACGTCGCGAAAAAAAAAGCCAAAGAAAAGACTTACGATTATGCCCTTCGGGTCCTCTCCGAGATGTTGAGGATGGGCCCTTGGAACCGACTGCCTCTCACCATTAGTTGGTTGGAACAAGAGTTTGCCAGAGACTTTCCCGTGAGTGTGGTTCACCAAAGCAATGATTCCAAATCTTACGACGAAAAAATAATTTTAGGCAGATAAGACACCGCCTATTCACATGCCTATTTGCTACGGGCCCGTCGTCAGTAAAAAACTGCCCAAGTCCTCAGAGGAGATGGTCAATAAGGAAGATGCAAATAACCTATGTGGTGTATGCTTGGGGGTAATCGCAGGCAAGGCAGTGACCTGTTTAAATGTGAAATGTGAGTTGGTGGCTCATGTTGCTTGTTTATCAAGGTATTTCCTGCAAGTCGGGGAGTATGTGCCCGTGGAGGGGGCGTGTCCAGGGTGTGGGGGGTCGTTTTTGTGGGGTGATCTCATTCGAAAGTACAAGGGTTGTTATGCTGATTTAAATTTACATCTTGATGGTGGTGGTCATGATTTTTGTAGTTCTGATTCTGATTAAAATTTATGGAACTGAGGAAACATGTTCATTAATCCTTGTGTAATGTTACGTATTTATATATACAGTTAGAATGTGATAGAAACTATATATAATGCGAACGCATCTCTTGTGACAAATTCTAATCGATACATAAATTTTATCTCATGATGAATCGTTACAGAAATCAAGCGTTTTAGTTATACATGCATGTTTTCTGAAATTAATGTTGCTTTTTCTGAAATTGAAGTTGAAAAGTATACTTTATTTTATATATTTGGGTCTGCATTTAACAATTAACATTTGTCATTGAAATATGTGAACACAATGAGCCGAGTAGTAATCCACATTACTGACAACTAAGGGCCGGTTCATTCACTTTCAATTAACTTTATCTTCTGATTTATTGTCATAGTAACAATTGTACAAATAATTGTTACCATGGGAATAAACTGAAGGTTAAAGTTACTTGAAAGTGAATAAACAAGGCCTTAAATTCATAACAAAATGTGATTTCACATGAATTTCCTAATTAAATGCTTTGCGTCAAATTCTACGGTGCGGATTAATTGAGGCATCACCTTCATCAAATACTATAGAAAATATCAACTGTATTAGCTCAACAGTTGTGTAGTCATCTTCTGTTAAAATTAACAATATGGACCTGACCAATTAAGAACTACAATTCAAAACCTAAACAAAAATACCACTCTTAGTAATGACATTTACTACGCATCTGTGGCATTTCTAGCAGGTTGCATATGCAAGAAATTAAATAATATATTGCAATGTGATGACTTCATTAAACCTTCATCGGCATCTACTCTTTCTGGACCTTTGATGCAGTTAATCGCCTTGCAAGATCATGGTGGTTTACTGTATCCTAATGCGATTTTTATAACTGGCATATATATAATAAGGCATTACCTTTAATGACTATAATAACACTTGTCATCAATTGCCAACTTAATTTGACCACATTTGTTAGAAAATCCCTTGTCTAAAACATGTTTGTGAGTCAATTCTCTACGAAAAATAATATATCGAAGCAAGTTCATTTCAAAATTACTCAAAATATTTTCCTTCCTAACTTGTTTGCCCTTTCTATGTGGTTTGCCTTTACCTTTTGGTACTGTGGAAAGATATCTGCAATTTTCTTATTTGCTGGTTCTATATTAAGTGAGTTAGTATACAATTCAATGACATTGAATCGGGTTCACTATTGGAAAAACCTTTTTTATTTTTCACTTTTCAAAAAAAAAGTCATTGTAAAAGCGTTTGCTTGTCTCAAAAATTCCAAAATCTCTACTCTCTAATAATGTGTCAAAGAAAAAAAATTTGCAGACGACAAATTTGACTGCTTTGTCCCAAGATGAAGACTTTTTCTATAGAATTGTAACTGGAAATGAGACCCGGGACCCTCCCACCACGAAACAAGAGTCCATGCAATAGGTTTATAAGGGCTCTCCTCTACCCAAGAAGGCAAAGACGCAATTTTCTGCGGGAACACAGTTTTCTGGGACGCAGAGGGGATTCTCTTAATTGAGTACATGTCAAAAGGGGCCACAATAACGTGGAATGTCCACAAAGACACAATTAAGAACTTGAAAGCGGCTATACGCAAACAAGACCCCCCAATCATGTTCAAAAAACTCTGCTTCTGCAATGACTGCAGCTTTGAGGACTTACAACATCCACCTTACAGTCCCGACCTCGCCCCCTGTGATTATTATCTCTTTCTAAAACTCAAAAAACCGAGAGGGCGTCGCTTTGAATCCAGTGATGACTTGGAAAACTCTATGGAGTCTTATTTTGCAAAAAAACCAAAATATATTTTTTTTGTTTTTAGGAAAACGTTGGATAAGTGTTTTAGTATTAATGGGTTCTTACGAACAGAACAGAATTTTGATCTTTGTCACGTTTTCTGAAAGTTAAAAGGTAAATTTCCTAACTTTTTCAGTTATTAATGAGAATTTAATATTTTCTGTTATATTTCTTAGGCTTTTAGGTCAAACAAAAGCTTTAATAAACAATGATTTTTTTTCGAAAAGTGAAAAATAAAAAAGTTTTTCCTGTACTAAACCCACTGTGTATATGTACAGAAAAGAGGAAAAGGCAAACCATAAAGAAAGGGCTAATAAATTCAGGAAGGAAAAAATTGAGGATTTCAAAATTATAAGCTATTTGTAATCTGTTTCATAATAAATTGTAATTTTTTTCTAATAAATAAATATCTGAATTTTTGATTATGTTATAACACAGATAATAGATCTAGTTCTATTACCTGTGGTTATAATCAAATATTTATTTTATGCCATTAAATTAAACAATGTTTTGAGTAATTTTGAAACGAACTTGGTTCAATATACGTGCGTATTATTTTTTGTGGAGAATTTTACCTAATCAGCTGTTTTGTTTTTTAATTCGAGTTCTTCGGTGCCCATTTCTAATAATAATAATCAGTTTGGTGCAGTTCTTACTCGTGATAGGTATTATATGAAAAAGAAACAGATTATTGAGGAATTAATATCTTTCGCAAACGGCTTGTTTGCTTTCTCAAAGTAATGTAACATTAGCCTACTAAGTTTTTAAGTTTTTGTGAAGAGAATGTTAAAATATTTTATCTATAAAATCATATAGCAAATATAGATATAATTACCAAGGCAACTAGGCCCGTCTTAATAGAACTCCAGTATTCACTGCAAGAGTTAGGGAAATCCTGGTAAAACCTAACTAGTGTGTACTGTAATTGTTGTAATTCTAATTTCAATAATTACAACAATTCTAACAATAAACATCATTCTCTTTTAAATAATCATATTTTTGATTTTGAAAATGCCAAAGTTCTTTCTCGTGAATCTAACACTTTTAAACGTAAATTTATCGAAATGTGTAAAACAAAAATGTCTAATAATGCAATTAATAAACGAACAGACTTTGCAAATTTAAATGAAACTTTTTGCGGTTTTCTAAACTCGTTAAATGAAATACAATAATCGGAAAGTAATTGTTTATATTACAAGTAATTAGTTTACATTTACTTTATTAATTTTTTGTAATGTTTATTGTTAGGATTGTTATAATTATTTAAATTAGAACTATTACACTACATACTCTTGTTAGGTTTTACCAGGATTTCTCTAACTCTTGCAGTAAATACTGGAGTTCGGTTAAGACGGACCTGGCCTGATTTCACAAGCTGTATATTACTTATAAATTTGTTTTTAACATTCTCTTCACAAAAACTTAGTAGGCTAATGTTATATTCACTTTGAAAAAGCAAACAAGCTGTTTGCGAAACGTCAGTGGTAATTAAATATACTATTTACTCGATTATAATCTGTTTCTTTTTCATATAATACCTATCACGAGTAAGAACTGGACCAAACTGATTAATCAAACTTATTCCTTAAATGTTTTTTCGGTTATTTGAGAAACCACATACGCCAGCGGTATTCGAAATTTATTATTTATTCAAATACATGTCCTTCAAGGCAGAAAATATGGTTGAACGCATGTCTGGCATTGTATTAAAGGAAAATTGCCGAAATGATGATGTCTGTCCTGCCCCACAACTAAAATTGACCTAGTTTTTTTTTGTTTTCCAAAAGATACTGACAATCGTCCAAAGGTTACTGACAATCGACTTGTGGGGTTTCTCAAATAACCGATTCAGTTAATACTCTTATTTAAAGCTAAGGTCACATTGTAAAGGGTTTTCCAATTAGTGCGTCAGAACTTTAATGCCAAAAACAAGATTGCTTTGGAACGTAAATGGCAAATCTTGATAACAAATGAGTTCAGTACATTGTGTCAAATTATTATGGACAGATTAACGATTCAACAACGCTTGGAAATCATTCGTATTTACTATCAAAATGCGTGTTCTGTTCGTCGGACATTTCGCGCATTGCGAGAAGTTTGTGGTCAACATGTAATCGACCAACTGAACGATCCCTTTATCGTTTAATTCAAAAGTTTGAACAAACTGGCTCAGTTGCAGATACGCCAAAGGAGTGCCCGATCGGAGGCCAATATTGCTGCTGTGAGTCAAAGTGTAAGAGATGATCCGAACCTCTCTATTCCATGTCGTTCTCTAGAACTCGGCCTTTCTTAGACGAGTACTTGGAGAATTTTGCATGCAGATTTCCATCTGAAGGCTTATAAAGTTCAGATCACTCAAGACCTGAAGCCAAATGATCATCGTTCGCGTCGAAATTTCGCGAACTGGGCTCTTGAGCAGTTTGAAGCCGATCCACATTTTGCAGAAAAGATATTGAAGACCATTTCTGGATCAATGGGTTTGTAAACAAGCATAACTGCAGAGTTTGGACTGATGACAATCCTCGAGTGATTCATGAATCGCCTCTTTATCCTGAGAAGGTCCCCGTTTGGTGCGGTTTTTGGTTCACGGCGTGATAGGATCCTATTTCTTTGAAGACGGTGATGGAAATCGTGTTACTGTTAATGGTGAAGGGTACAGGAATATGTTAACTGAATATCTTTGGCCTGAACTGAGAAATGTCGACATAAACAATTTTTTTTCAACAAGACGGAGCCACGTGTCACACATCTCGTCAGACAATTGTTTTATTGCAACAACAGTTTTCTGGACGCGTTATTTCGAAAAATGCTAATGTCAACTGGCCACCAAGATCATGCGATCTCACGCTCTTGGATTGTTTCCTATGGGGTCATGTGAAATTTCTGGTTTACAAAAATAAACCACAAACAATTCCCGATCTTAAACGGAATATTCAACGCACTATTACAAACATACCACGCGATATGTGTGAAAGAGTAGTCGCGAATTGGGCCTCCAGAATGCATTCCGTTAGATGAAGTCGAGGAGGATATTTAAACGATATTATTCTTAAAACATAATGATAGCGATTGTTCTTCAAAATAAAATAAAGATGAAAGGATTATCACTTGTAGTTATTATTGTGTCTCATTTTAAAGTTCTGACGCGCTAATTGGAAAACCCTTTAGTAGTAGATTTATTCAATAAAATGTTGCGGAATTGGAGAAACTATTCGCTAAACGATCATTGATAAATTTAAAGTCAAGGCATCCATGTTACAATTAACACGTTAGTCCATAAATTTGACGAAACTGGTTCTGTATCATTAAGTAACGAGTACAGGTGATTGAGATACAAAGTAGATAATTGCGTAGAGGTGGGTGGGTATTACAGTGTATAATTTTTTCCATATTTAAAATTAATGAAAATTTTCGTAGTAAGAAATGTGTAATGTGGAAGGCCAAATTAATTGCGGTTTCATTTTTTTAATAAAGAAAACACTTAAAACAAAAGAAACAATATGTCAATATGCAGAAAATCCGTGGACACACTAGAAATCGACATGCATATGTCAATATGCAGAAAATCCGTGGACACACTGTAGAAATCGACATGATCCGTTTCGTTGGTTTTTTGTTCGAGAATTCGCTTACATATGAAGTCACGTGACAAATATCTATTTTCATTTTGATTCAACACGCAGCTGTGATATATATTGGACGAACGCGCCTAACAATTCAGCTGGTGCGTTCAGATTTTCTTCGCCCCCAATTCCCGTTTTGGCGTTTGCGAGCGCGTTTCTGCACGCGCCCGCATTTTTCCATGCGTGCGCCTTCCATAACACCAGCGAACTCTTCGCTTCTGCCGCGCTGGCCTACATCTTCACGGCGACCTAACTGTGTTTTATTTGCACGCGACCATAAGTACTGTTAATATCCTCCAAGTTCAAACAGTCTGCGCTCGCAAACCCGCCAGCACGCACGTAAACGCAATAAATCAAGTCGGCGATTTAAATTAAGCGCGTTTTTTTTTCTTTGTTTTTTTGCAGACGAATTTGCGAGGATTATGAAGGCGAGGGCGGTTTTGGTAGTATGCGTTGTGCTCATCCTGGCGGCATCCTGCGACGCAAGGAGTAGGCGAAACAGAAAGAAGCAGGCTTTAATTTTGAGGCAGAAGGAGACCAACGCCATCGACTTCATAAGGTTGGTAACACATTCAAAAATTTGCGCGCGCTCGTTTTATTTTTTTAATGCGAACGAATTTAAGACTGGCAGTAATGAGACTGGTTTATGGAATCGCTACTCGCATTGGCTTGGGGGAGCAAATTTCAGAGGCCCTGAACGGGGCTTTCGTTCCACCAGGAGTTGACGAGTACGATTACGGTGGTTTCGATTTGTTGGACCGCGAAGACGACTACGACTATAGATAATAATAATTCCTTGCATTTATTTTGTAAATTATCACAACGCTCTTAAATAAATCACTATTATGTATATAATCAGAGCGAGTCAGTCTGAAATTCGTTAGGAGATCTTCTGGTTCAAGTGACCATTGGTCTGCGCGTTCTGGTTGTTCACGTTCACCTCACAATTACCATTCGCCACCGCCGTCTGCAACAACCGGCTCCTCCGCCTCGTGTAATGCTGCCAAAGCAAGATCTGCTGGTCGTCGATGAATTTCGTGCACTGAGAATTCACGAGCTCCCTGCGAAAGTGCTCGTACTGCAAGAGGTCAAGGAAGTACAAACACATCGGGTACTTCAAGTACTTCGCATACTCGGGCTCCTTCCAGTAAAGCAAGTACTTGAGGTAATTCACGAAGGTGCTGTCCTTGAAGTAGCCGCGCTGAGCTAAAACTAAGGGGGGCGTCAGTGAAGGTTTGAGGTTATATTGCTACTCACAGTTGAGATAGTTGGGGTTGCCCAGGCACTGCACGAATTCTAACTCGATTTGGAAGCGCAGGCGTTGTTGGTCGTCGGTTTCGGGCACTCCTGCAACATAATTCCACCCTATTTTTGCATAAAATTAGTGAGTTGGAGGATGTTTAATAACACACGTACCTTTGCCAGCCATGACAGCTCAACCGCCATGTTGGTTCATTGTTACCAACTTATGAAACCGTCAAATCGAAAAAACTTCTTTTGCTCTGACAATTATTCTTATACATTGAAAAATACATCAAAA
The DNA here is from genome assembly GCA_039766575.1 of Serrognathus titanus. Taxonomy (NCBI): domain Eukaryota; kingdom Metazoa; phylum Arthropoda; class Insecta; order Coleoptera; family Lucanidae; genus Serrognathus; species Serrognathus titanus. Next base: position 1,007,657 of record CM077911.1, read on the forward strand.
ATAATTAATACTAATTTATAAAATGATATAAAAAATACTGTACATAAAACAATTTTTTTTTAGAATTTCATTATACAGAGGGTGCGTTCCGTTTGAGCGCTTGCACGCTTTAAGCACTAACGCTTGCAAGCGCTGTTTTCTATTGTTTCATTTGGCGTTCAGCCGCTTAAGCCATTATACGCGAAAGTGTTTCTTTTCAGTATTGTATAGATCTATTTCATCTAAGACGCTATTTAAAGAAATCGAAAAAGGTGTGAAAGTTTCTAAACTATGAAAGATCGGAGTCATATTCAATGTCACTTTTTTTAATGGCGTTTTGCTCGATCTATCAAAATAAGAAAATATAATAAAAGAAATAAACGCTGAGTCTTTTTATCTTGTAATAAAAAGACTCAGCATTTACCTCTTGTACTAAAGAATAGTTTGGTCGCCTACCATTAGCCATGGTTGTTTGTGCTGTACAAATTTAGACCCAGCTACAAAAACTTAAAAAGTGACTGAGATGCTTAATGCCAAAAGACAATAAAGCAGCATTGCTGCGCAAAGCGAAAGAGAGAAGGGAAAGAAAGAGCTTCAATAGCGAAATTAATCCAATCAGAGCTTCCACAGCTGTTTCTAAAGTGTAATGTTTGTTTATAACCTGACTGGCATCACCTGATTACCTCATACCTTCCATTTGGAACGTAAGCGCTCACGTTTTTGCTGCCCTACCTCGATGAGTTAAGCGATTGTGAGCGAAGACTATGATGTCATAATGACGTTACCATTTCGTTAGCTGACGCTTTGTGAGCGTTTGCAAAACCAAATGGAATGTTTTAAGCAATGCCTATGATCGCTCAAAACTTGTGAGCGCTCAAAGAATGTGAGCGCTCTAAGCATGTGAGCGCTCCAAGCACGTGAGCGCTCAAATGAAACGCACCCAGAGTGAACAATTTGAATTGACCTCCAAGTGACGCAAATTTATAAGTTGGGAACATTGCTAACTTAGTTATTTGAAAGCCATTTATTCTATTGAACGCAACTATCCTACTATTGCTGAGTGCTGTTGAACGCAAAGTATAATTTAGTTATTTGAACGCCATTTATTCTATCGAACGCATTTATTTTATTGAACGCAAGTATTACTGAATGCTATTGAACGCAAAGCTTAACCTAATTATTTGAACGCCATTTTTCGCTGAGTATTACTGAATATTAAATCATCGATCAGTTTTGTAGAATGCGACGTATCACTCAATTCTGCATCCTAAGAATTTATTTAATAAAATGAGTTATACAGGAAACTACATTATTGATTCAAACCAAGCTCGTCGCAGTTGAATGGCGTTTAGATAGGTGGCAGCACTGAATCCGAATGTGGTATGAATACGAACAAGTGCGACGAAATTGATATGCCTGCTGCGACTGCAGTATTGCATGGCGGATGGATTTGTCCTGTGCGTTCGTGATTGGTGACATTTTAGGTGCTTGTGTAGTGGAACAACTTGAGGAATACTCGCCGTGATAGTGGTGAGTAATCGTCTGCACGTTCAATTGTTCCTCGTCTTTCATCAGCTTGACAGTCCGTTGTTGTCTACAATCGAAATCATATGTTTCTGCCTGCGATTCGCCTTGCAATAATTATTGGTTATGTTTTGCCTTCTCAACGGATTTTTTTTAAAAGCCCGACCCTACGTGATGTGGGGCGTTTAGGCTAGGTTCACGCGCCCCGGGGCTCTTTGTCTCCTTGCAGGACGCTGCCTTACCCGGAAACGCTTTTCATTTGTTTTTTTGTTTCGCCTTTTTTTTCCCTAATATCGGACTGCGCTGGAAGAAAATCTCATCTCGTCGGGACCGTTATAGTTCTGCGCGGCCGATTGCGCTTTTTCAAAGTTCCGTCGGTCATGTGGAACGGTCGAATCCGAATCGATAATCTTATTTACGTTTTTGTTTCGGAGGGGCCCTTCCTACACAATCGCGGCTGCCGGTGCCTGCCCTACGCGTGGGGGTCGCCTTCTGTTGTTCGAGTTAATCGAATGCGGGGGTTTTGCTCGCAGGGGTTCGTTAGTCACTTGTTTTCGACAGGCGCGAGATTTTTTTCTCGTGTGTGGTTGCTTCAGGGCCGGATTTACGTCGGAAGCCCAAGCAGGATAAAATTGTATTTTTTTGGCAATTTTTTCTGTTTTTAGAAACCTTGTTTTCGTTTTTAAAATTGACGCTTTTGTTTTGCTAGCGGGGGTTCGTTAGTCATTTGCTTTGACAGGCGCGAGATTTTTTCTCCTGTGGTTGTTACAGGGCCGGATTTACATCGGAAGCCCAAGCAGGATAAAATTGTATTTTTTTTGGCAATTTTTTCTGTTTTAAATTTATGAAACGCCACCTTGTTTTTCGTTTTTAAAATTGACGTTTTTGTTTCGCTCGCGGGGGTTCGTTAGTCACTTGTTTCAACAGGCGCAAGATTTTTTTTCTCGTGTGTGGTTGTTACAGGGCCGGATTTACATCGGAAGCCCAAGCAGGATAAAATTGTATTTTTTTGCAATTTTTTTTGTTTTTAAATTGATGAAACTCCACCTTGTTTTTAAAATTTACGTTTTTGTTTTGCACGCATGAGTTTTTTTGTGTGGTCGCAATCGTCACAGGACCGGTTTTGTAGCAAAAGTCCAAACATTTAAACCCGAGAAGAATAAAATTGATTTTTTGCAATTTTCTCTGAATAATTTCTGTTTTTTTTTGTTCGTTTTGAAAATCGACGTGTTTTGTTTTGAAACTTCTTTATCTCTCAATTAGTTTCTCGAAAAACGTCTTTTTTCCTTTTTTGTTTTTTCCAAATGTCTCACTTTTTCCCTTCATACTTTTCTCAAGGTGTTTCACTTTTTTCCTTTGGTTTCATTTTAAAATTGACAGCTTTTGTTCTGCAGCTTTTTTTTATCCCAAATGGTGGAGATTTGTATTTTCTCGAATACGTCGTTTTTCTTTTTTTTTGTTTTCTCAAACGTCTCATTTTAATTTTCACCTCCTTCGGTTGTTTTCCAAAAAAAAATCACTTCATTTTTTTGAATTTGTTCAAATTTCTCATTTTTCTCTTAAATTTTTTTTAGAGGTTTTTCACCTTCTTTTGTTTTGACTTTTAAAATTGACGTGTTTTGTTTTGCAGGTTCTTTACACTGGTTAATGGAGATTTATAGTTTTTTGAAAAACGTCATTTCTTTTCTTTTTTCAAATGTCTCATGGTTCCTCTCTTCATACTTATCTCGAGGCGTTTCTCTTCTTTTGTTTTGTCTTTTAAAATTGACCTGTTTTGTTTTGCAGCTTCTTGATCCCAGTTGGTGGAGATTTATAATTTCTCGAACAATGTTGTTATTCTTTTCATATTTCACACTTTTCTCCTTTTAATACATTCCTTGCAGTGCTTCACCTTCTTTGGTTTTCGCTTTCAAATTGACGTCTTTTGTTTTGCAGCTTCTTTATCCCAGTTGGTGGAGATTTATAGTTTTTCGAAAAATGTCATTTCTCTTTTTTTTTCAAATTTCTCACTTTTTCCCTCTTAATCATTTCTCGAGGCGTTCCACCGCCTTTTGTTTTCGCTTTCAAAATTGATGTATTTTGTTTCGCAGTTTCTTTATCCCAGTTGGTGCAGATTTATAGTTTTTCGAAAAATGTCATTTTTTTTATTTCAAATTTCTCACTTTTCTCCTCTTAACACATTTCTTGAAGAGTTTCGCCTCCTTTTGTTTTCACTTTTAAAACTAACATGCTTTGTCTTGAAGGTTCTTTGTTCCAATTGATGGAAATTTCTAGTTATCTTTGTTTTTTGGTTTTTTCAAATGTCTCGCTTACCTCATCTTAATACTTTTTTCGAAGTGTTTTACTTCCTTCTTTTGTTTTCACTTTTAAGATTGACGTGTTTTGTCTTGAAGCTTTTTCTTCTTAATTGGTGGAGATTGATAGTTTCTCTAAAAACGTTTTTCTTTTGTCAAATTTTTCACATGTTCCCTCTTGATACGTACGTTTCTCTCTGTGTGTGTTTTCTTTTTTGTCTTTTTGATGCAGTGGAAGGTAAAAGTTCCTAAGATGGAAAATAAGAATTTCTTATTTAAATGCATTTTTGTAGAGTTATTTCTTAATGGAAGATCTTCATTTTTGTTTTTCTCTTGTCCCTAAGCTTTTATTAACAAAGTTTACAGAGGAGGCGTGCTCGTCTTATACGACTGCGACCGACTTACTAGATGTTTCTGTTACTCGACATTCGTCTTACAAAGAAAGTGCGAAAACGCACTTTGTTTTTTTTTTGAAATTTCACGTTAGATTTTCCGTTTGGCTTTTGTTTTCCGGGTTTTCCAAACTAAACGTTTTTTTAGAGTTCATTTTCGTCCGCGTTCAATCTCTTATTTCCTGTCAACGTGTCAAAAATTTTCGCCTCTGGCTGCATACGCAAATTAGACGTGTTTCAATTTTTTTTTTTTGAAAAATAATTTTTTCATAGTTAATTTCTTTTCAATTTTTCAATATTTATTTTAGACAAGAATCTATAGGGCAGGTTATTCGCCTAGTGACTTTGTAGTGTCTGCTGCGGCTGCGATCGGCTTACTGGCCCCACAAAATTAGAAAACTCGGTTCAAGGCGACAATAAAATATTTTTCAAAGAAATCATTTTAAGTTCGCTTTGTTTTTAAAGTTTCGTGCATATTAGATTTTCCGTTCAGCTTTTGTTTCCGCATTTCTAAGCCGGACGTTGTTTCGTTGTCAACGCCTTCCTGTTATAAATTTTCTGATCGTCCTTTGTTTGCTGCATCGAGTGGCGTATCGAGAATTTAAAAACGGAGATGGAGGGTCAAATAAAAATTCTATGAACGCACGAATCCAATATTGAACCCTAGTGTTTCTGTTTCGCCGTTGACCCCCCCCCTCCCCCTTAGATAAACACTCTAATCACCCCTTTTGATTGTGCACGTGACGTGAGTTAAACATGTACCTTTTTTTAAATTTATATCTGAAAAATAGTTTTTTTTTTCTTTGTTTTAAAAAAATATTTTCTTGAGAAACGTTATCCTGAAGGGCAATTATTTTCCACCACGATTTTCAAATTACACGTATATTTCGCTCATAAATTAAATAATTTCATTTAATCAACTTCTTTGTTAATTTTTTTTTGCCAACAAAAGACCATCGAACTTTAGGACAAGGTTGAAACTACATAGTTTTTTATTTCCGTTTCTTTTTCTTTGAAGCATAATTTTTTCCTTTAAATTTCTTTGAATGTCCGTGGAAAGTATAGATAATTCTAAACGGCATTGATTATTTCCACCACTATTCGCAATTATAGTATATTTTGCTCAGAAATTCAAAGCTTTCTTTCAATCAACTATCAACTTGCTTTTCTTTGCATTTTTTTTGTTGATTCTTTTTTCTCTCAGGTTTTGCATTAAATTTAGGAAATTCACAATTAGTCACTGAGGAAACAAGTCTGCCTGATATGTCATTCGGTCAAATCAACCAAATGAACAGTGGATAACTGAGCCTTATCCCACTTCTGACACCAAATAAGAAAACATCTTGTAATCATCATGGCTTTGGTTCGAAACAACGTTTTCAGAGGTCTTACAAATTGGAAAAAGGAAAACGAGAGCTAAAGGCGAGCAATTGTTTTAGTCACAGTTTTTTTTATACAGGGTGACTGTTAATTGACTCGACAAAAACGAACCACTAAGAGAACCGATGTCCGAGAGTATGGAAAAAAATGTTAAAAAATTCTTTTAAATAGTTTATAATTAATTAAAAAATATCCCAAAATCATGCTCCGGCACTTCGTACGAAATACGACGCCACGTTTTATAAATGCGTCAGTATAATAGGACAATAATTTTTTTTTGACTGCCCGCTTGAAATCTGGAAATCTCAGTTGTTTCTTTTACGAGACGTAATTATTAATTTCTAAAAAAAATTACGAGATATAATTATTAGTAATTTCTAAAATTTTTACAAGACGTAATTATGACTAATTTATAAAAAAAATTACGAGACGTAATTATTAGTAATTTATAAAATAACTGCAATTATATATGAAATAAGGGTAACAAATTCGCAAATAATTGTGTAAATAATTGTTTGTTAATTAACTTGTTATTAGGCTCACAATTGTTGCCCACCGCGCATCCACCACATCCTAAAAATGGAGTTGATGTAAAATTCCACTTAAAGGTCAAGTTCACGATGCCCTGCTGCCGTATCATAACACTATAAAAACAATTAGGGTATTTATTTCGTTCATCTCCTCTATTTTTTAACCAGGGGCGCACCGTCGTTTTGAGGATAATTTTTGATTAATTATCTTTCGGAAACTAAAGTAGAAATTTTTTTTAACATTTTCCCATACTCTCGGACATCGCTTCTTTTAGTGGTTTAATTTTGTCGGATTAATTAACAGTCACCCTGTACAAAAAAGGCACGTATCAAAGACTTCTTTTGAAGACTCTGAGGCGTCAGTCGTTTTCCTTAGTTTCATTGCTTCGAATATTTAATCGTTTAAACGCATCTCGCTTTGTCTGATACAAAACTGAATAATAAATAGCGATCGCGTCTTATCCTATCCCACTTCTGATCTCAGATTTTAAAAATGTGATATATGCACATGTTAACGCCTTTTTTTTCTTTTGATTGATTAATATTACTCTGTGTTATAAGTAGGGGGCGGATTGTTAGGCCGTTAAGAGCAAGAAAAAAAAAGGCAAAAACAGAGTAAAACAAAAGTGTCTTTGTGGCCGGTTTTTTTTTTTTAGTTATATTAATTGTCGTTAAATAAAAATAAACAAATGATTTTCAACAAGATTAAAAAAAAAACAACAACTAACAGTCAGTCGAAAAGAAGTTTGCTTTGCTGACAATAATCGATCGTCGTTTGTTTTCCGATTCACCTTTCTTCATTTATCCTTTCTTCGTTTACCCTTTCCTCTTTTGCGTTTTACTTACTGATTGGCCCGATTCGTCCAATACAGGATTATATCATTAGCAAATTCAATGCAGTTTCCATCTTGCAGGCAAAACAAAAACAGTAGAAAGACGTTTTTCAACGCAAAGTGATTTCGGCCAATCAAAAATCTAAAGTTGGAATTACGTATGTGGTTTTTTCGTCTCTATTTCTTTAATATCTCCGTCAGTTTAGCTTCAGCGATTAACCGTCTTTTTTCTCGAAAAATTATTGAAGATTTCTAGAACTATACACGTTCTAATTAATTCTATGCTCCTTACTTACTAGACATCCTATACAATCAAACCTCCACTTTATAGGTTGAAAAGAAACAATTGCATTAACAAATGCTCATCGAATTATAGTATTTGGCAAACAAAAGATTTCGGCCAATCGAAACAGGATCTGCCTTCCTGACGACAGTATCAACGAATTTCGATTTTGCAGCTCATCAGCTCTATTTCTTTTTCATATCTACATCAATTTACTTTAAACGATCGATCGTCTTTTGTTTTTTCTTCGACACAATCAAACAAAATGAAACGAATAATTTTTACTGAACTTGATTTCTAGGAATGTACGTGCTCTCGTTGTATATACTCGCGGGACACGCTGTAGAATTCAAAGTTCATCTCGAGATCACTATCTCGAGAGTATAGTTTTTTTCTTTTCTGCTTCTTCTTCGGAAAATAATGTTTTCATGTTGTTTTCTTTTTTTTTTAATATTTCAGAGAAAAGCAGATATTCTAAAGGGCACTGCTCATTTCCACCACGGTTCACGATTACATATTTCTCTGCAGCTCTCCAAATAGAAATTCGGGGCCAATCGAAATAATTAAGCGCGTTTTATGGGAACAGCTTAAGAATTCTCCACCTGTGCCTAGTTCGCTAGCATTTTACGATCTCGCTTCCCTCAGGTGCACTATAATATAGAGATCGCAGGTGAATATCGAGAACCAGCGGCGGCCTCGTCTCTCGGGCCTTTTCTCCTCCGAACTTTATTTCTCTCGACTTCATGCAACCGCATGAAATATTCAGCGTTTCGCTTCTATTTGAGTTTCCGTATTTCGAAAGTGCTCTTTAAATACGACTGTTTTTCATCAGGTAAGAGTTGTAGCAGCACTGCATTGATAAATATTCAGCGAGTCGTAAAAACTAGCGACGCTTCGCGCGAAATATTTCAGGAGCCTTTTACAAGTCCCCATCCTAGGACTTTTTGCCCTGCATTGTACGTGTCTATAGTAATTTAAAATTGATTTGCGGCTCTGTCGTTGATTGATTCTTTAGCTCTTTCTGGTAGCGCTTGGATAAAACAATCATCGTAAAATCGAGTAGTCTTGTGGCACACTTTGGGGAGTTTGGGGTTTCCGTAAACGTTTTTACGGCCCTCGTTTTAGGGGCTACAAAATTTCGACTTCCGACGTAATCCCTTTAGTACATAAATCATTATTATTATTTTTTTGTTGGCATTTACCTTTACGAAGACACCGCACCATTCGCTATTTCTAGCAGTTTTCCATTTTAAAACTTTATTACAAATGATAGCCTAATCGGTGGACACACTCCTATGAGGTAATTTTTACTGTTTGAGTTCGTTTCTCCGCTTAAGCATTTATCATTGCAGTAGATGGCGCCAAGGGGTTTGCCCATTGAGTAGGCTCTAATGTTTTAACTTTTAATCTTGGTCGACTAAGAGTAAACAAAACCGCAGCGACCTCTGGCGGAGAATTGCCAAAGCTTGCGGTGGTTTGTTTCTGTGCTGAATATCTGGCCCCTGTCTCTTGTTTGGACGATGACATGTTCAACGATCTAGAATTCCTGTGTAATTGTTGTTGTTTCTTTTACGAGACCTAACTATTAATCATTTCTAAAATTTTTACGAGACGTAATTATTAGTAATTTCTAAAATAACTGGAATTGCGTAGGAAATAAGGGTAACAAATTTGCAATTGCGTAAATAATTGTTTGTTAATTAATTTGTTATTAGGCGACACACCGCGCATCCGCCACATCCTAAAAACGGAGTTGACGTAAAATTCCATTTAAAGGTCAAGTTCACGATGCCACGTCGCCGTATCATAAAACTATAAAAAACAATTATGGTATTTATTTCGTGCATCTCCTCTATTTTTTTTTACCAGGGGCGATCGTCGTTTTGAGGATAATTTTTGATTAATTATTTCTCAGAAACTAAAGTAGAAATTTTTTTTTTACATTTTTCCCTTACTCTCGGACTTTTAGTGGTTTCATTTTGTCTTTGGCGGAGAATTGCTAAAGCTTGCGGTGGTTTGTTTCTGTGCTGAATATCTGGCCCCTTCCTCTTGTTTGGACGATGACATGTTCAATTCCTGCGTAATTATTAAGCTAAAAGTGAGACAAACAAGAGTGTCATCCACCATATGTGATCCGTCGATGAATAGTTCTCGATTGTGCGACTGCGCATGGACAATGGACTGAAACAATCCAAATTTGATACATATTTCGTGGTTTGTTTCTATGCTAGAATTGATTAACTTAGATATAATCAATGAATACCCTCCTCTCTCTCTGGATAATGACAAGAAACAAATCATAGCGAATTCTGGTTGATAATTTCCAAAGCATGTTGTATATTTCATGGTTTGCTTCTCTACTAAAATTGATTAGCTTACAAATAACTTCCCTCCCCTCTCTTAGGAACTGTAATAAACAAGTCGTAGCGACACCTGGTGGTTAATTGCTAAAGCGTGCGTATATCACGTGGTTTGTTACTCTGCTAAGATTGATTGGCTTGGCGAAAACATAAATTAATTCACTCCCCTCTTTTAGGACATAACTAGTTATATAGGAACTATAATAAACAAGTCGTAGCGACTCCAGATGGATAATTGCTGGGCATATATTTCGTGGTTTGTTTCTCGGCTGAAATGGATTAGCTTATGGCCGTATGCACCGAATAAATTAACTTTAAACGTCGCTTAGAATATGACTCACACAATGTTGTGAAACGTCAATAGTCGTATTATGAATGTCACTTAAATTTAAAGTCAGTTTAAGTGTTCGGCGCAAAGGGCCATTAGTGGAACCAAATTTTATTCCGTCCCCTCTCTTTGAATAATGACATTTTCAGTAAGAAAAAAACGTGCTGATATCTGGCGAATAATTGCTAAAGCTTGCGGTATATTCCGTGGTTTGTTTCTATGCTAAAATTGTTTATATTTCGTGGTTTGTTTCCGTGCTGATTGGCTTAAGAGCGACGAACTACTCGCTGAAGCTTTTTATGTTTACAACGTCTTTCGTGGACATCAACCGAAGCTTACCGTGCATATTGTGGTTTGTTTCTCAGAAATGCATTTAACTCATTTGGTATAGAAGCGAGCCGCAAATTAATCAACAAATTTCAGGTGTTGTCCACCAGGAGAATCGTACATATACAGCCGCTAATTAAGCTGCATAGCAATTTCTAAAACAATGTCAATGAGTTAGTGCCATCTTTTCAATGAGTGGAGAATCTATCTGAGCTGCTTTGCTTGAATGTTGGTTGCAGTCTTCGCTGAAGCCGTTTAAATCTTCAAATGAATTCCGCTAGTGGACGGTAGTTATTATGATTACAGTCGTCACTTGAAATAATGATGTGATGGTGGTTGAAGTGAGCGCGCAGCATGCCAGTGGATATCAATGAAAAGACCAAAGTGGTTTGTTTCTCTACTAAGCGCTCTTGCAATTTTGGCGTAGGTGACGTAGGGCAAATTTCAATGGTTCTGCAGCAAAAGCAATCATCTCCCACGAGTTTTTAAACATTGATCTGTAATACTGGTTCGGAGCTGCGCTAACGCGCTTAAATGTTGATTGTGGTCTTCGCTAAAGCTTCAGATGCATGTCACTAGTGGACAGTGGGTGCTGAGACCTCTTAAGGCTACTCTATTGAGAAGGTAGCGCCATCTTTCTCTCTCATTCTCCTCTCTTCTTTTAATTTGGGGTTAGATTTAACGCAAACTCCCTAGCAACAGTAACTTGTGTATTTTTTTTTCTTCGCGTCGTTTTTAATTTGGGGGACGAAACACGCGATGCCTTCTAAGGACAGTAACCTTAAGTCTTCTCGTATATTACACGGTTTGTTTCTTAGCTAAACATCTACCTTAACTTTAGTAGAGATATAAACCAAACATGCTCTTGTGAAAAGTATTTATCTGAAGTTTGCCGCGGGTTATTTTTAATTTAGAATTGGTTTTGAACTTTGCTAGATAATGCGAAAGTGTAGCTGTATAATACAGGAAAAACGGAGAACTTTAAGAAAATGATGCATCAAACCCGAACAATTAAATGCACTCTTATTTGTAGTTAAATCTTAATAGGTTCGCATGCAGTTTACGGTTTTAGGCATCAGCGTTCGAATTAGAAATTTCGCCAGAGGCGGCTGATCCATACGAGTACAGAGTTTCACTCTTGTATCCATCGAGCACATTCATCCCAGCTTCCTCTTTCATCCATTTTAGGTTAGCATCGCTTTCTCGCGCAAAAATTAAATGCACGTTCGCACGGTAGATTCGATTATTCGGAAAATCGCATCAGGATTGAGCTACTTATATGGAACGTAGTTCGTTCCAAATTGCGATTAGATTGGGCAACACTCCAAATCTTAAATGACGTTTGTTTCAACTGTCTAATTGTGACAATTTAGCAATTTTGATAGGTTAAGTTAATTTGGGGTTAGCCCTCTTTTATTTTCCGCGGCGACAGGTGCATCGAGTAATGGCTGTCAATTGGAAAGTCCGTTTTTTTTCGGTCACGCGGTATTACACCGATCGTTTCGAAGAATTTGTAATTAATTGCGCGCTGATGAACTCTAACGGTAATCGAAGTGTTTATTGCAAATGTTGGCGGTATGTATTCTGGAAAATAACGATTGTTTAATTACCAGTTGTTTTGAAGTTGAGAGATGCGCGAGTCATAATACTCTGGAAGATTCTTTAAACTAACTTCCATCTTTTAAAATAGTCGAAGTTTCACCGTACGGTTGATAGTTTTCTCAACCTTGAAAAAGTTATCAACCGTGCAGTGAAACGACGTTACGTCTCGTCGTTTAGAAAGTGTCCGTAATATAATATTTAGAATTTTGTTACATAAACTTTCGAGAGACAAAAGTAATTACGTTTTTTGATGGATCGATCGTCTTTTGTTTGTTTTTTTTTTTTTTAATTCTACTGTCGAAATCGTCTCTTGTTTATCGTTCGCTTCCACAAATCAAATCGTCTTAGATTTCTTTTTTTTATTCTACGACTAAAATCAATCGTTTTTTGTTTTCCTTTCTGAATCTACGACTGAAGTCGTCTTTTGTTTTCTTTTTGATCCTACAATCGAAACCGTCTTTTGTTTTTCTTTTTGATTCTAGGACGGAAATCAATCGCCTTTTGTTTTCATTTTCGATTCTGCGACTGAAATGGTCGTCTTTTTTTTTCTTTTTTGTTCTGTTACTGAAATTATTTCTTTCTAATTCTGCGACTGAAATGGTCTTTTATCTTTTTGATTTTACGACTGGAATCGCTTTCTCCTTTTCTTTTATTCGACGATTGAAATCAATCGTCGTCTTTTGTTTTCCTCTTTTATTCTACTGCTGATATCAATCTATCAGTTTCTTTTCGATTCTACGACCGAAGTCGTCTTTTTTTCTTTTTATTCGAATACTGAAGGTGTATTTTTTCTGTTTAATTCTATGACCGAAATCGTCTTTTGTTTTTTTTTTGTTTTTGATTCTATGACTGAAATAGATCGTCTTTTGTTTTTGATTTCACGACTGAAATTGATCGTCTTTTGTTCTCTTCTTTTATTCTATTACTGAAATCAATCTTCTTGTTCCTTTTTAATTATATTATATCTTTTTTTTTGTTTTTCAACTATCGCCGTTTTTTCTTTTTTATTCTACGACTAAACCGTCTTTTTTTTCTTTTACATTCCACAACTGAAATCACTTTCTGTTTTTCCTTTTTATTCTGCGATTGAAATCGTTTTTTGTTTTTGGTTTTGGTTCAGCGACTGAGATCGTCTTTTGTTTTTCTTTTTGATCCCAAATTGATGCTGTTTTCAGAAAATTGAATTGAATGAAAATTTTTATTATGCGATTGATATCAGTAGTCTTTTGTTTTTCTTTTTGATTCCACGACCAAAACTGTCTACTGTTTTTCTTTTTCACTCTACGATATAGATCAGTTGTCTTTTGTTTTTCTTTCGATTCTGCGATTGAAATCGTCTTTCTTTTGATCGAAATAGATTTTCTCTTTCTTTTGATTCTATGACTGAAACCGCTTTTTTATTTTTCTATGCTCTAATTCGTCTTTTGTTTTGCTTTTTTTATTGTACGATTGAAATCAGTCGTCTTTTGCTTTTCTTTTTTATTATGCGATTGATATCAGTAGTCTTTTGTTTTTCTTTTTGATTCCACGACCAAAGCCGTCTTCTGCTTTTCTTTTTCACTCTACGATATAAATCAGTAGTCTTTTGTTTTTCTTTCAATTTTGCGATCGAAATATATTTTCTCTTTCTTTTGATTCTATGACTGAAACCGTTTTTTTGTTTTTCTATGCTCTAATTCGTCTTTTGTTTTCCTTTTTTTATTGTATGATCGAAATCAGTCGTCTTTTGCTTTTCGTTTTGACTCTACGACTGAAATTGTCTTTTCTTCTTAATTCTGTGCTGAAATCGTCTTTTGTTTTTGCTTTTGATTTTATGATTGAAAACAATCGTCTATTGTCTTCCTTTTTTATGGTGCTACTGAAATTAATCATCTTTTTTTTACGACCGAAGTCGACTTTTTTCTTTTTTCATTACAGAAATCGTATTTTTTCTTTTTAATTTTATGACTGAAATCGTCTTTTGTTTTTCAATGATCCAAATTATCTTTTTTTCTTTTTGATTCTACGACTGAATCGTCTTTTGTTTTTCTTTTTCATTCTAGAACTGAAATCATCTGTTTTCTTTTTCATTCTAGAACTGAAATCATCTGTTTTCTTTTTCATTCTAGAACTGAAATCATCTGTTTTTCGTTTTTATTCTACGATTGAACTAGGTCGCCTCTTGCTTTTTCTTTTTGATTCTACGATTGAAGTCAGTAGTTTTTTGTTTTTCTTTTTCATTCTATGACTAAAATCTCGTGTTTTGTTTTTCTTGTTCATTCTACGACTGAAATCTTCGCTTTTCTTTTTAATTCTGCGACTAGAAAGTGGTGTTTTTTTTTTCTTTTTGATTTTACGACTGGAATCGCTTTCTCTTTTTCTTTTATTCTACGAATGAAGTATGTCGTCTTTTGTTTTTCTTTTCTCGATTCTGCGATTGAAATCGTCTTTTTTTTTTGTTACTACGATCGAAATCTATTTTCTTTTTCTTTTGATTCTATGACTGAAACCGTTTTCTACGATCCAATTCGTCCTTCGTTTTGCTTTTTTATTTTACTATTGAAATCAGTCGTCTTTTGTTTTTCTTTTTGATTCTACGACTGAAATCGTCTTTTGTTTTTGCATTTGACTACAACTGAAATTAATCGTCTTTTGTTTTTGCATTTGACTACGACTGAAATTAATCGTCTTTTATTTTCCTTCTTTGTTCTACTATTGATATCAATCTTCCTGTTTCACTTTGATTCTGCGACTGAAGTCGTCTTTTTTCCTTTTTTATTCTATTACTGAACTCGTATTTTGTCTTTTTTATTCTATGACTGAAATCGTCTTTTGTTTTTCAACGCTCTAAATAGTCTTTTTCTTTTTGATTCTATGACTGAATCATCTTTTATTTTTCTTTTATATTCTGTAACTGACATCACTTTCTGTTTTTCTTTTTCATTCAACGATTACTCAGTCGTCTTTTCTCTGTCCTTTTGATTCTACCACCGAAATCGCCTTTTTCCTCTTCTTTTTTCTTCTTTAAACTGCGATTGAAATCAGTCATCTTTTGTGTTTCTTTTTGGTTCTACGATCGTGATCGTCTTTTGCTTTTCTTTTCGATTCTGTTGTTTTTATTTTCGATCCCAAATTGAAGCAGCTTTCAGAAAATTGAAGTAGCAACGCTTGAAAATGCACGCCTTTTTTGTGTCACGAAAAACAAAACACTGTCGACGTTTCTTAAAGTCATTAAGAAAATCAACTTGCCCGTGTCTCGATAGATCGATCGTCTTTTGAATCGCTTTCAACGTCGACCTTCGACATCGGCGATGGCAGAGAAAACGGCCTAGCTACTTAAAAATCGCGTTGATACGGCCATTAGCGTGTGAAAACGGTGAAAGTTTAATTGACCTGAAGAGGAAAGAGGAAGAAGAAGAAGAAGTCGTCTTCGAATTCGGCGGACGTAATTTCCGTAATTGC
Source organism: Serrognathus titanus (assembly GCA_039766575.1). NCBI lineage: Eukaryota > Metazoa > Arthropoda > Insecta > Coleoptera > Lucanidae > Serrognathus > Serrognathus titanus. Next base: position 1,022,930 of record CM077911.1, read on the forward strand.
GGTCTTAGTTTAATAGTGACAATTTCTTTCGTGCATTGTCCTCGATGGAAAGAAGTTCTCAAACGTGAATGCATTTATAATTGCTCGTTTGTTTGCGTGTACGTACGAAAAACTCCAAAAACTAGTTCTTTATTCTAGGCACAATATTGCCAGATTTAAGCGACACATACTGTGCGATCGAATAAAGAATGATTCAAATTGCTTTGACACATACATGCAGCGCGTTCGGAATAAAGAACGATTTAGACATGCAGTTTCAGAATTGGCAACATTGGCTTCAGAATGACAGGACAAAAGATAGGATTTTGTGGTGGCGCAGGAATGATTTTGATTTTTGATTTCGACAGGAAAGCGCGCGCCCAATTTTGTATGCGTTTGTTTAGAAAGGGCTCCGGTCGAGGAGGGAATGCGCCCCGTTTGTTTGTGTGCCGCAGTTAATTGAGCATAAAAACAATACAATTGTTATTGTTTGAACAATGGATGCGGTGGCGATGATTGCTGGGCACGGTTTCGATACAGACCAGTCGACGCTTCTGTTCTATTACGTGTGCACGTGAGTCCGGCTTTTAGTAGTTGTGCGGCTTTTAAAAGTGTCGTCAATTAAGTAAAAGAATTATCAAAGAGAAAGAAGAAGAAGAAACGTAGACCAAAATAGAGAGGGTACGTGAAACGTTTTGTTAACTGAAGGTGGTTTCCAAAAATCAAAACCTCGTCGTTCAGACGAAAACGCTAAACCGTAAAAAATGTCTTCGGAGTCATTTTCTAAATTGGTCACCCACTTTGTTTTATCGATGATACCACAAATGCGAAACGTCCAGATAATGTCAATTAATTAATTAATTAATTAATCAATCAGCGTTTGGCTTCTCAATGTTACTTAGGTCAACAATTTGCACGTAACCTTTTTATTAATGCGCACTTTGGTGGACCAAGGAAGAACTCGATCAGTGAAACGCAGCCAATTATTTAAAAACAACTGACTAATACGTCACTGTCTCCATTCTAATTGGTCGGAGTGATTAGATCCACAAAATCTATAAAAATAAAAAATTGTAATCGATTTTTTTTTGTTAGAAATCTAAATTATTTTATTTTAATTAATTAATTCCTTTTAACGAAATGAATGCAGAAATACGTAAGCTAGAGATCGACTGTCATTTGTTCGCGACAAATAAATTTCCGCGATCGTCAATTGTTTTGGTGTCGTCAGAAATCCGTCAGACTCGCGCATTTTCACTCGCTCGATTTGATGAGACTTCCAATGTGAGACTTTCAGAAAAAGAAATCTTCGCTCCTTCCTTGTTTTGTACATGCAAAATTCGACGGTTTATTGTTTCTAACGCCATTGGAAGTTAACGAATCAATCGCTGAAAAAAAAACAAACGACGTTCGACATTAAAGGTAAAGATAATTTGTAATAACGTTTGTTTTTTGTTAATTCAACTGTCTTGTCTTTTCCTTGCAAACATAACCTAGTTTTTGACATTCTGATATGAAGCATTGTCAACTCTGTTACGTATTATGACAGGTTATGTTCAACGTGCTGGATAACGCAGATTAATTGCCACACGTCCAAGGTCAGGAATCGTATTTACTACACTGATTTTCTTCTAAAATTTTCAAGTTACATTTAAAGTGTCCATCGCTTAACATAACCTAGTTTTTGATCATGACATCATAATGTCAGTTGTGTCAACTCTTAAAGAGAAGATTTTTAAATGATTTTTTTCGGTCACACCGTATGTACAAAGCAAAACGACTTTAGCCAAACACGTCACGATTAATAAGACTTCAGATGCTACTTCACTCACCAAAAAAAAAAAGAAAAGACAATCAACCTTAAGGATAACCTGTTATTGTTCTTTTTGTTTTCTTTTGTTTCCTATTTTTATTTGTATTTTGACAGGCAATCTGTCTTATTTAATGACAGAGAAATCCTAATCACTTGCTAAATAAAAACAAAAGACGATCGTCCTTAAGGTTAGGTTCTTTTTTTGATTGCTTTCTGCTTTCATGTGTGTTTGTTTTCGCTTTTTTAATTATCCTTTGACAGACTATCCGTGATTATTATTGTGCGACAGAGAAATCCTAAACACTTGCTTGAAAACAAAAGACGATCCACCTTAAGGTTAACCTTAAACAAATGAATTTTATTGTTTTCTGTTTGTTTGTTTGTTTTTGTTTCCCTTTCTTTAATTGTTCTTCTTATTTTTGATAGATTATCCGTCTTATCTGGTGATAGGGAAATCCTGAACACTTGCTAAATAAAAGCAAGAGACGGTCGACCTTAAGATTAACCTTAAAGAAATTCATTTCGTTGTTTTCTATTTGATTTTTCGGTTTCGTTTCGCTTTCTTTAATTCTTTGTGGTAGATTGATTGTCTGTGTTATCTGGCGATAGAGAAATCATAATCACTTGCTAAATAAAAACAAAAGGCAGTCGACCTTAAGGTTTACCTTAAAAAAATCTTACCTGATGATAGAGAAATTCATAATCACCTGCTCAATAAAAACAAAAGGTGATCGACCTTAAGGTTAACCTTAAAAAAAGTCACTTAATTTTATAGTTTGCTGAGTTTTTTTTGTTTCTCTTTTCGCTTCTTTAAAGTTATTTTGTTACTGATTATTATCTATCTTATCTGGTGTTAGATAAATTCCCAAAGACTTGCTAAATAAGAACAAAAGATGATCGACCCTTAAGGATTACCTTAAGAAAGATTAATTCTCTTGTTTTCTGTTTGTTTTTTTCTGTTTTTATCTTGTTTTTCTTTTATTCATTTTTCGACGGCGTATATCTGTCACATCTGGAGGTGGAGAAATGCTGATCGCTTGCTAAATAAAAACAAAAGACGATCGACCTTTAAGGTTAACCTTAAAAATATATATATTTGTTTGCTTTTTTAATTCTTTTTATCTGTTGGCAGTGAAATCCTAATCACTTGCTAAATAAAAACAAAAGACGATCGACCTTAAGGTTGACCTCAGAGAGGGAGAGATTAATTTTGTTGTTATTTTTGTTTTTGTTTCGCTTTTTTAAAATTCTTTTTTATCTGCTGACAGGGAAATTCTAATCGCTTGCTAAGTAAAAACAAAAGACGATCGACCTTTAAGGTTAGCCTTAAAAATATGTATATATTATTCTCTCTGTTTTTTTTGTTCGCTTTTTTTATTCTTTTTATCTGCTGGCAGTGAAAGCCTAATCACTTGCTAAATAAAAACAAAAGACGATCAACCTTAAGGTTGACCTTAACGAGAGAGAATAATTTTGTTGTTTTATATTATTTTTGGTTTTATTTGGCTTTTTTAAAATTATTTTTTATCTGCTGGTAGAGAAATCCTAATCACTTGCTAAGGAAAAACAAAAGACGATCGACCTTAAGGTTGACCTTAGAGAGAGATTAATTTTGTTGTTTTATATTATTTTTGTTCTTGTTTCGCTTCTTTAAAATTATTTTTTATCTGCTGGCAGAGAAATCCTAATCGCTTGCTAAGTAAAAACAAAAGACGATCGACCCTAAGGCTAATCTTAAAAAAAAATTATGATTACCTTTTTTTGTTTTCGTTTTGTGTTTTTTGAAATTATTTTTTGACAGATTATTTATCAGTCCTACCTGGTGTTAGATAAATTCCTAAATGCTTGCTAAACAAGAACAAAAGACGATCGACCTTAAGGATTGCCTTAAGAAAAATTAATTCTGCTGTTTTCTGTTTGCTTTTTTGTTTTGGTCTCGTTTTTCTTTTATTCATTTTTCGATAGCGTATTTGTCATATCAGGTGATAGAGAAAAGCTAATCAATTGCTAAATAAAAGCAAAAGACGATCGACCTTAAGGTTAACCTTAAAAATGAATATTTTGTTAACTTTAAAAAAGAATATTTTGTTTGTTTTGGTTTCGCTTTTATTTTTTTACTCTTTTTATCCGCTGATAGAAGAGAAATCCTAATCGCTGTCTAAAAAATTAAAACAAAAGACGATCACTTGATAAATAAAAACAAAAGACGATCGACCTTGAGGTTTACCTTAGAGAGATTAATTTTGTTGTTTTATATTATTTTTGTTTTTGTTTCGCTTTTCTTGTTTAATTCTTTTTATCTGCTTTCAGAAAATCCTAATCATCATTGATAAATAAAAACAAAAGACGATCGACCTTGAGGTTAACCTTAAAGAAATGTTATTGTTTTCTGTATTTTTTGTTTGTTTTTATTTCGCTTTCTTTTAGTTTTATTTTGACGGATTCTCTGTTTTATTTGGTTATAGAGAAATCCTAATCGCTTACTAAACAAAAACAAAAGGCGATCGACCTTAAGGCTGCTAACCTTAAAAAAATAATTTTGAGGTTTTTTGTTCTTTTGGGTTTGCGCTTTTACTCTTTTTTTTTGGTAAACCCTTTGCCTTATCTGGCCATAGAGAAAACCGAAAATCACTCGCTAAAGAAAATTAAAAAAAAACAAGAGACTATTGGCTTTAAGGTTAGAAAACACACGGTTTTGTTGTTGTGTGTTTTTTTCTTTCAAAGTGTCTTGGCTTTTGTTTGCAAACATAACCTAGTTTATGTTTTGACGTTATTGACATTTAATGTCTGTGTTGTCAACGATATCAACACTGGAGCCGACGACGACGTGCCTAATTTTTTTTTTTGATGGCACGGTATAAATATCGTTGTAAACAAAATAAACAAGTGTAATAGTTATTGTCATCAAACATAAGACTTTCTTTCTAAAGCAAAAACTGTCAAAAACGCATTCTATTTTTTGTACTGGCGAAATTCTGTTTTTTTTCTTGTCAATATACAATTTTTCTTGTTTATTGTCATCAAGGACGTTTAAAGTCTGTACAAAAATTAGAAAATTATTAATAGAATGACAGTTCTTGAATTTCATCTTTTTTTTATATACATTGAGATTGTTATACCGTTTTCGATTGACTGCTCTAGAGCACTTTCCATCCCTTATTATTATATGAGGTTGAAGTAAGATAAGAATACCCTTGAGAGTGCTCTAGAGCAGTTAATCGAAAACACCATTAGAGTCGTAACTCTGAGAAGTGAATGTTAGGTCTAGTGGCGGGCTATCCATTATTCGGCGTTTAAATTCTAGGGCAAGTCCAAGCCCTGTCCTCAAAGTGTCAAATGTCAGTGATAAATTCTTCACGTTTTGAAGGATTTCGTTCATTTTTAGATGATGATGATGCGCTTGATTTCATAGCCCCATAATTCTTTTGTCTTTGTTTCAGATCATCGCCTTGTAAGAATCCGTCGTCGCACGTGCTAAACAGAGCCAGAGTATCTCAGGCCCCCGGGATAAGGCGACATGTGTAATACTGATAATCAAATCTTCGGCGTCATCGATCGATAAACAAACGCGTAACGGCGGGCAGGACGTTTCTAAGCCGCCGATAATTATGAGCTTACCCACTGTGTTCGTTAGTTGAATTAGCCCGAAATTCGTGTCCTTGCCCGCTCGCGTCATCCTTGGAAGAGTGCGATGGAGGGATTTCAGAGCTCGGCCGCCAAGATCCTTCGTGCGCCGTCCTTGAAAAGGGGGAAACCGGACGAGAGGATCAGCGATAGGGTAAGTGGAAAGATATTCTTATGCAAGCAGATTTATGCAACGCTTTGATGTATAGTTAGTTGAATATATTTAAGTTCCATTGGAGGAAAACTCAAATCTGTGATAATTGAATGAAATTACAGCCCTTCTGTGTGTACAGGTGGTTATAAATTAGCAGCGAAACTAATTTTTAAACACGTATACGTGAGTGCGAATCTTGCAGGTTTTTTTTCCGGTTTTCTTCTAACCGTTTACTCCAGTGTGCAAAGGTGACTGGCAAATGAGTGAGTGTTAATGACATGAAAATGGCTCTTTCTCTCGGCTTTGCCAGCTGTGTTAAATCTAACTCTATTTTTACAGTTTCTTTATGTAAGGTTAAAAATATGCGTGGAAATACATTTATATGTACAGGGTGTACGCGGGATATTTTCTACCGTCTACATACAGAAAGTGTCAGAAGTCGTCAATCAGTGGATACTCGATATAACAAGGTTTAAATTTAATTATACATATAAAATGTAAGGAAAAACTTTTTTATACAGAGTGTACGTAGAATGGCCTCTAGCGTCTGTACTGCTAAATTCGAGAAATGTCAGAAGATGTTCCTCAATGGGCACCCGACGTAAAAAAATTCTTGCACTTTCCTTTTTTTTAATGATAAATCACCGCCTTTGGATTTAAAGTAAATTTTTGTTGCAAATTTTGACAGTTGCCTTTGTTTTCATTGCCATAAAAAAAGAATTGCGTATTTTACATCTGCGATAAAATTGATGTGTTCGCAGAGTTTTACTTCTTGTAAACTTTGACAGTTGTTGCACTTGTTGTCATTGACTTAAAAAAAAAACTACGCATTTGATTTGACATCGACTCTTACATAGTCTGTAAACCTATAGAATTGATATGTTCAATTTTTCCCCACATTTTTACCTCTTGCAAAGTTTGACAGTTGTTGCATTTGTTTCTAATGATCGAAAACAAAACACGTATTTGGTTTAACATCTGTGTCTCTTACTCTTATACAGTCTGTAAACCGGTCAAAATGATTCGTTCAAATTTTTACTTCTTGCAAATTTTGACAGTTCTTGCATTTGTTTTCATTGACCTTAAAGGGACACTACGCATTTTATTTGACATTGCATCTCTTACATAGTCTGTAAACGGATATAATTGAAGTGTTCAAATTTTTTTCAGATTTTTACTTGTTATAAATTTTGACAGTTGTTGCATGTTTTTGTTGACGTTAAAAAGAAATTACGCATTTCATTTGACATTTGCGTCTTTAACATAGTCCGTAAACGAATATAATCGATGTGTCCGAATTTTTCGCATATTTTTACTTCGTCCAAAGTTTGACAGTTGTTGTATTTGTTTCCATTGACGTTAAAAAATATATCCACACATATTATTTGACGTCTGCGTCTCTTACATAGTTCGTAAATGGTTATAATCGATGTGTTCCGAATTTTTCGCACATTTTTGCTTCTTGCAAAGTTTGACAGTTGCATTTTTTCCATTGACATTAAAAAAATATATCCACGCATTTTATTTGACATCCGCATCTCTTACATAATTCGTAAACGGATATAATCGATGTGTTTGAATTTTCCGTACATTTTTTTACTTCTTGCAAAGTTTGACAGTTGTTGCATTTGTTTCTATTGACGTTGAGAAATATGTCCACGCATTTTATTTGACACCTGCGTCTCTTACAGAGTCTGTTAAACGTATATAATCGATGTGTTCGAATTTTCCGCACTTTTTTACTTCTTGCAAAGTTTGACAGTTGTTGCATTTGTTTCCATTGACGTTAAAAAATATATACACGCATTTTATTTAACATCTACGACTCTTACATAGTCAGTAACGTTAAAAAAATATACCCGCGCATTTTAATTGACATCTGCGTCTCTTACATAGTCTGTAAACAGGTAAGATTGATGTGTTCAAAATTTTCGCAGATTTTTTACTTCTTGGCAAAGTTTGACAGTTGTTGGTTTTGTTTCCGTTCGACATTAGAAAAAATAAATATTGCGCATTTTATTTGGCTTCTGCGTCTCTTACGTAGTTTGTAAACCCGATAGAACTTCAAATTTTTCACGCAAAATTTTAACTTTTCTAAATGTTAACTAATTTTTTATTCGCGTTTGTTTATCATATTTTTCTCTTTTGTTTTTTTTTTTTTTTTAATTTCGGATAACACTTTGTTTTATTGATAAACTTTTTTGTTTATTCCCATTTTTGTTTTCTCTTTATGCGCCTTGATTTAAACTTTAAATTCGCTACTTTTGTTTTGAATTTTTCAGATCGTCTTTTGTTTTGTTTTTTAAGTCGGCAGGCGATCGTCTTTGTTTTTCTGTCATTGTTTATTCTTAAGTCACGTTCATATGTAGCCGGATTTTGTTTTCTATCTTTTGTTTCTTACCGTTTTTTATCTTTATCTTCGTGAAGAATTAATTTTTTTTTATTTTCTACTGTCGTTCTACTTTTTTATTTTCATTAGAAAATTAATTATTGATTACATACATATATGTTTTGTTAAAATGTTGCTTGAATTTTCTCTTTCAAGAAATACCTGCATTTGTCTCTCTGAAATTTTATTTTATTTTATAACTTATTTAAAGAAAGATAGTAATTTTTAATTAACTTTCGCTATCTCGAAACATGACATGACGTCATCCTGTTGGCCGTAGCACGATCCTCGTTAGTTTTATAAATAAATAAAATAAAAGATCAACGTCTAGCTGCCAACAAAAAAGTTGACGTAACGTAACCATCATTAATTCAGTTTTGCACCTTGAGAACGGCCTTGAAACTGTGCCCCTCTTATTGGCCACGTGCCGATTCCTCAAATTCTGTTGACAGATTCTGAATTTACCGCGGCGGAAAAGCTGTTTTTTTTTCAGAATCGTTGAAAAAGGAAACGCAGAGACCATCTAACTATACAATGGCGTTCTAAAAGAGGAAGGGGATAGTCAATGCGGCTGATTCATTAACGTTAGTTCATGCCACCTTGCGTTAACGGTCACACGTGTATCCAACGCGATTATTTACGTTGCGCTTCAACTGTTTTAGTCTGGTGGTTTACGGTGTGTTTAGAGTGCATTAAACATTCGAAAACAACATGAGTTTATGCGTTACTTTAACTTTAAGTTAATAAGGAAGGTACATACAATCTAAGTGACCAGGACAGTTGGATAGTTTTGAAGAAGTTGCAATTGTAATTATGATCGTGGATCAGGTGAGGCGCGGCAAAAATTTCGTCCCTCTCGCTTTCTTACGGTATCCAGAATTTGTTTGGTTTTCTCCGTTCAAAGTTGAATCTTATGTTTTCATTAAACTCGGGAACTTATTTATTTAATTTATTCGGTTGCCGTCATTTGTTTTATCCATCGATGAATAAACGGAACTCCTCACTGTTATTATGACCTTAGACGAAAGAGAAGGAAGTAGTTGGAGTGACGTCTGTCATTGTCGTACGTCACTTGGGGGTTGTTAAGTGAGTGAGATACACCATTCACAACTACTTCCCTCCCGTTTCTACTTAAGTCTAGGGGTTTTCAATGTATTTTAAAAATTTCTGAATGTCTTTTCTTTTTTATTTTCTGGCAACTAACTTAAAACAACATGATTATTATTAAAAGTACCAAACAGACATGAGAAGGTTCATAACTTCACTAAGACGGTAGCCTGTTGGTTTAAATTTCGACTGAGCCCGTTGAAGTACAGTCGCGAGCAAAAAGAAAAAAATTGGCGGCCAATGTCATTCAAAATTTGATGGAATCGTCCTAAATTAAAAATATCTTCTGGTCAGGCGCGTTATGTTTTAATCAATTTGACAGACAGACCATACATAATGCTGTACAAAGTTCATGACAATCGCGACCGTTTCACAATGAAACTTTAGTCAATGTGTCATTCGACCCAACTGAATGAATTTACTTTGTGGCGTTGGTTTCTCAGCTAAACGCTCAACTTGTTTAGCAAAGAATTAAACCGCGCGCTCTAGTAACCATTACGGAAGCTTGTTGTGTAGGTAGGGTTGGTTTCTCAGCTAAGTGCGTGACGTATTTATCGAAGAAATATACCATTTATTTAACTTCTGGACGACTGGCCGAACTCGTGCCGTATTCAAAATACTAATCTTCATAACAAAATTGATGGTTATGAAGACTTATAAATTTTTTTTAATGTGGTAGCGCGTTGGTTTGAATCTCGACTGGCCCCGTGTCTTCCTTAGCAACTGAATGAATATATACGTATTGCGAAGTTCGTTTCTCAGTTAAATGCTCCACTTGTTTAGCACAGAAATAAACCAAACGCTGTAGTATCAGCTTACTGGGTTGGTTTCTCAGCTAAATCAGTGACGTGCTTAACAAAGAAATAAACCAACCGTACGACCTCTGGACGACTTTGATCAGAGCTTTGCAGTATTAACGCTAACCTATCCACTAGCGCCAACCTCACATGTGGCGCTGCAATCGCTGATATTATAGCCTCTCAAAGTAGGTTAGTGACACGTGGTAAACTAAATGTTACACGTGATTGGCAAAAATATTTTCATGTCTTTTGGCACTTTTTTTGTTTTTAAATTACGCTCTGGTGGTATATAAAGTACTGACTTATGGAGGTTTATAACTTTACTAAAGTGTTAGCGCTATGGTTTGAATCTCGACTGACTAATTAACAGCTCTTCTTACACACATCTGGACCTTTATGTTGCGCGGATTGTTTTTCAACTAAATTCTCGATCTTTAATAGAGAAATGCACCATACGCCATCTAGTGGCAGTGACGGAAATTTGATTTACATCGGAGGTTGCCTTCTCAACTAAATGCATGACGAACTTGTTGAAGAAATATACCGTGTGATTTTGATCAAAATTTTGCAATATAAGAAATACGAATTACGTTTCAAAATTGCCAGTTCTGATGGTTTACAACTTTACTAATATCGTAGTGTGCTAGTTTGATTTTCAACTGATTCTGTCTGAAAACAAATGAGCTCTCCTTAGTCACATATGAACGTTTACGTTGCGAGGTTTGTTTTTTAACTAATTTCTCGACGTTCAGTAGAGAAATGAACCATACGCCATCTAGTGGCGGTAGCGGGAACTTGATTTACATCCGAGGTTGGCTTCTTGTCAGTGCGTGACGTGTTTATTGAAAAAATGTGCCATGCCATACGAATGGCATAACAAAATTGACAATTATGAAGGTTTTCAACTTTACTATCTTAGCGTTGGTTTGGTTTTCAACTGATTCCGTTTAAAATCAAATGAGGTCGCCGTAATAACATCTGAACCCTTACGTTGAGGTTTTTTTTTACTAAATTCTCAACGTTTAGCAGAAAAATTAACCGTATGCCATCTAGTGGCAGTAATGGAAACTTGGTTTACACTGAAGGTTGGCTTCTCAGCTAAATGGATGATGTACGTTGATTGAAAAAATATGCCATACAACCTCTGAACGATTACGATCGAAGCTTTGCAGTATAACAAAATTGACAGTTATGAAGATTGACAACTTTACTAGTGTCGTAGTGTGTTGGTTTTATTTACAACTGATTCCGTTTTAATACAAACGAGCTCTTCTTGCACACATCTGAACCTTCACGTTTGTTTTTTAATTAAATTATCGACGTTTAGTAGAGAAATGAACCATACGCCATCCAGTGGCAATAGAGGAAGCTTGCTTTGCATCGGAAGTTGGTTTGGAAATTCGCTTATGCGTCACATGCTGATTCTGATCTCTGCTAAAGACATTCTAGTGTAGATATTTTAGTCCTCCCGGTGCGGAGGGTTGGGTAATACCTGAAACTTGAACTCGTCTTCCCCCCCCCCCTCGAATTAGATACAACTATACTCTAATAATGACGTACTTAGCAGAGAAATAAACCTCCTTTTCTTGTAGCCACTTGCTGAAGCTTGCTGTATAAAATATTCTTCTGGTGGACAGCGTATATTGTACGGTTTGCGTCTTTGCTGAAGAATAAGAAGATCTGAAACTTGCTCTATGAGATAGCAAGATGCTACTGTTGCAGTTTGTTGTATACGAGTATGTATGTATTCAACCCGCGCGTGTATAAATAAGCTTTATTTATTAAGCATTAACAAACTTTAACTACTCTCCACCAGAGGGTGGTGACTGTGCGGTTTGTGACTTTGCTAAATAAATCATGCTTCGATAGAGGAAGGAAAAATGTTGCAAGAACACAAAGAGAGTCAAATTTGTAATACAATTTAGGAAATTTCAGCTACTTTCACTAGGGACATTATTTTTTATGTTTAAGTATCATCAACGGAGGTTCATATCTCTGCTAGACTTTAATCTCTGTGTATTTGTCGCTCTCGTTTTGTTTTTAATTCTCATTGGCATTTTTTTCTTTGATTGTAAATTGTTTTATTTCTTCTTCTTTTCGTTTTCTAATTCAATTTCGTTCGTCATTTTCCTGGTTTCCTCTCCAAAATTTTTCTGGAACAACTTCTTAAGTTCGGCAACCTCGCACGTGCTCGCTTGTTTGTTCGCTCATTAGAGGCAATTTTCCGGCCGCTCCCAGATGAATGCAGAAAAACACTTCGAAATCGAAGCGTCGAAAGCACTTTCGAAGCGCGCTATGCGGTAATTTGGACCGAAACGATCGAGCTATTGTGGTTCTGTCTCGCTCGCGCGCACGTCGCCGGGCGAAAAAGGCAGGGGCGGGCTATTATGCACGCAACCTTGATTCGAAAAAATAGTGAAAGTGTGGTCTCTTTTACTGGACGCATAGGTTAAACGTAATCTCTGTGAGAAATGCCCGACAAATAGAACATGAAGTTATTTTATCCGCCGGTGAGCGATAAGTTATCGAGCTTAACGTGCTATGAACCATCAAGAAAGAACTTGCAATATTAGATATCGTTTATTCCTAAAACTGGGAGACATCTAAAGGAATATTGTTAGCGTCACCATGGAACGCACTGTAGTTTCAATTATAGTCAGCGCCAACTGGCTTAGTACCATTTTCCATTATTTGAAAAATTGTAGTTACTCGAGGATGGACGTAACCAACATCAACCTAGTGGATATTAGAGAAGTAAAAACACCGAAAGTATTTCGCTTTTAACTCGCACACAAAAATGAGAATGAATGTGACGTGCTAATTAGCGCGCTCTTGCAAGCGAAAACGTGCACCTCGGGGGGAAGCAGTGAGTTCATGAAACTCGCCCGATAACATCGCTCTAATAACAGCGCTAATCTCTGCAGATGTGGTGAGTTTCATGTTGGAACGAAGAACACTCCCACTATTTAATTTCACAAATGGCTCATTCACGACGAGGGCTTGTATTTACTACGCCGCGTCAACACGCCCCTTGTATGTCGAACAAAAGATTAAAATTAAATTAATTTTACACCTTTGGAGGGGGGGGGTTTCGAAGTAATTAAATGACTAATCGCGTCTCTTTGGCGCCCTTTTTTAAGACGTGGCAAAAAGTTTTTGGCCACAAGATCAAGAGATGGCTTGGTTCAGTTGGGTCAACCTATTAAAACCGACGGTGATCCGTTAATAACCGGAAACAAACAAAAGTAGTTTCTCTGTTAAAAAAAAGAATAGGTTTAGTCGAGAGTAGAACCATACAAGTAGTATTCTATTTCATCCCACAGAGGATAGTTTAAATAACAACGATTAGCTCTTAGTAATAATAGAATCAAAAGTGATTGGTATCTCTGCTAAAAAGAAATAATGGATTTAGCCGAGAGTAAAACCGTGTACTGCACAAGTAGTATACTATTTCATCAAGAGAGGGCGGTTTTCTGGTCCAGTTTTTTCAAGCTGTTCAAATAGCAATGATTAGTTCTTAGTAACTGAAATGAAAAGTGATTGATTTCTCTGCTAAAAAAAAAAGAAAGGGGTCCAATAGATGGCACCACCTGGTAGTAATAAAGCAAGTGTAAAAAAGCAAAAAGAAAACAATTTACTGATGTACATATTTTCAAGACAAAATTTGGAATTCTCTTTTTGAATTCCTTTTATGGTTCGGAACTATTCAATGTAAATCTTCATTGCGTGGTTTGGTTCTTAACTGAAGGTTTGACTTGTTTGGCGCCATCTATTCTTAGCAATCGAAACTTGCTGCACATTTAAGGTTTGTTTCTAAGCTAAATGCTAAAGAGAAGAACTTGCGGAAGACATAAATCATGCAATTTCGGTAGTCGAGAATAACAGGCCAAACGCCCTGCTGCCACGAAACTTTAATAATGAATACTCCGGTTACTTACTTTGACCTGATAAAAAGTCTGCACTGTTTCTTTCACCAGCTTTCCCCTCGGTTAGCTACAGTGAGAAGGGGATGGGTAATTTTGATGTTAATAAAAAGGACGCCAGGGTGAACTATAAACCTATACACCCAGCTGTTGTTTCGTAATAACGTCGACAGCGACCGCAGCCTCGATAATTCTATACGCGGCGCCGGTATCGTAATAGATTAATAGGTTAATGAGCAACCAGAGAACCATTGCATTAGGGATCATAAGAGGGTACAAAACCGCCGCAACGGAAGCATCCTTGGTGCTTGCCAAGATGATCCCATGGGATCTAATTGTCAAGGAAAGGACAGAAGACATGAGGAGAAAGGACGGAACAACGGGGGAAGAAGTACCCGGAGGAAGGACGATCGACAGATAGCAAGAGAGATGGACCAATTGTAACGCCGGAAAGTTGACCCGGAAGCTCATACCGTAACTGGAACCGTGATACAGTAGAAAATATGAGCGGACATGGATGCTTCGAGGCATATAAGAAGGAGATCAGGAAAACAGAAAGCGACATCTGTAAATACTGCGCAAGAGCAGTGGACACCGCGCAACACACATTCTTCGAATGTCCCAGATGGGACGATGAAAGGAAGAAGATGACCAGAGAATTAGGAACACCGGTAAACGAGAGCAACATCGTGGGTAAAATGATAGCGAAAGAAAAACTAGAAGGCCGTGATAAGAGCCGCGAAGGAAATCCTGGAAACCAAGGAGAGAAATGAGAGAACAGAGGAAAGGCGGTAAAGACGATAAAGTAACAAAGACACGGGCGAAAATGAAAATAAGACACGCCCCTACGCGAAGGAATACCGATTGGTGATGCCGCAGTGGAAGAAAGGCGAGAAGTGAGGAAATGGATTTAGCTGGTAGGCGTTAGGGCACTATTTCCTAGCGAATCCAGCAGAGGCCCCGGCATTGCACTATAGCCTATATATATCGTATGCTGAGTGAATGAGATTACATAAACGAAATGCGACAACGAATGTCGAGTGTATTTTGACTAAAATAAACTATGAAATACACAACAAACGCATTACTACTCAAATGACAATACTTAACTTTCAAAATAGAGAAAATGGTAAAATGCTTGAGACGTGGCAATAAAATAAAACTTAGAATGGCCTTCGAAGTGTCAAGCGTCCACTGAAGCGAAATTGACGAAACTAGCAGCGCCTCTTGTTGTCCTGTCCTCGCAACTGCTATTCAAGGGTTGAATAATTAATCAAAGGCGGAAGCGGTTGAATACCAAAACGTACAGGAAAAATGTGCTCGAAGTATGCACGAATAACGTACACGTCAATAGAAGCCTGAATAAAAGGAGAAATGCGAAAGTAATGATCAAGATGGCATCAACCGTTAATACTTGTCATATTCCAAGCTTGGTAGGATAAAAGAAATATCCGAAATTCGTCTGGCGGTATTTTAAAAGATTCCGGCAGAGTCGCAGATGAATTCTTCTAATTTTCCTGGCAAAAACTCGAGCAAATTGTAACACACGACACGACACCACCGGCAGTGAACGACTTATGACGCGCTTACCACAAAACGAAACGGAAAGACACTTGACGCGGAGGAATCGCAGGTGAAGTCTGCTCCATTCAATAAACGCAAAGGTCATTCATCAAGCGATTGATAATTTCGCCTACGCCAGGGTGTTTGAGATTGCCACGATGATTTCTAAAATGGCCAAAAATTATCCGGTGTTTACCATAATTCCATGCGGAAGATTCAGAACGTAAAAAGCCTTAACGTCACCCAGTTGCTTCTGAACACGCTACCGCGCCCCTGGAAGGTTTCAGCGCCTATTGGAATGGAAACCTAAGCAACAGAGTCTTTTGCAGTGAGTGTAAAGACATGAAGTTGCAGTTTGGAAGATTATTTATTCCCAATGAATCTCTCAAACTGTCACTTCATGTCTTTATAAAGGACTCCAGCAGTGTTTATCGAAAAGTAAACCTTACGACTTCTGTCGTAATATCATTTTCAAATGAAAACACGATCTCCAACGTCACATTTCTCAATAAAGAAAAAATAGTACAGTTAACCTCAAAAATTTGACATTGACAAGTGACGTCATTACGTCATTCATTCGTTTTAAATACAGCGGCCCACTTTAAATCCTCTTCTTGCAGGTGGGGTGAAACAATCTTGCCGCAGGTATTAGTTGATTCATAAATACGTATGCAACAATGGAGACGAAATCGTAATTCACGCGCACGTTTTCGTGGGACCTCATAAAAAAAGAATTCCGTGACGCATTCTCATAAAACATTTGAATACAATCTCTCTTACGAACGACGAATAGCCGCCGCTCAGTTTGCCAACGAACAAAAGAATTGGCGGACCTCGAAAGTTGCTCTCAATTTATTGACTTTTCACATACAGGGCCGGATTGGGCGGGCTTTCGTGACTGCCATTTAATTTTTTTAAATTAATTAGCAAACTTTGAGTGATCGAATTGCAAAATATATGTATATATTTTTAAAAAAGTAAAAAGAAGTCACTGATAGTTGGCGCCAACTATAACTGCAACTAGCGTACGTTCCAACATGTAAAGTAATTTGCTCTACATTTATTTGACAATAAAATTAATAAAGAGGTTACAATCTGAACAAAAGAAAATTGTTTTCTAAGTAAATCGACGCCTATCATGTTTCATAGAGACGTCATGCGTTGTCAAGAGGAAATCCGATCTGGCGGACTTGCGAGTCGCGTGAAATTCATATTCTCCGTCATACCTAGGGGGGCGTGAAACACATTCTCCTGGATCGTGTGACCAAAACGAATTTGGAACGTTAATGATACTGTTTGCGACGAAGCACCGTAACATGGTGGACCCCGTAATACCTGATATTTGCACGAGCACGTATACCAGTGGACGCAAGCAAAGGAACGTGTCTTCATGTTAAATCGTTTGAATTTTAAAACGGGAGTGTTTCTTGTCACAGTCACCGTGCTTGAACTCTGAAATCCGTTTACAGTCACATAGGAGTTCACATCCTGTTTAGAAACCGGCCCGAAAAACGGCATGGAAAATTGGTTATTAAATTCGGCGGAAATTGCAACGTTGCATGGTAATTTGCTTGGACGTGGACGACGTATTAGTCGTTTCGTATTTGTTTTGCTAACGTACATTTATTCGCAATTGCTAGAAAGAAACTGAAAACGCCATCTCTTGATTGAATAATTTTTTAACCACTTGTTTTCGATTATTTTAACGCTCAGTATGATTGCTGCTGGCTTTAACTTTCACTATGTTATGTTTGCTCCTATTTAAGAACCAATCATTGTCGATGGAACGAAAATAAATCACGCCATCTCTGGAACAAATGGCAAAAAAAATGCTTGCTATATTGGAATGGCGTTCAACAGATGGCGTTTTCACTTTTTTTTATGTGTAGGCAATTGGGTGGCGTTAAGGCTTTTACGTTCTGAATCTTCCGCATGGAAGTGTGGCAAATTCAATTCTATGCCATTCCAGTAGGCGCTGAAATCTTCTAGGGGCATTGTAACGTGTTCAGAGGCAATTGAGTGGCGTTAAGGCTTTTTACACGTTCTGAATCTTCCGCATGGAAGTGTGGCAAACACCGAATAATTTTTGGCCATTTTAGAAATCATCGTGGCAACCTCAAATTATCAATCGCTTCATGAATGACCTTTGCGTTTATTGGATGGAGTAGACTTCACTTGCGATTCCTCCGCGTCAAGTGTCTTTCCGTTTCGTTTTGTGGTAAGCGCGTCATAAGTCGTTCATTGTCGATGGTGCCGTGTCGTGTGTTACAATTTGCTCGAGTTTTTGCCACGAAAATTAGAAGAACTCATCTACGACTTTGTCGGAATCTTTTAAAATACCGCCAGACGAATTTTGGATATTTCTTTTATTCTACTAAGCTTGAATTGTGACAAGTATTAACAGTTGATGCCATTTTGATCATTAGTTTCGCATTTCTCCTTTAATTCAGGCTTCTATTGACATGTACGTTATTCGAGCACATTTTTCTTGTACGTTTTGGTATCCGACCGCTTCCGCCTTTGATTAATTATTCAACCCTTGAATAGCAGTTGCGAGGAACGGACAACAGATGGCGTTTTCACTTTTTTAATATGTACATTGTGTACTAGCCAATGCTGATTCAATAAAACTGAAGAGTCTGACCTCATACGTCAAATGCAGAGAATTCTTTCTTGTCTCGTTACGAAAGCTGCGAAGTCAGACCGGCGTGGGCGAAATCACCGACGAATATTCAATGAGTGGCCCTCGCCATTGCATCTGTGACATCAGCGTTTTTATTATATTTCGAAGTTACGTAATTGTTATCGAGAATCGCTTGCAACAGATGCGTGTGTAGGTACGCCTATTAATTCACTTGTTTTTGTTCGACTTTGATCCGTGCATGTTCGTCGCGACTTTGTAAAGGACGTTTGACACGATAGTTACGAGAGAGAGCTTCGCCACAGAAATGTGAAATAAAAGTCCAACAAAGAATCTCTAACCAAAAGATAGCGCTTTTTTTAAATTTTATTTTTGAGATTAACTTGGAGGCTTCCGCGGCCGTTGTCTATCATTGAATTGACTTCCGGTTAAAACCGCGTTACGACTGCTTTTACTGTCGACGTTTCGTTCTCCATTGCAGAAGAACTTCTTCAGTGTTGCTGCTGCTGGTGGTGTCGCTGCTATCTCTCACTTGTCGATAAGACAGTCTCATCGACTATCGAGAAGTAGCGGCAACACCACCACCAGCAGCAGCAGTAGCCCTGAGGAAATTCTTCCGCAATGGAGAACGAAACGTCGGGAGCTGCTGCTGGTGGTGTTGCTGCTACTTCTCATTAATCGATTGATTTAATTTGGTAAACAAAGTGACTAAATTCAACAGACTTTCGCACTTAGAGCTTTTTCGACTGATTGCTCTAGACCACTTGAGAGTATCTCTACTCCTGAGATTAAAGCAAGAAGAAGCAATTAATTCCAAGTTTATTTCCGAAAAAGTTTTGGTTTTTCTAGATAGAATAGAGCCGCCATCTATTGAAAGTTGTATTGTTACATGTTTCTGGAAGGGGATACTGATGGTTACAGTTACTTTCGTTGATGACGCACGCGTTCTTCTGCGATGTTTATAGAAACACAATCACAATCGAAATGGAAAAGAAATTCTAATGAAAATAAGAAAAATAAACGACGATCGCAATAAAAAAAATTAAAAACTCAAAAAATAATTAATAATAAAATGAAATTCACAACTAAACAAAAAAGGAAAACAAATGACAATCGCATCAGTTACGGAAGAAAGAAACAAAAAGAAAACGGAAACGATCAAAAATCAAGAAAATGAAGAAAACGACGTCGCGTCGAGAAACACAATCACCAATCGAAATAGAAAAGAAATCCTAATCAAAATAAGAAAAACAAACGACGATCGTATTAAAAAATTAAAAACTCACAAACCAATTAATAACAAAATGAAATCCAAAACAGAAACAAAGAAAAAAAAAATGCAAACGAAAACAAAGCGAAAACATTTTTGACGATCGTGAAATCGAAATGGAAAAAATGAAATTCCTAATGAAGGTAAGAAAACCAAGTGACGATGGTAACAAAAATTAAAAACTCATAAAAATAATTAATAATGAAATGAATCTGACAAATAAAGTAAAAAAGGAAAACAAAAAAAAGCAAGAAAAGCAAATGACGGTCGTAATAAGAAATTAAAAACTCAAAAGATAATTAACAACAAAAGGAAATTCACAAATGAAGAGAAAACAAATGACTATCGCATCAGGTACGGAATAAAAAGAAAAATGGAAACAATCAAAATCAATTTTTGACCATCGAGATGGAAACAAACAAAATGAAAAGAAAAGATACACAATCACAATCGAGATGGAAAGCAATTCATAATGAAAATAAGAAAAACAAATGACGATCGTAATGAAAATTAAAAAACAAAAGATAGTTAATAAAAAAGTGACATTCACGGAAAAAAAAGCGGTAACAAAAGAAATGGAAACAATCAGAAACAAGCAAAATAAAAACAAAAGATACACAATCACAAACAAGATGGAAAACAATTCATAATGAAAATAAGAAAAACAAAAGACGATCGTGATGAAAATTAAAAAACAAAAGATAGTTAATAAAAAAGTGACATTCACGGAAAAAAAGGCAACAAAGAAAAGTGGAAACAATCAGAAACAAACAAAATAAAAACAGAAGATGCATAATCATAATCGAGATGGAAAGCAATTCATAATAAAAATAAGAAAAACAAATGACGATTGTAATGAAAATTAAAAACAAAAAATAGTTAATGAAAAAGTGACATTCACGGAAAAAACAGCAACAAAGAAAAACAATCAGAAACAAACAAAATAAAAACATTTTTGATGATCGAGAAACTCGATCGAAATGGAAAGAAAGTGAACCTGCTAAAGAAAGTAAAAAAAAAAAAAACGAATGACAATAATAATATAAAATTAAAAAGTAATTAACAATAAAATGAAATCCATGGATTAAAAACAGAACACTGGAAGAAAATTAGAAACAAGAATGAACAAAACGAAAATATTTTTGACGATCGAAATGGAAAAAAATAAATTCCTAATGAAAGTAAGGAAAACAAATGACGATCGTATTAAAACATTATAAACACTTAAAAATAATTGATGATAAAATGAAATTCACAAGTAAAAAAAAAGGAAAACAAATGAAAATCGCATCACCTACGGCGAAAAGAAACAAACAAAATGAAAACGATCAAAAACAAGGCAAAAAAATTTTTGACGATCAAAATGACCGTAATTCTAAATTCACAAGGAAACAAAAAAAAAGAAAAAGGAGCTAAAAAGCAATTTTTTAATTTCTGAAAAAGGATAAATAATCAAAAACAAAATAAAAAATGAACGAACAATGTTTTCGACGAACCGAAAAACCCAATCGAAATGAAAAAAAAAATGCGAAGATAGTAAAGGAAACAAATGACGAATGCGAAACAAATGAGGAAAGCAAAAGATTTTTGAACATTACAAATTTCAGAAAACGGACGACATAAATAAAAACGAAAAAGAAGAACATTTCTGATTTTTTCCGGAATGGAAACGAAAAACAAAAACTTTAAAAAGAAAAGAGTAGAAAAAAAAAACAAATGACGATCGTGATTTTATGAAAGGAAAAAAAAACAGAAAACAAATGACTATCATAAGAAAAACAAATGTTTTTGGAAAACATGAATAAATTAATATATTAGCTTTACTTGTCGCGATAACTTGTCAATCTAGACCTAGGTACTTTATCGGAATATATTTTCACGCGCCATCTATTGACTTGTACGAACACCGTATTTCGTATTATTTCTAATTACCCTGTACGAAGGATTTTCGAGGAAAACTACACATCAATGAATAGATGGCGCTTAATTATAAACAAATGCTTCTACGAATCCATTTGCAAAAACACGGCCTCTTTTGTTTACGTCCTTTGACGCTCATCACATACGTCTCAATTAATTCAAAGTTTATTTCCGAAAAAGTTTTGATTTTTCTAGATAGAACAGAGCCGCCATCTGTTGAAAGTAGTATTGTTTCATGTTTCTGGAAGGGAACACTGATGGTTCCAGTTAGTTTCATAGATGTGCACGCAAATGTCATATGCACTTCTACGATGTTTACAATGTTGTGCTTTCATTTCAAGAAATTAGATTTTTCTGACATCAGTCAAAAGATGGTATGCTATAAAATGAAAAAGAAAATATTTTTAACGTTGTTGAAAATTTGGAACCCAATCAAATTACAGCAAAAGACTTTGCCCGTCAATCGATAGATGGCGCTTCATTGTCAACAAGTGCTATACGAGTTTATTTGTTAAAGCAAGACCTACTTTATCTACTTCCGATGACGCACGCATACGTGCCAATTAATTCAAAGTTGAGTTCAAAGAAACTTCAGGTTTTTCTAGATAAATTGTGGCGCCATCTATTGAGAGTAATTTGGTTTCTTATTCCTGGGGGTAGGGGTCTAATGGCTACAGTTATATGAGACAAGACTTTGTATTGTTGGTGTTAATCTTCTGCAGAGGAAAAACAATTAAGAATGTACCTACAGATGGCGTCAGGTCCTGCTCCTGTCAAAAATGTTTTAAACTATGAATAAGATATGCAACCTTAAAAACTTTCGGTTTTTACAAGTCTTTAATCTTCATGGAGCCAAAAAATACCATTCTTGTCAAAACTTCTTCAAAATGGATTTTTGTTTCATATACAGGGAGATAAACGAAACAAAAGACGATCGTATCTTTGTAATTAATCCCTAAGAACGTTCACGTTCGTGTACTTGACGATGGTGCTTTATGTGATCGACTGTCATTTTGTTTTATTTCTTCGTCGTATTTGAACGCCCCTCGTATTTTTCTTCACTTCTTTTGTAAATTTTGTAGAAGGATTGAATTTTTTTGCTCAATTCAAAAGATTCCTAGGTCTGAAAGGTACTTATACCTTAACGTTTCCTGATTAATGAATTGCTCTCTATTTTTTTAACTGTCGAGTAAGAAAGAGATGTATATGGACGTTTGTGTATTTGACACCGATGCCAACCTAAACAAGAAAAAAATTAAGAAACAAATGCGGCGCTTTATACAATCGTCTGTCATTTTTTCCGTTACATTTGAACGCCCCTCGTTTTTGCTTTCTTGCGCAACAGAGGTTTAAGGCAATGGAAATCTTCATTTCTTTTTTTTGTTAATTGTGTAGAGAAATTAAATTTCGCTACTAGTTTTAAAACAAATATCCACGTGGTGATTCGTTCTGTGTTCGTCGCCCTAAACAACGAAAACAAGTGCGGTGCTTTACGTCATCGACTGTTTCCTTCGTTGTGCATACTCGAACGGCCCCCGTATATCGCCTTCTCGCTTAACTCTGAGGTCTAAACCGGCGACGCGATGGAAATCTCCACTCGGCGTGCATTTCAATTTATTCTTTTCATTTGTAATAATCGTATCTGCAGTAATATTTATTCATGAAACGTTACGTCTTGCCGTCTGAATGAATAAATAAATAACGTGCCCGAGGTCCCGCGCAAATGTTTAACGTTCTCAGGTGTGCGACTGCGTTTCTCGGTCCCGGCCAAAACAAATATTTGCAACAAAATTAGCGTACGCTTAATGACGATCCGAAAAAATAAATAAATGTTACAAGGTCGTGCGTGGAACACTTTCGTTTCGTGGGTGTCGGAGAGTCTGTAAATACGAGGAGCGTTTAATCGACGTTAATTTTTTAATTACAGCGTGAGCGCATTTCCAGCCAATTAAGTCGTGATATATATTTTTTTTAATTAATCGTCCTTTAAATTGGTACTAATTTAACAGGTGGTCGGATCGTTAAGTTCATTTTTGTGAGTGTCAAACCCAAAATTTAATGAGGCGTGTTCAAAATGAGCTTGTTTCTTGCTAAATTGTGTTCATTAATTAATAGTTATCTTCTTCGGTGGGATTTTCATTTTAAATTGCACCTCTTTAATTCTATACTTCAAAGATTTTAAATTAAAAAGAGTCAATTAGTTGCAAGTAAAAAGGTTTTCTGAAAAAGCGCCATCTCTTGGCGAAGAGAAAAAGATCTTTTAATAAAAAAAAAAAAAAATACAAAAACATAAGTAAAAACAAACGAAGTTAGAAAATTTACGACAGAGGTAAAATTGAAAGAGTGAATCAACCTGAACCTCATGGGTTGATTGGTTGCTTGATTAAAAAATAGAAAAAGATATTTCAATAAAAAGAATGCAAAATAAAAACAAACGAAGTTAGAAAATTCACAATGAAAATGAATCAACTTGAAATTTGCTTTGACTAGATGTCTTTTGTTTTTTTTTTCTGTAGCAATTTTAAGGTCTTTTTCTAAAACAATCAAAGTTCGATATATTTTTTTTTGCTTGATTCTCTTTTGTTCGTGGACCTTGTTTTGCATTTCAATTTTCTTTTTGTTTAAACTATTTACTTTGTTCTCTCCTTGCAATTTTTTTAAAGGTAGCAACAAGAGAAAGAAGCGCCATCTCTTGGCAAATAGAAAAAGATCTTTCAATAAAAAATACAAAAAAAAATAAAATAAAAACAAACGAAGTTAGAAAATTTACAACTAAGTTAAAATTGAAAGAACGAATCAACCTGAAACCTCATTGGTTGATTGGTCATAGGCTTTGTCTATTGTTTTTTGTTTCTTTTATCTCGATTTTAACGTCTCTTTCTAAAACAATCTAATTTTTTATATTTTCTTTGCCTTGGTTCGCTGTTGTTCACGGACACATTTGTTTTTCAATTAAATTTTCTTTTTGTTTAATTCTTGCTCTTTTCTCTCCTTCTCTTCGTTGCAAAGTTTTTTTTTAAATGAAGCAAAAAATAGAAAAAGATCTTTCAATTTAAAAAAAGGGCAAAACAAAAACAAATGAAGTTAGAAAATCCACAGTAAAAATGAATCAACTTGGAATTTCATTGGTTGATTGGTCTTAGGGTTTGACTAGATGTCTTTTGTTTTTTTCTATCGCAATTTTAACGTTTTTTTCTCAAATAATCAAAGTTCGATATATTTTTTTTTTTGCTTGATCCTCTTTTGTTCGTGGACCTCGTTTTGCATTTCAATTTTCTTTTTGTTTAAACTATTTACTTTGTTCTCTCCCTTTCTTCGTTGCAATTTTTTTAAAGGTAGCGACAAGAGAAAGAAGCGCCATCTCTTAGCGAATAGAAAAAGATCTTTCAATAAAAAAATACCAAAAAAAAAAGAATAAATAAAAACAAACGAAGTTAGAAAATTTACAACAGAACTAAATATGATTCAACATGAAATTACCATGATTGGCCATAGGCTTTGGATGTCGTCTTTTGTTTTTTTTATCTTAATTTTAACACGTCTTTTTCTAAAACAATCAAAGTTCTAGATTTTTTTTGCTTGATCTGCTTTTGTTCGTGTGCATTGTCGCGATACTGTACGACAATTTTCTGACCCATAATTGTGTTATTCTTCTACTGATGAGCCCCAATTAGGGTAGAAATAGCTATACAGATGATAGGAGGCCCCATAGCAATCCTGGCGACCAAATTTTATAATTTTCTTTTGGTTTAATCTTTGCTTTTTTCTCTCCTTCTCTTCGTAGCAAAAAGAAAAAAATTCGCGGACCTTGCACTTTTTCTTTTTCCTTTTTAAATTCTGTAATTACCTCAAAGATTTTAACTTAAAAAAAATAAGTTAACTGCAAGTAGATAGGTTTTCTTAAAAGACGGCATCTCTTGACCAATAAAAAAAGATAATTTAATTTAAAAAAATACAAGAAAATCACAACACAGGCGCTATTATTTCCTTTTGTCTTTTTTTATCTCGATTTAACTTCTTTTTCTAAAACAATCAGAGCTCGATATTTTCTTGCTTGATTCGCTTTTGTTCAGGGACATTGTTTTTTATTCCAATTTTCTTTATTAATAATTTTTTTGCCTGATGCCCCTTAAATGCTACGTGTTTGGAAGTTGAAAGTGCCCCTTGAATGCTACGTGTTTGGAGATTGAGAGTGTCCCTTGAATGCTACGTGTGTGGAGGTTGAGTGTAATGATGCGATCGTCTTTTGTTTCGTTTTTCTTTTTTTGTCATTTCTCAAAGATAACAAGAGAAAAACGAAGTTCTCAACATAGGCGCTATTGTCTTTTGTTTTTTTTTTTATCTCGATTTTAACGACTTTTTCTAAAATAATCGGAGCTCGATATTTTCTTGCTTGATTCGCTTTTGTTCACGGATATTGTTTTTTATTCCAATTTTCTTTTTTTTATTGCAGAGTCATTTTTGCGGAGTTATTTATGAATGTAACAAAAAGAAAAAGAACTTTCGGAATATTACAAAAAAAGTAAAATAAAATAAAACAAATGAAACTAGAAAACTTACGCTACAACAAAATGAAAGAGCGAATCAACATGAAACGTTATTGGTTGGTAGCTCTTAGGTGTTGGTTATAAAGATCTGATCGCCTTTTGTTTCTTTTAACCCGATTGTAGTGTCTCTTTCCGTCACAAAGGAGGTTCAATTATTTCTTCGTTTGTTTCTTTTTCATAGTTTTCCCTCTCTTTTAAGAGCTACTAAAATATTTGTTCATGTTTGGAGGTTGAAAGCGCCCCTTAAATGCTACGTGTTTGGAGGTTGAGTGTGCCCCTTGAATGCTATGTGTTTGGAAATTGAGAGTGTCCCTTGAATGCTACGTGTTTGGAGGTTGAGTGTAATGATGCGATCGTCTTTTGTTTCGTTTTTCTTCTTTTTGTCGTTTCTCAAAGATGACAACAGAAAAACGAAGTTAAAAAATTCACAACATAGGCGCTATTGTCTTTTGTTTTTTTTTAATCTCGTTTTTAACGTCGTTTTCTAAAACAATCAAAACTCAATATTTTCTTGCTTGATTCGCTTTTGTTCACGGACATTGTTTTTTATTCCAATTTTCTTTTTGTTTGACAATTGCTTTTTTCTCTCCTCTTTATTGGGGAGTCACTTGTGAACGTAGCAAAAAGAAAAGGAACCTTTAGAAAATTACAAAAAATAAAATAAAATGAAATAAAACAAATGAAGCTAGAAAACTTTAAAATGCAAGATGCAGAAAAATGAAAAAGTGAATCAACACGAAACGTTATTGGTTATAGTTCTTATTTGTTGGTTATAAATATCTGATCGTCTTTTGTTTCTTTTACTCCTATTGTAATGTTCCTTTCCGATACAAAGGAGATTCAATTATTTCTTTGTTTGTTTCTTTTGTTGTGAGCAATTTTTTTCACTTCAGTTTTCTCTCTTTTTCGTAGTTTTTCTCTCACTTTTAAAAGATACTAAAATATTTGATTTTGTTTTGCTTAGTTATCTACATTATTATTTTTTTTGCCTTGCGCCCCTTGAATGCTACGTGTTTTGAGATTGAGTGCTCCTTGAATGCTACGTGTTTGGAAGTTGAGAGTGCCCCTTGAATGCTATGTGTTTGGAGGTTGAGAGCACCCCTTGAATGCTACGTGTTTGGAAATTAAGAGTACTTCTTGAATGCTACGTGTTTAGACGTTGCGATCGTCTATTGTTTCATTTTTCTTTTTTGTCGTTTCTCAAAGATGACAACAGAAAACTTGACGATTTTTTTCGGGGCGATTCAGAGGGGGCTTGAAATGCGCGGGGAATTCAAATTTTAACAAGTGACGCTCAGTGAAGTGAAAGGAACGCCTTTTTTGTTTCTTTTCATTTTAATTTGAGCTTTTCCGTTTTTGTTTTGTTTTATTTTTGGATTCTTTTTGTTTTTGTTTTATTTTTTGGCGCTTTTTTTTTAATTTTTCGGTCTCTTATTACGCATTCAAAAATGAAAAAAAATAAATGACAAATATTTTTAATCGCTTGGCACTCATTGATGTAGATTTGTTTTGTTTTTCATTACTTTCAGGCATTTAGTTTTACCAATTGAAATAGATAATGAAGACAATCTTTTTTTAAACAAAATTAAACTTTTCTCCGCTGACCTTTGGACCGCGGTTGGCCAATATACAGGGGATATCCAAATACAAAGGTGAAATTAAACGAAACAAATAATTGACACACTTGCTGAAGTGAATAGAGCGCCGCTTTTTATTATTCCTATTATTTTTTGTGACTTTATACGTCGTCCGGCAGTAGATGGCGCAATGTACAAAAATAAACGAACAATTGAATTGGACAGTAAACAAACAATGACGGTCGTTATCAATTTTCCAAAGTTTTTAAACGATTTCACACCAGCCCAAGTATTAAGCGCAATTTCTTTTAAATTCTAAAAGTGTCCTTCGACCTCGATTGTTTCAAATATTTTTAATTCGATTACCATTACATCACCTTTACAATTTAATTCCGAATTTACAATTTAGATCAACGAACATGTAATATGACCTTCACGGTGAGCGTGCAGACATAGACATTTCTTCATTCGTTATTCATTTATTTACTTATTTATTTTTGTCGTACAGGTTATGCACTTTTTAATAGAAAGAATGAAACAGTTGAAACACGGTGGTGAACTTCGTTGCTTCTGGTGGTGTTTGAACCGCCTGCTAGATGACGACGTCTGCATTCTAATCACCTAGCCCATTGTATCTATCGATACGCAATTAATATAACTGCGATTGCATTTCCGGTTTCCGCCACGGCCGCCTGAGAATTACTTGTCTTCTAATCTGTGGCTGTACACAATTGAAGTGGAATGTAATTGCTACGTCGGTTCTTCAATTGCCCTGAATTCTACCCTGAATTTATCTGAAAGCGACCTCTAGCATGTGAATCTTTAATGACATCCCATTTCCTCTGGATTAAATTTGCTTTCCACTTGGAACTGAAATTGAGGTTTCCTGAAAGAAAATGCATTAGAGCGAACTCATTGCCGATTGAGTTACATAAATCATTTGTGGCGCCATCTGTGAAGAAATTCGAAAACTTCAAAAAAGTATAAATGTTCACCAAACATCGCCGCAATGCATTTTTTCAAGTGTGAGCATCTGTTGAAGTTTGCATTAGTTTTTAGTAGTTTATAGATCCTCTCCTGAATGCAATCGGATGCGCCATCACTTGGTTTTCAAGTAATTTTACAAACACATGCGTTCTCGTTTGTAATGAGAAACACGAGAGTGTCATCTATTGAGAAATTATGTAAGTTTTCGTGGTGTTTTCGTCCTCATGCTTGATTGCTAACGTTTTCAACGGCGCCATCTGTTGACAAACACCGCAAGTTTTCTGTCGCGAACGAAATTTTTTTGTCATTTCTTTAATGCAAATCAAATTCTACGAATGTCGTTAGGAAACAGTTGAGTTTTTCTAGTTTTTTTTTTATAGATCTGTAATCAAGAATGAAACGATAACAACTCCATCTGTTAACAAAAAGCGTAAACTTTTCCACATATTTTGAATTACTAATTTCCATTATTTTTCTGTACGTTTTATTTACGTCCACCATTCATTCTCGATTGCGATGAGAGCCATCTGTCGAGAGATCGTTTTCACAATTTTTTTTTTGTTAAGTAATCATGTCAAACATCTTTCTTAATGCAAACCGGATAAACATTTACAAAAACGAAAAGGTTACGATTTTCCGGTAGTTTCTTTTTTTTTTTTTAGAGATACATTCCGAGTTGCGATGATATTGTAACAGCGCCATCTATTGGAAAATGTCGTAATTTTTCACCCAATTTAGACCTTTTTAATTTTTTGTTAGAAAGGGAACAAAAAATCATTAAAACTCAAACGTCTTTATTAATGCAAACCGGATATAAGCATTTACAAAAATGAAACAGTTTTTCAGGTACTTTTTTATAGATAGATATGCTCTGGATTGCGATGACATTGTAGCAGCGCCATCTATTGGAAAGTCTCATAATTTCTTTGATAGAAAGGGGACTCTCTGGATGGCATTGACTAAAGTTACTGTATTTAGAAGATACCGCCATTCATTTCCGCGGCTTGCTTCTCCCAAATCAAATAAATTGGAAAAGTGCGGAATTTTTGCGCTAATTTTGAATTTTAGTTTCGTTTTTAATTTGTTAGGAAGAGCTACAAGTTTTTGGTCTCAATTTCTTTCTGTCAGTGTTAAAGGTTTCATTTAAAATCGCCGATAGGTGGCGATTGTATCGCATGTTTTTTAATAATCCAATGGTTTCATACTATATCATCAAATATACTATTGAACATCACGTCAAACATCACCATAAACAAGCCTTTTCTTTAGCAACACAAGACAATCGTATTTCATCAAGCAGGTCATCGAACATGTTAACAAACAGACCTTCTGGAATCCCTCGAAAGGCAAACAGTAATTAATGGCCATAGCTTACTTGGATAAACGGTATTTACGAGCGCTAAAAGCCCAGATATTTACTTTTTCCGGCGTTTTAATTGCAAACCCAACCTTGACAACTACATGTAGTACTGAAACGGAACTCGTTACAGCGGCCAGAGGTGACGCAAACGCCGTAATTACGAACATAAATCTGTCGTCGGCGAGTTGGTGGCATAATCGCTCTCTCAAATTGAACTCCGTAATTGTATTAGCCTCGCGTTCGTTTCGCGAATTAAAAAAAGAAATTACGAATCACACCTTCTTTTATTCTTTCTTTTAGGTCGATTCGCTCGATTCACTCGCGCGGACGCTTTTTTAATTTGAACCCTGATCCCATCTCGCTCGAGTCGCACGATTCAAAAATGATGCCAAGAAATTCCTCGCCCATTATCGAGAGGGAAATTCTCTGCACCTACAAGGTAATCAAAGCAGCTAATTGAATCTAACGAGCTAATCTTACTAAATCATCTCTCTCTCTCTTTAACTCCACTGACTTAATAACCGAAACGGTCGTAACAATTTCGGTGGGCGAAACTGGTTCGTCGAGCATTTGAATAATGAGAGATTTTTTTTTCTCTTCCAAACGCGCAGTTACCATTGGATCTCACCAGGTTGGATTTCCTTAAAAGAATTGGCGCGCTTGCACTTGCAAGACAGCAGCTGGCTCGTTCGCGAAAGGAATGCTGTTACCTGACGGTCATTGTGAAACGCGTTAATCATTATCGAAGCTAATTAAAATAGTCGCCTTTTGGAAAAATGGAATATATGGACATCCTGTAGAATGGATCCAATTACGTCACTGAAATGTCTATATATGACGTAAAAAGTAAAACCTCTGCAGTTGTTTTCACTTTCAAATTGCAAGACGTTAAACAGACGATTGTCATTTGTTTTCTTTTCTTGCTCGAAAGTCTATTGAAAGAAAACGTAACAAAAACGCTGGAGCTGTTGTCTTTTGTTTGACATACTTTTGTTTTACCATCGGAAATCTTATTCGCCTTTTGTTTATCTTTTTTTAATGCATTTTTTTTTTCTTTCACTGAAATGTTTAGTAAGTGTGACGTCAAATCTTTGCAGTTGTTTTCACTTTCAAATCGTAAGGTAAGAACATTAAATAGACGTTTGTCATTTGTCTGCTTTAAAGTCTGTTGAGAGAAAAAAAGAAACAAAAATTCAGGCGTGTGTCAAATTGTCGATCGTCTTTTGTTTTTGTTTTAGAGACAATTATCATGCTTTTGTTTTGCCACCGAAAATCTTGCTTGTCTTTTGTCTTTATGTATTTTTCTATAAAAACTTTCGAAAAAACCCGATGGCACGAAAAATAAAACAAAAATTTCTTCGTTTATTTTCGAGACAGATTTGACAGATTGAACAGAAAAAAAAACAAAACAGAAGCTGTTATAGTATTTGAAATCGGGAAAAAGTTTTGCTATTGTTTGTGGATGTTTTTTTTTTTTGTTTTTTTCGCGCCAATTTCAAACGTGCAAATAAAACGAAACGCAAAACGACAAATGAGAGTCTGGTGCACCTCGTGATTTCTGACGTTTTCTTTGTTGGGGATTAACGATCGTCCTTTGTTTTTTTCGGCTCTTTCAAACGCCAAATTAAAATGAAACGGAAAAAGACAAATGATAGTCAATTGTCTCACGGTAAACAATCTGTAGTTGTTGTTGTTTGAAAGTATAGATTGTCCTTTGTTTTTTGTGACGCTCATTTCAGACGTGCAAATAAAAATAAACGTGAAAGTTAATTCTATTTTAAATTTAAATTTTTCAGATTTTTCTAAAAAAAAAGTTCGCTTTGAAAGTGACAAACAATCGATTGTCTTTTGTTTTTTTTTTCACGCTCATGACGCTACTCGAAACAATCGATAGTATTTTGTTTCCTCACGGTCATTTCATGGTACAAATTAACTTGAAACATAAACAGACAAAAACAAGTGATGGTCAGTTCAGTTGTTTTATGACTGACATTCCGGAGTTGACTCTTGATCGAAACTTTCGATCGTCCTTTGTTTTCTCACTCTCATTTCAAACTACGTGCAAATGAAACGAAACTTAGAAAAACAAGTGAAAGTTAATTATGTTTTAAGATTAATTTAGTTTTTTGAAAAAAAAATTCGCTTTAAAAGTGACCTTGATCGAAACTGTCGATTGTCTTTTGTTTTGTTTTGTTTTTTTAACGCTGGTGACCCCCTAACCGAAACAATCGATCGTATTTTGTTTCCTGACGTTTATTTAAAAAGTATACATTAATTGAAACATAAAAAGACAAACGATGGTCAATTGTTTTACATTGACTTGGTCTTGATCGAAACTATCGATTGTCATTTGTTTTGTCTTATTGCAAATCAGTGCAAATCAAACGAAACGTAGAAAAATAAATGGAAGTTAATGTTTGAAAATTAAAAATTAATTTTTTTAATATTTTTTGAAGAAGATCGTCTTTGATCGAAACTATCGATTGTTCTTTGTTTTTTCGCACTCATGACGCCTACTTGAAACAATCGACAGTTTCCTCGCGTTCACTTCAATAATACAAATTAACTGAAACATAAAAAGACAAAAACAAGTGATGGTCACTTCAGCTGTTTTAAGACAGACATCCTGGAGTTGCTCATGATCGAAGCTTTCGATCGTCCTTTGTTTTCTCGCTCTCATTTCAAACAACGTGCAAATAAAATAAAACTTAAAAAAAACAGGTGAAAGTTATTATGCTTTAAGATTAATTTAGATTTTTGAAAAAAAAAATCGCTTTAAAAATGACCTTGATCGAAACTATCAATTGTCTTTTGTTTTTTTTTTTTTTCACGCTGGTGACGCCTAGCCAAAACAATCGATCGTATTTTGTTCCCTGACGTTTATTTGAAAAGTATAAATTAATTGAAACATAAAAGGACAAGCGATGGTCAATTGTTTTATGTTGACCAACATTCTGGTCTTGCTCTTGATCGAAACTATCGATTGTCATTTGTTTCGTCTTATTTCAAATCAAAAGAAACGTAAAAGCTAATGTTTTAAAATTAATTTTTCTAATATTTTCTAAAAAAAATCGCTTTGAAAGATGACCTTAATCGAAACTATCGATTGTCCTTTGTTTTTTTTTCCACGCTCATGGCCTCTAATCGAAACAATCGATTGTGTTTTGTTTTTTTTCACGTTATTTAAATGTTTATCGAAAATGTCGATCGTCTTCAATTTTTTGTGCTTTCGTTTCGTTGAAACCGAAGAAAAGAAAACAAGAATGGATCGATTATTTTTGTCGACGGAAACAAACATAAAGAGTCAAAATGCAGACAAAATTCTTAATTGTGAAAGTCGCGAGGTTTTACTTTAGCAGAGGAAAAGAAAATGGCTTAATCGTATTTATTTATTTTTAGAGGGCCTGAATTAAAATATTGTCAGAAGTGGGATTATATGAAGGGATCGATCATCGAAAATAATGACAAAGCATATAGGTCACCCCCCCCCCCCCCTGAAAGGAAGACGGCAACATTATTTTTAAAACTGATTCAGAACTTAAAAGTGAAACAATTGCTCGCGTTATGTATGTGTTTAAGTAGGACGAAGGAATGATTTGTTAATGTTAGGAATGGCGGTGGGCAGATCGCTGTGGGCAAGGATTCTCAATAACAAATCATTCTATTATTTAATTTAAGTCATCTCAGACTTGTGCGGTGATGATCCAGATGTAATGACTTTCTTTCGATAGAGTTTGTTTTTCTTATTCTAAATATTTGTCAAAGTTTAATAGATTGTCTTTTGTTTTGTTTTTTTAATTTGGAATTAAATCGTTCTTAACCGGTTTGAACATCGAATCCGCATGAAGTTTCTTCAAAATCATTTGTTTTAATAATTTTGTTGACGTTTTTTCCGGTGGCACTATGTACAGTGGGGGCAGAAATAATTCGTAACAGCGAATGTCACCTTAACTTTAATTTTTCTTTAGGTTCGTCATCGCTCGGTTGGTTGTCTTTTGTTTCTCTTATGCTGAAACCTTGGAATTTAATCATCCTCACCTGGCCTAATGAACTTTGCTTTTCTTTCTTTTTCTTTGACATTTGGTCGAATGATCGCCTTTTTTCCGTTTTTCGTTGGTTATACAGAAATCGATCTAATTGAAATCATTTGTCTTTTTTTCTAAATAATTTTCATCGATGTTTCGTACTTGCCGTACAAAAACATCTAATTCGTAATATCGAACGTCACTAACGAATTTAGACAGACGTACCAAGCGACGTAAACAAATGAAACCGGTCGGAAACGGATGTCAATTCTATATTTTGTCATTTGTCAATAACCTTTAAAAAACTACGCGTTACAAAGCAGTCGTTCTAATACTTTTACTTATTTAAATATTTTTGTTTTGTCTTAGGCATAGTTAGAATAACTTACTAATTTGTAATTTGTTTTAATTGTGTATTCGTGAGGTAGATTTCGTTTGTCTTTTCACCGTTAAAACCTTGCAGTGTGCAGGTGATACTTGTTGAAAATCACTGTTTTGTGTTGCGTGATTTTTCAATAAAGCGACCGTTGTGTGCAGTTATGTAAAAACGGCTCTCGGTATGTGAAAATCGTCACGATGAATATTCATCGTTCCTTGGAGCGGTTCACAATTCGACGCGTTCCAATGCGGATGGATAAACGTTGGCAGCAACTGACTTTCTTTGCGCAGATATGAATCTGCGGAAGAACTCTCCATCACCGCACGGTTAATTTTTCGTAACGGTGTCACCTTACTTTTGTCCATCACTGTACATATAGGTATACCTATGTACGGAAAGAGAAGTATTAAAGTATTTTTTTTCTCTGTTGCAGATCAAATTAGAGCGGGTGCTGGGAGTGACTGTTTCGTCAAACGCGGCCTTAGATTCGGATCCCATCTCGGAAACAGTGGCGTATCCTGCGGGGTAAGTGACAGTAAAACAAAATAAAATCGAAATATTAGCCGTGAATCAAAAATTTAAAAAAATAAAACATAACTAACGCGCAATTCAAAAAAAAATTAAAAATGAAAGGAAAAAAATGAAATACCAGCGTCAACCAATGTTATGAAAAATATAAGGGAAAATACAAAAAAAGGATGTAAAAAATCAAAATGTAAAAATTGATAAAAAAATACTGGGGCAAAAGTCTAAAAAAAAATCTACGATCAATGATCAATCGATTACGACGAAAGTTCAGACAAACAATCAAGCGATGATAAGTTCTGTGGAGAAACAAACGATAATCGATGGTAAAAAACGAATGACAATGATGAGAAATAATTTAAATTCAAGATAGTCGATGAAAAAAAAATAATAAAAGACGTTCGACTGATTAAGAAAAAGTCTCATTCGTTAGTCAAACTGAGAAACGTCGACGAGAACCAAAAGATAATCGAATGAAACATCAAGACATCGATTAGGAAAAATAAAAAGACAATCAATCGATCAATAAATCAATGACGAATGAAAAAAAATCATCTCGTCCATGAATCAAGATGAGAAATGTTGAGGAGAAACAAAAGATAATCGATGTTGAAAAGTGTATGACGATGATGAAAAACAAATGAACGTCAAGACACTCGACTCGTTAAAAAGAAAAAAACATCTCACCGATCAATCAAACAATGAGAAATTTTGACGTGAAACAAAAGATAATCGATCGTCAAAAATGTATGATTAGACATTGATGAAGAAAAATAAAAGACTATGGATCGCTCAATAACGAACTTTCAAAAAAGAAAAAAACATGTCGTTTGTTAATCAAACGATGAGAGATGTTGACGAGAAACAAAATATAATCGGTGGTTAAAAAAAAGTAACATGACGAAAAACATGAAATAACAAGCAACGACTAAGCAAAACAACGTGAATGACGAACGTGAAGAAAAATGAAAGTCAGTCGATCCTATGAATAGCCTTGAGAAAAACAGAAGAACACACGTCAATCCAACGATAAATAATTAATAAAACTAAAGAAAATCGATTAAAAGAATATGAAACAAAACGTAAGCGACGAAGAAAAACAAAGACAACAATATAGCAATCACGAGCATATAAAAAGTAAATGTAAAAAAAACAAAAGACAATCGATTAAAAGTAATAAAGTACAACGTAAACGACATATAAAAACAAAAAACGATCACGGAAACTAAAAGAAATAAAAAAATCGAAGACGTGTGCCTAAAAAAAAGACAATCAACCAATCAGAAAAAAAACAATGAAACAAACACATAAAAATAAGAAATTATCAATCAACCAATGACATAATAAAAAAGAAGATCGCCTCTTAATCAAGCGATGGTAAAAAAAAAACAAAAGACAATCGATTAAAAATAATAAAGTACAAGGTAAACGACATATGAAAATAAAAAACGATCACGAAAACGAAAACGTGTGTTTAAGTACAAAAGGCAATCAACCAACCAAGAAAAAAACAATGAAACAAACGAAGATATAAATAAAGTGACGTAATAAAAAAAAATAATGGAAAATCGCCTCTTAACCAAGCGATAGTAAATATTAAAAAAAAAAAAAACGAACAACCAAACGATCCAGTACACCAAGAAAAATTAAAAAATTGAAGATGTGTGTTTCAGAAAAAAGACAATCAACTAACAAACAAAAAAAAACAATGAAGCAAACAAAGATGAAAATAACGCAATAAAAAAATAGTGAATTGCCCGTTAATCATGCGATGACTAATGTTAAAGAAAAACAAAAGACGATCACAAAAAACACATCATCCAAACGATGATTGACAAAATAAGAGACAATCGATTAAAAAATTATTAAACAAAAGGCAAGCGACAAAGGAAAACAAATGACGAAAGGTAGTCGATTAAAAATTAATAAATTAAAAATAAATAAATAAAGGTAAACGATAAATAAAATAATAAATAAATAAATAAAGGTAAACGACATAAAAAAAACAAAAAAAACGAAAACTGAGAAAAATAAAAAATGTAAGACGTGTCTTTAAGAAAAAAAGACAATCAATTGACAATCGAAGACGGAAACAAAAAACAATCGTTCAGTGACAAACGTTGAAAAAAATACAAGAACGCCTGGTAATCAAAAATTATTAAAAATTATCAATAAAAGAAAACATGGCAAACGACAATAGAAAAACAAAAGACGATCAATCAATGACAACAAACATTAAGAGATAAATACGGTTGAGAAAAACAAATGACAATAAATTTAAAAAATGAAATCAACGAAAAAAGAGAGATGAGTAAGTCGCTGAAGATTATTAAGAAAAAAGACACCGAGAAAAAGAAAACAATTGAAGACGAATGCTTCAGCAAAATAAAATCGATTACGTAATCAAAGCGACTGATTGTTAACAATAAAAGGTGTTCAATGGCAGGGAAAGACAAATGACAAAAATTAAAGAATCACCATCAACTAAAAAAAAGCTATAACGGATTTTATTGAAAAACGAGGGATTATTGGTGAATCGATGATGGACATTAAGAAAAGCAAAAGAGCAAAAACCATGATCAATGTTCTCAAAAAAAAAAAAAAAAAAGAAAAGACAATCTTTTTGAAGGGACCCCTCACGTTCACCAGCGACCGCAATAAATCAAGAGGAAAAAAAAAACTTCTTCGGATTTCTTAATTCTATACCGCCGCCGTGACACACTTCCGAATCTTTCACGTTCACTCCACAATTGAAGAAGAGTTTTTTTTTTTTGCTGCGCTTTGTTGCGCAGGCAGCGTTGCCGTTTTTAGCGTTCGTCGTGGGAAAATTCGTCGCCAATTTGCTCCGCACCGAAGTAGGCCAGACGCCTTCTATTTTATAATCATCGAGAAAGTCGAATTATTTTAATGCATGCATAAACCACCCATAATACAGGGCGTTTTCCTTCTTCACCTAATTTATCTTGATCCGCTTCGGAAAACGTTCTTGCGTAACTTTTTTGGACTTATCTTAGGAGGAGACTTCATGCTTGCGTTGACACCCAAATTAATGACATAATTGATGAAATTACTGTCGCGTCGTTCTAATGTCTTTTACCTTCACCATTTCACCTTTTGGCGGCCTCCGTCGTGTTAAGTCATGGTATAATTTGCTCGATCGTTATAAAAAAAAAAAACGAAAATTTAATTTAATTAAAATAGTGGCGTCGTCGTCGCAGTACCGACGCAATTATAGCGATGATTTCACAGTCTTTCCGACGACGATCTCCGAACGTAAAA
Organism: Serrognathus titanus; assembly: GCA_039766575.1. Classification (NCBI taxonomy): domain Eukaryota; kingdom Metazoa; phylum Arthropoda; class Insecta; order Coleoptera; family Lucanidae; genus Serrognathus; species Serrognathus titanus. Next base: position 1,060,792 of record CM077911.1, read on the forward strand.
ACTCTTAATTATGCGCACGTTTGTGCTGTACATACGTGCTCATTATTAATGCAATTATGCGCTCGGCCAGATGTTAAGTTTACACGTATTAATGCGGTCGTTACAATAATCTTTGTTTAATTGAGCAATCTGCGGAACGCCATTTACATAAAGCGGCGGCATAAGGTCTTTTAATTTTGCCCCGAGCCCAAGAGGCGTCAGTTTATCGTCTTCCACTTCCGTTCCAAACGTTCGTTTTATGTTCATTGAATACGTAATAACGGTGTTGTCTTGCAACCTACACGCCACGAAAATTTGAATTAACTCTAATATTTCTGGCGTTAGAGAGAAAAAAAATGAAATGTAGGACCCTATCTATTTGTAGTTTCAATAAAAACTTCGAAACACTGGTTCGAAGTTGCAATTTTAAAAATTCTGCGTTGGATTCCAACCTGAATTAAAGTGTCGCATCGTGGGTCTAAAGCGACTGGTTTTCGAGTAATTCGTTGAAGAATTGTGGCAACTCTCTCCACCCCCTCCCTCTTTATCTCCCTAACTTCACAAATATGCAAAAATGTAGTACAGAAGTTTCTTGAACATCGCATCCTCGATTAACACGCTAAAGTTGCGCTTTTTTAATGAAACACCCTGTATATGGTTGCATTTTTGAATTCTACGTCGAATTGTAGCCTGAATTGATGGGTCGCACCATGGGTCTAGCGTCAGTGGTTTTCGAGTTATTCGTTGAGGAAGTTTCCATGTCAACATCACATGACCCCTCTTTATCTCATTTGTTTTTGGAAACTGAAGAAAATTGTTTGTATAAAAGTTGTAGATATTAGTGCAGGGTTTCGAATGACATTCATGGAAAAATATTTGAACTTCGCATTTTCGAGTTATCGCTAAAGTCACTAAATTTTTTAATGGAACACTCTGTATATTTTTGCATTTTTGAATTCTGCATTGAATTTTAGCCTGAATTGATGGGTCGCACCATAGGTCTAGCGCCAATAGTTTTCGAGTTATTCGTTGAGGAAGTTTCCATGTCAACTTCACATGACTCCTCTTTATCTCACTTGTTTTTGGAAACTGAAGAAAGTGCTTTATATAAAAGTTGTAGATATTCATGCAGAGTTTCGAATGACATTCATGGAAAAACAATTGAACTTCGCATTTTCGAGTTACCGCTAAAGTCGCTAAATTTTTTAAAGGAACACCCTGTATATTTTTGTGTTTTTGAATTCTAGCCTGAATTGATGGGTCGCACCGTGGCTCTAACGCCATTGGTTTTCGAGTTATTCGACGAGGAAGTTTCCACCCACACATCAGACCTTTCCTTCTTTAACTCACTTGTTTTGAAAATAGAAGAAAATGTTTAATACGAGATTTATAGGCATTGTTAATAAGTTTTCAATGCTGTTCACAAAAGAACAAACGAACATCGCATTTTCGAGTTATCAGCTAAACTTGGGTATTTTTTATCGAACACTCTGTATATTTTTGCATTATTGAATTCTACGAGACATTCTACCTGAATTGATGGGTCGCACCATAGGTCTAAGGCCAGTGGTTCTCAAGTTATTCCTCGAAGACGCTTTTAAATAAATATCAGGATTTCTCCTCTTTATTGCTTTTGTTTTTGAAAACAGAAGAAAATGTTTGAAACAAAAATCACAGATATTTTATTGTACTTTCGAACCTCGTTCACGAAAATGCAATTGAGCAACGCACTTTCGAATTACGTGCTAAAGTTGCTCTTTTTTTAACCTAACACCCTGTATATTTTTGCATTTTTGAATTCTGCAACGAATTCTAGCCTGAATTGAGGGGTCGCACCATAGGTCTGAGGCCAACGGTTTTCAAGTTATTCGTCGGAGAAGGTTTTAAATAAATGACAGGTTTTCTCCCCTTTATTGCTTTTGTTTTTGAAAACCGAAGAAAATGTTTCAGACAAAAGTCACAGATATTTTAATGTACTTTCGAATGCCGTTCACGAAAAAACAATTGAGCAACGCATTTTCGAGTTACTTGCAAATTTTGCGCATTTCGTGAAGCAACACCCTGTATATTTTTGCATTTTTGAATTCTACGACAAATTCTAGCCTGAATTGATGAGTCGCACCATAAATGTAAAGCCAAAAGTTGTGAAGTTATTCATCGAGGAAGCTTCTGAGCATTTGCCCGAACTCTCAATTGCCGTTCACGAAAAAACAATTGAACAACGCATTTTAGAAATACATGCTAAAGTTGCACATTTTTAAACATAACACCCTGTATATGTTTTCATTTGATGGCTCACACTGTGTGTCTTGCGCGAATGGTTTTCGAGTTACTCATCGATGAATTTATGGACGTCTTATGTTTTTCATTTGTTTCTAGATGCACCGTGGTCCTCTTTAATACTCAGTCGGGACAGCAAAGTCACATCATCAACACCAGCAGGAAAAGTATTACGTCCCTAGCGTTTTCGTCGTGTGGAAGGTACTTAGTGACTGGTAAGAAATTACGTGCGCGCCATCTCGTGGCGGCAGAATAAGCTTTTTGTTACTCTCTCATAGGGGAATGTGGCCATCAACCTGCCGTCAGAGTTTGGGATCTGCAAAGCGATCCCCAATCCGGCCACCCGGGTTTATACCCCCAAGTCCAGCAGGTGGCCGAGTTTTTGTCCCACAAGTACGGAGTCAGCTGTGTGGTGAGTAATTAATTAAACCAGAAACAAAAGAAGATCGGGTTGTACCTCGGCCTTGTGCCTGCAGGCCTTTTCACCATCAAACAAATATGTGGTCAGCATAGGGACGCAACACGACATGATCGTCAACGTGTGGGACTGGAAGAGCAACATCAAAGCGGCCAGTAATAAAGTCAGCACCAAAGTGAAGGCCCTGGCGTTCGCGGAGAACGGCAGCTACTTCGTTACAGTCGGTAACAGGCACGTGAAATTTTGGTTCCTAGAGTACGGAAGGACGAAGGTAGGCGGCGCTAATTTCCGGAAAGGGGAGGAGGAAACGTTTTCATTGGCTCTTCTTTCTTATAGTATAAAGAAGCCGTCCCGTTGATGGGTCGCTCGGCGATTTTGGGCGAGCAAAGGAATAACTACTTCTGTGATGTTGCCTGTGGAAAGGCGCAATGTGGAGATAGCACTTATGCTATCACCAGGTCCGGTTTATTATGCGAATTTAATAACAGGAGACTTTTAGATAAATGGGTTGAGTTAAGGGTAAGTTTCGTGGACTTGGTAAGAAATGGACGCATTCAATACTCAGCTAAAGCCCACAAACTCCACCTAGTCGCTAACATTCTGTAAGCACCGCCTACTTGATTTATATTTTCTTAAGCTCCGCTCACTTATTAACGCTTCTTACTTGCTCACACCTCTTAACTTGCTTGTATTTGTTAAGCCCCGCCTACTTTAACATTTTTACTAAACTCCGCCTACAGAGTTGATTATTTCTCTGAAACTCCGCCTACGTATTCATTATTCACGCCTCTTTCTTGCTCAGACATCTTAATTGCATAATTGTCCGCCTATTTTTATCTCATTCGCTGTTGCTATTGGACTAATCTTGACCTAATTATATAAATATGTTAAACTCCGCCTACTTTATCACGTTGCCTGTTGCAGTTGGGCTAATCTTCATGAAATTTGAATTAAATTGGTCGATCTTATCCTGTTACGTAGTGTTACTTACGCTCTCTACTTGATAACATCTCCTAGACTCCATCTACTCGCGAACATTTCTTAAGCTCCGCCCCTTTTGTTTTTGGAACAAATTTCACATCTTTATCATGTCGACTTCAACTTAATTTCGCTTTTAATTTGCAGCAAGTAAAGTAAAAATTGACTAACAAATTTCTTAAAATCTTATATGTATGAAACTCCGCCTACTTCATCAAGTTTTCTTTGAATGTAATCAAGTAGAGGATGTTCATTATTACATCTCTAAGACTCCGCCTACTCGGGTATGTTCCTTACCGGAGTAGGTGGAGCTTAAGAAACATACCCGAGTAGGTGGAGTGTCTTAAGCTCCGCCCACATTATCATGCCTCTTGATATTATTGGACCAATTTCACGTCATGATTATATTTGGTTTAAAAAACAGTCTACCTCATCATAATTCGCTTTTGCAGACGACAAGTGCCAATTGTTTAGCAGTAGGAGAGCAATTAATTTTCGTCGGTTGTGCCGAAGGAATTGTCAGATGTTTCGATCCTCTAACTTTAAGGTTTATCACAACGTTGCCAAGAACGCACTACTTAGGCGTAGACGTAAGCCAAGGACTCCATATTAGGTGAGCGCCATCTAGCAGTCGCCACGTGCACTTTTAACTTCGGCGTGTTCCAGCCATATGTCTTCTACTCCGAGTGATGCGAGGTACCCGGATACGATCGCCGCCACCTATGATGAATCCAGTAACAAATTGACGTGCATTTACAACGATCATTCGGTGTACGTTTGGGACGTTCACGATATAAAACGAGTATGATTGGTCCGCTGAGAAATGGGCGGAGTTTAATTAATAAGTTTCCAGGTGGGAAAATCTCACTCGTCACTCTATCACTCGGCGTGCATTTGGGGGGTGGAAATGGCCCCTCCTCACAGTCCCTTACCCCCCGGTAGTTTCTTAACGTGCAGTTCTGACGACACCATCAGAGTCTGGCACCTGGAGAAGTTAACGGAGAAGAGTTCCAGGGGGATGTACAAGCGAAATATTTACAGTAAGGTAATTCAACCGACTGCACCTCGACTCTGAGGGGGCCTAACGAATATCGGTCGGCGTTTCCAGGAATTACTCAAGGTGGTATACGTGGATGAGGACCTTACGTACCTGAAAGACCTAGATTTGTCGGGGACGAACGTCAACAGCGAAAAACAGGAGTCTTCATCTTACGATGGAAGAAACGGCGTTCGATGTATACGGTTGAGCCCCAATGGTAATCAACTGGCATCCGGAGATAGGGCGGGTAAATATAGTAAATCATCGGGGGAAACCCAGAGTAAATTGCATTCGAAATCATTTGGCAGGAAACATCAGGATACACGACACGACCACCATGAAGCGCCTGGTTAAGATCGAAGCACACGACGCGGAGGTCCTCTGCCTGGAATATTCGAATTTAGTCACTGGAGTGAAGTTGATGGCCAGCGCGAGCAGAGACAGGTTGATTCACGTTTTCGACGTTAATAACGTACTTTCCACTTCAATTGTGGAAGACTCCGTTAATTAAAAGCAATTATTTCAGGGCTATAATTTCCTCCAAACCTTGGATGACCATTCGTCTTCGATCACGGCGGTTCGGATGCTTAACACAAGCAACGGTAATCTGCAGATGGTGTCCTGTGGCGCGGATAAAAGTCTGATATTCAGATCGCTAGGTGGCGTAAGTAAACGTTTCGTTAGTTTCAGGATTCAGCCCAATTACAATAACTTTGTTATAAACTCCGCCCCTTCCAAGTCCCATGTTCGACGAAGACTCCGCCTCTTCCAAGTCAAATAATTTCGTTGTAGATATTTCCTTCTAAGCCAATAAATTCGTGTAATTCAGTTTTATTAACCCCGCCCCTTCGAAGTCCCTCCTTCGTCGTAGACTCCGCCCCTTCTAAGTTCAATAATTTCATTGTAGATTGTCTTCTCTTATAAATCCGGCAACTTCATGTACAATCCGCTCTTTTTACTTGTAGATTTCGCCCCTTTAAGCCCCAATACTTCGTCGTAGACTCGCCCCTTCCAAGTTCAATAGTTTCGTCGTAAACTATCCCTTTTAGGTCCAATAACTTCGCCTACTCTTTAAATGCGATAACATCGTTGCAGACTCCGCCCCCATCTGGAATAATGTCATCGTAAACTCCGCCCCTTCTAAGGTGTCTTGTAGACTCCGCCCCAAAGCAAAGGTTATATGCTTTGCAGCTGATGATGTTATTAATTAAAACGAGGCTCTCAACTCTTCCACCTCTCTCTCTCTCTCTCTCTCCTTCAATTTCTTGACGAAGACACTTTATGTTATAGTCGCCCAATGGAACGCCGCAATTTGTGAGGGGGCACAATGCGACGGGCAAGACGACGCTGTACGACATGGAAGTCGACGCTGGACAGAAACATATACTCACGGCCTGCCAAGATCGTAACGTCCGGATTTACAGCGTCAACACCGGGAAGCACACCAAGAGCTTTAAAGGCAGCACTGGAGATGATGGTACATTAATTAAGGTAAGAATTTTTTCGGGACAAGCGCGTTAATAAGTTTGCTAAAGGCTCCGTCCAAGGGCGCCTCTGTTTATAGGCGAAGAAATCCTTCATTGCTACGACTAATATCATAGGCTCCTCCCCTACTAGGCGGAGTTTAAATTACGCCTTTGTTTATTGGTGGAGATACTCATCAATACTGCGATACTTGCGAGTTCACAATCAATCGTGTTTTTTCTACAACTGATCAACTACTACATTTCTTGCTCTGTTCTAAAGTAATAGCGATAGGCTCCGCCCATAGGTGGAGCTTAGACTGCTCTTGTTTTTTTGGCTAAACTTTTTGCCTCTACGTCTCTCTCAATCGTAATGTTGGCAACAATGTAATGTAGTTCTTTTTCTTTTGTTTTTTTTTTTTTTTCTCTAGGTGGTTTTAGATCGATCTGGGATTTACCTCGCCTCTTCCTGCACCGACAAGTCGCTTTCAGTCTATGACTATTACACTGGAGAGTGCATGGCAACAATGTGCGGCCACTCGGAGCTGGCAACCGGGCTGAGGTTCACCAACGACTGTCGCCGCCTCATCTCAGCAAGCGGAGACGGGTACCCAAGGCGTAATTCTGTTGTTTCTTAACGTGCATGGCCTGTCTTGTTTAGGTGCATCTTCGTGTGGCGGGTTCCGCACGACATGGTTGTGACAATGCACGCTAGATTGAGCCAGCAGGCCATGCGTCAGGGCAAGACGCTCGACAGTGAGATTTTCGCAGAGGACAGCAACGTCGATGCGTACGAAGGAAAAACGACCACTGTCGAACATGATTACAGGTGAGTGGACGTGCCATTATGACCCATTTTGACTGTAATATAATATTTATTCAATTTGAGTTCAATTTTCAATTTGGTGCGACTATGACTTGCGTGTTGTATAAATTATATAAATTCCGTTCCCTGTGGCAGAGAGAATAACTGAAGTTTTCTGTATATTTAGTTTGTTTCTCTGCTGTGCACTTGAATTATTTAGCAAAGATACAGACCGAACTGTCTCTAATTAAATTTTTTCAACGTGTGGTCTCCTGAATGGATAGGAGCTTCGTAATAGATGTCTCTAGTTTCGTAATAGATTTCACACTGTAATACTAGATGTCCCCACCACAGTTATCGTGCAAAGTTGGTAGATTATCATGATTATCTTCCACACTTGACAGTAAAAGTTAACGTGAAAATCTCCCCTTTAAGGTTTAACATTGGTCAACTGCCACTTTGGGCGAAGAAACACATCTCCGAAGACACCAGCCCCCCCATCTCCTTATCGAAAGGTGTCGCCGCCCCCAAGGGCCGCTGGGCTCAACGAGCTGAACGCAGCGTCGGCGTAAAACCATTCTACGCAGACTCGGTCATTTCATTCCCTTCGCTACAAGGTAAGCACCTAGACTCATCCCTTTTAAACCCATGCTAATCCCATGGTATTCCAGAAAGGCGGATAGACTCGGATGGGTCCAAAGAAAGCTCCCTGGATAGTGGAACTGAATCTAGAGTGTACTCCAACGCAGGAAGGGGCAAACAGGTGAGCGAGTGGGACTATACAATAAAGAACTTGGGGCTAACTAAACAGCTTGGGGCTAACCAACTAAGTTGACTAACCTCTTTTAGGACGATGAGTTCGCAGCCTCACCAGAAAGTTACGACGAAATAACCAAATCACCTTCACACCACCATCAAGTGAGTTACTAAAGCGCTTGAAAGGGTTGGGGGGCTTAAGAAGGTTGGGGTCTTCGAGTTCGGTGTTGATTTAATCTTTTTTTTAAACCACCAGATGTCGTCGAGTAAAATAACGGTCAATCGAGGTGACGTCAAGCGTTCGCATCTGACGGATGACAGTGCGCTGGGGTCTTTGCGGGACCCCGATGAGTCAACTGCGCATGACGGTGATATCGACTCAGACCATGAGTACCGACATCAACCGCTGTATTACCCCAACCAAGTGGATTCTGCAAGGTGAGGTGTTCGCTAATAGTTGAGGTGGTTTCGATGAATTAATGGGGTTTTACAGCGGAAGCGAATTCACTGTTACCAACTTCGATGCTGATGAGCTGCGAAGGTCGGTTAGGAAGTCGAAACGCGCCAATTTGCCCCCCATAACGATTCAGCCAACTTCGATTTCAGGAAGTCAAGATTCGGACGACGACGACGATGAGGTTAGTGTTAGGACGTTTTGTTCAACCAGAGCTGCCAACCGAACAAACGTCATACGTTTTGGAAGATGGTTGTGAAAAATTTCGGTAGATGTCTCTGAATTTCGGTGGATCATTAAAATGGTTTAAATAAAACCAATCAGGCTGGGTTGCATAGAACTTTTAAGTAGGGTTTAAATTTAAGTCTAAGTTAAAATATGACAGACAAATGACGTACAGCACATTCTAACTTAGGCTTCAATTTAATCCTCACTTAAAACTTTTATGCAATCCAGCCTCAAAATAATGTAAAACAAAAACAAAATTAAAGAATCAATAAGAGACATCTGACCTAACATTGCTGCTGAAGAGGCCTCAAATAGGGCTTGAATCTCCAACACACTGTATAATTGAAACAATAAATTTAGATAGAATTAATTTGAATTTGGTATTTGGGGTTAGACAGTGTGTAGATAGTTAGGTTATGTATAAAATCGGTAGAATGTATTCAATTCAATTTAAAATCGAATAGGCTTCTACGCCAAGCGGTGAAAACACCGACAGAAATCCCATGTCGATTCTTTCAATCAGTTCCGAGTCACTCGATCAGCTGGCCAATCGCGAGAAGTATCTGCAGTCGACATTTGAAAGCCTCAGCGGGGCGGAGCTAGACAGTCCTGGTAATAAACGGAGTGGTTCCTCGCTCGTTCAATTGTTTTAATAAACGCCGACTTACTTAGGTAATAAATCCTCAATCTCCGCCCAGTTTCATACCCGAACCAATGGCGGCACGCCCACCTTGAGGAACATGGCGGTCATCAACGCAGCAAAACAAACGAAAAACGACCCGGACGCTGTGCGCAAACGTGAACAACTAAGCCAGATGATCGCGGACACGCGCAAGAAACTCGCAAACGTGAGTCACTGTACACGTCGAGTTTTGTTTTAAAGCCCCTAATGTGATACTCTCATTTGTTTCCAGGTAGGTTACAGCAGCCCCTTGAAATACAGCAAGTCCATACACGACTTGTCCTACATACCAGAGAAAGACAAGTGGGGGAGTTCCCCGAATAACCGAAAGCAAGGTAACACGAATGACATGCAAAACTGCTCGTGCTTGACTCCCATCCCTAACAACCAGTACCACCAAATTAACAGGAGCGACTTCCCCTATTCTATTAACAACACTAACTCTAACAGTGACATGCAGACCGCCGCCTCTCACTTAACGGCGAGCGTGTCTTTGCCTGTGAACCTCCAGCTATGCGGATGCTACCTCGCTTCGCCTTCACCGGACGAAAACGAAACAAAAGATGCTGCTGCCAACGTTTCAGGTTTGAAACTCAGCGACATGTTGAACAAGAGCCCCGAAAAGTCGCAGAAAGAGCTGGCCGCCCTGATCCGTCCGCGCAAGCTCAAGCTAGACAAGACCTTGGCCAAGTACAAGATGCACAAGAGCCTGCCGGTGTCGCCCGTGAGCGAGGAGTGTAGGTTTTCGGATTTCGCGGAGGCGAAGAACGAGTTGGCTTCGCCCCCTACGAAAGACACCCGCCGCTCTTTCAGTTATTTCATCGACTTAAACAAGGAGATCGAGACGGAGAGGGGGTTCAAGCAGATCTGCGACGACATCGCCAAGTTCACCAGGAATTACGAGGAGATAGATGGCGTTGATGATGACACGAATTTCAGCTCGGATTCTTTGGAGGACTGCAGCTTCGGGTCGAGTAAAGACAAGCGAAACCCTATGCCTAGGAGATGCGTGTCCAATAACGAAATTTATAAGTATCAGAGTGAGGAGCGGGATTACTCGAGTTTCTACCACGCTTACGACTGCGCGGGGAAGACCGAAAGCTTCTACCTCAACCAAAGTAATAAGAACTCGCAGGAGAGTATCCTTTCGGATGACTGCGATAGCCAACACACTAAAAGCTACTGCAATAGCTTGGAGAGCATCTTATCCAATGAATCGGAATGTAAGTCCGCTCCCTTGGAGATCCTCTTCACCTCCCACCGACAAAGGTTAGTAACAGATAACTACGGGGGCAGCTTGCCGAAGCACTATGAGGATTACACCCCCAGCAAACCAAGCGAGTGCTACCTGAGGCCCCCCTACAATGAGATACGAAGATCCCACACCTTCACGGCCCCCGAGTCATCACCGAAATCAAACATGAGGACCTCACAAACCCAAACCGAGCTTAATTTTAACACCCCCGAGGAAATCGTGGCGAAAAAGACGAACATCAGCGCTGAATTCCAGCGCAAACTCCTCAAATTCGAGACGTGCATCGCGCAGAACGAGGTTAAACCCCGCCCCAAGGCGACGCCCGGTAGGCGGGGCATCGCGTTCTTCGTCGAGGCCGACCTCAAACCCCCCACCGCCCAGAAGCAGGCGATGAAAGAGAAAAACGACGACGTCTCCAGGAGCAACCGGAACAACTGCGCCATGTACATACCAACCCTAGAAACGAAAAACCGGCAGTACAAGAGCAAGTTCTGCAACGTCCTCAACAATAAGCCGGAGTTAAACATCGAAATCTACGAGAGCGGGGCGAATAAGATCAAGAATAGCTTCACGTTGACCAACTTGAATTTCGAGCGCCCCAATAAGAACCAAATCCAGGAGACATCGAGTTTAGACCGCCATCTGTTATCGAAGGGGCTTCTGGACTCGGAGAAAATTTGCCATAAACCTCCGAAGGCCGTGAGGCGCCACAGCTCGAAGACCCGCAAGAATCGCACCAGCTACGAGTACATCAAGAAAGACGACTTCTTTAAGTACAACAACAAGAAGTCTTGCGTCTTATTAAACAACTGCGGCAACGAGAACCTCGCACCGACTCTAGAAAAGACCATCGAGTTCCACTACAAGGAGAAGAACACGGAGAAGGAGTGTGAGAACGGGAATATATTCACCGAGCTCTACGATAGCCTGGACAAGCCGACCTTAAACACTAAGATCGAGTGCGATTCACTCGAGGTCAACATCAACAATGAAGATAAAGATAAAGACCTGAAGATGTACGATAGTTTGGAGGTCGATTTAAAGAACATGTGGACTAAGGACCCCCAACACGATGAATTTAATATCTGGAAGGGGGTGAAAGACGTCGACAAGTTGAAGCCCTCGGCCATGGACCGCATACAGTTCGCCCTTGAGAATATTAAGATCTTGAATGAGATCCAGAGGAAGATTCATAAAATCAACAACCTCGTTGATATCTTCAAGCAAAACATGTGCGTGGGGAAAGTTCGTGCGCTGTCCAGCATGTACGAGAGCCTGACGAACTCGAAGAGCTACTACAACGACCTCTCGGGGCAGCAGGCGCAAGCTACTAGTAAATTTAGGAAGCGCAATCTGAGCTTGCCCAATTTTGTTGAGAGGCGGTTGAATTTTGAGGCGGATGAACACAGGAGCAGCAAAAGTGCAAAGGGCAAGGCGAAACAAGCAAATAATGAAAGTCGCTTGAGAGTTTCTAGAAACGAACGGGTAGATGGCGTTGGGGCGTTGCAAGGTGACTAACATCATTAGTAAATTGGCTGACGGCATGAGGAACTTGCTTATTTTTGGCTGTCTGTCTCGTTTGTCTGTGTGTACAGATGTATAAGATGTATAAATACAAAGTTAGAAGAGAAGTCGCATGTCGATGTTCAAACGATTTCGATCTTCCTGTTAATAGTCATCCTTTACATAACCTCACATCCTTATCCGACTTAAAAAAAAAAAAAAACAACATCCAACACGCATGCCACGAGTTATTATAATTTTTTATGAACATACAAGTTGATGGCCTTACAACAGAGGCTTTCAATTTGTATTTTTTTTTTGTTAAAAGTTTAAGGTGCTATCTACAGGGTGTTTGGACATTCATTGCAAATTTAAATCGAATTAAAATCGATTGGCCAGTGACCCTGTATGAAGTGTGTACAATATATTTATATGACAAACAAAAGTACCTTTTTGCATGGCTTTTGTTTTCAATCATCGCGCATGTTTTTGCAGTGCACTTAGGTTCAGAAACGCCCGAAAGCAGTTTACGTAGAGCATGCAGCTTGAGTGACCTTAGTATGCAAGCGCCTGTAGCACAGCCGAAACGAAAACAACAACCGGAACAAGGTAGGTCCCTCCCCTCTCTACTTCACATCCGCTCGGCTGACTCGGTCACTCTTCTCTGTTTTTTCTTCTATCTTGCTTCAGTACTTCTTTTTTTCTGCTTGGAGCGTCCTCCTCTCGGTGGTGCAGCCCTCAAAAAGACTTTTTGTGTTTCGCAGTTTCAGGTAAAGTGGGGAAGGGCGGCGGCGCGCCCTCTACGAGGTCGAACTTGAGGTACGCGAAAAATCTACCGATGACTCGCAGCAGCTCCACCGGTGTTCTGAATCAGTCCGATTCGGACACCGAGAGCAATGAGAAAAAGACTCAGAGCAGACTCATGCGCCCCACCATCAGTTCACTTAACAAACTCGCTAACGTTAAAAATACTAACATGAGGAAGAGGCATTCTCATTCTGTCAGTAAGTGTTTTGTTTTTTTTTTTTCTTCTTTTTTTTGTGATTAACCTTGGCATTTTTTTTTTGCATAACACTACAAGTCTCGTTTGTTGATGAGTCAGTGAGAACTTTAAATTAATTATTTTAATTGTGTTATAACATGAAACTTGTTATTTTTAATTTCCAGGTTAGAGGTTATGTTTAACTCAATGATGGCCAGTTGCACCAAACGCTTAAGTTGAGCTTAAATTTAAGCGGTGTTTATAATGTGACATTTGAGGTTGTACGACATTGTATAAGTCAAATTCTAAGTTAAGCAGAGCTTAAGAGTTTGGTGCGTTTGTGCTAAGCCTGCTATTTAAGGATGAGCCTAGAATATAATTTCTGAACGTACTCCTACCGTGTCAACTTCATATTTAGAATTTGTTTGTGTTTTGCATGACCTACTAGATTTCACGAGACAGAGCTCTGGGCAATATTTCATTTAATGCAAATAGAAAACACTATAAATAACGAAAGAAAAATAAAACTATATTTGAGCAAGAAAATACAACTGTCCTTGCCATAAACTGCTGCGCTTGACATTAATTGAAATGACGTTCTTTCGGATGTAATGGACTTCACAAGTGGTGGCGTCACAATCCCTAGGTTGCGTTCATAAACTATTCCCCCGAGAGCGACTTGGGCGTGTAATCGCATCTTTCTCACTCACGATTTTTAACATATTTTGCGTCTCGCTCGGTTATGTGGTGATGTCTTATATTTACATAATTTCCATGACAACGGGCGTACTTTTCACAACCCACTTTTAAGTAGAGCGTAAAAAATACGCCCGTTGTCATGGAAATTATGTAAACACAAGACGTCACCACATAACCGAGCGAGACGCAAAATATATTAAAAATCGTGAGTGAGAAAGATGCGCTTACACGCCCAAGTCGCTCTCGGAGGTATAATTTATGAACGCAGCCCTATTTTGTTGTGATGCTGCGTTCCAAACAATCGTTTCGTCCAATTGGAACGCAGTGCGATTACCTACCACACATACTAAATACTACGTCACACTTTTTGTTTGAAACACGTTACCATAGCAACGCAACCTCCCAACACAAATATTTTTTAAGTAAGTGGCGCCAGCGGAGAAACACTTGAACTAATAACGAATGTTTAATAAAAAAAATACCTCGAATTAGCCTTGGAAAAAATCGTATGCGTGTCAAAAATGGCTAAACATTCGATTAACACATATTCGTTGGTTGGAATGCAGAAAGATATTTTGAAAGTAGGTAATATGTCCGCTCTTAAAAGAATATAACGTGCGTTCAAAGAGAACCGTTATCGAACTTGCTTTTATTTAAAGACGGCACGTCGTAGCTTAGTGCGTATGTTGCAACCTTGAATAACTGCGAACTGTCAACTGCTGCTTTAATTCCGTACAAAAACGTTCCTTTAAGAACTAAACTGTCGTAGAATATTTTATTACAAATGTTTATTCAATTAATTGTGTTTTTTCTTATCCGTTTTGTATAAAATCGTAATTAAACTATGCATAAAAAGTTGGGTTATGTTTATTATATTCGTATGGTTTAAGTTATGACGTGACTTTGCAAAATTTGCCTTTAATGTAAGCCTACTTGATAACGCCTTTTTTTGAATACATAACCTTTTGTATTTTGACAGTTCTTGCAACAATCATAATCATAGCACCAATCTACGACCGGTACTTTTATTTCTATATAAGGCTAGCTCGAGGTAGGTTTTTGTCGAACAATCGTTATATGTAAGCAGTCGTCTCGTGAAATCTAGTAGATCGTGGTCATTGGAATAATAAATGGCACTAAATTAACCAATCATCGGCTAAAATCTCTAAACAATTGCGAACCTTGCGCAGGTGCTAGAAATCGATTTGGCGGTTACTTTGAATTTTTGTGCGCTCAAACGAGTTGTTAAAAATCTTTTTTATATTTTCTAAATTTTTGTGCTTGCGTTCTTGATTAATCAATTTTTAAATTACTTAAAAAATATCCAATTTTCGAGTGATTTTCCTTTGATATAAAAAAAAATCTATGATTAGTATATTAATATTTTCGCAATTTAAGAACGAACTACTTATAATAAGAAGCAGAACAGAAACAAACGAATGCGAAAAATAAGGTGAACGATAGAAACAAAAGAAGATCGACAATAATTGCCTGACGGAGTGTGAGATAATCAAATCAAATCTTGTTTGGAATGCCAAAATGATGAGAAAAAAAAAAACAAAAGAAAAACAATAATTATTATTCGAAGAAGAAACCATAATAATTCCACAAAAGGGAAACGTTGAAATAAAAAGAATAAAGTAAACAAAAAAGAAAAACAAAAGGCGATCAACGTTTCTACGGCGGCGGGAGGCGGCGGGATGTAAGAAAATCACCTACAGGAAAAAAAAATAAACGCAAGAAGATAATTATAGTTTGAAACGTTAATTGTCAATTACGAAGAAAAAGATAAAATAAAATAAAATAAAAGAGAATCGATCATTATTGGGTGGATTTTAGAAAATCTCATGACTGACAAAGAAAAAACAAAAGAGGAAACTATGATAATAAATACCGAAACAGGAAACGTAGAAAAACGCGGAATAAAGTTAAAAAAAAACAAAAGACGTGGACGTTTGTAAAAATAATTAAAGAATAATCTTGTTTGAAATGCCAAAAAAAAAAAACAAAAGAGAAACAATAATTATTATTCGAAGAAAAAACCATAATAATTCCACAAAAGAAGAACGTTGGAATACCAAGAATAAGTTAAACAAAAAAGAAAAACAAAAGACGATCAACGTTTCTACGGCGGTGGAGCGTAGGGAAATCAAATCGCCTACAAAAAAAAAACAAACGAAAGAAGATAAATATTGTTTGATACATCAATTGTCAAATAGTCAAATACGAAGAAAAAGATGAACGGAAAATAAAAGAGAATCCATCATTATTCGATGGGTTTTAGAAAATCTCATGACTGATAAAAAAAGACGAAACAATGATGATAAATAGTCAAACAGAAAACGTAGGAAAACGCGGAACAAAGTAAAAAAATAGAAAATGTAGACGTTTCTAAAAATATTTAAAGAATAATCTTGTTTGAAATGCCAAAAAAAAAACAAAAGAAAAACAATAATTATTATTCGAAGAAGAAGCCATAATAATTCCACAAAAGAGGAACGTTGAAATAATACCAAGAATAAGGTAAACAAGTGCCCACAGAAAAAAAAAACAAACGAAAGAAGATAAATATTGTTTGAAACGTCAATTGTCAAATTGTCAATTACGAAGAAACGGAAAATAAAAGAAAAGCGATCATTATAGGGTGGATTTTAGAAAATCTGACGACTGATACTGAAAAAACAAAAGAGGAAACAATGATACTAAACACTGAAACAGGAAACGTAGGAAAACACGGAATAAAGTTAAAAAAAGACGATAGACGTTTCTAGAAATAATTAAAATATATCTTGTTTGAAACGCAGTGTCAGTCTAATATGAAAAATTGAATAAAAAAATAAAACTCGAGAACGACGGAATACGAAGAAAGAGATGAAGCAAAAAATAAAAGAAAATCGGCGACTATTGGGTGGATTTTCGGAAAATTTTAAAACTGACAAAAATAAAAAAAAGAAGAAACCAATAATAAAGTGGACAAAAAGAAGACAAAAGAAGATTGACGTTTTTACAGCGGAATTATAAGAAAATCATATCGCCAACAGAAAACAAAAGAAGCAAAACAAGAAACTGTATGTAACACGAGAAATTAATGCGACAAAAAGAAAGAAAAATGAAACTGAAAATAATTGAATATTTAATTTGTTTGTGTCCATTCCAAAAAGAAACAAAAAATTTAGAGGCAAAGAAACAAATGAAAGCTGATGATTCGATTTTCAAAAGCTTCGTGCGCCGGAAATCATCATTTGTTTGAGCCGATTAAAAAATGTGGCGAAACAAAAAAAAATTTTGAAGCAAAGAAACAAAAGAAAACTTGATTTGATTTTCAAAAGCTTCGCATCAGAAATCATCGATTATTCATTTATTGTTTCAGTTTCTTCTTCATCACTGAAATTTGAAAGAACCGCGCCTGCGTCATATTCACAGCCGTCTAGAGATTTTAGCTCTTAGTTTATAACTAGACTTCGGATATTTCGCAGTTGCCATGGGTACGCAAGAATGGGTCCTCGTATTGCCTAACTATGGCAACGCTTCGAAATCTGTTTATAATTAAGATCGCTGCGCCCTCCTCAAATTTGACCTTGAATTTACTTTTCTGAAGTTCAAAGCCAAATGGCCCAAGCAGAAGGATATCAAAATTATTAACAATTGGAGGCTTCCGCGGCAGTTGTCCATAATTGAATTGGCTTCCGGTTGGAACCGCGTCACGATGATATCTTCTACTGTCGACGTTTCGTTCTCCATTATCAGAAGAACTTCCTCAGGGCTGGTGCTATTGGCTGGTGGTGTTGCTGCTACTTCTCGTAAGTCGATGAGACTGAGTAGATATGTCGTGTAGTGGTCGCTGGGGGCAGTGTATCGGAACGAAGAGCGGGGATTGGTCTATAGGGGCGTGACGCATCTCATTAGCGATCCGTGGGGGCAGTAGATCCGAACGGTAAGCGGGGATTAGTCTGTTGGGGCGTAACACATCTCATTAGCGATCCGTCACGCCCCAACAGACCAAGCGGCGATTGGTCTGTCGGAGCGTGACACATCTCAGTAGCGATCCGTCACGCCCCAACAAACCAATCCCCGCTCACCGTTCCGATCCATGCCCCCACCAACCACTATAAACACCACGACACTGTACGTAGCTACGCAGTCTCGGCGACTAACGAGAAGTGGCAGCAACATCAGCAACAGCAGCAGCAGCCCTGAGGAAGTTCTCCCGCAATTGAGAACGAAACGTCAGCAGTAGAAGCAGATATGACGCCCAATTCACAATTTCGAAAATCAAAAAAGTCACCACACTTGACTTTAGGGAATTAAAAAAGAAATAAACAAGGTCAAGCACTTTAACTCTGCCATTCATACTATTTTGAATGTGAAGGTCAATTCCCCTCCCCTTCAGTAAACTTTTAAATATTGGATGGGCAGGGGAGTGAAGTAATTCTCTCTCTCTCTCATTTTTTTCCACTTGCTTATTGTAGCACTTATTTTCTTTCTCTTTTCTTTTAAAATAATAATCGCCGTTGGCTTGAATTTTTTTGATCTTGTGTCGTTGAATTAAGAAAAAACGATTGTTTTGCAGTGAATTTGAGTTCCGTTGGTCAAGATGATTCTTCATCTGAAGACGGTGACAAAGTCTTACCACCCAAGCCGGCAGTGCCCCCAAGGACGAGGTCTTTCAACCCAGATTCCCAGCTTTCGGCTCGGAAGGTTACCAACAAAGAAAAGCCGAAAGGTCCGAGAGTTACATTTTTTTTGGGACAAAAATTTGCTGTCTTCTCAATCGCATTTTTTTTTAAATAATCTAAAGAATAAATCTGTACTTTGAAGTTGAATCAACTGAAAAAAAAAATGAATGAGTAGATTGATGGGAACACAAGCTTTTGTTTTCTCCTTTCAATTTGTCCCACCCTGTATATTAATGAGTGACATGTTTACAGCGACCAGATCGTCAATGACTTACGAACGAAAGAAATCAGTAGAAGACTTGGATTGTACCCTCACACACAACTGCAACGTCGAAAACTTGGACGTGTCAACTGTACAGCGTAAGTCGAAACTTGACACTTCGAGATTTTTTGGGTCAAAGATTGTTTTTTTTTTGACAGTATCGACTCAGTTATGCGACGAAGTCGCCCTCCAATTAACGAGAGCCGCCACTAACGTAGTGGAACTGTACAAAAGACTCACAGATGTCAATTTAAAATCAAGCGAGCAGGCTGGGAACGTGCAGAAGACTGACATGGTCAAGAACCTCGAGCTCTCGATAGCCAGAACGCAGAAGATACTGCAGGAATGCACCCCGGCCACTTCCAAGCAGAATAACGGTAACATAGACGTTAATCAAACCGATACTGTTAAGAAACTGAACGATCTGGTGTCGAAGGGTTTCGCAAACGACCAGAACACCGTCGTTAACGTCATGGAACAGTACTCTGATATTCTGTTGGGGCTCATGCAGCAGAAAATTCAGAACACGAACACTTGATCGTTGTCCTTGCGGCTGGTCTTTTGCCAGGATCATTTCTGAAATGATTCTATTTTGTTTTTAATTGAGTTTGTGTTGCACAGTTACACTCTCAAAACCAACTTAATACACGCAAGAGCTCCGTAAGAGTAAAAACGAAACGAAAACGTCTTTTACCATATGATTACCATTAGTTATTAATACATATTTTGTTAATAAAACAGAGTTAGTACGGGGTGTTCAAAAAATATTGTAAGCTCTGCAAGATTGCCCTCATTTTTCTTCTTCTTCTTCATCTCTCTCTTCTTTGTTATCTGACTCAATTTTCCTCTCACTCTTTTGAAAAAGTGAAACAAAAAATAAATGCAAAGAAACAAATGATTTGGAAAAGCTATGCATCGAAAATCTTCTATTTTCGTTTATTGCTTCATTTGTTTGTGTCCATTTAAAAAGAAACAAAAGCAAAGATGAAATGCAAAGAAACAAATGAAAGCTTGATTTGATTTTAAAAAGCTTGACGAAGGAAATCGTCGATTTTTCGTTTCTGCTTACTGAGATTTTCAACCGAACTTTCTCTTTTTCTCTGTTCATCTAATTCTGCGTCTCGTTGTCTTTTGTTTCTTCATGTCGAAGCAAAGTACAGAGTGTTCAAAAAAATATTACAAGGCTTCAATAGAAGGCTTTTTTTGTTTACTGAGAGTTTTTTTTTTTAATTTTCAGCCAAATGAAAACCGACGATCTTTTTTTTTATTTTCTGTTCATCCAATTCTCTGTTCCGTTGCCTTTTGTTTCAGTTCTCTTTTGTTTCTTATCGTCGTAGAAAAGTATTCAAAAAATGTAGTAAGGCTTCTATTTTTTCTTTTTTGTTTACTGAGAGTCTTTATTTTCAAGCAAATGAGAACCGATGATCTTTTTTCTTATTTTCTGTTCACCAAATTCTGTGTTTCATTGTCTTTTATTTCAGCTTTCTTTTGTTTGTTTATAGTGAGGCCTTTATTTCTTCTTTTTATTTTCAGCCGAATGAGAATCGACGATCTTTTTTTTATTTTCTGTTCGTCCAACACTGTGTTTCATTTTCTTTTCAGTTCTCTTTTGTTTGTTCTCGTCGAAGTACACGGTGTTCAAAAAATATTGTAAGGCTTCTGTTGACTGACAGAACGTACCTCAAACTCTTTTACGTCTTGCAGAATCAAAAATGCTCAATTTTCTTTACTCACAATTTTTCATCAAAACCACTGAGCATCATTTGTTTCCACCGGCCCTTCACATTTGATTTGATGCGACACTCAAATATCAACTCCTTCTCTCTCATACCTTTTTTTTCTGAAGTGAAACAAAAAGAAAAACAAACGATTTCCAAAAGCCAAGCGCCGTAAATCATCTATTATTCATTTATTGAGAGTTTAGTTTGATTTTTAAAAACTTGGCGCTGGAAATCGTCGATTTTTCACTTGTTTTCGGCTTCTTCTTTTTTATATTTATCGTTGTCATTTGTTTCAGTTCTCTTTTGTTTCTTCTCGTCGAAGCAAAGTACAAGGTGTCCAAGAAATATTGTAATATTCTTCTTTTTTTGCTTACTGAGGGTCTTTTGGTTTTCATTCGCCCTATACCTAAAACAATTGACTTTTTTTTTCTTTTGTTATCTGACTCACTTCGATCTTTCTTTTGAAAATGTGAACCAAAAAGAAAGACAATGAAAATACAAAGAAACAAACGAAAGCTTGGTTTGTTTTCGAAAGCTTGGCACCGGAATTCGTTCTCAGCTTCTTTCTTTTAGCTTATTGAGAACCTTTTGATTTTCATCCGAATGAAAATTGACGGTCTTTTACTTTATGTTCATCCCATTCTGTGATTCGTGTTGTTTCAGTTTTCTTTTTTCTTCTCGTCGTAGCAAAGTACAGGATGTTCAAAGAATATTGTAAGGTTTCTGTTGATTGACAGAGCGTATCCTGATCTCTTTTACTTAAGTCTTGAAGAGTCAACAAAATGCCCCATTTTCATTGCTCACAATTTTTCGTCGAAAACACTGGGCTTTGACTTGGCGTTGGCTCACACTCATTTGTTTCCAATGGCCCTTCACCTGAAATAATAGTTTTTTTTCCTTTTGATATCTTACACAATTTTCCTCTACATTAATCGTTCCTTTGAAAAAGTGAAACAAAATAAAAACAACGAAATGCAAAGAAACATATGAAAATTTGATTTGATTTTCAAAAGTTTTGGCGCCGTAAAACAATTGATCTTTTTCTCTTTTGTTATGTAACTCGATTGTCCTCTCCGCCTTATTGTTTCTTTTGAAAAAATCGAAACTGAAAGAAACAATGAAATGCAAAGAAACTAATGAAATTTTGATTTGGCGCCGTGAAACAATTGATCTTTTCTCTTTTGTTACCTGACTTAATTTTCCTTTCTTTCTTTTGAAAAAGCGAAACAAAACAAAAGAAAGTTTGATTTGATTTTCGAAAACTTGGCGCCGTAAAACAATTGATTCTTTCTCTTTTGTTAGCTAATGCGTTTTTCCTCTCCCTCTTGCTCTTTCTTTTGAAAAAATGAAACAAAAAAACAACGAAGAAAACAAGAAAACAAATGAAAGTTTGATTTGATTTTCAAAAGTTGGGCGTTTGAATTGATTCTTTCTCTTTCGTTATGTAACTCAATTGTCCTCTCCCCCTCATCCTTCCTTTTGAGAAAGTGCAACGAAAAAAACAATGAAATACAAAGAAACTAATGAAAGTTTGATTTGACACCATGAAACAATTGATCTTTTCTCTTTTGTTACCTGACCTCTCTTTCACTCTTTTGAAAAAGCAAAACCAAATGTATGTGAAATATGAAGAAACAAATGAAAGTTTTCCTCTTTTGCTTTCTAACTCATTTTTCCTCTTCTCCCTCTCACTTGTTCTTTTGAAAAAGTGACACAATGAAAGGCAAGCAAACAAATGAAAGTGATTTCATTTTTAAAAGCTTGGCACCGGAAATCTTCGATATTTCTTTTGTTTGTTCGTCTTTTGATTTTCAGCCGAATGATAATCGACGATTTTCGGTTCTATTTTAGTTTCAGTTCTTTTTTTTGCGTCTTCTCATCGGAGCAAAGTATAGAGTGTTCAAAAATTCTAGCCTCGACAGAGTGCCACAATTATAAAATTGTTCATATCAAATTGAGATTTGCATTAATTTTTGAACGCCCTGTAAACCCAGTTTGAAATCAAAGAATTAATAAATCAAGCAGAACTTGGTTTTATTGAAAAGTACACGAAATTACATTGTTATTTATTTGGTAACGTTTGATTTGGGTTGGGTTCACTTTCTTTTAACTTATCTGACTCTTCTCTCTCACTCCTTTTTTGAAAAAGTAGTGCACTTATTTTCGAACGGCCTGTAGCTTATTACAATTGTTTTCGTCTAACTTTCCTCTTTTCTCTAATCGTTTGAAATTAGCTGTAAGCTTTTTGAACGCCCTGTAAGTTAAGTTCGAAATGAAAGAATTAATAAATCGAGTGGAACTTGACTGTATTAAACGTATTCGAAATTATGTTCGTTATTTTTATAAGTGACATTTGGTTTGTTGTTGTAGGACTAAAGAAGAGACAGTCAATTGTCCGAATGAGAAAGTGAAGGCTCAAAATTATTTCCACCCAAAATTTACGATTTTTCTTTTTTTTTGGATCTTTCGATTTGGTCAAAATTTATTGCCGGGGAAATTTTGAGACGTCTTATTTAGTTTAGTTATTCACTGCGGGTGGCATTTGTTTTTGTAGGCCTAAACAAAAGACAGTCGAAGTAAGAGAAAACGCTCAAAATATCTGCTTCCTTCTTATTATTGTTTTAATCCAAATTTATTTAATGCCTTCAATTTTATTGCCGAACTGAAACTGTGCGCAACTCTTCAATTTTTCTCATTTATTTATTTT
Organism: Serrognathus titanus; assembly: GCA_039766575.1. Classification (NCBI taxonomy): domain Eukaryota; kingdom Metazoa; phylum Arthropoda; class Insecta; order Coleoptera; family Lucanidae; genus Serrognathus; species Serrognathus titanus. The sequence goes on from CM077911.1 coordinate 1,083,679, forward strand.
AGGCCTAACAAAACAAAAACAGTCGAAAGCTCGTTGTGAAACAAATGAAGGTTCATTCGATTGTTCCTTTTGAAAATTTTGAAGTCAATCAAAGTATTTTCATTTATTCATTTTACACTTTGGAAAAGAAATACTGTGCAGACACGAATTCGAATACCTACCTATATTTAACTGCGCGTCACTGAATGTGTTTTGAATTCAACTGTTTTCAATCACTACGTCGCTCTTCGTCTCTAAGAGAGAGATAGAGCCCCAATTGTTTTCGTTGATGCATTCCAATCGTAAAGGCTGTACGTTGTTAGGAACATATTAAAAGCTGTGTGCATGTGTGTCTGTGTCTCGTCGTGTAAGAAGTACCTCGTCAGTTGTTAGTGATGATGAAATCGAAAGACTTTTTTGATGTAGCCAAACTAGGGTATAGTCGAATTGCAATTCTCCCTTGTCCCCCCCCCCCCTTCTCCCACTCAACTCGATGTTGATGATGGTGTTTTACCTCGTAACTAATGGAATTGTTTGAATTGGACCGCCTCCCACCATAACTTCTGCCAAATGTGATAAGCAGCCTTCGGATATTTCGGAGCGTTGCCATGGCTACGGAATGAATGGGTATTGCGTAACATGGCCACGCTCCGAAATGTCCGAGGTCTGGTAATAAGTACTACAAAATTGTGAGCAGTTTGGGTGTTCTAGTCAGTTGTGCGTTTTTTGTGTTCGAGTAGCTGGAAATTGTGAAAATCCAATTTGGCAATTTATGGTGTGGGGGGTCGATATCCTCGTTCTTTATTAACGTACGTGGAATTGATTTATTAAAAGCTGTGTGGAATTGTGTCAAGGAATAGTAAGTAAATCGATTATTTTTATAAACGAAACTTCTGCACTTCGTTTCTAACTTTCGCGTGTGTAACTCACCCAAAATACATTAACCCCCCCTCCCCCTCCCCGGCCCCTCATCCGTCTTAGCTATAAGATGAATTTGTCTGGACGTGTTTAGGCGATTTTAGCACAAATTTTTTTAATGTATTTCTAAGGTGGTACTTGTGGCGTTGTGAAGTTGTCCAGATCAGATTCTCGCGCATTTACGCCTGAACGGTCGCAATTAAGTTTAACATAGTTTATTTTGTCCAGTTGTTTTAATTTATACTACTTGTAAAGCAGATGATTGTAAATTGTAAACGTCTTGTTGTAACGTAATATTATTTAATAAGTGTCCTGTACTGATAGTTATCAAATGATTTGTCTTAATAAAGATTTTTTAGTAAATTTTACACGCACGGACCTTTTGAGAATATTCGCACAACACCTGCACACGATCCCTGCGCTAGGTTTTGATCGAAAGTGCGCCCGTTTGAAATTTGAATTTTCGCGCGCTGTAAATGGCGGGCGCGATGCGATGCGCGCGCCACCATCGCGTCGCAGTGCAATTATTTTCAAATGGCGTCTGCCTGGACTCTGCGTGTTAAAAAATAACGAACGCTTTTTTGCAGGATAAAATCAAACGAAGTGTTTAAAATGCGTGCAAAAAGTGCGGCGGTGCTTCAGCTTTCTGACGGTGTTTGTGCGGTAACGGCGGTGAACTTCAGTTGCGGTTGCGGACGACTTTTCAAGAACATGTAAGTTCGGATATTTTTACTTAAGTTCCTAGCGCTTAAAAGCGACGTTAATCGAGTGTTTGATGCCCAAAATATTGCAAAAATTTAGTCTCATAAGTATTTATCTCAGTGAACAACTTTGCTTGACAATTACCGATACCGTCCAGGTAAATTACTTTGGTATCGAAATAACCCAAAACTTGTTAGAAATGCATATTTTGTGAGGAAAATCGGCGTTGAAAATTCGATTAAAGTGTTTGGTTTAAGAAATTCAAAATGAGGTTATGCGATTGAATTTATGCGCGGTGTAGATGGCGCTGTTTGTAGTTGATGCTCGCGCGCCATTATCGCATCGCAGTGCAATTATTTTCAAATGGCGTCCGCTTGGATCCTGCGTGTTAATAAATAACGAACGCTTTCTTGCAGGCTAAAATCAAACGAAGCATTTAAAATGCGTGCAAAACTTGCGGCGGTGCCTCAGCTTTCTGACGGTGTTTGTGCGGTAACAGCGGTGAACTTCAGTTGCGGTTGCGGACTTTTCAAGAACATGTAAGTTCGGATATTTTTACTTAAGTTCCTAGCGCTTAAAAGCGACGTTAATCGAGTGTTTGAAGCTCAACATATTGCAAAAATTTAGTCTCATAAGTATTTGTGTATTAATCATTTTGGTCATTAATTTCACTTGATACCGAAGTAACCTGAAACTTTGGTACCGAAATAACTTAAAACTTGTTTGAAATGCATTTTTATGTGGAAAATCGGCGCTGAAAATTCGATTAAGTGTTTGATTTAAGAAATTCGCATTTAAAATTTCAAAATGAGGTTATGCGATTGAGTTTATGCGCGGTATAGATGGCGCTGTTTGTAGTCGCCATCATCGTATCGCAGTGCAACTATTTTCAAATGGCGGCCGTTTGACATTGCGTGTTGCTAAGCAACGAAAGCTTAAAACGTCTTCTCTTACAGAATAAGATGAAACGGAATGTTTTATTAAAATTGTGTGTACGACTAGCGGCGTCGCTTGCGTTTTCCGAGAGTGGTTGTGCGTTAGCGGCAGTGGACTTCAGTTGCGATTGCGGACGACATTTCGAGATCAAGTAAGTTGAGAATTTTTAATTATATTTTTGGCGCTTAAAATCGACATTCCTCGAGTGTTTTTGATGCCTAAATATTGCAAAAATTTGTATTTGTAAGTCGCTTCGATTAGTAAATTTATATGAAATTTGTACAAACTGATTTTTTAAATTTTTTATAAACTCTTGCCATGAAATTTGAACGGCACAGCACGTCTTAGCTTTACTGTAAAACATCTCAAGGAGTGCAGTTAAGACATGCCGTCCAAATTTCATGGCTAGAGTTGGTACAAAATTTAAAAAATCACCCAGTACTTGTGGACTCAAGGAACATAAAACTTGTCACGAAAGTATTTTTATGTAAAATTCGCAAAATGTACACGGTGACGCGCGGTGTTGCCAATTTAGTGATTTTGACACTGAATCTGGTGACTTTGTTCGAAATTGTGAGTCAGCATAACAAAAATGTCGTGACTTTTTATTGATAAATAATTAACACAATCTATAAATAAATAACGGGCTTTGAAAAAAAATCCGTTATCAAGAAGGCATTGAACTTGCTTTTATTTTATGACGGCTTTAACCTTCAGTTTATTCCCATAGTAATAATTATTTGTACAATTGTTACTATGGCAATAAATCGGAAAATAAAATTAATTGAAAGTGAGTAAACCGGCCCTAAATTTTACAGAAATGAGCTAAATCTAACTCTAAAAGAGTTAAGTTGGCAACTCTGCGTTTTGTGAAAACCTATTGGCAACCCTGGAGTCGTAAGCGCCATCATTGTATCGTCGCGCAATTATGATCAAATGGCGGCATTTCGTACGGACTTAGTAAACACAAAAATGTTAATGAAAATTGATCGAACGAGTTGCAAGATCAAATCAAAAGTCGATGTTTAGTGCGCGTTCGTCCGATTACGACAGCGAAGTCGAATTTCAAACTTGCAAGAGCCAAGCCAAGGTCAAGTAAGTTTAGATTTGTAATCAATTTTCACCAAATGATTTTAATGCAGTGTTTGCGTTATATTCACTTATTATTTCTTTAAGTTGCGTGCTACGCGGCAAATTGCTAGTTTTCGTACTTAAATTTCGAAGCCATGTAGGTTATGAGATTGAATTTATACGCGATATAGATGGCGCTGTTCATAGTCGGATGCGTGCGCCGTGCACTTAAGACAACTTTCAAATGGCGGCGTTCGGACGCTTTGCCTCGGTAAAAATATAAAATCGCCCATTTGTAGCACGTTTTTGAGCTCTTTCTTACCCATACAAGTGATTACGGGCATCGAAGAATCAATTCCAAACGCGAAACTTGTTTTGAAGTCACGTAAGTTCCCTCTTGCAGTTTTATTTCTACCGATGATGTTTGATCTAGTTTGTAGCATTTTTAATTTTATGCGCTATTTTAGTACGTAAAAGTCTTTTCCAAATTGTTCGCTTTTATAATAAAATAAAAATTAAATTACGACGCCGCGGACGCATTGCAAGTGGCGCCCTCATCCGTATTGTCGTGCAGTTATTTTCAAATGGCGGCGGTCGTGATTCATTTTTATTTGGCTTCGGATAAATTAAAACTTAAACGTGTTTGTTGCACGGTAAAATTAATCCAAAAGTTTTATATTTGCGTGTACCCGTTGTGTTCGGCTCTTCCGTACGTGCCTGTGCGGTTTTGACGGTGTTAGCTCGCAAATCCAAGTGCGGACGAAATTCCAACGCTGCACACGTTCAAGCCGGTCAAGTACTTCACTTACGTTCTTAACGCTTTAAAAACACTCTTTGGAATCGTTTTCATCGTTTCTTAAGCTTAAAAATTACGAAATTCAAGTGCTTCAGAACTTCGTTTTTTCTCTTCAGATGTCGCTAGTGATTGTCGCCGCCACCTTTGACAGCTACGTTTGAATTGGAAATTGGATTTTTAAAATAAATAATTAACTATAACGAGAAAGAACTGTTTTGAAACTGATGTGAGTGCAGTGTGTAGTGATCTTGGGGGTTTTGGAAGAGTTGCAGATGAATCTGGTCGTGGGGTGCACAAGCCACAAGGTAGGTGTTTTTTAACCTCACTAATATAATTAAGCGCTCGCTATGAAAGCAACTCTTCGTAACATTTATTAATCGTCTGTGTAATAGTATAAATGACTTCGTAATAATAAAAAATACATAATTAATTAAACACGTAAATCACATAAAATTGGCACACTAGAATACACTATACGAAATCAACAAAAAAACCTAGTCAAGCGAACCTCCTACTGCGTGCAAACCACAAAATGTAATAACCTAAGGAATGTTTGATACATACTAATCATATAAAATCGGGGATTAACAAAAAAAATTATTCAAATGCCTTAGGAACCTAGTCAACATTCGATTTCTTTTAAATTATCATATCAGTGCATACCTAGAATAAATGCGAACCGCGGCAATAAACTTTGCAATTAACCAACGATAAAAGTTCATTTGAGGGAAGAGCATTCAGAGCTCGGTTGTCATGTGACTTGTCAACGCTTGGACACGCTTGGCATTGCAACTCTTGCATAGCACGTGGTCATCCAACGGGTAGCACCCTCTGCCTTCGGCCTCTGAAGACAATACTAATCCGCAATCCTAAAGCAAAAGTATTATTTTTTTAGCCCAAGAATTCTCACTTTTTATCTTACCTCGCATTTGTAGCATTGTATGTGGAAACTACGGTCCAGGGCGACGACTCTTACAGTTTCTTCCTGGCCTGGCTCCGGCATTATCGGTTGTTTACAAACACAGCACCTCGGGGCAAATTTCCTTAAGGGACAAAAAAAATTAATTCATTCCTTTCGTATTGTTTGGTTGAAACACGTACTTGTGGAAGTCTTCAATGCAGTGTATCTGATTTGTTGCATCGACGGTGAACGGAATCCCATCCAGGCTCTTCCCGCAGATGACACAGCAGAAACATCCGGGGTGGTACGGCTTCCCGGTGGCCCTCAAAATTCGATCAAGGATCGGCTTCATGCATACACAGCATTTTTCCAGAGTATTCTAAAAGGTAGCCAAATTATTATTTGTTTTATCACTGATTTGGCTGCGATTTATTACCAAGTAGTCTTCTTCACAGTAAGGTTTGCCCTCGAGTGAATAGAACGGTTTGCCCTGGAGGTTTATAGCGCAGTGATGGCAAGTGAAGCATTTCGTGTGGTAGATTTGATCCATCGCAGTGCATCCGCTGTTTTCACCAACAACCTTATAATATATGAGTCATTGTATTACATACTGCAAGAGTGTTTCAAGGAGGTGGCTCACCTTTTCTCTGCATTTCACACATATGCCGTAGCAATCCCCCTCGGGTTCGTTTTCCATGCCTTGAACTAATAGATCAGTGAGGGCGTCGACTTCTTGCTCTTTGACTCCCCCAATTCGACTTGCGGATTGACTCGGACCCGACATGTGGCTGCCTCCACTTACATAGGGGGCGTAGAGTGAGTAATTTGATCTTGATGACATCTGACTTGGGGGCCTCGGATTAATCGGTTCGTATATAGATTCGTAAGTCGACGACTGAAAAGTTGATCGATCAGAATACACGGCGAGTTTGTTTTCAGTGGCGTGTAGTGTGTTTCAAAATATTGAGTCCCACCACCTGTTACTATACTATGTGTGTATGCACTACGAGGGTTAGTTTTAAGGGGTCTTTACCTGCGAGGAGACTCCATAGTAAGATTCACCATAATCACTAAACTGATTACAAAAAGCATACAAAGCATTAGTACAAGAAATACATTCATGTCAGAAATAGAAGCTATTTCATATACAGGATGTTTGCGCCTAGCAAACATCCTGTACAGCTAAATCGTGAAGATAAGTATTAAGCAATCTACGTTTGTTTCCTGATTGCATGAAAATCAAGCGGTATATACAGCAAGCAAATCGATTCGAATAGTCCGTCGTCATACCTGTGAGCCCATCCCGTAGGTGTTGAAGTCTTGACTCGGTTGTGTGGCCCTCCTAAGCTCACTGTAGCTAGAACTTACGGGCGAAGGGGGCGGTGGAAGTTCATCGGGGGGTGGAGGGAAATTCGTGTTGATTGTGCAGGGCGCATAGTCACCTAATGGTGCTGATAACTCAATCGGTGGGGGAGGTGGTGGTAAATCATCGGCTAAAAATAACCATCAAAATTAATTCTTGTTTTTGTCACTTCAAGACTTGTTGCCCCCTACCTCCATTTGAATACAGGTTGTTCGTGTGGGGTAGATTGCTGTAGACTGTGTTTTCCGGTGGTGGATGTCTCAAGTTGCTGTAAATTAGGCCGTCGTGTCCGCGACTTCCGCCCACTTGTATATTGCTGTAGGTCACGTGCTGGTCGGGCTTGTTGTAGCCCTTAGGAACCAAATTTGAGCTCATGGATAGGTTCGAGCTTAGCGATAAATTTGAGCCTTGGAGATTGGTCCTGGGTAGGCTGGACGTAGAGGGCTGCCTCGTATTGAGCAGGTTAGAGTATTGCCCGGTGGAGGCATCCGAGAGGATGTTGGCGTAGTGGGGGGTGTTCCCGTACAAATTTGTGCTCGAAGAACTTGTACCTAGAGGCAGTGTCGATGTGTTTGAAAGCGATTTAGAATGTGTAGATGGCAAGATGTTCGAGTAGTAGTTACTACCAGCGCCGCCGGTGCTGCCACTGTGAAGACTTGATGAGTAAGATGGCTCGATGGTTTGTTTCACCGAGTATGAATGAGGTACCTTAAAGAACATTAAAGAGAATTCGGTTAAACGCAATTCGCAAACGCCACCTGTTGATTAAGTTTTGCAGTTATTTGCATCAAGACGACTCATTTTTAAATCAAATTAAATGGCTTGATTCTTATCGTCATCACTTTCTGAAAATGTTGTTGTTTCTTTTGGTGTATCATTGCCTTTTTTGTTTTTTGATTTTCAGTTTTTAGTGACCCCATTTATTGACCAAATTAATTACCGACATCTTTTTTTAATAATAATTGCAATGCTAAATATGAACGCTCTGGTTATATCAGGACACCATTCTACATATTTTCTTTAATTAAGTAGAAGCACATTTCGATTACGATGTCTTCATTACCCACGCTAATAAAAAGAAAATAAAACAAAAGCATGATTGTGAAAAGAGTGTTCTGATGTAATCATACTTTTGATTTTACTTGAACTTGACCATATGAAATGCACATTCTTTGTCATAATCAACATGATTGCAATAACAGTCTCAGGATTTACTTAATCAATGTTTTATGCAAATTGAATACAGATTATAAGCATTAAAGCAATCGTTATCATTTGTTTTTTTAATCATTATCAAAAAACAAAAAATAAATGTTTAAACTAAAGTTAAACAATAAAATGGAGACCCTGTGATCAATTTTTGTTTATTTGTTATTGACTCATTCTGATTTTGTTGTTTGTTTTAGTTTGTTTTTTTTTTTATTTCTTAAGGTTTTAGAGACTTACTTGCGGTTGACTTTTTTTGGGTTTGGGAGGCACAATTGGGGCTACCTTCTTCCCCAAAGTTCCCTGCTTGGAAACGCTCGGATTCGGCGGTAATTCAGCATTGTTGATTAGCTGCAATTCGGCGAGCTGCTTGTCCAAATCGTCCATTATACTAAAAAAGTAGGCAAAAATTAATTGTGCGCTTTTTTAAAAACAAGCGAACACCAATAATCCACCTATTCAATTCGTCGGTCTGCATGATGATCGTCGACCAACCTATCCAATCGGCAAACTTCCACGATCGAACAACGACTGACGTGAACGTGCAGGGCCTTCTTATCTCGTTCGTCTTATCACGTTTTTCGATCCGTCAATGTCATTTGAAATCAATTAAAATTCAATAAAACGGGAGCAATAAATTGATTAAGGCTGACATCATGGAAATATCGCGTTGCGTTTTTATGCCGATAACGATTCAATTTACGTGCATCTTTGCAAAATACTGCGACGCGGCCAAATTCAAGGTGGCCTCGAAAACAAACGAAACTCTCTCAAAAAAAAACAATTAAACTCCGTCGTCGCCACCGCCGCCTCCCGGGAATCGACGATTTAGGTTAGAAACCGAAACATATGTTGTGCAAAAACCGAAAGGTGCTTACCCAACGCGTGCCGGTTCGATTATCTTCTCCGTTGGATTCGTCGATGGTCGAAATCTTTTGTTTTTGTTGTAGAACACACACACACCACGGGACAACCAAAGCAAACCCACTAGACTGTGACCGCTTCGACGTTCGCCCAGTCGTCCAATTGAGTCATGCGTAGAAACCCGACGGCGTTTTTCCCTTGTTATTCACTTGATCAACAGCCTCGCCCAAAATCGAAAAAAAAGTGCATCAGTTCTTCTCGGTACGTTCCTCGAACGACTGACGACCGAATTTTGTCGAAATATTTCTGGAATTCGTGATACGGAGCCGGTTCTTCATTCTTATCAGCCCAGGCGTGATTCATTTTGGTATTATTTTCAAGTGATGTCATAAATTCCTTCTTGTGGCTTATGAGTCACCTTCTTCTGGTGTTAATTACGAACGCATCTAGGTCACATAAACAATTGTTTTTTTCTTTGGCCAGCGAGGACGAATCGGAAACTCTTTTTGATATTGCTGATGTAACATTTAGTGCGGGGAGGTCGGGGTTCCGGAAGTTGCGGGTTTGTTTTTTGGCGAAATATATCTTGTGTATATTTCCAAATAAGGCAAAAAGCGCAAGTAAAAATACGTTTTCTGTTGAGCAATTTAACGCTGAGGGTAGGGGTTAATGTAAACAAATGAAAGCAATTGCACTTTGCTGTCATCAGCGCGCAGCTGGCAGTGATTTAAGTGATATTCATTTTTATTATTGGATTATTCATACAGCGTGAGCGTTAATGTTTCAGAGCAGTTTAAATTTGGCGCCGTAGAGTACAGTGTGTTCCATATGTTAGGTGTTGATAGTTGTGAAGTGAAGTACAGAATCGACTCGAATATATAAGCCTATCACTTATTAATCAGATAGCGGGATTTTTATGCATAATAGTCGGGCAGCTGAATCGATGAAGCGCCAGCACGAGGTTCATTATGTGTGTATACATAATGAACCCTCGGTAACGCTTCGTCGAATCAGTAGGCCGACTACGCGAGCTTTCATCATACCCTAAAAATTCCGCTATCTGCTCATAGTCCGCCTTTATAGTTATATTTTTTTAACAAAATGTAAATGTGCGAAGATTATGTTTCAATTTATTGATCAGCATTGTAACGAAAATAGAGTAAAGTGAGTTTAGCTAGACATGCTTTATTTTTAAAAAAATTAAGAAAATGGAAATTGTCCGTTATTATTTGACGATTGCCTTTTCTAGGATGAACGGGCTTTATATTTTTCTTAACCGTATTTTTCCTTTCATAATTAAAAGGGCCGTAATAATTATTTTTCTTAACGATCGTCTTTTGTTTTTTATTTTTCTCTTTGAAAGTAACGAAGAAAAAGCTTGATAAATATTTTTCTTAACGTGTGCCTTTTCTTTTTTTTTTTTTTCTTGAAGATAATCGAAGAGTCCAATAATTATTTTTCTTAATGTTCGTCTTTTGTTTTTTTTTTTAATTTTCCCTAGAAGATTTGATCGTCTTTTTTTTCTTCAAAGGGACAAACATGATAAATAGTTGTCTTATGAGTGCCTTTCGTTTTTTTTTCCTCTTGAGGATGACGAATAATCGAAGATTGTAATAATTATGTATTTTTCATAACGATCACCTTTTATTTTTTATCTTTTTTTTTCTTGAAAGGGACAAACATAATGAATAGTTTTCTTAACGAGTGCCTTTTGTTTTTGTTTTCTTTCCGTGAGGATGACAAATAATCGAAATAATCGAAGAGACTGTAATAATTATTTTTCTTAACGATCGCCTTTTGTTTTTTGTTTTTATTTTGTCTTGAAGACCACACGATCGTCTTTTTTTCTTGAAAGGGACAAAGATAATGAAGAATTTTCGTAACGAGTGCCTTTTGTTTTTTTTTCCTTGAAGATGGCAAATAAATAATCGAAGAGACTATAATAATTATTTTTCTTAACGTTCATCTTTTGTTTTTTTTTGTTTTCCCTAGAAGATGATATGATCGTCTTTTTTTTCTTGAAAGGGAATAGTTTTCTTGAATAGTTTTCTTACGAGTGTTTTTGTTTTTTTTTCTCTCTTGAGGATGACGAATAATCGAAGACAGTAATAATTATGTATTTTTCATAACGATCGTATTTTGTTTATTATCTTTTTCTTTTCTTGAAAGGGACAAACATAATGAATAGTTTTCTTAACGAGTGCCTTTGGTTTTTGTTTTCTTCCCTTGAGAATGACAAATAGTCGAAGAAACTGTCGTAATTATTTTTCTTGAAAGGGACAGAGATAGAAAGTTTTCTTATCGAGTGCCTTTTGTTTCTTTTTTTTTTGAAGATGCCAAAAAATCGAAGATAATTATTTTTCCTCGATTTTTCTTAACGATCGCCTTTTGTTTTTTTTTTATTTTTCCTTGAAGATGATATGGTCGTCTGTTAACGATCGCCTTTTGTTTTTTTTTATTTTGCCTTGAAGACGACATGATCGTCTTTTTTCTTGGATGAATGAAGAATTTTCATAACGAGTGTCTTTCGTTTCTTTTCCATGAAGATGGCAAATAAATAATCGAAGAGACTATCTATACTTATTATTTCTCTTAACATTCGACTTTTGTTTTTTTATTTTGCTTTGAAAATGACATGAACGTCTTTTTTCTTCTTGAAAGAGACAGAAAACCCATAATAGATATTTTTCTTAACGAGTGCCTTTTGTTTTTTTTTTTCTTGAGGATGACGAATTATCGAAGGAACTATAATAATTATTTTCTTGAGAGTCGGCTTTTGTTTTTTGTTTTTTTTTTTACAAGTAACAGATAATGGAAGGAACAGTAATAATTCTACTTCTTAACGATCGTCTTGTTTTTTTTTCCTTAAAAATGAAACATAATCAAACGACCTTGATAAGTAGGCATCTTTCTTTTATTTTCTTGTTTTTATTTTTAAATTATCCTCTTAATGATCGTCACTTGTTTATTTCCTCTTGAAGATTACAAATATTCAAAAGGCCCGAATAAGTATTATCTATTTTTGTTTTGATTTCCTTTAAGATGACAAGTAAAGGTCCGTAACAAGTATTTTTCTTTACGAGTGCTTTTGTTTTTTCACCCTAGAGGATGACAAATATTCGGAGAGATTACTTTTCTTAACGAATGTTTTTTTTTCCTTAAAGGGCCATAATATGTATGTTCCTTAACGAGTGTTCTTTTTTCCTTGATGACAAGAAAGGGCCGTAATAGGTATTTTTCTTAGCAAGCGTTTTTATTTTGTTTTTCCTTGATAATGATAAATATGCAGAGACTCTAATAATTATTTCTTCTTACAAATTGATCGTCTTTTGTTTTTGAAAATTACAAACAATAAAAGGGGCTAATAAGTATTTTCCTTAATAAGTATTTTCCGATGTTGTGACATGCATGACAAATAATAGTCGAAATTATTCTTTTTGAGGATCGTCTTTTGTTTTTTTTTTCTTTTGCAGATGACAAATAATCAAAAGGTTTTCTTTTGACTTTACTTATGTCGATCTAACGAAAACCAACCGACTGTTTGTTTTCTTTTTTTAATAAAAATATAAATATTTATTTGGTATTAGCTTAAGTACAGAACAAAGAAATCAAAAATTAAAAAAAAAGTCAAAATTGGCACGTATTCTCAAAAGTAAATGTCAGGGCCCGAATTCAAACTTATGGCGGCGTTCTCCAGCAAGGTTTGGTCGAAATACCCGGCGCCCTCCAGGGAATTGGGACAAATGTACTCCTCGATATTCTGATTTTTCTAGAACAGAACCGTCTTAGCAGAAAGCGGACGCGAATTCGAGCGGTGCTTACCGGGGTCTTCTTGTGTGCAATGCAGAAGGTGCACACTTGGTACCTGTTGGAGGTGCTCGAATTTGACGGGGGTGCGTCACCGCCAGCTTCATTTTCGAATTGTTTGGTGAGTCGTAGGCAAGGTTGGTCAATTGGCCCTAAAATTAAAATGAAACTTGTCAAATGAGGGTCTAGAATTGTGTTACAAAGATTGTACTTTATAAGTCAATAGGATCAGACGTGTTTGACATTTAAAGAATGTTTGGGAAATTGTTAAAATGCGCTTTTGATGACTCAATCTTGCTGAAAACGCTTGAAATCTTCCATCCCTCCTTCTCTATTTTCTGAACGTATTCACTATCCAAACGAAAAGGTTACTTACTTACCGACCATTAACTCTATGGCTACATGCATTATTAATAATTTTGTTAAATCATTGTATGGTAAATAAAACAATAAGTTAATGTCTCTCACACACCCACCCCTAAGGTTCTCATAACAAAAAGCGCTCGTTGGCGTTTCTCTTTTCTGAACGTATCCATTGTAGAAATAAAAAGATTACTAACTTACCGGCCATTAACTGTGTTCCTAAATGCGAAATGTAACTGGATGCCAATCGCAACGTTTCTATTTTACTCAGTTTCCTGTCCTTCGGTTCCGTTGGTATCAACGTGCGCAAGGTGCTAAAAGCAGAGTTTACGCTGAAACAGAAAACAATCGTCCAGAATTTGCGCCACCTACGGTTTTTGACGCGACGCAGAACTTTGCGTCCTTCTTACCTTGAAAGGGACGTCTTACATCTGAAACAAAAAAGTCGTAATGCACTCCTACGCGCAATTAAAAGGAGAGGGAAGACGGCCCTTTTCAAGGAAGCGTTTTTCTTCTCTGTCGGTTTTGCTCGGAACGTACCTGTGTGTTCTGTCTCGTTCTCTGGCGTTGGCCTGACTTCTCTGTCTAACGGGATTGCATCCATCGACTGCCTCGATGTAGCTGTAGTTCCGTTTTCTTTTGTTGCCGGTACTGAACGCCTGCTCGCTTCCGTTTCCGTTGTATTGTAAATACTCCATCTCTCGATCAATTCGATTAATTACAAACAGTCTAATCTGCAATTTATTGTAGATTAGAAGTAATTAATTGTTTATTAAATGGTTCTCATCGCGAGCGATGCACCGCACGTCATAAACAATTGTTTAACAGCAACAATCCGCGTTGGATTTGTAATATTTATTCGCCGCGGACGATAACGCTATCTGCTCTAATTATAAATATTATGGATGCTTCTTCTTATTTATAACAAAACGCTTCACGTTTCACCAACGCAAGCAATGGAACTAGCCGCTAATTGGCCTTGAGAAAATTAACTGGCTTAAATCGATTATAATTAAAAATAATTTGTGCTCCGCTTCGCTCGTTTGTTACGTACGTGGATGTTTTAAATTTTGATAGTCGATGGGTGAAGAAAAGTACTTTTTTTAAACAATTGAAAGTTCATCCGAAAAAACAAGAGAAATATCGATCGATTTAAAAAAAAAATTATCAACTCTTGCCTTGAAATTTTGACGTCTTACTTAAGTGCTTATTTTTCAGTTAAACTGAAAGAATTTCTTATAAAATAATTAAAGAAAACAAAACTGCGGCAAGGAATTGAGAGAGGAAATAAAAATATATGCTTTCTTTTTTGAACAAAATAGATGAAATGAAAATCATCATCTTACTTCTTGAGCGCTTTCTGGTGGCAGTTTTCAAAAATTAAAAGTGAAAAAGAAGTAGGCCCTTACCGAACAAAAACAAAAGACGATCGCTTTCGAACAAAACAGAAACGTTTTTGACAAGGAAAAGAGTAATTAACAAGACTTTTTTTAAACGAAAAAGAAAAACGTTAAGAAACGCTTTTAACGGAAAAATAAAAAGGCAAATAGAAAAGAAACGAAAAGAAAACAAAAGAAATACAAACAATTGACGAAAAAAAAAATTAAAAAAACAAAACAAAGGACGATCAATTACTCTAGTTTCCGAGCTCTCTCCGAATCAAAGAAAAATCATAAAAAATTCCCTTTCGTGGACAAATGAAAACAAACGAAAATAATGAAAAATTGATGAACATACGCGACTTTGAAAAACAAAGAAGAAATCGCAACAAAAATGGAAATTTCACAGACGAATGAAAACAAAAAAAATGACGAAAAATCGGCGAAGATGAAGACTTTTAAACAAGTACGGAAACAAAAGACGATCGCTTCCAAACAAAACAGAAACGTTTTATGACAACGAAAAGAATAATTAAAAAGGTTTTCTTTTAACAAAAAAGAAGAAAGTGAAACAACTTATAATGGTTTAAAAATGTTAAAAAAAATAAAAGACGATCGATTACTGTGGTTTTTGGATCTCCCGCGACTTAAAAATAAAGAAGTCGCAATGGAAAAGAAAATTTAGAAAAAAAATACCTTTCAAGGACGGACAAAAATAAACAGGAGTAGAAAGTGTCGAAAAATCGATTACGAAAATGGTGTCTTTTTGAATGATTCTTTGGCGAAATCAAATGACAAATTTTGGAAACAAAAATTGAAGGAAGTAAAGGAACAAAAACAAGAAAAAAATTGCAAGAAATTTATTAATGAAAGTGAAAATTAAAAGTATTCGTTGTTGGTAAATAAAAAAGGCACACAAATGACGGCTCCCTCCGTCATTAAAAATGGAAACTAAAATAAAACACCTCTTCGTTGGCGAACCGGAAACAAAAGACGATCACTTTCGAACAAAACAGAGATAGAAACTCTTTTATAAAGAAACAGGTAATTAAAAAGAAACAAGAGAAATTTAAAAAAATCCAAGAAATATTAAAAAAAAACTAAAACAGAAGACAATCAATTGTGTTCATACTCTGATTTTTGAGCCTTCTGCGATTTAAAAATAGAGAAGACGCAACGAAAATGAGAATTTAAAAAAATGCGTTTCGAGGACGGATAAGAACAATCAAGAAAAGAAAAGGTCGAAAAATGGACATATTTTCGATTTCGCATAGAATTTAATGATCCTTTGCGAAATCAAAGGCCAAATTTTTGAAACAAACATTGAAGGACGTAAAGGGTAAAATTGCACAAAAATTAATGATAAAAGTGAAAATTAAAAATATTCGTTCTTGGTAAACAAACACACACAAAAGATCTGGTTTTTGACAGCTCCCTCCGTCATTAAAAATGGAAATTAAAACAAAATGGCACTACGTTGGCGAACCAAAAACAAAAAAGGCGATCGCTTTCGAACAAAACAGAAATAGAAACGCTTTTATAAAGAAAAAGGCAATTAAAAAGAAGCAAGAAAAAAATTTAAAAACTGGCGAGAAAAAAAAGACAATAAATTACTTTGATTTTTGAATCCTTGACAAATCAAACGCCAATTTTTTTGAAACAAAAATTGAAGGCCGTAAATTAACAAAAATAAGAAAAAAATTAATGACGGAAGCGAAAATTTAAAATATTCGTTCTTAGCAAGCAAAAACCATAACGATCTATCTGGTTTTTGACAGCTCGCAATGGAAATTAAAAGAAAATGGTCCTTCGTTGGGGAACAAAAACAAAAGACCATCGCTCTCCAACAAAACAGAAATAGAAACTTTTTTAAGAAGAAAAAGGCGAGAAGAAATTTTAAAAACGACAAGAAAAATTAAAAAAAAACAATTACTTTGATGCGACTGCGACTAAAAAGTCAAAACAAAAATGGAAATTAAAAAAATGCCTTTCGAAAAGGGATAAAAACGAGCGAAAAAAGAAAAGAAAATATCAAAGAATTAACTACGAAGATAATTTTTTTTTAATGATTGTGGCGTCGAATGTCAATTTCTTAAAACAAAAATTGAAGTAAAGGAACAAAAATAAGAAAAAAAATGACAAAAAATTAATGAAATCAAACTCCATTTTTTGCAAGCAAAAATGGAAAGAAATAAAGGAACAAGAAAGAATAATATAGCGATGAAAATTCAAATTAAAAATATCCGGTCTTGATAAACAAAAAACTGTTTTTTGATAGCTCCCTTTGTGATTAAAAATGGAAATTAAAACCAAATAGCTCATCATTGGCGAGCAAAAACAAAAGACGATAGATTGGTTTTTTGTTTTTTAAAGACACCTGAAAAATAAATGAATGAAATTCTCCTGAAAGGTTATTGTGAAGAATCGGTTTAAGAAATTCTTGAAAACGCACAAAAGACTTTTTTCTTTTGTATTTTAAATGTTTATTTTTCCTAAAAATCGTAATTGTTGGATTTAATAAGCAGTGACACATCTGTTTTTTTTTTCTTTATTGACTTTTTAGTACACACGAGAATATATAAATGATGTGTGGTAATCAAAGAGTGTCACTGAAATAAACAGCCTGTATACAAAGATGTGTCGAAAAAAAATTAATAACCAGTCAATAAAAAAACAAAATGACATTGATTCACATATGACTCATACAATGAAAAAAATTAATAAACGCTTTTTTCTCTTGTTTTTTCTTTTAATCGTACGTGATCTCACTGTGTTTTTTTTTTGTAGTTCTAACAAATGAACGACGATTTGATGCGAGTAATTGTATCGTAAACACCCTGTATTAGTGAGTTTCAGTGAGAAATGTAAGGCAATACATTTTTGATATTATTTAAATTGCTCACCTCATCGCACGTTCGCCCAAATATCGTTCGTTATTCGATCTTGCGTTTTGCATTCCACTTCACGTGCACATTACCATCGCCTTGGTATTTACAAACAACCGCCTCCAATCGCCTCCGAGTGCTTACTAACAAGTGGCTGCTCGTCAGTTCGGGCTACTAAGCAATTTGTTAATTTTAATGTTTTCTCCAGATGTGAGTGTGCGTATGGTGGATCCTTGCTTTGGTTTCCTGCACAGAACACAGGGACTGAGGAGGAGGCAAAGCCCGCACGTGAAATTATCCCCCAAAAACCGTAGACCAAATTATTTTGCTTAAGTTAAAAAGGCAAAAGAAAAAAGTTGCCAAAATTAATTTATTGCGCAATTCGAATTGTTTATTTATACGGAGACGTGCGCACAAAGCAACGACTGTTATACGTAGCGTTTACGTTTTCGTTTTAGTGCTCGTGAGACAACAACAAATTCATAAAATAGCTCGTTAGCCCCCGACGACATGTGTCAGCTCGGGG
The DNA here is from genome assembly GCA_039766575.1 of Serrognathus titanus. Taxonomy (NCBI): domain Eukaryota; kingdom Metazoa; phylum Arthropoda; class Insecta; order Coleoptera; family Lucanidae; genus Serrognathus; species Serrognathus titanus. The sequence goes on from CM077911.1 coordinate 1,101,375, forward strand.
TTACATCGTAAATCAAATTTGACAAATACGAAGGCGGTGGCTCTGTGCGGGTCCCAAAGTCAAGAACCCGCATCTTGAAGTCGTTCCGAGCAGATTATTTATTGATTTTTAACGGCCCGCCTAATTAGCGGGACGAAGAGAATCGATTAAGCCAATTAATGGACGACGTGATTTCAGACAATTGAACCAATAAGTAGGTCCCTTTCTGGACGATCAAAGACATTATTTTGACGCTTTCTCATATACAGCGTGATCCAAGAGAAGTGATTAAACCAATCAACAAACGACAATTGAACTTTGCCCTTTTTGAACATTGTCATGTACAACATGTTCCAAATTTGCATCGATTGCGAAATCTTTGTAATTTTGTATTTTCTTTTATGGAAAATTAATTGGGTCCGCCACTGGCTGTTTCGCTGTGGAAATCAAGATCGAATCTCGAATGCTCTGTACCGCATCAAGTGTGCGGTGTCTGCTAAACTAATTAGAGCGGGCCACATTTATTAAGATAATACGATAGCGTTGACGTTTTAAGCAGCGTTTCGCGTTTGTTTGTTTATTACTCAGCTGCGGTTGCAGCGGACTTCCCATGTTTTTCTAGGCTTAAAAAAAATAAATAAATAAGCGTACATCAAAACACGCACGCTGTCTGCGGCGACAACGCCTCGTGCATTTCGTAATGAATGTATAACGCAATTGACTGTTTTTTTTTAAGTAGCGCAAAAATGTTGCGAAAACGTTCTGAGATCATTCCATAGATGGTGTTGTTTATGGTTTCATTAATACCAAGTAGAATTGCATGGGGAAACTTCCGTTATCCGATAATAGATGGTATCTCGATATCTACTTGCTCTCTCTGTAAATTTTCCAAAAATTTTTCTTCTCATTTAAAAACGTGGGTATTTTTTGATTTCATTGAAATCATTTTCGAGATTGTTCCTATCGAACAATAGATGGCACTGCAAATATTCTTAATTACCGACGAAAGTTACAAAAATGTTCTATACGTAGTCTTAAAAACTTATTTTTAATTTAAAACCTGTGCATCACGTGCTTTCATTAGAATCATTTTTGAGAAGACTATTACCGCCATACAATAGATGGCACTCATCTTAACTTTTTTCTTGAAAAATTTTGTTGCATTCTTAGATTAAAAAGCGATCGCAGGATGTCACGACTTAAACTTAACTTTTCTCGTAAGGCACCATCTTCACGAAAACAAAGTTTTAGATGGCGCCTCAAAGTTCATTTGGTTGCATTAAACGCTAATAGATGTCGTTTCGATATCTGTTTACTTTACCGTTACTCTGTTAGTTTCATTTAATTGATTTTAAATTTTTTTTTGTTTAAAACTCCACTTTATCATCATAGAATCATTTTTGAGATTACTGCTACTGTGCAATAGAGGGCGTACTTTGAATAATTTGTTCAACTAAAGTGCGTTCAATAAAAACCGTTATCAAGTAGGCTTATGTCAAATGCAAATTTTGCAAAGTTACGTCGTAACTACACAATTATTATAAACATAACCCTAACTTTATATATCCATTTAATTACGATTTTCTAAAAAATGGATAATAAAACAGAATTAATCTAATAAAACATTTATTTTATTACAAATACCTCGAAGATGTAAATAAAATCTTTGACAGTTGAGGCTGTTGATAGCACGCAGTAATTCAAGGTTTCAAACGTGGAATAAAACGAAATTGAGATTTGTGTCAAGGTCGCATTGTGTGTAGTCAAGTAGTCAAGAAAATAATCGTAAAACTTTATATTCCTCTTATACTGCTGCATTTATAAAACGTGGCGTTGTATGCCATTTTTTTAACGTTTTTCCCGTAATCTACGACGTTCATTCTCTTACGTTTTTTTTTTTTGCGGGACAATTGTCAGTCACCCTGTATATTCTTCGCAAAAAATGAAAGATCATTTTTCCTAATTACAAAAATATATTTCGTATTTGAATGAGCCGTTTGTAATATATTTGAATTTAAATAATGTTTTTAACGTGGCGTTGTATGCCATTTTTAAATGTTTTTCCCGTAATCTACGACGTTCATTCTCTTACTTTTTTTTTTTTGCAGGACAATTGTCAGTCACCCTGTATATTCTTCGCAAAAATGAAAGATAATTTTTTCCTAATTTCAAAAATATGTTTCGTATTTGAACGAGCCGTTTGTAATATATTTGAATTTAAATAATGTTTTGATTTATTAAAGTTGTTTTCCAATCGTCAAATGAAATTGATTACCACTTTCAAGTTACTCTTGATTTTTCAAAACCTAAGAGAAAAAAAAAGAAAATAAAAATTAGTAATGCATATTGTTTTAATCAACAGTTATTAGATGACAGCACATTCTGAAGTTGACTAACTAGTGATTTTTTAAATTTTGTATCAACTCTTGCCATGAAATCTGGGCGGCATGTCGTAGCTTAAGTGAAAAGTACATAATGCATGGCACCCCTTGATACAGTTTTGCATTAAAGCTAAGACATGTCGTCTAAATTCCATGGGAAAAGTTGATAAAACATTTAAAAAAATCACTTGGTGCTAACAATAATGTGACGCACAATTATAATGTGCTATTAATTATCCTCCTAACTTTGTACCACAGAATTTATTTGCAGATTTCGTTTCTCCACTCTGCTATTATAACAGTAACGCCACCACATATTTGGTGCGCTAGCTCCAAACTAACGCTCAGTTTGGCTCCAAATTTAAAACATTATCTGTGACTATACAAAAGATTATTTCGTTTACTTGTCTTGCTTTTGGAAATTTTGAATAGCAGTTTATACAATAATTCTTGATTTTTCTCTTTTTCCTCAGATAATTTCAAATCTCATTAATTTTTTTAATGATACTTCTTTACTTGACTAAACTAAAAACTTCCTCATTAAAATAAATATTTTATTCATCATTAATACGAGTTTCAGTATTTACTTTTGGTTTAAGTTAATTTTATAACAATGACATAAACAAGTTAGACTTAACTTAATATACATTTATATAAATCTAAACAAATAAGTACCGACATAAAAATGGAATTAACTGTGGGAATATCGGACACACAAGTATGCGCTGGTGAACACACATTTTACAATTAATCTCCTCAAGCGAATGAAGGAGCACAAGAGAGCTACGACATCATGACAATTCCCTCGCGGCCTTCTTTTAAGGATATGTCAAAATGAGAAGTTATTCTTGATTGTTGCATTGAGGCTCGCTGTGCTATCTGAAACCGTTTCTTTCAACCTCTTCGATCACTTGGATCAGTTTCTGCTTGGTTTTCTTGTTGTTTTGGAAAGCACAGCTGACAAGGCTGAACAAGTGCTTTGTTGAATACTCCTAGAAGTTATTAAATTAATATTTGCGCTTGAGATTGGCGCCAACGTACGTTATGTTCACGTATCCACTTTTCGAGTTCATTTTCCGGAAGGTAGTAGGCTTTGACGTAGTTCTCAACGTATTCTCTGTGGGGGACAGGACGTAGTGACGATATTTTTTCAAATTTGGATAAGAACTGCGTGAAATCTAGTTGCATTAAGGCCCGTCCCCCGTTCGAACACTTTTTAGCCTCCGAAAACCTGTAATTTAATTTGATAGGTGAATGGAACGGGGGCCAATCAAATTGATTTACCCTTGAACCAACGTATGAGTGACGATGTGGGCGATGTTTTCCCATAGAGTCCTCGATACTTCGGTGGAAACGTGGACTTTAACGTTGACCTGTTCGAGACGGATGGTAAAGATCTGTATTTCCTAGAATGGAGTTGGATTATCACACGGGTTCTTACAGGTTTAAGTTACACCCACCCGTAAGATAATATCAATGTATGTGTTATGCTGTGACATTACTTCCTTGATTTCCCAATTGATTTTCGACATTGTTATTAGGATTTGGCGAAGGTCGAAGGCGTGTGCGGCCACCGCCATGTAAGTTGGTCTTCTTAAATCTATGGCACTCGTTATTGTCTGAAATTAAAAATAATGTTTACTAAAATTAACTTCTTTTTTGTTTATTTAAGGCCTGTTTTTCAATCATAAGTTAACTTTACCTTCAGTTTATTGCCACAAGACTAGCAAAGTTTCAAATTACTTTAAGAATAGGAAAATAAACGTACTTTTTTAATTTTAAAGTAACTTTAAATTTAAAGTCCTATTATAAAAGCGACAAATTGTTATAGAGGAATTGCGAATTCAATTTAAATTTCCCGCCACATTTAATTTGAATGATCGTATCTCCAATAGATGGCGATCGCACGGCACATGTCAAACGTTGCCTAACCTCAAAGTTAACCTCCTGTCACGTCGCTTGAAAACGCTCTGTGATGGAAGACAACGTGATTAAACAAAACGATTACATCATAGTGCAACGACAGGGCTACACGAAATTACACAAAATCAAAGAGAAGGGGACGCTGTCGCTCGGTAATTTCCTGGTGGAGCTGGGCAATGCCCTAGGTGAAAAGTACCAGACGACATTCCAGATGAAGCTAAAACCAGGCACAAAAAGAGTCTACACTTTGGAGAAAGTTAATCAAACGACCACAATTTCACAGTTGAGCATCGAATCCTCCGGCATAGACAATCGGAATATAACCGACGACGGAAGCTCGCAGGCTTTAACCAAGGACGAAATCAGCAGACTCAAAGACGAATCGCTTGGGTCTTGCAACATAGTCGGTCAGTTAATTAATAATTCAAGGACGTTCAGTTCAAAAACCGAGTACAGCCAGGAGAAGTACATGAAAAAGAAAGAGAAAAAATACTTCGAATACGTGCAAATACGTAAACCGACCGTGAGATTGCTAGTGCAGATGTTTTACAGGCAAGACCCCGCGAAGACCTTGGGCGTACGCATCGACGATCTATCCCAAATCTTAACGTGCGTAAACGTGCAAGCCGACGGTAACTACTTATTATACGACAGCGGATCATCTGGGTTAATTACAGCGGCAATTTTAAACGCAATCGGTGCAGGAACGACCGGCAAATTAATCCATGCACATCCGGGCAACGAGTGCCAAAAAGCCGCAGTGCTTGCGTTAGGTTTTCCCCAGGAACAATTAGATAGATGCATTAACGTGAACTTGTACTCAGTGTTGCGGTGCTTTTACCAAAACAAAACTAGTTATCAGAGTGACGGGAATACTTCAGGGCGAAAACGAAAATTAAGTGGCGACAGTGGTGATGAACCCCCACCGAAAAAACCATGCTGGCAAGAGGATAACGAACGAGCTTGTCGCGTCCTGCAAGATAAAGTCGATGGATTAATCATCGTGTGCAAGGAGCACCCTGTGAGTATAATCAAAGAACTCCTGGAGTTTTTGGATGGTTCGAGAAGCCTCGTCGTTTTTAATCTACTGAAAGAACCGCTCCAAGATTTATATTTGTATTTGAAGGGAAGAACCGACATTATCTCCTTGAGGTTATCCAATAATTTCATGCGGAATTACCAGATTTTACCTGACAGGACCCATCCGGAAGTCAATATGAATAATGGCGGTTACATCCTAACCGGTTTTAAACTTGTTAATTAATAAAGTTATGGTGTAATCAGACGGAGACTGTTTTAATCATTACCTGGTTGAAAAATTGTTGCAAAATTATATTGTTTTGCGGTGGGATTAAGTACTCCACATAGCCTTGTAGAAACTCGTACTGTCTCGATAGGAATATTAGACTTTCGACTGCGACTATTCGCTCTGCGAGGCCGTGAAGTTGCTCGGGCTTCATTAAATCAACGATGGGTGATAGCATGGGTTTCGATATCTTTTCTCTGTTGGTTTGAACCTCTTGAGAGGCGACATCTGCTATTAATTTATCGGAAATTCTCCTTAGAGTAGTATTCAACTTCTGAGTGTATAAATTGCTGCTGGAAACAGTCTGCAAAGAAAATTGCTCAGATTGAATTTTAAATTAGAAAACTGGTTGGTTACTTACAAGATCTCCTGCAAAGAACTCGTGTACAGCAAAAATATAATACTCGAAGAGCTCGTTCATGCACATGACGATATCAAAAGCAATTGGCCTCAACAACCTCGACATTTGCAAGTATTTTCCGATTTGCCTGAGGACTGTTAGGGTGGTGTTTGTTAGAATTGGGGCCTTGGCGTTGTGCTTCTCCCGTTTTTCTTTGTGAGTTGATCTGAAATACATGTTTAAGTACAATGCGGTGCAAACAAATCGGATTAAAATTGCGCTGCTTACAGATTTACGTTTTCGTCGAGGAATTCGTCGACGAAATCCTTCTTCAGATCCTCGTTTTCTTCTTCGCTTTCCTCGGAGCAATAACCTGAAGCTTCATCGCCAACACTCGCCAGAAAGTCCTCCTCGATTAAAGTTTCATCCAAACGAGAATCAAACGGTGTTCCGTGTTCAGCAAACCGGATGAAATAATTACCTGAGTTAAAAAAGGGATTCAATCGATTAAAACTGGTAACAAAATGTGGTTCGGGGAATTTTATCTAAAATAAATAGCTTCGGAATGGTTTTTAAGCCAGTTTGAATGAACTGGGGTTTGGTCGTGCTTTAAGTTTCAATAGGAAATTATTTTAATTATATGACGAGGCAGTTATTATTATTATTATTTAAGTGTAACAAGTATTCAGTTCGGTCACATTAACATATCTTGTAGCGATTTGTGAAATCTTTAAATCTAGGTGTCCCTAAATTTGTACCATAAATTATACATTAGAGTGCAGGGTGTTAAAGTTTCTCATAGCGTTTTTCACTGAGTTAACACTATCACACTCTGTGCGTGAACAAATGACGTCAGAATCTGCCCCAGTGTACATAAGCGCTGATTATCAATTTTTCCGCGGTGTTTGTCTTGCACTACCTCATATAATTCATGTAGATGTAGAAAAGTGTACACTGGTATCTTCCCAGTATAATTCCAGTAGAGTGTAGACTCGTGTACTCGGAGTATACCAGTGCAAAACGCTATCAAAAATTAAACTTTTCTTTGATATACAGCGTCGAAACTCAGCTGATGTCAAAAAGAAGAATGCTGAGCAATATTTATTTTTTTTAAGTTTTATTTTTATAAATATTTACTCACTTTTATTGATTTCCCGATCAGAAGACGTAATTGTAGAATTTACTGTTTTTTGTTTTTTTAGGAAAAAGATGGAACTTTTTATTCTATTTTTTAATTCGTACTGTTTACATACTTAAAAAAAATAAATATTTTTCCAGAGATGTGCTATACAGTATTTTTTTTCAAATTTGTTACTGATAAAGGATATTTGTTTTTACTCCAAATATCTTAGGAAAAATTTCGCGGAACATCTTTTTTTTAATTGAATGGAAAATTTTAAAATAAGGAGTACAAAGAATATTTAAACCAAAAATTCAGTGAATATACAAGCTGGTTCAAAAGTAATGGGCCACAGAGCAACAGTGAATACTTCTGACATCAAAGTTTAGTGCTTGTCTAAAGTCAGTTTCCCTCCTGTTAATTTTGGAACCAAATAAGATAGAAAGTTCACACAAAAACCATGACATGTTTAATTGATCACTAAGCAACGTGTGAGTCCCCGCGTTTCTCGTCGTCGTCATTTTGACGTTTCTTACGTCTATCACCTTGACGTTTGCTGTTGTTTGTCATCGTGACATGATTAGTTGGTCAGTAAGCAACGTGTGAGCCCCCACGTTTCTTGTCGTCTGTCATTCTGACGTTTCTTACGTCTGTCACTTTGACGTTTCTCGACGTCTGTCATTCTAACTTTCCTTATGTCTGTTATTTTGACGTTTCTTGTCGTCTGTCATCTTGACGTTTGCTGTTATTTCTCGTCGTGATATGATTTGTTGGTCACTAAGCAACATGTGAGCCCTGACGTTTCTCGTCTGTCATTCTGATGTTTCTTACGTCTGTTATTTTGCGTCTGTCATTTTGATGTTTCTCAACGTCTGAGATTCTAACTTTTCTTACATCTGTTATTTTGAGGTCTGTCATTTTGACGTTTCTTGTCGTCTGTTACCTTGACGTTTGCTATTATTTCTCGTCGTGATATGATTTGTTGGTCACTAAGCAACGTGAGCCCTGACGTTTCTCGTCATCTGTCATTCTGACGTTTCGTACGACTGTTATTTTGACGTCTCTCATTCTGGCGTTTCCTACGTCTGTTATATTTTCGATACACATAAAAATACTAGTACAGTACAGTAGGTGGCGCTGTGCGCACTATAAACTTCAAAATTTTAAATAGCAGAGTAGGTTAAGTGACATATCATTTTAAATAAATTTTTATTCTAAAAAGTTTTCTATTAGGGACGACACATTTTGTTTTAAAATAAAACACAGATATTGTAAGAAATTCAAGATAATTTTTAATTCTGTGTAAAGTACAGTTACTGATGGAACACATCATTCAAATGAATGAATCTATTTAACTCAAGTTTGGTGAATCGATTATTTCCAGAAATGGACCAGTCAATTATCCTCCTCGCTAGTACGATATAACACCCCTAGACTTCTTTCTGTATAGTTAAGTCGTTCATTTACGCCAACAAACCAGCAACATTACGACTTGAAGGCCAACATTGAACGTGTTATTGCTGACATTCGATCCAGTTTATGTGAAAAAGTCATGGAAACTTGGGTAAAACGGATTTATTCCTGTCAGGGTTTCTGTGGAGAATATTTTAATGACGTTATGTTCCATCAATAACTTTTCACCGAACTAAAAATGATCTTAAATTTCTCACGACATCTGTGTTTTATTTTACAAACAAAATATGTCGATCCTAATGTAAAACCCTTTACATCCATTGACGTCAGTTTTTAACAGTCTTCTTTTATTTTTGAGTTAATGAAAAAAAATATGTGCTAGTTTAAAGTTGTTTCATCTTCGTATTAACTTTGCAATAAAATGAGATAGGAAGTTTGAACAAAAACCAAATCAAAGTACATAAAAAGTACTAAATCCAGAGATATAGTTACGCTAAAAGATGTACTAGACGGCGCTATGCTCGCTATGAATTTCTAAATTTTAAATAGCAGGGTGGTTTAAGTGACGTTAATTGAAAAGAACGTCAGTTTTACAATCAATGACATTATCAGGTTACAGTTTTTAGCATTTATTTTTACAAATATTAAATTTTTGAAGGAATTCTATTTTTCTATGGTGAATTCGCTATATTAGCTATGGCACTGATATTAGGGACGGCTTGTAGATATCAAAGCGCACTTAACATAAAACTTTTAAGTTATTCCAATTGCTACACTTTCGTAAAAAAAATTAAAAAAATAAAAATGTGTAGCCAGATTTACTTAACGTATGGGTTTTTTTTTATTTTAGTTTTTTCGAAAAATTGATATTGTAGAAAAGTTTTACTTGCTTCTAAGCTACTGCATTAGTTATTACTTATTACTAGTTTGATTATCTTAGAATAGTTTTGATTTTTTGTTAAAAAGAATTTATTCGTTGTAAAAATACCTACGAAATTAAAATTAATAATTATTGTTTGGGTTGCTTACAATTTTGTCAATTCTTCGTCTTGATTTTTCTAATATAGCACTTCAGAAGTAAGCAAAACTTTCGTACAAAACCAGTTTTTTCGATAAAACGAAAATATAAAAGACTTCCACATGTTAAGTAAATCTGGGCACACACTGTACATAATCTGAGGAGCTTTTTCTTTTTAATTGAATTGATTTTGTAATCTATCTGATCAATTACAACTAAAAATTTTGGGATAATTTTCAACGGATAAGAAAGTGGCATCAATTACACTTATGTGAGTTATACAGTGCGTTAGAAAAATCGGAAATTTAATTCATTATTTTTGGAAATGCGCATTTTCGGCAAACATCCTCGGACAGGTCAATTTTATTTCTTTTTTCTTGATTTTTATATCAAATTTCATAGATGGCGTTGAAGTAGCGAATATGACGTCATCGTTGATTTTTTAAATAGCTACATTATATTTTTTTGGCGAAACTTGTAAATGTCGATCTTCCTGATTGCAGTTCTATGGCTGTTCTTCTTAAATGCAACAATATAGCATACTTATATGTACTTTGTAAATAAATGCTAAAAAAATTTAAATTAATTTTCCAATTTTTTTAAAAACTTTAACGTTTATTTGCTAAGTAAAAGTATAAGCATGCTATATTGCCACAGTTAGAAAGAGTAGATCTACAAGATTTCGTTAAAAATATATTATTTTTGCTATTTAAAAAGTTTGTCGATGATGTTATATCCGTTACGTTCCCAGCACAGAGATAAAAACAAATGTGCTTTATAGATGGCGCGTAATTATGTTTGGAACTCCATTAACACAGTATTGCATTTTTGCACTTTACACAATGTTTACTTTTATTAACGCACAAATTATTTTAAACTACTGCCAAATAAAATTTTGATATTTAATTGCAACATGGTATTTAGAATTTATCCGTCATTTTGATGGCGGTATTATTTAAATTCTTAAAAAATTCTATTATTTAATTTTCTTTGCTTTCCCATCGTTGTTTCCACGTTTTTTAATATTCTATTAAATTAATCAGGTTTGTTGATATGAAATTAAGAATGAACAGTTTCCTGACTTAAGCTCTTGAAGAAATTTCTGTTTTAGTTCACGTTCAAGTTCGGTTCGCAATCTTAGACAAAAACTAACAAAACCTGGCGGTCATACCGGTTATGCTGCTGCCATCTTGCGAGTGGTTAGACGAGCTGCAATCCGGCGAATTTGAGTACGGAATAGCCTGTGATAATTGCGGTCGTGTTTTGTAATTTTTTAAAATCGATCGAAGCGACTTGAATTCCTGCACATAAATTAATAAATTGTAAGAAAAGATAAAAACTTACTTGGTCAACCTCTGCAGACTTTTTATTATAGGTTTTTCCCACAACCGTTTATTGTGGAAAACCCCACAATAAAAAAAGCTGCAGAGGTTTTTCCACAAAATTTACCATGAAAAACCCCACATTAAAAAACTTGCAGAGATTGACCAAGTTTGTTTTTTTACTAACTAAATCTAACTCTGCAATAGCATGAAGCTTTTTTGTAAAAATTAATTATATATAATTTTTTTGATTTCATAATGAATTCATTAACCTGTAACTGCGTGATTTCAAACGTGGCTTTCACGGGGCAGACTTCCCAGCTTTCGTTTTCCAAAAAAATCTTCAACTCTTCCAATCGCTGAGCGTGATAGTTTTTGAAGTAATTGACGCTTTGCTTGCGTATCGATTCTTGCAACTCCTCAGATTTACTGCCGCAAAATTCTTCACCAACGTTAATCAATCTGTGGAATCAATCGAAAATGGGATTTCAGTTTTGGGGGAATGGCGAATAGAACTCACCGATGGACGATCCCTAGGACTTGTACGAACTGATCGAACTTGTAGCAAGCCAGGTCGCTGTTTAGAAAGAGATTCGATACCTTACTTTGCACGTCCTGCCAAATTTTCACGAGATTATGCTCCAGTTTTTGTTTGATATACTGTCGGTTGAAGTTGTCTTCGATGTCGTTGTTTTTTTGTTCACTTTCGAGCTCTTGACGATTGTGCCATTTGATTAACTGCTGATAACTTAAAACTATTTTGAATAAGGCCTTGCATAAGTCGACTAAGCACGGAATAAACGACTCTTGATTCACAGACTGCAAATATTTATGTTATGTCGGTTTTTACCATGCGGATGTACTCACCAGGCATAGTTTCTTGTAAGTTTTCTTGCCGGTATTATCAGTAGTATCCACAACTTCAGTCGAGCTAACATACATGTGAACTATGTTTAATGCTGTGTTGTAGATAGCGCTTATGTAATGCATGTGAAGGTGATCGACGGCTATCTGCGTCTTTCCCAGTAATTTATAAGCGAGTTGAAGTTTCGAGTATTTGATGGTATCAAAGTAATAGCACATCTGTAATTATTAGTTTGGAAAGAAGCTTTGAATACGTTATTAAAAAAGAAAAAAAAATCACCTGCGCTAGCACTCGATCAAGTTGTTCTTCGGTATACTCAAGTGTTTCTTGTAATTTATTAGTTAATGCTGCAACGCAGGTGAAGTGTCTGTACGTGTTAGCCATCACCTGACACTCTAATAACAAATCTATTGCACCAGGATAATCCTCCTTTTGCAGAAGCTTCTGCAGTTTATGATCCGTGTGGTGCTAGAAACTTGTTGTTACAATCATTATGTGCGATCCAATTATAAAGGTTTACCAAATTCCTGATCGTCAAGAGACTCTTTAGTAAGTTCTGCACCAGCTTCCTCTTGCGATAGTTAGCCAAAATGCCTAGGCTATCGCTGAATTGTTTTTCTGCAACGCTGAGGTCCTTTCGGCTCGTCCTGCACATCACGAGCGCTTCTTTTAACTGCTCGCAAACCTCCAGGATCTTCTCGAATTCTCGGTTGCAACTGCTTTGATGCTCGAGTATTAATTGGAGGACCTTCTTTGAAACGACTTGGTGTTGTTGCTTCAGGTTCTTGAAGTCTCTCTGAATCTGATCGCACTCCAATACATCAGGTAGTTTCTATTAAAAAAATAAAATAAAATGGGGTTATGTTTGAATAGCTCGGTCACGTACGTTAAGTTCAAATCTGCATATATCGAACTCTTCATTCATGGAAAAGTATGCGGCCTCGATGCTTTCCAAAATGTCCTGATCGGCAGGCCTATCGGATTCTGTCACGGTCTTGCTGTTTATGGACAGGTTCTCAACCTGCGAGAAGTGGTAGCTAGCATCGGAGAAGCCCATCGAGGGAATTTTAGGCCCCTGAAATTCGAGGAACAATAAAAACATAACCTCATTTTGCGCTGCAGGGACGTACCTGCTTGTTTATCAGTCCGAGAATTTTGTGCTTGAGTTCGTCCATGTCCTCAGGAGGTCGTCCGCCGGTGATTAATGCGAATTACGTAGTTGCAAATTGCAGTGCAAATAAACTATTTAGCGCATTTGACATTTTGTTGCAATTGTAACAATTATGAGCAAACGTCAAATGGTTCGTTGTTTGACACACAGATGGCGCGCTGACACGCGAATATTTTCGGAGTGGCGCACATCGCCGCCATGTTTAAGACAAACTCTTTGTCTCAGAAGTTACTAATGGTGGGTTTCTGGTGCTTTTGATATTTTTCGAGTCTGGCATATTGCCGCCTTGTTTAAGACGTTACTTGTCTTTTGTCTCTTTTGTTATGCTCTAAAAAATAGGAAAAAAAAGATCTTTTTATTAAGCAGCTTAAAAGTAAATTCTGAATAATTTAAGTTAGTCGTGGCATTTTGCATTTTTTTTTTTTTTTGGCTGAATAATCAAGAATTTTGTTTATGAAAAAATTCCGCTTATGACATTTCCATTAATCGTTTTTTTTTTGTTGCACATTACGTGTTGTATGCATTAAAGTTTGTTTGGAATAGAGCGCGTTAGATGTCGCGTCGGCAGGTGTTGGTTTGTGATTGTGAATGGAGAGAAGCCCACGGTAAGATGGCCGACTAGATCAATAAATCGAACACCGTATTTTGCGTCCGTTTCGAACTTTTTTCGGACCGTATAAACAACAAAAAGGTCACATCGAAATTATTAAATGCGTGCGCCCTCGAAAACGAATCGTGCAGTGTCCCTGTCGTGACGGCTGGTGCTCGTGAACAGTTTCCCGTCCAGAGTAATGTAGCCCTAGCAATTGTTTTAGAAATGGTAAGTGGCATTTACGTGCGCTGCCTTCTTTTGTTTCCCGTTTGGGATCGGGTCGGCCCCGGCCCGCCTTTATCAGATAAGGGCCCAATTTGTCGCTTAATTGCGAAAGCTAATTAATTTTAATTGCCCCGATTGACAAGTTAATTGCAATGTATACAACTCCCTGTACTGGTGGGGGGTATGGATATAATTTATTAGTGTTTATTATCATCCGACCGAAGGTAAATATTTATACAATTTTGAAACCAAATGGTTTTTTTTTGCTTTGTTTGTTATTTCAATAGACGGGATTTTATATTTAGTTAGATGTGTGGTGCTCGCTGTATTTCTTCGTGTGTACGTTGGCTGCTTAGTGAGAAAAAAATTATTAATAATAATTCATAGTTTTTTTTTTTAATTGATTTTCCTTTCGCGAAGTGTGCTTCGGCGTTGTTGCCTTGTTTGACGGCCCCGCTCGTCGTAATTACCACTTGGTCGTAAATAAAGCCGCAAGGGTATGAAAGGACCTTCCAAGTCACGCCGAGTGAATTAATGCTAATACGTGCTAAACGTTCGTGTGTGGTTTGCGTGAAGTACGTATTAACGCCCGATAACCGCGCGCAATTGACACGTATCAGTTTTTAATTTTTAAATTTATTACTGCACACCGCCTTTACGATTGCGCGAGGAACATTTTTAGCGTATGTAGGGCCGACAGTCCTGTAGGCGATACCACGCAAACCAATACGCCTTTGTTTTTTGTTCAAACTTCAAACCACTTTGATTAACAATATATTATGAACAATTTTTTTTTGTTAAAAACATTAAATTGTCTTGTAAGCTTAAATAACACAAATCAAGATGTGAATTTATTATTACTGACAACAGAGATATACCGCGCAGCAAAAAAAAAAACAAAAGGTAGATGTTAAACTTCCGTATTTGATACGTAATTCATCATGATAAGTTAAATGTGTCAAATTCTTTGCTACGTTTTGAATAAACAGTCCATAAATCAGAATCAGGAAAAAAGAACGCAATAGGCTTGATTGACAGATGTCAGGTTTTTGCTTCAGCCTCGCATATGCCTGTCAAAAGTTTTTGTCGTCAGTGAACCAAAAAAAAAAAACTAATTTAACAAGTGACGATAATTTTAATTGAAACAAAATGACAGCTGTCAATTTGTAAAGTCTTAGAACGTAATGTGATTAGTTTGACAGCTTGAAACACTTTCAAACGTGACACAGAAATTATTGATGAAATTAAAACTAAAGAAATAGCAAATACCGTACGATCTGAAAAAAAAATTGACAGATGTAAAAATTTTGATTGGGTCGTTGAGACGATGTATGAGAAATTTATTCCAAGTGAAACGTAATAAAACAAAAAATAAGTTTGATGAACTAATAATAATTGATTAGTAAAAACAAAAGAATTTGACAATTGTCCGCTTGTAACGCTTTAAAATGCGATACATAAATAATCGATGAAATCAAAACAAAAGAATTAGTAAATGCTGTGCGATCTGAAAAAAACGACAAAAACAAAACAAGTTCGATTAACTAATAATAATTTGATTAGAAAAAAAATGTAACAGTTTGACAGTTGAAACGCTTTAAAGTGTGATACAGACATGAAAAGAAAAACAGTTGGAAGATGTCAAAATATAAACACATCGCTGGCAAATTTTAAAACAAAATAATCAGCAAATGCCATGCGATCTGAAAACAAAACGACTGACAGATGTCAAATTTTTGATTGGGTCATTGAAATTTGTTCCCAATTGAAGTGTAATCAAACAAAAAAAAAAGAAGTTTTATGAAATGATTTGATTAAAAAAAAACAAAACAATTTGACAGTTGTCCGCTTGCAATGCTTTAAAATGCGATACAGAAATTAAAACGACAAACAGTTGGAAGATGTCAAAATATAAACACGTCGCTGGCAAATTTTAAAACAAAAGAATCAGCAAATGTCGTGTGATCTGAAAAAAAAACGACTGCAGACGTCAAATTTTTGATTGGGTCATTGAAATTTGTTCCGAATTGAAGCGTAATGAAACAAAAAAAAAGAAGTTTTATGAACTAATAATAATTTGATTAAAAAAAAACAAAACAATTTGACAGTCATTAGCTTGTAACGCCTCAAAATGCGATACGGAACTCTGAAGAAATTAAAACAAAAGACAGTTGGAAATTGTCAAAGTGGAAGCACAGCGTTGACATATTTTAAAACAAAGAAAGTAGCAAATGCTGCTTGATCAGGAAAGATAAATGACTGAACTCTGAAGAAATTAAAACAAAAGACAGTTGGAAATTGTCAAAGTGGAAGCACAGCGTTGGCATATTTTAAAACAAAAAAAGAGCAAATGCTGCTTGATCAGGAAAGATAAACGACTGACAGATGTCAACAATTTTGACTGATCGTTTAGTCAGCTGTGAGAAGTTTGTTACGAATGAAACACCCTTTGATGAAATTAAAACAAAAGGCAGATGAAAAATGTCACGTATTTTAAAACAAAAGAAATATCGTGCGTTTTGAAAAAAAGAAGCGACTGACAGATGTCAAAAATTTTTTGATTGCCTCGTTTAGACGGCGGTGAGAAGTTTGTTGCGAATGACACGTTTTAAGCAAGAAAATAAGAATTTTGTCGAAGTGATGATAATTTTAGTAGAAAATTAAATATTGTTGCGAATGACACGTTTTAAGCAAGAAAATAAGAATTTTGTCGAAGTGATGATAATTTTAGTAGAAAATTAAATAAAAGTGACAGTTGTCAGATCGTATTGATTTAAAACGTGATGCGGAGGTCAAGAGACACTTGAAAAATGTCAAACTAAGATCACAGCGTTGCCATATTTTCAAACAAAAGAATTCAGTAAGTATTAAAAACTATAGCGGTAAACATTTGGTACAAGTCGATTTAAGGTCACAAGATGTCGCGACCTGAATAATAGTAACATTGATGTCAAATTTCTGTCGGGTTGTTTAGATGTATGTTGTTTTTCACGTGCACCACGCTTAATAGTGCAACAATCGAAACATTCACGGTCAAGGTCATTATTTATGGCCTTGAAAAAAAAATTAAATGACACCTGTCAATTTCTAATAGCTTACTTTTTATTAAAAGGAAAATAATTGAAAGATAGAAAGATTAATAAAAATACCGTCCTATCTGGAAAAAACGCAGTAGGTTCGACTGACAGATGTCAAAATTTTGGTTGGGTCATTGAGACAGATAATTTTAAACGAATGATAATTTTAATTTGGACCAATTTGACAGTTGCAGTTTGTAACGTCATAAAAAGTGACTTTTTAATTGAATTAAGATGACAGTTGAAAATGTCAAAATAGGAAGAGCACGGCGTTATCATATCGTAAAACAAAAGAAATCAGCAAATATCATGATATCCGAAAAAAGAAAATAGATAAGGCCGATTGATAGCTGTCAAAGTTTTGTCAACAACAGGTGTGTGTTGTTTTTCACAAGTGTCGCGTTTTTTAAAAGAACGTCAAATAAAGACGCATTCAATGAGTGAAATGATAGAACTTCCTAATTTGTAATATCTCACGTGTTATGTGAAACTCAAAAAAGTAAAACAAAAGAGGGTTGCAAGGTGGAAACATCAAAAATACTATGCGATCAGAAAAAAAAGAATACAATAAATAAAATAGATATTCTACATAATGATTGAAACTAAACGTGTTAAAACAAAAGAAGAACGAGAAGTTCACACCAACTGGTAGTAACGGTCAATTTTAACAGAAGAAATAAAGAAATTAGAGTGGAATGAAAGTTGTGAGTTTGAAAGATGAAAAAAAAAATCTAAGTGTGGTATGGACATTTAAAACAAAAAATATTTGGCTAGGAAACACCGTGCGACCAAAAAAAAGTGAAATTAGTAAAACTGACGGATGCCAAACTTTTATCAGGACGTTCAGGTGTTGGTAAAGTTTGGTGCGAGTAAAACACATTAAAATAATAGAAACTCAATAAAGTTCCCGTCAAACGATAATAATGTTCCATTTTAAAATAAAAATATAAAGAAATTATATAAGAATGACAGTTGTCAAATTTAAAGTTTCAAGTGCAGTAATAAAAAAATAAAAAAATCGGAAAACGTATAAAACTGTGCCAGAAGTCACTTGTTATTAAAATTGTTTTTTTTAGACAGCCTGTATGTGAACGGTTCTATTACATTTGGCGGGTGTGTTGAAAAATGTTTAATTTCGATTTTAAGCGGATGGAATGTTGCGTCCTTGTCGATTTAAACATTTTCAGCGAAAAAGATATTATTGTCTCGCAGATTAATTGCCAACATAAAACCGACGCATACCTCCATAAAACTGAAAAAGAAAAACAAACCGACCTGAGCGCGAGCAGAATTCTAATAAAATCGCTGACGCTTGCTCGCGAAACGTCGATTAATACGCCTGTTTTTTGCGCAGGGAAGCCGCATGTGCAACTAGATACGAGGGTCGCGCACGAAGTCACCGCCGCACGTGGTTATGGCAACCACGCAGGGTGAGATTAGAGTTGGTTCCGGTAACCAGGTAAAGGATATTTATGTACGTGACCTACGAGACGGTAAAACCTCAAAATTCTTTTACTGTGGAAAAAAAATGTGGGACACCCACGTCCTTTCTAATTACACGTTAATTTTCGGTAATTAGAGAGATTGCAAAGTCCGAATTGGCACCTCGTAGTAGCACCAAATGTTAAAAGATTTTTTCCTACACTTTAGTGCTCTTTGACTTCATTTTTTTTTTTTTATTGATACATTTGGTGCTACTTCCGGTGACTTAATTGGCATGACATATAATTGGCCGACTGCACGACTTTAGAAATTTTATCAAAATACTCCATCCAGCATGGTAGTACCTAGCACTGGTTGTTAGCAAATTACCACTGACGTACCGCAACCAGTTTGTTTCTATATCGTACTTTTACACTAACAAACGCAAAACGGACGAATTTTGCATGGGCGCTTCAAACAAAAAACAAAACAAAAACGCCAAGTGTATTTTACAACGAACCGCCACCGCCTGCCATAATAGATCAAAGCGGCGCGTGAGGGGTCTAATTTAACGATGTAATCGGAAGCGGAAGAAACGCGTTCCGAACAATGACGCCCTCTGCAGGTACTAGGGAGAGACTTGGCAAGGCTAATAATCACGAGTCGACTCTCAAAAGATAAAGAAAGAAAATCCATGAAGTCGCGTTCTTTTGTTTATTGATTTGGGTATTCTGTTATATACGACATAGAGAGCGGAATGAATTAAATTCGAATTAAAAAAAAAAGATCGGTGGTAGTTATACAGGGTGATAAAGAGAAATTGGTGGTAATTATATACAGGGGGATCGGAAAGCATCATCATAATGTTTAGTTAAAAAAAAAGATGACGCCTGTCTGTCCATTTCTTGTCACCATTTTGCGTTTTATATTTAATTCAGTGTAAATGACGACAGGTGGCGTTCTATAAGTGTCTGGAGGACTCCGTTGTTCATTTAAAAAGCTCGACGAAAGCGTAGACAGATGGCGCTGTGTTAAATATTAGGAAAAGATTTGGCGCTCCATTACATGTGTTGAATCCAAATGGACACAATTAATTTTTTCTTAATTTTCTAACCTTTATTTTTCAATTAAAATCACTAAAAATATTTATAGATGGCACTGCATTAAATATTTAAAAAACTTTTAACAGCAGGTGACGCTTTATTAAATGTGAGTATGTATCTGTAAGACACAAACACAGTTAATCTTTTTTTTTTTAATTAATTAATCTTTTACTTTTGAATAAAGGTCGCTGAAAATATTGATAGGTGGCGCTGTATAAGTATCGAAAGGATACGTAATTAATCTTTTTAAAAATTTTCTAACCAATTAAACTAATTAAAAATATTCATAGATAGCGCTGTATCAAATATTTGGAAAACTTTCAACAATAGATGGAGCTATATTAAATGTAAGTTATCTGGGGGGGGGGGGGCATATAATTAAAGTTTTCGAAATGTATCTAACATTTGCTTTCCAATCAAGTTTCGTGAGAATATTGATAGAAGGCGCGGTATTAAGTATTTGGAAAACTTTCAATAATAGATGGCGCTCTGTTAAGTGTAAGTTTTCAAAAATTGTCTAACATTTGCTTTTCAATTAAGTTTCGTCAGAGTATTGATAGATGGCGCTGTATTAAGTATTTGGAAAACATTTTAACAGTAGATGGCGCTCTGTTAAAAAATGTGAGTATCTGGAAGACACATACATACCGTTAATCTTAAAAAAAATTTAATATTTTGCTTTCCAATTAAGTTCGATGAAAATAGTAGTAGATGGCGCTTCTATAAATATTTGGAAAACTTTTAATAATAGATGGCGCTGTATTAAAATATAAGTATCCAGAGGGCATAAAATTAATCTTAAATCTTTAAAAATTTCTAACCTTTGCTTTCTGATTATGCTCCGTGAAAATATTGATAGATGGCGCTGTATTAAAATGTTTAATACATTTATTCATATATTTAACAGTAGATGGTGCGCTATTAAATGTGTGTATTTATTTTGAAGACACGTATAAAGTTAATTTAAATAAAAAAATTAAACTTTTACTTTCCAATTAAGTTCAAGGAAAATATTGATAGATGGCGCTGTATTAAATATTTGCAAGTATTTTAACAGTAGGTGGCGCTTTATTAAATGTATTAAGTATCTGATGGATATATAATTGATATTTTTAAAAATTTTCTTTTCTGTTAAACTTGATAGTTGGCGCTGTATTCAATATTTACAAAACATTTAACGGTTAGGTGGCGCTCTCTTAAATGTATTCAAGGTGATCACCTTTCTACTCAGTGAAAAGTGAAGTATTTTGTAAAAGTTTTTATTTAGTAAGTAACGCCATCCTTTGCTCTATCTGTCTGCTATTCTGGCTTAGTTTAGTGAAAATAATGATAGATGGCGCTCCATAAATATCTGGATTTATCCAGAGATCGTTTTTAAACTTTGGTGACAATATTGACAGATGGCGCGATATTAAATGTATGAAAGGCATTTTTAGCGACTTGTTTTCTGGATTACACTTCGGGAAAGATGGCGCTTGATCGATGAAAAAGTGAAAAGTGAAATATTTGGAAAGCATTTTGTAGTGGTTTTATTGTAAACGATGCCATCCTTTGTTTTTTTTCATTTAGTTTTTATTATTATTAAATAAGTTCAGTGAAAATACTAACAGATGGCGTTGTCTTAGATAAGATAAATTTTCAAGTTATTTAACGGTAAATAGAGCTTTTGGTTTAACACAGACAAACTCTTCGTATTTGATGAACAATGACGCTGTACAAATATTTGTAATCCCATCGTTGCTCTGCTTTATTGCTTTTCCGGTTTAGTTTAGTGAAAACAGTAATAGATGGGGCCCTGTAAGTGTCACATAATTCACCACAGTTCAGTGAAAATAATCCCAGATGGCGCTTTTCAAGTTATCACAAGTAGGAACACGTATTTGTACTTTTTGAAATTTCTAATCTTTGCTCAGTTCAGTAAAAATATAAACAGATGGCGCTCTTTTAGATAGATATTTTCAAATTACTTAACGGTAGATGGCGTCCTACTAATAATCACAATTGGGAACACCTATTTGTACTTTTTTAAATCTCTAACCTCTGCTAAGGTTCAGTAAAAATATCAACAGATGGCGAGCGCTCTTTTAGATAGATATTTGCAAATTACTTAACGGTCGATGGCGTTCTACTAAATCTTCGCGTTCGATAAAAGGTGAGACGGATGGCAAGTATTTTTTTGAAAAGCTGGTGGTTTAGTTAAGGAAATAACGATAGATGGCGTTTTTAAAGAAACGTTAAGCGCCCATGCAAAATTGGTCTGCAGTAGTAAGGATGTAGTTGTTAGTCGAAGTGGATGTTGTTTTACGTTCTGATGAATAAAATTGGGGAATATTAGGCGCGCCTGCCGGACTTTAGGCCTTCAGTTCCCCCCGAACAGTTATCCCCCGATCCCGAATTCAGCCGGACAAGGGAAGAACTGAGATGGATCCCGGCGATGACGCTGGACTCGGACCTGCTTATGTATCTGAGGGCGGCCAGGTCGATGGCTGCTTTTGCCGGCATGTGCGATGGTGGTTGTCCGGAAGATGGCGCTAACGCGGCCTCCAGGGACGACACGACGATAAACGCCTTGGACGTGGTAAGATATACATTTCTTACACTCGAAACGATTGCTACGCAATGTGTATGCAGCTTCACGATTCCGGATATGATCCTGGAAGGGCCCTCCAGGCTTTAGTCAAGTGCCCCGTGCCCAAAGGCATCGATAAGAAGTGGAGCGAGGAGGAGACTAAGAGGTTCGTTAAGGGGCTACGTCAGTTTGGCAAGAATTTTTTTCGAATTCGCAAGGATTTATTACCGCACAGAGATACAGTCAGTATTCAAGAGTTGAAACAAAAGAGAAATTTTGAATTTTGAATTTCAGCCAGAATTAGTAGAATTTTATTACCTGTGGAAGAAGACGCCCGGCGCCAACAATAACAGGCCGCACAGACGGAGGCGACCTCCCGGTTCCTTGCGGCGAATCAGAAATACAAGAAACAGTCGAGGTGGTAATACACCACCTACCACAGGTAAACCAACATCAAAATTATGAGGTGCAATATTTTGATGTCGTTTCTTGTAAAGGTCGCAGTGGCGCCCCCGTTGAAACAGAAAACAACAGGCCATCGCCTCAACCAGGGAAAGAACCCGGTGAAACTAGCTCAGTTACAGAAGACGACAATTCAGAAGATGACAGTGACAGTCGAGACGCTCAATACAGATGTCAGCACTGCTTCACTACTAGTAAGTACAAGTTTGGTCAAGAGAGAGCGCCACCTTATAAAATAAAATAAAGGTGTTGCCAGACCGTTTTAGCTGGAAATCTCAAGAGATATGTGGGGGTAATAATTTATAAGTCGACGATTTTTAGACTGGTAATGACCTGGC
The DNA here is from genome assembly GCA_039766575.1 of Serrognathus titanus. NCBI lineage: Eukaryota > Metazoa > Arthropoda > Insecta > Coleoptera > Lucanidae > Serrognathus > Serrognathus titanus. Next base: position 1,124,001 of record CM077911.1, read on the forward strand.
AACACTGCTCTAAAGAAAATTCTTAAAAGAAACAGTTTCACGCTTTTTTTCTTTTTAATTAAATACAGATTCACGCGATTGGCAAACCGGTGGTAAAGACCGGCAGTTACTTTGTTGGGACTGTCGAACTTACCTGAAGAAAACCAACGAGCTCCCTCCGTTAACCCCCGGCGCGGCAGGAGGCGCAGTCCCACCTTCAACGAACCTATCCAAGGACAACATCATCTCAGTGAAAGAAACCATCGTGAAAGACTTCAACAAGGACATCACCAAAGAAGGCGCCAATGCAAATGCGAACGGGACCAATAAAGCGAGTGAAAAGGATGTGAAGGAACCGTCTTATCTGTTCAGGCCTGTCGCAGAGAGCCCCGATGCGAGCCCCCAGAGAATGAGGACCAGAAATAAGGCGGCGAAGGAGCAGACTACGAATAGAGCGAGACCTAAAAGAGGCACGGAAACGCCTGAGCCGAAAACTCCCTCAAAACAAAACGCCAATCCACTCGAGAAGGTTAACACACCTGGAACACCCGGGAAGAAAAAGGGGGGTAAGAACGACAAGCCGGAGACTCCTTCGAAAAATCGGAAACGCACTCAGGATAAAATCGATGACCTCGAGTGTGATGATAAGGAGCTCGGGTTGTTCAAAAAGAAGCGAGATAGAGCTGAGGTATGTCCAAATTAATCCGGAGGGTTCACTTTTTAAGGTAAAATTTAATTTCAGAGTCCTTCAAGTGATTCGGGCTCGGTGAACGATGAGGTTGACAACAACGAACCCGAGAGTGAGTCCATGGATGGAAGCAGTCTTCCTCCGCCATCTGTCACTCCTACTATAATTTCAGCAAGTATTTCGGCTGCGATCAGCACTTCCATACAGTTGCAGGACACTCCAAAGGTCAAAATCGAAAATAGTGAACCAGGTAAATCAATTCTAACGGTTTACATACGATGTAATGTTTTTACAATTAAAAAGCATCTTGTTTTATCTTAAGTACGTGCCCCCCTCCTCCCTTTGTCGTTAATATTGTTAATTTATACTTGTCAAGTGTGCATTTTCTCTCGATCTCAATCCAAAAAACCTGATTGGATTTACTTCTTGTTTTCAGTTGAGAAACTACCTGTGACATCGGTGTCTCCCCCTATAGTTCCAACAGTGCCTGTCCCAGTGATAACAGCCAATAAGGTCCCCACTATCGTGACGAGTGAACCCACCCCATTGAACGTTTCGATCCGCCTTCCAGATGACATCAACGAGCGTAAGAACCTCATCAAACGAAACCTAGTCCACACCTCGGACCTCAAAGACATGAAATTCGTTGAGGCCGCAGTAAAATACAATCCAGAACCGATCAAGAAAGAAATCATCAAAGTCGAAGCCCAACTCATCAAAGTCGAGAAAGAAATGAAGGATGAAGTCAAGGACATTCCGGATAAGTTCAAGACGGAGTTGATCATACCGAAGGTAACGATGGACAAGGTCGTCATCAAGGAGGAGCTCGAATCAAGCAACGAAGCCCTGAATTTAAACGCGAAGGACGATTACAAGGACAACCTTTTCATGCCCCAAAACATGAACATCAAGGAACAGCTAAATTTCAGCCTGAAGGACTCTCACTTAAATCACTTGCAGCCCCTCGGCTTGCAAGACCCCAAGGAACAACAAAACTTGGCCCCGCAGTCCTACCTCAAGGAATCTTTAAAAGTCGAACAGTTCGTTTATAATCCGACGAAGGAGCAGCAGCATCCGTTGAATGCCGTTGTTAAAATGGAGCCTCGCGATGAACCGATTGAATTGACCAGCTCAAGGGCTGATTTGTTCAATTCATCGATGACTGCGCAGACCTTGAATATCCCCACGATAATCCCCATGGCGCAGATGCAATCTGGGGGTTCTCGAGGAAACGATGGGCATTACGAGGAGGAGAAACGGGAGAAGTTAGAGCGCCCTGAGAGGGTGGAACGGCCTGAGCGCAGCGATTTAACCATCGGGCAACCTCCGCTCCCTAATATAATGCAGAGTGCTAACCTGGTTACCATCGGGGGCCAACAGGCATTAAACCATTATGGGTATATGCCGTACAATCCGCATTCACCCAGGAACTTGGATAAGAGCGTCCCAACTTCCCAGCCCTTGCTCGCGAGCCAAATGTCCCAGCAGATGGAGCCGCAAAACCTCAAGATTAAACAAGAAGTTCCTGAAACGAACGGATACACACACGGTGGTTATTCACAACCCCCTAGTTCCAGTGGTCACAATACGAATCCCTCGCCTCAAATGAGCATGCCCTCGTCAGCACCTTCTTCCATCAGCGTCCCGAGCTCGGGTGGTGGTTATGGGGCTCAGAGTAATTCGCAGGGGATGCAGATGCACGCCCCCAGTGATCCCCTGCAGAGTTTGAAGGATGTTAAAGTGCCTGGGTTTTCGTTGCCTTCGGTCGTTGCGCAGAGTGTTCCGAACAGTGAGAGACCCAGTTCGGGCCCGGCTATCGAGAATATTAAGAAGGAGCAGCCGGATTTCACTGTTAGCATTCCTGTGACGAGCGCTAGTCCCGTGCAGAGTGTGAAAAGTCCTGCCCCCAAACCGACTAGTGTGACTCCGACACCGATAATCGTTTCCCAAACGCCCCCACTTCGACAAAGTAGTAAGTAAAATTGTCTTCCTTGTCTTCAATTTCAAACACTCTTCTAAATATCTCAGGATTCTTGTGACTTTTAGGTCTAGTTTCTGAAAGTAATTTTAAACAGGCCGTTAAATAACTGGATCGTTAAATTTATAGCGTTTTCGATTCATCTGCACTGGTTGCACTCAAAAGTATTTGCATTTTCTTTTAACCTCGTGTAATAATATGAGATGAAGATACTCTGAGTGTGCACTAATGCATGCAATCAATCGAAAACGCTATTAATGAATGGTTTGAATCTGAACTGACAGTTTTGTTCCTTGCATTTGTTAAACAATCGATCGTCTTTTGTTTTGTCATTTTTTTATAAAGAAAGGCGAAATACAAACGACTTTTGTTTTGTTTTTATGAAGAAAAAAGTCGAAATTCAATTGGAATTCGATCGTCTTTTGTTTTGTTGTTTTTTTTAAGAAGAAGAAAGTCAAAATTCAATTGGAATTCGAACGTCTTTTGTTACTTGCACTTGTTAAACGATAGAGCGTCTTACTCTTATTTTCATCGCCCTTCCTTCCCTTCGCCTTCTCTACCTCTTGGATGAAATTATTTTCTTTTTTATGAAAAAAAAAGTCGAAATTCAATTGGAATTCGATCGTCTTTTGTTTTAACTCAAAAGTAAAAACGAAAAATTTTTTCTTTTACGTTCAAATCGCCCATCAACTTATGTTTCTTGCATTTGTTAAACAATCGATCGTCTTTTGTTTTGTTTTTTTTTATGAAGGAGAAAGTCGAAATTGAAAAGGAGTTTTATTTTTTTTATAAAAAAAAGTCGAAATTCAAATGGAATTCGATCGTCTTTTGCTTCGTTTGTAATTCGTCTTTTGTTTTGTTTGGAATTCGATCGTCTTTTGTTTTGTTTGGAATTCGATCGTCTTTTGTTTTGTTTGGAATTCAATCATCTTTTGTTTTGTTTGGAATTCGATCATCTTTTGTTTGTTTGGAATTCGATCGTCTTTTGTTTTGTTGGAATTCGATCGTCTTTTGTTTTAACTCAAAAGTAAAAACGAATTTTTTTTTTTTTTACATTCAAATCACCCATCAACTTATGTTTCTTACATTTGTTAAACTCGATCGTTTTTGTTTTGCTTTTTTTATTAAGAGGAAAGTTGAAGAAGAAAGTCGAAATTCGATTGAAATTTGAACGTCTTTTGTCACCGCTCTTTGTGTTCTGTCTTAAAAGAAAAATGAAAGTTTTTATTTTACATTGTAATTGTCGACCAACTTTTGTTTCTTACATTTCATAAACTATCGATGGTTTTTTGTTTTATTATTTTTTTTATGAAGAAGAAAGTTGAAATTCGATTGGAATTCGAACGTCTTTTGTCATCGCTTTTAATTTATTTTCGGACTCAAAAGTAAGTTTTTTTTACATTCAAATCGTCGACCAAAACTTTTGTTTCTTGCATTTGTTAAACAATCGATCGACTTTTTTTTATTATTTTTTTTATAAAGAAGAAAGTCGAAATTCAAAACGAGTTTTATATTTTTTATAAAAAAAGTCGAAATTCAAATGAAATTCGATCGTCTTTTGTTTTAACTCAAAAGTAAAAACGATTTTTTTTTTTTACATTCAAATCGTCCATCAACTTATGTTTCTTACATTTGTTAAACTCGATTGTCTTTTGTTTTGTTTTTTTTTTATGAAGAGAAAAGTTGAAATTCAATTGGAATTCGTCTTTTGTTTTGCTATTATTATTATTATTATTTTTTTTTGAAGAAGAAGAAGAAGAAGAAAGTCGAAATTCAATTAGAATTCGAACGTCTTTTGTTTCTTGCATTTTTTAAGTAATAGACCGTGTTTTGTTTTTTCTTTTTTATGAAGAAAGAAGTCGAAATTGGATTAGAATTCGGACGTCTTTTCTCATCGTTCTTAATTTAATTTCTGACAAAAAAAAACGAAGGTTTTTTTTGTTTTCAAATCGCCGACCAACTTTTGTTTCTTACGTTTGTTAAACTATCGATCGTCTTTTGTTTTGTAATTTTTTTTATGGCGAAGAAAGTCGAAATTCGATTGGAATTCGAACGTCTTTTGTCATCGCGCCAAATTTATTTTCAAATTTATATCCAAATCGACGACCATTTTTTTTTTTGTTCCTCGCGTTTGTTAATAAACGTTCGTCTTTTGTTTATGATTTTAACAAAAACCATCAACTCACGTTTTCGTTTGCAATTTTAGGCCAGTGTTGCCAATTCTAATGCGCTTAAGTGTAAAATATTTAATGTATTTACAAAAGTGAAAACAATTTGATTTTTGCGCCATTTGTTTCTGATAAATTATTTTCTGCTTCTAGTAACTTTTTAGTGATTGTTTAAGCTAAATGTTCAAACTTTTTACAAATGTATATTGGCAACACTGTTAACGACCCATTTTTTTTTGCTTTTGGACTATTCGCGACTAGGTCACATAGTCAGTCAGATGCGTGCTGACTGACTGACTGAGTTTTCAATTTTTTTTATCACTTCTCGTAGGTCTTAGCTTTACTGTAAAATAAGTGCAAAATGAGTGTAAATTACATCTGTTTCAGTTAAGCTAAGACATACCGTCCAAATTTCATGGCGAGAGTTGATAAAATTTTTTAAAAAACCACTCGGTACAATGTTAGTGATTTTAGTCCAATTTGATTTGAAACTTTTGGTATAAAATTAAAATTCTTTCAATCGCAACCCTGACTGCTGCATATTCGCTGAGTCAAAGTGTTTCAGAAACCCATTTCCTCTAGTATAACAGCGACTTAAATTAGTTTCCAGAAACCGGCGGCCACTTTTTGCATTAAACCCTTCAATCTATAATTAATAATTTTGTGAAAAAAGAATTGTTTGACGTTTATTCATTTAATATCTTTTTCGCAGGTACAAACTCCCCTCAACCAGGGATGGCACACTCGGCTTTAAACTTGATAAGCCCCGGATCGAACGCACCAACTTCTTTGGCCCAACAAATGCACCACCATCAACAGGGACACCCCTTCGGAAACCCGATGCATCCTCCTCACCCCCTAATGCATTCCTTGTATGCCATGCATCAATTTCCTCATTCATATCCGGGTTACCCTTACGCTTTCAGCTATCCGTATGGACCTGTCGCACAGCCTCATGCGATTCCTTCCCCTCACCAACCGACCACGATAAGACCGGAAGCAGGGGTAGTAGGGATGAAGCCTACGATTGAAACGAGCACGACGATGATCAGCTCGCACAGTAACAGCACGACGAGTCAGTTGACTGCGAGGAGGGAAGTGCGAGAGCAAGATGAGAACGGTAGTGAAAGGCAGCAGACGCACGAGACCACTTTGACACACCATCAAAGCACATCGCATCACAGTGCCGTGCATTCGAGCACGGAAAAGCAGAGCTACGGTGGGACGAATCATTCTATAACGATTTCGCATTCCACCAGTTCGAGCTCGAGCCAATCACTGCAGCACAAAATTAATCAAAAGACTGTGAGGACGAGCTCACCACATTCACACACTCCGGCTTCACAGACGACTTCATCGTCCAGCATCAACCATACGTCTTCTACTTCGAACCACCAGCACACACACCAACACCATCACACGCATCACCATGAGAGGATGTCACCGGGTAATCAGATGTTGAGCCTCAGACATAATATGCATGGGAAACCCCCTCCACAAACGAACCCCCATCATTTAATGATACAGCCGCCAAGCATGGGGCACCATGGACCTCCTTTAGGTATTTACTGCGTTCTCTTGATGTTATTTCGTTGTAAACTTGAGGCTTTTTTTTTTTTTTTTGTTGTAGTACCTGCGATGGCAAGTAGCTCTCTTGATGCGTTAAGGGCACACGCTGTACATGCTGCAGCAAACATGCAAAACAATCTTCATCCACCGACGACATCTCCGCTCTCGTTGCAGCAACCGAAAATCATACCGGACGAAGTCAAAATCGAACCCGAACCGGAGCCCAGCCCCGAGGAAGACAGCCAGCCCAGTCCGGTTGGGCCAACGCGAGGCCCATCGCCTGAGCCTCGAATCGAAGACAGCGAATGCCATCGAAGTCAATCCGCAATGTAATTATTTTACCATTCGCTTTTCACAAAATGGTTTTCGTAAGACATGTGCCCTAAAATGTCTTTTTTCTATTTTGGTTCTTTGATATGAAAAAGGAAAGCTTCTTTGTTTTGTAATTTAAATATAGGGAAATTTTGTTTTGTCGTCATGTGACGGTTGGTCATTTTGTTGGGCGCTTAAAATAACTTCAAATGTCAATTTGGAGGTTATGTTTATGATTTTGAGATGTCAACAATTTCAAACGGACGTCAATTTGGGGGTTATTGTAATTTGTTATCGCGAAACTAATAAAACAAAGTTTCGAGTGCTTTATTAAGCAATAAAATGAATTTTTAGATTTTTAAAACACTGGAACCGAGGTGATTACAATTCGTGTACAAGAACGGACCTGACTTTCAAGCCGGTGCCAGACTCGAAGCTGGCACGTAAGCGAGAGGAAAGGCTGAGGAAGCAAGCGGAGAAGGAAAGGGAAGAACGTGAGAGGGCGCAGCAGGCGCAGGCGCGCAAAATCACCACACCGGATAAGCCGGATGTCAAGCCACCGTCTCGGGGCCCCCTGGAAACCGTCACGTCTCCGTACGAACGCTTCCAACGCACGGGTTTCCCCGACACACCAGCTTTAAGACAGCTTTCGGAGTATGCCAGGCCCCATGCGGGCTTTAGCCCAGGTATTTCGCTTAAGTTTTCCACAGTTAGTTGGTTGTTTAAACTTTTTTCTTAAGTGTTCAGTCGAAAGCTGCATTAAGTAGTCTTCAATTAGATCAACTTGAAAAGTCACGTTAGTTTATAAACATTGACAATTATTCAAATGTCACACACCATAAATTAAATTATTTTTATTTATAAGACAATTTCAGTTAAGTTAAGAAAATGAGCTCGAAATTATCCAACCAACTGCTGCTTATACTGGCAAATACGTCATAATTAATTTAATTGTTTTGGTTTTAGGGCACATGCCTAGGTCTTTGCTGCCCCCGACTCACTGCATGGACCCCATGATGCAGTACCAGCTGACGAGTTTGTATGGGCCGGGGGCTCGAGAGCGCTTGGAACTCGAACATTTAGAGCGTGAGAAACGAGAGAGGGAAATACGCGAGCTGAGAGAGCGCGAGCTCAACGACAGATTAAAAGAGGAAATCATGAAGAGCGGCATGAGGGGGCCTCCAAATCCCATGGATCCTCATTGGCTGGAAATTCAAAGACGGTACGCTGCAGCTGGGCTTGCGGGACCAACAGGTTCGTTACAACCAAATTCTTTATTATTTTTTTGTAATTGAATACTCTTAGGACCCGGTGGCTTGCCTCTGCATCACTTCGCCTTGTACCCCGGAGCTGGGGGTAGTGCACCCCTTTCGCAGTTAGAGCGTGAGCGTCTAGAAAGATTAGGAATTCCACCTCCAGGACCTCCAGGTCCTCCCGGAGCACCGCCTGGACACCCCCATCACCCCGCCCATGCGGCTCAAGCGCTTGAAGCAGCTGAAAGATTGGCCTTAGCCACAGATCCAATGGTACGTGTTTGGTTGAGTTTCTTCTGTATTCTTGTGTTGTTTTGTTTTAGGTTCGTCTGCAAATGGCGGGTATTTCCCCGGAATACCACGCGCATACCCACGCACACACCCACGCGCATACCCACCTGCACCTCCACCCTCAACAGCAGCAGGCTCAGCAAGAGGCGGCGGCGGCCGCTGCGGCCTTCCCCCTGCCAGGTATGCCCCGTTTGGCTCGCGGAATTTCCTATTAAAATCGATCTGTGTTTCTCATAAAGCGTTTTTAGCATCAGGTACGCCCGGGTACCCCCGGCCGGGCCTAATTCCGGGTAGAGATGGCCCCCTGGGCCTCCACCATCCTGACTTATTAGGGCGCCCGTACACGGATCAATTGGCTCATCAGGTAAGCAAGCGGACGAGTTGATTAATAATTGCTTTTTGGTATGTTTCTGTACCAAACGCGGTGTTGTTTTTTAATCAGGCTGTGGCCCATGAACAATTACAGAGACAAATGCTTCTGGAACGGGAGAGATTTCAAGCGCACCCATCAATCGTGGCCCAGCACGAGGAGTACCTTCGGTGAGTGCAATTTTTAACTCTTCATTTCTGTATGGGTGGGTGCGCGTGTGTGTACGAAAAGAAAGCGTATACTGAACCAGTTTTATTTTTTTACTTTATACTTCTTTGTGCTTTGTCTGATATTAACAAACGGAAAAACAAAAGAAAATTTGGCTCGATTTTCTTTTGTTTACTGGCTAGTTCTTGTTTTGCAAGAGTGGGTGGTGAATCAGCAAGGGGGAAAAGCAGCTCAGAGAAGGAATTTATCTAAATTTTTTTTTGTTGGAATTTTTAAGGGTTAAGATGTAGACTCTTTTTGGGTTTTGAGTTGAAACCAAGTAGATTCCTTAAGTAGTCCTAGACAGTTTCAATGGCGCCATCTATCGGAAACGAAAACAACTTTCGACTGGATGGCTGACTTCGAACGTGTTTGAGGTTTGAGAATTGTTGCAAAAAAAGCAATAAAACATAGAATTTTTTTAATATTTCTGCTTGATTTCAACTCAGAAGTTGTCGTCTCATTAACCACAATCCCAAAAACTAACGTCTTTGTGTTTTGCTTTGAATTAAAAAAAAAGAAAGTAGCTGTTTTTTTTTTGAGTCGTTTTAACCATATTGATTTTGTTTGCTGCAGTTAACGTCACAGCTAAAAATGTTACGATGGTGCAAAGTACATGTATAAAATGTATTTACAGTTTTTTGGGTGGCCCAGATATCTTGCCCCAGATTATGTGCCTACCGTCCGGCCAGTATAAGCGATAGAGATTTGGTTAAATGTAGAAAGAAAGAGAGAGAGAGACGAAGAGGAATATTCATTCGTTCTAAAGCTAGTAGACGCTTTCTATATCTTGTGCGTTGCTGAGTGTGTGGCGTGACTAAAAAAAAAAAAAAATTAAGAGATCCTAGTTCGGTGTACCTTAGTTTTTCTTGTTGTAAAGTACTTGTCCCTGACCCGTCGCTAACCTAATTTATTTAATAATGCAAGTTTTTGAACAGGCAACAAAGAGAAAGAGAGTTAAAGGTTAGGGCGCTCGAAGAAGCGGCGCGAGGATCAAGGCCTTAGAAGTAAGTGTCGCTCTTAGCTGTTGTTGTCCTTGTCTCTCTTTGTGGCGTTCGATTAAAACCGAATTTACTGTTTGCAGCTTTTAGAAGATTTTAAGTAAAATCGGCGCGAACTGCTTAATTAATATACAGGATGTGTCCGGCACGTGTCGTAGTAAATAGTTTTAGATCGGGGACATCCTGCATAATATAAGAACGAAAAACGAAACGTACCTACGGAAGTCTTTTTTCTATCGTAACGTGTATACTGAGGAAGCTAATTTCTAAGACAAAAAAGCAAATCTTTTGTTAATTCTTTATTTTTTTGCAATTCTAGGAAGTAATTTTGTATACAAAAAAAAAAAACATATTGATGTTTAGAGACTTAGTGAGTGATCTTTTTGGGGCGAAAGGCGGCGCACATCAGCGCTATACATACATACATACACACATAAAACGAAAAATATTATACAAGGTGTTTCTCCAAAGATTCCCGGACGATAACTACGTTTAATAATCAAGTTTTATATTTTATAATCGAAGTATACAAATAAACTTGTTTAACAAACTCCTTTTAATTGATTTGATTATTAACGAAGGTTATCGATCGGAGCAATCGACACGAAACGAACAAACATCCTGTATAAGATTAGTACAAGGCACTGTACATATTTTTTGTAACATTTTTACGCGCGCCGTTCCGCCCTTCGCCCTCGCCTTGTACATACGAACGCTAGATAATTTTTAATGAGGTGTCTATTGTTTGCTGTAAAATAATTTATTGATTTCATTCTGAGCTTTATCTCTGTGAAACTGATTTTATTCGGTGACGATGTCACTACTTTTAAACTGTCTTTCCAGTCTTCCCTCAAATACTGTTTGTATCGTCAATTGTAATTGTTGATGTAAACACGAAATTATCTGTGACAGCAAATTGAATGTTGAAGATGCTGTAGAGAGGAAGAAATACAGATTTATTGAAAAATAAATCTGCTGTTGCAGTTGTGACTTTTGATAACCAGTGACGTCCTCTTTCTATCTCTCCCGTCTGAAGTATCTGGGAGGTTCTTAATCAAATATAAAATTATGAATCACTAAAATAAATCGTCTTTCATTCAACAATTTGCAGTCACAGTTAATTTTGTGGTTCAACCACCAATCTTTTGTTTTAAAAAATTTATATGCTAAGACCGCACTTTTATGATTGTTAATAATAATGAAATTAAATTTTAATGGCTTTAAGATTGCGGTCTCTCTCATAACAAAAAACAAAATTGATTTTATGCTCTTTTTGTGTGTGAGATCTTGTGATTTTATTTCCATAATTAACAGTGGTGTAATCCGCGAAGGCATTGGCGGCGAACGCCAGCATTTCTGTTGTAAATTTTTCTGAATTAAATGTAAAATCCACGTCCCCCCCATTTTATTACACCACTGTAAATTATTTACCCTCATCCCCCTATCATATCAACTTCTTTTATGTGTTGTCCGTCATAAAATGTATTTGTTATTATTGTTTCGTTTGATTGACTTTGTTTTTTTTTTTTGTTGGTTTATGTCTCTGCCCTGTTCTTTTTGCGAAGATAAAAAAAAAGTAAGTAAACATTTCTACCAAAGATTCGTTCTTTTTTGCGTTCCACTTTCGCAAGCAAACGAACAGGGCACTTGTAGATATCTCGAAGAGGAGAGAAGCTTTTTGTAATAGTCTGTCGAATAAGTTTTTAAATTATAAATGTCTCTATTTAAAGGAATAAATTTTATTTATATTCTCGTATTTTTAATTAGACGTTTCATTACCTACCAACGAACCGCAAACAAGTATACAACAAGGTGCGCTTCTCTGCTAAAAGTGATGCTTGCTTAGCCGAGACGCGAACCCCATAACGAAGTACAGTCAGCGCCTCTGGTGGGCAGTAGTCGAAGCTTGCTGTATGATCAGAGCCTCTGGTGGACAGTAGCTGAAGCTTGCTGTATAATCGACGGTTTGCATCTCGGCTAAATGAGTGACCAATTTAGCCAAGACACGAACCGTCAAATATACAGCAAGCTTCGGCTACCGTCCACCAGAGGCGCTTTTCATACAGCAAGCTTCGACCACTGTCCACCAGAGGCACTGACTGTACTTCGTTATGAGGTTTGTGTCTCGGCTAAAAATTTTCAATACGTAATCGAATTAGTCGAGATACGAACCCCATAACGAAGTACAATCAGCGCCTCTGGTGGGCAGTAGCCGAAGCTTGCTGTATGATCAGAGCTTCTGGTGGACAGTAGCTGAAGCTTGCTGTATAATCGACGGTTTGCGTCTCGGCTAAATGAGTGATCAATTTAGCCAAGACACGAACCGTCAAATATACAGCAAGCTTCGGCTACCGTCCACCAGAGGCGCTTTTCATACAGCAAGCTTCGACTACTGTCCACCAGAGGCACTGACTGTACTTCGTTATGAGGTTTGTGTCTCGGCTAAAAATTTCCAATACGTGATCGAATTAGTCGAGATACGAACCCCATAACGAAGTACAGTCAGCTTGCTGTATATTTGACGGTTCGTGTCTTGGCTAAATGGGTCACTCATTTAGCCGAGACGCAAACCGTCGATTATACAGCAAGCTTCTGCTACCGTCCACCACAGGCGCTGCTCATACAGCAAGCTTCGACTACTGCCCACCAGAGGCGCTGACTGTACTTCGTTATGGGGTTTGCGTCTCGGCTAAAAAGATACTATTCTTAGTAGAGAAACGAACCTTAATACTATAATTCAATCCAAAACACCACGAGCTTCTATTACACAGCTCATCAACGTCTGAAGGATAATTTTATTTAGATCATATTAAATACAAAGCTTTTGTTTTCGTCCAGATTAGAAAAGTCCATATATTATTTAGGATTCAGTTTTACGTTTGACGAATTAAGGCTGGCTTATTTATGACACTTGAACATGAACTGGCGTGCCCATTTTAAATTGAGGCCCCTTAAAATTAGAAAGTAGGCAACACATTCTACTTCCGTGATTTCACTACCACGATTTGTTTGATGGGTTGCCTACTTTAAAATCTTCAGGGGTCACGATTTCAAATAGGCAGCCGGTACACTCGGGTAATAAAGAGACGTCTCCCCCATAAAATGTGAATTTAGTTCAGAACACTATATCGAGTAAGCGGATATTGAACGAAGAAAGCGGGCCGGCTGCAAAGCACCTGCCTTCTTTCCATTCGATTGTCCGCCTCCTCGGCATGGTGATTAGTAATAATCACTCACGCTAATGGGGGAGACGTCGCTTCATTACCTCAGTATACAAGGTAAAATTATCGACTTGTCAATTGAAAGTGCACCCTCAACCTGCACATGCGTTTTAAGTGCACTTGAGTATGCACTCAACTGACGAACCGAATGCTATAATTCTGCCAGCGTTAATTCATCAAAATTTAAAAGTATTTTGTGCACGTAAAATACAGTGCGTACACAAAATATTTTTAAATTTAAATCCTAAAAAATAGGATTGTTCTAATCATGGCAGAATTTATTAAATAAAAAAAACATCACATTTGGGTGTCACCTACATCTAACACACAAATAAAACTACATTACAGTTTACAGAGCACTCTAAACAAAGAACCAAAGCTGGCCAATAACAATTATGTATGTGAAATGTATAGCCGTGGACAGTTAAAAGAAAACACTCCGAAATTTACTTAGCACTTAATGTATAAGACAGAAGAAGTCGAGAACTTGGCACGGTTTTCTTTTACAGGACTGTCCATGACTGTACAAAGTACATGACAAGTCAAGAGATTGTTTTTAAAAACAAAAATGTACAACATTTTTACAATTGCAAATGTCACTTCTCAGATAGTTGTAAAGATCTTGTCGACAGTAACAATTATGTATGTGAAATATACAGTCATGGACAGTTAAAAGAAAACGCTCCGAAATTTACTTAGCACCTGATGTGTAAGAGAGAAGAGGTTGAGAATTTGGCACTGTTTTCTTTTACAGACTGTTCGTGACTATACAAAATACGTGACAAGTCAAGAGATTGTTTTTAAAAACAAAGATAAACAACATTTTTTACATTTACAAATGTCACTTCTCAGATAGTTGTAAAGATCTTGTGGACAGTAACAAGACAAAACTACTTAGCTTCTTTCTAGAGCACAGCTTCTCTGAGAAACACTTACAATAAATAATTTAACGCAAATTCAATATATTCTGAACATATTGGCTCTTACATTAAGGTAACTTCAAGTTTCCCGCCAGCATTAATGCAACTCCGATCTCTGCAGATGGCAGCACTTTGACCGTTGTCGACCTGCGTTGAGGTGCGCTGCGTTCACATCACTGCAGTAAACCTTTCCTTGAGACCAGAATAATTAACCTGGAACTAAAAAAGAATTGTTAAAATCATAGAAAATAAAAATCAATTTCCTAAAATTTAATTTAAAGACGACATTTTGCTTTTTTTTAACAGAAAAACATTTATAATTTTTTTGATGAAGCAGACTTTAAATTGGATTTTACAAATGCCCGATAAATTATCATTAGAAATTTTATGATCATTTTCAGTAATTACTATCGCTGAAATTTCTACAAAATCTCTAGACCTAGTGACAAGTTCGCTAAAGTGGCAACACTGATTGAAACTAACAATACCGCAACGTCATCTAACGGCAGCCGATGAAATTAACTCTAACCTTTAAAACCTTTGCTTTTGTAGATGTGAAACTTAAAATGCAAATAGTTTTTTCCTTGCATTTTTTTAAACACAGGTTTTTCAGATTTCATTGCCATTTGAGTTGAGATTTATGAAACATTAATCATAACCTCACTTTTAACACACGTTAATTGTAATGACGGTTAATACACTAGAGGCGGATTTACTGCTTAAATACCCGTTGATTATATCGTTCGATGACGGCAAGTATGAAGGTTTCATAGAAATCAAGGTCTTTCTGTCACTATTTCTTTTCAACGCGTAACCCAACTGCTTTTCTTGCAGGATAAAACTCACCACATTAATTTAAAAGAGGTGTTGGATGGTACCGAAACAAAATTCCTCTTAGAAATCAATGAAACACTGCAGGATTTCGCAACGCAAATAAAAGACTTATCCAAAAGAACCGACTTGAACGTAGTAGCATACCTAGACGAGTTAACTTCAATAATATCAGCGGCCCCAACCGAGACAAAGAGGGACCACCGGAAATTTGACACGCAAACCTGGCAGACGGTTCTAAACGAGTACTACGAATTCAGACAGTTCTACATAAACATACACAAGGCGACTCTGTCAAATAATCTGCGTGAAATCACCATCGAACACCAAGACAGTAAAAACAGAACGCACAGTATCACAGTGGGGGTAAACTACGAAGATGAAACAGAAAAGTTATTTAAGATTCTTAACTGTGACGTCCCCGATTTCGACCAGTCACAGTCTCAATCCGGGGAAACACTCGCGGTTTTATACGAGAAATTCATAGCGAAAATCGAGTGCCCTAAGTTGCAGATGATTTTCGATATGCTGGAGGAAATCGACCGAAATTGCTGGGTCTTAGACCCCGAGAAACCCTCAAGAAAAGACTTATATCGTCGTATAATGCTAAGTAAATAATCCTTAAAGTGTGTCAGCTAAACGAATTAATTTAATTCTTTTTAAAGGTGAGAACGTATCGGCTGTGGTTACGTTCAATGCGAGTGACATACGTGATCTACCGCAAATAAAATTCCTGGGCCCCCGACATGCCGTTCACAAGCACGCAGCCGTGTTAAGTGAGAACGTCGACAAGTGGGACACAAACGAAAACATCCTGCAGGGGCTACTCAAGCTTTTAGGTGCGAAACCTACTCAGTGATGCATTCAATCACGAAGTCGTTGCTTTCACCACTTTGTAGGAATGTCGGAGTTTCCTTTAAAGCCAAAGCATTCTGAAATCGAAGAGCTGCTGGTAAACGAGGGGGAATGCTGTGTTTGCTTCAGCATGAGGCTGAATGGGAAGATGCCCGAAATTGTATGTTCGAATCAGGCTTGCAGTAAATACTTTCATGTGGAGTGCTTGTATCAGGTAACCCCCCGCCCCCATTCTCCTATAGAGGTTGACTATAATAACACTTTACAAAATGAAATCATTCCGGCCCGGTGTTTCAGCTACATTCAACTTTAACCTTGCTTATTGTTTTTATCACGACCTACTAGATTTGACGAGACAGAGCTCCTACTGGTCTGGGCAATATTTAATTTAGTGCACATTTTCTCCGCTTTGGCGCCAGTTAGCCAAACAAGAAATACCATAAATGATGAAAGAACTTTAATTTTCAGTCTATTTCCATAGAAACAATTGCTTTTATAATTGTTACTATGAGAATAAACTGAAGATTAAAGTAATTAAAGTAACTGAAATACATGACGCGTTAAAGGGCCGCCGATTCTTATAAAAATGCAGCAATAGTCATAGAAATAGTAGAGAAAAATGTAGTCTAGGTTTGTCCCTAAAGACGTGTTTACACTAAACCGGAATTCGCCCTATGTAGAGCAGTCTAGAGAGCGTCCTATTATCGTATTCATAAGAGATGAGCCCTGCATCATAAATTATACACGTCCGGCTTTGAAGTATAAAAGACATATAAAGCATAGCTCTATTTTTTTCTTACTCACCATTAAAATGGAAATAATACTGAAATATTTGTGGGTTTCAAATTCGGTGATTGATGACGCAGGGCCCATCTTTCATGAATTTGATAATAGAGCTAGATCAATCTACTGTGTCTCTGTCCCACAAATTACTCATTTCTCAACAGTTAAAGTTCAAATCGACAATTTTGAAAGAACAGCAATAAATCTACACCCAACAACCAGTTTGCTCTCATGTTCTATTCAGCCCGCCAGATGGATCTCGACTGATCTACCAAGGGCGCCTTATCTCTGTGTACACTGAACCTACTGCTTACTCTACGTTGTCTAGATAGAGGCCTATACTACCTTCCGCTCGAGGTGTTTTAATAAATCGAAATTGAACCAGAGTCCTCGATTCAATATGCTTGACCTCAATTTTTGCATAACGAGCAATTTATTATTCTGTACTTTTACCGCTGGAGCTGGTCTAGGTAGAGGTCTCTAGTGGTTATATAAGAATGTGCACAGCATCTAGAGACTTTTACTGCCAGAGGTGGTCTCTAGTGGTTCTCTGGGAATTTGCACAGCACCTAGAGGCGTAGAGTGGTAACCTCTATATGCTGTGTACGTTCTCAGAGAACCACTATACCTAGACCAGCTCTGGCAATGAAAGTCTCTAGAGGCGTAGAGTAGTGGCCTCTAGATGCTGAGGTCTCTAGTGGTTCTTTGAGAGTGTACAAAGCATCTAAAGGTCACCACTCTAGGCCTCTAGATGCTGTGCACATTTCCAGAGAGCCACCAGAGACATCTACCTAGACCAGATCTACCAGTAAGTCTAGAGTAGTGGCCTCTAGATGCCGTGTACATTCTCAAGAGAACAGTAGAGAGCTCTACCTAGACCAGCCCTATAGCACCTTCCACTTGATAAACGCCGAAATTGAATCAGGGTCCTCAGGTCAATGTGCTTGACCTCTATTTTTACACATCGAGTAATTTATTATTCTGTACTTTTACTGTTGGTCTAGGTGGAGCTCTCTAGTGGTTCTCTGGAAATGTACACAACATCTAGAGGTCACCACTGTAGACTTCTAGAGACTTATTGCCAGAACTGGTCTAGATAGAGTGGATCCCTGAGAATGTACACAGCATCCAGAGATCTAGAGGTGGTTCTTTAGTAATGTGCACGGCATGTAGAGGCATACAGTGGTGACCTCTAGATGTCGTGTCATTCCCAGAGAACCACTGGAGAGCTCTACCTAGACCAGCTCTGGCAGTAAAAGTCTGTCGAATAATAAATTGCTTCGTATGTAAAAATAGGGGACTTGAGGACTCTGATTCAATTTCGGTGTTAATCAGGAAACTCTCAATCAGAGGATAGTCAATATTCCAAGTAACAAACTCGTCTCTTACAGTTCACGACTGATTCCTCTTTGTAAGACGGCGTAAAATCGAGATTTTCGGGATAATCCCGCGTCCAGGATCGCATTTTCTTTTTGACTAAACAGGTTATCTGATTCCGGAGATTATCCCGGTGAATCCCGGACGTGTGGGGCAACCCTAATTGCAGATGAATGAAGCGTTTTACATTTTCCGTAGAAACCGACAAGTTCAAGAGATTCCTTTTATTGTCACTCAGGCCTAATATTTCAGTCACGGTTTAAAGCCCTAGTTTGTTTCCAAAGGGACAATTGTTTTTATAATTGTTATTATAGTAATAAAGTGCTGAAGATTAAAATGACTGAAATACCGGGCCCAGGAAAATCCCTATCACAGATTACAGAAATAATATAAAAACACTTCTAGGTCTCCTAGTTTTCAAGATATATAATTAATCAAAAATCGTACCCAAAATTCAGAGCTGTGGAGTCCGTATGTAAATCCTTGAACTCCGACTCCAATTCCAACCCTAACCACTCTTTTATAAATCAATACCGAAAATGAATAAATGTGTTAATTGTTTATCAATCGAAATTACGGTACGGCATTGGTTATATGAATGAAAACTCGTGCATTTCAAAACTGCATCTAATCAAGTTTTATAGCGAAACCTAGCTAAGAAGAAGAAGAAATGAGAGATCTGCAAGTTGTAACATGTTTTAGAAAACAAAAGAAAAACAAGAAACCTGCACTGGTGGAGCGAAGAAAAAAGAAGTCCATTCAAAAAACAACAATAGAAAAAAACTGCTAAGCAGAAGTAAAAGAAAGAAGAAAACCTAACGATAGAAAGAAACCAATTCAATTTCTTTAAACGAAAAGTGAAAGTGACCCCCATTAAAAAGAGATGGGAAGGCAGACAGAAACAAATGAAGAAGGATGAAACCTAGCTAAGAAGAACAAATGAGAACAAATGAAAGATCTGCAGGGTGTAACATTTCTTAGAAAACAAAAGAAAAACAAGAAACTTGCACTGGTGAAGTGAAGATGTAGTAAAAGTTCATTCAAAGAGCAACAAGAGAAAAAAAACTGCTCTAATCTCCCACTGCATCCCAAATGCAAATAAGGAAAAGCAGATGGTTAATCTCTATTTACAAAGATAATGTGATAGAAAGACACACGGATTAGCAGAAGTAGAGGAAAGAAGAAAACCTAACGACAGAAAGAAATCAATCCAGTTTCTTTAAACGAAAAGTGAAAGAAGTCACTTCCATTAAAGAGATAGGGAGGTAGAAAGAAAGAAATGAAGAAGGATGAAAGAGAAGAAATGGGAGATCTGCAAGTGTAACATTTCTTAGAGAACAAAAGAAAAACAAGAAACCTGCACCAGTGAAGTGAAAATGTAGTAGAAGTCCATGCAAAGAACAACAATAGAAAAAATACTGCTAATTTCCCACTGCAGCCCAAATGCAAGTAAGGAAATGCAGATGGTTGATCTCCATTTTACAAAGATAATCTGAAAGAAAGACGCACGGATTAGAAGAAGTAGAAGAAAGAAGTCACCTCCATTAAAAAGAGATAGGGAGATAGAAAGAAACAAATGAAGAAGGAAGATACCTAGCTAAGAGGAAGAAAGCTCTGCAGGCTATAATATTTTTTAGAAAACAAAAGAAAAACAAGAAACCTGTGCCAGTGGAGTAAAGATGGAATAGAAATCCATTCAAAGAACAAAAGCAAGTTCATTCAGGCATGCAATAATCTCTCCTTGGCCTTATTAAAAAAAAAAAAAGAAAAAGAAAATCTCCCACTGCATCCCAAACGTAAGTGAGGAAATGCAGATAGTTGATCTCTCCTTACAAAGAGACGAATATTGAAGAAGAAAAAATAAAAAGAAAGTGAAAGAGAAGCCGAGTGGCGATAGTATAAAATGCGATAAGTAAAAAAGCGAAAGTGAAGGCGAAGAAATAGAGACAGCAAGGAGAGATGACAAGCAGAACAGCACCCGAAAGGTATGGGAAGAAATGAGAGAGCAGACCATTCCAAAATTTATTTAAAAAGAAGATATTTTCTATGGAGCCCTTAAAATAAAAACAAAAGAACGAATGATAGGCAGAATACAGGTGGTTTATCGTCTTTTGTGAAAGAGAGGACCAATAAAGGAGGAATATTAAAAAGAAAGTGAGAGAAAAGCTAAAAGACGATAGGAAAAAAAAAACAGGGGAATAATGAAAGCAATGAGTTTATCGTCATTTGTTAAAGAGAGGACCAATAAAGGAGGAATATTAAAAAGAAAGTGAGAGAAAAGCTAAAAGACGATAGGAAAAATACGTAAAATAGAAAAGGAAAGGTGAAAACAGGGGAATAATGAAAACAATGAGAAACGACATCCAAAGCAGCTCCCAAAAGGAGTGTGAAGAAAGGAGGGGCCGAAATCACAACCAAAATAAAGAGGAAACTGTGTCGATTTCCATATATCCGTAACAATTTCAATACCATTGCCTCTAGTATAATTAATTTGTTTTAATTCGTGTCAAAATAATTCAAACAGTGTGTTTAAAAAATCCTTTAATTACTTACTGCAGAAAGTTCATATTAAGTTCACTAATAAAATTGCAAACAAAATAATTAACCGCACTTAAGGCGATCCCACTACTTTAGTTTGATTTATACGTATCTTGACGCACATATATAGCTTTTAAATTATACTAATTTGCCCCAAAAAAAAAATCAATTTTATTCTTCTGAACCAGCTGATGTCTGCACTCACGAGCATTAAATCTTGGTCTTTTAATTCCAGGAATTAAAAAATTTCAAATAAATATCTTAAACAAAAAAGTGGCAAAAATAAATTATATTTTTAAGATATTACTTCCAATATTCAAAATGAAGACTTCAATGTTCTTATTTTAACAAAATAGAAATCAGTAACAAATATTTGACGATCAATGACGACCAAAATTTATTGCTCGCGATTACGTCATGTAATAACAGGCAATAGGTCAAGGTCACTCTGTGCCGAAATAGAGAAGAGAAAGGTTTATGCAGAACTGAACCATAGTTTAGGACACATTATTCTTGGGATAAACAAAAAAAAAAGGACCAAACCAAAAGTGAACTTGGGGTTGTCATTATTAAAAGTTTAACTGCGTTTTTCTAAAAATCAGTTTCAATAAAAGGCCCAGAGTGGTGACCTCTAGATGCTGTGTACATTCTCAGAGAACCACTAGAGACCTCTACCTACCAGCTCTTGCGATGAAAGCCTCTAGAGGTCTCTAGTGGTCTCATACATCTAGAGGCCTAGAGTGGTAACTTCTAGATGCTGTGTACATTTTCAGAGAACCACTAGAGACCTCTACCTAGATTAGCTCTTGCAATGAAAGTCTCTAGAGGTCTAGATTGGTGGCCTCTAGATGTCGTGTACACTCCCAGAGAACCACTAGAGAGCTCAACCTAGATCAGCTCTAGCAGTAAAAGTCTACAGAATAATAAATTGCTTCATATGTAAAAATAGGGAACAGTTAACAAACTCATTCCTTACAGTTCAAGGCTGATTCCTCTTTGTAAGACGGCTTCAATAAAGCATCGCGTTGTATTTCTTAATCAGAATGTCGTAGCATGATTTTTAATTAATCAGAATATTTTTCTTGTAATTCGTTTCATGCATTAAAAACTGAAAGAATGAAATCGTTTGGTGTTACAGAGTTTATGTTTGTTAAACCCGAGGAAGTTAGGCTCTGAAATCATCGGGCAATGTCCAAACTGCGAAAAGGTAAATTTAAAAACCGCATGTTTCGAAGAGTGACGTGCAATTTGACCGTCAAATTGAAAATGAAATTTTTATTTCAGACAATACACTGTTCAATGCTGACGGAACAAAGTCGATTGTTGTAACTATCTGTGTAGATAGGTTGTTACATAGTAGGATGCATTTGGTTTTTTTTTTATATGAATAAATTTACATTATTTTTATAAGAAAAATAAATTTATTTTTTATTTCACCACAGTTTTTCAATTACCCACAGATTTATTTTATAAATAAGTAAAACCATACAAGTTCACTATGCGAGTATCTATTAGATTCATGCTCTAAGGTCTTAGGGCATTAATCCTATCGACACTCAATCTTAAAAAATTACTCAATTTTGTCCCAATCTCTCATAATAAAAAAGATCCACCCGACAACCTTATATTTATAACGAGTTACTTTTTCATTTTATTTTTATTTGCTTTGAGGTAACCACAAAATAATTAGAACACAAAAACATGACTAGAATCTACACCTAAAGCCAAAGCATACCCGTGAATATCCCTACTAAATTTCTCACTTCCACATATCAACACTTGCACCCTTTTCTCACCGACTTTATCCCGCAAGTAAACCCCCAAGTCGACGTCAGTCAACCGCCTAGTATTTATCACCTCATTATACTTAGGTACTACCTTACTGCCTTGTGTTAAAAATACTTCATAACTGAAGTTCCAATGCGAAGCAAACTCATACAACTCATCCCTCAATAATACATCATCACAGTCACGACAACAGAAAAACAACTTCAAAAAAACCTCACACTCATCATCCCCCAGCAAACTCTTAATTACCGCGAAAACCGGCGCAATACCCGTACCCTGCGCTAT
This sequence comes from Serrognathus titanus, assembly GCA_039766575.1. Taxonomy (NCBI): domain Eukaryota; kingdom Metazoa; phylum Arthropoda; class Insecta; order Coleoptera; family Lucanidae; genus Serrognathus; species Serrognathus titanus. Next base: position 1,146,415 of record CM077911.1, read on the forward strand.
AAAAAGCATGTGCCGGTAAAAATTACTGACAGTGAAACTTCCGTAAGGCCCACGCCACAGAGTTTCATCCTCGAGTTTCAACTGCCTGATGTAGCGTGACATAACCCCGTCTTCGTAAACCCTCACCAACACAGTAAATGACAATAATTTGGAATTATTTACTGGAATCGGTGTGTACGCCCTTGTAAAATACTCTGATGAATCGAGGGAGTTTCCACGCAAAAGAAAATGCTGCCCCGGCTGAAAAACCAAAGACAAATCCTCGATGGCATATCTGCTTCCCTCCTCTTCCCTGAGTGGTTTTAAATACTCGAAGGTTAACAAATAAGTATCTCTAGTATGCTGTGTTACTTGTACTAACTTGAATACTGCGTAGGAAGTTTCGCTCATGCAATTCAATGCACCGTTCGAGCTCCCGTTGCTTAGATTATTGTTGATGTAGTTGTTATACTTGCGCAGCTGCTCTTCGTAAACGTCGAAGATGCAAGGGGTGCAGCACGACTTGCAACAGTCGGCCTCGTCCGGTGGAACTGGCGGTTCCATTGGGGGGTTGAAACATGTTTGAGGTTGTATCTCAAAAATTCATCTTTTTACACTGCAACGAAAGCTTCTTGTCAAACCGAGTTCTAAAGCGGCTTAATAATTAATGCTTACCCGTAATTAATTTAGGCAGATAATCTTAAAATTTTAAAAGTAAATGTTACGTCGTCGAACCGACGCCATGTTGAAATGTCACGAGATCATAGATTAAAGAGTATACATAGATGTTTATGTTAAGATGCCATGGTTTCAAACGCATTTATAATTCACCCCAGGCCGATAGATGACACTATATTAGAAACTTAAAGTAATCTGTAATGCTTGCACGTTTTGTAATTTGCTATGGTTACTTTTTTATTCAAATTTTTATTTAAAGCGGCAGTCAGAAGTGAAACTGTCAATTCAGTTTTTCCTTGAATTTATTATTAATTGATGTGCGGATTTGTGTTCACTTACTCTATTTAATTTTTCTGTTTTCTTGATTACTAAGTTTCTGTTGATTTGTGAGTTGAAAGAGAAATTTCAGAGCTTATGATTTTATGTTTTTGAAAAACGTTTCAGCTTTTCTGTTGTGTACAGCGTTTTATTTATCTGGATTACAAGGTAAGATTTCTTCTCTAAAAAATATATGGGCATTGTTACACAAAGCTACACGCAATTTTTGACAAGTGATTATAGGTATGATTTTACATAGTTTTTTACCAAATTTACTGGATCAATTCAACATAGGACCTGCAAATGTATTAAAGAAATAAATTTCCTAGCAGCACATTTCTTTTGCATATCATTATCAAGCTTGTAGCTTTGTGATATCATTTAAAACGAAAAATGTAAATAATTTTTTAGATGGGTGGTTCTGAATGTGCAGTGGTTACTTGTTGGGGGTCGTTTTCCCAGTCCCAAGAAAAACATGTTTCTTTTTAAAAAATGGATTGAATTATGCGCTAATAATTACTTATCAATATGATCCCCGACAAAGTATATACTTTGGTCCAAATAGAGTTCTTAAAAATTACAGCATATCCCAGGTAAGCTTTAATTTTGTATGAGTTATTGTAAGTAAAATAAAATAAAAGATAAAAATGGTAGTAACATTACATCATTTTTACATTAAAATTCGATATTATTTTTAATGAATTTTTAATATTATAAAGAATTATATGTATGATTACTTAATAATAGTAAAATAACATGAACTTTGATGTAAAAATGATGTAATTTTACTACCACTTTCAGCAGTGCACTGTTGTCGCCCAAAACACCAATACAACAAATTTGTAATGTAATAGTATTTTCTTTAGTTTTCAATAATGTGTAGAAAGAGATATATGCTACCTCATTTAAATAAATTAGAAAACAATTAATTTTCGAATGGTTACACAAAACCTGAATGATCCATTTGAAAATATAAAATTTCATGGGTTACATTTCATGAATTTTAAGCCTTGTACCGATTTTTTTTGGCGGTAATCCTACATTATGTTCAAAATTGTTTTACTTTAAAGTTTTCTTTATCTTGGCTTTGGTTTCGCCTAATATGGGATTTTCAAATTAACTTCTAATAATTATATAATAGATATATAAAATTATAAAATAGATATTTTAGATAATATTTTTAATTGATGTCAAAAGTTTATGTAAATTTTTATAAATTGAAATTATTATGTTAATAAGTTTTTTGACTACAGGGGTGTGAGATATTCAAATTTCTGAATTTGTAGTAACAACCAAAGAAGCTTTTTATTATTGATTTTACGCAATTGCATTCTGTATAAAAACATTCGTCTTTTCGAAAAATATTAGAAACCATATTCAAATTTAAGTAATGAAAAATAGAGTCTCTAAAAATTTCATGTTTTTGAATTTAATGTTGTAGAAAACAAAGCAACAACTTTTTCAAACAAAGAAACTTTTTATTGTTAATTTTATCGAAACTCTTTTTTTTATCAAAAAAATTTGCTCTTGATTTCAATTTAATTTGAATATATCGGATACCATATAGTCAAAAAACTTGAATTATATGTGGTGTCTGAAGTTGTTCGAACAGTAATTTATTTTTTGCCTAAAATCAATAATATACATATTCATTTGATTCAGCAACATGAAGTTAAGAAATTTGAATTTTTTAATCAGACTAGTTCAAAATTTAAATTCAAGCATTGCTTATGAAGTTTTTTAAGACTGATTTTTTTGTAAAGAATAATTTTTAAAAATAGATATTAAAAAATAATTTCCACTCGTCAAATCAATACTTGGACCTACTGCATATGATTATTGAAAAGTGAAGGAAACAAATTTCCAATAAATATTTTTTTTTTAATATTTATTATTTTTTAGATCTCCAAAGAGTAGTTGTTGAAAAGATCAAACCGAGTTCGTCCACTTATTCAGCAATTAAGCCTACAAATGTCGAACATTTGGAAGCAAATGTATTTGTGTTTCACCTGAAATATGCGCAGCATCATCCAGTGATATACTCTGGTACCTCTTCCAATATTCTAGTTTCACCAAGTTATTCTTCTAAAAGTAAGTAAAAATAAATCGTTATGTACATATTTTAATACATAGATTCCCTTCGAAAAATCAAACAATTTAATTAAGAAAAATAATAATGAGATTAAATGATCTTCCAAAAAAGTTGGGCAAATACAGTTTAAATTTTAAAAATTTATTCATTTATTTTTACAGATCCATTACCGAGATCTAAATTATTCGCTTCAATTGGATGTACAACTAAGAAATGTTTGTCGCCAAGAAAACACGTTATGTATCGTCAAACTGTAAACCTCAGGAAAGAAGCTTATAATTATAAATTACGAAAATCAAAGATGACTTTTCAACAGAGGCTAAAGAAGGCTGAGAAATTGCTCGCTACAAATTCTTTTCAAAATTTACATAAAAGATTTTTCGAATGCCAAATTGAAAATAGAAACAAGAAACCAAAAGGACGAATATTTACAAATGCAGATAAAACTCTTGCATTGGCATTGTATAAACAGAGTGGTGCTGCCTGTCGATTCATATCCAACGTTTTTGTATTACCTTCTAAACAAATTTTCCAATAGGGTACCTATCAAACCAGGTTTTAATGAGGACAAGAAGTTAAAAATTAAAAAATAACCTGGAAATGGACATTTCAGAATTTTATTTTGAAGTTGATGGGCAAACAGTTATACCTTTATTTGACCCACCTCATTTAATCAAAGGCATAAGAAACAATTTGTTAGAAAAGAATTTGATATATTATACTGACGGAATTAAAAAAACTGCAAAATGGTCTGATTTGGATATGGCGTATCAAATGGGAGGTTAAGATTGCTTCCAAGTTTGAGAGACGATCATATTAAACCATCAGCGAGTAAGAAGATGAAGGTTTCCTTATCCACGCAAGCGATAAGCAGAACTTCTGCAGTTGCTATAAATACTATGGCCACTACCGGTATATTTTCAAATGATTGTAAGTTTTAGAATACTTTACTTTTAAATCGTTTTTATAGGTCATTCTGTTGAAATAGAAGGAAAAATTTATAACTTAGAAAATCGGGCCCAGGATAAATGTGTATACTTTTTTCCGAATCTTGTAATGATTTGTCTTGTATTTGTAAATAATTAAATATAGATAATTTTAACTATATCTTTAATATTTTATTGCTGAAGACATTAAATTATCTTATTTTTGAATATATAAAAATGTTCGTCATGTAAATATATTTATTTCAGGAAACTAAACTATTTAGTATCTTAGGCATACAAGAATGTTGCTCAAGTACTAAATTATTTAATTTCTTGAACAAAACATATGTAATTTAGTTACCGTAGAATTAGTTTCAAATTACGCGCCATTTTTTATTTTAATTCCCCCCAGGCCGCGTGAGGCGCAGTTTGTTGCTCCACATATACAACGTTGGCTTTGACATCTAATTCATCTTTCATCTATGCACGAGATTAGCGAGTGCGTTCAGAAATAAAGTTCGCCGGAAATTCAACGAATACGTTCCTTTCTTGCAATGAAATTATTTAAATTTAGGCAAAAACGTCGGAAATTTTAAAATCAGAACTTATGCAAACGATATCAGCACGCCTTGTTGGAATGTTAAGTCCCTGCTGAGTGCGTTCAGAAATAAATGACGCTCGAAGCAAGACAACGGCGAAATATCTCCGTTTGGGCTTCCACTATGAAATTTTATAAAAAGTTATTTAAATCCGTTCAATTTTGTTTTAATTTTGTTTCAATAAATTCAATTATTTTAACAAAAATCAAAATAAGCCAGTTTCGATTAGGAATATTAATATAGCCGCCGTTCAACGCTCGGCTTTTGGTAAGTTGGCAGAGCGCAGGAAAAAAATAGGTTGGCAGCTCTTTCTTACGTCCACGACAAAGATGGCGGTCGGCAAAAACAAGGGGCTGTCCAAGGGAGGCAAAAAAGGTGTTAAAAAGAAGATGTAAGTATAAAATTTTTACCTAAAATTACATTTTACACAATCGTTAACTCAACAACAATCAAGTTGCAAGCAAAAAAGTTCGGATGGGCTAAATTTTTTGTGATTTAAGACCAATGTTCGCGTGGCCGATAAACCCGTTTTGCGTACATTTTGAATGAAACGTGCAATTTTCATCGACTTTCGCAGCATTAAACTAATCCTAGGCAATTTTCAAGCGTTGATTTGTGTTTCGTAACGCGAAAATTTCGCGAGGACTTTTTTTTTTTGAGGTTATGTTAACTGTGATCGTCTGTTTCCAGTGTGGATCCGTTCACCAGGAAAGACTGGTACGATGTGAAAGCGCCATGTATGTTCACCACTCGCCAGATAGGCAAAACCCTAGTAAATCGCACGCAAGGCACAAAGATTGCGTCCGAAGGCCTCAAATTTCGAGTATTTGAGGTGTCGTTAGCCGACTTGCAGAACGACAATGACGCCGAGCGTTCATTCCGTAAGTTCCGGTTAATCGCGGAGGAAGTGCACGGAAGGAACGTGCTCACGAATTTCCACGGCATGGACCTGACGACTGACAAGTTACGTTCCATGGTCAAGAAATGGCAGACGTTGATCGAGGCATCTGCCGACGTGAAGACCACCGATGGTTACCTCCTGAGAGTTTTCTGCATTGGGTTTACTAATAAAGACCAGCAATCGCAGAGGAAGACGTGTTACGCGCAACATACACAGGTTCGATGGCGATATTAAACCAAAAAAAAACCTTGTCTGACCATCATTTTTAGGTTAGGTTAATCCGTAAGAAAATGGTGGAGATCATAACTCGTGACATAACCGGAAGCGACTTAAAAGAAGTCGTCAATAAACTTTTGCCCGACTCGATCGCCAAGGATATTGAAAAAGCCTGTCAGGGTATATACCCCCTTCACGATGTTTACATTCGTAAGGTAAGTGTATAACTTGCCCCCCCAAAAATAATTAAAAATTAATTTGATTAACATGATGAGATACTCAGCTCGCTTTGATAGAAACATGAAGACAACTTTTTGTTCCCTATAATGACGCTAATAAACTCTGAAGACGAAAGCTCTTAATCCCTACGAATTAATTAATTGTGTATTAAACAAATTCACTCGCATCTGTTTCTGTTATAGGTGAAGGTGTTGAAGAAGCCCCGATTCGAGCTGTCGAAGTTGCTCGAATTGCACGGCGATGGTGGAAAAGGTGGATCAACTGAAGTCGGCGAGGGAGGTTCAAAAGTAGACCGACCCGAAGGTTACGAGCCTCCTGTACAGGAAAGCGTGTAACTGATACGTTTAAAATTGGAAAATAAATGTTTGTAAAATAAGTGCACTTTTATTCCCAAAGTAACTTAGGGGGTAGGAAAAACCGGGGAAGTTGGTAACAATGGTATTTTGTCGATATTTTATTTCATAACAAAATACAAAAATTACTTGGGTCCTACATGCTCTATAAATTAAACCTTACGCTAACGTTTCAGGAAGCACACAGATAGTTGTCTACGAATATCTTAACCCTACCTAATATTTACTCGGTTACGGAATAATAAACATTAAAAAAAGGTTCAGTCTGGCATCTCGATTGAAACGATAGGCAACACTGGTTTTAGTAAGTCGGCTTTTTTCAACATTGTTGTTTCTCGTTTTTCTGTCTGTTGCATTTCAACTCCGTTGGTGCGTCTTTCGCTATGGTATGCAATGTTTGCATATTCCTGAAGCAAAGGACACGCCCCCAAAACAAACGAACAGAAATCCTTCCTAATACCAAACCACCCTAAAAAATAAAACCCAACAACCATCAACAAAATATGCAACACACTACGACCAGAGTTGCCAGATTGGGCGAAATTCCGCTATTTGGGCTACATTTTAGACACACTTGGTGCTCAAAAATTTTATTTTATATCATTCAACAAAATTCTATCTAGTCATCCATGGTAACAAAAGTACACTGCCGACCAAAAATTTGAAGTCGCACCTTTTAATTTATTATTTGTTTTTGATGTTTTCATTTTTTTATTAATTGTTTTTTTTTTTAGTTTTTCATTTGCTTTTGATCTTCCATTTGACTTTCTTTCATTCTAATTTTCTTTCTGTTATAATAATACAGAGAGATCGAAAGTGATTGTCCTGATCTTACACTGTTTTCCTCGAGCTTGATATTGATATTTACATCCAATTATTAAAATGAAGTTAGGAGGAAGCTGCTAAATAAAATCCAACAGAAATTAAAAAAAAATTCTGAAAAAAGTACGAAAAACAAATGACGATGGCGAAAGAGCGAGGCATGCAGAAATATTTTGATCATTTTACCAAACATAGATAACAAGTAAAAACAAAAAAGAAAAACATTTTCGACTAAAAAATTTTTCACTTGTCTCTCTTTTTTATTTGCTTCCTCTTTTTTCCGATTTGTTTTCTTTTTCAATTGCCCTTCGTCTTTCTTTTCTACTTTCATTCCTCATTTGTTTTATCTTTATTTCTATGGAAAACATAAAATTCTCAAAGAAAGTAAGAAAAAACAAATGACGATCATTAATAATAGTGATCAATAATAATAAAAAATTAAAACTCAAGAAAATAATAAAGAAGCGCAATAGCAATTCAAATTCGTAAAGAAAGAAAAAACAAAGGAATCACAATCGCAACATTTACGAAGAAACGATCAAAGCCAAGAAAAGATGAAAAATATTTTCGAGGACTCGAAAAATCCAATAGAAATGACATGTCACGTGGTCTGTCATCTGCTAGCTGATTTTTTAAACACCCACTGTCAAAATAGTCTTTTGTTTTTTGATCTTGCTAATCAGAACCTTTACAATTTTAATTTTTCGTTTAATATTGCCACCTACTTTTTCTAATTAAAAAAAAAAAACTGATGCAGTAGTCTTTTGTTTTTTGTTGCTAATTATGACAAATAAAATTAAATTTTCTAAAGAAAGTAAGAGAAACAAATGACGATCGTAATATTCGCGAAAGAAACACAGGAAAGGAAGGAACACAGAAAATTTTAGATCATATCAGTAAATACAGGGTGTTAAAATAAGTCTTTTTTTTTAAGTTAACTTTTTGTAATTGTCGTTCGTTCATAAATATTGTTAGTTTGTTTGTTTCCAAAATTAAAAAAAAAAAAAAAACATGTAAACTCAAAATGTTTTGTATCTCCGAAACCGGCCATTTGCGGACACGTGTTCATTAAGACTTTTCTGCATATTTTGGACTATATACCCCCCCGCCCCCTTCCTTTCCTCTCCAACTTTGTTTCACTTTTCACGCTCTGTATAGTTCACAAATAGAAGTAAACAAGAAAAATATTTTCGATTATTGGAAAATCGTAATCGGCATAGAAAAGAAAGAAATCGATAACTTCAAAAGAACAACAATTGACGATCGAAAACTTTAGTAAAGAAAAAAGACAACAAACAACTTTTATCTTTCATTTGTTTTGTTTTCTATTTTGAATTTTGTTTGCCACTTGTTTCCCTTTTGTTTAACAAATAAAAACATTTTCAATTATTGGAAAAAATGTAATCTGTAAAGAAAATAAAGAAATCGATAACTTCAAAAGAAAAACAAATGACGATTGTAAATTTTACGAAATAAAAAAGACAAAAAACAAAACAAATGATAGTAATGTTTATAATAACTTTCCTTTTTCATTTGTTTTTATTTTCTATTTTAAATTTTGTTTGCCTTTTGTTTTTCATTTTCTATTTCATTTAGTTTTTGTTTTTCTAATTTTTTCTTTCCATAGCCTTGGATCTTTCATTTAATATTTGCTTTTTGTTTTTCAATTGTTTGCGCATAAATTAAACAAAAAAAATGTGTAAACCGGCCATTTGCGAACCCATGTTCATTAAGTCTTTTCAGCATATTTTGGGCCATTTTGCCCCCCCCCCTCCACCTACCTCAAGGTTTCCGACACTTTTCTTAACATTGAAGAGTTAACAAATAAAAATAAAAAGGAAAACCGTGTTCGATTACTGGAAAAATGTAATCGGCGTAGAAGAGAAAGGAAGCGATAACTTCAAAAGAAAAACAAATGACGATCGCAAATTTTACAGAGGAAAAAAAACAACAAACAAAACAAATGACAATAGTAATGTTTCTAACAACTTTCGTTTTCATTTCTTTTATTTTTAATTTTAAATTGTGTTGCCTTTTGTTTTTCATTTTTTCATTTCACTTTTGTTTATTTTTCTAATTTTTCCTTTCCATCCATTTTTTCATTTGTCTTTGGCATTTCATTTAATATTTGCCCTTTATTTTTCATTTCATTTTTGGTTTATGTTTTTCAATTGTTTGTTTGTGCATATATTAAAAAAACAATTGTGTAAATGCAAAATGTTTCGTATCTCCGAAACTGGCCATTTGCGGGCCCAAGTTTATTAAGAATTTTCTGCATATTTTGCCCCTCCCCCCCTCTCCATGTTTGTAACACTTTTTTAACACTCGGTATAATTAACAATTAGAATTAAAAAAGAAAAACATTTTCGATTATTCGGCATAGAAAAGAAAGGAAACGATAACTTCAAAAGAGAAACAAATGACGATCGTAAATTTTACAAAAAAAAAGACAATAAACAAAACAAATGACAATTGTAAAACCTTCGTTTTTCATTTGTTTTATTTTCCATTTTAAATCTTGTTTGTCTTTTGTTTTTCATTTTTTCATTTCACTTTTGGTTTTTTTTTAAATTTTTTCTTTCCGTTCAGTTTTTCCTTTGCCTTTGGCATTTCATTTAATATTTGCTTTTTATTTTTCGCTTCATATTTGATTTGTTTTTCAATTGTTCGCTTGTGTATACATTAAAAAAAAATTGTGTACGCGCAGAATGTTTCGTATCTCCGAAACCCGGAAATTTGCGGACCCAAGTTCATTACGACTTTTCTTCATATTTTGGCCCATAGTACGCCTCCCCCCCCCCTCGTCTGAAACTTTCCGACACTTTTTTAACATTCTGAATAGTTAGTAAATAAAAACGAAAAAGAAAAACATTTTGGAAAGGAAAAAACATTGGAAAAATGTAATCGACATAGATAAGAAGGAAAACGATAACTTCAAAAGGAAAACAATTGACAATCGTAAATTTTCGAAAGAAAAAAAGACAACAAAAAAACAAATGACGACGTTAATAATTGAATTGGCTTCCGGTTGGAACCGCGTCACGACAGCTATTGCCGACGTTTCGTTCTCCACGGCGGGAGCTATCGCGACGCGGTTCCAACCGGAAGCCAATTCAATTATTAACATCGTCATTTGTTTTGTTCTCTTTTTTTCTTTCGTAAAATTTACGACTGTCAATTATTTTTCTTTTGAAGTTATCGTTTCTTTCTTACCTATGCCGATTGTATTTTTCCAATAATCGAAAATGTTTTTCTTTTTTGTTTTTAAGCCTTCAAGTGACAATGTTAGTTTTTTTTCTAATTTTTTTCTTTAATTTTAGTTTTTTACTTGATTTTTTTCCAGGTCTCATTTCATTCTTCATTTGGTTTTTGATTTCTTTTCTTCAATTTTGTTTTTCCTTTCAATGTGCATTCATTTTTAAGTTACTTAATTTTTTGTTTTCGTTTTTCATTTGTTTTCTTTCCTAATTTTAGTGTGTCTGTCAAAAAATACGTAGGAAATATACTTTTTTTTTTGGAAAAGAATTTACCATTCACTTCATATTTATCGTTTTTTGAACAAGTTGGCGACATTGCCCATAAGAAATCTGGCAAACCTGACTCTGACTTTACTCACATTTATTTCCACCTTTGGCACTAAAAGACATCAAAATGAGTGTGACGAAGGACACAAAAAGTGGACTTATGACTGCAATATAAGTCATCGAAATATCCCCGTCCAATTTATTAGCTAAAAGTACCTGAAACCGCAGACGTAAGGCAACGTAAACATACAAAGCGATATTGTTACCTGAAATATCAAAATCGGAATTACTAAAAACGTGTAACTAATGGCACTCTGGAAACTAGCACGACGTTGTTGAGCACTAACCTCGGGAGTACGTAATAAAATCCCCGCGAAAATTATAGTATACAAAACACCAACCTAAAACAAAAACCCCACGAAAATCAAACACCAAATTCAGGGGGCACGCCAACTTACCAACGATAAACACATAACGATCCACAACGGAACGAAAACAACTTCCCAAGACCAATGGATAAACTGGTCTAGTCTTAAGGCTAGGAATATAAACTGTAAGACGTTCACCGCACAGAACAGTTCAAGCTGAAAGTTTATACAATGATTTAATCTTCACTGGGGGTGGGGGGTTATAATGTATCTCTTACCTCAAACGATCGATCATGTTTTACAGCCCATATACACACAGCAATGCTAACGATGGAAATAAATATTAACGGTATAAATACTAAGATCCACAGGTGTCTGCCTGATTCTAGTTTATCACATACTAGCAGTTCGAACATCAACAATATCAAGTGTAGCGCCAACGATATCAACATGGACTTGTAATGTATGTAGGCTTCGCCCTCTAACCTAAAATGCAACGCCTCTTGTAAACACGTCAAGACAAATTCAAGAGGGGTGAGTACCTAAAATGTGGATATCTCCACCAAACATAACTACCAACGGTCGCCCCAGCAATCACTAGTACCTTCCACACCCAAATCGGGGTGAAGATACACCAAAACGACCATGTTATCGACTGATCTAGACGCAGTGCAAAAAGTGCTATGAATACTAAGAGACAAGTGTGTACTACAAATTTGCTGTAACAAACAAAACGCACGGTAGTAGTAAGTAGGAAAATACAAATAATACTTAAGAGGTTATGTTGAATAAACAACGGTCGATCACCTACTAGATGAAATAGTAAGGTTAAAGGGGGGTCTGCATACGTACCTCGGATTAAAATCTTGAAACAAAGATTGCAAATTCATCTTATTTATTTACAAAATTAAAAGTATAACCCATTTTACTTTTGTAAACAACAGGGATATTGGCGGCGCAATGTTGACGGCAGTGTTGCCAACGAGTAGAAAGCAAAGTGAGATGAATCCCTCAAATGTCACCAACAAATCGCTTTTCAACATAGAAAATTCCTAAAATTTGTTTACCAAATTTAGTAATAAATTAAAAAAAAAGCTAGTCATTAAAATGCATAATAAAAACGAAGAAAACAGAAAAAGAAGACGGTCGATTGTACAGTATAATTCAGTAGATGAATAATAAACTTAAAAAAGTAGAAACAATTTGAAAATGGTGACAAAACGAAAAAGAATAAAACAATAAAAACAAGTGAAAAACAAGGAGAAAATTAAAATGAAAAAAAATCAAATAAAAGATCAAAGGCAAATCTTTGAAGAAAAAAACAAAAGAAAAACGAAATCCAAAAATGAAATAAGAAAATAAAAACAAGTGAAAATGAAAACAAATAATGAGGAAAAGGAAAACGGGAAGCAATAAAAAAAAACAAAGGGGAGGCAAATAAAAAATGAAAGTGAAAAACAAGTGACTTAATTTCTAACGTGTGTAAGTGTTTTATTGAAAATAAACATCAAAAGTATATCAAGAAGAAAATTAGAAAGAAAAAAAAATCAAATAAAAGCCCAATGTTAAATAAAAGAGAAAAGAAAAATTAGGGAAAAAAATTAAAAACAAAAATTGAAGTACAAAATTAAAGATCAAAGTTAAATGAAAAACTAATAGGAAAATTAAGGGAAAAAACAAACAAAAGTCAAAAATTGAAGTAAAAAAATAAAAAGTTTCCAACCTATTTTTAAATTTCGAAAATAAATATGTGCAAAATGGGCCAAATTTGACCTTTTAATGGGAAACGCCTTTTTTCTAGAAGATTTAGATAAAAACTGACCTTGGTGCCCGGGGCTTGATTTTTATTATAAACTTAATGGTGAAGACCGCGTTTCGATATCTTGTACCGTTTAGGAGCTACGAGGTGTTTTTCGAAATTCTGCAATTTCTAAAAACTATCGTAGTTCTTTTGTTTGTGAAAATATCTGATTTCTGTAAAAACTTCCTTTAGGCAGTTTTTGACGTAGAATTCATTGACCTTAATTACAATTTTCCGAAGCGCATAGTTTCCAAAATAAAACCAAAACTTCCCAATTTTTATATGAAACAGCCTGTATATTTTTGCATTTTAAAAAGAGCATAAAATTACCTTTACATAAGTATAATATTCTTGATATATTAATCGAAGCATTTGCGAGATATAAGCTTTTCAAGATTTTTGCAATATTATAATAAGCTGTGACCTATTGTTGAAACAATTGCATTGCATTGTCACAGTAGACTACAGTTAACGTTCCTCGTATTTTTTAAAGCGATTGTGAGATTTCTTAAATTATTTTATTTCAACAAAATAAAAATAAACGGCAAACTTTAGGAATACGAAATCAAAAAATTAAATTGATGTCTAGATTTATTTTAAATTCTGCGCAAAGTTAAAATAAAGATGGCGCTGTGGTCGCTTTGTTGACTGTTGACGTTGACTTTCCTTTCAAACTGTCAATCGTGTGTTGTGACGTTTATGTATGTCAAGAAGAAGAGTGTAGTTTTTCACATTTAAAACCGCTGTTCTTGCAAATTTCGCCGACACGCATGCATTATTCAAAGCCGCGAGCCACTTCTACGTCAACGTTGAAATTCGAAGAGAACAGGTAGCTCTGAAGAAGACCGAGCCAAAATGGACGAGACTCTCATTCTGATTTTCCTTGTGATCATAATGTTAATGGGGTCGTATATTGCGGGTTCCATTCCCCTATTCTTTAGTTTTTCCGAGGTAACTCAGGTTTGCTTTGAAGAATGCTTAAAAAAGTCGCTGCGTTTTGATTTGATCGTAGGAGAAACTGAAGAAAATCACTGTACTGGGTGCCGGGCTACTAGTGGGTACTGCGCTAGCCGTTATAATACCCGAAGGTGTAAGATCTTTAGCCATCGATGACCACGATCGAGAACCAATCGCAAACGCCGGGACCACAAAAGTCCAACACGATCACAAGCAGGGTGATCCTTTCTCTGTGATAGGAATAAGCCTGGTGTTGGGCTTCGTTTTTATGCTGCTTGTAGATCAGGTTTGGAATCACTTTCACGATGATCATTTTTACTTTTGTGATCCCACTATAGATATCACAAAGTAGAAACGAAAATCTGAACCCTTCGGAAAGAAACATCACGGCTACCATCGGATTGGTGGTTCACGCAGCCGCCGATGGAATCGCTCTCGGAGCTGCTGCCACTACAAGTCACGCGGACGTCGAAATCATCGTATTTTTAGCAATAATGCTGCACAAAGCACCGGCTGCGTTTGGTCTGGTTACGTTTTTAATGCATGAAGGAATCGAAAGGTAATTTGAAAGTATCCTTGACAAATTCAACTCAATTTCAATAAGTGAAAGTTTTTGCACAAACAAAAGATAACTATCTTGTTTTGTTTCTTTCAGGCAGAGAATACGAAAACATTTGACTGTCTTTTCTCTTGCTGCACCATGTTTGACTTTGCTGACCTACTTCGGCATTGGCCAGGAACAAAAAGAAACGCTCAGTTCTATAAATGGAACAGGTTAGTAACAACAGTGAGTTTTTCTCAGAATCCATCTCATACACGTGTGCCATTAAGTTGGCAATTATTGACCACAAAGCTTATTTGCTCACTGGGAAAAACCAATCTAAAAATAAACTTGCTAATCAGTTTTTTAACACCTGTGGATGAATAAAAGAAGGTGAATAAACCTTCCTTTGTAGTTTGCCTTTTTTTCTTTATTTTCTTTTTAAAGAAAACATCTGAAAATCAGTTCAGTTAAATCTGTTACAAGATTTAAATTTTCTACTTGTATTTTTCTAGGATTTGCAATGCTGTTTTCTGCCGGTACATTTTTGTATGTGGCAACAGTGCACGTACTGGCTGAGTTAACACAAAACGCTCACAATTCCTACTCCAAACTACAAACCCTCGAAGCAGGTTCCAAACCACCTCAGAAAGGCTTGAGGTACTCAGAACTATTCATACTAATCATTGGATGTCTTATGCCCTTGATTTTGACCTTCGGCCACCATCACTGACCCAAATTCCATCTGTCAGGTGAACGTACTTAAGTTTGAATTGATTACATGTGTCGTACTAGATGACTTTATTTAACGTTTATATGTATATAATGGATTTTTTTAAATAAATATATTGTTTGGATTATGCCGTTTCCTTTTTGACGATTCGTATTTCCCGCTTCGCTTCTGCAGATGGCGCTGAACGAGCGAGCGCCAGGTTAAGCGCACACGTACGACATCCGACGTACGTCACTCGTGCGCGGAATATACCGTTAAACGGTACGTCGTAGTTTCGTGCGTACATAAAATATGGTGAAGCATTTGAAGGTTGCAGTGGTAGATTGCAGTCGTCCGCCATTGTTGTGTAGTGAGCAGACATATTTCTCCGCCATATTGAGCGACCATCTTTTATAAACAATAAATCGGAATCCGACATTAAAAGCAATGGCGGATCAAAACATAATGTGCGAGGTTGAGATTCAGCCGGACATACAAGAGTGCGTTGAAATTGAGGCAATACCAGTCGATATGCACGACACGGTTGAAACTATAGTAGAATGCGGGGATCCTATCATACCTATGCATTCGTTAGAGGGCCGCGATATTATTTTAGAAGCGCAGGAAGAGATCATCGACGATAGCGGGGATCCGTTGAATCTGTACGACGTGCCGGTCCCCGATGGTTCCGACATTTACATCGAGTCCTCGCCGGGGCCCTCGAAACGCAAGAAAGCGGTCAAACGGAGCAACATCCTCCGCCGGGATAACGAAATGATGTTAAGCGATATGCACGAGACAAGGCCGCGGAAATGGGAACAAAAGCAGGTGCAAATTAAAACTATGGAAGGCGAATTCTCGGTTACGATGTGGGCCTCCGGTACAAGCGACGGTAGGTGTAATCATAACCACTTTACCTTGTCACACGAATGCATCGAGTTCGAATTGATTTTTACCCACGCCAAGGTCATTAAGGTCACGAATTAATCAACGCCGAGTACTCCCGTGACATCCAAACTGTATTTCTCTTCGTAGTTTTGGCGAAAATCATTGTTTATTTTGGAGCAAAATCGCCATTGCATTTGTTTCTGCCATTTTATAAATGGCTGAACAAATTTTAATGGACGATCAATGGCCGCCGATCATCTCCTTTAAAAAAAAAAAAAAAACTCGTAAAGCCGAAAATAGCAAGCGCATTCAGTTACGGCCAGCCAAATTCATCAGTTTTCATGCAAAAGTAAGTTTTAAACTCAAATTAAGCAGTCCTGTTAATTAGCGTGGTCCTGGCGTCAATTTGCGCAATATGTCTGTCGGTAAAGTAGAACGCTCACAATGCTGATACTTAAAAAAAATTATTTAACAAATCGCAGGCAAAATACGTTATTCGAGAAAGAAAGGCCGTCGAATTTAATAATAATAATAAAATATTATTTCATTATTTAATTGATATTACAAAGTCGGTAAAGTAGGTCTCTGATGCAAGCAGGGTTGCCAGATTGGACGAAATTTCGCCATTTGGACTACATTTTAGACGCACTTGGCGCTTAAAAATTTTATTTGGCGACTGGCAATTAATTTACGCTACTCCCAGCACACAATGAACAAAATTTTATCTGTAGTTATCCATTTAAACAAAAGTACACTACCAACCAAAAATTTTAAATCACACCTTTGATGTTTTTTTTTGTAAATTGTGTACATTTTTTTTCGAAATTTAAAAGTTGATTGGATTATCATTTTCTCTTTGTTATAATAATATTTAATTTCGATAAAAACAACGACGTTATATTATTTTCTGTTTAAATTTGTTTTGCCTTTTGTTTTTTATTTTTAGTTTTCGTTTTTCTTGTTTTTTTTTTTTCAAATTTTTCCTCTCCATTTCGTTTTTCATTTTGGTCTTTCATTTGATTTCATTTCGTCAATAAGAGATGATCGTCATTTGTTTATTTTTTTACTGTTTTGTTTTTTGTTTTTCCTTTTCAGTTTGTCTTTTTTTTGCTTCCATCGCCTTCGTATTATTTAATGTTCATTTGTCCTCTTGAAGAAATTAATTTCGTTAATATTTTAACATCATTCGTTTCTAGTCACTTTTTTCATTTATTTTTATTTGTTTAGTTCAAGATTCTTTTGTTTTTCTATTTAGCGGTCAATTTTTTTGTTTTTCATTTGTTTTTTTAAACGGAATAGAAAAGTTAATTTCGAAAGATTCGTTGATATTTGAAATGAAATAATTTTGTTAATTTTTTTGTTTTATTCTTTATTTTTTTTTATTTCAATTTAAATTTTTTACCCATTTATCCGTACATCTTTCTCACATTATTCAATTGTTATTTGTTCTTTTAAACAGAATGGATTTTTTTATTTCGTTGATATTTTGAAAAGGAGGTGATCGTCATATATTTATCAATTTTTTTGTTTTCATTTTAACTTTTAGTTTTTCGTTTGCTTTTTATCGTTCCATCGCCTTTGTTCCAATTATATTTAGGTATTTTCAATAAAAACAAAGCAATATGTCGGTGTTAGAAATTGAAAGTCACTTGTTTTTCTCACTTTTCATTTGCGTCCTCCTTGATTCGTTTTCAATTGTTTTCTTTTCTACACTTTCATTTTTCATTTGTTTTATATTCTATTTTAAATTTTGTTTGCTTTTTGTTTTTCACGTTTCCATTTCATTTTAGATTTTTGCTTTTTTTCTTAAAACTTTTTCCTTTCCATTCAGTTTTTCATTTGCCTTTGGTCTTTTAATTACCTCCTTGTTTTTCACTTTTTCATTTATTGTTTTTCTTTTCGACTTTAATTACGTCATTTGCATTTTCTATTTGCCTTTTGCTTTTCATTTTTCTATTTCATTTTTTGTTTTTGTTTTTCATTTGTTTTTTTTTCCCCAAATTTTTGTGTGTCTGTCTTAAAATACATGGGAAAATTACTTTTCTTTCAATGGAACGATAAAAAGCAAACGCAAAACTAAAAGTTAAAATGAAAACAAAAAAATTGACAAACAAATGACGATCACCTTATTTTTAAATTATCAACGAAATGTTCCCATTCGGATTAAAAGGGCAAATAAAAATTGAATAATGTGAAAGGGATGGATTGATAAATGGGAAAAGAATTTAAACTGAAATTAAAAAAAAAAACTAAAGAATAAAAGAAAAAAATCAACAAAATTATCAACGAATCTTTCGAAATTAACTTTTCTATTCCGTTGACAAAACCAAATGAAAAACAAAAATTGGTCGCTAAATAGAAAAAAAAATGAATGTTAAACTAAACAAATAAAACAAACGAAAAAAGTGAGCAGAAACGAATTATGTTAAAATATTAACAAAATTAATTTGAGATTGAACATGTAAAAAATACGAAGGCGATGGAATGATAAGAAGCAAAGAAAAACTGAAAAGCGAAAACACAAAAAAAAAAACAGTAAAAAAAAAATAAACAGATGACGATCATATTAAATATTGACGAAATTAAATCTAATGAAAGACCAAAGGTAAATAAAAAACTAAATGGAAAGGAAAATTAAAAAAAAAACAAAAACTAAAAATAAAAAATAAAAGGCGAACCAAATTTAAACAGTAGAAAAGTAGAGAAAGAAAACAAAGAGCAATTTATTTTTGAAAACTGCAATTTATTTTAATACGAATCGGACGAATTCATTTTATCGCTAGGAAACATTGGCGGCATTTTCTGAACAGGTTGGCAATATTGCGCATAAAAAGTCTGGCAAGTGTAGATGCAAGCACGAAAAATTAGTTGTTGTGTTTATTTAAACAAATCCTCGAATGAGACGTTTGTTTGTTCATAGATATTAATAAACGTAATCGTTAAAATGAGTTGCATTTAAAAATACCTATAAATGTTGCTAAGGTTTCTTTACGTCATGAAACAGCCGATAAAGTAGGTCCCCGACATCGACGCTTAAATTCAAATTTTATAGGTTATAATCGTAAATGTTTCTCGCGGCCTTTGCAAACGATTTATTCACTGACGACATGAACTCTTTCGCCTCAGATGAAGGTTCGAATCCGGAACCGGACCCGGACTACACCGAATACATGACGGGCAAGAAAATTTCAGCAGATGGAATGCCCGGCCTGGACCTCTCGGACCCTAAACAACTGGCGGAGTTCGCACGCCCCGGTCTAAAAAGCCCCAGGATGAGAAGGCCTAACCAAGACTCAGCTGACAGAACAATAGGTAAGTTATCAACCACTTTAATATAAATTAATTAAAAAAAAAAGATACGTGCGTTTTAGCTTGCCCCCATAAAGGTTGCAATAAAATGTTCCGAGATAATTCAGCGATGCGAAAACATCTGCACACTCATGGTCCCCGAGTGCACGTTTGCGCTGAGTGTGGGAAGGCTTTCGTCGAATCCAGCAAACTCAAGCGACATCAACTCGTGCATACCGGGGAGAAACCATTTCAGTGCACTTTTGAAGGCTGTGGTAAAAGATTTAGTCTTGATTTTAATTTAAGGTTAGTTTTGCTTACACCCACACCCTTATAGCGTTGTTGATTCACCCACACCGGTTGCATTCAGTGTATTTGCATCTTCTTTGAACCTCATATAATAGTACGAGATGGAAATACTCTGAGTGTATGTTATTAATTAATAAAATGTGGTTTACATTGCAGGACGCACGTTCGCATACACACAGGTGATAGACCGTATGTTTGTCCATTCGATGGATGCAACAAAAAATTCGCTCAGTCCACGAATCTCAAGAGTCACATACTAACACATGCGAAAGCAAAGTAAGGATGCAAGCATCGAGTATTCACTGTTTCTTATGATATGTTTTAGATCGCGAAATGCATTGGCACGGTCACAGCCCGGCGTGCAGATGGTTCAACAGCAGTATGTGAAAGTCGAAGTCAACGATATTGAACAACCATATATCGTGTACGCTGATTAGAAGTGAGTCGCCTGATTTAGTCGAATTCACAATTTTTGACTGCGTTTCTGGGTTGCAGGTGTGAATAGCATCGGAATGTAATTGTGACTCATGTATATACGTATATCAGAAGGAAAGTTCGACTCAAACCAAATCACAAAGGGCTTAAAAAACATCCATTATTTTGAAGGCTACTGTCAGTGATCGCATCGTTTCATTTTTGAATTTGTTTCGTTTTTCGATTTTGTTTTTTCGTGTGCAGTATCATCAAGCGCTTGCTAAGGAAGGCAAAGAAGTGCGCGGTTCCATATCATAATAATTTTTTTTCCTTTTGTATGTATGGTTTGTTTACTTTTAGTCAGTTAAGGTATAAGTACTTTTTGTAAGAGTTATGATTTTGTGATTTTAATACAGTAAGGATTATTGTACTGATTTTTTTGTTTGTACATTTGTTCGTTCTTCTCTTTTTCACAAAGAAACAGAATCCAGTCGTCTCAAACGAACGCTTAATTTTTAATTTATACGAAAAACAAATTGCGTGAAATGTTTTTTTTTTTTCTTTTTTGGCCTTTCCAAACGATAATTGGGGCTCCTCCGTACAGTGACTTATTTCACTTGACACGACTGAATCAAATGGATAAAGACAATTTCAATAACGTGATCGTATTGAAGTTTGTTGTTTATATTTATGAATAATTTATAGCGTATACACTATGTATAAAAACAAACGCAGTTTCCTGATGTACATAAATAAATAAGTAAATAATTTTTTCAATGAGACTGTGTTTATTTAAAAAAAGGAATTCCCAAAAATCTTTTGTTTTTTTGCTAATTGCTGTCTTTATTACTTATCAACCCTTGGGATATTTGTTTTTATTCTTTTTTCTTCTCTTGCAGGGCGTTATTTAAAAAAAAATGTTTAAAAACTAAAAAATAATAGATTTTTTATATTACTCTCTGTTAACTTCACGGTTAAATGTTAAAGGGCGCCTCACCTGGATTTTATAATTCAAAGAAAATCCTAAAATGTTTACTGTCTTCTCAATCTTGAAAGAAACAAGAAACAATATCTACTTAAGAAGTGTCCTTACTCAATAGAAGAATTTATCCAACAAGATATTGAACTGCAATTGGAATAAACTTATTTAATTTTGTAACAACTACAGTGCTCTTTATTATATCGCGTATAACCTAAGTTTCCATTTTATTATTTTATTTCTATTTTATTTCATTGTTAATTTTCTTTTGTATACATTGTTATTAGACATACCTAGATGTACAGTTTGAGCGGAAAGAAATGAAAGTCTGGAAAGGGTAAGCGACCACCCGACTTCGCCCGACCGAGAGATAAACGCCGTAGCTCCGCCCGTTGAAATTTCTTCGAAATATCTACCTACCCTCAACTGCAGGCATTGCTAATATTACGATACGTAATTATTAAATGTAATTGGCCGACATCAATGAACTTCTTATTAGCAAGAAGTATTATGCATTCTAAATATTATTAATGAAAATATTTATCTTATTCATAATTAATCTTTAGGAAATTATTTGATGCTCTTTCAAAAAACGAAATAAAGGTATAATAAAATAGTTCATAGTTCATAGTTCGTTTTATTATTTGCAATTAAGATTACAAATTCGTCAGATTACCCAGATTACATTAAATCTATAACATTTAAATAAACATATTACATTAAATACCTAATTGGTAAATAACATTTTTGGTAAAAATAAATACATATTTAACAAACAAGACAGTACGAAATATAATAGTTATTGCGGAACAAAATTATTAATCTAACTGATGCAGAAAGAAAAGACTTTTAATAAACAAATATTGTAATTACAAATTAAAACAGAAAACAATAATCCAATTATATTGAAGGCGTCGCGGTGTCCATCGTCTATTGTTGGAATAAAACTCAAACAGAAAATAAAAATGCTAAATGTTCTTTTAATACGAAATCGGAATAATTAAATCCGATTTATAATTAAACGGAATGTGATTACAATTTAGTCCAATTTCATTTGAATCCCATTAAAGAACACGTGTTTCTTTATATTCTTAATATTCTGCTAATGTGAACTTCAGAGCTATATAAATTTCGATTGTTTAAACATTGATTATTTGCCTTTGTGCCTCACCAAGGAAAGTTGAACGAGCAGGAAGTGAGTTTTAGTCAGTTTTATTTTTGATTTTCTGTTTGAGTTGTATTGCAATAGTTTTTATTATTATTATTGTTTTTATTTAAACTTTGCTTAAGTTTTTGTTTTAATATTGTTAATTAATTACTTTTCTTTCAGCAAATTATACTTTTCTGTTGTGGTCTTTTTTGTGATTTTTTTTTATTTTACCATTTATTTGTTTTTTGTTTTTAACAATTTTTTTTTCTTCTTTCAGCAAATAATCATTTATTTTTCAGAATTTAAATACTTCTTTCAGTATGTTTAATTTTCTGGTTGGATTTTATTGTAATAGTTTTTAATAGTTTCATCTTTTATTTAAGCTTTGATTTAATTTTTGTTTTAATATTGTTTTGAGCAAATTAATTTTTTGTTGGGGTTTAATTTTCATATTTTTTTATATATTTTGTTTAATTTTTATCAACTAAATATAGTAATTTTTATGTTAGCATTTTTAATTTTTATATTAGCACCGAAATCAGGTCGTCCCAGAGTAACAACTAATAACGAAGACCAGGCAATAGTTGCCACTGTCGAAGCTAATCCGTTTACAACTTCAGGAAGGATCAGGGAACAACTAAATTTGCATTGCTCTTTTACGACAGTAAGGGAAAGGTTAAGGAGTGCAGGTATTCACAGCAGAAAACCAGCCAAGAAAATTTTGCTTTCACCCGAGAACGCTGCTGCAAGATTGCGTTTCTGTGAGGAAAATATGAATCGCAATTGGGAAAATGTGATATTTACAGACGAGAAAACATTTTCTACATCGCAGGATTCCCCAATCGTGTTATGGAGAAGGAAAAATACACGGTATAATGTGGAAAACGTAAGACCAAATGCAACAAGTGGACGCATATCAGCTGGATATTGGGGTTGGATTTCGAGTGCAGGTCCCGGTGCATTAGTTCCCGCTTCACCCCCAAGGTTTACATCTGCAAGGTATATAGAAATTTTGGAAGAAGTGATGCTGCCATCAGTAAGATTAGTATATCCCGAGGACGAGGTGGAAATAATAACCATTGTGCAAGACAACAGCCCCATTCACAAAGCTGCCAATGTAACAGCCTGGTTTACAGATCGCAACGATATTGAGGTATTACCGTGGCCTGCAAGGTCTCCAGACCTCAATCCAATAGAAAATATGTGGGGAGCGATGGTAAGGAATTGGGAGGATATCGCTGGACACGGTGTTCGTGAAAGAACCGTTGAACAACTAACGCAACATGTTTTCCGAGTTTGGGAAACATTTAGAGGCACAAATTTTTGTGAAAATTTGGTAAATTCAATGCCAAACAGGTTAAGAGAATGTGTTGAAAGTAACGGGTATTACACAAAGTATTAACATGTTATCTTCGCTTTTTTCGTTCTTTCAGCAACTAATCATTTATTTTTCAGAAATTAATTACTTTTTCTTTTAGCATTTTTATTTTCTGTTTGAATTTTATTCTAAGAGTTTTTAATAATTTTTCTTTTTCAGCAACTAATCATTTATTTTTCAGAAATTAATTACTTTTTCTTTTAGCATTTTTATTTTCTGTTTGAATTTTATTCTAAGAGTTTTTAATAATTTTTCTTTTTCAGCAACTAATCATTTATTTTTCAGAAATTAATTACTTTTTCTTTTGGCATTTTTATTTTCTGTTTGAATTTTATTCTAAGAGTTTTTAATAATTTTTTCCTTTTCAGCAACTAATCATTTATTTCAGCTTTTTGTTTCGTATATTTTAGGTTTTCGGTTGACCACGTCGTTATGTAATGGTTGATCCATCACGCGGTCAACCGATGGCCAACAATAGACGATGGACACGGGACGCCTTCAATATAATTGGATTATTGTTTTCTGTTTTAATTTGTGATTACAATATTTGTTTATTAAAAGTCTTTTCTTTCTGCATCAGTTAGATTAATAATTTTGTTCCGCAATAACTATTATATTTCGTACTGTCTTGTTTGTTAAATATGTATTTATTTTTACCAAAAATGTTATTTACCAAATAGGTATTTAATGTAATATGTTTATTTAAATGTTATAGATTTAATGTAATCTGGGTAATCTGACGAATTTGTAATCTTAATTGCAAATAATAAAATGAACTATGAACTATGAACTATTTTATTATACCTTTATTTCGTTTTTTGAAAGAGCATCAAATAATTTCCTAAAGATTAATTATGAATAAGATAAATATTTTCATTAATAATATTTAGAATGCATAATACTTCTTGCTAATAAGAAGTTCATTGATGTCGGCCAATTACATTTAATAATTACGTATCGTAATATTAGCAATGCCTGCAGTTGAGGGTAGGTAGATATTTCGAAGAAATTTCAACGGGCGGAGCTACGGCGTTTATCTCTCGGTCGGGCGAAGTCGGGTGGCCGCTTACCCTTTCCAGACTTTCATTTCTTTCCGCTCAAACTACATACATCAGGTTATAATAATAAATTCAAATTCAAATTCAAAGGCAGTTGTCCGCTAGAGGGTGCACCAATAAAACCTGGTAAAAGTACCGACATGAAGCGACGAAGGCACCATGAACGAATTTTTATCCGATAGAGGGCGCCCATGTTTTTTTTTAAACATTAAACATTTTGTGAATGACAATAAAGATAAGATGATGATAATGTATTAATAAATTTAATAAATTTTTTTTAAATAAAAGAATGGTGACAAACCAAAATAACAAAATTCAAAAATATGTGACCAAATAAAAAAAAATAAAAACAAAAGACTATCGAATTTACAACAAAATTAATACATTTAAAAAAATGAAAAAACGTGACAAATCAAAATAATCAAATATATTAATAGATTAAAAAAAACAAAATTTGAAAAGAATGGTGACAAAACAAAGAAAACAAAATGATAAAAATTGAAAATTACACAACCAAATTAAAAAAAGAAGAAAATCAAAAGACAATCGTTTTTACAGCACCATTCTTTTTGATTAAGAAAAACGTTACTCTGTTAAATGGTATTGTAATGTTGATTGCCTTTTGTTTTTATTATATTTTTAAATTTGATTATGTTTCATTTTTTTATTTTGTTTTCTTTGTTTTGCCACCATTCTTTTCGAATTCAAAACAAAATAATAAAAATTCAAAAATAATCAAATTTAGAAAATAATAAAAACAAAAGCCAATCGATATTACAATACAATCTAATAGATTAGTTTTTTTTTTTAATAGAAAAAAATGGTAATTGTTTTGTAACCATTCTTTTCGATAAAAAAGTTAACCTATTAAATTGTATTATAATGTCGATTGTCTTTTGTTTCTATACTTTTTTTTATATTTGATTATTTTTCATTTTTTATTTTGTTTTCCTTGTTTTGTCACCATTATTTTTAAATTCAAATCAAGATATTAAAATTTCAAAAATAATCAAATTTTAAAAAATAATAAAAACAAAAGACAATCGATTTTACAATACAATTAATAAGTTTTTCAATGAGACTGTATTTATTTAAAAACAGGAATTCCCAAAAATCTTTTGTCTTTTTGCTAATTGCTACCTTTATTAATAATAATAATAATAATAATAATAGTCTTTATTTGTGTGAATACAAGCAAAATTAAAATTAAAATTAGAAGCAAAAGAACATGAATTCAAGTATCACACAAATCGCAAGGCGAAGTTCAGATAATAATCTGCTTTTAAACTTAACCTTGACAAGAGAAAAGAAAAATATAACTAATCATAGCTGCCTACTACTAAACTAAGTCTAAGCTAACTAAGCTATAGAAGCAAAAGAATGAAAAAGAAAAATGGTGAACCCAACCTGAATATGATGATATACATAACCAGAATTATGTAATAGAGAAGGTTAACAACTGCAATAGCGTACAGCTCAAACTGAGTATGTTAACTACAAATAATTTAAATAAGCGGAATAGTTCTATGATATCTATGTAATGTCTACTTATTAGAGAAAATATAACTACATGACTACTTTACAACTTTAGAACGCTCAATAGTTCTGACTTAAATATAACGCATTTTTAAGTCTGACTTTAAATACTCTCAAATCTAGATTTTTTAATTCGAGTTCTAAATTGTTATATTTATTATAGATAGCAAATGTGTAGGATCGTTCATACAAAACAGTTCTGTGCGGCGGTGGTGAAATCAGACCACGAAATCTGGTGGTAAGATTATGTATATCTGTTCTAAATCGAATTTTCTTGTACAAATACGGTGGTGTTTTATATATGATTATTTTGTGAAATAATGTTATAGTTTGTAATTCTCGACGGTTAGCCATGCTGAGCCAACCGATGTCACGTAATTTATATGAAATGTGGTCGTATTTCCTAATGCCATATATGAATCGCAAACACGAATTTTGTATTTTCTGTATTCGGTTCTTCGTATAGTAATCCAAAGCCAAATGATAGACGGGAGAACAATATGCGAACTGCGACAACACTAGAGCATCACATAGACATTTTTTTGTTTCTATATTTAAAATACCACGAAATGGAAACAGTTTCCTTAGTTGTATATAGGCATTAGTAATGTATTTGGAAATCTGTTCACGATAACGGAAACTATTATCCATTATCAATCCGAGGTTTCTAGCCTTATTAGAAATTGGAATGCTGATGCCATTTATTTTTACATTAAATTTATTTGCTATATTATTGATATTATTATTTTTTCCAAACAACAATAACTGGGATTTTGAAGGATTTAGGGTTAAGCAATGTTTAGCAGCCATAGTGAACAATGCTTCCAAGTCATTATTTATAGATGAGTTAGCTTCACGCCAATTAGACGGATCGAAGGAAAAATATAATTGCGTGTCATCCGCGAACACATGGGCTGTGCATGTCTTTAAAACCGATAAGAATCTAGATGTATACAGGGAAAATAATAAGGGTCCAATTACAGAGCCTTGAGGTACACCCTGAGTAACGGCAAGTGCATTTGAAAAAGATGACCCGATAACCACAGTCTGAATTCGTTTAGTTAAATAAGATTTAATTAGATCCGTAGATTCTTTGGTGATTCCTATATGATGTAATAGGGAGCACAAAATATTATGATTTACAGTATCGAACGCTTTGCTAAAGTCTAATAAAATAAGAGCTGTTACTTGACGATTATCAGTAGCCTTCAAGATGTCGTCGGTTACATTGAGTAAGGCAGTAGTACAACTGAACCCTGTTCTAAAGCCAGACTGTACACTTGGCAAAATTTGAGTGGACTCTATATAGTTATAAAGCTGAGATTGTAGAACTTTCTCAAATATTTTAGACAGAGTAGGCAATATACTTATAGGACGTAAATCCTTCATTGACGTCGGATCTTTAACTTTAGGCAAAGGACGAATTAAAGCATGTTTCCAGATGAGAGGAACTGTGTGGCTGATAATACACGAATTGATTATATGTGTAATATATGGAATTATTAAAGGACAACATAACCTTATCATTGTAATATTGATATCATCAGATCCGGTTGCTATAGAACTTATACCATTAATAATATGGTAAACGGATTTTGTGTCTACAGTTTGAAAAGAAAAGCTGGCTTCATTTTCAGAATCTAGTTCGTAAGAGTACAATGAATGAGTAGCAGTATTAGAGGACGGGATGCTATTAAGAAAGTAGTCACTAATTTTATTCGCATCTGCGAGTTCTGTTGGTATATTATGACTGCTGTTTTTGCTAAGGCCAAGAAAGGCTAAATTTTTCCACAGAACTATATTGTTACGATTACTGGTAATGTGATCAAAAAAAGCTTTTTTTTCTAGTTTAAGAGAAGTTGTGGCTAGATTTCTTAATGATTTGTAAAACTCCCAGTCACGTTTGGATTTCGTTCTACGATATCTTTCCTTAGCTTTGTCTCTCAGACGCATAAGCAATTTCTGATTGTCCGTTAGCCAAGGAGCCAACTTTTTTGTGAAACGTCGCGTTATGAGCGGTGCATGTTTATTAAATAAGTTTAAAACTTGAGAATTGAAAAAACTAATCTTTTCATCAATATTTTTGATTCTAAATATAAAGTGAAAAGGTGTAGAATGTAGATCTTGTTCAAAATGTTCCCAATTTACATTTTTATAATCTCTAAATGTGCGGTATATAGGCGTTGTTTGAGGTTTCGATGCCGGAAACTTACAGAAGACTGCATCGTGATCCGAAAGATCACAATTAAGAACTCCAGAATTAACGAGTTCAGTATCCTGAGACGTTAATATCAAATCTATTAAAGTTGCTGACGTAAGAGTTAAACGGGTTGGTTGTTTAATAAGTTGTACATAGTTAATAGATTCTAAGAAATTTTGAAAATGAAGAGTGGAAGAGTTATTTGGCTTTAAAAAATCAACATTAAAATCACCACAACAGAAAATTTTCTCCGAATGTGGTAGGACAACTGCGAAGGAGTCCTCAAGTTCATTCAGAAAGAGTCTATAATCAGTTTGAGGAGGTTTGTCAACTTGTCAACCCTTGGGATATTTGTTTTTATTCTTTTTCTTTTGCAGGGTGTTATTAAAAAAATATTTAAAAACTAAAAAATAATAGATTTTTTTATATTAATCTAAGTTAACTTCATGGTTAAATGTTAGAGGGCGTCTCACCTAGATTTTATATTTCAAAGAAAATCTTGAAATTGTTACTATTTTTTCTCAATCTTGACAGAAAGCAATTTAGAACTAGCAATGCTGCCATTTGTGTATTTAAATGCCATTTATAAATAAATTAGGTAGTTGTCCGCTAGAGGGTGCACCAATAAAACCTGGTAAAAGTACCGACATGAAGCGACGAAGGCACCACGAACGAATTTTTATCCGATAGAGGGCGCCCCTGCTTCTTTTTTGTTTTAAACATTTTGTGAATGACAGTAAAGATAAGATGGTGATAAAGGTGTTGTTTATTTTTTATATTTTGATTAGAAAATCATTGATAACCAAATTGATAATGACATTTATCTATAAATATATATTTTTATTGCATAATTAAACAATGCCGACAGCGCCTCTTGCGTGGTTGATCGTTGTGGTGCCTTATTCGTTGTGTCGTCATTCGGGTCGCTGGCTTTGACCTCGATAGAATACAAAATAAAATTGGCAACGTTGCTTATTCAAATGCCACTTTAACGAAATCTGAAGTTCAGATGGAATTTTTCAAAATTTTCCTAAACTTTGGAACAATTTTATCTCAAAACTCTGGCAATCTTGCTCAGCTGATACAATAGTGAGTGCATTTTAACAATTTCCATAAATCAAAGTCTGTAATTAAGGCAATTGTGAAAAGGAAATACCACTTACATTTTCGAGGAATGCTGATAAGAGCTCAATTAAATGATTAGATCAAAAAAACAACAAACAACAATAGCCCACTTTTTTACGCTGTAATTTTGTTTGTTTAATAAATAAGACTCCACTTACATAACCACATGTAATTGTGTGTTCGTCTTAGTTCGGCGAATTTTAAATTATTGCCTTTAGTAATGCGAAGATCTTTGGACTAAAAAGAAAAAAAAAGCGCCGTAAATATTCAATCCTCGAATAGGTTCCGCAATTCTAAAAATAACGATTTATGTAATTTTTATGCGTTGTTTAATGAATTTATTTGCTCAGAACGTGCTTGTATGTTATCCAACATCACGCTTCTAGGAAGAAGAATACATTAATGGATGGGACTTTACAAATAAACAATGCCATTATCACCTCGGGAATAAGTGACCTTATTGCCATAAATTACTCGCGTCAATTAGAGCCTTTGCATTAAGGCCAACAAAATTATTGGATACAACATGTTGTAAATTAAATATTTATATTTCATATCGAACTAAAACTTCTGCATTAATCCCCGTATAAATAAAGAATTTTTTAATGGTATTTGCAGAGAGATTGTTAGTTATCAAAAAGATAACAAAATTATAAGAAATAAGACTTCGTTGCTGAGGTGATTCAGGGATTAGGTTTTTCCCGGCCAATGTCTGATATAAAAATGGAAGTGAAAAACCACTTCAACCTGCTTGATATGATTCGTATGATTCCCAGTTAGCTTGATAAGGCGAACAATCAGGAATCGGCAATTACACACGGAATGGTATAAATTTCTAACAGCGCGTGATCGAGGCCATTGTTTGTGCGCGAAATGATTATTAAAACTCAATTTATATCATTTTATGTGAGGGGGGGAGGGGGTAAAAAAAATCCCCATTAATGCTGGGTAATAAAATACATAAGTAATCATGTTGTTTTAGGACGTGAAGTAAAGGAAAAACAAAAAATTTAAGTACCTACGCACCATTGGTTAAAATTAAGGAGTCATCGAGTACCCACATAAAAAGTTAATAATAAAGTAAAGATGTTTTTGATTGCATAATTATGTTTTATGGATTATACAGGATGTTTAAGAAAATATCTGTAGAATACCACACTAGACTATTCAGGGACACCATTGATCGTGAAGAAAATATTAACAAAATTCTATCCATTTTTTTTTGGTAATAAAATTAGTAAATGACAATAACTGAAAGTGCCAAAACAGAAAATTTACCAAAAAAACACCAACATTATTATTTGGCAGTCAATAAACAAAATTAAAACTTCAGTTTAGATGACCAATAAAATGAAGACCAATGTGTCAAAAATGTTTTAAAATTATTTTCCAAGATACAGTTTAATTTTCTACGTGACAGTAGGTCAGCCAATTTCCCAACACCTTGTATACAAAAGAAAAAACAATTGATAATCGATAACCATCACCGATAGAGTACTGTTCAAAACTCTTAAAAAGTTGTATTTTTATTAATTTTCTTTTCAAAAATACAGGGGTCACACCGAAAATTGTTTCCGAACATACGGAGAATGGTTTGTAAGTTTTGTCCCATAAACGATAATAAACAAGACAATTGACAATCGGCACAACATCTCATATTTACTCTGCATTTACTAATTAAATTAATGTAATTGTGTGTAATTAAAAAAATCTCAGTACATACGCCGAGTATTCCTCACTTAAAATGAAGAAACAATTGACAATCGGTCGCGTGATACATCATTAAAAAAAACCGTAGGTTTGAAACGCAGGGTTGCCGGACCAGCAATCGAAAAGCACCAGTTTAAATTTTTGTACTCGTGATTTATTTAAATTTTCGCAATCGTTATTGAAGCTTTAAAAATTTTGTTAAATACATACATATTACAATTATAATTTACAGCATAACTCAGTAGATTAATTAATTAATAAAGAAAACAAAATAATAAAAATCCAAAAATAATGAAATTAAAAAATTTGTATAAAAACAAAAGGCAATCAATTTTATAACACAATTTAATAGATAAAATTTAAAAAAAAGCAATTTGATAAGAATGGTGACAATACAAAGTGAAAAAAAAATTCAAAAATATGTAATAAAATTTGAAAAAATAATAAAAACAAAAGATAATCGAGTTTGCAATACAATAAATTAATCAACTTAATAGATAATTAAATTTAAAAAAAATCAAAAAATAGCTTAGTTTTTTTTAACAATTTCAAAAGAACAAAACAAAGAAAGCAAAATAATAAAAATTCTAAAATAATGAAATCCAAATAAATAAATAAAAACAAAAGACAATCGATTTTACAATAGAATAAATTTTTAAAGAATTAAAAGAATGGTGACAAATCGAACAATAAAAATTCAACAATATTCAAATTAAAAAAAATATATTAATAATAAAAACAAAAGACGATCGATTTTACAATGCGATTTAACAGATTGACGTTTTTTTTTTAAGAATTGGAAAAGAATGGTGACAAAAAAAGAAAGCAAAATAATAAAAATTCAAAAATTATCAAGTGAAAAAAAAATAGAAACAAAATATAATCGATTTTACAACACAGTTTAATAGAATAAATTTTAAAGAAATAAAAGAATGGTGACAAGTTAAATAATAAAAATTCAAAAATAATCAAATTTAAAAAAATAATAAAAACAAAAAACAATCGATTTTACAATACTATTTAATAGATTCATAGATTTAAAAAAAGTGAATACATATACTAAATTGTATTGTAAAGTCGATTGTCTTTTGTTTTCATTATTTTTTTAAATTTGATATTTTTCGTTTTTTATTTTGTTTTCTTTGTTTTGTCACCATTCATTTCAAATTCAAAGTAAAATAATAAAAATTAAAGATAATTAACTTAAAAATAATAATAAAATCGAGCAAATAAAAATTCAATAATTGAAAAGTAACGAACTAAAAAAAAATTATAATAAAAACAAAAGACAATCGATTTTTCAACACAATATAATATATTAATAAATTTTTAAAAAATAAAAGAATGGTGACAAACCAAAATAATAAAAACTCAAACATAATAAACAAACAAAGAGAGCAAAATAATAAAAATTCAAAAATACGTGATCAAATAAAAAAACCGAAAACAAAAGACTATCGATATTACAATACAATTTAATAGATTAATACTAATATTAATATTAATAGATTAAAAAAAACTAAAATTGAAAAGAATGGCGACAAAACAAAGAAAAACAAAACAACAAAAATTGAAAAATACACAACCAAATTCATTAGTAAATTGTATTGTAAAGTCGATTAACTTAAATTTAAAAAAATTATAAAAACAAAAGCCAATCGACATTACATTACAATCTAATAGATTAGTTTTTTTTAATAGAAAAAAAAATGGTGATTGTTTAGTCACCATTCTTTTCGATAAAAAAGTTAATCTATTAAATTGTATTGTAATGTCGATTGTCTTTTGTTTTGTCTTTTGTTTTTATAATTTTCTTATATTTGATTATTTTTCTTTTTTTTATTTTGTTTTCTTTGTTTTGTCACCATTCTTTTCAAATTCAAAGCAAAATATTAAAAATTCAAAATAATCAAATTTAAAAAAATAATAAAAACAAAAGACAATCGACATTACAATATAATTTAATAGATTAAAGTTTTTTTTGATCGAAAAAATGGTGATTGTTTTGTCACCATTCTTTTCGATAAAAAGTGAATCTATTAAATTGTATTGTAATGTCGATTGTCTCTTGTTCTTATTAGTTTTTTATATTTGATTATTTTTCATTTTGTTTTCTTTGTTTTGTCACCATTCTTTTCAAATTCAAAGCAAAATAATAAAAAAATCAGAAATAATCAAATTAAAAAAAAATAATAATAAAATCAAGCAAAACAATGAAAATTCAATAATTATCAAATTAAATAAAATAAAAACAAAAGACAATCAATTTTACAAATTAAATAATAAATGAATAAAATAATAAAAATTCAAAAATAATAAGCAAACAAAGAAAGCAAATAATAAAAATTCAAAAATATGTAATCAAATTAAAAAAAAAAAAACTGTAAACAAAAGACTATCGAATTGACAACACAATTTAATAGATTAATAAATTAAAAAAAAAATGAAAGAATGTGACAAATCAAAATAATCAAATAAAGAAATAATAAAATATTAATTAATAATTTAAAAAAAAAACTAAATTTGAAAATAATGGTGACAAAACAAAAAAACAAAATGAAAAATAACCAAATTAAAAAATATATATAAAAATAAAAGACAAAACAAAAGACAAACGATTTTACATACAATTTAACAGATTTTTTTATCGAAATGAATGGCGACAAAACAATCACAAAATAATAAAGATTGAAAAATGCACAACCAAATTAAAACAAAAGAAAATCAAAAGACAATCGTTTTTACAGCACAATTAAAGAAAAAACGATTAAGAAAACAATGACCTCAATATTTTTACTTGATTTTTTACTCGCTTGAGTTGAAACTTTCTGACTCTGACATGTCCAACACAATTAAAAATATAAATGAATTTATATATAACAGTTTAGAATTTAGAAGAATAAATAAAAGTTACTAATGTTATAATTTTTTTTTAATTTAGGAAAAGCACCAGAAAATCCCCTTTTTTGAAAAATAATCACCAAGTAATAATTCAACAACAAAAAACTGGTGATAAATCACTACCTCTAGCAATAGTGTTGAAACGTCACATCAAAAACATAAAAAAGAAAAACAAGACTGTGTTTACAATATACGAGGTTTATTCAACAAATTTTAGCAAAATGCTCGACACACAAATTTGCGCTCGTCATTGGAATGTTTTTCAGCAAAATGTAGCAGCTAAATCTACCACTAAACTGAATAATTTATTAAAAAGTCACTTCGTATATACGAGGGTCACTTGATAAGTTTTGTGAACCTTAAATTGCAACGTCGCATAAGTGTAGTACTAAGCACCGCGAGTCGGAGTATAGCAATCGCATCTAACGTTGTTAGGCATTATCGTCACAAATTCAACAAATATTTATCGAGCGCCCGTTATCATTAAGCAAATCATCGGAGCTGCAGTGATTTTCCGCGGAGATCGAGAAGGTCGCATCTTGAAGAAAAAGAAAGCAACTTTATCAGTTTAATAATGACAGTTTCGATTGGCCGCCGAGCTTTTGTTTTCAGCTTAATCGCCTGAATAAAGGATTTACATCATCGTCGGCCTTCGATCGATAATACCTGAGAGTAAATTTCAGATTAAAAAAAAATATGTGTCGTATGAAGGAGTTCACAGACGCACTTGGATGATTGTCTACCGTCTACAAAGAAAAACAGTCGTGTAGCTTGATGTAGATGTATGACGAGTTGTTTGATGACGTAATTACAACTTTTTACATTGTTGCCACAAACTTTACTTGAATGCAAACATGTTTTTTGAAAGTAATGTGGCAACAACGCATGATAACACAGTGCTTCGTGCGCATGTGTCAGTTGTTCTTAACGGAATAATAAATAAAAACATCATCCTTTCTTTCTCTCTTTCAAACTATGACGTAAGTAGTATATAAAGCGCCGGTGCTGGCTCGCGAAACAGTTCATGGTCATATTTAGGTAAAAATGACTTGATTTTATATAATTTATCTATAATTTATCCAATTTTTAACAAAAAATCATAAAAAGACCATTTTAACACGTGAACGCCTAAAATAACCCACTAAAATCATCAGTTCATTGCGGAAAACTCTATATTTTAAAGTCCAATCATATTTCAGGTGAGTACAGCTGTACTACCCATGATAAAAAATAATTTAGAAAAAATAGTAGTCTAATATACGTCGGTTCTGGACCACCAAATTGTGAACCACCATATTTAGCTTTATTCTCCTCTTTTTTGGAGGTCAAAACTACTTATAGTGCTTAACAATTTAACAGTTCATAAACGGTACAAAAATTTGGGTAAAACCTCATTAATTTCCCTTGAAAATGTATAAAAATGATTATATTTGTAAACATTTATACCAAATTTTATCCATAAATTTACAGTTACAATTTGGATTGTTCACAAGTTAAAATTGCATAAAAAACTGAATTTATTTAATTGCCACCAAATTGTGAACGAATATAAATAGTTACATTTCATCATTAATGAATAAATATCAGATTCGTTTATAAATACAGTTTTTTCATTAATTGTAGAGGTAGAACGTAACGTACAACGTAAACATTGAATGTAATGTAAACGTAATAGTTCTAGTAACATAATGTCCAGTGTCAAAATTATAAATGTGTGTTAATAACCAAATTTCAATAAACGTTAATTATTCAGATCAATTGTTTACTACATTTAATTTTTCTTTCAATATACTTTATTTTGCAAAGATTTTTTTCACATAAAATTTTCAGCTATTACATAAAACATAACGTAATATTGTCAGTTACAAACACTCACATTCACATTTCATAATATAGTCTACAGAAAAGTTTCTATCATCTATGGCTGTCAAATTATCTATGTCACAATTTACTGGTTTATTGTTATTTAAAATTTGGTAAATGGTATCATATAACCCCAATTCAACTATCTCTACGGGTTCCAGTGAATGAGTAAAATTTATTCTCCATATACAACATGGTCTATATTTTTTATTTATACCATTTATGTTGATTATTTGAAAGTTCGGCATTAGTGTTTGAAAATATGTATTATACATATTTTGAAGCATGTGTTGGAAGCAGAGTGGCGCTTGCCAGTATCTCGGACACAAACACCGATTCATAATCTTAAAAATAAAAAATTATATTAGTTATTAAATTAACATTTAACCAAAGAAATATACTCACATTATAAACTAAAACTAAAATTCTTTAGCACCTTTTCTTCGATTAGTCAAACTGTACAAGAACAGTTCCCACACTTGAATTACTCGATTACGATTTTAATGGTAGGAACAAGTAATGTAATACAGATGTATAATGTCTTCTTTATGAAATAATATTACATTTAATTAATAATAATCAAATTGTGTATTCAACAAGGTCGATGAGTATCTATGCACCCATAGGTACCTAATCTGACCTAACCACAGACATAACCAAAGAAGTGACAGAAGTTGCAATCATGTGACCAACAAGAGTAACTGACTGACAGTGTTACCAACATAGCTTAACCGAAAATTAAGTTGGTTTGCCTGAAGGGTTACATTTTTATGTAAGTTTTCATAGTATTTTTAGTATTAAATGTTTCAAATTCTCTAATTATATTATTTTTCATTTCTACCACAACTTCTTTAACTATATCTTTACTCATAATAGCATGTTTTTATCTTGTCCATAAATCAATAACATTACCACTTATATCAAATTCTTCATATTGAATATTCGCTACTAATTGAACTTTTCACTTGACATTTTTTTGAATCCATTATAAACTTTTTCTATTACATGACTAGATATTTTATATAAATAAGTGTATAAATCATTTTCTGAACTTTTACAATAAAAAGTGTAATCAACTAACATATCACTCCGTACACCTCTAGATCTAACAACTTTTACATCTTTATTATCATCTTCTATTACATTAGGTAATTCATTAAAGTCCTTAGCTTTATTAATTATTCCTGGTTTTCTTTTTCTTGGTTTCTGAATTATATCATCATCAAAATTAAATTCAGCAACAAAATTCTTTTTAAATAAATAATCTTTAATTACTTTCTCTAATTCATGCTTGCATAAATTTTTATATGGTAGTTTGTTTTGAATCCAGTATTTTCGTAGTTCAGCAACATTCATTTATTAGAGAAAAAATATATGAACTAATTTTATGATACAGAATTTGTTTAATAAATTTTTTATGATAATACTTAATTTTCATATAAAGTATCAACTAAGTCCGTTATCAAGTATATTATGTACGTGTGTCATTTCAATATTTTTTTTTATGAACACATCACTCTGATTTATGTAATCCTTATATAGGGTCCTTCAAAATTAGACGTACAGAAAGACGCCAAGTTTCTCTTACTCATTATTCTTAAACGCCACTCTATTTTGTGTCATCCTTATAAAGGGTCACTCAAAATTAAGCGCACAGAAAGACGTGAAGTTTGTTAACTAATTTCCATTACTGCTGAAGCTCATCCGATTTCATGTAATACTTATACAGGGTTAATCAAGATTAGAGGCATAGAACGACGCCAAATTTGATGACTGGTATTTATTACTCTTGAACTTCATTCGGTTTTGTCTAATCCTTATACAGGGTTCCTCAGAATGAGGCGCATAGAAAGACGCCCAATTTGATGACTAATTTTCTTTACTCTTGAACCTCGTCCGGTTTTTTGAAATCCTTATACGGGGTCACTCAGAATTAGGCTTAATATCACACAGGAAACGCCAAACTTGTTGGCTAATTCTCATTCTTCTTAAACGTCAATCCTTATATAGGGAGTTTCAAAATGAGACTCACAGAAAGACGCCAAATTTGTTGACTAATTTCTATTACTGTTGAACCTCGTCCGGTTTTGTGTAAGCCTTATACAGGGTTCCTCAGAATTAGACGCGTACAAAGACGCCAAATTTGTTGACTAATTTCCATTACTGCTGAAGCTCATCCGGTTTCACGTTACACTTATACAGGATTGCTCAGAATTAGACGATATCAAAATTGATGACTAATTTTCATTGCTCTTGAACCTCATTCGGTTTCGTCTAATCCTTGTACGGAGAATGAGGCGCGTAGAAAGATTTGTTGACTAATTTCCTTTACTCTTGAACTTCGTCCAGTTTTCTCAAATCCTTATACAGGGTCCCTCAGAATTAAGCTTAATATCTCAAGGAAACGCCAAATTTGTTGGCTAATTGTCATTCTTCTTAAACGTAACTCTGTTTTATGTAATCCTTATATAGGGTCACTCAAAATTGAGCGCACAGAAAGACGCCAATTTGTTGACTAATTTCCATTACTGCTGAAGCTCGTCCGTTTTCATGTAATACTTATACAGGGTTTCTCAGAATTAGACGCGTAAAATAACGCCAAATTTGATGATTGACTTCCATTACTCTTGAACTTCGTTCGGTTTTATGTAATCCTTATACAGGGTCCCTCAGAAATAGGTTTAATAGTACACACAGGAAATCCGATATTTATTACTCTTAAACTTCACTCTAATAGAGGTTCCCTCAAAATTAGGAAGAACCCCAAATTTGATAACTATAATTTCCATTACTCTTGAATCTCGTTCGGTTTGGTGCAACCCGTATACAGGATTCCTCAAAATTATGGTTAGAGCGACGCGTACGTAGTCCTTATACAGGGTCCCTCAGAATTAGATTCAATACGAAATATAGCCGTACGGAATAAATAAAATTAATAATAAGGTTACGAATTCGTGTCGCACAATTTAATGCGAAATTTAAATAAAAATAAATTACGTCATAATTGCTTTGCACAGTGTGCTTCGGAACTTGAGTTATTAGATCCTACGAAACATTGGCCATGATAACAAACAAAAAAAAATAAATTACATCATAACTAGCTTATAAAGGGTGCTACTAAACTTAGTAATCATAAAAGTTGAAGAGAAATAAATTACGTCCTAATTGAATTATAAAGGGTGCTACTAAACTTGAATCAGTTGACATACCGAACATTGGTAATGATAAAAACATTAAGAGACGGAGACTATTATATTAAAATTAAAATCAAATAAATTACACCATTATTGTTTTTTTTGTGGGTTTAATTTTGTTTTAGATTTTTTTGTTGGTTTTGGCACAAAAATTTTATGGATAGCATTTGTTTGTTGTCACTATAATTTTTTTAATGTTTTGTTTTTGTCTTTTGTTTCAACGTTTTTTTTTTATTTGCCGCCGTTTACTGAAATAAAGACTTATACAGGGTGCTACTAACCTCGAGTCATTCTACACAACAGAATGTAGATAACGATAAAAAATAAGAAGGTACGATTATTATATTAAATTAATAAAAATAAATTACATCATAATTGGCTTATACAGGGTGCTATGGGAATGCTTAGTTTTGATAAACGGCTCAAGTTCGATGGCATCCTGTATATTACAATATTTTTTCGCGACGCCACCCAAATTGTTAGCAAATCTAATAAAAAGCTTGAGTTCGATGGCACTCTATATATTACGACATTATACAGACCGTTCCCAAAATGTGTTACACTTTTGACTTTCGGATGTACAAGAAATTTTTCTTAATACTACTTCTGGTTTTGATAAATGGTTCGACAGCACCCTGTCTATTCCAATGTTATAGAAATTATTCCCAAAACTATTTTTTTAACTTTGCCGTACTTAAAATCTGAGCGCTGTGGATGTTATCAAGGTTGCAGTATATAAATTTAAAATAAATGGGAATAATTTATTCTATATTATCTTTATGAATTTTAATCAATCCTAATTTTGCCATAGGTAATACATTATTTTCAATATTACCAAAATGAAATTGGTGTTCACGTGTTAAAATGGGATTTTTTGTTATTTTATAAATGAAATTGTGCGAACTTATCTAACAAATTTCAATTTTATCTTCTAAATATTTATATTCTTCTGGATTTAATTAATTATATTTCTTAATCTAAATTTTATTTTGGTACTATTTTTTCTAAATTATTTTTTATCATGGGTAGTACAGTTGTACTCACCTGAATTATGGTTGAACTTTAAAATATAGAGTTTTCCGCAATGAACTGATGATTTTAATGGGTTATTTTAGGCGTTCACGTGTTAAAATGGTCTTTTTTATGATTTTTTGTTAAAAATTGGATAAATTATAGATAAATTATATAAAATCAAGTCATTTTTATCTAAATATGACCATGAACTGTTTCGCGAGCCAGCACCGGCGCTTTAAATACTACTACGTTTTGATGGAATATTTGGCGGAAATATGTTTTCATGTAACCTGATTCGTATTGACATAGCTGCATTTTTGTAAAAAAAAGTGTACGTTAATGTAAACTAGTGCAGGACAAGAAACACATCTATTGTTTGACATTCAGTTTACTTCACTTTTGTTCACAATGACAGTTTTGTGAGCCTTGTATGTACCACAAGGGCGAGGTTTGCGTGCGGGAGGTGCATTTTAGGTGCGCACGACTGTACATACAACATCCTTGTTCACCGTGTTTGTATTTTGTAAAAATCCGTGGCAACTTAACTACTAATAACATTGGCGCGTACTATAAGACAATGAATTTATCGAAGGATGTGGTGGCATTCTAACTATAGTGCGACCGCTTCCACAACATTGAATTGAATCAGTTCCAACTCGTCCGCGATGGTGTTTTGTTGTCGTTGTCGTCGTCGACTTTAAACTTTTTTGTTCTACGCAACGCAAGTAATCCAAAATCACCACCGTCTGTGATGAGTGATGACAGCTTATCTGAAAGGTAATCGACGCGTTTTTCGACCAAAAATTTCACCACCCGCGGTTCGATCCTCCCTTGCAACACGAGCCGTTCTTTTAAACACGGTGATTCGCACTAATTGCAAGTGCGTTCGTCCAGAGTAATTGAATTTTTCCGCAACATAACCTATATGGTGTGACTGCGTGATGCGCGCAATTTTTTTTAATTGGAACCAAACGCGATAAGAGTGCTGTTAATGCTGCATCTGCGGCAATTTGGTGTCCGTTTGTACGATGTGATTAGCACGAATTCGATAACTGATACGTGACAGAAAATTTTCGATCAATTTCCCGCTTGAAATACGACTTTCTCTCGAGCCAAAATCACTTTTTGCAATCAAATTTACTCGTGCGAATCAAATAAATTCCTGTATCACATACGATACAGTGCGTTTAATGACTGTGGATAGGCGATAAAATTCCGAAAACTTTAAAATTAAATTTACGATGTATCACATGTGATGCAAGTTACTAACTTCATTATAAATTAAAAGGAGCGTTTAGAATTCGATTCAATTCAATTAATCAAACGTACAGATAAAATTCTGCCCTTTTTTTGTTTAAATTCCTTTAATTAAAGCTTGTATCACATACGATACATTGTGCACGCGTTAATAACTTCACTTTTCAACAACTAAAACAGGCGCTACTCTTTATTTTTCTTATAGATAATTCGATAAATTCACGCAGAAATTTTGTATCATATCTGATACAGTATTAACAATTTCATTGAATTACCGACCCAACAACTCCTAAATATATATCGTATATGATAGAGCGCGCTTAATGTCCTTGGATAGGCGATAAAATCCCGAAAACTTTGAAATTGACGTAATCTGTTTAAATTTTTAATGTATCATATGTGATACATGTTTACCAATTTAATTATAAAGCGAGAGGGGCGTTTAGAATTGAATTAAATTCAGTTAATCAAACGTACTGATAAATTCTGCTTTTTTTTGTTTAATTTTGTTTTTAAGTTAAAGCTTGTATCATATATGATACAATGCAAACGTGTTAATAACTTTTCACTTTTTAATAACTCAAAAGCTTCCCGGTGCAATTCTTTTCTAGATGATTCGATTGATCCACGTGATCGCATAAATTTTGTATCGCATCTGATACACTATTAACATTTATATTGAATTATCTGCCTAAATAAAAAAAGACAAGTGATTTTTCGTTGACTGTGGTTACACATAAGGTTTGAACCTTGGCGAAAATTTTGCATCACATATGATATAATCACAATCGTGATACGTTTTTAAATTTTAATTGATTTACACGACACAACAACTTTTTTAAAGAAAGACGAGCGATTTTTTGGTTGATTATAATTACACATTGGTGAAAATTTTGAGTCACATGTGATACAACCACATAAATATATATGATACGTTTTCAAGTTTTAATTGATTTACACGACACAGCGACTGCTAAGAAAAAAGACGAGCGACTTCGCGGTTATACCTAATTAATTACAATTACACATAAGGTTTGAACTTGGCGAAAATCTTGAATCACATATGATACAATCACACATTTGGTGCAGTATTCACATTTTAATTGAAATGCACGATCTAAAACTCCTCGATTTTTCGTTGATTACCCGTGAGGTTTTTGAACTTGTCAAAAAATTTGACAGTTTAATTCTTTAAAACAAAAGACGATCAAATTTCCGTTGATGATTCAATAAATTCTATTACGTAACTACGCGATGCAGCTGATTAAAGAAAACGTCTGCTAGAATGTTCCAAAAATTTTGAATTTCGATGTTCTTCAAACGTTCAAAGAAAAAAGACACAATCGCCTATTGATATTTTGAACTTGTCGAAAAACTTTGAATCACAGGTGATACAATGTCGCAAAAAATTGAATTTCTGTGAAACAAACACGTAAAACGAATCTCTAAAACAAAAGACGACCAAATTTCCGTTGACAATCCAGCTGCATCGCATGTGATGCAGTTTCTAAAAGAAAAACTTGAGTCACACCTGCCCATCTGCTACAATGTTCGGAAAACAATTTCGAATTTCGACGATATTCAAATGTCCAACGAAAAAAGGCACGTAATAATTTGAACATGTCGAAAAACTTTGAATCACAGGTGATACAGTGTCGAAGAAATTAAGTTTCTACGAAACAAACAACCCAAATTAATCTTTAAAATAAGAGACTATCAAATTTCCATTGACAATCCAATAAATTAATTCTATTGCATCGCATGTGATACAGTTTCTAAAAGAATACAACTTGAGTCCACATGTCATCCTCTATGATGTTCAAAAATTTTTGAATTGTGTGTAATATTTTAACATATTGAGAAACTTTGAATCACAGGTGATACAATGTCGCAAAAATTGAATTTCTGTGAAATAAATACGTCAAACGAATCTCTAAAACAAAAGACGATCAAATTTCAGTTACCAATTCAATAAATTCTATTGGACCACTATTTTGAATATGTTTAGAAACTTTGAACCACAGGTGACACAACGCCGAAAAAATTAATTTCTATTAAACAAACACCCCCAATGATTCTTTAAAACAAAAGACGATCAAATTTCCTGAGTCACATATGCTATAATGTTCAATGTTCAGAAAATGTTGAATGTAAGTTTTTTTTCCAAATGTCCAAAGTAAAAAAACACAGTCACTTAGTGATACTTTGAACATGTTGAAAAAGTTTGAATCACAGGTG
This sequence comes from Serrognathus titanus, assembly GCA_039766575.1. Lineage (NCBI taxonomy): Eukaryota > Metazoa > Arthropoda > Insecta > Coleoptera > Lucanidae > Serrognathus > Serrognathus titanus. The sequence continues at coordinate 1,189,944 of CM077911.1, forward strand.
ATACAATGTCGAAATAAACGTCCCAAACGATTCTTTAAAACAAAAGACCATCAAATTTCCGTTACCAATTCAATAAATTCATAAAACGAAAATCTGAGTCACATATGCTACAATGTTTAATGTTCGGAAAATGTTGAATTTCAGTTTTTTTCAACTGCCCAAAGAAAAAACACAAAAATCACTTACTGATACCTTGAATATGTCGAAAAACTTTGAATCATAGGTGATACAATGTCGAATAAAATTGAGTTTCTATAAAACAAACGTCCCAAACGATCCTTTAAAAAACAAACGACGATGAAAAATTTCCCGTTAACCACTCAATAAATTCTATTGCACCGCACGTGATACAGTTGCTAGAAAACTTGAGTCACATCTGCTACAATGTTAAATGTCCAGAAAATTTTGAACATCAGGATATTCTAATATCTAAATAAAGAGGCAAACTCGACAATGTTCAGAAAATTTCGAATTTCAATGAAATTCAACGTCTGTAATATTTTGAACATGTTGAGAAACTTTGAATCACAGGTGACACACGAAAAAAAAAGAATTTCTGTGATACAATGTCAAAAAAAATTGAACTTCTATGAAACAAACACCCCAAAGATTATTTAAAACAAAAGACGATCAAATTCCCGTTGACAATCCAATTGCATCGCATGTGATTCAGTTTCTGAAAGAAAAACTTGAGTCACATCTGGCCATCCGCTACAATGTTCAGAAAATTTCGAATTTCAATGACATCCACGTGCCTAACGAAAAAAAGGCAAACCCTTATTTCTATTGTAATATTTTGAACATGTTGAGAAACTTTGAATCACAGGTGATACAACGCCCAAAGATATGAGTTTCTATGAAACAAACGCCCCAAACGATTCTTTAAAACAAAAGACGATCAAATTTCCGCTGACAACCCAATAAATTCTATTGCATCGCATGTGATACAGTTTCTAAAAGAACAACTTGAGTCACGTGTCATTTGCTACGATGTTCAGAAAATTTTGAATTTCAATATTGATGTACCTAATAACAAAGTCATGTCATATTTTTAACATATCGAGAAACTTTAAATCACAGGTGATACAATGTCGAAAAAAATTGAATTTCTATTAAACAAATACCCTAAACGACCCTTTAAAACAAAAGACGATCAAATTTCAGTTACCAATTCAATAAATTTCATTGCACCACACGTGATACAGTTCATAGAACGAAAATTTGAGTCAAATATACTACAATGTTCAATGTTTAGAAAATTTTGAATTTCAGTGTTTTTCAAATGCCCAAAGAAAAAAGTCGCTATCACTTTTTGATATAAGCTTTAGAAAATAGATTCTATTGCGCTGCATGTGATACAATTCCCGAAACAAAAACTTGAATCACATCTGCTACAGTTCAGAAATTTTGAATTTCAGTGATACTCAAATATCTAAATAAAGAGGCAAAGAAATTTCCGAAGACAGTTCAACAAACTCATATTCTAAGTGACACTTTGAACGTGTCGATAAATTTTGAATCACAGGTGATACAGTGTCGAAAAATATGGAATTTCTAACGATTCTTTAAAACAAGAGACTGTCAAATTTTCGTTGGCAATTTAACAAATGCTATTGCATACCGACGAAAGTGTGTGGCACTTTGAACCTGTCGAAAAACTTTGAATCACATATAATACAATGTTGAAAATATCGCAAACGAAAGTCCGAAACATTTTGAAGAAAATTGTTATTAATTCGATATCGAACGAAATATTTAGGTAGGATTTGTTTTAAAAAAATGAATCACATGTGATACAATGTTCAGAAATTGAACTCTTTGTATCACAGGCGATACAATGTCTAAAATGTCGAAATGAAAATCAATTTCATTGTAACAAACGGGTTATTTACAGAAATATGTTTCAGAAAAAGTGAAGCACATATGATACCGTCGAATATCACAGCACAACATTTTTTATTTATTTCACACAATACAGGCGATCAATTTCTTTTGTTTCATGAAATAATTAAAAATATTGAGTCATATATGATTCAATACTTAGAAAATTCAAATTTTCAATTAAAAACAAAAGTTTACTCGTTGTGTACTTGAAATTGAGGGAAGAGGGGGAAAGAATAAATGTACAGGACAAAAATCGCTGGAAATTTTGATGAAATTCAAGTATACACCTGTATAATCGGAAATTTTGATGAAATTCAAGTATACATCTGTATAATCAAGAGTAGAAAAAAAAACAAATTGATTTCAGATGAATGAATATAATAGCAGTGACGACGTTAGGGCCGGTGCCGAATCAGTGTATAGCACCGAGCCAGAGCCGGCTGCAATAGGCCTGTCGAACGGTCGGCATACGGCTAGTGAAGCGACGCTGCTGACCCCTAGTCAAACCTACTTCGCCGACCAGAAGATCTCCATACCAGAAACCGAAAGCGTAAGCTCACAAGACTTCCATGCAGTCAAAAACTCTGCAAATATTTGCGTTTTACAGAGTAGATTCAGCTTCAGAAAATTATGGGCCTTCACAGGACCGGGCTTTCTCATGTCCATAGCCTACTTGGACCCGGGCAACATAGAAAGCGACCTCCAGAGCGGAACAATCGCCCAATACAAACTCCTCTGGATCTTACTCAGCGCTACAATCTTAGGTCTCCTCATGCAAAGACTCGCTGCTAGATTAGGTAAGTCGTTATTGATTGTCCCACCATAGATGGCACTGTTTTGTATCTCAGGTGTTGTCACCGGCTTACACCTGGCAGAAATGTGCTACAGGCAATACAGGACGGCCCCCAGGCTGGTGCTCTGGATTATGATTGAGATCGCCATCATCGGTTCTGACATGCAAGAAGTCATCGGCACTGCTATTGCCATTTATTTATTATCGAATAAAACGTAGGCGTATTCAGGAGGGTGTCCTCTTTAAACTGTGCAAAAATCGTTTTAGAATTCCACTATGGGGTGGCGTTTTGATAACGATCGTCGACACTTTCACCTTTTTATTTCTGGATAAATACGGCTTGCGGAAGCTGGAGTTATTTTTCGGAACTTTAATAACGGTCATGGGTGTGACCTTCGGGTACGAATACATAATATCAAAACCAGATCACTTGGAAGTGTTGAAGGGCATGTTCGTGCCTTGGTGTGAGGGGTGCAGCTCGAAGGCGTTGCTTCAAGCAGTCGGGATTGTCGGTGAGTTTGAACTCATTTGAAGTTTTAAACGGACTTAAGCGACTTGTTTTATTTCAGGTGCTGTGATCATGCCCCATAATCTCTATTTGCATTCAGCTCTGGTGAAGTCACGTGACATTGACAGAACCAGTAAAGAGAAGGTCAAGGACGCCAATAAGTATTTTTTTGTTGAGGCAGCTATAGCTCTTTTTGTCAGTTTTGTGATCAACGTGTTTGTGGTTGCGGTGTTTGCACACGGACTCTACCACACTACCAATAATGAGATAGTAAGTCACTCTTGTGAATATTCTCTGTACTAGCAGCAACATTTTTCATTGCAGATCGAAAGGTGTGCTCATTATCCGACGATTAATGGTTCAGTTTTTCCCGTAAGTCGCTTTACTTCTTTGTTGCCACTTGTATATCGAGGCTTGTTTGTTTTCAGGCCGATGACGAGTACGTTGAAGCTGATTTGTTCAAGGGCGGAATATTTTTAGGTTGTACCTTCGGGTTGGCAGCGATGTATATTTGGGCAGTTGGAATTTTAGCAGCTGGTCAAAGTTCTACAATGACCGGTGAGTCATGTCATAATAAAAGATGGAAATACTCTGAGGGCGCTCTAGCTCTAGAGCAATGATATTAGTTTAAAAAATCATTAATTTAAACAATACGTTGTTAAAACATTGTTGATTACAATGGAGCATCCTCTGGTTAGATGTTTTGGCTTTAATTGGGGAAGATTACTAATGTGCTCGATTGTGAGATAACTAGGACAGGTTGGTTTGATTGTAGTGGAGTTCTCGAGCTGCAGAAGAGGCCCCGAATAGGGCCAAAGCAGTTATCCAACAACTAACTGCAACAAATAAATCTTTTTTTTTAAGGTACATATGCTGGTCAGTTCACAATGGAGGGTTTCTTGAATTTACAATGGGCCAGATGGAGGCGGGTCCTCCTCACTCGTACCATAGCAATCGTACCAACTTTCTGCCTAGCGTTTTTCAGCCGCATCGAAGATCTCACAGGGATGAATGACAACCTCAACGCCATCATGAGCCTGCAGCTTCCGTTCGCGACCATCCCCACCATAGCCTTCACCAGCAACCCCCAAATCATGGGCGAATTTGCCAACGGACTGTAAGCACCACTCTCTCTCTCATATCCGTATTCATTTTGCTTCCTTGAGGTTCCCTCCCTTCAATGTGGGAACCCTTAGAATGGGATTGTAGTAAGGCAGGTGCATTATGACAATACCCATTCTAAGGGATCCCTTAGTGAAGGAATGCATTATGAATACGGACATCACTGATGATGTTCAGTTTTAAACTGAATTTTTCCAGCGGCAACAAAATTGTTGCGACACTACTCAGCCTCGTCGTGATTCAAATAAACACGTACTTCGTGATACAAACCGTAAATGATCTGAACTTCAACTGGCCCATGTTGACCTTGGTGGTCATCGTTGCTATTCTCTACCTTGCCTTCTGTGCTTACCTCGTCATACACATGGCCGTTTCGATGGGCAACACCAGCCTGCTTCGTTACAACTTCGTCAACAAGTACATCATCGGGTCAAACCAATCGCAGTTCACCGTCTCACCAGCCAACTACTCCAGGTATGAAAACTCAACGCTGTAAGCTTGCGTCAGCTTGTGTTGTTTGTTGTAGTGACTTTAGTGGACCTCAATTAAAAAAAAAAAAAAAAAAATGGGGACTCTTCGCTTTGCGTCGTGTTATAAACTGCAATGTGTTTTTCAGCTGATCGTGACAGGATTCGGTATGTCCTAGATATTAGATCTGTGCTCACTTCTTTCACTGCGTTTTCTTTACTTTGTTCTTTATTTTAAAGATGCGCTTTCTTGAGCACGTGTCCTATACTAACCTCTAACTCTTTTGCAGCTTGAGAACGGTTGACACTCCCACCATAATTTAATAAACTTGCACGCTCACTACAGACTTTGGGTGGTAACTGCAGCTTCTTAACTTCCACCTTCTAACCTGCATTCTCTCTCTATGACGCTCTCTTTTTATCCAGCAACTGTTTCTAGGGAATCATCCGAGCTTGCCGAGGCCCAGAATTACAATTCGACGTCTGAGTTACACCCCAAATATTAAAAAAAAATCTCTGATTACCTTGACTGTTTTATATTGTTTGTTTTTATTTTTTATTAAATTGACGTGTAGAAGTCCTTCATTTTAAAATGGGGCAAATATGAAACGGTGGTAATTGAGGTGAATTTCAATAATCAAATCAGTATGTGATATGTATAGAATAGAACTTGAATTTTGCTATTTATTTACTCGTCCTGTGCAATAGAGGCGGCTAGTGAGAAGGAAGGTTTAGTTTTATATTTTTGCCTGAACGTTGAACGTTTGTGAATTAGATTTTAAAAAATAAATAATATATTCGATCAATCTGGTACTTGCTTATTATTTCACGCGATAGTAAAATATTGATACAATTGCAACCACAACGTGCGACATGACTTTACGTCTGTGTGTTCATTTATGGCGTTTTAATTTTAGGGTACCGATACCCGATTACTCACTATCCAATAAGTACTCGAATAGGTATCTAATACTCGTTAACTATCAGAACACTCAGTCAATAAAAGAAAACAAGAATATCTTTATCTAACAATTTAAAAGAAAGGGTATCGGCCACTTACCAAGTATTGGATAGTTATCAGCAATCGGATAATTAATAATTGGGTATCGGGTAGTCATCAGGTAAGGGGTATAATAAAGAGGAACCGGTTCCATTTAAATAAATAAGTACCCAAGTTTTAATTCACAAAAAAATTAATTTACATTCTTAGTTAAATAATCAAAATCAATTGAATTGTATGTACAGTGGTTGCCATTAAAACCGTCACCTCTGTATGCTAGTTTTTCCCTTATTAGAAACAACAGCTATCGTACTCAGTGCTACATGTAAAAAGAAGAAAGAAAAAAGAGTTACCAAAAAATGCCTTTTTAACATAGAAAATATCTAAAGTAAACAAATATAATCAACTCGGTGTACATACAGGGTGATTGACGGACGTCTTTTTGGGCATGATTTTTGATTAATTATTTTTCGAAAACTAAAGTATAGAGACTTTTTAAAACATTTTTCCATGCTCTGGGATGTCGCTTCTTTTTGTGGTTTCTTACTTAGTGAAACTATTGTCAGTCACCCTGTATATATCTATACTACTTTGATAAGAATTAATTCTGCTGAAATAAAGTCTACAAACAAGGTGCTTTTGAAAAATTATTTCGTTACATTTTAACCTCAAAGCAATTCATTTGATATCTATTTAAATAATTGCGGGCAATTTGGCGCCCCTCTGATCAGGTGCTTTGCACAATCTTCACAACGGGCAGTGGTGGGCCTGCTCGAATAAAAATAAAAAGACTAGGCAATCGATTTTATTAGATTAATAAATTTTAAAAGAACAATTTCAAAAGAATACCGACAAAACAAAGAAAACAAATAATAAAAATTCAAAAAAATAATCAAATTCAAAAAAACCATAAAAACAAAAGACAATCGATTATACAACAATTTAATAGATTAATAAATTTAAAAGACAAAAAAACAAATTTTACAGCACAATTCAGTAGATTAATAATAATAATTAAAAAAAAAACGAAAGGAAAGGCGACAAAACAAAGAAAACAAATGAAGAAAATTGTAAAAAATATGTACCAATATTATTTTAAAGAATTAATAAAAACAAAAGACGCGACAAGGCACGATTCAGTGTAGATTCATAAATTAAAACAGACAAAAAGAAACTTTTGGCATGTTTCAACAGATGGCGCTGTTAAATGTCTTACAACAACGCAAGTCCATTTTTGTAACCGTCAAGAAATGACTGTCAGGTGCAGTGCTGCCAATTCGTGGAAGTTTTCCCGATTCGTGGGAGTTTTCCCGATTCGTGGGTATTCTTATGCCTCGAAATTGCAAAAAGAGAATTTTTTTGAGAAAAGGATACTCTTGAAGACAAAATTATTGAAATTTTAAGGCAAATCTTGACATAAATGCATAAAAAAAATTCAAGTAAGTTTTAATCTGGGGGAAAAAACAGACACAAAAGGGAATTTTTGTCGCAAAGTGAGAGAAAAGCGATTGTCAGTAGTTGACAACTCTGGTCAGTTGAAACTCAACACACAATGGGCGGTGGTTTTCCAATATAACCAGTGAATCACCCTCATACAGGGAGATCGAAATGGATTGTCCTGATCCTGCACTGCTTTCCACGAGCTTGATATCGATATTTACATCCAATTATTAAAATGAAGTTAGTAACATAGGGAGATCTGGGGAAGTTACTAGATATCCCAAGATTATGTTGATATTCTTTATTAATTAGGTTAGGTTTAGATGTATGAATATTCTATGCACGTCACTGCTTTTCATTCTAACCTTCAAGTGATAGATGTAAATATTGATATCAAGCTCATGGAGAGTAACGTATGATCAGGACAATCAATTTGGATCTCCCTGTAGAAACAAGTGAAAAGAAGAGTACCGGAAAGTCTCAACAGATGGCATTGTTGAATGTCTTACAATAACGCAACAAATATTTGTGAAAACAGACACAAGGGTCGTTATAATAGACATTCTATGCTTTGTATTATACAGGTGTCCATTTTAAGTCGTGGCCCCTGAGAGTTTTGGAAAACGCAACCCATCAATCACATCAGAAATAACTTCATGTTTTCATAATTCACTGAAATCGCGGAAGTAGAATGTATGAATTTTCAAAATTTAAAGGCGTCACGACTTAAAATGAATACTTACCATGTATTTATTTTGAAATGATTCGAAAAATGTTGATTGGCGTACATAATAAAGAAAAATTCGTACGGTAGTGGACATAAAATCCGGGCACGCCGTGTCATTTGTACATACAATGTAAAATTTACTTTCGTATTTTTGACATTCAATACATAAACAAAATGTCACTAGTAATTCTGACGTTTAATACGAATACTGGCTGCAGTAAGTGAACGATAAACCACATGTTTATCTTCTCAATCGCTGATTGGTCAGATGGTATAGACTGACCGTTCACTTGACGATTTTATGCAGTTTGGCTTGCTCTTTATTTATTTACTGTGATTTTTGACAGAAACATAACCTCAATAAAAGTCTGATTTGTCAAATCTGTCTAAATATGCATGACATGTCAAAATTCTTGCATGGATTTTATTGTCTGCTACTGTACATAACCTAACCTCATTTTTCATTCTATTACATTTGCGAATTGTTATATAAGTGGGTTATAAAATAATATTAAATTATTATTTTTATATTAAAAAGTGTGCAAAGGAATTTTAACAACTCTAGATTGGCTACACTGTTTAGTACAATGGCATGTTAACAGAGGGCGATAGTTTAAAGCGTCACTTTGACAAGTATATAGGTTAGGTTTTGCAAAATTAAAAAATTTGAATTAATTTACTTCAATAAAATGTTTGCAAAACATCCAGTAGTTATTTGCAGACCTAAAACGAAGTAAGTATTGTAAAATGCATGTTTAAGTTTGACTCTTATGACGGAAATTTAGAAAAAACCAACTCGAAGACTGAACTTTAAGTACCAAGTACAAATAAAGTTACTTATTAATTAATTGTCCACAAATTAAATTAGGAATATATACGTTCCTTAAAAAGGTATATTCATGAAATGTGAACATATAAAAGCCTTTTTTTCATCGTAACATATAATAATCCCTTCAACTTCAAACACTTGGAAGCACCGGCTGAAAATTCAATAAATTTAAAACGTGCATCATAATGAAATAAAAACAGCAGGCAATGGTAAATTATATACTTTATTTCATAAAAGTAACACACAATACGTCACGAATAAATTAAAAAATAAAATCAACCTCTGATCTGATGCTACAGGTTTAAGTACTGCATTCAATACACAAAGTTCTTCCTGTGCTTACAAACGGAATAAAAAAACAGGTTATCACAAGCACGAAAAATTTACTAATTATCTCTGTTGAAAAATAAATCCGGAAGACTTTAGAGGCAGTGAAAAAACTATAAGCTACAGCCTGCGACATCATCACAAAATAATTCCATATAAGTGCATATTAATCCGCAGATTAGTTATCTGATCTTAGTCAACAAAAAGAAATTTATATCACATACAATTACGGCTAGAATACTATAAATTGTGCCTGGGCTTGCTTCCATCATCACAAGTATAAAAATAAAACATCATCAGACGTGTTCGTCATCGTCAGGCAGCCTCAAATAAATCATGTTAGATTTCCTCCACCTGTTATAAATTAGTTTAGTAACGACTGCAATTAAAACAACTGAAAACAGAAGTACCCCGACGGCCAAGGCAATTTCATTCGAGTCCACAAACTCGGTGAATGAACTCGCCGGAACTTTACATTCTTTCTCCCACTCTTCTATGCTCAAGTTGATGTGTTTCAGCAGTCCCACAAATGTGTCTAGAGGGCAATTAAAATCACAACCCTTCAAGGTCATCGCCTGTGGCTCACTGGTATTCTTATAAAATACATTCACGTAATACTCTTCAAGTTTTGAGTAACGCATTTCAAATAGAATCGTGCTCGTGTAAGGTGGACAGTGATACTCAAATAAACCCAGCGCTTGCAAGATGTTGGCGATTGTGGTGTCATGGCCGGAATACATCCAGAGTTTGCGATGCTTTTTTTTGTTCTCTAAACTGTCCGTTACGTTTAATAAATTGCTTAGGAGTTCGTTAAAAAACGGGCCAGTTTTCAGCCTGGCCATTTCGGGTGTGTAGCAGGGAATGGCGAAGCTAAACTCGGCCAACGGTTTCATTCTCTCGGGGAAAACCGTCTGCGTCCAAGTTGGCAACGTAAAGTTGTATCTTGCTTCAATCGCTAAGTTGTCGTACACATATTCCAGGCTGTCGAAATCTGTGATGTTCACCCCGGCGTTTTCTGCCACGTACTCGTATAAATCTCGGTTTTTCTTGTTGATGGCTGCGATTTCCGGGGATTCCATGAGCTTCTCTAGGAGCACGTCGTATTTGGGGCAGGCTTTTCTCATTGCTAGGACCGCATCTCGTTTTTCAGGGATCGTGTGGATGGGAATCGGTTGCCATGGAATGTTTTGGTCCCAGATTTGGGGGCCTTGCGGAGGATAGAGTCCAGCAAGGTTGACTTCGGCTGACATTAACGTGCGGTCCACGTCGGTTGAACGGACGTAAATGTCTTTCTCGGAGTACTTGTCCGGGAGGAAGGTTTTGTAGCGGTTTCTCAACCATTGACCCAACTCTAGTTGCTCGAGTTTTCCTTCCTAAAATAATCCAATTTGTATATATTTTTAAATGAAAGTCTTACATTATAAGACTCCTCAGTGTTAAGAAAAGTTTCAAAAAAGAAACTGCACATTTCTCCTTCTGTTTATGAACAGAATATATATTTGATTTACTATTTATAGACAATAAAAACCATTGGGTCAAAGTAGCACAAGTTTGCAAATTTTATTATCCTTCCCCCCTCAAAATTGTTTCTATTACAACAAGTTTATTGCAAGCAATAATGATGCTGATAAGGATTTAATAGCAAAATGTTTACGTAATAAATAATATCCATTTAACATTAATTATTCATGTAATTAATGACTTGATAAGGACAACATTATCCACATGTAAGGTATAATGTCTTGATGCAAAAAATTACAATGAGGCAAAAAAGCATTTATCACCGGATTGTTTACACCAAGTGCAATACCATATCAACATTTCTCACAACAATTTTTATCAGGCGCATGCATATTTACATAAGCGTGTGATAAGTGCCCTGAATCAAACAATCAAAGCTGACTTACGTTTGTCAGTTGGCCCCATCCAACTGGCCAGAAAGAATTGTTTTTATATGGGTCATTCGGGTATGGTTTTATGATTATCCTATCTCCATGTCTAAACACCTAAAAAAAAAAAGAGAAGTTGTTCACTGAAAAAATGTAAGTCAGTTTTATCTCACCACCACAGCTGTCACAAGTTCTCCCCCATCGGTGACGTTAGATGCCAGGGCCCGAAAGGCCAAGACAAGGGCCACCAAGAAACGTAAACACAACATATCAGATCACAGCTCGAATCCGAATTCACAGCCGAAGGTCCATTTTCGCGCACGAAACGCGCTTATCAACATCAAAACCTAAACATATGCTGAGCCATCACCTCGAACGAGATCTAACCTCGATTGTCATCGGAAAACAATTTTCAAATGACCGGAAATAAAATGGCGTTTCCGCCAACGCCATCTATACTGCTGCTCCACCACAAAAATGTAGTTAATTTATTTATTATTTAAAATAATTAATTGTTTTTAAAATTTGCGTGGTTATCTCTACCGGTCTCTAGCTCTACGAAGTGGATAAAATATAAGGAGTGATCAAAAAATATTTTAACGTGTTATCCAAGCAGTCTTGCCACGTCTTCAATTGTTGAATTTTTCCCCTAGACATTAGTTCAAAACTCCCTAAATTGGTACTAAAACCCCCTTATTTCTTTTTCAAACGCTAAAGAAATTCAAGGTCAACTTTTACTTTAACTGCATCTCGATTTTTCACCAAATTTTTATGTAGATTTCCTTTAAATATCCTTTAGATCACGACTGTGATCTTGACATAGTGGACAAATGCATAACAAGTATAAATTAAGGCATTTATAATTTTGAAAATCTCTATAAAGAAGCTCTACATACCAAGAAAGCTTTATGCAAATACAGGGTGTCGCTAAATTACGTGGCCACGGCTTAACCACTGATTCCTGAGCTCAAAATAAGACGATTTAACCCAATATATCTGTTCGATATTTATTTAGTTTCATTATTTTTAATAGTTGTAATCCTGAAAGAGCATAAGCAAATCAGGTTGGTGCACCTGACTTTTGAACATGCGCGAATAGTAGTAGTAGCACTGCGTAGAAAGATGAACGTGCATGTGGCACAATAAAAGGTTCAAGCGATCTAAGCATTTTATTTTACAAAACCAGCGCAATAATACAAAATTAAGAGTCCAACGCCTGACAAACAACAAAAAATAAGTGAAAACAAAACATATCTTGGTCCTTCGAGTGCGGATGATTTGGATATCATCAAAAACATCGTAAGTGTCAGCGTGGTGTTGGACACAAGGCAGCCATTGCAACACGTCGCATCATAATCATTGAAAAAGAACGTCGATCACATCGGTGGAAAACATCAGGGAAGCAGCAGCAGAAACCAGTAGAGATCTGAAACAAAAACGAGTGAGTTTCCCAATTTTCCATTCACACGATTTAGTATCGCTTCATAAAAAAATAAGATGTCGCTTGATCTAACGCAGTTACACAGAAAACGTGGTTCATTAAAAGCACGCATTACTTTCTTCAATAAATTTATATCAAAGTTGAATAACGAATTTAACACCGGCCAATCAAACGAAATTCAAATTTTAGAATTGCAAAGCAGAGTAACCGATTTTGAAGGGCTCATTGTCGAGTTTCGTGAGACGCAAAGCGAAATTGAAAGCATTTCCGAAAAATTAGAAAGTGAATTTCTCGAGAGAGAAAATGTCGAAAACGAATATTTTAGATTATTGAGCGAAGCAAAGTTAATAATAAACAAAGTTGATTTTAAGAAAAATGACGCAGATGCTATATCAAATATATCGAGTCATTCCGGTAGCTTATTAATGGAATCCGTAGAACAGTCCTGTAACATAAAATTACCAACAATTAACTTACCAAAATTTCATGGAAAATTTGAAGAATGGTTAGAGTTTCATGACACGTTTGACTCTCTAATCCATAGTAACAACAAAATAAATGAGGTGCAAAAATTTCATTACTTAAAAGCTACATTACAGGGTGATGCATCAAAAATAATATCGGCCTTGGAAACCACAAGCTCAAATTATCAAGTAGCATGGGAATTGCTCTGTAAAAGGTATAATAATAAAAGAATTCTAAAGCACAATCACATAAAAGCGCTAGTCGAAATCACGCCAATTAATAAAGAATCTTCTTCAAGTTTGAGGCAACTTTTGGATGACGCTTTAAAACATTTGCGTTTTCTAAATTCATTAGGTTTACCAACTGATAATTGGAATGATTTGCTAATTTATCTTTTGGTAAAAAAGTTAGACAACACGTCATTAAATGAGTGGGAGAAAAGCGCGTCAAATATAAAGGACGAAATAACATTCGCGGATTTTGAGAATTTTTTGAATAATCGTGCACAATTGTTAGAAACTTTAGAAAATTCTAAAACAAACATTCGTTCAGCAGCATTTCAGTCTACCGCAGCAACAAAGCATACACCAAAACTCTCAAAAACATTCGTTGTGGCCAACGGTACGTGTACATTCTGTAAAGGTGAACATTATATTTCGGAATGTAATTCATTTCTTCAATTAGCAATCAATGAGAGAATAAAACAAGTAAAAGCGAAAGGGCTTTGCTTAAATTGTCTTAGGTTTGGTCATTTTTCGAAAAATTGCAAGTCCGGAAATTGCAAAAGGTGTCAAGCCAAACACAATACCTTGCTACATTTTGAAAAACCTCAGTCAGTTTCAATGTCAAGTATTTCAGGTAACCCTCAAGTATTGTTATCTACATTATGTGTCAAAATATTGGATAAACATGGTGTCCCTCATGATTGTCGTGCTATTTTGGATTCGGGGTCGCAATCTAATTTCGTTACAGAAAATTTATGCAACAAGTTGGGTTTGGATAAAACAAGCACAAATATTTCCATTGTTGGCATAAATCAAGTGCAGTCCAAAATAAAGGCGAAATGCAACATACAAATAAAATCGTGTGTTAATCAGTTCAATACTTCAGTATCTTGTTACGTCATACCTAAAATAACGGAACAAATTCCTGCAAGGTTTGTTTCAACTGATCGATTGAAAATCCCAGAAAATATAAAATTGGCTGATCCCAAGTTTTATAAGCCATCTGAGATACATTTATTGCTCGGAGCTGAATGCTTTTGGGACTTCATTTGTATAGGTCAAATCAAATTAGGTGCTGGTCTTCCTACTTTACAGAAAACCAAATTCGGTTGGATTATAGCCGGTCCCATTTATGAACAACGCATTCATCAGTTGTATTGCAATTTATCCACAAATACAAATAACATCCAAGATCAATTAAAAATGTTCTGGGAATTAGAAGAAATTTCCAACGAAAGGGTCCTTTCCCCAGAGGAATCCGCGTGTGAAGCACATTTTGTTCAAACCACAAAACGCAATGATGATGGCAGGTTTGTAGTAAAGGTTCCTCTAAAATATTCTCCAGACAAATTAGGCGACTCAAAGCAAACTGCTTTGAATCGATTTCACGCACTCGAACGCAAACTTCATGCAAACCCAGTCTTCAAGGAACGTTACCTTGATTTCATGAATGAATATGAAGTGTTAGGTCACATGACTAAGGCATCTGATGACTCATGTTTTTCGTACTACTTACCTCAGCATGGGGTTTTAAAGGAGGAAAGTCTAACAACTAAATTAAGGGTCGTCTTCGACGGGTCTTGTCCAACAACCACAGGTGTATCTGTCAATGACATTGAAATGGTAGGTCCTACAATACAGAGTGATCTGCAGTCGATTATCATTCGATTCAGGGAACAGAAGTACGTTGTTTCAGCAGACATAGCTAAAATGTATCGCCAGGTTCTCATTGATGCTGACCAACGATCCTTACAGCGCATTTTTTGGCGTAGTGATCCCTCAGAAAATATAACGGTATATGAACTTAATACAGTGACTTACGGCACTGCCTCTGCTGCATATTTGGCCATCCGTTGTTTGCATCAACTAGCGTACGAAAACTCAGAAGAATTTCCTGAAGCTTCTAAAATCATACTGAAAGATTTCTATGTAGACGACTTGTTGACAGGTTTTAATTCAATTGAGGAAGCACAATCTATTTGTGTGCAAATATCTCAGATTTTAAGTAAAGGGCGTTTTGAGTTGAGAAAGTGGATTTCAAATAATTCAAAAATAGTTGAAGATTTTGCCGACTCTAACATAAATTCTTCTGTGTTAACGATAGGTTCTAATGAAAATGCGCATACTTTGGGATTACTTTGGTCCTGCAGTGACGATTCCTTGCTTTATAATATCAGTGTCGATAAATTACCTACACAGGTCACAAAACGTACGATTTTATCATGTATTGCACAAATATATGATCCATTAGGATTACTCACACCTTGTACAATCATTGCAAAAATAATCATCCAAAAATTGTGGGCGGAACACTTGTCATGGGATGAATCCATACCATCCTATCTTCATAGCAAATGGGTTAATTTCAAGTCACAAATTTCTGAATTGAACAGTCTTCGTATACCCAGATTTGTTGCGTGTTCAAATGCAATCAGTGTAGAACTCCATGGCTTTTCGGATGCCTCAAATGATGCTTACGGAGCATGTGTTTATCTTAGAAGTATCAATAACGAAGGCAAAATTCATGCAAGACTCTTGTGTGCTAAATCAAAGGTATCTCCTTTAAAAACGTTAACGATACCCCGCCTGGAGCTTTGTGGAGCTTTACTTTTAGCTCGATTATGCAATAAGGTTTGCGAATCATTGAACACAAAACCTCATGCTTATTATTATTGGTGCGATTCCACAGTGGTACTCAGCTGGATAAATCATTCTCCAAATTTGTTAAAAATATTTGTGGGAAATAGAATTGCAGAGATTCAGTCTTTAACAGAACCAAGCAATTGGCGCTATGTTCCAACAAAGGAAAACCCTGCAGATCTTGTTTCACGGGGGTTAGATCCTAATTTATTGATGGATTCAAATCTATGGTGGAATGGCCCTCATTGGTTGCAGGAAGATTCATCGAACTGGCCTCAATGTCCAGTAAGTATCTTAAATTCAGCTGTGCCAGAACTAAAAATTCAAAGTAAAAATTTCATAGTTCAGTCGAATTCTCAGCTCATCGAAATTGAGAATTATTCGAGTCTTAGTAAATTAATCAGAGTTACATCGTATTGTTTAAGATTCATTTATAATTCAAGAAAGACATTAAGTTCACGTAAGTATGGCACTCTTTCCAAAAATGAATTAGACAACTCAGTTAAATTATTGGTCAAGCAGTTGCAGCAGGCAGCTTTCCAAGAAGATATTAGGTATCTTATTAAACATAACTTTGTTAAGAAAGGAAGTAAGCTCTTAAAATTAAGTCCCTTTCTTGATCAGGAAGGCATTATGAGAGTAGGTGGCAGGTTGAAATTTTCAAATTTTGCAATTGACAAAAAACATCCTATTTTGTTACCGGCGAATCACCACTTCACAAAGTTGTTATTCATATCTGAACATAAAAAATTATTGCATGCTGGACCTCAACAATTGCTTGCGTCCGTGCGTGAGAAATTTTGGCCTATCTTAGGCAGAAACTTAGCAAAACGGGTAGTTTATGAATGCATTACCTGTTTTAAATCAAAACCCAAGCAATGTCTACCATCTATGGGCGATTTACCAACTCAGCGTGTAGAAATTTCACTTCCGTTCTATTGCACAGGTGTTGATTACGCAGGTCCATTTTTGTTAAAATCAAAACGTGGACGTGGATCAAAAACTTTTAAATGTTATCTGTCGCTATATATCTGCTTCGTTACAAAGGCGATACATCTTGAGCCTGTTACTGATCTAACTAAGGATGCTTTCATTGCTAACTTTCGAAGATTTATTTCGCGCCGTGGCAAGCCGTTCCAGATGTTTTCTGATAACGGAACCAATTTTGTAGGGGCTAACAATGAGTTAGTAGAGTTAGGCAAATTTTTGAGAAAAAATAAAGATGAATTAGAAGGTTGCTTTGCAAATGAAGAGGTAAACTGGAGTTTTATACCTCCATATTCACCTCATTTCGGAGGGTTATGGGAAGCAGGTGTTAAATCCGTTAAACGACATCTAAAGCGCGTTGCGGGTGTTGCGCATCTTTGTTTTGAGGATTTTTTGACGCTACTCACTCAAATTGAAGCGGTGTTAAACTCTCGCCCTCTTTGCCCTCTTTCATCCGATCCAAACGATTTAAATCCCCTGACTCCAGCTCATTTTCTCATTGGGAGACCGTTGACGTCACTAGTTGACCTTGATGTCCAAGAGCTTCCGGACAATAGACTATCAGCATACCAAAGGATTCAGAAGATTCGACAGCACTTTTGGAGTCGATGGTCTAAAGAGTTCATCGCCGAGGTTCAACAGCGAAACAAGTGGAGTCTATCTACAAGAAACATTGAAGTAGATTCTCTTGTGTTAATAAAGGAGGACAACTTACCACCTCTCTGTTGGAAGTTAGCTAGAGTTGTTGCTGTTCATCCCGGGAAAGATGGTATTGTACGTGTCGTTTCTCTGAAGACATCCAAAGGAATCACCAAGCGAGCGGTTGCCAAGATCTGCCCTCTCCCAGTGCTGGAACCTGAAAACAAGACTTGTCAGAGGATATCTAATTGTTAAATTTATACTTACCTTTCTAATGTTATAACACTTTGTAGTTGAAAGTTAGACCTTTCAACGGTGGGGGGTATGTTCGATATTTATTTAGTTTCATTATTTTTAATAGTTGTAATCCTGAAAGAGCATAAGCAAATCAGGTTGGTGCACCTGACTTTTGAACATGCGCGAATAGTAGTAGTAGCACTGCGTAGAAAGATGAACGTGCATGTGGCACAATAAAAGGTTCAAGCGATCTAAGCATTTTATTTTACAAAACCAGCGCAATAATACAAAATTAAGAGTCCAACGCCTGACAAACAACAAAAAATAAGTGAAAACAAAACAATATCTATATCCAAAAGTGCTTCTTTAAGCCAATGTTCTACTTCAAAGTTTTTGACAAAAATGTTAATTTTTCTAATAACAAAATAACGCATGAACCAATTTGGTATGACAACCCACAGGAAGTCATCTTTCCAAATGGTTTCAGTCATTTGAAGTGAACAGCTAGTGTGAAAAACAAGGTTACCACAAAACAGATTTTCCAATAACTTTTTTTGAGGTTAAAAAAATTACTATTTCTAAAAGAGAGCATTCATTATGAAATTTGTTGATGTTTTACTGTTCGTTTGACGACCTCTTCGAGATAAGTAACCAACAAAATCGATTTATTTTACAATTTAGTGACGACTTAAACATTTTATGTACAAAAAAAATATTTTTATTATTAAAAAATCACAAAAAATATTTAATTTGAATTACAGTTGTTCTATTACAGTAGTTTTTCCAGTTGTTTTGCTACAAATTAATATTCAATTAACATTTCCTAATTAAAAATTATCGCTCTCGTTTGTTTAGCGTCAATTATCAGAAAAGATGCGTTCAATGACACCAGCAAAACTCGCTTGGTTTCGCTAACGACAAACAATCGCGTAATAGACAGTTGTTTCATTACAATGTGCAATTGTTTCATTTTCTATTAACATTTAAGCTTTCTTTCTAAATTGTCCAAATTAAAAAAAGGTCTTATTTGTTTAAAGCAATATTCAATTATTTTTATTTTCACTGAAACAACAATTAAATTTGTAAAGAAAATATTTGGTCTGAATTATTGTTTTATTGCAGTAGTCGTCAGTTGTTTTGTTTGTGCAATTATTCTTATTTTGTATTTGCATAAAGTTTCCTTGGTTTGTAGAGCTTTTTCATAGAGATCTTTAAAATTATAAATGCCATAATTTATACTTGTTCGCGTGAAATTTCAAGGTCACGTAGCTCAAATATTATGCATTCGCACACTATTTTAAGATCATAGTCGTGATCTACAAGATTTTAAAGGAAATTATGTGCAAAATCAAGAAGTAACTAGTTATAGTAAAAACATTACCAAATTCAAACTCAAAACTCACTAAAACGGATGTCGGAAACCACTAAAAAATCACTAAATTCGAAATAAGTATGCGACCACTTTGCTCGGAATAAATAAATTTCATTAAAATTTATAAAATGAAACGTGTAATAAAAGATAAACATAAAAACAATAGCATTACTATGCACGCAAGAAAATTGACAATCAAAACAAGCTACAGAAATAATACCAACACAAAATTTCATATCAAGAGAAAATTAAAAACTGCTTGGCTTGGCAGTGTTCAGTTCGGTTCAATTTGAACTTTGAGTTTTGAAAAAATTGACATCTTTAATAAATCACAAGATTTTATGGTTTAATAAAAAAAAATCGCCAAAAGCGCACTAAACACTAAAATTAGAAAAAATCACGAACTTAAATTTATAACCACTAAATTTAGTGTAAAAACCACTAAGTTGGCAACACTACAACTGTCATTACGTACATACTTTTATTACAAAAAAGAAAATCATACAAGAGTTATATTAACTTTTTATCTCGATTTTCCTTCCTACTCCTAAAAGTAATTCTAAAAAATTCCTTCTAAAAAATCCTTTCATAAAAAATTACTCCTAAATTTAGGGGGGAAATCCCTAAGTTGGCCACACTATATCAACATCTAAACGCACAATTAATTTAAGTCAAAAAACACCGAAGTTTTTTAAATAAATGAAGCAGAATGTTATTGGGATTTTGACTGGCTTCAAAACAAAATACAACTTTTTGAAAAGAATTTGTGTCTTTTGTTTTCTTTTCCTCTTTCGTTTTCCTGATGTCATAAAGATCACACAGATCTAATAAATTATTTCTTCTTTTTTATTATGTAATTCTGAATACAAATCTAAAACGCATTTAACTTTCCTCAAGTACCGCCATTTTGTCTCCAAAATTTGACCTAATTTTATGATTAATTGTGAACACGTGCTCATTATATTTGAGATTGATTGGCTTCGAGATCTATAAAGTCTCGAATTTATAAAGTACAAAAAATTGTAACATTTTGGTTTCAAATTTAGGTGGAAAGCTTAAAAATGGCGGAGCTAGAATTAGCTTCAATACAAAAATTTAAAAAAAAAAACAAAAGACCGAAATTGCTCTACATAATGTTCCTTTTTGTTTTTAAAGATTTTCGGGAAAATAAAAGAAAATCGATCGTATTTTACTTTTAAGTTTTTTTTCATCAAATATACAATGCAAAAAGAACAAAAACAAAAAACGATCAAATTCGAGTCTTTCATCAAAACACGCAATATTTTAATTAACGGAAGTCAATCAATTTTTACATTTTTTCATGAAAGCAAAGCAGTCATCTTTCTTTTGTTTTATTAAAAAAAAAAAGATTAATGCAAACAAAAACTGTGTAATTTTGGTGGTCAATTATTTTTTCTTTACATTTGATGAAGAAAAGTAATGTCATTTATCGTAAAATTGATCAATATTTGCTTTTGACGAGGAAAGAACAAAATATGTACTTTTTAATTTTCTTTATTGATCGCCTTTTGTTTTATTTTATTCTTGGCGCACCGAAAAAGAAGAATGAAACACAAATATAAAAAAAATATTAATGCAAAGAAAAACTATGAAATTTTGATGAAAATATTTTTTCCTTGCATTTGACGAAGAAAACATTTATCGTGGAATTGATAACTTTTTGGTTTTTTCTTTTGCTTTTGACAAAAAAAGATCAAAGTACAACTTTTGAATTTGTTTATTGATCGTCTTTTGTTTTCTTCTTTCTTTCTTTTTGTTTATTGATCGTCTTTTGTTTTCTTCTTTTTTTCTTTTTTTGAAATAAATAAAAATTAATCTCCGCCCACAATAATTTTATATCCATAATTTCGGCAGCGAAGCTGCTGTCTTCAGTACACACACTACTATACTCCATTTTTTTTTAATGATACTTGTCAAAAGTTTCTGATGTGCCTTTGGCACCTTTACCAGAATGTTAGAAAATTTCAAACATTTTTGTCCTATATTTAGTGATAAAAGCAGGGTTCCAATAGAAACAGAATATAAGTTAAAAGTCACTGAAGATGGCAAGAAGATGAAACAGCAAAAATAATTGTTTCAAAGCATGTTGTTTGTAAACTTAATTTCAGCAGAATTCATTGTCATCAAATTACTATTATCAGGGTTGGACTGTTTTAAATCGCTCGATTAAATTCATGTTAGAAAATCACTGATTTTAATCAAGCCATTTTAATTTTCTTTAATCATGATTTTAAAATAAAATAAAAAAAATCTCATTAAATAGTTAAACAAAACTGGGTCCACTTTCTTTCTAAAATTAAGATATATTTTAAAATATTTGAAAATTGTGCAATTTTTGACGTAAAATAAAACAAAAGACGATCGAGAAGTAAAGAAAATTTATAAAATAAAAAAAATGAACAAAAATAAAAGAAACTCGCATTGAATAAACAAAACTGGTTCGATTTTCTAAAATTAAGATATATTTCAACCATGGTTAAGCTGATTTAAATCATTGGAAAAAGTCATGTTTAAAATAACTGATTTAATAAAGCCACTTTTATCTTTAAAGCCATAATGTTTTAAAATTTGTTCAAAGATATGAATAGATTTTGCATTTTTATTTAAAAAGATCACAAAAATCAAGATTTTTTTTATTTAAATCAATGATATTTGAATTTTTTTAAATCGCGATTTTCATCAACACTATTATAGATAAATCAGTTTATACAAGGTGACTGACAATTGGTTCGCCAAAAAAAAATCAAGCTTCAATAAAGCCACTTTAAAAATCATGATGCTTTAAAATTTGTTCAAAGATATGAATAGATTTTGCATTTTTATTTAAAAAGATCAAAAAAAATCAAGATTTTTTTATTTAAATCAATGATATTTGAATTTTTTTTAATTCGTGATTTTCATCAACACTAACTAGTATAAATAAATCAGTTTATACAGGTTGACTGACAATTGGTTCGCCAAAAAAAGACTCAAGCTTCAATAAAGCCACTTTAAAAATCAAGATGCTTTAAAATTTGTTCAAAGACATGAATAGATTTTGCATTTTTATTTAAAAAGATCAAAAAAAATCAAGATTTTTTTATTTAAATCAGTGATATTTGAATTTTTTTTAAATCGTGATTTTCATCAACACTGACTATTATATACATTTAATACATATTTATACAGGGTGACATATTTATACAGGGTGACTGACAATTGGTTCGCCAAAAAAAGACTGAAACTTCAATAAAGCCACTTTAAAAATCATGCTTTAAAATTTGTTCAAAGATATGAATAGATTTTGCATTCTTATTTAAAAAGATTAAAAAAAATCAAGTTTTTTTTATTTAAATCAATGATGTTTGAATTTTTTAAAATCGTGATTTTCATCTACACTGACTGTTATAGATAAATCAGTTTACACAGGGTGACTGACAATTGGTTCGCCAAAAAAAGACACCGCGAAGAGAAGCGACATCCCAGAATATGGGAAAAGAGTTAAAAAAAAGTCTGTGTACGGTAACGGACAATAAAATCCCGGCATATCATTTGCACAATGCATGTTTAATACATGTATACAAAATGTCACTGATAATTCTGACGTTTAATACAAATGTTGATGGAAATATTACCTCAATGATTTAACAAATTTATCTAAATACGAACGACCTGTCAAATTCTTACCCGGATTTTATTGTGCGCTACTGTACATATTTTAGTTTTCGAAAATTATATCCAAAACGACGATACGCCCCTGATTAAGAAAGACCGGCAGATAAACAAAATAAATACAGTCATAAAAGTGTTTTACAGTTCTGATTGTTACGGCGTTGGATGTTAACTTGACCTTTAAACGGATTTGATGTAATCAGCTGAAATACTAAAGTATTTACGAAATTATTGACAAGTGCACGCGAATCACCTGAAGTAAGTTATTCCGCACAAGTTACGTAAAATAAGAACAACACCGGATCACCTGCTTCAACAGGTAAACAAATAAAGCACTACAACACGAAAACAAAAATTAAATTTATTAATTATTATTTATTAAATTAATTAAAATGTATTGCGTAACATACTTTTTGTGTAAACTTTTAATTAACTACAAACAAACCATAGAATTTTTTAAATATTTTTCCTGTAATCTGTGACATTCAGCGTATGCATCCTTTTTCTCTTTTTGGTGGACACAATCGTCAGTCACCTTGTATGTACGCGGTTCGCTTTGATTGTATTGCAAATACTCTACATATATTTTTTGGGTAAACTACTGCAAACTATTCACAGAATTTTTTAAACATTTTTCCCGACTCTTTGGGGATTTTTTTTGCAGTTTAGCTGTCGAATTTTTATTTATTTCTTAAGCCACAGTCTCCTTTACTATTTATAGTTTTTTTTGTGCTCCAAAAATAAAAGATCTAATAAAGTAAATTTACTTCTTGTTTCATGCAGAATGATCAGAAGCCTCCCATCTTTCTTAAAGCGTCGCCATTTTACATCCAAAAAAGTAGCCTAATTCAGAGAGGTCCCCCATTTACAACCCATTTGAATGTGAAATTCACTTCAAAATCACTAATTGCATTTGATTTGCAGTTACTCAATTAGCCATCAGTGATGAGGAAGTGATCGAGTTTCCTGTCCCTCGATCAGCAATCGGTTTTATGTGATTTCACATATATTGTGAGGTTATGTTAATCTTTGTTACAAAAAATTATTCCTTCAAGAATCTTTCTGTTCACTTTAAAATGATTTCAGTTCAAAATCAAATCGATTTGATTTTGGGCGAAGTGAATTTAAATGGAGGACGGCTATTAGCCCCTAATGTATTGCGGTACTTTATACATTTAAAAACCATCCACAGATTTGAGCGACATCTTTTAATTTAAGGCTGAATTACTACAAGGAAGAAACAGATTCCATTCGAAAACCATTGCCTTCCCATTATTTAAATTAGAATAGAGATGACGACGCTTTGTTTAAACATGCAAGTAATAAAAAAAAATTTGTCATTTCCTACTACGAATAGTCTTAGGTAATTCATAAATAAATAAATAGAAACATGATTGGTGCCATCTAGCATCTGATGAGTGTAATTAGTAAGAAAGATGACCTTTCGTGTTGTTTTAAATTCCCAACTATAGATGGAGGAACCTTCTGGGAGATCTATTTTTAGATATTTTTTATGAAGTGAACTTGAATTTTGCTATTATCACTTCCAATGTTTCACTATTGTGTCATCCGTTATTTACAAATATGCTAAAAATGAGAGTCATCATTTAATGAACGAATATAAAACTCAATTCTAGGATGCTATTTGCGTTCTTGCCGTTAGATACAAATTAAAGTTTTTTTTGAAATAAGTATTATCGGTTGTAACAGGAATGTTCTGCATGCAAATTGTTGCGTTATACAATGACTGGCGAAAATGACTTCCTCCTACTCTCAAACAACGCGCAAATGATTCCTATGAAACATTCATGGCGCACAGCATGTGCACATGAAAGCAGAAAACCAAACTTCAAAAGATCGAGTCCGTTATACTTACGTCTCTTTACTCTGCTTGCTCTTTACGGTATAGGCCGAGGCTTTGATCTTATCCAGATATGAATAGAATTACAAATGCGACAATCCTTAAACTAATTTTCTCCTTAAATCGAATTTTCTCCGTCCTATACACATCCACCTGTGTACCTGACGGATGAATTTTATGGGGCTACTCAGGTGCCAGAGTTTCATGCATACGAAATGACCCCCGTATACATCACAGGAATCTCACGAAAGTAATTAATTTCGATCGCGTTGCTTCTTGCAAAATCCGACCTAAGAAATAATAAATAATTTCGTGTCGTACGAAAAGCGGGCTCCGTAATGGACTTTTAAGAGTTTTTAACCAGCTGTGGTAATTCGATTTGAAATTGCTTAAAAGCATCGAGCTTCCGGGAATAAAATAAAAATAAACAACGAGTTATAGCGAAAGAGTGTTCTGCGTGTCAGAAAATTATCATCATCATCATCATCGTCGTCGTGAGAGCGTCGAAAAAAGCAAATCGAAGAAAAAAGATTCAGAAATGAAAAATATATAAATATTTCTCGCCATGGATTTTCTTTTCTTGAAAATAACCGAGTGGTTTCCTTGATTTATAGACTTTTAAAAAGAAAGTGCGCGTGAGATACTTCAGTTGAGAGAGAAAGCAGCAATTTTGGTGGTCATTTCAATATCCGTGTCTGCCATAGAAACTTTAACTTAGCTCAGTTTTTGGCGGCCATTTTTTCTCCACATTTCAAATGTTTCTTTTTTTTTGGACTCGAAGTGATTGTGTGCATTTCCGCATAAATCTTGTTTATTCAAGCTCGAAATATCTATAATTAAAAGGCCTGACGTCAGAAAAACAAGTCGAATCTGGTGATGTGATAAGCTCTAGTGGCGCCATCTGAGTTTATCACGCGATGATGTAAAAAGGCCTGACCAGGAACTCCTCGGTCGATAAAAGCGGAGAACAGAACCGGACGCGTTTCGACCAGACACTCGATTCATCTTTCTTTATCAAGATTATTATTTTTTCTGAAATGACAAATGAGACAACATAACATAAGAGATAACACAATTAAAATAAAATATTGGCGTGCAAAAATAAAATAACTGGAACGAACTTAGAAACTTGAAAATTGCAAACTTTGAAAAAACAAACAGGCGATTTTTGTTTGTTTATTCGTGGCGCAAATTTAAACAAGCGAAACTCGCTTTAATTACGTCGCCCTCTGAGAAGTTTTGTAATTGCGATAAACAACGAGGTGTACGCTAACAAAAGAGACGAAACAACAATATTAGTTTTTGCAACTCGCGTTTAAAAGTTGCTTGCCTGGCGGGAAATTGAGAGTTGAGAGAGAGAGTTAATCGCGGAAGAAAATTATAAATCATTTTTAACCTTTGAATCGCATTCAATTGTTCACGTGATTGGGGGATATCCACACTGAAAGCTCAAGTCATATTACTTAAATTTGATCGTAGGTTGAACGCTTAAGTGTGAATACGGCCTTAATTAAAAAGAAATTAAGGCCGTACTCACACTCTGACTAGCAAATGAATAAGAATTAGAATATGAATAAGAATTGCATTCATTTTGGAAATTTGATACACTTCTTAAAGACCTTGGAACGTATTCTCATCGTATGATTAATTTAATAACATCTTTATTTCCCATGGCAAGACTCGTCCGTCACTCTCATACACATTGATAATTGACATAAAGCTATAAATTGACATAAAGGTATATCGTTTCATGTTTATTTTAATCACGATCTTAATCGTAAGATGAGAATACATTCACACTTTAGCCATTATCTGAATTGGAAATCATTCCGAAATAAAAGTTGCTAAATCGCACTCGGCTATTTCTTTTCAACATCGTGATAATCACATTGTTAAACGATGTTCTGGATTATGAGATCACGTGTTGTAGTCCGACCTAACAACGGCTGATTTTCCCGAATTTGAGAAAATTCTTTCTCGTTTATTTATGGTGCGTTAAATCCGTAGATAATTTTTCCTGCGTAAGCGGAACTTTCGATTTTAATTACGCCCTGTTTACACTCCGCGCGACGCACGAACGCCAATGATTTATGACTAATTATGAAGAGCGGCGCTTTATCGTTTTTAATTAGCCGGGATTTGTAAATTACTTAGTAATAATCTCAGCCGAACGTGGGGGAGAGGGGTGGGATTATCGCTGCAAATTCGTGGTGAATCACGCGTGCCGATGAGTTTTTCAGAAAAATCCGAAAAATTTTGCACGTGGCTATCATGAAAATCGCATGCGGATGAAGTTATTAATAATTGTTTGAATGCCATCGAGAAGGCGACGAAAAATTTCGTGATTTCTCTGTAGTTTAGAATAATCTGGAAAATACCGTACCCTCTTGACCTAATGTTCCAAAAAGTCAACATTCCTTCTTTATTAATCATTTTAATTGAATAAATAATCATATTTTAATTTAAAGTCAAAATTGAGAACAAACAAAAAGGCACAAGTGTCTTTGTTGTCAGTTGTGTTACATACGTATTCAGGATTGTTATGTATACGAGAGTTGATTTAAAAAAAATACACCTCAATCTTCTAATATAATTACATACAGGGTGACTGACAATTAATTTGCCAAACAGAAACTACGATAAGAAGCGATGTCCGAGAGTAAGCGAAAATTTGAAAAAATTCTTTGTATTTTAGTTTTCAAGAAATAAGAATCAAAAATTAGCCCTAAAACGACGATACGCCTCTGGAGCAGATGAATGAAGTAAATGCTCTCATAAAAGTGTTTTATAGTTTTATGATACGGCGGCTTTGCATCGTGCGCTTGACCTTTCAGTGGAATTTCACGTCATTCCATACAAAGGATAACAACGGCTCCACTTTGAACACCTGCTTTGTCAGGTAAACAAATAAACTACTACAACGAAAAACAATTCAAATCTCCATGTTAAGAATTCCTAGTATTTTTATTTTTTTATTTTATTTTTATTTGAATTGGAAATGCAGTTGATTACCACGAGAAACGTGTCCTTCATAAACATTTGACAACCAGAGTTTAAAACATTATAATCAGTAAACACATTCGTAATCTGTTATCAGATCTGTTCGTACAGACTGGTTTGAAATCATCAAAATCAGTTGTCCAACATTGATTTTAAAAACATCATCAGGTGTACAACTTTGATGAATGCATGCTTTTGAGGGTTCCGAACTAGTCAGAAATTACCGTATGAATAAACCTATTATAATTTCGTTTTGAGTGTGACGAATTTAATCAATTAAAATTGAGCCGCACATCTCGAGGGATGCACACAGCTTAACACGTCTATTATGCAAGGTTAAGTATTACAAGCTTCATAAACGTTTATGATATGACGCACGTAAGATGTGTAATCTAAAAATACCCACTTTTTGGGTAAATTTATAATTAACTAATTACAAGCTGTTCGACAGACTTTTTATACGTGCATTCGCGTACGCCATTTGATAAAAAAAATTTATGCATAAATTCGATGCGACGTTAAAAACAGCTGTAAAATTTAATTACGTCTCCCGCGGCGACAGCTGATACAAGTGGAATTGGAGGGAGCTGAGTTAGCTTTGTCTAATAGACATAAACAGAGAACAAACAACACATAACGCATATAGTGCACCCTCAGAAGTCACGGGACACCCGCGATTACCAGATTTAAATCCTTGCGTTTCTCTTTTAAGGATCAAGCAGCTGGTACGTTCCGCTCCAGTAAATAATCCGCAACAAACAATTATTTACACAATTATTGCCAATTTGCTACCCTTATTTCATTCATAATTCCAGTTATTTTAGAAATTACTAATAATTACGTCGCGCAAAAAACTCAAATTTCCGTTTCCAGCTGTTAAACGTGTAATAAATCGAATTGAGATGTGAGTCAAGGTCGCATTGTGTGCAAGTGAGCAGCCAATAAAAAAATTATATTAATGATAAACTGTTTAGAAGAAAAATTTTACGTAATCTAGGTCATCCATTCTCATACGCGTTTTTTTTGGTAGAACAATTGTCAGTCACCTCTACATCAAAGATTTAATTATTTTTAAACTTCAAAGTTGTGTTTGTTTCAGCAAAACTGCCGCCTCATGTATTTATTACGCAATTTCGAATCGCCCTGTATGTTACGGGAACGGAAACTGCGCGTTTTTTGATCGTATCAAAGTCCACCGCGTTTTTTTGCGAAACAATTGTCAGTCACCCTGTATATCAAAGATTTTATTTATTTTTAAACTTCAATGATGTGTTTGTTTTAGCAAAACTGCCGCCTCATGTATTTATTACGCAATTTCGAATCGCCCTGTATGTTACGGGAACGGAAACTGCGCCTTTTTCGATCGTATCAAAGTCCACTGCGTTTTTTTTTTTGCGAAACAATTGTCAGTCACCCTGTACATCAAAGATTTTATTTATTTTTAAACTTCAATGTTGTGTTTGTGTTAGCAAAACTGCTGCCTCATGTATTTTTACGCAATTTTGAATCACCCTGTATGTTACGGGAACGGAAACTTCGCGTTTTTCGATCGTTTCAACTCCACCGCGTTTTTTTTTTTTTGCGAAACAATTGTCAGTCACCCTATATATCAAAGATTTTATTTATTTTTAAACTTCAATGTTGTGTTTGTTTTAGCAAAACTGCTGCCTCATGTACTTCTTACGCAATTTCGAATCGCCCTGTATGCTACGGGAACGGAAACTGCGCGTTTTTCGATCGTATCAAAGTCCACCGCGTTTTTTTCTCCGCTCAAATTCCGCCTAAAGCCGAACACGATACGCAATTTACGTAATCACCAGCGTAATAATGTCGATCGCTTCTGGGAAGCAAAAATTTTACTGGGGTTCAAAAAATCAGGAAGGCGTTGATGTGTTTGGACAAGTGTGCACGGCGCGTAATACCAGATTTTATTATGCGTGTGGATTAGGCGCATCCAAGATGACGAACTTGAAACAATCGAGAATCATTAATAAGAATCAATCAGAAACTTAAGGCCAAATGCACACTTCATCATTTCAATCGATGGTGAAACAAAAAAAAATTAATACACACAGCCCGTGTGGGTGCACGGCCTTAAAAACGCAATTTATAAAATTTTTCAGTTTATCGAAAGAAACAAGTATAAAATTAAAGCCGGTTTCACACTCAAAAAATCATTATGCGTAGGTAAGAATAATAAGAGGTATAATTAAGTTAGAACGTCCATAGGTCTACAAACTCAGTTTGTTTATATCTATAAAAAAACAATTAAATTTTTAGTTGTCACGTGACTCTCCTTTTTTTTCTTATAATTAATTTATTAAAGAAAATGGAGTATTTTAAAGCCTGTAACACACACGACAATAACCAAGAGTAGAAGAGAAAACTAAAACGAGAGAAAGAGAAGAGAAAACTAAGACGTTCAGAATTCATCTTAAGATCTGTTTACTTCTTTAAAAAACGACGAAATTGACGTAATTTAAAGACAAGGTGTTCAGATTCAAGTAAGAGAATTTTTTTATTGAAAAAAGTGCGGAACTTGCTTGAGAATATGGCGGAAAAAATTAAGAAAGAGCAGTCTATTCGGCGCTCAAATTAAAAAGTGTATACAAGGCCTAAATCCTCTAGTCTAAAAGTTATTTTTTTTTGCGGAACATAAAAGATTTCAATTGGCCACTACATTTTATGGTTAGGTTCACATTGAAACAATTCTCTCGAGAAAAAAGGAAGATCATTAGCACTTTAGTTGAAGTAAAACAAGATTATCAGCGAACAAAGTGTTGATGTGACGAAACTTAAACACGACAAAATGAATAAGAATAGAGAAATAACATGAATAAAAAAATTGAAACGTGAAGTGTGTACACGGCCTTAAAAGTAAATGTCCACGATTTTATGTATTCTAAAGCCAAATGAACGAGAAAAACCGAGGGAGCATAAAAATTCGAGTGTGGAAGTTGCGATAGGCTAGATTTGATCTAAACAGCGTCAATATGTTAAAAATTTGCGTTCAGTATGGACGTAATTTGATGACTTCAAAGAAACAGCCTCAGTTGTCGACAAACAAGATATCCATGAAAATGGTTGTGGGCCTCAGTATCCCTTATTTGCATTCGTGCTTAAGCGTGGAGTGTGAGTGTCTCTTGACAATGGCTGCACAAGAGGTGTGGTGTTGTTTCTGACGATGGCAGCACAGAAGGTTTGTGTTGGTGCTTCTGACAATGGCTGCATAGTGAGTGTTTTCGACAATGACTGCTCAGGATAGCACTGAAGCTGAAGAGGTTAGCACTCTCGGTTTTATAGGGCTTTTTCGTAGCGGAGATGAAGTAACTCTGCTCCATTGGTCTAAATGTGTAATCCAATCACAGATGACCAAAGCTGTATCTTATTCGTCAGGGGGTCTTTTGTGTTTACTCTGGGGTTGTCTTATGACCAGTTATACTCATTACTTAAGCTCTGCTTAATTTTAAGCGTCATTTAGAGTATGACTTACACAATGTTGTATAGCGTCAAATGCCACATTATAAACACCGCTTAAATTTAAGCTCAACATAAGTCATGTTTAAGGGGCTGGTGCAATTGGCCATTAGTGATCAAATTTGATGATGCGATCCTATTTGCAGGCCAATCATGAACGAATGCGATTTTACTTTAATTCGTCAAGGGGTGGCCTAAATTTTGTTTATTTCCAACGATCGTCATCGTTGCTTTGTTATGTAAATGTCTACATGACGTTTCGCCCGTATTTGTCTATATGACATTGCCTGACGTTGTCAATCTGACGTTTCTTGATGTCTGTTGTTTTGACATTTGTCAATTTGACATTTCAGAGATCTGTCATTTTGACGTTTGTTGTCATCTGTCATCATGACGTACTTCGTTGGTTGCTAAGCAACGTACGAGCCCCCACAAGGGCATAAGCAGCTATAGACATTTCAAATATTGTTTATAAATCATAAATTAAGTTAGGAAGTGTACAATGGGAAGACGGCCTTAATATGTGCTCTTTGCACTTACCCAATAACAATTGTCAAAAATTCTGAGTTTATTTGTAATAACCTCACTGAAAGGAAAGCTTAATTCGAGAAATGACGTCACATAACAAACCAAATACGTCAAACAACTATTTGACACCTGTCTTCCATCAAATGTCAATCGGTTTAGAAAGTCATCCCATTTTGGATCTATTTTCTTTCATTAAAAAAATCAAAAGAAAGTTTATGAACTTTTCTATCGAATATAGCAAACAAAATCTGCTGTTAATCTTCGAGGTTTAAATTTTAAGGCCGGACTCACATTGCTTCATACTGTTAAGAAAAAAAAATCGGTTTTCTTTACGTATATTTATGAACGCTCAATGCAATATACCCAATGCAGAAAAAAAAAACAAAATTTTAATAGATTTCTAGACCACAACAATTTAAAGTTTCCGGAATTTAAGCTTCACTGCTCTCAGTAACTCGCAATTTGATTACATACTAATCGATTACGGTACATATTTTATTAATGACAAATGCGGCGTTTTAATCAATTTAGCAAATTGCCGCGCTCACCAAAGCAAACTTCAAGGGGACACAAATTTTGCAATAAATTACGCTAATTACGTTACGCGGCCAACCGATGACAACATTTGCCACCCAACAAATCGCGTGCATTGATAATCGCGCTGCGGGGTTCAAGAAAATCACCCAAAAAAGAACAAAAAAACAAAACACTCGCGATTAGAGATTGTTATTGTCGCAGCGATTATTTATAGCGTCCGTACGTACGTACGCCCGTTTGTTGATGTTTTGATATCGCTGTGGTGGCAGCGCGATCGACGAGGTTCACCGCTTTCCAAAATAAATACCGAAAAACACAATGAAATCCGCCCGACAATAAGCGTAAGTGGATTTCGCAGCCTACTTGTTCGAAACCTAAATCATCGCTAATGGATGACGAAACTTTTACTTTCTTGACGGTGATTTGTTAACCGCAGATGCTTTCATTCGTTTACTTAGTTTATTATTATTTATTTTGGGCGAGAATTAAAACTAAAATACCGCTTGTTCGGTTTTCGAAAGCGCCGAATGTGATGTGACGTCACCAACAAAACTCTGACATCTTTCTTTTGTTTATGCTACAAAAAAAAAACATCAACTCGGGGATTCCCCAAAACATGATTTACTTTTTAATTCTATAGTTCCTATTGTTAAACATTAATTTGGGTGAAAATTCTAATAAAATATTCAATATTCGAAAGTTACTGTCAATAAAACAATTGCTATCTAATTCTTGTAATGAATATTTAAAAAAATGATTATTCTTTGTCGATCAAAAAAAGAAAAACACTGATGTCAACTTGGGGATTCCAAAACACATGATTTTATTTTTAATTCTATTGTTGATATTATTAAAAATTAATTTGGGTGAAAATTATAATAAAATTCGATTTTCGAAAGTTACTGTCAATAAAACAATCGCTATAAACTTTTTTTTTTAATATTCATTATAATATTTACATTGCAATTGTTTTATCGGCAGTAACTTTCGAAAATCAAATATTTTATTATAATTTTCACCCAAATTAATTTTTAATGATAGTAACTCTAGAATTAAAAATAGAATCATGTGATGGGGAATCCCCAAGTGTCGACTTCGGTGTTTTTTTTTTATCGACAAAGAATAATTTTCTTTTAAATATACATTTCAATAATTGAGTTCTAATTGTTTTATTGACAGTAACTTTCGAAAATCTAAGTTTATTTGCTTTTTCGTAAAAATGAAATAAATAACTTACGTTTTACATTTAAAAGCAGGGACAACGCCATCTGCGATCAACAATTGATTTCAGTTTGACATTTTAAAACAGATTGTCTTTACCAGGCATGTTTATTACGTTTTTATCCACAAGTTTTTTTTTTGTTAAATAAAACAAGATTTAAAAAAATGAATTGAAAAGACACACTCCCATCTATGGGGGATGAGCCCGTTTGTAGCTAATTTAATTTAATGCCCCATTGATGGGAGTGTGTCTTTTCAATTCATTTTTTTTTAATCTTATTTTATTTAACAAAAAAAACTTGTGGATAAAACGTAACAAACAGCCAGTTTTCAAATGTCAAATTGAAATCAATTGTTAACCACAGATGGCGCTGTCTCTGCTTTCAAATGTAAAACATAATTTCTTTTGTTTTATTTTTATGAAAAAGCAAATAAATTTACGAAGAAACAAATTGACCTCTAACTTATATTGCAAACAGAAAAAATAAATAAAAGGGATTTTCGAATACAAAGCAGCGCCACCTATTAGTTACCGACCATAGATGGCGTAGTTCTTGTTTTCAATAAAAAATATATTCCTTTTGCTTATGGCGGAAGTTTTTTTTTTGATTTGGCGTCAAAGTTGGCGGTGACAAGATGCTTATTGTGAACGCACCACAATTTTGATTATTTGTTGTAAATCTTTTTGAGTCAATTATGAAAATAACATTATATTCTGATTTATTGTTCATCGATCAACTGTGAGGTATACATTGAAAATAAAGTACGAGCGCCATCTAGCGTTGACAAAAATTAGCTGATCGGTCACTTTTTTCCAATCAAATTCGTTGCATTTTTTAAGAAATTAGTGAAGTTTGCACAAGAAAAGACAGCGCCATCTAGTGATCACTGATTGAGATCAGTTGCCGGAGACAAAAATCAGCTGCATTTGATGCAATACACTGATGATTTTTTCCAATCAATTGAAAATTCAATTTATTTTTTAAGAAATTAGTAAAATTTGCGCAAGAAAAGATAGCGCCATCTAGTTATCACAGATTGAGAGTAGTGATTGGTATAAAATAGACACAGCAGATAGCGCTTTGATTTTGTTTAAATTACAATTCAAATTTTCTCCTACTTTTGGAAAAGCTTCTTTTCATTGAAAACAAAATAAGCAACAATTTTTCAGAAGGATTCTTTAGGGAAGGGTGGGAAGGAACTGTAAATTTTTCAATTTTTAAAGGTTATCGTTTTTAATCAAATCAAGTAGAAGTGAAGGTTGCGCAAGAAAAGACAGCGCCATTTAGTGATAACAGATTGAGATCAGTTGCTGTGGGCAAAATCCGCTGCATTTGATGCAATACACTGATGACTTCTTCCTAATCAAGAAGTAACTTGAAAATTCAAATTATTTTTAAAAACATAAGTGAAATTTGCGCAATAAAAGATAGCACCATCTGGTGATCACAGATTGAGACCAGTTATTACTTTTGGAAGAGTTTCTTTTAAGTGAAAACAAAATGAGGAACAATTTTTCTGAGTGATCTTTTAGGGGAGGGTGGGCAGGAACTTCAATTTAAAATTTTTTATAGGTAAACCTTTTAAAACCTTTTATAAGACAGCGCCATCTACTGATCACAAATTGAGATCCATTGTATTTGATGTAATACACTGATGAGATTTCTCTAAAGAAGTAACTTCAAAATTCCATTCATTTTTAAACAAGTGAGTGAAATTTGCGCAAGGAAAGGTAGCGCCATCTAGTGATCAAAGATTGAGACTAGTTGTTGGTATAAAATACACAAAACAGATAACGCTGTTGATTTTTAAAAACACAATTCAATTTTCTCCTACATTTGGAGGACTTTCTTTTCATTGTAAACAAAATGGTGAACAATATTAAACTTTTTAATCAAATCAAGTAGAAGTTCGATTTCAAGGAAAAATGTACCTATTTTTGTATACTTATAACCAGACTCGGATATTTGGGAGCGTTGCCATGGTTACGCAATACGAGGACGAATTGTAAGTGCCCACTCACTGCGTACCGAAATATCCGAAGTCTGCTTATAACGTGGAGCAATTTGTTACTCACAATCTAAAATACACATCAAATAATGAAAAAAAAAAAAATCGATGGCATTGGTACGACAACTATACAGCATTCGTACAGCAACCAAGTTTTTCCAGAAATGACCCGCCTTCAA
The DNA here is from genome assembly GCA_039766575.1 of Serrognathus titanus. NCBI lineage: Eukaryota > Metazoa > Arthropoda > Insecta > Coleoptera > Lucanidae > Serrognathus > Serrognathus titanus. The sequence goes on from CM077911.1 coordinate 1,225,420, forward strand.
TTTCAGTAATTATTATTAACATTTCGAATATTTTTTGTTTAATGGCAATAAAATTAAGTTTACAGCAACCCTGTATTATAAATGAAACGGATATATAGCATCTTCCAAATTCGTTACAATTCTACCTAAACTAATTTTATTTCGCTGTTAAAAAAAAACTCTGTGGATTCAATTTTACTTATAAATTACACGATGACGTGCTAGGATTTTCGGAAATGATTTTGGATTTTAGGATTTAAACGATTGAAAACGCGAAAGGTTTTCGGGAAAGAGAAAAAGTCGGCTTTTTACCTCGAAAAAAGTAATTAGCGCACAGATACATCAAAGTCTCTAAATATTTATTCACAGCTTATTAATTTAATAACATTGTAGGACTCCTACATGCTCGTAAATATTTGCACTGCGGTGAATGCTTTTACGGTCGCGTGTTGTGCAATAATTGCCGATGACAATGGGACTAGATAACCGTATCTACCCCTCATATAATAACAAGTTCATTCATACATTATTGGGGGGCCGCGACAAATTCTACTAATGCATGTCTACATTGAATGTCGACGAAATAAGACCAGCAACGCCTTTATTGGAAAGAAAATCTCGTCGCAGCTGAGCTTACGATCCAATAAGGAAATCTCCAATCTTTAAATCTATTCTACCAAAAAATGTAAATTCTTTGTAGGTAGTCCAAAAAGGCATGAACATTTCATTAGTCTTGCAGTTTCTTTAACTAACTTATTTTAATTAATATGAATGAATCAATTAAACGAGGTCACTTGTGACGTCTGTAACTGTCTTACCAAGAAATTTAATAAAAGGATGACACTTGCGGACCACCTGTACGGAGTACAGATGCCGAAGTAATATTTATCCGTTTGATGACATGCTATACAAACAAGACAAAAAGCTTCTGGGAATATATATGGGCAATACATCCCTCGAAAATTTGATTCGACGCGACGATGACTTATCATTGTTCAGACGCCGGCGCCGAAACGATTCTCGTAGAAAAATTTTCGATGCGAAAAAAAATAACAGTTGGATTACTCTATGATAACAATGTAGTCGGAAATCCGTAAATTTTCTTGTAATGTACAATCTGAATCAAATATTACGTCGTGTTACGCGAAAAGGCGTTTATTTAGAAAGTACTGAGAAAATCACTTACCAAATTCGAGTTGAAGCAGATAAAACTAGTCCAATCCTGAAAAAAAAGAAGAATATTGAAGGGAATGGAAATTAATTTAAATTAAACAAAAACAAGTTTGTCTTAAACATAGCGTTAGCTCTGACTGTTATTTGTTTTTCCTTTGTTATTTGAGCGAACATGAATTAAAATGAAATGGAACAGAGAAGTAATTCTTTTAAGTCTTAGTTTAGTTTCATTGAAATTATCTTAAATTAAAAAAAAAATAAACATGATGTTGTCACGTGTAGCTGCGATTAACAGCTATATTGACTGTCATTTGTTTTCCCCTTATTATAAACTTTAAACGTTTTTAAAATTTCTTCTCGCAGATAGCCGTGAGTTGTCAGTTGTTAACTAACCTCAATCTACCTGACGTATGAAGTACGAGTTTTACGTAGAATCGAAGCCTGTCTTCATGAAAATGGTGGACAATTTGATCACCTATTGTGATTTTACTTTGAATTTTGAATAAAATTTGATAGTAAAGCTGTTTTCAAAAGTGAGGTTATAATGTACGTCAATTTATTAATAGCGTTTTCCACCCGTTATATTTTAATTTCATTTTAATGTCACGTAATAATAAGAGATGACGATACATACACCGAGTGTGCACTATTGCACTATTGCAGTGGCAGACGCTGAAAGTTTCAAGCAAAACTGGTTCACAACTAATAATTCACAGCCAACTACGAGGAGGAATTTTTAAAAGCACGTTATGATAAAAATAATAATTTGTTTCCTCGAAACTTTTTTTCCCAATTTTTAATTTAGGGTCACCGAAATTAACTTAAATAAAAAAAAAAAACAATAGCTCTGACTATAGTATTGTCAGATATTACGGCGATTAACAGCTACATCGATTTATCACTTATTTTGCCTTTGCTATAAGTATAAATGACGTCAGTAAAACAAACGAATTTGTTTTCCCAAAAATCTTTTTTTTTTTCAATTTTCATTTAAGGTCATCGACATTAACTTAAATTAAATTAAAACAGATCTGGCAGCAAAACAAAAGAATTTGTTCTCTCGTCATTTTTTTTTCAATTTTGGTTTAGTGTCGTCAAAATTAATTTAAATAGATCTGACTTGAAAGGCGCGGCGTTGTCAGGTTATAACAGTGATTAACAACTGCATCGACTGTCATTTGTTTTGTCCTTGTCATTTAAAAAGATGGTCAAAGGAAAATTAAAAACGTAGCGACCACGAGTACGGAGAAATGACGTTAGTAAAAAAAGAATTTGTTTCCTAAAATCATTTTTTTTTCAATTTTCAGCTTTGCAAAAATACGCTTTTAGGAATGTGAATTCGAAACGATTATCTTAAAATACTGTGTTTACAAGCACTGGATTAAATGTTAATAGGTCGACCGCTATTTGTTTTTTTTTTTTTTTTGATGGAAAAGAAACCGACATTTAAACATTTCAGGAATAAAACAATATTATCTACTTTTTACTGTCACTTGTTTTTTGTTTGCATTACAGAAATTAAATTGTCTCAAACATGGCGGGCTAATGTAATAGCTACATCGATTGTCATTTGTTTAGTTCATGTTTTTTTTTTTTTATTTAAAAGGCCTGATTTGAAATTAAACCTGGCCATTTTAAAAAGAATCGTAAGGATCACTAGAATGTCACTAATTCAAAACGATTGTCTTAAAAATGGCGGACTCTCATATTTTTACAAGCACTACACTAGTTTAAATTTTAATCGGTATTTGTTGTTGTTGCTTTTTTTTGAAAGAAAACATTTTATAAAATAAAACAATAATACATATTTACTTTTTGATAGTCACTTGTTTTTCGTTCATTTCGAAATTAAATTGTCTCAAACATGGCGGGGTAATTTAAGAGCTACCTACATGGATTGCCATTTGTTTTGCTTATGTTTTTTAAAAAGAAGATTAAAGGGGCGAGAATTAAAATCAAATCTTACCGCTTTCTTAAAAAAAAAGATGAGAATGTCACAGCCACTAATTCAAAACGATTGTCTTAAAAATGGCGGACTCTCATACTTTTGCAAGTATGGTTAAATTTCAATTGTTCGATCGCTATTTTTTTTTCTCGAAAGCAAAAGAGCCGACATTTAAACATTTTATGAATAAAACAATAATATTCACTATTCGATAGTCATTTGTTTTTCGGTTATCTCATAGAAATTAAATTGTCTCAAACATGGCGGGCTCATTTAACAGTACCATCGACTGTCATTTGTTTTGCTTGTGTTTTTTTTTCTTAACAGAAGATTAAAGGATCAGAATTAAAATGAAACCTTAAAAAAAATATGACAGTCACGAGAATGTCAGTGACGCTAATTCAAAAGATTGTCTTAAAAATGGCGGACTCTCATATTTTTAATTTCATTAAAGGGCCAGAATTAAAATGAAACCTGACCGAATCTTATAAAAAAAAAACATGACAGCCACGAGAATGTCACTGTCATTAATTCAAAACGATGGTCTTAAGATTGGCGGACTCTCATTTCACCGCACACACCGCAATTTTAATAGATCGATTGCTATTTGTTTTTGTTTTCGTTTTGAAAGAAAAGAAACCGACATTTAATCATTTTTTTCTTGAATAAAGTAATATTTACTTTGTGATAATCACTTGTTTTTCGTTTGTCTCACAGAAATTAAATTGTCTCAAACATGGCGGGGTAATTTAACAGCTACATCTACTGTCATTTGTTTTGGTAGTGTGTTTCTTTTTAACGAATATTAAAGGACCTGAATTAAAATGTAACCTGACTGCATCTTATAAAAAAAAGAACATGACAGCCATGAGAATGTCACTGTCACTAATTCAAAACGATTGTCTTAAAAATGGCCGACTCTCATATCACCGCACACTGGTTTAAATTTTAATAGGTCGATCGCTATTCGTTTTTGTTTTGTTTTCAAAAAAAGAAACCGACATTCAAACATTTTTTTTAATAAAGCAATATTTACTTGTTGATATAAGCACTTGTTTTTCGTATGTCTCATAGAAATTAAATTGTCTCAAACATTGAGGGGTAATTTAAAGTTACGTCGACTGTCATTTGTTTTGCTGTTTTTTTTTAGGAGATTAAAGGGCCAGAATTAAAATGAAACTTGACCGCATCTTAAAAAAAAGCATAACAGCCAAGAGAATATTAATTCAAAACAATTGTCTTAAAAATGGCGGACTCTCATACTGGTTTAAACTGGTTTAAACTTTAATAGGTCGATCACTATTTGTTTTTTTTTTTGAAAGAAAATAAATAAAACAATAATATTTACTTTTTGATAGTCACTTGTTTTTCGTTTATTTCATAGAAATTAAATTGTCCCAAACATGGTGGGATAATTTGACAGCTACATCTACTGTCATTTGTTTTGCTCGTGTGCTTCTTTTTAAAGAACATTAAGGGGCCTGAATTAAAATGAAACCTGACCATAAAAAAAACATGTGAGCCACGAAAATGTCTTAAAAATGGCGGACTCTCATATCACTGCACACTGCTTTGTTTTTTTTTTTTTTTTGAAGAAAAGAATTCGACATTTAAACATTTCACAATAAAACAATATTATTTACTCTTTTGATGGTCACTTGTTTTTCGTTAATCTCATAAAAATTCAATTGTTTCAAACATGGCGCGGTAATTTAACAGCTACTTTGACTGTCTCTTGTTTCGGTCATGTTATGTTCTTTTTTGAAAGAAGATTAAAGGGCCTGAATTAAAATGAAACCTGATCGCATCTTAAAAAAAGAACATCACTGTCGATATTCGTTTGTCTCATAGAAATTAAATTGTCTCAAACATGGCGGGGTTATTTGACAGCTACATCGACTATCATTTGTTTTGCTCATGTTTTCTTTTAAAGGATTAAAGGGCCAGAATTAAAATGAAACCTGAGAATGTCACTGAGTTCATATACAGGCTGTTTCCTAAGTACGTTCCAAAATTTGAGAATGTAATATCCATTATAATAATATAATATGAACAAGTAAACAATTTTTTTTATCGAGCAAAAGTATATTAAATTTAAAGTGCTTACTGACATTTCGCGAAAATTATCAAAAATTGTTTTCTTTTTCTTTTTATAACATCACGAGTAAGAACAAGCACCAAACTAACAAATAAGTGTGAGAATTTATGTTAGGTTCTGTTTTTGGTCATGGCCTCCTTAAAACATATTTGTGGCCAAATGTTTGTAGGAACATTTTTTTAAATATGTTAATGGGAATCGTATCCTCAAATTTTGGAACGTACTTAGGAAACACCTGTATGAAGGCAATAAAACGAAATAATTTGATTTGTTCAAAAGTCGCTTTTTCAAAATTTGGCTGTTTAGCAAAAATATGTTGACTTAATTTCGCAATAATTAAAAACATCCGTCTCAAAAATGGCGGTCACTACTTTTTCTTATTATCATAACCTCCGTTGTTTTAAAGTAACGTCTAGTAGATCCATAATACTTATTTGCTTGTTTAAAAAATTAATATTTAAACATTTTTTTTAATAAAGCAATATTTACTCTTTTACAGTTTATGTTTCTCATATTAAATTGTCTCAAACATGGCGGACTGATACGTCAATTATTTTTAAAATGACACGTTTTAAGTTTAATAGATCTTTAGCTATTTGTTTGTGTTTCTTTTGAAAAAAAAACATGCTTTTCAATAAAACGATATTTACTTTCTTACAGTTTTGTTTCTCATAGAAATTAAATTGTCTCAAACATGGCGGACTAATGCGTTACTCTCTTCTATTAAAACTCTAGCACTTCACCCCTCATCATTTTTAAGTCGATCATCACTTGTTTTTTCAATGCGGGATTTATAAAATATTTTTAAAATCGAAATTTACTTAAAAAAATTATGTAAAGGTAATGAATTATGAATGCCCTCGGAAACTAATTGATTTTTAATTTTAATATGTATAGGTGTCCATAAAGTACGTGTTTCTTTTTCTTAATTAGTATAAACTGGGTGCTTTCTCTATTAATAAGTAAATATTAAATCACACATGATTCCTTCAACTAATTTTTTTATTTATCTCACACGTGAGCGTGTACAGACCTGCCGTGTCATTATTGACAGACATGACGTGCAAAGAGATGATATCAGGTTTAATCAAGACGTGACTAGTCTGTAGAATACATAGAGAAGTAGGTAAGTAATATGACCTAAGGAAATTTTTTTTTTACATCGCACTTTGCAGCGCTCGTTTTAGACAGACCCTTTACGACATACTTATTTCATTATTCGCCGTATACACGTTCACAAATGTACATGCATGCCAAGACGACATACATTTTTAATACTTCCATTTTCCTCTGCCTTTCTAAGAAATACGCAAATACAATTTTCGTACGGGCTTTTGTTCTTATTGTTAGTTTGTATGTGTTATGCTATAAAGTGGTTTACAGACGACTTTAGATGTTTGACGACTTGCTTGATAAGATTATGTATAACAACAAAGATAGTCTTTTTCAAGTCTTTTTTTCGAAGTGTTTAAAATTTTTGTTGAAATGTTTGATGAGAAGTTTGTTAAGATGTTCGGTAACATGTTTGTTAAGACATCATTTATTTAACAAAAGTATTTCACTAACATGAAGGTGTGAACAGGCCTTCTGCTTAGGGTCAAACCTAATTAATGACTTGCGCGTGCTCCAAGCTGATTCATATTCAATTACCAAAAGGAATTTAAGTAATTGTTAACATGTGATGCAATCTTTCAGTCTTTTTTTTCGCAGTGTTTAAAATTTTTGTGGAAATGTTTGATGAGAAGTTTGTTAAGATGTTCGGTAACATGTTTGTTAAGACATCATTTATTTAACAAAAGTATTTCACTAACATGAAGGTGTGAACAGGCCTTCTGCTTAGGGTCAAACCTAATTAATGTCTTGCGCGTGCTCCAAGCTGATTCATATTCAATTACCGAAGGAATTTAAGTAATTGATAACATGTGATGCAATCTATCTGGCGAAAAATCATGTGCCTACTTGATTAGAAAAATTAAACTGAATGGAAACGTGACGCAATTTACACGTCGTACATATGTCCCCTAATCGTCTGCAAATTCAATAAACTATTCACATTTGATTCTTCGATAAAAGTTTTCCCAAAAACGTGACGTGACAAAGCCCACACATTTCGATTAAAACCAGACAGAAAAACAAATGAAAAACGCTGCGTTTACGTGGCAATTAGCGCAAAGACCCAAACAAATCTAGCAAACATGTTGGAGTAAATCCGCGTAAATTTCGCAGATAAAACTAATGTCATATGCGTGTCGGTATTAGTCGGCAATTGTTTTGTCATTTCGATGGGATTAGCAACGCCGTTTATGTAAACGTAACCCACCACGCCCCCCCATTTCAAACAATATTTGTTGCTGTTTTGACCCGTGCGACCCAAAAAAAAACTATGGTTATGTAATTCCGGCCTTTTATTTATTTAATGAAACGTCGATTACGAAATGTCCATATGGCGATGATGTTTAGTTTTCTTGGGCTAAAAAAAGTAATGGTAAACCGTTTTTAATTAGCACGAGAGATAAAGGAAATACCAAATATAATTTGTGCAATCTCTGTTGATGTTTGGTTTGTATTAAGGCCAGGTACACATCAGCAAATGATTCTGTGTGTGGATTTTATGTCCTTATAGAAGATGCGAGTGTGAAACCGGCCTTAAATTTCTTGGCGGTCTTGACTTTCATTTGCGCAGCATTTCCACTTTATTTCGGTTCCAAACCCCAAAGTACTTGAAAGCACTAAAGTAGATTTAAGGCTAGATGCACACTTTAGGGTTTCCTTATTTATTTCATTGGGGATATTTTTAGTGCACATTGAAATATATCTTCCGAGCGCATCTTGGGCGGGTCATCCTATCTTTCTCACTCACGTTTTTTCACTTTTTCGGGAACTTTTGTATTTTCATCGTTTCCATAACAACAAACGAAATTTTTATGATTCTTAGATGAGGAACAAAATACATAAACTCATTTATGAGAGAGAGAGCAACTGCAAAACTAGCCGAGAGTAATAAATCCAAAATCCTTAGCGTAGATTTAAGGCCTGGTGCACACTTTCTTTCATTTAGGCATAGTTTTATTATAGATTTTCTTCAAAAGGCTTTGTGCTCTACTCGCTTTAATGAATAGATACCGATTGACGTCATGCACGATACAAATAACATTAAAGTGTGAGATTTATTTTGATGGGAGGCTGTGCCTGCAGAACTCGAGAGCGCGGCAAGAAGTCCGCCATCGGGAAATTTTATGACGTAATAAACACTAATTGAATCGAACGCGTTAAAACGACGTGACATCCACCTGCACGTTCGACTAGGTGCGCGGATTACGACCTGAATTCACAATCCTACGATAAACAGCGTAGGCAATTGAAATTCCCCAGAGAGCAAAGATTAGACGAGCGGTTAAAGGTCTTAAAATGGAGCCATAAATCATTAGGTGTGATGAGAAAATGCCGGAAATACAGTTTCGATGTATACACGGCCCAAAATTTAAAAATTGAGAGACCTAAAAGAAGTCAGTAGTTTTCTTGATAGAGAATTAGTGAAGAATCTTGTCATTGTTTTTAATGGTGAACAACGCCCTCTTTAATTCCATCAAATCAGAGGAAAACACTAAGCTCTTTCTTCACATGGGGTTTGGGGTAAACGCCCATTTTCACATCTGTGAATTCGTGACTAGCTAATAAGAGAATTGGAAACGCCCAAATAGAGTATAATGAGCAGATTTCAGGCGTTGCCATGGCTATACACACTACTCATTGGTCCTCGTACTGCGTAACCGTGGCAACGCCCAAAACATCCGAATCCTGCGAGTTACGCCCACTTTTATTTCATCAAATTAGAGAAAAAGCAGGAGGCTTTTTTTTCACACGGCGTCAGATTAACGCCCACCTCTACATCCGCAAATTCAAGACCAGCCAATAAGAGAACAGGGAACGCCCGTTTCGCCCCGTTTCGAAATCACCCAAGTTTTTTTTTTTACCCCGCGGTCTTAAAATTCCGCGTTTATTGGTTCAAAGTTATTTTAAACGTCTCTCATCCGGTCGTTTGTTTTGGCAGACAGTCTAATCTTATCGAATTACGGTAAGAAAGTTGCATAAATGATGAATTAGTAAAAAAGGAATTCGAAACATCTAGTCGGTTCGTTATCGGGCCGCACGTAATTATCAAATTTGTAGCAACAAATTAATCATAAACAAACAAATAAGGCATATCGCATTTTAATTCACGCGCATTACGACCTACAAACACGCGCCACTGTTTGGCTTGTTCTCTTATAATTTAAACACAATTTATGTTATCACTTTTTTTTTCTTTTTAATCAAGTGTACACTTTCATTCCATAAACTAATCGGTTCGCTATTTTTACAATGGTCAAAGTAACTTAATTTAAAAGTCGTGCTGATTGTCACAACAAAGTGCAACAATGTGTCAGTTGTCTCTGTAATTTTGTAAATGTAAAAAAATGTGTGAAGCTAATTATGCAGGCCACTTTCTAATTCCCTTATTCTTTCAATAAACAAATGAAACAATGAAAAAGTGTGGATCCGGCCCTAAAAACTCATGACACCAAGCCGCAAATGTAATTATATATTTTTTAAGGAATTTCATCACTTTTCGTTATTTAATTTGCGCGTCCCAAATCGCCGTGCCAGTGTACCCGTACTTTCCATTAATAATTCCAAGAACAATTTTTTTCCTACAGCAGATTTCTACCGTTGACTGATCGATTGTAAGTCGACATTAGCGAAATTACTCATTGAACACACTATGGCCGAAAAAAAGCTGTAAACGTGTACACTTACGTCACTTCACTTACTCACCAGGTGAAGGTACAGGGATTTTTTCTTGCAGAGACTGTCACGGATGCGATGATAAGTCAGAAATCGCGCTTCTAATTTAAGGTTAAGACCAGGAAGGTCTTTTGTATTATTGTTTAATAAACGATAATCATGTTAGAATGCTTTCATGAGTATCACACTTTAAAGGTACAGCGATAGCCAACAGTCATTACCGTTGTCTTCCGATGTATAGTCGTGGACAATTAAAAGTAAATGCTCGGAAATTTTTAGCACGAATTTCATCCACAATTTTACATTTGGGGAGGCTGGTTTGGTAACATGACAGAAAATATCAAAAAAAAAGTACGTGGGTAAAATTGAACGACCTCTTAAGATATTTAAAAAAAATGTTTCTTTGTTAGGAAGAAGTACGCCCAGGCAAAAAAAATCGAATTATTTCTGCGTTTCGCCGCGGAAAATTAATGTTTAAATTAGCTTTCCATGAACGATAACACATCCTTTGAGCGCAGACCGGCAGATATGATCGCCGAAAGCGAGCAAGTTTCGTTTATTTCGCCCGGACAGAGACGTAATTTGCGAAATCGTTCGGAAACGCAATTAAACGCTTCCTCCTTTGACGTCGGGCGCACTTTTTTTCCGGCCGAATTAGAATATTTAGCGTGGCTTTACCGCCGGCGACTTGATATGTAAATGACGGCCGAAGATCAAAATTAATTTTTTTTAATGACGTGCGATATTAAAAGTAAATAAATTTGTTTGAAAGTGTTGCGCGGATGATCTTTGGTGAAATTGTTCAATTTACGGCCAGGAATTTATAAATAAAGCTGGATTCGCACCGCCTCTTAATACTATCAATCATTCAATCAAGTAGCCTTTGAAGTTTTCATAACATTCGCGATCTAAACTTTTCATTACTAGTATATCGCAATTGCGAATAACTAGAATAAGTCGGTTTGGTTTGCAGTGGAACTCTCGAGCTACGTTTCTGCCGACAAGGCTCCAACTGGGGCCGTAACAGTTGTACAGAGAATGCTCGAGGAGTCCACTACAATCAAAACCGACTTGCAAGACAAAATTAATGTCATCCATCAAACGTCCCTCCTGTCAACATTAGTAATCCAAAATGCCTACTTTTGTGAGGCTACAATTGTTTAGAAATCTAGTGTTGCCCCAAAAATCTGGAGAGTTTACTTTGACAAGCAATTCCGAGATTATCTGGGGCCACTTGCTGCCTTAATAACATTCAAAAATGAAACGCTCAGATACTTATACTTTGAAAATCTAAGATACATAATTTCTTACGATCTTATGTCTCAGAAATTTCTGAAGTTATCTGAGGTTATTCGCTGACTTAATGAAATTCATAAAACGAAACGATCAATCAATAATCTTTTTCTTAGATTTTTCGATTTAAAGCAAGACTAATAAGAATCTGAGGCAATTTAGCTAACAATTCTGAAATTATCTGAGGCTACTTGTTAACTTAATAAACCTCAGACGCGAAACGCCCTGACATTTATGATTTCCTACGGTAAAATCTGAAATACGTAATTTCTCACGATCTAGAGTTTCATAGAGCACGAAATTCTGAAGTTATCTGAGGTTATTCTCTGACTCAATGAAATTCAGAAACGAAATGTTCAGGCAATAATTTCTTTCTTAGTTTTTATTGATTGAGGACATGCCTACTAAGGATCTGAGGCCATCTAGCTAGCAACTGTGAAATTATCTGAGGCTACTTACTTGTTTGAAGGCACGGCTACTAATGATCTGAGGCCATCTAACTCACAATTCTGAAATTATCTGAGGCTACTTGCTGACTTAATGACATTCAGAAACGAAACGTTTAGGCAATAATTTCCTCCTAGCTTTTATTGATTGAAGACAAGCCTACTAAGGATCTGAGGGTGTGAAATTATCTGAGGCTACTTACTTGTTTGAAGGCACGGCTACTAAGGATCTGAGGCCATCTAACTCACAATTCTGAAATTATCTGAGGCTACTTCCTGACTTAATGACATTCAGAAACGAAACGTTCAAACAATAATTGTTTTCTTATTTTTTATTTAAGAGAAGACTACTAGGATCTAAGGCCATCTACTCAACAATTCTGAAATTATCTGAGGCTACTTGCTGATTTAATAATTTTCAGAAATGAAATATTTTTCTTAGATTTTTTATTGAAGACGGGACTATTAAGACTCCGAGGACATCTAGCCCCTAATTCTAAAATTATCTGAGGCTACTCGATAAAATCATAAAATTCAGAAACAATACGTCCAGATAACAATTTATTTCTTAGATATTTTGATTTAAAGCATGCTTACTTAGGATCCGAGGTCATCACCAATTGTGAAATTATCTGAGGCTACTTGCTGATTTTATGACATTCAAAAACGAAACATCCAGACAATAAGTTTTCTCTTAAATCGTCTTGTTTGAGAGTAAGATTACCAAAGATCTGAGGCGACTTGCTAACTTAATGACAGGACAAGACTGCTAAGGATCTGAGGCCATCTAGTCAGCAATTCTGAAATTATCTGAGGCCACTAGCTGATTCATAACATTCAGAAACGAGACGTTCAGACAATCATTTTCTCTCTTAGATTTTTTATTGAAAACTAGACTTTTAATAATCTGAGGCCATTCTTAAATTATCTGAGGCTACTTGTTAACATCAGAACATTCATAAAGGTGAGTTAAAACATTTATATTTTCATTTAGATTTTATTGGGTTTTCTGCATTTCCCCAGTTTGTAAGGCGAATGCCGAAGGAGAAAATAACATCAAAGTCGGTCGTAGCCGCCATCCCCCCTCCCCCCCTTTTCGACAAGCTCTAGTAGAACAAAAGCAATAGCAGGATGTCGAGATCTAAACTTTTCATCACTATTATATCGCATTTGCGAATAACTAGGACAGGTTGGTTTGGTTTGGAGTAGAACTCTCGAACGACGCTTCTGCTGACGAGACTCCGAATGGGACCGAAACAGCTATACAGAGGAATCCACTAGAATCAAAACCGACTAGCAACATAATTTTAAGACAAAATCAGATTGCAGAATCCAGATTTAAAAAAAAAACTCAAAATATCTCAAGAATGATGATATATTGCAATTTGATATATTTTTACATGTAGAATTCAAAAACGTGACGAAAAATGTAGCATCTCATTTAAAATAAGTGAGTTGATAGCGATATAACCGGAAGCGACAGTAAGTCAATTTCATTTTATTTGAAAAGATCCTTTTGAAGTATCTCTCAATCGCAAATAATTCTAAGCTTCTTCCTTGAAAACTCTGAATGAAAGGTTTGCATGAATAACCCTGTATGGTTCACAAATTGCATGATTGGAAACGTATCATGTAATAGTTCAGCAAAACCGTAGGGATTCTAGTTGGATAAAACAAAAATTGCAGGACGAATTGTATCAGTAGAACCCCTCTCCCCTTAAGAAATATTTTCAAATAATAACAAGTTTTATAAAAAAACGTAAATACGAGCTATAATTTAATAAAATGTGTTAATTTAATAGTAATTTTAGTTCTTAATATTTTCTCAAAACTACAATGAAGGACAGTGTTAGTAAGAAAGGAAATTTTAAAGACAGAGGTTATTATAATAAGGTGTCGTTCCTAAAATTTAAAAGTGAGGATTTAAATACGAAAGATCGCAACCTTTTAAGAACAATTTTGAGCTCAAATTATCTAAAACTTAACGAACGGTGTTAGTAAGAAAGGTATGTTTTAATTAAAGAAATAAAATAAGTGTAAAAAGGCACACTCTAATTTTATTGATAATCAAATCTATTTTTCTTTTTGAAAAATAATCTAAATCGACAAAGAAATTAGACAATTGAAGAACAAATAAAAAATTAATACAGGTGTTACTACAAAGATGTTCATTTTCCATAGTTTTTTTTTTTCGATAAATAATCAAATCAACCAAAAAAATAGAAAGTTGAATAATAAATAAAGAGACTAATGAAAGGCCCCAAAAAACAACAAAGATTAGCCTAAAAAGATAGGCGGACGGTGTCATTAAGAAAGGAATTTTCAAAGGAAATTATTTTAATGAAGAGCACCGTTCTTAATAGTATTTTAAAAGCGAGAAATTAAACAAAACACTAAAGATAGTATCCCTTTAAGAAAAAGAAATTCTCCAAAAACATAACGAACGGTATTAGTAAGAAACGTACGTTTCTGAAAAATTAAAATAAAATGATTCAGAGTATTTTTCTTTTTTATTTTAGATCTACTCTGAATTATTTTATTTTTGATCGCATGGTACAACCTAATTGGTAACAAAATTAAAATGCAGGCGATAAATAAATTTCTTGAAAAATAAATATCTTTACCAGAATGAAAAATCGTTGAAAAATCATCGGAAAAGGTCTAAAAAAATCTTGTTTCTATTTTCTTTTCTTTTATGAATTTTTTTTTTTATAACTTTATAACGATGGTTTCTTGATTGAGTTGAGTGACACACTCTGCTAGGTTAAAATCATCGTCGATCTTCTTTGTTTTGTATTTATGTATTATTTTCATTTGTTTCACTATTCTTATTTCGTCACGGTTTGTTTCAGTTCTTTTGCTTTATTTCCGTCGCTTTCTAACAGTGTTTTGATATTCTTTTGTTTTTTTTTTTGTTTGTACTTTGTTGCTATGAGTTTTTTAAATTCATTTTTTATAGGTACCCTCTTCTTTTGTTACCGATGGTCTCTTGATTTGAATAATACACTCTATTAACAGAACTGCATCGATCTTCTTTTGTTTTCTATTTATTCTTTTCACTAGTTTCACTATTTCTTTGTTTCTATTTCGTCGCGGTTTGTTTCAGTTTTTTTTAATTCTTCTTATCGAATTGGTTTCCATCGCTTTCTAACAGTGCTTTCATATTCTTTTGTTTTTCGCTGATTTTTTCATTAATCGTATTTTGTTGTCGGTTAGTGAGTTTTTGTTTTTTTTCTCGAAATATTTTTTATAACCTCTTCTTTTGTTTGCCGATGGTTTCTTGATTGGAGTGACACATTCGTCGTTGTTCTTTTTTTTCCTATTTATTATTTTGGCTCTCTCTATTTCGTTTTATTTGACGTTTTTTTAATCTTTCTAACACTTTCTCGCAGCGCTTTGATAGTATCTTGTTGTTGTTTAATGAATTTTTGTCTTTTTGTTCGTATGTTTGTTTTTCTTGGTCACAGTGACACACCACCACATGAGAATCGTCGATCGTCTTTTGTTTTCTATTTATTCTCACCGGATTCACTATTTCCATCGCTTTCTTCTTATTCGATTTTCTTTTGTTTCTTGTTTGCTTTCTCATTATTCGTATTTTGTTGTCGTTTATTGGATTTTGTTTTTTTTCGAATTGTTTTTTTTATAACTTGTTCTTTTCTTTTGTTTGCCGATGGTCTCTTGATTTGAGTGAAACACTCTTGTTGAATTGATATTTACCTCATCTTCCCATTAAAATCCCTCTCTTTGCTTATTTTTATATTATTTATTTTAAAATTCATCAATTTTGAAAGACGCCAAGATGGCTTTCACATTTCCCGAGCAAAGAAATTAGAAATTTTATCGCAAATCGAATTTGATTGCAGTGGATACCTCTGTACAGCTGTTTCGGTTCTATTTGTGGCTCGTCAGCAGAAGCGTTGCTCGAGACTTCCACTGCAAATCAAACCGAACTGTCCCAGGTTATTCGCATTTGCGATGTAATAGTAATGAATAGCTTGAATCGCGACATCCTGCAATCACTTTTTGACGAAACATTGCATTATAGCAAACTGGCAGCAACTTGACATTCCTAACGCAATGTATGTCAAAAAGTGATCGCAGGATGTCGCGATTCAAGCTATTCAAAGAAATTAGGTTTGTAACAAATCCCATGAAAATTAACTAGTTCGAAGAGGAAATCAATTTGGTAAGAAAAATTGAAAGTGAAAGACAAATAAATGAAGAATACTTTACTCCAGAAAATATTGAATTTTAATGGACGGTGTTAATCAGAAAAGACGCAGAAAAATAAATTACTAAAACTTGATTTTAGAAGAACAAACGCACAATGATAAGAAGTTTCTTTGCTTGATTGACAGTTTTATCAAGAATGATCAGATGTTTGATTTTATTATTTCATCGAATGTTTTTACCTGACTTGCAACTTCATAATTTAATTAGGATTATCAATCAGGCCACTGAGAAGGTATTCTACGCAGCTCAAAAGTTTCAATTTCTATAAACAATCAGGTCCGATTGATTGTTTGCGACCACCGCAAATTATACTTCCTTCTTGATCGTTTTCCGCAGGCACCGTCTGTGTTTGTTCTTCCGTTTGTCTTCTAAATCAACAGGCGTCAATTACCCGGTAATAAAGAAAAGACCAAATTGAAATCGCAATAACTGCCCTCAATAAACCGCATCTAATGGATCAAAGAGATTCTCAGTCGTTTAGGAAATTTATCCCTCCGATACGTGACTCCTGGCGCAAAGTGCATCTTTTTTTATTGTCGTTACGTGCGCTAAATCGCGAAAATAAAAAATTCGGCGCATAAAAAACAAAACAACAAAGCTAACGCTGTTAAATTTTAATGGTCCTTCCGAAAAGAACTCCGCGATCAATCGATCACTGGAAAAACTATAAATCGATTTTTTTAAGGCACAGACAAAAAGAAGACGTCACGATTGTTCAGGTAAACGGGTTTAAAATAGTGGAGCGTTTCTCGGTACGTACGTGTGTTAATTTTTAACATCTAACAAATCGCCTTTCATTTACAATTAGATTTGAATGCGCATATTACATTATTGTTAGCAAATTCTTAAAAAAAATTCAGATTATTTGTTAGTTTTGTAAAGCGTGAACCGTAGGTGACTCACTTGATATTTTTGTAAATTTCTCAGACGTCGAAAAATACAAAATGACGATTTTAATACGCCTACAATCATTGAGTCGAGCCACATATAACTCATGTGCTAATTTAAAATTCGTAAGTCGGTCGCAGCCGCAACGTGTAACTTCTGTCGCCAATTTTTTCGTTTAATTATATTTTCTTTTAATTGACATTTTAATTTTAGAAAATACATAGTTATATCTTCTGTCGCTTTTGTTTTCTTGTTTTCCTTTTTGAATATTTTTGTCCTCTGATGTTTTATCACAAAATGAAATTACACTTTTTATTACTATTTTCGTGGTTCGTCTTTTATTTTTATCTAAATTATTGCTGATTTTATTTGTAAAATTTAAAAATAGAAAATTGAATAAAGTGACCATTATTTTTTGCGAAAATTTTAGCATTTCTTGTTAATTTCTGTATTAGTTGTCTGGTTTAGTAAATCGGCTGTATTTTATTTTATTTTTAAAAATGTTTGCTACTTCACGTTTTCACACAAAATTAAATTCCAGTATTTTTTACAATTTTTTTATTAAGTTCTCGCTGTTATTATTTAACATTTTAAATAAACTATTTAAAAATTAGAAAATTTAAATGTTTCCGACAAATTTCAAGGGACACGCAAACGTTCACTTGTCGCGGTTCATATTTTTTCGACAGGCAGTTTCAAACAAAATAGTAAAAATGAAAATAAAATACAATAAAATCGATTTACTAAATCAAAAAACTTATACAAAACAATAATAAGAACAAATGCAAAAAATATATTGTGGAGAAAATAACAACAACTATAAATTTTCACATTAACAAAACAAAAGTGGTGAATTAAAAAAAATACAGATTATGATACATATAAAAAATAAAAAAACGATCCAAAAGTGAATTTTCCAAATAAAAATAGTAAGTATTTAAACAGAAATAAAACACACGATTCACTACACAAAAAAAGAAAACGATAACCCCTGTTAAGAAATTAATTAAAAAGTAAATAGAATTAATTCCACTTTGTACTAAAAAGTAAAATAGCAAAAATTAAACGATCGATTTACTAGTAAACCAATTTTGACATTAATAAAACAAGATATTTAAGAAGGAAAACCAAAGTGGTGAATTAAAAAAAATCAGATTATGATATACATAAAAAAAACAAAAAAACGATCGATTTAAATATTTTAAAAAATGTTTAAAAATGTAAAAATTTTAAATTTAAATTTAAAATCAATAATTTCACTTTGTGATAAAAATAAACTAGAAAAATTGTTGATAAAAATAATGATAAAAAAAAATTAAAAATCGTTGATTTTTAAAAGGAAAGATATCTCTTGGATATTTTTAAATAAAAAACTGATTTTAAGTATTTCTTAACTTTTCGTGTATTACCTGTACTTTTAAGCAATGAAAAAGAAATTAAAAAGATAGTTTGCAATTTAAGTTCTAATTACAAATTATTTTCTTAATTTTGTTATAATAAATAATGATTTAAAAAAATTAAAAATCGTTGATTTTTTGGATATGTTTAAACAAAAACTGATTTCAAGTATTTCTTCATTTTTTCGCGTACCTGTATTTTTAAGCAATTAATAAAAAATTAAAAAGATAATTTGCAATTTGAGTTCTAATTACAAATTATCTTCTTAATTCTTTTTGTTTAATAAATGTAATGCATTTATTTGATTTTCTTAAATTTTTGCTACTTTATTTTTATCACAAAGTGAAATTATTGATTTTAACTTTAAAATTAAAATTTTTACATATTTATACATTTTGTAAAATATTTAAACTAACCGTCTTTTGTTTATTTTTAATATGTATAATAATCTGATTTTTTTAATTCACCACTTTGGTTTTCCTTCATAAGTTAAAATTCGTAAATCGATCGTATAATTTTTGTTATTTTACTTTTTAGTACAAAGTGGAATTCCATTTTCATTTTAATTAATTTTTTAACAGTTGTTATCAGTTTTCTTTTTTGTTTAGTGAATCGCCTATCTTTTATTTCAATTTAAATACTTGCTGTTTTTATTTGGAAAATTCGAAGAAAAAACGTCACTTTCGAAATTATTTTCGGCTTTTACTTCATATTTATTTTTTTATGTGATATTTAGTTTATTTACAATTATAATTTTATAATAATTTTTAAATATTTTTTATAATTTTTATCTAATTTAAATCGATCGTTTTTTTATTTTTTTTTTATATGTATCGTAATCTGGATTTTTTTTATTCACTACTTCCTTCTTAAATATCTGCTTTTTGTTAATGTCAAAATTTATGGTTGCTATTTTCTCACAATATATTTTTTGCATTACTTCTTATTATTATTCTGTGAGTATTACTTTTTTGGTTTAGTAAATCGATTGTATTGTATTTTATTTTATCATTATTTTTTTTATGTTGTTAGTTATTTAACTATTTATTTTATTATTTTTTCTTTAAATTGACAATTCTCATGTTCATTTTGATCTTGTATCTGATGTTACACAGGGAATAAATTTGAATTTGAATTTTCATTTTCATTTTCGCTATTTTACTTTTTAATACAAAGTGGAATTCTAATTACTTTTTAATTAATTTTTATCAGTTATCAGTTTTTTTTTGTTTAGTGAATCCGTCTGTCTTTTATTTCTATTTAAATACTTGCTGCTTTTATTGTGAAAATTCGAAACTGAAAAAAAAACATCGGTTTTGGAGCGATTTTCAGGTTTTTGCTTCACTCATTATTTTTAAATGTAATTTACAATTATTTTTTTGTATCAAATTTATTAAATTTTTAATAATTTTTGTCTAATTTTTTAAACTATCGCCTTTGATTTTCCTTTTTAAATTTTTGTTCTTTTATTAATGTCAAAATTAATTTCTGTTACTTTAACATAATATAAAATTTTAACATTTCTTATTATTATTGTTTTGTGTTAGTTTTCTAGTTTAGTCGTTTATTTTATTTTCTGCTAATTTTTGTTACTTTACTTTTTATTAGAAAGCGGAATTCTATTTACTTTTTAATTATTTTTTTATTTTATTTTTGGAAATTGAAAAAACCTCGCCTTTGTAATTATTTTCAGCTTTTTCATTTGTTTTTACTTCACGTTTATTTTTAATGTAACATTTCATTAATTTACAATTATTTTTTGTCTCAAAATGTATTCTATTTTTAATAAATAAATTGTTCGCTTTTTGTTTGTTTGTTTTTTTTATGTGGTCTCAATTCGACCACCTTTGGTTCTCCTCCTTAAATTAGTTTGTTTTTATTAATGCCAAAATATATTATTTTTTCTCTTACTTTCTACATTAATTTTCTTTTTTAGTCAAACGACCGTCTTTTATTTACTTTTTAATTTTCTCTAATTTTTATTTAGGAAACTTGAAATTAAAAATTTTAAAATGTCATCTTGGCAATTATTTTCCGTTTATTCATTTGTTTCTTATTTCTTGGCATAATTTATTATCTTTTATAAAATTTTATTTATACGCTTTCTTCTGTTTTTTTTTTATTTTATTTAAAACATTTTTT
The DNA here is from genome assembly GCA_039766575.1 of Serrognathus titanus. NCBI lineage: Eukaryota > Metazoa > Arthropoda > Insecta > Coleoptera > Lucanidae > Serrognathus > Serrognathus titanus. The sequence continues at coordinate 1,245,803 of CM077911.1, forward strand.
GAAAAATTTATCTAATTTTTTTAAATCGATCGTTTTTTGTTTCTGTTTTCTTTTTTTAAATGTGGTGTGGGTCTTTCCTACAATAAAATTCTCAATTATGTAAGCAAAGATAAAAATTCAAAAATAAAAACAAAGCCTATAAATTATTATGCCTAAACCCTCAATTCGACCACCTGTGGTTCTCCTTCTTATATTTGTTTGTTATTCATTAATGCCAAAATTTATTACATTTTTTGTTACTTACTGCATTAATTTTCTCTATTTTTTTTATAAGAAACTCGAAATTAGGAATTTTAAATGTTATCTTCGCAATTATTTTCGGTTTATTCATTTGTTTCTTATTTCTCCCTCTATTTCTTCCATAATTTATTATCTTTTATTTATTTACACTCTTTCTTCTGTGTAAAAATTGTATCTATTTTTTAAAATCAATTGTTCCTTATTTTTTGTATTTTTTTTAATGTATTCTGGATCTTTTCCACAATTTTACCCAAACCCTCAATTCGACCACGTCCTTAAATTTGTTTGTTTTTATTAATGCCAAAATTTATTAATTTTTTTTGTTACTTTCTGCATTATTTTTTTTTTTTTTCAGTAAAACGACCGTATTTCATTTTGTTTTTAATTTTCTACAATATTATTCAAATTCTTAATTCGTTTGCTTTTGGTTCTCCTTCTTAATTTATGTAATTTGTTTTTTTATTGATGCCAAAATTTATTGCACTTTTTGTTTTCTTTGTTAATTCCCGCACTAATTTTCTTTTTTGGCAAAATAAAACGACCGTATTTTTTTTTTAAATTTTCTCTAATTTCTATTTAAGAAACTCGAAATTCAGAATTTTAAATATCACCTCCGCAATTATTTTCCATTTATTCATTTGTTTCTTATTTCTTGACATAATTTATTATCTTTTATAAAATTTTATTTATTTACATTCTATCTTGTGTGTAATAAATTAAAAAGCAAATATATTTTGAATTCTATGCCTTTTTAATTTTTGTTTTTTTATTTAAATTTTTATATTTTTAGTTGTGTTTTCTACATTTCTTTAAAAGTTATGTTGTTTTTTTTTTCAAAAAATAGAGAATTAAAAATACAGTTCAAAATTTTTGGATTCTCTTGATTTTTTTTTTAATTTTTGATCGTGTTTTCCCGCTTTATTAAGTAAGTAAGTTATGCCACGTTACGAACAACTTATTTCTATTATAAATCGCTTTGAATAAATCATGGAAATTGCATGGTGTCAGTTAATGCCGTCGATGCGTAATCTTTAATTAAAGCAACTCGGGCGCTAGCGCTAAAAAACTTAAATAATGCAACATTGTGAAATCCCATGGCCAAAAATAATTCCGAAGTTGAATGTCCCACCTCCAACCACAATCGTGACGCGAAAAGTCTCCCAAATCAAGTCCGTCCAAAACGTCGATCACGAAAAAGATAAGGGCGCCTATCATCATCGTCTTGGAATCGACGCGCTCCGGTGATAAATAGCACGCCGATGCACAGCCAGCATCATTGCGATATAGAGCTCGGTAAGAAGCGCACCATACACAGCGAGGACTTATCAGGTGTTTCGTCGTCTTTAGTTTGAAACAAATCAGCAGTAGAAGTCGTGCGGTTTGTTGATTGGCGAGTGCACCCGATTTAGAAAGAGTGTTGTGAAATATTTTGCTTTTTTTTTGATAAGTTCAAGAGGAAACATGTCGTTTAAAGTTTTCGCTATTTTCCTCATGGTGATTTTTGTGCAAAACGTCCAGGCCAGACCTACTTCAAGGTACATTTTATTATTATTTTTTTTTGTTTTTAAATGGACGTGAAAAAAAAAAGATTTTGGTGAAGTCGAAACTTAGTCAAAAAGAACCCGCGCACTTGTAATTTGTTTGTTTTCGTCCATAAACACATTTGGACACACCGGAAAGTACCTACATTTCATATTTCCAAAGCATTGATAGTAATATTCATTCAATGACAATGACAATGGATGACTAGGAAACTACTTGGTTTGAAAGTTCCGTTTAATTGATTGGTGAAATCCCTTTTGTGAACGATTTCGAAATGTTTGCCTTACACACTGATTTATTACAAATTGAATTGGATTTCTTTTGTAAACAAAAGAAAAACAATTTGGATAATTGGAAACACAAAATAAGAAATAGTACAAGAGAATGACTTATTTAGAAAAAGTATTTCATCAGAATTTAATTTTTGTCGAATAAATTTTCAATCAAAATCAAATTTTGCGAGGCAGAATCATGAATTGAATATTTCTAGATTAAAAAGATGCTGACTCATGTTCAACAGTTTTTGACCTGTTCTTTTTAACCTTGAAAATCGTGAAAAACTGCCTCGTATAAAATTTGCTGCAAGTTTAAACTTGTCTTGACTAGATTTCTTTTACCTGAAAAAGTTGACTTTTTTTAACGTGCTTTGAATGCAAACCCAAAACGAGTAACGACTATTTTTTATGTCAAAATTTATCCTCAAATCGAAATTGAAAAAAATCCGTCAATGAGCGCCAATCAGTACACGAATCGTTTCAGCGGTAGACTTTTTGCCGAGGTCAAAAAGTCATCGTCGTTTACCCTGATTAGTATACGACAGTTGTGAATGTTTGACAAATTAGCAGCGCATTTCGGCTTTTATCGAAAGCCGAAAAAAATTCCGCGATTTCACTGAATCCGGTTCGCTCTGGCTCGCGATGGCGTTTCATTTCTAATTTTTTCCCTTTCACCACAAAGCGATTTTTTTTTCTACTGCAACGACCGAAGAAATTGCATCACACCTTCAAGTACTCTGGTGAAGAATCAAAGAGACAGAAAAAAATGAAACACACCATTTAAATAAATTTTAAAAAAAGAAGATAAAGCCTTGATTATTTGAAAAAACCAAAAGCAAAAAGCACACCTTAAAAAATATAAAAACGTCAGTTTTTCACGATTTTCGAAAACAGTCGTGAATATGAAGCTTTAAATTAAATTAAATTAAAATCGACACAAGCACATTAGTTCCAATTCTAAAAGACGCAGCAAAACTTTTTCAAACACCCCCATAGAAAAACTGTACCTCCGCGCAAGCCCAAAGTAAAAAAAAAACAAATGCATCGCGGTGCTCCCAAGTGTCTTATTCTTAAAAAAAGAAAAAAAAAACATTGTCTTGGCAGTTTGTAAACTGCGATAAAAAAAAACTAAAAATGAACCGAAAACATAACATAAATATAACTAACCCGGCGTAATTAAATGTGAATGCCTTTATCCTGAAGAGATGCGATAATCATTTGTTTTATTTTCGTTGGCGATGCCTTTTTTAATCACGGCCGCCTTGATACCGCTTTTTTTCGAAATATCTCAGTTCTGACGTGCAAGAGGCGATAAAAGGTTGGTCTTATTTTCTTTTTCTTTCTAGGCGATTCTTTTTGAATTCATCTTCACATTACTTAAAATTTAATTCAAGTTAAAAAAAAAGAAAAAGAAAACGTGAAATAAAAAAAATCGACTCCGGTCACATTACTTCTGTCGATCACTGTACATAAATACGAGAGGTAAACAGAGGTGTGATATAAAACCGGGAATGTCCCCCTCAAAATAAATAATTATCATACGCGGTGCGATTCATCAGAAACGGCTAATTAAGTTCCGCGCTAATTTCCGAGCGTTTAGCGGCCCTCCGTTTCGTTGACAAAGCGGCCCATAGACGACAAGGCCGGCCTCTCTTTGAACACCCGAATCGAATAACGGCGGGATTAATGGGCGATAAAAAGTGCGTTAATCGACGTCGTTCGGCTGTTCAAACACTTCTTGGAATGTGATTAAGCTCAGTTTACGTTCGTCGAGTTAATGATATTACACGCGGGCGCGTTTTAATTATGAGCCAATTTTCGGCGCTTGAATAAACAGCCCGGGCTAGGAAAGAGAGCAAGAACGCGAAACACGGTTACAAATAAATAAATAAGTCAACGTGTGTTTTCATTGCGAAAACCGCTTTTAACCCGAAAGCCAATTCACTTCTGGCAGTCGTCTTTTGTTTTGCCAAATTGTAAATTTTTTTTGGGGAACGCGGTAAAAAAAGACCCAACAATAATGTCAGTTTATTCACAAATGAGGTTCACAGTTGTTCTAAAATCTTTCTTCTTCATTCGGGTGAAATCAATGCGCATTCTCCAATTTCTGACTTCCGTATCATAATTTGTTTATTGATAGATGGCATACCGAATCTGTCAATATTGAAAATTATGCTACTGAATCGTTGATGGCGCTTCATGCATATCTACCAAAGTTGCTACATTTTTCGATTTATCGCCATTTTTGATCAAAACTTTACAACTTAAAAGAAATTGTTTTTTCATTTAAAGCACGTTAGATGGCAATTTTTGGTTTTTCTTCCATATTCCAAATTCCATATTCTTATATAAAATATGTACAGCTGGCGATTTTTCTTAAAAAATTGGCCGCCTGTGCCCTAATACTATTATGTATTGTTGCTGATCCGTTCTGCGATTTTCCATAAAAAAATTGTTCTTTCGACATTTTGATCTTTGATCCTCGTTTGGCCCCATCTATTGATGACTACGTGTAACGAAAAGTAACAAAATCTCTCATTTGACTTTTAATACTTTATCAGTTTATTTCTAATCGTTCCACGATGCCTAGCAATTGCCTTCTTAGCAAATCGCTTGGAACTTGGAGTTTGCAGTTTATTTTTACTCACAAAAAAAATCTTCCCTTTTCCAAAAGATAAAAAAAAAATTTGGTACGATATTTACGACAAATGTTAAATTCTTTCGTAAAATGTAGAATATGACGAGTGTCTAAATAAAAAAGAAACTGGTCAATAGGCTGTGGAAAATTTTCCAAACAATGTCTGTACGTCTTGCAACAGTCTGGCCGCCGAACGCACGGAGCAATAAAGCTGCGTGATCTACACGTGATTTTCATTTATGTCTATGAGCTGTTTGAAACCCGTTTTACACTGGACTACATTTTTTAGTATTTTGTAAAAAAGTAGTTTAAGAAGAGTTGTTTTTAACGTAAAATCACTATTAATTTTGAAATGTTAATCCAACAACAAATTTTGACGTTAGATTTAACAGCTTGGCAGTTGAAGCGACGTGCAGGCATACAATAAACAAATTCGTGGTAAAAGCCAACTTGACCAGATTTTTATTTAAACACTCATCGACTCAAAATTTCTTTAATAAGAAGAAGAACACTTTGAAAGTCAGCAGAATAGTGTGTTCTAAATATTGCCGCCGGAAGATGAAGCTACAATGGCGGTACTTCTTTAGTAATCTGGGAATTTCAATGGCCCGTATTCTGATCTTATGATTAAAGTTTTTTTTAACTAAAGTCATGATTAAAATATACAAGAAACGATATAGTTTTGTGTCAATTTAACATGTAACAGAGCAATGGACGAGCGTTGCCATGGGAATTAAACGTTATTAAATTTAACATGAGATGAGAATACGGACCAGTGTTTCGTATTAGTACGGATTAGTTAAAAAGAAGCCGATGATAACTTTTACTCCTTGTATGTTTTGTTTTATCCCAAAATAATCAAAAAATATTCGCTTTTTAGTAACAGATAGCGTTTTCCTTTTTTTTTAAAATTCTTCTATAATCATTGCCGTCTTTTTCTTTTGTTTACTGCTTTACTAAAAGTTATGCTATTTAATCATAGATGGCGCTTCTTACAGAAGAACATTTTTCAAAACTTGTTGTAGGTAACTAATTAGAGAAACACATCAAGTTTTACTTTCTCACAAAATAATCAAAGAGGGATATTCGTTCTTGAAATAAAATAAAATAATCAAAGAAAGATATTCGCTCTTGAAGGACAGAAGGCGCCCTTCTTGTTCTTAATTCTTCTATAAAACTTATCGTCCTTTTCTTTTGACAGGAGGAAAAATATTCCGAGAAGTTTTCTCCTACATTACCGAAAGTTATGCTATTTAACCATAGATGGCGGTTCCTTAAGCTCTTTGTTGTTGTTATTATAAATTAGTTATTCAAAGAAGAATAGTTTTGGAAACCAGCTCATCTCTAATTGCAGAAACAGATCATGTTTTTTTTGATAATTCTTCTATAATCATTGTTGTCTTTTGTCTTTGTCAAGAGGAAACATATTCTGAGGAGTCTTCTCCTGCATTACTAAAAGTTACGCTATTTAATCATAGATAGCGCTTCTTGCAGCTCATTTTTATAAATTAGTTATTCAGAAGAATATTTTTCAAAACTTCTTGTAACTAATTAGAGAAACACATTGAGATTCGCTTTCTCGGAAAATAATCAAAGAATATTCGCTCTTGAAAGACAGATAGCGTCCTTCTTGTTCTTAATTCTTCTATAAAATTTATCGAAAAATATTCTGAGAAAGTTTTTTTCCTACATTACTGACAGTTATGCCATTTAACCATAGATGGCGCTTCCTGCAGTTCTTTGTCGTTATTATTACAAATTAGTTATTCAAGGAGAATAGTTTTGCAAAACCTCTTGTCTCTAATTATTATTATTAATACATTTCGCCTCTTCGCAAAATAATCAAAGAAGAATGTTCGCTCTTGAAGGACAGATGGCGCTCTTCTCGTTTTTAATTCTTCTATGATCATTGTCGTATTTTCTTCTTTTTTTTTATTTTGTCGAGAGAAAAATAATTCTGAGAAGTCAATTTCAATTATTTCCATTAGACAAGCATGAAGCTGATTTTCCTGCTTTGGAATTATGAAGAATTGGGTATTTGGAGATTACTGTCATTGGTTTTAGTCGATCACGTGATCACTTCCCCACTGGCGTGGGAGATTAGCAAAATGTTCAAGTGTTTTCAACTTTTCTTGGGTAATTTGGAAACACAAGCGCGCTTCTCTCAATCAACTATTTCTGTTCGTGTTTGCTTCAAGAATTTACATCAAACATATACACTTCGTACCCACTCTTAAGTCACCACTTCTCCAAAACAGGAAAAGCAGCTTTACATATCTTCTCCTAAGTTACGGCATTTCCTGCAGCTTTTTGTTATTTTTATAAAGTTATTCGCAGGAGAATACTTTTGTAAAACTTCTAACTAATCAGAGAAACACCAAGTTTTGCTTCTTCGCAAAATAATCAAAGAATATTCGCTCTTGAAAAGGTGTACAGATGGCGTCTTTCATATTTTCAATTCTTCTAGTACAATCATTGTCGTCTTTTCTTCTAGATATAATTATCGTCGTCTTTTCTTCCTTCTACATATAATTATCGCCGTATTTTCTTTTCCACATCGCAAAAGTTGTACTCAATATCAGGTCTATGACGTATCATGAGTGTTAAGATAACTTTATTACGTTATGTTATCTAAACTGCACTTGGAAGACACCTCATTTAAATGCATCGAAAATTTTTAATACGCTGCATCAGAGGTAACGTTATTCAAATCAGATCACATAGAAGATTAACCGAGCATATAAGTAAATACCACAAATAAGTGTGCAAGTTGTGTTTCGATGATACAGCATGTCAATTTTTGACAAAGATAACAGCGCTGTTATTCTTAACGCCAATGATACATCGTAGGCTTGAATTTTCGATGACTTGCGTTCACACCTTATCATCAATGAAACAATTTTATTCTCGTAACTTTTGGACTCGCACTTTTATTTCCTTATCCGCCAAAAACCAGTGATCCAACATTTTCTGAGGAGCAATTCACTGGACGTACCCTGCTATAGGCAGCCAAAACCTACTAGAATTTGTTCAGACTTTGAAGACCAGCGTTTACGCTTGATTTTAGTAGTTAGGGCTAGCAATTTTATTCTTGTAACTTTTGAACTTGCACTTTTATTTCCTTATCCGCCAAAAACCAGTGATCCAACATTTTGTGAAGAGCATTTCACTGGATATATCCTGCTATAGGCGGCCAAAACTTACTAAAATTTGTTCAAACTTTGAAGATACAGTTTTAACCAGCGTTTGCTTGATTTTAGCATGATGCCTCAAATCACAGTGTTAATTGGTGCAGTTAGGGCGGGCGAAAGGCTTCACTAAAAGCAATTGCGGTCGTCCTAATTAAATTCGCCTCCATAAATATACATCATTTGCTTGTTAATCAAAGGAAAAGACTTTTTGTTCCTCTAAACCTGAATTCATCGCTCTTCCCGTTCTCGAAAATTTGATTTATCGCAGTTCTAACGCAATTTCCCGGCGATGAATTATGGGATTTTTAATTCGCCTTTTTCTGAGCCATTTGTGAGTGCGCTTCGGCTTGTTGTAGGTCAATGGGTGGATAATGCAATTTTATCACTGTGATCACGACGGTACTTTACTGCATTTGTTTTGTTACTTATCGCTCACAGCCACCTTATTGCTTGTTGCTGGGTTTGTTTTTGATGATGCCCAATTAAGCCTCATTTTCTCATCTGTGAAGGATGTAGGTGGTTATACCTTCCATAATTCTTTAAAAGTGAAAGTCTAAGTAAATTATTATCAATACTTACGTCATATGTACACACATTGCACGCTCGGAAATCGCATTTAAATAATAATATTACGTCACACTGTAAAACGGGAATTTTTTTTACCTGAAACACCGCTAATTGTTTCAACAAATAAAACAGAGACGCCCCCCTTTTATTACGTCGTACGCAATCGACTTGTTTAATTTAATTTAATTTTTTTTTTTTGGATAATCAAACAAATGTTTTGGACGTTGAACCTTAGCCGTTGCCCAATTATTATTTTTTTTAAATACATTAACCAAGGCCGCACGATTTCGAATTCACGTGACTTAAAAATAAGCTTGAAATATGATAAGATTGTTTTTCTTTTCTGGGTCCGGAAATTTTTCCGTCCGTTACGCAAACGTTTCCTCCTCGGCAGACCAAGCGGCGTACTTGACGCACATTAAACGGCCGATGCTCTAATTGAATGATGAATGTTTGTATGCGTTTAATTCGATTTTATTATGATGATGAACCATGATGCAGCGGCGGACTACATTCGGCCGGTCCAAGTGGGTCATGGTTTCGAAGCAACGCCCTCTACGACATTTATCCAATCGAAGGAGTTAAGTTTCTGCGGCGGTTTTACGGATTTCACGAATTCCGGAGCTGAAATTAAACCGTATTTACGTTTTGACTTTGATGTCAAGTGTCAATAGCTTATCACTTCATTTCGTTCCGTTTCGTTATCGTTTGTGCAAGCGTCCTATAAAATTCTAAATTGTGCTAACTGCCCCGCTCAGCAGTTCCTTACACATGTGAGAACGATTTCCAAATCGTAATTTTCTGCGTAAATACATTTTTTTAATATTATTATTAATCGTTGGTTGGCAGTTTTCGATTTTGCCTAAAACGCTTGTGTTAAAGCAAGAAATATTTCTTTCTTTTGTGAAAATTATTTTCTTCAAAGCTAGAACTTAATGGATTGATATCCAATTATGTAAGTTTGAATTTACACTAACGCTGATAATAATTCAATAATATACCGATTGTTTCATTGAAACTTGAAAAAGGCGGAGACAGGACAGACATACTGTATATATTGTTACGATATAAATCGAAACAAGAGACGTAACTAGGATTAAATAAAACATCTTACAGTCATAACGAACCTCAAGGTACTGCCAAAACAGGTTCGTTATAAGTGATGGGTCACTATGATCACCACGCTGACCTTTCAAATTGGTTTGTTATAACCGAAAGTTCGTTTTAACCGGTTTCGTAATAAGCGAACATTACTGTAGTATAAAATAAGCGCCAATCATTTTCAATTGTATATATTCAAAACGTATTTAACGCCATCTATCTTTTTGTTACAGAGTCAAGAGAGTGTCGGATCAAAGGTTGGCAGAACTGGAAACGCAGATAGCGCTGAGCAAAATGCGCGGACAACTCGTCACGGTGCCGCTAGGTTTCGGTCGCGTCGACCCGAACGTCATGTAAGTCCAAAAAAACTGAATAACGACGATGTAACGTCACGCGCCCTGTGTTTGCAGATTAAAAGAAATCGGACACTGAGTCGGCAGAAACGAAAAGATTGTCAGAAAAACAAACACTATCCGTTGATAAAGAGCAACTCTCAGTAGCGATAGATGACACGTTAGTTTAGCTACGCGTGTAGAGATGGCGCCACACCCGAACTTGAAACTCAAAATCACAAAACTGTTTTACTTTCACATAATAAACGTTTCTGGCGAATTCGGTCTTTTATTCAATACAATCGTTTGATGGTATCAATACAATCGTTTGATGATAATTTATTTGTTACAGTGGAAGGAAACGACGCTCACAGTCACATATCCTCGACGCCCTCTTTAATCGCTCGTCCGAAGAAGACGCCGGAGATCCGTTCGAGTCAAACTACGACGACCTCTACAGCCAAAGGCGATAGGCACACGGCAGAAAAAAAACCCAATAGATTAAGAAACCAAATAATAATTAGTTTAATGTACTTAAAACTGATTTCCGGACGAGTCGGACAAACCTGTACCACTTCGTCCTTGTTTTTGTGACAGTATTATTCAGTGGCGGGACGCAAAAGTAATAAAGGGGGCAGGTGAAAATATCAGAATAAATTAAATTCTCATTAGCCGCCCCCAACACATTTAAACAAACCGCCACTGGCTTACGTGTAAATTGTGCGAGATTGTGTGCTTTAATTTTATTTATTTATTTATTTAACGAATCTCAGTGTATTGTATGCGTTGCGTGAATTAGTATTACTATATTTATTTATTCGATGATTTTTTTATGAGACACTTTGAGCCATCTGTTGATCAGAGAAAGTGTTAATAATAAAGGCAGCATCCTCTGAACATGTATTTCTTTTATTTACCGAGTGATAGCATCCGTCGAACCGCGTGCGGACGATATCGATTCGATCGAGTGCGCACAATCACACTATTTACGCATATGTAGTAAAGGATGGGGCGAGCGAGGCGGCGCGTGGGGCAGACAGAGATGAAGGATCGTTCGGTTTCTGCGTAGATAAGACCATCCGCATACAGACAAGGCAAGGAAGGACGAAGCGCCGCGCATTCGACAAGGACGGAGAAGGCGATTCGAAACGCAACATGGCGGTCGTCAACCGATGGTATTTGTGAACGTACGGAACTAATAAAAGTTTTTCAATTTCGTGGGTTTAAAATCGATATGTGTGCGTGCGGCGGATGCAACGTAACGTAGATGTGACGGCCGCGTAACGACACGCGACTCGTTTATTTTGCGTTCGTCGTGTGATTGATTTCGAAATGTGGAAGAAGGCAATGATGGCGGAGAGTGTTTTTATCTTTTGCTGTTGCCCATCGAAGTGAAGGGTTCCTCCCCGTCTAACTATGAATACTGTCAACATTGGTGATAACGTCTACGATTTCGAATCTGAGGAGAACTCGCCGAAATGGAAGGGCGTGCTGATAAACGCTTTGAAAAGGGTCAGTATGGATTTTCTCTTTTCTGATCAATCTCTGAGCGACACGAATTAGTTCAACTCAATTAATTAATTTTTTTTTTTAACGACGAAATCATGACAAACGACATTAAAAAAGAAAAACAAATGAACGTCGAGCGACGACAATTCGATCAGCACACATCAATTTAACTAATTTTTTTTTCCATCTACTCGGTTTTCAAAAAAGGTCCTGGAACAAGTACATCCGTCGTTAGGAGCGAGGGAAGATGCTTTGAACTATGTCGAAAGTCTCTGCCTGCGTTTGCTGGCGATGCTATGTGCGAAGCCTAGCCCCCACACGGTGCAGGTAACTTAACACAAAATAAACCGACTCAACACTCACTTTAACACGTACTTATTCTAAATAGGATGTCGAGTATCGCGTACAAAGCACATTTCCCACCCCCATTGATAAGTGGGCCCTCAAGGAAGCGCAGGAGGCCCTCGAGAGAGGTAAAAAGAAGTCTGTCTTGCCGGTAGACAAGATACATAACCTCTTGCAGAAAGTAAGCGAGTGAAAAACTCACGGGTTCCTCAATTAAACTGCGTCGTTTACAGGAGATCTTGCTGTATAAAATCGACTCGGCTGTTTCTCTCTTTCTGGTCGCAGTTCTTGAATATATTTCCGCCGACATTCTAAAACTGGCTGGCAATTACGTCAAGCACATCAAGCATGTCGAAATCACTTTCCAAGACGTGCAGATTTCAATGAATGCTGATAAGGTGAGCGCCCATTTTCAGAACTAACACATTTCATCAGAGCAAACGATACAGCGCGTGCAAACAGGTTATTAGGTTAAGTACACGTTTAGTTATTTTTGATGTTAAATTTTTTTTATAATAATACATACAGGGTGGCTGTAATAACACCCCACAAAATAAAACCACCAAGAGAGTCCATGTTATAGATTACAACATTCTAAGTCACTTAATTTGCGAGATATGATAAATCACAGTGCAGCACTGGTGATTACGTTGAGTAAAAACAGCTGTATTTAATAGTTTTATTGTTTTTTGTCTTGGAATGCTACCTTCACATCGGATTGCCCCATCTACTCCCCATTAATTAAAGGAAAAAATTTCTGCAGGTAAAATGAAGCGTTTTACGTTTTCGGAAACGAAACGATATGTTTAAGTGATGCCTTGCAGATGTGATCGTCCCGTCTTCTGATGATTTCCAAATAACCAAAGCAATTTAAACACCGTTTGGACTACCCTATTTCTTGTACAATTTGTACAATAAATTATTTGAACAAGACATTTTTGGACTGCAAATATGGATCAAGTTCGATTTTTTCAGATAGTTTTTGATTCAATTTAATTTTTGTTACAATTTTCGACATCGCTTATATAAAGGCCGTTTTACATTACACAATTTATTGTCCAAGAAGTTATACAATTTTTGAAACAATCTCAATTGGATAGCATCTTGGGCAAACCCAAAATTTCTTGTTTGATATTAATTCTTTCTCATTGAACTCCTAGCAAACACTAATTTGCGAAGAAAATATCGATTTCATTCTTCCGGACCGCTGATACCTACGTCACGTAATAAGAACTGACAGTGGGTCAAGGTCACGCTGCGTTGGACAAGTAATAATTGTAAAACTTTATTGTACTTTTACTGCTTTACGTACAAAACGCCGCGTTGTATTTCCCAAACTGCGTCGTAACCTGATTTTACGGTAAATTTTTAATTCATCCTAATAATAATAAAAATTATTGAAAAACTCATCAAGTAGGTTTTGATTTTTTAATTCTGAAACTTCACTCATACTCAACTCACACTCAAATTGACAGTTTAGTGTTAATTTGAAATTCAGAATCGGTTCACTTTTCATTTTAATGATCTTTTTTTATTTTCTATCGTAAATGTTCTCTTCTTTCAATGCACACCATATATTATGTTCGTCAACAAAACGCAACTATGCACTTCCCGCGAATGTCAAGGCTTATTTACTTTACTAACTAGTTCATAAAATAGTAGGCATTTGTTTTTCTGATGTTGCCATGAAATTAAATTTCTATTATAAATTACTTCGTAAAAAATCTAATAAAAAAGTTACAATGGAACACCCGTATACACAATTTTGTATTCTAAAGGAAAATTCTGCTTGAACAATATCATCCCCGTCCCGTTCTTGCTCTAAACAATTATGGTCGGCCTACATAAAATAAAACAAAAGAGGATCAACAAATAAAGAAAATTTATAAAATTTTAAAAAAATTGACAAAAATAACATAATTCCCTTCAAATAAACAAAACTGGTTCGACTTTCAAAAATTGAGATATATATTAAATACATTAATTTGGCAATTGGCAATAAACAAAAGACGATCGACAAATAAACAAAATTTTAAAAAAATTTAAAAATATAACTTAAAAATTAAAAAAATCTCATTAAATAAATTAAAATTAAGGAATTTGACAAGTGTGGCAGTTGTGACCTTTTTTTTTTTAAATAAAATAAACAAAAGACGATGGACAAATAAATAAAGAAAATGTATGGAATGAAAAAAAAATGTAACAAAAACAAAAGAAAAATTAATAAACAAAACTGAGCCGACTTTCTAAAATTAGGATATATTTGAAGACATTTGATAATTATGCGATTTTTGACGTAAAGTAAACAAAAAACGATCGACAAACAAAATTTAAAAAAATATAACCTAAAAATAAAAAAAATCCCATTCAATAAACTAAACAGAGTCGACTTTCTATAATTAAGGAATTTGACAAGTATGGCAGTTGTGCAGTTTTTTTTACGAAAAATAAACAAAAGATGGACAAAAAAATAAAGAAAATGTATAGAATGAAAAAAATGTAACGCAAAAATTAAAGAAAAATCTCATAAAATAAACAAAACTGAGCCGATTTTCTAAAATTAGGATATATTTGAAGACATTTGACAATTGTGCGATTTTTGACGTGAAGTAAACAAAAGACGATTGACAAACAAACAAAATTTATAAAACTTAAACAATATAACTTAAAAATTAAAAAATATTTTAAATAAACAAAACTGGTTAAGATACATTTTAAGATGTTTGGCGGTTGTGCAAATGAACAAAAGACGATCGACAAATAAGTAAAGAAAACATAAAATGAAAAAGATATAGCCATAAAAATTTAAAGAAAAACCTCATTAAATAAATAAAACTGAATCGACTTTTTAAAATTAAGCAATTTGACAATTGTGCATTTTTGACGTAAAATAAAACAAAAGACGATTGACAAATAAAGAAAATGTATAGAATTAAAAAAAAAAACAATTCTTTTGAAATAAACAAAACTGACTCGACTTTCTAAAATTAAGAAATTTGAGAATTGTGGCAGATGTGTATTTTTTACGTAAAATGTACAAAAGACGATCGACAAATAAATTTAAAAAATATATATAGAATGAAAAATATAATAAAAATAAAAGAGTAATCTCATTAAGCAAACAAAACTGAGTCGACTTTCTAAACTTAATATATATGTTGAAACATTTGACAACTGTGCACTTTTGACGTAAAATAAAACAAAAGACGATCGTCAAATAAATAAATTTATAAAATTTAAAAAATGAAAATAAAAAATTCTCCCTAAATAAACAAAACCGAGTCGACTTTCTAAAACTAAAAGTATATTTTAACACATTTGACAATTATGCAATTTTTGACGTTAAATAAAACAAAAGACGCTCGACAAATAAAGAAAATTTATATAATTAAAAAAAAAACAATTCTCTTCAAATAAACAAAACAGAATCGACTTTTTAAAACATGTGTTAACATATTTGACAATGATTAGGCAATTTATGATGTAAAATACGATCAACAAATAAAGAAAATTTATAAAATTTAAAAAAATAACATGAAAACAAAGAAATGCTCATTAAACAAAAAACTCTACACTGATTTTTTTTTAATTTGTTCAAAGTTATTAACGAAATACAAAACTTTGTTTTTATTTAAAAATATGAAGAAAATCAAGATTTTTTTTCCAAAAAATCCTTATTTCTATCAACACCGGTTCAATATGAGTGACATTTCAGAATTTGGCCCTAAGTGAAATAGGGATGACTAAACTGATTGACATTTAAATGAATGACGGCTGTCAACTAGTTATAACCTAAAGTGACATGTCACGTTTGATCTAATTCAAGGCGACTTGATGAACTTATCAATTGAATTAGAATTTTTAAACATTTTCACCGTAATCTCTGAAATGGATTCTCTTACTCGTTTTATTTTGTCGGATATTATTTCAATCATGCTGTATCCAAGAGAATTGATTGTTTTAAATTCTGCTTTGTAAATCACTATGAATTTACAGAGAAGAACATTGATGTGTAGAGGATTACAAAATGAAATCAAATAGTTTAGGACGTTTAGCTTTTGCATTTATTAACTTGCTTTTGCTTTCACGCCTGCATTTCAGTCCACCGCCATGGTAGGTAGTCGTTTTTACGTATTAAGTAGGGCAAGACGTTTTATGATTGTACAAGAAAATTTCCTCAAAGCTTTTCTTGTACAGGCAAAACGTTTTCATCATGAAACACGCTCATACCCAGCACATTGAAGCGAGCTGTTTGTCTTTTAATTTGCGAGCTTGCAGTTTTGATTTTGTTTTGTGTAACGTTTTAGAATGCTCTTTAGCATGCTTTACACATCGCAGGACAAGCACAAATCAATAAAATATTTATTTAGTTAGGAGAGTCTTCTACATTTGTGATTAACACAGTCTCAAAATATTAAGCAGCGAATAAAAAAAAGGGGCCAGCGAAAGATTTGCCGACATTCAATTCAAAATTGTAACTCTTTTTTAATTCGACTGCTTTCTACAAACTCATTCTGTAACTTAATTAGAACTCTTCTATCTCTTTCTTTAGTAACAAACTTAAACAAAATGGGCATAATTTACTAGATTTGCATTACTGAAAAACAATATCGTCAATACTAAATTATCAAAACTTACCCAAGCGTTCACTGATAAACTTACGTTCACTCACTTGAACGCAGATAATTTTTTTTTTTTTTGAGGGCGTGCAAATCAAATTGTACAAATGTAGTAAAATTTTGCCCAATTTTTAAGAACGTAAGCCGATCATTGACGATTACAAATTTTTTTTAGGCCCTCATGGACATGTTCTATCAAGATGAAGGTGGAGGTTCGAACGTGATAGCTGAACCATCAGTGGTGCCATCTGCAGCGCCCAGGACTAGTCTGACTTACGAGGAAGTTGTGCGCGAGCTCATGGGTTCAGAAAGGCAGTACCTCAGAGACTTGCACATGATTATTCGTGTTTTTAGGTACGACCTTATTTTATTAATAATTAAACCCAACTTGCATTACACAAGTTGAAATTTTTTAGAGAGGAAATAATCAAATTGAATGCCGACCAGCGAGAGCTTGACATGATTTTTTCAAATCTCTTGGATATTTATGAGTTGACTGTGACTTTATTAGGCAGCCTCGAGGACGTTATGGAAATGGCCCAAGAACAAATGCCATACATCGGCAGTTGCTTCGAAGGTACCCCAAATTAATTCACCAAGTACTTAGGTTAATTTAAATTTGCGCTTGCAGAACTGGCTGAGGCTGCTGAATTCGATGTGTACAGCAAATACGCACACGATGTCACAGCTCCGACTTGCAGAGAAACCCTCAACAATTTATTATCGAGGCCCGTTTTAAACAATACATTAGCAACGGCAGGCCAAGGCATGCGATTGGCGCTTAAGTATTACCTACCCGCTTTATTATTGAGCCCAATCAGACACTGCTTTTCTTATCTCGACTTCATCATATTGTTAAAGAACTTGTCGGGAACGCCCGAAGACCGTGAGTCACTGAGTCAAGTGGAAGGTCTTTTAAATCCGTTGCAGAAAGAATTGGGTCAGTGTTTGTCAACGCAGCAGTTACCTCGTAATACTTTGCTTCCACCCCAAGTGAGAGCCAGACGACAGGTCGCCTTGGATAAAATTCACGAATTAGAACGAACCATAGAGAACTGGGATGCCCGAGACTTAGGGCAGTGCTGTAATGAATTCATTAGGGGTAATAAACTCACTGCACAAATCATTCCGGAGTAATTTTCTTTTTGTAATCTTTAACAGAGGAGTTGTTGATGAAGGTTAGTTCAGGTAAGCGACTCACAGAACGTAGGGTATTCTTATTCGATGGTCTTTTAATCACGTGCAAATCGAACGCACGTCGTCCAAGCTCTGTGCACCCTGAGTTCAGACTCAAAGAACGTATCTTCGTTAGAAAAGCGGAAATTAAGGATCACAATGATACAGATGAGGTGAAACACGCATTTGAAATCTTCCCAAGGACTCAACCCTCGATTATTTTGTGCACCAAAAGCGCTGAAGATAAAAACTCATGGATGGCAGATTTAATCATGCTCAATAATAGGTAAGTCGCATTCATGATGGTGACAGCGCTTAAAACATCATTTATTTTTTTTTTAATTTAGGGCTATGTTAGAGCGGATTTTGGACAGTATTTTATCTGACATGGAACGAAAGCATCCACTGAAGCTTCCACCTCCAAGCTTGTACAAGTTTTCTGACCCTGACTCGAAAGACAACATCATTTTAGAACAGAGAGAAAATGGTGGTGTTCCATTAATCAAAGTAAACTTAAAAATAGTTTTGAGTTATTTAAACGCAAGCAATTTTCTAGGGCGCTACGATTTATAAATTAGTAGAAAGACTGACGTATCACATATATGCCGATCCAAAATTCGTTCGAACATTCTTGACGACGTACCGAAGCTTCTGTGCCCCATTGGAGCTCTTGGAACTGTTAATCGACCGCTTTCAAATCCCCGATCCTTCATTGGTTTACGAACAAGATTATGCAGACACTGATAAAATGCAGAAGAATTCGCAAAGGGAAGACTGGAAGCGATACCGCAAAGAATATTGCCAACCCGTGCAGTTCAGGTAAAACCTAATCCACCCCCCAAATCAATTCACATATTCCACACACTTACTTCGCAGGGTTTTAAACGTCTTACGTCACTGGGTCGACCATCATTTCTACGATTTCGAACGGGACCCGGCTCTGTTAGTAAAATTGCATTCATTCCTGGACTCGGTTAATGGCAAAAGCATGAGAAAGTGGGTCGACAGCGTATTAAAAATTGTTCAAAGAAAGGCAAGTGTTAATTAAAAAAAAAAAGAAGAGCAAAAACACGAATTAATTGGTTTCAGGCTGAACCCGATGCTCAGCGTCTGATTAAGTTCGCATTCGATGAGCCGGCCCCACCAATCGAATGGCACGTCACTCAAAACGAAGAGGAGTTTAATATTTTAACCCTGCATCCCGTTGAATTAGCCCGGCAACTGACGATACTAGAATTCGATTTGTATAGGATGATTAAACCGTCAGAACTGGTCGGATCAGTTTGGACCAAGAAAGACAAGGAAAAGACCAGTCCGAATTTATTGCGTATGATCAAACATACCACAAATGTAAATCAGTTTTCCCACCTATTAACAATGAAGTGATACTAATAATTGGCTGTGTTTATTTAGATAACACGTTGGTATGAAAAGAACATCGTCGAGGCTGAGAATTTCGAAGAACGATGCGCTATAGTCAATCGAGTAATCGAAATAATGACACAATTGGACGAACTGAATAATTTCAATGGTGTCCTTGCGATAGTATCTGCGATGGGTTCTGCGTCTGTGCATCGGTTGAAACAAACTTTTATGGTTTTCTTTTCTTTTTTGACACAAATTTAACTGAAACGTAACTTTTTGTGTTTGTAGGCGATATCGCAGTCAAGTCGTAGGACTCTCGAGGAATGTCGCGGAGCAGACAACCATTTCAAGAAATATCAAGAGAAACTGCGATCCATAAATCCACCCTGCGTGCCATTTTTAGGGATGTACCTAACGAACATCTTGCACATTGAAGAGGGTAACCCAGATTTCTTGCCCAACACGCAGCTTATTAACTTCTTTAAGAGGAGAAAAGTTGCCGAAATCACCGGCGAAATACAACAATACCAGAACCAGCCGTATTGTTACACAGTCGAATCAAAAATTAGAGTAAGCCTGCTCTTGAACTGCAAGAGAGAAATTCAATTTGTTTTCTTTTAGCACTTCTTAGAAAACTTGAATCCTTTTAACGACATGTGCGACACTGATATTAGTAATTACTTATTTAATAAATCTATTGAAATCGAGCCGAGAAATTGCAGACAGGTTCCGAAATTCCCTAGGAAGTATCCACAGTTGTCTCTGAAGAGTCCCAGCACGAAACCAAAATCTTCAAGGCAAAGCACAAACACCGTAGGCAGTAATACTGCAGTTTATAATCCGCAGCAAATCAGAGGTGATGAAACTAGAATCGAAGAATCGGGTAAATCTGACAATGACATTAGCGTATTCGCTCAGGTAGACAATCATCAATCGTTCATTTTACTTTAATAACATTGAAATTTTAGGTTTTAATACCTGCGACAGGTCAGAACAGCCCCACTTCAAGTCCAGCATCACCTGCATCGACACCGTTTCTTGGCTGGCTGCAATCAACCAATCACAATCAATCACATCACACACGCAACACCAGCGTTACTTCCATTATTTCCACGACGTTCCGAAGTAGTCAAAACATAGCCGTCACAACTGCGACTGCAACAAGACCTGAGCCAATGCCACCTGCTGTTACTTCTGCACAACCACACTTGTAAGTTTCCACAGAATCTGAGGCGACTTAAATTAAACGAAAGCACTTGCAGATCTCAGAGATACAATCAACAGCTGTCAGGTGGAGCTCCGAGCAGTCCTGGTCCTCACAGTCCTGCTTCTCCTGGACCCCACGTACCCCCTTTAGAACCCACCAGTCCCCATCTACCGTCAACCCCACCACCATTACCTCCTCGAATAAAACTTCGACGTGATAGTCCCGAGATTAATTCACCTCAACAGGTAAACACTGCTTCTTTTTTTGATTTGTACCAATTGTAGATTTTTTTTTTTAATAGATGAAACAAGCTCCTGATGCACCTATTTTACCACCGAGAGATTGTTCACCACCCCCCTTACCCCCAAGACGAGAAGCAGGAATTTCTCCAAATGCACACTTCTCACCATTCGGCACAAGTAATGTTGGTTACATGCCAGGAACCTTACCAAGGCTAAATCCTACGCACACATCCCAGTTGCACATTCGACGTCACTCTTCACTGCACCCCCAATTACCAGCAAGGTCTATAGGTCACATCAATGGAGGAACAGGGTACGTAATTATTTGTGATTTTAAGCAAATATCTTTAATTGGTAAATTGTTTGCCGCAGGGTTTTGTCGCAACCACCAAGCATTTCACCCAGATCTGTAAATGACTCATCTTCGGGGCAGACTACCCCGAAACTTCCTCCTAAGCCAGCTGTACGTTCAGCCGGGCTTACGACTGGCACAATGTTCCAGTATCCGAACACGACGACGACTTAAACTGTGCTACTACATAAATATTATAAAACTTAGGCAGACGTTCTAGTGATATTCTTTCTGTTGTCGTAAAAACTAAATGTCTCTTCCGTTATTATTATAACTTCTTATTTGTTACTCTATGTGCATAGCCAAAGTTCTAAAGCAAATTTGATTGTGATTGATTCTAAATCAGGTGAAAGAGAGAGAGATAGAGGAACCACAGATGAGAGTCTGAGTGTAATATATGATGTTGTATATATGTATATTACTGTAATTGTATAAAATGAAATATTGCCAAATTTAAGCGAGGAAAAATAATGAATTTTATATGTTGGGTATTTTAAGGTTAAATAATGTAGGTGTGCGGGTACCAGCTTGAAAGCTTACCATCCACAACACCGACGTCTAAAGGAATTGTTACGGTATAGTTGTTTAATTTTATGTTCGGTGCTGGGATGTTTCACTCACCTCCCCCCTCCCTCCTCCTTGGGTGAAACGTCACAGACTTTAATTTAATATGATTTTGAAACTGTGATAGTAGATGGACCATATTTGTAAAAAAAATCTATATATAAATCTATATAAAAATATATAACATTCAAACTAAGTACAATAAATGTATCAATGTATTTCGATTTCCTTTTATTTATGATTCTCATTTAGGTAATTTAATTTTCTTAAGCTTAGAGGAACGGATACGCACAAACAAAAACAATTATAGACAATTTATAAAATTCTCTGTGTAAAGAATATATCTGTTGTAGACAAAGTCACGCTTGTTTCCTTTTAATTTTAAAAATTATGGAAAATATTTGACAATTTAGTAAAATACAGTAGTAAAGTAAAATCACGGTATTGGTTTAAGTTCGAGTAAAATTTAAAAGAAAAGCTTACCTTCGTTTTATTGGCAGGACTGGAAACTTCTCCGCAGCACTCATTCCTCATTTATATAACTGAAGTTTTAGTTTTCTTTGAACTATAAAAATGAAACATGGAGTTAATTACATGATATATTTTTTAATTATGTAATTTAAAAATCACACGAGACAGAGAAATGTAAATTACAAACTATTTAGGAAGTTAATCCTACCATTAAAAAATGTTTATTCCGGCATACATTCAAAATTTTCTAATTATCTTTAGTCAGCACAGATAAAATGAACACTTCATTTCGATCCCGGTAGATATTAACAATTATTAAGGAACGCATAGTATTGAATTGTGATGCACATATTTATCAAAAAATTGCAAAATTTTTTAAAATTAATGCGATTATGAATGTCAAAAACGTCTTAAACTGACCCCGCATCTCAAAGTTCAGCGCGGCGGCAGTAAACGGAACTAATACCCTAAGATTCCACCAATCAAATTATAGCTGACATAAGATAATGTGATGACGTCACGGCGGGAAAATGCCATCATCTTATTTAATTTTAGTAATAATCAACTTCATATGATCAAATGGCCTATAATAATTGACAAAATTGCTCTTACGGCTTAAGTATTACTTTACATTTCCCTAATTAGCAAACAAAAATTCTCACCCTCTTTGCCATGGGCCTTGGCGAACTTTCCCGAAGAAAGTAAGACGAACACTTCATTTTAACCCCGACACTCGGCACGTTGTTAAATAACTACTAAGGGACACAGTCACATATCATTAAACTGAAACGTTCGTATTTAACACAATATTTTTGTGAATTTATAAACGATTTGAAAATCCGTTACACTGACGCACTGCGCGGTGGCTAATCGCGGAACTAACGGAAGAGCCGACCAATCAAATTAACTTGGGACGAAATGGCGGAAAACTCGGATTGCCATTAATCTATTGATTTTAATTATACTTTAGGTCTGTTTGTTATTCTACTATTGACATATTATCAAAGAATTTGATTATGAATATCAACAAAAACGTTTCAAGCAGACTCCGCACTTCAAAGATCATGCGGCGACAGCAAACGGAACTAATACCCTAAGATTCCACCAATCAAATTACAGCCGACATGAGATGATGTGATGACGTCACGGCGGGAAAATGCCATCATCATATTTTTTCTAATTTTGATTTTAGTAATAATCAAGCTCCATATGATCAAATAGACTGTAATAATTAACAAAATTGCTCTTACGGCTTGAGTATTATCTTACATCTCCCTAATTAGCAAACAAAAATTCTCACCCTCTTTGCCATGGACCGTGGCAGATTTTTCCAAAAAAAAGTACGATGAACACTTCATTTTAACCCAGACACTCGGCACGTTGTTAAATAACTATTAAGGGACACTTTCACATAATATTGAATCGATACGTTCGTATTTAACACAATATTTTTGTGATTTTATAAGCGATTTGAAAAACCGTTACACTGACGCACTGCGCGGTGGCTAATCGCGGAACTAACGGAAGAGCCGACCAATCAAATTAACTTGAGACGAAATGGCGGAAAACTCGGATTGCCATTAATCTATTGATTTTAATTATATTTTAGGTCTGTTTGTTATTTTACTATTGACACATTATCAAAGAATTTAGGCAAGTGTACACTAGTGCAGGATAACAAACAGACTGACTGCTCCAGAGCACTCTGAGAGTATCTCTAAGCTATGTTATTACATACATGAGGTTAAAACAGATGGAAATAATTTGAGATTGCTCTAGAGCAATCAGTCGAAAACGCTATTAAAGAAAACGAAGTAAAAATCTAGTTTTAACAGATGCTTCTGTAAGTAGAACATAAAGTCATTCTCACCTTCACCCTGGAGGTTGGACACTTGATTTTTAAAGTTCGTGCGATTCTAATTATTAAAGAACGAAGCAATATTAAGCCGTTACGGACGGATTTAATAAATTTTCTTGCAAATTTCAAAGCGATTTGAAAAGCAGGCGTCAACGTTTCGCGGTGACAGAACACAGAACTAATGATGGAGTCGACCAATCAGATTACGTTATACGTCAAGGCGGGAAAATTTGATTTTCTACTTCTAATAATGCACAAATTAAATCAATTTTTATTTATTGAAAAAAAAAAAAAATACAAAAACACTTAAAATTAACAAAATTCAGAAACTTTATTTTTTTTTTTGAAACGTTACGTTCACATTCTTAATGAGATTTCTTTGAAGTATTACCTGAACTTATAATACTGTAGGAGGTGTGCGGTTTACAAACCAATTTCGTGTTTTAAGATCATCTCTCTTCGTGTGGGTCCCCAACGATACTTATTTATATTCCCCTGTTTTCGGATGACTCTGTGGCAGGGGATGACATAAGCGATTTTATTTTTAGCGATTGCATTGGCGACAGCCCGAACTGCTTTCGGGTTTCCCACAGCCTGGGCGACCTGCTCGTAATGGGTGGTTGTCCCCTTCTTTATGTTAACAAGTTGCTTCCACACGTTCACCTGGAGATCGGTGCCCTTGACGAGCACGTCGAATTCCTTCAATGGGGCCGGATTATCGAAAATGTCCGCCTTGATCTTCGTTATAGCATCATTCTTACGAGACAGCACAGCACGGGGCCAATGAGTGTTTAACTCGTTCAAGGCCGAGTCCTCGTTGTCGTCGTAAAACCCCAGGAAACAAAGATTACCTCCGTTAAGGCCAATCATGCAGTTACCAAACTTGGTCTGCGATACCCCATAGGTAATCTGGAAGTCTTTCATTTTCTTGTATTCGTTGGGTGTTATCGAATGGAAATTCACAGGAGACGGTATCATCGACATTTTATTAACACCACTGGAACGCGCGACAAGATTCGAAAATATTTGGAGACGTTTCACAACCAAACGCAATACGAAAAGTGAGGTTATGGTAAACATTTATTAAACAGCTTCTGCGCATTATTGTATTTTTAAAACGTGAAAATCGGAGGGAATTCTTTTTTTTTTAATTTGAAGGTCGTTTAGGCGAGAAAGTGAAATACAAATAAGTATTTCTTTAATTTAAATCTTCCCTGGTAGGAACTTTACTTGTAAATTGTAGATGGCGCTTTACTGTTTACCGCTTGCAATTAAGGCCGGCGTCCCACGCGATGCGTAATTACAATAATGAAAAACAGCTAAGTATCAAAAAGCGAGTATTAATTTCAAAAATTACATGTATGTTATTCCCCTCTACATTCTTTTCTGCGCGGGCTCGGCGTTGGAAGAATTCGGAAACGGTGCGTGAACCATATCTACATCCTTGTAGTGAGCTTTCAGTAGTTTTTCAAGCTCAATGGCGTGCTCGTAATCCCTGGTCTCACAAACGAGTTTCACTTGCATACTGTAAATGTCAAAGTTGATGTACGCCCGTTCTTGATTGATGTGTTTGATGGAAACCCCAGCAGAGCCAACTAATTTACACAACTCTGCCAAACCACCGGGTCTATCACTGACTGTGACGTAGACTTTAACCAAACGACCGTCTGATGCTAGGCCTCGCTCCATGACACGACCCAAAACTGTAGTGTCGATGTTACCACCGGAAAGAATTAGAACTACACTATAAATAAATGCAACTGAAGCATCACCAGAAAAAACTCGCAAGTAACATACTTTTTTCCTTTAAATTCTTGAAGCTGTTTTGAAAGTACGGCGGCTAACGGTGTGGCACCCGCCCCTTCTACTATGCACTTTTCGTTTTCGATTAGTCGCAACACAGCCAGAGATACATCTTCTTCCTGAACCGCTATCTAATAGAGTTGCTGTTTAATATTGGGGGGAGGGGGAAAGGTTTTGTACAGCACCATTCTATCCGTGTAATTCCTCGCCGTTTCCAGTGCGTTCTTGCCGGCAAGCGAGATGGCAAGCCCGTCGGCTAAAGTTGGTCGGCATTCTGTTACCTCAGGCCTGCCTGCTGCTAAAGCATTTGCGAAACTTCTGCATGCCACAGACTCGACACCCTAAATCACCTTGTTTTGGTTAATCGGAATGCACGGAAGGATTGAACTCACTATCACTTTCACGCAAGGTCGCAACGTTTTTACTGCAGTTGCAACCCCCGCTAGTAAACCTCCTCCCCCGGTTGGAACAATGATGGCATGTACATTTGGAACTTGCTCGAGAATCTCTAAGCCAACCGTGCCTTGCCCGGCTATGACATCAGGATTGTCATGTCTGAAATAATTTCTTAAATAAACTGAACACGGTTTGGTAAAAATTACATAACACTTCAAACTGTCATTTTACTCTATTTATTTCTCAGGATAATTGAAGGAAGCAAACTCTTTTTTATTTATCACTAAATTATTAACTCACCCATCAATAAATAGAGCCCCCTTTTCTTTAGCCAGATTTACAGCAATGCCCTGAGATTCAAGCAAGTTCTTGCCCTCGATGATCACGTCCGCTTTGAATTTCATGCACTTCTGCACGTTCATTATCGGGGCAATTACTGGCAACACAATGGTGACAGGAATACCCAATTTAAAGCCGTGCCAAGCCATTGCTAAAGCATGATTGCCCCCAGAAACGATCACACCTTTCTGCCTCTGTTCGTCCAAGAGCTTGAGCAAGCTGTGCCTCGCTCCTCTTTCCTTGACGCTTTAAAATCAAAACGAAAATTGCTCGAATTTAAATCGTATTGTCGTAGTACCTGCCGGTGAACTGAGTGAACTCGTTTTTCAGGTAGAGGTTCATGTCCACTGTTTCGGATAACCTAGAAAGCTGCAAATAAATTTGTTTCACATCAATAATTCGGAGAAATGTAGGCGCTTACATTGCACGTGGTTTTTACAACATCGGGCCTTATGAGGAGAGATGCAGATGCGATGCTCTCAAAAGTTACCTTTTGAGATCCTTGGGTATCGCAGAGGGTCATTGATGCATGCTATATAACCAAAAATTTGGAAACTTCAAACTTTGACAAGCAAAAAATCTAACAGTTGCAAGTTTGTGTTGTTTTGTGTGGGCCTTCGGCGTCTGAGGAAAGGGGAAATGGGGCATGAACAAGATCGACTTGCTTGTAATGCTGCTTGATTAATCGCTCGAGTTCGAGTGCGTGAGCAAAGTTCCTTGTCTCGCAAACAGTTTTCACGTAAACGCTAAATACATCGAAAGTAATCCACGCACGTTCCAGCTGGACCTGTTTGATTGTTGCGCCTGTGGATGCGATTAATTGGTAGAGCTCAGCAGCCCCTCCTGGCCTGTCGCTTATAGTCACGTAGAGTTTGACTAGCCTGCCATCTGCAGCGAGGCCTCGTTCTAAGCACCGACCAAGTATCGTCGTGTCAATATTGCCGCCGGTTAATATTAAAACGACACTACAACAATATAACAATTATAACGATGTAAACATTCATAAATTTAAATTAATTACTTCTGGCCCTTGAACTCGTTCAATTGTCCTGATAGCACTGCTGCCAAGGATGCGGCACCAGCGCCCTCTATGACGAATTTTTCGCTTTCCATTAGGCGTAGAATTGCCACGGCTATGTCTTCCTCAGTCACAGTTATCTGCAGCAATTCGTGATTATAGTTTAAATGTGATGTGAGTCTTGGGTTCTCACCATTTTGTCAACACCATAAGCCATCACGGTAGCCAACGAATTGTAACCAACTGTAGGCACAGCCAATCCATCAGCCAAAGTCGGCTTGGTAGGTGTGAAAACTGGTGTCCCCTTTGATAAACCGTTGGCAAAACTGCTGCAGCTCTCTGACTCAACCCCCTAAATAAAACAAACGTGTTTTACCGCAAGCAATTATAAGCCCGGCATCTCACAATAACTTTCGTGCTGGGTTTTAACTTCTTAATCGCCACAATCACCCCAGACAGCAAACTTCCACCACCCACCGGAACTACGATCGCATTAACATCGGGTACCTGCTCCAAAATTTCAATACCTGCACTCCCTTGTCCCGCCAACACATCAGGATTGTCATACCTCAAATAATAACGTCAGCCAGTTCTGAGCCGCACAAAATTGAAACAGTGACATACCCATTGATGTAGGTGGCGCCTGTATCACGTGCGATTTTCATCGCAATAGTCTTCGATTCCACCAAAGTTTTGCCTTCCACGACCACGTTCGCCCCAAAATCCTTACATTTCTGTATCTTCATTATAGCTGCGGTTTCAGGCATCACGACGGTGATGGGCACCCCCAACTTGTTTCCATGGTAACACATTGCTTGGGCGTGATTTCCAGATGATGCAGCGACAGCCCCGCGATTCTTTCTGTCCTTGGGAATGTTCATCAAGGCATACCTTGCGCCTCTCTCTTTGAAACTATTTACGACGTTTACTTAACATGCATAAAAAAAAAATTGAATGCTTACCTTCCTGTGTACTGCATGAATTCGGCTTTCAAAAATAAATTCATTTCGACCTTCTCTGACAGTCTCGATCGCTGCAAATAAGATGTTCACCTTTCTTTTTCGATTATGCTGATGGACATACCAGACAGGGCGTCTTTATGATGTGGGGTTCGATCAAGCTTTTCGCATGTTTTACGTTGCAGAAAATTAGTTTCTTGGGGTCGCTTGGGTTTTCCAGTTCTTGCATCTGAAGATAAAGGCTCGAATCAATTTTTATGAAATAATTTTACCTGCCCTAACCTCACTCATTCTCGTTTCTGTCTCCGTGTGAATTAAAATTTTGATTTTTAATTAAATACATGCATTAATTTTTTAAAAACTTGGAAATTTCTTGGAACTTCAAAAGTTGAGGTTAAAAATTATGAAGCTTGTTTCTGTCACCGCTAGATGGAGCCACGGCATTTTGGAAATAATTATCAAATTTAAATTTAGTTAATGATAAAATGACTGAATAATTATTTAAAACGTATAAAGCAACTAAACTTGATTAAAAGATCATGCTTTACATTGTAAGTTTAATTTAAAACTAGTGCAAGTGTGCGGAAATTTATGCCTTCAGTGTTGCCAACTTAAGGACTTCTCTTCTTTTGAGGGTAATCCATTCCTTCACTGTTCGCATACTTGGCATGACTTCCATGCAAAATTTAAATTACCTTGTTTTTCACAATACCATCTATATTGACAAAAATCAAGATTCCTATTAATTTCACGTATGTTTATGTTAGTGTACTTTTTCTTTCGTTTGTTGGCAATGTCGAAAGTTACCTGTATACAATATAGAGCCGACGCTAGTTATATATTATATTAAAAATTAAATGAGACTAATTAAATGTAAGTTTAAGAAAAGAACACTCGATTAGCTGATTTGAAACCAATTTATTTATTGATTTCTTTTTTGGTAACAGCGACATCTGCCAAGGTCGTATGAAGTACGAGAAATTTCTGGACGTTTCTAGAAAACATAACCTCCATAAAATGTCACGTCAAGGACCAAGCTCGGTATAATTTATGTGTTGTTAACATATTGAAGGACGCTCGATGAGTTTTAAATAAATTCCTTAGTGTTATACGCATACGCCGCAGCTATATATGTAAAATGCCTGGTCTATTGAAGAAGGATGAACCTGCAAAGGTGGCAGGTGCTATCGCCTACCAGGCCCAAGAAAGCAGCGGAACGAACGAAAATGTACCCCAACCGAGGCAGCCGACCAGCCTGCACGGCCTCTTGCGGTTTGCGATGGAATCTACTGGAAACGAGGATGCCCCCGGGCCGTCTGTTATGGGCTCCTTAGATGAAGAAGTACGTAAGCAAAAACACTGTTTAAAACTCACTTGATCATTCAACGCATTTCAGAGAAGAAGATTCTTGGAAAATGCTTTAAAGTCGATGACAATCGACGTCATTGAGTTGCTTTTAAAGCAGATTAAAGTTTTCGAGAACGTAACCGATGTAACCGCCGACAGCGACATCACGGAATACACCTCTGCTTTCGACACAATCCTGGATTATGTCGATAACGTCGATATTGCGAATGGTAAATCAGGAAGTCAGGGATGTTTGCACTTTGCGTTGATTTAAATTATCGTAGATTTCCATAAAATTGGTGGCTTCACAATCTTCGATCCTTGCTTGAAGTGCGCCCACCCGACAATACGAGCCGGAGCGTGTGATTTGATTGCCGAATTATGCCAAAATAATCCGTATTGCCAGAGGGTGGTGACCGAAAACGGATTCATTCCGTTAATCCTCGGGATTTTACAACGAGACGAAGATGAAGTTTGCGTCAAGGCTATGTATGCGTTGAGCTGTAAGCGCTGACTCAAAACGCAAAAAGAAACAAAGTCACTTATTTTATTTATTTACAGCAATAATCAGAGATAATGAGGACGGCCTTCAGATTTTTGTGAGGTGCAACGGAATAGAACTTGTGATGAATACGATCAAGAAAGAAGATGATAAATTACGTACAAAATCGGCTTTCTTTTTGGGGGCCATCTGTCGGATGCAGGGGGACTTAAAAGGTGGGCAAATGTGGCTCCCTCTGTGAGCTTCTACCATTAGCATAGCTACTATGTTACTTTGACATTTGATTTGAATAAGGAATCACGTTGCATTTGTTTCAGAGAAATTGATTACGAGTGGCTACCTTCAAATCCTAATGTCGATTTTAAGTGAAGAACGAACACCTAGCCACGAACACATTTTGTATTTGTTGAAGGACTTGGTTGAGAGTAGTGAGGCAGCTGTGCACTTGTGTCAGGAATCTCAGTACAATTTACGAGTGACATTAATAAACAATTGGGAAATAACAAAAGATAAGGGAGAATTCAGTGTAGGTTCTTTTTTTCCCTTAATGGTTTAACCTTGTAATACACACTTTTCTTTTGTTTTTAGGAGGAGCACCAGTACTGTCAACAAGTCCTGAATCACTTGTTTCCGGACTGGAGTAATTAGGGCTTTTATATCTCCATTAATTTTCTTTTTGACATTGAAACATTAAGTTATTTTTAATTGTAGATATGTTAATGTCACATAGAGTATGTGCTTTTTTTTGTAAATATTTGATTATTTCTAAAAAATAGGTGAGTAGCAAGGTTTCATGTATTGTTGATTACATTTTGTCATTTTTACTTACATTTTGATAATTAAAAAAATTTAATAGTCAATGTTTTGTTTTATTTTTAATTACTCCTTGTTGATTATTGCAACTAAATAGTAAGCAGTAAAGTCTTGGAGAAATCGAAGAAAGTCAAATATAAAATGCGATAGATGGCGCTGTTATTTGGAATTTTTAATTAAATTTTAATTTGTGACAAACGAGTGACGTTTAAACGTCAAACATCAAACCAATGGGCGATGAATATTTTTTTAATAATATGTGGCGTCACAAGTAATAAACGTTTGCCACCGCTTGAGTTGAGATACTGTTGACATGACGTCATGAAGAATTGATCAATTTAATTAATCATTCAATTGTTTTGTAAAAGAAAAAAAAGACGTAATTGTTAACCCCTTTTCACAACTTCTTTGGCACTTGTAAAATTCCCCACTTAATTTTTTTTAAATGAATCAATCTGATACGTCATCTGCAGTTTAAATCCAAAATTCAATTGCATAGAAAAGGAAAAAATCTAGATGGCGCTCACAACGTTTTTTGACTTCCGCTTTTCAGCGTCTTTTTTTTAATAGTAAACAACCTTTTCGCTTCTGCTTCTTCGCATTTTTCATTTAAAATAATGTGACGTCACACGTAATTAATTTATTGTCACCATTTGAATTGAATTTCTTTGACGTGCCGTCAGGAAAGATTTGATCGAGTTCATCAATCATTCAATTGTTTTGTAAAAAAGAACGCGATGACGTAATTCTTGACCTTGACGTCGTCTTTTTATATTTTCTTTGACGTTTAGAGAAATTCCAATTTATCAATTCGAGATGCCATCTGCGGTTTGAATAAAAAAGTTAAATCATACGCTTCAATTACACAGAAAATGAGAAAAAAAAACTTGTAGGTGGCGTTCACAACGTTTTCGTTGACGGTTTCTTAGCACTTTATTTTTTAATAATACGTGACGTCACACGTGATAAAGTTATTGGCCCGTATTCTCATCTTGTCATCTCATCCCGTGACTGCACTCGTCCGTCACCCTCTTACACATTAAATTGACATAAAGCTATACCGTTTCTTGTATATTTTAATCACAACTTTAGTTAAACACGGCCTTAATCGTAAGATGAGAATACGGGTCAATGCCATCGTTCGAGTTGAATTTCTTCGGTGTGACGTTAGGGAAAATCTGATCGATTTAATTAATTATTCAATAATTTTGTAGAAAGGTGACCTTGACGATGTTTTTTATACTTTGACGTTTGGGGAAATTCCAAATCAATTCACGTGAAACTCAAATTAATTAATTAATTAATTAATTCGAGATGTCATCTGCAGTTTGAACAGAAAATTAAATCATACGATTTTTTTTAAATAATATGTGACGTCACACGTAATAAACTTATTGCCCCGTATTCTCATCTTAACATCTCAACCCATGGCAGCATACGCCCGTCACTCTCTTACACATTAAATTGACATAAATCTATATAGTTTCTTGTATATTAATCATAAGGTGAGAATACGGGCCAACGTCATCGTTCGAGTCGAATCTCTTTGACGTGACGTCAGGGAAATTGTTTTATTTTGTAAAAAAAGGTGACCTTGACGCTGTTTCTCGTATTTTTTGACGTTTGGAGAAATTCCAAATCAATTCACGTCAAATTCAAATTCCTTTTTCAATTAATTAATTAATTCGAGATGTCATCTGCAGTTTGAATCGAGAATTAAATCATGCAATTACATGATGATTGAAAAAAATTGTAGATGGCGCTCACAACCTTTTCGATTGTTTGCTTGTTATATAGCATTTTTTTTTAATAATGTGACGTCACACGTAATAAATTGATTGTCACCGTTTGAGTTGAATTGTTTTGACGTGACGTCAAGAAAAATTTGATCGTTTTAATTAATCATTCAATTGTTTCGTAAAACTAAGTGATGACCTTGACGCTGCTTTTTCTTAATTTTCTTTGGCATTCGAAGAAATTCCAATTACTTTTTGTAATTAATTAATTCGAGATGTCATCGAAAGTTAAATCATACAATTCAATTACGTGATAAACGAAAAAAAATATAGATGGCGCTCGCAACGTTTTCGCTCGAGTATTTCTTAGCATATTAAAAAAAAATATGTGACGTCACGTATGTAATAAATTTGTTGCCAGTGAATTACGTAGAAAATAAAACAATTACAGATGGCGTTCGCAACGTTTTCACTTGTCTGCTTCTTCGCATTTTTTTATTTAAAATAATAGGTGACGTCACATGTAATAAATTGATTGTCACCGTTTGAGTTGAATTGTTTTGACGTGACGTCAAGAAAAATTTGACGATGTAATTAATCATTCAACTATTTTGTAAAAAAAATCTGATGACGTAATTGTTGACCTTGACGTTGTTTTTTGTAACATAAGTATTTTTTTATTTCGGAGAGTTTCTAATTTGATTCGCATGAGCTTAATTTTGATTTAACTCATCAATTCGAGACGTCACGTGCAGTTTGAATCGCGCGCTTTCGTTTCGAATCACCCGTGCGAAATATTTATAAATTTGGCAGCGCGAAAAAAATGTACATCAACTAATTTAAATAATTCATTCAATTATGAAGCGTATAATTATAGTTGGTGGGTATTTTTAGAGGGAGTGACGTCAAAAATTATAAATAAATTTAAATTGGAACGGTGACGCCGCGCGTTGCTCTCCCCCTAAAGTTTATGTAAATTCCCCGTCTCCGCCCTTCGTTTGTTTACAGTACAGTCCCGCCTAATAAAATTGAATTTTTATTATTTTTTCCGTTACCGTTCCCCTCTGGACGGCGGCTGCACCCTTAAGTCGAATCAGTCAAGTTGTCCGTGGACGGAGCCGTCGGCGTCGCCGTCGTCGTCTCGTCGTTCGAAACAAATGCCATCGCATCGCCGCGAAGATAACAAAAAAGGACCGAACGCCGGCGACATTATTTATTACTATTGCGTCTTACGATTGTACACACCGGCATTTTGCAAATGGCGCTCGCTATATATAAATATTATATTTAGACGGTGTTGCACGTTTTTTTGTTGAATTAAAGCGAACGTTTGTTGAGTGTGTGCGTGCGTGGTGCGTACCGGACGCGGAGGCAAGGTGAGTTTCTGTCATGATCGCCGCGGAAATGCGATAAGACCGCGTTTTGTTTATCCTCGGACGTACAAAATACACCCCCTGCCTCGAATCGGGTATTATTGTGACGCGCCGGTGCTAGCGCAGACGCACGTCGCGATTCTTACATGCGTCTGGCGTACGTTCTTAGCGCCGACTTTGGCGAAGACTTACGTCTTAGATAAGTGCTGCGAGGCAATATAATTATTTAACCAACATTTTGCATTAAAAAGTTTAGTATTGATTTTTTCCTTAATTTTAAGTGGTGTTCGCCGTTTTAGCGTGCGCCAAGCTACACGACAAGGTACCGTAACACTTTCCCATCATTGTTTATTATTAATAACACTCATAAACATAAATAAATGTTGCATTTATTGAACATTTTTTCACACCACAATATTTTAGGGGTTAAGCAATATGGCGAGGCGTCCTTTTTATTCGCATTTTCGGAAATGCTGTCGCCTCGCCAGCGCAAAAAAACACGCTTTTAACGTGCTTTCGCCGACGGCGTGTTATTTTTGATAATTTTCGTCGCACCAAATCACCTCCTGATTACGCTGCCGTCGGCGTCGTTTTTTTGCGCTCGTCCCGCGCCCCGAAATCCTCGCGAAAACGTGCCCTCGCCTAGGTTAAGTTTGGTTAGGTTATGTTTTGAGTTACCTTTTTGATTTTTACCGGTATCTATAGTGTGATTCAGCGGAAAGCCGGGCCCACGTCCTTTCCCTCGCCGTCCGACAGACAAGGACGGAAATACGTACACGGTTTTCCCATCGAATATTGCAACCAACAACAACAACAAAAAAAACATCGATTGTTGTTACGCTTATGTTACATTTGTTTTGTTTTTTTTTTCGTCATACCACAACGTAATCTGATACGCACTTGTTTATGAATCGTCGGTTGTTATCACTACGTTTAATGGACTAGCAATTGTTTTTTTTTAAGTGAAACCGCTAAAAATTCAAGAAAGAAATGGACAACGAATTTTACTATCACCTTCAAATAAAAAGCAGCATCACTTAAACAATGAACAAAAAACCGAATGACATTTTTTTCATCACTGTCAAAATTGAACAAAAACAAAACACTACTAATTACTGATATTTATTTGTTACTTTCATGTTTTTAGTTTTGTGGTAAATCGAATTACTTGAAATTGCGAGAAAAGACGTCTTAAGGTCAAATATTTATTCAGATTTTTTACAAAAGAAAAAGAATGTAACTATTTGTTGTCTGCCTTCAAATGTTTTATTGTTAAATTGATTTGCTTAGAATTTAAGAAAACACAAGAAAACTCGGAGTTTCTTCTTTTTTTTCCTCTTCAAAATGAAGGAAACAAATTGGCTAACTTAAAAATAAAAAAAACAAAACACTGTTGATCTCATTCACGATGAATCCTGTTACTTTATATTTGCTACCAGCAATTGTTTCTGTTTTGTTGTTAAAAGAAGGATACAAAAACAAATGAAAAAAAAATATGACGTCAGAATTTTGTTCTTCATTTTTTTGTTTTAGTTGAAACAGCTTCTTAAATGATTATCAAAAACAGAAAACCACTGGCGTCAGAATTTTGTTTTTGTTTTAAAGGTTCTTGAAGATGATTATCTTCAAAAACAAAAAACAGACCAATGACGTCAGAATTTTGTTGTTAATTTCAAAAAGACCGCCATAATGACAGGTTTGAACTGCGCTCGATAGATGGCGTCAGTCGTCAAATTCTACTTAAAAATATATTTTAAATTTATTCTGTCTGGTCTGAAGTTTTGTTGTAAATCGTTTTGCTTAGAATTTAAGAAAGGCGAAAACATGAGTAACACAAGAAAACTTGATGACGTCACTTGGAATTCCTTCTTTTTTTTCCATCTTTAAAATAAAGGAAACTACATGGATAACCTAAAAATAAAAAAAAATACTTTAAAGCTTCTTAAAGGTGATTATTTAAAAAAACAAAAACAGATCGATGTCAGAATTTTGTTGTTAATTTTTTTTTAGTAGAAAGTAGCTTCTCA
This sequence comes from Serrognathus titanus, assembly GCA_039766575.1. Lineage (NCBI taxonomy): Eukaryota > Metazoa > Arthropoda > Insecta > Coleoptera > Lucanidae > Serrognathus > Serrognathus titanus. Next base: position 1,281,710 of record CM077911.1, read on the forward strand.
AACATCAAAACAATTTTAAGAAGACCGCCTTAATGACAGGTTTCAAGTACGCTCGATAGATGGCGTCAGTCGTGAAATTCTACTGTTAAAAAATATGTGAAATTCTTTCTGTGTGATCTGGTGCTCATCGCCATGAAATTTCAAAATACATGAAAAAAGAAAGTAAATTTAGATTGTTGCAAAAAATTTTGTAAATTTTAAATATTAAAACAATTTTAAAACAGACACAGACTGACAGGTGTGAAGTACGCTCAATAGATGGCGCCAGTTGTTAAGTTATTTTTCGACATTGTTTTTGTAAATTTAAAAGATGTAAGAAAATTAAAAACTAAATTATGTGTACCTGTTGACCTCATTCACACCTCTAATGAATCCTGCTACTGAATATTTTCTACTAGCAATTGTTTTTTGTTTTGCTGTCAATAGAAGGATTCAACAAATAAAAAAAAATATATGACGTCAGACTTTTGTTCATCACTTAAATACATAACCTATACACTGTTAACATTGATTTGCAATTTGATGACATCATAATTTTGTTTTTTAAATTTTCTTACATTTTTAATATTTACAAAAACAATGTTAAGGAAAAAATGAACTTCACAACTGGCGCCATCTAAGGAGTGTACTTCAAACCTGTCATTCTGGTTCTGTTTTGATATTTGAAATCTACATTTTTTGCAACAATCTAAATTTACTTTCTTTTTTCATCATTCATATATTTCGAAATTTCATGACGATCAGCTCCAGACTACACAGAATGAGTTTCAAATATTTTTTTTAAGTAGAATTTCACGACTGACGCCATCTATCGAGCGCACTTCAAACCTGTCATTATGGCGGTCTTTTTGAAATTGTTTGCTTGTTATTTGTTTGTTTGTTGCTTTAAAAAAATTTAAAACAAAATTGTGACCTCATCAGTCGCTTTCTATTTTTGATAATCATCTTTATCAAGCTGTTTCCGCTAAAACAAAAAAATGAATAACAAAATTCTGACGTCATAATTTTTTAAAATTTGTTCTTGTATCCTTCTTTTAACAGCAAAACAAAAACAATCGCTAGTAGCGAATATACAGTAACAGGATTCATTATGAATGAGATCAGCAGTGTTTTGTATTTTTTTAATTTTTAGGTTAGCCATTTTGTTTCCTTCATTTTGAAGATAAAAAAAAAGAAGAAAATTTACATTTCTTGCAACAATCCAAATTTACTTTCTTTTTTCAATATTTATATATTTGGATGGCGATGAGCTTCAGACCAGACCAAATATTTTTTGAAAAGTAAAATTTCACAACTGACCCCATCTATCAAGCAGACTTCAAACCTGTCATCCTGATGGTCTTTTTGAAATTCTTTTGATGTTTGAAAGTGTTTCTTTTTGGGAATTGTCTTTAAAATGCTACTTTCTACTAAAAAAAGTAACAAAATTCTGACGTCATCGGTCTATTTTTGTCTTTTAAAATAAACACCTTTAAGAAGCTTTAGAACAATTTTTAGGTTAACCATTTTGTTTTCTTCATTTTGAAGATGAAAAAGGAGAAGAAAGATCTCCGAGTGACTCATCAAGTTTTCTTGTGTTTCTCATGTTTTCGCATTTCTTAAATTCGATTTAAAATCGATTTACAACAGAACTCCAAGCCAGAATTTCACGACTGACGCCATCTATCGAGCGTACTTCAAACTTATCATTCTGGTAGTCTTTTTGAAATTGTTTTGATGTTTGAACAACACAAATTTACTTTTTTCTTTCTTTAAGATCTATCTTTGAAATTTTACAGCGATGTTGTGCCCCAGATATAATCAATTTCAAATACTTTTTCGATTGTAATTTCACGAGTGGTGCCATCTGTTGAGCGTCATTTTGGGCGGCCTTTTTGAAATTACTGTTTAATAAAACCGAATGAGGATTTGTTTGTTTTTTTTTGCAGACTTTTATACACTATTGAAGACAGAACTATTTTCGACTCGATTTTATCTCCCACGACAATACACATGCGTAAGCAGTAGCGTGCACAATTCGCGTTCGAAAATCACCCAGAAAGCAAGAGAATGGTGACTCCTCCTCCACAGCAGTTCTGCGTCCGGTGGAACAGCTACCAGTCGAACCTGCAGAACGCCTTCCCCAAGTTACTCACCTCGGAGCATTTCGTTGATGTCACCTTGGCATGTGAGAACGAAATGCTCAAATGCCACAAGGTCGTCCTCTCGGCATGCTCCACCTATTTCGAAAAGCTCCTCCTAGAAAACCCCTGCCAACATCCAATCATATTTATGAAAGACATGAGGTGAGTTTGTTATTGTTTGTTATTCGTTGTTACTCGATTTTTGTTTTAGGTTTCAAGAGATGCAATCACTCGTCGACTTTATGTACAAAGGTGAGGTGAACGTGACGCAGGACGACCTTCCATCACTTCTGAAGTCAGCCGAGGCGTTGCAGATACGAGGACTCTGCGGTTCCGACCAGTTACTTAACCACCAGAACTTCGCCAATTTACGAGCTCCCGTGAGTATACACACGTGATTGCTTGAAGTTGCCAATATCCTAAGGTGTTTCTCGTTGCGTTAGCCAAAATCACAATCATCAAACGGCAATCATGAGAAACAATCGCAGGGTACGACGCAGAAAATCGCGGACACGCAACAGCAACAACCCAACGTTAAGACTAACATTAAGAAAGAAGAAAAGACTGAACAAGCGCTATCGGAAAGCGGTCTGAACCCGTCATCGTCAGAGTGCGATTCCAATGATATTCCAATACAGGAAAAAGGTAGAGTTTTGTTTTGACCTTATCGTAGTATTCATGATTCATTTTGGGGGGGTTGTAGAAGAGCAAGAGGTCAAAGAGGAGATTGAAGATGATCCGTTTTTCGAAGGGGAATCCGAGTTAATGGATTCGGAGTTTTTAGAAGAGGATCACTCCTTGATTGAGGGTGGTGATAAAAATCCTGACTTTGCCATTGCCAATGTTTCTTGCCAATACGATGGAAGCCCAGGTAAAAAACATCATTTAAAGCTAAATTAGCGCCATCTGTTATGAAACTCACAAAATTTAGAGAGAAACAAATGATTATATTAACAATCAGAGCTTGATTTAGCTGAAAAGTCACAAATTCATAACTGAGTTCATTAAAAGGTGTGTTCTATTGTGTTTATTCTCTAAGGTGCAACGACCTTAGAGTATGAAACATATAGATCCACACATTTTATATTTTTCTAAATAAAATCAGTTCAGTCATTATAATATTTTAGCAGGAGTTTGAAGATGAAAGGCTTCTTTTGTTTTGATTAAGATTAGACCCCTTGATTAAAGGTGGTGATAAAAATCCTGACTGCCATTGCCAATATGATGGAAAAGGCACGAGGGGATAAAACCTCCAGACAGCAGTGACCAATGCGCAGGCGCGAGTGTCGGCGGTTCCTTCAAATTTCAGTGTTCACTTTAAAAACAACAAAAATAAATAACTGAAATCTAACTTGTACGTGTGAAAACTATTGAACTGTGAAAATTTTGAACATTTTTCAAACATGATAACAAAAAATTAATTAAAAAAAGAAAACAGAGGCGAAATGAGAGAAACCGGAGCTTTAATAAAAATTTAAAAAAAAAAAAACATTATCGTACAAATGGAGACGCCATCGCCAATATAATGCAATTAATTAATTACACAAGAAGAAACAAAAGAAAACGGAAACAAACGACGACAAAATGCAGAATTGGATGAAAACAAAAGACGATCGTCGATTCTTAATCGGCTAGGAGCAATTGAAATTAAAGAAATAGAAAAACAAAAGAAAACAAATGAAAAATCGAAGATTTCCGGCGTGAAGCTTTTAAAGATCAAACCAAGTTTTCATTTGTTTCTTTGTATTTCGTTTGTTTATATTTCTTGTAAGCAAAAACGAAGGTGAGAACAAATGCATTATCGACGATTTCCGGCGCGAAGCTTTCAAAAATCAAATCAAGCTTTCATTTGTTTCTTTGCATTTCATTTTTTTAAATTTTTCTTGTAAACAAAAGAGAAGAAATGCAAAATTGAAGGTTTCGCGCGCGAAGCTTTTCATTTGTTTTTTTTTTCATTTTTCTTCCTTCTTGTAAGCAAAAATAAAGCAGAGAACAAATGAAAAAGCTTTCATTTGTTTCTTTGTGTTTAATTTTTTTTTCTTGTTTCTGTCTGAAGTCCTCGAAAATCAAATAAATCAAGCTTTCACTTGTTTCCTAACATTTCACTGATTTCTGTTTCCTTTCGTAAAGAAAAACTAAAACAAATGAAAAATTGGTGCGAAGCTTTTGAAATAAATTAAGCTTCCACTTGTTTCCTAGCATTTCTGTTTCTTTTCGTAAGCAAAAAAAAAAAAATAAATGAAGAATTGGTGCGAAGCTTTTGAAAATCAAATAAATCAAGCTTTCATTTGTTTTCCATCCAGCAAAAGTGAAGCTCAGAACAAATGAAAAATCGGCGATGTCCAGCACGAAGCCTTTGAAAATAAAATGAAGCTTTCGTTTGTTTCTTTGTATTTCGTATTTTTTTTTGTTTGTATATGAATCCCTTGAAAATCAAATAAATCAAGCTTTCACTTGTTTCCTAGCATTTCACTGGTTTCTGTTTCTCCTTGTAAGCAAAGGATAACAAATGAAAAATTTGCGAAACTTTTATGTCTTTTAATTTAATTATTTTTTGTCTCTTTTCATCGCATTAACTTCTCGTGTAACAATTGACACTTCAATGCAGTTTCTCTTTTTGTTTTCTGTTGGTGATTTAATCCGCTCTAGAAAGGTCGATCTTCTTTTGTTTTTCTCTCGCTTTCTCTATTTCCACCTTGTTTGTTTCAGTTGTTTTTTTGTGGAACTGAGATTTGTTCTTTTGTTTTCTTGGCGGTCTTGATTTTCGAACAATCAATTTTTTGTTCATCTTTTTCTTCACGCATCGTCGATCATAGGCGGAGTTCTCTTTGGTTTCTTATAATCCCAATTCGCTTTTCACATTACGTTCTACACTTCATGTACAATATTCTTTTGTTTTTTCTTTCTGCAGGCATTTATTATCTCCGCTTCGCCGGAGAATTGTCGACCTTCTTTTGGTTTAGACTTTAAAATAACTACTGCGGAGATATTTAGCGTCTGTGCGTGCTCTCAGCCGTCTGGAGGTTTTAGCCTAAAGCTAAGCGCCATCTGTTATGAAGTTTACAAGTCATTTGTCTCTCTCTAAATCTTATGAACTTCATAACAGATGGCGCTGTGTAATATCCCTAAAGCTAAACTAACGCCATCCGCTAGGATGTTCACAAGTATTTTGTTTCTCTCTAAATCTTTAGGAATATTATATAGTGCCATCTGTTATGAAGTTCACAAGTCATTTGTTTCTCTGTAAATCTTATGCACTTCATAACAGATGGCGCTATGTAATATCCATAAAGCTAAACTAACGCCATCCGCTATGATGTTTCTCTCTAAATCTTTACGAATATTATATAGCGCCATCTGTTATGAAGTTCACAAGTCATTTGTTTCTCTGTGAATCTTATGAACTTCATAACAGATGGCGCTATGTAATATCCATAAAGCTAAACTAACGCCATCCGCTATGATGTTTCTCTCTAAATCTTTACGAATATTATATAGCGCCATCTGTTATGAAGTTCACAAGTCATTTGTTTCTCTGTGAATCTTATGAACTTCATAACAGATGGCGCTATGTAATATCCCTAAAGTTAAGCTAACGTCATCCGTTATGAAATTCACAAATCATTTGTTTCTCTCTAAATATTGTGAACTTCATAACAGATGGCGTTAGCTTAGTTTAGGGATGTCTTTGATGTCTTTGATGTCTTGATGTGGTTGAAAAGTAACAAATCCATAATTGAAAATGAATTCATTGAAAGGATGTGCTCTATAGTATTAATGCTCGAAGATGCAAAGACTTTAGAGTATAAAACTTATAGATAACACGTTTTATATATTTCTTTTTAAACAAAATCAAATAAATCGCTCTAACATTTTAGCAAGAGTTTAAAGATTGAAGGCTTCTTTTGTTTTGATTGTAGCCCCCATTTTTTTTTTTGTAAAAGTTGAAAAGCAAAGGAGATTGTTAACGAGCTATTATTTTTGATTTTCAGGTTCTACAAATAGGCGTATAAGAAGGTCGGATGAAGAATTAAGACGGGCTGCGGAATGTATAACCCGGGGCCAGACGTTTCAGACCGTCAGTGACCAGTTCAACATACCCATATCGACAATCCGCTTTTACATGGCAAGGAAAGGCATCCTGCCGAGGCGTAAGCGTGGCAGGGCCTGCTCCGGCCCAACCGTGGGGATGCCGGTCACCCCTTCGTACAACGCCCCTGGAAACACCAGCCCCATCGGCCCTCCTTACCACATCGTGCACTACAAACTGCCCACCCTGGGCGTATCAAAGCTGAAATAATTTCAAAGAGTCTACCCTTAATTCAATTGTTTTATTTTTAAGCATTTTGATTTTAACGATCATGAAAAGCAAGTATTTTTTTTAAGTATTACCAATCCGAGTATCTCATTATTTTTTTCTTCTTCTTATACTTAATTTATTTTATTTTTTTTGTAGATAAGTTTTTTATTTTTTTCTTTATACACAAGTATCTCAGTTACTATAGTGATTTGCAGCTCTAAATTAATTATTGTGATTTATTTAAGCGTCGTTTCGTTTCGCAAGTGTTCAGACATATCAATTCCCTTTTCATTTGAACTCGTTGGTTCGTTTGTTTCACGAATCTTCTTTGAAACTAGTACTGTATAAATTAGAGAGAGAGATTGAAAGAGGGAGAGTCGTCATTCATCTGTCTGTGTAATATGTGGGGGGAGAGAACGGATTAAAAAAGAGAAAACAAAATAGAAAACTAGTCGCCGGCATATTCATTCGCGTTCAGTCAGTTCAATCAAATCAACACATCCAGCTTAGAGAGACTTCGATGTGCATCCCATCCTTTGAGTCAGTTATGCGTTTGCCAGTATTTTAAGTATTTTAACCAAAAGCCCCCTGTACGGGGCCTCGGTTCGACTGCAACCGATCTGAATTTCATAAATCATATAGAAACCGCACAGAACCTCATATAGTACATATAATTAGCGAGTAGTGTAAGTAAATCCCACTCTAAACGCTCAAGAAACCATCCCAATGGGGGCACTCGAATTGAATATCACATTAATGAAATTTGGGGTGGTTTTTTGATTGTGATCCTTACATGTGTTTTGAAGTAGAAACGAGTTTAGAGTGGTCGTAATAGAAACAGAGACACCACAGTAGGTGCCAGACTTATTGTACATGAACAATCGTATTAAATAGATATATTAATCTGGCGGGAGGCTTCCGCGCAAAGTACTTGGTAAGAAGCTAGTTATAAGTGAAACTGTTAGTTTGTAGCCAGTATAATCTCATTTGTATTCGATTATTTATGCCCATTACTTCTTCACGATGTGTTTTCTTGTATTAGTTTATAGAATTTTGTGTAAGACATACGACCTATGTATTCGTCGGGTAGATTTTTTTTCTTTCGACTTAATTCACACGTATAAGCAGTATGTGTTTAACATAATCGATAGACTTGTATTCGTTTCTGGAAGCAGCTGCACTAGATGAGTTCCTTTTATGTTCCGTACGTTTCACCTCGAGTATGTACGTCCTTGGACTGAATCTGTTTGGATTGGATTTCATTACCGTTTTTCCTTCTCGATTGTAAAGTATATTAATTATGTGTAAAGTGCCATTCTATAATATATTTTTCTAGTAAATAGAACGCTTACGTCTCGTGACTTAGACATTGTATACAGTATTCAGTCGTAAATATACAAATATTATATATAAAACTACATGTGTTTTTCATACTTTTTTCCCTTCTGACAACCCTGAAAACGCGAGGATAAATAAAATCGAAATCTACAAAATAAACAAGAAATGAAATGAGAAATTTCTTTCCTTAAGTCGCCCCGACAACTTCCTAAAAGTAATAATATTCCAGCAAATTAACGAATTCAAATTTTCCCGCCGATATCTGATGCACAGTGTCGCCAACGTTATTGAAGCTGGATCGTAATCGATAAATTTCTCTTTGTAAAATATCTGACGCTTTCAATAAAATGAAAAAAGCCCTTCCATCAGATCTCAAATTACGATACAAGTTAAAATATAAAACTTGCACAACACACCTTTATGCTTCGTTTACTTGACATTTCCATCAGTGTTGCCAGACGATCAAAATTTAAGTCACCTGATTGGTTGACAAAAAAAAAGTCATCAGTTACCAACAGAAAATCACCAATTTAAATTCTTGTGCCCTGATTTTAATTTTAATTTTTGACATTTAGAAAAAAGCAATTTCAAAAGAACAAAAACAAAGTCATAAAAATTGAATACTCAAATAAAAATAATAAAAAAATTAATAAATAACAAGAAGAAACAAATTGAAAAAACAATTTGAAAAAACAAGGAATGCAAAATAATAAAAATTCAAAAATAATCACATTAAAAAAATAATAAAAACAAAAGACGATCGATTTAATCACACAATTTAAGAGATTCTGCATCGAAGACGTTAAATTTGAAGTGTTGTCAAATTTGTTACCGTAGTGACAGACAATCATAAGCCTCTATTTTGAATTTTAACAGTTAATAGTCATAGAAAATTTCTTTAAAAAAAATGAAAAAGAAATGTTGACAAGACAAAGCAGAAAACAAAATAATAAAAACAAAAGACAATCGATTTTACAACACAATTTAATAAATAAAAAAAAGACTCCGAAGAATAATGATAAAGCAAAGAAAAAAATAATAAAAATTGAAAAATAATCGAATTTTACAAAACAATAAAAACAAAAGACGACCTATTTTACAACACAATTTAAGAAATTAATTAAAAAATAATAATTTGATAAGAATGGTGACAAAAAAAAAAGAAAATAAAATAACAAAAATTAAAAAATAATCAAATTAATTAAAAAAAAATAAATAAATAAAAACAATAAACGATCGATTTTACAGCAGAATTTAATAGATTAATAAATTAACAAAAAAAAAACAATTTCAAGATAATGGTGACAAAAGAAAGAAAGAAAATAAAATAACAAAAATGGAAAAATAATCAAATTTTAAAAAAACAATAAAAACAAAAGACAAAACAACACAATTGAATAGATCAATAAATATTTTAAAAAATCAAGAAAATGGTGACAAAACAAAGAAAATAAAATTACAAAAATTCAAAAATAATCAAATCAATTTTAAAAAGTAATAAAAACAAAAGACAATCGGTTTGACAACAAAATTTAATATAGATTCAAAAAAGAAACAATTTAAAAAGAATAATGATAAACTAAAGAAAATAAAATAATAAAAATTAAAAAATAATCAAATTTTAAAAATACTAAAAACAAAAGACTGCACCGAGGACGTTTGAAATTTGAAAAAAATAAATGATGACAAGACAAAGAAAACAAAATAGTAAAAATTGGAAAATTATCAAATTAAAAAATAAAAATAAAAACAAAAGACAATCAATTTTGTAATACAATTTAATAGATTAAAAAATTTAAAGAGAAAAAGCAATTTCAAGAGAATGGTGACAAAAAAAAGAAAAGAAAATAAAAACAATTGAAAAATAATCAAATTTTAAAAAGTAATAAAAGCAAAAGACAATCGATTTGACAACTCAATTTAATAAATTAATAAATTGGAAAAAGAACAATTTCAAGAGAACGGTGACAAAACAAAGAAAATAAAATAACAAAATTAAAAAATAATTAAAATTAAAAAAAATAATAAAAACAAAAGACAAACGATTTTACAACGTAATTTAAAAGATTCATTAAAAAAAATAATTTGATAAGAATGGTGACAGAACAAAGAAAATAAAATAATAAATATTGAAAAATAATCAAATTTAAAAAAAAATTATGAAAACAAAAGGCAATATTTTCTGCAATTTTCTTTGTTTTTGTTTATTTCCTACAACAACCGCCTAAAATAGTCAAAGTGTTTATTTTACTTCGCTGTAGTCGTTTTTTATGTTTACGATGGTACATGAACACAAAAATTGAAACTTGTGCTTTTCGGTTGGTAACTGGTGACTCCTGTCAGCTAATCTGGTGACTTACGTTTTTTAACGTCTGGCAACACTGAGCGCATAACCTCAAAAGTTTGATACACGTGCCGACGTGCATAATGTAAATAATTATTAAAAACTGCGGAAATGAAACATAAAGGGCCAAGTACGAAGCGAAAATTAAGCAAAGCAGTGCCTGCAGAAAATGAAAAAAGCCAAGCCGGAGATAATTCTGAAAATGAAATCAACGTACGTGAGTTCCGATTACTTTTGCTCAATACTACTTTAATGACTACTTGTAGGATGACGATGATGAAGGATTCTTCAACGTTATCAATAACGAAAAAGAAAACGAAGACAGCAGTGATTCCGATCGTGAAATAACTGACAGTGATGAAGAGAACGAAGAAAATGAAAACGATTTGGAAGGCACCGAAGAAGACGAAGATGACTCTGATCTTGAAGGTAGTGAAGAAGAAGAAGAAGAAAATGACTCGGATCTTGAAGGTAGTGAAGAAGATGAAAGTAGTGACTCTGCCCTGGAAGATGATGAGGATCCACCAGTTAAAGAGTCGGCAAGTCACAAAGCAGAAAACAAAAATGAAGAATTTCAAAGCAAGAAAAAACACTTGGATAGAGTTATTGTGCCCAAAGAAGATGAGTATGCAGACCACGACACTTCCGACGAGGAAGACATACGTAATACAATAGGAAACGTGCCGATGAACTGGTACGACGAATACAAGCATTTAGGTTATGACTGGGATGGAAAGCAGATCCTAAAACCTGAGACGGGTGATCAAATCGATGATTTCTTGAAACGCATGGAGGACCCCGACTTCTGGAGGACGGTGAAAGACCCGCAGACGGGACAGAACGTCGTTTTATCCGAGGATGACATCGCCTTAATAAGAAGAATTCAAGGCCAGAAGATTCCAGACCATAGTTTCGATGAATATGCTGTGAGTGTTAATACTTAAGAGTCCGTTAATTGATTAAATACTTTGTCTCTAGCCTTGGATCGAATGGTTTACAAGCGAGGTGATGAAAACCCCTGTTAGGAAATTCCCTGAGCATAAACGCTCGTTCCTCCCCAGTAAAAGCGAGGCAAGAAAAGTGTCGAAACTAGTGCACGCCCTCAAGATGGGTTGGATCAAGACAAGGGCGGAGCAGGAGAAACTCAGAGCGAAAAAGGACCCCCAATTCTATATGCTGTGGCAGACCGACGATCAACCAGAGGAGATGCGACGCATACACAAACACATTCCAGCTCCGAAGCGCCACCTGCCGGGCCATGCCGAATCATACAATCCACCCTCGGAGTACCTCTTCGATGCTAAGGAGATGAAGGAGTGGGATAAACTCAAGGACGCCCCCTTGAAGCGCAAGCTACACTTCGTCCCGCAAAAATATGATTCGCTGAGGAAAGTCCCAGCATATTCTCGGTACATAAAAGAGAGATTCCTCCGGTGCTTGGACTTATACTTGTGTCCAAGGGCTATTAAAATGAAGCTGACCATCGAGCCCGAAGATCTAGTCCCAAAGTTACCGAGCCCCAAGGATTTACAACCATTCCCAACTGTCCTATGCATTCAGTACGTAGGTCACAGCGATATGGTGCGCAGCATCAGCACGGATAAGCATGGTCAATATCTAGCGTCCGGCTCAGATGATACCACCGTGAAGATTTGGGAAATCAACACGGGCCGGTGCGTGAAGACGATTAAGACAGAGGGCGTTGTGAGATCCGTCGAGTGGTGCCCCAACACCGCAATCTCTTTGATCCTTGTCGCCTCAGGCAATCGCGTTCTCCTAATAAACCCGCACGTTGGTGATTTTGTGGTTAACTCGAAAACAGATGCTGTGCTTAAACAAGTGCCCCAAGCCGAGGGGATCTTAAATGAAAGAGTCCGGGCTTGCATCCAGTGGGAAGAACCATCTGAAAGTGAGTACGCCGAGGGTATTCGCATCGTGCTGAAACACTTCAAGGAAGTCTCGCAAGTCACCTGGCACGGAAGGGGTGATTATTTTGCAACGGTCATGCCGGATGGGCAGAACCGGTCGGTTCTGATTAGCCAGTTATCGAAGAGGAGATCTCAACTGCCGTTTTCAAAATCGAAGGGCCTGGTGCAGCGCGTTTTGTTTCACCCCGTCCGGCCTTTGTTATTCGTGGCCACCCAAAGGAACGTACGGGTTTATGATTTGGTGAAGCAGGAGTTGGTGAAGAAGTTGCTTTCGGGGTCGAGGTGGATTTCTGCCATGGATATCCACTCGGGTGGTGATAATTTGCTGGTGGCCACTTATGATAGAAAGATACTATGGTTTGACCTGGATTTAAGTACGAAACCCTATCAGACACTCAGGTTACATGGGACTGCGGTGCGTGGGGTTGCTTTTCATAAGCGCTATCCCCTGTTTGCATCTGGTTCGGATGACAGGAGCCTTATAGTTTCACACGGAATGGTTTATAAGTAAGCAGCATTATTTAATCAAGGATGCTTGGCACTAGCATTGCTCATTCCCCCATTCCGTAATGTTACGAGATGGCTTTCTTATAGCGTTTTTGACTGACTGATACAGAACACTCTCAGATTATCTCCATCTCTTATTATTACATGAGGTTAAATCAAGATGAGAATACTTTGATAATGTTATTAATTTCATTTTGTACGGTCCGTTGCTTACGTCACGTGGGATGATTGAGCAATCCTTATTGTTTGATGACTTGATTTGGGGTGTTAATGACGTCTTGCTTTTATTTTTGCAGCGATTTATTGCAGAACCCGCTCATTGTGCCCCTCAAACGGTTTCAGGACCATGCTCAGTTTAATGACTTTGGTATTTTCGACGTGCGGTTTCACCCCCTTCAGCCTTGGGTCTTCACGTCCGGTGCCGACGGGACTGTTAAGTTATATTCTAATTAATTAATTAAATTTATGAGAACTTGAGTTTTTGTTTTTGAAATCAAAGGTCCCGTAACAACAGATTTTAATTAATTACTCATTTTAACACCCTAGAAAAAACTGATGAAACAAAATAATCCCAAGAATGGGAGATTAATTTATAAATTTGGCAACATGTATTTGTGAAGTTACCCACACATTGTTCACAAGAGTAAATGAATCCTAAATAATATGCATTGCTTTATGAATTCCACGAAATGATAATTTAATTTTTATACTTATTTCTCTAAATAGCTTCTGATAACTTCCTAAAAACATTAACGTTGCAACAAACTGATGCAATAAGTTTAAAATTTCAAATTTTCCCGCCAATATTTGATGCTTGGTGCTACCAACGTAACTGAAATTGGATTATAATTGATTGATTTCTCTTCATGAAGTTCCAAACGTGTGAATTATAATGAAAAAGGCGACCTACTAGACCTCAAATTACGATACAAGTCAAAATATAAAACATAAAAACGTAAAACTGCACCTAACCTAGAAATTGTTTTTTACAAAACTTTATTATTGAAAATGAAGCATAAATTAATGAAACTCGAGCCTAAAATTGATGAAAACACGCAAATTTGAGGATAAATTCAAAACAAATAAAGCGTCGTTCAAAAATGCAAAGTTTCGCGCCAAATATTTTAAGAACCACAAGTAACCAACCAATCTACGTTAGACAACAATAATTATTTATAAAAAATTAACTTACCGTTGTGAAATCACACAAAATTCACTAAATACACCATAAACTATGAAATTCTTAAATAAAAATATACGAACTTGCATCCACGTAAAAAAAAACAAAAGTCACTATGACCAGTATTACCAATACGCGGAAAACAGAAATCCCTCAACAGTTGTCAAAAATTCCTCAATTTGCTCCTAGACACAAGATTAAATTAAAAAAAAACAAAAGACTGTCGGTTTTACAGCGTAATAATTAATTTAAAAAGAAAACATTTTGAAAGAATGACGCATACACAAACACATTCTGGCTCTGAAGCGCCACCTACTGGGCCACGCTGAATCATACAATTTGAAAGGATGATAATAAAATAAAGAAAACAAAACAATAAAAATAATAATAATTCAAGAAAATTCAAGAAATGAATGATAAAATTTAAAGAATATCGACCATTCTTCTTCTTATTGTAATCGGACAAGACACAAAATGACATAGATGGCGCCACGAATGAAATTAACGAAAAATAAAAGCGTATCGACAGCTCTTCTTCTTCTTGAAATATAAGTGCAATAAGAAAACAGGAAATTAATTTTAAATTTCGCGCAAAAAAAAACTGCAGTTGAATAATACATAGATGGCGCCACATAATTTCGTTTGTATTATTTTTGCTTTGATGACGAAATTAATTGGATGAGAAGAAATAAGAATTAGATGAATAGAAAACGAATGAAATTAAAAAGCATCGACAATTCTTCTTAATTAACTAATTTCAAATTTCGCGCCAAAAATACTACAATTAGACAAGATTGACAAGATAGATGGCGCCACATAAGTTCGGTTTTATTTTCGTTTTAATCACGAACGAAATTAACGAAAAATAAAAGAATATCGACGTTCGTCTTCTTCTTAATTAATTAATTTCAAATTTCGCGCCAAAAATATTGTAGTCTGACAAGATTTACATAGATGGCGCCACATAATGTGGGTTGCAGGTATTATTTTCATTTTAATGACGGAATTAATTTGATCATAAGCAACAAAAGATAAAGATGAATAGAAAACGAACGAAATTAACGAAAAATAAAAGAATATCGACCATTCTTCTTTTTCTTAATTAATTAATTTCAAATTTCGCGCCAAAAGGATTTTAGTCGGACAAGATTTAAATAGACGGCGCAAAATAACTTAGGTTTGTTTTAGTCACGGAATTAATTGGACGAGAACAAACAAAAGAGTTAGATGAATAGAAAACGAACGAAATTAACGAAAAATAAAAAAATATAGACCATTCTCCTTCTTAACTAATTTCAAATTTCCCGCCAAAAATATTGTAGTCGGATAATATTTACATAGATGGCGTCACATAACTTTCGGTTGTTTTATTTTTGTTTTAATGACGGAATTAATTGGATGAAAAGAGCCGGACGAATAAAAAACTAATGAAATTAACGAAAAATAAAAGAATAACGACCATTCGTCTTCTTCTTAATTAGTATCAAATTTCGCGCCAAAAATATTGTAGTCCGACAAGGTTGACATAGATGGCGCCACATAATATCTTGTTGGTTTTGTTTTCATTTTAATGACGGAATTGATTAGATGAGAAGAAATAAAAGATTCTAATGAATAGAAAAGAATGAAATTAACAAGAAATAAAAGAATATCGACCATTATTATTCTCCTTAATTAATTAATTTCAAATTTCGCGCCAAAAATGTTACAGTCGGACAAGATTTACATAGATGGCGCCACGTAATGTCGGTTGCAGATATTATTTTCATTTTAAAGACGGAATTAATTGGATGAGAAGAAGCAAATTATTTATTCCTTAAATTGGCAACATTGATTATGATGCTGCACGGGGATCACGTCGAATAGAATTCTATTTTTATAACGTCACGAAAAGAAAGATGAAATCACATCAATAGTATTTTACTATCTGTTCTACGGGGTTTTAAGAAGTAATGGGAACAGTAAACTTAATCAATCATGGTCCCAAACCCAAACTATCACATGAAAGCGAATGCTAGGCAACGTGACGTCACCAAAATAGAATTCTACAGGGAGATCGAAATTGATTGTCTTAATCCTACACCACTTTCCACGAGCTTGATATCGATATTTTCATGCAATTATTAAAATGAAGTTAGCAACATAACGAGATCTAGGGAAGTTACTAGATATCCTAAGATTATGTTGGCATTTCATTGCTGTTCATTCACGAAAAATGGTTTATTTCAGTGTCATAGATTCAACAATAATTATGTTTTTTATTAATTAGGTTAGGTTTGGATATAGCTTTGATGCACCTTCATGTGTTAGATATAATTATTGATATCAAGCTCACGGAAAGTAGTGTAGAATCAGGACAATCAATTTAGGTCTCCCTGTACATGTCGTGATTCCATCACTGGTGGATGCCTGAGATTTTTTTTATTTAGAAAACATTATGTGAAATGCGAAGCCTCACCTAACATTAATTCTTTTATTTAGAAAGCGTTATCTGAAACGATTTTAATTAATTAATAATTTTTAACCCTTAAAAATTGAAAAAACAAAAAAATCCCATGAATGGGAGATTAATCTAGAAGTTTGGCAGCAATGTTTCTGAAATTTGCCGCACGTTGTTTTAATAATAAAGAAAATTGATTTAATTTAATTTTGCGTTCATTATTATTATAAATAATTATTACCGGAGACAAATAAAAAACGCCGAAGTTAATTGAGGTAACACATTGTGTTATGATGAGAGGCGTGCGCTTGGCAACACTGTAACGGTTTCCATTTGAAATTCGAATGTACTCGTAACGAATTTTGCAATTCTTTCTGCGACTTGGAAGGCAATCATTATAAATATTATCTCTTTATTTATTATTTGTATATAATCGGGGTCAATTTACTCTGGCATCTGACGGCGTCACATTCAGACATCGATAAACAACGCAAACAAAAGAAGTTAATTGCCACGCCTTGAACCGGCCAATGAGAGCGCGCGCCGCGGTCAAGATCCAACATGGCGGCGTGAAGTGATAAATAATCAGGAACCAAACCGGTTGTTGACATTTCCTGTTGTGATTAAAACAAAACGCCGCTTTCTTGAGATTAGGTTGGACCGAAAGCCGACGAGGATGTCCAGCGATTCCTTAAAAAGCGTAAGTGTTCCCTTTGGATGACGCATGAGACGTTTTGATGTTAAAAGGTTAAAATGTACCCTAGTTTTCGAGCATGGAAACACCGGGATACGTGGGTTTTGCAAACCTGCCCAACCAAGTACACAGGAAGTCGGTGAAGAAGGGCTTCGAGTTCACTCTCATGGTAGTCGGGGAGAGCGGGCTTGGCAAGTCGACCCTGGTAAACGCATTGTTTCTCACTGATTTATATCCGGAACGTGTAGTCCCTGACGCTGTGGGTAAGTCCCTCCTCATCACATGCCCCCCCCGCGCACGCCCCAAATCATTAATAATTAATGCGTTCCACAGAGAAGAGCAAACAGACTGTCAAATTGGAGCCTTCCACTGTCGAAATCGAAGAACGAGGTGTCAAGTTAAGACTGACTGTGGTGGACACCCCCGGATTTGGGGATGCTATCGACAGCACCGATTGTTTTACTGAGATTATACGTTACATCGATGATCAGTTCGAGCGGTTCTTGCGGGATGAATCCGGATTGAATAGGAAAAATATTATGGATAATCGAATCCATTGTTGTTTTTATTTTATTTCACCTTTTGGACACGGGTGAGTTGTGCTTACGTTCTTCTTCCCACAAATCCAAAAAAAAAATGTGGAGACTATTTTTTATACTGAGGGGGTGTACACGATTGAGATTTATTTTATTAGATTGGCAGCACTTTTCAAAGTTTATGTTGGTATACTGGATTTTGAAATTCAAAGTCTATGTTGTATTGTCAAATTCAAATTGAAAATGAAATAAATCGAGGATGTAATTATCACAACTTATTATTTTTGCAAACATTTACATTGTTGATTAGTTCTGAACAATTGTCAACTCTAACCTATAAAATTAACAAGTAGTTAGGTCGTGACATCTTATGGTCAGTTTTTGAGTTAAAATGTTTATGAGCTGCAACAAATTTTTAAAAAAATTAACCAAATAATTGAGAGAAAACAGGGAAACTATGAAAATAATAATGATTGTGTCAATTCCTCAGTGTTCCCAACCTACTAGATTTGCTTCAATTATTTGTACCCACATGGTACTTGGTTAATAGGATTTTTTTTTAATTTTGAAGAACAAGAAAATCTCCATACTTAAGAAATTGGAGGATTTGGAGTTCTTGGCTAAATTCAATGACATAAGATTTAGATCTTACATCATGTCTTCCTTAAATTTAACCAAGAACTCCAAATCCTCCAATTTCTTTTTACAAAATTTCGTAAATATTTTCTTATTACAGATGTTTTCTTTCTTCAAATTAAAAAAAAATCATAACAAACAAAAAAAGCGTGTGGTAGTACTGACTTAAAAAACACCAACAAATGTCATTCGGGTGTGTGATGCTGTTTTCAGTATTACCAATCAGATTTTAAAATGGCACTTGCTAAATTCTGAAAAAATATGTAAGATTACATATCTGACCATTTTAAAACTTCAGCTTTCACGAAAATTTGCAAATCCATAAATCATAACATTTTCAAATGACTACGTTAGACCCTAGAGCGCTCTCGGAGTATTCTCATCTTATTTTAACTTTATCAAATAATAAGAGGTGGAGACATTGCGAAAGTGCTCTAGAGCAGTCAATCGAAGACGCCATCAAATATTCACTGGCCAACAAAATATATCCTCTAGAATGTTTTCAGTGCCAAAGCCTGTAGGTAGATGTGATAGAGTAGACATGAAGCAACGAAGGCACCACGAACGGCAGAGGGCGCATATGTTTTAAACATTTCGTGAAGATAAGGTGGGGATAATGATGTTGTTTATTTTTTATGTTTTGATTAAGAAACCTTTGAAAACCAAATTGATAACTGGTTCGAACCAGTGTGTTAACTTTTAATGATGTCTATCTATAAAATATTTCATATAGATAATTAAGCCAACGCTGATAGCGCCTCTTGTGAGTGTTTGGTCCTTATGGTGCCTTATTCGTTGTGACGTCACTCGCGTCGGTACTTTATCAATGTTCAGTGCTCATCATCAGCGCCCTCTAGTGGTATGTGGCAATACTAATATGTTCAGTGCTTTATCCGGCAGGTTGCGTTTAAAAAGAGTCTGTTCTACGAAAACTTTCGTTAGTGTGGCTCCCTCTGCATAATTTTGAATTGAACTTCCTGCGTTGCCATAAGCCATCCTCCATTTATATCATATTTGAACGCGAATCGATTCAAATTCATTTAAAAATCACTGATTGCATTCCATTTGCAGTTATTCAATTTGCAATCAGTGATGAGGAAGTGATGGAGTTTCACTTCCCACACCCCAGCTGGTTTTTAAGATCAGTTATCAGTTTCATATGATTGCTTACCTATTTTGAGGTTATGTTAATTTTAGTTTCAAAACGTCATTCCTGTAAGAATCTCTCGGTTCACTTTGAAATCAGTTCAGTTCAAAATCAAATCGATTTGATCTTGAGTGAAGTGAATGGCTATAGTTACTGCATTTAATATTACATTTTAATCGAATTTTGCATAATTTAGGATAATTCGAATAATAAATCATAAATATATTGCATTCTTATCATGCCAAGACATTACACTTTTAGAGATTGTGCGATAGTTTGCAGGAATCACTTCTCTGAAGTTAGCAAAAGGTCCTGTAGTGTGGCTCCCTCTTCGGAACGGAGAAATGGCTCTGAACTAAGAATGGAACTAGCTAGTCGGATAAAGAACTTTGTTTTTTATTCATCTAGGAAGCCGAGTTCAAATTACATGGCTCCAGAGCACTCTGAGAGGATCTCTATCCCCTGTTATTACACGAGGTTAAAACAAGATGGAGATATTTTGAGAGTGCTATAGAGCAGTTGGTCGCACCCCATTGCAGTGTCGCCAACTTAGCTCTTTTAGGGCTGGATTTAGCCCTTTTCTGTAAAATTGTAAAATAGCTTTTAAGAGTCACTCGAAGCTAATCAACAGAATAGTTGGCAATTACACATTCTCAATAAATTGAATCTTTCGAACGATTCAGTATTTTTTCGTTACAGCTTGAAGCCCCTGGACATAGAATTCATGAAACAATTGCACAACAAGGTGAACATCGTTCCTGTGATCGCGAAAGCCGACGTGCTGACCCGCAAGGAAATGCAGAAACTCAAGAAGACTGTAAGCCCCTTTTATATTTACTCGCCCCTTCTTACCTAATGACAATCAGGTTTTAGATGAAATCGCCGCGAACGGTATACGAATTTATTCTCTTCCCGAGTGCGATTCCGACGAGGACGAGGAATACAAAGAGCAAGTATGACATAACCTCACTTTCTCTTCCCTTTGATACATGAGAATTTTTGCTTTAGTATGAATGCGTCTTTATATTTGGGCGTTACGACAATTAAAAATTATTATTTGCTCTGAATGTGCTTTGTTTTTAGGTTAGGATTTTTGTTTCTCTTTTTATTTGAGGGTTTTTGCTTTGCGTTTAGGTTAGACAATTAAAACAGGCCGTTCCTTTCGCTGTGTGCGGAGCAAACACGCTGATGGAAGTTCGAGGTAGGAAAGTCAGAGGGCGTTTGTATCCTTGGGGCGTCGTTGAGGTGGAAAACCCGGAGCATTGTGATTTTATAAAGCTGCGCACCATGCTGATAACTCACATGCAAGATCTGCAGGAAATAACGCAGCAAGTCCACTATGAGAATTATCGATCGGAAAGGCTGGCCAAGGGGGCGCCACCACCTAAACGGAACACGTACGTTGCCATCTATTATTTTCAAACTCAATTAACGTACGCTGTCATCTATTACTATTATTTTCAAACTCAACGTACGCAATCGATTGCAATGTTGCCAATGTGACTAATTTTGGTGAAATTTTAAACACTTTCAATTCACGACCAGTGAATAATTTTAACCAAACCAGTCCTTATAAAACCAAATAATTACTTCAGTCGATTCTGTCATTTTATGATGACATCTGTCATAAAATAAATATCGATGTTGTCAAAACATAAAAGTCGAGTTCTTCTTTACCGACAATACGTGAAAACTTAAAAAACACGTCGTTTTTGGTTATTTTCGGAAGAAAATGGAAAAAAATGAATGACGATCGATTATTGCCAGTAGAAGAAACATTCGAAAGTTTTCTTTTTTTTTTACCATCCGTTGTGTTTTATTTTATTTTTACCATCATAGTGTTTTATTTATTTTTGTCTTTCAAAGTAGAGAACGCAGTTATTTTTATAAACATTTGCAATTTGTTCCAAAATTGATTCTGTTTTGTTGTTTTATCATGAGGTCGAAATTCGAACGTCTTTTGTTTCGTTTTCAATTTTTTTCTATGCAAAAATGAAAAGGAAGGGTCAACATGAGCGTCAACAATTTTTTTTCTTGCGTTTGTTAAACAACCGATCTTTTTTTGTTTTTTTTTTTTTTTTTAACAAAAACCGACAATCTTTTCTCTAATAATTTTTATTTTATTTATTTTTTAATGCTGAGGTCAATGTTGCCAACCAATCCTAATTTGCTTAAGTGGAATATTTAAGTATTTAATACGTTCAATAAGGTGAAAGTAGTTTGATTTTGGCATTTGTTTCTAGTAAAGTTTTTAGTAACTTTTTAGTGATCATTTAAGCTAAGCGTTTAGACTTTTTAGACTTTTTGTGAGCGCCTATTGGCAACACTGGTCGATCGTTTCGATCAGTTATTAATCCACGTCCATGCAATGTTGACAATATTACTCATTCGTTTCAATTGTTATTTAATGTCAATTGTTTTGCTTATGGCCAGTTGTACCTACTACTTAAGCTCTGCTTAACTTTAAACGTCACTAAGGCTGCGTTGTTTAAAGGATTTAAACCAGGATTAAATTTAATCCTAAGTTAGAATATGACAATCATTATGACGTACAGCATTTTGTGTGTCACATTCTAACTTAGGCTTAAATTTAATCCTGGTTTAAACCTTTCATACAAAGCAGCCTTTACTCATTTGTTTCAATTGTTTCACAAGTGAACGATATTACTCATTTGTTTCAATTGTTATTGATGATGACAATTGTTTGATTTAGTTGACGTTATTACTCATTTAATTCACAAGTGAACGATATTACTCATTTGTTTCAATTGTTTCACAAGTGAACGATATTACTCATTTGTTTCAATTGTTTTTAAAGTCAATTGTTTCACTTGGACTTTGTTTTTGCAAAGAATATTGTTATTACACTTTGAAAACATTCTGACACCATAAAGTAGGAAGACTTTAAAACAAACAAAGAAAGAATATTGATTTTCTTGAATATTAATGATTGTGATCATGAAATGAATGAAGACTTAATTAACAGGTTAATTGAGGAAAAAAATGTGAACGAAAAGGACCGCATCCTCCAAGAAAAGGAAGCAGAACTGAAGCGAATGCAGGAGATGTTGGCCGCGATGCAGGCCAAGATCCAGCAACAGCAGTGATCGACCTTGCTCTGCTCCCCCCCCTCGGATTTTATTGCTCAAGTGCGAAAACCAGGAGCTTGGCGAAAAAGACCTTCGGCTTCCCGATCCAACGCTGGACGTCCCCCGCGTTCACAAAATTTCTATGTACATAGCGTTTCCGTTCAGTTAATTGAAGTGTACTTAAGACGTGTACTTTTTTACGTTGAAGGATATGATTTTACGTTGTTAACGAGATGAAATATTTTTTAAAGAGATTTCCTATTTTTATGCTTTTTATATATACATTTATATATATATTTTTTTGTGTATTTTTCGTCTGTACTTAGGATAGGAAGTGTAGTTTTTTTCTTTGTTTAATTTCAAACGATTTGAATATAAAGGCCAAATATATGTTTTTTATATCAAACGAATGCCAGATTAAAAAGAAAGCACATCTTTCGACTTTATTTATTTTTTCTAAGCGGCAATAAAACAAACGGCAAAACTTAATTAGTTTATTGAGATTCAAAATTCATTCTTAATCAGTCTCGAAATTAAATAAAAAATAAAGTTAAGGGGCGGGGGAAAAAACGTTGGGGTAACAATATCTATATCACGTATAAATTCTAATTAAACTATCACATTGATTTTACATAAACTATGAAGATTACAAACAACTCTTTTTTTATTATACGATTAATCGATTTTCTTCTGGTTTCTCTTTTTAGTTGGTGTATTCGTTTAGTTTTCAAAATCAAATCCGACGAGACAAATTTGGTCTTTTTTAAAAAGAAAATTTACGGGGTGTCAAAAAAAATTGTACTTTCCAGAGATATGTTGTGCGTAAATTTCCAATGACACAACCGTACTTTGCACATTTAAAAAAGGTGTATAGAGATCAAAAATATAAACGTGCTTTAGATTACATCCTAAAGAAAAATGTGCTTCGGAAGTTACAGGTTCAAGGTGCAAAGCAGTTGTTGCCCCGTGGCCGTAATCAATTTTTTTATTTGATTCGCGTGCATCGTTTCTTTGCACATCGTGACGTACGGCTCGTAGTTCTGGATCTCGTTCAGGATGTCGTTGTTTTCCAGGAACTCGCCGCTTGATTGCTTAAACAAGCTCTCATCACAGCCGACGTTCAATTCGGACTTCTTCACGTCAACGGGCTCGGTTTCAAACGTGCCCGACACGTTCATTTTTTGGGGGAAGACCTCCAGCAACTGTTCTAGGTTCATGTTAGTTGCCACATGTGACAAAACATCTAAGAAAAAAAATTGCAAATATTATTATCCATTCCTTCCCCCTATTTATTATCGCAGTAGGCCGTGATTTTAAGTTTGCATTAATTTTGGATCGCTGTAATTGTTATGACATGTGTAGGGTTGCCAACTGTAAAAAGCTAATTTACGGGAAATCGACCAACTTCGTTAGGTAACAGCTTTACTTCACTTTTACTTACTTTCAAATAAAAAGAATATGTATTCTACCTACTTAACATCGTTTTAGACAGTGTTGCCAACTTACCAATTTCCAAATTACGTATTTTCGATATACAGTGTCATTCATAAAGTTCGCGACGTGTTATAACTTTTATGAAAAAAAAATAACACTAATATCAATTTGTGCGTGAATCAAAACGACTCAACCACATCTAGTTGAAAGTTCAACTCGAAAAAACCAGAATAAATTTAAAAAAAAACGGTTTATTTTTAGGTGAAAGCAAAAAAAAAATCGAAAGCGGTTCGGATTTATCTTAGTTCACAACCAAATCGATTTCAGTTTAGTTCAAAATCAAACCTTTATGTGTTTTGAAAAAAGAATAGAATATACAGGGTGTAACTGAATGATTGTAAAAAAAAATTGGAGGGGTGATTTCTGAGCCGATTCCAAGTAAAAAAGTCTCTATAAACATGTGGCCTAAATGTTTCGTTTTTGATACAGTGCCATTCATAAACTTCGTGACGTATAGGACAATTTTTTCTTATTGATTTTTTATGGAAAAAATAACACTAAGGTCAATTAGTGCGTAAATCAAAATGATTCGACCACATCTAGTTGAAAATTTAAAATTAAAATTTAATTTAAAACAAGAATGAATTAAAAGACGGTTCATTTATAGATGAAAACAAAAAAAAAATCGAGAGCAATTTAGATTTATCTTGGTTCACAACCAAATCGATTTCAGTTTGGCTCAAAACCAAATCTTTTTGTATTTTGAAAAAAAAAGGAATATACAGGGTGTAACAGAATGATTGTAAAAAAAAATGAAGGGGGTGATTCCTGAGCCAATTTCAAGTAAAAAAGTCCCTATAAACATGTGGCCTAAAATTCTTCGTTTTCGATATACTGTGCCATATGTTTGTGACATATGGGACACCTTTTTATTATTGATTTTTACGGAAGAAAATAACACAGAATCGTATTTGACGTTAAAAATCGTGTCATCCCGATTGGACGTTTAATAATATTATTATTATTAAATTAAAATGATTTTGCGTATAGACTGTTTGAAATATTTCCGTCGTTTTTTGTTTTTTTTTCCGCCACCATCGACTGCTTCCGAGTTTGAAACTCGTCTTCAAGTATTCTTGACAGTTTTTGGAATTTTTTCTTTTGTTGTTGTTGTTGCCGTTTTTGTTTGAAATCAATCAATCTTTTTTTCCTTTTTGTCCTATTTTTCCTGAAATTATTTCATGTTCTTTCGCAAACATTACAATCGTCATTTGTTTTTCTAGCTTTATTCTATTGTAAAATGTACGATCGCCATCTGTTTGTTGTTTGTATTTGACGTTAAAAATAGTAAAACCAAATTTTCTTGTTTGTGTTTTGGGATTTTAGAAATTCAAAAAAGGGGTAAGTTTTTCTAAATTTTTCAATAAACCAAATTTTTTTAAGGTACAGAGTTCTGATGAGGCCCAATAAGTCCGAAATACATGTATAAACTCTTTCCTAACACTTTCTATATTGCCAGTTACACAATTTTTATTAATTTTCGTTAAAAATAGTGTCATTCCGATTTGACATTTAATAATAATAACAAATTAAAATGAATTTGTTTCTTTTTTTGTTTGTTTTTAGCCATCATTTGTTTATCGACTGTTTCCGAGTTTGAAACTCGTCTTCAAATATTCTTGACAGTTTTTGGAATTTTCTTTTTCGTTGTCGTCGTTCTTATTTGAAATTAATCATTTTTTTTCCTTTTTTGTCTTACATTTTTTGAAATGATTTAATTTTCTTACGCAAACATTACGATCGTCGTTTGTTTTTCTACCGAGTGACTTTTTATTTCAACTCTTGCCGTGGAACTTGGACGGCTTGTCTTAGCTTTACTGTAAAAAAGCGTCAAGGGGTGCAATGACGTACTTTTCAATTAAGCTAAGACATGCCGTCCAAATTTCATGGCAAGAGTTGATAAAAGAATTTAAAAAATCACCCGGTATCTTTACTGTTTCGTAAAATGCACGATCGTCATTTGTTTGTCGTTTGCAGAGAAAAATAATCGTATTTGACGTTAAAAATCGTGTCATCCTGATTTGACGTTCAATGATAACAGTAATAAATTAAAATGAATTTTTTTTAAGTTTGAAATTCGCGCTCAAATATTTCCGTCGATTTTTGTTTGTTTTTAGCCACCATCATTTGTTTCATCGACTGTCTCCGAGTTTGAAATTCGTCTTTAAATATTCTTGATATTTTTTGAAATTTTCTTTTCCGTTATTGCCGTCATTTCTTTTTCTGTTTTTTTTTTCTCACGTAAAATTTACAATCGTCATTTGTTTTTTGCTTTTTCTTTATTTCCGATTATATTGTTTAAAGAGTCAAAAAGTTTTTCCTTTTTTTTGTTTTTATTTGTTATCATGTTATCTGAAATTAAATGATCGCTGGCGAGTATCACGATCGTCACTTGTTTTTCTTACTTTCTTCAAAATTTTCATTTTTTTTCTCATTTCTATATCGTCGAAAACGTTCTTCATTTTCTCTTATTAATTGCCTTACAGAAATTAAGAAATTCTTCGTTTCTTTTCCTTTTGTAAATAACGTGCCTTCTTTAAAATTTCTCCTCGTGGTGTCCGTGAGTTATTACTTGTGAACCAGCCTCACTTGAAACCTATAGCGTTTTCGATTCACCTGCACCGGTTGCAATTAGTGTATTTGCATCTTCTTTTAACTTCACCTAATAACACGAGACGAAGATATTCTGAGTGTGCACTGGTGCAGTCAATCGAAAACGCTGTTATAGCGTTCTCCACTGGCTGCACTAGTGCACACTCGTTATATTTTCATCTCATTTTAACAGCATGTAATAATAAGAGATGGAGATACAGTGAGTCTGTACTAGTGCAGTGAGTGGAAAACGCTATTAATAACAATTAATACGTCAATACGTATATCATAACCTCACTTTTCCTATTGAAGGAAATATCTTCAATAAACTTAAAAAACCAGTTTTATTTTCTATGTCGTTTGAGGGTGGTTCACAACTAACAAGTCACGGCCAACTACGAGAAATTTTTAAAAAGGCGCGTTAGGATTGTCATCTGTCCTCTTTTTTTTATTTCTTTATGAATTTCGAATCGTTACATCTTTTTTTGTTAAGATCGTCATTTGTTTTTCTTATTTCAGGAATTAGATTTTTTTAATTCGATCATCAAAGACTTATTATTATTGTTTTTCTTTTCTTTAGAGATTTCTTTTTCCATTTTGATCGTGTTTTTCGGTCGTTTTTCATTCTTTTTTGGTTTTGATTGTTTCCATTTCTTTCTCCTTGTTTCTGTTTTTCCGTAAACGTTGCGATCGTCATTTGTTTTTCCTTACACACGGTGTAATATTCGATACGTTCCGAATAATAAGAAGAAGAGACAATGAATTATTTAATTTTTTTAAAGCACTCTTAGTTTGTTCTGAATTGACTGTCGAATAAACGCGATAATTAGCGTCCCACACATACACCTTATGTGGGACAGATGCCTAAAAACGGGAGGTCCAGGCTCATCCGGGACAGTTGGCAACCTTAGACATGAGGCTCACCGCTTGTATTATAATTTTTCTTTTATACATCATGTGCCATCCCGTACAATAATCAGACTTGGGACATTTCGGAGCGTTGCCATGAGAACTACGCAATGTCTGCGTGGGCACTTTTCATTGGTCCTCGTGTTACGTAACCATGACAACGTTCTGAAACATCCGAAGTCTGACAATAATTTTTATATACCTTTAAGGATTTTTTTGTAGAAGAAACAAACATGTTTCAAGGCCACATCCTGCGAAAGTCTTATAATCCTGCCCTGTATTGTGGCGATCAAAAATTTCCATTCGTCATTCTTCGTGAAGCGATTCTAAAAAAAGGCAGTTTTTTGATTATGGAGCATAAATTGGGTTCGTCCCTACCAACCTTGCCGAATTGCAGCAGACACTGAGGACAATTATCAATCAGCGTCGCAACACCCTCGTTAACCCCCATGTTAATCGACTGCAGGCTGAGGCTACCGCGCAAGTTCTCGTTCAAGGCCAAGAAGGTGTTGACTTCGACGACGACCTGCTTGGGAACGAACGGGCAACAAAGCAAGGCCTGCAACTTCCTCAGAACACAGTCAGCTTCGGCGTTCGCCCCGGACGTCTCTTTCGGTACGTAATCCTCCATGCAGGCCGCGTACAACTTTGAGGTGATCTCCATTTGGAAAGGCGGCATCCTGTCGAGGTACTCGAAGCGGTGCCCAGCAAACAGGTACGAGTCTTTTTGATTGCGCTTGTTGTTGTTCTCGAAGTACGGGTTTTTGTCGTCCTCGTTTTGCTCGACGCATTCATCCAGGCCGTTCCTTGAAAAAATCATCACCAAAAATAAAATACAGAGCATTCATAAACGATTGAAAGGCGTTTGAATTTAGCGCGCAGTCCTGTTGGTAATTTTCATTTTATGGCGTTGGTATTTTTGCTGCGCCTGAGTACGCAGTGCTGCCAACCAAATTTTGAGTATTTATTGATCATATTAAATTTGGGTAAATGAGAGATTTTATTAATAATTTGGAGTTGTATTTTCCTTTTGTTTCTCGACACTCGATAGATGTATCTAGTACCAATTTACGAGGTCTTCGACTAATGTATAGGGGGGGGGGGGGAGTTGGCAACACTGCGTTTTTTTTGCATGTTAACGTTTTGAATAAATAGTAAAATAAATGTAATATTAGTATTTTATCACTTGTCCTTGGCCTTTGAGTAATTTGCATTGGGATTTCCGGATACGCAGGATTGGCAACACTGCGTCCACGTTGATTTCTATATTTTCGCCAAGTTTCACTGAAATATTCTTATTCAAAATCATCAACAACGCAATTAATAGAAAAAAATACAGCATTTAGTACCAACTGCAAAAATGAAGCTATCCAACGGAAAATTCAAATTCCTTTCAGTTATTTCTGAACGCGCGATATAAATTCAAAAACAAATGCCTTGCCGACTTTGATGGTGACAAATTCAAATTCCTTTCGGTCATTTCTGAACGCACCGTTTAATTTCAAAAACAAATGGAGGTAACTTACGATGCCTTGCAGTCTTCGATGGTGCCACATTTCTCCTTCATTTGGAGAATCTGCAACTGGGAGAGGTAGGAGCGAACGAGGAGCTTGAGGGCCTCGTGGGTGGCCCGGTCGAAAGACAGCTTCGAAAGCTCCCTGTTTTCGTGTTTTGCGAAAAACGACTTGAAGTATAACTCGAGGGTTGTTTGGAGGACGTGGCTTCCGGTGGTGGCGTCTGAACCTATGCTTGCGGGCAGGTATTCCAAGAAAACCTAAATGATAAATTTTCCTCATAAAAAATGACTCTCATTCTCTTATTGATGACGTCAAAATATATGATTCCGATCACTAGTTATAAATGAAAAAAAAATTGCTTACTTTTAATAGTTTGTTCAAGGTTATTAGCTTTCGTTCTATGACTAGAGTAACGAGTGCCTCTGATAGCACGCTTGCATGCGTCGACGTCAGCAGGATTGCCAACTCGGAGAACGTAATCGAGTTTTTGTTCTTCCCCGAGCACGCAGTCGTCTCAAACAGTAACTCCCAATTCTGCAATAAGATCCCCAGCAAATCATCCTTGTTAATATCGACAAGCAAATCCTGCGCTCTCTTCTGGTTGCATCGCTGTAAATGCAGGATTACCAACGCCAGTAATTTCTCGTTCTGTTTACCCGGCGAGCTGCAAAATATTTTTTTTTATTTTGGTACAGACAGGTAACAAAGAGACGTTTCTCCAATAAAATCTAAATTTAGTTTAGAACACTATATCGAGTAAGAGGAGATGATGTTGACGACCACATTATGAAACTCATTTGGGTTTCATAAAGCAACTCATCAAAGCATCCGAAATTTTATTTTATTAAGTTGGCGACAACAGATAACCTTTAAACTGACATTTGTTGTCATCTTAAATTATAAACATAACCTCCAAATTGGCATTTGTTTGAAATGTTTTAAGTGCCAACTTTGACGCATACCAAAACAGAATTTTCCTATATTTGAATTTCAAATGAATTTTTTTATATCTAAGAACCAAAATAATATAAAACAAATTGCACAACAACCTGCAAGTCCCATTGTTTAAAATGTTGATCAGTTTGTCAGTCGAGTACTCTCGCAGTATGTTGCTTTTCAAGACGAGATTCGGCAGGTCCTCGAAGCTATGCGAGTGGAATAGCTCGACTATGGTTTCCGTGAAGCTCTGCTGCGAACCGGAACTGAAGTGCTTGTCTGCACTTGACCCATACTTATGGTCCAATAATATAGTTCTCAGGTAGAACAGAACGCCCTTCGTGCTCTGCAATCGTTCAC
Organism: Serrognathus titanus; assembly: GCA_039766575.1. Classification (NCBI taxonomy): domain Eukaryota; kingdom Metazoa; phylum Arthropoda; class Insecta; order Coleoptera; family Lucanidae; genus Serrognathus; species Serrognathus titanus. The sequence goes on from CM077911.1 coordinate 1,311,780, forward strand.
GTGATACGAGGGGGGAAATATTTAATTACTTCGTGACTTACGGGGTTGTTTGATTGCTCCTGCACTTTCCTAACACGCTTCAAAACCTCAGCCAGATACATGAATGCCATTTTATAATACGGAACGCACAGTGAGTAATCGTCTTCATTTCCACACCTACAATAACGAATACATCAACAGCGACTTGGATTTTTTTTTCTTTTTTGTACCTACATGATGTAGTGGTCACCGAGCAAAGCGCATGAAACCCGATAGGTCTCGATCAGGTCTTCGTTGTTGACTTTCTTGGGGGCTATTAAGGTTACATTCCCTTCAGCAACGCACCACTTATTCAAGATGAGTGAAACGCGCAGGATCATGTGGGCCTCGTGCATTAAGTGGCAGTAGGTTTGGGTAGACGTGAAGCGGTGCACGTTTGCCACTATGGAGATGTCGTTGAAAACTGTTTTAGGGGTCGGGAGTTCCAAGTTATACAAAGTCCAGTACGAAGCTGTCGAACTGGAAGCAATAAAAACAGTAGGTAGAAAAAAATAACCCCGTGGGTACCAAAAACAAGTTTGTTTTACCTTCCACTTGAACTGACTGAGTGCGTCGGTGAACTGTCAGCGTTTGCTAGAAGTACCAAGTAACTGTCACCGAGGAGGACCTCTTCTATGCCTAGGAAAGGGCGTAAGCCCACCAGGCAGACGGATTCATTGACAGGAGGACACGCCTGTGGCCAATCAACTAAATCGATTAAAGCATCCACCTTGGGTGGTGGTAACTTACGACATTGTAACTATCAATGACTTCCAAATTCCTGCACAGTTCGTGTCCTGCACGTAACGTATAAGATTCAAGGCCCGTCTCTGTGAGGGCATGCAGAAAGTAGTCCTCCATTATGATCTTGTAAACGGGGGCCGTGAAGGGGTACACGGATATGCAGTTGTCCACCGTCCTCGACATATCTGTGGGCAGGGTGAAAATTAATTTAACAAAGAATTAAATAAAAACACCAATGAAATTCTCATATCAAAATGAATTTGGTCTTGACTTTTCTAACGCACTGCATATACAGGCTGACTGACAATTGTCCTGCCAAAGAGACAACCTGAAGACTTCTAACGCACTGTACATATACAGGGTGACTGGTAATTGTTCCACCAAAGAGAAATCACGAGAACTTTTCTAAGGTAATGTATATATATAGTGACTGACAATTGTGTCGCGAAAGAGACTTCTAACGCACTCATCCCAAACCTACTTTTTAAACATCTTTCCTGTAATCTGTTACGCGTTTTTATTGGAAACAATTGTCAGTCACCCTGTACATAAGAGATTTACCAGCATCATAGAATTGATATAAATATCCTTCCTGTTGCGTTGTAACCATGCAAGAGACACTGTGCAACATCTGGCGAAAATTGCTTTTCAAAATCTTGTTGCCGTCAATATTGGTGTTGGCCGCCTTCTTCTTCAAACTGTGATCGACATACCACGGTTTCAGTAACAAACACTTGAATTCCTCAGTCACTTGCTTCTGAGCACTCTCAATTATGATCGGCTTCAGCTTCAATTGTATCAAATCCTGAAGCTCGCACCTCAACGACCTGCTCTAAAAATGTAATTCAACATAGACTTACCCCCGACAAAATCACCGCCCTCGTTTACCTCTACTCCCCCTGGGTACTTGACATGGGCTTTTATTTCTTTCTCACAGAACATAAACGGACAGTATTTATGGATTATACTGTTCTCTCTGACGATGGTCGGGAGGTGCATCGTGACCTTTTCCTTTCCGACATTCAAGGCTTCGTTCCTCAACAGCTTCTTGTAATTAATGGGAGCATCCTCGTGATCTAAAAGACGCAAGACAGTAATAACAAAACCTCGACGTGATGCAACACTTACAAGTGAAATTGTATTCGCAGTCGTTATCACCTGAAGTCGGCTCCTTGCCGCTAGTTGTAATGACCTTAAATAGGTGGAGTGTGTCGTGGTTCGAGCACGCGACGTAATTCTCGCATAGCGCAATTTCCGTGGGCATAAAACTCAGCTCAATGGTCAGGGCCATCTCTTCGAAGTCCATGAAGCGCAGCTTGGAAATGTCGTGGACTTTCACTTCGAAAGTATAGATGGAAATCGTCTTATTCGACTGAATTATTATATTGCCTGAAACCTAGCAAAAAAAAAAAAAAAAATGTGGGGGACCTCCCAGGAGAGCGCACTGAAAATCCAACCTGGCAACATTGTATTTTATGCGGATTTCTTTTAACAGGGATTTCAATCATTTCTAGACTGCTGAGTTCCGACTGGTTGGTCGTGGGCGTGACTCGACCGGCGATCCTCGCCCTCATCGGTTGGACCATCCCACATTCCGAGGAGCCCAGGCTGATGCCGCTGCTCGTCATTTTTGATTGCTGCATCGTCGCCACGTTGTCCCAGTTGACGTACACACGTACGAAATTCGTCTCGCGATTTTGACGGTTGTATTTTGTCTCGACAGTTGCAATGTAATCACCTGAAATGGCTCGTGTGATTAATTGTGAGGTTAAAATCGCTCTACTCACCGTTCATGCAGTGCACGATCTGAGTGACTTCATCAACCGTCGGGAATGAGAATAAAACTTCGGCATGGTCGTTTAAATCACGCACTTCAATGCAGTGACTTGATAAGGCGAGCAAGAGCCGATGTGGGGGCGCAATTGCGCTTGCCGTAGGTTGCTCGATGGTCTGTATGTGTTGGCTCGCAAAGTGATGCACCGAAATCACCCTGACCATTGTCAAAGTACTTGTTGCACGGAGTATGCGAAAATTATCGATTATTTACTCGTCGAAGGTGTGTACTTGAGTAATTGGAGTAATTTCCATGCAAAAACAGGAGCGCCCGGCTGAAATTATTGATTAACACAGTGGATATATCACATGGGGTTTAGGTCGTGTGGTGATCATCGAAAGGCCGATGCAACTTACTTAATTTTTCAACTAAATGCAGGAGATTTAACGGAATATAACAGCGGGGCTTAGTTTTATGTGTTTTAATTAATAAACGAGCGATTAACTCATTTTTGATTTTGACAGCTGACTGAAGCGACCTCTAAGTCTGATCTCATTAAACAGCTCTTGCACTATCTCGGCTTAAAATTCGAATTTAATATTAATTAAATGTCACCAGTATTTAAATTATTTAAAATTAAAAAAGAACGGCTTTAAAAAGCGACCCACACTTAATTTTGCACAATTGACGGAAGTGCTCTTTACATGAACTCAATGACGTTTTACGTAGTAGATTCCCTGTATATAAAGAGGAATTAATCTCAACATAAGAGTGAGAGGGTAAATGCAAAATTGATAAATGAAATTCAAATGTAGAGTTGACAGCAAAAGACATGTAATTTCTTATCACAATCGCCTGTGACCTGAAATTCATTGAATCACACGTTATGTGACACCATTGCATCTAAGGCTACGTTCGTTTATTCAACATCTTTCTCACTCACGACTTTTAACCTATTTTGTAGCTCGCTCATCCGTTTAAAACAATCTTGTGTTTATGTTATTTCCATGACAATAGGCGATCTATTCACACCCTACTTAAATGTGGGACGTTTACCCGAATTGAATGCTGTGGATAAAAAAAGAACGCTTACGGAAGTGTTGGAAAAATAATACCGGATGATTAAAAAAGAAGAAAATTGCCACAGTGAGACAATACCACTAGCTTTCAACGAACTTTTGTTTTAGTTTTTCGAATAGATTTTCTTTTGTTTTAGTTTTCAGAATCGATCTTCTTTTGTTTTAGTTTTTAGAACCGATCTTTTTTTTCGATTCTCGGGTTCTCTGCGTGTAGAAAGTTTGTAGAACTTGACGTTTTGATCATCTTGTCGTGATCTTCTTCAGAAAAGAGGTTCTCTTCACTTCACAAACTTTCTACAACGACGGCCGTGAAAGCCTTAAGACTGCGATCTTCTTTTGTTCGTTTGTTTTTAGAATCGATCTCCTTTTATTTTAGTTTTTAGAATCGCTCTTCTTTTGTTTTAGTTTTTTTATTTGTGTTTTTAGAATCGATTTTTTTTGTTTGTTTTTTAGAATTGATCTTTTTGCTTACGTGTTTAGAATCGATCTTCTTTTGTTTTAGCTTTTAGAATCGATCTTCTTTTGCTTATTTATTTGGAATAATTTGAAGTAGAAGAGCTTGCTGAAGGGTGTACAAAAATTGTCCATTTAATACCGGGTGATCAAAATATCCGTTAAAATTTTTTAAAAAAATTAAGTAAGAAAGTTTGCCATTTCACTATTTATTTTCTTTCTTACGAAATATCTTTTTTTGTTATTTTTGAATAAGCTTTTATTTATTTCAATAAATTTAATTTAGAAAAAATTGCTTAGCGAAGTTAAACAAAAAATTGTGCGTTTATTACCGGGTGATCAAAAAAAAAATTCTAGGGTTTTTTTTGAAGTCGTAATATTTTTAGTCTATATTTTTAATTATTATTATACTTATATATTTTTTTTATTTTGAACTGTAAAAAAATCTTGGGTAATGTTTTTTTTTTTTTGATTTGGCATTTAACAAAAAATAAATTCAAATTCCTTTTCATCTGCGAACTTTTGTTTTCGTTTTGAGAATTGTTCATCTTTTGTTCGTTTAAATTTAAAAAAAGACGGTTAGTGAAGTTAAATAAAAAAATCTCCACTTAAAAATACCGCATGATCAAGAAAGAACTGTTTAAAAGTTTAAGTTCGATTTTTTTAGCTGATTTATAAAGTTATATTTTTTAAATACAACTTAAGAAGCAACAGGTTAGAAAATTCGCCATTTACTTGAAATTACTTTTCCTTTACTTTTATTTATTTACTTATAGTTCTTTGTTGCATTTTCCGTCTGTTGTTTATTTATTCGAAGATAAAATTTCAAAAGAAAAATAAAAAGATTAAATTAATTTAAAAAGTTATAATAAGGAATGATTTTCCATCACCAGATGGCGCTGAATAAAGTGAATAAAAATCCAGTAAATAATCAGAAAAAAGTATTAGAATTTTTTATCGCTAGATGGTGCTACATTGAATAAAATTGTCACAGAAGTATTCTTTTAAATTTGGCGTCGAAGTTGGCCATGACAAGGTCCTTACCACAATTTTGATTATTTGTTGTAAATCTTATTTTCTTTTTTCGTTTGTTACAATTGTCATTCTTGTGCCGTCTTATCGTACTGTTGAATTCGAAACCTTGAAAACAAGGTTAGGAATGGAAAGTTCAAATGTCAAATTGACAACTGTCATGATGATAATGGTCCACAATTAAATTTTCATGGCCAACTTCGACGCCAACACTCTTTATATTACCCAAAATCAGTATTTTATTGCAGATTACTCCCTAAAGGCGCACCTACATGCAAGAATACTCCTTCATCCTTTTCATCATAGAAAATCCCTAGAAAAAGAAAGGGGTAAAAACCCTCCCGTCTCCCTCCCACTGCTTCAATAACTACATTCATCTGTAATACCGACTGAGTAATTCTTGAATTTTGAATTAAATGCGCATTTAATTTGCCAGTAATTTTAATTAATTAATAGCCACTTACTATTCGTAATCAAATTTCGTAATTTTGCTTTTGAATTTTGACTAAATTCGATAATACTCGGGTTAAATATTTAGCGAGAGCCAGCGACCTGTAGAGGTCGCTGGCTCTCCGCCAAATTTAAAATTCAAATGCGGTTTTAAACACACATCGCAGTTTATACAAAAAATAAATAAATATTAGCTCAAATAAGATTCAATCTTCACTTTAATATCAAAAGTCTTTCACCAACTTTTCTAGTTCAGTTAATATTTCACTGAAATTCTCTTTGTCGTTTCCAGCAGATTTAATATTCACAGGCTTCGGCATATCATCCAACGAGCAGAAGGTCGGTTTCACACGGAAATACGTATGGTTCAAGGCCTGCCTCGCAGTCAACCTCTTGCCATGATCATATTGGATGAAGCCCCGCACAAAATCGAGAGTGTCGACGTCGGCCTGCGGTAAAATCTCCGACCAGTTCACACCCGAACTGTAAGCGAAAGTGATTTTATTATAATCAGGGAGTTCGCTTAATCCCGGCCAGAGCTCTTCGGTTGGTGTCCCCAACATGTGCAGTACGATCGCCAACTGCTCGATGTCGCTTTCACCCGGGAACAGGGGCTTCTGTAAAATCATTTCCGCCAGGATGCAGCCCACCGCCCACAAATCAACCGCTGTGGTGTAGCTTTTGGAGCCATACAGTAACTCCGGTGCTCGATACCATCGCGTGGCTACCTGATGTGAGTACTGCCGGTCTTTATCGCCAGAAACAAAAATTCGGGCCAATCCCAAGTCTGCTATTTTTAGGACACCGCTGCTTGCGATTAGGAGGTTCGCTGGTTTTAAATCGCGGTGCATGATGCTATTCGCGTGCATGAAACTCACTCCTGTCAGCAGCATTTTCATGTAGCATTTAATCTGCGATGGGGTCAGGCGATCGCCCAAATCTTTCATCACGTTTAGGAGGCTCGTCGGTAGGAATTCCATCACCAACACCAGGCCCATTCCGTGTGGTATGACGTCGAGTAATTGCACGACGTATTCGGACTTTAAGACGCGCAGGGCTGTTATTTCGCGCATGATACTAATCGGGATGCCTTCGGCTAGCGTTTTGATTAAGATTTTTTTCAAGGCGACTTCCCTGTCGGTGGTTTTGTGTCGGCCTTTCATTACATATCCGTGCGCACCTTGGCCAATGCGCCCCGTTATTTTGTAATCGTTCATTTTAGAATGTTGCTGCTTGACATAACCTCAATCAACATTCTCTTATCAGTTTTAATCAAGAAATAAATCGATTTGGAAGATTTTGCAGATTTCCGTGCTATTTCGTTTGGACGTTGATGGATTCATTAAAATTTAAGAGAATTATCACTTCTATAACCCTAATCATTGACATTCATTATTGCCAACTGTATTTAGATCAGTGTTGCCAACTAGCGTTGCCAGACGATTAAAATTTAAGTCACGAGTTACCAAAAGAAGAACCGTTTGGGAGGAAAGATGACAAAGCAAAGAAAGAATTGAATAGAATTAAAAACAAATTATATATAACTGTAATATTTATAAGTAAAAACAAAAGTAAATATTTATAAATAATAAAATTTAAAAAAATAATAATAAAAACAAAAGTTAATCGACTTTACAACACAATAGATTAATAAATTTAAAAATAAATAAAGGAAAAGAATGATAATAATAGAAAGAAAACGAAATACCAGAATTTTTTAAAAATATGAAACAAAATTATTTAAAAAGACTTTATAGAACAATTCAACTAAAAAAAAAAAAAAAAAACTGTGGGAGGAACGACGACAATGCAAAGAAACAAACGAATAAAATGTTTAAAAAAGTTTAATTATAATATTTGAAAGTAAAAACAAAAGACGACTTTAGACGATTTTAGAGCACACTTCAATTAATCAATAAATTAAAAAAAAAAAGGAGGAAAGATGACAAAGCAAAGAAAAAATTTTAAAAAATACGTAACAATAATGCTAAAATAAAAACAAAAGACGATCGATTTTAGAACACAATTCCTAAATTTTAAAAAGAAACAATTAACAACAAATAGTAACAAAACAAAGAAGTATTTGCCTTCCATGTGATAAACTGATTATTAAAAAAAATGCAAATATCGGAAACGCAGCTAAGTTTGCAGTTACGTAGTTAATGACGTATTACATACCAATTCAATGGAAGCAAAATACAATAAATTATTTCAGCATGTAACATACAGAATTTAATGCATTTGTATAGCGTTTGTAAGTCGGATTCACATTTACTGCAGCAACTTACTCTTATTTAAGTAATAATGAAATAAATAAATAAAAATGGATGTATATTATGTTAGAGAGTTGGAACCCTGATTATACGTTTACATATCTGCCTTTCGTACGACTTCATGATTTTGGCATTTGTGGTTATGGTATTTGAGTGTTCAAGTTTCTTAAATTATATTTGCTTTCTTATTGTTTCGTGTCAGTTCTTATTAGGACTAAAATGCCAAAACCACTGCATAGCCAATCCAAGGAGTTAGTTGCCTCTTTGATTAAATATTTTGAAAGAGAAAAAGTTAACGGTGGACCCTTATTGAACCTAAGCAGTGTTTGTGAGGTTCGTGTATAGTTGTTATTTTATTACGTATAATTAATGCTAATCTTATTAACAGAGAGTTGCTGATGGACTGAATCTCAGTGCATTCCATATCGAAAGCCGTGGAAGAGAATATACCGTTACAAAAACGTTTACGGACAAAACCTGTATGCGACATTGGTGAAGCAGAACAGGAAGCAATAAGAAATGCAATATACGATATGTACAAATCAGGCAAGTTCTTTTGTATTCAGTGCAAGTATAAGAATGTTTCGTTATATTTATTTGCAGGACAACATGTTACACGTCATTCTCTTTTATCGTACCTGAAGGAGTGGCAAATTTTTAATGGATCAGTAGATTCATTGGGTAGAATCCTGAAAAAGATTGGATTTAAATATAAGAAAGATGATCCTCGTCGAGCCTTAATGGATCTTCAACATGTTGCTTCAGCGAGAATCGATTTTTTAAAATCGTATGTACACAATGTAAACTCTGAAAAATCCTGGCAGCCAGTATACTTAGATGAAACGTGGATTTTTGAGAACGGTATAGTAACACGGTCTTGGCAAGATGACAGCCACAAGAGTGTAAGAAAAGTGAAATGTGATGGCAAGAAGTTAGTTAATTGATATTAAATTTCTTGTATTTTCATAAATCATTTATTGTTTTCAGATTTATTATACTACATGCAGGGAATGTTAATGGTTTTATTGAAGGAGCTTCACTGGTGTTTTCTTCAAATTCAAAAAACCCTGACTATCATGGCGAAATGAATGAAAATAACTTTTTAAAATGGTTTGAAAACCAATTACTGAAAAATTTAAAGGAACCTTCTTTGATAATTATGGACAATGCCTGTTATCATAGCAGTTTAATCGACAAATGTCCTAATAGTTCCTGGTCAAAGGCAACAATAAAAGAATGGCTCCAGCAGCACCACGTGCAAGTGAATAATTTTTTGCTGAAACTGGAGCTGTTGGAATTAGTGTCATGGTAGTTGGTAATTATGACAAATTATTCAGTAATATTAATGATGGTCTCATTTCAGCAATAAGCCTGCCAAAATATACAAAGTTGACAGATTAGCGTTAGAATATGGACATCGTGTTCTAAGGTTGCCGCCATATCACTGCATATTTAACCCCATAGAAAACATTTGGGGTATTTGTAAAACTTATTATAACAGACATGTTGGACGAGATGGGTATGGTCAGGCAAGAGCTGTGGATATGTGGAAGGAGGCGTTGAACCATGTGACTTCAGAAATGTGGGCGAAAACTATTAGTCACACTGATATGTGTTACATTTCACAACATGATTACAATTTGCTAATTACGGTACACATCCTAAGTCGCTTCAGAACTACAATAAACGTACTACGCATTTATGTTCATGACGTCACTGCAAACTTAGCTGCTTTTCCCTTATATTAACAAATAGGTTTACGTAAAGTAGAGCTAATTTAAATATAAATATAATGAATCTTTGAATATATTTTAAAAGAGAACAAAAATGTGGCCTCTCTAGCGGCCCCCATCTATCGACGACTGCTCAAAGTTACTTACGAAATTTGAAATGAAAAACGGGAAACGTCCAGCTTTCAAACAGCTTTTTAATAAGTTGGTTTGTATAGAGTTTATTAACGCAAATTCAAATGTAGGTCTATCATTCTTAATGCAATCATTTCTTAAGTCATGTCGTCTTGGCCTTTTCCATCAATTACTCAGTCATTTTAGTTGCTGCGCCAAATTGCAAATTTCTTTTTTAAAACGGGTGAATGTAATAAAATTTAATTTTCTCGTTTATAGCATAGTTAACATAACCACATTCGAAGGTCCTTGCTAATTAAATGGCAATAACACTTGTGAGTGCATACAATAAAAGTTGCATTAATTCATCAATTCAAAATGGCATTTTATTACTATTAAAAAGGAATATAAAACAAAAGAGTACTAGTCGATTTATTTATTTGAATTGAAGTTACATTTAAGACAGTTACAAATGAAAACGAAAACAAATGATTTACAAGAATGAGAACGTAATGAGACGAGAAAGTTCACAGCACGTGGTTACATGCAGGTACTAGTAGCAGCAGACTTCGGTAACAGTAGACGTTTTATGTATTTCTATCTTTTTATATATCACAGTTTTCCCTGTCGATGCGACCACGCGCACGCCGTGTCAAAAACAAAAGCAAATCGGGCGACTTTAACCCGGCCATTAATAAATTTAATTAATGTTGCTTGCCCACCGTGACGTGCGACTCGTGCAAGTCATGAGGCAACGCTATTTCGTTATTTCAAACGAAAATTACGAAGTCATGCAAGCCACATGAAAAAGCATTTTTTTAATGCTTGTCAAGCACATCATTACATGCCGCAGTTTTGATAAGATAGCGGCGTAATTTCCGCCTGATTTTTAATTTTTTTTTGGTCACACCACAAGCGCAATGTCAATTTTGATCAGATCTATAATTGAACAAAAATAGAGATGAAACTCGCCCGAAATGCCGTGTCTTTTTTTAACTCGGCCTATGAACTGTAATTATTATAGGATTAACAAACATGTAGTATATTTACAATGATAAATTTTATTGTTTTTATTATCCCGGGATGTCCGATAACAATAAAGACTAATCTTGCGTTCGGGCGAATCGTTCTTCGAAAATCTTCTGGCGATGGGCCGGCTCCAAAATGGGACCCAGCACGCTTTCGAGCTCCTGCACTCGGTCTTTGAAACGTGCCCGATCCAAGGCGTATATTTCCCAGTAGCGTGACCTGGCTTCTCTGTACGCAAACGACCAACAGTGCATCGGATGTACCACGAAAAGGTCGTCGGCAAATCGAACCTAAACAAAACGAAATTAGTTAAAACTTGCGCTATCTCAATAAATGTATTGATTACAGCAGATGGCGAAAATGAAATTTTGCGCGCGCGGTCGTAATCTAAAGATGATGAAATTTTGCTTTCTCCTTGCACTGGCTAGGCGCGAAACAAAGGAATCAGGCCGCGTGAAATTCCCAGTCACGTCGTAGTAAGCAGTGGACAAACAAAATTCCCCCCCATTAATTAGATTTACTTAGAAATTATGATTGCTTGTTATTTGAGTCACACCCCCAAGAACTCCTACAAGTGACTAATCGAAAAGCGTTCAGCAAAATAACCGGAAATTTATTTGCCTGGAAGGTTTCCACACAACGGAAACGAAACAAAAACCAATCGCCGCCGCAAGCGTCAGATAGAAACAAAAAAACAACTGTAACTCGACGTTGCCAAAGAAAAAACAAAACAAAAGCAACCCTACTTTTCAAGTCGCTGATCTAGAAAATGAAAAAAAAAAAACCAAAATTTTAATTCTCTAAATAAATTGGAGCTTTGGAAGTAGAGAGGATACATTTATACTGGAAAACATTTCAAGACGTGTCACTAAAATAAGCGAGAAAGCGATTGCAACGTCATCTACTGTTCATCTCAAAAACTAAAAAAATGTACTGTCAAAAAAAAGTTAATTTTAATTTTTTTAATAAATTGGAGCTTTCAGAATGCCCAGAATTGGTCGATTTAAAACTAGAGAGGATACATTTGCAGTCAACGGCAAAATTGTTTAAAATATAATACTTTTAATTACAAAAAAAATCAGCAATTGCAAGGCCATCTTTTGGCTAACTTTAAACTATTTAGAAAATTAGTTTTTCAAGAGATGGCATTAAAAAGAAAAGCGACTGCAACGCCATCTACTGTTCATCTCAAAAACTAACAAAAAAATCCATTGTCAAAAAATTTAAAATTTGAATTTTGTAAATAAATTGGATCTTTTAGAATGCCATCTTTTGGTCGATTTAAAACTAGAGAGAATATATTTACAGTCAATGGCAAAGTTGTTTAAAATTTAATTATGAATTTTTTTTTAATTTCTCAGCAATTTCAAGGCCATCTTTTGGCCAAACTATTTAGAAAACAAAGATTTTACAAGAGATGTCACTAAAAGGAAAGCGAGAAAGCGACTGCAACGTCATCCGCAATTCATCGCAAAAACTAACAAAAAAATACATTGTCAAAAAATTAAAAATTTTAATTTTTTAAATAAATCGGACCTTTTAGAATGCCATCTTTTGGTCGATTTAAAACTAGAGAGAATAAATTTGCAGTCAATGGCAAAGTTGTTTAAAATTTAATTCTTTTAATTACAAAAAAACCAGCAATTGCAAGGCCATCTTTTGGCCAACTTTAAACTACATATTTAGAAAATTAGTTTTTCAAAAGATGGCACTAGAAAGAAAAACGAGAAAGCGACTGCAACGTCATCTACAATTCATTGCAAAAATTTAAAAAAAATGAATTTTAATTTTCTAGATAAATTGGAGCTTTTAGAATGCCATCTTTTGGTCGATTTAAAACTAGTCACCAGCAAAATTCTTTAAACTGTAATTATTTTAATTTAAAACAAAATTGACAACTGCAGCGCCATCTTTTGGTTAACTTTAAGCTATTTAGAAAATATAATATTTGAAAAGAAAAAAAAATCTAAAATTTTAATCCTCTAAATAAATCGGAGCTTTTAGAGAACGCCATCTGTTGGTCGATTTAAAACCACTGCTCGGCAAAATTTAAATTGTTTAAAATTAAATGATTTTAATTAAAAAAAAAAAATAGTTATCAGCAACTGCAGCGCCATCTTTTAAACTAGCAAACAGTTTACACGAGATATCGCGAAAAAATTTCGAAAATTTAAATGTGAACAAATACCTACAGCGCCATCTTTTAGGCGACTTTAAACTAGAAATCTTGTTTTTGCTTTCTTGTCAGAGTTGCGTGCCTGCGTGGGTATTATTTGCGTCATCTCCAGGAACGCTTGACTAATGGAAAGGTGCTAAGGAAAGTTCCTTGTTGGAAAGTTTTCACGACGGAAACGAAACAACAAAAACCAATCGTCGCAAACGTCAGCTAAAAAAACAAAAAAAAAAAAAAAAACAATAACTCGTACATTAAATATTGACTTGGCAACGTGACTGTTGCCTTGTCCACCGAACTACGAAGACAAAGGTCACTAGAATCTGCTCAGAGGGAAAATCACATCATTCGTAATGTGATTGATTTATATAATGCAACCCCCGCCCCACTAGTTCTAATTCTATCAATTGTTTTTCTTTTTTCGTAATTGGAAGTTATAATTTTCGAGTCAAAAAGAACAAAAACCACCGGAAATTTCCTTGCCACGACGTAAACCAAACAAAAACTAATCGCCGCAAACGTCCGATAAAACAAAAAGAAAAAACAACTCCAACTCGTTTCTGTACTATTTCACTTGGCAACGTGACTTTTACCTTGTCCAACGGATCAACGAAAGCAAAGGTCACTAGATCCTGCTCGGAAACAAAATTGTGACATCGCTCGTAATGTGACACGACAATGTAACGCTCGCTCAATTGTTTTTTTTTTCATTCAAGCGTGATTGGAAATTATAATTTTCCGCACGGCGGCCTCCGTTTATTTAAACGAGCGACCTTCCTAGAGATAGTGCACGGCAAGGTCCCCCCTCGTTATCCAACGTCGTGAACACGCGGTCTCCGCGTGCTCGTTGAACCAGATTGGTTAATAAACATGCATAAATCGCTTACTGTTTACGTAAAAAGAGAGACATTTTTATGAGGCGAACGAACGAACGAATTTCGAACCTTCCTCCGTGATACCTAAAGTGACAAAGTTTGAAGATCGATAAAAACGCACTTGATAAATAGTTGGACGCAAGAAGTAATCGAATGTTTAGAAATTTCAAACGGGTATTCCCCTGTCATTTCATGCGGCAAATGAAGATGAGACTTTAGGTACGTCTATCCTTCTATTTGATTTAATTACTTAATTAATTAAAGTTTGAAGAAGAAATTGACTGAACCATAAAATTGAAAGATGAAGCGAACAATTGAATCAAAACTGTTTAATCTTGTGAAATATCTGACAAATACATTTTGTTTTGAACTTGAAGGTGTATTGCAATAAATGTTATCAAGTTCTGAAAACTGATGATAACAGAAATGTAAGGAATGTGTGGACACTGCAGAAAAAGGTGCGGCCTAAATTCTCAATGCTGTTTTGTTTATTCCTTTCTTCATTTTTACTTACGTTTACTCTGCATTTTCTAGGGGAATCCCTGTACCTAGGTCCAGGGTTGCCAGATCTTTTACAGACAATTTAGCCAACTTGTTCACAAAATGTCGCCATATAACAATAATTCTGAAACACTGTACATACTGTTTTGCAAAAAAAAGGTAAATTTCCTACGTATTTTAAGACACAAAAATTAGGGAAAAACCAAACATGAAATGAAAGAATGAAAAGCAAAAGGCAAACAAAAAAAAATGAAAATGAAGTAACTAAAAAGCAAAGCAAATTGAAAGGAAAAACAAAATTGAACCAAAAGAATAAAATAAAACAAAAAGCAAATGCAAATATTCAATGAAAAGAGGTACGAGTGAAAAACAAAGAGAAAACTAAAATGAAAGACTAAAGAGAAAATTAAAATGAAAGACTAAAGGCAAATGAAAAACTGAACAGAAAGGAAACATTTGAAAAAAAAAAACAAAAGAAAAAAAACAAAAGAAAAACAAAAACAAGGAGAAAATTAAAATTAAAGACCAAAGGCAAGTGAAAAAATGAATGGAAAGAAAAAACAAAACAAAATAAAAACAGAAAACAAAAATGAAATTAAAAATGTTGATATAAACAATACGACCGTCATTTGTTTTTCTGTCTTTTTCCTTTCGTGAAATTTACGATCGTCTTGTTTTTTTTTGTTTTTGAAGTTATCGATAATAAAAACGTATTTCTTTTATTTATTTATTCATTAAGAATTGATTTATTTATTAATTAAAAATGATATTATAAACATTACGATCGTCATTTGTTTTTCTGTCTTTTTTCTATCATAAATTTTACGATCGTCTTTTGTTTTTGAAGTTACCGATAATAAAAACGCTTTTCTTTTATTTATTTATTTATTAAGAATTAATTTATTTATTAATTAAAAATGATGTTATAAACATTACGATCGTCTTTTGTTTTTGAAGTTATCGATAATAAAAACGCTTTTCTTTTTTTTATTTATTAAGAATTAATTTATTTATTAATTAAAAATGATGTTATAAACTTTACGATCGTCATTTGTTTTCCTGTCTTTTTTCTATCGTAAATTTTACGATCGTCTTTTGTTTTTGAAGTTATCGATAATAAAAACGCCTTTCTTTTTTTTTAATTTGTTATCCACGTCATCTGCGTTCCTCGTTCGTTCACAAATGTTACGATCGTCATTTGTTTTTCTTATTTTCTTCAGTTTTTTTTCCATTTCGATTGAATTTCTCAATCGTCAAAAGAATTCTTAGTTTTCTTCGTTTTTAATTGTTTCAGAAATTAAATAATCAAAAAATATATTTTAAATTTTTTGCATTTCTTTTGTAATGTTTATAACAAATAAACGTTACGTAATGTTTATAACAAATAAACATTACGATCGTCATTTGTTTTTCTGTCTTTTTCCTTTCGTAAAATTTACGATCGTCTTTTGTTTTTTAGTTTTGTTTTTGAAGTTATCGATAATTTCTTTCGTAATGTTTATAACAAATAAACTTTACGATCGTCATTTGTTTTTTTTAAATCTTTTTTCTTTTGAACTTATCGATAAATAAAAATATTTTTCTTTTCTTTTCTTTTTATTTGTTATCTATGTTTCTGAAATTATATGATCAAAAGTTTTCTGCGTTCTTCGTTCTTTCGTGAATATTACAATCGTCATTTGTTTTTCTTGCTTTCTTCCATTTTCACAGGAATTTCTCAATCGTCAAAAAAGTTCATAGTTTTTTACGTCTTTTTTAATCAAATAATCAAAAAATACATTTTATATTTTTTGCGTTTTTTTCTTCTTTTCTTAAATGTTGCGATTTTGGTGTAGCGTTTTCCATTTTCCATTTTTTTCTTTTACGAATTTGAATTAACCTTACATTTATTCATAATTTCTTTTAGTTTTAATTTTCTATTACGATCGTCATTTGTTTTTTTTACGTTCTTTGGGGGCTTTATTTTTATTTCTTGCACAGAAACAAGAATAAAACAAAGGAAAAATCAAAGTAAATAATGAGTGGAAAAGGAAAATGAAAAGCAATAAATCGAAAAAGAAACAAGGATTAGAATGAAAAAAAACAGATGAACCATTAAAGGCAACTAACTGAAAAACTAAAAGTCAATGATGGAAAAGAAGTAAAGAGAAAAATTGAAGTATGCAAAAAAATTATAAGTATCCAACCAATTTTTAAATTTCGAATCTGGCAACCCTGCTTAGGTTTCTCGTAACAATTAATTTACGCCTACATTCACTCTCGTTCACGTTGTTAGCATTGACGTAATTGCCATGTCGGCACATGTAGAAAATTAATTAAATTTTGGATGAGAGGCGGCTTTGAATGGCAAAGCAAACAATTCCTTTTTATCTCGTACTACACCACAAACAATTGAAACTTATCTTGTGTAATATTTCATTTGTTATCAGGCGCGCCACTCTTAATGCCCCGTATCAGACAATAGTGCATTGTTTTTTAATACGAAACGTACCCTTTTACGAGTTGCTCGCGAGCCGAAGTCGACCACATCCTCAGTCTTAAACGCAAAGTTACTCTCACTACAGCTGGAATTGTCTAAGTCATCATCAGAGTCGCTCTCTGTATCCGTATCCATCTCCTCGTCCTCGTCCTCGTCCTCATCTTCGTCCTCCTCGGATATATCGAATACATCTTCAGGGCTGCACTGAAACACCACGAAACTGTCTTCACTGCCACAATCCGAGGGGACCCTTGAGCGACACCCACTTATCTTTGGCTTGTTGATGGAAATGACGACGGTTGATTTCGGTTTGCTTTCAGGAATGGCCGCAATCGATATGCTATACTCAACGCAAGGCACGTTTCCTCCATCCAAGCAGGGTAGCGGCGATGAACTCAGATCGATTGCGGGGGACGAGCACAAATCCGAATCGTATGAATCACTGAGCGGATCCAAACCGATCTCGTCCACTTCGTACTTGAGATTTAATGTACTCTTCGCCTTGCCTTTGTTTCCCTTCCTGGGCGAAGACGTGCTTCGTTTCGGCTTTCGTTTCGTCATTTTCTTGCGCTTACTGTTTTCTTTCGCTTCGCTATTTCCTTCCACTTCGCACGTCTGTTTCTGTGCGGGTGTTTCTGATTGCTTTTGCGTCTCAGGACAGGAAGAATTTTGAGTGCCCGTCGCGAAGAATGAGCACTTCTCCACGAGGGTACTAGCAGCTGTTGGTTGGTAGCTGTGCAGATTCGGATTCCGCTCGTTCACAAAGTTCGGATTCACGAATCTCTTCTGCGTTGAAATCTTGTGCATGCAATCGAAGCTATTGCAGAGTCCCGATAGGAAATTGACGGGCCCTGGAAGCGTTTTGTTCAGTAGATGACCTGGCATGGTAGAGTACTGTCTGGTATGGACCCCGGCGTGGCCCCCGTTCGGCCTTGAAATATTCCACATTTTGTGAGTCTATTTTTTTGAGTCCTTATGCACAAACACTAACCCAATTCAGGTTCGCACACCAGTCTCTATTATTACAACTGTGCAAACGATGGTGTCTCTTACGAAACGTCGAAGTCTTCGTGACGACGCCAACGAACTTTCCGTCTTGGATAAATTGCTGTTTGTTTTGGTAAACACAT
The DNA here is from genome assembly GCA_039766575.1 of Serrognathus titanus. Taxonomy (NCBI): domain Eukaryota; kingdom Metazoa; phylum Arthropoda; class Insecta; order Coleoptera; family Lucanidae; genus Serrognathus; species Serrognathus titanus. The sequence continues at coordinate 1,329,634 of CM077911.1, forward strand.
ACAGGAATCGTTTTGTTGATTGCAAGAGGTACTCTCTGGTTAAGCTTCTCCATTATTACACTATGATTTCGTCGATTCACTTCACGACTTTATTCACTCTCTGCCATTTTGCTAAAAATGACAGGCGGACGTGATCCGAGTCGGTTATACAGGGCGTGACGTCAAATGCGCACGCGCCATCCTTGAATACATGGAATTGTGTCGTCATTTTGAATAATCTTGTATATTCGGGAAATTACGCATCGAATATGACGCATAAGGTCATCATTTTCATAAATAAAATGAAACGTTTCACAGTAATTAGGAGTCAGCATATTCACAACTGTTATTTTTATTTTGATGACGTCAGATGACAACACGTTTGCTAAATAATTCCGATATTAATAGACTTCGCACATTTCAGGGGTTGCCACGGATAGATTGCAATTATTGCGTAGCCTTGGCAACGCACGAAATGTTCGATTGTTCGAAATCTGGTTATTAATTTAATTGCACTAATTCCATCTTTAGTGAATGAATTTCGAAAACTTGCGGTTTCAAAATGTAGGCAACCGTATTTCGAAATGCAAGTGGAGTTGCATATATACTCGCGAGCAACAGTGTTGCCAACTAAAGGCTTTTCCAAATCAATAGAGAAGTGATTTCTTTTTCTAAAAGAGGAACGTTTTGGAAACTTATTTATTATTTTAAGACACTCGCCGATGCCGGTCTGTTGAAACTTGCCCATAGTCTTGTTTTCATTTGTTTCTGTAAGGGTGATTCACAAGTTATTGACGGTTTATATTGAAGAACCACCATCCATTGAGCACTGAGTTTCAATTGATATAATATATTTGTTTTAATTAAAACAATTACATTTTTAACGATTTTGCTGGCGACTAGTTTTAAGTCGACCAAAAGATGGCATTCTAAAGGCTCCAATTTATTTAGAAAATTGAAATTAAGAATCAACAGGTGTAAGTTTCTTGTCCAAACTAAATGTGGCCGCACATAAAGGTTCTGGAACAACCACAAATAACACAGTTCACCATTGTCTTCACTTACTACATTAAATTTAACAAAATAAGATTTAAAAAATGTCAATTGTATTTTAGACACTGGAATTCTATCATAAAAGCACTTGAAAGGTATGCTTGTTGCGCTACTGGTCATCGAAAAATTCCAAAACTAACCTAAAAGTCATTCACTTTTTAACTTAAGTTTATAATTACCTATCAATGTCTCGTTCGTGTATACTATTAATCACAGTCGCTAAATAAACACAGAAACTCGTTCTTCACTCAGATACAAAAACAAAATCCGGCAATTATTTTTAATTCACGGATGTCAACAAACCACCATGTTGAAGAAACTGACCTACTACAAAGTGGTAACTTCCGTTAAATATAATTGCATTCTGTAGGTTCTCTCCTGTTAATTCTTAACTCGTTGATTTGTGGGGTCCTTTTTAATATGTATTTATTTCACTTCCTTTAAGCGTGTCTTTTTACAAAGTGCAATTAATTAATCAATTTATTCCTTTATTTACAATCGCCGATGCTATAACACAAGTTAAGCGAAATATGAAGTTACATCATTCGTAGAATCTGTGTAATTCACCGCCCAGGGTTGTAGTGATGTCAGAAAAGTAACTATTCGGTACACGAGTACTCGTTATTCGAGAAGACCCGAAGTATCGAATACTGGCGGAGAAATCGTATCGTTACTTTGATTACTTTTTCCGCGCCTAGCTCTTTTAATAACTACTGGTGGAGTTATTGACACAAAGATGGAGTAAACTGGGATAATGATGGAAACTGTAATCTTACTTTATTATATTTATAATACTCTTGTTTTTTTTTTATTTTTATGGAATAAATTATAATGTTTAATTAAAATAAAAATAAAATTACTTTAATAAATATTTTGGGTCTGGGATATGCTTAATGAGAGATCACTTCATCTTTAGTCAAACTTCTTAGCTAATACTAGAAAAGAGAAATAGAGCTAACTAATTATGATTAATTAATCGGAAAATTTCGATTTATTCATTAGTGGTACTACCAGCGTGCGATGCTCCTTAAAGATCACTTTTGTAACGAGTCCCCGATATATTCAAATGCAATACGAATATCCGCACCTCCAGTATCGTAAAAGTTCCCAAGTATTCCAAGTAATCAAAGTAACGAATACAACGAATGATTACTGAAAGTTCGAGTAACGAATTGTAACGAGTATTCAAAAGTAACGACAATCGACACCACTACAGGGTTGCCAATAGCACCATAATTTTGGTATAATCGCCATAAAACGTAGGTACGTAGAAAAGGCATCGTAGATCTACACCATAAGTTCTGTCAAATATAATTATTTCATGACTCACAGCATTTATTTTTTATATCTTCTTATTTTATCATATTTTTTGGTTTCTTTATTTTGAGTGTCATAAATAATCAACTATTTCGTTCATCGCATGCAAAGTTTATTTATAAAACATAAAAAGAAAATGGATGGACTCCTCAAGTGTGACGTAGGTATTTATGGTAGGGTATGGTAATGTGTTCCAAACAAAAACGCTGATTTACCAATAGTAGACACCTCAGGTGTAACGTAGTACCTATGTTTGGTAGGTTAAGGCACTGCATTCCAGTTTGACGAAACGAAATGCAGTACCACAACAAAATGGCGCTTATGACGACACCACTTGTGGAGCGATCATGTCTCCTGTGTTGGCAACACTGTGCGCTATCAGTTGTATTCGATTCACCGATTTGGATCGATCTAAATCGATTCAAAAAGAATTCGTACAGGATTCACCATAAGCGAAACGTAATGAAACTGATCCAGATCACTTGTAAGTGATTTACTAATAGAAACGAATTGATTTCGGCTGTGAATCGAATGCGGCTATCATCAGTGATATCTGATATTTTGTTCTCGTTTCGTCATTTATATCTGCAGTAACTTTAGTCGTAGACAGTACGCGTCGTTTCGTTTTGAATTAAAAGAAAAAACTAAAATTCAGTTTTAAAAATTTTAACGTTTACTTCGGGCAATCGTCGACAGATGGCGACGCAAAGGATATGCAATTTGTTCGCTTTTTGAAATTGAAAATGTTAATCGTCATGCATTCAATGCACTAATTAACATTATTGATTCATTCTATTTCTTTGATTCGCATACGTCAATAAAAAAAGATTCAATTGCAATGAAGTTGCGCGCCAATTACATCAAATTAACCTCGAGCATTGCCCATAGATGGCGCCGCCAGATACGATACATTTTTGTTCAATTTTAAAACTTCGTTTTACTGCTTTTCAGCGATTATTCGGTTTCTTTGTTTGTTCCCCACACAAAGGTTGAGATTAAAGTGAAGATGGATGCTTAGTTGCATTAACTAATATGGACGGTACAAGTCTCAGCGTTATCGTAATCATTTAAACGTCGGCAAACTATACAAAACGCACACATTTAATTATTATTCAATTTTAAAATTCCGACGCTTAATTTGAGCGAACGCGAACAGATGGCGCCACTAAGCCAAGACCCAAAATGGAGTTTACTCCAGTGTAGCCAACCCTAGTTTTTCCTTCGCTTTTTAAAATGGAGGAAAGTTATTCTTGACTTTTACGAAAAAAATTGTTATTATTAGTTTGTGCATTGATCAATACAAAAAGCAACACAACCAAATTGATGCATTCAGACAAAACTAATTGTAAAAAAATAACTTCCGGTGTCCAAGAACAATATTTTATAAAAACTAAAACGGAAGGCCTTTTTTTGGTATTTTTCTTATACAGTTTCAAAATTAAGACGTTATTAAAAATCCTCAAAAAATCAATATTGATAAAAACAGAACAGAAATCAATTTATTGCCTTCAATACAACGATCTTTACAGAAGAGAAATTTTGTTACATTACGCTTTTCGTAAGTAAACAAAATCTGTTTCCGTTTATTTCTTATTTGATAAGAAAAGAAAACAGTAGAGACCAGTTTGTTTGTGCAAAAACATGTTTTACAACATACAGGAAGATCGAAATTGATTGTCCTGATTCCACACTGCTTTCCTATCACATGAAGGTTAGAACGAAAAGCAGTGCCGACTTGTGGCGTGCATGGTTCATTCATGAAAGTTACATCCAAACCTAACCTAATTAATAAACAACATAATTATTGTTTAATCAGATTGTTATGACAATGCAATAAACCATTGCTAACTTCATTTTCATAATTGGATGTAAATATCGATATCAAGCTCGTGGAAAACAGTGCAGGATTAGGACAATCAATTTCGATCTCTCTGTATGTCCATGAGCAGTGCTGCCAACTTAGTGGTTTTTACACTAAATTTAGTGGTTATAAATTAATATATTTTTTTAATTTAGTGTTTTTTATTTATTTTTATCTTATTTTATTTATTATAAAAGTTTTTTTTAGCGTAGTTCTGCTGAACACTGAAGCCAAGCTTAAGTTCTTAGTCTTTTCTTGTTGTGAAATTTTGTGTTGGTATTACTTCTGGAGTTTGTGTCGTATTCAATTTTTCAGAGCGCGTTCTTCCCATATATTGTTCGTCTTTCTTGTAATACCTATCAAAATGTTTCTGATTTTAGTACCTGTTATCTAATTTTTAAAGTTTTCAAAGCTTTCTGTTCTACAATTAATGACAGTGATTAGTGTTGTACATTTGTTGATAAAAACAGGGTGTCTGTTAGAACAGGATGTTGTGAAATTTTGACACTGACAGGTACTATACAAGTGGTCAAGAATACCTTTTTGAGTTGGCAATATAATTGAGAACATTTTTTATTCGGCTATTTGCAACACTTCAATCGGATATACGTTTCGTTGGTTTATTTGACGTAACCTAAACAGCAACTAAATTGTAAGATATTTAAACAAATATTAGTCAAATGACGCTTGTAAAGTGACGACTGTCACTGTCAAGCCGTCAAGAACTGAAAGTGACATCAGTGGTATCATTTAAAAACAAAATTCAGTATTGCCAACTCAATGATTCTTGACCACTTTGTAGAAAAAAACACACTATAGTATTATTATGTTATTTGACAAGCTTGTAGCAGCATACTCGTTTTGAATTTAGTGATTTTTTTGAGGTTTCCGACATCTGCTTTAGTGAAAACTTTTTTCGACCATTGGCAACACTGCGCATGAGATCTGGCGCTGAAATATCTTAAACAAATTCCGATGTATGGTAATAATCTTTATTTACGTTAACTTGCTGTCAAAAAAAAAATGAAATTTAATGACGTTTTGATTATATGTATTTACATACTGCGTCCCACCCTTGCAGTTTTGGAGGTTATATGTACTAAATATCGTGTTACAAATGTGACAGCTTCAAGAGTTAACTATTTTGACAGTTGCAATACAAAACAAGACCGAGTCAGTTTTATTTACAAATACGCAATAACATAAGAAATAAGCTCATGAAATATACAAATCACTTCGGGACTTCCCGTAAACCGACATTACTTTCTTTAATGTAAAAGTGTCTTTAAAACAGGTGATTGGTTTAAATAAACAAATATAAAAAACATCACTAAGCAAATGCCAATTAATAAGTGATTTAAAACAAAAGTCACTAAATCTTCAGTATTCCCCAAGTTCTAACTTCAGGTTATACTGTGACAGTCAAAATGAATGAAATAGTTGGTATCCCTGGTTTTAGTAGTAAAACCTTGAATAACACCAACCAAGACAACCAGGTTAGCCTCAGAGTAGCTCTAAATTATTCCAGAGTAGCTCAGAACTACTCCGACGCTAACCTGGAAAGAATTATTGGAGCGCCGCTGACAACTTGTAAATAATTAATTCTAACCTCAAAATGTAATAAAGCACTAATAAAGTGCTGTCAACTATTTCAGTCTCTTTGACATAACTTGGACCTAAATATTGATATAATCCTTCTTGGAAAGTAGTTTTTTATCTTTGCTGAAAACAATTTTTTTGAAATAAATTGGGCGAGGAAAGATTGAATAAAAACAAAATAAACACTGAAAATGATTAACCATATATTTATTACATTAATATAGGAAATTAGAATCAACCAATTACGTACTATTCCAACTGAATGTAGTAAACTCAAGGTTTCACTGATCTCCTGAGTGAGAAAGTAAAGAAGAAATAGTCTGGAACTAATTATCGTCGTAACCACTACACGAAACCGATTGCGTCTCGTATCTGACGATGACGATGATATGAAACAAAAAAGAAACAAAACAAAAAAATATCGTGTGAAAGAAGAAGCGATAGTCCCATTTAATTCTTCCAAAAACAAAAGCTCGCGAGAAGAACAAAAAGAGTATCTGAACGTGGCAGTATTCTTGTATGTTATTTATCAACTAACCTGAAACTATTTTAGAAGAATTAAGTTACTTATCACTATGTACGTGTGTGTGTGATTTCTTTTTTGTCGCGGGTGATACGCAGGGTGAAGCAAAAGCTACTGATTGACTAATCTAATTTTTGAAGTACTGGACGTTCGTCGAATTTTGCATCACCCTGTACATCACGCACATTATATAACATTATTTCCATTAAAACTAACAAAAAAATAAACACAGTTTTGCTTTTGCCAAGTGTCGCGTTGCTTTTAGAATCATTGTGCGATAAATCTGCGATAACAAAAGCAGGGCGACACTTTGAAGCGGGAGGCCTTATTGTCTGCTGCCTTCGTTTGTTTGTGTGCAAACCAAGAGCGAGCGGCAATAACAAGTGAGAACTAGAAAACATCTACTCAAAGTAGGCTTTGAGCAAGTGGAAATGCGTAAATACACCGAGGACGCTCCTGTCGTCTCAAACAACCCAGTTTCATCGAGAGGAGGGTGAATTTTTTTTCTTTTTTATAGCACACAGAAATGATACAAAGCACAACTTCATGCAGGAAGGAATCCGAAGCGTACCATAAGAAAGACAAGTGCACCGCTTTGTTCCGGCTCACTTGCATACAGCTTGCCACATAGAAACATCTCGTGAACATAACATTAAAGTCATTAAAATATCGTATATAAATAAACAAGCTATCACATTTCAAATAGTTTTCATGGGCCGCACTGTACACTAACAATATGTGGAATACACGCCGTTTACGTGAGAGTGTGAGTGTGTGTAAGTCGGTGGTGGAAAAGTTTTAAGCGGACTTAAGTACCTCTAAACATTACAATTAAAGAAAAAAAAAAAAACTGCCCCAAAACCGACTAGCACAATCATAGATAGATTTAAGAACTTAAAATTTACTTCTTAAAAAAGGGACACGAATACTAAATTAACGGATAATTTATTGAGGCAATGTAGTCGAGACCTGGGCTCATTTTCACGCGCCCCCAATTACTCAGGTGGGGGGGAAAGGGCGAGCGAAGACGAGCACTTCGACCTTGAATTCTCGAAAGAAAAAGCGGGAAGTATATATATCATTTATATATATATAAATTTTTTTTTAGCTGAAAGTTGGAATACTGCTGCTGCTGCTGGAATGGATTGGTTTAGCCGCTCTTGAAGAGCAGGATCGCCACCTGGCCTAGGTAGAAGTAGATGAAGTGGCGAGTCTCGTGGGTCACGTACGACCCGAAGTTGCGACCTACTATGCAATGCCAGGTCGGGTTGTATTTCTTGTCAAATTCTTTTTTTATGTATGCTGCAATGTCCTGAAACAAAAGAATATCTTTACAATAACGAACGACTATCTATTTTCAGTTGTAAATGATCATTTAATCAGCAGTTTTCTTCTTGAACAAAGAAATCTACAAGTTGGCAATTCTGGATAACAATTAATTTCATGACTGCGAGCTGATGTTTAAACAAAAGAAGGTGTTTTCAATGTTGTTGACATTGAAATTCTCTTTGTCACATCAGGATTTATGGCAAGATACTTTTCACTATCAATTTCCCTTCATATATTTTTTTAGAAAAAGATTTTTAAATAGAGAAGATGCAGTGCCACCTTGTGGCCGAGAATAATATTTTCATTGAGTACGAGATTCATTCTCAAGTCACTTCTTTAATAATAAAAAAAAAAGATCAAAAACATTAAATATACAACGAACTTAAATAACATAATCATAAGTGTGGCAATTTTATTCTGAAAAGCATAAATGTCAATAAAAAAAAATGAATTAAAGCAGCGTCATCTTTTGGTTGACACGAAACTAGAATGTATACTGTTTGGTATCGTCGCCAACTTCATTTCTATTGGTTGACGTGTGTGCAGGACCATCGAAATTCTATTAAAAAAAAATTTGACAGAAGCTGTGCCCTCTGAAAAAAACGTATTTTTCCCCATAGATCAACAACGACAATACAACGTTTGCTTAACAAATGCAACTCCTCACTTGCTAGAAGGACGAACGAAATAAATTTCAATAGATGGCGCCACATCACCACATAAAAACTTCCTCCGACCTCAGTTTTACGCAAATTGATTTTATATATTCTGCTAGATTTTGAGGCCCGCTGTCAACAAGATCTCAAGAAAACGTTTTAAGCAAACATTGTCTGTATCAAAAATACAAAAGACTCTTTTTGGAAACATTCCTTTGTACGTAGATTAACGGCAACAATTTAATATCAAGTATTTTTCTTAATAAATAACTCCACATTTGCTAGGTCTGAAAACGACTAGCGCCATCTGTTGCTCAACTCCAAACGAAAAGATACATGTGTACATTTAAAAATATTTAAAAAAAATTCTCTAATTACGTTGAAGCATTTTAAATGCCATCATTTTGAGGTTCTCTGTCAAAAAGGTCTAGAAAAGACTAGAAAATTTGAATTTTTTAAGCAAATATGAGTGATTGCAGCGCCATCTGTTGCTCAACTCCAAAAGAAAAGATTCTCTGTCAAAAAGGTCCAGAAAAGATTAGAAAATTTGAATTTTTTAAGCAAATATGAGTGATTGCAGCGTCATCTGTTGCTCAACTACAAAAGAAAAGATTCTCTGTCAAAAAGGTCTAGAAAAGACTAGAAAATTTGAATTTTTTAAGCAAATATGAGTGATTGCAGCGTCATCTGTTGCTCAACTCCAAAAGAAAAGATTCTCTGTCAAAAAAATCTAGAAAAGACTAGAAAATTTGAATTTTTTAAGCAAATATGAGTGATTGCAGCGCCATCTGTTGCTCAACTCCAAAAGAAAAGATTCTATGTCAAAAAGGTCTAGAAAAACTAGAAAATTTGAATTTTTAAAGCAAATATGAGTGATTGCAGCGCCATCTGTTGCTCAACTCCAAACGAAAAGAAATATATATACGTTTCGTATTATAAAAAAAACAGAATATTTTAATTCTCTAATTAAATTGAAGTACTTAAAATGCCATCTTTTGATAGATTTGAAACTAGAAGAAATGTATTTACAGACACCACCAAAATTGTTTAATTGTTTTTAAGTTTAATTATTTTTTTTTAGATTTTTTGTTTTTAAATATATATTTGTAACTACAGCGCCATCTTTGGGCCAACTTAAAAAATATCAAATCAACCCAACTCTATGTTGAGCAAACTAAATACCGAGTGATTTTTTTTTTATCAACTCTTGCCATGAAATCTGGACGGCATGTCTTAGCTTAAACGAAAAGTACGTCATTGCACTCCTTCGCACTGTTTTACATTAAAGCTAATAAATTATTTTTTGTTTTTTTTGGGGTTGAAGATTTTTTCCTTTATAGGAATGATTTAGTGAATGAAATTTAGTAGTGACATGCCGTCTAAATTCCATGGCAAGGGTAGATAATTTTTTTTTTTTTAAATCACTCATGTTTAATTTGCTGCAACTCTGTCATGGGTGTCTCAAGTAGACTGTAGAAATTTGAAAATTTTTAAGCAAATTTGAATGTTTGCAATGTCATCTGTCGTTCACTTCAAAAATTAAAAAAAAAAAAAATGTGGAAAATAGAAAAAAAATTGAAAACAGGCGTTTCCTATTGAAAATGTCAAATTTGGCCCACCCTGTACAATGATGTATTCATTCAACTAAAAAAAACTAACTAAATACGTTTTCGATTAACTGCGCTAATGTGCACTTGAAAACAGGGGGAAGTTTTTATTAAAAAAAAAAAAAGATTTTTTGCTGACTCGAAGGAAGTTTTCGATTTAGTGGGTTGGGAACACTGTTCAGGCAAGTGACCACTACAAACTAGCACATAAACCGACTAAACTGTAATATTTCAGTGGGTTGGCAACACCGTTCAGGCAAGTGACCACTACAAACTAGTACATAAACTTGTTAAACTGTAATATTTCAGTGGGTTGGCAACACTGTTCAAGCAAGTGACCATTACAAACTAGCGCATAAATCTGTTAAACTGCAGTATTTCAGGGTGACAAGAATGCAATACACTCGACATAAAATGCACAAAATTTGAAATCAAGTCGAACATCAAATGCAACATTTGACATGGTAACCATGGCAACGGTGAAAGTACAATTCAAAATTCTAGAGGGAGCGCCACACTAACAAGAATTTTTATGGAACAGATTTCTTCTGTTTTTTTAAAGCGCAAAAGTAAAGGACAGTTTGTGCTAAAAACAGAAAATTTAATTTCTCAAAAAAAAAAAAAACACGAGCGAATACAACGCCATCTTTCAGACAACTTTCAACTTGACTTTGTATGCACCATGATGATCGCCTGCTCTTCCACATTCATTTTATTTTGACATATCGACAAGAAATTACAAAATTTGAATTCAAGTCAAACATCAAATGCAACATTTATCATAACCATGGCAACGGTGAAAGTACAATTCAAAATTCTACAGAGGGAGCCACAGTAACAAGAATTCGTGTGAAACAGATTTCTTCTTACTCTTTAAAGCGCAACCACTCAAGTAAAGGACTGTTTGTGCTAAAAACTGAAAATTTAATTACAATGCCATCTTTCCGACAACTTTGAAATTGACTTTGTATGCAACATGATGATCACCTGCTCTTGCTCTTCCACATTCAAGTTGTTTTGACATATTGACAAGAAACGATAAACACGTGTGTCCGTTACAAGGACTTAAGGCTTGGTTTTAACTTGTCAGTGTTGGCACTTATGTATAAGAATGTCAAGGATGCTGGCGGTAAGAAAAGTGGTTACCTTTTCAATGTTGTACTTTTCGATGGCTTGTGTTGCACAGTCGACGGCATCCTGTTGCATGTCTTCGCTCATGTCAGCATTTTTAATAACTGCTTTGCGGTCACTCATTTTGGGTTGCTTATTGGCTGAGGACCTGGAATAGAAAACAAAAAAAAGGAAGAGTGAAATGTTGTCACGCCGGCCGGGGGGCCCCCCGACCTTCTGTACGCATTCCAGTTTCTGACACGGACGGTGGCGCGAGCGATGAGCTCTGCCATAACACCGGGCCAAGAACTGGCACAACCATGCTCTAGTTTTATCAATACACGACGGAAAATTTGTCACACTAACAGGCATGCGATGGTTATCAATCAAGAATTGATCGCTCGCCCAGATTAATACATGTGATAGCATCAAATCAGCGGGGACTTACGTGAAATTTAAACGGTGTGCGCCGGAGCCGCTCTGAGAAACGCGCAGACCGGGTGCTTTTCACGGTTTTCACAAATTTTCGCGTTGTTGAATTCGACGATTTTCAATTTTTCGCCTGCCTCTCTAGCTTGGCGGAATAACACTAAATGCCAAAACATACGGCGATCGCTATTGGGCGTTCACTAGAGGCTTCTGGCAGAGGTTTCTGGCGAACGCTCCCACGCGTTTCAGTCAACTCTGAAGTTAGCCGCGGACGACTGCGACCATTGACGTATGCGAACTTCACCCCCAACCCCCCAACAGAACGCACATTTATCGAGCAAATCGCAAACACATAAAAACGCCGACGCAATTTCTTAGTTGGATAAGAAAATTGGGTTGCCTTGGTAACTGAACCAACTAAAAAAAATTGGGCCTTCGCAGATATTCAAAAGGCACATCCAAAAGCGCAATGCAGTAGAATCATGCATGCAAGCCGCAGCCACATGCATTTATATCAATAATATAATAAAATAAAATAATTACTATACCAATTTATGTTTAATTTTACGTTCTCTGTAAATGATGCTTTTACAGTACTGCTCATTCGTATGAATCGGCGGCCGCTAAAAGCATACAAATCCGTCACATTTCGCAGGGTGGTGAACGCGTTTCGTTGTGACATGCACACTATAATAGTAATTGAATGGGGGGCGCGCAAATAAAAAAAAAGAAAGAAAGGAAAAAAAAAATCAATAGACCAAGTGCGACGACTACTTAAAATCGATGTGATGTTATTTTATTGCGTGGATGTGGGGGGACGCATGCAATGGAATTGCGGGTCGCTTTACCTAAAGAAATTCTATTCGGAAATCGCTGCCGCCGCCTTCTTCCTTTCTCCCCCTCGAGCCCTTTCGCTTCGCTAGTGTAAGTGCCAGTGAAGTTATGTTGCGCAACGAGGTTTTATCACGTGAATTTCATTTGGACCCGCAATGGAACGGCAAGACGAAGGATCGGTTTATTAATAATTATTTGGTCGAAGGAAATCGATCCGGCGCCACGACGACATCTACCGGAAGTCAGTTGCGAAATTTAAAAGCCAAACGGCGGCGCATTGATTTACTATTTCACGTCGACGAAGCGTCTGTAAAATGCACAATTATTAAAAGAAGATAAAATTTAAAGCGCCACCGATTTGACTTTAAATTAGAATAAATTCACGGCTGCCTAAGGTGACAAGGAACCTCAAATAGAAATCACTTCTCTGAAGATAGCAACAGGTAGCGTGGCTCCCTCTTCGAGACAAAAAAATAGTTCTGAACTAAGAATCCGATCAGTCCTTTATTAATCTAGACGGCCGCGAAATTATTTAATAAGATTTCTAAATTGATGCAAGGAAACATTTTAATTTAAATTTGATTTGTCATAGATTGATGCATAAACTAAACGATTTTATGCAGATCGAGTCTATCAATGCAAAGTCGATTAACTTCGATTAATCAATCAGCAGTGAAAGTCGAACAAATAGTCGATTATTTAGTCGCGCCATCTCTAATGCGAAATCTAAACTATTGATCGTTATTGAAGAGTGCTTTCGTTAGTTTGTTTTGTGCAAAGGTTACTGAAAATCAAAAGGAGGAGGAATATCGTCGACCTTCTTTTGTTTTCCATTCTTCTTATTCTTCGTTATTTCGCTGTAATTTGTTTTATTTCTCTTTTGTTTTGTACTCTCGTCTTTTATTGATTCTTTGCGCCTTTAATTGAATTTTTTATTCGTTTTCTTAAATTTTACTTCGTCTTTTGATCCGAAACAAACAGAAATAAAATCAAGAAAAACAAATAAAATACTTTATTTATGCCCTTATTATTTATTTCAATTTTTCTTCTATTTTTTAATCAAATTACTTTAGCGCTTTCTTTTGTTTGTCTCGTGTTTTTCAATTATTTCATCTCTTGTGTTTTCATTATTTCATTTTTTTTATTTGTAGTTTATTTCTTTCTCTTTTATTCTTTTTTATCGAACACATTGTATTTCGTAGACTTCTTTATGGTTTCTTTTGCTTTCTACCAGTTTCAATTTTTTTCGCTGGAAATCGTCGATTTTCATTTGTTTTTCTTCAATCATCTTATTCTTTGCACTTCACGAAACCTTTGATGATGTGAAGACCAATAAATTAGGGACTTTCCCGACGTATAAAAACTATCATCACAAAAACAACAACGAATTTCTCATTTTAGTGAGAAATGTAAATTCACTGATGCATTCACTCATGCATTCCAAAGCTGTATCTAATTATAAACAAAATAAATAAATAAAATAGCAGTCCATTAATTAAAATTTAAAAAATTCTCAACTTTGGATTGCAGGTAAAATAAAGTGTGTCACACTTTTGGAAGATGTCGATATGTTTAAGCAATTGCTTGCAAATGTAATCGTCACGCCCTGTGTGTGAGTATAAATGTCAGAATCAGAGATAAGAAAAAGTGATGCTTCTTCACAGAAAAGAGAAATTTCGTTTTCAAAAACGCATTGCTCTTTATGCAATTCAAATTTAACTTCACATACAGGCTGTGCCATTTCATTTCACTTAAAGATTAGTCTTGTGCACCACTGTTTTGATTCACTCTGTATAGATCAAAATAATTTTACGCTGTAAACCTCTAAAATAAAAAAAAGATTCTTCATTATTTATCGAGATATCGCCCGAGAACGCACTTCTGGGACCCTGTATATATTTTTCGAACTTCCTCTCCCACGAAATGGGAAATGAGTTGGCAACTCTGAGTCCGGCCAATTTCGAATTTCCCGCCCAAACCTTTCATTCTCGAGGAAGAAGAAGTTGTTCAGAATCGACCAATCAGAGTGCGACGTCGTTGAGCTTTGACGTTTGCAATCGAGTCGCGTTGGTTAACGTAATTTCGGCCCCAAAAAACTGTCCAGCGGGCTAAAAACGGGCGAAAAAATGTAGAAAAAACCGCCCCGCTCGCACACACACCAATCACCACCCATAAATCACCCGAAGGCTAGCGCAAGCCGGGCAAGCAGTTTATGCAACACTCACCCCCACAAAATGGTTAAAGGTAAAACTGTTTAGCGTTAAAACTTAAACGATGTGATTTTCCGGTAAATGAATGAGGTTAAGTTGGTTGGGTTTGGTTTTAGGTCGAAGAGTGAGAGCTGTGGTGGCTTACGCTCGAAGCGACGAATGTTGCTCCCCCAACCCCAAGCGGAAGGATCAGAGGATTAATGTGAACCAGGGGCAGAAGCAGAGCATTACGCAGTTCTTCCAGGTGGTTTTCGGAACGTTTGTAAACGAATAAAATCATAATTGATAATTTTAGGCTATCGACTATTCGAATCCGATTGTAGTCGGGAGCTTGTCTTCGGCGAATATACCGAGTATAGTAGACGAGCTTGCGAATATCGAAGACCTGACCTGTAAAGACGTGGATAAATTCGGTGAGTCACGAAAAGAAATTTCATTGTCAAAAGACGAGTATAATTAGAAAGTATGCACAAGATGTCACTGAGTGTCATAGCTGAGCGTGCTTGGAGACATTTCGGGGTAGATCGTGCCGGGGTAAATCGCCGTGTTAGACGAGTGCAGTTTGTAGTTGACACTTTTGATGGTGCTCACTGTACCGATGCTCTCCTCGTGGCTGATGGAGGGCTTGATGTTTTCCGTTTGCAGAAGGTTTTCGATTTGCTTGACAACTTCGAACTGCTTAACATGTTCAAGTTGTTTGGCAAGTTCCATTTGTTTGGTACGTTCCACTTCTTTGTATTCTTCAATTTTCGCTGCACCTTCGATTTCCTTCACGCCTTCCACCGATTCATAAAGCATTATCGGTTGACGTAACTGTATATAGTGACTGACCGATTCTTTTTGTAACTTCACTTGTTCGGTGGGGTTGGTCGTTGAAGACTTTGGTTTAGACGGTACAGTTGCATCCCTGGAATTATATTTTATGAATTACTTTTGTGAATTGTGATTTTACTACCTGTTTGGTGGAATGAAAGGCAATTGATTGATAATCGGTTGAGTGTTGCCGCATTTCTTGTCGATGCACTCCTCTAAAACGCCGGCTTTTTTTTTGACCGCCCCCAAGAGTATCGAGGATTTATCCACGAGATGCTGATAATACGCTTCGGCTTCTCGTATCGTCTGATCGTACTTGTCCCTCGCTGCTAAGCGTTGCGCAAGACTTTTCGTAATCTGTAACTCGAAACGTTTCGACTTTGCCTTTCGGGCTTTCTATAATTACCAAATTTATTTTGTATTTAATACGTTCCATTTCCAGCATCAGCATTTCCCTCTCGTCTCTCTGCTTGAACACCAACAGGTTGATTTCATCGCGTTGCTTCTTGAGCTCTTCCAGACATTTTACAATTTGTTCGTTATTATGCGTGAGAGTAGTGCCCTGTTCACTCATTCCTCTGCAAGAGGACGACGTGGCATCCTGTGTCGTCATGCACCATTGCGGAACTCAAATTTAAATCACGTGAAGAAATTTACGAGCACACAAAATTGATTGGCATTTAATTTTGACACTGACACGTTTCAATCAATTAATTAATTAACCGAGTGCATTTGTTTTTCTGTCAGATCTCAACAGGACGCCGGAGCTACAGGAATTAAAAAAGGATGGGTTTTCTCCTCCCACGCCGCACCGGATTGAGTTACACGCCGAAATGGCCCCACCGAAATCAACTCGATGTAGGTGAGATCAAAACAACATGCTTTGATTGACCCCTTTACTAAAAAATCCTGGTCTTTAGGATGAACAATCAGCAAGCAAACCTGATCAAGACTGCCCCTGGTAATAACCACAAGTTGACCGAGTACTTTCCGGTCAGGAGATCCGTGAGGAAGACGAAGAAGACCGTGTTGGAAGAAAAACAGCGATCTCTTGAGGAGGCGGTCCGCAATGCCATCGAGGACGGTTTACAAGTGCGGAGCTTCGAGGGCAAAGGTAGGGGTGTGATCGCAGTGAAGTCCTTCAGCAAGGGAGATTATGTCGTTGAGTATAGTGGTGAGCTCGTCGATTTAAACGAGGCAAAATCAAGGGAGCAGAAGTACTCGGAAGATCAAAGCACCGGGTGCTACATGTATTATTTTAAGCACAAAAATCAACAGTATTGGTAAGTGGGTGATAGGAATTATATGTGAAAGTTTTTTTTTTTGTGTTTGTGTTGTAGCATCGATGCTACTGCAGAAACCGGACGCTTGGGTCGCCTCGTCAATCACTCTCGAAATGGAAACTTACTCACCAGGACGGTGCTGGTCGATGGGAAGCCACGGCTTGTCCTCATAGCAAAAGACAGCATCGAGGCAGGTGAGGAGATTACCTACGACTACGGAGATAGATCCAAAGAGTCGCTCAAACACCATCCTTGGCTGGCGCTTTAGCGATTTTAAGTACGTAGTTTATTTATTTTGACTTACGCATTGAATCTGTGCTGTGGATTTATTTATTTCGACTGGATCTGTTTCTCGATGGAATCATCTATTTATGTGTCATGAGGAAATGAGGTCGTTTCACCTGTCCATTCATCTTCGTGCTTATTTTGTGTTTGCATCCACAGATGTCTCTTAATTAATTACTCATAAATAGTATGCAATTTATACTTAATTTTGGACCTTTCTCGACTTAAGACTGTTTGCATGTACATAATGACTTTTTTTTTACAAAAAGCTTTCAAAACTTACATTTTTTTCTTTTATAACCTAGCGGCTTAGAGTGTAAAGGAAAGTTTTTTTTTTATATATAAATAAATAAATTGTAAATAATAGAGGACTGTTAGCTGTAGTGTCTTGTTTCATCTGTTCGTATACGACGATGAGACTTAGGGTTAATACAATACACAAAAAAAAAAACAAACAAAGGAATATAAACCTCGCCTCTAGATAAAATTGTAATTAAATAAGGTGTAGGTTTATACTGAGCGTAAACGCTGCAGACCTCAAACAAATGGCTTTTACTGTTTGAGGTTTGCTGGCTTAAATAGTATTGCCTAGATTTTTTTAATAATAATCAATTCGTAGGATTCTGTGTGTGAAAATGTGCGAGTGCTTGCGTGCGAGGGCGTGTGCTTGTGGTTTTTCTGTAGGTTGCACAAATAGACAAATTTTACCACCCAGGAAGTTGTAACGATTCAATAAATAAATAAATGTTTATATGTGTTGGTTTTCATTCGTTATTAAAGAGAAAAGTGTAACTCATTGGGGATTTTTAGTTTATGAAAGTGATTTTAGGAAATCAGTTTTTATATAAGATTAGAGAGTTTCAAGAAAATAAATAAATAAAAAAAGGTTATCAAGTGTATTAAATCATCGTGCTTTTTCTTAATTTATAAATAAATTTAAAGTTGATTTAATTTCAATGCCATCTCTCTTAATGGCTAACTTCAGTACACCTTTGCAACATTCCTCCGCTTCTTTTCAGAAAAATTCTATAGGTAATATACTCCCTAAATTTCCCCCTAACGTTTAGGGAGAAAATCCCAAGTTGGCAACACTGACTAGTTTGGTTCAGTCACTTCTCTGAAGATGGTAACAGATTACTGTAATATGGCTCTTAATGGCTAACTTCACGACTATGCGAAACAAATACAGTGTGATCCTTAATGATTGAAAACACTTTGAATTTGGCGCGTTTAGTGTATTTTACGTTTTAAATGTGGCTATGATGTACGAATATTGATTGTGCATTGGTTTTCGCAGGCGCATATTTGATGTTTACTTCTTTTTTATTTCACTATTACTATTTTTATATCAGAAAAAAAATGACAGCACCAGGTGATGCCAACTTAATAACAATTTAGTATGGCGGTAAATTCAAATCATCTTCAGTGATTATAAATCACATGTACAGTGTGTTCACATAGTAACAAACATATTTGTAAAGCTGATGATCATACCGTGCATTCAATTAAATTCGTAATTAAAATAGGTTGTGGTTTCTTTGTTTTTTTCTCCTAAAAGTTTGTGGAACCGACAGCTGGCTAATTATTTAAATTAAACGTATTTCAAATTGTGACACTTTATATTTTCAAAATTTTTATTATTGTAGGTTATTTTCGAACTGATAGGTTAGAAAATGGATGCTGACAGTTGGTTTCGCACTCTTGTATTGCGTGTCGCCAACCGTATAACAAATCACAGCTTTAATTGGAAACATTGTTCCCAACAGCTAAGGACCTGTTAGCCCTAGAAGTTACCAACCCCCCCCCCTCCACACCCGTCCCCAAAACCCTAATATAAACGTGAAAACTTCCAAAAAATTCCGACGCACAATTAATTGTAAAGTACGTTCAAAAAAAATCAAGTAGGCTTATGTCAAATAGAAATTTTGCAAAGTCACGTCATAATTATAGGATTCTTATAAAGATAACCTAACCTTTTATATCCATTTAGTTACGATTTTTTACAAAATGGATAATAAAACGCAATTAATGAAACAAAACATTGATTTTATTACGAATATATGCAAACAAAACTTTTGACAGTTGACGCCGTTGACAGCTCGCAGTTATTCATGGTTGCAACACTACTAAGTTACGACGTGACGTCATAAAACAAAAACAAGTTCAAAACCTCCTTGATAAAGGATTTTTTTTTGAACGCACGTTATTTAAAAGAGATACATTTTGGACGTATTTCATTTGAAAATTATAGAATATGTGACAAGAAAACAATAATTATAGAAAAATAACCTAAATAACTAAATCTAAATCGTCAAGAATTGAAGATGCTCATTTTTTTGCTTATTTTGACACTTTCTTTCTAGAAAAACCATAAAGGTAATGTGCCCCAATGGAATAAATAAAATCCGTAAATTTAGGGAGAAAAATTCCGGGTTGGCAACACTGATAAGGAATTCATTTTAAGGTATGGTACTTATGATACTGAATTAATGAAGAAAAAATTCTTTGTTCGGGTGGTCGCGTTCTTTCTGATTTGAATTTACAGCCATACTAAATTGTTGCTAAGTTGGCAACACCTGGTGCTGTAATAGTAAAATAAAAATGAGTAAACATCGAAAATGCGCCTGCGAGAAACCAATGCACAATCATTGTTCGTACATCGTAGCCACATTTAAAACGTGAAATACACTAAACGCTGTGGCTCCTACTTCAAAGTGTCTTCAATCATTAGGGATCACACTGTATTTATTCCGCATAGTCGTGAAGCTAGCCATTGAGGGACATATTACAGTAATCTGTTACTATCTTCAGAGAAATGACTGATCCAAAGTAGTCAGTGTTGCAAACTTGGAATTTTCTCCCTAAACGTTGAGATTTTTCTTCGTTAGCGGGAAATTTAGGGAGTATGTTATCTATAGTTTCTCTGAAAAGGAGCGGAGGTTATTATGAATATTGCAGAGGTGTATTAAGCTGAATTTGGATGGAGCGTCGAGAGCGTACTGTACTCCCCAATTGTTTCGGTTGGGGGGGGGGGGAGCAAAAAATCTAAGGAGAATGGACTATATAACATTTTATTTATGAAACGTAAAGCAGCGAACAAAAAATAATACTGTACTCATTTGTATGAATTATGCGGAACTTTATATTTTAGAAAAGATACAGAGGGTACCTCCCCCTCCCCCACCCAGCTACCCTATTGAATCATACGTTACTTTCATTCGCTTTTTGGAAAGTACCTAACATCAGTGTCGCATCTGCATCTTTTTAGTCTGTGAGAAATTAGTCTCGGTGTCCTATCTGCGTATTCCTAACCTGTATGTTCGACATTAAAAAGAAATACGTATTACGAATTGCTATTTGTAATCTTTCTTTTTAGTTTCAATTTATTTATTTAAAAAATTCTAATCGTGTTTTAAAGCGTTAAAAAGAGCGAGCGTTGTCTTTAGTGTTTTCATACTGTGAGGTTGGTATTAGATCTAACGCGAAAGGTTCCGAGGTGGCGACACTGACGCTTCAAGGATACCTAACCTCAATGTACACAAAATTTCTGAGGTTATTGGATTTGCCTTCTCGTAGCTGTAATTTCTCGTCGATTAATTTAAATTTTGGCAAAATGAGCAAGAGAAAAGCGCCCTCGAAAGATACTAATCCAAACCACGATTTCTGTGAGTTTCTGACAGGTAAGTACGTGGGTCTGAAGCAACAACAAGGCCAAGCTAAGTATTGAATCCTTCTTATCTCTTCATAGAGCTGGCCGATTACGAGAAGAACGTTAACAGGAACATCTACAAGCACAACGCGTACCGCAAGGCCGCCAGCGTATTGGCAGCGCACCCCGAACGCATCACATCCGGCAAGGAAGCGAAGAAATTGAACGGCGTCGGAGAGAAGATAGCGAAGAAAATCGACGAGTTCCTCAACACCGGAAAGCTGCAGAAATTAGAAAATGTAGATTCACCTTAATGGGGGCCTAACAGATTTCAAAACGCCCTATGCGATTTTCAGATTCACCACGACAAGAAAGCCTCTGCCCTAAACTTGCTGACACGCGTGACGGGGATCGGCCCGGCCAAAGCCCAAAGCCTGGTCGAGCTTGGGATAAAAACGATTGAGGATTTACAACAAAACACAGACAAGCTAAACCACCACCAGCTCGTCGGGTTAAAGTACGTCGTTTACAAAGAATTAAAAGCCAACGCTTTTAAATAAGTTTGCTTCAGGTATTTCGAGGATTTCGAAAAGAAAATCCCCAAGGCGGAAATACAGGAGATCGAGGGCGTCTTAAAGGAAGAAATCGTGCGCTTGGATAAGGACTTTAAGGTCATGATATGCGGCAGTTATCGGTAGCTTATAATTATGATAATAGGCGGCAGTGTTATTGCTAGTTGTTGTAGGAGGGGAAAGGCAGAAAGTGGTGACATAGACGTCTTAATAACGCACCCAAGTTACACGAGCAAAAGCGAGAAGAAAACGAAAGCGCAGCTTTTGCAAAAGGTCGTCTCCTGCCTTGAGAAGTGTGGCTTGATTACAGACACGATATCGCTGGGCGAAAGTAAATTCATGGTAAGGTACAGTTACAAGTGGGCCGGGGTCGTTTTTGACTTGCACCGTGTATTTAGGGGGCTTGCAAGCTTCGGGATGGCCTTCCCACTCGTAGGTTGGACATACTGCTAACACCGCACAATCAATATTACTGCAGTGTGCTTTATTTTACTGGGTCGGATATTTTTAACAAGGAAATGCGAGCTCATGCTTTGGAGGTTGGATTTACATTGAACGAGTACACGCTGAGGCCTCTTGGAAGCACAGGTACACTAATAGATAAAAATAATGTGACTTAAGTCTATATGTCAGCAAGTTGTTGATGGAAACAGAGTCCTATTCAGTTTTTCCTTCTTTTCATTTTGCTCCTAGTTCTTCAAATTTTTAAAAATGTATTGAATTTTTTCCTGAACTTTTCTGAACTGCCCAACAAAATCAATCCTCTTTTTTTTTTTTTCTTTTGAAACTATAGAAGCAGAAGCTTTCGATACCTGTGTTACTTCAGTGTGATTTTTTGTTAAATTTTTAGGTAATCGCTTCAAATCTGCTCTCGAATTTAATCAACGGTCTTTTGTGTAGGGATGCAATACCGATAAATATTTCAAATAACATACGAAAAATTACTTCATTAATCAAAGACATAGAGTTTTATTCTCATAGATAAGAATGATAGTGACAAGTGACATTTGATTTGGCGCCAACTTAACCAATACGTCAACCTACTGCTGAAAAAAGCACCAAAAGAGACGCAACTTAATGAAATATCAAAGAAAGTTGTTTCATTTTATTAATCATTCATCGTTTTGTGAAAACGTCTGTGGCTCAATAATCACAATTCAAGGTCTGGGGTAGCCCCCGAAGTTGTCACCCATCGCAAAGTCGAAAAAATAATCACAGATTGCCCAAGTTGCGATAAATGGCGGTATCTGGCAACCTGTATATGACTATGGTAACTATGACCACAGAATAACCAGAAGTGACAGTCGCTGTCGGCACTTTGATCTTTTTAAACATCGACCGGTGACCTTCGCCATGTTTTTGGTGGGACCTACAAGCGTTTATTGCATAATATAGAACAATATAAGCTGAGCTGGAATTAATGGAAAGAAAATGTTACGCTTAAAAACTATTAAGTATTCAATTATTTTATTAAATGCTTAGTATTTGAAATATTTTCATGGTATTTTAATTATTTTGAAATATATTATTTCATGATAGTTCAATTATGAAGTGTCATTTTAATATTAAACTATGAATGATTAATCACAAAATAATATACGTTTACAAAATACGAAATATAGCTGAGATAAAATGGTAAACAAGATCATATGATCGAATTCTACGCCATATTTTCGGTGGGATCACCTATTCTCGCGCGCTTAACTCCTTTTTCGCGGGAAAGCGGGAGTGTCACTTCTGGTTATTCTGTGCTATGACCTGGCCCAGTGTTACCAAATATTGACAATCGTTTTTCCCTCACGTTGGGACAAACATTCTCATTTTTGCTTATTTTTTCCCTCAAATTGCAATTTTAAGCATTTTTTTAGGTATTTTGTTCAATTCCTTTTTTTAAATTTTCTTTTTAGCAATTTTAAGGTATAAAAATTCCCACGAATCTGGAGTTGGCAACACTGACCTAGTCGCGAAAACTAAAAGCAAAACATCTGCATCACAGAATGTCAGAAGAGAGACTTATGTCGGAACCTTTGAGGCTTTTGGGTCCCGATTTTGTGTCCTTCACGCCATTGTTTTGGTGGATTGAAGACCAAGCATTCACAAAAGTCTGAACATTGAGCTTAAATGATCACTAAAAAGTCACTAGAAGCAGAAATTTCACTAGAAATGTCGAGAACGTCATTGTTTTCAACACATTAAATATTCTGCTTAAGCATCTTGGAATTGGCAACACTGGCCTAAGCATAAAATTATAAAAGAAAACGTGGGTTGATGGTTTTTGTTAAAAACATAAACAAAAGACGATCGATCGTTTAACAAATGCAAGGAACAAATAAAATATGGTCGACAATTTAGATGTAAATAAACTGCTCCCGTTTTTTACTTTTTGAGTCAGAAAATAAATTTAGCGCGATGAAAAAATAACGAAACAGAAGACGATCTCAATAGTTTAACAAATTCAAGAAACAAAAAAGTTTTGGTCGACGATTTGAATGTGCAAAAAACCTTTGGCTTTTATTTTCGAGTCGATTTGTCAATGACGAAAGACGTTCGAATTCCAATCAAATTTCGACTTTCTTGTTCGTAGAAAAATAACAAAACAAAAGACGATCGATTGTTTAACAAATGCAAGAAACAAACACAAAAGAAACCTTTCGTTTTTGCTCTTGGGTCAAAAAATAAATTAAGAGTGATGACAAAAGACGATCGAATTCCAATCAAATTTCGACTTTCTTCGTACAAAAATAACAAAACAAAAGACGATCGATTATTTAACAAATCCAAAAAATAAAAATTTTGATCGATGATTTGGATATTAAAAAAAACTTTGGTTTTTACTCTTGCATCAGAAAATAAATTAAGAGTGATGACAAAAGACGTTCGAATTCCAATCAAATTTCGACTTTTTTCCTTATAAAAAAATAACAAAACAAGAGACGATCGAGTGTTTAACAAATTCAAGAAACACTTTCGTGTTTCCTCTTGTGTCAGAAAATATATTAAGAGTGACGAGAAAAGACGTCCGAATTGCAATCAAACTTCGACTTTCTTCGTACAAAAATAACAAAACAAAAGACGATCGATTGTTAAACAAATGCGAAAAATAAAAAGTTTCCTCAGAGACAAAATATAAATAAACAAACAAAATCGATTGATGATAAAAAGAGAAGCTTCGATTGTTATTTTTTTTTGTTTGAAAAGGGCAGGAATCAGATCGCCATTCATTTGTTCTTTGTTTACCACAAATTGCTAAAAACAATGTTTTTTCAACGCTAATTATTTTATCACGGATGTCATCAAAAAAATGACAGAATCGATTGAAATAATTTTCTATTATAATAATAGTAATTATTATTATGGTTTAGTGAAAATTATTTTCAAATCGAATCACTAGATTTGTCACTAAACCTGAAATTACAAAATTTTCTACATGTGTGAATTCCCTAGAAGTTGCTTGAAATCATGGAAAGTTACCAAAATTAGTGACAGAATCATTAAATTGGCAACACTGATCGTTACAAGTTACTAAATTTCTTCTAATTTCACGGCGGTCTCTTCCGTGATTTAAAAGTAATTAAATGTTACCAACCAAAAGCAGTAAAAGTCACCAAAAAATTTGAAACATTTCAATTTAGCATTAAAAAAAAATACTAACATTTTTTGGGGAGCATTATACCTACAGAGATCTTTTGAATATACTTAAAATATTACCAAAAGAATCCCTTCCGCAACCTGGTCTCATTGTTGTGTCCTTTTGTATTGCCACAATGTTGCCAACCAGCAATTTTATTTTCCCCTAAAACACAATGCCCAAGCTTTATATTAATCAGAGTTAAATTATTGGTGTTTTTTTAAGTAAATGTGTTGAAAATGAACAAAAATGAGGGGCACATATTAGAATTCGCGTTACTTTGATCCGTATATACATCTCTATTCCGGACACGCAGACCAAAAATACGCAGATAGGACACTGACGCTAATTTCACACTGTATTGGATACAGACTAAAAATATGCAGATGCCTTTCACCTCGTGCCTTAAATCATTCTTGTTTTTTCTTTTTTAATACTAAATTACGTATGGTATATAAAAAATAACGAAGCAAATTGATAAAAGACACAAAGGATGAGAAATGCAAACAAAAATTAATTGGGAACGCAAACTGTAGGTGTTGAAAACAAATTCTCTTCCATCTAGGGACCTTCTTGATACCAACCCCGCTCAGCTGAATATACTCACGTTACATTCACGTTAAAACAGTGTTGCCAATCTTGTAAAACGAAAGTACCGTATGCCATTCTTAAAATGACGCAGAATACCAAAGAAAATATGTTAATCATGTAAAACGTATAAGCTAGATGGCGCCATAAATTATCTTTGCAATTTTAGAAAATTAAAACTGAACAATAAAAGTTCTTTTATTATTTTTACCGTACAATTGCGCTTCTCGGGACCGTATAGTGTATTTTGGTTGAAAATACCGTACATGTACGGTAATTACTGTACAGTACGTTAAGAAATAAGAAAAGTAGTGGGCGCTGTGGTCTAGGTTGCGTTCATAAATTGTACCTTCAAGTGCATCTTGGGCAAGTATCGCATCTTCCTCACTCACGATTTGTAACATATTTTGCATCTCGCTCATCTGTTTTAAGAAGTCTTGTGTTTGCATTATTCCCAAGACAACGGGCGAGCTTATCACACCCTTTTTAAAAAATGGGATGTGAAAAGTTTGTCCGTTCTTCCTATCTATTTTGCCAACACTGAGTTTCCAATTCCAAAGCTTTTTTGGCCATTAATCGTTTTCAGTCACTCAGTTCTTAACACTGGTAAGTTTGTATTTGATGCAGGGGTGGCAGGTGAGCCCGTGGAGATTAATTCCGAGCGGGACATTTTCGATTGCATCGGCTATCCCTACAAAGAACCAGAAGAAAGAAGTCGTTAAATTTCGTTTGCCATGATGGGATGCGGGTCAAGAATCTCACTGGAGCGAACCTCTCGAATTAAATACAGCGCACGTTTGTACCATAATTATTAGAAATTTAATGGGGCGGGTGGGTCTACTGAAATAAAAATTTGTTGCATAATCCAACTATTGTTTCAGCTTATAAGATCACGAAGTGTAGCGTTACAGATTCTATGGCGCATTAATTTTTTTTTACTGTGTCATTTTTAGTGCATTTTATGTGTTGATAATAAAACGATTGATTGAGAACTTCACTTTTGCAGCATTGTGTCTAGCAAGGTGTACGTCGAGAAAGATATTCTCAGCACCTAAAATTATAGATCAATATATTTTTTTTAATTTTAGTGAAGTCTTACCCTTAGGAAGCTAGCGAAATTCATTTCTGTGATACCTGCGGCGGTCAGGCATTGCCTTCTCTGTGCTCTTTGCGTGATCAAGATGAGGATCCTGTTGAATTCCTTGTCATAGTCCAAATGCCAGTTGCTTTCATAAATTGAATCGGCAAGGCGAATGCTCTACAATACGAACAAGAGGAGATTTCGTTTATTTATTTTTGGGGTTGGCTATCATAATTTTTTTTTCACAGCAAAATTGTAGTATTTGACTGAAAGCAATGTCTGAAAGCTCCTAACTCTTCTAAACGTTCAACAAGGTGGGCGCTTTGTTCCAGTTTTACTGAAAAGCATCAAAGCCACCCACACTAATTAAAGAAGTTAATTAAAGACCTGAAATTCCAAATCGTTTCCGACGTAGCAGTAATAAAACAGTTGAAAGAGATGCCCCGTTAGAAAGCCGCTCATTTGAACTACTGTGTGCGGATCTATTTTCTGAAATAGAAATAAACGTCCCTTTGAATTAATTATTATGCGGAGTGTACCTGAATAGCACGTGACAAATATAAACGTTTTCTTTAATACCGAGACTAGAACAATAACGTCGCTAGTGTCGGTCATTGAATGCGGTCAATGAATGCACCGTGTCACGTAAACTTCTAGAATCAGCCCTACCTCAGTCATGTGTTAAATGAAATTTAGAAATTTATTTTTAGGTTTTATACAGTGTCATTATTTTTTTTTAATTGAAGGACTTCTTAGTTTTGCTTAGTATATTCGTTTCGTGCAGTTCAGAAACACTCCGTACATTCCTTACCATTATAAACGCCGACATGCATATGGCAAGGGTGCTGGTGAAGAACTGGATCAGTATTATGATGGTGAAAGAGTTTTCCAGTTTCTCACACACCCTAAAAGGGGTAAGAATTTTTTTAGAACCTCACATACAGTCTGTTCCAACGATTATCGAATTCGGAAATAAAAGTTCAACTTAGGTAAAGTAATTGAAGGATTCGCAATTTCGTATCAAAATTAATAAAAGATTCAAAGAAGAAATAGTGTTTTGCAGAAGAAATTCTCGATTTTAAAAGGAAATTGCTATGTTAACACTCGCACGTGTCTTATGATGACTCCAAATTGCACTAAAAAGACGCAATTACTTAGCAATGAAAAGAGAAACGTAAGAGATAATATTTTCTCCGCTTTATCAACAACCAAAGTATGTTAGTATTAGGTTCACTTCGGGAGCATTCGCGTAGGACTAACGCAACTTGAATACGGAAATGAAGGTTTCCTAGAGCAGTTCTCTTTCAAGTTAACTTTGATTTACAGAATCGGAACTATACATAAGTAGGTTTTAACTTCGTACCTGTTTAACATCTTGTGCTGCTCCAAACACCTGATTAAAACTTGAGTTCGCGTAAGCTCGTCTGCGTACCGTCCAAACAATCCCTCGCGCAGTTTAGAGTTGCCGTCGAGCATACGTTCGAACACATCTTGCAAGATGATATACTGAACGGTGCAAATCGTCACGACGGAGATCAGCAAGAAGTCGAAACCTGTCACTATGAACAGCACGTACCAGTTGACGAAGTACTGCCAAAGGTAGAGAGTTTCGTAAACCCAAGTCTGATTCCATTCGAAAGGAAACACAGATTCGAGGATTAACTCGTGCTTGTAGAACGGACGGGTGAGCATCTGGCTCGTCGCTAGGTACGCGATCACCAAGAACAGGGTGGTCAGTGACAGCGAGAAACGGCTCAACGTTTTAATCGCCTTGAGTTTCGACGGGTGAGTGATACGGCTCGGCCAGAAATTGCGCCAGATTTTGTGGAGTATCTCGTTGAGTTCTCGCCTTTTCAAAATCAGAATGAACGTCCTTGCCAACGCCTAAAAGCCAATAGCAATAGCATCATTCCATAACTTAAAAAAAAAATCTACTTCTACAGCTGTTGTGAATGTAGCGCATGCCGCCACCATTTTCTTGATGTCGCTGAAGTTTACGAACATGTAGTTTGCGTTGAGGATCCCGGCCACCAACAAATTGACAAAGCAAAACCAGTTGAACGCAATTACGTAGGAGTTGTTGGAGTCGGGCCATATCAACATACCCTGGAGGTTCCACTTTGCTGGTAGCAGAATCATTTTCGACACGTCCTTATATACATCTCTGGAAAAACCTATAAAACAAATCGCGCGTGAAGTATTAATGCCCACCCAATTCCACAAGAAAAAAACGCAGTTACTCAAGATCTCACCGATACGTAAGTCTTGTGTCAAAATGGTCGATAGACTCGAGTAAAATTATCTGCTGACTTAGAGACATAATGAAACCCATAGGCCTGTGGGACTACAATGTTAGACTGGTTAGCCTTTGAGTTAATGAACTCTATAAAGAGGAGAAGCTGGTTCGACTAGTAATTCATGGGTATGAGTTACAATAGAGAGCTTGCTACAAGAAAATACAAGATCGAGTTTTCTGATGAAGGTTAGTGAAGGTCAGACAAGATTTCAATACAATTAATTACGTCTTGTTGGACTGAAGCGATGGGTGATACGGTTGAACTTAGGTCATTCTTTGCCCACTGAGCCTGAGGAAGATTAAAGTCTCCTAATACACAGTTCGTATTAGGGTATAATTCACTAAGTCACTTAGAGAGATCTTGGGGGGTAGGTAGATCGCACTCAATGTAGTTCCCGTAACTCAATTCTCCATTGAAACTGAGATAGGTTCAAGGTTTGTAGATTGGGGAATCATTTTACTCAAGATGTTTTCTTAACGGCTATGAGTACACCTCCGCCTCTTGAAAATTGATTGGTATCAGCACTGCGATCTCTTCTATACACTATGTAATCATCAAGGCCAAGTTCGGAATTTTGGAAGCTGTCGTTTAACTACGTTTCAGTAAGCACTCACTCTTGCATGTCTTGTTGAAATGCTAAACACCTCACTAAGTATTAAATTTGATAAATTTGTGTTATGGATTGATTCTACTATCGTATTAGGGTGTTTGTAAATGGCACCAAGGTGTTGAAAGACATTCGTCGGCAATCGAGTAGCGGAAATTCAGGAAAAAACATTGTCTTATTCACAACGACTTCAAAATCTTTGGTGTTGCTCCTATCGACTCCGAAAGCGCCCTCAGAAGCTTTTGTCTGTGGATTCCACACATCGTTTCAAGCCTATAATTAAAATCCAAGTTGTCTTATCCACGACGTCTTCAGAATCCTCCTCAGAATCTTTGGGTTTGCTCCTATCGACACCGGAAGAGTTATTAGAAGCTTTATTTGTGGATCCTGGGACCTATCATGCTCCAGAACTAAAGATAAAGCCTCCCAGACAGAAACAGAAACATTCCCAGATGCTTTGGAACTTTGCCAATGGATCATGAGACTTCCTGTATATAATTTCATGTCTTCAACTAAAAGCCCAAATTATTGCCTTATCCCTATCCACTTAAGAAATATTTTCTTTGTCATTTTGTCAATGGATCGTGGGATTTCATACCTTAACTAAAAGTCCAGACAAGCTATCTTGTTCCCATCGACTCCGGAATTGTCCTCAGAAGACTAAATCACCCTATATAGCTTTTGGGACTATCACCTACTTTGCAAGACAATTTTTGTTTGTTATTATTTAGAATATCAAATTATTAATTTCGCCACTGACCCCTAGATGGTCTTAACGCCCCCAATTGCCTCTGAACCCGCTACCGCCCTCCTCGCTCTTTGGTACCGTGATACTGTCTCCTTTGGCAACTTATGCCCTAGACCAAAAGTTAGACGACTTTGTCTTATGCCCGTTGACTTCCAATTCGCCCTCAAATGTTTGGCTAGTGGATCATAACATGCCCTCTATATCATTTTATGCCTAGAATTAGAAATCAGGTTGCTTCTCCCCAAACAACCTATGCCTAGGGCCAAGCTCCTCACTCCCTGAAACGTCCACAGAAGTGAAACCAAATCCAGAAGCCTCCCAAGGAACTTACCTTTTTTCCATTACTCCTGAAATATCCTGCGGATTTTCTATTCCATGGAGTAAGTTCCAGTAAGCTTCAGAATTTAAAATTGTGGTGGCATGGTCCTCATTGGATGATTTAACAAAGGATGTGTTTATAATGGAAGCACGTCGCTTTATTTCTCGAAGAGGAAAGGCAACAGAGATATTTTCTGATAATGGAAGAAATTTTGTAGCAACAAAAAATGAGCTAAAAGAATTAAGAGAATTTTCACAGAATTAGTTAAGACGTGTGTAGAAGAAGGCATCGATTGGAAATTTATTCCGCCATATTCTCCACATTTTGGGGGATTATGGGAAGCCGGCGTAAAATCAATGAAACACCATCTGAAGATAGTTTCAGGAAACCAGCCGTTAACTTACGAAGAATTTTATACTCTGCTTGTACAGGTGGAGGGTATTTTAAATTCGCGACCTTGAAACTCCCATTTCATCTGATATTAACGACTTAGGTCCTTTAACACCTGCTCATTTTCTGGTCGGAAGATCATTGACGGCATTATCAGTTCCAGATTACTCAAATATTCCTAAAAATCGCCTTCCTTTCTGGCAACATCTTCAAATGTTATTGCAACATATATAGAAGCGATGGGCGCAACTTCAAAAGAAACGAAAATGGAAAACTTTTTGCCACGAACTAAAAGAAGGAGATTTGGTAGTGATAAACAAAGACAACTTGTCACCAATGCAACGGATGGAAACTAGGACGCATTCAAGAACTTCACTACGGAAAGGGATAATGTTGGGCGACTATGAAAACTCCAGGTGGTCTAATGAAGAGAGTTATCAACAAAATTTGTTCTCTACCAATCGATGCTGCTATCCATTAAAAGATGTCCTCTGAAGGTGGGGGTATGTTGAGAATTGTGATGTGATAGTGAAAACCGCATCTTATGATGACCCCAGCAAGTGGCATGAAAAAAATCCAATTACTCAGGAATGCAATGAGATAGATGAAAGGTTGCGGTTTTCTCTGTGTAACTAATGTCATCAAAAGACACAATCCCCTGTCAAAATGAATAAATAAGTCGCATTTTATATGAAAATCAAGAAAAGATTCGAACAAGAAGTAAGGAATATTGCTTTTTACTTAATAAAATCTTGGAATTCCCCCAATTTTCGAAGGAATTCGAAGCAAATACGTGAATCCTATGGAGGTTCATCGAGAGAAAGCCGACGGTTAAAACTGCGTCTTCCTATCTCCTCTACGTGCCTTGTGGCCCGGCGCCTCCACCAAATTGCGCAAGAAAAATCGCAATTACTCAACAACGGGCAGAGATAGAAGGTTGCGATTTTCTCTGTCTAATTAGCTTCATTGAAAGGCACAATGCATGGAATTAAACTCTTAGATAGACCAAATATCCTTACCGAAACCAAGGTGTCTCATCATTATGATGTTCACTTCGGAAACATGCGCGTGTAAATAGTATTCAGAAGTAAATAAATAACAAATGCAGCTTCGCACATTCATAATAGAACGCATATAATTTTAGACATTTAACAACTCGCTTGTCGTGCGGAAGAAAAGTTCGAAAGAAGTGCACTTTTAAATTGTCAGGCTCTAAATTATTCACTTTCGCAAGGCTGAACGAAACTAAGTAAGCAGTAACTTCCTCGCGTATTTCTTGTAAAATTAAATAAATCACTCCGCGCTGATTTATTATTAAGCAGTTGTTTGCTTTGTTCGTCTGATATCGAGCAACAGATGATCCACTTCAATAATGTCGTCAAGAGTGTCCGCGTGAATATTAATTCGACGTCACCTCCCATAGCATGTAATTTAAATTATGCACGTCCCTGGCTGGCCCGCCCATATTTCATCAATAGGACTGGGAGGTAGTTCAGCAGGTGACGCAACGAATTAATCACTAACAATTTTTTTTTTGCTTTTAGCTTACGAAGCTTACAAGTGTTGAATGACTTTAATTTGTCGAGCGGACTATTAAGCAGTCAAACTCAATTTGCGTACAAAATGAAATGTGAGTGTGACAAAATTCTGGGTCAAAGGTGTCAAGAAATTGCAATTCTAAAAAAATTGGGCGGAAAGGCACAAGAAATATGCTGTTTTCGCTGTTAGATCGGACCCAATGAAAGATATAAGCGCGTTCAAGAAAATCAGCAAGATTAGTTTCGCTCGCCAGCGTAGTTGTTGTTGAACGCACATTTTCAAATTGCCTGACAATTTTCTAACCTCTCTTGTTATCAATTTTATTAAATAGTGTTTTGATTTCTAAAACTTTTATTATGCTTCAACAGCACGCATGGTCGCCTTGTATGGGATGACTTATTAAGTAGCAAACTAACTTTTTGTTTTTTGAGTGAAAGGTTTCAGTAAGGAGTATCGTTTTTACGTAAAAAACTGATTTTTTTAAAATGAAAATGCCAATCTAGGTGATATAATGGAAATCTGTCGAGAGGAAGGGGATAGTGAAAACCACATCTTATGATGACCCCAGCAAATGGCATGATTTTTTTCATGCCAATTGCTGCTGACCCCAGCAATTGGCATGAAAAAAATCATGCCAATTGCTGGGGTCATCATAAGATGCGGTTTTCACTATCGCAAAGAGAGATAAAAGGTTACGATTTTCTCTGTCTAATTGGTCTCATCTAAAGGCATAATCCCATTTCAAAATGACTAAAGATTCGCGATCGCAGGATGTCGCGATCTAAACTTTTCATTGATTTATCAAAAATTTAAATAGTTTTTGTAACAAGTGACGCGTGATAAAACAGACAGTGAAAATAGGGTTATGTTTAACGTAAAAAGTGTCACGGGCGGCGTTCAACCTTTTTTGCTTCGCTAAGTTTAGCTGCCTTCATTGAACACATCTACTCCTTTCGCAAAGCGATCAAATTGATGTCTGGCGTTTATTTGGGCCTAGATTTGGAGACCACCTTTTTCCTCGATTGCAACGTATTCAGTATACGGGGGTGTTCCGAAGACAATCATCTCATTGAAACTACAGACAATACGAATTTATTTATTCCTCAAATAATCATATGTAATAACGCTAGTAAATAATGCGAAATTTTACAGAATCAATACAACGATCATATAGTCGCGTTATATACTAACCAGTTTTATGTACAATCTCTGACATTAAAGATTCAACTCCGTCTCTATATACACCTTTGTACACGGTCAGTGAATATATCATAGTCTTCGTGATGGTGATCAAAGTTTTGGCATCGAAAACAGTCATTAGGAAGTAAATTGTTGAAAGTGTATTTTTTCCCAACCCCGACTAGATATAGGGGGTCGAACTTCATCAGTTTTAATAAAAAATCATCGACATACAGTATAGCTAAGGTTTCACCTTAAGTGTGTGTGTTTGTGAGAGAGAAAGGAAAGACATTGAGAGCTAGGCTTTAACCTTTTTTGCTTAAAGATGCACAGATTTAACTCTCACTGTTCTAGTCTCAGTCACATTGATATCTTCAAATCAGAAAAGTGAAAGTGGAAGGGTCTATTATACTTTTATGTTCGTCAACTGTTTCAATTAGGTCATCCATTCATCGCCACCTCATTTTACGTGACAAGTGGTCGTTGAATGAGATGGCGTTGAGTAGGAGAGTTGCATGCAAGTGCGTCTTGGTTTCCATAGGTCGATGATAAAAATGTAATTTTAAAATTTTATAATTTGGCCGCCATGTTAAAATCAACTCTAACCCTAAACATTACCAATAACGTCTTTGGTTTATTTTATTTTCTTAGAAAATTTACCACAGCCTCGTAAAGTCCACTTTTATGATTTTGGCACTCATTCAGTAGCACCACTGCCCGGTGTCCAGCAAAGACTATAACTTCTCCTTCTTCAGCGTAAAATCTATGACCTTGCAGATGTCGCAGGCAGCTTCGGCGTTGCACGAGCAATTGTCGTCGCACTTCTTCAGGTCCTCGCACAGCTTGAAGTTCTTCAGCTCGCGGCGCAGCTCCTTCTTGATGTTGTTAATCTCCTCTTTCCTTTGAGCGTCGCTTAAGCCGCCTGAGCTTGCCTGCTGGTCTGACTGCTATCCGTTTCGTCACATGAAGACGTCCTGGAGGTCTTGGTTCTTGTTCCTCAGAGCCAATTCGTCCTCGAAGGTCACCATCTTCTCGCGCGGCTTGCCCGTCATTTTCCTGGGCACGCGTACCGTCAGGGGAAGCATGTTCGCCGAAATTGGCAGATCACCAGACGCCCCCGATAAGTCAAATTCACTTACGCTCCTCGGAACGAAATATTCTATTAATGGCTCAGCACCTGCAAATTATTTAGATTATATGATTGGTCGTGGGGTGGACCAATTGAATCGACCACTCTAGTTTTCGCGTAGCCCAACGTGGTCGATTCAATTGTTTATGTCATGAATTAATTTTCTAAGCTCCTTGATGGCGCAAGTAAAATGTTGACCTCGATTGGAAAATTAAATCAATTCGCAATTGCTCGGAATAAACCAATTGCACAAGGAAAATTGCGATTACTCAACATTGGAAAGATATCAACATTCGTATGTGTCTTATTGTAATCCCAACCAAATATACAAGGAAAATCGCGATTACTCGTATGTGTCTTATGATGACCCCAATCAAAAGAAAAAATATTAACACTCGTATGTGTCTTATGATGACCCCAGTCAAAAGAAAAGATATTAACAGTCGTGTGTGACTTATGATGACCCCAACCAAATACGCAAGGAAAATCGCGATTACTCAACAATGGAAAGTAATAGATCAATGCGATTTTCACTGTTCTCAGAGCTATTAAGCTTGCATCACCATGTGAACGACTAGCAATTTCAATTTATTTTAGCATCTCGGTTATTTCGAAAACGTGCGCTTAAAACATTGATCACTTCGTCGTCTCAACGTTTTCTAGCTTTCAAAAAATAAATAAACATAAAACAAATGTTGACTACAATGGACCTCTTCCGTATTAATAGTTGTCGTGCAGACGAGCCTAGTCTGGTGTTCATTTGGTCGACGTCGCGGCGACGATAGCACAAGTAAATTGTTGACTTTGAGACCTTCATAGGTCCGATTGGAAAATTAAATCGATTCGCAACGGTTCAATTCGGAAAGGCCGGCTTCGCTGAGAAGTGATAATAAAACCTGGCGAATGACCTTCTTCCCGTTGCCGGTCGTAAATTTTAGGGGCGCTTGTAAAAAAAAATATGCCGCGCCATCGACACACGAATTAAGGGCGGACAGATATCGTGTTTTACGGCGGCGTTCGCTCGCGATAGCGTCGGACGTACTCGATTTTTACGGACGGCGAAATCAAAATTTACTACGCAGCCGTTTTTCTTTCTGTTTTCCCCCGCTGTTTTCTTTACGAGCATCGAGTCATGAATTTCAACATTTATCCGTGCCGTTCAGATTTGACGTGCTTTAATCCCACGGGCAATCGAAACTTTTTCCGGAAAATCTTTCGAAGGGTAGAAGGTGAGAGAGCGCAACCCTTTGCTTCAGCTAGAGCCACGTTTGATCGGCAACTACTTGCAGCATTTTGTGAAGTGAAGTGAGTGTGAACGAATTAACACGAAGTGATTCAATAGGTGGCTCTTTCCGTACCTAAACCTAATTTGATTTACCTGCTGATCTTCTGGCAGGCGTATTTCTCTGGAAATTGCTCTTCCTCGGCAAGCTGTTATGTTGTAAAAGTGGAGGCAGCTTTTTAACGACAGGTGGCGTTTTCACGATGGGCGCCGCACCTTCAGTCTTGGGTCTCTGTCAAGAGCTGACCACCGACATCTGCTCTTCCTCTCGCGCCTTGATCTCGTTTCGGGCGCAAGTCGCCCCTATCAACCTCAGAAGGCTGATCACTTCGTCCTGGACCAGGCTGAAGCACATGGCTACCAGCGCCATCCCAGTGAGTATGTAGGCTGAACATGCGCATAGAGAGATCTCTTCGGCGTTTTGACCCGGAAGTAGGTCACCGAAGCCGATGGTTCCCAACGACGTGAAGCAGAAGTACGAGCCTTCTAAGATGCTCCAGTTTTCCAGTCGGTGGAAGAGGAACGCCCCCGAGCAGATGTAAGCCAGGACTATGATTAGGCAGAGCGTGACGGGAACACGCACACGCGTTGAGCAAGGACATTGGGGTTTTTGGGGGTTGGTGCCGCAGAGTTTCCCGTAGAGGCGTCGGAAACTGCGGGCCAAGACGTCACCAGTCGTTGAGAGGTACAATAGCATCAAAGGGATGCCCACAAGGGCGTAGATGATCGTCACCATTTTGCCCCAAGAGGTCCTCGGGGATACACTACCATAACCTGTACAGAAAGGAAAAGCTTCAAATTGTGTTTATATCACCACAGCTTTGATTAGAGAAGGTCTAACGAATAATAGACGTAGAATCATAGAGTCGACCAACTGAATCAAGTACATTTAATTACGTGGCAAAGTGATTCAGTACAGTGGATCATTTAAGTATTAAGAGGTTTCATGTAGTAGATTCATTTGGTCGACTCTTCGTCTACGTTACGACAGTCTGCAGCTTGTCAGACGGATGTAACCAATTTAATTTACTGTCGCTGCAACATTGCAAATAACGCGAAACCCGGAGACCCAAGTTAAATTTGCGTTCATCAAGATGAAATCAAAACCGGCTCTCTTCTAAGCTCCGACAAACCGAATTCCGCGGATCTCGTTTGTTTTTCATTCCACGGGGATGCAAATTGGATGACAAGAACGAGGTAATATCGCTTGCCGAGGTAATAAAAGCTTTCGGGCGCACAATCGAAGCCGGAAGGAAAAATACGTGGAACGGGAGTGACTCGTTCGGCCTAATGAAAGCTGACGCGACTGCATCGCGCCCCCCCCCCCCCATTTGTCTGTCTCTTATGAGGAGCTTCGTCGAGTTAATATAATAATTTTGCAACGACGATGTTACCTCGGTTATTGCGGATTTGGACGTGGAGGGAAGGGTGGGTTGTTGTGCAAACTTGAGATTCTCGTTCATTGAAAACATGGCCATAAAATTTTGTGAATAACTTTATAAGTAAATTGGAAACTGTCCTAATGTTATGTCTACAACGGCGCATAACCCATGTTATTAGAACAGGAATTCAATATTCTTGTCATCATCTTCATGGTTACCTTTTCCGCGCTATATGTAATTTTCTTAGGGGTTATATCTGTCTACTTTGAATACCTGTTTTACGGTTGTGTTTTGTACGATCACATTATGACCTTATTCGACTGAGTGATACCAATTCTCGGCAACAGCTGTCTTTTGTTATTAATGGAAATCCACCGAGAGGAAGACAACAGAGAAGACATCTTCCTAGCTTGGTTTGAAGGCTTCCGCGACCGTTGTCCATCACAATCTTGGTTTCCAGGTTGGGAACCAAGATTGTGATCTTCCTAGCTTTTACCGCTCTCGAGATTCTGAATGATTTTTTATTAGCTCTTGCCATAGAATTTGGACGGCACGTCTTAGCTTTACTGTAAAACAGCATGACTTACATTTCACCGAAGCTAAGACATGCCGTCCAATTTCATGGTGAGAGTTGCTAAAAAATTTAAAAAAATCACTCGTTATTAAAACTCCTGTATGCTTTGTGGTGCCCCCACCAAGTTGCAACGCAATTACTCAGGAAAGGAAAGAGACAGAAGTTTGGTTTCATTGATTGGAACAATCCCTCATCAAAACGACTAAAACATCGCGCTTTTGTCTTAAACCGCTTAAAAGACTGAAGTGAAAAGTATTGTTTTTGCTTGAAAGTACCTCGAAAATGACGTAATCGCGTTGATCTGATGAAAAATCGTCGAGAGAAAGACAATGGAGTAAACCACATTACGTGTCTTATGATGACCCCTCCAAGATCTACTAGAAAAACACGCATTTACTTAGGATCGGAAAGAGATAGAAGGTTGTGGTTTCCTCTGCCTAATTGGTCCCATCGAAAGGTACGATCCCATGTCAGGATGTCTAAAGGTAGACTTCCGTAGCTGCGGTAAGCGGCTGACGACATCAGCATACGACAACTGTATTTGTTGGACACGGGCCACTCGTGCCTTCGTCTAGATTTCGAAGTCAAATGCAGTTGCAGCGTGGTCAGTGTCACTATTGGGCCTATCCTTGCTTGTCTGTCTTCAGCAATTAATAGACACAATAACTTTTTTCAATGCTGTTGTCGGCTGTATCACGTGCTTCGGCCTACCTTAAGATTCGCGCTTTGATTTGAATATGCCTAAAAGATTCAAGTGAAAAGTGGTCTTTTTACGATTCCACGTCAGGGCCCGACAGGGGGGGACCTCTGCTAACCGAAGGAGTGGATCCAAAGTTCGATCCTAGGATGACCACTTCCGACGTTTGATAGAGACCCTTTGGGATTGACGATACCACCGACCCGAGTTGGCGAATCAGTGCCTGGCCGGCACGGCCCTGATTTGCAGGTGAAAGCCCAAACATCCCACCAGTGATGATGTGTTAACTGGTATCGCGGGGCCCGGTTGCCCGGGGACAGCCGTTCCGACTTCGGTCGAAGCAGTGGGGTCCCTTCCGGTCGACTGGGTTGGACTCGCGGGGGCAGTGGTTGACGCTCGCACGCTGGGCAGATAAGGGAGGAAGACCAACCCCTCCCGATGTGTGAACTGCGGAAAATAGTTCCGGCGCTAACCTGGAGAGTATAGCAGAGAATTGGATAGCTTCTCGCTTGACCAGAAGTTGGCTAGGGGCGTGCCACCCCGAACCGTTCTGGAAGCAAGGGTGGGTGCGGTTGCCCTTGCGCGCTGATTGGGCGTATCTCAATCCGATGACTCTGGTCGGCGTCTGGGCGGATATGAGTGAGAAACCTAGGTGTCGCCGAGAAATTTTCGTCGTATGGTTTTACCATGGGGGGGAGCTGGCGTATGGTCCCACATCAGGATGACCAAAGGGTAGATTTCTGAAGCATGCGGCATGCGGCCGACGGCAGCACCAGACGACAACTGCATTTGGGAGACACGAACCACACATGCTTTCGTCTAGATTTCGAAGTCAAAGGCAGTTATAGCGTGGTCAAGGTCACTGTTGGACTTATCCTCGCTGTCTGCCTTCAGCAATTAATATGGACAGCAAGTTTTATTGAATGCAGTTGTCATCTGCTGCTGTCGTGTGTCGCGTACTTCGGTCTACCTTAAGATTCGCGCTTTGATCTCAATATGCCTAAAAGATTTAAGTAAAAGGTGTTGTTTTTACGATCTCATCTCAGGATGACTAAAGAAAAACTTCCGAAGCATGCGGCATGCGGCCGACGGCAGCAGCAGACGACAACTGCATTCCTGGGACACGGGCTACTCGTGTCTTCGTCTAGATTTCGAAGTCAAAAGCAGTTGTAGCGTGGTCAGTGTCACTGTTGGCCCTATCCTTGCTTGCCTGCCTTCAATAATTAATACGTACAGAGTGTTCTATTGAATGCAGTTGTCGTCTGCTGCTGCTGCGTGTCGCGTGCTTCAGTCTACCATAAGATTCGTGCTTATATGCTTAAAAGATTCATGTAAAAAGTGTTGTTTTTACGATCCCGTCAGGAAGACAAAAGCTACACTTCCGTCGCATGCGGATGCGGTCGATGGCATCACCAGACGACAACTGCATTTGTGGGATAGGGGCCACACGTGCCTTCGTCTAAATTTCGAACTCAAATGTTGTAACGTGGTCAATGTCACTGTTGGGCCTATCCTTCTTGTCTGCCTTCAGCAATTAATATACTGGGTGTATCGTATTAAAGGAGCCATAGTGATAGGCGTAACTGAGGTTACATGTACAGTCCGAGAAAAGTATTGCAAAACGATTTCTGCCGATATAATTTTTATGAAAATTTTATAAAAAATTCTGCACTGAGTACGGACCTGTGTTTCTGAAAACGTATCGATATTTCGGATAAGGTCCATCTCGTACAACTGGGAACTAATTGTATAAACAAGACTGCTACTCTATCAAATACATTTTAATACTTAAGCGGCCCACTATAACCATAAAAGTTGCTAGAAAAGCATTTACGATATGTACCATAAACGATGTCGTATTTGTGCGAACTAATTCGCATTTATTGGATGAATAAAGGAATAAATAATATGAACGCTTCATCATCAAGGCATTTATTTATAACAGGTGTTCGAAATGTCTTCCACCGGCACACGACGACGATTCGTTCCAGACATTCTGGATTCTCCGATACTCGGCGAGCTGCAGCATGAATCCGCTGTAATAATTGTTCTTCTGTGTTGATTTGCACCGAATACACTTCCTGCTTTAAAGCCGTCCACAGAAAGAAATCCAGCGGATTCATATCGGGGCTACGAGCAGGCCACGACACTGGTCCGTACCTACCTATCCATTGGCGTTGAAATTGGTTATTGAGATAGGTTCGGACCGGGAGAGTAACGTGCGGTAGTGCACCGTCGTGCATGAACCACATGTTTTGCCGTAGCTCTAAGGATCTTTCGTCCAAAACATCGGGCAATATTCTTTGTAAAAATTCTAAATAATTTCGACCAGGAGCGGTGGTTTAATGAGTAATTACCTCCATGGTAAGGGAAGTCAGTATTTTAACTAGGGACTTTTCGCTCGAGCCCATTATCGCTTGTGAACATTTACGTTAAGATTAGAACTGAAAATTCTTTGCTGTTACACTTAAAGTAGCTCTTATTTTAATTAAAAAAGTCAAGCAACATCGATTAGGGCAGATTTTCCCCCTTCCATGGCTTATCTCATTATAGATAAAACCCGCATCGCTTGCACCACCTTGTTGTCGTTTGCGAAACCAATCCCAGAAGGTTCGGTTTCTTCACGTACAGTATATGAGTAAGAGTTCATTTGTTCCTCTCTAATAGAATCAACAATCCTTCCGGCCGCTTTCAATTTCCCCGAATTTAATACCGAGTAAGAAACTTTAGGCTTGCATTCTAGCGGTTGTCTTTTGCTCTGGTTCGTTCGAGTCGCCCTCATTAAATTCCGCTGTTTCCTTGTTCAATTTAATGAAATAATTTAATTATTAATTACGTTCGGTTAATAAGTAATGCGTACATCTGCCACGACTCCGGGGCAGGATTTCGGTAGGCGAACGCCAAAGAGCCAGACTTCCCGTCGAGCACGTAGCATCCGGTTAGCTGTGAAGAGGCAGACGTTAACGAAGTTTTCGGCTCGCCCCCAGCGGTCGCCTAAAACAACCCTTCGTATCGATGCGCTCTCTGTTTGCCGGAATCGCCCGCGAGGGAACAGGATCGTAATTCGCTTTGTCGTACGCAAGCACACGTAGAGAGGGAGGGCGTTGGCTCGGCCCCGTGCGAATTAAAAAGTGAATTATTCAGGTCTCAATCCGGACGGCTTTCAAATCTCTTGAGCGGCGGCTTTTGTCTACGTTTCCTAAGATGGAAATATAGAGATAGATGCGAAGAGGAGCATTGCATTCATGTCTGCGAGGTTATAAAATAGAATTCCTTAAGAAAGTATACAAAGTTGCATTTGGCGCTACGCAGATGAAGAAAAGCGCGTAACTAAACATTAAGCAAATTAAATTGATTGTTACGAGACGAACGAACAAAAAAAGCAAATACGTTTATAAAGCAGTTCTTGACGTTTAGTTTCGGTCTTATAAATATCCTGCACTTTAAACTCGATCCCTTCCGAACCAATCGTCGCAGGCTTTTGTCTTCACGTACGGACGATTTCATAGGAGGAAACCCAATAAGTTTAATGGGGCGGAAAATTAGCGTCGTGTGTTCGGCGGCCGTTCGACAAGCGTGACAGCGTCCCTGCCGGTTTTTTGCAGTAACCACTCAGATTTCCGGGCGGGGGGGGGCGCAAAATTTTATTATCGCGATCGCAGTCAATTTACAACGGATTCGTATTTCATTACGAACCGGAACGTCAAAAATCACCACGCGGTGTGTGTAAGTGCGGTGGTGGAATTCAATTTTACAGCGTTACACCCGATCCCGTTTTAATGAACATCGAACGTAACTATGGTTACTGTTAAACCCCGAAACAATGCACGCGGATAATCAATTGTTTTGCCGAAAAATATTTCGGCGGGATAATGGGGCGTCATGCCATCGCGAGTCGATAATTGTTTCGACACGGTTGCGTTCCGTGAAAGTCGGCGGGCGTTAAAGCCGATTAACGCCGAATTATGGCACGCAGTGCGTCGCAGGATTCAGCACGAACGGTGCACTGCTAAGCCGAACCGGGTTATACAAATTGAAACGTGAATGTAGTGCACGAACTGATTAATTGGATAATGTGCGGTTCACGGTAATTTAAAGTGAAGGTGGAGTTCGGTTAGAACTCCCTTCCGGGAATTCCCTTTACACTCTAAACATATTGCCGCATAGGAACACAGATATACATTAGAGTTTGTAGCTTATAAGTACGTGGTCAGTTAGTTGGAAAAATAATTAAAAAGACCTTTTTTACAGTACGTCTTTGCATTGACCGCAAAAATGTCTGCGTCCGTCTTGGAACACGTGTGAGCTTGTGCAACTTGCTGGGGGCACTGCAAGATATATACAAGTGTACGAGTAATTTTACGTAATCACAAATATTTTCATTTGAATCTTTTAGACATATTAAGATCAAAGCGTGAATCTTAAAGTTGACTAAAGCACGCGACCCACGGCAGCACCAGACGACAACTGCATTTAATAAAACTTGCTGCGCTGTATACACGGTGTATCAGGTATAAGGGGCCTTACGTCATCAGTGGGTCGATGACGCTCTATAAACAATATTTTGTCTCTGACAAAATAGAAAAAGTGCTACAGTTTTCGAGATATCGAATTATGAAGCAGTGAGTACGGCCCTGGCGCGTCTCCGCATGTACGAAACTACGCTTGTGCCAAAGCACAGTAAAATACTTAACACTGACCTTGCAGATGTGCTACGATATCGAATTATGAAGCAGTGAGTACGGCCCTGGCGCGTCTCCGCATGTACGAAACTACGCTTGCGCCAAAGCACAGTAAAATACTTAACCCTGACCTTGCAGATGTGCTACGGTTAAGAATGGGCGAAAATGTTGCTTTAAAGGCATATCAATAAAAGTAATTTTACGATGAAACGCTTCGAATGGATAGGGTGCAGCTACCGTGGGGGTAACTACTCATTAAACCACCGCTACTGACCGAAATTATTTAGAATTTTTACAAAGAATATTGCCCGATGTTTTGGACGAAAGGTCCTTAGAGCTACGGCGAAACATGTGGTTCATGCACGACGGTGCACCACCGCACGTTACTCTCCCGGTCCGAACCTATCTCAATAACCAATTTCAACGCCAATGGATAGGTAGGTACGGACCAGTGTCGTGGCCTGCTCGTAGCCCCGATATGAATCCGCTGGATTTCTTTCTGTGGACGGCTTTAAAGCAGGAAGTCTATTCGGTGCAAATCAACACAGAAGAACAATTATTACAGCGGATTCATGCTGCAGCTCGCCGAGTATCGGAGAATCCAGAATGTCTGGAACGAATCGTCGTCGTGTGCCGGTGGAAGACATTTCGAACACCTATTATAAATAAATGCCTTGATGAGGAAGCGTTCATATTATTTATTCCTTTATTCATCCAATAAACGATAAAGACAGGACGAATCCAACACATCTGATACTATAAAGAAAAAGTTTCCTTTCGTTATCGAATTTCTCTTATTTATGTGTTTCTTCCTAGCACGTTGTGTTGGGTTGGGATTATCCACCTTGCTTTTGAGGCTACAATTGTTCCCCAGGATGAGCTATGTTGCTGCTGCCATCGTGACAACCTTGACAACGTGTTCGCAGAAAAAAGGACCTTTGGTTGTAGCTGCCGAACCTCGTAGGTCACTCTACGAAGATAGTATCCTCTTCAGTGGACAAACACCCTGTAGTTTGGTGGAGAACGTTTTGGTATCGTCGTCTTTTGTTTTTGCATTGTTTCGATGTACATATCAGTTTTGGGTACGTATCTGTGTCACGGAATTCGTAATTGACAGACGCTTGTCGCATTGGTAAGGTCCTTCCTGGCCGTTTGGGTTTTATTTACCAACTTTTTGTTGGCCACCGACGACGCCAACGCCACCCTGACTTATGTAAAGACATATTGACGTTGTTCTTTTGATTTATTTTGTAATAAATTGCCAATCACCACGATAGCGCAAAAAAATACCCGTTTATGCGTGTGCGTAGAATTTTTAGTTTGCTACTTATCTTTTGTTTTGGTTATGTAAACGGAAAGCAGACCCGCACCTCGTATTCTGACATCTCTCTTAACCGACTTGTCAATTTACACTTGCGCTTAGATACTCCAGATTTGAGTTTCTCCACTGTTTCTTTTAAAATAAAGACAAGTGTGTAATAATTGGTGACTCTCATTTATTTTAAATTACGCCCCCCCGTCTTTTTCTTTAGGGTTACTATGACCCCTACCAGTCCCACTGAGTTTAACCGGCATTTGGGATGAACTTAACTTGCCTCCCCCCCTCCCCAAGCTAGGTATCAATGCTG
The DNA here is from genome assembly GCA_039766575.1 of Serrognathus titanus. Classification (NCBI taxonomy): domain Eukaryota; kingdom Metazoa; phylum Arthropoda; class Insecta; order Coleoptera; family Lucanidae; genus Serrognathus; species Serrognathus titanus. The sequence goes on from CM077911.1 coordinate 1,374,493, forward strand.
GGAACCACTAAATTGAACCTAACAGTCATAAAAACCAAAATCAGTAAGATTTTTGAAGTACTTTCATCGTCTATGAGAGTGAAGGCTCAAATTGAACTTGGGATGGCAACGATCTAACCTGACGTGCTGAAACCAAGTAAGCATTCTAAAAGATTCTCATTTTATATAAGGCCATTTACAATACGGAGTACATTAGGAGCTGTGGCGTAGTAATTAGGTCATGGAGGGCAACCGTAACATCACACCCACATGCAACTTTATGAATGACTTAAGTACTGCTCCATGGGTTGACAGCCGCAACAAAATGAAAGACTACCAACAGAATTGTTTATTACAACCAATTAATATTAATTTAAAAGTAGAGTACCATCGAATGCCGTAACGTAATTAGCTTACACTTAACAGCGCGCGTTTGCATACAACCAAACATTCCTAACGTGCACTATGTAGGCAAACCGGGTATTTTGCATATTGTGTAGCACATGTGCGACCAGAATCGATCACGCATATGTATGAATGTAGATAGAAAACGTGTTAAAAGAAGCCCCGTGAAACATCGAGGAATTCAAATGTGAAAATTAAATTCGGCTTATTTGAAACGTTACCGTCGAATATTGCTTTAATACATCTCCAAAACCTACCTTATCGATTTGTTTAAATAATAACGAAATTGTACGCCTCCTTGTAAGGAACTCTCATCGAGAAAGAGGTCTGTTTGCTATGTAATATCAAATCTCTTGAGATTTTCCCTCCATATAGCCACTTAAGAAAATTGCAACTTCACATGATCACCAAAAATACTAGTGAGAGGGTCCAATAAGCACTTGCGTCAAATAACGGACTTATCATTGTCTATGTACAACTAAATGCATCGCGACCTTTCGCTCAAACTAGTTCAATTCACCATCATAACGAGAGATACCCCATTACGATCTACATCACCAAAGGCCCGTAGAAAATGGCCGCTTTGTCGCCCTTCTGCTCCGGACAAACAATTCTGTTCATTTTCGTGCGTTTCGCATCCTTCTGCATGTACCTCTCAATTTTCCGACAGTGGTCTCTCATTCGTAGAAGATCATCAACATCCACGGGGTATACCCCTGTCTCCAAGGAGCTACATCGACACACCAGGAACAACTGGGAAACATCAACGCTTCAACTTTCACCATCGCCGGAAATTTGGCATCCGTATGAAGATTCTTCTTGAAATCCACCCCTCTTCCAAAGTCGTAGGTCTTCATCATACCTCCAGAATGATAAAACATCGTGAAAAACAAACTCCTTTCCCAATAAACGCCAACAAGAACATTCCGCTGAATTTGGAAGGGAATATGATGATGAGTAAATCAGTTCTTGAGAAGGAAATCACTGCTTGGAAGGTGTTTGTAATTGTGGGAGCTCACACGTTGCTTGGTGACCAACAAAATCGAGTCACGATGACAGACGGCAAGAACCCTCACAATGACAGACGTCAAGAAACCGTCAGTTGATAAGTACGGGCGAAACGTCACGTTGACTTCTACGTAGCAGAGTCACGAGGTGACGGCCGCTAAAATAAACAAAATTAAGGCCGACTTTTAACGGATCGATACCTCATTTCGATCGCTAAGACGACTACCTAAAAAAAACACAAAATGACTGCCCTCCGACAAATAGATTTGAGCAAACAAACAGACCAATGATGAGAGTTACCTAATCCCCGCCACGGAATAAGAGTGCAAAAGACGGAACGCGCATCAGTTCAAGCCAGTATTGCTTGTGCTGAATAGTCTCGTAATCTCGCTGCTGGTGTTATATAGTCTGGCTACTGGTTCGCAAAAATAGGGAGGGCAAATTAAGGCAGCCTCCGTTGTCGACTAGACTCTTGGAGACGGGTAGGGTCATATGTAACCCCAAAATAAGAGGGCAGAATTTAACTCTTAATAAATAAAAGCCACCAGCTTTGCACGCCCGTCTTTATTTGTGCAACAGAGAAATCAAAGTAAGCACAAAACCCAAGTAGGATTGAAATTTAAATATGAGTATTAACAGTTGAGTACTAATGAATTCCGAAGCATAGACCCGTTTTTCGTTTACAAGGATAAAAATAAGTCTCAACGTTGACTTACGTTAAATGCATGCGACAAAAGGTTGCTTAATTGGAATATAACGTTAAAACAAAAATAAATAAAACAAAGCCGACCTAAATACATCCACTCTGACTTCACATCACTTGTCAGACAAATGAAGGCGTCCAACGAGTATCGAAGTTCGGCGGAGGGGTGTGACGTATGACGTCAGTATGTCAAGTTACGGTTCAGGACGACATCTCCCCTTAACGTTCTCCACTACCAGTGGACGAGTTCAAATCCGAATGGACAGGGGAGGACCGCGCCGACGTGACAATCGTTTGGTATTGCGCCACTACAATATTCCAACGAAGATTGGCTCCAATTAACACCACAAATGGTAAAATAGACAGGGGGGGGGGGTAAGAATAGAGATTTATTTGTCGGGATCAGGCGTCGAAAAGTATAGACAAAGCTTAAAGTTGCATGGCGTGACGGCTTCACTCAAGCATGATGGTTACCACTCAAGCAAATTTGACCTTGAAAATTCACAAGATGGTAGCCACAATCACTAAACAATTGATGTGCACCCTGTGCGATCAGTAACTTTATTGCCGCGAAAATCTCTGTAAGACAGTCGAATTACGCAGGGGAGTGAGTGAAATGGAACATAACCGTAACACGCTGGCGCTGTCACAGTCCGTCAAACGCCATACACCTTACACGTTGGTGCTGAATAGTCCGGCAAATCATACACCTTATACATCTACATAGAATTCGTCGAAGCCAGGTCGTAACCAATATGATTTTTCCAATCAAACCATCCGCGAAAATCACTGGAAGACAGTCGAATTACGCAGGAGAATGAGTGAAATAGAACATTACCGTAACTCGTAGGTAATGGCTTTTGTCGACTCGTGCAACATTTTGAAATCTGAAGAAATGCAAGTAAAATGCAGTACAGGGTGACTCGAAATACTTGAAATAAATTTAATGAATTTTATAACCTTAACGCGCTGGCGCTGTCATAGTCCGTCAAACATCATACACCTTACACGTTGGTGCTGAATAGTCCGGCAAATCATACACCTTATACATCTCCGTAGAATTCGTCGAAGCCAGGTCGTAACTAATATGTTTTTTCCAATCCTGCTGCAATAAAATATCATCACCTCAGTTATTCATACCGAACCCTCTGCAACTGATACCTCAAACGCCGCGAGTTGCAAACTCCCGCAATATCTGAAACCTCGACATCGACTTACGAGAGAATATTACACGTTTTTGTACCGCAATTCGAACAACATCTCGCGAATTAATCCCGCGCGGCACTATTTGCTTGATTTGTGAATCGAGTTGCGGCTTGCAAGTCGATCGATTAACCTAGCGCGCGTAAGCCTGCGATCTTTGTCTGAGAGAGCCGGCCCCGAACAGACGACACAATGGGTTATTAATTCCAAGCCGGCTTATTGAGATGTCAGATCCACGCTTTTTAATTCCGAGCGCTAAGTTTTAACTTCGATAATTTGCGCGGCGGAATTAATTGCTTCATTAATTTCGCTTTTTTCTCTCTCTCTCCCTTGTCTTCGCCTTAAGACTTATCGCCAAACAAAAGAAATTCAAGCGGTTCGAGAACAGGTCGCATTGGAAATCGATAGTCTTGATGGCTAAGTAGCAGTGAATTAAAATAAATAAGCACGGCGCTAAGAGGGTGACTATATTGACTGGGAACTTTCCGCTCGCGCTAATTATCGCCAGTGAATGTTTACACTTTCCGACAATCGGTACGTAACGGAGGCGTTGTGATAAAATTTAGTTGATGTACATCTATCATTTGTCCGAATGACCGCAGACACTTAACACAGCGACGTCCGCGCGGATTATTTTTCAGTTCTGCAATAGCATTCGCCGGCTCGTAAATCCAAATTAATCATTAAAGCTGATTTATGTTGGCCGCTCGGCGCTATTCAATTAGAGCGGAATTTAATCAGTTTTTTGTTGACCGGCTGAATTAAACCCCGTCCGTCGTTCCGATTGAGATTAATAAAAACGCCCACGGACGATCGGACCCGACCGAACGCTAAGCTCGCCGCAACAACCCGCGCGCCCCGGTTGCGCTGCACTTAGCATGCGGTTTAGGCGAATTTAGGGAGTAAATTGGAAACGCGGATGCCTCGAATTAAACGGGGATGGGACGGGTGGTGGGAGGAGGATCTGACTTGGAACTTGGCAGTCTACGGGGGGAGAGGGGGGCGAAAGGAACTAAATAAATTACGCGAATACTTTCCTACACAAATAGGTTAGGTGCTCGAGTTAGAAGCTGTTATAGATGAATTGGTTAATTTCAAACCGTCTTGTTTAGTTAAAGATCGAATTTCGAAACAACCTTGTTCTGACGTCGTTGCGTCTGTACAGGGATTTGTTTATTTTAAAGAGAATGCAATTATAAACAAACATGACGAAATGCGCTCGAATTTGAAGCGCGCTGCGATGACCGTGTAACCACCTGCATCCGTCTTGCAATTTGGAATACTTGTGCGCTGAATCACTACTTGATTCGACCGGCGGATTTTGATCGTAATTAATCCGAGCTTTTCGGTCTAATAACTAAACAAAAGACAACTGGGAATCAGTATGAGCAGTGCCGTTAACACATCGGCAGTTTTGACATTCGAAAACTGTCTTGTGTGTGCGTGTGTTAGAAAAACTTCACAACGCGACTGCCATTATTGAAGTTCTTAAAATATAAAAAAGTTGGCGCCCGTTTGTAACTTAATTCACTCCTACTCGATAATAGTTACAAAGTCTAACAAATAGAGCACCCAGAAGTGGCTGTCGTCTAGGTATTAACACTTTAACGTCACTTGGCGTTTTGACCTTAAACCCGTAGATCATCAATATTATGACAATGACCTCGTTTAATAGCAGTTTCAAGTTCGAAGTCGAAGTGGCGGAGATAAATTTGCTTATCGCTTCCATTAAGAACCTCGAAGGTGAGGGGCGAGGGCAAGGTGTACTTGATATGCAAACGGTTTAATCTGACGACTTCCACGATTGCACTTCGCGTGCATTTTATCTGCCGGAAAGGCAATGATTCAACCCGGTTCACGTGCGCACAATTGAATGCGCAAAAATCGCCCTCGCAGAAACAAAAAGCAACTCGCGGTACCTAAAGTGGGAGTGACAAATTTATCGTGTCCGGACGTGACTGCGCTCTCTAAGTCTTTGTATTCCCATCCGGCGTTGTTATCGCCGAGAATTTAATAAATCGCCGGCGCTGGATACGTTTAATAGAGCGTTGAATGCAGTGTTTTGCTGCGCCCTCGTATTTTATCGTGGAGGCGATTCGGACCGTGACTTGCAAGGATCATTCCCTAGGAGGAGGAGGAGGACATGTGCGCCCGTTTGTTAACAAATGCGAAGTATTTCTACTAAAACAAAAGCAGATTTAAACGCAGATCAATTTTTTTGGCGCCCATATATGGGTCACTTGTTAATAAGTATAGGTAACTATATACAACGGGAAAGAGGGCGTGAGCGGGAGCTAATAGGCAGGTAATTGGAACAGTACAGACGGCACTGTACATGGAACAAATCGAGCGTGTGGTAATGATTAAGTAAACTAAATTGTTTGTATTAAAACAAAAGCAATGTTAACTTTTTGTATTTTTTTTTGGCGCCCAACATGGGGCGTTCGTCTATAAGATTGATAATCGCAGGGAACAAAGTGGAACGTTTGAGAACCGGATTGATCGCCATCAAAGGGCGACGTGGCTCGTTCCAATGACATCCTAATTTCCGCATACTTTCGCCCGCTTGCGGTCGAACTTCTTCTGCCTTGTCTCTGTTTAGCGGTGGATTCTTCCGCGCGAAATATTAGGAAAGTTAGGGAAAGGTATCCACGCTCGACCTCGTTTATCTCATCCGTCGTTCTTTGCCGTTACTGATAATGCGCCGGCTCTTGTCGGTCGTAGGAGAAAAAAATGAATGCTTGCGAAATTGCGGACCTTCGCTATCTCGACGAGAAATGGGCCGAGTGAAGTGTCTTTCGCTATATCTTACGAGGAATTGCTTATTTTTATTAGGCTGTCCAGAAAGTAAATTAGGCGAGCGAATGTTATCGCGAGGAACGAGAGTTTTTATGTACCGACTACGACGACGGCAGTTTCGGCAAATTCTTTTTTTTTATTAATTGCTTTCTTTTTAGTTGAAATTTACGTCCGCATTTATTGCGACAGTCACTGTGACGTCATCTTAAAAAACTCTTTGGAGGTGGGGGCCCTAGTTACCGCGAGCGGCGCGGAATTTCTGCAAATACTTTAATTTTTTTTTTAATACTTGATGTATCTGATGTGTTTTTTTTTTGGGAAAAATTTACGTCCACACGTGTCACATTTCTTGCCGGGGAATCTAAGCCCAGATGTTCCAGCGTTCGCGAAAACCTGTGCGCAAACGTCTGATAAATTGCGCCCTCCGGTTGCAAAAACGGAATCGCTTCCGGAAACGCTGCGCGGCCGTTTTTGCTAAATCTAATGTTGTACAGTTAAATTTGCATTTATGCGCGCCCGCCAAAGCGCAGTGGCGATCAAATTAAACATCGATCAGGGACCGCAAAAACGTGCTCTCGGATCGCGCCCGCCCTTTTCCCTGTTCGCCCCGTTGTTATTCCAACAACAGCGCGCTTCTTTTTTTTCTTTTTCGGCTTGCGATGGTCGCGATACAGCCGAACGATTCCGATGGAAAATAAACATTTTTTTTTGGTTGGATGGCCGTCGGGGAAATGATGTTGCGTCGAAAGCAATGAAAATTTCATTGCGTAAAAAAATTAAAAATAATTACTTGCTTACTCGGTCAATTGAACATTTGGTTTAGTTCCCGTCCGACACATGTACCAACACGGCAGGATACAGGTGTTTTAGCGCAGTTTTTGTCTCATTTATATGTTTGTTATTCTAAAAGTTTCAAATAAGTATTGATTTTATGGAAAAAAATGATTTTAAAAGAAAATGGCGATGATTTAATGGAAATCCGTCGAGCGAAAGGGGATAGTGAAAACCGCGTGTTCCTACCTTTTACCATTCTCTAGATAGTGACCTTGTATGTGTCTTGTATTGCCCCCACCAAGTTGCCCTAACTTATCACATTACATGTTCCAAGGCGGATGCAAGTGTTTCTGCGGTCAATGTGCACCTTTCGTCTCTCTGTTGTCTTAAAAGATTCAAGTAAGTATTGTTTTTAGATTAAAAAAAAATTAGAAGAAAATGGTAAAATCCGTCGAGAGGAAGACGATAGTGAAAACCGCATTTTATGATGACCCCCAGCAATAGGCATGAAAAAAATCCAATTACTCGGGGTTACTAAATGTTTACACTTTTTATTTCTGTGAAAGATTTCACCAAGAAGTACCGTTTTTATGTAAAAAACTAAATTTTTTTAAAAGAAAATGATAATCTAGCTGATATAATGGAAATCTGACGAAAGGAAGGCGATAGTGAAAACCGCATCTTATGATGACCCCAGCAATTGACATGATTTTTTTCATGCCATTTTCAAATTGCCTGACAGTTTTCTAACCTTTCTTGTTGTCAATTTTATTAAATAGTATTTGATTGTATCACTCAAGCAAGTCGGTTTTGATTTTTAAAACTTTCATTATGCTTCGAAAGCACGTATGGTCGCCTTGTATGGGATGACTTATTAAGTAGCAAATTAATTTTTGCACTTTTTGTTTTTTGAGTGAAAGGTTTCAGTAAGAAGTACCGTTTATACGTAAAAAACTGATTTTTTTTAAATGAAAATGCCAATTTAGATGATATAATGGAAATCTGTCGAGAGGAAGGCGATAGTGAAAACCGCATCTTATGATGACCCCAGCAATTGGCATGATTTTTTTCATGCTCTTACGGTAACCCCAACAAAATATATAAGGAAAATCGCGAATACTCAACAATGGAAAGATATTAACACTCGCATTTGTCTTATGATGATCCCAATCAAATACATAAGGAAAATCGTGATTACTCTACAATGGAAAGATATTAACACTCGTATGTGTCTTATGGTGACCCCAATCAAAAGAAAAAATATTAACACCCGTATGTGTCTTATGGTGACCCCAACCAAACATAAGGAAAATCGCAATTACTCAGTAAAGGAAAGATATTAACACTAGTATGTGTCTTGCGATGACCGACCCAACCAAGTGACACTAAGAACAACGCAATTATTCAGGAACGGAAAGAGATAGAAAGTTACAATTTTCTCTATCTAATTGGTCTTATTGAAAGGAACAAAAATGACTTATGATTCGCGCTTTGTTCTCAAAGTTCTTAAAAGATTCAAGAAAAAGCATTGTTTTTAAATTAAGGTACTTGGCAGCCGAGTTGGCTAAGTCTGCTGGCGACGGGCTTGACGCTTGGTAGGGCAACTATTTAGGCGTGGGCTCGATTCTCTCCTATGTGAGACATAGAATTCTCAGAGCTCTGACCGTGTTGGCATTTGTACCGTGTTACGGTGGAAAATTTAGCTAAATTCATTTTCCATAGTCACCAGTGCTGCACGATCATTTAATGAAATACTCGCCCAAACCATCCATGATCATCCGCCAAACGGATATGACACTCAGCATATCTCTCTTCTTGTCTATGTCGCACACGTTCACGCCCATCTGGTGAATTTAAGTTGAAGCGGGACTCGTCTGTAAACAAAACAGTGCTCCAGCCGTCCACCGTCCAATTGACACGTTCTTGAGCAAATTGTGACCTTGTTCTTCGATGGGCTGTAGTTAATGCAGGTCCGTTAGCGTCTTCTGGAGTGTAAATTACTTTCATGAAGTCCTCTACTGACTGTACTTGTAGAAACCATCACTCCTCTAATTTCAGCTAAACGACCAGCAACGTTTGCAGATTGCACAAAGTCTGTGGCTCTTGGGGATTCATTTGATGTGATTTTACTCAAATTATTTTAATTTGTCAAATAGCTTAATTACATTGAGATTATCAGCAGGTGAAGGTGCAGCTTAAAAATCCAAAAAAAAGCGCAGGTTTTACCTTTTACAGTAAATAAATGATCAAACACGAGTTCATAGGTGTCATGCAGGCTGAAATTTCCCGTAATCCCGCAGATGTTGTGGAGTCATGACAATTAATTTACAAACAACGACATGATTGCCTGGCATTGTGGAAGTTTACCACAAGGTTCAAATTCGAACCATTTTCGTTGCAATTATTTTTAGCACCACTGTACAACGGAGGTAAATGTTGTAAAATGTGGAACTTGAAGCAAGGGAAATCTTTCCATTCACAGTTGACGGCCAGGGCGTGCATTACGTCCGGATTTTTCATAAACTAGAACCATATCCACATTCGAAAAATTCACTATTTTACATAGCTCACTTCTCTCACAGCGAATATCGCACTATTCAGGCACCTTATCCCCTTAACCCCAACAAGCCAGGTTAGATCATCCCCTCTCCCTCTCTTTTACTTGCACAAATGCCGCTTAAAGGTCTTGTTTACATTTCGGTTGTCCGCTGATCTTTCTTAACCAGGGGCGTATTGTGATTTTCGGGACAATTTTTGATTAATTATCCGTGTCAACCCCAACAAGCCAGGTTAGATCGTCCCCCTCTCTCTCTCTCTAACTTGCACAAATGCCACTTAAAGGTCATGTTTACATTTCGGTTGTCCGCTGATCTTTCTTAACCAGAGGCGTATCGTGATTTTCGGGACGAAAAGTAAAGTAGAAAGATTTCTCCCATAATCTCAAATATTAGTTCTTTTATTGGTTTCATTTTGTCGCGCTGTATGTATAGAGGTGATAGTTCTCTTGTCGTCGAATGGACTTAGAGCTATTACTTTTGCTCAATCGTGAAAACGTCATGCTTTTGTGATCCGATTAAGATAATGTTGTTTTGCGTTTAACGTAGAATTATGAAACCCTATCTGATTTTCAATGCATTTTTGAGTAAGTCATTCTTTATTTCGCCACGTGAATAAAATAACATGTTGATAAATAAAGTGCACGTGCAGTTGAAACCGTTCCATACAATTTCGTAACAAACAACTACGTGACTAAATATATAACGATATTTTACCTGAAATACCTGTGCTCGTCAGTGAAAAGAAAACAAGCAAACCACCTCCCGTATCCCTGGAGATACCCGGCGAGTTCTCATATTCTCCAATTTGTTAACGCATCGATCCAATCTTGGATTCGCTTGCATCCCGAAACTTACCTGTCGACTTGAATTCGACGTCGAGAAGTCAGCGCGCGCGAGCGGGATATCCGAAAGCGATTGCTCGCAATCTACTCGGCGCAGTTTAATATTTCCCGTTCTCCTTCCTTTGTTGCGTTGGAAGTCAAAAAAGACCACCGCTCGCAGCTACACAAAGAAAAAAAAAGCATCCAGACATCAAAGGGAGACTCGCTTTTGCGAGGCCCCGTTCGAGATTTCGTCCCCGAAAAGATACTTCGCGACGATAATTTCTACCATTTCCATGTAAATCGCAGGGACATGATATTTTTACTTTAATTAACTAATGTTTACTAAAGAAACAAACGTATTACATTTATGGGGCGCCTACATGAACATCCAAACGAAAGCGCCGACACGTACATATTTCATCAGGGCGGGCGTGGGTTAAACAAATGAAAAATAGGAAAAACGAGTTCGACGTTCCAGTAATTCGAGTGCTGAAACACTTTCGTCGACTCGGCGCTGCCGCCCCATCGAAATAAAAAATGATACATCGATGCGCCCGCCCCAAAACACAATCGGCAGGCGTCGTTATCCGGACAGCTCCCGTTTCCCGTTATCTCGTAGAAACTTACGCGCAATAATTTTGAAGTTTTCATTTCTGCCGTGGCGCATTTTAGGAGCGAAGGAGTAGGGAGGAGGGAGCAATCATCTGCGAGAGCGAGCAGAAAACGTCGGGGGCCCCGCGTAATTTATGGGCGCATCAAATAAAAAAAAGTTATTCTCAGATCGGAAAATAGAAAATAATTTAAAAAAATTTAGAACCGACGCGCGCGCATAAACGTATAATAACTTAGTTTCATGAGGGAGTGGGCGATATGTTCTAGAGGGGGCGGAACGTGTACCTCAGATTCTGTCAATAATAACTGGCATACATCACCGTGAATTCTCCGGTGTATTGCAAATTAAGCTACTGATTTCGATGGAAAACAATGTCGTTCCCCCTTGCGCGTAATAATAAACCGGTCGGCATAATTAGCCCCAAATGTGCGGATTGATATCGGCAGCAATAGTTCGAATTATTGGGAGCGTTACGGCCGGCGAGCTATTACCGGCATTCTCGGTCGATACTAAATCAAATTCCGCTCGGTCCGGCTACTCCGCCTCTACTTCGCAAAGCCCTCACCCCCCCCCCCCCCCCCTCGCGCCGAAAAAGTTAGCTTTTATCACACACGCCGGAGAAAGTTACTCAAATTGCATCGCAACGCAGAAAACTTTGCTACTTTAAGGAGAGCCTTTTATGTTTGGGCGCAGTAAAATCGAACGGGGCGCGCCGACAAATTGCTACACTCTCTCTTTTCGACTACATCGACCGTTTCGGAAGGGCGATGGGCCTTCCAAATAACATATCTCGTTTAATTTCAGTCAACAAGGGTTAATGATTTGAGATGGGTACGATAAATGAAAACTAACTCTGACGTTTATAAAGCTGTACGCACGGAAGGGGATCGAAAAGTGATGCTTGGTGTGCTTTCTGACGTACTTTCCAAAGGTATAACTTTAGTTGATTGATTCTCCAATTCTAAAGTATTTGGGCTCAGTTGTTGTAGTTTTTGCCATCATATTGTTTGTTTGTTTTCACTCCAGACTCAAATAAGCCTTAACTAAGACCTGTGTATATTAAAAAATTTCCACAAAAATCGTCTTTCTGTGTTCACCATTTTCCATGCCGAGTTTCGTTTTAGCTTTCATTGTGGTGACCAAAGATAATGCAGTTACTTTTTACTCGCTCTATGCTGGCTGACAATTGTTCGGCCAAAAAAGGACGCGTAAGAGGTGTCACAAATTATATTTAAGAAATTCTTCTAAACAGTAAATAATTATCTATAATATTGCGTACGAAATCGACGCCACGTTCTATAAACGTGGCAGTATAATAAGACTTCAAAGTTTGTTATTGATTACTCGCTTTGGCACAATGCGACCTTGACACACATCTCAATTCGTTTTATTACACGTTTAACAACTGGGAACGGAAATCTGAGTAGTTTCTTTTACGCGACGTAATTATTAGTAATTTCTAAAATAACTGATATGAAATAAGGGTACCAAAAACGTAAATCAAAAACTGTCTGAGAAAACATTTCGTCAAACTTGGGTTTTCGATTCCATGGTGATCAAAAATAAGATTCCTATCTATGGGAAGCAAACAGACGTCAACTTCGTTCTAAACGTGAAGATACAGCGCTTTACAGTTTGCACACTAAGTCGGTTGACTTAGCCTTTTTATATTTCTGTTTATCACTTATTTTAATACTTACACGTATTTTTTCTAATAAACTTAAGATATAACTCTACTTATAGAAATTTAAAAAAAAAACCTCTAAGTTCATGCAACTTAACTTTTTGTGAAATGAAAAATGAAAAAAAAAAATACGCTAAAACGAAATAGGATATGTTCTGCTATATAGTTTCCAAAATCCAATTTGTTATGACTCGATGTAAATCCCGAAAAATATATATTATCCGACTTAGCTGGTTTTTGATTTCCGTGATTCAATTGTTTGTTAATTCTTGCGGATTATTTACTAGAGCGGAATGTACCAGCTGTCTCGTCTACAGTTTCAATCTGGTGATTGCGGGGCTCGTAACGTCCGAGGGTGCACGATGTGCGCTATGTATTATCTATTCTCTGTTTACGTGTATTAGGCAAACCTAACGCTCAGCGAGTGTGTCCACTTCCCCCAAATCTCACTTGTATTAACTATCGCCGTCGGAGACTTAGTACAATTTTTTGGTCAAATCGCGTACGTGAATGCGTGTCAGAGATTACGCGAAAATGTAAATTGTTGGGGTTGTTTGGCAAGTGTGAAAGGATTTATCAGACCTGAGATACATCGCCGACAAGTTTTTTTTTTTGTTTATTAGGTTATACATTTTTTTATGTATAGCTGTATTAAACGTCGGTGGTGCTATGCGTAGTTTTTAATCCAATCGCGTACGTGAATTCTTGCGGATTATTTACTAGAGGGGAATGTAACAGCTGCCTCGTCCATAAAAAGAAAATCGCAAGGATTTAAATCTGGTGATCGCGAGGGAAGGCCCTGGAGGTCGGAGGCCACACATGTGCGCTATGTATTGTCTCTTCTCTGTTTACGTGTACAAGGCAAACCTAATGCTTAGCGAGTATGTCCAGTTCCCCCAAATCTCACTTGCAATTTACTGTCGCCGTCGAAGACATAGTCATTTTTTGGTCAAATCGCGTACGTGAAGGTGTGTCGTAGATTATGAGAAAATATAAATTGTTCGAATTGTTTGGAAAGTGTGAAACGATTTATGACAGACATGAGATATATTGTCGACAGTTTTTTTTTTGTTTATTAGGTTACAATTTTTTTATGTAGAGATGTTTTAAACGTCGGTGGTGCTATGCGTAGTTTTCAATCTAATCGCGTACGTGAATTCTTGCGGATTATTTACTAGAGCGGAATGTAACAACTGCCTCGTCTCCAAAAAAAATCGCAAGTATTTAAATCTGGTGATTGCGGAGGGGGGGCCCTGGACGTCCGAGGAGGGCACACATGTGCGTTATGTATTGTCTGTTCTCTGTTTACGTGTATTAGGCAAACCTAATGCTCAGCGAGTATGTCCAGTTCTCCCAAATCTCACTTGCACTTCACTGTCATAGTCGGTGGTGCTATACGTAGGTTTTAATCTAATCGCGTACGTGAAAGAATCAACAGGAATATTGTTTAAAAAAATCGATAGAGCAGTTTATAAATAATTAAGAGTTTAATTTAAAGCCGAACAACTTATTCAAAGTGAAGAGAATGCTTACGGTGGATCGAGCAACAATTTACAACCAGTGCGCCAAAAACTAGGACAGAGAGTTGCAAACGCGCCTTGAATTTAAATTAAACTTTTAATAGATTTAATAACTAGCAGGTTACGAAGGTATTTACTGATTATAACGTTTTAAATTCTGGTTGTCAAATAATGTTTATGTACGGAATAATCTGTGTCAGATAAATAAATGCTTTGTAGTTCGTATTTCACGGCGTCGTTCCATGACCAGAAAACGGAGTTGACTACTTAAAGGTCAAGTTCACGATCAATATCACACCGTGTCCACCATACATTTTTTATGAGGGTATTTATTTCGTTTCTCTGTTCCTTTATTTTTTAACCAGAGACGCATCGCCGTTTTGGGGCTAATTATTTCTCGAAGACTGAAGTAGAAAGAATTTTTTAAACGTTTTTTCCATACTCTCGGACATCACTTCTTGTAGTGGCTTTTCTTTGGCGGAACAGTCAGTCACCCTGTATTATTCACTCTTCATCAGTCATTCAGTCTTTGTCCTTAACCGTCACTGAGGCAACTTTATCAGTTTATCGAATTTATTGCTTACGCCAATTTAACATTATTCAACAGATCACCATGCTTTTGACAGCTTGCACAAATGATAATTCTTTACCACGCTTACGCCTTTTAATTGTACGTCCTTTTGGTTCCGCTGTTTTCCATACCCAGTTTCGTTTTAGCTTTCATTACAGCGGCCGTATATATAACGCACTGAATCTCTCTTTTTAAATCTTGGTGTGCCGCTTTGTATAATTTTTTCACCTTGCGAATAGAGCAAGCGGGGCTCCAACTCCGATTCTTCTAGAAGAGAAGCGCTATCGACTCTTATTATCGATTAATTAAATGTCAAATGTCAAATGTCAATAAACTTTTGCAAAACGAAACAATTTGGTGAACTTACATGAATTAAAAGCTTCGTTAGCATTTTTAATTTAAAATTGTATTAACTGTAGTACAAGAGAAGGCTTCAAGCCGCAGAACTGTTACGGTAATAAGATTCACAGCATTTATTTCTAGTATTTCAGGTCACCCTGTATTGCCTGAGAGCTCAAACGGCCGTGCATCTCGGCAAGTTTCAACATATTTCACAAGTAAAACCTACGCTTCACGGTAATGTTCCATTTCACTCATTTTTTTCGCGTAATTCTGTTGTCTCTCTTAAGAAGCCTCTTCCATGGCTTGTTTGTCAACGCGTGTTCGCCTTTCGGCGCATCGGCGTTAAGCTCAGCGTGCAGATCATTATTTAGTTGGCGTTCCGCCATTTTGTGCTCGTGGTCATGTTGATCAAAGCTTAACCGGAAGATATTTACTCCGAGATTTTTCTTATGTACATACTGATCAACTACAAACTTTCTTCTAAGGTTATCGAAGCCTATGTTCTGCAGAATCTCAGGTATGATTTTATTAGTAACTTTGTGCATCGATCAAGTTGTAACACGTGGTTTTCTTTTGGCCATTTATGTAGGCTTTAGTCATACCTCCACTCTGTGATGTCATTTGGGGCCAACCCTTGGTTGGAAAAAATCGTAAGTATGCATTATCAGACGAAAGTCACATCACTGTCTTCTTTCCCTATCCGTTCGGATTTGAATTCGTCCACCAGTAGTGGACAACGCTAACGCTAGAGGCCGCCGTGGTGAGTGGTGCGACATACTGACATTAAACCCCTCCGCCGAATTTCAATTTTCGTTGGTTACTGACCTCATCCTAACAGTTGAGTTGAATGTTTGAATGGATGTAATAAGGTCGGACCGCTACCGCTCCTCCTTTCTGTTACCTGTCCTAGAGTGTGTTTCACTCAAATCGACCTGACACGGACGTTTCGTGTACTTCGTCAGTTAGTGGGTGTCTCACTCATACTTACCTGACACGGGCGTCTCGTGTAGTCAGTCCTTGAGTGGGTGTCTCACTCATACTTAGCTGACACAGGTGTTTCGTGTACCTCGTCCCTGAGTGGGTGTCTCACTTACTACCACCCAGTATATTCGATTCCTAGACCCAGAACCCTAACGTTAGCATAGTGTTGCCGTTAGTCAAACCGTCCGTGAGATAAACTTTCAAGTTTGCCGTTAACCAAACCGTCCGAGATATATAACTTGTAAATATGTAAATATGAACTATTTTTGCGAATAAAGCTGTGTTTCTAAGTGATCGGCGTGTTTGTTTCCTTTGAACCTGGACACCGATGAGCATATCTGGAACACAGACCGACGTCGAGCAGAGCAACGAAAACAATAACACTCAGCGAGAGAAAGACGACTCGTTACATAAGCAACCTTCTGTTGTACGTATTTAACTAGTTTAACTTTTAAGAATTATTTTTGATTTTCGTAAACGAAAGACGGATCCGTGCTTAGGGTTACTTTAACGTTTAATTATTGGGTACGTCTCTTTTATTTCATTATTAATTCTGGATGGTTCTATGTGTTAAACAAATAAAGGCAAGTGTGCACGGTTGGTGAGTTTTATTTTATTTATATTTAAATTCCAACCTTTGTTTTGCAGTTACGTAACGACCTCGACCTTTCTCCTCGAGTTAGTCGGACAAAGAGATGAAATTAATTTGCACTTTTCAATTTTCCAAACCAGGTAAGGTAGCAAAACATTAAATTGCAACAGACTGAGGTACAGTTCCCAAATCTACTCCTTTAAAGTTGGTGACAAAATGAAACCTGCGTTTGTCACACATTTAAATAAAGTGAAGAGGGGGTGGATTTCATTTCAACTCTACCTCTTTCTGTTTTAACTATGTCCCATGCCGAGTTTGGTTTTAGCTTTCATTATGCTCAGAGCAGACGGAGTGGGTTCCAAAATGTTAAAAATTATAGTTCCTGGGTAAACTGGTTCTTCATGGAGGGCATTGCAATAGACACATATATAAGAAGCCGCAATTCTGTATAAGAAAATATTTTTTAAAGTAGAAAATGGATTAAAGTATCGACGCGAAGAACTGAAACATAAGAGACTGTATCTCGTGTTATTTAATGATAACAAATATAGTCGTTATTTAAAATGTTGATGAGATGGTGCTGAGTGGAAGACATAATCATAACTGCTGAGCAGACGTGTTGATAATGCACAAATATAGAAGTAAAGAGTCGTTATATATTACTTTCTGTTTCATTTAGACGATTCAACAAGTCCTCAGTTTTAAGTAAGTACAATAACGAACAGTTCCAACAAACAACTCTGAGTTACAAGATATTTCAACCGACCATCGATCGTCGTCAGCAAATCTAAAACCGAGTGGTGAGTTTCGATGTGGACGTGACCCGTCCACATCGAAAACGAAGCGCAGACGTTTCACATAGTACGTGGCTGACGTGGAGGTCGCGTCAGACGTGGTCGCGAAATTTCAGCCGAAAGATGTTCACTTCGTGACCGGTCGTTTCAATATTTGATCTCCCAGATTGTTACAGCGGTGCAGTTCTCGTTCTCACGTGATACTTTTTTTAGCAGTGCGCAAGAACACGAAGCTGTCCGTCACCTCAAAAACAGACAAACCGTATTTTCGAATGTAAAGTGGGCAAAGACAGACGAGCGGGCGGGCACCTTTAATAAAGGTCGGAATCCACCCTCATTTCAGCGCGGCCGAAATCCCCTTTACAGCCCGCATGCCTTCGGATGCGAATAAAAAGGAACTGTCAGCTGGTAGCGACGTCTCCTAAAAAAGGACTGGCTGTAACTTCGCGGAATCCCTTGTAATGCTTAATGCGACTTTATTACGATCCTGTTTTGGATTCAGACACGCGGATGGGGTTCGTGAGAAGGGACGGTCCGCCCCCCACCCGCTCCGTGGAATAATAGAAGCGCTTTCGCTAAACCGGTCGCTTGTAACGCGCTCATAATGTCACGTACATCCTAACAATATAACCGCTGTTATTATTCAGATTTTTCATTGGGTATTTGAAGATTTTATTAACATTCGAAATGCGTATTTTAATGAGAATCTCCCTGCGCCATCTACCGAGTTCCACGGCATTGCTATTTAAGAAAACTTACGACCTCGGTTTTTTAATTTTCTGTATATCTTTTATGTCCAAAAAATTTAAATTTGAATCCAATCCAAATATTCGACTTGAAACTGTAATCAGTGGCATCTGCTGAGTTCTTCTCCACTTTCTCTGCGCCATTTACCAAGTAATGCTCTAGTATTATCTACTTTTTCATTTCATCATTGATGCTAAAAATTTTTATTCAAATCTGATCCTATCATCCAACGTGAAACTGTAGCAAGCGCCATCTGCTGAACTACACTCTACTGAGGAAGGTTATTTTTTTACTTTCCTTTTATAA
The DNA here is from genome assembly GCA_039766575.1 of Serrognathus titanus. Taxonomy (NCBI): domain Eukaryota; kingdom Metazoa; phylum Arthropoda; class Insecta; order Coleoptera; family Lucanidae; genus Serrognathus; species Serrognathus titanus. Next base: position 1,392,896 of record CM077911.1, read on the forward strand.
TTGATGTTACATCTGATCCGACACCACAATTTATAACTGAGTTCAGTCAGCAACATCTATTGAGCTATTTTACACGCTAATTTTCTGCGCCATCTACTGAGTACTGCTCAAAATTTTCTATGTTCTTTTATAATTGATGGCAAAAGTTTAATTTAACTCTGATCCTAACGTACGATCTGCTACTGTACTTGGCCAACATCTACTGAGCTATTTTTCATTTAACTTCGCTATTTTTCCGAGTCAACTACTGAGCACTTCTCCAATTTCTTCGATGTTGTTTTTATAATTGACGTCGAAAATTATGTTTAGATCTGATCCGAACGTAAGATCTGCAACTGTGATCTACTGAGTTATAATTTTTCTGTTTTCTGAGCCATCTACTGAGCACTGCTCCATTTTTCCTATGTTCTCTTTACAATAGATGCCAAAAATTAAATTTAACTCTGATCCTAACGTATGATCGGTAACTGCACATCTACCGAGCTTTTTTCTGAGCTGTCTGTTAAGCACTGCTCCAAATTTTTCTTTAACTTTGATTCTACCGTACGATCTATTTCTGTAACTGCAACTACTGAGCTAATTTTCACTTAATTTCGTGTTTTTTTTTTCGCCATCTACTGAGCACTGCTACTATTTTTCTATGTTCTTATTATAATCATGCAGAAAATTAAATTTAACCCTAATTCGAACGTACGATCTGCAACTGTACTTGGTAGCATCTACTGAGCATCACTTATTTTTTTCTATTTTCTGAGTCATCTACTGAGCACTGCTCCAATTTCTCCTTTGTTCTTTTTATAATTGATATCAAAAATGAAATATAACTCTGTACTTAACGTACAATCTACAAGTGAACTTAGTAACATCTACTGAGCTATTTCTTACTTAATTTCTCTGAGCCTTCCACTGAGCACTGTTCTAATTTTTTTCTGTTGTTTTTATAATTGATGCGTTACTCTGTATTTAACTAACGAGCGATCTACTGAGACATTTTTCACTTAATTTTCTTGTTTTCTGAGCCATTTACTGAGCACTACCATAATTTTTTCTAGCTCCTTCTTATAATCGGTGCCAAAAATTAAATTTAACTCTGCTCCTAAGTTTGCAACTGTACTTAGCAACATCTATTGATCTATTTTTCACTTACTTTTTCTTTTTTTCTGAGCCATCTACTGAGCACTGAGTCAATTTTTCTACGTTCTTTTTATAATTATGTCAAAACTTAAACTCTGATCTGCAACTGTGCTTATCAACGTCTGTTGAGGTGTCCTTTTACTTGTTTTTGCTATTTTTCTGCGCCATCTACTGAGCAGCGCTCCAATTTATTCTGTTTTTTTTTATAATTGACCCCAAAAATTAAATTTAACTCTAAATCTAACGTACGATCTATAACTGTACTTAGCAACGTCTACTGAACTATTTCTCACTTAATTTTTCTGAGCCATCCGCTGAGCACTCTTCCAATTTTTTTCTGTTGTTTTTATAATTGATGCGATACTTTATATTTAACTAACGTACAATCTATTGAGAGATTTTTCACTTAATTTTCCTGTTTTCTGAGCCGTCTACTGAGCACTACTATAACTTTTTGTAGCTCCTTTTTATAATTGATGCCAAAAATTAAATTTAACTCTGATCCTAATTTACGATCCGCAACTGTACTTAGCAACATCTATGGATCTATTTTTCACTTACTTTTTCTGTTTTTCTGAGCCCTTTACTGAGCTCTGCTATAATTTTTTATATTTTCCTCACAATGCCCGCCAAAAATTAAATTTAACTCTGATCCTAAAGTACGATCCACAACTGTACTTAGCAACATCTACTGAGCCATTTCATACTTAATTGTTCTGGGACATACGCTAGAACTGGTAAATATTATATTTAACTCTAATTCTAACGTAGATCTGCATCTGCGTTCTACTGAGTTCTTCTTCACCTAATTTTTCTGAGCCGTCTACTGAGCACTACTTTAATTTCTTCTGGATCCTTTTTATAAATGATGTCAAAAATTACTTAGCAACGTTGAGATATTTTCCCTAATTTTCCTGTTTCTCTGAGCCATCTACTGAGTACTCTTCCAATTTATTAATTAATGCCAAACATTACATGTAACTCTGATCCTAGCGTACGATCTGTACTTAGCGTACTTAGCAACAGCTGTTGAGTTATTTAACACTTAATTTTACGCCATCTACTGAGCACTGCTCCGTATTAATATATTTTCTAATTTTGAATGTAAAAATCTCTTAAGTGTACTTTCAAAATTAAAGAGGGCGGAGAAAATGGGAGGGAGGGGGAGGAAAGATTTGATGGTGTCGATCGAACCTAGTTGTCTGATTAGAGACAGCGACGCTATGCGCGGCTCAGTAGAGAATGGCGTGGGCCGGAGATAATGTACAGGTAACCAGAACTTAAGATGTGCTGAGGGCGCCACTTATTGTACAATTAAGATGTATTAGGGGTGATACATTTAAATCGAGTTACTATGCGTTAGATCTGTCGATGTACAGTGACGCTAAGCTCAGCTCAGGGAAGAAGGATGTGGGCGGGTAAAAGATATGTTGAGGGCGTCACTTAGTGAATGTTGCCGGAGGTTCTCAATTTGTATGGAGATGCTATGTATGATCTTGACGCACATCTGTCGATATACAGTGACGCTAAGCTCAGCTCATGGAGGGAGACCTGGGCGGGTAAAAGTGTACAGATAATTGGAATCTAAGATATTTTGAGGGCGCCACTTAGTGAATGTTGCCGGAGGTGATCAATTTGTATGGAGATACTATGTATGACCTTGACGCACGTCTGTCGATATACAGTGACCTTAAGCTCACCTCAGGGAGGAAGGACGTAGGCGGGTAAAAATGTACAGATAAACGGAATCTAAGATATTTTGAGGGCGCCACCTAGTGAATGTTGCTGGAGGTGATTAATTTGTATGGAGATACTGTGCATGACCTTGCTTGTTAGGCCTGTCGATATACGGCGGCGTTATGCTCAGCTCAAGGGAGAAGAGCGTGGACGGGTAACTGTAGTGATAACCGAAATCTAAGATGTTTAGAGGGCGCCACTTAACGAGTGTTTCAGGTAATCCACTTACGTGAGCTTGCCCTAAATAAGAAGTAACTGATGGGCCTAAGCAAAGAACGGGAGGGGGGGACTAAGTTCACTAGAGTAAAAATTTCTAAATCTTTCTTTAATGTCATATGAACGGCACATAGCAAGAGTTAAACGAGCCGTCACGTTCGTAAACAAATGAACTAGATTAAAATGAAAAGCCGAGCGCCGGCTCGCCTTATTTATCTGCGGCGCGCTAGAGAAGGAAACAAAGGAACCGTATTAAATTGATGTGTAATTTTCGTTACGAGGAAAATCACTCGGGGGAAAGAAATCGCCTCCCTTTCTCGGCAACAAATTCGCGCGAGGTTGAAAGGTAAAACGGAATGCATTTCTCTACTTTTTTGTCGCGGCTAAGAGCCGACATATATTTCCGTGGCGCGCGCGCGAAAGGGAACGAGCTGCCTTTAAGTGGGTGTACGATTGCCCGGTGCCGTTGCTGCAGTTTTAATTAAGGAGTGCCGCAGGTGGCAACTTCTGGCGCCTGGAAAGTTAGTTCCATTTTCATAACCGCCGTAATTGCGATGTATGCAACAAGAGCCTTACGCCATCTGTCAAGCCTAAATTAAAACCTTATTGCACATATTTCTCACTTTTCTAGTCTTTTCATGTAGAGTTATTAAAAACAGAAGTTAATGTGGGTGTACGGGCACTGTTTTGCTGCTGTTAAGACGATCTCCTTGTTAACTCATTGGTTCATCTTAAAGCGAATTCGCTAGATGGCGCGCCCTTTAAACAGGTTTCGTTTGCCTGTGCATTATTTTCCGCCCACGCCTTTCTCTAGTGAATTGGGCGTAGCACCGCTGTACGTTATGTGTGAGGTGCAGAAAACTTATACAATTACCCACCCTCACCATTTCCCCGCCAAATAATTACACGTCCGACAAGTTTATAAACAGACGCACGCTTTCAACGTACGCCGCCCGTTAATATTAACGAGCGCTAGTTGGAAAAGTTTCGTCGACACGACGGATTAACGAGCAAATAACATTTTACTGTATGCGGCTAAGACTGAGTCGGTCGGTAACGTAGTTTGACTTCCTCGAAACTTTCCCAAATCACGCGCCCCCGAAGGAAAACTCCAAATGTAACCGCCCCGCGCGGGAAAGTTTTAATCTGTCGGGAGTTTATTCAGAGTGCCTTTTGTCCGAAAACGGCGGAAGCGTAATAATTTAGAAAACGGCTGTCTTTTCAAAGGAGGGAGGAACTTTTTAATATAAAACGACGGGGACGAGGCACGAGGAATAATCAACGAGAGCACGTGCGCGTGTTGCTTAAACAAACTGAAACCGCGCTTCTCTAAGTGAACACCGGCAAATATAATATCCGATTCATCTCCGCAGCCGCCGGCGGCGACGGCGATAGTGAATCTGCATATGCATGATCTGAACTTACGGACAGGATTTGCTCTTAAATAAATATTTATAACTCGACGAGTGCCTTCGACTTCCTTGATCTTATCGGGTGGAACTTCCAGGGCGCCGTGTTGGTACAGTCCTAGGTAAACACAAGCAATTTTGGCAAACTGCGGACAGTCCTACAACTTTAATTAGAACGTGTTGCTAATGCGCTTCAACTAGAGCGTTCCGTTACTTACGCAAAGAGGATTGCATCGATGGATCTAAACATTAACATTTAAGCGAGTTTAATCCAGTTTACGCTAATGCACTGAACTTTTTTAAATGTTATTCCTGAAAAGCTTTCTCTTTCCCACACCGAATTTGATTTTAGCTTTCATTATAGCCCCGCAGATTATATTTCACTTTGCGATTTTCATTTCCACCGTTTCCCTGACCCAATTTTATTTTAGCTTTCAATACATCTAGTAAGTGCGTAAAATCTAACAAAAAAGTGATAGATTCGTGCAATTTTATTTGATTTCGCGGGTGCATACGCAATAAATTCTGCGCAGAACGTTGCGTTCGGGCCTCAGAGATGAAATATGGATGGTAATAATTTCGCAGCTTTCTAATTTTCAGTCGCTAACGAGGAAAGTTTGCTTTTGATTCGCAAACTTTTCTGCGTTTCCCACTAATTAACGGAGCGACACCGGCGCTAGTTCTTTCGCACAGGCGAGCGATTGGAATTTCCTCTCCGATTTTTTTTAGAAGACATCGAGACCGCACACAAATCAAATAAATCCCAAAGTACTTTCGTGGGCGTATCCTTAAAAACAATAATAATAATAATGCGCTCGTATCTCGAGAGCTTTTCCTTTGAATGCCAAATCGAATTACGTCTAAATGGAAAAGAATGAAATGAAAGCGGGCTGCTGCGACGTCCCTCGGTTCGAAAGTAAGGGATGCAAATGAACTAAGGAAGAACGTAAATAGGGCACGTAATATAACTGTCCCGGGCTGTCCTCCCAGTAATCTCTCTCGACGTGCCCTAAGCCCACAGCCGCATTCGCCCGATTCGCTGGCATCGTTTCAAGCGATAATGTCGACCCTCCGATTTACTTGCTCGGAGGTGACTTTTATTACAGTATTTTGTGTATTCAGAATTTCATTTGCGGTCTTTGTCGGCGGGTTCGACGCTCGAAGCCCGCCGGCCGTCCGGTAATCCTTTGTATCTGGGGCCGGGGAAAAACCTGCGACGTCAACAAACGACCGTGAAAGGCGATTCGGAAAGATCGAATTTCCTACGAGTTCAACTGCTCCGGGCCAGCGAACGGTTTTCAATACGAGGAACCATTTAATTTTATTGCCCGGAGACTTTTTGGCCTGGTGACTTCTTAGTATTAAAGGAAGGGACGTGAGAAATCCGCAGAAGAAAGACTAACGACATCATAACTAGAAGTAAGCGAAAATACTTTACGTAGTCGTGTGTACAGAGAGCTTCAAGCAACGCTATAATGAAAACTAAGACCAAATTCGGCTGGGAAAGGTCAAGCAACGGCGTTATGAATGAATGAAAACTGAAACGAAATTCGGCTTGGGAAGTAATGGACAGAAAAACGTAGATTAAGAAGCATAAGCATGGTGGCCTTTCATAGTAATTGTGATTCTGGGAGCGTTGGTTGTTCATCTCTCCGCGAGAGAGCTCCAAGCAATCCTATAATGAGAACTAAAACTAAATCTGGCGGCAGCTTACAACAAACGACCGTTGAAAGCGATTCGGAAAGATCGAATTTCCTACGAGTTCAACTGCCCCGGGCCAGCGAACAGTTTTCAATACGAGGAAGCACTTAATTTTATTGCCCGGAGACTTTTTGGCCTGGTGACTTCTTAGTAATAAAAGAAGACACGTGAGAAACCCCCAAAAGAAAGACTAACGACATCATAACTAGAAGCAAACGAAAATAATTTACATAGTCGTGTGTACAGAGAGCTTCAAGCAACGCTATAATGAAAACTAAGACCAAATTCGGTATGGGAAAGGCCAAGCAACGGCGTTATGAATGAATGAAAACTGAAACGAAATTCGGCTTGGGAAATAATGGAGAGAAAAACGTAGACTAAGAAGCATAAGCATGGTGGCCTTTCATAGTAATTGTGACTCTGGGAGCGTTGGTTGTTCATCTCTCGGCGAGAGAGCTCCAAGCAATCCTATAATGAGAACTAAAACCAAATTTGGCGGCAGCTAACAACAAACGACCGTTGAAAGCGATTCGGAAAGATCGAATTCCCTACGAGTTCAACTGTCCCGGGCCAGCGAACAGTTTTCAATACGAGGAAGCACTTAATTTTATTGCCCGGAGACTTTCTGGCCTGGTGAGTTCTTAGTATTAAAAGAAGGGACGTGAGAAACCCCCAGAAGAAAGACTAACGATATCATAACTAGAAGTAAACGAAAATAATTTACGTAGTTGTATGTACAGAGAGCTTCAAGCAACGCTATAATGAAAACTAAAACCAAATTCGGTGTGGGAAAGAGCAAGCAATGAATAAAAACTGAAACGAAATTCGGCATGGGAAATGGTGACATAGACTAAGAGTCACAAGCATGGTGGCGAATTACAACTTGCCATTCATAGTAATTGTGACTCTGGGGGCATTAGCCGTTCATCTCTCGGTGGTCGTTGAAATGAGTAGGTATCAAGTTAACTTAGGAAGTAAATTGCGAGTCTAGCCCTTTGGCCCTAGAGAAAGTCACTTGATTCCTCAGGTCTAAAGGCTAAGGCATCGAGCTACGAGATGAGCGTGCAATCCAAGACCATTCAAGACGTCCAGTTATAATAATAAATTGTCAAGTACACCCTCATCTTTATATAAACCTAGCAAAGTCCAGGTAATCGTCAAGTACACCCTCATCTTTATATAAACCTAGCAAAGTCCAGGTATACGACGTGAACAACTTACAGCGAGTTGGCTTGACGTGCTAATTTAAATATTTCACGACGATGGCGTGCTATAAAGTTTAGTTTTAACATCCAGACGGTTAATCGTTTCAAAACAGCGCACGTTCACTCGACTGTACCAGAAAGCGTCCAGGTAAATTTATGCAAGCGATGCAGGCGTACACGTTATGATTCGCGAAACACCTTGCGGACAAAGCTTCAATTACTAAACGGACGAGCGGATTCTCTTGTTTTGTGCTCCTCACAATCGCCGGGATGAATTAAACTGCGGACGTGTCTGTTCTGCATGGAGAGCAATTAAAGTGAGCGCGTGTGTTCTTAACGAGGCCGTGTCGAAACTCCGGTTTCTTTATTGCCTTTAAAGGGCGCGTGTGGGGCGCGCACGCGGTGCGCTACGCTCATTGTCTTTGCACTGCGAACGTCGGCAACTTCGCTGTTTAAACCCAATTAACGCTAGATAAAGGGGTAGATATTCCTTACACGTTGTGCGCGATAAGAAACTTCGCCAGACGCGAGCGATTTATCGGGGGCCACGGAAGCACCGGGTAAACACCTTATTGTTCGTTACTGCACAAATTAAGTTTGAATGCGCTTTCTTCGAGCGGAAGTAATTCTTTTATATTTGCGACACAAGTTCCTTCAATTGACCAGATTGGTGCTATTGTTGAGACCGTCGTCGTAGCGGCAGCTACAATGAAAGCTAAAATCAAATTCGGTATGGGGAATAGCGCACAGACAAGACGTAGATTAAAAAGCACAAGCTTGATGGCGAATTACGATTTCGGGAAGCTACCAAGAAAACACGACATGGAATTTCGCATAGTGATAATAATAAGAGTTAACAGCACCTCTCTTTTGCAAGAATCGGAGACAGAACAACACTTGTTCGTTCTAAGTTAAAAGAAAGAGTCAAAAATACCATTGCATTATCTGCAGGGGTTGTAATGAAAGCTAAAAGGAAATTCGGCTTGGGAAATAAAGGAAAGAAAAACTATTTCACTTAGTGATAATCAGAGTTAACAGCACTTTTGTTGAGAGTTCAAATGAAGATAAAATCCTGTCCAGTTCTTGTCTGATAAAATTAAAGGTAGGTTAAGGTGGGCTCATAACTTTTAGAGGAAAGAACCGACGAGTATGTGTTTACCACAAGCTTCCCGTTTTTTGTGCCTCTCGGCAGTTAACAACTAGGTTAAAGGCTAAAAGTAAATTTGTCCAGTTTATCTGAAATCGCAGCAATTGTTTCTGGGGAGCGGCGTTCATTTAAATGAACAGATTTGTTTCGAAAACAAAGTAGTTTACGGCGGGCTGTAAACGTCCGTCAGCTCGGAATTCACGAGCCCTTCGCAGCCCGACTCAGATAAGCCGTGTTCCGTCGGAGTGGAATTTACGACTCGTTCCGTGCAGTTCGAATACGTTTCCATTTGCGTTCGGTGCAATCCCGTTTCCAGCGTTTATTGCGTCTTAACGACCGTCGAGCAGCCATCTTCACGGCGTTTCGACTAAGTTAACGTCATCCAGGACGATGAAAGCACCATCCCGCGTTCGTAAAACTAAACCCGCAGAAATCAAGATGAAAACTGCTCTTGTTTTGGTTTTATATATGCTTTTGTTGAGTTTCCTACGCTTTAGGCAATTCACCAGGCTCGGTATGGAACATGTTTCAACTCCTCTGGTCTTAACTGCGTTTTGCCACAAGTTTTATTACCAATTCCGAACGAGTAGGTCTTGGGACCAGACCTTTTACCTATTTACAATTTTATGAAGGAGACATCATTGAAAACTCGTCGCGTATTTACTTTGATGGTGATGCCGCTGTAATGAAAGCTAAAACCAAATTCAGGCTGGGACGCAGTGGGCAAACAAAACGTGCTGTATAGTCCAACACATAAGAGTCTTTGGGCTTCAGCTGTTTATTACGTCTTAACGACTCCTGAGGCACCATCTTCACAGCATTTCGATTAAGTTAACGTCATCGCATAGAAGTAAAGATGAAAATTGCACCAAGATTAATCAATTACGTTATTAAAAAATGGCGCAACGCCCTAGTGAATATTTAAAGCGCTGCCGTAGATTTGGCATTAGGAATTCAGGGCGGCTCGGCTGGTTGAGGGACGGACAGGGTGCGCGTCGCATTAAAACTCGTTTCTTAATAGAATTTTTAATAAAGCGGCTCGGACCGTAGCCCGTATTCAACGGGGGCTGCTTGAAAGCCCCTCAATCCTCTTCGTTCTTTTCTGACCCGCAATTGCGCTGCTCTTTATTGAATGCACGCGACCGAGAGTTGTAAAGAGATGTCCCCGGGCCGTGCAGATATCGCGACGAAATTCAATTCACGCCTCTCGTCCTCAAAAAATAAAAAAAAACAAGCTCTCCGCTCTGAGACTTGACATGACATAATAAAATTGAACTTCGCTCTAGTTAAGACCAACTTAACAAATTTTATTCGCCGGCGGTTCCGGCAATTTCATGACCGTTTCAAATTGTACGTCTTGATAGTTTCCCGAAGTGATAATTCATTTTTGCCTCTGATCTATGATTTTCTTTCCACTCATTTGCTACCTTACCTGGTTTGCAAAATTGAGATCATCTCCTTGTCTGGCTAACTCGAGGGGAAGAGTTGGGATCGTTACGGAACGTCGAAAGCAAAATGGTGAATTTAACAATAGTAAAATAAAATACACCAATAATGGCACATTTGTCTTTATTTGTTTATATTTAAATGATGAGGTAAACACAAAATCTAAATAAGTTTAGAATTTGAATATGTGAAACGTATTACGCCATAATTAGTGCTGAAGCACGGATCCGTCTTTCGTTTACGAAGACAAAAATAAATCTCAAAGATTAATCAGTTAAATTAAGTCAACGCAAACGCCTCATTTAAGACAACAATTAACAAAACAATTAAACAAGATAAATAAACAAAGCAAAGCCGATCTTAAAAACGTCCACTTTGATCTCACCTCAGCTGTCAGGGCGAGGTTAGTAACCAACGAAGTCGAAATTCGATGGAGGAGTGTGATGTTAATATATCCGACAGTGCCTAAAGAGACCTCTTCCGTTAGAATTTTCCACTACAGGTGGTCGAATTCGCACACGGAGAGAGGTGACATGCAGAGTACCACAAGGATCCGTACTCGGGCATCCTTCATAACGAGGTCCTCGAACTCGACATGGGCAAGGGATCCACGTTGATAGCATACGCGAACGACCTGGCGGTCGTAATCTCGGCAAAAACATCAGACCTACTGGAGCAGAAAGGGCTATGCGCCATAGATATGGTCAGCACCGTATTAGAACGGAAAGGGCTGAACCTGGCCAGGAAATGATAATCCTGGCAGGGAAAAGAAGCCTCAGGTAACTAAATCTCGACATCGAGGGCAACCAGATCACCAGCAGAGAGGAAGTCAAGTACCTGGGCGTTCACATCGAAAAAGGGGAGAGGATGACCACCCACCTCAACAAGACTTACAGAAAGGCGTACAATGCCTATACGGCTTTAGCAAGGCTAATGCCAAACGTGAGGGGGGCCGCGGCTCTAGAAGAGGAGGATACTCTCCTCAGTCGTCCATTCGATCGTTCTGTACGTGGCGCCGATATGGGCGAGAGTCCTCAAATTCAAACATTACGAAAACCTGTTAGAAAAAATAAACAGAAAGGTCGCCATAAGAGTAAGTTTGGCGTACAGAACGGTGCCAACAGAGGCCAATCCTGATTATCGCGGCTGTCCCCCCCCATCGTACTAAGAGTGGAAGGAAGGATCAAAGTCTACGAGCAGGAGCATCAGATGAAGAACGAGGCCCGCAAGAAGCTGTACAAAAAATGGCAGTTCAGATGGAACTCCCATACAGGGTGGGCCAAAGTCTTCGTCAAAGATGTCGAAACGTGGTGCACTTATCGGTAATCAAAAAACTAGACTCCGCCCAGTGCTGGTTCTGCTCCGAGGAAGTTACGCCGGAGCACACGCTGTTCGTCTGCAGGAAATGCGAAAGAAAACAGGCGAAGAATGTGGGAAGGTGATCACAGTAGAAAGCGTAGCCGACATAATGGCTCGCATTGAACAGACCTGGAACATCGTGGCGGGGATGCTAAAGACCACCATGAGGAAAAAGTGTAATGAGGAAACGAAAAGGCAGAGCGGTCGCTAAGAGAGCACGGACGAGTTAAGACGCAAAGAGATTAAAGCCAACGCACGCAGGAGGAAGTAATGCCGAGAGGCGGTTCCCCCCGCGTAGAGCGTGAGAGGAAAGGGGGTTAGCTGGTAGGCGCTAGGGTCACCTTCCCTAGTGAATCCAGCACGGGCCCCGGGGTTTGCCGGGAAGCCGTCTTAAGAAGATTCCCCGACCTCAATAAAAAAAGGTGGTCAAATTCAAACCCAAACGGCCGGGGGAAGATGACGGCGATGTGACCTTCGTTTAGAATTTGAATATGTGAAACGTATTACAAGATTAAATCATAATGAGTGCCGAAGCACGGACCCGTCTTTCGTTTACAAAGACAAAAATAAATCTCAAAGATTAATTAATTAATTAATTTAAGACAATTAACAAAACAATTAAACAAAATAAATAAAGAAAGCGAAACCGACCTTGAGATGGTCCACTCTGATCTCAGGTCAACTGTCAGGACGAGGTCAGTAACCAACGAAGTCGAAATTCGACGGAGGGGTTTGATGTCAATATGTCCGACACTGTCTAAAGAGGTCTCTTCCGTTAGAGTTATGGACGAATTCAAACCCTAACGGTGGGGGGAAGATGGCGGCGACGTGACTTTCGTTTGCTATTACGATCTGATGGTTTTTATAAAAGCGACTGGCTTTTAGAGAAGCATGGGGTGACAATTTCAAATCTGACCGCACAATATTCGGTCAGGCAATTTCGGCCTGAAGAATTCACAAAAGGAAGTCACAAACACAACTTGATCTGCACCTCGTGCTGTCAGACATAAAACAAACACTTGCTACACATTTCTGTCGCGCTTTGGTATCAACGGGGAAACAAATGTGGGGGGTTATTAAGAAAGTCAGCAGAATTACGCGAGGAAATTAGTGAAATGGAACATTTACCGTGTGGTGGAAATTATTGCATGTGTCTTGTTGTGAAATTTGGTGTAATTTTATGAAATTGAAAACGACCGTTGACGTACTCACACAATACAAGGTGACCCGAAAACCTAAAGATAATTTTAATGAATTTTTCCATCGTAACACTTTCCCACACCCAAATTAGTTTTAGCTTTCATCATAGCGGCTCCGTGACCGATTTCTATTTCGAATTCTTGACTCTTTGAGTCGATTCTTGCATAAGAGAAGTGCTGTTAACTCTTATTATCACCACTCGAAATTCCATGTCCTTGACAGCTTCTTGAAATGCAATTCGCCATTACGCTTGTGTCTCTTAATCTATGTTTTTCTTTCCACTATTTAATAACAATAATAATAATGATTTATTGTCGCTTATCACAAGAAGGATATCGACATATCCCAGAACGAACTTCGTTTTAGCGTTCACTAGAGCGACCGCAGTGGTTTTTCACCGAATCCTAATTCTGCATTTTGATTCATTTTTAATTAATCGAGGAAGTGTAGCTTTCGGTTTCTTACAGAAAAGACGGGTTGTTTACTTTTATTATTACCACCAGAAACTCCAAGTCGTGCTTTCTTGGCAGCTTCTCGAAATGACATTAGTCATCACGCTTTCATCATATTGGTTGCGCCAAATTTTGTTTTTAACTTTTTGAGTTAACCGAGCAAGTGATTGTGCAGTATTTTATCGTCATTTGCGCTCTTAATTTTCACAACCTGCAACAAAACCCGCCTTTTTTTCTGCAAGTCTGGCATTCTGCCCCCTTGCAATACATTAGACGCGTATCCGGCCAACCCGTGAATGAACTCGCATAAATCCCCTCGTCAGGCTCCTGATATATGGCCATTCCTTCTTATCGCATTATTATTGCGCCCCGCCTCCACCCCTCTCAAAAAAAAAAACTCTCTTAAATGATTCCGAACCGGAACGGCGCGGCGCGTGCAAACGAACCTTCCACTTCCGTTCGCACCGGTTTTCAAATAATCATTTATATAGATAACGATGTCATAACAAACTAATTCCGAATGATGTATGGCCGTTTCGACTCGCGTAATGAGCCTTTTGTGCCGAGTTCATTTCCAGCCCCCGGGGCGGCGCATTTTATCGGCCTTGGTCGTCTTAATGAGGCCTGCGTTTCGCTGCTTCACCTCTTCACCGCCGTTATTTCGATGAATTATGATCGAACGCGAACGGACCAAATATTAAGGGCATTCTCTACGTCAGGTTTTTTTTTTTGGTCATGGAGTCACATTCAACTTGCATCATAAATCAGCACGACATCGATTCAGTTTTTCGAGTTTTACTTCGGCTCGACGTTAGATGACCTTGTTAGAGGAAGATGACCTTGAAAAACTTGCGACCGGCGCCGATAAATTGACCTTGACTGAAGAGCTTCGAAATATTTGTAAGTATGTTAGGATGCTTTCGGGGAAGTCTAATAGGAATTACGATTCAGAGGCGTCACCTAAACAACTCATTTATAAGTGTCGCAAGTCGCTTGCTTTGAGAAAACAGAAGAAGGAATGTTGGCTAAAATAATTTCTGTCGGTATTTAGGCGTCGGTAATTTGTTATGAAATGCCAAAAAATTGCAATTAATCATTGCAACGTAATTTGTCCGGTGGCGGGATTGACAGATGCCCTCAGCTCGGCAAACAAGGGGTTATTAATCAAGCCCGCGGAGCGCATCTAACACACGTCGTTGTAAATTTATCGGACGACGCATTCTCTCTCGCTTTCTCTTTCTCTCTCTCTGTGCAAAATCGGCGTTCGTGTTTTCGCCGCCCGCCCGCCCGTCCGTCCGTCCGTTTCGGCCGGGATCGATTTAAGATTCCAATTTCGAGGGGCGCGCCGGAAATTTTACAGGTATTCTCGGGGATCTATTATGCGGCAAAATTGAATCCTAAATAGAAAAGGCGAAAGATGATTACGTTTCTGCGCGCAAATAGGGACGAATGAATGCGCGAGAACGTACGCTCTTCAAAAATGAGGGTATCTAAATAAATAAGCGGCGAGTTTTCGATGACGACGACGACGACGACGCCACGCCGCTTTCAGTTCCGTTCCTTCCTAATCATCGATTTTATACTCGCCTTTACCCGGTAATATCTTTTCAGTTACGCTTTTCCATAGCACATGCATTCAACATATATATTGGACGCACGTGCACTTACTGTGATGATTTTACAGTTTACGTATTACGTCACAAGACCTACCTCCTCTTTGGAGTTGGTAATAGAACGTGCGACAAAGTACGTTAAGCCCAGAGAAATTGGGTGTGGACGCACGTGCACTTACTGTGATGATTTTACAGTTTACGTATTACGTCACAAGACCTACCTCCTCTTTGGAGTTGGTAATAGAACGTGCGACAAAGTACGTTAAGCCCAGAGAAATTGGATGTGGATTCTTGGTTGTTAAAACACGCAGCACGTTTTATTTTTCTACTAAGTCCCATTCCGAGTTTGGTTTCAGCTTTCATTATAACTCCCATAGATAAGGCGCGGAGAGTTTTCAACTACGTCTTTTTCATTAAATCGTAAATGGGTAATGGTAAGCGACAAGGTTTGCTCCTAAGATCTACTTAATAATAATAGAATGGAACGTGCGTTAAGCTATCGTTAAGTCTGTGCGAGCGAGAGATCGACGAAAGACTGCAAAATGTCAAAATGACAGCTGACAGACACTTCAAATTGATAGACGTCGATTCACAACAAAATTCAAAAACTAAACAAATAACAAAGTTACTTTGTTACAAACATACAGCACGTTTTCCCTACTAGGTCCCATACCGAGTTTGGTTTTAGTTTTCATTACTGCGGTCGCACATAACGCGTTCTCTAAACAAATAAGCGGCAAGTTCTCGACGACGCGACGCCTCTTTCATAAAAGTGTAAATGGGTAATGGTGAGGAACATGATCTAGTTCCAAGGTTTGGCGCTGGTAATAGAACGAGCGGCAAGCTACGGTTAAGTCAAGAGGATATGGACGTGAATCCTCGGATGTTAGAATACATAGTACGTTTTCTATTTCTACTATGTTCCATACCGAGTTTGATTTTAGCTTTCATTAAGGCACCTTTACCCGTTATGTAATTTCAGTTACGCTTCTTCCTAGAACAGGTGTTACAGTATAAAATTCCGTTACACGTAGAATTTCTGTTATAACGCAAAGCGTCTCGAAGATGGCCGCCGAAAAGACCAGGCGTCATTTATCCTTGCCGACGATCTTCTTGTTCAAAATTATTGATTTACCGAAAAAGTTTATGATTGGTCATCATGCATCAGGTGACCCCTCCACTGACAGCGCAGAATCGAGTATAATCGCATAGAGTGCTGTTTGTCCTTGCGCTACGTTGGAATATTTTGATTGATTGAGTTAACCGGAAGATATTAATCCGTGTTCTGACAGAAGCAATCTAAGACATTCTTCTATGCTTTTAGAAGCCTGATTTCTGCATATAAGTCAGGTATTTAGTGCGAGCGAATTCTGTGCGAAGATCAGGTAGTAACGTATGCTTTCTTTTCTTTTCTCATTCAAAATAGATTTTCCGAAAAAGTTTGTGATTGGTTATCATGGATCAGGAGACCCCTTCGCTGACAGCGCAGAATTGAGTACAATCCACAGAATTGCTGTTTGCCCCTGCGCCAGACTGGAATGTTTGATTGATTGAATTGACCGGAAGATATTAGTCCGTGATCTGATAGAAGCACTCTAAGACATTCTTCTATGCTTTTAGAAACCTGATTTCTGCACCAGTCAGGTATTTAGTGCGAGCGAATTCTGTGCGAAGATCAGGTAGTAACGTATGTGCTTTTTTATTATTTAGTTTTTTATTTGTGGGTTCTATTTGTGGGACACGTCAAAGCTGTACTGGACAGATTTTCTTATGGTAGTGGTGAAGTTCCCAAGTGTGTAATTTAAATTTTTCTTTTAATTACTGCCTCTTTGTTTCGTAGTTTCGTACGACCTCGCCTGTCTCACTGACTTAGCCGGCAGTGGGAAGAACTTAATCTGCCCTCCCTAAGGTTGTAGCCTTCAGGTAGGTAGCAAAGAGCATCAATACAATGGATATTAAGTTAATTTAGTCTGTTAAGCTCTTGTTATCATTCGCATCTTCCTGAAACTTTTCTCTGTAAATACTCGGTTAATGGAAGTTGAAAGAGATTCGACTTAATAACTTCTAAAAAAACCGGAAAGTCTTGCCGGTTTAATTTCAAGAAGTTTCGAATTTGTCGCTGTTGAAAAAATCTCTCACGATTTAACAGCAGTTTGCCTTTTGTGCGTGCCGAGCCGGCGTGCTTTCTTAATAGGAAAACTTTTTCAATTACGTAATTTTCTGTTAGTTTTACAGACTTTGCGTCGACAAACAGCCCGCTCGGTTAATTGAATTAATGAATAATTAATCAGGAACCTCCTCGCCCGTTGATTGTAGCGTAAGGTGTAAGCGAAAATTTATTATATCGAGCCGATATTTTTTTTCCCTTTTTTTTGGAAACTTCACCCCGGCGAAAGTAATCAAAGAATTTTACCGCCGAAGAAGATCACCTCATAAACATGCAAATAAAATTCGCTCACCGGGCGCCGCCTTAATCGAGACGCGATAAAAACGTCTCCTGCGCGCCGAGATCAAAGCGGAATGAAGAATGAAGTTGTTTTAATTAGTTCCAGGCAAGATGTAAGCGAAAATGTTTTCGCGAACGCTGCACCGGGAATTACTCTGGAAAATATTCACTTTGCGAAGTAAAAATACAAAGGGGCGCAACTTCGCGAATTCCAAGTGGGGAATAATAAGGAAGCTGACAGTAAAAAAAGGGAAAATCTGATTTGGTTTCTCTGTGACTCGATGTTTTTGATGTTTCAAGGACGACTTTGAATCCCTTGCCTCAGGCACGCCTCACGTCTCTATACACGTTTGCACTACGTGAACTATTTTAACGTAATATCAGACATCATACTAACAGTGATTTTGTTATAGATTGCAAAGTAATTAAGTGAGCTCCTACCAGCTACACCACAACACCTATATACATTAGTTAGCACGTAATGAAAGTTAAAATCAAACTTGGTTTGGGACATCGTGGAAAAAGAAAACTCCAAACGGGTACTAAAGTAACTATATTATTTAAATATAATCTGCTCGTTCACTTAGAAATAAAATAGGTTACGTTACGTTTTAAAAATTCCTTTCAAACCGCCTTTGAATTTTCTACTCTCAAGTTCAGCACAACATTGAATACTTCCGCTGCATTTGATCCCCTTCTCCCCTGCAATAAGACCCCATAAAGAGCTCGCGCTAACAACAACTTATTTTAAAGTAACCTCGTTTGCAGAGCGCAAGGCATCCGACGTTCATCCGAATATTTAATTACAATTAAGGAATTAGCTCCGGTCTGGCACGTTTCATTACGTTCCGTCTAACTTCACCTGTTGACGTAAGTCTTCGAGCGGAAATTTCACAGCTGCAGCGGAACTAATTTACAGTCTCAGGTCATTCCGTTTATATCGTCCTTGCGAGAACACGTCGATAATCCATTTTCGCCTCGCCGTGTAAATTGTTTCGAGGTGCAATTAGGTGCGAATTAAAAAAAAAAAAAAGAAATTCGGCGCGTTTTCTTTTTTCAAGAGTTTCGATTTGCTTGGGTTGAAATCCAATTAGCGCACTAAAATATTTTCTTTTCAATTTATTTTAAACTGTATTACGCATCCTGGGATATTCTCTAGCTATAACCCGATTGGGCTGAGAAGTACTGAGATGAGATGGTCTTTATAAAGAGGCGCTGGGATGTTTCGGGATGTGAAATATGCCAGAATGTGCTGGAAACAGTTGAATTTCGCCGAGACAGGTTGGGATGCCCTGGATTAAGTAAGACGTTCAGGAGCGCCGATGTGGGTTGGGACGCTGACATGAGAGGGATATGTTGACGAGAGCTGAGATGCTCTGGTAAGGGTCGCGATGTATTGAGATGTGCCGAAAATGTGCTTATTATCTGCCAGGATGCGCTTGAATGTGTTATGATTCGTTCTGATGCACTGAATTCGCTCTGATTCACTGGAGGTGTCAGAGGTTGCGGACATTGGTAGGGATGCGGTAGGATACGCAGACAAAGAAGCGATGGGATGCTTTGGTAAGAAGCGAGGTATATTGAATGCGCCGAAAATGTGTTATTAAGCTCTAGAATGCGTATGAATGAGTTATGATTCTCTCTGATACACTGGATTCGATCTGATACATTGGATTCGTTCTGATGTACAGGATTTGCTCTGATACACTGGATACGCTCTGACATATTGAATTCGCTCTAATGCACTGGATTTGCTCTGATGCAGTGGATCTACTGTAATGCACTAGATTCACTCTGATGCACTGATGCGTTGAATTTGCTCGGATGCACTAGAAATGCCGGAACGCCCTGGAATGAGCTCGAAGGGACTGGGCTGGGCTGAAATGCGCTGAGATAAGACACAATCGTTGGAGTGCGATTTGATGCTTAAGGCACGGTGCTATTATGGTATTTCATGGACGCCCTAGACAGTGCTTGCAGAGGATGTTAAAGGTCTCAAAGGTGTCGGAGGTTGCCGACGTTGGTTGGGAGGTTGGGAGGTTGGTTCATGGGGAAGGATCCGGTGGGAGATGCTGACAAGCGATGAGACGCTTTGGTAAGGGTCGCGATGTATTGAGATGTGCCGAAAATGTTCTAATTATCTGCTGGGATGCGCTTGAATGAGTTATGATTCGTTCTGATGCACTGAATTCGCCCTGATGCACTCGATTCGCCCTGATGCACTTGCTTCGCTCTAATGCACTCGATTTGCATTGATAAACTGCATTCGCTCTGATGCATTATATTAGCTCTGATGTATTAAATTCACTCGGATGTATTGGATTAGCTTTGATTCAATGGAGGTGTTAGAGGTTGCCGACTTTGGCTGGGATGTTCTGGCATGGGGAGGGATGCGGTAGGATATGCTGACAAACAGCGATGGGATGCTCTGATAAAGACCGAGGTATATTGAAATGCTTCGGAAACTCTGGATTCTCTCTGATACACTGAATTCGCTCTGATGTACTGGATTCGTTTTGATACACTGGATATGCTCTGATGTTTGGGGGTTGCTTTGTATTCTTGAGCCAAACAATTTATTGTCACAAACACAATAAGAATGTCTTTATTATTAATAATAATACAAAGTGTTAATGTGTCAGAACATCTGATGATTATGGAGACGGTGAACTGTCTCGTTTGGTGGGTGCTTGTTCTTCCCTGAAGAGGTTGTCTAACTTCTCTGGTCCAGGGAATACATTGTGTTCCGTCAAAGCCTCGTGTGCGCGTCGCACTAGCTGCAACCGGAGTCTGCTGGGTGGACTGAGCAGTTTGACTTTGGTTAGGAATCTCCGACTTTTCGGCTGGCGAGGAGTTCCAACTTTGCAGCTGGCGAGGAATGTCCGACTTTGCTGCTGGAGAGGAATGTCCGACCTTTCGGCCGGCTAGGAGTTCCAACTTTACAGCTCGCGAGGAGCAGAGTGAATTTCTTGTCGTTTAGCTCGAGTTTATGTAGCCCCGGCAGCCATCTTGTAGAGGGGCTGAGTGTGGCGTGGAAGGTTATTAGAGCTTGGTGCGTGACAGTGGTCGCAGGTGGCGCTGCGATCGCTACAGATGTATTGAATTCGCTCTAACGCACTGGATTCACTCTGATGTAGTGGATCTCCTGTAATGCACTGATTCGGTCTGGTGTACTGGATTCACTCTGATTCACTGAAGGTGTCAGAGGTTGCTAACATGGGGAGGGATGCGGTAGAATATGCTGACAAACAAGCGATGGGATGCTTTGGTAAGGATCGAGGTGTATCGAAATGCTCCGAAAATTCTGGATTCTCTCTGATACACTGGAATTCGCTCTTATGTACTGTATTCGCTCTGATGCACTAGATTTCCTCGGATGCGCTAGAAAGACCGGAACGCCCTGGAATAAGCTCGAAATGCGATGCGAAGGGACTGAGCTGGGCTGTAATGCGCCGAGATAAGATACAATCGTTGCAGTGCGATGTGATGCTTAAGATATGGTACTATTAAGGTATTTTATAGACACCCCAGACAGTGCTTGCAGAGGATGTTAAAGGTCTCAAAAGTTCGGAGGTTGCCGACATTGATTCGGATGCGCTGAATGGGGAGGGATACGGGGGGATATGGAGAGGTAGGGGCCGAGGTATATTGGAATGCGCCGAAAACGTGTTTATTATGCGATAGAATGCGTTTGAATAAGATATGATTATCCCTGATTCACTGAATTTGCTCTGATGTACTGGATTCGCTCTGATACATTGGATTCGCTCTGATGTACTGGATTCGCTCTGATATACTGGATTCACTCCTCTGATGTACTGGACGTGCTCTGATACACTGGATTTGCTCTGATGTATTGGATTCGCTCTGATACACTGGACTCCCTCTGATGTACTGGATTCGCTCTGATACACTAGATTCGCTCTGATGTACTGGATTCGCTCTGATATGCTGGATTCGCTCTGATGTACTGGATTTGCTCTACTACATTGGATTCGCTCTGATGTACTGGATTTGCTCTGATACACTGGATACGCTCTAATGTATTGAAATCACTTTAATGCACTGGATTCGCCCTGATGCACTGATTCGCTCTGATGCACTGGATGCGTTGGATTTGCTCGGACGCGCTAGAAAAACCGGAACGCCCTGAAATGAGCTCGAAGGGACTGAGATTGTCTAAAATGCGTTGAGATAAGGCACAATCATTGGAATGCGATGTGATGCTTAAGGTACAGTGCCATTAAGCTATTTTATAGACACCTCAGCAATGCTTGCAGAGGATGTTAAAGGTGTCGGAGGTTGCCGACATGGATTGGGATGCGTTGACATGGGGAGGGATACGGTGGGATATGTTGAGAAGCGGTGAGATGCTCTGGTAAGGAATAAGATGTATTGGATTCACTTTGATGCAGCGGATTCGCTCTGATGTACTAGATCCGCTCTGATACACTGGTTCGCTGTGATGCTCTGGATCTCTCTGACGCGCTAGAAAGATGGGGACACTCTGGGAGAGTTCGAAATGCGAAGCGAAGGACTAAGATAAGATCCTATCGTTTTTTTTTAAGAAAAGAATGTTAAAGTATATTGAAGTAAAACCGTGAAAGATTATTGAAATATCTTTAAAAATAATCATTTTATAAGAGTGATGTCATTTCTCCTCTCAACAAATTATCACTTAATGAACCATCTGTGTGGCGCTCGTCATAAACGATTCGTTCCTAAAACTCTATTTCTCAGGTATAAACAAACATATGCCTTTCAAATTTACATCTGTACCAGAAGCGTACACAGGTTTCTTCAAGTACAACACCTCAAACACTCACTTGTTCTTGGACAAATGAAGACAAAGTCCGTCACCTCAAACACTCACATCACCTACACACACACACACACACACACACACACACAGTATTGTTTATACATTTTTAACCGATAAACAATTTCGATATAAATGTTTCCAGTTTCGATACAACTTACCTTTATTTTGCATGCTGACCGAAAAGTAACATTCCAGCACCGCCTAAGACGCAGGCTAGCCGACATTCTAAGGTCACCAAACACCGCTTATCTCCAGACTCAGAAAAATTACATTCCAAGGTCATCTTACCTGCAGACCTCCAGTCTTATCTACGACCACCGATTCGACGTTTTTAGACCCCTGTGTTAAATCAAATGGGATTTTGGCACGGAACCCCCCTAGTTATACTACTGATGTAAAACTTAGGATGTGGTGGCATTTTATAGACAAACTAGTCAGTGTTTGCAGGTATGTTAAAAGTCTGAAAGGCATCGGAGGTTGATGCATTGAAGTGATGAGTTGATGGTTGGCTCACTGGTGTCACAACAGCGATGCATCATCTGAGTTGATGATGCTGCTACCTAATGGTATAAGCCGTCTTAACATGGATGTTATTAGGTTATAACCACAATTATCTTTTTATTAGTAGTTTCGTTAACCAGGAGAGAATGATAGTGAGAGTTTAGCTCGTACTTATGAAGCAAGACTTAGTCTACTGTACATCTTTTCTCCGCGTTGATAAAATTAGATCCGAATTGAGTGGCGTCCTTCTTCAACGTAGCCGGAATTCTATACTTCTCGAGCTAAAATGCCCATTCCAGGACACATTCATCCGCGTTTATTGTCGCTCTCCTCGTTCTCCGTAATCGTGGCCGGGCGAGTGCTTCCAAATAAAATTCAATTTTCCCTAACGATCGCCGAAATATACGGCCGACAATTTACAAGGGTCATAACGTAAAGCAAGAAGGTTCTGCCCCCGACGGTGCGATAAATAACGCGCGCGAAGTGCGTGCATGACGGAGAAAAAGCAATATTAAAATAGGGGCGGCTGTTAAAAATTATGCGTCTCGGGAGCGTTCTTATTTCTGCTCTAGATGGGCCGCTTCGAACTGATACCGGTTAAATATTGGCTGTAATTTTCTTGAGCGCTCGTTATTTTTATGTGGAAACAAAAATGGAGCAGCACGCTTTTGAAAGTTCCAACTGGAGTTAAATATACTGTCCCGTAACCGGTCGAAAAGTTGTTTGAAGACAGATAGACCTCCTCTCGATTGATGATCTTTATTATAGTGAACTGCAAGATTGATGCAGGTGTAAATGAAATTAGATGAGAAATGATGCATCAGCGAGATGCAGCATCCAAGATTTCACGTACGAAGCAATTTATGTATGCACCCAGCGAGTCTGACGCGGTAAAAATAATTTACGATCCGGCACTGCGGTCCATAAAACCCGGCGGAATATAAATATCGAAATACGGAAAATTCTCATTCGGCGTCGGAACAAATTAATATTATAAGGGGTGGGCGCATGTTGCTCCGCTCTTTATTATCTCCGACGTGAAGTGCGCCGCATATATCACCGATACGTACGATACGTTTGAGGACGCGGAAGTCTGGGGGGATATAAATTCGGGCGGACAGGCGGGCGGCGGCATTAACGGCTTGCATCTATCCCCGGTATCTGTGTGCGGATGTAATGGCCAATTTTTATTTCGACGAACTTTTCCAATAACGATATTTATGAGTTTCGAAGCAGTTGGCGGGCTCGCGTTACTCTGTTTACGTCAGGCCACGTGACGTAAATCAATCAACATGTATTTCCTTTGCCACTTTCGAAAACCCTTAAACGATAAAGGATAAGTTTATTGAAGCACTTTGTACATTTTCTATGCATATAAAGTACATTTTAAACTATCAAAGATATTGGCGTGGATAATAATACAAAATACAATTACGCACAATGTAGGGTGAGCTTTGTCTCAAGTAGCAACAAAACAATCAATATACTCAATAAGCTTCCAATCAAAACGTTGTCGAAAAGCGATCGACGCGGAGTCAGACCGTCTGACCTTCCCGTGACCGGCAAAGCACCTCCGTCCGTCTTAAAACACGTATGTGATGAATTTGTTTAAACTTTTTGATTGTAATTAAACGAAGCTCTTCCAGTATCAACATCCGGTAAGCAAAAAACTAATTACCCAATTAGTTATTAGTACTTAACAGTATTGTACAGAATGCCGTATGTTAATCATTAAGAACGTAATTGCAAATTGTTTCATTGCATTTACGATTATGTTTGCGCCAGTAGAAATGGACTCCTTATTGCGCAATTCCAACCGTTTATGCGAGGTGCAATCAACGAGGTCGTAACGCGCACCCTTCGCGTTCGCCGAAAATTGCAATTTCAAAATCTAGTTTGCACCTCTCGTTTTCTTTTTTTTTTTTTGGAGGGGGGAAGGTGTAAGTTTCAGAGAAGTCGCCCCGCTCGCGTTTCAGAGGTTAACACACGTTTGAGGATAATACGCGATCAGGGGCCGGCGTCGTCAAATTTGTAGCGCGCGAGGTAATTTCCCGTAAAGTGCCGAATCCGCTTAAGCCGCACTATACCCCGTGAGTAAAAAGTTTCCCGGGGCGGGGCGGGGCGGCCATCAACTTTTACGATAATGCGCTCGGAAACTTTGTCATTAGAGGAGTTTATTATTTTAATTCGCGTCGCCCCGCGTCTCATGTAGCGTGATTTTAATAACGTACTGTTGCACTAAAATCAAATAAAAGCGCCGCGAGTTTTTGGGGGTTAATTAAGTCGAGCGGTTTCCGGCGGCTGTGAAGTGTGAACTCACGGGGCACGGAACACATGTACTTCCAGGAGGCTGCCGCCACTGGGCTTTCGACGCGGAAAATCGCGTTCCTCATACTATGCACTTGCTTAATTAAAGTGCAGCCGAGCGCAGCACGCTATATAATTGGGGCCTCGGAAGACATGCTCGAAAGTAAACAGAAACAGTTTTCAACTGCCTAGGAAGAACTAATGAGTTCCTATTGCTTTTCGCAATTGGCATAGACGACGACTTTAATGTGTTCGAATTAGAAACGAAATGAACTCATCAGTTATAATGATTTCTTGTAGATGATAGAACCTGAGAAATACGGTACATAACACTGGTACTATTACACTAACGCTAATGACTAATAGTAATAATACGTATATACCATAAAATAGGATAAAATATGGCGAGTTTTCATACAATCCTCAAAAGCTGGATTTGATAGGTAGTACCTGTACTGTCTATTGATGCTATATGTCCCACCACTGCCACTAACATTATCAGTAGCCATTCCCCTAATTGTCCGTAAAGTAATGTTGTCAAACGACGCTGCCACCTAATAACACTTTCCATCCGGACGCTGCCGTTTATTGACGCTATCCATGATCTTGGTGCTACCGTCTAGCGATGCTACGTATCCCACCGCTGCCGCCAATAACACCAGCAGCCATACCACTAACTCTCCGGACAACGATGACACTAAACGACGCTGATACTTAATAACATTCTCCATCTAGACTTTGCCGCCTATTCTTGCTGTTCATCCAAACAATGCTGTTTATCCAGACGTGCCATTTACTGCCTATCGACGTAGGCCATCTATTTGCTATCGTCTATAAATGCTACCTAACTCACCGCTACTGCCAATACCATCAGCAGGCATCCAACTAACCGTCTGTATAGTGTTTTCGTCAAACGACTTAATAACGCTTTCCATCCAGACGCAGTTGCTTCGCTATCAATCCAAACAATGTCGATTGTTGACGACGTACCTCTTTACACCTATCAACGCAGTTGGTCTTGGTGCTACCACCTATCGATGTTACGTATCCCACCGCTGCCGCCAATATCACCAGCAGTCATTCCACTAACTGTCTGGACAGCGATGTCGTCAAACCTCGCTGCTACCACCGCTGCCGCCAATATTACCAGCAGCCATTTCACTACTGTTTGGACAGCGATATCGTCAAACAACGCTGCTACCTAAGAACACTTTCCATTCAGACATTGCCGCCTATTGTTGTTGTTCGTCCAAACAATGCCAATTATCCAGACGTGCTAGTTATTTCCTATCGACGCAGGCCTTCTGTTCGCTATCGTCTATCAATGCTACTTATCCTTCCGCTACTGCTGATATCATCAGCAGGTATCCAACTAACTGTCGTCAAACGATCTGGCATTTAATAGCGCTTTTGATCCAGACGCCGCCGTTTATTGACGTTTTCCATTCAAACAATGCCGATTGTCGACGACGTGCCACTTAACGCTTATCAACGCAGGTGATCTTGGTGCTACCGTCTATCGAAGCTACTACGTATTCCACCGCTGCCACCAATATTACTATCAGCCATTCTACTCACTGTCCGGACAGCGATATAGTCAAACAACGCTGCTACCTAAGAACACTTTCCATCCAGACTTTGCCGCCTATTGTTGCTGTTCATCCATACAATGCCGATTACCCAGACATGCTACTTACTGCCTATCGACGCAGGCCTTCTGTTTGCTATCGTCTATCAATGCTACTTATCCTCCCGCTACCGTCGATATCATCAGCAGATATCCAACTAACTGTCCGTACAGTGTTTTCGTCAAACGATCTGCCACTTAATGGCGCTCTCCATCCAGATGACGCAGTTTATTGACGCTATCCATTCAAACAATGCCGACGACGTGCCACTTAACGCCTATCAACGAAGGTGATCTTGATGCTACCGTCCATCGATGCTACTACGTATTCCACCGCTGCCACCAATATCACTATCAGCCATTCCACTTACTGTCCGGACAGCGATGTTGTCAAACGACGCTGCTACCTAAGAACACTTTCCATGCAAACTTTGCCGCCTATTGTTGCTGTTCATCCAAGCAATGCCGACTATCCCGACGTACCACTTACTGCCTCTCGACGTAGGCCATCTATTTGCTATGCTACCTATCCCACTGCCATTGCCAATATCATGCTACCTATCCCACTGCCATTGCCAATATCATCAGCAGGCATGCACCTAATAACGCTTTCCATCCAGACGCTGCCGCTTATTGACCCTATCCATAATCTTGGTTCTACCGTCTACCGACGTTACGTATCCCACTGCTGCCACCAATATCACCAGCATCCATTCCATTAATTCTCCGGGCAGCGATGTCGGCAAACGACGTTGCTACCTAATAACATTATCCATCTAGACTTTGCCGCCTATTGTTGCTGCCATCGCCAATATCATCAGCAGGCATGCAACTAACTGTCCGTAGAGTATTTTCGTCAAGCGACGTTGCCACCTAATAATGCTTTCCATCTAGACGTTGCCGCTTATTGACGATGACGTGCCACTTAACGCCTATCAATGCAGGTCATCTACCGATGCTCCTTATCCCACCGCAGCCGCCAATATCAGCAGCAGCCATTCCACTAACTCTCCGGACAGTGATGTCGTCAAACGATGCTGCTAATTAATGACGCTTTCTATTCAGACGTTGCCACCTATTGACGCTATCCATCTAAACAATGCCGATTATTTATCGACGCCGACCAATTAAACGTGCCACTTATTACTATTGTAGCAGATCGTCGCCAATCTAAGTTGAAATGAAACGCAAACTTTGACTAATGTTTAATCTAATGCTGCATTAAAAATATGATTTATTGCTGCATCAGTTGCTGCGCGCAGAACTCTTGTCGATCGATGGAACGCCGTGGCTTCTCTGGCGAGATACAGAATGGCACGGTCTCGACGCAACTTCTACGTGGTTGGTGGAAGCGGCAAGATGCAGTGCGGTACTTCACGGGGGTACGGCAGCGTGGAGGAGCGGCACTTGGGAGTACTTCGGACCCTGATCGTTGTCCGTAGTAGAACGATTGCAAGGTTGGCAGCCAGTGGTGTTATGGAGTCAGTAAGCACCTCGGGAGCTAGCTTACGTGTGCGTGTATGTGGTGGGCGGTTCTAGAACTTGCCCACGTACGTGTGAGCATAAGCGCTTCGAGAGCTTGCTTACTTTGTGTGTATGGGGCGCTCCGGGAGCATCCCCTTGTACTTGTGAACGTAAGCGCTTCAAGAGCTAGCTTGTTTTGTGTGTATGGGGCGCTCCGAGAGCTTGTCCCCGTAGGTTTGACAGCGTAAATCTGCTCTAAGTTAGAGAATGACTAATTTCGACGCTCCGGTCGTTCTCTTTTATATGCTTTACTCTGCACGCGCCTCCTGTTTTCTAGGGCCATGGGGTAATTAATTCGGGTGGCGTGATCACTTGTGATCACTTACTCTCATTAGCCGGCACCTGATTATTATTGGCCGGACTGTCTACGTCATTGCTGTAGCTAATTAGAGTTGCCCGACGTCATTGGCGTGACTAATTACCGTTGTCTTACGTCACTAGCCGAGTTCGTGATGAGTTCTTACGAGCGTCGCCCGTTGTTGATCACGACATTGATACAGAGCGGCCAATTAACGTTGTTTTACGTCATTGGCTGAGTTCGACACCGACACTATCAACGCAGGCGCTACCGTTTACCGATGTTACTTATTCCACCGCTGCCGCCATTAGCATTAATAGTCATTCATAAATAAAATCAACAAAAAATTGTAATCGCATGTTTCCAAATCTGAAAGTTTTGAGTTTGATGTATTGTACTCTTTGGTCTTTCTTGCGTGCGTTGATATGACAACGGTCGAAATGTATCATTGCGATCCCTGGTAATCAAGCATGCAAAGTAGTTTTGTTTCCAGCGTGCCGAACATTCAATGTTTTAATGCGTCCTTGACACGCAAGACCGATCACAGGTCCGAATGCGAACGAAATCCATAAATACTTAATGTGTTCGGAGCTTGTTCGAAATGGAAACGAATCTACGCTATAGTCGCGAATCAATTTCCTGCCGTCGCTGTTTACTAGGAACGCCTTTCCAAAGGAGAAATCCAACGCCGACTGATGATGTCTTTAAGATTTGCCCGTTGGAACTGCAGATGCGTAATGAAGTAACTGGAGACGTGACGGAAAAGGCGAACAAGAATCAATTCGGATTCGGAGATCCAATTAGATTCCGTGAATTATTGTTATTCGAGGAGTCGTAAGAATAAATACAGTGATTCGGGGCGAGCGGGAACGACGGCATCTGCGAGTTAACAATGGCTGTTCCTAATTTAGGGGGGGGGGAAGTACATGTTTCGAAGTCGTTTCTTCGAGGAGATACATAGACAAACGAGTCTCGAGAAGCCGCGTTGTTTTACTTCGCGAGCAACTCTCGTGCGTTGTTTCAAGAAGAACGGAAACTCCGCCCGAAAATCGAAGCTTCCAACTTCATCTCATTTATCACGAATTAAAGATTTATTCAAAATATGAGAAATTAGAATAAAAAGCTTCTGATGAAGCTAGGTTAAATGGATAATTTCGATTTTGTGTTAACTACTTTATAGTCTCGGCACTGAGCTACAGTTTTTGTAATTTTGGTTGCATCGACTGCTTCTAAACTTAGAATAAACTAAACTATTTTTAAATTATGAGTTAAAGTCTTCGTCGCTGCTCATTGAGTTGATGAGTTAACTAAAGTACGCTTTTTAACCTCTCTTAACTTAATGTTGTTTGAAACTTGGCTAAATTCTTTAGAATTTGGGTTTAATCCAACTTAATCTCCTAAGCTTGCGAACTCTGCACTTCACTAGAGTCCCTACTTAATTGAGTAAAGCTTCTCTGACTTTGTTAACTACGTTACGATCTCGAAACTGAGCTTCAGTCTTCAGACTATGAGTTGCATTAAACTCAATTAAGCTCTTTGCTTGTAAACTTAGAACTTCGGTAAAACATTTTGGTGAAGTTCGGTAATCTTGTTAACTTCATTGCAGTCTTGAAATTTGGCTATAGTCTTTGGAATTTGAGTTTCATTAAACTCAATTAAGCTTCGTAACTTATCACTGTTTCTAAATTTGGCTAAATATTATGGAATTTGAATCTAATTGAGCTCAGTGAAACTTCTGAGCTCTTAATTTCTTTTGCAGCCTAGAAATTGGGCTAAATATTTTGAAATTTGGAGTCAAATGAGCTCAATGAAGCTTCTCAGCTTGTTACAGTCTCAAAACTGGGCTGTAATCTTTGGAATTTGAGTTCCATAAACTCAGTTAAGTTTCGTAGCTTTTGCGCTGTTTCTATATTTTGGAATTTCAATTATATTGAGCTCATTGAAACTTCTGAGATGTAAATTATTTTTAGTGGGCTCAGTGAAACTTCTGAGCTGTTAATTGCATTGAAGTCTCTAGACTTTCTGTCTTGAGTTTCATTAAACTTAATTAAGCTTCATAGCCTCTGTACTGCTTCTAAACTTGGCAAAATATTTTGAAATTTGAATTTAATTGAGCTTAGTGCAATTGAATTCAGTGAAGCTCCTGAGCTTGTTAACTATTTTGCAGTCTCGAAACAGGGCTGTAGCCTTTGGAATTTGAGTTCCCTTAAATTCAGTTAAGCTTCGCAGCTTCTTCAATGTTTTTGAAATTTCAATCTAATTGAGCTCAGTAAAACTTCTGAGCTCTTAATCACTTTTACAGTCTCGAAATTGGGCTAAACACTTTGGAATTTGATTTTAATTGAGCTTAGTGAAGCTTCTGAGTTTGTTAATTATTTTACAATCTTGAATCTGGGCTAATTTTTTTGGAATTTGAATTTAATTGAGCTCGGTAAAACTTCTGAGCTCTTAATCACTTTTATAGTCTCGAAATTGGGCTAAACACTTTGGAATTTGATTTTAATTGAGTTTAGTGAAGCTTCTGAGTTTGTTAATTATTTTACAATCTCGAAACTGGGCTAATTTTTTTCGAATTTGAATTTAATAGAGCTCAGTGAAACTTCTGAGTTTGGTAATTATTTTACTTCTGAGCTCGTTAACTGTTTTGCAGTCTCGAAATTGGCATTTAAGTTTCACTAAATTCAACTGAGCTTCGCAGCTTTTCCGCTGTTTCTAAACTTATCTAAATATTTTACAATTTGAATTTAATTAATTGCTTTCAGTGAAACTTCTGAGCTCTCATTTACTTCAAGTTGAGCTCAGTGAAGCTTCTGAGTTTTTAAGTGCATTATAGTCTCGAGTTTGTGGTGTAGGCTTTGTACCTTGAGTTTCATTAAATTCGATTAAGTTTCAGGGCTTCTCCATCGCTTCTGAATTTAGTTGAATATTTTAGGATTTGAATTGAATTGAGTTCAGCGACGTTTCTGAGCCCGTTAACTACTTTGCAGTCACTAAATTGGGCTGCACTCTTTAGAATGGAGTTTCGTTAAAATCAATGCTGTTTTTAGACTTGGCTAAATATTTTAGAATTTGAATTTTGCTCAGTGAAACTTCTGAGCTGCAAGTTACTTTTAATTCAGCTCAGTTAAGCTTCTGAGCTGAGAATTAAACCCTGAGTTTCATTAAACTCTATTAAGCTTCATGGCCTCTCCTCCGCTTCTAAACTTGGCTAAACATTTTAATTTAATTGAGCTCAGTGAAGCTTCTGAGCTCGTTAAGCACTTTGCGGTTACGAAAGTTTTTGAAATTTGAATTTCTTTCAACTCAATTAAGCTTCTTAGCGTCTCCACTGATTCTAAGCTTGAAACTTTGTGAAAGACTTTGGAATTTTATTTCGATTGAGCTCAGCGAATGTCCTGAGCTTATCAAACTCTTCTGAACCGAAACCCAACTAACTTTCTCAGTTTCTAAGTTTGAAATTCGGCTAGAACCAAGTACAAGCCGATGGCGAGACTGCCTTGAATGCGACCGCCCCAACCAACTTTCACATTGAAACTTGGAGATTGCGGCTAGTGACCGACCGAGCAAGTGATATGAATGTATGTAACTTTAGCTGAGTGCTTTTTAGATTCCCGTTGGAATAAGCATTGCACGTCAGCCTCGTTTATCACGAAACGTTACCGACGGGCAGGATTTTAATATAGGTCGCGCATGAAGGTGTCCCTCGTTTACGTTATCCGCGATATTAAACCGCCGCCGTTGCAGCAGCTCGCGTTCGACGTATGCAGTACCCGCAGCGAGATAAACGAGCGCGATGCAAAGCTGTTTATGTAAATCAACTCTCGAAAATGGCTTATCTTCGCCGAGCGGCGGATTAAAACGCGATCGGAAGAGCGCAAGGCGACGTTCGATCCGCTAAAACGTGCCTGCGTTAATTACACGCGAGCTCATTAAATGTATCACGCACTAAATCATGTTTGATATTCTGGTAATTAATTACGGATTTGCAGTCGAGTACGATTGTGTTTGATCGTTAATGAAGTCGTAGTTTTTGATTATGCAACGGCTTCATACGTCGAACCGTTAATTCAAATGTTTATTAATTAATACCCCTGGTTAACGTAGGATTTCATTTGAGGAGGGAAATTTTCTTTTGCGCGATAGCTACATTACATTTTATTAAATATTCAAATAGTGATTAAGTAATTCCCAGTGCTAGCGTTGCTGGTTTGTGATGAATTCGTTCAGATACCGTAGTAGTATTTGTATCGTCAGTTATCGTGTCGTGATTGGGGCAGTGTCGCGGATAACTTCTGTCTATTTGGAAGCTATGCGCGAGATGAAAAATTGTTTTGAATTGTAATGTTACGGGCGATGTCATTTTACCCCTCTTGGCGATGCCGCACAGATTATTTAAATACTGATATTAAAAAGAGTTACTTCATGACAGGTATGGAGGCAGCCCGTTCGGAAGCTCTTTTAAGTTTTAATGTTACGGGCGATGCCATTTTACCCCTCTTGGCGATGCCGCACAGATTATTTGAATACTGATATTAAAAAGAGTTACTTCATGACAGGCTTAGAGGCAGCCCATTCGGAAGCTCTTTTGAGTTTTAATGTTACGGGCGATGCCGTTTTACCCCTCTTAGCGATGCCGCACAGATTATTTAAATACTGATATAATAAAAGAGTAAAAGACAATCATGCATTATCTGTTGATAACTTCTGTCTATTTGGAAGCTATACGTGGGATGGAAAATTGTTTTGAATTATAATGTTACGGGCGATGTCATTTTACCCCTCTTAGAGATGCCGCACATATTATTTAAATACTGATATCAAAAAGAGTTAATTCATGACAGGCTTAGAGGCAGCCCATTCGGAAGCTCCTTTGAGTTTTAATGTTACGGGCGATGCCGTTTTATCCCTCTTAGCGATGCCATACAGATTATTTAAAAACTGATATAAAAAAGAGTCAGTCGTCACGAAAAACAAAAAGATATTAAAAAGATTCGTGAATGTTTGCGTGTGTGTGTCTGTTTTTTCGCGAGATGAAACCGTGCCAGATCAAAGGATTTATGAATAACTGAAAGAGCATTAAAAGTGAGCGGTAACCGCGCGCGACTTTTGTGATGTAAATTTTTAAATTCCAACAGTACCTAACTTTCCACTTTATTTCGGATAACATGTTGATTTTACAAATTTCCTTTCGCGGAACACACGAAGCAAAACAGATCCGGGCTCCGCGCTCTCGCAAGCATAAACATTGTGTCAATTATTTATGCGTCGCTTTGTGGACCGGCGCGGCGACGGGAAAAAAAAACCTCCCCCTCCGCCCCTCCACCGCCGAGCTCGCGTTACGACGACGAAAATAAAACTATAACTTACCACCGGGTGGGTGAATGTGAATCGCCTAGCTGCGAACTTCGGCGAAGTTTCGGGGCCGAAGTTCGCGGCGTCTTTTTGCTGCGAACTATTCTGTCGCTAATGTGAGCCGTTTCAATTAAAAACCCAGATAGCTTAATGCGCTCTCTAGAGGGAAGTTTTATTTTAGAACGGAAGTTTTGTGCTCCAATTAGGAGGGATTATGAGTTATAACGTCCCGAAGTTTTCTACGAGCAGGCAAACTGCAACAAAACCAAACACACCGTCTGAAGACTTCTTTCATTTAGAAAAAAAAATGCTAGTCTTGTTTAAAGGCATTAGACTCTCTTTCTTTCTCCCCTAAAATGCGCTCAAACGATTCAAAAAAAAATCCTCTTAACCAACCGGTGTAGTTACAATTGATTTTAAGTTACTTTTCAGTCAGTCGTCGTGCGTCGCGGAGCGAGTCGTGATTGTGATTGGGTCAGTCGTCGTGCGTCGCAGGACGTGTTGCATAGTCATTGGATTGTAGCGGGCCAATCAGGGTGATGCGTCATCTGTTGATAACTTCTGTCTATTTGGAAGCTATGCGTGGGATGGAAAATTGTTTTGAATTATAATGTTACGGGCGATGTCATTTTACCCCTCTTAGAGATGCCGCACAGATTATTTAAATACTGATGATATAAAAAAGAGTTAATTCATGACAGGCATGGAGGCAGCCCATTCGGAAGTTCTTTTAAGTTTTAATGTTACGGGCGATGCCATTTTACCCCTCTTGACGATGCCGCACAGATTATTTAAATACAAACTCTACAAATTGGTTTCCACTCTCCATATAATACAAAAAAATCTGATATTACTCACCGATTGTGGTTATCAGAGTAAGAGAATACAAGAATGACGAGCTGAAGCTCCAACGGTGCGAATGGTGATGATAAAAAATCGTGCCGTCGCTCGCACTTTCGATGTATCCGCTTCCTGTGTTCCTCAAAGCTCTGAAGAGGGCTTCCTGAAAGTCGAGGACCTCTTCCGCGGCCAACTTGGTCCAGTTTTCCCTGTACAGAATGTTCAGGTTCTCCGTGATGCTCCACAGTCGGTCGACGGTTCGAGTCCGCAACTCACTCACTACGTTATTATCGCTCTTCGGCTTGGCCTTGGACGCGGCCACTGCCGTGTCGTGGTGGAAGCCGCCCTCCAAGGCCATGAAAGTGAACGCGCCGATGATCGTGTACCCGAGCACGAGACAGCACACGCCGAGCGTGGCCAGAATCGACGTCGAGGATTTCGTCGGGCACGTGTAGCAGCAGCAGCACAGGAAGATCTCTTTTTGGTATTGGTCCTTGTGTTCGTAGCAGCATTTTTTAGGGGCGGGGCTACCCGGTGGGGAAATCCTGCGGATGTACGGGGAGTGAGGGGGGAAGCTCGGGTACGCAGGGGTCGTCGGCGAGTTCGCCCCTAACGCATCGCGAATCATGCTGGTGGAGGTGAGCGATGATGATGTCTTCAGATATTCTTGGTTGGAGCTGACCTTGAGCTTACTTCTTACTCATAGGGCATGTATTAACCTAAAACAAAAACTTTGCGTTACTTTTTTCGGGATGGAGGAAGTAAAGCGAGTAAGGGGAGGGGGGCAGCGATCTTCATTAGCAGATTTCTCTCACAGTAAAAGTCTAAACGAACATTAGGATCCCTTGGGAATTTCTTTATGCGAATATATTTCATTGGTGTGATGGCGCTGTTATAGCATCACACGAGCGCATTCAGTATTGCCAAACTTCGAACTTCCCATAATAAAAGATAGGGGATGAACATTCAAAGAATCGTTAGGTCTGAGAAGCGCGATGCACGGCTTCGAGAGTCGTCCAATCAATACCTGCTCCTCACCTAAAATGTTCTACTTATCGAGTTAAGCTGAAGCGCGCCGGAAGGAAGTGCCAGCTCGATTCGAGTCGAGCAATTTTAATTCGCCAACTCCGTGATTCGACTGATTTAAAATATATTTTAGTCTTCAAGTCTCCGGTCCGGTTGAAAAACAAAATTATTTCGCTTCGGTTTTCCACCACCGCCGGATGTTTCCGTTCGCCGCCTCAAAGGAAGGAAGGTCGGGGTCGGGAACTTACTTCGCAAACAAGGAAACAACTTCGACTTTTGCTCCGAAATAATTGCCAGAAAACTCGGCTCGACTTCAAATACATGCGAATCCCCTCCCCTCACCCCCAAAATCACTTAGTACAAGGAAGTTCCGGCGCACGAAATATGTTAAACGCGTAAAGAGGGGGGAAAGAATTAAAAGGGTCTCGTCTCTCTTTTTTTGTTTGGTAACTTTCCTTATGAATATTGAATTTTTAATGCTGCGCCCTCCACTCTTAAATTTCTGGCTCGGGAACGCCCCCGGGGACGACAATTAAAGTAAATTATTAAACCGAGAAACTTATATTAAAGATGGTGTTAAATGAAGAAAACAGGAGTTTTAAAGAGCGAAGGGCGTTTCAGGTCCTTCGGATGTAATATGTAAGCGGCAGACCACGGAATTGAGACGTTAATAACCTATACATCCTGACCTCATTGAGGCCCGGAGGATATACGTAGTATCATAACTAATTGATGCCTCATCATTATAACTTTGCGAACTAGTTTACAATTCCTGGTTGGTCGAAAGACGATGATAACGCGCCGGACCCTATAATCTGAAATTGCGTCGACTTGGCCGGGGACACGTCAAAGACATGCAAATTGATGGGTAAATACATCAATAGCTGCGCAGAATTAGATGGATTATGGCAAATTGGACGGCGCACGGTCCAACGGGTCGCGAACAGCGTCAAAGTGCGCGCTCCTCGGATTCAATTTGTTTTATTATGTGACGTCCTTTGAGGTCCGAAGCAGTAGAAATTAATGAAGCCGGTCAATTAGAGGAAGTTCGCCGAGAACAATAATCCGATCGATGGTGTGTATTGTGTTTGCCCGGACGCCGACTTGAGATTCATCGTCGTCATTATCAGTCAATCAGCAACTAATGAAGATACTCACCTTCGTTTTGCACGTCCAAAAATAATATTTCGTAAGAAATAATGGGAGGGGGTGGGAGGCAACGGGGTATCTACTTGTTCGAGCTGGTAGATACCCTGCGGGCCTCTAAACCAAACCCAATAGTCTTGATGGGATTATCGTCCCCATCGCAGAGTCAATTTGTGCCAGCCTTCAAAGTACATGAATACTCCTGTTAAAAGCGGATCAGCTAGTCCAGGTAAAGAGGGCTTCTAGTCACCACAACTTAACCTCTAACCTACTTGCTGCCGGCCGGCTCATACCTGCGAGCCTTTAAATTAAAATCAATAGAAAAAAACTGAACACCAATCCTAAAAAGCAAAATCCTTAAGAACTTTCATCATTCATGATGATGAAGGCAAAATTGAATTCGGGTGGGTACGACCTAATCTGATCCTGCTAAAAATGGACGATGCCTGAAAGACTAGACCTGATCGTAACAGAACCGTGCTGGTATCGTAACCGGGCCGACACGTGCAAAAGACATTATCTCCACATTTTTATTTAAGGTAACTCCAATTAGCCCGTGTCGTGTTCATCAGACACTGGACCGCACCGTGCTGGGCTTATCTCATATAAAACAATGCAGAGAATGTTTCTTCTTTTGAATGTGTCGGTTACGGTCCTAGCACAGGGTATTACGTCAGGTCTAAGTGCGGAGTCCTTCATGTAGGTAATGAAGGCTCATCATTCATGATGATGAAGGCACAAATTTAATCTGGCATGGGAACGATCTAACGCAAAACCACAATTCACTATTATTAGTAATGATCCTGTCAAAAACGGATGACGTCTAATATAGGTAAAGACGTTGCTGCCAATTTGTCAGCATCACTCGTATGTCTGCGCTGCAGTTTGGGTTCAACGATCTTTCACACAGTCCTTGTAACCGAGGCGCTACAATTAGTTACGAGAAAGTATGCAAGTTGAATTGAAACAACCTTAAGTTGTAAAAATTATTTTAAATGGACACTAAAATTGTTTCACTATTGTTTGATAGCTTCGTCAGGAGTAACTTTATCGCACACGTGTTTCATGAAACGGGTGCAGGTGTCTTCCGGTGCGTGAAGGTCAGGCGTGCTGGCGCCGAGTCCTATTGCTTCTCGTCAACGTTATAATCATAATTTCCTGCCTATTTAAAATAAACAAATTTCACTACCAACAAAAAATTGGACCCAAAAATAAACTTCGATTATTACTATTATTATTCATTTTGTTACTGAAGTGTTAGGGTCGATCGTCTTTTGTTTATGACTGTATCCGAAAAGATTCACATCGTAGGTCATGTTTTATTATTATATTTTTTACTTTATTACAGTTTCGGATTTCTAACTTTCTAAATTTGGTTTTTTGATATGTTCTTGTTTGTTTTTGGTTTTCTTGCTTTCCATTTTTGCTTTTCTCCAGTATTTTTCTTTTTTTTAACATTTTTGCTTTTGTGTAGCACTTAACTTTATTTATTTATACTGAACGTCTAATCGTTACGTATGTGCGTTATTTTTCTTCTTCTTTTCCCTCTATTGTTGATTTTAAATTTTTTTCCTGAAGTACCAGAGTCGATAGTCTTTTGGTGTGAACTGTACCTACAGTCTTTCACGTTGTCGATCATATTCTATTATTTTTTTAAAGTTTTGTCTTGTTTTTGTTGATGTAAGAAACCGGCATTTTTGCAAATCGTTAAGAGTAGTGCGTAAGTTAAAACAAGCGATTTGCTTGGCCATCATGGTCACGACTGACCTTATTTATACTCAACGTTAAATCGTTACGTATTGTTATGATCGCTCCACGTTGGGGTGTCAATATTGTCTTTATGTATGTGGGTACGTGTACTACTTCCTTTTTTGTCTTTCTCTCAGGGGTTTCTTGGGTCGCTCGGAATTACCCGCGTTTCGTATTATGGCCCCACGGCAATGACGAACACAAAAAAATGAAATGGGGGAGAGTTAGTGTCAAATGTGTATGCATCAGTGCGTCCAAGAAAAAGGTTTATCAAAAAGGTTGTTATCTGTCCAAACTGTACACATTTTAGCACAAGTTGGCTAAATCACTTTGTCTTTTACAAGGTTCGGTGGGATTCTTGCCCTATCAGATGTATACTTTGTCAAAGGGGGGCGCTCTGTACTGCCCATCACGCATGTGCCTCAATTCTTTCACAAGAGAGAGGCACTCTTCGATGATACAGGTTACTGTCCGTCCAAACTGTACACCTGTTAGCACAAGTCGGCCAAGTCATCTCGCCTTTCACAAGGTTCGGTGGGCCTCTTGCCCTATCAGATGTATACTTGTCAAAAGGGGGACGCTCTGTACTGCCGATCACGTATGTGCCTCAACTCTTTCACAAGAGAGAGGCGCCCTTCGACGATAAAGGTTACTGTCCGTCCAAACTGTACACCTGTTAGCACAAGTCGGCCAAGTCACCTAGTCTTTCACAAGTTTTGGTGGGCCTCTTACCCTACCAGATGTATACTTGTCAAAAGGGGGAGGCTCTGTACTGCCGATCACGCATGTGCCTCAACTCTTTCACAAGAGAGAGGCGCCCTTCGACAATACCTCCCGTTGTCCGGTGTTTATTTACATATAAAAAAAATTTGTTTGTGTTGTCACGTATGTCCTACCTGGAAGCGTCCTCCATGTTGGTGGTGAAGGAAAAAGGATACAGGGTATTCAGAATCCAGTGAAAGTTCTTTGGTTCTTATTAATGAAAAGACCTCGTTTTATTTTAATAACTTTTTAATTAAAAAATTCTTGTTTTACCGAAGTGTTACCTGCAGAGGTCGAGGAATCAATTCGTAAATCGTGGAACGCTTGCTTCTTTTAGGACTTCGTCCTGTTTATTTTTTGTTGTTGTCATGGTTATCGAAACAACTGCGTTCTGATCTAGTTACAAACTAGATTTGAGTTGGTAACTAAACTTCACGTTTTGACAATTAACGTCTACCTTGGATATGATTACATTTCATGGAAATCAAAACTAAAAATCGAATTAAAATTGAACAACCTAACTCTAAATAACAGGTAAGTATCTTAAATATATTATTTTCTAATTAATCTAACGCCTGACTTATCTTAAAATAATTCACAACGTACTACTAATTGTCAAACTTAACCTACAATAGTGTCTTACACTCTTAATATTTACACTTTGTCTTTTTTTTGACACTTCCATACAAGTGTTCGTTACACAACGCTTCACAGTCTATTAAGAAGTTCGGAAACTGATCCCAACGAAGGCGTACTCGTCGCCCGTCTTCCAAATAGACTATCCTCCTCTTATTCTTGCTGGGCTTTTTCCCTTCCACCGGATAATGTGTGGCTGTGAGTGGCCGCCGGAACAAGCCAAACCTCCCTGCATCCATTCAACGAAATCAAAATGTTTGCTCGCCTATTCAAAATGTTCTACCACCTTCGAGCTCCTCTCCGGAATGGTTATTTGATTCGTCGTGCTGCAATTATGCTTTCTATAACTGCTGCGCTTACATTCGTAAGTTTCCCTGTTCGTTTTGTATTTGTCCTCTAGTCCATTTGTTTGTTTGTTTTAGATGTAGTTGTTCTGTCGAAATGTCTCGTCACTCTTGCGCCTACTTCGTCAAGTTGTTTCGAAAGCCGTTGTTGAACGTCTTCTGGACCGTGGCACTGTTGTATACGATTTAATTCTTCCCACGTAATGTAATTGTTTAAATAAAATTTTTCAAAAAGATAATTAACACTGCAGTATTTTTTTTCTTCTTTTCCCCTCTATTGTTCATTTTAAATTTTGTTCCTGAAGTACCAGAGCCGATAGTCTTTTGGTTTGAACTGTGCCTACAGTGTTTCACATTGTCGATCATGTTCTACGATTATTTTTTTAAAGTTTTTTTATTGTTGATGTAAGAAACCGACATTTTTGCATTGCGTAAGTTAAAGCAAGCGACTTGCTTGGCTATCACGAGTCATGACTGACTAAAAAATTACAATTCGCAGAATAGTAACTGTATATTGCATTATCAAAGAGTCGCCGAAATAACTCGTGGAGAATGCCGTCGTTAGATAAAAAGATTTGTTTATTTTAAATCAAAGAGAGCAGTCGATTCAAGGAATGCCTCACGACTAACAGGGCAATTGTGAAACTTTCTCCTAGACGCAAACTCATGTACATAATCGGAATTTCCACTCTAAACCACATGAAAAGACGACTGACACTAGGATTAAGTATCACACCACAAGTGGTCGTGTGGTCGGGTGCATCATCCAGTGTCCGAGGACGTGACCAGATAGTCAGAAGACATTTGGTCGTAATGTCGTTGACAGAAGTGACAAGTCCTTAGCGTGATTGATGTTTCATCTGTTCCTCTGCATCTAGTATCATAGTTTGGTGAGAAAATATTAATATACTTGCAAGTATTTTTGTTACCTTCAGGAAGCGTCAGAGAGGGACCGAAAAGGATTTAATATTTCTAATGCCATTCGATGAAATCTATCAAACCTTCCGGTAGTAAAGTGTTTCGGCAACAGTAAACAGATGTTCCAGTGTATCTTCAAGGACTACATTAGGCTCGTTCGATAAAATCCAGATTCGACCTCAATCAAACTAACAGAAACAATACGTCCGGGGTCGTTCAGAGCCCGGCGTTCATCTTCTCCACCATTGTGCGTTTCGTTAACGAGCGAACTTCGTTGACGTCACGACTTGTTT
The DNA here is from genome assembly GCA_039766575.1 of Serrognathus titanus. Taxonomy (NCBI): domain Eukaryota; kingdom Metazoa; phylum Arthropoda; class Insecta; order Coleoptera; family Lucanidae; genus Serrognathus; species Serrognathus titanus. Next base: position 1,434,106 of record CM077911.1, read on the forward strand.
GGCTTTGATTTTATCGGGGGATATCATAATACGTCTTGATTATGAATTATTAACGTAATTATCCCGGTGGGTTGCGACGTTGCTTCGAGGACGCGAAGGGGCGGCCTCGCCCTTTTCGCCGCCACCGCCGCCGCTGCCGAAAATTGGCGCGGAACCACATTTAGATCCCATCTTAATTGGGTTTGTTTTCTCGTTTTAATTAAGAAGCGTGCTTATCTTGCCTCGTTTCGAACCGTAATATTGACCGATCGAGTCAACTTGAGCGGCAAGGAAGAAGAAAAAGAAGTATTTGTGTTCAAGAGGCAACGGAACACGTGTCTCTGCCAGCTGCGAAAACCGGAGGCACGCAATTTCCGCGCGTCACCGTCGATTGAAAACCTTCACCAAAGCAAAAAAACGCGCCCTCTTGTGGGCTATAAATTAATTTCAGCGCGCAAAAAATATTCGCTTGCCTCATAATCCTGCTTATGAACTCGCAAAGGACGACGAATTCTAAACATAAAATATGTCAGAGCTCCGGAACTTTAATTCATAAACAGAGGTAGATGATAATGAAAGCACATGGAACGATTTTATCGTAATACTAAATCGCCGTTTGACTCGCTTCGGCACTGTAGTAATAGACGATGATGAAAGCAGAAATCGAATTTGGGATGGGGGCGATTTCAACTTGATACTAAATTGATTTGCTGGACCAGGTTTTGAATGATTCATTGGGAGCTTGGCTGGAGCTTAGCTGGGGAATAGCCATGTACATAAAAGATAACGATAAAAGATAAAGACAGCGGTGTAGGTAGCCAAAGACGAAGGATTCGAAGTAGCAATTAAGAGATAAACTCGGAAGTCGTCGTAAGGATTCACGCGTGCTAATTGCGGACGTCGCAAAGTGGTTTTTAAGAGGGTGCAGTTTACACGCTATCGATTCGCGATTTTACAGTCGAGCAGCTCCTCGGTCATTCTTTATTTAATATCGTTCGACGGTGCTGTTTTTTCGCGCGCCGTAACTCACTTTTATGTTCGACTTTTATTTAGTCGCGATAAAAGTGCGCTGCGCTCGACCGTCCGCCGGCAAAAACAACTTCCACTTAACTTCTTGTACGCTGCAATTATTACGAAGCCGGTCATTATTTCTGCGGACGGGAATTGCGTTTCTTTAGTCTCTCACAAAATTCGCCGGCATATCAGTTTCATAACTTTTTTCTGTAGTTCTTCACTTTTTATCTTTACTACAAAGTTCCATTCATTTATGTCATACTGTAGATGTTAAGGTGGGTTTCTACTGTCATCAGAGTGGCCTTGTGACAACAGTGTTAATTAGCTTTATGCTGTACGAGATAAGTTTTCGGACAAAACGTGCACTGGTGCCTCCAGGATGGCCTTCCAACTACCTTGTTATGACTAATTACTATTTTTTCAAAAAGAAATAGTAACATTGAAGTAATCCGGTGACCTCGCCCCATGACTCACCATATTGTAGAAAGCAAGATTTCCACTAGGTGCAGCCATTGGGTCTGGGGATGGGACTGAGTTAGGCACGTAACGACCTCTTGAACATTAAAAACTATTTTCCCATTGTGAGGGCTCATACGTTACTTAACGACCAGCAAACTATGTCACGATGATAGATGACAGGAATCGTCACAGTGACAAACGTCAAAATAATAGACAAATGTCAAACAATGTCACGATGACAGATACGGGTAAAACGTCACGTTAACATCTACGTAATAGGGTCACGAAAGCAACCATCAAAATAAACAAAGTTAAGGCCGTCGCTTAACGAATTAAAGCGCAACCGCATTCGTGTCTGATTGGCCAACAAATAGGATCGCAAACCTCATTTCGGTCGATAAAATAACCATAGAACCAAACGAAAAAGACTTTGGTCATCACTAATTCGAGCAAGCAACACATTTAGTGATGCAGAGTTACCTAATCCTCGCCATAAAGTAAGGATATAAAAGGCAGAAGACCTACCAATGCAAGCCACTATTTGCTAGTGCTGGATAGTCTGGCAATACCCAGTTACTAGTGTTGCTTGGTCTGTCAAATTTCACCCGCCAGTGCTGTTACAGTCTGGCACGGCACACTTCTCACCCGCTGGTGCTATTATAGTCCGGCATACACCTATTCCGGCGGCACCAGGTCATCTCAATGATGGTTAGAAGAAAGACGATAATGTGTCGACCGGAATTCGAAAACACGTCACAAACAACTGTCCTGCAGCCACTGATGTGAGACGACGCTAATCGCTGGTTGACCGAACAACCACAGCCACTTAAATAGAATGACGCTAATCGTTGATTAACCGACAAACACCAGCCAATGAAATGAGACAACGCTAACCATTGGTAGGCCGAGAAATTGCAGCCAATAAGAGGAGGTCACGTTAATCACCGATTAGCCGAGAAATTACAGCTCACTGATTGGTCGCGTAAATCACGTCATTCGAAATACCCACGATAAACAGCTGCTCCAGGTGGGGTAAAGCGTATATAAGAAAACGGTTTGAGCTTCGAAACACAAACGGACTATGGCCTTGGGCAAGTCCATGAAAACGCCCTATACACACTAATCACCTCGAGCCAGTCCAAAGACGCCCTATATACATTAACAACCAGTGCCTTTACGACTCGTTTTTCCAACTACGTCGTCACGGGGTTTCTCCAAGAACCGCACCGAACCTCCAAGGTCTCTTCCTCGCCACTGGTATACCTCCGGGAAACTCCACGGTGTACCTCACCGCTACCAGCTACACCGGAGAAATTGCGTCGTGACGTTCAACGAGCCAGGCAGCCGAGTCCATCTTCAAGGAAACCTAGGTCATCGCTGCAGGAGTTCGATATCAACTGCATGAAATAGATGACCCTCCACAGATGGTCTATAATGGGGTCGATTCCTTCACTGTGAGATTAGTCGATCCGCGACGTTTCGTTGTACGGCAAGCATATCAAATACAGCAGCTAATAAGTGTTTCTTTATTTCGTCTCCGGCTTCGATTTGTAATAAAACCGCCACAAATTGAATAATAAATATATATAAATGAGCAATATGTTTAGCAAGGAACTTGGTGGACTTCTCTCCTAGCTGTTCGTCTTCTAGGAAGGCGTGCCATAAGTAGAGAAGTAGCTGATGTCTGATGGTAGGTCTTGTAATGCTTCTTATTCTTCTTATTTTAAACAGTTGGAATGAGTGTGTTTGGAGTGTGAGTGGTTATTTGGCAAAATGTTGCGCAAGCGGTGCTATGTACTCTGCTTGAAGGTCGGTTGATCCCCAAGGTTTATCAAAATCACCAGAGTTAAGCCATGCGTTATCAATCGCCGAAGTCATAACCGACAAATATTTCAGTATTATGTCCTTGTCAACGGTGAATAGGAAAAACGGATGGAGTTATGCTTTTTATGTCTGAAGATGCAACGCCAAACACGTTTTATTAATGACGCAGAGCTCTTCTTTCATCAAAACAATAATGCTCTTGACAATGGCCGCACAAGAGGGTTGTGATGACTGCCCTTGACAATGACTGCGCAAGAGGCTTGTGACGATTGCTCTTGACAATGGCTGTGTAGGAGGTGGGTATTTTGGCAAAAACCTAGCAGACTCGGAAAAATATTTCACGAACAGACTGGACTTAGAAAAAAATAAGTAAATCAACGACGAGATCAACGTGTAGAATCTAATTGTCAGGACTTTTGGAAGCGGAACTCCACCGAAATGAGTACACAAAGGGAACTGTTGTTTTCCTCTTCCTTATCGCCAAAACTTTGGAATGGGGACGATATCACTTGGTCAGCTAAATTTGAATTTCTCTGCCCGCGCGAGCTTCTAAGTGACAAGTCGCTTTCCACGAGAGGGTCTTCGAGTCTTGTTTTTTTTCAATTACTGAGGTCGTACCTCCTTCTGTTGACTCAACAAGAGGTCAGCAAATCGTTAAATTCGCAGTTTTTCTCATGGTGCCGATGTGATAGGAACGAACACTTTATCCGTGTAATCCTAAGCTCGTCCCTGCCCTAAAGCACGTGTTGAACTGATCTCCGCACTATGAGATTTCCGTTTCGGTTTAAACATAACAACCTGCAAAGGTACAGTTTTCTGCGTTTGAATTCTTTACGTGGGAACTTGTAAAGCTTTAAATAATATTAAAAAAATTAAATTTTCCTACAGCATTTCCGGGTCGTTACATCTGCACAAGGGACTTGTGATGATTGCTCTTGACAATGGCTGCACAAGACTCCTGTCAATATTGCTCTTGACAATGGCTGGTCGCACACGCAAAAGGATCGCTCCCTGACAAGTAAGAATCAACCTCCTCAATGTTGATTCGAGCTTGCGAACAGACCAATGAAGCAGTGTTACCTAATCCCCGTCTCGAAAGTAAAAAGAAACACGCGAACCATTCCAGCCAGTGCAGAATCGTCGAGCAAATACTCACACCACCGCTTGTGCAGAATTGTCGAGCACACACCCACACAGTACATAGTCCGTGAAGACCAGACTAGTTAATTCGATGGAAAAAGAAGTAAGAATGAAAAAATTCCTGCATTGCGTTCATCTGCCGACATCAGTCTCTCCACTATCTGCAACACCGCCCCCTAAGAAAAAGAGATAAATGGCATCAACTGGGTGTCCTGCCAACATAATTACTTCTTGATTGCCATCAATTTTGACCAGCTAAATATTAAAATTATATTTTCCTACGCCATTCCTGGGTTGTGTTACGTCTGCACAAGGAATTTGTGATGATTGCTCTTGACAATGGCTGCACGAGAGTCTTGTGAATATTGCTCTTGGCAATGGCTGCACGAGAGTCTTGTGAATATTGCTCTTGACAATGGTCGCACAAGAGGCTTTGGTGAATGTTCTTGTCAATGGCTGCATAAGAGAGGCTGAGCTGGAACGGCTAACGTCGCCGCTCTTATAGGGCGTTTTCGTAGCGAGGATGAAGGAGCTTTGCTTCATTTCGGTTTCGCTTTCATTCATCAAGAAGCGGCCTTAATTTTGTTTTTTTTTGAAGATCGTCATCACGATTTTATTGCATAGATATCCACGTGACGCTGTCAATCTGACTTTCCTCGATGTCTGTCATTTTGACGCTTCTAACATCTTTTGTCAAATTGACGTTTCCAACACCTATTATTTTGACATTTGTTATCATCTGTCACCGAGACATGTTTCGTTGGTTGCTAAGCAACGTGTGAGCCTCCACAGAGCAGGGCCTGTCATAGAGTAGGAGTTGTCACGATTGGCTATAATTTTAGCTTAAATCGATGTGTTCATATGGTTGATGATATTTGTCCCGGAAGCTCCAATTTGCCAACGAAATTTAGTTACCCGAGCGCGACAAGCACAAAAATGATGGAATCATAAAAATATGTAAATGCGAGTGAAATACGTAAGTTATCGTAAAGGTATTTGTATTCGCGCAGAGAGTGCAAGGCAAATATTTACGAGCGTAATTCTACTCGCATATCGAACGTGGAAGACGTACGACGTTATCCACAATGGCGTGCAAATACAGTCAAAGTCATAGTAAGCGGTAGAATAACGTCGGCCTTTGTAACCTCGACGTTTCGAAATGTACAATGAAGGCGGCACAAATAGCACCAACTTGTATATTTCGGCGTGCGCGACACGAATTCGATCAAAACTGGAACGCGTTTTATTATTGACGCGCGCCGCCGTGCAGTGTAAAAATAATTTGGCGAAAAATAAACGAATTTATTTGATGTGGGGCAGGGTAGGTGCCTGTTTGCCGTTGCAGTTTAATCAAACGAAATTGTTTACTTTTTAATTGATGACGACATCTGCTTTTTTGTTTGTGCCGTTTTGATTGGTTCACATCATTCGCTTTTGCCGTTGTTGCATCAGTGCGCGTTACAAATAATAAATCGAACGCAGTTGAACTCTCAAATCTATTCATGAGCTTTTTTTTTGATATTGGTCGCTGAACGAAAGCTCCGTTTTACGATGACTCAAAATTCTGAACTAAATAAGAGTTCTGAAGACCAGCTAGGTTCTCATCATTCATGAGAGTGAAAGCTCAAATTGAACTTTGGATGGGGGCGACCTCAATGTGATGGCTATTTTAACATTCTTAACTGAAAATGAGCCCTGAAGGCCAGCTAGGTTCTGCTTTCATTGTTCATGATAATGAAAGCATAAATCGAATTTGGAATGGGGGCGAGCTCAACGTGATACAATTTAAAATTTTAAGTTCTCACGATCAATTAGTTCATTATCGTCCTACTTTCATCATCCATGTTAGTGAAAGCACGAATTGAATTTGGAATGGGGGTGACCTCAATATGATTTATTACATGAAATTCAACTAGTTGATGTAAGTTTTCTATTATTTGGTTGCGAGGGCCTAATTTATATTTCACTTGTGCATAAACGAGTTAATGAAATAACGTGGAGCGTCCGATTTTAAATTCCGAGCGTGTTTTCCTCGGAAAACATTTGCCTAATCAAGTTGGTGTCGACGTAGTCCACGCACTTCGTTCAAGCCACGTCGGTCTATCGATTTCGCCGGAGGCCAGCGAAATAAAAACGTTCCGTAGGAGACGCGCGCGTCTTCAAAGGACAAATGAATCGAAAACCCTACGGAACAACAAAAGCCGACGCCCCGGGGCCCCGTCCCCCCAAACATCTGTTCCATTTACATCATAATGCGCGTCTTAATTTCATTAAGACCGTGATCCGGCGAAGTGCTACGCTTTCCGCGCGAAAAAAAAAAGAAAAGGGAACGATAACATTAGAAAGTGGAATATTTAACGAGATTACGCCCGGGCTTAAAATTTCCGTTTTTTTCTCCTTCTCGCTTTCGCCTCGCCTCGCGAAAAATCGTTCCGCCATTTGTTTCCGGCGGCTCGGATGTAAGCAGCGCGATTTCCCACATGAATTGTGAATGCAAACGTTTTGTTTGATCACGTGAAAGCTTCGCCGGGGAAAAACGTAGGCGATAATAGGATTAGGTGTGCAAGTTTAATGAAAATGCTCCGGCTGTTACACTAATATTCACGGAGGCTCGGTAGTCGTCACGACAAACCCTAACATTAATTATGTAAATGCACGACAGACCCGTTCCGAGACTTTTACAACAGTGGCTGTTAGACACGAATAGAATTTTTGTCTTCAAGGCACGTATTTCTTGAATAACAAGAAATATTTGATGGTTAACGATAACTTGTCATGGTTCTGTGGGGGCTCGCACGTTGTTTAACGTGTCACGATGACAGATAGCAAGAAACATCAGATTGACAAACGTCACGTAACATCTACGTAAGAGTGTTACGATGACGACTACTAAAATAAACAAAATTATGGCCGTTCCTTTGCGAATTAGTTTCTAATTGGCAAACCTCATTTTGGTCGCACACACAAAAGGACCGCTCCCTGACAAGTAAGAAGCAGCCTCCTCAATGTTGATTCGAGCTTGCGAACAGACCAATGATGCAGTGTTACCTAATCCCCGCCACCAAAATCAAGAGATGAACGCGGACCGTTCCAGCCAATGCAGAATCGTCGAGCAACCACTCACACGACCGCTTGTGCAGAGTTGTCGAGCAAACACCCACACATTACATACTCCGTGAAGACTAGACCAGGTAATTTGATGGAAATAGAAGTAAGGATGGAAAAATTCCTGCATCGAGTTCATCTGCCGACATCAATCTCTCCACAACCTGCAACACCGCCCCCCCCCCCCCAAGAGACCAAGACAAACAGCATCAACTGAATATCCTGCTAACATAATTACTTCTTGATTGCTAATCGATTTTGACCAGTCAAGTATTAAACCCAATATTATTTTTATGTACAAGGAATATCATTATCACCATTTAAAAATTGTTGGTGGCGCAGTAGGTAGTATATGGGAATACACTTTATTATATCGATGGTAGAAATTCAAAACCACTTATCAAAAAGCAGTCAAAATGTACAGGAGGAATAAAAAACTAATTTGCATTAACTTTCTAAGTTTGTGAAAGTATAAAACGCATTTTGCTGGTATTGTTTGCAAAGGAAAAAATAATTAAATTATTTTTTATTCATTACTGCACTTACGGGGTATAGCACCCAAATTTCCAGAACCAAGTAGACATACTGTAGTGTTACGTTGAGAGCCCCACGTTGGGGTCAATTGTAGTGTTTGTTGTTTGTGGGTACGTGCCTACTTTCTTTTTGTCTTTCTCTCAGGGTTTCTCTTTGGGTCGCTCGGAATTACCCACTTCTCGTTTTATGGTGAGCATATACAATGACAAACACAGAAATGTTAGGGGGAGGGGAAGGGAGTGTCAGTGTTAAATGCATATGCGTCCGTATGTGTCAGAAAAAGAAATTAAAAAAAATTTATCGAAAAGGTTGTTGTCTGTCACAAAATGTACACTGGTTAGCACAAGTCGGTCATGTCACCTCGCCTTTCACAAGGGTCGGTGGGCCTCTTGCCCTATCAGATGTATATTTTGTTAAAAGTGGACACTCTATATCGCCGATCACGTATGTGCCTCAATTCTTTCACAAGAGAGAGGTGCCCTTCGACGTTACAGGTTACTGTCCGTCCAAACTGTACACCTGTTAGCACAAGTCGGCCAAGTCACCTCGCCCTTCGACAATATCTAAACATCTCCCGCTGTCCGGTGTTCTAATAAAAAAAATTGTTTTTGTTGTCACCTACCTTGAAGCGTCATCCATGTCGTTGGTTAAGGAAAAAGGATACAGGTCTTCAGGATCCAATAAAATGTTCTCTCTCTTAATGAAAATACCTCGTTGTACTTAATAACCTTTTTTAATAAAAATTTCTTATCTGTTTGTTTTATTGAAGTGTTACCTACGGAGGTCGAAGAAGGAATCCTCCGAATCGCGGACCGCTCGCTTTTTATAGCGTTTTTCGTTGTTTTCTTTTATAGTTTATCCGCGTTCCGATCTAGTTACATACTAGATTTGAGTTGGTAACCAAATGTCACGTTTTGACAATTAACGTCTACCTTAGATATGACTATATTTCATGGAAATCAAACTAAAAATCGAACTAAAAATGGAACAAACTTAACTCTAAACAACAGGTAAGTATCTAAAACACATTATTTTATAATTGCCTATCCTCTAAAACCTTACTTATCTAAAATAATTTACAAGGTATCACCAACCTAACCTATAATAATGTCCTCTTATCATTTACATTTTGTCCTTCCATATAAGTGTTCGTCACACAATGCTTGATGGTCTATCAAGAAGTCCGGAACTTGGTCCCAACGAAGGCGCATTCGTCGGCCGTCTTCTAAATATACCAGCCTTCTCTTGTTCTTGGCCTACTTCCTCCCGTCCACGGGGTAATGTAAGGCTATTAGTGGCCCCCGGAATGAGCCAAACCTCTGCTGCATTCTTGCTACGAAATCCCAGTGTTTGGTCGCCCGCTCAAACTGATCTACCACCTTGGAGCTCCGCTCTGGGATGCTAATTTGATTCGTTGAGCTGCAATTATGCTTTCTATAACTGTTGCGTTTACATTCGTAAGTGTCCCTTTTCGTTTTGTATTTGTCATAGCCTGTTTGTTTGTTTTAGATGCATGTCGTTCTGTCGAAACGTCTCGTCACTCATGCGTCAAGTTGTTTTGAAAGCTGTTGTTGAATGTCTGCTGGACCGTGGCACTGTTGTATATGTTTTTAATTCTTCCCACGTAACGTAATTGTTTAATTAATTTTTTCAAAAAGGTAATTAACACTGCAATACGTGCTCCTGAGTGAAGACGTTTTTTCAAAACGGCATTTCTATTCTGGTAGGTACACCCATCAGAAGAGATGATAATGGGAAGTACATTTTGGAGATATTCTCGTTCTGAAAGATCGACAATCATTGAAGCAAACGTTGATGTTTGTAGGTCAGCGTGTGTTTCGTCAAACCTAGAGAATAGCAAGACCTTTCGCTGTGGTAGGATCATGGAATGTGAAGTTGTGGCACATCAACTTAGTTTTAAAGTAGATACCGCTTACTGGTATCACTGGGCATGTTTGACAGCCTGCAAATCCATCGTCATTACGTGGCGCAACATATTCTTAGCATTCTCTTTAAACCTGTTATATTTTTTTTTCTTGGGTTTTGGCTTTGTCTTTCTTGTGCTTCTCCCGAACTGTTTGTTCAATATCTCCTCATTTGATTTGCACATTGGTTCTTTCGTGAAGAAAATAAGCTAAATGCGATTCGTCTTTTACAGCTTGTCTGTAAGTATTGCTTTGGGCAACAAGGTTAGGTCTTTCCAAAAAACGTTGAATATTTTTTCTCTGTTATATTTTTCGACTTTTTACAAAATTTTGAGGTGCATGGTGGTCCTATCTTTCTCGAATACCTTTCAATGTCTTAGAAAGTTTCTTTTTGATTTTTCGGTCTTCCTAAGCCTATGTAGTTTTTTTCCTCCATACGTAGTAATTTATTTAAATTTCGCTTATTTCTTTTTTTCTGAAGATGAATTACGAAAATCACTTGTAGTCTGTATACTAGAATCTGATTCAACTACATCACTGTAAGAATTAACTAGTGTATTAATTGAATTGACTTCCGGTTGGAACCGCGTCACGATTGCTTTTACTGCCTCAGGGCTGCTGTTGCTGCTGATGGTATTGCTGCTGCTGGGGGTATTGCTGCTACTGGCGGTATTGCTGCTGCTAGTGGTGTTGCTGCTACTTCTCATTAGTCGATGAGACTGAGTGCGTAACGCCGCGCTCACCGTTCTGATCCACTGCCCCTACCGACCACTATAAATACCACGACACCGGACATACCTACTCAGTCTCAACGACTAACGAGAAGTAGCAGCAACACCGCCAGCAGCAGCAGCAGCCCTGAGGAAGTTGTTCTGCAAGAACAAAACGTCGGCAGTAGAAGCAGTCGTGACGCGGTTCCAACCGGAAGCCAATCCAATTATGGACAACGGCCGTGGAAGCCTCCAAGTTAAATTAACTAGTATTACTTGAATTAGGCTCTTGTTGGCCAGAAAAAATCTGCTTTGCCTTCATCTATTGGTAAAAGGCTCAAATTTTGATCGATATCCACTGTTTGTGACGTAAATTCCTCTTCATCCTTGTTGTTTCTTCATCGTATTTCAGTAATAACTCTGTAACTCTCGAGATGTTAAGGCTAATATTCCCGAAAACTTTGACAGCACCAGGTGACAAGTAAGCGTTGCTATTCCAACAACTGTTCCTCAAATTAGCTCGGTGAAGAAGGGTGGGCTATTAATTAAAATAAACCAGGGCGCCAGGGAATAAACCCCAATTGATGTAATCACTTCGGAACCGTTCTCAAGGTTCCGTAGTGTTCGCTCTAGGTGATTTCGAAATCTCAGGAGATTTAGGCCTTGTTTATTCACTTCCAAGTAACTTTAATCTTCAGTTTATTCCCATACTAACAATTACTTGTACAATTGTTACTATGGTAATAAATCTAAAGATAAAGTTAATTGAAAGTGAATAAATCGGCCCTTACTACACTTGTTGCATTCAGCGCAGGTTCTCGACATAAACAAAACGCACACAATAACACAAGTTTAATTTGTGCAATCGTCAATAAGTCCAAAACATGACAGCTCGGTACTGTAATACGTTAAAAGTAATTCAAAGCTATAACTTCAAACACAACTGCGATTAATCAGAACAAGTGAATAAATCGGCCCTTAATACACTTGTTGCATTCAGCGCAGGTTCTCGACATAAACAAAACGCACACAATAACACAAGATTTATTTGTGCAATCATCAATAAGTCCAAAACATGACAGCTCGGTACTGTAATACGTTAAAAGTAATTCAAAGCTATAACTTCAAATACAACTGGTCAAACAATCAGATCTGATTGCACATGAAATGCCCAAAGGCAACACCGATAAACGTTGATTCTAAATTTAACTAATTAACTACAGGATTTTAAATGCCTCAGATTCATTAATCAAAAGATAACCAAAGTAGAAAGAAATAAAATGTAACGTTACGTCACAAATCCTGTCCGCTGGCGTCGGTACGTTTCGTTTTGAACAGAGGGCGGTAGTTGTCCGCGTCTAGCGTCCAAAATTCGTGCTGTGACGAAATTTGATTATGATGTCACTCCAAAGCGAGAGTCGCCCTCATCTATTGGTGAAAGGCCCATCCACTGTTTGTGACTCTAATTCCTGTTCGTTGTAATTCATCTCTCTTGTTGTTACTTCATCGTATTTCAGTTCTTCTCAAGAGCAAGTGCGACCAATTTTTCCATTGTACTCGAGATCTAGCTCTGTTGCACTTACGTGGTATTGCATTCGGTTGTTTGTTTCGGAGACTTTGCAATACCAAATCCGGAAATGTAAATTTGAACCAACTAATTGTGTCAAAATCGTATATTACGAAAATATTATAGATACGAGGCGTAGAATTTCCATGATATTAAAATTGATAACTCACCTAACACCTAAGTAAGTATCTCTCCTATTCCTGTGCGAAGCATTCGAATTTTTTTTTAACTTTGTACAATTAGATTTTCTAGTGTTAGTATTTAGCACCTGCGACGCCAACGACATAAACACAGCAATTAGAAGTCGCAGTCGGAATTTAACGGGGAGGAGGGCGGCGACAAAAACGCTGTTGAAAAGCTCGAGAGCCTCATTAAAAAGCGACAGAACCCCGGCACTAAAATGCAACGCCTGCAATTACGTCGCAATTAGGTCGAAGGGGTCGACGAATATGTGTTTATGGAGGTCGTCAAGCTCATGTTTTATGGCGGCGCGCGGAATTTATCGCCCGGATCATCGTGAAAAATGAACGCCGGGAGTACTATCTCGCTTATGGCTTATCGCGATGTAAAATTTTTCAAAGACGTAAAAACCCCGCCGTCGCCGCTGTAAAACAAACGACTTCATCGCGAACGCCGCCGACATTATCCGCTCGTGTCCGCGCAATAAAATTAATATTTCCGGCGGTATTAGAGAGGAAATCTCGTAACTTTTGTGCGAGTGCCATCAGTAAGTCGTTAGGGACATTCTTGCGCGAAGTAAATGGCTAATCGATAGGTCCGCAAGGTGAAATATGGTGGCCCATTACGTTTGTATCTGCACAATGCATCATTATTAACTCTTCACGTGCCGCGCGAAGGATTTTGGCGCCCAACAGAGAGTGCCGCCCAACAGAAGCGAGTTTCTATCAACGGTGCGGGCGTGTCTTCTTATCTCGAGTCGAGCGGAAGAAAGCGCGCCTTCTTTCACACCGCGATAAGCTGAAAGTCGATGACGCGTAAGCAGTTTTCTTTTTTACCTTTTCAAGGAGACCGCTTTGAGAGAAAAAGGTCGCCTCGACGAGTTCCATTTAAGGACCGCTGCGGTTTTATGATGTCAAAAGTATTGATGAACGTCTTTAAGTGGGCGGCGATTAAGTAAAATAGAACGAAAATTATGCTCCTGAATTAAAAATTGCGCATCGCTCCTTGCTTGTACCTGGAAATACGCGGGCGCCATCGAAAAAAAAAAAATAAATAGGAAAAATGTGTCGCCATCATTAATCATACAACGCGGGCTCCATGACATATTACGGCACATGTTACGTGCAGATTTGTGCGAATGCGAGCGGAGTATTTTATTTGTTGTTTCTTTTTTTTTTTTTTTTTGATATCGTGCGGACAACAAAGTGGATCACGGATGTATCGTAATTCAAGAGATGTCATCAATCGCATCCGTTTTGACTTATGTTGCTTTGACTTTATGTTACAATGTAGCCACACACATTTGTTCTATTTTTTTACGGGATGTCTAGACCGTATTTATTCGAGTGGCTTAAAAGAGCAGCGAGTAGCGACGACTTACGCCCGGTTTCACAGTTACAGCTTAAACCGCAAATTTTCATTTAAGTACAAAGCCACAGTTTAACGGGTTTCACAATTGCCGCTTAACATCTAAGGGGTCGCTTATTTTAAGCGGTGATATATTGTCCGCTTATGGCTTAAGCCTGTTACCATAACCTAGTCTGTCGTCTGTCGCCTGTCAGGAATCGTGATTTGTGAATAATATGGAAATGTATCGTTTGTTTGAATTTTTGGAAATGGAAGATGATGAAGATATGGAAGAATATTTAAACAGACCGTTAAGGCGTCCTAGAGTACTGAGAGAACGTCCAAATCATTTCATAGTTTGGGATGAACTAGATTTTTATCGGCGGTTCAGATTAAGTAAATTATCTGCTAGTGTTGTGTTGGAACATATTGAAGATCGAATAAAGCATCCAACGAATTGGTAATAGTATTTTACTCTTTATTTTACTAGTCCTAACTCCTTGATTTTATTTTTAGGAACAACGCTTTATCAGCTACTAATATGTTGTTACTAGCTTTACGATATTATGCAACAGGCAGCATGTTGATTACAGTAGGAGATTTTGCTGGAGTGTCGAAGTCTACAGCTAGCAGAGTGGTAGCTAAAGTATCTGAAGCTATTGCGAGGCTTCGACCTCAGTATGTTAAGCTCCCAGAGACACCGGAAGAAATTAATAAAATTAGAAGAAGATTCTTCGAAATTGCTAGATTTCCAAGAGTAGTTGGCGCTTTGGATTGTACTCATGTGAAAATATTGTCACCAGGTATATTTGCCTCATAAATTGTCTGATTATTGTATTTAACTCTTTAAATTTATAGGTGGAGAACATGCAGAGGTTTTTAGAAATAGAAAGAGTTTTTTTTCTATTAATGTACAAACAATTAGTGATCCAACTTTAAAAATTCAGGACATAGTAGCAAGATGGCCGGGTTCAGCACACGACTCTACGATTTTTAATAATTCAGTTGTTAGCATAAAATTTGAAAATGGAGAAATGGATAATAATTTATTAGTTGGAGACAGTGGCTACCCTTGCAAAAACTATCTGATGACACCATTACAACATGTACATACACGTGCAGAAAACTTATATAATGAATCGTTAATAAGAACGAGGAACTGTGTAGAGAGAAGTTATGGTGTATGGAAACGTAGGTTTCCAGTTCTTGCTCTAGGAATTCGTTTAGATTTGCAAAAAGTGCAAAGCATTATAGTAGCTACAGCAGTGCTGCATAATATAGCATGTGATAATAACGAATTTGACCTTCCACCATTGGATCCACAAATTGAAGAGATGTTGAATTTTGTTAACAATGTCCCACAACAACAAGTTGGTGTAGTACAAAATTTAACAAGACGTGTTGTAATCCAAGATTATTTTCAGAATTTAGAATGAAATGTATGAATATACTAGGTAAATAAAAGACTGATTATGAAGGTATTAATTTTAATATTTATTTAAACATTTTTAATAAAGAAGGTTTTCAAATAATATGTTTATGATTCTAGATTTTTAAGTTTTTCTTCTTTTAATTTAATATCTAGTAATAAAGCTTTTATTTCTAGATCATGCTTTTCTCGTTTATGTTGCATGGTTATTTCATGTTGTTCTAATAAAATTTTATGTTCCATTTTCACAAGGTCTAACTTTTCTTGTGCCAATTGCAACCATTTTTCATTAGTTTTTGGTTTCTCTGTGAAACAGACACTTTAATATACTACAAGCTGTTTTAAATCATAAAACATACCTAGCTTATATGGAGCCTTAGATGTAGTACAACGTACAGATGATTTAACTGCCTTTGGTGTGCTGGAACGCAAAACTGCACTAGGGGGTTCTTTAAGCATAGCTGGAGTATAATGAGACCAATTTACAGATTCAATTTCTTTTGTTGTAACTAGTTTAGATGGTGTGTTATTATCTGAAGGCATTGCTTCTTCTGTTGTTACCTCTTCTATTTCGTCATAAATAATGGATGCTGAAATTAATGCGAAAAATAAATAAAAGCTATGAATAAAAAAAAGCTACACTATTCGAACTTACATGTTGCATGTGCATCTCCATCATAAACTGATTCCAATCCATCAACTTGCAATTTTATTAACTCATGCAATTCTTCGTCTATTATATTTATTTTTGTAACATGTGCAGGTCCACCACCAGTTCGTACTGCCTCTGCTCGTTCCTCAGCAAATTTTTTCTTCATATTTTTTTTTAAGTTCTCATATTTTTTTCGCAAAACAGTTACGTTCCGGTACGTTTTCCCGTGTAGTACATTAAATTCTACACACAGACTTTCCCAGGCAGCATTCTTTTTGTTCCACAATACTTTATCGGACTTTTTACATTCAATAACAGCTTTGTGTTTTTTTACTAATTCCACTAACGTAGCTACTTCTTCCGTGGTGAAATTAGCAGTACGTTTTTGTTCATTTTCAGCCATATTATAAATCACTTCACTAAAAATATTATTTGACACGTCGGTTGTCTGAACACTTATAAACTGTGGAATTAAATAACTTGAAAACCAAACTATGACTTTTGGCGGTTTATCACACAACAGAATGCCGCGAATACCGAATTACTGATGCTTGCACGCAATCGCGTTGACAATGAGTGTTGCCAACATTATTCTGAGCAGAGCTCCGCTTTGTTAAACCACTTACTATGAAACAAACTAGAATCGAAAGACTCACTAAACTCTAAACTTCGGCTTGCGTAGGCGCTAGTTTAAGCGATAACTGTGAAACCCGCCCTTAGAGACATCAGTTCATTTTATCTCGATTTGAAGAACTTCCTAAATTTTAGGATTGCCTTCTTCGAAGTGACTTTGGAATAATTACAGCAAGTGAGATTCCGGCAATCTGTACAGAAAATTATTCATTTCAAAGAGGAAATAAATTAATTGCAAAGACAAATTAAAATTTGATTTTATAATGAAAGCACAAATCGGTTTTGAGATGGGGGCGGTCTCAACACAGCAGACGAGTCTCGAACACCAATTAGGTTCTACTTTCATCGTCCATGGTAATGGAAATTAAATTTGGGATTGGAGGTGATCTGTGTATCTTGTTTAGTATTCGGAGTTTGGACGTGGATCACTTAGTTCTCAGTCTGGCAGTCTGTTGCTTATGCTGGCTTGGTAAGTTTCTTGTTGTTGGTTTGTTTGGAGTTACCTCCTCCCGAAGGAGTAGGTTGGGATGTGTCTCTGCCTTGGCTCTTTCTTCCTCTCTTCTTCGCTGGGATGCTGAATGCTCTGGCGATCTCAATATGATACTACAATTTGGGGCTGATTTAAAATTCTTAACTGAAGATGAACACTAATTAGGTTCTATTCTCATCACTCATGATAATGAAAGCGCAAATTGAATTTGGACTGGGAATCGTCGTTAATAGAAAACCACAACAAAGTGACTTAGAATCTCAAAAAATATGAGTGACGGCAGGGAAGAGGACATATTCCTTTCCGTGGAAAGCAACACCGCCAGCAGCAGCAGCAGCCCTGAGGAAGTTGTTCTGCAATGGAGAACAAAACGTCGGCAGTAGAAGCAGTCGTGATGCGGTTTCAACCGGAAGCCAATCCAATTATGGACAACGGCCGTGGAAGCCTCCAAGTTAAATTAACTAGTATTGCTTGAATTAGGCTCTTGTTGGCCAAAAAAAAAAATCTGCTTTGCCCTCATCTATTGGTGAAAGGTCCAAATTTTGATCGACATCCACTGTTTGTGACGTAAATTCCTGTTCATTCTTGTTGTTTCTCCATCGTATTTCAGTAATAACTCTGTAACCCTCGAGATGTTAAGGTTAATATTCCCGAAAACTTTGACAGCACCAGGTGACAAGTAAGCGTTGCTATTCTAGCAACTGTTCCTTAAATTAGCTCGGTGAAGAAGGGTGGGCCATTAATTAAAATGTAACAATTATTTGTACAATTGTTACTATGGTAATAAATCAGAAGATAAAGTTAATTGAAAGTGAATAAATCGGCCCTTACTACACTTTTGCATTCAGCGCAGGTTCTCGACATAAACAAAACACACACAATAACACAAGATTTATTTGTGCAATCGTCAATAAGTCCAAAACACGACAGCTCGGTACTGTCATACGTACTGTCATACGTACGTAGTTCAAAGCTATAACTTCAAACACAACTGCGATTAATCAGAACAAGTGAATAAATCGGCCCTTAATACACTTGTTGCATTCAGCGCAGGTTCTCGACATAAACAAAACACACGCAATAACACAAGATTTACTTGTGCAATCGTCAATAAGTCTCGAAGATCAATTAGGTTCTACTTTCATCATTCATGGTAATGGAAGCACAAATTGAATTTGGAATTGGAGGTGATCTGTGTATCCTGTTTGGTATTCGGAGTTTGGACGTGGATCACTTACTCGTCTGTCAGTCTGTTGCTTACGCTGGCTTGGTAGGTTTCTTGTTGTTGGTTTGTTTGGAGTTACATTTTGGCTACTTCCTCTCGAAGGAGTGGGTTGGGATGTGCCTCTGCCTTGGCTCTTCTTCGCTGAGATGCTGAATGCTTTGGAGGCGATCTCAATACGATACTACAATTTAAGGCTGATTTAAAATTCTTAATTGAAGATGAACACCAATTAGGTTCTATTGTCATCATTCATGATAATGAAAGCGCAAATTGAATTTGGCCTGGGAATCGTCAAGGCTAGTTGAGCTCTTAATAGAAAACCATAACAAAGTGGCTTAGAATCTCAAAAAATTCTCAACTCAAACCGGAAACCATTGTAAGAAACTCAAACTCCATATAGAAAAATTTGCTTTGTTAATAAATTAAAATTCCAACGTAAAAGCAGTGTGCATCTTAACAAAACGAAGAGGTCTGAACGACATGGACATGTTAAGCTGTTTAGCCGCGACTTAAGACAATATAAAGCTTTGTTTTAAGCATAACGTTTCGCAGACAGTTTTTGTTTGGTTCACGGCCGCTTCTCTGAAACCTTTTTCAAATAATTTTCACTTACTCAGCGAATGGAAGCGAATTTAAATTCGACTGGCGTGAGTGCACTGGAAAAGCAGTGAAGATGGCATCCTCCTGCCATGTGGCAGTAGCTATTTGGAGTCTAGAGGTTTCGCGCGGATCAGAATTTGCCGCCTAGAGGTTTCGCGCGGATCAGAAATATTCAAATGTAATTAGCTGATAGCCTTACAAGATCTGAGAACGAGGTTTTAAATACTGCCTGCCGCTTAGGGGAGAAAATCAGTTTCAGTTCCGCTAGAATTTTTGCATCTCTGTGGGGGTCCTTCGGGAGTGGTCGCAAAAAGAAGTGATCAAAAAGGGAATTCAAGAGATAGAAATTCTAAAACCTCTGACATCGGACAAAACTCCGAACTTTTCTCACTTTCTTATCCAGAATTTTGGCAAGTCGTAATTCCTTTGTTTTAACGTGTCTGGAATTAGTCTGCCAGGGACGACCCTCAGCGTCCTTCATAGATGCTATGAATTTTGCCCCCTTTTCCCACTGCACCCTTACGTTAAAACTTCGGGAAGAATGGTCCTAACAATTAAAATTCACAAACAGTAAATCAAACAGAAAAAGAAATAACAACACGGAAAATACACAGACAATGTTGAAAGTAAAATATAATAAAAAATGACATAAATTCAATGATAATAATTTTATTACGATTAGCGTAATCAAAATTAATTTGAAGAGACTTGTAGATACGAGTAACGCTTTTTGTTTAATTATGAATTAAAGCCAACAAGTCGATTAAAGGCTTACCAACGTCGAGTTTAATTATTCTTCCCTTAATCCAAAAATCAAGGGGCGTTTGAATAAAAAAAAATACAATAACGGCTTCGCCTGCGATTGATTATAAATTTATTAAAAGAACTGGAAAAAAAAAACACTCGTGGAAAGAATTTCTGTTCTTTATTACCGAAAGGAAACTTCTAGGTATGAATTAGTGGATTTTTCATGAAAAACAAATCGGACTTTGGACGACGAGAGCAAACGCACAGGGTGGAGGGATAGCTACCGCAAGATGGCGAATGGATGAACTTATTATTTTTCTCTGGCGCTGGCGCTGCATGCAACTCAGTCAATTTCGCTTCCAGTTGCAGAATTACCAAAAATTTATTACTAAAAAGCTTCATTTGCGGTTGCCTACCGCCATAGGTCGCGATTTTCCCTATGAAATTCTACGCTATGAGGTACAGCTTTGATTTTATTGGTGATTCGAATATGCATTTTAACTAATGAAGCGAAGTTGAGTCATCCTCCCTACGAGAAAGTCCTATAAAAGCGAAAGCACTGACAGCTTTAGCTTCAGTACGTCCTGTCAGGAGCACCCACCAAAGCCTCCCGTGTAACCAATTGTCAGGAGCAACTCATTCCAAGCCTTGCGTGCAACTTCTAGTCGGAAGCATTTCGAAAGCTTCCCGTGAAACCAATTATCAGGAGCAGCATAAAACACCCTCCCGTGCAACTTATTGTCGGAAGCACATCCACAGCCTTCCGTGCAACCAATTGGTAGGAGCAACACACACTCTTCCGTGCAATCTATTGCTGGAAGTATCCACCACATATACCTTCCATGCAACATAGTGTCGGAAGCACACACAATCTTTCCTTGCAGCCTATTGCTGGAAACATCCACCGCACACTTCTCTTATAGAGAGCAACACTTATATTATTGTATCGGCGACGTCAAAGCCAAACAGAAGAAATGGAACTCAAGCAGAAGTAAGATATCCTGAGAGAGTTCCTACATCAAACTCGTATTCAAGATCTGTCATTACATTACCAGAGAATTCATCTCCAGAAGCACTGACAGCTTTAGCTTCAATATGTCCTGTCAGGAACACCCACCAAAGCCTCCCGTGCAACCAATTGTCAGGAGCAACTCGTTCCAAGCCTTGCGTGCAACTTCTAGTCGGAAGCATATCGAAAGCTTCCTGTGGAACCAATTGTCAGGAGCAGCGACAACACCCTTCCGTGCAACTTATAGTCGAAAGCATATCTATAGCCTCCCGGGCAACCAATTGGTAGGAGCA
The DNA here is from genome assembly GCA_039766575.1 of Serrognathus titanus. Lineage (NCBI taxonomy): Eukaryota > Metazoa > Arthropoda > Insecta > Coleoptera > Lucanidae > Serrognathus > Serrognathus titanus. The sequence goes on from CM077911.1 coordinate 1,454,968, forward strand.
ACACACATTCTTCCGTACAATCTATTGCCGGAAGCTTCCACCACATATACCTTCCATGCAACATAGTGTCGGAAGCACACACAATCTTTCCTTGCAGCCTATTGCCGGAAACATCAACCGCACATTTCTCTTGTGTTGAGAGCAACACTTATATTATTCCACAAATCCATCGCCGTCATCAAAGCCAAACAGAAGAAGTGAAACTCAAGCAGAACTAACCTTACCCTGGGAGAGTTGCTATATCAAACCCGTGTTCAACATCCGTCATTACATTACCGGAGAATTCGCCTCCAGAAGCCGGGGCGATAACTCGCCAGGAGAGTAGAGCGTTGCACTTATTGTTATTAATTGATTTTATGTTGTTCATCCGTTACTTTCTATTTTGTTATTAAAGTTTCAAAAATATATAGCTGAACACGCCCCCATTTCCATCTCTTGGACTCTTTTTGATAATTCCTTCTCAACACCGTTCGGCCTTTACACCTACAAGTCGTAAAATTGTGACTAGAGACTTGCACGGTTTTTGTATTTTGTTGACTAATTAAATTCTTGCCGTAAAAATATTTAAGCAAAGAGAGAAGAGACAGTAGGTATGTTGTGCCACTTTCTTGTAGAGAAATAACATATTGTAATGATTATATAAGAGCCCCACGTTGGGATGTCAATTGTACTAATATTCTGTTCTCCAAGTTGCGGTGCCAATTTGCAGAGTTTATCCATGTTGTTTTGGGTACGTGTCTACTATATTTTTATCTTTCTTTCTGGGTCGCTCGGAATTACCCACTTGTTTTATGGTCCCATGGTGGGCACATACAATGACAAACACAGAAATGTGAGGGGGAGGGGAAGGAAGTGTCAGTATTAAATGTGTATGCGCCCGTATGTGTCAAAATTATCGAAAAGGTTGTTGTCTCTCCCAAAATGTACACCGGTTAGCACAAGTCGGTCATGTCATCTCGCCTTTCACAAGGGTCGGTGGGCCTCTTGCCCTATCAGATGTATATTTTGATAAAAGTGGACACTCTGCATCGCCGATCACGTATGTGTCTCAATTCTTTCACAAGAGAGAGGAGCCCTTCGACGATACAGGTTACTATCCGTCCAAACTGTACACCTGTTAGCACAAGTCGGCCAAGTCACCTCGCCTTTCACAAGGTTCGGTGGGACTCTTGCCCTACCCGATGTATACTTGTCAAAAGGGAGACGCTCTGTACTGCCGAACACGCATGTGCCTCAACTCTTACACAAAAGAGAGGCGCCCTTCGACAATACCTAAATGTCTCCCGTTGTCCGATGTTCAAATAAAAAAATTTGTTTGTGTTGTCATGTATGTGTTACCTGGAAGCGTCGCCCTTGTCGTTGGTTAAGGAAAAAGGATACAGGTATTCAGGATCCAATAAAAATGTTTACTTTCTTAATGAAAATAACGTTTTAAATATCGCCTACGTATTTATCGATGAAAGAATCGATGGATATGGTGCTTTGTTACGTGGAAGTAAGATGAGATATCATTGTCATTATTGTGGAAAAGTTAGAAGTGATGCTACTAGTGTTATGTGAAAGTTATCATGAACTATAAGAAAAAACTCATCATGAAGTATAAGAAATTTTTAGTGCAGGTAAAGTTATTTATTTTTAAAAGCAGAAGATGTCAGAGCTTCTGACGTTTATTTCCCGTCTTTAAAAAGCCGTAAACTCTCAGATTTTCTCGCGAATTTCTGGCATTTTATAGCACCAAAGACCGTGCAATATATGACTGTAGTTAAAATATTCATCTTTAGCCACACCGAGTAGAATGGTTTAATTTAAATCATAACTGTGGGTAACGGGTTTCCTAGAAACTTTACTGGTCGTTGAAATAAAGCCATAAAAACCAAAGTGGAAGTCGAGGGATGTTGTTAGGTGATAGGTCTAATAAAAAGAGAATTTTGCTCCACGTCGGCAGATCTCATGGTCAGTTACACGTCATATTTCCGTCGAACACAATTTTTCGCGACGACTTATCGCATTAAATCGGTTCGCTTCCTGTTACCTCATTCAAATGCTCCACGTCGGAAATATTGGCCGTTCTATAAAGGAAACGCATATAAATTATCATCGGCCGTCCATTCATTGCGAAAGCACCGAGGAGGAAGGCGATTTTTCTTTGCATTGTGTCTCGAATTGTTGTGACAGTCGATTGCTTCGAACTTTTGATCTTTTGTCAATTTTTTTTTCTCTTTCGTTACCGATTCTTTGTCGTTAGCCGAGCTGCGCGACGGCGATTTATCGTCACGAAACAAATTATCTGAATTTATATTTGATTTTTTTCAGTTACTGCGTCCTGACGCCGCAACATTTTAAACATGGCGAATGCGAAGGATCACCGAATCATCACGTTCCCGCCGGACCGCAGGAATTGATGCATGGCGAGTTTAAATTCAATTAAATATCCGAATGTAAAGCGTAAATATTTAGTGCGGTAATTAATAGCCTGTTTCGTTTGTGAAAATTGCACTCAAATAACGCGGCGTAATAAATTTGTAAACACGTCGACGATCCACTTGGTGGTGTATACAACTGTGACTAACTAATGCCGATGGGGGCGGGAGGGGGGGGGTAGGGTAAACAATAGTAATTTAGCAAAACCGTCCAGGTGTGTAAGAGCTAAACGGACTTAATGAAATATACGGCCGCGTTGCTGCATTTGCCCCCAAGTTCCGTGCGCTCCTAAATTCCATGTAGGTTACCCAAAAGTCGTCGTGCAGCTTAATATCCGAGACGGTGAAGACATTAAATTAATGTCGAAGTTCTTATTACTTGTTACTCTTGCTGCGATGTCACGTAGAAAGATAATTGTGAAATACTCGGGCGTCGCCGTCGTCGCTCCTGTTGTTGTTGTTCTTCCTCGCGAAGTTTTGATTAACGTTGAGGGCGGTGGCACGACGTTAAAACGAAACATATCCGCTCGTACATGCAACGAATTTTAATGAGCTACGCTTTCGTTTATTAAACTTACTCGCTATCGTTCACATTTGTTCGTTTTCTGCACGCAAACAAGTCGCTGAATGCTCGCAAAAGGGGAACCGATTTCAAATTTGTATCACAAGCCGGCACCGGGGCCTTCCCCAGTGCAAGAACTCTAGCTTTGTAAAATCAAAATGAAAGCTCACAGAGTTATAAGGGAGGATTAGCATAATGAAAGCACACTTGAATTTTGGGATGGAGATGAGTCATCTCAACATTAAACTGCAAATCAAGTTGATGAAGATGACTCCAGAAGATCTTAACGTACTTATATCATTCATAAAAATGAAAGCACACGTTAAATTTGGGATGGGGGCGATCACAATATGAGGCTTTAATTCAAAAGGTGATTTAAAATTCTCTACTGAATTTGAGTGAATGCCTTTGTTAACTCACAGATTTGAAAACCTGTACCACCCCTGTTTTATTTACGGTTTTAGTAACAATCTTCCATTCCATTCCAACTTCAAGCTGCCAGAGACAGTCAAAATTAGAGTTCTCTGGGCCTTGAGGAAGAATCAAAATAGTGAAAGCATGAATGAAGATGAGTTGGGGGGGTATTCAGAACACATGAAATTGTAATTCAAGTTGATTTAAAATTTGTGGAAAGTTTCCGTACTTATCGCGGTCGGCACCGTTCTGAATCGCATTACGTCGGTAAGCCAAGGAAATTGTGGTTTTTCAGTAAGTGTGGGCGCGCTCTGGTATGTATTTTATTCAACACAACTCGAAACTTTAATAACAAATAGAAATAAACGGATAAACTTGTAACTTACTTTTACTTTAAACTTAAAACAGCAAAAAAATTCCAAAAGAATTTTGACTGAAATAAAATAACTCCAGCCAAGCAATGAGACTCTTTTCTTTTAAACAAATTGTAATTTCAGCTCGCAGGAAATTATAGAATTTTATCAAAATTGTAAGGGAAACAGACATACAATTTTTAGAGAGCGCCACTAAATTCTGTTTATTCTAAATGAGGCGTAGAATTTAGAAGATCATCTCATTTATTTAATGACATACAAGGACAACAAATAAAACACAGAACAATTCACAAACTATATAAATAAACTTTAATGTGAAAAGTTGAAACAGGTTGAACAAATATCAATGTCAAATGTTATTAACCAAATATGAGCTATTTGTGGTCTAGACCAAAACTTAATAAAAAAGAAATAAACAAGATTCTGAGGTAATTTACATTACTTAAAGAAATTCAGATCAAATGAGAGTTCACCAAATTTCTGTAAAGACAGCACGAACTTGTCACATACAAATTGTTCTTGTAGGTACTATGTTCGACAATAACAAAATAACGTTAAGAAATTTTAACTTACATTTCGTTCAGGAATCAATCCAGATGTCTCAGGTGCCTGTCTCCAATGTGATTGAATTAACTTCTCAGATTTCTTTATAACAACACATTCCTTGAACAAAGTTTACATCAAATGCAGCAACAATTCAGCATCCAAATTCAGAACGAATAGAATCATCATTCCGAGTGAATGACATCAATAGCCCCGTTCAGCGGATCGCCACGCCCTTACTCATTTCTTAGCGGGAAACCCCTGCATAACCACTAAATACGATGGGACAGTCACAGTTAACACCTGATAGTCGAAAAATACTGCGTAAATTATCGCAATTGATTAGATTTTGTTAACACATACGACGCATACATCAAAATGGTAGCCACTAATTTCACAATAAAGATCTTTCCGCGTCTACCGCGATCTACCGCGTGCATGCCATCACCATCATCTTGTTCTTATTCTAAAGGAACATAGTTTTGTGCGCCTTCATTAGGACAATGAAAATTTGTTTATTTTTAAATCATCTGAAGAATTAACCGTTACAAACTGGAGGGCGAAGTCTCTGGTAACGTAGTAACGGGTTGACTTAGGAACTATCTCACGGTGTTTTCTTTCTACTTGAGTTCCACTTATTCTCTTGTTCAACGGCTAGCTTTGATTGATTGATTGATTGATTGATGAGTGGAGTATAAGTGCTGCTCTGTACAAGAGAAGTGTGATGGTGGTGGATGTTTCCGACAATAGGTTGCATGTGTGTGCCTCCGACAATATGCTGCACGGAAGGGTTGTATGTGTGCTTCCGACAATAAGCTGCACGGAAAGCTGCACAAGCAAGGGAGGCTTTGCTGAGTGTTCTTGTCAATAGGGCGCACTGAAGCTAAAGTAGTCAGCGCTCTCGTTTTTTTATAGGGTTCGTTTAGAGGGGGTGAATGAACTCTACTTCATTGGTTAAAATGCGTAATCGAATCACCGATGGTCACATTCGTCATGGGACAGCCTTTTCGTGTTTACTCCAGGGGTTGTCTCGGCGACCAAATTTGAGAATGCGATCTTATTTGCACGCCAATCACGATTGAATGCAGCTTCATTTTAATTCGTTAAGGGGTGGTCTACATTTTGTTTATTTTTGACCATCGTCATCGTTGCTTTGTTACACAAATGTCTACGTGACGCCCGTACTTGTCTTTCCGACATTGTTTGGCGTTGTCAATCTGACGTATCTCGATGTCCCTCAATTTGACGTTTTGTGGTCATCTGCCGTCGATCGCTGGGCAACGTGCGAGCCCACACAGGACCATAAAGTAAATTTGAGATGGTGCTGTGGTCTTCTCGAGCCTCTGTATCATGAACGAGTATAACCCAACTCTAGTTAAAAGACTCGTGAAACTCTCTGAAGACTACGTGGGTTTTTAACGCACTTTCATTGTCTATAATAATGAAAGCATAAAGCAAATTGGAAATGAGGTTGCGGTGTTCTCGATCCTCTGTATTTTGAACGAGTACAACCCAATCCAAATAGAAGATGGCGTGGCTCTAAAATGTGTTCTCGACCCGGTGCAACTTAATGAGTAGGGAAAGGTAGTTCTTTGATATTTAACGTACGAGCTACGAGGCTTGAGGGTATGACCCTATTGACAAAGCGACGGAGTGACCGAAAAGGCGCTCTTAGAGATGATATAAAAAAATATTCGCAGTTCTGTAGGTTATTTCCTTAAAGAATTTGGAGGTTATGGACAATAGTTGTATTCTTTTCTGTAATCCTCGTTTGAAACGAACAAGAAACTTAAGAAAACAAGTGACGTTCAATAAAATAAAAACAAATGACTACCGATTTAGCACGGAAAATGACGATAAATAAAAGAAAAACGATGAAGAAACACAAATGAAAATAAAGTAGCGTCGGCAAAGAGAAACAAAAGAACATCTTTTGAAATGAACAAGAAACTTAAGAAAACAAGTGACGTTCAATAAAATAGAAGCAAATGGCTACCGACTTAGCACGGAAATTGACGATAAATAAAAGAAAAACGATAAAGAAACACAAACGAAATCACAAATTAAAAAAAAAGCAACGTCGGCAAAGAAAAATAAAAGTACATCGTTTAAAACGAACAAGAAACTTTAGAAAGCAAATAACGTTCAAGACCAACAGCAGCAGCATCACCACCAGCAGCAGCCCTGAGGAAGTTCTTCTGCAACGAAGAACGAAACGTCGGCAGTAGAGAAATCCGAGACACGCGGTTCCAACCGGAAGCCAAGAATTCAACAATGGACGACGGCCGCGGAAGCCTTCAAGTTAAATTAACGTTCAATAAAATTAAAAACAAACGTTCAATAAAATTAAAAACAAATGACTACCGATTTAGTACGGGAATTGACGATAAATAAAAGAAAAACGATAAAGAAACACAAACAAAATCAATCACAAATGAAAATAAAGCAGTGTCGGGGAAAAAGAAACAAAAGAATATCACAAGAGAAATGAAGAAGAAACTTAATAAAACAAATGACGAATGCTTTCAACAAGAAAAAAAAATTGAAAAAATAAACTAAATAACATAAAAACGGAGGACAATCAAAAGTAAAAACGAACTCCGATGAACTGATAATTGAAAGGCGACAAAACTCGATCGACTTCGACAAGAAAGCATCGGATGAAAAAACGAACAAACGAACGACGATCGACTAAAAGCGACGAAGATAGAAATAAGCGAGTTCTTGAAATGGCAACAAGACTCGGCAAGGTCTTCAAGAACGGCAAGACAAAAAACCAACCGACAGGAAACGAAACGAAGAAAAAAAAAAGCGACGATCGACTCAGAGAATAACAAAAATTGACGAACGCCCCTCCGACGAATAACAAAAAAAAACACATTAAAAAAAAAAATAACGTAGCGACAGCAAAAAAACAAAAAACAAACAAGTGCGATTTCTTTCATCGAACAAGTTTACCACCAACATTTAAGGGCAAAAGTGAAAAATATAAAATACTGAAATAAACAACAATAATACAAAAAATAAATAAAATAACTGTCAAACAATAGATCTGCTTAATTCGACTAGAAGAAACAAACGTCAACGAAATTGAGAATAACATGAACTGAACAGAAAACAAGAGAAGTTCGACGATTCTCATACGGCGTAAGTATATACGACGAATTAATTCGATAAAAAAAAAAACAAACAAAAGAATAAAATGTTGGTAGCCGAGTGGTTTAGTCCACTGGCAACGGACTTGACGCTTGGCGAGCAATTATTTAGGCGTAGGTTCTAATCCTCTCCTGGTGCATGTGGGTTCTATGTGGGAGATAGAATTTTCATGGCTCAGACCCTGTTCAGATTCATGCCGGCTCCTTCGAACTGGGTTTTCTGTGTTTCCCCAGTTTGTAAGGCGAATGCCGAAGGAGAAATTCGGCCGCCAACTGCCCCCCTCCCCGACAAGCTCTACGAGCTTGGGGAATTTATGGGAAGAAAAAAAATATAAAACGGGTCTTTTCAATCTCATTCTCTTCGACCTTGTAACCTGGATACTTATAGGTCAGAAGAGATTCATCTAATCCAGAACGGACCCTGGACACCTGAAAACTTAGAGGTCAGAAGAAGCTCCCCTCATTCAGATGGGACCTGTTTCACCTCCAGTTTTCGGAGAACTAAAAAGAGGACCCACTTGAAATTAAGCGAGAGAGAAATCTTGAAAAACTGTAACGTTTGGTACGAAAAGTGAAGGATAACTTAGTGGGAGGTACCCCGGTACCCTCTTGTCATTTGGTCTCAAGAATCGGCGGTGAGGGTTCGATTCAGGAAGGCACACCTAAATATGAAGTCTACATTGTCCTACTGCTCGCTATTTAAGGAACGGGGGTTAGAGGATGAAAGAAAAGGGGCGAATTATGCAATACTTTCGAATTTATCAATTAATTTACAAGGTCTCGTTGAGGCACTATGTTCCTGTAGATACCACGACGAGAGTGTGAGAGAGAGGTTCGGCTGTTACGCCCAAAATCTATGTCTTGATAAGACTCTACACAGAAATAAACAAACTATATCAACTCACTTTCACTACCCATGCTAATGAAAGCACAAATTAAATTTGGCATGGGGGCGATCTTTCATGTAAAACAATAAAAAATTGTCGTTGGTATAAACGGAAGTCACTTCGGCGTGTGAACTTGCGATCAGACGTTTTGATTCCAAAACGATTTCCTTAGCTTAGAGTCTGCGGCACGTTGAAATATATAAAGCAACTTTAATGACAACCGATAGTAGATCGGCACGTTTTATGACCTTCATTCCTCGGAATGAAGTATCTTTCCGGGATTTGAGAGCCCGACGACTTAACTAATCGTCCCCCTGAAAAGATATCAAAGCCGGGGGAATTAATTAGGCCCGCTTACCGAAAATAAAAAAAAGCGAAGTTTATACTCCTCGCGGCGAAATAAATGAGTTCCTTCGTTTCCAACAGAAACAAATTAAAAGAAACCCGATAAGGATTGGCCGGGACGATTGAATCTGAAACTGTACTTATAACTTTTTCTCATTTCTCGTTATCTCGCCGTTTACATCGCCTGTAAAGCAATTTATTTCTCCGGATGAGTTAATGAAAGCTTATTTTTTTCGGCGCCGTAATTACATTTGAAAATCGACGGTTGTTTAATTTAGATAAAATCTGCAGCGATGATGACTGACGAAAGAGCGGGACGGTGGGGGGGGGGAAGGGGCTTTAATTCGGGAGAACGGAATGAATAAACTTTTTCCGCGAAAGTTGAAGCAGCGCTTTTACCTGGTGAACTTTGATATGAATTTAATTTGCATAATTGGGAGGTACCGAGGTAATAAATCTTGGAGTTTCGTTATGAGAAGCCTCAATAGTGCTAAGTTGATGACGTCTACTTTGCATTTCTTACAGATTTAACTCTAAATCGTCGGAGGGGGGGAGGTGCATCCCTGTGGTCTATCGATTTCCCGCCAAGTTCCTCGCGTAGTATTGACACAGCCTCCAGCTTCTCATTCAACTTTGGAAAGTTGGAAAAACAATTCCTCAAATTTTTCCGGCCGACGGTCGGCTCGACTAAAAGAGGGGGAGGCGAAATGAGCGAGCGAGCGAGAGAGCTAATTTTCACCTAGGACTCCCTCTTTAAGGCCGCCGCCGGAAATCTCGACCGATGCCTCGTCGAAAATCGTCGTCGGCGCAAATTTTATCTAATTTTTTTTGCACAACGTTGCCCCGGCTTTTATGCGGGCGAATTTGATTACGAAACGTAACCACTCCGCCCGTGGTAATGAAATTTCGTCGCTGTGAGAGTCAGGTTATTCCATCTCGGCGGGAGTTTGCGAAATTAAATAACGCCTGAGTGCAACTTTCGGCTTCGTTCTATGGCGACGGCGGAAAAGAGAGGAGCACTTGATTTTCTGCGGTCCGCGATTATTGAATGGTTGATAATTCAATTTGTTACATTTAGCCACTTTCCACGTGCATTAAGACTTCGGGGAAATCTACTCTGCTTGTAAGTAGAGGTGATCTGGACTATTTTATAAGGACAAGGTCTTTAAGGTTGTGTTGATGTGTGATGTTCGGTGAAAAGCTTATTAAGATCCTAATTAATCTTGAGGAGTTGGCTCTGACTGAGAATCTTAAATCAGCGTTGAATTGTAGTTTTATATTGAGATCGCCCCCATCCCTAATTCGACTTTTGCTTTCATTATCAGGGATGATGAAAATACGTTAAGAACCTAACTGGTCTTCAAGGCTCATCTTCACTTATAACTTTAAATCAGTTTCAATTGTAGCTTCCTGTTGAGATCACTCACCCCCATCCCAAATTCGACGTGTGCTTTCATTATCAGGAATAATGAAAGTACGTTAAGAAGCCAACTGGTCTTCGAGACTCTTCATCCCCACCCAAATTCGATTTGTGCTTTCATTACACTGAATCCAATGAATATTAATTTTGATATGCAAAGCTGGAGTTCTTTATACGATGGGTTTGTAGCTTCAAGCAACGTCATTTCGTGTTTTAGCCAAGTCGCCTTGGTGGCGTAGGTAAGAGGATAGAGAATACCAAAGGGTTTTTTGTTACGTTCTTCACGTTTCGTGTGAATTTTTTTCTGAAAAGTGATGAAACATCCCATCGCCATCCCAAATTCGACGTGCCCTTTCATTATCACGGATAATGTAAGAGCCCAACTGGTCTTCAAAGCTCGTCTTCAATTATAATTTCAAATCAGCTTGAATTGTAGGTCTCTGTTGAGATCACTCGCCCTCCCATCCCAAATTCGACATGCGCTTTCATTGTCATGGATGACGAAAGTACGTTAAGAAGCCAACTGGTCTTCGAGACTCCTCATCCCCATCCAAATTCGATTTGTGCTTTCATTACACTGAATCCAATGAATATTAATTTTGATTTGCAAAGCTGGAGTTCTTGATACGGTGGGTTTGTAGCTTCAAGCAACGTAATTTCGTGTTTCTGCCAAGTCGCCTAGGTGGCGTAGTTTTTTGTCACGTCCTTCAGTTTCGTGTGAATTGTTTTCTGAAAAGTGATTGAAACATCCCATCCCCATCCCAAATTCGACGTGTCCTTTCATTATCACGGATAATGTAAGTACGTTAAGAGCCCAACTGGTCTTCAAAGCTCGTCTTCAATTATAATTTCAAATCGGCTTGAATTGTAGGTCTCTGTTGAGATCACTCGCCCTCCCATCCTAAATTCGACGTGTGCTTTCATTATCGTGGCTGACGAAAGTACGTTAAGAAGCCAACTGGTCTTCGAGACTCCCCACCCCCATCCCAAATTCGATTTGTGCTTTCATTACACTGAATTCAGTGAATATTAATTTTGATTTGCAAAGCTGGGGGTTTGTAGCTTCAAACAACGTCATTTCGTATTTCTACCAAGTCGCCTTGGTGGCGTAGATAAGAGGGCAGAGAATACCAAAGCGTTTTTTTGTCACGTCCTTCACGTTTCGTGTGAATTTTTTTCTGAAAAGTGAGTGAAACAAACTTGGAGTTATCATGTACTTCCCGCAGCTGTTGCGTCCTACGTGCCGCGAACTTCGTTCATTAATTACTACCACCATTGCAGAGACGAGACAGTTGTGACGTAAAATACTAACGAAATTATAATAGAGTAACCGCGTCGCCGAGGCAAACGTGTCGCATCTGACGAGAGCATCAGCATAGTTCTTTTTCGCTGCCGTCGCCGTCGCCGCCGCCGCCGACGTAATTGCGTTTAGCTATGACGGAATTAGTTTGCCACAGCTTGACTGCACCTACGAATTTTCTTGAGCTTCGACCGGGGCGTTTTAAAATCTGGGCGGCCACCTTATTAAAATAAAAGCCCCCCCAGTAATCTTCTAATGTATCCCGGGTGTAACCCCTCCCCCGTCCTTCACCTCCCGGTGAAAATCCGATAATTAGAAAAACGAAATTTTATGTTAATAGGGGTTCGATGTTTAGGCGTAATGGGAAGCCGTCGCGCCCTCTTAGAGATCGGGAGAGGTGAAAGAATGAAATTACGTAGAGTGCTGCTCCGACTTTCAAAAGACAATGCACTTATCTGATAATGAAATACGTCCGACGTCGTCGGAGCCTGACGGGGAGTTAAATACTTCGAGACCGACGAGCGTGCAACACGGGGAGACCGAGTGCGTTCGTTACAGAAATTGAAATTCTGACGCTCTTGATTCATTGTTCTGGAAACAATTCGGCATTCTCTTCCGAAATTTATTAGATCACAAAGGAAGAATAACAATGCGGAGTTTAGAATTCGCACTAAAATTTCAAAACTTCGCTTCAGATTGAAAACCGTCAAAGAGAGAGTAAGTTGGGATCAGGATGGTAGTAATAGATTTCAAGAGTTTCAATTGTTTTGGGAACTACTTAATCTAATTAAGTAAAAAATGAGAAGTCTACTGGATTTTAGGGGTAGAATCGGCATGACGAAAGCACAAATTAAATTTGGAATGGGGGCGACTCAACTTGAAACTACAATTAAAGTTGAGGCGAAAACGAGTTCTGGAGGTGAGTTAGGAGGTACTTTCCTTGCCCTTGATAATGAAAACACAAATTAAATTTTGTGTGGGGGTGATCTCAACATGATTCCAAATTCTAAATTGAAGACAAGTCCTGAAGACCACGTAGGCTCTTAACATTACCCATGATAATGAAAGCACAAATTAAATTTGGTTTGGGGGCGGCTGTAACTTGAAATTGCAGCAAGAGCCTTCTAGATTAAAACTTTCCGTTAATAAGAGACCTATATACTTTAGTTTGAGTTAAACTTGTTGCAGCAACTCTTCAAGAAAGTTCCTCCTTATCGCCATGAAGTCGTAATAACGGTTGTAGCTTCAAGCGGGGCGCACTTACTATCGCGTCAATCGATTGTTGCAAAACCACCGAGTTTAATAATAACGGGAGCGTTTTGTTATCCCAAGTGCATGCATATCGTTTCCGGAAGGAGGTCAAGAAACGCCCTCTCCTCCCACGTCTACACGATCGGACGTTATTAACTAATACCTAAACTAATCGAACTAACGTACTTTGTACTCCCGGCTAGTATTCCCAAATTCTATTAAAATTTGCTGCACACAAGTCCATAATTGCATTTGCCCGCCTCGTTTCAATCCATTGAAGTTATAGTTCTGTAACTTGGCGGCCAAATGTTAAACGTCCGCTCTCGTACCCTCTTTGTATCGGCGGTTCAATCAAGCCCTGACTAACGCCGAAAGTGAGCGAGGCGTGCGGAATTCAGCGGGGTGGCTAGTTGAGGGCGAAAAAGTCCTAATTCCAGCTTAAATGAGGTAGCAAAGTTTCCGGGATTAAACAATTAGCATTTTTCGTCGCCTTCCACGGTGCCGGGTCGCCGGCGTGCCAGATAAGGACGGGCGCCGGAAAGGGAGCGATAAGAGCGGAATATAATTGCGAATTAATTGAATTTTAAGATGGTAGGATGTTATCTGGTCGTGAGGTTGTTTCCGACGACCGGAACTGAATTCGTATTAGCCGCCGAGGCGACCTTATTTTGATAGTTGTCGACGCTTAACCGCAACCACGAGAGCTGCTACTTGAGATTTCAATTTGAGATTTTGTTTTCATTATAATGCTAATTGAATCGTGCACATTCATTCCCTGCACTTTGCGACGCACGCTTTAACCAATCGAGTTCGTTACTCGGTCACAAAGAGGTATCTAAGATAACTTGATTCAAATAAACATTACCTTAGAGTATTTCCTTGCAAACAAGAGACAGCCAGCGTAATGAAAGCAGAAATAAATTTCGGTTGTGGACTTGAAACTGCAATTGAAGCTGATTTAAAATAATTTTCCAATTCTTTTTCAAAGAAAAGGAAAGACAATTCAGAAAGTTCGAGCTTTTTACCAACAGAATCATGGTTTACTACAGCTATAGTTTGTGATTAACTACGTCATCTCTTGGTCCATACCGACAATAGCAGCTCGTCATTTGTGATTTGCCTTAATTTTGTCCTCTCTCGCCTCGAATTGCTAGTCCTCGAAAAACACCAGTTGTGCCGTAGACACTTGCGCAATTGTGTTGAAAAGTTAACAGCGCCATCTTTTGGCTTCAATCGAAAACACTTCAATGTTTAGAAGGTTTTCAGCTATTCAGTGGTGAGACTTCTACATTGTTCTATGTACGTAGTTCCAAGTCGCGATTCTTTTCTTAACAGAATCATGTTTTACAATTGCATTGAGTGATTAGGAGCGCCATCTCTCGGTCAATATCGGAAATAGCAGCTCATTATTTGTGATTTCTCTTGATTTTGAAGATGGTTCTATCCTCTCTCTTTTCGAATCCTTCTAGTTCCAATTCGAGATTATTTTTCAAACAGAATCATGCTTTGCAATTGTATTTTGTGATCAGGAACGCCATCTCTTGGTCAATATCGAAAATAGCAGCTCATTATTTGTGATTTCTATTGATTTTGAAGATGGTCTTGTCCGCGATCTTTTGCCCTTTCTCTAAAGAAATGGGTCGTGCCGTAGACATTTGAGCAATTGTGTTGAAAAGTTAACACGGCCACCTTTTGTATTTTGTGATTAGGAGCGCCATCTCTCGGTCAATATCGAAAATAGCAGCTCATTATTTGTGATTTCTCTTGATTTTGAAGATGGTCCTGTTCTCTCCCTTTTCGAATCGCCTTTTCTCAAAAGAAACCGGTTGTGCCGCAAACACTTGCTCAATTATGTTGAAAAGTTTACAGCGCCATCATTTGGCTTCGATCGAAAACACGTTGATGTTTAGGGGTTTCTTCCAGCATTTCAGCAGTCAGGCCTTTGCATTGTTTTAGTTCCAAGTAGAGACTATTTTCCAAATAGAATGATGTTTTGCAGTTGTATTTTGTAATTAGGAGCGCCATCTCTTGGTCAATATCGAAAATGGCAGTTCGTTATTTGTGATTTTCCTTGATTTTAAAGATAGTCCAGTCCTCTCTATTTTCGAAACGCCTTTTCTCAAAAGAAACCAGTCGTGCCGCAGACATTTGTGCAATTGTGTTGAAAAGTTTACACCGCCACCTTTTGGCTTCGATCGAAAACCCGTTGATGTTTAGGGGTTTCTGCCAGCATTTCAGCAATCAGGGTTTACAGCATTGTTCTAATTCCATATCGAGATTACTTTTCATACAGAATCATGTTTTACAGTTGTATTTTTTAATCAGGACCGCCATCTCTTGGTTAACATCGAAAGTAACAGCTCATTATTTGTGATTTCTCTTTATTTTCAAGGTGGTCCTGTCCTCTTTCTTTTCGAATCGCCTTTTCTCAAAAGAAACCGGTCCTCTTCATTTTATAATGGATTTAGTTAGTAATTCGTGGCACTTGTGGAACCAAGGAATTCGATGAAAAATTAACAGCGCCACCTCTTGGCTTCAATCGGAAAGACCTTGATATTTATTAGGGGGTTCTTTCAGCATTTCAACAATCTGACTTTTGCATTGTTCTAGTTCAAATCGAGATTATTTTTTGAACAGAATCATGTTTTGCAATTGTATTTTGTGATCAGGAGCGCCATCTCTTGGTCAGTATCGAAAATAGCAGCTCATTTTTTGTGATTTCTCTTGATTTTGAAGATAGTTCTGTCCTCTTTCTTTTCGAATTACCTTTTCTCTAAAGAAATGGGTCGTGTCGCAGACATTTGAGCAATTGTGTTGAAAAGTAAACACCGCTACCTTTTGTATTTTGTGATTAGGAGCGCCATCTCTTGGTCAATGTCGAAAATAGCAGTTCGTTATTTGTGATTTCTCTTGATTTTGAAGATGATCCTGTCCTCTTTCTTTTCGAATCGCTTTTTCTCAAAAAAAAAAACTGATGGTGCCATAGACATTTGGCGAATGGTGTTGAAAAGTTAACAGCGCCATCGTTTGGCTTCAACCGAAAATACCTCGATGTTTAAACGTTTTTTAACATCTCAGCGATCAGGCTTTTACATTGTTCTAGTTCCAAATCGCCATTGTCTTTCTAATAGAATCATGTTTTACAGTTGTATTGGGTAATTAGGAGCGCCATCTTAGTGTCGATATTGAAAGTGACAGCTCGTTTTATTGCGATTCCATTTGATCTTGAAGATGTTTCTATATGCATTACTATGTCTAATCAAAATTGTCCGTGTCGCGGATATTTACGCAAGTGTATGAGAAATAAGCAGCGCCATCTCTTGACGTACTTTTTTTCCCGTATTTCAGCCATCAGATTTTAAAAGCGCTTTTGCTTTTGTTTAAATTCAAAGTTGCAATTCAGAATCAATTTTTTTAGCGGAAATGGTTGATTAGGTTGATTGCTCACTATCGAAAACTGTTTCAACTGTTTTGAAGACGCTTCTGTATATACATCATCTGTTCTTTCTCATTAAAACTGATCGCATCACGGATGTTTACGGAACTGTACTGAGAAACTAGCAGCGCCATCTCTTGGCTTAAATCGACAATACCCGGATGTTTACGGTTTTTTTTTTGGATTTCATACATCGAATTTTAAAAGCGCTTTCGTATTGTTTAAATCCAAAGTTGTAGTTTTCTTTCTAACAAAATCATATTCTGCGGTTGCATTGAGTGACTAGGAGCGCCATCTCTTGGTTGGTATCGAAAATAGCAGCTCGTTTTTCGCAGTTTTACTTGATTTTAAAGACACTTCTATATATACATCGTTTGTCTTTTCTCATCAAAGCTAGGCGTCACGGATGTTTGCACATCTGCGTTTTGAGGAATTAACACCGCCTGTCAACATAATGAAAGCACAAATAAATTTCAGTTGGGGACATGAAACTGATTTGAAGCTGATTTAAAATTTTAAATTCAAGGCGATTCTAGTTCTCTATCTGACATAATGAAAGCACAAAGTAAACTTGGGATGGAGCTGCGGTGTTCTCGATCTTTGTGTTGTAAGCTTTGTTTCTGTTTCGTTACATCTTAAAGGGCAGGGTGAGGTAGTTCCTTGCGATTCATCGTATGAGGTACCGGCTTGAAGGTGTCATCCATGATTATGAAAGCACAAATTGAATTTGGGATGGGGGTGATCTCAACATGAAACTACAATTTCAAGAGGACTTAAATTCTAACCTGAAGATCAGATACTTTCCTAACGACTTTCATAATACATTAAATTTTGGTTGGGGGCGACACAACATGAAAAATGTAACCTTTTCCTTTCCAATGGGATGGAGTTACGTAGTTTATAACGGCCTTCTCGACGACAATATTACTGCAAAGGTATACTCAAAGTCAACAAAGTTCAAAGTTAAGTAAATGCCTTAGTTAACTCAGTGAGTCAAAAAATTTCTTAGTTTTGAGTTCCACCCCTGTTTCATTAACAGTCTTCATTTGAGGTATTCCAATTTCAAGCTATCGTGGATAGTCCAAATTAAAGTTCACTGAGTTTTGAAGAAGAATTAGAATAGTGAAAGCACTTATCGCGGTCGGCACCATTCTGAATCGTCTTGCATCGGCAAGTCAAGGAAAATCTGCTCCTGCAGCAAGTGGAGGCGAATTATGATTCGACTTGCGTGGGTGGTAGCAATTTCTTACTTATAACCGCGTCTTAAAACAATACAATTCATGCTATTATCGTGGCCGGTATCACTATGAATCACCTTACATCAACAAGGCAAGAAAATTCTGCTTTTTCAGCAAGTGGAAGCGAATTATGATTCGACTTATACGGGCTGTGACAATTTCTCACTTAGAACCACGATAATAATGAAACTACAAAGTAAATTTGGGATGGGTCTGCGATGTTCTCGATCCTCTGTATCATGAGCGAGTACAACACAATCTAAATAGAAGATGGCGCGGTTTTAAGCTGTGTTTTCGATCCGCTTGCACCTTTAATGAGTACCTAGGATGAGGTAGTTCCTTGCGATTCATCGCACGAGGTATCAGACTTGAAGGCATAATCTCACTTCAAGATTGTCAACAAATTACATTCAATTGAAAAGGAAGAAAATAACATTTTTCGTGTGAGATCGCCCCCATTCGGAATTTAATTTATGCCTTCATTACTATTGACGAAGGAAACTTTCTTATTATTGATTTCTCAGAAAAAATTATTGTTTAAGAAAGTTCCTGCATTTTCTCATACTCAAGATCCATTTATCCAAATTTCAATATCTCTTGTCATATACCAAGGAGATCAAAATATTTGAAATAGACATAAGAGTAAAGTACCTTTATTCTTGCAGAGACGCGAAAATGTTACTTAGAGAAGTTATTTAGAATTGCAATGGGATCTCAAATATAAAATCATGGCCACCTACAACGAACAGAGAAAAATTGAAAAATGTCTTGAATTCTTTTTATTTTTCAACATAGATAGCCATGACTTCGTATTTGACATCCCTTAACAAATCTGAATAACTTCTTGAAATAAAATTTCCGCGTATCGTGAAAAATGAAGGTATTTTACTCTTACGTCGATTTCAAATAATTTGAATTCCTCGGTGTATGATAAGAGGTATTTACATTTTGAAGTGTCCGTCTTGAGTTCGGGAAAACGCAAGAACTTTCTTAAACAATCCTTTTTTCTGACAAATCACCAATGAAAATGTTTTCCATATGTATCGCTGCATAGTGATGAAAGCACAAATTAAATTTGGAATGGGAGCGACTTCAACATGTAAAAAATGTAATTGCGCAACTTTTTTCTTTTCAATAGACTCTTCTAGCTCCGACACGTCTCTTTATTTTCTTTATAATAAATAAATGATGATTTAATTCCATTCTAGCCAGATTTAACACACGCGTTTACGATTTACGCCCATTTCGGTCTTGTTCCTTTGCAAGCAATGAAAACCTCTACGCTCCGAAATTGTTAAACGTAATCCTATCAAGTCGAGCACCTTTGATATCTGCTTTGAATGTTTTTCTTTTTACGACGCGCAATTTTACGCAGATTTTACCGCAAATTTCAGCAGAGGTGGGGGCCCTTCTGGGCACTTAATTAAGGAAGAAATACGGAGGCGGATTATGGCCTCTGTGCATTAGAGCGCGATGTGCTTTTAATAAAGGACCATTCCGAAATGGATCTTGCGACGGAATTGCCTGCGAGACGAACGGAAATTTATGGGGATGAAATTCTTCCTATGAATAAAGTCGAGACGTGATAGTCAAGGAAAAAACAACTAATTCGTTTCGCCCTGTGGATGATGCTATCTTAAAAACTTCAATACCTCCATCCTCGGCGTGCTTTTACGAGTTCAACCAACCCGCCCACCTTTGTTGCCCGCCGAACGAACGGAAGATTGCAGCCACTTTATTTACATTTATTTAACCAGAGCACCGCCAAGGTTTCCCGCCCGCATTGTCTGTACAAATACGACTTATTATTATAATAATACTCCGACGAGATAAGCCCGCCGTTACTTTAATGTCGCGCGTTCCACTTCTCATTGTGCGGCGAAATTTTTGAGCCGGAGATAACGACCGAAAAAACTCCCACAACGGATTACTTTATTGCCGCGGGGGCGCAAACGTGGATCGATGGCGCTAGAACTTGCGAGTCGTAATTTACGACTAAGTTTATCTGAATAGAAATAAAGTCCGGAGTCTGGTAATAGAATGTTTAAATTAATCAAAGCTCGCGTGGTAAATTGTGCTTGCACCGCTTAGTGCTTATTTAGGTGCATTTTTAGGTCGCGGTTGCCTAACTGAGGGTGATGGTAGGCGCTAGAGTGACGACCCCACCAAAATTTCTCGAGGGTTTTAAGATATCAGTGGGTGCATGTATTGTAAACAATTTGTTCCCAAATTAGAATATGGAGGAAGAAATAGACAGTCCCGGAGGAGAACGTCAGGCTGTACGGATGATGTCATCGCGCAAATACGAAATAAAAAAAAAACGTCGTGTAACTTGAACGGCTTAAGTAGAACGAATACGTCTTCAGCAATTCAGATTTCCGCCAACACAGAATTTCTCGCAACAGAAACAATCGTCACTCGACGGCGACAAAGGCGTCGCACCTAGAAACGGCACCGCAAGTGCTTACGCTCTAATGAAATAGTTAAATAATTAATCTCGCGCTAAGCTTCAAGTGTTGCCATTGTTGTTTTAACGAATTAATTCCCGGAGAATAATTAGTGGCAACAATTGCCGCCGCCGCCGGCCAAGGCGATGCTCCTCTTCTTCTTCTCCTAATAACGGCACGCGATAATTAATTCATTCCGATTCGTGATTAATTATGCGGATAATTGATGTCTTCCTTTCACGGTGAGAGGCGAGGAGGTAATTTATGGTGGGTTTTCGAAGAAACGGGCGCGAAACAAAGGAGGCAATACGACTGGCTACGCGGGGAATAAATCGTAATGATATTCCTCACCCCCAATTTGAGGGAACACAGAATGAAATATAGTTCTTGAATCGTTATGGGTTGTAATCAGAAGTGTCAAAGTCAAACATCAGGATTTTGAAGATATTTACTCCTCACTGGTGGATAGGCCACCCGCAACTCAGAGAGGAACGACCCGTTAACAGTTGTCGCCATGGTCCAGCAGTCTTCTCGTCGGTTCTCATCGATTTTTGACCTGATTTTCAATGTCCCAGTCGATAGGATCCGTTTATATAAGCGGAACAGAGCGCGAGGTGTGTGGGTTCATCGAACGAATAGTGCAAAATAGTTTAGTGAAGTATCGTACCTAATACGAGTCACAGTAGCAAGGTTACGTGCCTATCTATGACTATCTACAGATGCGTGGTTGAAAGGATGACGCCAATTCAATGGAACGCAGAACGAAATATAGTTCTTGGATCGTTATGGGTCGTAATCAGAAGTGCCAAAGTCAAACATCAGGATTTTGAAGATATGTATTCCTCACTGATGGATAGGCGACCCGGAACTCAGAGAGGAATGACCTGTCAACAGTTGTCGTCACGGTCCAGCAATCTTCTCGTCGGTTCTCATCGATTTCTGACCTGATCTTTAATGTCCCAGTCGATAGGATCCGTCTATATAAGCGGAAGAGAGCGCGAGGTGTGTGGGTTTATCGAACGAATAATGCAAAATAGTTTAGTGAAGTATCGTACCTAGTACGAGTCACAGTAGCAAGGTTACGTGCCATGATGACAATCTACAGATACTTGGTTGAAAGGATGACGTCAATTCAAGGTTGTCAACCCAAAAAGGCGACAAAAAGATGATACAGCAAGTTACTGTTGAACGTTTCGGACGATAAAAGCTCGAAATGGACCAATTTTAGTCTAAGTCGCTAGTGTGCGTACTAATACACAGAGGGAACACAGCAGGGAGGTTGAGAAATTCATCGAAGGGGGAGAAAAGGTATTAAACATTATCGATACATCTTAAGACTTAGGGTTACTTCTTAAGCATCAAGCGTATTGCCCTAAAACGATGGTCACTTAGGATGGATGTACGCCATCCGCAATTGTTTTCAAGGTGTAATGCCACAGTATCCCGCTCTCCGTGGTGTCACAGTATCCCGCTCTCTGTGGTGTCACAGTATCCCGCTTACCTTAGGTGTCACAGTATCCCGCTTTCTATACTACTTAAAGAAGTTTTTGGTTGAGTCTAAGTTGAAAGGACGATATCAATCCAAGGTTGTCGGCGAAACAACCCAACAAGACGATACAAAATGATATTTTCCACGCTAAAAACAAGGCTTATATTGTTTTAAGTCGCGGTTCTAAGTGAGAAATAGCCACCGCCCACGCAAGCCGAATCAGAATTCGCCTCCATTTGCTGAAATGCACTAATTTTAGTTTAAGACGCTAGTATACGAACTAATATCCAGAGCGAGCAGAGATTTGTGTAGCGGGAAGGTGTTTGGGAGGTTGGGAAATTCATCGAAGGGGGAGAAAACGTATTAAACATTATCGATACACCTTAAGACTTACTTAAGGGATTACTTCTTAAGCTTCAAGAAACAACTCATCTAAAAGCGTGTTGCCCTAAAACGATCGTCACTTAGGATGGACGTACAACAACCGCAATTTTTTTCAAGGCGCGTCACAGTATCCCGCTCTCCGTAGGTGTCACAGTATCCCGCTTGCCTTAGGTGTTACAGTATCCCGCTTTCTATATTATTTAAAGAAATTTTATCTAATTTTGATTGACTCTAAGTCCAAAGGACGATGTTAATCCACAGAATTGGATAGGTTCAGGCAAGATACTTGAGACCGCAGGCTCAAAAGCAAAAGAAATTAGGACGAGCGTCCAAGCCAACACGATCTTCGTTGTGCTATTTATTAAATATAATTTTTACATGATGACAAATGATGTGAGCTTATTAAAAATATAGGAGATGTATGAAATGTGACGTTTAATATAAATTTGTTGACAGAAGTGAGGGCCAGCGTAAAACGAAAATGATGAAAGTCGCCATGTTCCGAGCGGAGCAAATTAATTTTGCATCAGTCCTCGACCTAAAAATAGTGTCAGTTACATTACGAAACATCTCATACATTTTCTATTTCGAAATTTCCACCCGGCAAGCACGTCAGCTGCAATATCACCTCGTCCAGGTGGAGATGCTGCCAACATCCGCGATGACGCGTCAACGCGCGTGCAGCTAGTTATTACGCCAGACTAATCACGTGACACGGAGTATCAATCCGCGAGAGCGTCCTTTCAACATTGACAGACGTACTCAGCCCGTCACGTCAGCGGAGTGAACCAATCGGACACGACTGGCCCTCCGCCCCATCCTGGTCAGCGTGTGAAGGAGCTCCGGATCGATACGGAGGAGATCTCGGCCGTATGAACGCGCGAATAATCGGGGCATCACTTCGAAAGTAAAGGCATTAGCGCGCGCTCCGGCGATGGAATTTAAAACGCTGCTAGCTTTAAACGGGCCGGAAATTGTGTTTCCAGTCGATCTGTTTTATGAGAAACAACGGCGAATATTGCTCCGTTCCGTTGCGCTGGAATGGGCGAATAAAACTTTGCCACTATTTCTCTGTCGTAAGTTCTCGACATATTTTTAGCGGGGCGAACTTAAAAGTAATTTTTATACTTACACCACGGACGGGGAGGTGATAAATAAAGAAAACGTTACGGTCTATTCCTGACACTTTTCAAAACGATATTAAAAGTAGATAAATGCAAGGTGATTTATCAAGAAACAGAAATTCACGACGGCAATCAGAGTAGGCTTGGAATTACCTTAAAGGGATTGACTTTCCTCCGCGAACGGATGTATTTGAGGAGTTGGGGTAAGTGGGTGGGTGACATCATAATGAACCAATCAAATTTAAATATTTTTGTCCTGAGCGAAGCTTCCATCCAAATCGAATCATAATTCGGCCCCACTTGCCGAAGAAGCAGAATCCTCTTGACTCAGAATGGTACTGGTCGCGGTAAGCAGAGGCATTTTCCACGAATTGTTTGTGCTAACAAACAAACGTTATTTTATTTTAAGTTGCGATTATAAGTGAGAAATAGTCACCGCCCACGCAAGTCGAACCAATTCGCCTCCACTTGCCGAAGAAGCAGAATCCCCTTGACTTGCCGGTGCAAGGCGATTCAGAATGGTACCAGCCACGACAAGACTTATATTGTTTTAAGTCGCGATTGGAATTTATCAATCGATCTTCGCGACCTCGAAGTAGCAGCAAGATTATTTAAAACAAAACCAGTCGGTGCACAACATCGCTCGATCGTCTCCTGTTGTGCTTATAATGACACAGTCGGGTTAAAGTTTGACCTTGAATTACGTGTAAATTTCCGCGCAAATCTTTTAAATCGCACTCTAAATTCGTAAGTACTCAGAAGAAGAGGCAAGCAACAAACGATATTTATGGAAGCTCCGAATCCGCGAACGGTGGAAACAAACGTCCCGTTCACCCGATAAAAAAAAAACGAAATGAAATATTACACCCGTAATATTTTCCGAAGCTGGTGGTGGGCGGGGGAGGAACGGTGAGGGATGTAAATGTTTGCTTGCGTTACCTCTTCTGTTGTTGCGCCGTGTTTTTCAGGCCGCGAATTTTTCCGCCTATGTTTTAAACCCTCCGCTCTCGATCAAAGCGGATGTGTGGGGGGGGGGGTTGTTCTTTGAAGTGGGATTAGTTCATTCGCATGTCTGAATTATTTCGACTAATTTACACTTCTCTCTATGTGAGCCGGGTTTTGTTTTTCGTTTTATCTGATGAGGATGGTGCATGTGTTTCGCTTTCCTTTATGTGATTGAATGAAAGTCTCTTTATCCGCAAGGTATTAACTTCATCGTAGGTACTAAAATGATTATACAGAAATCGAGACGAGAATGTTATTATTATCAGAGTCCGACCAAAGTTGAGACGACGCAGTAGAATATGACAGGATCTACAGTAACATCGAGGCGGTAGTATATAACGGATCGTGGAAGGAATTGTTGACGGGCCGGGTGGTGGTCGAGCGGTAGCTTAGCTGGCGCTGAGAGTCGCTACTGCTTTCCGGTGCGGGTTCGAATCCCGCTTCCACCATGGACGTTTACATACGTACATATGTGAATATATAGTTTCTCTGAATAATTGACTATTGGTCAAAATTTTTAAAATTACATAAAACTTCACAAAGTACAATAAACAAATTATACATTCAAAAATATATGCACGTCCATTATTTAGTTCCGGCGAGAGATCGTTACGGTTGTATAGCACCAAGGTCAGGACTGATATTAAGAAATTGTTAATTAATAAATGTATCTAATAATAAATACGTAATTTCAACGAGGGGTGTATCAATCCTCTTCACTTCTCTTTTGACCCCTTCGGATTACGAAACAGTCCATACGGCAAGAATACAATTCAATCTATCTATCTAAATAGGTAAGTAAGTTCTTTTGTTTTAGGCCAAAGGAGTCGGTCGACACACTTTTTCACTGTTGCGCGCCAGAAAGAAAATTTCAACGATCACATCTGGTCATTATCGACACTTCTTCGGATGCAGGAACTAACATTACCTTCGATAAAATGACGTCATTATCGCAAGAAGAAGAAAAAATTCTTCGACGAGTACCTCTGGTCATTGTATGCAAGAATTGTAAAAGTAACATTGCAAGCGGGATACTGTGACACAAGCGGGATACTGTAACACAAGCGGGATACTGTGACACAAGAAGAAATAATTCTTCAATGAGTACCTCTGATCGCTGTATGCAAAGTAACATTGCAAGCGGGATACTGTGACACTTAGGCATTGAAAAAAAAATGCAGATGACATTTGGCCTTATGGTCAATTTCCTTCTGGAGGGGTGTTTCTTGTGTTGAAGAAGTAACTTAAGAAGTAACGACAATGTCGTTGGTTCTAAGCAGGGTGCGCCATCCCCCTTTCATACATCTGAAGAATAGTCGACAATGATCCGAGGATGGTCATCGATGGAATTTTTTGCTAGCGCATGCGGTCATTGACTTTTCAAACACGATTGTGTAAGAAGTGGGTCTTTTCCACAAAAAGGAGCTCGTATAAAGGAAGAAATCCAAAGAGGGAGTCAAGAGATAGAAATTGTAAAAATCTCTGACTTCAGGCACAACTCTCATGAGCAAAGTCTGCTCTGAAACACCCACTTCTTTTACCCAAAATTTTGACGAACTAAAAGAGATGCAAATCGCAATTCTCTAGCTTGAGCATGTCTGGAATTAGTCTGCAGATAGCCAGGAACAGTCCTCGATTCCCTTCCTAGATGATATGAATTTAGGCCCGGGTCCTTATTTTAAAACTTCGGGATTGTTGAATTCTTCTTTTTCCTGTTCTCTCTCTCTCTTCGGGTGTCGGATGTCGTCCTGGCGATGGCGGTGAGTCGCTAGAGGTGTCGGGTGAAAGGCAGGTGGTCCTAGTATCCGAGATGAGCCGTAGGGGGACATCCTTTGCGGTGAGGAAGCCTAGAATCCGAGACAAAGACCGGTGCAGGCCACACGCCGACCACCCTTAAAACTAGCCTGTCTAGCTACCCAATTCTAAGTTCGTGGGGAACGGATGCTGGGGCTAGTATGAGATGTGTGGTAGAGATTTGCGTAAGCGATTTCGATGGATACTCATCAAACGTTGCAAGGGAAGCCTTACTAACAGAGTGCTAGCTTGAGGGTGGCTCGGACCGGTCCCTCCTCATGCTGGGCGTATGTACAGGAAGGCTGGCTGATGTTCGGAGGGTGATCAGTAAAGCGACCCAACCCACCGTCATTCTGCCGGGTAAACGGGTGTTGCCTCGTATTTAGAGTCGATGCGGAGCAGTCGCTTATGGTATCGGGCGGAAGGCATGGGGTACTAGTATCCAAGATGAGCCTGTAGCAGGCCATCGTTTGAGGTGTCGACCTCCATGTTCAGAAGCCTAGGATCCGATGCAGACCACATGCCGTAGACCCTTAAAACTAACCT
This sequence comes from Serrognathus titanus, assembly GCA_039766575.1. Lineage (NCBI taxonomy): Eukaryota > Metazoa > Arthropoda > Insecta > Coleoptera > Lucanidae > Serrognathus > Serrognathus titanus. The sequence continues at coordinate 1,481,102 of CM077911.1, forward strand.
GTCTAGCTACCCTATCCCATGCATGTGGGTAACAGAAGCTGGGGTTAGAATGACATGTGTGGTAGAGACTTGCGCAAGTGGTCTCGAACGGTGACTCATCAAACGTTGCAAGGGAAGCCTTGCTAACATGAGTACTAGGGAGCCCACCGGCTTAGCCGGTACCCCTCGACTGGTGTTGGCCTCTTAGGGGTGGTGGTACCTCGCTAGAGCCAATCAGGTTATGGGCGGAAGCCTGGGTATCGAGATGTGCGAAAGCGCATCGACCAAATTGGATGTTCTCTCTTTCTTCCCCTCTCTTACTTTTAAAATTAAAAGGGTTCGTAAATTTTACTTTGAATTTCATTAAAATATTCTAATTAAAGAGAACAATCACATTAACCAATTTAATTGCGACACTAAACGATGCACATAAATGGACATCAATTAAAATGAAATCATAGACAAAGTAAAATATAGTATAAAATGACAAATAATAATTTGAGGAGGGAGAGAAAAGGACGAGATTTCAAGGGTCGGAAATGCTTTTTGTTGATTAAAAAATTGAAGCCAATTTTAGGCTTTCCAACGCTGAGTCCAAATATTCTTCCCGTAATACAAACATTACGGGACACTAGAATTAAAAATTACGAAAACGACTTCGCTTGCGATCAATTTTATTACAAACAATTGCAAAAGAACTCGTTGAAACGAGTTGTACCCTTTCTTTATCGAAAACCGATAACTTTTAGGGGATGAATTAATTTGTTATTTTATGAAAAACAAACGCAACTTAAAAAAATCAACAATGAGAACAACGCTACGCCTAGAGTCAAATTAAGGAGTCTATCGAGAATGAAAAACTTTTCCGAAATGAGAACACAAAAGGAACTGCCGTCTTGCTTGTCAAAGAATTTCTAAGTGGGGCGACGTCACTTTAGTGAAACAAATTCGAATTTTCTGCCTGCGCGGAGCTTCTAAGCAAAAAACAGATACTGCTAGATGGCGGACAAGTCTTGTTTTTTACCAATTCTGACGTGAAACGTATGCGAAATACTCTGTCTTTGACTGCACTTGTCGATTCAATAGAGACAGTACGAATTTGTTGAATCAGGCTGTCTATAATAAGAACAAAAAAATTTCCCTGCGTAATTCTATGCCTGGAGCAGAGTTCTCATATTTTAGTCATGCTTTGAATCTTTGCAATATAAGATTTCCGTTTCGGTTTAAATGTAAGAAATTACTTAATCTTAACGTGGGAACTTAATCGTTATAATTGGACATGGCTGACCACGGCAAAGAAATTGCATTGCATTTACGAAGATAACTCTGTTTTTGCAAGAATTATAATAATTCATGCAGATAAGCAGGGTTTGGAAGGTCTTATAAAAAATTATTTATTCGGCTAGAAAGAAATTATCAAAATATATATGCGTATTTACTATAATTAAAAAAAAAATAAATTGTTAAATTAACGAAGCGAGAAGAAAAGGCGTCACAGTATCCCGCTTGTTATACTATTTACGCACATTTTTATCTTTCAACAACCACCTCTGGTAAAATGACGTCATTGTTGATACTGCTACATGTATAAGAGCTAAAGGGGTTACTTTTTCAGCACGCGCAACAACCTCTTTTAAGATTTATTAATATCTCTATTTATATAGTAAAATAAACTATTCTCCGCAATTTTTTTCAAGAACACTTGTCACAGTATCCCGCTTGTTATACTACTTATACACATTCTTTTCTTTCAACAACCATCTCTGGAAAAAAGATGTCATTGTCGATGCTTCTTCAGGTATAAGAGCTAAAGGGGTTACCTTTTTCAGCACGAGGAACAATCCCTCTGAAGATTTATTAATATTTCTATTTATATAGTAAAATAAATTATTCTCTGCAATTTTCTTTAATAACGACGTGTCACGGTATCCCGCTTGTTATACTATTTATACACTTTTTTTTCTTTCAACAACCACTTCTGGTAAAATGATGCCATTGTCGATACTTCTTCAGATACAAGAGGGTTAATTTTTCAGCATCTCTAAAGATTGAATTGACCTTGAAAGGTGATCACTTCGGATAACCATGCCATCCAAGTTGTACCAGGATCTCATCAGCATTACTACAATCCTGGTTCACCAATAGCCCACGAAGGTTGTCACGTTGCTGCTTTTCTCTGGTGACGTCTTCCGTCTGGCTCAGCTACGTTCGGAACGGTGTCCAGGTATAAGCTCGCCGGCGTCCAGGTTCACAGAAATTAAAAACATGGTGAAACTCAACTAAACTTTATTTATAAATCTGTCTAAAATATTTACACTTCAATACACAGGTATTTGTGGTAAAAACTCACGACGGAAAAGATTGTTCGGAAAATGGTTTATACAACTACACGTTAGACCAAAAATGAACGAAACCTCGTGTTAGGTGAAGGTCGGACACGTTACACGAGTCATCTGTATCGGACTGGAAAGGACGGTTCACTCAATCAAAGGACGAAGTACACGAGACGCTCGTATCAAGCTGGTAAGAATGAGACGCTCATTCGAGGGACGGAATACACGAGACGCTCGTGTCAGGCTGGTGTGAGTAAGACGCTCACTTAAAGGACGGAGTACACGAGACGCTCGTGTCAGTCTGGTAAGAATGAGACGCTCATTCAAGGGACGGAATACACGAGACGCTCGTGTCAGGCTGGTGTGAGTGAGACGCTCACTCAAAGGACGGAGTACACGAGACGCTCGTGTCAGGCTGGTAAGAATGAGACGCTCTTTCAAGGGAGGCAGTACACGAGACGCTCACTCAAAGGACGGAGTACACGAGACACTCGTGTTGGGCAGGTAGGATGTTTGCTAATGGTTAAAGGCAAGGACAGGAGATGGGCACTGCACTGGTCATGAACGCGCTTGAACCACGAACTGCCTGAACTCGGCTTGTGACTCACTTATAAAGCCAGAGGAGGACTCACTTATAAAGCCAAATCTACATGCGATCTATAAACGAACTTAAATATTTTATTCTTAATATATACATATTTACAAAAATAAATCAACTAAACTCAACAAAATTCAAAAACTAAACAAATAACAAAGTTATTTTGTTACAAGGTTATGTAATGAATACTTTAAAACGAGCGCCAATATTTTTCTTTTTTTGTTTTTAAACAGACCTACCCCTCTGTAAGGACCAAGTTTTTAAACTTTTGCGAAAATATGTTGACAAAAAACACTGAAATTGTCATCTTAAATTAAAATTGACTAAAAATTTTGCGTTTACAAAACAAAAGAAAATTTAATTGTAGATTATTAGCGCCGATAGATTATGTATTGATTTAATTAATTTAGTTAATTCAACGTAAAGTATTTCAAGACCCGAAAGAACTAACTGCGTCTCGATGACGCGAATTCAGATCGATTTATTTTGAATATACATACTATAGAAAACAGGTAGGCAGCAGTTCCCAAATAACAGGCAGCAGTTTTCGAATACAGTTTATAAAAAAACAGGTAGCATTTTCTTACCTGTTAACTGCATATTTATTTTAAGTTTACTTCACCTACCCCGGATATCAGGTAAGTGTTTTGGGGTTCGAAAGTACTAAGTGCGTCTTGCTGATGCGTCCAGATCGACTTATTTTCAAGGTACGTTGATTTTACCACAACCGTTTCGTAACATCACGTGAGTAGATAAGCTACGGGGGTTCTGGGCCATTTCCCAATTTATTTTAACGCAGGGGTCTGAAATTTCACAAAGGTGGCAAGATGTTGCCTACACATTGGTAAGGTTATAAAGACAAGTACTGTAAGATGAAGATGTTGTCTAAGTGCAGGAGCACAGGGACTTCGAGACTCGTACCACAACGCGGAGTTTGAAGAGTCGTACGTGAAGAAGAGATGAGTCTTCGACCCCGAATTTCGCTGGTATAGGCTGAGAGATATAAGAGGTACAAATATACCCGTTTCCTACTAGGAATGGGCCGAGCCTCTAGCATTAAGCTGTACCAGGAACTCTCAACATTTCGAGTGACTGCTATATGAGTTTTGCTTACGAAAACTGCATTACAAAGTGTTGAGAGGCTCTGATGTAGATATAGTCCTGTCCCGGGAGGCAGAGCCTTTGTTTTACACGTAGCACTCTCTTACTCTGTTTGTAAGGTAAATATACCAGGTAGACGTTTTCTCTGTATGCTTAAGGGTAGTGCCGTTTCATCCTAGCAGCGCTACCATTGGGCAGATGCTAATGAAACGGAAACGTAATCCGATCGTGGATTTCTTATATCTCTCAGCCTATAGTTTTCTTTACCTGTTATTTATAGATTTATTTTGTGTGTTACTATTATTGTGCGTAGCAGAATTTGTGCTGTTTAATTTCGGTCAAACAAAGTTCAAACGCCGCCGGATTCCGACCGCTCGAACAATAAACGAAACGAACGATTAATTCGGTTAAAAATGAAGCAGCGTCGATAGATGTACTAGGTATTAAACGTCACCTATTATTCCATTTACATTTTCAATTGGCGCTGTTACGCACCGATAAACAGGTTTAATTTAATCGACACGTCGCGTATATAAAATGCCGTGCGTGCCAACAATTCGCTGATTTCGTTGCGTGCCGTTTAATTTTTAATGAAGTGACGAGCCAATCGCATCGCGAAACACCCCTCCCCCCACTTCCCCCGCCTGGCAAGTGGTGGATTTGTCCTTTAATTAAAAAAAATTCTTAATTAAATTTTCCAATTTGAAAGTAAGTTAAAATTAAAGAGCGGACCGTTTTAGGCAACGCGCAGAAAAATTCCGCCCACGCGCAATTTAGCGTTAAGAAAGCACCGGTCCATTGAAGCTATAAAATTTATAAAAGCAAGGTCACAGTATTACATCTGTATCACATCTGGATTTATAAATAAGCACCATCTATATCCACATGCGTAACAACTAACCACTTGGAAAGCCACTCCTGACCACCACTCTTGACTACCATGGGCTAGAAAAAATGTGGAGTCTAGTCATGATGATTAAAATAGCTCTAAGCCCACTCGACGACAAGATAATTATCATTTATATTTATATAAGCACGTTTCCTTGGGGTTATAAAAGTCAAGTTGTTGTTGATCCAGTTGCTTCAAGCACAAAGTCACTTCCCCTTAAGCCCAAAACTAAAGCCTGGCGTTAGGTGTCGCCTCTGTACAATAATGCACTATGCGAGACCTTCATTTCCTAGCAAAACAATCCAATAATAATTTCCCATTCCGTTTCCGCACACAAACGGAATGCGAGTGGGCTCGGCAAACACAAATATCGCCCCGGAGATAATTCCGTCCTAGTAAGTGGCGCGGGATTACCCCCTTAAACATGTGCAATGTTTGTGTTGTTTCGGGGGCGAAAGTAGTATTGATCCCCCTCACCCCCCCTTGCCACCGTCGTGCACACGAAAAAATTAATCTCACAGAAGCGCGGCGGCGACCGCAGCGAACTTAAACTTTGTCGGGCGTAAGGTAAACAGCAAGTGAAATTAATTTATTGCGTCGTTCGTTACCGGGAAACTTGTTTAATAACTTTGTAGCTTCGAATAAATTATCGGAGGGATGCTTTATTGCGTTCGGGGCCCAGCAGCTACCTGGGGAATCGAGATATGTACATAAACAAATCGATGATAGACGGATTCCATCACAGTTTTAAGCCGAGCTATTACACGTTTGGAACACGAGTCAAAGAGACTAAAGCCAAAAACATCAAACCATGAACAGAGAATAAACAAATCTAGTTAATGTTAGGCGAACTCTTAATAAATAATCGAAAAATTGAGGTTAACTTGACTGTCATCCCCATCCAATTCAGCTTTGTGTGTGAGGTAGTGTTGCAGCATTCTCGATGCGTCATCTCACAAGCCAAGAGGTTCTTTACCATTTCGCTTAAGAATTGTCAAAGAAATGAGGTTAATTTGACTCTCGTTTAAATCCTAAAGCGCCATCTAGATTACCTATATGTACGAGATAGTATTGATGATAGCTTTCAAGCAACCACAGCATTTTCAAGTCATGGTCTGGATGGTTACTTCCGATTTCGCTTCAGAAACGTCAAGGAAGTGACTCCTGAAGCTCCAAGGAAGTGAATTTGACTCCTGAAGCTCCATCTACTTTATTTTTGTGTGAGAGATAGTCTTGATGATTACTTTCAAGCCAACCGCAGCGTTCTCAATTTGCTGTGTCATAGTCCAAGTACTTCCTTACGTTTCCGTTTAGGAAATGTCGAAGAGTAAGGTTAACTCGGCTCATACCTAAATTCCAAAACGCCACCTAGTTTGCTGGGATGGGAGAGATAGTATTGGTGATAGCTCGCAAGTCGGCAGCAGCGCTCTTGATTCGATATCTCGAGGCCTGGATGGTTCCTTCCGATTCCGATTAAGAAAATCAAAGTTAATTCGACTCACATCTAAATCCTGAAGCCCCATCAAGTTTACTTTAGTGTAAAAGATAGTATTGATGATAGCTTTCAAGCCAACCGTAGCGTTCTCCATTCGCTCTCTCATGTCCAGGTGATTTCTTGCGATTCCGATTAAGAAATGTCCAAGAAGTGAGTTTAATCCGACTCACATCTACATCTTGGAACACTATCCAGTTTGCCTTGATGTGAGAGATAGCGTTGACGATAGCTTTCAAGCCGGTAGCAGCGTTCTTGATTCGCTACCTCATGGTCGCGGGAGTTCCCTACGATTCCGCTTAAGGAATTTCACAGAAGTGAGGTTAATTTGACTCTCATTTAAATCCTGAAGCGCATCTAATTCACTCTTGCGTAAGAGATAGTCTTGATGACAGCTTTCAAGCCAACGGCCAACGTACTCATGATGGTTCTTTGCGATTTCGCTCTAGAAACGCCAAGGTTAATTTGACTCATATATTCCGCCATCTAGTTTGTCGTCATGTGAAACATAGCTTTCAAGCTGGCCACAGAGTTTACCAATAGGTGGTGCCTTGCGACTCTGTTTAAAAAGTGCCAAAGTAAGGTTAACTTAATTCACACCTACATCCGGAAACGCCGCTTACTTTGCCTTCTTATCTGACATAGTATTGACGATAGCTTTCGAGTCTGCCGCAAGACAAGCTCTGATTTACGTAAATAACCAATGCAAATATTAATTTCTAAACTAAGTGGGCGTAGTCAACAATGTTTATATTGTGGACGATTTGACTAACGGCGACACTGTGCTAACGTTTCAGTTCAAGGTCAAGGAATCGGATGTATCGGACGGTAGTGAGTGGGACACTCACTCAAGGGCAGAGTACACGGGACACCCGTGTCAGGTCAGTAAGAGTGAGACACCCACTCAAGAACGTAGTACACGAGACAACCGTGTTAGTTTAGTAAGAGTGAGACACCCACTCAAGGACTGGGCACACGAAACGCCCGTGTCAAGTAAGTATGACTGAGATACCCACTACTCAGGAAATGGGTACACAAAACGTCCGTGTCAGTTAAGTGTGAGTGAAACAACCATTCAGGGATTGCGTAACAGAAAGCAGGAGCGGTAGCAGGTAATGCAAACATAGCTAAGCGCGTTCGAGTCGTGGACCGGTGGAAGGATAATTGGTTCAATGCGTGCTTTCTCTGCAATTACATGGGCTTGGGAGTAGTAGGGAGCCACACTTTGCTGGAGTTCCCATCTAAATTAAAACTTTATTTCTGCGAAAACTAAACTACTATTTACAAAAATGGTAACTAAAAAGCATTTTACAAAACAAAAATAAAAGTACCCTCAGTAACAAAACGGTTACTTTGTTACTAAGTGACAACTTTGGGGATGCAAAAAAAAAAACATAAAACAGATGTAATGGATCGAATATTGTCCCTTACATTTGGATAAGTATGAGATCTAATCCAAGATGACGAGAAACAACTTCTGACGTAAGTAGGCGAGTATTAAAACATACTTTCACGTTAATGGACGGAACTTATGAAGTCAAGGCACTTTTTCATTGGCTGTCAAGTAGGCGGAACATTTAAACATTTGGCATATATCCTTGTTCAGTAATCCGACTGTTAAATGTTAATACAGTCAATATTTGATCTAAGAAGGCGAAGGTGTAAAGGACGTTGACCCAAATAGGCGGAGCTAATAAGCAGTGCTTCTATATGGCTTTAGGGGTGGATATATCTCTGACGTAAGTAGGGCGGGGCTTAATAAAAACTTGGTTTATTAGCAGACAAAAGCAGCTTAAGAAGGCGATCGTGTAAACAACGTTGACTTAAGTATACAGAACTAATAAGCAATAATTCTACCTGATCTCAGAGGTGGATGAATCTCTGAAGTAAGTGGGCGGGGCCTAAGTAGGCGGAGCTAATAGATGTTGATTCTAGCTGACTTCAGAAGTGGATGTAAGTCGGCGGGGCTAATAAAAATTTGATCGTCAAAGTAATCCTCTGACTATTAATTATTAAGGACCTAATCTGTTGTGAACAACGTGGAAGCAACCTTAGATGTGAGTGGACGGAGTTAACGAAACTTGCCAATGATCGAATCAAGAACTCTATTAAGTCTATTAAGTGTTTGATAATATCTGGATCTAATTTAAGAAGACTGAGTTATAGCGTCAAAATTAACAAACAGTTATTTGAACATATTCTTGCAAGTTTCAATTTTGTTTCTTGGTATTAAACTTTTCGACGATAGTGTACGTCCGAGGGCACACATAACTATGTGTTATATTGCCATTCACATGAATAAGCTCGAAGTGATGCAAATCATTATCATTCACTTGAATTATACCATCTCTTGTTGACCGTCCACTCATCCGTGTGTGGAAGATTTAATCGATATTACACAGAGTAATGATTTTCATGCGGGTTATCACGAGATAAAGATACATTGTGTTTATATAGAAGCGATCTACATTCTACTTTTTATACGTGGAATTCAACGTCGAGGTAATTTGCATATTAATGGAAAAACAATACCGTAACAAAAACTATAGCGAGACGCAATAAAAAAAAAGTTATCTCAAAGTGAGGATCCTCTTGGGGTGGTTCCGAGGAGAAGCTTCATTTCGTTTAAGTAAAAGCCCTTTCCGCTCCGAACCGTTTAGAATAATAATTAATTTACGTTTGCAAGAAGTACATAAACAAAATTGAATGGGACGTTATTAAATTTGGAGCACGGCGTAAGGGAAGATCGGCCTGTCGAATTTCCCATTCCACGGGGGACGCTTTATTACGCACGGCAAAAACGCCGGACCGCCACTAACTGACAGTTAAATATGAACGGAAATTCCGCACAATCAATTTCCGATGAAACGGCGAAAAGGAAATCCCGATTGTTTTCTTTCAACGGCGAAGCCGAAAGTCGCCGTCCCCCATTAAAATTCCGCCGTCTCGAAGTACGCACGACGCATTAGCCCCCGTTGATTTGATTAATCGTCCTGCGTTTCCCCGATCGCGGAGCCCTAATGCCACATCTTTATGCGGAAAGTTTCGTCGACGACTTCGACACGTGGTGTTGTCGACACGTGGCGTTCTCCACGGAATGCATAATTTATTCTGGTAACATGTCGGAATTTTCAACGAACTTGTCGGCTTTTTTTTTCTATTTTGCCCTCGTTTTTCGGCAAGAATTTTAAATTGCAGACGTAAAAGTATTATCTCAACGAGTTATGAAAGGCAAATCCTGTCCCGTCTCCACTGGGTTGAGTTGTATGATAAGGGAAGCGATTATGCGGTGGACGCTTAATTTGGGAATTTTTTTTCGACTGCCCTATCGACGTCAGATTTAAAAATAAGCCGTACTGTTTGGATAACGATTCCGAGACTTGGATGGGATGCCCTGGAACCATGTACGCAGGTCAGGATTAAAAAAAATCATTTTTTTTTTGGATTTTAAACCCACTCAAGGACTGGGCACACTAAACGCCCGTGCCAGGTAAGTATGAGTGAGATACCCACTACTTAGGGAACTTATGAAGACAAGGCATTTTTTTCATTGGCTGTCAAGCAGGTGGACGTTTTTGTGCGAATTTTTCTTGGACGCCAGATCGACAATTAAACTACACTTTATGATCAAAAATTTCTAGGAATCGAATTTTGATTGAGATGCCCTCCGGACCACGTGCGCAGATCCCGACTTAAAAAAAAATCACTTCTTTGGCCTTCAAAAAAATATCCTGACCTTACTTGTTGACCGATTCGAATCAAATATAAGTATTGAGGCCCTCGATCTATATCTACGCAAGAACGATGAGAAGCGTAGCTCTGTTTGCCAATGAGCCTCAAAAATCCAGATTTCTTGCACGTTCTTGAACTTCCCTCTCAATAATTATTATTAAAATTATAATTTACTTAAGAGTGATGGTCTGTAGATAATTTCAAACTTTAAATGTGTCAAAGTTCATTGAAACCCGAATGTTTATGCCTCTAGGGATGAATCGGTGAGGGTTGGTTACCTCGGCGAGCGGATGAACAATTTCGAGTTGACGATGTTGCCAAACAAATCCCAAGCGCTGTAACATAATCGTTAAATTTTGACGCGTTGTTCCATCTCGACCCTCATTTTACGACTGCTGGTGATAATATATGCGCATACATTTGGTGAGCATCCATCCGCAATCGTTCGCAATCATCTTCGCCTTATGATAGGTGTTCGCGCCACTTTGTGCAAAAGATTGATTACGTATGTTCGTTATCACCGCTTGAATAATGGAAGAACGCGTCGATGGAAGCGAAAGTTTCCTGCCTCCGGCGTATTCATGACGAAAAGATGCCTGGTGGTCCATCTGTGTATTATCCTCGTCACGGATGGTACATAATTAATGTTGAGCGTGTGCCAGTTTGCAGCAGCCTTCGATTCTATTGCAATTAAGATGTGAGCCGAGCCTGTCACAAACGTCAGGCCGCGGTTTGGAAACCACCAAGACACACGCGCTCCTATTATCTAATCAGGTGATTAATTACCCTTTGTCGGTGGTACGATGGATGGGTTAGCTTGTATTCGAGAACTTCCGGCCTTATCAATTTTAGCTCCAGTACATAATTAGAACAGTGCGCGCTGTGCTATCAAATTAAACAATAATTACATCGGTGGCACCTCCGAGTGGACGTTAAAATCTCCGCAAACAGTATAATGTGAAAAGTAAATAGGTTGAGGCAAACACGTGCCGTGGGTTTTATGCGCGATAAACGCCAACGTTCCCCTAAGAGAACTGCAGTTAGCACGGCGAAAAACACGCCGTAAAAAGCGAAATAACAAAGCCGAAAACAAGCCGACTAACACAAGAACGCCGAGTCAGCTGTTAACTTCCGGTCCGGCCGGGCTAAAAACAAGGCAGGAAATTACCGTTACTGCGGAGCATGTCCTGCGATTGATCCGTTTCGGCCACCGGGGGGCTGGGGGGGGGCGTTTCGATTACAGCTTCGCGAATGAATCACGTACGTTACGACCCCGTCCCTTAGGAGAACGTCACGGAGGGTGGTCGCGGAGGGAAGGAGGAAACGAACGTGCGCCACTTTCTTTGGATGAGGCGGTCGTTAATGGCGATGCCCCCCTTGGATTCGAATTCGCTTACCCCATTAAGTCTAATAGCATTGTTATGTGAAGATTTTATTAGTTAAATTAGAAAGGTAAGGAAAGTCAGTTACAGAAAACAGTGCTGTTCCTCATTATCTGATTTTCTTCAAACTCTGAACCAAATGAGATGAGCGCAAACAATTTAAACAAGTACATAAGGAAGTCTGTAGGTCACCGCATTCAGATGTGGAGTTTCAATAGTATCACGTCTGCAGCGTAGTTAGCGGGATACTGTGACACTTAGAGCTTGACAGTTGTCGTGTGATTCTTAGGTTTAAAACCTTCTGGTCATTTTTGATACGTTGGTGCGAATGTAATGACACTTCGGATGCCATCTTTAAGGCCAAAGTGTCATACTATCACGTCTTGGTCTACCGAATAACTCACTTGAAGTTGACATTTCTCTGGTCATCGTCGACACTTGCCGGAGGTAATTCCCGAAGGTGCTTATGAACTCGGGATTTCTCCCGAAAGACAAACTGTATTCCGTCTTTATTGGGCTGAGGTGTATGGTGGGAGAAGCAACTATGAGGTAGTGGCTTGTTTGCGATTTTTCTCGACCCCCCCTCCCATCGACGTCAGATCACGCAATATGAGCAAAAATACCGAGGAATCCGATGGTGAAGTCAAATCTTGACTGAGATGCCCCCGATGCGCGTGCACAGGTCCGGATCTTGAAAAAATCACCTTTGGGCTTTGTTTACCGCTCGATTCGAGTCAAGTATACGTACTGAGGCCCTCGCTCTATATTTATGCTATTGTATCTGAATGACCCCCAGAAATCGAGATTTTTCTGCCTATTTTCAAATTGTTTTCGATTTTTGGGGTTATGAGCGAAATCTCCGAGTTTCTAGCAAACCCTACCTTCCCTCCATAGAGCAGAGCTGTATGGTGGGGCAAGCTATTATGCTGTAGGTCGAGAAATAACCCGAGGAACCCCATGGTGATGTCGAATCCTGACTGGGATGCCACCAGGTCTTGTGCATAGGTCCGAACTTTTATAAATTTACTTTTTTGGTCCTTACAGAAATTTCTAGGTCTAGGCGATTCGAATCTAATCTATTATGATAGACATTTATGGCATTGCCTGGACACGGGACTCCCGTTCCCTTTAATAGGTTGCTACGGATGGGACTTGCTAGTTTCAAGGTCAAAGTGTTACAGTACCCCAACATACCCCACCGAATAACTTTTTTAGTTCTCACAAAAATTTTTAGGTCTAGGCGATTCGAATCTAATCTACTATGATATCGTTAACATGGCGACATCGTCGGCCTTTATGGAATTGCCTGGACACGGGACTCCCGTTTCCTTTAATCGGTTGTTTTTAAAGTTGACATCTCTCAGGACCCCTGCCATAGGATGATACATGCTTTCTTCAAGGTCAAAGTGTCACAGTATCCCGCCATACCCCATTGAATAACTCACTTGAAGTTCTTCTGGCCATCGTTTCATCTGCTGGAAGGAATTATCTGAAGATACTCATCATGAGGTCGAAATTTCTTGTTTAGGCTTCGAACGCTCCGGATAGTGTTTGTAAGATGAACTGTTTTGCTAGGTCATAAAGGCAGACATTAAAAACAGGTGCTAAGGTGCCGTTAAGGTGGCGACAACGTCAGCTTTTAAGGAATTATTTGTTTTTAAAGTTGACATCTCTCATATCTGGACTCAGGACCCCTGCCCTAGAATGATACATGCTTTCTTCAAGGTCGAAGTGTCACAGTATCCCGCCATACCCCACCGAATAACTCACTTGAACTTCCTCTGATCATCGTTTTCATCTACGGGAACTAATTACCTGAAGATACTCATCATGAGGTCATCATTTCTTGTTTAGGCTTCGATCGCTCCGGATAGTGTTTGTAAGATGAACTTCGTGGAATATCACCAATTGTTTTATTAGGTCTAAAAGACAGGGCGTCATCATCAGCGATTAAAGAATTTTTTTGGACATGTTGATGTCGCTCAGACCTGTACTGGTTGCTTTCAAATTGGCAACTGCGCGTAGGACTTACTGCGCATCTGAAACGAATCGGTGATTGGGTGTAGTTTTGACTTCGCTTTGAAATTGGTTTTCCACATTGAACGGATTGTAGTTTTTTTGCCGTGTGCTTTTATTAGTATTCATAGGAGCAACGAGGACATTAGCATCGCAAAGGAAAACTTTATTATTTGATTTGTTCAAACTGCTTTGTGTTTTCGAGCTAATATTGTCAGAGGGAAGCATCGAAATGTGATTTCAGGATGCAAGTTTGGGAGCAGCAAAGTGACCTTCCATTAAAGCGAGCAGCCCCCGCATCCTGCAAGGCTTATAAGTTATTTGCATCGCATCCTGTTTAATCAACATAAACTCGAAATGGCATATCCTCTGTGTGCGAACTTCAACCGCACGTGATCGAACAAAAGGTCATCTGCGGACGTGCGGTGCGGTTTTCGCCGGCCGTCTCACGTTCGGTAACAATACGCTAAACGGTGCCGGTTTCGCCGCATTCGTCGATGCTTTGTGATAGTTCCCGCAAAGATCATTATCGAGCGGCCGAGTTCTTTTGTTTTTAATTAAAACCCGTCCAACAAAGGCTGCCTGCCTCTTCCGCGATGTTTATATTTACCGGGTCGCCCCTTTTTGCTTTGTATTTTTCTTGAGAGCGGGTTTTTTTCTAATTGAATTCGACGCCGTAATTTGTTTTCGCGCTGCGCCGCGATAATCAACGGCACATAAAGGAGTTCTTAAAATAAACTTTAATTTCGTCTGCTTATTAATCTTCTTGCAGATTCAAGCACACACAGGAAACAAACGCCTGTCACTGCCCTAATTTATTTTTAATTTCCAAACTGGGGAATATTCATGAAAAGAAAACATGTCCTAAACAAACCTTAGACTGGTCCATTATTTAAAGAAACTTAATTTCTTGCTCGGGTCAAACTATATCCTAGTAAAGACTAGCTTGGTATCCTAACGGCTGCGCCAGAGTATTTAATTTACTTACGTATTTAAGTACGTCTGTCTTTGAAATAGAATATCTAGTAGGACGTATTCGAAGGTTTCAATCGTGGGCGTCCGTCGCCTCTACATAATTGATAACTTTAAAATTGCGACGTGAATATTTGATCGCATTTTATAATCCGGGCAGGCTCTGAAGTAATTAAAAGATCGCGCCGAGCATTTTTTGCCAATTAAGCTCGGCGCACTCTCTAATTCACCGAGAGGTCATAAAATATGCAATTAAGCCGCCGCGGCTCTGAATTATAGATGGCTGCCTGAAAGCGAAATAAATCAAATTCACAACAGCCGTCGATTTCGTTCCGTCGAGTAAAAGTAAAATTATTCTCTCTCTCCTTCTCTTCATCCCCTCTAATTCGCTAATTTGGTGATTGATTAATTTTCCGTGCTAATCACGTCGTCATTTGCATGGAAGAAGACATCTGAATTTGGCAATCAGGATTGACGGTTCTAATTGCGGCAAGTTGGAAACGATTCATTCGTTCATTATAAATTATAACAGACGACATCGCATAATTCAAAATTAGATTTTCAATATTGTAGCTACGTCTACTCTGCTTAAAGACGGACACTCTCTTTTTCTTAAAGGTCTTCGTTTGTCTCTTGTCTTTTACACTGCCTCTTCGTTCTCTACGGTGTTTTAGTTGTGCCTGTGTCCTTCATTATTATGACAATCGAAATTTTAAGACCTAAATTATTGAATTAAAATAAGAGTCTATTACGTTTCGTAACTTCCGCACGGAAATATGGCAACACCTGAGAATTTTTGGTCATTTTAGAGATCATCAAGGCAACCTCGATCGGCACAAAACACCCCTAGCGAAGGCTTCGACGAAAACTTTGCGTTTATTGGATGGAGCTGACTTCATGTGTGCGTTTCTCCGCGTCAAGTGACATTTTTCCGTTTCGTTTTGTGGGAATCGCGTCATAAATCGTTCACCGGCGGTGGTGCTGTGTCGTGTGTTACAATTTGTTGGAGTTTTTGCTAGAAAAATTACAAAAACGACTTTGTCGGAATCTTTTGAATACCGCCAGACGAATTTTGGTTATTTCTTTTACCCTACCAAGCGTGGAATGTGATAAAATCCAGGCGGCAAGTGTTAACGGTTGACGCCATCTTGATAATAAGTTTCACATTTCACCTTTAAGTCTGGCGTGTACGTTATTGGTGCATATATCGAGCACATTTTTTCTGTACGTTTTAGTATTCCATCAATGAATACCTACTTCCGTATTTGGTTAATTATTCAACCCTTGATTATCAGTTACGAGGATCGGGGCCCTTTTTTTCCGCTATTTCTTTATTATTTGAGAGAAAAGTCAAAAGAGGGGTCAACAGGAAGCGCTGCTACGGTTTCGCCAAGTCGACGCTTGACGGGTGCATCGAAATTGACAGTCCGTTTCGACAGCTCTGAAGGCCGTGAGTTTATACCGTTCTAAATTTTATTTTATCGCCACGACGCCGACATGAGTACCTTACTAAAGAGCGAGTTTCGACTTTTCTCTTGTTTGTTAAGTAACGTAACTCGTATATTAATGCATTTGTTGTGTATTTGTTTATTTTAGTCAATGTGCACTCGACGTTTGTTGTCGCAGATTTTTACTTAATGTGACGTTTTTGTAATCTCGCTGTGTTTTGATTCATTAACTAATTTAGTCAAAGTATTTTGATGTGCGTACGAGTCAGTACAATAAATGTCCTGGTGGTATACGAATCGAGATGGTTTGGGAGGTTATTACGAAACAACGGCTCGGTTTATGGTTCACCCTGGCGTCCCTTTTATTAACATATAAACTGTCCACCTCCCTTCTTACTGTTGCTAGCTGAGGGGAAAGCTGGTGAAAGAAACAGCGCAGATTGTTGTCAGGTCAAAGTAAGTAACAGGAGTATTCATTATTAAAACTTTAATTGAATAGGTGAGAGTTTCAGATAAACTTTCTTAAGCGATAATCGGGCGCGAGGAAATCGTTTACACGAACATCTTCCTTTTATCGTCTTTTATACTGCCCCTGCGTTGTAATCCACACCTTGCACCAGCTCAAGGTGCAAGACCCATATACCTGTGGCCTTCATTGTTGAAAGCTTGCACCATACTGTCAACAGCCAAAAATTTAAAACCTAAATTAAAATAAGAGGCGAACAGGTGAGAGGAATTCAACTTTGATTGGTTGAAGATAAACTTTCTCAAGCGATAAGTGGGCGAGAGGAAATTGTTTAAACAAAATATCGACCCCCTAGAGTCATAGATATGCCAAAATAAACATCCACACGATAAAGAAGTCTCGCTCTCGACACGTGAGAAGTATACCCACAGTGAGAGCGCGACCTGGAGCTACGGATCAGGAGAGTAGGCAACTTCAATCACTTTGTTGGCCATAATTTAACGGGGCCTAAGACAAAACGACTCTTCCGAGAAGTGGTGCCTTTTATTTAATAGAGGACGTCACTTCCCGGGAGAGTTGTTTTTGTCTTGACCTTGCACTATACGGAAAGAGCCAAAAATTAAAAGGAGCCGAATAGTCGAAAGAAATTCAAGCGATAACTCGGCTCGAGGAAGTTGTTTAGTTAAAACACCGGATCTGTTGAATCAAGTGTAGGGCGAAATACTTAGTTACTCACCCGAGAGTAATCAATTTAAGTCACTCTGGTAAAGAACTAACATAATCCTCTGCGGTCATGTTTTCACTTCATATTATGAGGTTTGGAAAGTTCCAGTATGACCTGGTGGTGTTTAGACGTGACAATGAGCGTTAAAAAAAATCAACATCCAACTGTTCTTGTAAGCAATTTTAAATTGCAGACGTAAAAGTATTATCTCCTCCAGTTACGTCAGGCAAACTCTGCCCTGTCTCCACTAGACTGAGTTGTATGGTACGGGAAGCGATTATAGACTTCTCTGAGACACCCACTCAAGGACTGGGCATACGAGACGCTCGTGTCGGGTAAATATGAGTGAGACACCCACTCAAGGAGTGGGCACATGAAACGCCCGTGTCGGGTAAATATGAGTCAGGCACCCACTCAAGGACTGGGTACACGAAACGATTGAGATACAGAGTATTCAAGGACTCGGTACATTTAACGTCGACCTCCCTATCGACGTCAGATTGAGAAACTTTATGAGTAAAAATTCCGAGGAATCCAATGGTGAAGTCAAATTTTGACTGAGATGCCCCTGATGTATGTGCGCAGGTCCGGATTTTGAAAAATTCACTTTTTTGGCTCTTAAAAAAAATGTCTAGGCTTTTTTTTATCGACCGATTCGAATCAAATGTGTATATTGAGGTCCTTGCTTTATGCTTACGCTATTGTAAGTGAAAGAGCCTCAAAAATCGAGATTTCTTGCAAATTTTTGATTTTTTTAGCTATGAGTGAAACCTCCGAGTTTCTGGCAAATCCTTCCTTCTCTCCATAGGGCTCAGTTGTATAGTGGGGGAAGCTATTATGCAGTAGATGTCTTTTTTGCCAATTTTGCGACCTCCGATCGACGTCAGATTGAGAAATAAATCACACTCAGAGGGTAAACATTCGCAGGATGAAGTCGAATACTGACTGGGATGCCAACGGGCCACGTGTGCAGGTCCTGGCATTAAAAATTCACTTTTCCTGGTCCTTAAAAAATGTTCTAGATCTAGGCGATTCGAATCGAATCTGTTATGGTGCCGTTAAGATGGCGACATCGTTGATTTTTAAGGAATTTCTTCGGACACGCTGACGTCGCTCATACCTGGACTCAGGACACTCCCCCTTTCAATGGATCACTGCGGATGGTACATGCTATATTCAAGGTCAAATTGTCACAGTCTCCCGCCGAATAACTTAAGGGTAAATTAATGCCAATTAGTTTCAATAACATCAAGGTGACCTCTATGTCGTATTATTTAAGGTTCAGAAAGTTCCAACTTGAGGTCTGGTTTTAGTATTAAAAAAGTCATTCATCTGTACAATGTGATGTGTTAGGATTCACCTTCAACTTCGATTATTGCTGATGCAAGCCGACGCAAGCTCGATTTCCGGGGGCCCATTGTCCTGTGCAACTCGCGGACACAATGTATCAAGTGATGATGTGCTGCGTCAGCGTTCGCAGCCGCCGCCTCCGTATAGACCTATCACGGGCGGAGGATAGAATCGCCGACGAAGCGTTGGGGCGCGCAAAAAGAAATCCACCGAACACCGACGTCCGAGTCCGCCGCCGCCGCCGCCACCGCCTTAATTTCGAATTTGTCAGAAGAAACTTCCCGACTTCCGAGCGTCGATTGTAGCTGCGTCGCGGGCGCCAGGTAATTTATCGCCGTTCGAAAAATGTTTCGTGGGAACCGCTCGAATGGACGCGGTCGGGATTTACGATCGAAATTTCGTACATTTTTCATTTGTATTAGGCACGTCAAAATTAATATCCGATCGCTTTTCGGGACTGACGTGGATTCCCATTTACAGTCGGTTCATTCCCTTGTGGGTAAAATTCATTTCGTCATATCTGCTGTCAATGTCGTTTAAAAACTAATCCAAAACGATCCTCTTTTTTTTACATAAAATCTACGCAGAGCAGCTTTCGAATATCGCGGATATAATCGACGGGTGAAAACTTTTTAAAACAAGCTGACGTCATCACAGATGGATCCATAACGATTATTCATGTCGCAGTGAGATTTAAGGTACCTACTTCAAAGATTGTTTGGGCCATGTACGTCAATAGAAGCTGACGCAGAGAATAAATGAAATTCCAATCAGAATTTCTTTACACGTACACACACACCATACTACGACACAAAATATTTTGAATGAAAAGGTTCGGCGAGCGTCCCGACATTCAAACTGATCGCATTTCACACTCCACAACAAAGAAGTTGTTTTTAAGATCCACGCCCGAATTCGTCAAAAGAAGGACCTCGAACATCAAATAATTTTACATTTTAATAGAGAAATAAGAAAGAATAAAAATAATAATAAAAAAATACAGGATTAAAGAGAGACCCTGAGATTAACTATAAAATTGGATCGACAACGAGGGAATATTGAACTACACTGCGTAAAATTGGGGCCAAACAACATCAAAGATAAATTTCCGAAAATTGCGAACTACGCTGCTATAAAATTGGCGCCCAACGTGGATCCAAATTAAAAAAAAATTACCAAAATACCCTGAGAGAACACAAAATTGACTCGACAACGTGCAATTGTAAACAGAGAGATTGATTTATCATTCATGATTTGAAATCGCGACTTAAGATAATAGGTATGGTATTCATATTGTTACTTGGTTCGAAGAACTGCAGCTGCAAACCTTAAAAGAATTGCTGAGATTGCAACTGGGCACAAGTGCGATGAACATCTGCCACACTGCGGAGGCATAATAAGAAGAAAAACGAACGTTTTGGATAATTGCACAACTATCCTGTGAAAACTTTTTCTCAGGAGCTCTGCGCGGAGTGAAAACGTTTTGAATTTGAATTTACGTCGCGTAATAGCGTTTGACTTTGTAATCATGAGGGTTTCTTTTCAAATTGTTTAAGCGCCTTAAGTGAATTTGGATCTTCCGTCAAGAAAGCTACAATATAGGAGAATCGAGCTGCTGTAGATCCTGCTTTGTTTAACGCATGCTTGGAATTTTCTCTTCGTATGATACTTCCACACATTTTTAAATTGCTCGTATGCTCGAAATTGTTGCGACAGCCGTGGTTCAGCGATTAGGTCATACAATACAAAGCCATGTAGGCTCAAACGTAAATTTTGGCTCAGCAATTAGGTCATGCGAGTATTGTCAAGTTAAAAGAAACTGGATTGATTGTCCAACGCTTTCGAATTCATCAATTTATAAGTCCACATCGAGTACTTACAATCTTTACATTCTGGAATTTCGGCAAGAGTGAGCGAGATTCGATTTTTGCGCTCAAAATTTCTGACTTCACTTTAAAACTTCACAAAAATTTTACGCAGAAATAAACTATTTTTCTATACGTTTCTGGTTTGAGTTTTAGGAGGCCAGGAATTGCTCTCAGCGCCCTTTTTTATGGAATGAAATTTTGAGTCTTGCTAGAGTTTATCGAAATTACTATTCTGGATACAGAGAGAGAGAATCTGGGTCGTTGATACGATCTGATACGATCATACTATGGCATTATTCGAATATCAATTGTATATGTGAACACAATCGGTTTTTGACCTAGAACTGTATGAGAATAGCAAATAACAACGAATGCTGTTGTCTCATAAGCTATTACATACAAGGTGTCCAAAGCGGACATTAAGCACGCCATCGTAAAATTGCATATTTTGCTGCAAGTCGGCTGGATTTCAATGGGGCCCCCGAGCATCCTAATTGGGACCTAATTGGGACCTAATCAGCAGAAGAGTAGCTCGAGAAATTTCATTACAATTTCGCCGGCCAACAAGACTTAGCGCGTAACAACTACATCGCTAGGCAGTGAGTTTGAACGACCGATTCTTGACCTAGAACTGTGTGAGAAAAGCAAATAATAACGAATGCTATTGTCTCATAAGCTATTACACATTATACATACATATTACATATATTATAATCAGCAGAAAAGTAGCTCGAGAAATTTCGTCACAATTTCACCGGCCAACAAGACTTAGCGCATAACAACAACTACATCGCTAAGAGTCATGACTTTGTACGATCGATTCTTGACTGTGAACTGTATGAGAAAAGCAAACAACAACTCATAAGCTATTACACACAAGGTGTCCAAATCGGATATTAAGCTAAACGGCCCTAATTGGGACTTAATCAGCAGAAAAGTAGCTCGAGAAATTTCGTCACAATTTCAACGGCCAACGAGACTTAGCGCGTAACAACAACTACATCGCTAGGTCGTGACTTTGCACGATCGATTCTTGACCTGTGAACTATGTGAGAAAAGCAAACAACAATTCATAAGCTATTACACACAAGGTTGTTAAAGCGGACGTTAAGCGTAAAATTGCATATTTTCCTGCAGGTCGGCTGGATTGCAATGGGCCCCCCGAGCATCCTATGTATAGCGCTATTTCGGCCCTAATTGGGACCTAATCAGCAGAAAAGTAGCTTGAGAAATTTCATCACAATTTCACCGGGCAACAAGACTTAGCGCGTAACAACAACAATATCGCTAGGCCGTGACTGCACGATCGATTCTTGATCTGTGAACTGTATGAGAAAAGTAAACAACAACGAATGCTGTTGCCTCATAAGCTATTACACACAAGGTGGCCAACGCGGACATTAAGCTGTCATCACAAAATTTCAATAGCTTATGAAGACAACAGCAATCGTTGTTATTTGTTATTCCTAAGCAGTTCTAGGCCAAGAACCGCTACTCTTCTGCTGATGAGGTCCCAATAGTACTACACAGGGATTTTCAGGAGCCCTCATTCAATATTCCCGACTTGCAGTAGAATTTGCAACGTTAACAATATTAATTTCCGTGATTTTTATTCAGCTTTGCAAACCGAAGTCCAAATCCAAAAGGTCAAGGAGGTTAAGCTACGCGTCAATTGAGTCGCCGACATGTTTTGTTTATAACAGAAAAATTTCCGTACAGAATACTATGTCATTAGTCCTTTTCATTTTTCTGCACCAAACTACCCAATAGATTAAAAAATAAAATAAAAAACTTCGAGAAACTCTAAAACTTTCTGCAAGTTCGTTTTGATTGAAATGAAATCTGGACCCTAGTTGGGGCCTCATCAACCAGAAAAGTCTCAGCTTTCTTACGTTTAGCTGCGCGTAACATACAAACTATTGATACGCGGCGGATTCTTAACTTAAACTGTTACGACTTTGATTGCAGTGATGTTTCTACTGATGAGGCTTCAATTAAGGTCGAAGTAGCTCGAGGATTCCACTGTAATTAAAGCCGATTTGCCGTATATTAACTATGATGACCTTAAGTTTACTGGCGTGATTACCTCGGCTTGTAATGAATATAATTGAACCAGTTGCTATGCACCTTTTGTTTTGTGTTTGATGTTTTCTGAGTTGCCTTGATATTTCGCCCTCGCCTAAATCATGGGAGCCTTATTAATGTAATTTAAAAATGGAATAAAATACCGAACTATCGCTCATGCTTTGACCTATACGCTGCGCCATAATTCCGATTGATCACCGCAACAAAATCACAGATTAATTTTCGAGAACTTCTTTACTTACTGCTAACTAATCGATCGACTTTGGTGTCATTGTCCTTCTTCTCTTTTGCGAGTTTCGCAACCTCATTTTTATTTAAAACCAGCACGTTCCAGTGCAAGCTAGTTTCCGTTGAGTAAATTTTGGCCTCTCCAACACGATAATGAAGGACGGAAGTGGAGAGGGGGTCATCAACCGCAATTTCAGCCTCTTAAATTACGCTTTGCAGTAAAGTGTAAGTTACCTCAGGAGCAATGAAATACGAGCACTTCGCTTAGTCCTGTCTCGGCTTTAGCGCCGGCACCAATTAAGAATTATGGGACAGACTTATCTTTATTAGTTTTTTATTACGCTTCATTAATTACACCGAGCCGTTTGTCTTTATTTAACTCTGCAAGATTCTCCTTGTCATGTCCTTCCTCACTGCAATCTGCCAGGTCTTACTCGCGCTTAATAAATTCAGACCTCGTTTTGGATAACAGAAAATTGTACGCGATGATATAAAAATGAATTTATTGCTACATCACGTGCAGGCGACAAATTTATTTTTATAGACGTCACGCCATCTATGAGCTAGCCGCTGACTTGAGAAGTTTCGATGCGCGTTTTAGATGGTGCTGAAGCTGTACGAGAATGTTCAAGGTGAGAAACATAATCAGGCCCGCGATTTAATAACGATTGGTTGAATTTTTGGAATATGAAATTTGAATCATCTGGTAAAAAATTTGCATTTTGTCGATGGTCCCGGCGGAAGCCCTTTTCATTACAATTCCGGCGCGCTGATCGAAATTCTAATTAGCAACAGGACCGTTCGGGAATAATTCATGAGACGGCGTGCATTTTTTAAAACCCAGCGGCGAATACGCACTCACGCACATGTGGATTTAGGAGTGGCCAAGAAAAGGTTGGCGGATTTGGCGCGGCCTAAAACAGTGAGTTCGCAAGTAATCAACGAAGTTTGCGCTGCCGCCGCCGCCTCTGCAGAACGATAGTCCTTAGCGCCGAAACTTTGGAAGTAATCAGCGCCGGTCGTCGCAAACGGCCGCGTATTTATCACGCCCTCCCTTATATTCGGCGAAATCCACGGGATTAGGTCTATCGCTTACTTTCGGCGAAGTTTCTACCGACGACGCGATTAAAAAAAAAAAGAAAAGGACCGCGAACATCGCCTAATGACAGTAAAAATGACGCGCCGAGAGTTTGAAATTTTCAATTAAATCAAGTCGGGGATGACGCTTTTAATTAGAACGTAAAAGGGGGTAGGTCGTCCGCTGTCAGTTGACACAATTCCATTTATACTTCAGGACTAATTATCATAAGATAAAATTTCATAAACAAAACCCCCCTCTTTCTTGTTGAAGCCCGAGTTGATGACTCTCCCTAGAATCACTCTCATTAGGACCGACATTGTTTCACTTCAACTTCAACATTTTCTGAGGACTCTGCCTTCCCTCTTCCCCACCTTCCACCCCCCTTCGCCTTCGCATCACCGTCCCACAGTCCTCGAACGATGTTAATGATTATTACATTTGCGTGTTTAATTTATATGAGTGGCGTCCTTAAAAGGCCTATTTCGAGACGCATTGTGCGTTTGCTGTACTTCCTACTTGCTATTTTATGTGTACGAGGTGAGGGGGGGGGTGCAGGGATACAACTTTATATTAAATATATTATTTCGTCTGCGAGGAGCACTCTGGAAATTCGACTTCGCTAGTGCGTTTGGATGATGAAAGCAAAAACGAATCATGAACTGGGATTAGGAGACAGGGGATGGTATCAAAATGCGTAACTTTTAGTCGATTTTCATTGCAACACGTGTTTTATATAATGAAAAGAAAAAGGAGTCTGAGTCTGAGATTAGTGTGTTGTGAAACACGTTCACAACACACTAATTCCGAGGATGAAACTGAAGTGAACTTTGCTTTCACGTAGAAATCAATCTGGTTCTCAAATATTGTATTCTGGTGATCAGGCTACTAGCAAGGCACTTTAATATTTCCGCTTCATTTTAGTAGCTTCATTCATTCGTTCATTTTATTGAATGATGAAAGCAAAAACGAATTACGAACCGGAATTAGCATACGGTGGATAATATCAAAATATGTTTCGCTTACTTTGTTAGCACGTTTCTGATTTGAGCTTTAAGCAACCAGAAATTGCTTGCAATGACCTTTTTATATGGAGGGAAATTTTAGCCCTTTTTTCCTGATTATCGAAAATATGTCTCCTCTTCTCTTTCTGTACTTTCTTTCTTTTATAAGAATTTTCGTTTAAAATTAAGAGAAACCATACATTAAATATAGATATTGAAGATAAATAAAGCGAAATACAAAGCAAATTTGGCATAAAGCAAAATTCGAGAGAGCGTTAAAACGATATCTCAAAAAGTTGTGTATTTGTGGGTGCTCAACATCATGTTACGATGACCAACAACAAGAAACGTCACAATGACAGACGTCAGGAGACGTTACAATTGACAAACGTCAAGTAGTCCCACGTTGACAGATAAGGGGGATGCGTCACGTCGAATCTACGTAATAGGGTAACGATGGCAACCGTCAAAATAAACAAAATTAAGGCTCCCCCATTTAACGAATTAAAGCGCAACCGCAATCGTCTCTGATTGGCCAACAAGTCAACAGCAACGTTCTCAAGTCACTACCTCATGGTGTTGTGTTTCTCTGGCTATGTTTCTCTCTCTCGGCATCGCTCTAGGGGTTTGGATTTGCTCGACGGCATCCACGTTCAGCGGAATCAAACACATCGACCACTTAGGAACTCAACTTTATTTATAGTAAAACTTTATATTTACATATTTACAACTTGGAATATATATAACTCGGTCAGTTTTCACTTACGGTAGACTTGAATGCTTATCTTCCGGACGGTTTGACTAACGGCGTTACAGTGCTAACGTTCCAGTTCAGAGTCCAGGAATCGGATGTGTCTGACGGTAGTGAGAGAGACACTCGCTTAGGGACGGAGTACACGGGAAACCCGTGCCAGGTCGGTAAGAGTGAGACACCCACTCAAGAACGTAGTACACGAAACACCCGTGTCAGGTAAGTATGAGTGAGGCACCCACTACTCAGGGAATGGGTACACAAAACGACCGTGTCAGATAAGTATGAGAGGGACTGCGTAACAGAAAGGAGGAGTGGTAGCAGGTAATGCAAACGTAGCACAGGTCGCTAAACGCGTTTGAGTCATGCACAGGCGAGAGGATAATTTATATATGCTTGGGAGTTGTAGAGGGCCACACTCTAGTGGAGCTCCCACCCAAATTAAAATTTTATTTCAGTGAAAACTGAACTATTATATACAAAAATGGTAACTAAAAAGCATTTTACAAAAAAAAATAATATAAAAGTAATCTCAGTAACAAAATAGTTACTTCGTTACAATGTGACAACCTTGGGAACTCAAAAAAAAACATAAAACAGATATAACGAATTGAATATTATCATTTACATTTGGCTAGGTATGAGATCTAATTCAAGATGACGAGAAACAACTTCTGACGTAAGTAGGCAGAGCTAGTAAAATTGGGACATTAGCATTTAAGATAGCTCTACCCATTCTGTATTTGCCAATCGCCAGGTAGAGCTAAAAAGGCGAATGGACGGAACTTATGAAGTTGAGGCACGCTGGCCGTCAAGGTGGAAGTTTTTTTGCGAATTTTTCTTGGATCCCTAGTCGACAATTAAACCACACTTTATGAGCCAAAATTCCTAGAAATCTAACGATGAAATTTTGACTGAGATGCCTCCCAATCTCAGACCACGCGCGCAGATCCGGACTTGAAAAAAAAAATCACTTCTTTGGCCTTCAAAAAATTTTCCTGACCTTACTTGCTGACCGATTAGAATCAAATATAAGATCGATGAGAAGCCTGGCTCCGTTTACGAATGTGCCTGAAAACGTGCACGTTTTTGAATTTCTTTCTTAATAATTATTATGAAAATTATAATTTACTTAAGAGTGATGGTCTGTTAATAATTTCTCAAGTAGTCCCACGTTGACAAATACGGGGGAAACGTTACGTCGAATCTACGTATCAGGGTCACGATGACAACCATCAAAATAAACAAAATTAACACCCGTCCTTTAGCGAATTAAAGCGCAAACGCATTCGTCTCTGATAGGCCAACAAATAGGATCGCACCCTCATTTTGGTTGCTAAGACAATCACCGAACCAAACACAAAAAGACTGTGCTCCGACAAACAGGGCGCAACTCTGCTCATCACTGGTTCGCGCAAGCGAACAGACCAATGATGCAGAGTGACCTAATCCCCGCCACAAAAAAAGATATAAAAGGTAGAGCGTACATGATACAGTTCAAGGTAGTACTGCTTGAATTGAACTGCGTCGAGCAATATTCAACTGCTGGTGCTGTATAGTCTGGTTAAGTATACTCCGCCGCTGGTGCTGTATAGTCCGACAAACCTCACTTTTTGCGTATACACATACTCCGTCGAAGACCAAGTCATTTAATTGATGGAAAGAAGAAGCAAGGAGCAGCGTTCTTAAAAGCTTTTCTTAAAGAACCCAGTTTTCTGCTCCCAACTCACCTCTACCCTCCACGCCGCCTTAAAAAAATTGTAGAAGAGCATCGTCGGACTGTCCAGAAAACCTGAGATACACGTTAATGTTCGCTGAGGTTGTCCCGTAGTGGTTGTAATTGGGAGAGGACCCCTTTTAAGTACGGCTAGAGGATCCCAGACGCTTCTCGGTTAGACGTGTTTGTTTTTCTTTATTTACGTTTACTTCATAACGTTTATGTTTTGTTAAATAACCACTACGAACACGTCCACATATATTAAATAATAATTAAGAAACATTTTAAGCAAAAAAAAAGTATAATAGACAAATTATTAATGAGAATAATTTAGACAAACGTAAAATTTAAACGAAATTGAAATAAATGAAACAAAGAAAGGAATGAAATGGCGTTCTGTACATTAATTAAAGCAATTGGTAATTACTGGTAACTAATTGGCAGTTCAATTAACTTTTGAACGTGCATGGCATGGATGCAGACAAAAATAGAACGTGCAACTTGTCACGATCACACTAAGACATTTTTTTAACGTCAAATATGCCGATGAGTTTATGGCCATACGTCTTCAGACTGTGTGATCTCAGTTCGTGACAACAGCCGTTCTTTTATTCAGTTCCTAATTACGATTAAGATCTGCAAACTAAGTCAAGTTGCAACTCAGAGCACTCGTGTTACAAGAATGGATGCAGGTATATACCTGATTCATCCTGGCGCGCTTTAGTCATGTTTGTTTATTATTGCGTTGTACAGAATACCGTATCTTTACATGGAGAAATAAAAGTATGAATACTTTTAGTTAGTTCTAGTTAGTTTAATGACCATAACGATGCTGATACTTCCTTTGGCGGTAACCCGGTAGACATTTAAAATAAAAGCAGTATACCGTAAAAAAAACTCAAAGTATAGTTTCTTTAATAAAAAATTGAAAAAGCAGGAAAAGTGACGGGCAGCGCTCCGAAAATATGCGTCCTTCTACTATATAAAAAGCCATTACGCAGATACCGACTTCAGAGCCGAATTCAGCGTCCTAGACTTCTTAAGATGGTATTAGTCTTACTTGTTGCTTTCGCCTTGACTCCGTGCCCCCCGCCCCCCCGTCAGTTCAGCGAAGACGAGCGAGTTAAGGCGATGTTTAAGAATAAAAATTACAAATGGGGTCCTAAACATACAGAAACAGAAATAAAACTAGTAACGCACAATTAACGGTTGCAAAAATTTACTAGACCGGAACTACGACCAATAGGTGATGTGATTTCGACCTCAAATATCGTCATTCATTCGTTAATCTTGTTAAAAACTTTTGCAATTAAAAAAAAACGATGCGGGAGAGCTTTTTGTAATCACACTCCATTGATCTACTAATTCTGCACCGTACGTTCGAAATTTTCCATTCCATTTGTCCGATTAGTACAAATCGCCGCGGGTCGTAATTTGATGACGAAAAAAAAACTTGAAAAACAGACCAGGGGGGTCTCCGAATCCGAAGTATATCGACTGACTAACGACGTCGACTGATTCACTTTCGCGCTCTGATTTGATGAATCCCGGAGAGCAAAAATAATGTTGATTTGGTCACGTTTCCGTAAACGAATTTCGCGAAATGAACTCTCGTGTGTGCGCCGCACGAATCAATCCTTTTTAGAGACAATACCAGGCGAGACTGTTTCCGGAAAAAGGGCTGAAATAGTCGGTTTGTCGGGCCCATTGTAGGAGCACCAACAAGAGGGACTATAATTTTCGCTGAGCGAACACCCGCTGCGCCCGTCATGTACGTGTATTATTTGTTTAGAGGAGGTATCGATCGGCGTTCGTTTTTGTTGCCCTTTCTCAATTACGAGCGCAGACGTTGGAATACCGTTTTTACGCCGGCAGTTTGTAGTAGTGGGCGGATTTCTCTATTTATATACATGAAGTTTTTCCGCCTTTACGTACTTCGTTTGAGTGAAACTACCTGAAAGCACGAGCTTCCAAGTTTTCGATGAAAATGAAAAATGCACTCCGTAAATATAATTGAAAAGAAAACTTGCAACTACATCATCTTCGTCGTTTCCGATCAAGTTGCACATCACCTCCTCAAGGTCGATCGACCCTCCCCGATACCGTCGGGAGCTCATTTTAGATCAAAGTGGAGAAAATTCATCATCTTGAAAGATGAGGGGGTGAGGGTGAGGGAGCGCGGGGACAAAAGCACGCTGTGAATGAATATATTTTAACTCCAACTGCAACACCACCTCCCCAGGCCCGATCCTTCAACACCATCGAAAGCTCATTCTTTATTTATTTACGCCATCTTCGCAAGGTCAACCCTCCAACACCATGAAGAGTTTATTCTCGAACAAAGGGAGAAAAAAACCATTCATAACACCTTTTCCGATAGGTAGCGGTTCGAGTTTGGTGATGGGCGATTGGTAGAAGAGGAGACTTTTTTAAATTGGTTGGGCCAAGCTTTACACGTTTGCTCTATCTACATTAACAAAGAACCCAACACTGCAACGTCATTCCCGTAGGTCCAATATCGTCGAGAGCTCATTACCGATTGAGATGAGGAAGAAACCGTTGTAGGCCACCTCCGTAGGGTCGACCCTCCAACACCAGAGCGAGAAAGAAACTATTCATAACGCTCACAGGGGCTTATCCTCGAACAAAGAACACTTTCCAATAGATAAGGGTAGTTTCGAAATGCGTAGTCGGTAGAAGAGCAATCTCTGCACTTGTAGGCCATCTCCGTAAGGTCGACTCTCCAACACCACAGCGAGAAAGAAACTATTCATAACGCTCATAGGAGCTTATCCTCGAACAAAGAATAAAGAAACATACTTTCCGATAGATAAGGGTAGTTTCGAGATGCTCAGTCGATAGAAGAGCAATCTCTGCACTTGTAGGCCACCTCCACAGGATCGACCCTCCACCACCACAGAGAAAGAAACTATTCAAAGCGTTCATAGGAGCTTATTCTTGAACAAAGAATAAAGAAACACACTTTCCGACAGATAAGGGTAGTTTCGAAATGCGCAGTCGGTAGAAGAGCAATCTCTGCACTTACAGATTTTTTGTTAATTTAAAACTGCAACTGCAACATCACTTCCATAGGTCTGACTCGTCAGAGTTGTCGAGAGCTCATTTCCGGTGGAGGTGAAAAAGAAACCATCCATAGGATCAATCCTCCACCAATATCATTAAAGCGAGGAAGAAACTGTTAATTACTTCGTCTGCTCCGAAACGTAGCGGACTTGAAGAGGCAGGGAGTTAAAAATCGAATTTTTTGTTTAATATTGATATAAGAAATTGTATCCTGTACAAAGATTTGTTTATTTTAAATAGAATGCTTTTATAAACAAAACATGAGGAAACGCGCTTGAATCTGAAACGCGCCGTGATGACTCAGGAACATCTGTGTGGCGATTCATCGAAAATCGAAGTTGTAATGATGCGTAGAAATCCTTAAACTTTTAATAACGTTCAATAAAGTGATCTAATGTTGCATCAAATACGATTTATTGCTGCATCAAACGGAATGTTTCTTGGACGCCGAAACGACGTGGTTTCTTTGGAGTAGGTGGTAGAGACGAGATACAGAATAGGATGATGTAGCTTCTTCGGAGGCGATGGTAGCGGGAAGACGCAGATTGACACGGATTCTCGTTGTAGCTTCTTCGGAGTCGGTGGTAGCGGCGAGATGCAGAATGGCAAGGAGTCTCTATGTAGCTTCTCCGATAGTAACGGGAAGGTGCAGATTGGCACGGATTCTCGTTGTAGCTCCTCCGCAGTCGGTGGTAACGGGAAGGTGTAGATTGGCACGGATTCTCGTTGTAGCTTCTACGGAGTCGGTGGTAGCTGCTCGATGCAGAATGGCACGGAGTCTTTACGTAGCTTCTCTGGAGTCGATGGTAGCGGGAAGATCCAAATTGGCACGGATTCTCGTTGTAGCTTCTCCGGAGTCGGTGGTAGCGGCTTGATGCAGTGCCGTATTTCACGGTGGTACGGCAGGATGGAGGAGCAGTCCTTGGGAGTTTCACGAGATCCCTGAACGCTGTTCGTGGTGGAGCGAGAGCAAGGTCAGCTGACAGTCGTGTTATGTTATTGTCTTGTTGGTTAAAACCGTCTCGAGAAATTGGGGTTGTTGATGTCGCCAGTAAGAAGTTTGTAGAATAATAGGTTTCCACGTTTGTTGACGGATAATTACACATCGTTCGAGGATCGTTACGTTTCTTTTGTTGGTTCATCATCCAGAAGTCAAGTCTCAGTCCTGTCGTTATCGAATTTCTCTTATTTATGTATTCCTTCTTAGCACGTTGTGTTGGGTGTCAAGGTATTAGGATCGGATGGCATCAGCAACGAAGCTCGCCTTTGGGTAATCCTAACCCACCTCGTTGAAGCCTTTGGGACCACAATCGTTAGGATTACCCACCTTGTTGAAGCCTTTGGGACCACAATCGTTCCTTCAAACGAGCTTCGTTGCTGATACCATCGTGCCTCGAGATTTAAATAGCTTCACACCGTGTTAGCAGAAAAAGGACCTAAAATTGTAGCTGCCGAACCCCAAAGGTCACCCTCCAAACATTGCACTCCCTTCAGTGGACGAAAACCCCTGCAGTTTGGTGGAGAACATTTTGGTATCATTGACTTTTCTTTTGTTTTTGCATTATTACAATGTACATATCAGTTCTGCTTACGTATCTGTGCCACCGAATTCGTAATTGCCAGACGTAGACTTTCGGTGTCTTCCAAATCCCGTTTATAAAGTTAATTTTAAAGTAAAAGCTTATTGCGAACTACCCTGACTGTAGACAGCGGGATGCAGAATGGCAAGGAGTCTCGATGTAGTTTTTCCGGAGTCGGTGGTAGCGGTGGTATGGCAGCGTGGAGGGACAGTCCTTGGGAGTTTGACGTGGTCCTTGAACGCTGTCCGTGGTGGAGCGATAGCAAGGTTGGCTGACAGTCGTGTCTTGAGGCTGTAAGTGCCTTAAGGGCTAGCTTACGTTTGTATATGTGGTGGGCGCTTCAAGAGCCAGCTTACTTCGTGGGGTGGGCGCCTCAAGAGCTTGCGCGCGTATCTGTATGTGTCAGTGCAGACCTTTACCTCACCATCTATTTTGTTACCAAAGACCTTCGTGGGGTATTCCTCATTGGTTGTTCGGTAATTACTGCGTGGTCGTGTCACCTCTCCTCTCACTGCCTTAACGTCATAGCTTTGCGTCATCTCACCTTATTGGGTGATCAATTATCAGCTTGCGTCGTCTTATTTTACCGGCTGAAGCTCACGACGTATTTTTTCAGCGCGCTGTTGATGACGTCACCAACACCTGCATCCCTCCCATCTTGTTGAAGCTTTTGGAGCCACAATTGTTCCTTCGGACGAACTTCGTTGCTGCTGCCATTGTGTCTCGAGACTCCGTGTTCGCAGAAGAAGGTCCTTTGGTTGTAGCTGCCGAACCTTATAGAGCACCCTCCGAAGATTGGACTCCCTTCAGTGGATGAAGACCCCTGCAGTTTGGTGGAGAACGTTTTGGTATCGTTTTTCTTTTGTTTTTGCGTTGTCAAAATGCACATATCTGTTCTGGGTACGTATCTGCGCCCCCGAATTTGTAATTGTCGGACGTAGACTTTTGGTGTCTTCCAAACCCCGTTTATAACGTTAATTTTAAAGCAAAAGCTTATTGCGAACCACCGTTACTGTCCTTGGGACAAACTTTGTTAATTTTAATGCAAACCATACAGGATGTCGTCGCCGGTGGTCACTCGTTTAACACTCATTTTCGTGTTTTTGTTTAATTTTTGTGCATTATAGAGAGTGACTGCTCATTTTGTCACTATATAAGGTGATTGACAATTGCATATGTTCTGCGGGTATAAACCTGTGTGTTATTTGCTTTTAACGATATGTGTAGGCCTAGCGGTACCACGAGTTTTACTTGCCTGCTTGGACAATTTCACGCTAAGTGACGCCCTATTTACATCCACTGAGCTCAGCTTATTTCCGAGTAAAATTCTTAATATCGACGAATTTTCCACTGAGTTCGCAACATTATGAAGTGTCAAACAGGTAAGACGAAAAAATATGCAGCAATGTTAATAGCGACCATTTCAAAGTTCATATATTTCCGGTTCAAGTGAATTTCTCTTCGTTCCGTCGAAAAATGACTTCGTAATGAGGCAATAAAACAAACCGGAAGCTCCGGGGTTTGATTGGGAAATTATTTGAAACATCCACGCATGAAAGAGCTTCCGATTCGCAGGCATCGTCCCCATTGACTCGACAATCAATCCGGACTCTCTCTCGAAACGGCTTCAATTTGTTAAACTTTCTGGGCGCGTGGGCGGAGGAGGGGGGGGGGGCGTCGATGGCTGTTTAATAACTCGCCCGGCGATGATTAATGAAATTTCGTTGGGAAGCCGAGGAGGAACGCAATAAAAAAAACTGACAAATCAGTCAATTCGGGGCGCTCTAACTGCGTCGGGCAGATAAAAAAGGAAACGAGGGGTGGGTATGGTAATTGAAACAGATTAATACGTGACGTCACAGTCGATCGGGGGGGTGGGTGAGAGCAAACGATCAACAATTTTTTCGCTCGGCTCGGCTCGACTCGAGATGAGCAGCAAAACTCCGACCGACAATGCAAACAATAAAACAAATGAATCCCGAGCACGCTGGAAATTGATCTATTCAGAGCCAGAGCAACCGGTATTAGTCGAACACAAAAGTTGGGCGAGCGCAACAGCGGGCTGTAATTATGCATGCACCACCGCCGACGTAAAATTTATCCGACCGCGGTGTAGTGCACTTGCGTGTAACCTACACGATCATTTTAGTGCAATTACAGCTACAAGCGCCCTCAACGAATATTTATGCGAAATACACGGAGAGAAAAAAAATCAGAG
Organism: Serrognathus titanus; assembly: GCA_039766575.1. Classification (NCBI taxonomy): domain Eukaryota; kingdom Metazoa; phylum Arthropoda; class Insecta; order Coleoptera; family Lucanidae; genus Serrognathus; species Serrognathus titanus. The sequence continues at coordinate 1,515,197 of CM077911.1, forward strand.
TCACGGCGTCGCCTAAGTTAACAATACAATAAATTCTGCATCGCCCCTCCATTTGATTAGGTAAACTTTGGCTAAGACTACCTTGATTTAAAGTTCGAAACTTCGCCTCGGTGATCACGGATAATTAAAGTAAACTCCTTTACCTATGCCGTTGAAAACTCGCCCCCTTGCGAAAAGTCGCGGCGAGGGCGGGCGTTTCCGGCAAATCTCCGAATCAATTCGATCTCGACGCGCGTCACATCCGTCAGGCAATTTTCCGGCCGGGGGCGCTGCAAAGGATAGGATCTGATATTGTCCCTTCATGACAAATACGTAATCTCTGAGTCCGCGCTGTGACAGGGCCGAAGGACCGACCGGGCCAGATAGAGTAATCCTTATGTTCCACAGCTGACCTGTATGATCCTCTATGGTTATTCGAGAAGGAGATGCTTTCATAAAGACTGCATCGTCTCGCTCGCACTCGAAGGATTCGCGCTGCGTGAGACTGCGAGCTCTTAATAACCGGGCACTTCGCATCATTGGTCCTTTCTGTCCGAAGATCAATATTTAAATGTACTTAAGGCCCGAATAATAACAGTAAGATGCTTATTTGCATTAACTCTGGACGAAAATCGTCGCGATTATTAAATTCTGGGACAAGGGTCTAAACCCCAAACATTGCATTTGGGTTCTATTACATAGCTATAAATATTACAAAAGCGAAACGTATTATAACTTAGCTTTATAGTAGTAAAAGCGAATGATGAAACTAGAAACAAAACCAGGACTGGGATTGACATAGAGACGCTGGATATAAAATGGTATTACAATTTAAGCACATGGCTTTTTCGTAATGAAAGCAGAAAAGAATCTGGGTTTGGGATCAGTGTGCTGTGGGTGCCGGGATGAAACTAAAACGATTTTACTTTACTTTTACTTTACATTTCTTGAATGATGAAAGCAAAAACAAAACCTGGGATTGGATTAGGCATGCAGAGGATATATTTCGATTTTAATCCATCGTAATCCCTTTGATAAGGACTCAGACCCCATGCACTCGCCTGACGTACGTATTGTATACAAGCACTAACCATTTTATGATGTGGATTTTGAATGACTACGAGCTTACACGTTTCCCATCTGTAAAGAATGAGACTGTTAGAAATTTCCCCGGTTAGACATAGTACACCCCATAAAACCTTGAACGCATAAACTCGCTGACTTAGTTTTAAGACAGGAAGATCTCGCGCTCTCGTAACGCCACGTGCGCTCACGCCCGCATCCATCATATTTCCGGGGCGAGCTACTGTTGACCGTGAATGTTTTATGCGCCCCATCCATCAAGCGTGCCGTTCTTTGACACTGATCCCGAACAAACTCTAGGCGTAATTGAAATTCTTGCAGCGCGTTCGTAAGCAAGACGGATGCACCTTGGGGTCCCCCCCACCCCACTTTCCCGCGCAGATTTATCCTCGGGGCTGTTAATAAAACTTGGGGCGGGCGTTAGCGTTTAGCTTAGAAAATTAAAGTTAGTTTCACGAAATTGCTTTGTTGGTTTTGGTTCTTACAGGTTATATGAACTTGATGAGTTTCTCATATTGGGAACTTTATTAAAGAATAAATCGAACTTTTGCTTTTTTTTAATCTCTACGTAATGATTGGAGGTATATTTGACGTACGTGTATAGGAGAGACTCCGAAACTTATCTGTCCAAGTTGCCAAACGTTTAAGCCCAGTGAAGAAGAGAATAGGTCTCAAGAGGCTAAAATTAAGGGTTCGGGTCAAGTGTGCTTTAAGGCAGGAGGTCGTTGTCACGATAGCAGTTCCTGCAGGAGGTTGTAGCAGTGACAGCAGTACCATCAGGGGATTGTGGCAGTCACAAACCTCACAGAAGATCGCGGTAGCAACTGCAGTTCCAGCAGAAGGTCGTCGTAGTGGCAGGATATCATTGTGGTAGTAACAGTAGTTCCCGGAGTGTCCCGCACCAGTATCAGAAGCTCCCTCAAAAGATCTCACAGATGGTCGCAATAATGACAGCCCTTCCAGCAGAATGTCATCGTAGTGGCTGCAGGTCCCCCAGGAAGTCATTGTGGTAATAACAGTAGTTCCCACAGTATTCCGCACCAGTGACAACAATTTTCCGAGAAGATCTCAGAAGATGACAAATCTCACAGAAGGCGGTAACTACAGAAAGTCGTCGTAGTGACAGCAGGCCCTGCAGGAAATCATCGAGGTAGTAACAGTAGTTCCCGCAGTGTCCTACACCCGTGACAGCAGTTCCCTCAGAGGATTTCGGAGGATTGTGGCAGTGAAAACTAATCTCACTGAAGGTCTCGGTGACAACAACAGTTCCAGCAGAAGGTCGTCGTAGTGGCAGGAGGCTATTGTGGTAGTAACACTTAATAGTGATCTTAGATGATTGTGGTAGTGACAGCAAATATCACAGTTGGTCGCGATAACGACAGCAATTCCAGCAGTATGTCATTGTAGTGGCAGCAGGTCCCGCAGGTCATTGTGGTAGTAACAGTAGTTCCTACATTGTCCTGCACCAATGACAGCAGTTCCCCGAGAAGATCTCAAAGATTGTGGTAGTGACAACAAATCTGACAGAAGGCCGTGGTAACAACAGAGTTCCAGCAGAAAGTCGTCGTAGTGACAGCAGGTCCCACAGAGGATTGTGGTAGTGACAACAATTCTCGTAGAAAGGCGTGATAACGAAAGCATTTCCAGCAGAAGGTCGTCGCAGTAGCTGCAGGTACCGTAGGGGATCGTTGTGGTAGTAACAGTAGTTCTCAAAATGTCCCGCACCAGTGACGGCAGTTCCCTCATCTTAGAGGATGTGGCAGTGACAACAAATCTCACAGAAGGTCGCGGTAATAACAGCAGTTCCAGCAGAATGTCAACGTAGTGGCTGCAGGTCCCTCAGGAGGTCATTGTGGTAATAACAGTAGTTCCAACAGTGTCCCGCACCAGTGATAGGAGTTTCTCGAGAAGATTTCAGAAGATGACAAATCTCACAGAAGGCAGTAACAACAGAGTTCTTCCTACAGAAAGTCGTCGTAGTGACAGCAGGTCATTGAAGTAGTAACAGTAGTTCCCACAATGTCCTACACCAGTGATAGCAGTTTCCTCAAAGGATTTTAAATGACTGTGGTAGTGACAGCAAATCTCACAGATGGTCGCGATAATGGTAGCAGTTCCAGCAGAATGTCATCGTAGTGGCGATATATCCCGCAAAAGGTCATTGTGGTAGTAATAGTAGTTCCCACAGCATCCCGCATCAGTGACAGCAGTTCCCCGAGAAGATTGAGGCAGTAACAATAGTTCCAGCAGTGTCCTACACCACTGACAGCACTTCCCTCAACGAATCTTAGATGATTATGGTAGTGAAAGCAAATCTCACAGATGGTCGCGATAATGACAGCATTGGCAGCGGGTCCCACAGGAGGTCATTGTGTTAGTAACAGTAGTTCCCACAGTGTCCCGCACCAGTGACAGCATTTCCCTCAGAGAATTGTAGTAGTGACAACAAATCTCACAGAAGGTTGCGATAACGACGGCAGTTCCAGCAGAACGTCGTCGTAGTGGAAGCAGGTACCGCAAGAGGTCGTTGTGGTAGTAACAGTAGTTCCCATAGTGCCCCGCACCAGTCAAGGCAGTTCCCTCAGAGGATCTCGGAGGATTGTGGGAGTGATAACAAATCTCACAGAAGGTCGGCCTTACAACAGCAGTTTCAGCAGAAGGTCGTCGTAATGGCAGATCATTGTGGTAGTAACAGTTAGTAGGGACAGAAGCTCCCTCAAAGGATCTTAGATGATTATGGTATTGATAGCAAATGTCACAGATGGTTGCGATAATGGCAGCAGTTCCAGCAGAATGTCATCGTATGTAGAGGCAGCAGGTCTCGCAGGAGGTCATTGTGGTAGTAACAGTAGTTCCCAGTGTCCCCCACCAGTGACAGCATTTCCCAAGAAGATTTCAGAAGATTGTGATAGTGACAACAAATCTCACAGAAGGCCGCGGTAACAGCAGAACACCAGCAGAAAGTCATCGTAGTTACAGCAGGTCCCGCAGGAAGTTACTGGGGTTGGTAATAGTAGTTCCCGCAGTGTCCCGCACCAGTGGCAGCAGTTCTCTCAGAGGATTGTGGTAGTGACAAATTTCACAGAAGATTGCGGTAATGGCGGCAGTTCCAGCAGAAGGTCGTCGTGGTGACAACAAGTACCGTAGGAGGTCACTGTGGTGGTGACAGTAGTTCCCGCAGTATGCCGCACCACTGACAGCAGTTCCCTCTGTGGATCTCAGAGGATTGTGATAGTGACAACAAATCTCACAGAAGGTCGCGGTAATGACAGCAATTCTAGTAGAAGATCGTCGTAGTGCTGCAGGTCCCGCTGGAAGGTCATCGTGGTAGTAATAGTAGTTCCTGTGGTGTCCCGCACCAAGAAGAAGAACTTTAACGCATTGAGTACGTTCTCAATGAGTGAGATTCTCCCCCGACTCACAATTGCCTTCTGCGTTATCGTGGTGTTTCCCTGCACCAAAGCGATCTTAAAGGAAAAAGGTGTAATCCATTGGAATAACGAACTACCCCTAATCAGTTAAGTTAAACTTTAACTTCGTGTGACTTACATCAAACGAGTTTCTGGGAACAGAATAGACCTAGCTTTGTTTGGTGAGCCAATTCAGACGACGTCAAGGTCTGTGAAGACGTTCGTAAAAAAAGAGGGAATTCGGACCCCATGCCCAAAAACACTTTTGCTTTCATCATGAAAGCGCGACAACCACACAATTAGATTGGGAAGAGTTGGTTTTCGTCATCGAAAAGTGAAAAATAGATTTGTATGAAAGTATTGTGCATAAGGAGGTGGGGCGGTTATATATTTTTTTATATTATGTGAAGGTCTGTGCGTATTGCTTCGGCAGCTGTGACCCCAATAAACGCACAAAAGATCAAACTGGAAACGATTTGCGTCAGGCGGTCCGCTGTGGTCCCGACACGACTGTATTTCCGATGTGCTTCGTGTAAACACAATTACGAGGATTGGTAAGGGTGGAAGGGTAGCGCGCGGAACGCTCCGCTGGCTCACTTAATCTAGCTGGGAACAGTTACCGATAATATGGTCCGAGACCACAACGTAAATTCGTATTTTAAGCGAATGTATGTGCACATGCGGTCGCTGTACAGTGGCCTCAATGTCGACGTCGGGCGCAGCGCATAATTGCGAGCGAATTTTTAATCCACACTCCCACTGCATCCGTATGCTAATTAGCTGGACGTTTTTATTTACTACATTTAAAACTACTAAAAACTTGCATGTACATTTATTTCTCTGTCATAAAAATTTTATACAGAGACGAAGCAGACTGTGTGAGGTGGGTTGTGAAAATTGGCTCACAACAATCTTGTAGATGTGGGAAAAATATTGACCAACATGTTCGAGTACTACTGGGAATAGAGCACCAAAGCAACCGTATCATCCATATAGGCAGAAGCAAGACCAGAAATTGCCAAGGGACTAGTACTGTGTTTTGTGGCGATGTAATATGTTAGAATCTGAAAAGGAGAAATTGAAAACCGAAGAACAAAGAAGTAAGTACATAACTTTTTTGGTGTGGGAGGATTCGCTCATTCGATCATTCATTAACTTTGGACACGTATCTTATTATTTGACTAACGTTTTATAGAAAACACAATTACGCGTTCATCGTTCTCATAATGAAAGCAAAAAACCTTTTGGGCATGGGCTTGCAGGATTATAATACAGTGGATGACACCAAGAAGCTCAATCATATTTCACTCTTCGATTACAAAAGCAACGTAACTCAATTTTGTATTTATCGCTTTTGTAATGAAGGCAAAAAATCTGGGCATGAGGTCAAGATGGAGTTTTATTGTGTTCTAATTTCTGAAGCCGAGAAATGTAGTGAGCTTTACTTTCTATTATATTTGTGAGCCACTATTAGCTAGTGTTGGATCACACGATTGAGTTAAGTTCCTCGTATGATGAAAGTAAAAATAAAATTCGGACTGGGATTGGTAATCAGAGGATGGATCACGTTTTATTTCACATTTAATCCATCTTCGTTGCACATTCCTTCGTTGCACCCTCTTAAGTAACTCCCTCTGTTAAGGGAGGAAAAAGAGCACAGGAACGCAGAATCTCAAGTAGCTAAACCTCTTGAGTGTTATCAATTTCTTGATGAACAAAAAAATGAACAAAAAATGCAGATACCAATAAAAAAATAGGTAGTGTGCTTGCTCGATTACTTAAGGACGAAAGACTCGTTTTATAACTGTGAATTTTCGCCATCTATTGATCATTATTGGGATTAATTTAGTAATCAATTGTTAAAGGGCGCAGAGACAACTGAAACTAAGAAAAATAAAGAAATTTCCTGCCGTAGGTGAACAGTTTATTTACGCAACAAAAATTCCCAGCCTCAACTAACTCCATCTGTTAGGGAACTTCGACATTCTTTTGTTGAGGTGCAAGAAAGACGTTTTCCCATTGTTTTATATTTGAACAAAACAGTTCTTGATGATGCCAGGGACTCATATTTTCAATTAGCTCCATCTCTTAAGTCTTAACGTTAATAATTTCTTGTTGAACCAAAAACGAACAACAAAAAAATTAGGTCGTGTCCTTGCTCGATTACTTAAGTATGAAAGTCTCGCCTCATAACTGCCGATTAGCTCCATCTGTCGGTCATTATTGGTATTAATTTTGTGATTAATGGAATTTGACGCAAAAGAAATTTTTTTCGTCGATGTTCTCAAGGGTGAGAAACTGATTTCGACAACAAGTTTTACTTATTTTTTTTTCGACGACTTGTCAGCTATCCAACGCCATCTGTTGGATTCTATCACAACGAATTTCAATCTTAGTAAGTAAACGCGAAGTAATCACAACCGAGAACCTCAGGATGTTTCAGGTTTTGAAACGCGCAGACTCAAAAAAAAAATACTGGATTAAATGGGAAGAAGAAGAAGAAGAAGTAGATTGTTTCAAAAGTCGTTACCTCATTTTAATCTTTGTACCTAGTTAGTTATTACCCGTTAAGTACTTTTGACTTCCTGTGTTGTTTTGTTGCCTTGTTATGTCACATGTTATCACTTCAACCATTTTTGTGATTTTTTTCTGCTTGTTTTATTTATTCCGCCTTCGGTTTGTTATTGAAAACGTACCGTAAACATTCTCAACGGGCACGAGCGGGCTCTCCTTGGGAGAGACGTGATAATATAAAACATTTCGCGAATGGTTGGGTTCTTTTAATTCTCTTGAAATGTTCATTGAACCATTTTCGAGAAGGCTTATGTTTCCCCTCTTTATTTTTAAATCTATTCTATGGTCTAAGGTCACCGCGATCTGTTTAGTTTTTTTTTTTTGAGTGTGGGTTTGTTGGGGTGGATCCGGCAGGATATGCTGTTTACGTCCCCAAAACTCCTGAAACCCGAAAGAAGATAGAAATACCCCGGAGCAGCTACAGTCGGCTGCGTTTCGTCCTTCCTTAAGGGAGGAGAAAGTAAAAATAAAACTCAAACTGGGATTAGCATTCAGAGGATATACAGAGTGATGATGAAGTCCAGCAAATTAATGAACCTGGGACAGGGATTGATGTATTGGGGGTGACATCAAATTGTGTTTTAACTCTTTGGGGATGAAACCATTGTGAATTTTGCTTTATATTATGTTTCTCGAATGATGAAAGTAAAAATAAAACCGCGACTGGGATTAGCATTCAGATGCTGGATTCATAATGAAAGCAGAAAAACAACTGGGATGGGGATGGTGAACTGTGGGTGGCATCTAATTGTATTTCACTGGCCGGAGATGAAACCGAAGTGTATTTTACTTTATTTATTTATATGAAAGGTAAAAGCAAAACTGGGAACGGGATTAGCTTTCTAAGGTGAATTAAATTGTATTTCACTTTTAATCCATCTTCATTGCAGCAGATCTCATTCGTAATGAAACCAGAAAAGAATCTGGGGTGAATTTTAATTTAACTTCCGCGTCCATTGTCCATAACTGAATTGGCTTCCGGTTGGAACCGCGTCACGACTGCTTCTATTGCTGATGTTTCATTCTCCATGGCAGAAGAACTTCCTCAGGGTTGCCGCTGCTGTTTCTCGATAGTTGATGAGACCACCAGCTGCAACAAAACCGCCAGTAGCAGCAACAGCCCTGAGGAAGTTCTTCTGCAATGGAGAACGAAACATCGGCAGTAGAAACAGTAGTGACGCGGTTCCAACCGGAAACCAATACAATTATATAATGAATTTTGCTTTATATCATAATATTTATGAGCTATTGTTCTAACTTTTGAATCACAGGTGTCTGAAACATGATAACTTTTAGTCCATGTTCACAGCAAGATGCCTTATTCATGATGAAAGCAGAAAGGAAAAGGGGTACGGGATTAGTAAATGACATTAGCAAGTGCAAAAAAAAATGATGGGGGTTGGGAGTTCGATCCCGTCCTAGTACATGTGGCTTCTATGAAGGTGATAAAATTATTATGTCTCGGATTTACGTATCTCCAGGCGAGATTTTTTTTGCCATGAGTACGTTTGATCATGTTGAAATTGATGAAGGCAAACACGAATCGAGCTGATGACATCACTTCATTACAACATGTTTCTTTCACAATGAAAACAAAAATGAACCTTGGCATGGGAGTATCTTCCACTGTACACGTATTCCCAGAATAAGGCTCATTTTTGTTTTCATTATGAAAGAAACGTGTCATGAAGATGGACTAAAAGTGATGTCTTCAACTCTATGCTAATCCATGTCTTCGATTCAACATGATCATGGCTTCGTCTAGAAATACGCAAGTGCGAGACGTGATAATTTTATCACACTCATAGAAGTCCAAGATTGGCAGAAATAATTCGTATTAGCATAAGGGTTGTTACGCTTAAAATTTCTACGACTCTGTTTTCGTATTTGCTATATATAGCGTCTCTTTCCCTTCCCCTCTTCTTCGAGATCAATTGATCCAAATGAGTCATTGAGTTTTGTCCAATAAAGAGGCGGGATACTGTGACACTATGAGCTTGAAAAAAATTGCGGGTGGCATGTGTCTATACGAAATGACCATCGTTTAAGGTCCACAGCCTTCTAGCGGGGATTAAAGTAACTCTATAGTTCTTGAATCTGAAGGAATGTACGGAACAGTTTTAATGAATTAAAAAAATACCTAAAAGCAAGCTGCAGTAAATTGGAGCGTAAAGTTTTATGATTATTATTTTATTGATTCCACAAAATGTGCAACATCGTTTTATTACATGTTTAACAACTGGGAACGAAACTCTGAGTTATGTTGCTTTTACACGATATAATTAAAGGATGCTTAAATTGCTAGGGATATTTGAAAGTCTCATAAGTTTAACTAACAAGGAATTATCGCGACGAGAGATGCGACGATCATTTTTCCAAGAAATCGCTTAAACATATCTATTTTCTCCGAAAATGTAAAACCTTCACCTGCAATTCATCGTTGAAATTTTGTTACTTATAAACGGGTGAACGTAGTTCGTTATTCGTGCAAATGTATAGCCGATTGTAAAAGCTCTCGCAGATGTGAAAGTTGCACGAAGACATAAAACAATAAAACTTTATTCGAACTGTAGAATGCACAAGTTTTAATCAACCCTTGATTGTCCGTACAATTTTTGATTACTTTCACAAAGAAACGAGGAAGAGAATGAACGTTATAGATTATAGGGAAATGTTTAAAAAATTCCACGAAAGAGTTTATAATTATTTCAAAATGTAATTCAAAGTTGAACAAATTATTGAATGTCAAAAGAGTGGAACGAAGAGTGGAACGAAGAACGATTTACAACCAACGCGCTAACAGCACAAGATAGAGAATTGCAAACGCGTCTTGAATTTTGTTAAACTTTTAATAGATTCGCATTAATGATTTGTCGTTGATAATAACGAATATGTTTCTCATTGAACCCCGCATACAACACGAAATTATAATAATTAACAAATCAAACAAATTACGGATATGTTTATATGATTATGAAGTTTTAAATTCTGGCTGTCATCACCATTAAATAATTAAAAAGTAAACACTTTCTTTGTTCTTATTAAAAAGTAAATATTGGATTGTAAAAATATGCCGAAATCTATTTGACGGATACGTTGCTGGGAATAAACTTTATTTACAATGCAATTAAAATTAAAAATAAATAAAAATCCAAAGAATTCGCAACACGGAGATTTGAAGTGTTTTCGTGTTGGAGTGATTTATATGTTGCTTATGTCGAAGCAGATGACTAAAATGGGGCCGTTGTTATCCTTATTTTGTACAATTTGTATTGAATAATTTGCTTCAGATGATTTTCATGCATTTGTTAATAATTTTGCAGCTCATATTTTAACTGTTTAAAAGTCAAATCTACGGCTGAGACCGTAACAATTAAATAAATTATAAAATACTTTTATGACAGTATTTATTTCTTTCATTTCCTGCTCTTTCTTAACCAAGCAAGTGTCGTCATTTTGGGTATAAATGTAAAGAAACAAGACAAATATTATTAACACAAATCCTTTTATATTAACTCATAATTATTTAAATAAGTAACAAAATCCTGAGGTTTTGGACATATTCTAATCTTACAGATTTGAGTGGGGGAACATGCTATTTTCTTAAGAAGGGATTTTTCGAGTTTGCTTATTCGTACAAAAAGCTAAATGTACTTTAACAGTTTGTTTTTAGAATAGCCTGTATAGTTGATTATTTGGTGTATATCTGACGGAAACTAAAAAGTTTAAATAGTAAAAACTTAAATATTACAAAAAAAAAAACTATTTCCTATCGTGTATTAGTTATGGAATTATTAATTCCACTGCAAATTTACGATTCTTAATAACAAACAATTAGAATGACGTAATGTTGTAACACAAGAGCAACCAACATCCTCTGCTTCTTCGTATACACGCGACAAAAACCACCCTCAAGTAAAATGAGCTTATCGTCGATGCTTCTTAGGTGCAAGAACTAAGGGAGATGACCTTGAACGACACGTACTTCGACTTTTCCTAAGATCAACGAATACCTTTGGGACTGTCGATGTTCTTTCAGAAACAAGAACTAAAACACTACTTCTTCACCCCTCCATAATCGGGTTGACCTTGAACGTAGTATGTAGAAAATCAATGTGATAATAAAAAGGAGGGTAATTAATTGTCGATTTAAGAACAAAACAAAGGACGATAATCAAATTGTGTGAAAAATTGAGGAAAAAATTCGAAAAGAAAAAATCCAAAGTAAAAAAAATGTTCGACGGTTAAGAAAGTCGTCATATTAATTACAGGAAAACAAAAAGCGATCGGCAAATTAAATCAAGGTGTAAGTGAAACAGTTTTTCAATCTCCGAAGACGGTGAAAGGGTGTGAGCTACTATCAGTTAGTTTTAAATTACGCGGTTATGTTAATCTACCTTCATTGCATCAGATTCCTTGAACAATGAAAGCAAAAATAAAACAGAGACTGGGATTAGCATTCGGAGCGTCAATATCTAATTGCATTTCAATCTCATCTTTCGAAATGAAAGCAAAAAAGTGTCTGGGTCTGGGATTAGTGTACTGTGGGACATTAAATTGTGTTTCACCCTCCCAGAGGTAAAGGTGAAGTGAATTTTGTTTTATATTTATAATATTTGTGAGCTATCGTTGCTTAGTGTGACTACTTTTAGTTCATGATTATTTTACAACATGTCTCTTTTATGATGAAAGCAGAAAAAAAACTGGGCGTGGGATTAGTGAATTACATCAGCAAGTTAAACACTTACTGGATCTTTCTCATTTCATAAATATAGTTATTATCATGTAACAAGTGCCACCACGCATATTCTCGCAATCATCGTCGACCTTAAATGTCGTAGACATCATAAAAGCGCAGAGTTTTTGAGTGTGCGAAAAAATTTAATTAGATGATTGTTACATTGTATTTGACTCCCCAAATATTAACGTGGATAGTAAACAGTTCAAGTTTATCTTTTGAAATCGAGTGAATCAGAAACCATCCGGAAACCCAAACTATAACAATAGCAATCGTAATTCTCAACGCCGAGCAATTATTCCAGCCAGAGATACCTATACAAGTTGGATGAGCAAATTGTGACCCACGGAGAGAAGGCTCATCGGGTCTCGTTTATTGTTAGGGGTCATATTTGTCAGGCTGTTTCCAGATATTCGCCAGATGTCATGTAAAACAATGCGCATAATTCAAGATCGGGGTGGGCGGGGGAGGCTAAACTTTCGCGGTCCTCCGCCGCCAAAATCAGCTACACCGCATAGTTACCAGCGCCAGCTGCAAATCAACGAAACAAGATACAATGTTTCGTCCCCCCTCGACGCTTCCTCAGGATGGTCTCGTCGATAAAATGCAAATGGCGCGGGCTGGGAATTTCTTCTTTTAATTTCTGCGAGTTGATTTACGGCGTTATTGGTTCGGGGAGCTACTGCGCCGTTACAAAACGGAAAATGGGCGCCATATTACGTACATTTTAATTATCCGCCGCCGCCACCCCGTTAATATTCCGTTCGTTTGCGAGAACTGCTCGTAATTAACGTCACCATGACTGTGTTAGTTGTAATTAATATTGATGAGGTCGACATTGGTGCTTTTGTGTTTTGTTTCTGCCTACCGATGTCAAATTAATGGTATTGACTGCGCCAATATCCAATGGAATTCTTGATTCGTTCGTGAGTTTAGTTTTTTTGTTTCGGAAAGGCGACGCAATCAAGTTTAATCGCCCCGTCTTAACTAGACGTAAGTACGGCGAACGAATTCATCATCGTTCAGTTCGGTTTAATTAATTTTGCTTTATTGAATGCCTGAATTAACCGCGGCAAGGATTTCGTTTTATTTACGGCAGACAAGCGTTTATTAGCGGCCCGATCTTAATTTATGACTTGTGCGGAACACGATTATTTATTAATTAATTAAAATTGAGCCCCTGCTTGGGGTGAAGGAGAAAACATCGAACTGAATTCATCTACTCATTAGTTGCACCTGGAGGGATAAGTTGGTTGTGAGCTGCGTCACCAGTTATGTAAAAATTATAAAAAAAAGACTAATGAAGTGGGATGACGAAAGCAAAAACGAATCTGGGACTGGGATTGGTACAGAGTAGATGAGCTTTAATTCATCTTCATTACAAGTCTTCTTTCAGAATGAAAGCAAAAATGAACCTTGGTCTGGGATTGGTGTACAAGAGAAGGCATTAAATTGTGATTTAAGACTAACGTAATGCTACCCTTTTCAAATCTAAGAGGTTAAAGAGTTGTTAAGTACAGTGCTTAGCGTTGTTGCACGTAGCACCACTCTCTCTCTATAAATGTCTCCGAGACAAAGACGTGTTCAATTTAGACCCAACTAATGCTGGCAAGCTTGAGATTAGTAGGTCTAACTGACACAGCGTTGAAAATAAATTACTTAGCTAATGCGCTCGTCTTTAACGTGCTTTTTAAATTACCATTGGGGGGGCCCCGACTTCGAGACCGCTCCGACTCACGCGGAGCTCCGCGGAAGAAGCGAGACGGACGAACTGCGAGAGCGTCGGTTGCTCAGGGGGTAGTTTATCAGCCGGAATTTTCAATTAATCAAGACCTAGCGGACTGCAGACGAGGGATAAGAGATGTAAAGAAGAAGCACATTTTGCAATTACTCCGGACCCACCGGAGCATGAGGTGCCGGCGACCTTCTAAATAAATTCGTCGTCGGTTTAGCGTTGCTAATGAAACTTCTCGGTACGTGAGCCGTCCCCATCGATTTTTTTTTTCCTTATTGCGGTCGTAAAAAGCTTCCGCGATCGTCAGCGCTAATATTTTATTCAAGTTGGCGGCGGAGGCTGTTCTCTCCAAATCGCGCAGACAATTTTCGCAAATTTCTCAAACATGAAGCTGTCGTTAGACGCCTGAATTATTTATTGCTCGTTTTATTTTGAAACGAAAGGGGCGAGCGCGCGTACAGCCCGACAAACAATTCACTCTAATATAATACAATGGATAACATCAACAAGTCAAATTGTGTTTCACTCTCCGGAAACTGAAACAGAAACTTCGTTCTATAAGAAAAAAGTTGTAACTAGTTTGACGGGAACAGACGTGAACTTAGCCTTATATTATAGTATTCACAAGATATTATTAGTTAGATTTGGTTCACATCCAAATTGGATGATGAAAGCAAAACGAACTTGGGCATGGAGTTGGTAAAGAGTTGATGACTTTTAATCCATCTTCATTATAACACCTCTCTTTCATAATGAAAGCAAAAATGAAACTGGGATCGGGAGTAGTAAAGACTTTTTTTACTTTTACTTTCCGGAGACGAAAATGATGAAATTATTTAAATCTCGCGATAACCGTCCTTAATACCTATAATAGACTGCGATTAGTATAGAATTGATGACTTTATTGTAACACATCTCTTGCAAAATGAAAACGGAAGTGAACCTTGGTATGGGATTAGCGCATAAAGGAAGTGTTTCACTTTCTGAAGACGTAAACAGAAGTGAGCTTTGCTTTATATAGTAAGCTCTCATTAGTTATCTTCTTGCTACGCGCTTTTTTTCACGTTGAAAGCAAAAACGCTCAGGTGGGCGGGTATTACATTACACATCATAATATTTGTATTTGTACTCCTGTATTTTCGCAACGTTTCAGTCCACAAAAAAAAATTATTTGAGTTTGTCCTACGCAAACTTTGTCGCAGTCTCAACGGATAGCGAAGTTAATACAAAGTAAATTTATCAAAGAGCGCGCGGCAAACAAAAAAGCGGACCTCGTTCGATTTGGGGCGACCGAAGCACATCGTGAGTAAGTAGCCGACCACACTTCAGTCGTCCGTCGTCGCTAATTTCGCCTCGAATTAAGGGTTTAAGCCGGAGCTTCCGTTTCAAACCCGACTCTCATTTCGTCGTCCCTCTGTTTGATTTACGTGAAAACAAATGTAAGCCAGGATCACGTGATTATCTTAATTCATTCTCATTGCGACACGTTTGCTGGATGGTGAAAGCAGAAACGAATCTGGGACTAGGATTAGTAAGACTTGACGACATGAAACTGTTTTACTTTAACGCCTCTTTCATGATGAAAACAAAATGAATCTGGGTCTGGGATTAGTCTGTTTCGCTTTCTGAATTTCGAATTTGAATTTGTCCAACGCAAACTTTGTCGTATTCTCAACGAAAACCGAAGTTAATACAAAGTAAATTTATCAAGGAGCGCGCGGCAAACAAAAAAGCGAATCTCGTTCGATTTTGGGAGTACCTAAGTAGCAGACTACACTTCAGTAGTTCATCATCGCTAATTTCGCCTCGAATTAAGGGTTTAAGCCGTGAGTTTCCGCTTCGAACCCGAATCTCATTTCGTCGTCTCTCGATGTGAGCCTCGAATTGAGGGTTTAAGCCGTGAGTTTCCATTTCGAACCCGGATCTCATTTCGTCGTCCTTCTGTTTGATTTACATGAAAACCGATGTGAGCCAGGACCACGTGATTATCTTAATTCATTCTCATTGCGACACGTTTGGTGGATGTTGAAAGCAGAAACGAATCTGGGACTGGGATTAGTACAGACTTGATGACATGAAACTGTTTTACTTTCACGCCTCTTTCTTGTTGAAAGCAAAAATGAATCTGGGTCTGGGATTAGTGTGAGAGAAGACCTTAAATTGTGTTTCGCTTTCTGAATTTCGAATTTCAATTTGTCCAACGCAAACTTTGTCGCATTCTCAACGAAAACCGAAGTCAATACAAAGTAAATTTATCAAGGAGCGCGCGGCAAACAAAAAGCGAATCTCGTTCGATTTTGGGAGTAAGTTACAGACTACACTTCAGTAGTTCATCATCGCTCATTTCGTCTCGAATTAAGGGTTAAGCCGTGAGTTTCCGTTTCGAATCCAACTCTCATTTCGTCGTCCCTCTGTCTGATTTACAGGTGATGAAAGCAGAAACGAATCTGGGATTAGGATTAGTATAGACTTGATGATATGAAACTGTATATTTTTACGACTCTTTTACGATGAAAGCTAAAATGAATCTGGGTCTGGGATTAGTGCAAGGGAAGACATTAAATTGTATTTCGCTTTCTGAATTTCGAATTTGAATTTGTTCCACGCAAAGTTTGTCGTATCCTCAACGAAACAGAAGTTAATACAAAGTAAATTTATCAAGGAGCGCGCGGCAAACAAAAAAGCGAATCTCGTTCGATTTTGGGAGTACCTAAGTAGCAGACTACACTTCACTAGTCCGTCGTCGCTAATTTGGCCTCGAAGTGAGGTTTAAGCCGTGAGTTTCCGTTTCGTAGCCGGCTCTCATCTCATCTCGTCCTCCCTCTCCGGCCCTCTGTTTGATTTACATGAAAATCGATGTGACCCAGGGTGTCGTGGAACACTGCCAGAGTCAATATTTTACCAAAAATAACAAAAAACGACGCGAAGCAACGCACGTCGAGATAACTCATTGCTCCTGCCGGGCGGGGGTGATTTATTCATCAAATCGAGCGCGGATGAGTTTTGCTGTGTTTAACCAATCGCCAGCAGATGTCCTGATTTTAGAACACCTGCAATTTTACTATAAATATTAAGAGCCGGAAGGGCAGTAGGGGGTCACAAAGAAAGCGGTTTACTGAAAGCTATTTACTGAAATGAAATTGTAAAGATGCCGTCCAAGTTGCTTTCTTAATTAGCAAATTACTTAGTAAACAATACAAAGCGGAGAAGATGAAAACGCTCGCACTTAATCGGATAATCCCTGCCTCGCAAACTTATTTTTTGTGACTGTAAGCGAGCCGGCTTTTAAATTCACTCGGACTCGTCGCTTCAGAGAGCGATGCGAAAAAATAATCTTCCCCATCATCGAGCAAAAAAAAGGGGGGAAAATCCGACTCGTTCTCCGCGCTCCCCCCCTCGTCCCGAACCAACCGAGGGGTAAGTGTTGTCGGATCCACAATGGACCCGAGTGGCTTTACATTTGCTTAAAAATGCGGCCGACTGTTGCCGCGGGATCGACGTTGATGTATAACTTCATAGCAGATTGATCGTTCGCCGGCACGCTCGACTTCCTTTTCGCATTTTTCGCTCACGTATGCATTTATCTTTGTTAGGGACGCGCGGTTTAATGGCGCGAAAAAGGACCCCGACACATAGCCGAAATAAAATTAACCGCGCGCCCCAGCCCGCATTTTTCTTTATTAAACCAATGACAATGTGTCCGTCGCCTTGATACAATCTGGGACTGGGATTAGTAAAGAGTTGATGAAATCAAACCGTTTTACTTTACTGCAACATGATGAAAGCAAAAATGAATCTAAGTTTGGGATTAGGCGTACAAGGAAAGAGTTACATTTTCTGAAGATCAAAACTTTGCTTTGTATAGTAATAGTAACATATTATTAAGTTCCACGCTAATAAAAAGGAAACGAACTGAACTAAAAAGAACTAGCTGTTGCTTAGCGGCGCCAAAGCAGTCAAGAACTCGTTGCGACTAACTCATAACTTCACGTCTTTGTTTGTCTCAGTTACTTCCACATACAAAGTGATGATAATAAATGTAGTTTTAAGGGCGGGGTGATATATAATTCACCTGTAGACATCGAGCGC
Source organism: Serrognathus titanus (assembly GCA_039766575.1). Taxonomy (NCBI): domain Eukaryota; kingdom Metazoa; phylum Arthropoda; class Insecta; order Coleoptera; family Lucanidae; genus Serrognathus; species Serrognathus titanus. The sequence continues at coordinate 1,532,805 of CM077911.1, forward strand.
GATTCATCTCGTAAACAATTTCCGGTGCATTCTCGCGCGGAATTCCTTCGTCGCTCCGGGCGCTGCATCAGTATCAGCAGCAGGTATTTTTAATAAAACGTCCGTCACGCTTTAATGCACGGAATTGCCACATACGTCAGAGCGCATAATGGAAATAAAATATGCATGACGTCGGGTGTGTTTTGCAAAGTGGTTGCCTCCGCCTCTGACGTTCACTCGAGTGCGTCTGTTTCCGCTGTAGTAGTTTTCCACATTGGTTTCACTTTTTATCGAGCTTTCAGTTTTTCTTACGTTTTACTCTACTAATGTATTCCAGAATTGAGATGGGAGACGGGAATTCGATCCTGTCCTAGTATACAAATGATAAAATTTTTATGTTTTGGACTTCCATATCTCCAGGCGTTGTCATGATTATATTAGAGATGATGAAAGCAAGAACGAATCTAGAACTGGGATTAGAATGGAGTCGATGACGTTAAATTGTAATTCATTTTTAGTCTCTTTTCTATAATGAAAGCAAAAATGAACCTGGGTATGGGAGTGTGTGTGCAATGAAGGCCATCATACTCTGTTTCTTTTTCTCAAGTTTTAAATTAAACGAAATTCTCTTTTTAGAAAAATAAAAAATAGTGCGGAAAAATCTGCAATGGCGAAGAAACGAAGATACTTCGATTAAGAAAACAAAAGTCGTTCGATTTTACAAACAATTAGAGAAGAAATGAAGAAAAATATTAAAAGCAAAATATTCAACGATAAAAATTACAATCAAAACATAACGAAAGACAATAGAATTAGAAAAATAAATAAATAAAAGGTGATCGGCGGTTCAAATAAAAAATTAGAAGAAAGAAGAAAGTTCAAATAAAAAGAAAGTCAGACGGTGAAGAAGCAAAGAAGTTACAGTTAAGTAAACAAAAGACGACAGATAAATCGAATTAGAGACAAAATCACTGAACAAACAAAAATAAAAAAAAATATTCGAGGACGGTAATCAGGAGGCAACATAAAATCAAATCATTTACAAATTTAATTAATTAAACAAAACAAGGGAGCTCCTTATTTAAGGAAGATGTTTTATTAATTGTAAGAGATAAAAGGCGATCGTCAAATTAAAAAAAAAGGAAATAGATAATTTAAAAAAAATCGAACAAAAAGATATTTGCAAAGGCTTTTCAACCGGAAGAAGCAAATAACAAAACAAGATAAAGTCATACATTTTTACTGATTATAAAAAAAAAACAAAAGGCGATCGGCAAATTAAATGAAAAATTTATAATTTTTTTTAATGACTAAACAAGAGAAAATTCAATCGGGAAGTAACAAAAAAACGTTTAAAATAAAAAAAAACAGAAGATAAAAGAGAAATTTCATTAATTTTAAAAAAAAACAAAAGAAGGTCGGCAAATACAACGAGAGAATGATAAGAAAAAGATAATTTTTAAACAAATTAAACAAAACAGATGACGAAAGACATTTAATTAATTTTAAGAAAACAAAAGGCAAGCGAAAAATTGATAAGAAAAAGAACGTTTTTAGAAACTTCAGCCGGAAAGAAACAAAGACGTTTTGAATAAAGAAAGATATTTTATTAATTATAAGTAAACAAAAGGCGATCGGCAAATAAAAAAAAAAGATAAGAGAAAAATGTTTTTTTAGAGACGAAAGAAAAAATTCGATCTGGGAGAAACAAAGACGTTTCAATTAAGAAAACAAAAACAATTAAGAAAACAAAAGATAAAAAAGACATCTTATTCTTTATAAGAAAACAAAGGGCAATCGACAATTGAAATGAAAAAAAAAGTCGCAACCAATAATAAACTTTATTTTGTCATTTTATTCGTTCATCGTTCAGTTGTTTTTCATTCTAAATTTTTTTTTTGCCAATCGACAACGACTTTTCACCTAAGAAAACAAAAAGATAAGAGAAGACATTTCATTAATGATAAGAAAACAAAAGGCGATCGGCAAATAAAATGAAAAATTTCTTTGAGAGATCAAACAAAAAACCGTGTAAAAAATTCAACCGAAAAGAAACAAAGATGTTAAAACAAACGATAAAGAAAATTTTTAATTAGTTATAAGAAAACAAAAGGCAATCGACATTTAACTGTTTTTTTTAATCGTAACTGTACCACTAGAAAATAAATCGCAACCAACAATGAACGTCATTTTGTCTTTATCATTTGTCATTAAAAGAAGACAAAAGGCGATCGGCATTCAACTGTTTTTCAAACCCTAATAGTAACACTAGAAAATAAAGATAAAAAAAACAAACACCTTATTAGTTATAAAAACAAAAGAACACCGGTGAAAAATTTCAACAGGAAGAAACAAAGACGTAACGATTAAGAAAACAAAAGATAAAAAGGGCATTTTATTAATTATAAAAAAAAAAACAAAAGGCAATCGGCAAATGCAATGAAAAATTAATAAAAAAATGAAAATTTTTAGATCACAAACAAATAGAATCAACTGGAAAGAAATAAAGACGTTTCAATTAAGAAAACCAAAGGTGAAGAAGACATTTTATTAATTAAAAGAAAACAAAAGACGATCGGCAAATGAAATAAAATATATATACATATAAGGAAAACATTTTTTTTAGAGACTAAACAAAAAATCGCAGAAAAATTTCAACCGAGAACAACTGAATATGTTTCGATTAAGAAACATTTCATTAATTATAAAAAAAATGGAAAGGCGATTGACATTCAATTGTTTTCTTATACCCTAATTGTAACGCTAAAAAATAAATGCAAAATTTAGAAGAAAACAATTTTTTCATAACTTGCAAGAAAAAATTTAACCAGGAAGAAACGAAGACGTTTCGATGAAGAAAACAAAGAATAAAGATATTTCCTTAATTGTAAAAAAATATGGTGATCGGCATTCAACTGTTTTTTGAATCTTAATTGTAACTCTAGAAAATAAATTGCAACCAATAATGAACGTTATTTTATAATTTTATTTCTTCGTTCTTTAGTTTTTTTTTTAAATTATTTTTAAACAGTCAATGAATGTCAGCTGTATACATTTTTCTGTCTTAACCATTCGACATTCAATTGTTCTTTTAAATCCTGATTGTGACACCAGAAAATAAATCGCAACCGTCATTTTGTAATTTTATTCGTTCGTTATTCGGTTATTTTTTAAAATTCTTTTTAAACAGTCAATGATAGTCAACCATGCATACATACCATTCTGCTTTAATCATTCGACATTCAATTGTTTCTTCGGACCCTAGATATATTACTACAAAATACATGAAGTAATGTTTTTTAGAAATCAAACAAAAAAACTTGAGAATAAAAAATCGAGCCGAGAAGAAACAAAGACATTTCAATCAAGAAAACAAAAGACGAGGAAAATACAAATTTCTCAGGAAACATCAAGTTGAAATCAAAACTTAGTGAAACAATAACAAAAAGTGCAACGTTTCAATGATACACAAGAGAATAGAAAAAGATGAAAAATTAAAAGACAACCAATCAAAGCGAAGTGAAAGAAATCATAGGCAACAAAGGCTTTTCATTAAAAAAATAATTAATTTGAAAACATTGCCCCGAAAGTACCGGTACCTTTGGGAACTGCAAATAAATACACATTTAATTTCTGCGTACACACAGGACGTGATCCCGAATGATTCGATTAGGGCTCCGTCGAGACCACACATTTTCATTTTTCCCCGTTTCCAAACGAATTCACAGACGCATTTCATTTAATAAATAAATTCAATGCACTTTTTTTTAAAAAAAAACGCAATACGTTTTTGTTTTTTTTTTACCATAAAACTCAACAGTATTTATAAAATCCTTTTCGACGTTCTATTTCACCGCCGGCGAGCATCGAAAAACGTTTCGCGCACGTTTATTAGCGAACAAAGCGAACGAACGTCTGCATTAAACCCTCGAACGCAACGTTGCTTGCACACAACAACGAAATGCAGGCGGCACGCCCCGAACATGTGAAAACAGAATCCCCTCGAACGCTGAGCATGTTTACACGTAGTTTTATTTTTCGCCTCGTCCTCGAATGGCTTTCGAATTCGGCGCCACGTAAAATATTCTGCGAGGTGTGCTCGTACTAACGGAGGGATCGTACGGTGGACCTGGGGGCTTGGGCTTTTATTGACCCGAAAACAAATCAGGTCGATCTGTTGCGTTCCGTGTGCGTAATGGATTAGGTTCTGGACGAAATGGCGTATTTCGGACAAATTTATTACGATAATGTTGATAAATTATATAACAATAGATCGGATGTTCACGGTTTCACAGATTACAAAATCCAGTGTCACAACTGGCGTAAATTATTATTATTATTATTTGCGGGTTACAATTATTTTATGTGAACGAGCGAGTCATATTTAATTTTATTTGAAATTGCCACTTCACTACATTTTTTATGATGTTAGCGCGTCGAAAATAACTTAGAATCATCGAGGTGGGTAATTAGGGGAAACCCCAAGACCTACCTCTCCTAACTGGTGTTATGCTTTGTCTATGTTGTCAAAGGCTAAGCTCAGTGAATAAGCGATGAGCTGGTTCCAGATTTTTAAATTTAATAACAATACACCCTATCGTTCAGACTTTAAGTCCGATTCTCTTAGCAGGGGCAAAATAACGTCATGAGTGAGTACTAGTTCGTGCTAGGCTATGTCTATGTAGTCAAAGGCTAAGCTCAGTGAAGAAGAAGTGAGTCGGTTCCAGATTTTTAGATTTAATAGTAATGCTGCCTATGATTCAGCCCGATTCTCTTTACAGGGACAAAATAACCACGTGAGTAAGTCCTAATTGATGCTGGGCTAAACCTATGTTGTCAAAAACCAAGCTCAGTGAAGAAGGAATGAGTCTTTTCCATAGTTTAAGATCTAATAATAATATTCCCTAACGTTCGGGTTTCTTTAAGTCCGATTCTCTTAGCAGGGATAAAATAACGACGTCAGTAAGTCCTTTGGGGTATAGCCGGCGCTGCGTACATGAAGTTCGGGAGTTCTACATGCAAGGGTTCGGCTGTTAAAGCGAGAATTTACTTAAATAATTTTTGATATTTTCGTCCACGAGTGTCATGCGTACGTTGGAGTTGATGAAAGCAAAAACGAATCAAGGACTAAGATTAGCATCGAGTTGATGATTCATTTTTAGTCTATCTTCATTACTTTCATGTCTCTTTCATAAGGAAAGCAGAAATGAACCTGGGACTGAGAGTGGTGTGAATGGAAGACATCAAATTGAGTCTCACTTCATGAAGAAAGAAAGAGAAGTGAACTTTGCTGTATTTAGCAATATTTAGATTAGATTTGGATCACCTGATTATGTTAAATCCATCTTCCTTGTGACACGTTTGTTGGATGATGAAAGCAAAAACCAGTCTGGGACAGCCATTAGCATAGACTTGATGATACCAAGTAGTGGTTCACTTTTAGTGCATCTTTGGGGGTTGATCGTCTTCTTGAGCCAAACAATTGATTGTCACAAACACAATGAGAATGTCTTAATTATTAATAACAACAATAGAAAGGTGTTAATATGTCGGAACGTCTCCAACTGGAAGGCTCGAAGTGGAGCTTCACTCTATAGATCTGAGCTCGATGAACTTAGTGTACAAAGCTCAGGACATAGCTTCGCTCCACAAAACTCAGGACATAGCTTCACTCTCTGGGAATGAAGAAAACCCCAATCTGCATTGTCCAATTGAAAGTCACGTAATAGAGCTTCACTCTGTAGATTCCGGCGCAACGAACTTACTTACGTTGAAGAAAGCAATCTCCGATAGCTCACAAGAGAGTGTCTCAATAGATCTGAGCACGGCGAACTTACTCTCTCCAACTCTTCTTTAAAAAAGGTAACATAAAATCTGCGTAATACGAGTTGGAACAGCTCAGAAGATAGCTTCACCACATACAGCTCAAAACATAGCCTCACTCTACAAATCTGAGAATAGAGAAGACCCCAATCTACATTCTCCAGTTGAAAAGCTCTGTTGGTCTATGTACGACAAACTTACTCACATCTCTGAAAGCTCACAAACTCATATTTCAGTAGATCTAAGCACGACTTACTCTCTCTTTCTAGGAAAATTTCTCTTTGTATCTTAAAACCTACGTAGAACAAGTTTGAACTACTCAGAACATAGCTTCACTTCACAAAGCTCAGAACATAGCTTCGCTCTACGGTAGATCTGGGAATAGAGAAGACCCCAACCTACATTCTCCAATTGAGAGTTTCACTCTGTAGATCTGTGCGCGACGAATTTACTTACAGTGCAGACAATAATCTCCGAGAGTTCACAAACTCATGATAACGTAGATCCTGAGCACGGGGAAAGCTAACGATGAAGACATATCTTACTTCCTGCAACCTGTAGATGTTGGGCTGCCTCGTCTGGTGTGTCCTTACTCTTCTTTGAAGAGGTCGTCCAACTCCTCTGGTTCAGGGAATTTGTCGTATTCCCTCAAAGTCTCGTATGCGCGTCGCACTAGTTGCAACCGGGGGTCTGCTGGGTGGACTGAGCGGTTTAACCATGCGTAGAGGTTATACCGACTTTTAGGCTGACTTTGGTTAGGAGTCTCCGACCTTCCGGTTGGCGAGGAGTTTCCGAACTTTCGGCTGGCGAGGAGTTTCCGACTTTTCGGCTGGCAAAGAGTTTCCGACCTTTCGGCTGGCGAGGACAGAATGCCTCTCTTGCTGCTTCGCTTGCTAGCCCCGGCAGCCATCTTGTAGAGGCGCTGAGTGTGGTGTGGAAGAGTATTAGAGCTTGGTACATGATAGAGATGGGTCGCAGGAGGCGCTGTGGTCACTACTATAACGATTCTTTCATAGTGAAAGAAGGAATGAACCTAGAACTGGGAGTAGTTTCTTAGAAGTCGGAATTACTTCAATAAGGTTAAATTGCATATTACTCTCCTAAGAGGGTAACAGACTCGAACTTAGTTTTATATTATAATATTTGTAAGCTATTATTAGTTAGATTTGGATTACATGATTAAGTAAAATCATCTTCTTTGCGACACGTTTGTTGTATGATGAAAGCAAAACGAACTTGGGGATGGGACTAGTAGAGTGTTGATGACTTTTAGTCCATCACCTCTCTTTCATCATGAAAGCACGTCACTAGAATGTTCTAGAAACCACGAGAGATGGCTAGGTGATGTCCTATCCTTTATTCCATCATTCAATACGAAATTGTTTTTTTTTCTCTCTAAATCTTTGATAGTTTTATAAAAATCGCAACTATTGTTGATGTTCCAGGTTCAAAACTGTTTCATTTCTGACTTAATTATTTCGAATCCCCTGAAACTGACGGACAACGGGCTGCATTAACGGCAGGCGTCAGGCAAACATCAATGATGATTTGTGGCGATTAAAAGCGTTTAAAATTCGACCCGTCCGACAGCCGTCAACAGCGGACAGGCCCCGGTCGGCCGAAATCGTATTTATTTATTTTGCAAATTATGTAAATGCGGTTTTCGGCTGTGCGTTTCGTTCGCTTTGTTTGTCGGAGTGAAATTCGATTAAATCCATCGAAACAAAACGAAACGAAAAACAAAAAAGAAAATTGGATCGCGCTCGGGCGCCTCCACCAGAATGTCACATGATTTTAAAACCGCACGAGTTTTGTGTTTTCTTCGGAAAACCTTCCTCTTCGCCCCTCCGAATCAAATCAACGACCAATTACGTGATTCACTGAGCCGTTCCGGACAATAAAATTGCGAAGATTCAAAAAAGGGGGGTGAGGTGGGGCCACGCCCTTTTTAAATTAAGCTTAATCACCCAATTTACCGTTCCCAAGAATTATGTCGCATTAATTGCTGATAAAAACGGCTCCTATATTAGTCTTAATTACGCGACGGTGCTCCGCGAATAGAATTAACTTTTCGGCGCGCTCCATTTCACTTGTCTAATCCCTCAATTTCTTAATTAGGAGGACCCCGGTTCGTCTCAACTCGTTATTTATAAACCTCTTGGAATTGATCGCGTCATAACCCCAAAATTAAATCTGTACGTCTTTAATTCGTTGATTCAAGTTTCATCCAGACGTTCCTGAATTATGAAGAAGGTAGAGTGAACACCTACATCTCAACTTACCCAAAACTTTGCCAAATTATCCTAGACTGTGAAAATCTGGTTTTAATTATCGAGACTTCTAAGTTGTAACAAAACACTGCTCAGCTACGCCTGCTAAGCTCAGTGAAGGAGGTAATGGATATGTTTATCAAATACAAGAAAAATAGAGCGTCTGGTGCTGCTAAAATAACTCCGAGGCCTCGCCAAATCGCCTGCGATAGAGGAAATAGCTGCTTTGGCGTTTCCTCCAGCAACCCATCATTAGCACTGAACGATTCTCCAAATACCTATCCACTTCCTATGTTGGCTACTATCTTAAGAGTCGTCACTTACTATTTCCTCTGTGTTGGCAACACATGTACTAGGAAGACCTCTTTTGCAATACTAAGATTACCTTATGGAAGATGGGCTTTTGCTGAAGGAAGTTTGGGACCGTGAAAGCTTCGGTTCAAAATCAGAAAAGGGTCTTTGGGCTTGACGACCCTACAGATCTGAGTCGATTGACCAGAGCCAAGGTATGCAAAAGCCTTCCATACGGAAGAGCGGGGTCTCGTTGGTTTAGCAAGTGGGTGTCAATTAGGTTTGGTTTTGTGGGGTGAATTGGCTATTATAATAAGTGTCGCTATCGTACTAGGAGCACCTCTCTCGGTGTTCTAAGAGGCTCCTGTAGGAGGAAGGCTGAAACCTACTGCGTGATCGGCTGAAAATAAAAAAAAATTATCTTTGGGCTTGACAAGCCACAGAACTGAGTCAGCCCTGTACGGAAGGGTTGGCCTGAACGACGATATCGGGGGTTATCATGAGCGGGCGATTAATCTAGTGCGCACTGATTAGGTTTGGCCTCGTGGGGGCTTTAGCTATCACCTTAACTGTCGTTATTGAAGACACTTGTACTAGGAGGACGTCTCTCGTTGTATTAAGTTAACTTTTAAGAAGAGCAATTTTCTATCGAAGGAAAGTTGGGACCGTAGAGGCTATGAGCCGGCTGGATGTTTGGGCCTGACGATCCGGCAGACCTGAGTTGGGTAACAAGACTCCTTCGGCCTAAGCAGTGACATCGGAGGGATATTAGGGAGTTTCTGGTTGCCTGGGGGTCTTATGCGTGCGTACCGATTAGGTTTGGCCTCCTGGGGGTCTCTTAGTTGCGTTATCAACGGACAACCTCTTTAATACAGACACACAGTTTTAGGAGGAACACTCTCGCTGTTCCTAAGATGACTTCTAAGAAGAGGAGTTACCTACCGGAGGCTGTGACCCAGTTGGAAATAAAACAAAAACGATCCGACGGACCTGAGTCGGCTAAGAAGATACCTTCAGACTAAGCAGTGAGATATCAGGAACGACTGGTTGTTTGGGGGTTTCGCTGACTTCCCTAGTGCGTACCGAGTAGGTTTGGCCTCGTGGGGACCTTGGTTATCATCTTATGTGTCGTACCTCTTTAATACAGACACATGTTGTAAGAAGACCTCACTCACTGTTATTAGGATTACTTTTGAGAAGAGGCGTTTCATATTGGAGGCTGAGACCCGGCTGGCATTAAAAAAAAAGATCTTTGGGCTTGGCGACCCGACTGACCTGAGTCTGAGTAGTGATATGGGGGCCACATCAGGAGAGACCGGTTATCTGGGGATCTTGTTGACCGATTAAGTTTGGCCTCGTGGGGGTTTAGGCTATCATTTCAAATCGAAGAGCACACTCACGGTTTATTGTTTAATATCGACACATGTATTAGGAGGACCTCTCGCTGTAGGAACATGACATTTGGGAAGAGGAGCTTTCTGCTGGAGGAAGGTTGGAACCGTGAAGGCTTCAACCTATTGCGTGATTTGGTTGTAGATCAAGAAAAGATCTTTGGGTTTGACGACATGCAGACCTGAGTCGGCTGAACGGAGCTAAGATGCGGAAGGGCCTCCGCGGTGACATCGACCGGGAATCTGTTGACGTATCTAGTGTGTACCGATTAGATTTGGCCTCATGGGGGCCTTGGCTATCATCTTGAATGTCACTGTCGAAGGACTACATTTTTAATACAGACACATAGTTCTAGGACAACCTCACTCGCTTTTACTAAGATGACTTTTGAGAAGTGTGAGAAGAGGAGTTGCCTGCCGGAAGCTGTGACCCATCTGGAAATAGAAAAAGGATATTTGGGCTTGACACTCCGGCAGACCTGAGTCGGCTAACAAGAACTCTTCGCCTTAAATAGTGACTTCGGAAGGCTAGCAGAAGCGACCAGTTTCCTGGGGGTACCGATTAGGTTTGACCTCGTGGGGGTTTTGGTTATCATTTTAAATGTCGTCATCGAAAGGCACACTCACGATTTATTGTTTAATATGGACACAAGTACTGGGAGGACCTGTCGCTGTAGAAAGATGACATTTGGGAAGAGAGGCTTCCTGCTGGAAGAAGATTGGGGCCCTGAAGACTTCAACCTACTGCGTGATCCGGTTGTAAATCAGGAAAAGATCTTTGGGTTTGACGACCGTGCAGACTTGAGTTGGCCGAACAGAGCCTTAGCATCTTAATGCGGAAGGGCTTAGACGGTGAATCGACCGAGGATCCGTTGGATTATCTAGTGGATGCCTCTCCGGCCTTGTGGGTCACTCGCCTGCATACCCAGTAAGAGTGGTTACAGTCTCTCGCCTTTACTAGAAGGGCAACCTAATTTGGGTGCCTCGATTGGACGTATCGCAATCCCACGTCAATGGTGGTCCTGTTATTGACATTTAGAGTCTAGATCGTTCCAACATGGTTACTCAAAACGTTAAGCGATCTCGTGACACTGGTCAAACTTATCTATTTTTCCAAAAAATCTTATGATTGGTCTTTTCGAATCAGGTAACCCCCCTCCGTCCGAATTCTATACATTAGTGCAGGAGCAACTGATTTAGCGGCAGTGGACTTGCTGATCGCGTGGGGTAGACGTGGTTGTTCCGCCATATTGTGAACGCTCCAGACTGAGATTGTTTGGTCGAATGTTGAGCTGGAAATAATTTATCGTATTCTGAGATGCAGCTTCAAACATTTTTTATGCTTTTCGAAGCCTGATCTCGACAATCAAATCCGGTATCTATGGCAAGCGAACGCTGTGCACATTTCAGGTTGTAACTTTGGTTTTTTGTTTTCTTTATTAGTCTTGTTTGTTGTTTTACAGCTGTCGCTTTGTGCGCTGTTTATTTTCAGTTGATTTCATAAGGATGGTATGCAGGTACTTGAGATTCTATAATTTGTACAGATGACATGTATAAGGAAGTCGACGTGTTAATCATTAATAGACATTTCTTTGATATGATGAGACATTATAGGCAAGTAAGGTTCGTTCGAGCAATAGGAATCATAACCATATTCATATTTCGAACACTCTAATGCTGTTTATATCTTCGCTCTGCATTTAACATCGTAAAGCTCTAGCATCACGTGGAAAGAAGAGCTAACGATTTCCGTGCTGCTCTGAAACCTACCCCGCTACGACTAGCTAGCACGGGTAAGGTGCAATCCCTTCCTCCCTCCCCCCTTTAATTTGTTACCGCCCTGCTTCACCTATATAGGTTAGGTAGTTTAGTTTTGAGTTGTTTCTTATTTGATCCCGGTTTCATATTTGCAACGGAAGAGTTCGATCGTTAATGACGTTAATTATGCACCTACGTGATGTCGTCGGGGTACGTGTTTTGCGGAAAACTGAATCGAATTATTCGCAAACTAATTTGGAGCCGAGCGCAGTAACTATTCCGGACCGTAATCGTATTTAATTTCATAGGGAAGTTTGATGCAAGTTCGAACTTTCTCGCGCGCGTTCCGAAATTACGGCGACAAAAACGACGAATTCGAGTTACTACCTCCGCCGCACCGCGCCGCGCCGTCGCGAGCGGAATTAAGGGACTACTCGTTGTAAATAATTATAGTATTAGGGCCTGACAATGTGGTGGAGGCTCGTAAAATGCTATTGCAATATACATCGGGATTTGGTTAGGGTCTCTCTGCCTTTCATCGGGTCTGACCCGATTTAGGTATTTAGATTCGCGGGTCCCTTTATGCATATCCGTAGTGATTCATTTGCGTTGAGTGCGGGCTCCTTCTGAGGCGAGCCCGGCGATTCGGCTCCGGGGAACTCTTCGCCTCGCCGCCGTAACGAATTCAACAAGTTAGATATTGAAACCGGCGAATAAGAAGAATGTTTTAACTTAATTAGCGGGGCATTTCTCTCGGAGTTAACGGCGGAATTAGGGAGGGGAATAATCTAGAAGAGCCGGGACCGTGTTAGAGACGGAGGCTGCCGAGTTATCCGAGGCGCTTAATAAGCTTGAATATTCATCGGAATAATAAAATTCATAAGTTTCGCGGGTAAGGAGAGTTTAAGTGGTATTTACGCGAGACAAATTCCGCATCGACGTCGCTACTACTTTATTAACTTGTCGCTTTAATTATTAATAGTTGGGTCGAACTTCTCGCTTACACCTTGGATACTGACACTCGGATAATTACGTAACTACTTCTCCCTTTACTAATGACGGTTGACGGGTTCTTTCACTTTCAATTTCATCGTAACAAGAGAGGCTTAACTAACCCTTAAGTCACAATTTTGCAACTCTTTTCAAAATTTGGTTTCTTTGTCGAAAACGGAACTTTTCTAGTTTCGAGTAGCTAAACTGAAACAATCCGTGCGGCGTCTCTAAGAGGGGAAAAATGGCATCACCCGTAATATTGAAATTTAATTACTTTTTTATTCAGCTTCTGATTGAACAGTAGTCACCACTAGAGTGTCTGTAATTGTCCTTTACGTCTGTTAGTACGAATAAGGTTTGCAACTGCGAGTCAGTCCTGATAAGATCGAATTAAATTGTTTACGTCGAACACAAAGCTTCTAGTTACAGTTTCAATTCGCTCCACAATATTAATAATTCTGATTAGAATTCGGAAGCGAAATGAAATTAGTGGATGAGACCCGACGAAAACCATCAAGTACGATCCTCAATAAAGAAGAAGAGATTGAACGGGAGAGGCTTGCAATAAATTAATTACCCGTTCTGTGCCGTGGGAGTCGCCCTGAAAAGCCCTCTTACGCAAGCCGGCATTCACGACGACAGCGGCGGCGGTTGCGACGACCTCCGGTCATATAAAGCGAAAATTCCCCCCCAATCGATAGAGCTTATGATATATGGTTCGGGCGAAGTCTGTGCGAGGGTCAGCGCGTTTCCCAAAAACAAAGAAGTGGATGAATTGAAACCCGCGGCGCGAAAAGATCAGCCTCCGATCGGGCGGAGGCGGGCTAATGCGATTAAGTTATTCCCTGCCGCAGGAATAATCGGGAATTTTACATTTTTCCATTGTGATCGGCGGCGGGTATTGTGCGGAAGTTTTTGGGGCGGGGGGCCGGCGGCGAAAAAAAAGGGCGCCCGCACAATGCGCCCTCTTGTCGAAACGCACGGTCTGGAAAGTCATTATCGTGTATACGGCGGCGGCGTAATTCGTCTTCATTACGGTTTGCTTTCACGTACGCATTAAGACGTTCAGAATTTTATGATGGTTAAAATTCGTTTTGTTCGGAAAAGATAAATGGCAAGCAAGAAGTAATTGCTACATAAAAGCGATACAGGTCTGAATAAATACCTTTTATTAACTCTTACTGTGGTAAGCATGAAACGAGCAAATAAATTAAATTTCCGAGCGTCGCTTATCCCGACAAATGCCGATTTTATTAATCTTTCTAATGAAGCTTCTATTGCCTGAGCGGCTGCCAAAGTATATGATTTTATTGCCTGGGTTGTTACGTTTTGAAACTTCCGCACGGAAATATGGCAACACCGGAGAATTTTAGCCATTTTAGAGTTCATTGTGGTAACATTGATTACCCTCGGATACCCCAGCGTAGATTTGAAATTACAGATCGACAAGAAATCGATGATCGATAGCCTTTACGTTTACTGGATAGCGCTGACTTCATTTTCATATTCCTTTGGTAGGAAGCGCGTCATAACTGGTTCGTCTGTGGCGGTGCTGTGTCGTGTAATAATTTGTGGAGTTTTTGTTAGAAAATTAGAAGAGCTCATCTTAGACTTTATCTAAATACCGCCAGACGAATGTTGGACGTTTCTTTAATCCTATCACGCAAGTGTCTGCTTTTATTGTCTGGGCTTTTGCTTTTATTGTTGTGGGAAGCGCATCATAACTGGTTCGTCTGTGGCGGTGCTACGTGGAATTTTTGACAAAAAATTAGAACTCATCTTAGACTTTGTCAGAATCTTCCAAAATACCGCTAGACGTATGTTGGATATTTCGTTTATCCTACCACTCAAGTGTCTGCTTTTATTGCCTGGGCTTTTGCTTCTATTGTTTGGGAATTTGCTCATATTGCCTGGGCTTTTGCTTTTATTGTTTGGAAATCTGATTTTATAAGCTTAGGTGCTTCCTGTTCTTGTTGCCTAGGCAATGATTCAAAAATTATTGGATATAGGATTTGTGATTAGCTACGCCTATAGAGAGGAAAGTTAACTTTACCCTGTCCGAGCCCATAGAGTGAAGCTCTGTCATGAGTTTTACAAATCTGTATACCCCACAGCTCCTACATGGATTCCACGTCTTCAAACAATTAAATTTCGAGGATGGTTAAAGAGAGCCAGTTATGGTCTTTACCGTCAGCTGCCCAAATCCTTAGAGCCAAGTTGAGCATTCCATGTTCCGCTACATGAAAGTGGTTAGAAAAGGTAAGGTAGGCCTTGCTCAGGGCTATATTTGATCAACGAAAAATCTCATGAGAACAATTACAGTAAGTTTTGATCTATAATAATGAACTCACGTGTCTAGATCTATAGAGCATTTCACTCAGGGAAAGTAAGTTGTCATTATTACTGCTATCTTTGTCACGTCCAAGTCTCTAGAGTGAAACTTAAGCGATCTTGCATGGATTTTGTATAATAAAAGAATATATTCTCTAGAACGGTTATTTTTAGCCTCGTCTTGCACATGTCTATAGAGACACGAAGCTGTAAGCTTAAATCATGTGATATAAATAAATTTTGCTTCATAAAAAGAAATTATTCGCAAGGACGATTGAGATAGTCAGTTGAGTCTTTGTTGCTAGCTACGCTATGCTCAGGACTATAGAGATCTGAAGCCGTAAGCTCGTTCCAAGTGATCTTGCATTGATTTCGTGCCACAAAACGAAATTATTCTCGAGAGGGGTTGAGATGGTTAAGAGTTTGTAGTTAGCATCGGCGTGTTCAGAACTATAGAGACACGAAGCCGTAAGCTTGTTTCATGTGATTTTGCATTGATTTCGTGCCATAAAACAAAGTTATTCTTGAAAGGTGTTGGGATAATTAGCTTCGCCGTGTTCAGATCTATAGAGATTCTGCCGTTAGTTTCTTGAATTTATTTACTTTAATGAACTTCCTGCGAGAACAATTAAAATAGGTCGTGGCCTTCAGAGTGAAGTTCGCCGTGCTCAGATCTAAAGAGTGAACCTATCAATTGAACTTTACGATCGGAGTTTCTACCTACAGCTTCACTGTTTCCAGAGCGAAGCTATAGATAGACTCCGATCGTAAAGTACAGGTGATAGCTTCACTTCATAGATCTGAGCTTCACTATTTCCAGAGTAAGTAAGTAAAATACAGGTGATAGCTTCACTCTATAGATCTGAGCTTCACTATTTCCAGAGTAAGCTCTTCAAAGTTGTACATGAATTTCATAGAGAGAAATTTCTCTGAGTAAATTTTGTCTTCATCGTTAGCTTCACCGTACACGGAGTTATAGAGAAAGACTAATCTATGCCTTTCTCAGATTTATAAAATTCAGCTTAATTCTGAATGTTTCAATCGGAGAGAGCAAGTTGCAGTTTTTACCCATGGCTCTGTAAAGTGAAGCTATGTCCTTAGTTATTTTTCGAGAACAGTTGGATATAGCAAGTTGTGGTCTACAGAGTTAAGTTTTCTGGATCTACGGAGTGAAGCTCTGTTCTCAACCATTTCGATCTGAGCGAGTAAGTTTTAGTTTCTACCTAAAGCTTCGTCATTTCCAGAAGAAACTATTTCTTGAGGTTTCTAAGGTTACACGTAATTTCATGCGATAAAGAGAATTTTTTATAGAGGAAGCTTAGAGATATTAAATTTTGTTTTCACAGTTAGCTTCACCATGCTCGGCTCTATAGAGACACGGCAGCTTAAAAGTCTTCAATGAAAAAACTACGTCGTGCTCAGATTTATAATATAAAGCTTTACTCTGAGCTTCAGAGTTAACTTTTCTGGATCTACGGAGTGAAGCTCTATCTTCAATCATTCGATCTGAGAGAACAAGTTCTAGTTTCTACATAAACCTTCGTTATTTCTTGAGGTTTCAAAGCTTACACGTGAATTTCATGCGATAAAGGGATTTTTTTTATAGAGAAAGCTTAGAAGTATTAAATTTTGTCTTCACAGTTAGCTTCATCGTGCTCGGCTCTATAGAGACACTATAGCTTAGAAGCCTTCAATGAAAAAACTACGTCGTACTCAGATTTATAATGTAAAGCGTTACTCTGAGTTTCTCAATCGAAGAGAGAAAGTTGAAAACCTTACCGATGGCTTTGTCAGTTTTCACTCTGTAAAGTGAAGCTATGTCCTGAGTTATTTTTAGAGAATAGTTAGAGATGGTAAGTTTTGGTCTTCAGAGTTCAGATCTGCAGAGTAAAGCACTATCCTGAACTTCTCGATCGGAATGATGAGTTTCAGTTTCCACCTATAGCTTCATCATTTCCAGAACGAAGCTATAACGTGAGCTTTTCAAACTTGTACATAAATTTCATGTTATAAAGAGACATTTTTGTAAAGAATGCTCAGAGACGGTTAATTAACATCTCCGCGCTCGAATACATCGTGAGCTTTCGAGCTTATGTACCTGAATGAATGAGCTTTACTCTGAGTTTTTCAATCGGAGAGAGTAAGTTGGAGTCTTTACCGAAAGCTTCGCCATTTCTAACTCTACAAATGCAGCTATATCCTGAGTTACTCAAGCTTGTTTCATGTAAGATTGTTTTTTTTCGAGAATGGTTAGAGATAGTTAATTGTGCTCTTCAGAGTTAAATTTTTACCTCCACTTACAGGAAATTTTTTTAGGGAACGCTTACATATAGTAAATTTGGTTTTCATAATTAGATTTATTGAGCTCGAAGCTATAGAGACATTGCAACGC
Organism: Serrognathus titanus; assembly: GCA_039766575.1. Classification (NCBI taxonomy): domain Eukaryota; kingdom Metazoa; phylum Arthropoda; class Insecta; order Coleoptera; family Lucanidae; genus Serrognathus; species Serrognathus titanus. Next base: position 1,550,033 of record CM077911.1, read on the forward strand.
ACAAATAGCTTCATCATTTTTAACTTTGTAAAGTGATTCGATAGCTTAGAAATAGTAAGTTGTGGTCTTCAGAGTTAAGTTCGCCGAGTCTAGTTCTAGGGAGTGAAACCTGAAAGTGAAAATTTCAATTGGAGAACGTAGATTGAAGACTTTGCTATTTGCAGGTCTGTAGAGTGGAGCTATATTTTAAGACCGTAGAGTGAAGATATGTTCGGAACTTTTTATGTACAGTGAAACTATGTTCTGTGTTTTTCAAAGTTGTTCTACATACAGCTGGAGAGTAAGTTAGCTTCACCGTGCATAAATCTATTCGCATATCTGTAGATTGAAGCTAAGTTCTGAGCTTTCTAAGTACAGTGAGATTATATTCTGAAATTTTCAAAGTTCTTCTAATCTACGGCTGGAGAGAGTACGTGAGCTCATATCTATTCGTATATCAGAAGAGTGAAGCTGTGTTTTGAACTTTGTAGAGTGAAGCTATGTTCTGAGCTTTCTATGTACAGTGAAACTATATCCTATGTTTTTCTAAGTTGTTCTACATACAGCTGGAGAGAGTAAGTTAGCTTCGCCATGCAAAAATCTACAGAGGTACTGTGGGATGAGCTTGTGAGCTTTTCGAGCTCACTTTCTTCAATGCAAGTAAGTTCCTCATATCTACTCACAGATCTGTAAAATGAAGGTGTGCTTTGAGCTCTGTAGAGTGAAGCTATGTTCTGAGCTTTTTAAGTACAGTAAAACTATGTTCTGAGCTTTCCAAAGTTGCTCTAATATACGGCTGGAGAGAGTATGTTAGCTTCACCGTACTCAAATCATGTATGAGCTTGTGAGTCTTTCGAGCATATTTATTTCAATGTACGTAAGTTCGTCGGACTTATCTACTCTCAGATTTGTACAGTGAATGCATGTTTTGAGCTTTGTACGAAGAAGCTATGTTCTTGAACTTTACTTTGAGCTTTTCAAAGTTGTTCTAAATACCTACTACTGGAGAGAGTAAGTTAGCTTCGCCGTGCTCAAATCTATAGAGGTACTGTGGCATGAGTTTGTGAGCTTTTCGAGTAGAGTTAAGTTGTGTTTTGAGCTTTGAAGAGCGAAGCTATGTTCTGAGCTTTTTAAGTACAGAGATTCTATGTTCTGAGCTTTCCAAAGTTATTCTAATATACGGCTGGAGAGAGTACGTTAGCTTCGCCGTACTCAAATCGACAGAGATACTATGTCATGAGCTTTTCGAGCATCTTTTCTTCAATGTATCGGGCGGCTCATCTACTCGCAGATCTGTACAGTGAAACTATGTTCTGAAGTTTGCTTGGAGCTTTTCAAAGTTGTTCTAAATACGACTGGAGAGAGTAAGTTAGCTTCGCCATGCTCAAATCTACAGAGGTACTGTGGCATGAGCTTGTGAACTTTTCGAGTTCACTTTATTCAATGCAAGTAAGTTCGTCGGGCTCATATCTATTCGCAGATCTGTAGAGTGAAGCTGTGTTTAGAGTTTTGTAGAGCGAAGCTATGTTCCGAGTTTTTTAATTATAGAAAAACTATGTTTTGAGCTTTTCAAATTTGTTCTAATACGCGGGTGGAGAGAGTACGTTAGCTTCGCCGTACTCAAATCGACAGAGATATTGTATCATGAACTTTTCGAGCATATTTTTTTCAATGCACGTAAGTTCGTTGGGCGGCTCATCTACTCGCAGATCTATACAGTGAAGCTGTGTTTTGAGCTTTGTAAAGTGAAGTTATGCTCTGAGCTTTGCTTTGAGCTTCTTAAAGTTGTCTAAATACGACTGGAGAGAGTAAGTTAGCTTTGCCGTGCTCAAATCTACAAAGATGAGCTGCTTGAGCTCATTTCCTTCAATGCAAGTAAGCACGTCGTGCTCAGATCTACAGAGTGAAGCTCTAACCTGGATTTTTCTCTCGGTTAACGTAAGTCGGAGCTTTCCACTCCCAGATCTATAGATCGAAGCTATGTCCTCAGCTTATCAGATATTTTTCACGTACATGTATGAATTTCATGCCACGAAAAGAAATTTTAGGGTTTCGAGCATTTATAGATTCTGCAACGCAACATAATAAGAAATTTGGCAGAAATTTAGAACGACTGAAGAAAAAGGGCTAATACTGGTACAACTAAAAGTTAGTGGGTGTTGCTTCCTGACAATTAGGAGGGGGGGGGGTATTCACTTGTTAGTAATGAAAGATTCACAAATGACTAATATAAGATGCGAAAAGAGTAATATTGTCACGACCACCAAAAATTAGAAGAGATTGCTTGTAAGCGATTAGCGAAGGTCATTTATTGCGAGGGAAGACTTTTGTTTAAAAAAAATGTTTCCAGAAGTTTTTTTTATTCCCGAAACGACGCGGCATCACCTCGTGAACGAGCCCGTACTTCAGTTAATTTATTTTTAAACCGTAACGAGTTTGCTGCTTCCGTTTGTCTCTCCCCCTTTCTTTTTCCAAACAAAATAATTGGCTGCGTTTTTAAATTTTCCTTCCATCACCGAGCTAATTCAGCATTTACATTTTAAAATTTGTTCAACGAGAAAAAGCCAGCTCGCTCTTTGAGAACTTCCCGGTCCGGTTTCTCGCTTTTGAACGCGACGAATGCAAATTTTTTTAAAACCGCCCGCCGCTCCGTCCGGAAAAGCTCGCCGTTTCTCACCGCGCGGAAATCTGTTATTTAAATAAGAACATTCTCCGTGTCGGACGTCGGGGAAGACAAACGAAAGAACCGCGTAAAATATTCACGAAGCCGTAAAGCTCGGGGGTTAAAGTTATCCGTTTGTTTTAAATAATAATAATAAAAAAAGAACTGTTTGTTTTGCTTTGAATGAAGCTCTCGGAAAATGCGTGGTATTACGCTTGATGATGTGGAAGTCGAGCGCAGTTGGATTTCTTAAACTGCTAGAAATTATGGCTCCTCTCTTAGTAAATCATATTTCCGACGCAAAAGAAGCGAGCGCACGAGGAACAAGATAAAAAAGTAACACACACACACACGCAATTATTTCATCCCCCGTCCCAAACCACCCTCGTCTAATAAAAACTTCGCCGCCAGTTATCCGATATAATCTGTGGATGACACCCGTCTCGACGCCCGTCGTTGAATTCGCACTGAATTATATATTTTTTCTTCCCGACAGCGAAGTTTTAAGTGGCTTTATTAAAGACGTCGCGCAGTTTTTATTTTTGTTTCTCTTTTTTTTTGCGCTGCGTCGCTTATTAATTAATCTTTACAATGGCAATAAAGTCGACGCGCTCACTTGTAATTCGCCTTCTCTCCGTTGTCGCCGTCGCTGTCGTCGTCAGGCCTCAATTCCCGAAGGTAATTTATTTGAGCTGTAAAAACGAATTAAGCGGGAAGTTATGCGAAGTTGTTCCCCTACTGCGTTTGTAATCGTTACGTTTAATTTTTTTTTCGCAAAACTCGCTTATCGTCTTCGAAATTCCCCGGCGTCACCTGAAAATTAACTTCCTCGCTTTTTGTAAGAAATTCATTGCGAGAAATGCAGTAAATTTAAAAAGGAGGGGCCCTACGATTACTTATGTAGCAATAAAAGTTAGAATTTTTCTGTTCTACAAGCCCATATTAGGGAGAAGTTACACGAGCGTTTTACTTACGCTGCGTTTTGTTTCATTGAAAGTGGATAGGCGTTCTCTCTCGCTGCCAATGAAATGTTTTCGCGATGTTTTTACCGTTGCTTTCTCTATTGTATTATTTTTCATTAAAATTAAAAATCATATCTGAACTTGAGCCCGCCAGCGGAATGCAATCGATTGCATTCAGTTCACGTTATCATGTTTTGATAGACAAAAAGTATGGCGGAGATTCCGGAGGCATTTTATTGGCAGCGAGAGAGAATGCGTATTTGTTTTCAATTAAACAATAGGTACGCAGCGTAATATAAACGTGTAACGTTTCCTTCTTTTTTAAGCGTTCCATCTCTCTTTACAATGCAAGAAAATTGGTTTTATTAATTTGAAATGATCACATTTTGCGTATTGATCGGTATAGGTAATGCAGATCTACAAATCTTTCTCTGTAGACAGACCTCAGAGCTAACTATTACTAAGAAAATTACTAAGATGGACAACCTACACGATGATAAAAAAAAACAAAAAAACGCAAAAATGCCAGTAGTCAGTTTTGAAGGAGGCAGTGTTTCACATTCTAAGTGACACGAGCGCAATATGTACCCGCGATTGAAACTTAGACTGTTCCTTTTTTGCGACTTTTCAGAAAACGCCATTAAATTAGAGTGTAGGTAGTTTGCTGATGTATTAGGGTAGGTAGGTACTCCAATTTATTTTAAAATTAATGTAGAAAATTACTAAGATGGACTACCTACACGATGATAAAAGAAAAACAAAAAAAAACGCAAGAATGCCACTAGTCAGTTTTGAAGGAGGCAGTGTTTCACATTCTAAGTGACACGAGCGCGATATGTACACGCGATTGAAACTTAGACTGTTCCTTTTTTGCGACTTTTCAGAAAACGCCATTAAATTCGAGTGTAGGTAGTTTGCTGATGTATTAGGGTAGATAGGTATTCCAATTTACTTAAAAAATAATGTAGAAAATGATTAAAATAGACTACCTACACCATGACAAAAGAAAAACAAGAAAACGCAAAACTTACAATCCCCCTCTGAACTCGAGGGGTAGATTTCCTTTTGAGATGTAGTTCTTGTATATAAATTCCTTATTGGAAGTAAAGACGTTCAAGAAACTCAGGCTCTATAGAACGGCGAAGCTAAAGATGACTGCAACTCACTTAAGTGAGTTAAATGACTTAAGGAAGTGAGTTGTGGGCGAAGAAGAAAGTATGTTGTTGTCTTCACCATTAGCTTCGCCCTTCTATACAGCCGAGCTTCTCTCAAAAAGTTTAAGAAACTCAGAGAATTGCTTGACTCTACAGAACGGCGAAGCTAATAGTGAAGACAGCAACTCACTTTCTTTACTAAGTAAAGCTATTAATTGCAACTCACTAAAGCAAGTAAGTAGAGGTGTTCACCATTAGCTTCGCCGTTCTATAGAGTCTGAGTCTCTTGAACGTCTTTACTTCCTCACTTCCTTCTATAAGTTGCGGTGAATAGCTTAATTAGGTGAAGAAATGAGTTACCGTCTTCACCATTGAGTTGCGATGAATCGCTTGACTTACTGGAGAAAGTGAATAGCTGCCTTCACTATTAGCTTCGCTGTTCTATAGAGCCAAGCTACTCTCTGAGTTTTTTCAACTTATTCACTTCAATAAAAAAAATTATGTACAAGAATTTCATGTTAAAAGGAAGTCTGTACCTATTTCAATTATCCTAAGACAGGTATTTTTTGCAATATAAAATTATTTTCTGAGGATATAGGAATTTTTGGACAAGTAAATAAAAAAAAGTTCTGAAAGCTTAGGGGAAACCTCGCTCTATAGACGTTTGCATGGCGAAGATAACCTACTACCAAGCTCAGGTCGTTCTAGAGTTATCGAAGAAGACTTTATAGTGTTTCCTATTGAGAGGCCTCAGGGCAGAACTTCGCTCTAGACATCCAGACACAGCAAGGCACTCTAAAGATATCTAAAAAGTATTCAAAAATGTACCTGCAATACATGGGTTTTTCATTGATGCAAATGAGTTCACCACATGGTGTCTCTATAGATCTAGGTAGGCCAAGCTAACAATGAACAGGCAGGTTACTATCTCAATTCCTTTCGAGACATGTTTTAGACATGACATTCACATACATGAAATAAAAAATCTCAAGATATAGCTTCACTCTACAGAACTTGGACCGGTGAAGTTGCAGCTCACTCCGATGGTAAGGCTCGAGATAAATCTGGACAAGCGAACTTAACTGTGAAGATCAGAACTTATTTAAATTGTTTTCGCGGTAATATGGGCATTTTTCTTTGAAGCAGATCAGTTCAAGTCGCGATGTAGTGCCTCTATAGATCTGAGCATAGCGAAGCTAACGAAAAATGACTTTTTGTTTGAAGAAGTTTGAAAATCTAAGCTTTAGAGATCTGGGCTTGACGAAGGTATCAGTGAAGACGCAAACTTACTCACTCCGATGGAGAAGTTAAGCGTATAGCTTCACTCTATAGACCACAACTTACTTTAACTCCCGGAAAGGTATGGTTTTTTAATCGAACTTACTGAAAAGCTTACAATATACTATCTCTATAGCTCGGAGCACCACGAAGCTAACGATGAAGACACATTTTACTAACTCCAACCAATCTTGAAACCATTTAGGAAACAAATTTGCGCTCTTTAGACTTCGGCACGGAAAAGTTGAGTGAGAAATGCTCACAATTTGCTCCAACCCATCTTGAGAGAAAATTCTTTTGAAGACGTGAAATTATTAAGAGCTTTATACAGAAGGCACAGATCACAACTCCTTGCCTCAGACTGCATTTTACTGAAAAGCTCACGATATACCATCTCTATAGTTCTAGAGCACGGGGCGAAGCTAATAATGAAAGCTCAATTTACTCCAGCCGTGCTGGAGGAAAAATTCTTTCGATGACCTGAAATTATTTAGGGAACTAATTTGCGTCGCTCTATAGACTTGGTCTGGGTTGAGCTGAGTTACTATATAGATCGCGGTACTCTATAGTTCACAACTTACTTTAGCTTGAGCGAATACGTGAATTTTTTATTGAAATTATTGAAAAGCTACTATCTCTGTAGATCTCGGTATGCTAATTGTCCGCATTGGCCATCTTGTGCGCGATAGCTTATGAGGCAGCATCATTTAGGGAACAAATTTTCTTTACTCTACAAACTTGGACACGGCGAAGCTGACAGAGAAGAGTACAACTCACTACCTCAGACCTATTTTACTGAAAAGCCCACGATATGCTATCTCTATAGATCTGGGCAACGCGAAGCTAACAATGAAGGCACAACTTACTCTAGATTACATGAAATTATTTAGGGAACAAATTAGCTGCGCTCTATAGACTTGGGCATGGCAAAGCTGACACTCTAAAGACCTGAAGAGAACGAAGTTAACTTTGAAGAAGATCACAGTTTATCTCTCTGGCAGTCATCGTGATATAAAGTTACAGGAAATCTGTAAGCGATTTTTCATAGAAGTAAATAAAAACTAGTCTCTATAGATTTTGGCTCTGCGAAGTTGACAATGAAGGCTATAACTATAATTTTTTGAAACATAAAGGAAGTTTTTGCTGAGTTTGGAAAAACTGGCGATTGGTGCAAGGTGAAGCTAACGGTGAAGCTTATTAGTTTTCTGTCTTTCTCTCTCCCTCTTTCATTCTCTCCAACCGCTCTCGTACTATAACAGCTTTCTTCGTATAATTTTTTTTTGTTAAGTTTTGAAATTTACACAGAAACAAAATCTAAGAAAAAAAATCTCCGAAGGATATTAATTTTTTTAAAAAGGATATCCCACCAATGCCACCATTTATAAGCACATAGTCACTGATAACGGTATGTAAAATTCGCCTCACGTCTACCCCTATTTACTTATAAATGGAGGCAGCGGTGGGATGCTTATTTAGATTTAGAATCTTTTTATAAAATAAGAATCTAATATTACAACATCATATTTTGTCTCTATAGATATAAGTATGAGGAAGCTAAATGTGAAATAGCCGAAATCTGTTATAAGGCAATCTAAAATAAACGCAGACACCGCGAGTTAACGAATTGTTTCCGGACAAAAAAGCTCATCCCCGAACGCAACTTACATCACCGAAATATATTTTTCCGGGACTTAATGTGTTGCGAACGCGCAACAAAGGCCGGCTTTTATTGCGAGAGTAAAACCGGGCTCCGGTTTTGATAAATAAAAATAGCCCGACTCTTTTCATTTTTGCGCGCACAATGAAACGGAACGATCGGGTCACGGTCAGAGGTTAATGATTCTTTTTTTCGCGCGCGCGGCGCGGCGGCGGTGCAGGACCTCCGATGCGTTCATCTTCATTAACGGCGCATAAAAATTAATTATTATTAATGAAACGCGTCCGTTCCGGGGCCGTTTTACGGCCCGGTAATTGCGAGCGAGGCAAAGAATATTTTCATATTAAACGGAATGCGCGTCAAATTTGCTGAAATTGATGGCGGCGTTATTTCGCCGCCGGCGGCGACAATGGCCCTAAAACGTTTTTATTAAACTATAGTCCTTGTTTGTTTTTCAAATTGTTTTATTTTACGATGCAAGAGTGTAAATTTCGTGTTAAGTGATTGCGAAGTGTTAGTGTAAACAATTACGTGCACAAAACTAAAATTAGTTTCGTTAGTACAATTCTGCAATTAATTTCGAGCTTTTGTTCTTAAACCAAGCGTTTCATCAAGTGTTTGTTTGTTTGTTCTTTGCAACCACCAAAGAACACACAATTAATTACGAATTAAATCCAAACGTTTTACTCTCAACCATCCACGATTACTTTATATAATAGTCTTAGGAATAGTTCTTCTTATGTAGACGTTGATATATTATGATTTTATTATTAAAAAGGAAATTTAAATCTGTTGTTAGACATAGAGATTTCTCATAACGAACCTCCCATCGCTGCCACCTTTATAGACGGATATGGCGTGGTCGTGATACCAAGCATGCCTACCATGACCGAACCTCCCATCGCTGCCACCATTTATAAACAGACATGGCGTGGCCGTGATGTGAGGCATGCCTACCATGACCGCGGACCCTCTATTCGCTTATAAATGGAGGCAGTGGCGGGATGTTCTTTTGAAAAGAAAAATTAATGTCCTTTGTAGAATTTTTTATGGTTTCTTCGGTCCCCTGACTCTTAAACATGAAATTTCTAAGGACACATTTCAATTAAATTGAATTTAATTCAGCTTAAAATTGATAATTAGGAGTTAAGTAAATCAGAGTCGGTTACGGTGCACGATGCGCTCGTTATGATCACTGCCATTATAAGATAAACTAACATTCATCCTGCGGATGGCACAAATGGTGCAGAATAACCAGTGATGGCCAATTTTAGAACGATTGGGAAACCTCTGTTGATCTACCTGAATTTTCCGGCAAAATATTTCTGAGTTTTTCCTGAAATTATGTCAACGAGCGACGGACGTTGATGATTAGATGAAACAGCAAGTTCTGGCAGTTCCAGCTGAAAGGGAAGTTGAATTGGAAACAAACCTTCTGTCGTCCGGTGTAATATATGGTGGCAGTCCGGTGGGATTGATAGTTGTCTAGTGGCAATTCCACCACACGTAGGAGTTTATTTATTTTATTTTCTATTATCACCCTAGTGGAGATGATGTGAACAACGACCCCAACATGATGTTAAATTGGATCGTCGTACAATTAGATATAGTTAGAGCAGTCCCTGTACCTCAATAGATACCTGCCACAGTTCTCTTTTTCTCTGTATCAAGCGCTTTCTGAGCAAACTGTTTAAGTTTCGCGCTCATCGAAGGCTTTGCCAGTCAAAACCCCTTCACCCCGAGCGAGTCATTCCAATCTGGCATGCAGGTGGCCTACCCCTCAGGGTACAACAACATGTTTTGTTTTGGCGACACGCTTTTATGAAAGAGTTGAGCATTTCCTATTCATCTCACGCGTTTACTCTACCTACTCCACCCCAATCTTCAAAGTAGATGTCAGAGCGAAGTTCTTCGCATTTCATCGCGGGCGCACACGTCTCCCGATGGCATTTATTGACTCGGCAGGAATTCTGCGAGCGCGAAAGTGACGCGGGCGAAACTAAAACGGGGGGGGGGGGGGTTCGTTAAAATATGCGGTCAAAGGAAGGCCCGCCGAATACTTCGGCGAAGCAAAACACGCGCGCCCTTCATTTTTATTTTTTGCACGCTTCAAATCGTCTGACGGTGTTTAACTCTACTTCTTTCTCTTTCTAAATCGATTGTGTTTCGATGATGGCGCGTGTGTGTGGGCAGCGCGATTTATCGCCGTTAATTTCAGGGCAGAATGCAGCTCACCACAACCGATTATGAAACGCATCCGGCGTTTGATAATGCAGCACAATGCAGGTGATTTGCGTTTTGATTAAAAAAAAAAAGAAAGCGTAAATTTTTTTCGTAATTAAGAGGGTGTAAGTAAATCAGGGACAATATCTCATTTAATTTGATAGGGGAGGTTTAAATCTCAGGTAAAAATAGTCATCACTGGTTGTTGCCGTTGTTATCTATAAATGGTGGCAGCGTTGGGATGTTCTATAAGATTTTATGACCAACCCACCGCTGCCGCCATTAATGCCTAAACAACCAGCGATGACGAATTTTCAATTAATATCACGATGTCCATAGCCATTCCTACTGAGATCTGCGATGACTGTAGAATCCAAGCGTCCAAATTTGGTGCCAAACTTAATACCGTGTTGTGAGTCCAAGCATCCGTACGCCGCCTCGTCCATTTTAAAAAGCAGAAATAAAGACATGTAACTTTAACGAAAACAAAAGTAACCCGCAAACATTTTCGTACATAAATGAAAGCAAGCAGAGCTAAGCGCAATTAAATTCAAGCTTGTTTACGCGCATAACTACGTGATAACCTCGTCTCGTGATGTTGTAACTTTTAATTCCGTAAGACAAAATGGGACATCGCACAAAAGATAACACAGAAATATGTGGCGCATGTACCTCGTAGTAACCGCAACATCCCCCCCGTTTCTCATTACCTGGTTAGAGCAACAATTTAAATTCTGCCTCACGTCCGTTCTATATTTCTCTGAACGATGGAGCCGGTCCCTATTTGTTAAATCGTGCCTGCTCTTTTTTTTTCTCGTTCTCTCTATACATGCCCGATACAAATTATCCGCCGGTGTCCGAAACGCGCGACGAATACATAATTGTCGGTGGCCTAAATGAATAAGTGGCGGAGGGAAACGATTAGCCGGCGCGCGGTTGAGTCGAGGAGTTTACCTTAAAGTATTTGTTTTTCTTTCGGTTGCGTCGCGTGAGGGTTTTGCTCGGAAACGGCGGAGCTCGTTCGAGTCTAAAGAGAATCGATGCTATTTATCACGGTCGCAGCAGCTTTCCTCGGTTGGGATTTTGCTTTTTCTTTCGCGGAGGTAATACGTAAGTATTAGCGATCGTTTTATTTGCGCGCTCCTAGAGGGTAACGGTGATTAAGAGGTTTGTTTTCGTGTGAGCGATGAGAAAGCCGGATTAAATTATTTTAGAAAACGTCGATTGATTAGTATTAGGGAATCGAAATGACATACCTACGTCATCACGTTAAAAAATCATCTACGTTTGACGTTGTTATTTAAATAATCTGTCCGACGTCTCTAAGAGGGGTAAAATGACATCACCCGTAACAACGAAATTCAAAATACTTCCATCCTTCGCATAGCTTCCGAAGGATGGATATCGTGCAATTGTCCATGACGTTTGTTTCCTCTCAAGTCCACTCAAGCGTCGCAGGTGTGCATGTATATCATAAAAGTCATAAAAATGTAAATCAAGCATAGTGTCCACAGGAACTGAATAAAATATGCGCCCGTTGCTATGGAGATGAGGTAAACACGTTTTGGACGAGATGTGTTAAACATCGTGAGTGAGAAAGATGCACTTACACTCCCGAGGTGCACCCGAAGGTGGTTTAGTTTATGAACGCAACCCTACTGTGACGTTGTAGCTGAAAACATTTGCTACCTGAAGGTCTGGATTAAATGTCTAGATGCAATTCGCCGACAACTGTCAATTAGGGTATGCACTGATGTGAAGACTTGATGAAATGAAGTAGCATTAACACGGACGCTTGTCACTTGTCACTTAAACGAAGTTACGTAAGGAAGACCTGCAATTCTATATATATTCCGTTCACTCAGTTTTCACGTCATAGCAGGCCGTGTTCTCGTTTCGTTAAGTTGCTCGAGTGAATTTTGATAGATGCCAGAATCTGACGTGAACAATATTATGACAATTCTGTTCGGCGTCTCTAAGAGGGGTGAAATGGCATCACCCGTAACAACGAACATTTCCATCCTTCGCATGGCTTTCGAACGATGGATGTCGTGCAATTATCCATGACGTTTGTTTTCTCTCAAGTCCACTCAAGCGATGCAGGCGTGCATGTATATCATGAAAGTCATAAAAATGTAAATCAAGCATAGTGTCCACAGCAACTGAATAAAATATGCGCCCGTTGCTATGGAGACGTTTTGGAAGAGATGTGCGAAATGCAAAATAAGTTAAACATCATGAGCGAGAAAGATGCACTTACACTCCCGAGTTTAGTTTACGAACGCAATCCTACTGTGACGTTACAGCTGAAAACATTTGCTACGTGAAGGTCTGAATTAAATGCCTAGATGGAATTCTCCGGCAGCTGTCAATTAGGGTATGCACCGATGTGAAGACTTGATGAAATGAAGTACCATTAACACGGACGCTTGTCACTTGTCACTTAAACGAAGTTACGTCAGGTTTCAGTCGGTTTCCACGACACAGCAGGCCGTGTTCTAGTTTCCTTAAGTTGCTCGAATAAATTTTGATAGATGCCAGGTTCTGACATGAACAATATTATGACAATTCTGTCCGGCGTCTCTAAGAGGGGTAAAATGACATCACCCGTAACAACGAAATTCAAAACATTTCCATCCCTCGCATAGTCTCCTTGTGAAAAAATCCGTTAAAAGGTTCAATTTGTTATTAAATCATGTAGTTGTACTGCCAAGTCTATACTGGGTGAGTCAGAAATATCATCGCCTGTTTGAATTCTTTTCACCATAACCATCGGATTGTCCGTCGTAATTGCGCTTGAACAGTTTCTTTCAATTTTTGGACCTTGGTGCGTGGTTTAATCGCATTTTTAATTCTTTAGATTTTAGACAAGAGCGTAAAAATAAGAAGCGAATTACCAGAACAAATTCTAGTACGATCTAGCGAGTTCAGCAGAAATTACAGGCAACTCACTTTTTAGGCTGTCAAGCTGTAAGCGCACAAAGGTATGTCGAAGTTACCAGTTAGTTATCAAGAGTCTAAAGTAAGTCTATCGTTTGCCCCTAACGTCATTTAAACTGAATACATCAAGTGCTCAATAAAAAAAGTTCATCAAATAGCCTTTGAATTCTCTATAAGGAGGGTTGCGTTCATACCTCTTGGGTGTGGAGCTTCATACCTGAGTGAAAGAGCAATAATGACCTCGGACGAAATAATCACCCGAATAAACTGTGGCGTTCCGCAGGGTTCGGTGTTAGGACCGACCCTGTGGAACATCCTTTACAATAAGCTACTGAATGCAGATGTTGGATCCGGAACCACCTTAGTTGCATACGGGGAGGATTTGGCACTGGTATAAACACCAAAACAAAAACACTTATACAAATGAAGTTGAAACTGGCAGGAGAAAAAACGGAGATCGCTATATTAGCAGAGAAGAGGAATTTAACCAGGATAATACTGAGCGTCGAGGACGTGAATATAATGGCCGTAAAACAAATTAAGTACCTAGGCGTATTCCTAGATCGGGAGTGGAGAATAACGAGGCACATTGTAGAAAGGGCCGGTAGGGCCAAACATCGGAGAGCCAAATCCTAAGAAAAAGAAAGCACTTGCAGCCATAGTGTCCTCGATAATGCTCTATGCCTTCCCTATATGGAAAGGGGCCATTAAATATAAAAAATACGAGTGGGTCCTAGAAAGGATAAATAGTGACGTCTGCATACCGGACTGTCTTAAAGAGGCAGTCCTGGTTATAGCGGGAATCCCTCCTATCAGACTACAAGTGGCAGAAAGAACTAAAATATATAAAGGTAGGAGACAGATAAAAACGGAGGCTAGGAAACAACCATATGAGGAATGGCAGGCCAGGTGGGAAGAGTTTGGATGGGCCAGAAACATGATAAAAAGTGTAGAAAAATGGTGCTGCAGGACAGAACGGATTATTATCTGACACAGGGTTTGAGCGGTCACGGTGCGTTCCTAACATACTTAAAATAAATAAGAGTTCCGAGTGCTGGTATTGCGGAGAAGCGCAAGACACGCCAGAGCACACTTTGCTCATATGTCCCAGGTGGTAAGAGCTGCGAAGACGAGCGGAAATAGAGGTGGACACAAGCATAAAAAAAGAGAGCATCGGGCATATAATGGAAAGAGATACTAAAGCCTGGATAAGCATTGCGAGCATGCTGAGAGCAATAATGGTAATAAAATGCAAGGATGAGAGAGAAATGGAAGAGGAAGCGCAAAGAGGAGGTGGAGCAAGAAGATTAAGGGGGCGAAGAGGAAGGATGAGGTTAAGAGGAATGAAGAGGAGAGGGAAACACAGGAACGAAGGAAGAAGAAGAAGATGGAAGAGGATAGGACGGAAGAAGAAGAAGAAGATGGAAGATGATTGGGCGGAAGAAGAAGAGAAGAGGAAATGAAGATGTAGGTGAGAACCAGCGTGCGGAGAAAGAGGAATACTGAAAGGTGGTACCCTCTGCACCCAAAGGGAGAAAGAGGAAAGGAGTTTAGTTGGTAGGCGCCCCTGCAAATAAGCAGGGGTGAATCCAACATGCCTTCGGGGTTGAAATACTCGGAGGTGTCTTTTGAAGATTCTCTAAACCTCTATATAAAAAAAAGGGTATGGATCTTGGGTGTGCAATCGATTTTTATTATATTCTGCATCTCACTCATCTATTTTAAGGAGCCTCATGCTTACATCATTTCCATGACAACTGTCGAACTGTTTCTATCCTAGTTTTAAGTAGGATATGACTGTTAGATTAACGTGAAACGTCTCTTTCAAGGTTACGTTGCCTTAATTTATAAACAAGTGTCATCCATTATATGTTAATCGATTTGGAAAGTCATCATTTCCCACTCAGCTCCGATAGGGCCCTAAATTATCCCTTTGGGCTATCATGCAGGTACGGTACTCATTCCCCTTATCAAAGTTCTTGTTTGCTCCAGGGTATTCCGATAGGTCATAGCCCAGGAAGTTCAGGTCTTTCTTTCCCAACGTGCTCTTGTAATAGCCCTTGGCTTTCTCGTTCAGCATCTTCGAGGGTTTCTTTCCGAAAAGGGCGTCACAATCATGCCATAAAAAATAGAAGACCAGCACAAGTCTCATGTTTTGACTGGGTGACTGAGTGACAGGTGCGTACCATATAAAAAAAGGAATTATTTGAATTTATTTTATTAAAGTAAATTAACTAAAAATTACGAAAATCGTTTAAAGCAAGGACAATTGATTGTAGAGCAGTGTTGTCAGACGTTTGCGTCAACCTAATTAAAAAGAAATTCCCAATATTGTTAACAGATTCGGACATTTCGGGGCGTTGTCATGGTTACGCAATGCGAGGACCAATAAGAAAATGGCCGTTCATTGCGTAACCATGCAACGTTCCGGAATGTCCGAAGTCTGATTGTTAAATAAAAACATGTAAGTCAATAATAGTAATTTTATTTTATCAATTCCTTAGAAAGGGGATTCATCATTTAAAAATATTCCTTAGAAAGCCTGATTTTTTTATCTCTTTAACTTTTGCCCTAAAACCAACTCTTTTCAAGCAAAAAATTTCAAAAAATTTATTGCAAATCGGTTTCGATTGCAGTGAATCCCTCGAGCATCCTCTCTACAGCTGTTTCGGCCCTATTTGGGGTCTCGTCAGCCGAAGCGAATAATCTTGGACAGGTGGTTTGATTTGCAGTGGAAGTTTCGAGCTACGCTTCTGCTGATGAGGCCGCAAATAAGGCCGAAGCAGCTGTACAGAGGATGCTCGAGGGATTCACTGCAATCAAAATCGATTTGCAACAAAAAATTTTAAATCTTCCAATATTCTTTGACAGCACGATTGGCCGCCTTGTATGTGAGTACTTATTAGGTAGCAAACTGGCTACTTTCTTGTCACTTCCTGTACAAAGTTGTGTCAAAAAGTGATCGCAGGATGTCGCGGTTTAAACTATTAATAAAAAATTTAAATGTATTATCATGCATGGGGCCATTTCTTCTTAAATTGAGGTTTAACAAAAAAAAAATAGCGTTGAGATTGAAATTGAGAAAATGAAAAGAAAAATTCCCCCAATTTTTCCCCGACTCATTAAATCTCGAGAAGAAAACAAAAACAATCTGGCAACGGTGCTTTAAAGAAAAAACGATTTATTTATACAAAGGATATTAAACTTCAGTTTCAAGTAAAACAAAATTTGTAACATTAATGAATGGCGAAGAAATAAAAAGCGTTGTTGAATGAAAAGAAAAAAAATCCCCAAATTTTTCCCAACTCATAAAATCTCCCCGTTTCAGAAGAAATAGAAACCCAATCTGGCAACGGTGCTCTAAAGAAAAAAAAAACAAAAAAAAAGAAACAATTTATTTAAACAAAAGACATTCAACTCAAAGGACAGCTGAAACAAAAGGCGGTCGACAATTTCAAGTAAAATAAAATTTGTAATTTGTTAATACTAGGGAAAAAAACAATAGACATTCTTCCTGTAAGACACCACAAGTAGAGTGATTAATCATCGATATGGCAACGTCGCGTGGAATTTTAAAAAACAACGGAGCAAGAAAAATATGAAATAATAAAAAAGAAACAAATATACCTTCAAAGATAGATTCTGTAAGGACCCGGAAAAATGCTTTAGGGAATTTATTGAATTAATTTATTTTTATTTTATTTTAATCATTTGCTTATCAGCTCTGCTTGTTCTTAGAAAGAAGCCGGACGTTCGTATCGCTTTTATGAGCTTCGGATGCGTTTTCAAATCAATACTAATATCAGGTTACGAGATAAAAATTTTCCTTTCTCATTGACTCAGCAAAAGTAAATCACGTCACAGTGCGTCTCTGCCCTTGAACGACCGACGTTGGTAAAACTCAGTAAAAACGAGACGTTTACGCCCTCTCGTAACGAGAAAAGTTTCGCTTGGAAGCTACTGTTGGGGACCGTCTGAATTCAAGTTCTTTGTTCATGTAAAGTTTTATTTTAATATATATTTTATTTGTTAAAACTATCGAATTTTATTTAAAATCTCAAAGTAGTTTTTTTTTTTATAATCTTTAATAAGTCGAACAAGAAGAGGAGAAAGATCCAACAAACCCAAAATAAGTAAGTCTGAGGGTAAAAAGGGCCAAAATTCAAACCAAGTCCGAAGAAAGCGGGAAAAAGACTAAAAATTGGCTAAAACTGGAAACGCAAAGGAGTCGCTTTTTGCGTCTCGATTTGATTTGGAAAAGTTTTGGTTAAAAGGGTGGTAAAGTTTTGAAAGAGGGTTCAGAGAAGTCAGAATTTGAGACTTCCAATCTCTTTTAATTTTCCCTGTAAAAGATTTCTATTTTAGAAATCTCGTGTTCTGCTTAAAAACCGTTTTGACAAAATATAAGTCATCCTTTTTTCCCGTACTTCAGGTGCTTACAATTCAATTGTTTTATTGACGACAACTTGATGAAATTTTCAATTAAACATTCGCTATAATATACATCAGACTGTATATATATCATATATTAGACTGTATACACAACATGTATTAGATTGTATACAATTGTTGATATCTTGGGGATGCGATCAGTTAGGGGTGGTAAAGAAACTCCTTTTAAATTGACTAAATCCGCAAGCAATTCAACTTTATTATCGTGTAAATGTAACGTATAACAGATTGTATGTATATATAACATATAACAGGCTGTATATATGATATGTCTCATATTGTTTGTGTAACAGATATTAGAAAACGGAAAGTACAAGGGTGTACATGAATGGGAAGTGAATTATTACATGTGAGGGCTAGACGTACACCCCCAAACAGTGGCGAATAGAAGATGATGATTGGATGTAGACCCTCCCGTCGGGAGCAATAGCGAACACAACTCGAAAGGGATTGAATACACACCCTCTTATTCTATTAAGTAGGTAGCGCGTCGAGTGATGATGAAACCCAGGAATTTAACAAATATAACCATCAAGTTATTTAACGAACGTGTATATGTAGAGTTTATAATAAAATGTGAGCAGATATATTAGGTACATACAGGGCGGTTCCTTGTATATCGTCTACTTCAACTGTGCAAAAAAATTGAATAAAAATCGAACGAGTCAACGATCGTTTAGTTTGATTGGTCGTTTGAGGAAACGCAAACTTAACGATGCCTGTGAATTGTTAAATGGGGCAAGAAGGGTGAAGCGGGCGGCGGTATTTAACACCCGTGAGTATATCCGTAGAGTATATCCGCGATATAATAAAATGTGAGTAAATATATTAGGTATATACAGGGCGATACTTTGTATATGTGATAATTATGGGTATGACCACCGCACCGGTTGAGAACCTCTGTTTTAATGATTGATTCTTTTGCAGGCCGATTGATTTGCAACGTCTACTTCAACCGTGCAGAAAAATTTAATAAAAATCGAACGAGTAAACGATCATTTAGTTTGATTGGTCGTTTGAGGGAACGCAAACCTAACGATGCCTGTGAATTGTTAAATGGGTGATGTGGGCGGCGGTATTTAACACCCGTGGTGGTCGCAGGGAAAAATTTGATTTGATTTTTATTTTTCGGTTCCTTACCTGGTACGCATACGTCCCTCCGATGATTCATTCACAAATGAGGCAAGTGAGCAAATACACGCCACTGTTTGCACTGAACTCTTTCCTTCACGAAATTTACAATCGAAAAGTTCACGCGCGCTTACGCCTCAAATCCGCATTCACATTCGGGCATCGCGAAGTCTCCTCCGATCCGGAACGGGTACGGTTAATTCCGGGCCGGAACTCGATGGATACTGAGATGCGGCCGTCGAATTCGGCTGCCGGTGGGCGACACATGCGCCGTTCGCGAAGAAATTGCACACACTATTTCCCGACGGTTCCTCTCTCCCCGATCATTATTACTTAAATGTCCTTCCACCCTTCGAAGCCAATTAATCCCGTTCGGTAGGCACGAAAACCGCCTTCCACTCCCCCCCCCTCCCGCGGGATCCACGTGAAAACGCACTTTTCCTCGATGGGCGATGGGAGCGAAATCAATTTGAATTTGAGACGCGCCAACGCCGAGAAGCCATTAAATTAATCGGCATCAAAGGGGCGCCGATTTAATCGTTTCACTCTTCCATATCGCAAACATCTTCGGTGAATGGGAGAGGCGCCGGATTTGATAGAAATCTGCGGCAAGTTGGCGTAATTAAATCGAGTCGAACCTGGCACGGTTTTCTATACGATTATATTGAGGACGACGCTTGCAGGTTACAAAGTAAGTGTGTGTGTGTGTGAGAGTGTTGCGAGTGCTTCGCTTTGCTTACGCATTTCGAATAAGGCAATCCAGCCATCAATCATTTATCTTCTATAAATGTTTAATTTTTCCTTAATGAATATTATGCAAAACCCAACCCAACCCTGTACATAACCATGAAACGAAAAATCGCCTTGCAAATAAAGTACCTAACAGCCTGGTCAAGAAATACCAAGGGAGGGTGAGCTTACGCTTCATGCGAAGCTTAAGCAACAACGTGAAAGATGTGTCATTTTTTTAGAACAAAAAAGTTCCTTCCGTTCACTGACGTTCACTTGTTTCGCGTTTCACAGAGTGTTTTCCACTTGTTTCTCTTCGCGGTAGACGAAAAATTTCGGATAGAATCGAAAAGAGCAAGAAGAAATTTAAAAAATCTATAGAAATTTTAAAACAATAAAGATTTTTTTACTTTTAACCCACGTTCATTTGTTTTGTGTGTTTCATCTTGTGTTTTTCATTTGTTTTCAATCACGACGAATGAGAATACTGACCAAAAGTCAAAGTCAGCAAGGAGAAGAAAAAGAGATTTGAAGAAATTGCAGTTTTGGAATAAAGAATTGCTTTACTGTTCATCGTCATTCATTTATTTTCTGTTTTACAAGGAAGGTTGTTCACCGATGTTCATTTGTTTCGTTTCGTTTCACAGAGAGTTTTTCACTTGTTTTCTGTTGTGAAACAAAGAAAATTTGGAAAAGAAACAAAATAAAAATATTTCTTGGAACAAAAAAAGGTTATTTTTGTTCACCGACGTTCATTTGTTTCTTGTTTCACTGAGAGCGTTTCTCTTCTTTCTCTTGACGAGAAAGAAGCACGAATTCACGGAAAAAAATCGGAGGCAGCACGTAAAAGAGAAAGAAATTTGAAAAACTGCGGTTTTGAAAAAAAATAATTTTTAATAATAATTTCTGTTCATTTGTTTCGCGTTTCATTTTGAGTTTTTCTTTCGTTTTCAATTCAGAGGAATGAAAATTTTCAGGGAAAAGTCAAAGTCAACAAGAAGAAGAAATTTGAGAAAATTGTTTCACAGAAATGAAGAATTTTTGAACAAGAAGTTTCCTCCACTGTTCACACCGATGTTCACTTGTTTCGTGTTTCACAGAGTGTTTTCCACTTGTTTCTTTTCTTAAGAGACGAAAAATTTCGGATAGAATCGAAAAGAGCAAGAAGAAAAAAGAATGGTTGCTTTCCTGTTCATCGTCGTTCATTTGTTTTGTGTTTCACAGAGGAGAATTTTAGAACAAGGAAGGTTCCTCTACTGTTCACCGATGTTCATATGTTTTGTTTCGTTTCACAGGGAGTTTTACACTTATTTTCTGTTATGAAATATAGAATTTTTGAACGAAAAGTTTTCATTACTGTTCACCGATGTTCATTTGTTTCGTGTTTCACACAGAGTTTCTCACTTGTTTTTTGTTGAGAGATATTGGAAATTTGGAAAATTTGTATTTTTGTAAAGTACAATTTTTAGATCCAAACAAGATCTTTTGCTGTTCAACGACGTTCATTTGTTTTTAATTTATCTTGCATTGCGAAAAACAGAAAAGTTCGGGAAAAAGTCAAAGGTAACAACAAAAAAAGAAGAAATTACAGAGATCGCGTTGCAAAAGTGACTAAGTGAGACACTTACAAAACATGAGACACCTTGAGACATTTGTCAAGAACATTTCGAAATAAAAGTACAGAATCCGCAATTTTTTATGATCCGTAGAATTAATTTGTTTCTATTTTTCGTTCATTTTATTTTTTTTGTTGTTGCTGTGGGTTAATGTTTTAAAAAAAAAACAAAAGCAGACTAATGCCAAAAGCAAATGAAACACTTGACCTCCACTTGAAATACGATGCATCAAAAGACTTCTCAAAAATAAAAGCAAGCTATGTCTTTGCATTCCGCTGTTTCGTTATAAAACTTGGACTTCTTCATGTTCTGTAGACCTTCATCATTCATTTGTTTCTATTTTAGGCGCAAATCACGAATCAAACTGCGCATCGAAGGCCAGAAGTGATTGAGACACAAACGCAGGAAGCAAAAAGTGAACAAAGCTTTTCAAAACAAAAGAGAAACGTACGCACTTTACTTTCCGAGCGAATTAACTTGTTTCGGTGCATTCTTTCAGGAGGTTGAACCACGTGGAGCGCATCTCCATAGCGACATGGTTAGTTCAAATTCTTACGCACTTGATGAACTAAACGTTTGGGTTATTTCCCGTTTCATAATTCTTTTTTTTTTCTCGAAATCTAATAGTTTGTACATTTTGGTTGGCCACTCGCCAAAAACATTAAAACCAGCAATCAACTTATAAAGCGTAATAAATTAAGCTATAAACGTTTGCACTCGGATACCTACAAGTGTCTATACTTTCTCCTCCCATGCCACTCACCACTCAGTTGGACATTGCGTAATGTAAATATCCAACAACCTCCACCTACTGTTGTAAATTCGAACTATAAGGGTTGTTACAGTTTAAATGTTTACGTTTTCGTGCTTCCTCATTATTTTTCGGGATCAAGTGATTGAAACGAGTCATTCGGTGTTGGCCCAAGTACCAACGAGGCGGGATACTGTGACACTATGACCTTAAAGAAGATTGGGGATGGCATGTGTCCTTCCGAAGTGACCATTGTTCAAGATCAACAGCCTTCTAGCGAGGTTTAATGTAACTTTTTTGTTCTTGCACCTGAAGCGGTAACAGAAGAGCAAACAACAACCTCCTGGTAACATGACGTTATTGACGACGACCTACTTCTTCATACATACGCGCAGGAGCTACAGAATTCCGAAAACAACCATCCTCTAGTAAGATATCGTCATCATCGATACCTCTTCAGATGCAAAACTAAAGGAGACGACCTTGAACGACACATACATCCCTGCTTAACACCAACGGCCACTTCTGGTAAAATTGCTCGACTGTCGACGCTTCTTCAGATACAAGAACTAAAATGTTACTTCTTTGGCAACCCATTGACCTTGAACTTTGGTTACTTCAGTTGGACGCAACCTTTTTTCAACGTCAAAGCGTCACAGTATCCCGCTTGCTATACTATTACGGTCTTTCTAATTTTTTTTCAATACTTTTTTGTTTTCTAATAACAGATGTCGTCCAGTATTAAATATTGTTTATTGCCACCTACTGTTCGTCTCCAGAATTAATGGATCTCTTCTTCAAAGAGTGGTGATGATCAACTTCCAAAGACAAGGTGTTATTAAGATCGACAATTTTATTTTTAGTTTTTTTTTTAATCAGAAGAATAGAAATGAATGAAGAACAAAAAACCGTCGAGTTTCATTGCAAGTGATAATTGGGATGGAAACAAAAGAAAAACGAAACAAAAGTGGGTCGATTTTCACCACAATTTTTTTTGTTTTATAATCGAAGACGTATCGTCCGATGAAAAATAAAAAGTGATGGATTTTCAAGGACAAATCAGTAACAAACTGTCGTCGTCAAAATCGAAAAATGCATATTTTTTAATTAGAAGGATAGAACTGGACGGAAGACAAAAGACAGTCTAATTTATTAAGAAATAAATCGGCCTATAATCGAGAAAATGAAAGCAGAAAAAAACCAAAGAAAAACAATTGTTGTTCCTATAATCTGAAAAATAGTAGGCGATGGAAAATAAAAGGCGATCTACTCTCGCAACAATCAACGACACCAGAAAAATAGAGATTAATGGAAAACAAAACAAAAGACGATCGATTTCGTTAATATTCCGGAAAATAGAAAGTTATGTGAAAAAAGACAAAAAAAAGGAGAAGAATAACAAAAAGTAGATAGATTTTCAATTTTTTCTTTTATGATCGAAACAATGGCAGCATATGAAAAACAAAAGGCGATCGAGAAGAAAAGTTGAAGATCCTTCAACCTCAAAACACTTTACAATTTTCTTTAATCACAAAGAAAGCAAAATAAAAACCAACTCGACGAGATAAGAAATTCCTTTTTAGTTTGCTAAACAATGAACAATTTCAATTGAGAAAAGAAATCAGAAGAAATAGGCTAGACATTAAAATGAATCAAGAAAAAAAATCGGAAAAAGAGGAAAAATAGAAACTTAACCTCAAAAACGTTCCCCATCAACCATCTACTGATTGAATTGCGGCGAGTTTCTATATAGTTTGGGAATCAAACAATTCCGATTATTGACGAGGAAAAGGTGTATCACTATGAGTTGGGTTTCCCGATGCACCTGTTCATCGAAACGTGGGAACTCGAGGTCACCTTTGCGCGAATTTTTTGTTTATATTAAGCGCTATTTACAGACGTTTCTCGTGATACACTTTTCATGTTACATCTTCCTCCCTTCGCAGAAAAAAAAATTCATGACAAAACAAGTTCCGACAAGTTAGGTTTCGCGATAAGTTAGGTTTCGCGATGCACCTGTTCAGCGGAACGGGGGAACTCGTGGTCATCTTTGCGCTTTGCATCTTTTGTTTGTATTACGCGCTATTTACATATTTTTTCGTGATATATCTTTCCTGTTTTAATATAAACGAAGATATTACAATCAAAAGCCAATGAAATTCAAGTAGAAGACGAAACAAGTACATAATCATCGAATGACTAAGTTTTATATTTTATTTCAAATCAATTGATGTTTTTTTTTTTGATAGAATCGTATTATTACATTGAAACTGTTTTTTTAAGTCAATACACTGCACCGTGAAACAATAAATCCGTCCCCTTATCTATAGGAAGCGCAGACGTATAAATTTGGCGTTGCATTTTCCACAGTCGGCAGTATTTATCGTCGCAGGAAATTCCTACTGCTTACAGCCGATTTTTCCCCTGTTCGTAATTCCAATGCTAATCCAAAGTTTAAGTTGAACTTACGACTCTGCGACTTGAAAACCCCGCATTTCATTAATTAAAATTATCGGCCCGAACCAAACCGTCCAATAAATTCCACCTGCCTAATTGATTTCTTTGGTCAATAAAGAAAAGAAAGGGCGAGTAAGTTATGGGATGCCTTTTATTAAACAAAACGTACAAAAAAAGTCCTTTTTTTGGTTTATACAAAGCGGCGCGATATCACCTGCAACAACCAATTACAAGTGTGCTTTGCGAGTTAAGTGCGGAACGTTGCAATACTCACTTAATTTGGCCACACCTTGATTAGGTTCGGTCTGGACGTGATTGTGCTTGATCGATAGAGACCTCCTTATTGCTTAAAAAATTACAACCTTAAAACTAAGCTCCTTTAACTGTCATCTATCGCAGCGCAGCACGTATTTGATAGTGGCCATAGTCGTTCTGAACTTGTGGATGACTTCCTCCTGTAACGAAACGCGTCGTTTACTTCAAGTACGCCCCCCCTCCACCGCCGGAAATACTTCGTGACGTAAACACCGACCTGCATTAGATTGAAGCACATGGCTATGAGCGCCATACCGAGCATCAGGTACATGGCGCAGAAGATGAAACTCAGCCCGACGTCTTCGGACGAGTAAGTCCTTTCACCGGGGACTATATCGCCCAAACCGATTGTGCTTAGTGATATGAAGCAGAAGTAAGAACCATCCAAGTAGTTCCAGCCTTCATAGGAAGCGAAGAGTAAGGCTCCTCCGAATATATAGCTGCAGGTCAATCAATAGGGAAGTTGCAATCGATTTGAAAAGAAAAAGGACGAGAGCTTACCCGACCATAATCGTCAAGCAAATCGTGACAGGAACCGTCACCGTTTGAGTGTCGAAAGATTCATCAGAGAAGGCATCAGTGGTCGCCTCGCTTTCTCCTAAGTCTCCTCCGACGTTTGGGTCGTACACGTTTAGGCTCTCCTGAGTGCCCTAAAACAGAAATTAATTTGCAATTTTTTTTTAATTTCATTTTGCTGCAGCCGGACATGAAAAGATTTACTAAACATCTATTAGGGGCTACTAAGTGCCCCTGCAAGTTGCAAGAGATCACGAGTTTGGTATTGGGTGATGGGCCCAAGCGCTTGGACGCAAATCATTACTCGCAACCTCCTATAGCTCTACAAATAACAAATTATTTGAAACCACTAACATATTTGCTGCCATACATTAAATTAATTGCACCCCGGATGAGCGCACGTTACAACTTTTTGTGCGTGTCTCTCATATTTAACGTTTCGTGACGGTCGCTAACGATATCGATGATATTTGTTCATCAGGCGGCCTAGCGGCTGGCCCTGTGACATTGCGAATCAGGCGTTGCCATTATCTTTACGGCCGAAACCGGACGGGTGTGTAATTTGTTGTGTGCCGACGGTGATAGGGCGCGGGCAAAAAAAAATCGGCGCGTGAGCAATTTCGTTTATACAGCAGCACATGCTCTGGTAGTTTGGGCTCGTTTCGATTATAACGACGAATTTTGTTGTGGCATACAAATTATACACGGGGTATATATGTTTTCTTTTAAAATTGGGGTGTTTGGGGACACTACGAGATGCATGCCGAGTGTTAACATCACGAGAACGTGATAGGTAGGAAGATTCGAGTTTCACTGTCGTCTTCCTCTCATCCAGTATCCAGTTTTCTCTCATTTTGGATTATTTCGTATTTTTTTACAAGCCCCCCCCCCTCCTAAAATCTACTGCCGACGCGAAAAAAGACGTAGTATACGCGATGAGCTAGTTGAAGTAAGTGAACTACACTGTTGATTGACGACGTTCGAGTTTGATGCCAAGCTTGATGTATTCTGGGCCCTGGCGTTTCGAATTCACTGTGCTTGGTTATCACGAGCTTCTTACTCTGTCTGCGGAAGCTTTATGTATTTTATTTAATTTTGCTCAAACACATACCGAACCAATTGGTTACTTGCGTTCCTTTGTATGTGAGATGATTGGGTCGCTAAAATCTCAAATCCCCGCAACAAAAACACCATCCCGACAGGAAAAAAAGGAGCAACGAAACAAAAGAAGATTGAATCTGGTCCGTCGCTATCCCGGAATTAATTCGTCTCGCCCGGTGAGAGTGACGGGGATGTGTTTATTAACAAAAAACGTGCAAATAAATAATACCGCTGGGGTCAGTGGTGTGGCGGAGAGCCGGCGCTAATTCTTTCGGTGGCCACTTGTAATCCCGGGATTTGAGCTGACAATTCTAATCCGTAGGCAAATTACTTGTGCGGTCATCGGGTTCCCCCGCTGGGATGGAAACCGACCTCACACTGAGAGGAAATTAACACCGGTTTGAATCGAAGCTCTGCATACGAAAACGCGTCGCGCCGTTTAGCGTATATAAACAAGCGAGGTGGCCTTGTTATCTCCCACCACCGTGTTATGAAAAATCCAGACAGGTAGGGATGTGTCGTCGATGGTGTACCGCCGCATTTTCAATTTTGGGGCGACGCATCCGGGCTATTTGTCATCGGATAACATCACCTATTTTCGTTCACTAACCCTTCTAATGTTCAATAAAAAAACTGTCAGTTAACATCATATATGTTGCCGGAATGATAAATCGTCGGCCTGATGTGTAAATAGATTTATATTTTTGGGGTGTTCTTTTTTCCGTGTAAAAATGTAATAGCCGTGCGCGCCGTCGCTTTTCCCTTTTTTGTCGCGGTTTGACGCGTCTTTTATCAGATATGACTGATTGTTTCCCCGGCTTATTACTGCTTGATAATACCTATGTATGTCGCCCGTCAAATTTAAGGGGTGCACTTGATGAATACGCACTTTCAATTTTCCAAAGCCGTTGAGATTACAAAAATCGAACCCATGTTTATCGTGCAGACCGTCCTAGTATCATGAATATTCATCATCTCCTCTAGTAGACCACTTGGATCTATGGTCATTAGTGCCGTTACATTATAAACTTAAGCTCAAAAAGCTTAAGAAATCCATTGCATGGTCAAGTAATGCGAATTTGTATGGCTAAGCAATGTGTAATTTGTATGGTTAAGCAATGTAAAATTTATATGGTTGGGCGATGTTTATTTGTATGGTTTGAGCATTAGAGCGTCAGAAATCTATTACGTGGGTGAGGAGCATCGCTTTCAGTTTCTTAAGTTCATTAAAACTCACCTGCCAGCTTCCGCTGGTGTCAGATCCGACGCCATCTTCAAAGTCGGCTTCCATTTCTTCTTGCTTCTGCCGCCTTCTCTCTGCCCTCCTCTTCGACACGCCCGGGCATCCCTTGCACAGACAACACGTGGCGTAGATCCACTTGAAGGACCTCGCCATAATATCACCTATATTCGACAGGTAGAGCAGAAACAATGGCATACCTATGATCGCGTAGATTATTGTGGCTACTTTACCGTTGGGGGTCCTAGGAACTATGTTACCGTAACCTGTAAATACAAAAGCCCTTCAAGAAAAACACACACAGATTAAACTGAATAAAGAATTATTTAGAGCTCTTTTGATTTACTTGTAGACGAACTGGACTCTGGACATTTTTTTCCTTATAACAGTAAAGATATGTCTCATTTGAAATGTGTGGTTTGCGGTTCATACAGTTCGAGTGCATCTTCTCTGCCCTTAGAGCTTTCGAGGAATAAAAGCGACAGCGACTGTGTAAATAGTTGCAACCAGACAGCGCAGCACATCAAAGATTAAACGCAACGGTTTCGTTTGTTATTCATTATTGGGTTCCATTACGGGCACAAACATCAACAGAGCTGTTTATTTAGCTTTCTCGGTCGAACACTACCTTTTCAAAGCTTGCAAATCGAAACGCAAACGGACTTTTGCATAAACAATCGGAGGTTGAATAGCGATGTTGTCTACACGATAAAGGAAAACAATAGGTTTATTCTAGAGTAGATAAAGCAGGATTTGTTATTTCCTTCTATCTTATTCACATATATTTAAATTTTTGTGTAATGAGTAACTAAAATCTGTACGGTTTTGCAATGTATGATTCTCAAAATACAGATTCTCATTAAAATTTGTATGGTTTGGCTATGTACAATTGGTATGCAATGGCTATTTGTATGGTCGAGTCATTATTCTACCATACAAATTCTCAAAATATAGATTCTTATGAGAATCTGTATGGTTTGGCGATGTATAATTTGTACGTAATGTCTATTTGTATGGTTTAGCTATGATTAGGGCACGTTGCATGATTTAAACGTCTATCTGTATGGTTCAGCAATATCTACCTTCTTTCTGTAAGTGGTAATTTAATAAATTACATCAATTTTTGGTGATAAAATAGAATCTTGTCACTTGGATTATGCAGATCAATGGTCAGTAGTCTGATTTTTGCTTTTCTATTATCTCTCGCCTCATTGTCCCTTGGGTCAAAGGTGGCTGATGCCTTTTCTGGCACGTTTGAAGCGCCACCTTAATTACTTGCACAAAAATCTATGAACAACACAATCTGTACTGTCAAGCAATGTCCAATTTGTACGGTTGGGCAATGTATGTCTCTTATGCAAATTGTAATATTTACTTAGTGTTAATGCAAATGTTAATCAATAGCTTTTAGGGCATAAACCCAACGAACTAAACTCAATACGGCGTATTTACGTGTAATATTGCTTTTCAAAATAATTTTCTCGTGAAAACACACTCACCGATATAAACGTACACACACCGTAATCCACAGTTAATCCGCGGACGCACCAAAAAGGCTTCGACAAAAATCCCCGACGATACAAAATCCCTTTTAAATACAACTGCCAGTCAAAGGAATTATTTCGAAGCACGCTCGTCGATAATTGATTGAGCAAACTCGGCGAACTCAAAGCGAATCGTCGATGGACACTTAATACGTGCCCCGGCAGGAAAAAATCGCTTTAATTGGTCGCGTCCCGATCATCAAAAAAGTTTTTCGGACCCGCCGGGATCAAGTTATCTATTTCTGCTATTTCTGGCCCTCCAGGAGTTTCAATTTCAGGCGGGACAATCCGGGCGCGGGAAAAAGGGAGCGGGCACACTTTTAAAAAGCATGTCGAAGCAAATGGATCTTTGGCGTGCGCTAATTTAATTTCGTCTGCGCGCCCACCCGCTTAAGGGGGGAACGAGCGAGACGCCTCTGGTTTGGTCTGAGTGTAAATACGCTCGGTTTCTGACGCGAACTAACAGGGTGGTAATTGCTTGCTTTAAACATTTGCTTTTAAAATATTTGGTGGAAACGAAGCAGTAGTGGACTCCGTTAGTTATACTGCAGAGAGCCACTGCGTTTATACAGTCGGTGGATACGTGAGAGACCTACCCATTCATTTTTGTTTAAAAAAAAATCTCGACCTGGTTTAAGTGAGTCATCAGATGTGAGTTTAATCTAAAGGAAACTGTAAACCAGGCCATAGATACTGTTTAGGGTATAAATAGAGCAACAGGAGGTTTGTTGAAATTGGGTTAAATCAGGATTTTTTTGTACGCGCGACTGCTTGTTAGCACTCGAACGTCAAGTGCGACTGCAAAAATCGCCATTGTGAGCGGAGAGCAATTTGCATGGAAACGCCGTTCTAAAAAGTAGTGTTTAATTATCTCCGTTGAATGTTTAATTAACTTTTGAAATGTTTTAACGTGTGTAATTATTCTCGAACTGGTTCCACAGCGTCCGTCGTTTGCAAGGCTCTCTTACACCGAAGAGCTATCGATTCTTCATACTCGACGCTGATTTCACTTCGCTTTTAAATTAGCTTAAAGAAGCATGTTGATTTTACTAGAACATAAAAAAAGGATCCACGACGTAAGGGAGCTCGGGAATCATCGAATTTAAACGTCATCTAGAAAGCGAATAATCGATCCACTAGCTTTTAGTCTTGGAACTTTGGTAGTTGGTGCCGTTTCTGGCATATTTGAAGCATCACTCAGAAGATACGCGGAAAATTAAAAAATCTGTACGGTCAAGCAATGTAGAATTTGTACGGTCGGGCGATGTATGTCCTTTTGCAAATTGTAATATTTGCCTACAGGCGATGCAGATGTTCCATTGAAACTTTCAACTGATGATATAGTTGGGAAACGTTGATATTCTCGTGATAAATTGAATTGGTGATATTTATAAACACAGTAGACTTAATGATAACCGAGCTCGTAATTCACGTATCTCGAAATATAATATATTACGGGCGGCAATCAAGTGGGCGTGTAGATTTATTCTTCATCCGGTTAGTTCGTTTGAAGTGCGTTTAACGCCGGCAGAGTCGGCGGCCGAGGGCGGGCGGGCGGGCGGACGGGCGAGCGTGTGCGTGATGGCAGTTAATACGTAGATGTGTTAAATCTAGAATTTCCGGAGTTTAACGAACGGCCTCAGCAGGGCTCGTTTATCAGGGCTTTGTTTCGCGTGCGCCCGCCGCCGCCGGCAACGGGCCATAAATTATCGACCTAGTCCGCATTGACAATTTCCTTTGGTCCGAAACTCTGTCGCCGGCTTATTATCGCCGCAACGCGCTAACTTAACCTTATCCCCCCCGAACGAACGTCGAGATTTATTTCGACTTGCGTGTCGAGGACGGCAGCTACGCGTTCTTATTTTTATTGCCCTGTTTGTCCCGGCTTGATTTACAGCAACACTTCTATTAGGTCTTCCCTTGTAACCACGTCCTTTGAATACGCGTGTAATTAATGGTTCTCTTTTGGTCAACACTTTATTAGATTACTGTGCGCTATTAATCGCACACGCCGCTCTCTAAATAATGACTGAGTGGAATGTACAACTTTTGATAAGACGACCAGGCTTAAGCTTAAGCTCAAAAATTTGTACGGATCTGCAATGTTTATTTTTATGATTCAGTGAAATCAATCTGTATGGATTAGCAATGTGTGTCCACGAGATATTCATTGCTAAATTAGTTATCTAAGAGCCTTTTCTATAAAACTTTCCGTCCGGCCCATCCAATCCGGCAATCGGGCCCGAAAACTCCGGACGACGATGACTCGCGTATTTTTTGCCCTGTTCGAGTCCGGGCGTGATAAATTACAAGTTATTAATAAATTTTAATTAGACAATGCAGGTTAAAAATGAAAACATGACGAGGGTTCGCGTCCCCATACGTTGTGTAGGTAATAAATCAAATAACGTACATACACCAAGGACGGCCGAGCTACGGTGAATTCCGCGCGAAATTCGAACACGTAACGCTCACGTCATCTCTCTCTGATTCGAGGGTGAGTTACCGAGTAGCCGAGGGGATGACGTGTTTTGGCCACGTCGGAACCTTGCGGCTCTGCTAAATATGTGCATGCACGTAGATTTATTGGAGCGAACAAAAGCCGGCGTGTTATCTGTATTTATTGTATTGCGATTCTTCTTAGTTTGTTTTTGACACGTCCGGATGAGAGTGAATCCCTTTACACGTGATTCATTCACGCGTAGGCGTAATTTAGTACGACGTAATAAGGCGAATGACTTTAGAGCTTACCTATGGTAGTTATAACCGTTAGAGAAAACAAGAAGGCTCCGGATATGCTCCACTGCTTGGAGTAATCCGGATTGTAGAAGCCATCTTTGATGGCCTGGACGGTGGAATTTTGATAGCGCATCAGCTCCAGCGTGACGTTTCCACGCCACGCCTTCTCATCTAATATGTTGATGTGAATCGAGTAACTGAGCACCCTTCTGGCGATTTCCATGCGTTTCTCGGTCGCGTTGTACTTCTCCTGGATCTCCTTGAGCGCGTGGCCCTCGATTTCGATAAAGATGAAAGCACCAGCTATTGCGTAACCCACCTGAAACGTATCGAATTAAAATAATCCAACAAGCTGCGCCAAAATAACATCATTAATTGATAGTTGTGAACCAGCCTCAATCGACCTTTTTTGAACTTTATGACATTTTTTCAATAAGAAAAGTGAGGTTGTGATATATATCAATTGGTTCACAACTAACAATTCAAGGTCAACTATGAGGAGTCATTTTAAAAAAGAGACGTTATTTACAACAATTACATAATATTCAAAGTATTTAAAAAAATAATCAGGCTGTGCTACGTGTAAATGTAATTAAGTAATGTGCAATCGTCTGTATTTAATTTTATTATCGATCTTCTTTTGTTTTCTTTTGGTATTTTGTTCATTGATCGACAGTGTTTTGTTTCTTCGTTTTGTCACTTTGTCCTTTTGTTTTTCATTTGCAGTTGTCTTTAGATTTATTTTTTCTTCTATTTCTTTTCTATTTCGTTTCTTTGATAACTTTTGATTTTATGCCATTTTTTAATCTTTCAATATATGCTTTCTTTTGTTATTTTGGTTATTGATTTGTCTTCTTTAGTTCTCGATTTTTTTCAATGATCGATAGTGTTTTGTTTATTTGTTTTGTTCCTTTGTCCTTTTGTTTTCACTTGCAGTTGTCTTTAGATTGATTTTGTCTTCTAATTCTTTTATATTTTGTTTCTTTGACAATTGTTGATTTAATGCCATTTTTTAATCACTCAATATCTGTTCTCTTTTGTTATTTGTGTTAGGTACTAATAGTGTTTCGTTTCACTTGGTTTTGTCACTTTGTCCTTTTGTTTTTCACTTGCAGTTGTCTTTACATTTATTTTTTTTCTACTTTTTTTCTATTTCGTTCCTTTGACAACTTTTGATGATTTGTCTCCTTTTGTTCTCGATTTTTTTCATTGATCGATAGCGTTTTGTTGCAGTTGGTTTTGACACTTGGTCCTCTTGTTTTTCACTTGCAGTTGTCTTTAAATTTATTTTTTCTTCTAGTTCTTTTCTATTTCGTTTCTTTGACAATGTTTAATTTTATGTCATTTCTTAATTTCTCAATCATCTTAGTTCGATCGACGAACGAACCGGCAATCTTTTGTTTTCCACCTGCAGTTGCCTTTCGATTTATTTCTTTTTTTTTATGACCATCTTTTTGTCGTTCATTTTTTTGTTTTCTTTTGTTATCGTATTAGGTGGTTTCATTCTAACTTTTTTCAATTCTCTTCATTGCTCGATAATGTTTCGTTTCAGTTTGTTTTCTTACTCTGTCCTATTTTCGATCAATTGTTTGTCACCTGCAGTCTGCTGTCGTCTTTAGATTTATTTTTTCTTCTTCTCTTTTTACGTTTATTTTTTCCAAATCTTTGATCTTATGCGATCACTTTTTCTTTTGTTTTTTTTTTGTCATTCGTGTTCGTGTTCCTCTTTTGCTTTATTTTTTGTTTCTAAATTTCCTTCATTGATCGATAGTGTTTTGTTTCGGTATGGCTTGTTACTTTCTCTTTCGTTTCATTTTTCCTATTTTTTTTTTCTTTGACTGATAGCGTTTTGTTTCTGCTCGTTTTGTCACTTTGTTCTTATTTCGATCAATGAACTGTCAATATCGTGTTCTTCACCTGTAGTTGTCTTTTTTTTTCTTACTTTTTTCCTTTTTTTTTTCTTTGATTTTATGCCAAATGTTTTGGTTTTCTCTTGTTACTCGTGTTATGATAGCTTTTGTTTCACTTTTTTTAGATTTTTTTTATTGATCAATGTTTTGTTTTGTCACTTCTTCTTCATTTCTTCTTTATTTCCATTTATGAACCCGCAATTTTTTATTTCTTCACTAACACAGTTGTCTTTTTCTTCTTCATTTTCGCTTCAACATTTTTCAACGTTTTTTTGACAATCTTTGATTTTATGCGATCACTTTTTCTTTTGTTTTTTGTTTGTCATTCGTGTTCGTCTTTTACTTTATTTTTTGTTTCTAAATTTTCTTTATCAATTGATAGTGTTTTGTTTTGGAGCGGCTTGCCACTTTCTCTTTTATTTCATTTTTTTCTATTTTTTTTTTGATCGATAGTGTTTTGTTTCTGCTCGTTTTGTCACTTTGTTCTTATTTCGATCAATGAACTGAGAATATCTTGTTCTTCACCTTTTTCTTATTTTTTTTCTTTGATTTCATTCCAATTTTTTTTTCTCTTGTTACTCGTGTTATGATAGCTTTTGTTTCACTTTTTTAGATTTTTTTAATGATCATTGTTTTGTTTTGTCTCTTGGTCCTTATTTCGATCTATGAATCCGCAATCTTTTATTTCTCCACTCACGCAGTTGTCTTTTTCTTCTTCATTTTCGCTTCAACGTTCTTCAACTTTTTTTGACAATCTTTGATTTTAGGTGATAATTTTGTTCTTTTGTTATTCACTTTTTTGTTGTAAAATATTTGTTAATAGTTTTCTTTTGTTTGCATCGATTTCCAATTTGTTTCAGTTTGTTTTCTCCTTTGTCCAATTAACCGGCAATCTTTTGTTTTTCACCTGCATTCGTTTTTAGTAGATATATTTTTTATCTTCTTCTTTCCTACGTTTTTTTTTAATCTTTTTTTTGTTTTCTTTTGATATTCGTGCTATGTCCTCTTTGGCTTAATTTTTTTCCAAATTTTCTTCACCGATTCGTGTGATTTGTCACTTTTTCTTTACTTCATTTTGTTTTTATTTTTATTTTTTTTTATTAATCTATAGTGTTTTGTCACTTTATCTTTATTTGTATCGATGAACTGGCAATTATTTATTCTTCACCTGCAGTTGTCTTTTTTTATTTCTTCTTCTCTTTTCTCTTGTTTTTATTTTTGATTTTATGTCATACGTTTTTTATTTTCTTTTGTTATTTCGTGTTATGATAGCTGTTGTTTCATTTTTCTACTAATCAATAGTGTTTTGTTTTGTTACTTTGTTCCACGCACTTACCTTTTTCTTCTTCATCGTTGCTTCAATGTTTTTCAGCATTTTTCTGACAGTTTTTGATTTTATGCGTTAATTTTTTAATATTCTTTTGTTATTCACTTTTTTGGCATAAAATATTTGTCATTTGTTTTCTTTTCAGTTTCCACCGATTTCCAATATATTTTTGTTTTCAATCGATGAACTGTGATTGTCTTTTTTTCAATTTTTTCTTCTTCTTTTCCACGTCTTTTTTTTCAACAATCGTTATACTATCATTTTTTGTTTTCTTTTGTTGGTTGCGATATGTTCGCTTCATATTTTTTTCTAAATTTTCTTATTGATCGATAGTGTTTTGTTTTGTCACTTTGTTCTTTATTCGATCGATGAACTCGCAATCTTTTGTTTTCCAACACGCAATTGTCTTTCTTTTCTTAATCTTCGTTTCGATGTTTTTTCGACAATCTTTGATTTCTTTTTTGTTATTCAGTTTTATTTTCTAAAATTTTCGTCACTTGTTTTCTTTTCTACTTTCATCGATTTTCAATCAGTTTTCGTTTTCGACTCTATAAAATATTTTTATTTTTGTTTCTTTGTCGGTCATTCATTTTCGTTACTCCAGAGTCTCTTGGTTTTCTTCTTATCTTTTGTTTTTTTTTAACTTTTAACATTCAGATTTTGTCTCATTTATTTTGTTTATCGAACCGCTTTTGTTTTAATTTCTTTCCTACAGTGATCATCATTTGTTTTTCTTTGTAATGATTTCATTCTGCAGTTTTCTTCTTCCTGATGGATTTATTTTAGTTATTTCTTGTTTCCGTTTTAGTTTTCTCGCCATTTACGATTACAAGCTGAACCTCAATTATTTTTGTTTTGACGTCGACGTCGGCGGTCGAAACCTTAAAGTAACCCACCCAAAATATATCTTTTTAAATTAACCCTACAAGTTGAGCCAAAATATTTAAATGAATTTAAAAATCCTAAAGGCCGAGCCACATGTAAATTTATAAAAATTTGAATCTGAATTTGAATGAGTGGCGTTATTTGTGCTTCCGTAATTTCTATTTATTTCAAAGCTTTACCAGACGACAGTGTAAAGCGAGTTTTAATTGAAATGATGAAATCTCGCCTACGTAGAAGAAAAATGTTGTGCAATCCGCATTTCCTTTCAATTTTGTGCATTTTCCGGAGCGCACTGAAGGAAATTAGGTTACCTTTATAGTCCGGCCGCGCGACTGAATTATTTTTATCTCGACGTCGACGTCGACGTCGTCGTCGCTCTAGGGTTCGAAACCTTAAAGTACCGCCCCGATTTACTTACAACCAGACCAATAATGCCAACGTTGCTGAACATGAACGCGACGAACGATCGCACGCACTCCTTGAGCTTCTTCGAAAACGGCACGTCGTACTTCCTCCTCCTTCGCAGTGACCGCTGTCGTTCCATTTTACTCCGCGAGGAACTGCATTTTTCTTTGCCTCAGCTTTCGCGCGCCATCCATCGATCCCTTTTCATCTCGGCCCGTCCTGCAAAATGAAAACGTGCCTGTGTAAGTCGGAAAGTTTCGCAGCCCGGCAATTAAAACTTTATCGGAAGCGAAAATTTTTAATTAATCTGCACCCCGCCGTTTCGAAAAACTATCTCCGATAATTAGTCGTGCGCCATCATCGACGACCGTCTCGGGGGACATCATCCGTATTGCATTATTAATCTGCGCTAAATTTTTTACGGTCTCGGACGGTTACGATCGATAAACGAGACCCTAACGAATGGACCATAATGAAGTCGACAAGAGTTATTACGTATTTACGGCTTTGGAAATGCGAGTTATAATTATTCTCTGGTGTGCTTTGTTGTGTATGGTTTCAGTTGCACATGCACACACACACAGACCGAGACCATCAATGTAACCGCAAGCTTATGAAATGCAATATTCGCAACGTAATTTGCATGCAATGTCTTCCCGAACATCTCTACAACATACACACAAAGGATATTACCTTACACAATATTTTACAATTCGTATGTTTGCGATTTTCTGGTAGAATCACATATAAAAACTACTACTAGCTGCGCCATTGCGGCAACAACAGCTGTTGAATTAGTAGCTTAAGTGACAACGTCTGCTCCAACCATGGGGGTTTTAGTAGCGGTGGCGTGTTTAAATTATAAACCATTAGGTTATTTAATATAACCGCCGCCTCGTCTAGCGAGAAGCAGCATTAATTTTACGTTAATGAATTCGCTATGAGCCCCCGCGTTATTTGTGTTGACACTTACGTTCCTCCGCATTAAACGTTGAAATAAAAGCGTGCGCGATAATGTAACTAATTAAGATCGAGACAAACAACATAAATAGCACATTATCTCACACATGAAAACAAAATATGAAGCCACGTTACTGTTATTACCTGCTGCGTTCCTTTGCCGCCGAGGCATTCGACCGGATTCCGCCCGTAGCATCTCTGTCTGTCCTGAACCGTTTGAGTCGCGAGATGACAGAGACGTGGGCGAGTTCGTGCAGAAGAAGAGAATCAGAGCCTCCCAACCCCCATCCCCCCGCACGACGTAATGCAATATGTGCCTTGCTTTTCAATTCTTCTCGCGGCCCACTCCTCGTGTTACGCCGTCGTGTCCTGTCATGGACTACCAGCACCATTGTCCGCGACGTGTCCTTTGTGGAGCGCTGCATATTTCCGCCGCTGCTGTTGGAAATGCGGCGCGTAGTTTGCGCGAAAATTTATCGCCCGAATCAATTTTATTGTCGGCGGTGTTTATTATTTAGTGCGACGCCCGAACCAATATCGCGTAATGGAAATATCACCGCCGGCGGCGAATATTTATTGCTTACTGCAGGGAAAAAAAGCAAAACGATTGCACCCGATAATTAAAAAGCGCAGTGGATGTACGTGTCTTCGAGTTTTGAACCTACGTTAATTTCCATTCCCACATAATTTGGATGACGGCCCCACGTTGGGCGCCAAACTTTATAATTTTCACAAGTGACAGATTTCCTTTAACGCCTTGTAAATTCCGTTACACGCCATCCAACAACAGCACCATCTAACGTGCAAACGTTAAAACCGCATTAATACATTAAGGGGCGCTAAATTATTTGGGAGAATTAAAGTTACAACAAGACCATCTCTTCAACACCAGTACATGTACTCAGAGAAATGTACAGCAAGAAATCCTTCTGAATCAATATTAAATCGATTCAAATCAGCAACATATAGTTCCAAACAGAAGCGAATTGTGCCAATCAACAGCAATCGTTCTAAATCAGTTTCAAATCGTTCCAGTCAACGTCAGTCAATAGCAAATCGTTTGAAATCAGTAATATATTGTTCCACACAGCGGCGCATCGTTCCTGTCAACATCAGTCAACGGCAAATCGTTTGAAATCAACAACAAATCATTCTAAATCAGTATAAAATCGTTCCAAGCTGGAATAAATATTCCCATACAGCAGAAAATCGCTCCAGTCACACGAGTCTACAAAAAATCGTTCCGAATCAGCAAATCGTCTAAAATCAGCAATAAATCAGTTTCAAATCGTTCCAATCAACATGGATCAATAGCAAATCGTTTGGAATTAGCAATGAATTGTTCCACACAGTAGCGAATTGGTCCAGTCTACGTAAGTTAACAGCAAATCGATCCAAGTCAGCAATAAATCGTTCTAACCCAGAATCAAATCATTTTAAATCAGTATAAAAATACTCTAAGTTAGTTATTCCCAAATAGCGGCAAATCTCTCCAGTCAACATCAGTCAACAGCAAATCGTTCCAAATCATCAATATATAGTTCTGAACAGCAGCAAACCATTCAAGTCAACATCAATCAACAACATCAATCTTTCAAAATTAGCCATAAATTGTTCTGAATCGATATCGAATCGTTCCAAATCAGCAACATCTAGTTGCAAATTATTCAAGTCAACATCAGTCAGTAGCAAATGTTCAAAATCGTTCTAAATCGGTATTAAATCGTTCCAGTCAACAGTGAATCGTTTGAAATCGTTCTTAATCAGAAATAACATTTCCAATCAACAGCAAATCGTTCGTCACCGTCAGTCAACATCAGCCAACAGCAAATAGTTCCAAATTAACAATAAATCGTTCCAAATCAGCAATATATGATTCTAAACAGCAGCAATCAACATCAGTCAAATGTAATATAATATGAAAACGTTCACAATCGTTCTAAATCATTTTCAAATTGTTCCAGTCAACATCAATCAATAGCCAATCGTTGGAAATCAACGATAAATTGTTCCACACGGCAGCGAATTGTTCCAATCAACATCCGTCAACAGCAAATCATTTGAAATCAACAACAAATCTTTCAAAATCAGTATAAAATCGTTCCGAGCTAGCAATAAATATTCTCATACAGCAGAAAATCGCTCCAGTCTACAGAAGGTCGTTCCAAATCAGCAAATCGTTCAAAATCAGCAATAAATCTTTCTGAATCAGTATGAAATCGCTCCAGTACAGCAACATCTAGTTGCAAACAGCAGCGAATTGTGCAACCGTTCAAAATCGTTCTAAATCAGTTTCAAATCGTTCCTAGTCAACGATAAATTGTTCTAAATCGGTATAAAATCACTTCAGATCATCAACATACGGTAAATCCAAAGCAACAAGTCGTTTCAATCACGAACAGTCAACACCAAATCGTTATAACAAATTAACAAGAAATAGTTGCAAACCGTTCCAGTCAACAACAGTAAACAGCAAGTCATTTCAAATCAGCAACAAATCGTTCTAAATCAGTATAAAATCGTTCCAAATCAGCAACAAATAGTTCCCAATAGGGGAAAATCGTCCCAGCCAAAAGCAAATCGTTAAAAATCAGCAAACATCGTTTCAAATTAGCAGCAAGTAGCTTCAATCAATGACGGTCAACAG
Organism: Serrognathus titanus; assembly: GCA_039766575.1. Taxonomy (NCBI): domain Eukaryota; kingdom Metazoa; phylum Arthropoda; class Insecta; order Coleoptera; family Lucanidae; genus Serrognathus; species Serrognathus titanus. Next base: position 1,589,613 of record CM077911.1, read on the forward strand.
TAAATCGTTCCGAATCGGTAATAAATAGTTCCAAATAGCAGCAAATCGTTCTGGTCAACAGGAAATCGTTACAAATTAGCTTAGATTGGTTCCAAATAACGGCAAATCGTTCAAAATCAACACTAAATAGTTCTAAATCAACATTAAATCATTCCAAATCAGCAGCATAAGATGCATCCATATCCAAACAGCATCAAATTGTTCAGTCAATAGCAAAATCATCAATAATCGTTCTAAATCAGTATCAAATCGTTCCAAATCAGCAATAAATAGTTTCAAATAGCGGTAATTCGTTAAAATCAACATCAAATCGTTAGAAATAAGTAGCAAGTAGTATCAAATAGCAGCAAATTGTTCATATCAACATCAGTTCAAAGCAAAATCGTTATAAACTGTTTCAAATAGTAGTAAATCGTTAAAGTCAACATCAGTCAAAACTAAGTCGTTACAAATTAGCAAAAAATAGTTCCTAAAACTAACAAATAGTTCCGGTCAATAGGAAATTGTTGCAATTGAGCAAGAAATCGTTTTAAATCAGTACCAAATCGTTTTAAATCAGTATCAAATCATTCCAAGTTAGCTACAAATATTCCCAAATAGTAGCAAAACGCATCAGTCAACAGCAAATCGTTCCGAATCAGTTACAAATTACTCTGAAGCAAATTGTTCCAAATCACAATCAAATCTTAGTAAATCGTTCAAGTCAATGTGAGTCAACGCCAAATCGTTACAAATTAGCAGAAAATAATTCCAAAAAGTAGCGACTAGTTTCAGTCTACAGCAAATTGTTCAAAATTAGCAACCAATCGTTCTAAATCAGTATCATCGTTTTAAATCAGCATAAAATCGGTCCAAGTTAGTTACAAATATTGCCAAATAGCAGCAATTCGTTCCAATCAACATCAGTCAGTAGCAAATCGTACCAGATGAACAACAAAAGATTCTGAAGCAAATTGTTTCAAATCACAATCAAATCGTTAGTAAATCGTTCAAGTCAACGTCAGTCAAGGTCAAATCGTTACAAATTAGCAGAAAATAATTCCAAAGAGACGCGAACAGTTCCAGTCAAGAGCGAATTGTTCTAAATCAGCAACCAATCGTTCTAAATCAGTATCACATCGTTCCAAATCATCAACAAATAGTTCCAAACATTTCAAACTGATTATTTGAAGAAATTGTAAACCTCCTATGCAACCCTGATCTAGTACTAGTGTACTATCTACAATAGGCCGATAACTGCTATTCCTCCTAGTTTAAAAACAAACTATCACAGCAAACGTTGAAGTCAACATGAATCAATCTACAAATCGTTAAATATCAGCCATATATCGTTCCAAATTAGCAGCAACTTGTTCAAATCAACATTGGTCAACAGCAAATCGTTCCTAATCAACAACAGATCGTTCCAAGCCAACAACAAATCGTTCTTAATTGCATTAAACAACAAACTTATCTGAGTGAACTTGTTATGTATCCCACGTATATTCTAAGTATATCACTTTATCTATAAATAACATCAAGTCTTGTTTTGTGTCGCAGTCTCCTTTTGTTCTCTTTTAAGCGACCTCGCGTCGCAGCTATCTATCAGCTTTCAGGAGATATTCCGAAAATACCACAACTTATTATGTGCACGTTATCTTTTGTTTCTAGTAGTTTTGTTCCTGAAGGTAAACGATCAAACCTGTTTGCGCTTAATTAAACAAGAGCACGCGCGCGGGCCCTTGCCGAAATCGCCCCCCTCCCCCTCCTCTTGCCAGAGTGCTCCGTAATGCACGTAAGGTAGCAAGTAATTCAATTCGAGTGCCCTTTAATGGTTGTGTAGTAGCATCGGTAATTACCTCCGTCATCGACCTGTTCTATAATTAGAGACCCTTATCATTTTCAGACAGGTGTTTCCCCTCGCCGAGATTTCCTCCTCCATCTCCTCCTCTTCTTCTTCGGAAGTGACTGACGCGATATACGATACCGTTCGTGTAAACATCTCCACCTCACGTCATCGGACGGGCCGTGAAGAATTTGGAGGATTTGATCGAGCGCTTTGAATTATGTAAAGTAAGTTGGCCGGCGCACAAAAAGTTGTAACCCTGAGGACTATTTTCAAAGCGGGTCGAAAATAATCGCGCGCACTTGTTTTGAATCAAAATTTTGTTGATCGTATCAGATGCTTCACGATCGACTTGACACGTGAAGTGAAAAAGGAGTGCACGTGTGCCCATTTGTGAAATATAAAGAGTATCGAACGAGAAAGAGACGGAAAAACCAATCAACCTGCTTGTTGAGGCAAGGTTAAAGTCGTAACTGTTGCGTGTCAGTTGCATAAATCCAACGAAAAATACAAGGGGGAGGGGGGAGTGGTGTAGATACACAAAGCAGACGCATCTGCACTTTGTAATCCATGGCATGGTCGTTCGTTGGCATTCGGATCGTCCGTCTCGCTCACAACAGCTGCAGATATTTCAGCGATTTGTTTGCGTTCGCTATAAAAAAAAACGTTCCGAAGCGCCAGCGAAAAAAAATTTTTTTTTCGTAAAACGTTTACGAGATGAGAATTTCGCTCTGAAATATTAATTTATTTCAACTCCTTTCTTTTTTCGTCGACATCTGTAAGTTTCTCATTGATTCATAGCCCGTATGAAAATGAAAATTTACGCAGTCTGGAAATTTAAATAATTTTTAAACAAACAAAATCTAATTAAAGCCGGAGGTACAACTCCAGAGTTGATGCGATGCAGCTTGCTGATGGAGCTTTTATTACCCGAGTACTTGCTTTTATTACTTCGATTTGCAATGTCGGATATTTATTTATTCACGAAACACAACAATATTTAAACAATATAAATATATAATAAAGACAGCTTTAGGAAGATGGCAATTAGTGTTACATACAAATGAAGGACGTCATTAGCAAACAAGATCAAAATTGCACAGCTGCAAATTTGGAGCACCTGAAATCTGATGATAGTAAACAAGGTCAAGGTTACACAGCTGCACTATTTACACAAAGGGATTATTTATTGTCGTAGATATAACTTGCAGGATTTTTTTTATCAGAGCTAGTCGGTGACCGACCATATCACTTTCAGGCCAGATTATACACGGTGTCCGACCCGTTAGAGGCGTACTTACTAAGGTCATGTAAGTACGAAATTGAAAGAAATAAATTTATCGGAGGCATTTGAAAAATAAACCTCTCGTGAATCCTAAATCTAAACTGCTTGAATACCACAGACGACTATTAGAATGTGATACGTGCGGCGCTTATAAAATTACCTTAGAAAACCCCCGAGACATCTTTTTGTAACGATAATAAATTTTATTGGCATAGTCAGCGACTGTAGCAATAGTAAAAATGAATGAACTATTTTGACTGCAAATTTATTTTAATCGACATTGAATTTGGCGCCGTTATAAAAGTTAAGGTCAAGTTTTTTGTGAGTATTATATTAATATTAAAGTGAGACGGTGCATAAACTTAAACTTATAGTTTTTATAATAGATGCTCGATATGGGCCCCTTCTTGTTGTATGATATTAGTCGCACGATTGATGAATGATGCACGTACCCCAGGAATTAATTCGATTCGCATTGTTTCAAATTATTTCTGCTGCGGAAAAAATGCGATTGTGAAGTTCTTCAACCGTGTTAATGGGGTCTTTATAAACCAAACTTTTCATGTGGCCCCACAAATAAAAGTCTAAGAGATTCAAATCGGGCGAGTGGGGAGGCTAGGCTACTGGCCCACCGTGCCCCATCCACCGATTTCCAAACCAAACTGTTAAAAAATCCCGCACCTTACGTTGAAAATGTGGCGGTGCACCATTGTATAACCACCATATATCACGTCGTATGTTCAGAGGCACTTCATCGAGCAGTTCGGGCACCGTATTACGAATAAATTTCAAATACCCATCTCCAGTCAAACGCTGTGACAATACATACGGCCCAATTAAAAAATCCCCAATTATTCCCGCCTACAGATTAATAGAAAATTGTCTTTGAAAATGACTACTACGACGCACATGTGGATTTTCTGTTAGCCAGACATGACTGTTTCGTGAATTAAAGATTCCAGCACGAGTAAAACATGCTTCGTTTGTAAACAGAATGAAATCGGGAAATAACGGTTCCTCGATGATTTTGTCTAATAACCATCTACAAAAAATTAATCGTTGGGGGTAATCAGGTGATTCAAGTCCATGCACGCGTTGATAGTGGTAGGGGTTTGAAGAATTTCTTCGGTAACTTCTAACCTGCGATCACCTAGAACACGTCCGCGTTGTTGATTTCGTGGCACCAGCGAGCCCCTTTCTCGGAGTCTGTATGTTGTGTGTAAAAATATTCGAGCCGGTGGGTGTCGTCTTGCAGGAGGAAATCGTTCTGCATAAAGGGCAGCAGCATATCTGTTAATTCTTCATTGCTGTATTCCGCCATGGTAATCTTAATACGCACTGATTTCAATAAATTTCCATCAATTGCCAATACAAATTAAGCGAACGTTTCGCGCACTAACACGAACTAATTTGCACTGACAAAATCATAATTGTACCCCTACGTGTGTCGTAAAAAATGTGATTCATTTCTTCCGTCTGCACCACAAGTTCGATGTCCGCAATAAATGAATTGCCCGTTATAAACTCTTTCCGCATAAATAAGGTCATAAATAAAAACGGTTTTACTTTCAGTGCAGGGTGAACGCATGTGTTTCGTTTTATTTTTGCGCTTTCGTGACGCAATTCAGATATTCCAGTAGACACCAAACAATTTACATCTGAATCTTCAACTAATTTTATCTCAAAAACTATACGTAACAGGTCCCCCATGACTATAGTTTTTCTTGTTTTGTTTTTTCATTTATTACCTGTGATTAACGGTCGGGCACTTATTTTGAATCAGCACGTGGAGATTCGGTTTAGGGATTTGTTTCTACGGTGGTTCATACCTGCGGTTTCGATTAGATTTACGCACACTTTTTTGTTTGTTCATTGTTCATAAACGCGGCAGTTCTACAATTTTGACATTCCCCAGCACCCATTTATAATACGTCGTTGAACAATGATGATAGAAATGAATATGAAGAAAGCAAAAACAAATTTAAAAAATCTTTAAAAAAAAATCGAATAGTAATCATCAAGTATAAGATATTTAAAAATATCGAACCGAAAAGATCAGATGAATTGGAAAGGTGAAAAACAAAAAAAAAAAAAACAAAACACTGTCGATCAATGAGAAAAGTCTTAGAAGCAAAATTATTAAGAAATTATTATTGAGAATACAAATGACAACCAACCTATGATGGAACAAAAGAAAGTAGCGGATTAAAAAAATAAAAAAAGATTTCGAAAATGGATCGATGAATTAAAAAAAAAGTAAAAAAGCAAAGAAAAATTCGTCGTCGAAAAAGAAAACAAATGACAATCAATCGGAAAATGAATCGATAAAATTAAACAAAACACTATCGGTCAATGAAAGAAGACTTGGAACAACGAAAAAAATGAAATAAAAAAGAACAAATAAAACAAAAGTAATTAATAGATTGATCAAAGTTGATTGAAGAGAAAAGTAAAAGAAAACGATAAACTCAACGTTGAAAAAGAAAACTATTGACAATCAATCTATGACGGAAACAAAAGCAAGTAGAAGATTTAAAAAAAATAAAAAAAGACTCCAGAAATGAATCGATAAATCGTAAAGAAAAAAACAAAAAAAAAACTCGTCGTCGGAAAAAAAACAAACAACAATTAATCTATGAACGAAACAAAAGAAAGTAGAGGATTGAAAGAAATAAAAAAGTCTTTGAAAATAGATCTACATCGAACTAAAAAGACCAAATTAATTGAAAAGGTGAAAAATAAAACACTGTCGTTCAATGAAAAAACTCTTGAATCAAGCAAAAGAGAATAAACAAAACAAAAGAAAATTATTAATGCGGAGATACAAAGCAAACTGATTAATAGAAAAAGCAAAAAAAAACTCGTCGTCGAAAAAAAAAACCAATGACAATCAATCTATGACGGAAACAAAAGAAAGCAGAGAATTAAAAATAATAGAACAAAATAAAATGCCGAATATTTGGAGAAAAATAATACCTAAACTAATCGTCGAAAAAAAAAATTAATGACGAAAACATTAAAACAAAAGCGAATAAATAATAAGCAGAAACAAAAAGGAATAAATAAAAGTAATTCTATTGGGAAGAAGGAAATTAAAATACACTGCAAAATTAAATTGTTGCTAAGAAAACAAATGCTGGTTAATCTATGAGGGGAAAAATTGAAACAAAAGCTTTTTAAATGCGTCAATAAATAAAAAATCTTTAATATGTACAATGATAGGCACAAATAATGGGACGGACACACCTTTCGTCTTTATCGTGAAAGTTATTCGTGAAAGCGTTTAAAACCAATTTCTGAGTTTCCACAAATTTTTCAAAAGTCCAGAATTAAAAAAAAAAAAGAATTACGGTCCGAAAATTCAAATAAATAACGAAATAATTTTAAACGGCTTTTATCAAACAAAATCTAGCTTATCTAGAAGCGACATGTTAATCGCTGACACGGTGACATTAAAATATGCGGTTCTGAGATCTGCTAGACAGGTGTAACCAGCGATCGGAATAACATATTTTGACATAACTATTCTTACGAAAACAAAATTTAGTATGAGATAAAATTTATTTTAATAAGTTTAAGTAACGTTCTAGATTAAAAAGGCGAATGCCAATATACATTTTGCAGCGCAAAACACGTAAACAGCGGACTTTGTTGTCAGTTAATAGAGTTTTGCTGACTGAGTGTGAAACTAACTGACACGATGACGTCAAAATGTATGGTTCTGATCTCCGCTAATCAAGGATAACTAGAGATCGGAATGATATGTGCATCTCTGGTAACTAGAGATCGGAATGATATATTTTGAAAATCTATTCTCCTTAATAAAACAATTGTATTTTAATATAAAATTAACTTCAATAAGCTTAAGTGACACTCTAGCTTACAAAGGTCGGATGACTTTTGACATTTTGTGTCTGTGAAAATCACGTAAGCAACCAACTAATTGGACTTGATGACTGAGTATGAAATATTTTAAACCAATAAACGACCCGCGCGGACGTTACCACCGTAATATAATAATATCCCGTTTTAATAATACCTCCGAACCTTTTCCATTAACCCCGCGACCTTTCACGGGCCAATCAAATTCAAAAAGATCGAAATTAAATCCCACAATTACCGGCCGGGCGCGCCGGAACGACCAAACAAGAGAAAACATCGAAATAAGTGTGATTTGATTAGGCCCGCCATTAGGCCGGCCGCGGACGTCAGACGTCGGCTCGTCGATTGGCTCGCGGCTCGTTTGCATGCGGCGGTCGGGACGCGCAATAAATTCCGCCGGATTTATTACAATACATAATGTTGTTAATTTATTTGCTCGCGTAATTACTCCGCTATTGATCGGCGGCTTTCTGATGCACGCCGAATTGTTTTGTTATGATGATGATGCAGTGAAAGCCATCGATCAACTAAATAGATTTGCAACGGTCCTGCGCGGCCTATTCGTTTATTTATTTATTCGTCCATTAGTGTGTTTACTATGTTAATGTATAGTAATGGACGTCGGGCTTTTAAATTTTAACAAACTTAATTAAAAGTATCCCGCGGAGTAAACTTAATTAAAAGTATCACGTGGAACTAATACAGGTTTTGACGGTCCATTCACCTACTCATCTACTCGTTGGGGTATAACCCATTCTTACCTACCAACCCACTCTTACCCACCAACCCACTCTTACCCACCAACCCACTCTTACCCACCAACCCACTCTTACCCACCAACCCACTCTTATCCACCAACCTACTCTTACCCACCTACCGAGTGAGTCAGTGGGAACGCATGGTATCGTGGGCTGATCATACCATGGTTGGCTGGTACGACCAAGAAAAGAACCATTTAATTTTTAATACAAAGCGAAATAAAATAAACAAAACTCCTCGGGTGATTCGATTAAAATGCAAACCGAAGTTTGCTCACAATGAAACAATAACCGTCCATAATTAAAAGCCAGTTCATTAAACGTGTTTGTGTTTATTGCAATATGTAAATGTTTAATTCCGATTGAATTAATTTAATTTGCGTATAATGGATTCAGAGCATGCGAAAGATGTATTTATTCAATATTTTTTTTATTATTAATTTTATTTTGTTCCTGCTCGTACTCACATGCGCTCAGAAACGCAATCGTTTATTTTCCTTCCCTCCGACTGAATTAATTTGCGTATAACGGATTACAGTGTGCGAAAGATGTGCATGCCTTTTCATGGTGCGGGGTGCGTTTTAAAACCGTAAGCCTCACGTGAACCCCTAATCCTTACTCCGGCCTTAAACTCGTAAGCGTTCGTGCATCGGCTTTACGGCGGTCGTATTGATTTTGCTCGCTGAAATCAGATATTCCGTAATATGTTTGCGCTCCGTGCATCGCAAACGACGAGATCCGCTTCCTGAATGAGGTTACGTGCGACGTCTGTAAGGTAACCCCCCCGCCGCCCCCGCAAATTCTCTAATGCCTTACTTGATTTGGAATCGTGCTTTTATTTTGCGCGCAAAACGAATCGAGAGAGGCGGCGATTTAAAAAGATTTCCTTGGTGACGCAGTTGAATTCCTTTTAGCTAAAAGGACCAAGAGTCTATTCAACAGTAACGACCGTAATTACAAGAATGAGGTATTATCCCCGTTGGGGGTTTACGTGAAACCGCAGCGACGCCCCTCGGCCAACAAAGGTGTATCGGCGAGGATTTCACAATGAAAACTAAAAATAAAGGACGTTTTTGTCCTCGGGTTGTTTATGCGACCTTGCACTCACGTGTTCGGAACAAACGTGCACGAGGAAACTCGCGCTTCCAATTTTACAAACACTATTTGGGTGAAACACGCTCGCTTGTAACATATCTGTCTTGGTATGAACTGCATTTTGTGTATGTACATAAATTTAGAAGACACACTTTATAGTCCTACTTACACATTTAATAAATTACAACGTATTGAGCTCCAGTAGTTTAGTGGTTGTCACGTTTCTGCCTATTACAAAATGGAATAACTTTTCTTTTATTTTTCATGTGATCTTATTCCTGCTCGTACTCACATGCGCTTAGAAACGTAATCATTTTTGTTCTATTTGTCTCGTCTGTCTTTGTTCAATATTTCTCATGACAGCGGCCTGGTTCTCGTTCGTACTCACATGCGCTCGAGAACTTGACCTTTCATAATTATTAAGAAATATTTTATCGTGCTTCCTACTCGTATTCACAATAATTTTGCCCTCCAATTGCTCATCAAGTATTCGTTAACCCCATCACTCTGGATACGCTACTGTTTTCACGTCCCCTTATTGACGTAAGGAATCGGCATTTTGCAAATCCTCACTCTGGATACGCTACTGTTTTCACGACCCCTTATTGACGTAAGGAATCGGCATTTTGCAAATCATTGCATAAATTAAATTCGATACAACGTAGTCTACTCGATCACGGAAAATACGCCCACCTAGACATGATGTAAACAAACTACTAGCTTTATCAAAGGCTTTGCCATCATGGCTCATAATTGATCTTTGCAATGAGATTGAATTCGAAGAACACTAGCTGCATATTGCAATATCCTAGAGTCTCCGAAGGAACTTACAGAGAATGCTTTCGTTACGTAAAAAGATTTGTTTATTTGAAATCAAAGAGAGCTGTCGATCCAGGGAAAACCTCAATGACTTACGGGCCAATTGTAAAACTTTATCCTACATGCAAGCTCTTGTTTTATAATCGGAATTTCCGGTGTAAATCATATAAAAGAGGGCTACTTTCATGCTGTGACGTCGTGCATATCACTCGGAGTCCAAGGGCGTGGATTGTAGCCAAAATATGTCATAGTTTGTGATCAAATTTCGAAAATCCGTCTGCGTCTCTGCATCTAGACCATGGTTTGGTGAGAAAACATTAATGCATTTACCACTGTGGTTATGGGCAAGGAATCTAGGAATTTCACGTTCCAGGTCAGATCAGAAAAGTTTCCGTTTAATATGATTTGGATTGGCGAATCATTTTGGGAGGAGCTACAAGTACCTCCAGAATTCTCCTCGCCCTTTCTCGTTCAAACGAGATAGTTCTCCTATCCGAAGGACAAAAGCTTGAAAGAGTCTTTGGTGAATTAAACGATTACTGACGTAACCATAGAGGTAGACTTCAAGAACTTATCTAGAAAAATCGACATTTAAAAAATGCAAGGAAGACACCCTCTGGTCGGAAAAGCAAAAGCAAAGCACGACGTTTGACGTAAGCACTAACGGTAAGCCCTAATGGTTCCTTGTTTTAAACAGAGTTGCCAGATTGGGGAATTTCCGTCAAATATGATTTGGATTTTGAAAATCTCGAAACGCTTCCAAAGTATTCCTTGCCCTTTCTCCTCCAAACGATATAGTTTTCCTATCAAAGCGAGTTTTCGGAAGGCCAAAAGCACATCAGACTTTTGCAGAATCGTTTAATTCACCAAAGGCCCTTTGCCTGACGTAACCACACAATGTGCACGGGAAAACGAAAGGATAAATAAGCGGATCTTTATCCTAACCGATAGCCAGGCGGCTTTGATAAGCCCAAAGATCTCTTCCAAACTGGTGTGGGAATGCTTAAGTGAGCTCAATGACCTGGCGGAATACAACTGCGTCACGCTGGTGTGGGTGCCGGGTCATCGGGGTATTATCGGCAACGAACGGGCCGATGAACTAGCCAGGCAGGGTGTGGGTATGGCATACCTTGACCCTGAACCTGTCCTAGGTATAACCAAGAACGCTATTCGGGCTTTCTTAATGACTGGATAAGCGAGGAACATAACAGATACTGGCTATGCAGACCAGGACATCGCCATTCTTAGAGGTCCTTGCAAAAAGAGAGCTGCAGAACTTTTGCTTTTAAGCAGGGCGCAACTCAAGATCACCACGGGGTTACTAACAGGACACCTGACTGTTAAGGAACATCTGTGGAGGATCGGTAAATTCAATGGGAATCTAAACTGCAGACTCTCCAATGGAGAACCAGAGACAGCAATGCACATTTTGTGTAGATGTGATGCGCTGGCAAATCGCAGACAGCGCATATTCAGACATCTCATGTTAGTTCCCGAAGATTTCAACACGCAATCAGTGAAAAACCTATACCAGCTGCTGCAGGGAACATGCCTCACTGAATGGTTGCGATGAGAGAACCAGAGCGAGGACAATAAGCCTAAATGGCTGCGGTGCATCCTTTGCAGACGGGTTCTGGTCAAAAAAAAACGTAACCACAAAGGTAGACTACAAGAACTTATCCTTTCCTCGCCCTTTCTCCTTCAGACCATTTCAAAGCGAGTTTTGGGAAAGCCAAAAGTGCACCAGACTTTAGTAGAATGAAGGGCCTTTGATACTTGTAAACTTGGATAGACTTGGATAGTCAAAATCTAGAAATTTCACGTTGCAAGTTCGAACGATTACTAACCTAACCACAAAGGTAGACCACGAGAACATATCCAGAAAGATCGAATCTCTTTCGACCATTAAAAAAATACAAGGAAGAGGACCTCTGGTTGGAAAAGCAAAAGCAAAGCACAACGTCTGATGCAAGCACTAACGGCAAGCCCTAATGGTCCCTTGTTTTGAACAGAGTTACCAGGTTGGGGGATTTTACCCCATGTATGGAGGATGTTTCCTTCACTGGGGGAAAAACGGGAACGTTTTAAATGAAAAGCCATCAAGTAATATAAATCAAATTTGATTTAACGGATTTTAAGATTTTATTTGTGGAAAACCTGGCAGCTCTGGTTCTAAGTAGGTCCACCCTCTTGACGATAATAAATTAAGAGAAGAGATGGGAACAGATCGTTCAAAAGGGATTGTTCGAAGGGGAGAGTGAAAAGGACAGTGGCCAAATTAAGCCTAATCAGCATATCTTCCAGAAAATGTAAAATCTCTTCATTTTTTCAATATTTGTAAACTTGGATAGACTTGGATAGTCAAAATCTAGAAATTTCGTGTTCCAAGTTAGAACGAAAAAGTTTCCGTTAAATTGGCGATCATTTTGGAAAGATCTCAAAAGTCCACCAGAACTTTCTTCGCCCTTTCTCCTTCAAACGATATCAAAGCGAGTTTTCGGAAGGCCAAAAGCGCACTAGACTTTTGCAGAATGAAGGGCCTTTGATAAATTGAATGGATACTGAAGTCTACTTTTGTGGTTACGTCTAACCACGAAAGTAGACTTCTAGAATTTATCCAGAGAGATCAAATTTTTTTTCGACCATTAAAAGAAATGCAAGGAAGAAGACCTCGGGTTGGAAAAGCGAAAGCAAAGCACGACGTCTGATGTAAACACTAACAGCAAGCCTAATTGATCGGTGTTTTGAACAGTGTTGTCAGATTAGGAGATCTTTCCCAAAGTATAGAGGATTTTTTCTTCGTTGGAGGAAAAATGAAGAACTTTTAAATTAAAAGTGTGAAAATGGTGAAAACCTGGATAAACTTGGATGGTCAAAATCTAGGAGTTTCACGTTCCAGCGTAGAATGGCAAAGTTGCCGTTAAATATGAATTGGATACGCACGACGTCTGACATAAACCCTAACAGCAAGCCCTAATGGTTCAGTGTTTTGAACAGGGTTGCCAGAGTGGGAATTTTTCCCTACGTATAGAGGATTAACCCCCACACTTCGCTTCTATTCCTGTGTATTGTATCAATAATAGTTCCAGTAAATGAAACTTATTCGATTACAGGTGATTGTTTTAAAGTAAGAACATAGGTAAAGATGGAATGGGCCTTTGTCCGCTCTAGCCTGCTTCGAAGGCGCTAGAACCTAATGCACCTCATATATTTTTATGTTATAAAAACTAACAACTGTTTTACTTGATATACAAAATGCTATTTCTTCTTGTTATAATTTTTTTTCATCTTGAATTTACATTGTTTCGTTTACTTGAAGCCATACAGTTTTAAGAGCCAACGAACGAGTTTTTTCAGTACACGGACGGAAGTCGAATAGATATTAATCGACTACTAAGGCAGAGAGTCTTGTTTTATAACCAGTCGAACCATTTTAAAGGTTGATTGATGTAATCGTAATCCAATAAAATCGATTAGCATTACTCCAACCGAGGTCTAAATGGATCAGTTTGAAGTTACACGTTTTTAAGAGCCAATGAACGAGTTTTTTTTAATACACGGACTGAGGTCGAAAAGAAATCAATGATAATAATAACTAAATCAATAAGAGTCCGATTTTGTAATTAGAAATGAATCTTCTTTTCATTTTGCTTTGGAAACCTTTCCTAGAATCGAGACAAGAATCTTATCCTCAATTTTTAACACTTATTTTTCCTTCCTTAAATTCCCTTCATTTTTTGTTGAATCTTAATATAATATTCTTCGTATGATATCGTCTTGACTTTGTGTCATATTGAGTTAATCTGTAATTATATTTAAATTTCAATCTGTCCACATGGTGATCTTTAACAATATGGTTAAATTATTATACTTCTAACTGAGAATTGACGTAATTGTTAATTTGATACTGCGTGACTTTGTTGCTGTTTGGCTAGTGGGCGAACTAACAGGTCACCACACAATGAATAGCCCGCGAGCAGAATTCGAGTTATCCTTCAGATCATTCAACATTACGGACAACAAAGTGATTAACATTCATATAGGTGGTTTTGCGATCTAATTACAATCTAATTTAAATTATCTCATACTGGTTTTGCGAAAAATTAGTTTGTAAAATTGATTGTTTATTAATGACCCAATAAATTGCTTACGCTTTCGACGACATTTTTATTTCTTCACACGCACACACACGTGGAACTACAACACACGATATTTTGAATGAAAAGGCTCATGAGTGCCCTGACACTTTACTCTTTACAACAAAGATTCACGCCAGAATTTGTCAAAAGAAGAACCCCGATCATCAAATAATTTTGCTATTAAAAAAAAATAAGAAAGAACAAAAAATATTAAAAAGAAAATTACGAGAATAAGGAAAAGAGTCACCAACGTGGGGACGAATTCAAAAAAATTACCAAAATGTCCTGAGAGAACACAGCTTACGAAGTACTTTTTTCTTCTATTTTGGTTAACGGCGAATTTGAAAGTTTATCTAGCGGATGGTTTGACTAACGGCAACACTGTGCTTACGTTACGATTTGGGCTCCAGGAATCTGATATATTGGGTGGTAGTAAGTGAAACAGCCGCTCAGGGAAGAGGTACACGAAACACCCGTGTCAGGTAAGTATGAGTGAAACACCCACTCAAGGACTGAATACACGAAACGCCCGTGTCAGGTAAGTATGAGTGAGATACCCACTCAACGACTGAATACACGAAACACCCATGTCAGGTAAGTATGAGTGAAACATTCACTGAGGAACGAGTACACGAAATGGAAATTTCTTTTAATTTTAACACCGCGAGTAGTCCTGGCAGTACCATGAGTTTCACTAGCCCTCTTGGACATTTTTACGCTAGATGGCGACCTCTTTGGATCCAGGTTCAATCTATTTGTAGCTCACCCCGTCTCCACTGAGTTGATTTCGCAACTTTATACAGAGTCAAACAGGTAAGACGAAAAAGTAGGTAGCAGTGCTAACCGGAATCAAAGTCACATCTACAATTGTACCCCTCAATATTCGTTAACCCCATCAAATTGGACGCGCAACTGTTTTCGTAGCCTCTTATTAATGATCATGATTTCTCTAAACCATACTTGAATTGAATTTACTTTAGAGTGTGATTAGTTTCAGAAGAAAACCAAAGGGCGACAGCTAGAAAGTTCCCCGACGAAGATCGAAACCCCCGAATAAAACCTGATAGACGTCCTCTTTGCAAGGGATAATCCCTCTTAGGGATGAATGTAGCTGCGTCGGAGGAGATGATAAGTTGCCCTCATTTGTATACAATTCCGAAACGACGTTATAACCTGCCGTATTTATTGCGGATATATTTAACGTGTGTGCCTAGGCGCATGCAAAAAGCGACCCTAAACAATGATATATCGCAGCGCGCTAATTCTCAGCCTCCAATTTAACTCGATCCTATATCGTAAGTAAAGGCAACATTTTCTAAAAACGTGCAACATCAAGATACGTAAATGTAAGCTTAGTTTAGAATTTCTCTTAATAATTAGGGCGTGAGTATTGATCGCGTTAAGCCATTAACAGTTGATTCGTAAACGCAGGAATTTCACTAAGCAAATGCCTCGGATCAAACACGCGGGTTATTCATTTTTTGTTATTTCATCTTTGTAGTCATGAGATGATTGCTTTAAATAGAAAAGAAATTGTAAACAAAACCTTGTCGTTTTGATCGCAGAACACCTGCATCCATTTTGGAACACGTATGCGATAATTGTTTCGACTTTCAGATTTCGATCGTAATTAATCGGAGTTCTTCGACATCCATCCGTTTCAGTCTGAAGTCGATGAAGTGATGCACGAAGACGTTTACTGTTAAAACCACGCCATAAAATATGACATAACTCGATTTCAGCGACGCCGACCACTTCCTAAAAAAGAAAACGTCCCATAAAGCGTCTCGAACACGCAATTATCTCGTTTCCGGACCTCGCTATCCGGCGTCCGATTTTATTTCGGCCCGTTAATCCCCCGGGGGGCCTTCCCAAATGACGCGGCCTCATCTCGGCCGCGTATACTCGATTCGTATAAAAACGCGGCCGGCTTTGAAGTCGCCGCCGACGTATAAAGGAGGAAAAATCGACGGCCCCTTTTCGCTTTGATGCGTTATGGGTCGGCAAACGACAGCGCTAATCAGATCTTTTATTTACTGCGGCCCCGGATCGAAATCGTGTTAGGACGATTGCGACGCTGTTGAGTGTTTACGGCGCAGTCGACGAGGGCGATTCATCGAAATGACCCACCCGGAGGGGTCGGGTATGTATGGCCGAGTCATTTATCATTTTATGTCCCGTATAGTTTATGTCCTTACCGTATTGTACAGGCCGTCCCAAACCTATGAAATACGTGTTCCGTTCAAAAAATCATAAGTTATGTCTGTAGCTTTTAAATGAACCACCCTGTATAGTTGGAAGTACTTTTAAAGCTTGCGGAATGAAAACCTATACAACTTTCATTAAGACATTTTTCTGATAAAATGTATATAAAGGGGCACATTCATTGGTTTGGGACAGCCTGTATGTATTTCAAAAGAACAAAGGAAACAAGTGTACAAACATTTAGATAATATGCAACAATAATATCAAAAAAAAAAAAACAAAAAACAATCGATTTTACGACACAATTTAATATGTAGATCAACATTAAAATAATAAAATAATAATAAAAGAACGATGAGAATGCAAAAGAAATAATAGAATTTAAAAAAAACACGAAATAGTATAATGTAAATAATAATAGAAACAAAAAACAATCGATTTTACAGCACAATTTAGTAGATTACAATGAGCAAACTGAGAGGAAAAACAAAATTGAACAAAACCAAAGCAGAAAGCAAATAATAAAAGAACAAAACTATAGGTAAAGGAGAAACGAAAAAAGAGAATCAAAAACGAACCTAAAATTTAGAAAAAAAGAAACAAATGAAAAACAAAAACAGAAAAATTAAACAAAAGGCAAATAAAATAAATAAATAAAAATGAAAGCAAATTGTCAAATTATTTAAAAAAAAATTGAAGCAGATTTTTTTCTTTTGCTTTTAGACGTCAAAAGTTCTGTTATGCGTTGTGGCCGATCGTCGTTTGTTTTTTCTTTTCTTTTTCCACGGAGACAATCTCTTCCAACGATCGATCGTCTTTTGTTTTGTGTTCCGCGTCTCTAGATTTAAGTTAAAAAAAAAATGTTGACACACACTTGAAACCAAATTGATTTTAGTATTAAGTTTAAAAAAAAATGACGCAGATTTTTTTGTTTTGCTTTTAGACGTCAAAAGTTCTGTTATGCGCTGTGGCCGATCGTCATTTGTTTTTTCTTTTCTTTTTTCGACGGAGACAATCTCTTCCAACGATCGATCGTCTTTTGTTTTGTGTTCCGCATCTCTAGATTTAAGTTAAAAAAAAAATGTTGACGCACACTTGAAACCAAATTGGTTTTAGTATTAAGTTAAAAAAAAAATGACGCAGATTTTTTTGTTTTGCTTTCAGACGTCAAAAGTTCTCTTATGCATTGTGGCCGATCGTTCTTTTCTTGTTCTTGTTTTTGTTTCGTGTTCCGCGTCTTTGGTTTTTCAAGACTTTTGTATTTATTACTATTTTTAATTTGATTGTTTTGGAACTTTTATTTTGTTTTGTTACCATTATGTTTAAATTGTTTATTTATTATTTATTTCTTATTCTACTGAACTGCGTTGTAAAAATCGATTGCCGTTTGTTTTCATTGCTTTTTTTAAATTTTATGATTTCGTTTTTTAAAAATTCCATTAAATGTATTATTGTCTTTGATTTCTCATCGTCCTTTTATTTATTTTAAAATTTATTTATTTATTTTTTATTAATTAATCTACCCAAATTTTGTTGCAAAAATCGATTGTCGTTTGTTTTAATTTTTTCTTGTGCACTGTGGCCGATCGTCATTTGTTCTTTTCTTTTTTGTTTTCGTTCGACGAAGACGATTTCTGCCAACGATCGATCGTCTTTTGTTTTAGTTTTTGTTTTGTGTTCCGCGTCAAACTTACAAACGTTTGGTACACATTCGAACAAATCAAAAACGAAACGAAAAAATGAAAGGTAAAAAGTAAATATAAACATGAAAATGAAAAAACTAAAAATGTTTAGTTTTAAGTTTAAAAAAAATTGACGCGGACTTTCTAATGTTGCTTCTAGAAGTCAACGTTTCCTAACTTTATTAATCTACTGAACTGTGCTGTAAAATCGATTGTCATTTGTTTTTATTGTTTTTGAAATTTATGATTTCTTTTTTTTTTTGTTTTGTTATATCATTTTTTTTGTTTTTTCATTGTTCTTATTATTTCTATATTTCGAAAAATGTGTTATGTCTATTAAATTATGTTATAAAATCGATTGTCTCTTGTTTTTTTTTTAACAAAAAGTTCTCTAATGCGCTGCAACCGATCGACTGTTGCGTTTTTTTTTTATTCAACGAAGACAATTCCTTAAAGCAGTCGATCGTCTTTTGTTTTTGTTTTGTTTTCCGCATCTTAAAAAAATTGAACGTAGACTTGTTCCGATGAACTTTTGTGCTTCACCCCCCTCCGGCTTTTGCTGAACAAAAGTGTAAAATTGATCGTTGTTTTTTTTACACCCAGAACATCATTTGTCAATTCAAACTTACAAACATTTGGTACACATTCGACCAAACCGAAAATGAAAGGAGAAAAGCAAATTAAAAATTTAAAGTGAAGTAACTGAAAATGAAAGCAAATCGAAAGGAGGAATAAAACTGAAGAAAAGAAATTAAAAACGGAAACAGAAAGCAAATAAAGAATGAAACGAGATAGGTGGAAAACAAGGAGGAAATTAAAATAATAAAGTAATCAAATGAAAGACAAAAGGAAAATGAAAAACTAAAAATAAAGAAAGAAAAAACAAATGAAAAACAAGAAGCAAACGTTAAATGAAAAGCGAGACACGTGGAAAATGAGAAGAAAAGTTAAATGAAAGACAAATGAAACACCCAATGGAAAGGAAACATTAAAAAACAAAACAAAAAAAGCCAGATTTGAAACGGAAAAATTAAAAACAATAGACAATCAAAATAAAAAATTAAAATGAAGTAACTAAAGCAAAATGAAAGGAGAATTGAAAGAAAGAAATTGAAAAAAAAAAATCAAGAACCAAAGTAGAAAGCAAATAAAGAAAAAAATATGAAAAACAAGAAGCAAAAAGTAAAATGAAAGACAAATTAAAGGCAAATGGAAAGGAAACATTAAAAAAAAACAGAAATGAAATTGAAAAATTAAAAACAATAGACAAACAAAATTTAAAATAGAAAATAAAACAAACGAAAAATGAAAGTAAACAATGAGTGAAAAAGTCAACGAAAAACAATAATTGAAAAACAAACAAATCGGAAGCAGTAGAAAATGAAAAGACAAACAAAAAATAATTAAAAGTATAATTAAAATTAAATTAATTAAATTAAAATTATTTTAAAAAAATGTAGAAGTTAATAGTATTACGTAATTTTATTTTATAACTGAGCATCTATATTGTATCAATGTCCTTAGAAGGTGGGGGGGGGGGGTTCATAATTTAAAACTGTTTCTTAGGAAACCTGATACTTTTTGGCTTCGTTTGTCTTTTGTCCTGAAACCAATAGTTTGCAAGTAAAAAAATTAAATGCATTTTGCCAAGTGTAGGACCATTTCTCCTCAAATTGAAATTTAATAAACCAAAAAATAAAGAAAAAAAAAGAATGAAAAGAAAAATTCCCCAACTCGCAAAATTTCCTCATTTTGGGAAAACAAACCTCCGAATCTGGCAACAGTGGAGTGCGGTGACTAGTAATTAATAAAATTCAGAGAAAAGGCACTTCAGTCTAACTTAAATGTTATTTCACAAACGAAAAAAATTTCAAAAAATGGGAATGAGCGTTTAAAACAATTAGAAACAAAAACTTTTTTATTGTTGGTGAAATTTGAAGGCAACGTTTGATAACCAAAGAAAAATTTTGAATTTGAGTTACGAACGCTTCAAAACAAAGGCAATATCGATGAGACTTCCTGTAGGGGACCAATAAAAATCCAGAATTTGAATCTTCTTCCTCACCGCGTGTTTATAACGAAGAAAAAATCAAGTCACTCAACATTTCTGCCTCAATTAAATGTTACATCAGAAAACAAAAAAAAATTCAACAAATTTAATACAATTTTTTGGTAAGCATCAAAGTTTGAGCCTACTTATGAAAGTCAATTTTACATTAAAATACATTTTCTCATAAGGATGACGTCATTCCGATCCCTAGTTATACCTGATTAGCAGTGATCGGAACCAAGTATTTTGACGTCATCGTGCCAGCGATATGTTTTCTTCAGTAACTGCGAATTTCTTTTTCTTTGTTAAATAGAATTAGCACGGCGGCTTTACAACCGATATCGATTGAATAACTTCCCCGCTAATTTGTCTGGTTTAGAAGTTTCCCGAGTTTTTATTAGATCAAGGCGGCGGGAACCGATAGAACGACGCGTCGGCGGCAGCTGCATCTTAAATCGCATTGTACTCGTATATTTATTTAAGTTTAGACAGTTGAGCTAATCGAGTTTACAAACATCGGCGTGGGGCGACTGCAGCGGCATCGGCGGAAACTTTCGAGATTTATCGCGGGCGCATAAAATGATTAAAAGAGTTCCGCTCTTTGTGAAACTCGAGATGCACCTAACTCGTTTACTTTGCCGTACGTGCTCCCGTTCGCGGGTTATTTTCGACCGAGACGCCGACGCCGCGCGCCAATATTCAACTGTTTACCTTTGCGGCCGGATCTGAGTTGTTACAGGCGCCAAGTATTTAAAGAACAATACAGGACTCACTTAAATCCACCTACGACGGAGGGATTCGTTGCTTTATTGCCACCACTGTGTGGTAGTCCGAAACACAAAACAAGAGACGTTTGACCTTATTTTTTTTTTACGTCACCGCAATTGTCATGTAACTCCGCCCACATTTCTCTCCGAGTTTACCCGACCGCATTGCGACTTGCGGCCAGTCCCCCATTATGTGTATGAGTATTAGTTCTAATACTGAATTGTCATTTCGAGTTACTTTGCACCGCCCCGATTTGTCTGGAGTGTTTCGCTTACAGATCGCCTTACCTAAGGAAACTTTCGCCGAGTTTCTCTTGCAAAATAAAAACGTAAGAGTTCCAACTTCGTGTTGCATGCAGCAACTTGGCCGCAGCTTAGACTTGCAGTTCAGTTCGGAACTGGGAAAGGGTACTTTAAAATTTAAAGCTCCTTGTCAGAGGCAGCCGTTGTTCTTTCTTTCCTTCGAAATTCTTCTCGTTGCATTCTTAATTAGCCGAGTTCGACTCGAATTATTGCGTTCGACTTGAATTACGTTCGACTTGAATTACGTTCGACCAATTACCTTATCATATTTGGCTTGGCATGATTTCACAAATGAACTATTATGTTTGATACACGGAGGCTATTGATATCTCATTAACCTCAGAATGGAGGCTGCTTAACGTCCCTCCGCGGGGAATTATAATACCCACTCCACCTTCACAAACTCCCTCCCCCCCCCCCATCCATTCGCTAACATACCGCATATTGATAATTATTTATTAAACGCGTCGCAGTAACTGTGCCAACCAATTTCTCTTAATATGCGATATGTAGGTATATGGAAATTACTAAATAAGCATCAAAATCAATATGAATCGAACTTGAATTTCTATTGGTCCTGTTTGCATGGGACGCACGCCTTAGTGTCGCAATAACATCGGAAATAACCACTTAAAATTGGACTGTTATTTTTTACTAATGTAATTTCGTTCCCGCTCGTACTCACATACACACAGAAACGCTTACCTTCTTCTTCTAACTTACCGATAAAGCTAGAAAGTTGGCTGAAACCGATCGCGACCGATGTTCGTTATAAACAAAAACAAAGAAAAACGAGCGAAGTCTAGGAAACCATCCTCATTTAATTTTTGACTTTTGTTTAGAGCGAACATCGGCGCGGTCAGTTCTGGTTCGGCTGATTGTCCTAGGAAACCCCACCTTTACCCTGTATACTGCTGTGAACTCTATGGGGAATCGTTGATCTGAAACGCTACTTGAGGAGTATCCCCAGGTCAATGAAGACGGGTTGGGATACTATATGATTGTCGCTAGCATAAAACCTAGTTATAAAGGGCGCCAACTAGCGTGAAGTATTCCAAGTAGATCGAAAAAGACGTGGTATCGCTGGGCCTACACACGAAGTTAAAAGTAATCGAAATCCCCCGAGCTTAGACCCGCGTGAAACACTATGTGGACATCCAATTCGGTCGATGCGCTTCGCACGTCTCGGTACCCAGGCTTCCGCCCATAATCTTAATTGGCTCTAGTGAGGTACCACCACACCTAAGATCAACACCAGTTGAGGAGTCCCGACTACCCCTACCCACTAGTACTCATGTTAGCAAGGCTTCTCTTGCAGCGTTAGATGAGTCACCGTTCGAGACCACTTGCGCGAGTCTCTACCATACATACCATTCTAACCCCAGCTTCTGTTACCCACATACGTGGGATAGGGAGGCTAGATCGGTTAGTTTTAAGGGTACACGGCGTGTGGTCTGCATCGAATCTCGTCTCGGATCCTAGGCTTCCATACATGGAGCCCGACACCACAAACGATGGCCCCCTACGGCTCATCTCGGATACTAGTACGACCTGCCCTTCACCCGATACCTCTCGCGACTGACCGCCGTTGCCAATTACGACTTCCGTCACCTAAACACTATGTGGACAGCCACCTTGCACTAATTAGGAGACCCCTATATTGTGAATAAGAGAAAGTCGTGTGATTCAAAATTTACGACACAAAAATTCACCGAACAACACGTAGCAGCAGTGAACGTGTCAAATATCACCGGCTTTCGCCGAAAAAACGGTATTCGAATGGTAACAGAAGGTCAATACGACTTGAAGTCTTAAGTAACAATAGCTTATGGTATCCACCTGTCTACCGCTTTAGTTATCCAGTGAGGGGTTGTAGCTCTCGGCGGGAGTTGGGTTCTACACCTTCAGCCCAATCTCGGTACAACGGTAGACGGTTGGCTTCGCTGAAGAACGGTATTTATAATTGTAACAGAAGGTCACCACGCCTCGAGACCAGAAATAATTGAACAAGACGTAACGATACCCTACGGTCTTCTCCTATCTGCCGCTATGGTTGTCCGCTGAGGGGTTGCAGCTACAATCACGATGCCATGCCAAACGAAACCACCAGCCTTCGCCGAAGAACGGTATTTAAATAGTAACAGAAGGTCACCATGGGTCTAATGATATCCCATGGTTTTCACCCGTGTCCCGCTGAAAAACGATATTCAAATGGTGATAGGTCACCACGACTCGAGACCTGAAGTAATTGAACAAAACGTAACGATATCCTACAGTCTCCCTCTATCTGCCGCTGAGAGGTTGTAGTTCTTGGCTGGGGGTTGTTCTATGATGTTCACCAGCTACAATCACGGTACCATGGCAAACGGAATCACCGGCCTTCACCGAAAAACGTTGTTCAAATGGTAACAGAAGGTCACCATGGGTATAGGCCTTCAGTAATTAAGAAAAACGTAACGATACCCTATGGTTTCCATCTGTGTGCCGCTGAAGAATGGTATTCAAATGGTGACAGAAGATTACCACGGCTCGAGACCTGAAGTAATTGAACAAAACATAACGGTACCCTACGATCTCCCCATATCTGACGCTGTGGTTGTCCGGTGAGAGGTTGTAGTTCCTGGCTGGGGGTTATTCTACGATGTTCACCAGCTACAATCACGATACCACGGCAAGCGAAATCACCAGCTTTCGTCGAAGAACGGTATTAAAATGGTAACAGATGGTCACCATGGGTCTAGGCCTGCAGTAATTAAATAAAACGTAACGATACCCTGTGGTTTCCACTTGTGTGCCGCTGTGACTATCCTCCGCTCACAAACGTCAAACTAACGATACCCTATGGTTGTCACCTGTGCGCCGCTGTGACTATCCTCGGCTCACAATCGTCGAACTAACTCTTGCTCGGGGAGAATTTACCCTAGCCCATAAAACTTGATCGGGGGATTATTTCAACCCACGGAACTTGCTGATAGAAGAAAAAGGTACTAGAGGAAGTTTGTAACGTAGAGAAAGCTGAAACGACTAAATTTATCCCATTGAAAAGCTTCAATGAGGCCAGAAAAACGTGGCTTCTTCAATCTTCAGGTAACCGCAAATAAGGCGATGGAAAACCTTCCAGAGGTTTCTCACAGGCGACGACACTTCCCTAATTCCAGGAGTACATAAAAAACTGTCACCCGCGGGTCGTACTTGAACTGTGCCAAAGATGGACGTCAACGGCTGCAAACCCTACCCTCTACTACCCGTAAATTTGGGCACAAAACTACGATCCTAATGTTCTCAAGTGTCATAATTAAACAAAAATGAAAGTCTCCCTAAAACGGAACTGTTTTTAGAGCAAGAATGAAACAGCGACCAACCGTAACCGAAAATAGACAAATGGTGAAGTTTGAAATTGGATCGTAACACATCTTGCTCTCGCTCGTACTCACATGCGCCTAAAAACGCAATGGTTTTCATTAATAAAAAGCATTCTATTGTTAACGAACTGGCCAAAAATCAATTTTTAACTGAATAATAAGAGCGACGCAGCACATAACGCTTTCATAAAGCGTTAGAAAGCTTGAGGTAACGCCAAGAATTGTTTTTCTTTACTCTAGCAGCATAACCTGGTTTGCAAATGTGAGGAAGGCAAACGAAGTTCTTCCTACTACCGACTAATCAGTGTAATAGGTCGAGGTCTTACGTAACCCTGAAACGAAAGGGGGTAATGGTAGGTGGGCGAATTCAAATCCGAACGGGATCTTTCTTGCCTCTCCTATTGCGACAGCCAAGATTGGCCCTAAATAATACCACAAATGGTAGAATAGACAGTGAGGGGGGTAATAATAAAGCCTAAATCGCAAAAGTCAAAACATGGGTTACCGTCTGAATTACGCAAAGTTTGCTTGCCATAAATACCTGACCTATTTGTCGAAATCAGGCTTCGAGAAATAGGGTGACAGTAACTTCGCTCAAGCAATTTCAGCCTAGAGAATTATTCTTAAGTTGGAATTAAGGTGCGACCAACATGTCTATTACGCAGAATTCGAATGGACGATGGTCATCTTATTCAAAAAGACCAATCACAGGATTTTCCGGAAGAATCGATAAGTTCGAGAGGGATAGATCCATTACGGATATAGGAATGTCACGCACTCGCCGGCCGTCTTTAGCAACCATGATGGAATATTCCAGGTTCTGATGGTCTTTTCAAACTTAACTGTGGCAGTATTTGAAGACCGGCGTCAGTTTGATGCCAGACACATTCCCGCTACAAATATCATGTTTCCGACAGCGGAATCGCCATTTTTAGACAAAAACCGAATTTGTTTGTCCACAGTTCCGAGAAAAACACGCGTGGCGTGCCCCTCTTCCTGGAAACCGATCTACGTTATTGCCAGAGAAGCGACAGCTGCGTTCTCAATAGGTGTTCTCATCCTGCGATTGGCGGAAATAAGTAGACAGAGGAAACACTTGGACACTAAACCGTAAACTCCAAAAAGGAAAGAAGAATCAATGATTAACCAAGGCATAACCATTGCTTGTTTTAACTCTCGTAAATTCCTTTGCCTGCATCAATTATTTCCAATTTGTTATTGATGTGGAACAAGATCGTGCTCGTACTCACATGCGCCCAGAATCGCAATCGTCTTAATTGGTAAATGATATTCTGTCTTGTTTCGTTTATGTTTGTTCACTTTTTATCATTAATGTGACCTTGCTCCCGTTCGCACTCACATACGTTAAGTAAGAACAAGGTGTGGGTGCATTGCCGCCCATATTTGAGGATTCATTTGACGACTTTAAAAGTCGAAACTAAATATGTAAGCCTTACAGTTCGAAGGTAGTGGCACTAAAAAAGGAAGCTCTAATAAAGTAAAAGCGCAACGCCGGTAAAAACGTACGCCACCTCGGAGGAAATTGGCAATTTCTCGCGTCTCTGACGGAACGAGTTTTCGCGCGAGACAATTATCGCGCTCCTGCTCGCGACGGAAGTACAACAAAAATTCTATGAACGGTTGCGGCGGAAAAATGCTCGTCGGAAACTAATAAACGACCAGATGTCGCGCCGATCGAATACGAATGGACAAAACGCCGCGCGCGTGTCATTCTAATCAAAACCTACTTCCAGCTTAAAACAAAAAAAAAAACAACTTTTGTCTCTGGCTTTACGCATTAGGATATTACGTAATCAGCAGCACGTCAAGTACGAGTCGGAGAAACCCACCACCCCATGAATTTGATGCACGAGAGTCTCGTGATTGTAAAGCAATTTCATTTAATACTCGGAATTTATAAACGATGATGATTACTCAAGTGTCTAACTGATCGATGAACAGGAACGTATTTATTAAATTTTAAGTTGATCGCGATTTATGTCCCTGCCGGAAATTAAGTCACGAGAAGAGCGAGAATTCGAGGTTAAGCAGACGAGTAACGAATTGCGGGCCATCAACAACGCACCAGAAATGGCTTCATTTCGAATTTTCAACCCGTCATTGTCAATGCGGATGCAGAAAAGCGCACTTTTCTGCCACTTCTCATCCCAGCCGATCCATCGCCTCCTGAATTTTAGAAAGAGACGCTCGCGCTCGCCGTTATTTCGAGACGTCTTTAAAAATACTAACAATGCGTGAACCATAAAGTTTTTTTTTATGCGTTTCGTATTTATAAGTGGCCGGGAGTTCGCTTCTTATTGTCTTGCGGGTACGTGCGCTCGCAGGCGTTATTTATAGAGAACTGCTGTTGAGGCCGTTACCGAAAATTAGGCAATTAATAGTCTATACGGCTTCGGAAATAGCAACCCCGACATTATCATAATTCTCCTCTTGAGTTACTTAAGTAGTTGCACCGCCGATCGTTGCGAAGCATTTACGTAATTAATGAACTTTGAAAATTGGATCCGTTCCCGAGACACATTATTTTTATAATTATAGATGCAAGGCACCACGGGAATATTTAATAATAAAATCGAAGAAAATACTTACATTAATCAACCATTGATGTACGAGTGGGCGGAGCAATACGTATTAATCAACAACTCACTGAGAAGGGGGCGTGGCTTTCGACGTCATTACGTAATTAATTCAACTCGGATTATAACAGAAGCACGGATTTTATTACAGCACACGTACAATACAATTGAATGTGCAGAGTGATACGTAGCGTATAGTCGTAACTTATCTGCAATTGGAAAATGCAATTTAATAATGTTTTCCTTTGTTATGTGTATTTTTAGTCACTCAATGCAACGCTGGGGGTATCGATGTCGTTACGCTTTGATCTCGATAACAGGCAGAAGTCTCACAAAAGTTATGTCAAACGACTGGGCGGAGCCCATACGAATATAATGTCGTATAGGCAGAGCTACGGAGCAACGTCATCAAGAATCCAAGAATTTATTAGAAAATGTCGCTCGTTAAATACGCACGTGGTTAACGCTTTTTATGTAACAGATCAGTGTCGATGTCTAATTTACAATGAACTCGTAAAAGTAACAAAGTTTCAATGTTCTCTTAAAAATCAATCAATAGTAATCATAGGGTACAAGTTTTTGCAAATGACAAACGACTGGGCGCTCCAACATCAACCAATGCACGAAAAAGATCGCTTAAGTGGGCGGAACCAAATTAGAGCAGTCGAAGACACTTCTTAATAAAGCTTTCGTTTGTTTATATTTAATCGTAACTTAAAAGAAAAAAGATATTGAACAAACGAAGATTAAGTAGGCGGAGTTAATGTTAGCATGACGTCATATAGGCGGAACTAAAAGTATGTCTTGCCAAAAATGTCAAAAAAAGCTTGGCGTTTCTCACTTTTAATAATTAGCCAATCGCGTCACATTTTTTTTTAATAAATGACAAACGACTGAGCGGAACTTACATTAACGATATCAACCAATGTAAGAAGAAACCATCGTTTAAGTGGGCGGAGTCAATGCGCGTCATAATAAGGCTTAGCTTAACAAGAAATAGTTCTAATAAAGTGTGAGTAGGTGGAGTATATCAAGTCGGCGTAGCCAATAGTAATAAAGTGACGTCATAACAGTCTTATTATCAAGTGGGCGTGTCAATTTTGTATATGTAACTAAGTAATCTAAATGACGTCACAAAACCATCTGACATAAGCAGATGGAAATTTGGCTCAATTGTTTATTAAGTAGGTGTGTCTTTTCTCATTTCAACACATACTTAGTAGTAATAAAATAACATCACAACAACCTCAGATGTATATAGGCGGAGCTAATATAAACTTAATGTCAAGTGGGTGTGTCGATTTCTTTACAAAATGACGTCACAACAACCTCTAACGTGAAATAGGCGGAGCTATTAAAAACTCGCCACGATTCATTATTAAAGAGGAGTGTCCCTTTTCATTTGATAATTATTTAATAGTTTACGTAATTCACCAATGAGGTGATGTTGTCGAGGTGGTCCAAGACATCAAGCGGGGCCGTAGACAAAATTGAAAATAGTTATAAAACAGTTGCCGACTCTTATTTACTTGAACTTAAAGTAAAAAAAGTTTAAAATGTTTCTCCAATAACTGTGACATAACAATGACCGCATAGGTAGGCGGAGTTTATCAAGTAGGCGTTTCCATTGTACATCTAAAAGTAATAAAGTGATACTACTTCAATCTTTGATGTAAAATAGGTGGAGCTATTATAAACTTGGCACATTTCATCATTAAGTAGGCGTGTCTTTTCTCATTTAATAATTAGTTAATCGCCGGAAAATGGGCGGAGCTAAAAAAGACATGGCGTAAAGAGGAGGAGCTAATAATTGCTAAGCGTATTTCATCAGTAAGTAGGCGTGTCTACTTATTCAATAATTACTCAGCGGCCGGATCTGATATGTGTGTGTAACCAAAACATCACCATTTCTTTGAAAGTTGAATATTAATCGCCGGTTACAATTCGTTCATCCAATTGTCTAAATTGATTTAGTTGCTAAAAAACAAGGCGGATTAAAAAAAAACTTATCCGTTGCAAATAGGCGGAGCTAAATCACTTACGCCTGTAAAATAGGCGGAGCTAAAACACTTGTTCCTGTAAAGTAGGCGTGTCTGTCATTTAGTAAATTGTCAGTGGTCAGATCTGATTTAAGTAGTTGAAGGCGCAGAGAGGCGGGGCTAATAAAAATTAGGCGCATTTCATTGGCAACTGGGCGTATCTCTACTCGCCTAATAATTAGGCAGCCGCAGTTTTTTCTGTTGATTAATTGACCGCAGTGATGCCGCTGATCACTCATTTAACTAACTTCGTTAAGGCAACGTCTAATCTAATTTATTATGTTGCCAAAACAACCTCTGTCACAAACGGGAGGAGTTTAGAAAAACTTGAAGACGCAAATAGGTGGAGCTGAAGCACTTGCGCCTGTCAAGTAGGTAGGCGTGTCTCTCATTTAGTAAATTGTCAGTGGTCAGATATGAATTAAGTAGTTGGAGGCGTGGAGAGGCTGGGTTAATAAAAATTAGGCGCATTTCATTGGCAACTGGGCGTATCTCTACTCACTTGATAATTAGGCAGTGGCAGTTTTTTTCGCTGGAGTTGAATGAATAAAATTTGCTGATTAATTAAGCGCAGTGATGCCGCTGATCACTCATTTAAGTAGCTCCGTTAATGCAACGTCTAATCTAATTTATTATATCGCCAAAACAATCTTTGGTATAAATGGGTGTACTTTAGAGAAACTTTAAGGCAATATCTGTTGCAAATAGGCGGAGCCAAATCACTTGTGCCCGTAAAGTAGGCGTGTCTGCCATTTAGTAAATTGTCAATGGTCAGATCTGATTTAAGTAGATGGAGGCGTAAAGAGGCGGGGCTAATAAAAACTAGGTCCATTTCATTGGTAAGTGGGCGTGTCTCTACCCACTTAATAATTAAACAGCAACCGGATTTGACGTAAATAAGTAGAGCTTTAACCAAAACATCACAGTTTTTTTTCGCTGGAGTTGAATGAGTAAAATTTGACGAATAATCGAGCGTAGTGATGCCGCTGATCACTCATTCAAGTAGCTACGTTAATGCAACGCCTACTCTAATTTAGTATGTCGCCAAAATATTCTCTGGTTTAAATGGGCGGAGCTTAGAAAAAATTGAAGGCTATTTCTGACGTAAATACGCGGAGCTTGTCAAGTAGGCGTGTCTCTATCATTTAGTTAGTTGACAGTGGTCACATCTGATATAAGTTAGGATCAGAAATAGAAATGAGTAACCAAAAGCAAAACTATAAAGGCAGAAATTCGCCGTAATTTGGATTTGATTGATGACCAGAGTGGGAATAACGGCAACAACCGGAAGGAAAGAAGAGTCTGCGCTTATTATAAGGAAAGCAAAAAGCGATCTTAGAATATTGAATCTAATACCAATAAAGTTTCTCTAAGGCAATGAAAATTCCTTTCGCAATTTCCAATTTTCCTTTCATCCCTCGTAACTGAGGTTTTTTCTTGCAACTAAAGAAAAAAAGTAAAACGTCCTAAGTTTCAAATAATTGCCTCCGTACAATAACAAGCCAGCCTGGGGCTTAAACAGTCCGCTGTACCTAATAAGCAAAATCTCCTGGCGGCCCTTTTTTCCCGACCTCGACCGGCCCGCGCAAATTGGTCCCTACGCGTCGCACCGGCCCCGGCCAATTATGAAACTGCAAAGGAGAAAACAAGCCACTGAATAAAATCAATCTCGCCCATCCGCCTCGCAAGACATAAATTACAGATGCATGAGGACAACGCCGATGTTGCACTTGATTAAATTAAGGGCGGAGGCGCCGGGGTTCATTTTGGAGTCTATTTGCGATCGAACGCATATAAATATGAACCCCTGAATTTAGGCCTTGTTTTATTGTGATGCTTTTTTTCTGTTTTCGTTATTAAGGTGGCAGTCTCGATTCTAGACACGATTTCAATTTGTCCGCGCGCCGCCCGTCGTGCTTGGATGTTCAGCTCTTGACGAAAGGGTATTCCATTTTTCTTCCGTTTGATTACATATGCAAGTACGTTACTTAAGTATAAATGTTTGTGGATTTTTGAGGTTTTTCAAGGACACACTTACGTACTCGAGATTTTCGTTGTTTAAACCAAGGTGCCCCCTAAGATGCTTTCTTATATACTTCCAGTCACTTCCTAATATTGTCCGCACGTCATGGTTCACTACCCGACGCAAAAAACCTTACATTATACATCCACGGCGATGGTTTTCACGCGAACAGCTGCCGTCGCGACGGACGTAAATTGGGCGAATACTGATTTAGTTTCGGCGTCCCGACGCTCGCTAAATCAGAGTGCCTAGCGAGTTCGAGCAGAAATAGTAGAGTTATTAATAGACGCGGTTATTCCTATTGCCGTGTACCACACGCAAACTGGTTAGCATTCTTACCTACTAGGTGTTTACCCGGTCTATTTCAGAACGGACTGTATACACGATTTGTTTCTTCGAATGTTGAATAAATGTTATTTTTTTCTTTTTAGCTGCGAGGACGAGCTTAGAATTTACGAGCGTGTTCTGTTACAAACACGAAGTTAAACGTTTCAATGTTCAAAGACTATAACTTAATTTCTTTCTCACACTTTTATCAAATTCTAGCCGAAAGGTCTAGTGAATAATAACAAAGTAGTCTACACTTATGCTTGAAAGATTTTCATACTCTGATAACAATTAGCTTTGCTATGCTATAATTGAAATTATTTGGCAGTCGAATAATTCCGATTATTGGCGAGGGTATCTACGCCAAGACAAGTTTCGACAAAGTTAGGTTTCGCATTGCATCTGCTTAGCGGAACGTGGGAACTTGAGGTCATCTCTGCCCTGCATTTCTTGTTTATATTACGCATTACTTAGAGACATTTGTCACGATACATCTTTTCTGTTACTTCTTTCCCAACTCCTCGCAGAAAAAAGAATATTGGACAAGCGAGCTCTCTGTATGGGTGGGCAACCTCACACTACACTTTAACAAAAGAGAGATTTATTATCATATAATATAGAAACGTTGAGTTTGGGAATCGAAAAATATCGATCATTAACAAGGGAAAGCGAATTAGAACAGTTTCGCGATGCACCTGTTCATGGGAACGGGGGAACTCAAGGCCATATTTTTCGCTGCATCTTTGCGCTATTTCTAAACCAATTTGAAGAGCCACCTAGTATTAAAACAATAAAAAATCTGTTAATTTAGATATGGAAACTTAGTTTCGGTGCGTTATTAATGTGCGCGAGGTAGTAGTAGACAATAAATTGAAAGTTTATGTCCTGAATCGGACGTGCAAGAGCAAACCTAAAACAAATGAAGCTCTAAAGCGGCCCGTTCCGCTGCTGAAACAATAAAACGACACCTGAGGCATAATAAATGAGGCCGAGATGAGGTACGAAACCGCAACAGGGCCGGAGTAGCTGACAAAATCAAATATAGATTACGACGCTGGCCGTCTACTCCGCGTTCCTCCGTGCCATCTGTGTCGCCGCTGCTTAGCATAGCTTAGGTGGCACGCGCGCAACCACCCCCCCGGACATGTCCGGCAGGACAATGCGGAGGCGAGCGATGTTGGAATAGCCAAGCAGGTGGTGGGTAGATTCTGGAGAGCGAAGTTTTTTTTTCCTGGCTCAGAGTTTGAAATGTTAAAAAGGATGTTCACTTTCAAAGTTAGCTTTGTTTCGGAAACTAAGAATGCCGCATTTAAAATTTTTGCTTACATAACACCATTAGACTTCTCTTTGATCTCCAAGGTCAAACAACTACAGAAAGTTTTATAAAATGATGCGTGCCCCTTTGAGAAAGTGATATTGAAAAAGTGCAGGTGGAAAATGCCACCTCATAAGGCTTAAAGCCAAGAAATGATCTCTTTTTGATCTCCAAGGTCAAACGATTCACGTAAATCACGTAAAAGAACCTTGCCCAACTTGAGGAAGTTAGTGTTAAAAAGGTGCAGGCAAAAAGAGCTATGTCATTCGCCTTACAGCCCAAATATGTGACCCTTGGACTTCCTTTGAAGCTCCAAGGTCAAACAACGAATGTGAAAAGCAGAGGAAGGGCGCGTTATTTTGTGAAAGAGTGCATGGTGACCTTGTGGAAGCTGGTGTTAAAAAAGTTGAGGCGAAAAGTGATGACGCTTTCTCCTTATAGCCCAAATATGTGGCCATTAGGCTTCGTTTTGTTCTTCAAGGTCAAAAAACTCAAGTGGGAAGCACATAGAGGACCCTTCATTTCCTAGAATGATGCCTGCCCTTCTTGGGGAAGGTGGTGATGACAAAATGATGGCGTTACAGTCCAAGTATGTGCCCCTTACACTTCGGTTTGATCTGCAAGGTCAAACGGCACAAAGACGGCCTTTCATTTTGGAAGAAGATGCGTGTCCACTTTGAGGAAACTGCTGCTAGTGGAAATGCCTACCTTATGCCCCTGCAGTTCAAGTATGTGCCCAACAGGCTTCGTTTTGATCTCCAAACTCAAACAACTCGTGTGGAAAGCACAGAAAGGGTTTTTCCTTGGGGAAAATGACGCGTGCCCCCTCGTGGAAGTTGGTATTAAGAAATGCAAGCAGAAAGTACTGCCTCACTCACCTTACAGCCCAAGTACGTGACCATCGTGCTTCGCCTTGGTCTCCAAGGTCAAGCAACTCAAGTGGGAAGCACTGAAAGGACTTTTCATCTTCTGGAATGATGCTTGCTTATCTTTGAAAGTTGCTGTTAAAAATTTGTTGGTATCTCTTGTCCCTACAGCCCAAATATGTCTCCAACAGACTTCGTTTTGATCTCCAAACTCAAACAACTCATCTAGAAAGCACAGAAAGAGCTTTTCCTTGGGGAAAATGATGCGTGCCTCCACATGGAAGTTGGAATTAAGAAGTGCAAGGAGAAAGTACTGCCTCACTCACCCCAAGTACGTGACCATCGTGCTTCGCCTTGGTCTTCAAGGTGAAACAACTCAAGTGAGAAGTACTGAAAGGACTTTTCGTCTTCTGGAATGATGCCTGCTTATCTTTGGAAGTTGCTGCTAAAAATGTGCTGGTACCTCATGCCCCTACAACCAAAATATGTCTCCAATAGACTTCGGTTTGATCTGCAAGGTAAAACAACTCATGTGGAAAGCACGGAAAGGGCCTTGATCTCTAAGGCCAAACAATTTATGTGGAAGGCGCAGAAAAGGCCCTTGGTTTTCTGAAATGATACCTACCCGTCTTAGGGAAGGTGGTGATGACAAAATGAGGGCCCTATAGTCCAAGAATGGGTCCATTAGACTTCGTTTTGATCTCCAAGGTCAAACAATTCGTGTAGAAAGCACAGAAAGGGCTCTTCCTTGGGGAAAATGATGCGTGCCCCCTCGTGGAAGTCGGTGTTAAGAAGTGCATGCAGAAAGTGCTATCCCGTGCACCTTATAGCCCAAGTAAGTGACCATCAGGCTTCGTTTTGATCTCCAAGGTCAAACAATTCATGTTGGAAGCGCAGAAAGAACCTTTCATTTTCTGAAACCATCCTTGCCCTTCTCGCAGAAGGTGGGGATTACAGAATAAGGGCCATTAGACTTCGTTTTGATCTCCAAGGTCAAACAACTGGTATAGAAAGGACAGAAAGGGCTTTTCCTTGGGGAAAATGATGCGTGCCCCCTCGTGGAAGTTTGTGCAGGCAGAAAGTGCTACACCATGCAGCTTACAGTCCAAATATAATCTTTGATCTCCAGGGTTAAACAACTCATATAGAAAATACAGATAAGGCCTTTAATTTAGTCAAACCATGCATGGCCCACCTTGGAGAAGATGATGCAGAAGAAGTGCACTTTACGTACATTTGCCCAAGGTACTTTGGCTATATTTTAAAAAAGTGGTACTGTTCAAGGTCATTTATTCTTTGTCCCAATTCGCATAGTCAATAATTCTCTCACAGTCGAATATTCACGAGCGAAAGAAAGAATACCGCCGAGACATAGAGTCCCGGTCCATTTTCCATTTAAATGAGAAAAGAGGAAGAGAAAAAAATAACGCAACCGGCATAATTCATTTTCCCGGTCCCACACATATATCCCGAAAGAAACGTCTCAAGTAAAACTTATTACGTATATATCCCGCGTCGTTTTGATGAATGTGGGGGCCCTCTCGGATACGTTATCGATCGGCCGGGAATGGACTGCGAGAGCTCTCCTCGGACGCGAAGCCGATTACGAAAATATCACCTGGATGCGAAGTCCTCGTTTTCTGCGAACGTGTCGGACGACGCACGTCACTTCGGATAGGGACGAGCTGAGGAGCGGCTTTGCATTTCCGGAGACAACGCAAATTGGAAATTTGCGCCCGTTAGAGGAAGTGCTTTGCGGCTGAGATTTGATTTGTGAAATAATGACGTGCAGCTGTCGTCGGAGTCGCTTCGAGAGAGGAAAATTCAAGAATGTGATTTTCGTTTTAGTTCAAACAAAAAAAAAACTTATACCTACCTGATTTTATCTATGTTGCCTACAAAATGATAATAATGGCGCAGCATCTTCGAATATCCTATACAGAGGATGTCATGCTGCAGATTCCCCCGTGATAGGTATAAGCGATTGATTCTCTAAATCTCAATTGTTGGTTTTTCAAGGATAGAGAGGGTGAAGCTTTCAGCCCTACTCAATAAACAACAATTTCCTTTCTTTCTCACTCACAGTAACAGCAATACCAATTGCGACAACTCTGAAGGCAGACCATACAATCGAAAACGAAACGTCGATGAAGAATAGCGAGACTACCAATTAAGAATAACGTCTTCGCCAAAGATATCAAAAACAAAGGAGTCGGGAAACGTTAGGAAAAAATGTTAGTGCTCTCTCCAATGCAAGAACCAATTACCAATTGACAATCAAGGACTCCAGAGGCACCAGAGACACCAGACTCCACTCCACGACATCCAAGAAAAAGAAAGTGAGTTCTTGGCCGACCTTAATCAAAATCCTCTTTTGTTTCTAAAGTATGTGGTAAACAATTAGAGCTTCCCTTTTTTCCCGTACCAAGTAGAATTACCAAGAGCAGCAACTCCGAAGGTAACCCATGTGAATCTAAGCAAAACGATGAAGACCAAAAGATACGATTAAGAATAACGGCTTCAGGAAAGGAAATCTTTTCTAACACATTCTTAACCCAAAAGCCAAATTCCTTCGCTAAGAACGTTGAAGGTAGGGTCCCACCAAACCTGAAAAGAAAAGTTAGTTCTTGATTGATTATGTCCAAAAACAATTTACACTCTTAACAATTGAATTTCGGACTTTCCCTTGTTCAAAATTAGTTCAAAATGAAGCTACTAGAAACTTTCTCCTTTTGAAATTTTACGTATTTCCAAGTAAGCGCTTTCCAGGTAAGCGTTGGAGTAGCTCTAAGGTATACCGGATACCTCTAAGCTACACCAGGGTAGATCCAAGTTACTCCAGAGTAGCTCAGAGCTACTCCGACGCTAACCTGGGAAGCGCCTTATGTTTCAAAGGAAGGAAAATTTAAATTTCCTATTCCCGACTTGTCAAGGTCATAGGTTTGAATTGGACAAGGTAATTTCTTTTTTCCTCGCTCCTCGCTCTCAGGAACCATCCATGGACTTTCGGATTTCAATAAAATATGTCAAACTGCAGTTGACTGAGGCTTCCAACTGACGTGTGATGTCATTGAAGTATGCTGTCTGAAATCAGCGTCAAGTTGGCATGGAAAGTCTTAGCTTGACAAGGTCGTTGAGTAGATGGAGAGTAATCATAATACCAAAAACGAGTCAATAATAATTGTACGAGGCCATACTAATTTGGCAGTCAAATTTGGGGAGTTGTCAATTTAGGCTTTCGAGTGACAACCCTGGTACTGGAGCTACGTCAGTCGAAGTACTGTTCAGTTTCCTTTTATGGACATCTAAGGTTTTACGGCCATCTGATTGGTAATTGATCTTCATGCGATCATGATTTCGCGTTCCTTCTCACCTGCTTGGTTCAACGGTGTCGTTTCTCGTTTGCACGTGCTGGTGTGTGTATTTCGTGTTTGTGTTACCACAGCGTTTCCTGTTAACAATCAGACGTTGTCGGAAATTGTACAACCGTCCAAGGGCTTGGTTTTTCATTAGAATTCAGGTATGTAAGGTAATCACGACCGCCATTTTGATTTCGAATTATACTGTTTTTTCTTTACTTCAGCTTTTCATCTTGGACTACGCTTTTATTTTTGAGTAAAGCTTCTTGTATGATATCTGGTATTTCCATATGTAGGAGACCCTTTCGACTTCCGTTAATTCTACAGCCCTTGAAAGCTGTTGCAAAGGCCAACCAAGAGGTGGCGCTAGCACAGCCTTCATTGTATCTGCTGGCCAGCATTTGATAGTTAAATCGGATATTGCGAGCAGCTTCCAATCTACCGAATACAATTTTAGATGTGAGTTCAGTGCTTTATGTGTTTTTTTAATGGTGTTGTATTTGGCGGCCTTCTGTCTCATCTGTTTGATTATTCTATCGACCTGTGCTAGTTAATATTACGTTTTGTGTATTTACGCCTATAACTTCGAGAATGAATCTTCACCTGGGTATGTTTACCCTGGCGCCTTTCCTTCTAACAGCTCCACCACGCCCATCTTCACCGAGCCACCTCGGGTAACAGCTGATGAAAATCAGTGCAAACTTGTTACCGTTAATAGTAAGGAAACAGCAGTATTTCTTTATTAAAATTTTGTAGTAGCAGATAATTCGACGAGGTCGCGCTGACAAGCATTGGACAGTTATCAATGCAAAAAACTAATCGATGATAATTCGACGAGGTATACTTAGTTTTACTTGAAGGATTACAGTGTTGTCAATGTCAAAAACAAGAGCTGATATGTTAGATTTTAAAGTAATCGAACAAAGTTAAGGAGACAACGTTTGAGAATTTCGGCCAGTTTAGGCTGTCGAGTGGCAACCCTGGCATTGGAGCCGCGTGCGTCGAAGTCCTGTTCAGTGTCCTTTTATGGACATGTGAGGTCGTACGGCCATCTAATTGGTGGTTGATCATCACGCGATCATGTTTCTGCGCTTTTTCTCACCCCACTTGATTCAACAGCGTCATTTTTCGTTTGCCCGTGCTGAGGTGTGTGTATCTCGTGTTTGTGTTATCGTACTTAGTTTCATCTGAAGAAATGCAGATTTGCCAATGCAAAAAACGAGTAAATAATAATTCAAAGATGTTGTGCTAATTTGTCAGTAAAATTTGTAGAGTTGTCAATGTCAAAAGCAAGTTGGTGATATGTTACATTTTAAAGTAATCGAAAGAAATTAAGGAGGCAACGTTTGAGAATTTCGGCCAATTTAGACTCTCGAGTGTCAACCCTGGCACTGGAGTCATGTGCGTCGAAGTACTGTTCAGTTTCCTTTTATGGACTTATGGGTTGTACGGCCATCTAATTGGTGTTGATCATCACGCGATCATGTTTCTGCGTTCCTTCTCGCCCCGCTTGGTTCGATAGCGTCATTTCTCGTTTGCCCGTGCTAGTGTGTGCATCTCATGTTTGTGTTTTACTTAGGCCCGGTTTTTTCATCTCCAACTAACTTTATTTGATGATTAATTAATGTGATCACAATTGTTACTATTGGAATAAACTATCAGGTAAAGTTAACTGTAGATGAAAAGACCGGCCCTTAGTTTTACTTG
Organism: Serrognathus titanus; assembly: GCA_039766575.1. Taxonomy (NCBI): domain Eukaryota; kingdom Metazoa; phylum Arthropoda; class Insecta; order Coleoptera; family Lucanidae; genus Serrognathus; species Serrognathus titanus. The sequence continues at coordinate 1,628,018 of CM077911.1, forward strand.
AGGAATTACAGATTTGTCAATGTCAAAAACGAGTCAATAATAATTCGAAGAGGTCATGCTAATTTGACAGTAAAACTTGGAGAGTTGCCAATGTTAAAAACAAGTCGGTGATACGTGACATTTTAAAGTAATTTAAGCTTTCGAGTGGCAACCCTGGCACTGGAGTCGCCTGCGTCGAAGTACTGTTCAGTTTCCTTCTCACTCCGCTTGGTTCGACAGCGTCATTTCTCATTTGCTCTTGCTAGTGTGTTTAGTTATCGTACTTAGTTTGAATTGAAGAATTGCAGATTTGTCAATATCAAAAACGAGTTAATAATAATTCGAAAAGGTCATGCTAATGTGACAGTAAAACTTGGAGAGTTGTCAATGTCAAAAACGAGTCACTGATATGTTACATTTTAAAGTAATCGAACGAAATTAAGGAGGCAACATTTGAAAATTTCAGCCAATTTAGGCTTTCGAGTGGCAACCCTGGCACTGGAATCGCGTGCGTCGAAGTACTTTTTTTTTATAGAGGTTTAGAGAATCTTCCAAAGACGCCTCCGGCTACATCAATCCCGGAGGTGTGTTGGATTCACCCGTGCATTTCTACACGGGGGCCTACCAACTAAACTCCTTTCCTCTTTCGTCACTCTGTGCAGGAGGTACCGCCTCTCGGCATTTCATCCCCTGCACATGTTGTCTCCCTCTTTCCTCTCCTCGCGTCCTCCTCTTCTCCTTCCTATTCATCCTCTTCGCCTCTTCATCCTCTCCATCCTCTTCTTCCTCTTCTCCTTCCTCTTCTTCCTCCTCTTCGCCCCTCTTCCTTCTACCTTTCTTCTGTTATTCTCCGCCTCTCTCCTCCTTGCATTTTTGCACCATGATCGATCGTGACATACCGATAACGGTCCTCCACGTTCTAGCGTCCCTTGCTAATAGGTCTGATGCATTTTCTTTGTTAATTTCGCAGCCTGCGTCCGTTTCTGCCGCGAAGCGAACCGCGTCCCACCTAGGGCATTCGAAAATTGTATGTTTGGAGGTGTCTTCAACTTCTCCGCAGTACCGGCAGTCAGCTGTTTCCCTCCTCCTAATCTCCTTTAGATACGTTCCGAAGGAGCCATGTTCGGTTCGCGCCTGTGTCACGTGGTAGTCTACGTGCGTCGAAGTACTGTTCAGTTTCCTTCTCACCCCGCTTGGTTCGACAGCATCATTTCTCGTTTGCCCGTACTAGTGCGTGTATCTCGTGTTTGTGTTATCGTGGTTCTCACCCCGCTTGGTTCGACAGCGTCATTTTTCGTTTGCCCGTGCTGGGGTGTGTGTATCTCGTGTTTATGTTATCGTACTTAGTTTGAATTGAAGAATTGTAGATTTGTCAGTGTCAAAAACGAGTCAGTAATAATTCGAAGGTGGTATATTATATATGAAAGTAATCGAACGAAATTAAGGAGGCAACGTTTGAGAATTTCGGCCAATTTAGGCTTTCGAGTGGCAACCTTGGAGTTGGGGTCGCGTGCGTCAAAGTACTGTTCAGTTTCCTTTTATGGACATGTGAGGTCGTACGGCCATCTGATTAGTGGCTAATCATCACGCGATCATGTTTACTCGTTCCTTCTCGCCTCGCTTGGTTCAACAGCGTCACTTCTCGTTTGCCCGTACTGATGTGTTATCGTACTTAGTTTGACTTGAAGAATTGCAGATTTGTCAATGTCAAAAACGAGTCAATAATAATTCGAAGAGGACATGCTAATTTGACAGACAAATTTGGAGAGTTGTCAATATCTAAGACGAGTCGGTGATCTCAGTATGACCTTGTCCAGTTAACAGTTGTCATACTTAATTTGGCTTCAAGAATTGCAGAGTTGTCAATGTCAAAAATGAATCTATGTTAATTCTACAACGTCATGTTCATTTGGCATGGAAAATTGGAGAATAGTCTATGTCTAAAGCGAGTCAATGGTAACATTGCGTAATATGCGATGTTTTCCATAAGGTTCGCAGCTGCAAGTATACTCTTCGAGCGAACCAGCGATAGGTAACATTTTCCTAGAATACTCACGACGACATGCAAGGTTTGATTGTTACTGTTTAAGTCATTGCGCAAAACTAATAATAGGTTTTGTTTAACTAGAATTATGCATTCGTCACCAATTTGTTCTCGTGCCTAACACTCACTTAAAACATTCAACGAGTTTCGTTTAACTGTTCAACAATAGAGTGCAAACCTCGCCTACGTGCTCGAATTAAGTAAACACATAACGAGAGATACTCAACTCATGCAAACACGTCTAATTCGATATCCGAAGGTAATCACGAAGCTTAGATTCGTAATATCCAAACTTAAGGTGGATGGAATCACGTCGGGTTGAATACCGAATTATCATCGTGCCCCCCCCCTCTCCTTCCGCCCCGATTAAAAATTCAACTTAGCGCAGACTAATTTGAGCCAGGCGAACAAACTTTTCGTAAAACGACCCGGAAAAATTCACAAGCACCCGCGGATAAATTAAAGAAGGCTTATTAAAAACTCATTATCTTCCACGTCGAGCTTAAACTCGTTCTTGAGCGAACCTGAAGCTTCGAGGAGACCGAGAGAGAAGGAGAGAGTGAGACAGAGCGGCGACACAACCGCGGAAATGTTTTAGGCAAATCAGACCGGATTTATATTCCGGGGACCGGAGCGGCTTTGACCCGCGACTTCCGTAGGTAGACACCGGACGCTGCCGCTGGTCTCCAAGTATCGGGGGTTATTAATACCGTCGTCGATGACTTCTGACATTTCTGGCCCCATAAACTGGCAGGCCTTTTTTTTATCTGCACCAAGGCCTGTCGCCGTAAATCAAACGGGAATCTATTTTCACGTCGCGGCGGCGGCCGGCGGGTCGAATAAACCTTGTTCTATTTACAAAAAAAATGACTTTGATGTTTACGGTACTTTGTTCCGTTCTATTTCGGATGCGCCTGCACGGTCACTTGAAACATCACATACGCGTGTGTTTACCTAGCGCGTGGCTGGCGAGAGAAGTATCGTCATGACGTAATGGAACGAAATGAGCTCACAGTTACCGTCTATTAACGGAACATACCTGTCCAGAAATAATCATTTCATAATCTGGTAAAATAATTTGACGTACAGTCGAGAGCAAAGAAAAACAATTCGATTTAAAAACAATCAGAAGCTTCACCGATCCCAATTAATTACATCTGCCTACAAGTTCCAAGCGCTACAAATATGTTTGGAAGCGGTTTCAAGGTCATCGAAGATCCAAGTGCTCAAGTTTGAAAGCCTTATAGACAAGCGACAAGCTCAGAAGCTTTGCCTCGCTAAAGGCCCAAAAGCTTAATTGCAATACTTCTTCTAGAATCAAAGAGTCAAGCTTTAAGGTTCCACCGAGCTCGATTAGTTCTAAGACAAAACTTGAATGCAGTTTCAAAATCAAGGAAAGTTAACTTGACTCACCTGCGTACAAGTTCCAAGTACTTCAGACAAGTTTGAAAGCCTCGCGGACAATTGGCAAGCTCAGAAGCTTTGCCGAACTCAATAATACCAGCTTGCAATTTCCAAGTCCTTCAAATATGTTTCCAGTAGATTCAAGATCATCGAAGTTCCAAGTATTCAAGTTCGAAAGCCTCTCAGATAAATAACGAGCTTATAAGCTTTGCTAAGTTCAAGCAATCGCAGAGATATTAGTTTCAAGAAATTAACTGACATCGTAACTCAAATCAAACACGGAGAAACTTTATTCCATTTTAAAAATTCCTTGAAGCTAAATTGAGTTTACTTTGATCTTGAGTTTCCGATATTTCAGATACATTTGGAAGCCAAGTAGTCAAGCTTTAAAGCTTCACAGAGCTAGGTTAATTCTAAAATAATAACATTCATGAAGTTTCAAGTTAAGTTTGAACTTGAACTTCATTAAGCTCAATTAATCGTCAAACCTTTGTGCAATTTAATTAATTAACAAGTTCCGTACTTAATTTCCGCAAGCAATGAGAAGACTTTACTCAAGTTTCGAAGCTCTTGTAAAACTCAGAAACTTAATTGAGCTCAATTACTTGTGAGTTCCAAGTACCTCAGACAAATTTAGGAGCTTCAACGTGATTGCTAACACAAAAACTCGATTAAGTTCAGTTCAAGATCCGTAGACAATTGACTAGCTGAGAAACTTCACTGAGCTCTGAATTAATCGCGTACTTTCAGGAAATTACTTGACAAGTTCGATACTTGATTGCTCTAAGTAATGGGGAAGACTTTATTTAATTTTCGAAGCTCTTGGTAAACTCAGAAGCTTAACAGAATTTAAGAGCTTCATAGACAATTAGCTAGTTCAGATGAGCTCTCAATTGATCGAAAAATTCTTGCGCTATTTTCAATAACTTAATTGAGAAGTTCGATATTTAATTTCCTCAGACAGTGGAAAGGGCTTATTCAAGTTTAGAAGCTCTTGGAAAGTTCAGAAGCTTAACTGAGCTCAATACTTCAGAGTTTCAAGTACTTCAGACAAATTTGATAACGTTAACATCAAAACTCAATTAAGTTTAGAACTGAATTGACAAGTTCGATACTTAATCGCCCCAGGTAATGGGAAGGCTTTATTGATGTTTTGAAGTTCTTGGAAAACTCAGAAGCTGAACTGAACTCAATTACTTGCAAGTTCCAGACAATTTTGAAATCTTCAACATGATCGTTAACATCAAAACTCAACTAAGTTCAGTTCAAGTTGAGTTTGAAAGCTACGTGGACGGTTGGCTAGCTCAGAAATACACTGAGCTCTCAATTAATGACAAAGTCCTAGCGCCGCTTTCAGGAATTCAATTGACAAGTCGCTACTTAATTGCCCCAAGTAATGGGAAGTCTTTACTCAAATTTTAAAGCCCTTGGAAAGCTCAGAAGGCTAACTGAATACCTCAGACAAATTTGATAACTTCAACGTGATCGTTAACATCAAAACTCAATTAAGTTTAGTTTATGTTAAATTTAAAAGCTTCGTGCAATATTTAATAGCTCAGGAACTTCACTGAGCTGTAAATTTAATTTAATTTTAAAGCTCTCGCACCATTTTCATGAACTTAATTGATAAGTCCGATACTTAATTTCCCCGAGCAATGGAAATGCTTTATTCAAGTTTCGAAATTTTTGGAAAACTCAGAAGCTTAATTGTGCTCAATTACTTGCAAGTTCCAAGTACTTCAGACAAATTTTAATCTTTAACGTGATCGTTGACATCAAAACTCAAGTAAGTGCAGTTCAAGTTAAGTTTTTGAAAGCTTCGCAGACGGTTGGCTAGCTCAGAAATACACTGAGCTCTTAATTAATGACGAAGCCCTAGCGCCGCTTTCAGGAACTCTATTGACAAGTTCAATACTTAATTGGCCCAAGTAATGGAAAGACTTTACTCAAGTTTCGAAGCTCTTGGGAAACTCAGAAGCCTTACTGAATACTAATAACTTAGGAACTTCACTGAGCTGTAAATTGATGGCAAAAGTCTCCCATCATTTCAGGAATTTAATTGATACTTAATTGTCCCAAGCAATGGAAAGGCTTTATTCAAGTTTCGAAGTTCTTGGAAAGCTCAGAAGCTTAACTTTGCTCAATTACTTGCAAGTCCCAAGTATTTTAGACGAATTTGAAATTTTTAACGTGATTCAAAACTCAATTAAGTCACGAGGGAAGGGAATGCGTTCTATAGGTACATTAATTATATTTTATAATTTCTTAATTTTTCCACGATACATTGTACTCATTTGGATGCGCCGCCACTGATAACATTTCGCGCAAAGTCAGTCTCGTTGCGATTTCTGTACTCTTCGCCACGCCTAGTTGTAGTTTCTGTACACTCCACTACGTCTCGTTGCGGTTACTTTACCCTCTGGACTTTCTGTATCTGTCTATACTCTTCACAGGATTTCGTTGCGGTTCCTTCGTCGCATCTCATTGCAGTTTTTGTACTCTTCGTCACATCCTGTTGCGGTTACGCGGCTATACCCTTTGCCGTGTCTTGTTGCGGTTTCTGCAATCTCCGACATGTTTTGTTCCCACGTCTTGTTGCAGTTACTGCATCCTTTGCTACTTCTCGTTGCTGTTACTGTACCCTTTTCCGTGTCACATTGCGATTTCTGCACTTTTCGTCATCTTTCGTTGCTGCGTCTATCTGTACTTTTCACAGCGTTTCGTTGCGGTTAATGTATTCTTCGACACATCTCACTGCGGCTTCTGTACTCTTCGTTACATTTTGTTGCGGTTACTGTACCCTTTGTCGCGGTTACTGTACCCTTTGTAGGGTCTCGTTGCGGTTTCTGCAATGTCCGCCATGTCTCGTTGCGGTGTCTGTACTCTTCCCCACGTTTCTTGCATCCTCCATCACATCTCGTTGTGGTTACTGTACCCTTCATCGCATCTTATTGTAATTTCTGCACTTTCCGCCATCTCTTATTACTGCATCTATCTGTGACTCTTCACAGCGCCTCGTTCCTGTTACATATCCTTCGACACGTCTCATTGCGGCTTTTGTACTCTTCGTCACGTCTCGTTGCGGTTTCTGTACTCTTCGTCACATCATTGCGATTACTGTACCCTTTGTCGTCTCGTTACTGTTTCTACAATCTACGCCATGTCTTGTTGCAGTGTCTGTACGCTTTCCGACATTCTTTTGAGGTTACTGCATCCTTTGCTACGTCTCGTTGTGGTTACTGTACCCTTCGCCGCGTCTCCTTGCGGTTTCTGTAGTGTCTGCCATGTGTCGTTATGGTGTCTGTACTCTTCCCCACGTTTCTTGCATCCTCCATCACATCTCGTTGTGGTTACTGTACCCTTCATCGCATCTTATTGTAATTTCTGCACTTTCCGCCATCTCTTATTACTGCATCTATCTGTGACTCTTCACAGCGCCTCGTTCCTGTTACATATCCTTCGACACGTCTCATTGCGGCTTTTGTACTCTTTGGCACGTCTCCTTGCGGTTTCTGTACTGTTCGCCACGTTTTATTGCTGTTTTTGTACTCTTTGTCACATCTCGTTGCGGTAAATGCATCCTTTGCTACGTGTCATTACGGTTACTGTACCCTTTGCCGCGTTTCATTGCGGTTTCTATATTCCTCGTCAAATCACGCTGTAGTGTCTGTGGTCATTGCTTCGTCTTGTTGCGGTTACTGTATCTTTTTCTGTGTCTAGTTGCGACTTCTGTTACTCTGCGCCAAATCACGTTGCCGCGTCCGTACACTTCGCCACGTCTTGTTGCGATTACTGTATCTTTCGCCATGTCTCGTTGCGGTTTCAGTACTCTTCGTTAAATCACGTTGTAGTGTCTGTAGTCATCGCTGCGTCATGTTGAGATTACTGTACTCTTTGCCGCGTCTAGTTGCGACTTCTGTACTCTGCGTCAAATCACGTTGCGGCACCTGTACACTTGGTCACGATTTGTTGCGATTACTGTATCTTTTGCTTGACTCGTTGTTGTTTCTGTACTCTTCGCCAAATCACGCTGTAGTGCCTGTGATTATCACTGCAATGTTGTTGAGGTTACTGTACCCTTTGCCGGGTCTAGTTGCGACTTCTATACTCTGCGCCAAATCACGTTGCGGCGCCTGTATACTTTGCCACGTCTTGTTGCGATTATTGTATCTCTCACCATGTCTCGTTAAGGTTTCTGTACTCTTCGCTAAATCACATTGTAGTATCTGTGGTAATCGCTGCGTCTTGCTGCGGTTACTGTACCCTTTGCCGCGTCTAGTCGCGACTTCTGTACTCCGCGCCAAATTACGTTGCGGCGTGTGTATACTTCATCACGTCTTGTTGCGATTACTGTAACTTTCGCCATATCTCGTTGCGGTTTCTGTACTCTTCGCCAAGTCACGTCGTAGTGTGTGTGGTCATCACTGCGTCTTGTTGTGGTTACTGTACCCTTTGCCACTTCCAGTTGCGACTTCTGTACTCTGCGCCAAATCACGTTGCGGCGTCTGTACACTTCACCGCGTCTTGTTGTTGCGATTACTGTGACTTTCGCCATGTCTCGTTGCGGTTTCTGTACTTTTCGCCATGAGAATTCGAATGAGGTCATAGTTAATTTGACATTAAAAACTGCTGAGTTGTTAATGTCAAACAAATCGATTTTACGTAACGTAACAATCATTAAAGTAGCAAATAATTTACTTCTTAAATACGTTGATGAGATGGTGCTGAGTGGAGGATTTAATTAAAACGAGTACGCAGACGTTTAATGTAGCTGGTCGTGCAGAGATAGATTTTAAATTTATTCCGGTCGTCAGATGACGCCGTTTAAATCTTTTCAGTCGCAGAAACAGAAAACGATGATGTTCTTTTAAGACGTAAGGCAAGAAGTCGCGATGTGTTCGCAGGACCAATAAAATAAACTTGAAGTAGACCGTGGCGGCAAAGTTTTAAGCTTTAGACGCAAGTCAACTTTTATGACGTGCACTTCAAAGCACGTAAGTGCTGTCGAACGTCAGCTGCAGATTATTCTGCGCGTGCGACGACCTGCGACCTCAGCACCTATTATTAGTTCGGCGTTCACCGTAGAGCTAATATTGGCTTTTAATTTAAATTATATAATTAAATAAACACCGCAGTTAGCTTCGATTTAATCAATAATAATTAGGGACGGATTTTTATAATTTGCGCTTCAATTTCAAACAAGCGGCACGTTATGATGAACTCCAGCAAAAAGAGTCTAAGATGATTGAGTACGTCATATCTCCTTCGCCCAGGTTATGTTTGCTTCCTCCCATCTCCTACGTGATGCTTCGCTGAAGAAAATGTACTTGCAGTCTCCTTCTCTTTTACTAGTAGGACCCTCCTCTTTTCGCTGGTTGGCCACCAGAGTCAGACTTGCTTCTTTTTCTTGTTGCCTCATCCATATGAAAGTGCGCAGCAGAAACATAAAGAAGGTTGGTAGTAGTAACAACCACGCGCCGATGTAGCAAAGCAAAATCACTTTCCGAAACGCACGTTTCGATTCAGGGGTTTTAAGTAACCTCAGGAAACTAAACGTGCATACTCCAAAGACCATCATTAAGCTAAAGAGGTATTGTACTTTGAGGATTAGGATCCTATTTGCTAGTCCAAACGCGAATAAAACGGAGGATATTATGTGCACGCCTATAATCGAGAGGGTTAAGTATTTGAACCAGTCGATGTTGATGAATAAGCCAACCACAGGGACCACCGCGGCTTGCGCGCATAGGAAATAGCACACTTCTTTGGGCCGCAACTTAAAACACGTCATCTGTCAAAATTCGAGCGGAAACTGCGCCATCTGTCGGCTTCAAAACATAACAACGAATTAAATTGGCGCCCCAAACACCGACAATAGGTGCTGCTGCTCAGAGTGACTCGGAGAGATGATTAACGAGATCCGGTGATAAATTGCCGCGTTTAACGCGAGGTGAGAATGACGTCTAATTTGGTGACGATCACGGCGGCGTGGCGTGGCGTCAGATGGCGATGGCGGTGCCACACACACACACACACATATCCGCCAGGTGGTGAAACTTCGAGCGCGCGAGTTTTCGGTAATGGCTTGCGGTCGCGCCGGCATGTTGTCGGGAAATTCGCTTTCGCGGAACTAATTGACGCGTTTAATTGTTATCACTTGCGTGATCTACTCGGTTACAAAAGCGAGACGTCACGCTGTTTGTTTCCACAATACAAAAAAAATTGAAATCACAAAGTTTCGTTTTATTAAAATCAAGCACAAACTCTTATTTACTTGTAATGTTAGTGTTTCACTCTGTCATATTTGCGCACGCAAGCAAATTTGAAAAAAAAATGTCTAAAGTTATTCGTCTTCATCTTCATCTTCGTCGTGCTTGATGATCCCTAAAGTCCTAGCCACGCGCTTAACATTCGCAATGACCTCCTCCTGCACCAAATTGAAGCTCATGGCGAGTAGAGCGATGCCAAAGAGGAGGTACAGCGAACAGAACGCAATGTTCTGCTTGAATTCTTCCCCATCCTTGACTCGCTTGGCGGGGAATAGATCGCCGAAACCTATGGTCGTGAGGGTGATGAAGCAAAAGTAAGCGGCGTCGAGGTAATCCCATTCCTCCCAGGCGTGGAACAGGAACATTCCGGCTATGATGTAGCTGACGACGAGGAAGACGCACAGCCAAATCGGAACCGGCTTGATCCTCACCCTCGCCGCATCGTAGTAGTCATCGTAGTAGTCATCGTCGTAGTCCGGCTCGTCCAGGTACTTGTTCCTGTGCCCATACCCTAAGGGAGACATAATTCGAGGACTTGGGTTGTAATGATCTCCTACGAGAAAACTTCATTGTAAAGGAGCTTGAAGCTTAAGTAAGCTGCTTACGTTGTCGTTTCTTGCGCACCGAACTCCTCGAGCTTTCTACATCGTCGCGGTAGGATAAGGGAGGAGATGGCTCGCGGGGTGGCTCCAAATAGTTCGATCTGGGCATGGATTTTGCTCTACGCGTGGGTCCTGGCGACGGTATTTGGCGATTCGGACGTTCAGATTGTCTTTCAAATCTATGACCTGCAACACGAAACCAAACCATCACCAACAAGTTCCTACTTGGCAGGCGCATACGCATGCAAAGTGAGAATAATGGTTTTAAATGAAGTCGCGTGGGTTGAATCTGAATGACAGTCTTAATTGAATGTGTATAGAAGGTCCGTAATAGATCAGTGTAAGTATCACAGGTTGATATTGAAGTGTCACTTGAAAAGTGTAGTGTGGGACTGTGCCTGGCAAGTATAGGACCGCCAGTCGAGCTTACTATGAATGTGAATGGTGGTTTTGATTGCGTATCTTCTTATCCGCAATAGATCAGTGTAAGTATCATGGGTTGATATTGAAGTGACACTCAGAAGTAAAGTGTGGGGCTGTCCCTGGCAAGTGTAAGACCGCCCATCGAGCGTGCTATGAATGTGAATGATGGTTTTGATCTTCTTATCCGCAATAGATCGGTGTAAGTATCATGCGTTGATATTGAAGTGACACTGAAAAGTAAAGTGTGGGACTGCGCCTGGCAAGTTTGGGACTGCGCCTGGCAAGTGTCGGACCGCCAACCGAGCTTGCTATGAATGTGAATGATGGTTTTGATTGCGTTTCTTCTTATTCGCAATAGATCAGTGTAAGTATCATGGGTTGATATTGAAGTGACACTGAAAAGTAAAGTGTGGGACTGCGCCTGGCAAGTTTGGGACTGCGCCTGGCAAGTGTGGGACTGCGCCTGGCAAGTGTCGGACCGCCAACCGAGCTTGCTATGAATGTGAATGATGGTTTTGATTACGTATCTTCTTATCCGCAATAGATCAGTGTAAGTATCATGGGTTAATATTAAAGTGACACTGAAAAGTAAAGTGTGGGACTGCGCCTGGCAAGTGTGGGACTGCGCCTGGCAAGTGTCGGACCGCCAACCGAGCTTGCTATGAATGTGAATGATGGTTTTGATTGCGTATCTTCTTATCCGTAATAGATCAGTGTAAGTATCATGGGTTGATATTGAAGTGACATTGAAAAGTAAAGTGTGGGACTGTGCCTGGCAAGTGTAAGACCGCCAATCAAACTTGCTACGAATGTGATTGATGGTTTTGATTATGTGGATTAGTGTAAGTATCACATGTTGCTACTGAATTGACAATGAAAAGTAAAATGTGGGACTGTAGCTGTAAACGCCAATCAAATTTGCTATGCGTGTGAATGATGGTTTTGATTGAATATCTTCTTATCCGCAGTAAATCAGCGTAAGATCACGGGTTGATATTGAACTGATACTGAAAAGTAAAGTGTAGGACTGTATCTGATAAGTGTAGAAATGCCAATCAAACTTAAATAAACGGGGTCTTTGAATTGGATAATGGATGCGTCACTGTCAACTGTATTCGATCTAAAATTACGTTAGACATGCAAATCGAACATCAAAAGCCGAACTTATTTGAATCCGTAAACTTTTCATTACCAGAAAAGAACCACTCGACGTCAATCGAGATCACACGTAAGCGCGAATTCGTGTAACAAGCATTCAGGCTTCCTCCACCCCAATAAATCCCGCAGTGGCGTTGCACTTTCAACGCGAAACCGTTAAGTATTGATCCCGTTCGCTTTTTAAGACTTAGCGTGAAGTTTGCGGTGAAAGAACGGCGGCGTTAAAGCTTACTCGTGGTGGGAAGGTGGTTTCCGATCGCGTCGATCTGTTCCACGGCGTACTTATTGCACAGGACCGGAGTTTTGGACAGCAGTGCCGCATCCAGCACGGTCGTTTCGAAGTTGCGAGGGGTCCTGCGACGATCCAGGGAACCCCCCCGTAAATTCGGGCCGGGTTTGCTCGGCGGGGTTGAGTCTGAATACCTAGAGCGTTGCGAGATGCGTGCTTGAGTTTTGGTAGGTGACGTGTCGTCATGGTACCTGAAGCAGAAAAACAAGTTTGCTTTTACAAATGTAATTTAAGGCTAGCGCGTACTATACCGTGGCGACTCGCAGCGTATCGCACTATGCATATGAAATGTTTGAAAACGAGTGCATGCACATTTTTGAAATGCGATGCGCTACGCCCTGTCCCGGCATAGTGTGCGGTGGCCTTAGGGTTCATGTTAGGCGTACCTGAGTTCAGTGTCGGAATACGACGTGGGGCCTATTTCTGATAGTTGGAAACCACTGTCAGCGGAACGCGTTGAAGTACGTCCGGATCTTCGGAATGACGCCGTTCGGGATCTCCACTGACGGTTACTGTAGTATAAAAAAAATATTTTTAAAGAAGATTTCTTATAATTGCGTTAATACACAAGCTTGAGTGAGTGATTAAAAAATAAAACAGAACCACGAGGAACATACTACACTTACATGCATACATACAAACGAGAGAAGAATAATATGTACAGGGTGTTTAAAAATAGGTTTCGGATGTTTAAGCGAGTTATAGTTCTCATCAATGCAAACAAAAAGTCTTAATAAACATGGGTCCCGAAATCAAGTGTTTCCAAGATACGGTCGATTTTGTAAAAAAAAACTTTTGACAACCTTTCGATAACTTTTAAAGAAATCTTGAAAATTATGCTTTGAGCCATTCACTCAGAGCATAATTATTACTACCAAAATTCAGCGTCCCCTGCACGTAAATAAGTTTCATTTCAAAAACTCGGAAAATCTCGGAAATGGTTTGTTTGCGGGCCCCCGTTAATTAAGACTTTTGTGTTTGTACTGATGCGATCAGTACCTGGGTAAAATATCCGAGTATATTTTTTGAACACCCTGTATAAGACCTGTGGCAGAATTAATAGAGATGGAACATGGAACACAGGAAAACTGAGGAAGCGACACGACACAGATAGTTCAAAGCCTAAGAAATGTGACAAGAATTACTCAAAAGAAAATGACGGCGCAAAAATAAAAGGAAACGAAAGCAAAATACAAAAGAAAAGCAAAAACGTGCTCTCTGTTGCAGAATAACAAAAAGAGAAACAAAAGAAAAACGAATTAGTAAAATGGTTGCACTGAGGAGAAAAAGGCGGAATAGCTTTGACATTGGAAGTAAAAAAGTATAAAAACTAAAGTAAATAAAAACAAAATACAAAAAAAAAACAAAAGACGATCGAATTAATAAAAATGGTTGCTCCTGAATAAAAAAGACGAACGATAGAAATACTTTTAACCAACCAGAAGGAAGTAAATGAGTGAAACATAAACAAACAAGCACAAACTGAAAACAAATATTCTCGAAATCTCTTTTGCAGAAGTAACAAAAAACAAAAGAAAAAATGAAACGCAAACGAAATGTAAACGAAAAAAGAACGTTCCCGTTCTTTTCGTTTCAATTCTTGTTTGTTTCGTGTTGCTTCTTTTGTTTTCCGTTTGTATTTTGTTTCTGTTTCACTTATTTTTCGGAAGTAATGAAAAACAAACAAAAAAATTGAAACGGAAACGAAATGTAAACAAAAAAAGAACGTTCCCGCGCTTCCATTAAAAAATAGAAACCAGAATAAAACACGAAAATACTTTTAATTGCCAGAAGTAAAAACAAAAAACAAGCGGAAACAAAATACAAACGGAAATCAAATATCATCGTGTTGCCTAAAACTAAAAACAAAAAAAAAACAATCGAATTATTAAAAGCAGATAAGCGAAGGAATGAGTCACAAGTAAAAAAAAAATGGAAGCAAACATAAAATACAAACTGAAAAAAATATTCTTGTCGAAAAAAAAAAATAAAACAAAAGACAAACGAATTACTAAAATGTTTGTTCTAAAAAGAAAAAGACAGATCACATATTATAACAACCAGAAGCAAAATAAAAACAAAAACAGAATTCAAACGAAAAACAAATACACTCGTACTCGTACTGTTTGCAGAAAAAAACAAAACGAAAGACAATCGAATTAATAAAATGGTTGCTCCGAAGTGAAACAAAAACGAGCGATTCAAAACGCTCTTAACAATTAGAGGTGAGTGAAAAACGAAAACAAAAGAGAGAAACAGATACAAACAAACAATAAAATAAAATCTCTACTGCAAAAACAAAAGAAAAAACAAAAGACAATCGAATTAATAAAATTATTTCTCCGAAATGATGAGAATGATGAACGACTGACACAGTATTGAGAACCAGAGAAATTAAAGAGACAGAAATAAATTGAAACGGAAACGAAAGAATTCTCGCGGTTTTATTGAAAAGTAAAAAACGAAACACAAAAATACTTTCAACAATCAGTAGTAAAGGAAACGAAAAAAGAGAAACAAAAATATAATGCAAAATGAAAAACAAATTGTCGTGAAGAAAAAAAGAACAAAATAAAGACAAACGAACTAGTAAAACGGTTGCTCTGGAAACAGAAAGACGGAAAATTGGAAAACTTATAACAACTAGAAGTAGAAAAAAAAATACAAACTGAAAACTAATATGCTCTGTAGAAAGAAAAAACAACATATTTAATAATAAAGAATTACATAATACAATGGTTGTTTTGAAACGAAAACGAAGGACGATTGGAGTGCTCTCTTTCAACTAGAAGTAAAAGAAACGAAAAAAAAAAAGAGAAACGGAAATCAAATATTCTCAAGAACTCTTTTGTAAATATAAAAGAAAAATAAAAGACAACAAACAAAAATGATTGCTCCGAAATAACGCGAAAGACGAACTACCTCCTTTTTAAAACCCAGAACCAAAGAGCGAGAAAGAAAGGGAAACGGAAACAAAACGCAAACGAAGAAACGAAATATATTCTCGCGCTCTTATAAAAATAAATATAAAATAATAAAATAAAAAATTAAAAACAAAAGACCATCGATTGAACAAAATCAGAAAAATTAAAGACAGAAATTTGACAGCCGAAAGTAAAACAAATATTCCTGACATCCCTTTTGTAAAATTAAAACAAAAACAAAAGACAATCGAAATAGTAAAACTGTTACTCTGAAATAAGAAAGACGAGGATAGATGTACTTTTAAAACCAGAAGCAAAACAGACAAGAAAAAAAGGAGAAACGGAAACAAACTAAACGAAAAAACAAAATCTACTGTCGAGTTTTCATTTGACAACCAGAAATGAAAGAAACGAAAAGACAAGAACGAAACGGGAAAAAATACAACGGAAAACAAATATTCTCGAGTCTCTTTTGTAAACTCAAAAGAAAAACAGAAGACGATCGAATTAGTGAAATGGTTACTCTGAAATGAAAAAGACGAACGACGGATGTATTTTGAAAACCAGCAGCAAAACAAACGAAAAAAAAGGGGAAGCGGAAACGAAACAAACGAAAAAAACAAAACATATTGTCGAGCCTTCATTAAAAAATGACAAAAACAAAAGACTGTCGAATTGGTATGATTAGAGAAATTAAAGACCGACATAGTTTCGACGACCAGAAATGAAAGAAACGAAAAAACAAAAAGGAAACGGGAAAAAGTACAACGAAAAACAAATATTCTCGAGATCTCTTTTGTAAAATCAAAAGAAAAACAAAAGACGATCGAATTAGTGAAATGGTTACTCTAAAATGAGAAAGACGAACGACGGATGTACTTTTAAAATCAAAAGCAAAACAAACGAGAGAAAAAAAAGGGGAAATGGAAACGAAACAAACGAAAAAAAAACAAAACATATTGTCGAGCCTTCATTAAAAAAATGACAAAAACAAAAGACTATCGAATTGGTATGTATGATTAGAGAAATTAAAGACCGAAATACTTTCGACAACCAAAAGTGAAAGAAACGAAAAAGCAAAAAGGAACAACGGGAACAAAATGCTAACGAAAAACAAATGTCATCATGCCATTAACAAAAAAAAAAAAAAAAAACAAATGACTTACTAAAATCGGAAAACCGATAGAATGAGATACATTTAACAGCTGGAAGTAAAAGAAACGGAAAAGCAAAAAATAAAAGGAAACGAACAAACCGAAAACAAAAATAATGCTAACCTCTCCACCAAAAAAAAAAAAAAAGAAACAATACAATTACCAAAATCAGAAAAATAAGCGAATGAGATATTTTTAAATATAAGAAAACAAAAGGCTATCGAATTACTGAAAGACCGAAAAATTAAAGACTGAAATACTTTTAACAATTAGAAGCTAGAAACAAAAAAACAAAAAGGAAACAGAAACAAACTACAACAGCGAAACAATATCGTCGTGCTTTCTATAAGAAAAGACGAACCATCCTAAGCCAATTAAATAAGGAACAAGAAGCTGGGTAAGGACGTCATATACATGACAGAAATAAAGATTCTCAGAAACAAGAAAAATGATAAGAATACTGGAAGAACGACGTAAAGTCTTAGAACGTTTAAAAGAGTGGACAAAGGAGCTCTTGAAATTGGTTGACAGGAGCAGTAACGTAAGGAAACATCTGGAACTGATGCGCAGGACACGAAAGAGACACTTTAAAGATTAAAGAAAGAAACAGAGAATTAAGAATTATTGGAAAAATAGAACAAGAAGGCAAGAACGACTAAAAGAATGGGCAAAGGGGCTCTTGAAATTGATTGACAGGAGCAGCTATCGCAAGGAAGCATCTGGA
Source organism: Serrognathus titanus (assembly GCA_039766575.1). NCBI lineage: Eukaryota > Metazoa > Arthropoda > Insecta > Coleoptera > Lucanidae > Serrognathus > Serrognathus titanus. Next base: position 1,644,988 of record CM077911.1, read on the forward strand.
ATTGATTGGCAGGATACGAAATAGTCACTGTAAAGATTAGAGGAAGAAACGGAGAACTAAGAATTATTGAAAAACTAGAATAAGAAGACAAGAACGATCAAAAGAGTGGGCAAAGGAGCTCTTGAAGTTAATTGACAGGAGCAGTAACGCAAAGAAGCAGCTGGAACTGATTAGCAGGACACGAAATAGTCACTTTAAAGATTAGAGCAAGAAACAAAAAACTAATAATTATTGAAAAAATAGAACAAGAAGACAAGAACGACCAAAAGAGTGGGCAAAGGGGCCCTTGAACTTGATTGACATGAGCAGTCACGCAAGGAAACATCTGGAACTGATTAGTAGGACACGAAATAGTCACTTTAAAGATTAGAGAAAGTAACAGAGTGTTAAGAATCATTGGAAAAATGACGAAGAATTTAGAACAAGACGCTAAGGACCATCCTAAGCCAAGGTAACAAGAAGGTGAGAAAGAAAGTCGTATACATAGGTATTTTATACCCCAGCGAAAGAAACAAAGAAGCTATTACAAGGAATAAGACAAGAAAGTAGTTTGAAATCATTGGTAGAATAACTGGAGAATTTACAAGAACAAGAAAGAGAACCAAGCCTGGTTCTGTTTTATCTTTAGAGAAACAAATTAAGAACAACTAAAAAAATAACGTAAGTCTTCACCATATTGATACTAATGATAATTAGAGGAGGTCTTATATTCATGGAGTCAAGATCATAGGTTCTTGACTCCATTTAGGAGAGGCGTGGAAATGAGGAAACTCCTAAAACAATACTGATCTTCTTCAGATCAATTAACAAAGACAAATGAAGTCCCACCGCCCTAGCTACCTACCATGAGCCAGATGGCTTCGACCAAGGCTACCTCAGCAATTGCTAGATTGGAGATCTAAGTTGGAAATATCCAAATGGTATGAAGTGGAAGGAAGGGATAAACAAGGATAATAAATTCTGATACTTTTCGTTGTTTTGAATTCGACAACCATGTCCAATTCGTTAGGAGGAGGATTGAGCAAAATTTGGACCACTCCCAGAAATTCAATTAGGTGGATGAAGAACTTACGGAGGTATTCGTAAGGTACCACGATTGGACCGCACCCTCTTAGGTCTCTTCGGCCTCTTCGTACAAACATAACAGCAAATCTTCCAGTACAAGAACCGAAACGAGGTGGCCATTATATCGCCGATGTTAGACAGACACAGCAGCATCAGTGGTATGCCCAAGATGGCGTAAAAGATGGTCACCACTTTACCCCATTGCGTTTTCGGCGCTATATGGCCGTAGCCTGAAAATAAATAAACAGAAACGTGAACGTCTTTGTTGATTTATGCAGATTTTATTATCTGCTTGACACAGATAATAGTGCTTCCCACGATTTGTTTTTTGACCGACATTTCCTCCACACCACGCACGGACGGACGGACGGACGGCCGATTGTGAAAACCGTCCTCGCCTTTTGTGTACGCGCATTTTTCGCAAACGGATCCCAATGTTAATTAGCGAATTTCCTCGACGTCTTTGTTTACGCGCTGACCTCCAACGTCACGATCCAGCCTCGCTCCTAATCATAGGCCAACGCCGCGCCGGCGATGATCAAAAATATTTTTTTCCGGTCAACAACGGAGACTCTGTCGTTCAAATTGTTTTAATTTGTTTATTTGTCAGTCAGGCTAATAACTATACCGTGGTTGAAACGACCGGCGGCTAATTGGTGGTTGTGCGCAAGCAAGGGCAATCCGAAATAATGGCGGGCAATTAACGGCGGGAATTCCCGTGGCATAAGATTTGAAGAATTCTTTTTTTATTAATCGCACGTTTCGCTGCCGAATTCTGGGTCAATGTCGCGCGCCTACTTATTAATTTCCATAAGACATTCATTCGGTTTCGATAGACCTGTGACCCTCAAACAAAAACGTAATAAATTATATTAATTAATCCTCTACGATCATCACCTATACCCAAAACAATGACTGCCAGCGGTTCCAAAACTATTTTTTTTTCCTAAAAAGTATGGAGTCTTTTTCCTTTTTTTTTTGAATTTGCCATAAACCTTCCCGTGTATTTATCGTTCGGATTAGCCAAGATTAATTAATTTCACGTCGTCGGCGGGACGTACATCACCTCCCGGTAATCGCTCCGAATTAATTGATCGTGTAACAGCTAAATCCCGTACGCACATACGCAACGGCGCAAGCTAATCTTTCTTTGCCGTTTGCGCGCACGTTTCCGGATGACTTGTCAGATTTATGACGCGCAGAATTAGGGAAAACAAGATTAATTTCCGCGAAAGTAAATAAATAGGCAACGGCGCGCGACGTTGTGCAATAAAGCCGATGCTAGACTTAATTTTTCTCCCTCCTGGTTATATAGGGCAAACGTTTTGGTACCACCGGCTAAATCACGTAACCCGCCAAATCGTCTTATTTCAAATCGAGTTTCGGTCTTTATTTTTTCTGGGCCAAAGTAAAAGTACCATTGCGCCCCAACGTTTTGGTACCGCCGGATAAATCACTTGCACTTTCACGCGGCCTGAGATCGTAACCCTAATTAAATGCAGTCGATCACTATAGGCTATATGCTTCTTTCTTTCTTCAACTCTCGTCGTGGGACAGAGCGTTTCGGTGAAACAGGGGGCCCATTGTATCTCGTGGCCACCACCAACGATATATATCGTGGTCAGCCGTTTTGTAATTTATTATGTAAGGCGGCAGGAACGCACGTGTGTTTGTGTGTACGACTCTGGTTGAATAAAATATAGCTCCTTTCTTTTTTTTTGTTGGAAGTGATTGTGCTGTGCTATGTTTCTTAAATTTGGTAAGTTTAAAAATGTATTACGATCAAGTTTCTTTTCTTGTTTGATTTGGTTAAGATTTATACAAGGTGATTCAATAAGCTTTAATCGTGGGGCTGCTGTTTAAATTCAGTTTTTCATTTGTTTTTTATTTTTTCTTGCTTTTGTGTTAATTTTTTTCGACTCAAAACTAGGTTGGTGCATTTAACTAAAATTCAATTGTTTTATCATTTAAAAATTTTTTTTTATGTTTATGTAAACTTGGGCGTTCGGTTCGACGCCTACTCGACTGTTCAGTTCTCCAAGTTTGACTTAAACAATTTCACTTGGGAGTTGAGAGGGTCTAGCGTCGAACCAGCCACTCGACCTAGATCTTAAAGGCTAATTTACAAAAGTAAGAGTGAAGAGGCTTCGACACCTGCTAATGCTAAAGAACACTCACTGACGTGTCAGTGAGTGTGAGTTGTCAAACTCAAGCCTGTAATTTCAGTCTAAAATCAATCAGATTTTGTTTATTTTATACACACTCGATACAATACATAAGTACACAAAGACAAACAGTAATAGTGAACACGACTCTCCAAAAACCAGTAGCCGCTCGCATTTTTCATTATTTCTTAAGAGTTCCGTTTGATTTCAGGTTAAGTTAGGATGAGTATGAAACAATAAATTACATCCATTATTTCGTTCCGTCTCTTTCCATTAGGAAAATCAAACTAACTAGTTAACCTGTTAGAGTAACAAATGCCCAAAGTAATCGGTTTATAAATACCATCAAGCTTGTTGCGAACTGCTTTTAGAAATAGTGAGAAATCCTTTGGAAACAAGAAGATCATGTTGTAAAGTTTTCAGAAAGTATCTTCAATATGAAAGATTCTGTATTTATTTTTGTTCTACCTATAAATATATCTTTCCAACTCCTACTTATTACCTAATACTCACACGTGAGTCACGATTTGCTCCGATACATGTTTCGATACAAGTGTATGAGCCTATTTAATTTGTTGCACAAACATCCGTGTGTTCTTTTGTTTATAAGGCGGCATTCACACTGATTTTTTTTTACAAAACGTTTATGATTAATTTTTCACACGCTGATACATCAAAACAAAAGGCAGTTTAAAGCAGTCGTAGTCGAAACGTTTTTGCTTAAAGCGTTTTGATCTAATGAATGCGTTTTTAAATAAACTTTTCTTTTAATTAAAAATGGAAGCTGAAGAAAATTTTCCTTAACCGATGTAGACTAACAGACTGATAAAAATTGACAGAAAATGATAAAAAATGAGAAAACGTTGACAGAAACTCATAGTAACTGGCAGAAACTGACAGAAATTGATATAAATTAGCAGAAACTGACAGAAATTGATAGAACTTGACAAGAATTGACAGAAAGTCGGCAGAAATTGACATAAACTGGTAGAAATGAATAGAAACTGACCATGAGAAGACATTGACAGTAACTGACAAAAACTGATAGAAATTTAGAGAAGAATTGACCAAAAACTGTTGTTGATATTGAAATTGACAGAAACGTTGATTGAAACTTGATAGGAATTGACAATAACTGATAGAAATTGACAGAAACTAATATAATTTGACACAAACTAATAAAAATTGACAGAAACTAACAGAAATGGAGAGAAAGAGACAGAAATGGAGAAAAAATGACAGGAACTAGTAGAAATTGATAAAAACGTTGACACAAACGTTGACAGAAATTAACAGGAACTGACATGGATGGAAAATGACCAAAAATTTATAGAAAGTAACAGAAACGTTGATATACTGATAGAAATTTACAGACATTGACAGAAACTGATAGAAATTGACAATAACTGACCAAGACTAACACAAACTCTGACTAAAACTGATGTAAATTGACAGAAATTGACAACGGCTGTCATAAATTGATAGAAATTGACAGAAACTGACAGAAAATGACACAAACGTTAATAGAAACTAAAAAAAATTACCAAAATTGACAGAAACTAATAAGAATTGAGAGAAACTAATAAAAATGGACTGAAACTAATAGAAATTGACAGAACCTGAAGCAGAGTAACTGAAAAAAATTGATAGATTTTGATATAAATTGATAGAAATTGATGGAAATTGACATAAATTGATAGAAATAGAAAGAAACTGATAAAAATTGTCAAAAATTTATAGAGTTGGACAGAAATTAATAGGAACTGATAGAAATTGACAGTATTTGAAAGGAACTGATAAAAATTGACAGAAACTTGGTAGTAACTGACAGAAATTAACAGTAACTGACAGAAATTAACAGTAACGGACAGAAATTGGCAGAGACTGATAGATATTGACAGAAATGTTGACAAAAAAATTTCTTTTAATAATAAGTGGAAGCTGAAAAAATTTTCCTTAACCAATTGGAAAACTTAAACTGACGCTTCTTTTACTAAACGGAAAACAAAAGAAAAGCGGAAACTGAAAAAGTGTTTGTTAACTCACGAACAAAAAACGACCGTTATTTAAGCGGTCTTCTTCTATTTTCTTTCGAAACAAAAAGCCGCAAAACAGAAGACGATCAAGATGTTTTATTGGTCATTTGTTTTTTGGTTTTTCAAAAGAAAAAAAGTGAAGGCAGAAAATTTTTCTTTACCAAATGGAAAACAAAAGACGCTCGATATTTAGGTTTTTTTTTAATAAACTGATTAAAATTAAATAAAAAACAAAAAACGATCAATATTTTAAAGTATGTGCGGATGAAAAGCGGAAGTTGAAAATTTTTTTGTTAACTGAGAAACAAAAAAACGATCGATATTTAAGCAGTCTCCTATTTTTTTTTTTTTTTTGAGAAACCAAAGAAATTTTTCTTAATGGACCGGAAAACAAACGACGATCAAGATGTTTAATGGTCATTTGTTTTGTTGCGAAAAGTCGAAACTGAGAAATAATTTGTCAATTGAGAAACAAAAGACGATGAATATTAAGCGAAGTGTTTGGAACAGTTGAAAGCTAAAACAATTTTTCTTAATCGATCGGAAAACAAAAGACGATCGAGATGTTTTAACGGCCGTTTGTTTGCTTTTAAAGAAACCAAATGGAAAACTAAAGACGAATTTTTTTTTTCAAGAAAATCGAAAGTTAGGAGAATCTCGATCGATTTTTTCTATTGGAGTTTCGTGACTTTCTTTTTTCTAAGAAAAGAAAGCGAGAAAGCAGAAAGAAATTTTCTTTGCCAAATGGCGGAAAATCGATCGGAAGACAACATTGACATTTTAGCGAAGTTATTTGTTTTGTTTTTTTTTTTTTCAAGGAAAGAAGTGAAAGCTTTAATTCTTTTAACTAATCAGGACACAAAAGATAATCGTAATTTTAGTGAAGCCTTTTGTTTTTTTTTCAATTTTAGAATGAAAATATAAAATTTTTAAAAATGGTGCATCATTTTTATCTAAAGATTATGTTCTCGAAGACAACGTTGCCCGCCATATTTATGTAATGGAAGACTCTTCATTGGTTGTTATTTTTATGTAGTGATTTGTGGAATGACTAAAATATAGTTTATTTGTATAACATTTATTTCTTTCAACAGAATCGCACGCGGAATAAAATAAATGTTATGTAGTTCCATTCCCTTTTTAGTTTGCAAAAGAAAAATTGTTTCTTCAACTTTGATATTTTGCGGCATCGTGATGGTGATAATCTGGTGCAGGTAAAACAAACGAGCATCTCAAACTTGTGTACACGTACGTATGTGTATATACATTTTCTCCGAATCAATCCAGCCTGACCTACATGTTGCAGAACGTAAGATAAACGCAAACTGGCTTGACATGGTTATCTGATCCTACGGTGGAGTTTACGTCAAGTTCGCTTAAGAAACTCCGGCGAAAACGCTTTCCGAAGGATTGCGCAACGTCTTCAACTCAGAACACAAAGAAAATCGCGTTACACAACCACGGCGATTTATCGTAATTAAGGTGCCAATTAATCGGAAACAATCGCGACAGGAAGTTACGCAACGAAGACGACGAGAGGCCGGACGAATTCGAATTATTTATTCGTTTCGATTAATTAGAAAAGACGTGACGACGACATCCACGGGGAAGTTGTTTTTTTTTGTTTTTGACGAAAGGAGGCAAAGTGTGCCAAGGAGATCACGTGGGCTTTTATGTAAGAAACGTAGCGCGCGCGCTCGTTTGCATAAACAATTATTATTTCGGTCGACGACTTTATTGTTCTGTGACGCGAGGAAAAGAAACAAAAGACGAAAATTTGTATTTAGAAACCCCCCCTTCCCTCCAACCATTAGGACACAATTTAAGGGATGACACCAAATTAAAGTTGTCAATTAAAGTGTGAACAATTAATATAACCAAAATTGTGATAAATCCAACTCCAAAATTGGCAACACTGCACTGCGTGTTTTAAAAAAGTAATAACTTGGTCTTTGCTGCTTTATACTAAAGACTAAATTTAACAAGTTCTGGGCCCAGCCACGCGCTCAAACGCATATGCTTTCCGTACGATTAAAACAAGTTTCAAAATGAAATTAATTTTTTTTATCATTTCAGTCAGTTTTGAACCTAGTGCTTTCGTATTTACGTGTGGAGTCCCCTTTTCTTTATTCCACGTACTGCACAAGCCCAATATGACATTAAACTTGACATGTACTGGGCCCAGGTTCGAACTTTCATATTGCAGCACATACCTAATTTTTATACACCAACAATTTATTTCATTTCTTCAACTGTTTTTTTTTTCCTTATAGTATTCACAGAGCGAATAAGAAATATATCTGCGGTTTGTTTAGTCTCGACGTTTTTTTTTTCTTTGCCGTTGACCATCTCGATTGATTTGCAGTTATCTCGTGCGCGTTGGTGGCGGCCGCCACCTCCGAGGACGACAAAAAATGGGCGTGGAAGGCCGGCGAAAGGAGCGCCAAAGCGGAGGAGCCGATAAGTCGTTCGGACGGTTTTTCTCAAGACAGGTAAGCCCCGTTACTTAAGCGCCCCGCATTAGTTGTAACGCGCACCGAATTAATGCACACGCAGCGGCAAGGCGTCGGCGTCGCCCAGATACGAGGTGTTCGAGGGCGGGGAACCCCCCGGCTTCATCATACCCCAGCGTCCGGGCGGCAGGCCGCCGGTGTTCGGTCAAGGAGCCGGATTTATAGACAGACCCGGACCAGGTTTACTTAATCCCTCCAGGTAACTACCTACTGTTTGGAGACGGCTTTAATTAACACCACCACTGAATATTAGGGGGTGCGAGTGCTATGATTTATTGTACTATTATTTTTTAATTAAACGCGTAGACCCGGGGGCATTTACGGACTGGGAGGATACGGCCAAGGACCGGGTCGCCCTTTTCCTCAAGGACATCCCGGCGTGTTGACGGGTCCTTTCCCTTCAAGCCAGAAACCCTTCAAATACTTCGACACCTGCAAGTGTGCGGAACGCTTCAACTGCAACACCCCCGGAGTTGCTTACGTAAGTAATCCCCCGACCCAATTTTTGGGAATCTCGAAAGATTTTCTTTCTTCAATCCTACGAATTTTGCAACAATAAAATTAAAATAAGTGGGATTTCTTAGGAAGGGTCGGCAGGGAGTATTAACCCCCGTAGTGACTCCCATTAATCGCCAATGTTTTTGTTATGCTTCTATAACGGCCACCTCATTCAATGGTCCAACGAGTGTGACGCTATAATGTTTCTGCTTATGTATAGTCGTCATATTGGGTGATGCCCCGCGTTCCACTGTCGATTCTACTCCATTGACTATCCGGACCCTCACCCCAACATCAGCAAGGAGAACGGATGTGATTCACTGGAGTTAATGATTATATAAACATTAACATTACAGGGAGAGAGTCATTTAGTTCCCGCACACGTCGGCGAAACGTCAAACACAAACTTCTTTAACAGAAAGACGTAATCTGGACTGCGCTCAATATTTGGTGCGCAGGTTTTTACACACTATACTAATGTGTTGAAATAGATCTAAGGTCTTAGTTTGCTGTGGACGCACCTTTACTTTCCGAAACAGTTGTCTACTTCACATAATCTAAATTCAAATTATTTAAGATTTGCTCTCTCTGCAAGCCTCAGTGAAATCCTCGAGCATCCTGTGGATAGCTATTTCGTGAATAGTTGGGGCCTCATCAGTGGAAAACTCATTCCAATCAAACCAACGTTCTGTGTCCGTGTCAACTACGTAATTTCGCGACTATTCAAATTATTTGTTCCTGAATGTGAGTCATTTGAAGTATTTCAATTGTTTTTACGCAAAGCAAAAACACCCTTCAATTTAAAAGTGAGGTTGTATATAGCATGCGACAGTGACGTACCTACATTGCAGATGTGATTTAATATAATGTCATGAATAAAAAGTGATAGGCGAAGAGCGAAGACTACAATCAGAAAGCGGGGGAAGGCGAGGGAGTAGCGACGTCACAGAGATAAAACGGACACAAAAAATTTGAGGGGGGGGGGGAGTTAAAAGACCGAGAAACTGCCGTAAAAAACCGAAAGATTGCAGCAATTGATATTGCATCGTCATGCATGAGTGTGTACTCCGATAACCGCTTTGGTTTTAGCGCGACTGGCGCTAGTGTCTAAGCCTGATATAAACTATCCGGTTTCTGGAATTTTCGGCTTGTAATAGAGAAATAAACGATGTATATTCAAGAGACACACATTTTATGTAAATAGTATGAGCACGACTAACGCTAGTGTACCCAAATCTGATATAAACTGATCGATTTCATGAACTCTCGTCTTTCAATAAAGATCCGGACATGAAATAAACGACGTGTATTCAGGAGACCCATATTTTCCGTAAGCAACGCAGATACATTATTGATAATCGCTTTAATATATACACGACTAATGCTAGCGTACCCAAGTCTGTTGAAAACTGTCCGATTTTATGAACTCTTGTCTCACAATAGAGACCCGGACATGAACTAACGATGTGTGATCAAGACACCCACATTTTCTGAAAACAACGTTGACAAACTCTTTAATATGAGCATGATTAACGCTAGTGCACCCAAGCCTGATGTAAACTGTCCGACTTGATAAACTCTTGTTTCGCAATAGGGATGTATATTCAAGAGACATACATTTTCTGTAAATAACGCAGGTACATTGTCAATAAACGCTTTAATTTGAGCACGACTAACGCTAGACTAATGAAAACTATCCGATATCCTAAACTCTCGTCTCGCAATAGAGATCCGGACATGAAATAAACGATGTGAATTCAACAGACCCACATTTTCTCTAAACAACGAAGATGTACTTTTAATAAACGCTTTAATGTGAACATGACTAACGTTAGTGTACCAGTCTGATGTAAACTGTCCGCTCTCGTCTCGTCTCGCAATAGAGATCTGGACATGAAATAAACGATGTGTGTTCAAAAGACCCAGATATATTATTGATGAACGCTTTAATGTGAGCACGACTAACGTTAGTGTACCCAAACCTGATGTTAACTGTTCGCTTTCATGAACTCTCGACTCGCAATAGAGATCCGGACATGAAAAAAACGAAGTGCACATTTTCTGTAAGCAATGCAGATACATTGTTGAAACGTTTTAATTTAAACACAATTAATACTAGAGAACCCAAGTCTGTCCGATTTCATGAACTCTTGTCTCGTAATAGAGATCCGGACATGAAATAAACGACGTGTGTTCAAAAGACCCAGATATATTATTGATGAACGCTTTAATGTGAGCACGACTAACGCTAGTGTACCCAAATCTGATGTTAACTGTCCGCTTTCATGAACTCTCGCTCGCAATAGAGATTCGGACATGAAATAAATGATGTGAATTCAACAGACCCACATTTTCTGTAAGCAATGCAGATACGCTCTAATTTGAGCACGACTAACGCTAGTGCATCCAAACCTAACGTAAAGTGTCCGCCTTCATGAAGTCTCGTTTCGCAATAGAGATCCGGACATGAAATAAACGATGTGTATTCAAAAGTCGCACATTTTCTGTAACCAATGCAGATACATTGTTGATAAACGCTCTAATTTGAGCACGACTAACGCTAGTGTATCCGAGACTCGATTTTCTTTGTGGATGAAGCAGCTGGTACATTCCGCTCTAGTAAATATTCCGCAAGAATTAACAAACAAAGAATTAATGAATTTCTTATCCTTACTTCATACGCAATTCAAGTTATTTTAGAAATTACTAATAATTACGTCGCGTAAAAGAAATAACTCGAACTTCCGTTCGCAGATGTTAAACGTGCAATAATAAAACGAACTGAGATGCGTGTGAAGGTCGCATTATGTGCTAACTTTATAGCCCTATTATACTGCCGCATTTATAGAACGTGGCGTCGCATTACTTGCGCAGTGCCGCAGTTTGAATTTAGGGTATTTTTTAATTAATTATAAACTATTTAGAACAATTTTATAAATATTTTCCCTGTATATACAACAAAGATTGAAAATTGTGCTGTTTTATCTTCATATTGGCAACATCGCAGCAATATGGTTGAGCAGGGGGTTTGAAAAGTTTTGGTTTGAGCTAAGCGGTTTAAGAATTAATATCATAAGAATGTCAATGTTTTAATTTGAGCGCAACTAACGCTAGACGCCATATTTGACGCAAATTAGCTTGGTTTAAAGTACTTTTGGCTTGTAGTAGACGATCCGGATGTGAGTAGTTGTTTAACAGAGCAAAGGGCGATAGCAGACGAGCAGATACAAATCGTGCAAAATCTGATTATACTTCAAGTTGATGAATCAAAGGAGAACTATAAGTAGACGTGATGACATGTATAAATCAAAACATGAAAGAAATAAATCAAGCTACAAATATAACGAATACAGTACCTACGATGGAATTAAAACTTAGAAATTACTTTTTGATCATCCCCCATAGTTGCGCTTTTTGATTGATCCTCGTGATACGTTTAGAAAATTTTATTGCCAAAATCTTGTTTTTTTCAAATAAATTCCATTTCCCTCTGAATAAACGATGAGATGAACAATTCCCGATCCGATGATAACGCGGCCAACGATTGCGCCAATGCGGCAATCACGAAGTGAAAGTTGCAGACTTGATTTTCTTTCGCGAGAACGAAACGCGCGCCTTCAAACAGATGAATAATGCAAAGGAATTCGGATTATTTATAAAACGTTCTCGTCCGGAACGGTTCAAATAATAAAATTAATTGAATTCAAATTTGCTTTCCGCACGTACTACATGTATATTTTGTTTGACTTGATTGCCGGCCACTTTAATGCCGACGTTGTTATTATTGTTATTATTGTCCGATGCGCTCGTAAAACGCTTCATCGCTGTTTATACGGCTTTCGAAGCGACTTGATTTATATTTTATTCAAATATTTATTAAATAAGTTTCGCGAGATGAAGTCGTAACGTATTTTATGTACAGCCGCAGTCGACGGATACTTAATAACACATCCTAAATTATTTTTTTTATGTTTTAGCACAGCTGATTTAGCGACGATGAAAATACGAACGTAATATTAAACATTTCATCACTCAACCGGTCAATAAAATATAACGTAAATAGAACGTTTTATTTTGTAACGCCAGCTGCGAATAGAATCGTAAAAAAAGTTGATTTTTACAGTTTTTGAGAACGTACGAGCACAAGTTTACTTGTGTTGTTTGAAAAAGTTGCGAGAAGTATTTTCCGCGCAGCGGTTACCAAATTTAAATAATTCAAAAATAAAAGCCGACGCCACGTTGCGATTCGGTAGGCCCACGCCTGTCTCTCCGGAAGTTGTAAAGTGTATCCCTGCAATAAAAAGACAATACAGAAATGAATGAATATAGGGTGATTGTTAATTAACCATCGTGTTAATTATCAGTCACTCTGTATTAAGAAGAATAGTTTAATTTCCAGGGCCACTGTGATGTAGGCAAACAGTATTGCTGCTACAGTAGAAACGTCGGGCCTCCCCCTAGCAGACCCATTCATTCCATAGAAAACGGAATCTTAGTCGGCCCTGGAGGTCCAGTGGACAGACCCGGACCTAATCCGGGTAGACCCCAGTACCCGTTCAGAGAAACGTACGATGGAAGCGCTTATGGAGGTGACAACGGAATTCTAGTGGGCCCTGGTGGTCCCACTGGTATCATCGGACGGCCAGTAAAAGGTCTGCATGCCATGAACTTGATTGTAATCATTGCAAACTTTTTTATCTCGATAGGTCCAAGCAGCCAACCAATTCACTCGGCAGCCAACGGCATCCTCATCGGACCAGGAGGACCCTTCGACGGACCCCTAGGTGGGCCCGGAGCTTTCGGCTACGGCAGGTCGGCAAAGAAGGAGTGAAACTACCATTTTATACTTAGCGAATTAAGTTAACATAGAACCAAAGCTTATTGGCCATAAATATTTTTAAAGCATTGTAAATAGATCAACCCTAATTGGCCCAATTAATTCGGCTGCTTTAATAAGAACCCCACTTCGATAGACCCCTGAAGCTTTCAACCAGGACTGATCGGCGCAAAAAGGGTGAAGCTACAATCAGCGGCCATTTTGTATTTACTAGATTAAGTTAGAGTTAATTGATCAAAAAAATTGTTGAAGTACTGTGTAGATCAACCCTAAAAATATAACTGTTTCTTACGATTTGATTTAAGTTGACCCAATTGATTTAGCAGCTAATGATGACGTCATCGAACTAGAGGGACTTTTCGATAATCCCCCAGGGTGAGCCCGGTGGTTAGCAGATGGGCAAAGCAGAGTACTAGTATTAGACTCTTAAAGTGTCCATAAAGTACATATAGATCGACCCTAAAATATGCCGACCCTCTCGTGTTATTTTTTAATAGCATTTAACCATTGAGCTTCAAAACTGACGTTACGTCTAGAAAATAGGAGTCTGGATTGCACTCGTCGTGCTTTTCTACTTAAAAGAAGAGATTCTATCGGTGTCCGCCGATCGAATCTATAGCTGATCGTCGGTCCCAAGTTCACGTTCAAATTACCGTGTCAAAACCCTACAATCGCTAAAGTGTAAAGATAGAGTCTAGATTCTAACCGATCATATTTGATTTCAGCTATAGATTCTAGTTTGGAGAAAGAGATTGTGTCGGTGTCTGTCTATTAAGACTGTAGCTGCATATTCTACATTGGACGATTGGTGGAAGAGATTCTGTCGGCTTATCGAGTCTATAGCTGTCGCCTGCCTCGAATTCGCGCTAGACTATACAGATAAAGTTTGGATTCTAACCGTCTTGATTTGATACCAATTATATATTCTAGTTTGGGGGAGGGGGTCTACCGACATCCCCCGATCGAAACTATAGCTGATCATCTGTTACAGCTTCACGCTAAAATCATCATGTCAAAACCCTACAAACTCTGAAATATACAGACTCTAACCGCCTTGATTTGATATGCGCAACATATTCTCTGGTTTGGAGGAAGAAGCTCTATCGGTGTCCGCCGATCGTAACTATAGCTGATACCTCACCCCAGTTCTGATCACCTCAGAAGTTAATTAATGATTACAAATAGGATCTAGATTCAACGTGTTAATTTAACGTGAGCTTCGTATTCTACTTTGAGGAAAGAAACTTTGTTGGTGTCCACCTATATAGCTACAGGTACCATCCGCCCCGATTTCGCTCTAGAATTGCCTTGCTAAGAGCTTACAGACGCTAAAGTATATGTATAGTGTCTAGTTGTAGCTGTATTGAATTGAAAACTGCTGTGTTTTCTAGTTTGGGGGAAAAATTCGATCGGTGTCCGCCGATTGGGGCTACAGCTGCTTCTTCACTTCACTTCCATGTTAACTTTATGGTGCCAAAAGCCTATAGGTGCTACTTTCTTACAAATAACATCTAGATTCTACGACTTCGTTTGATGTGAGGCATGTATTCTAGTTTGGTGGAAAAGATTGTATTAGTGTCCGTCGATCGAGATTATAGATGATCGTCTGCTACTACTTTATGCTAAAATTATAGCGTCCAAAACTTATAAACGCTAAGGTCTGGATTTTGATTGGATATACTAGTTTTGATTGGACATACTAGTTTGGAGGAAGAGATTCTATCGGTGTCCGCCGACTGTAGCTGATCGCCTGCCCTAGCTTTACACTAAAATTATCGTATCCAAACCTTACAAACGCTAGAATCTAGATTCTAGCCGTTTTGATTCCATATCAGTTACGTAAACTAGTTTCTAGGTGGCCGCCGATCGAGACTATAGCTGATTTGCCACTCAGTTGCGCGCTAACATTAAAAAGCCAAAAGCCTACAGAGATTCTATCAGTGTCAACCGAACGAGACTATAGTTGAATGTCTACCCAAACTTCACGCTAAAATTATCATGTCCAGGTTTAGAGTCTAGATTTTAACCATTTTGATTCGATGCCTGGCAGCGGTAGAGATTCTATCGGTGTCCGCCATCGAGAGTATAGCTGATCGTCCTGATCGTATAGCTAAAATTGTCGCGTCCAAATCTTACAAACGCTAGAGTCTAGGTTTTTGATTTGATATCAACTATGTAAAGTAGTTTGGGGGAAGAGATTCTGGCGGTGTCCGTCGATCGACATTGTAGCTGATTTGCCACCCAGTTGCACGCTAACATTAAAGTGCCAAAAGTCTGCAGATGTTAATTGATTACTAATAGGTTCTAAATTCTATATTTTTATTAAATATGAGCTACGTATTCTAGTTTGAACGAAGATATTCTATCGGTGTCCACTATTAGCTGGTTGTCTGCCGCAATTTCACGCTAAAAAATTACCGTGTCCAAGCCTTGCAAACGCTAGAGTCTAGATTTTAACAGTTTTGATTTGGTATCAACTAAGTAAATCAGCTTGTCGATTTTGTCGATGTCCGCCGATCGAAATTACAGCTGATATGCCATTCGGTTGTACGCTAACATTAAAGTGTCAAAAGTATGCAGAAGTTGATTGATTACAGATCTAGATTCTACATCTTCTTTAAGTATGAGCTACGTATTCTAGTTTGTCGGTGTCCGCTGATGAAGAATGTAGCTGGTTGTCTGTCTATACTTCACACTAAACTTATCATGTCCAAACTTTAAAAATACTAAAGTTTAGATTTTAACCATCTTGATTCGATACCAGCAATATATTCTAGTTTGGGGGAAGAAATTCTTTCGGTGTCCACCGATCGAGACTGTAACTATATCGTCCATCTCGACTTCGAGCTAAAATTATCGCGTCAAAACTCTTTAAACGATCAAGTATACAGTTAGAGTCTAGATTTTAATCGTTTTGATTTGATATAAGCTATTCATACTAGTTTGGGGGAAGAGATTCTATCGGTGTCCACCGATCAAAACTGTAGCTGATCGTACACCTCAACTTCATGCTAAATTACAGAATGAAAACCCTACAACCCTACAAATAGATTCTAAGTTTCTTGATTTGATATGAGTTATGTATTCTTGTTTGGGGGCACAGATTCTATCGGTGTCTACCGATCGAGACCATAGCTAATAGTTTACCTCAACTAAAATTACAGACTCCACAAATTGATTTCTAAGAGTCTTGATTTGATATGAGCTACGTATTCTAGAATGGGAGAAGAGATTCTATCGGTGTCCGCCTATTGAGACTATAGCCGATTGTCCGCCCCAAGCTCGACGCTAACATTACCGTACCAAAATTCTACAAACCTTAAAGAGTGCGATAGGATCTAGTTGCTAACTACGTTTTCTAGGTTGGCGGAAGACATTGCGTCGGTGTCCGCTGATCTCCCGATGTTAAACGCCTTAACAAAACAAACATACGCATGCGATTGAAATGTAAAATGAAAAATTTTGGTCACAGCTCTGGCATGTGTAATTTTTCTTTAAATTATTTGATATACAGTCGCGGTTTCGGTCTTATTGGACCTCACCAGTACAAGCTTATATCCAAAGGGGGAAGGCATTGCAAATTGGAGATTTAAATCGCAAACCATATAAAATAAATACTGTGTAGCGTGTAATGTTGCAAATCTTTCCGGAAATCGACTTCGACGTACACTACTATCGCGGAAGCCGTTAATTAATCGTACACAAAGAAGCGTTACAATCTCAACGCTGGCTTTGATTACCCGCAAATTTACGAGCGTTCTAAATCCGCGCTATCTAAACATCCGAGGCCGTTTCGTTCCACCACAAAGTCCAGCCCCGGGCTTACCTATGGTCGTGATGACTATAATCGAGTAAAAGAGGGCACCGGCGAGACTCCACTGCACCTTCTCGGTGCTCTCATCGCCATCCCACCCGTTCTTGGTGATCGCATCCAGTAGTGACCTCTCGAAGTCTTTCAGGTAATCGGTAATGTTCACGATGAGTTTGTCCTCGCGCAGAACCAACGTCTTATTCGAGGTGAGCTTCCACAACTCGTCCGTTATATTCTGTCGTATCCTGCTGATGTTTCTTTTCACCTGGAAGAAAAAATCTTTGAGAGAGATCAAGCTTTAAGAGGTGGATTGGGGGCTCACCTCCTTTTCGTGGTCTCGTTCTAGGCTTTCGAAAGTAAAAGCGCCCAAAATGCAGTAAGAAACGACCATGGTAACGAGGGTGATGTGAGAGAAAAGGCAGGTGATGGTCTTCCAGGTGTACCTCAGGAAACTGGCGCAGATACTAGGGGATTTGGGCTCGAGGTTTTCAGGGTCGGATGAATAATAACGCGACATCTTAACGAGGCAAATTATGAGTAACTCAAATCTTAATACGTACGAAAGCTATGTCACTTCCGAATTAAATTGGCCGTAGATGAGTTGCTTGTTGAAGCTAATTAATCTCGAAGTGATTAAGCTGACACGAATGCATTTTTGTGTGCGTTTAAAGCCATCGTAAATCACTCGGAAAGAATGCGAGGTCACGCTCTCAACACTGCCACAATAAACTTCGCGCAACAAAACGAAACATTGTCGCGCGATCTTTCGCCATCGGTGTTACTGATAATGGCCGAGGTGCTCGAAACTTTTTGTAAACTTGTGGATCCCGGCGCGAAATCGTACAGGAGCGTTCGAACGGTCGACCGCGCTATAACTGAGTGGGCTATTTTTAAAACTCGCGAGGAGAGATTCATGTTCGCGTCCACCTTATTCCAAAATTAGCCGAATAGAGGCCGAAAGCGGAGAGAGGACGGATGAACGTGAAATGTTTGGACTACAGCGAGAGGTAACAAATTTTAGGCCGTCAGTTACATATCAATTTGATGTATTTATTAACACTTCTGACGGGCGCTAAAGATTGCAAGTCATAACGAGTAGCACTTCGCGTTCTAAATTTAAATTAAGCCGACGCTTAAAAATATAACTTTAAACAGAGAAAGAAATCTCCACGTATAATTGTAAATGTCGAATTCTCTTCTGTTAGCGTTACCTATAACAATCCTTCCTTGATGCTTGCCATTAGTGATAACATTTGTGGCGCAGCCGGTAGTATTTACAAGTTTTGTTACTTACAGTTACTAAAAGCTAAAGCACTTACAATTTAATAAAATGCAACAATTCATTAAATTGTTTTTGAATTGAGTGTAAATCTGTACAAGTTTGAATAAATTCAAAATTGTATGACGTCACTGGCCCCCTGCTCAGAGCGAAACACCTTTGGATTCCTGCAATTCCCCATATCACCTAAAAATTGAAGTAAATCAAATAGCCTGCAGAATACTTAAAGAATTCAAACCAATTGACTTCTGAAAGCTTACAAATTGCAACGAGAAGTTCGTTTAATAAATCACGCGAACGTGATTGGTTAATTACGGAACGTAGGTGGGGCCTACTAATCTACGATTGTGAGACGATTGATGCAATTAACTGAGAATCATTCGACCAAAAAAGAACACAGTTACTCTATGCTATTAGGCGAATTAGTTACAATCAAATAAAAATGTTTGTTAAATAGATTGTACGAAGGTAATTCGTCGATTACGCAAGATGGGCAGGGCATATCTACCTAAGTAACAGGCATAGTACTTTTTGTATAGAGGTTGGGGAATCTTCAAAAGACTACGTGGGCCAACTTCATCCCAACGTATTGTTGGATTCATCTGGGAACCCAACCCAACAAGGCATGGGGGTCAATCCAGACGCCTACAAACTAAATCCCTTTCTTCCTTTGCGTTTGTTGTCCATTTCTTTTCTTGCACGGTTTCCTTTTCCTCTTCTTCCTCCTATGTCCTCTTCCCAATTCGGTCCTCCTATCTCCTCTTCTATCCTCTTCTTTCCCTTATGACCTCTTCTGTCCTCTTCTTCCTCTTCACTCCCCTTCTCTCTTTCTTCTCTTAGTACCTTTTCTATAGGGATCGGGAAATCTTCAAAAGACTACGTCGGCCAACTTCATCGCAACGTAGTATTGGATTCATCTAGGAACCCAACCCATCAGGGCATGGGAGTCAATCCCGACGCCTACAAACTAAGCCCCTTTTCTCTTTAGCCGCTCAGCGCAGAGGGTACCGCCTCTCGGCATTTCTTCCTCCGCGCTTGTTGTCCTTTTCTTTTCTTGCACGGCTATCTTTTCCTCTTCTTCCTCCTATGTCCTCTTCCCAATCCGGTCCTTCTATCTCCTCTTCTATCCTCTTCTTCCCCTTCTGACCTTTTCTGTCCTATTCTTCCTCTTCACTCCCCTTCTCACCACTTTTCTCCTCTTCGCTGCTTTTCCCTCTCGCCTCTTTTGTCCTCTTCTAGTCCCCTTGCAGTCTACCTCTCGTCATCACCATTTCATCCCAGCATTTTGTAATTATAATTGTTCGTAGCATATTAGTTATAGTTGGCGAAGTTTTCCTGTCCTTTATCATTTCATCCGCGATATTATGCTGATTTATTTCAATGCCTGGGTCACTTTTGGTTTTTTGTTGGTCCTCTTCCCACCTGGAGCACACAAAGATCGTGTGCTCCGGCGAGTCTACCTCCGCATTACAGTAACAGCAACCGGTATCTTTCCCCTTTCTTATTTCCTTTAGATAGACACCAAATGTGCCGTGTCCCGTCATAGCCTGGGTCACATGGTAGTCGACGTCTCTCTTAAGCCTCGAATGCCATTTCTCTATATCTTTAATGAAGACCTTGGTCCAGCCTGTGTAACTATCTCACCCTTTTTGCGAAGCCGTGTACAGCTACTTTCTGCCAAAGTCCGTGTCTGGTGTCCTTCATTGTGAATCTTGCATCTATTCAGCAATCTGTAAGGTAATGGATGGGATTTCTGCTATCATCAGGATAGCCTCAGTTGCGACTGTGCTATACGCAAATGTGACCCTAATGACAACCAGCCTGATTAGCCCTTCCAACGTCCAGACGTGGTGTCTGTATTTTGAGGTATTTTCCCATACCGGGGCGGCGTACATCATCATCGAGGAGATTACCTCTTCTTCGAGTTAGATCCTCCTAAGTTGGGCATACGTCTAGCCAATGCCTTATACGTCTTTTAGGCCATATGGCCGTTTTCCTGACATGAGTGGTCATTCTCCAGTCGCGGTTAAGCCATACGCCCAGATATCTGATGTATCTGGAGGTTTTAATCTCCACTTCTTCGATCTTTAATACTACCCGTGGCGGGTTTCTCTTTCCCGCTAGAATGTCGGTTTCGGTCTTGTTTCCGGCCTGCGTAAGATGCATTTCCTCGAAAGTCTTTTGGATTCTCTCGACGGCGTACGTGGCCCTCTCTCCTAGCATAGTCGCAGTTTTTGTGGTGACAACGACGGCCAGGTCTTCCGCATACGCGACACGGTAGACTCAACCCCTAATTCCACCTCCAGTACTCGGTTATACATGACATTCCAGAGGATAGGCCCCAATACTGAACCTTGCGAAACACCACATGTTAGTTCCATAGTACTTGGCTAACCTGAAACAGACTCACTCTACCAATTGTAATAGTGCTAGTTTGTACTTAAATGAAAGCGTCTAGTCAACAGATTCAGTGAAAGATTCAAGTGGGCGGAGCAAACAAAGTCCCCAATGCCGCCCCTCTTTCTCACAGTGTGCGGTTAAATAAATTTTAAGTCGCAAGGATTCCATTTGTTAACCAAACATGTAAGAGCATGTAAGCTTACATTTTCAAAATAACGGCCGCATTGCATGTTTGGATGATGACTTCAATTCAATTATATTCGACCCTCATTCGTATGATTTAACAATATCACTATTGGTTCATTCATGTAATTGGGTTAAAAAGTTGAGTAAAATTCTCCAATCAGCCATTTCAGCCATTCGTCAAATTTCTAGTAGGCGGAGCATACGCATTCAATATAAAAATTGTCCCGCCCATATTGCGTCGTAAATTGATTATTCAAGCTAACTTTCTTGTTGAGGATTCAACAAATTCTAAGATACCATTGATTATAATAATTAATGTCCAGTTGATTAGGCGGAGCAAGTTCATTCAAACAAAAATAGCCCCGCCTATTTTGTGTCGTAAGTTGATTATTAAAAACTGACTTTCTCGTATAAAATTAAATAGTTTCTAAGTTGCACCATTGCTATAGACTATAATAAATGAAACCTACGTGTAAACTCAAATAAAAGTTGCCAGTTAAGTAGGCGGAGTGCTCGCATTCAAAATAAAAAATTGCCTCGTCCACTTTTCATCGTCGTGTAGACTTCCTTGTGTATAATTAAACAAATTCTAAGTTACGAAGATGTAACTTCCTTGTGTATAATTAAACAAATTCTAAAGATGTAATTGTTAAAAAAAATGCGACGTTAAAAAAAATGCGAAATAAGCCTCGCCCCTTTTGCATTCGTAAGTTGATTGTTAAAAAGACTGACCTGTTCCAAATTAAATAATTTTAAGTTGCCATGTTGCTATTGATTAATAAACGAAACCTTATATTGGTTATTAAACGAAATGTCCAATTAATTAGATGGATCACGCTTAATCAAAATAAGCCCCCCCCATTTCGCTTCGTTCGTTGATTATGGAAGCTGACACTCTTGTGTAAAATTAAAGACATCTAAAGTACAATAATACTATTAACTAATCATGAATGAAAAGGTACTTAATTAGAATGCCACGCCCCCCCTTCCTACTTTTAAGTTAAGTATTGGAACTAAAAACATAAATTTCGATAATTATTGGTTAACTTATTGGGAAGACGATGCACTGGTTTTACTTAATTCAGTTTAAAACTCAAAAGTTCAAATATCCAATCAGATTCGTTAGTTCTCAAACGGGTGGAGCACACGCCTTTTAAATGACGAACGCAACGCCAATTTTGTGCAGTAATTTGAATACTGAAATTAACCAATGAGGGCAGCATTAATTTTCATTTAATAAACTTTAATAAAAATGTCCTATTAAAGAAGTCAGTCAAATGGGCGTGGCAAATAATATATTATAAAGCCGTAATGTAGGCAGTTGCCTACTTAGCCAAATCATTTGCACTCAACTATTTTTTTAAGTAAGCAGTTATAAAACTGAGACTTTTTTATGATTGGTTAGTAACGTAATGACGAAGAGACGTCACTTAAAAACACGAGAAACTAGTACATCAATGTAATACGCCTCTAAATACTTAAAATAGGCGGGGCATACGCTAATTGTGGCGAGGTGATTGAATCAATTTAACCCGGGAATGTATTACGCCCATTAAATAAAGTAGGCGGGACATACGTTACAACTTAAATCTCAACTAAATGCGACGATGTGATCGAAACAATTTAACCCGGGAACGTAATACGCCCATTATGTTAAGTAGGCGTGGTATAAACCGTAAATGTAATACACTAATTAGAGATAAGTAGGCGGAGCATACTTTACTTAAATGACAATTAATTGCGACGATGTGATTGAAACAATTTGACCGGTAGATGTAATACACCAATTACGTAAAGTAGGCGGGGCGTTACGTTACTTGAAGGACAATTAATTTCGGAGGCGTGATTGAACAATTTAACGCCATCCTAATAAGGCCATTCAAGCGAATTGGTGGGGGGCGATCTCCTGATTCACTCTAATTAATACTGCGTGAATATAATTCGTTTAAAATTTAAGTAGCTGGAGCACATACACTATTTTAACAAACAACGAATGCTCCGCCTACTTTTCAAGGTGAGAATTAAAACTAAAGTCTCCAATTAAAATAAAATGCAAATCGGGCTAAGTAAATTTACGTAATTTGATTAAAGACTCAACTAAATAAGTCCGTTCTACCGAATACGTGGATGTAATTCGTCCGTTACGCAAATAGGCGGGGCAAGCGACACCTAAGTAGCGAATTACAATGACGTAATTTGACGCTATCAACTGACAAACGATGACGTAAATATTCTTTAATTTGCCTATTCATGTAAAGTTACTTTTAAAAAAGTAGCCAATTACGTGCATACAATTCATAACTTACGCAATTATCGTACTGGCCAGCCAAAAGGCGAAATGCTGAGGTTTTAACTTTTTGAGAGACGGGTCCTACACGATTACTCCATCTATTTACATATCTAGTCAGCGTTTTTTATCAATGTAATGTTTAAGTCAGCTTTTCTCTGTACTAAGTGTGGATAAGGCCAAAAATGAAGCTTCTTATGTTTTTTTGGGAGGTGGAGCCTACGCGATCGCTCCGCCTATTTATGTATTGAGCAGTATTTATGCACTTCTTTACTGAACTCTCTCTGCTCTAGTGTAGGCAAGGCCTAAAATAATTTCAATTTTTTTTTAATAATCTTGGAAACGAAACTAAGTGATCTCATCGATTTCTGGAAGGAGAAGCCTACGCCATCGCCCCACCTATGTGTGTATTGTATATTGAATCGTTTATCAGTTTTTTTTCTGTACTCTCTAGTGTAGACAAGGCCTAAAATAATTTTATTTTTTTTTATTAATCTTGTAGACAAGAAAAAGCTATATCGTCAAAATAATATTTACATAGCCAATCTTATCTATCACCTCGCTTATAATTCAATAAAACAAACACCATCGTCTCCGCACTTTTTTACGCGGGCCTAATCGAACAATTCCCGAAATTTTTAACTTGTGATTAGATAAGGCAGATAACAACAAAGTCCACTGATATCAACAAATCATGCTGCACAGTGACGACAAATGCAATGAACAAAAAACACCTTTTCGCAGCCATTTGCATCCTGTCCACGTTTTCGCTGATTTTGTTACTGGCGAATTCGGGAAGTCGCGGAGAGCAGTTTGTTCCACGCGCAAAACAGACAGCGAGGAAGAAGCTCGAACCACCTCCGGATGGCTACGAGAAATTTTTACCCAACTTCCCGGCGTCAGTGTACATCGAGCAAAAGAAAACGCCGAAAGGCCACAACTCCACCTGCGCAAAATTCCCCCAGCTTCCGGATATAGTCTTCAACAACTACTACTGGCAGACCTTGCAGACCACAAACGGGACGTTCCAGCTTCTGGGGGCCTACTGGGACGAACGCACCAACAACAAGACCACCCCCATCATACGCCTGCTCGCCATGGTAGACCGCATCGAGCTCCAAACGCAAACGTTCTGCCAAATGTGGTTCGACAAAGACAGCCACGTCATTCAAAAACCTACGTGGTACTACTACATGTGGCGGAAGGCCTGGGGTGGTTACAAACAAGGTATCTACCAACCCTACTTGATCTCATGCCAAGTACCCGAGCAATACAAAAATAAAATCCCCAATTCCGTTTCGTTGCTTTCGACGCGTTGCGAAAACGCAACCAACAACCTGAAGATGATCTACAACCCGGCGGAAACGCAAAAAGACTTCGTGGTCTGCGTGAAAGGCCTGGACTTCAACGAGGACCTCTCGTTTAAATTAACTGAATGGATTGAGCTCCTGCACATCCTAGGGGCGGACAAAATCGTCTTTTACGAAATGAGCGTCACAGAGAACGTCAGTCAAGTCCTGAGGTACTACGAGGATTTCGGGATGGTCGAAGTGATGCCGTTGACCTTGCCCGGGGGTTTACCCAACGTCCCCTTCTTGCGCCATCGCTTTTTGAAGCAGAACCTCGTCCAAAAACGTCACAACGAAATCATGCCTTACAACGACTGCTTCTACCGGAACATGTACAAGTATAGGTTCGTGGTTCTCTTGGATGTAGATGAGGTGATCGTCCCCGGCGTTGGGGATTGGCACGACCTCATGGCCCGATTGTTGAAGAGGACCGCCCCCGGGGAAGAAAAATCATCGTACAACGTCAGGAACGTTTATTTTATCGATGAGTTCCTTCACGAGCACGGTTGGTTCGAAGACATACCCCACTACATGCACATGTTACAGCACGTCTATAGGACGAGGGATTTCACGAAGCCTGGGGCGTACATCAAATCTTTTCATAACACGCAGAAAGTCTTGGCCTTGCACAATCACTACCCCTTCGTGTGTTTGGGTGAATGCACCAAGTTCGCCATAGAGACGGACGACGCTCAACTTCAACACTACAGGGAGGACTGCGTGAAGGAACTCAAGTCGTGCGACGACCTCAAGAAGCACACTGTCAAGGACACGTCCCTGTGGAGGTTCAAGGATACTCTCATCGAGCGTTGCAACTACACTCTAAGAAATTTAGGATTCTTATAATTAATATAATTTATTTTATTCAAGAGAAAAGTCCTTTGATTTCAAAAATAAGATCAGAAACAGAATTGCTTTATGATGTAGTTTAGTAGCAACGAAGGGTAAGCGTCCTTGTGCGTACTCGTAACCTTAATAAAATGCTAACAGGGGAAGATAACAAATAATCACGTCATGAATATTAACTTTTTTAATAGCATTCAGGGCCAATTCAAAATTATCCAGCAAAGGAAAATCACATGTTGGGTAGTTGGTCCATCACGCACTTTTCCATTTGGAATACCGTTTCGCAGACGTCGTCGGTCTTGATGGAGGAACACCTGTTCAAGTCGATGTTGGCAGCAGCGGGTATACTCGCTATGAGTGCATCACGGAGGGGCTCACCAGCAGCGGTCACCACCCCACGCTTTTCTAACATGCACTTGACCAGGCACTTGTCGTTGTGACTGGGCACAGGGATGGTATTGGGGTGGAAGTTTACGAACTGGGAGGGGTCCAAGTTCAATTCGGCGATGCATGCGTCCTTGAAGACCATAACGTCTTCTCCACCGAAGGCGACCTGCAATTTTATGAGCCAATTTTCCTCCGTTATCCATTGCGGCTCACTTGAGGCTCAATTTTTCCCTTGAATCTGGTTACTTACCTGTAGGAAATTCGCCGCAATGAAAATAACGACCAAATTCAGTGGAGAGTTCATGATTTTTTTTGTTGTTGTTGTAATTTAGTTCTGCGATACCCAGAAATTACTGCACCGGTTGTAAGCGAGCCTCCGATATTTATATCACTCTTGCTGAAAGGACGAGGCCATGATATTATTATATTTCGCATTGTTAATATACATATGTACTAATATTCATTTCTATTATTAGCGTTTTACACAAAGCGCGCTTTTTGTGCGTTAATTCCGGCAAAATCGCGTTGGAGGACAACTTGCCATTTTCCATCGCGCTTCAGCGGTTAACTCGAGCGGAAAATGCGACCGCGTTTTATTTTCGCCCAGTGATTTCCTTTTGTGTTATTATTTTATTATCGACGGCCTTTTTTTTCCGGGCGTAACACGCGAATCGGATCTGTACGAAATTAAATTTTGGATTTATAAATGGAAAAGAAAAACACGGATGTAACGGCCATTTGGATTCGAGTCGCGATTTATTTTTAAACGATGATTTAATTTTGAATTAGAGATTTTAAACTCTATACATAAATCAGCTTGGAAAGAGTGCAACGGTCCGAGTATGGAAACCTGCGGTATCCCTCGAAGGGGATCCGCTACCTACAGCTTAAGATACGACTTAAAGGATGCCATTACGCCAATATGGAATCAAAGACAAATCGCAAATTCTAAACGATTATAGATCTGATTGGCGTACGAGCATGATTCGAGTTGTGTTCATATTTCCGGGAGATAGTTCCACATAGAAACCATAAGGTTCATTTATTTCAATTCAAAGTATATCAAGTCCGGTTAGCATGCGAGCGCAACTAGGATTGGGCACAACGTTGAGCAAGAAATAAGAGCCAATCGTAAAACGAAGGCGCATGTAAACCACTAGACACAAAAGTTCCAAGCCAAGCGCTCTAAGAGAACAAAATCACTACAAAAATGGAAGCTCGAGGCGTAACATAAAAAAAAATCTTGCCCAATGTAATGTACACAAGAGGTTAAACAAGACATAGAAAAGGAATTTTGATCTATGGCCTGCCTCTATGAGCATAACATAAAAATGGCGCCCATTGCGACATAAATATGGCGCCCAAAGTAAGTGCTTCCAAAAACATCGCTTTACAGTCCTCAACTGTGGGTTGTTATAAACGATTCATAATGTGGACGCGTTTACAGTAATTAATTAACAAAACTTTATTTGGCGAACGATTGACAACAGGCAGAAAGGTTAGCATAAATATAAAAGTTTACATCGCTGATTTATTGGGAACATTGGCGAAGCTATTCGACAACTTTTTTTTGGAGGAGATGTAGAAGGTGGAGGTGAGACGATGTCAGCACCTGATCAGTATGGGAGAAAGGGGTGGTTTATATTTTGAAGTCAAAACAGTTCTCAATCAGAACACGAGATTTCTAAACTAGAAATCTTTTACAGTGAAAATTAAAAGAGATTGGAAGTCTCAAATTCTGACTTCTCTGAACTCCCTTACTAAACTTTACCACCCTTTTAACCAAAACTTTTCCAAACCAAATCGAGACGCAAGAAGCGACTGCTTTGTTAGTAGCGTTTCTAGTTTTAGCCAAAGATTAGCCAGCAATCGTTCTTCCCGCTCTCTTCGGAATTAATTTGAATTTTGGCCCTTTTTACCCTCAGACTTACTTATTTTGGGTTTGTTGGATCTTTCTCCTCCGACTTCTTGTTCGAATTAATTATTAAAGATTCTCAAAAAAAAAACTACTTTAAGATTTTACATAAAATTCGATAGTTTTAACAAATTAAATATATATTAAAATAAAATTTTACAAGCATAACGAAATTTTCCGTTAAAACACATGAAACTACAACAGGAACAAATATCAAGAAAATTACAGAATACAAAATGTCTGCGCGGGAAAAGCTTCTGCTTTTCCTGACCGAAACCGATGACAAACTTTTGGAAAATTTATAACAAAAAATCAAAACTCGAACTTAGAAAAAAGAAATAAAAATTAAAATTTCGACGAGAGATTCAACGCGGACCAAACAAAAGAAAACCGGGAACTTCCTTATCTCCCTCGCTTAAGCTACTTAAAGGCTCGTCACCTCCTGAAAAATTGAGGAGGGAAATTCTGCGAGATCAGCAAGAATTTGAATTCAGTAGCTTCCAAGCGAAACTTTTCTCGATACGAGAGGGCGTAAACGTCTCGTTTTTACTGATTTTTACCCAAGTCGCTCATTCAAGGGCAGGGACGCTTTGTGGCGTGATTTACCTTTTGCTGAATCAAACCTGATAGGATTGATTTGAAATCGCATCCGAAGCTCATAGAAGCGATACGAACATCCGGCTTCTTTCTAAGAACAAGCAGAGCTGATAATGAAATGATTAAAATAAAATAAGAGATAAATTAATTTTATAAATTCTCTAAGCATTTTTCCGGGTCCTTACATCGAGAGCAGGCAGCTGGGTTCGACGAAAGAAGCCCTTTAGAATGTCTGTCTGGTGACATCATTCTTTGCCTCTTCTACCCATCAATGGCACGACCTGGCGCCGACGTAGTAGGTACAGTCGATGTATGGTGTTTCTAGACTATATAGTACCAGCATAAGTGTATAGTCTGCTAGTCTACATAGCACTATGGAGCGTATGGTTTGCCGCACTATACAGCACTAGTGCGGCAGTGGAGTGTGTGTTTTGCTGGACTATTGCAGCGCCAACGGATGAGTGTTACTAGACTATCCAGTACTAGCAAATGCTGGCTTGCATTGATACGCGTACTGCCTTTTGTACTCTTATCTTGTAGCGGGGATTAGGTAACTGTAAATCACTGATCTGTTTGCTTGCTCGAATCAGTGATGAGTAGAATTGCGCCTTACCTCTCAGAGGACAGTGTGTTTAGCTCGGTGATTGTCTTAGTGACAAAAATTAGGTTTGCAACCTATTTGTTAGCCAATCAGAAACGAATGCGCTCTGATTTGTTAAAAGGCGGCCTTAATTTTGTTTATTTTGACGGTCGTCATCGTGACATTATAACATTGATGTCAACGAGACGTTTCGCCTGTCATTGTGACGTTGAAACAACCAAAAACGAGAAAGAATTTTCGTTCATCGAGAAACACAATCGAAAGGAAAAAAGTAAAAACAACAGCGATCGTAAATTTCATGAAAGAAGAAAACAAATGACGATCGTAAATTTTACGAAGGAAGACAGGAAATCAAATGACGATGGTAATATTCTCGAAAGAATAAGGAGCGCAGAACATTTCTGATCGTTTGATATCAGGTAGCAAAGATAACAAATAAAAACAAAACAAAAATGCATTTTTGACTCTTGGAAAAATGTAATTGGAACAGAAAAGAACGACAACTTTAATTTAAAAAAAAATAATAATAATAAAACGAAATGACCAGCGTAAATTTTACGAAAGAAGAAAAGACAAAGAAGCAAATGACGATCGAAAATAAAATGAGATAATTTCGAATGAAATTGAAAGAAAAATGAAAACTTTTGAAGAGAGGGAAAGAAACAAATGACTATCGCAAATTTTACGGGAAAAAATGCAGAAAAAAAATGACGATTTCAATGTCCGCAGAAACAAAATGAGATAATTTCGAATGAAATGAAAAGAAAAATGAAAACTTCTGAAGAGAGTTAAAAAAAAACAAATGACTATCGTAAATTTTATGGAAGAAGAAAAAACAGAAAAACAAAAGACGATCGTAATATTCGCGAAAAACCGAGGAACACTAAAAATTTCGGTTTTTACATTTGATTTCAGATAACATAAACAACAAATAAAAAACAAAACGGAAAAACAATTTTGACTCTTGGAAAAATGCAATCGGAAGGGAAAAGAAAAGAAGGCGATAACTTCAAAAGAAATAAAAAAGGGAAAACAAACGACGATTGTAAATTTTACGAGAGACGAAAAGACAGAAAAACAAATGACGATCGTAATGTTTACGAGTACAAAATGAAATAGTTTCAAATTAAGTGAAAAGAAAAATGAAAACTTCTAGAGAGAGTAAGGAAAACAAGTGACGATCGTATCAACGAGGAACGCAAAAAACTTCTGACCGTGTGATTTCAGATAACAACGATAACAAATAGAAACAGAACAGAAAAGGATTTTTGACTCTTGGAAAAATGTAAATGGAACGGAAAAGAAAGAAAGCGATAAATTCAAGAAAAAAGAAAAAGAAATGACGATTGTAAATTTTACGAAAGAAGAAAAGACGGAAAAACAAATGACGATTGAAATGTCTGCGAAAAAAAAAATGAGATAATTTCGAATGAAATGAAAAGAAAAATGAAAACTTCTGAAGAGATTAAGAAAAACAAAAGACGATCGTAAATTTTACGAAAGAAGAACAGATAAGAAAACAATAGACGTTTGTAAATTTTGCGAAAGAAGAAAAGACAAAAAACAAATGACGATCGAAATGTCTGCCAAGAGAAAATGAGATGATTTCGAAAGAAATGAAAAGAAAAATGAAAATTTCTGAAGAGATTAAGAAAAACGAAAGACGATCGTAAATTTTACGAAAGAAGAAAAGAGAAAGAAACAAATGACGATCGTATTAACGAGGAACGCAAAAAATTTCTGATCGTCAAAAGCAGAACTGAAAAGCATTTTTTGACTCTTGGAAAAATGTAATCGGAGCAGTAAAGAAAGAAAGCATTAAGTTCAAGAAAAAAGAAAAAGAAATGGCGATCGTAAATTTTACAAAAGAAGAAAAGACGGAAAAACAAATGACGATTGTAATGTTTGCGAAAAAAAATGAGATGATTTCTAATCAAATGAAAAGAAAAATGAAAACTTCCGCAGAGAGTAAAAAAAAAACAAATGACGATCGTAAGTTTTACGAAAAAAAAAAGGCAGAACACAAATGACGATCGTAATGTCTGCGAAAAAAAAGAGATCATTTCGAATGAAATGAAAAAAAAACGAAAACTTCTGAAGAGATTAAGAAAAACAAAAGACTGTCATAAATTTTACGAAAGAAGAAAAGACAGAAAAACAAATGACTATCGAAATGTCTGCGAAAAGAAAATGAGATAATTTCGAATGAAGTGAAAAGAAAAGAAAACTTCTGGAAAGACTAAAAAAAAACAAAAGACGATCGTAAATTTTACGAAAGAAGAAAAGACAAGAAAACAAAAGGCGATTGTAAATTTTGCGAAAGAAGAAGAGACAGAAAAACAAAAGACGGTCGTAAAGTTTGCGAAAACAAAATGAGCTTATTTCGAATGAAATGAGAAGAAAAATGCAAACTTCTGAAATGAGTAAAAAAGAAAACAAATGACGATCGTAAATTTTACCAAAGTAGAAGAGATAAAAAAAAAACAAAACACGATAGTAAAGTTTCCGAAAACAAAACGAGCTAATTTCGAATGAAATGAGAAAAAAAAATGAAAACTTCTGAACAGAGTAAAAAACAAAAACAAATGACGATCGCAAATTTTACGAAAGAAGAAAACGTTATGTTTGCGAAAACAAAGTGAGACAATTTCGAATGAAAGGTAAAGAAAAATCAGAACTTCTGGAGAGGGTTAGAAAAACGAAAGACGATCGTAAATTTTACGAAAGAAGAAAAGACAAAAAAACAAAAGACGATTGTAAATTTCGCCAAAGAAGAAAAGACAAAAAGAAAAAAACAAATGACGATCGTAATGTTTGCGAAAACAAAACGCAATAATTTCAAATTAAATTGAAAGGTAAAATGAAAAAGAGAGCGAGGAAAACAAATGACGATCGTGAAAACGAGGAACGCAGAAATTTTTTTATCGTGCGATTTCACATAACAAAGATAACAAATAGAAACAGAACAGAAAAGAAAGAAAACGATTACTTTAAAAGAAAAAAAAAGGAAATACAAACAACGACTGTAAATTTTACGAAAGAAGAAAAGAAAAGAAAAACAAATGATGATCGTAGCGCAAAAAAATGAAATAATTTCAGAAAGAAAATGAACAAAAAGAGAACAAAAAACTGATTAATTTGAGACTGCTGTAAGACATTCTTTCAAACAAGAACGGCGTCAAAAGAAAGAAAATTTGAAGACGAATTTCTAACTGATGAGGGCCAAAAAATGTTACAAAAAGGACGGAAATATTTGAGCGCAAATTTCAAACTTAAAATAGACCATAAACAAATTAATTTCTATTTATTATAATTATTATTGTTACTAAACGTCAATTCGACTTGACCTTGTGACCGCTTTTTTTCGCCTGTACCTCGTATGTGAAATTTCTAGTGCTGGCAACCCTAGACATACCCGAAACCAAAAGAGAATTAAGTGTAAGAAAAAAAAAAGAGAAAGATGATAATTTGGATTCCAACATGAAAGCTCCCCCCTCCCCATATTTACTTTTTTTTTATCAATTAATGCACAACCTTTCTTAGTGTTGCTAATTTGATAACAACAAGGTCGCTAAAGTAGGCCTTCAACTTATGAACATCGTTGTATGTTATAGGGAGTGGTTTTTGATACAAAGCATAATAACAATATGTTTTATTAACAAAATAAAAAAAAAACAAGTATGATTAATTTGGTTTTTGTTTCGTCTTCATTTCATCAAGCAAGCACCTACGTACTGCCAAGATCTTCTCGCATACGTCATCCTTCTTCAACTCGGCGCACTTTTCCACAGCAACCTCCTGCATTTCCCTCACGGAAACCTTGACAACTTCCACCCTTAATTCACCCTCGTCATCGAAATACCCCAGCTTCCTCATGGCGCACGCCAACAAACACCTCTCATCCCTATCATCGACCCCATCAACCTCATCTCCCTCCTGGTCCAAAAGCGCGATGTACCTCACCACCTGCGTTAAGGTATAGTTCAAATCCAGCTCCCTCATGCAGATCTCCCCGATCCTAGCGTACAATCCGTGATTCGCTTGTTTGCCCAACTCGGCCCAGATACACCTCCGCACCATCAGAGCGGCGTCGCACTTGTTCTCCTCCGCTTTGAATGATTTGCACCGATCCAAATCGACTACTTCACCGTCGTAAAAGTGCATTTTCTTTTTGACCTCGTCCACCTGGAGGTTGTCGTTTTCATCAAGGAACCCCATCTTGCGAAAGATACAGCGCACCATGCACTTAACATCTGAGCTGCCGTTAACGCGGGTGTTGTCGATGATGTCTCTTTGGCTGACGTGGAAATCGGATGGGTTCAAATTCAACTCCTCCATGCACTCTCGCCTATGGCGCTGGAAATCGCCGAAATGCCCATGTTGCTAAAAAGAACATGACAAAATTGAGGGCGAAGGAGGCACTTTACGAGGACTTACTTGTTGCAACGCGCAGGTGACGTAGCACAACAGGACAATGACGAGCCGTAGCATGGTGTGGATGGAACGGCCCGGCGTTTGTCCTATGTATATAAAAGGCCGTCACGGTTGTTTAATCCCCATGTAATAGCCAAGCACGATTACAATGAGTTCCATGGCGAGTTGCTTCATGTAATTGAGGCCGTCCAGAAATGATTTCATTCAAGCGGCTGGGGGGTTTTTGCGATCGATGAAAGCGCGGCGGCGGCGATTAAAAAGCGATCACCAGACTTGATTATTAATTACGTTTGGTATGGCATGGGCAAACTGGCTTCCGATGGATTCCGGGAGCTTTAATTTCGTTCGCCATTGTTAATCCCTGTTTTGTTTCGCGATTTAAAAAGCGCCTGTTTCTTTTGCCGTATTAAAACGCTCGCAATCAATCAATTATAAAACAAATTAGAAGACGGGAGATCCGATTGGTTGGTAAATTAGATGTAAAAGTTATGCACTTGTGTGAAAATTGCTTTAAAACGCTTGAAACAATGTCATTCGAAGACAGCGTCGCAAATGGGGCGGGCCAATCGGAGGACACGCCCCTTTCCTTAAGCAGGCGTATAGGAAACGAACTAAGAAGGTTGGTTAAATGCTACGTGGAAACCACGCTTGTCAATTTGTAGATTGACAGTTGTCGATAGCTACATGTTTCGCATTTAAATTGGCAAAAATGGCTTTAAAACGCTTGGGTAGAATGTAATTTGAAGTTAGTGTCGTAACTAGGGTGGGGCAAGCGGAGGACACGATCCTTTTTCTCAAGCAGGCATGAAGGAAACGACGTAAGAACTAAAGAGGTGGGATAGAAATGTACGGCAGAAGGTGGGGGTCTCCTTGTTTATAAAATACTTATCCACGCTTGCTAATTTTAATTAATTAATTAATAGTTTGTGATTGGGGGTTAAATACAACGTACTTGTGGCTTAAATCTGCAAAAATGGCTTTAAAATGCGTGGAAAACACATATTTAGAAGTCAGGATCATAACTAGGGCGGAGCAATCGGAAGACACGCCCCTTTTTCTCAAGCAGACTTATAGGAAACGACATATGAAGAACTAAATAGGTACAAATCATTGCGTTTTAACTCTACTGTAAGCAGTTGGTATCCTTGCTTACAAAACAGTTAACCACGCTTGCCAATTTTAAAATTAAATCATTAATAGTTTGTGCCTGACAATTGTCGAGTGTTTAGTACAACGTGCCTGTCTCACACTTGATTTAAATCGGCGAGAAGGCTTTAAAATGCTCGGAAATAATGTAATTCGAAGCTAATATCGAAACTAGGGCGGGGCAACCGGAGGACACGCCTCTTTCTTACAAGCAAGCAAGTAAGGAAACCGCGTATAAAGAAATAACAAAGAATATTTCGAAATTATTCATTAAAACTAGAACGGAACGACTGGATGACAGGCCCCCTTTTTTCAAACGAGCAAATTCGATATGTTAAGTATTTATTTAGAAAATGTCATTGGATATGAGCGTCGTAACTAGGGCGGAACAATCGAAAGACACGCCCCCCACCCTTCTTTCCAAGTAGACATATAAGAAACGAACTAAAGAAGTCGTCGTATTTTAATTATACTAATAATTGCCCAGGTTTGCTAATTTAAATAAATGAAATCATAGTCTGTATGTTTGAAAGCGACGTGCCTGTTGCAGGAAATGTAATGCATTTGATTTCAAATGGCGAAAACCGCTATAAAATGCTTGAAGGAAGTGTCATTCGTGACTAGGGCGGGGCAACTGGCGGACACGCCCCTTCCTTATAAGCAGGTAAACTAAACAAAGTATGAATGTGGGAATCGCCCAATAAAGTCCTTGCGTGTAGAACAATTATCCACTCTTGTCAATTCTAACAAATTCTTTAATAGTTAGTAATCCATAGTGTCGATGGTTACATTTTAGGAAATCTAACGCACATGACTTGAAATAGCGAAAATCGCTTTAAAATTACTGAAAAAATGCCACTCGTAACTAGGGCGGGGCAACTGGAAGACACGCCCTTTCTTACTTTTTAACCAGCCATAGTGTTAGTGGCGGTTCCATCAAAACTTGAAAAAGAGCGGAGACAGAACAGAATTGGCTACCCTGTTAAAGAAGGGTATTCGCTTACTCGCTAAGCCACGCCTCAGGAAATTAAAGATAAGTGCGTATTCGTTTCCAACTCAAAAATGAAGCACAGGATATAATAAACAATAGAAGTTAATTAAGTGCTACGTGGAAGGCGCCATGTTTTAATTATAATAGAATTTTTACGTGGATGTATCAAAGTATGGTTGCCTATCGTCATCTTTGCTAAGCTGTGGCAAATCGTAAGGGTGGGGGAAGAGTAAGGATTGCGTTTTAGTATCTCGCCTAAGCAATAGTTAAGTCCCAAGCTAAATTGATTACTCGAGAAGGTGTGCTGTTAATATTCTTCCATATTTCTGGTTGCGGCTGCGATCGACTTACTAGTGCTGTTACTTTTTTATCGCTTCGAACTCACGTTTGCAATAAACCTCTTTCGCTCGCAATTACTTTATTTTTGGCATTTATTGAAAGGGGTGGGTGAGAAACTTGGGGACTGCCCCGGATGGAAAATGTTTTGGGTAGATTCTTAAGCTTCGATGGTCATAGAAATAGCAGAAGGAAAAAGTAGGTAGGCCACGTTTGCCACAATTTGTTGACCAAGAAATAAAAAGAATAAACTCCTGAGATTAATACAAATCTTGACTTGGCTTTTGACACTTTTATGAGCTTCGTAACTCCCTCTAGCATCTTCAGAACGTAACATAATTCAATTGTGAGGGCGCAAGCTACATTCACAACAGATTACGTTTGAACGTTCCAGTTTACTTTATGCTACGTTCGGAGTAGTGCAAATTACTGTGAGGAAATAAGTCGATAAAAAAGGTATTTACATTTGAGTTGCATCGCCTAATCAGAGATGTTGCACTCATTTACGACGCAGAATCGCGCTTACAGTGGACGACCGAGCGCCGAAAAGTGAGCAGTGAACAAACATAAAGCAGAAATATTTTTAATTAATCACAGATTATTGTGAAAACAGGCCAATAAGAAAGGTATTTACATTCGAGATGCAGACCCGTTGTTTTGCTCACATGAGGAACTTGTTGACCTATTCAGAGATGTCGCACCTACTTACATCCGCAATGATTGCAATCTACAAAGCCACGTTTACATTGAACGAACGAATAATTAACAGCGAACAAATAAAGGTGAAACATTTTTGCATATCTAAAATATCTAAAATAAATCACGGGGCTTTTTCTATTGTTTTCTAAAATCTTTATTCAATGTAAAAATAATAAATAGACAACTTGTTCCGAAAAGAATTACAGATTCTCAATTACTTCCAACGCCGGGCAAGAATAATGCCTTATATGGCGTGGCATGGCCATTCCGTGGTCTTCAGCGGAGACCCTCATGAAATATTTAACCACAGCCTCCACCATTTCTTCCGGGACCACAGGTCCAATCCCCGGAATCGCGTCCACGTACACCTCCTCATACGGAGCTTGCACCTGATCGAAGCAACCACACATTAATTGGGGGTTTCACCTTAAAAAAAACGCCTACCTCTTCTCCTTCGACAGATTCGTATTCTTCTTCTTCTCTGACCTCAGGCTTCAAAACACCGTATTCCGATTCACTTTTCTCTTCGTATGCTTCAGCTTCGCCTTCAACCGTTTCGGTGGCCTGCAGGTATGTCTCCACCGCATCGTCGAGAATCATGGGCTTCAAAGGTCTCTGTCAAAAATCAAACTAATGTAAACAGGGTTAAACGACATCAAGGCATGCGTATACCCCATCCCATCCCCTGGTAAGGGCAACTGACCATCACTTTCCACTGATTATGCTGGTCGGCACCCGATTTAAAAACGTAACTCACCCTACTTTAAGCAAACGAGAGCAAACCCAATCGGTTCGAGGGGCAGGTACCCACTGAATCTATCAACGAAGCCCCCGGACATTGAGGGTACCGTTGAGAACTTCCAAATAACGCCCTATACTTGGGGAGTCCTAGCTTGCGGCCAGTCAGGTCAAAAAGAACGCACCCGGAAGGTGCCACCAGGCAGGAAACTATAATGGTATGGTCATGATCACGTCTCACGCCACAGGAGAGTGCTTGAGTACAGTTCACCCGTCGCAACCCGTAACCGAAATCTAGCAAGCGGGCTTTCAACCACTACTCCCACGAATTCAATCTAAATGACCCGAAAGGATCCCTCTCCCTCCTACTGGTACCGGCCTACACCATCGGTGGTATAGTCGAGCTTTACCCTCCTAGATAAGGCTATGGCAAGCCTGACATTGTTCAACCAGATCGGGTACGAAAAGCTCATCGCCACGCATAGGGCACTGGCGAGGATTTCCCCTTCCTTAAGCCTAGGATCTGCAACGACACGCCATACCTGAGTAGACGAAATTCTCGGGCTTTTGGGCCCTAGCTCCTCGATTATTTCACTTGCTTCGACGATCTTCTCTTCCTCGTCGAGCTCGGGCATTTCCAAGACGTCGTCCAGCACAACCTCTTCTCGTTCTTTTATGTCTTCCTCATCTTCTTTCTTGTATTCCTCATCCACCTTTGTGTACTCCTCACCAACCCTTTCATCTTCTTGCTGGTTTTCGTCCAAATGTTTCTGCGCGTCTTCGCTTTCTTCTTCGAACTGTGATACATGCGGTGCTTCGATCTCCTCCCCCTCACCTTCCTCACTTTGATGATCCTCCTCTTGCGTTATGGTGATTGGGTGGAATTCCAGAGTTGCAATGCTGACGTTGCTATTGCACGCCATGATGACGATGAGTGTTATAAAAAAAAGAAAAGAAAAACGTAGTGCTTTACCTGGAGTCTTTGCCGCTAACTTGAAACGTCTCCAAGGATTCGGGGTACACTTCATCGCTGGCTATGTCGGGGCATGAGACGATGCTGGCTTCGCCCAAGGACGCTTTCTCTTCCACCTCTTCCTCGACCGTTGGTTCCTCAGTGGTCGTGCTGAAATTTAAATAAGTTCGGTGATAATCGTTTAGAAAACTCACCTCGTTACATGGATATCAGCGACTCCATGATTGGGACCGGCGCTTTCTTCTTCCGCCTCTTCTTTCTTTTCGGCAGTATGCCCAAGGCGGCATCGGTGAAGTATATGTTAAGCAAGATCTGGGCTTGGGACGCGTCGATGCTCGCCAAGAACTTGTACAAGTCGAGGAAGACGTCGACGGAAATCTGCGCGGATCCACCCTCCGGCTCCTCGGTGAGGATTTCGCAGATGAGGATCATGGTGTTGGTCAAATTCTGGAATTAAGGGACGCGCGCTTTTAGGTTTTGCCTTCGGCGTGCTTCTGGTGGTCGCGTACGTCAGTTAAGGTCCCGGCGCAGAGAGCGATGAACCTGTTCCACGGTACTGCGGAGGCATCCGTGAATCCACCCAGGCACAGCAACTGAATGAGGGTTTTGTGTTGTAAGCAGGCGCCCATCCAACGGTCCCATAATATTCTGAACGGCACGGTATTGCAGTTGAGTAGTTGGTAGTTTAAGGCCTTCAACCAACCGGGGGTCACCCCGTAAAAGTCTCGAGGTATGGGGTACTCTAAGCGTGGTTTTACCGGAGGGGGTATGTTCAATGATAAACATCTCCAATAGGCCGTTGACCATCTGAAATTAAACACAAATATTGCAGCAGTTATTTTGATTGGTTTTGCACTTAATGTTGTTACATTTTTTCTTTAATTCATGGTTCTGTTTTCTGCATCCGTTTTGGTGCACAAAGTTATAACAAATGCAGATTTCGATCGTAATTAGTGGGAGTTAATTTAATTGCCAATTTAATTGGTGTACAGAATGTCGTTTCTTCTCTTTAGAAAAAACAAGAACGGAAGTAAAGAACACATTTTAATTTTCTAACTCTAAAATAAAATTCGTTCCTTTTTGTTTCTTTTATTCATGGTTGTTAAAAGTCGTATTTCAAATTTTAATTTTTCTAGTCTTTTGTTTTTTTTTATTTATTTTTTATTTTAAAAGCACGGCAATACGCATATTGTGTTTTTTCGTTTGCATTTTCCTTCCGTCTCTTGTCTTTATGTTCCTTCTTTTATTTCTAGGTCTTAAAAATATGTCAGCCGTTCGTCTTTCTCATCATTTCAGAACAATCATTTTACTAATTCGATTGCCTTTTGTTTTTTTTTTATTTTAGTTCTCGAGAATTTTTTTTGTTTCTTTTACTTCTGGTTGTTAAGAGCATTACAATCATTCCGAAACAACCGTTTTATTGATTTCATTGTCTTTTGTTTTTTTCTTTCTAGATAGAATATTTGTTTTCCGATTGTATTGTGTTTTCGTTTTTTTTTTCTTTCTTCCTGTTGTTATAAGTAATCCGTCTTTCTTTTCCAGAGCAACCACTTCACTAGTTCGTTTGTCTTTTGTTTAGTTTTTTTTATTTTTGACAATTTTTTTTCTTTTTGTATTATATTTTTGTTTTTCTTTCTCTTTTCTTTTATTTCTATTTGTTAAAATTATCTCATTTGTTCGTTTTCTTATTAGATTGTCTTTTTTTTGTTTGCGTTTTCGTCTCTTTTACTCATGGTTGTTAAAAGTACTTTTGTCTTTTGTTTTTTATCTTTTAATAAAAGTGCGAGAATTTCAGAGCAATGATCTTACTAATTCGATTGTCTTTTGTCTTTCTTTTATTTTTACTATAAATGTCTCGAGAATATTTGTTTCCCGTTTGTATTTTGTTTCTGTTTCTCTACTTGTTTCTCGTTTCTCATTTACTTCTAATTGTTAAGAGCGTTTCAATCATTTGTCTTTTTCAATCCGGAGTAACTATTTATTAATTCGATTGTCCTTTGATTTTTCTGCCTGCAGACAATACGAGGACATTTGTTTTCCCCTTGCATTTTGTTTTTGCTTTGTTTTTTTTTACTTCTGGTTGTTATAAGTATTTCGTCTTTTTTTTCAGACCAACCACTTTACTAATTCGTTTGTCTTTTGTTTCGTTCTCGACGAGAACACTTCTTTTTCAGTTTGGATTTCATTTTTGTTTCACTTTTTTCGTTATTCGTTACTTGCGTTGAAGTTGAAAATATTTCATTCCCATTGTCTTTTGTTTTTCTTTTATTTATCCTTTTATTTTGTTTCTCCCTTTTATTTCCGTTCCTCATTTCGTTAAGAAAATTTCAATCGTTCGTCTTTTTCATTCCAGAGCAGCCATCTAAATAATTCGATTGTCTTTTGTTTTTTTCTGCAGACAGTACGAAAATATTTGTTTTCCGTTAGTATTTTGTTTTCATTTTCCTTAACAAATGCAAAGAAGACTTCAACTTAAAACAAAACAAAATGCAGTAGACTTTAAGAAAATAAAATCTAAGAAAAGGTAATTAAAAACAAACGAATAATTCTCATTTTCAGACTTTATTAATTATATGTTTGCCAGACGACTTTCTTTTGTTTCTCTATTTATTTTAACTTTATACTTTCAATTTATTACTTCAAATTTCCAAAATAGTAACGGTCGTCAATAGACAACAGAAAAGAAAACAAAATGCCGTGACCATGATTTCTTTCAATCGCATTTTCGTCGTTTTCAAGAAAAAAAAAACAAAAATATAAGCATCCTTCAATTTTTGTCGTCTTTAGTTTCTTTGTTTATTGGACTGTTAGCTTTCTTTTGTTTCCTGCTTTTAATCGAACAGTTCGAAAGCTTGTAAAGGCAAAAGAAAAAGAAAACAAACCTGACAGTTTTTAAAAAATTTTAAAATTACAAGAAAATTGAAGAAGAACAAATGAAAAACGCCGTCAGATGTCTGTTATTCGTTTAATATTAAATAATATAATAATAACATTTAATAATATTTAAAGCGAATAGTTCGTCATTTGTTTTTTTTTGTTTATAATTTTAGAGAATAGTTTTTTGTTTAATATAAATGGAAGTGGAAAGAAATGAAAAGATTATTTTTAATTTTGGGAATCAAGAAGGTGTAAAAAGGTTTAAAAGAAAATAAATGACGAACAATGGTTTTGTTTCCTTCTGTTCAAAACGAATGGAAGGGGAAAGAATCGAAAAAAAAAATTTTTCATCAACAAACACAACAAATCATTCGTCATTTGTTTTCTCATTCTTTTAATAAATAGAGCAATTCAAAGGCTCGTATAAAAAAAAGTAAAAGAAACAAACCAGACCGTTCGTCAGATTTTATTTTTAAATTTTTGAAATCAATAGAAAATTAAAAAAAAAAATGAAGAACGTGGAAAGAATCGAAAAGAAAAAGTAAAAGAAAACAAATCAGATTTTTGGAATCATAAGAAAACCAAGAAAAGAACTAATAAAGAGCATCCAATATCTTTTGTTTAATGTGAATGGAAATGGAAAGAAGTGAAAAGATTTTTTTTTATTTTGGGAATCAAGAAGATATAAAAAAAATTAAAAGAAAACAAATGACGAACAATGGTCTCGTTTTTTTTTGTTTAAAACGGGAAAAAATCGAAAAGAAATTTTTCATCAAAAAACAACGAATCACTCGTCATTTGTTTTCTTACTTTCTTAATAAATATAGTAATTCAAAGGCTTGTATAAAAAAGTAAGCTTTTTGAAATCACTAGAAAATTAAAAAAATTAAATAAATGAAGAACGTGGAATGTCTTTCGTTTAATATAAAGTTGACTGGCAAGAAATAAAAAGAAAACTTTCACCATCAAACATTGTTCATTTGTTTTTTTTTTTAATTTTAGAAAATATAAGAAAATTAAAAAAAAATGAAATGAACGACGGATACCTTTTTTAACGCGATTGAATTGGAAAGAAATAAATAGTTTTTTTTAATTTTGAAAATTAAGAAAATGAAAAGAAAAGTAAATAAAAAAGAAAACAAATGACGAACAATGGTCGTCTTTTGTCAAAGATTAGAAGAATCGGAGAAAGATACCGAAAGAAATTGTTTATCAACAATATTGATAATTCATTTGTTTTTCTTTTTGTTTTTCATAAATAGAGTGACAAGTAGTATAGGAAAAAAGT
The DNA here is from genome assembly GCA_039766575.1 of Serrognathus titanus. Lineage (NCBI taxonomy): Eukaryota > Metazoa > Arthropoda > Insecta > Coleoptera > Lucanidae > Serrognathus > Serrognathus titanus. Next base: position 1,687,242 of record CM077911.1, read on the forward strand.
ACAAGAAAACAAATCAGAACGTTCGCCATTTTTAAAAAATTTTTGGAATTATAAGAAAATTTAGCTTGGAGGCTTCCGCGGCCGTTGTTCATAATTGAATTGGTTTCCGATTGGAACCGCGTCACGACTGCTCTTCTACTGCCAACGTTTCGTTCTCCATTGCAGAAGAACTTCCTCAGAACTGCTGCTGCTACTGGCGGTGTTGTTAGTCGATAAGACTGAATTAAACTTGGAGTTGTCCATAATTGAATTGGCTTCCAGTTGGAACCGCGTCACGATTCCGTCTTCTGCCGACGTTTCGATCTTCATGACAAAAGAACCCTTTCAGTTCTAACCAGAAGCCAATTCAATCACAAGAAAATTTTCAAAGAACAAAGAATGCCAAATGTCTTTTCTTTAATATGGAAAAAAACAGATCATTTTTTTCTTAATTTTAGAAAATACCAAGTTGTAAAAATCAAATGACGAACGACGAATTGTTTTTTGTTTTAATGTGAATATAGGAGTAAAAAGGTAATCAAAAGATTTCTTTTAAATTTCAGAATCAAGAAAATAAACGAAATCAGAAAGAAAACAAATGACGAACGAAACCAAAAGTAATTATTCAATCAACAAAACTGAAAAAGGATTATCATTTGTCCCTTTTTTAGAAAACAAACGACGATCGACGGATATATTTGCTTCAGTATAACAACATAAATGGAAGTGGAAATGAATCAAAATCATCGTCATTTGTTTTATATTATTTAGTTTTTCTTTTCAATTTTTTTTTTTAGGTTTCTGAAAAGAAACAAGAACAAACGACGATCGATGGATATCTCTTCTTCAATCTAAACGGAAGTGGAATGGAATCAAAATCAGTTTATCGTCTGCAAAACAGATCGTCGTTTGTCTTTTATTTTTTAGTTTTTTTTTTTAAATTACTTAGGTTTCTGAAAAGCGAAAAAAGAAAACAAAACAAACGACGATCGATGGATATTTTTTCTTCAACATAAATGGAAGCGAATCAAAATAGAAAAGTGGAAATGAATCAAAACCAATTTCTCGCCTGTAAAACAGATCGTCGTTTGCTTTTTATATTTTAGTTTTTTTTTTAATTTCCTTGAAATTCTGAAAAGAAAAAGAAGCAAACGACGATCGATAAGTACTTCCGAAAAGGAAAAGAAACAAACGATCACCGATGAATATTTTTTTCTCCAATATAAATGGAAGAGTGGAAATAAATCAAAATCACTTTTTTTTTGTTTTTGCAAAACATCTTTTCTTTTTGGTTTTTAGAGACACAAGAAAATTTCCGGATTTTTCGATCTTCCAATTTCGAATTTCAAAAGTTCCGAAGGTTTCCTTAATTAGGAGCAAAGATCGTCGATTATTATGTTTAAAAATCTGGTGAATTTAATCTTATCACCGAAAAACAATTGATAACTACCTACGATGGTGGAAAAACAAAAATCTCAGTTTCAAGTTTCAATTGCCATGAATCACGTGATGTCCCGTATTCTCGTCCTAAGATTAAAGGTCGTATTTAACTGAAGTCATGATTAAAATTAAACGAGAAACGATTCTATGTCAATTTAATGTCTCAGAGAGTGACGGAAAAGCGTTGCCATGGAAATAAACGCGTCATTAAATTAAATACAACATGAGAATACGGGCCAATGACTCTTCAACGGTGGTTACGAAAAGTACGACCACATAGCTAGGTTTTGGGCATTTTAGATTTAAAACATGGCCCGTTTTCTGTGCTCGCCACTGTACACCGTGGCCAAACATAAATCGCCCAAGCAAGGAGCTTCTTATGGTAAAGAATAGTTGCACTTACTTCAATAAATCCACGGGTTGCGTCCTTATGGCCGCCTTGGCGTACTGCCGCAGAAGGTACGGAAACGCAGGGGGGATGCAAATCTGCTGGTGGCAGTACATCTGCTCCGTTAACTCCGGCATCGTTACTTGCAGTCCTTTAGCAGCGTTTTAAAACGTTGCAAGCTTGACAGGGCATTGTTTTCAACTACATTGCCATGGCAATGGGATATTGATTTTAGGTGACGCAGATTAACGAAATAAATTTTATTAATATCGAAAAGAATGTGACACGCAACGTGTTTAATTCCGTCAATTGAAGGCGATGGGTACTTTCCAGATTATCTTAACGATAACTCATAAGTTGGATTAATTGATTAATTATCGAAAACAAAAACATCTAGTAAGTCGGTCGCAATATGAAATCTCCAACTCTTGCCGAAGCACGCCTCTACGATAAGCTTCTGGAGCTTGGGGATGGAGCTGGACGTTAAAGAAGAAAGAAAAACAAATATTTATTCAAGTAACCACACTGTAATTTTTCACTTAATTACGTCACTAGTCCTTTTGGTAACTAGAAAACCCAAAGTTCTCAAAGTGGTGGTAACCCGCGTCATCAACGGCTCCTTATACTTCCAGATAGTCGTGTCGAAAACGCTCTTCTGCTTCATCACCTCGCAGGTTTTCCTCAAGTCGCTCACGCAGTCCGTCCTGTAATGCTGAAGCTGGGCGTCCGACGTTTCGATCGAATAGCCCAAGCATTTTCCCCCGAAGCAAGCGAAAGGGAAGTGATTGTGAAGCGTCACCACCAAATCAGTGTTATGGAAGCACTTAACGTAATGTCCGGGCTTGGTGTAGTTCGTTCGGTACACATGCTGCAGCATGTGCATATATTTCGGAATACCATCAAACCAACCATGCTGGTGGAGGAGGTCATCGAGGAAATACGCATTGCGCACATTAAACGAGGCCCTCTCTTGCTTCTTAGCTTTTAGGGCCTTGCTCAAGGCGACCTCCATCAACTCTTTCCAAGAATCCACCTTCTTTGGCACGATGATTTCATCGATGTCAAGCAGTATTATATACTTATACTCGTACATGTGCTTGTAAAAACAATCATTGTACGGTATTAGCTCGTTCTGCCTTTTATGGGTCACCTTCTTCTTGAGGTACAGATATTGGACACTGGGCGCGTTTGGTTGAGCGCCGGCCAAACTCAACGGCGTGACCTGAACCAAACCCTCGTTTTCGTAGTGCCTCAAAACTTTAGTGATATTCGGGTGTACCTCCAATTCGTAAAGGAACACCTTATCCGCCCCCAAAATACGCAAGAGTTCGAGCCACTCGACGAGTTTCACCGAGAGATCCACGTGAGGATAATCCAAGCCCTTAACGCACACGGCGAAATCTTTCCTCTCTTCGAGGGGCTTATTGTAGATTACCTTGAGGATGTTCGTCGAGCGATCGCAAGGTCTTTCAACCAGGGAGACCGCGTCGGGGACCTTCTCCGCGTGGGTCTTGGGTAGAACGCACGCGATCAAGTAAGGCTGGTAAATCCCCGACTTGTTGTTGCCCCATTTCTTGTTCCAAACCAGTTTGTATTCGGCGGACCTGGCAAAGACTGGCTTCTTTTCGGAATCAAACCAAAACTGGCAGTACGTTTCTACTTTGGGATCGACCCGATCTATCATGCCCAAAACTCGAACGGCCGGGCCTATTTTGCTTTTGGACCGCACGTCGAGGTAAGCCCCAAACAACTGGAAGGTACCGTTCGTGGTCTGCAACGTCTGCCAGTGGCCGTTGTTGTATTCCAAATCGAAAACGTCGGGGAATCTAGCGCACGTCTTATTCACTTGCATCGGATTTTTCTTGTGTCTGTACCAGAAAGAGATGGGCAGGTTCGGGTGGACCCTCTGTGCCTCTTCGATGATTTCGTTTTCCGAGAGTTTTCGGTTTACCTCGATGAGAAGTTGCTCCTCGTCTACGAAATAAGTGCGAGGTGTCCTTTCGTTGAAGGCGATCACGTTGTAGTGCACTAAGACGAGGACCACGACAGACCAGAGGAGGATGGCGCACAAGATTTGGAACCCGCTGGTTTTTTTGCATGCCCATGCCCCAAACGACATTTTAGGCACCTGCTCATTTGCAAAAAAAAAACACCTGGATACTTGTGCAAACGAAAACTGAATCTCTTTGAGAGCTTCTAATCTTATCACAAATGTTATCCGACGTAGACTTTTTGATAGGTGCACTTATCTGTGTATCACTTTTTATTCGTTATCGAAGATTACTTTCCGGAGCCACTGGCGTTCTATGTCCGTATTAAATTTAGCAACGGCCCGCATTAGGAGGACTCCAGAAGCAAAAAATAACAAAGATCATAATTGGTTTTTCTTTCCAGCTGCCAAGTATGCATCGTCCTTCGTGCGGCATGATGCATTTGTTACAAAATACGAATTTGTTACAAAATAAATTTAACAGTGTAAAAGTAAGTTATATTTTTTAATTATGCATCGAATGGGAAGGAAAATTTTGATCCCGAGAAGTCGTCTTAGGCTCGAGAATCATCGGATTCAAGTACCCCGATTAAGTATCATAATCCGTGCTAAGACGACTTGGTAATAATTATAATTGAAATATTTAGTCAGAAATGTGTGGTTTTCTTATGGTAGGGACACGAATAATTTGCGGGGGAGCTAAAAATTTGAAGGATGCATGTCTGCGAAGCACTGAGAAGCAAGGGGAGCTGACCTTGTTAGAACATGTTGACCTAACGCGTGTACTGGCGCTTAATGCTTTTGTCAAAAATTCTGCTGATCATGTCAGGTCACTTTGTATTTGCATGAATTTTATTTTCATAATTTAATTTGCATTCGATATACGTCGATTACGTCTGATTTTCTAATGTTCCCAGTCGGGTGACAAAATTTAAAGAAAAAGGAAACAATAGCTTATTCAAGTTAACAATTTCAACCATAGTTCAGGGATTAATAATGACCTTGCGATAAGCTCTAGGTGTGAACGAACCTTCGTACCATATCGAGCGAGCTTGGAAGTAATTGTAGGACATCGAATCTTAATGCGTTTTCTATAGACTCAGTGTATCTTCCTCTCTTATTATTACTTTCGCCGCCCCCCTACCATGTCTAACTCTTACATGAACGTGGGAGTTTAGCATAAAATAGAAGCATGATATTAAATTTCTTATCAATTATTTACTGAAAATACAATCTTAAACAGAAACTTTAAAAACAAATACAACAGAAAAATCAAAATCATCCCTAGGGTATAATGAGCGATCTTGAGATTCAGATACTTTCGTTTACCCTGGGGTACAGTATCAAGTGGGTCCTTCATAATGTATATTCTGGTTCCGAGCAAATACTCGTCGAAAAAACTCTCCCAGTCGAGTTGTTTAATATCGAACTGAAACAGTTCCTTATCGTGAGCGTTTAGCTTCTTCCAAAGGTTCTGCACGTTCGTGTCCTTGAAGTTCCACTGCTGTGAGGCAAAATACGAGATGACGTTGGAGAACTTTCTAATCTTTCTGTAGCCATCCACTAATCTAAAGAATGTTCAAAGTTTTCTGTTTTGGTATACTCTCTTCACCGGCGTTTGCGTATGGTAGGTACTTACATAGGTTTCTTTCCGATGCATAAACAAATGAAGTCTATGATGTAAGCTGGAATGGTGTGAAGAAAGAAATCGCATAGGAAATGTATATAGAGATTACTGTTAAGAAATAACATATAATGCCAAATTAGCATAGGCGACGGTATCTTGTGGCCTGACTGTTCACTCAAGTTCATAGCGGAAGCTGCCAAAAATTAACAATAATGCTTTGTGATTTGGAAGCGTTATGTAACACTTACCCCAAGTCAATGGGTTTTGACTTCCACTGACATAGTTGTACACTGTGGGATCTTTTCGGCCGACTTCTCTTGATTCAGGTACAGTCCTAAAGTGCTGATCTGTTAAGTACAAATTTCTCTAATTGATTACATTACCTTTGACTGACGTTCCAAGCTGCGGCCAAAATCGCATTCACGACATAATCTGCCGGCACCAGGTCGGCCTTTTTACTTTTGTTACAGTGTAAAGTACGCATTAAGCCTATAGCACTTGCAAGTATTACTCCGGTTAGGCCATAAATATTATCTATCCAGCCTGGTACTGGTTCCTTATATGAAGATACAACTGAAAAATACTTAAATTAAAGAACGAGGGCCGTATGATTCTTTATGAGATTTGTAAATGTGACTTCCTCAAATATAAATCTCTGAAATCAACCTGTGAAATATAGAAGTCGGAAAATCTACAAGCTTTTTAAAGCAACTGTTATTGTACATGTTACAACAATAGAAAAATTTCACCAAGAAAATTTTAAATAGTTTAAATAAATACTTGCTTATGGATGGTTTCACAATTGATAACGGTAGATCTTTGCCTTCACTTTTCACAACATCCTCGGCGACAGCTTTCGTAAATACGTATGTATTGGGCCATTTACCAAGTAAACTAAAATATAAAGTCTTTCACCATATTATCGCCAGTATTAAAGTCATGGAATTTACGTTGGGGTAATGGCATCCAACACGTCGTCGTTCAATGCTTCCACCAAATTCGTCAGCTTCTGCCCCTTTATCGGCGGTTCATAGATTTCCTCGTCGATGTCTTTTCTTGGGCAATGCGAGTAAGCTGTGGAGACGTGGATAAACGACTGTAAATAATAATTTTGCCTTGGGGGTCATCTACAAACCAATTCCTAAACTCACCGTAAGCTGCTTCATATCTTTTGCCGTCTTTATCAAATCCATCAAAGCTCTGACGTTTATATATGTCGCCTTCCGAAGGCTTGCGTCAAATCGTACAGTCGCCGCGCAATGTAGAATGCAACTGACCTCATTCTTCAACGAGTCTATATCTTCTTGACTTAAACCAAGATCCGGCTCTAAGCAATCTCCAATGCAAAGCTGTACTTTATCGGCGAAATTGGGCATTTGTTTCTTCAGCGGTTCAAAAGCCTATTTCATAAAAAATAAATGCGGAATGAAATACACGTATTTTGGAAGGTTCCAGTACGCACAGGTACGTCAAAGAGTTCCTTCAAACGCTCATTCGGTGGCTTGCCCTTTTTCTCCCTGACTACTACGTAAATCTTCTTTACGTTGCCTATCCGCAGTAACTTTTCAGTAACTATTTTACCTAAGAAACCAGTGGCACCCGTCACGAGCACATTCTTCCCAGTGAAGTAGTTTTGAATTTCACTGACGTCATGATGGTGATCCGAAGAAGTGCCGTCAGACATATTTTCCAAGGAAGGTCTCTTACGTCTATGCCCAACAAACAAATTAAGACTTCAAGAATAATTTTTATGTTTGCTTTACCAATAATTTGTTTGTTTTCTGATATTTTCAAATTCCTTTTTCGTTTATTCAATTTTTCATTAAATTATTTGAATTTTTTAACTTAATTATTTCCATTCTTGCTGTTCTCGACAACACTTATGTGATATATATCGATAGTTTTTTGACGTTTTTCAAATTCGTCAAATGACACTTTGGAATAATCCAATTTTATAATTAAGAATTGATATTCAACAACGTTTGACAGCACCAATAGAAGAACCTCATTCAAAGTCAATCACCGAATTGAGGACGGAACATGGCGAGACTAAGATATTTCCAGCAATCAATGAACCACTTAAGTTCGGGATTGATTACCTGGCAACCCACTGGTAGTTCCTTGCCTTAATCTTGACGTGCTAGGTCCAGGTTGGGTAAGGTAAAGGACAATTTTAAATAATATTAGCAAAGTGTTAGTAGATTCTAACTACGCCTTACACAGTTTCTTACAGAAATGATCTGAATGTCTGCATTATATTTAATTTTGTGCTTTTCTTATGGTTCGGACTGGAAATTTATATTATAGATTACGCAAAAGACAGCATGTGGGATAAAGTCTCACAATTACCCTATGAGTCATTGTGTCTTCCTAGGATCGACTGCTCACTTTGATTTCAAACAAATAATTCTTTTTACATAACAGCGACGTTCCTTCGGTGACTCTTTGATGATACAATATACAGCTGCTGTTCCCTGTAAGGAATTTTATTCCAAAGGTTAGTTCATCACTCATCATGGCAAAGCATGTCGCTTATTTATATAATTTTCAGAGGATGGATTTTCTGCGATCGCGTAGGAGATCTTGCATTGACTTTAATTCACGCGATGGTCTTAATGATCTGCTAAAGTCCCGGTTTCTTAGAGATGTTTGAGAAACAGAGGACTTAAGCAAACAATCAAAAGTAATAAGAATTCTGCTGAAAGAAATTAAAATAAAAGACAAACACATAAAGTTGCTTACCTAGCAATACAAAAATAACCAAGTGTGAAAGACTTAACAAAAGAAAAAAATATTGGCCTAGTATTCGTAGAAAAAGAAAGAAAAAATAATAATGAAACCTTGATCGAATCGTAAAGGTTTTAATAAGTATTCGTAAATTAAAATTCAAAACAAAAACTGGTAATATTTTCCATTGTAGAACAGAATTTTGAAAAGACTTAATAAATAGTAATGATAACAATTACGAGTACCTTGGAATATAGATGTAATCTTACCGAAGCAAACAATTACTGGACGAAAAAATAAGTCACATCAGTTTAAGTAGATACATTAAATATTGAAATATTCATAATGAACGCTCGTTTCATAATAGACTCAACAATTGCGCGTTTGCTCAAAATGAATTCATAAGAATATTCATATTATTGGGTATAGTGTAGTATTTTAAGCAGGTTATTTTGAACTTACTTTAATTGTTAATATAAATCGTTTGTATTTATCTACTATTGAATCACATAGACTGGAAATTGAATCCTTAATAAAATCTGTTAGCCCAGTATTTGTGTTCCCTTTTATGAATGTGTGTGTTTAACCCAAAATAAAAGCATCGTCTTAAATTTCTTATCAATTATATATTGAAAATACAATCTTAGACAGAAACTTTATAAACAAATACAACAGAAAAGTCAAAATAATCCCTAGAGTATAATGAGCGATTTTGAGAATCAGATACTTTCGTTTACCCTGGGGTATAGTACCAACAGGATCTTTCAAAATGTATATTCTGGTTCCGAGCGAATACTCGTCGAAAAAACTCTCCCAGTCAAGTTGTTTAATATCGAATTGAAATAGTTCCTTATCGCGAGCGTTTAGCTTCTTCCAAAGGTTCTGCACGTTCGTGTCCTTGAAGTTCCACTGCTGTGAGGCGAAATACGAGATGACGTTGGAGAACTTTCTAATCTTTCTGTAGCCATCCACTAACCTAAAGAATGTTCATCGTTTTTTGTTTTGATATACTCTTCTACTCATGTTGGGTACTTACATAGGTTTCTTTCCGATGCATAAACAAATGAAGTCTATGATGTAAGCTGGTATGGTGTGAAGAAAGAAATCGCATAGGAAATGTATATAGAGATTACTGTTAAGAAATAACATATAATGCCAAATTATCATAGGCGACGGTATCTTGTGTGCTGACTGTTCAGTCAAGTTCATAAAAGAAGCTGCCAAAAATTATCAATAATGCTTTGTGATTTGAAAGCTTTATGTAACACTTACCCCAAGTCAATGGGTTTTGACTTCCACTGACATAGTTGTACACTGTGGGACCTTTTCGGCCGACTTCTCTTGATTCAAGTACTGTCCTAAGGTGCTATTCAGTTAAAAACAAATATTTCCTATTGATTACGTTACCTTTGACTGACGTTCCAAGCTGCGGCCAAAATCGTATTCACGACATAATCTGCCGGCACCAGATCGGCCTTTTTATTTTTGTGACAGTGTAAAGTACGCATTAAGCCTATACCACTTGCAAGTATTACTCCGGTTGGGCCATAAATATTATCTATCCAGCCTGGTACAGGTTCCTTATATGAAGATACAACTGAAAAATACTTAAATTAAAGAACGAGGGTCGTATGATTCTTTATGAGATATGTAAATGTGACTTCCTCAGATCTAAATCTCTGAAATCAACCTGTGAAATATAGAAGTCGGAAAATCTACAAGCTTTTTAAAGTAACTGTTATTGTACATCTTACAACAATGGAAGAATTTCGCCAAGAAAATTTTAAATAGTTTAAATAAATACTTACTTATGGATGGTTTCACAATTGATAACGGTAGACCTTTGCCTTCACTTTTCACAACATCCTCGGCGACAGCTTTCGTAAATACGTATGTATTGGGCCATTTACCAAGTAAACTAAAATATAAAGTCTTTCACCATATTATCGCGAGTATTAAAGTCATGGAATTTACGTTGGGGTAATGGCATCCAACACGTCGTCGTTCAATGCTTCCATCAAATTCATCAGCTTCTGCCCCTTTATCGGCGGTTCATAGATTTCCTCGTCGATGTCTTTTCTTGGGCAATGCGAGTAAGCTGTGGAGACGTGGATAAACGACTGTAAATAATAATTTTGCCTTGGGGGTCATCTACAAACCAATTCCTGAACTCACCGTAAGCTGCTTCATATCTTTTGCCATTTTTATCAAATCCATCAAAGCCCTGACGTTTATATAAGTCGCCTTGCGCAAGCCTGCGTCAAATCGTACAGTCGCCGCGCAATGTAGAATGCAATTGACCTCATTCTTCAACAAGTCTATATCTTCTTGACTCAAACCAAGATCCGGCTCTAAACAATCTCCAGTGCAAAGCTGCACTTTATCGGCGAAATTAGGCATTTGTTTCTTTAGCGGTTCAAAAGCCTATTTAATCAAAAATAAATGAGGAATCAAATACACGTATTTTGGAAGGTCCCAGTACGCACAGGTACGTCAAAGAGTTCCTTGAAACGCTCATTCGGTAGCTTGCCCTTTTTCTCCCTGACTACTACGTAAATCTTCTTTACGTTGCCTATCCGCAGTAACTTTTCAGTAACTATTTTACCTAAGAAACCAGTGGCGCCCGTCACGAGCACATTCTTCCCGGTGAAGTAGTTTTGAATTTCACTGACGTCATGATAGTGATCCGAAGAAATGCCGTCGAACATATTTTCCAACGAAGGTTTCTTACGTCTATGCACAACAAACAAATTAAGACTTTAAGTATAATTTTTATGGTTGCTTTCAGCAATATTTTCTTTGTTTTCCAATATTTTCAAATTTCTTTTTCGTTTATTCAATTTTTCATTAAATTATTTGAATTTTTTAACTTAATTATTTCCATTCTTGCTGTTCTCGACAACACTTATATGTTTTATCTCGATACTTTTTTGACGTTTTTCAAATTCGTCAAATGCCACTTTGGAATAGTAGTATAGTATAGTATATTCGTTTATTTTTTGCCAGCGGCGTGAAATATACACATAATAAAATATATATAAACAATTTACATAATATAAACAAGCATCAGTAAATAGACATAACAAACAACACAATACAATACATTAAGATACAGTAATATCACAGTTAAATAAACACAACGAACAATACAATACATTACGATACAGTAATATCATAGTCAGGTCATAATTAGGTAAGAGATCCTATGGGTTAACAGCCATAAATTCCTCAATATTGTAGAAAAGTGTACTTAAGAAATAGTTTTTAATCTTACTTCTAAAAAGACCTTCAGACTGAATAGCTTGTATCTCGGATGGTAAATTATTAAAAAATTTTATACCATTGTAAAGAAAACAGCTGTAATATGACCTGTGTCTTGGTTGTTCTACGCGAAGATAATAAGGATATCTAGTATTGTAGTTGTGAGCATCCGCATTAAATGTGAATGTGTTTTTGATTCTGAAGATTGTCAGGATTGTTTCATATAAATACAAGTTTATTACTGTCATTATACCAAGCCTTTTGAATGTTTCCCTACAACTATCCCTAAATTTTAAATTTGCTATTATTCGAATAACACGTTTTTGTAATTTTAATACTCTATGAAAATGCAGCTGTTTTCCCCAAAAGATTATACCATACCGGAGAATTGATTCGAAGTATCCAAAATATACCATTTTTGTATACGCTTCATCACAGTGCTGCTTTACAGTTTTAATAGCGTAAAGAGATTTAGCCAATCGAGGCATTAGGGACTCCACCTGATCCTGCCAAGATAATTGATGGTCAATCGTGAGGCCCAGTATTTTAGATTTAGTTGTGGGCATTAGAATTTGCGAGCCAAATAGGAAATTATAGTTATTAGGAACTTTGTTTGAGAATATAATTATATTTGTTTTACTAACATTTACTACCAGTCGGTTTATTTTAAACCAGTTTTTTATTTTTTGCAAAGCTGTGTTGACTTTTGTATTTAAAGTTTGAAAGTCCTGTGCATGGACGCAGATACATATTTCATCAGCATACATGGTAACGTTTTCAGAGACATTGCAGGGAAAATCATTAATAAATATATTAAATAATAGTGGTCCCAGTATGGAACCTTGCGGAACTTCATGGAGAATGGCTGACCTATCGGAAAAATAACTGTGAATAATTCCAAATTTATTTGTGTGTTTGACTTCTACCATTTGTTCACGGTTACATAGATAAGATTGTAATAACTTCCAGGGTAGCCCACGAACACCATATTTAGTAGTCCAGCTTTTCAAGTAACAATTTATGATTTACCAGGTCAAAGGCTTTTGAAAGGTCGCAAGAGATCAGCGCTACTATTTGATTTTTGTTCAAATTATCATATATAACCTGCAATGTATGCTGAAGTGCCGTGGTTGTGGAATGTTTAGTTCTAAAGCCATGTTGATGCTGAGATAGAAGTTTGTGTTTCTCAAAATGATCTACAAGTCTATTAAATATAGCTTTTTCAAAAATTTTTGATATTGAGCATAAGATCGAGATAGGCCGATAATGAGTTATATTTTCTCGATCCTTTTGGTTATGAACAGGAGTTATTTTTGCAAGTTTAAAAGCAGTAGGGTATTCACCCAATTCAAAACAGCAGTTAATAATGTTTGCTAAAGGCTCTGATATTTTATCTGAGACTAATTTCAGTGTTGGTGTTGGGATATCGTCTACACCAGTAGAATAAGTACTTTTAAGTGATACAATAATGTTTTGTATTTCTGTTGCACAGACAGGATTAAAGAATAACGAAGCGGAGGTGGTTTTGTTAATTTTACACAGTGTTTCTGTGATATGATTTACAGACTTAGGAAAGTCTTTTAATAAAAGAATCGGTAACTCTGAGAAATATGAATTAAACTTATTACTAATATCTAATGGATTCTCCAATATCTCGCCATTATCGTTAAGTTTGATATTAATAGATGTTTTGGATAGATTCCCTGTTTCTACTTTTACTATTTTCCACACTGACTTAGTAATATTATCTGATCGGGCAATTACAGAATTTGTATGCAGGCGTTTAGCTAAATTTATTACAATTTTTAATATTCGACAATATTTATTGTAATATTTATTTATAACTTCATTTGGGAATAATATAATTTTATAATTAAGAATTGATATTCAGCAACGTTTGACAGTACCAATAAAAGAACCTCATTCAAAGTCAATCACCGAGTTGAGGACGGAACATGGCGAGACTAAGATATTTCTGGCAATCAATGAACCACTTAAGTTCGGGATTGATTACCTGGCAACCCACTGTTAGTTTCTTGCCTTAACCTTGACCTGCTAGGTCTAGGTTGGGTAAGGTAAAGGACAATTTTAAATAAATAAAGCAAAGTGTACTAGATTCTAACTACGCCTTACACAGCTTCTTACAGAAATAATTTGAATGTCTGAATTATATTTAATTTTGTGCTTTTCTTATGGTTCGGACTGGAAATTTAGATTATAGATTACGTAAAAGACAGCATGTGGGATAAAGTCTCACAATTACCCTATGAGTCATCGTGTTTTCCTAGGATCGACTGCTCACTTTGATTTAAAATAAATAATTCTTTTGACATAACAGCGACGTTCCTATGATGATGCAATATGCAGCTGCTGTTCCCCGTAAGCAATTTTATTCCAAAGGTCAGTTCATCACTCATGATGGCAAAGCACGTCGCTTGTTTATATAATTTTCAGAGGGTGGATTTTCTGAGATCGCGTAGGAGACCTTGCATTGAGTTTAATTCACGCAACGCTGTTAATGATCTGCTAAAGTCCCGGTTTCTTAGAGATGTTTAAGAAACAGAGGTCTTACACAAACAACCAAAAGTAGTAAGAATTCTGCGGAAAGAAATTAAAGCAAAAGAAAAACAAATAGAGTTGTTCAGCTATCAATATAAAAATTATTAAGCGTGAAAGAGTTAACAAAAGAAAAAATCTTGGCATAGCTTTAGTAGGAAAAAAAGAAAAGAATTAATAACGTAACCTTGACCGAATCGTAAAGGTTTTAAAAAGTGTTCGTACATTCCAATTCAAAACAAGAACTGGCATTATTTTCCATTGCAGAACAGAATTTTGAAAAGACTTAATAAATAGTAATGATAATAATTACCTTGGAATATGGATGTAATCTTACCGAAGCCAACAATTACTGGACGGGAAAATAAGTCACATCAGTTTAAGTAGATACATTAAATATTGATATATTCATAATGAACGCTCGTTTCATAATAGACCCACCAACTACGCGTTTGCTCAAAATGAATTCATAAGAATATTCATATTATTGGGCATAGTGAAGTATTTTAAGCAGGTTGTTTTCAACTTACTTTAATTGATAATATAAATCGTTTGTATTTATCTACTATTGAATCACATAGACTGGAAATTGAAACCTTATTAAAATCTATTAGCCCAGTATTTGTGTTCCCTTTTATGAGTATGTCTTTTTAACCCAAAATAAAAGCATGGTCTTAAATTTCTTATCAATTATATATTGACAACACAATCTTAGACAGAAACTTTAAAAACAAATACAACAGAAAAGTCAAAATAATCCCTAGAGTATAATGAGCGATTTTGAGAATCAGATATTTTCGTTTGCCCTGGGGTATAGTATCAACAGGATCTTTCAAAATGTATATTCTGGTTCCGAGCAAATACTCGTCGAAATAACTCTCCCAGTCGAGTTGTTTAATATCGAATTGAAACAGTTCCTTATCGCGAGCGTTTAGCTTCTTCCAAAGATTCTGCACGTTCGTGTCCTTGAAGTTCCACTGCTGTGAGGTGAAATACGAGATGACGTTGGAGAACTTTCTAATCTTTCTATAGCCATCCACTAACCTAAAGAATGTTCATCGTTTTTTGTTTTGGTATACTCTTCTACTCATGTTGGGTACTTACATAGGTTTCTTTCCGATGCATAAAGAAATGAAGTCTATGATGTAAGCTGGTATGGTGTGAAGAAAGAAATCGCATAGGAAATGTATATAGAGATTACTGTTAAGAAATAACATATAATGCCAAATTATCATAGGCGACGGTATCTTGTGTGCTGACTGTTCAGTCAAGTTCATAAAAGAAGCTGCCAAAAATTATCAATAATGCTTTGTGATTTGAAAGCTTTATGTAACACTTACCCCAAATCAATGGGTTTTGACTTCCACTGACATAGTTGTACACTGTGGGACCTTTTCGGCCGACTTCTCTTGATTCAAGTACTGTCCTAAGGTGCTATTCAGTTAAAAACAAATATTTCCTATTGATTACGTTACCTTTGACTGACGTTCCAAGCTGCGGCCAAAATCGTATTCACGACATAATCTGCCGGCACCAGGTCGGCTTTTTTACTTTTGTTACAGCGTAAAGTACGCATTAAACCTATAGCACTTGCAAGTACTACTCCGGTTGGGCCATAAATATTATCTATCCAGCCTGGTACAGGTTCCTTATATGAAGATACAACTGAAAAATACTTAAATTAAAGAACGAGGGTCGTATGATTCTTTATGAGATATGTAAATGTGACTTCCTCAGATCTAAATCTCTGAAATCAACCTGTGAAATATAGAAGTCGGAAAATCTACAAGCTTTTTAAAGTAACTGTTATTGTACATCTTACAACAATGGAAGATTTTCGCCAAGAAAATTTTAAATAGTTTAAATAAATACTTACTTATGGATGGTTTCACAATTGATAACGGTAGACCTTTGCCTTCACTTTTCACAACATCCTCGGCGACAGCTTTCGTAAATACGTATGTATTGGGCCATTTACCAAGTAAACTAAAATATAAAGTCTTTCACCATATTATCGCCAGTATTAAAGTCATGGATTTACGTTGGGGTAATGGCGTCCAACATGTCGTCGTTCAATGCTTCCACCAAATTCATCAACTTCTGCCCCTTTATCGGCGGTTCATAGATTTCCTCGTCGATGTCTTTTCTTGGGCAATGCGAGTAAGCTGTGGATACGTGGATAAACGACTATAAATAATAATTTTGCCTTGGGGGTCATCTACAAACCAATTTTTAAACTCACCGTAAGCTGCTTCATATCTTTTGCCATCCTTATCAAATCCATCACGGCCTTGACATTTATATAAGTCGCCTTACGCAAGCTTGCGTCAAATCGTACAGTTGCCGCGCAATGTAAAACGCAATTGACCTCATTCTTCAACAAGTCTATATCTTCTTGACTCAAACCAAGATCCGGCTCTAAGCAATCTCCAATGCAAAGCTGTACTTTATCGACGAAATTGGGCATTTGTTTCTTTAATGGTTCAAAAGCCTATTTAATCAAAAATAAATGCGGAATGAAATATAAGTATTTTGTAAGGTTCCATTACGCACAGGTACTTCAAAGAGTTCCTTGAAACGCTCATTCGGTGGCTTACCCTTTTTCTCTCTGACCACTACGTAAATCTTCTTTACGTTGCCTATCCGCAGTAACTTTTCAGTAACTATTCTACCTAAGAAACCAGTGGCGCCCGTCACGAGCACATTCTTCCCGGTAAAGTAGTTTTGAATTTCACTGACGTCACGATGGTGATCCGAAGAAATGCCGTCGGACATATTTTCCAAGGAAGGTCTATCTATATACAACAAACGAATTAATATTGATATCGAACAGCCTTTAAGGATAATTTTTATGTTTGCTTTCAGCAATATTTTGTTTGTTTCCCAATAGCAAACAATTACTGGACGGGAAAGTGTGTCACCTCAGTTTAAGTAGATGCATTAAATATTGATATATTCATAATGAATGCGCTCCTTTTATAACAGACTCAGTAATTGGACGTTTGCACAAAATGAATTCATAAGAATATTCATATTATTGCCATACTGTAACATTGTAAGCAGATTGTTTTGAACTTACTTTAACTGATAATATAGATCGTTTGTATTTATCTACTATTGAATCACATAGACTGGAAATCTATTAGCCCAGTATGTGTTCTCTTTTATGAATGTGTATATCTTTAATCCAAAATAAAAGCATGATCTTAAATTTTTAAATAGGTCTGTTCGTAGAGCAATTCTGACTAATGAAGAAAATAATGTAGTACAGTAGCAATTCTAAAAGTATACATTTTCACGTTCCAATTTTATTAAAGGCGCGCTTCTTTGGATAGAACAATACGCTGATTGTGACCCTGAAATAACGGCGTCTGAGTTGACGATAAATGAAATATATACTGGGTCTTTCATTGAAGATGCATCAAACTTGGTGTGCGGGTAGGAAGAAAGAAAAGTTTCTTCGTAAAATTTTCTCTCTAATGAATAAATTTAGAGAAAATCGAAGGGAAAGCAAAGTCGCATATTTTTAGGATGGACTTTAAATGAGAATGAATGGATTGTTACACATTCACATACGAAGATTCGACAAATTTTATTTTAATAACAATTTATAATGTGCGACAACATACATACTAAATGCATATTTTTGCATTTATAATTTATTATTAAATTAAATAAGTTTAAATATCCACGCGACTTCACATCGCTGCTGCATTCGACGTATGGCGAAGTTGAATACACCGAGCTTTCGGTCAAGGGCAAAATAAAATCTAGTCATAAATTTCTTCGCTGTTTATGAATTTATTACCCCCCTGCAGGTTATTTAGATCGCCGGTTTTGTTTCACGATTTATCAGCTATTTAATTACTTATGGCCCCCATTAAAAAGACAATAACCGCCTTAATAAGAATTTTAATACATGCGATTATCATACATTTTACATATGTACAGTAATTCCTCAGAAATAATCTAAAATTATCAAATTATTTATGAAAATACAATTTTAATCAGAAACACTAACAAAACAAACAACGCCGTTAGTAAGGTGTAATGAGCGATCTTGATAATCCGCAACCTCCGTTTAGCCTGAGGCAGAGTATCCAGTGGATCTTTCAAAAGGTAAATCCTGATTCCTAGCGTGTACGATTTAATAAACTCATCCCAGTCGACTCCTTTGATATCGAATTGAAACAACTCTCTATCACGAGGGTTTAATTTGCTCCATAAGTTCTGCAAATTTGTGTCCTTGAAATTCCACTGCCGCGTGGAAAAGTATGACATGACCTTCGAAAATTTTCCGATCTTTTTATAACCATTCACTAACCTGAGAATACACGTTTGATTAAGGACCTACCATATGTCCATAAAGACAAAGCGTTTGTCTTAGATTACCACAGCTATTTATTTATTTATATTTGTGTGCTTCTTACGACTTTTACTCAGATAGATACTTACATAAGTTTCTTTCCCATGCATAAAAGAACGAAATCTACGATGTAAGCTGGTATGGTGTGAAGAAAGAATTCGTACAGTAAGTACAAGTATAAATTAGTTGTAGGGAAGAACATGATGTGCCAAATCATCATAGTCGAAGGTATCTGACTACTGTGCTCTTTTGTCTGTTTCATATAGTAACCTGTTGAAAATTAATTTTTGTTTATTCTTTTTTCTAGTATTTAATATTTAACATGGCTTACTGAACTTTATTGGATTTTGACATCCACTAACGCAGTTATACACTATAGAATCGCCTTGATCTTCCCTTATCTCAACTATTCTCCTGTAATGGCAGATGCTTACCAAAAGTTTGTTCTGTTGAGGATACTACCTCCGGCCAGTGTTCCAAGCAGCAGCCAACATCGCATTCACGACATAATCAGCTGGAACCACATCAGTTATTGTACTCTTGTCATAGAGTAATGTTCGCAGTAAACCGAGATTCCAAGCTATTAGTAATCCGATTAGTCCATTGACACTGTCTATCCAACCTGGTAGTGGTTCTTTGAAAGAAGAAATAACTGAAAAACGTTAAATCGAAAACTTTGTCATCAATTACATGAACAGCTACAACATTTGGAAGTAACTTATTGCACATAATCCCTTCACTATAAACAATTCCACTAATAACATTTTGAGCAGCACAAAATAATTTAAATAAATACTGCTTACTTATGCTTGGTTTTAGAACTGATATTGGTAAACCTTTGCCCTCATTTTTCACAACATCTTCGGCGATAGCTTTCGTAAATGCATATGTATTCGGCCACTGGTCAAGTAAACTGAAATATAAATATCTTTTACTTTTGCAAGGATTGCAGCTTAGGAATTACGTCGGAGTAATTGCGTCCAACACGTCGTCGTTTAATGCTTCCACCAAATTCATCAGCTTCTGCCCTTTTATCGGCGGTTCATAGATTTTCTCGTCGATGTCCTCTCTTGGGCACTGCGTGTAAGCTGTGGATACGTGGATAAACGACTGCAAATAATTTTGCCTTAGGTGTCATCTGCAAGGCGTTCGTAAACTCACCGTGAGCTGCTTCATACCCTTTGCCATCCTTATAAGATCCAATACAGCCCTGATGTTTATATAAGTCGCCTCGCGAAGGCTTGCGTCAAATCGTACAGTCGCCGCGCAATGTAAGATGCAATTGACTTCATTCTTCAACAAATCTATGTCTTCTTGGCACAAACCAAGATTAGGTTTCAAGCAATCTCCAGCGCAAACCAGTATTTTATCGATAAAATCGGGCGTTTGTTTCTTCAACGGTACAAAAGCCTGAAATCAGAAATAAATGCGGACTCAAAAACGAGTTTCAAATCACATTTCGGAACATCCCATTACGTACGGGTATATCAAAGAGTTCCTTTAAACGTTCACGCGGTTCCTTGCCCTTTTTCTCCCTCACGAGCACGTAAATCTTCTTTACGTTGCATGTTCGTAGTAACTTTTCAATAATTAGTTTACCTAAGAAACCAGTGGCGCCCGTTACGAAAACATTCTTTCCAGTGAAGTAGTTTTGAATTTCACTGACGTCATTATGATGATATGAAGAGATGCCGTCCAACATATTTCCCAAAGGGGTGTTTTCGTCTTTGCACAACAAACGAATTAATATTGATTTCAAGTGTGCTTTAGGAGTTGTTTTATATTTACATTCGAGTTTCTTTAGTGCCTCCATTTCTAATTAAGTTACTTGAATATATTTTGGATCTTTACTGCTTTGTGAAAATTTTTATTTATTTTTGCATTTTAATTATACAGGGTGTTCTTCAAGTTCATACAAAAAGAAATTAATGCGTATGTGGTAAGAGATATTCTCACGAATGCATCAAAATTAAATGGAAAGAAAAAATTAAAAAATTCAAGCCGACATCCGGCAATTCCTTGTGAAATGTTGAATCGCTAGATGCAACGGACGGTGACCTTCACACACAATAAGTGTTCGAAGACGTAAACGACTCGGCTCGACGAAGCATGCGTTACGGAATTGGTTCTCTTGTCGGATATTTTCCACTGTGCGTGCGTTGAGTTCCTCTATTGTATTTACTTCTTCGCGTACACTAGATTTTTTAAAGGTCCCACAGATAAAAATCTAATGGATTAAGATCAGACGAACATGCTAGCCACCTGGTTGGCCCATTGAGGCCAATCCATCTTCACGGGAAAACATCGTCTAAATGTGTCCGTACGCGTCGATTAAAATGTGGCGGAGCGCCGTCATGGTGAACTTCTTCTAATATTTAAATTCACATCATCTAGGAGTTCCGGCAAATTAGTTTGCAAGAATCGTAAATACACCATTCCGTCCAAGCGATTAGGTAAAACAAATGGACCGATTAAAGTGCCGTTGTGATAATTAAACATATCATCATCAAGTTCGAATTGTCTTTCTGTTTCCGGAGTAACCACCAACAAAATCGCATGCATTGGAGGTAATCTGAAGGCACCAGAGCTCGCACTCTTTGAAAATGGAACTGGTATAATTGTTCCTCACGAATAATTCACCAAACAACTGAGTGTGACATATGTAATTATCTGGCAATACCGCGGGTAACACTGTGCATACAAACGTCGTGTAGCTAACGCATTTTGACCGTAAATTAAAATCATTGTCCACATGAACATTATTGGAAAATTCGGTCATGTTTTCAACGCTGTTATCTGCAAGTGCAGCTGAGAACTGACCCACCTAAACAGCCGATGCTGACATCAGCAAATTTCTCCGATTACACAATTACGTAATAAAAATAAGCCAGGGACTATCAAACTGTTACATCGTTCGCCAAAAACATTTATTATCTTTAATATTTATTAATTAATTGTTCTACAAAAACTGCTTGATTCTATCACTTTAGCTGGTTTCATTTTTTGTATGAAGTTAAAAAACAGCCTGTATATTTTTATATTAATCATTAGTAATTTTAATTAATGCCATGGAACAAATGAAAAACATTTTTGTATTTAGTCATAAATTAAACGATTTACTGCAAGATGAATTTTGCTTGAATATCCTGACAGCTTTTTACTTTTACTCTGAAAAGTTGAAGAGACACAAATTATTGAACGAATGTAATCATGTAGGCTGACGTTATTAATAATCTGTCAGTGTGATTACTGACAAACTAATAGACCAAGAGCTAACGATGGATTTACTTAGGGTATTTCAACAAGCTTGGAAATTAGTAGGAAGATGCCCATAAGGACACTCTGACATGCCCGAAAAGACGAATAAAGTAACCCCAAAGGGACAAACTCAATAAGCGGACTCTCTCGCACTCGTGCACTTACGTAAGGCCATTCTGCTTGCTCTCGTAAGGATGACTTTCATACGTCTGATATTAGAAGATTAAATTTTTTAGCAAAAATATGATAAGAAAGTTCGAAATTGCCTGATTCACGTTTTTAACAATGTGCTAAGCAATTATCAATTACTTACAAAGTATTTCTTGAATATTCAGAATTTAAATCATGACAGCATTATGCTTGTTTGCATATTGTGTTGAATATGCTGCAATGCAATGTTCTTTTTAAAATTGAACATAGTATGTTCAAAAAATAAAAATAAATACACTGGTTTATATAGAATGACAGATTTATACCGAATTCCGAAACCTGCATTACAGCAGATGTATAAAAGATTTCCCTGTGAGAACAAACAGGACAGCCTGTGCTTATGTCAGATGTGTCGAATTCTGTTTTAAAAAATGTAAAACACTTTGATAAATAAATTAGGTGCGCGTTTCAAACTTTCGAGTCCAGAAGAAAATCGAAATGACCCCATTAAAAATTATAATAAAAAGTTTATAACAATTACGTACCTTTGAATCTGATATAACTTAACTGAAGCACACGATGACTGGCTCAACAATTAAATCTCTGCAGCTTAAGTAAATTCATGCTTCACTTATTTATTCATAACTGTATTAAACGTTCTAATATATTTTATGAATACTAATGCGTTTACGTAGGAAGTATTTTAATTGCTAATTTAATATTTACAATATAATAAGCCTATGTTATTCAGAAGTCAAAAAGTCAAAAAGAAATACTGAAAGAAAAGAAAATTAACAGTTGCTACCAACCCGCAGATTTAATAACATATTGTAGTGTTATATTGAGTAAGAGCTCCAAGCCAATTTTTTTTATGGTATGGCCCCCTTTCTCTTGTTTTTGTCAATTATTGTCTTTATGTATGTGGGTACGTATCTACTTTCTTTTTGTCTTTCTCTCAGGGTTTTCTTTGGGTCGCTCGGAATTACCCACTTTTCGTTTTATGGCCCCACGGCGGACACATTCAATGACAAACACAGAAAAATGAGAGGGAGGGTGTCAGTGTCAAATGTATATGCGTCAGTGCGTGTCAGAAAAAGAAATGAAGAAAAGGGTTTATCAAAAAGGTTGTTGTCTGTCCTGTTAGCACAAGTTGGCCAAAACACCTCGCCTTTCACAAGGTTCGGTGGGCCTCTTGCCCTATCAGATGTATATTTTGTACCGCCGATCACGAATGTGCCTCAATTCTTTCACAAGAGAGAGACGATACAGGTCCGACAAAGCGAACACCAGATATCATAAGTCGGCCATGTCACCTCGCCTTTCACAAGGATCGGTGGACCTCTTGCCCTACAGGATGTATACTTTTCAAAAAGGGGGACGCTCTGTACTGCCGATCACGCATGTGCCTCACAAGAGAGAGGTGCCCTTCGACAATACCTGAACATCTCCCGTTGTCCGGTGTTTAAATAAAAATTTTGTTTGTGCTATCACGTATCCCCTACCTGGAAGCGTCCTCCATGTTGTTTCGCTCTGTTTATTTTTTCGTTATCATGGTTATCGGAACATCTGCGTTCTCATCTAGTTACATACTAGATTTGAGTTGGTAACTAAACGTCACGTTTTGACAAAGCGTTTACCTTAGATATGATTACATTTTGTGGAAATCAAACTAAAAATGGAACAAACTTAACTCTAAACAACAGGTAAGTGTCTTAAATACATTATTTTCTAATTATCTAACCTCTAAAGCCTTACTTATCTATAAATAATTCTCTACGTATTACTAATTATCAAACGTAACCTAAGATAGCGTCCTCTTATTATTTACACTTTGTCCTTTTTAGTTTTGACACTTCCATACAAGTGTTCGTTACGCAACGCTTCATAATCTATTAAGAAGACCGGAACCTGATCCCAACGAAGGCGGTCTCGTCGGCCGTCTTCCAAATAGACTATCCTCCTCTTATTCTTGCTTGGCTTTTCCCGTCCACCGGATAATGTGTGGCTGTGAGTGGCCCCCGGAACAAGCCAAACCTCCGCTGCATCCTTTCAACGAAATCCAAGTGTTTGTTCGCCCATTCAAAATGTTCTACCATCTTATGCTTATTTAATTCGTTGTGCTGCAATTATGCTTTCTATAACTGCTGTATTTTAGATTTGTAAGTGTCCCTTTTCGTTTTGTATTTGTCCTCTAGTCTGTTTGTTTGTTTGTTTTAGATGTATGTCGTCAAGTTGTTTCGAAAGCTGTTGTTGAACATCTGCTGGACCGTGGCACTGTTGTATATGTTTTTAATTCTTCCCACGTAATGTAATTGTTTAATTAATTTTTTTAAAAAGGTAATTAACACTGCAATATTTAATTTTTTGTTGCATTTTGTATCCAGCGATAGATGAAGAAAATAATAGAGAACTGCAGCAGTTCAAAAACTATAAATTCAAAAACTACGAACGTCTCATTTTCCAATTTCATTACAGGGTGGAAGACCACTCTGATCGTCTCCCCGAAACAATTTTTGGAGTGAGTAGATACTTGGTATTCTAATTCTATGGACCTTCCATTTTAAAATAATTATTGCAAGGGTCACAAAATTGTATAAGGGATGTGTTGACGAAAAGACAAGACGAATTAAAATATACAATGGCATGGGGATTTTGTAAGACTTACTACAATAAGCACATAAATTCACAACCTTCATCAAAAGATTGTTGCAAATTTATGGTTTCAAAATGTAATGTCTACCTAAAGGAGACATATTGGGCGTTTTTGAATGGCAAATACTGTGCACCAGCACGGACCTGTACACACCATGGGAAGAGTTAGGGTGCGGGATCGTGGTACTATCCGTGTGAAACGGTCGCGAATTTGATTTTGAAAACAAATCGCGTTTGTTTGTTTGATTGCTTGATAACAAAGAAGAAAAATTTTACAAGTCGGAGAATGCCACCGGAAACGACTCGGTTTCCAAATTTACGGTCTTTTAGAACACCGAGTTCGTAAAGAGCACTTGAAGCATTGTTGCTGTCATATTATAAATCAGGGTCGCTTTCAAGTGTTGTCTTTGAACGCTTTAAAATCTTTGAAAGAATTTGTCACGCAAGTACTTGAGATTTTGTAAAATTTAGAAAAAAGCGTTTTATTGTCGGAAATAAATTAAAAACTTAAGGGTGCCTAATACTTTTGGGCAAGGCTGTACGCTGATAAAGGAACCTCGTTTTTGAAAGCAACTTACTTTTGAATTTCTTACAGGCTCTTTGAATTGGAAAATAACTTATTTAAAGCGTAGGCAAGTGCTGCTTGAATATGTAGTTAATTCATTAATGCGAATTTCAACACAAACAATGAACATGCATATGAATACAAGAATTTTGAAGGAATATTAAATATTTTTACTTCTGCTTATTGCTGATTGTCACCTGACCTACTCCGTAAGCTTTACACATTCATATACATGATGATTCTTGAACGACCGACAAAAAAACATCGACGTGAATCAGAGTCATGCAATCGTAAGACTTCACCGTGAACTAATAACACGGTTGCAAAGCTGATGATAGAAAAATGTGTCGTACAAGTGCATTAAGTCTGAAACAGTCGCGAATTTGATTTCGAAAACAAATCGCGTTTGTTTGTTTGATTGCTCGCTAACAAAGAACAGAAATTTTACAAGTCGGAGAATGCCACCGGAAACGACTCGGTTCCAGATTTATGGTCTTTTAGAACACCGAGTTCGTAAACGGCACTTGACGCATAGTTGCTGTCATATTATAAATCAGAGCTGCTTTCAAGGGTAGTCTTTGTACGCGTTAGAGTCTTTGAAAGAATTCGTCACGCAAGCACTCATGTTATTGTAAAATTTAGAAAGTATCATCTTACATCCCAATAGGGAAGAATTTGGCTTTTATTTTGAAATTGGTGATTGAAAAGTCGGGAAACAATAAATATGTCAACCGATACTTGTATGGCGTCTAGTTATTGTCAAGAATTTTGGAAAGTCGCAACATGTGCAAGACCACCGGGGTCTGACGAGCAAATTGGGGGTCAAAATTTATTATAAGTACAGGGAACGAGAGAGAAGCGTGAGTTCTTTTCTGAACTAAAAGCGTTTAATTGGTCAACCGCTTTTTCTTAAGTTTGCTTCGGGGGATGTGGAGTCTAATTTGTCACTCGCGAAGGAAAGATCAAAAACTGAGGTAGTAAGATTCAAATCTTTCGAACGGACGGCTGACTTTTAATTTAACTCGAGCAATTTTTCCTCTGAGTGCTTGCAGTTGGTTCTATATCTTTCTCATAATTATATTTAAATCTTCTTCTTTCGGGACGTTAAAATTATAGTGGATTCAGAGAAGGGCAATCAAATAAATAAACGCGAATCGCGCTGCGATCTAAGACGCGAATGGATTATATATAAAACAAGTGCGCGAGTGAATCAATGAAGTGCGGATCGCGGAACGGGGATAAGTAATAATTGCATTAATTTTTATTTTTCTTTTCACATACTTGGTGGTATAAATTTGTGTAAGAATTATATTATTGGCTCATCAAACTGTGACTCAAGAAATCTGTAAAGTTCAATCTTTGCATTGCTTAGGCAATTTTTTGTGTAATTTTGGTACTTGCATTTGCTTGGAATCAAAGTTAAAACTCAATAAGTTCAATAGTTTGAGCTATCTGTGATTTAATCAACGAGAGTAAATTAACTACACCTAAAATCTATCGTTCGATTTCGAATACAGTGTGTTTTTTTTTGTAATTTAGTTTTACGTTTTTTTGCGATATCCTCGGGCAATTCGGAGACACACTATCGGTGTTATTTCGATTTGTTCGGGGAAATCTGCAGCACAACCCACTGGCCAGGCAAAGTTATATCTGCCGACAAACGCAGTGCGGCCAGCACAGTCTAACTCAGAAATCAAGGTAAATTTAATACTCGTTACGAATTCCGTAGAATTACGAGGCCAGAAAATTTAAACTACGTATAAATAGACATCTTCTTAACAGAACTTCTCTCATACCCTATGTGTGTGAACGGAAGCGTTGTCGTTGCCGAAAGATTTGCAGGTTAATTGAAAGCAATTGATAGCGGAGTGCCGAAAAACAGTCAGTCGGGTCCTTGCACACACAAATTAGTTCGATAATAGGTTTAGCCGACAAGAGGGATCTGAAAAAAGGCGTACATTGTACCACCCTCTAGACCCTGGAGAACCTAGTTGACACGATCCTACTCACAGAAATCTAATTAATTAGGTTAATTAGGGTTATCCCAGCATCTCCGAAAGGAGTCTTTGAAAAACTAGCGGCAGTTGCTGTTAATTATCTTGTAAATTGATCGCCGGGGCGGCCTTTTGTATCACATACTTCTCCGAACATCGGATTAATCAATTAATAATTCCCATTAATAAAGTACACTGTAGACACTCTGTCAAACTGTGCGCTGGTTGATTACTCATAGCATCTTCAAGTACTATCTAAGGTGGCAAACACGAGTACCAAGACCAAGCTATTTTGAATAAAAATAAATTAATTATTGATCTAATTTAAGTCACAAGTTACCATAGCCACTAAATGCGTGTATACGAACAACAGCTGTGCGTACTGAAATACGATATTCAACGCGAAATACATTAAGCGAATTTATTATACGTCTTAATAAGCGAATAATTATATTCTTGTGATTTTGATATTGTTTTGAAAACCGAGGTTTTTACACTCACTTTACCAGATATTTTACAAGAAATAATTAATTAAATTTAAGGTCTTACATTTTTATTTCTACGTATTTAATTTGGTAGAAGCTTTTCAATAAATATTTCGACTTCTTTGATTATTAATTAAAATATCATCGTCTTCAAGAGAAATCACGCTCCAATAACTCCAAACACATAAGGTAGTATCAGGCAGTGTTTGTTGTTTTAATGATTCGATAATCACATATATAAATCACTGAACTTTACTCGGTGAGCAAAAAAAAAAAACAGTGACTAATAGTGAATGCAAGAAACCACAAGTTTATCATTTATTGAAAACACATTTTAATAACAAGCGCTACTAATAGGAAAAACAAAAAACTCAGTGCCATCAATAAGGTGTAATGAGCAATCTTGATGATCCGCAACTTTCGTTTAGCCTGAGGCAGAGTATCCAGCGGATCTTTCAGAAGGTAGATTCTTAACCCCATCGTGTACGATTTAAAATACGCTTCCCAATCGAGCCCTTTGATATCGAATTCAAACAGCTCTCTATCGCGAGAGTTTAGTTTGTTCCAGAGATTCTGCAAATTTGTGTCCTTGAAGTTCCACTCTCGGATGCCAAAGTACGAGACGACCCTCGAGAATTTGCTGATCTTTTTATAGCCATCCACTAACCTAAGAAAACTCATATTCTTAATAACTATTTACTTGTTTTTCACCGACTTTTGCTCAGATAAGTACTTACATAGGTTTCTTTCCGATACATAAAAGAACGAAATCTACGATGTAAGCTGGTGTGGTGTGAAGAAAGAATTCGTACAGCAAGTACAAGTAGAAATTAGTTGTGGACAAAAAAAAGGTGTACCAAACCAATAAGGCCGAAGGTATCTTCCTACCATGCACTGTTACCCGTTTCATGATAAAAGCTATCGAAAATTATTTTTTGCTTATTTTTCTTCTGTAGTACTTAAAGTGGCTTACCTAAATTTATTGGATTTTGAGACCCACTAACGCAGTTATACACCAAAGGATCACCTTGATCTTCGACGACGAAAGATTCCCTTGCTTCAACTATTGCCCTGAAATGTCTGATGTTTAAAAAAAGTTTGCCCTGTTGAGAATACTACCTTCGGCCAACATTCCAAGCAGCAGCCAACATCGCGTTTACGACATAATCAGCTGGAACCACATCAGTTGTTAAATATATGTCACAATAAAACGTATGCAATAGACCCAAAGCTGACGCTATTATCATTCCGGTGACTGTATAGAAATTATCTATCCAGCCTGGTAGTGGTTCTTTGAAAGAAGACATAACTGAAAGACGCTAAATTAAAAAGTCAATCTCGTTTGAGATTAACAACGCTTTCCAATTACACGTTTGTGCTACTCGGGACTAGTCCGGAGATGATCCGAAGCGTTCCAATTGTAAGAGCGTGAAGCACCTGAACAAATCAGTTTTGATTTCCCTCTTCCCTTTGAGCACCTGTCATATCGTTTGCGTTTCGACCACCAAAAAGGTGGGAAAAGGGAATACATGTGGCGCGAACATAGGTCACAACTGACGCTTGCCAGCCTTCCCATTACGATTTCTAAAGTGTAGCTCGGATCAGATCAGTTCAGATGCTTATAGTTCGTAATTGGAAAGCGCCTAAAATTAAAACTGATCCACTCATAACATTTTGAGCGGCATAAACTTATTTAAACAATTGCTTCTTACCTATGCTAGGTTTTAGAATTGATATGGGCAAACATTTGCCTTCACTTTTCACTACATCCTCGGCGACAGCCTTTGTAAAAACGTACGTATTGGGCCATTGATCAAGTAAGCTAAAATAGAATTCCTTTAATATATTATCGCAAGGATTATAGCCAAGGAGTTTACGCTGGAGTAATCGCATCCAACACGTCGTCGTTTAACGCTTCCACCAAGTTCATTAACTTCTGCCCTTTTATCGGCGGCTCATAGATTTTCTCGTCGATGTCTTCTCTTGGGCAGTGCGAGTAAGCTGTCGATACGTGGATAAACGACTGTAAATAATTTTGGCTTAAGAGTCATCCACAAACTAATTCTTAAACTCACCGTAAGATGCTTCATATCTTTTGCCATCCTTATCAAATCCATCGTAGCTCTGACGTTTATATAAGTCGCCTTGCGCAAGCTTGCGTCAAATCGCACAGTCGCCGCGCAATGTAGAATGCAATTGACCTCATTCTTCAACAAGTCTATATCTTTTTGACTCAAACCAAGATCCGGCTCTAAGCAATCTCCAGTGCAAAGCTGTACTTTATCGACGAAATTGGGCATTTGTTTCTTCAGTGGTTCAAAACTCTACTTAATCAAAAATAAATGCGGAATCAAATACAAGTATTTTGGAACGTCCCAGTACGTACTGGTACATCGAAGAGTTCCTTCAAACGATCGTCCGGTTCCTTGCCCTTCTTCTCCCTTACGAGCACGTAAATCTTCTTTACGTTGCACGTCCGCAGCAACTTTTCAATAATTAGTTTACCTAAGAAACCAGTGGCGCCCGTTACGAGCACATTCTTCCCGGTGAAGTAGTTTTGAATTTCACTGACGTCATCATGGTGATGATCTGAAGAGATGCCGCCCGACATATTTACCAAAGGAGAGTCTACGGTCAAGAAATGAATTAATTTTGAATTCAGGTGGATTTTATGAGTCGTTTTCGTATTCATACATTTGAGTGCTTCCCTAATTCCTTTTATTACTTTCATATTTAATTAAACGCAGTGATTGCTAACTTTTTTTATTTTTGAAGATAGAAATTGAATTGAGGGGGCTGACTTTCAAACTGATTATAAATTTCTAATAATAAAAAAAACTATTGTACTGCTAGTTATGAAAATATTTGTAAGACTGTCTTTTTTTTCATTACTAAGTTGTAATTTTGTAATTAAAATATAACGAAGTAATTCAAGAAAATCACTTGGAATGAGTAGGCCATGTTTGTACGAGGTGTGTGAGAATAGTAATGACACTGACAACACTGCGAACGATCTGGCAACGCTGTATTGTTCTACTTATCCAGACAGATGTGTTCATCCCTTCCAGACGCTCAGTCCGAGTTTCAGCTCCGTACAGCCATCACGTGATTTTTGAGAGCGTCATCAGTTAAGTTGTGTTTTTGTTACGAAAATGAAACAGCGGAATTTAGAGCAACGTTATGCCATCAAGTTTTGTTTAAACTTGGCGAATCCTCAAGTGCGTCTTTTGAAAAGTTGAAACAGGCCTCTGGTGAACATTCCTTATCAAGAGCACAAGTTTTTCGCTGGCACAAATCATTTTTGGAAGGCCGAGAACACGCTGAAGATGAATCTCGCTCAGAGTGACCTTCAACTTCAAAAACGGACGAAAACGTCAAACGTGTGAGGGCTTTTGTGAGATCAGACCGATGTTTAACAATAAGTATGATGGGTGACCAGTTAAACTTAAACACTTTCACCGTACATCAAATTTTGACCGCAGATTTGCACATGCGAAAGATTTGTGCCAAAATGGTGCCGAAAAACGTCACGACTGAGCAGAAGAACAATCGAAGAACTGTGTGCGTTGATCTTCTTGAGAGGATTGCCTATAACCACGAATGATCACAGGATTGAACAGTGATAAATATAAAATATCTAGGCTTGTATTTGGACCGTGATCTAAAGATGACAGCTCACGTCAGAGAGACCTGCGTGAAAGCACAAAAAGCGTACACGGCCCTGGCCAGACTGATGCCGAACGTGGGGGGACCGAATCCCAAAAAGAGGAGTGGTAGTGATAATAATATTATACCCATAATATTATACCCCGCCCCGATGTGGAATAAGGCAGTAAAGTATTAACAGTACGAAATCATGCTAGAAAGGCTAAATAGCCTCGCAGCAATAAGGGTGGC
Source organism: Serrognathus titanus (assembly GCA_039766575.1). Taxonomy (NCBI): domain Eukaryota; kingdom Metazoa; phylum Arthropoda; class Insecta; order Coleoptera; family Lucanidae; genus Serrognathus; species Serrognathus titanus. Next base: position 1,718,577 of record CM077911.1, read on the forward strand.
GCCTGCATACAGAACGGTGGCCAAGTAGACGATATTGATCGTTGCAGAGATGCCTCCCATAAGTCTCCAAATACGGGAGAGGAGGAAAATATATGCAGAGGGACACACGGTGAAGACCTTAGCCAGGAAGGAACTTTATGAGGAATGGCAGTATGAAGGATGGGCTAAGGTCTTCATTAAAAACGTGAGAGGTGGACGCAGGCGCTCACTGGCCACGGTAGTTTTGCGAAGTATCGCAAGGAAATCAAGAAAGCGGAGACAGCCAAATGCCTGTACTATGAGGAAGAGGTAGACAGCGTAAAGCACACTATATTTATATGCCCGGAGTGGGAGGAGACGCGAAGCGAAGCAGAGGCTAAAGTAGAAGAGAAAATAACAACAGAAAACGTTGCAAGAAAATTAGTCCGGGACGAGCAGAGCTGGGACGGGGTGACCCAAATGCTCAGAACTGTAATGATACAAAAGGCAAAGGACGAGTTGGGATGAAATGAGGCCCTAAAATAGAGGAAAGAAAGAAGAGTAGGGAAAAATAGCGAGTAGACAGAAGGAGAGAAAGCATTAGAAAAAAAGAAGGAGGCAGAAGAGGTGAGAGGATAAGGGAGACAGAAGAGGAGCGAGGTGGCAGAAGAGGAACGAAGAAGAGGAGAAGAGAAAGGAAGAGGATGAGAAGAGGTTAGAAAAAGGAGGATAAGAAGAGGAAGGGAAGAGGATAAGAAGAGGAAAGCAGGACCTAGAGGTGGACAACGTGCGCAGAGGAAGGAGATACCGGAAGGCGATACCCTCTGCGCAGAGCGTGAGAAAGAGCTAAGGAGTTTGGTAGGCGCCCCTTGCAGAAAGGCAGGGGTGAATCCAACACGCCTCCGCGGTTGATATATCTTTTGAAGATTCTCTAAACCTCTATACAAAAAAAAGGATTGAATAGTGAGGAGTGACACACTCAAACCGAAGTCCGAAGGAGCAAATCCTAGATCAAAACAATGCTGATTTGCTTTTTTGGCAGTAGGGGTATCATGCATAAAGAATTTGTTCCTCCAGGACAAACTGTCAACCAAGTGTTTTACAAAGATGTCCTTGAAAGGCTCAGGAAATGGGTGATTCGTGTGAGACGTGGAAGTTTCATCATGACAACGTCCCATGTCACACGGCCACTTCCATCACGGAATTTTTGACCTCGAAAGGCATTCCTGTTGTTCCTCCTCCCTGTTCACCTGATCAGAGTCCTTGTGACTTTTTTCTTTTCCCGAAATTGAAAAATGTCTTAAAGGGACTTCATTTTGGGACTCTGGAGGACATTCAAAAGAATCTGACCGACATGTTAAAGGCTCTACTAGTTGAAGCCTTTCAGCGCTGCTGCCAAGGCTGGTAACAACGACTCCGCCGGTGTGTAGCTGTAGAAGGGAACTACTTTGAAGGGGACAATTTGTTGTTTGAAAAAAATAAAAACTTTGGTACATAAAAAATCAGTCTCACTACTTTTCTCAAACACCTCGTATGTTTATGTATAAAATCAAGTTTATGTATAAAATGAAGTAACCCTGTATGTTTTGATTTTCACAGCCTACTTGACTTCTTTATTCTCAGTAAATTCAACTTTACCCTCGTATACCTAATTTTTAATCTGCAACGTTTTCATTAATACAATTGTTCATTTTAATTAACGCAAATAATTTGGAAAGAAAATTGCTGATGACATTGCATTTTCTCGTTTGTTTGTTGTTTATGTGCAAAGGTAGATATCATTTGTCAATTATTTGGGCTTTAAACAACTTGATTTTATACGTTAAGATGGCCTACTCATTCGAAACTGATTTTCTGGAATTACATCGTTATTTTGTAAGCAGATTTAAGAAATTTTAAATCTTTAAAAATAAAAAAGTTAGCAAGTGGAGCAGCGAAATTTGACGAAATTTTTTTAAACCTTGTCCACCGAAAAAAAATCATTTTAATTGAGGTCCCGCAGAAATGATTATCTTAAGAGTGCTGATGCATAATAACAGCGAGAATCCGCCGAAAATATTAAGAAAATAATGAGAGGAAACTAAAATTAAATGAAAATACATTCAGTTAATACAAATTTATTATATTTGTTAGGACATTTTATTGTAAAGGCTGTTTCAAAGTAAGTCGGCGCCATTGCTAACTTTCTTATTTTCGGCGCTGCAGATTTAATCAAATTACCAAACTTATAATCAAAAAATAAAGTTAGACCCGCCGCATTTGCGTAAAGTATAATATTTTTCTGTGAATTTCCTTATTTATACAAACATAGTCAAATACGTACATAGTCAAATGACACGTCGAAATTAATCCAATTTTGTGAATTACATATTGCGTAGTTCTATTTAAAATTTTTTTGTCACTTTAATATTGTTAAATAAATTACCTAGGTGCATGTTAAAACTTTCGATCCCAGAAGAAAATCAAAAGTGACACAATAAAAAATTACCTTAGAATGTTACACAACGTCGTCGAAGTACACAATGTTCAATATTTAAATCCACCGCAACTTAAGTAGATGTACGATGAATATGAAAACAAATAAAGTACGCAATCAGTGATTTTACAAAATTAATTCATTGGAATATTCATAGCTGTGGCGGTTAGAATTTTTAAGTTGCTATCTAGAACACTATAGGGTGACTGTTAATTAACTCGACAAAATGGAACCACAGAAGTAAGCGATGTTCGAAAGATTTGGGAAAAGCGTTAAAAAAATTCTCCCAACTAGTTTATAATTAATTAAAATTTGGCCCAAAACCAAGCTCCGACACGGCGTACGAAATATGACGCCACGTTTTATAAATGCACCAGTATAATAGAATCATAGCAGTTTTTTTATTGACTACCCGTTTGACACCCATCTCAATTCCTTTTTTTACACGTTTAATAGCTGAATTGTTTCTTTTACGAGACGTAATTAATAGTAATTTCTAAAATATCTGGAATTGTGTATAAAATAATGCGAACGAATTCACAATTCTGCTTGTCAAATATCTCTGCAGTGTCTTTGCCTTACAAAACAAAAAGTAAACGCAGAGTAAAACGGTAAATTGTAGCCAAGGAAGATGTTTGTTCACTAAAAGCCGAATCTACGCTCTTTTTGGCACTCATAAGCGCTTAAACCTTTTCTAAGATCATAATAAATGATGATGCGAAAATGCTCTCTGGTTAATCTTGGTGACCGAAAGAGATGTCGTCAAACATATTTTCCACAAAAGGGTTTCTATTCACGACAAATGAATTAATTTCGATTTCAAAATTCGTTTTAATATTTACGTTCCTTTTCATAACCCCAGTTGTTAATTAAATTAAATTTTCGAACTCGAGAAAGTTAAACTAATATATATGTTGACTGCTTTGGACGTAGAGCAAAACATCGATTTTTATGAAAAAGTAATGCATACACTTTATCTTTTTAAACCATCAAACGAAAGTAACTTTTTCCCACTTTGACGGAGAATAATACAGAACGGAACTACATAATTCGACCTTCGGAATTAAGAAAACAATTCACATTTAAATATAATGCTTTTATTAATTCAAATACATACGTATATCCACATTCATGCACTCTTTAACTAAATTGTACATTTTGCACTACAGTCTTGTGTTGGCTATATATATTTTTTTTTGTAAAATATTATTGGTAAGTATTGTTGTCAGAGGACGGAGTTACAATAAACATTCACTCACCCTTTGGTTAGATCTCTCTTTCCCTGCTTTCTTTCTCTCTTTTTCGACCACTGCAGAGTTGAGGGTAAATGTCTTTACATCCGGACGCCGCTTTTCGATTTGTTTCAAAACCATTTACGAGCATCTACTCAACGATGTGGAACATTTTACTTACCGGAGCCCTTCGCCGGCCCCACCTAACTCCAACAGTGAATCTAGACGCAGCAGCTTCCTGTAGATATAGAAACTCACGGAGAAGGTGTCCTCGAATGTCCCATCTTCATACCTCGCATGCATAAAGATGAGCCCCAGGTGGATATTAGCATACCTTGCCTTCTGAACGTACGTTCTCAGAATCATTGGTGTTGACTGCCTCCTGCAGTGTTTGCCACACTGGTTTAAGCATAGTCAACACCAAGTCAAAACCGGAAGCACAATGCAATCTACGAAGTCAGGTATTCAGCTAGCTGCTTTCCGACATCACCGGTCCCCTAACAATGTTGCCACACTGCGATCGTTCCCCGGCGGTGTCGTACTGCTGGTGACAATACAACACCATCCTCGACGAGTGCTGAGGATTCCGCCACGCCCGATGGTCCCTTCATTTCGTCAAGTCAGGTCGAAGTATTGCGAAACTATATTTACGAATATACTGAGAATTTTCTTAAATTCTAAACTTCTTAATTAAACAACGACGACACTTGTTTACTTCAAACAAAATTGTGTTTAGGGCGTTTATGTGGTCATTGTTTCCTCAGATATAAAGTTAAAAATTTTACAATCCTTACACCGTTAATTCAAAAAGTAATTATCTGAGGCTTGGCCTTGGAAATATAATAAAATATGTTGTAAAATCCATTATAATTATAGCTTGATTAAATTGAATTCAAAATGAATGTATACGACGCCTCCTTTATTACAGGCCTCCTTATTAGGCCGATCGTGACCTTGACGTAATCCGTTTACGCAAATATATACATATATGTACTTAATATGTAGTTCGGAGTCAAAGTTGTCGATAAATTAAATATCACTGCACAACACGTGTGTGAAATATTACATAATAATCATATTTACGTGTGTTGATGGTCATAGACAATGTGTTAACAAGAACAATAACAAATGTGCATACATGACAGCACGGTATGCATAACACTAATAAGTAGACTTCGGACATTTCGGAGCATTGCCATGGCTACGCAATGATTGGTCCTCGTATTGCGTAACCATGGCACGGTCCAAAACAAAAAAACAACTAACCTTATTGAGAAATTAATTAAATGGACCGAGGAAGTTATTGACTGAACTCAATGAAAAATGAACGCCTCCTTACCGAGGATTCACTTCGGAGAAATTTCGAAAAGGTCGACAATGTTATTGTTAATACTTTGTCTTGTATTGTTAATAGCTTTGTCTTGGTACATGTGTTTGCCACCTTAGATAGTACTCGAAGGCGCTATGAGTAACCAACCAGCGCACAGTGTGACAGTGTATCTACAGTGTACTTTATTAATGGGAATTATTAATTGATTAATCAGATGTTCAGAGGAGTATGTGATACAAAAGGCCGCCCTCGGCGATCAGTTTGCAAGATAATTAACAGCAACTGCCGCTAGTTTTTCGGGGACTTATTTCAGAGGTGCTGGGATAACCCTAACTCTAGAAATTAATCAGGCTCCGTGGGTAGGATCTTTGTCTACTACTTCCTCAGGGCCGTTAGAGGGTGGTACAATGTACGCCTTTTTCAGATCCCTCTATGTCGTTTTTCGTCGGCTAAACCTATTATCGAACTAATTTGTTTGCACAAAGGACCCAGTTGACTGTTTTATTGGCCAGTACCAAAAATAAACTAAAAAATTGCCTAAGCAATCCAAAGATTGAACCTTACAGATTTTTCGACTCACAGATTGATGAGCCAATTAAAATAATTCTTAAACAAATTTATACCACCAAGTACATGAAAAGAAATATAAATTCATGCAATTTTACCTATCCGCGTTCCGCGATCGCACCTCACACACACTCGCACTTATTTTTTATATAATCCACCCGCGTCGTTAAATTCGCGGCGCGGTTCAAGTTTTTTGTTTGTTTGTTTTAATTGCCCTTTTCTTAACACTGTATTTTGACCGTTCCGAAATAATATGATTTAACTATCATTATGTAAAAGATATGAAAGCAACTGCAAAGCACTCAGAAAAGAAACTTCGAGTTAAATTAAAATTCAACTGCTCGTTCGAACGATTAGAATCTTTCTGCCCTCCGTTTTTGATTTTCTCTTCGCGAGTAACAAATTAAACTTCTCCCTATGTCCCCGACGCAAATTTTAAAAACCTCCTTGACCGCTATTTTAGTTTAGAAAAAATCACGTCTCCTCTCTCGTTCACGGTACATTACTAATAAATTTTCGAACTGTAATTAGCCTGACAGAGACTTGACCCCTTCTTCAAAATAACTGGACGCTATACAAATGTCTATTGACATATTTATTATTTCCCGTCCTTTCATTTAACAATTCCCAAACAAAACAAATTCCTTTCTACTGGCGATGTAATAGGATCCTTTTTCTAAAACTTACAATATCTTGAGTACTTGCGTGACAAATTCTTTCAAAGATTCTAAAGCGTACAACGACAAAATTTAAAAGCGGCCCTGATTCATAATGACAGCAACACTGCTTCAAGTGCTCTTTTCGAAATCGGTGTTCTAAAAGACCGTAATTTGGAAACCGTCCCTTCACGGTGGCGTTCTCCGCCTCGTAAAATTTCTTTTCTTTGATATCTACAATTTAAACAAACAAAAAACCCGATTTGTTTTTAAATATCAAATTCACAACCGTTTCAAGTAAATGAACATTTGAAAGTAAGTCTGGCTTTGAAGCGAATGTTGACATTATGAACATCAGTCCCGATTGTAACCTTATTGTATAAATACTGCTGCTCATTAGGAGACTCAAAGTTTTCTATGGTGTAGTATTTTCAATAATACTGGGTGTTTCTTAACTTCGTACAAAAAATGAAACCAGTGAAAGTTTACATTAAAAGTGATAAAATGAAGCAGTTTTTGGTATAACAATTGAATAATAAATATTAGAGATAATAAATGTTATTAGCGAACGATGAAACAGTTTGATGGTCCCTGGTTTATTTTTGTGACGTAATTACGTACTCTGAGAAATTTGCTGTTGTCAGCATCGGTTGTTTAAATGGGACAGTTGTCAGCTGTACTTTGTCGCGTTGAAAACATGGCCGAATTTTCTTGTGAACATGATTTTAATTTACGGCGAATGTGGTCAAAATCCGTTGGCTGCAAGACGTTTGTCTGCACAGCGTTACGACGAATCAGTGTTTACAAGGGATGCAGTGTGGCCAGAAAAAATCCTCGTGCAATGCGGCGCCATAGTTTTCAATAACGCTTTTCGGTCAATCTGTGTGCAGGAATGTTAAACGGCACTTTAATCGGTCTATTTGTTTTACCTATTCCCTTGGACGAAATGGTGTATTTACGTTTCTTGCAACCGTCCGTTGCGTCCAGCGGTTCTAAACATTTCACAGGGAATTGCCGGATGTCGGTATAAATTTTTTTATTTTTTTTTCCTTTTAATTTTGATGCATTCGTGACAATATCTCCTACCACATACACCATTAATTTTTCTGCATCAAGTTGAAGAACAACCTGTATATTCCTACATCTCCTCCTCTGGTCCCCAATCTATCTCGTGTAATAAAATTGCAACCGTTTAAAGAAATTAGGAAACATCAATATCTGGCAGGAAGCTCTAAACTCGGTAAGCCAAAAAAAAAGAACATAATGACTATATGAGTTCAAGAAAACACACAAGTTTGGTGTCAAGTTACTCATCAATCGTTTATTGAAAACAAATTTTAATAACAAATGTTACAAAAGCAAACAACAAGAAACTCAGTGCCGTCAATAAGGTGTAATGGGCGACCTTCATAATCCGCAGCTTTCGCTGAGCCTGCGGCAAAGTATCAATTGGATCCTTCACAAGATAAATTCTTAACCCCATCGTGTATGATTTAAAATACGTTTCCCAGTCGAGCCTTTTGATATCGAATTCAAACAGCTCTTTATCGCGAGAGTTTAGTTTGCTCCAAAGAGTCTGCAAATTTGTGTCCTTGAAGTTCCACTCTCGGAGGCCAAAATACGAGACGACCCTCGAGAATTTGCTGATCTTTTTATAGCCATCTACTAACCTAAGAAAACTCGTTTTCTTAATAATTATTTACTTGTTTTTCACCGACTTTTGCTCAGATAAGTACTTACATAGGTTTCTTTCCGATGCACAGAAGAACGAAATCTACAATGTGAGCTGGTAAGGTGTGAAGAAAAAATTCGCCCAGCAAGTACAGGTACAAATTAGTTGTGGTGAAGAAAATGGTGTACCAAACCGTTAAGACCGAAGGTATCTTGCTACCATACTTTACTACCCGTTTCATGCAGAAAGCTATCGAAGGAAAATTTTTTTTGCAATTTTTTTTCTCTAGTATTTAGCGTGGCTTACATAAAGTAACTGGATTTTGACACCCGCTAACGCAGTTATACACTACAGGATCGCCTTGATCTTCGACGACGAAAGATTCCCTTGTTTCAACTATTATCCTGAAATGTCAGATATGTGAATAAAAAGTTAGTCCTGTTGAGGATATTACTTCCGGTCAAGATTCCAAGCTGCCGCCAGCATCGCGTTCACTATGTAATCTATTGGCATCACATCAATTGTTTTATTCGTGCTGAAGTGTAATATTCGTAGTACACCCAAGGCCCCTGCAGTCAACAATCCGTTCATTCCATAGAAATTATCTATCCAGCCTGGTAGTGGTTCTTTGAAGGAAGCAATAACTGAAAAGCGCTAAATTGAAAAGTACATCACGTATGAGGTGAACACGTCCTTCTCAACTTTGTTATCCTGAAACTCGAGCAGCTTTATACAGCCTGATTTCAAAAATTGTGACAAACTTGTAACCTATAATAATATCCTCATTAATACGAGGGGAGTATGGATTTGACCCGATTCTGATTGGAAACAACGAACGATGTTCAAATTTACATATTTCATAATATTCAAGACACTTGTATATACGAAAGACTTTCGTTTCCATAAATTGATTTTGTTAAATTTTGCGCTCGAAATCTGTGCCGCTTGAAAAGCAGCCGACAATCGAGTGTATGTGGTTTTTAAACTTGCGAACTGGGTTTTGGTTTACAACGTTTCCCCAGTTTGTAAGGCGAATGGCGAAGGTAACTTTTTCGTTCTGAGCAACATCAAATAATTTAAACGAACACTTCTTACTTATGGATGGTTTTACAACTGATACCGGTAGACCTGTGCCTTCACTTTTCACAACATCCTCGGCGACAGCTTTCGTAAATACGTACGTATTGGGCCATGGACCAAGTAAGCTAAAATATAATTCTTTTAATATATTGTCGCAAGGATTACAGCCCAAGGAGTTTACGTTGGAGTAATCGCATCCAACACGTCGTCGTTTAATGCTTCCACCAAGTTCATTAATTTCTGCCCTTTTATCGGTGGCTCATAGATTTTCTCGTCGATGTCTTTTCTTGGGCAGTGCGAGTAAGCTGTGGAGACGTGGATAAACGACTGTAAATAATAATTTCGCCTTAAGAGTCATCCACAAATCAATTCTTAAACTCACCGTAAGTTGCTTCATATCTTTTGCCATCCTTAACAAATCCATCACAGCTCTGACGTTTATATAAGTCGCCTTGCGCAAGCTTGCGTCAAATCGCACAGTCGCCGCGCAATGTAGAATGCAATTGACATCATTCTTCAACAAGTCTATATCTTCTTGACTCAAGCCAAGATCCGGCTCTAAGCAATCTCCGGTGCAAAGCTGTACTTTATCGACGAAATTGGGCATTTGTTTCTTCAGTGGTTCAAAAGCCTATTTAATCAAAAATAAATGCGGAATCAAATACAAGTATTTTGGAACGTCCCAATACGTACTGGTATATCAAAGAGTTCCTTCAAACGTTCGTCCGATTGCTTGCCCTTCTTCACCCTCACGAGCACGTAAATCTTCTTTACGTTGCACGTCCGCAGCAACTTTTCAATAATTAGTTTACCCAAGAAACCAGTGGCGCCCGTTACGAGCACATTCTTCCCGTTGAAGTAGTTTTGAATTTCACTGACGTCATCACGATGATGATCCAAAGAGATGCCGTCCAGCATATTTTCCAAACTCTACGGTCAAGAAATGAATTAATTTTGAATTTGAGTGGGTAATAGGACTAGTTTTTTTTATTGATTACCCGCTTGACACACATCTCAATTCATCTTATTAAACGTTTAACAGCTGGGAGCGGAAATTTGAGTTGTTTCTTTTACCAGACGTAATTATTAGTAATTTCTAATCTAAAATAACAGTAATTGCTTACGAATTATGAAATTAGGGTAACAAATTCGCAAATAAACAATTGTTTGTTAATTAATTAGTTATGAATACAATTTCTGATCAAATCGCCTGCGTGAATGCCACAGATTACGAGAAAATCCAAATTGCTAGGAGTGTTTGGAAATCTCATAAGCTCACACAGGATTACTAAAAATTGACGTATGTAAAATTACTAATAAATAATTAGGGCGACAAAACAACGATTATATTTCCAAGGAATCGCTTAAACAAATCGGAGAAACGATTTATTATACCTGAAATTCAATGCCGACATGTTTTTTTTTTTATTTATTAGGCTAGACAATAGTTCGTGTTTCATGCGAACTTACAGCTTAATTGAACATAAAATGCATCAAATCGTCAAGTGTTTACGGTATTCACGAACCGTACTAGAACAGAGCGCGAGTCATTCACCGAAATCCAAAGAGAATCGATTTTTTGACGAATACAAACGAATATTTCACGCAAGTGTGTACGGTACGTGCGAACACGGCAATGTGAATTGTTTTTCGTTTTAATGATTTATTTGTTTAGCTGTTAGAACGGAGCGGAGTGGGTCCGCTGTTATCCTTTGTATGGCATAATCTACTTCAGGTGATTTACATGCATTAGTCATGTAAATAGGTTTCCCTTATTTTTGAGATTCATCTAACGAAAAATGGGGGGGGGATTCTTTCATATTTCTTTGGCATTTCACGGCATCAGTCGGTGACCTAAAAACGGAGTTAGCGCAAAATTCCACTTAAAGGTCAAATTCACGATGCCACGCCGCCGTATCATAAAACTATAAAAAATGTATGAGGGTATTTATTTCGTTAATCTGCTCTTCTATTTTTTAATCAGGGGCACATTGTTATTTTAAAAGTAATTTTTGATTAATTTCTGGAAAACTATACTTTTCCCACGCTTCTTTTAGTGGTTTTGTCGGGTTAATTAACAGTCACCCTGTACACGCAATATTCCACCGATCGATCAATTTTTTTTCCTTTTACGTACAATTCCGCCAACAGATGTGAAACGGTCGCGAATTTTATTTGAAAACAAATCGCGTTTGTTTATTTGATTGCTTGATAACAAAGAAGAGAAATTTTACAAGTCGGAGAATGCCACCGGAAACGACTCGGGTTCGAAATTTATGGTCTTTTAGAACACCGAGCTTGTAAAGGACATTTGAAGCATAGTTGCTGTCATATTATAAATCAGGGCTCCTTTCAAATGTTGTCTTTTGAAGCAGTATTGGAATTTTTGAAAGCATTTGTCACGCAAGCACTCAAGTTATTGCAAAATTTAGAAAAGGATCATATGGCATTGCACTAGAAAAGAATTTTGTTTTTGTTTTGAAATTGTTCAACGAAGCTCGGGAAGTAATAAATATGTCAATGGACACTTGTATAGCGTCGCGCTATTTTGAAAAATTTAGAAAGTTAGAACATGTGCGGACCACAGGCTAACCCAGTGTCTGTCACGCAAATTGGGAGCAATAATTCACCAGAAATGCACTAGGAACGAGAGAGAAGCGTGATAGTTTCTGAAAAAAAGGAGCGATTATTGGTCAAGGGTTGGTTTTAAGGTTGCTTCGGGGGATGGGGAGGAGTCTAATTTGTCACTCGCGGAGGAGTTTTCCTGAGTGCTTTGCAATTGGTTTCATCTAGCTTTCATAATTATAATTAAATCATATTATTTCGGGGCGGTCAAAATATAGTGTTAAGAGAAGGGCAATCAAATAAATAAAAGCGAATCGCGCCGCGATCTAAGACGCGAAAGGATTATATAAAACAAGTGCGCGAGCGTTTGTGAAGTGCGCATCGCGGAACGCGGATAGGTATAATTACATGAATTTATATTTCTTTTCGCATACTTGGTGGTATAAATTTATTTAAGAATTATTTTAATTGGCTCATCAATCTGTGACTTAAAAAATCTGTAAAGTTTAATCTTTGCATTGCTTAGGCAATTTTTTGGTTTATTTTTGGTACTTGCGTTTGCATTTGAATTAAAGTTAAAACTCAATAAATTCAGTAGTTTGCGCGATCTGTGATTTAATCAACCAGAGTAAATTAATTACACCTAAAATCTATTGGTCGATTTCAAATATAGTGTATTTTTTTGTACTTTAGTTCTACCTTTTTGCAATATTCTCTGGCAATTCAGAGACACGCTATCAGTGCTATTTCGATTTGTTCAGGGAAATCTGCAGCTGAACCCACTGGCCAGGCAGAGTTGTATCTGCCGACGAACACAGTGCGGCCAGCACAGTCTAACTCAAAAATCAAGGCAAATTTAATACTCGTTACGAATTCCGTAGAATTACGAGGCCAAACAATTTGAACTACGTATAAATAGACATCGTTTAGGAATTGCATGTTGTTAACAATAGCATTGTCGACCTTTTCGGAATCTTACCAAGTGAACCCTCGGTAAAGAAGCGTTTATTGCTTCAATGAATGCAGTCAAATTCTTCGGTCCATTTAATAAAATAATTTGTCAATAAGTTTAGTTTGTTTTTATTTGGACCATGTTTATTAGTTATTTAGTTGTCCGTAAAGTCAACGAACAAGGTGACACGTTCGAGCGCGTCACAGATGTTCAGTCACAGCGTTAAATTAAATTACTTGAATTTATTTTGTGAAAATTATAAGCATCAACATCTCTTTTCTAACGTCCTAGTTTAATTAATCCCATCTTTCTGTGTTTTTTTTTTGTAATTATTTCTTTTATTGACAACACTTTTAAATATTTCGAATTGAATTGAATTGGAGGCAAACTTGGCGTTAGTATTGTAACACGCCCGGACGTGCCACCTTGTTGTTGACTTTACGGACAACTAAATAATCTAATAAACACGGTCCAAACAAAAACAAACTAAAATTTATTGACAAATTAATTTATTAAATGGACCGAAGGATTTGACTAAATTCTAGGAAGCGATGAATGCCTCCTTACCGAGGGTTTGTTCGGGTTTTGAAAGCGCCGGGGCACTAATAAACTCCCATGCGGTCTACAAAGATACTTTAAAAAGGTCACTACCTCCTACGGTTAGGTTTTATTGTGGCGCTACGGCTAATTTTCTACCTATCTCCTCGGCGCTATTAAAACTCCAAAATTAAAACTTTAATTGCCGGTAATCTGGATCGTCTAATTAAATAAAAAAACTCGGGCCCTACGTTGTCGTAGTTGTGTTCTAATTTTTGGTGTGGCGGTGTAATCGAGAGGTGCAAGATGCTAATTACGAATTAATAAAATGCCAGGTTTAATTAATTAATTATTTATTGTCAAAAAAAAAAAAAAAGAAACGGAAACTCCTGTCACGAGATCTTAACGATCTAGGGACTTGAGGGTAAAACCGTAGATTGAAACAATGGATATCTTTCGCAATAAATTAAATACAAAATTCCAAAGAAGTACAATAAACTTTGCTTAACGTATTTAACGCCGAATATCGTCGCGATCTAAGTTATTTCGATTCTCACAGTTGGTGGCTTGTTGTACACGCAATTAGGCTGTGTCAACTTTGTAATTTAAATCAGGTCAACAATTAATCTCTCTGTTTAGTCAAAATAGTTTGGCTTTGGTACTCGTGTTTGCCACTTTTAGCTAGTACTCGAAGACGCTATGAATAATCAACCAGCGCACTCACTGTGTAACAGTGTATATACAGTGTACTTTGTTACTGGAACTTTAACTGATCAATCAGATGTTCGGAGAGGTATGTGGTACAAAAGGCCGCTCCAGCGATCAATTTGCAGGATAACCAAAAGCAACAGCCGTTAGTTTTTCACGGGAAGGATAGCCCTATCTCTAGCTCATTAACCTAATTAATTAGACAAACTGTGCGTAGGATCTTTCGTCAACTACATGCTCCAGAGTCGTTCGAGGTTCTGTATGCAGATCCCTCTACTTCGTTTGTATTCTTGCCGCCTAATCCTATTAGCTAACTAATTGTTTGCGCAAGGACCCTAATGACTGTTTTAGACACTCCACGTTGTGTGGTTTTGGTACTTTCAGTCGCTCGACCAATTGCCCTCAATTAACCTGCAAATCTTACACCAAAGTCAACACTCCAGCACACACACGCAGGGTGTGAGAAAGTTCTGTGACGAAGATGCCTATGGATAAGTAGTTCAAATTGTTGGCCTCGTAATTCTACGGAATTCGTAAAGAGTATTAAATTGGCCTAGATTTCGGAGCTAGACTGTGCTGGTCGCACTGTGTGTTTTGGCGGATATAACTTGCCTGACCAGAGACTTTAGTTGCAGATAACCCAGTACAATCCAGAATAACACCGATCACGTGTCTCCGAATTGCCGAGGATATCGCAAAAAGGTAGAACGAAATTGCAAAAAGATACACTGTACTTGAAACTGAACAAAAGATTCTAGGTGTAGTTAATTTACTCTGGTTGATTAAATCACAGACCGCGAAAAATTGAATTTATTGAGTTTAACTTGATTCAAAAAGCAAACGCAGGTACCAAAAAATAACTATTAGATTGCCTGAGCAATGCAAAAATGGAACTTTACAGAAATTCCACGCTACTGATTGATAAACCGATTAAAATAATTCTTACGCAAATTTATGCCACCAAGTATGTGAAAAGAAATAGAAAAAATTCATGCAATTATACCTATTTCGTTCCGCGGCGCACAATTCACTAATCCACCCACGCACTTATCGTTTAATTCGCGCTCGCGATCGCCTCGCAGTTATTTATTTGATGGCCCTTTTGTATTCACAATAATTTTAACGCCCCGAAATGATGTGATCGAATTCTAATTATGCCGCTAGATCAAGTAAATTGCAAAGCCCTCAAAAATAAACTACTCGAGTTCAATTAAAAAGGCAGCTTGTCGTTCGGACGGCGTAAGCCAACTGTTTTTCGTTTTTACTTTTGACTTTCCACTAGTGACAAATTTTGACTCCTCCCCCATCCCCTGAAGTAACCAAAAAAAACCCGTCGGCCAATAAGCGCTTTTATTTCGGAAAGAAACACACGCTTCTTTTCTAGTTTAGCTTCTTCCTAGTAATTCGACCCCCCAATTCGCCTGACAGATTGTCGGGCGCTGCACATGTTTTTCCCGCTTTCTAAAATTCTTGAAACAACATCCTACAAGTATCTCTTGACATATTTATGGCCTCCCGACTTTGAAAAACAAAGGCCAGTCTCTGGTTTTCAAAGCAACTTCTTTCAACTAAAACGAAACCTAATACTTTTCCAATTCCCAATAACTTAAATGTTGCGTGAAATTCCTTTCTCAGAC
Source organism: Serrognathus titanus (assembly GCA_039766575.1). Lineage (NCBI taxonomy): Eukaryota > Metazoa > Arthropoda > Insecta > Coleoptera > Lucanidae > Serrognathus > Serrognathus titanus. The sequence continues at coordinate 1,733,947 of CM077911.1, forward strand.
TCTAACGCGCACCAAGACAACAAAACGGCCCTGATTTATAATATGACAGAAAGGCAATACTAGCGACAAAGGTCTTCAAAATTTTCAATAGCAACTTTAACACAGCTAATTTATGGCCGATGGTAATTACTTCAAATGCAATTCACGAACTAGATGTTCAAAAAAAACCATAAATTTGATCCGAGTCGTCTTCCTGTGACAAGCTGCGCCTCGTAAATTTCTCTTTATTAATAAGCCATCGAATAAACAAACGCACATTTGTTTTTCAATAAAATTCGCGACCGTTTCACTCGCCCCCACAATGAATTTGCGCAAAAGGCCCCGGCGATTGGGCAATTCCTTGTGTCCCCTCATACGGGAGCGTCCCGATCCGCTTTCCCCTGGATGCCTGCTGGTAGATGGTTCGGTGCTGCTGGGCTCCGCCCCTCTTTCTTGACACATCTTCCCACAGGATAAAACATACAAGCAAACCGCGGAACGCTAGCCGTCCGAACTCGCCATGTCAATATACCTAACCCATCAACTACTCCCTCAACATTCCCCAAACCCAGAAACCAAAACTCAATACTCAAAACAACAAAAAAAAACTCAAAAAATAAAATTTCCTTGAGCCAATGCACTGCCAACACCATCGCTTTCCCTTCTTCCCTTTGCTGCATCTGTGAACCCTATAAAAAGCTTATAAAGAACATCCTCGGTGGTACTCCTCGTATTCATCCGGAACCGCATCACCCTTTCCTTTAATTGACGTTAACTCCAAGAGTTCCTAAGTGTATGGCTTATACCCAAGCCTCACTATTCCACTAACGTAATGAACCGATCACCTTCCACCTGCACTAACCTAATGATATTTCACGGTCACTCACTAATTAAGATCTAACTCGATAACTCTTCCTCATTAATCACTCCACTTCCCCGGGACTAAACGGTAATTAACTCAGTTACATCAATCACTAATTAGTTGATCTCGTAGCAACCGATCTTATTTAAAACCTTCACTTGATGTCACCCACTGTGATTCCTAATTTTGTCGCTAATTACTTCTAATTATTTCACCCCAAGAAATGGATAAAGCACTGCCACTGATTATACGCCCCCGAATCACCAACACTAATCTAAACTAACCATCTCACACGCCCCTGTAATTCGCTTAACTTCTAGAGAAACAAAATATTTTAATAAACAATTCCTTGGCAATAATATTCTTCCGTACGGCTCTGTCTTGAACGCTGTCTCCTGAACAATTGATGCGCAACTAACCATCTGATCGACATTGATAAACTAGATTATCTCATTACTACCACTAAATTCCACTTACTAGATCACACACTAACGCGCGATTGAATTGATCACACACTATCACGATTAAATTAATCACACACTATCACGATTAAATTGATCGATCACGCATTCACTATTAAATGGATCACCCACTATCTAGGTGCTGTGAAAATGAAAATGGCTCACGTAATTAATTCCTCCCTTTCACTTCGCACTTTTTAACTAATTACACAGGTACACATAACTGCACTATCCCTAGTATAAATTCAACACTTCACTTAATGCCATTCGCCCCGGTCTAATTAACTTGCTGACTGACACTACTTAATTAATTAATCCATCTTAATTCACCATCAAATTCACTACCGCTCCTCATCTCGTATTATCTTAATTTCATTCACTTTTATTCCCAACGCATTTACATATTTCATAACACAATAACCTTGCACCGTATTATTGTATATAACCCGAACCCCCATAAAATAAGCCGGCGCCTGCTTAATAGGTCAATGGACCTACCGACGAATGGTCCTAATTGAACCTGCCTGCGGTTAACGCCCTTCTTACATACAATGAGAAAAAATCACTTTCACTTGAATTGTTCCGAAAGAATTTACAACTAGGGATTACACTTTACCTCGCCGCACCCCCGGCCGTCGTCCTCTGTGGCGCCGGGTTGACTGTTCCTTGCTCGTAAACAGACAATACTGTCTTAAATTTGCACCCTTTGCATCTCCGTCCTTTTTCTCACAGGTAAGCATTGACGTTAATTTTTCTGCGAATCCTATAGGGCCCCGCGTATAGATGACAGAACTTTTTGATTCACGCGCTCTGCTCGATTACCTTCCTAACAATTAAAGACGTCGTATTTCTCGGTTGCCAATATACAGGGTGACTGATGCTTGTAGTGTGATACGAATACTCCTTTGTTGTCCTGCGGCGCCTTTTAATTTTGTTGCTTTTTGTTGATCATACTGGAACCTGAACGCCCCCGGCGATGATTCTATAGACGTCCTCGGAAATACAAGTAACTCCGCCCCCGGTGTCTAGTAGTGTTGTAATCGTGATGTCTCCGTCGGCCTTGATTGTAATCGGTGTAATCCCTCGCTGATTTTCTATTCGACGCTAAATAGAAATTGTTGTCCCCTCTGTAACGACAAAATCTAGAAACAACCTACGCCCCTGGATTCTAGCGGTTCTCCTGGCTTAAGTAAGTCCCGGTAACACCACCTTTCCCGATCCGAATCGCCTGAAAAACCTAATCCCTGTCGATCCGTTTGTCCTGTTTGCGTATTTGGTGATATAATTCCCTGGCAATATTTTCCTAATCCTTGGAATGGTTCCCATCCTATCCTAGTCAGTAGTTCGAATCCCTTGTTGACCCCGCTTGACTCCTTTCCCGTTCTCTTTGTTAAGTGATTCACCTCGATAACTGCGGCCTTTTCCGCGTCATTTTCGGCAGAACTGTCGGCCTTGAGTTCTACCGGCTCTAATTTCCCTGCTCGAATTCGTCGTATTCGTAGGCTGCGTATGGCCGATTTGCTCTGTCCCTCCAGCCTCGATACCCTCTCGCGTCCCTCGCAGGTCCTGCTGACGATCCTAATTGTGCCAGTAGATCATCCTGCCCTCTCAAAAATTCAGCTGCTTCCTGAAGGGTACTCCTGCCGCTCATTTGCCAAAGAGATTGCAGGGTGTGTGGAAAATGACGCATCAGATCGCTCACTAGGACCGTCTCCGCCCGTTGTGTTGTCAGAAGCTTCGCCTGACTTACGTAATAAGCGAAATGTTCCAACATCGTGTACATTCCCCTCGGTTCCCATCGAGCGCTGATGATTTCTCGAAGGACTTCGATTTGTTTCTGCTCCGACCAGTAAGTTTTCAGGAAATCGGTTTTAAAATCCGCGTAATTCTGCCATTTCCCCTTGTAAATTTGGCTCCAATAATAAGCCGAATCTGCCATACTCTCTTCCGCGGTGATGAGTTTTTCCTCCTCTGAAATACCTAGACGCCTAAACCAACCCTCTAAATGTCGCAAAAATTTATAAGGATCTGCATTCGCCTCTCCTCTGAAAGTTGGCCTCCTGTTTGTTAACTGCAGCAACAACCTAGACTGTTCCCCCAAAATCTGCCCTGGCGAGCCCGACACGGTTTCGCTTATGCTCCGACAATCTGCATGCACATTTACTACCTGTACCGCCTCTGAAGGACCGCTCTCCTGGACTGCCAAAACCTCCGAAGCTGAACTGCTGGTTGCTGGCGACGGCGACGATGATGATGATCCCCTGGCTGTCGCTGGCTGACGCTCCCTGACGATGCTCTGCAGCGCTGCCACGATTCCCGTCATCAATTCCTGCTGTTGGCCCGACCAATTGGCGAACCATTTTGGAACCTCGTCTGGCTTCTCCGTGACTCCTGCTGTAGGCTGCATAGTAGCCGACGTCGCGACGCTCGCCTCCGGCGCTCCGATTACGGCAGCGACACTCCTCGACTCCCCCGCGTTCTCACGCTCCGAATCGTCTTTTCCCGATGCGCCCCGCGAATAAGCCGGTTTATTATTCTTCTTTGTCGCGCGGCCTGACATTCCTTACCCTCTCTCAAAATTACACCACCTGCTTTTTAATTAACCAAAAATCCTGCGTCACGGCCACCAAATTTATGTAACACGCCCGGACGTGCCACCTTGTTGTTGACTTTACGGACAACTAAATAATCTAATAAACACGGTCCAAACAAAAACAAACTAAAATTTATTGACAAATTAATTTATTAAATGGACCGAAGGATTTGACTAAATTCTAGGAAGCGATGAATGCCTCCTTACCGAGGGTTTGTTCGGGTTTTGAAAGCGCCGGGGCACTAATAAACTCCCATGCGGTCTACAAAGATACTTTAAAAAGGTCACTACCTCCTACGGTTAGGTTTTATTGTGGCGCTACGGCTAATTTTCTACCTATCTCCTCGGCGCTATTAAAACTCCAAAATTAAAACTTTAATTGCCGGTAATCTGGATCGTCTAATTAAATAAAAAAACTCGGGCCCTACGTTGTCGTAGTTGTGTTCTAATTTTTGGTGTGGCGGTGTAATCGAGAGGTGCAAGATGCTAATTACGAATTAATAAAATGCCAGGTTTAATTAATTAATTATTTATTGTCAAAAAAAAAAAAAAGAAAGAATGTAAGTAGGTAAAAAAACTCCTGTGGATCGCTACGAAGGGCTGATCCACTCGAGCATAAAAAACCTTTTATTGATAATATGGGTATCTTTCACGATAAATATACGATTACAAGAAGTACAATAGACTTTGCTTAACGTATTTAACGCCGAATATCGTCGCGATCTAAGTTATTTCGATTCTCACAGTTGGTGGCTTGTTGTACACGCAATTAGGCTGTGTCAACTTTGTAATTTAAATCAGGTCAACAATTAATCTCTCTGTTTAGTCAAAATAGTTTGGCTTTGGTACTCGTGTTTGCCACTTTTAGCTAGTACTCGAAGACGCTATGAATAATCAACCAGCGCACTCACTGTGTAACAGTGTATATACAGTGTACTTTGTTACTGGAACTTTAACTGATCAATCAGATGTTCGGAGAGGTATGTGGTACAAAAGGCCGCTCCAGCGATCAATTTGCAGGATAACCAAAAGCAACAGCCGTTAGTTTTTCACGGGAAGGATAGCCCTATCTCTAGCTCATTAACCTAATTAATTAGACAAACTGTGCGTAGGATCTTTCGTCAACTACATGCTCCAGAGTCGTTCGAGGTTCTGTATGCAGATCCCTCTACTTCGTTTGTATTCTTGCCGCCTAATCCTATTAGCTAACTAATTGTTTGCGCAAGGACCCTAATGACTGTTTTAGACACTCCACGTTGTGTGGTTTTGGTACTTTCAGTCGCTCGACCAATTGCCCTCAATTAACCTGCAAATCTTACACCAAAGTCAACACTCCAGCACACACACGCAGGGTGTGAGAAAGTTCTGTGACGAAGATGCCTATGGATAAGTAGTTCAAATTGTTGGCCTCGTAATTCTACGGAATTCGTAAAGAGTATTAAATTGGCCTAGATTTCGGAGCTAGACTGTGCTGGTCGCACTGTGTGTTTTGGCGGATATAACTTGCCTGACCAGAGACTTTAGTTGCAGATAACCCAGTACAATCCAGAATAACACCGATCACGTGTCTCCGAATTGCCGAGGATATCGCAAAAAGGTAGAACGAAATTGCAAAAAGATACACTGTACTTGAAACTGAACAAAAGATTCTAGGTGTAGTTAATTTACTCTGGTTGATTAAATCACAGACCGCGAAAAATTGAATTTATTGAGTTTAACTTGATTCAAAAAGCAAACGCAGGTACCAAAAAATAACTATTAGATTGCCTGAGCAATGCAAAAATGGAACTTTACAGAAATTCCACGCTACTGATTGATAAACCGATTAAAATAATTCTTACGCAAATTTATGCCACCAAGTATGTGAAAAGAAATAGAAAAAATTCATGCAATTATACCTATTTCGTTCCGCGGCGCACAATTCACTAATCCACCCACGCACTTATCGTTTAATTCGCGCTCGCGATCGCCTCGCAGTTATTTATTTGATGGCCCTTTTGTATTCACAATAATTTTAACGCCCCGAAATGATGTGATCGAATTCTAATTATGCCGCTAGATCAAGTAAATTGCAAAGCCCTCAAAAATAAACTACTCGAGTTCAATTAAAAAGGCAGCTTGTCGTTCGGACGGCGTAAGCCAACTGTTTTTCGTTTTTACTTTTGACTTTCCACTAGTGACAAATTTTGACTCCTCCCCCATCCCCTGAAGTAACCAAAAAAAACCCGTCGGCCAATAAGCGCTTTTATTTCGGAAAGAAACACACGCTTCTTTTCTAGTTTAGCTTCTTCCTAGTAATTCGACCCCCCAATTCGCCTGACAGATTGTCGGGCGCTGCACATGTTTTTCCCGCTTTCTAAAATTCTTGAAACAACATCCTACAAGTATCTCTTGACATATTTATGGCCTCCCGACTTTGAAAAACAAAGGCCAGTCTCTGGTTTTCAAAGCAACTTCTTTCAACTAAAACGAAACCTAATACTTTTCCAATTCCCAATAACTTAAATGTTGCGTGAAATTCCTTTCTCAGACTCTAACGCGCACCAAGACAACAAAACGGCCCTGATTTATAATATGACAGAAAGGCAATACTAGCGACAAAGGTCTTCAAAATTTTCAATAGCAACTTTAACACAGCTAATTTATGGCCGATGGTAATTACTTCAAATGCAATTCACGAACTAGATGTTCAAAAAAAACCATAAATTTGATCCGAGTCGTCTTCCTGTGACAAGCTGCGCCTCGTAAATTTCTCTTTATTAATAAGCCATCGAATAAACAAACGCACATTTGTTTTTCAATAAAATTCGCGACCGTTTCAGTATGGAGCTCACCAAATATGTGGTGGCGCTACCGCTACAACAGCAAAGTGATTTTTTATAAACACTGATTGTATGAAATTTGACAAGCGTCCAATTTTTGGCGTAAAATAAAACAAAAGACGATCGACAAACAATTCAAGAAAATTTATAAAATTAAAAAATAACATAAAAATTAAAAAAATGTTCATTAAGTGAACAAAACTGAATCGATTGTCTAAAATTAATGTATATTTTAAGCAGGGTTGAGCTGATTTAAATCGTTTGATTAAAATCACGTTTAAAATCACCGATTTTAATCAACCTATATTTATTTTATTAAAATTCGTTCAATGTTATTAACGAAATACAAAATTGTATTTTCATTTAAAAATATAAAAAAAATCAAATTATTTTATTTAAATTTTATTTATTTAAAGTGTTTTCTTAATTTTTTTAATCATGATTTTTATCAACACTGTTAACTACTACACTAATAACTACTTGTAAAAAAATAATTACTCAAATGACACGTCGAAATTAATCCAATTTTGTGAATTACATATGGCGTAGATCTATTTAAAAAAATTTTGGCAGTTTAGTACTGTTAAATAAATTACGTAGGTGCATGTTTCAAACTTTGGATTCCAGAAGGAAATCGAAGTGACGCAATAAAAACTTACCTTCGAATCCCACCCAACCTCACCGAAGCAAGAAATACTCAACATTTAAACCCACCACAGCTTAAGTAGATGCACGATGAATTTGGATGCTCATAAAGTACGTAAGCATTCGTGGTAATGTAATCAGTGACTTTTCAAAATAAGTTCAATAGAATATTCATAGTTGCGGCGTACAGTAATTTTGCTAATGTGAACGGTCTATATTTACCCAAAAGACGTCAAAAGCAATAATTCAAATAAAATAAAATTGACTCTGTTTCCGGCGAAACCATGTACCACATGTCATATATGTACGCTGATAAAGTAACCTCGTTCTTGAAAGTAACTTACTTGTGATTTTTTACAGGCTCTTTGAATTGGAAAATATCTTATCTTAAAGCGTAGGCGAGTGCTGCTTGAATATCCAGTAAATTAATTCATTAATGCGAATTCCAACACAAACAATGAACATGTAGTATATGAATACACGAATTTTGATGGAATATTAAACCTTTTTACTTCTGTTTATTGCTGATTGTCACCTGATCTACACCGTTAGCTTTACACATTCATATACATAATGATTCTTGAAAGACCGACATCATGCAGTCGTAAGACTTGACCGTGAACTAATAACACAGTTGCAAAGCTGATGATAAAAATGTGTCGTACTGTTATGAGATTGATTAAAATTAATTACGTTTTCAAAGGTGTACAAAAATGAAACACGAACTAATCTGTATTAATAATTCGTCTTTTGTAATAACAGAATTTGTTTCGCGTTGAACTCGCACACAAAACGAAATTATAATAATTAACAAACCAAACAGATTACGAATGTGCTTACTGATTACAATGTTTTAAATTCTGGTTGTCATCACCATTACATTGTTATCAGCAAAGTCTCTTATTATTCATAATAAGAAGATACCAAAATATTTATGACGGACACGTTGCTTATAGAAATAACCTTTATTTACAATACAACTTAAATTAAAATTAAGAAAAAATACTAAAAATTTTTACACGGAAATTTCGTGTTGTAGTGATTTATTTGTTTACCTATCAGGGCACGTATTTATCAAGTAATTATTTTATTTTATTTCAATAAAAGGTCAATTTCGCGCCGTAACAATCATAAAACTACATTCTATCAACTATTTATTGCAAATACGATTTTAAATAGAAACTTCAGTAACGTATACGACAAGAAACTCAAAGTCGCCAGCAAGATATAATGAGCGACCTTGAGGATCAGCAACTTCCGTTTCCCCTGTGGCAAAGTCTCGATCGGGTCCTTCAAAAGGTAAAGCCTGCATCCGAGCATGTAGGTCTTAAAATACGAATCCCAATCGACCCGTTTGATGTCGAACTCGAACAGCTCCCTGTCTTTGGGGTTGAGCTTGTTCCACAGGTTCTGCACGTTCGTGTCCTTGAAGGTCCACTGGCGCGTGGCGAAGTACGAGATGACGTTCGAAAATTTCCTAATCTTTTTATAACCATCTACCAGCCTAAACATTCATTTTATGAAATACTTTCGCCAAGTTCCTCGCAAAGTACTTACAAGGGTTTCTTTCCGAAGCACGAGAGGAAGAAATCCACGACGTAAGCTGGTACTGTGTGGAGAAAGAACTCGCAGAGCAAATGCATCGTCAGGTTACTGTTGAGTAATAGGACGTAGTGCCAGATTATCAAGGGCGAGGGTATTTTGCTGGCATGTTTTGTCGCTAGGCTCATGTAGGAGGCTGAAGACAATTCATTTTTACTTACGCAAATTGATGTCATATAACTCACCCCAATTGAGTGGATTTTGACATCCACTAACGTAGTTGTACACTGTTGGAACTCGTTGATCGTCGATAGTAACAGGTTCACTTGATTCATGTAGCGTCCTGAAACATTAAATCTAATTTTGACAGATCCAGCAGTTCAAGGCAAGGCTGGACATTGAACCCCCCAAGGTCTCTGGTCTTGTAACTTAGCGACCTAGTCACCAGCCTTTGGTATTACACATCTACAATTTAGTACTTACTTAATACTTACTTAAAAATCTGAGTCCAACCAAGTCAGAAAAACCGCCGTCCTTCATGGAGTTCGAACCCCAGACCTCTAGTCTTCTAACCAAACGCCCCACCCGCCAGGCTACTATAGCCATAGACATAGCGAACTTAATTTATCATATTAATCACATTACCTTTGCCCAACGTTCCACGCAGAGGCCAAAATGGCATTCACGACGTAATCTGCCGGAACCAGGTCGGCCCTTTTGTTTTTGTCGCAGTGTAAAGTCCGCATTAGGCCGATGGCAGTCGCTATCAGCACCCCCGTTGGTCCATAGACATTATCTAACCAACCTGGCACTGGTTCCTTCAAAGAGGCAATAACTGAAAAATATGGCGTCACTTTGGGGCGAGGGGAGTCAGTAAGAGAAGCCGCTCTTACCTATAGCCGGTCTAAAAATCGAAATGGGCAACCCTTTCCCCTCAGTTTTCACAACTTCCTCGGCGATGGCCTTGGTGAACGCGTAGGTATTGGGCCACTCACCCAGTACACTAGAATACAAAATAATAAATTGAGAATTTAATCAAACGTTAGGGATTTACACCGGAGTTACGACGTCCAACATATCATCGTTAAGCGCCTCCACCAAATCCATTAACTGCTGCCCCTTTATTGGGGGTTCGTAGATTTCCTCGCTGATGTCACTTCTTGGGCAATAGGAAAACGCAGTGGATACATGGATGAACGACTGCAAATCCAACTGATTTGGTTCGGCTTGGTTACAGTAGTAACGCTTACCGTCAGCTGCTTCATATCCTTTGCTATCCTCAGTAAATCCCTGACGGCCCTCACGTTTATGTAGGTCGCCTTGCGCAAGCTCGCGTCGAAACGCACCGTCGCCGCGCAATGCAGGATACAGTTGACCTCACTCTTCAGCACGTCCAAGTCCTTTTCGCTCAAGCCAAGCTCGGGCTTCAGGCAATCTCCGGTGCAAAGCGAGAGCTTATCGGTGAAGTGAGGCACTTGTTTTTTCAGCGATTCGAAAGCCTGAAATTCGATTGGTTTATTTCTTTACTTTGCTTTGAAGGGTGCTTACTGGTATGTCGAAGAGTTCCTTGAATCGCTCGTTTGGGTCCTTGCCCTTTTTTTCCCTCACCAGCATGTAGATCCTTTCCACGTCGCTGCACGTGCGTAGCAGTTTCTCAATCAGTAGTTTGCCTGAAACACCATAGTTAGAAACGTACGGGTGGCAATTTCACTATGGGGTATTTACCCAGGAAGCCAGTGGCGCCCGTCAGAAACACCGTCTTCCCTCTGAAGTACTCCTGAATTTCGCTTGGGTCCTGGACCACATCAGTTGAAATACCGTCGTACATTTTGCCTTGCATCTAGATTAAAAAAAATATTTCTCAAAAATGTACTGAGTGTTGGCATAAAAAATCTGATGGAAATGCTGAAGTTGCTACCACCAAACCTCTCGCGTTTGAGAAGTCGAATTAAATTGACCTTCGACTATTCTCATTGGTGGAGGAAGCCTCACTCCGCCTACTCTCGCCTTTTGAAACCACTATTGGAAAGGGCCTCAATAATGAGGACACCCCACGTTAGCCCGAGAAGAAGAAGAAGAACAGAGGCAACGGACATCGTAGAACTAATAGCAAAAGCAGTTGACATAGAAATACAACAAACAAAAGATTTTTATTTTGAAACTGTTAAAAAAGGATGACTAGGCAATAATAAAAGAAAACAATCCAGAAGGAATAAACAGTCGAGAAAAGAAGGCAGATTATAGCTCAAAAGAAAGAACCTTAAAGAGAGAGAGTAAATAACCAGAGTTTAAAGACAAAAGGAAGATCGGGAGACGATGACTTAATCCTTCACGAAACGAACACCTGTAGGGCAAAAGTAAAAAATTTTACTTGGTTGGAGTTGGTTTCAATCTACCTACTCTTCCCCTTGAAATCGTTAAGGGTTACAACGTATACAAAGAACCATGATAAAGAGGATGCTCAGTACTTGTCTCGAAGGCAAGAGCGAAAGGCAATCAATGAAACGCGAGGCAAGAAAAACGGATTACGGACAGAAGCTCCAGCCTTCAGATCGCCTGGTGGCCTTGCTCTTACAGAAGGCCTATTTATGATATATCAGACAAAAGGTCCACCCTTAGATCGCCTAGTGACCTTGCTCTTGCACGAGGCTATTTATGATATACCCTTCAGATCGCCTAATGATCTTGCTCTTGCAGGAGGCTAAGGCCCAGTAAAGAAGCATTTTCTTTTTTCAGGTAGAGAGCTGACCCATACAAACTCACTCCTTTCGATGGAGGAAGTCTTAATCTGTCTACCCTTAACACGTCCCCTCGCAATTTTGATTATCGGACTGAAAAGAAGACCAAAGGTAACGAATGAACTTCGGAGAACAAATAACAGAGGCACGTAGCAAAAGAATGACATTAGATGGACCATACGAATTTTAATTGGGAACCATGGGGACCAGATGATTGTAAATTAAGTAGGGAAGAGATAGCCACTGATTGCTCAAAATAGAGATCAGCGAAGGGAAAGATGATTTGGAATCAATCATTTTGGGAAGAGGGGGATACAACGCCCTGCGGGGTCGTGTCAAAGAACTGGGAGGGGAGAGGCGCGGCACTAGAGGATTTCCCAATTCAAACGAACGTGCATTAATGGAACATTTACTTCTGTTTTTCTTCATTTGTTTTCATAAATATTGAACCAAAATCAACTTACTGCATATCAAAGAATTCGGAAAAAAGGAACGTAGGTGACACCCACACGTGGCGGGAAGCAATCTGTTAAAAATTGCATAATCCCTTTGTTTGCCCGCTATTAATTTCCTTCTCGTTTGAAATAAATTTGTGAACCCTTTCCCAGTGTGACCCCAGTTTGAAATATTGATGTGGTTGCAATTAAGGCTCTAATAAGTGAACCCTTCACAATGAGCCCTTACCCCTGAGGAATTTCACAAGCTCCTGAAAAAAGGGACATCTAAAGATCCCTCTGCTGCGGACCCCCAGTAAGGTACGTGAAACCCATATGTATTTTAAAATATGCCAAAACTACTCTAATATATCCCAATACTATAAATTTATAAAGGGATAAGAACTCTCTCCCTAATTCATCTAAAATTCGATGCATTTATATTCCGTGGCCGCGGTAAGTAGGGTTAATAACGGGGAAAGGCTGCATCTCTCACCCCCACGACCCTTCCTACATTCCATCAAAGCGAGTTTTCGGAAGGTGAAAAGCCCAAAGGCCTTCACTTTTGCAAAATGAAAGGGCCTTTGGTGCATTGAAGAAGGGTTACGTAACCACAAAGGTGGACTTGGAGAGCTTATCCAAAGAGATCATATCTGCTTTGCCCATTCATAAAAAAATAATCCAAAGATGAAGACTTCTCGTTGGAAAATCAAAAGCAAAGTACGATCTCTGATAGCAAGTCCTAATTTTTAAACAATTTAATTACGTAAATGACATTAATTTCAAATTATAAACAAACAAATAGATTGGAACTAAACATTAGCGGGACTACTTTCGAGTCTAGTTAGTATGTTCCTGCCATCTCCTTTACTCCGGTTGTTGTCTTCCTCGACGGACTTTCGTAATTTGAACGTCACGTTTCCCTCCAGCCCCATTTTGAACTCGATCACGATGAGCTTCCCAAAGCACGACATCCTGATGAAGGCCGCGATCAATCCAACGGTGTGTCCTTTGCTAATGGAGATTTTGAAGTAGTCCTTTATCGACCTTGCAGCTGGGGTTTCGCCCTTGACGTAAATCGCCTGCATCAACTCGTTGAATAAGTTACAAACTGAAATGAGGGATTCCCCCAGTAACACCCTCGACAAGTTGCCAGATTGGGTACTTTCCCCTATTTCTAGAGGTTTTTTTTTTCATTGCGGGAATTTTTTTTTCAGTTCTGTTTGATTTAGTGAATTTTAACATTTTATTGGTGAAAACCTGGCAGTTCTGATTCTGAGTAAGTCCACCTTTTTGACAAAAATAAATTAAGTAAAGAAGAGAGGGCAACAGACTGTTCAAAAGAGATTATTCCAAGGGGTGAGTGGAAAAGGCAGTGCCCGAACTAAGCCTAACAAAGAAAAGAAATCACCATATCTTCCAGAAATCGTAAAATCTCTTCAGTTTCTCAATTCTTCTATTACGCTTGTAAACTTGAATAGACTTGGATAGTTCTAGAAATTTCACGTACCAAGTTACAACGAAAAAGTCTTTAAAAATCCGTTAAATATGATTTGGATTGGCAATCATTTTGGAAAATACGTCTAGAGGATTCATCGTCCTTTCTCGTTCCAACAATCAAACAGGTCCTCCTATCAAAGCGAGTTTTTGGAAGGCCAAAGGCACATCAGGCTTTTACTTTTGCAGGATAAAAGAGCCTTTGGTGAATTGAGCGATTACTGAGGTATCCATGAAGGTAGACTTTGAGAACTTATCCAGAAAGATTAAATCTTTTTCGACCATTAAAAAAATGCAAGGAAGAAAACCTCTGGTGGAAAAGCAAAAGCAAAGCACGACGTCTGGTTTAAACACGAACGGCAAGCCCTAATGGTTCATTGTTTTGAGCAGAGTTGCTAGATTAGGGGATTTTACCCTATCTATAGAGGATCTCTTCTTCATTGCGGGAAAGCTGGGGAACGTTTTAAATTAAAAGCCATCAAATAATGTGAATCAAATTTCATTTAACGGATTTTAAGATTTTATTTGTCGAAAACTTGGCAGCTCTGGTTCTGAGTAGGTTCGATAATAAATATATAATAATAAATCAAGAGATTGCAACAGAGATTGCTCATAAGGGAGAGTAAAAAGGACAGTGGCCAAATTAAGCTTAAAAAAGAAAAGAAATTACCATATCTTCCAAAAAACGTAAAATCTCTTCAGTTTTTCAATTCCTATATTACGCTGGTAAACTTGGATAGACTCGGATGGTCAAAATCCAGGAATTTCACGTTCAAGGTCAAAACGGAAAAGTTTCCGTTAAATGTGATTTGAATTGGCGATCATTTTGGGAAGAGCTCTAAATACCTCCAAGGTATTCCTCGCCCTTTCTCCTCCAAATGATATAGTTCTCCTATCAAAGCGGATTTCGGAAGGCCAAAAGTGCACCAGCTTTTACTTTTGCAGAATGATAGGGCCTCTGGTGAATTGAACGATTACGAGGTAACCATGAAGGTAGACTAGAGTCCAGAAACATCAAATCTTTCTCGGCTATTAAAAAAAATGCAAGGAAGAAGACCTCTGATTGGAAAAGCAGAAGCAAAACACGATGCCCTAATGGTTTAGTGTTTTGAACAGCGTTACCACATTGGGGGATTTTTTTCTTCATTGGGGGAAAAAACTTAAAACATTTGAAATTAAAACCCATCAAATATGTGGGGGTATTTTTAAAAAATCCATTAACCCGGAAGGTCTGGTTCTGAGTAGGTCTACTTTTTTGTTCAATTTAAAATCGCGTTTCGAAAGGATGAAAAATAATTCACATGCAGCGAAAGTCCCATCCATGACAATACAGGGTGTAATCGATTACGTTTCACTTATTAACTTCGTTTGTTGTATTACATCCGCGGATTCACTGCTCTATCCTTTAGTGCAATGCTTCTCAAAGTTTTTTTTTTTGTAAAAAGTAACCCCCCACACGTATGCCATAACATCGCTTCTTTTCCCGTGTATTGCATCAATAATGGTTTCAGTAAATGAAACTTATTCGATTACACACTGTGTATACAGGTGTTTGTTTTAAAGTAAGAACTTAGGCAAAGATGGAATGGGCCTTTGTACGTTCTAGCCCGGTTCAGAGGCATTAGAACCTAATGCTATCCCTAACGCATATTTCAATCTTCAATTCTATCAGCATTAGTTGTTCTGATTGAATTCCTATGGTTTCAGTTTCAGACAACTATCATCAGCCACGTGCCATCACCGAAATTAAAAGTAAAAGTAAATGAATGACGTGTCTTAACTCTTCACGAACGTTTCCCGACGACTCAGCTGAGTTATTAACGAATTAATTTTTTTGTTTAAAGAATGTTGCACGTCAGCAATAATTGCAGTATAATAATTTTTTACTGCGTTGTTTATATTAATCTGAAATGCATCTGAATGCATTCGAGTTCGATCATAAAAAAAATCCTCCGGCCGGTCATTCTTTTAGAAGCCACTAAATTAATTAGTTAACAAAATTTGATTTTACTGGATCATCAGATCCAACTCAAAAAACGAACAAACTTATGTTTTCTTGCGTGCTTGATGATTGCCGACTAGTTGTAAGGTGTAAGTACCTACGTACTACATAGAAGGACAGCGAGTTTCAAAGTCCACCGTTTAATTCAAATAAAATTATACATACCTCTGTGTTATTAGCTCACTATGTATTTAATTTAATTTTTTTGAAAAACGAAGGTATTACTTAAATAAACCACCGAGCGAAGACCGTCGTTATTGGCGCGCGTCGAATTTTTTTTTTAAGTAAGCGCTCGTTGGCTCGTTTACCGCAACGTTTGCACTAAAATTGTTGCTGCTTATGCGGAACATATTTGTTTAATTATTAGATGAAAACAAATCACTGCCCCCCCCCCATTTTCCCCGTGTTGTTAAAGCGCGCAATGCCACCGGAGAACGTGTCCCGTTGAAGAGCGAGTTCGCAAACAATTTTTTCTTGCACTTGAAATTTCTTTTTTTTTCTGTTTCGGTCGTTCCTGGCCTGGGGATATCCCAAAATCGAGTTGGCCCACCAAATTAAGGTGTTTTTTTTTTGTTTATGGACGATCTTTTTAAAAACAAGCGAGCGAGCAATTTTCTACGCTTTTGTTTTTTTAAAATGAAGCTATACACTGGTCCACCTAGTTTTAATAACTAATTTATTAGGAGATGATCAGGGTAATCCCGTGCAAGCAAAATTGGTTCACAGGCACAAAACCTTCCCTGCCCTCTCCCCCTTCAGACCACCACAAATTCACACAGAAAAGAAAGAAGAAGCGAATGAAACAGTTTCTTTTTTAAACTCATTTCCCTTCCTTATCAGACTACAAATTAAAAATGTTAATGAAAAAATTGGTTAACAATTAAATTCAAAACAATTTATTTGCTTTCCAAAACAATTAGATGTTTTCTTACACAAGGAGTTACGTTTTCGGCACGCGAAACACAATTTCTCCTCGTTTCGTTGCCAAGCACCCTCAAGGTCGACGCTTTTCGTAATTAGTCACCGGCGTGAAATCTAAACTGACCACCTGAAATAGAAAGCGAATTTTTTGCCACTCGTTTCTATTCTTAAAACATCTTCTAAATAGGAGGGTGGGTCGAAAAAAACCGCTCGTGTAAATTGCCCACTTAAAATTAAATAAAATTTTCTAAATGCAAGGGTGGATCAAAAAGAGAATAAACGAGTTTGCTTGTTTAAATTGGTCATCTGAACCACTTGAGACTTTTTATTTTAAAAGTTTTTCTAAATACGAGGATCGCCCAAAAAATAAGGAAGTGCTGCACAACGTTTGTGTGCAGACGGCCCGTACTCGCCCATACGCCGCAACTCATCGCGCAGCTTATTTTTCCTTTGAAAAGGCGAAGAGTCATTGATAAAGACAACACCCCCCCTCCTCCCCCCGACTTAGGGCTTGTAATTATACGCATGTTGCTTAAAAGACAAAAGTCTATAAAAAAAGAGAAACTAACCAAATAAAATTTTTTGTTGCAAATCGGTTTTGATTGCAGTGGACCCCAAGAACATCCTCTGTACAGCTGTTTCGGCCCTATTTGGGGCCTCGTCAGCAAAAAGTTGTGTCAAAAAATGATCGCAAGATGTCGCGATTCAAACCATTAACCAAATAAACCTGTGAAATGCATAAAAAGAACACAATTTGATGAAAATATAAAAAAATAAGATATAGAATGAAAAAAAACAAAAAAGAACTAAAACAGACAGATATGCGAAATAAATTTAACGAAGAAATAAAAGAAGATCGATGATGATCCTCCAGCGTAGCAAAAAAAAAGAAAAAACAAAAGAATCGCGCGACAACAATAACAAAAGAAATCAAAGGAAATTCGATTTTGGTTTTCTTTTTTCTATTCTCCGTTAATCCTTTGATTTTCTAATGGATTGGCTTGGGCAAATCGTCCACCTTTCTTTTACTTTTCGTTCATTTTAAAATCTTTTTTATTTTTCTCTCACTTTTGTTTTTAATATTTCGTCACTTGCGCATTTCATTTTTCTTTTGTCTTTTTTTGCCGAATTATTTTGTTTTGCTTTCTATTTTTTGTTTTGTATTTCGATGTTACGCATTTCGTTCAGTTCTTTTGTGTTTCTTTTTCTTTGACTTACTTTTTGTGTTTAACTTTTCTTTTCTTTTTTAAAATTCTTTGATATTTTCTGTTATATTTTTGATTTTCGCGCAATTTTAATTTTATTTGTGTATTTTGAAGCTTGTAGGTACGTCTCAGTTCTCTTTTGTTTTTCGTCGAATTGCTTTTCGTATTCAAAATGTCTTTTGTTTTCTGTCGTTTTTTTATTTTGTTTCGATTCAGAAAATCATCGATTGTCTTTTGTTTTTCTCTTTGTTCTATTGTTTTATATTATTTTTCCTTTACTTTAATTTTTATATTTATTTAAATACTTGCTTATTTAATTTCTCTTTTGTTTCTTTTTCATTTTTTTTTGTTTTGTACTTCGATGCTCACAAATTTCGATTCTTTTGTTGGTTTTTCGACGAGTCTATTTTACTTTTATTTGTGTAGTTTGGATCTTATTGATCCTTAGTTTTCTTTTGTTTTTTCGTATTCAGGATTTCTTTTGTTTCCTGCCGTCTTTTTATTTTCTTTCGATTCCCAAAAACATCGATTTTCTTTTGCTTTTTTCTTTGCTTTATTGTTTTATATTATTTTTCCTTTACTTTAATTTTTATATTTATTTAAGAACTTGTGTATTTCATTTCTCTTTTGTTTCTTTATGCCGAACTTTTATTCGTTTACATTTTCTTTTGCGTTCCGTTTTTTTTTTTTGTTTTGTTTTGTACTTCAATGCTCACAAATTTCGATTCTTTTGTTGGTTTTCGTTTTTTTATGTTTAACTTTTGTTTTATACTTTCTGTTATACTTTCTTATTTTCGCACAATTCAGAACAGTAGAATCGACGAGTCCATTTTACTTTTATTTGTGTAGTTTGGATCTTATTGGTGCTCAGTTTTCTTTTGTTTTTTCGTATTCAAAATTTCTTTTGTTTTCTGTCGTTTTTTTTATTTTCTTTCGGTTCAGAAAATCATCGATTGTCTTTTGTTTTTCTCTTTGTTTTATTGTTTTATATTATTTTTTTTTTACTTTAATTTTTATATTTATTTAAATACTTGCGTATTTCATTTCTCTTTTGTTTTTTTTTGCCGAATTTTTTTTTTGCGTTTACATTTTATTTTGCTTTCAGTTTTTTTTTGTTTTGTTTTGTACTTCGATGCTCGTAAATTTCGATTCTTTTGTTAGTTTTCGTTGAATCACTTTTTTTGTGTTTGGCTTTTTTTTTGTTTTAAAAAATCCTTTTATACTTCGTGTTATACTTTTTTATTTTCGCACAATTCACAGCAGTAGAATCAACGAGTCCGTTTTACTTTTATTTGTGTAGTTCGGAGCTTATAAGTGCTCAGTTTTCTTTTGTTTTTTCGTCGAATTATTTTTTTAATTTAAGATACCTTTTGTTTTATGTTGTTTTTTTACTTTGTTTTTTTGATTTTTGTACAATTCACCGCCTGAGAATCATTGATCTTCTTTTGTTCTGCTTTACTTTTATTTGTGTAGTTCGGAACTCATAAGTGCTCAATTTTCTTTTCTTTCTTCGTTGAATTATTTTTTGTATTTAAGATATCTCTTGTTTCTTTATTTTGTTTTTTTTTTAATTTTTCTACAATTCACCGCCTGAGAATCATCGACCATCTTTTGTTCTTTTTAATTTGCTTTATTGTTTTATATCTTGTCACTTACCTACACATTCATTTCTCATTAAAGTTTCCTTCGTCGAATTATTTCTTGTACTTAAATTTTATGTGTACTTCGAAGTCGTTTTGTTGTTAAAAGAGAAACTAACAAAATGAATCAACGAATGAAATACGAAATAAACACAAAAAAATGAAAAAAAAAAAATTCGTAAAACGAAAAAATTCCAGACGAGAAGAAACAAAAGAAAACTGAAACAAACCATGTACGAAATAAATTTAACGAAGAAACAAAAGAAGATCGATGATGATCCTCCAGTACGCTAATAATAACAATAACAAAAGAAATTTTTTTTTGTTTCTTCTTAATTCTTTGACATTCGGAAAATTGCCTTCGGAAAATTTTATTTTGTTTTTCGTTTTTTTTTTAGAATTTTCCTTTGCTTTAATTTTTATGTTTTTGCCCATACTTTTCCATTTACATTTTATTTTTGAATTCTGTGTTTTTTTTTGTTTTTGTTTTGTACTTCAGTGTTTACATGTGTCGATTGTTTTGTTCTTTTTTCGTTGACTTACTTTTTGTGTTTAAACTTTTCTTTTTTTTTAATTTTTTTTATACTTTCTGCTAGACTTTTCTTATTTTCGCATAATTTACAGAAGTTGCTTTTATTTGTGTTGTTTGGAGATTATTGGTGCTCAGTTTTCTTTTGTTTTTTCGTCGAATTATTTTCTGGATTTAAGATCTCTCTTGTTTTCTGTTGTTTTCTTATTTTGTTTTTTTTTATTTTCATACATTTCGCAGCAATAGAATCGACGAGTTTATTTTATTTTTATTTGCGTAGTTTGGAGCTTATAGTTTCCATCCTCCGTTTTTTCGTCGAATTATTTTGTTTTATTTTTGTATAATTCGCCGATCTTCTTTTGTTTTTCCTTTGCTCTTTGTTTGTTTTTCCTTTGCTCTTTTTTTGTTTTCCTTTGCTTTTTGTTTTATCTTTCGTCACGTCATTTCCAATTTTAGTTTTCCTTACCGAATTATTTTGTTGTAGTATTTTTATTTGCACTCTGAAGTTCTTTTATTTTTAAAAACAAATCAATGAAATACAAAAAAAAACGCCAGGCATTTGATAAAAAAAAGAAAATAGTAAAAAAATAACAAACGCGAAAAAATACTCGACGAAGAGAAACAAAAGAACTGAAACAAACAATGTGGATGTACGAAGAAACAAAAGAGGATCGATGGTCCTCAAGCGTAGCAAAACAATCCTACAGGAAACGCTAATAATAACAATAATACGAGGGTCGCCCAAAAAATTAAGTGCACAATGCTTGTGTGCAGTCCGTACCGTCGTACGAACCGACGTACGGGCTGTATACAAGCATTTTTTGGGCGACCCTCGTATTATTGTTATTATTAGAGTTACGACAATTCGGAACGCAAATTGTTTTTCTCTTGACCATCTAAAAAGACAGGGCCCCAACTTAGGAACGGTTTTTCAATAAATTCAGAATTTAAACGGAATTTAGAGCAAAAAAACGTGTCCCTCGACGAAAGGCGAATAAACAAACTATTTGACATAGAACTGCGATCAAAAAACGCCTAGAATCTGCCCCCCGAGACTTCTAGAACCATCTTCTAGATAGCGCGACAATCATAAACTGAATGTAACTGAGATCAACAGATCATCTGAGTTCGGCGCTTATACGATTATGAAGGACAAAGATTGCCAAAAAAGAATCCTAAGCATTCAATTTTTAAAAAAATCGTATTGTTACGAATTCGAGGTCCGGAAGATGTAATAGTTTATTAAATCAAAAATTCCCTAATTTTGCACTTAACGCATTAAAAACACTAAAGTTCTTTTTCTATCAAATAACAATAATCGTACACGTGATTCAGATACAGATTTCATCGTCCAGGTCCAGAACCTTCAAGTGAAATTTTAGCACCGCCTAGAATTTGCCTTACGAAACATCTAGAACCATCTAGACGCTAGAAAGCGAAATGGATTCATCAGCGGGGCGAATTTAGGTCGACACAAAACGTCACTATTACCGAATACCAAAGTTTAACGTAATTTAAATGCTACGCAAAACAGTAAAATTGTTTGACAGCTGTTAAACGTCAAACCTCAATCGATTTGAAGTATTCCTTTTCAATTTTCATCTATGTAAAAACAAAACCAACTTTTCAATTGAACACTGTTACAACGTTTATTACATCGAAATAGTTTCTGAATGTGTGAACAAGTAAAGAATACATAAATACAACGACGGGAAGTGAGATAGAAGCGAACACATAATCATTTCCTTTATTTTATTACTCTCTGGTCGTCTTTCTGGATATTTGTTCTTTGATGCACCCAATTAACGTGCTTTAAAGGCAGGTTTGGGATTGTTAGCCCATTAAGCTAAGTGTGTTTTATTATTACTATTGCTTTTTGTTCAGTCCTCATATGTACGTTTTATTATTTTGATACCAACCCAGCTCATTATGACTATTCGTATACAATAATTATTAACTTTCTAATCAACCCTTGTATACGTAATATTTTTTTTAATTTCTATTGTTACGACACTCGAGATATATTAATGTTTCTGATTATCTGATCAACCCTCGTATGTATAAACATTATTTTTATTTTTGTTGTTGCACTGTACTACTCCATTTTTAAATTAATTTTCTGCGCAGTGCAATAATGATGACTTGAATTATCAGTTGGACATTGAACCGCCCTGTAAGAGTTGTAAGCGTTATTGTTGGATACGATTTTAATATATCTGAGGCAACCCAATCCATCATTAATTTTTTGGTCAACCCCTTTATTATATATACTTTTTTTAATTTTGATTGTTAGAGTACCTGAGACGTAGCGGCGATTACGACACAAACTTTTTGATCAATCCCCGTATTGTAATTTCTTTTTTTAATTTTGATTGTTACAGTACCTGAGGCACAGCAGCAATTACAACACACCTATAACCTTCCTGATCATTTATCGGATTACCATGAAGAGTGAGGCTCCTCAAATTCCCGAGGGCGCGCAGCTTCTTCACCTCCTCGAAATTTTCAATCTTATTTCTGTGCAGATATATAATCTTCAGGTTCGTGAACCGGAGCAAAACCTGGTCGATTTGGACGATGCAATTGAAACTCAGGTCGATCCAACCCAGCTGCTCGGGGAACTCCATGACGGTGTCGAGGAAGACGTCCAGCCTCTCAAGGTTGGGGAGGCGGTTGTTGTTGAGCCAGACAGCCCTGGTCAGGAACTTATTCCGCTCGCCCTTGTCGGGTAAACGGCCGATCCTCGTCGCTCTGGCATGACCCGTGTCTAGTGCTGAAGGTCGCTCAGTTTTCGGCCGGGGAGTGTCATTTGGGGCTTACCTGAGAGGTCCTTTAGTTTTTTGAAGGAGAAATCCGCCGGTTTGGCTAGGTCCAAGGCGTTGAGGGACGACCGGTGCATGATGTCATGTTGTTTTTAATGCGGGCACTTCAAATTTTGATTTTTTTCATTTTAGGTGAATGTCATTTGGACTTTTCCCAGGGAACCGTGGTTAGGTTGCCTTGATTATTAAAGTGTATTTTTGGATTTGCCCCATCTATTCAATCTATGAATTAATTTTTGATTAACAAATTATTCGTGGACAAAGAGGCTAATAGGTGACAAGCAGCCTAATGGTTCGCGGATAAAAATGCCAGGGAATGAAATAAAGAAGGCTAGTGGATGATAGAAAAGCTAAGTACTCGTGGACAAAGAAGCCAGTAAATGAAATAAAGAATAGTAATGAATGACCGAAAGGCTAAGTGGACTAAAAAGGACAATGGATGGAATAAAGAAGGTTGATGGATGACAAATAGGCTAATGGCCCGTGGGCAAAAAGGCCAATGGCTCATAGACATAAAGGCCAAGGTATGAAATTAAGAAGGCTATTTGATGACCGAAGGGCTCATGGCGTCATGGTTCAAGGACAAAAAGGCTAATGGATGTATCACGGCCGCATTGTAACCTAAAATATTTCACCCAATAGCATTGATTAGTAGGGAGAATAGAGAAACCCTTATTTGCAGCCTCCATTTTCTCTCTTCATCAACGCCTCATTTTTTTTTTTAATTTCTTTGAGCTCGACATCCCAGACGACCATTAAATTAATTAGAAACTATTGAGCACAAGTACAACATCGTTAAAGTATTAAAATCGAACAAACCAGTTTATAGGTTCAACGAACGCACACATCTTCTAGGAAAAGAAAAAAGAAAACTTTCTGTGACGTTTGATAACGTTTCGTTTTTGTTTTGCAATATTTTTTGGAAGCAAACGTCAGCGGAAACCAAATTAACGACGACCCAGTTTCGACGACACATTAACGCATCTGGATCGCCTTGACTTTAAACAAAGGCAAAGTTGCACATATTTCGAAACATCAATAACAGAAAACAAAAGAAAATATTTAAAAAAACGACGCAAAAAGCGCTAATAATAACAAAAGAGAAAACAAAAACAAAAGAAGACTGGCAATTTGAAAATCAACAGACCGACAAGAAAACAATAAAGAAACTAATAAAACGGACTAATTAAATGCAAATAAATAATTTTTGGAAGAAGAAATAAAGAAAATATTAAAAAAATAAATAAAAGAAGACTTGCGAATGTACGCAGACTGTTTGAAAATCAAAAGATCAAACAAAAGACAATTTCATGAAAAAATACGATGTAAGAAAAAATACTCGACGAAAAGTAACTGAAAGAGAAAAAAAAAACAAAAGAAGAACGCAAAAAGTCCGCGAGAAACGCTAATAATAACAATCGTAAAAGAATTAACTAAAAAAAGAACAAAAATGTCGGAAGGAAGAGATGAACAAAAGCAAAACAAAAGAATATCGACGATTTTCCACTCTCTGTTTAAAAATCAAAAGACCAACAAAAAAATGATGAAGAAACTAATAAAAAAGGAAAAAATTCCTTTTTTTTAAGAAAATATTTTAAAAAATTACTAAAAAGGCTGCGATTCTACGCAGAATCAAAAGGCCAAACCAAAAAAAGACAATTTCATGAAAAAATACGAAATAACAAAAAATACTCAACGAAAACAAACTGAATGAGAAAATAAAACAAAAGAAGAACGCAAGAAGTCCGCGAAAAACGCTAATAATAATAATAATCGTAAAAAAAATTAAAGGAAACTAAAAGAAGAACAAAAAAGTCCGAAGAAAGAGATGAACAAAAGCAAAATAAAAGAATACCGACAATTTTGCACTGTCTGTTTAAAAATCAAAAGATCAACAAAAAACAATAAAGTGGAATAATTAAACAAAAAGAAAAAAAAAGGAATGAAAGAAAATATTTAAAAAAAAAGAAAACAAAATAAGACTTGCGAATGTATGCAGATTGTTTGATAAACAAAAGACTAAACAAACAAAAAACGATTTCATGAAAAAAGAAAATATTGAAAAATGCGAAATAAGAGAAAATACTAGATGAAGGAGACTCAAAGAGAACTGAAGGAAACGATGTGGAAATACGAAATATCTTGAATTTAATAAAGAAACAAAAGAAGAACGCAAGAAATCCGCGAGCAACGCTATTAGCGCAATTGTAAAAAAAATATAAAAGAAACTAAAAAAAGAACAAAAAAATCCGAAGAAAGACATGAACAAAAAAAAAACAAAAGAATACCGGCGATTCTACATTGACTCTTCAAAAGTAAAAACACCAACAAAAAAAAACCAAAAAGAAACTAAAAAAATGAAGTCATTAAACAAGAAAAAAAATCAAGGAAAAGGAGTAAAAGAAAATATCAAATGCGAATGTACGCAAACAGTTTAAAAAACAAAATACTAAAAAAACAATTTCATGAAAAAATAATAAAAATACTAAAAGATACTCGACGAAAAGAAACAAAGATACCTGAAACAAGAAAACAAGGAAATACGGAATAAATTTGACGAAGAAACAAAAGAAGGTAGAAGATGATCTTCCTGTATAGCAAAAAAAGGAAAACAAAATCTGCGAGAAGCGCCAATAACGATGACAATAAAAAAAACCAAAAGAAATTCAATTTTGTTTTTCTTTTGCACTTTTTTTAAATTTTCTGTTAATCCTTTGATTGTCGAATAAATTGCCTTCGGAAAATCGTCGATCTTCTTTTGTTTTTAGTTTATTTTGTACGCAAAAACAGAACAAAACTGCTGAAATGTGTAAGTGATTGAATATATAAAAAATAAATAAAATGAATCGAATAATTGAATTGGCTTCCGGTTGGATCCGCGTCACTGCCGACGTTTCGTTCTCCATTGCAGAAGAACTTCCTCAGGGCTGCTGCTACAAGTACGAAAAGTACAAAACAAAAAAAAATAGAAAGGAAAATAAAATGTTAATGCAAAAAATAGTAATTCGGCAAAAAGAAACAAAAGAGAAGTAAAATACGCAAGTCACCAAATATAAAAAGTAAAAGTAAATATTTTTGTTTTCTATTTTTATTTTCTTTTGTTTTGCCCCCTAACTTAAGAACAATGAGTCATCCACTTCATTTTTCTATTCTACATTCTTGCTTACATATCAACTTTCTTTTGTCTTTTTTTTTATTATTATTTTTCGTATTAAGTTTTCTTTTGTTTTCTACCATTTTTTATTTTCCTTCCAGTTCTTGTTTGCTTTTTTTTTGTTGAACTATCTTTTCGTACAGTTTTGTTTTCTTTTCATTTTCCTTTTTTTTAAATCTTTTTCTTGCTTCCTGACAGCTCCTTATCGATCGTTAATTTAATTTTGCTCGTATTTCTTTTTTTTCAAATTATTTCTTTTTTGGTTTTAAGCTCTCTTTTGTTTTCTATTATTTTATTTTCTTAAATTTTTAGAGTTTTCTATATTTTGTTATTCTGTTTGGATTTCAATGCTTCATTTTTGTTTTTTTTTTGTCGAATTATTCTTTTTCATTGATTTTTTTTATCTTTAACAATATGTTTTCTTATAAATTTTTTATTTCGGTTGCCGACCGCCTTTTGTTTTCTTTTAATTAACAAAATGTCTCTCTTTTTTCCTTTTCTTAATTGAAATATCTTTCAATATATCTTTGATTCTTTTTTTTGCTTGATCTCTAAAAGTTTTCTTTTTTTATCAATTAATAAAATTATGATGATGATGATGATTAATAAAATGTCTTTCTTTATTTTTCTATCTTAATCGAAACGTTTTTGTTTCTTCCCGTTCGAAATTCTTCTGCGATTTTTTGTTTGATCCCAAAAAAATGTTTTTCTTGTAATTTTTCATTTCGTTCGCCGATCGACTTTTGTTTTCTTGTAATTAATGAAAAGTCTTCCTCTATCTTTTGTTTATCTTACATCTTTTGTTTGTTGTTATTTTATTTTCTTAAAAATTTTACAGTTTTTTTTATTTTGTTATTCCGTTTGTATTTCATTGCTTCAATATTTCAGTTCCCTTTTGTTTTTGTTTTCTCTTTTTCGCCGAATTATTCTTTTTTATTGATTCTTTTTTATCTATAACAAGATTTTTCTTATAAATTTTTCATAGTAATTGCCGATCGCCTTTTGTTTTCTTTGAATTAACAAAATGTCTCCCTCTTCCTTTCTTTTCTTAATTGAAACGTTTTTCTGTATCTTTAATTCTTTTTTTGCTTGATCTTTCTTTTTTTTATCAATTAATGAAATGATGATGATGATGATTAATAAAATATCTTTCTTTATTTTTTCTTTCTTAATCGAAACGTCTTTGTTTCTTCCCTTTTGAAAATTTTCTTCGATTTTTTGTTTGAATTGAAAAAAAAGTTTCTCTTATAAATTTTTCATTCGTTTGGCGATCGTTTGTCGATTGTTTTCTTGTAATTAATGAAAAGTCTTCCTCTGTCTTTTGTTTATCTTATATCTTTTGTTTGTTGTTATTTTATTTTAAACGTCTTCGTTTCTTTCCGGTTGAAATTCCGGGTTTAATTGATTACCTTTTGTTTTAAACTCTCCCGAGACTTATTTGAAAAAATTAAATCAAGCGTATCAAGACACTCAAGACACACCAAATTTACTTTGACGTTTTTCCTGTCAAAACTACGCCTGTTTGTAACTTTATTTTCATTTTTTTGGTAAAACATGGCCCAGAAAGTGAGGCCCACGAGGGAAAGACACAAAAAGATCGTCGACTTTCACATCAACGAAGTCACCATCACAGAATCATCATTCCCAGTCGATTATTCGTTCAACAAATTCAGGGAGCTCAAGCGTATCTCTTTACGATAACCCCAATTTACCCCCAAATCAACCGACAACATTGCAGCTGTCGAGTGCGAACAGGCCAGAATAACGAGGCTCGGCGACACCCCACAACGCAGCAAGGAGAACAAGAAATACCTGACCAGAGCTGTGTGGCTCAACAACAACAAGCTAACCGACATAAAGGGGTTGGATACCCTCGTCAAGACCGTTCTGGAATTCCCCCCCAAACTGGCATGGATCGATCTATCCTACAACTACATCAAAAATATCGACGAGGTAACTTACGATAAGTCGTGGGCCCAGTCTTGAATTCGCTGGCGGGTGATTGTTTCAGGTGATTCTACAGTTTCCCAACTTGACTATCATAAATTTCCATGGCAATCGAATTTCTGACATAACCGAAGTGGCGAAGTTGAGTCAATTGAAGAAGCTGCGCAATATCACCTTCCACGGCAACCCCATCGTCAATCGCAAAGACTATAGATTGATCATCATGGCATACCTGCCCACGGTGAAGGCTCGCGCTTGGTAGTTTTCATCCAACCAATCACTTTTATTGTCATTCTAGATCGTCCACTTGGATTTTCAACCAATTCTCAAGAGCGAAAGGTCCCTACCCATCCACCCGGACGCTCTCAAATATTTCAAGTCCATGAAATTGGAAACCAAAGAGGGAGAAGCGAGGAAATTCTGGGGAGGAGAAGAGGTAACCGCAAGCGAAATTGAGGGACCCTCGACACAAGGAAAAGAAGTAGTGCAGAAGACGTCGCCTGTCACTAAAGAGAGCCAGAAAATCGAAAGACCTAGAAGGGAAGCCTTTACAAGTAGGGGGCCCTGCGCATGTGTTATCAATCGAAGGCTGTATCAAAATACTCATTTGGACTGATTGTGAGTTGAAATAAATGTGCGAAAAATTTTGGTGGAATATCAAAGTTATTTTAACTTTTAATTTAAGAGATGTTTTGAAAATGCGCATCGAGGGTACCGATTTATTTGGACGTACGTGTACAGTCGCGATCATGTAAGTGGCGACCGATTGAGTATTTTGAGCACGATTGCCATTTCAGGGGTCTCGATTTACATAATCGTGATTGTACATACAGTGACGGGTCAAACAATTAATTTACAAAGTTTAACTTTTGATTAAAAACCGCGCACTCGTATGCGCAATCGATGTATTTAATACACACGAGCCTGAGTTCACTATTAAAATTAATTAAGAAACGTAATTTGCTTTGCATAATCAAAGAAAACGCAAGGCCAAAACCAAGGTGGATTAAAAGATGTTAGTTATTTCAAAAGAGCTGCCGAGGGAAACCCAAGGTTTGCACAGTCCAGAAGGCCACAACTTTTTCCCACATCGAAGTTATTATGTTGTTGTTAATAAATGCGACTTACAATGTATTCAAATGTTTCTTATTAGCATACGTCATCCTCCCTATTAATCCTAATCAATCAAGTACACTATTTTCAAAAAAAAAAAGAGAACTTTAACTTAGTTTTACGACGACTAGGATTTGTTTGAGTAGCACATGAATAATTGAACAGTTTATTTTTATTGTTACCTAAAAATTGCTATCGGTAATAAAATTGTAATTACGCTAAATCGCGTGTCATGGATTTAGGGTCGAAATACACGGACTACTTTTAGGGGCCGCGGTTCTCCGTTTCGACCACTAAGAGTGATCGTTACTGACTTATTGTCAACTAGAGTTCATTCTAGTAGAAACTGACAGAGACTCGACGTCATGGAAGCTGCCCAAAATAGTAGGTTGCAATTTAAGCAACCTTCCGCCTACTCTTTTACAAATCAATCGACGTTAACACGTGTTACAATTTTAGGGTCGAAATACACGAACTACTTTTACGGGTCGCGGTTGTCCGTTTCGACCACTAAGAGTGATCGTTACTGACTTATTGTCAACTAGAGTTCATTCTAGTAGAAACTGACAGAGACTCGACGTCATGGAAGCTGCCCAAAATAGTAGGTTGCTATTTAAGCAACCTTCCGTCTACTCTTTTACAAATCAATCGACGTTAACACGTGTTACAATTTTAGGGTCGAAATACACGAACTATTTTTAGGGGTCGCGGTTGTCCGTTTCGACCACTAAGAATGATCGTTACTTGTTGTCAACTAGAGTACATTCTATTAGAAAATGACAGAGACTCTGACGTCATGGAAGCCGCCCAAAATAGTAGGTTGCATTTGCAGCAAATTTATCAGTATTCCGCCTACTCTTTTACAAATCAATCGACGTTAACACGTGTTACAATTTTAGGCCCGAAATACACGCACTACTTTTAGCAGGTTGACCGCCGCGATTGGCTTGCAGGTGAACGTCACTAACAAAAGTCAAAGTGCGTTTTTCTAATTGAATTGAAAACAACTTCAACTGCGGTCCATCTGATTAGACAAAAGAACTCTGAGGAACTCATAAAACCGCGCGAAATGCGAAGTGATAAGAAACTAACCTTATCAGACGTACATTCCCACTGTTCTTCAAAACAACCTATAAGAGTTACTTGACCTAAAAAATTTAAACGGCAAAACACACGTGCAAATTAAAGCTGGTCCACGACAGGCACAGACGACGTCAAAGTAACTTTCATAATTGATCGAGTTCAGCTTCTGATTGCAGACCAAACTGCAGTTGCTATCGCCAATAAAATCGCAATGTCGTTAAAATTTTTTGCGTGTCACGGTTTTAGGGTCGAAATACACGGGCTACATTTGGCAGTAGAAATTGAACCTTAAAATACTTATAGTTGCTTGAACAAGCAAACAAATGCCGGTCATGGGAACCTATGGTAAAAAACTAAACAACAAGCGGTGTAATTCTTATGTAAATTGTAGATGTACATCGTGAGTAGATTGTCGATGTAGATGTAGCTGCATAAAGAAGAAAACAAAGACAGTTACAGCAACTTATTGTACAAACTAATCGGTAGTAATTCTTTTGTAAATTGTAGATGTAGATCGTGAATAGATTGTCTACGTAGATGTAGTTGCCTGAACTACCAAACAAACAAAAAGTCACAGCAACTGTAAATCGTATATGTAGATCGAGAATAGATTGTCGATGTAGATGTAGTTGCATGGGCAAGCAAACAAACGTCAGTCACAGAAACTTATAGCAAAAAGCAACTGGTATTAATTCTTATGTAAATTGTAGATCGTGAATAGATTGCCGACGTAGATTTAGTTTCATTAGACTTTAAATGCAAGAGCTTATAAAGACGTAAATCAACGATGTAGTTGCAGATTTAACCGATCTTTCATGACCTTAAAAATAGTAGATCAAAAACGTCAAGCGTCGATTGGTTTTCGACGTAGATATATGTAGATCCATTGTCTTCAGTAAGAAGCAAATATGTGTAGATCGTCGAGGTGGACACAATACTCGGATGATTTACATGCAAATAAATCCTGAGCATGGGCCAGAGATAGATTTCGATGTAGATGCAGATTTAATCGATCTTAGCAGGTAAAAGAGAAATGTTGAAGTAAACCTTCGATAAAGGTAGTTTGACTTTGAGCGATTTAGACGCAAATCTATCGTCTATTGATTGACGAATAGGTAGAGTTTGAATTGATTTATTATTAATTATTATGTAAATTGTAGATCGAGAATAGACTGCCAATGTAGATTTGGTTTCAATTGACTTTAAACGCAAGAGCTTGTAAAGACGTAAATCGATGATGTAGTTGCAGTTTCAACTGGCCTTTCATGACTTTAAAAATAAGTAGATCAAAAACGTTAAGCGTCGATTGGTTTTCAACGTAGATATATGTAGATCCATTGTCTTCAGTAACAAGCAAATACGTGTAGATCATCGAGGTAGACGCAATACTCGGATGATTTAGGTGCAAATGAATCCTGGGCATGGGCCAGAGATAGATATCGATGTAGATGCAGATTTAATCGACCTTTAAAAATAAGTTAGATCAAAAATGTTAAGCGTCGTTTGGTTTTCGACGTAGATGTATGTAGATCCATTGTCTTCAGTAACAAATAAATTACAAATATGTGTAGAACGCCGAGGTAGACACAATACTCGGATGATTTAGGTGCAAATAAATCCTGGGCATGGGCCACAAATAGATATCGATGTAGATGCAGATTTAATCGACTTTAGCAGGAAAAAGAGAAACGTTGAAGTAAACATTCGATTCAGATAGTTTTAATCGACTTTGAGCGATTTAGTTGCAAATCTATCGTCTATTGATTGTCGAATAGGCAGAGTTTGAATTGATTTGATACACATCGTAAATGTAGATCGTCGACTCAGATACAACTTCAAACGGAAGTCTTTAAATACAAGTTGATCACAGGCGTGGTTATACGTCGAAGACTATTTGTCGACGTAGACATAATGTTAATCCACTTTAGATTATTTTAGATGCAAATGAATCAAGCAGATCATAAATATAGATCATCGTCGTAAATTGCAATTTTAATCGACTTTATTAAGTACAAGAGAAATGTAGAAGTAAACTTAGAGTAGAGTTTTAATTAACTTTAAGTAACTCTAGGTATAAATGGCTCATGAGAGTAGATTGATTATTATCGACGTAGACACAACTCTAATTGACTTTAAAATATGATATAATTTCGATGTAGATCGTCGATTTAGATGCAGTTTTAAGTGCACGAAGATTGTGTATGCAAATAGTCGATGTAGATACAGTTTTAATAGTTTTTAAATACAAATAAATCGCGATTATAATTTTAGATGTAGATCGTCGATAAATTGTGCAGGCAGATACAGTTTTAGACTTTAAATGACTTCAGGCTGTACAGGCCCTCGATGTAGATGCAGATACTTTATTAAATATTAAAGAAATGTAGAAAAAAACTCTCGATATGGACAATTTTAATTGATTTTAAGTAACTTCAGGAGTAAATGGCTCATGAAAGTAGATCAATTGGTATTATCAATGTAGACATGGTCTTAACTGACGTAACTGCAAATCGTAGATGTAGATCGTCGATTTGGATGCAGTTTCAATTGACTTTAAATGAACGAAAATTATGGATGTAAATAGTCGATATAGATACAGATTTAATAGTATTTAGATACAATTGTAAATATGGATGTAGATCGTCGATTTATTGTGAAGGCAGATACAGTCATAATTAATTTTAAACTACATTAGATCTTGATACAGATTGTATACATTGTCGATGTAGATGCGACTTTATTAGCTAGATACAAGAAGGATGTAGAAGTAAACATTAGATTAGATGATATTTTAACTGACTTTCGATGCAATTGAATCGTTAATATAGAACGTCGATTAATTATCGACGTAGATACGATTTTAATTTATTTTAAACAACTTTAAATGTGAAAACAGATCATAGATACTCTTGATCATTGCAGACTTCGTTGTAAATGCAGTTTTAATAAACTTTATTAAATATAAAAGGATTATTATTCGATGTAGGTAGTAGATAGTAGATCAATTGACTTTGAGTGAATTTATACGCAAATGCTCATTTACATCTAAAGTTGTAAGTGAAATGTGAAAGTAGATAATAAAATATAGGGAGTCGTTGTAGATTGTCGATGTAGATGCACTTTTAATTGGCTTCATTCATTAATTATAACAATTATTTAAATAAATTTTCGGTATATGTAGATTCTTTTTAATCGACTTAGTACGCTGATTAATTAACCTTAAATATAACCATGAATGTAGATCGTTGATATATCGATATCATTTACATACAAATGAATTCTGGATATTAATCGTCGATATAGATACATTACCTTTAGTAGACCAGGAGTACTATTGAATCGACGATATACATAAGCCCTTAAACGACTGTAGATTAGACGAAAATTCCAGATATGGATCGTCGTTACAGATTATCGATGTAGATGCAGATTTAAACAATTTTGCTAAATACAAGAGAATCATTTTTCGGTATATATAAATAGTGTTAATTGGCTTTAATGACTACGCACTACGTGCAGTGTCGATGTAGATGTGAGTGTATCACATCAAAATAAAGTTTTAATCGAGCGTAAATGTAGATGGACACTTTTAATGACTTGAGCTTACTTGAGATGCAAGTAAATCATCGAAGTAGATTATTCATGTATGTCCTCGATTGATGTAGATTGAGTTTAATTGACTCTAAGCGTTTGTGTACGTAAACTGTCCAATTTTTATTGACTCTAGATACAAGTAGATGTAGATTTCGATATAGACTCAGACTTAATCGACTCAGATTCGATCTACACCTATCACTTCTATTACTCTAGCGATTGATTCGAATGTCCATGAAACGTAGCTCATCTAAAACACCTTTTATTAAATCATAGAAATAAAACATATACAATAAAGAGCGCCGATCTAAATTGAGCAAGAACATTCGCACCCTTGCAAGCCTGTGAGGGACATCTTCTCTGTTTCCGGTCGATACGTGGATTCGTGGGTGAAGTTCATCACCTTCTCTTTCCTTGCAAGTTCCACAAAGCTTTTAATTTCATCTGTCGCCTTTCCTTTCTTTGCGAGTTTTATTGTTTGCTTGTTTGAACTTCTTATATACTTAATGGCGTCTGGATGTAACGCCTTAAGCCTATCGCTCTTCAAGATCGGGGTGTAATCTAAGTGGCGCAACTAAAATCACTAAAATAAAACCACAGTGGTCCTATTGGCCCACGGTTTTACACCTTAGGCAGGTATGCTATGATGGTTTCTCTGTAAATCACCCTTTTTTCGATGGGGTTGCCATGAAACGTCACGTTCTTCAACCTCTTTAGCTTCCCCAACTTTGATATCTGCGTGATGTCCTCGATTCTATTCCCGTGGAAATTGAGGATGGTCAGGTTAGGGAACTTCAGTATTATCTGCAATGGTTTGTCAAAGGGAGCTACCCAAAATGCATCTACGTACGTACTCACATCGTCGATCTCTTTGATGTAATTGAAGGAGAAGTCGACCCACTTTAAAGCGGCCGCGTTCAACAAGATGGACTCGACGAGGGAATCCAAACCCCTTATGCTAGTCAACTTGTTATTATTTAACCAGATGCTGCTGGTGAGGAGCTTGTTACCCTCCTTGCTGCGCTCGGGGACTACCCCAAGTCTCGAAACGCGAGCCGATTCGACGCCCACGGCTGGAACGTTCGGTTTCAAGGTTAGTTCCTCGCCAAAAGTTACTTACGTTGTAGTTTTCTGTAGCCAAAGAAGGAATAATCGGCGGGTTGGGCAGTTTCTTGCAGCCTGGTCTCATTCACGTGGAAATCTACCACCTCCTTTCTCTCGGTACACGCTCGTATTTTAAGCATGTTCGCGGCTGGAATAAAACGTCAAAATTTATGACGTGTGACATTTTATGAAATCACTAACCCCCGATATAGGAGGTTGCTGGAAAGACTGGAGTGGTTTGAGGTTTTGGATTGAAGGGGACGCCTGTGACGTGAGACGAGGATATAAATAGCACCAATAGAAAATAATTGATTTATTTGAAAACAACAAATTATTTCGCCAACATTTCCGCTTTCGCGATCACTTCCTCAATCGGTCCGACCATGTAGAACGCGATTTCCGGAAGGTTATCGAATTCGCCGCTCATGATCCTCCGAAACCCCTGACGAACAAACAATATGGTTAGGACAGAAACAAAAAGGTCGACTTCTAGGGGGTACCTTGATGGTATCCTCTAGCGACACGAACTTGCCCTTGTGGCCGGTGAAAACCTCGGCGACGTGAAAGGGCTGCGAAAGAAAACGCTGCATCTTTCGAGCCCGGGCCACCGTTAGCTTGTCCTCCTCAGACAACTCGTCCATCCCCAAAATGGCGATGATGTCCTGTAATGACTTGTAATTCTGCAGGATCTTCTGGGTAGCTCGGGCCACGTTGTAGTGCTCGTTCCCAATAACATTCGGATCCATAATCCGGGACGTTGAATCCAGAGGATCCACCGCCGGGTAAATCCCCAATTCCGAAATGGCACGCGACAGCACGGTCGTGGCGTCTAAATGCGCGAAGGTTGTAGCAGGGGCGGGATCAGTTAGGTCATCAGCTGGGACGTAGATGGCTTGGACTGATGTTATCGAGCCTTTTCTTGTCGTTGTGATCCTCTCTTGCATGCTCCCCATGTCCGTGGCTAAAGTCGGTTGATACCCCACAGCGGAAGGGATGCGTCCCAATAGGGCAGACACTTCCGAACCGGCCTGAGTAAACCTGAAGATGTTGTCGATGAACAAGAGCACGTCTTGCCCCTCTTGATCACGAAAATACTCGGCGACGGTCAGTGCGGTCAAGGCCACGCGCGCGCGAGCCCCTGGCGGCTCGTTCATTTGGCCGTAAACCAGCGCCACCTTCGAGCTTTTATCATTCAGGGAAATCACTCCGGATTCGATCATCTCATGGTAAAGATCGTTGCCTTCGCGCGTTCTTTCTCCGACGCCCGCAAAAACTGAGTACCCACCGTGGGCTTTCGCCACGTTATTGATTAGCTCCATGATCAAGACTGTCTTCCCAACACCAGCGCCACCAAACAACCCGATCTTACCCCCTTTGGAGTATGGCGCAAGCAAATCAACCACCTTGAAGATGAAAAGAAAAATATTGGAGACCAAATCCATTTTTTTACCTACGCACCTTGATGCCGGTCGTCAGAATCTGCTGCTTCACGTTCATATCCACGAATTCGGGAGCGTCGGCATGGATAGACTTAAACTTATCGGCGGCGATAGGTCCTTTTTCATCGATGGGTTCGCCGATTACGTTCATGATGCGACCTAGAGTTTCCGGACCAACTGGAACCCTAATGGGGTATCCCGTATCTATAACTTCCTGACCCCGGACGATACCTTCCGTGCCATCCATAGCGATGGTGCGGCAGGTGTTCTCCCCCAGATGCTGCGACGTCTTACAAAAAGAAAGAGGGAAAGGGTGGAAGCGCCAAAAAATGAAAGGGAAGTTACCTCGAGCACTAATCTGGGGGTTCTGCCTTGGACTTCGAGGGCGTTCAAAATAGGCGGAAGCTCGTCGTTAAATTGGACGTCGACGACCGCTCCAATGACGGCGACAATTTTACCCCTCAGTCGATTCGCCGGAATTGTTTTGCCTGTTAACACGCCCACGTATGTAAGTGGATCCGGAGTGGCTGGGTTCGGAGATGATGTTGCTAAGATGGGCTGAAGCGCTTCCGCCAAAGACGGGGGTGGTTTTGCACTTGCGCTATCGTCAATCTTCTTCTCTATCGGTTTTACACCCTTGCTATCATCGACCTTTTTCTCTATCGGTTTTACACCCTTGCTATCATCGGCCTCCTTCTCTACTGGTTTTGCACCCTTGCTATCATCGGCCTTTTTCTCTGCACGCTTGCCGTCATCGCTCTTCTTCTCTGTGGATTTTGGTGCTCCATCCTTCGGAGTTTTGGCACAGCCCTTAACTGTTTAGAATAAATTTCGTTGAAAACCTGCGAACATGTATTTTGATTGTAAGCGGTAGACTCACCAAGGATGGTTTGAAGGCCAAATGGTTTAAAGGGGCGAATTGCTTTACAAAACATGACCTGACACAATTGTGACATGATCACTGACAGTCGATGGGATTGTTTGAAATCGAATTGTTAGGTGGCCGTGTCAATATTTTGCTTTCGTCCAAAGCGCTCCCAGCATGGTCTTGAGTAAAGAGGTTTCGGCAATTAAATCACCCCCTTACTACCAAAACGACTCTCACTGTCAGGAGAACGAGACAACCATCGACCCTTACGTCAAGCTTTGTGAACACCTCACCCATGGAAGCCCATGACTTACTAGTACAAAATCAGTGGCAATTTTTCCCAAATTTTTTTTCGGGTTGTGGCCCTTTTACAGATTTTGAAAACCGGAAACTGAACTTCTCAATAAAATACCGTATGTTTCGATCGCCCCATCGATACATCATGAAATCACAGCCTCCTACGTAAAGTCCTGCACCTAAGCCAGCAGGTACGAGGTAATTAGGATAATGAAGGTGCTTAACAGTTTTTTATTATTCAAATCTTTAACAGGAAGAAGAGTTATGACTTATGAAAAGAGAGAGACGACTTCGGTCTAACGAAGATTATTATCGGGGCACGTGCTTCGACCGATTTTTGTCTGTGCCAACGACCTCAGATAACTCGGATAACCCGAGCGAAGAACATCAATAGCCCGCAAATTAAATTATTTGATTGTTGCTCATCCCAAGCAAACAATGAGCCGCAAGAAAATTTTCTGTTTCCTGTTGTTTTACGTTGTGAAGGCGCAATGTCGAAGGCAGAACATCGTCTTGATAATAGGAGACGACATGGTACGTAAATAATTTTTTAAGCCTCCCCACCAAATTCTCCTTAAATTAAACTACGGCTAAGCCTAGACTATAAGTATATTTTATTTTTTTTTTAATTGAAATACGATTGCACAGGGATGGAACGATGTTGGTTTCCACGGCTCAAGCCAAATTCAGACGCCAAACATCGACGCCCTCGGCTACAACGGCGTCATCTTCCACAGATTCTACACACAACCAACCTGCACCCCTTCAAGGGCGGCGCTCTTAACCGGTAATTACCCCATACGCTCAGGTAAGCACTATCGTAGGCACTCCAATGAAATTAAAATTATAAACAAACCGACAGGAATGCAAGGTTATCCAATGAAATCCGGGGAAAACCGCTTCCTCCCACTAGACATGCCCACATTACCCGAATACCTCAAACGCCTAGGTTATCGAACGCACTTGATTGGTAAGTGGCATCTGGGCTACGCCTACAAAAAGTACACGCCAACTGGGCGGGGTTTCGACTCGCACTACGGTTATTGGAACGGTTTCATAGGCTACTACAACCACTCAACGAATCAAGGCGTAAGTGCACGAACATGCGCGCGATCACCATTTGTTCGTTAGAATTTCGCAGGCCATGACATGCACGCCGGCTACGAACCCGACTACACAAGCAACGGCCACTACGCAACGGATTTATTCACAAGGAAAGCCCGCGAAGTAATAAAAAATCACGGGGGGAAACCCCTGTTCCTGGTGGTGTCGCATCTTGCCCCACACGCAGGGCTCAACGATTCGTTGGAGGTACCCAGTTTAGAAGAAACGAATGAGAAGTTCGCGTATATAGCCGATGAGAGGCGGCGGTTGTACGCCGGTTGGTCGCAGATAAAATCGCCCATTTATTAGAACTTCTTTAATTTTGTGATTTTAGGCGTGGTTTACAGATTGGATCAATCGGTTGGGCAAATAGTGTCTGAATTGTCCGAGCAAGGGATATTGAACGATACCATCGTCATTTACATTTCGGATAACGGGGGGCAAACTTTTGGAATGCACCAGAATTCGGCATCGAATTGGCCCTTAAAGGGGGTAATGAATTATAACTATCCCTAACATTTTTTTTAAGTCTGCGTACTTCCCCGAACATGTGCTGTGGCGCTGCTCGGAAATAATCTTTGAAATTTCAGTTAAAACTGACGTTATTCGAAGGAGGCATCAGAGGCAATGCGGTATTATACAGCTCGAAACTCTCGCGCAAAGGCACCATAAATAACAACCTGATTCACATCAGTGACCTCATGCCGACCATATATGAGGCTGCAGGTGAGGTTGCACCCTGTCCCCTCTGAAAATAGCTAAAGCTTAAATTGAACTGCAGGAGGAGAAGTTCAAGATTTAGGTAAAATCGACGGGAAAAGTCAGTGGAACGCCTTAAAAACGAACGAGAAAACCAAAAGAGAACACGTACTCGTAGAAATAGACGAGGTGAACAAGGTGTCCGCAATCATAGGCTACTACGGGAAATACAAATTAATAAATGGTGCAATGACTTTATTCATTAATTATATCAAACTGGGGACCTTCGTTTTTTTTTTAGGGACCTTCCAAGACGGCATCTACGATTTTCATTCCGGCGATCCAGGCAGAGCTCAAAGCGACCCCCCATACAACTACTCAGACGTGCTGCAAAGCGCCGTTAACATCGCCATTAAAAACTTGAAGCTCAACAAGAACCTAACGGAATCAACAATAAGGCAAATGCGATCGAAAGTTGACCTGAGCGGTTGCGAGGGCGGTGCATCCATCGATTTCACCTGCAAGGATCTATGCCTGTTCGACCTCGAGTCGGATCCATGCGAATGGACGAATCTGGCAAGCGCTTATCCGGAAATCGTGGAAAGTCTGGCCCGGAAACTGCGGCAGTACGAGAGCGAGTTGATCCCACAAGGTGATCACGAGGTCGATCCCAATTCGGATCCACGATTGTTTAACAACACGTGGTCGACTTGGTTAGAAAATAAAACGCTCATTTAAGTCTTTTTTAATTTTATAATTGAATTCAAAATAAATTATTATGTACAACAAATGTATTTGATATAATTTGCACAATACGTACCGTAAACGCGCGACGTCTTTGGGTATCTTGTTCAGAAGAGACCGTCGCTGTCCGACAATCGCCGAATGGATGTAAAACGAGAATTCGCGAAGTCTAAGGTAAACACATAGCAACCCGTGCAAGTGATAAGACAAACAAGAAAATACATAGTATTAGGTATACTCCGCAGACTGCTACGTTACACATAGAAATTTACATGGAGCAAACAAGAACCTCTGCGCAGTCGAAACCTGCTTCAAGTCAACGCCTGGACTAATCGACTCGCGGACAACCCAATCTCCTGGTCGCCAAATTTACTAACGATTGGAAATTTAAACACTCACTTGATGACACCCTACATACAGAAACTGAAAAACCTTTTTAGTAAAACCGAGGAAACGCGACTGAATAAAGGAATTTCTGTTTTTCCCCCTCACGTTTGCCCGCACAGGTTCGTCAAACCTTTAATTTCAAAGTTATGTTCCCTGTGATAGGCAGAGCTACAGGAGAGGGAAAAGGCGATCACTTTTGTAAGGTAAAATCAAACTAACAGAGTTCACCTTATACACAAAGTTTTATTGTTTTTTTTTTTTGAAATGCAAGTACAGACATTAAAAAGAAACTAACTATGCTTATCTAAGAACGCGTTGCAACATCGAACGCACTGTTGGAAACACTTCTCAAATCCCTCGCTGTTCGTATCCTAGACAAGCAAGAGATTGCCGCTTTACGTTTGCGGGTCAAATTATTGCGTTATACTCACGTAGTAGGGGTCTCGAATGATCCTCTCGCCCTGCGGATCGAAATCTCCCAAGAGCAAGATCTCCGATTTGCTGTTTTGTGGTTTTTCCCTGTTTAAACCTGAAACGTTGTTTTCGTCCATCCCGAAGATGAAGTCGAACTCGTGGAAATCTTCTTCCTCGACCTAAAAAAGCAACAAAAGCAAGCTAAACAAATTTATACAATCCATTATTATCTATCGAGTGATCAATTAACTTTAGAAATTAAAGTTTAAATTCATATTTTGTGGCCAGTTGTTCAACTCTTCAACTTTTAATACAATTCGTTCTTCAAGTTCTTCAGTTAAGTATAGTTTGTAATGAGTATTTTTAGAACCAAAATAATGAGAGTACAAGAAATATGCTGCGTATTCCTTTCAGGTTAGTCGTCAAGCTACAACGTCATCGCCCCCCCCCCCCCCGCCTCCTTCCCTCTGAAGGACAAGCTATCACGCTTCATGCTGCACGTTATTTATTTGTTTTTTTTTTATTTCATGCATAAAATCAATGAAAATAAGTATAATAAACGTTTACTCTATTGCACATGCTTTCACAAGTAAATATTTTTTTTATTTGACCCCTCGTTAGCATTTTCACAATGCGAATTAATTAATGGCACTTTGACCTTTCATTTGATTCCGTCGTTTTTATTTCCTCCTTATTTCCACTTGTCTCTCTTTTCTTCTAGTATTTGCTTTTCGTTTTTCATTTAATTTTTTGTTTTCGTTGTCCATTTGTTCCATCTTCCTTTCTTTTAAGTTTTCATTTCCCTTGGCGTTTCATTTCAATTTTTTCCAAGTTTCTTACTTGTCTCGTTTCATTCTTTATCTGCTTTCCGTTTTGGGTTTTAATTTATTTTCCTCAATTTTGTTTCTCCTTTCAATTTGCTTTCATTTTTAGTTACTTAATTTTGGTTTTCATTTGTTTTCTTTCCTAATTTTTGTCTCTGTCTTAAAATACATAGGAAATTTACTTTTTTTTGAAAAAGTTCAGATTTATGGTAAAAAAAAATTATTTTATTAACAAGTTGGCGATATTGGCCATAAAAATCTGGCAAGCCTGACTTTTAGGAAGAGAAAATATATTCTCGGAACATCCAAAACAAAAGAAAGTCCCGAATTTTGTGTTTGCGGAACTTCATGAAAGCAATTGTTCCTCTAAGTTTCAAACCAAGACGGCTGATAGCTTTTGTTTCTCTGAGCTCGCAGTAAATTAAGAGAAAATAAACTCTCGGAACTTGAGGATAGAAAATCGACAAACTTTGTTTTTTTGTGGAACGTGTAGTTCTCTTAATTCCTGAACGGAATCATCGATCGCTCTTGTTTCTCTAAGTTTCAAGAAGAGTTAAGCTACCGCGCGGTCGATAGCTTTTGTTTTTCTGAGCTTGCAAATTAAACTGACAAGACAAAATTAATTATTTTCAAAACGTCGAAGAAAGAATCTCCGATTTTTGTGCCTGCAGAACTGGTAATGTTTTCTAGTGCATGAAAGTGATCGATAGCTTTTGTTTCTCTGAGTATTAAACTAACGAGACCGATAACTTTTGTTTTTTTTTTTGAAGTTGAGAAAAATTGAGAAGAGAAAACGAATTCTCGGAACTTAAAAAAAAAACATTTCGACAAATTTTGTTTTTGTGGAACGTGTAATTCTCTTAATTCGAACGATCGCTTTTGTTTCTCTGAGTTTCAAACTAACGCGATCGATAGCGTTTGTTTTTCTGAACTTGAAATAAATTAAGAGAAAATAAATTCCCGAAACTTCGACAAAAATCCTCGAATTTTGTTCTCGCGGAATTAGCAATTGTCTTAACTTATGAAAGCGATTGATAGGTTTTGTTTCTTTGAGCCTCAGGAAGAGTTGCGATCGATAGCTCTTGTTTTTTTTGAGCTTGCAATAAATTTAGAAAAGAAGATAACTTATCCAAATTACGAAATCAAAACAAAGATTCCCGAATTTTATAATTTTCCTAATTCACGCCTGTGATCGATAGCTTTTGTTTCTCTGAGCTTACAGTAATTTAAAAAGAGAAAACAAATTGTTAAAACTCAAAAAAAAATTAACAAATTTTGTTTTTCGTGGAATGTGTAGTTATCTTAATTACTGACTGGAATCGTTAGCTCTTGTTTAGTCGATGGCTTTTGTTTTCCTGAGCTTGCAATAAATTGAGAAAACGAAATAAATTATTTTCAAAACGTTTAAAAAAAACTCCGAATTTTGTTTTTACAGAACGAATATTTTTTTCAATTCGGGAAGTGATCGATAGCTTTTGTTTCTTTGAGTTTTAAACTAACGCGATCGATAGCGTTTGTATTTTTTTATTTTTTTTTTTTGAAGTTGAGATAAATTAATAAGAGGAAAAAAGTCTCGGAACTTAAAAAAAAATATCGACAAATTTTGCTTTTGCGGAACGTTTAATTCTCCCAATTCGATTGATCGCTTTTGTTTCTCTGAGTTTCGCACTAATGCGATCGATAGCTTTTGTTTCTCTGAACTTGAAATAAATTAAGAAGTGAAAATAAATTCCCGAAACTTAAAAAAAAACGCGAATTTTGTTACTTGCGGATTTGGCAATTCACATTTAACATATGGAAGTGACGCTAGCTTTTGTTTTTCTGAGTTTCGAGAAGAGTTGCGATAGATAGCTTTTGTTTTTCTGAGCTTCGAGAAAAGTTGCGATAGATAGCTTTTGTTTTTCTGAGTTTCCAGAAGAGTTACGATCGATAGCTTTTGTTTTTCGAACTTGAAATAAATTAAGAAGCGAAAATAAATTCGCAAAACTTAAAAAAATCCACAAATTTTGTTTCTTGCGGAATTGGCAATTCACATTTAACTTTTGAATGTGTTGCTACCTTTTGTTTTTCTGAGTTTCGAGAAGAGTTGCGATAGATAGCTTTTGTTTTTCTGAGTTTCGAGAATAGTTGCGATAGATAGCTTTTGTTTTTCTGAGTTTCGAGAAGAGTTGCGATAGGTAGCTTTTGTTTTTCTGAGCTTCAAGAAGAGT
Organism: Serrognathus titanus; assembly: GCA_039766575.1. Taxonomy (NCBI): domain Eukaryota; kingdom Metazoa; phylum Arthropoda; class Insecta; order Coleoptera; family Lucanidae; genus Serrognathus; species Serrognathus titanus. The sequence goes on from CM077911.1 coordinate 1,777,620, forward strand.
TGGGATAAATAGCTTTTGTTTCTCTGAGTTTCGAGAAGAGTTGCAATAGATAGCTTTTGTTTTTCTGAGCTTCGAGAAGAGTTGCGCTAGAGAGAGGTTTTGTTTTTCTGAGTTTCGAGAAGAGTTGCGATAGGTAGCTTTTGTTTTTCTGGGCTTCAAGAAGAGTTGCGATAGATAGTTTTTTGTTTTTTCGAGCTTCGAGAAGAATTGCGATAGATAGCTTTTGTTTTTCGGAGCTTCGAAAAGAGTTGCAATAAATAGCTTTTGCTTTTCTGAGTTTCAAGAAGAGTTGCGATAGATAGCTTTTGTTTTTCTGAGCTTCAAGAAAAGTTGCGATAGATAGCTTTTGTTTTTATGAGCTTGCAATAAATTAAGAAGAGAAAATAAATTCTCGGATCTTGAAAAAAATATCGACAAACACTGACAGACATGACAAGTTTTGATAGGGACTTTTGGAAACTGATAACACATGCAAGCATGACAGGTATGGAGAGAGGTGTTTGGAAACTGACAATACATGTAAACAGAACAATGTGAAGAGGGTGTTTATAAGCTGACAGTACATGCCGTCATGACAGGTATTGTCAAGAGGGGTGTTTAGAAACTGAGAATACATGCAGACATGACAGGTGTGGAGAAGGGGGTTTGTAAACTAATACATGCAGACATGACACGCATGGAGAGGGGTGTTTAGAAACTGACAATACATGCAAACATGATAGGTGTAGAAAGAAGTGTTTAGAAACTGACAATACATGCAGACATGATAGGTGTAGAAAGAAGTGTTTAGAAACTGACAATACATGTAGACATGACAATGTGAATAAGCTGACAATACATGCCATCATGACAGGTGTTGCCAAGAGGGGTATTTAGAAACTGATTACACATGTAGACATGACAGGTGTGGAAAAGGGGGGTTTGTAAACTGACAATACATGCATACATAATAGGTGTAGAGAGTTTAGAAACTGACAACACATGTAGACATGACAGGTGTGGAAAAGGGGGGTTTGTAAACTGACAACACATGCAGACATGACAATACATGCATACATAATAGGTGTAGAGAGTTTAGAAACTGACAACACATACAGACATGACAGCTGCGAAGACGGGTGTTTGATGCAGGACACACTCAAAACCAATTATTTGAATTCAAAGCAACGAAACACACCTGTCGAGCTATTCCATTGTAAGAAATATTATGGTTGCGCAGCGTGGCCTTAGCTCTGTGATCCGGCGAGCTCCCCACGTGCCACCCTCCCGTAGCCGCGCTGTCAGCCTCCCACTGATCCTCGAGCTCCCTCTTCTTGACCAAATCCAGGAAAACCGCCTCGGCTATGGGCGACCTGCAGATGTTGCCTGCACAGAATTTGAGGTTAGGATAACACCTGGCGTCTTACCGCTCGAAACTAACCCAGGCAAACAAACAGGACCTTTCGTACAGGGGCCATCGCTTATTATTCTTCGAGAAAAAAAATCGATTTTGTAGGTCACTTTGGTGCGTCACATTTTCGCATAACATACGATAAGTTGCGAGCGATTGATGTAACCAGGGAGGCCAACCTTTGAATTGATAATGCGAGTATTAAAGCTAGATTATGTTAATTGAACTACTTACTGCAATTTTATTGAATTCAATCCGTAATTATTGCTGTTGATTAACGTTTGCTTCCGACAGTCGTGAGGGGGCGCTCACCTTCGTTGACCTTTCAGCAAAGTGAAGTTGCCGCGGACTACGTGATTCAACTTAGTCGTTATTTCGATGCGCGTTAATGAAACTGAGCGCAAAAGTTTAATGAAAATTAAATTGGAAATTGAACAGTTAAAAACGAGTGATTTTTTTCATGCGTTGTGGGGTGCGAATATTTCGTGAGTTTTCGTAAGTGTGGTGGCGCGCTTGACTTCAGTTGTGTTTACGTGCGTAATCGATTGTTTTTGTGTCACAACAAGAAAAACGCAAACAGTCTGGTTACTGAATCGAGTGATTTAATACAAATTCGCGGTGCCCCTTTACTAAAATATGAAGTTCCAATACAAGGAGGAGCATGCGTTCGAGAAGAGGAAAGCCGAGGGTGAGAAGATCAGGCGAAAGTACCCCGACAGAGTGCCCGTAAGTAACATGACAGATACACTCGGACGGACAAAGGGGGACCGTCCCCCATTTTGATGATCGCCAAATTCGTCGCGATCATTTTCATCTTGTATTCGAGAGGGTTTGGTTAAAATTAGATTTTTTTTCGCATCCGAAACCTATGACGTCTCGGCTAATGATGATGGAACGACGCAAAATGGCGCACAAGGACGTTGTGTACTTCTGCGGACCCACAAGTGTAACGCGATATACTCGGCCGCCCCCTTAAATTACCACATTTTTAATAAAATTGCGCCCCAAAAAAGCCCCTAATTTCATGACTATTACAAAGATGTGAGTGCATCACTTGATGAAATATCATGATAACAATAAGATGAATCACCAAATCATAATTTAATAATTACACACTCAGTTTCATTAGACTTTTCTAATAAAGGATTGCACAATGTTTCATGTTACCGTAGGTTATCGTAGAGAAAGCCCCCAAGGCAAGGATCGGTGACCTCGACAAGAAAAAGTACCTGGTCCCATCCGATCTCACAGTGGGTCAATTCTACTTCCTGATCCGCAAGAGGATCCACTTGAGGCCAGAGGATGCCCTCTTCTTCTTCGTCAACAACGTGATCCCCCCGACGTCGGCGACGATGGGCTCGCTTTACCAAGAGCATCACGAGGAGGACTTCTTTTTATACATAGCTTATTCTGATGAGAACGTATACGGAACTTCCGAGCTGGTACATTAAACATTGCATTATGATTATTAATCCTTATTTTATAATTATACAACAACCTAACTAGCGATTGATTTAATATACCGTTTGAAATCTTCGTTTAAATTTTGTGTGGGTGTCACCGTGCCGCTCTGCACAAAAACCCAAATCTTGTTCTGTTGAGAGTAAGTTATTTTATTATTATTATTACTACTGTTAGGAATACTGATATTTTTAGTTTTTTTTTTCTTTTTTTCGCCAAAATCGAGTGGAGGATGTGGTAGAATGCACCAAAAACTAAATGAGGTTTGAAATAACCGAGCGCGTTTAAAATTAAAAAAAAAATAATAAAAATGCACGTACTACTCGTACCTCCCATGTTTTCACACAGCACAAAACGTTTTAAAAATATGTAATTTATAAAGCACGGATTCGTCTTTATAGTCTGGCGTACGCTTGACCTGAAAAATCCGTGCTTTAATAATTACGAGAAACGAAGTAGTAAAAAAATTGTTTACCAAAAAAAGTTTAAAAAACCAAAAGGCCAAAAATTTTATGAAAAACTTTGCAAATGATGAAAGACAAAAAAAAGTGAGTTGAGAAAATGCGCTCGATTATTCCATTTTGCTGTGCGTGAGATATACAAAATTGTTAGAAGCTCTTAGGATATAGTTAGTTGCTATTTCTTACGTTATTAAGAGTATATCTATAAATGTGATGTGAAAAACAGTGTATAAAAAATGAATAAAACTCTTAAAAAGGGTTTAAGTTTTTTCTATTTTTCATTTAATTATTACGGCGGTGCCGGCGGCGACCATGTTAAAGTTTATGGCTCTCAAACTTTTAAAGCGGCAAGAATTTAATTGGTAACTCCCCCCTCCCCCCACCCCTTTCGCTCTTGCTGTACTCAACTTCATTCATAATAGAGTCTAACTCATACGTGTACCACTTTGTTGCGATTTTCTTGTGGTTCTCTGTGGTCGATGTGTGGTTCTTTGTAGTCATGCGGTGGTTCTTTGCAGTCATTGGGGTGGTTCGCGGAGGAATGGTCGATACCGTCGACAACAATAACCACAAGAAAATTGTAACAGTGTTGTACGATGAGTTGAGCCTAAAACAACATTTCAAAGTGACTGGGAACATCTTTTACCAAGTAGTTCAAGTTGTTTCTTTGTTGCTGGCGCCATCTACCACCAAATAACTCAATTTTTTTCCTATTTGCTACCGTCATCTATCACCAAGTAATGAAATTTGTCATTTGCGCCATCTCTCACCAAGTAGCGCATTTACCTTCTTTATTCTTAATGTTTCCGAAACTTTCCGCCACATTCGAGGGAGCACCAGAAAGCACTGGAACTTTCTAGAGATTTCATTCGGTTTTGTACAGGGTGTGAGATAAGAAATCCACCAAATACTACCAATTGAAGTTCCATTTTGTTTGTTTTAGTGCCAACTGTTATGTCAAACGATGGCAACCTCTTTTTTTCAAATAGATTTGTTAAATTCATTCCACTTCCGTGACGTTGACAGTTTTATATTGAAAATTTCAAGTGTATTTGATAAGTTGTAATGTATTTAAGAGTCAATATAGACGCTATTGACCCTTGATTGCAGTCAGATAATTAGTACTTATCAAATACTCAGAATTTTTTATTTTAAAATGGAAACGTTACGAAACTTTTTTTTTTGAATGGATTATAAAGTGTGTTCAATAAAAACCGTTATCAAGTAGGGTTATGTCAAATGCAAATTTTGCAAAGTCACGTCGTAACTATACGATTATTATAAACATAACCTAACTTTTTATATCCATTTAATTACGATTTTCTACAAAATGGATAATAAAACACAATTAGTCAAATAAAACATTTATTTTATTACAAATTCCTCGAATATGTAAACAAAATCCTTGACAGTTGAGGCTGTTGGTAGCACGCAGTTATTCAAGGTTTCAACATGCGTACTAAGCTACGACGTGCCGTCATAAAATAAAGGCAAATTGATAACGGATTTTTTTGAACGCACCTTATAATTTTAAAGTATGATTGTTTTATGAAGGCGTTTTTGTTTTACTCCTAAAATCCTCTCGCAGCACGCACTTTGGGAACCACCGATTGAAATGAATAAGCAAAAGCGTAGTGGCTTTGAAACATTTACAGCACCAACGAATTGAATCCGAAAATCGTTTCCATTTTAATTTACTGTAGCAATTATACAGTGCGATCAATAATGACGGTGCGTGCTGCTCTACTTTAAGGCGCCAACCACAATGTGCCACCAATGGAGGATTGCACTAGATCAGATTTATTTTAAATTACAAAATAAATAAACTAATAAACAAAATATCGCTAGCGAAATTGAATTCTACTGTCGACGTTTCGTTCTCCATTGCAGAAGAACTTCCTCAGGGCTGCTGGTGGTGTTGCTGTTACTTCTCGTTAGTCGATGAGACCAACAGCAGCAGCTGCAGCCCTGAGGAAGTTCTTCTGCAATGGAGAACGAAACGTCGACAGTAGAAGCAGTCGTGACGCGGTTCCTACCGAAAGCCAATTCGATAGTAGTTTTGTTTTGTTTTTGCGTACAAAATAAACTAAAAACTGTGAAGTTACATAAAATTACAAACTTAATATTTATTTCATTTTGTTTACTGGTGGTGGGTTTGTTTGAATATATAAAAAAAAAATACAACTATTTAGTACATACGTTGTGTAATCAGAGCAACATTGTCCCTGACTTAAAACGATTCAAGGCTCAAGAATTTTTAGTCGAAACTTGTTAAAATTGCCAGTTACGTAAATGGCAAAAAAATGAATAAATGAGGTTCCGAGAGGCAGAGTAGTGTTAACTTCGGTGGTGAGAACTTGTGCGGTGCGCCAGCCGAAGAATTAAAATACAGGTTAGTGCAGAGTCAATTATTCACATACACTTTAATGATTCTGTAATAATAATATCGCTAAATGAACAGTTGGTATCAAGCTGCCAATTAGTACAGTACAGTCTTTGATTAAAATTAGTTAAGGGTCTGATAATCCGTTTCTGTCCGGGCGGATCGTTACGTGGCATTCCTGAAACCTACTGGGTGGCTATCCCCCAGTAGACTGTGAGGAGGGAACCTGGTGGCTATCCCTTGGTTCCCATTGCACCACCTACAGCGGGCTATGGTTATCCTAGCCGGGGAATGCCAGTCTATTACATCTAGTGATTAGATTCCTGAAACCTACTGGGTGGTTATCCCCCTGTAGACTGTGAGGAGGGAACCTGGTGGCTATCCCTTGGTTCCCATTGCACCACCCACAGCGGACTACGGTTATCCTAGCCGGGAATGCTAATGATAGTTAATTTCTAAGTTGGCCCTACAGGACGAGGAGCTTTGTGCGTTATCCCGGGCTCCTGTGACATTTGCTAGCGTCGGCATTGTAATGCCGAGGACAAAACGTAAACTAATGGATTCACGGTTACCACCGTGGAAGCCTGTCTTTAATTACTGTTCAAAGTTGTTTAAACTACAATGATTACCGAGATGGTGATTTTCTACGTAAAACGATATACAGCCTAAGTATGTACATTTATTCGAAGAGCAAAGTTGATTAACGATATTAGGTATAGTTGAAGTTTTACATAATGGTTGGACCGGCACGTTACTGTTATTGACGGTCAAAACGTTACATAATGATAAACGTAATCGATTTATGAAATTCTGATATCTGGAAAATGCTGCAGGCGGTTTATTTACGTAATTTAGTAAGGTAGTTATTCGACATTGCGACCCCGTGTACCAAAAAAAAAGAGAGAAATAATTATTGATACGAATTTAGCGTTTGTTTCCAAACCTTAGTCTTACAAAACAAAAGAAAATCGACGATTTTCCGAAGGCAATTTATTCGACAATCAAAGTATTAACAAAATTTAAAAAATGTGCAAAAAAATTGAATTTCCTTTGCTTTCTTTTATTGTCGTTGTTATTGGCGCTTCTGGCAGATTTTGTTTTCCTTTTTTTTTTTGCTATACAGGAAGATCTTTTGTTTTTTGATTAAATTTATTTCGTATTTCCATGTTTTCTTGTACCAGTTTCTTTTCGTCGAGTATCTTTTCGTATTTTGTATTTTTTAATATTGTCTTTTTTCATGAATTTGTTTTTTTTTTAGTATTTCTTTTAATTTTCTGTAGTCTCTTGTTTTTCAAAAAGTTGCGTAAATTCGCAAGTCTTCTTTTGTTTTTTTTTTTTTTTTTAATATTTTCCTTTACTTCTTTTCCTCGATTTTTATTTTCTTTTATTCCTTTTTTTCTTTTTGTTTAATTGTCTCATTTTATTGGTTTCTTTATTGTTTTCCTTTTGTTGGTGTTTTCATTTTTAAAGAGTCAACGTAGAATCGCCGGTATTCTTTTGTTTTTTTTGTTCACCTTGTTGTTGTTTGACAACGCCCTCGTAACCCTCACAAGTTAAATTCGCTAGCGAATACCGTTGAACAGAATATGAACTAAAGTAGACAAAATTCGCTAAATTTCCCCAGAATTCCCCAAGTTCTAACTTCCGGTTATACAGTTGACGTGATTCCTTGGAAAACAATATTTTTTAAGACAGTCTTCATTGGTCACTTTGTATTTTTGACTAAGATGTACAAAATGCAGAGTAAACAACGATGGTGGAGGTGAAGTTGCCAACTCGTTCTTTCCTTCTAGACCACTTTTTTTTTCTTTTTTGAAAAATGTTGAGATTAAACTCAAAACTCACGAAGATTATAGAGATGAAAAGATAAATAAATTAATACAAAAACGCTTGTTAAGAAAGAATCTGCGTGAACGTAAGAAATCCTACGTTGGCAACACCGGAGAGAGATCATGGTTACATTTGTTTTCAAAAGTGATTCTATGCAAGGGTCGCCGAGTGGCTTAGCAGTTAGTATAGCCGACTTTGGAAGTCGGGTCGCCGAGTGGCTAAGCAGTTAGTATAGCCGACTATGGAAGTCGTGTCACTCGAGCGACGTGAGTTCGAATCTCACTACTGACCATGGATGTTTGTACTGTCTAAGAATTTAGACCCAGCTTCCAAAATACTTCGTAATTGTCTGGAATGGTTAACACCGTAAGTCAATGAATGCAGCATAGCATTGCTGCGCAAAGTAAAGGAAGGAGAAAGAAAGGAAGACTTTGGAAGTCGTGACGCTCGATGGCGTAGGTTCGAATCCTACTATTAGCCATAGTTGTTTGTGCTGTACAAATTTAGACCCAGCTACAAAAACTTACAAAGTGACTGCCTGTGATGGACAATAAAGCAGCATTGCTGCGCAAAGCGAAAGGAAGAAGGTTCCATGCAAAAGTAAATGAGAGTAAATCACGTGACCTTCAGTCTTTCACATTAAATTTATTAATTTAAAAATTGCACATCTAAAAATTGTTTCAATTTTTAAAATTTACTTCGCCGATTATGTTCTTATTAATTTTTTTGCAAGATAAACAAAAAACAAAATACAGAGTGAACAACAATAAGGGCGGTTATTTGCATGTAATTCTGAAAGCGAATAAAGAAAACCATGTGACCTTGAATGATTGTGTGTGTTAATTTGAAGTATTTACAAATTTTGAAGTATGAAATCCCCATAATTCTAATGCAGAGGGAGCAGAAAAGATTGATACGAGTGAAACTGCAGCTTAGTGAACGTCACGTCAAACACGGCTGCAACTTCACATGTCTTTTTTTTTTAATCCTGCAGAAAGAATTTTTGCGTTCCACGAAAAAAACACGAACTATGATTTGTGGACGAAGAAAACATCAAAACTTCTTCATCCTATTTTGTTTCCTTATTTCTCGAATCTTTATTTTTCATAAAAAGGTCGAAATTCGATGCGATTAGAAACACTTTTTGTTATCACTTGCTTTTTTTTTGTTTTGTTTTATTTATTTCGCAATACTGTTGCCAACCCGAGGGAATTTTCCCTTTCTCGTAATTTTTTGATGTAGGAAAGAGAAGAAACTCTTGTGAGAAATTTTAAATTTCTATTTTATGTTACCACATTTATATTTTATGGTAAAACACGGTATTTTATGATAAAATACGGTATTTCACGATCAAATACGGTATTTTACGATCAAATACGGTATTTTTTCGATCAAATACGGTATTTTTTCGATAAAATACGGTATTTTACGATAAAGTACGGTATTTTCCGATGAAATACGGTATTTTACAATAAATTACGGTATAATAGGGTTATACAAAATATTTTAAAATACCGTGTTTTTACAGCACTGAATACAAAATGGCCTAAAATAACTGTTTGAGTTGGCAATACAATTAAGAACATTTCCTTATTCGGCTATTTGCAACACTGCAACCAGATATACGTTTGTTACTTCACGTAACCTACACAGCGATAATATTGTAATTAACGCAGATTCTTGTCAATATTGTAGGTTATGCGAATAAAATTTAACGTTTTAAGGTGTTTTTTAAACACTCAGTTATTTCAAAACATTTTAGTATATTTTGAAATAAACACTGTTTTCGCGTTGAAACAGTGACGTCACAGCGTATTGTTTTTTGAAGCGTATTATTCTTTCTGTTTTGAAGCGTCCTCGTGAAGTTAGATGGTTTAAAACTTTCATAAGAGAGGGAGTGACAACACAAATAACAAGCAATCATTTCAGAGGTTGAAGCAAGGCTCTTCTATTCAGTGTTGCCAATTTTTGGGAATTTCTCCGTTTCGTGGGAATTTTTATGCCTTATAGTTGCAAAAAGGGAATTTTTTGAAGACAAAATTACAAAAATTTTAAGGAAAATGACAAAAAATTTGAGGGAAAAGGTAAGCATGAAAGAGAATTTTTGTCCCAGACACTCAATGGTTGGCAACACTGCTTCTATTACTAGTAATGTTACAAATTACAATATTTAAAACGGTGAAACCTTTAAACATCTTAATTAATTCACATACCATGCCGTAATGACATTTTCTAACTATTAAAAGTCTATTTTAAAAGCAACTATTTTTGCGAACACAAATTTGATGACGTTCTTGTCTAAACGATTTCGAAATTGTCAATGAAAATGCTGAAATGCCAAAAAGTCACTTCAAATGACATTTCTAAAATGATGGCTGTGTGAATAAATGCATATTATAATTATACTCTTAGTATAGAAAGTTGGCAACACTGAATAAGACAGTGACTAATGGCGGTTATCATGTGTATTACACGTTGTACGTTGTACCTCTGTTTTTGATATAATTAATAAAGTAAATACACAATTGTGATTCATAAATAGAATGACCTGGCCTCTGTTAAAACATCACAACAGGTTATGTGCCCAGAGTGAAAAAAAGAAGACGGTTTGTTAGTTAAAAACAGTTAAAAATCAAGGATAACCAAAAAAAAAAAAAACGCAAAATAAAGCAACTCAGAGATGGCTACAAGAGAAGACATCAACATTGAAGTATTAAAAGACTTAACAAACTATGAAATATGGAAATTCCAGATTATTATATTTTTAAAAGCCAAAGATATTTATGAAGTAGTAAGTGGAAAATCAACTTGTCCAGAAGAAGAAGGAAAAGGCAAAAACGAGTGGGAAAAGAAAGATGCATTAGTGCAAAGAATTATAGTGACAACAATTGATAAACAACCCATGCTTCATCTTCTCAAATGTAAAACAGCGAAGGAAATGTTCGACAAATTAAAAAACATCTATGAGAGAGACAGTGAGTCACAAAAATATAAATTATTACAAGAATTTTATAACTTTAAATACAATAAATCTAATGACATTTCGACTTACGTTTGTGAACTGGAAAATATAGCATACAAACTCAAAGGATGTGGACAAGAAATAAACGAAACAATGCTGATATCAAAAATTTTGTCTGGTTTACCAGATAATTTAAAATATTTCATTACGGCATGGGAATCAACAATTAAAACTGAACAAACATTAACAAACTTAACATCTAGGCTAGTAGAAGAAGAAAACAGATACAAAAATGCAGAAAGTGAAGAAGAAGTAGCATTTAAAGCTGGACCTACAGAAAGAAACCAACAGAGAAGAAATATTAAAAATTATCAACAAGAAACTCGGAACTGTTTTAAATGCAATCGGTTAGGTCATCTAGCAAAGGATTGCCGAAGAAGTGAGAAGAAACCAGAAATGTGTCGTATCTGCAAGAAAACTAATCATAAGGAGAGTCAGTGTTTTTTCAGAAACAAAGAGAAAACAAATAAAAACAGTCAAGATCCAAGAGTAGCATTTGTAGCAGAAAAAAATGAAGAAATAAATTTTCATAGATGGATAATTGATTCTGGATCATCGTCACATATGGTAAATAATAAAAAACTACTTAAAAACTCTAAGAAAGTATCTACAGAAATAGGTACAGCTAAGGCAAATGAAAAGATGGTTAGTGAAAGTATTGGCAGTGTAGAATTAGAAAATTGTGTCTTGAATGACGTAGTATATGTTCCAGACCTGGGAAGAAATCTAATATCGGTGAGTAGAATAACAGAAAAAGGAGGAAAAGTAATTTTTGAAGGAAAGAAAGTAGAAGTTCTAAAGGATAATAAGAAAATTTTTGAAGGCAAGCAGAACCAAAACGGTCTGTATACACTAAATCCTGAAGAAAAGAACAAGGCATGCTACGTTAATCATATGGAAAATGAAGATGAAGAATGGCATCGGAAGTTGGGACATGTGAGTATAGGTAACTTAAAAAAATTAAAATTTATGGCTGAAGGTTTTAACCTGAATGAAGCTGAATGTGAATACCTAGAAAAAAATTTGTGTGAGATATGCATGAAATCAAAGCAAACACGAAAACCTTTCAACACAATACGAAAGAGAGCGAGTAGACCATTAGAATTAGTTCACACTGACATATGTGGACCAATTGAACCACTAACATGGGACGGAAATAAATACTTAATTACATTCTTGGATGACTATACTCATTTTACATCAGTGTACTTGCTTAAAGGAAAATATGAAGCAGTAGAAAAGATTAAAGATTTCATAAAAGAGAGTGAAGCAAAGTGGTATTTGAAAACATCCAAAATTAGATGTGATAATGGTAAGGAATTTGTGAACTGTGAAATTAAAAATTGGTGTAGGAAAAAAGGAATCATGCTTGACTGTATGGTACCATATTCCCCACAGTTAAATGGAAAATCGGAAAGATTAAATAGAACGTTATTGGAAAAAGCAAGAGCATTAATATTTGATTCAAATTTAGACAAAAGTTTTTGGGGTGAAGCTGTAAGAGTTGCTGCATATTTGTTAAATAGAACACCAACAACAACATTGGACAAAACACCGTATGAAATGTGGAACAAATGTAAACCAAATCTGAAATATCTTCAAATATTTGGTGCAGATGCATATGCTAGAAAGCTGGGATATCTAAAAAAATTCGATGAAAGAGCAGAAAAATTTATATTTGTTGGATATGCAACAAATGGTTACAGATTATTTGATGAAGAAAGGAAAAAAATAATTATTTCAAGAGATGTAAAATTCCAAAGAGAAAGGAAAAAAACAATAAAAGATGATGAACTGGAAATAGAAGATGTTGAAACTGGAGACGAATCCCAAGATGTGCAAGAAGAGAAAGATGAAATAGAAGAATCGATTGAGAAAGACACAAGTGAAATAAAAGAAATAGAAGAAAAAGAAGAAGAAATAGAAGATTACAAATCAAGGAAAAGAACAAGAAGAACGCCAGCAAAATTAAAAGATTATATATACTTAACATATCAAGAAGCCACAGAAGGGGAAGACAAGGTAAAGTGGCTAAATGCTATTGAGGAAGAGAAACAAGCACTGAAAGAGAATGAAACGTGGATACTAGTAGATAAGAAAAAAATAGAAAAAGAAAAGAAAATTTTGAGTAACAAATGGGTATTCAAAATCAAAAGCGATGGATCTTACAAAGCTAGACTGGTAGTAAGAGGCTGTGAACAAAAATTTGGTGAAGATTTCGGAGAAATATTTAGTCCGGTGGTGAGCAGTAGTCCAATAAGACTGTTGTTTGCAATAGCAGCCAAACGAAATGACATGATAGTGAAATTCGATATAAAAACTGCATTTCTGTATGGAAATTTAAGTGAAGACATGTATATGGAAGTGCCAGAGGGATATAACGTGAACGGGAAGGTATGTAAGTTACAAAAGGCGCTGTATGGGTTAAAACAGGCCCCAGAAAGATGGAACGAACGGTTTTTTTGTGATTTTTTAAAGAAAACGGGACTTCAACAAATTAAATCTGAACAGTGCATATTTAAAACCAGTGATGGAAAAATGATTTTAGCTATTTATGTGGATGATGGTTTGATTATCGGGAATAATGCTAAACAAATCAAAAATTTTCTCAGTGACTTAAACAGTGAATTTAAAGTAAAGGTTTAGGAAAACCCAGACTCCTTTCTTGGACTAGTGATAAACCGAAATAAAAGTGAACTGAAACTTAACCAAATACAAACAACAAATGAAATAATAGATACTTTTAAAATGAATGAAGTGAAAAGTGTGAAAGCGCAACAGAACAAGACCAGACTTAGGTTTTGCCGTTAATTTCATCAGTTGGTACATGGACAAAACAACACAAAGTGACGTAACAAACTTAAAACATGTTTTTATATATTTAAGTGGAAACAAAAAATTTGGAATTAAATATGACATTAATGGTAAAAGTAATGATTTAGTGGCATATTGTGATGCGGATTTTGCCGGTTGTAAAGACACGAGAAAAAGCACTTCAGGGTATATTATATATTACAATGGTGGACCAATCAGCTGGTGCGCACGTAAGCAGCCAACAGTTGCGTTATCTTCAACAGAATCAGAGTTCATTGCAGCAGCGGACTGTTGTAAAGATATCATTTATCAAAAAAATCTAATTGAAGAACTGACTTGTCAAAAAATAAATACTGTATTAAATATTGATAATAAAAGTGGATGGCACTCATAAAGAATGGTGTGTTTAACAGGCGTAGCAAACATAGATGTAAAGTTTCATTTCTTAAATGAAAAGTACTGAGTGGCTGTTAATGTCCAAACGCGGTTTATGTTGGCAGCCTGCAGTTTTATCAACTTGTAGTGGCAACCATGTCGATTGTGACAATTTTGACAGTGCACATTGGCGTATCGTTATTTGGGTGTCTCGTTGGTGTTATAAAGGTTCTTTGGTGTGGTTTTTTGATATTTATTGCTTCATTTTCAGTCAGTTCTTATTAGAGCTCATTAATTAACGTTGTGAGTTGCATGTAAGTAATAATTTAATGTGAATTTCAAATTACATTCCAATATATTCTTATTCCTTTCAGTATTCACAGTGTTTATCAAAAATGTTTACACCTGAACAGGATGCGTACATTCTTATGGCACACTTTCGAAGTGCAACTCGAAATCTCGATGGAACATGGGCATATAATTTGCGCTCTTGCTTTGAACAGTTCGTGGAAGCATTTCCTGATGAAAATGTAAACTACGAAGTTTTTAGTTATCACAAACGTGAAGTTGTGAAGAGATTTGAGAGAAAAAATTGTATTTGCAAAGGTAAATCAACTGGGCGACCTACAGTTTTAACTGAACCTGTTGTCAACGATCTTCAAGGTCGAATGGATCAAAGCCCGAATAAATCACTAAGAAAGTTATCAGCACAGTCAGGTATGTGAACCGCAGCAATGAAAATAATGCAAGTCCTTAATTACGTACTTTTTGCAGGCATTACTAGGGCTAGTTGTTCAAAAGCTCTGCATAAGAATCTGCATATGCATCCGTACCGTGTCTCTGTTGTTCAGCAGCTGTACCCACATGATTTTCAAAATAGAATGATGTACTGTCAATGGTTTAATGAGCAATTAAACAACGATGATTTGCTTGATTTAACTTTTTTTACTGACGAAGCATGGTTTCATTTATCTGGTTACGTAAATAGCCAGAATTACAGGACATGGGCAACAGAAAACCCTCATAATTTTGTTGAAACAAATTTACATCCAATAAAAGTTGGAATTTGGGTAGCAATATCAAGACGAAGAATAATAGGACCAATATTCTTTAACGAAAATCAATGTAGAAAGATACCAAACTATCATTTTGACAGAATTTATTAATCAGCTGCATGATGATGCATTAACAAGGGGCTATTTCCAGCAAGACGGAGCTACTGCTCATACTGCACGTGCCACCATAAATTATTTACAACAGTTTTATGGAAATCGAATTATAAGCCAAGGTTTGTGGCCACCAAGAAGTCCAGATTTGACACCACCAGATTATTTCCTCTTTGGACGCATGAAGAATAATGTGTACAAAAACCGCTTGCATGACTTAGATGAACAACAAGCAATTACACATGAAATTCAAAATATAACACAGGAAGAACTCTGCCGTGTATTCGAAAATATGAAACGACGAGTGAACTTGTGCTTACAGAATAATGGGGAACATTTTCAACAATTATTATAAAAATAAAAGTTATTTTTTACTCATCAATGTTTTATTATGCCAAGTAGCAAACATTTGTTACATGTTCAATGGACATGTAACAAATGCCTTGCTACCTGGCATGTAGCCTTGCTAATTTGACAATGTTCAATACACATAACCTTGCTGTTTGTCATTTTTCATATTTTCACATCAAAACTTCATACCACGCCACTGTACCACACCAACAGTAGAAAAATAAATTCAATAGTGCCAACATAAATGGCGTTCGGACATTAACAGACACTCTGTATAAAGAAGGAATGTTCAATTGAAAATATTGTAATACAGTAGAAAACATAGCAGATATTTTTACAAAACCATTACAGAGCAATAGATTTAATATGCTAAGGAAACAGATTGTGACTGACATTTAAGTACAATTATTTTACAATGTATTTAGTTTAAGAAATAATCGTTTACATAATGTTCGGGTGTAAAAGAATTGCGGGGAAGTGTGAATAAATGCATATTATAATTATACTCTTAGTATAGAAAGTTGGCAACACTGAATAAGACAGTGACTAATGGCGGTTACCATGTGTATTACACGTTGTACGTTGTACCTCTGTTTTTGATATAATTAATAAAGTAAATACACAATTGTGATTCATAAATAGAATGACCTGGCCTCTGTTAAAACATCACAACAGGCTGTCAGTGTTAATCCATCAACAATCAGTTATATTCAGTGTTGCCAACTCAAACAGTGATTCTTGACCTTTTTTGTGTATGTCTAGTTTTGTTAATTTTAATAAAGACTGATTTTCATTTACAGTTTCATTTCCCCTATTAGTAATAAATTCCATTTCACAAGAAGGAAATTTCCTAATAAAAACGAATTTTTCGCCAACTCAGGAAATTTTCAACATCTGAACTCAAGAGGTTGGCAACACTGTTTGACAGTCAAATCATAACCTAACATAACTTGAGCTTATTTCCAGTCATTAAAAAAAAAAATAGATGTTTGAAAATAATTTAGATTTTGATTTGGATGAGGTAAGTCCTCGTTTTAACCAAAACTATTCGATAAATGATGATTAATTCCAGAACATATTCTCCGATGACTTCCTACCAAGTGAAGACAAAACGACTAATCTCATCTGCAATGAACAGAAAGGAATCAACGCAACAAACTTGTTTAAGCAGCCGCCAAATCCAGATAGAATCTTTCCCAACGTAAAAGCGAACACCAAACATAAAAGCGAGAGGCGAGTGCTCCACCGGAGGTTTCCTGGCCCCGCAGGATTACTACCGGACTCAAGGGCCGCAGACAATCGTTTCAGTGAACCCGATGATGTTAATAACGACATTGACGATGTACGTATGCACTTAGGCAAGCCCCCGATTAAATCCGTGCGCGTTTCAGATGCTCATGTGTTCACAAGCGTCACTCTCGGTGTTCCAAGAAGAACCATGGATGACGATGCGCCTTGATTTTAAGGCAGAAAGTAATTACACCATCGAATGGATCAAGTCGCATGCGACCAGTAAGACTCTGGTGAATCAGAAGGCCCCCTTCTTGGCAGCCATCATAAAGAGCATCGAGTGCGCAACGAAATCGAAGATGCCGACTCTTACCTTGAAAGACCCAACAGGTATGCACCTTTGCAGGACGTGAAGACCACGTTTTAATTCGTGATTATTCCAGATGAAATCCAAGCGGATATTTCGCAGGACGTCTACGAGGAACACGCAAACGATTTGACCGTCGGCTCTGTGATCGTGCTGAGGCAGGTCAGTGTGTTTTCGGTGAAGAACGAAACCGTGCATCACCTGACGATCACGTCGAATAATTTGGTCGCTCTTTACAACAAAGAGAGGCAGTGCAGATTGGATTTTGAAAGTAACAGGAAACTCGGCCGTGATTCTCCTAATAAGTGTAAGAAACTTAACGACGTCAGTCATTTAAAATTAGATGCCATACGAAGTTATGCCCCACAAAAAGTAAACCCTTGTAGGAATAAAAATGATGTTGAGAAACAGGGTGAAAGTAGAAGCAGTTTAGAATTCGTTCAAAAAATTCGGGAGCTTAAAGCAACACCCGTTTTGAGAAACAATAGTTTCAGTGATACAAATACGTCAAAGTTTAAATTCCGGGCATATCCGAATTTAAAGTCGAATGAAGTCGAGGACCTAAATCTGAGCTTAGATTTATTTTCTCAAGAGTTAACCAGCAATGATCTCGATGAACTCAAAGCCGAAGCTAGTCCTAACAGCCGAAATAGTTCTTTGGATGTGGATGTGGATGACGAGAGTCTGCCGTTGAAGAAACCCAAAACGACTTTAAGTCAGAAGTTCCGTGACTTCAAATTCAAGCCGAGGGATGACCCAGGGCCTGGACAAAAGTGTGATGATGATGTCTGTGAAACTGAGTGCAAAGGCAGAGGAAATTTGATTGATTGCAGTCAGATATCGGTTGTGAGTCAGAACAAGGAAGATCACGACATTTTACAGGACGTGTTTCATAATGTGGATGCTGAATCGCTCTTTGAGGACTTCTGACACTATGTAATTTACTTCCAAATATTAATTTTAATTTACATTATTTATAGTTTATTTTTATATTGAAATATAAATTTAATTTACATGTTCCAGAAAGTAATGCTGTGCTCTTATTGGTGAGCTAATGACGCGTTAGCATTTTGGAGGTAAAATGGCGGCGGTGCTTTGATCGATTGTTTTACGTCATTTTTAATTTATTCAGAATTCCACTTAAAAAATAATTAAAGTAAAGGAATTTTCAATGCCATTTTCTAACGAAAAGAAACCCTAGTTCCTAAAGTGAAACCTCTGGTTAGGGTTCAGAATATATAAAAAAAAGAAAACTGTACCCACTTATTGATAATTTCCTGTATAAAATATTTTTTTTACCTAAATTAAAATTGTTTCGTTTTATTTATTTAATTTTTTACAAAAAGAAGACAGATTTCCAATAACAAAACAATTTTGAAATATTCATCAACAGATGGCGCAATCTCTTTGCAGTTCTCTGTAAAACATCCTTTCAAATTTTCCACTAATTATTTTCCTTGATATTTCAATTGTTTTACTTACGTACTAACGAATTGCACATTTTATGAAATCGTCGTTTTTAAATTTTATGATTTTATTGATTACGTAATTAATTAAAAACGCCACGCGCACGCTCGAAAGAAGGAAGTGCCGCGCGGCCGTCCAAAGAACTACAGTTTTCGTAGTGTCTCAGTCGGCGACCATGTTGGGAGCAGTGGCACGTTCAAGTTCCAGCCTTTTGGCTGCGAAACCCCTCGAGAAATTAGGCTCAGAAGCCCTCAAAACAACCTCAGCTTACACCGTCAATCGTAAGTATAGTCACCCCCATCAATTCCCTGTATTTCCTCCGGTTACAGCTACACGGAGTTTGCTCCGAACCGACCCTCGAACGTAACCAACCCATTTACCTACCCATTAAAAGCGAACTCCCATTAAATATTTTAGATTCTTTTGATAAGATACGACTATTAAATGCGTTATTAATTTTGCATTAAAATTGTAGACCTGAAATGTAGTGGGTTACATAATCATAGTTCAATGTGGTAATCACACGCCATTTTGGAGCTGCAGGTATTATACATATTCGAATTTGACGTTGGCTTTGAATTTACAGAGAGACACTATGCCGCCAAACCGGCCGCCGGGGGTAAGGCGAAGGGTAAAGTGGTCGCCGTCATTGGTGCCGTAGTAGACGTGCAGTTCGAGGATAATTTGCCTCCGATTCTAAATGCCCTGGAAGTCCAAAATCGCACACCGAGGCTGGTCCTGGAGGTGAGAGTGTTTTGTTTCATATTTTTAATTAACATGTTACATCATAGCTGGCATAGACCAGTGGTGCTCAATTTTTTCTAACCTACAAGCTACTTTTTTGACATTAATTAGAAGTAATTATAAAACATGAAGTAAAAGATCATTTGCAAATTTTTCTATTTTATTACAGTTATAAAATTTTTAATAGTGTGATACTCACAGTTGTGATTGACAGCTTGATTGAGATTGACAGGTCTAATAGCCTTTCGCCATAGACAACATAACTCGCTTTAGTATAGTCTACTTTCTTTCTACAATGCCTTCAAATATTTCTGTTGTTGGTACCTGCTACCTGAATGTTAGGAAATTCTGTTCTACATTTTAGTGTTAAAAGCAGGGTTCCAACAGAAACCCTAGAATTTTGACACTGACAGGTATTCTGATGACATTTAATAGCGTTTTCGACTGACTGTTCCAAAGCGCTCTGAGAGTATCTCTATCCTATGTTATTAGATGAGGTTAAAACAAGACGGAAATAATTTGAGATTACTGTAGAGCAATTAGTTG
This sequence comes from Serrognathus titanus, assembly GCA_039766575.1. Taxonomy (NCBI): domain Eukaryota; kingdom Metazoa; phylum Arthropoda; class Insecta; order Coleoptera; family Lucanidae; genus Serrognathus; species Serrognathus titanus. The sequence goes on from CM077911.1 coordinate 1,797,227, forward strand.
AAAATGCTATAAGACAACCAGTAACATTGCGCAGTGTCACCAATGCGCAAAAAGCAGATATCCCTCAAGAATTGTCAAAAATAAACCTTTTCAATATAGAAAATTCCTCAGTTTGTTACTAGATTCAGAAATAAATTTAAAAAAAAGTGAAAAACTTAATCTCTAATATTTGGAGAAAATCCCTTAAAAATTGATTTGTCTCTTAAGTTGGCAATACTGATTCCGAATGTAGGTGAAAAAAACGCTGTTTGTTGGCTTTCTATTGCTAGCGACACCTCTATAAACATCAGAGTTGCCAACTAGGGGAAAATCGAAAGCACCAGATTTAGTTTTAAATAGGAATATAGTCTCTTTTAAACTAGGAGGAGGAGTAACAGTTGTCGGCCTGTCGTAGGTAGATTGACAGTGCAATACTAATCCTTAAAATTGGATTTGTCCCTTAAGTTGGCAACACTGATTCCGAATGCAGATGAAAAAAAACGTTATTTGTTGACACATCAAAGCCCTGTCACCTCTGCAAGCATCAGAGTTGCCAACTAGGGGAAAATCAAAAGCACCAGATTTAGTTTTAAATAGCACTATAGTCCTACTTTTAAACTAGGAGGAGTAACAGTTGTCGGCCTGTCGTAGGTAGATTGACACTGTAGTACTAATCCTTAAAAATGGATTTGTCCCTTAAGTTAGCAACTGATTCCGAATGCAGATGAAAAAAATGTTATTTGTTGACACATCAAAGCCTTGTCACCTCTGTAAGCATCAGAGTTGCCAACTAGGAGAAAATGGAAATCACCAGATTTGGTTTTAAATAGCACTACATATAGCCTATTTTTAAACTAGGAAGAGTAACAGTTGTCGGCCTGTCGTAGGTAGATTGACACCGTAATACTAAATCGGAAATTAATTTGTCTTGCTCAGGAGGTTTACAAATTCTTCAAATAACCAATTTTACCAGCAGATTTGCTTGCAAGTTTAAAATTAACTGAAATTGTCACATTAATTATAAGAAATGTTAATTTTTCCATTTAAATTGGAGGCTTGTGTAAAACCGGCTGTCAAACACCCAACAACTTTGTCAGTTTTTGGCGGGAAAAATTCAAATTACTCCTCCTACTTTAAAAATAGACTGGAAAAAAAAAACAAACTACATAACAATGGTTCTGGTGGCCCCTTCTGATTTTAATTATTTTCGGTGACCCTCTGGGTAAACATGCATTCTATCCAGTGTTGCCAACTCTTTTCTATTATAAACGATTCATTATCTGCTGTTTTAAACTTCCTGTTAAAAGCGAAAAACAATCATTTGTTTTTAAGCCGCCTTCAGAGAGCTTCGCCGTGTCACTAACGACATTTAAGTCGACCAATAGCATTGAGCAGTGTTACCAACGCGCGAAAAGCAGATATCCCTGAAGAGTTGTCAAAAAATAAACCTTTTCAACATAGAAAATCCCTCAGATTTAGGAATAAATTTTAAAAAAGTGAAAAATTCATTTAAAATATTTAAAGTTAGAAAAACTAAACAAAAGATGGTAGATTTTACAACGCTAATCAGCTGATTAATAACAAATTAAAAAAGAAAAGAACGATTTGAATAGAACGTTGACAAATCAAAGAAAACAAAAAATAAGAAATAATCACAAAATAAATAAATTAAAAAAAGAAATAAAAATAAAACAAAAGACAATCAATTTTACATTACAATTTAATAGATTAATGATTTTTTAATGAAGAGAACGATGAGAAAGCAAAAGAAATGATAGAATTTTTAAAAAATACGAAACAAAAGACAAATCGATTTTGCAACAGATTCAGTAAGTTAATAAATTCAAGAGAAAACTGTTTGGAAGGAAAGGTGACAAAACAAAGAAAACAAATGAACAAAATTTTTTAAAATATATAACATTAATATTCAAAGAAAACAATAAAAACAAAAGACAATCGATTCAGTAGATTCATAAATTAAAAAAAAGAAGCAGTTTGAAACAAACAATGACAAAACAAATAATTGTTTACCTTCCACATGGTCAACAGATTGTAAAGAAAAAAGAGTGTAATAGATGGCGCTGTTGAATATCTCAAACAAATACAATTAATTTCGTCCTTCACTGAGAAGCAGTGTTGCCAGGTCTGGTGTTTTCTGATTTTGATGCTTACGAATTTTTTTTCTGTTTTTTAGATAAATCTGGTGATTTTTATTTGATTAATAATTCGTTGTCCGAAACAACCTTAACAGAGAGAGCTCTTACGTATAAAACAAGTACTACAAAGTGATCAAGATACACTGCTTGAGTTGGCAGTGCTGAATATTAGCTTCAAATGGTGCAACTGGAATAACTTTCGGTTGTTGACGGCTTGACACTTGAAGCCGTCACCTTACAAGCGTCAATTGACATTTCAAATCCAAATTAAAACGCAATCACACAACCTACAATCTGTCGCTGTTCAGGTTACGTCAAATAAACCTATAAAACATATCCGGTTGCAGTGTTGCAAATAGCCGAATAAAAAAATACTCTTAATTGTATTGCCAACTCAAACAGTTCTTCTTGACCACTTTGTATATGTAAAAAACCGTAACACGTACTTTTTATTATATGTATTTATGTCGATCGATCGTTTGGTAAATTTAGTCTTGAAATAAAAATATACTTTTTTTTTTGTATTTTTTAAGTAAAATTACTAAATATTGCTTTGACTTTGTTAATATTAAAATCGTAATGATAAAGCCTATTCTGGTGATTTTTATCCTTGATCTGGTGATTTTAGAACTGTCAGACTGGCGATGAAAAGTTCTTAGACCTGGCAACACTGCTGACAAATGACATTACCTGATTCATTCGAAAGGCATCGCGGGCACCACCTCCGTTAAAACAAATGAAAAAGTCCGGCATATTTTAACAAATAATTTGTTGAATGTCTTTGAGCTGCTTAGGAGTTCTATCTTCTTTTACGAAATATAATTTGAAAATCTCTTTTTTTAGAAAAAATCCTTAATACCTAAGATTTGGAAAAAAAATCCCTTAAAAATGAATTTGTCCCTTAAGTTGGCAACACTGACTTCCTGTCACTAGCAACACGACAAAGCTCTGTCACTCCTGTAAACATCAGAGTTGCCAACTAGAACTAGGGGAAATCGAAAACACCAGATTTAGTTTTAAATATCACTATAGTCTACTTTTAACCTAGGAGGAGTAACAGTTGTCAGCCTGTCGTAGGTAGATTGACACTGGAATGTTAAATCAGAAATAAATTTTATTAACAGATTTGCTTACAAGTTTGAAACTAACTGAAATTGTCACATGAATTAAGAAAAATGTTAATTTTTCCGTTTGAATTGAAGGCTTGTGTAAAACCGGCTGTCAAACAGCCAACAACTTTGTCAGTTTTTGGCGGGAAAAATTCAAATTACTCCTCCTAGTTCAAAATAGACTGTAGAAAGCACCAAATGGTTGTTTCTTATAAAAACATTATAATAAAAAAAAAAGATAGCGATATAGTCGCGACATCGCACGGTTGAGTTTTGATTTTTGAAAGACTGGTTACTAATGTTTTGTTACAACAGAGAAGAATGAAAACAGAGAACAATGAAAGGAGAAACGAAATAAATTTATAAATAAGACGATCATCAAATCTACCAAAAAAAATGACAGAAATTAAAAACAAATCAATAGTACATATTCGTGACCCCCCGTGGTCAATGGTCTATTATCATTTTCGTTAAAAACAAATGAAAACCTGGGGTCAACAATGAAAAAAATTAAATAATAAGTTTAAAAGTAAAACGATCAATAAATAAATTTTATTCAGCAACCGTTTTTTTTTTGTTCTTCATTATTTTAGTCTTATTCATTTGTTTAGTCAATTGTTTTACTACGTCTTTTGTTTGAGTTTGCCCTGTATGCGTTTTGAGAGTACAATTTTAAGAATGGCACAACAATTGTGATTACAAAAATTTGTAAAAAAAATCAGTGACATTCGTGACATTTCGCGACAGTCAAGTGTTTATTTTTTCATCAGGACAAATTGTGATCAATAAAGAGAGAAACGAAATAACAAATTAAAAAAAAAGACGGTCGAATCTACAAACAAAAGAATGACAGAAATTAAATAAAAATTCAATAATCTTTTTGTTTTCGCGATACTCAATTGTTTACTTTTTCATCAGGACAAATTGTGATCAATAAAGAGAGAAACGAAATAACAAATTAAAAAAAAAGACGGTCGAATCTATAAACAAAAGAATGACAGAAATTAAATAAAAATTCAATAATCTTTTTGTTTTCTTTTTTGTATAAAAAATTAAAAGTGAGGACGATAAAGAAATTAAACAAAAAGATAAAAGAAGTTACAAAATAAATCGCAAAATCTGCAAATAAAAAATATGAGAATCGGCGTTCCAAGTAAATTTAGTGCGGTAATTGTTTTTTCTTCATCACTTTGCTTTTATTCTTTTGTCCAGTCAATTGTTTCACCATGTTTAAATCTAATGATCGTGTTTCATCTTTTGAAAAAAACTGAACTGAATTTGTCTGTAAAAAACAAAAACAAATGAATTTTGTTTCAAGAGAAATATGAAAGTTATTGCTTGACGTTATTAAAAAAAAAAAACAAATGAAATAAGAAATAAAACAAAAAGGTAAAAGTTAAATGTTCAGCAATTGTTTTTTTTGTTTGTTCTACATAATTTTGCTCTTATTCTTTTGTTCGTTATTTGTTTCACTACGTTTAAATTAGTTGATTGTCTTTTGTCTTATTTTGTGACCATTTTTTTTTGATTTTGGTTGATTATGAAGAGAATAAAATGTTTATTTCTTAAACATAGTTTATTATATAATTTAAGAAAATAATCCATATACGGATATAAAAATTATTGTGGACGGAGATTAATTTTTTAATTATTTCCTCTCAACCTAACAGTAAGAATATAATTTTATTTTGTTTCAGGTGGCACAGCATCTTGGTGAAAACACCGTCCGTACGATCGCCATGGACGGCACAGAAGGTCTTGTGAGAGGTCAAGATGTAAACGACACCGGCTTCCCCATTAGGATTCCAGTAGGCGCCGAGACCTTAGGGCGTATCATCAACGTCATCGGGGAACCCATCGACGAAAGAGGGCCAATCGGCACCGACAAACTGGCTGCAATTCACGCAGAGGCCCCCGAATTCGTTGACATGAGTGTAGAGCAAGAAATTTTAGTTACAGGCATCAAGGTATGAACGCGTTTCATTAGGAAATGCTAAAAACGTTTTCGATTCGCTGTTCTAGAGCAATTTCAGAGTATCTACTATTACATTTAGAGCAGCGAATCGAAAACGAGATAATTCTAAATTTGCATTGAATTGGAAATTAATTTTGAATTTCAAAGGTCGTAGATTTGCTTGCGCCTTACGCCAAGGGTGGTAAAATCGGGCTATTCGGCGGAGCCGGTGTAGGAAAAACCGTATTGATCATGGAACTTATTAACAACGTAGCGAAAGCCCATGGTGGTTATTCCGTATTCGCCGGAGTCGGTGAACGTACCCGCGAAGGCAATGACTTGTACCATGAAATGATTGAATCCGGAGTTATTTCCTTGAAGGATAAAACATCGAAGGTAGCGTTGGTGTACGGCCAGATGAACGAGCCCCCAGGCGCACGTGCTCGTGTCGCTTTGACCGGCTTAACCGTAGCTGAGTACTTCCGTGATCAAGAAGGACAGGATGTGCTGCTCTTCATCGACAACATTTTCAGATTCACCCAGGCCGGTTCTGAGGTATCGGCTCTGCTGGGGCGCATTCCATCCGCCGTAGGTTACCAACCAACCTTGGCCACTGACATGGGTACCATGCAGGAAAGGATCACCACCACAAAGAAAGGTTCAATCACGTCAGTGCAGGCCATTTACGTGCCGGCTGACGACTTGACTGATCCTGCCCCAGCCACCACATTCGCTCACTTGGATGCCACCACCGTATTATCACGGGCTATCGCTGAATTGGGTATTTACCCAGCTGTCGATCCACTTGATTCCACCTCGCGTATTATGGACCCCAACATCATCGGGCAAGAGCATTACAACGTTGCGCGTGGCGTACAGAAAATCCTGCAGGATTATAAATCACTGCAGGACATCATCGCCATCTTGGGTATGGATGAATTGTCTGAGGAAGATAAGTTAACGGTCGCCCGCGCTCGTAAAATCCAACGTTTCTTGTCACAACCTTTCCAAGTAGCCGAGGTCTTCACCGGACATGCAGGCAAACTCGTTCCGCTTCAAGAGACCATAAAGGTATACACACCATCTTCTAAAATTAATTGATTTAATTGATTGATTAATTTTTTTTTGTGCAGGGATTTTCAAAGATCTTGCAGGGCGAATTAGATCACCTTCCCGAAGTAGCGTTCTACATGGTCGGTCCTATCGAGGAGGTCGTAACCAAGGCGCAGAAACTAGCAGAAGGCTCGTAAGATAGATTTAATTAATTGCTATTTGTAATAATTATAAGTCAAAAAGTAGAATCAGACGGATTCACGAAAACTAAGCTCTGTTGTGAAGGTAGAAACCAAATTTTTTATTTTACATGTTCTAAGTTCCAAAAAAGAAAACACACAGTAAGGGCCCATCATTCATTTGATGTAAATGTTACATTTACATGTCATTTAAATAAATAGATGTTAAAAATTGTTTTTGTTTTCTATCTCCTGAAGGTTTCTGGTTCAGTTCTCGGCTAAACGATCAATCGGTCTAACCAAGGAACGAACCACATAGGCAAACTTTAGCCATTGTCCGCTAGGTGCAGTTTTACCGTGGTTTGTGTTTTCGCTAGATGTATAGGAAGTTAGCGACGGCGTGAACCTCGCATTATACAGCAAGCTTCAGCTATTGCGTCACGGAGTTTTTATACAAGCTTTAGCTATTGTCCGATAGAGGACGCTCGCGAATTTCGTCATGGTTTGTGTCTCTGCTAAAAGTATCAATCCGTTAGCGCCGGCGCGAACCTCGCATCATACAACAAGCTTCAGCTATTGACCACCAGGGAGATTTTATACAAGCTTTAGGTATTACCCGGTAGAGCCCGCTCGTGAATTCTAATTTTGCCTTGGTTTGTGCCTTCGCTAAATGTATCGGTTAGTTAGCGACGGCGCAAACCTCGTATAATACTGCACGCTTTAGCTATTGACCAGGAGGCGCTCGCGAGTTGCAATTTGCCATAGTTCGTGTCTCCGCTAAGTGCATGGGTCAGTTAGCGACGGCGCGAACCTACCATTATTCAGCAAGCTTTCGCTATTTACCACCAGGGAGATTTTATGCAACAAGCTTTAGCTATTGCCCGCTAGGGGGCGTTCACGAGTTCCAATTTTGCCATGATTTGTGTCTCCACTAAATGTATCGGTCAGTTAGCGACGGCGCAAAACTCGTATCATATAGCAAGCTTCAGCTATTGACCACCAGGGGGCGATCGTAAGTTCCAATTTTGCCATGGTTTGGTTCTCCACAAAATGTATGGTTTAGTTAGCGACGGTGCGAACCTAGCATTATACAACAAACTTCAGCTGTTGACCACCAGGGTGATCTTATACAAGCTTTAGCTATTGTCCGCTAGGGGGCGTTCACGAGTTCCACTTTTGCCCAGGTTTGTGTCTTCGCTAAATGTATCGGTCCGTTAGTGGGGGCGCAAACCTCATATTATACAGCAAGCTTCAGCTATTGAACACCAGGGAGATTTTTACAACAAGCTTTAGCTATTGCCCGCTAGGGGGCGTTCGCGAGTTCTAACTTTGCCATGGTTTGTGTCTCCACTAGATGTATTGTGAAGCTAGTGGTGGCGCAAACCTAGCATTGAAGTTTTGTCAACTTAATGAGCGAGGTTGGAGAAAAAAACAAAACAAAATCGCATCATCAAATCCATGCCATTTATTAAAATACCTTTTTGTACAATTCACACAAGTGGGGAAAGAAGAACATTAGTTTTTGACGCACAATAGTACCTTATCGTAATATAAGCAAACCACAAAAGCAAATAAAGATAATTACTATGAGTATACAACCAATAATAGTAATAATAATAGTAAAAGTTAAACACGACGGTTACGCGCAATCGTTTCGGCCGAGGGGATGCACCGTGAAACAGAAAACAAAAAGTGACTGCGTTAGGCACTTTATTTATTTATTTAACAACAAACCGAGACGATTGTCGAAACGTCGCGTTACACAGGAAAATAAAAACACGTTAAAATTAGTTTGAAGGACGGAGGAGGCGCATTTCAAGCAACGATATTAAATTAATTATGCACTTTCGAACACCCCTCATCCTTCCTACAAGTAAAAATAAAACATCTGAATAAACACAAAGAAATAATAATGCCCTCGCATTTTGTTTTTGTTCTTACAATAACACATGGTAATAATAATAATAATGCACCGTTTTCTCTTTGCTTTAAAAATTAGCTACATTTTTCAACTAACTGAAAGGGCTCTGGGAGTATAAAAATACATCGATTTTTAACTACCCTAAAAGAGGGGCGGGTAGGAGAGGGGGCAAATACAAATACTAATTGATTAACTAGAATGGCCCGCATTCTCTTCTTACGATTAAAGCCGTGCTTAACTAAAGCCGTGATTAAAAACAAACAAGAAACGATATAGCTTCACGTCCATTTAATGAGTAAGAGAGCGACGGACAAACGCTGCCATGTTAAATAAACACGCTACTATATTAATGATAGGACGAGAATACGGGCCAATACCCTTAAGAGTTACTTTTGTTCCTCTGAAAATTATTACGTGGAGAAGCCGAGATATTTTCAAGAAAACTTAACGTTCTAACATCTACATAGTTTGTACACTGAAAGCCTTTGTGTAAGAATAAAACAAACTTTGTACCTGACAGTTCAAATTGTAATTGTAGCGTAATTATTCACGTTAAAAAAAATAACAAAATAAAACCTGAGATAGTTTCGAAAATACTTGCGTTAAACAGCGGCGTAGCGCGGTGCAGGTTTTATTTTAAAAACGCTCGACGCCACGCCGCTGTCGATTTAAGTCACGTCATAACTAAAGCATGGATTTAGCTGCGCTTTTAGGCACATCAATCAATGACTTAAAAACGTGCTGTAGTCATAAACTGTTAAACTAGGCCTGAAAACGTAAAATCTAAGAAGGCGTACGTAATTTTTGAAACGACGACAAATTAAAAGGGTAGGTTTAAAATGTCTTATTGATTTCACGCTTGAACACATTTCATCGTAAACCGTAGTCTATAAGCTAGTAATAAAACGGTTTTAAATGCAACGGGGAAGTGGTGGAATTCGTAGTAACTCAAATCTGACAGTTCAAAAAAAAAAATAACGAAAGTCGACCTTTTAGGTGTCTTGTTTATTTAACCGCGGTGGTTTGAGCGCCGGGGAGTTTCCCTAAGACCTTGGACAGGTCGACTCCGGTTAAGGCATTCACGGCTGGTGGGAGTTGTCCGACGAGCCTGGAAATTTCGGAGGTGGTGTTGTCGGCGCCGCCGATGAGGACGATCTCCTCGGTCTTTGCAAGAGGTGCGCACACTTCGGCGGCGATCTGCAAAATAAAATCAATCTCGTCAGTGTTGCCAAGAACCGGACACAATTTCACATGAGGAAATTCTATTAAAAAATCACTAAAATTCTTTATTCCGCTCCTTGATTATAAATTTGGTTACTTTTATAAGCTTTATTATTAAAAAGTTAAATTGCCGGTATAACAGAATCCTGTAATTCTAAGTTTTAAAGTCTTCTCAACTTAAATTGCCGGTATAGTAGATTTCTACAATTGGTAAACTTTTCACAATTAAAAAGTGTTAAACGAGCCGAATTTGAGCATTTGGAGATTAAAACACTTGTCATCTTGAACAAACAAAGAACACGAGAATAAACGTTTGACGTGGATAAGAAAACATAAAAATAGATGAAAATTTAAAAAATAACCAAGAACTGACACCAACACTTCTTATTATTTCATTTTGTAACACGTAATAGTAATTAATAATTTCTTAAGAATCTCCTTCACTGTTTAACCGATGATCTAATCGATGGAATTAGATTTATGACCACGTAATTGACTTAAAGAAACGCAATTATATAAATTATTTTCTATAAACAAGTCAATTCAATTCAATTATTGTTTTACTTTTCCATGTATTTTTTAATATTAATAATAATAAACAATAGTTTGATTCACGACATCTTGCGGCCGATTTTTGATCTACTAATAAGGATAATAATAATATGCTCATCGCTGAACTCATCGATGACATTAAATACAAGAACATAAATAAACGGACGTCGCGGCGTCGGCGGCAATTGTGAAAATTCCTTTAATTATTACTATGTCAACTAAGTTCTATTTATTATTGTTTCTTCACATAATTGTCGATACTTTGGTTGCACAGGTGATGTTAGGAAAGTATGGTGTCTCCACTCCCAATATTTTACACGCAAAATCATTCAACCCGTAGCAACAGAAGTTCATGGTCTAGTTCGAAGACTCTCCGCTAGATGGAGAACTAAAGAATAGAGGCCTGCACACGTTTTTTCCTTTTTTTGCATCAGTTTATTTGACGTTTGACGACTTTGACTTTTGAAATAGCCTGTGAAAGATTTATAAAGAAGTGATTTTAGTTGCATTTCTTTTCAAATATTTGTCTGAAATATGTTTATTTCGGACAAAACCAGTTGCTGGAATTGGTTGACAGTTGACAGTTAATCGTTGAGCTCAGCGATTTGTTCTATTTCACAAACCTATCATAATAACGTCACATCTTATAAAATTTGGTTTAATTCAATGAATCGATTTAGTTTAAATTCAATTTGATTTAAATTCAAGCAAAATTGACGCGCAATTGTTGACACGAATTCATCTAAAATTGATTTGTCACTTCAGATGGGTGGCAACACTGGGGACGCGAGTGAACTTCTATTTTTTATAACACTAGCTGGCGTATACGCAGCTGATTTTTAAAATACGGCAACAATTATTGTATTTCTTTTATTTTAACCAACGTTTTCTTTCACTGGTTCAGTTGAAAGTTTGAAATCACTTTGAAAATTTCAGTTGAAAATCAGATCTGCCGATAAAACAGTCGCCTGCAAATAATATTGAAATGATTTTATATGCACGATGGCGGAGGAGCCGGTTTGCAAATGTTTCCTTATAGTTACGTATTTAAAACAACTTCAGTTTATTTCCAGCCGAAGCAGTTAATGCATTTAAATTATGCATCCAAAATTCCTCTACGAAAGAATTAAAAAACTTTCCTGCGATTACGTAAAATAACCGTTCCTCCGATAAACGACCAATTTTATCCTTTTATCATTTTAAAATTAATACGGTCCGTAGAAATTACTTAAAAAATATATGATCGGAAACTACATAAAGAGGCAAACGATTCTGTAAATAAAAATTGCAAAATATTTCTTTACAAAGTGGATTAATTAGTTGTTCGCGAAATAAGCATGTCTCGGAAACACGTCGCTAGCGCTTACTATATAATACGCTCACGTAACGGCTCATCTCGGTTATTAGTCTCGAAGAGCGGGGGTTATGCTGTGCGAGACCCGAGTCCGAGTGGCCATAGGACTCCAAGTTCGCGCCTCTCCCCCAAACTTTGAGATCACGAGCTCAATAGTAGCCAAAACACTCCCTGCGTTTGCTGACAACTCTGTTTCATACGCGTACCACGATACCGAAGAAAAGAGGACCGCGACTGGTCGTTGTGATGGTGGGCATCCCGACGCCTCTCCTCTATAGACGAGGACGGTAGCCGTTGAGGGGATGACGTGGTATGTGGAATGGAGATGTTGAAAGATACAAGGAATGTTTTGCATTTTTTCGTTTTTATAAAAAAAATTAAAGGGGACACAATTATTTTATTATAGTGAAATATTTATAGTCACGTTATGCCCAAGGAAATTATATTAAAAAGACAATAAGTCGCAAAAAAAAATGATTAATTTCGTTGTTTAGTAACCGAAGGAAGATTCCGCCACCGTTAATTGTATTAAAAAAATCGTTTTTTCACTCGCTTACGTTTAAATTTTGTACTGATTTTAATTGAATCAAGAAACCCGGATGCAAAAAATGGGTGTGTCCGCAGTACCAAAGCTGCCTTTAATAAAAAAAATCAAGGGGCCACACATGGAAAGTCGTCTTCTGGTAAAATCGCAGGCGTTTTCAGACAATAACAGAAAGTGAAATAACTTACAATTTCATCGTCGTATGCTCCTGCCTTATTCCAAAGTTAACTTCCGCTCACAAAGTTCCATGCACATGTACCAAATCAAACCACTGATATTAAACAAAACGTCTTTTTAATGCGAGTTTTCCGAACACGAAAATTTTGAAACTTTTCAAACAAAGCAAGTGAACGCCTTGGTGACTAAGCGACAACTAATGCGTGCAGTGATTTTCAGGGTTTCTTGTTACGCAAGGGAGTTCAGTTTTTGTCGCGTTAAGCCTGCCATAGACCAAAGACACACGTACACGTACGGAATTACTTATAAACATACAGGAAACACACAGGACAATCCACTTTTTGAGCCTCACTAGAGCGATGATTTCGGTTATCTTAAGAAAAATTCAATTGGGGCAAAGCTTTTTACCCCAGTCAATAATTTGTAAACAAATGTTATGCTACTTTAGACCACCAAACAGGAAGAAGGGCCAAAGATTCTTAACGGCAAAGTAAAAGAAATTGTCCTTCAAGCTAAAGACACATACAAGATGGTCCAAAGAAATAGGACACACAGCAACACTGGATTCCAGGTATCAAAATATTGCGAATTAGCTAAACTGACTCTAATATTATCAGGAAAATACAGGGTGTAAAAAAAAATTTACAATTTCCCTCCTGCCTTAAAAATTGACATGTGGATTTCATTTGGGTCGTGAAATAATAATGTGGCCTTAAATTCGATGCAACAGATATTGTTCTTAAAATGCTTTAATTTGTTTGTTATGGAATATTTTTCAAACAAACACGTTTTTAAACTAATTAGGTAAACCTTTTCAATAAAGCTAACCGTTTATAAGATTTTCACTTTGAATGCGACGTTATTTTTATTATAATATTTGTTCGATTTTGTCCTGTCCGATAAATATAATGGATATTGGTTATAAGAAGTTTGTTCAGAATAATACAACGTCGTTACAAAACCCTACGAAAGAAAATAGATTTTAGATTGCCACATTGTAAATCAGATCTGCCGATAAAACAGTCGCCTGCAAACGGATTTAAGGAAAAGTATCACTTCAGGTGGATGGCAACACTGAAGCGTGAGTTAAGTCTCATTTTCTAACACCGGCTGGCGTACACACGGGTGATTTTTAAAACAAACTTCAATGTGTCAACTTTTGTATTTTTCTTTTCATTAACGAACGTTTTTTTTTGTATTAATCAAACATTAAAATGTTTAGCAATCACTGATTTAGTTGAAATTTTGAAATCTCTGAAGATTTTAGCTGAACGTCTGGATCGCCGATAAAATAGCAGCCTGCAATCGGTTTCGTAAAAAAATAATCAGCCTGCAATCGGTTTCGTGAAAAAATAATCAGCCTGCAATCGGTTTCGTGAAAAAATAATCACTTCAGGTGGTGGGTTGCCACCACCTGAAGGCTGAACTGAGGCTAAACTCTTCGTAAAAACGTCACATTACATAAAATTTGATCAAACTTCAATGACGCGCAATTGCGCGTTCTTAATTAAGGACGTGAATTCATTTAAAATTGATATGGCAACACTGAGAGCGCGAGTTAATTTCCATTTTATAAAACCAGATGGCGCACACGTTAATTTAATGAAGGTTTTCTTTTTGTATTAAGCAAACATTGCCACTGGTTCAGTTGAAAGTTTGAAATCATTTTGAATATTTCAGTTAAAAATCCCGTTTGCCGATAAAACAGTGGCCTGCAATCGGTATTCACTTCAGATGGGTGGCGACATTGAGGGCGCGAGTTAATTTCCATTTCATAAAACCAGATGGCGTATACGCGATTGATTTTTAAAATACTTCAATGAATGTGCTTCAAAATTGAGGACAAAATGAAGGACGTGAATTCATTTAAAATTGATATGGTAATTTCAGATGGGTGGCAACACTGAGAGCGCAAGTTAATTTCCATTTTATAAAACCAGATGGCGTACACGTTCATTTAATGAAGGTTTTCTTTTTTGCATTAAGCAAACATTACCACTGGTTCAGTTGAAAATTTGAAATTACTTTGAATATTTCAGTTAAAAACCCCGCTTGCCGATAAAACAGTGGCCTGCAATCGGTTTTAAGGAAGAGTATTCACTTTAGATGGATGGCGACACTGAGAGCGCGAGTTAATTTCCATTTTATAAAACCAGATGTCGTATACGCGATTGATTTTTAAAATACCCTTCAATGTGTCAACAGTTGTATTTTTCTTTAATTGAACGGTTTTCTTTATCTATTAAGCAAACGTTGCCACTGGTTCAGTTGAAATCACTTTGAATATTTCAGTTAAAAATCCAGTCTGCCGATAAAACAGTGGCCTGCAATCGGTTTAAGGAAGAGTAATCACTTCAGATGGATGGTAACACTGAGGCGTCAGTTAAGTTCCATTTTATAACACCAGCTTTCGTATAGGCGGTTGATTTTTAAAATAACGAACTTTTTTGTATTAAGCAAACATTCGGTTTGTTCGTTAGCTCTGCACTTTCTACACTTTTAACACCTTTACTCTATTTTTCTCACTCTTACCTACATTATATTACATACATCTCACTCTCTTAGGAGAAGTTGGGGTGCACAAAGTGTAGAAAACTGAAGAGCTAACTGGTTGTTGAAAATTTGAAATCACTGAAAACTTTAGTTAAAGATCCGGCCTGCCGATAAAACAGTGGCCTGAAATCAGTTTTAAGGAAAAGTATGGGTGAGCAACACGAGTTAAGTTCCATTTGACAACACCAGCTGGCGTATACGCGGTTGTTTTTTTAAAGTAAGCTTAAGTGCGCTAACAATTACACATTTTTTTTAATATAACGAACTTTTTTTTGTATTAAGCAAACATTAAACTGATTCGGTTGAAAGTTTGGAATTATCTTGAAAATTTGGCTTGCCGATAAAATAGTTGCCTGCAATCGGTTTAAAGTGAAAAGTAATACAATGAAGGCGATAGATGGCGCTCTATGACAGTGGCAAAACGAAGTACTAAAGCGCGTTTTATACAGGGTGCGGTCAAACGAAAAAGAAATGGGAATCTCAGTCGGCGACAACTAATGCACAGCGCCATTTTGAAAGTAATTTTTTAAGAACAAACTAAAATGGCTCTCTAAAAGCGCGTTGGGTGCGCTAAGTCGGAAAACAAACATTCGTATATTTGATTTGCTTACCTTTGGCAGTGCTTCAAGCACAATCGACATGATAGCGGCGTCTCCGTATTGTTTGTAGATGGAGGCCTTCTGCCGCATCCTCTCGGCTTCAGCCTTGCCCACGAAGGAGATTGAAGCGGCCTCCGCAGCGCCGATCATTTTCGTCTTTTCCGCTTCCGCTCTGGCGGATTGCACGGTTTGAGTTCTGCAAGAGTTACAAGATACTTTTAAACTTAGTGACCGTCGTGTGCCAAAGATGAGATTTTGCAAGAAAAGAAAACGGCCAAAGAAGTAGTAACATAATTACCGTTTGCCTTCAGCTATCAGCTCCAATCTGTAGCTTTCAGCTTCCGCTGGTAGCCGAACGGTCGCGTTCAGTTCTCTCTCCTTACGCATCACTTCTTGCGCCTCGACTTCGATCTGCTTCTTTCGTTCGACGACGTCGATTTGTATCTCTTCGTTACGGATTTTCTGACGAATCTTGGCAGCTTGTAGCTCGTAGGCCAGTTGAGCCTCGGCTTTCTAAAGATGTCATCAATTTATTAATTTTTTTTTGGAGGGGGACGGGGGGGGAAGTACTTACGGCAGTGTTGATTTCCTGGTCGAAGTTCGCCTTTTGCAGCTTGAACATGCGGGAGTTGTCCTCGATTTTCGTGTCGGTGGAGTACTTGACGTCCATCGCAGATTTTTGACACTCCGCTTCCTGAGGAAGAAACGTAAAAAAAAGTGTGGCACAAAAGATGGTCCTTGCTTACTCTAATTCCAGCGTCTCTATTGGCTTCGGCGACTCCGGAGTCAGCGTCTCTCTTAACGATGGCCGTTTGGGCCTTGCCCAGCGATTGTAAGTACTGCACGTCATCGTAGACGTCCTTGATGGTGAAGGACAGGATTTCGATACCCATCCGACCCACATCCGGAGCGGCGACTTCTCGAACTAACGCCGCAAATTGGTCCCGATCGCGATAAACTTCTTCTACTGTAAGAGTACCTGAAAACAGAAACAAAATGTCTTGGCATCCTTAGAGTGTTACGGCCGACATCACCACCTCAGGGTCGACCCTCACAAAATGTTGCGCCCGTCATTAACGTTAGATGTGATTTTTTTTAATGAAATTCGTATTACGTCATAAAAATGGTGGCATTTGGACTATAAAACAATTGAAAGTGTGACCATTTTCGTACCTCAACTCTAGAAATAGAGCTTATGGGATCTCAAGTCAAGAAAATAGGTGTCGTCGCATCATCGCCGCAGGGTCGACCCTCTCCATATGTTGCGTTCAGCGTTAATTTTAATTGGGAACTTTGAAATCAAATTTACTCTTTAAATGGGGCTCACTATGTCCAAGCCAAAAAACGGCTATACGGCTTGAAGATTGTACAGAATCCTCTAATGTCTAAGGCATGGCTTGAATACATGTTTAAGATCAAGAGTAACCAAATCACCACATCAGTGATGTAGGGTCGACCCTATCATTGTATGTATCGCGTTCAGGGTTACGTTTTGAATTTTGAATCTAGACCTCTTTCCTTTTTTTTACAAAAAATACATTAAAAAAGATGAACATGGACACAGTTGCCCGAAAAATGTTGATGCCATAGTATTTCTGAACTTATTAGGTTGAGAAGTGATCGCAGTCAAGTTGATTCGTCCTTCAAATACAATTAAAAAAAAAACCGTACCTACGTCAACGAAGAATCCCTTTACGTAAGTAGTACAGCTCTGCAACCTTGACCTTGTTTACTAATATCATATTTCAGGTGTTCATAAATTGCAGTTGCAGAAACCTTGACCTTGTTTCCTAATATCGTACTTGATGTGTATATAAGAGTAATTGTCAACTTCCTAGAGCAGTTTTGGTAGAAATTCAATCGAAAATATGACATTATGCGTCACCGTGGCAGAGTCGACCCTTTCAAGCTTTAATTAATGAAATGTTCCTATATAAGTAGGGGCGTACACAATTTGGCATGACATACATTTCAGAACGTACACAAAACCTATGATTAGGAGATACAGAGAGGAGAGCAAGAAGACAAAACAGCAAATCCAGTGAAAAGACTATAAGAGATGAGGTGAGGTGCGAAAACGTCAGACAAGTACGTGGAGTAGAGCAAGTTCCATCAACATCACTACCGCCCAGTCGACCCTATCAACATTATTTTTAGATTTGACATTTGAATCCGAAATTCTTTCTTTAAAAGTTTGAAAATTGAAAACCAAAAATTAGCTCGCCGACGTAGCAAAAGCAACACTCCTAAATTCACATATGTATACAGCGTGTCTCGACTTACTATTTCATATATTTCAACGTTTTGAACTTTTTTTTTGGAAATTCATAAGATCCTTCCGCAGCAGCAAATTGTATGTATTAAAATCTATCTCGTCGTGCAACGCAGCAAAGGTAGCACTACCAAACTCATATACACAGGTGCTTCGACATACTGTTTGTTTACTGTACGCTTTCATTTGATTTGAATTTTTTTTTACATGAATTTTCGCGACTTGGTTTCCGACCTATATTTTATTCTACAGCAAACAAGAAAATCAAAAATAGTATAACTGACCTTAAAACTGAGAAAAGGGTCAAGCCGAGTACTCCCGTGACGGTCAGTCCTTGCAACCACACGAGTCCCATCGCCGAGCCAACTAAATTCAGCCGGTGATCGATGAAGAGCCCTTCAAGTATTTACGATGGTCTTCGATTTTATTTAATTGCAATGACGCGCCTCTCGTTGCCAGAGAAACAAATAAAACGCGAGGAAAAAAACACCTGGACGTTAAAACTTTGACGAGACGCGCCGCGTCGTGACACCGAAGTGTATAGGTATGCAGTTAATTAATGAACGGCTTGTACGTACCGCGTATGTGTATGCAGGTACGTTACGGACACGCGTGTGAATAATGAATGAAGAATTGACTTGGTGGTGTAAAAATTCCAGCGCGCGTGACTGATGCAAGGCCCTGAGCACGTTGTGCAATGTTGCATGATTGTTTGATTACAAAAAAAGGGAGTAAAGTGGAGCACACTTATTATCTTATTATCTAATTATTTTTTGTGAACAAATTTCGAGTAGGATTAACGCTTCAATCAAAACAGCACCGTTAAACATGAAATAAAAACTAAATCAAAATACACCAAAACGTATCTTCTTTTCTAGTGTCAAAATTATTTACCACATTAAAAAAAAGTGCGTTAAATGTCTCAATAGATTTCAAAAATTGCCTAAAATATGCTTATACCAATTATTTCATTAAAATTTGATAAAGTTCGCGTGAATGTGACGTCAATTTGGTTTAATTCTTTGCTACATGCCATTCGTTTAGTAAAGAAACAAACCTTATTACCCCCTCATAGTTTGAGAGCAGATGAAACTTGCTGTACAAAAAAATCCAACACAATGAATGGCTGAAATGTTGACTATCCTTGTACTCACTATCATCATGATTTTTTTTTGCTGAGTGTGGTGTACAAGCTACTTAGCGGAGATGCAAACCACCCTCTTCCTGGTTGACAACAACCGAAGCTTGTGCAGTCTTATGATGCGGTTCGTTTCTTGACTAAAGAAGCCTGATAGTGTTTATACGTTTCACTGCTTCAGAGTACTCTCGGAATATCCTATTATCTAACATTTGAGATTAAAAACACGATTGCCTCAACACACTCCGTGTTATAATGTGCTAGAAAGTTGCAAGGAGATAAGACCACCACGTGACTCTTAAAAATCGTAACTTTACATTAAATTTGGTTTATTTCTCTGCTAAAGGTGTTATTTGTTTAGCAAAGAAATAAACCATCATTAGTTTCCTGATAAGTAAGTCATAATCTTGCCATCTCTGAACTGACACTTCGATAGCCGTTAAGTGATTCTTGAAAACCGTAACTTTACATTTAAATAACAAAATAACGCTTTTCGGTGTACGTTAAATTTGGTTTATATCTCTGCTAAATATTTTGTTTGTTTAGCAAAGATATAAACCATCGTTAGCCGTTAGCATAAGCCGCAACCTTGTCATCGCTTAAGTGACTCTTAAAAATCGCAACTTTATATTTCCGTAACAAAATAAAGCTTTTTAATGTACGTTAAATTTGGTTCGTTTCTCTGCTAAATGTTATTTGTTTAGCAAATAAATAAACCATCAGTAGTTTCCTGATAAGTAAGTCATAACCTCGTCCTCTCCTGACTTCGATAGCCGTTAAGTGATTCTTGAAAACCGTAACTTCACATTTAAACAACAAAATAACGCTTTTCGGTGTAAGTTAAATTTGGTTTATATCTCTGCTAAATGTTTTGTTTGTTTAGCAAAGACATAAACCATCGTTAGTTTCCCGATAAGTAAGCCGCAACCTTGTCATCGTTTAAGTGATTCTTAAAAATCGCAACTTTACATTTTCATAACAAAATAACGCCTTTTAATGCACGTTAAATTTGGTTCAATTCTCTGCTAGACGTGGTATTTGTTTAGCAAAGAAGTAAACCATCATCGGTTTCCTGGTAAGTAAGTCAGCTCTTAACTGATACTTTGAGAGCCGTCAAGTGACTCTCAAAAAGTGGCTTTACATTTCAATAACAAAACAACGCTGTACGTTAAATTTGGTTCATTTCTCTGCTAAATATATTATTTGTTTAGCAAAGAAATAAACCATTACTAGTTTCCTGATGTAAGTCATAACTTACGTAAGTCATCTCTTAACTGAAATCTCAATGGGTAGCTTTACATTTCAATAACAAAAGAATGCTTTTCGGTGTGCGTTAAATTTGGTTTATTTCTCTGCTAAATATATTATTTTTTTAGCAAAGAAATAAACCACCGTTAGTTTCCTGATAAGTAGGTGTTTCACCAGGTAACTAGAGATGGTTTGTTTCTTTGCTAAATAAACTATATGTGTATTTAGCAGAGAAATAAACCAAACGTAAAAGACTAATAAATGAAATCTGTAAATGGAATCGTTCAGCGAAGTTACAAACCACATGCCTCTTGGTTGCCAATATGCGAAACGCGGTAATCGAAGTGCGTTGAAGGGTTTGTTTCTTGGCTTAAGTAAATCAGAAACACAATCTGCTGAAATGTTCTCATCTTCTCTTAAACATTTCATGATTTTGATGTTGTCAGCTGTAAAGCGACTTTTAATAACCAAAATACAACAAAATAACATTTTAAAATGAAGTTAAATTTGGTTTGTTTCTCCGCTAAATACAACGACTGTTTTAAAGCAAAGAAACAAACCATTCATAAGTAGGTTTCTTCGGGTAAAACCTGATATCTATTGCGCGGTTTGCTGAAAGTCTCTCCGACAACTTTGACTGCCATTCATTAAGCGACTCCTAAAAACAGTAACTTAACTTTTCCACAACAAAATAACAATTTCCTGTGTAAGTTAAATTTGGTTTGTGTCTGTGCTAAATGCGCCGATTGTTTAGCAAGGAAACAAACCTTTCCCAGTCTCTTGATAAGCAGATTCCTTTGATAACATGTAAAGCCCTAATAGTCGTTAAGCCCTAATAGTCTCTTAAAAGCTTTAACTTAATTTTTCCACAACAAAGGAACATTATCTACAATTACTATCTAAAAAAGAAAAGAAAAGAAACAAACCGCGTACTTAAAGATATCTACTTATCAAGGGGTTAAATTGGGTTTGCATCTGTGCTACACGCACTTTTGTTTAAACAAAGGAACAAACCATTTTAACTCCTTGATAAGTAGGTTTCCTCGATTAAATACGCGGTTTGCTTCTTGGCTAAATCGTATCAACTTTTTAATTTTCAATGTAAGTTAAGTCTGGTTTGTTACTACGCTAAATCCACTGATCGCTTAGCAAAGAAACATACCATTGATAAGCAGATTTCTTTGCTAATAAGTAAGTTTATTGCTTAGCGAGGATATTGTTACACGTTGACAACTATTTATAGTTGCATGAAGAGGGCGGCAGTCGAAACTTGATGTATGTACACTTCGCGGTTTGTTCAAGCCCTTACGACAACCTTACTTTTTCATAACAAATAACAATATCTAGTGTAAGTTAGATTTGGTTTGTTTCTGTGCTAAATACACAAATTTCGTTTAGCACAGCAACCAACCATTTAAAAAAAAGTTTCTTTGATTAAATGCGCGGTTTGTTTCTTGGCTAAAACGTACCGCGTTTCCTCAACTTTTCTTAAATATTTCTTACGTCTACATTTGCGATATGCACAAATAAAATGCGTATTTTTAACTATCCGTAATTGGCAATGATATTAATAAAATATAATGCGTCAAATGGTTCGCCTGTTAGAAGCAATATCGTAATTTTCCTATTAGTTTGACCTACATAAACGTCACCTTTACCGAGCATGAATAAAATTGAGGACGCGTGAATCAAAGTCCGTGGAACTTTTCGTGTCGACTGCTTTCAATGAGTGTGTCATTCATTAGATTAGATATAATAATTTACAAGTACAAAGAACGCACAACTTGCGCAACATCCCCAATTTATCGGTGCATTACATTCAAGAGGTTCATAATTTTTGCTAACCTAGAATCGCTCTGAGGTGGCCCTCTAGTGTTTGCAGGATTGTCGATTTGATCTCATTCACCGTCTTGCCCAAGAACTGCTCCGAGGCGGTGTGCAGGAGCTCGTCGGCCTTCATTATTTTGCACTGGGCGACGCCCGTTACGGTTAGGGGCACCCCCTGCGCTGTCTCTACGGTCTCGCACATCGGGTTCAAGGTCATCACTTCTAAGGAGAGGCGCTGGACGTCGGTGACGAGCCACCACGCCCACGCCCAACCACCGACGATGGTCACGCGTTTCGTCGATCCACAACATCCTCCTGTAACACAAAGAGAAAATCATTTTTATTATACAAGAAGTAGAACAGTCTTTTTTGTATTGTTGGAGTTTTTTGTTTGGTTTCGGCCTTCGCCATTTTTTTTGTCTACTTTTGAATGGCATTCTGTATTAAACGAGGACAGTCAACATTACAATTTTTGTGCCATTTTAATTGCACCTATTAATTCACCTTATTTTTTTAATTAAAAAACTATAGACAAGTATTTATTCTTTCAAGCGATCCTAAGCCCCTAGCAAACGCGCGCAATTTTAATAGTTCCTCGCAAAAATTTATTTTTTGAAACAATTATATTGTCGCTGTTTGATAAATTGAGTAAATGCGGTAAACTGTGTCATGTCCTCTAAAAATACGAAGCCCACACCTGTACGATTCCTAATACAAATAATAACAGAAAAAAGAACGGTAAATAAAAAAAAAACCGAGCGCGCTTACGCCATCCCGTGCACGTACACGCAAATTCCTTTAACACGGTTTGCAATCACCGTTAATTACATTTTTGCGGCGCGTTCTAGTTTCGACAAAGTAAGAAGAAGAAGAAGGAGGAGGAAAACCCGCGAGCAGGTGCGCCGTTATATTTTTATTATTAAGTTAAATTTACATCCGCCCAACGCAAGGCGTTCATACAGGATGCGTCCGGCTTGACCTAGAAAGTCACCTGGCCGAATGCAACAAGAAAGCCGCTAGGTACTCACAATCATCATTTAGAAGAGGCGGCCCAAAAGAAAGTCCCATTTTAAAGTTGACCCAGTAGGAATGAATGCTTGGTGGGAGTTGAGGATCGACGATCGCGGAATGACGATCGGTTACTCCATTCTGGTCAAGTTCACGGTTAAAACCAAACGGGGAGATAAATCACTTGCTTGTATTTCGGTTAAATAAACGGTGAAGAGGGTTATAAACAATTGAAGTCGATCGGCGTGATGATTGCGTGCATGTCTTTGGAAAAGTTGGAGTGCTACGTGATGCTGAAGTTAATGTGAAAGCAACCGGGAGAAAAAATAAGGAATTGGGATTTTGCAGGGATCGAAAAGTTAAAGGTAAATTAATTGCCTCAATAATTATTACTAATTCGGAGTTGGTCCTATCAACTAACATTTTATTATTTATTCTTCTCTCAATCGCTGCTCTCTAAACACAAAGTGATTCAAACTGCGTGCCTGGTTCGGCTTTTGTACAAGTTTCATCTTTTCAGGGCTTGCGAGTGTAATTCCAACACCACCTAGAACCCGCTTCCCGAAATTTCTAGAACCATCTAGGCGCTAGATGGTGTGATGATTATAAAAATAAATTTATCACCAGCGCGGATTTAACAATAGTTAGTTAGCTTAGTTCTAGCATAAAAATAAAAAAGATGGTTTAACAAACGCGAGAAAATCCCCCGCCCCTCACCTAATACTGCCCTATTCGGAGTTTCTGGGAAAAACTTTTTGAAAGTCGCCCTCGAATTAATTAAATATCTTTAAAAAATGTGAAATACTTTAGCCTTAGCAATGTACCAAGCACAAAAGTTTTTTTTTTTTCATTTTTATACTGTGAATACCTCCTTGTAGTTTGGTCATCTATTTTTGGAAGACCATGTATATTCAACATTTGTTTTGCGTTCACTCGACATACGTAGCTTGGTCACTTTTAAAACTAGAGCGCAGAAAACCTCGCTGAGAGTCACGTTTTCGTTAAAAAATTACGTTTTCTCTAATGGAACTGCATATATTACTGCATTTTCTAATTCTGCGCCAAATTTTAGTCTGAAGTCATGTGTCGCACCATAGATCTAGTGTCAGTGGTTTTTGAGTTATGCATTCTATAGTCGGTTGCACCCCCCCCCCCTTCTAAGAAACTTTTCTCGGCGTATTTTGAAACCAGATTTTCAAATGTCAAAGACGCAGTAATTTCCGACCTTTCAGAAAACATTAGACAAACGTGTTTCCGCTAGAGCGCGGAAAATGCCACTGAGAATCGCGTTTTCGTTAAAAAATTACGTTTTCTCTAATGGAACACTCAGTATATTATTGCATTTTTTTAATTCCGCGCCAAATTTTAGTGCGAAGTCATGTGTCGCACCATAGATCTAGTGTCAGTGGTTTTCGAGTAATGCATTCTATAGTCGGTTGCGCCCTCCCCCCTCTCCTAAAAAATCTTTCCGGGCGCATTTTTGAAACTAGATTTTCAAACGTCAAAGCCACAGTAATTTCCAGACTTTCAGAAAACACTAGGCAAACGCGTTTCCGCGACGTAAATCATTGTTGCGTTGCATTTTTAACAGAATACCCTGTATATCAGTACACAAGAAGCAAACAAAGAATGTGAAACGTTAAGTCGCTGTAGATTTTTCGGACTGTTAAATGCGGATGGGAAACAATAACTTAGATGTAGGTGACTTTAGCTTTCACCGGTTAGTGGAACACCCTGTATATATTGCTTTTTTTTTAATTCTGTGGCGAATTTTCACGTGCAATTATGTGCTGCATCATAAATGCATTGATAGTCGTTTCTTTGCTTTCACATTATTTTCGCGTTACATCAAAAATGCAGTCCAACTGCATTTCTGGATTTAGAAAAAAAACAAAATATTGAAGACACAGTAAATTTGACGTGCCTTCGGAAGCCATTTGTCAGAAAATAATTGTTAGACACATTGTATAATACCTCAAAAAATTACGTTCGGTTTGTTTCTTCGTTAACTAATTGCCTGTTTAGCGAAGAAATAAACCATAGCTCCGTCGCGTGCTCCGACAGAAAAAAGACGAGGAAGAGAAAAATGTGAGGCAAAGAAATAAATTGCATCCTCGGATCTTGCAAAGTGAAGAAAATTTATTACAACGTCGTGT
The DNA here is from genome assembly GCA_039766575.1 of Serrognathus titanus. Lineage (NCBI taxonomy): Eukaryota > Metazoa > Arthropoda > Insecta > Coleoptera > Lucanidae > Serrognathus > Serrognathus titanus. Next base: position 1,822,227 of record CM077911.1, read on the forward strand.
TTGGTTTGTTCTCTCTGTTTGTTCAGTAAAGAAATAAACCATAATCCCGTTTCGTGATGGAAAGTAGACGAAGCTTTCTTTACAGAATAATCCAAGGCAATCAAATGACGTTAAATTTAGTTTGTTTCTCTATTAAGTTTACCGTTTGTTTAGCAAAGAAATAAATCGCATCCTCGTCCCATAGAAAGTACAATCGAAAGCAAAAAATAAGAGACAAAAACAGTTTCCTGCAATTGTTATTTCTCAAAACTGTATTGTTCGGATACGACTTCACGGATCACATTTAAAAGTTTTCAAAGCTTTCAGATTTAACAAGCTCAAAACGTTTGTGAAAAAGAACTACAGAAAACTGTTTTTCTTCCGATTTTTGTAAGTGAAGAAAACCCATTGTAATGCGATAATATTTGGTTTATTTCTCTGCTAAATGTACCGTTTGTTTGGCAAAGAAAAAAACCACATTCCCCCTTATCTATCTGTATTTTGCTTTCGGATTGTAATGCGATGGTATTTGGTTTGTCCCTCTGCTAAATGCTTAGCAAGGAAATAAACCGTATTCTCGTTTCGTGGTGGAAAATGGTCGAAGCTTTCAGTTACAGGAAACTGTTTTTCTTCCTACTTTTATAAGTGAAGAAAATCCATTGTAATGCGATTATATTTGGTTTGTCTCTCTGCTAAATGTATTGCCTTTGACAAAGAAAAAAAAACACATTTTCTTTATCTACCTGTATGTTGCATTCGGATTGTAAGTGAAGAATATCTATTGTAATGTGATGATATTTGGTTTGTTCCTCTGCTAAATGCTTAGCAAAGAAATAAACCATATTCTCGTTTCGGGATGGAAAATGGTCGAAGCTTTCTCTACAGAATAATCCAAGACAATCAGATGACGTTAAATTTGGTTTGTATCTCTGTTATGTCTACAGTTTGCTTAGTAAAGAAATAAATCGCATCCTTGTCCCTTAGAAAGTACAATCGAAAGCAAAAAATAAGAGACAAAAACAGTTTCCTGTAATTGTTCTTTCTCAAAATGGTACTGTTTAAATACGACTTCACGGATGACATTTACAAATTTTGAAAGTTTTCAAATTTGACAAGCTCAAAACTTTTGTGAAAAAAAAATGACTACAGGAAACTGTTTTTACTGAAAAAAATTACAAGAAACGGTTTTTTTTTCTACTTTTGCAAGTAAAGAAAATCCATTGTGATGCGATATTTGGTTTGTTTCTCTGCTAAATGTACTGCTTGTTTGGCAAAGAAGAAAACCACTTTATCTACATGTATTTTGCTTTCGCAAGTGAAGGACATCTATTGTAACGCGATGATATTTGGTTTGTTTCTCTGCTAAATGCTTAGCAAAGAAATAAACCATATTCTCGTTTCGTGATGGAGAATGATCGAAGCTTTCTCTACAGTATAATCCAAGACAATCAGATGATGTTAAAATTGGTTTGTTTCTCTGTTATGTCTATATTTTGTTTAGTAAAGAAATAAATCGCATTCTCGTCCCCTAGAAGTACACATGAAAGCAACAATTCGTAGACAAAAAAGTTTCCTGTAATTGTTACTTCCCCAAACAGTATTGTTTAAATATGACTTCACGGATGACATTAAAAATTCTGAAAGTTTTCAAATTTGACAAACTTAAAGCTTTTGTAAAATCACTTTTAAAATTGTTTTCGTCTACTTTTGTCTCGACTGTAAGTGAAGAAAATCAATTGTAATTCGATAACATTTGGTTTGTTTCTCTGCTAAATGTACTGCTTGTTTAGCAAAGAAATAAACCACATTCTCGATCTCTGGTGGAGAGTAGAAGAAGCCTTGCTTTATAAAAAATTTAAATTGTTTAGCGAGTAGAGAAATAACGCGTTACCTAGCCTAGCCGAAGCTTAAGTAAACTCACCAGATACCCAAAGCACCGCAAATGTGTCCCCATTGAATTGAAAGGCGTGAAATTTGAACGATGATGTCTAAGATACAGAACACGATCGGTAATAGAGATTGCGGAGAATGACTTCATGCTTCCCGGTTTGTCTCTAGGCTAATACGGACACAAAACTATAAAACTATTATAAAAAACTGAACATCTTGAAGAAATTATTGAAAGGAACTACATCGTACATGTGTATGTGTATTAAAAAATCCGAAAGAGTTGAAAATAATGTAGAAGCAACTGTGGAATAGAAAAAAAAGGAAGGATTAAAAAAATAGTGCAAGCTGGGGGCGCGCTTTTTAAATGGCAAGAAATTACTGTTCACTCTATGAAAGAATTTACTTTTTATTAAAAAATAAAAAAATTACTTAACGAAAAGTGATTTAAAAGTATCTTTAAACTTTATTAGTTAATTTCAAAAAAAGACAAGCACATAAATAAAAAAAAGTTAATTTTAAAATATCATAAGAGAAGAGAACGTAATAATAAAAAAAAATAAAATTAAATAATAATAATAATAATAATAAATAAAGGATTTATTAACAAATCAAAAATAATCTATTTTAAATTCCTTTAAAAATTAACATACTTTATAAACTCGCCTTTACGCAACGCAGCAGCAACGCAACCCATTCAGCAACCAAAATAGTCGCCGGAGGACGTTGTTTAGCTCACATTTTTGTGAGTGATGCCCTTCGTCACGTAGCCCAAGACATTTGGAAAGTCATTAAAGAGGGTAGCATAGAAAGTAAGGAGCGTGACAGAAATGCAGAAGAAGGCAGGATGCACCGGTACATTTTACCTGCCGTCTGCGCTCGAAGGATCAGTCATGAAAAAACCGGCGAAAAATTCGGGTATATTTGTGGTTTATGTGCAAGAGTGTACACCAAATGTATCATCTCATTGGTAAACAATTATATATCTTACTTTAAGTAACGCAAAAATAATAAATAAAGAAGAAGAAAATTAAGTCCTAGTTATACAATGCCAGTTGAAATTTAAGTTAAAGCTTAAACAATTCACGACGATTATCTCAACAATTGTTGTTAAGGGTTTAAACTTTGGTTTAAAGTTAAGCTGGAATTGTATGTATGTACAACCGGGCCTTAGTGTGGCTTATACATAAACGCCCAGCAAATAAAAAAATAAAATTATTTAGAAGATCGGTTTTATGTATACATACATAAGTGGGGACCCTTGTTTAAATATTAATAATATCGTTTTCGAGGTATTACTTTCTAACTCCACCTTGTATAAACATAGCCTTATTGTAGAGAATACTTCAAGAAAGCATTCACTCATCACAGATGAAATGTCGCGCTACTCTTACTAATTAGATCGACCACGAGCAAGCTCAAGGTCACCTACTCTGTCTCTGGACCCTTTTCACCTTAATTCAATTGTTAATAAAACCTAGAATAAATGAACAACCCTTGTTACCCAATTAGGCTGACTAAGACCAAGGTCAAGGTCTTTCCTAACTTGTTCCAACCCAACCTGAGGAAATTTCACGTTTTCTTTTCAGCGGCAATGAGTGCAATAACCGCCCCCTTGGTGGGTCTGGGCGCGGCGGCCGCTTCGCACATGGGCGTCTTCATCCCCGCCCTCATAGCCGCCATCGCTTACTTCCAGTACGAGATGATGGACCCGGAATCGAGACCCATCGACATGGAAACGGAGCTTCTGCACGACACCTACGACTTTATAGTGGTGGGCGCGGGATCTGCAGGTACTCCACAATTCCAAAAAAAAAGGCACATCCATTTATTTTTTCTTTTTCGGTTTCAGGGGCGGTCCTGGCGAACAGACTGAGCGAGGTGGAGAAGTGGAACGTGCTGCTGCTTGAGGCGGGCGGCGATGAAACCGAGATATCCGACGTGCCTTTGATGGCAGCCTATCTTCAGTTGTCGCAGCTGGATTGGAAGTACAAGAGCGAACCGCAAGGGAATGCCTGTTTAGGTGAGGCAACTTTTTTCTTTCCCCTTTTTGATTATGACATAGACTTAGTCATCAGTTTGCTTCGATCTTGTTTGATGCTCTTAGAACCGATTTGCTTCGATCTTGATTGATACTTGCCCATCTTGAAGGGTACGTCTAGTTTCCTTTTTCCAACTTACTTCGCCGTCCTTCCAGTATGTGGCCTTTGAATACGGCCTGTTTGACGACTAGGTCTATCACTAAGTGACTTAATTAGGTCTATCACTACGTGACTTAATTATGTTCTGATCCATCTTCGATTATCTTGTCGTTTCCTGCTTTCCGGTTTGATGACAATGCTCAAAATAATAGGGGGCCCACGTGTGCAAGGATTGGGAGTACCTCCAAGGTGACTGGTGGAATTGCCTAACGTTATCCACCCTTACGCCCAGTTTTGACTTCGCAATAGATCAAAATTTGCCCAACTTATTTCCACCCCGCCATCGCCGAATGGCGACGCTCTCCAAGATTTGCTCAACCCTCATAAAAAGCTTATTTTTTGCAGCTATGAACAACGGTCGTTGTAATTGGCCCAGAGGCAAGGTAATAGGAGGCTCCTCAGTCCTAAACTACATGTTGTACGTCCGCGGAAACAAAAAGGACTACGACTTATGGGAAGCGGCCGGAAACCCAGGCTGGGGCTACCGCGACGCCCTCCACTATTTCAAGAAATCCGAAGACAACGAAAATCCATACCTGACTCGCACCCCATACCACTCCAAAGGAGGTTACCTCACCATCACCGAAGCCCCATACCACACGCCCCTAGTTGCGAGCTTCATCGAAGGCGGAAAACAACTCGGGTATAAAAACAGGGACATAAACGGCGAATTCCAAACTGGTTTCATGATTGCCCAAGGGACGATGAGGAGGGGGTCGCGTTGCTCCACGGGGAAGGCATTCTTGAGACCTGTGAGGTTGAGGAGTAACTTACACGTCGCCATGCACGCGCACGTAACGAGGGTTTTGATTGATCCGAAATCGAAAGTTGCTTTTGGTGTGGAATTTCTGAGGGATGGGAAGATGTACAGAATCAGAACCAGGTAAAACTATAGCTCGAATTGGAGGCCTAAGACCTATTGCCTATTTATATCGATTTGTACACTATAAGATCTATTGTTGTTTGCAGAAAAGAAGTCATCCTTTCGGCGGGTTCCGTCAACTCCCCCCAGCTACTGATGCTCTCTGGTGTTGGTCCAAAACAGGATTTACTCAAGCATAAAATTCCACTCATCCAAGATTTGAAGGTCGGTTCAAACCTGCAGGACCACATCGGTTTGGGCGGCCTAACCTTCCTCATCAACCGAGAAATTTCGGTCACCTTGGACCGAGTCTACGCCGTCAAGCCCTTGATGCAGTACGCAGTAATGGGCGACGGCCCTCTCACCATAATGGGCGGCGTCGAGGGCTTGGCTTTCGTCAACACGAAATACGCCAATGCATCCGACGATTTCCCCGACATAGAGTTCCACTTCGTTTCCGGCTCGACGAATTCGGACGGGGGCGCGCAGCTGAAGAAGGCCCACGGTTTGACGGACCAGTTCTTCAACCGGGTTTTCGGCCCGATCCTAAACAAAGACGCGTGGAGCGTGATCCCGATGTTGCTGCGCCCGAAAAGTCGGGGCGTCATCAAGCTGCGTAGCAAGAACCCTCTCGACTACCCCCTGATTTACCCCAACTACTTTCGGGATGAGTTTGACCTGAAGACTTTGATCGAGGGCGCGAAGATCGGAGTTGCTCTCAGCCAAACCCCGGCGTTTCGGCAGTACGGAAGTCATTTGCATAAGTTTCCGGACTGTGCGCGTTTTCCCGAATATAGCGACGCATTTTTCGAATGTATGATCAGGTTGTACACAGTGACTATATATCACCCGGTGGGGACGTGCAAAATGGGGCCGTACTGGGATCAAGAAGCGGTCGTCGATCCCCAGTTGAGGGTTTACGGTGTTAAGGGATTGAGGGTCATCGATGGCTCGATTATGCCAACGCTCGTTAGCGCTAACACGAACGCTCCGATTATTATGATTGGGGAGAAGGGGGCGGATTTGATTAAGGAGTTTTGGTTAAAATATGGCGGGTAAAATTTCGATTGTACAGAAAAAAATTCATCTTTTTTGGCAAACGCAGTTGAGTAGTTAACCTATCAATGTAGGGGTTCTCACAGCTAGCACTGCATCTTCATCCCTAATCTTCTCTGTTTAGGGCGACTGCCTTCTATATCTTCATCCATCCCTAATCCATCTACATCTTCATCCATTCCTAATCTTAATTTGAGGTGCCTTCCTTCTCTATCTATATCCATCGCTAACGCTGCCTCATTTAACCTATCAATGTTGGGGTTCTCACTGCATCCTCATCCCTAATTTTTTCTATCCATGACATCTTCCTTTTCTATCTCCATCCATCCCTAATGTTCACTTGTTTTAATTTATGAGGTGCCTTCCTCTTCTATCTCCATCCATCTCTAATTTTCACTTGTCTTAACTTGAAGCGCCCTCGCTTTTTATCTCTTCCTTTCCTAATCTTCACTTTCCTCCATTCAGGGCGTCTTCTAAGATGCAGGTAATTACAGAGCCATCTTTTACTTTAGTTCTTGGGGTTCGTCGTCCTCCGTTTAGATTTGACCATCTAGATGAAGAAGGACCGAATTATACAGTGCGTCCACCACCACCACCCTTGACCTCTTTTTCATAATTATCAACTGACTTCTTGTTCAGTATTGCGAGATGTAACTCATTCTCTCGTTATTTGCATGGTTGAAGGTACATCACCGGACTGGTAGTGCAAGGACCCCCTTGGAGGCCCTCATTTAGTTCCGCAAGGCTTTCTCATCCCTTAATTCCAATATTTCTTCGCACTTTTAACTTCCAGAGGGTTACCAACGACGACGGTTACCAAACTTTCTAGGTCACAACCCTCACCTGATGGGTTGCAACTTTTGTTTTACAACATAGATACCACCGAGTCTTTAGAGCGTCTTCTTATTACCTGAGGTCCCCCAATCCCCCCACACTACAGGAATCTGCAGGGAGGCTACCATCACTCTTAAAATCTAAGTTTTGCAGTGTCCTATCCGTTACCATCTTATGTGGCCTTTCTCCTAAGATCTCTTTGAGCGTCCTCTTTTATCTCTTCCAAATGAGTTCCGTTTAAACCCAGCTTTTATTTTTCTTCACATGTTTTTAGTAGTTCTTGTTCCATTCTATCTACTGTACCAGCTTTTCTAAATTATTCTCGCCTTCTATAATGTGGCGTCATCCATACGAAGAAGATCTTGTAATGACAAAATCTTCTTCGTCTTCTTCCTAGGGATAGTTCCTTCTACAGGATTGCCCATGCGAAGTACGACCGGTTTGCCATGGGTCTATTTTTTTTATCCACATAATGAAAAAAAAAATAGAGCCACTCACTGAACGTGAAGACGAAGAGGGGTAGAAGGATGGTGGAAGGAAAAGAAGCTAAAAGCATGGCAACCCGGTCGTACTTCGCATGGACAATCCTGTAGAAGGAACTACCCCTAGGAAGAAGACGAAGGAGATCTTGTCATTACAAGATCTCCTTCGTGAGGGTTGACGCTACATTATAGAAGACGAGGATAAATTAAAAAAAAAGTTGGTACAGTGGATGGAATGGAACAAGAACTACCAAAAACATGTAAAGAATAATAAAAGCTGGGTTTAAACGGAACTCACTTGGAGGAGAGAAAAGAGGACGCCCAAAGAGATCTTGAGAGAAACGCCACATAAGATGGTAAAGGATAGGACACTGCAAAAAAATAGATTTTAAGAGTGATGGTAACTTTACGACGGATCCTTCCACGTGGAATTGGATTATTACAGTGCTCTGTCATCATTTTTTATCTCTTCAATCATCTTCATCGAGTATCTTGTCTTCTCTTGAATCAAAGCATTGCGCTTCCGAGCCCCTAATTACAATGTGTATTGTGAGGCCTTTTTTTAGATTGTCTCCAACTATGACTGTCAATGCAGAACACGACTCCATTGTTCCTAGTTTCACTCTATGCACTACTGGCTGTGTTGGGTTGGGTACGTTCTTCTTTTCTTTAGCCCTCTTTATTCAACTTCACTCATTTCAATAGGTCCTTGGGGATCTTCTTTTTTAGTAGATGGCCTCCATGAAGAGACAATCCTTGGGATAAGTGTAAGCCAAACCATTTCGGGGGTTCTTTATTCGATTTCTTTTTCAAAACGGTCTCACCTGGTATTGCCTGAGTCTCTTCCTCTTACCCGCACTTTGCTTATACTTGACCTTGGTGATTCCATTTCATCATATACCATGCCCAATTGGGTTTTCTTCTCAGGTCTACTCTTCACTACCGTGTCAAGGCTAAATTCACCATGGCCTTCTTATGTTTTTTGTGCAATGTGTGCATGTTAGAATTCACTGAGCCTTACTGTACATTTGCAAATATATATGATCGATGTTACCATGGAAGGTTACCATGGGTATACATATATGTGGTTTATTTCCTGATCGTACCTACTTACTAAATATGGCTTCTGATTCCAAACTTACAATTATCTACTGAGCATTTTGTTACTTGTTTTTTCTTGGCAAGTTTTAATTTTGATTTTATTGTTTTTTGATACCTATAGATACTTAGAGGCGATGATTTGTTTACGTTGTTTTGGAACCGCTGTCTATTACACGGAAAACGCTCAACCAATTTTTTTTTTAATAAAATTTTAGGATATTTAGGGCACGTCTCCCTAGAGTACGTAAATTTGATCGAATGTAAGGGGAGGGGAGGAGGTGGTTATAATAGCTCTACATTATAATAGAGACGAATATTTTTAGGACTCTTAATTTTATAATCTGCGTGTACGTGTGTGTGTGTTACCTTCTTACACGTAGCTTAGTTTAATTCTGTACATAGGTATTTTATTTACATATTGTATATTTCGCATAATTTATTGTAATTTCTGATCCAAATAAATAAATTACGTTCGCGCACGTTTTCTTCGTTTGAGTATCAACGAAAACGCTTTGCTAAGATCGCGCCAGACGCGCGGGTTTGCATCTCGGCGTTGAATTTCGAAAAATCAGCAGATGGGCAACGTATTGTACGTCGCATGAGTTAGTTGTGTTAATCAAGTTTTACGGTGCAGGTCAGTTCAGGTAATTTTATAACGGTTTAAACAAATGACAATCGAAATTTCTCGAAATAAAATTTTGAAGACCCAGCGCAAGTTCGTTTGTAAATTATTTTAATAAAAAAATCAGCATTTTCTAACTAATTCATAAAATAATATGAGATTTGTATAATTTGAAAAATAATTGTTAATCATTAGTGACAGTTCCAGTCCAGTTTACACAAAAATATTAAATTCGATTGAAATCGTAGCTTTCATTCATTTATTAGTTACGAGAATGTACAGTCGTGGACAGTTAGAATTATGTTGTAACGTGAAATCGTCGAAATTTTCATTATTTATGTTTGGTCTAAAATCCAAAATTCTTGTTTCGTTGTATCCTTATTTAACGTAAAATTCAAAAATGTAAAAATACATTTAATTTAAAACCTTTCTTGTGTCACTCTTCTGTGGGACATCCTATACCCCTGATTATATTTTTACAACATAGAATGTTTTGATAGCGACATCCTGCGATGGCTTTCTGACCTAGTATTGTATTAGGATTGCCAAATTTCTGCCAGTTTGCTACTTAATAAGTCAACCCGCTCAAGTCGGCCATGCATGCTGTCAAAGCATAATGAAAATTTTCAAAATTTTGTTGCAAGTCGGTTTTGATTGCAGTGGATTCCTCGAGCATCCTCTGTACAGCTGTTTCGGTCCTATTTGCGGCCTCGTTAGCAGAAACATAGGTCAAGAATTCCATATGCTTTGCCGCCTTGCATGGGATGACTTATTAAGTAGCAAACTGGCTGCAACTTGTCAATCCTAATACAATATTAGGTCAGAAAGTGATCGCAGGATGCGCGATATAAACTTTTCATTACTGTTACATCGCCTTTGCGAATAACTAGGACAGGTCCGTTCGGTTTGAAGTGGAATTCTCGAGCTATGCTTCTGCTGACGAGGCCCCAAATAGGGCCGAAACAGCTGTACAGAGGAAATCCACTGCAATCAAAACCGACTTGCGACAAAACTTTTTAGTTGTCAGCTTTTATATGGAACGTTTTTTTTTTCTATTTCATATAACAACTTTGCCACATTATTATTGTGTCACCCTGTACGTGTATTGAATTGAAATTGTATTTTTTTCTCCACTTTACAATTCGCTTTTGTTCTTTATGATGACTCCAGCTCCTAAAATAAAGTATTCAGGTGGAGTGCAAAATATAAAAAAAAGCTGTACATCGTAAGACAATACGATTACAATTAATTAAAGTGAGTTTCGCTATACTAAAGTGCCACCCCGTACATATACAGGGTGGCACTTTAGTGATTTCAAAAATGTAGAAACATATTTCTGCATTTTTGAAATCACGAGTTAATTTGATAGGTCTAAGAACGAGAGTTTTGGTGTTTACACAGGCTGATCGCGTAAAATATTTTATGTCACTCTCTTGTGGGACAGCCTATATCTCTGATTATATTGACACAATACAGACTGTTTAGTGCCATGCAACTTTTATACACAACTTTTTTATATTTCATATAACAAAGGAGTTATTGAACTTTGCCACATTATTGTACGTGTTTTTAACTGAAATTGTATTTTTTTTTCTGCACTTTGCGATTCGCTTTTGTTCTTTACGATGACTCTAAAAGGTGATACGTACAAAAAAGTTTTTCTCCAGCTCCTAAAATAAAGTATTCTGGTGGAGTGCAAAATATGAAATCATCGTAAGACAAAACGATTACAGTTAGCTTTGCTACACTAATGTACCACCCTGTATAATATGTTTCTGCATTTTTGAAATCGCGAGTTAATTTGATGTGTCGCGTGATAGGTCTCAGAACGAAAGTTTTGATGTTCATACAGGGTGACTGCGTAAAATATTTCATGTCACTCTCTTATGGGACACTCTATATTCCTGATTATATTGTTACAACACAGACATTTTAGTGCCATGTCACTTTTACGCGTAACTTTTTTTATATTTCACATAACAAAGAAGAAGCTATTGAACTTTGCCACATTATTGTGCCAGCCTGTATGTGTTATTGAATTTAAAATGTATTTTTTTTTTCACTTTACGATACGCTTTTGTTTTTTACGATGACTCTAAAAGATAATTTGCATAAAAAAGATTTTCTCCAGCTCCTAAAATAAAACATTCAGGTTCAGTGCAAAATATATTAAAAAAAAACCAAATAGTAAAACAATACAATTACAACTAATTAAAATTTGCTTTTCTAGTCTTATGGCATCCTGTATAACGTTGTTTTTGCGTTTCTGAAATCCCTCACGACAGGTCTAAGAACGAGAGTCTCAGCGTTTATACAGGGGTGACTGCACAAGGTATTTCATGTAATTCTCTTGTGGACACTGATTATAGCAGATATACAAAAAATGAGAGCAACACACTAGGATGGGAAAACTTTTTCTACACATGTTACTTTTACAACATAGACCCTTTAGTGCCCCGCAACTTTTATACGGAACGTTTTTCTCCATTTCATATAATAAAGGATTTATTCAATTTTACTGTGCCAGCCTGTATGTGTTATTAAATTAAAATAGTATTTATTGTCTCCATTTCTTTATTCTTCAATTCGTCCAACATTTTCCAAACCTATCCGTCCCGTTTGTTCCCTATCGCTCTTCACGTTTTCTGTTTTTTTTTGTTTTAGAATAAAACAATGGCCATCGACATGATGACCATCTACTCGGCCACGCGCATGGCCTTGACTTTCGGCCCCAGTCTAGGCTTCCTGATTTTCCTCCACAGTTCCGTCATGAACCACCGCCCTGACATTCTCGACAAAGAAAACCGCATCAAAGACGTTCCGATCTACGAAATGCTCGACAACTACCACTTCATCATAGTAGGTGGCGGCAGTGCCGGGGCCGTCTTGGCCAATCGACTCAGCGAGAACCCCAGTTGGAAGGTTCTACTACTGGAAGCCGGCCCTGACGAATTCACCATCTCCGACATGCCTCTCTTGTTCCCCGCCCTTCAGCTTACGCCCTTGGATTGGCAGTTCAAGACCGAACCCAACGAACGATATTGTCTGGCGATGAAGGACGGGAAGTGCAACTGGCCGAGGGGGAAAGTCTTAGGAGGCTGCAGCGTGATCAACGCGATGCTTTACATTAGAGGAAACAAGAAGGATTACGATTACTGGGCCGAATTAGGGAATGAGGGTATGCTTCCCCACCCATTAAAAAAAAAAAAAACTATTATATTCCTTTTTTTTAGGTTGGAGTTATAACGACGTGTTTCCCTACTTCAAGAAATCTGAGGACATGAGAATTCCGGAATTCCAAAACGACTTCTACCACGCAACCGGTGGTTACCTCTCGGTGGAAAACTTCCGATACCATTCCCCCTTGGCCAAGTGGTTTTTGGAAGCCGGCAAAGACCTCGGGTATGATATACGCGATGTAAACGGAGAGTACCAAACCGGCTTCACTTTGGCGCACGGTACTTTACGCGATGGTCTTCGCTGCAGCACGGCCAAGGCATTCCTCAGGCCGGTTCGTTCAAGGAAGAACTTGCACGTCAGTCTCCACTCGCTCGTAGAGAAGGTCCTCGTGGATCCGAAGACCTACCAAGCGTACGGGGTGGAATTCAAGAAGCACGGGGTTGCAAAAAAGGTCTTCTCAACCAACGAGGTCGTCCTAAGCGCCGGCGCTATTAATTCCCCCCAATTACTGATGCTTTCCGGAATCGGCCCAAAAGACCACTTGAAATCCGTAGGCGTTGATGTGATTTATGACTCGCCAGGAGTGGGCTACAACTTGCAGGACCACGTCGCGATGGGAGGGCTCACGTACCTCTTCGACATGCCGGAAGAATACAGCACCAATCCCAACGGGGTAGGTTTTATCTTACCCAAGATTTTCTCCACTGAGAACATCAACGAATTCGTTACGAAAAAGGACGGTCCTATCTACTGGCTGCCCGAATGTGAAGTCATGGGCTTCATCAATACCAAATACGCAAATCGCTCTGGAGACTACCCGGATGTGCAATTGTTTATGGCGTCGTACTCCGACAATACCGACGGAGGTTTATTCAGTAAAAGAGCTGCGGGTTACAGTGACGAGTTATACTCGGCGGTATACGAGGAGATTTTATACAAGGACGCGTACAGCGTGGTGCCTTTACTGTTGCGCCCCAAAAGCCATGGGTGGCTCGCCTTAAAAGACAAGAATCCCAAATCGCACCCCTTGATTTACCCCAATTACTATTACGATCCGCGTGATTTGGCCGTCATGGTCGAAGCGGCCAAATTCAGCTTGGACCTCGCAGCCACCCCCACCATGAGGAAGTATAACGCCCGGATCAATCCACTACGCATTCCCGCCTGCAGCAAATATGATTTTCCATCCGACGAATACTTCCAATGCCAAGCTCAACATTACACTTTGACTATTTACCATCCGGTGGGCACAGCGAAGATGGGTCCCAACCATGACCCCATGGCTGTGGTAAACTCGCGTTTGCAGGTGAGAGGGGTCAGGAATCTCAGGGTCGTGGACGCGTCAATCATGCCGAAATTAGTGAGCGGAAACACTAACGCCCCCACCATCATGATAGCAGAGAAAGCAGCCGATTTGATTAAAGAAGACTGGGGGACGTTGCCCTACGTCATAGAGGATTTCGGGCGGAAAACGGCAGGGAAAGTAACGGAAGCGATTGTCATGCGTAAAGCTCCAGATCACTGGAAGAATCTTGATTACTGGTGATGCCATGTTATTAGTAAAGGTAGGGTAGAATCTTAGAGAAATAAAACTTTTGGTCTTTTTTTAATTTTGTGCTTATTTTACCTTCGTAAATCGATGATGATGATGGTGATATAATGACGGCGAAAAACGTCAGTGGTCGATTTCAATTTCATTCCTTTCCAGCGAGGATTTTGGACGTGGTGTAAGAAAAAAAGTTGAAACAAAGGAAAAGGATCCAAGAGATGAGATGCGAAGAAGGAAATGTTCAATTCATTGTCTTTCGTCATTTTTGCTCAACCTCTAAAGGCAAGTTCTTCACTTTAGTCCTACATTTCATTTTCCTCTGTAAAATATTATTTCTATTAATTTTCCCTTATCTATTGTTTCCTCATCTCCCTTCCTCTGTTAATTTTCTCTTCATTTCGTCCTTAACTATTCCTCCCTCCTTCATCTTTTCAACACCTTTTTCTCCATTTATAAAACATGGTCTTTATTGCTTTCTTTGATAATTCTTCTCTTCAATACATTCTTAACAACCCTTTCCTGTTCACTTTTAAAACATGGTCTTCATTTTCATCTATTACGCATATATTTGCTTCAATATGCCTTTGCTGTTACTTCCTTCACTTCCCTTTTCATCTATTCGTTACATTCTTTCTCTGCCTTTAAAGAATGACCTCCCTCTTCCTATATTAAATTTTCTTTTGGTTTGGGCACCTTAACAATTCTTCCCTTTTTCAACCCCAATATATGGCCTCCTTCTTCCTCTTCTTTTTCTTAATGTTTAATTATCCTTTTCAATACACTTTCTTCTTAAGGTTACACTTAGTCTGGTCACTGTCTTTGTAATCATATTCTTCTTTCCCACTCTTTGTGTTTTCGCTTCCTTCGAGTGGCAATGGTTTCTTCAAGCTTCCTCTAATTACACGTCAATTCTTGGTTGCCTTCCACCTTCACGACACTAGAATTGTTTCGTTTTGAAAATCCATTCGCTAGCCCTTTCATGCCAAGGTCATAACCCATTGGCACACATATTGACGACATTGCACAGCCAACTTCATCTTAGTCTTTCTTATTTGTTCTTCATCGGGTTGTCGTATGTCTTCTTCTGCCTTGTCTTCTTTAATTTCCGCTTTCGTTTCGTCACTGGAAGTTCTCACAAGGGGCCGAAGGTTCAAATGGGGGGTCAAGTATTTAATTACAGGTCAATTCTTGGTTGCCTTCCACCTTCATGGCTGTAGAATTGTTTCGTTTTGAAAATCCATCCACTAGCCCTTTCATGCCAAGATCATAACCCATTGGCACACATATTGACGACATTGCACAGTCAACTTCATCTTATTCTTTTTTATTTCTTCTTCATCAGGTTGTGGTATGTCTTCTTCTGCCTTGTCTTCTTTAACTTGCGCCTTCATTTCGTCACTAGAAGTCTCACAAGGGGCTGAAGATTTATGTGGGGGCCCCCGTAGGTGCTCATCATGTCAACGGCCTTTGCGTTATACTAAAACCATGTTTCTAACTTCCATTCTTTCTTCAATTGGTATTACTGGCCCCCCTGAGGAATAACAATTTCTTGTAAAATTTCGTTTCTGTTTCTTTTTCTTCCATTTTTTCAAATTTAGTTAACTCTACCTTGTCCACATACTTGTTCAATCGTTTCTTCTTATTTCATAGAATCCCTTTTTTGTCTTGCCGGTATCAATCAGTTTACTACTCTTTCCCATTAAAAAATAATTCTTTTTGTGCTGCTTGCCCCATTTCTCCTTCCACTTCTCTACTTTTTCTTTACTTTTACTTGGTACGTGTCCAAAATTATTTGTCTTTCCGTATTTTCCTCAGTTTTTCTTCCATTTTCCTACGAAGCTTCACTCGATCTTCAAACTTTAAGAAGGCCAATTATCAAAATGAAGAAAAAAAGTTGTCCCGAGGTCATACGGTTTTGCCCATAATCAAAACTAACATTCTAGCAAACCACAATAATGGGAAGCAAAATTATCTTCCTTTTTTCGTTTCTTCTTCGCTCTACAAAGTATTGCTTCCTATAGCTTAGATTTTTCACCCAAATTACGATTCGTTCCATATTCTTATCCTCAATTCTCTTTCCCTTATTTTATCACGAAGAGATCTCTCCGAAGATAACTGTAGCCAAACCAAAACCATGGGACTTGCCCTTTATCAAAACTAACATTCTAACAAACCACAATAATGGGAAGCAAAATTTTCTTCCTTTTTTCGTTTCTTCTTTGCTCTACAAAGCATTGCTTCTTACGATTCAGATTTTTCACCCAAATTACGATTCATTCCATATTCTTATCCTCAATTCTCTCTCACTTATTTTATCATGAAGAGATCTCTCCGAAGATAACTGTGGCCAAACCAAAACCATGGGATTCTAGGGATATGCCCTCACCAAAACTGACACTCTAACAGCAAGTGAAGGACTAAAGTAATCTGCGCTCTTGTTTCCTTTTCTTTTCTTTCCTCTCTGTTCCATATGGTGTCTCTTCATCTAACACTTCTAAATACTTTCCCCTCAAATTACGATGTTCCTTTTTTTATCTTATCCTGATGGCTGCGCACGGTCTTTACTTATTTAGCAGGAAACGCATTCCAACCTTTTCCCCATTCCTCTTTCTTTTATTCCTTGTTCCACATGGTATCGCATTCTCCACTTCTCACCTAAATTACTATGCGTTCCATATTCTCCTCCACATTTTTTTTTCGTCTCTGTTCCATTTCCTCCTAATACTTCCACTTCTCCTCCAAATTACGAAGCGTTCCATATTCTCCTACTCAGTTTTCTTCTTCATCTTATCTTGATAGTCTTTCCTTATTTAGGAGGATTATTTTTTCTTTTATTCCTTGTTTCACATGGTATCGCGTTCTCCAATCATCTCTCCCCCTCTCACCTATATTACTATGCGTTCCTTCCATATTCTCCTCCGCAATTTTTCTTTTCCTCTTTGTTTCGTATGGTATCGCTTCCTCTTATTACTTCCATTTCTCCTCCAAATTACGTTCTATATTCTCCTTCTCAATTTTTTTATCCTTATCCTGACAGCTGCGCATGGTTTCTCTTTATTAAAAGGAAACGGATTTCACTCTTTTCCTCATTACTTTTTCTTTTATTCCTTGTTTCACATGGTATCTCTCCTCCTCTCACCTATGTTATTATGCGTTCCTTCCATATTTTCCTCCACAATTTTTCTTTTCCTGTTTGTTTCATATGGTATCGCTTCCTCTTATTTCTCCTCCAAATTACGTTCTATATTCTCCTTCTCAATTTTTTTATCTTTATCTTGACAGCTGCGCATGGTTTCTTTTTATTAGGAGGAAAAGAATTCCATTCTTTTCCTCATTCCTTTTTATTTTATTCTTTGTGTCACATGATATCGGGTTCTCCAGTCATCTCTCCCCCTCTCACCTATGTTACTATGCGTTCCTTCCATATTTTCCTCCACAATTTTTTTTCCTGTTTGTTTCGTATAGTATCACTTCCTCTTATTTCTGATCCAAATTACGTTCTATATTCTCCTTCTCAATTTTTTTTATCCTTATCCTGACAGCTGCGTATGGCTTTTCTTTATTAGGAGGAAAAGGATTCCATTCTTTTCCTCAATCCTTTTTGTTTCATTCCTTGTGTCACATGGTGTCGTGTTCTCAGTCAATTCCACTTCCCCCCCAAATGATTATGCGTTAATAATGTTTCTCTTCCTCTCTGTCAAATTATGATGTGCTTTTTTTCCTCGTTTTATTCCGACTGCTGTGCACGATGTTTCCTTACGATTCCATTCCTTTCTCCCTTCTTTCTTCCACATGGTATCGCGTCCTCCAGTCATTTTAACTTCTCCCCCAAATAACTACGGGTTTCATATCCTCCTCCTCAAATTTTCTTTCATTTTATCCTGTAAGCTGCGCGTGGTCTCTTGAAATTTCGAAGGGAAAGGGTTATTGTGGAGATTGTGAGTAGAGCAAAATCAAGAGGGGTGCATTTCGTTGTGGTCCTACCCCTTTAGAGATGTGCCCAATTTTAGAATTAATATTGCCAACTGGAACACATTCTGACAACTCTGGGGGTAGAGTGTGAAGAAAATTGATGTTTCTGACAGTGGCTGATCTTCCTCTTTCCCTTATGCAGTATTGCCAACCAATTGAACGTCATTTTCTTTTCCAAAGAATAACAATTTCTTTAAGATATCCATTCATTTATTGTTCAGGAAAAGTTCACCTAATTTAATGGAAACTATGTTTTTTAAATAAACTGGAGAACTTTTCTGAGATGCATTGTATAGTATGTGCCGAAAAAGCGCATTCATTAATCAATTGAAATTCCTGGAAAACAGGAAATTTTGTTGCATCTGTCAACATCGTCCTCGTGATACAGATTGCGAGTGCTCGGTTTGGTACCAAATTTAACGTGCACTGGGCCCAGGCGTCCGCACGTCAACTCCTAACCACTCATTCCTTGTCGTTACGTCTTGGATTGTAAATATCTTTCAGAAGCAAGAACAACTCCTGAAGTACGGAAGTTTAAACTTGTAGGTATACAATGCGCTATTTATTATTGTTTATGGTTTATAACAAAACAAAAGACACTCACGTGATGTGATATGATTAACAATGCAGCAGCACCCGATACTTTCTAGCTTCGTTAGGAAAAGTTCCAACATTCCTTTCCTCACGTGCACAGATCATTAATAAGTCATTCGATTAACAGATCATTAATAAGTCATTCGATTATCATTGCTTGCAAAAATTATAAACTAACATAATAAGCATAGATGAAATTATAAAAGTCGTGCTTTATGAAAGAGTTCCTTGCCCAATCGCTCCGCCGTTACCAAATTTAAACCGTTGACATTTTCACATGTGAACGATTTCAACACCGCCGCCGCCTATGGGGCCATTATCGGATTTTATTGTACGCTCGAAGAGTTAATGCATAATATGTATATTTGAACATATTAGTTAGGAGTCAATATTTTAGTTCGTTGTGTAACTTTCACGTCGTTAATTGCTGTCTCTTCCCCTTTTCATTCAAACTTTGTTTTTCACTTTCGTACGCAGCCATCGCCAGAAGGAAGAAAGTTATTAGCACCTCAGGAATGCACTGTTGTTATTATTATTATTATTAGCATTGAAATGGAAAAGAGAGAGTTCTTGTTTACTGATCGATTATTGTTTTTTTTTCTGCCAGTTTTACATTGCCTTATAAATGAGATTCTCTCGTAGAAGGTAACTGGGTGAGCGAAGAAAAAAAAAGGAAAAAACGACACAGTTTCCATACAGGTTCTCCAAGAATTGCTCAAGGTTGTTATGCAATAGAAAGTCAAAACTAATTAGAGACAGAAATTAACAAAGTCAGACGAAATCGCCCGGCGAAATTTAAATACAAAGAGTGTAAGAAAGTTGCGAGTGAAAACCTGAAATGTTAACAACGAAACGCATTTCAAGATCGCGCGATTTCTTAACAACGTTTTTCCTTTATGTTGCAAGGAGTAAGGACATTGCTTTGATGTTAAAGTAAGAAGGGTGGAACATGAAAAAGTGTTTTACAGTCCAAATAAGACGTCAATAATTTTTTTTAGCAAATTGTACCCATTAACATAAGTAACAAAAAAAGTAAAACTTAAATCGAGTCTTGTAACATAACTAATTTGCCTAAATTGATAAGCGGGCATAACTATGTTCTGCACTGGTGTGAATTTGGTTCGCATGCGCAACAGTATGACGACGCATGCACGTGCACTATTTATTTCATTGGCCCCCCCGAGGTCCTTGCAAGGATGGTTAATACTACTGTAACGTAACTATTTCCTTTGGATGCTAACGAGGTCCTCAGGGCCTCAAAAATGACAAAGAGGAACGTCTTTTGGCAGTAAACTTAAAGATAGAAAAGATATCTCCAATGTTTCATTGACATAGATTGATCTGTGATTATATAACAAGTGTTGAAAGAAGTCAAGTGTTTTGAAAGAAGTGTCATCTTAAAAGTGAGCTTTCTACCGGACACATTTCGGCAAGACAAAAAAAGACAGATAATATAAAAGCGTGGTAATCGGCTCGTTAGTTAAATAGCATAATCGGCGGGGTTTTGGAAAACTTTCTCCGCATATGAATCGAAGCAGACATGCTAAGATAAGCAAAGAGTGCGGACGGTGCGGAGTGAATGTGAGCTGCAGGTGTGTAACTATTAATAACAGTTTGCGAAATTCGCTCGGATTACGGTACGCGATCTTTTTGGGTACACATTTCCCAGTGGCACGACTTTCACTTGTAATTCCAAATTTTTGCGCCCCACATTAAGAAAAAAGAGGATATATTTATAATCGGGGTTCGATACGAACTAAGCTGTGCGATAATTTCAAGGTAAGCGACTAGAACACCCCCGGCTTAAATTTTTTTACTCCGCCACTGGTTTCTAGAGACGTACTGCTATTTCAGTGTATATATTGCGGAAGATTTTTTCGCAAGACAAAATTTTTACGCTTTACATGTTCTCGAATTAATTAGAACTGCAATACTTGCTAGAAGTAGAAAAAACACTTCCGCCCTTTACAAATGATAAAAGTCATTGGCGTTACACACAAATGATATTAATGATGGGACAGCAATTTTTGTAGGGAAAAACAGAACTATTGTAAGATTGTCAGGATCTTAAACAATTTCCTAACGTAAGCTTCAGTTTAAATTAAATTCTTGAAAGTCTGCGTCATATATTTTGTGTTTAAAATGCGTTTACGGTATCCTGAAGAGTAACGCGATTCGCCACGTACATTTTCAACTTTAAGATTATTGAATCCGCAAGAGCAAGGCTACTAGGCGATCTGAAGGGTGGAGATCTTGCGCGGTATGTCATAAACTTCACGTCATGTAAACATCGTCAAGGACGTTTTTAAATCCACTCAGATTTACACTTCTTTATAATACATTTTTATAAATTGTGTAAAATTTAAATGTTCTTATTATTTTTTATAAATTTGTGATGCTTGTTATTTTTTTTACGTTATTTACATTGACATATACCATATCATGTAATATGATCTTAAGGTAAATATATATATTATTATTATTATTCTTTCGGGCCACCTGTATGTTCCCATACGAAGTTGACAGTATTTTTTTTTTCTTTCTGCGCTTGTAAAAATGTCGATGGATTTATGTAAGAATAATCTCAAGAAGAGTCACTTTTCTTTCGATCTGATACATGCCATTTGGGGCACTTTTAACCCTTCAAATGGTACTCTTCTACAATAAAGCTGATTTTTTTTTTAATTTCGCTTACACAAAACCATCAACATTTTCACATGGCCGTAAAGAGAAGAAAATAGACTATCATTTTCGCCAGAAAAAAAATGCAAGTTATTACAATCGCCTCATAGAATATTTGCGTTTCTTCTTTCATCACCCTGTACCTTTAATACTACTTCTGCGTAGTACAGGGAGATCGAAATTGATTGTCCTGATCCTGCACTGCTTTCCACGAGCTTGAAATCGATGTTTATATCTAATTATTACAATGAAGTTAGCAACCCAGGGAGATCCGGGGAAGTTAATAGATATCCCAAGATTAGGTTGACAGTTCATTGCCGTTCATTCACCAAAAATGGTTTATTTCATTGCAATGGCAATCTGATTAAACAATAATTATATTCTTTATTAATTAGGTTAGGTTTAGATGTATGTTTCATGAATGTTCTAAACACATCACTGCTTTTCGTTCTAATCTTCAAGTGATAGACGTAAACATTGATATCAAGCTTACGGAAAGTAGTGTGAGATCAAGACAATCAATTTCGATCTCTCTGTACTATAGCTAGAGAGCTGCTAACTCTAACTAATTTCTAGTCATTGCTAACACACCTGCCGAAGAACTCCAGTTACGACCTAGGCAATTGTCGACACCTTCGGTAGACACAGCAGCTTTTCAAAGTTAAAAGCAAATGTCAAATATGAATTAAAAACATTTATTATTAAGCTAGATTTACACGGGCGTACCACAATGTCATTCGTTAGTGCTCCTTATGGGTAAAGAACACTAACCAAAATAGCTACCAAAACCAGGATGGAAAGAACGGAAGAGATAGGGTACAACAGAGGGAAAAGCAGCAGAAAGAAAGGCATGGAAAAGATGACCACAAGAGAAGAATTAGAAAAATTGAATGAGAAGAAAAAGAAGGAGGAGGCAAAGAAAGTATTCGATGCACAGAGAAGCAGTAAAAAAAGACCTATGAAAACATGGATGGATAGAATAGAACAGAGGGGGCCAAGAGTAGAAAAAAAAGGTAAATAGAAAGAAATCGTTAAAAAACAGGAAATTAATCAGTGAATCCAACAGCACAGGTATAAGTGAAGACGGGGACAAGGAATTCGAAAAGTATATCAAAATAACGCAAAAAAGTCCTACGAAAACAAGGATGGAAGGAAAAAGCCGTCAAAAGAAAGGAAAGGAAGAGATGGTTAAAATAGAAGAAATTATCAGTGACTCCAATGACACAAGCATCAGAGGACAATGCAATGGACACGAAAAGTGTAGCAAAAGGAGGCAAGGAAAAGTGGCAAAGGAGACCCATGAAACAGCAAAAGCAGTAAAAAGAAAGGAACGAAAAAGATGGTTAAAAAAAGAAACAATCAACGAATTCAATGGTATAAGTATCACAGAGAAGAAGAAAGACAATGAAGCGATGCAATAACTTTATGTAATGAAATCGAAAAGTATATCAAAAGGAGTCTTCGACGCCAAACGTGAGTTAAGATCTTCTGGTAATTGTCGACACCTTCGGTAGACACATGCCATGCGCGGTTTTTCAAAGTTAAAAGCGAATGTGAAATATGAATTAAAAACATTTATTATTAAGCTAGATTTACACGGGCGTACCACAATGTCATTTGCTAGTGCTCATTGTGGCTAAAGAACCAATGGGAGTACGATGTGCCTGACGCATTCAACGCTCCATGTAAATCCAGCTTTAGCTTGAACTATTTATTTTTACGCCGCCACTGGCTCGCTGAACTATGCATACATTAAATAAAACGCACTACTACAGCTAGAGAGCTGCTAACTCATTTTTGACCTTGAAAGAACTATGAACGGGCAACACGACCAATTAAAAAGGGGTCCAGACTTCTTCAGCAAGGTGTGAACAATGAGCAGAAGAGAAGACTGCTAGGACCCATACTTCCTAGGACCTTCTGGGCATCGGCTACTAAAGTAAGCCACTCAATACTTTCTAGTCATTGCCGACACATCTGCTGTAGTATTCCAGTTAAGACCTTCTGGTCATTGTCGACACCTTTGGCAGTCACATGCCAAGCGCAGTTTTTCAAAGTTAAAAGCGAATGTGAAATGTGAATTAAAAACATTTGTTATTAAGCTAGATTTACATGGAGCGTTGCGTGCATTAAAACGTCTCGTCGGGCGTACTGCACTCTCATCACTGTCATTTGTTAGTGCTCCTTATGGGTAGAGAACCCCAATTAATGAGAGTACAATGCGCCTAACGCACTCAACGCTCCATGTAAATTCAGCTTTAGATTGAATTATTTATTTTTACGCCGCCACTGGCTCGCTGAACTATGCACTCATTAAATAAAACGTAGCACTACAGCTAGAGACCTTTTAACTCATTTTTGACCTTGAAAGAACTACGGACGAGCAACACGACCAATTAAAAAAGGGTCCAGACTTCTTCAGCAAGGTGTGAACAATGACCAGAAGAGACTGCTAGGACCCTTACTTCCTAGGACCTTCTGGGCATCGACTACTGAAGTAAGCCACTTAAGACTTTCTTCTCATTGCCAACACACCTGTTGAAGAACTCCAGTTAAAACCTTCTGGTAATTGCACTCAACGCTCCATGTAAATGCAGCTTCAGTTCAAATTATTTATTTTTACGCCGCCACTGGCTCGCTGAACTATGCATAAATTAAATAAAACCGCTCTTTAGAGTTTCACATTGCGTAACGTTTATTACAACGTCAATACTAGCGTACGTGTAAATACTTTTGGAATTATGTTCCGTAACGCATAAATTTCACATCCTCGCTCTCTGGCGTTTAATAGATTTGTTGTACGCTAGAAACTGCGTCTGGTAGAATTAGAATTCATAGGAATACACACATTAAAGATTAGATTGAAAGATGGAGGGAATATGGCAGGTTTTATTTATTTTAAAGAGTTTAGCAGTGTTGCCAGATGGAAGCGATTTTCTGTTTATTTTTTTTGACGTATTACAAATGAAAGTAAGTTATCAACGATATCTAGCTAGCAAAAGTAAGGATGTCTAGATGTTGCAGAGAATTCTGCCAGAAATGTCCCGAGTTTATCGCATTTGCAAACATTTTTGGGTTAAGAAGTGGAAGTTTTGAGATATATTCATTTAAGGGAAACTTCAGATGCACTTGACAGCTCTGGAGGATAATCGTAAAAGTGTTAGTATACAGGGTGATTCAGGTTCAATCAAATCTCATTGCAATTTAGAATCCTCTGAGTATATAGGTTTGTTCATCTGTTCTGTGTGCCTCTAATGATTATTTCTTCCGTATATATATATATACAAAAAAAAATAGAAAAAAGATTTGGTACATACAGGCGTTCTACATTTTTATGTTCTTCATTTTCTTTTTATAACCTCGTCTCACATCGCAATAAACAGCATTGGACTCAACGTACACCCTTGCCCTAATTTACTCAGAACCTTTCTTTGCCCAATTTCAAGGGGGCTGTCTTGGGATTTCTACTGAAAGTCACTTCAGCATTATCCCAAAAGATAAATTTTATATATATACATACGAAGGTCGATCAGAAAAAAACGAACGTCTACACAAACAACCAAGTAAGTCCTTCGACCTTAGCTTTTTCTGATATTCGTTTCGCAAAACTCAGTAAAAATATTTTAAGGCCGACACAACGAGCATTCGATCTTGACGTTTATTTATAAACAAATAACGCGCCAGAAACTGCGAGGGGGGAAAAAGAGGCCGAGCAGGTTGTTGCTCTTACATTAACAAATTAATGATATTTATAATTTTTCAGCCTCGTTGCCACGTCACACGATCGGCGTTGCCCAACCGACATGATTATTATTCGCGGCAAGTTTTGCGCAATTATCGAAGTCTTTTTCCCAGATCCTTTCACCGACAATCAAATTATCCCCAAATGTTTTAATAAACGCACGCGCAGCGTTGTCGAGGTTCCCGCGGGTTTCCCCAGGAACTGAATTCTTTTTTTTTTATCAGGTGAACGTCGCCGGGTGAGAAAACCTTGACAGAGAGAACGAACGCCCCGCGACGTGGCCATTGAGGCGAGCGAATTCCAAACTTGAAGGCCGTCGCAGCTCACGACGTCGTCGGTGGAGAAAGCGGCCGCTGATTTAAATGGTTTCGAGACGAACCAAGTTCATTGACTAGAACACAAAGTAATTTTGTTTGCCGAAAATCCCAAATCCCAAATTGATTTTGGTCATCGAATATAACCCAATACAAGACGGACAAAATGTCTAAATTAAACTAGTCAAGGTATCCCCCCTCGAGTAGATCAACTCCTGATCAAAATGGAACCGTCTCTACCAATCCTCGTGCAAGACATCGTCAAGGAGATTCGTATGATACTCGTCCTGGTGAGGCACTCAATCTCCAAACATAGTTACATCATCAAAATCTGAGTCACCCCACTTAACATAGCCTAGTCAGAATGGTCGTGGTCTCCGTCGTGCTGACGGCCATAAAGACGGCGTCTGCTTTGATTGGCGTTGGAAAGATCGCCATCCTACCTTTCCTAATCGCCTCCATGGCCTACTTCAATTATGATTTGTTCGACCCTGAAAACCGCCCAGCCGTTGTCGACATCGTGGACGGAGAGTACGACTTCATCGTGGTCGGATCGGGCTCGGCCGGGGCCGTAGTCGCCAATCGCCTAACGGAAAACGAGAACTGGAAGGTGCTCTTACTGGAAGCAGGTGGTCATGAAACCGAAATCACCGACGTCCCGCTACTTAGCCTGTACCTACACAAAAGCAAACTGGACTGGGGATATAGGTCAGTGGGCTTCTCGCTTCAACAAGCTTGTTACCTCCTTTCTTTACAGGACACAACCTCAACCTAGTGCTTGCCAAGCCATGAGAGACCAAAGATGCTCTTGGACTCGAGGGAAAGTCCTCGGAGGATCCAGCGTCCTCAACACCATGCTGTACATCCGAGGGAATCGCAGGGATTTCGACCGTTGGGAAGCGCTAGGCAATACCGGATGGGGCCACGAAGATGTCCTGCACTATTTCAAGAAAAGCGAAGACCAAAGGAACCCATACTTGGCAAAGGACACCAAATATCACGCCACAGGTACTCACTCCTTCGTCCCGTCCAACTTAACTAAACCCTTCGATTTTTTTAGGTGGGTACCAAACCGTCCAGGAGACCCCTTATTACACCCCACTGGGCGTGGCCTTCCTGCAGGCTGCGCAAGAGATGGGTTACGACATCCTCGACGTAAACGGCGAGCGCCAGACCGGCTTCGCCCTGTTCCAATTCACCATGCGCAGGGGGACACGCTGCAGCACATCCAAGGCGTTCCTGCGCCCCATCCGGCTCAGGAAGAACCTGCACGTCTCGATTTTATCGCACGTAACGAAAGTCCTCATCGATAAAACCTCGAAGCGAGCTTACGGCGTCGAATTCATTAAAGACCACAAAAAATTCACCGTCAAGGCCAAGAGGGAAGTGATATTGTCAGCAGGCGCCATCAACTCGCCCCAATTACTCATGCTAAGCGGAATCGGCCCCAAGAAAGAACTGGAACGGGTAGGGATCGAGGTGATTTACGACTCGCCGGGGGTCGGGCAGAACTTACAAGACCACATCGCAGTTGGGGGGATCACTTTCCTGATAGACCATCCGATCAGCTTGCTCATAAACAGGTTGGTCAACATAAATTCCGCCCTGCGTTACGCCGTTAAAGAAGACGGACCGCTCACGTCGAGCATCGGCCTGGAAACCGTGGGGTTTATTTCGACGAAATACGCAAACCAGTCGGATGATTGGCCCGATATGGAGTTCATGATGACGAGCACGTCGACGAGCGCGGATGGTGGAACGCAGGTCAAAAGGGCGCACGGATTATCAGATGAGTTCTACTCGGAGGTCTTCGATAGTATAAACTATAAGGATCAGTTTGGGATTTTTCCCATGATGCTTCGCCCTAGGAGTCGCGGGTATATTAAGCTTCAGTCCAAGAATCCCCTGCGCTACCCCCTTTTGTATCATAATTATTTGACGGATTATCACGACGTGGCCGTGTTGAGGGAAGGGGTTAAAGCCGCGGTTGCTGTTGGGGATACCATCGCGATGAAGAGATTCGGAGCGAGACTGCACGCGAAGCCTCTCCCAAATTGTAAGCATCTACCACTCTTCACCGACGAGTACTGGGATTGCGCCGTGAGGCAATACACCCTGTCCATCTACCACTACTCTTGCACGGCCAAAATGGGGCCAAGCACCGACCCTTACGCGGTTGTGGATCCAACCTTGAAGGTCTATGGGGTTGCAGGCCTTCGGGTCATCGACGCGTCCATTATGCCGTACATCACGAACGGAAACATAAACGCGCCGGTTATCATGATTGGGGAGAAGGGTGCAGACCTTATTAAGGCCGACTGGGCGCCATCTGGTGTTTACAGTGCGAACCAAAGTAAGGGACTGGCAGATGACTTCGGAGAAAAGTGACAAGCAGAGGGAACAATCTAGTGACTGTAATTATTTATTATTTTTATACGTTTTAGATGTAATAGGAAAATTGTTTTTAAGTCAAAACTAACTGGCCATAAATATTTCTTCATAAAAACTCAAGAAGAAGAAGAATGTGATTATTTATGTATATAAGCGTCATTTTGCTGCTGACAATTTTTTTTGGAAATCTACGGAAAGAGTTGTCAAGTCATGTAAGCTATAGTTTAGAGAAATTTAACACCATGCTCGATCCATAGAGTGAAGCTATGAAACAATAAAAAAAATTCGTACAATAGACTCTTGCATCACATATAATCTATATCTAGAGATAGTAATTGTAATCTTCACTTTTAACTTCTTCCTATCTAGATCTATAGACTCAATCTATACCATGTATTTTATAGTTCATTTAAATGAGATCTATGTAATCCCGTACATGGATTTCGTGGCACAGAAACATCTAAGAACGGCTGAAAAGGTTGGTAAGTTGCTATCTTCATCTATAGCTTCGCATTGCCTAGATCTATAGAATCAACAATACTTCCAGTTTTCCAAACATACTTATTTGAATAAAAAATGTAGATGCGTACAAAGACCAAAGTACTTAAGAAGTACGTTGCGGCGATCTTCAACATTGGTTTCGCCGTATCTACATCTATAGATTAAGTGTTTGCGCTAGGTTTTCCAAACTTTAATAAAAATCTACGTGTTAATATACACGTTGATCGCATCACAAAAAACCTACGTACATCTCGAGTACGTTTTGAGATAGTGTTGTCTAAATCTATAGACTGATGCTATATTTTAAGCCATCTATATCTCGAGGAGCTTGTTACTGACTTCGCCGATAGCTTCGCTCTGACCTGATCATATAGGGTGAATCTAGATCCCGATTTTTTTGTAAATTTTCACTATGTGCCACAAAAAAAGTCTATAAGTCGAGAAGTTAATTTTGTCTGGCTCGGATCTATAGACTGAGGCTATACTTTAAGTTTTTGAAATTTATTTGTTTCAATATAAAGTCCGACTATTTAGATTCTATGTCATAAGAGAAACTATATCTCGAGAACATTTGAAGTTCGTAAGTTGCTGTCTATACGCTCTGATCAGATCTATAGGTTGCATTTCGGAACCAAAGCATAGACGTTTCCTGTCACAAAAAATCTATACTTCGGGAATGTTTAGTGAATTGTACTTTTCCACAAGGTGTTAGTTGCATTCATATCTATAGAAGGCAACTATAGTTTGAAGTTTTCAAATTTGGTTTATCTCGAAGAAAAGTTGTTACAAAAGAAACTGTACCTCGAAAACAGTCTGGCGGCCGTTAGCTTCGCCCGGCTCAGATCTATAGATTGAGTCTATAATTATTATTATTTTCATGAAAATTCTTGCGTATAGATTCCCTGCTTTGACAAAATCGAGAATGTTTAGAGATAGTAAGTTGTGGTCTTCACCGATTGCTTCGCTCAGCTCAATTCTATAGATTTTTATCTATATTAGATTTAGATCTAAGCCTAGGCGCTTCGTGTCGCCAGAAAAGCCTGTACCTCGAGAATGTTCAGTGATTAATAGGCTGTGTGCTTTTTGCGCTTCGATCTATAGACTGAATCGATAGATCTACAGCTTGAACTTGTCAACGACGAATCTATGTATCTCCTGCTCGGATTTCTTGTTACAAAGATCTATAACTTTGCCGTTAGCGTTGCCCGGCTCAAATCTACAGACTGTATCTATAGGCTAAACTTTCCAAACTTGTTTGCTTCATAGAAAGATCTAGGTAAATGGATTTCTTATTAGAAAAGAATCTACATTTCAAGAAATGATGGAAATAATAAATTGCCATTTTCATAGTTATCTTTGCCTTGTCCAGAAGACAAGAAATCCATGTGCCTAGATTTTTCGCTTAGTTACAGATTTTAGATGCAGTCTACAGAGATATACGGATTATAGATATAGAGTGAAGCTATAACTAAGCGAAAAATCTGTAACTAATCTGTAATTAAGTGAAAAATTTAGGCACACGGATTCCTTGTCACAAAAGATCATATATATGTCGAGTAAGAGCAGAATTAATAACTTGTGTTTAATAGAGAGATTCAAAAAATACATTCGTTTACTATATGATGTAAAAATATATTTTTTAGTCAGAAAGTTATAAGAAGTCGGAAGTCCGAAAGCGACGATTTACGTAAAAGTAAAGTGAAACACCTGCGACCAATTAAGTGATTGGAAACTCAAAGCAATTATAAAATTATTTTAAAAAAATATAATAATAATGCCGTAATGAATCACGGTTATATAAAGTTTGGTTACACAAAGAAACCTAACGAAGAAAAATTAAAAAATAAAAGAAAAATAAAATGAGACTGCCGCTAAACTTTGTTCGCGTTAAAGATTATCGTGAAACAAAAAGTATTTAAAAAAAAATTGACACAAAATAATCGCTGATTATAAAAAAAATAAGTTAAGTTAAAAGTTGGAAAATTTTGAGATAACAAAAATAACAATACAATAACAAAGTCTAAAGTATTTTGTTTTTAAACGTGAAAAGTTCGGCCAGTGCCATTCGCTATAGAAAATATAATAATAATAATAATGATGATTTTATTCTTGAAAGTCGTGTACATTAGATTACAATAGTATAAATTGTTAAACAAACAATAGTCCCAGTCGAGGATCATAAGGATCACTTCAATTAGGGTACCACTCATATAAAGTGCATTAGAAGATAAATTCAAAAGTAAGAAACATATAACCGCTTTACTATTGGTGAGTATCAGTTGCCATGGAAGTCCTTTCCATTTGGGTTATGTTAAGGTTGAAAACTGAACAAAAAGTCCAAAATGCTATTACAAAAAATGCTATAATGCTGGTATGTGTTGTTAAAATTAAAAAAAAATTCCAGCGACAAAATGCTATTATGCTGTACTACTGGTGAGTATCAATTGGTATGCAAGTCGTTTCCATTTGGCATATGTTAAGGATGAAAATTGAACAAAAAGTTCAAAAGCTATTACAAGAAATGCTATACTACTGGTGAGTTTCAGCTGCCAAGCAAGTTGTTTCCATTTGTAGGACGAAGAAAAAGCTCAACAGCTATTACCAAAAACGCTATACTCCTGGTGAGTATCAGTTGCCAAGCAAGTCGTTTCCAATTAGAGTACGATAAGGATGAAAATTGAACAAAAACCTTGAAACGGTCGCGGATTTGATATTTGAAAACAAATCGAGCTTGTTTGTTTAATTTGTTGATGCCAAAGAAAAGAAATTTTACGAGGCCACCGCAAACGACCTGGCCCAGGTCATTTACGGTCCTTTGGAATATTAGCATTGTTGCTGTCAATCATAAATCAGGACGCTTTAAAGTTTTTGTCCGTACTGTTTAAAGTCTTTGTATAAATATGTCACGCAAGTGCTGGAAATATTGTAAGTTTTAGAAAAGGATCATTTCACATCGCCCGTAGAAAGGAATTGCTATTTGGGCTATTGTCTGGAAAGTGTTAAAACGAAAGGATGGGATACATAAATTTGAGGATGAATACATGCAGCGTCGAGTTATTTTGAAGAAGTTGGAAAGTTGCAACATGTGCAAGACCACCAGAGAGTCAAGTATCTGTTAAGCTAATTGCGGTTCCGTAATTTACTAGTAATGTACAGGGAACGACAAAAAGGCGTGATTTTTTCTGAACTAAAATAGCGGTTATTGGTCAAGGGGATTTTAAAATTTGCTTCGGGGGCATAGGGAGGAGTTTAATTTATTACTTGCGAAGAGAAAATCAAAAATGGAGGACAAAAAGATTCTAATCGTTCGAACGAACTGTTGAATTTTAATCTAACTCGAGAAGTTTCCTTTTGAGTGTTTTGCAGTGCATTTTCATCTATTTTTCATAATTATAGTTAAATCATAGTATTTCGGGACGGTCAATAATACAGTCTATTAAAAAAGGGGCATTAAACAAACAAAAAAACTCGAATCGCGCCGCGATTTCAACGCCGCGAGTGGATTATAAAAATTAGTGCGTGAGTGTGTGATGTGCGCATCGCGGAACGCGCTTAGATAAATTTGCATTAATTTATATTTCTTTTCACATACTTGGTGGTATAACTTGTTTAAGAATTATTTTTAATTGACTCATCAATCTGTGATTCGAAAATCTGTAAAATCCAATTTCTGCATTGCTTTGGCAATTTTTAGTTTATTTTTGGTACTTGCGTTTGCATTTGAATTCAAGTTGAAACTAAATAAATCCAGTCGTTTGCGCGTTCTGTGATTTAATCAACCAAAGTAAATTAACTACCCCTAAAATCTATTGGTCAATTTCAAATACAGTGTATTTTTTTGTAATTTAGTTCTACCTTTTTGCGATATTTTCTGGCAATTCGGAAACACGCTATCGGTGTTATTTCGATTTGTTCAAGGAAATTTACAGCTCAAACCACTGGCTAAGGCAAAGTTATATCTGCCGATGAAATAAGTGCGGCCAGCACAATCTAACTCAAAAATCAAGACAAATTTAATACTCGTTACGAATCCCGTTAAATTACGAGGCCAAACAACTTGAATTACCTATAAATAGACATCTTCTTAACAGAACTTCTCTCGCACCCTGTGAGTGTGGACTGAAGTGTTGTCTTTGCCGAGAGATTTGCAGGTTAATTGAATTCAATTTGTCGAGAGACTGAAAGTGCCATAACCGCAAAAGCGGAGTGCCGATAAAATAGTCAATTGGGTCCTTTGCGCAAACAAATTAGTTCGATAATAGGTTTAGCCGACGAAAAACGACGTAGAGGGATCTGAAAAAAGGCGTACATTGTACCGCCCTCTAAGGCACGAGGACGTAGTAGACGAAAGATCATGCCCCGTGGCCTAAATTAATTAGGTTAATTAACTAGAGTTAGGGTATTCCATCACCTCCGAAAGGAGTCCCTGAAAAACTAGCGGCAGTTGCTGTTAATTATCTTGCAAATTGACCGCAGACAGCGGCCTTTTGTATCACATACTTCTCCGAACATCTGATTAATCAATTAATAATTTCCATTAATAAAGTACACTGTAGACACACGGTCACACTGTGCGCTGGTTGCTTACTCATAGCGTCTTTGAGTACTATCTAAGGTGGCAAACACGAGTACCAAGACAAAGCTATCTTGAATAGAAATTAATTGTTGATCTAATTAGAGTCACAAAGTTGCCCACAGCCACTAATTGCGTGTGCACCAAGCCACCAGCAGTATGAATTGAAGTAAGTTAGATCGCTACGATATTCGACGTGAAATATGTTAAGCGAATTTTACTATACTTCTTGATAAGCGTATATTTTATTGTGATTTTTATATTGTTTTCAAACGAGGTTTTTACGCTCAATTTCCCAGGTCCCTCAGTGGCTGGTAGAAGGAGTTTTTACCTTTTTTTTTGCATTTTTATTTGTACGAATTTAGTTCCTTTGTTCTCTCAAATTTGTTCACCGTCTCACCAAAAGTAGAATCCAGTTACAACAACGTAGGGTCAAGTTTAATTAGACGGTCACGAACAATAGGCATTAGGAGGTTTTAATTGGGAGGGGATTCCAAAAGGGTCGAAGAAGTAGTAGTCAGTAAAGTATATTGCTTAGCGCCAGCCATAACTGTAGCAGGTAGCTTAGCCAGGGTCTAGACGTTTAGGAATTGCATGGTTTATTAACAATACCATTGTCGGCCTTTTCGAAATTTCTCCGAAGTGGACCTTCAGTAATTACGCGGTTATTTTTCGGAGAGTTCATAAATTTTTCGGTCCATTTAATCATTTTGTCAAAAAGTTTAGTTTGTTTTTGTTTGGACCGTTTTTATTAGTTATTTAGTTGTCCGTAAAGTCAACAAACAAGGTGACACGTTTGAGCGCGTCACAAGCTCAACAGTTATTACCAAAAATGCTATACTACTGATGAGTATCAGTTACCAAGCAGGTCGTTGCCAGTTGGAATATATTAAGGATGAAAACTGAACAAAAAAGTTCCAAAGCTACTACAAAAGTTGCTACACTACTGGTGAGCAGTTGCCAAGCAATTAAGGATGAAAATTGAACAGGAAGTTCAAAAACTATTATAAAAATGCTATACTTCTGGTGAGAATGAATTGTCATACGACTTAATGATGAAAATGCTATTACAAAAAATGCTATACCGTTGGTGAGTGTATTAGTTGCTATATAACTCTTTTACATTTGGAATTACATTAAAATGAAAATTGAATAAAAAGTGCAAAAATTACAAAATGCTATTACAACTGCTGAGTATCAGTTGCCCTGCAAGTTGTTTCCATTTAGGATGAAATTTTAACGAGAAGTTCAAAAGCTAATACAACAAATGCTATACTGCTGATGAGAATGAGATGCCATGCAAGTCTTTTCTGTTTGAAATTATGTTAAAAAATTGAACAAAAACTGCACAAAATTACGAAATGCTATTAGAAGTGAATTTCCAACGTTTGAAATTCAAGCGCGCTGACACCAGTTCGTTAGTAAACATTT
This sequence comes from Serrognathus titanus, assembly GCA_039766575.1. Lineage (NCBI taxonomy): Eukaryota > Metazoa > Arthropoda > Insecta > Coleoptera > Lucanidae > Serrognathus > Serrognathus titanus. The sequence goes on from CM077911.1 coordinate 1,856,180, forward strand.
CAGCTCACCAATTTGAAATAATTGTTAAGTAAGTATCGCACCTAATTTCTCCAATTAGCATTCGGCAGCGAGCTAGCAGAAGGTGAGATTTTTTCAACTGCACTTTCACTGCGCCAAACCGGCGCGCGTTCATTTTCACCCATAGCCGCACGTCGTGCTCGTGCATTACTTGATTCGCACGCACGCCAAAAAATTACGCAAGGAAATCCTCTCTAAATTATACTCTAGACATTTTTAGAACATCCCCTGGCATGTGAAGGCCAAAAATTAAAATTTCTAGTGTTTGATTAATCTCACTTTTGCATTTAAAAAATTAGGCATTCTTGAATGTACAATAACATAAGCACCGAATTATTTTGAATGCTACATACAAATCAATCTGCACGTCGCTGTTCGGCCAGTGAGTACTATGTGTATATGGTATAATAAAAGACGTCTTCTATAACTTGATTTTTAATTAGTGTTTTGATTTCCATACGAGAAACGAATCTTTTCATTTCCATACGACGTTAAGAGCATTTTCTAATAAATTCATTCTCTCCGCTTAATCACGGATTTAAGCATGCGACACGACGACAACAACTGCCGCAGTGCACCACCGGTTCAAACTTGCACAATTTAATTATTTTTTTTCGATGCTAGCGGACCATAAAAACAGGAAGCACCGCGCCGATAAGCTGCGTTGTTGAAAGCGTCTTCCTCGTGTTTGAAGATCGCCGTTGCCGTAGATGGGTTTTCCAAACGTAAGAAAGCTGAGCTCTACTACGGTACACCATATAATTTTATACTTGAAGGATTGCGCTTACTCCACACTCGCGTGTGTATTGTGTGTATTGTGTGCAAGCGAGGCAGAGGTTGAATGTCGAAGCACGACGAGGACGCAGGAAAAAGTTGCAGGAGTGTTGTTTCGAGAGTGAATTTTTGAGGTAGGTCAAATCCAATGTTAAAAAAATTAGTATGCCATTATTATTATTATTATCTTATTATTATTATTATTATTATTTTGACGTCAACAAAAAGTGCTTGTGGTTAAACTTGAGCAGAAACTTTTGATAGATAAGAAGTACAACTGGGGCGATCCTAAGATACTTCGGCGGCATGTCCATCAGAAGATTTTTTCTCATAAGAAAATCATTCAGTGTAAAATGACGTAATTGTCAACGTTTCTTCAGATGTAAGTAGCGCTAGAAATTAAAAAAAGAATCTTCAGCAACCACCCCTGCCCATTGTCGACATATCTTCACGTGTAGGACACATTTTTTCCTTAAAAATTCTTCTGGTGGAATGACGTCATTGTCAACTCATCTTCGCGTGTAGGACACATTTTTTCCTTAAAAATTCTTCTGGTAGAATGACGTCATTGTCGATGCTTTTTCAGACGTAGGAAGTAGCGCCAGAAATTTAAAAAAAATGCTTTAGCGACCACCTCTGGCCACTGTCGACATGTCTTCACATGCAAGACACATTTCTTTCCTTAAAAATTCTTCAACGACTGCCTCTAGTGGAATGACGTCATTGTTGACGTTTCTTCAGATGTAAGTAGCAGCGAGAGAAATTGAAAAAATTCTTCAGCGACCACCTCTGGCCATTGTCGATACTTCTTCAGATGGAAAGACACGTTCTTTCTTAAAAAATTTTCAACAACCGCTTCTGGTCACTGTCGATGTTTCTTTAAATGTAAGAAATAGCGCCAGAAATTTTTAAAAATGCTTCAGCGACCACATCTAGTAATTGTCGACATGTTTTCACATGCAAGACATTTTTTTCTTAAAAATTCTTCAACGGTCGCCTCTGGTAGAATGACGTCATTGTCGACGTTTCTTCAGATCCAAAAAGTAGCGAGAGAATTAAGAAAATTCTTCGGCGACCACCTCCGGCCATTAACGACACTTCTTCAGATGGAAGACATGTTTTTTTTTTAATTCTTCCACGACCGCCTCTGGTGGAATGATGTCATTGTTGACGTTTCTTCATATGTAAGAAGTAGCACCAGAAATTTAAAAAAAAAATGCTTCAACGACCACCTCTGGTCACTGTCCATGTCTTCACATGCAAGACTTATTTCATTTCTTAAAAATTCTTCAGCAAACCACGTCTAGCCATTGTCTCAACGACCGCTTCTGGTGGAATGAGTCATTCTCGATGTTTCTTCAGATCTAAGAAGCGAGAGAAATTCAAAAAATTCTTCAACACCTCTGGGCAATGTCGACACTTTTTCAAATGACAAGTTTTTCCTTAAAAATTTTCAATGACAGTCTCTGGTGGAAGATCATTGTCGACGTTTCTTCAGATGGAAGACACGTTTTTTCTTAAAAGTTCTTCAACGACCGCCTCCGGTGGAATGATGTCATTGTCGACGAATCTTCAGATGTAAGAAACAGTGACAGATATTTAAAAAATTCTTCAGCGACCACCTCTGGTCATTGTCGAAATGTCTTCACATATTTCTTTTCTTAAAACTTCTTCAGCAACCACGTCTCGCCATTGTCGACATTTCTTCTTTAGATGGAAGCCATGGTTTTTTTTTTAATTCTTCCACGACCGCCTCTGGTGGAATGATGTCATTGTTGACGTTTCTTCAGATGTAAGAAGCAGCGCCAGAAATTTAAAAAAATGCTTCAGCGACCAACTCTGGCTATTGTCGACACTTCTTCAAATGAAAGATACGTTTCTTCTTAAAACTTCTTCAACGACCGCCTTTAGTGGAATGACGTCATTGTCTACTTTCTTCAGGTGCAAAAAGCAGCGAGAGAATTAAAAAAATTCTTCAGCGCCCATCTCATTGACGACACATCTTCAGAGGGAAGACACGTTTTTTTTTTCTTAAAAATTCTTCAACAACCCCCTCTGGTGGAATGATGTCATTGGCGACGTTTCTTCAAATGTAAAAAGTAGCGCTAGAAATTTTAAAAAGTGCTTCAGCGACTATCTCTGGTCATTGTTCATGTCTTCACATGCAAGACACATTTCCTTTCTTAAAAATTCTTCAGCAACCACGTCTAGCCATTGTCTCAACGCCCGCCTCTGGTGGAGTGAGTCATTGTCGACGTTTCTTCAGATCTAAGCAGTGAGAGAAATTAAAAAAATTCTTCGGCGACCACCTCTGGCCATTATTGACACTTCTTCAGATGAAGACACGTTTTTTCTTAAAAATTCTTCAACGACCGTCTCTGGTGGAATGACGTCATTGTCGACGTTTCTTCAGATGTAAGGAGCAGCGAGAGAAATTTAAAAAATTCTTCAGCGACCACCTTTGGCTATTGTCGACACTTCTTCAGATAGGAAGACACGTTTTTCCTTAAAAATTTTTCAACGACCGCCTCTGGTGGAATGACGTCATTGTTGACGTTTCTTCAGGTACAAAATGCAGCGAGAGAATTAAGAAAATCCTTCAGTGACCACCTCTGTCCATTGACGACACTTCTTCAGATGGAAGACACGTTTTATTCGTAAAAATTCTTCAATGACCTCCTCTGGTGAAATGAGTCATTGTCGACGTTTCTTCAGATGTGAGGAGCAGCGAGAGAAATTCAAAAAATTCTTCAGCGACCACCTCTGGCCATTGTCGACACTTCTTCAGATGGAAGACACGTTTTTTTTAGAAGTTCTTCAACGATCGCCTCTGGTGGAATGACGACATTGTTGACGTTTCTTCAGATGTAAGAATCAGCGAGAGAAATTTAAAAAATGCTTCAGCGACCACCTCTGGCCAAGACACATTTCTTCTCTTAAAAATTCTTCAACAACCACCTCTGGCCATTGTCGATACTTCTTCAGATGGAAGACACGTTTTCTCTTAAAAGTTCTTCAGCGATCGCCTCTGGTGAAATGACATCAATGTCGACGTTTCTTCAGATGTAAGAAGTAGCGCCAGAAATTTAAAAAATTCTTCAGCAACTTCTTCAGATGGAAAGATAGGTTTTTCCTTAAAATTTCTTCAACCACCTCCTTTGGTGGAATGACGTCATTGTTGACGTTTCTTTTGATGTCGGAAATTTTAGAAAATTCTTCAGCGACCGCTTTTGGTCATTGTCGCCACTTCTTCACATACAAGATACATGTTTTCCTTAAAAATTCTTCAATGATCGCCACATTTCTTTAGATGCAAGACACATTTCTTTTCTTAAACGTTCTTCAATGAAAAATGACGTCATTGTCGACGCTTTTTCAAATACAAGATGTAGTACCAAAAATTAAAAAGAAATTCTTCAGTGGCCAGCTCGAGTTATACACTTTTTCGGATGCAAGATACTTTTTTTTTAATTATTCGACGACAACTTCTCTTAAAACGACGTCATTGACTTTTCCAGCACAAGCAACCCCCCTTCTATTAATCTGGTTTTTTTTTAATCAACAAACTTTTTTCTTATAATGTTGCCTAGCTCCTGCTTCTAAGTTTGGCTTTGAGTGTTACTTCTTGGGCAACTTTAATGTTCTATTATGTTTCAAGGTGGACGTTTCGGAAAGACCGCTCCCGTTCATTATCTAATATGTATTCAAAGCATCTCCCGTATGAGGATGTGGTTGAATTCTTTGTTGCCATCAGAATATGCAAAGGTGACGCAACCAGTGCTTTTCAATTGTGCGTGAAAGTGAGAAATAGCGCTCGTTTTCGACTGCTAATGAAGAAGTCTCAGGCATGAAATTATGCTTCCGGTTTGGGCCAACATAAATTTGCTTAATTTTTATATAATCATAAAATTTATCGGATGTTCAGAATAATATCAGTATAAATATCCACGTTTCGTTTTGTTTTTAATGCAGAAAGAAAAATGACCCAAAACGATTGTCTTTGATTTATTTTCAGATCAGGTTATAAAGTTGGCCATGGCGAAAATACGTAAAGAAAAAGGAAATTGGACGATGGAAAAAGCAAAGAACATTCAAATAAAAAATTTCTTAAAAGAAAATCAATTAATTGGAGATAAAAGCAACTCTTACGTAAAAGCCATCACCATCAGAGCACCAGTTCACGTTGGCGCAAGCTAATGTTAGTAAAAGTTTTTTTTTTATCCTAAATACATCCGGGTATCGATCAAATAAATTCTTGACTTGACCGGAAGAATCCTAGAGCACCGGAGTGGAGAGTGACCGACGCGACGACTTGAACCGAAAGGCGACGACGAATGTCTTCTTTCTTGCTCGGCTGGCAGCACGAGCGATGAAAAGTTCGAACATTCCGGCGAACGGTCGCACCAGCAATTTCTCCTTTCTTTCTTCCGACCTGTGATCGAGTGTTCAAGCGTTGACTTAAAAAATAATCAATCTCCCGTTTTAAATTAAAACTTAAAATATAAGTGCCGCTCTCACACTCACACGAAACAGTAAAAACCGGAAGTGGAGTTACTTTAAAAAAAAATTCAAGATGGATAATAAAAAGCAATCATCGATTGAGGTATCACATCACTTTTTTCTTTAATTTAAGAAAGCGTTCGGCGTTTTATGATTTAAATGTATGTATCTGTTTGTTAAGAAGTTTTCAAATACTGTCGCCTAGATGGATTAGAAACCGAACTTAGTTGTTGCACGAATGCATATTTTGATGGTATAAAAAGTGTTTCCAATCTGTGGTTTGAAATCATGACCAAATTTTTGGGCCAGCGATCAAATAATGGTTTAACTAAATTATTGTACTTCTTCATCTTGATTTCTTCCTTCTTTATTTATATATATATTCTTTTTAATGCCAGTCAATTTTTTCCGAGTCGCCCGGTACAATTAATTTTTCCCGAATTTCACTGTACTTCGAAGTTTCATTTTTAAAATTATTTGCTATTGTTGTTTCATTTTAAAATTATTTGCTTTTATTTTTTATTTATTTCTCTCTTCGGGTTCTCGCAAGGACAGTTCTAGAACCGCTAGAAGTACTCGCATAGCACCTTTTTGTCGCGCGCATGTTCCTGAAGGTTCTAGGATCGTCCTTGCGAGAATTCAAACAAGCCTAACGTCAATTACTTTGTTTTATAAATGTGAAGAGGTTTGCAGATAAAGATGAGCCATCTTTCTTTCTCACGCATATTCTTGGCTCCACTTTGCCTTGAAACTATTTTATTCGAGTGTAGTTTTTATTGGTGTAGTTTAATTGGCATCGCTTCAATTGTTCCTGTAAATTCTCAAATAAAAGTGACTCAGTTTCAATTGTTTATGTGATTCCTCAAACAAAATTAAGCCAGTTTCAATTGTTTCATTGTTTCTGAAACATGAACCGTTTGATTGTATGCTTTTAATTTCTCGTTTCAATTGTTTGCAATGATTTTAATCCCTTGTTTCAATTGTTTTTGTTTCTTCTTTAACAAAATTTAGGCAGATTCGATTCCTGTTGCAGTTGAAACAAAACTGTATCAACTGACTCTCGCCTCAATTGTTTTAGTTATATCTGTCAGTTATTTAAAAAGAAAAAACAAGAAGTAATGATTAATGAGTAATTTTATTTGTTTTTCCAAAACAATTGTAGGTCGGATTCAATTGTTTTTGCGATCTATAAGGTAAAATTAGTCAATTAAGATCAATTTTTTTTTTGCAATTTCTAAAACAAAAACTTGTTCGTTTCAGTTGTTTCTTGTGATATCCGATGACATGAGCCTGTCGCTTATGCCTCATAGAAATCTTTTGAATTATTTTACTTTCTCTGAAGAGACAATTTTTATTTTGAAATTTTTTTTTGTCATTTATAATTGTGCTTGCAAATTTTGAGACAAAAACCTGTTTCTGCGCTTTCCAAAACAAAAAGCGATTCAATTGTTTCAGCGCTTTCCAAAACAAAGCGATTTCTTTCGTTTTTACGATTTTTTGTCACCGTTTGCCTTTTATTTTTCTTTTTTCTTCAATCGCTCTCGCAATTTCTCTGAGTCAACAGTCTTAATCGTTCTTGCGAATTCTGAAACAAAACCGTCCTCTCAGATTCAATTGTTTCTGTGTTTTCCAAAACAAAGCAATTTCTTTTGTTTTAACGATGTTTCTGTCATTGGTTACTGCATTTTTTTTTAATTTCTGAAGTGAAATCCTTATAGTTTCGACTGATCTTTTACGTCTTTCAAAACAAAATATCTTGCTTCGATTGTTCTTGCGAATTCTGAGACAAAACCCTGTCAGATTCAATTGTTTCTGCGTTTTTCAACAAAAAACCGATTCAATTGTTTTTTTGTCACTGTTTGCTTTTTGTTTTTTTTTTTATTGTTTTTACGATTTTTCTGAGTCAATAGTCATAATTGTTCCTGCGAACTCTGAAACAAAACCAGATTCAATTGTTTCTGCGCTTTCCGAAAGCAATTTCTTTTGTTTTTGCGATTTTTCTGTCACTGTTTGTCATTTTTTTTAATTTCTGAAGTTAAACCCTTACGGTTTCAACTGCTTTTTTGCGTCTTTCACAACAAAATATCTTGCTTCAATTGTTTTTGCGAATTCTGAGACAAAACACTGTCAGATTCAATTGTTTCAGCGCTTTTAAAAACTAAGCAATTTCTTTTGTTCTTTCGATTTTTTAATCACCGTTTGTCTTTTGTTTTTCTTCAATTGTTTTCACGATTTCCGCGAGTCAACAGTCACAATTGTTCCTGCGAACTCTGAAACAAAACCACCCCGCCAGATTCAATTGCTTCTGCACTCTCCGAAGCAATTTCTTTTGTTCTTTTTGTCATCGTTTGTCGTTTTTTTTAAATTTCTGGAGTGAAACTCTTACAGATTCAACTATTTTTTGCGTCTTTCAATACAAAATATCTTGCTTCAACTGTTCTTGCCAATTCTGAAACAAAATAAAAATCGACTTTCCAAAACAAAGCAATTTTTTTTATTTTTCTGTCACTGTTCGTCTTTTGGTTGTCTTCAATTGTTCTCGCGATTTCTCTGCATCAAAGTTTTAATTGTTCTTGAGAATTCTGAAACAAAACCGCTCTCTCACGGACAATTGTTTCTGAGCTTTCAAAAAACAAAGCAATTTCTTTTGTTTTAACGATTTTTCTGTCATTATTTATAGTTTTTTTTTTTTTTAATTTCCGAGGTTAAACCCTTACGGTTTCAACTGTTTGTTTTTGCGTCTTTTAAAACAAAATATCTTGCTTCAATTGTTCTTGCGAATTCTGAGACAAAACCCTGTCAGATTCAATTGTTCTGTGCTTTCCAAAACTAAGCAGTTTCTTTTGTTCTTTCAATTTTTTAGTCAGTGTTTGTCTTCTGTTTTTCTTTAACTGTTTTCACGATTTCTGTGAGTCAACAGTCACAATTGTTCCTGCGAACTCTGAAACAAAACCACCCCGTCAGGTTCAATTGTTTCTGCACTCTCCGAAAGTAATTTCTTTTGTTATAGGTTCTTATAGGTTCAACTGTTTTTTGTGTCTTTCAATACAAAATGTCCCGCTTCAACCGTTCTTGCCAATTCTGAGACAAAACAAAAACCGATTCAATTTTCTTTCCAAAACAAAGCAATTTTTTTAAATTTTTCCGTCACGGTTTGTCTTTTGGTTTTCTTCTCTGCAACAAAGGTTTTAATTGTTCTTGAGAATTTTGAAAAAAAAAACCGCTCTCTCACGTATAATTGTTTCTGAGCATTCAAAAAAAACAAAGCAATTTCTTTTGTTTTAACGATTTTTCTGTCATTATGTATAGTTTCTTTTTTTTAATTTTTGAAGTTAAACCCTTACGGCTTCAACTGCTTTTTTGCGTCTTTCGAAACAACATATTTTGCTTCAATTGTTCTTGCGAATTCTGAGACAAAACCCTGTCAGATTCAATTGTTTCTGCGCTTTCCAAAACAAAAACCGATTCAAATTTTTCAGCGCTTTCCAAAACTACGCAATTTCTTTTGTTCTTTCGACTTTTCAGTCACTGTCTTTTATTTTTCTTCAATTGTTTTCAGGTAATAGCCACAATTGTTCTTGCGAACTCTGAAACAAAACAACCCTTACAGATTCAACTGTTTCTGCACTTTGTTTTTGCGACTTTTCTGTCATCGATTGTCTTTTGTTTTTTTTTTTTCAATTGTTCTGGCGATTTCTCCGAGTCAACAGTCTCAATTGTTCTTGCGCATTTTAAAACAAAAGTGCCCTGTCAAATTCAATCGTTTCTGCGCGTTAAAAAACAAAGCAATTTCTTTCGTTTTCACGATTTTTTGTCACTGCACATCTTTTTTTGTTTTCTTCTTCAATTGTTTTCACGATTTCTCCGAGTTAACAGTCTTAATTGTTCTTGTGAATTCTGAAACAAAACTGTCCTCTCAAATTCAATTGTTTCTGCGGTTACCCAAAACCAATTTCTTTTTTTTTTTGACATTTTTCTGATATTGCTTATCTTTTTTTTAAAATTATTTCTGAAGTAAAACCCAGTTGGTTTCAGCTGTAAAAATTTAGGGCATGATTGAATTATCTGCAGGTATTTCCTTTTTCTTCGTCTTTCATCTCACTTCCAAAATTAGTTTCCCTTTAACTCTTGCCAAGTATCTGACGTCATGCTCCTAAGGTATCAAAGATCCGCTTCTTCTTCTTCTTCCTTCCGATTTAGTTAAACGATCTTCTCTCTGTATCTAAGCTTACAAGATATTGATACCACAGCAGTTGCAATTATCCAATAATTTCTGCCAAAAATGAAAGGAGGTGTTTTCGATAAGTTAGGTAACGAGGCCCACTTTCTGCGTTTCATAATTTACCTAATTAATATTTCGCGTCCACAGTTACACGCGCGACGTTCACATGTAATTACACCGCAGAGCGGTGCATGCAAGGTCTTCGAGTTTACCAGAAAAATCCATCACGAATCTGGGTCGATGTGTCCTGGTTTGTACTATACATGCACACGGACCCACGAAGAGAGCGACGGACGATGTTTTCTATAAGCGAACAAGAGAAGTCATTAAGAATTTCAAGCGCTCCTGGGTAGATTCGACACAGTGAAAGTTACCAATTAAGTATCCGTCGCTAAAATTATGACGCGAATGATGAATTCAAAGGAGGGGGAGGAGGAAAACTTCAAGGTCACTGTTTTAAAATCCTATTTTCTTTTGCTTTCAGATAAGAAAAGGAAATGGGCAAAAATGACCCGCCCATTCCGCCGCCTCTCAAGCAGCACAGTAGCAGCTCCACGGAAGTAAATTTCAAGGACAAGTACCACACGGAATATATTCCTCGCGAGAGGGCCCAGGCGAGGTCGAAATTCGGAACCGCCCCCGTTGAAAAGCAGCAGCACGGCGGAGAAGACCTGCTCAGATCTCAGAGCGATTACATCAAGAATCACCTGCGCATTAAATCGGGGGTCGATAGGCAGAAAGCCATTTTATTCAGCCAGGCGAAAAAGGTGTCCATCAGGAACTACACCCCCAAGACGATCCACCAGCAGATTAATATGGGGATGTGGATCTGACCTCATCGAAAATGTCTGGGGTCTTGGCAAGCATCACGAGCCTGGCGCTCGGAATCGGGAGTAATCCGCTTACGCTGGTTGGTTTGGTGCCGGTTTTCGCAGCCGGGTTGACTTTTATGAGATATATCAATCAAGATCCTGAAGGTTATCTAATTAATGCGCAATGGGTAGGTTTTATTCAATTCACTTGGATTAATAGGTGCTACTGCTAGCTAAGTCTTGCAACACCTAGATTAAGATTGGAATAAAAACCAGATAACAATTTTGGCATTCTTTGACTCTGACATCTACTTTTGGAGTTACTTAGTCTAGACGTCCATCCTTGGCTCACCAAGTCTTTGATATCCTTAACCTTCGTGGTTTTTCTCGGTGCCTCTTTGCTTTATCTTGCACCCCTGATGGTCTTGAATCATGACGTAACTTTTGACGCTCCTTGGTCCTGGCGTCCACCTTCAGCGCCCCTTAGCATTGGCATGCATCTTTGACTTAGTTAGTTAGTCTAGATGTTTACCCTTTGGAGTTCATAGCTTTGGCACTTACTCTCGATGCTCTTCAACCTTAGGTAATGTCACCCTTGGCATCCCTTAGCCTTAACTTTAAATTTTGGCGCTTTTTAAACTTGGCGTCCGATTTTCAAACATCTTCATCTATGGCGCTTCTTAGTCTTGGCGTTCACCTTCGACGCTCTTTAGTTGTGATATCAGACGCGCCCCTTAGCAGTCTCACCTTAGGTTCTCCTTAGCCTTGACGTCCGCTTTTGATACTCCTTAGCCTTAGCCTTCACCTTCGAAGCATCTTAGCCTTGGCGTTTATCATATGTAGATACTCGACATCTCTCTTTATGCATTACTGTCTATTATCGATACTCCTTAGCATTCGCCCTTGATTAACATTCTTTAGCCTTGTCGTCACCCTTTGTATTCCTTAGCCCTGACTTCCGCTTTGGCGCTCTTTGGCCTTAGCGTCTTACTAAGTTAGCCTTGGCGCTTGTAACCTTGCGTTCACTCTCGACACTTGACGTTATCCTCAGAATCCCTTAGCACTTTTAGCCTTTTCGATAATTCCTTAGCCTGGGCATTCACCTTTGGGGCCTCTTAGTCTTGGCGTCCACCTTCGGCACTCCTTAGTCTTGCCGCTTCTTAACTCCGGCATCTACTCTTGACGTTCTTTAACCTTGGCGTACAACTATTACTGCCCCTTAGCAATGACGTTCAATTTTGGCACTTCTTAGCCTTGACATTCGTATTTGGAACTCCTTAATTTCAGCATTTGCCCCATAGCACATTGTGTTTCTTAGCCATGGCGTTTACCATCTTTAGCTTTCACGTCATCCTTAGCGCCCTCTAGTTCTGACATTCTCTTTAGCTTCCCCGTAGCTTTGTTGTGCATTTTTGATACTTCTTACCCTTACCGTTCATTCTTAAAATCTCTTAGCCTTGGCGTTCACCATCGGTACTAGACATCACTTTTGGCATTCGTTAGATCTGATATCAAACTTTAGTCCTGGGATCTATTTTCCACACTCCTTAGCCTTGGCATCCGTCTTTGGCACTCAACCCTGACTTCCACCTTTGGCGACCCTTAGTCTTGGAGTTCGTTTAAGGTCCTTGCCATTTACCCTTGACGTTCACCCTCGATATTCGACGTCATCCTCAGCATCCCTTAGGTTTGACACCACCTTTGGCGTTTTTTAGCCTTTTCGATACTCCTTAGCTTTAGCTTTCTAGCTTTGGCGTCTACCCACAGCTATTTAACCTGGACACACCTTAGCTTTAGCATTCACTTAAAGCGCTCTTTAACCTTGGCGACATCCCTTAACATTTTTAGACGATTACCCCATCCTATCCTACTGTAGCCGTTCTACTTCTAATCTGTTTTCCATAAGCAATATGAAATAATTTTTACAGGTGCAACCCGAGTACGATTTCATAGTGGTGGGGGGCGGATCTGCCGGAGCTGTGGTGGCATCCCGATTATCGGAGATATCCAATTGGACGGTACTCCTCCTGGAAGCCGGAGGGGATGAAAACGAAATATCCGACATACCGAGCTTAGCGGGTTACACACAGATGTCAGAGTTTGATTGGATGTACCAAACATCTCCGCCCGGGGATTCCCTCTACTGTCTCGCGATGATTGGTGATAGGTGCAACTGGCCCAGGGGAAAGGTACCCCATCAATCACTTAATTCTTAAATTTAGATTAACCTGGACCTCTTTGTTTCCAGGTCTTAGGAGGATCAAGTGTCTTAAACGCTATGATTTACATCCGAGGCAACAAACTCGATTACGACCAATGGGCCGCAGACGGCAACACCGGTTGGTCTTACGATGAAGTCCTGCCGTATTTCCTCAAGTCGGAAGACAACAGGAACCCCTATTTGACGCGCACCAAATATCACACGTCGGGTGGATACCTAACGGTGCAGGAAGCACCATGGAGGACGCCCCTGTCGATCGCCTTCCTCCAAGCAGGCAGGGAGCTTGGTTACCAAATCAGGGACCTCAATGGAGAAAAGCAGGCGGGTTTCATGCTTTCGCAAGGGACAATTCGCCGAGGACACAGATGCTCGACGGCCAAGGCATTCCTGAGGCCAGTTCGGAATAGAAGAAACTTGCACATCGCGATGTATTCTCAAGCAACCAAGGTGATGATTAACCCCCAAAGCAAGCAGGCTTACGGAGTGAAGTTCACTAGGAATAACAGGCCCCAAATCGTAAGAGCGCGCAGAGAAGTGATCTTATCATCCGGAGCCATCAGTAGTCCCCAACTGCTGATGCTATCCGGAGTAGGCCCCAAAGAACACCTCGAAAGCTTCAAAATACCAGTCCTGAGCGACTTAAAGGTCGGCCATAACCTCCAAGACCACATTGGTTTAGGCGGATTCACCTTCGTCATCGACCAACCGATTACTTTCACCAAAAAACGATACCAAAGCTTCCCCGTTTTGATGGAATACCTAATGCGTGAGCAAGGTCCCCTAACGACGTTAGGGGGAGTTGAGGGGTTGGCCTTCGTGAACACTAAGTACGCCCCAAAACACGGATTGTGGCCCGACGTACAGTATCACTTCATTTCAAGCAGCATAAACTCGGATGGGGATCAAGTGAAGAAGATAACCGGGTTGAGGGATAGCGTCTTCAATACGGTGTATAAGCCGTTGGGGGATGCTGAGACCTGGTCGCTTCTGCCGCTCTTACTGAGGCCAAGGAGCACGGGGTGGATTCGCCTCAAATCCAACAACCCCTACGTCTACCCGGATATAAACCCGAATTACTTCACGCACCAGGAGGACGTTCTCACGCTTATAGAGGGTATAAGGATAGGTCTGAACGTGTCCGCGACGGCTGCGTTCCAGAGGTTCAATTCGCGCCCCCATAAAATGCCGTTCCCGGCCTGCAGGCAGTACGAGTTTGACACGAATGAGTTTTGGGAGTGCGCCTTGAGGCACTTCACCTTCACCATATACCACCCGACGTCCACCAATAAGATGGGGCCGGCGAGCGATCCGGATGCGGTGGTGGACCCGAGGTTGAGGGTATATGGGGTTAAGAATTTGAGGGTCATCGATGCTTCCATCATGCCGAAAATAGTCAGTGGGAATACGAATGCCCCGACAATTATGATCGGGGAGAAGGGTGCTGATATGATAAAAGAAGATTGGCTTGGTTGATACCGCCCTCAAGAGTGTGGGGTGTATTCCTGTGCTATTGTTTGCGCGAACGTTCGTGTTTTGGTGCCAAATTTGATAAGTGATGGGCCCAGGCGCAACTAACTTCTCGTCATCGCACCCAAATCTAAGTTTAGATGAAGACGGAGAACTGTTGCAGTTAATCGTAACCTCAACTTATTAAGTATATTTTGTTATTAACATAAGCGCCCTGCATTTATAATTGTAATACAATCATTAGCGGTGATACTAGTCATGAACGATGTAAATATGCTGTAATATACGCTGTTAAGTTTGTTTTATCTAAGTGAAATACATTCTTATGTTAACGAAACTGTGTATTGTAAATAAATACTTTCAAAATTTGGATGGCGCAGTGGTTAGTACGACTGAATCCAATTAGAAATCGTCTTGAATCGTGCATGAAAGTCAATTATTGAATGACGGATCACATTTTATTGTTGAGATCTGATCAATGATGTACTTCCGGTTCTAATAAAAGACATCCGAGGTTCACACTGAGAGTTTTCAGACTCTAAGTGATGTATTGGTTAGGCCAGCTCAGCTGCTCGCTACAGAAACAAATGAGCAACAGCAAACAAGTCATTTCTTAGGTAGAGGGATGATATCTGATCGAAGAAGTGTACTTCCGGTTATATTCAAAGTAATCCGAGTGCTTATATTGAATCTCTGCATGTTGTTAATAAGACAAAAGCTTCGATATCGTAATGGTTAGTGCGGCTGAGGCCAACTCAGCCACCCAGTGTAGAAACAGGTTGAGTAACGGCAATAAATCATTTATGGGGCGGAAGGTCTCTTCTAATCGCAGATGCAACTCCAATTATATTCAAACTAATACTAATACATGTAAGACGTAAAGCCTCGGTGGCGCAGTAGTTAGTACGATCGACGCTATATTGCTCGCACACCACAGAAAATGTTCAGTCACTTGTTATCGTCAAAATAATTACAGCAGTGATGCATACCCTGCCTTAAAAAGAGTCCTTAAGATTTCAGCAGGTTTGCCAAGTTTAAAAATGGTTTTTCAAATTTCCCGCCAAATTCTCAAAATATTTCATATTACAATTAGTTTATATCTGTAGATGTGTGTTTCGATTTAACGCCACCATCTTCAGTACACGCAAACTCACGAGTTAAAAGTACTTCATGAAATTTCTGGTTGGTATGAACCTAGACTATAGGATATTGTCCCCACCAAATTTCCAGTGTACATTTACAACTCATCCAAATTGTTCTTTTTTTTAGATTATGAAAGGTGTGTCACCGGCTCAATTCAACACAAAAATTGATCATGAAATTTTTGGTTGGTATGAACCCAGAGGATATTGCCCTCACCAAATTTCCAATGTAAATTTACAATTCATCCAAGTTTTTCTTTTTTTCTTAGATTTTGAGAGGTTTACTCGCATTATTCATTGGTGTGTCACCGGCTCAACTCAATGCAAAAATTGATCCTCCCAGCAAAGAAACTCTCACTCCGAACGTCGTCGTCATTTCTGCCGCCAATTTCCTCAGTGACGTGCACTTTCGATTCTTTCTGAATCGGTTCTATTCATGCCTGTGCAATTAAGGTCACGGACTTGCTTGCGAACGACGACGCTTAGAAGTGCACGTCGTCGTCGGTTCGCGCCAAAGTGGGCAAAAATCTTGCTTTCACTTCGTTTTGAAATGCGTACGCGAAAGCGAACTCGCGCGCGCGCTCGCTTCTTTGAAGATGCGCTTGTGAAAAGCAGAACAATGAAGATGAGCCATAAAATTCGTCGTAATTACACGCCGAATTACAAGGACGTTAAAACAGGTGTTTATTTAGAAAGGCTCAGTGAACGGCAGAAGAAGTAATTTTTTTTTGTACATTATTGTACGGGAGATATTTGATGTACGATCCAGGAGAGCGAGTTTTCCACTTCGCGCCCTTTCTCTTACATAAAGTACTAGATTCACAGATAATACTAAAACAAAAAAAATAACGACTCGTTAAGAAGTGCCTAAACATTTCCAAATACTTTAAAATGATATTCAGAAACCATCCAGTCTAAAATACTAAAAAGTTTTGCTACAGTCAAGGTTTGTTGCATAATTCGTGGTTCGTTTCTAGACTAAACGATTAGCCGAGAAATTAACCATAAGCTTCAAGTGGTATTCACTAAGCAAGTGAGCATCAGATACTTCTCCTTGGTGAAATGTGCACCTATACAGCATATTTTGATTAGATTACCAGGGAAAGCGTGCTTTTAGTAATGGACTTAATTTTAGCACAGAAACAAACTGCTCAATTTACAATGTACTTCAATTTTCCCAGAGAGAGCGTTTTTAGTATAGGCGTTAGTTAAACACAAAGACAAACCACGTCACGTACCCTTGTAAGTGTTTCCTGATGAACAATACACCAACGCTGGTTTGTTTCTCTGCTAACAACTCCGCTTATTTAGCCGAGACATCGTGATTCGATCAATTTACCAGAGAAAAATTTGTTTTGCATGTAAGCTTCATTGTAGCATAAAGACAACCGTGTAATGAACCTCTAATCGAATGAATCAGTCGTTATGAGAGCCATCTGGTGGATAATACTAATACGCCAGAAATTTTACGGTTTGTTTCTCTGTTAACAACTCCGAGCCGAGACATTATATTCCGATTAATTTACCAGAGAAAACGTATTTTGTATCTAAGCTTAATTTTAGCTTTGAATTAAACCGAAAGTATCAGTCATTATGAGATGAGAGTCATCTCCTGGATAATACTGATACCTCAGAAATGTTACGGTTTGTTTCTCTGCTAACAACTCCGCTAATCTAGCCGAGTCATTACATTTAGGTTAATTTACCAGGGCTAATGAGTTTCGTATGTAAGCTCAACTTCAGAACAGGAACACACCACGTAATGCACCAAAAATCCCAAGAATCAGTCACTACGAGAGCCACCTGGTGGATAATACCAACACTTTAGAAATTTTACAGGTTGCCAATAGCTTCATTAGTTCAGTCGTGACAGCTTATTTCGGTGAGTATACCAGGAAATATGTTTCTAATATGCGGCTAATTTACCACAGAAACAAACCGCATAATGTACCTCGTATCGACAGAATTAGTCGTTTTTAACGTCATCTAGTGGACAGTATTAATATATTTCTATTTCTCTGCTCCTTGTTTCACTACTTTAATTGAGAGATAGCATATTTCGATTAGATTACCAGCGGAAGTGTATTTTGAGTATTTTAGCACAGAAACAAACCGCACAGTGTTTATCTAACATCTTAATGTTATTATAATCGGTCGAAAAGGTCGTAAAATCAATTTGAAAGTCGATGTTCTGTTGTAAGTTGATAGCTTCTGCAGGATAAATAATAAACAAACGTTATAAGCGCCATCTGGCGGACAGTAGCAGTATGGTTTGTTTCTCTGCTAACTGCCTCAGTAGTTTAGTCGAGACACAGTTTAGGTTTCCCCTGATGGACAGTGCCTGAAGCAGAAAATATTTTCCTGGTCGATGATGGTGGCAGCGCAAAATAATCCCCTGGTGGGTAATATCCGAAACTTTTACCGTATATTTCGAAGTTTGTTTCTTGGCTGAGTTACCCACTTAGAAAAATCGACGAATAACTATCATCGACAAGGCTCGCCCCTACAGTGGTGGCAATAAATTAGGTTATGGTTCATCATCTATGGTACGGTAGAAAGCCTAAGGTGTGTATCTTCGCTAAACGAGGCACACATTTAGCCAAGAAACGAACACACTACATGGATGTTTTCTTAACGCGTTGTAAACGCCAAATTAAAAATTATTATAAAGATAATATGTTCGTTTGAGCTTTATTTCTTTGAGGCAACTACAAGCCGACTCTGTTCTCTGTTCACAAGGGGGCGTCTGGTGTGTATCTTCGCTAAACGAACCACAGATTTAGCTGAGAAACCAACCCACTACGTAGATCTTTTTCAAGCTTGATGCAAACATCGAATTACAAATATAAATTAAATCTGCCCCTTTGAGTTTCGTTTCTCTAAAGTAATCGTAAGTCAAGACTAAAAAAAAAAAGAATGCAAACGTATACGGGCCGTCCATAAAGTATTGTTAATTAAAAAACGGAAGTGCGAATAAAATTTGTTTCTTTGAGGCTGGTGCAAGTTTTAACACTCACTCCGTTTCTTGTAAGCTAGAGGGCGTATAATGTGCATCTTCACTAAACGAGTCACATATTTAGCCAAGAAACGAACCCATTAAAATGTCGAAATCCGAAATCAGAAAGTAGAAATAAAATTTAATCTTTTAAGCTTCATTTCTTTGAAGCAACTACAAACTAACTCTGTCCTCTGTACACTAGGTGGGCGTACGGTGGATAACTTCGTTAAACCAGTCACACATTTAGCAAATAATCGAACCCACTACCAGTTTTAAGCTTGGTGCAAACGTCCAATTAAAAATCCGAAAGCATAAAAAAAATTGTTCCTTTGAGATTCGTTTCTTTGCAAGTTGATCCGCACTCCGTTCCTTCTAAGCTAGGGGGCGTATAGCGTGCGTCTTCGCTAAACGAGTCACACATTTAGCCTAGAAACGAACCCACTAAAATGTTGAATTAAAATTCGAAAGTAGAACGCAATGTGTTCTTTTAAACTTCGTTTCTTTGAGGGATCTACAAACTATCACCTTTTCCGTACACTAGGGGGCGTACGATGGATATCTTCGCTAAACCAGTCACACGTTTAGCCAAGAATCAAACCCACCACATAGATCGTTTTAAGCTTGATGCAAACGTTGAATTAAAAATCCGAAAGTATACAAAAAATTGTTCCTTTGAGATTCGTTTCTTTGAGGCAACTATAAACTAACTCCGTTCCTTGTAAATTAGGGGGCATACGGTTGTTGTCTTCGCTAAATCAGTCACACGTTTAGCAAAGAATCGAACCCACTACATAGATCTTTTTAAGCTTGATGTTCCTTTGCGATTTGTTTCTTTGAGGCAACTACAAACTAACTTCGTTCTCTACTAGACTAGGGGGCGTATGGTGGATATCTTCGCTAAACCAATCACACATTTAGCTAAGAAACGAACCCAGTAAAACGTCGAAATCCGAAAAATTCGAAAGTATAAATAAAATTTGTTCCTTTGAGGCAACTACAAACTAACTCCGTTCTCTGTACACTACGGGGCGTGTATAGTGGATATCTTCGCTAAACCAGTCACACGTTTAGCCAAAAAAATGCAATGATGTACAGGCCGCCCATAAAGTATTATTAATTAAAAATGCGAAATCTGTTCCTCTGAGGCAACTACAAGTTTACACGCACTTCGTTCTTTGTACACTAGGGGGGGTATAGTTTGGATCTTTGCACATTTAGCCAAGAAGCGAACCACTCCTTGTATGTCAAGAATGAAAAAAGAAACCAAACGTATACAGGACGTATATAAAGTATACTAGAATATTCCTCAATAAAGATGGTGTTGTTAATGAACTTCATTTTTGTCTAGTACTAACTTATCTACGTATTTTTAATTTTTCATGATTTGACAACACTGCGCCCTTCTGATTTGACAAATCCATCACAGCACTTTGATGCAGTCATTCTAGATTTCGGCGGGAAATAGAAAAGTTTTAGAGAACTTCAGTAATATTATCCAAGCTCCACCACCTTATACATTATGTATGTACACTTTTTATGGACACCTGTTTTTATCATTCAATAATCGATATATAAAGAAGTGGTTCATCAAAAAAAATGTAAAAAATTTAATTCTTTTCTGCTATATCATTAGAGAGCCAGCGCAGAAAATTAGGCTTCCGTTGAAGCCACTCCAATAGATTTCCTACGAAAACGAGAGTGAAAAGAGGCACGCGCGTGCCGAAATTCACGTAAACTCGCCATCATCCTCTCTGCCCAAAAATTTTCAACGAAGAAAGTGAAAGCAGAATCGAGCTCTCCTCACGTAATCCAATGTTTGACTCAACGATGCGTAATGCATTTAGCGGTCGATCTTACGTAAACAAATTCTTTACTTGGCGCTCGCGCGCGCGCCATCTTCACATCTTCATAATTAAAAACTAAATATAACGCTTTTTCATCGGCGTTTCTAATTTCTTACAGCGGAACTTAACGGTCGTTACAGCTTTTACTTAAACATTCTTTATATAATCGCTAAACCACGTTATTTTAAAAATCAAAAGTCATTTCCTCGCTCTTAGTTATCAAGACGTTATTGAATTCTTGGTTTTTACAGTTACTTTGTTGTCAAAACTTGGAGTAACATTGCTCTAGTGCGTTCCTGGCCTTTTTTAAAAAACAGATGTAGAAATATTGATTGTCATTGACGTGTGGTTCGCACATGTATAGGCATTGCAAAAACAAACACAGCGAAACGTGCGAAGAGTTGGGAGAGTTCTTCAAGTAGTCTTCCGGGGGGGCAGATTATCCAGGAAGTCGTCGTCGTCCTCTTAGTGTACCCCACTTTGGGCGAATTCGTCGCAGCTAGAATACACGAGTCGGACCAGTCGCTCCGTTCGCCGTCGACGCCAAACTCAACAGCACTTAGTTCACCAAGAGTTGAAGCCATCGGATTTAATTTGCTTCAAGCTTTGTGTGTTCACATACGCTCCTCTTCACATCATTAAGAGAAAGGGCAGAAGTGAGTTTGAACTATTCACCTCCGGAAAACCGAAAACGCCGACATGGATAAAACATGGCCTAAAGAGTAAGTTCTACCTACATATATATTTTTTGTAGTTAGAAAATCAAATTAAATCCAGTCGAAATTATGCTATTTCATTTTAAAACAGTTAATAAATAATTAAAAATTCAATAATTTTTATCTGAAGCAATTACTGTTTAATTTATATACGAGGTACATTCAAAAAGTAAAGCGATTGCTTTTAGTAATACGCCTCTTAATACTGATTACAATTAGCTATATCTTCCTGTTTCATCGATGACCTTGAAGCTGCATTTCGTTTTGCATAGTTGGATAACCAAAGCAAGTAGTTTGGGAATCTAGGCAACGGGTTTGACCTTCAGTGATATTCAGTAGGGAAAGATTCGATTGTATTTTAAGTATACGTGTGAATTATATTTATGAGGTACTTATGTAAAGTGTCGACATAATAACAATTAAATAATTCAGGCGGCCTGAAGAAAATATTTAAAATATCTTCTAACTTCATTCTCATGACTCGTTCTTAGTCTACGTAAAGTTTCCTGCATTTTTTCCAGTTCGTGGGCAATGTAAAAGTTAAAAAAAACATCCAGTACGACAGTCACAGTCGCAGCGAATAATATGATTATGCCCAACAATTAGAAAACAATCTTACTAGCCATCTACAAATTTATTTATATTTTAATTAAGCCTCGAGGCAGCGTTCCTCTTCTTTTTGTTTAATAAATTCTCCTCTCCCTTTTCGTAAATTGTTTTGATCGTCTTCTTTTTTGTTCTTAAATCAAACCGCTTAAATTGTACTCCTATATTTTTGTTTTGAGACGAATCTGTCCCTTGCATTTTCAGTTTTTAATTGATCGATGTTCTTTTGTTTTCTTTTCTTCGAACTTTTCGATTATTTATTTATTTTCCTTAGTTTGAACCGCGTTCTTTTCTTCAAATTTTTCGAGCTGGGTGTTCAGGTTTTAATCGCTCGATCGTCTTTTGTTTTCTTTTCTTCAATTTTTTTTTTATTGCATTTTTTTTTCAGTATGAGTCGCTGACGTATGTTTTTTTTTTTTTCGAGACAAATCTGTCTTCTGCGTTTTCGGGTTTCAATTGAACGATCGTCTTTTGTTTTCTTTTTTTTTCGTTTGATTTATTTTTGTCAGTTTGAACCACTTAGGTTGTCGTTTGCATTTTTAGGTTTCAATTGATCGGTCGTCTTTTGTTTCTCCCCTTTTCTTCAAATTTTTCAAGTTGTGTTTTCTGGTTTCAATCGATCGATCGTCTTTTGTTTTCTTTTCTTCACATTTTTTGTTTGTTCTTTTTTCGTTTTCTTTTTTCGAATTTTTCGTTTAATTTATTTTCGTCAGTTCGAACCACTTGAGTTGTTTTATTTTTGCATTTTTTCATTAACTGATCGATCGTCTTTTGTTTTTCCCGTTTTTTTCAAATTTTTCGATTTGTGATTTCAGGTTTTCAATCGATCGATCGTCTTTTGTTTTCATTTCCTCGCATTCTTTTGTTTATTTTTTCCTCAGAGTTATTTTATTTCCAAACACACCTGTCTGTCTAATAATTTCAGATTTCAATTGAACGGTCGTCTTTTGTTTTTCTCTTTTGTTCAAATTTTTCGATTTACGTCTTCGGGTTTTAATCGATCGATCGCCTTTTGTTTCCTTTCCTTCACATTTTTTGTTTGTTTTTTTAGTTTTCTTTTTTTTTCGAATTTTTCGTTTAATTTATTTTCATCAGTTCGAACCACTTGAGTTGTTATTTGCATTTTTTCACTATCGATCGTCTTTTGTCTTTTCCGTTTTCTTCAAATTTTTCGAGTTGTAATTTCAGGTTTTTTAATCGATCGACCGTCTTTTGTTTTCATTTCTTCGCATTCTTTTGTTTATTTTTTCCTCGGTATTATTTTATTTCGAGACAAACCTGTGGGATTTCATTATCTGATCGGTTGCCTTTTGTTTTTTCTTTTGTTCAAATTTTTAGAGTTATGTCTTCAGATTTTAATTGATCGATCGTCTTTTGTTTTCTTTTCTTAAAATTTTCTTTGTTTATTTTTTTTTTTCTCATTATGAACCGCCGAAGTTGCATACTTTTTTCGAAACAAATCTGTCTTTTGCATTTTCAGGTTTCAATTCAACGATTACCTTTTGTTTTCTTTTTTTTTTCGTTTAATTTATTTTTGTCAGTTTGAACCACTTTTTGCATTTTCATTAATTGATGGATCGCCTTTTGTTTTTCCTGTTTTCTTCAAATTTCTCGAGTTGTGATTTCAGGAATTAATCGATCGATCGTCTTTTGTTTTCGTTTCTTCCTCAGTTTCGTTTTATTTCAAGACAAATCTGCCTAATATTTTCCGATTTCAAATGATCGTTTTTTGTTTTTTTTTTCTCCTCCACATGTTTTTTTTTTATTTCAGACGTTGTACGAATACTGATTAAGACACGTTCTTGAAAAAGAAAAAAAAACAAAGCAGTTTGGGAAGAGCCAGACGATTTTGATTTATTTTTGTGTTTATTTACTTCGAGGAAGCGTTTGTTCTTTTAAATTGAATTTGATCGTCTTTTGTTTCTTTTTTTATATCAGCAATTAGTTTTTTTCTTTAGTTTTTGTTTGTTTCTGTTTCCAGACGAATCTGTCTTTCGTTCGTTGTTTCTAAGTCTTTGCTTTTTAGCAACTTCATTTCTCTCTCTCACGTGAGTGCCTGCCTTTCAGTAAATGTCTTCAAGACGATAGTTCCAATAGAATGTTGTGAATTAATAAAAAAAAATTGGAGAAAGAATGGGAAGTGAAATAAATATTAAATTATTAAATTAAATTAAAATAATTAAATACCAAACAGTTCTAGATAAGATCGCGATTAGCGATAATCAGTGGACACCCTGTACATTCCTTTTTTTTACAAAACTACTCTTATTTGCGTTAGGAATAAATAATTCGAACTGAATGAAGACTGCCAAGAAAAATATATGGGGTGGAAGGAAGTCCATGAAACAAGGACAACGCGGTAGGATCTGGAAGTTTTAACAGCAAAGGGAAATTGTGAACAGGACGAAAAAAATTGATTGAAGAAAATGAACAAGGCGATGGCACATATACACATGCACATTTTTTTTGTTTTGTTAAACATTGAATGGTTTTAGGAAAGATCGCGTTACTCAGTGGACACCCTATACATTAATTACTTTTACTCCGCATTTTTCTACAAAACTGCTCTATTTGCCCCGAGAATAACACGTTCAAATCGAAAGGAGCCCAGCGCGATAAAAGCGAAGTGATTTTTATGCAATTAATTTCCACTTTCAGTTTCGAATTCCCTAGCACGAAATGACAGGCGTGTTGCAGCAATCGGTGGTAATTGCATGTTACTAAATTATATTGCGCAAAATCATAATAATCTTTACAAGTTTACTCCTGAACACATCGACACACTTCTCCACAATTATGTGTGCCTACACGCATATGTACGGGGTCATCCGAAAAACACTACGAGATTGCTGCAACTTCAAAACAAACTCGGCGAAAGAAAAGAATGGCCAACTGTACCTAGATACAATAGTTGTTGTTGTAACTCACGATCTAGCTAAAATTGCTTGGAGAAAGTTGGCTTGCTTGCTTGCAGGAAGTGGCGGCGTTAAATCGATTTTGTAACGTATGATCGATGCTCGTTTTCGCGGTCAAGTGTTGCATGGGAGGAGAAAGTGCCGCGATCTTGAGCGTTTTCAATGTAAGGCAGGCAACGACAGAATTCGCCGAACGAAAGAAAGATTGCTCGCCTCCGCCCGCGCAGAAAAGCATGAGAAAGTTTTCGGCCTTTAAAATAACAGCAAATAAATCCCAGCGGTTTGATTTGAATGCAAAATGCAAATGTCGGAAGGAAAGTTGAGAGGTCTTCAAATTGTACCGCGGTGGAATTGATAATTGCCTAATTAAAGAAAATGGCTATGTATTTTTAGAAATGACTGCCATCCGATTAACCATGATGCCGATGATGACATACGTTGTGAATAAGGAAACGGAACTTTACCGGACATACATAAATTAACCGAGTAATGAATTTTCTAACATAGTAGTTGTTTTTTTTTAATACCTCAACGGTTGTTAACAATCAAATTGTCTCCAATTTTTATCGTTTCATAAAAGAAGCAATTATATTGTTTCATATTTTCTTTTGAAAGTGCATTAACTGAACACTGAAAATTTTTGATTGATGAGAAGCATCACCTGAAGACGCTGTCACCAAAGACACATGCGACCATACATACACATTTGGTACAAAAAGTTAATTCTCCATAGAAAAGTGAGCCAGAACCCGACATAGTATCTCTACTGCTTTCTTTTCGTTCTTTTTTCGTAAATTATCTCGAAAAGGGCCTGGGCCCAAAACACATCAAACTCTCAGATTATTACAATATCACCTGAAGGCGCTCTCTCCATAGATACACGCAGTAGTTTGTGCGATGATAGACAACCATGCATACACGTTTGGTACATCAAGCTAATTCTCCATAAGAAGGTGAGCCACAATTGGCATAGTATCACTAGTTTCATTCTGGACCCAAGACACATCAAACTCTCAAATGATTGCATCATCTGAAGACGATGTCACCAGAGACACATGCAGAATGGTTTGTGCGACCTGTACATAAAGTTAATTCTCCATAAGAAAGTGACCCAGAACCGGCGTAGTGCATCTACGGCTCTCGTTTCATTATTTTTTCGTAAATAATCTCGAAAAGGTCCTGAGACCAAAACACCATCAAACTCTCAGATCATTACGGCATCACCTCAAGGCGCTGTCACCAAGGCAGCAGTAGTTTATGCGACGATAGGCAACCATGCATACACATTTGGTACATAAAGCTAATTCTCCATAAGAAGGTGAGCCATGATCGGCATAGTATCTCTAGTTTCATTCTGGGCCCAAGACACATTAAACTCTCAAATGATTGCAACATCACCTGAAGTCCTTGTCAGCAAAGTCATATGCAGAGTAGTCTGAGCGTGTACGAAAATAGGCAACCATGTACATAAAGTTAATTCTCCATAAGAAAGTGAGCCAGAACCGGCATGGTACATCTACGGATCGTTTTTCATTATTCTTTCGTAAATTATCTCGAAAAGGTCCTGGGTCCAGGACACATCAAACTCTCAGAGAATTATCAAATCATCCCCGACATTGATGATTAATGGTAACCGTTGTAGTCAATTCGTAATGACCTTTCCCTGTACCTTATGAATTTGTTTAGCAGCCTGCGATTTTTTATTTTTGATCGTAATTTTTTTAACCACCCTGTGTTTACGTACCCGGGAATCCCAGGCATACGATGACTGTCTTGTTAGATGTGCAGCTATTCTGGCGCCGATTTAATTGCATCTCCCCCCATTTAGCGCCATCTCAAAAACGTTTTAAGTAAAGGCGACTTTAGAATATTCTTTTCCTGCTAGAACGAACAATAGATGGCGCCACAGAAGGTCTACTTTTTCACGAACTAATTTCAATGTCCACGTTGATTATTTTTGTTAGAAGTTTTGCGTGCTTTAGCAGTTTTAATTACGTCCTCCACTTAGCGCCATCTCATCGATTTAAGTAAGGATGACATTTATTATTGTAATGTAATTTGCATTTAAAAAGAAAAAAAAATCACGAGTGCGAAGTGGCGCCCCCTGAATGAAGGTATTATTTTTTTTAAGTTGTAATGAACGGTTTCAACTTTTTTTGTTTTTTTCCTGCTAGCAGATGGCGCCACTAAAAGCCCACTTTTTCACGTACTAATCTTATTATTTGCGATGACTATTTTTGTTAGAAGTTTTGCGTGCTTTGACCGCTTTAATTACGTCCTCTCACTTGGCGTCATCTCATCGGCGGTTTAAGTAAAGGCGACATTCATTATTATAAAGTAATTTTTATGGCCGCTTTCATCTCAGTTCTATTTTAAAGAATTTTTCACATGAATGCGAAGTGACGTCCTCTAAATGAAGCTATTAATGTTTTAAGTTGTATTGTATAGATGGCGCCACAAAAGCTCTACTTTTTCAAGAACTAATTTTACGGTTTACGTTAACCATTCTTGCTGGCTTTGCTGCTTTGGCATGACGGGTGTCGTCCAAATTAAGTCCGCCACTTAGCACCATTTTAAGTAAAAATAAAATTCATTATTATATTGTAATGAACCTAGTTGTATTTCAAGGTCAGCTTCTTCTATTGTATAAGATACATTGACGCGTCATCTCAGTTCTACGGGAACATATATTTTTATTAATCTTATTATTTTGATGATTCTTCTTAGTCCCAACAACATGCAGTTAAAAAGTAACGTAATTAATTAATTTTTTAAGTTGGAACGAACGGTTTTCCTTGTAAGACGACTTACAATAGATGGCGCCACCTCATCACCTGAGAAGATCTACTTTTTCACGCCCTTATTTTAAACAAATTTAGGCGATCGTATTAAAGCGTCATTGGATGTGAATGAAGCTGGCAATGGTAATGTTTACAGTCAATACTAAAAACGCTGATGAGATGGCGATGAATGGGGCACGATATCGTATCGTGAAAACGCCTTTAACAGAACCTAATGTTAAGTGAATCGAAATGGCTGTGCAAAAGTAGCAGCGGATGTGAATGATGTTGCCAATGGTAATTTTACTAAAGCGTTAACGAGATGGCGATGAATGGAGCTTCGCATCATTACCTCGCCCCCTGGAAAGGTCAACTTATGCCAAACCTAATTTGAAACGAATTTATAAGCGTGAAGAGACATGAATTAAGCTGGAAATGGTAATGACTACTATCACAATATAAACACTGATGAGATGGCGATGAGTGGAGCACCACAACGTCCCCTGAAAAGGCCAACTTTAGCACAACCTAATTTTAACCAGAATCTTACAAGCAATCTTATAAGCGGAGGAGATGAAGGGAATGGAGTTGATAGACATTACTAAAGCACCGATGATATGGCGATGAACGGAGCGCCGCATCATCATCATCTGGTCACCTGAGAAGGTCAGCTTTACCAGAACCTAATTTTAAACGAATTGATAAGTGTAAAGAGGTATGAATGAAGTTGGAAATGGTAAAGCCTATTATCGTTACTGAAACACTGATGAGATGGTGATGAGCGGAGCACCACATCGTCCCCAGAAAAGCCCAAGACACATAACTCTCAGGTTATTACTGTATCACCTGAAGGGGCTGTCACCAAAGACACATGCAATAGTTTGGGCGACGATAGGCAACCATGCATACACATTCGGTACATAAAGATAATTCTTCATAAGAAGGTGAGCCACAATCGGCATAGTATCTCTACGGTTTTCTTTTCATTCTGGGTCCAAGACACACCAAATTCTCGGATGATTGCAGCATTACTTGAAGACGCAGTCACTAAAAACACATGGAGTAGTTTGTGCGACGATAGGACAACCATGCATACACGTTTGGTACATAAAGCTAATTCTCCATAAGAAGGTGAGCCAAAATCGGCATAGTATTTCTACGGCTCTCTTTACATTCTGGGCCCAAGACATATCAAACTCTCAGATGCATTGCAGTATCACTTGAAGACACCGCCACTAAAGACGCATGCAGAGTAGTTTGTGTGACGATAGGCAACCATGCATACACATTTGGTACATAAAGCTAATTCTCCATAAGAAGGTGAGCCACAATCGGCATAGCATTTCTACGGCATAGTATTTCTACAGTTTGATTTTCATTCTAGACCCAAGACACATCAAACTCTCAGATGATTGCAGCATCACCTGAAGACGCTGTCATATGCAGAGTAGTTTATGCGACAATAGGCAACCATGTACACATATTTGGGTCATAGAGCTAATTCTCCATAAGAAAATGAGCGCCCGAACCGGTATAGTATACATACGGTTCTCTTTTCATTATTTTTTCGTAAATAATCTCGAAAAGGTTCTGGGCCTATCATAACAGAAACAGTAATGAGATAGCGATGAGTTGAGCACCACATCGTCCTCTGAAAAGGCCAACTTTAGCATAACCTAATTTTAAGCAGAATCTTATAAGCAATCTTATAAGCGACAGAGGAGATGAAGGGAATGAAGTAAAGAGGTATGAAAGAAGTTGGAAATGGTAAAGCCTATTGCTGTTACTGAAGCACTGATGAGATGACGAGTGGAGCACCACATCGTCCCCTGAAAAGCCCAATTTTATCATAACCTAGTCTTAAGCGGTCCTAAAAGTGACAGAGGAAATGAAGTGAATGAAGTTGGTGGTCATTGCAAAACGCCAATGATATGGCGATGAATGGAGCACCACATCATCACACCGTCGCCTGAAAAGGTCAACTGCCCCAGAACCTAATTTTAAATGAATTAATAAGTGGCAAGAGGTATGAAGTTCGCAAATGTAATATCTACAGACAAGATGAGATGGCTATGATTGGAGAACCCTTAACTGACGACCTAGGAAACGGATGTTAATGTCGCTGGCCATGACATTGCAATGTATAACCGTGAGAGGGCGTTTTACCATCTGACTTCTGATTTTGTTTCTTTCTTTGCATAAATCCTAAAGCTAATTTATAGATTTTAACTCACATGTGTTTAGGAGACAAGGAAACAAGAAAAAACGTAAATAAACAGAGAATTAATTACGTCAACAAAACAATACACTAAAGAAAATAAAAGCAGAGTTTGTGTTGTCCGTATAAAGAGCACAACAATCAGAGAGAGCTCCGATCGGAAAAAGGAAAGCAATTACTTAACAATCACCTACATTTTTATTACGTCAAGCAATTTCTTTACGTAACTTTCTCGGCCGGTTAATTTATTTTAATTTATTGCCGCTCGTTCGCCGCAGGAAGTCACCGTTCCGGCAAAACTCACCGCTATTAATCCGACACTTCCGATCTCCCCCCCTCCTAAGTACAACAAGCACGCGGAAGTGACGGCGATTTTTCACCATCACGAAACAAACGAGAACGAGAAAGGCAGCACACGTTTCAACAACCAAAGAGAGAGAGAGAGATAGACAACAGTGAAACAAGAAAAATCACTCAATTGTTTATACAATTTCAAAAACCTTTTCGATTCTGAAACGCCTGTGTTATTTCTTATGAGATTTCGGTCCAAAAGGCTTCAAGTTTAATTCGACTCTATTCAAGATGTTTTCTTTTATAAACTGAGAGTTAATCAAAATGAAGCATAGTTTAAGCAAAGCTGCCATAAAAGAAATGTCAGTAGTAACGACGGACGATTACGAATCAAAAAGAAAGTAAAAGTATTACGACATCAGAGTTTTAAAGCGCGATCTTGTTCTCGTAGAAAGTGAAATTAACTTTCTTTACGTAAGCTGGTTACGAACGTAAACAAGCCGAAGAAAGCGGAAGAAAACGGGGGGCGCGATCGGAATTTCGGGATTAAAGTCTTTACGCCTTCAAATGTGGACGTTACGATAAGAAAAACCGCGACGGCGACGACATTCTCGACGTGTTTGTACCAGACAAACTGGTTCGCGTTAGCCATAGATAAGAGGACAGGCAACATTGTTTTGAGCCCAGGTTTACGCTCCAGTTATAAAGAAGAGTAATCAATCACGGATTTTATGACGTAATTTCAATTAAAAAAATTAAATAAAGTCTTTTCCTATAAGGTTTTATGTATTGCTTGATGAATGTGTTCAATAATAACTTTCTTCGCCAGTTCACTTTTGATGCAACAGGAGGAATTTGCAGGAATTTGTACAAATTCCCATAAGAAATAACCATAGGGGTGTCAGAATACCATTGCAGCAATTTGTACAAGTTTGAGGGAGATGGCTTCAAAATCCCATAAGAAATTCCTATGGTGTGGAGCTATCTCCCACAAACTTGTACAAATTGCTGCAACGGCATTCTAACACCCCTATGGTTATTTCTCATGGGATATTGGCTTAGAATGCGCTATTTTACTCAACGAATCAAGCGATTTTAGCATTCAAATCTTAAAATTGTCAACTTAGGTCGAGGCAGATTTTTGACCTAATCAAAACAGACTTGTAAAAAAAATCCGTTGCTTACCCAAACTAGTTTAGATCTTGTGGAAGTCAGACTCACCTGAAATAAAAAGAAAAAAAAACGAATTAATGCAAATTCTGAAAACTTTTATATACAAGATGTGACCAAAATGAACTTTTCGTTTTTTTTGTCACTCGGTTAGTCAATTGGAAGCGAGTAGAAAGCGTAAAAGAAGTTTCAAGAGTTAACGTCGGCGACATCTCGCAGCCGATTTCTCAAGCTATTCTTCTGCTGACGAGGCCCCATGTAGGGTGGAAATAGCTGTCCAGATAATGCTAGAGGAATCCATTACAATTAAAATGACTTCCAACAAACTGATTCAAGTATGAAACCGTAAGTGTTCGACAACAATAAATTTTCTGCCGCTCTGCATATTACGAAACTTTCTTAATGCACGGCATTTTTTAAAAAGCTAAGAGTATTTTAAAACGAGCAATGAAATAATAAATATGTAATTACCAATAACAAAACAAATACCAACAATACTTAAGCGATTAAGAATAAAAAAATGTGTGCACAATTTAATAATAAACTAATTTTTTTTTTAATTGACTCACCTCTGAGAGTACAAAAGAAAGTTGGAATACACTCAGCACTTACACAACAATTTAATGTTAAGGTATTCGTTTAATTAATTATGAAATTGATTTCATATAATTATTTTAAACAAAAAATTTTTAAATTCGCGCACCGATACGAAGACGACCGTCCATCACCGCACTCCACAAGCACTAATAAAACGCGTCCGAAAACATCAAATTCAGGCTACATTTTAATTTACTGATTTTTTTGTGATCGACGATGACAAATGCGTGATATTTACATTAAGCTAATTTTAACCTGCGCAAAAAACTTCCTTTGTTCCAACGCTAACATAAAAAAAATCTGAATTTATATGTACTGGAAAACATGGACTTACTTATCAACAGATTTAATATGAAGCAGGAAAAATTTAGTTTAGCTTAGAAAATTATTAAAAGCTTATTTTCTTTCGTTTCCTTTGAGAAATGAAGTAGGAAAATTATATAAACCCATGTGAAAGGCTTTAAAAAGATAAATCAACATACTTTGAATATATTAAAAATTCTTAGGTTTCATGCGTTTTCAAATTTAAAAATAAACTGAAGTACAGCTGGAAGCGTAACATAAAGATGGAATATAATGATGTAAAAGTTTATACAGGTTTAAACGTATGATAATTTTAAGAGTAACCGATCAGTGAACTTGGTAGTTCGCTTTCTTTCATCTTAATCGTAAATTTAAGTTGAAATGCTAAATTATGTAAACTAAAGATATCTTCTTAGTGGTTAACAAATTTGTATAAGCTCCCTGAAATAATCGTAACGTAAAATTAATTTTCTGCTTATGTATATTCAAAAAATTAATTCCTAAAATTAAAAATTTTGTTGCAAATCGGTTTTGATTGCAGTGGATCCCTCGAGCATCCTCTGTACAGCTTTTTTGGGCCTTACTTGTGTCGCAGGATGTCACGATTCAAACTTATTCCTAAAATTAAAGAAACTGTGCAAAGTGATTGAAAAAATCAGGAAACAAACATATTATGTTTGATCCAAAAGTTCTAGGACTGATTTTTATAAATTTATTGAAAAACAATACTATTTAGCTTTATCTCCACTTCTGGAATCGTGTAGAAAACGCGTTTGTACGATTCTCGTTTTATCTCTCGACAGAGTCAAACTCTGAGGGGGGATTTGAACTTGGGGGGTATAAAAAAGTCAGCAGGGGCAGCAACACAAGGTATCCCCAGTTTTTCCGTTAGAATCTCTTGACAAGAACCAAACGAAATGGTCAACTACCGATTTGTCCGAACAAGTTCATTAAAACAAGATTCCTCATTAGTTTATGTTGACGGCTTACAGAACGAGGGTCAACTTGGACTGATTGAATCTTGAATCTCTTATACCATTCATGGTACATTGAACGACTGAACACTTCGTGCCCATAAGCAATTTGTAACATTTGTAAATGATTTCCCCAACTTTACACAAAACTTAATGTTTTAATGATGGAACACATCGTGGAACGCAAAAATATTATTTCGCTGTAACACGATAATCAGATGACGTATCAACAATTTGAAAAATGGTTTTCTGCTAAATAATCCCACCAACCGCCAAACTTTTTTGATCAGACCCCGTATTTTTCACAAATTAATGATTTACACTGAAAAAAATGACAAAGAGAAGAAGACAACTTCGTTTTGGAGTCGTCATCATGCGCCCTCTGCGTTTTGGATGTTACTTCGGCCATCCTTTTGTGAAGCAAGGAGATGATTAATCAAGGAATGCAGGACTTTGAGCTTCCAATGATATAGTCATAAAAATTGATTTCAATGGCGTGCGTGATCTGTGGATTATGATCCTGCACATCTCCTGGATGCACCTCACATAGTCGGAGTGTGCCTTTGGGCGTTTAACTTAGTACTCAGTTTCTCGATTTTAACTTAACCAAGTCTTTATGGATGCCTATTGGAAGAATTACCACAAATCACGTCCAAATTACATAAGGTGATATAAGGGTAGACGTCGAAGCAATCTTCATCCAGTTTCTTGCTTAACTTTCGCACCTAGACGTCACTCATTAATGCTAGAGGAATCCATTACAATTAAAATGACTTCCAACAAATTGATGAAACCGTAAGTGTTAAGTAAAGAACTCCGTTTAATTCGAAATAAAAAAATACCCAATTGTTTCGATGTTTAAATAAAAAATTATCGCCAATATTCCTGTTGTACAAATTTGTTCCGAACTGTTTTGAAACGTACGCTACAATAATAATGATAATAATAGAGGTTTACCACAAAACGCAACATATATATAGAGTGTTCCCGAAATGAATTCCTCCTCAAGCATAAATAAAGCGATCTTTTTAGTAGTGAAAACGCACCTCCTATCTTTTCCATTCCTCACCATACAATTGCCTAATTAACAACCAGAAGAATAGTTAACTGCTGACGGTCATTGTTAACTTTCTACAGTTGGCTGTCAACAGATGACGTTGCAATTCGTACGTCACTAAGAAGTTGTAAAAAAAAACAAAACTTTACGAAACAAAAATGTCAATATTATTAGGCCTTGATTGATTATAGAAGCCTTATAGGAAGCATGATTGATCACCTTAGGTGATACGGTATCATTTATTTGATCTCTTAGTTTTATGAGATGTAAATTGTCTATGACCTTCAATTAAAATCAAATAAACGAGTTTTAATGTTCGACCAACTCAGGGCAGAATCTGAAGATGATTCAATTATAGTCTGATTTTTGGTTAATTTACTGAAGTATATTTTTACATTCTTATGACAATGCATAAATTAGTGAAATACATTTATTTTTTGAGAGATTAGAAAAAAGAAAGTTTAAACAGAACTTAATGGCTGCGTGAAGTTGAGGCTTCAGTAGCTCAGTGATTAGAGGGTCTGGTGTGGCAATCTAAAGGTCCTAAGTTCGATCCCACACGAAGCATAATTAAAAAAAAATCAGAAAATAGATAAAAGCATGCAAGAAATTCTGAATTACGTCAATCAAGTAGTTGCACGCTCCAGTTGGTTGGGTCCGCTGACAACGGACTTGATGGTTGGCCTTTCAATTATAGATGTGGGTTCAAATCTCCTCCCGATTGACATTTGCTTCTTCTAAATAGGTTTTCTGCATTTCCCCAGTTCGTGAGTGAATTCCGGAGGAGAAATAACAACTATAAGAGAGTCACAACCCCAAACGGCAGCCTAATCCCTCTCTAACAAGCTCATAGAAAGCTTGGGGCATGTATGGTGGTGAAAACATCATGAAAGCTTCGCCATTCCGTCGATATTTAAAAAAATGACATGCACACTAACTCGAGGACGGTTTTTCTTCTTAAATACACTATATATAAAGGGCACAACTGTAGGACTGTTCCAACAGCTGTTCCTGATTAATTCGAAACCGTCAGAACCACGCACTCATTTGTTGTAAACTTAATGGAGTTGTCCAAACGTTCTTTATATGCCCTGGTTGCTTTCTTTAAACTTCTCTTTGCCCATTTGGTTAGTATCTACTTGATTTGGTTATTTGGTAAGCAGGTCAAATAGAGCTTGCTTTGCTCCTATGATCTTCTTCATTTTTCTTTTCCTTTTTTCCATTTTAAAACTTCTGTTGATCTCTGATCTGGTCTGGGTGATTTGATCTAATGCACCCACGTCTTTCAACGTCCTCTCAGATTCTTCCAGCACGTCCAGGAGGGTAGTAACAATGACGTTTAGATGGCTTTTCGAGCAACCCTGTTTCTCTGCTGGTGTGGTGTGTACCTTGGTAGTTTGTTCTTCGTGAATCCTTCGACCATTTAGCCATGTCTTCACAAGCGCCTACTTGATTTGGTAATTTAGTCAGAAGAAGAAAAGAACAGTCAATAGGAGTTGCTGTGGTCCTTTCTCCTCTGCCTTTTCCTCGTAGCTTCTCATTCTCTTTCTATTTTTCCTCCATTTTATAGTTTCTATTAGTTTTAGATCGGATTTAGACGATCTAGTTAGAAAGCTTAAGGTTAATCAAGGACGAGAAAGGCAAACCATATCCTACGGATTTCAATGCCCCCTTAATTCTTTCAGCATTCATAAGAGGGTGGTAACAATGACTTTTAAGGTGACCTTTCTGGTAGTCTTGCTGAACTGCTGTCTCTCTTTTCTCTTTCCTTCATCCAATTAGCTATGTCTTCGCAAGGATCTACTTGATTTGGTAATTTTCCACTAGAGAAGAGGATGTAATTAACCTCTTCAAATCTTTCTAGTTTTTGGTACCACGACTGCCTTTCAAGGTTTTCGCCAAAGCAGTTCTCAGTTTCCGTCTCCCAAGTATATGTCATTTCCCATCACATACCCTTTCGCTTCTATTTTATAAATTTTCGTTTTGCTTATTTTTTGACTTTGCTAATTCAACTAACGTGAGAATATTTTCCAGATATTCTGACCGATGGCGCCAGTAAACCTAATTCGTCAGTAATGCATCGCAGGAGAATCCATCCCAGAGGAAAGCAAGCGTCGCCAATTTCCCGAGCGAAAATAATGAAAAATCGTGCCCCCGACTAAAGAAAAAGGAAGAAGAAGCAAGCAGACAGCTCTAAATCTAGTCAGTTACGAATAAGTCATCTCTAGCATTATAAGTTAATAGTTAATAGTTTAGCAAATATAGGCCCGTACCTCTACCATCAGCAAACTCAGGCAAGCAAGAGGGAAAAAAATGTTTAAAATCCATCCTCACATCTTAGACTAGCTTAATTCAAAGAAGTATTTTCATAGAGAAAAAAATCCAGAAGCAAAATGGTTTTGGAAACGCTCCTGGTATCCACCGCCCTCAAAACTGTAACGATCGTGGGCAAAGCCCTCTGGTTAATCCCGCTCATCCTGGCGGGCATAACCTACCTCAACTACGACAAGCACGACCCAGAAGGTCGCATCATCGACCGCAAGAACTTACACCCAGAATATGACTTCATAGTCATAGGGGGTGGTTCGGCTGGGGCAGTGGTCGCCTCCCGCTTATCAGAAATCCCCCAATGGAACGTCCTTCTCTTGGAGGCGGGGGGTGATGAGACGGAAATTTCAGACGTGCCATCCCTGGCCGCTTACCTTCAACTCACAGATATAGATTGGTCCTACAAAACCGAGCCGACGGGCAAGGCGTGCCTAGGCATGAAGAACGGCCGCTGCAATTGGCCCAGAGGTAAAATCCTGGGCGGATCGAGCGTACTCAATTACATGTTGTACGTAAGAGGCAACAAAAACGATTACGACCAATGGGAAAAAATGGGCAATGCCGGTTGGAACTACGAAAACGTCCTCTATTACTTCAAGAAGTCGGAAGACAACCGCAATCCATACCTGCAACGCACACCCTATCACGGCAGCGATGGTTACCAAACGGTTCAAGAATCACCGTGGAGGACGCCGCTTGTTCTGGCTTTCGTCCAAGCCGGAACCGAGTTGGGCTACAAAAACCGAGACATAAATGGCGCGGAGCAAGCTGGATTCATGGTGGCGCAAGGCACCATAAGACGTGGCTCGCGGTGTTCAACGGCCAAGGCGTTCCTTCGCCCCGTTCGCATGAGGAAAAACCTGCACATAGCTTTGAATGCACACGTGACACGCCTGATCATCAATCCGGCCACCAACACGGCTTACGCGGTCGAATTCAAGCGAAACGGGCGGAGGCAAATCGTAAGCGCGAGGAAAGAAATTATTTTATCGGCGGGCTCAATAAACTCGCCCCAAATCCTTATGCTTTCCGGGATAGGCCCAAAAGAACACCTGGCGCAATTGGGAATACCGATCCTGAAAGACCTGCAGGTTGGGGAAAACCTCCAAGATCACGTCGCCATGGGTGGGCTAACCTTCTTGGTGGACAAGCCCATTTCAATCGTCCAGGATCGTTTCCAGGCTTTCCCCATGACGATGAGGTACCTTGTTAAAGGCACCGGCCCCATGACGACTCTCGGGGGGGTCGAAGGCCTCGGCTTCGTGAGCACGCGTTACGGAAATAAATCCTGGCCTGATGTGCAGTTCCACATGGCCCCTGCGAGCATCAACTCGGATAACGGGGCTAGGGTGCGCAAGAGTTTGGGGTTGAAGGACTCGCTGTATAACGCGGTCTATAAACCCATCGCGAACAAAGACGCCTGGACCATAATGCCTTTGCTGTTGAGGCCGAGATCGCGAGGTTGGGTCCGGCTGAGGAGCAAGAACCCCTTCCATTATCCCCTGATTAACGCGAATTACTTCGACGATGCTTTCGACGTGGCGACGTTGGTCGAGGGGGCGAAGATTGCCATGAAAATCAGCGAGTCGCCCGTGTTTCGACAGTTTGGGTCAAGGGTGCACGCGGTGCCTTTCCCCAACTGTCGACAGTACCCGTTTGGGAGCGATGCCTACTGGGAGTGTCACATGAGGACGTTTTCCATGACGATTTACCATCCGGTTGGGACTTGCAAGATGGGGCCAGCTTGGGATGGGGACGCGGTAGTCGATCCGAGGTTGAGGGTGTACGGGATTAAGAAGTTGAGGGTGATTGATGCCTCCATCATGCCCAAGATCGTCAGTGGGAATACTAACGCGCCGGCCATCATGATTGGGGAGAAAGGGGCTGACTTGGTTAAGGAGGATTGGATCCCCAATTACAAATTTACGTAGAGTCGGAAGACTCTAACAAGCAAAATAAAAATGTCAGATGGTGATGATCTTAAGACTCCCCTTCACGTTCAAAGGTCAAGAGAGCGCCAAGTTTAAGTGACTCAAGGCTTTGATTGAATAAATACTATGAGGTGAGGGTCTAGCGCTGGTCTAGGCACATGGTGGCTTGATACCTCACACTCAAAGTTAAGAAAGCGCAAGCTCAAGGTCCTCAAATTTCGTAGCGCTAAAAGCAACAACAAAAATCTAAATAATCGTAGATGCATGTAGGTAATTTTTTAAAATATTTTTATTAAGTAGGCAACTGTGCTGGGCATATGCAATACTGTGCATAGTCTATTAGTGTGAACGTAGAAAAAATTTGTACATAGTCTAAGGTAAGAAGGCGTACAAAAAGTGTCATAGGTTTGTTACTTTTTTTTAATATAAAAAAGGAAACAAGTAAAATGTGAGTTTTATTCGCAAAAGGCGACTTTTTTTTAAATAATTAATGCGGAGAATATTTGAATGCGAAAAAAGAAATGTAATAAAAGAAATTACTTTGGAACAGAAAACGAAAAGGAAGCTGAAATGAATTCAGTAAAAAAATAATAATTTTTAAATTAAGTTTAAATCTTGCGCCCCGTTCTTCTTCTCCAGAGGTTCCCTCATTCGAGAATGCCGACGAACCAACGAAGAAGTTTCCTGTAATAAACTGGGACGCACGTCGAAACTCCTTCTATCATCAGAAAACTAGATGGCGTGACAATCACATGCATATAAGAATGAATCTGTTGGCGACGCGATTTTTAACACAAATAAAAGGAGAATAGTAACCAATTCACGAAAAAAAAAAGAAAAGCAGTTAACAAATATAAAATAAAAATCAAAGAAACATAAAAGCAAAAAGAGAAAATATCTACAAACAAAGAAACGGAAAAAAGGCTGCAATACAAAACGCTTTGGTCGCCCTCTATCGTCTAGCTTTCAAAGCTTCGATTTTTTAGATTTCTAGACGTTCTTCAATTTTATTTCAGAAGAAAAAAGAAATAGACATTTTGTTTTGCTCGAAAGTTAGAGGTCACTTGATAGAAGAAGAGAAAGACTGCATGCAAGCACAATTGTGCTTGATTGAAAGCTTTTAAAAGTAAAAAAGAGTAGGGTAAATAACATACAAGAAATATTTAGGCGTGCTAATAATTATTATTAGCCGAAATAATATTTTCTTTGCAGTTCATGCAACCCACATGTCGCTGAAGTAAAATGGTGGCGCAATCAAATCCGGCTTCACGTATAAATTAATGTTATTAAAGATTGAGAATTGTTATTACTTGTTGCGTCTAGTTATTATCGTAAACAACTCGCGAACAATTGCTTCGTAATTAATTCGAGAAAGTAATAAACAGATTTTAAATG
Organism: Serrognathus titanus; assembly: GCA_039766575.1. Classification (NCBI taxonomy): domain Eukaryota; kingdom Metazoa; phylum Arthropoda; class Insecta; order Coleoptera; family Lucanidae; genus Serrognathus; species Serrognathus titanus. Next base: position 1,895,459 of record CM077911.1, read on the forward strand.
CGTTAGAATTAATTGCCGCAACAAGCAAAAACAAGTTGCATTTTCTACGAACGCAAATAAGTATTGTTAGGTTCGTCTGTTACGTGTATGTAAATAAAACAGGTCTAATTAAATTACATAAAAGTAAACAAATAAATAGAATGTAATTATAAAAATAACTTAAGAGTAACGAAGAATTCTAGCGAGAAATAGAACAGAGTAATGTGGAAAGAAATATTTGGCAAAACAAGTGGAAAGAAATATTTGGCAAAACAAGGAAGGGCGAAAGAATATCGCTAAACAGAGAATATTGTTACGAATTCAGGGTTTCTAAATTACAAAAAAAAAAACACTATTCATAGTCACTCAACACAAGAAAAACTCAAAGTAACAGGTTGCAACACCACTCTATTACTAATGTTCTACTAATTGGTATTAATTGCACTCGTCGCTCTCCAAATGACAACTAATTGAAATAGTGCGCCCGATTCTGTTTTTATAGTATAGATCCCTCCATTCTCGAATATTCTCGCACAATCCAGTACCATCTGGTGTTCGATTCGAATTTTTTTGGAATATTCGAGAAGGGAGAGGGCGTGGCACATCTAAAAATAGACTCATCGATGGCTCAGATATAACAACACAACATTATAAATATTTTTCCCTTTTTATTTTGTCGTTGTAGTTAAGACTATGGTCCATGTCCATCCATGAAATGATATAATTACGGAATTGTCTGTATGCCTTTGAAAACGTTACGCCACTGCTTTTTGTAAGTATCATAAATCATAATTAAGGTAGATTCTTGTCCGGTGAAATTGTGTAATGAATTATCTCAAATGGACATTGAAAGTGGCACAAAATAAAAATTATTTTTATTTATTTTCACTCTTGACGAAGCTATCAAGCGATAGTGAAACGTTGAGCATTTGTGCCATTTTCAGTGTCCGTTTGAGATAATTCATTATCATAATTCAGTTCACGTTTCTTTGAAAAATAACAGCTCTCTTGATTTTAATAAATAAATAATAAATGTTCGCAAACAAAAGCAAATTGTAAACAAGAAGTTTCCAGGAAAGGTAATATTAAATTTCGTCTTAATGTAGGTTTTAATTTTTCAAACAAAATAGAATTGGCAGAAAAAATGTATGCCTATATTATGTTTTTTAATTTAAGAAACAAAAACGAGATCTACTAATATTTTGACACTTAGTTCTTTTCACAGGACAGGAAAAGAAACAGAAAATGACTAAAAAAAGTTATCAAAGTGAAAGAGAAAAAGTTAAAAATGAAGTGTAAGTGAAACAAAGTCAAATGACACGAAGTCGTGAATTCCACAAAGACGAAAAAGAAGCGTATTAAAAGGAAAAAAGTTAAAGAGTCTTAGATAAAGAAAACGTAAGTGAAGAAGAAACAAAATAAAATTAAAAACGGTTTCTCTAATTTAACTTGGAGGCTTCCGCGGCCGTTGTTCATAATTGAATTGGCTTCTGGTTGGAACCGCGTCATGACTGCTCTTCTACAGCCAACGTTTCGTTCTCCATTGCAGAAGAACTTCCTCAGGGCTGCTGCTGCTGCTACTGCTGGCGATGTTGCTGCAACATCTCGTTAGTCAATTAGACTGAATAGGTTGTCCGATGTATTTGCAGTGGTCGGTGAAGATAAAAGCCAGTATTACGGTTTAGGTTATTGGGGAGTTTGAAGATTTCTATGCATTCACGGATTTTACGTTTGAGAAAATGTGATGAGCGGGATAAAAAGTTTTTGTGCCGGAAAATAGAATTTAGTGACGGTTTCTAGTTTGTGTTCAACTAAGGCAACAGAGGAAATGCCACTGTATTTTTGGACCGCGTATAATACGACCAGAAAATCAACCCTTGCGACGCAATCCGACTTCACGTATAGAATGTACCGTAACGGTTTTAATAAAATCTTCTTCTATCCTTCCAGAAATACAAAAAAATCTTGATCCTCTGTGACTCCAGAATATCCAGACTTTATGGTCTCCCTAAAATTCACTAACCTGATACACTTTCACGTCCCATAGTCAACACAATCAACTCAAGGTCGCCAAATATCTAGCACACATCCTCAAACCTTTTGCAGGGAAAAGTGAAACTTTCATCCTCAATTCCCTGCACTTCGTCCAAAAAATTCACGAGATATCCTTACACCCTCATAAAAATCTGGTCAGCTTCGGTGTAGATACCCTTTTCACCAAAGTCCTTATTCCCGACACCGTCACAATCATCCAGCAACTGTTCAGAGCCCATAACCAACACGAAGACTTAATTCCCTTAATAGAATGTTATTTAACCTCAACTTATTTCATGTTCCGTGATTAATATTACGAACAGGTATAAGGCACAGCCATGGGTTATCCTCCCTCCCCAATAGTAGCGAACTTTTTTATGGAGGCATTCAAACGACAAGCTCTTACTTCTTTCTCCCTTAAACCCAAGGGTTGGTTCAGATATGTTGATGATATTTTTGCAATTTGGCCAAACGGTAAGGAATCCCTGAACAACTTCTTTGAATTCCCAACGTCCTGACTTTCGTTTCACTTTTGAATGCGAAATAGGCGGTCACTTACTTTTCCTTGATATCTTGATAAGCCGCCTTTCGAACGGTAGATTAGGACACTCTGTGTATCGTAAAGTGCGTGAATCTATACAAACCTTCAAACACCCCAATAAACTAAACCGTGATACTGGCCTTTACCTTCACAATACGTGAAACGTCTCTTTAGCGATCCGTCATTGTCTCAACAGACTAATCCCCGCTCACCATTCCGATCCACTGCCCCACCGGCCACTATAAATAGCCCTGAGGAAGTTCTTCTGCAATGGAGTACGAAATGTCGGCAGTAGAAGTGCAGTCGTGACGCGGTTCCAACCGGAAGCCAATTCAATTAACTATATTTATTTTTGTTTTTTCTTTCTTCTAATTTTTTTACTTAAATTTTAAATCGTGTTCGAAAGTTGTGGAATCTGGTTCAATGTATATAATTCTTTTAATATAATTATTATGTTTGTTTTTAATTTATTTGAATCACGTGTCTTCTGACTTTTTAAATATTTTTATTTTGTTTTCGTGTCGTTATAATAATAGATTACAAAACAAATTTTTCGCTGCGATCGTCATTTGTTTTTTTTTTTAATCCTTGCTTCTTTCTAAGGACATAATTCTGAAACTGATATAATCAAATGCGATAATAAGCATTCAAAATTGATGTGTTAATCAGTTAATCAGTTCGTAATACGTTTTTAACTAGCTAGTATCTTCTTACCCCATTTTAACGGGACCAATGACCAGCTTTAAAAAAGTTTTTAAGCAACTTTATAATTAATTAAAAAGTTATCCCAAAATCAAGCTACGACACTGCGTACGAAATACGACGCTACGTCTATAAATGCGACTACTCGCTTGAATGCAATGCGACCTTGACAAGCACCCAATTCGTTTTATTACACGTTTAACAACTGGGAACAAAAGTCTGAGTTAATTATTAGTAATATCTAATTCGCAAAATGTGTAAATTTTTCTTTGTTAATTCTTGCGGATTATTTGCTAGAGCGGAATGTACCAGTTGTTCCATCCACAAAAAACATTCGCAGGCATTTAATTGTGATGATTGCGGGAGTCAATGCACGGCCCGTAACAATGTGCGTTATATTTTGTTTGTTCTCTGTGTATTTTAGATAAAACTTATGCTCAGCGAGTATGTCCAGCTCCCCTCAATTTCACTTGCGCCAGCTCTCGCCGTCGGAGGTATAATAATACAATTTTTGCTCAAATCGCACAGTGAATGCGTCTCACAGATTTTTATTAACAACTCTCTTGAACGCAATGCGACCTTGACACGCATCTCAATTACACGCTTAATAGCCGTGAACAGAAGTCTAAGTTGCTTCTTTTACGCGACGTAATTATTAGTAATTTCTAAAATAACAACTAACAAATTCGTAATTAATTTTTACTTAATTCTTCCGGATTGTTTACTAGAGCGGAACGTACCAGCTATTTCATCCACAAAAAACAATCGCAGGCGTTTAATTGTGGCGATCGTGGGAGGCAATGCACGGCCCGTAACAATGTGTGCTATGTTTTTTGTTTTTTGACCTTGACACACATCTCAATTACACGCTTAATAGCCGTGAACGGAAGTCTAAGTTGTTTCTTTTACGCGACGTAATTATTAGTAGTTTCTAAAACAACTATCAAATTCGTAAATAATTTTGTAAATAATTTTTACTTAATTCATCCGGATTGTTTACTAGAGCGGAACGTACCAGCTATTTCGTCCACAAAAAAACAATCGCAGGCATTTAAATACGACGATGGCGGGAGCCGATGCACGGTCCGTAACGATATGTGCTAACAAATTTGTAAATATTTTTATAAATAATTCTTGCTTAATTCTTGCGGATTGTTTACTAGTGCGGAACGTACCAGCTATTTCATCCACAAAAAAACAATCGCAGGCGTTTAATTGTGGCGATCGTGGGAGTCAATGCACGGCCCGTAACAATGTGCGCTATGTTTTTTTTGTTCTCCGTTTATGTATTTATAATTTCACTTGCGCCAGCCGACGCCGTCGGAGATATAATACATTTTTGATCAAATCGCATACGTGAATGCGTCTCACAGATTTTTATTAACAACTCTCTTGAACGCAATGCGACCTTGACACACATCTCAATTACACGCTTAATAGCCGTGAACGGAAGTCTAAGTTGTTTCTTTTACACGACGTAATTATTAGTAATTTCTGAAATAACTAACTAACTTATAAATAATTCTTGTTTAATTCTTGCGGATTGTTTACTAGAGCGGAACGTACCAGCTATTTCATCCACAAAAAACAATCGCAGGCGTTTAAATGCGTCGATCGCGGGAGTCAATGCACGGCCCGTAACAATATGTGTTTTGTTTGTTCTCTGTTTATGTATTTTGACAAACAACGCTCAGCCAATATATTTAGCTGCCCTCAATTTCACTTGCACCAGCCGACGCCGTCGGAGATATAATACAATTTTTGATCAAATCGCATACGTGAATGCGTCTCACAGATTACGAGAAAATATAAATTGCTGGGGTGAGTGCGAAACGATTTATTAGACCTGAAATTCATCACCGACAAGTTTTTTTTTGTTTATTAGTCTATGGAGACTTTGCTGTTTTAAACGTCGGCGGTGATATGCGTAGTTTTTAATCTAATCGCGTACGTGAATGAATGAACAATTTATAATTAATTAAGAGTTTAATTTAAAGTCTAAAAAGGAATTCAAAGTTAAAAAAATGCTTGGAACGATCGAAGGAGAAGCGAGCGCTAAAAAGTAGACACGTCTCGAATTTAATAGATTCGTGTTAGTAATATATTCGTCACACGCAAAACGAAATTATAATAATTAACAGATTACGAAGATAGGTATTTACTGATTATAATGTTCTAAATTCTGGAAATTCCACTTGAAGGTCAAATTCACGATCGACGCCATTATGAGGGCATTTATTTCATTCAACTGCTCCTCTATTTTGCAATTTGCTCCTTTAATTTTTAACACTTTCCCATCGCTTCTTGTCGTGGGTTTTCTTTGGCGGAACAAATGTCAGTCACTCTATATAAGTAGATTTCATTTCACATCCAAAGACACTCAACGTAATTTAAAAAAAAAATCCTGCTCTTTCTAGGTGTATTTTGTTATACTTAAGCACGTAGGGTCTTAAGCTGACACCTATACGTGACTTCTTACATGTACGCCTTTATACAAACCGAACTAAAAGAAAAATTTAATTACTTTGTAAATAGGCAGATGTTTCAATGGCAACAGAGAGGATTGCGGTGACAAAATTTTCCCAGAAAGAAGTATTGCAAACATTTGGGACAACGCACGTGAAACGCGAAATATTGAAACGCCGCGCCGCAAGGCAAACACGGGATTTCAAAATTCCCGTTCAATTAAGCGAATGATTCGAACGCGAGTCACATCGCCCTCTTGATTTAGAACGACGCCTCGACGTGCCTACTAATGACGTGGTATTGCGTCTCCGTCGCCGTCAGAGCTCCAACCCAGAACTTCTTCTTGGATTTTATAGGTACGCTTCAAGGACTTCCAATGCATAAATGCATCGGGCACTGGAAGCACGCCGGCGGTGCAGTCGCGTCCGACTTTGCGAAGACGTCGAAAAATTGAAGCCGAAGCAGAAGTTCTCGCGAGATTCATCACGCAAAGGAAGCCAAGGTGAGTCGATCAATCAACCAATCAATCAATCATGTGCGACTGTCGAGTCCTAATTTTTTTTTGGCCAAGGTTCAAAGTAATTTTCTATTCATTTATTTTATTTTAATTGAGTGAAATAATTAATAAGCCAGTTATTAAATTTTGCATGACGAGTTTAATAAGACGGTGTAAACAAGAGTATTACAAAAAAAAAAACAAAGAAGGCAGACGCGAAGCGCAAAGAAAACGAAAATTCCCCCAGAACGTGTTTGGGGTTCATCGCCTGACGCGGCGTTGAAATCACTTCGATCTTCCGTGCGTTGCCGTCGCTTTTGCTCCGTTAACTCGATTTTTCTGCCGCTAACTTGTATAATATATAATAAAAATAAAATAGGATCTAAAACCGAGCTTCTTTCGTTTGGGTTTTCAAGAGTCTTTCTTTACCTGATTACTTATGTGCGCATTTGAAAAGCGTATGCACTTAGAAAGCGTGGAGCTGCGTTTATTGGGAGATGAGATAAATAAATCAATCTCTGGGATTATGCGTTTACGAAAGTTTCGAAACGGAAATAACAGAAGCGAATCAAACGATAGAAGGAAGTTTCGAAATCGCGAATTAATTTTTATTTCGAAATTCCCGTGCGTAAAAAAATTTGACCGCGCAGGCACGTAAAAGTAGATTTGCAATTTTCTTTAAGTCCAGGGCGAGAGCTTCAAGTTGATCGTCTTTCGTTTTTCTTGTGGAGAATCGACGGCCTTCCATATAAAATCAAAGTCAAGCAAATTTAATGTAAAAACAAAGCGTAATTATTATTTTTTATTTTTCACGTTCTATGCGGAAAAAGTACACGTACAGGGTGTAGCTGAATGAATTTGCAATTGTTTTATTCTCATAGTTTTTATTTGTTTCGTTTGGAACTTTAAATCGATTGCCTTTTGTTTTTCTTCTGGAGAATCAACGGCTCCCCAAAATTAAATTGTTCCGAAGCAGTGAAACGAACAAACAACTCACAATCTGGGAGTTGGAAAGACTTTGAAATTTGAAAAATGGAATCAAAAACAAAAGACAATCGTCTTCTAAGGAAAATGAAACAAAAGAAACGAGAATTCAATTCAGTTCATCTACAGAGTGTAACTTAATAATTGTAGAGAATTTGAAAGGGCGATTCCTTGGATGATTAAAAAAAAACAGTCCAGTTTCCAAAAATCAAAATAACAACTCAATAATTGCATTCGAAAAAGCAAAAGAAAAACAAAAACAAACGACGATCTAGAAATTGAAAAATTTCCAAAAAAGTCACTTCCACTATTTTATATTTTTAACGCTCTTCAAATTCTTTTATTTTCCGCTGCGAAAGTGCCAAATTGGAAACAAGGCAGATACGGAAAAAATAAAAGACGATCATTAAAGTACGATTTATCAAAAACAGAATAGAAAACGAACAGATGACACAGTGACGTTCTCGCAAAAAAAAAAAACAAAAGGCGATCTTTACCAAAAGCGAACATCAAACGCACAAAAGGAATAAAAGGTTTTTAATCTCAAAACTTTAACAAACAAAAAAAAACGACGAAAAGTTTTTAATCAAAAAATCAGAAAAACGAAAATGTCAGATAACAGAAAACGAAAAGCAAACAATAGCAAAGACCGAAAAAACAAAAGACAATCGAAAACAAATAGTTGTGAAAAAATAAATAAAAATAAAAACAAAACACGATCTGTTCGACACCATAAAAGCATCAAAACATCAACACTAGACACTGAAAAAAAAGGTAAATTCAAAAGTAGATGTTAGAATTAAAAAAAGAAAACAATGAAATGATATTGGAAGAAAAAGACAAAAAAAAATAAATGATGTAAATGACGGCACTTCGCAGGTTTTTAAGATTTTACTAAGCGGGAACAAAACAGACACGAGAAACCGAAAAAGAAACAAGAGACGATCGCTATCATCAAAAGTACCTACATTTTATTAAAACAAAACAGAAAAGACGACTTCTGCAACAACAATAAGTAGTAAAAATAGGAAACAAAAGATAGAAAAGAAACAAAAGACAATCTCATGAACATCGAAATTAAATATGAAAAAAAAAAAAAATTGAGATAAAATAAAACGTAGAAACAAAAAAAAACGTTCTCTTTAACACCATGTGATGCAGACATCAAAAGCAGAAAATAATTGAAAAGCTTTTTAACGTCAGACTACCAACACTAGACATTAAAAAGAAAAACAAAATTCAATGAAAATGAAACAAAAGACGATCAAAAGTAGCTACGTTTTAATGAAAACAGAACAGAAAAAAAAATATGACATTTCCAACAATAACAGTGAAGGCAGAAAACAGAAGACAGGAGAAAAAAACTAAAGACAATCTCATGAACATCGAAATTAAATGTGCAAAAAAAATCAAATAAAACAAAAGGTAAAACGATCTCTTCAACACCATAAACGCAGACATCAAAACCACAAGAAAAAATTAACATCAAACTACTAACACTAGACATTAAAAAAAAATAAAATTTAAAGGCCAAATATTAAAATCAGAAAAAGAAAACATATTGAAAGAAAAAAAACGAAAAAAAAGACAAATGACAGCCTTTTAGATTCTGCTGCGCAGGATCTAATTTTGAAAACAAATTACAAACGAAAAACCGAAAACCAAATTACAAACGAAAAAAATGTTACGATCGGTAACATCAAAAGTACTTACGTTTTAATAAGAACAGAAAAGAAAAGACGACATTTCCAACAACAACAGTGAAGGCAGAAATCAGAAAACAGGAGAAAAAAGCAAAGGACAGGAAAAAAACAAAAGACAATCTCATGAACGTAGAAATTAAATATAAAAAAAATGAAATAAAATAAAAGGTAAAAACAAAAAACGATATCTTTAACATGTTTAAATAAAAATAGAGCAGAAAAGAAAAGACGACATTTCCAACAATAACGGTGAAGACAGGAAACAGAAGGCAGGACAAAAAACAAAAGACAATCTCATGAGCATCGAAATTAAATCAAAAGGTAAAGGGATCTCTTCAATAACATAAACGCAGACGACAAAACCACAAAAAAATTAACATCAAACTACCAACACTAGGCATTTAAAAAAATAAAATTCAAAAACAAATATTAAAATAAAAAAAAAAAGAAAACATATTGAAAGAAGAAAAGGAAAAAAAAGATAAATGACAGCATTTTACAGTCTTTTAGAAGCAAAACTGACACGAAAAACCGAAAATGAAACAAAAGACGTTCACTAAAATCAAAAGCACATTTTAGTGAAAACAGAACAGAAATCAAAAGACGACGTTTTTGACAACAATTATTATTTTTTTGTTTTAGAAAAGAAAATGAAAAGATCGGACAATTTTAATTAAGTATTAATAAAAAACAGGAAGCAGGAAAAAAGAACTAAAATTAAAATCCATCGTTTATGGCCGATCGTCTTTTGTTTCCATTTTTTTATTTCTCGACGAAAAGAATAATGTGACCATCGCATATATAAGTAGTGAGTGTCTTTTGTTTTTATTTCTAATAATTCGAATAAAACGGAAAAAAATTAAAATTAAAAGCCATCGCTTATAGCAGATCGTCTCTTGCTTTTATTTTTTTATCTTTCGACTGAAGGATAGAAACAGTAAATTGACCATGGTCTGGATAAACAGTGAGTGAGTGTCGTTTGTTTTTATTTTATTTTTTTATTATTTATAATAATTCTCTAAGAAATAGATCGTATTTTTTTTGTTTCGAAAAAGAAAAAAAAAGGAAAGATGCACCGTTTTAGTTGTTTCTTTTTTATCGCACTTGGAATTATTAACAAAATATCGTGCTTTTCAATAAACAGATGGAAATCAGTAAAAAGAAAGAAACTGAGTTCAAGAGTCACCGCACGTAGTCGATCATCTTTATTTTATTTTCATTTTTTATTTTTTGACGAATGACTATTATTGTTAATTAATTAAAGGCGAGACACTTATAGAACCGCGTAAAAATCGATTCAGGCTTGCCTTGGGGGCAAGGCGAAGAAAGATCTTAAGTCGAAATAGAATCCGGCTCAGAGCCCCGAGAAATGATCATAATCCAACTTAAGAAGACTTCACCATAACAAAAATGTTTGTACAAATTTCTCAGAGATTTTTTTTTGTGTTATTCAAGATGTGCATTTCTTCTTTTACTTCTTTTGAGTTTTTTAAACACTAAAATTTGAAAACAATTTATTAAATTATCATAGAACGTCGGATTGTAAGACTCCCCCCAACAAATAGTAGCAGTAAATCGACTAATAACTCCAAAAAAAAAAAAAGAGTTACGGTGTCAATTCGTTGTCATCTCAAAGTTACACCGAACTTGAAACCAGAACATTGCACTGCAAAACTATTTGAAATATCTTCAAAAGATAAAAGTAAAAGGAAAACATAGGAAATGAGCCTAGGGTTTTAATGGACGTGTCGTGTTACGGTAAAGGCTACACGTTCGATACGTTTACAGCTCATCGATTAGCACAATGCCCATCAAATTCGAATTACATACAATTTGCACGTTTCACCGCAAAAATTCCGGGGGCTGAGGAGGTCACGTGCTCCTCATTTGAGCCGAGCGGTAAATATTTTCCTTTCAATTACCCGCGGCAAATATCAGGGCCCATCGAATCCGGCCCGGCAGAAGGAACGACGCGGCGTTGTGCAATAATGCGTTTAAATGGCGTAAATGGACGATAAAAAAGAGTCAATGCCGCACAGAGTGCAAATTTGCTCCGCAAACGCACGTAATTACTTCGACAAAGTGTTAAACCGCCTCTTCCCGGAGAAACTAATTTGTTTATGTAAATCACGTTCGGCTGAGACAATACCGGACTCCGGTGAAAAAAAAAATGAATAAAATTACATAAATATTTCACGAACAAATGTGACTGCGTGCGATAAATACTGCAGCCTTACAATTTCTAAATAATTAATAATAAAGTAAATAATTAAGTCATAGTTCTCTGAGTACTTAAATAATAAACAGAATGTGCTTCCAAAAACCACCTTTTCTTACCCTTTCTTTTTTTTTGACCTGGGCCCATAAACTATTGGATGCTGGCCTGTTCCAAACCTCTCCACATCTTCTTTCCTGCCATTCCTTTAGCTGTTGATAGGCAATCACATGAGACTTCAATGAGGTTTTCAAACACCTTACCGGATAATAATTTCCCCCCCCCCAGCTTGGGGCTACACATTATAGGATGCAGACCTCCGTATCTATTATTCTCACTATTGGCTACGGGTCAACATGAAGCCTCTTTTGAAGTTTTCACTGAATGAGGTTTTAATGAAGTCTTCAGAAATCTTGTTACCATTGTTTTCTCTGCTTGGACCTATACATTGTTGGATGCAGGTCTTTCAAACTCTTCCGTGCCTTTTGATATTAGTTTTCTCCAACTATTCATCTGTCGGTTGCTAGTTGGTCAATATAGTATCTATTTGGAGGTCTTCATTACGTGAAACCTCTCCGTGTGTGCTGATATCAGTTTCTCTTGTCAATTTAGGGCTACAGACCTCTGTATCTATTGTTCTCACTATTGGCTACAGGTTAACATGAAGCCTCTTTTGAAGTTTTCACTGAATGAGGCTTTAATAAGGTCTTCAGAAATCTTGTTACCATTTTTTTCTCTGCTTGGATACAGGTCTTTGAAACACTTCCGTGCCTTTTGATAACAGTTTTCTCCAACTGTCCAACTGTCGGTTGTTGGTTGGTCAATACGATATCTTTTTGGTGGTCTTCATTTCGTAAAACCTTTCATCAAACTATTCCACATCTGTCGTCAGTTGGTGATCTTAATTTGGCCTTTGATGGGTCCTTGTTTTTCTTAACTTGGGCCCATAAGGTACATTAATGAATGTAAGAGTATCACAAACCCTTCCGTGTTTTTGATAGCAGTTTGCCTCTGTTCATTGAAGGTCAACATATAATCTCTTTTGAGGTCTTCATTGATGAGGCCTCGAAAACTTTGATTTTTTCCCTCAGCTTGGATGTAGAACTCTGTGTCTATTGGTATCACTTTTCTCCAGCTGCAGGTCAACATGAAGTCTCTTTTGAGGTCTTCACTTCGAGATGTCTCTGTTGGTTGAAGGTCAACACGAAACCTCTTTTGAGGTCTTCACCACTTGAGGCCTCGAAAGCCTTGATTTTTTCCCTCAGCTTGAATGTAGACCTCTGTGTCTTATTGGTATCACTTTTTCCTGCTACAAGATAACATGAAGGCTGCTTTGAGGTCTTTACTTCAAGATGTCTCTGTTGGTTGAAGGTCAACACGAAACCTCTTTTGAGGTCTTCACCTGATGAGGCCTCGAAAGCCTTGATTTTTTCCCTCAGCTTGAATGTAGACCTTTGTGTCTTATTGGTATCACTTTTTCCTGCTACAGGATAACATGAAGGCTGCTTTGAGGTCTTTACTTCAAGATGTCTCTGTTGGTTGAAGGTCAACACGAAACCTCTTTTGAGGTCTTCACTTGATGAGGCCTCGAAAGCCTTGATTTTTTTCCCTCAGCTTGAATGTAGACCTCTGTGTCTTATTGGTTTCACTTTTTCCAGCTAGTTACTTGATGAGATTTTGGCGACCTTACCAAAATCTAACGAATCTTCTCCACAGATTTTTGCCTTTTCATAGCTTGGACCCACCATTTGTAGATGTGCCTTTATCCTTTCAAACCCCTTTCGTGTCCGTTGTTAACAGTTTCTTTCCTACTCTTGATTGTAGGTCAACATGAAAACTCTTTTGAGGTCTTTACTTGGTGAGACTTTGATGGGACCTCCAAAAATTTTTCTTTCTCTTCGGCTAGGACCTCTTTTAAACCAATTCGTATCTGCTGATAACAGTTTGTTTTTCCAAATGTTAATTGCAGAACCTCTTTCGAGGTCGTTACTCGATGAGAGCTTGGTGAGGTCTTTCCTTGGCTTCGACCCGCGCATTACTGGATGCAGGACTCTTCCAAACACCTTTCATGTCCGTAGTTTTCAATTTTTTCCAACTGTTGATGGCAGGTTAACATGAAATCTCTTCACTTGGTGAGGCTTTGATGAGGCCTTTGAAGAAAATTCTTTTTTCTCGACTAGGCCCTCTTTCAAACCAATTCATTTCTGCTGACGAGATCTCTGGTTTTTAATTAATTTTTTTTCCAATTGTCTTGTGTTTTAATAAAATCTACGCTGTGTTGCTGGTCTATTTCTTTCTCCTTCTCTTGGAGAAAAAAACATTTAACTTGCTCTACACAATCGATCGTCTTTTGTTTCTTTCGTTTTTTTTTTCTCAACTGAAATTTTTTTACTATTTTTTCATCGGTCTTTCTCTCTTTCACTGTTGTTCCTCTTTTTTGAGTTTCTCTTTTATAAACGCAGCAATCGAACGATCTTCTTTTATTTTATTTTTTTAAATTTTGCTTTTAACGAAGAAAAAAAGAATGCAAGAAGACAACGACTTTCGGAAGCTTCTTTTCCCCATCAAAACTTGTCGTATTTTCGATGATCTTTTCGTCTTCTTTTGATAAAGGAAAAAGTTGAAATTTGCTCTACATAACCGATCGCCTTTTGTTTTTTTTTTCTTTTCAGGAGAATTTTCTTTTTATGTTGGTCCTCCATTTTATGTCTTTGTATTTTAATTCACTCTTCCTATACGATTGCCAGTCTTCTTTCATTCATTCATTAATTTTTTTTTAGCGAAGGACCTCCATATTCGTTAGTTTCTCTTCATCGAAACTCGGTAATCTTTGGTTTTTCTACCCTCTCTCGATGAAGAAGATTCTTTAAATTTGCTCTACATAATCCATCGGATCTTCGTTTCCTTTCTTCCTAAGTTTGAGTCCATCCCTCTGGTCTATCGATACCAATACCAATTGTTTCATCAACTGTTGATTGTAAGTCAACTTAAAACGTCTTTTGAGCAATTTACTTGATGAGGCTTCGGCGAGGCTCTCAAAAATGTTCTTTTCTTCTATTTCTGTTCAGTTTGGAACTTGGTCTCTTTCAAACCTTCACATGTCTGTTAAAGTCAGTTTTCTCCAACTGTTGATTGCAGGTCAACGTGAAATCTCTTTTGAGATCTTCATTTGGCAAGGTTCTGATGAGGTCTTCTTACCACGATTCACTTTAACGCAGCTTGGAACCATTGGGCATATCCCTGTTTCTAACTGTTGATTATACGTCAAAATGAAACCTCTTTCCAATAATTTACTTACTGATGCTTCGGCGAGGTCCTCAAAAATGATCTTTTCTTTTATTTCTGTTCAGTTTGGAACTTGGTCTCTTTCAAACCTTTACATATCTGTTAAAGTCAGTTTTCTCCAACTGTTGATTGCAGGTCAACGTGAAATCTCTTTTAAGATCTTCATTTGGCAAGGTCTTGATGAGGTTTTCTTACCACGATTCACTTTAACGCAGCTTGGATCCATCGGGCACATCATTATTTCTAACTGTTTGATTGTAGGCCAAAATGAAACCCCTTTCAAGCTTTCACTTGATAAGGTCTTGGTGAGGCCCTCAAGAACCTTCTTATGACTTTTTTTCTTTTTTATCAGTTTTGGGAGTACGCATATTGGACATAGGCTTCTTTCAAACCCCTCTCTGCCCATTGGTACCATTTTCTTCTCAAGCTATTGGTTGTAACACAACATTAAATGACGTCTAGACCATGATTTAAAAAAAATCTTACTTAATGCGACATCATAGGTTCCTAAAATTTTTGGGACCATTGCGTACTTTGGAAGACAAACATTTTTTAATTGCAAAATCATTAATTAAAATATTTATTAGTAATTTCGTAACTCCTTGTGAAGACAGAAATTATGAAAGACTAACGTGATTCAACGATGTCAGATAGACTCTTATCAGAGACTTCATATAGACTGTAGACTATGGGTTCCCAAAGTAGACGGTGTCGCTCATAAGTGGACGCTGAACCTTGTAGCGGGGGCGGTAGCAAGTTCGAAGGCAATTGGGGAGCGTTGAAATGGTGTTGCTTTAACGCTCTCCAATTGTCCCTGAAGTTGCTTTAACACTCCCCAATTGCCTCTGAACCTGCTACCATCCCCGCTATAAGGCTTCAGTGTCCACTGGTGAGCGGCACCGTCTACTTTGGGAACCTATGGTATACATGAAGCTTCTGATGAAAGTGTATCTGCCATCGTTGAATTGAATTGACGTTAGTCTTTCCTGGTTTCTGTCTTCACAAGGAGATCGTCCTCATCGTTTTTAGGTATTCTAATTTTCGGTTAGGTTGAGTCACTCCACCACCGTTTTCGTTCATTTGTTACTTGCCATGTCCACCGCCCTTACTTTTGAGTAACTCTTCGGAACACGTCGACCTTGCCTTATTCTATTCAAACCCCTTGAACTAATTCCTTTAAACAATTGAATTTCCAGGGCGTTGCAATGTCACCGGTTCTTTTGCTTGCCTGTAGCAAACTTGGGTCGCTACGTACCCTTTACATCTGGGACGCAATGGACCTTATCCGTCGATTATATTACCATTTCTCTGTCCGATTGTGGCATCTCTTCCTTTTCGTTGATTGCACCACTCCTCTTACCTGTTGTAAGGCCCTTACTCATCGCAATTTCATTTTGGGGCACTCGTTTAGAACATATTGTATCCCTACCACTCAAGGCGATCAGTTTAAGTCATCTTTGTTTACTTTTCGGAATCTCATGTCGCTACTTGCTCTATCCATGGCAATTTCATTTGGAATAGCCGTTGGGTTTTCCTTTGGGCTCGTCGATTCCATTCCTACCTCTCTGTATGATTACTTTCGGCAATGAAGTCTACTATTTTGAGGACCTTCAACAACGTTCCTTTACGCGGGCATTACTGCCCTTTTTGCCTTCCCATAGGAGAGGAAAAAGACCGAGAAGAAAAGACCCAATCGGTTTTTTCCCTTGGGTCACTCTAAATCAAACCCAAAAGTTAAAAGATTAATTGGAGGCAGTAGAGGAAGAGTATACAATCAAACTTGAGCTTCGCAGCTACTTTTAGTTCTTGATAACTGACGGTGTACAAATTTTAATAAAAAAAAAGAACATATGCAATTAATATGACGACCTCAGCATCAAAATATCATTAAGTACAATTCCTCGAGACATTTGACGCAAATTTAACTTAAAAATAGCAAAGCAATTACATTAACGAACGCTTCATTAATTATGTTAAATTAATTGGTGATGAAGGTCACGTGGGGCATCCCACTGGATTTACCAACAAAAACTAATCGGAGATGTCACGTAATAGAGACGGCCAAAAAAAATCGTCAGAAAAAATCCGACCGTCTTCGTCCGCGCTTCGCCGCCTCGGACGTCCGTTCCCTCTACGGGCCCTCAATGTCAACGGGTATTCAAGAGGACTTCGGCCATTACTTATGTATTCGATTTGAAACATTCGCGATTAAGTCGACGACGGCGCGAATTGTTTCGGATTCGGGGGGCAGAAACGTGGATCGATGATGATGAGTTAACTGATCGCGGTATTTAAACGGCGCGTCATCCGAGGGGGAGATAATTGTTTGTATTTAATTCAAAAGCCGACACGTTTTTAATTATTTATGTTCTACGACGTGAGGTAGCACCGAAGAGGTTGTATGCAATACACAAGTAGTCACCGGTAAGTCTTTCAATACAGTCCTCCTAACTTTGAATTTTTAGTTAACGGACGCGATTCAAATAGAAAAAAAGAAATTTGGACGCTTGTTAATTTAATCAACGATTTTTGTGTAATTTATTTATTAACAATGAATTTTTTCGATAGAAAAATTTTGTTCTGTTGAAAAAGAAAAGAAAGCATTTTAGTGTAATTTGTATTTACTTGCAATTTTTATTTCAACATTTTTTAATTAATTAATAAATTTAATTTTTATTTAGTTGCAATTTCAATTATTTACTAAACTTAATATTTATATTTCTACGCTTTTGAATTAATTAATTAATGCATTTTGTATTTATTCCGTTATTTAGTGACCCCGTAGTTCAACAATTAAAAAGAACTTGTTCGTAATAGTTTCTATTAACTTACATTGAAATATAAAAGTAAACATTGTAGTGTAATTTTTTTTTTTTAGTTACAATTTATATTCTTTACTTATGTTTATATGTAACTCAACATTTTTTAATCAATTAATTAATTAAACAGTCTCAACGGTGCGTTCTCGAGCAATATCTCGATAACTAGTGAAGATACAAAAAAAATTCTTTAACTTTAGAGATCTACAACATAAAATTATTTTCATCTATACGGAGTGACTCAAAACAACAATGGTACCGGATACAACTTTTGTATTTCAAATGGCACACCCTACTTTATTTATTTCTAACTTTAAGGGCCGAGATATCCATCTCCTATTAAAGCTATTCAACGAATAACTTGGTTTTTCTGAATTGTTGATTGATTTTTCATTAATTGTTTCCATGGTAGTTATTCGTCTAATAACTACGAGGGCTGTTTTTTATGTCATCTAACGACAACTTAGAGAACAAATAAAAATTTATTTTTCAACGTAAGAACCATTAACACTAACACACTTATTCCAACATTTTTCTAATAACGCTCTGCCTTCGAAAAAAAATTTTTTGGTAATTCTGCAAAATAGGACTCAACAGCGTTTTCCAAGTCAACATTGGATTCAAAGCGACGCTCTTTCAAGTGTTTTTTGAGTTTTGGAAAGAGATAACAGTCACAGGGGGCGAGATCGGAACTGTAAGGTGGATGTTGTAGTTCCTCGAAGCCGCATTCATTGATTACTGCTTCGAAAAAAAAGTTCTTTTGGTAATTCTGCAAAATAAGACTCAACAGCGTTTTCCAAGTCAACATTGGATTCAAAGCGAGGCCCTTTCAAGTGTTTTTTGAGCTTTGGAAAGAGACAGTAGTCACAGGGGGGAAGGTCGGAACTGTAAGTTGGATGTTGTAGTTCCTCAAAGCCGCATTCATGGATTACTGCTTCCAAAAAAAATTATTTTGGTAATTCTGCAAAATAAGACTCAACAGCGTTTTCCAAGTCAACATTGGATTCAAAGCGACGCCCTCTCAAGTGTTTTTTTGAGTTTTGGAAAGAGATAATAGACACAGGAGGCGAGGTCGGAACTGTAAGGTGGATGTTGTAGTTCCTCGAAGCCGCATTCATTGATTACTGCTTCGAAAAAAAAAATTCTTTTGGTAATTCTGCAAAATAAGACTCAACAGCGTTTTCCAAGTCAACATTGGATTCAAAGCGAGGCCCTTTCAAGTGTTTTTTGAGCTTTGGAAAGAGACAGTAGTCACAGGGGGGAAGGTCGGAACTGTAAGTTGGATGTTGTAGTTCCTCAAAGCCGCATTCATGGATTACTGCTTCCAAAAAAAATTATTTTGGTAATTCTGCAAAATAAGACTCAACAGCGTTTTCCAAGTCAACATTGGATTCAAAGCGAGGCCCTTTCAAGTGTTTTTTGAGCTTTGGAAAGAGACAGTAGTCACAAGGGGGAAGGTCGGAACTGTAAGTTGGATATTGTAGTTCCTCAAAGCCGCATTTATGGATTACTGCTTCCAAAAAAAATTCTTTTTGTTATTCTGCAAAATAAGACTCAACAGCGTTTTCCAAGTCACCATTGGATTCAAAGCGACGCCCTCTCAAGTGTTTTTTGAGCTTTGGAAAGAGATAATAGTCACAGGGGGTAAGGTCGGAACTATGCGGGTGGATGTTGTAGTTTCTCAAAACCGCATTCATTGACTACTGCTTGAGCAATTTGTGCTTTATGTATACAAAAGCAGAGTTTTCTGAGCAAGAATGTGGGGACTTTTTTCGCGAATAGCCGCTTTCAAGTTCCCCATTGTGTCTTTGTAGACATTCTCCGTTATTGTAGTTCCTTTTGGCATATACTCAATTAAGAGAATTCCCTCCGCGTCCAAAAAACTGTGGCCATCACTTTTCCCTCAGAAAATTGCGTCTTTGCCTTCTTGGTTGGAGGAGAACCCTTATGAACCCTTTGCATGGACTCTTGTTTCATGGGAGGGTCCCAGGTCTCATCTCCAGTTATAATTCTACAGAAGAACTTTTCATCTTGGGATAAAGCTTCAAATTCTCCTCGCAAATTTCTTGTTCGGGACTGAGCAGCTTGGGAATCTATTGTGCAGACTCTTTGCTCATTCCCAAATCTTCGTGTACAATTTTAAAAACACTCGTTTCTGATGTTCCTATTTCTCTAGCTTTAAGTTTTACTCGGCGCGGCGGTTAGTCAACACCAAATCTTCAACTTTGTTGATGATTTCTTCAGTTCGTGCTTCCAAAGGTCTTCAACGCTTTGGGTCATCATTTGCCCCATTTGAATTGCCTGCTTCAATATTTGACTTGAAAATAGGATGGGCTATTTTCTCCATCATTCTCTCATAAATATACTTTGGGCCTTCTTTCGATAGAAATTTTATGACGCTTCTGCGTTCAAGTTTCAAATCACACATGTTCACTTCTTCAAATTGACATGAAGGTGGCAATTGGCAAGCGATTGGAACCAAACTTCAAGATGACATTATGAAATCGGCTCTTTCTACTCTAAATTCGTTCGAGTAGGAGCAATGGAGTGAACATTATAAACTCTAAAGTTGTTCATCTTGTACAAGAGCAGAGTAAGCAGAGTTAACTCTACGAACTCCTCCTGGCGAGGTGATACTCGTAGAGTTGTCATGCGCAAACGATATTTGGGGAAAAAACATGTTATTCGTAACGTAAACTGTCTACTTTCAAATCAAAGATAAACGTAATTGACACTGAATAGAATTGTTTAAACAATGGATATTGCTGAGATATCGACCGAGACTCACACACTGGTAATGAATGGGAGTACCGTGATGATAATAATAATGACAACCATGAAAGAAGGCAAACTGAGTGCTGCCTAAATAAACTTGTTTAAACAAATAACTGCTGCAATTAATAAAATGAGTAATACATTTTTATTTCATAACAACAGGTTGCCCGCAGGCTTTCATTACCCCACGCTCCCCTAAAGCAAACGTTTTATTATTTTTATTTATTTGCATTTATTCATTTATTTAATTCACCTTTGTAATTCAGAAAGATTATAAAAAAACTTTACTAGGTGCGTGAAAATAGTTGGTTTAGTAAGTGAAAAGGGAGCTTTCACACGCACGTATGTAGCGATATTATAAAAAAAGGAAATGTGCTTTTTACAGGCGATCCCATAACATAGCAATAGTAGGAATTGTTTATGATGACATAAACAAATCTAATTATCAAATAAATGCGCCCTGAAATATAATTTCAAATTTTTACCGAACACTCACATGTTTTACTGTCATGTCATTAAATTTCGTTTACTCTAGTTTAATAAACTGTAAATTAATTATACGTTTGTGGTAAATCGACGGTGAGTTTTAACGATCGACTTGCTAAGGCTTTATGGTTCCGCGTGCGTGTGGATACACACATTATCATAATATTAACACAACAACAAAAAAGTGAATAAGTTCCTCCAAAAGAGCAATAAATGTAAATCTATAACAAATTAGAATTTTAAATTTGCGAGCTTGAATCAACAATAGAAAATAAATTGTTATTTACGCGTCTTTTATTTATTATTTTTATTGCCTGATTCTTTTTATTTTAGAATAAATTGTATATCGTATACTATACTATGTATATTATACAGGGTTATCCAGAATTGGTTTCTATCCGGTCTAAGAGATGGCGCAACTTTTACCAGATATTTCGCTGACAAGCATTCTATTCGATACAAATATAATACGAATATAATAATCGTCCGTGAAATAGTTTATGTCTGTTGGCAATAAGTGCAGGATCTACAAAGAGATAAATTGCAACGTCTTTGAATCTGAAAACACGATTTAAATCAATCAAAACAAAGAAAAAAATATTGGCTATTTTCTTCATACTTAACACTGTCATAAGTGGATACGTAAAATCGTTTGCGTCAGACATTTTTCTAAGAAGATTTAAGACTCGCGTTCATTCTGAAGAAACAAGTTTTGTATGTTTAACTGTAACAGCATGACATGCAAAATATGGACGATAATTTTTTTCTTTTCCGTCGAACTTTGTGGCTCGACGGTTAGCGACGAGAAATGACAATGCAAATACGCTGCGTAAATTCGCAGAGTAATTCTTCACTGAAAAAAAATTGATGTAAGATCAATTCTACGAAAACATTGCCTGTTTACACAGTCCTTCCATTACGCTTAGTCATTACATATTGATACTGGCAATCTTATGCATAGTTTTTATTTGTACGTGATTATATACAATCATCTGTATCGGACTTAAGACAAGTAGACGAAAAACTAGAAAATTGCGTTTATTTTTCTAAAATACCCTTGACCAATGACGAGGTATATATACGATCGTTTGTATTAAATTTGAGATAAATTAACAAATAAATTTTTAAATCATGACTTAACTTGACTTGCACCAAATTAATTACATACAAGCCATGTCACTTGTACAAAGTCTGGGATATCCTGTATATGATTACACACAATCGTTTTCACTTGTACTAAACCTAGGGCATCGTGTACGTGATTGTATACAATCGTCTGTATCGGGCTTGAAATAACTAGATGAAAAACTATCAAAATATGTTTTTAATACCCTTCACTTGTACCAAAGTTAAGCTCACTCTGTATATGATTGTATACAATCGTTTGTATTAGATTTGAGATGAACAAACAAAAATCTGTAAATTCACGACATGGCTTCATCTGCACCAAACCTGACACCATATGTATAATTATATACAAGCCGTGTCAATTATATAAAGTCTGGGATATCCTGTATATAATCGTTTTCACTTATATAAAACCTAGGGCATCGTGTACGTGATTGTATACAATCGTCTGTCTCGAACTTCAGATAACTAGATGAAAATCTATCAGAGTATGTTTTTTAACACCCTTCACTTGTACCAAAGTTAAGCTAACTATGTATATGATTGTATACATTCGTTTGTATTAGATTTGAGATGAACGAACAAAGAAAAGTCTGTAAAATCACGACATGGCTTCACTTGCACCAAACCTGAGACACCTTATGTACAAAGTCTGGGATATCCTGTATATGATTGCACACAATCGTTTTCACTTGTATAAAACCTGGGGCATCATCCACGTGATTGTATACA
Organism: Serrognathus titanus; assembly: GCA_039766575.1. Taxonomy (NCBI): domain Eukaryota; kingdom Metazoa; phylum Arthropoda; class Insecta; order Coleoptera; family Lucanidae; genus Serrognathus; species Serrognathus titanus. The sequence goes on from CM077911.1 coordinate 1,917,804, forward strand.
ATCGCCTGCATCGAACTTAAGATAAACAGGCGAGAAACTTTAAATTTATGATTTTTTAATACCCTTTGCCTGTACCAGGGTTGAAATCCTCTGTACATAGTTGTATACAATCATTTGTTTTAGATTTGAGATAAATTAACAAAGAATTCTGTAAAATCGCGGCTTGACATCATTTGTACAAAACCTGAGGCAGCCTATGCATAATTATATACAGTCTATGTCACTTGTACAAGGTCTGAGACACACTATACATGACTACACACAATCATTTTTGTTTGTACAAAACCCAGGGCACCTGTACCAAGTTGAGGTACTATGTTTATGATTGAATACAACCATCTGTATTACATTCGACATAAACTGATAAAAAAAGCTAAAAAATCATAGTTTTCAAACAGCGTACAAAACCTGAGACAGCCTGTATATGATTATATACAATTGTTATCGCTCATATAATATCTAGGAGGTCACTTACATGATTGCATATTGTATTCATTTGTTTTGATTTTATAACTTTACTATGAACGCTTCGAGTATCAATGACCGTAATGTCTGAATACAAATTTTTTTCCTTCCTTCATACATAGTAGCTATTTTAAATATATAGAAAATAGGCAACCCATTCTACTTTCGTGCTTTCAGTATAATATGAAAACACGAAGTTATTTCTGTTTTGAATGACGGGTTGCCTATTCTAAAGTCTTCAGTGGTCACGATTTACAATGGGGGCCCTGTATATGACCAATTATCTCTCTAATGTCAGACAATTCTACTCTACAGTTTCGTCTATTATTGGAGGCAGGCGTTTCTATCTTACTCTTTGTTCAGACTTATGATCTGATGCAAGGACGCTTAACTTGACACTTCAAATCTATCTGTCACTTAAATTTCGAAGATTCCTTATCGAATTATTGGATATAAGGCACCCAACCTGGGACACCTATACGTGATTAGTTTTAAGGTAAAAACTGCGAGATCAAGACTCTAAAAAATTAAAGATTTGGGACACCTGTATATACAAAATTGTGAAATCGTGATTTTTACGTTTACGTAAATAAATACGAAATGTGAGAAATGAAACAGCGAAACAAGCAAATGCTGTAGCAAAACAAATTGCGACGAAATGAAAGGAATGTTCCATGATGTATCTCGAAGACAAAAGGTCAAGCGACAGCCAATCATAAAATTAAATAGTCAAGAAGACGTGAACGCAAATACCGATTGAAAAAAAAAAGAACTTGAGCCTCGAAATAGCAGGAAGGCGTGAGCCCCCTAGGCTCACTCAAGGAAAGAAGGAGACCTTCACGCGTTAGAGGATCATAAAAACTACAACGCGACTGTAAAAGAAAAACAGAAAATAGTTTCAGGGTTATTTTGGCAATAAACTAGGATAATAAAAGAAGCCAATAAAAAGTTCAATTCCACTTGGGTATATAAAAGATCAGAATGAGAAATGAGAGCGTAGTAATCCTATACATTATTTAACTAAAAAAAAAGTTATGTAATAAAAAACAGAAAAGCTAATGAAGCTATTTCGATTAACGACGTGGCGGACGTGTCAAGGTGGTTTATTAATAATGACATTAACACGAAAATAGAAATCGTTACTTATAAGGTGTAATCCGGTCAATAAAAACAACACCTTTTGGTAGATGTTGCTTCATTTGATTTTCTTCTTCAATTATGATCAGTTAGTGCTACCGCCCATTTAAAAAAAAAATTAGCATAATTCGCAGAGCCTCCTTATTTTACGTATACGATTATGAAACGTTTCACTCAATAAAAACAGAGATGTTAATTAATTCATTCCTGCCTAATGGTCAAGGTCCCTCCTAAAAATATTCTTTAAAATCCATAGAAATGAAACGTGTTTTGAAGAAATTCGGCAAGAATTCTCAAGGCATTCCAACCAGGACACTTACATCACTTTCGGCGAATTCGTAGTGCACTTAACCTTGACGCGGCCTGAATGGCTTTCTAATTAGGACATTACCGTCCGAAACTGTTTATAAAGTCACGGCCAGGTGGACGCCTGTCATAGGTTGTATAATAAAAATTAGCATTGCCTAATTCTCAATTGGAAACGCAGATGGACCTTAGCCTAGTAAATTACCTTCAAATATCCTATGCAAATTGTCCCAAATTATTTACGGTTGCGAAAGAGTGCAGCTAATGACCGCCGAAATTAGGAGAAGGTCGAATGCCGCAATTTCTAAATATAATGTGAATATTGTACGCACGACATAAATCTAGAAAATTTAATTTAAAAGGCGAGAAATCATAAAACTAAAAAGCTGGGCGTGTTACAACAACACATTAGATTATTCAGTACTAAAGATGAGACGTCAATTCTACGAGCACTTTGCCTGCTTACCGTTCATTACGTCTCATCCCCAGTATACTAGTAAATAATTTGAATGTTAAAACTTTTAATTTCAATTTAATAATATTTGAAATAAAGACACAGAAAGCGATTAAACTAAATGTTAAAATAAAAAAAAATCAGACAAGTTAAGATGTTTGGTGGCTTGCTTGACGACATATTTGTTCAAGTGAAGAGAAAACACGACCGACAGTTCACTTTTTTTTCTGAATGTGATCCATAAAGAGATAAATGATGAACGCTTGTCATGCGATGTTGTACATAAGAAAATACGTTGCAGAAAACATTAAAGTTCTAAACTAGTTTCTGACATGCTTACATGTTTGATGCGATGTTTGGTGAGTTGTTTCATGATATAATTGAATTAGCTTCCGGTTGGAACTGCGTCACGACTGCTTCTATTGCCGACGTTTCGTTCTCCATTGCAGAAGAACTTCCTCAGGGGTGCTGCTGCTGGCAGTGTTGCTGCTACTTTTCGTTAGTCTCATATGAAACTCATCGACTAACAAGAAGTAGTAGCCACACCACCGCAGCAGCAACACCGCCAGCAGCAGCCCTGAGGAAGTTCCAACTGGAAGCCAATTCATTTATGGACAACGGTCGCGGAAGCCTCCAAGTTAAACTATGTTTCTTGACATGTTTGATGAAACAATAAGTAATTACAAGGTTACTTTTGAAACCTTTTTTTTTTTTGGGAGCATTGAAGCAAACATTACCAAAAACGAAACGAAACCTACGTCAATTCTACGAGGACATTGCCTGCTTACGCTGCCCTAATCCTATAATATTCTGCTGATACCAAAACCCGAATTGGCTACAAAAAATAATTCAAAATTCTATTGAAACAAATGCTGAATTAATTCTTACAATTCAAAATAAAAAAAAAGTTTTCTTTTTGCTTGACGACTAGTTTCATGACATGCTTGAGGAGTTGTTTCTCGACATGCTTGATGAATTATTGAGTAAAATCGAAGTATGCTTCGAAACAATTGAATATCGCAACAATTGAATATCAAGTAAGTGGATTACAAACGAGTTGAAACAAGACAAAAAAAAGTCAATGTTGGCGAGAACACAAGAAAAGAGCGCCACAAGCACAATGTCATCGAATCAAATCAAAATTCATAATAAAATCGAAATTTGCCTGGAAACAGTTGAATATCGATGGACTAAATCAAGTAGATTCTAAAACAATTGACGTAAAAGGTGGTTTCATGACACGCTTGACGATTTGTTTCGTGACATGCTTGACGAGTTTTTTCACGACATGCTTTATGGATTATTGAATAAAATCGAAATATACTATATAAGAAACAAATGAATATCGGCGGACTAAGTCAAGTGGATTACAAATGAGCTGAGATCCAAGACAAAAGAAAATCAATGTTGATGAGAACACAAGAAAAAAGCGCCACAAATACGACGTCGTCGAAGCAAATCGAAATTCATAATAAAATCGAAATTTGCCTGGAAACAGTTGAATATCGACGGACTAAATCAAATAGATTATAAAACAATTGACGTAAAAAGTGGTTTCGTGACATGCTTAACGAGTTGTTTCGTGACATGCTTGACGAGTTGTTTCACGACATGCTTGATGAATTATTGAGTAAAATCGAAGTATTCATCGAACAAATGAATATCGCCGGACTAAATCAAGCGGATTGCAAACGAGCTGAGATAAAAGACAAAAAAAAAGTCAATGTTGGTGAGAACACAAGAAAAGAGCACCACAAATGCGATATCGAAATCGAAATTTGCCTAGAAACAGTTGAATATCGACGGACTATATCAAGTAGATTATAAAACAATTGGCGTAAAAGATGGATTCATGACAAGCTTGACGAGTTTTTTCGTGACATGCCTGACGAGTTGTTTCAAGACATGCTTGATGAATTATTGAGTAAAATCGAAGTGTGCTTCGAAACAAATGAATATCGACGGATTAAATCAAGGAGACTATAAAACAATTGACATAGAAGATGATGAAAACACAAAAAAAAAGAGAATCAAACTAACTAAATTCAGGTTATTGCCAACTGTCGCAGTGCTTAACCGGAGAACAAATGAGCGGAGGCAAAACGATTCAGACCGAAAAACCGCGAGAAAATTATTACCGGTAAAACAGAAAACGACCGTAAAATAATTGAAAACGAAAACGAAAATGCGACGTCGTCATAAAATATCAAAATCAAAATTCATAACAGAGACAAAGAAAAAAGAAAAAAAGTGAATGTCGGTACAACTGAATTTAGGTTGGTACCCCAACAGTCGCACTGTTTACTGAAAACTAACAAAGGCGAAGTTATATAAATTGACAGTTTGAGGTTATGATTGTGTCTATTTTCCAGCTTTACTTTTTCTTTTTGTTGCGGGAGTAACTTTTGACTTTCACTTTTCTAATCGATTATCTTTTGTTTTTCTAAGCATTTTTCATGGTTCTATCCTTTTCTAAGCACTTAATTGAATAAAAAAAATATTAATTGTTCACGTCTGACCATTTGAGGTTATGTCTATGTCTACATCCAGCTTTTCTCATCTCGTTGCGTCAGTCGAATGCAACAAAAGACAATCGCAAAAATAATTGAAATCTAAAACATTTCGAAATTAATAAAAGTTTTGAAATTTTGCATTAAAATGAAAGTACAAAAGAAGGCGAAGCAATATTGATTGAATGGAACAAAAAGGAAATTGACAAAACAAAAGACGGCCGCAAGAATAATTGAGAACAAAAACGGTTCGAAATTAATGAAGCTTCAATTTTTAAATTTCGTATTAAAATTGAAATATGCTTTAAAAAAATGGAATATCGTTGGTTTAATCTCATCAGTCAGATTACGAGCAAATTGAGACAAAAGAAAAACAAATAATCGTCGGTAACGCTATAAAAAAAAAAGAAAGAAAGAGCAAGAAGCAACTGGATTCAGGTTATTGTCGACAGTAGCACGGCTTAGTAAAAAACAAATGAAAGCGAAGGAAGTAACATAAATTGAATGCATCAAAAAAAAAAAAGAATTGAAAACAAAACAAAAGACGGACGCAAAAAGAATTGAAAACCAAAACTATCGTATCGCCAACTAAAACGTTTCAAAATTCACAAAATTCGTATTAAAATCGAAACGTGCTTAAAAACAATCGAATATCGATGGTTTAATCAATCACATCAGTCAGATTATGAGCGAATTGAGACAAAAGAAGAAAAAAAAAAGAATATCGATGACGCTATAAAGAAGAAAGAGCACGAAACAAGTGAATTCAGGTTATTGCCAACGGTAACGCGGCTTAGCGAAAAACAAACGAAGGCTAGGCAATATTAATTGAATGCAACAAAAAAGAGAATTGACAAAACAAAAGACGGCCGCAAAAATAATCGAAAACAAAATCTATCGTATCGTCACTAAAACGGTTCAAAATTCACAAAATTTTTGAAATTTTACATTAAAATTGAAATATGCTTAAAAAACAATCGAATATCGACGGTTTAATCAAATTAGTCAAATTATGAGCGAATTGAAATAAAAGAAAAAAAAAATGAATGCCGCTGACGCCACAAAAAAAAAACACGAAGCCAATCAAATTCAGGTTATTGCCAACGGCTTATTGAAAAACAAATGAAATTGAAATTTACCTACAACAAAACAGGCAATCGCCCAAAACAAAAGACGATCGGAAAAAGTAATTGCAAAAATATCGTCATCAAAATGATTTAAAAATTCATAACTTTTAAAACCGAAATATGCTTAGAAACAATTGAATATCATCTGAATAAATCGCGCAGAATACGAACGAATGTAGTTTCAAGAATAAAACAAAACGTACGTCGTAGGCGACAATGCAAAACAAAAGAACATTATAACTAACTTCACGCTACTACCTCTGTACGCGTCCATTCAATTATTGCCAACAGCCGCAGGGCTTCAATTTCCGTCAAAAGACAAACGAATACGACTATGAAGTGAGATAAAACAGAAATTCGATGAAACAAAAGACAACCGGCCGTTAACTATAAAAACTCGACGATAAAAATTCGTTTACATTTCACAAACAAACCGAAAAAATTCCTATGATAAAACGAAATATGCTTAAAAACAATTGAAGTCTAAGGTTAAAAGTCTAGAGTCTCTTGAGAACAATTGAACGTCTAAGGTTAAAATCTTGGGTTTCTTGAGGAGAGCCATCTTTCGGCCGTTAGGCAAAGCTTTCTTCTTCGTTAGGATTTTATGAAGTTCACCGATGTTTGAGCTTTTAAAGCAAGATTGATTTCGTTTTCCTTTGTCTCACAATCTCATTTCTCGAAGCAAATCGTAAATCGCGTAAAATTATTCGAATTTGCCCCCCATCGTCCCCTCGAAAGCCGAAACACCGTTGCAAACAACTTATAAATGTAAATGAAATAATAAATAAAATAGTGAAGGATCAGTCGAACCTTGTGTTCCAGTTTTGATTCTCGTAGCGGAATGTCTTTCCATAGGCACATGCGTGACCTATACGTCAAACGAAGCAACATTTCAATTACAAAACCACCATCATCAGTAATAAATTAATATCTTTATGATTCTCACATTTAATACACACCATGCGCACTGAACAGCTTCGCATCACCCAACTCATCACTGCATCCGAATCTTTAAAACAATTGCCAAATTTGAGCTTTGAGCCTGATTCAAATTTCTAATCCTCAGATTCAACAAACATCTAAAATGCAAGCCGCCAAGTTGATGGTAATAGTTGTCGTGGCGTCTCTCTTCCACGCAACGAACCACCAAATTCTGGACGGCGTCCTAAAAGTATGGGCAGACGGTGAACAGCAGTACAGGACAGAACCCCAAGATTCCCAGATACTGCTACCAAGTTACGACTTCATCATAGTAGGCGCTGGAACGGCCGGCTGCGTCGTCGCCAACCGCTTAACCGAAAACCCAGACTGGAAGGTCCTCCTCATCGAAGCTGGTAATTATTCACCACGAACTTAACCGTCGCGTCGTAAGCTGACTCTTAGGTTTTTAGGCCGCCACGAAAACTTCATCATGGACTTCCCCATTTTGGCCAACTACCTCCAATTCAGCGACGCTAACTGGAAGTACCAGACTCAACCCAGCGGCAACTTTTGCCTGGCGATGGAGAACAACCAGTGCAACTACCCTCGAGGGAAAGTCATGGGCGGCTCGAGCGTCTTGAACTACATGTTGTACTCGAGGGGCAACCACGAGGATTACGACCGCTGGTCGAGGATGGGCAACGCCGGTTGGTCCTACGACGAGGTGTTGCCCTATTTCAAGAAAATCGAGGACTTCCGAATTCCGGAAATGTTCAACTCGACCTACCACGCGAGGGGTGGATACCTGTCGATTTCCTACCCGCCTTTCCACACGAAAATCGCCAAGTCACTGGTGGCGGCCGGCCAGGAATTGGGGTGGAAATACGTCGATTATAATGCGAGGGAGCAGATTGGGATTTCGTACTCGCAGGCTACCCTCAGGGATGGGGTCAGAGACAGCAGCAGCAGGGCGTATTTGCATCCGATCGCGAATAGGCCAAATCTCTATGTGAAGAAATTCGCGCAGGTGTCTAAGATCCTCATAGACCCCGCCACTAGGAGCGCTTATGGGGTTGAGTTCGTTAAGGGCGGAAGGAAGTACGTGGCGAGGGCCAGTAAGGAGGTTGTGCTGTCGGCCGGTGCTATTGGATCTCCTCAACTCTTGATGTTGTCTGGGATTGGACCTAAAAATCACTTGAGAAAAGTCGGAGTGCCCGTCATACAAAACTTACATGTTGGGTAAGTAGGGAGAGGTCAATATCTTCGTCTACCTCCGCGCCTACACCGGCAGCTGCCTTTTGCACCTACTATGCAGCCATTGCCACTTTCACTTGAATCACCCTCACTTCTATTACTTCCGCCTTGCATCTGTAAGGCTTATTTTTCTCAAAATGTCATTTAGACTTAAACTACCTCATTTAGGGTAATTTCGCCTAGCATCAGTAAAGTCCTTTCCACCCAATATGCCATTTTTATTTAAATCGGGTGTCACCCTTGATACGCTAAAGTACTTTGTACTCGCTACACAACCATTGCCACTTTTATTCAAATTACCTTACTTCGGCCACTTCTACCTTACTCCCTTAAGGCCCTATTCATTTGTTTGTGGCTTTTACTTGCAAAACATTACTTAAACTGCATCTCTAGAGCCCTTTTTAACCACCACGTAGCCATTACCGTTTTCACTTTAACCGTTAAACCCTTAAACACTTCTTCTTTCCTCATCTTACCACTAGTTACTTAAGGTCCTTTTCACTTGTTTGTAGTTTTCATTTGCAAAACCTTAATTAAGCTGTTTCCACCTTGCATCTCTGGGATCCTTTTAATCACCACGTAGCCATTATCGTTTTCACTTAACCGTTAAACCCTTAAATACTTATTCTTCCCTCGTCTTATTACGTCGTCATTTCAGATACAACCTAATGGATCACATCGCCTGTGGAGGCATTACATTCCTAGTGAACGAATCCATCTCGATCATAACAGAAAGAATGTTCGAAAGGGAACCCCTAATGGAGTACCTCAATTATCACAGAGGTCCAATCTCAGTACCCGGAGGTCTCGAGGCGTGCTCCTTTCACGACACCGACCACCCAGACGACCCCGACGGCTACCCCGACATGGAACTCTTCTACCTGGCGGGCTCGATGGCCTCCGACATGACCCTGCACAAGAACTTCGGCATACGAGACTCCCTTTTCCAAGAGGCCTACGGTGACATCGTGGGGGGCGATTCCTTCATGATCTTCCCGATGCTTCTGCGCCCCAAAAGCCGGGGGCGCATCATGCTGAAGGACACGAACTACAAAACCAAGCCACTCATCTACCCCAATTACTTCTCCCATAGGAAAGACATTGATGTGATGATAGCCGGGATTAAGCTGATACTGCAGGTGACCAGTCAGCCGGCAATGAAGAAAATCGGGACTACTTTCTACACCAAACCTCTACCAACCTGCGCGCATTTAACTTTCGCCTCCGATTCTTACTGGGAGTGCATGGTGAGGCATATCACCCTCACCATCTACCACCAAAGCGGGACGTGTAAAATGGGGCCCGTCAGTGATCGATACGCAGTGGTGGACCCGCGGCTTAGGGTGCACGGAATCAAAAACCTCAGAGTCATGGACGCGTCGATTATGCCGGAAATCATCGCGGCCCACACGAACGCCCCCACGTACATGATTGCAGAAAAAGGATCGGATATGATCAAGCAAGATTGGGGATTTATATAGTTAGGGAATTTTATGCCATTTTTATTGCTAGTCTTTTGTAAACTACCTCGCGGCGCCTAAACGAGGTAGGCAACGTCCAAGCCGGACGTGATTTGATAGTTTAATTTAGTTAGGTAGTTAAATCGTGATATAGCTCTAAGTACTACTCAAAATATAAGTTATTGCAAAATTGGTTTATTCATTTTTCTTGATTTGTATCTGATTAGGGTGAGGTTGTTTTTTTACAAATTATTTTAAGTCGGTCGCAGACACACGGACTTTTGTAAGCCTGAAATGAGAAATGGTTCTTTAGGCAAATGACTCACATTGTACATTTTTAATCCACTTTCTCAGATGGCATCTGCGTATTTCAAATTAAGAAGGCAATTACACATCTAGCTTTTGGTGTGATTGAACCTGGGAATTATACGATCCAATCAAGAAGAGCAAAATCCAAGAAACTATGATTCGCATGATACATTGATCCTTCTGAGTCCTTCTGCTTTCACGTCAATCAATCGTATCTATTCTTTCTCTTCCTCTTCTTCTTTAAACTTATCTGCAAGTTGCTCTTTATTAATACACCAACTTTCCTTCTTCATTTTTGCTCCCAACCAATTAGAGTGCGAGATTGTTTTGTACAAGATGGTATCCGCAAGGTATATCGACAATGCGAACCCAGTTGAAATCCCTACGGGCCAAGCCGTCACCAAACTTGAAATGATGGTGGTCCACATTGCTCTTTTAATGTACGTCAAACTAATATAGCATATGACCAGAAAATCCTGCGCTTATGGACGTTTACCCATGAGCATTTTTCTTTCAGGAACAGTGACCCAGATCCCTTCCAATTGGAGTTCGTGGTCGCTTTGTACAAGAGAGCATCCACAAGGCAAATCGACAATGCCTATCCAGATGAAATCCATAAAGACCAAGAGATCACCAAACTTCTATCGATGGTCCAGATTTCTTTCTGGATGTACGTGAAATGAAAAGAGGATAATTAACTGAAATCCAGAACACCCACAGATGGTTTCTGTACGCACGTTCGCCTATGAGTACATACGAATTCGTAACAATCACCCTGACCCCAACCAATTGGAGCTCAAGCTCGCGATACCAAAAAGCAAGTCGAAATGAAATCCCCGCACTTCCATTAGATGTACTTCAAATTAATAGAGCTTATAGTTAGTTCTAATCCAAATCATCTACACATGGTTAAAAGGTTCGCTCCTGAAGACTGCGATTTCGTAACAAAAACCTCCCAATCAAGTGAAATTCGAAACCGTCTCATACAAGAAGACAACTGACAAAGCAAGCCAGAATTAAATCCCCATGGGCCACGTGACCCTCATGATCACCTAACTTCAATGAGAGTAGCTTTGAATGTATACCAAATTAATAGAGATCTTAATAAGTTCGCATCCAGATCACCCAGAAGGTGCCCCATTTATGCATGCTCACCCATAACCAATTGCGACTTCATAATAGTGACCCTAAAGTAATCCTCCAATCAATTGAAGTTCGAGATCGCTCTGTGCAAGATGGCGAATCGACAATGCAGGCCGAAATGAAATCCCCATGGGGCAAGTCATCCTAACTTCATTGGAGGGTACTCTTGGATGTACGTCAAATTAATAAAGATCATAGTTAACTCTAAATCAGATCACCAACGTGTGACCAGAAGTCCTATACTTGTCAAAAATGGTTACCAAAATAAAGACTTCGCCTTGATAATCCCATATCGACCGCACGATAATCCGAATCAGGACTTGTAGGACTTCCAAACGTTCATTCTTAATACTTTTTAAAAACGGTTGCAAAAATGGCGACTTCGCTTTGATAATCCTATATCGACCGCATAATCCGAATGAGGACTTGTAGGACTTCCAAACGTTCCTTCTTAATACTTTTTAAAAACGGTTGCAAAAATGGAGACTTCGCTTTGATAATCCCCCATCAACCTATACCATACCTCGAATTAGGACGTCTCGGGCTTCCAAGCGCTCCTCCTCAATATCATAAAGAAGCTCCAGATTCACTCCCAAATATACGCGTTCAAGGATACTTACGATAACTTACATCATACCTCGAATTAAGGCTTTCCGGGCTTCCAAAAGCTCCTCCTCAATATCATAAAGAAGTTCCGGATCCACTCCCAAATCTACGCATGCAAGGATGATTACAATAATCTGTCTTCTATTTAGAACTTCCAAGCGTTCCTCCTCAAGATTAGAAAAGAGTTCTGGGTTCACTCCAAAGTAATAAGCGTGCAAGTGACCTCTACGGAGGTCTTGCGTGACCTCTTCCTCAATACCGCAAAAAAGTCCTTTGATGCTCTGGATTCACTTTCAAGTATAAGTGCGTAAAAATGCAACGATTGCCAATCTGAACCTCATCGAACTCCCAAAACCATAAAGGAATTCTGGATTCATTCCCAAATAATAAGCGACGCCTGTGGAGGTCTAGCGGGACTTCTTCGAACTCACAAGCATTCCTCCTCAACACAACAAAAGAGCACTTTGATGTAAACTAGAGTCTCAAGCTCTCGATTTCAATGACTTAGGTATTTAGGGTTTGCTGATATAAATAAAACTGTGGTGCAGCGGTTAAGTCATGGGGAAAAACCGTTCTTGTTACTATACCATGACCATACCATAATTTCTGCCCCAAACAGAGCTTCCCTTTCCATTTATTTATTTTTCGCCAACAAACGAGGTGTTCTAAACTTGTTCTAACGTTACGTGTGCGAGTCGTTTTTCCTCTTGGGGATGGAGGGGGAAGGGGAAGGTTGCAAGATGCAAACGAATTAAAGCGTTAACCGTCAGTACTAAATCAATTACACAATATTCTCAAAACTCTCATCTGGCCATCAATTAATCAACAAAAGGAATTCCTTCGCCTACTCGCCGATGACTGTTTACTTAATGACAGCAAGGCAATCAAGAAACAATTGAAATTCGTGCGACGCACGCGAACCGGCGATGTTATCGGTCAGTTTCTCTTTCTGTCTTTTTCGGAAATTACGAACACGTTTAAAGACCTCTTAATTACAAAACGATGTAGCGGATGACGTCAGTCACCATCCATTGCATTGGGTAATTCCGTCCGTGCACACGTCTTACAGGGGTAAGATATAAACTCGCATGTATTACGAGCAATATCCAACGAAGTCACGCAGCCACAACGAATGACATACAGAGTACTTGCAAAAAAAAAAAGGTAGGCGAAAGAGGTAAGTTGTAAAAATCGTTTATAAACACTCTGTATAAAGAAGTGGTTACTAATACTTTTGCAGGTGTCTAGCAAAATGCTGCCCAAAATAATTGTACTGTTTGTGGTGGTAGTTTTGGTGGTACCCCAGGGATCTGAGCAACAACTATTGGAGGGCGTAGTAAAATTAATGTCGGATCTGAAGAACCAATACCTAAAAGAACCCCCAGATTCCCCCATTTTGCTTCCACAGTACGACTTCATAGTCGTCGGAGCTGGTACGGCGGGTTGCGTTTTGGCCAATCGCCTTACGGAGAACCCGAACTGGAAGGTTCTACTGTTAGAAGCAGGTGAGAAGTCGAAATCGAATTGGATGGTTTTTACGATCTCTAATTCTAGGGGGCCACGAAAAATTTGTCATGGACGTCCCAATCGCGGCCAACTACCTTCAATTCACGCCGGCCAATTGGAAGTACAAAACTGAACCGAGTGACAAGTACTGCTTGGGTATGGACAACAACCAATGCCATTGGCCGCGAGGGAAAGTCATGGGCGGATCGAGTGTGCTCAATTACATGCTGTACTCAAGAGGTAACCACCGCGATTATGATAGGTGGGCCGAATTGGGCAACGCCGGGTGGTCCTACGACGATGTGCTGCCCTACTTCAAGAAAATCGAAGATTTTAGAATTCCGGAGTTCTTCAATTCGACCTATCATGGGACTGGAGGGTACCTGGCGGTATCCTACCCCCCGTACCACACGAAGGTCGCCGAATCGATTGTACAAGCGGGCATGGAACTTGGTTGGAGGTACGTGGACTACAATGGGAGAGAGCAGATAGGGATTTCCTATTCCCAGGCATCTCTAGATAACGGCGTCCGAGCGAGCAGCAGCAGATCGTACCTACACCCGATTTCGACCAGGAGGAATTTGTTCGTCAAGAAATTTGCGCACGTAACGAAAGTCCTCATCCACTCCGAAACAAAGCAGGCATATGGGGTCGAGTTTGTTAAGCGTGGCAGAAAGTACAGGGCAAGGGCAAGCAAGGAGGTGGTCTTATCCGCTGGGGCCATCGGCTCGCCCCAAATCTTAATGCTTTCGGGGGTAGGGCCCAAAAATCACCTGGCGCAGTTGGGGATACCCCTATTGAAAAACGCCAAAGTGGGGTAAGTCCTACTATAACCTACCAGTTTTCATGTAAGTTCAATGGAAGCAAATTGCAGGTACAATTTGATGGACCACATCGCCTGCGGCGGCATAACTTTTTTGGTCAACGAAACTATTTCGATTTTCGTAAGGCGGCTCATCACAAACGAGTTCATGAGTGACTACCTCCTGAAACGTAAGGGCCCTCTTTCGGTTCCGGGTGGTCTGGAAGCCTGCTCGTTTCACGATACCCAAAATCCGGACGACCCCGACGGTTGGCCGGATTTGGAACTGTTTTACCTGGGCGGTGGCATGAGCGCTGATGAGACCCTACACAAAAATTTCGCGATCAGGGACTCCTTATACTACGAGATGTACGGGCCAATCGCCAATAAAGACGCCTTCATGATCTTCCCCCTGATCCTCCGCCCTAAAAGTCGGGGGCGATTGGTCCTAAGAGACGCGGATTATAGGAGTAAGCCTAAGCTATTCCCGAATTACCTCGCGCATAAGGAGGACGTCCAGGTGATGCTGGCCGGGATCAAGTTGATGATGGAGCTCATCAAGCAGCCGGCCTTGCAGAAGTACGGGGCGCAACTCTATACCAACCCCCTGAAACCCTGTGGGCGCTTAGGTTTCGGGACGGACGCGTATTGGGAGTGCATGGGGCGGCATTTCACCTTCACCATTTACCACCAGAGCGGAACATGCAAGATGGGCCCTGAATCTGATAGGAACGCGGTGGTCGATCCGCGTTTGAGGGTGTACGGCATCAAAAACCTGAGGGTCGTTGACGCGTCCATAATGCCGGAGATTGTGGCGGCGCACACTAACGCCCCGGCCTTCATGATTGGAGAGAAGGGGGCGGATCTTATCAAAGAAGATTGGGGATACGTATAGTAAACAGAAAGACAAGAATTGAACGGGATGAGCACTGCCAAAGAACCAAAATATTTATTTGTTATTAAAGCACGGATTTAGGTCATAAGTCATCTTTATAGTCGAGTGTTGTGGAGTGATGAGTCATGTCCAAAAAATGCACCTAAATAAGTAAATATCATTTAATCTGATGACATGGTTAACTTGATTACTCAGCTTAAAATTTTATGTCACGTAATAGCAAGTTGATTGGGCTTTAGGTTTTTTTTTTTTTTTAATCGCAGCATCAATGACGTCATAGTTCACATAATTGTCATAAAAACTTTTGTTTTGTACATTCGAGAGGGTGTCCTGGGGGATAGGGGCGCATATGTGTAGGTGTTAGTTTTAGAAATTGTTACAGTTTAAATTGCGCCTACATAATTGCATACCCCGATCAATTATTAGTTCTGCAAACGTACATTTGTTCCAACTCACCCTGTATAAATTTGTAATAATATTGTACTAATAAGAATTTTAATTAATGAGAAACAGTAGCTTTTCGCCGAGAATAAAAAACATACTGCATATTTCGATGCTAAAGCTACCATCATCAAACACTATAAAACATTTCCGTCTCTACCAACGTCTAGTATTTTTCGATTTTCAAAGTTTTACATTTTTTTTTTATTATTTTTTATACGTTCTTGTTATTTGTTTTTAATAACATTTACCTTTTCTAAATAATATTATTTTGATATATGACTTCCTGTGTTTTAATTCGATGGCAATTGTTCGATCTGCTGCTTCCTGGCGTTTACGCCTTTTATTTCAATTTTCAATTAAAATTTTTTTTTTTTACATACGCTGGGTATTTGTTTTTAACAAGAATTTTCTTTTGTGAGCTGAATTCTCACGATTCTCTTCATGTGACTCCTTATTTTATTTGAGTCGATAGCAATTGTTTCACATGCTGGTTTCCAGGCTTTTTGTTTTCGATTTTCAAAATTTGAGATTTTTTTAATTCTTTTTTTTAAACAATTGTCATTTGTTTTTTAAAAAGAAATTTAATTTGCCAACGGCATTCCTTCGATTTGTCCTCAGTGAGTTCTCGTTTTATGAGTCGATGGCAGTTGTTTTATTTTCCTTTCATTCATGATTTGGATTTGTTTTTTTCTCCGTTTCCTCAATGGCCTCCTGTTTTACGAGACCATAGCAATTGTTTCATGTGCCGTTTTCTAACGCGTGCGTCTTTTATTTCGATTTTCAAATTTTTATAACTTCCTCTCTTCTTTACGCATACTTGGCATTTGTGAGCCGATAGCAATTGTTTCATCTGCCGGCATTTGATTTTCAATAAAGAATTTTCCTTTCTGAACAGTATTCCCTCGATCTGCCCTCAGTGACTTCCTGTTCTACGAGTCGATGGCAATTGTTTCATTTGCTATTTTCTGGCGCTTACGTCTTTTATTTCATTTTTTTATCGCTTTTTCCTTTGTTACATACGCTTGACATTTGTTTTTAACGAGATTTTTCTTTTCTGAACAGAATTCTCTGGATTTGTCTTCAAAGACATCCTGTTTTGTGAGCCGATGACAGTTGTTTCATATGCAGTTTTCTTTTATTTCGATTTTTAATTCTTTTTTACTTTTTCTTTTTCGCACTCGCTTGGAATTTGTTTTTAACAAAATTTTTTCTGAACTGAATTCTCACGGTCCTCTATGACTTCCTGTTTTACGTGTCGATGGCAACTGTTTCGTTTGCTGTTTTCTGGGCACTTAAGTATTTTCCTTTGATTTTCAATTTTTTTGCTTTGTTACTGAATTTTCTGGATTTGTCTTCAGTGACTCACGTGAATTCTCACGATTTATCTTCATGTGACTCCTTATTTTATCTGAGCCGATAGCAGTTGTTTCATTTGCAGTTCTCTGTACGTCATTATTTCGATTTTAATTTTTTTTTTAATTTATTTTCTTTTTCACACTCGCTTGCAATTTGTTTTTAACAAGAATTTTCTTTTCTGTTTTCAGTTGAATTCTGACGATTTGCTCTCAATGACTTCCTGTTTTACGAGTCGATGGCAATTGTTTCATTTGCTGTTTTCTGGCGCTTACGTCTTTTATTTTGATTTTCAATTTTCCTGTTACTTACGTTTGACATTTGTTTTTAGCGAGATTTTTCTTTTCTGAACAGAATTCTCTGGATTTGTCCTGAGTGACATCTTGTTTTGTGAGCCGATAGCAGTTGTTTCATTTGCAGTTTTCTGTACGTCTTTTATTTCGATTTTCAATTTTTTTAAATTTATTTTCTTTTTTACACTCGATTGGAATATGTTTTTAACGAGAATTTTCCTTTCTGAACTGAATTCTCACGATTTGCCCTCAATGACTTCCTGTTTTACGAGTCGATGGCAATTGTTTCATTTGCTGTTTTCTGGCGCTTACGTCTTTTATGTCGATTTTCATTTTTTTTAAATAATTTTTTCTTTGTTACATACGCTTAACGTTTGTTTTTAACGAGATTTTTCTATTTTGCGAGTAATTGTTTCATCTGCTGGTTTACTAACCTCCAGATTGGTCGTTTTGAATTACATTTTCGTTAATCAAAGATAATCCATTATGCGGAATATTTTTTAAAGAATTCATGTGTTCACTTTTAGTAGAATTTCTCAACTTACAAATTTGCTTTCAAACGAAAGAATTGACAGTTTTTCAAAAAAAATATGCAAACGAAAGAAAATTAGGAAACTAAAGTAAAAGTGCAAGTTCATTTCAGAGTAAACATTGGCGAGTATTTACTTGCCACCTTAAGAGCGGTTCTTAAAGTGAGCCCAAGAAGTTGGCAGCAGTGTAAGCTGCAACTGGGACTCTTTTAAAGGCGACCGTTTAGATGTAAGTCAGACTAGTTTTCTTCAAAATTTTTAAACGTCCAGGAAAATTAAAGAATTCAAATTTTATTGTTTTAAAGTAAAAAAAAAAGAATGAAAAACAAACGAATTGGCAACTTTTTGAGAAAAAAAAAACGATAAACAAAACAAGAAAGTGAAATAGGACTTATTTCTCCACCTTCTCCATAAAATGACGCTTTATGTGCAATGCTTCTCCTATAGTATTTATTTTAAATACAGTATCTTGCCCCATGAAACAAAATCAGTTCAGTTTCTTTCAAGGTACATGTAAGGAGTCTTCTTTTTGTGAATCGATAATATTTGTAATTTGTTGATTGCTTGCTGTTTCACTTAATAACTTTTATCTCATTTCTACTTAGTACTTCTCCCTTCGTGATTTTACTGCATGAGCATAATGTAAAATGTAATACGATCCGCGAATTTCCTAAGCTTAGTTGTCTTTAGTACGCATTTTTAGTTTTTAGTTTTCTTTGTAATTTAGGCATAGAAGGGAATAACTGAGCTAACAATGTCTCTAGATTTTCATAACAAACTGCTTAAAACTGACCTAAGTTTTATGGGATAGAAGGGAATAACTGAGCTAACAATGTCTCAGTTATTCCCTTCTATCCCATAAAACTTAGGTCAGTTTTAAGCAGTTTGTTATGAAAATCTAGCAAACGGAGTTTTTTAAGACATAACCCTCTTCTTCCGGGTGATCGATATAATTTTGTATTCTGGTCAAGGTTAAGTAAAAACAGACCAGCTGAGGCTAAATCTGAACTTCGCCTCGTGAATGCGCTAACTTTAGTTACGCTTTGTTTGCTTACTGCTTTTATTTAATCCCTGCATTCTGTAGTATCTACTGTTGCACAATAAAGTAATTTATTATTAAATACTTTCAATACAAAGTCAAACAAGAACTGGAAAAAGAAACAAGAGACGAACGACAATTGTTTTATTACTTTTTCAATCGTCCACGTATTTTCAAAACAAAAACAACAAAATCGATATCATAGGAAATTCTATAAAACCATTGTTTCCTTTTAATATGAATCACGAGATTCTCAAAAACAAAAAATGAGACAAAAATATAAAAACAAAACAATTTAAAAAAAACAAAATAATTGGCAATTGAGTGAAAGAACAAGGCTGTGAATAAAAAAAAGCAAATGCAGCACAAAATAAGCCAATTGTTTTTCGAATATATTCCAAAAAAAAAAAGAAAAAATAAAACGAGCTGACAATTTTTTGAGAAAAAAAGAAAAAAGAAAACGCGAAAGCCAGGTACTCTTAATTGAAATACGGAACTGTTGGCAAATAAAAAGAAACAAAAGACGGACGACGATTGTCTTGTGTTTTTTCTTCAATCGGCCAACGTACCATCAAAAACAGGCACACACAATCGAAATCGTTGAAGATCCTAAAAATCACGTGATTCACAAAAACCAAAATGTGACAAAAATTTCCAAACATAAAAATTTAAAAAAATTAAAAATACAAAAGATGGGTGATTTGGAGCGAATTAAAAAAAATCCAATGGAGAGGTGAAATAAAACGATAAATTTTGGAAAAAAAATTCAAAAAATGAAAAAAGAAACGAACCTGCAATTTTTTTACAAGAAGAGAAACGAAGAGTGAAAGCAAAATAATTTTAAATTGAGATCGATACTAAGCCAATTTCAGAACTGTCAGCAGCACAAAATAAAACAAAAGAGGAATAACGATCGTGAGCCATTCAGTCAGCCATCGCACTATAAAAAATACAAAATGAAAATCAAGTGATTCTCAAAATGAAAATTATTTAAAAAGTAGAAGGCAAGTGGTTTTGACTGTAAATGAATTTTTCAAGAAACAAAGGAAGAACGGCGAGTATTTCTTTTTACCCTCTTTTTAAACAGAAATTCGCGAAAAAATCCTAGAGTCAAAATTTTGGCTGCACGTCGGCTGGATTGCAATGGTACCCCCGAGTATCCTCTGTGCAGCTATTTCGGTCATAATTGGGACCTCATCAGTAGAAGAGTAGCTCGAGAACTCCTTCGCAATCCCGAGACTTAGGCAAAGAAAGCGTGTAATTGCAAACCGGCCATCTCGTTCGTGGTGGCTTATGAAAATGATAAAAAAATTATTCGAATAAATTACAACCTTTTTTTTTTACAAAATCAGAACAAATTTCTGGCAAAAACAAAATAAAATAAAAAAGAAACGAATAGGCGAAAATTATACAAAGAAACAAAAGACGAACAGCAAAGATTTTTCAAGAAACAACAGACGAACGGCGAACGTTTCTTTATCATTTCTTTTCAATCAAAAATTTCTGAAAAATCTCCAGTAAATTAAAATGCCAAAAATCATAAAATCGAAATTTTAGAAAAAAAAAAAAAAAACTAGGAGGCTTGAAACATCCTTTTTTTATTTAACAAATCCTTTCTAGCAATTCACGTGATACTCAAAAAACAAAAATATGACGGAAAAATTAAAAAGATAAAAGAAATGAAAGATGAAATCTGTGCAAAGAAACAAAAAACGAACGGCAAATGTTACTTTGTCCTTTTTTCAAACAATGGTTCAGTAAATTAAAACGTTAAAAAAAAAAACAAGAAAGTCGAAATCATTGATGAAGCTGACGGGAAAATGACTATTAAAGTTAATGCAAGAAGATGGCAGCAATGTATAGCTGCAGTGCCTAATAAATTTCGCACTTTAGTGAAAAATGATACTTTTCAAAGCTGTATCCGATAAATAAAACAAATAAATAGAATAACAGCCCTTTAACTGAAATAAAAAAATTCTCAATAATGGATTGCAGGTAAAATGAAGCGTTTTACACTTTCGGAAGAAGTCGATGTGTTTAAGCGATTCCTTGTAAATGTAACCGTCGCGTCCCGTGTATCAGAATCATACTACAAATTTTTTTACTTGAATTTGACCCGCTGGTAAAAAAAAGTTCGGCATCACTAACTATGGCAAATGTTGTGGTACGCTCGAAAGCGAACGTTTCTATATAGATTAGACTAATTTTCGACTTCTAAGTTTTATGATATTAAAGCAATTTTTTTATCAACCCTCGTATCTCAATAGTTTTGCTTACCTGTGGTTCAACGATAATAATTACAAACTGTGTTTCTCACTCTCTCCGTCATCCTT
This sequence comes from Serrognathus titanus, assembly GCA_039766575.1. Classification (NCBI taxonomy): domain Eukaryota; kingdom Metazoa; phylum Arthropoda; class Insecta; order Coleoptera; family Lucanidae; genus Serrognathus; species Serrognathus titanus. The sequence continues at coordinate 1,938,691 of CM077911.1, forward strand.
ATCCATCACATCCTCTCTTTTTAACGTTAATAAACAAGCAGGGACACCGAACATAGTCTTTTTTTTCCTATTTTATTAACTAACCCAGGTTACTAAAAATTGGAGATAACTTTCAACGACGCGACGACGTAAACCACCGCGGACGGAATAACAACGCCCGCAGTTCATCGAGCAATTTTTTTTGTTCGCAAAAACCAGCCTCCTCGGAACGACCAGTGGCGTGCCATAAAAAAAATTCAGCCTCTATTTTTAGACATGTTTCCCTCGATTCAATTGGCAAGTCAAATGTGAATTCATGAAAAAAGCCAGTAAGTAACAGTTCGCGCTTACTCGCGTTAATGAGACGTGAAATGCAGAATAATTTGCTAAGGATTATGATATCACGGCGGCGACACAGGTGTAAATTTCTAAAGTACACTCTAATTTATTTGTTAATCAAAGCAAGCGAGGAGGAAATCAAATTTATTACCACCATCCGGGATTCTCTGCGGATGACGAGCCACGAAACCGGCGGTGCAGGGCAAGGCGACGATCACGTACCTGCAACAAAAAAAGAAAAAAATGAGCGATAATAAAACGATTACGGGGAGGCCATTAGCGCCCGCTCGCTTTAGCCCCAAAGGCGATTTGGATTCGAAGTTCGAACCAAGGTAGCCCGATAACATCGAAGAACAATAAAAAAAAGACAGTCACCTGAATTTCGCGTTTTCTTCACGAAAACGAATAAAAAAGTCGGGGATTATAAAAGCTGAAAAAAAAACTGATTGTCGCACAGTTCCCCAAGCGACATCAACCAGCAAACACGAAGACAAAATGAACAAACTGGTAAGATCTCACTTCGCGTTATTTTAGGGTGCCTTCCCTATTTTGTTTTTGTAGATTGTTTTATTCTGCGTGTGCTCTTTGGCATCGGTTGTACTTGGAGCACCCGATGGTCTCTCTGCTTTAGAGCTCGAACAGAACAAGAACGCCCGGTATGTGCTGCGAATGTATCTCACGTTCACAAAAAAATTAAACTTCTTTTTTATACAGGTATGATTTCCAAACAAAAATCGTCGACCACATCAACGACCTGACCCAAGACAGGGAGGAAGTGCGCGATGGAACCAGCGTTAAGGGGTCCTACTCTTACAGTGATGGGTACGTCAAGAGGACCGTTCATTACACCGCCGACGAAGACGGATTCCATATCACAGGGTAACTTTTTTTGACAGACCTATTTGAACTCGCTTAATTTTGGATACTTTCCAGGGAAGAAACTGTGCCACTTGAGGGCCCCAAAGTCGACGTGCATGGTACCGCCTCTGTCCTAAACAGGGCTCACGGCACTGAGCTCGAATACAGCGTCAAGAGCGAACCGGCCGAACACGGAAAACAGATTTTAAGTTAAATTAATTCATTTGTTTTAAAAACATGTAGGAATAAATAAACAATTTCATGAGATCGTGGTTTTTTTCTTTGTTTATTTAAAGAAGTTGCAAATTATGTACTTCTAGGCGAAAATAAATACAGGGTGACTGACAATTATTCTTCCAAAAAAAAAATTATAGATTACGGGAAAGTTGATTAAGAATTTATCCTAAAAGCATACCACGGCATTGCGTACGAAATACAACGTCACATTTTATAAATTGCACTAAATTGCACCTACAGTTTTATAATTATTATTTTATTAATTACATACAATGCGACCTTGACACACATCTGAATTCGCTTTATTATATGTATGTTTAAGAGGCGAGAGCGAAAGCCTTTTACACGACATAATTAAACGATGTTTAAATTGCTGGGGATGTTTGGAAATAGGATTACTAGAAATGGATGTACGTAACATTACTAATAAGGAATTATCGCGACAAGACGTGACGATCACATTTCCAAAGGATCGCTTAAAGGCATCGGTTTCTTCATTCATTCATCGCTGAATTTTTTTTTACTTATTAACGAACTGGTTCGCCATTCATGCAAACTTGTACAGCAGATTGTAAAAGCTTTCGCCGATGTGAAGGTCGCACGGGAACTTTAACATTTTAATAGATACAGCTGTAGAATGCACGAGTTGTAATCCCATCGCTGGTGCTATGATTTTGATCTGATCATTACTTTTACAAAAAAAAAAAAAGAAACGCGAAAGTGTATTGTTCATTGGTTGCTTGCTCTTTCTTAACCAGTGTTGTAACAGATCTATTTTTCAAAGTATCTAAATTCAGATACAGATACTTATTCCAAATTGTAACTGGATACAGTTACATATAGTTCATTTTTAAGGGTAACTAGATCGAGATACAGATACGGTATAAACGAATCTAGATAACCAGTGCTGTAACAGATACATTTTTCAAAGTATCTAGATTCAGGCACAGATACTTATCCTAAATCGTAACTGGATATAGTTACATATAGTTCTTTTTTAAGAGTAACTAGATCGAGATATAGATACGAGTACGATATAAACGTATCTAGATACCTTTTACACACAGGCTGTTTCAAAGTAAGTCGGCACTATTGCTAATTTTCTAATTTTTGGAGCTACAGAGGAGATCAAATTAGCAAATTTGCTTGAATTTTTCCGCTGATTACAAATATGACAACAGAAAAACAATTGAAGGTCAAGCTTTGAAACGGCCTGTATAATTATAAGCTATTTTTAGCTATCAGAGACATACTAGTTATAACTCTGGGGAAAATAAAGACTTATTGCAGTGTTAATTACCTTTTTGAAAAAAATAATTAAACAATTACATTACGTGGGCCACTAACAGCCTTACATTACCCAGTGGACGGGAGGGAGCCGGCCAAGAACAAGAGAAGGCTGATATATTTAGAAGACGACCGAAGAATGCGTCTTCGATGGGACCAAGTGCCGGACTTCTTGATAGACTATCAAGGATTATGAGACGAACACTTATATGGAAGTGCTAAAATTAAAAAAGACAAAGTGTAGGTAATAAGAGAGTAGGACATTATTATAGGTTAAGTTTGTTTTCTTGGTGATACGTTGTGAATTATTTTAGATAAGTAAAGTTTTGAGGTTAGATAATAATTAGAAAATAATGTATTTTAGATACTTACCTGTTGTTTAGAGTTAAGTTTGTTTCATTTTTAGTTTGATTTCTATGAAATGTAGTCATATCTAAGGTAAACGCTAATTGTCAAAACGTGACGTTTGGTTACCAACTCAAATCTAGTATGTAACTAGATCAGAACGCGGATGTTCCGGTAAACATGACAACGGGAAAATAAACAACGAAAAGTGCTATAAAAGGCGATCGTTCCGCGATTTGGAGGACTCCTTCCTCGACCTCTGCAGGTAACACGTCGATAAAAACAAGAAGAGAAGAAATTTTTATTAAAAAAGGTTATTAAATACAACAAGGTATTTTCATTACGACAAAGAACATTTACTGAATCCTGTATACCCTGTATCCCTTTTCCTTGACTACCGACATGGAGGACGCTTCCAGGTAACACACACGTGACAACACAAACAAAATCTTTATTTAAACACCGGACAACGGGAGACCTTTAGGTATTGTCGAAGGGCGCCACTCTCTTGTGAAAGAATTGAGGCACATGCATGATCGGCAGTACAGAGCGTCCCCCTTTTGACAAGTATATATCGAGTAGGGCAAGAGGACCACCGACCCTTGTGAAAGGCGAGGTGACATGACCGACTTGTGAAACCTGGTGTTCGCTTTGTACGAATCTGTATCGTCGAAGGGCGCCTCTCTCTTGTGAAAGAATTGAGGCACATGCGTAATCGGCGGTACATAGCGTCCACTTTTAACAAAATATACATTTGATAGGGCAAGAGGCCCACCGACCCTTGTGAAAGCCGAGGTGACATAACCGACTTGTGCTAACCGGTGTACATTTTGGGATAGACAACAACCTTTTCGATAAATTTTTTTTATTTCTTTTTCTGACACATACGGACGCATATACATTTAACACTGACACTCCCTTCTCCTCCCCCCTTACATTTCTGTGTTTGTCATTGTATGTGTCTGCCACGGGGCCATAAAACGAAGTGGGTAATTCCGAGCGACCCAAAGAAAATCCTGAGAGAAAGATAAAAAGAAACTAGACACGTACCCACAAACAGAAAGACAATAATTGACAAAAACAACCCAAAGTGACCACGAACATAACAATTTTGGCACCCAAAGGCCGTACAAATATATAAAAGAAACTCTACATAATGTAATTAAACTCATGACGATTCTACATTTGAATCGCTAACTGCAAATCCAAAGAGTTTATTGCAAAATCAAACCTAAAAAGGTATGTACACTTGTGGCCAAGTAAATCGTTACGATTTGAATGTCACGTAACTCTTAGCGGCAATAAGAGACGATGGGCATTGAAGGCCAGTAAGGGCGAAGTTAGTGTGCAGGAGTAACGTTTTTAATGGCCATCACTGTACCTACATTTCATTAGCCAATATCTGCTATAAAGATTCACCTTCAAATATCGTAGAACCTCTGTAATCGTAAGTATTCTGAGAGAAACAAGTCGTTTTTGATTTTGCGACATGTTTCCATTCTGCAACTGGTGATCCATTTACAAGCAATGCTAGGGCAACATAAATTTTCTTCACTAAATATCGCTGCATATGCGTAAAAACCAAATTGATATATATATTTGTAGTTTTACTTAAAAATGGATCAGGTACACAGATAAATGTAAACATAGATAGTTATAGATATCTACAGCAACGTAACTAGTTACACAATCAGATACACTGAAAGTATCTAGAAACCGTAGCTAACGACTTGTAACTAGACAGTTGCAACACAGTTCGTATCGTCGTTTTTTTAAATTATTTCTCGAAAACTAAAGTACATAGCATTTTTTTAAACATCTTTCCCATACTCTCGAATTTCGCTTCTTTTTGCAATTCTTCCTTTTTGTGGAACAATTGTCAGTCACCCTGTATGTATAAGGCACTGGGTAATCCAGAATTATCGTCGCACGTTTGAATTTTTAGCAAATTCATGCTGGATCGCAATTCAACTCAATTATAGGTTATTGATTTCTTTAAACGGCGAAGGAAAGCGAAAGTATTAAATAAAAACCTTTAAAGGCGAGAGAACGACGAACGACACAGTCAACATTGACAAGAACTTCTGCGGTTGGCAAATGTTGTCATTAATTTAAAAAAAAAAACAAATGAACCACCGCGCGCCAAATTCAAAGACGTGACACCTCTTTTGGCGCACCTGTCATGTGCAAATTCAGCGAAAATCTTTTCGATTTGCCTTTAAAAAAAGCACAACTTTTTTTGCAAACCCGTTCATTCGATCTCCCTCGGTTGGCAACCATGTCTGCGAATATTCGGAAACACTCTCGTGTAGTGCATAATTTTTTTTTTTTAGAAATGTTGGCTCGTCTCCAAATTTCTCGTGAGTGCTCCAGGCGTCTTCAAAAAGTGGACTTTAAGCGTCGATTTATTACAACAACAAATAAGAAAGATTCTAAGAGGCTTTAGAAACCATCCAGACCGCGAGATCAAATAAAAAAAATGAATGGACTCGATTGGTAGCACTGACAACAAAATGTGATTAATTTCAGAACGAAAACTGGGTTATGTTATATCTACTGCTTAATTGAAAGCGTCAAATTCAAATTGAAGTGATGGGTTTACATTAAATAAAGAATTAACGAAACTCTATGAAAAAATAATCAAAAAAGACCAAGATACTTTGTACCACAAACTTCAATAGAGCTACAGAGACCGTGCGATCGAATAAAAAAAAATGGAGGGACTTCATTGAAGCTCAAACATCAGCACAAAAAAAACTAGGTTATGTTACGTTGCACCTCGTCAGTAACCAGGCAAATTTCAGCAGAAAATAAAAATACAAGAAGAAAACTAAATTTCAAGAATTTGAGCGAGAAGTTTAGAGCAACGATTGTCTCTATCAAAAACAAAATTCTTACATAACTTGGTTTACATTCTGTCACTTCACGGCAACGCTGCCGCCAACTTTGTCTGGCTAAAATGTCAAAAGCCATTGAAATTCAAGAAAGAAGAAGAATTACTTTTTATTTCGCTCGTCTGGTTGAAATGCCAAGAGCCAATGGAATTTAAGGAAGAAGAAGAATTATTTTCTTGATTTCGACCACGTGTTGTCTATAACAAAAAAAGTCAGAAACAATTCATTAGCTGTCACTCATCGAGGGTTATGGCCTTGGAGAGAGAAGAAGAAGAAGATAAATAAATGAGTAAGAAAAGGAGATTTTGATTCCTTCGCTCACAAACAACTATGACAGCATACATTTCAGCTTGTCATTGACAGGTTATTTAAAACACAATGTGAAAGTGTTTGCAATTTCAGAAAAAATAAAAATTGAAATACAAAGAAATTTAATTTTCAAGCACTCTTTTATTCTCATGGCAATGGTACCAACCTTGAAGACGTCTATTTACTTTCAATCATTTTTCATTCGATCACAAGCCCCAAGACATACTTGAATTGATCTTTATACGTCGCTTTTGTAAAAACAAGAACAAAAAAAATGAAATTTAGTGTCTTCCGCATCATCGCTTCATTTAATTTTAAACAAAAGCTTTTTGAATTTGATTAATATTGAGGAATACAAAGGGCGTGCAACGACTGATAAGCGAAAATGATTGTCATGAAGAAGGAACCAACGCGATCGTGATACATTTTGAGCGTTTTTAGACAAACGTCTTTTCTCAACTGCCTAAAAGAATCGCAGTGGAACTCAAAAACTGTGAAGGACTATTTAATTTGTGAGGGTCGTACTACTACGAAGCTCTTTCATGTGTTCGTCGGCTTTCTCAATTGGGAAAGTCATTGAAAATATAATTGTGGAACTTTATCGCCTGATTTTCATGCAGAACTTGATGTGAGAAAACCAAAAAATGCAATTTTTCCAAATCAGAAACGACAAGAAGATCACTAACAGGAAAAGAACCAGCAGTGGTAACAAAGGATGACTCATTGGTAGAAAAAGAAGACGAGTCTTGTGGAAGTACGTCTTCAAGTTGATTTAAGAAATCTACTGACTACCAAGTACCTCAACAGGCAAGATAAGTCCTTTGAGCTCTCCTCCGTTGTTATTGCTCCAAAGTCTTTCTCCAACGTGAAATTACTTGTTTAAGACTTTCTCAATGCTGTTGTTGATTTCTGAGTACCATTTACCTCTCGCCCTTTTTACGACTGCGACCGTACAAGCCGATTTCCATCCAGCGAGAAAGGAAACAACAAGAAAAGCAGTAGCAGCAACCCTGGGGAAGCCTTCTTTTTGTAACAAAGGATAAGCCATTAGCAGAAAAAGGAGACGTGATAAAAGATCGACGATGATTGTAGAAGTCTTCAAGTTGATTTAAGAAATCTACTGACCACCAAGTACCTCAGCAGGCAGGATAAGTCCTCTGAGCTCTCCTCCGTTGTTCTTGCTCCAAAGTCTTTCTCCAACGAGAAGTTTAAGACTTTCTCAATGCTGTTATTGATTTCTGAGTACCATTTACCTTTCGCTCCTCTTACGATTGCGATCATACAGGTCGACCAATAGCCTAATCTCCATCCAGCAAGAAAGGAAACAACAAGAAAAGCAGTAGCAGCAACCCTGGGGAAGCCTTCTTTTTGTAACAAAGGATAAACCATTGGCAGAAAAAGAAAACGTGATAAGATCGCCTACCGGAAATTACGGACGTGAAAAAGGAAAAAGAAGAAAAATATAAACAAGACGACTTGGAAAGGATAAGGAAAACAAGAAGTCAGAATCTATCCCATTTACAAATGTTCTCATTTGTTTACCTTTATTATTTTAATAAAATTTGGCTTGAAGGATTACTTTTTGATTGTTATTTAACCTGCCAAAATTGAAAAGGGGATAACCGTCCTACATGCGTGTTTAGCTCGTGCACTTGTACTATTTAACTTTTAAGCGCCCACCCTAAACAAAATATAACATTAGAAGATACAGAGCGTTAAATATCATTGAAATAAAGATGCGTTTCCTAGAGAAAATCTACAGCAAAATAAAATTAATACGGTGAAGTTATAACTACAATTGTTCGCAAGTTATGAATCAGCACAACTATGAATTGCGCAACTTGTCTCTTTTTTTTTAAACTAGTACAACAGCGCTAATAAAAGAAAGGCGACAAAAATAAGAAGGAAACTAGTAGCATTCAACTTAACCGCATAACTGAACCGATTAAAATAAAAACAACAAACTACGCGTAACAAACGCGCGCGCGTTCGTGAATTAATTAACAGGATAAACGGGCCGCCGTTTTCTTTGACGACATGTCACTAAAATAACAATTACACGCTCACCGGTTAGCTAACAACGAAATGCGACCGTCCGAAGGGCAAACAGGAGACCATCACCGCCTGTTAATATTAAAAACGAATTATCTACGGGCGATAAGCATCGAAACGAACGGACAAATTAGCGTTCGCCCGGTATATATAGATCGGACGGGCGCAGGGAACATCATCAGTTCAACGAAGAACAACGACATTTAAACAAACCAACGAAACGAAAAAACAGTGCTCCGGAAAAATGATCAAATTCGTAAGTAAATTGCTTTTATTATAATTTGTAAAAATGATATTGTTACGAGTGAGGATTAAGTTGCGAGCAATCAAGTCGACTTCAAACAATCTGCGAAGTTTCATTGGATTCATCGCTGTATTTAATAATTTCAAACGAAATCATCGTAGCCAATCGCCACTCTGATAAGCAGCTGTTACACGAGCCTCCTTCTTCGATTTTAAAAATCTTTATACTTCTTCGACTACCACGAATATATACTTTTTGTTACCATAGAAATCATTAGGCCTCTTCTTCTTCTGCTGTGAAAACCTTTGACCACTTTGGTCCATCGGATTTAGGGTATCTTCCATTCGTTCCTTTTCTTCTTCCTTTATTTCTTCATATTCTGTCTTACATTTTTTGTTGTCTTTCTGCTACGAATTTCATCTTTGTATTCAATCTTAAACGTCTCCAGTTCATTTTAGCTTTTATCTAACTTTTGGCCTTCACTTTCCAAATCCAAGCCAACCATTGACCTTCTTTTTTCTGCAATTCATCGATTTTATTCGGTTTCTGTCACACATTCTTAAAACTAGTTCTGCTTTTGTTTCTTAATTTCTTTTCTCCCTTTTTTTTGTTATATGATGGAATTTAATCACCGATTCCTTCGCGTGTTCAATCTTGGACGTTTGAAAAACGTTTTGGCCCCTTCCCAACTTTTGGTCTTCACTTTTCCCTTGGGATTGGTGCTCTCCTGAACTCATTTCCTTATTTTTTATGAAATCTTCGCTTCTTCCTTGGATTTCTTTCACTTTCCTCATAGCTCCTCCATGCTCTTCCTTTTTGTCACATCTTCTTTTCCTTTCCTATTATTTTTCTATCAGCCTATTTACTTTTGGAAGGTATCCAATTTTTCTAGGCCTTTCTTTTCCTCGCCTACGTTTCTACCTTCGTCCCTCTCATCGAAACAAGGATTGGTGCTAACTTGCACTCATTTCTTCCATTCCTTTCTTTTCTAATTCAACACCTGCCTTTGATTTTCCTTTTTTTTTATCCACAGTTCTTCTGTTGTGGTCTTCCATTCTGCCTTGTTCTTTTCTTCTTTTGTCCCTTCTGCATGATTTATTTTGGAAATTCTTCAATAAACAACAACAAACTGATCCAACAATATTTTGGCTTCGATCTGTGTGTAGGCCTTTCCCCTCGCGACCCTTTCTTCTTCTAATTCCTTGAAGTTTTCTGTTCTACTTTCATTTCTTCCTTCCCCATTCCCTAGCTTTCCTTGTCTTCATTTTTAGTCCTCCTTGGTCTTCTCAGGAAAAGTCTTTCCGTTGTTTCTACCTTTTCCATTTCCTATTTCATAATTCGCTTCGTATTTTACTAACCGACGCCACTTTCAAAGTGGTTCCAAAGTTGATTCAACCACTCCAGATCGCTTTGGCTTCTTGCTTTTAGCGAAACTCTTTTATTTTTCAAATAGTTCTAGAACTTCTCTTTCAACTGTTTCTCTTTTCCCTATTTCTTCATTTCGTATTATACAGTTACTTCATATATTATTGGTCTCACTTCTGGAGCGTCTCCAAAAATAAAGTGCGGATTCAACCGTTCTATATTGTTTCGACTTCGTGATTGGTGCTTATTTGCACCTCTTTCTTTGATGTTTTCTTTCACCTTAACTCTCTTAGATCTTCTTTACCTTTTTCCTCTTTTTGTGTGACCTGATTCGCTTAATTTCAATAGCTTTGGTTCAAAACAAGGATTTGGTGCCTTTCTTTCTCTTTTGTCTTCATTTCTTGTGTCGGTTTCAAGTTCTTTCACCTCCACTCTTCCATTTTTTAAATCTCCCCTTCTCCTAGATTCAGATCCTTTTTTTTCTTACTCCCTTGCGTAATTTCTTCAACGTCCTCGCCCTTTTGGAGCTTCTTCAAAAATAAGTAATCAACATTTACAGATGGTTCCAGCTTTCGCTTACGTTTTAACCTTCACCTCCATCATCCAGTGCTTTCTAGTACTCAATTCTTCCGTTCCTTTTAGTTTTATTTTAATTTCTTCCTCGGATTTTCTTCTCTTTCTTCCTAGCTCCTCTATTCTAAGCTTCCTTCCTTCCAGGTCTTCTGATGTCTTTTCCTTCTCCTGCTTCATTCTTTGGTTTGATTTCACCACATCCTCCCTCTCCTTTGGTGGATTTCCGTTTCGTTTCCCTTGATTTCTTAGGTCCTCTCCTTCTTTCCGTTTCAACCTCTCGTTTTCTATTGAACGATTTCGTCATTTCCAAATCGTTCCAAATTCCTTCAACTTCGTCCGCTCGTTTTTCATCGAACGATTTCTCCAAATCCTCAGCGCCTCCAAAGATAATTAACTCGTCCGACTTTTCCAGATCGTTTTGGCTTCCGTCTGCGTCTTGGCTTTCGCCTCCCCCATCGAGGACAAGCCAACCGCCCTCGAACTCGAGCAAAACAAGAACGCCAAGTAAGTTCCACTGCTAATGTTCTCTTCTGCGTGTGTTTGATCGAAATTATCGCGTAGGTATGAATTCCTGACCAACGTCGAGGACCACATCAACGACCTGACCATCAGGAGAGAGGAAACCCGCAACGGCCTCAAACTCGAAGGCTCCTACTCGTACAGCGACGGCTACGTCAAGAGGATCGTCCACTACGAAGCCGACGAAACTGGTTTCCGCGTCATCCGGTAAGTCCTTTCGCCAGTATTGCGCGCGCACTGAATTTACGATTTGGGTCACGCAGCGAGGAGGAGATTCCCTTGGATGGACCTAAGGTCGATGTCCATGGTACCGCCTCCATCCTGCACAAGGCCCACGGCAGCGAACTCCAATACAGCGTGAAGAGCGTGCCAATTGACGAACACGAGAAATGAAGAAGGACCCCCTCAAGGAAAAAATATTATAAAGTCTGATGTAAATAAATAATAATAGAGATTAAATAAAGCAATTTTTTTAAAGAAATTTGTTCCTTTATTTTCGTTGCAAGGAAAAAAAAAAAAGAATTCGCCTTGAAACTGGGCGATGGAAAAGGAGAATACGTCGGAAAAGAGAAGATTAGAAGAGAAATGGTACACACGGACCGAGGCCAGAACGATGTGGAAACGATGAAGATAAGAAGAGGAATACGTACCGAGGCCAAAACGCTTTGGAAATATTAGAAGCAAGAAGAAAACGCGGACCGAAGCCAAAACGATTTAGAATTGTTGGAGATAGGAAGGAAAACGCGGACAGGGGCCAAAACGATCTTGAAATGTTGGAGTTGCTTAATATGGACATTTTAATACTCTTGAAGAATATTCCCAAAATAGAATCAATCTATTGGTGTGGGAGTTTTCTGATTTATTCCGGTAAGCAAAAAATTTTGCAAATAACTCTTCTTTAATTCTACCTGTCGCCCACTAAATCCACATTATGTAAATCGACACACGGGACACCTGTACGGTACATAGCGGATTTTTTTTTATTACGGATAATTTACATACAGCCAGTGAACATCTGGCGATTGGAATACCTTCTGGGATCGAAGAATAAGGCAAAAAAAAACATGGGCGTACATATTTATGTAACAATGTCTAGAGAGATGAGAGGGAAAAAAAAGCGCGACCTTCACGCGCACAATGTGTTTTTTATGCACATAAATTGAATGCAAGAGGAACGGAACGGAATACATTAGCGTCGCACTGAGCATAAAAAAAGATAAAATCTGGGATTTCCATGTGACTTAATTTAAAATTTTTTGTCGATAAATTCTGCGCCACCACCTCGAACGGCGATCAAACGAACGCGAGTATCGATCGCTTCGGGTCGAAATCGACGGCTTCTAATTCCACGTTCATGTACAATTTCTTTTTAAATTAATTAAAAAGGATTAATTTAGTAAAATTTAAAGTGACGTGCCACTAGGTACAAAATGAGTAAGTAATCTATTGCTCTAGTATATTTTATTTTTAAGAAAAAAAATTACATTAAATTGCTGAATATTGAAAAAATATTACAAACCTAAAATTAAATAAATAATAAAGGATTTTAAAGAATAATAAAAAAAACTGCTAGGTTCCTTTCTTGTGCAAAAAAGAAATAACAAATTGAATACTCAATGCAAAAACTGCAGTATTAGTTAATAGGTTGCTATTTGTTGTATAAATGTAAAAAATCGTGTAAAATTAAAAGAAAATGCAAAAGTTAAATATTTAATAAAAAAAAAAGTGATACATACAATTTAAAATTATTAAAAGAAAAATTAACGAAATTATTTAATTCAGGGCTTATAACATCAAAACACTTTTTTATTTTTATTATTTCTATTACTTTAAAGTCTACAACTTATATTTATTTATTCGTATTATATATTCTTATTCTTATTACATTTATTCTAATTCAATATTCTTCTTCCTCTGAGAAGAAACAAACTTTTAATTTTTTTGCTTCCACAGTTCGCTTTTTATTTAAATTTGAATTTAATGTACATTAATATGAAAATTGAGAAAAACAAAGGCAATCATAAAGAAAGAAAGAAGAAAAAGCGACAATTAAGTGTTGCTTAATTTAAATAATTAATTGAGTTGACTGTTACTTGGTGAAAATCCATTTAAATAAATAAAATAATGTTAAATTTTTAACTGATTTCCACTTTATTTTTTTTAACACATGACAATTGTTTCGGTACACTGTACTGTACTGTACACTGTAGTAAGTACTCAACATCTGAAGAAGGTACAGTGTACCGAAACAATTGTCATGTGTTAAAAAAAGTAAAGTGGAAATCAGTTAAAAATTTAACGTTATTTTATTTATTGTTTAATTAATTATTTATTATTTCAGCTGTTTAATTTTAATTTAAAAAAAACAAAAGACGATCATATCTATTAAAAAGTCACTGCCAAAAAAAAAATAAATTGAACGTAAAAAAAATGAAAGTCGATTATAAGGGAACAAAAAAATGTAGAAATTATAAATTTACTATTACACAAATACGCAATAATGGCAATGACAGTTGACATCTAGTTATTATCAAAACAAGAAAAACAAAAAACAATCGTATCTACGCTGCCAAAAAAAAAAAAAGAAGAACGACTGACTATTGATTACAATAAGTGAATAAAAAAAATAGAAATTAAAAATTTTATATTAAAATCGAAATGAAAACAAACTTCGTCGAAAAAGAAACGAGACGCGAAAGAAACAAGAGACGATCGATCTTGTAACAAAATCAAATCTTTTCTTCGTCAACAAAAGCAAAAAACGACGACCACCTCGACTACGGCGAGTTTGAAACAAAAGACGATCGATTTTGTAATAAAATCAGTTTTTTTTCGTTTCCGCAAAAAAGCAATGGACGACGATCACCTCTACTACGGCGAGTTTGAAACAAAAGACGATCGATTTTGTAATAAAATGGTATTTTTCCTCTTCGTCGGCGAAAGAAACGAAACTCAAAAAAAAAAAAAAACAAAAGACCATCGATTTTGTAATAGAATTGCGTCGCGAAAGAAACAAGACACAAAAGAAACAAATGTCGATCGACTTTGTAATAGGGTCGCAATTTGTTTTCTTCGTCGATAAAAGCAAGAAAGCAAAAGGCAATCATAAAGAAAAAAAGAAAAAGTGACAATTAAGTGCTGCTTCTTAATTTATTATTTATTATTTCGGCTGTTTAATTTGTTTTGTTATTATCAAAAGAGGGAAAAAACAAAAGACGATCGTATCTATTAGTCACTATAAAAAGAAAAAAAAATTAAATTGAGCGTAAAAGAGAGAAAAACGAGACATCGATTATAAGGGAATAAAAAATATCGAATTAAAAATTTGCATTACACGCAATGATTGAAAAAAAATGGCAATGACAATTGACAATTTGTTACAATCGAAATAAGAAAAACAAAAGCAATCATATCTAATAAAAAAACAAAAACGCTGCTAAAAAAAAAAGAAAAAAATAGAATTAAACTTAAAAGGAGAAAAACGAATGACTATTGATTATAATAACTGAATAAAAAAAATCGAAATTAAAAATTTATTATTAAAATGAAAGAAAAAACAAACAAACATCATAAAGTAAAAGGAAGAAGTGACAATTAAGTGCTGCTTAATTTATTATTTATTATTTCAGCTCTTTAATTTGTTTTGTTATTATTATTATTATTTGTTTTAATAAAAATAGGAAAAACAAAAGACGATCGTGACTATTAGTCACTATAGAAAGAAAGAAAAATTAAACTGAGCGTAAAAGAGAGAAAAACGGAAGACTATCGATTATAAGGGAATAAAAAATATCGAATCAAAAATTTACCGCTACACGAATACGTAATGATTGAAAAAAATTGGCAATGACAATTGACAGCTTGTTATTACCGAAAGGAGAAAAACAAAAGACAATCGTATCTACTAATAAACGCCGTCAAAAAAAAAAATTAAAAAATTGAACTAAACTTAAAAAAAGAAAAACGAATTGACTGTCGATTATTGTAACTAAATTAAAAAAAAAATAGAAATTAAAAATTTATTTATTGAATAGTTTGAATCGCGACATCCTACGATCACTTTTTGACACAACATTGTATAGGAAATGACAAATTGCTGCTAATTTGCTACTTAATAAGTCTTCCCATACAAGGTGGCCAAGCGTGCTGTCAAGGCATATTGAAAGTTTTAAAAATTGTTCCAAATCGGTTTTGATTGAAGTGGATCGCTCGAGCATCCTCTGTGCAGCTGTTTCGGCCCTATTTGAGCCTCGTCAGCAGAAGCGTAGCTCGAGACTTCCACTGCAAACCAAACCGATCTGTCCAAGGTTATTCGCAGGTCGGTTTGGTTTGCAGTGGAAGTCTCGAGCTACGTTTCTGCAGACGAAGCCCCAACTAGGGCCGAAACAGCTGCACAGAGGATGCTCGAGGGATCCACTGCAATCAAAACCGATTTGCAACAAAATTTTTAAAAATTTATTATTAAAATTAAAAAACAAACAAACAAAAGGCAATCCTAAAGAAAAAAGGAAAAAGTGACAATTAAGTGCTGTTTAATTTCTTATTGATTATTTGTTATTATCACAAGAAGGAAAACAAAAGACGATCGTATTTACTAGTTATTATAAAAAAAGAAAAAATAAACAAAGCGTAAAAGAGAGAAAATGAATGACCATCGATTATAAGGGAATAAAAAAATAAATCGAAATTAAAAATTTACCTAAATTACATAAATATGTAATAATGGGAAAAAAAAGTGGAAAGGAAATTGAAGGGACAAACAAAAGACAATCGTGTCTGCTAAGAAAACGCTGCAAAAAAAAGAAAAAGAAATAATTGAACTGAACCTTAAGAAAAGAAAAACAAATGACTACTGATTATAAGTGAATAAAAAAAATATCGAAATTAAAAAGGTAATGATAAAGAAAAAAACTAAGGGAAAAGTGACAGTTAAGGGATGTTTAGTTTGTTAACAAAAAAAGAAAAACGAAAGACTATCGACACTACCCAAAAAACAAAGAAAAACAAATTAAGTGAACGTTAAAGAAAAGGAAAAAAAGATCAATCGAACGTTAAGAAAATAAAAACAAAAGTTTGCCTTCACATTTCCGTTTCTTTTTTTATTTTTATTTAAATTTTACCTTTCTGTTTTCATTTTTCTAAATCCAAACTTCACCTTATCTCCAGCTGTATTAATTGATTGCTCAACCAATGTCAGCTTCTTAGGCACATATCTGTCTGCCTTCGTTGCTTCCTTGTAACGATACTTTTCCTTTTCAATAATTTCGAATTTTTCTTCCTTTCCTACTTCCTACTTCCTTTCCTACCTCAAGGTGAAATAGTTGTATCTCAATCATCAAAATATGAAATTCGTCTTTCTTTTCTCGATCCATCATGAGTTCCATCACTTTAAAACCTCTGATAATTCCAATTCCTTAGTTCTAATCCTTTTCTTCCATTAGAAAAATGAAACAAGTCTCCACTTGGGGGTTGCCAAGTGGATAGGTACCATTTGATCCAAAGCCAAGAGGAATCCACCCCCTAGTGCATGTCTTTTATTTTTCTCAAATAGATAATGGCCATCAAATAGATAATGTCTTCTATTTGTTGGACGGACGTAACCTTTCCATTTTTGAACTATGCCTTCACCCGTCTTTGTAATGGAGCGAGAAAACTTCATGTACTAGGGGTCTCGCCAATTTAACTGAAGACATTCTCTCACCTTACAGCCTCCATAATTCAAATTTCTTAGTTCTAATAATTTTCTTCCATTGCCAAAAGGAAACAAGTCCCCTACTGAGGTTTGGTTTCGTCTTTTGTTTTGTTTTTCTTTCTGTCTTTTTTTTTTCAGGCGGGTAAATACCATTTTATCGAAAACTAAGAGGAGGCCTTGCTGCTCCTCTTTTATTTTTTCTAAGTTCATAATGTCCTCTATTCGTTGGATTTAACCTTACAATCGCTGAACTCTATCTTCAAGCGTCTTTGGAATGGAGCAGGAAACTTTCACCAGTGCAACCGAAGGCATAAGTTTTCTCGAAATTTTCAAATTGGTTTCACCTTGCACTTTGCTTTTCAGGTCCTCATGAAGGTTAGTGACATAAAAAGGTTTCTCGTTTTCAAGTCCTTCTCTTCTTCTAATTTCTTTTCTTCCGTAGACTTTTTTTTTCGGAGGGATATGCACAGTGACATATGCCCATCTAATGTCTTTCTTTCGTTAGACAATTTGACATACCACTCAGGACTCTACTTTCAATTGCCTTCATGGAGAAGGAGATGTACTTGAACTCCTCCCATCATCTCATGTACGTATTAGGTCATCTTTTCAACTCAAAATCTTCAAAATACTTTTACTTTTTCGCTTTATAGTCCTCATGTCCTCATCATCCATTTAATTTTCATTTTTCAAATTTTCCTCTTGGCTACGGTCATCCCCTCTAAGAATGTTTCAAAATTTTCAATTTCTTTTCATTCCAAATTGCTTTATTCTTGTCTTCTTGCGTTTTCACGTCATTTTTACTACCTCTGGCCTTAACCATTAGTTGTTTACGTCACATCGCAACTCTGTGGCTAATACTACACTGAATTTTTAAATTTTCTTTCGCAATTCTTCAAGACTTGGAAGGTCTGCCACAATTTTTAAACCAACATTCGGACATTAAGGTCATCGTTTCTTTGATTGGTTTATCCTTGAGTGTCATTGTGACTAATCCCTTCCAATCGCTCGGCGTCTTTCTGTTTCTATTTCCTCTCTCGTTACATTATGCATTTCTTCATGAGTGAAGAGAGAGTTTCCTTTTGTAAAAGTAAATGCTCGTATTCATTCCTTCTTGCTTCCTTCCGACCGTTTCAGTAATTCACCTTTCCATTTATTAAAGATGTTCATTTTGATTTCCAAACAATACTTAGGGATTGGAGATTATGCACGAAAACAGTCAGTGCCTTGATGAAGATGGTGGTTTGATTTCAGTTACCTTACTTTCGGTCATCTTCCTCCTGCTCGCAGTCCAAAGGACGTCGACGGCGGAAACCGACGACGTCAACGTGGCCAACTTGCACAAGTTGGCGGCGTTGAGCCCCGACGAGCTCTACAAAACGCTACACTACCTAGAAAATCCCTACGTGGCCACTGCCCTAGTAGAAGCCGACAAGAAATCGAAACCCGTGCGCGGAGAGGTTCCTCCCGCCTTCGACGAGCCCTTGCTCAACTCTGACCTGCAAAACTACCTGCTGAAAGGAATATATCGCCGAGAAGGAGCGCCACATTCCGTCGATGACGTCCTCAGGAATCCCATCCTGGGTTCGTATTTTCAAAACGATGAGGAACCGGCACCAGATGAGAAAAGGGCAAGGCACCCTAATGTAAGTATCAATCGTACCTTATCTTACCCAAATTGCCTTAAACTATGAGGAAGCGGTACCAAGTGTGGGTAAAGCACCCCAAAGTAAGTATCAATCGTATTTTATTTTACCCAAATTGCCCTAAACGATGAGGAACTACCCCCAGATGAGAAGAGGGCAAGGCAGCCCCAATGTAATTACCCAAATTGCCTTCAATAATGAGGAACCAGCACCAGATGAGGAGAATGCAAGGCACCCCAATACAAGTGTCAATCGTACCTTATCTTACCCAAATTGTCCGAAAAGGCATTAGTAACTGTGGAAATTAAATATTTCAAGATCAAAGGTGGTCTGGTGACTTCTTTCGAAAGTTCTTGAATGTTTGAAGCAATAAATCATGACTGAAAAACCTACAGGATGGCTATGAATTTTGGACAATGGGAAAACTCTTCACTTTCGCATAACCCTCCGTAATGCATTCTTCAGATGCTTTTGATATGCACAGTCTCAAAAAAAAGAGAAATCAAAAGTATTCAGATTCTGTGACGTATTTTAAGAATAACGTAAACATAATATTTCACAGGGTTACTTGAATGAATCGTGTTGCTTTGTCAATCACGAACCTAATAAAACAAAAAAAAAAACGAATGGCCAATTAGAGATAGCCATCGTTTAAGTGACAGTCAGACATATCAATTTTTTCCGACGGGCAAACAACCAACTAGAGATCTCGCAACTTGTCAAGAACCTGGGGGCGGAGCTTACCTCCTTATATTGCTTACGTAGCACAGGTCACGTGACAGATTCTTCTCAAGTTGCGAGGTCTCTACTTTCTTATTTAAGAAAGAGATTGTTTGTGTTTCTGCATTAAAAAAGAACTAAATGAAATAAGCAAGGCTTTGACAGGAAGAAAATAATAGTACTCGTCGAGTAACTCAAGGTCAAACTAACGTATCTCAAAACTTCTTTTCCGTAACTGTTTTTTTTTTTATTTTTAGCATAAAACAAACTTTAATAACGAAAGTATTTTTTTTTGTTTCAGTCGCAGTAAATCTTCCTGAAACGGGAACCGGAATGGGGCGAAGTAGGCGCCACCCAGAAACGATACCAAAAAGCAAAAAAAAACACGATTTATTAATGACAATGTTAATAATATTTAGCTTGCTGTATTAACATGCTTCGTAGTTTTAATATTTATTTATATTTTTTTCTAAATAATACATTAATAAAATATTTTTCACTCATTTCGTTTTTGTTGTATTTGCTACGGATTCACGTAGAAGGCTTGAAACGTCACAAATCGTGACAGTTCATTCAACCAAATGTAATTGTTATAGGTTAGGTTGCGTTAAGTGAATTGCCAACTGTCAAAAAATCGTCAGGTCAACAGTCAAACTAAACGACATTATCAATCAGTGATTGGTGAGAAAATTGGTCACGTAGTTTAAGGTGACCATTCACTTGATAATTTTGTTCAAGTTAACTTAACGCAGCCATAGTTTCACGTAGAGAGCATGTCAAACTTTTTTTTTAGACAAACTGGCCCGGCATTAAATAAATGAAGTTAATCGTGGTAGTTCCGTAGCGTCATCTATCGAATGTTTTATTTCTGAATTAATTTGACATATACGCGTCGAACGTCACAAATCTTGTGACAGTTGCCTCAATCAATTGCATTTGTTATAGGCTGCGTTAAAGTGAACGTCGACTTGCATAAAATCATCAAATGAAGGGCGAAATTAATCCGCAGCGCCATCTTTCGGGAGTTTTATATATGAAACGTCAAAAATCTTGACAGTTTTCGCCATTTATTGTTTTCAGTCAATAGACACTGCCTACGGAAATGGTTACAATACTAGTAACCATTTTCCTCAATTATCGTATTTTTTTTTATTATTCAGATCGTCAAAACAAAAAAAATATGTGTTTGTAGCGCCATCTCTTGAGCCAAGAAGGTACTAAATTGAATATAATTGAATCATCAGTAGTACGTTCTCCAATCTCTGGAGTCACTTAATTTAATGAAGCTAAATTAACTTCGGTATTTGATTTATGTAACTGAAACTTTACGTTACAAAAAAAAAAGTTATTGTAACTCAATCACAGATTTACGCAGAGAAGGCCTTCCTCAGATTTATTAAAATATGAATTGAGACAGCCGGAACAGACGTATTAAACAAACGACGTCGCGGTAACTTCCGCAACGCCATCTATCGGACGTTTTATTTATGAAACGCCACAAATCTTGATAGTTTTCCCCATTTATTGTTTTCAGTTATTAAAATAATGCTCAGGAATTACAAGTATATTTAAGTATTTTTTTGTTACAGCACTTTCCGTCATTAAAAGATGCTCAACACATACAAATGTTTAAAAAATAATAGCACCATCTCTTGATACAAAAAGGTACTAAACTGAATTAAACTAACTGCGGTGAGTTCTCCTATCTACGACGACGTTTCATGTAACGAAGCTGATTAACTTTCATATTTGATTGATGAATCTGTAATAATTTATTTAAAAAAAACCCTGTGATTGCAGCGCCATCTCTTGGGATGGAATTGTAGTAAATTAAATTAAATCAACTGTTGCGTCACTAGTTTAAAGTAGTAAAGTTAAAAGTTAATCAACGTTGGCGTTTGACTGACGTATCCGTATTTTAGATACACTGTACAGACGTAGATTTATAGCTCCATCTATTGGCGTAAAGATGCCATCTTTAGATAGAATTAAATCAATTGTGAGTTTTCCCATCGATTGAGTTCATTAACTTTGACTTTTAATCGAGGGGAAAACCCACGATAATTAACTATTTCATTCAATTTAACAGCTTCATAAGTCAAGAGATGGCGCCACAATCACATACGTGAATCTATACGTACAGCCTGTAAAATACGTCTAAGTCGATTAGCCGTACTAATTCAAAGAGCGATCGTAAAAATCACTGCGGTCGATTTCATTCGATTATCGAATACCATCTTATGACAAGAGATGGCGCCACAGTCACTGTTTTTTTTTTTTGTGAATCTATACGTGCAGTCTGTAAAATATGCCTAAGTCGATTAGCCGTACTAATTCAAAGAGCAATCGAAAAAATCACTGCGGTCGATTTCATTCGATTATCGAGTACCATCTTATATCAAGAGATGGCGCCACAATCACCTATGTTTTTTTTTTGTAAATCTGTACCTGCAGTCTGTAAAATGCGCCGAAATCATGAGCTGCACTATTTCAAAGAGCGATCTGAAAACTCACTGGGGTCGATTTCATTTGTTTATCAAGTATCACCTTATGTCAAGAGATGGCGCCGCAAATACAGACGTCTTCGTACATCTATAGGTGTAATCTCTAAAATAAGCCAAAATCAATTAGCCATACTATTTTAAACACCTAGCGATTCGAAAACCCACGACGGTTAATTTCCTTCAATTTAGTACCACCTTATGTGAAGAGATGGCGCTGCAACCATAGAATATAAGTGTACATGATCTAAATTATAGATATATCGTTATTTAAACCGGTAAAGTTAATTGACATTGACGTATTTTAGAGACTGCACGTAGAGATTTACAAAACTCTGTGGTTGTACCGCCATCTCTTGGCGTAAGAATCTACTAAATTGAATTAAATCAACTGTCGCGAGTTTTCCAATCGATCGAGCGTTATTTAAAATAATGAAACTAATTAACTTAGAAATGTATGTGCCATCTCTTACTACAAGATGGCATTAAATTGGATTAAACCAATTGTCGTGGGTTTTCTCCGTTCGAGGGCGTGCCAGTTAAAACTAAAGCTAAATTCACGTCTGCATTCGACTGATGTTCCTAAGCTTGGAGGCACGGAACGTTTGTAGCGCCATCTCTTGGTATAAGATGCTATTAAATCAACTTTCGCCAGTTATTCGATCGATGGCGCATCACTTGAAATAACAGAACCAATAACTTTGACATTTGACTGACATACTTGTGCTCGGGGAGATTCTACATGTAGCGCCATCTTCAATTAACTTCGACCTTCAATTCACATACCTAAGCTTGAAGGCGCACGCGCACGAATTTACAAAAGTGCAAAAGTTTATAGCGCCATCTGTTCGTACAAAATGGAATTGAATTGAACGAAATCAACTGTCGCGAGTTTTTCAATACTACTTGAAATAGTAAAGCGAATTAAGATTGACGTATTTTAGAGACCCTAGCGCCATCTCTTGAGATAAAATGGTACTGAATCGAATGTAATCAACTGCCGCGAGTTTTCCAATCGATGGATGGCGCGCGATTTAAAATAATAAAGCCAATTAAATTCGACATTTGATTGTACCTACGCTTGGAGGCATGGCACGTAGATTTTCAAAAATATATGTGCTCGTAGCGCCATCTCTTGTTACAAGACGGCATTAAATTGAATTAAATCAACTGTGGCGGTTTTATCATTCAAGGACGTGCCATTTAAAACGATAAAGCTAAATTCACGTTCACATTCGATTGATGTTCCTAAGCTTGGCAGCACCGAACGCGTGTAGCGCCATCTCTTTGTACAAGATGGTATTAAATGAACTTTCGCGAGTTATCCGATCGATGACGCGTCACTTGAAATAATAGAGCCAATTACTTGACAATTGATTGACATACCTGTGCCCGAGGGGCGGGGGGGTTCTACATGCACTGCGCGCAAATTTACAAAAATGTGTAAATTTGTAGCGCCATCTGTTCGTGCAAAATGGAATTAAATTCGAAGAAATCAACTGCCGCGGGTTATTCAATACTACTTAAAATAGTAAAGCAGAGACTATAGCGCCATCTCTAGAGATAAAATGGTACTGAATCGAAGGAAGTCAATTGTCGCGACTTTTCCAATTCATGGCGCGCCATTTAAAATAATAAAGCCAATTAACTTCGACATTTGATTGATATAGCTACGCTTGTGAGCATCGCAGGTAGATTTTCAAAAATATATGTGCTCATAGCGCCATCTCTTGGTACAAGATGGCATTAAATCGAATTAAATCGACTGTTTTTCATTCGAGTGCGTGGCAGTTAAAACAATAGAGCTAAATTCACGTCTGCATTCGGTTGATGCTTGGAGGCACCGAAAGTTTATAGCACTATCTCTAGGTACAAGATGGTATTAAATGAACTTTCGCGAGTTATCCGATCGAAGGCGCGTCACTTGAAATAATAGAGCCAATTAACTTTGACATATCTGCGCTCCGGGGGGACAGGGAGGGCTCTACATGTAGCGCCACCTCTCGGTGCAAGAATTAAATCAATTGTCCTGAGTTTAATTTTAACTTTTGATTGCGTTCTTCTAAATTTACGCGCGTTAAAAATTCTTGACGGAATCCTTTCTAAGCAGTTCAATTTCGGAACGAAAAAGTACTAAGGATGTAAGTGTTCATGGCGTCATCTGCCGCCAGGGCAGCACTTTTACGATTATGGTTTTCATTATGAGTAGCACTTTTTTTTGACGATCCACCTAGAGAAAGTTCAGAAACGGGAGGAAACCACTTAACACCATCAAGAAACAGTGAACGAAGAAAAAACTATTTAGGGCAGTCAAGAATCCATGCAGTCACGTGCAAGTGTGTAACCGGCCTTAAATACAAATAATACGATGCCTTACATTTTTCAAGACAAAATAAATCGAGTTTTACTTGTTTACGTTACTTGTAAACAGGCAATTAAAGTGAGCCAGGGCATGAGAAAATGTGTACAAAAAACATTAACTCGAGTACGTGCGGATAAAGCTCTTTTGGTGTTTTTTTTTCGTCTTTCGGCAGAACAGGTAATAATACATTGCAACAACGAACGACTTTGAACTTGTCCGAGGTGCACGGTGTCCGTGAACTCGACGGACGAACGGACGAACGGACGTCTGCAAGACGATGGGCCCTCCGAAAATCGCACCGAAAGTCGGTAAGTGCGGACCACCTGTTGACGGTAAAAGTTCGGGGCGCGGAAAATTTGACATAGTTCAAAGCGCCGGGTATTTAAACCGGTGATTGTATAATCGGTCGAAATTTGTTTGTTGACCGCTAACCGATTGCGAGGTAAGTACCTAGCGGATAGCTTGATTATTTTTGACAAAATTTTCGCGACACCACACATCAATTAAATTCAAAAAAAATATAAAGCATCCCTCACACGTTCGATAGTTCTGCCGTATTGGTAATTAATGAGTAAATTTTTTTTTGATTTGCAGAAATTATTTACCTAATTTATTTAATTAATTTAATTTTGTTGATTCTGTCTTTAAAGTTACTGACAGTCTATCAATACACTGCACGCCGTCAGTGTTATTGTCAGTATCCAAAATCCAGATAATATTATTGATCATTTGGGGCCGAGATTTATTTGTTCACGATTAAGTAAAATTTAAGAAACGTAAAATCAAATGCATTTACAATTTTATGTATTGCACGAATGAATATTCCTCTAATTCAATTACTTCATCGATGATGGCTCTCTTAGATTGGATGTGTGCAGCTTTGTTTACGTAATTTTATTCACAGAATTAATTTAAAATTTGCACACGTATTGAAATTAGTAGAAAAATAAATGGTCCCTTACTTAGAAATTATAAATTTCGGATTCCATCATTTTTTTTTAAACTAGGCGACTTAGTCGACTTAAATTTTTTTAAACAAATTTCTTTTCAAAATCTTCATGTGTTTTTAATATTTTCTTTGTTTTAATTTTTAAATCGTCTTTTCATTCGAAAACAAACGGAATTGCAGGTTTTTATTTTATTTTTAATTTTTCACTAAATGAAATCACGAAAGTACTCTTAATTTAATTTATTTTTTTTTTTAATTTTTGAATTACACGTATTCTTTACATTGGAGAGCAAACGTGGCTTAGATTCGTGAGGGGAGAGGAGGGAGAATATTAACTTCTTTTTTTAAATTTTTAAATCGTACGTATTACATTCTTTCAGAAACAAACGGAACCATTTGTTTTTCTTTTTGTCTTACTTTGAAATGAAACATAATTACGTATTTTGGATCATTTTTTTTTTATTTTCAATTAAATTAAATGAAATAATTTTTTCTAAATTTTAAATCGGCACACCTTTCAGAAACAAACGATTTTAATTTAGTTTCATTTTTTTAGATTTTTTATTCGAATGTACACTTTACATTGGCGAGCAAACGTGGATCCATGGGGGGGGGGGATTTAACTTTTTTTTATTTTTAAATCGTACGTATTACCTTCTTTCAGAAACAAGCGGAACCGTTCGTTTTTCTTTTTGTCTTACTTCGAAATGAAAGATATTTACGTATTCTGGTTCAAATATTTATGGTTAATTTTCAATTAAATTAAATTAAATAATTCAGGGGGGGGTTAATTTTAATTTTTTCTGAATTTTAAATCGACACAAAGAAACAAACGGATTTTAATTTAGTTTAATCTTTTTAGATTTTTTAATCATTGGCGAGCAAACGTGGATTGCACCCATGAGGGGGGGGGGAGATTGAACTTTTTTCTTATTTTCAAATCTACGTACTACCTTCTTTCAGAACAAACGAAATTGTTTATTTTTCTTTTTGTCTTACTTCGAAATGACATACAAATTATTTTTCTCTTATTTTCAATTGTATTAAATGAAATGAAGGGGGGGGGGCTTTTAATTTTTCTATCACACACATTTTGAGAGTAAACGTAATTTCCTTATTGTCAATAAATTAGGTTACGAAGAAGGGCTTTTATTTTATTTTTTTAATTTTGAATCGCACCCATTTTGAGAATGAACGTAATGCTGATGAATTGTATATACGAGGGGGGCTTTTAATGTTTCTTTTGTTAAATATTTAAGTCGTACGTAAAAAAACGAACTTGTTTGTCTTCAAAACTTTTTCTTATCTTCAGTAAATTCTTAAATTATGAGGAGATTCTATTTTTTTTTAATTTTTGATTCGCATGCATGTTGAGAGCACGTAAATTGTATAATTGTATACACGAGGGGGGCTTTTAATGTTTTTTCTAAATTTTTAATTGTTTTTTTTGTCTTACTTCAAAATGATATGTATTTTGGTTTTAAATATATATTTTTTTATCAATTAAATTAATTCACGAGGGTTGGGGTTCTATTTTTACTTTTATTTTTTTAATGGCACGCATATTGTGAATTGTAAATTGTACTTAAGAGGGGGAGGGGGCTTTTAATGTTTTTTTTCCATATTTTTAAATCGTACGTCCTCTCCTTATTCGAAATTAAAAAGAATTGTCTTTTGTTTTTCTTTTCATCTCACTTGGAGTTCAAGACTCCTTTTATTTCAAACTTCCTCTTTTTTTAATTTTCAGTAAATTAAATCACGAGAGGACTTTTCATGTAAAAGCATGAATTGCGTTCAAGTGGGCGGAGTGGGGGGCTTTTAATGTTTTCTTTTTTAATTTTTAAATCGTACGAATTTTCTTTTAACAAAGAAAAACAGATTTGTTTGTTTTTCTTTTTCGCTTACTTCGAAATTTACTTCAAATATTATCACTTCGTATATATATATATATATATATATATTTTATTTGAGAGCAAACGTAATGCACGACAGGGACTCTTAAAATGTTTTTCTTTTTTATTTTTCAATCGTTTTATGTTTTTATCATACCTCGAGATTGCTCAATTTTATTTTATTCTTAATAAATTAAATTGCGTGACTTAATCGACGAAGTTCACTAAAACCAAATTAATTTTTTGAAACATAAATCTTATTTCAAGCTTTCCATGTCGATTGAATTCAGAGGGAACTTTTCAATTTTTTTTTTTCTAATTTTCAAATCGCATAGTACTCATTTCATAAACAAAAACAAAATTTTAAATTGTTTTTCTTCTTTTTGGTTTTGTGTTCTTCACTTTTACTTCTTGCTTTTGTTTTTGTCCGATTTTAATTACTAGTTTCGCTCAGAGTTCTCTTCTGTTGTGTCCAAATCGTGGCAATCTTATCTTATTTTTATGTGCCAATTTTTTTTTTTTTTTGCTTTCACGCTATAATCAACTAATTAGATAATAGTTCTATTATCATTGATGTTTCTCGACAGACCATCGATTATATTTATGTAGGTACACTTCCGCCCAAAAAATCGAGAATTTTGCAGTTTTCTTGTCCAGCATAAACAAGACGTACAGATTTAGTTGGACGTGACTGTACACACACACACACAAGAACTTTTGCAAAAGCAATTTTCGCACTGATTTAATTTTATTCAATTTTTTAATTAGACTTATGTATTTAATACTAGGTTCTGCTTTGTATCTTTCGACATCCAAAACAATGAATTACAGTTAATAACATTTTTTCCTTTGCCCCTTTTTATTCTATTCCTTGTCAACCTTCTCACAAATTGAGTAGTTCAAGGACAACGATAGCTAAAAGAAAACAAGAGGGAAATTAATTTATAAAATTTCTATTTGTAGACCTGATGAAGAAGCGCGAAACGTCGGCTTTTAAATCGAATTTAAAACCCTCCTCGTAGTTGGCCATGAATTTTTAGTTGTGAACCAGCCTCAACCGACCTGACGTGTGAAATATATGAGTTTTACGTAGAATTCAAGCCCGTCTTAATGAAAATGGTGAACACTTTGATCGCCTATTATGATTTTACTTAGAATTTTGAATAAAACTTGTCAATAAAACAAACTGATATTTGAAGTTTATAACATTTCCTTCAATAAGAAAAGTGAGGTTATGATATACGTTAACTTACTAACTTTCAAGCAAGGCTGGTTCACAACTAACTAATGAAAATGGTGAACACTTTGATCACCTATTATCATTTTACTTAGAATTTTGAACAAAACTTGTCGACGAAACAAACTGATATTTGAACTTTATAACAACTCCTTCAATAAGAAAAGTGAGGTTATGATATACGTCAACTTACTAACTTTCAAGCAAGGCTGGTTCGCAATTAACTAATGAAAATGGTGAACACTTTGATCCTATTATGATTTTACTTAGAAGTTTGAATAAAACTTGTCAGTGAAACAAACTGATATTTGAACTTTATAACATTTCCTTCAATAAGAAAAGTGAGGTTACGATATACGTCAATTTATTAACTTTCAAGCAAGGCTGGTTCACAACTAACAATCCACGGCCAACTGCGAAGAGACATTTTTAAAAGACACGTTATTTACACAGTTTGGTATAAAATTAATTTTGTTGCTTTTATTTCCTCCAGGCCTTTTTTATTCTATAGTTATTCTCCTCATTTTCACTAATTACGATGGTGCAAGGAAATAAAAGGAAATCAGCATTTTTTTTTATTTATTACATCAATCGCTCTTTTGTTTTCTTTTAGCTGTCCTTGTCTTTGAAACATCTTCATGAAAACGTCTCCTACTTTTTTGTCTTCGTTTCTAGACATTCTGCTGTTGTTTATATTTGTTGTTTTACATGATTTGCTTTTGTTTTATTATATGTGATTTTATTTTTTAATTTCTTTGGCGACTTCTTTGTCTGTTGGTTACTTTATCAAATATTTCTTTTTATACTTCCTGAGATTTCTTCTCTCATGACCCTCTCAGTACCACAGGACGTACGATGTACCTCAGTATGTCATACTGACATACGACGAACTTCAGTATGATTTAAATAATTTAAAAAATAAATAAAAATAATTGTTGCATAGTCGGGTAGTTTAGATCCTTTGATAATTCATTTAATTTTTCATTGAAAAAACAAGGGGGCATGGGGAGTTTAAATAGAATTAACTACTGGTGCTGAAAGGGTAAAGCAGAAAGACATCTTCTACTTCTTCTGCTATTTCTTGGCCTCAGCTACCAGTAGTGACGTCATGTCTCCGTTTATTTCTACCGTCTGCCTCTTTTCTTTGCTCGTAATTAATTTAAACATTTTTTAATTCTTTTGTAACGTCTTGGCTACGTCGTCACTCTTCTTCTCCTCATATCTATTTCTACTTTCTCTGTTATTTCACTTGCTTATCATCGTCATCGTATCTTTAGTGCAGCATCCCTCTTTTATTTTCAACCTTTGTTTTAATTTTTTTTATTTCATGCTCCTACGATTTTTTTTTAAATTTTAATTTCGCAAGCTTTTTAATTCTAGAATTCAACTGACGTAGGTGAGTAAATAAGTCGAATTTAATGATTACGTTTAAGGCGTGTCTCAAGACCCTATACTTGGGCCAATATTGTTTATTGTGTATTTACTCTTGCAGTTTCAATGTTTCCAACACATCAGGAAGTCTATCAGAAGCTATTTTGTATTTCTGTATCATCGTTTGTGTTTTTCGAAAGCTCCCCGATTGTGACACTTTTTACAGACTATGGTTGTCGTGAGATAATCTTGAAATTACTCATCTTTTTGAAAGATCGCAATGTGCCCAACTTAACAATCATGTTTCGAGAGACCTAAGCACGTCTCGGGATGTGCCTCAAGTCTCTATACTTGGACCAATGTTGTTTATTAGGTGTATTTCGACTTTCACTCTTGCAGTTTCAATATCCCTGACACAACAGGAAGTCTCAAGTTATTTTGTACTTCTATACCATCGTATGTGTTTTTCGAAAGCTCACCGATTGTGACACTTTTTACAGACTCTTTGAGGTTGTTTTGATAATAAATAATCTTTTCGAAACATCGCAATGTGCCGACCTTAGCAATCATGTTCCAAGAGACCTAAGCACGTCTCAGGGTATGCTTCGAGGCTCTACACTTGGACCAATGTTGTTTGTGTTCTATATTTCGACGTTTAACGTCAGACTTTTCATAGTTTTGCTACGTCAAGTAAACAATAACATGCATATATATTTTTACGGAGTTTTGAAGTTCTGAAACCATCATCTTGTCATGGGTCATAATTCAAAACCAGAAAGACCTCTTGATTTACCGTTCGTGTATTAATTTAAGTTAAATCTGGAAATATTTCCGTGTCATTTAAAACAGTGTCGCAATTAATAAAGTGATTATACAAATTATTACTACTACAAACCGCTCAGATCAACTAATTAATCAACTTACTATTTTATCGACCGCATAAATTCCGAAATGCGTTTTACTTTCGCTTCTCTCTTTTTCCGGCCGATTTGGATAGGAAAAAAGGGGCACTAAATAATTCGAAAGTTATATAATATCGTATGGAACAGTGCCGCGCGCTACCGTTCTCTATTGTAATTAGCGAAGAATTGAGGCAGTATGCTAAGTAGCGGCGGTGGCACTCTCTGAAACCTTGTTGCAAAATCATTGGAAAAAGGAAAAGTACTTTTACACGAGATTTCGGCATACGCTTTCCGAATTTCTCATTCAGAGCGCGCGCGCCAAATACGTTTACAAATATGATAATGATATTATGCGCGCGCGGACCCATGTACTGTGCATACACACATAATTCGATGCAAATCAATGCAAGCAAATGCTGAAATGCATTCGAGGAATACACGAGAGGACATCTAAGGAATGCAAATCAGCGAGTGTGTCGCACATTAAAAAATAAAGTAAATAAACAAATCTAAATTCACTGATCATAAAGTGACAAGCGAGTGATTTATTGCTGATTATAAATCATGGTTAAACCTTGACGAGACAAGAAGCGCGTGTTGCACGTGGATACTCATTAGAAAGACCAAATGGGGTATGCTGCAGCATGTTACTAATCCTAAGTCTTTAATTGAAAAAACCACAAATAGTATTCATGAAATGAAGCAATAACAATAAGCAAAAAGTAAATGATAACTCCGGTAAAAATTAGGTTTCATTTTTACAAAAACTGTTTAAGTAACAATCGTCAGCGTTTCCAATGGTTTAAACGTCTTAGCCGAGTCACTGACTGAGTGGAATTGTTTTTTATTATGTAGCCATAAACGAATACGCCGAGATGTGTATGTTGGGCTAGGTCAAGTTCATCGTTCGTAAGAAAAATGCGATGTTTTTGGTAGACCAGGTGCAGACGTTCTTACGACAATTGCAATTACTTTTTATGTAATAATTTCTAGTACTAGTTAGTAATTTACGTTTATATTTATTTTTGATAAATAAATTAAATGAAATCGTGTTCTTCTTCTTCTATATCTCAGTTCTCAAACCTTATTATACTCAAAGTATTTAAAAGCTCCACGTGATCATCAGATATTTCAAAGGCGCTGAGATTAATAATTTTTTTTAACTCCGCCCTGCTATTACGATGCACTTGATAAAGCACTTAAGCAAGTCTAAAAGTCAAGGTCAACTAAAACTTCTTGAAAGCTTGGCGCACTGAAAAGAAACAATTGGTTGGGGGTTATTCATTTTTGACACCCTCTTTGTTATCATGACGCACAATGACGAAATACTTAAGCAAATCTAAAAGTCAAGGTCAACTAAAACACCTTCAAAGCTTCGTGCACTAAAAAGAGAAAACAGCTGGTTGGGGTTAATCACTTTTGACAACCTCTCTGTTACAATGACGCTCATGTGATGAAGTACTTAAGGACAGGGTCGATTGAAACACCTTGAGAGAAAAGGAAACAGAGACCAACTGATCAGAATGAATCATTTTTGACACTTTCTCTGTTGTCCTCATGCACAGTAGCGCAAATCTGAAGGTCTGGCTCGATTACAACTTACTGGAAGCTTTACACTCCGAAAAGAGAGTGCAGGTGATTGGAATTAGTCATTTTTTTCTCTCCTCTCTTTTACTATGACGCACTGTGATGAAGTATTTAGGCAAATCTGAAGGTCAAGATCAATTAAAAGCTTTACGCACTGAAAGGAGAGACTTAATCATTTTTGACCCTTTCTCTTCGGGTGGCGGATGTCGTCATTGGCGACGGCGGTCAGTCGCTAGAGGTGTCGGGTGAAAGGCAGGTGGTACTAGTATCCGAGATGAGCCGTAGGGGGCCATCCTTTGAGGTGTCGAGCCACTTGTTCGGAAGCCTAGAATCCGAGACGAAGACCGGTGCAGACCACACGCCGACCACCCTTAAAACTTGCCTGTCTAGCTACCCAATCCTACGTTCGTGGGGAACGGACGCTGGGGCTAGTATAAGAAGTGTGGTAGAGGTTTGCAGAAGTGATCTCGATAGTTACTCATCAAACGTCGCGAGGGAAGCCTTGCTAACATGAGTGCTAGCATGGGGGTGGCTGGACGGTCCCTCCTTATGCTGGGAGGCGGGCTAATGCCCGGAGGTAGGATAATCAGTAAAGCTACCCTACCCACAGTCACCCTGCCGGGTAAACGGATATCGCCTCGTACTTACAGTCGATGCGGATCAGTCGCTTGAGGTGTCGGGCGGAAGGCATGGGGTACTAGTATCCAAGATGAGATTGTGGGGGCATCGTTTGAGGTGTCGGGCCCCATGGATGGAAGCCTAGGATCCGAGACGAGATCCGATGCAGACCACCACACGCCGTTTACCCTTAAAGCTAACCTGTCTAGCTACCCTATCCCACGTATGTGGGTAACAGAAGCTGGGGTTAGAATAACATGTGTGATAGAGATTCGCGTAAGTGGTCTCGAACGGTGACGCTGCAAGGGAAGCCTTGCCAATATGAGTCCTAGAGGGAGGGGTAGTCCACCGGGTGAGTCGGGACCCCTCAATTGGTGTTGGCCTCTTAGGAGTGGTGGTATCTCGCTAGAGCCAATCCAATTGATTTTATGGGCGGAAGCCCAGGTACCGAGATGTGCTAAGCGCATCGACCGAATTGGATTGACCCTTTCTCTGTTGTCATAATGCACAGTGACGCAAATCTAAAGGTCTGAGTTGATTAAAACATCTTGCAAAGCTTTACACGCCAAAAAGCTCTCTTCACTTGATTGAAATG
Organism: Serrognathus titanus; assembly: GCA_039766575.1. NCBI lineage: Eukaryota > Metazoa > Arthropoda > Insecta > Coleoptera > Lucanidae > Serrognathus > Serrognathus titanus. The sequence goes on from CM077911.1 coordinate 1,971,764, forward strand.
AGTCATTTTTAACATCCTCTCTGTCACTACGACGAACTGTGATAAAATACTTAAGCAAATCTGAAGGTCAAGGTCAATTAAAAGCTTTACGCACTGAAAGGAGAGACCAACTGACCCTTTCTTACTTATTACGAGGCCCTGCGACAAAGTGCCTAACGTGAAGGTTAAGGCAATAAAATACCTTTAAAAGATCTGCGATTGGGGTATATTTTCACCCCTTCTCTATTATGACGATTGTAACGAAGTGCTTAAGCAAATCTGAAGGTTAGAGAAGAAGAAAAAAACGGAGTAACTGTTTTTTCTTTGTTGCATTTATTTACGTTTGAACAAATCTTGCATTTTACAGCTTGTTTAGCTCCTTTAGCAAGCGAATGCTCTCTAGCTGAGGCCGAGCACTTTTATTAGCTTCCTCCTGTTTCTATTGTTTGCTTCCTTTCTCTTCAATATTCTAGATGAGTGCTTTCCTTCGTTTCCCTTAGGGTTTTTCTTTTTCCCTTTACCCTTGGCCTTTACCTTTGCTTGTTTCTTCCTTATGCACTATCGCAACTTACGATTGTTAACCATGCATGGTTCTTTCTCTAACTCGTTATTTCTAGCGTCTTCTGTTTTCCGTTCCTTCTTATATTCTTACTATCTCTTTCTTCTTGAGTTTTCCCCTTCATTTTTCCTTTGGGCTTGTCTTTTCCCTTCGCCTGGTAATTTTTCTTGTTTCTTCCATCTGCACCACTGCAGCAGCTTGCCATTCTTTACCATGTCACTTGTTTCTCTAACTCGTTTTTTATTCGTACGCTTTTCCCATTTCTCTTCTGTTTTCCTCACTTCCTGTACTCTTGGAAGATCTCTCTCTTCAACAACCTGGACGATTTCTTTCCTTCCTTCATTTCTTTGGATCTTCATTTTGCACTTGCCCTTTAATTTTTCTTGTTTCTTTCAACCGCAGCTTTGCAGCCTGCAACTCTTTATCACGTCACTTTCTTTAACACGTTTTTCGGCCGCTTCCGTTTCAATGTTCTTGACCATTTTGTATTTTACTACTTAGGTTCCAGTTGCTTTTCACCAACCCAAAGTCTTACCAAGCTATTCCTCGTTTCTATTGTTTACTAGCTTTCTCTTCAATATCCTGCATCATTTCCCTTTAGGTCTTTCGCCTTCCCTATAGCCTCGGCCTTAATTTTCATTGTTCCTTCCTTCTGCACTATCCCATGGCTCTTCCTCTAACTCGTTTCTTGCAGCTATTTAACGGTCCGATTCTCTTGTTTTCCTCCCTCCGCATATTCCCAGAAGTTTCGCTTACTTTTCTCTCTCTTACGTCGTGCATGACTTCTTCGCTTCGTTTTTAATTTGATCTTTGGCCCTCAACTTTCCTTGCTTCTACCATCTATACCATTCCAGCCTTCGACTCTTTACGTCATTGAAAATGGAACATCTTTCTCTTATTTCCCTTCTGTTCTCCTCCCTTTGTATACTCTTGAAAGATCTGCTTGTTTTATCTCTCTCTTCAACACCATGCATGATTGTTTCCTTTGAGTTTTTCTTTTTCGCTTTGGCCTTGGCCTTAAATTTTTCCGGTTTCTTCTGATTGCACCATTGCAACTCTTCACCACGCCACTAAATTTTGGTTCTTTCTCTAATTTGTTTTTAATGGTTCAAGTAATATTAAATTTTCAGGTGATGCAAAAATGTTAATCGCGTTGATCCTGGTGGTACTCCTACTGGCAAAATATACCGTGGCGTCAGTAGACAAGTACCACTACAAAGCTGAAGTGCTCCACAACATAACCGACGCGTACCAGGACCTCTCGAGCAAATCGGGGAAGACTTGGTTTAGGTACTATTATGACGGAGGTGCCGAGCCGGCTTACGGTAAGTCGCCTTACTTTCACCAAGTAACAAGTAAGGAATCGATTTCTCGCTTTCAGATTCGCTGGACGACACCACCATAGAAGACGAGTACGATTTCATCATCATCGGATCGGGGTCCGCGGGGTCCGTGCTTGCCAATAGGCTATCGGAAATCCCCCACTGGAAGATTCTGCTGATCGAAGTCGGAAAGGAACCGACGCGTCTTGCGGATATACCCGGAATTGGAAACTTCTTCCTTTTCACGGATTACAACTGGGGGTATCTTATGGAAAAGCAGGAAAATATGTGTTTAGGTTAGTACTACACAAAGACATGGCGAACAATCCACGGGGATGCTTGGCCCGAGCCCAGTGCATCTCCTCCCTTGATCCAAAATCTGAAAATGTCTTCAAATTAAACCCTCTTTTCAAGGTTTGGTAGATAAAAGAATGCACTGGCCGAGAGGAAGGGTGTTAGGGGGAACCAGCATCATCAACTACATGATCCACATACGCGGCAACAGAATCGATTTTGACCGAATTGCAGCATTGGGCAATAGCGGGTGGTCTTATGAGGACGTGTTGCCCTATTACATCAAATCCGAAGACTTCCAGGTGCTCTATCAAGACGAAGGTTTCCACAAACAAGGTGGTTACTTGGGAGTGCAAGACGTATCATACCGCACGGGATCCTCGCACGCGTTCGTGCGTTCCCTTCAAGAGTACGGCTACCCTTACGTCGACTATAACGGTAGGGATCAGTTGGGGGTGTCGTATGTCCACGCGACCACCAGACGAGGTAAAAGATCAAGCGCGCTCAGGGCTTTCCTCGACACGTCGAGGAAACGTCACAATCTAAGAATACTGACCGAAACGAGGGTCACCAAGATACTCATCGACCCCAAATCCAAGAGGGCGTACGGAGTTAAATTCGTCAGAAACAAAAAGACTTTCTACGTGAAAGCCTCCAAGGAAGTTCTGCTTTCAGCTGGTGCTTTGAGCTCACCTCACTTACTGATGTTATCAGGCATCGGCCCCAAGGACCATTTACAACAGTTTGGGATCCCGTGCATCCAAGACCTGCCAGTTGGAGAGAAGCTCTACGATCACTTAACGTTTTTAGGACTCTCGTTTACCGTCAACCAATCCATAGTGTTCCAATCGAGTTTTACAAGCGACCCGAACGCGTTTGCAGAGCTCGCGATGAAAGGCACGGGGCCCCTCTCGAGTATTGGAGGAGTCGAAGCCCTGGCCTTCATACGGACCCCAGCATCGCAGGACCCCGATCCAAACTACCCAGATATGGAGCTGATTTACATCGGAACCAGTTTTCAAGTGGATCGGGGTCAGTTCTATAGAACGTCTTTTAGGATAAACGATGAAACTTACAATAAGATTTGGAGGCCCTTGGAGAATAAGTACGTGTTTTCGATCTGGCCTATGCTCTTCCATCCCAGGTCGTTCGGATCTGTCAGGCTAAAGTCCAAGAATCCCTTCCACAGGCCTAGGTTCTACGGTAATTACTTGACGGATCCGGAAGAGTATGACATGAGGCGATTTATAGCGGCCATACGTGAGGTACAGAAGATCATACAGATGCCGGCTTTTCAAAAGTATGACACCAAGCAGGTCATGACGCCGATACCCGGATGTGAACACCACCACTACGATTCGGATTCTTATTGGATGTGTGCCATGAGGCACTTAGGAGCGACCCTGCATCATCAAATCGCGACGTGCAAAATGGGGCCACCCACGGACCCAGAGGCGGTGGTTGATGATCACTTACGCGTTTACGGGATAAGTCACCTGAGAGTTATTGATACAAGTATTATACCCATACCCATAACGGCCCATACTAACATACCAGCGTATATGATAGGAGAGAAATTAGCTGATATGATTAAATCCGATTGGAAGTCTGCTAACCCCAATATACAACCAAGACTGTACGACCCTTCTAACGACTATTAAACTTAGAATACTTTTATAGCCATAGTTTTAAGGCTACTTTGGTAAGTTGAGGTGGAGATAAAATGTAAGATATCGTTTTTTTTTTTTTTAATAAACTTTAAGAACTACCCAGGTTTACTTATTCTGAATTATATTCCCACTCTCACGTAATATTAGGCGCAACAATTTCTTTCTGATGTAAATATTAGGGCGGAACTTAAAACAGTCAATCAAATTACATGTACACGATAAAAGGGAGAGAGGGCGGAGCTTGAATTAAGATTGGTTTACTTCCAACAGTCAATTATGCATTGAGTCAATAATAAACGTCGAGAGGAAGAAATTAGAATCAAAATTCTCGTTACGTACAAAAAATCAATTAGTAAATAAAGGGGCGGGGTTTACATAACTTTATCTGCGAATAAATCGGCATTATTCGCATGTTATTGCATATCAATGAAAGTTTACAAATCTAAGTTGAAAGAGATAGCCTAATTAGGACTCAGTTAGGCGGGGTTTATAACAGTAAACCAAACTGCAAGGCAAGGCCATGCAGTATACAAACGGTAGGCGTGGAGGAGGCGGGGCAAGAAAGAAGTTAAGATAAGGTATAGTAAGAAGGCGGAGCTTAAAATCACAAATCAAATTATATCAAACGATGACGTAATAAACGGTAGACATCAAGAGGGCGGAGTCTGAGTTTCGGAATCCAGATCTTAACTCGTCTACGGTAATTATTCTCACACTTACGTACATCTGCAGTAAATTTAAAGATAATGCTTGTTTTACAGAAAACCAATAACATAATACGCAGTCAACGTATGAAGACGAATTAAAAGGACAAGACTCATAGTTGCCAATCAGATTGTTCCTGAAAGATGGCGTAGTGAACGATAGCGTCCAGTTTATAAATGAACCGCTGCTTCACGTCAAACCAATGACGCAACCGAAGGCCAACATTTGAGTATAATTCCAGAGGGAGGCTCATTGCCGATTGGCAGTTGAGGAAAATGTAAATGAAAGCCGTCAATTTATGACTCAGGTATTGACGCTGTCTTTACTCGTAGTTCGTAGTTTTGGAACAAATGACAAAATAGAAGACCTGTCATAGGATAAATATTACGAAGGAGACGGGGCTCCAAATTGCCAATGAAATCGCACGCACAGAATAACGTAGTAAATGAGAAAATTGGCATCGAGGAAAACGTCAGTTTTTGCAAAGGTAATGGCCCTCGAGACATACATACAATCCCTGTTTGTTTTATAACAAAATAAAATCACAATTTAAGACCGGCTTAAAAAAGAGGCGGGACCGACACTGCCAATGAGGTTGCTCCTAAAAGGATGACGCAATTTGGTGAGACAGAGGTAAAGGCGAGGTTTGAGTTTAGCCATTGTGATTTACACATAAAAATTACCGTCGACGTTGAACACCTTTTGTTTTACAGCGAACCAACAGGATATACCTTTTTATACAAGAAGGCGGGGCTTGAAATTATAAATCAGATTGCACGTACAGAATAACGGAGTAAACGAAAGCAATCGAGAAGGCGTGATTTAAATTCCAGTTCAAGGTCTACGACTCGCACATTAATAATCCTCGTTTTACAGCAAAACGAAATACCAACCAATCGAAATGAATCATAATCGTACTTAATTAATGTAATATTACATATTTCAGTAAGCTAATTACTCAATTGGAGGGCGACATTTAAGAAACGCATTAAAAGAGGCGGGTCAGGAATTACCAATCAGGTTGCCCTCATAGCAAGGCGGAGTCAATTGATGAGACGTCAGGAGGATGGGATTGAGTTTTATTTTATTACGTCCACCTAAATTGTCGTCATGCATTGGAAGAAGGAACCATAACTTTTGTTTTACAGCAGAGCAATGAGGTCCGTATTTGAAATATAAGTGTAAAGAAGACGGGGCCAGAAACCACCCATCAGATTGCACCTTGGAATTTAGAGCCTTCAAGAAAGGGAGCTTGCAATTAAAAAATTACATATTCTATTATCAAACTGTTCATAGCGGACCAGTCACGAGCAATGAAATGGGTGGAACTCGAAAGTGCCAATCAGAAATTAAACTAGGCATCGAGAGGGCGGAGTTTAATCTTTGTTTAATATGACTGACGAAAATTAACATAAACAATTAAATGTCCAAGCCTGCAATCAAGTGTAACTGGCAGGAAAGCATGTAACTTTTGTTTTACAGCAGGTCAATAAGGTCCAAATTTGAAATGCAAAGGAAGAAGAGGGCGGGGCTTGATATTACGCCCAGAGCTCTCCTTCTTGACGAGTGCAACTTCTAGGTGCTCTACCCAAAAGTTGTACCCATCAAGGAGGAGAGCTTGGAATTGAAACTTAACGTTTTTCAAGGATCAACGAAAAAGACGAAACTCAAAATGCCACTACCGCAATCAAGAAGCATACTTGGACGAAAGCTTCCAAATAGTTTTCGGTTATCAACCACGTACACTCGTTAGACAAACTAATTTCCTTAATACATTCACCGGAAGAAACTTCCGGCTAATAAAATTCTGATTTGCGCCACAAAAATGCGCTAGAAAGTCTCACCTGGATTACGAAACGAACACATTCAGAGTATCCACCTGCAGGCAACAACGACGACGAGCTCGTTGACATTTGACTGGCAAACAACGAAATTTAAGGTCCTCCCATCAAAATGTAGAAGCCAGTTCTGATTCCACGTACGGACACGCGCGCCGGTCACTCGCTAACAAGAAGTTCACCGAAACTGGTGTGTTTAAGATCTGGGTGAGTAGATTTTTCTTTTGTTTTATCCACAATAACGCACTTATCTTTATTTGTCATTTAAATTTTTTTATAAACTTGCAATTGCTTACGTCTTAAAGCAGAAAGCACCCTCAATATAGTCACCCTATAATTTTTCATAATGATGCGCAGAAGTACGCCCTTTTTGGCATATCCATAGAGAGTGCTAAAAAAATTGATGATGCAAGAGATATGTTTCTTAGAGTCACGTGCAGGAGGAGGAGGCATGAGAACCAATTCACTCCCGAAGAAGCATCGGTCGACGAGCCTCAAAATCAGATGTTAACATTGAAAACGGTTGCATGGTAATTGAAATTAGAAGAGTCCATTCCAATATAACTTTCCCTACTTCTATTTGCCTTATCTTCGAGGAAAAAAACTTGGTTGTAACTCGTTTATGACATCAATCAAACAATCACATAAAATTATCCCCTTATTTGGTTTTTATGCTTTAATATATGCAGTGCATTCAATCTGCAATAAGCAAGCGTGATTTGTCAGCCTTGCAACAGAGGTGACACATTAAAGACGAGTTCAGGGATGAGGTCGCTTTCTTAACAGTAAAAGGTGGGTTGGGTTTGTACACAAACTTGTACAATCGAGGTCGGTTAATGTGTTGCATCATTAATTACTTTCTTTTTTTCAGTTGTTAGAAGGACCATGCTGCGGAAATTCGTCCTGTTTGTTCTTCTGGCCGTACACGTGACCGGTTCTTTGGAGTCCTTGCCGCGCCAAGATGATGAGGAGGATAGATCAAGGTCGGCCCGATATTTGTTTGCTAACTACACAAACATTCGAGCTCCACTCTTTTACGGTAAGGTCCTTGCATGGCACTTGATGTCCTTATTAATTAAAAAAAAAAACTTGAAGAACTGCACTTACTGCACGCCCGAAATATTTTTAAACCACTTTTTTATCTACATTCCTTCTTTCATAACCTGACAGCACGCGAATATTTGCAACTCTAAAAAATCTTGGCCTACATTAAGTGAATCTGGTACTGTTATATAATGTTGCTGTTATATAAATATTAATTACTGTAACTGGTTACTGCTAGTCACGATAAAAACCCAGTTCTACAATACGTAACGATTTATTTCCGACGTTTATATACAAAAGAAAGTCAAGGTAACAATATCTATTCAATTAATAAACGCCCGATGCATCTTTGGTCTAAATTTCAAGCTTAAATTTACAGCAAATTGAAAACGAAAATGAAAAACACGCCCACTTTTATCATGTGTTCTTAGGAAGCCCCGCCCATGTCTTGGGGGCCTCCAACTTCATAATACTGGATTCGGGATTGGCTGGCGCAGTATTGGCCAGACGATTATTAGATAACGTTAAGTAAAGAGACCTTACACACTCCACAAGGTCACGTCGACACTTTATCTATCAATTCAATTAATACACTGACGCGTCTTTGGTCTACAAATCAAGGTTAAATTTACAGCGAATACAAAGCGAAAAAGAAAAACACGCCCACTGTTATCATCATATGTTCTTAGGAAGCCCCGCCCTTGCCTCCAAGGCCTTCGACTTCATAATAGTGGGTTCTGGATCGGCCGGCGCGGTATTGGCCAATCGCCTGTCAGAAAACCCCAACTGGAACATCCTACTTCTAGAAACCGGGAAGGAAGCAGCCCGCCTAGTCGACATCCCAGCGATTGCTAACCTCCTTCAGTTCACCGACTACAACTGGGGCTACCTAACGGAAAAACAAGAGAATATGTGCTTAGGTAACCTCGACCCCCCCCCCCATCACTTGAAGACGTTTTTAAGTTAATTTTAGGTTTGGATAACCAAAGAATGCACTGGCCACGTGGTAGGGCCCTTGGAGGAACCACGATCATCAACTACATGATACACGTCCGCGGGAACAAGCTGGATTACGACGGTTGGGCGGCCAAGGGTAATAGGGGGTGGTCATACACAGACGTGCTTCCGTACTTCAAGAAATCCGAGGATTTCCTGGTGAGGATCCAAGATCCGGGTTATCACCAAAAGGGCGGGATTTTGGGCGTCCAGGACGTACCCTACCGATCCAAATCGGCAGACGCGTTCGTTATGGGCATGCAGGAATTTGGCTACGCCTACGTCGACTACAACGGCGCGAATCAAACGGGGGTGTCCTACGTCCACGCGACCCTTCGCGCCGGGAAAAGATCCAGCGCGCTAGAATTCATAAACAGGGCGAGGGGGCGACCCAATTTGAAGATCATCACCGAGGCTAGGGTCACGCAAGTCCTCATCGACCCCAAATCGAAGCAAGCTGAAGGTGTGGAATTCGTTCGAAACAGAAAGCGTTACGTGGCTAGATCTTCGAAAGAAGTGATCGTATCAGCCGGCGCTTTGAGTTCCCCCCAATTACTAATGCTTTCTGGGATAGGCCCCAAAGAGCATTTACAGGAGCTAGGGGTTCAACTAATTCAAGATTTGCCAGTCGGCAAGAAGCTTTATGACCATCTAACGTTTTTTGGATTGGTCTTCACCGTGAACGAGTCCATTGTGCTCCAGCAAAGTATGTTGACCGATCCTAATACGGTCCTGCAATTTGTTTTGAATAGGTCGGGTGGTCTGACGAATCTAGGGGGCGTTGAGGCGCTCGGGTTTATTCGTACGCCGCTCGCAACGGATTCTAGGCCCGACATGGAATTGCTTTTCTTGGGTGGTGGGCTGCATACAGACGCCGGCCTTTATTACAGGAAGTCCTTCCGAGTGACCGATGAGATCTACAACGCCGTCTTCAAGCCCCTTGAGGGAAAATTCGCGTTTTCGGTCCTTCCGATGCTGTACCACCCCAGGTCTTTCGGTCGGGTCGAACTAAAATCGCGAAATCCATTTCACTGGCCCAAGTTTTACGGCAATTACTTCAGCGATGGTGAAAACTATGACGTGAGGAAGTTCATAGCGGCGATTAGAGAGGTACAAAGGATGGTTAAGATGCCGGCGTTTCAGAGATACGACGCGAAGCAGGTGACGACGCCCATTCCTGGATGTACCAGTCAACAGTTTGACTCGGATGGTTATTGGGAGTGTGCCCTAAGGCATATATCGGCTACCTTGCATCATCAAGTTGCCACTTGTAAAATGGGGCCCGCTTCTGACCCAGAGGCGGTCGTTGATGACCGTTTGAAGGTGCACGGGATTAAAAGACTTCGGGTCGTTGATACCAGCATCATACCAGAACCAGTGTCAGCTCATACGAATGTGCCCGCGTATATGGTCGGGGAAAAAGCTTCGGATTTGATTAAGGATGATTGGACCAACAAAAATAGTTAACTAGACCGAATTTCAACAGTATTATCAGAAAACGATAAGGATAGCTGGAGGTATGTGCATACACGCATAAATTGTGATAAAACCAGGGAAACTAGAACTAGAAAATGGTGTACACGTCGAAACCACATAAATACATCATAATTTATGTACCGAAGTTTGTAGAAATTAAAATAAACGTTTGCTTCTTACTGATTGTTTATGTAAATTAAAAAAAAAGTGTTATCCATGGCGTACGACCTAGGACTCACCTAGCCGTAAGGTCGTAAACCAGTTCAAGAGTAAACAGTGCCAGCATTGTCGAGTTTTACACAGAAGGTCAACGCTACATCGGCCGGGTTAACGGCCGTGAAACTTGATCAATTAAGACTTGCCAAAAAATTCTTTTAATACAGTTCGAAACTCGAAGGCGATAGAAACTTAAAGGTAGTAAACAAACAATACAAATTTTAAAAGTAATACTCAATTTTTAGATGATTTTGTGGGTCATGGTAGTCATGAAACTTCTGCAGTGCTCCTTGGGTAGTCAATTAAACATCGCTGAAGAGATTTCTGCAAGGTACGAGGCCGAGTGGAAACGAAACGCACGTGTTCTGCCATATCCCCAATACACAGCTTTTGTCCAAAAAGGTATGTCAAGAGTCAAGAGCAATTCGAAGAATTAAATTTTCTTTCTACTCAAATAATTGAACGCTTTATAGTATTAACTACTGTGCCACTAAGGCTATTTCTACCGATAATCTGTGATGGCGTAGTGGTTAGTGTAAACCAATTTAAAGCTTGGCCCTGGATTGGTTACTCGATCTATACAAGGTCACTTGACATCATATAATATCTTTGCAGATGAGGCTTTCGATTTCATCATCGTCGGATCAGGAGCTGCCGGGTCAGTCCTGGCTAATAGGCTTTCGGAAAATCCCAACTGGAAAATTTTACTGCTCGAAGCGGGGAAGGTACCTTCGTTCTTAACAGATGTACCAATTTTAGCGCCAACATTCCAACAAACCGACTATAATTGGGGATATTTGGCAGAAAAACAAGACAACATGAGCCTAGGTAGGTTGACCTTACAACTAATTACCATTTTGAAAGCCTACAGGAACATAATGTCGCCATAGGGAAAGACTTCCGCAAGCAACTACGTCGGCGCTGATAAATTGACCTGGTTCTGACTTAGCAATTCTAGTCTTGACCTCACAATTCTGGTCCTGACTCACGATATTCAAGCGATTTTAACTTTTGGACTCAAATGACTTCTTTTATCGACCCATCTTTGATACTGAACCTAAACATCGTAATTGGAATGATTTCTTGTAGGTTTGGAGGAAGGAAAAATGGCTTGGCCCAGAGGCAAAGCACTAGGAGGTACGTCAATCATAAACCAGAACATCTACACAAGAGGAAACAAACTAGATTACGACCGTTGGGCATCACTAGGAAACCCCGGATGGTCATACGAAGACGTCCTGCCGTACTTCAAGAAATCAGAAGACTCACACCTCGACGCCTCAGACCAAGGTTATCACCAAACAGGAGGTAACTTAGGGGTCCAGAACGTACCGTACCACACACCTGGGGTACCAGTCTTCATAGAAGCAATGAAACAGTACGGGTGTAAATACGTCGATTACAACGGGAAAGATCAGCTGGGAGTGTCGTACATGCAAGCCACGCTTAGACGAGGGCGAAGAGCCAGTGCCTTGAGATCATTTTTGGATCCGGCAAGGTTTAGAGGCAACTTGAAAATTTTGCCGGAAGCTCGGGCGACCAAGATATTGATACATCCTCAAAGTAAGCGGGCGTATGGCGTTGAGTACGTTCGACTCAAGAAAAATCACACTGCTTTTGCTAACAAGGAAGTTCTGATATCAGCTGGCGCGCTAAACTCCCCCCAATTACTGATGTTATCGGGGGTAGGCCCAAAATGGCACTTGGATGAGCTTGGGATATCCTTGGTGCAGGATTTACCCGTCGGCCAGAAAGTCTACGACCACCTCTCGTTTACAGGTTTGGTCATCGAGGTAAACCAAGACATTGTCATGCATCCCGAGGTCGCGTTGGGCCTGGATGTGCTGCCCAAATTTTTGCTAAACGGAACGGGCCCCCTCACCCACTTGGGGAGTATGGAAGCAATCGCTTACATCCGCACCAACGCGTCTACAGACCCCGCCTTGAATTACCCAGACGTGGAGCTACTCTACGCAGGGGGGCACTTCCATACCGATCGCAATCTAGTTTACAGAAAAAACGCTAGGGTAACGCAGCATATTTACGACGTCACTTTTAAACCGCTGGAAAATAGGTACGCAGTGTCGATAACCCCAATGTTGCTACACCCCAAGTCATACGGATACATAAGATTGAAATCCAGCAACCCCTTCCACTGGCCCAAATTCTACGGCAACTACTTCACCGACAACTCAGACGTGAAGACCTTCATAGCGTCAATTCGAGAGATCCAAGCCATCATCGAGCAGCCAGCGTTGAGGAAATACGGCGCTAGGGTATGGTCCGTGCCAATTCCGGGTTGCGAGAGGTTCAAATTCGATAGCGACCCATACTGGGAATGTGCTTTGAGGCACGTGACGATCACCTTGCACCATCAAGTAGCCACGTGCAAAATGGGACCCGCCACTGACCGTGAAGCGATTGTGGATGAGCGCCTTAAGGTTCGTGGTGTTGATAGGCTTAGGGTCGTGGACACGAGCGTCATACCAATACCGCTTTCCGCTCATACCAACGCTCCCGCTTACATGATTGGGGAAAAGGGAGCCGATTTGATTAAAGAAGACTGGAACCACAATGTTAGCCTAATCCCAAACATTTTCTAGTATTATTTGGTAAAGTAATGGCATTAAATGATGGCGTACCTTATGTTGTATGGATCTAATAAAGTTTCTGTGAATTTTGCGGGCTGTTTAACACCCAGAATTAAGGCAGAAAATATACTAATGTCGAGGTATACCTTGCATTAGTCACTGCGCCGCTGGGTTTAAAAGTCTTGGTGGCACAGGCAATGTTTGACGCTCAACTGTGATCTCTTTCGGTAGACGTACAATTGAACATTGCTGATGGTATAAACCAGCTAGATCATTTCAGGTCTCCTCATATTAAACTCTGTTGGTTTATTGTGTGTAGTAGAATGTCTCCCTACCTCTCCCTCGACTTTCCTCCCACGGCAAAGGTAAAAAATATATTCAAAAGTTCGGGAGGCCTATGGCGCCTGGGCCCAGCATACAATAACTCGAGCGACCGCAATCTAAAGCTTGTGCCTCATCTGATAAGCATGTCATAAACTAATTATAATTCGCAAGCAAATGGCGTAGAATATTTCGATTTCATTAATCTGAGGCAAATGCAGTCATAACACGGACACTATTGACTTTAAGTCTCGACTTCCGTACGTCACTTCCGCCACTCATTTCGATCCTAGGTTCTATTCAACGTTCTTTCCGAAGAAGCAGTTAAAGCAAAACAAAGAAAGTTTGTCACAAAGGAGGGCACTCGTCCATGACGCTCACTATATAAATTGACGCGAAATTAAAAAATTATTTCACCGATAATCACAGGCATGATTATTTATATAATTACATGAAATGTTCACTCTGCTCTGTGTAATCACGTTGTATATGCGCTTGCTACGCCAATAAATATCTTATCTTATAAATTGGCGCCCAACTGAGAAGCTTTCAGCGCTTGAGCATGTAAGAAAATTGGCGCCCAACGTGGGGCCTCACTATAATATGTTCATTAGTACTTTTTTCTTGATTCTGACTCAAAACCAAGCTGGTAAGTATTGTGGAATAAATGGGTGACATCCTCTATGTAGATATTCTTATATTCAGTGGCATAACTACAAAATTCAATTCAAATAGATTATGTGCGTGCTCAATGTAAAATCACGCGATAGTAATTTACAGCACAAAGGAGGGAAGTATAAGACGTTGTTTCCCTCCACCATCCTACGCACCAATGTACACCCCACAACCGTCCGAAATAATTAACATATGACTTTAATTATAATTGCGTAACACAGGCGGCTTATGCTCCTTTTTTTTTATTCACCTACTTATATTTTGCTTGACCGCACTTTATTAACGAAAGCAGTTTTATATAACGCGACGGGAATTTTTTTTTGGGCAAGCAAAACTCGCCTGGCCTTCTTAATTACGCAAAGTCACACACACGCAATGATTTTGAGCAATTTTTATTTTATTTTGCGGGCGATTTCAAAATCCATCAACCAGAGTGGACCAAGAGAGAAAGTCCCGAGCGGGTCCCGAAACTCAAACTAATTAATAAAAAACATATAAAATTGATGCCGTAATTTATTAAGCGCACATAAATCTAAGCCACACGCATATATTAGTTTCAGAAATATTTTTTTAAGACGTGGTTTCACGGCCGAAAAATTTTGCAGTTCCGCAAACCAACCCAAGCAGATCTGTTGAATGCAGATATATAAAGTTCTTCGATTCGTTCTACACATTTCGTGAAGTATTTTTGTATGTAGACGACGCAGATGAAAAAAGAGGGCGAATGGAGGTATTAACGATGTTGCTGTGCTCAGTTGTTTGGATAGGCTCAACTCAGCCCCCTCGGATGCAACGCCAAACCGCTGAAGAAATGCTTGAGTCCTTGCGGACGGTATTTACACAGACGGCCGAACTCAACGCAATCGTGTTGTCGAATGTCACGTACGACTACTTCGACCCAATCGATTTCATAGGTAAAGATATTGTAATGGCATCACACCACGGGCACGGTCGAGTGGGCCAGTAGACTCCCTCGAATACTGACCCAAGAAGGGTGACGACCCCAAGCAGCCACATACTACCCACTGCGCCACTGCTCGCACAAAAAGCTAACTGCACTTTTACATTTAAGGTCCTCAACAAATAGAAACGTACGACTTCATAATAGTAGGCGCAGGAAGCGCAGGCACCATATTGGCCAACCGTTTATCCGAGATCCCTTGGTTTAATATTCTACTCATAGAAGCAGGGGGGCAAGCCGAATTCTTCACGGAAGTACCCGCACTAGCAGGCCTTGAAATTTTCAGCGAGTACAACTGGGGTTACCTAACGGAACCCCAACGCAACGTCGGCTTAGGTAGGACCCCTTCAAAAATCTAACAGGTATCACATTTTACAATTCTTTCAGGTCTAAAAGATCAAAGAATACTTTGGTCGAGAGGCAGAGGACTGGGTGGATCATCCCTTATAAATTTCATGGTACATACCAGAGGCAATCGGATCGATTACGACCGCTGGGCGGCGCAGGGCAACCCCGGATGGTCATACGACGAAGTCCTGCCCTATTTTAAGGTAACCGAAGACTCCAGGGTGCTATTTGAGGACCTCCCTTACAGAAACCGCGGAGGCGAGCTGACAGTGGAAGACCTTGATTACCGCTCGCTATCAGCCCTCAGTTTCGTGCAAGCCTGCCTAAA
The DNA here is from genome assembly GCA_039766575.1 of Serrognathus titanus. Lineage (NCBI taxonomy): Eukaryota > Metazoa > Arthropoda > Insecta > Coleoptera > Lucanidae > Serrognathus > Serrognathus titanus. The sequence goes on from CM077911.1 coordinate 1,987,087, forward strand.
TCTGGGGTACCCTTACATAGATTATAACGGCGCCGAGCTACTCGGAGTATCCTTCGTCCAAAGCACCGTCCGGAACGGCTTGAGGTGCAGCGGTGAGAAGGCCTTCCTCAGACCGGCGAAGGACAGGCCGAATTTGACCATCCGCACGAATTCCCCGGTGACCAAAGTACTAATCGACGGTGAAAACTCGGCTTATGGCGTCGAGTTTTTAAGGAGGGGGGTCAAGTACGCGGCGAGGGCGACCAGGGAAGTCATCCTATCAGCAGGCGCCATCAACTCACCTCAACTACTGATGCTATCGGGGGTGGGCCCACAAAATCACTTACGAGAACTAAACATACCGGTCAAAAAAGACCTGCCCGTAGGACAAAAACTTTACGACCACTTCCTCTACCTCGGCATGATTTATAAAATGAACCAAAGCATTGGATTTGATACTCCCAGTTGGTCCGATCCCGTCTCATTTATTGAGTTGACCCAATTCGGGACCGGATCGATGGCGGGTACCGGAGTCCTCGAAGCGCTGGTTTTCATTCAAACAAACGAATCAACCATCCCTTATTATCCCGATATTGAGTTGATATTCGGCGGACTTCACCTGAACACAGATGGTGGTGTGGGGTTGGCAAGAACGTTCAACGTTAAAGACGAGGTATACGATGCCATCTTCAGGCCGTTAGAGGGACAGGTTACCGTAGCTATTTTCCCCATGTTGTTGCACCCCAAGTCGTACGGTTGCATGAAACTACGCTCGGCCAATCCCTTTGAGTACCCAAAGTTGTACGGGAATTACCTCAGCGACCCGGAAAATAGCGACGTGAAGACGTTGATCGCGTCCATCAGGGAAATACAGCGGATCTTTAAGACTCCCGCCTTTCAGGAGTTCGGGGCTGAACAAGTTACGACCCCCATACCCGGATGCGAGCTTTACGAGTACGATTCTGATGCGTACCTAGAGTGTGCCATACGGACACTTGGGACGACCGTCTTCCACCAAACCACCACTTGCAAAATGGGGCACCGCACAGACCCGGAGGCCGTCGTCGATGAAAGATTGCGAGTTTACGGCGTGCGTAACCTCAGGGTAATAGACTCGAGCGTGATTCCGGTGACGCTATCGGGTCACACCAACGTTCCTACTTATATGGTGGGGGAGAAAGGGGCTGACATTATAAAGCAAGATTGGTTGAAATTTTTGTAATCATAAAGAAATCCTATCCAAATTCACCAAAGACATTCAAATATATAGGGTGATGCTATACTCTAGTATTTTATTTCATCCGATTGATCTTGCCCCGATTTGAAGACACTTGTTCTGCTTTACCCTGTGATTAAGTTATGGAATGACAGGTCAAGGTCAATACAAAATACTTAATAAATACGAAAAAATACAAGAAAATATTTTTAACGGTCTTTCGAATATATAGGGCGATACTATACTTTGGTTTTTTACTATTAATCCATTGGTTTTGCCTCAAAATGAAGCTTCTGTCTTGCAAGACCTCTGATTAGTTATTATGCTCTTAAACGCTTGAGGGCTTTATGTATTATTCTCCAATAAGGCACCGTTCGCATCAGTTTACAGAAAAAATGAGGCCCAAGGTCAGTAAATTGTGAACTTAAAATTGAATAGGTATTACTATTACGAAGCAAATACAAAACAGAAACATTTTAATTAGTCATTCAAATATATGGGGTGTTCCCATACTGCAGTCTGCTGTTTACTACGATCGGAAATATCTCATTGGCTTTGAAAATGAAAAACTGGACAACTCCAATACGTTTGTGTTCCTTTGTTGGAAGACTTCTGTTTAGTAATGCAATTAAGTAGTTAAGTAAGATTAGAATGTTGACAATTACAGAGTTTATATTCTAATACGCTCTTCGAAGTCATAGTACGTGATGTAATCACTGACATGCTCCCTATGAGCCTTCCATAGTTACAGGTACGGTATCTTAGCTTCCAGATATGGGGCAAAAGCACTCTGGGGCAATTTACCCGAAAGACAAATGATTTCAAACCTTATTCTCGGTTTCACTCCTGAATGGTGGGAAGGTCTCTTCAGGAAAACCACTTTTCGGCTTTATTGTGCATCTTACACCATCTGTTCAAACTGTACCCTCATAACGTCCCCCAATTGACTGTCACAGTAGCAATCATCCGCGCAGTAATTAGGTTATAATCAGGGAAACTTCAATAGTCAATGCAAACAACTCGTAGAGTCGCTTAAACAATAACTCGTTAGATTGAGTTGAGTAAAATCGTAGCTCGTAGTCAAAATTTCATAGAAATCGATTCAACTACGAAAAAAAAGAGTTGAACGAACTGAACAAAAAAAAGAGCTCTCTACTGTGTCACGACGTAAGTTGTGGGCGTATATCCTCTTCCGCCCCATCTTCTTTTATCCATCCTAACCTATAACATTTATTTCTCAGTAAGCCCGATGCTCGTTTCCATCATTCTCTGCATGTCTCCACTCAATGGTTCCATTTTCGTTCCATGGTTGAGAATCGGTTTAATGGTTGTGCTTCTTTTCTAAAGGCTTCAATAAACGACTTCAGTTCAGTATCACCTTATACGGTTCTTACTTGCACGTAAAAATTCTTTTGTTAAATTACTCCAGTTCAGTATCACCTTGTATTGCTCGTACTTGGACGTAAAAATGGCGCTTAAAAATTCCAACTTTAAAAGTGAATATTATACAGGTTGGCTTACTGCTGCTACCCACAGAGAGAACTGCCATATCAACAAGAATTAAGACCGGTTTATAGATTGCAGTCTTTGTAAGGCTGGGTTTATAAAACACTGCAGTAGCTCCTCCATAGGGATAAATGAAGTATTTTAAAAAATGGAAATACAGTTTTTTGTTTAAGAATTTTTAAAAAATGTTTAAAATTTGTTAGTACTTGACACTCAAAAAATTGAAAAATCTAGTAGTTGACATATAATGAGTATTAGTGTTTGACATGAAAATGAAACAATTTTTCATACTAATTGAAAAGAATTTTAATCTACAACTAAATATAAACATTATAAGAAGGACTATTATTTTCAACCATCAACTTCAATGGGTGTCAGAAATTGGTATTTAATTGTCTCTCCAGCACTAATAATTTTAGGGTTCGGCAATTTCCTCAATATTTGGTTCAATTTTATAAAACTTATATCTTTATCGTTTTGTTTGAACATAGTTTTGTTTTCGTCACAACAATTCATACCAAGAACTTCAGCGTCGCTATTTTTAAAGACTTTTTGTATAATCCATACACATTTATAATCCTTTAGACTGCCGGGAAATTTAACTAATATATATTCACCTTCTTTATAACCATTCACTGTTTCCTCATCAGGCTCTTCATCATTCTCTTCTGAAGATAAGTCATCTATACTACTCCCAGATTCAACCCATGACTCATCATCAGTACTTGAGGAATATTTTCGTCTCCTCGTAGATGTCTTTCGTTTCTTCTCAATAGTCTTCTGTTTTCTGCGTTGGTCCAGCTTTTCTTTTTTTAAAATATCATTCTCTTATTTTTTCTTCTGTCTCTCTTCAGCTCTTTTCTTTTTATCCTCTAGTAAGCGTATCTTTTTATTCTCTTTATTTTCATGGTAGCCTTGCCATTCTTTTGATGTTACTGGTATCTTCTCTACTTTTCATTTTTTTGAGGTTACGGGGTTAGGTTCAGGCTAGAAAAGCACACGTTTGAAAGGGGACGGCACAATTTCTTCGGGTGATGCGTGCATCTTTACCAAATCAGAACCAGGTGGATGAGTGGTTGTGACAGAGGGGCCTGGAAGACTTGTTTTTGCCGAATCAAGGTCAGATTCTTGAGGAGATTTTGGCGACTGGTTAGTATTTTTATTTTCCTTTGTTGGTGTTACATGAGGCTCATAAATCGCCGATTTATGTACATCTACTTGTACCAATATCTTGTTGAAAGTATCTACTTCAGGTTCGGGTATTTGTTGAGAATTTATTTCAGTGTTTATGTCTTGTCGTATTGAATTTTCGAAGGCGGGCGGAGTGGCTTGGTTGATGCTATTAGTATTGACTTCTTCGTCCTCATATTTTATTTGTTGCATCTTGTTCTGCAAATTTTTTTGATTGGATGTTTTTTATTTCTTTTTCAAGATTGCTGTATTCCAGGCAAATATTCGTGTAGAAAGTAAAAAGTGATAAATCCTGATTGTCACCATTCCAATTTTCACTTGATTTGAAACTAATTAGTTTCTCTTTATCTATATATTTTTCCATAAAATATATTCCACTCTTTAATTCCTGCAGTTGTTGCTCTTTCTTCACAATATCAATTTTCTGATTGGGAAATGTAATAGCATTGACATCCCAGGGAACAAGGCCACATTTTCGGAACCCATTTTTCAAAATGGATGGTGTAAGTTTCTGTGCTAATACTTTTCCTAAAAGTGGGCAAAAGTGAATTCTTCTTAAAGTTGGTGACTGTCAATGATCGATGCGCCATTGTTGAACTGCATCCTTCCAACCACCTTTCAGTGACCGAAAAACAGCAACCTCCATAGGCTGAATCAAATGCGTTGCGTTTGGGTAAAGAGCTACTAGAATTATACCATTTTGAGCACAAAATCTACTTTTATGCAAGGTCATGTGTGACGAGTGAATGAAAAGAATAATGGGGCGAGGAATTTTCATTCTAGTCAGCCAGAAAATCGCCTTGCAGTTGTCGCTAGTTGGTTCTAGCGTTCACAGATTATTAGAAACAGTTTTTAATTCCCTATTTTGAACGATTAAAATCGAAAATGTCAACTACTAATACAGTGTCAAGTACAAGTGCGTTTACCTTAATTCTTATGTTGGCAACGTTTCGCTGTCGTTGCAGAAGGAGTGCTTCAGATCAGGTGCTGCTAGAGACTGTTACTATGAAGTAGTACCAACAACAGCGACAGTAACAATAAGCCCTGAAGAAGTCCTTGTTATAATCGAAAGTTCAAGTTCGGTAACACTCTGTACTGTTTTAACCTGCACCTAAAAATTATGCAAAAAAACTCAAACTTTGAAACATCAGTGTTGTACAGGGTGGTCCAATTTTATCCACAGAGAAATTTGTAGCAGCAGATTGCCGTAGACGTAGAAAAACTGGATTCTCGGATATGGCAAAAACTATTTAAAGCTGGATTTATAAAACAAGTCACAATGACAGATCAACACAGCCCTTTTTGTCTTTTTTTTAAATTGTATTGTACAGGGTGATCCAACTTTACCGTGCACAGAGAGAATTTCTGCGACAGATAAAAAAAATAGGCATTGTTTACAAATGGGTGTAAGAGGCAATGACCTTCACATGAAAAAGAAACTATTTAAGTCTGGATTTATAAGTTATTGCCGATAGCACGTCGCATGTCGGGCAACTTTACCGTTCATCCTATCTAAGTCAAGTGCTTCAGGACATTTTTCTTTTCTCACGTTTTTCTTTAATGTTGAAGGTTTCTACCCTTGTAGTTAAGTGGTATACAAATCGGTATGTCTCTGTTCCATATTTTTTTTTGTTTCTATTACATCACGTTGCATGTAACTGATACAATATCGGTTGATGCAACAACGAGATTAATTACGTATATGGGGGGTTCGCGGAAAGTGAAACTGACATTCAAGAGATGCACATTCAAGAGAGATAATGCATTATGGAAAAAATTACGTGACGATACATCATTTAACGCATACGGTAAAAGAAGGAAGGCCATAAAACATCTGCATTGCTCGAAGGTGACCACTTCGAAAGGTAAGAAACCCTCTAACAACAAACCAGTTCGATAATGTTCCAGGTATAAGTTGCAAGCTTCCAGAGAAAGTTCACTACATTGTGTGTCCGCATCAATTGAACAGGTAAGACTTTTTTTTAATTTTGAAGCCAAAACTTTTTAATAAAAAAATAGTTAAATCTAATTCGAGAAACCAAAGGGCTGCCCAATGTTTCTAAATTTAATTCAAACTTCGTTGCCATACATGCAGGAAATATCTATAAAGATGCGCGGGAAATTCATGTAATGACCTGGCAACACTGTTCCGGAAAATCAAAGTGATCGTCTCGTGTTTGTTTATGATTTATTATTAACCTACCAGACCTGTTCTTAAATATTTTCGACTCCCAAACCCATTAATCTTCGATCACATTTCACTTAACGCCGGTGAGTGACCCCGCGTTTCAATAAACAAAGTCAAGATCGAGATGACGAGGTGCTAACCGAAAATACAGACACCGTAAAACCAACAAATAAAACTTTAAGTGATAAAATTGATTTTGTGACAGTCAACAAAGCAACTGCACCATGACGCTTTTTGCGAGGCTGACATGGGTGTTGGCCGTTTTGATCGAGTTATCTTTGGCGGGTGGGCATTTGCCCCAAACAGCCGAAGAAATGCTCGAGTTACTGAGGATACAGTTTAAACAAGCGGCCGACTTGAATAACATCAAACTGAAGAATATTTCGTATGACCATCGCGACTTTCTGGGTAAGTTCACAAAATAAAACGAAAAAAGTAACTACATTTCTAATAATTACAAGGGCCAAACTATGTTGAAACGTACGACTTCATAATAGTAGGAGCTGGGAGTGCTGGGACTGTGCTGGCGAATAGACTCTCCGAAGTCCCATGGTTTAAAATCCTGCTCGTCGAAGCTGGAGGCGTCGGCGACTTTATGACTGACATTCCAGCCCACGTCGGCCTCCAACAATTCGGTCAGCACAACTGGGGCAATCTAGCCGAAGTCCAGGACAACATGGGATTAGGTAAGAGAGCCCCAGGCGTCCGATTTAACCTCCCCTTACGCATTTCAGGTCTAAAAAATCGAAGAATGCTTTGGTCCAGGGGTAAGGGCCTCGGTGGATCATCCCTCATCAACTACATGATACACATCCGGGGTAACCGAATCGATTATGACACCTGGGCTGCAATGGGTAACCCCGGTTGGTCATACGAGGAAGTTCTACCATACTTCAAGAAATCCGAAGACTCAAGAGTGAAATCTAAAGACTCCCCGTACAGAAACCACGGAGGAGAATTAACAAACGAAGACGTCGCGTACAGATCCACCTCCGTTCACGCATTCGTCGAGGGGTGTCTAAGCCTTGGATACCCCTACGTCGATTATAACGGCGCCCAACAGTTAGGAGTGTCGTACATTCAAGCGACCACCAGGGATGGGTTGAGGTGCAGCGGCGAAAAGGCATTCCTCCGACCGGCGAGGAAAAGGCCGAATTTAACCATACGGACAAACTCGTTGGTAACCAAAGTTTTGATTAATAATAGAAACGCGGCATACGGTATCGAGTACATAAGGAAGAACGTCGGGTATACAGCAAAGGCATCGAGGGAGGTCATATTATCAGCAGGGCCTTTCAATTCTCCTCAGTTACTGATGTTATCGGGAGTGGGTCCTCGAGATCACCTAGCGGAATTAGGAATACCAATCAAAAAAGACCTGCCCGTCGGCCAAAAACTTTACGATCACCTGATGTATTTAGGACAGTCATACACAGTGTCCGCGGATATTGGTATTAACACAACCTCTTGGGGCGATCCCGCTTCATTCGTGGAACTACACAAATCTGCGAGTGGCCCCCTCACTAGTATAGGAGGCACTGAAGGGATCGCTTTCTTTAAATCGCACGTATCCACTCATCCATGGCCATACCACCCAGACTTGGAGTTTTTGTTTTTCGGGTTGGGCTTTGGCTCGGATCGCGGTTTAATTTTCGCTAGATTCTTTCAAGTAGCGGACGAAGTATATAACGCCCTGTTCAAGCCGTTAGAAGGGCAGCCGATCATAACGATCGTACCTATCCTTTTACACCCTGAGTCATACGGCCATATAAAGCTACGTTCTGCAAGTCCGTTTGATTATCCGAAATTGCACGGTAATTTCTTTACGGACCCCGAAGGACTGGATGTTAGGACCTTCATCGCGGGTATAAGGGAAATCCAACGGATTTTTAGCACGCCGGCGTTCCAACGACTCGGGGCTAAACAAGTGAAGACCCCCATGCCCGGGTGTGAAGCTTACGAGTTCGATTCTGATCCCTACTTGGAGTGCGCCCTCCGCACTCTCTCCGCATCCGTGTACCACCAGGTCAGTACTTGCAAGATGGGGCCCCACATTGATCCGGAAGCAGTCGTAGATGCCAGGTTACGTGTGTACGGCATAAAAAACCTGAGGGTCATCGATACCAGCGTGATTCCGACGATACCATCCGCGCACACCAACGTCCCTGCTTATATGATCGGGGAAAAGGGGGCTGACATTGTGAAACAGGATTGGTGGTGGTATGGCAGCAAATAATGTTTTTAACTGTAATATTTGTAATCCTCGATTTTGATTTGTCTTGATTTAGCCCCTCTCTAAATAAATAGATTAATTCAACGACTTAATAAGAATGAGTGTACGAATCATGCTTACTACAACATTTACAAAACCAAAAAAAATAAAGTTTCACGCTTTTGGAAAATGTTCCAAGGGAGCCCGATATGTAGCACCCTGATTGGCCCACCATTCCGTCTCAACAACCCAATCACGACGCAACGCACTTCGCGACGCACGACGACTGACCCAATTACATTACGACACTTCTACATGCACGACGACTGACCCAATTACATTACGATACTTCTACACGCACGACGTCTGACCCAACTACATTACGATACTTTTACACGCACTACGACTGACCCAATTACATTACAACACTTCCTCACGCACGACGACTAACGACTTAAATACTACAGCATTGTCTGACTTCATTTAGTAAAATATATGAAGCTTAATTTGATTGAAAGTTTTCAAATGGACAATGAAACTTGTGGACAACAAAAGATAAAAAGCTACCTTCTTGATTTAACGAAGCCGTAGCAATTCTAAAAGATACGATATTTTTTTTGATTCGAGGTCGTTCGAGGACCTTCTTGATTTGAGGAAGTCGTACCGGGTCCTTGAAGATACCACCTTTTTGATTCAAGGATGCCTTCTTGATTTAAGGAAGTCGTACATGATCTTTGAAGACACGACCTTTTTGATTCGAGGAGGTCGTTCGAAGACCTCGAGGGTACGACAGTTTTGGTTCAAGGTTGACCTAGAAGAACAATAAACCACATCATACGTGGTGCGTTCAAAAAGTTTCAAAGTCCTCTTGGAAAACTGTAAACGATTTCTGCTAAAATATAATTCCTAAAACGATTGCAAACGAAAAGCATCTAATAAACATGAGCATATTAATGAAACTGTAAAATTTGTAACAGTACTCGGATATCGCATGGAATTCACAGAAAGTGAAAGCAATTATGACGTGGGGCAATAACATCCGGGAAAAATTACGTAGCAAAGCAGCATTGAGGCAAAGAAGAACGTGGAATAAAATTTGCACATTTTAATTGATTACAAATACGAGTGCGTTCACTTTTAAAGATGAATAAATAAACCTATAAGGATCGAACTAGTTCAGCAGCAATGTTTCGGAGGATAAGAGAGAGTACTTCCAGCGAAAACTCATTTCATCGTGCGCGCATCAGATCAGCAGGTGAGTCTTTAAAAACGTTGTAATTTTTAAAACGCAACGTCCTCACAGTAATCTTAAATTTTCGTCGCAGCAAAAAAATTGCACCATGAGATTTTTTCTAACGCTGTCATTCCTGTTGGTCATTTCGATCGAATCACCTTTGGCTGATGAGCAGATGCCTCAAACTGCGGAAGAAATGCTCGAGTCACTGAGAACGCAGTTTAGGCTGACGGCCGACTTGAATAACATCAAATTGGAGAACGTTTCATACGACCGTCATGAAGCAACCGACCTCTTTGGTGAGTCGAGCGAATTTACTTCCACTTTCCAAATCGATTATAGCAAATAGTGTTACACTCATGCCAATTTTTATAATCGCTTGGAAAATAAAACAAAAACAATAACTACATTTTCTATTACAAGGGCCAAACTATGTCGAAACGTATGACTTCATAATAGTAGGAGCTGGGAGTGCCGGAACCGTCCTCGCGAACAGACTTTCCGAAGTCCCCTGGTATAAAATTCTGCTCATCGAAGCTGGAGGTGTCGCCGACTTCATGACCGACATTCCAGCCTTGGCCGGCCTCCAACAATTCGGCCAGTACAACTGGGGCAATCTAGTCGAAGTCCAACATAACATGGGCTTAGGTAAGAGAGCCCCAAACGTCCGATTTAATCCCCCTTACGAATTTCAGGTCTAAAAAATCAAAGAATGCTTTGGTCCAGAGGAAGGGGCCTCGGCGGAACATCCCTCATCAACTACATGATACACGTTCGCGGTAACAGAATCGATTATGACACTTGGGCCGCCATGGGTAACCCCGGTTGGTCATACGAGGAAGTTCTGCCATACTTCAAGAAATCCGAAGATTCAAGAGTGAAGCTTGAGGACGCCCCATACAGGCACCACGGAGGAGAATTAACAGTCGAAGATACTGCCTATAGGTCTGCCTCGGTGCACACATTCATCGAAGCATGCCTAAGCCTTGGATACCCCTACGTCGATTATAACGGCGCCCAACAGTTAGGAGTGTCATACATTCAAGCGACCACCAGAGACGGGTTGAGGTGCAATGGCGAAAAGGCATTCCTCCGACCAGTAAGGAGAAGGCCAAATTTAACCATACGGACCAACTCGTTGGTAGTAAAGGTTTTAATCAATGATAGAAATGAGGCTTACGGTATTGAATACATAAGAAATGCCGTCAGGTATACAGTAAGGGCAACGCGGGAAGTGATATTGTCAGCAGGGCCTTTCAATTCACCTCAGTTACTCATGTTATCAGGCGTAGGTCCTCAAGGTCATTTAGCACAGTTAGGAATACCGATCAAAAAAGATTTACCCGTCGGTCAAAAACTTTACGATCACCTGATGTTTTTAGGTATATCCTACAGAGTTAACGCGGACATTGGTATTAATACAACCGCCTTCAGCGATCCTGCTTCCTTCGTGGAACTACTCAAACTTGCTAGTGGCCCCCTGACTAGCCTAGGAGGTGTGGAAGGGATAGCCTATATGAAATCACACGTCTCCTCACACCCCTTGCCGAACTACCCAGATCTGGAGTTGCTGTTTTTCGGAGTAGGCGTAAGCTGGGATAACGGCGTAGCCTTTGCGCGATTTTTTCAGGTTGCAGATGAAGTGTACAACGTCATGTTCAGACCGTTAGAAGGACAGCCGGTGGTTATGGTTTTACCCGTTCTTTTGCACCCCCTGTCATACGGCTACCTCAAACTGAGCTCAGCAAATCCATTTGATTACCCGAATTTATACGGAAACTACTTTACGGATCCTGAAGGGTTGGATGTTAGGACCTTCATCGCGGGTATAAGGGAGGTCCAACGGATTTTTAGCTCGCCGGCGTTCCAAAAATTCGGAGCTGAACTAGTTACGACGGTTATGCCCGGCTGTGAAGCTTATGTTTTCGATTCCGATACGTACTGGGAATGCGCCCTACGCTCTCTCTCAGTGTCGCTATACCATCAGGTCAGCACGTGCAAGATGGGTCCCGAAACCGACCCAGAAGCAGTCGTGGATCCAAGGTTACGAGTATATGGCATACGCAACCTGAGGGTCATTGATACTAGCATAATTCCGATGTTACCTTCCGCACACACCAACGTCCCTGCTTATATGATCGGGGAAAAGGGCTCTGATATCATAAAACAGGATTGATGGTGGCATAACTGAACGAAATTGTAATTCTTGATGTCAATAAAAACAGTGAAAGATTAGAAATATTTATTGTTTTAAAATACGTGACGATAAAACTATTTAGGAATTGCGAAACCTTCAAAGTAATCACAGTTGAAGGCAACCTCTAATCGCTACAAGCCAATATTCATTTTAGTAAGAGTTACACCATTTTAGCAGGTAAGCTTTTGTATGTTACCTCAAGCAGGTTTACTTCCCGACCCCATAATTCAAATTGAGTTTATTTTCGAGCTAAATACCTCGAGTGTTGCGTTTTGCTCCCAACTAGATGCCTTCCTCAAGTCAAATGTTCCAAATCAGCTCACCCTTGGGGGTCCATTGGTTGGTTAACGTCGAACTTATTACCTCAAATAGGTTTTTCTCCAAATCTAACGCCCCAAACGAGCCAATATCTCAAGCGAAGGTGCTTCACTATCAAAATCCTCAAACTGGCATATTTCCCAACCAAGTCCCTTCCTAGGGCCAATTGTACCAAATGAGCTCACTCTCTGGGTGTTAGGGGGTCCGTTGGTCGGTTTAATTTCAGACCTATAGCCTATAGAGAGTTTAGCCTCGAGCTAAGGCACCTCCTCATCCAAGTCTTCTAAATGGCGTATCTTCCAACAGTACCCCTAATTGGATACCCTAAGTCTGTTACAGAGTTTACTGGTCGGTTTATCTTCGGAGGTATTACTTCAAGCAGGTTTACCTCCCGATCCAAATGCTCCAAACCAGTTTACCCTTCAATCAGATGACTCAAGAGTATGTACCTCCATAGCAATTGCCTCAATCCTAACTAAAATACTTCTTTGAACTCAAATCACTTCAGTTAGAGGATGTTAGGGAGATCTATTGATTGGTTTAACTTCGAACCTATTACCTGATACGTATTTAGCTTCCAATTCAATGTCCCCTAGCAAGTACACACTCGAGCAAATACACCTCCCAATCAAATGTCACGCGTATTTAACAAATGAATGTCTTCTTGAGGTCAATTTTCCGCATCAATTCTCTTTCGGGGTATTAGGGCATCGGTGCTATCAAAGCTCAATGTGTGTGCGGGGTCAATCATTCAACTACTCTGTGTGAAGTATGCCTAAGGTCGCATAAAAGTACTTTCTCCGTAGGTTACGGAAAGCAATGAGTCTTCTGGGAACACTAACCCAAGTGGTGAGTCTATTGGTTGGTTTAACTTCGGACCCATCGCCTCAAACAGGTTTACCTCCCAATCCAATACCCCAACCAAGTCTACCTCCCGATCCAATACCACAAGCGAGTTTACCCTCAATCCAAATACCTCAAGCAAATGACGCATTTCCCGATCATATGACCCAAATCACTTTCTCCTCAACTCGTGAACCACAAACGGCAGAAGAGTTATTCGAAACTTTAAGAGTGGAATTCACAAAGGCGGCCATTTTGAACAACATCGACATAACCAGCGTTTCATACGATAACTTCGAAGAACTTCATTACCAAGGTAAGCCGATTCACAAAGCGAATGACCAATAAGTGACTTTATTTAAGGCCCTGAGTACGTCGAGTCTTTTGACTTCGTCATAGTAGGCGCGGGAGCGGCAGGAAGTGTCCTGGTGAACAGACTTTCCGAAATTCAGAAATTTAAAATCCTTCTCCTCGAAGCTGGTGGAGTATGCGACTTCATGACCGAACTCCCTGGTCTTGTTGGCCTGCAACAATTCGGCAATGACAATTGGGATTACTTTACGGAAGTCCAACCAAACATGGGGCTTGGTAAGACTTGAACACTTCTAGAGGAGGACCTCTTGTAATTAATTGCGCTTCCAGGTCTGAAAAATCAAAGAATGCACTTATCATTAGGCAAGGGGCTAGGGGGGTCGAGCCTAACGAACTACATGGAATACGCCCGGGGTAGTAAGATTGATTATGACACTTGGGCCGCCATGGGTAACCCCGGTTGGTCATACGACGATGTGCTACCGTACTTCAAAAAATCTGAAGACTCGAGGGTGAAATTGGTAGACATTCCGTGTAGGCACCGCGGAGGTGAGCTAACAGTTGAAGACGTGGCTTATAGATCAGTATCAGCGCGTGCTTTCAAGGAAGCGTGCAGCAGTTTAGGGTATCCTTACATCGATTACAACGGGGCCAATCAACTGGGGGTGTCTTTCATTCAAGCAAATACAAGAGACGGTTTGAGGTGCAGCGCAGAGAAGGCTTTCCTCAGACCGGCGAGGTACAGGCCCAATTTAACCATACGAACCAACTCGTTTGTAACAAGAATTTTGATTGACGATAAAAATGTGGCTTACGCCGTTGAATATATGAGAAACGGAATCAAGCGTACGGTGAGTGCTTCAAAGGAAGTTATACTGTCGGCCGGTTCCATTAAATCGGCTCAACTACTGATGCTTTCGGGCGTCGGCCCAAGGTCTCATCTAACAAAGCTTGGGTTGCCGGTCAAAAAGGATCTGCCCGTTGGGCAGAAATTTTATGACATGCTGTCGTACATAGGACTTGCGTTCAAAGTAAGGCCAGAGGTTGGTATTAACGTAAGGAACTGGTGTGATCCTGCTTCTTTCGTGGAGCTACACAAATATGCACGCGGTCCACTGACGAGTACGGGAGGGGTTGAAGCTGTGGTGTACCTGAAAACCAACGCCTCCACAAACAATCCCGGTATAGAGCTCAAATTTTTGGGCATCGGCGTAAGCTCGGACAACGGCATAACCTTGGCAAGGTTCCTGGATGTCGCGGTTGAGTATTATAACGTCATGTTTAAGCCGCTGGAGAAACAATCCATCATAACTATAGTGCCCACACTCTTACACCCCAAATCCCATGGGTATATAAAACTGCGCTCCACGAGTCCCTTTGATCAACCGAAATTATATGGAAATTACTTTGCGGAAGATGAAGACTTGAAGACTTTAATCGCGGGTATAAGGGAAGCGCAACGGATTGTTAAGACCCCGGCTTTTCAGCAACTCCAAGCGGTGCAAAGCACAGCGATTGTGCCTGGATGTGAGAAGTTCGAGTTCGATTCTGATGAGTATCTAGAATGTGCTCTGCGCTCGCTTACCGTGTCGAACTTTGAGTACGTGGGCACTTGCAAGATGGGGCCAGCCTCTGATCCAGAAGCTGTCGTAGATGCAAGGTTACGAGTGCACGGCATCAAGAACCTTAGGGTTATAGATACAAGCGTCATACCAACACCGATTTCCGGATATAGGAGCGCCCCGGCGTACTTGGTGGCAGAAAAGGGGGCGGACATCGTAAAACAGGATTGGTGGAGGTTTATCTAAACAATAAAATCTCTTTAATTAGGCTTGCTTTTTATTATTGTACCTCGCATCAGCTTTGTTAAGTCAATTTGCTGAATTAACTTTACTTTTTTATGTATATTAAAGAAGAAGAGGTACAGATTTTCGTGTGTACGCCTCCTTTGAAATCCTGAAGGCTAGTTAGGTTTCTGACGCGCTTTCATCTTCAATGATGAAAGCTTAAATTGAATTAGGCATGGGGGCGTTCAGAATGAAAACAAAATTAAATTTGGCATGGGGGCGATCTTATCATGTTATTACAATTCAACGTTGATTTAAAATTCTGAATTTAAGCTAAGTCCTGAAGATCAGTTAGGTTCCTAACGTGCTATCATCAGCGACAAATTGAATTTGGCATGAGGCGATCTCAGCATACCATGCGATTCATGGCTGGCCCAAAGTTTGACGTCAATCAAAACCGCAGCATTTAAACGAGCCACATCAGTAGCTAACATTGCTGTCAACTTCTTGTACTCACTTTAAGAACCCTATAAGTGTCAAATCTGACTTCCGTGTTCTTTTTTGTTTGCCTTTCCATCGGCACGAATTCTCGTTCACTCTAGCGCTTTATATTGAACGTTAAGAGAGTCCTCTCTCCTCCAGCGAGCTTAACCAAAGCCTGCAGGTGTAGTCAACGTCTTGTACTCACTTTAAGAACCCTATAAGTGTCAAATCTGACTTCTGTGTTTTTTTTTTCGTTTGCCTTTCCATCGGCACGAATTCCCGTTCACTCTGGCGCGCTTTATATTGAACGTTAAGAGAGTCCTCTCTCCTCCAGCGAGCTTAACCAAAGCCTGCGGGCGTAGTCAACTTCTTGTACTCACTTTAAGAACCCTATAATTGTCAAATCTGACTTCCGTGTTTTTTTTTCGTTTGCGTTTCCATCGGCACGAATTCCCGTTCACTTTGGCGCTTTATATTGAACGTTAAGGGAGTCCTCTCTCCTCCAGCGAGCTTAACCAAAGCCTGCAGGTGTAGTCAACTTCTTGTACTCACTTTAAGAACCCTATAAGTGTCAAATCTGACTTCTGTGTTTTTTTTTTCGTTTGCCTTTCCATCGGCACGAATTCCCGTTCACTCTGGCGCGCTTTATATTGAACGTTAAGAGAGTCCTCTCTCCTCCAGCGAGCTTAACCAAAGCCTGCGGGCGTAGTCAACTTCTTGTACTCACTTTAAGAACCCTATAAGTGTCAAATCTGACTTCCGTGTTTTTTTTTCGTTTGCGTTTCCATCGGCACGAATTCCCGTTCACTTTGGCGCTTTATATTGAACGTTAAGGGAGTCCTCTCTCCTCCAGCGAGCTTAACCAAAGCCTGCAGGCGTAGTCAACTTCTTGTACTCACTGTAAGAACCCTATAAGTGTCAAATCTGACTTCCGTGTTTTTTTTTTCGTTTGCCTTTCCATCGGCACGAATTCCCGTTCACTCTGGCGCTTTATATTGAACGTTAAGAGAGTCCTCTCTCCTCCAGCGAGCTTAACCAAAGCCTGCAGATATAGCCAACTACACAATTATTTTTTTTCCGAATTTCGTGAGTTTTGTGCTAGGTCATGAATGATCAGAAACACCTTCTCGCCAGCATAAGTTGTTCCTCTACCACCGAGCTTGACAGAAACCCCCATGGACCTGACTTTGGTTAATTTCATAAATTTTTGTTCCAAACTAATTGTTCACATTTTCTTGTATCAACTTAAGCTGCTTCCTTTTAACTCACCGAGTCGAACCGAGGACTCCTAAGTATAACCGATCGCACAGACTGATCCGGAACTAACTGAGATTGACCAAAACCTGGTGGTGTAGACTCCTCCTTAGTGAATTTTGTGAGTTTTCGGGCAGGCCATGATTGATTGCGAACAAAGATATTCTGCTCTCTTTTTATTACCGAATTTAACCGAAGATGCTGGTGTGTAATCAATTCCACAGTTTGTACCTTGATGAATTGAATTCGTGAACTTCGTGCAAGGACGAGGCTAATCGGGAACTGATCATCAGCAGAAATTTCTTTTTCCTCACAAAGCTTAAGCGAGAACTGCTGGTGTCGACCATCAAAATGTTGACTTTGCTGAAGCTTCGTGCACTTTTTTCTTAACATCTGCAGCTCTCACTTTTTCACTGAGCTTAACTGTGGGCTGTTGGCCTAACCAGTAAGGCAGTCTGTTCTTTTGTTTCCACCGAACCTATTAATGTAGATTTGCCAGTACTCCCGAAGATAAATGTTAATGGTAACTCTTGTTGCCCACACAATCTGTCTATTCAATCGTAAGTAAGAATTTCATAGTCGTAGACTGCAAAGGCGGGATTCCACCAAGGCAAACGCTAATTAGTGACCATTGTAGCATGCTATAGACTTTGCTTGATTAGCGATCGAAATCGACGAGTTTGTGGAGGGTTCATTTAGTAGATTATAAATTGCATGTACTTAGAAACATGTCGCCTCTTAATAGTCAAAAAACCACAGAATCAGCTCTTAATGATAAGGTACGTTCAGAACACGCAGGCGTTAATTTAGAAATTTTCCATTTTTATAATTTTTACGTCTTCTGTGTTCTGCGATTGTAATAATAGAATTTTGAGCCTCACAAATGACAGCAAAAATGTAAAAAGATAAGAGGTGTTCCCAAGCGACCAAGCCTGATTGATAAAACACGACCTTTCTCTGTGCTCGTTCGCCTCTTATCACTAGTTTATATAATCCAATTATTTACAGAACAAACAAATAATAATTAAGAACATGACAGGTGCTTTTACGAACGATAAGAGGATGGGAAACGCTATAGTGTTCAACTCGTTATTTTTTTTCCAATTATTGGGGCAGATAACTCATAAGAGTAAAATAAAAACAAAGAACAATAAAAATTCCAAAAAATAAAGCAACACCAGAAAAAATTAAAAACAAAGTTAATATCTCTGTTTCGAACAACTTTATTGCAGAAGAAAGCCTGCTATCAGAGTAACGATAATTTATAGAAAATAATAAAAACATTTTAATTATTCAAAAATCACGGAACGTGCTGATAAAGTAATTGATTATGCCAGGACTGACGTCCAAATTACCTAAAACACTTTGTGTGGCCGCATTTAAAACGATGCGCACGGGGCAAACGAAACAGTTCGCCAAAGTGACCACCCACTCCTACTTTATTAGGCTACGAAACTAGAAAGGTAAGATTTTTGACATCACCTTACAAAAAAAGCTGTAAATTTCACTTATAGGTTCACGATGAGGGCCTCTGCGACATTAATGTTGCTAATTATCGTCTTAGTAGACGTATCTCTGACAGTTCCACCCCAAACGGCAGAAGAATTGCGAGAGAAGCTATCTATACAATTTTTAAGAGCCGCCCAATTACATCACATCCATCTTTCGAATATTTCGTACGACCTTCTTGATACAGCTGATATTTTAGGCAAGTCAAAATGTAACCCATTTAAGTTTATACTAATGACTGCGCCACACCAACCCTTAACCATCTAAAAAATGTACCACTTAAAATTTTTCTATAATTTAAGGCCCCAGCGTTGTAGAAACCTACGACTTCATCATAGTAGGCGGTGGTACAGCCGGTACAGTCCTGGCAAACCGACTCTCAGAGGTCTCCAAATACTCAGTTTTGCTCCTGGAAGCCGGTGACGTGGGCGACTTCATGACCGACATTCCAGCCCTCGCTGGCCTCTCGCAATTCGGCCAATACAACTGGGGCTACCTCACCGAAGTCCAAGACAACATGGGACTCGGTAAAACAATTCACTTTTTCTCCTAATTTAATTACTAATCACCTCGCGCCCACCTGCAGGTTTGAAAGACCAGAGAATGCTCTGGTCCACAGGCAAAGGACTGGGAGGAACCACCCTAATAGACTATATGGGTTACAGCCGAGGAAACAAGATCGATTACGACATATGGGAGGCGATGGGTAACCCCGGTTGGTCATACAACGAAGTTCTGCCCTACTTCAAGAAATCCGAGGACTCGAAGGTGGAGCTCGAAGACTTCCCTTACAGACACCGCGGGGGCGAACTCACAGTTGATGATGTGCCTTACAGATCTCAGTCGGTGGACACCTTCATCGATGCTTGCAAGAGCCTCGGTTACCCTTACGTCGATTACAATGGGGCCAATCAGATCGGTGCGTCGTATTTCCAAGTGACCGAAAGGGAGGGATTGAGGTGCAGCGGAGAAAAGGCGTTCCTCAGACCGGCCAAGTACAGATCTAATTTGGTTATCCGGACCAACACGATGGTGACGAAGGTTTTGGTCGGCGAGGAGAACGTTGCTTACGGCGTTGAGTTCGTGAGGAAGGGGATTAAGTACACGGTGAAGGCACGCAAGGAAGTCATATTATCAGGGGGTGCTTACAATTCCGCCCAGCTGCTTATGCTCTCGGGGATAGGCCCGCGTAAGCATCTCAAGAGCCTGGGGATTCACGTCAAGAAAGACTTGCCGGTAGGTGAGAACCTCCACAATTACATCATGTACCTGGGGCTGGCCTATAAACTAAACCAAGACGTCGGCGTCAACGTAAGCGCGTGGAATGACCCCGCGTCGTTCGTGGAATTACACAAATACGGGCAAGGTCCTTTGACGAGCATGGGTGGTCTAGAAGCCCTTGCGTATTTCAGAACGGGTGTATCCACGAACCCCTGGCCCACGTACCCCGACGTTGAATTTTTGTATTTCGGCCTCGGTTTGAACTCAGATAATGGGCTGGTTCTGTCGAGGTTCTTCCGGGTTTCCGACAAAGTCTACGACGTCATGTTCAGACCGTTGGAGGGACAATGCGTGGTCACTCCGATGCCCTTGCTGGTGCACCCCAAATCCCACGGGTACATGAAGCTGCGCTCGGCGAATCCCTTCGACGCCCCCAAATTATACGGGAATTACTTCACGGACCCAACGGGGGTCGACATACAGACCATGATCGCGGCAATCAGAGAAATCCAACGCATTTTCGAGACACCTGCTTTCAAGAAGTACAACGCTGAGCAAGTTAAGACCCCCGTGCCCGGGTGCGAGGCTTACAAGTTCGATTCAGACCCGTACCTGAAATGTGCCCTGCGTTCGATCTCGGTTTCGCTGTACCATTCCGTGGGGGCTTGCAAGATGGGGCCCCTAACTGACCCGGAGGCTGTCGTGGATGCGAGGTTGCGTGTTTATGGTATTAGAAACCTGAGGGTCATCGATTCCAGTGTCGTTCCGAAACCCCTGGCAGGACACGCCGCCGCACCAAGTTACATGATTGGGGAAAAGGGGGCCGATATTATCAAACAGGATTGGGCTTACGAGATGAAGCACGAACTGAAGAAATAAAATTTCGTACTTTTAGCCTTTTTTTTGTTTTGTTTCCTTATACTGTGCATGCCAATAAAATGATTTAAACTTCAATGTTAAAGTTTGGTTTGAAAATAACTTGAAATGGGAGAAGTCTTCGTTTTGGAGCTTTTATAGGATGTCCGTTAAGTGCTGATGACGTCCTTCAGTTTGAATGCACAAACGAACCACGTGGTTCATTTTGAAACGCGTTAAGCAAGTGTTGAGGGGTTAAGTTAGCACAAACATGTAATTGGACGGTTGTCTGTGCTAAAGACATTGAAATCATAGCTTACTTTATGAACGTTTACGATATTGTTACATTCTGCGCCACTGACAAACCTTTTTAATATTGTTACGCCATCCAGGAGCTTTCCGAAGATTCTCGAAGATTCAACGCGCGTGCGCACGCTGCAGAAATAGTGCGAATTGTTCTGGAAGCTTCTTGATCTGTTCCAGAACTAAATAGAGAGGTTAGTCTATAAAAGGAGCCGACCACAATGTTTCAAATATTTTTTATAGGACAAAGTGCGCTAGTTAATGGCGAAACGAAGAATGATGCACTTGTTTGTAAAAAAAGGGGATTGCATCTGCTGTTTTAGTCGACGAAATAATGCAACTGAAAAAAGTCACCAACAGCTAAAAACATGTCACTTTTTGTTGCTTTCGTCTAAATTGGCGGTAATTACATGATCATATAAAAGAATTAAATTTTATGATACTATTTAAAGATCATCTTTAACAATGCACGAGATAGACGTCGCTGTTGCAGATGCTATTTATAAAGCGCAAAATCTCTCATAGCAGTTACTGTGGCTTCTGAATACACCAGAGTGAGTATCATCATACTGTATTATAAATCAACTCTTAACAATGAATCCTAGATCTAATCAACCCTTATATCCAATACAGTTATAGTTACATTTATTGCAAGAGGACCATGTTCCGAATACTGTTGCTATTGGTCCTGGCGAGTTCGATCGTTTCGCAAGCAGACGACATCATCGATGCATTGTGCAACAATATAACACAAATTATCTCTTTAGTAACATCTGCAAACGGTATAACGTTGCCCACACTTCAGTATAATACACCAGCATCGGTAACCATCTTGAAATCAGGTAAGAGGAATTCAAATATATTTTGACGTCTCTAATTTGGGCACAAAGTTCCGAGTTAATTTTCCCATAAACACATTTCAAATGTGTAGGTATAGTTGCCTAATTAACTGGCAATACCCGCAAAATTCAAAGCAGATAACAGTTTTAAAACAACAGGTAACAGTTACCTGTTATCTATAAACTGCTGCCTGTTAGTTACTACGATAAGCATTTAATTTATTCTAGAGATGTAATTAAGAAACCTAATTGCAGTATTCGACTTCATTATCGTGGGAGCAGGTGCAGCGGGAGCGTTACTGGCAAATCGCTTATCCGAAAACAGGACATGGAATGTTCTTCTGATAGAAGCGGGTAGTGAAGGAGACGCTGTATCTGACATCCCAGCTCTGGCTCCTTTGCAACAATTTTATAGAGACTGGCCTTTTGTTATGGAACAGCAGGACACATGCTGTCAAGGTGCGACGTTCTTATTCTGATTACTCTATTATCGTCTACACAAACTTTATTTAATAGAATCAATTTTATTATTGATCACAGGTATGGTAGATCAACGAATGTCTGCCATAAGAGGCAAAGGTCTAGGTGGATCAACCCTAATTAACCTGATGATGGCGACAAGAGGAAACCCCAACGATTACGACCGCTGGGCCGAACAAGGAAATCCGGGATGGGCTTACGCCGACGTCCTCCAATACTTAAAAAGCATAGAAGACTCAACGGTCGCATTCGAAGACACCCCATACAGAGGTACGGCCGGAGATCTAACTATCGAAGATGTCGCGTTCCGAACGCCTTCCTCCGACCTATTCGTTAGCGCTTGCGAAAACTTGGGCTACCCATACGTCGACTACAACGGGGCCGATCAAATGGGGGTCTCGTACCTTCAGGTAATGACCCGCGACGGCCTACGATGCAGTAGCGAAAAAGCTTTCCTAAGGCCGGCTAAAGACAGGCCCAACTTGATGATCTTAACGAACTCATTCGTTAAAAAAATCCTGATTAATTCCAGCGCATTACACTGGGAAGACAAAGTCGCTTATGGGGTGCAATTCGAAAATTTGGGTCTTACGTATACGGTTAGGGCCACCAAGGAAGTGATCCTGTCAGCTGGCACAATCAACTCGGCGCATCTCCTCATGTTATCAGGAGTAGGCCCTCAAGAAGATTTGGAAAACGTAGGAATACCCCTTGTCCAGAATTTACCCGTGGGGCGTTTGATGTACGATCACCTAATTTACCCCGGCATGATTTACCTCGTGAACAGCAGCATAGGATATCAGTTGTCCTACTTTTTAGATCCTGCCTCGTACGTCCAACTGTATTTGAATGAGACCGGGCCTCTGACGAGTCCAAGCGCCATAGAAGCTCTGGCATTTTACCAATCGAACACATCCGAATGTGCCAACCAAAACGTTCCCGATTACGAAATGATTTACTTTTCGGCCGAATTCAACTTGGATTACGGCTTGGTCGGAAGACATCTCTTTAGGTGTTCAGACGAAACTTACGACAGCATCTGGAAACCTCTCGAAAACATGAACGCCATAGGAGTTTTCCCTGTGCAATTACACCCACTGTCGCAGGGTAACTTAACGTTGAATTCGGCGAATCCGCACGACCCCCCCAAAATTTACGGGAATCACTTAACTAACCCCCAGGACGTCGCGTCTTTCATTCCTGCCTTACGCGAGGTCCAGAGGATCATGTCCGCACCGGAGTTTCAGGCGTACGGAATTCAACAAGTTGACTACTCAAACGCCATCTGCAAACAGTATATGTTTGACACCGACGAGTTTTACGAATGTGCCCTGCGAGTACTGGCGGCGAGCATATTCCATTTGACGAGCACGTGCAAGATGGGACCTCCTACGGATCCGGGCGCTGTCGTTGACAATCGATTGAGGGTATACGGCATTCAACATTTGAGGGTTGCAGATGCCAGCGTTATACCGGTGACACTCTCTGGGCACACCACAATTCCCGCCTATCTAGTAGGGGAAAATGGAGCCGCCATGATAAAAGAAGATTGGTCTTGAGGCACACCGCGACTTCTTTTTGTTTTATTGTTATCAAATAAAGCATTCCAAAGAATTCGTATCCAATTATATTTTTCAAAATAAGCCGATAAACATTCATTAACTACCACAATGTACTTCACAGACAATAACAACTTCGTAATGAGCAGCGTTGAAGAATGTTCATACTCATTTTCTTGAAAAAACAAATGCATGATGTGCAGCTTTTGAATTCCATGAGACATTTCAAAAGCTTCTAAAATGAGTTATTAAAGCAGAGATATCCAAGAGCCATTTTAATTGCAAATCACGTTTTCCTCGGGAAAACCAAAGTCACGTACCAGTAACCTGGGCGTGTTTCACAACGAGTTTCAGGCCGATTAATTTGAGTTTGGTAGAGAAGTCATAAAAATTTACAGTATTGCTTACGCCATCATACGCCCGAGGTACTTTCAAGATCAAATTCGTTTCCAGGTGACCATGTTGCAGATTTTTCTGCTACTGGCCCTTGCGGGTCCGACGGTTCCACAGGAGGACAACATTGTCGATGATTTCTACAACAACGTAACACAAATCATCACTTTGGTGACATCCGAAAACGGCATTACGCTACCCAACATTCAATACAACATACCACCCTTGCTCACCATTTTAAATTCAGGTAAGAGGTGGTGTTGTTGTTTAACGATAAAAATATAATGAATCTTCATTTGGCCGACTGAAAAGCGCATATATTACAGTGTTCGACTTCATAATTGTGGGGGCGGGAGCAGCAGGATCACTTTTGGCGAATCGCTTGTCCGAAAATAGTCTATGGAGAATTCTGTTGATAGAGGCAGGTGGTGAAGGTGACGTGGTCTCCGACATTCCAGCTCTTGCTGCGCTGCAACAGTTTTATAGGGCGTGGCCGTTCCTCATGCAGCCACAGGAGACTTGTTGTAAAGGTTTGTTAGAGCATACACATGGTTCACATGTCAAGACCACTCATATTCTAAAGGATCCTTCACGCCATTATTTTTGTTTGTTCTTGTCGCTTTTCAGTCCTCATTTTTTTTGTAGACTTTATTATTCTATCCCCTTGATATCCTCCAATTGAAACGAAATTATTAAGCTCTCCTCCATCTCGAATAAAATAATGCTCATTTTAAGGTATGATAGACCAGCAAATGAATGCCCTAAGAGGTAAAGCTCTAGGTGGAACGACTCTAATTAACCTAATGATGGCAACAAGAGGAAACCCCAACGATTACGACCGTTGGGCAGCCCAAGGAAATCCAGGGTGGGCTTACGCCGATATCCTCCAATACTTCGAAAGCCTAGAGAATTCAACCGTCGCCATTGAAGATACTGCATATAGAGGTTCGAGTGGGGGTCTAACTGTTGAAGACGTCGCGTACCGTACGGTATCTTCCGGTCTTTTCGTCAGCGCTTGTGAAAACTTGGGTTACCCATACGTCGATTATAACGGGCAAAGCCAAATGGGGGTATCCTATCTACAAGCGACGACACGCAACGGTTTGAGATGCAGCAGCGAAAAGGCATTCCTAAGCCCGGCCAAGAACAGACCTAACTTGCTCATACTCACGAACTCGTTCGTTAAGAAAATCCTAATCAATTCAAACAAAGTAGCGTACGGGGTGCAATTCGAAAATGGCGATCTTATGTATACGGTTAGGGCCACCAAGGAAGTAATCCTGTCAGCCGGCGCAATCAACTCGCCGCACCTCCTCATGCTATCAGGGGTAGGCCCCCAAGCAGATTTGGCAAACGTAGGAATACCCCTCATCAAGGATTCACCCGTGGGACGAAAGATGTATGACCATTTAAGTTTCCCTGGGTTGATCTACACGGTAAACGAAAGCATAACGTTTCATTTCTCAGACTTCTCAAATCCCTACTCATACTATCAGTTATACGAGACGCAAAATGGACCTTTGACTGTTCCCACCGGTATAGAAGCGCTGGCCTATTACCAAACGAATATCTCCGAAAACGCCAATCAAACCGTACCGGATTTTGAACTGATTTACACGGGGACTCACCTCAGCAACGATTACGGCCTGTTTCAAAGACACCTCTGCAAGTACACCGACGAAATCTACAACAGCATATGGAAGCCGTTGGAAGATGATAACGTCCTGGGGATATTCCCCCTGCAACTTCATCCACTGTCTTATGGTAACCTAACTTTGAATTCGGCCGATCCATATGACCCGCCTAAGATTTACGGTAATCACCTGACGGAACAAGAAGACATCACGTCTTTCACAGCCGCCATACGCGAGTCACAGAGGATTCTGAACCAACCGGAATTTCAGGCGTACGGAATTCAACAGGTTGACTACTCAGACGCCATCTGCACGGACTACACGTTTGACACCGATGAGTTTTACGAATGTGCTTTGCGCGTGCTCGCGACTACGGAATTCCATCTGACGACCACGTGCAAAATGGGGCCCCCCTCAGATCCCGAGGCGGTCGTCGATAATCGGTTGAGGGTGTACGGTATTCAAAAGTTGAGAGTGGTCGATGCTAGCGTCATACCGGTGACGATTTCCGGTCATACTACCCTTCCTGCATACTTCGTGGGTGAGAAGGGGGCGGCTTTGATAAAAGAAGATTGGCCTTAAGCAAAATGGACCTCACTAGCATAACCCAGAAGGTAGATTCTACAGTCAGTGCCGAGTAAAAGAAAGTCTTGGAGCATTATCACAGGGAAGAATACTAAATGTAACTAAATTACATAGATATGTTAAAATATTCGTCGTACGAACCAAAAAGTGAGTCGAAAATGAACACATCTCGAAATAAAAGCTGTCAGAATGAAGAAAAATTAAGTGACTGACATAGTGAAGCAAGGATCAATAACTGACATTGTGAAGGAAAGCTCATTAACTGACATAGTGAAGGAAGGATTAATAGCTGGAAAAGTGAAGGAAGGATCAGTAACTGACAGTGTGAAGGAAGGATCGGTAACTAACATAGTGAAGGAAGGATCAGTAGCTGGCATTTTAAGGAAGGATCACTAACTGACATTTTTAAGGAAGGATCGGTAACTGACAAGGTAAAGGAAGGATCAGTAACTAACATAGTGAAGGAAGAATCAGTAGCTAGCACTTTTAAGGAAGGATCACTAACTGACATTTTTAAGGAAGGATCAATATCTGTAAATTGCGAAGTTATGAACTTACTGTGAAATATACACATACGCTGCATACATATCCATACGCAAACCCATAACTGTTGAACGCATTGGAGTGCAGAAATGTGACGATTAATTTTATTAAATAAACTAAGGCCTTGAGAGGAAAATGCTACAAGACTCTTTTACTCGCATTAACTACAGAATCACCTACACATTTTCTTAACTGTAAAGAAACATAATATTTTGGTTTAGCACGTACGTACTAGTGTAAAAAATACTAATAAAGCGTAATTCAAATAAAACTCGCATTGATTTTACTCGTGACAAGATAAAAATCGTATAACAATTGATTAAAAGGTATAGAAAGTATAAAATTGATTAAAGCTAGGCCAAGAGTTTCCAAAATGGGCGCCAATTTAAAGTAAGAGCAAGGTATGTTGTAAAATGCAAGCTATAACCTTGGTTTTCGCATGATCATCCGCAAAGAGTCAAACATATGTAACCTTTGTATTTAAGGACAATAGGGATGACTATCACGTGACAAGAAGAGAAGAGGTGCACGAACATCTACTTTGGCGCCATTGAGATGACCTCGTGATAAACTTGTCAGCTAATAAGCAACTTTGAATAGAATGATGACCCATTTTTACAACAATAGGGCATTACGTAATTCTCTTTGTGAAATCATTTGTATTACTGGAAGGATTGCTGTAGGGAAAGATGGGGAGCAATTCGTATCAGATAGGTCTTAGAAATTCTAGAAGATTGTGCAAAATTGGGTCGGTGTATGAAATACCATTCATCCCCAACCACGACATTCATATAGACCAGCGTTTTTTAACCTGTGGTCCGCGGACCTTTGGGAGTCCGTCTCCATCTCCTCCTAGGAGGTCCACAAAGTAAAAAAAAATCGTCACAACCTGCATATACCCATCGAAACATGGAATCATTCTACATGCAATAACAATTAGCTTAAATAATTTTAAAAAAAAACGAGTTTTCCTCAAAAAAAGAAAACAAAAACAATAATTTGTGAAACCTCACTCGTGTAACCTCGCATGTTTTTTTCCTACGAAGGTCATTAAAAAAAATTGCGACCTCATTTCACAGTGTTTTATTAACACGAGTTTGCTTACGCCGTCTGCCTTCTTTCTTTTTTTAGGGAGCGATAAACTCAATTGCCAAAAACAACCGAAAACGTTTGCTTTCGGATTAGAAAACAAATCTCGCAATTTAGAACAATGGTAAAAAAAAAACATAGGTAACAGATAAGAGCCTCGACGGCGTGAAAACTAAGCGAAGCAAAACAAAAATGCTCGTATATAAAGGCCCATACATTTTTTCTTATCATAGTTGTAAAGTTGTAAACGAGGGCACGATAAAACCAGAGTAAGTAATTAATTGTGAGAGTAAAAATTGTGAAGTCTTGAAATACTTAAGTAAAGAGCGATTGAAGGTTACATGACCTGATTCGCCTATATTCGCTTTCGTATTGAATAATACGCGAATACAAGAGAATAAGAAGTCATGTGATCAATCACTGTCATTCACTCTGTGCCTTTAGCCATCTTCTTTCGAAGGTGTCCATTAATACTTCTTAGTTTCCACATGGGGGTCTCTTTAACGTTTCATAATGTAAGCAAATTAGATATAACCTTCAGGGTTGTCTCTATTTATTTCGTAGCACTGCGACTACGCTCTAACCGCATCAGTCGCATGCGACTACGCTCTAACTGCACCAGTCGCACTGCGACTACGCTCTAACTGCACCAGTCGCACTGCGACTACGCTCCAACTGTATCAGTCGCACTGCGACTACGCTCTAACTGCACCAGTCGCAGTGCTGTAGCGGACATCAATCTAGAAGCTAAGAAGTATCTTTTAATCATTAAAAAATACACAGTTAAAGGGAAGTTACTTCTCTAAGACAGGTCGTCTTTCTAACCCCAATCCTAAAGTGGTCCTAAAAAAAGGTGTAAGTCAGAAACGTAGCAGGTTCGGTTGTAAGAAGCGATCTCCAACTTTTTGCTTCTTATGACATCATTCAGATTGCATGCTTTTATTTTTCAAAAATCAAGTTCTTTTTTAAATACAATGGATTCACCTCTTACATAAGAAAATCCTACAAACTTTGATGTAAAAATTGGGATTGGAGGTTTGAAAAAAAAAAGTTTTAATTATTCAAGATAGGTCACGCTTAGGAACATGTTACTGCTCCAAATTACCGATAATTATACAAACACAATGATTTGTTTGTCTGGCTTACAATGAGAAAAAAATTCGCGTTCGCATACGTTTCCGTTCTATTTTTTTCCTATCATTTTTTTAATTATTTGTACTACACGAAATTTCAATGACAATCAAAGATGATTATTATATAAGCTGCGAAACGTGTGGCTGACGATAGTCATAGTGGTGTCAGAAATCAAACCACGACAGGGTAAGTACCACCCATCATCACCAAGTCCGGAAAAAAAATTGTTGGTCCTTCACCAAGGTCACGAGATCATTTCTCACCATCACCGCCAGTTCAGAAACTATTTACCCTCTAGGGTGTTGCTCTATCCTGTAATTCGTAGAAAGTGGGGTAAGGGTGCAGCTGCGAGATCCAAGGAGCGTCGTTTTGAACTTGACGATCTCAACAATGTATATAAGCCTTATTTGGAAGGCTCCAAATCCAAACCGAAGATTAACCGACCTTCGTTATCAACGAACTCTTCGACTTTGGACAGGTGGATTCCGATTCCTACCAGACACTTGGTTTGTTTTCCTCTAGAGTAGGCTGGGGTGGTGGTGCAACAGAAATTGGCCCAAACACAAAGTTTATAACAAAGGACTAACAGAGAGAACAAGGTAACACGACAACTAGAAGCAGTGGATGCACTTTGTAAAGCTAGAAGAGATTTAGACGGAATTCCTCTGCGCCACAGAAGACGAGGCACATGGAGGTGGTGGATTCATCTCGTTGGGTGAGCTACAGACATAGTCTGTAAAACTACAAGAGGTGTACGTAGGTTCAATCCCTCTAAGCATGGCTCGTAAAATCAGACTTGGTAGTATGGTTAGCTGGAGATGGTGGTTCCATCTTCATGGACGAGCTACAAAAATGAGTTAGACCAATTGTCTGTCAAACTAACAAAGATTGGGATGGGATAAGAACTCCCTGCAGTAAAAGGGACGAACCGCTAACGAATACCCCAATCGAAGCTGAACACGCCCAAATTGATAAAACCGAGAGGAGTGGGTACGGCTCGTTGAACTTGATCCCGTAAGGTTATTGGAGATCTACATGACGACATCAACAACACGAACAACAGCAAGAGCAAGAAGGGTACTAAAGACCTCGGCGGCATTAGAAGAATTAGAGACACCCATTTACATCTCCGAGTGTTTCTCTCTCTAATTAACTTCCATAAAGAAGAAGGGGAGAGCGTCAGAATCGAGGGTACTCCTAATTAGCGCCCAGAAAGAAGAGGGGGGGCTGTTAGAATCGAGGGTATTCCTTGGTGATCCGACTGACTGAACCTGACGAGGTCCCTTTCGACTTAACGACCTCACCGATACCCAACCGCATCCCTACAATTAGTTATCTCACATGTCTAATTTACTTTTATAATTCCGGAAACTTCAGAAGGACGTTTCCTTTTAAGTATCATAGGTGAGAAGCAAAATTAATTACTAATTTATTCACAGGTGACCATGTTGCGTGCATTTTTGCTACTGGCCCTTGTGGGTTCGGCGGTTTCACAAGCGGACAACAGCGTCGATGATATCTACAATAACATAACGCAAATAATCACTTTAGTGACGTCCGAAAACGGCATCACGCTCCCCACGATTCAGTACAACGTACCGCCGATACTCACTATTTTGTTATCCGGTAAGACGAGCTCGGATATGGGCCTGTTTAATATTAAAATGTTCGTTAATTGCAGTTTTCGACTTCATTATCGTGGGGGCGGGAGCGGCAGGCGCACTTTTGGCGAATCGTTTATCACAAAACAGTAACTGGAATATTCTCCTGATAGAAGCGGGTAGTGAAGGGGATGTTGTATCCGACATTCCAGCTCTGGCTCCTCTGCAACAATTTTATAAGGCTTGGCCGTTCCTCATGGAGCCACAGGACACATGCTGCCAAGGTAACAGGATTTAATTGTTGTGATCACCATCATCAAATCCATGCAAGATCATCGCTTAGGTCGTGCATTATTCATTATTTGTGGATTCCCAACTACCCTTTTATTCTATCCCCAGTTACACTTGATATTCTACACTTGAAACGTATTATTAAGCTCTCCTCTATCTTGAATAAAATAATGCTCATTTTAAGGTATGACAGACCAGCAAATGAACGCCCTAAGAGGTAAAGCTCTAGGTGGAACGACTCTAATTAACCTAATGATGGCAACAAGAGGAAACCCCAACGATTACGACCGTTGGGCAGCCCAAGGAAACCCAGGGTGGGCTTACGCCGATATCCTCCAATACTTCGAAAGCCTAGAGAATTCAACCGTCGCCATTGAAGATACTGCATATAGAGGTTCGAGTGGGGGTCTAACTATTGAAGACGTCGCGTACCGTACGGTATCTTCCGGTCTTTTCATCAGCGCTTGTGAAAACTTGGGTTACCCATACGTCGATTATAACGGACAAAGCCAAATGGGGGTATTCTATCTTCAAGCCATGACACGCAACGGTTTGAGATGCAGCAGCGAAAAGGCATTCCTAAGGCCGGCCAAGAACAGACCTAACTTACTCATACTCACGAACTCGTTCGTCAAGAAAATCCTAATCAATTCAAACAAAGTAGCGTATGGGGTGCAATTCGAAAACGGCGGCCTTACGTATACGGTTAGGGCCACCAAGGAAGTTATCCTATCAGCCGGTGCAATCAATTCTCCGCATCTCCTCATGTTATCGGGGATAGGCCCCCAAGCAGATTTGGCAAACGTAGGAATACCCCTCATCAAAAATTTACCCGTGGGACGAAAGTTATATGACCACTTAAGCTTCCCGGGGTTGATCTACACGGTAAACGAGAGCATAACGTTTCATTTCTCAGACTTCTCAAATCCCTACTCATACTATCAATTATACGAGACGGAAAATGGACCGCTGACAAGTCCCACCGGTGTAGAAGGACTGGCCTATTACCAAACGAATAGTTCCGCAAACCAGACCGTGCCCGATTTCGAGTTGATTTACGTAGCAGACCACTTGTCTACTGATTACGGCCTGTTTGAACGACATCTGAATCGGTTTACCGACGCAATCTACGAGAGCATCTGGGAGCCGTTGCAAGACGAAAACGTCCTGGGAATATTCCCCCTGCAACTTCACCCTCTGAGTTGCGGCAACTTAACTTTAGCTTCAGCCAACCCGCACGACCAGCCTACGATTTATGGTAATTACTTGACGGAACAAGAAGACATCACGAGTTTCATAGCCGCCATACGCGAGTCGCAAAGGATTCTGAACCAACCGGAATTCCAGGCGTACGGAATTCAACAGTATGACTACTCAGGCGCCATCTGCACGAACTACACCTTTGACACCGATGAGTTTTATGAATGTGCGTTGCGCTATCTCGCGTCTACGGAATTCCATCTGACGAGCACGTGTAAAATGGGTCCGGCCTCTGATCCCGAGGCGGTCGTCGATAATCGGTTGAGGGTATACGGTATTCAAAATTTGAGGGTGATAGATGCTAGTGTTATACCGGTGACGGTTTCCGGTCATACCACCCTTCCTGCATACCTCGTGGGTGAGAAGGGGGCGGCATTAATAAAAGAAGATTGGTCTTAGAACAGCGAGACTTCTGAGGGTGATACTGCAGCCAATATGATTAGTCCTTAAACAGTTTCCTCTGGTGGACCTAGAGCTCTTGTAACTGACTTAGGTGTGCCCTAAATTGAATGCCATACGTATTCCAGTAGCAAAAGAACTACTCTAAATTGGTGGATCAAATCAAGTGGATCAAGTTCTCGAGTCACACTTCTGGTGATGAAGTTCCAAGTAGAACCAAAATTGCTAGCCAAAGGACTACTACAATCATAACTGACTTCCAGTAAATAATGGGTTCCGGGAGGAAAATGCCATAAGACCTTTTTACTCCATATTGTCTGCAGAATCTAGAAGTTTTGACAAAATTTCATTGTATTATTGTTTGATATGTACGCAAGCAATATAAGTGGTAATAATAAATACTTTCCATTTATTTCTTCTTCTTCTTATATTTTAATGGACGAATATAAACCTTTTATACTCATTTTGTCAATCATTTAGTAATTAATTTTGCTTTGGTTAGGAACTTGAAGAAAAAAATAATAATTACGTTGCTATAAGGAAAGAGAACTTTGGAGGGTCTATATCAGTAATCTATTCACAGAAATGGTTTGGAAAACATACTGTATAAATCTAGAAGCGATTGCAAGAAAGAGAAAGAAACATTAAAGAAAAGAAATTAAAAATCAAAGGATTTTGATTTATTTGTACAAGAAAGGCCCAATCTCTCGTTGTCTCGTTGATCACATGTGGTCTCCCCTTGTCAGCAAAAAGGTAAAAGGTCTTCTCGTAGGGAAACAGTTTCCTTCGCCAACTCATTAGCATTAATATTTTTGCGTTCAGTGAACCAAATTAACTACACTTTAAAATCTTCGTCCATTCTATAAAGGTCGTATCATTTTGCCGAAGCAGGTCATCATAGCCTTCAGCAAAGCTTTTTAAAGCTTACATCCTCAATAAATTTAAGCGCTTCCTAAACTGCTTCATAAACCGAGAGGAGACCTTTCAGTTTGTAATGTTTTCCTTTGAGGTTTTCAAACTGCAATCCCTACTACGGTACGGTCTAGAAAATGTTGAGGCATTTGCTTCTTTAAGCTTTTGCAAATCCCTCAAAAGCGAGGCCATTGGTCCAATATCGTCACGAGGGTCGCTGGGGGTTGCTCAGAAGCAACTATGATCTTGTTTTATGTCACGCTAATTAGCTTCTCGATTGGTCTAGAAGCCTCGACGCGCGGTTCAAATTCTACTAGAGAACAAAATTGAACCTTCTTTTCTAATTGAAAGCGACGCGCCAGCATCTGCTTAGAGGGGAGTCCCTTTCAGCCTTCTGAACAAGTTTAAGTATTGAAGAAAATTCTGGAAAAGAGGCCCGCAAAGCGCATCCCTCTGACTAATTCGCTACCCCAGTCGCCACCAAGAATCGCCATCAGGATTTATCTAGAAATTGCTCTTAGGGATCCTCTGCCAACTTCCAGGTCAAAAAATCTCTAAAAACACCGTTTTAGCGGTTTTTTCCGGGGATGGGTTAAACCGTCCTCGAGGCGAAATTCAAAAAACGTTCAAACAGAGTTTCGCGTCTTAAAATTTACTCCCGCACAGCGAAAACCGCTTCTCGACCGACTCAGAAACGGCACCGTCATTGTCGAAAAGTGCAGTTTTCATGGTTTTTTAATGGAGGTATGGTACGGAGCCCAAACGGTAGGACCAAGTAGGCAGAACTGAGAGCACATTCGGAATCAGCGAAGCAAAATTACCCTAAAATTGTTAAAAAGAAAACTTTGGCAATAAAATCACTGTTCCCCAGTGCTGTTAACATTCTAAAAAGGGGGAACCTCTATAGAAGCAGAACATGGCAGCAGTTTTCTACCACATAGCGCGGCGTATGTTTAATTTAACAAACGATTATATCTTCAAGCCCCAAATTAGTAAAGGTATGAACAAGATTCATGTAGAATAGAGCCTTTCATAGATACAAGAAAGGCGATAGTTGAAGGGTTAAGTATTTATGGTTAAGAAATTTAAAGATGATTGATACAAGTACAACATCCGGCCGTACTAAGGTTAGGGACCTTATTTTTGTATCACGTCTGAGGAAGGTATCGATATATGTCTGATTGGTCTACGTAGATCACGTGGCGTGTTCTATGTATCATTCCTCGCACTCTGAGGTTTATATGTCGGGTTTTATTATAGTTTTTTATTCATCATCGCTTGAATACATTCTACAGCCATGAACAGAAAATTGAAAGGATAAACCTCACTAGTCATCGACTTTAATCCTACAGTAACCTCGCGGGGCATCTTTAACATGTCCGCATCATATCAATTAGAAATGAATCAACCTAATAATTTCTGAACGCGTGTACTATGATCATCAAGTTCTGTACATTTATTCACCAATATTAATTGCATCCTCCTTCAAAATATTGATCGACCCTCGTATACTTCAACTTCTCTTGTTTATAACTTAACGAAGAAAGCCGAAGCAACGGTCGATTCTCTAAGGAAGTAGTAATTTTCGACGCTTTCACTTGGAATGGAATTCTTGCGTGCTTTCAATTATTGGCCCACCAGATAATGACTGATAAACGAAATGTACATGTGACATGTGGTAACTCGTCAGGCGACTTCTCGCGCAGAATTCGGCAGCTTTTACATTGGTGGGCATCAAGATTAGACCGCGAGGAAGACGTCTGCGGATCAGTGTACCGTCGCAAACAGAAGACACGTGTTGGTGTCGGAGCGCCTCGTCTATCAACATGTCCAGGTCAAAGGTGAGCGCTATTATTTATAAGAGCTTTTAGATAACGCACCGAAAACCGCTGAGAATTTAATCATTCTCGTCTTGCTTTCATTTTCTCTGTTTTATAAAGTAATACTTACGGAAGAATCTTATGGGGGCGAAAAGGGGGCACTCACCTGCAACAAAACAACGCAAGTTATTTATTTCGTCAAACTATTAATTATAAATATATAATAAATTATAAATCAAATACAGGGTGTTACGAGACTTCAATCATTTATTAACATTCTAGGGTTTCCCCTAAAGCGTCTTTGTTTTAAGTCCTCGTCCTAATTACGTGTTATTAATTAACTCATAAAACTGATAAAGATGCGCAACGTTTGCGGCATGATCACCGATTGCGGATGGCATGGGATCAAGGTCACTAACGTGAATGTTATATTAAACCATAAATCAAGTCGTACAAATGAATTCGTAGAACTTTAATGGTCATTATAAGGGCATCTAACCTTCTATGTTGCCCACAATCAATAACAATTTATTACGAGCTAAAATTTTATAATTAGCGCGGTCGCAGCCGCAACGGACAGTGCGTGAACAATAAACCACGAAGATTTTGAAAAATTCCAAACAGAAATCGCTTTCAATAATAAGAAAAAATGGTTTGGGATATGATTAGGTCACGCCCAGAGAACCTACGTTGACATTTTGAAAAATTCCAACATCACTCTCTTTTTATAGAAAAAAAAAATGTTTTACCAAAGTTCCTATTGACTTTTCCCCACTTGCGTTTTCGATATACGACTCGAACTAAGCCAAAAAATGAAATCACTTGCTTTCAGATCCACTCCATTTATTTATTTGCGTGCTTTCTGGTGCTATCGATAAACTTGAACAAATCCGAAGAATTGCGCGCGGAAAACCTAACGGAACTATTCAGGCAGAGCTTGAAGAAGGTTGCGCATGAAAACAACATCGACGCATTCAACAAACTCTACGAATCCCACCAAACAACCCCCACAGGTACCACCCACTCTTCCGTTTCAGTTTCTTTTTGTCTTTAAATTGGTTTATTTTAGATGGTGAAACATACGATTTCATAATAGTTGGATCGGGTTCGTCTGGTTCCGTCCTGGTGAACAGACTTTCCGAAAACCCAAGCTGGAACGTCCTGGTCTTGGAAGCGGGCGATGAACCCGATTATTTAACCGAAATCCCGATGATGACGGTGCTCCAACAATTCACGAACCACAACTGGGGGCACCTCACGGAGAAACAAGATGACGTCGGCTTAGGTGAGCTCACCCCTCCACTCGCCCCTCCAACTCAAGGTGTATTTTTAGGTTTCGAAAACCAAAAGCTGCATTGGCCCCGAGGAAAAGGCCTAGGCGGATCTTCCCTAATAAACTTCATGATCTACTCGAGGGGTAACAAAGTTGATTATGACCGCTGGGCAGATCTGGGCAATGAGGGTTGGTCGTACGCGGACGTCCTGCCTTACTTCAAGAAAATAGAAAACTCCAAACTCGCGAAGCAGGACGTTGAGTTCCGCGGCGAAGGGGGTGAGGTCCACGTCGAAGACGTGGGGTACCGGACGAAATGCGCCGAGTTATTCGTGGAAGCTGCCAGAGAGCGTGGGTACGAATACGTCGATGTAAACGGGCGGAATCAAATCGGGGTGGAATTCTCGCAAGCCACCACCAAAGACGGGTTTAGGTGCAGCGGTGAGAAAGCGTTTGTTCGGCCGATCAAAACGAGACGCAACCTCGCCATCAGGATTAACAGCCACGTCACCAAAATACTGATCGATGAAGCCACAAAAACCGCAATGGGGGTTGAATATGTACACAAAGGGATGGCCTACACTGCCAAGGCCACCAAGGAAGTTATTTTATCAGCGGGGGCGATCGGCTCTCCTCACATCCTCATGCTTTCAGGTGTAGGGCCAAGTCAAAACTTAAAAACGCACGGCATCCCCGTCATTCAAGACCTACCAGTTGGTCAAAAACTGTACGACCACATGACCTACGCGGGACTAGTTTTCACCCTAAAAGACCCACTCACCTTCGACCATCGAAAAACGGAGGACCCCAACGCTTTCCTGGAATTACATCATAGAGGCACCGGACCCCTACAGGTTCTAGCAAGTTTAGAATCCGTGCTTTACTTCAAATCGAATGCGTCGACGGATCCGGAACCTAACTACCCCGATGTAGAATTAGTTATGTTATCCATGCACGCCCCAACTGATAAGGGGTTAATTTTGAAGAGAACCCTGCGAATCACCGACGAAATTTACGACGCGTTATTCAAACCTTTGGAAGACAAACATTGTTGGGGGGTCTTCCCTATTATACTCCACCCCAAATCTTTCGGGCGGATGGAACTGCGATCGTCCGATCCGTTCGTGCATCCTGCGATCTACCCCAATTACCTGTCCGACCCTCACGGGGACGATTTCAAAACGATTGTGGCCGGAATTCGCGAGGCTATACGCCTAGGGGAAAGCCCCGTGTTAAAACAATTCGGGAATGAATTGAATAGGACGCCAGTTCCGGGATGTGTGGTACACGAGTACGACTCTGACGAGTACTGGAAGTGCGCGGCCAGGCATTTAGTGACGACCGTGTACCATCCGAGTACCACCTGCAAGATGGGACCCGACACTGATCCGGAAACTGTGGTGGATCACAGGTTGCGGGTCAAGGGCATCAAGCACCTTCGAGTGGTCGACGTCAGTGTGACCCCAGTAACCATAAGCGGGCACCTCAATGTTCCAGCGTTTATGATAGGAGAGAAGGCGGCTGCTATGATCGCGGAAGATTGGTGTCTAGATGTTAAATCTGAATTGTAAATTAGATTATAAATATAAAATACACAAGGAGGCGTTACGTATGTGCACTTCTTTAGGCACTTATGCCTCACGGGATATTACACCCATTGCACTCGAGGGGTGATTGATGTTAATGGCGGTTCGGCATGACCATTGGGTATTGCGAAGACTGTGACGTACTGCTGTTGTATATAGATCCCACACGTGGTGTAGAGCACCCTCATTGTGTGTGATTGGTTTGCACAATACGGCCGAGTAGTGATTTGTGGGACGGTCACTATCAGAACCTGAATGTATCTGCTCTACGAAATGGATATACCTTCAGGTCTGAAAGTGTCAAGGGATATAGTTGAGCATATATATATTTAGGATCCTGCGGGATTACCGTGATTCAAGAGGTTGATACCATGACCAGACAATGGCTAAAACGGAATGGTCATAACGTAAACAGCACTGGTAATGTATTTTTCTTACAAAAGCTACATTTTGAAATCTGAAAGTGACAGGGAGGTATAAGTAGGTCTGTATACAGGATCCTGGCTAATTAACGTGTAAACGGTAGCGATTACAAAATAGTCATATACAGTGGTCATACAGGATCAGTAGTGGTTACGCCCAGTACGCAATAGTCGCATACAGTAGTTATACATCATCAACAGGGGTTACGTACAGTACAATAAAGTCATAGACAATGATTATACACAATACAAAATGGCCGTAACGCGAAGTACAATAGGTATACAGGTTCACATTCATAACCGGTAGTGGTTACCGTACAGTAACAATCATACTTATAGTGATTATATTCAATACAAAATGGAGGTAACGTAAAGAACTATGGGTATATAGTTTATAGGTTCCATACGAATTGGATACACATTCAGGTCACATACAACCGGTAGTGATTACGTACAGTACGAAAAAAGTTCCAATTTTCGTACCTTGTGGAAAAAATAAAGAAAATTTAAAAAAGCCAATAGTCGATTTTCTTTTGCGCTTTCTTTTTTTTCCTTATTAAATTTTGTCTAACGCAAACAAGTCTGCACTTCACTGGAAAATAGTGAAATGGAAATAGAAAAATGGCGCTTCTGTAAAAGTCCTTCTGAGTTTGAAAAGTGTTTGACCAAACAAAAGACAATCGAATGTATGACAAATGTCTTGTGAGAGTAACTTAAAAGAAAAAACAAAAGACTCCAGATAATACGTGAGGAAAGTTTATATTTTGTGGAAAGAAGAAAGAAAATAAATACCTAAAAAACAAACAAAAGACGAGAAGTGGTATACTATAACAGAAGTTTCTTCGTTTCAGTGAAGAAAAAAAAACAAAGAAAACTTGATTTTTTACTTTTTTTTTCTTCGCTACACTTTTTATAAAATTTGAAAACTAAAAATATAAAAATGACGATTTTCTGCAAAATTTAATCGCAAGTTTGCATTATTATTAGTTAAAAAAAAAAAAACTAAAGACGATTTTTAAAATTTTTCTTTCAGTTCATAAAAAAAACAAAAAACTATCAAATTGCACAACTATTTCGATTTTTTCTAAATTGAAAAAGGAAAAAAGCGTCAACGCAAAAAGATTCTTTTTCAAAAAGAAAATTATCAAAAATAAATTGTTGACAAAACGTAAAAAAATCATTCTTATGCGTCGAAAACAAAAGGCAGATGACAATTTCATAAAAAAGGACAAAGGACCGAGGAAATCACATGAAGCTTCGTCAAGTGTTAAAAGACAAAAAGTATTAAAAAAACAAAAGAATATCGAAATCACAAGTTTACTTCGTATTAAAAATGAACATAAGGATTTTAAAAGAATTTTTTTTTATTTTCTCCTGAGTGTTAAGTAAATAAAAGACTATCGAAATCACAAAAAGTAACAAAAACAAAAAGTATTAGAAAAAACAAAAACACTATCGAAGTCGCAAGTTTTAGAAAAGGAAAAGCAATAAGAAAAACAAAAGACTATCGAAATCACAAGTTTCGTTAGCATTAAAAATAAACAAAAGAATTTTCTTTTCCCCTTAAGAAAGGGAAGGGAAGGAAATAGAAAACAAGAGACAATCGAAATCACAAGTTTTAGAAAACAAAAAGTATTAAAAAGACAAAAGACTGTCGAAATCACAACTTTCGTTCTTATTGAAAAAAAAAAAAACAAAAGACTATCGAAATTAGAAATCATAAGATGGCGGTTACATACAGTACGAAACAGCGATTGTACAAGATGAGAGTAACATCTAAAATAGATTCTGTACGAATTGGGTACACATTTGGGTCTGACGGCGTCGGGGAGGAACAGAATCCTGAGAACTTTCTATCCCAATTGACATGAAGGATAGGTTCTGTATAAATTGGGTAAACATTTAGGTCTCACAGTGTAGGGGAGGAATAAGGCTAAGCCTCTACATAGAATCCTGAAAATTTTCTAACTCAGTTGCATTATCCTTTGGCCAAAGAAATCCAATATGGATGAACTATGTAGAAGTTCTATCTCCCAGACATGACGTCAGAGAGAGTGACACTTCCATCATGGTAATGGGGGCGAAAAAGAAACCTTGAAAAAAGTACCAAGTAATCAACGCGGAAAAATGGCGAGTTGGAATGTGTGCTTCGTCTTAAAGAAGAAGACTCCACGTAACCAACATGGAAGTGGTCGTCAAATTGGAAGCTCTACCATTCAGGAATGACGCCAAACGAATGTGGGTATGACCTTCCAGCATCCTAGCGAAGAATTTATTAACCTTAAACAAGGCTCCGAGTAACCAAATTGGACGTGATCAGAACAGCGGTGGTTGAAAATGTGGAAGTTGAAATTCCATCACCCAGGAGTGGCTTCAGAAGAGTTTTAGTACTTAACCATCAAGCATTCTGGTAGCATTCTGGTAGGGGGTGTACGGATCTTAGAAAAAAAAGGACTCCAAATAATCAAGATGAAAGTGGTAAGATTGGGATGTGGAAATGGAAACTCTAGCACTCAGGAATGGCCAAATCTATTACTTGTGTCATGACTTCTTTTCTTTTCATGAGTGGAGTTGATTTCCTTTTTTTTTGTTCCCGACACTTGGTGTGATCGTACGTCATATCGGGGTAGAAAAGGAGATTTATTAGCGACATACATTACGACAGACGTCTCGGTGGTCATGGTCGTAACTGGTCGTTGTTAACTAAACCAAAAATGTGACTATTAGGTATAAGGGGGTTCATGTTGATAGAGTGGGGAAACGAGGAACTTTCGAAAATAAAAGCAAGATTAAAACTGACCGAAAAAGAAAATTTCCGTGACCCCCATCAATCACCAAAACAAACGAACCGTCATTGAAACGACCGAAAACATATTCGACAAGCATCGTAAACATAAAAGATAAGATATCAGAGTGCATTTTAAATTGTTGTCCGAAAATCAATAGTTAAATAGATTAACATTACTCAACGACCGACCAAGTGTTGTGCCACAACATCTCCAACAATGAGCAAATTTCTAATTGCGCTGTACTTTTTACTCGCGACGACTTTGAGCAACCAAGACGAATTATGCGCGGAAGACTTGATCAAGCGCGTGAGGGAGATGTACAAGGATTGGGCGCAAGCAAACGACATTGACATTACGAGCAAACTGTATGAAACCTCCAAAGGTACAAAGACTTCTCGACCTTCCTCGATCATAGCAACCCCAATTTGATTTGTTTCAGCTGAAGAACTTGAGGAATACGACTTCATTATAGCCGGAATTGGATCGTCCGGGTCAGTTCTGGTCAACCGCCTATCAAGAGTGTCCAAGTGGAAAATTCTGGCATTGGAAGCGGGTGGTGAGCCAGATTTTTTCTCGGACATTCCAGTTTTCACAGCGCTTCAACAATTTACCCACTACAATTGGGGCTACACCACCGAAAAACAGGACCACTTCGGTCTAGGTAACCCTACAACCTCTCCCCTCAAATCATATTATCACCATTTAGTTTTAGGTTTCGAAAACCAAAAGCTACACTGGCCAAGAGGAAAAGGCTTGGGCGGATCTTCCCTAATCAATTACATGTATTTCACGAGAAGCAACAGAATCGATTATGACAGGTGGGCGAAAATGGGTAACCCCGGTTGGTCATACGAGGACGTCTTGCCTTACTTTAAGGCAATGGAAGACGCAAATCTGCCTCAACAAGACGACGAATACAGACATAAAGGCGGCGAGCTTTCGGTGAAGTACGTGAAGTACCGAACGAAATGCGCGGAGTTATTTGTGGAGTCCGCCAAGCAGCTTGGGTACGATTACGTCGACGTAAATGGGCGTAATCAAACTGGCGTGGAATTTTCGCAAACCAACACGAAGGACGGGTTTAGATGCAGCGGGGAGAAGGCTTTCGTAAGACCTGTGAAGGCGAGAGAGAATCTGAGCTTACGCCTCAACAGTCACATCACTAAGATTTTGGTAAATGAGACCACAAAGACTGCGATTGGGGTGGAATACGTGCACAAGGGGAAAACTTACAGGGCAAAAGCGGGCAAGGAAGTCATTTTATCCGCGGGTGCTATCGGTTCGCCTCACATCCTCATGCTTTCAGGAATCGGCCCCCAAAAAGATTTAGAGAAGCAGGGCATTCGGGTCATACAAAACTTGCCGGTAGGGCAAAAGCTATACGATCATGCAGCTTACATAGGTTTAACCTTCACGTTCAACGAATCTCTAACGTACGACTTTGCGAAGGCGTTAGACCCCAATTCTTTCGAACAATTATACAAGGAAGGAACTGGTCCTTTGGAGTGTACAGGTGCAGCTGAAGCTTTGGCTTTTATTAAAACCGAAGCATCAACGGATCCAGAACAAGACTACCCCGATGTGGAGTTCATCCAACTTTCAACGCACTTTCCCGCTGATAAGGGGATGATAGGTAAGAAGACGGCTCGACTGGCGGACCAAGTGTACGAGGAAGTCTACAAGCCGCTTGAAAACAAGCCAGTCTGGAGCATATACCCCGTCATACTCCGCCCGAAGTCTTTCGGGCGGATGGAATTACAATCGCCGAATCCTTTCATATATCCGAAGATATACGCCAATTACCTATCGGATCCGGAAGGGCACGACCTGAAGACTTTCGTGGCGGGGATTAGGGAAGCCATACGCATTGGGGAAAGTCCAATCATGCAAAAACACGGTAGCGAATTGGTTCGCACGAAATTGCCGGGATGCAAGTCGCTCCAGTTCGATTCGCACGAATACTGGGAGTGCGCAGTGAAACACTTAACGAGTACCATGCACCATCAAACCACCACCTGCAGGATGGGGCCTGCCGAAGATGACGAAGCAGTCGTGGATCACCGCCTGCGAATTCACCACGTAAAAAACTTGAGGGTGGCAGACACAAGCGTCATACCTTTCCCCCTTACCGGGCATATGAATGGTCCTGCGTATATGATTGGCGAAAAGGCGGCTGCCATGATTATAGAGGATTGGTCTTAATTTTTTTTATATATAATTTCGGTTAGTATAAACATAAGTCAAATGGATCCTCTCCTGTTTCTCATATTTTCCATTGTCAATATTTAACTATGATCTGATCTATCCCCGTAGGATTTGTTTTCCCCAAAATCTTTTGTTCCTTTGGCGAGCTGAAAGTCCGACCTATGCTCTTCTCCTTCATTGCTTTCGAAGAATTAAGCTTGTAAGTTAAAAGACCTGTGCAAGGGGGATTTTAAGCTTTCTTCAAAGGACTCCCATGCCTTCGGGGTGTTGAAAGAGGGCTTGAAAAGTAAAGGACAAGTGCGGTGGGTATTCCTACGATTTCCATACCTTCGGGATGTTGAAAGTGAGCTTTTAAGGAAAATGGGATATTCCGAAATTACCTTCGTGAACGTCTAGCAAATTTGAAAGACAAAAATGAGGTAGGTAGTCTTCCTAAGGCTTCTATGGTTTTTGGGGGTTCGAAAAGAATTCAGAACATAATGTGGAACATTTCAAATGAACGAGGAATACATGGGAAGGTGTGGCACTAGCTCTGAAATATTTTCAAGAAAGACAATCATTCCCCAAGCACCATAGTGAGAGATGATATACCATGAACACTACTAAGAAAATCAAGCACGGTAGTAGTAGGTGTTCCGATCTTCCGCCTAGGACTTCCCGCCCCTTCGGTGACTTGAAAGCGAGCTCTAAAGGTAAGCGATGGGTTCCAACCTTCCCACCTAAGGCTCTCATGTCTTCGGAAAGTGGAAAACAAGGTAGAAGGTAAAGGGGAATCGTTTCAAATAAACAAAGAGACACAGAGGAGGCTGTGGCTTAGTTTCCTAAGCACTTTTAAGAGAGGCAACCGCTCCTTAGT
Organism: Serrognathus titanus; assembly: GCA_039766575.1. Lineage (NCBI taxonomy): Eukaryota > Metazoa > Arthropoda > Insecta > Coleoptera > Lucanidae > Serrognathus > Serrognathus titanus. The sequence goes on from CM077911.1 coordinate 2,031,365, forward strand.
GTCAAAGTGAGGCCGTCCTAATAAAGTAATAGTGGAGTAGGCCAAGTGCAAAGGGCTTGCCCATCACCTAATAGTACGAAATTCAAAGAAATTCAAAAATTAACGCTTGTATGGTAATCTTACGGTGTTTCGACTTCCATGTCTTTGGAGGTTGGGAAAGAACGCAAAAATGTAAAGAAAATGGTTGAAGATATAGGAGAGGGTGCAATATTGAGCCAAGGACTCTTTTAGGAAAGGCAACCGTCTCCTGGTGCCCCGATGGGAGATGTTTGCTAGCGTCAGCCTCACATTAGAACATCCCCTATCTGCAGTACATAAAAAGGGCGTCATACAGTTAATTGATTTTCAACGGCACCACGCCCTCTCCGTTGAAATATTTGAAATATACTGCGTTTCACAACTCGGGTTTATCGATGGTCTTTTAGGATTACCCACCGGAAGTAATAATAAAGATTAAAGCAAAAGGAGTATTTTTTTTCCTATGCGCCCCGTCGTGAAAACAAAAGGCCCCCAAACCCGTGATACCATTTTTTTTGTCCTCGCCTGCAATCTAAGGCCGAAAGTTTGACGCTTTTCGCCTTTGATTCAATCGATTTTTGTGGTAATGAGCGACGAGCTAAATCTGGGGTGACATTAGCGGTGACGAATGCAAGGCCGCCCCTTTACATACATACTTCGTATCTAATCGGTCGCGCCGGACAACGGGCAAAGTTATGAAGGCGAGTGCTATTGGCAAAGAAAAAGGATTTTTGCATATCCTTCTTTAGCTCGGTACATTCATATATAAGAAGTGAGAGGAATTGGCGAGCTCGGTTATTGAGGTAGTGCACGCTTAAGAGGTAAGTGATAATATTATTACGCACTTCTCTGAAATAATTCATGAAGCGCTATTAAATTGTTTAGTTGTGATTTCTTTTTTAACTAAAACTAGTGAAAGGTATTACCGGAAAATTCAGGGTCTGCCCTCCTCTCATTTATAACAATGTTATTTTAATATATTGTATTCGGTTTTATTCAAAAATTGGGTCCTGATGATGATTATTTTGACGAAACCGGTTCAAACAGATTAAAGTTCGCGCCTATTTTATTTAACAATATTTATAAATCAATCATTCATAGGGAAACAACCTGTATATAAAATCTATCAGATAGTAATGCTTTTATTTTTTAAATCCATTCGAAGCGAAGGAAATTTCTAAATAAATTGAAAATATGATGTAATTGAACCTGAACTTTCCTCAACGCATTTATGTAAAGTCTAACTTAAAAAAAAAGTGGCATGTTATTAATAAATAACACACTAATTATCAACGCTTTATGTAACAATGTAGGAAATAGTTACCAAGTTAAAGCCTCAAAAAATATATTTTTTTATTATCAATAATAATTTATGCGATTACATGAACACGAAACTAAACACAACCTTATATTTATGAGAATATTTTTTTTAATTGTTTGATTTATTTTTTTCTTTTAGTTTCAGTGTTTCTCTTTGTTTGTTTGTTTTTTCTATTACTATCTCTGAAACCAGAATTAATTCATTTCTATAAAGTAATAATAACTATGGCAGTCCCTAATTGATAGTAACGTTTTTTTTTCTTTTAGTTTTAATTGTTTATTATTGTTTACTTCCTTCTTTAACTACATTTTTAATTTTCTTAAAACTACTCAGAAAACTTTAGAAAACACATTTAATTTCAATCTTATTTTAGTTTTTAATTTCACGCTTATTTTAAGCTCAGATTGCGATATCCTGCGATCGCTTTTTGACCTAATATTGCAAATTGCATCCATTTTGCTACGTAATAAGTCATTTCATACAAGACGACCATACGTGCTGTCAAAACATAATGAAAGTTTTAAAAATTTTGTTGTTAGTCGGTTTTGATTGCAGTGAATTCCTCGAGCATCCTCTGTACGGCTGTTTCTGTTCTATTTTGGGTCTCGTCAGCAGAAGCGTAGCTCGAAAATTCCATTGCAATCTTATTCTCAACCATGCTTCTGCTAGCGAGGGCCGAAACAGCTGTACAGAGGAATTCACTGCAATCAAAACCGACTTGCAACAAAATTTTTAATTTTAATGTTTAAGTCGTTAATCTTAAGTTTCCTCTAATTTTAATTTTTAATTTCACTCTTAATTTAAAATTTCCTTTAATTTTTTACCTTTAATTTTAATTAATTAGTTAATTCCATTCTTATTTTTCTTTTAAAAGTGATCAAAAATCGGAAGATTTAAGAAATCGCCTTCAATTTAATTTTTACCGTTGTTTTTATTTAATGTTTATTTAATTTAATTATAACATCAAAAGCATTTGTATCGATTTTGGTTTTCACAATTAATTTTTTCTCCAACTCGAATTTAATCCCAAGATTCGAAATTTATTGATTTCTAGATTCTTTTTTAACTTTCAATTTTCGAAACCATTCTAAATTTTAGTTTTTAATTTAGTTTTTTACATTTAATCTTAATTTCATTCCTCTTTTTATTCTATTTTTATTTTAAATTTCATTTTCAGACTTAAGACATTTAAATTCGTAAACATATTTATATCGATTTTGGTTTTCGACATTTTTTCTAACTCAACGTTAATTTAAGGTTCGGGACAGAAATTTCCTTTGTTTTCAATTTTAATTTTTAATTTCATATTTATTTTTAATATTTTTTTAATTTCTATTTTTAATTTCCGGTTTATTTTACTTTCATTTTTACATTACTTTTTACTTTCATGTTTATTTTAAATGCATTTTATTTATTTCTTTTTTTTTATGTTTATACCGATTTTTATTTTCCAATGTTTGACATTTAGTTCCTTTTCTATTTTAATACCATTTTAAATATTAATTTTTATGCTTAAAATTAAATTTCATTTTTATTTTTATTCTTTACTTCATATGTGCTTCATTTATTTATTTTTTTTATTTCAAGTTTAGACTTAAGTAAGACTCATTTAATTTCGTTCTTATTTTCCTTTTTAATTTTATGTTTATTTAATCGTACTCATTGTAGTGAATTTAGGGTTCGTTTTGATTTATTTTTAAAGAAAATACTCGATGAGACTAATAAATAATTTATTAACAAAACTTAACACAGACTATGAATAATTTATTTTCACAAGCCGAACGATTAAACAGTAACTAAACTCTACGTCGAACTAAAGAAGTACCCTCTCAGTTCCCCGTGCGCGTGTATTTAAACCGTAGAGGGTTTCCAGCAGCTTCTGCCCTAGAGTATTTCGACGGTGGAATTATCTCGAACGGGTCCAGACACTATGGGGAGCCGCCGCCGGCTAGGGGAGTGTATGACTCATTTGTCGCCTTAGTTCGTCGCATTATTTTTTGAATTGCATTTATATCGATTCTGGTTTTCAAAATATTTAATTAAGATTCGTCTCTTTTTAATTTTAATTTTCAATTTGATTTAAAAACTTTATTTTAAATTTTTTTTAATTTTAAATTAAATTTTATTTCTTACTTCATTTTCCTATTTATTTTATTTGTATTTTTAGATTTCTGAAAACTGAAGCTAATTTCAAGATTTCGTTTTTATTTTTTTATTTTAATTTCGTTGTTATTTTTGATTTAATTTTGATTTTATATTAATTTTTATTTTTATTGCATTTTTAAATTTCCGAAATCACATTTTTATTTTCCTTTTCAATTTCATGTTTATTTTAAATTGCATTTTCATTTTTCTTAAACGTATTTTTTTCGCAGTTTCTTTTTCTAACTTAATTCTAATCCTAAGGTCCAAGAAAGTGTTATTTAGTTTCTTTTTAACTTTAGTTTTCAATACCATACTTAATTTTAATTTTTAATTTCGTTTTTATCATTTAATCTTAGTTTTATTTTGATTTTTATTCGCTACTTCATTTTTATTTTTAATTTCATATTCAGACTTAAGACATTTAATTTAGATGTTATTTTCCTTTTTACTTTCATGTTTATTTTTCTTATTTCGTTTGCATTTAATTTTAATTTTTAAATTAAAATTTATTTTTAATTTTTATTTCATTTCTGTTTTTAATGTCCTGTTTATTTTAATTAATTCTATTTTTAAATTTCTGAAAACTAATCAAAAATCCGAACATATTTCATTTCATTTTATTTTCCTTTCTAATTTTCATGTTTATTTTAAATGCATTTTTATTTTCCTTAACCATATTTATTTTATTTAAGTATATATATTATATATTTTGCAGTTTTTCTTTTCTCTGATTCAATGCTAATTCCAAGGTACGAAAGTGACATTTAAATTTCTTTTCCATTTTAACTTTCAATGTTGAAATCGTTGTTCTTTTGTTTTGTGTTCATGTAATTCCGCATGTTATTGTTGCTTAATTTAATTTAATTTTTGTTTTTATTCTTTACTTTATTCTACAACTGGTGTTTCGTTTCTTTTTAATTTTAATTTTCAATTTGATTTTAAACTTGATTGTTAAGGATTTTAGAAATTAAGTTGGATTTTAGGTTTCACAATCAATTTCTTTTGTAAATCAACGCTGATCGCAAGGTTTGGGACTTACTTCATTTTCTTTTTAATTTCAATTTACTATTACATTTAAAATTTTAATTTTTAATTTCAATTTTATTCTTTAATTTTTATGGATTTCAAAACAAGAAGACTTTTTATTTATGCTTTTAATTTCAGGTTTATTTTCATTTAATGTTAATTATTATTTTTTTAAACATATTTACATACTTCGATTTTGTTTCTAATTCAGTGCTAAACCCCAATGTACGAAAGTGATCTTGAAATTTAGATTTTTAATTCCATTTTTTTATTTAATTTGATGTTCATTCATTTTATTTTTCTTAAAGGCGACCGAAAATAAATCCAAGCTTTGATTATTATTATTTTTTCTTCGACATACCTATTTACTAATCACGCGCTTAGTCAAACATTTCATCGAACATCCCGTCAGCACGCGAATCTGTATAAGTCCACCATTTGCATAACTTTAAAAGCAGCAATTTCATACGCATATTATGAAACTTAGAGGCCCATTACTTATTATAAAGTTTTTTTATGAAGCAAACGTTAATTACATAAAAAATTCATCCTAATTAAAAGATTTAAGGCGTGCCTATCATTAAAGCCTTACGGCCACTCCTTTTCCCAAACGGAAATAAATTTCGCTGTTAACTAGATCAACAACAAAGAGATACAAGTATACGGTCATATAGGCTAAGAACTGCTGCATATAATTTGCGGTAGAATTCAATTACTGGAATGTTTTGCAATCCATCTACGTTGCAAGTACTTAGGTTCAACAAATCTTGAAAATCTTGCGCAATACGTTTTTGCTATGGGCCATTTATTTGCTTAGTAGTAATTATTAATGTCGCAATAAGTGCAAACTCACGCGAGTTGACCCAGTAGCAACAAGCGGCGAAATGTTTATTTACCAATTAGAATAATGCAAATTCTGTTAAAGTCTGACCTTGAACTTTGAAATTTAGGATAATCCTAATACCTTTCCATGGCCAACAAAAAAGTCCTCAATTATTACCATATTAATTAATTTAAATTACTCCTAATTAGCACCAGTAAATATTAATCCGATTTTAAATCAGATTCAATAAAAGCTTGATATACGAGGGAGGCTCAATAATTATTGGCACCAAGACAAAGCAAACAACAAAGAAATTTGAAATATACTCACCATACCACCTAGGAGGATATTTTTATGTGTCAATCAAATCAATTGAATTAGAAACGAATGACCTTCAAATTATAATGTCTTTCTTTTCTATTTAAAACAGCAATTACAAAGGCGTGAGCAAATTAAAATCCATTCATTGTGGTCATTAGTAATTTAATACTAACGTGAACTTTATAAATACTACAATCCCATTGTTCAAAAACCTTCCGTAACGATAACCGCAAACAAGGAAAATCCAGGAATACCAATGTCAACGGTAATATCGGCAAGTCATCAAGCGCAACGAACGATAACAATAACAGCACTCGTATATACAGAAAAAAATAATAATAAAATTGCACTTTCGCTGTTATTAACGCGGCGGTAATTGCGCTGACGTAACCAACCAACCAACCAAGGTCGTCCGCGTATTCATTCCCTTTGTTTCGCTCTCCGTCAATGAAATGAAAAATCGAAGAAAAAAGCAAAAACGAGTTGGCGTCGCCTACAAGATAAATTAACAGCGCTCGCCCAACGCGGAAGGCTCACGCCCTTTAATTAATTGCGTTGACTTTCCTTGCGCATACCGGTGTCTAATCCAAGGCTGAACCTAAACGGAGATAAATGTTTTCAGAAAATGGGAGGATCGTTGAAATTCCTGGCGCTGATGGGGCTGCTGGCTGCCGCGAGTTGTTCACCGTTCGAGCTAACGGAAAAATACATAGAGGATTACATACAGGGGGTGGAGCGCCTCAAGAACTTATCCATGGAGACTGTGCTGGGCGAGTCCGTGTATGACGCAACGAAGTATAACATCGAAGCCGCACAGAAAGGTAACTGGACTTCATATTGGTTGATGGTTTTGTGTTGCCATTGAACCCATCCGCCCAATGATCCAATGACCTAGTGTTTGCAACGCACCAAATCGATGATGGAGAGTCGACCGAATAAGTCCACCACATTGGGTCACATCTTAAGACCAGTCTTCATCAATTCTATTTTGTTCTTTGTTTTGAGTGAAGGCTCACTTTTCACTTGTTTTATGCATAACCCGAGGTCATCCATGGCGTTCATTCTTTAGCTTCCAACATTCTAGTACTAAATCAATGGTGTAGAGCTAATCAACTAATCTTCAGGATGTTAGTCGTTAATTTGAACCCTTTTTTTTGGGAGTTCTTTGAAATGATACTGTTATTTTTTTTCTAGCTTCTTTAATTCATATTCGTAACTTCTCGCAATCCATTCAATCTTTTTTTTTTATTGAAATCCATTTAGGGTCATCCATGCGTCCTAGGTGACGTCAGGAGTCTCCCTCTTCCCTTTTAGGGCATCTGAAGCTCTTCAGACGATTTAAGTGACGTCGAATCAATTCACTTCTAGCTGCGTAGGAGTCAACCAATACACTTTTAATCCCTAATGGCCTTCACCCGTCTTCTTCCGAGCCCCATCCAAAACATTCCAGATCATTTTTTTACTACTGGAGCCTTCCTCTTCGTCTGTAGGCTGTCCAGAGACGTTCAGACGATTTAGGTGATTCAGTTTCCTTAACTTTTCCTAACTTAGTCTAGCAGTTAGCCAAACTTCTAGATAATCCAGTTTTAATGCCTAATGGCCTTCATTTGTCTTCTTCTGAGCGCCATCTGAACCTTCCAGATCATTTTAAGTGACATCACAGCTTTCTTGATTCATATTTTCATTCACCTTTTCCTTAGTGTTGATTTATTTTTCCTTTAGGATGTCTAGCAATCAACCAAGCTTCTAGACAATACACTTTTAAAACCTAATGGTCTTCACCCTTCTTCTTCTGAGCGCCATCCGAAGCCTTCCAGCTTCTAGCAATATATCACATTACTTCGTCTTTTTCTTTATACAGTCTGAAGGCGTCTAGATTATACACTTTTAATAACTAATGATCTTCATCCTTCTTCTTCTTCTGATCGCCATCTGTGGCCCTTCAAATTATTTTAAATGACGTCATTCACATTCTCTAGCTTCTAGCAATACATCACACCTTTTCATTAATGTTAATACAATCCACACGTTCTAGGAACCTTCCTGGAACCGTTATAAAGTCTTCTCCTCGATGTCGTCTGAAGTCACTCAAATATCTAAGCGATTTTTTTGGTTCATATTCCTTAACTTCTAGCGGTTTATCATTTTTTGCTTCTTACTATTTGAGCATCCATTAATCTCTTGGTCCTTACCTTTTCTTCTTCGGCTTCTTCAGACCATGCGAAATAATCTAAATGCTTTAGGCGACGATGTAGTTGCCTTTAACTGTGGCCACTTGACGTCTCCTAGACATTCTAAATCACGTTAGAAACGACGTTTATGAATATCTTCTTGGTTCATCATCTTTTCCTATCCAAGGATCTAACATAAGTGATGTCATGGACATGACTTTAGGTTTTGGCCATCATCTCCCAACCTTTTAGAAACTACATACTAAAGGCTTAGCCTGGAATTCGCTTTTCATTTGTTTTGGCCGTTTGAGGTTAAGCCAAGATCACTATATCTGCATACCTTATACATCCAAGTCGTCTGTAACATTTTTATCGACATTCAAGGCTTTTGTCTTCTTCTTTCTTCTTGTACAATAATCCACTTCTGGAGAAAAGCAATTCGTCTATGCCCATTTTAGAAATGCCTTAGTTCCGATTGCGTTTGTTTAGCTCCGATATTTTTAAGTTCAAGAGATGGCATTCCCCAAACCAGACGAGTTGGAAGGCTCCAGATTTCCCCAAACTTTTATCAACTTGGGTTGAAGTCGTCGGCGACGATGAAAGTATCAATTTTTTTGATGCTTCAATTGAGGTAAACTGGTAGGTTTGAATGCTTATGCCCAAATGAATGTTCTAATTCGTCGGAGAACGTATCTTTTTGCTTCTTCACTTCTTGACTGATCTAATTGGGGCAACCAAACTCAATCTAATTTTACCTGGTTCAGGTACTTGTCTCCTAGTTTATTAATCACTGGTAAAGACCAACCAATTAGGTCTACCAGGTCTAAGAAGCTCTGGCTCATTAACCTGATCTCCAGCCTATACTAAAACGCTTGACCTCATACCAAACTCAATCTAATTTTACCTCGTTCAGGAACTTGGGTCCCAGTTTATTAATCACCAACCAATTAGGTCTAAAAAGCTCTGACTCATCAACCTGATCTCGTCTATAATAAAACCCTTGACCTCATATCACACAATTGACTCAAGAATTTTAGAGATCTCTGATTTAACTCGTTTCTTTGTAGAGGCCGAAGAATTCGATTTCGTCATAGTAGGGGCAGGATCATCAGGTGCGGTCATAGCAAACCGCCTCAGTGAAATACCCGAATGGAAGGTCCTTTTACTAGAAGCGGGATCCCCAGAAAGTCCTTACGGTCGAGCGCCCTCTTTCACCGACGTCCTCTTGAACACCCCCTTCAACTGGGGCTACAAGACAGAACCACAAGAAAAAAGTTGCCTAGGTAAGCGTTCAATTCACCCAACGAGATCCCACGCACGTTCTTTTTAGGTTCGATCAACAATCAATGTAATATCCCAACCGGAAAGGCGATGGGCGGCAGTAGCGCTATTAACCTGATGTTGTACACGAGAGGCAGTGTAAAGGATTACGACATATGGGCAGACTTAGGTAATGATGGATGGTGCTACAAGGACGTGCTGCCCATTTTTAAAAAGTCGGAAGACGCGCGTCTCCACACATTCGACCGAAAACACCACAATCAAGGTGGACTGCTCCACGTTGAAGAAGCACAACACCACAGTCACGTCAAGGAGGCGTTCTTGAAAGCCGGCGAGGAACTAGGCTTTAAAATAATCGACCCCAATGGAGAAGAAGCGCACGGCTTCGCCACCCCCCAGCAAGTCACGAAGTACGGAAAACGAAACAGCGTTTCCAGGGCGTACCTAGAACCAATCAAGGATCGCAAGAACTTAATCGTCAGGCCCTTCAGTCAGGTGATTGATATTTTAATTGCCCCGCACACCAAAGATGCGATCGGCGTCAAATACATCCACGGCACTAAAATGCACATAGCCAAGAACAAGAAAGAACTAATCATCGCGGCCGGCTCAATCAACACCCCACAGCTTCTCATGTTATCAGGAATCGGTCCCCAAGACCACCTCCTCAAAGTCGGACTCGACTGCATCCAAGACCTAGCGGTAGGAAACAACCTGAGAGACCACATCTCCTTCATCGGCTTGAACTTCATCCTCAACGAAACCGTCCCGGAAACAAACCCGAAAGAAGACCTGATCACTTGGCTGAGGGAAGGCAAAGGGCCACTCTCGCACACCGGAATAGAAGCTCTAGGCTTCTTAAAGACCCCGACATCGAAAGAATCCCACGACTACCGCGACGTGGAACTATTCCTTTTAAACCACGCCTTCAATAAAGGGTACGAGCCAGTTCTGCGCGAGTACAATTTAAGAAAGGAGCTTTACGATACCCATTGGGCCCCGATCGAGGGGAAACCTGGGTTTACCATTGCCGTAGTGCTGCTGCACCCGAAATCCACCGGTAACATCAAGTTAAAATCGAAGGACCCCTTCAATTTTCCGATCATCAATACGAATTACCTGTCGGACGAGGAGGGTCAAGACGTGCAGGACATACTGGCCGGAATCCGCAAGGCTTTAGAGCTGAGCGAGACGGAGGCGTTCAAGAAACTGGGGGCGCGGTTGTATGACCATCCGATTAAGGGCTGCGAGAAACACACGCACGGATCCGATGATTATTGGAAGTGCGCCATCCAACACCTAACGGTGAGCGTCAGGACACCCTCCGGAACTTGCAAAATGGGGCCCGCCACCGACAAGGAAGCGGTCGTCGACAACCAACTCAAAGTCTATGGAATTCACAAGATGAGGGTGGCGGACGCCAGCGTGATTCCAAACAGCCTGTCGGCACATCTAGAAGCGCCGGAGGTGATGATCGGGGAAAAGGCGTCCGATTTGATTAAGCAGCAATGGAAGTAGTAGTAGTGATCAAGAGAAGACAAGCGTTTGTAAAGCATTAAAATATTAGTATTAAGATTGCACGTGTGTGCGCCAATTATTTTATTTGTTAAGTATAGTTGCTTAAATAAAATGTTTTTGTTTGATTAAAAAGAATTTAAGTCGTTTCTAGTTATGCAACCAACATTACTCCTCGACGTAACTTGCTTACGACGTCAGTTTTATCACTGGTGGCGCGTCATCTTTGACGGCAGGCACTTGTTTGCCCACGAAAGCAAAAGTTATTTAAAAAAATGATAATAATCTCTGAGGTATGGAGATAAAGATGGAACGTAAGCAAGATAACGAGGCCTTTAATAACAAATGAACTGCTGATTATCAGTGGAATGCAGAAATACGTAAATACAGATTTGTACAGGCTATTATTAAACCGTTCGTCCTTAGGCGTTTTCCAATTGCACATATAAACTCTCAGAACTACTCAACAGCTGCTCCAATGCGTTCTAATTGCACTTGGAACAGCTGGAAGCGACTCCGGAGTAGCTCATATTTGCAATTGCGCTATGAGCTCTTCGGAGCTACTCCTTAGCTGCTCCAATGAGTTCCAATTGCACTTGCAACGGCTCGAACGGGCTCCGGAGAAACTTATAGTAGCTCATACTTGTAATTGGGCTATTCCACAGCTGCTCCAATGGGTTCCAATTGCACTTGGAACAGCTCGAAGCATCTCGGAGTAGCTTCTAGTAGCTCATTTTGACTATGACCTACTCGGAGCTACTCCACATAAGGTCCAATGGGTTCCAATTGCATTTGAAATGGCTCGAAGCAGCTCCGGAAAAGCTTATAGTGGCTCATATTTGCAATTGGGCTATGAGCTCTTCGGAGCTAGTCCATAGCTGCTCCAATGAGTTCCAATTGCACTTGGAACGGCTCGAACGGGCTCCGGAGAAGCTTATAGTAGCTCATATTTGTAATTGGGCTATGAGCTATTCCTCAGCTGCTCCAATGGGTTCCAGTTGCACTTGGAACAGCTCGAAGCATCTCCGGAGTAGCTTCTAGTAGCTCATTTTGACTATGACCTACTCGGAGCTACTCCACATAAGGTCCAATGGGTTCCAATTGCACTTGGAATGGCTCGAAGCAGCTCCGGAGAAGCTTATAGTGGCTCATATTTGCAATTGGGCTATGAGCTCTTCGGAGCTACTCCTTAGCTGCTCCAATGGGTTCCAATTACACTTGTAATGGCTCGAAGCAGCTCCGAAGTAGCTTATAGTAGCTCATATTGACTATGAGCTACTCGGAGCTACTCCACAGCTGCTCCAATGGGTTCCAATTGCATTTGCAACAGCTCGAAGCAGCTCCGGAGTAATTCCTAGTAGTTTATATTTGCAACTGGAAAACGCACAGTAACAAATTGATGTCATACAAACTGACATAGCAATCATTAACCTTTTGATCATTCTATTTCAGTATCATCTGTGAGGATAGAGTCCTCTAAGTCACCTATACCAAATGGCATTACTTCGCGTTGCTATGCCGCTCATCATTCAGGAGTTCCCCAAGGTTCCAATTTAGGACCAGTGCTGTTCCTCTTCTTTCATAAATGATTTAATTAATTCTGTCACCTGAAGCTAACTAGGTGCTCTTCTTCGACAGTCATTAGGGAACTTCCCGCCACCTGACCTCTCCCAGTCGTTCTAAATCACTTCGTAAACGTCAAAACTGTTCAAGATAGATTTCCGAAATATGTCTGGTTTAAAGAATATAATCTTGCCCTGAAAAGGGGGGTTTCATTATATCTTCTTCTGAACTCCTTCAATTTATTATCATATCAACATTAACGTCACAAAATTCTTCATAAAAATAAACTGTACCTTGACCCTATTATATCGAGAGCTAATAGGAGCTGGGTCACTAACCTAGTACATAGTTAACTTTTTTTTTGTTTTGCCTTATTTGATTTGTATGTGCAATACGAAGTAACCAGCTTCTTATTACTATTATTATTATTGTAACAAGGAAATTATATTATAAAGAAATACTCGATAGAACGTGCAGCGTGCAACCACAACTGCCTAGAGGCAATATGTTATTTATAAAGCGGCTTGCACCTTCCAAGACGTCATTGCTAACATGGTGCTGAGATTAGGCTTAGAACGAAGCTGCAGGCAGCAAAGGTAGCCGAAACGAATATCTGTACAATGTATCATCGTATTCGGATTTCGGACTTGTTTGATTCAATGTGCATGGTACTTAACATAATTTGGTTTGTTTATGTTTTAATTCGGTTTCAGCATTCTTCACTTAATCTTCAGGATTAGTGGCATGAACAGACAACCTATTTAATTTCATTTCTAATCACGTAATCTCCTTCATCTATCCATGCACTGACGCAAATCATGTTATGAGTAGAGATTGGAATAACGTATTTCGCATGTACGTTTGCCTTCGTTACTGCACGTCATTATCAATGCTACGCTGCAGCGTAATAAAAAATTTTAAATTAGTAAATTTCATTTAGAAAGTGTGTTTTGTGCACGTGCAAGTTTTATTGTTTAATTAACTACTACACGCAGCAATTGGCCTAAATTTAAGGCACGCCTTGGAGAGTAATTTTCCAGCAAGTGCGACGTGTGAGGGCACGAGAACACGTTTACGGCACTCGACGAACTATTGAACACGAAAAAACTCTTTCACTAACGAGATGCTGTTAGTACAGTCCGAGGTGGTAACTGCGAACTCGAAACATTTAGTAGCAAGAGCAAGGTTATGGTTTTTTCTTAATTAACAACGGTCACGTAACGTCGCTCCTATAAATAAAAGCCTCAAGGTCATCCTTTAAACTTTTCCGTTACATTTTTACCAAAAATGTTTACGCAACTCATCACCCAACCTGCAAGAGGATGCGATTAACAAACTTCAAATTGATTAAGCAGCAAAATTTATTACAACTTCCTCGGGCTATTTTGAAAGACCACCGAGTAACGATTTGTTTTACTACCGTTTATTAGAATTAATTGGAAATAGGAAGCAAGCTTTTGGATGCAACTGACTTATGCAAGCTCGGCCATAAAAGCGTAATGCAATAACTTTATTTTAATAAATTATATACGCCACTAGGTATATATGCAGGGAAACAGCAAAACTCTGTAGCATAAATCGCCGAATTTGTTAGGAAGATGGACGTGCGAATTTGGATGCTCCTTGTGCTGATTCCACAATTCAAAATCGTCTGCTGTTTGAACGAGCAACAGCGTTTGGTTTTGGAGAAACTGCTCCGTATAAACCAAGGAAACCAAGATGGGCAGGAAAACATTCTAACAGAAGAGGACCTCAAGGTTATGTCTGCAGGGACAGATATCAACTCTTCCGGCACTCCTGGTATGTTGCTTACGACTGAAGAAAGTTGGGTATTTAAGAACCTGAATGGCGCAGTCGTTCAAACCTGACCCAACTCATCCATTTTTCCCTCGAGCATAAAGTCACAAAGCACCCCACACCTTTGCTTTCGCTGGTTATTAATAAAGCTTTCGGTTGTCCTAAAATAAAATTTTCAGATGAAATCTACGACTTCATAGTAATCGGGGCAGGATCGGCTGGTTCCGTTGTGGCAAGCCGTCTCTCCGAAATTCCACAATGGAAAGTCCTCCTCATAGAAGAAGGCAAGGTCGAAAACGACCTAACCTCAGTGCCCTCCATACTGAACGCCATGAAATTCTCGAGCTACACCCGCAGGTACTTGATGGAACCTCAAGAGGGCGTCGCGCTGGGCCTCGAGCAACAGAGGATGATTTCCCGTTCTGGAAAGGCCCTAGGAGGAAGCAGCGTCATCAACGACATGTACTACACCAGAGGCAACCCCTCAGATTTCGATCGGTGGGGAGGAGAATGGTCTTACGACAAAGTGCTTCCGTATTACTTGAAGTCGGAGAACGCGAGTCTGGGGCAAGCCAATCCGCTCTACCACAACACCAACGGAGAATGGAGCGTGGAAGACGTCCAAGGGGAAGAAGCCTTCGTAGAAGCTGGCGAGCAACTGGGTTTCGACAGGGTTGACTACAACACCCCATGGCAAATCGGGTTTGCAACGCTCCAAGCGAATACGAGGCGAGGAAGGCGCGACAGCGTAGCAAAAGCGTTTTTGGGCAACGCAAACTACAAAAGCAACCTCTACATACGCACCTCGGCGTTTGCAACGAGGGTTTTAATCCACGCGAAAGCAAAACGGGCGTACGGGGTCGAGTACGTGAGGAAAGGGCGTTTCCACAGAGCGTTTGCGACCAGGGAAGTTATTCTGAGCGCCGGCGTTTTGAAATCGCCGCAACTGCTGATGCTTTCCGGGGTTGGCCCAAGCGAGGAACTCCTGGAGCTGGGGATACTGACCGTCCAAGACCTTCCGGTGGGCAAATTCTTCCAGGACCACTTCGCGTTTTTCTTGACCTTCACAACAAATCAGACATTACCTGCACCGCCTACAAACGCGATCAATCAGTGGCTACGCTTAGGTACCGGACCTCTGAGGAGCTTAGCCGGAGCGGAAAGCATCGCTTACATCCAACTATCAAGGCGTAAAATCCCGGACGCAGAGCTAGTATTTGGGGCGGGATCGTTCAACAGCGATGAAGGATTAATTGGGAGGCGCGAATTAGGTATACGAGATGATGTGTACTACCCAGTGTGGGGGGCGCTCCATGGTGTACCGACATGCAGCATATTCACCGTCCTCCTCTACCCGAAATCCTCGGGGCAGGTGAAACTGCGTTCCGGAAGTCCATTTGACCACCCTCTGATCCACGGCAATTTCCTAACGGACCCCCAAAACGAGGACATCGCAACTCTGGTAGCATCCATACGTTTCAGCCAAGAACTTGCAAAGACCCCAGCTATGCAGAAGTTGGGTCTGAGGTTGCACGAAGCCCCCGTACCGGGGTGTGAAGACCACCAGTTCAATACAGACCCGTACTGGGAGTGCGCTTTAAGGACCATCGGGGTTTCTTTGGATCATGGGGTCGGCACTTGCAAAATGGGGTTAGTCAATGACTCAGCTTCCGTAGTCGACCATGAACTTAAAGTGCACGGGATTCAAGGACTTAGAGTCGCCGATTGCAGCGTGATTCCGTTTGAAGGCGGCGCTCATCCAGGCGCACCGGCAGCTATGATTGGAGAGAAAGCGGCCGACTTGATTAAAAGTAGTTGGGGCGTAGCTCATAAATAAATTACCATTAAAGAAATAAATAGAAGCTTCTTTTTATTTTAAAGAAATGTACGGCCCCTTCCTTGTTTAGAGCAAAGGCACAGATTCTTTTGCAACAATCTGGGAAGGGATTATTTTTTCTATAGATTCCCACTTGAGAAATAAAAAGGGCAGGTGGGATTAGATTCGTTGGTTGTCTCGAGATATTTATCCAGAAATTGTGGGTCGTTTAGTGAACAATCCACTCAAACAATGTCGATTTTGCTCGCGTTTAACGAACTCACCGCAATTGATATGTTTACACTTAAAAATCGTAACCTTCACTGATCTGTAAGTTAGCGCTCGTTGGAAATAAAAAGCTGCCGCCCATCAGGAGTAAAAATTGGCGCCCATCAAAAGTAAATGTTGGCGCCCGTCAGAAGTAAAGGTTCTCGCGATCACCTGAAGTTACCACTACTACTATTACATTCTAGTCGACGATAGATCTTTCTTTATGATTGTCGCGCCATCTAGCGTCTCGATGGTTCTAGATATTTCGAGAGGCGAGCTCTAAGTGGTGCTGGAATTAAACTTGAAGGATGAAAACTGTATTAAGGTCGTACAGAGCGCGTAATTGAATCAGTTTCTATCTAGCAAACAACATGTGATTAATAGCGATTGATAGAGCGATAAATAATTGAAGATTATTTGATAGTAAATCGAATTGGTAATAATACGTCCAAATTATTTATTAGGCCTTTTAATCAAATCCCTAACGATAAATAAGGAAACAAGGGAAGAAATCGGAAATCTGCACTTTCCGTTTCAGCAAGCTCATGAAAGTACTTGAAGGAACCGTCTCGTAGGATGTGTCATGTAAACACCGCTTATCTTATGTACGTATATAAAAAAATTAAGCAGGAAAAAAATATATGACAAAAAAACATGCTCAGATCAACGGGTTTCCTATTTAAGAAGTGTGATTATAAGAAACTACTTGTATTTCTATCTATCGATCTAAGTTACTTTCTCTTTCATATCAATATCGACTTTGTTAAGTGAAAAGTAGAAGCAAAACTTTTTTTTTAATGCGAAAGAAGTTATTGCGATTTTATAATTCAAGACACTATCATCCCACAAACTTACACAACATCGCCTAATAAATTCTAACGAAAAGAAATCGTAAATTACATTTTCTTAAGAAATAAATCGTGGGCAACAGCTTTGGAATTATGACTCAAATATTAATGTCGGTAAGTAACAACGCCGTCGATTTCTTTTTTGATTATATTTACTAATAAACTTTTATGGAGCACGTGAATGGGAAATTCGTAGTGAATGTCTCAATTAAAAATTCAATTTTATGAACAAAAGAGTGGGTTTTCAAAACTTAAGACAGTGAGAGTTAAAAAGTCACGATACAGTCAATCTTGAACGAGCAAACATTAAACACCTAGTTTTAATTAATTCAGTGGCATGAGTAGCGAAAACACTGCCATACAAGTTAAATCCGCGGAATTTATTGCGTAATCAAACCACCTAATCGCAGCACGTAAGTATTTATTTACTGCAAAAAATTAATTAATTAAATTATTCAATGATTAACAAACAAGAAATAATTCACTAATTTCTATGTCACTCATCTTGTAATTTTTTTTCTTTAATTATTTTATATTACTTTTGTTTATTTAAGTATTAAAAAAAAATTGGTTCAAAGAAATATTTTTTAGACTCAGAATGGCATCATGAAATATCTGACGTTCCTTCTGCTAACTATCTGGTACCTAGCAAGTAATGGCGAGCAACAGAGACGTAATTACGACGTTCTGGCACGACTGCTGGGACTAGATAAGATCAATCGGAATATATACGAACAATACGTCATTAGGAAGAACGTAAGGTATCTGCTGACGCAAGCTTATGATATTAAATCAACGGAGAGACAAGGTAAGACGATTAAAATAAATTATCATAATGATAATGATTATTCATTGTGAGTCACAATGACTCAAATAATAAACAGAGATCTATCAGCAGGCTCCATTAATCCTAATATTTTAAAAATACAGTGAAAACTCTCCCAATTTTTTTGTCCACTTATGGGAACTGTCCGCTTATAAGAAAGTTATTCGAAGTAATACCCAAAATTTTGGTTCCAAAAAAATTGTCCGATCAAATTTGATTGAAAACTAATGCTTATACCTATCGTGTCTGTCACAAAACAAAAGAAAACTACACCTTTTAAATATTAAAGTTACGGGTGATGTCATTTTACCCCTCTTAGAGATGTCGGGCGTATTATTTAAATACTGATATAAAAAAGAGTTGGTTCCTGTCAGGCATATACAGTCAGAATTAAAAGCATTGTACATTGTAACCCACACAAACAAAGAACTTGGTCGTCTTTCGATCCCCAATTCAAGCACTTGGATTTAAAAATGATTTGAAAGTCTTCGTTACCACACTAAGCAACGAGTACATCCACCTGGTGAGAATTTCCTTTTTCTCTTGGTCCTTTGAAAGGCGTAAGGTAATAAGAAAGCGGCTTCCCTCGCCCTATTTCAGACCCCAATTCAACCACTTCCAGTTTGGGTTCAAAATGATCTAAACTCTTTCTGGTTACCGTCCCTTTGGTCATATCATGTGCCCTTCTTATTTCCACTAGGCAACGAGGATATACATCTGCTGGGCTTTTCCTTTTCTCTTGATACTTTGAATGGCGAGGTGAAAATAAAAAAACGACTTTCTTCTCGCCCTCTTTCGGAGCCCAATTCAAGTACTTCCAGTTTGGATTTAAAAATGATTTAAACTCTCCCTCCTTGCCGCTTCTTTAATCATATCATGTCCCCTCCTTGTCCTCAATAGACAACGAGTACACTATCTGGTGGGGCTTTCCTTTTTTCCTGATCCTTTGAATAGCTTGGCGGAAATAAGAAAGCGACTTTCTTGTCACCCTCTTTCGATTCTCAATTGAAGCACTTCTCACCCTCCTTCTTGATTCCAACGGCATTTGCTAGGTCTTTCACTAAGCACGCACAGACTTTGAAGTAAACAACACGTAAACGTAACTCGGCCACCCATCGTCCCTAACTGAAGACTGCATTTGCCAGTCTGAAACGTTCACAAACGACTTAAGCTACTCCAAGCTCTCGTTCCTTTGGTCATGACGTCTCCTCATCTCCGCGTATATTCGTAAACCACGTTCTTCCAATTCACCTTTTGCTTGACGACTTGATCCCGTTACAGAAACTACTTTACTGCGGCCCCTTTGTTTAGGCGATCCACGAAACCAACTTTACCCTGTTTCATTCATCTACGCACAACATTGAATCCTGGCCGACCCAAGGTCACATAGATAACCATAACGCTAGTGCTTGGAGCTTCTTTATCCAAATTTCTGTGTTTCTGAATTCTAACTCATTCTCGATGAGGTCTTTCAGGACTCGCTCTTAGACGCTCTTGGTTTTAGCTCCTCGCGCTGTGCAATAGATCGCAATCTTCGCATTACGGGGAACTCCAGAGGAACGGGCTTTGACCAATAAGGCCTTCACTGCTTTTGCAAGTTCGTCTTCAAATTCACCAACACAGATGTATGCGTATATGAAGGTCATTGATATTTGTCTTTGATTTCCCTTTTTCTCCTTTTTGAAAGCTATGGGCGTTTCAGTTACATTTGAAATTTCTACTGATCCTTTAAAAGGCATGACGGAGGTAAGAAAATGAGTGGCATTTACTTATTCATAATTAAAACGAGTGAAAGGAGTCTCTTTTAACGAAGGACCTATATCTTTGAGGGCCCCCCTGTAAGTTTCTAGGAATATTCGTATACCTGTCACCTCTTTCTTCTTGCACATGCTTTACTTCCTACTCCTCCATAGGCTTTTTACTCCATATTCTACAGTAAAGGAATTCAATACCTTCTTTCTTAAATTCCTACCCAGCTGTAGATCCTTTGTCTCCCAGTCCCCCCCCTCTAGTATTTAATCCATCCCTTTTTTCTTTCTAAATTTATTCTCTTTCTAGATTTAATTTCTTCCTGCAGCTTTCAACACAAGTCCTGAACGTCTATCATCCTCTTCACTTACTCGATCTCGCGATTAGAAAAGGAACAGATTGAATCTCCATCTATCTCTAGGTCGAAGGTTATAAAATGGATATTCATATTTCTTGTTTTCTCCTCAATCACCTGACGGCACTGGTGCAAGTTTTTTCCACTGTTTCTATTCTTCGACCTTCAACTTCTGTAATTTTGACAGACCTGGTGAATGTCAGACTTTTCTTAATTAATCATTTTTATTTCCTTTCATCCACAGATGAAACTTACGACTTCATAGTAGTCGGATCCGGATCTGCAGGTTCCGTAATAGCCAATCGCCTAACGGAAATACCACAATGGCACGTCCTCTTGTTAGAAGCAGGGCGGGTAGAAAACGCAATTACGGCACTCCCTGTAATAGCCCCAATCTTCCAGTTCACCGAATACGACTGGAAGTACCTAATGGAATATCAAAGTGGCATCGCGACTGGGACCACTGACAGACGAATGGCATGGCCAAGAGGTAGGGCGTTAGGAGGCAGCACCGTCATAAACTACATGATCTACACCAGAGGCAACCCAGTGGATTTCGACAGGTGGGCTGCTGCGGGCAATCCCGGTTGGTCTTACCGAGAAGTCCTGCCCTATTACTTGAAATCGGAGAACGCGAGTCTAAAACGAGCAAACCCGTACTATCATGGGACGACGGGGGAGTGGAGCGTCGAAGACAGTTACCAAAGCGAGCTAGTGCGTGCTTTCGTAGACGCCGGTCAAAACCTCGGGTACGATTACGTGGATTACACAACCCCCAAGCAAATTGGTTTCGCCACGGTTCAAGCGAATACGATAGGAGGGAGGAGGCATAGTGTTTCCGGGGCGTTTCTACAGCCAATCAGGCACAGACCAAACCTGCACATCCGCACGTCGTGTTACGTCACAAAAATCCTGATCGACCCCGAAACAAAAAGGGCTTACGGAGTTGAATACGAGAGAGCCGGGGAAAGACGCAGGGCGTACGCCTCGAAGGAAGTAGTGCTAAGCGCTGGGGCTTTTAGCTCGCCCCAGCTGCTCATGCTTTCAGGAATTGGCCCCCGGTTGCATCTGCATGATTTGGGAATACCTTTAGTGCAAGAACTTCCAGTGGGGGAATTCCTCCAAGACCACATAACGTTCGTTGGACTGACTTTCACAGTGAACCAAAGCATTTCCCTCGACGTTCAGAGTGGGTTAAAGACCAGCAGTATTAGGGATTGGTTAAATGAGGGGAAGGGCCCCCTTTCGAGTCTTGGAGGCGTCGAAGGTGTCGCCTACGTACAAGTACTA
The DNA here is from genome assembly GCA_039766575.1 of Serrognathus titanus. Taxonomy (NCBI): domain Eukaryota; kingdom Metazoa; phylum Arthropoda; class Insecta; order Coleoptera; family Lucanidae; genus Serrognathus; species Serrognathus titanus. The sequence continues at coordinate 2,052,500 of CM077911.1, forward strand.
GACCAAGGAATTCGAAACTACCCCGACGTAGAGCTACTGTTCGTAGGGGGCGCACTGAATAGTGACTATGGGTTAGTATCGAGGCGATCCATGCGAATTAGGGATGACGTGTACTATCCCGTATGGCGGCAGCTGTTTGATGTCCCAACCTGGAGTGTCTTCCCCATGCTCTTGCATCCAAAATCTGTGGGGTATTTGAAACTACGTTCGCCCGACCCCCACGATTATCCCCTTTTGTACGGAAACTTTCTAACAGATCGTCAAGGCCTGGATCTCAAAACTCTGATCGCGTCCATTCGTTTCATCATAGAATTATCAAAGACGCCGGCGTTCCAGAAGTACGGCTCGAAGCTCCATGAGGTACCGATACCCGGTTGTGAGGGGTACACCTTCAATAGTGACGGGTATTGGGAGTGTGCAATTAGGGCGCTCGGATTAACCTTGCACCATCAAGTTGGCACGTGTAAAATGGGGCATGGAGGCGACCCAACAGCTGTGGTTGACAATGAACTCAAAGTGCATGGGGTTGGTAACCTAAGGGTGGCGGATTGTAGCGTGATCCCTTTTGCCATAACAGCGCATACAAGCGCCCCCGCTGTTATGGTAGGCGAAAAAGCGGCCGACATGATTAAAAGCGCTTGGTTGAACTGATCATGTTTCATTTTTTATAAAATTCCTAAAATACCTCATTTTAGAACAAATAGTAAATGACTGCATCTTTCATTTGACGACCCCCCTAAACAACCACCGTCCTATTTCCCTCACTAGGTTTATTACAAAGAGCTTATTGCAGTGATTCCTCGTTTTGTAACGCGATACCTCTGGCAGGGCGCGCACCCCTATGTTAGCACATACAAAAGATTGAATAACGCGGGGAGAAAAATCTGGGGCGACGACCCTTATTCAGGCCGGCCAACTCAGCGTCTGTTCGAGTGTCCTCATGGCGCCGCCAATAAAATGTTGATGAGCACGTTTCGGACTGAAGGGTGCATCTCAGAATAAACTGAGTTAATTTAAAACTGTTCAGGTTGGCGGTGATCACGCAGAAATAAATAAATCTATGTTTTTCTTTTCAAGAGGGTGAGATAGATAACGAGGACGAGGTGTTTTATGATATGAGCAACTCATTGTCGTAAATTGAAGCAATTTTTCTTGTAACTTCCTGAGTCATCAGCATTACAGGAATAGTCGACCAACTTAATCGGCTGCATCGAATTGCGTAAGAAACAACTTGAATATGTAAGGGGTTCACTGTAATTAAGCACGTCACTGCAGCGGATCATTTGCGCATTACTCTTCATCTTTGCTCAAGTCTCATGAGCTCATGACTCACGAGTCATGACACAAGAGGTCAGGCGCAATAAAAATTTAGCCACAATTAAACGACTTTAATTTGTTTGATTATCTTATATCTTTTCGTATCTAAAACTATTGAGCATTGCCGTGCTCTGCGAACAATCAAAAAAGAATGCGATAAGCAATTAAAATGCATAGATAATTCATCGATAAGTACTCAAAGCACTTTATCGGCGATTTATAAATAGAATCTCAAGTGCAAATAACCGGGCAAACAGGTACCGATTCAGAAATTTTTATCAAGTATGACGGGGCATTTAAAGAATGTTTTCAAATGTTTTATTTTTCTTTTGAATTTGAGAAGTATTAAGAAGTATTAAACAGACGCTCTTATCTTTTTTTGAAAAACAAAAATAACCAAATGACTCATTAAAAATAACTCGACAAGACAAACAGGTAGAATCAGAAACTTTTTATCAAGTATGACGGGGTGTTTAAGGTATTTCAAATCTCTGACGTCGGCCTCCATCCACCTCGTTTTACCTAAGAGGCCCACCCTTCCATTATTAGAATCTTAAGCACATAACGACACAATGTTGAAACGCGCAAAATATAAAACTCCGAGCTCTGGTGATGTGGAAAGGTAACGGAACCTCTTGTCGTAAATTATATTCTGTAAGAAGGGTTGGAAATTGTAAATGGGGTCGACGTCATGTTATTTAGTAAAATAAGGGGGCTACTTAAACAGCGTTGCATGTCATCAATAACATCACACTATATTCGCCATCTAACAAGAAGAAAAATTATTACTACCAACCACTAAACACGTTGGCACTGTTGACGTAGCAAAAATTAAAAAAATAAGATATTTGAACATTAAATTTAATGTAAATGTACTACTACTGTATCTTTTAATTACAAAATTCTAGTGTATTTCTGTTTCAGTAGTTGGTATCTTACTGTAGAAATTAGAGTTGTTGCCAACTTTAGCTTCTGTTATGTTTGAGAACGTCTCAAAATGTCAGACGAAGTTCTTCAAATTTCTTTATTTAGATTTCTTAGTTTTGATTTTGTTATGTCAAGAATCAAGAGTCTTTCATAGTTTATCAAGTGACACAGACATACATAGTTATTTTCTAATGTCATGAATCATGAGTGACGCCATTAATGACAAACAACACTTCTTAACTTGCACTTACTGTATTGGATACCGGGTGAGTCATTGCAAGTATGAACCTAATGAGTCTAATCGCAAAATGGCGTTTCCATGTAGGTCACCGATGACTATCACGGCTATCTGCCGATCAGATATTGTAATCTCATACGCACAATTCACTTTAAAAATGAATTATACAATTCAAATTGCGCTTTCGATGTTTGTCGATATGTGTTGTTTGCTTACATAGAGTGACGCACCTGGTAGAAGCTACTTAGAACCAATTTCCCACGAAAACGGGAAATTCTCACATATCTGACAACACCGCCAGAAAAATTTTATTTATACTAAATGCCAGTAACTATTCTACTATGCGATTCCAAATTGTTTAGATAAGGGGAGGCCCTGAAAAATAAAATCGTAGTCTTAGCTTGTTTCAAAACTTTTCGTTTGACATTTGCTTTCTGACTGCTGTCAAATCTGTTAGTTGTTTAAACGCTCTCGAACACTATAGTCATTGGTCAGCGACCTTTGAAATTGGTCATTATCCTATTTAGTAGATTTCTTCTACTGTCGTCAAATATGTATACACGTTTAAGTCTTGACACATGATTAATAGGTTAATAGTAACAATTAAGCTAAGACTCTGATTTTATTTCGCAACGTCGATGGTCATTAAACATTTTTTAATTAGGTGGCAGACAGTTATTTCCTGACGTCACGTCATTAATGACGCGGAACGTTTCTTAACTTGTTCTACTATATTGGATCTCTCGCTATATTATTTCTGGAATTTGTTAGTTTTAAAAAGTGGTTTTTTTTTGACTAATTATGTAAACGCACAGTTTGTGAAGGTGTTATATTCTTGGTCATATTTCCTAAAGAAAAAATAAATAAATTTAATTAAGTATAATTATTTTATAACTACATTTTTTGTAAGTACAGTCGAACCTCCATTAATCATATTTCAAGAGGCCGGAAAATTACTTCGAGTTACAGAGATTTCGAATTAAAGAAAGAGATCGCAGTTACATGCAATGTACAGGGGGCATCAAATAGTAAGAGTAAATTTCGACTTACAGAAAATGTCGAGTTGTAGAGGTTCCGGTTATAAAAGTGCAACTGTATTCGACTTACCGTTTTTTTTTTTTTTTTGAAATGCTGGAATTCGAAAACCGGTTTATCAAAAGTCGGTTGTTGTACAAAGCCTAATATTTCATACAGAAGCTAGAAATGATTCTTGTTCATATTAAATGCCAACTATTACGTCTGCTATATTGTTACGTATGATCAACAGTTGTTAATAGTATATTATACACAATGCTATTATTACCGAGGATAATTTACAAGACACGCTCGCTCGTGTTGCAATTATCCGAGATAATAATAACCACTATAGTGAGTCGTGTACTATATTTAATCCACGACTACAAATACTAAGCAATCAATTTCATCAAAATTTCTTCACTTTTTTCATAAGAATAATTTGATCTTTTTTTATCTTTAAAGAACAACGCTGCTAAAGTTTATATGATAAGATTATAGGCTATAAACATTTGCGGATGGACGAAACAAATTTTAAAACGTCAATCTCTGAATATTTCTCAAATTATTTAAAGGCAATTTTAAGTTCTGCTAGAATTTTTTAATTAAAAGACAAGCAAAATGAACAAACAATGATGGTTACCATGACACCGTGAATAATGATTATTCACTGCTGGTTATCAATTATCCTCTACCAAACGCATGAATAATTGACAGTTTATTGAGTAGCCTTGGACAAATATGCTTTTTTTTTAATTTTATTAGATGGCAGACATAGTTATCTTCTGACGTCAATAATGACGTCCAACGTTTCTTAACTTGCCTCTATTATATTACATTTTTTTCCTATATTATTTCACTTATACAGGATGTCCCAGAATATTATATAAAGCTTCAGGTAAACGGTTCCTCAATGTTCCCTGAATTTAAAATTGTAAAGAACATCTGCTTTGGTGACGCACTTTTCTTGTACGAACCCTCCAAAGAGGATGGCACTTTTGACGGAAAATTGCGAAGCTAAAGGCGGAATGATCAGTAAGCAAGTTTCTATCATAAACCAAACATAATTAAAACAAACGATTGCTTTTTGTGTCACCGTCAGAAGCAGCAAAACAGAGTTCAGCAAAATAAATATTTATACATTCTATATCGGGTCTTTAAGGAAACAACCTTGGAAACAAAAGTATGTATCATATTGTGACAAACTAAGGCGACAAAAGAGTCATACACTCGCCTAGCCGGCGGCGGCTCGCCATAGTGTCTGGACCCGTTCGAGATAATTCTACCGTCGAAATACTCTAGGGGAGAAGCTGCTGGAAAGCCTCCCCGGTTTAAATGCACGCATACGGGGAACTGGAGGGCAGACTTCCTTAGTTCGACGTAGAGTTTAGTTACTGTTTAATCGCTCGGCTTGTGAAAATAAATTATTCATAGTTAGTGTTAAGTTTTGTTAATAAATTAGTTATTAGTCTCATCAAGTATTTATTTAAAAATAAATCAACGCGAATCCTAAATTCACTACAATATATTGGACCGTCAGGTGCCGTAATTATCGCAATAACTATAAAAATTGAAAATTTAGGTTATGCGAAGGAAGATGTTACTTTCAAAATACCTTTGGCGTTGGCCACTTCCACCAACGAATAAGTGTGTCGTCCAACAACTGAAATTAATGATTTAAAGCTAGATCTTGTCCTTATACGAACATTTTGAGGTTAACCAAATGTTTACCCGTTTTTGACATATAAGAAATTAATTCGGGTACGACCTACGATTTTTCTTCCAAAGTCAACTTGAGGAAAATTTTTTGTTGAAGACCCCATACATAAGCAACGTTGCCCAGTTAAATAATTTATTTTTGCCTCCTATTGTGCCTCGTAAACTGAGCACTACCAAACTAAGAGAGTTAATTTTTGCAATTTTGGAACCTTTATAGATTGTAGAAAACATTTCTGAGACACATTGTATACTGCAGACGTTAGAAAAGCTTCTTTTTTCGCAACTTAGAACTAATTTCTGAAACGACAATTTCTCGCATATCTGACAACAATGTCAAAAAAACTTATTGCTATTAAATGGCAACTATTACTTCCTCTATATGTATTATATCGGGTGTTCTTTTAAATTTGGCGTCGAAGTTGGCCGTGACAAGATGCATTCTATAAACATACCACATTTGTTGTAAATAATATTCTTTTATTATTTTATTTTTATTTATTACAATAGATCTCATTCTTAATATCTTTTTTTCGTTTATTACAATAGATCACATTTTTGTGTCGCCTCATCGTACTGTTAAGTTCGAAATCTCGAAAGCAAGATTAGGAATGGCAAGTTCAGATGTCAAATTGACAACTGTCATAATGATGATGGTTCACAATCAAATTTTCATGGCCAACTTCGACGCTAGATTAAAAAAAATACTCTTTATGATTAATAATAAAATTCATTGAGTGTATTTATTTAGATTTTTAATATTTACGAAGGAAACATTTCGTTTTGATTCTCCAACGTCAGCAGTCATTAAGCGTCTTTTTAATTTTATTAGGTGGCAGAGATGATTATCTTCTGACGTCACGTTTGACGTCATCAATGACGTGCAACGCCTCTTGACTTGCGTCTACTATATTGGATATTTAAAATATGTACAATTCCCCCGGGTTTTTTAGATGAAACATCCCTTTCTGTGGTGAAATATTCGAAATTCTTTTCGATGTAATGCCGAAAACTCGGGTTTGGATACTTTCAACCCCATCCAGCGCCCACATCACATATTCATACATATAGAGACAGGACTGAACAACAAGCATTGCACTAGATCAGTAACGTCACTGTTACTAATTAATTTATGTTCTTAAAAAATTAGAAGCTGTTGCGACTTACTAAGCGAAATGAATTATGATGAATTCAAAGAAATAAAAAATGCCTAAAAAATCTTGAGATTTCCATCAATTCCGGCGGGCGTAAATAACAGGCGCCATCCAGACTGGGCCTAAATTTACAAGCGGCGCCAAAACGCTAACGCCTGTCCTGTCTGCACGCATCGACCCACTGTATACATTTGTATACAGCATTTGACCTCATTTTTATTTACATCTTCCTTCTATAATCTCCAACGCGCAGCAAAAAAAAAGGGAGACACACAATCATGCGTTAGCTCATGTAAAAGAAGACAACAGAGGTATTGCATAATCCTGTTGATCTAAAAATAGGCAAACGTCCATCGCCGTTGATTTCATTAACATTCTCGTCGCTTTAACAAACATCTTGGAGCCATAACCTCAAAGCTCTTACGCTCCCCACACAAGACGAGGTGAAAACAACATCGAATCGCAAGAAGCCAGTGAGCGTGGCAACACCGCCGTTACATTTTTTCTTCTCTCCAAGGAACGGTGTAAACAAATTCGAAAATTCAACTCACCTGATACAATCAGAGCCTCGTTCGGTCCTACCGTGTGTATGTTCCCCATCGTTGGCTCTTATCCTCACTTGCTAAAACCAGCACAGCACAAACACCACAGTTCGAAATCACTGCGGAAACACCATCGATATGTGAATCGGACGCCGCAGAAAATATTAATTTCGTAGTACGAGAAGGATTGCCATAGCAATGCGCGAATGAGCGACGCGCACGCGTACCAAACTAAAATGCGTTTTATCAGGCGGCTAGATGTTTCTGGCTGCGCGTCTTATCAGGAAGACGCGTTCAAAAAAGCCGATCGAAATTCAACTCCGGCGTTGCCCAATTACTAATTTTATCGCCCGACTTATAACGTTCCCGGTTCACTTACACTAGTGAGTATTTGCATCTTGTTTTAACCTCGTGTTAATAATACGAATCGAAGATATATACTCTGAGTGCTGACAACTTTTATCAGAAAAAAATTTGGGTGCATCTTGAAGCTGAAAAAAAATCTAGAAGACGAAAATCAAATCCGAACCCATTCTTTATAATTAAAGTCGAAGTTGGCTATGAAAATTTAATTGTGAACCATCATCATCGTGACAGATGTCAATTTGACATTTGAATTTGCCATTCCTAACCTTGCTTTCGAGGTTTCGAACTCAACACTACGATAAGACGACACAAGAATGTGATCTGTTGTAATAAACGAAAGAAAAATGAAACCAATTGTAACAAACGAAACAAGATAATAAGAAAATAAGATTTGCTACAAATTATCAAAATTGTGGTATGTTCACAGTATGCACCTTGTCACGGCCAACCTGGACGCCAAATTTAAAAGAACACCCAATACTAATGGCCGAATCAATTGAAGATTACTTAATTTAATAAATCTTACGTTTGTGTCCGGGCCCAGAACACGTTAAATCTGATAAAACCTTTTGTTTTATTTCTTCCGTTATTGTTAGCCTCTCTTGTTCATCCTCTTCAACGCAAATACGTGATTGTTAAATAACCCAGAAAAACGTTAATTTTTATTACGTGAATACTTCTTCTTCTTCTTCTTCTTCTATTAGTGTTGTTGGCCAAGCAAAGTAAATGCTCATTTACCAGACACCAAGTCACTGAATTTAAGATGTGAGCAAAACTTTGGGATTTAGTGTAGAGAGAGGTTTGGAATTCTAAAGTAGGGAGATAGATGCAGGCAGGTTGAGACCCTTCTCGCTACAGGGCCCATTACTAACGTAAATACTGGTATCAGTGTTGCCAGATGATCAAAATTTAAGTCCCAGATTAGATGACAAAAGTCACCAGTTGTTACCAACTGAACAACACTAGCTGAAATTTTTGTGTTCGTTGCGATTTATTTTAATTTTTGACATAGTTGCTCATATTTTAAAAAGTTACGTTAAAATTAAAAATAATAAAAACAAAAGACAATCGATTTTACAATGTAATGTAATAGATTAATAAATTAAAAAGAAAAACATTTGAAGAAATGTTGACAAAATAAAGAAAAAATAATAAAAATTGAGAAATAATCAAATTAGAAAAAATAAATAAAAACAAGGACAATCAATTTTACAAAACAATAATTTAGAGATTAATTATTAAAAAAGAAGAACAATTTGGAAATAATGGTGACTAAACAAAGAAAACAAAATAATAAAAATTAAAAAGAAAAAACAAAGAAAACAAATATTAAAAATTGAAAAATAATCAAATTACAAAAGTAAGAAAAACAAAAGACGATCGATTTTGTAACACGTTTTAATCAAATAAATTAAAAAGAGACAAACAAAATAATAAAAATTGAAAAATAATAAAATTAGAAAAAAATTATGAAAACAAAAGACAACCGATTTTACAATGTAACATTTGAAGAAATGTTGACAAAACAAAGAAAAATAATAAAAATTGAAAAATAATCAAATTGGAAAAAAAAAACAAAGGACAATCAATTTTACAAAACAATAATTTAGAGATTAATAATTTAAAAGAAAAGAACAATTTGGAAATAACAGAGACTAAACAAAATAATAAAAATTGAAAAAAAAACAAAGAAAAACAAATATTAAAAATTGAAAAATAATCAAATTACATAAATAAGAAAAACAAAAGACGATCGATTTTGTAACGCGTTTTAATCAATAAATTAAAAAGAGGCAAATAAAATAAAACAATGAAAATTGAAAAATTAGAAAAAAATTATAAAAACAAAAGATAATCGAGTTTACAACACAATTTAATGTAATATTAATTAAAAAAAAAAAAGGAACGATTATACCAAATGTTATAAAATTTTTCTTATTATTTAGATTTTGTGAAAAAGGACCAGAAAATCCCGATTTTTTTAAAATAATCACCAGGTAATAATTCAACAACAAAAATCGCTAGATCACTATCTCTGGCAACACTGGCTGGTAGCAATATGAAGTTCGTTCGCCACTAGAGGTCGCCATTTCCCACGGTCTTGCTAACTTAATAATTTCCCATTACATTACAAAGGGGCCTGTCAATTTTTCTTTTAATTTGAATTGGAACGGAGAAATATAAATAAAATTCAATGCATCACAAAGAAAGAGAAGAAGAGCGAAAGATAGCTAAAGAGTAATGACAGTTGGGTATAATTTCATCCACCAGAGGTCGCCATTGACGCAGCCATGTCCAGCTTGGCTTATATTCACTGATTACTTAAACTTGACTTTCCCGCGGCCAATAAGTTCTTCCAAATAACATTAAAAAAAACTACAGAGCTCCCTCTATAAGGAGTTTACAATGTTAGCTCGCAATGCCTAGGCGTCACCGTGCATGTAGAGACTATTATTGATGTTCTTGCGTAATGAAATTATTGAAATATTTCAGTTGTAAACCTTCAATTATTGTTGATCACAGTGTACCACAATCTACGTCAACAATCAGCGACCTCTAACGTATCAGCTTCGAATTATTAACTAAACAAAGGGCGGGCTTTGGTGGAGTTCCAGTGGACTACCACGTCAGTATTTGTCTTTTTTCTTTTGGTCTTCCTCTCACTTATTAAATTAATGAAATGTCTGCTAAATAATATTTAATTTGCGTTAAATGCAAAAGCAACACACAATGTTTTTATACACGTACTTAGTTGCATAAGTTGGAATCAAACTTGATGTGTGCTGGGCCCAGGTGCCCGGTGCTGCTAATTGCTCGTGTTTAGGTCTTTGCACTTTGCCGAATAAGCATTTAATTATAAGTAAATGGATCCATCCCCACTCTTCGTGAAATTTCAATCAGGGCCGGCAATCCCCTTGTCCCTTTCAATTTTCCTATTTTCACAATGCGTTTTGATCAAGCGCATTCGGATCTGACGCGTTTTGTTACAATAATCCCTACAGGACAAACAAAAAACTATTCGAATCATAATTCAAGCTTTTCGAATCACGATTCAAACAGCTATTGTCTCATGTTGTCAAATAAACTATTGATAGGTCTATATTATTTACACACGAATCGAATCACCCGGTATATTGAGTTTATGGTGCCAAATTCGGAATGCAATACTCTTCCCTTTACTTTAGCTACTATAAAAAAATGTGCGTAATTTAGTGATTAGTAAAGTATAGGATTGCCAGAATATATCTGATTAAAACACAAAGTCGAAATTGACCTTTTTTTTGAATTCATCCAATCGATTTGGCAACGCCGCGTCGGACATCGAACGAATCAAACGAGGCGCAATACGCATGACGTTGCAGCGGTTACGGTAGAGAAGAGTTTCTGGTGTCAAAGTTTCGGTGCTTTTTTCGTATTTTTGGGCCAAGAATGTAAGTAAATTCACAAGTTTTCCTCAAATTCAACTCCAATTTCGCCCCATTCGAAGCGCACGCAACAAATCCAGCGCTTAATCTCACCCGCAAGAATAATTCCGCGACGTAACCTCACTTTTCGTTTTATGTTGTTAAATACCCGTGTGTTTTCCGTCACTTACGAAAATTAATCATCATTAATCCATCTACGTATTTAGTAACGTCAGCGTTTTCTGAACAGTTTAATAGAATGAGTGACACCAGCGACTTGGACAGACAGATCGAGCAGTTAAAGCGTTGTGAAATCATCCGGGAGGCCGAAGTCAAGGCGTTATGCGCTAAAGCCAGAGAGATATTAGTTGAGGAAAGCAATGTCCAAAGAGTAGATTCTCCAGTTACCGTAAGTTCCCCCCCTATGTATCAATTAAACCAGTCAGTCACTTAACACAATCGTTCTTATAGGTCTGCGGTGATATACATGGACAATTCTACGACTTAAAGGAGCTGTTTAAAGTCGGAGGCGACGTCCCCGAAACCAACTACCTATTCATGGGCGATTTCGTAGACCGAGGTTTCTACAGCGTCGAAACGTTCCTGTTATTACTAGCGTTAAAGGTAGGATGACGAACGTGCCTTGCTTCTTTTATTTCATGTTGACTTGCCGATCATGTAGGTTCGGTATCCGGATCGTATAACCCTAATCAGAGGAAACCACGAATCTCGCCAGATCACGCAAGTGTACGGCTTCTATGACGAATGCCTTCGCAAATACGGATCGATCACGGTTTGGAGATACTGCACGGAGATCTTCGATTATTTATCGCTCTCTGCGATCATAGATGGTAAAATATTTTGCGTGCATGGGGGACTCTCACCTTCAATTCAAACCCTGGACCAAATCAGGACGATAGACAGGAAACAGGAGGTGCCTCACGACGGGCCCATGTGCGACCTGCTTTGGAGTGATCCCGAAGGTGAGTTCAGTTCGGTCGTGTGCCTCTCTGCATTTCATGAGGTTTTTCGCTTGCTTTTTAGATACTCAAGGTTGGGGGGTTTCGCCGAGAGGCGCCGGGTATTTGTTTGGATCTGATGTTGTGGCCCAGTTTAATGCGGCTAATGATATTGATATGATTTGTCGAGCTCATCAGCTCGTTATGGAAGGTTATAAGTGGCATTTTAATGAGACGGTCCTCACAGTATGGTCGGCTCCTAATTACTGTTACAGGTAAGAAGTTTTTTGCTTTATTTATTTATTTTTTTGAGAACTGTTGCTCTTCCTTATTTATGTATATATATTTTTCAATCACACTGAGTGAGTTATAAAATTGGAAAGAATATAGTTTCATTTTGTAAATACAGTCGACTGCGAAAACATTTGAACAGGAAACGTTGCATTCAGAGAGAGTAATTAAACTGATTTTTTTTTAAAACAAATTCATGCGTTATTGTTATTGTATCGCATTGTATTTGTACAGGGTTTTTGTATATATTTTGAATGCTACCTATACATTTTATTATTAGACATATCAAGAAATCTTCAGTACGAAAGTTTTAGGGATTTACCTGAACCGACAGAATTTATTTAAAAAATAAATAAATGACGCACCAGATACCTAACAAATGAGTATCAACTTGGTTATTTTAAATGGATCCGAATTAATTTATTCCTAACTCCAAAAATGTGCAGTTTGAAATTACATATTATTGTTTTGGTATATTTTTATTAATTTATATTATATAATATGTTAGTTTGTCTTAGGTGAGCAGTCTTTTGTTATAATTAACACTTGTCACACTTAGACCAGGTCTTGTAATGCGCCCATGAAAGTTATTTCGCAAATAATTTGATTTTTTTGAATTGTAGTTTGATTTTATGAATTGTTTTCTTGGTAATTATTTGCCAAATAACTATTAGTCAACTTATTAAGAGATAGAAAGACAGGTCTTTAGTAGCATAACAAGTATGATCCTGGGACACATGCAAAGATAGACATGCCATCGAAGTGACCACCGTTGAGAGTTTTCCGTGTTTAGGGGTTGTTTTTGTTGCTGAAGAAGTAATTTGGGTGTGGTTTTTCGTGCCGACGAAGTAACCCCTTTCGTTCTTGTATCTGAAGAGTTGTCGACAATGACGTAATTTATCCGGAGGAGGTTGCAGAAGAATTTTTAGGTAATGGAGGGTGTTGTTTTTTTCGTGCAGACGAAATAACCCCTTTGGTTCTTGTGGCCGAAGAAGAAGAGGAATTTGACAACTCCTCAGATACAAGAACCAAAGGGGTTACTTCGTCTGCACGAAAAACCACACCCAAATTACTTCTTCAGCAACAAAAACAACCCCTGAACACGGAAAACACCCTCAATTGTGGCCACTTCGGATGGACTTGCCAATGAAATGTTCCAGGATCCCGCTTGTTATATTACTGTCCTTAATAAAATTGCAACAGATTTAATAACTGACAGATATAACATGACATATTACATATGCATTGTGAAAAGCATTAGCAACATGAAAAATGATGGTCTAATCCAAAAATATGAAGTGCCAGAAAGATAAAACCCATATACCATATATCCAAATAAATTTTTGTTATAGACCATGGAAGACAAAACGTTTGTCTCAGATTACTATAGCAATTTATTTATTTATGAATTAACTTTCTCCTTTTTAATTATAATTTATTATTTACGTTGAAATATTGTATAGTTCTTGAGTAGTTAAGTAAAATCGAAGTTTAATTTTCCACATTTTACATCTTGACGCGCCATTAACGCCAAAAATTGCTTGGTTACGACACACGTTTACACCAGGGATGTCAAACCGGAGTTAAGTCACATGAGATAAATAAAGAGTGCCAAATCTAAGAGATGGTGCAGCAAAAAGCCGTCAAAATGACTTTACTTAAGGTAACCATAGAAATCTCACATTTTTAAAATTTTCAATTTTCATCGTGTCAAAAATTTATTATTTGTAACTTCTTTTGCAGGATGCAAATAATTTGAAACTTTTATAGCTTCTAACTGTAATTTACATAGAAAAGTACAAGTAGGTAAATTTAATTGTGCCAGAAGCCCATACTAACTACTTTCTCAGTGGTTTTACGCACTTACACATACACATATTGTGGTTTGTTGATCAATTCTAATTATTATTATTAATTATTTCGTACAGCCCTACGTGTATTTTATGATAAAATACGGTATGTTACAAAATATTTTAAAATACGGTCTTTTTATAACGCCATCTATTGTGTTTGATTGATTATATACTAGCTGATAACTATTTACGGGCCCAAACTTCGTTCAACTTTGAATTTGGTTGTATTTCTTGTCTTTATAATTGTTGGTATGGGAATAAAACAACGGCCAACTCGTTCCATACTCATTTATATGACTGAAAAGTATTTAAATGCCTATTATTTTTAGTAAGCGCCAAGTATAACAGATGGCGCCACGCTTTTCTGGTAACATTTAATGTATAGAGCAAAAAGCAAACAGCAGTTTGGTTCACTCAGGAGCCTCGGACTTCCCTGTATAGGGATTTGCTTTCTCTTAATTGATGTATTTTGTGGTTTACACTTTCATGGCTAATCTTTATCAAAAATTTATTTGGACATATGATATTCTGCGTTAACCTAGACAACGAAATTAAATATTGCACACAATTTCGACGATACATGTTGATTTTTATATTATGTGATAAAACAAAGAGAAAACTAATTTCTAATACGTTCTGACGGTAAATGTACCAATTCTCCTTCACGTGATCGGTGATCCTTTTTCCATGTTGAGACCCTTATCTTCCTCTTTCTCTCTCCATACTCAGTCTAATTATAAATACGGAGTGATTTTTTTAAAAATGATATCAACTTTTGCCGTGGAATTTGGACGGCATGTCTTAGCTTTAGTGTAAAACAGCATCAAGGAGTGCAATGACATACTTTTCACTGAAGCTAAGACATGCCGTCCAGATTTCATGGCAAGAATTGATGAAACATTTAAAAAAATCACTCGGTGTAATACGTCTATGAAAATTCATATTAATTAAAGTATATTCATCTTTTTTTTTTCAATTTCAAACTAAACATTGCAAAAAGAATAAAACCAAATACAGACACATGTTTTTGTGGAATTAGGGAAAAAATATCTCAACTTGAGAAAATATATTGAGTGTTCCATAGAATAACAAGTTGTTGAATTTCCGATCGTGTCTTTTGCTTTTTTGTTTTTTTTTTTTTTTTAGTAAATTCTGGCGGTTCAGGTAAATTAAATAATAATTTTATAAATAAAATACGTCTGCTATAAGTAAGTAAGTAAGTGCGTCTGCTATAAAAGTTATTTGAATCAGTCAGAATTACAGTGGCTCAAATTAAAAGTGCAGTTTGCATTTTTTTTTTTGATATTTTGTTATGTGAGAGTCTATTCGATATTATACCATGTTTTTTTTTTAATGCCATAAGGAGTGGTTGTGGAAAATAAAATTCATGTCATAGCACCATTCATGTATTTTCAAAATTTTAAACCATCAGTTTTGGCATTTGTTGCTATACGTAATTGTGGCACTGTTAGAGCTTTCATCCTCGAATCAAATTTATTCATTAAAAATCAAAAGTTTCTGTGAGACAATAACTAACCATAAATGAACAACACAAGGAGTACGCTGGAAGAAAATTCAAACACGAGGTCCATTATTGTTAAATTCACGTCTTATAATAAGCGGCGTGAGGTATTCAAAAATAAGAAATTATTAAAAGGTCAGGGCATCGTTATTTCAGAGGACCTCATCGCTAATAATTATTCACTGTTAAAAAAAAACTCAAGCAAAATTTAGATTAAAGACTACTTTTATTCGCAAAGCTACGATGTAATAGCTATTACGGAAACGTGGCTGACGAGTACTGTGGAAAATAATTACACTTGTTTGAATGATTATACTATATTAAGACGTAATAGATCTGATGGTAGAAGAGCTGGAGGAGTGGCCATTTATTTGAAGAATAATTTTCAGTTTTGAACTTTTCAGTAAACGTAAATTTTGAATATCTCTTTATTAAGTTTTTCGTTAGAAATATTAGTGTAATTGTGGGAGTTATTTACAAGCCTCCATCTGCTGACGCTTCTTTATTTATGGAATCATTGGAAGACATGCTGTCTGAGTTGTTGGTTAATTCATATGAAATGGTTATTTTGGGTGATTTCAATATTAATCTTTTAGATGTCAATGCTCGTACTTGTTTTTTACAACTTCTGCAATTCGACGGGAAAAACGTGCTTATTTACAGCATATTTCTAACAGAAGAGATTCAAAACTTTTGTGGAATAATCTGACTTCTTTAAATATTTATAATAACAAAAAAAAGTCATATCATAAAATTACCGGATCATTTGTCAAATGTAAATAATATTAATTCTCATTTTTTTGGTTTTATGTCGAGTACAGATGCAGATGCTAATTTAATTAATTTTTATCGTAACAATGAAAATATTGGTGGCAATTTTTCCTTTTCTTTTGTTTTGCTCTCTGTCAGTGAGGTTGGTATTTTACTTAATTCAGTTAAATCACAATCGGTCGGTCTTGCGGCATTTCGTTAAAAATGTTATCATTTTGCTGCCCTTATTTATTACCTACCATTACACATATTTTGAATACTTGTTTGCTTGAGGGGGTATTTCCTAGTTGCTGGAAAAATAGTATTATCAAACCACTCCCAAAAGTGAATAGTCCTTCAGATTTTAATGATCTAAGACCTATATCTAATCTTCCTGTTCTCTCTAAATTGTTAGAAAAGGCAGTTTCTTAACAAGTTCGTGGCTTTTTAGATATACATAATATTTTACCCGTTCAACAGTGAGGATTTCGACCTGGTTACAGTTGTGAAGCGGTTTTGGCTAATATTATAGACGACTTATTACGTAGCATTGATGATAATAAAATTTCAATCTTAGTTCCATTAGACTATTCAAAAGCCTTTGATACTCTTAATCACTCTCTTTTACTTGCTATTTTAAAGTATATAGGTTTTCATCAAAACACGATAAAATTCTTTTTTTCCTACTTAGCCGATAGAACTCAGCAAGTGTCATATGACGGCGATTTATCAGTTCCTCTTCCTATTATCTCGGGTGTTCCCCAAGGCAGTATACTTGGTCCCCTTCTTTACACTATTTCTTACTAAATGTTTATCCCATTGTAAGTATCACCTTTATGCTGATGATACGCAGCTTTATTTTTCATTCAATAAGGAAAATGTTGATGCAGCTGTTTCTATAGATAATGATGATCTAAAATCCCTTACGGAACTTTCTGCTAAGCACGGCCTTCGTATTAATAGTAAAAAAACTTCAGTTCTAGTTTTTGGTCGTACTAAGTCAAGAGCTTCTGTTGTTAATGCTATTAAAGTGAAAATTAATAATGACGTTATTCCTATATCTGATTGTGCTCGTGATTTAGGGTTGTATTTAGACACAAAATTGCGCTTTAAACAACATGTATCTCGCTTGATTAGACAAGGGTATCGTAATCTTAAAATACTTTATGGAAGTAAGGATTGTTTAGTTAGCCATTTAAGAAAAAAATTATGTGAATCACTCGTGCTTTCGCGTTTTAATTTTTGTCTGAGTGTTTACTATCCTTGCCTAGACAGCGTGGATAGAGTTAGAATACCTTGCTTACGTTTTATTTATGGCATACGTAAATACGATAGAATATCACATACACTTGCATGGGCGGGCTGGATGAAAATGTCACGAAGAGCTGAGTTGTATTTCATGAATTTTTATTACAAAATATTTTTTTTATAAAAAGCTACTTATATCGTAAGCTGACATTTAGAACAGATGTGCACAACATCAATATTAGATAGAAATAAGGGCTTGTTAACTCCTCCAATACATCATCTTGAAATTTTTAAAAGGTCTTTCTCCTATAACGTTGTTATTTTTGTAATGCCATTCCGGCGCCTCTGCGATCTTTAACTCCGCCAAACTTTACTCGTCAGTTACGGAAATATTTCCTTCTAACAAAATGATCACTACTTTTTTTTTCTTTTCTTGTGCCCTGTTTCACATTTCATTTACTATTCTTTAATTTTTCCTTCTTAATTCATTTTCGGGTAATTTGAATCATATTTAGTTTAGATGTTTGTTTATAGTTACTAAATTATTATTATTTTTTGTTTCCATTTCGTTTATTTCTTTTTTTTGTCTGAGAGCTCAGAAGTAGCTGCTTCTTGTCAAGTTTGCTGATTTTGAGCTCTTGGTAAATGCTTGAATAATTAATCAATCTCATATTAATCTAGTTATCCACAATGTTACATTTTTTATATTTATCTTTAACGCATTTACCAATAAACTGCTATTATAATTACACTTAATTCTCAGTTTTAAGTTTTGTTAAATTTGTTAGATGTCGAAAATGATGCAGTGGTGAATCAAGCTAGGACATGAATTTTATTTACCATAGCCACCCCTTATGGCATTTAAAAAGAATCATATGGTATTAGTTTTATATGCTGTAGGTACTTATTATGTTGGCATTTCCTTATCATTTGCTACTAAAAATGTACTATTTAGTACTTATTTTGTATTATAAAAAATACATAGTTACATACAGAGTTTTTTTCTTTTCTGTACATGAACATGTCAACACATTTGTAGAGGGCTATATAGGCAACCAACATTACACACTACAAAATATTTAATAAATAGACGTTATTGGTTATTCCTTACAATTAGAGGCTACATCCAGTGAGTATCATGAATACCTTTATGAGTAAAACTTATTTGAATATCAAAATATTTAACGAAATTATTATTTTAAAACGTTTGTACTAAAATTCTTGTAGCACTTTAAATATGGAACTTCAAAACGTCCAACTACTTCTTGTAGTGATACTATTGGCTTTTCCTCAACATAGGATAAATATTTAATTTCGTATCATCAGTTGGTTTTAGTTCTTTTTTGTGAGGACATATTAGGCAGCCTTCTGAATTAAATTTTCTAACAATAGTCTTAGGCATAAAAGTTTTAAGCAACGATTAAATTTAAGTCTAAGTTAAATTCTGACAGACATATGACGTACAGCATATTGTGTGTCACATTCTAAGTTAGGCTTCAATTTAATCCTCGCTTAAAACTTTTATGCAACTCAGCCTCAACAGTTCTATTACAAGGAATAAGTCTTTCTGAATATTTTGTTGAACACAAGTCTCTCATGTCCGTATTCTTAGTGCTTCCTTGAGGTTTCCTTCAATGTGAGAACCCTTAGAATGGGACTGTAGTAAGACAGGTGTACCCATTCTAAGGGGTCCCTTATTGAAGGAAGTCTCAAGGAAGCATTATGAATGCGGACATCATAGTTTTCATTCTGATACTAGGGTAACATTTCAGTTCTCTCGTCTTTGCTGTATGTGGCTGTAAATTTCTACTGGAAATTTGGTGAGGAGAACATTCTCCTCTTATGAAGAACTTGATGACTGTTTTCACAAAAATTGAAGCTTCAATTTGAAGTTGGTTTCCAATAGATTACAGTATGTATACAAAAAAGAAAAAATCTCTGTACGTTTATTTATAAAAAAAACATCAACTATGGACTCCGATGTAACTGAGACTGAACAAATAACTGAGGGTGAGAATGTCTCAATTTCAGACAGATTTTTTTGATATTTTTATATCAACAATAAAATGAGAACATTTTTAGTAATAATCTCAATGAATATTTCGTCTTTCGGAATCATCAGGATACTGAACGAAAATTAAATTACAATAGGAAAGCTTCACTAATACAAAATCCTTAGGCAACAATCAACCCGGTGTAGTTAGTGCCAAAAGATTTATTTTAAAGAACTGGTTTACATAAGCTTGCGTTGCTTACTAAAGTCAAAAGCACAATAAAGACGGTTTTAAACACTGACTCAACCCTGATTTTCATTGATTAAAGCAAATTTAAATCAGCTTTCAATAAAAGCTGTAAATATGGGGTTAGTTCTACGATGGTATGGGGTGCTATGGGAATAAATGGATTGGGACGTTTGCATATATAGAGTAATGGACAGATTCTCTACAATTTGTACAGGCACAGATAGTGACTGCAAACATAAGTCTTTGGACATAAACCCTAATGGGAATTTATGGGAAATACTAAACAGAAAAACAAGAAAATTAAAAATTTCAAGCAAAAGCATCCCTAACTATGTAGTGAATGGGAAAAAATCGATTCTAAAACAACACGTGTCAAAACCACCCCATTTGATGACCAAAAGATACGACACAAGACTGGTTTCCTATTTAACAAAATAAGAATTTTTTTCTGAATCTTTAAAGCTCGTTTATTCGTTGGGCTGTGATTAAATGGAGTGGTGCTCTTGATGACCTCATTTGGACCTATTTTTCATCTTCTATTGCCTCAGTTTAGCTTCAATTTTGGACACTTTCGGCAAACCCAACTTTCATGAGGTCTCTTCAACCCCCTTCTTAGTATATAGTATTATAGTAGCTTTTGCTTTTCACCCCTGTCTGTAAATGTTTGTAAATTCTGCTCCGTAAATGGGTTCATTTCTTCCTTGTCCTTTTCATACTCACACATTTTCATTTAATCATTCTCTTTTCATATTGCTAATTATTTCCTGATCGTATTTGCAAGCGGTGCATTTTTTTTTTTTTTGTTTTAATTAAAGCACTCACGTTTGGGTTTGGCATCATAAACTCGTCTCTTCTTCGTAATTTTAGGTGTGGCAATGTGGCGGCAATTCTAGAATTAAATGAACACTTGCAAAGAGACTTCACCATATTCGAGGCGGCCCCGCAGGAGACGCGCGGGATACCATCGAAGAAGCCACAAGCCGATTATTTCTTATAATCGAAGCCCCCGCTTTCTCAGAACCTTACTTATGATGTAACTGTACGTTTAACATGTAATTGTCATTATTTTAGACTGTTAAGGATAATTTAGGATAATTGTGTACTATTTCTAATCTGATTAAATAATAGTACGTCGAGAGAGAGAAAGGAACGCCGTTGAATTGAAGTGAAAGTACCCCATGCATTTGAGAGTAATTCCTCTTAGAAGTGTTTGAGTGTACAGTAATTACTCTCAAATGAATAGGCACCCTTAAGAGTAGGTCTTATTTATTTATGTTCGTTTATTGTTTTTGTATCGCCTAATCAGTGTTGCAACGGGTTGGCAATACCTTTGCTCTTGTATAAGCAGACTTTCAAGCGTAAAGCAGCGAATAAAATTCATGCAAGCTGCTTGTATTATACATACATACCACATGTGCTATTTCGTATTTATAAATAACAGTAAATTTTAACTAAATTTTGGCAGTGGACTTCTACACTGTAACACCCCCTTTTTTTTTAAATCTAGGACAGAATTACTTTCGTTTCACCCCCGGATGTACAAGTCCACTGACAAAATGGTTTATTTTAGTTTTCTTTTTTTTTTGTTGAATGGTCTAAGGAAGAAAACTGCCAAAATAAAGTTTGTTTTTTTTGTAACGACTCTTTAATTAACTACGAGACCTCACTCAACATAAGCGTGGCAAAACATCCCCGCATTTCGCTGATACCTTCAACCCGACGATTTTATCAGCCCTGGTCGGGCCTATGTTAACGATGGCGACGTCCTTCCGTTCTTCCAGCGCTTGTAAGACGATGCGAAAGCCGGAATACACGAACAAGCTGGACCCCAACACTAAAACCGAGTCGTTCTCGCTGATGAGCCGCCTCACGGAATCCACCCGACTCCTCGGCACGTTATCCCCGAAAAAAACAATGTCAGGTTTCAGCACGCCTCCACATTTTTCACAGAGGGGCGGATTAAATGAGTTTACGGTCTCCTGAAACTAAGTGCATGCAAAATCTAGCATTCCCATAAAAGCTTAGGGTACCTGCGATATTTCAACGTCACCGTCGGGTCTGATCATTGTAGATATATCATGGATATACGGGTTTGATTTTCGCAGTTGCCGCTGGATGTAATGTCGGTCGTAAAGCGAGTTGCAACTCAGGCATACAACTCGGAAAGCCGAGCCGTGCAACTCAATCACTTCTGTACTGCCGGCTTTTTGGTGTAAGCCATCTACATTCTGTGTGATAACTGCGGATACTTTCCCGAGGTGAACTTCCAGATCCTTCACGAATATGTGTGCGGAGTTCGGTTCACAGCTTGAGAACCTCGGCCAACCCACGTAGTTTCGAGCCCAATAACGCTGACGAGTCTGTGCTGACTTTATAAACTCTTGATAGCGTATGGGTCTGTGGTTGGACCTTGCGTACAAGCCGACTTCTTCTGATCTGTAATCCGGTATGCCTGTTGTTACATGGTGTAACGTGGTGGCTCTTGACTATGGGTTTGTTTACCTGATTCGGTGGAAATCCCTGCGCCAGTCACTATCACAATCTTCTGGGACTTCTGTATAAAATCACGTAGTGATTCGATGTCTTTTTCTTCGGCGGGCGAGTGTTTTGGCACGAAGTTAAACGCGGGGAGGCTTTGGGACTGCCGTAGGTTTTTAAAGAATTCAAAAATAACACTTCTACCCCCATGTTTCATTCCCAAGGTTGCAAGGAAACACCGAGTCTTGTGACATAACCTAAGCACATGATTTTTGACGTACACGCCGTTGACGTTTGATGGGTGCGTTCGGAAACTCAAACGAATGATGAATTGGTGCACGTTCCAAAGAAAAAGATTAATTTCGAAATAAAATATATTTATTTCATGTATATTTTTTTTTAAATAAACTCTGACGCACTGAAAATAGTTCAGAAAACTCCAAAATTTGGTTTTATTCTCAACTTAATGCGGTCGATTAATGACGTGATCATTTGATTTTTCAATAGCAAGTGTTCGCTTGTTTTCTTAAACTACAACTATATAATTGAAGCATTTTTTTGTTCGTCGAAAATTATCACAAAATATATAATTACAAATAATCGGACAGTTGTAAGAATCAATTCAAAAGTCGACGTTTCGCTGATAGTATCTGTATTTATTTGTTTATTGTAATAATAGCAATACGTCAGCGATCAGTGACATCTGTTGGCTCAACATTGAACTACTGCGTCAACGGTAGCTAGCGATCTCTTTCTTTTGCCGTACGAAAGATCAGGGTTGCCAATTTAGCACTTTTGGTATCTGATCTAGTAGAGTCAATTTTTTGCCTGTTGGCGCCTAGTGCATTTTCTAGTTCTTTTTGAATAATTCTCTGATACGTTTCAAGAATATCAACTCTATGCTATATTGGCAGTTTTCATATTTCAGTTTCCCTTTGTTTTCTATTTGTCTTTTGATCCTCAAAATTTCTCCGCGGGTGGAGAATTCTCGATCTTCTTTTGTTTTCTGTTCGTCTAAGTTTATTTTAGCTGGTTTTTAGAAGGGAGCTCATAAACGGTCAAACAACAAGATTATTGGAATTAATCGAAAAAAGACAATAAGAATGAGATTTGTTGTAACGAACGAAAAAAGATAATAATAAAATAAAATTTATAATAGTCAAAATTGTGGTGTTCACTTGACACGTCCAACTTCTATGCCAAATTAAAAAAAAAAAGTAACAGTTTGAATTACCTTTCAAAATGCTACGCGAGTATTAAATCCGAACGCACCTCTGACGTCATCAATGACGTAAATGCTACTGTCACTTTTTGTTTTGTTTGCTTTTAAATGTTAGGTTAGTTCACCATTCATGGATTTGCATGGATTTATGTCAAATAAGAGGCCTGAATAGATCCTGAAGGAGCTGAGCCGACCTCAAGAGAGGAGGAAAACAACAAAAAGAAGAAGTTTTAGGTTGACAATACAAGAAATGTGCAAAGAATTGAATGCGAACCAACGCAATAAAATCCTGCGTGAAATACACGCCGGGAACCTGAACGTCATAAAAGAATTTCGCGCAAACTACCCCCAACTGCACTGGTCGGATTTAAGGTACGACGCTACGGGGGACACGATTCTACACGTCGCAGCAAGGTTAGGTAACCTGCAGGCGGTTGAGTACTTACTTAAGAACTACCAGCCAAGCGGAATCAACTGCAGGAACAACGACAACAAAACCTCCCTTCACGAGGCAGCTCAGTTTGCACAGCACGAGATGGTACGATTATTAATTGAGTCAGGGGCAGATGTCAACGCCCTCAAGAAAGCCGACTGGACTCCGCTGATGCTCGCATGCACCAAAGTAGACGGCAAGCGCAACTACAAAACAGTTGAAACCTTACTTGACAACGGGGCCGCTGTGAACTACCAAAATAAAGACGGGTGGACAGCTTTGCACTTAATTGCTCGTGAGGGTGACCCAGATATTTTAAAACTATTGCATGCGTCTGGTTTAGACTTGAAGAGAATTACTAAAAACGGAAGAACTGCTTTACATATTGCTGCCTTACATGGTAATTACAATGTCGTTTCAGATTTGATTAAACTAAAAGGGGGTGATATTGATGAAAGAGATAATTGTGGCAACACTGCTTTACATGAAGCTATATTAGGAGCTAATTTAGAAGTATGCCATCTGTTGGTGAGGGAAGGAGCTGATGTTAATGCAAGAAACAAGTTGGATTACACAGCGCTTCACCTAGCAGCAAGTCAGGGTAACGTTAACGTAATTCAATATGTCCTTGAAACTCTTAAGATTGATGTAAATGTTCGTGCTAGTTCGGGTTTAACTCCATTACATTGTGCTGCAAGGAACCATAGCTTTGACGCTTATGATATTTTAATACAGTGTGGTGCAGATGAATACGTTGAAGATAGTTTTAAACGGACTCCACTAGATTATAAAAAGTTTGACTCGAATATTGGTGCTCCTAGGATTGCTGGTGATTAAGAAATTTTTCTCTGAGGATGGCTTGTACAGGATGTCCTTGTTCAATAGCTTTATCAAACAATAATCAAGATACTGTTTTTTTTTTTTTTTTTTTAGTTAGGTTTGGAATGGCAAGATCAAATATCAAATTGACAACTGTCATGATGATGGTTCACAATTAAATTTTCATGGGCCAGATTTAAAAGAAAAACACTATCCTTTTGTTACATGTAAATTTTCATTATTAAAAAAAAAAAAAATTAGCTGCTTATCCGATTTCTTTATTCAATAATGAAATCCCAACTACTTATCAAGAAAATTTTTTTGGTAAAATCTGATAATTTCGATAACTTATCATAATTACTCACATAATTTTACGATCACGAGTGGTAACACTTTAGAGACGTAGTGAAATTGTTTTACGTTGGCAACACTGAGTTGACGTCATTTGATGCAAGATGGTGGGTTGCGTTTGATCCATTTTGTTTATTCCATCAAATTGCGCCTAATTATTACAAATTTGAAATCAAGAACTAATTAATTACTATTTTATTATTTTCATAAACGGCCCGAAAAGTTTTTTTTTTGTGAGTATACCATATTACCCACATCTTCAGGCCTCTAACTTTTTCCATGTTTTTAGATTCTCACAATGATGAATTTATCAAGCATTTTGCCAGCTCCGATTCAATCTGTCTGGGATAGAGACGATGAGAGGCGGATACGAGAGCTAGAGACCGTAACCTCCTTGATCGTAGCTCAACCGATAGCTCCTCCTTACGGACAGCGCAGAGGCTGGGTGCCTCGCAAAGCTTCAGATTATGGCGACGGCGGGGCATTCCCAGAAATCCACGTCGCCCAATACCCCCTGGACATGGGCTTAAAAAACAAGGAGTCCGCATCGAACGCCATTGCGGTACAACTCGACGCCGAAGGCAAAGTCAAATACGACGTGATCGCCCGGCAAGGCCATGCCAAAGATAAAATCGTATATTCCAAGCTTTCCGACTTATTGCCCGTCGAAGTCATGGCTGAAAAAGATCCGAGCTTGGAAAAGCCTTCGGAAGAGGAGGTGGACGATGTAACCGAGAAAACGAGGCAGGCACTGCAGAGAATCACCAACTCGAAGATAGCAGCGGCAATGCCAGTCCGTTGCGCCGAGAAACAATCGCCTTCTCAGTTCATTCGGTACACACCATCACAACAAGGGGCCGCTTTTAATTCAGGGGCCAAACAACGAGTCATACGACTGGTGGAAGCGCAAGTAGATCCAATGGAGCCACCCCGTTTCCGCATTAACAAAAAAATTCCACGGGGTCCTCCTTCTCCACCAGCTCCTGTCTTGCACAGTCCGACACGTCGAGTCACAGTTAAGGAACAGCGTGAGTGGAAAATACCCCCGTGCATTTCGAACTGGAAGAACGCAAAGGGCTACACGGTTCCATTGGATAAACGCCTCGCCGCTGATGGTCGCGGTCTTCAACAGTTACACATTAATGAGAATTTTGCAAAACTGGCCGAAGCCCTGTACATTGCTGATCGTAAGGCACGTGAGGCAGTTGAGACTCGTGCTCAGCTAGAAAAGAAACTGGCGCAGAAAGAAAAGGAACAGAAGGAGGAGCATCTGCGACTCCTGGCCCAAAAGGCCAGAGATGAAAGGGCTGGCATCAAAACAACGAGCGATTCTAATATTAATAACGAAGAAGAGCGAGAGCGTGAATTGCTTAGGCAAGACAGGCACAAGGAGCGGGCCCGGGAGAGGAATTTGGCTCGTGCTGCGCCTGATAAGCGCTCGAAATTACAACGGGATCGTGACCGTGACATTTCTGAACAGATTGCCCTGGGGATGCCGGCTCGCAACGTGGTAAGCTCAGGTGAAACACAATTCGACCAGAGGTTGTTTGGCCAGGCGCAAGGCCTGGGACATGGTTATGGGGATGACGAGGGCTATAACGTCTACGATAAACCATGGAGGGAAGGTGGTTCGATGGCCAACCATATTTATAGACCCAGCAAAAACATCGATAAGGAAATTTACGGAGAAGACATGAACACTTTGATCAAAACAAACAGATTTGTGCCGGACAGAGAATTCAACGGGACGGACAGGAATGCAGGACGGTCGGGGCCGGTGCAGTTCGAGAAAGAAGAAGATCCGTTCGGTTTAGATCAGTTCTTAAGTCAGGCTAAGAGGGCCAGTAAAAGAAAAGAGCCTGAACGCAGCGACCGAGACAAGAAGAAAAGGAGAGATTAATTTTTGTAAGTTGCAATATTAATTTTTTTTTTTTGTAACAATATTTACACATACAGGATTAATAAAGGTTCCCGAAATTATAAATTACTTCACAATTTTCCACTGTTACTGTGAGGAAGGGGCTGGGAGGGTTTAAAAAATTAATCCTCGATGTTTTACATTAATGTATTTCATAAAGCGAACGACATTTTAATTTAATAACTTGCGGCTTAGCTTTGCAAGCTGGAATTTAAAGGTATTGCGACTTTATGAGTTTTTTTGTGGCGATTCAAGTGACTGCTCTGAGTGTATCGTTTCGGACATAAAGGACAACAGTGCGGTTTTTGCCCGCTGTGAATCACCAGGTGGTCTTTTAGGTGTTCGCTTCTCACAAATGCCTTGTCGCACACATTACATCTGTGGGGTTTATCTCCGTTGTGTTGCTTTAAATGCACCGTTAGGTGCGAACTCGTGACAAAGCGTCGCGGGCATTGCGTGCAGACAAAAGGGCGCTCGTTTTTATGGAAGCGCATGTGTATGTTGAGATTACCTGAGTGTGCAAAGCCCTTGCCGCAGATGGTGCACTGAAAGGGGGTCTCCCCGGTGTGTGTTCTCGTGTGATAGGTCAAGCTAACCGATTGGCTGAATGTCTTTCCACAGATGGCGCACATGTGAGGCTTTTCACCTGTGTGCGTCCGTAAATGAGCTGTGAGCGCTGCGTATTGGACGAACGTTTTTGTGCAGATAGTACAACAGTGGGGCCTTTCACCTACAATTACAATGCAAATACGTACTTCTAGTTTCACTGCTGCTTACCTGTGTGTATTCGCCTGTGTATCGTAAGATGTTCCGAGCGTGCGAATTTTTTATCACAAAAGTCACAAGCGAATGGTTTCTCTCCAGTATGGTGCCGCACGTGTTGAATTAAACTGCTGCGACACCTCAGAACCTTCCCGCAGACTTCACACTGATACTGCATTAATTGCGAGCGCTTCTTTCTAACATCCAAGTCTTTACGGTCTTTATTTTCCACAGACTCTGCCGTCACTTTCATTTCTTGCGTCGACAACCCTTGTATCGCTTGAGCACCATTATACACTTCCGATTTATTTATGTTGTAGAAGTTATCACAAGGTTGAGCCAATTTATTCGAGTCGGAGACCAGTATCTGCCTGAGCTTTGAATCGTTCTCGATCACGTTCCGTTTGAACTTGTACAGCGCGGCCAAGTTAACGGCGCAAAGTTTGCAAATCTGGGCCGGTAATTCGTCGTCTTTTTCCACCTGGAAAGTGGGGCGTAATGTGAGCAGCGAGTCCCCATATGGATGAAGGGGGCTGGCATTTCTTACCTTCACGGCGGTACAGTAAATTAACATGTCCGAATAATTCGTGCTGGGCTCGTCGCTTTCGCTGAAAATGTGCTCCATGCTGCCCTCGTTTAAACACGTCCGGCAAATTAAATTGAACTTGAACGCGTTCATTCTTGCGCTTTTAAATTGCATGTATTTTTCTAGGTTAAGTTTGTTGTGACTTATGACAGTTGATATTTGGATCATCGATTAATGGCGCGCAGATAGGACACTGACACGTCATTTCGTTCATATAATAGAAAATGGGTATAAAAGAGTTGTTATGTCTATTTTATTTGGCTTTGAAATTTTTAATATGTAATTGTTTATACGTCGCCTTGTTCTCTAGCATCAAAGTGTTTTTTAATGTTAGTTTCTGATAATCAATTTGGTTAATTTGTTTACATTAGTTCCTATACACAGCAAATATGCAGTAGCGAACAATAAAATTCGGGCAAGAATTTGATGTGTCGTGCATATTTAGACAAATTTGGTAAATCAGGCTTTTATTGAGGTTATATTTCTATCAAAATAAATACATAAAATTTATATTAAACGTAGTGTCATTTTGTATGTGTGTTAAACGTCAAAAGTGTTAAAGTGAAGTTTACACTGTACAAATGACGTGCTTAGATTTTATTAATTTATAATAATTTTATATGTCCAGCGATAAATTAGTTAACAGAAAAGTAATTAAAGTTGGTGAAAGGAAAAGTAAGCACTTTAAATGGTGAAAAGTTTAAATTTGATTGCAGTAATATTATACTTTATTAATTCTAGTGTCGCAAGTAGAAAAAAAAAATCAATAGCATTTAGGGGGGTTTAATAAGTTATGGTGTAAACAACTCATTCTTGGTCAGTAAAATTATTGCAGTTTACGTTGAATAAAAAAAATAGAAATTGTTTTAATTTATTGCCGCATGATATTACACGTGTGTCCTATAACTCTTTGTATTTTAAGGAAGTACCGCTTTTTTCTTCACATATGCTGTCCTTTCAAGAAATTACAAGGTTGTCCCAAAATTAGCCAATCAAGTGAATCTTAACGAGTACAGAGACCTCTCCTTTCCAAATACACATAGCATGTGACTATTTATTTTCTTAGGTTGGCAACACTTTTGAAAGTTTATGCCGTGTAGGGTGCCAGTACTTTTGTAATAAAGCCTCTAGTTTATTAATCTATGGTTTTTTTCTTCACATTACACATAAAACGACATCACATAACATAGCCTAACTTCTCTCTGCTTACTTCTCAGTGTCGTTACCAACGTCATTTTGGCGGCTTATTTAAAATGTCTTACGGTTGGTAAGGTGGAAAGTTTATGCTGGATTATCAAATTTAAATAAATTTATCTATTATCAAATCAATAAAATAAGTGAAAGTTATAATCATCACTATGAAAATAATGACGGTACTGCCAATTCCTTAGTGTTCCCAACCTACTAAATTTGTCTCAAGCTTTTATAGTCACGTGACGTTATATTTTTCCGAAATATTTCTGGTTATCAGGGTTGCCAATCACCGGAAACAATTTCTATTAGCCCTTCGAGTCCTTATTTATACAAGCTTTTTTTTATTAAAGAGTGAAGAATGTAGAATTCTGTAATTGTTACTATTAAAATTTTCGTATTTAAAAAATTCGTACAGGTTGAATTTGGCCACTTATTAGTAGTGGGACCGTGGAAATATAAATATTGAAATATTTAGCAATAATTTTAAAAGCATGGAGAACGTAATCGGCTAAGCTAAAAGTTTCTTAACTAAACGTGATTTTTCTATTATATGCCGATCGACCAATTGATAATTTTAAGACCTTTTATACAGCTATCTCTTTTTAGCTTTAATGAAATAGCTTTGCCTTTCGCAGTCGCGTAACTATGATATGATACGTCTCCCACACCTCCCACGCAACTGGAATTGTTGCACCTAAAATAACTATTTTCTTCCTCTTGTTTGATGTTTGATGGCATTATTTGCGCCTGTGATTCTTAACTCAGATTGGCGACATATAATATTAAAAAAATGACCAGTGATGCATAGTAATATTTCTTTCTTTGCGTAGCGATGTTGCATTTTTGTTCTTTAGCCATTAGCCATTTCAGACATTTACGAAATATGTTTAAGCTGGGTCTAAAGTCATTAGACAGCACAAACATCCATGGCCCTGGTAGGATTCTAACATACATCGCCGAACCACACAGCTTCCAAAGTCGACTAGGCTGACCTCTAAGCCACTCGACGACGCTAAACGTATAGACAATTTTGACTTCTTGACACTTACACAACGCTGCCAACTCGTCTTGAGTTAGACACTAACCAAAGTAGAGCTACATTTGTATGGTTTAGGGCTAAGTAGTTACGATTTTGTCAATTCTTCATTAAAAGAAATACTCTAATTATTAACAAAATGCGTTGGTAACTTTATTAAAAAAAAATTAATCACTTTATGGGTCATGTAAAATATTATATTCTACATAGGAAAGATGAATAAATAGAAAATACCTAAATAATACAAAAGTTTGCTTTGAGGGTTAATTAAAAATGGCTCCCAAGAGCTATTTCATAATTTCTAGGGTTAAGTCTAGCCCCAAAAGAGTTAAGTTGGCAACACTGCTCTCACAACGCTTACTCTACTTGTTGCTTTGCACAGAACGCTCATTTTATTTTTGGCATTAACCATTCCAGACATTTACTTTGTATTTATAACTGAATCAATCTTTAGACAGCACAAACATCCATGGCACTAGTGGGATTCGAATCCACACAGCCGAGCGACACCTTTTCTAAAGTCGGCTACGCTAACCACTAAGTCACCCGACAGCCCTAGCCTACTCAACTTACATACATTTTATTCAGGGAGCAGTGTTGCGTATTAGTTAGTAAATAAGCGAGGTTTATAACATCTAACGAGTAGCGGTTCTTAACAAATGTGGCTATGTTAACATTATCTTTAGTTTTGCAACATTAAGCAGCAAAGCAGAAATTTTTAGAGTTCTGGTACTGCTAAGGATTTTTATTGTTATTGATTTTTGGCGGTTTTGTAATCTCGATCTGATGGTACAGTTGGCAAAACTGCCTCGGAGTATATTCAACATGCATTGCATTACCTAAGTTGTCATTTGTTTTTAATTAGATTCTACTAGATTTTCTATCATCCCACTAGACTCCAAATTTATCAACTGAATGAGATAGTGATTCTATTAGATTTAATAAAATTTCTGTTTAATTGGCAACACTGATGATTACCCTTCTTCTTGAAGGCTCAATCCAATTAATTACAGTCGTAAGCAAGATGAATGTTGCGTGGAGTTGGAATTATTTTTGGAGCACCCAATCGGGGAATTCGTCTAAGTGATAAATGGCTTGACCTAGGATGGGGAAAATCGCCCATAAAACGACGATGGCGATCATCGAAACCCCAAGACCGGCCTTGACCATTTCTTTGGTTGGAATGTTGCAGGGTGCGGCCGCAATCGCGTTCGGCGGCGTGGCCACCGGTAGACAGAACGCGAAAGAACAGCTGATAGCCGCCGGCATCATTAAGTACAGGGGATGCCATTTGGCCTTAATCGACATTTCGGCCAGTACCGGCAAGATCATGTTGGCCACGGCTACGTTACCCAAAAATTCCGTTAAAGTCGAGGCCAAGAGCGTTGCGATGATCAGGACGACGAATTGCGACAGTTGCGACAGTCCCTCAAATTGCTCGGCGATGAGCTCGTTCATTCCACTTTCCTGGAGGCCTTCGGCCAAGGCGAAACTACCACCCAACAGGAAGATCAAGCCCAAAGGAAGCTTCTGCTGAACTACCTTCCACGTGATCAGAGGCGGCGAGATGGCTCTTGGACGCTTGTTTTCGTTTCTGCTGAACATGTAGATGAACTCGGGCCTGGCTGGGATGACGAAGAGAAGGAGCACGACGATTAAAGCCGCCGTTGCATCTAGTACCTGTAAACAAAAAGAAAAAAAAATAGAAGCGAGTGTGCAGGAGCCCTAAAGACAATAAGGCCCGGTGCACACTCAACCACACAAAGCGCAGTGGATTTAAGGAAAAAAGGGGCAGTTTTAATTCAGAAAATAAAACAAATGAAACTTCGAGGCTTATTATTACGAATGGTTACGAATTTGCAACGTCATTCAAAGCTATTTACGGGATAACGGGCTTGTGTAATATTAATAATTAGGTGCTAATTAACAACAAACAGAAAAAAAAACGAAATTGTAAATGTTTATTTTACTAATGCACATATTTTTCTTTTGTACCCGTTTGCACAATTTGCTCGTGTTATTGTTTTTTTTTCTTTGGAATTTGAAGCAGGGTCGCACTGACCTTTTTTTTGTTTGGTTCTCAGTTATGCAACAAGTTGCGGCGATAATAAAAAAAATCATGGACACAAACCTATACGGGTCAAACAGTATCGCTTCTGTTTGAATAAATTTTGATAGTCGGGCTGTTAATTATAGATGTGATGGACGGGTCACGCCACGCTTTTGTTTAAACTGACGTATCGTCATACGTTACGCGATTAACGTTTCGGCATTTCAATAAGAAGGCAAGGTTGCATGACTTATTCAATTCCTCTTTTTGTCCAGTTGATGCCCCCAATATCAGTGGCTCCACTCGTCCCCTCTTTTTGTGCTGATACTCCCCATTTCTTTTCCTTTTATTTTTAAGTTGAAATACAATCAGCAACGTGTTCTGTTGAAGACCTTCGTACTTGCGAAGCTCGGGTACAACTTTCATTGTAAATGTAAATCGAAAGAAACCAATCAGTTCAAGCAAGGTGATTGCGTTTGTTTTATAAACAAAATTTTTATATGCGGAAAATTAACGGTCTTTAATCGACGTAATACTTAATAACAATACTCGCAAGGTTCAACAGAATGAGCAAAATTAGCTTACTTTGTGGTACGTGATAAGTTCCGACCATCCGGTAGTAAACTGGGGCCTCCTGAAGAACCACAGCAAAACAGCTATATAAGAGAGGATCCCAACGGCGATTTCGTGGAACTTCATCGGCCCCAGTTCTTTTATCTTTTGCCTGATGACCTTCCTGGCGACTTCTTCGCCCTGCTTGCCCAGCCTGACGTTCTTGGCGTCCTCCGAATTAGGTCGGAACAATCCCATGAAGAGGAACTGAAGCCACACCCACGTGAGGAACATGGTGATGAGCATCATGGGGACGTTGAGGAACAACCAGGCGGCGAATTCAATCCCAGGGCTATACAGGAAGATGGACTCGTAAATCCCTGCGAAAAGAAAATTTGTTGGCCACCGCTTCCTCCCAATAAGAAAACGACTTACTTTTGAAGGTCAAGTTCGTTCCACTCCCGACGATGCAGCCGAGGCCGCCGATGGAAGCGGCGTAAGCCCCGCTTAGGAAAAAGCAAATCGTGGTGTTGCTTGGTCTTCTGTGTTCCGCTTCTTTTGCTTTGGCCGCCGGGTCCCTTGCGTTCGCGTCGTTCACAGCGTCGCCGTCTTCGCCCCTCCTTAGTTTCTCGCCTTCCTCTGCATTCCCCTCCGTGACATACACGGAACCGATTCCTTGCGATTCCAACTCCTTTAAGGTCGCTTCTATAATGGGGCACATCATGGCGATGGCCGCAATATTCGAGGTCCACATGGATACGAACATGGTCACCGAAACCAGGCCGATATTCAAACGTCTGGGACTGCAGCCCATGAGCAGCATTACGAAAAGCGCCACCCTCCTGTGTAAGTTGCAATGCTCGACCGCGATGGCTATCAATAGGGCGCCCACGATCATCATGCTCGTCTCCTTGAGGTAACAAAGGGACGTCCTGTCAGAGTCCAAGATCCCCATCAAGGGGAATAACACCATAGGAATAAGCGCGGTTACGGGAAGAGGTAGCGCCTCGGTCACCCAATAGCCTGCCATTATTAATGCCACATAGAGACATCGTAGCGATGGATTGTCGTTCATTTGGAAAACCGGAAGTAAGGCTGGAGGTAGGACCACCACGAATATCGAACGCCAGTACAGACGAAAGAATCGGATGAGAAGCTGCGCCATTCTTTCCGTTAGAGGTTTCACTGAAACAGAAAAAAAAGAATAGTTTAATAAAGGATTAGTTAAATTATTGTATTGTCAAGAGATAAGGAAGCGAAGGAAATTGTTTAGTTTAAACACCGAAGACCAGTTTTTACTAAACGATTTCCTTTGCGCTCGCTTATCGCTTGGGAATATTTATATTAAAACCAAAGTTCCACACGATGAATAACTATCGATGGGCGATATACCGACTTTGAGGTGGGGCAACTTAAGTCACTATGGTGACCGAAATTAAAGGCCCAAGGCCCAAAGGGAGACCTCGGGGAAGCTATCGAAAATATAAACAATGGAATGTGGCGGTTGCAACAATACTTAAAAAATGGAAGATGGCCAACCAGCCCTCTTCCTTTTTACTAATGAACACCTGTAAATGTTCTCTTCTAACTCGACCACCGTCCTACTTTGTACAAGGTGACAACAAAGTCTAGTTTTAATTGCTTATTAAACATTTCGCAATGAAAACGTAACGTCTGCCGTCGATGAACAAACACGTCGATAATAACAAATTACAGATTCGACGCAAGTTCGCAGTTCGCTAAAGGCATTCGAAATGCTTCCGCTTAGAGCTAGTTTAAAAAAAATATTATGCGCCGCTTCACCGCACAACTTTATTTTTGTGGTCGGCTTTTACAACTCGTTATTTAACGCGGAACCACTTTACTGTTCTTTTTTTATCGGTAATTGTTTAAAATTTTAAATTTTGTAATGAGTGTGCACTCGCATAGTCATGCTAATGGTGATGCGATACTATATGTATAGGGTGATTGGTAGAACTACATGTATAGGGTGATTGGTAGAACTACATGTATAGGGTGATTGACAGAGGTCTGTTGAGGACGTGAGAGTAGAGTTCATTTGCCATTGATTTAACCACAATATCCATTTTACAAAACTCAATTTAATGGTTTGACTTGCACTTTCTAAAACACAATGGAAAACGAAGCTAGTGCGAAAGTACTAAGTACTTACTACACTAAGATGGATATTACGATCAAAACCAAAATGAATTTAACATCGACCTTGTAAAAATATTTGCAGTAGAAGAAAACTGAAAACAAGGTCCTATAACGAACTATTAAAAAAAACAGTTCTGCATTTGTTGTCAGGAACGTATGTCGTGATTAACTTCATTTGTATTTCAACTTAGAGTAGAAGATGAACGCAATTAAGCAAAGAAACTTACTATAATTTTTGTAAAATGTTTAATACAGCGTGTCTCGATAGATATATGAGTTAAAAATGGATAATAAACATGTGATCTTGTAATAATGATTTTTGAGATAAATCAAATAATTTAAATTTGGCGCTTCACGTCGATTTCATTCTTCACCGTCACGTAGCGCTGCATAACGTGTGTAAGGGCCGAATAAGTGTAAGTTTAGATAATCAGAGTTTGCTGTTTTTGACGCATTAATAAAGACCACATATTTATAGAAACTTCTTGGCTTACAATAACTCATTCTATCCCTCTACCTTTTCTTCCGGGTCACCTGTGTAATTAGTAAATAAACGTTTATATTTGAAATGTTATTTTGTTTAGTTAAATGAAGTTAATGCAAGTGACATGAAGCGCCAGCACTAGGTTCAGAACAAACTCATGTCTATGTAGATCGTTTTTCTTTTGTTTTTATTGAACACCCGATAGAAATAAGGATTGGTTCTGAAGATCAAGGACGGGAGTAAAATAAAAATTTAAAAAAAAATAACGCAGGTGGCAGATGTTTAAAGAGGAAGATGTTTTGGTGCGCTGTCAAAAGTGATAGTTGAATGAAGCAGTTTATTGTCGGAAGCACACACACAACACTACCGTGCAGCTTATTGTCGGAAGCACAGACTATTGTCGGGAACCATCCATCCCACACACTTACACCCCACAGATCCATCGGCATCATCAAAGCCAGCTGCTGAACAAGAGAAGAAGTGGAACTCAAGCAGAAGCAAGATACCCTGAGATAGTTCCTACGTCAACTTCGCGTTCAACATCTGTCACTACGTTACCAGAGACTTGTTATTTATTGATTTTATATTGTTCAGCCGTTTATTTCTATTCGTTATTAAAATTTTAAGTTGTGTTGAATACCAGAACACACCCGCAAAGTCATTTCGGAAAGAAATTAAAAAAAAAGTAAGAGGGTGAGAGTACAGAAAAGAATTGGCAACTAGGTAGTCGTGAAGCCCACAAGAAACTCGGTGTTTCTAAAGAAGTTCTCTAGCGAAGAACGAAACGTCGGCAGAAGAATAACGTTATATAAGATTCCACCAGAAGTCGTGAAGAAGAATATAAAAGTATAAATTCAACAAAAAGTAAGCGGAGACCTAGGAGTTATATTTCGTGCGGTAACGTTTTAAAAAAATTCTTTTATTTATAAAACGTTGCTTTTGGAAATACAACAAATTTATTTAATGAAGATATTAAGAAAAGCTTACATGCGCTCGAGTACGTGTGTAACTCGTCGGAGCTTGTTCTAAGACTAAGACTAAGAAAATATAACATAATACATTTCTGAGAATAATAAGATAACTAAAATTAAGAATAAGCATTTTGTATGAGTTCCGTTCGGAATGCCACCGTTGCATAATTATAACAAAGGCATCCCATATGGTGTGTAATATAACTCCTCCATCCCTGGATTCAAGTTTCTTCATGGGGTGAAGAAAACTTGAGGTTGTCCTTGAGTAGTGGATGTTCCATTCCTGGTCTTCTTTAATCGGTAATTTTTTGTCATTTTGTAAATGATGTAGATTACAGCTCCAATCAGAATGACGTAAATTGGTCTGTCCAATAATGGGTAGATAGCTCGTGGTATGTTGGCTCCACTGGGGTGATCATCTTCTGTCTTCTTTGTAGTTCGTGTATTTTGTCTAATGGGATATCTTCAATTATTATCTTGTCATTTTCTTTTAATGTGGAGTTTCTGTGGGCGATTTTAACTTCTGGTAACAGCATTGGTTCTCCCTGGGTTACTTCCTTCGCTTTGATGTAAGTATTTTCTTCTGTGATAATTTGGCATCCCATTGGTAGTTTGATTAGATAATTTCCACACAGAGTAGTGAAGTCAGCACGTTTACATATTGTTTGTATTCTTGTTTCTTTGGGAAGAATGGCGACGTAGTACGCTTCGTTTATTTGTTGAATGATGTTTTGTGTCACTTCCACCTGTGTTGTTTGACAATTTCCATAAGAAGATTTTAGTTGTAATATTTGGAATATGCAATCGCCTTTGCGTAATTCCTCAATCAAATTATTTTCTTGACAGTAGTATTGCTCGCTCACTTGCTTGCATGGTGTTGACGTGTATTCGTAGAAATTCGTATTCATTATTTTATTATTATTTCGAGGAATAATTGTTGTTTTGTTTTGAGTTGGAATTGAGTATAAATGATAATATGAAAATATGTCTGGGTGTACGATAGGAAAATGGATTGCGAAAACAATTTTGTTGCTTGAATAATATGCTTTGACTTCTAATATTTCGTAATATTGATGTATGTCTTTATTGTAATTTGGAAATAGTAAATTTTCTGCTGAATAATATTTTAAAATTGTCCCAATGATAGATTCGAGTTCACTCGTTTTCATTATACTATTATGCAATACATTTAACCTTGCAAATGTTACTGAATTCTCAACGTCTTCCAGTAATTGCAGAATTATATTCAGAGTCAGATTGATTTGATCAATTACATTTCTGACCTCGAGATAGTTACTAAAGTTGAAAACGAATTGATGTAGATCATTACTTATTTTATTTAATCCTCTAGTTATTACTTCCTGGTTATGTTTTATTAGCGATATTGTTTTATCAAAGTTGTTAATTATTTCCGTAGTAAGAGATATTTCATCATTTAACTTTTGAATAACTTCTTTTTGATTTGTTTTTAAATCATGAATTGCTTGATCATAACGAATGGCATCATTCGTGTCTAAGTTTCCTGAAATACTTTTTATTATTGTGCCTAATCCATCAATTAATCCGCGCTTAATTCGTGTGTTTGGACTTAAGGAATTATATTTTTGTTCTGCCGCGTTTAATTGAAAAAGTAGTGCTTGTTGAAAATTTTGTAATTCAAAGAAATAAGGATGACTTAGTCTACTTTGGATTGCATTTGAAACATTTACATAATATATCTCTTTAATGGCTTCGATCTCATTTTTAATAGGATCTAAATCGTAATAATGAAGGAAAACATAATTATGGGATTTTATTTTTGCTTTTCCTAATTTAAAGGGGAGGATACCTGGATTTTGGTTCAGGTTTGTTATTGTTATTTCTTGGGATACCGTCAAAGTCGTCAGGTGGTATCTATAACAATTTACGTTCGTTAGCTACGGGTGTTCTTAAATTTTGCTTATGATAAGATGTTTGAGGTGTAACAATTTTTATCTCTTCGTTCTGAATTATATTTTCTTTTATGAACCGCGGGGTAAGTTTGTTACGTGGGGTTGCAGCTGTTTTTCTATATGCGTCTGTGTTAGGGGTATAGACAAGTGGATCGTGTCTGTTTTCATTGTGTTTGTTAATTATACGATCCTTTTTTAGAGTTAATTGTTCATTTAATTTTTTATAAATTTCTTTAGTTATTTCACGATGTTCCTGAAGTAATTATTTAAAAATTGTACATTAACGTTTATATCGAAAGGGTCTTTTGTATTTAAATGTCCGTTCGTAACGTCAATTGGTTTTTGTTTCGTAACTGAATGTACGGAATTGTTATATCCTAAAATAGCATAAAGCATTTGATTTAGTATGTCTGTTTTGTTGTTATTGATAGTTTTTATCACTCTTAGATGTTCTATTATTGTAGAATGGAATCGTTCAATGGAACCATTCGACTGTGGGTTCTTAGCTGTAATGTAATGTGTATTAATTTGGTGTAATTTTAGAAATTCTTGTACAACAGTATTTTTTAATTCACTGCCATTGTCCATAATCATTAATGTGGGTAATCCATGATGAGTCATAAAAATTATTAAAGCTTTTACTACTTCAATTCCATTCATACCGTTGAAAGGATATGCTTGCGCGTATTTCGAAAATGTGTCAATTAAAGTAAGAAATTTTTGTCCTTGTGCCTGAAAAGTGTCTATGTGAATTATTTCAAATGGTTTTGATGGTGTAGGGGTTATCATTAATTTTTGTATTGGTGGATATCTGTCAAATTTATTCGTTTGACATATGTCGCAATTATTTATATAATTTGAAACATCAGCATTTAATGAAGGCCAATAATACGTTCTTTTGATTCGTGTTTCCGTTTCTATTATTCCGCGATGGTTCATCTTACCTTCGTGATAGTTTTTTATGATTTCCTTTTGTCTTTCTTCGTTATTTACATCTTCCAGGAATTGATTACATTTTACTAATTTATATGAAGAATTCCTAAATGTACCTTTGATAATTTGACATATTCGTGGAAAATATGTTTCGTTTCTTAAATAAAGAGCATGTGTAAATTGAGGTGAAATGTAATTTTTGAAAAGGTTAATAACGTCTTCTTCTAAATTATTCGTTGATATTTGAACATGTAATCGTTTTTTCGTTGGAAATATGTGTTCTATTAAGGGTTTTCTTGGAGAATGTAAAACATGGTTTATTATTATTTGATGGTTAAAAATGTTAAGAGGTTTTTCTGAAATAGGAATTTCTAATATTGGTTCTTCTTGATTTGTATGAACGGTGTCATCCGTTCGGGGTGTTTTTATCTTATTTTGAATAATATTTTGTGGTATAAATTCCTCTGCGTCTATTTCTTTTATTTCAGGGGAATATGGGCAGTTTCCTTGAATTGATACATTATCGTCGACTTGAAGTGAACTTTGTGAAACAGCATCATTTTGATTGGGTTTACATATTTAAATTTCGATGGGTGTATCGTAAAATATGTATAGTATCATTCGCTTTATGATTGACCATTTTTTCTTATCTTGTCCGCAACAGATTTTAGGAATTGCCAATTTGGTTATGTTATGTTCTATCAGTAATTTCCGTAAGTAGGTCAGAGTTTTAAAAATATCAGGATAGGTTTGTCAAAGTAATTTTGTTTCGTCACTAAATAATAAACGTTCCTTTGGTTTGACGTAATAAATGATACTTCTGTAACTTGTTTTTGTTGGTATTTTAAGTTTTCTAAAAATCCATATTTGGTTTTAAATTTAGGGCTATTCCTTTGTTCATGTGAAGGTCTTGGGATACAGAATGAGCTAATGCGTAGTTATTGGGCAGAAGGAAAATATCCTTTCGAATTTCTTGAATATTGGGGGTAAATAATTTTTCTTTAAAATTTTCAGTCTGTATATGTGATTTCAGGTCGTTCAGAAACATTATAGTCGTTAAATTCGTTTGTGTTAATTTCTATTTTTTCCTCTTTATTCATGTGTGATGTCCTAATTAAATTATTTATTAGATATGGTCGATTAATTTGATTGTTTTCACAATGATTAATTTGATGTATTTCAAATTCTTTTTTATTAAAAGGAATTACTCTTATTGGATTTGTCAAAAACAATGTAACTTCTTTGTCGAATTTATTTAAAATTTCTACC
This sequence comes from Serrognathus titanus, assembly GCA_039766575.1. Lineage (NCBI taxonomy): Eukaryota > Metazoa > Arthropoda > Insecta > Coleoptera > Lucanidae > Serrognathus > Serrognathus titanus. The sequence continues at coordinate 2,093,193 of CM077911.1, forward strand.
GAAGCTTGACCATTAACAGATAAAGTTAGAGTCTCCGGAATTTCACAAGATTGTATGTTTTGTCGGGGGATTATAATTTCTCCATTTTTATGATTAACTGGTATTTTTGAAATTTGTTTCGTATGGGGTTGTATTTTTTTGTCGAAAATAATTTTTTGATTTGAAAGTTGATAATTAATTGATATCGTTGCTTTGGGTGTAATTAATTTTGAATTAGCAAAGTCTAATTGTGCTTGTAATAGTTTCAGCGCGCTTTTTTCAAAAGAGCATTACGCTTATCAAAAAAGTTTCTCGTAGGTACCACCTTTAGCGCCATTGGCAAATGCACGAAGAAGAGCCGTATAAACATGTAGAAACGACCAAGGAAGAAATAAATTATTCCATGTGCCGTCCTTGGTAAAAAAAGTACAGAATTTAATACCAGCTTTTAGAAATAATCCAGTGAGCGGGAAATTCAAACGCGTTTCAATCATTTCTGAACATTCTATACAAAATACATATTAATCTTATTTTTTTTAATTATGTACATTTTTTTTTATCCCGCAGCGATTCCCTTTCCCTCCCTCCCTTCTACGTACAATCTTGAACGTTAACGTTATTTTTCTGTTGAGTGTAACAGAAATCACGATACTAGAGTTTGGGAATGAAATGCATCTTCGCTTTAAAATAAAATCTTTGGCTTACAAACAGAAAAACAATAATAAACAATGTTTAAGAAAGTGTCAAAATTGACTGTCATTGATTAAATTTAAAAAAATGCAAACGTGTGCTAAGCATACTGTTGATATTTTTAGTGCGAAAAGGCGATTTTATAATAAAAATAAATAATGCATTAATCCCCATTTTTAAATTACAATTAACAACATCGAATAAAAAAGCTCAAAAATTAAAAAAAAAAAAACCAAAAGTGGCCATATCATCAAGCAAAATAAATTAACGAATAAAAAAAATAACAATAGTTTAGGTCGCGACATCTTGCCGTCAATTTTTGATTTAAAATGGTGAGAAATGACAAATAGCAACCAGGTTGGGTTGGGTTGGGCAAATAGCAACCAGGTTGCTGCCTAATAGACTTCGGACGTTGCCATGGCAACGCAATGAATGGGTACTTGTCATTGGTCCTCGTGTTACGTAACCACGGCAACGCTCCGATTATGTCCGAAATCTGCAACAAGACATTCCACTACTACTCTTCTGCTGACGAGACCAAAAAAGGGCCGAAACAGCTGTCCAGATGATTTCTAACAAATTGTTGCTCAAAGAATTAGCAATTTTTTTGTCAAGTCCGCATGCCAAGAAATGTTACGTGTCATAGAATGTATAAGGGGTGTTTATGAAAGTTGGACTAAAAGCACATTCGTTTCCTTAGGGGGAATAAAAAATTTCCTGCTCCCATCTCAGCTAGTTTTGCTTAAAACAAATTTGACAGCACGTCAAAATGTCGAGTATCATAGTTAGTATGTATACAGGGTGTTCGTCAATAATCTTTACGTTCCCTCAGGGGGGAAACAAAAGATATTAAAGTAGAAGTTTCTTGTTGCAGTCTCGTTCTAAAGACGCAGCTAAATTTGTTTAAATTTGAGAGCATATACATATAATAAAAACGTGTCAAGCAGTATGCCAAAAAAAAGTTACATACTTAGTGTGTATACAGGGTGTTAACTAATAGCTCTGTACGTTTCCTTAGAAGGAAAAAATAATTGAAAACAAAAGCTTCCTGATCCTGTATTGCTCTAGTTTTGTTTAAACAAATTTGACAGAATAGATGTTACGTATAATAGTTTACGTTTTCTGCACTATGTTGTTCTATAACATTATAAATGTGAAAGCGCGAACTTTTAGATCTGATGAGAGAGAAATATGATAAACCGAAAAAATAAAACAAAATTGTTATTACAAGTAGATTAAGTTTTCTAATTGAAGCGAACAAGTTCAAGGGGACAATCCCCTTAACATCGTCAATCTTGATTGATCTCTTTTACTTCCAGCAACGAAGCTTGAATTTTAAGATTAATTATCGAGTCGCGTATAATAGTTATTGTCTGATATAAAACACATGCGGGTCTAAATTTGATTAATAATTTAACCACTTGGACCTACCGCCGCACTCAATTTCCAGCTTCTGAAACGCACTCGATCAGCACCGTCCTGAAACCAGACCGAAGAGGATCAGCGGAGCACGTTCTTCGGGAACTAACAACACCAGCAGCATACCGGGTTGCAATAAATTGTCAATCGCCATTAGCCGAACGCCGTTTATATAATAGTCTTGCATGCCCTTTTCGAAACGATTGCGACACGCGGTCAAGCATGTTTACGTTGGGTAACCCCGGGTATCGACGATTAATCGCGCAGATCATTAAAACCTTTTTTTTTCTTCTCGACCGGGTTGCAAGGTCACGGCCACCGTCACGGCGGTGATAACCCCCCTCCCATGCTCCAAAGTCTCAAAAAATCGGACGCGCCTCCGGATTTATCTGAAAAAGTTCTGGACTATGTCAGATGTCAGTATCACGTACCAATTAATCATTAAATCAGAACTTTTCGATTCCTGTTTTTATAACACGTTGGATTGGGTTTATAAAATCAGCGAGTTAACGTTTCGCAGCCTTTGTTTCATAATATAACAATTTCCGCCTTTTTTCCAGTTTCAATGAAACAGTCGGTATGTTACAGGATCCTCAATATTTTATGTATTTGTATAGGTATTGCTTTGGCAACGTAATTTCTTTTGTTTAAGTCTCATTAAATTCAACTGCGATTTTCCCCTTCGCACGTGTGTTTTCATCGTCGAAAAAATAAATATCCCTGCAATGGTAAACAATAATATTTACTGCATTTGTACATATTATTGAAGCTGGCTCGCGTATTTTGCCACGAGACTTGCTGCAAAATAAGTGAAAGTTATAATCATCACTATGAAAATAATGACGGTACTGCCAATTCCTCAGTGTTTCCAACCTACTAAATTTGTCTCAAGCTTTTATAGTCACGTGACGTTAAAAAAATGGTTATCAGGGTTGCCAACCACCGGAAACAATTTCTATTAGCCCTTCGAGTCCTTATTTATGCAAACTTTTATTATTAAAGAGTGAAGAATGTAGAATTCTGTAATTGTTACTATTAAAATGTTCGTATTTAAAAAATTCGTACAAGTTGAATTTGGCCACTTATTGGTAGTGGGACTGTGGAAATATAAATATTGAAATATTTAGCAAAAATTTTAAAAGCATGGAGAACCTAATCGGCTAAGCTAAAAGTCTCTCAACCAAACGTCATTTTTCTATTATATGCCGATCGACCAATTGATAATTTTAAGACCTTTTATATAGCTATCTCCTTTTAGCTTTAATGAAATAGCTTTACTTTTCGCAGTCGCGTAACCATGATGTGTTACGTCTCCCACACCTCCCACGCAACTGGAATTGTTGCACCTAAAATAACTATTTTCTTCCTCTTGTTTGATGTTTGATGGCATTATTTGCGCCTGTGATTCTTAACTCAGATTGGCCGACATATAATATTACAAAAATTACCAGTAATGCATTGTAATATGTCTTTCTTTGCGTAGCGATGTTGCATTTTTGTTCTCTAGCCATTAGCCATTTCAAACATTTAAGAAATATGTTTAAGCTGGGTCTAAAGTCATTAAATAGCACAAACATCCATGGCCCTGGTAGGATTCTAACATACATCGCCGAGCCACACGGCTTCCAAAGTCGACTAGGCTGACACCTCTAAGCCACTCGGCGATGCTAAACGTATAGACAATTTTGACTTCTTGACACTTACACAACGTTGCCAACTCGTCTAGAGTTAGACACTAACCAAAGTCGAGCTACATTTGTATGGTTTAGGGCTAAGTAGTTACGATTTTGTCAATTCTTCATTAAAAGAAATACTCTAATTATTAACAAAATGCGTTGGTAACTTTATTAAAAAAAAATTAATCACTTTATGGGTCATGTAAAATATTATATTCTACATAGGAAAGATGAATAAATAGAAAATACCTAAATAATACAAAAGTTTGCTTTGAGGGTTAATTAAAAATGGCTCCCAAGAGCTATTTCATAATTTCTAGGGTTAAGTCTAGCCCCAAAAGAGTTAAGTTGGCAACACTGCTCTCACAACGCTTACTCTACTTGTTGCTTTGCACAGAACGCTCAATTTATTTTTGGCATTAACCATTCCAGACATTTACTTTGTATTTATAACTGAATCAATCTTTAGACAGCACAAACATCCATGGCACTAGTGGGATTCGAATCCACACAGCCGAGCGACACCTTTTCTAAAGTCGGCTACGCTAACCACTAAGTCACCCGACAGCCCTAGCCTACTCAACTTACATACATTTTATTCAGGGAGCAGTGTTGCGTATTAGTTAGTAAATAAGCGAGGTTTATAACATCTAACGAGTAGCGGTTCTTAACAAATGTGGCTATGTTAACATTATCTTTAGTTTTGCAACATTAAGCAGCAAAGCAGAAATTTTTAGAGTTCTGGTACTGCTAAGGATTTTTATTGTTATTGGTTTTTGGCGGTTTCATAATCTCGATCTGATGGTACAGTTGGTAACACTGCCTCGGAGTACATTCAACATGCATCACATTACCTAAGCTGTCATTTGTTTTTAATTAGATTCTACTAGATTTTCTATCATCACACTAGACTCCAAATTTATCAACTGAATGAGATAGTGATTCTATTAGATTTAATAGAATTTCTATTTAATTGGCAACACTGATGATTACCCTTCTTCTTGAAGGCTCAATCCAATTAATTACAATCGAAAGCAAGAAGACAGTAGACAGTTTCCTGTAATTGTTCTTTGTCAAAATGATATTGTTTAAATGCGACTCCTCAGATGACAAGTCGACATTTTGAAAGCTTTCAAATTTGACATGCTTGAAGCTTTTGTAAAATCATTTTTAAAATGCCTTTTATCAATGAACAAATGACAAAGGACAAAGTACAGGGAACTTTTTTTTGTCAATTTTTTGCTTTTGATTGTAAAATGGTGTCATGTGTTAGAAATATCAGCTGATAGAAATAAAGCTCGGTAAATTCAATATCCTGATAAATACAATTTGGGGAAAGTCGATTTCTGCAGAATACAAAAACTTAACCAATCAATGCCGCAAGTTTAGACGTGACTCTTAGTTTAATTTTTCTTAAAACGCTGACGTTTCGGTTCTTAAAAGCTCGATCCGGCAGCTTGATTTTGGCTGCACGTTCACTAGGAACTGCATTTGATAGAAACAAGGCGGCGGGAAATTCAAATTTCAAACTTAGATAAAATAATATTTTATTAACTAAATTTACACTTCATAATATGTAACGTATCTCATAATTTACGTATAAATCTTAAAATATTTATTAACAACATTATTTACCTATACAATTACATAATTATTTATTGTCTACTAATACCAAACTAACCGACAGCGCCGACATGCGCGTTGATTGATCCCATCCAACAACAAATTCAGGCTTAAGCAAGCAAACAACAGCGGTCCAGCGTATAGTAGAGAGGAACACCTCAACCTCACGTTTCGTAAACTATTTTAGTTTCTTTTTTTTTTTTGAAGGCCCCTTGCGACAGGTATACACAAATACAAAATAAAAGATAATTCGGTATCGTCTTTGCTTTGATGATTATGTTTCATCATGAAGTAACAGGATCTTTTTTTCACAAAACGATTATTGCTACGATAATTATAAATTAAGGCAAAAAAAAAACAGGCAGCGCCACATCATTTTTATGTAAGTTTATTTATTAACGATAACTGACAAAAAAAAGGGAATACAATAAAATTGGAGATGAAATTAAATTAGGACTAATTAAATGGCGTGCTCGTTTTTTTTTTTTTAAATAAAATTAAATCAAAAGGAATATCATTTTACTTTCGTCTCCCAAAAATTTACTCTGGCAGATCTATGAACAAAATGCCGTCGTTATTACTTAATGTTTAATAAGAAAATGCGCGTTTTAAGTTAAATGTAAGCTGATGTTTATTGCAAATCATTGTACTTCTTTATAAGAGACAATAAAGCAACTCTGTTTTTTTAATCTATCTAATGAGCAATCTATTCCATGAGTTATTACAACCAGTCTATCGAGCAATTAGTCTATTAGATGTAGACATCAAGCCCTGCGTAAAGAAGTCACTTTGCTTCTTTATTGCACGACGCTTATTCCTTATCCTTTTAATTCTATGATCACTTTAAATAATAAAATTGAGGTCAAAAGCAGACGACGAACTTAATAATACTAAAAAAAAAGAAAATGCTTTCACGAGATAACTAATTAAGTCAAGATAGACATGGCCAAAACATTCCTAGAACGGAATTTCGCAATTTTTTTTTTTTTTTATGAATGTTGCGTGGAGTTGGATTTATGAACCCAATCGGGGAATTCGTCTAAGTGATAAATGGCTTGACCTAGGAAGGGGAAAATCGCCCATAAAACGACGATGGCGATGATCGAAACCCCAAGACCGGCCTTGACCATTTCTTTGGTTGGAATGTTGCAGGGTGCGGCCGCAATCGCGTTCGGCGGCGTGCCCACCGGTAGGCAGAACGCGAACGAGCAGCTGATAGCCGCCGGCATCATTAAGTACAGGGGATGCCATTTGGCCCTAATCGACATTTCGGCCAGTACCGGCAAGATCACGTTGGCCACGGCTACGTTACTCGAAAATTCCGTTAAAGTCGAGGCCAAGAGCGTTGCGATGACCAGAACGGCGAATTGCGGCAGTTTCGACAGTCCCTCCAATTGCTCGGCGATGAGCTCGCTCATTCCACTTTCCTTGGAGCCTTCAGCCAAGGCGAAACCACCACCCAACAGGAAGATCAAACCCCAAGGAAGCTTCTGCTGAACTACCTTCCACGTGATCAGAGGCGGCGAGATGGCTCTTGGACGCTTGTTTTCGTTTCTGCTGAACATGTAGACGAAATCGGGCCTGGCTGGGATGATGAAGAGAAGGAGCACGACGATTAAAGCCGCCGTTGCATCTTTTACCTGTAAACAAAAAGAAAAAAAAATAGTAGCGAGTGTGCAGTAGCCCTAAAGGCAATAAGGCCCGGTGCACACTCAACCATACAAAGCGCAGTGGGTTTAAGGAAAAAGGGGCAGTTTCAATTCGGAAAATAAAACAAATGAAACTTCGAAGCTTATTATTACGAATTGTTACGAATTTGCAACGTCATTCAAAGCTATTTACGGGATAACGGGCTTGTGTAATATTAATAATTAGGTGCTAATTAACAACAAACAGCAAAAAAACGAAATTGTAAATGTTTATTTTACTAATGCACATATTTTTCTTTTGTACCCGTTTGCACAATTTACTCGTGTTATTGTTTTTTTTCTTTGGAATTTGAAGCAGGGCCGCACTGATCTTTTTTTTTGTTTGGTTCTCAGTTATGCAACAAGTTGCGGCGATAATAAAAAATTCATGGACACAAACCTATACGGGTCAAACAGTATCGCTTCTGTTTGAATAAATTTTGATAGTCGGGCTGTTAATTATAGATGTGATGGACGGGTCACGCCACGCTTTTGTTTAAATTGACGTATCGTCATACGTTACGCGATTAACATTTCGGCATTTCAATAAGAAGGCAAGGTTGCATGACTTGTTCAATTCCTCTTTTTGTCCTGTTGATGCCCCCCAATATCAGTGGCTCCACTCGTCCCCTCTTTTTGTGCTGATACTCCCCATTCCTTTTCCTTTTATTTTTAAGTTGAAATACAATTAGCAACACGTTCTGTTGAAGACCTTCGTATATAGAAATTTGTGAAGCTCGGGTACAACGTTCAATGTAAATGCAAATCGAAAGAAACCAATCAGTTCAAGCAAGGTGATTGCGTTTGTTTTATGAACAAAATTTTTATATGCGGAAAAGTAGCGGTCTTTAATTGACGTAATACCTTTGTAAGGTTCAACAGAATGAGCAAAAAAAAATAGCTTACTTTATGTTCGGTGATAAGTTCCGGCCATCCGGTAATAAACTGGGGCCTCCTGAAGAACCACAGCAAAACAGCTATAATAAAGAGGACCCCAACGGCGATTTCGTGGAACTTCATCGGCCCCAGTTCTTCCATCTTTTGCCTGATGACCTTTCTGGCGACTTCTTCGCCCTGCTTGCCCAGCCTGACGTTCTTGGCGTCCTCCGAATTAGGTCGGAACAATCCCATGAAGAGGAACTGAAGCCACACCCACGTGAGGAACATGGTGATGAGCATCATGGGGACGTTGAGGAACATCCAGGCGGCGAATTCAATCCCAGGGCCATCCGGGAAGATGGACTCGTAAATCCCTGCGGAAGGAAAATTTTGTTGGCCGCCGCCTTATCCCAATAAGAAAATGACTTACCTTTGAAGGTCAAGTTCGTTCCACTCCCGACGATGCAACCGAGACCGCCGATGGAAGCGGCGTAAGCGCCGCTTAGGAAATAGCAAATCGTGGTGTTGCTTGGTCTTCTCTGTTCCGCTTCTTTTGCTTTGGCCGCCGGGTCCCTTGCGTTCGCGTCGTTCACAGCGTCGCCGTCTTCGCCCTTCCTCAGTTTTTCGCCTTCCTCTGGATTCCCCTCCGTGACATACACGGAGCCGATTCCTTGCGATTCCAACTCCTTTAAGGTCGCTTCTATAATGGGGCACATCATGGCGATGGCCGCGGTGTTCGAGATCCACATGGATACGAACATCGTCACCGAAACCAGGCCGAAATTCAAACGTCTGGGACTGCAGCCCGTGAGCAGAATTACGAAAAGCGCCACCCTCCTGTGTAAGTTGCAATGCTCGACCGCGATGGCTATCACTAGGCCGCCCACGAACATCATGTTCGTCTCCTTGAGGTAACAAAGAGAAGTCCTGTCAGAGTCCAAAACCCCCATCAAGGGGAATAACACCATAGGAATGAGCGCGGTTACGGGAAGAGGTAGCGCCTCGGTCACCCAATAGCCTGCCATTATTAATACCACATAGAGACATCGTAGCGATGGTTCGTTGTTCAATAGGAAAACCGGAAGTAAGGCTAGAGGTAGGACCACCACGAATATCGAGCGCCAGTACAGAAGAAAGAATCGGATGAGTAGCTGCGAAAATGTCGCCATTCTTTCCGTTAGAGGTTTCACTGAAACAGAAAAAAAAAGAATAGTTTAATAAACGTCCGATCGTTTTCAACAAATACTCAAGGATTAGTTAAATTATTGTATTCTCGAGTGATAAGGAAGCGAAGGAAATCGTTTAGTTTAAACACCGAAGACCAGTTTTGACTAAATTATTTCCTTCGCGTTCGCTTATCGCTTATATTTATATTAAAACCAAAGTTCCACACGATGAATAACTATCGATGGGCGAAATACCGACTTTGAGGTTGGGCAACTTAAGTCACCGTGGTGACCGAAATTAAAGGCCCAAGGTCCAAAGCGAGACCCGAATAGAGGACACCACTTTCCGGGGGAGTTATCGAAAATATAAACAATGGAATATGGCGGTTGGAACAATACTTAAAAAATGGAAGATGGCCAACCAACCCTCTTCCTTTTCACTAATGAACACCTGTAAATGTTCTCTTCTAACTCGACCACCGTCCTACTTTGTACAAGGCGACAACAAAGTCTAGTTTTAATTGCTTATTAAACATTTCGCAATGAAAGCGTAACGTCTGCCGTCGATGAACAAACACGTCGATAATAACAAATTACGGATTCGACGCAAGTTCGCAGTTCGCTAAAGGCATTCGAAATGCTTCCGCTTAGCGCTAGTTTAAAAAAAACACTTTGCGCCGCTTCAACGCACAACTTTATTTTTGTGGTCGGTTATTACAACTTGTTATTTAACGCGGAACAACTTTACTGTTCCTTTTTTATCAATAATTGTTTAAAATTTTAAATACTGTAATGAGTTTGCACTCGCATGGTCATGCTCGTGATGATGCGGTACTAGATATATAGGGTGATTGGTAGAGCTACATTTATAGGGTGATTGACAGAGGTCGGCGTATTCTGTTGAGGACGTGTTAGTAGAGTTTATTTGCCATTGATTTAACCACAACATCCATTATACAAAACTCAATTTAATGCTTTGACTTGCACTTTCTAAAATACAATGGAAAACGAAGCTAGTGCGAAAGTGTTTACTACACTAAGATGGATATTACAATTAAAACCAAAATGAATTTTACATCGACCTTGTAAAAATATTTGAAGTAGAAGAAAACTGAAAACAAGGTCCTATAACCAACAATTAAAAAAAAAGTCAGTTCTGCATTTGTCGTCAGGAACGTATGTCGTGATTAACTTCATTTGTATTTCAACTTAGAGTACACGAAGAACGCAATGAAGCAAAGAACCTTCCCACACTTACTATAATTTTTGTTAAATGTTTTATACAGGATGTCCCGGTAGGCTCTGAGTTAAAAACGTACAGTCGGAATCTTAATTCATGACATAACCTTTACAGAAAAACTTATCGTGGGCATTTTATCTGTGGTTTCCAAGTAAAAAATAAGTTATGACATCTCGGATTCTCTTTTAAGTAGTAAGATTTGGATGCATTCGACGGTCATAGTTTTGAAGGAGATGGGTACGATGTTCTGTAAGCTAACCATAAACGTCATGAATTATGATTCCGACTGTACAATAAACAAGTAATCTTTTAATAATGGTTTTTGAGATAAATATTGAATAATTCAATAAACCAAATCATTTAAATTTGGCGCTTCACGTCGATTTCATTCCTCACCGTCACGTAGCGCTGCATGACGTGTCTAAGTGTAAGTTTAGATAATCAAAGTTTGCTGTTTCTGACGCATTAATAAAGACCACATGTTTATGGAAACTTCTTGGCTACAATAACTCTTTCTACTCCCCTTACCTTTCCTTCCGGGACATCCTGTATAGTTAGCAAATAAACGTTTATATTTGAAATGTTAATTTGAGGTTAATGCAAGTGACATGAAGCGCTAGCACTACGACACACGTTCAGAACAAACTCATGTCTATGTAGATCGTTATTCTTTTGTTTTTATTGAACACCCATAGAAATAAGGATTGGTTGTGAAAATCAAGGACGAGAGTAAAATAAAATTTTTTTTTAAATAACGCAGGAGGCAGATGTTTAAAGAGGAAGATGTTTTGGTACGTTGTCAAAAGTGATAGTTCAAGCTTATTGTCGGAAGCACACACATAATACTACCATGCAGCTTATAGTCGGAAACACAGACTGTTGTTGGAACCAACCATTGTACACATCTCTTAACGAGAGCAACACTTACACTCCACACATCCATCGACGTCATCAAAGCCAACTGTTCAACAAGAGAAGAAGTGGAACTCAAGCAGAAGCAAGATACCACAACACGTCCGCAAAGTCATTTCGGAAAGAAATTAAAAAAAAAAAGTAAGAGGCTGAGAGAACAGAAAATAATTAGCAATTAGGTAGTCATGAAGGCCACAAGAAACTCAGTGTTTCTGAAGAAGTTCTGGAACGAAGAACGAAACGTCGGCAGAAGTATAACGTTGTATAAGATTCCACCAGAAGTCATGAAGAAGAATAAAAAAAATTCATTTGAACTTTTAAGGCAGAAAAATATAAATTCAACAAAAAATAAGCGGATTTTAAACAGGAAAATGACAACGCGACTTTCTCTGACTGTTACATCTACGCCACAATGACTCGATTACTCTAGAACTTTCAAGAGGCGGGCTCAAGGTGATGCTGGATTTATACTCGAAGATTCTAGATCTGTATAGAAGCTAAACCAGGCGCGCGATTTGAATCAGCGATTTGGTGTATTCGATAGAAGGTGCTGTATAAGGGTGTGTGCATAATTTTTTTTTTTTAATTTAATATATGAGTGTTTCTTCGAACCCCAAATTCGCAATGATACATAGTATACTTAGAGCTTACTGAGGCGGTTCTAAAAAATATTTTGTTTTTATTTGTAGAAAAGTTACGTACATTGTGTCATCCCTTTATGTAAGTTGTCGCTAATCTTAAAACTATTTTTTGCTTATACAGTGCGCTCAGAAATGATTGAAGGACGTTTGAATTTAGCGCGCTTTTTTAATAAGCACGGCTACGCTTATCAAAAAGATTTCTCGGAGGTACCACTCCTAGCGCCGTTGGCAAACGAAGAAGGGCCGTATAAACATATAGAAATGATCAAGGGAGAAATAAATTATTCCATGTGCCTCCCTTGGGAAAAAAGTACAGAGTTTAGTACCAACTTTTAGAAATGATTCAGAGAGCGGGAAATTCAAACGCGTTTCAATCATTTATGAACGCACTGTACAAAATACACATTAATCTTATTTTTTTTTTAATTATATACATATTTTTAATCCCACAGCGACCCCCTCCCCCCCTTGTATACGTACACTCTTGAACGTAAATGTTTTTTTTTTCTGAAACTGGAGTTTGTGAGTGAAGTGCATCGAACTTTTATTTTTCTTCTTTCTCTTTGCTTTAAAATAAAATCTTTGGCTTACAAACAGAAAAACAATAATAAACAATGTTTAAGAAAATGTCGAAATTGACTGTCATTGATTAAATAAAAAAAAAAATGCAAAGAAATTCTAAAACGTGTGCTAAGCATACTGTTGACATTTTTAGTGCGAAAAGGCGATTTCATAATAAAAATAAATAACGTATTAATCCCCATTTTTAATTTTCAATTAACAACATCGAATAAAAGCTCAAAAATAAAAAAAAAATACCAAAAGTGGCCGTATCATCAAACAAAATAAATTAACGAATAAAAAAATAACAACAGTTTAGGTCGCGACATCTTGCTGTCAATTTTTGATTTAAAATTGCGTGAAATGACAAATAGCAATCAGGTTGGGTTGGGTTGGGCAAATAGCAATCAGGTTGCTGCCTAATTGACTTCGAACGTTGCCATGGCAACGCAATGAATGGGTACTTGTCATTGGTCCTCGTGTTACGTAACCACGGCAACGCTCCGATTATGTCCGAAATCTGCAACAAGACATTCCACTACTACTCTTCTGCTGACGAGACCAAAAAAGGGCCGAAACAGCTGTCCAGATGATTTCTAACAAATTGTTGCTCAAAGAATTAGCAATTTTTTTGTCAAGTCCGCATGCCAAGAAATGTTACGTGTCATAGAATGTATAAGGGGTGTTTACGAAAGTTGGACTAAAAGCACATACGTTTCCTTAGGGGGAATAAAAAATTTCCTGCTCCCATCTCAGCTAGTTTTGCTTAAAACAAATTTGACAGCACGTCAAAATGTCGAGTATCATAGTTAGTATGTATACAGGGTGTTCGTCAATAATCTTTACGTTCCCTCAGGGGGGAAACAAAAGATATTAAAGTAGAAGTTTCTTGTTGCAGTCTCGTTCTAAAGACGCAGCTAAATTTGTTTAAATTTGGCAGCATATATAATAAAAACGTGTCAAGCAGTATGCCAAAAAAAAGTTACATACTTAGTGTGTATACAGGGTGTTAACTAATAGCGTGTACGTTTCCTTAGAAGGAAAAAATAATTGAAAACAAAAGCTTCCTGATCCTGTCTTGTTCTAGTTTTGTTTAAACAAATTTGACAGCAGAGTTGTTACGTATAATAGTTTACGTTTTCTGTACTACTTTGTTCAATAAAACTATAAATGTAATATCGCGAACTGTTAGATCTGATGAGATAAAACGAAAAAATAAAACAAAATTGTTATTACAAGTCGATTAAGTTTTCATCCAAAATATTTTAAGTAAACTAAATTGAAGCGAACAAGTTCAAGGGGGCAACCCCCTTAACGTCGTCAATCTTGATTGATCTCATTAACTTCCAACAACGAAGCCTGAATTTTAAGATTAATTATCGAGTCGCGTATAATAGTTATTGTCTGACATAAAACACATGCGGGTCTAAATTTTATTAGTAATTTAACTGCTGGGACCTACTGTTTAAGTACCGCCGCACTCAATTTCCAGCTTCTGAAACGCACTCGATCAGCACCGTCCTGAAACCAGACCGAAGAGGTTCACCGGAGCACGTTCTTCGGGAACTGACAACACCAGCAGCATGCCGGGCTGCAATAAATTGTCAATCGCCATTAGCCGAACGCCGATTATATAGCCTTGCATGCCCTTTTCGAAACGCTTGCGACACGCGGTCATGCATGTTTACGTTGGGTAACCCCGGGTATCTGCGATTAATCGCGCAGATCATTAAAACCTTTTTTTTCTTCTCGGCCGGGTTTGCAAGGTCACGGCGGTGATAACTCCCCCTCCCCCTGCTCCAAAGTCTCAAAAAATCGGACGCGCCTCCGGATTTATCTGAAGAAGTTCTGGACTATGTCAGATGTCAGTATCACGTACCAATTAATCATTAAATCAGAAATTTTCGATTCCTGTTTTTATAACACGTTGGATTGGGTTTATAAAATCAGTGAGTCAACGTTTCGCAGCCTTTTTTTCATAATATAACCATTTCCGCCTTTTTTCCAATTTCAATAAAACAGTCGGTATGTTACAGGATCCTCAATATTTTATGTATTGCTTTGGCAACGTAATTTCTTTTGTTTAAGTCTCATTAAATTCAATTGCGATTTTTCTCTTCGCACGTGTGTTTTCGTCGTCGAAAAAATAAGTATCCCTGCAATGGTAAACAATAATATTTACTGTATTTGTACATATTATTGGCTGGCTTACGTATTTTGCCACGAGGCTTGCTGCACCCACGTTCGAGGAAATCGCGTTTTAAGTTAAATTTAAATGAATTCAAGTTGCAACGTAATGGTAATCACACTTTAAATTTAAATTCTGCGATAGAATGTGCGCATTATGTAAGTACCGACTGTTTCGTTGAAGCTTGAAAAAGGGCGGAAATAAGATTGTTCTGGAAGGACAAGATGAGGGATGCGTACACACTGCAGGCCACCTTAACAAAATTTACTTTTGACAGCTGCACAATGTGAAACTCTCATAATAATCATTAGAAATTTTCTTTTATTTTTTATGTATTTTATCACAGTAGTTGTCTATGTGTCTGTATCTTGATTTTTATGTTTTTATTTGCTTTTAATGCGATGCAAATAAACAAACAAACGAATTTAGTTTCTCATCGACCTATTTTAGTATGTAACTGCGATTAAACACGTCACAAACTCAGCCAGTGACGTAAAACGATGCTAATTGGCCGCTGTGTATCAATGTCAACAGACGACGCGTGGAATAACGCGTCATGAACTCGGCCAATGACGTAGAACAACTCTTATTGGCTACAGCAATGACGTAAACAGCCTGACCAATAAAAATCAGGCGACGGCCAATGAGAGTGAGGCGACGGTATCGATGATTGGACAAGTGATCACGCCACCTGAATTAATTACCCCACGGCGCCAATAAGACGAACCTAGGAAGACCAGGGGCGAGTGCAGAGTAAAGCATATAAAAGACCGGAGAGTAAAATCCAGTCTTTATCTGACTTCGAAGCAGGTCCACGCCGTCAGTAACATAGGGCAATACTTGTAGCGCCCCATACATCCACAGATAGCCAGGGCAAGCCTCGCAGCGCCCTGTACATATACAGACATCTAGAGCAAGCCTCATAGCGCTCCGTACATACGCAGATACCCAGGGCAAGCCTCGCAGCGTCCCGTACATGTACAGACATTTAGGGCAAGCCTCGTAGCGCCCCGTACACACACAGACATCTAGGGCAAGCCTCGTAGCGCCTCATACGTACATATACATCTAGGGCAAGCCTCATAGCGCCCCATACATAACACATATATCTAGGGCAAGCCTTCTAGCGCCCCCAGACATACACAAACACCATTGACAGTTGACCTTGGAAACGTTTCATCACGGACGACTACCAGGAATCACCACGAACCACCAAGTCAAGCTCTAAGAAGACCCCAGGTTGTCGCTGTCGTAAGGTGCATGAAATAGACGGCCCTCTTCCAGTCAGCTACCGAGAAAGTGATCCCTTCACCGTCATGTTGACCGATTCGCCGTACGCTAGCAATTCCGTATGATGCAGCTGCAGCTGTAAGGAACCCCGCCCCACACCGTTCGCCGTCCGACCAGCGTTCTGCACGCAGCAATTAAATCGTAATCTTGATGCACCACTAGATCAGATTAAACATTAATCAAAACTTACGTATTTCTACGTTTTATTTCAACTCAAATCGGCGACGAACCCCCACATACGCATACTTTTACAGAAAAATATAATTAAAGCATTTACAGATGTAGCAAGAAGCTTTATTTACTCAAGCATGTTTGTATGTCTATGCGTGCCTTATTTTACAGGGTGCAGTTAAAAGTTATTTTTCCAAGACATTCTCGGGAACAATAACAGTATCGTTTTTCAACTTTTTCGAATTAAAAAGTCCTTATTAAAATGAAAAGTCTAGAGAAAATAAATCTAGGAGCTTCAGCAGTATCGTTTCCTAAACGAAAACTAATTTAGTAGCCCCAGAGGCTTTATTTTATAAACTTTTTAAAAGCTAGAAGTCCTAATAGAATGATTGATTAGAAGTATAGTTGGTAGCCGAGTGGTTCAGTCTGCTAGCAACAGGTTAGACGTTTGGCAGGGAAATTATTAGGTGTACGTTCGAATCCCCTCCTAATGCGTGTGAGTTCTATGTGAGAGATAGAATTCTCATGGCTCGGACCGTGTTCAGATTTATACCAGTTTGTAAGGCGAATGCCGAAGGAAAAAATAACATCAAAGTCGGTCGCAGCCGTCAACCCCTCCGACAAGCTCTATGAGTTTGGGGGGAATTCTCGGGAAAAAAACAAAAAGCTCAACGCCCTTGCTTTCGACATCTAAATTTAAATAACGCCAAAGAATCTAGTAAATGAATTTAGAAACTTCTATCATCTCGTTTTCCAAATATTTTGTTTCTTCTCTGAGTCTAAACCAAATCTTGAAGGATCTGAAATGAATTTAGTAGCCTCTGAGGCTTCATTTCATGCACTTTTTAGGCCTAGAAGTTTTAATATGAAAGAAAATTAATTTAGAAGTCTTAATAGGAGAATATGGAATTTAGTGGACTTAGGGGCTTCATTCCATATCCCTTTTAGACATAGAAGTCCAAATGAGAAAGAAAATAAATCCAAAAGTCCTAATAGAAAGCTCAAGGCCCTCGCTTTCGACATCACAAATTTGAATAAAGGCCAAAGAAACTAGTAGCTTCAACTTCTCCAAATTGATAAGTACATATTAAAATGAAAAGTTCAAAGAAAATAAATCTAGAAGCTTCAGCCGTCTCGTTTTCTGAATATTTTTCTTCTCTGTATCTAAACCAAACATTGAAGATCTAGAATGAATTTAGTGGCCTCAGAGGCTTCATTTTATGCACGTTTTCGACCTAGAAGTTTTAATACGAAAGAAAATTAATTTAGAAGTCCTAACATAAGGATATGAATTTAGAGACCTCGGGGGCTTCATTTCATATATCCTTCTGGACTTAGAAGTCCAAATATGATAGAAAATAAATTTAGTAGTCCTAATAGAAAGTACAGCCCCCTGGCTTTAAAGGTCATAAATTTAAATAAACGTTAAATAATCTAGTAACCTCAACGGCGTCGTTTTTAATTTCTCCAAATTGCTAAGTCCATATTAAAATGAAAACCCTAAAGAAAAAAATCTCGAAACTTCCACCTTCTCGTTTCAGGAGGCTATTTTTGAATCTCTGAATCTAAGCTAAACTTTGAAGATTCTGGAATGTATTTAGTAGCCTCAGAGGCTACATCTTACGCACTCTATAGCCTAGAAGTTTTAATATCAAAGAAAATTAATTTAGAAGTCCTAATCGAAGGATAGCCTCAGAGGCTTCATTTTATTCACTTATTTGGACTTAAATGTTCAAATATAAAAGAAAAATTCGATGCCCTCTTTTTAAGCATTGCAAGACGTTAAAGAGTCTTGTAGGCTCAACAGTGTCGTCTTCTAGACTTCTCTAGACTTATAACTCCAAATCAAAGTTAAAAGTTTAGAGAGAAAGAAATTTATTAGCCTCAGCAGTATCGTTTTCTAGATTCTTCGAATTTAGGAGCTTAAGTAAATCAAATGTTGAAGGATCTGGAATAAATTTAATAGCCTCTGAGGCTTCATTTTTAAACCTAGAAGTTTTAATATGAAAGAAAACTAATTTAGAAGTCTTAATAGAAGAATATAAACTTTGGTAGACTCAGGGGCTTCATTTGATGTACCCCTTACACTTAGAAGTCCAAATGTGAAAGAATATAAATTTAGAAGTCCTAATAGAGCTCAAGGCCCTTGCTTTCGACATCATAAATTTAAATAAACGCCGAAACATCTAGTAGCCTCGACAGCGTCGTTTTTAATTTTTCCAAATTGATAAGTCCATACTAAATAAAAAGTCCAAGGAAATAAATCCAGAAGCTTCAGCCTCTCGTTTTCTTATCTCTGAGTCTAAACCAGATGTTGAAGAATCTAGAATAACTGAGTGGCTTCCGGTTGAAACCGAGAAAACGACTGCTTCTACTGCCGACGTTTCGTTCAGAAGTAGCAGCAACAACAGGAGCCCTGAGGAAGTTTTTCTGCCATGGAGAACGAAACGTCGTGACGCGGTTCCAACCGGAAGCTAATTCAATTATGTACAACGGCCGCGGAAGCCTCCGAGTTAAATCTAGAATAACGTTAGAAGACTCAGATGCTTCGCTTCATGCAGATTTTAGAACTTTAAATATGTAAATATATTAATTTGGAAGTCCTAATGGAAGAATATGAATTTAGTAGCTCCAGGGGCCTCATTTCATTCACTTCTTTGGGCTTAAAAGTTCAAATGTGAAAGTAAATTGAGGCTTCGATGTCCTCGTTTTAAGCATTGAAAAACGCCTAGAAGTCTTACAACCTCAAGAGCGTCGTCTTCTCTACACTTATAAGCCCGAATTAAAGTCAAAAGTTTAGAAACAAATAAATTTAGTAGCCTCAGCAGTTTCGTTTTCTAGAACCCTCGAATTTAGGAGGCTTAAGGAAATCCGTAACACTTTTGAACTTCTCCAAATTGAAAAGTCCATATTAAAATGAAAAGTCTAAAAAATGATCTCTGTTGAGTATTAGTTTTAAGCGTTTCTTTTAACTGTCTACGACTGTATGTGCATCCCTTAAACAGTAATTTGGTTTCCTTTGGACGTTTTTGAATTAATGTTGTCATATTGTTTTTAAATGTCCTTTGTTCTCGAAGGCCAACGCGATCGTAATTCCCTCTCGCTTCTAGAAACTTCATGACGAGGGCAGAGGTGACTTTAAAATTAAATTCATGTATTGTATTGTATGTATGTATACATACAATCCACGAGCCATCGTTACGTTAAGGAATGAAAAATTGATTTTATCATCACGTTCTCTTTTTTCTTTACGTTACCATTTAAAGACGCTTTTAATATTTGTTTGTTTTCGTCATTATTTATGGCCCTCCTTTGAAGTAAACGATTCTTAATAGCGGAAGTGAGGTTTGGTATACGACTTGCATTTTAAACTAGTAATAACTATTAAATCGTGTGATCAAAATAAAAGTGTTCTTTCTTATTTTGCGCACTCTATTGCATATTATACAGAGTGATTTTTGAATTTTTTATTAACTCTTGACGTGAAACCTGGACGGCATGTCTTAGTTTAAGTGAAAAGTATGTCGTTGCAATCCTTGATGCTGTTTTACAGTAAAGCTAAGACATGCCGTTCAAATTCCATGGCAAAAAAATTTAAAAAATCACTCGGTATATGTACGTCCATATTCAGTCGTGTGAACTACATATCTAGTTACAATTTAGGAATCTAGTGGCATGGTCGAAATGATTAAATAAAATAAACATTATGACACATCCCGTCCGGAGATAAGGCGGGTGATATCAGAGTTTCCCGCCTCGGAAAGAATTTTTACTGAATACGCCTACTTGCGCACGTACGAGGGTCGATCAAAAAAAACTTTGCATTACCAGCGTCGAAATTAATTCCTCACTTTTTTTTTTAAATTACAAAATCAGTTTGGTTTGCTGCGGTATTTAAACACTATTACCTTTCAACTCGCACGTAAGAGAATGTGTCCGCCAACTATTAACTGCGAGGGCGAAGTATGTCGTTGAAAACCGAAAGTGTCGGACGATTAAAACTGACGCCAGCGCGCGCGAGACGTTACTGAAACTTTGTGACAGGAAAGATAGTCATGGTCCTCGAGAAAGCAATTAGAGCGCCCCGAATTTGTAGAGTAGCTTCGATAAAATGAGTTATTTAGTTTTGTTTGTGCAAGTATAAGAGTGAATGCGCAGATATGTGTGAGTGTTTTTCTAAAAGGTTGTTACTGAGACTATTAAAACGAGATAATAATAAAAACACTGCAAAAGTGCCGCAAGGAGGTATATTAGGACCTCTACTGTTCGTTATTTTCATATACGATATGTTATATGATGTATATCGCTATGTAATACCATACCATTCTCGCGTGTTCAAATACAATTATGTCTCGTTACGTATTACGCAGGTTTCATCATTATACAAATGCATACTTGTATACCTACATGTATAAAACGAAAATGGACGATTAAAAAATATTACTTAAGTAATAAGTGGTCAGATATATACTTTACCTTCATTATACATTAAATACTTTTACGTACTTAAGTATTTGCTAAAGGATACAACTACAGAGCATGTCATTCTACACATAGACGGGCATGCATGATCGTAGGGTTGTATACCATCCACGTATGTGCATACAAATCGTGTTGCACGTACGCAGGTATTCATAACTAGGTTGTACAAACGTTTTAAAAATATTTTGGGCGTTTTCTAAAGAATGAACCTGCAGTATAAGTTCTATAAAGTTGGAGTTGCATGATTGCAGAGATATACGTATCAACAGTCGTCCCGAAATCTGTCAAGATCAAAAAACGTAAAGATGTAAGTAAGAAGTGGTCTGACCATATACTTTACCCTTAATATACATCAAAAGTATTTAAGTATTTTCTGAAGATACAACTGTAAAGTATGTCATTCTACGCATAGACGGTCATGCATGATCACAGAGTTGCATACCATCCAAGTACATGCAAGTAAATCTTGTTGTACGTGCCTAGGTCCTCATAACCGCGTTGTACAAACGTTTCACAAATATTTTGGAGGGTTTCTAATAAATAAACGTGCGGAATGAATTCTATAAAGATGAACTTGTATGGTCGCGGAGATAAATGTACCAATAATCGTGTTGAAACTTGCCAAGACAAAAAAAACGTAAGTAATAAGTGGTCAGATATGTACTTTACCGTTAATATACATCAAAAGTGTTTAAGTATTTTCTGAAGAAACAACTGTAGAGCATGTCATTCTATACAAAGACGGATATACATGATCGCAGAGTTGTCTACCATTCACGTACGTACAAATAAACCTTGTTGTATGCACGCAGGTACTCATAATCGCGTTTCACGAACATATTAAAAATATTTTGAGTGATTAAACCTGCAGTACGAGTTGTATAAAGATGGATTTGTATGATCGCAGAGATATACGTTTCCATTAATTCCTTAAAATGAAGGAAAAACGTAAGAACGTAAGTGGTCAGACGTATACTACCCTTAACATACATTGAAAGTATTTAAGTATTTTCTGAAAACACAACTGCAGAGCATGTCATTCTATACATAGACGAATATGCGTGATCGCAGAGTTGTATACCATCCACGTATATGCAAATATATCTTGTTAAAGACACAGAAGGTGAAACACAATGAAATTCATAGTATCACTTTTGATAAACAGCCAAACAGGCGACGAAACGTTTAATACTTTGCAAAAGTATATCGAGACACTTGTTCGAAATGGTATAAAAGTATAAGAGAAAAAAATGTGACAAAACATACCTCACTAAAACCCAACACTTAGAACACATAATTCAAAATAAATCAGAAGGACTGTTGGATGAAAACTGCATTAAACGAATGAGAGAAAGGGGGGTGAATTGAAACTTTAAGTTAAGGGGTGTTTACCTTTTGGCGCAGCGGCAATAAGGGGTGGTCCGAAATAATTTCCTGGAAGGATAAATCAAAAATTGCAATGACCAGATGAATTAAGACCTTCAAGAAAGCCGGGGTTAAAGGGGTGGGGTGGTTAGAAAACACATAATTGTCAGACACATACCTACATCTATACGTTCTAAGTAAGACGATTAATGACGGCTGGATTTTAAATTAATCCCAGATTAAATACAGATAACATCGAATCTAAATGCATTCATTAGTCCTTCTCGTAATCGGGGATTAAATCATGTTTGCGCTGCCTTAGCAGCAAATCACTAACGAAAATAAGTAAACTCACCAAAACCATCGTAAAATTCGAGGAGTTTCATCGCGTCGAAGGAAAACGCACTGCTTGATGCGATGATGTGCACTGCTTAGAAACAGTAGTCGCACTGACGAAGACCTGTTTCGAAAAAAACAAGAAAAAACGAAAACGAACGCTCGAAACAATAACAAAACGATCTGTGCTGAATCGCTTTTAATGTTTATTGCTTTTAGACGTGTTCGCTGGTCGTTTTTCCAGTAACCGCAGCGTTTTAATGCCGTTTGTGAACGTAATTTACGGCCTGAACTAACCTCATCCCGGCAGTAATAAACGTTTTCTTATTAACTATAATTATCCTTGGTCGAAACTGTTAGCTTCATAATTAAAAAAAACTAGAATACAGCAACGTGATTATTAATGTTATTATGTATACCCTGGTGTATACCCGGCCTTAATAACTTTTTTGTGTTGCTGCGTTACCTCAATCAGCATGATTATTAAAAATTACAATCAAAAACATATAAAAATAAACACCAAGACATTTTCAGCGTGTTTTTGGTATTTTATTATTGAATGACCCGGTGTGTAACTAGCTTTAGAAACTTATTTCATGCTAAGCGTTTAAAACAAAAACCCACACTGCATTATATGCTTCGTTTCGCGATTAAATTTGCGTGTGATTGTGATATACCGGGTGTTTCAGACTGGCGAGGGTGTGCCCGAAAGCAAGTAAGTCCTGTAAGTCCCTAATGAAGTGGCCCTCTTAAACCCAATTCTCTTAAAAACCATAACAAACTTATTTTATACCGTCAACTTGATCTAACTTATCATTTAAATTTGAAACCGGATCCCGTTTCCGCTTACTTCCGGTTGACCTTGAAATCCAAGTAGTTGTTAAGCATCGTCAATTGTTTTTTTTAGATGGAAAATAGTAGAGCTGACGCTAATCTGACGACCTTGAACATCGGCTCTGAGTTACGAAAAAAATTGATTTTTCTCGAAAACCTTAAGAAGCTTTAATTAAATTTAAAAAAAATATTCATTGCTACTCAACTTGACCCACTTTAGGAATAAAGCAGAATACATGCAGTAAGTCTCTTTTAAGTTCGATGACATCCTGTATAATGAAATAAAAGCTTCAAGCCTCAAAATAAAAAGTGCACCATTGCATCCAAGGTCGAGGCAGTTACAATAAATGATTTAAATTTAGTGACAGTGCTGAGATTAACTGCAATCAGAGAATAAGAAAAAGAAAACGTGACGCCATCTATTGGAAATTTAACGAAATAACAAAATTAAAACATTATTTTGACAGGTGCTGACAGTTATATATTTTACTGTCAAACACGGGCAAGAATTGGCGCCATCTACTGAAAATTTAACGAATTGCTAACGTCAGCAATGTTGACAGTTGCAGCTTCAAAAATCCATGAAGTTTAATTAAATTGAAGGATTTTGACAGGAGTTTTGACGGTTGTAGTAACGCCATCTATTGGAAATTTAACGAAATAACAAAATTCAAAGATTATTTTGACAGGCGCTGACAGTTATATATTTAACTGTTAATATAGAAGGCGGCGTCATCTACTGAAAATTTAACGAATTGCTAACGTCAGCAATGTTGACAGTTGCAGCTTCAAAAATCCATGAAGTTTAAATTAAATTAAAGGATTTTGACGGTTGTAGAATCAACTGTCAATCAAGAACAGGAGCGCGCTGCTATCTATTTACAATTCAACGAATTACATTGGCAAGACACTGACAGTTTTACGATTAACTGTCAATCACAGACAAGAATACGCCGCCATCTACTGAAAATTGAACGAATTAAAAAAAATTGACAGTAGTGTTGTCAGTTACGGGATTAACTGTCAATCATAGACGAGGTCTTGCCGCGATCTATTCAAATATTACTGAATTTACAAAATCGAAAGTTTTTGACAGGAGACCTGACGGTTGTAAAATGATTTTTAAATTGAGATCAAGAACGCGCCGCCATCTATTTAAAATGTAACGAATTATTTTGACAGGGGCATTGGCAGTTATATGATTAAATGTCGCCATCTATTGAAAATTTAAGGAATTGTTAACGTCAGTCGCATTGACAGTTGTAGGTTTATCTGTCAATCATAGACGAAAACTTGCTTCACCTGTTAAAGTTTTACTGAATTCACAAAAGGACATTTTTTGACAGAGTTTTGACGGTTGTGGAATTAATTTTCAATCAAGAAGAAGAACGCGACACCATCTTTTTAAAAATTAACGAATTGCTTTGACAGGGGCACTGACAGTTATATGTTTAACTGTCAATCACAGACAGAAACTTGTCGCTCGCCATCTATTGAAAATTTTACGAATTACTAACGTCAATAGTGTTGACAGTTATAGGAACAGACAGAAACTTGTCGCTCGCCATCTATTGAAAATTTAACGAATTACAAACGTCAATAGTGTTGACAGTTATAGGTTTAGCTGATTGATCGATTAATGGTTGTATAGCGTTCATTCTCAAGCGAGAATAAGAACGCGTCGCCATCTATTGAAAGGAATTTAAAAAAATTATCAGCAGTTAAAAGATTTCTGTCAAGTTTTACTGAATTTACTAAATCAAGAAAATTTGATAGGATTAATTAACAATTAGAAACAAGAAGGTGACGCCATCTATTTGAAATTTCTCGAATTAACAAGATCAAAAAATTATTTTGACAGTAGTGTTGATGGTTGTAGGATTATAATTGTCAATCAAAACGAACGCCATGGTCTGTTTAAAATTTAAGGAACTATTTGGACAGTCATCAGTATTGATTTTGACAAGGTTAGCTGTCAATGAGAGACAAAAAGAGCCGTCATCTATTGACAGTTTCACTAGAGAAAAAGAATTGACAGTAGTTTGTCAATTAACTGTCAATCGTAGGCGAGGCCATACCGAGATCTATTGAATTTTTACTAAACTTACGAAACTAAGAAATTTTGACGGTACTAACTCTCAATTAGAGACAAGAAGGTGCCGCCATCTATCTCATATATCCCGAATTAACAAAATAAAAAAATAAAAATGATAGATATCTTGATAGTTGTAGAACGTGCCACCGTGTGCTTAAAATTTAACGAATTATTTGAATAGCAGTCATTATTGATAGTGACAGGATTAACTGTCAATCAGAAACAAAGATGTGCCGCAATCTATTGACAATTTTACGAAATAAAAAAAATTACAGTTGTGTGGTCAGTTATACAATTAACTGTCAATAGCAGACGAGGTTATGCCACGATCGATTGACATTTTACTAAATTTACGAAATCAAGACATTTTAACAGGATTAATTAGAGACATGAAGGTGCCGCCATCTACTTAAAATATACCGAATTAACAAAATTAAAAGAAATTGATGGTAATATTGCTAGTTGTAGGGTTAATTGTCAATCAACATCTATTTAAGTTTAACGGATTATTTTCACAGCAGCATTGACAGTGGTAGGATTAATTGTCAGAGACAAAACCTGCCGCCATCTATTGACAATTTTACGGAAAAAAATTGACAGTATTATCAGCTATAGGATTGACAGTCATAGACGAGATCTGGCTGCGATCTATTGAAATTTTACTGTAGTTACAAAATCTAAAAAAATTTACAGGATTAACCCTCAGTTAGGGACAAGAAAGTGCTGCCATCTATTTAAAATTTCCAGAATTAACTAAATCAAAAAATTATTTTGACAGTAGTGTTGATAGTTGTAGTGTTAATTGTCAATAAAGAACGTGCCGTCACCTATTTAAAATTTAGCGAATTATTTTGACAGCACTGTTCATAGCGACTGCCAAAGAGAGACCAAAAACGTGCTGCCATCTATTGAAAATTTAACGAATTCAAAAAAAATGATCAGTAGGGTTATCTGTCAAACATAAACAAGGTCTTGCCGTGATCTATTACAATTTTACTGAATTTACAAAACAAACAAAAATTGACAGCATCAACTCTCAATTAGAGACAAGAAAGTGTCGCCATCTATTTAAAATTTCGCGAATTAACAAAACGAAAACATTATTTTGATAGTTGTGAGGTTAATTCTCAATCAAAGAGCGTGCCGTCATCTACTGAATTAACGAAAGAATGAAAGAAGAAAAATTTATTTAATTTAGTTTATTTACGACAGTTACGTAAGTCTATTCGGTAACACCCTGTATAATAAAATAAAAATTTCAAACTTCAAAATAAAAGTGGGCCATTGTATCCCAATTATATTGAATAACTTAAGCTCGGTAATACCCTGTGTAATAAAATAATATAATAAAAGCTTCTAACCTCAAAATTAAAAAAAAGAAGCGCCTACTTCCGGTTGATCTTGAAAAAAGTGGTGGCAATCTTTCTTTGAGATGTAAAACTGTAATGTCGGTGTTAATCTGACTTTAAACATTAATATATTGTTTCCGTATAGTGGACGGCTCCACTTCCAGTTGACCTTGAACGATGTCGATAGGAATCATCGAATCAATCATTATATTCTACTCGCAGTTTTCGATCCAATGATCCAAAATTGACATTAGTATTCAATTTTTACAACCAATTAACAAATTTAAGAAAAAAAATCATTAACCGGTGGAGACCTGGCCTTAAGTTTAGTCTTTGCGATCAAAACCGCAAATACACGAGCTCGTGTGAATCGGGCCTTAACAAATGCCAATTTATTAAATATTTAAAAATCAACTGCCTATGAATTTCTGACGTCAAAAGCTTCGTTTCGTAAGGCTTGCATCTGAAAGGATTCATGAATGAGCGGCTTACGTCAAAGCTTTACGCGCCACTTCAAAAAAAAAAATGAATACAATGAGATTTTGGTTTGAGCGTGTCCATGACTGCTCATTTTATTGTATAGTATCTTGCGATATTTTTTCGACCCAATTCAAATTCGCATGTAAATGTCAGTTCACATTTGCAAACTTGTTCTGCTCGTGGCGTGGTGAAAGGACTAAAGAAACTGGCTCGTACGATCTTGTCCAAATGAAATTTAGTCCTACGTTTGTTTTTTTGCGGTGGAATAACTTCCGCAAGCTCTTTAGGGCACTCCCACATTCCTCGCTGGCATAACTGTTTGTTTTATTTCGTGCTGATTTCATGTTGTATAATTTTGTTAGACATTAAATTTGAAAGAAGAAATCTAAAGAAGATAAAGTCCTGAACGAGAACGAATTTAGTAGCCTCAGAGGCTTTATTTTATAAGCTTTTTAGACCCAGAAGTTTTGATATAACCGAAAATTAATTTAGAAGATCTAATAGAAGGATATGAATTTAATAGCGTCAGGGGCTTTATTTTATATACCCCTCTGGACTTAGAAGTCCAGATGTGAAAGGAAAATGAATCTAGAAGTCCTAACAGAAAGTTCAACGCCCTCACTTTCGAAACCATAAATCTAAATAAACCCCAAAGAATCTAGTAGCCTCAACAGCATCGTATTTAACTTTTCCAAATTGATTAGTACATGTTTAAATCAAAAGTCTGAAGAAAATACACCTAGAAGCTTCTGTCGTCTCGTTTTATAAACGTTTTTTTTAAATCTTTCAATGTAAACCAAACATTGAAGATCTGGAATGAATTTGGTAACCTCAGAGGCTTCATTATAGACCTAGAAGTTTTAAGATGAAAGAAAATTAATTAGAAGTCCTAATGTAAGCCTCAGGGACTTCATTTTATGTACCCCTCTGGACTTAGAAGACTACTACGAAAGGAAAATGAATTTAGAAGTCCTAACAGAAAGCTCAGCGCCCTCACTTTTGAAATCATAAATCTAAATAAACGCCAGAGAATCCAGTAGTGTCGACAGCGTCGTTTTTAATTTTTGCAAATTGATAAGTCCATGTTAAAATCAAAGGTCTAAACCAAACATTGAAGATCCAGAATTAATTTAGTAGCCTCCGGGGCTTTACTTTATATATCCTTTTGAACTTCGAAGTCCAAGTGGGAAAGGAAATGAATTTAAGAGTCTTAATAGAAAGCTCAACGCCCTCACATTCGACATTATAAATCTAAATAAACGTCAAAGAAGCTATTGCCTAACAGCCTCAACTTTTCCAAATTGATAAGTCCATGTTAAAAGTCTAAAGAAAATAAACCTAGAAGCTTCAGCCGTCTCATTTTCTGAACTTTTTTTTCTCCGTGTCTTAACCAAACGTTGAAGATTTAGAATGAATTTAGTAGCCTCAGAGGCTTCATTTTATGCACGTTTTAGACCTAGAAGTTTTAATACGAAAGAAAATTAATTTAGAAGTTCTAAAGTCTAAAGCAAACGTTGAAGAGGCTTCATTTTATGCACGTTTTAGACCTAGAAGTTTCAATACGAAAGAAAATTAATTTAGAAGTTCTAAAGTCTAAAGCAAACGTTGAAGATCTAGAATGAATTTAGTAGCCTCAGAGGCTTCATTTTATGCAGGTTTTAGACCTAGAAGTTTTAATACGAAAGAAAATTAATTTAGAAGTCTTAACATAAGGATGTGTATTTAGAGACCTCGGGGGCTTCATTCCATACATCCCTCTGGACTTAGAAGTCCAAATATGAAGAAATATGAAGAAAATAAATTTAGTTGTCCTAATAGAAAGTACAACGCCCTCGCTTTCAAGGTCATAAATCTAAATACGCGTTAAATAATCTAGTAACCTAAACAGCGTCGGTTTTAACTTCTCCAAATTGATAAGTCCATGTTAAAATCAAAAGCCTAAAGAAAATAAATCAGGAAACTTCCGCCAGTTCATTTTCTGGAGGTTGTTTTTGAGTCTCTGAGTCTAAGCTAAACGTTGAAGAATCTGGAATGAATTTAGTAGCCTCAGAGGCTACATCTTATGCACCCTTAAACTTTGAAGATTTAATATGAAAGAAAATTAATTTAGAAGTCCTAATCGAAGGATAGCCTCGTTTTATTCACTTCTTTGGGCTTCAATGTTCCAATATAAAAGAAAATAGAGGCTTCGATGCCCTCTTTTTAAACACTGCAAGACGTTAAAGAGTCTTGCAGCCTCAAGATCGTCGTCTTCTAGACTTCTCCGGACTTATAAGTCGAAATCAAAGCCAAAAGTTTAGAGAGAAAGAAATTTATTAGCCTTTATCAGTTTCGTTTTCTAGATTCCTCGAATTTAGGAGACTTAAGTAAATCCACAAGGCTAAAGGAAGCCTTAATGGCTATGAGTTTAAAAAAAACGCTGAACTTTGCCATTGAAATATAAATTCACCGCTTATAGAAAAAATCATAAGATGACATTGATTAAATTCAAGATAAAAAGAGAAACTCAGACTTATCCGAACACTTTGACGAGTTGCGTAATACTCAGGGCGTTCGAAAAAAAAGTTCAACGCCCCTTAAAATGAGTCCGGCGCGCGTGTTTTCTATTTACGCATTATTACGTCGTTTTAAGTACGAGTTATTTCAGGTTAATTGCCGTGCCTGAAGTGGAAAGTAAATTACACCTGTGATCACAAACTGTCAACACAAGTGTAAGTGATAGCGAAACATCGATGAAAAGATGTAATCTGGAACGCATTCATCATTAAAGATATTAATTATGACTCACGAGTAGAAGGAAACGAGAAAAGAAAATCAAAAGTAAAAAAAAATCAAAGATGCTTACCTTAAAAGATTTATTGCACTAAGAACTCATCGATGGATCAATTCACCATAATCTAAAGATGGTCACTTTGAAGTTCGTTCCGAAAACGTATGTCTCAGATCACTGTAATTTATATATCACACGAAACCGACGGTATTTGCACAGGAATTACTGTGCATAATATTTTGTTAATATATCAGTGTTTGCCGTGCAAATATTTCCGTAAAATTAAACCTCCTTGCACCATAAACCTTATCTGTTGTTTACAGATGGCCCGCCGCACTTATTTGTCAATTTGTTAACAATAATTGACGACTCTGCCCGGACGGTCATCGAGTGATTTTTTTCGACGGACTATAAACTCCGGGGTTTATCTGGGGGTCCTTTTTTTTCACTGTCGCAAACCTTGAGCCTGCCAACGTCTCGCTGCGTACTTATCGGTGCCTCAGTTCATCAGAAACTGAAAAAAAAAAGATTACCGATTAGTGCCGTATCTTCTAAAGTCGTTATCGGCGTCGTGGCATTTTATCATCAGTCGAAAGATTTTTTGGACAAGGTCGACGGGTGTTACGTAAAAAATTGATTAATCAAATAATTTTTTTTTTCGTTTTCGTTTGGACCAATACTAAGAAGTGATGAGACGCCACTAATTGTTTTAATTCCTGGTAATTTCGTGTTTGCCTTTTGCTACTCCCCCCCGTCGCCCCCCAATCGATTCGTTACGTGAGCGCACTTGCAAATGCTTCAGACTGTGTATGTGTGTGTTGTAGACAAACATGTTGCACAAGCTTCATTTGCTTTAACTTTTATTACATATGGCTAATATTGACTGTGGACCGGTCTTAACACCTCAGAAACCTTAAACTTCGATCAAAATATTAAATACTTCACTATTTTGTTAGTAATTAACTAAACAAGCTATAACAAGTAAGTTTTTACGGTGATCTACAACAAAACTTCGATCTATTTTCAAAATCTACGCCGATATTTCGAGTGCGTTGTAATCATCATCAGCACTCACTAATATAAACGTTGCCAAAACATAATTGCAATCTGTTGTCTTAGAAACATGATTAATCCAGATCTACTGCCAGTTTCTCGAGTTCGATGCAACCATCTTCAGCCCTAAAGTTTGACTAATTCAATTGTGATCTGTCGTCTTAGAACCAAACGATCTAATCAAGATCTACTCTGATGTAGATCTTCTACAAGATCTACTCCAGTGTAGATTTTCAGTATGATTTGATTGTTTCGCAAACTTTAAAGCGGATTTAACAAAGCAGAGGTACGATCTGATCTACCAACCGGAGAATTTAAGCGCAGATCAATTTGTAGCATGATAAACGGTTCAAGATTAATCTACTTAGGTGCCATCATAAAATCTGACGCAAAAGAATTTAAATTATTTTAATCCTCATAGAATATTACTGATCTACCGTAGTGTCAGTAATTCTCGTTATCTGTCATGACGATCTACTAAGATATGTCTGATTGTATATAATAATTATTTTATAGAATTAGTAAATCGTAAGAAATTTAACACAGAAGTAGATCGAATGTGCATATAAAGGATGTAGCACAACCAACTCACCTAGATCAATTTATTTGGAAAGTGTAAAACGTCGAGTTGATAGAAAAATTAAATTAATTTGTCTTATTTTAATCTGCTACTGATCTACTGTGGTGATTCTCATTATGTTGTAGAGTTAATCTACAAGTTAAAGATATTACTTATACTTCACGCTTTTCGGTTTTAAAATACATAGCGATTTACCTATGAACAAAGAATCTATCATGACGATCTACCAAGATCAATCTACTTAAGTACTATAAAATTTGTAAATCATAATAAACTTAGAGCAAATGTAATGTGGATGGATGTAACATTAATACGGAGTGTATTTCGTTATCTATTGTCCGCAGAAAGAAAGTAGATCGATTACATCCAATTACAATTACATAAAACAGGAAGTAACACAACAAATTCACCAAATCATATCAATCTACTTCCGGACCGTGAAATATCGACTTCGTAAACTGATTGATTGTGTTGTTTAATCTCATAAAATAATTCCAGTCTACTTTAGCAATCTATATTTTTTCTAATTACATGAATATATATATATTTTTTTTGATCTACCAACGAGAAAATAAGAGTAGATCTAATTACATTATATAATACAAGATTAGCACAAAAAGCTTATCAAAATCAATCTACTTGGGAAACATAAAATATCGACTCGGAAAAAATTTCGAACAGAGAATAGTTCCGATCTACTCTAGTAATCTACACGTTAATATTTTTCCTACTTAACATGAATATCAAGAAAAGTCTACTATCTTGATCTACCATCCAGAAAATGAAAGTGGGTCAAATTATACGACAAACTTATCAAGATCAATCTACTTGGGGAGCATACAGTATCGACTTGGTGAAAATTTTAAAGCGATTGTATCGTTTAATCTGCGTAGAATAATTTCGACCTACTATAGCAATTTACACTTTCATATTTTTGCCTTGTTTTTAAATTAAACTTAAACATTAAGATATGTCTATTTTCTTGATCTACCATCCGGAAAATGAAAGTAGATCAAATTACAACTATGTAAACAAAGCAATAGTACAATAAATCGACTAGGATTAATCTACTTGAGTAGCATTATCCGATCTACTGTAGCAATCTGTAGTAATATTGTTTTCTACTCCCTAGATCTACAATTCGGAGAATGAAAATAGATCAAACTATTACAACTACATGAACAAGAAGTATGGAGGGGGCAAAAATTCCGTTCTACTGCAACAGTCTACACGTTAATAATAATGTTTTTATTTTTTTTATTTAACATAATTTAAAGATAGGTCTATTTTCTTAATCTACCATCCGGCGAATGAATGTAGATCGAATTACAAATATGTGAACCAAGGAATAACAAAATAAATCGACTAGGATTAACCTACTTGACCACTAAGCTTAAAATGTCAAGTTCGTAAAATATTTAAATTAATCTACATAGAATAATTCCGATCTAGTATACCAATCTACACGTTAGTAATTTTATTTTCTACAAATTTTACTTCACATTAATAGCTTCTAGATCTACCAATCGGAGCACAATAAACTTGGCAAGGTCAATCTACTTGGGGAGTAAAACACATTGACTAAAAAAATGTCAATTGCTTATGTCATTTAATCTACATAAAATAATTCCGTTCTATTACAACAATTTACACGTTAATGATAACGAATAGTTTGAATCGTGATAGCGTTTCTTTACCTTTTCTGTTGAACGTAATATCTAGATAAGTCTATTTTCTTGATCTACCATCCAGAGAATGAAAGTAGATCGATTTATGCTATTTGAGTAGCATAAAACGTCAAGTTCGTATAAAAATAAATTAATCTAGATAGGTTCACTTCACAGTAATCTACATTTACTACTTTTTTTACTTAACATTAACATCAAGATGTCTGTATTATTGATCTACGGCCCCGTGAATGAAAGTAGATCAAATTGTAAATACGTAAACCAAGAAATAGTACGATAAATCGATCTATACTAACCTGACGTTCTACTTCTTGGTTTACGTTTTACAATTTTCATTCTCCGGCTTGTAGATCAAGCAAAGATACAATTTGATATTAGCGTTAAGCAAAAAGAAGGTAGATAGAAGGTATTACTGACGTGTAGATTGCTAGAGTAGGTCGTAATTATTCTATGTAGATTAATTTAGTTATTTTATTAACTTGCCATATTATGCTACTGAAATAGATTAATCCTGGTTGTTTTAAAGTGCTTTTCTACGGTATACGTAGTTGTAATTCAATCTACTTTCATTCTCTGGAAGATGTAGATCAAGAAAACAGTCCTATCTTGATATTTATGATGAATACAAAAAGAACTTAAGAGATATTAACGCGTAGATTGCTAGAGTAGAACGAAATTATTCTACGTAGATCATTTTAACTTGGCATTTTATGCTACTCAAGTAGATTAGTGATGGTCGTCGTAAAACGCTATTCTACAGTTTACGTAGTTGTAATTCAAACTAATTTCATTCTCCGCATGGTGTAGATCAAGAAAATAAACCTATTTGAATATTTATGATAATTAAGAAAAAGGTAAGAACTATTAACATGTGTATTGCTATAGTAGATCGAAATTATTCTATCGAAATCAATTTTAACCATTTTACGAACTTGAATCTACACCTTAGTAATATTCTTTTCTATTTTTTTCACTTTGTATTAATATTTTCTAGATCTACCAATCGGAGAATGAAAATAGATCTAATAACAACTATTTGAGCAAGAAGTAGCACAACAAGCTTGACAAGATCAATCTACTCCGGAGCAAAACACATTGACTACAAACATTTCAATTGCTTATGTCACTTTATCTACATAGAATGATTCCATCCTATTGCAACAATCTACACGTTAATAATAACGTTTCTTTATCTTTTTTGTTTGACGTAATATCTAGATAGGTCTATTTTCTTGATCTACCATCCAGAGAATGAAAGTAGATCGATTTATAACTGCGTAAATCAATAAATAGGATTAATATATTTAAGTAGCATAAACGTCAAGTTCGGAAAATAAATGAATCTACGTAGGTTAACTTCAAGTAATCTACATTTTCAACTTTTTTACTTAACATTAACATCAAGATGTCTGTATTATTGATCTACCACCCGGAGGATGAAAGTAGATCAGTTGCAAATTCGTAAACTAAGAAGTAGCACGATAAATCTGCCTGGGCAGTATAAAACGTCAATGTTTATATAAATGTCTCTTTTAATCTACCTACATGAAATAAATTCCGATCTACTATAGCAATCTATAAGTTATTCTTTTTTTTTTTAATTTCAAAATGAAGAAACATTTGTTTATGAACGAAGCGGCAACCACGCGTTTGAAGAATCTACCACGATATTCTATCAGTGTCTACTAAGACCAATCTACATTTAACTTTTGTTTGTAATAACTCGAACTTCACAGAAACTTGAGTTATGTAGAAACTTCTTATGTAGAAGTAATGACAGGCGACTTTAAGGGTCTATCACGATATTCTGTGCTACAATTTGATCTACTTTTGTATTCGCTTCCTTACTTATGACTTTTTCCATGAAACAAAGCCGTCTTATTATTAAATGTCTGATTTGACATCTATTATTAAGCTTTGTTTTTACTTTGACTTTGAATTCCTTTTGTGTATAGCTGAAATTACATTGCTGTTTACTTACTGAAAGAGGAAATGAATCGATTAATTCGCCTCGTTATTTATTATGACTTTTTCCTGAACCCGAAGAGTCACAATGTCAAGGTTACGGTGGTCGTGCGTTACCGATCGGGAATTACCGCAAATAGAAATGGTAACGTTTCCCCGAATTACTTTGCTCGATTACCTAGAATTGTGAAACTCCTAATCGGAAAATTTGCCCCGGCCATTACGTATTTCACAACAAAAATCGCACGTGAGTAATAAAATTCCATCGGCACATCCAATTAGTGCTCCGTTATTACATAAATAAATATTCATACGATCCGCCACCTTCTGGAACTTGAAAGCTGTTAATAATTACTGTCACTTTGTATACTTAACATGTTACATATTCTTACACAATTTGTTTAAGTAATACATACCTAATACAGGCGCATTCCCAGTGCGTCACGGCTCAAAGCTCAAACTGCAACGCCTTAAACAATTCCGATGTAAATGACTCTGTGGTTATGACGCGGTTATTCCCAAAGACAATAACATGTAGTACAGGAGTACAAAGATTGCTTCTGTGTGTATTTTGAAAACAAATATGTTTATTATCGCCAGGCGACGGACATTAGCATCATTAGCATGAACGTAAACGCTCAAAAATGTAATCGTCAAGACCAGCTAATTCATTTAGAATGTCTCGAATAGGTTACTTCAACACTTCCTGAAGGTAAAACAGGCAGAAAACACATATGTTTTCATTCTTATTTTCCTACATACAGAGTCAAAATCATTGAAACTATTCGATAAAATTAAATAGCGATCATGATCGGTGGTGCGTTTTGTTTCCCTGATGTCGCCGTCTTGAACATTTTAATGTATCCAGTTCAATAGAGTAAAATATAACGCATCACCGAATAGGACGACGATAAACCTATAAACAGCAGCATTACAGCAATTCTATTTTAGAAGTACAATCACGGTATATCAAAATGATTCTACTTCTATTAAATGTGCCGTCAATGTTGCGTCAATAGAATGATGTACGTTCTTGTATTTTAGTGAGTTATGGTTTGTTCAAAACATTATCAACACGAGCCTATGTTAATCGGTTTTGGTCAGATCTACTGTAGAATATCGTGATAGGCCCTTTAAAGTCGCCATTAATTCTACATAAGATTCTGCAAAGTTCAAATTGTTGCAAACAAATCATTATGAATGTATTTTCTTGACGGAAATCCATTATAGTGTAGATCAATTAATAAATGAAAAATGGAGTATTTTAGTCCAAGTTTAATCTACACAGCAAATTGTTATAGAATTTGCTGTGTAGTTTAGTTTAGTCCAAGTTTAATCTACACAGCAAATTGTATAACAATAACAATTGTATAACAATTTGCTGTGTAGACTAAACTTGGACTAAAATACTCCGTTTTTCATTTATTATGAATGTAGACTGATCTTAGTAGACAGTCTTCAAGATCGGGATCACCTCTTTATTCATAAATAAACATTAACTTCTAGATTGCTATAGTATGTATGTAGGTAGATTTAATACTAATACTACCCAAGTAAATTAGTGTGGGTAGATTTATTGTGCTACTTCTTGGTTTACGTTTTACAATTTTCATTCTCCGGCTGGTAGATCAAGCAAAGAAACAACTTGATATGCGTGTTAAGTAAAAAAAGGTAGGAAAGAATATTACTGACGTGTAGATTGCTAGGGTAGATCGTATTTATTCTATGCAGATTAATTTAATTATTTTATTGACTTGCCATATTATGCTACTCAAATCGATTAATCCTGGTCGTTTTAAAGTGCTATTCAATGATTTACGTAGTTGTAATTCAATCTACTTTCAATCTCCGGATGATATAGATCAAGAAAATAGTTCTATCTTGATATTTATGATAAATGCAAAAATAACTTAAGAGATATTAACGCCTAGATTGCTATAGTAGATCGAAATTACTCTCTGTAAATCATTTTAACTTGACATTTTATGTTACTCAAATGGATTAGTGATGATAGTAGTAAAATACTATAGTTTACGTAGTTGCAATTATTCCATGAGATTAATTTAATTATTTTATTAACTTTCCATATATGCTAGTCAAAACAATTAATCCTGGTCGCTTTAAAGTGTTATTCTTTGGTTTACATAGTTGTAATTCAATCTACTTTCATTCTCCGAATTAGGTAGATCAAGAAAATAGTTCTATCTCGATATTTATGATAAATATAAAATAAACGGAAATATATTAACGCGAAGATTGCTACAGCGGATCAAAATTATTATATGTAGATCATTTTAACTTGACATTTTATGCTTCTCAAATAGATTAGTGATCGCCGTCGTAAAATGCTATACTATGGTTTACGTAGTTGTAATTATTCCATGTAGATTAATTTAATTATTTGATTAACTTTCCATATTATGCTACTCAAATTAATTAATCTTGGTCGCTTTAAAGTGTTACTCTTTGGTTTACATAATTGCAATTTAATCTACTTTCATTCTCCGAATGATGTAGATCGAGAAAGTAGTTCTATCTCGATATTTGGGTTGTGAATCAAGTCCATTTTTTTATAAAATTGGGATAAACCACTAAAATTTGCAGCAAATATCAGCATCTTTTCAGTGCAGAAATCGTTAAAGTCCATTATACCTGATACGCGTGATATCAACAAGATTTTTCTACACATGCGTAACTGTATTAAATATCTTCAGAAACATAGTGAATCAAGTCCAGTTTGCAGTTATTACGCCGTAATTTTGTTATTTTTGAATGTTTAACGCTGCGTTGATAAAATATGGATAATAATAATTGTTATTATGAAGATAGTGAATCAGAATCATATGTTTCTAGTGGTTCAGAGTATATACAAGGTGAATCAGATCAAAATTCTACATCTTATGATGGTGATGATGTTTATATAAAAGGATTGGTTAAATTAAGGGCTGTGGTTCGAAGAAGAATACGAGATGGTTCACGCCCTACAAAAAGTACATCTTTCCAATATTTTCTTCTGGTCGGAGGTGTTTCTGTGCAAGTCTGTAAAACATATTTTTTAGACACTTTTCAAATTAGTGTTGGCAGGCTTTATAGGTGTCTCATTAAAGATGATGTGGCTTTAGCTACAGATAGTCGACGAAGAAATCCAAAGAAACGAGTTGATGACAGTAATATTATGGAGCATATTAACTCATTCCACAAGTCATTATAGAAGAAAATAATCCAAAGAAAAAGTATTTGCATCCGGATCTCACAACTGCAAAAATGTTTAGATTGTACAAAGAAAAATGCGACGAAGAAGGTATTACACCTACTATCACATTTTTACAACAAAATTTAACCTCGGTTTTAAACCACCTGGCAAAGATACCTGCCGCATTTGTGATGAATTACAAATGAAAATTATTTAAAATAAAAAAAAATAGAAATATAAAAATATCACTGTCCCTCTTAAAGTTAGTTAATGATCCTTCCATGAACGCACGGACAGTAGATTTGAAATTTCTGGTTTCTGGACACTCATACCTACCAAACGATGCTGATTTTGGAATTATTGAATCTGCCAGTCGAAAAATGTCACACATTTACACTCCAAAAGATTGGATGGATATAGCACGAGACGCCACGAAAAAAGCACCAAAGTTCGAAGTAATAGAAATGAAAAGAGAATACTTTCTTTCAATAAAGGAATTGAAATCAGTTACTCAAAATAGGAAGAAGACCATTGATGGTTATAAGTTTAGTTGGTTCAATATTCGCTGGCTTCGTTTTGAACGAGGTTTAGGCCTCTCGTTTAAATTCAAGGAGACTTTGAATGATTCAGATTTAATCAAGTTAATTTAAAGAAATCGACTAGTGCAAGACCGCTTGTCAAACATTTTTGTATCCCAAAAAACGTCCTGTTACAGCATCCAAAAAACAGCATATGACAGACTTATTGGTCTATATTCCACCATTGTATCACAGTTATTACCTGTTGAGAAAAATACAAGAAAGTCTCAGGGTTCAGGTGCCAATAATAAAGATGAATCAAGTAGTGATGAAATTGCTTATGTTCACCAAAATGAGTGAATAAAAAAAGAGAAAAACTCAAATATACCCACAAACACTAACCCATAGACATGCATACATGCACGTTGTTTTCTGCCTTACAAAACATAAAGCAGAAGAATCTTAGAAGATTCTTCAGTTCCATAATGGGTTAAGCCCATTTTTTTTCACTACTTTTCCAGGAATTAAGCAGCAGAGGAGATATGTTTATTTTTGTAATATCTTAATAAAATAGAATGTATTGTTACAATAAAAACAATTTCGTTGCATGCTCTCCGTTTTCGTGTAATTAACTGTAGTAATTTTTGTTGAACTCATTGTTTCTCCACAATTAACTTTTTGGACTTGAACCACTTCTGCTCTGAGCAATCCATTTTTGATAAATATAAAATAAACAGAAAGATATTAACGCGTGAATTGCTACAGTAGATCGAAATTATTCTATGTAGATCATTTTAACTTGACTTTTAAGCTTCTTAAATAGGTTAGTGATGGGCGTCGTAAAATGCTATTCCATGGTTTACGTAGTTGTAATTATTTCATGTAGATAGATTAATTTAATTATTTTATTAACTTGCCATATTATGCTACTCAAATCGATTAATCCTGGTCGATTTAAAGTGCTATTCTTTGGTTTACATAGTTGCAATTCAATCTACCTTCATTCTCCGGATGATGTAGATCAAGAAAATAGTTCTATCTCGATATTTATGATAAATATAAAATAAATAGAAAGATATTAACGCGTAGATTGCTATTATTCTATGTAGATCATTTTAACTTGACATGTTATGCTTCTCAAATATATTAGTGATGATCGTCGTAAAATTCTTTTCTAGGATTTACGTAGTTGCAATTATTCCATGTAGATTAATTTAATTATTTTATTAACTTGCCACATTATGCCACTCAAATCGATTAATCCTGGTCGTTTTCAAGTGCTATTCTTTGATTTACGTAGTCGTAATTAAATCTACTTTCTTCTCCGGATGATGTAGATCAAGTCCTACCTTGATATTTATGATAAATACAAAACAAAGGTAAAAGATATTAACGGCTAGATTGCTACAGTAGATCGAAATTATTCTATGTAGATTAATTTAACTATTTTAGGAACTTGACACTTTATGCTACTCAAGCAGATTAAACCTAACCGTTTTAGAATGTTATTCCCTGGTTTACACAGTTGTAGTTCAATCTACTTTCATTCTATGGATCGTAGATCAAGAAAATAAGTCTATTTTGATATTTCGGTTGAATAAAAAGGATAGAAAATATTATTAACGTGTAGATTACTATAGTAGATCGGAATTATTCTTTTTAGAGTAAATGACATATATTGGGGGTCAGAAAGTATTTATTAAAGGATATAAAAACTAGGTATTTAAGCATTAAAGAAAAAAATTAATAATTTTCGTAAGTAATTTTTTTTTCTTGAAATCTACTCACTTGAATTTTAAATATTTTTCCTTCTATGATACCCCCGTTCCCTCACCATTCCTACACTGTTTCAGCTACTAGCATAAGTATAATATGCTACGTTCCCCCCCCCCCCCCTCCGCACAACTGGAATCATTATTTTCTTCCTCTTGCTTGATGCGCCCCTTAGAAGCATGCCCCTTCGCGTAGGGGCGTTATTTACGCCAGTGTGTTTCACCCCATAATTTTTTTTAATCAGAAAGGCAGTCGTCTTTCATTAAAAAATTATTTTATTTTCACTTGTCTCTGTACCCTCGTGATCACTGATAGTTGCCTAAAATTATTAAATGTAGATATTGTGACGAACTAAGGCGACAAATGAGTTATACCCTCGCCTAGCCGGCGGCGGCTCGCCGTAGTATCTGGACCCATTCGAGATAATTCCACCGTCGAAATACTCTAGGGAAGAAGCTGCTGGAAAGCCTCTCCGGTTTAAATACACGCGCACGGGGAACTGGGGGGCAGACTTCCTTAGTTCGACATAGAGTTTAGTTACTGTTTAAACGCTCGGCTTGTGAAAATAAATTATTCATAGTCTGTGTTAAGTTTTGTTAATAAATTAGTTATTAGTCTCATCGAGTATTTTATTTAAAAATAAATCAAAACGAACCCTAAATTCACTACAATATTTTCAGGTAGAAGGTTAATCTTCGTACAAGTGGAACTTTTTAGTCTAAGGGCCCTTTTAACAATGGCTGGATAAACTAAGTATACGCTGTTCTTGGTTAAAACTACAGTTCTAGGTACAACTATAGTTAAAACTACAATTAACTAAGAACGAATAGCTTTAGCTATAGATATACCAAGAACAGAGTTACACTTAGTTTATCCAACCATTGTAAAACTGGCCCTAAACAATCCAATATTTCATTTTCTTAATAATTAATTATTTTCAGCGAAAACAAACGAGATCTTTAGAGGGGGCATTGTCCCCCTTTCATGAATAAACAAATTAAATAGAAAAATACAACGTAGATCTTATTTAATTAACCCGCAGCCAACCAATAATAAAAGACCTTTAAAGTATTGATGAACCTTTAGGGGTCATTGACCTCGACGGGAACATCGACCCCAATGGATCAAGATCGATCCCGTTGAGAATCCCTGCCCTACTAACAGCGGTGTAGTTGCATTTCATTTCTTTTTCTGGAAGCCTTTGTATTTTTGATTTTGTCGGCGGCTTAAAACGAGATCAAGAACGTACAGGGGGAAGTCCTTACAAGGACCACTTCATGGTATAATAAAAAAATTGAAAAAACCAGTTAATAAAATACAGAAATAAACAATATTAAAAAAAAACAACTGATCCATGCTAGTGAGTGTAATTGTATTGTTGGCTTGCCTATTTATCAGTGAAAAACCAGTCACGTGACTTCAATTATTTTCGAAGGCGCGGTATAAATAAATTATGCCATGCTCACAGTCAATCAATACGTCAGACATTTATGACCATGTATTTTAATTAAGTTAATAAGAAATGTTCGTTTTCATTAACTAACAAGAAGACTTCATCGCTTTCTAAATTATGTTGCACGCTTTCTCTCTGTATGAAGAGCAGCTTTCAAGGTCATCTCATTATCAAGTTATCACGCAATAATCAAATATAATATCGATAAAAATTAAGTATCGAGTAGCCTCTACCTTCTCGATGATTCGAGAAGCTTCGAGGCGCGCTTCTAGATTACTATGAGAATGTTTTTCACTGATTCTAAAGGGGGAACCTCAATAAAAACGGAACCAGGCGTGAAATTTAAATCAGTTTTCTATAGGGTGGTGCAGTATACCAATTAATAGATGGATTGATTAATGGATTGAAGTGTTTGCTGGTAGAAGCTCAGAAGACGGTCGAAAGTTGCTTCTTCCAACCCCGAATTCGCAACAATATCGACAGCTCTGGTCATAAGCATTAAAAAAATTGTTCAACTCAAACCAATTTCAAGTTGTTGCTTGGTCAAAATACATAGATTTGCGACCCCTGTATATTAATTACCGAGATTATTTGAACGTGTGTCAAAACTCGTTTAAATTTCTAAATTCGTGAAATTAAAATTCTGAAGGTGATTGTGCACGGAGACGAGCTTAATTTAATCTCCCCCCATCCTCGAGAAACGTAGTGATTCATGACAAAAAAGCAATTATTATTCTTTACTAATTTTTTAATTAATCTCTTGCATAAGTCGGCAATTAACAAGAGTATGAAGCAATCGACGATTTTATCGATGCATAAAGCGCGCGATTTCATTGGCGGAGGTTTTATGCGTCGATTCGGAATATTCCTGTCACTAAGACGGCCGCCTAAAAATAATGCGTGCGCGGGTATAGATTTCGAGCCCAAAAACCTTAAGCTTATCTAAAACCGAACTAAATCCGCGTTTTATATACGCGTGCGACGCGACGCGACTCATTCTGCATCATCATCGGAGACGGTCGTGGGCGATAATCACTAGACTAGTGAGTAGTCAAAGCCGCAAGAGATTATCGCGATTTTGTTGAACGACCGAATCCGATTGACACCAAAAACTTTACCTTTTGGCCTTGATGTCACTGACACTTTCCGTCCAACAGTGGAACCACACGGTTTATTTCGAGTAAGTCCATCGAGTTCAGAAACGCGGGTTACACGCAGCCAAGCCGGCAGGCGACTGATGTGATGTGATGGTGATAGTAGAACAAATCAAAGAGCGGAATATGACCGAGGAAAACGAACAAATCGCCACATATCCGGTGCAGATACGGTGGTGATAGCACGTGTACCGCGGATTTTCAGCGTCAGCGGCTT
This sequence comes from Serrognathus titanus, assembly GCA_039766575.1. Taxonomy (NCBI): domain Eukaryota; kingdom Metazoa; phylum Arthropoda; class Insecta; order Coleoptera; family Lucanidae; genus Serrognathus; species Serrognathus titanus. The sequence continues at coordinate 2,136,621 of CM077911.1, forward strand.
CCTCCTCTTCCTCCACCTCGTCCTCCGAACCTCGCACATACGATTGCGGTTTCGCGGCTTGTTTTTCGTAAATAACTCTGCGGGTTATTAACGGATGGAATTGCACACGAGAATTATTGCGGGGGTTTCATCAACGGGATCGATTTTTTCTTGAAAACGTCACAAGCCGCCTCTGTTCTTTAAACAGTTACCCACCCAAGACTGGGTTGGGTGCAGGCAGGTCAGTTTGAGAGGGCTGAGGGCGCATAAATTTCGTGGCAGGTAGAAGGGATGCTACAGACAAATCCGTCTGAAAGCATAGTTTACAAGAAAAGACGCGCCTTTTCCTTTAAACATGCATATCTACAGAGAGGTCATAAAAGTTTCGTTCTTAGCAATTGCAAATGTTTCGAGCGAAATGGACTATAAATTCACGTCTCACTCTGCCAGTACTATACAGGCCTTGTAATTTTTAGTGCAGTTAGTGAAAAGTGACGCAAATATCATGAACAGAACTGTTGTAAGACGTAACGAGTGCCCGAAAAATCCTGAGTGGTTGGCTCTGGACTATAAAGTCACGTCTCACTGCGCCGACACTACACAGTCCGTTTTTTTTTAGTCCAGTCATTGTAAAGTGAAAGTGACGTAACATAAATATATTGATCAGAACTACTGTAAGGCGTAACGAGTGTTTGAAAAATCCTGGATGGCTCTGGACTATACAGTCTGTGTAATTTTTAGTCCAACCAGTGAAAAGTGACACAAATGTTATGAACAGAGCTAGTGTAAGACGTAACGAGTGTCTGAAAAATCCTGGTGGCTGGCTGTGGACTATAAAGTCACATCTCACTATGCCGACACTACACAGTCCGTTTTTTTTAGTCCAGTCATTGTAAAGTGAAAGTGACGTAACATGAATATAATGATCAGAACTACTGTAAGGCGTAACGAGTGTTTGAAAAATCCTGGATGGCTCTGGACTGTGAAATCACGCCTCACTCTGTCAATACTATACAGTCCGTGTATTTATAGTCCAGTCAGTGAAAAGTGACACAAATATCATGAACAGAACTATTGTAAGGCGTAACGAGTGTAAAGTAAAAATAATGTAACACTGATATAATGGACAGAACTATTGTAAGGCGTGGAAGAACGACACAATTCGTGAATCATATTGCCGTTGTCATCTATCAAGTATAGTGCGGCATTTCTAAATTAGGTTTGGCAGATTGGATTAAATATTACACGATCTGTATAAGTCAGACAAAAGTCACTCTTATTTCATGATGCTAGTCCGTCTTTTGGCAATGGTCCGTATTCTCCTCATTAAATTGCCATAAAACTATATCGTTGCTTATTTTAATCACGGCTTTGATTCAAGGATCAGAATACGGGACAGTATTTTTATTTCCTTGATGTTATAATTGGACTTGTCATAAACAATTATGACTTGAATCAAACAATTATGACTTCTGTCAAACAATTATGGCTTACGTCAAGCAATTAAGACATGTGAAACAGTTAAAACAAGTTAGTTAGGGGTTTCCCCTATATAAGTTATTAAAACAAATGACGATCAAAACATATTTCGAAAGTCCTGTCTAAACCAGATGTCGTTCCGGGCTTCCCCAAACCGTTACAATGCCCATGGTGGAGATAACGCTCGAGACACGCTCTGAGCAGAAGTGTAAGGGAGAGCGAATGCATTTCATTGCATGTAAGAGCGAGAAAAAGGAACACTCCGAGGGCTCCGAGCGTCAACTCGAATTTGGCCAACGATTAAAGAAAGAGTTTCCCTTACACTCGATTAAAAGAAACGAAGACCAAAATATAATTTGATTGACCCACAAACTAGATGGTCCAAGTTGTTGCAATATTGAAAACAAGTTTAGAACAAGAAGCCACGTTGAGGTTTCCTCTATGTAACTACGTCCTCTTTAAACCAGATGTCATCAGGGACTTCCGAAATCGTTGCAATGATTAAAGAAAGGGTTTCCCCTACACTCGATTAAAACAAACGACGAACAAAACATAATTCGATTGATCCCACCTAAACCAGATGGATTCCCCAAATTGTAGCAATTTTGAAAAGAAATTGCGAACAAGATACCTCTTTGGGGTTTTCCTTACATATCTTATTAAAACAAACGACGATCAAAATATATTTCGAATGTCCTGACTAAACCAGATATCATTAGGGGCTTCCCCAAATCGTTGTAGTGATTAAAAAAAGGGTTTCCCTCGCATTCGATTAAACCAAACGAAGACCAAAACGTAATTCGATTGACCAACAAGCTTCGTCTACCTAAACCAGATGTCGCTAGGGGCTTCCCCAAATTATTGCAGTAATTAAAACAAGTTTCCCCTATAATTTACTAAAACAAACGATGATCAAAACATAATCTAATAATAAATCTTAACCGCATATCGTTAGGTGCCTACCCAAATCGTTGCAATAATTTTAAAAGATTTACGAACAGAAGACCTCGCGGGGGTTTCCCAAAACAAATGACGACTAAGACATTTGCTTACCCTATAAGTTTCGCTTATTTAAACTTGGTGTTTCCCCAAAATGTTGCAACTTCGCTGGAGTTCACCGTGCAAACTTCCAAAACGAACGACGATCACCTACCTACATAAATGACATTTCGTTAGGACCCTCACAAAATCATTGCAATAATTACCAGATAAGTTACAAACAGAAGACCTCGTTGGACATTTCAACTATAATTCACTACAACAAACGACGATCAAAACGTAATGCGATTGTCTCACAAGCTTCGTGGACCTGCACTAGATGTCATCAAATTGTTGTAATAATTAAAAGGACGATCAGGATCGTTCCAAATTGACAATCGACAGACTTCGCGGGGGGATTCCCCAAGTCTCTGCAATAAATAAAACAAGCGGCAACTAGATCTTTGGGATAATGAATTCATGTGATCGGTTTCATTTGTTTTGAAATCCCGACCGACTTAAATAGTTAAGAGAAGTCTTTAGGGTTTCCCCAACTGTGTAATAATTAAAACAAATGACAACTGGAAAAACTATTATTATATTAGGAGCCTCCTTTCGCCTGAGATAGTTATTAGACGTCGACGGTCAATCAAATCGAATTGTTCTTAAGTCAAGTGGCTAACAGTAGTAAAGGAAAATAAAAGAAGTAGTAAACAAAAAAAAATCCTTTAATTTTATTTTTTACATTTTGTCACTTGCGTGTTTCATTTCACTTTTGTTTCTTTTTGCCGAATTGTTATTTTTTGCATTAACATTTTATTTTGCTTTCTATTTTCTTTTGTTTTGTTACACTATTTGCACTTCGACGCTTGTGTATTTTAATTCTTTTGTTTTATTTTCGTTGAACTACTTTTTGTGTTCAACTTTTCTTTTTAAATAATAATAATAATGATAATAATAAGCTTTATTAGGTGTATTTATTTATTTTTTTGTATTTCAGAGCTTATAGGTATGTCTCAATTCTCTTTTGTTTTTTGTCGAATTATGTTTCGTATTTAAGCTTTCTTTTGTTCACAGCCAGAAAATCATCGACCTTCTTTATTTTTCTTTTGTTTTATTTTCTTACATTTTGTCACTTATGTATTAATTTCTCATTCGTTTTCTTTACTGAATTATTTTTGTGCTTAAATTTTATTTTGCTTTCATTTGTTTTTTTTTTACAGCTTTCTGTTACTTCCTTTGTACTTCGGTGTTCTTTCAGTTTTCATTTCTTTTCATTTATTTTTATTCCATCGCTTATACAATAATTCGTTCGTTTTTGTTTTTTTCTGTCGAATATCTTATTTTGCTTAAGTTTTATTTTCTTTTTCTTTTTAATTCGCTGTCGGGGAATTATTGTCGACCTTCTTTTATTTTTTCATATATTCAATCACTTTCAATTCAGTTTTGTTTTGTTTCTTCACACAAAATAATCCAAAGACAATTTATTCGAAAATCAAAGGATTAATAGAAACAATAAAACAAAAAAAGAAATACAAAATTGAATTTCCTTTGGTTTGTTTTATTGTTGTTGTTGTTGTTATTAGCACTTCTCACATGATTTTTTTGCTTTTCTTGCTTCGCTGGGTATCATAGATCTTCTTTTGTTTCTTCGTTAAATTTATTTCGTATTTCCACGTTGCTTGTTTCGGTTCTCTTTTCTTTCTTTACGTATTTCGTACTTTTTAATATTCTCCTTTTTTATGAAGTTATTGTTTTCATTGTGGTTCATTTTATCAGTTTCTTTTTTGTTTTCTTCAAAAGAATCGCCGGTACTCTTTTGTTTTTTGCTCATCTCTTTCTTTGTAATTTTTGTTCATTTTTTTTAAATTTCCTTTGGATTCTTTTGTAATTATCATTAGTGTTTTTTTGTCTTCTTTTGTTTCTTCATTAATTTATTTCGTATTTCCACGTTGTTTGTTTCAGCTCTCTGAGTTTCTTTCCGCCTAGTATTTTTTCGTCTTCGTTTTTCTTTCGTTTTTCATCAAATTATATTTTTTTATAATCTTTTGATTATGTACAATTGCATGTCTTCTTTAGTTCTTGTTTTCCTGTCGCCTGTGTAGAATCTTCAGCCTTTTTTTGTTTTTGCTCGTGTTTTGTCGCTCTTCGTTCGAGTTTTCTTTGATTATTGTTATTTTTGCATCTTGTTCCACTTCCTTCCTGGATAGTTAATTTGTGGACAACGCAGGGACTTCCCAGTCTTTCTACAGCAATCAAACCAAGCCCAAGATATTAATTTAAAATAAGTTTCCAGTATTTGTTAATCGATTTCATTTGCTTTGAAATTCAATTTAGTTCCAAATAAAATTAGAAGATGGCCACCACAAGCGATCGTGTTCGCTTTCTTCTGGAGAATTAACATGTAACACGTAACGAACGTGTATATATGGTTGCCTATCGTTACTCTAACAGATGCAACGAGCACCTGTAAGAGTAAAGCGACAGGCAACCATACATACACATTTGGTACATATTTTTAATTCTCCATAAGAAAGTGAGTCCGAACACCCATAGTATATCTACTGTCCTCCTCGAATGCTTAATATTAAAAACAAATGATGACAATGAAAATACCCAAGTTAATTTTTTTTCTTTTTTTTTTTTTTTAATATAAACATTACTTTTATCCGTCCAATAACCTACGTTGTTTGACTGGGCCAAATGAGCCATAAAAGGGGACTCGAGAGAGTTCAGTGCCCCCTTTGTCAACCAAGCGTGTTACGACACTGATTGGAATACAAATACAGCTCTCTCCACACACTTCTATACTCACTATTTGCGCACTTTCAAAGGAAACGTAAAGTTGCACAGCATTTCTTGCTGCTATCCTTATATACGAGGGTAAAGCTTAATTTCTTGAGAATAAGAAAATCAAGTGTATCATTGCTGAAGGGAATTACTTCGAGCATATTTAAAATAAAATCCTAGAAAATGTTAACCGTGTTTTTCATTCGCAATAAATTCGGCTTGACCCTCGTATGTATGTTTAACGTTTATTAATTGTGCGAAAAAATCCTTTCTTACAAAATTCGGTTTTGTTGTTTACTTCATGTATGTGTGTACTTGCATCGAAGCTGACCTCTTACGTAATGACAGTATGACGTGTGGAAATATTCAGGTGAGAAAAGATAATGAATACCGGGGCTGTTAAGAGAGTCAAGGCCGGCAACTAACTACACGAAACACGACATATTCTGTGGCGCTGCTGAAACTTTGAAATGCACGTGTACCTGCTTCGATTTATTATTACACTCGCGATGTATTAAAATGCTCGTCCGTCTCGATAGAATCAAACAAATTAAGTAAAATGCACAAGTCCGAAGACGTCGCGCCGCGTTGCACCATTTTGCATCATCGTGATTGACGATGGCGATTAGGATTTTTAAAAAGAAGAATGACATAAAAGTCTATAATTAATCTAAATAACGTCCATAAATCATAATTGATTGAAGTGACCGGTATTATAAAGTTAAAGTATCAATAAATCTTAATTTCATATCGATAAGGGCCTTCGCACGTGCTGAGATATTTGTCTACTTGTTTGATGAGATGAATATGTATGAGTTTATAATTTTATAATTACTTTTTATTGCAGAGACATTACTTTTAATTCTGACTGTACCTATTGTTTTATCCCAAAAATTTGCTTTTCAATGAACAGAAAACGCGTTGCTCAATTTTGCACAAAATTGTTGCAAATGTACTTAATATCTCATCGAAAAATGCACGTTACGTTGTGAATGATCCTTTTTAGCACCTACTTTGATGACGCTACAAAATTTTGATCAAAATTGCACACAATCAATTATTTTGAATATTATCAAAACTTGTAACACCGTCATCTTCATCAAATTAAAAAGTAGATACATAATTGCACATTGCATGCAACGCCCTATTAAATTTTTTTTTTTTGTAATCTTAAATACAAAAAAAGACAATTACACACACTATGAATTGTATTCAATTATTTTTTGTAATTTGAAATAAAAAAAAACAGTTGCATACTCCAAGTGACATCTTCATCAAATTAAAAAAAAATGTAGCTGCATCGTATTTAATAAATAATTTTCTTACAACCTTAAATGAAAGGAAAAAAAAACTATTGTAAATTGATTTCTTTTACTTTTAAAATAGTTATAAATTTAAAAAGAAAATCAGGCGACGTTTCTATTAATTAAAAAAAAAAACAATTGCATCAAACGTGAAAAAAAAAATTGCATACTCGTTTTCTTTTATTTTTAAAATTGTAAATTTCTAAAAAATAAATAAATAAACAATTGACGTTTCAGATTACGTCGAAATATTTTTTTTATAATCTTAACATAAAACCACAATAATTCAGGTCTCCATTAAATAAAAAAAAACTATTGCATGAAGTATTAAATATTTTTCTTATAATCTTAAACAGCAGAAACAATTACACATACGATTTGTTCTGTTTTTAAAACTCTTATAAAAAGATTAAAAAACAATTGTCATTGGGGTTTCCGTTAATTTAGAAAGAGAAACGATTGCATGAAACCTCTTTATAACCTTATACAAAAGAAAAACAATTGCATATTGCATAATCAGTTTTCTGTTATTTTAAAAATTGTTGTGCTTTTAATTTTTTTTTTAACAATATTTCAGGCGACGTCTCCGTTATATTAAAAAAAAAAAAAACAATTGCATGAAGTATTAAATATTAATATAAATTAAAAAACAATTGTCATTGTCATTGAAGTTTCCGCTAATTTAGAAAAGAAAGCGATTGCATGAAACGTGGTACTTATTGAATTTTTTTATAATCTTAACGAAAAAAGGAACAATTGCACAATCGGTTTCCTTTTCTTTTTAAAATTGTTGTATATTTATTTTTTTTAATCAATTTATATTTCAGATGACGCCTCCGTTCAATTAAAAAGAAACAATTGCATGAAACATTATATTCAATTATTTTTTTTATAATCTTAAACAAAGAAAAACACTTGCAATCACGATTTCTTTTAATTTTAAAAACCGTTATCGAAATATTAAAAATAATTGTCAATTAATTGTTAATTTATAAAAAATAAAAAGATTGCGCAGTATTTATTTCGTGACTGAACGAAAAAGAAAAAAACAATTGCACCCACGATATTCTTTTATTTTTTTATTTTGCTCTGAACTGAATTGATTTATTTTTTGTAATCTTAAATGAAAAAAAAGAACAATTGCATACAAAAAAAAACAACAATTGCAATTGTGACGAACAAATTATGACACGCTGACAAATAACAGTAAACGTCAAGGTGATAGACGTCAAGAAACGTCAAAATGACAGACGTCAAAATAACTGACGTAAGAAACGTCAGAATGACAGACGTCAAAATAACTGATGTAAGAAACGTCAGAATGACAGACATCGAGAAACGTAGGGGCTCACACGTTGCTTAATGACCAACAAATTATGTCACGATGACAAATAACAGCAAACGTCGTGACAGAGATTAAGAAACGTCAAAATTACAAACGTCAATATAACAGACATAAGAAACGTCAGAATGACAGACATCGAGAAACGTGGGGGCGTGAAAAAAACAATTACATCAAATGTGAAAAAAAAAACATTTGCATGGATCGTCGTACCTATTAATTTTTTATGACCTTGAGCGAAAAAAAAGTTAAAAAACAATTGATATTTCGGATGATGTCTATATTAAATTAAAAAAAAAAACAATTATATGAAATATTTTTTTATAATCTTAAGCAAGAAAAACGATTACACATACGATTTCTTCTATTTATTTTTAAAACTGTTATAAAAAGAAATTAAAAAACTAAACTATTACTAATTGACGTTTCCGTTAATTAAAAAAAAAAACGATTGTATGAAACTCTGATTTTAAATTTTTTATAACCTTATAGGAAAGAAAAAACAATAGCACAAACGGTTCTCTTTTATTTTTAATCTTGTTACACTTCTAAATGTGTTTTAAAAATAGGTGACGTCTCCGTTAAATAAAAAAAAACAATTGCATGAAATATTTTTTTATAATCTTAAACAAGAAAAACAATTACACATACGATTTCTTTTGTTAAAACTGTTATAAAAAAATTAAGAACAATTATTATTAATTATCGTTTCCGTTAATTCAGAAAAAAACCTCTATAATCCTATACGAAAAAAACACAATTGTACAATCAGTGTTCTTTTATTTTAAAAATTGTCGTACTTTAATTTTTTTTTTAAAGACGTCTCCGTTAATTAAAAAAAAACAATTGCACGAAAAGTGGTATTCAATTATATTTTATAATCTTAAATTTAAAAAAAAACAATTGCACGCACGATTTCTTTTAATTTGAAAATCTTGTAAAAAAATTGAAAACAATTGTCAATTGTGTAATTGTTTAGAAAAAATAAAAATATTGCACAGTATTATTTTATGACCTTGAGGGAAAAAGGAAAAACAATTTTGTTTATAATATTGTTTTGAATGTGTTTATTTAGTTTCGAATAAAAGAAAAAACAATTCCACAATTGTCGGCAGCAAATTTTGAAATAAAAATAATTGCACACGTCAGGTGGCATCTCAATAATTTTTTTAAAAAATGCATGCCTCGTCATGTTTATGCTTTTTTTTTTCTAATTTCGAATAATTGTGCATAATTATAAGTTATAACAATTTAATGATCTCATCAAGTTTTGAAAACAAAATAAATCAATTAACAAAAAAATACAATTGCGTCAAATGTGAAAAAAAAACAATTGCAAACACATTTTCTTTTATTTTTAAAATTACAAATTTAAAAGAATAATAAAAAAAACAACTGATATTTCAAATTACGTCTCCGTTCAGTAAAAAAAAAACAATTGCACGAAGTATTAATTTTTTATAATCTTAACAAAAAGAAAAAACAATTGCAGACACGATTTCTTTTGTTTTCAAAATTATTCAAAAAGCAATTGTCTTATTAGGGGACGTTTCCGTTAATTTAGGAAAAATAATTGCATTGAGCATTGACCTTGAGCGAAAAAAAAATAATTGCACCCACAAATTGTTGTAAATTAAAAAAATTTAAAAACAATTGACAATTCAGATAACGTCTTCATCAAATTAAAAAAAAAGACAATTGCATGCATCAGCTGCGCTCTCCAATAAATTAAATTAAAAAAAAAAATTGCATGTAATATGATATAAAGCAGTTTATATTTATAATTTTAGATGCGAACAAAAAAATACAATTGTAGACGCAATCTCCTGTTTCAACTTTTTTTTAATATCGTTCTAAATTTATTTCTTTACGTTTCGAACAAAAAAATGCAAATTATTTTTTTTATTTTGAACAAAAAAAATTGCACGCACAGTCTTCTTTTGTTTATAATATTTGTAATATTGTCTTTAAATTACTTTTCACTCTACAGGGTGTTTACTTACTAGAGCATTTTTACTTCTGATAGAACGCCAAGGGATGTTATACACATTTCAATTTTTGGAACTCATTTTAATGCGATGGTGAAAATACAAAAAAACACAAAAAAATTGTGAATGACTTCCTCAGATACAAAAATGAATTTTAATTTTAAAATAACCTGTGAACTTGGTTGAGTCAAGTACGTGAGAGCACTTTAATTATTTTAAATTAAGTTAGACTACGTTTTACTGTGAAAGAAAAAAAAAATAGATGAATTAAAGCACTTTATTAATTATTGATAACGGCTTTTTAATTGTAATGCGTTTCGATAAAAATAAAAATAATTCAGGTACACACACGTGTATCAAACTATCATGCGGATATTTATCAGCAAAATTATTTTTAGCCCATCCTCTCATTCCGGTCCAATTTCGTCGTGCGAACCCTCATGTCGCCTTGCATTTTTCAATTACAAACCGAAACGTCAATAACTATAATTAATTTGAACAGCCTACGATGATGTGATGATGCCCCTTCTTATCGCGCGCGCAATGCTTAAGGAAGATAACGCAGAGAAATTTCACAATTTTATCGCAGATTACGATACTTTTTTCTAATCAATTGACGCATTTATTTTTGGATCGACCATGATTTACGGTGACAATAGCGGCGATTGCTGTCAATCTAGCAAACACCTCGGGATTACTCAAGAAGATAAGTGAATCAAGTGAAAGCGAAATCGCTCCAAGATTAATTATAACGGATTAGAACGCTCGTTTTGGTAAAAAAAACAAAAACATAATTTGTCCAAAAAAATTTAAAAAAACTTGGAAGGTCTCAATACACGGACCACTTTTAGCGCGGATTTGACAGCAATGTGTTTATAGTTGCGTTCAGACAGAAGCAGCGATTATTTTCCGCATCGAATTCCTTAAGCGAATTGACTATTGGATCGTATAACCTTGAGTGAAGTATAATGTTTTTTTTATCATTAGAATTAATTGTAATTAATTAATAAAAAGTCCTTGAATATCTGCTCAGCAAATGAAAAATATCCTGGTATCCTTAAGCATAACTTACATTATATATATTATATATAACAATATTATAATTTGCCCCAAAATAAAGGCCTGAATACACAGACTACTTTTAACGCAGCTTTGACAGCGATCGCGATCATTACTGGTAGTTGCATTCAACCAGATATGTACAGCGATTATTTTCCGCTTCCAAGCAAAGTACTATTTATAGCGAATCGTAACGAATTGACTGTTGGGTCAGTGTTTAACAACCTTAAGGCCACGGAGTGCAACACAATCGTTTTATTACTGCAATTAATTCGCTAGAAGTCTTCGAGCATCTGTCCAGCAATTAAAAAGTCTGGTATCTTTAAACTTAACTTCAAACTACGTCAGCAGCAAATGACCTGTATCCTTAAACTTAACCTCAAACCACGTTAACTGCGTAACTTTCTTTTTAATGCCGACGACTTATGATGACGCAATATTAAGAATCAAGTTCTTACGTCGTTCATGTGTTAGAAAAAGACGTGCTTGTAAAACAAAATAAATTGATTGCTCTCCCCAACCACTCGACCGCCCCTACTGACCGATCTCGACTGCTCAAAGCGGTCTGTGTATTCGGGCCCTAAACGATAAACTTTTTTTAAATTTATCTTTTTCGTTTAATTTTAATTTTTAAGTTTTTAACGGCACACACTTTGATAAATAAAAACGACAACAAGAAATCGTTGACATGTAGAAATCTGAAAGAATTAATGGATTACAATGACACGAGTCCCAGGACATCTCTGTTCCTTTTGTCTGAACTTCAAGGCCTGATCCAGCACAAATAGGTTAAAACCTTGAGCAATACGATTTGGGGGTTTATTTTTTATGCAAGCTTTACACGACTGTTAAAAGTGGTCTGCGCATTCGGACCCTAAACGAGAAAATTTTTTTTAATTTCATTTTTTTTTCATTTATTTTTAATTTTATCCGATTTTAGCGGCACACACTTTGATAAATAAAAAAGAAAAGAAAACATTGACTTGTAGAAACCTGATGGAATTAATTGATTGCGATGATAAGTGCCCCAGGACATCTCGGTCGCTTCTCTGAACCTCAATGTTTATTTTAGATGCAAACTATATGAAATATGTACTACTAAAAGTGATCTGTGTGTTCGGACCCTCAACGATAATTTTTTTATATAATTTTTTTGTATAATTTTATTTGATCAGTTTTTAAAACTCATGTTTTTTTTTAATTTATTTTTTTATTTCGTCATCGAGTTATATTATTATCATTCCATCCAAATCTGTATAAAATTATTAACTAAATACAAAATTTTAATGAATTTGACATTTTATTTTAATGAGTGATTTTTGTTTTCTTTTTTTAATCGTGAATTTTGTCAGATGATTTTAAGACATTATTGACAATTGGGCAATTTTTGACATCAAGTAAAACAAAAGACGATCGACAAATAAAGAAAATATATAAAATTTAAAAAAATAACAATAAAAAAAATTTTTCATTGAATAAACAAAACCTGGTCGACTTTCTAAAATTAAAATATATTTTAGGACATTTGGCAATTGTTCAAATTTTGACAGAAAATAAAACAAAAGACGATTGATAAATAAATAAAGAAAATTTATAAACTTGAAAAAAATAACACCAAAATAAAAAAAAATCGCATTAAAACCAGGTCAACTTTTTGAAATTAAGAAATATTTGAAGACGTTTGACAATTATTCAATTTTTAACGTAAAATAAAATAAAAGACGATCGACAAGTAAATAAAGAAAATCTATAAAATTAAAACAAAAAAAATTTCTTCAAATAAGCACAGCTGGTTCGAATTTCTAAAATTAAGATATATTTTAAGACAATTGACAATTGTGCAATTTTTGACTTAAAATAAAACAAAAAACGATCGACAAATAAACCAAAAAAACAAACTACAAAAAATCTTTTCAAATAAACAAAACGGATTCGACTCTCTGAGATTAAGATATATTTCAAGACAATTGGCAATTGTGCAATTTTTTACGTAAAATAAAACAAAAGACGATCGATAAATAAGTCAAGAAAATTTATAAAATTTAAAATTTTTTTTTTTTAAATCTCATTAAATAAACAAAACTAGGTCAACTTTCTAAAATTAAGAAATATTTGAAGACGTTTGACAATTGTTCAATTTCTAACGCAAAATAAAACAAAAGACGATCGACAAGTAAATAAAGAGTCTATAAAATAAAAAAAAAAATTAAAACAAAAACATTTCTTCAAATAACCATAGCTGGTTCGACTTTCTAAAATTAAGGTACATTTTAAGGCAACTGACGATTGTGCAATTTTTGACTTAAAATAAAACAAAAGACGATCGATAAATAAGTCAAGAAAACTTATAAAATTATTAAAAAAATAACAAAATTCTCTTCAAATAAGAAAACTGATTCGAGCAAGATTGGGTTACAAGTCGGCTGGATTGCCATGGGGCCCCCTAGCATCCTCTGTATAGCTATTTCGACTCCAATTGGGGCCTCATCAGCAAACAAAAAAAAACAAAACAAAAACAAAACAAAAGGCGATCGATAAATAAATCAAGAAAATATATAAAATTTAAAAAAATAACAAAACTAAAAAAAATGTCTTCATTAAGCAAAGTTGGTTCGATTTTCTAAGAGTTAAGTATAATTTAGGGCAATTGACGATTATGTAATTTTTGACGTAAGATAAAACAAAACGCGATCGACAAATAAACGAAGAAAATTTTAAAAATTGAAAAAACAACACAAAAATAAAAAAATTCTCATATATGTATGTATAAACAAAACTGGATCGACTTTGTACATTTAAAATATATTTTAAGAGATTTGACAATTGTTCAATGTTTGACGTGTGAAACAAAAGACGATTGAATCAAGAAAATCTAAACAATTTAAAAAAAAACTAAAAATAAAGAATTTTCTTCAAATATAGTGAAATGGTCAGACTTTCCAAAATTAAGATGTATTTTAAAATATTTGACAATCTTGACGTAAAATAAAACAAAAGACGATCGACAAATAAATTTATAAAATTAAAAAAGAGACGAAACCTAAAAATTCTCTTCAATTGTACAAAACTGCTTCGACTTTCTAAAATTAAGATGTTTTAAGCAGGGTTGAGCAGATTGAGCAGGGTTGATGATGAGTGTTTAAAATTACTGATTTTAATCTAATTTTATTTTATTTTAAAAATCACGATCTTTTTAAAATTTGTTCAGTATTATTAAGGAAATACAAAATTTTGTTTTTATTTAATAATTTCGAAAAAATCAAGATTTCTTTATTTAAATCGGTGATTATTATTATTATTTTTTTAATCGGGATTTTTATCAACACTAATATGACACGACTTCAGGACAAGTTACTTTTCTCTGAACCTCGAGACGTAATCTCACATAAATAATTAAAAACCTTGAGCAATGTGATTATTTTTTGTGCAAACTTTATACGACCGTTAAAAGTGGTCTGTGCATTCGGACCCTAAACGAGAATTTTTTTGTTTGTTTAATTTTAATTTTGCCAATTTTTAAAGGCATACACATTTACAAATGAAACAGTACGACTTCGAGATTAATTCTATTCGCAAATTTCTAGCGATAACAGAAGGACAAAGAAAGTTATTATAAATGTACCGATTAATCAACGCCCACCAGATCTCATTAACGCGCGGACATTAAAAACAATGTTGTTACGTAATCGCGCGAAGTAGAAGGCCATTTCTTTATCTTATATTTAATGTTACAATTCTGCTGCGTCCGAACGTTGCCAATTAAACTGAGCTGATCAAATAAGTCGCGATCAGAAGAAGAAGAAGTTGGAGGAGGCCTTCAGAGGATTAAGTTTAATTACTTAATCTCGGTTAGGCGATAGCCTAAATCGCCTTTATCGGGAGGTATTTCTCTCTCCTGACCTTGGGGCCCCGTTCGAAACGTGTCATTTATACAAAGTCACCGCCGATTTCGATCAACTTATTTCGTAATCGTTTCGCCTTATCGGACACACCTTCCACGTTTTCGCGCGCGGGTGATTTCTCCACCAGAGAAAGAGAGAGAGAGACGCAAGAAGCAAACGATTGGCCCAGTGAACTTGAACGAGTGAATTATGTTAAATGAAAGCTTGACATTTTTTTAAATTGCTGGACTAACCAAGAAGGAGAAAGAGAAAGGGAGACTTAACTGGAATTGGAGTAAATCCAACAGGAGAAAAAAGCAATGAGGTTAAAGAGGAGATCAATTTGACGAAAGAAGCTTAGCGAGCCCAATCAGGAATCAAAAACACAAAAGAAAACAAAAACGTGAGAAAGATAGAGAAAGCTTGAGGACGTGGCAAAGGGATGGGTATGAAATCTCAAACAGGTAATGAGGAAGAAATACAAGGCGAGAAGGAATAGGTAATTCCGTTACAGGCAAGAAGATTCTTGAGCTCAAGTAGAACTATTTAGAGACACAAGGGAAAAAAGATGAAGTTAACAAGCAGAGAAGGACTGAGGCAACGTGAGCGTATTGAAGAAATACAAAGAAAAATGTTAATATGGAAGAAGCAAGGCTTTAAGCCAGAAATGCTGCTGGAAATGGGCGAAGCACAGATAAATAAAACCAATACCAAAGAAGAAGGAGAAGAGACGAAGAAAATTAAAACGGGAAGATGAAAAACGGATAAGAGACTATACTAGAAATGCTGCAGCAAATGGGCTGAGCAGTGATAAAGAAAACCAACACCAAAAGGGAGATAGAAAAATGGATGAAAAAAGAAATTTCTGAAGAGTAAACCAGAGAAGAACCGAAGAAACTTAAAATTGGAAGATAAGAAGAGTTTCAACTAGAAATAGGCGAAATCCATACGAAAGAGATAGAAAATTGTATGAAGAAAGAAACCTCTGAAGAAGTAAAAAAAGCTTCGAAGGCATTTAAATTGGGAAGACAAAAAGGGGCATTAAACTAGAAAAGCTGTAGGAAGTGGGCGAAAGAATGACAAATAAAACCACCAAAGAAAGAGAGAAAAAGTGACGATAAAAGAAATTTCTGAAGATACTTAAACGGGAAGACAAAAGGGGGAAATTTACCCATTTGTCAAAAAGGCAAAAATGGGTTTAAACTGAAAATATTGTAACAAACGAGTGATAAATAAAACCAACGTCAAAGAGAGATAGAAAAATGAGTGTTAAAATAAAGCGGAATAAAATTCCTTGGATGGATTTCCTAGGAAAATCGATACAATAAGAAAACACGAGGAGTTGAATCTCTAGAAGAAATAATAAAAGAAAGGCAAAAAGGTCACTAACGATGCCAAAAAAAATTGTGAAGCAAAAATTAAAAACCATAGAAGATGGAGTAATAAGAAAACTATAATAAAAACAAGAGGAAAAAGAAAAGAGAAAAATGCACAGGAAAAAATGAAAAAGATTCGTCGCGGGGAATCAAAACATAACTTTGACTTGACCTGGTAAAGGTACATATAAAATAGGGGATGAATAAGTAATTTAAAAAAACGGGCTAAAATTCGGACAATTTTTTCTGTGGAGTTCGGTACTTTACGGCAAAAACACAATTCATATAAACAAATTACAAAATAAATTTTCAAAAACAGATATATAGGGTGTATTCTATAATTATCGGTACCACGTGATTCCCTAAGTTCAGATTGCAGATATAAAATGAAGATTGAAAAACACTCACTCGTTAAGCCGCACGCTGGCTTCCTTTGTACAGTGGTGGCCAAATAAACCGTTCTGACATGAAGGACACGTAATTCAAGCTGCTCATTATCGGGTTATATTGGTAAGAAGGTTCAAAAAGACAACTGATAAACGTCAACAATCGCAAGCAGCATTCATAGCTCATCCATCATCAAAGTGTTCATAGCTCATCCTAAATAATTCAAGCTGTTCCTTAATAGGTCGAATTGGTGAGAAGCTTTAAATAGATTGATAAACTTCAACAACTTGAGCTTCGTTTTTTCGTTTCTTGAGAGAGCGATTCACTAATTAGGCTACCGATGACTCATATTGGAGAGATGAAGTGTTCATTATTAATTACGTTAGGAAAACGTTTTAAGAGTCAATAGGAAAAAACAAATAGTGAGCTGAGTTTTGGGAAAACGTGCGAGGTGTTCACTGTTTAGCAAGAGTGAGAAAGATAATAATCGTGAGCTGTCTCTTTTGGACAGCATGCAAAGTGTTCACCGTAAATCATAACGAATAATTCATGCTCATTATTGGGTCATATTGCTTTCAAAGGTCAACAGGAACAAAATAATCAATTGCCTTTTTGGGAAACGTCCAAGGTGTTCACTATTCAGCAAGTGACAACTTATACTAGAAAGACAACAATCGTGAGCCGTCTCTTTTGGACAACGTGCAAATTGTTCACTCTAAAGCAGACCATGAATCATAACGAATAATTCAAGCTGCTCATTATTGGGTCATATTGGTAAGAAGGTTCAAAAAGATTACTGATAAACGTCAACAATCGCAAGCTGCATTTTTGGAAAGACGTGCAAAGTGTTCATAGTTCATCCTGAATAATTCAAGCTGTTCATTATTAGGTCGAATTGATGAGAAGCTTTAAATAGACTGATAAACTTCAACAACCTGAGCTTCGTTTTTTCTTTTCTTGAGAAAACGATTCACTGATTAGGATACCGATGACTCATATTGAAGGGATGATGAAGTGTTCATTATGAATTAGGTTGGGCGAACGTTTTAAGAGTCAACAGGAAAAAACAAATAGTGAGCTGAGTTTTTAGGAAAACGTGCCAGGTGTTCACTGTTCAGCAAGTGACAACTTATACTATTTTAATTGAATTGGGAAGATAGTTTTAGCAGTCCACGAACGTTTTTAGGGAAACGTGCAAGGTGTTCATTGCCGTTTTTGGAAAAGTGCAATGAAGCAAACGTTGACTCATACCGGAGATAAAACGTGTTCATTTTTGAACGCGGTTTTAAGAATTAGCGGAAAATAATAATTTGACGTCAACAATCGCAAGCTGCATTTTTGGCAAGACGTGCAAGGTGTTCACCAATGATGGAGATCATGAATCGTGAGCTAAGTTCATTTTTTTTTTGGGAAAGAAGCGTGCAGGATGTTCACTTATTAAGCTACTGATGACTCATATTGTAGAGATGAACTGTTCATTATGAGTTAAGTTGGGAAAACGTTTCGAGAGTCGTCAGGAAAAATATAATTGATGAACACAAAAAATCGTGAACTGTGTTTTTGGGAAAACTATTCACTGTTCAGCAAGTTAAAGCTTGTGTAAGGTGTTCACCAATGATGCAGATCATGAGTCGTGAGCTGTTTTTTTTTTGGGGGGAGGAAGCGTGTAAGATATTCACTTATTAAGTTACTGATGACTCATATTGAACTGTTCATTGTGAATTAAGTTGGGAAAACGTTTTGAGAGTCAACAGGAAAAAAATAATTGATGAACACAAAAAAAATCGTGAACTGCGTTTTTGGGAAAACGTGCAAGGTATTCACTGTTCAACAAATTACAACTTATAGTAGAAAGACGAAGCGTTCATTCTCTAATTGAATTGGGAAGAAGTTTTTGCAGTTCACGAGCGTTTTTGCCAAAATGTGCAAGGTGTTCATTGTCGTTTTTGGAAAAGTGCAATAAAGCAAACGTTCACTCATACCGGAGATAAAACGTGTACATTTTTGAGCGCGATTTTAAGAATTAGCGGAAAAATAATAATTGGACGTCAACAATCGCAAGCCGCATTTTTGGCAAGACGTCAACGTGTTCACCAATGATGCAGATCATGAGTTATGAGCTAAGTTCCTTTTTAGGGGGAGGAAGCGTGTAGGATGTTCACTTATTAAGCTACTGATGACTCATATTTCGAGATGAACTGTTCATTGTGAATTAAGTTGGAAAAACGCTTTGAGAGTCAACAGGAAAAAAATAATTGATGAACACAAAAAATTGTGAACTGCGTTTTTGGGAAAACGTGCAAGCTATTCACTGTTCAGCAAGTTAGAGCTTGTACTAGAAAGACGAGGCGTTCATTTTTCAATTGAATTGGGAAGATAGTTTTAACAGTCAAGAAAAAAGAATTAACATAGCGTTTTTGGGGGAAACGTACAGGTGGCCCGTGTATTCGGATCCTAAGCCTATTTATTTTTTTAAGTAATCAGTCGACTAATGAAAAACAAACAAAATTGATTAACGATTAAATATATACAGCAAGTAATTTTTAATAAATCGATTAAATAATGAGAAATAATTTGTTAGGGCCACAAATTCTTAAATGTGTACACAGGAAACGATTCAATTTATTTTATGGTTTATTTACTTTAAAACTAAGAAATCAAATGAGTAAAATATAAGTTTAATAAATAAGTCGTCAACTCTAAGCACGTTTATAATTAGAAGGCGAATCGAATAAGGTTTCCAAAATATTTTTTGTGACATTTTAAATTGAAGGACACTTATTTTTATGCCACGAACGAACAGAGACCCAATCCTAATCGGTTATAAATTTGCTCTAGTTTCTTTTCTTTTAATTTACTTTTAATGAGGACAAAAACGATTACTAAAAAGCGGATCGTTTAGTTCACTTTTTTTTTTAGTTATGTTTCAGTTGGAGTGAAAGGCAGTTTAGGCTGTGTTTAGGGCAAATAAAACCAGTGCACTTTCGCGCCCAACGTGGACCGAGAAAGAGGTGAAGAAGTTGCGTTCTCTTTCCTGATAAACGTCGCTCGTTGTTTACGCAAGTAAATAAAATGCATTCAGGCTAATCGGTGAATTGCAATAGTGTGCAATTGTCTGCATGTTTTTGTCCCCCTCCCCACCCTCCCATCAATTCAAGAAAATTCGTAAGTATAAAAATAGTTCAAGCACGTGTTCCAGTTTTTTGCATCAGCTTTCTTATAGCAATCTACTTCCGATAAATGCGTTTTTGCATTACTTTTCCTGAGTTATCCTTTTTTCTTTTTATTTATTTTTTGTTGAATGAAGCTTCTTCGGCTTTGATAATTCCCATCCATATGTTCACCGCCGCCACACAAGCACATGTAATAAACAAAAAAAAAAGCCCAAACACTCACCGGTTTCTTAAATCGTCGTGACTCGAGCCCGTGAACCAAGAAAAAAGAAATTAATTAACCTGAGTCCTTCCGTCATAAAACAGGATGAGTTCGAAGAACCGAAGTCCCCGCGCGCGCGAAGAACATTAAAGCCCGACTACTAAGTGCAACTCCATAGTTGTGAACATTTATAGAACGAATTTTGTATTTATTTTCTGCCACGTTGTTCGGCGCTAACTGGTTTCGTGAACGGGATGTTTATATATAGAAGAGTGCAACGGGTAGCCTCGCGCTCTTTTTATGAGACATCGTCGGGCTGTTACACTCAAATTCTTTCACATTTCACACTCTCTTCCTTGCTCCCGAATGATCCGCAACGGGATATACTCAGAACAGATTCGATTTTGCTTCCTCATCGTTACGTCTCTTTTCACAACGAAATTTCTAATTCATGTAGGCAATATGATGCAAATTTATTTCGCACTGAACGTACCGATAGGCGATTTATTTTTAGTGAACGATGAAAGTGATGAAACTTTTGTATTTCTTATGAACTCTCTCGAGTTCTTCCAGAATAAAAATCTCGCCGAATTCTTTGCGTTATTAGGGGGAACGAAAACAAAGGACCAAATAATACCCGACAAATTAAAATGAATAGGAGAATACATGTCACAGATTATGTGTAAAAAATTCCTGGAACATATCGATTTCTTCCCAAAAAGGTGAAACGCTTTATTTTACCTGTAATCCATAGCTGAGAAATATCTTACTTTAATAAACGAGCCAGACTGTGAATTGAATTATTTGGAAACAAGAATTAAAATAAACTACTGATTATATTTGAGACGATTGTCGATAATTTGCTGGGAATATTTGGAAGTTGCCACATTTCCGAGAATCCCTTAAACACATCGGTTCCTTCCGATAATGTAAAACGCTTCATTTTACCTGCAGTCCATAGCTGAAGAATTTCTATTACTTTCATTAACGGGCTAGACGATCAGACAGTTGGACAAACCGAAGTGACGGTGGCATTTTGAGACACAAAACTAAAAAATTGTATCAGTTACAGCTGTGGAATGCATGAGTTTTTATTGGACGTAACCACCAGGGCCGTATCGTGATTTTCTCTACGATTTTTGATTAATTATATCTCGTAAACCGAATTTTCTTCCAGTAATCTATGACAGAAATTGACATTTGACTACTTCAGTCGAAGAAAAGAATAAAGCGGCACATGATCATTTACAGGCAAGCATATTCCAAAGCCAACTCGTTTTATTGAATGAGTAATGTCGCTCTCAGACATGTGCGCAAGTATTTTGTACAAAGTTATGTGCAAATGTGGTGCAAACCTTCGCCCCCCCTACACGTGCGAGCTTGCGAATTTGCGTCAATGTCTGGGAGCGGCATAATAATAATTACTCATTCAGCGTAACGTGCGCTACCTACCTGTCCTGGCGGTCAGCAAATTTGATGGGAGGGCGACTTTAGTTCTCCAATCACCGCCGACTAACTCTCTTGGAGAAGGGTCGAGTTCATGCGGAACCTTCAATTGTCAGGAGCAACTCACACAACCCTTTATTGTCGGAAGCACATTGAAAGCCTTCTGTGTAGCTTATTGTCGGAAGCACACACACAAGCCTTCCGTGTAACTTATTGTCAGAAGCACACGCACAACTCGTAACCAAAAAGGAGAGCAGCGCGTCGCACATGTTGTTTATTAATTTTATATTATTGTTCCGTTTATTTCTATTTGTTGTTAAAGTTTCAGGTGCTGTTGAATAAAAATATACACCAGAAGACACCCACGATCACAAAAATAAATAATTAAACGAATTTAAGGCGATCCCACTACTTTATAGTGTTCTCCATTCTTTGCTTTTGAGATTCTTGCTCTAGAGCAGCGAATTGAAAATGCTATTTACAAGCATCTTGACGAACATCTATCGATTGTGTCACCATCCTCGTTGATTTCCCTGCGAGTACTAATTTGCATAAAAAAATCGATTTTATTCTTCCGAATCAGCTGATACCTGTCTCAAGTAATAACTAGCAGAAAGTCAGAATCACGTGTTACAGTGGAGAATTTCGCTAAATTCATTTTTAGTTTTTGGTCACCTATATATTGGCGGAAACATGGGGGCATCACCGTTTGAGGTTTGACTGCCAAAGGAGCCGTCCCGTACACCCCATCTTTGTTGTAATGAGTCTGGCCCAGGTAGATACTCGTTTGAAATCTAAGCCTGCTATTCGCCTATCCGAAACATGTGATTCTTCTTCCCCCCCAAAACCTTGCGCATTGTAAGCTGCCCGACTAAAAGTTCGTGGCAGTCTTGTTGCTGCTCACTTGGCAAACAGACCGCATGGAGAATTCTTCTCACTTTTGGTTAAATTTTCATTGAACTGTGTTTGTTCTGGAGTGAAAAAGTAAACGGATAGAATAATCCGGTTGCTGCCTTTCGTTCTGCAGGCTTTTCCAAACCTGTCCGTCGATTCTACGACAGGTATGTTTTTAGTCACGTTGTGCACTGTTTGGTTCGTAATTCGTTTCTTTTTTTTCCTTCTTTTTAGTATATTTTACATTATCTTATTCCGCCTTCTGTCCACCCTCCCGGACGTTCCAGACGCTCTACCGGAGTTTGGTAACCGGAGGCAAGCTGGAGAAACCTACGGGAGCATCGTTGTAAAACGTTTCGATTAATGGCGTGTGTTAGCCGTTTTGGTCCGCCATCTTAGGGTTGGTTACCTGAACAAGAGAGGATACCACTTTAACGCCATCGAAGTGGTAACTGAGAGTGACGCCCTCCTGGTGTTCGCTTTTTCGTTGAAACGAAACAACAGGTGCTTTCCTTTTGCCACAAATCTCACCTCTCAGATAAAATTAACAGGAACAAATGAGTTTGACTTCACATTTCAACTTCCCACCTTGCAACTCGAGCGCTGCCATTAGTTGGTAGCTCGAAATAACCGTTCAAACTTACTTCTTCGTGCTAATCTCATTTGATGTGAGGTGAGATTTGTGGTAAAAGGAAAGCAGCTAACATCTGTCAGGTGTTTAACGTAACGCTTTACGGATTCCTCGACGGACACAAGACTTAGACGTTCGCTTTTGGCATATGAGAAGGTCGGATGATTATTTTTATTTATTTTGTGCGCCCGTTAGTATGTTCTGTATAGCCGTTTCAAATTGGCTGCACGAGAGGCTTTAGTGAGTGTTTCCGACAATAGGCTGCGCGGGATGCCCTGAAGCTAAAGCGGTCATCGCTCTCGCTTTTATAGGGCTTTCTTTGTAGCGGGGATTAATTAATTCTTCTTCATTGGTTAAAATGCGTAATCGAATCACCAATGATCAGAGCTGTATCTCATTGGTCAGAGGGCAGTCTTTTTGCGTTTACTCTGGGGGTCGTCTTAGCGACCATGGGTGCGATCTTATTTGCGGGCCAATCATGATCGAATGCAGTTTTACTTTAATTCGTCAAGGGGCGACTTAAATTTTGTTTATTTGTGACGATCATCTTTGCTTTGTTACACAAATGTCACGTGACGCTTCGCCAGTATTTCTCTCTCTGACATTGCTTGACGTTTCTCGATGTCTGTTAATTTGACGTTTCTGACAACTGACATTTTGATGTTTTCTCAATTTGACGTTTCTAACAACATTTCGTGGTCATCTGCCATTGTGACGTGTTTCGTCGGTCGATGGGCAACCTCCACAGTTTTTTTTACTTTATTAATGAACTTACAAACTTCACGAGCGTTCTGTAGTCAGTAATTAAATGTTATAATTACTACGTAATTAAGCTTTTTTTATGCTCCCACCTATTTACCCAAGCTCACAGAGCTTGTCGGGGAGGGGTGTTGGAGGCTGCAACCGCCATAGATGTTTATTTCTCATCGGCATTCGCCTTACAAACTGGGGAAACGCAGAAAACCCAGTTCGAAGGAGCCGGTATGAAACCAAAACGCAATCCGACACATAAGTGCTCTATCTCTCACATAGGACCCATATGCACCAGGAGGGGATTCGAATCCACACCTAATAATTGCCCCGCCAAGCGTCAAGTCCAGCGGACTCAAACAACTTGGCTATTCAACTACCAACTGGAAACGGGATTAAATATATTATTAATTATACTAGGGATTGCCTTAAGCGCGATTAAATATTTTGCGTTTGTTATTTTATAACTGATCTTAAATTTTATAGCGTTCTGCGGTAAGTAATGAAACAATCTTTGAAACTTACCATGTAATTGCATTATTTGGAAATAAGAAATATTTGGAAACAAGAATTAAACTAAACTATATAATTAATAGTTATAACTAGAGACTAAAATGGTGGGATCGCCTTGAATGCGCTTAATTATTTTGGATTTGTTATTCTATTCGTGAATTTGCAATTAAACGAGTTTTGAAACCTAATATGTGATTCAATTGTTTTATATTTATCGATATTTTCCAAACAAATTTATATTTGCTAGGAAATCAACGAGGATTGTGATACTAGAATTTACAACCGACAGATGTGCGTCAAAATTAATTCAAATAGTGGGAGATCGCCTTAAGTGCGATAAGTTATTTTGCTGATTCTTAATGAACTAATAGAATTTTCGATTCACTGCTCTGGAGCAGGAGTGAGCACGTTTTGTAAATAAAGGACCATCCGTGGCCCACATCAGTTAGTTGCCACATTTGGGTACCTACTATTTATTTTATAATTTTTTATGACGTACTTAACGAACAGTTAATGGCTACTAATAGGTACAGGTACAATACCTTTTAATTCATTTACACTTCCGATTTTATTAATATTTGCCGGGGATTGCCCACCATTGCTCTACAGCACTCTCTATCTCCATCATCTATTATTAGATGAGGTTTAAAATAAGACGAGAATACTCTAAGGGTGCTACAGAGCAGTTAATCAAAAAGGCTATAAAGTATTGGGATCGCCTTAAGTGTGATTAATTATTTTCTGTTTGTTAGTTTATTAGTGAATTTAGAGCTTTACAACAATTTGCCACGATCACATTTCCAAGGACTCCATTGAACATATCGGTCTCTTCTGAAAATGTAAAACGCTTCATTTTACCTGTAATTCATATAAGAAATTTTTTACTTTAACTAACGAGTTAGACGACGGGGCGAACTGATGAGAAAGTAGCATTGTCAGGCATAAAACAATACAATTTTATTAGATACAGCTGTGGAATACATGAGTTTACATTCAACGTAACCGCCAGTGCCGTATCGTGATTTTGGGTACGATTGTATTTCGAAAGCTAGAAGACTTGGGACTGTTTTTATAGTTTTCCTGTAATCTACGATGTGATTCCTTTATGGGTCTTATTTTGCAGGATGTCAGTCATTACAATCACCCTGTATATCTCACCTTTTTTTTTTTCAGGAAACATCCAGGCAAATGCATAAGAATATTTAAGAAAAGTTTGCATTCATTTCTGATATGTCTCTTAAAAGCAACTTCTTATTTTTTTAAAGAAAAAAATTTCTAGCGCTAGTTATCATTTGACGCAGGCATCACCTGGTCTGGAAGAATAATATCGATATTTTTTAGCCAAATCAGTATTTGCTAGATCAACAAGAACGGTGATACGATTTTCTTTGGACACCTGGAATGTCTATGGCCCATTAACACAATAAACAGAAGACTAAAATTAGAATGACGGCAAACAGAGACTTTAATTAGAAAATTTAAAAAAATATTTCGATCATAACAACTTATATAATAATGGATAAGATGCGATAATGGATTCGACAAATGAAAAAAATTATTAAATCTTCTGAGAAACATTTTATTTAACACTCAATATAAATAAAAAAAACACTTTGTTTTGCCTTTGCTGTTAATTGCTTCGACGTCAGCGTATTTACGTTAAATAATCAATTGATTCACTACCAGATTCTTATGTGTGTAACTGTGTGTAGTAAAGTCTGAACACGCCAGAATGAATAACGACAGCGTGTCAAACTAATTGACCTCAAATTACGAAAGGCGTGTGACTTAATAAGAATAAGACAGCGAACGAAAATATCTGCGTGCAGAACTCATTTAAAAAAAGACAAGAAAATTATCAAGGTCTCACTTTGTATGCTATAGTAGCAAGTTATAAATGCAGACGTCCATACATAGGTGAAAAGGAGTCACGCCAAAATTTTAAAAGCAAATTCCCGATTAAATTAGCTTGCAGTTGAATAATACATAATTTCAAACAACGTCAATGATTTATTTAAAACACACAAAAAAAAAACAAAATTCCTAAGCTTTATTCAATAGTGCTTACATAGTTTAAATTCGGTTTCTATAATAATCTAAACACCCACCCCGTCACTACCATCGTGATCGCATGTAGTAATCGATTGCAGTTGAAAACGCTGCAAATCCAGCAGCACCGATCAGTCCGGCCTTTACTCCAGCTGAAATAAAAAAGCAGTTTGTTTACATCTGGTTTTTCCAATAGAATTATTATTAGCAATAATTTATACTACACATAAAAAAAAATTAAATTAACACGTGCATATTTTAATTGGACACCCAACATATGAGGGTTGTTTGATAAATTATGTCTTCCAACCAACATATCACGTCACTTTATTTGGTTTTGTTTTATTAATAGGAGAAGTGACGTCACAATCCCCCAATCAAATTGGGGAATTTTCTATAATTGCGGAATTCTGAACCAACAACAAAATTTGTTTGCATGTTTTGTTTATTTTAGAGCTAGAAAAAAATTTTAAATGCAAAAATTATAAAGGTGGATCCGCACTTTTTTGTTTTTTCTTAAGGAACACCTGTTGGTTAAAATGAAAGGCCATTTTTTTTAATTTAAAAAAATATACATGTACAATATGTCGATATTTGGACAAGCCGTTTGTGACACACTTTACTTTTAACACATGATTAAATTTAAGTAACGTTTGTGAAATCCACCATTAGTCTAATAAAAAAAAAATTAAACAAATGCATCTTTCAATTAGGGTATAGAACCATTATAATACACCAAGGGTTCGCTCGTTGATAAATTATGTCCCTTACCACGGAGCTCCGCTAACTTTAATTAGGAGAAGTGACGTCATAATCCGAAAATGTTTGATAGCGTTTTCGACTGATTGCTCTAGAGTAATCTCGAATTATTTCCATCTTGTTTTAACCTCATGCAATAACATAGGATAGAGATACTCTCAGAGTGCTCTGGAGCAGACAATCGAAAACGCTAAAAATTATGTTCCATACCATGGGACGTGGCATGGCTTCACTAACTTTAATTAAGAAGAGTGACGTCATAGTTAGAACATTTTTAAATACACTCCGTCTAATTAAAAAAAAACAGAAACAAATGCAAATTTTAATTGAGTTGTAGAATAATCATTATAACATACGAGGGTTACGTCCCTTATTGTCCATTTTTTTTTGTATACCTGTTATAAATTGAAAGAGACACTTGCTTCTCACTTGTCTCTCTCTTTATTTTTTATCTTATTTTCCCTTTGTTTCCTTTTCAATTGCTTTTCGTTTTCCTCTTCTACTCATTGTTTACGTTTGCGTTTTTCATTCGTTTTATTTTCTCTTCTAAATTTTGTTTGCCTTTTCTTTTTCATTTTTTGGTTTTTTTTTGTTTACTTTTTCAATTTTTTCCAGAAAGCAAACAAAAAATGAAACGAGACAAGTGAAAAACAAGGAAAAGTAAAAAATGAAATAGAAATCAAATGCAAGACCAAAGGAGATGAAAAACTAAAAGTAAAGGAAATATTAGAAAAGAAACAAATGAAAAAGTGAAGCAAAGGAGTGTAACACGTAGCTGCCATCTAGTGGCCAGTCGTTCCACCTGGACGAGTTCATCTCCGATTCAGTACAAGAAGTTGCCAGACTATTTAAGACAAAAGTTCGTTAACTCGTTTGTTCTTGAAGGACAAAATTAAAATGAAAATTAAAATATCCAATGAAAGACTAAAGGCAAACGAAACACTTCAACTAAAGGAAAGGGAAAAATTAGAAAAAAAAACAAATGAGAAACGAAAACCAAAAATGAAATGAAAACAAAAAACAAATATTAAATGAAAAGAAAGGCGATTGAAAAACAAGAAAATCAAATGAACGACCAAAGGCAAATGAAAAATTAAAAAATCAAATGAAAGACCAAAGGCAAATGAAAAACTGAACTAAAGGTAAAGGAAAAGTGAGAAGAAAAAATAAAACAAATGAGAAACGAAAACAAAAAATTAAATGAAAACAAAGAGCAAATACTAAATGAAAAGAGAAGCGATTGAAAAACCAGAAGAAAATCGAATGAATGATTAAAGACAAATGAAATGCCATTCAGTTTTTCAAAATGAAAATCGTCTTTCATTTGATTTTTCACTCGTCTCTATTTTCTTTTAATATTTGCTTTTTGTTTTTCATTTGAATTGAATTGAAAAATCAAATGAAAGACCAAAGGCATATGAAAAACTGAATTTAAAGGTAAAGGAAAAATTAAAAAAAAAAAAACAAATGAAAAACAAAACAAAAATTAAATGAAAACAAAAAAACAGTTTCTCAAAATGAAAATGGTCTTTCTTTAGTTTTTCATTTTAATTTTCTTCTTGTTTTTCACTCGTCTCTCTTTTGTTTTAATATTTGCTTCTTGTTTTTCATTTGAATTAAATTGAAAAATGAAATGAAAGGCCAAAGGCAAATGAATAACTCAACTGGAAGTAAAGGAAAAATGAGAAGAAAAAGAAAAACAAATGAGAAACGGAAACCAAAAACGAAATGAAAACAAAAAGCAAATATTAAATGAAAAAAGAGGCGATTTAAAAACAAGAACAAAATCAAATGAAAGACCAAAAACAAATGAACGTCACTCAGTTTTTCAAAATGAAAATCGCCAAAATAATTTATTTATTATGAAAATGAACCTCACTCCATTTTTTTTCTTTTTATTAAACAAAACACAAACGGAAACAAATTTAGTTTACTTATTAAAAACGTACCGTAACAGCAACGTGATTTTGGAAGCGAAATTTCTCTTTTCTGTAAAGATCATTGTATTTAAAGTAATAAACTGATTTTTGTTGGGTTTCTATGAATATTTATTTTTTAAAGATTTTTGATAACGTCTTAATTTTGAAACTGCACAGAAAAAATATCGAAAAAGGTATTCTGTCATAGTTTTTATAAAATTTTGTTCCTGGTCACGGGTGGTTATCTTTTACACTTAATTTTGACTGAAAACAAAGTTAAATAGTTTTCGAGCTACAGCAATTTCTCGTTTTTTGCGAATTTCGACTTTTCCAATTTCCCGCCAAATTTTAAATAATCAGCCATACGTGGATGTGTTTACCTTTTGTTTTGATTGATGCACGAACTGATACTAACAATTTTTTTTCGCAAAAGTCAATAATACATATTTCTCCCATCTGTTACAAACTTTATGAATGGCACTGTATATTACCTTATCTTCATAAGTATATTTTATATTGACCGCATACGTTACATGTTTAATATTACCTTTATTGAGGTTGTTATGAAATACCTTTTATTTTATTATCAGATACATTTATTTATTATTTAAAAAAAGGAATTTTCATGAACTTGGTGGGGAATTCGCTTTGAACGGGTTGGCAACACTGCATTAAAATAAAATGAAATTTAAAAAACACGAAATAAATTTCACTCATCAAAACAAAGGACCCTTTCCTCTTAACCAACTTCAAAGATGAAAATTACCCCTTAGACCTATGAGGCCTCCTGTGACACCTCCCGCGTACGTCCCATTCTTCCAATCACTTTTACCCCTCGCAGACTCAATCGTGCACTCGATTCCAGAAAAAATAGCGCCGATCATTGCGAAATTCTTCGCGTAGCTCAGCGTTGTGGTCTTCATTTCCTTGAGTACTTGGCGGGCCGTTTGGGTCTCGACATCGATTGACATCCCCGCTTGCGGGCCCATGCTGGCCGAGAACAGGCCGATCACAGCACCAAGCCCAAAACCTACGAGAATGTTGATTTGGATGAAACCATCACGAAACGCTTATACTTATTTACCCATGACGCAGCTCAGGGCTGACTTGAAGGCGCAGCTCTCGAAGGCAGCCTCCACCATTTTCTCCTCGTTGGTCTTAATTTTGACTGGGCCTAAACTCTTGGGGATTATGACGTTTTCCCTGTATCTGGAGTTGTTGCCCACAAAGTGCTTGGTTAGGGTGGCCCATGTTTCGTTCGCAAGCTTTGATTTATCGTCGGTGCTCGTCATTGCAGCCACGAAAGCGGAAAAGCACAAGGTCGCATCCAGTTCTTCTTTAAAATCGGTTTTAAAATCACATCTTCAGAACATGGTACATTTACATAACCTAAAAATCTAATGTTTAACCTTTTACGCTTTTTCTTAGGTTGGCAGCAGTGTTACCAATATATAAAAAGTAGAAATCCCTTAGGAGTTACCAAAAAAAATCCCCTTTCAACATTACTAAAATTTGTTACCAAATTCAGGAATAGAAACTCTTTTAAAAAGTGTAAAAATTATTAAAAATACATGAAGTTAAAGAAAACAGAATAAAAGACGGTCGATTTTACAGCGATTAATAAGTAATAAATTTTAAAATAAAACAATTTTAAAAGAATGGTGACAAAACAAATAAAACAAAATAGAACATTCAAAAATAATCGATTTAAAAAAAAAGTAATAAAAACAAAAGACAATCGATTTTATAACACAATCTAATAAATTCGTAATTTTTTTTTTAATTAAAAGAATGATGAGACGCAAAGACTAATCAAGTATTGACGAAAATCAGCAACCAAGAGATGACGCTTTTAATTAGAAAAACAAAAAGCTGTTTTATAGATGTAGTAGCGGAAAACCGAAGTGACTTCGATTTGTTGCGTGCGACATTTCGGAGTCGGTTCGCCTAGTGAGTGGAAAACAAATTCGAAACTTTAAAAACTCAAAAAGACTTCTCGCTCCATTCACTTTAAAAAAACCCAAAAAGACTCAATCGCTCCATTCACTTAAAAAAAAAAAAAATAAGGCTTCATTGTAGTATTGATTGTATCTAATCCGAAAATAGATTCCGTTTTCGGTTCGTGTTCTATCCGCTTCCCAAAATCGATCTCGTTGCTGTAATTGGTTATCTAATTCGAAAATAGATTCTGCTTTCGCTTCGTGTGCTCTATTCACTTCACAAAAGGGGTTTCGCTGTACTGATTGGTTATCTAATCCGAAAATAGATTCTTTTTCGGTTCGTGTGCTCCATTCACTTCACAAAGTAGGTCTCAATCAATTGAGAGTGATTGGTTATCTAATCCGAAAATAGATTCTGTTTTCGGTTCGTGTGCTCCATTCACTTCACAAAGTAGGTCTCAATCAATTGAGAGTGATTGGTTATCTAATCCGAAAATAGATTCTGTTTTCGGTACGTGTACTCCATTATTCAGTTCGTAAAATGGGTCTCACTTTACTGATTGGTTATATAATCCGAAAATAGATTCTGTTTTCGGTACGTGTACTCCATTATTCAGTTCGTAAAATGGGTCTCACTTTACTGATTGGTTATATAATCCGAAAATAGATTCTGTTTTCGGTTCGTGTGCTCCATTCATTGCACAAAATGGGTCTCATTACTGTGATTGGTTATCTAGTCCGAAAATAGGTTCTATTTTCGGTTCATGTACTCCATTCACTACACCATATGGGCCTCGATGATGTGGTTGGTTATCTAATCCGAAAAGAGATTGTATTTTCGGATCGTGTACTTCATGATTTCAGATAAACTACACTTAAAAGTTATAATTTCACTTGCATTCGATAGCTTTTTTTATTTTGCTCAAAAGACGAAAGACCAACAAAATTGATCCGCGCATATTAAACAAAACACAATCGAAAACAAATCGCTACGACAAGCCTGAACCTAAAAGAGGCCCGAGAAAGCAAAAGACGATTAAAATTGAACCGCGCAGATTAAACAAAAGACAACCGACGGTTTCAAATGCGCAAGTTAAGCAAAAAATAACCAACAAATTTACCTTCGTCGGAACAAAAAAAAAAACAAATGACACAAAAACAGCAGTAAAAAAGATGATGGAGTTTGTGAAAGTAAAGAAAACATTTTTTTTCTAAGAAACAGAAAACAATCGACAATCTTTTAAAAGTAAAGCAAAAACAAAAGCCATCGCGAACGCTGTATTCCGTAAACATATTCAACTCATCAAAACAAAAACAGAAACAAAAGACGATCGAAAAATTTGTTTTACGAAAGAGAAAAAAACAGAAGACAATCGGATTAGAAAAAACAAACGATATCCGATAACAAATTCGCCTCGTCAAAACAATAGAAAACAAATCGACACAAAGTACACAAGAAACAAAAGACGATCATAAAACCACTTTGCAAAATTAAACGGAAAAGAAACAAATATTTTCCCTTTTTTTTAAGAGACAGAAGACAGTCGAAATTATTTCTCAGATTCAAAGAAAAAACAAAAGCCTGTTGATATTAGAGCAAAGTAATTTTTATTCGCACAATTTATTTCCTGAGCATCCAAACTTTTTTTGGGTGTGGACCAGAGAGGTGTGGACATGCGGCACCGCCCACGCCCTCTGCGGCTGCGATCGACTTACTAAAATTTGTTATCAAATTCAGGAATAAAAACTTTTTTAAAAAAGTGTAAAAATTATTAAAAATACATGAAGTTAAAGAAAACAGAAATAAAAGACGGTCGATTTTACAGCGCAATTCAGTCGATTAATAAGTAATAAATTTTAAAATAAAACAATTTGAAAAGAATGGTAACAAAGCAAACAAAACAAAATAATAAAATTTCAAAAACAATCAAATTCACAAAATAATAATAATAAAAACAAAAGACCATCGATTTTACAACAAAATTTAATAGATTAATAATTTTAAAAGAACGTGAGAAAGTAAAATAATTGAAAATCTAAAGAAATACGAAGCAACGAAATTGAAAAGATAATAAAAACAAAAGAAAGGCATAATAAATTTTGAAGCAAAACAATTTTAAAAGAATGGTGACAAAACAACTAAAACAAAATAGAACATTCAAAAATAATCGATTAAAAAAAGTAATAAAAACAAAAGACAGTCGATTTTACAACACAATTTAATAAATTCATAATTTTTTTTTAATTAAAAGAATGACGAAAGCGCAAAGACTAATCATATATTGACGAAAATCAGCAACCAAGAGATGGCGCTTTTAATTAGAAAAACAAACCTTCACAAAACTTCCGCTAGGTGTCTGCCACTCCGTGATTTTCCTCCTAATTTTTATTTAAAAAATGTTATAATAACATTACCGGTAAGGTAATATTAACAATAAATTTTTGGTAATTTAACAACACTCACTGAATTGAGTCCAAGTGTCCTATCTGGCATGTAAGTAGTCTGTGAATTTATATTGACAATTCAAACTAAAATTTCAAATCAGGATAAATCATTATATTTTATAAAACGTAAAATGCGAATTGAAAACATTATTATGACGTTCTCGGTTATTTACTTCTTAATCGAGTTAGTGACATAAAAATACTATTGGTAACACTGCCTGTCAAAGTCAGTTCTTGACGTTAAACTTCACCAAAATTTGGAAACCCGGTTTTTCACACAAATTAAACGCAAGACACTCGCAGAGAACACTTTAAATGACATTACCTTGAAGCCGGAGGATTTTCTCACGACATAATGCAAGAGCAATGCCTCACAGAGAGTTTACAGAAAGACGTCGGTACATTGGTCCTTGATTATATCTCATATGATGATGGCACTGAAACCACAGTCGATGCACGAATTAATGGAATCGATGTAAACTTAAACGCAAGCCAAAATTTAGACCCGACCGATGATGATTTCTTGCTTTGCGATTACATCCAGTTTAACGTAAGCAGCACCACAGAGCGCACTGAAGACGAAATAAAATTACCAGCGCCAGAGAAAGCCAATACAACAAGTCCACCAAAAAGTAGCAGCAGTATGTAAGCATTCCGTGTTTACACCTCCGTTATTTTCCTTGCTAATCACTTACATGTATGTCTTTAGTAAGAAAAAGAAGAAGCACCAATGCACGGTTTGCGATTATTCTAGTGATAGGGCATCGCAGTTAACTCGACACATACGTACGCATACGGGTGAACGTCCGTTTCAATGCCCCCACTGTACTTACACCGCGTCCATCAATGGCAACTTGCAATCACACATTCAATCGATGCACCTCAAGGAAAAGCACTACAAATGCGAGCTGTGTGATTTCAGATATTCGAATCCGAGCAGCCTAAACTCGCACATGATGAAGCACCAAACGGAACGCCGTTTCACCTGCCACATTTGCTCGACGGGTTTCTGCAGGAAAACCCACCTAACCAAGCACATGTTCCGCCACGGCGTATCCGCACCCCTCCAATGTGACCAGTGCTTGTTCACAACCATCGATAAGGGCAGCTTAAAAACGCACATGATCCGAAAACACGCTAAAGAAAAACCAATCGCTTGCGATGCCTGCGATTATCGCTGTGTTAAAACATCCGAGTTGAAACTGCATCAACAGCGAAAGCACTCCAATGATAAGCCGTTCGCTTGCAACGACTGCGAATACCGAGCCGGCTCCATCGAGAACTTAAAACGCCACATGTTTATGCACTCGGATGAGAAACCGTTTAAGTGCGCGCATTGTACTTACTCGACGGCCGATCGGAGCAACTTAAGAGCGCACAAGCTACGAACGCACTTTGTTTACGCGCCCGACAATGATAGGCCCCTCAAGTGTGATAAGTGCAATTTCTCCGCCATCTACAGGAGCGATTTAAAGAGGCACGAGTTGAGGAAACACACGGTCGTTGTAAAGTCGTTCGTCTGCGACGTGTGCTCGTACAAGACTTCCATAGATCTCGATTTCCGACAGCACATGCGTGCCCACAGGAAAGAAATGCGCTTTCAATGTGATCAATGTACTTACTCCACGAGGTCGGTCGCTTCCTTAAATGCGCACGGCAAGCGCAAACATCCTGACTTGGCCCAGATATTTAAGCGTGCGTAAGTTTACGGATGATGTCAGTGTAACACTGAGCTTAACATGACTACCGTTTCCAAAATCTGTTCATACTCTACTAATCTAGTCAAGCTTGTTTAATGTATTAAATGTTATTATGACTGTTGAATGTAATAGAATTTAAAGAAAACACCTGAGATATTACAAGTATGTATTTTAATTAATAAATTATTCCTGAATCAAGAAATTATTAAGGCTTTCGTAGCTGTTTGATTTGATGTGCAATTCAATATCAACGAATTGAGGTACAGTCAGGTAACAAAGTGACGTCTCCTTAAGAAATCAAAAACCCTTATTCTGTAACTAATTATAACTGAGGATGCATGCGTACGTAATTCTCATTGCACTTGCTGGTTTTGATTTGAAGTAAAATTAAATCGTGTTTTATAGATGTAGTAGCAAGAAATCGAAGCCACATTTCGGAGTCGGTTCGCTTAGTGAGGAGAAAACAAATTCGAAACTGAATTTAAATCAATTTTAAAACTCAAAAAGACTCAATCGCTCTTTTCACTTCAAAAAAAATTGGGCTTCATTGTAGTATTCATTGTATTTAATCCGAAATAGATTCTGTTTTCGGTTCGTGTGCTCCATTCTCTTTACAAAAAGTGTTTCACTGTACTGATTGGTTATCTAATCCGAAAATAGATTCTGTTTTCCGTTCGTGTGCTTCATCCACTTCCCAAAATCGACCTAATTCGAAAATAGAATCTGTTTTCGGTTCGTGTATTCCATTCACTTCACAAAATGGGTCTCACTATAGTGATTAGATATCTATCCGAAAATAGAATCTGTTTTCGGTTCGTGTGCTCCATTCTCTTCACAAAAGTGAAAAACATGAAACAAACGAGTATAACACGTAGCTGCCATCTAGTGGCCAATCGTTCCACTTAGGCGAGTTCATCTCCGGTTCAGGGGAAGTACAAAAAGGGACAGTGTTCGTTGACTCTTTTGTTTTTAAGGGAAAAATTAAATTTCAAATGAAAGGCTAAAGGCGAACGAAACACTGATCTAAAGGAAAAGGAAAAATTAGAAAGAAAAAAAACAAATGAGAAACGGAAACCAAAAATGAAATGAAAACGAAAACCAAAAATAAAATGAAAACAAAAAACAAAAATTAAATGAAAAGAGAGGCCATTGAAAAATAAGAAGAAAATCAAATGAATGACCAAAGACAAATGAAATGCCATTCAGTTTCTCAAAATAAAAATGATCTTTCATTTGATTTTTCATTTTAATTTTCTTCTTGTTTTTCACTCGTCTCTCTTTTGTTTTAATATTTGCTTTTTGCTTTTTATTTGAATTAAATTGAAAAATCAAATGAAAGAGCAAAGGCAAATGAAAAACTGAAGTAAAGGTAAAGAAGAAATTAGAAAAAAAAAAAACAAACGAGAAACGGAAACCAAAAATGAAACGAAAACAAAAAGCAAATATTAAATGAAAAGAGAGGCGATTGAAAAACAAGAAGAAAATCGAATAAAATGATATGCCATTCGTGTGCTTCATTCACTTCACAAAGTAGGTCTCATTGCTGTGATTGGTTATCTAATCCGAAAATAGATTCAGTTTTCGGTACGTGTACTCCATTCGGTTCGCAAAATGGGCCTCACTATATTGGTTGGTTATCTAATCCGAAAATAGATTCTATTTTCGGTTCGTGTGCTCCAACCACTTCCTAAAATCGGTGTCATTGCTGTGATTAGTTATCTAATCTGAAAAAAGATTCTATTTTCGGATCGTGTGCTTCATGATTTCAGAGAAACGACACCTAAAAGTTATAATTTCATTTGCGTTCGATAGCTTTTTTTATTTTGCTGAAAAGACGAAAGACCAACAAAATTGATCCGCGCATTAATATTTATTTGTTTAATAACAAAAGACAATCGAAAATAAATCGCTACCTCAAGCCTGAACTTAAAAGGAGGTAAAAGACGATTAAAATTGAAACGCACAGATTAAACAAAAGGTAACTGACGTTTTGAAATGCGCAAGTTGAGCAAAAGACAACCAACACATTTTCCTTCGACGAAACAAAAAAAAAAACAAATGATAGAAAAGCAGCAGTAAAAAAGACGATGGAATTTGTGAAAGTAAAGAAAAAAAATTTTTTTTTCTAAGAAACAGGAAATAATCGACAATCTTTTTAAAGCAAAGCAAAAATAAAAGCCATCACAGACGGTGTATTCCGTAAACATATTCAACTCATCAAAACAAAAACAGAAACAGATCGATATCGATAAGCTATAAGAAACAAAAGACGATCAAGAAACTGTTTTACGAAAGAGAGAATTTTTTTATTGAGAAACAGAAGACAATCGGAATACCGTCTTTCAGAAAGGCATAGAAAAAACAAAAGACATCCGAAAACAAATTCGCCTCATCAAAACAAAAGAAAACAAATCAACACAAGAAACAAAAGACGATCATAAAACTATTTTGCAAAAGTGAATGGAAAAAAAATTTCCCTTTTTCTTTAAGAGACAGAAAACAGTTGAAACTCAAATTCAGAGAAAAAACAAAAGCCTGTTGATATTAGAGCAAAGTAATTTTTTATTCACACAATTTTCCTGAGCATCCAAACTTTTTTTTGGGTGTGGTCATGCGGCATCGCCCACGCCTTCTGCGGCTGCGATCGACTTACTTGATATTTTTCTCCTTCAACAATCGACCTGACGACATACCCCCTTATTCTGAAGTTAATCATAACGACGATCGTTAGGTGACATATTTTAAACAGCCAGTGTTTAGATAACACATTTCTATTGACTTCATCTATGACGTTAAAACAAATTGCAAACCAATGCAGATGAATCGAAAACGCCATGTGTCTGATTGGTCAAAATATGTCACTTAAGGAGGTCTTTGTGAGTTAGAGAATCAGAGGGTAAATGAAAAATAAAAAAATAAAACGGCAATTTAATT
Source organism: Serrognathus titanus (assembly GCA_039766575.1). Classification (NCBI taxonomy): domain Eukaryota; kingdom Metazoa; phylum Arthropoda; class Insecta; order Coleoptera; family Lucanidae; genus Serrognathus; species Serrognathus titanus. Next base: position 2,174,539 of record CM077911.1, read on the forward strand.
TATTATGGCGATAAATTCAAACGACGTATTCAAACATCAGAGACGTACTGTACAGTGTTAACATTAAACTGTGTTGGTCATACTGTCTGTCAATGTTAACCTCATTTTTTTTTACAAATTGTACTTGCAATAAAATCAGTAAATAAACGGAGGATTTGCTTGTATACACAGTATTATTTGTTTTAAATGAAAATGCAACTGTGCAGGTATAAACTTATAGATAAATCGATAACTGGGTCGTTTAAATACAATGCACCATCTCTAGATTCTTATCGCAAATCCTTAAGCAAACAATAAGTACACGTAGACACTAGACGTACTTTCGTATCTCTACGTGATGAAATTAACAAAATCCGACTAATTAAAATTTCATAATCGATCAAAACTCAATTATCGTCTTAGGACACGAGTGGCCCTTAGCCGACGCCGGCATAAGTGCCAAAGTCGGGCAAAAAAATCCCAGACGACGTTAATTCCGCGGCCTCAAATTACGTCACTATTATATTACTCTAATCATGAGGAAATTCCGCTCTCTTTTTCCTTTGGCGGCGGGGGCATTCGTCAAATCGCTGCGGAAAGCGACACGCACAAGGGCCCCGTTTCGCTTCACCGAACGCACCATGGGATGCTCAACGTCGAAAGTTGGTAGGTATTGATTCAATTGTCTTTTTTCTTTTGTTTTTTTTTTTTTTTTGCGAGCCACGCATAAATTTTTAGTGGGTAACTGGGACAAACACGCAAACTTTCACATGTGGGACGTCCACGTGTTTTGCGTTTCATTTATTTAATTTTTTAAGTTAAATATTAGGGTTTTATTTAAATTAAAAAAGTGAAACGTGATTGAAAGCCCCCAAAACAAAATTAATGTTTACCACCGTAACCATAGTAACGCCTTTTGTGCTTGTAAACAAACCACGCGGTGGCAGACATAACCTCAAAAATGAGTGTCGGAGCGATTTGTTCTTGCGCCCCCAGAGGATTTCAATTCGATTTGAGGCTCGAAACTTATTGCATAAATGGCAGTTAACGTCGATATATTCACGGGTTAGTAATTGCAGCTTTTAATTAGCAAATAAACGAGCTTGGCACGTATTGATTGGCGACGCGGTATTGATTTTAGCACGTCTATTTATAGGCGGAATAAAATGTGTGTCACGTTGTTGCACTTAATGAAAATGCTGTGGTTTTTTTCAGCCAAGAAGGGAGAAGATGACGAGTTCGTCGAGGGGGTGGTCTGCCAAGTCGACGACATCAAAGAAAACGAAATGAAATCCTTCGACCTTGAAGACGCCGGCAAAGTACTCCTAGTCAGGCAGAACGGTAAACTGAGTGCGATCGGGGCGAAATGCACTCATTATGGGGCGCCCCTCGCCACGGGCGCTTTAGGAGAGGGCCGCGTGAGATGTCCCTGGCACGGCGCTTGCTTCAACATCACCACCGGCGACATAGAAGACTATCCAGGCCTCGATTCCCTACCCTGCTATGAAGTTAAAGTCGAAAATAACAACGTCAGGGTCCGCGCAAGACTCTCAGAATTAAAAACGAACAAGCGTGTGAAAGCCATGTGCAAGCAAGAGCAGAAGAACCCAGCGACTTTCGTGGTGATAGGTGCAGGCCCCGCGGGTGCCACCTGTGTAGAAATCCTGCGCCAGGAATGTTTCACGGGGCGAGTCGTCTTGGTATCGAAAGAAAACGCGCTCCCCTATGACCGCGTTAAAGTCAGTAAGGCCATGGATTTGGACATCGAGAAGATCCAATTCAGATCTGAGGACTTCTACAAGCAGAACGGAATAGACGTCTTAAAAGGCATCGAGGCGACCGGCATCGACACGAACAATAAAACCGTCAGCTTAAGCAACGGGGAACATTTAACGTACGACAAGGTCTTTATCGGGACGGGTTCGAAGGCGTTGAAGCTCAACATACCAGGGGCCGAGCTGAAGAACATTGAAGTGCTTCGCGATTTCGATCACGCCATGTACGTGCAGTCTCAGCTCTCAGAAGAGAAGGAAGTCGTTGTGTTGGGGGGAAGCTACATCGCGTTGGAAGCAGCGAGTTACAGTGTTAATAAGGTTAAGAAAGTGACTGTGGTAATGCGCGATACCGTCCCATTCCGGCAGTTGTTAGGGCCGAAAATCGGGGCCGCGTTCATGAATTTCTTCAAAGAGAAAGGCGTCTTATTTATAACAGGTTCCGGATTTAAGCGCTGCATTGATAACGGCAGTGGAGAAATCAGCGCTGTCGAGTTAATCGATGGTGAAATACTCAAAGCTGACTTGTGTATAATGGGGGTTGGCTCGAGCTTATTCACAGAGTTTGTTAAAGGCTCTGGCGTCAAAGTTAGGCCTGACGGTTCCATTGAAGTCGATGAATTCATGAGGACGAACGTCCCCGAGGTTTACGCAGGCGGTGACATCGCTTACGCCCCCGTGTGGTCACACGATAACCTCAAGTCCGTCATCGGGCATTACCCCTTGGCACACATGCACGGTAAAATTGCTGCGCTCAATATGCTAGGGAAGGAGACGCGCCTGAAAGCCGTTCCGTTCTTCTGGACCATGCTCTTCGGAAAGGGGATACGATATGCGGGGCACGGAAGCTTCGACGATATACTCTACTCGGGGGACGTTGAAGGCTTGAAGTTTGTCGCGTTTTACTTGAATGGCGATCAAGTCGTGGCCTGTTCAAGTTGCCAAATGGATCCGTATGTTGCTAAATTCGCCGAATTGTTAGCTCAGGGGAAGAAACTGTATCGCAAGGATATATCAGAGGGTGATTTATTAAGTTGGGCCAAATAGTTATCATAAATGCGGACGCATGGACCAGTATTATTAAATTATCTAGCAATCGATATTTCGGTTTACTAACAAGCACAAGCAAGTGATGTTTATGATATTTAGAGAGTTTTATAATTTTTCGCTTGAATATATTTTTATATTTATATGTATTTTTATTGTTATCAAGTAAATAAATTTATTCGCTCGTCATATATTAATTGGGGGGAGGGGAACCACTACTATAATTAAAACTAACAAATTTATTAATTACCTTAACATGTAACAACGTATTCACTAATCCCAAGCCTCTTTATAACGTAAATGCCCGAGCCTTGCCTCTAAAGTCACGTTGTCTTTGAATTCTCTCTTCATTGTCTTGAACATGAGAATTCTGGCTTCTTGTTTTCCCAAGGCTGCGGCGTGGCCGAAGGATTGTTCCTGGTTAAGAGAAAAACGAGGGGTAAATCCCTGGCTTTCGTTGGAAAGGGCGAGAAACTTACAGGAGTCAAGTAAGGGTGTCTCAGGTAGAACATGTTTTGCTCTTCGATTCTTAGTTGTTTTTTCATGTCTTGTAAGTGTTCGGGCGTCACTTGCTTTACGAGGCGGTTTTTTCCACGGAAAATGTGGCCATTTGGCATTTTCTTACGAAATAGGGCTTGAAATAACCGCATCTTCGAAATTCTAACCTCAATTGAGCTGCTACGGGTACAGCAGTGTTGCCAACTTGCCAGAGGTGGTGATTTATCACCAGATTTAGTGATTTTTGTTGTTGATGTTATTACCTGATGATTATTATTTTTGAAAAATCGCGATTTTCTGGTGCTTTCTCACAAAATCTAAATAATAAAAACAATTTTCTAAAATTTCTCCTACTGGGAAATAAATTGTAAATAACATTACAGAAATCTGCTTTCCGTGTTGACGTTTATGACGTCTGCACGTCAGGTATTTACACAAGAATACAAAATGCGTTTGAATTAAACGTGCTTATTCCGAAAATACAAGAGGAAAACAGATCAAAAACAACACACAAAACAAGCGGTAAGATATAAATTAATCATTTCTGCGTTATCAATTACCACACACACTTATTGTTATCACTTCTTAGGTTGAGTCGCGGATTATGTGGTCGACTTAAAAATGTCGAATAAACCGTGGGAGAGGCCCTGGACAGCCCAGGAAATCGCAGAGAACGCCTCCAACTGGAACTTGGGGGCAGACGTTGGCTTACTCAAGCACCTGGAGCAGTTCTCAGAAGTATGCGTGCACTCTCCTAAGTCGCTCACTTCTTTCATAAAACAACACATTTCCAGGATTTACTGAGGAAAGCAAATACAACCAACAACAACCTAAACAACTTACTGCAGAACTTAACCAACGCCTCACTGTCTCTGGACATAGCGAGGAATGAGTTCTTGAGCTTAAGCAACACCCAGTTTATTGAAAGCCGAGTCTACGAGGACGATGAGACTCTACCTACAGAGAACGACCAACATAACAGCGTAAGAACAACACTGTTAACGAGGGGCCAACCAAGGACACACCATCTTTTTCTTTGTAGGCAGAAGAAAAGAAGGAGAATGAAGATGATCGCATTAAAGACATGAAGCTCGCTGTGATGACTGGCCTCGAAGTGCTGGATAAGTATTTTGATAAGATTGAAGTACCTGCAAGCGACAGCGAAGATGAGACTGATTGCCCCAGGTACATACCCCTTTCTCTTGATCATCCTCGGTTGACAACTGCGTGCTTTCAGTTTTGTATTAAGGCCTAAAGACCCTTACTTAGATCGACCCCTTCCGTACGTAATCGGTTCGGAGGACTGGCATAAAAAATGGCACGTCGGCCTTGAGGAGTCATCTAGCGATAGCGAAACGGAGAAAGTCTCGGAGAAGTTTAGTGATACTGACTCAGAATCCGACTTGCCAGTCGTTAATCGCCAGGTAAGACCTGCCTTAAGTACAAATAAAATGAGGTCGAAAAGGGCTTGTTTGTTTAGGCTAAGAGCATGTCAGAAAGTGGATCAGAAGCCGACTTATCAAATAGGATGCCGGGGGTCGGACCTGTTGCAAACTCGACGTTCAACGACACGAATAAACATTTCTTCGGGTCTAGTAGCAGCGAGGAGTTCAATTCCGTTTCGGCACAGGTGATTTTGTTAAAAGATACATTAAAACCCCTCTCAAACAGACACGGTTCATTCCAGAAATTGTGTCTGATTAAAAGGAATGTGCACCGCTTAGTAACTTGCATGTAGTCGTATTTCTTCTTTTACTCTTTTTAAAAAGTTATGTTCACTGTCATAATAGCAAGAAACTGAAAATTTAATTCTAGGCACCAATTTCCCAGAATACCTTTGCTGAGCAGTTGGCTGCGAAATTAGGAAACGTTGCAGCCCGTAACGTCGAATTACCTGAACCGGAGGTCAATAAGAGACCAATACAGAAGACTTCAGACATTCGAGACTTCGGTATGTGAACCATTTTTAGTTTCACTTTAGTTTTCATTGTCAGTTTTGCCAATTTCTATCAATTTCTGTCAACTTCTATCAGTTCCTGACAATATATATCAGTTACTGTTAATTTTTGTCAATATTTCTGTCAATATCTATAAGTTTCTGCCAACTTCTGTCAGTTACTTTAATTTCTGTCAGTTACTAGCAATTTCTGTCAGTTACTAGCAATTTCTGTCAATGTTTCTGTCAGTTTCTATCAGATTCTTTCAACTACTGTCAATTTCTATCAGTTTCTTTCAATTTCTGTCAAAATCTTTAAGTTCTTGACAATATGTATCAGTTTCTTTCAATTTTTTTTAGTTTCTGTCAATTTCTATCCATTTCTGTCAATAGCTATCAATTACTGTCAACATTTTTGTCAATTTTTGTCAGTTACTCTCAATGTCTATTAGGTTCTGTCAATTTCTATTAGTTTCTGTCAATTTCTATTAATTTCTGTCAATTTCTATTAGTTTCTATCAATTTTTATTAGTTTCTGTCAATTTCTATTAGTTTTTGTCAATTTCTACTAGTTTCGATCTATTTCTACTAGTTTCGATCTATTTCTATTAATTTCTCTCAAATCCTATTAGTTTCTGTCAATTTCTGTCATTTTTTTCAGTTTTTCTCAATGTTTGTCTCAATTTCTTCAGTTTCTGTCAATTTCTATCAATATCTGACAGCCCTTGTCAATTTCTATCAATATCTGTCAGCCTTGTAAATTTCTGTCAATTTATATCAGTTTTAGTCAACGTTTCTGTTGATTTTATAAACTTCTGTCAATTTTTGTCAATTGTTATCACTTTATGTCAATTTCTATCAGTTCTGTCAATTTCTGTCAATTTCTATCAGTTCTGTCAATTTCTGTCAATTTCTATCAGTTCTGTCAATTTCTGTCAACATTTCTGTCAATGTCTATCAATTTTTGTCAACGTTTCTGTCAATTTTTATTAGTTACTCTCAATTTTTATCAGTTACTATTAGTTTCTCTCAATTTCTGTTAGTTTCTGTCAATTTCTGTCATTTTTTTCAGTTTATACCAACTTTTGTGACAATTTCCGTCAGTTTCTGTCAATTTCTATCAATATATGTCAGCTGTTGTTAATTTCTGTCAATTTATTTCAGTTTTAGCAAAAGTTTCTGTTAATTTCTGACAATTTCTATCAATTTTTATCAGTTCTATCAATTTATATCAGTCTTTGTCAGTTATTGTCAATTTCTATCAATTTTTGTTAGATCTCGCAGGTACCGTCAATTTCTATCAGCTTCTGTCAACGTTTTTTTTTTAAATTGTCAATCATTTTTGGTCAATTTCTGTGAATTTCTATCAGTCTATCAACGTTTCTGTTATTTTCTATTAATTTTTGGTTAGTTTCTATCAATTTCTCTTAGTTTCTGTGAATTTCTATCAACGTTTCTGTCAATATTTCTGTTATTTTCTCTCCATTTCTATCAGTTTCTGTCAAGTTGTATTGGTTTGTCAATTTCTATCAGTTTCTGTAAACTTTTCTGTTAAAGTTTTTATCGATATCTAACAGTTCCTGTCATTTCTTTTCCATTTCTATAAGTTTATGTCAAATTCTTTCCATTTCTATCAGTTATGTCATTTTCTCTCCACTTCTATCAGCTTCTATCAATGTTTTTGTCAATTTCAATATCAATACCCTATCATTTTTTATCAATTTCAATCAATTTTTATAAGTTATTGTCAATTCCTATCAAGTTTCTGTCAACGTTTCTCTCAATTTCTATCAGTTTCTGTCAACTTCTATAACTTTCTGTTAATTTCTGACAGTTACCGTCAATATTTTGTCATTTTCTATCAGTTTCTGTCAATTTGCGTCTGTCATTGTCAATTTCTATCAGTTCCAATCAACTTTCTATCATTTCAATATCAATAACAGTTTTTGATCAACTTTTCTCTCAATTTCTATCAGTTACCGTTAATGTATGATCAGTTTCTATTCATTTCAGTCAGTTCCTGTTAATTTCTGTTAACATTTCTGTCAATTTCTGTCAACATTTCTGTCAATTTCTGTCAACATTTCTGTCAATTTCTGTCAGTTTCTGTTAATTTATATCAATTTCTGTCAGTTACTATGAGTTTCTGTCAACGTTTTCTCATTTTCTATTATTTTCTGTCAATTATTGTCAGTATATGGAAGTTTCTGTTACCTAGTCTACTTTTCTTACAGGGAATTTGTTTTTGAACGAACCACCTCCCCTGGACGACGCGGACGATCTATTCGGGGCCAAGTCGAATCAACACGGCGTTTTCTCAGGGGGCGACGGCCTCTTCGACGACCTCGACAACGACGTCTCTTTTTGGGGCGAGAAAAAGGACGTCGCCAAGCAAGCGCCCCAAGGTGAGTTACTCGTTTAAATAATGCGAATCACTTTTGGGGGACTTAGGTCATTTCAGCGCAAGAGAAGACGGTGCCGAACCTCTTCGACGAGGAAGACGAGGACGACGGTGCAATTTTTACGTCCGTCGTTCAACCACAACCCAAACAGGAGGAAGCCCGCGAAGAAAAACAGAAGAGAATCGATGGCGAGGTGCGGAAATATATAAAGACTTGCGTCGTGGATTTTTTAATGGCGTTTTGATTGTTGCAGCAGAAAAGACCTTCGGCCTACAGTGAAGAAAAAGGAAAGAAAATCGACATCGAGGTGCAGAAATAAATGGATTTGCGTCGTGAATTTTTTCTGACTTTTTAATTGTTGCAGCAGAAAAGACCAAGAGGTCTTTTCGATGACGGTGATGCGAGCGACGATGATATCTTCAACACCGACAAATTGAAGAAGAAGCTCGAGTCCATCGTCCAGCAACAACCCGCAGGGTCTTTATTCGATGAAGAACCACCGCCTTTAATCACGAATGAAAAAAGCGACGGCAAAAAGATCCCAGTCGGGGGTGTATCAGTGCTTGCCCGTCATGAGCTTAAGAAAGCCTTAAAGACACGGCGGCACTCATCGGAGGGTTCGGAAAGTGACACACAAAACGTGAAACGCGAAGACCAAACGAAAAATGAAGACAGAGACATCTTTTCTTCGGCGGGCAAGGAAGGGGCACCCCCGAAGAGAAAGAGCGTCGGGTTGTTCGATCAAGGTGACGAGTTATTCGACGATTTATTCAGTGAGGGGCCCCAGAAGAAATTCTCTTCGGGCCTGTTTGATGACGCAGACGATTTTATGAGCGCTCAAACCAAGCCGAGATTATTCGAAAGCCCGAAGAAGCAAAAAGAAAGCGCCCCTGAACACGGTCGCAGGAAGAACGACGTGAAACCATTGAGCCTATTTGATGATGATGATGGATCTGAGGATGATTTCTTCGGAATTTCTTCGGCTAGGACGAAACAACTTTCGCCACCAAAAGAGACCGATATATTGGAGCAATCACCTCGGAAGGAGCCAGAACAAAATGCGAACAAAACAGGGCAGATTTTAGATGGTGATGGTGGTGATGAGGACCCCATGTTGAAAGGGAACATCAACAAAACCGGGCAGAGTTTTGATGGTGATGATGAGAGCCCCTTGTTGAAAGGGAACATCAACAAAACCGGGCAGAGTTTTGATGGTGATGATGAGAGCCCCTTGTTGAAAGAGAACGCTACCAAAACCAGGCAGACTTTGAGCCTGTTTGATGATGACGGGGCGGAAGAAGACGATGATCTTTTCTTAATCACTCCGAAGACAGTGAAACAGAAAAGTGACAACCCCCTCCTGAGGAACGATTCCTTAGGCAGCGAGGAAGAATTATTTAAAGAAATCAAAGAGGACTCGCCAAGCGAAACTTTGGGACAGTCCAAGGCTGCGAGTGGCAATTTATTTGAGGTTCAGACCACATTTGCCCAAACCATTCCTGAAATTACAAGCCCCGATTTGAAAAGCGAAGAAAAGACCGCAACCTTGATAGAAAATGACTCTAATTTGTTTTCTGCTGAAGGCAACGCCGTCGCAGATAAAAAAGAAGAAGTCGAAAGAAATTTATTTGGGGTGTCTGCGCTGGAGGAGTCGGGTCGTTCCCAGGAGGGTTCGAGCTTGAATTTATTTGACCCGATTCCACCACCCGATTTGGAAAATTGGGACACAAGGTCCGAGAATAATTTATTCGAGGATGACATTTACTCTTTCGATAATGGACCGAGTGTGAATGGGCAGAGGTCGAGTATCTTCGACGTAGAGCCACCCTCGTTGCTGTGCAACGAATCAAGTGGGATTGTACGAGATCAGAGTGCCAGGTGTGCGCCTTGCATATCGCTGTTTGCCCCCGTCCCCGAATAATCCTTGTGTAATTTCAGGGTTGAAACAGACGACTCATCCTTCTTCCCATATGCCTCATCATCAAGGAGATTATCGACTGATTTATCACATGAAGACGACAGCATTTTTGTTACGAAGACCAAGAATATAATCGACTCGAAACTGCTGCACGATATCCCCGAGGTATCACCGCAGACTTCTGATGAGAGCTTCACGTCTGCTGTTGATCTAACGCCAAGTGGAAACGTCGATGATTTATATTCGGAGGCGACCACGTTTACTGAATCGCTTTCACGGGTGAGTGTTACGGGAAAAACGAAGGAAGATGACGTCGAGGAGAAACTCGAGAAGAAACCCCCCATTCCCAGCAAAATTAAGCCTCAGGTTCAACCCATCCAGGATACCAAAGAAGGAAAAGAAGATAAGCCCAAGGACGGTTAGTGAGTCATTTATAAAAACTTAATTAAAAAAAATTAATTCCATCGTACGTGCGCCAAAAAAACAGAGGTCCAAGCAAAAGCAAACAACTTTATTCATTACGTTCACCTCTCGTATGATATTAACACTTTCATCTTCAAAATGCGTTTTTTATTATTTGCACACCTCGTGCCTATCTTATCAAGATCGTGTTCTGTTAAATTAAAAACGCGCCCATGCAAATATTATTATGCATATTGATTATTTTGGCCTTGTGCTAATATGCAAGACAAAAAAAAAACACACTCGAGCAGTCGGTTGAGTTGCTGTGCTGCAGCCTGAAAAAAATTTTTCCTGTGTGCAGGAGGCCCAGGCAAACTCAAACATAATTTGAACATTAACGTCCGGGCGCTACTTCCGGGGGCGCCGCTTCACAGGAGGAGCTTGGAAAAGTCGAAGAGCCTCGACTTGTCCGGAGATTCGGAGCACCAGGTCGATGCCGAAACCGCATCGGATGACTTGCTAAAGAATTCCAGGTCGAACGAGGCGAGCCATTCGGAAAGTAGCTTGTACAATCCGGAAGGTTCAGTGGAAGTACTGCAGAGCATAACGAAGGTAAACACTTAAATTTAAAATCAACCCTCGTTTGAACGTCCACGCCTAAGAGCTCAGAGTTTCTTTGGGGGGGATGGTTGGGAGCAATCACTTTAATTGTTACCACCAAGTTCTTTTCTATTTTTTTAATCTGTGCAGGTATTTATATACTTACAAAACAAAAGTGAGATAAAACATCAAGCCCACTTTTGATCTTTTAAAATACAGGGTGTAATGTAATGGGGAATAGTCAATGAGGAGTACTTCGGGGGTTTCTCTTCCAGGACCCTAACTGCAAAGTTATGAATTTTGTTCTTAGTTACAATAAAAAAAACAAGCTCCCAGAGAGCTTTTTTTTTATTTCCATTGCCTTCATAGTTACCTCTGGAAGCTACGCCGGTGGATCATTAAATACTTTGCACGCTATTTCAAGCTTAAAACTAAAAGCCGAGCCTCCCATTCACCTAGAATCGCCTCCGAAAGTTTTGCTAGTTTCGAATGGAACACCCTGTACGTTATTTCATGCCCATAATTAAGAACCAAGTTTCCCAATCTCTTTCGATTCCAGAATCGCCTCTAAAACCTTTAAGATTGGCTCGTGAAATCCTGCGTTCATTTCACGTCTAGAATGTTCTTGTTGATTCTAGAATTTCCCTCACAAGTTCTGCCAATGGATAGATACACACCCTGTGCACCATTTCATGGTTTCAATTAAAAACCTCTTTGACGAGAAGTCTTATACCTATTGAGTCCAGAACTGCCCCCGAAAGCTTTAACAATGAATTGTGAGACACACTGCATACTATTTCACGTCTAGAATGTTCCTGTTGAACTCAGAGGTCTTGTTAGTGGATAACGAGACACCCTGTGCACCGTTTCATGCTTGCAACTAAAAACTAAGCCTCTTTGACAAGATCCCTTATACCTATTGAGTCCAGAACCGCCCCCGAAACTTTAACAGTGAACTATGAGACACCTTGCATACTAATTCACGTCTAGAATGTTCCTGTTGAACTCAGAGGTCTTGCCAGGGGATAAAGAGACACTCTGTGCACCGTTTCATGCTTACAAATAAAAGCCAAGCCTTTTTGACGAGATCACTTATACCTATCGAGTCCAGAACCGCTCCTGGACGTTTTAACAGTGAATTGTGAGACACCCTACATACTATCTCACATCTAGAACGTTCCTGTTGAACTCAGAGGTCTTGCCAGGGGATAACGAGACACTCTGTGCACCGTTTCATGCTTACAACTAAAAGCCAAGCCTCTTTGACGAGATCACTTATACATATCAAGTCCAGAACCGCTCCTGGAAGTTTTAACAGTGAATTGTTAGACACCTTACATACTATTTCACGTCTAGAACGTTCCTGTTGAACTCAGAGGTCTTGCCAGTGGATAACGAGCCACCCTGTGCACCATTTCATGGTTACAACTAAAAATCAAGCCTCTTTGACGAGATCCCTTATACCTATCGAGTCCAGGACCGCCCCCGAAAGCTTTAACAGTAAATTGTGAGATACCCTGCATGCTATTTCACGTCTAGAATGTTCCTATTGAACTCAGAGGTCTTGCCAGTGGATAACGAGACACCCTGTGCATCATTTCATGGTTACAACTAAAAATCAAGCCTCTTTGACGACATCCCTTATATACCTATCGAGTCCAGAACCGCCCACGAAAGCTTTAACAGTCAATTGTGAGACATCCTACATACTATCTCACATCTAGAACGTTCCTGTTGAACTCAGAGGTCTTGCCAGGGGATAACGAGACACTCTGTGCACCGTTTCATGCTTACAACTAAAAGCCAAGCCTCTTTGACGAGATCACTTATACCTATCGAGTCCAGAACCGCTCCTGAACGTTTTAACAGTGAATTGTTAGACACCCTACATACTATTTCACGTCTAGAACGTTCCTGTTGAACTCAGAGGTCTTGACAGTGGATAACGAGACACCCTGTGCACCATTTCATGCTTACAACTAGAAACTAAGCCTCTGACAAGATTCCTTATACCTATTGAGTCCAGAACCGCCCTCCAAAAGCTCTAATAGTGAATACTATTTCACGTCTAGAATGTTCCTGTTGAACTCAGAGGTCTTGCCAGTGGATAATGAGCCACCCTGTGCACCATTTCATGGTTACAACTAAAAATCAAGCCTTTTTGACGAGATCCCTTATACCTATCGAGTCCAGGACCGCCCCCGAAAGCTTTAACAGTAAATTGTGAGATACCCTGCATGCTATTTCACGTCTAGAATGTTCCTATTGAACTCAGAGGTCTTGCCAGTGGATAACGAGACGCTCTGTGCCCCGTTTCATGCTTACAACTAAAAACTAAGCCTCTTTGACCAGATCCCTTATACCTATCGGGTCTAGAACCGCCCCCGAAAGCTTTAATAATAATAATTTTATTTCACGTCTAGAATGTTCCTGTTTAACCCAGAAGTTTTGGCAGTGGATAACGAAACACTCCCACGTCCCATTTCTTGGCTGCAACTTCTTTGAAGAGGTGCCTTATCCCCTTCGATTCCAGAACCGCCCCTAAAAGTTTAAACAGTAGACCGTGAAACACCCTGCATACTATTTTATGTCTAGAATGTTCCTGTTTAACCCAGAAATTTTAACAGTGAAAGAAACACTCTGTATCCCATTTCTTGGCTGCAATTTCTTTGAAGAGATGCCTTGTTCCCTTCGATTCTAGAAGCGTCCTCAAAAGCTTTAACAGTACATTGTGAATCACCCTGCATATTGTGTCACGTCTAGAATGTCCTCGTGAATTCTTCGTCCCCAAAAGTGGATAATGATAATAGTATGTAAACCATTTCATACTTAAGATGAAAAGTCAAGCATCCCAGAGGAGTTGCCTTAAACCCATTATCATGCCCAGAATTAAAAATAGAGCCTCCTAGACATGTTACCATATTTCCAACGACTCCAAAATCACCTCCAGAAGGTTTGCTGTTCGCCCTGAACAGTATTTAATGCTTGGAGCTGAATTGTAAGCCTCCCAACAAGTTGTCTTACCACCATCCACTCCAGAAACATTACCAGAAGCTTTTTCTGTGGATCCCAATGAATCATGGGAAGGTCCTGTATATCATGGCATGCCTGGAACTAAAATACTTAACAAATTGCCTTATCCCATCCACTCCAGAAACATTCCCAGAAGCTTTTTTGTTTTGCCAAGGGATCATGAGACGTCCTGTATATAATTCCATGTCTTTAAGTAAAAGTCCAAACTAATTGCCTTATCCCCATCCACTTAAGAAATATTTCTGTAACTTTTGCCGCTTTGCCAGTGGATCATGTAATATGTATATCATTTCGCCACCGACCCCTAGACCGTCTTAACGCCCCTAATTGTCTCTGAACCCGTTACCGTGACGTCCACAGAAGTAAAACTAAATCCAAAAGCCTCCCAAAGAACTTGCCTTTTTTCCATCGACTGGATTTTTGCTGAAACCATTCCCTGTACATCATTTTGTGATAGTAACTTTAGGAAACTTTTTTCTTGATTACATTTACCATAGGATAGAGCTAGAATCCCAATAAGAAGGCGTCCATCGACGAAGAAAGGCAGAGAAGCAATACGTAAGTCCTGCATCGACTTCTCCGGCTTGGAACAGCACGGCTCTACTCAAGCAGAAGAAGAGGAAGACGTGCCAAAATTAACCCCCCCATCATTCCCGGCGGAGCTGACCAAGAAGTTGGCCGAAACTGATGTAGTAGGACAACCCATGGACGTGCCAAATAAACCTGGTGGGGACGATCAACCCGCCATTGTTATATCCGACCTTGAAAAAGAGGAGACGATTCAGTTGGAACCCGATAAGAACCTGCTGATTCCAAATTTCAGCGGCGAAAGGCGGACCTCGTTCGTCAAGACGGACAACTTCGAGTCGCCAGATTTCAAGAAGTCCGACCTCTTCGACGACGAGGAGGACAACGGCGATGATATTTTCAGCACGAAGAAGTTACCACCCAAGTCGGATATGTTTAAGAGGTCGCTGTTTGAGGACGATGATGATGACGCGGAGGACATTTTTGGAACGCCCTCTGCGGTTACTGCAAAAGTGGGCGGTGAGTCTTTTTTATCAAACAAAAAAAAAGACCATGCAAATGGCACGTGTGAATCTTTTAGTTGTGATTCTAGTTGCCGTGCAATAAAAGTTGCTTGCTTTGTTTCAGGTGATTTTAAATCCAGTACCAGTAGGAGGCCTAATAAGACGAGTATCTTGAAAAAGCTGGAGAACACAGAAGTGATTTTCGATCCCTTGGACGCCCTCAACAACCAATAAGTCAGCGAATTCCTTTTGACAAAAATGAAGAGATGAAACACCTACACAAAATTATAAAAAAAATTCTCAAAAACTTTTGTATGTGATTTTGATAAGGATTCTTTTGCTTTTTCGTTTGTATCTTCGTTAGTTTAAATATTATGTAATACAAGGATAGAATAAAAAGTTACGCATTTTTTAAAACTTATTTATTTCAAGGACAAGTTATTATTTTGTTCTTGTGCCTACGAGCTGTATAGCGGCTCCGTATATCAGCCCCACTATTGACCCAACGAACTCCATCACGTAAACACCAAAATCACCTGGTAAAAAAAATTTGGTCTTCTCACTCGTCAACGCGTTGGTCTTCGCCTCTGGTTCCTCGATTTTCAGAACCAATTCATTGGTCTGGGTGCTACTGTCGTTCCCATCGAAGTCCTCGCCGAAATCAAACTCAAAATCCGAATCTTTTGCCTCGCCACCTTCGTTGCCGCTGTCTTTGTTGGTTGGAATGAATTGTCTCCCGATCTCCGCTATCAATTGCAGCTTGCGCAGAATTTTGCTGATTTTCTTCTGGAATATGTTGGGGGTGGCTTCGTTTTGGTTGTTTGTGTCGCCCCCTACTTCATCGAATGGTTCCTCCTCCTTAACGTCTTGGTACTTGGAGAGCTCCCGGATTTTTTCGGGTTTCGGTTGGCGCAGGTCCTCAATGTTGCCTGAACTTGAAGACGAGGAAATCAGTGAGGAGGCCAGAGTTTGAAACGCGTTTTGTAAGAAGGGTTTCGCCTGCGTCTCTTTGCACACCTTAAAAATGAGAAAAAATTCATGGTTGGCTTTACAAAATAAACGATTTGATGAAGGAAGAGGAATGCATACGAAACAATAGACGGAGGTTAGCTAGTGACGTAACGTTTCCAAAATACTCAGCACAAATTACGAAGGATATTAAAGTAGCAGAATTTGAAAGACGTGGAGGAACGGAAACAAAAGAAGAACATTTAAATGAATTGATCCCGATGTAAGTCGCCAATTGGTGAGAAAAAAAGAAGAAGCCCAGGAGGAGATGGTCTGATAGTGTGCAAAAGACTTTGAAGTACTTGAAGAAAGAAAGGAAAAGTGAAAAGCAAAGAAGAATGGAAAAGGTGAGTAGTCTGGTCGTATTCTGAAGAAAGGCAAGGAAACTGAGGAGAAGATGATGTGATAGTGCCTTAAAGAAGTCCAGTTGGCTCGTGGTCTAAAGAAAGGTCCCTAAGGAAGCTTAGGAGAAGACGAGGTGAGAGTGCTTTAAAGAAGTCCAATTGGCTCTTGGTCTGAAGAAAGGTAAACGTAGAAGAAACTGATGTGAAATTATAAAAAAGAGTTTGAAAGCCTTGAGGAATAAAGGAGTGAGAGGAAGAGAGAAGACCAAAAATAATAGAACTTAGAAGATGACAAAAAAAAGAGAAGTTGGAAGACCTGGAGAACGTAAACTGAAAAGGAAGAGAAGAATGAATTGAAGATAATAAAGACAACTAAGCAAATTCAGGAGAAGATAATATGAGAATATAGAAGAGAAACTGGTAGGTTAGAAGAATAAAAAATGAGAGGAAGATTAGGATTAGAAATAATGGAAGTTGTACTTCAATGATGCTTAAAGAAACTCAATTGGTTTGATATTTAAAGAAAATAAAGAAAATCTAGGAAAAGAAAGAGAAGAATGTTTTGAAGAATATAAAGAGGAGACGACCAGCTCGCTCAAGGGGGAAAAACAAAAGAGAGATGATGTGAGAGTATAAAAATGACTTGGAACGCTTGTGAAACAAAAATCGATAAACAAAAGAAGAATGAAGAAGGCATAAAAAGCTCAATTACTTCGAAAGCGTAAAAAATTATTTGAAAAATATGAGAAACCAGGAAGTGAAAAAGAAGAGAAGAACGGAAAAGACGAACAATTCAACGAGGCTTAGACAGAAAGGAAAGCGCTTACGAGATTATGTTTTGCGAGCGTAAAACAACTTAGGGGACGTGCGGAACAAAAAGAAACTGGCAAACAAAAGAAGAACGACGTTTGAAAAAAAAACTCAAAAGAAGCTGGTATGAAAGCGTAAAGAATCATTTGAAAAGACATAAAATGAAGAAAGGAGGAGAATGAAGACAAGACAATGTGTTAGCGTAAAAGCACTTGGTAAGCCTGCGGAACAAGAAAAGAAGAATGAAAAAGATTAGCACTCCTACGAAACTTAAAAAACCCAACTAGTTCAAGGTCAAAACAAAAGCCCAGAAGAAGCTGGTACAAGCACTACAACGAAGCTTAAAACAAAGACGAAAGAAGGTGGTCAGAGAGTGTAAAAGACCTTGGGGAGGGAAAACTGAAAAGAAACAGAAGAACGGAAGAGGTGAGTGATCCTAAGAGGCTTAAGAAGCACAATTAACTTCAAGTCGGAAAAAAGAATTCCAGTAGAAGATGGTATAAGAGTCTCTTGTTATCTTCATTTGTATTTTTGTTCAGACTTTAATTTAATTGGGTATTTAAGTCACTTAGGAACTTTCACTTTTTCCGTTCTTATTTTTCTTTTCCTCTTTCCCAAAGTGAAAAGAAAAAGCCAAGGCTTAGCAAAAGAAATCATTCGAAAGAAGATGACATGACAGCATAAAAATAACTTGGAAGGCTACAGGAACAAAAACTGAAAAGCAAAAGAAAAATGGAAAAGTCCTACGAAGCTTAAAAAGCTTCTCAAAGAAAAGAAAGTAGCTCCAGAAGAAGACGGCGTGAGAGTATTAAGAAGACTATGAAATGGAAAGGAAGGACATGGTTTAAAAAAAAAGATGGCATGAGAGCGAAAAAGTACAAAAAAAGAGCAGAAAACTCCAATTAATTTCAAGTTTGAGAAGAACTTGAACTTGGAGGGCCTCAGGAACTAAAACTGGAAAGCAAAGAATCAATGCAAATTTGAGTACTCGTGTGAGGTTTAAAAAGCCAAATTAGCTCAAGGTCTAAAAGAAAAGGAAAGAAACCCGTCAGTGCAAAAGATATTTTGAAAACCTTTCACAAAGTGAAAAAGAATGAAAACCACGAGTAGTTCAAGTAGGTTCAGGAAAAAAAAAAAGTACCGGGAAGGAGTTGTTATGAGAGAAGAAAAGGGCCAGAGGAATAAAAAAATGGAAAGCAAAACATGAAAGAAACAAACGAGTAATCCGTGTTAGGCTTAAAAGCTTGGGGTCAAAAGTAAAGAAAAAAAACTCAGGAGCATCGGAACGAATTTGGAACCTGAAGAATATAAAGTGAAGTGGAAAAGGCGAGGCTTGAAAAAAGAAAAGAAGAGGAAGGGGAAGAGAAGATGGCATGGGAACGCAAAAAAAATTAGGATGGCTTGAGGATCAGAAAAGGAATGGAAAGTTGAGTGCTCCTGCGTGGATTAAAAGTTTGGAAGAAAAGATAAGAAACCCACAGGAAGGAATAGAAAGTAATTTGAAGAACATGAAATGAAAAAGAAGGGGAGATAAGACCAGGCTAGAAATGAAGATCGACGCTCGGAAGAAAAAGAGACAATTTGAAAGGTTTGAGGGGAAAGGCCAAATTAGTTTCAAATTCGAAAGAAAAAAGAAGAAACAGAATGAAAAAGAGGCTTAAAAGGCTACCTTCAGATTCGAAAGAAAAAAGGAACAAAATAAAAAGAGGAGAATGGAAGAAATGAGAACCAACTCGTTGTGCCAGAAAATGAAAGAGGAGGGAATACAAAAGACGAAGAACGAGGCTTTGGAAAAAAAGGAAACCGGAAGCGGAGGCTCTAAAAACAAAATAAAAATGGAGAAAACGAAGGTTCAAAAGTCCGACGAAATCTAGAAGGAAGAGAAAATCGAAAAGCTCTAAAGCTGAAATAAAAACAAATGAAAGCGAAAATGTGATAAGTAATCTGTAAATGAAAATGAAAATTTGTATGTTTCAACGAAGACAGAAAAAAAATGGAAAACCTAAAGACAAAAAGTGAAAAGTAAGAAAATAATTAAACAGTTAAAATTTTTTTCTTTCATAGATAGTGCACAAAAACGTAAATTAAAACTTGATGTACTTACCAGGACGATACAGCAACACAAAATCAAAACCTTTACGTTCATCATCATCACGTTTTTTTTTTCTACACAGGGCATCCCGCAAAGTCACTCAAAATACAACGCGAAACAGTTTGAAGGACCGGGAGCAATCTTTTTTTATATTCATTCATTCAACTCCCTACCATTGCTTCTATGTATTAGGCAATCAAACGCAGAACAAAGTATTGGTAATTTTTAAAATTGATTCGAACGGAAACCTACACCAAATAATTAGTTATTATTACGAGCATTAAAAAAAAAATCAGGAGAGGTGCAATTAGAACAGCACAATTTTTAAAGGCGCTCACTATATTAATAACTAAAACGTTTACGTGAATGTGAGGTTTCTTCTTCTTTGTTGCACGCACCGTATTCATAAAAGGGTGTCAATGCCTCTAGCTTTTGTGTAATTAATATTCATAAGCTTAGGCTAATCAATGGGGAAACGTGGACAATGAGATTATTAGTGAGGTGATAATTTTCTTTAACGCCCAAGGCTAATTAAGTATATGAGCCAAAATATTTAAGTAATTTTTAAAACAATTACGATTTTAATTGCAGCTACTTAAATTAAATGTAGTTTGAAACTTGGCTGCCAGAGCGTTCAATGATAGAACATCGAATGTTATTATTCTAGCAACACCGTGCCCGGTGCATTTAGAATATTGATTAATTTTGTTTGCATAATTCGCCGATAATCGAATAGATGTCCTAAATTTTTATTGTTTCAGAAATAAGTTTTGAGAATCTCGCGTTTAATAAACAAACAAACCACAATTTTGCAGTTCACTGTTTGCGCCCCCGTTCTAAATACAATTTGCTATTTTATTTGGACTTCGCAATTTAAGTCAAGGTTTAGTAAATTTATCTTCGCAGTCATATACGAACCAATAAATTATGTTATTATGATAATAGCAGTACTGTTTGTTAAGTTAACAAGGTGGTTTAGTAAAAAAAAAAAACAATGTAAGGCAAGTTCCATGTACAATCACGTTTAACTAAATCTGGTACCCCTGATTGAGTACGATCAGAGCCATTCTGACTCATTTCTTTTTAAAGACTGTGCGTTAAAAAAATGACCATAATAATTTTAAATATCTCTTCTTTATCGTGATTTCTTCAGAGACACCATGTAAAGGTTCTCAGTGTGAAATAACTTGTCGTGACTCGTCTCTTTCTTCTCGTTTCTT
The DNA here is from genome assembly GCA_039766575.1 of Serrognathus titanus. Taxonomy (NCBI): domain Eukaryota; kingdom Metazoa; phylum Arthropoda; class Insecta; order Coleoptera; family Lucanidae; genus Serrognathus; species Serrognathus titanus. Next base: position 2,194,631 of record CM077911.1, read on the forward strand.
CTTAAAGAAATTGTTGAAGACGTTAAACTTGAGTTTCCTTTTTTGCATCAAGAAATTTTCAATGCTCGTTCTTTTCAATCGTCGAGAAAGCTCCAACGGTGTCACTTTGTCTACATTGTTCCTGATCGTCACATCAGCTCGCTTTCCGAGGAGGTATTCCACGATATTCAGACGATCCTCTTCTACAGCACAGTGCAGGGTAGCGTTTCCCTTCAAGTTTCGTCTCGTATTCACATTCGCCCCGTTTTCAACAAGCAGTTTTATTGCATCCCAACAATACTTGAACGTAATGCTTTCAAGGGACAGATCCAAAGGTGTTTGGCTGCTAACTTTCACGTTCACCTTGGCTTTTTTACCCAGGAGGTACTTCACCATATCGTGACGTTTCGTGATGACAGCTCGATGCAAAGCGGTGTATTCCTTGGAGTTGTCTCTGTGATCAACGGAGATTCCATTTTCCACGAAGAGCCGCAACGCTTCCCAATTTTCTTCATCCCGAAGCTAGAGCGCCCACTAACATTTTTTAAGATGGTGTTAGCTCCGTTAGCTTCCCTGTTTGCAAATACGTCGGCCCCTTTCGATTCCAGTAATTTGAGCATATCCAAGTTGTTTGGGGATAATTGAAGGGTATTCTTCCCACGTATGAGACTAGCTAGAACAACGTGTAACATCGTAAACCCGTATTTGTCAATCTGGTTTACGTCTGCGCCAGCTTCGATTAACCACTCAACTACCTTTAAGTGCCCTGCCTTCACCGCCCATTGTAATGGTGTGGATTCGTCCTCGGAATTTGCGGTATTTACGCAGCCCCATATTTCAACCATTTCCTTGACGGCGTTTAGGTGGCCGGTGAAAGAAGCTGCGCAAAGTGGTGTGCAACCGGAAAGCAACATTTGTTGAACCACATCTTTCCTTTCCAAGTCACCCAGCTTACGTTTGATAGATCCCAGGCCTAGTTGCCCTCCGCACGATTCAAGATCTTCATTGCAGATTTGAATCCTAAAAATGACGTACCTATTAGTTATAGGTGGAGACAAGGCACAACAAAAGAAAAAAATCAAAAATTTACTTCCCCTATGAAAGTATGGAACATCCTCTTGTTAGAATTTGTTGAACATTGGGCAAACCATGAGTCGATGAAAACAAAGTTATTACTTACATTTGTTTTTTTTAAAGTCCTCGAAAAAACTAACGCATTCAGTACGTTTGTTCTTCAGCGCAGCATCGATTGGTGTATCACCCCAATTGTCGGTGACTTCAATGTAGGCACCTCTGGACGTGAGGATTTTTAACGTACTCCACCGAGCCAAGCCTAGCCGCTGCATGTAAGGCAGAAATGCCCTCCTCAGAATTCGCGTTGACATCAACAAAGACCCCTATCAAATTCACAAACGCAGAAACTTTGTAGTGGAAAGTGGTTTCCAAAAATCTAACCAAATGGTTTTAGAACTTTCCAATCTGATTAGTAGTTTCAGCACACTCGCTTGGCTCTAGTGGATGGCAAACATTGCTAGTTTTTGGACATCCATGTAAATTTCACAGTTGAGCAATAAATTTAGAAAGTCCACCTGACCACCTCTGATGATGTATGTAATTACGTTGTATGAGCTGAGGATCGATTGATACCCGGTGGTGTTATCGCGCTCACCCACTCGGCCCAAAATTTATTCATTTTCTTCCCAGGCAAATAAAAAATTATGTTTGAACACCCCCAGTAGCAGGCAATGTAGAATAAGTCGTAATTTCGAGTGTAAATCGCATACTGTTGCCAGTCCCACCCCAAGAAGTCAATCTGTTGTAGAAATGATTCCTGGTTTGCGAAGCGTTGGACGATTTCGTTTATAATTTCGCAGATCATCTTATTATCGGGGTGTGTCACAATTTCAACCTTATTAAAGTGACTTGCGCACAAGTGAAGAGGAGTCCTCTTCAACTGATCGCACATCACCAAATTAGGTCTTTTAGCAATTTGTTGTACCAACTCCAAGTTTTTATTTACAACAGCGGCGTGCAAGGGATACTCCCGCGTAACCAGTTTATCAAACATGAAACGCACCATTTGGAGACTCGGTTCGAATAGAGCCTCGTACATGGGCTTGAAGGCTTTGTCATTCAAGTTTAAGGCAAGCCACTTCGCAGTTAGGTACTCCGCATAGGTCTTATGAGAAAAAATCGGGAAGGCGTCGATGACAGTCGTGATTAAACCGAGGTGGTTCTTGTATTCCACCACGTTACATAATAGTTCCTCGATTTCGTCTAAATTAACAATTCCGTGTCTCAAAAGGAAGCGTCTTCCGTAAATCGAAAGGAGTGCCAAAATTTGGTGAACCCTAATTAGATTGTCGACTTCCACCACCATGTCCTGGACGTGGTTCCTTTTCAGGTTGATGCCGAATTTTTTGAAATAAATTTTGCATTTGGTGGTAACAAAATGGTCATAAACGTCGATTTCTCCCAGGTCATCATTCCATTTCAACTCGCCCTTCGGTGATATGGTAGTTAACATGTTGAGATGGAGGGGTATTTTATAGAAATCTGAAAGTCAACGGTCATCGCCGTTCGAGAGTTTTTTTTATATCATCATTACTGAAGCCTTCCATATCCGTAGCCAAAAGGTAAAGGCGCTCTTGGATGTACGTCTCTGCGTTGGGGCGGGTCGTCATCCACGTGTACACACCTAGTTTTCTAATTCAACAATCAATTTCACCACATCATAAATGTACCGAGGAGAAATCTCATCGAATGCATCAATCAAAACAGTAACTGCATTTTTGCTTTTCATATAATCAAATAACTGTCTGCAAAAGAAATTATCGCTTTCGTCTCCTTCGATTTTGCGATAAAAATATTCCAAAGGGTCGCGTAAAATTTCCTCGAGTCTTTCACATAGATCTTCATTGTACTCGTTCAAGTTAATCCTCAACACCCACCTATCTGAAGAACAATGTTGAGCTAACGTGTCCAAGATCGTCGTCTTTCCCATGCCGGGAACGGAGCTAATCACATTAATGTTACCTCTAAAATACTTCAGCAGGTCATCCTCCTCAACAGTCTCGTTCTTAACTACAAAGTTATTTAGCGTCGTGATGCTGCCCCAAGATTTCTTCCACTCTAAACAAGACTCATGTACCTTTAGATGATGTATCGGACTGGGTTTGATCTGATCAAATTTCTTCGCCAATTTATCAATATCATCTTCTGATATTAGGATAACACAATTTTCGCCCTCGACCATCTCCTTTGGTAGATTTTGGCCATTCGTTAATCTACGACGTTCAGTCAGTTCATTAGGTTTTGATCCAAACAAGAGTCTATCATGAAAATACAGTTTCTCGTATCCCATAGGACCTCTTGCCTCAAGAGTATCTTATAAAATTTCCTTTTAATGTAGTTTTCACAGTTCACTTCGAGTTTTCTGCCAACAACGATGGTTTCGCCCATGTTCATGAGAAGGAATTGGCGTGCAGAAACTCGGATCCACGATATCTAACAGCCTTATGGCTTTCCTACCTTGCAACGACACTTGTATGTGAGCAACCACCTCGAGCTTCTGCTTCAGGTTATATAAATCAATCACGTTTTTAAAAATTTGGAATTTCTCTTAAAGATTTTGTTCTTGTTCGCTTTGGATGTAATCCTGGATGTACTCGACGAATTTCTTCGTGGCGTCAGGCCGAACCTCGCCGAACGACTTCGATTCTGGAGGCGATGGCTTCAGAAATCTGCATGTTATCCAGCTGGTCGCTGTAAAATCGAAATTGAGGGAAGAACTTTGCGTATTCCGCACATTTCGAAGGCAAATCGTTATATACCATCACGGCAGAATCTAGTTCCTTGCGGAAATACTCAGATATACCAGCTAGGGTCTTCTCAAGTAACTGAGGGTTGATTTCGACCAATAATTTTTTAACAACGCCGGCAACGTCAGCTAATACAGCCTCAAAATCCTGGAGCTTTGAGCTTTTCAATTCCTTCTTGAAGACATTGCAAATATTTAGTACGACTTTTGGATTATCCCCTTCAACTTTCGCCGTAATACTTTGAATCACATTCTCATAATTCGCTTGGATGCTCGTGAAGATATAAGAACGTAGAAACTGTGTAAATTCAGGTGGTTCCGTGTGAATTTGAAACTTATGGTACCCATTTGAGCTGGTGTTGATAAAATCCAAATCGGTAGATTGGTTATGAGGGGTTGCAGCACAAGTTAAAGAAGTGCGACCATCTAGAAATATGTTGTTTCTATTTTTGCACATGGCTGCGTTTGTAAACAGACACAGCACAATATCTCCCGGTGCAAACCCTCTCGATAAGTGGTCCTCATTTTGAGGAAGTAAAGTAAGTAAGTAAAAGTCGCCGTTCTTCTTGTTGATGAAATTAACGCATTTCTGTCTGTTTGCTTTGTGTTTCAATTGAACAGCGTGTAATGACTCGCTTCCGTTTTTAAAGCGAGTCCTCACGACCATGTCGTCGAAGGCACCATAATCTTTGGCATTCGACGCTATCAGTACGTCATAAACGTCTTCATCCAAGACTGATCTGATTGCATACAAAGCAGTAACTTTAGTCTTATAACCGCCTCCGAAATTCACAACTTCTCCCCTTTTTTTATAAACCTACGAGAATACTTTATGTCATATAACTCACCCTCTTTGGTTTTTACGTATATACCAAATTGTGGTTTTGTCTCGTGGTTTTCGGTTGTTCTTCCTGAAAAGAGATGACTTATTTTCAGGTAATTGAAAAACTGAATTACTTACTAGTTTTCCCGTGAAATCAAAGCCGGTGGTGTCCATTACTCGATTTTCCATTTCGCTTCATCCGAGGAACCTGTTTCACGTCAGAAATTAATGCAATTATCGAAACATGACATTCAATTCGTTGACGAATTTCTTCGTGACGTCAGACGGAACCTCGCCGAATGACCGCTCGATTCTAGAGGCGATGGCTTCAGAAATCTGCATGTTATCCAGCTGGTTGCTGTAAAATCGAAATTGAGGGAAGAACTTTGCGTATTCCGCATATTTCGAAAAGAAATCGCCATATATGACCATGGCAGAATCTAATTCTTTGCGGAAATACTTTCTGTTAACTTCAAAATTTAAATCTCTTGACTTTGTTCACGTATTTGATGGATCCTGGACAATTTTTGATACCTACTTAAAAATAGAATAATCAAATTTTGTGGAGATAGGATTACTTCAAAGTGGTATTTTAGATCCGTTATTGTGCGCTGCGGCACGTTTATCTTACCTTTAATTCCGAACGTGGATTACGCTATCAATTCCTGGTAGTTAAAAAAATGAGTAAAAAATGAGTACCTAACCTACTTTCGTTAATCTTCGTCAATTTTTGACAAAATAATTCAATGCATTTTACAGAGCGATGTTTATCTGTTGACTTATAAAGCTTTTACGAAATCTGTTATTTTTATCATTGATCACGGCTTTTATCTCACTTCGATATTGTATATTCATGGAGGCAAAGGAATGGGTAAAGTTGCTGTCACTTAACACATCAGGAATTTCCTTTCGTATTAAACATTTTCAAATTAATTTTCCTACTTTAAAAACTTAATTTTTTATTTAAGTCTTCTTTTACAATCGAAATTTCAAGGCGACCTTATTTAAAAATGTTCTTCAAAATTTGGTGTTGGGTTTGAAGCACGAGTTGGTAACTTCATTAGTTATTAAAGTTGAGAGAAAAAGGGAACTTCAAAACACTTACTTTCTCTGGCGTTGCGAAATTATGCAAACGTTGCAATCATTTCCAAATTATCTAGAGAGCACGTTAATTACGTTTCGTCTGTGTGACATAGGGGCACCCCGTCAATATAAAAACCATTACAAAATTTTTAACGTAATTATTTGAGTACTTTCACTGAAAAGATGAGGAACACTCTGACGTGCATTTTAATTTATTTGTTTACAGTAAGTCTTGTTTATTTAATATTTCGATTTTGCGTTCTTTTTATCTAAAAAGGTGGTCATAAAATTTTCGCTTCAAAATCGTATGCTCTTCAATCCTAAGCCTTAGAACACCCAAAATTCTTCTACTGACATCCTTCATAGCCTCTTAATTTCTTCCGATTATTTCTGTCCAATTACGTGCGTTGAAAAAGAGAATACATTAAATTGCAGGTTGCATATGGATTAGGAAACGAACGTCTTTCCAACGTTACCATTGATGGCACGGAACTACTACGGAATATTGTACGTGTAAGTAATTCTTTTATTTCTTTTAACTTCCAAGTATATAATGCTGTTTGTTTTCCTAGAATGTTTCAGAGGAAGATTCAACTACGCCAAACTCAAACCCAACCCCAACCGAGCAAGACGAAACGGCCGAAAATAACAACAGTCCAATAATTGGGGTTTTCCCCGATGACGTCAAGGAACAACTCGCCATAGTCAAGAAAAAGTTACTGTTGGCGCCCCTGGTTTTATTGAGATCACTCGCTGTTAAAGCCGCAAACGCTTTCAACTACCTGACTCATCCAAACGTCGCATGGACGCCCGCACATTTTTTTCAAAAACTGAGAGACAAGTTTGAGAACTTGGCGGCCCTCATTTCGCAAAACGCTTTTGGGAATGGCCTTGATTATCCTTTTACTTACAGAGATATCCAAACTAAAAAATAAACAGATCTAGTAATCAAATTTATTGTACTTGAAGAGCTAATGAAAATTAAAAAAATTGAATTCTATTGCACCGGAAATTTTGGTATTTTGAGACCCCTAAGTTATTCTGATCTTTGGACGTCGTGTTTGTGTAGTTGTTGTTAAGTAGGACTTTTGTTACGTGGTTCAGTTCAGTTTGAAGAGAAGACAGGGCAAAGGTGCGGCTAACTAGTGAGTCAGTTAGAAGGATGATGGTGCGAGTGCCCATTAATGTATGGGTCGGTTTGGGACACATAAGTGTCCTAATCTTTCGTTCGGAAGGCGGCTTACCAAGATATCGAGGAAAGGTAAGTGACCGTCGTTTCGTATTCCAAAGTGAAACGAACGTCAGGATGTTGGGAATTTAGGTGTTCAAACAAGATGCTCAGGGATTCCTTAACGTGTGGCCAAATTGCAAAAATATCATCAACATATCCGAACCAACACTTGGGTTTGAGGGAGAAAGAAGTAAGAGCTTGTTGTTCGAATGCCTCCATAAAAATGTTCGCTACTATTGGAGAGAGAGGAGAACCCATGGCTTATTTATTTATTTATTCGTTATAACTTCGTTATATTTATTAAAAATAACGATTAACAATTAAATTTTTGATTAAAACTTTGAAACTCTATATTTCACAAACTGTTTCAATAAAATATCAAGTGTCTTATATTTATACGAATGAAATTTTATACTCCCTTCAAAAACTTAAACATATATAGGGTGTTCCATATAAAAAATCAAAGCTCTTGCTAATATCTCAAATATTGAGCAGTTTAGAAAAAACTAATTTGGAGCAATGAATTCTGCATGGAAAAGTGCCTTAAAGAAGTTTTTACAGAAATAAAAAATTTTCATAAACAAAAAAGTTATGAAGGCTTTTAAATATCGTAGAATTCTGAAAAATGCCCTGTAGTTCCTAAACGGTGCAAGATATCGAAACGCGGTCTTCACCATTAATTTTGTCTTAAAAATCGAGCTCTAGGGACAGAGGTCAGTTTTTGTCTAACTCGTCTAAAAATAGGAGCTTCCTATTAAAAGTGTCGAATTTGGCCCACCCTGTACACAGATGTGCGATAAAACCCATGACTCACGCTATAAATAATAATAATTACAGCTTTCGTTAATCTTTGTAAGTCAACAGACGAACGTGTGTCATGTAAAACGCATTTAATTTTTTTGTTAAAGTTGAAGAAGATTAGCGAAAATAAAATGCTCGCTTTTACTCGTTTTAACTATACGAGGAATTGGTAACGTAATCTACACTCGTAATTAAAGGTGAGTCTTGAAAAAACTTCACAGAAATGTACGCGTTAAAATTATGTACAGTTCGTTCCATTTGGATATGCGTCTAAATCATAAAACCCTTGTGTTGAGAAGACACACGATTTATATTACCGGTCTCTTTCTGGATCACACAATTTCTATGCGTCGGTCGGTCACGTCGCAGTAGGGATTTGCGAATTTACATTTTATGACTTAGACGCATATCGAAATGGAACGAAGTATATGTATGAGGATTTCAAAATTTTTCAAGTAAATATCATTTTGGAGAAACCGAATGTTCTATGTGCTGCAAAAAAATCAAACGTTCTCCTAAATAAAAGGACCATTCAGTGTATAATTCCGTAAGGAAAAAATTTATTGCTTTTCTTAATCTAACCTAATCTCTAAAAATCTGCAAAAAAATCAAACGTTCTCCTAAATAAAAGGACCGTTCAGTGTATAATTCCGTAAGGAAAAAATTTATTGCTTTTCTTAATCCGCTCTATATCTAACCTAATCTCTAAACCACATGTTGGCAAGCGTTGTCATTGGTTACGTGGCAATCTGTTTAAAAAGAACTATATTTTTTAAAATTAAACTATAAGGGAAGATTTGAAAGTGTTTTTAAAACAAAAATCGCTGCGAGTTGTCAAACTTGATGAACGTCAGACCCAGGGCTACCTGTTTGGGTACAAATGTGCCGCAGCACACATGAAGGACCTAAAATAACACCTTGAAGTACCTTAACAAAATCTGGTATTTCTAAAGTATCTTTCACAAAGATATCTTTATTTTAAGTTTGGCTTTGATTTTCCTATTTTTTTTGTTTCTAGTTATTTTTTAAATGTTAATTTCGAAACTAGTTCAGTTTGTTGGATTTGAAGATATATAAGGATTTGTCAGAATGGGAAACTTTAATAGAGAGCGATTTTCTCCATCAAATACACGGGCTAGGTCAGGAAAATTAAAATTTTGAATTTAATGGGAAACCTGTTCCAATGTGTTCCAACAAATTACACTTTTGTGGTGTATTTCAACAAATACCGCTGTAAGAAATAAAATGAAAAAGATGAACACCCGGTGCATTGCAGTATCAACGAATTGAATATCATATTTCGATAATTGCATTAATTTTTAACATGAAACAGGTTCCTCGGATGAAGCGACATGGAAAATCGAGTAATGGACGCCACCGGCTTTGATTCCATGGGAAAACTAGTAAGTAATTCTGTCTTTCAATTACCTGAAAATAAGTCATCTGTTTTCAGAAAGAACAACCGAAAACCACGGAACAAAACCACAATTTGGTATGTACGTAAAAACCAAAGAGGGTAAGTTATATGACATACAGTATTCTCGTAGGTTTATAAAAAAAGGGGAGAAGCTGTGAATTTCGGAGGCGGTTATGAGACTAAAGTTACTGCCTTGTATGCAATCAGATCAGCCTTGGATGAAAACGTTGATGACGTACTGATAGCGTCGAATGCCAAGGATTACGGTGCCTTCGACGACATGGTCGTGAGGACTCGCTTTAAAAACGGAAGCGAGTCATTACACGCTGTTCAATTGAAACACAAAGCAAACAGACAAAAATGCATTAATTTCACCAACAAGAAGAACGGCGACTTTTCCCTTGAGAAATATAAAGACAGTTACTTAAAGGAAATCGCCGCCAAATTACTTCCTCAAAATGAGGACCACTTATCGAGAGGGTTTACACCGGGAGATATTGTGCTATGTCTGTTTACAAACGCAGCCATGTGCAAAAATACAAACAACATACTTCTAGATGGTCGCACTTCTTTAACTTGTGCTGCAACCCCTCATAACCAATCTACCGATTTGGATTTTATCAACACCAGCTCAAATGGGTACCATAAGTTTCAAATTCACACGGAACCACCTGAATTTACACAGTTTCTACGTTCTTATATCTTCACGAGCATCCAAGCGAATTATGAGAATGTGATTCAAAGTATTACGGCGAAAGTTGAAGGGGATAATCCAAAAGTCGTACTAAATATTTGCAATGTCTTCAAAAAGGAATTGAAAAGCTCAAAGCTCCAGGATTTTGAGGCTGTATTAGCTGACGTTGCCGGCGTTGTTAAAAAATTATTGGTCGAAATCAACCCTCAGTTACTTGAGAAGACCCTAGCTGGTATATCTGAATATTTCCGCAAGGAACTAGATTCTGCCGTAATGGTATATAACGATTTGCCTTCGAAATGTGCGGAATACGCAAAGTTCTTCCCTCAATTTCGATTTTACAGCGACCAGCTGGATAACATGCAGATTTCTGAAGCCATCGCCTCCAGAATCGAGCGGTCGTTCGGCGAGGTTCGGCCTGACGTCACGAAGAAATTCGTCGAGTACATCCAGGATTACATCCAAAGCGATCGCTTACTAACCAAACAGCAAATTCAGTTTAAGCTGCTAGAACTGATGCTCCCCACTCAAGAACAAAATCTTGAAGAGAAATTCCAACGTGACTGATTTATCTAACCTGCAGCAGAAGCTTGAGGTGGTTGCTCACATACAAGTGTCGTTGCAAGGTAGGAAAGCCGTAAGGCTGATAGATATCGTGGATCCGAGTTTCTGCACGCCCGAGTTCCTTCTCATGAACATGGGCGAAACCATCGTTGTTGGCAGAAAACTCGAAGTGAACTGCGAAAACTACATTAAAAGGAAATTTTATAAGATACTCTTGAGGCAAGAGGTTCTATGGGAAACGAGAAACTGCATTTTCATGATAGACTCTTGTTTAGAACAAAACCTAATAAACCAACTGAACGTCGTAGACTTAACGAATGGGCAAAATCTACCAAAGGAGATGGTCGAGGACGAAAATTGTGTTATCCTAATATCAGAGGATGACATTGATAAATTGGCCAAGAAATTGGATCAGATCAAACCGAGTGGGGCACATTATTTAAAGGTACATGAGTCTTGTTTGGAGTGGAAAAAATCCTGGGGCAGCACCACGATGCTAAATGACTTCGTGGTTAAGAACGAGACTGTTGAGGAGGATGACCTGCTGAAGTATTTTAGAGGGAACATTAATGTGATCAGTTCCGTTCCCGGCATGGGAAAAACGACGATCTTGGACATGTTAGCTCAACATTGTTCTTCAGATAGGTGGGTGTTGAGGATTAACTTGAACGAGTACAATGAAGACCTATGTGATAGACTCGAGGAAATTTTACGCGACCCTTTGGAATATTTTTATCGCAAAATCGAAGGAGACGAGAGCGATAATTTCTTTTGCAGACAGTTATTTAATTATATGAAAAGCAAAAATGCAGTTACTGTTTTGATTGATGCATTCGATGAGATTTCTCCTCGATACACATATGATGTGCTGAAGTTGATTGTTGAATTAGAACAACTAGGTGTGTACACGTGGATGACGACTCGCCCCAACGCAGAGACGTACATCCAAGAGCGTCTTTACCTTTTGGCTACGGATATAGAAGGCTTCAGTAATGATGATATAAAAAAACTCTCGAACGGCGATGACCGTTCACTTTCAGATTTCTATAAAATACCCCTCCATCTTAACATGTTAACCACCATATCACCGAAGGGCGAGTTGAAATGGAATGATGACCTGGAAGAAATCGATATTTATGACCATTTTGTTACCACCAAATGCAAAATTTATTTCGAAAAATTCGGCATCAACCTGAAAAGGAACCACGTCCAGGACATGGTGGCGGAAATAGACAATCTAATTAGGGTTCACCAAATTTTGGCACTCCTTTCGATTTATGGAAGAAGTTTCCTTTTGAGACACGGAATTGTTAATTTCGACGAAATCAAGGAACTATTATGTAACGTGGTGGATTGCAAGAACCACGTCGGTTTAATCACGACTGTCATCAACGCCGTCCCGATTTTTTCTCATAAGACCTACGCGGAATACCTAACTGCAAAGTGGCTTGCCTCAAACTTGAATCACAAAGCCTTCAAGCCCATGTATGAGGCTCTATTTGAACCGATTCTCCAAACGGTGCGTCTCATGTTTGATAAACTGGTTACGCGGGAGCATCCCTTGCACGCCGCTGTTGTAACTCAAAACTTGGAGTTAGTACAACAAATTGCTAAAAGACCTGATTTGGTGATGTGCGATCAGTTGAAGAGGACTCCTCTTCACTTGTGCGCAAGTCACTTTAATAAGGTTGAAATTGTGACACACCCCGATAATAAGGTGATCTGCGAAATTATGAACGAAATCGTCCAACGCTTCGCAAACCAGAAATCATTTCTGCAACAGCTTGACTTCTTGGGGCGGGACTGGCAACAGTATGCGATTGACACTCGAAATTACAAATTATTCTACATTGCCTGCTACTGGGGGTGCTCAAACATAATTTTTTATTTGCCTGGGAAGAAATTCAATAAATTTTGGGCCGAGTGGGCCGTGCGCGATAACACCACCGGGTATCAATCGATCATTAACACGTACAACGCAATTAAATACACCACCAGTGGTGGTCAAGTGGACTTCCTAAATTTATTGCTCAACTGTGAAATTTATAAGGATTTCCAAAGGCTAGCAAAGCTTGCCATCCGATACAGGCAGGCGAGTATGCTGAAGCTTTTGATGACGAGGGGCTTCAAATTGGAAAGTTCTAAAATCATTTGGTTAGATTTTTTGGAAACCACTTTCTGCTACAAAGTTTCGGCGTTTGTGGATTTGATAGGGGTCGTCGTTGATGTCAACGCAAAATCTGAGGAGGGCATTTCTGCCTTACATGCAGCGGCTAGGCTTGGATCGCTGGAGTACGTTAAAGTCCTCACGTCCAAAGGCGCCTACATTGAAGTCACCGACAAGTGGGGTAATACACCAATCGATGCTGCGCTGAAGAACAAACGTACTGAATGCGTTAGTTTTTTCGAGGACTTTAAAAAACAAATGTAAGTAATAACTTTGTTTTCATCGACTCACGGCTTGCCCAATGTTCAACAAATTCTAACAAGAGGATGTTCCACACTTTTCTAGAGGAAATAAATTTTTGATTTTTTCTTTTGTTGTGCTTTGTCTCCACCTATAACTAACAGGTACGTCATTTTTAGGATTCAAACCTGTAATGAAGATCTTGAATCGTGCGAAGGGCGACTAGGCCTAGGATCTATCAACCATAAGCTGGGTGACTTGGAAAGGAAAGATGTGGTTCAACAAATGTTGCTTTCCGGTTGCACACCACTTTGCGCAGCTTCTTTCACCGGCCACCTAAACGCCGTCAAGGAAATGGTTGAAATATGGGGCTGCGTAAATACCGCAAATTCCGAGGACGAATCCACACCATTACAATGGGCGGTGAAGGCAGGGCACTTAAGTGTAGTTGAGTGGTTAATCAGAGCTGGCGCAGACGTAAACCACATTGACAAATACGGGTTTACGATGTTACACGTTGTTCTAGCTAGTCTCATACGTGGGAAGAATACCCTTCAACCATCCCCAAACAACTTGGATATGCTCAAATTACTGGAATCGAAAGGGGCCGACGTATTTGCAAACAGGGAAGACCAAGACACGTATCTAAACCTAGCCATCAAACTGGGCAGTTTAGAAGTCGTGACATTTTTTCTGGATTGTGGGGTTGACCCAAACGCTAAGAGTAACTTCAACGGAAACATCCCCTTGTTTGTGGCGATTTTATGGGATTGCTTCGATGCGTTATACGAAAGTATGTGCGTGCATGAAGAATATGGGCCATACTTCTCCGACCAACTATATTACGCATCATTCCTGTCGGACTCTGACTGTTACTTGCGCATTACTGGGAGTTACAATTTTTCCGGAACCGATGATAATATCAATCTAGTGAGGCGGCTAATTGCAAAAGGGGCAAACGTTAACGTTAAGGATACAAGTGAGAACACACCTCTCTTTTTCGCCGTTCTCACCCATAATTTCGAGCTTGCAAAGTTACTTGTGCTGAACGGAGCTGACGCAATCTTAAAAAATGTTAGTGGGCGCTCTAGCTTCGGGAAAGCCGTCGATGAAGAAAATTGGGAAGCGTTGCGGCTCTTCGTGGAAAATGGAGTCTCCGTTGATCACAGAGACAACTCCAAGGAATACACCGCTTTGCATCGAGCTGTCATCGCGAAACGTCACGATATGGTGAAGTACCTCTTGGGTAAAAAAGCCAAGGTGAACGTGAAAGTTAACAGCCAAACACCCTTGGATCTGGCCCTTGAAAGCATTACGTTCAAGTATTGTTGGGATACAATAATGTTGCTTGTTGAAAATGGGACGAATGTGAATACGAGGAGAAACTTGAAGGGAAACACTGCCCTGCACTGTGCTGTGGAAGAGGATCGCCTGGATATCGTGGAATACCTCGTCGGAAAGCGAGCTGATGTGACGATCAGGAACAATGTAGACAAAGTAACACCGTTGGAGCTTTCTCGACGATTGAAAAGAACGAGCATTGAAAATTTCTTGATGCAGAAAAGGAAACGCAAGTTTAACGTCTTCAACAATTTCTTTAAGAAGAAACGAGAAGAAAGAGACGAGCCACGACAAGTTATTTCACACTGAGAACCTTTGCATGGTGTCCGTGAAGAAATCACGATAAAGAAGAGATATTTAAAATTATTATGGTCATTTTTTTAATTGTTTTTAAATTTTACGGCTTCACGTTTTGAAACTAACATGGAGTGATAGTGACGATAAGACAATAAACGCTGGAATCTAGCAATAAAAGCTTAGTGCTCATTAAAAAGATGTTGCTTCCTTTATAAATAATACCTTAAATTTTTTTCTTCGAATGTGTGATGTCTTTCATTGTATTACGTGGTACACATTTGGTTTTAATTGATTCTGTAAATCCTAACAATAAATTGAGTTGTTTCCTGTGAAGCCCGTCCATTCTTTTTTGAATCGCGATCCAAATTAGTGTTGTTGATATTTACTTAAATTGGCAATCCGGTTTTACAAAGGGAAAAAAATGTACCTATACGTGGCACGATCATAAAAACCTCGACAAACAATCGCGGTCCTTTCGCGAAAAGAAAAAAGTTCAATAACACCTCAAGGCTTCACGACATCATCGCCTCGTCGTTTTATCAATCCGCGTTAATAGACTGGAATCGTTTTAACGAAGTCGCTTTATATACAGCGTGTTTAGAAAGCAATTGCATAGGGTGGTAGGTATTAAGAATTCAGGGCCAACGAGTTTTTTTTTTAATTTTGTTTTTGTGTGTTTACTTTGTGAACGGCTGTGGATACACACCTTGGCAGGTAGGTGCCTCTTGTAGACATGTTAATGGCAAACTAAACGTTAGTATCACCGCGGGCGTGAGTGGTCTCGAAACCTCATTGTTTTTTAATTGTTTACGGAACGCGCGGTAGTTGGTGACACGATGTTGTTCTCGTTGGTGTTGTGCTCGATTCTTGTTATCTTCACGAGAAATCAGGTACGTTTTAAATAAAAAAATTCACCCAAAACATAATTCAATACAACAAAAATTTAAATTAAAAAAACAAATTAATTAACGAATACATTATTCTAATTATGCATTTGAAATTTGATTGTCTTTAAATAAATGCGGACGTAATTGTTATGATATTCCAAGTGTGAGATTAAATTTTTTGGATTGAATTTTAGAAGAATTACTGCCATATTGGAGGATTGCTAAAAGAAAGGAAGAGTCGAAGTAGTTTTCCTTTCTCGATCTCGTTCTTTTTGCCTCCCATATACATATGTCAAGGTCGCGAGGATTAAGGTACCGGTTCAAAATGCAACAACCATTTGGAATTCCATTTCATCAAAACATGCAGCTTGACAACTGTTTATTTATTTATTAATAGAAGGCATTTTAATGCTTTTTTTAAAATTATATGAAAAATATGTTAATGAAGCGGCAGTGAAATTACCATATAGTTTCTTATTCTCTGATCACTTATATTGTTACAAATTTGGGGTTCGAGACACAATCATTTGTTGAATTAAAAATTCTTTAAAAGTTTAAAATAACATTTCTATTATTTTATCGTTCCGCTAATCGCTGTTAATCACATACATTCCTTTCTAAATTTCTAAATAAGAAAAGATTTAAATTGCGCGCCAGGTTCTGTTTATATAGACGTCCTTCCACTTTCGAGCGTTCTAGCATCCTTTATAGAGAGAGTAAGACATGCAGAGACTGTTTGGAAGAGTAATGGCGGAATAAATAGCTGACTAATCAAAAGCAAGCTGCTCTTTTTATATCTTTGATTGGGCAGCCACTTTAGATCCTTACTCTCTCTGTGAAGGACTCTAGAAGGTTCTCGCATAATCCAGTATCATTTGGCGTACGATTTGAAACTTCTAGAATAAACGAGTTTGTAGGTAGATGGCGTTGTTATGGATGTTTTGATTATTTATTGTAGTGGTTCTCAAATTCGCGAATTCGTTATGCCATCAATCGTTTTGTTTTTACTTTGCTTTTGGCCCACGCTTTTGATGAAGAAAGAAAATACTTAGAAGACAACTGACTTTCGTTTTTGTTTTTTGTATTTTTTTGGTAACGTGAACAAAATTTGCCTCAACATTGATTGCCTTTTTTTCCTCTTTTTCTGCGTGAAGATTAAATCGATCGTCTTTTGTTTTCGGTGAAAAGAGAAAAAATCTCAAAGACAATCGACGATCGATTAAAAAAAGATTGGCGCTTGCTTTTTCTATTTTTGCTTTTTGTAAAGATGGAAAATTTGAAACGTATGGTAAAGTCGACCGTCTAAGTCTATGGGCTGTTTGCAAAAGAACCTTTGATTTTCAATCCTTCACCAAAAGCAAAGCCATCTACCTACATACTAGTTTATTCTAGAAGTTTCAAATCGTACGCTAAATGATACTGGATTACGCGAGAACCATCTAGAGTCCTTTGCAGAGAGAGTAAAGACTTGAATCAAAAAAGAAAATTGATTCGATGTCGATCGCCTCTTATTTGTTTTTCTGCGATGAAAACGAAACGAAATCGATTGTGTTTTGTTTTCATTTTGCTTTGAACAAAACAATAAAGTTCTTTTGTTTCATTTTGAATAAAAAGGATTAAATAAAACGCCAACTTCAAAAAAGAAAATTTGTTTCAACGTCAATCGCCTCTTATTCTATTTTTCTTCTGTGAAGAACAGAGAGCGAAATCGATCGTCTTTTGTTTTTATTTTGTTTGGAACGAAAACATTAAGTTCTTTTGCTTCTCATTAATTAAAAAAGAAGAAAGCCAACGTCGAAAAGGAAAGTTTGTCTCAGAGTGGATCGCCTCTTATTCATTCATTTCTTCCTCGAAGAAAAAAAAGTGAAATCAATTGTTTTTTGCTTTTGGTTTGTTTTGATTAAAGAAGAGAGAAAAAAAAATGTGACAGACGATCGATTTTCGTTGACACAAACAAGATTATTAATTTCGATTTGGTGTTTGTTTTCCGCGTTTGTTTCTTTTTTTAATGACGAAAAATTTGAAGAAATTCATCGTAAAGTCGACCGTCTTTTGTTTCTATTTTGCTTTGAACGAAGCAATGAAGTTCTGTTGCTTTTCTTTAATTAAAAAAAAAATAATAGCTTCGAACAAGAAAATTTGTTTCAAAGTCGTTTGCCTCTTATTAACTTACTAATTTTTTTTGTGAAGAAAAGGAAAAGAAATCAGTCGTCTCTTGTTTTCGGCTTGTTTTGGTGCGCAGAGGAATAAACGTGAGACGATCGACCGTCGTTAAAAAAAAATTAATACGAACAAGATTATTAATTTCGATGAACTTTGCTTTTCACGTTTCTTTTTGCTTTAACGACGCAATGAGATTTGGAACTTATTGTAAAGTCGGCCGTCTTTTGTTTTGCTTTTCTTTGAATGAAGCAACAAAGTTCTCTTGTTTCTGTTTAATTCACATATAATTAAATAAACTTCGATTTCATAAAAGAAAATTTGTCTCAACGTCGATCGCCTCTTATATTCATCTTTTTCTGTAATGAAAAGTGAACGATAGTGTTTTGTTTTGGCGAAGAGGGAAGAAATGTGATAGATGATCGATTTTGTTAAAAAAAATTAATACGAACAAGATTATTAATTTGCTTTTCACATTTTTTCTTTCTCTGATGACGTAAAATTTTAATCTTTCGATAAAGTAGAGAATCTTCTGTTTCGTTTTCCTTTTAACGAAGATGAAAAGGAAATGAAATTGATTGTCTTTTGTTTTGGTGAAAAGAATAAAAAATATTAAAAATGATCGACGAAATTAATACGAACAAGATTCGTAAAATTTCGATGGTCTTTGCTTTTCATATTTCTTCTTCTTTCTTCGACGACGCAAAGCTTGAAACTCTTGGCAAACTCGATCGCCTTTTGTTTTTATTTCGATTCGAACGAAGCAATAAAGCTCGTTTGTTTCTCTTTAATTGAAATAATTAAATAAATTCGAACTTCGAAGAAGAAGAGTTGCCTCGACGTCGATCGCTTCTTAATTATTTTTTTTCTGTAAAGAAAAGAAAGCGAAATCGATCATTTTTTGTTTCTGATTTGTTTCATTAATTAAAAAAAATAATACGTAATAATAGTGAACTGTTTTAATAAACGACGAGAAAACAAAGAAAAAGCAGAAGAAACGAAAGTCATTCAATTGTTTCAAATGTCAAAGAATTTTCAAAAAGAAAGAAGAATAATAATCAATTATTTCTACTAATCGCACAGAGGATGAAATAATGTTGTTTGCTTTTTCTGTCCCGTAACAATCGACGTTATTCGACTATCAAAAAAAAATCGAAAAGTACTTTTTGATTATTGTTAGAAATTCAGAGAAAAATAAAGTTTACATTCAATTGTTTCCACTAATTGCGAAGGAAATTAAAAACAAAGCAAATAGGTAATATCGTTTGTCTCGTCTTTGCGTCAACAAATAAAAATAAGAGAAAACGGAAAACCAAGGTTTTTCGATTATTTCAAATACTAAAAAGAAAGAAAAAAAAAGAAAAACAAAGTACTGCCAAAAAATGGAAGAAATTCTGATTTCACCTCTTTACTTATTTATTTATTATTAAAAGCTTGATCTTTCTACATAAAAAAATAAAAAATAAAACAAATCATGAACGATCGGTCGTAAGAAACGCTTCCTCTTTGTTGAATGGCAAACGAAAACGGAAAAAACAAAAGTCGATCGACTGCAGCACATATCTCTAATTAAATTTTTTTTTAAGAACTCCTGCCTTGAAATCTGGGCGGCATGTCTTAGCTTAGTGAAAAGTACGTCCTGTTTTACAGCAAAGCTAAGATATGCAGTCTAAATTTAATGGCAAGAGTTGGTAAAAAGAAATAAACAAAAGTCGATCGTTTCTGGATTTTTCGGTTTCAGGTTTTCGTGAAAATATAGAAAAAGATGATCCCTCAAATGTTCAAATTGAAAAAAGCTCGCTCGTTCTCGTTTCTAGAATAGCGTGGAATAAGTAGCGAGCGTTTCAGCAAATTCTTCCACCACCAGCTAGGGCACCCCTGGAAAGTTCTGGAATCTTCGGTTTGCCGTATCAAATAAGTATGATCGATCTTGTTTTTCTTTTTATTCTTCCTATTTCGTTGTTTATTTCATTTTTGTTTCTTTTTTTCGAATCAATTTTTCGTATTTCATTGACACTTTTTTGTTTTCTGTCCAACAACAATTTAATGTGAATGAAACACGAGAATTTAATTCGACGAAAGAAGCAAAAAAATTTTTTTGAAAGCAACAACGAGACGTGAAGAATAAGAAAGAAGAACAAATGAAGGTCGACGAAGCATTTAAAAATCGCGAGACTAAGAAAAAGGAACGAAAGCGCTGATGTAAAACAAGAAAATAATTCGACAAGAAAAAACAAAAGAAACTGAGACATAAATTAAAAAAAAAAAAAACGAACTAGAGGTCGTGTGACTCGAAAAGAATCTGTCACGTGACCAGTGCTGCCGAAACAATATAAGCAGATAAGCTCCGTCCAAGGTTCTTGTCAAGTTGCGAGACCTCTACGACGAATTAGGTGAAAGGAAAAAACAAAACAAAAGACCGACGATTCGAAAACTATAAGAAACTGCTAGAAAACAAAAGAAAATAGTGTCAATACCAAAAAAATTTAAATAAAAGAAATAACAGATTTCTTTAATTTTATTTATGTTTCGGCAGCACTGGTCACGTGACAGGTTCTTTTCGAGTCGCACGACCTCTAGTTCTTTTCTTTTTTTTTTAATTTATGTCTCAGTTTCTTTTTGTTTTTTCTTGTCGAATTGTTTTCTTGTTCTACATCAGCGCTTTCGTTCCTTTTTGTTAGTCTCGCGATTTTTAAATGCTTCGTCGACCTTCATTTGTTCTTCTTTCTTATTCTTCATATCTCGTTGTTGCTTTAAATTTTTTTTTTTTTTACTTCTTTTGTCGAATTAATTCCTCGTGTTTCATTCTCATCTTCTTTTGTTTGTGGTCGTCACAGAAAAATCTTGAAATCTTCACTTGTTTTTTTTTTATCGACCTTATTCTTTCCTTCACCTTTCTGTATTGTTAGTTTTCTTTTGTTTTTAACTGTCGAATTAACGTTTCGTATTTTGTTTGTCACTTCGTCCCTTTTTTCTGTCAGATTTGTAATTTTTTTTAACTTAATTCCTCTGCCTGTTATTTATTTCTTTTTTTTTAATCGAATTAATTTACGTTGGCATTAAATTACATAGAGTTTTGCTTTTGTAAGTTCTGTGATTTTTAAATTAACCAAGTCTTCTGTTGTGTTCGTCCGTTTTATTCTTTGGGTGCTTCTTTAATTAATTTTTTTTTAATTCGTTTTCATTTAAACTGAATTCATTTTTGACGTGGATTCCATAAATTTTCAATTTGGTTTAAATTTGTTTTAATTTAATCTACATTGTCGGAAGATCGTTTCACTTTCTATAGGGACGTCATAAATTGTAGGTTTCTTATTTTTTTTTAAATTGCACTATTTTAATCTGAATTGTTGAAAAATCATTTCATTTTTAATTGGGTCGCTATAAATTGTAGACTTCTTTAACTTTTTCTAAGTTTCTTTTAATATAATTTCAATTATAGAAAAATCTTTCACTTTTGAATAAAGCGCCATAAAATACAGACTTCTTTAATTTTTATTTTAAAGCTTTCTTACAAAGACGATTAAAAAAATAAATAAATATATGTTTTTAAGAAAAAAATTACCTTGAGAATATACAGGGTGACACGCGAACCCTCCTGACTGAGACTTAGGGACTATTTCATACTGCGTCTAATATACAGTTTCTGTGTTCGTTTAGGTCTCATGTCAAGCTGTAGATACGCACGGCCCGCCAAAGGTCGATCGCAATCCTTTATACCTGGACTCCTTCATTCCGGCCAGCATGCAAATCATAGCCCACTTGACCGAACTCATGAAGTATGAAGTCAACCCGCCCAAGGTAACGACGACGACTACACAAGCTCCAACCACACTAGCTCACCGCCCTGGGGTTTTCGCCCCTCATAAACCGCCGCATCCTACCACGCATTACGACCGAACCAGCACCTACATCAAACTGGGCGAAGACAAGGACGACGTACTCCACTTTAACAGGTACCACAACAAACACTCAAACCCAAACGGGAAGTTCACGTATGGCTGGTCGCTTTTGGGCGGGCAGAAATCGTCGGTTGCTCAAGAGTTCGAAGCTAAAAACGACGACCTGGACCTACTTGGGAAAATTCCGAACGACCTGTACAAACTTTTGAACACCATCGAGGATTATGACAGCCAGGTTCCGGTCGATGAAGACACGCAAGTGCTGAGGTTCTCCGAAAAGTACGACGACGACGACGTGCGGTACTTACTCCGACAAAAGAAGGTTCCACCAACCAGGGCGTACGTCACGTTGCTGTCGCTGTACGATAACCTAAACAAAGAATCAAAGGCCTTAGGCCTCAACAAGTATTCGGTAAGTACCTCCTTTTCCAAGTATGCCAAGTTTTTAATCAAAGTTGTGGTTTATAAAGGGGTACACGAAGGAGGTCCTGAGGCACTTGTCCGAAACGTCGACGGGAACGTCCGCCAATCAGCTGCGTTTCGTCCTTTCTAAAATCGTCGAGAGAAGAGATACCAAAGCACCGGATATAACAAAGAAGATCAATCAGTTAGTCGACGACCTAAACCAGAGTGACAGTTACCTAAATGACGCCCTTAGATACATTCCACCCTTGGTTTATGATTTTTAGTTTTGCGTAAATATTTCCAATATTATTAAAATAGTTAATAGTTTTGTATTGTATATTTGTATATGCTCGAATTGGAAAGTCTTTTTTATTTTTACAACCAGCTTACGTTATTATCTAAATATATCAATCGAATTATTTAATTGTGTTTGGGAATGGTTCGGCGAATGGTTTATTGTTTACATTAAAAAGGCAAGATGCTCCACCCCCACTGTAGCGTGCTGCCCTCTCTAACGTTTTCGCCAGGTGAAACTGACCAAGTAGGTCATGAAAATGATTTAAGTTACCCAGTCCACAAGTGATTGTGAGGTGTTTTGGACCGGCTACGCTGGCTTGCGTGATTGCGAGGTGTTTTGGACCGGCTATGCTCTCTTGCGTGGGTGTTGTTCTCATGCACTTTTCTTTATCTTGACTATGGACTTACCGCTCGAGTCCATTATCACCTAAAGTTTGAAATTCTTTTGTGGATGCGTCTAAGAAAATTGCCATTTTAATTGAATAATTTAGACTTTCAATTTTCGGCTGTTTACAGTATGGTGGCGATTTCAAGACGAATGTTTCAAAATTCATCCAAAATTAAAAGTAATCAAGACGAGTAATAATAGAGTTGTATTTTATTTAAAATTAAATTAATAAATAATAAAATTAAATTAATAAAGTGTATAAGCTAATAAAGATGCTGTATTTGGGAAGGGTTCGGCGAACATTAATTAATTTTTTTGAATTTCTTCGGAACCGGGATTGTGCGGCTTATTGTTTACGTTAAAAAAAGCAAGATGGTCCGTCCGCTTTGTAGCGTGTTGACAGTTGTACCTTGTGGGTTCTGGAGGTACTTACAAGCCATGGTTTCCTAAAGAGAGTGGACATCTTAGCTATAATAAAAATTTGTTAGCTCGTAAACTGCAAATCACAAGCTAGGAATGACGATGGGTACCCGGGTATCCATTTGTTTAAATGGAACCGTTTCCCTTTCATTACTATCCGAAACCCGATATCCGATAATTACCGGATACCGATTTATTGACTGTTGAGAAAAATTTGTTTCGAACGTCAAGTTACTACTAGTTTTTCTAGCACTTTGCGCAGGGGGTACCGCCTCTCGGCATTTCTTCCCCTGCGCATGTTGTCTCTCATTCATCGTCATCATCATCCTCCTCTTCATCCTCTTCGTTCTCTTCGTCCTCTTCTGCTTCCTCTCTTCTTCCTCTTCCTCTTATCTTCCTCCTCATCCTTCTCGGCATCCTCTTCGCGCCTTTTCCTTCTTTCTCCCCTACTACCCAGCTCTTTCCTCTTTGCACTTCTTTTCCATTATCGACCTTAGCATGCCGATAATGTTCTTCCAAGTTCCTCCGTCTTTCGTCAGTAGCTCTGACACGTTCTCCCTCGTTATTGGACAGCCTGCATCAAACTCTGCCCCACAGCGGACCGCCTCCCACCTGGGGCACTCGAAAATCGTATGTCCAAGTGTGTCCTCGACGCCTTCACCACAGTATTGGCAGTCCGCTGTCTCCCTCTTCCTTATCTCCTTCAGGTACTTCCCAAAGGACCCGTGTCCGGTGAGCGCCTGCGTAACGAAATAGTCCACGTCCCTCTCGGGTCGATTGGACCAAGCCTCGACGTCCAAGTGTGTCCTCGACGCCTTCACCACAGTATTGGCAGTCCGCTGTCTCCCTCTTCCTTATCTCCTTGAGGTACTTCCCAAAGGACCCGTGTCCGGTGAGCGCCTGCGTAACGAAATAGTCCACGTCCCCCTCGGGCCGATTGGACCAGGCCTCGACGTTTTTGATGAAGACTTCGGCTCAGTCCTCGTAGCTCTCCCAACGGGCCTGCCACGCCACGTATAGCTCTTCTCTGGCTAAAGCCTTCACCTGGTGCCCCTCTCTATAGATCTTCGCCCTCTCGGCGATCTGTAAGTTGATGGGGGGATCTCTGCAAATCAAAACTAGAAATAATGACATATACTCGGATACCCGTTTATCTGAACGGAAGCGGTTCCCTATTATAAATACCCAAAACCCGATGACTACCCGATACCAGATAAGGTATTTGGAGCGTCAGTTACTTAGAATTATTCTAGGATAGATTTTTAAATTATAATTGGGTACTTATCGGGTAACCTTGGGTACTTATCGATACCCAAGGTACCTCGTTATCGGTTACTTATCCGATAACGGGTACCTACCCGCCCGTATTGGCCCGTAAATTGTAAATTGTAACTAGGGTAGACGTCGAGTACCCGACTATCCGTTTATTTATGGAAAACGGAAGCAGTTTCTCTTTACGAATACCCGAAATCCGATAACTACCCGATACCTGACACCCGATTTGTTGACTGTAAAGGATAATTTATTTTTATTTGGGGCGTCGGTTACTTCGAATTCTTCTGTGATAAATTTTCAAATTATTGAAGGGTATTTATCGGGAATTCAGATAGTAATCGGGTATTTACCGGATAACCCGCCCATGCTAGACCGTAATTTGCAAATCGTAACTAGAAATGATGACGTGTACCCGGATACCCGTTTATTCAAATGGAAGCGATTACCTATTATGAATACTCGAAACCCGATAATTACACGATACCCGATAATGTATTCGAATTCTTCTATGATAGACTTTCAAATTATATTTGGGTACTTATAGGGTATCCGGGTGGACGACTATTCGTTTATTTATGGAAAATGGAACTAGTTTCCCTTTACCAATATCCAAAAACCTATAACCACCCGATACCTGACACACGATTTGTTGACTGTGAAGGATAATTTATTTTTACTTCGACTTCTTCTGTGATAGATTTTCAAATTATATTTGGGTACTTATCGGGTATCCGGGTAGATGGCCGGTATCGGGCTATTCGTTTATTTATGGAAAATGGAACTAGTTTCCCTTTACCAATATTCGAAACCCGATAACCACCCGATACCCGACACCCGATTTGTTGACTGTGAAAGATAATTTATTTTTACTTCGACTTCTTCTGTGATAGATTTTCAAATTACTGTTAGGTATTTATCGGGGTAGTAATCGGGTACTTATCGAATAATGGGTAACTACCCGTACGCACTAACCCACAAATCATAACTAGGTATAACGGTACTCGTTTACTTAAATGGAACCACGCCCCTTTTAACAATACCCGAAACTCGACAACTCCCCGATACCCGATAATTATCCGATACCCGATTTTTTGACTGCGAAGCATAATTTATTTGGAATACTTTTATGGTAGATTTTCAAATTATTGCTGGTTGTTTTTCGGGTAGCTCGAAACTATACGGATACTAATTATGTGTACTCGGGTAGCAAAATTATCGGGTTTCATTATCCCTAATAACTAAATCACAACCTATTGGGTTTATTTTTGCAAAAGCGACAAAATTGAGACAAAACATACTTTGGAAACCCTGTTCTAGATAATCATGAAGATACTTACATGGAAACCTTACAGTATTCAGTTGTTTTGAGGACTAATAATTACTAGGGCATGTACTACTGACTGCGCCAGAAAAAACCGGCTGTGTTTTGTCGAAGTTACACAAATGTGGAGATATTGGAAGCAGTAGTTTCTCAAAGCGAGCACAGGAGACACCTCTAGGCAGTAACAAAATTTGGTTGCAAATTACTACCTACTGAGCTTATTTCTGCAGATGGGGTGGGTCGTTGAGTCAAAAAAAAGTTTGCTAGTCCAGAGAGAGTCATGAGGATACATAAGAAAACTCTACAATCTCTATTTGTTTTCTTGAGAGCCAATAATTAAGGTTATTATTAATTAAAATTAATTAACTATTAAAAATTGACTACCGACTACGCCAACGTAAATTGTAAAAGCAAAAAAAAAGATATTTGAAAACCTATGTTCCAGAAGGTACTTAAATTAAGGTCTTCATTTGTTTTCTTAAGATATGTGCTTTAGAGTGAATTTTTGAGGAGTTTCCTCAGTTAAAAGCTTACTATTGATTGCGCCAAAAAGGAACCGGGTGTTTCTCGAAGAACTACAAATGTAAAGATATATAAAAAAATCCCACCGTTTTAATTTAGTGATTAATAATCACTTAGCTATTGCAGTTTAAAGTGATTTTTAGGGAAATTCTGCAGTTATATGAAAGCATTGATAAAAAAGAGTTGATAAAAAATTAAAAAAATCACTCGGTATTAACTTATCAACAAGAGCAGGTATAAGTCTTTCTTCACATACAATTGCAAAATTATTTTAGGTTTAGAATTGAAGCATTTTTAAAATATCGTCAGTAAAGTATAAAAAAATATATAGTATCTACAAGTCTTCTGTTGCTGGTTATAGGTGCATGTATGTGCATCGATTTTGTTTCTGTATCCTTAAAAAAAAACATGAATCAATAGGTTACACAATTTTATACATGGCTGCGTTTTTATAGGCCACCTATGATACACTGCATTGAATACGTTGTCTAGCAGAGCCGATTATATTTTGCAATTTTTCTCTTTACGTCACTGAACTCTTAACTGGAAAGTACGTTGTGTGGCATAAGGTTTGATTCATGGAGCGATGTAGCCGCATTTACTAGAGTATTTTGCTTGCTTTTGTCTTAAATATATATTTCCATTTTTATATGAATCTTTCATTTCATTTTCAATTTTATTTATTTTTTTACAAGCCCGTTCTGTATCTCCCGTTTATGTTTCAGTGAAACAGGTAGTTCGCTTAGCAGAGGTGTAATTCCCAACGTAAAATAAAAATAGTGTCTTATTACTAAAGCACGGATTTAGGTACATTATTAAGTCACGTTGTGGAGTGACGATACACAATCCGTGCTTTAGTTACTACAATGAGCATGCCAGATTTTTACCAGTGGTCACACTATTTCGGATAACAACACAGGCCTATGTACTTAAGTCGAAAGGGAGGTTAATTCTTTTTCTAATGAATATAACAACTAAATATCTAAATAAAATGATAAAATTAGGACCTCTCTAAACATGCGAGACAACAAAAAATTGCGGGCAAAAGATGAAGAATCGGGGCTGTCCTGAAAATTTCGCCACAATTTCATAATTTAGAATACTTTGTTATGGCTTCGAATAGTTAATAACCAGTGTATTCCATTAGATATTAAAGACAGATTGATTTAATTTTGAGTCCAGTTCTGCTTTTATAGAGGTTCCCTTTTTCGACAAATACTCTGGAGCCCGTGAAGAACATTCTCATCAACTTTAGTGCCATTTGGAGGGCGCGTCGAAACTTTTTGAGTCATCGAGGAGCTCCTAGATGGCGTGATAATTATAAAAATAGATTTGTCGCAGAATCTAACAATCCAAACTCTGATGGTGCCAGGTGAGAACCTTACGTAAAAGTTTTAAATTTAATTTCATCAGTTTCATGTATTGTATCGAATTGAATCTAAACTTATATAAACTCCGACGCCGCTGGGTGCTGTGTTACTTACCATACGGAAGGGTGATAACTTTTCTGGGGTATTTTCAATTACAAAGCAAAAAATTCAGAAATTTTGACACCTGAAATTTCAGCACAATAAATTGTTTTCTGTGATACTTCACCTTCTGCGGAATTCTCCTAACTATTTAGGACTTGAACTTTTTAATATACTCCTTGAAAATATCAGACTGTACAAAAGTGCTATTAGTTTTAAGAACAAACTTATTTTTTTTTACTAAGACACAACTGTTGTTATTATTATTATTATTACAACATTATTTGGTCGAGATGCTAACTGCCGCGAGTCTTCCGATGGCTAGCGTCTTTCACAGCGCGAATTTTTATTAACTGCATCGAATATCTATCGAATGTAACATATTGAGGAGGGGGCTCTAATTTTATGATGGATATCACCACAAAACGGCAGATGCAATGACGCGCCTCTTTACGAGCAGGTCAAGTTCCAGAACTTTTGGTGATCACCTCGTATACTAATTTTTCACACAGAATTTAATTGCGGACAACAAATTTGCCTGTATAGAAGAACCTTCAAGTGGAACTTTGGAGTTTCATATAAATTAAAAAAAATATTTATATTATTTTTTAATATCTAACACGAGTTTCCAACGAATAGGTCAACAGGATAAAGTTCTTGCCTAACATTTTCTGACTAATTAATGCAAATTTAATCAACAATAATTTGTAGCCAAAAACAATCGATCAACAAGCAAGGCCACGTCTTCCGCTTATTTGACAAAATAATCGTTTATGTCTCGGACTCGAATCGCGACAGACATCGACGCCGACGGCGCTAATGTATGCAAATAAATGCGACCAAATTATGCAATAAATTATTATTAATAACGGCGAGTAATAATTGGCGTGTTGTTGTTATTATATTATCTGACGTTGTAAACGGTTCGACATTAAAACCAGAAATAATTGCGAAGGCCGTACGCTTCGTGTTTACTGGTTTGGAAATAAAAAAGAAAAAACGTCAACGAGTAATTAACGATTTAGAGGAAGCTCTGCCTACAGCCTACACTAATGATGTTTGCTTCCGTCGATCGATGAAATTTTAGCTTCACACAACAAGCCGGAGGATTGTTTTCAATGACTCGGCGTTTGCATTGACACTTGACACTTCACAGTAATTGAGAGAACGCTTACACAGCTTTCCTCATCTCCATCATTAAGTTTCTGTTGACACACGTTAAGAAATCTTCAAATAAAAAAAAAAAGAAAGCAAGAAGAAATGTGATGATGCTTACCTCTCAATGCAATAACACCAGGCACGGATGGTATCTTAAAGACCATCAAGAATTAAAATAATCAAAAGCATCGAGTCTCTGGTGTGATGAAACTCAAACAAATTGTAGATTTAAAATTTCTCAAATAAAAAAAAAAATAAACATTCGATATGAAATTCATAAATAAAGAAGAGAACAAATGACAATCGCAACATTTAGGGTACGGAAAAAAGAAAGAAAGAAAAACGGAAACAATCAAAACCTAAAGAAATAAAAAACGTTTCTTGGCGATCCAGAAACAAATTCGAAATGGAAAATAATTCCTAAAGAAATTTAAAAAAAAAACAAATAACGGTCGCAATAAAAAATTAAATTTTAGAAATAACTCATGGCGATTTCAACATATACGGAAAAGAATACAAAGAACGTAACATAGAAACAATCAAAACAAAAAAATGAAAAATATTTTAGACGATGGAGAAACAAAATCGAAATGGAAAAGAATTCCTAAAGACACTTTGGGCTGCAAGTCGGCTGGTTACAATAGGGCCCTAATTGGGGCCTCATCAGTAGAAGAGTAGCTCGAGAACTCCATTGCAATCTAATGACCAACAAGACTTAGACGGTCGCAACACCGTGCGACTATTTTCTAACCTGTAATCCCAAAGAAATTAAAAGGAAAAAACAAATGACGATCGTAATAAAAAATTAATTATTCTTTTTTATTTCTTTATTTATGAATGAATATATATAAAGAAAAGGAAACAAATGACAAACACAACATTCACAGAAAGAAAGGAACGAAGAAAATGAAACGGAAACAGTTGAAAACAAAAAAATTACAAATATTTTTAACGTTCGAACGAGAAACGAAATCGAAATGAAAAAGAAACAAAATCGAATTGAAAAAGAAACAAAATTGAGATGAAAAAGAAACAAAATCGAAATGAAAAACATTTTTGATGCTCGAGAAACAAAATCGAAAGTGAAAAATAACGAGATTCGTAAAGAAAATAAAAAAACATGAAAGGAAAAGAAACGCAAAAAATTGAAAACTAATTTCTGATTATTTAATTTCTGGAAAACTGTAAACAATTGAAAATAAATCAAATAAAAGAGATGACAAACGTTTGTGATGTTAGAGAAACTCAGTTGAAATAAAAAAAAAACATTTCTAAAGAAAGTAAGTAAAATAAATGACGATTATAATACATAATAAAAAAAATTAAACCTCAAAAGAGATTGTAGTTTAAAAATAAAAAAAAACAATAATTAATAATATACATTCAAAATGAAATTCATAATAAATGAAGAAAGAGAAAAAAGAAAAAAGAAGAATATAAACAATCAAAAACTAAAAGAATAGAACATTTTTGACGATCGAGAAATGGAAACAAGGCATCCTTAAAGAATGTAACAAAAACAAATGACGATCGTAATAATAAAACAAGTCAAAAGGAAAACAAACAGCAATCGCAACATTTACGAAAGAAAAAGGAACGCAAAAAATTGAAATACATTTCTGATTATAAAACGGCAAACATTTAAAAACAACACAAAAAAGAATGAAGGACGAGAAACTTATTCGAAATCGAAAAAAAGAATAAACGTATCACAAAAGAGGTTTTGAAAAGACAGTTAAGAGGGTGTTGATCAATCACTGTTGCTACACAATACAAGAATTTTTAAATATTAGTAAATTGTAAATGTAAGCTACTTTAAAGATTCATCATTTTACATTTTTTTTTCTTTTTACTTTTCATGTAATTTTGATGAATAAATATTATTATTATTATTATTAAAGCGTATGATAAAGCACCATAAACGTGTCTGAAAAATCTTGGAAAAGACTGAATTTAAAGCAATTGATCGATAATCAAATTTATGGCGATCGCCTTTTTTGAAGACGGGAATAACGTTGTTGATTTTTAACTGTTGTGGGAATTCCCCTGTTTGGAGAGATAGATTGACTACATATTGGATCACAGATAGAGTCCGCAATAATCTTTACAATATGAGGAGGAACTTCGTCATAACCAGAAGATTTTTTAGCTTTAATTTTGGTTTTGATTATTTCTAGAACTTCACCAGTGGAACAGTGACTTAGAAATATAGAAGACGAGCAGGCAGTAGAACTGTTGATTAAGGAGATATTATATTTATTGATTTTATTTATTATATCAAGGAGTGGTTGCATAAAAAATTGTTGAGGGCTTCGGATGCAGTAGTGGGATTATCAATTATTTAACCATTGATTTCAAAACTGAAGTTTTTATTGACTTTCTCCTTGACACTGAGCTGTCTAATTACTGACCATGATGTCATATGTTGACATCATATCAAGGTTTCTTGCATATTGAAACTTCTCTGTTAATTCTTATGGAATTTTGATTGGGGACGTAAGACACGCAGTAGATTCTAAACCTGAAATGGTAAGTATAATATCCTTTCCAGATTCGTTACTTAAGTTGCATTTCGATACAAAAATCCCATAAGCAATAACATAGAGGTACCAGAATGGAATAAAAAACAATGACGTAGTAGTTATACTATGGGGATTCTGGCTCACTTCGCTACATGGACGTATCAAATTTGCATGTATGGTTGCATATCGTGACATTTGCTAGGCGATGGCGATACAAAACAGATAACAGTTTTCAAATAACAGGTCGCAGTTTATAGATAATAAGAAGAGCCCCTAACGTGTTATAGGTCCACCGCACTAACCACTGCGCCATCGAAATTGTCATTCACACTGTAAAAGAAAGCAGTGATAAACAAAAGAAAATGTTAATTCTATTTTGAAACAAAAAGCGTTGTTTTTAACGTTTTATTTCCATTGTGAGATTTTTTTTCTTTCCGTTTAAAGCGCACGCATAAAAAAATGATTTCAGGCATTTCAGGCACTCGGTCGCAAATTACAACAAAGAAGCCGTACATTAATTAATTAACATTGTATCCATGAGTGGCTGGTGTTCCAAGCGAGCTCCGGCAATCTGTCCGGTTTCCATGTCGACGAAGAGCGCCTTGGCACACTTGATCCGGCGAGGCAGCACGACTATTTCCTACGGACGGTTCAGTTGTGTTTGAACCGAGGCTGTGTGCAGTCGGTCAAAACAGGAACTGTCAGGTGGCGATGTCGTTTTGTTTTCGTTTCGTGTTTGTTTGCGTTTTTCCGCTCACCCAACCGCTCCACGGATAGTTCGACGTAAGTCCTCCACCGTTTCTTTTTCTCTTCAGGTTTCGTTCGGGTCTCGTCGATGTGGATGATGATGAAGGCCCCCCGGATGAGGAAATTCGGAAAATTCGCGTTTTCAGATTATCGATTGCCGGTTGTTGGTTGGTTGGTTGGCCCGTCACGCCGACAAATTTAATACTTTTCATTTGAGAAATTTATTGGTTCCATTAATCGCGAATTTAAATTGGTTTCTGTAATGAAATTTTTCATAACATAATTCCAAGTACATAAACGATTTTGATGATCACTTTTACCCCGTTTATTACATCCCCTATCTGTAACTGGAGTATAATAAAATATGAGTGATATCGTCGACAACCCAAAATAATATTAGAGGTCAACTTTTTTAACGCGTGGCCCTCAATGTTTTGATGAGCTGAATTACACTTTTAAACTAGCCAGAGTTTAATTGGGTGATAAATGTGTTTAAATTGAGTTGACAGCAACAACTTTCAAATTGTTATTAATAATTCATTGCCCTGTAAAGGAGTAACGCGCTATTTATCACGTACTGGCATTTTGTTTCTGATTAAGAGCCTTCGTGGCGCAGTTGGTAGGGTGAACCTCTCTAGCAAGTAATGTGCCCTTTTTAACAGTAGGCTCATTGTTAATTAGTTAAATATAAATCATATTTTTATATTTGCATGCCATTTCAAAATGTATCTTTAGTCGTTCACTCAGGTGTGTTACCTCAAACTCAGACAATCGCCTCATAATCAATCGACTTTATTTATTTAGAGTCGATAAATTGAGCACCTACTGAGTTTGCATGCAAGTTTGTTTTTCTTATTTGTTTCTTCAAAATAACATATTATAATCACTGTAACAAAATAAGCTAGCGTAGGGATGGCGCCGCAGGTTTTAAACTCAAATTCGGATCAGCCGGATTTAATTTCTTCGGAATCGACCGTTTGAGTACATATGGAGATTACTTACAGGCGCTTTTGTTTTTGATAATTAAAAAAAGCGATAAAGGCGCAGTGGAACTACTATTTAGAGGCTTAGGACTCAAATTCGGATCGGCTTATCGTCGATTCAGTTCCTCAGAATCGATAAATTAGTACAGAGATTGTTAACGACCATTTATGTTTTTAATTTCTTTAAATGGAATGGTAGAGCTACAGAAATCAGTGCGGCAGAACTACTATTAAAGTGCGGCGGGCTCGAATTCGGCTCAGTCGGCTTATAGTCGATTCCAACTCTTCAGAATTGATAAATTGTGTATAGGGGTTGCTTATAAGCTCTTTTGTTTTTCATTTCTATAAAAAGAATGACAGAAACGCTGTGGAACTACTATTTAAAGGCTTAGGGCTCAAATTGTGATCAGTCGGCTCACAGTTGTTTCAATTCTTTAGAATCGATAAATCCAGCACAGAAGTTGCTTATGGGCCTTCTGTTTTTTAATTTATTTAAAGAAAATGATAGAGACGCAGTGGCCAGTACGGCGGAACTGCTAATTACAGACTTACAGACTTAATTCAGAGTCGCTAAACTGGTTGCAGACGTTACTTACAAGCTACTTTGTTTTGATTCAATAATTCAGAGTCGCTAAATTGAGTGCAGAAGTTACTTACAAGCTATTTTGTTTCTTAATTTCTAGGAGCACAGAGGCGCACTACTCACTAGTGCGGCGGAACTGCTATTTATAGTCTAAAGACTTAAATTCGGTTCACATGACTTATAGGTTTTTCAATTTTCAGAATTGATAAATTTAGTGATTACAGAGATTGCTGCTCTATTTTTTAGATTTTTTTTAAGTAAACGATACAGGCGCAGTGATCAGAGCAGCGGAACTACTATATAGAAGCTTGAGTCTTAAATTAGAATAAAATCGATCGAATTCTTTAGAACGATAAAACGAGCAAAGAGGTTGCTTACGGACTATTTTTCTTTAATTTCTTTAAAGAGAATGAAAGAGGCGCAGTGGAACTACTATTTAGAGGCTTAGGGCTCAAACTCGAATCACGCAGTAACCAATGCGGCGGAAGCACCATTTAGAGGCTCAAATTCGACTAAATTCTTTAATATCGATAAATCGAGTGCCGAGATTGCTTACAAGTTCCTTTGTTTTTTTCATCTCTTTGGATAGAACGATAGAGGCGCAACTGCTATTTAGTTGCTGAAGGCCCAAATTCGGATCAATCGGCTTACAGTCGCCTTCAAATTTTCAGAATAGATAAATTGAGTACAGAGGTCGTTTATAAGCTCTTGTTTTTTAGTAACAAGTGCGGCGGAACTATTATTTTTAAGTTTCGGGCTCAAATTCTGATTCGCCGGCTTCATTTCTTCGAAATCGGATAAATTGAATACTCAGGTTAAGCCTGTTTGGTGCAGTGGTCGGTACGATGGAACTACTGAGTCATCGACTTCAAGCTCAAATTCAGTTCGCGGCTGACTAATTTCTTCGCAACAATTAATCTGAGTTGCTGAGGTTGCTTGCGATCATCTTTTTTACTTCATTCTTGTAAGAGAACAAACAATAGAGCCTGGATGGCGCCGTGGAACTACACTTACTGGATTCAAGCTCAAATTCGGTTAGCGGTGGACGTCTTTCTTCGGAATCAATAAATTGAGTTGCCAAGGTTGCTTGTGAGCATTTCTTTATTTTATTTCTTTTTAAAGAGAACAATTGAGCCTGCTTGGCGCCGTGGGCAGTGCGGTGGAACTACTAAGGTACCGTCTTCAAGCCCAAATTCGGTTTGCTGTCGACGTCGTTTCTTCCCAATCGATAAATTGAGTATTGATGTTGCTTGCGAGCATTTGTTTTTATTTCATTCTGTTTTTAGACGACAGTGGAACCTGTACGCTGTAGTAGTTAGAGCGGTGGATCCAGTTTCAAACTCAAATTCGGCTGACGGTCGATTTTGTGTCTTCGGAATAAAAAAATTGAGGTCGCTTGTGAGCATCTTTTCTATTTTAGTTCTTTTTAAAGAGAACGATGGAGAATGCCTGTTATCATGATCAGTGCAGTGGAACTACTAAGGTTCAAGTTTAAATTCGGCTCCCTGTCGACTTCATTTGTTCGAAATCGATAAATTGAGTACTGAGGTTCCTTGCGACCATCTCTTTTTATTTCATTCTTTTTTAAGATGACAATAAAGTCCATGCATTACAATGTTCAGTTTAGTGGAAGCTTACATTCAGTTTAAAATGGCATCGTTGAACTACTAAGGTTTAAAATCGAGATACTGAGGTCGCTTGCGAGCATCTTTTCTATTTTAGTTCTTTTTAAAGAGAACGATGGAGAATGCCTGTTATCATGATCGGTGCAGTGGAACTACTAAGGTACCAGCTTCAAGTTCAAATTCGGCTCATTTGTTCGAAATCGATAAATTGAGTACTGAAGTTCCTTACGACCATCTCTTTTTATTTCATTGTTTTTTAAGACGACAATGGAGCCTGTGCACTCTGATGGTCAGTCTAGAAGCTCAAATTCAGTTTAATCTTATAATGGAACTACTGAGGTATCGATTTCAAGCTTAAATTCGGCTGGCCGTCGACATCTTTCAATAAACTGAGTCGCTTATGAGCATCTCTTTATTTTATATTTTTTAAGAGAGTAATAGAGCCTGTTTGGTGTCAGTGTGTTGGAATTACTAAGATATCGGCTTCAAGCTCGAATTCAGCTGGCTATCGACTTCATTTTTTCGAAATCGTTAAATTAAGTACTACGTTAGCCGAGTTGCTTAGGTTGCTCGCAAGTAACTCTTTTCAAGTCGTTCCTTTTAAGAGGACAATAGAGCCTATGAACAGGTTTTTTGCTCAAACTAGGTTCGCGCTCGACTTCGTTTCTTCGGAATCGATAAACTGAGTATTACTGAGCTTGCTTGAAAGCATCTCTTTCCATTTCATTCTTATTGCTTATTGAGCATTTCTTTATTTTATTTTTTAAGAGAATAATAGAGCCTGCTTGGTGCTCGAATTCGGTTGGCTGTCGACTTCATTTCTTCAAAATCGATAAATTGAGTACTAAGATAGCCGAGCATCTGTTTCTATTTTATTCGTTCTTAAGACGACAATAGAGCCTGTGCACTACAATGGTCAGTCCAGTGGAAGCTCAAATTCAGCTCAAGATCGATTTTGCTTCTTAGAAATCAACAAATTGAGTTGCTTCGGTTGCTTGCAAGTGACTCTTTTCATTTCATTCTTTTTAAGACGACAATGGAGTCTATATATTAAAACAAGCTTCAAGCTCAAATTAGACTCCCGCTCGACTTCGTTTCTTCGTAATCGATAAACTGAGTATTACTGAGCTTGCTTAAAAGCATCTCTTTCCATTTCATTCTTTTTTTAAGAGGATAGTTTCTTCGGAATTGATAAACTGAGCATTACTGAGCTTGTTCGAAAAACCTCTCTTTCCATTTCATTTTTTAAGAGGACAATAGAGCCTGTTTGATGCAATGCACAGTGCGGTAGAACTGGTTCCCAGCTCAAATTCGACTTTCTTTTTTCAGAATCGGTAAATTGAGTATTGAGATTGTTTGGGACCATCTGAACCGCTTCAGGCTCAAGTAAGGCTCGTGGTCGACATCGTCCCTTCGACTTCAAACTCAAATTCAATTCGAGGTCGATTTAGTAACTTCGCAATCGATAAATTGAGATTTTTACACGTTTTTTTTTCATTTCATTATTTTAAAGAGAATATTATAGCCTCAAAGGTGAAGAGTTCCATGGGGTGGAACTACTGAGCTACGGTGTCCAAAGCGGTCGGATCACATTCGTCCTTGGATCAATAAACTAGGAGTTTATCGTCGAGCTTGCTATTCGGTTGAGTCAATATACGACATCCACCAGCTTTAAGGTCTGAAACGAGTCCTCCAAATCTATAGCTTACGTCGTGAAAACGGCATGATGAATTCCAGACTAAACTCACTCACGAAACTTGATTTATCAAGTCTTATGGTATAGTCAATCGATGTCAATACCCCTGATATGCATCAGTAGATAAAAGTAAATACGTTAGAGACCTTGTGACCTAACTACTGCGCCATAGCCCCAGCTAGTTACCGTAAGAGATAGATTAAGAGACACCAAGGAGCGGCGTTTTGCATTTCCGTGGTTAGGTAGTAAAAAAGTTAGCAAATGTAAGTAGATGAAAGTATTGATTTCGTTTGGTTCTACTCGCGTCAGTTATTGATTAATTCCATCGTGTTCAACAGAAGTCGAAATGCAATCATTTCTGATCCGCGATCAGATCACGCAAGTCCGGCTCCGTACATGGAAATTCGCCGTAAAGGAGCGCGTGGTCAATGTTACGTACTTGAAATGAGTAATTGCGGCGACAAGAACGCGCGGATCGTAAAACGCGACCAAACAAAGCAAGGAGGAATTACCTACGAACTCGCACGTATGTTTTTTTTTTCAATTTGCATGCGCACACGATACGCAAATTGATATATGAATGTATGTAAACAGTTTATTTCAATTTCTTTTTTAGACCGATTAAGTGATTATGTATAATTGAGGTTGTTATTTAAACATGCGTGCCAAGAAATGAATACATTTTCTCGTTTAAAATCGAATTTAAACGCAATTAATTACGAGGCTGCTTCAAGAATCAACGCGCTACCTACATGGCTGTAATGGCAAAGTCAATGATCTTGGAGAACACGATCTTGATATTTGTATGTAAGTGGAGCCTTTTCTAAAGTGAGGATTTTACGTAATGGTGGAATAGAGAATTTTGAGGGACAGTGGGCCCTTATACATTTAGTAAAGAGAATTAGCTTCAATTACTTAAGTACGATTGAATTTTCGGAGGCGTAAGTTCTTGGACTCAAAAGCTGTAGAGAGTTAATTAAGAAACGTGGAAATCTACCCGAAATAAAAGGACAATAATCGAGTATCTTAATTAGGGGGTCGGGGTATTTCTACCTTCGTTTAGGTTCTAGTTAAGCCTCCAGTAGACGTAAGCAGCATTCCCTTGCAGGATCCAGGAGAATCAGTATTTTGACTAGGAACTTTTCGCCCGAACCCCTTATCATATGAGAATTTTTACGTTAGAACCAAAATTTGATTCTTTCCACTACGTAAACTTGGGAATTGCCAAAATATTTGTAATTAATTAAAAAATTAAGCCCCGGAAAAACTGTTCCTAATTGGATAACGTCCTTAATGCTTTAATTGAGTTAGCGGGACGGGTAATTAAAAAAAATAATCTAATTAAGACGTAATTTTAATTAGTTTACGTAATGCGAGCGTTTCGATGAATTCCTCGCTTGGACCCACCGTGAAGACGTCCAAATTAATTCAAGTTGGCATTACTGACGTGGCCCCCATAAACTTAACAGCTTCAGCCGTCGCGCAGTAAAACGTAAAGCAGGTGGAACGAATTCCGTAAAATACGAGCGAGCTGCTGCAATTTGGATGAAGAACAGATGCAGCAGCCACAAATGTCAAGTGCACCCCGACGAGGACGAAGTTATGAGTTTCGAACAACCTGGTGATGGAAATCTTCAACATTAACATTATCTATTCGATGTTGAAATCATTGAAACAGTATCAACAAGGCGGCACATTGAAATTCATAGCTCGGCTCTTGACATTGTATCAAAAAAGAATCTTTTACTTTCTCAATAAAAAAAAGAACTTCATAACAGTTGGATGAGAATGAGAATGAGAATGAGAATGAAAACAAAGTTACATAAAAGCGTGTAAATACCCAACCCCCCAAAACGCTTTATTACATTCTCCCTTTTACAGTGGTGGAAAAAAAGAGTTCCATGGCACGCCGGGATCCATCAAAATTGCTAGGAGAGTTCACTTAAATCCGGGGCCTTCGATTTGCATAAATTTGGCCGCGTGTAAAAAATGAAAAGGCGATGAGAGAGAGAGAGAGAGACAACGCCGAACGAGAGACCTAATGACGACGAATTTAAACGCCATTTGGAACTTACGACGAAGGAAAAGGGAAATACGTCGAGGACATGCTCATGACCCATTTTCCGCATACCCGGACGCCTCGATATTGTCCGCGAATTATTATAGAACGTCTGTTTATTGAATATAAAAATTATCGTATTTTTACAGTGTGGATGTAAAACATAAACATCGAGATTTATTGGTTTCCTAAAAAAATAAGGAAAAAAATTGTTTCGCGTAGGCATTTTACATTTAATTGATTAGAACTGACTTAGATACGATGAGAAATTTTTATGTAATCGACCTAGCCGTAGAAATAACAAATGACAATCGCAAATTTTCAGGAATAAACAAGGGATACACAGAAGCGAACTATTATAAGATTGCCGGGATCTTAAACTAAATAAATAAATTAAACCAATCGCCAAGCTGACCCTCTATCCCTCTTTAATATTGTCGAATATTTAAATTGATTTCGTGCGAAACACCGCTTGAGATTTTATAATACTCGCGACCTCTTTCCAACAACGAAAATAAAAAAGAAACCCTCGCAAGACTTAATTGCCTCTGCGCAACTTTGCACTTAATCGGCGCTTACCTATATTTAGAAAAACAACTTCGTATCAGATGGGGGGGGGTGTATGTGTATATGTATATTGCGCCACACGAAATAAAGATTCTATCGACGCACGTTGCGAACTTTAAAAAAAAAATTCTGAGACTTATCGAAGCTCATTTCGACGCAGTATCACGAAAGCACGCGGCACGAGCGTGCCTCTAAATTGCACGCCACCACCGTGGAAATACCTTTTTACTCTTTATTTTTTATTTTTTTGCACGACGTTTTGTAGGGGATTCATCCTTCTTCTCCTCCTCCTCTGACCCAAACTGATCAGGCTGGGACGGGGGCGATCTCCACGTGTAAACCAAGTGCGACTTTCACAGTTATGGTTGTACAATAAAGTTTTATATTTACTGTTATCTGTTGAAGCAGAAGTTTAAAGTCATCAAGCCCGTCTTCATATATTTTTTCGCGCACATGTGAAAACACGAGGGTTGTCGCGAATCATTGCAGCGGCGTTTTCGACCCCTGTAGAGAAGTAACTGGGGTGTAATAAGCAAATAAATAATTTCCGGGGAAGGACCGATGGCAATTTATGCAGGGAAAAATGGAACTATTGTAATATTGTCGGGATCTAAACCAGTAATTTAAATAAATTTCCTAACGTAAGTTCAGTTTAAATCAAATCTTTAAAACCTGTGTGAGTCTACCTAATGAATTTTCTGTTTAAAATAAATGCATTTGCATCGTCCTGAAGAGTCACGTGTTTGCTACGTAAATTTTTAACAAATTTTATTAAATCCTGCGAGAGCAGGGCCATTAAATGACCTGAATGGTGGAGATTTTGCTCGGTATGTCATGAAATTTATAAACGCCTTACGTTATGTCACGTTTGTGAATTCACTCGCTTTTACTATGCGATTATAATACTCTGTTGTAACTGGATTTGCTTCTTTCATTGCCTACTATTTGCTTGTCATGGAAATATCATCGTTTGGCGTACAATTTTTCATTAATTATTTCTGGAAAACTGAAATACTTAAAACTTTCCCCATGCTTTGTGGTGTTTACTTTTCAACATTTTTTCTTTGTCGGTCACCCTGTATTTGAAAATTTCTAAAACCGAAAGGGAAGAGACAAGAAAAAAATAAATTTTTGTTGTATATTGATAGATACAACAAAAATTTTGAACATTGAAAAATGAGGAGAAAGAAGTGTTTGATAGACATCATAAAACACTAAAAAGTTTTGGAAATTCAAAAGCGACAAGAGATGAGAAAAAACAAATGAACACTACAAAATTAAAAAATAATCTCTCTGCCCTTCTCTTTTGTTTGTGTATAATCTTCAGAATGTGACTAAAAAAGGAGACAAAAATCGTGCTAGAAATTTGAGCGTGTGAAGATGAAATAAAAAAAAACAAAAACTATCGATGGATGTACGAAATAAATGGAAGACTGTACCTGAAAATTTAAAAATTAGAAAGCGAGAAAGAAAAACATACAATAAAGCC
Source organism: Serrognathus titanus (assembly GCA_039766575.1). Taxonomy (NCBI): domain Eukaryota; kingdom Metazoa; phylum Arthropoda; class Insecta; order Coleoptera; family Lucanidae; genus Serrognathus; species Serrognathus titanus. The sequence goes on from CM077911.1 coordinate 2,235,563, forward strand.
CGTGCACTGCAATGCTCATTCTAGTGGAAGGTTGTTCTGAGTATCTCTTTGTTTGATTTCTTTTTAAAGAGAACAATAGAGCCTGCTTGGCGTCGTGGACAATGCGGTGGAACTACTTTAGCACTAAAGTACCAATTTCTAATCCAAATTCGATTTACTGTTGACGTTGTTTCTTCTCAATCGATAATTTGAGTGCTGAGGTTCCTTGCGAGCATCTCTTTTTATTTAATTCTTTCTACTATTTTTAAGTTTCGGGCTCAAATTCTGATCCATCGGCCTCAATTCTTCGATTGCGCTTAAACTGAGTACTTAGGTTGCTCTCTTTTTATTTTATTCTTTTTAAGAGGGCGACAAAGCTTGTTTGGTCCAGTGGTCGATTCGATGGAACTACTGAGTCGTCGACTTCAACTTCAAATTCAGTTCGCGGCTGACTAATTCTTTCGCAACAATTAAACTGAGTTGCTAAGGTTACTTGCGAACATCTCTTTTTACTTCATTTCTTGTAAGAGAACGAACAATACTCAAATTCGGTTAGCGGTGGACGTCTTTCTTCGGAATCAATAAATTGAGTTGCCGAGATTGCTTGTATCTCTTTATTTTATTTCTTTTTAAAGAGAACCGTCTTCAAACCCAAATTCTACGTATCTACGGATATTAAATAATTGTGGGAAGAGATCAATTTTTAATTATTTTAGCTACATGTCGTTTTTATAACTCTTTGGAGTTAGTCTTCTCGAATCGGTTCAAGTGTTACTTGACTTATGCAATAATTTTTTTTTGGTCAAAATTCAACCTTATAAGAATTCAACAATTGAATTTGATGGCGGAATCTCTCTTCTCGAAAAATTCATATTCTGCCATCTGTTGATCAATTGGGGATGTTTTTTTTTCTTGGAACAACTCAACAGAGAGGAGGTTTTTGAATAAAAAATCCTTAAGAACGACGTAAATCATATCTGAAAAGGTGTTACTAGTTGCATCAGATTGTATTAAAGACTGAACTTCTTGAGGCTTGTTTCGGATGAGTCCATTTGCCTGTTCTATCAAGTGATCCAATTTAAAATCGTCCTTATAAGACCAAGGAATTGAAAATTATGTTTACACCTGTCAAAACGTTGGAGGCTCGATATTTTTTAAAGGCAGTTTAAATTTGATCACTTGATTACGTATACTTCCTTCCTTCCAAGTTAGTCAACGGATTTGATTGACAAGATAGACTCATCTCTTCCCTGCCAATTAGGCACGAGTTTCAGTGATCATTACGCAAATGATATTGATGAAAAGCAATGTTTTTCCTCGACGTTTTTCGGAGCAACAAAGAAATAAACGTCGCCGCCGGCCTCGAATTTATTCAAGGCGCGCTCAATCCCCTCGCATAAGACAAGGAGACCTTGCACGCTTTCCTATTCATTTATCTTTATTTGTTCTTTTGACAGCCGTCTTTTTCTCCTTCGAAATTCCGCTCCGCTCGCAGGGATGGAATTATTAAATTCCTCCCGCGCGTAACACGGGAAGCAACGCGCGTCCTCGGGATGCGAACCAAAAGCAAACTCGCCGCTGGAAACGAGACGTAGAGCGAGAGGAATGTTACGTGGCGTGCTCACAACCGGTTATTACCTAGACGAGACGAGACGAGTCTCTATTATTATTACTATTAGTATTATTTCGGTTGATGGTAGGTATCCAGTTATCCGTTTCGTGATAGACAGTTCTTTGGTTTGCTGAAAAAATGAGCGAGTTCAAATTCGTTCAATTGGACTTAATTTAATTGAAACGCGAAAAAAACTGCATCGCGTGACCTTACTAAATCGCGTTGGGTTTGAGTATTTAAGAAATCGACTTTTTTCTTGGCAGTTTTTTAATTTCACGTGATTTAACGATGCGTGGCAAAGAAGGTTGACTGCTAAAGAGTTTAGAGCTATTGGAGTATTCATGGTGGTACCTGTCGGATACTGACACGTTTCCTTAACCCAAACTCCTACCTTCATCTTATTCTTTTGGCTTCCGAAATACCGCGTCACAATCTATACTTTCTCCAGAAAGAAGCCTTCAAGATTACCTCAACTTCATACCCTCGTCTTTGTTGGATGCTCAGTGAAAGCGCAGAGAGAGTTTGGGTTAGTGTTTTCCTGCTTTGGAAATTTGTCTGGGGAAGAGAAGGTGGGACAGGGTGCAGGAAATGTAAAAGGAGGAGGAGGAGCCGTCACTATAGTGGTGAACAGCGATACGTCTTCTTAATGCGAACTCCCACTTTCACCTTCGTCTTCACCAGAAAAAAAATTGCCAAAGTTAAGCAATCTTAAGCTATCGCGCCTTGTGACAATGGCCTTGGAAGCCTTCAAGATTATCTTACCTTCACTTTCATCTTTGCTGGTCACTCAGTGAAAGGGTAGAAAGAGTTTAGATAGAGCTTGTTTACTTTAGAAATTTGTTAGGGGAAGAGACGGTGGGACTATTGGAGGTGTACGTTCCGCAAAGTGTAGCAGAGAGCAGGATAGTGTAAAGGGACATGCCGTCGTCATGTTTTCTTAATCCAAACCCCCATTTTCACCTTCATCTTCACCTGGAGCTATTAAAGGAAAAGGGATGGCAATGTTAAGCTACAAATTTCCTTGTTTTGAGCATTTTTTGGCAAGTGAAACGGAAGGGAACCAGGGTTTGCCTAAATTGGAAATTTGTTTGGGAAGAAGGTGGGTTGAGTTGGCTTGAGATTTGGAAGGGTTGGAAGGGAAGGGTTGCTGAAGGTATGCCTTCCACGGAGGACAGAAAGATATGGAAGGAGCAGACGTATGACTTTTGAAGTGTAAAGGGGTGTGATCTTGCTATATCAGTATGGCCGTTGCCGTTCTAGGTATCATTAAAACCTAAACTTCCATAACCATCTCTTTGAAGGAATCTGTTAGAGGATACTCAGACACGAAATCTGGCGAACATTGAATGAGATGATGTGATGATAGGTTTTTTGTCGTCTCTTTCAAGATTTGGTTTGCTCCTTTATAACATGGCATGGGCTGCATTTGGACCCTTGCAAAAGTACCGACTGATTCTTATCCGTAGCCTGCTCTTCTTCGGCCAATAAATTAAAATCAAACTCAGAAAATGCCTAGTACTCGATATAAAGCCTTGGGATGAGAAACCGGCAAGTCAGAAAGAAAGAAGATAAAGAAATAGAGCGCATACATGAAGAGCGACTTAAGAAAAGACGTTAAAAAAACTTGAGGTGATTGCCAAGTGTAGTGCTTGATGTAAAGCCATGAGATGATGAACTGGAGAAGAAAAGAGAACAATCGAAATGGATGACTTTGTTTGGGGGCTTCTAAAAGTTGGTGACTTGAAGATTACTACTTGCAATCCCAAGACATTGTTGCTTTCTAAGGTTTTATACATGTTAAGCCTTTTTTCTGCATATTTGTCGATTGGAAATTACGCCATCGAGAAAGTTGTCTGCCTTCACTTGTAGAATCCTGGAATTGTTTTCCTAAACCAAATTCATGTCTTCACCTGGCACTGTTCAATCAAAAATGAGTAAGGTCTGGTTTCTTTGGTTTGGGCATCATCAGCGGAGGCGTAGGCAAAGAAATCAAGAGAGGAATCTCTGGATGCCTGGACACAGGCTAAACTTGATATTTTGCGCCGTGCCTGTGCACTTCTTCCGTATTCATAGTGCTTCTTTGAGGTTTTCTTCAATGAGGGACCCCTCAGAATAGGTTTTGTTATAATGGAACTAACTAACTGCAATCAATCCCATTCTAAGGGCTCCCTCATTGAAGGAAGCCTCAAGGAAGGACTATGAATATCGTCATTAGCGGTAGATATAGAAGCGAATGCAGAGATATCTACATCTAGATGTAAATAATGAAGAGACCACGAGGCAGGCAGAAACCCTCTTAACCTCGGAATCCGTATTTTTATTCTTCACATCAAACTGCGTTAACATTCTGGATTATGCTAGCAGGAGACTGCTTCACCTTGTTTGATTGAAATTCCGTCGCTTGCTGCTCTAGAAAGATCCACGTCGCCATTGGATCTCCCTCTCCTAGAGGATTCTGGAAGGTATCTTACGAACAGTCATCAAATCCACCATATTTGCATTTTTTTCTGAGCAACATGATACCGTGTGCTGAGCCCAGGCATTCTTCTACACCCAACCGTAGATACCTAGATATAAGCAGCTTTCCTCACTAGAAAGGGTTTTTAAACACTTTTTTTACTTTTGATGTCAAACCTTTCGAAATATGGGTATTATAAATCGTAAATAAATTGTAAATATTGAATAGAACGCAAGGTAGACACTGGAAAAGGCACACACATCCTAATCCCTACTTTTATTTTCGATGTCAAACCTGTCTACGAAATTTGGATAACCTAAGTATAGATGTAGATATATCTGTAAATATTGAAGAGGTAGCCAGAATCTTCACCACTGGAAAGAGCTGACATATCCTAAGCCTCAGTTTTACTTTTGATGTCAAACCTGTATGCGCAACCTGGATAAATTGGTGTACCCAAGTGTAGATATAGATATACCTAGGTATATCTGTAAATAGTGAAGAAATCGCGAAGGCAGTACCTTAATCACTGGGAAGAGCCCATTCTAAACTTTACTTTTACTTTTGACGTCAAATTTGTATGCGAAATCTGGATAACATATACCCAAGTGTAGATACAGATGTATCCGTAAATATCGACACTGGAAAAGGCACACACATCCCAATTACTTTTAGTTTAGATGTTAAATCTATTTACCGAACCTGGATAATATATAACAAAGTGTAGATATAGATATACCTAGATAAGTATATCTGTAAGATGGAGAAAATTCGAAGACATAACCTTCATCACTGGAAAGACCACACGTAGCCTAAACTCTACTTTTTTCTTTTGATGTCAAACCTGTACCGAACCTGGATAATATATATCCAAGTGTAGATACAGATATACCTAAATCTATCTGTAATTAGTGAAGAAAAAGCGTGGTAAGTCCTGTGGGGAGGGTTCACACACGCTAACCCTGAATTTTGTTTTTGATGTCAAACCTATGTACGAAAACTAGATAATCTCAATAAGGGTGGTATCATCAGGCGATGTTCGCAAAGACAAAGTGTTTCCTCCTTTTTTTCTTTTCTTAAACAGCTGAAAATGAAACATACTGTATATTGTTTGTTCAAAATGTAAGGCTCATTCAATCAAGTCATCAAGGACCTTGTCGCTTCTGTAATTCCACAGTCATAATTTTTCTCTGTCATGTATACTTTGTAACACTTTTCTTTCCTTTGTAATATACTATACAGATCGTTCTTCACTTGTTTACTCTTCGTCTTTTTTTTTGTTACAAAGCCAATATTTAGTGGGAGACCATGGCGAAATGAAATCAGGATTTTACATCGATCGGAATTTATAGAAATCAGGTTTTTACCTGTTTACAGGTTTTTCTGGGCCTCCTTCGGAAGACTCGCCGGTAAAAAATTGCAGGAGACGTAAAAACAACATTCCACCGGTGAAATATGGCCGCGGCAAAGTCAAACATAACACCTAGATCCACTAAATTAAGAACCGCGAACAATTTTTTTGCTTCACGAAACTAATCGCCTAGATAAATTAGCTTCGACTGAAATTAACGCTCGCGCTTACGTAACGACGATGAAAGCGCTAACTGGCTTTAATTTTTTTATTTTTATCGCCGGCGTTGGTGAATTTCCTCGCGCCGCCTCTAATATTGATGGAACACGTGTGATACGAAAAAAAAAACAGGCACAAAATAAAAAAAAATAATGAAGGCATCAATTGGCGTCGACTTCATTAATGGGCGAAGATAGTTAGTTACGTGGGGGGTTTAAATACAAAGGAGATTTGTATCTAACAAATTTATTAACAGCCAGTTATTTATTCTAGTCACAACACTGATCGAAAGCCCATCATGTGGTAGCTGTGCAGAAGTCAGTGATAAAACCACTTCGCCTCTGTTTTGTATCAAATTTCCACAACACACCTATTTGGCACTCTGCTACTACTTCGGTCCCTTTTCACTTGGATGACCTCTATAGATAACAATAGTTGTTTTTCTTTTTTGCTTTCGAACCATCATATTTTTGTTAAATAACAGAAAGGCGTCGTTGCGACCTCGCCGCGATGTAATTAATATGTACATCGACGTCACTCGCGGAGAGATCGTTATTTCTGTAAAAGATGTAAAAGAGGCATTGTGTTTCGCTCTAAATATTCATGCGCTGAAGATAAGGAAACGAAACGCATTAGAGCAACTTAGAAACGTGTGGCTTCCGTCGTTCACCGATGTGTTTACAAAACGGTTCATTATGCGCGATTAAATTGATACACATCAACATCTACGAGGTTTGTTTAATAAGTTTCAGACTTCGTCTTGCTGGATTTTATTCACGAGAAAAATTGAATTGCTCGAGTGTTTCAAGTCACGGCCAAGTTTCAAGTCAAGACGTTGGTGATCTTTAGGGATTAATGAAAGCCATTATGAAACTTTGAAATAGAAAGAAGAAGAAAAAGATATATGCTGTATTGGAAATGGTGGTTAGATGCACTGGGATTTTGAAGAATGGTAGAGGAAGTCACTCCCAAAAATTGAACGCGTTAGGACTTTGAAGATGGATTCTTATCCGATCAGCTGGAAAGATACTGATGATGTAAAAAGGTAACTACAAGGGCAAAGGCAAGAAGAATGTATTCACGGGTGTAGAATAAATGAAGAAGAAGAAGAAGAAGAAGACCAAATAGCACTTGGGATTTTTTCTCTATATCTCCGCCTCCTTCTCTACCTTTTCCTACGTCAAGCCTTATATTCTTTCTCCACCTCTTACGCTTTGAGTCTCGATGTGAATTCTCTCCCTCTCTGTCATTGAGTAAGCTACGTGCACAACGAAGCAGTGAAACTAGATGATCGTGGTACTGTAACAGCGTTTATAAAAATACATATCGCACATCGGCTGCAAGAGTCGTAATTATAGCTAGGACGAAATGGAACTGTCGCAGCGACGTCCGCAAGATAGATTCGCTTCGCACGATCCGATTTCGATCGGTACGACTTGCATTTCATGTAGTATCACAGCTCTATTGTGCAAGTACCCTTAGAGTCCTAAGGGTGCATTAATCCGCATATTATCAATTTATCATGCCATGAACAATAGGCCACGCTTATTGGAGTTGAAAAGTAGGCCACGCCTATTGGAGGCGTTATTTCGCACATTATCACCATTTTTAATATTACGAACAATAGACCATGCCTATGCCTATTGGTCAGTGGCCATAGTGGGCGGAGTTTTCGAGAATCGAGATGGACCAATGGGGTTAAAAAGTTGTTTCCTCATCATTTCTGGCCGGAGCGAGGTGTACATTAAAAATATAAAGAATTGGCTTAACACATTCGACAAAAACTCGTATATCACTGTCATTAGACGAGACACTCAACGTCATTGGATTATCGAATGAGAAGCAATAGGCCACGCCTTCTGCCAAGTGGTAATAGTAGGTGGAGCCTGTAAAAGTAGAGATACTTAGTTTTGCAAGGTCTCTTAAGGGCTCATAGGCGCAACTAGGTGGCATATAAACAGATCAGATATTTACCAATTAAACCAATTTAAAAAAATTCCATCGATTGTTTTACGTTAATTAATTCGCATACTATCATCAATTTATCGTGTTAGAAACAATAGGCCACGCTCACTGGAGATGAAAAATAGGCCACGCCTATTGGAGGCGTTATTTCGCGCGTTATCATCATTTTAAATATCGTGAACGAAAGGCCACGTCTAGTCAGTGGCGATAGTAGGCGGGGATTTTCGAGAATTCAGATGGACCAATAACGTTAAAAAGTTGTTTTTTCGGCCATTTCTGGCGGGAGGGAGGGGATGTATCACTGTCAATAGACGAGACACTCGATGTCATTGGATTATCGAATCAGAAAGGCGTGGCTTATTGCTAAATGGTAAAAGTAGATGGAGCCTGTAAAAGTAGAGACACTTAGTTTTGTGACGTTCAGCTGTTTCGGCCATGGTTGGGACCTCATCAGGGGCCCAGTCTCTTTATTAATACTGAAAACATTAAAAGAAATCATTCAATTATTTCATTAACCTTTGGCAAAGTACACGAACAGTGCCATGTAAAAACAATAGACGATCGACGAATATCACAAATAACAAAGCCATTGACCTTGTCGGTGATTTCAGCAACGAGCTGCGCTCAAACGTCACGGACTCGGCCAGTAATTGCTCACGCCAGTGACGTAGACAACTCCTGTCGGCCACAACAATGACGTAGACAGCACGACCAATAAGAATCAGGTGACGGGCAGTTAGAGAGAGGCGACGCTATCGATGATTGGGCAAGTGACCATGCCACCTCAATTAATTACCAATAAGACCTACCTAGGTTATCACAGGGACGAGTGCGGGGTAAAGCATATAAAAGGAGACGACCGGAGCGTCGAAATTAGTCGCTCTCTGACTTCGAGCAGATCTACGCTGACAGTCGCACTCACACATATGCAGGCAAGCTCTTGAGGCGCCCCATACAAACAACGTAAGCTAGCTCTTGAAGCGCTTACGTTCACATATACGCGAGCAAGCTCTCTAGGCGCTCTATACACACAAAAGCTAGGTCTCCAAGCGCTTACATTCACACACATGCATACGTAAGCTAACCCCCGAGGTGCTTAGCGACAATAAAAGAAATCATTCAATGATTTCATTAACCTTCGGTAAAGTACCACGTAAAAACAAAAGACGATCGACGAATATCACAAACAACAAAGCCATTGACATTGTCGGTGATTTCAGCAATGAGCTGCGCTCAAACACGTTGCGAACTCGGCCAGTGACGTAAGACAACGGTAATTGCTCTCGCTAGTGACGTAGGACAACTCCAATCGGTCACAACAATGACGTAGATAGTACGGCCAATAAGAATCAGGTGACGGCCAATGAGAGAGAGGCGACGCTATCGATGATTGGGCACGCCACCACAATTAATTACCCCTCGGCTAATAAGACCTACCTAGGTCAACATAGGGACGAGTGCGGGGTGAAGCATATAAAAGGAGACGACCGGAGCGTCGAAATTAGTTGCTCTCTTACTTCGAGCAGATCTACGCTGTTAGTCGCACTGACACATAAGTAGGCAAGCTCTTGAAGCGCCCCATACAAACAACGTAAGCTAGCTCTCAAAGCGCTTACGTTCACACATACGTGAGCAAGCTCTCCAAGCGTTTACGTTCACACACATACTTACGAGGTGCTTAGCGACCCCATAACGCTATTGCCAACCGATCTTATAATCGTTCCGCTACGGGTAACGATCAGGATCACGTCGAACTCCTAAGAACCTCTCCTCCATGCTGCCGTATCCCCGCAAAGTATCGCACTGCATCGAGCCGCTACCACTACCCCTTAGAGACCTGCCATTCTGCATTGAGCCATTTCAAAACTCCGGAGAAGCCACGCCGTTTCACCGATTGACGAGCGTTCCGCAAGTAGCAACTGATACAGCAATAAATCGTATTTTGATGCAACGTTAGATTGCATTAAAAATTTAAGTATTTCTACGTTTCATTGCAACGACGAAGTAGTGGTTTTATGCTGCCTACAGAAGCTCTTGCAATGGGTCTTTCTTGTCTTCTCAAGTTAAAATTAAATTAAATCCGTTCCCAATCAGTTGAGTCTTGCACAAACTGTAACATTTCTATTCGCCAATAAAAAATAAAAATTTGGTAATGAACTAAAACATTAAAAAGCACGGATCTGATCCTTACAAGGTTATTTAATTTACGTTAGTCTTTCATACTTTCTTTTCGGCATTGGAATTGGAATACTCAACAAAAAAAATATATACGTCAGTGTTTTCTTGCGTCATATCTTTGGTATGCTATCGGTGGATTGTCGACGACTTCCTAGATTCAATTTCAAGGTTTTGTGAGGTGGAAAACTACTTAACGCTTTCGCTTTTCCGGGTAAATGCGTAAACGAGCTTTAGCCTGCGAGAGTATGAGAGTGCGAGAGATTAGTTTGCTTTTCATTAATTTAATTTATTAATTAGGCACAACAAGGAGCTCGATGAGAAATTGAGCTTCCGAGAGAGAACTTGCAAACGATATTAAACGAGTTTCGCCTTACCTGAGCAGCAGAACCTTCAGGCCTTTTGATAGGGGGTTAAAATACTTGTACGTGCATCATTGAAGCGTTAAAAAATTTTAAAAATTAACATGAGTTATCGACAATCGACATTTAACATTGTTACACTGAATGGTAACGTGTTTAAAATAATTTCCGTTTTTGTTCAGTAAAATTACAAAACGTTCGCGAATCCACGCGCCATTAATTTCTCTACAGCGCGGTCAGTTAAATACAAGCGTGCCAACATTGCGCAATTAAAATTCGCTCCGTAGACACACACATAAATCACTCACGGAAAAAATTTAGTTGTGCTAACGTCGAGTAATTATCCGCCTATCAATCACGGCGTATACATAGATCCGCCGTCGTTGCTGCAACACTTTGATCAGTCAAACGCGAAAAAAAAGCCGCCTAATTAAATCAATTAATTAATTATCGATTCTAGAACGCTTCCACCGTGTGCGTCGACGTTTTAAGGTTCGCACGGTTCTTCGTTTCGCCGGTTTTAATTAAAAGCGCCTAGAAATCGCGCGCCCGAGGCCGCGTCTAAAAAACTCACTTTCTACATAAATCCGAGGTTTCGCCATATTTTCTTCGGGACGGAATTTATGACGGGTGTAAAATCTAACGGCGTCATTTTTTTCCCTCTTTTTCCACCGGTTTTCGATGTCAGCAAAGTAGCGACCTGTTTAAATGCAAGGCGGAACAGATTTTAAATTGGCCGCGCGTTTATTGACAATGAGAGCGAGTGCCGCCGGAATTTTAATTACAAAATAATTATAGCTAGATTACATTAGTACAGGGTGACTGAGACTGGGAAGGGATTAAAATGTGTAATCCTAATAGGTGTAGACTAAAATACCGATTTCACAGCTGTTAGCACATTAAAAACGCTTTCTTGACATTATGGGATTATAAAAAGCTGTACAACTTGACCGTGAAACATAATAGATAGAATTCCGTTACGTTGTTAATCTGGTGACGAATTATATTTAAAACGAAACTGAAATCTTATGTTGCAGAGATAAGTTCAGAACGTGCTTCAGGAGAGGGATAAGCTTAGGATTACATCAATAAAATTATCATTCTTATCATATCGGCACCATGAGAAAAACCGCGAACTTGACGATTTACTGACTCCCTGTTGATTCGGCAGGAGGAGGTAAAATCTCAGTACTTTGCTTGCGTAGCATGAAAAAATTGGTAGAAATAAGACTCAACCGTTCCCTCGTGGCAAGCAACTTGTCGCTTAGAAGCTCGCACGGGCAGAGGAATTCTAATTTGGTTGATATCATCCCCACTTGAAAGTTTTCTTGATAAGGAAGTTTTAAAAGGCTTGACTATATGATTAAGATTATGAAGATTTTGAAGTGAAGTGCTTTGTTAGAGAGATATTACCATTCGGAACGTGTAACTACGTATAAAGAAGCATTCTGGCAAAAATACTTTCCTAGACAGAGATTAGTATTCGGTACGTGTAAGCTATAAAGAGGCACTCAGGCAATAAGTGCTTTACTAAAGAGAGATTGGCAATCGGTACGTGTAGCTATAGATCTAAAGAAAGAAGAAGCATTCAGACAATGAGCGTTTTGCTTAAGAGAAAGTAATGTTCGGACGATTATCTACAAAGGAGCACTCAACTTTGCTCAGATCAGTACTCGGTACGTGTAAGTTATAAAGAGGCACTCGGGCAGTAAGTACTTTTCCAGAGAGAGAGATTAGTATTTGGTACGTGTAACTATAAGGATACACTCAGGCAATAAGTGCTTTACTAAAGAGAGATTAGCAATCGGTACGTGTAGCTATAGATTTAAAGAAAGAAGAAGCACTCGGACAATGAGCGTTTTGCTTAAGAGAAAGTAATGTTCGGACGATTATCTTTAAAGGAGCACTCAGCTTTGCTAGACAGAGATTAGTATTCGGTACGTGTAACTATAAGGAGACACTCAGGCAATAAGTGCTTTACTAAAGAGAGATTAGCAATCGGTACGTGTAGCTATAGATCTAAAAAAGAAGAAGCACTCAGACAAAGAGCGTTTTGCTAAAGAGAAAGTCGTGTTCGGACGATTATCTACAAAGGAGCACTCAGCTTTGCTAAACAGAGATCAGTATTCGGTACGTGTAAGCTATAAAAAGGCACTCGGGCAGTAAGTACTTTGCCAGAGAGAGATTAGTATTCGGTACGTGTAACCATAAGGAGACACTCAGGCAATAAGTGCTTTACTAAAGAGAGATTAGCAATCGGTACGTGTGGCTATGGATCTAAAGAAAGAAGAAGCACTCAGACAATGAGCACTTTGCTAAAGAGAAAGTAATGTTCGGACGATTATCTACAAAGGAGCACTCAGCTTTGCTAAACAGAGATCAGTATTCGGTACGTGTAAGCTATAAAGAGGCACTCGGGCAGTAAGTACTTTGCCAGAGAGAGATTAATATTCGGTACGTGTAACCATAAGGAGACACTCAGGCAATAAGTGCTTTACTAAAGAGAGATTGGCAATCGGTACGTGTAGCTATAGATCTAAAGAAAGAAGAAGCACTCAGACAATGAGCGTTTTGCTAAAGAGAAAGTAATCTTCGGACGATGATCTACAAAGGAGCACTCAGCTTTGCTAGACAGAGATTAGTATTCGGTACGTGCTATAAAGAGGCACTCAAGCAATAAGTGCTTTGCTAGAAAGAAATTAGTATTCGGTACGTGTAGTTACAAAGAGGCTCTCAGGCAACAAGTGCGTCACTAGAGGAAGATTAGTATTCGGTACGTGCTCCATCAATTGCGTATACGTGCCGTCCAACGCAAGGGAATAATTTTTCAAAAATTTGTACTTTGCCCTTAAGGCCTTACAAGCAAATGTTAGGGCAATTTGTACTCTCCACTGATTTTAACAATAAAAGGGGGCAACTAGTCAGTTAAAGCTCCGTCAGAAAGATTGACATAACACAGCAATAATAACAGCAGCAGATAGATTTAACGCAAAATAAATATAAATAACTTGCTATGTATTTAAATAGAAGGAGATAGTTGTCAAGGATTCCAGAATTGTTTATCCATCCAATATAATTACAGATTTTCCTCGTCATCAAACAAGCAAGTCGTGAGCAAACAAGCCAATGCATGCGCAGGGACCTTTAGTAACACCCTTACTTTTATTATTTATTTTATTATTATTATACCTTAGCAAATAAATAAATTTCTAACACATACATAAAAGGAAAATGGCGAGCGACGACCGACCAAAAAAAGAAAAAAGAGTCGCATTTCGCGGCGACATCATAAAAACGCGCTATATACATATCCACAATGTTGCTAATAATAAAAGCGATGATAAAAAGCCGGCCTTTTATTTAGCGTGCCGCGTATTTATTTATTGCCGTATAATTTAATGTAATTACAGGTTTTTTGAGCGCGTGTCGTAGCTACCTGATTTGCATGACATAACAGTGAGCCTAAATTAGAAATTTAATGACAGGGATTGCGCATTGATGGCGCAGATTGACGGGCCAGATTAACACTAATTTATTAACAAAAAAAGAGAATACGTGAAACATAGGCCGGATCGGCACACGCATGTGTGTTCGTGGTGATGCTTGAAGCAACTAGCGTCTGTTTTCTACCAAAAAGAGCATCACCTACTAGGCGTGTGGAGCCGGCCTTAAAATAGTTTAATTACATAGTTGCTTTTCGAAGTGCTCGTGGGTTCTTATTTTGGATTGCTAGGTCTTGGTTTGGATGGCTGTTTTTCACATGTGTGTCCCTCTCTCTCTCGTTCTCTTGCATTAAAATTTGAAGATACATTGTCGATTCACGAATATAATTTATACGCGTGTGAAGCCGGCCTTAAACACGCTTTATTAAGTAGTCGCCGTTTCAAAGCGTTAAGCGTGAATTGTTTGCTGTAAGTGAACTTAATCATTTCAGCCATGAAGCTGGGGCCTTAGTTAATTGCGCGCGGTTGCGCTTAACTGTCTAATTAAAGGCGTCATAACAGTTTTATTGAATTATCGCCGGGAGTCTCTGTGTGGGTAAACAAAATGAAAGTTTTAATTGGTGCCATGAGTGCTGTACAGTTAACATCCCTGATGTTTGCGTTGACATATCACACAGTGGCCGAACGGCTTCCAAAAAATGTTCCTCATCATCATCAACGACGAAAGTAATGTGCTAGCGACTTTATTGCATGTTTGCATTTATTGCCAACTACGACTTTTATTACGTTCTTACACGATTCAATTTTCCTGGCGAGTTGTTTGCTTATCAGTTCGTTAAACGCCACAATAAGCAATTCGTTAAATACTTAGACGTTCTTTTCCTAGTTTTATCAAGCAAGTTGCCCAACATCGTAACCATTGAGCGGATGGACCTTAGGGTTATAGAAACCATAATCTTGTATTGTATTGAATAATTAAATAAAAACATTTATTTTGACATTTCGTGCGAAACGTCAAAACAAATGTTGCAAATGATAACTTCTCTTTATGTTATCGTCCTTTGTACTAAATATGTATCATTGATTGCATTCTAATTAAGTGTAAGCTAGGGTCGAGGGGGTGAAAGAATGACGTCTTCCCGTGATTGACCCTTCTTACTTTGGTAGCAAAAGTTGGTGAAATGTAGACTAATGGGGTTGAATAACGTACTAATTAAAAAGTATGATTTTTATTTATTTATTTTTTTATATTTTTCTTTTTGTTTACGCTGCCACCACCGGAATTAGGGTAGAGGGTTCCGGTCCCTCAATAAATTTAAAGAACTACATTTCGCAATGACTTTGAATTTCGGAGGAGGATTCTTTTGGGCTGGAACTGTTCAAGCGCATTTTGTGGGACAATTTACTCTCTTTCTACCAAATAAAAGTCAGCTTAGGGCTTAAAGATTAATATATTGAAATAAATATGTGAAAACAAACTCACCTTTTTCAGTAAGGTATTAGAAGGGGAGAATTCAACAGCAGAGAACCTCGCTAAAGCCCTTTTTGGGATTCGTCAGCTTTCCCGGGGATCTTCTTTATAACTTTCACTGGGGACTTTTACAAATTACACTTCCGGAATGGATTCTTTACGAGGAACTTTGGACTTTACTCGGTGACGACCCGGTGAACATTAATTAATTTTTCGAAATCCCTCTCTTCCGCGGGATCGTTTAGGTAAACAAACCCCTCCCGAGAGGCGTCTTGAGTTGCCTACATTAAGGTGCAAATTGGTCCAATTTCGACCGTTCTTATTTTTTCTGCGTTGTCGTCACCTCCGTTTTTCAACGCCAGATTTGCTGACCAAAGATTTATTTATTTTAGCGATATCTAAATGGCTCTTAAGTATGTTTAGATTAACTCGCCTGGGAACTTGTTTATGTTAAGACTAAATTGAAATTTGTTTAGATACTGCTGAAGGAGATGCATGTATTAATTTACTTGAATTAATTTTTAGATTTAAAAATTTTTCGGGTGCTTACATCCCTTCCCCCTTAGAAAAAGTGTTGACCCGATGGTCAATACCTTTTAAGGATTGCTGAGGTCTCTACTGTTGGATCCTTTACAATATCGTGAGCTTAACCTATTACAAACATTTAGAAATTATTGCGACATGGAGCAATTTGAGGAGTAGCATGAGGCATAATATGTTATCATAGTTCAATTCAAACACTTATCAGCAGTACAACCTTTCACTAGTGAGGGAGTTCATTCTAGGATGATGTGGAGGTGCCCATTTCTTTCACGGGTTTCTTGTATTGATTGGTTCAGCTTGATAATACTATCAATGTTCGCTGAACTGGATTGGTTCCGATCTACTTTGTAGTGAGTTGAGTTTGGTTAAGGGACCATTCCGGACAGTCTATCCTCAATTCCTTCATTTGGTGGTTGTCTCTATGTTGTGTGTTGAGCGTGCCTCATCCAGGAAGTCTCCATGTCAATGTTACATATAACAAAAACGAGTATCAGATTGTAACATTAGGTGGTGAATATTATCACAAAAAAAATTCAAAGGAGATGATAAACAAAATTTCCAAACTTAATACTTAATTACATGTCGAGAAAGAATAAAGGTACCAGGTCAACAATCATTCGGGTAAAAAAAAATTTTTCTCCTACAATTTCTTGGGACATGCATTAGGCGAACTAGATGATGCTTTTGTTAGTATCTCTATATCCACGATCATTTTCATCAATGTCCAGGTCTATCTTGACATGTTTCTTGAAGTAGCGGCTTGAGGATCGTTAGGAGTTACTTCAAATATCTCTTCGTCTTCTCCTCATATAACTGAGGACATAAGTGCTGAATGGATTTAGCGGTCACTTAGCGGCTTTAAGTTGTCGCCTATAGGTCACTGTCTGTCCTTAACGGCAGTTCGTATACATAAGTCCAAGCTCACTGTTTAACTTGCATAGGACCGGGCAGGCTATTCTGGATTGTGGCGATGACGTCTGTTCACTCTCCGAAAATGACGATTTCTTATTTGTTAGATCAAAGTTTAATGTAGTCTCGAAGGAGAACCAAATTGAAGGACGTCGTGTTGCCGGTTCTTTTCGTAAGACCCATCGAATGGCGGTCCATTTCAAGCACTATACGTAGCACAGTCTGGTGCACCTTGGGTATTGACCTCGTAATCAGCACGAATTGGGGTTTTTGCCCTATTGCCCTAGGCTTATGATGACGGTGGCTGTAGTTTCTCTTCTTATTTCAGCGAGGCGTCATCCTCTTAACCTCATAGTACTTCCACTTCCATTTGAATGGTGAGGAAGCAAGACCTGAACAAAAGTTTCTTCTTGGGAATCCATTGTGAATTCCGGGTTCTTCTCAACAGCATATCTCCTTTCCCATTCTAGTTGCCTTATGCATATTCATGTTATAGAAAATGATCTTCTCGCGATATATTTATGTCCCTATTCTTTCTCTCATTTTTTCTTCAGGGTATCACCCCGTATAATAAGATAGATTTACAAGATGTGTAAACTTTTACACCAGAATTATAATTTTCTTTAACTATTATTAAAACTGATTTTTTTTTTCTTAACATTCTTCCTTACTTTAACATTAACATTTTCGGAAACACATAGTTTATAATTGCTACTCAAGGAAGGAAAAATGTTATATGGTATTTGCGTTCCAGGGTCAAGTGTCGATAGCATCAACTATTGACCCATTCTCGGTACCTAGGAGTTTACCGATAAACTCTCAAGGTTAGTTATGATTCGTTTAAAAATAACAAAAAAATCACTGATTGATTTGAGTTAACCCCGTTAATTTTTTTTTGAAAAGTGAAAACAAAATATATATTTTTTTAAAAGGTCAGGGTAAATCCCTGATGTAATTTTACGATGTTGGATATATCGGGTTACAAGGATTGGACCATACCAAGGAAAATAAAAGCACAAATAATATATATTATATTCGTGGTATCGCAGAGTTTGGATCTTATCCTAGATTTCTCCTTATCCAGGTACGGTATAGATGTTTCCTTAGCATCAATTCGATATTTTTTTTAAAATTGGCTTGGTTACGACTTCTCTTGGAATGACTCTGAGAGGTTGGCTAATTTTTGTTAGGGTTACTTTCTTTTTCCGATCTTGCTCTCTAGTTTTCCGTGTCCATTCTTGGAATTCTTCGTATCCTTGCACTCTCTCTCGTTCTAATTGCGAGAACGTCCTCTCGTATTTGCGATCTCCTGGTTCATCATCACTAATATCCTCGTTGTGGTTATTAATTTCCACTTGGATTTCAATCGGATTTGCAACTTTATTCTCTTCATATTTAGGTTTCGTGTTAACCTTATTAGAGTTCAGAGCCTTCATTTTATTATTCTTGTATTCTTTCTTAAAATTTTCTTCTGGAAACGATTTGTTTTCTTTTCTTATTTCTTCCTGCTCTAATTCAACAATTTCATCCATTATATCCTTTTTTCGTCGTATCTTTTGACGTTTATCCCTTTTCGCAGTATTTTCTAACACTTTGACATCTGTTGTCTGCCGGAACTTTTCTTGCCTTGGACATTGCGCTAGTTTCCCTTGAATTTCTTGTTTCCCTTGTTGTTCTTCAACTTTTTGCAACCGACTCATGGCATCAGCATTGTTGTTTTTCCTACCAGGCTTATACTCTATAGTGAAGTCATATTCTGACAAGAGTAACGCCCATCGGGCTAATCTTGATGTTGGGTCCTTTAACGAAAACAACCACTTCAACGGTCTGTGATCCGTGAAAATTGTGAACTTTGTCCCGTAAAGGTAACACCGGAAGTGTTTGATCGCCCAAACAACTGCTAAGCACTCTTGCTGAGTCACATCATAATTTCTCTCTGCTTTGTTGAGTTGTCGGCTAGCGTAGGCTATAGGTCTTTCAAATTTTCCTTCTTTCTGGCTCAACACTGCGCCGATAGCTGTTCCAGATGCATCTGTCGCTAGTATGAACGGTTCTTCGAAGTTGGGATATTTCAGAACTGGTGGACTGCAGAGCTTTTGCTTTAAATACTCGAAAGCTTCCTCTTGCTCTTGCGTCCATAGCAACTCTACATCTTTCTTTGTCAACGTTGTTAGAGGTATTGCCTTGTGGGAAAATTCGGGGATAAACTTCCTGTAAAATCCTACGAGTCCTAGGAAAGCTCTAATGTCTTTCACTGTTCTAGGTCTAGGATAATCCTTTACAGCAGTTAACTTCTCTGGGTCCGGTTTTACTCCTTCTTCGGATATAATGTGACCTAAGTACTTAGCCTCCCTGGCTAAAAAATTACATTTTGACGGCTTCAATTTTAAATTCGCTTTCCTTAAGCATTCGAAAATTTCTCTTAATCTTTCCAAATGTTCTTCTAACGTTTTGCTGAAAACAATTATGTCGTCTAGGTACACTAAACATTTGTCACCTGTTAGTCCCGACATAACGGAGTACATTAGTCTTTGGAAGTTGCTTGGCGCATTAGCCAATCCAAATGGCATCCTTAAGCATTCGTAGTGACCATCAGGGGTTGAGAACGCTGTCTTCTCCCTGTCTCTTGGGTCAACCTCTACTTGCCAATATCCGCTGGCCAGATCCAGCGTGGAAAAGAACTTAGCATTTCCTAGCTGGTCGATGGTTTCCTGGAGATTTGGTAAAGGGAAGTAGTCTCGCTTGGTGATGGCATTCAGCGCTCTGTAGTCTATGCAGACGCGAATTTTATTCTCACCTTCTGAGGCTTTTTTCTTCACCATTATTATCGGTGCACTCCAGGGCGAGGAAGATTCTTTGATCATTCCTTGCTCTAGCATCTCTCCTATCTGGTTTTGGAGTTCCTTCCTTTGACTGAACGGTACTCTATAAGGCGCTTTAGTTATGGGCGGCACTTCCTCCGTGATAATTCGATGTTTCACTTCGTGCGTACACCCTAACTTTACATCTTTTCCCATAAAGATGTCTCCAAATTCTCGAACCAATTTTACTAATTTATTTTTATCTTGTTTCTCCAAATGATCAAGCTCAAATTTTTCCAATAATCCTTCCTTTACAGTGTCCACTTTATTCGAGGACATATATTCTCTTCCTGTTTTCCTTCCACGAAGGACTTCTACTTGTTCGCCATAGGCAACTACCGTGTTCTTCGGTATTCGAAGCGTCTCTCCTGTTATGTTCATGACGCAGACTGGTACTTCCCGTTTCGCTTTGGAAACTGTTCGTGCAACTACTAACCCGTGGATCAGCAACTCGGCGGGTTCCAACAATATATCCTGTGTAGGGTTGCGCATTCCCTGCACAGCAGTACATATCATTTGACATCTCGGAGGAATTTCGGTCGCATTTTTAACGCGGACTAGACAGCTACCAACCATCTTGTCCTCCATCATTGGTAGTGATGGTGATAATCTGCGATCTTTTCCTTCTAGTGTCTCCTTCTTTGTATTCTCAACAACTTTTCTGCCGCCTTTCGTTAACTTTTCCACCTTTTCGTGCACATTCGTATTTCTTCCCTTTTCTTTGTCCAGTCTCCATTTCTTAGCATCATTTTGCTGCACATTTTCCTTAATCTGTTGCCTATCCTTATTTATCCCTTGGACGTAAATTACTATATTTACCTTCGTTTTGGCGAACACCTTTCTTAAAATGCCCCTTACTTTTTCCCAATGCAAGCCGTCCAAACCACAACCTATCCTAGGCATTGCTACATTTTGGACTCTGTTCTGTAGACAGTGGTCTCGTAGACTTACCAGGGCCTGTTTTATGGATTTATAAGTGGGTTTATCTTGACTCCGTTCTTTTGTCACCAGGTAATAAACAAATTTCTGCCTTCCGTTGAGCGAGTGTTCCTGTAAAACTGCTATCTCCCCAACCTGGGCATTTTGTCTCTTCAAATTTCCTAAACATCCAAATCTTTCTTTAAATTGAACTGCGATTCCTCTACTCATGCGAAGATCTCTTGCTACGCAGTGAGCTAGGGAATAATTTTCTGGAGCTGTAAATAAATCTTCGTAAACTTCTTTTATGTTCGCGCCTTTTCCTCGTAGGGTTCTGCCGTCTTTTCTTATTTCGCGATATTGTTCCTTCTTGTTTCTTGATTTATCTTCATTTTCATTTTTAAAACTTCGTTTTCCTGACTTCACTATATCGCTGTAACTGGGCTTTCTCGATTCTTCTTTTAATTCCGAAGCTCTCGTCTTTTCAGCATATATCCGCTTTGAAAATCCACTTTCTTTACATTTCTTTTCCTGGAACTGGTTTTTCTCATAATTCCTTAACCTTTCAGTTCCATTATTCCTTGTCTCCGTTCTTCGATTCCAGTATTGAGATTCTGTAAATCTGTGATCTGGTTTCCGGAGTTTGCGTTTTCCTGCTGCTGTTCTCCACCTTTCCTCTTGATGAAGGGGGTAAGCGTTGTCGAGTCCTAGATTGCTAAGATCATTATGGCTCAACAACTCGATCCTTTCTCTTCCGAGCCTGAGGACATTTTCCCCATAGTCGACTGATGCGGCATTGGCTCTGAGAAAGTCCCTTCCGAGGAGTCCATCTACTTTCAGATTGACGGAATCTGAGCAAATCATGCATTTGGTGTCGTAGTACCTTCTTCCTATTCGGAGTGGTAAAATTATTGACCCCAAGCATGGCTCTTCGTCTCCTGAAATGCCTCGGAAAACAACATTTGGCTCTGGTTCAATTCGGGCCCCGATCCTCCGAACGAACTCTTCCTTTAGTATGGTCAAAGAGGCTCCTGTGTCCACTAGCATTGAAGCTACGTGTCCATAAGTTTTCGGTAGGATGATACATTTATTTCCATCCTCTTCGACCGTGTATGTGTGAGGGAGCGTAATTTTTAATTTTTTCGCGCTTCCGGTCCTTTGACTTCGGGGTTTTGCAAAGGACCTTTGAAGTTTAAAGATTTCCTCTGATTATTTCTTATGCTCCCATTCTGTGGTGTCCTCGGGTTATTCACTCTTTCTCTGCATTCGGGTGCATAGTGCCCCATTCTTGAACACCTGAAACATTTCACCTGTTTCTTAAATTCACGACTTCGTTCTTCATCAGGTCTCTGATAATAATCAGGTCTTCTATTGCGGTAATCTCGTGGATAACTCGCCCTATAATTTGCTGTAAATTGCGTCTGATAATTCGAAATCGGTCTGCCATATTGCGAAAAAGTTTGTTTCGGTATGGCTCCCCTTGAATGTTCACCTCTTAAGATTGCCCCTCTTGAGTAATTGTTTCCACTTGTGGCTTCTCTTGAATGATCTTCGTTTCTTTCTACGGATCTTCTTCCAGTAGGAAATCTATTGTGCCTATTTTCTGGAAAATTTTCCGGTCTATTTCCCCAGCGAGTCCTTTCGGTACGTTTCGGTTGATATTCCTTTTGGTCGTGTCCATTTTCTTCACATGTAAAAATTTGTTCGTCACTTTCTTCTTCGAAATTTTCTATTTCCTGATTCGTGATGAATAGGTTGTTTAATCTTCTCATTTGTCTCAGCATCCTTCCACTAATCTCGGCTTGTTGAGCAAGTTCGATCACTTCTTGGAATGTCATCTGAGGATTTCGGTTTAAATCCAGAATAATCATTTTCATCAGTTCCTGGTCAAGACCTCTTTTAAACTGTTCCCCCAAATCTCGCTGATGCCGTTTCTTTACGGCTTCCTTTTCAGCTGGTTGGTTGGGTTCGACTAAGGCTAGATTTTCTTCCAAGAGTTTCTTTCCTGCCTTCTTTACTCGGACGGCAAAATCTTCGACATTCTCCTTTATCATTTGAGTACATCTTTGGAGCATTAAATATGCTTCGCCTGGTAAAGTCTTCTTTTCATAGCGTTTTAATAACGCGGCTTTGAATTCGGCGTATGTTATCGTAGGTGATAAAAGTTGCGATTCCAATTCCAAGTATCGGAATGCTTCTCCCTTTAGTTGATATCGTGCAACTGCCAGGGCTTGCTGCTCTGTCCAGGCATCAATGTCTGCTCGTTGGCGTAATTTCAGGAAAAATTCTCTTATATTTTCTCCTGGTTTTCCCGAAAATTCTGGGAGGCCAACTAGGGTTTGTCCGATAGTCCGTAGACTCGCTAGATTCATCGTAGGTGGTTGTTCCGCGCCGTTTACGGGGAGAATATTAGCTTCTAGGGTGTTGTTAGCTGCAGTTGATGTTTCATTTATTTCATTTTCCATGTTGAATTAATTTCTTTTCAAATTTTAATCACAAAACTTGTCACTTAACTCACTAAAATTTCTTCAATTTTACTTTCGCGTGCAACGAATTTATTTCTTCTAATTACTTAAATTAATTATTGATTTCAGATTTCAGATTTAGCAAAATTTTGAAAAACTTATTAACTGAGTTGAAAGGGCGTTTAAAATTGTTCGAGTGAATTATTTTTTTAATTTCTATCGGCCGCATTGAAACACGTCAGGGTATCGCGTTATTAATAATTAACCACTGTACATAATTTTTTCCATAAAAATTAAAATTACTTCAACAAAACTACATGGAGAATAGAAAAATATATATATATTTATATTTTTTTTTTAAAAAATTAAACAAGGACACTGATAAAAAAAATTAAAGGAATCGAAAAATGTGATCGACTTTAACAAATTAACTTCTTCCCTTTTTGAATGATATTAAAAAAAATAGTAAATAATTGAAACATGGTTAATCAGGTAAATATTTTTTTCGACGTACTCTGTAACTACGATGCGCCAACGCCTAACCTCCGGCGCTCGACTTGTTGACGCACCCTCGTAGATGCAAAATTACTTATTGCCCAAGCGATCGTAACTCCTGTGTGCGCGCGTCCCGATGGTTTAAGATGGCGCTAACTGAAATTTTTGCGGTGCACTCATCCGAGAGTGATTAAATTGCCTTAAATTTTGATTTTTGAAATTTACGTTCAAGGGACTAAACAAACTAAACAAAACAAAACAAAATTTTCCCAATAAGGAACAATTTTGCATATCCGAAGTGAATTAAATTATTAATTAGGCGCAACCGAACGCGTACCTAAAACAAATAAAACAAACACAAAAAATACACAAAAAGAAATGCACTTGCACGCATTCCAGACCCTTAACATTAAATTGGCTACTATTATTACTGATTAGTACAGGATTTCCAATAGAAAAAAGAAAAAAAAAAATCAAATTTAAACAAAAAAATATTTCCTTGTTTATTAATTAATTAATTTGAACAAATCCCACCGCTGCCACCATTTTGTAAGCTAGGGTCGAGGGGGTGAAAGAATGACGTCTTCCCGTGATTGACCCTTCTTACTTTGGTAGCAAAAGTTGGTGAAATGTAGACTAATGGGGTTGAATAACGTACTAATTAAAAAGTATGATTTTTATTTATTTATTTTTTTATATTTTTCTTTTTGTTTACGCTGCCACCACCGGAATTAGGGTAGAGGGTTCCGGTCCCTCAATAAATTTAAAGAACTACATTTCGCAATGACTTTGAATTTCGGAGGAGGATTCTTTTGGGCTGGAACTGTTCAAGCGCATTTTGTGGGACAATTTACTCTCTTTCTACCAAATAAAAGTCAGCTTAGGGCTTAAAGATTAATATATTGAAATAAATATGTGAAAACAAACTCACCTTTTTCAGTAAGGTATTAGAAGGGGAGAATTCAACAGCAGAGAACCTCGCTAAAGCCCTTTTTGGGATTCGTCAGCTTTCCCGGGGATCTTCTTTATAACTTTCACTGGGGACTTTTACAAATTACACTTCCGGAATGGATTCTTTACGAGGAACTTTGGACTTTACTCGGTGACGACCCGGTGAACATTAATTAATTTTTCGAAATCCCTCTCTTCCGCGGGATCGTTTAGGTAAACAAACCCCTCCCGAGAGGCGTCTTGAGTTGCCTACATTAAGGTGCAAATTGGTCCAATTTCGACCGTTCTTATTTTTTCTGCGTTGTCGTCACCTCCGTTTTTCAACGCCAGATTTGCTGACCAAAGATTTATTTATTTTAGCGATATCTAAATGGCTCTTAAGTATGTTTAGATTAACTCGCCTGGGAACTTGTTTATGTTAAGACTAAATTGAAATTTGTTTAGATACTGCTGAAGGAGATGCATGTATTAATTTACTTGAATTAATTTTTAGATTTAAAAATTTTTCGGGTGCTTACATCCCTTCCCCCTTAGAAAAAGTGTTGACCCGATGGTCAATACCTTTTAAGGATTGCTGAGGTCTCTACTGTTGGATCCTTTACAATATCGTGAGCTTAACCTATTACAAACATTTAGAAATTATTGCGACATGGAGCAATTTGAGGAGTAGCATGAGGCATAATATGTTATCATAGTTCAATTCAAACACTTATCAGCAGTACAACCTTTCACTAGTGAGGGAGTTCATTCTAGGATGATGTGGAGGTGCCCATTTCTTTCACGGGTTTCTTGTATTGATTGGTTCAGCTTGATAATACTATCAATGTTCGCTGAACTGGATTGGTTCCGATCTACTTTGTAGTGAGTTGAGTTTGGTTAAGGGACCATTCCGGACAGTCTATCCTCAATTCCTTCATTTGGTGGTTGTCTCTATGTTGTGTGTTGAGCGTGCCTCATCCAGGAAGTCTCCATGTCAATGTTACATATAACAAAAACGAGTATCAGATTGTAACATTAGGTGGTGAATATTATCACAAAAAAAATTCAAAGGAGATGATAAACAAAATTTCCAAACTTAATACTTAATTACATGTCGAGAAAGAATAAAGGTACCAGGTCAACAATCATTCGGGTAAAAAAAAATTTTTCTCCTACAATTTCTTGGGACATGCATTAGGCGAACTAGATGATGCTTTTGTTAGTATCTCTATATCCACGATCATTTTCATCAATGTCCAGGTCTATCTTGACATGTTTCTTGAAGTAGCGGCTTGAGGATCGTTAGGAGTTACTTCAAATATCTCTTCGTCTTCTCCTCATATAACTGAGGACATAAGTGCTGAATGGATTTAGCGGTCACTTAGCGGCTTTAAGTTGTCGCCTATAGGTCACTGTCTGTCCTTAACGGCAGTTCGTATACATAAGTCCAAGCTCACTGTTTAACTTGCATAGGACCGGGCAGGCTATTCTGGATTGTGGCGATGACGTCTGTTCACTCTCCGAAAATGACGATTTCTTATTTGTTAGATCAAAGTTTAATGTAGTCTCGAAGGAGAACCAAATTGAAGGACGTCGTGTTGCCGGTTCTTTTCGTAAGACCCATCGAATGGCGGTCCATTTCAAGCACTATACGTAGCACAGTCTGGTGCACCTTGGGTATTGACCTCGTAATCAGCACGAATTGGGGTTTTTGCCCTATTGCCCTAGGCTTATGATGACGGTGGCTGTAGTTTCTCTTCTTATTTCAGCGAGGCGTCATCCTCTTAACCTCATAGTACTTCCACTTCCATTTGAATGGTGAGGAAGCAAGACCTGAACAAAAGTTTCTTCTTGGGAATCCATTGTGAATTCCGGGTTCTTCTCAACAGCATATCTCCTTTCCCATTCTAGTTGCCTTATGCATATTCATGTTATAGAAAATGATCTTCTCGCGATATATTTATGTCCCTATTCTTTCTCTCATTTTTTCTTCAGGGTATCACCCCGTATAATAAGATAGATTTACAAGATGTGTAAACTTTTACACCAGAATTATAATTTTCTTTAACTATTATTAAAACTGATTTTTTTTTTCTTAACATTCTTCCTTACTTTAACATTAACATTTTCGGAAACACATAGTTTATAATTGCTACTCAAGGAAGGAAAAATGTTATATGGTATTTGCGTTCCAGGGTCAAGTGTCGATAGCATCAACTATTGACCCATTCTCGGTACCTAGGAGTTTACCGATAAACTCTCAAGGTTAGTTATGATTCGTTTAAAAATAACAAAAAAATCACTGATTGATTTGAGTTAACCCCGTTAATTTTTTTTTGAAAAGTGAAAACAAAATATATATTTTTTTAAAAGGTCAGGGTAAATCCCTGATGTAATTTTACGATGTTGGATATATCGGGTTACAAGGATTGGACCATACCAAGGAAAATAAAAGCACAAATAATATATATTATATTCGTGGTATCGCAGAGTTTGGATCTTATCCTAGATTTCTCCTTATCCAGGTACGGTATAGATGTTTCCTTAGCATCAATTCGATATTTTTTTTAAAATTGGCTTGGTTACGACTTCTCTTGGAATGACTCTGAGAGGTTGGCTAATTTTTGTTAGGGTTACTTTCTTTTTCCGATCTTGCTCTCTAGTTTTCCGTGTCCATTCTTGGAATTCTTCGTATCCTTGCACTCTCTCTCGTTCTAATTGCGAGAACGTCCTCTCGTATTTGCGATCTCCTGGTTCATCATCACTAATATCCTCGTTGTGGTTATTAATTTCCACTTGGATTTCAATCGGATTTGCAACTTTATTCTCTTCATATTTAGGTTTCGTGTTAACCTTATTAGAGTTCAGAGCCTTCATTTTATTATTCTTGTATTCTTTCTTAAAATTTTCTTCTGGAAACGATTTGTTTTCTTTTCTTATTTCTTCCTGCTCTAATTCAACAATTTCATCCATTATATCCTTTTTTCGTCGTATCTTTTGACGTTTATCCCTTTTCGCAGTATTTTCTAACACTTTGACATCTGTTGTCTGCCGGAACTTTTCTTGCCTTGGACATTGCGCTAGTTTCCCTTGAATTTCTTGTTTCCCTTGTTGTTCTTCAACTTTTTGCAACCGACTCATGGCATCAGCATTGTTGTTTTTCCTACCAGGCTTATACTCTATAGTGAAGTCATATTCTGACAAGAGTAACGCCCATCGGGCTAATCTTGATGTTGGGTCCTTTAACGAAAACAACCACTTCAACGGTCTGTGATCCGTGAAAATTGTGAACTTTGTCCCGTAAAGGTAACACCGGAAGTGTTTGATCGCCCAAACAACTGCTAAGCACTCTTGCTGAGTCACATCATAATTTCTCTCTGCTTTGTTGAGTTGTCGGCTAGCGTAGGCTATAGGTCTTTCAAATTTTCCTTCTTTCTGGCTCAACACTGCGCCGATAGCTGTTCCAGATGCATCTGTCGCTAGTATGAACGGTTCTTCGAAGTTGGGATATTTCAGAACTGGTGGACTGCAGAGCTTTTGCTTTAAATACTCGAAAGCTTCCTCTTGCTCTTGCGTCCATAGCAACTCTACATCTTTCTTTGTCAACGTTGTTAGAGGTATTGCCTTGTGGGAAAATTCGGGGATAAACTTCCTGTAAAATCCTACGAGTCCTAGGAAAGCTCTAATGTCTTTCACTGTTCTAGGTCTAGGATAATCCTTTACAGCAGTTAACTTCTCTGGGTCCGGTTTTACTCCTTCTTCGGATATAATGTGACCTAAGTACTTAGCCTCCCTGGCTAAAAAATTACATTTTGACGGCTTCAATTTTAAATTCGCTTTCCTTAAGCATTCGAAAATTTCTCTTAATCTTTCCAAATGTTCTTCTAACGTTTTGCTGAAAACAATTATGTCGTCTAGGTACACTAAACATTTGTCACCTGTTAGTCCCGACATAACGGAGTACATTAGTCTTTGGAAGTTGCTTGGCGCATTAGCCAATCCAAATGGCATCCTTAAGCATTCGTAGTGACCATCAGGGGTTGAGAACGCTGTCTTCTCCCTGTCTCTTGGGTCAACCTCTACTTGCCAATATCCGCTGGCCAGATCCAGCGTGGAAAAGAACTTAGCATTTCCTAGCTGGTCGATGGTTTCCTGGAGATTTGGTAAAGGGAAGTAGTCTCGCTTGGTGATGGCATTCAGCGCTCTGTAGTCTATGCAGACGCGAATTTTATTCTCACCTTCTGAGGCTTTTTTCTTCACCATTATTATCGGTGCACTCCAGGGCGAGGAAGATTCTTTGATCATTCCTTGCTCTAGCATCTCTCCTATCTGGTTTTGGAGTTCCTTCCTTTGACTGAACGGTACTCTATAAGGCGCTTTAGTTATGGGCGGCACTTCCTCCGTGATAATTCGATGTTTCACTTCGTGCGTACACCCTAACTTTACATCTTTTCCCATAAAGATGTCTCCAAATTCTCGAACCAATTTTACTAATTTATTTTTATCTTGTTTCTCCAAATGATCAAGCTCAAATTTTTCCAATAATCCTTCCTTTACAGTGTCCACTTTATTCGAGGACATATATTCTCTTCCTGTTTTCCTTCCACGAAGGACTTCTACTTGTTCGCCATAGGCAACTACCGTGTTCTTCGGTATTCGAAGCGTCTCTCCTGTTATGTTCATGACGCAGACTGGTACTTCCCGTTTCGCTTTGGAAACTGTTCGTGCAACTACTAACCCGTGGATCAGCAACTCGGCGGGTTCCAACAATATATCCTGTGTAGGGTTGCGCATTCCCTGCACAGCAGTACATATCATTTGACATCTCGGAGGAATTTCGGTCGCATTTTTAACGCGGACTAGACAGCTACCAACCATCTTGTCCTCCATCATTGGTAGTGATGGTGATAATCTGCGATCTTTTCCTTCTAGTGTCTCCTTCTTTGTATTCTCAACAACTTTTCTGCCGCCTTTCGTTAACTTTTCCACCTTTTCGTGCACATTCGTATTTCTTCCCTTTTCTTTGTCCAGTCTCCATTTCTTAGCATCATTTTGCTGCACATTTTCCTTAATCTGTTGCCTATCCTTATTTATCCCTTGGACGTAAATTACTATATTTACCTTCGTTTTGGCGAACACCTTTCTTAAAATGCCCCTTACTTTTTCCCAATGCAAGCCGTCCAAACCACAACCTATCCTAGGCATTGCTACATTTTGGACTCTGTTCTGTAGACAGTGGTCTCGTAGACTTACCAGGGCCTGTTTTATGGATTTATAAGTGGGTTTATCTTGACTCCGTTCTTTTGTCACCAGGTAATAAACAAATTTCTGCCTTCCGTTGAGCGAGTGTTCCTGTAAAACTGCTATCTCCCCAACCTGGGCATTTTGTCTCTTCAAATTTCCTAAACATCCAAATCTTTCTTTAAATTGAACTGCGATTCCTCTACTCATGCGAAGATCTCTTGCTACGCAGTGAGCTAGGGAATAATTTTCTGGAGCTGTAAATAAATCTTCGTAAACTTCTTTTATGTTCGCGCCTTTTCCTCGTAGGGTTCTGCCGTCTTTTCTTATTTCGCGATATTGTTCCTTCTTGTTTCTTGATTTATCTTCATTTTCATTTTTAAAACTTCGTTTTCCTGACTTCACTATATCGCTGTAACTGGGCTTTCTCGATTCTTCTTTTAATTCCGAAGCTCTCGTCTTTTCAGCATATATCCGCTTTGAAAATCCACTTTCTTTACATTTCTTTTCCTGGAACTGGTTTTTCTCATAATTCCTTAACCTTTCAGTTCCATTATTCCTTGTCTCCGTTCTTCGATTCCAGTATTGAGATTCTGTAAATCTGTGATCTGGTTTCCGGAGTTTGCGTTTTCCTGCTGCTGTTCTCCACCTTTCCTCTTGATGAAGGGGGTAAGCGTTGTCGAGTCCTAGATTGCTAAGATCATTATGGCTCAACAACTCGATCCTTTCTCTTCCGAGCCTGAGGACATTTTCCCCATAGTCGACTGATGCGGCATTGGCTCTGAGAAAGTCCCTTCCGAGGAGTCCATCTACTTTCAGATTGACGGAATCTGAGCAAATCATGCATTTGGTGTCGTAGTACCTTCTTCCTATTCGGAGTGGTAAAATTATTGACCCCAAGCATGGCTCTTCGTCTCCTGAAATGCCTCGGAAAACAACATTTGGCTCTGGTTCAATTCGGGCCCCGATCCTCCGAACGAACTCTTCCTTTAGTATGGTCAAAGAGGCTCCTGTGTCCACTAGCATTGAAGCTACGTGTCCATAAGTTTTCGGTAGGATGATACATTTATTTCCATCCTCTTCGACCGTGTATGTGTGAGGGAGCGTAATTTTTAATTTTTTCGCGCTTCCGGTCCTTTGACTTCGGGGTTTTGCAAAGGACCTTTGAAGTTTAAAGATTTCCTCTGATTATTTCTTATGCTCCCATTCTGTGGTGTCCTCGGGTTATTCACTCTTTCTCTGCATTCGGGTGCATAGTGCCCCATTCTTGAACACCTGAAACATTTCACCTGTTTCTTAAATTCACGACTTCGTTCTTCATCAGGTCTCTGATAATAATCAGGTCTTCTATTGCGGTAATCTCGTGGATAACTCGCCCTATAATTTGCTGTAAATTGCGTCTGATAATTCGAAATCGGTCTGCCATATTGCGAAAAAGTTTGTTTCGGTATGGCTCCCCTTGAATGTTCACCTCTTAAGATTGCCCCTCTTGAGTAATTGTTTCCACTTGTGGCTTCTCTTGAATGATCTTCGTTTCTTTCTACGGATCTTCTTCCAGTAGGAAATCTATTGTGCCTATTTTCTGGAAAATTTTCCGGTCTATTTCCCCAGCGAGTCCTTTCGGTACGTTTCGGTTGATATTCCTTTTGGTCGTGTCCATTTTCTTCACATGTAAAAATTTGTTCGTCACTTTCTTCTTCGAAATTTTCTATTTCCTGATTCGTGATGAATAGGTTGTTTAATCTTCTCATTTGTCTCAGCATCCTTCCACTAATCTCGGCTTGTTGAGCAAGTTCGATCACTTCTTGGAATGTCATCTGAGGATTTCGGTTTAAATCCAGAATAATCATTTTCATCAGTTCCTGGTCAAGACCTCTTTTAAACTGTTCCCCCAAATCTCGCTGATGCCGTTTCTTTACGGCTTCCTTTTCAGCTGGTTGGTTGGGTTCGACTAAGGCTAGATTTTCTTCCAAGAGTTTCTTTCCTGCCTTCTTTACTCGGACGGCAAAATCTTCGACATTCTCCTTTATCATTTGAGTACATCTTTGGAGCATTAAATATGCTTCGCCTGGTAAAGTCTTCTTTTCATAGCGTTTTAATAACGCGGCTTTGAATTCGGCGTATGTTATCGTAGGTGATAAAAGTTGCGATTCCAATTCCAAGTATCGGAATGCTTCTCCCTTTAGTTGATATCGTGCAACTGCCAGGGCTTGCTGCTCTGTCCAGGCATCAATGTCTGCTCGTTGGCGTAATTTCAGGAAAAATTCTCTTATATTTTCTCCTGGTTTTCCCGAAAATTCTGGGAGGCCAACTAGGGTTTGTCCGATAGTCCGTAGACTCGCTAGATTCATCGTAGGTGGTTGTTCCGCGCCGTTTACGGGGAGAATATTAGCTTCTAGGGTGTTGTTAGCTGCAGTTGATGTTTCATTTATTTCATTTTCCATGTTGAATTAATTTCTTTTCAAATTTTAATCACAAAACTTGTCACTTAACTCACTAAAATTTCTTCAATTTTACTTTCGCGTGCAACGAATTTATTTCTTCTAATTACTTAAATTAATTATTGATTTCAGATTTCAGATTTAGCAAAATTTTGAAAAACTTATTAACTGAGTTGAAAGGGCGTTTAAAATTGTTCGAGTGAATTATTTTTTTAATTTCTATCGGCCGCATTGAAACACGTCAGGGTATCGCGTTATTAATAATTAACCACTGTACATAATTTTTTCCATAAAAATTAAAATTACTTCAACAAAACTACATGGAGAATAGAAAAATATATATATATTTATATTTTTTTTTTAAAAAATTAAACAAGGACACTGATAAAAAAAATTAAAGGAATCGAAAAATGTGATCGACTTTAACAAATTAACTTCTTCCCTTTTTGAATGATATTAAAAAAAATAGTAAATAATTGAAACATGGTTAATCAGGTAAATATTTTTTTCGACGTACTCTGTAACTACGATGCGCCAACGCCTAACCTCCGGCGCTCGACTTGTTGACGCACCCTCGTAGATGCAAAATTACTTATTGCCCAAGCGATCGTAACTCCTGTGTGCGCGCGTCCCGATGGTTTAAGATGGCGCTAACTGAAATTTTTGCGGTGCACTCATCCGAGAGTGATTAAATTGCCTTAAATTTTGATTTTTGAAATTTACGTTCAAGGGACTAAACAAACTAAACAAAACAAAACAAAATTTTCCCAATAAGGAACAATTTTGCATATCCGAAGTGAATTAAATTATTAATTAGGCGCAACCGAACGCGTACCTAAAACAAATAAAACAAACACAAAAAATACACAAAAAGAAATGCACTTGCACGCATTCCAGACCCTTAACATTAAATTGGCTACTATTATTACTGATTAGTACAGGATTTCCAATAGAAAAAAGAAAAAAAAAAATCAAATTTAAACAAAAAAATATTTCCTTGTTTATTAATTAATTAATTTGAACAAATCCCACCGCTGCCACCATTTTGTAAGCTAGGGTCGAGGGGGTGAAAGAATGACGTCTTCCCGTGATTGACCCTTCTTACTTTGGTAGCAAAAGTTGGTGAAATGTAGACTAATGGGGTTGAATAACGTACTAATTAAAAAGTATGATTTTTATTTATTTATTTTTTTATATTTTTCTTTTTGTTTACGCTGCCACCACCGGAATTAGGGTAGAGGGTTCCGGTCCCTCAATAAATTTAAAGAACTACATTTCGCAATGACTTTGAATTTCGGAGGAGGATTCTTTTGGGCTGGAACTGTTCAAGCGCATTTTGTGGGACAATTTACTCTCTTTCTACCAAATAAAAGTCAGCTTAGGGCTTAAAGATTAATATATTGAAATAAATATGTGAAAACAAACTCACCTTTTTCAGTAAGGTATTAGAAGGGGAGAATTCAACAGCAGAGAACCTCGCTAAAGCCCTTTTTGGGATTCGTCAGCTTTCCCGGGGATCTTCTTTATAACTTTCACTGGGGACTTTTACAAATTACACTTCCGGAATGGATTCTTTACGAGGAACTTTGGACTTTACTCGGTGACGACCCGGTGAACATTAATTAATTTTTCGAAATCCCTCTCTTCCGCGGGATCGTTTAGGTAAACAAACCCCTCCCGAGAGGCGTCTTGAGTTGCCTACATTAAGGTGCAAATTGGTCCAATTTCGACCGTTCTTATTTTTTCTGCGTTGTCGTCACCTCCGTTTTTCAACGCCAGATTTGCTGACCAAAGATTTATTTATTTTAGCGATATCTAAATGGCTCTTAAGTATGTTTAGATTAACTCGCCTGGGAACTTGTTTATGTTAAGACTAAATTGAAATTTGTTTAGATACTGCTGAAGGAGATGCATGTATTAATTTACTTGAATTAATTTTTAGATTTAAAAATTTTTCGGGTGCTTACATAAGTGTGAGAGGCTACTTATGTAAATATTGAATAGGAAGGGTCTCAAGAGAGGTACTTGCGGAATAACTGATGGTAAAGCGAGCGAGCGATCCAATTTGCTTGCTTGGAATTCAATAATTTGTAAATATGGAATGGCAATGGTTTCAAGTAAGATCCTTGCGGCGCATTGAAGGGATTGACTTCGCTTGTACAGTCGTCGTATTCGATGATGCGTTCATTACTCTATTGTTTATCTTTGCTTTAATTACTTAATAGACGTTTTTAAAGTAAGACATGTTTTCCAACTCATTTCTTTTCGAGCTCATAATTTTTTTTACGAGGGTGGGGAATATGTCACAGAAAATACATATGTATAACGAGAAATGTCTATGAATAATATAAACAAAAGATGTAGTGCAAAGGTGACCTCGAGCTCTTACGTTCCGGGTTAAACAGGTGCAATGTGATAACTGAACATGTCGTAACTTGGTTTATCGTGATACATCTTTCTCTCACCAATAATCGGAGTTATTCGATTTCCAAACTATATCAAAGCTCGTTATGTACAGATTGTAGCATAACAAACTTGTTTACTCTCAGAGGATGTAAATCTCTCTTTTGTTAAAGTGTAATGTGAGGCTTATCCATACAGAGAGATATAAAGTTTCTTTTTTTGCGAGGGTTTGGGGGAGATCTAACGAGAAAGATGTATCACGAAAATATCTATAAATAAATAAAATAAATAAAAGATGCATCGCAAAGATGACTCGAGTTCGCACGTTCCGCTAAATAGGTGCATCACGAAACCTAACATTTCGAAACTTGATTTATCACAGATACGATGATACATCTCTGTTTACTTTAACTCTTTTAACTCACGGTGATTTTCTAACGATTTTTGTTTATATTTTTGTTTTTGTTAATTTTACTTTTCATTAATTTTTATTTTTATGTACTTGTTTTCATTTACTTTTTCTTTTCTTTGTCTTCTTGCTTTTCTGTATTTCTGTATTTCTGTTGCATAGAAAAATTATTTTTTCGATATTTTCTTTAAATGTTTAAAAATTAAATTGAAAATGTTCACAGGATGTTTCGCAAAAAGAAAAAAAAATGGCAATAAATACACAAAGTAAATGCGAAGTATAACTGAAACTGAAACAACTGAAAGGAGCTTCTTGAAGGCTGAAAATGAAAGACTGACAACGAGAGACAAAAACAATGATTAAAAGGCGTAAATAATTCTTACATTACAAAAAAAAAAAATACGAGAAATAAAAACAATAAAGGAAGAAACCTGAAGTAAAAGTCAGCACAAATGAAAACAAAAAAAAATCAGTTAAAGATCATCAAGAATTAAAACAGTTGCAAGAACAAAACAAAAAAAAAAGACTAATTCACTTTTGCGGAAGCAACCAAACAATAAAAATTATAACTATAAAAACAAATCATTTCTTTCATAATTATAAAAATAAAACTTAACAAGTTTTAAATTCAAAAGTACAATGAAACAAAAAAACAATAATAGAACGTGTAGTTGAAAACAAAAGACGTTCTGCAAAATTAATAATTAATATTTTTTTTCTCATTTGTGTCGTTAATAATTTGTTTTGTGTGAATTGATTGTCATTAGTTTTTCTTAATTGGTCGTTATGTTTTTTCCATTAGTCTCGTTAGTCAATTGTCTTTTGTTTTTTTTTTGTGTGTGAGTTGATTGTTATTTGTTTTTCTTAGTTGGTGGTTTTTGATTTATTTTTTTATTTTTTCCATTAGTCCGTTAAGCCATTGACATCTTTTTTATAGTCTATCTTTTATTTTGTTTTTTTCTTTGTGAGTTGACTGTCACTTGTTTTCCATATTTGGTCGTTATTTATTCATCAGTCTCGTTAATCGACTGTCTTTTTTTTGTGACTTGATTGTAATTTGCTTTTCTTAAGTGGTCGTTATTTTATAAATTTTTTTATTAGCCTCGTTAATCAATTGTCTTTGGTTTATTATTTTTTTTGAGTGAGTTGATTATCATTTGTTTATCTTGATTGGTCGTCTTTTATTAACTTTTTGATTTTTCATTAGTCCCATTAAGCGATCGGCGCCGTTTTTTATTAGTCGATTGTTTTATCAACTGTCTTTTGTTTTTTTTTTTGTGAGTTGATTGTCATTTGTTTTTTTTTGTGAGTTGATTTTCATTTGTTTTCTAATTGGTGGTTTGTTATTTACTTATTACTTATTTTGTCATTAGTGCCGTTAAGCGATTGGCATCTTTTTTGTAGACTATCTTTTGTTTTGTTTTCTCTTCGTGAGTTGACTGTCATTTGTTTTTCTTATTTGGTCGTTACGTATTTATTTATTTATTTTTCATCAGTTTCGTTAATCGACTGTCTTTTTTTGTGATTTGTAACTTTTTTATTTTCCATTAGTCCCGTTAAGCGATTGGCGTCGTTTTTTATTAGTCGATTGTTTTTTTTTCTCTTTGCGAGTTGATTGTCATTTGTTTTTCTTATATGGTCGTTACTTTTTTTCATTAGTCTCGTTTATCAACTGTCTTTTGTTTTTTTTTTGTGAGTTGATTGTCAATTGTTTTTCTTTCTGAGTTGATTTTCATTTGTTTTTTTCATTGGTGGTTTGTTAATAACTTTTTTATTTTTTCATTAGCGCCGTTAAGCGATTGGCATCCTTTTTATAGAATATCTTTTGTTTTGTTTTTCTTTGTGAGTTGACTGTCATTTGTTTTTCTTATTTGGTCGTTATTTATTTTTTTTTATTTTCGTCAGTCTCGTTAATCGACTGTCTTTTTTTGTGATTTGATTTTAATTTGCTTTTCTTAACTGATCGTTATTTTATTAATTTTTTCATTCGCCTCGTTTGCTTTTTCTTGTGTGAGTTGATTGTCATTTGTTTTTCTTAACTGGGCGTTATTTTATTATTCTTTTCATTAGTCTAGTTAATCAACTACCTTTTGTTTTTTTTTGTCATTTGTTTTTCTTAATTAGTGGTTTATTATTTACTTTTTTATTTTTTTATTGGTGCCGTTAAGCAATTGACATCGTTTTGGTAGTTTTGTTTTCTTCGTAATTGACTGTCATTTGTTTTTCTTATTTGGTCGTTATATATTTGTTCTTTTTTCATCAGTCTCGTTAATCGATTATCTTTTTTTTGTGATTTGATTGTAACTGGTCGTTATTTTATTAATTTTTTCATTAGCCTCGTTAATCAAGTCTTTTGTTTTTTTTTGTGTGAGTTGTTTGTCATTTGTTTATCTCAATTAGTCATTTTTTATTAACTTTTTTATTTCTCATTAGTTCCGTTAAGCGATTGGCGTCGCCTTGTATTAGTCGATTGTTTTCGTTTTTTCTTTGTGAGTTGATTGTCATTTGTTTTTCTTACTTGGTCGTTATTTATTGATTTACTTTTTCTTCCGTTAGTCACGTTAAGCGATTGACGTCTTTTTTTGTTGGTTACCTTTTGGTTTTTTTTTGTGGCTTGATCGTCATTTGCATGTAATAATCCAAAAGAACACAAAGAAAACATAAAAGCACATGCATTTACAACATATGTAGATTTTCTTTTGTTTCGACGACACAAAAGCAAAAAATATATAAAATAAAATGCAAATTACAAAACAAAAAAATCAAGCAAATGGTAATTAATTGAAAGGCACTTAAAAGGTCTTAATAAAAAAATACAAAAACAAAACAAAAAGCATGCGAATGAAAAATGCAAAGCCAAAACAACGCAACGAAAAAGTAAAAGCATATGCATTAAACAAAAAAGTTGAGAATGCAAAAATTAAAAAAAAAACAAAAATGAAGTTCTAGAGAAAACCTCAAATGAAGGAAAAGAGAAGTATTGAAAAAATAAAATTAAAAAAAAATAAAAAGCAAAAAAATCAAATTGAAAATGTACAATTTTTTAAATGAACAATGAAAATGTACAATTTTTTAAATGAACAATGAAAATGTACAGTTTTTCAAATGAACAACAAAGGAAATAAAATTAAAAATCCAAGGTTCTGTGGGCGTGTTCTGGAATATATTTTTATTCAACACAACTTGAAACTTGAACAACAAATAGAAATAAACGGATGTACAATATAAAATCAATAAATAACATTATGTGTGACGCTCTGCTCTCCTGGCCGGTTATCGTCTGGGCGAAGTATCTGAACCCGACGACCGTGAAAGTCTGAAGACCATATTATCTCAGGGTATCTTGTGTCCGCTTGAGTTCCACTTCTTCTCTTGTTCAACGGCTGAGATTGATGACGCCGATGATTGTGTGAATATAAGGAAAGGTTGTGTGTGGTTCCGACACTAAACTGCACAGAAGGCTTTGGATGGCCTTCGATGATAGGCTTCACGGAAGGGTTATGTGTGTGCTTCCGACAATAAGCTGCACTGAAAGATGGTGTGAGTTGTTCCTGACAATTGGTTGCACGGGAGACTTTGGTGACCGTTCCCGACAATAGGCTGCACAGGGCATACTGAAGCTATAGCGGTCAGCGCTCATGCTTTTAAACGAGTAGAGCCGTTTAAGTAGCGGGGGTGAAGTAACTGTACTTCATTGGTTAAAATGAGTAATCGAATCATCGATAATCACAGCTGTGTCTCATTCGTCAGGGGGCAGTCTCTTTGTGTTTACTCCGGGGTTATCTTAACGACCAAATTTGAGAATGTGATCTTATTTGCGGGCCAATTATGATCAGGCTTACGATTTCGGCCCACTTCGAAGGTAACTGTGCGGTATCGGATTGCACATTTTCCCCTTTGCGCTTTCAGACATGGCAGGTACTGGGGGAACATCCATGGCACGAAGCTCTTCCGCACTCGAAGGCGTTGCCTGTACAGTCGAAGTAGTATTTAAATCGGACAGGGGCTGAAATCGTAAGCCTGATC
This sequence comes from Serrognathus titanus, assembly GCA_039766575.1. Taxonomy (NCBI): domain Eukaryota; kingdom Metazoa; phylum Arthropoda; class Insecta; order Coleoptera; family Lucanidae; genus Serrognathus; species Serrognathus titanus. The sequence goes on from CM077911.1 coordinate 2,274,239, forward strand.
ATCATCTAATGCAGTTACACTTTAATTCGTCAAGGGGCGGTCTAAATTTTGTTTATTTGTGACGACGTTGTTAATGTCAATGTCAATTTGACGTTTCTGACAACTGACATATTGTAGTCATCTGTCATTATGACACGTTTCATTGGTCACTGCCCAACGTACGGGCTCCGACAGCTTTAATAATGAAAGCATCGATGATTAAACAAACAAATTAAAAATGTAATTCATTTTTTTTGCTTGGGGTGACAGTATAAAAAATGAATGAATTTTTAATGTTGCCAAATGATGTTGGTGAGCAACTCAATAACAAAAAAACCCTGTGCGTGTGTGTGCAAAGCATTTCGCTTTTTTTTTATAATCAGATCTGAATGTGCGATCTGAATTTAAACATCGCATAATTCAAACTGATATCGTGTTAAACGTTGGAGATAAGCCGCGGTTCTTTTTTTTTTCTTTTGGGGCCGCATTAATTTCTTTCGGCGATGTTCTCTTAATTGGATTATGACATGATGACATTAATTCCGTTTATTAGACCGAACAGGTTTTTTTTTTCGCGTCACCGACAAGCAAACACGCTTGTAAGACAAAACTCGTTCCTCCTCCGAGTTCACCCAGCGTCGACGGCGACGAGGAGGAAGAGGAGGAGGAGGAAAGTTTCTATCGCCCAATTTATTTTCATCGAGTGTTCTCGACAAGAAAAGGTTTTATTACACCCACGCGGTTCGACCTTAAAAAATAAGCAGAAAAAAATCGCTGCATCTCGAGGGCACGCGCACGTCAGAATCTAAAGAACAAACAAGAAGTGTCACTCGATTTCATTGTATTGTAATAATCGTGGGGGACACTCCCAGCGCCGATTAATAAACAATGATGCAAAAAGAGAAATCAATTACCGAAACCAATTAACGTCACTAATAAAAGGGGAAAAACAACAAATGGAATGTCGTTTAACAAAGCGATCCGGGGCCGTCGAACATCGTCCACACGACTGACGCGACGCGACGCGACGTGGCGCTAACGGCGTAATTAATGGATGTTTTTGTTGTTTCCTGATAGTAGAGGTGAAGATCCAAGAGAGCTGCGAAGCATTCAAGGCCTACTGTAACGCGCTGCGTAATCGATAAATGATAGCTGGTGGTGGTTACTATGGCTACACTCCAACATGGTATGTATACAAATTGGAATTTAGTGTAATTTGTTTTTTATCGCAAAAATTTATTTTCTATTACAAGCAGGGGGGTCGGAAATACATATTTTTTTCGCGATAAGATGTGGTGCTAACGGACCAAATGTAATCCATTTAAACGCTTAACGCGTGCCATCTTTCCAGCAAGAAAACTGATTTTTCAAAACAAAAAGATCATGAGAGTGACACAGTTGACCAGTTATGTAGTCGTCTTCAGCAAAAACGGTAGAAAAGTCGCTCAATTATATTCACAGAGTTTCCTTTAAATCAAGAGTAGAAATTCGTCTTCTTTTTCAAAACGTGGAGATTAAATGTGGCCGATGCAGTTGACCAGTTGTATAATCGTGTTCAGTAAAAAGAGAATAAAACATCGCTTCGTTACAATCACAGAGATCCCTGTACGTCTACTCGTAGAACTCATTTAAATTTGGATAAGGGATATTGATTCACGTTTTTTTCTCGCTTCTGATTTCCTTTTCTGCATTTGTTTCATTGTTCTGCTCTCCGTCTCGACTTTGCGAAAGCATCTGCATCCGCTTTGGAACACGTGTGCGATGAGTTCTTGTTCAATTTACCTTACCTATGACGACACTTCATCTATGATATTTCGGTCTTCGATATCCTATACCTTATTTCCTTCAACATTTTTCTTTAGCGTTGTTAATTTGGTACATACAGTAGGGGGGGGAGGAGGTTGATGAGGAAGAAGAAGTGATGGTGTTAGCTCTCGCCATGTCTGGAAGACATTTTTTTGCAAATTTAAATAAATTATATATTTTGTGCGCGGCGCATCCACCATTTTTGCGGTTTCGTTGGATGTTCTAATTGGGGGATGCCCCTTGCTGAGAAGAGTGCTCGTCCAGCTCGAGATACTTTATATTTGGGAAAGGTTTTTATACCCTTATAATCTCTCTAATAACCGGCGGAGGGTTTAAGGGGCGGAAGAGAAAGGTTTCGTTTGTAGAAGTTCTCCTTCCTTTAACAAAAAAAAATCAAGTTTGATAAATAAACTTTCATCATTTTCCCAAAAGATGGCTTCCAAATTTGAGAAATTCGCTTTGACATTCTGGTGAGAAAAAAACTGGAATCTGGAATCCAGTGAAATTCCTTCTCGAAACGTAATTTAAGGAACACTAAACGATTTCCAAGAGATGGCGTTTTTTTTTCAATTGTTTTAAAGAGTTAATACAACCGAAGAAGAATTTGCTAAGCCCTTTAGATTTCGTTTGCGAAAGCAGAAGTTAAAATAAAGTGCAGTAAAATTATCGATCGAAAGATGGCGTTCCAAATTTGGGGAATTTGCTTTGAAATTCTGGTGGAAAAAAACTGGAATTTGGAATCCGGTGAAATTCAAACTCAAAACGTAATTTAAGGAACCATAAACGATTTCCAAGAGATGGCGTTTTTTTATCATAGCGCATTTCAATTGTTTTAAAGGATTAATACAATCGAAGAAGAATTTGCTAGGCTCTTTAGATTTCATTTGCGAAAGCAGAAATTAAAACAAAGTGCAGTAAAATTATCGACCGAAAGATGGCGTTCCAAATTTGGGGAATTTGCTTTGAAATTCTGGTGGAAAAAAACTGGAATTTGGAATCCGGTGAAATTCCTCCTCGAAACGTAATTTAAGGAACAATAAACGATTTCCAAGAGATGGCGCATTTCAATTGTTTTAAAGGGTTAATACAATCGAAGAAGAATTTGCTAGGCTCTTTACATTTCGTTTGCGAAAGCAGAAGTTAAAAAAAGTGCAGTAAAATTATCGACCGAAAGATGGCGTTCCAAATTTGCTTTGAAATTCTGTTGCAAAAAGTTGAAGTTTGAAATTCGGTGATGTTCTAACGTTGACAGAGAGATGATACTTTATATTTTAGCGCATTTTAATTGTCTGGAAGGGTTGAACTGACACCCCGATCAACAGCAGCTCCGCAGCAAGATCGAAGCTACGGATGGGCCACGATCTCAGACTACCCTCCTCTAAATCTCTCATGCAAATTGACTTCTCCGACAGGAACTACTTAACGATTATTCTTCAAGGTTTTTATAGAAATTCAAGTCAACGACTTTGCAAGGGTTTTCAGATTTCGTTTGCCGAAGTAGAAGTTAAAGTTCTCTTCCTTTCAACAAAAAAAAAAAAATCAAAATGCAGTAAAGAAACTTTCATCGCTAATAGAAAAGTGGCGTTCCAAATTTAGGGAATGCGATTTGAAATTTTGGTGGAGAAGATATCAATTTTGAAATTCGGTAAAGTTCTTCCTCGAAACGTGATTTAAGGAATAGTCAAAAATTTCTTACGTCGACTAAATGATGGCGCTTTATATCATAGCGCGTTTCAATTGTTTTAAAGAGTTAATACAACCGAAGAATTTGCAAGGCTCCTCAGATTTCGTTTGCCGAAAAGTTCTCTTTATTTTAACAAAAAAAAATCAATAAACTTTCATCATCGATCGAAAGATGGCGTTGCAAATTTGAGAAATTCGCTTTGACATTCTGGTGGAAAAAAATTGAATTTTGAAATCCGGTGAAATCTTCCTCGAAACGTGGCGTTTTGTATCATAATTAATGCAACCGAAGAAGTAGAAGTAAAAGGAAAAGTAGAAGTTAAAATTGCCTCTTTTTTAACAAGCAAAAAAAAACTCCAGTAAAGAAACTTTCATCGTCGGCCGAAAGATGGCGTTCCATATTTGAGGAATTTGCTTTGGAATTCTGTTGGAAAAAGTTGAATTTTGAAATTCGGTGAGGTACCTCCTCGAAAGGTGATTTAAGAAATAGTCAAAAATTTCTAGCGTTAACTAAGAGATGGCGCTTCATATCCTAGGGCATTTCAATTGTTTTAACGGGAAAACCACAACCGAAGAATTTGTAAGGCTCTTCAGGTCTCGTTTGCCCAAGTAGAAGTTAAATTTCTCTTTTTTTCAACAAAAAAAAAAACAAAATCAAACTATGGCATAGAAGCTTTCATCATCGACTGACAGATGGCGTTTCAAACTTGAGAAACTAATAAAGTTTCATTGTCGACCGAAAGATGATGGCGTTCCATACTTGGGGAACTTTGAACTTCTGTTGGAAAAAGTTGAATTTTGAAATTCGGTGAAGTACCTCCTCGGAAGGTGATTTAAGAAATAGTCAAAATCTAATGTTAACTAAGAGATGGCGCTTTATATCCTAGGACATTTGAATTGTTTGAAAGGGTTAAATACAAGCGAAAAATTTGCAAGGCTCCTCAGGTCTCATTTGCCCAAGTAGAAGTTAAATTTTTCCTTTTTTAACAAAAAAGAAAAGAAAATCAAACTATGGATAGAAACTTTCATCATCGATTGATAGATGGCGTTTCAAAATTGAGAAACTTATTTTAACTAATGTATGAAATTTGTGGTCTTAAAGTGCCGTCTCTTAACCGATTTTTTTTACTTCAATTATTAAGTTGGCATTCCCATTCTAGAAAGTTTGAAAGCGCCATTTCTTGGCTTCTTATGTCAACTAAATTTGTTCCTTTTTTATGGGAAGCACCGCAAAGGAAAGCTAACACAAGCTTATTTTGTTGTTTTAGATTTTCGAGTGAAAGTTTGAATCGCTGCCTCTACTAGAAACTTTGTAAACGCCATCTCTTGGCTTCTTCGTTTCTTTTTTATAGAAAGCACCGCGGAAGAAATCAAGCATGGCATATAAACTTTCATCATCGACCGAAAGATGGCGCTCCACATTTGAGAAATTCGCTCCGACATTCTGGTGGAAAAAATTCGATTTTGCTATCTATTCGGTGAAATTCTTCATCAAAACGTGATTTATGGAATAGTAAACGGTGTCCAACACAAGCTAAGAGATGGCGTTTTGTATCATAACGTACTTCACTTGTTTTAAAGAGTTAATAACATGTGTAGAACAATTATTGTAAACCTGAGTGGCTGATTACTATTCCAAATTGCAATAAAACATTAAATACGTAAATTATCAATTAATTGTTGTTTGACAGTCAATATTTGAGATGTCAATTCAATTCTCAACAACTCAACAATTCAACGAAGTAAGAATCGACATTTATGTTTGATTCCACAGCCACCCAGGACTACAGTGATTTTGGACACGTGTTACAACCGAAGAAGAAGAAGAAGAAGAATTCACCAGGTTCTTCACATTTCGTTTGTAAAAGTAGAAGTTAAAATACTCATTTTTTAACGAAAAAAGAGCTCCAGTAAAGAAACTTTCATCGTTGACCGAAAGATGGCGTTCCATATTTAAAGAATTTGCTTTGATGGAAAAATTTGAATTTTGAAGTAGGGATGAAGTTCTTCCTCGGAAGGTTATTTAAGATACAGTCAAAAATTTCTAACGTTAATTAAGAGATGTCGCTTTATACCATAGGGCATTTCAATTGTCTTAAAGGGTCAACTACAACTAGAATTTGCAAGGCTCTTCAGATCTCGTTTGTTGAAGTAGAAGTTAATTTTTCTTTTCTTGACAAAAAAAAAACCAAAAAACAAACTATGGCATAGAAGCTTTCATCATCGATTGATAGATGGCGCTTCAAACTAAGGGGGAAACTTAATGTTACTGTTACTTTGTGTCTTACTCTCTTCTCTTTTGTAATTTGGGGTACTCAGTAAAACTTGTTACGTATCTATCCTAATTCTTCTTAGCGTTTCTTCTACGATTTCATCGCGTTTTTGTTAATTTGGGAGACGCAAGCTGCGAAAATGAATGGCGGAACCTTCTAAAAACAGTAATCTTAGCGAAACATACTTTGACTAGTGTATGAAATTTGTAGTTTGAAAGTGTCACCTCTTAATCGTTTTGTTTTGTTTTACTTTGAAGTTTGAAAACGCCATCTCTTGACTTCGTACGTCAATTAAATTTCTTCTTTTTCTATAGGAAACACCGCGAAAGAAATCTTTTTTTTATTTGAGATTTTTGAGTGAAGATTTGAAAGCGCCATCTCTTGACCGATATTCTTACTTGCAAACTTTTTTTGATATGGAAGTCAAAGGTGGAAGTTTTTGTTTTGCAATTTTTGAATCGCTGCCTCCACTAGATATCGAATTTTAAACCCGAATGCTAAGAGTGAAAGTTTATAACCGATTTTTTTGCTTCAATTTTTGAATCACTACCTTTACTAGAGAATTTGAAGACGCCAATTGTATTTATTCCTTTTATGTCGGAGGCATCGCAAAACAAAGTTAACGAAAGCTTTTTTTGTTTGAGAGTTTTGAGCGAAAGTTTGAAAGCGCCATCTCTTGACCGATTTCTTTACTTGAAAACTGAATTTGCTGTTTTTTTGATATGTACGTAAACCAACGAAAGCTTTTGTTTTGCAGTTTTTGAATCGCCGCCCCTACTAGAAATCGAATTTTTCGCTCGAGTCCTTAGAGCGAAAATTTGAAAACACCATCTCTATTTGTTGCTCTTTTGTAGGATGCACCGCAAAATAAAGTCAACGAAAGCTTTTTTGTTTGAGACTTTTGAGTGAAAGTTTGAAAGCACCATCTCTTGACCGATCTTTTTGCTTCAATTTTTGAATCGCTTCCTTTACTAGAAAATTTGAAAACATCATCTCTATTTGTTGCTCTTTTGTAATAAAATGAAGTCAACGAAAGCTTTTTTGTTTGAGATTTTTGAACAAAAGTTTGAAAGTGTCATCTCTTGACCGATTTTTTTCTTCAATTTTTGAATCGCTATCTCCAGAAAGTTCGTAAACGCCATCCTTTGACTTGTCACGTCAACTACATCTATTCTTTTTTTTATAGGAGGCAACGCGAAAGAAAGCCAACGAAAACTTTATTGTTTGAGATTTTTGAGTGAAAGTTTGAAAGCACCATCTCTTGATCGATTTTTTTGTTTCAATTTTTGAATCGCTACCTTTACTAGAAAATTTGAAAACGCCATCTCTATTTGTTCCTTTTTTGTAGGAGGCACCGCGAAACAAAGTCAACGAACGCTTTTTTGTTTGAGTTTTTTGAGCGAAAGTTTGAAAACGCCATCTCAAGAGATGGTCAAGACCGATTTTCTTACTTCAAAACTAAATTTGCTGTTTTTTTTTTAATATGCACGTAAACCAACGAAAGCTTTTATTTTGCAATTTTTGAATCGCCGCCTTTACTAGAAACTACGTCTATCGCCTGAGTCATTAGAGCGAAAGTTTGAAAGCGCCATCTCTTGACCGATTTTCTTTCCTGAAAACTAAATTTGCTGTTTTTTTATATGGAATTAAATTGACGAAAGTTTTTGATTTGTAATTTATGAATCGTCACATAGGTGTATTAGAAAAGGGGTATTTTACGAAATGTCTCAAAGTGAGAATTTGAAAGTGCCTTCTACCGACAGATTCTCTTACTTCGTGGACATGCCATAAGTGAAAATTTTTGTTGTTTTGCAATTTATTAATGTTATTTGCTTGGTACTGAAACAAAATTAAAAACGATTGAGTAATTTCGTCATGGTCATTAGAGCAACCTCCAAAAAATTTTGTCCGACGATCAGACATAAAAATCTGGCGTGTCCGGAATTCCCCCGGAATTTTTTATTACTGCCCGCCCAAAATGTAATGTAATAACGCTCGCTACGTTTCTGCCAATGGACCCGACTGAAGATAAAATAATGACTTCGCTCGCAACTGCTCTTAGTTAGAACTTAATTAAATCCGGAGCAAAAAAAAAGGTGGTGCCACTACAATCAAATCCTCTGGTGCTTTCGTTTGATCTGCAAGGCGATCAGATTTCATAATTAAATGCATTGTCGCGGAGCCTTTCCATTACCTTTCGAACTTATCCAATTATCCAGTTTGATTGATTGATGGATTGATTGGTCGTAACGCGATGGACTCGTTTGATTATTGCAGCAGTCCTCGGCGATTACATTTGCTGATGAGGAGGTTTCAATTTCCACTCTAATCATAACCGTACAATAATTCCAGAGCCATTGTGAAGGTTATTACTTTAGTAATTAAAAACACTGCTGTAATCAGTAATTTAGAGCGTAACTGTAACTTCATTGTGCAAAGGATGCGTTGTTATCATAATGAAATAAACAATACACAGATGGTGTGTTTTTAACTCGAATGTAACGAATACGTCACGTGTCATCTCCCCACGCTCACGTGTCATCTCCCCATCGCTCAGTTATATGGATGGTGTTATTTATCTTCTATGAAACAAATCAATTAAAGTCGACGAAAATCCGGCTATTTTATAGAATCGATTCCTTAACCATAAACGGGCAATTAACATTCCTGCGAGTCAATTAAAACTTACGTCGACCGCAGGGAAATTACGATAATGTGTATAATACGTGCGGAGTGTTGGAATTAACGCTAATGCTAACGAGGCGACCTTTTCCAATTAAATAATTAAGCGCGCTTTTCCACATTGTACGATTTTTTGCGCGCACTTACAAATACGGCTTCAATTAACTAATAATTTACGTTCGGCGTTCTCGAGGTAGTAAACACGACGGAATATAATGAACATCGAAAAAGAAAAGCAAGTGGCCAAGTTCAGCGGCGTTCTTGAAGAACCGGTCGACCTTTACCGACCCACAGGCACGCACTCGAATTACTCATGCGGTTACTTCCGATCCCAAATACGTTTGAGGTATGTCCCATATGGTCACATCGACACATATAAAGTGAAAAGTTTTTTTAAATAAAATACTTTAGTATTGAACATGTACATTCTTCTACAATTGCCTGAAATGTCTTCGTCTTATACGCCATACACGTGTTGATAGCAGCAAGATAGAATCCCTTTATGTGTATATTAAACAAAAGATGTCGCTCGACTTTTTAATGACCACAAAACACCTGCATCCGCTTTGGAACACGTGTGCGATGAGTCGTTTTCTAGGAATTTTTTAAAATTAAAATTAGACGTATCTGTCTTCTTAGATAAATCAATTCTCAATCTTCGATTCACACTTGAAAAATTATCTATTTTGTCATACAACTTAAAAAAAAACAAACTCCATGAAAATGCGAAATTTATTCTTAGTCTTTAAGTGCGAATTCAGTCTCTTTGATAAACTTCACGAACGGAGTTGAGACCTACCCTTCATCTGAAGCTCAAAACTTGCAGAACGGCACGTAATCCGAGGGCTGCTTTATATCTAGTAGATGTTTCTTTGGTTCTTTGTACTTGTGATATCTCTTTTTAGACGTAACAACTTATAGAGCATTAGCAACATTAACTAAGTCAAGATTGAAACCGTTAGTAAAAGCTCAGTTCAGAAAGAAAGATTATGGAAACTTAATTGGACAATGAACGTAAGTATTCATCATTAATTGAATGGGAATCGAATTAACCAATCGGCACGTGATGCACAGTTAGAATTAAAAGTAATGTCTTCCATAATAAAACACAAATGCGTGTTCTTATCCGTCCAGATGATTATAGCGAGTAGGCAACCAAGCAAACATCGACAAGAATTCCACAATCTGCTTTTCCATGTACTTTTTTTGACTCCACGCGTAAAAGTAGTTCGAAATTCGTCCAATAGAGGTCGCCAGTTCTAGACCTACCTTATTTATGATTTATGACCACCGGCGAAGCTCAATTCTCTTAAATTGAGCTCCGCGCGAAAGTAGGCGTGACCGAAATAAATATGCTCTCAACGCCCAAATTTAAGTGAATTTAAATAAGCACACAAAAGCGTCAAGCGAATATAAATGAGGTTAGAACGATTTACTGAAGACTACAATGTAGAGGGCCTGTCAAATGTGAATTGGGGCGGTCGTGTATAGAGGAACTTCATTGCGTAATAGAGAAATAGAAGAGAGAAGTACGACTAAAGCACTAGTAAAAAGACTTAGATCGAATTTCACACGTCAGAGGTCGCCATTTTCGTAAAAAAAGTCTTGGCGTCGTGGCCAACTTAGTTTTTATATTCATCGTCTGCTTACAAATGTATCTTCCAGACCACTAGTAAGTTTTTTCGGTACATATTTTAAAGAGCTTTCCTCTGTACGTAATTCACAATGATAACCACAGATGGCTCTGTATTCCTTTCTATAATTTTTGTTGGACCATGAATCCCAAGATCTCCTTCATATACTGATGTGAAAAAGTTACAACAGCTTTGTTCACCTCAAATACTTCAAATTTAGGCTGAAGGAGGTGTTTCAAGGTCACGTGGATGGTAAAATTCAGAATTTTGAAGTCGAGAACCTTAAGATGAACATAGAGAGGCTTGGTCATGAATGTCACGGTCGCTTGTGGGACAAAAATGTCAATGTCGAAGTGAACTCAGTCCTCATTGACAGCAACGATTGCCTTAGGGCTTAGGCCAGACTCTGATTAATTTTCTAGAATACCTTGAATATGGTCATGTTATGCTTGAGGAAACTGGACCACGAACCTCAAGGTCAACGGCACTGTTCACCTTAAAGACTTCAAATTTAGGAGAAAGTTTCTGAAAGAGGTGTTTCAAGGTCATGTGGAGTGCGAATTGGAGAATTTTGAGGGCGGAAAACCTTAAACATGAATGTAAAGAGGTTTAGTCATGTACCTCAAGGTCACCTGGGTGACTAAAAAGTCAACTTCGAAGTGAACTCAATCCTCATTGACAGCAACGATTACTTTAGGGCTTAGGCCAGATTCGGATCAATTTTCTAGAAGACCTTGAATATCGTCATGTCGTCCTTGAGGAAACTGGACTACGAACCTCAAGATCAACGGCATTGTTCACCTTAAAGACTCCAAATTTAGGCCAAAATTTCTGAAAGAGGTGTTAGAAGGGCACGTGGAAAGCGAATTGGAGGATGTTGAGGGCGGAATACCTTAAACATGAACATAAAGAGGCTTGGCCACGAGTCTCAAGGTCACTTGGGCGACAAAAATGTCAATTTCAAAGTGAACTCAGTCCTCATTGTCATCAACGATTATCTTGAAGCTTGCGCCAAAGTTCTTGATAACACGAATTAACTTCCTAGAAGGTCAAGTCATTCTTGTGGAAACTGGACCTTAAATCTCAAGGTCAACAGCATTGTTCACCTTAAAGACTTCAAATTTAGGCCAAAATTTCTGAAAGAGGTATTTCAAGGTCATGTGGAGAGCGAAGTTGAGTATTTTGAGGGTGAAAATCCTTAAACATGAACAAAAAGAGGCTTGACCACGAGTCTTAAGGTCACTTTGAGGACAAAAATGTCAATTTTGAAGTCAGCTCAGTCCTCATTGACCTATCGATTACTTTAGGGCTTGGGTCAAACTTTTTGATAACACCTATTAACTATCTAGAAGACCTTGAATATGGTCAAGTCGTTCTTGAGGAAACTGAACCATGAATCTCAAGGTTAACAACATTGTTCACCTTAAAGACTCCAAATTTAAGCCAAAATTTCAGAACGAGTTGTTTAAAGGTCATGTGGTTAGCAAAATTGGGAATATTGTGGCCGGACATGAGTCTCAAGGTTATTTGGGGACGAAAATGTCAATGACTGTATTCTGGGAAAAGAGGTCAAAGGAATTTTTGACCTTAGAATTAGAAACAAATAGAGTTCTGGTCATAGGAAGACTTCTGGAACGGAAGGAGTCTTTAACTTCTTCCTTTGAGAAAGCCTAGCCATGTTCTGGGTGAAGAAGATTTTCACTTTGAGAAGAGGAGTTTTGACATTGGAAATCAACAAGGCTCCAAAACGACTGGGCAAGGTTTTGATTGATGGCCAATGGGCACGAGAAGTACCCTTCACTACCTCATTTGCGAAAACTTGACCATATTCTAGGGGAACAAGCCTCAATTTCAGATTCCTTTTGGACTTTCGATGGTTTTCGGATAGCTTCTGGGTATTGAATTCAAGAAGGCTTCAGGTCAACTTCTTTCGAATTACAGTTTTTTTCCACATGTTTACATCCTTTCCTATTCTTAGTTTTTCCATATGATTCCTGGTGTTTCCCATTCTTCTTCGCAGTTGTTTATAAAAGTAGATATTTTGTGTCGCCTAATATGTTGTGTAGATTTTCTTTAGTTAAAATACTATTGACGGGTAATACTGTTGGAGGACATTCGTTAATCTTCTTGTTATTCTAGTTCTAACAAGTAGTTTAGCGTAAAAAAGTAAAAATTTAGAACTTGCATGAGTTTACTGTTTACAGGATGACGCGTTTGAATTTCTTTAACCTCGTTCACTTTCGTTATAAGCATGTACAGGGTGACTGACTATTATTCCGCCAAAGAAAACCCGCAAAACAGGCGAAATCCGAGAGTGTGGGACACATTCTATGTACTTTAGCTTTCGAGAAATAATTAATCAAAAAGTGCCCTCAAACGACGATACGTCTCTGCTTAAAAAATTGAAGTACGTAAACTAAAAAGTGTTTTATTGATTTATGAGTGTTAAAGCGCGGCGTCAGACGTGAACTTGACCTTTAAACAGCTGAAATACGATCTCTGAAATGATTGACAAACGCATGCAAATCACTTGAAGTAAATTATTCCGTACAAAGGATAACGACTGTCCAATTTGAACATCTGCTTTGGCAGGTAGCTAATAAACGCGTACAATACAATTCAAATTGTGTTAGAAATTCCTAGTATTTTTCTTTAATTTAATTTTAAATTATAAATAAAATTTATTCTCACAAGCAACGTGTCCGTCATAAACATTTTACAACTAGAATCTAAAATATTATAATCTGTAAACACATTCATGTATGTTTCGGTTGTTAATTATTATAATTTCGTTTTGTGTGCACCGTTTAATGAGAAACAACATCTATTATTATAAAAGGCGGATTATTAACACAAATCTATTAAAAGTTTAACAAATTCAACTCTATCCTGTGTTTTTAGCGCACTAATTGTAAATTGTTTCTCGTTTCGCCATAAACATTACTTTTACTTACGACTTTGAATAATTTATTCGAGTTTAAACAACACAAGCGATTTTAATGAATTAATCGTTTATCGTACGAGTATCGCATTGCTATTTCATCGGCAGTTTAATAGTTGGTTACTGTGTCAGGGTAAAGTTTTACAAGCTTTGTACTTAGTATCTCGACACACGTATAGCTGTGAATTTGGCGATTTTTTTCATATCTAATTAATTAATTACATATTGTTCCACAGAACTTTTTAATAATTTTGATAACTTTGATAGAATCCACTCTTTCTTGTTTTTTTACGACCACTACTACTAGTTCAAATCCGAAAATTCAATAAATGTTGAGACAAAACGCTTCAACAGATAGCGCTCTTTCGATTGATTTTTCAATTTCTCGTTCTAGTGTTGATGTTGATACTCGCTTTAGTCATTAACCGATCATAAGAACTATTCCTTAAAAAAAAAAAAAATTAAAACGAATAAAATTACAATAGATAATATCAAAACATATCAATAGAAGGCGCTCGTCCTTGTTTATCGATATTTTAAATTTCCATTGTAGAGTCGAAGCGAATTTTAATCATTAAAATCGATTATAGGATTTTCAAAATAAGTAATTTTTAACTGAGTTTTAATTTTAAAAGGACACAATTACAAGAGTAATGACAAAACATGTCAATAGATGACGTTCGATACATTTTTTTCTATTTTTCGTTTCCCTATTTTAGAGTTAGTCGACAGGAATTTCGAAAATAAGATGATTCGTATAACTAATTTTTAAATAAATTTCAATTTTAGAAGTATAAAATTATAGGAGATAATATCGAAACCGGTCAATAGATGGCGCTCGTCCGTTTTTATTGATTTTTCAATTCTCCATTTTAGAGATGCGAATTTTCATCGTTAATCGATTATAGGATTTTTAGAATAACAAAATTTTAAAGAAATCTTAATTTTAAGACGAATAAAATTACAATAGATAATGTCAAAACATATCAATAGATGGCGCTCTTGCGATTTTCTTTTTGTTTCCCAATTTTTATATATTTTTTGCTGCAAAAGACTGTGTCCATTAATCAAGCAAAGATTTTTGGTATAACTGCACTTTTTAAATAAATTTCAACTCTATGCGAAATATAATATCAAAACATGTCAATAGATGGCGCTCGTGCGTTTTTATTGAATTTTTCGGTTCCTCATTTTATAGTTGAAACGAATTTTAGTCATAGGATTTTCAGAATAATTTGTGACATTCATTCATGCACGCGTATATTTTGTGGAACTGATCAAAAATAGCAGCACAGGACTAACGACGTTAAAAGCTCGTGCATTCTACAGTTGCATGTAATAAAGTTTTATTATTTTACGTCACCGTGCGACATCGATGTGAAAGCTTCTACAATTATTAGATTAGTTAATACTAATTACCCGAATAAATGGGTAGAATGTTACGGGCCTGTGCATTGGTTCCTGCGATCACCAGATTTAAATCCTTGCGATTTTTTTTTTGTGAAGGTAGATGAAGCAGAAACACTGTTGATTGAAGCAGCGATGCTGACTATCTAGTGTTGATCTCTAAAATTGATGGTTGTCAAATATGTTGTCTTCATCGGTCGACTAAGCCGCCATTTCGTTTAAAACAAGGGCTTGGACTCTCTTCATCGATCCTAGTTTCAGGTTGTGATGGCGTCTATTGTTGATTCTTAATACCAACGGCGCTCATTGGCCTTGAACAATCACTTTATAAATTTTCTAAGTGATTTTTTAATCTTAACTTTAATTTTGATAATACTGATTTTCTAATGTTGATCTAGTACAGTGATTTTGATTCCTATTGATTGTCTATTATTGATCTTTAGAACTGATTCTTATCAACTAAACTGATTTTTTAATTTTTCAAACTGTTTTAAACACTATGGATTGATGTAATGATGCTGACGATCTAGTGTTGATCTCTAAGATTGATGTGATCGTCAAATATGTCGTCTTCATCGGTGGGCTAAGCGGCCATCTCGTTTAAAACAAGGGCTTGGACTCTCTTCATCGATCCTAGTTTCAGGTTGTGATTGCGTCTATTGTTGATTCTCAATACCAACGGCGCTCATTGGCCTTGAACAGTCACTTTATAAATTTTTTAAGTGATTTTTTAATCTTAACTTTGGTTGATTTTCTAATGTTGATCTAGTACTGTGATTCTGATTCCTACTGATTGTCTATTATTGATCTTTAGAACTGATTATTATCAACTAAACTAATTTTTTTAATTTTACCAAACGATTTTAAACACTGTTGATTGATGTATTGAAGCCAATGACTTTTACTGAAAATAGTTCTCGAAGCTATTGACCGGTTGACTCTATCGACTGATAAAGCATCTTTCTCGTTCCTAAAAGGATTCTAGATCGAGTTCCTTCAATACCGAGTTTCTAGTAGTAATCTCCTAAACAGTAGTTTTTAAAATCGATGATCAATTTGGATTAACCATGCTTTTACCAATTCGAACCAAAGAGAGCTACTCCATGTACTTCCAATAAATACACCGCCAAGAGTTAACAAAGAAAAGTTACAATACCACTGTTTTGAATCGAAACAATTCGCGTGTTTTTAAACGAGAGTATATGATAAGATGGGTTACTGCTGCATTTATTACGTGGCGTTGTATTTCGTATGCAGTGCCGCAGCATGCTTTTAGGATAAATTTTTAATTAATTGTAAACTGTTCCGTAAAATATTTTTCCCGTTATCTTTAACGTTCACTTTCTTACTATTTTTTTGATGGAACAATTGTCAGTCACTCTGTATAAGAAAATATGCTGCAGTTTCTAACTATGTTCTATATTCTGCTGTACATACTGTATGTATATAATGAAAGAGATATGAGTTGTAAGTTTTTGTAATTAAGGAGGAATAGAGGGGCGCCAGCTGAAACTTTTTCCTGTTTTCTTTCTCTCTTTTTTTTGGTACCGATTTCAACGAGTGTCCAGGCCACTGCTGGTCGACAGTCCTTACACATCGCCATTTCAAGGCCTACATTCCTCCAATTAACATTTTAAAGAACTTTACAAATTCTATAAGTAATTTACAGATGTAAACACAGGTGGCTCTGTAATCCTTTCTATAATTCTTCGAATTATCCCGTCGCTAGTCACGTATTCCCATTCTGTTTACGTCCTTCCTTCCACTGTGATTACTAGTATCTCCCATTCTCCGCAGTTGTTTATAAAAGTACTTTGTGCCGTCTAATATGTTGGCTAGATTATTTTTTTTTTGTTAAAATATTATTGTCAGATAATACTATCATGGGACGGAGTTATAATAAACATTCACTCAGCATGTGGTTAGGTCTCCCTTTTCCTGTGTTTTCTCTCTTGTCTCGTCTGTCTTCAGCGAGTACCCAGGTCACCGCTAGTTGACAGATAGCCCTTACTCGATGACGTGTAGTCAACGTCGATGTAACTTGTGGGGTTTCCACTCTCACTTTTTTCTTTTGTTTTTCTTTCATTCCGTACACGTACATAAATGGATGGCCACTCAATTGGAACGCTTTTCTCATTCTGCTTTCCCCCCTAACTTCCTTTTGCTTTTGTAATACATTTTCTGTGCGCTGTTTTCGGGCAAAATAAAAAAAAATGCGGATGTGAAACGAGACGAGGCTTATCTCGGCCGCCGAACAACCCATCCACATGTCCCCAACCTCTGACACACATTAGTTTTAATAACAACACAAAACGAAAACATGCGCGCGATAAACATTTTTTACGCGCAATCATCAAACTTTAGACCATATGTTTACGCGAGTGCGGCCACACACACATACAATCGTCCGCGAGCGAGATGAGCGAGTTCTTCGCGCGACCAGTGGTGCAGTGTTTTGCTGGTGAAATGGACCAAAAGGGCCCACCGAGAAAATTCCGCCACCCTCCTATTGGATTGGAAGCGAACGTTATCTGTGAGTAGCAGACTTGCGGAATTGAATTCTGCAAAATTTAACGCGCTTAGTCATTATGTAATTTGAACTTTATGGACCGCAGCACCACAACTCAAATAAAAATCGCTGGTCGTTGAAGTAGTTTTGGGGAAAAGTTGCCCTGCAACGGATAATAGTCCTTTACCATCAAAAACTTTTCTGAGTATCAAAATTACCAATCCTTTTTTTCCACTTTTTTTCCCATTACGTGTGCCCATTTAAAGCACTTTGGAACATACAAACATGTTAATACCAAGAGGTTTTGCTTGTAAAAAAAAACAAAATTGTTTCTTGGTTTCAAAAACATCCTAGTGGACGGCGTAAACATCGAATATTTTTTACGTAGATAAACTCCGCATAACAAACTATAGTAAACAAATTAGGCTTAATCGTTCTGCTTTCGCTTTTTTCCTTTCTCTACGATAACAGCAACTGCCCGTCGTCGTTGCTGACGTTTTGCGAAGCGAAGTCAACAGGCTTCTTGGTTGTGGATTGGTTCCGGAAGGTGACGAAAATGGAAGAGTTTTCCCGAAGAAACCGGAAAATGCGGACTTAATAAATGAAGACCTTTAATTCGATGTTAGTTCCGTGGGCCCATCTCGCTTTTGATAACCAAGAGACTTGGTTTAGATCTATTGGGCAACTCGATGACACTTTTTAAGAATACTCAGAGGAAGGACATTTGGAAAGTACCCATGCATTTTGGACCCACGAATGCCTTGATACCCTCAACTTGAATGTAATAAAACGAAAATTAAAGAGGAGCGCAATTTTTGATTACCTAAAGTTACCTATCGAACAGATGAATCGAAATAGAAGAAGAGAGTGGAGTGCTCCAGGGATCAGTCAGTCTTAGGCCCTATCCTGTGTGGTACCCTTATGATAGTCTACGGAAATGCTAGATTGTATCGAAATGGTAACATTCGCAGATGATCTTGCCCCATCAGTGGTGACAAGGCAAGACAAGGAGGGCAGGACTTTAATTTTTCCAGTTTCCAGCAGCAGGTCTTCCTGGAAAGTTTTTAGGTAATCCCATTATGGCCTTCTGGATTTGAATCGGCGGCGACAAAGTCTCATATGTCCCAGAAACTGTTGTGAGAATTAGACCGTAAAGTCAGCAGCACAATTCCCTGTTGGATTTGTTCCAGGAAATCAGGGAAGTTCCTCCTGAGTGAGGAGGAGGGGCAATTAGTAGTCAGAACTATTGATTGTGACAATCAAGAGTTTGTCAGTGACTGACAAACTCTTTGAAAGCCAAAACATTTACAATAAAACGAAACTGCAAAAAGTGTCGATGAAATACGAAAAAGTTATTTAATGAAAAGAAACTGAAACAAACAGAAGAAGGAAAAGCTAGGCGAAAAACAAATGAAAATAGCCAAAAAGAAGAGAAAAATAAATGAAAATAGCCAAAAAGAAGAGAAAAAAGATGGAAAGCAAAAGGAAAACCATGCGAAGCAGCACGGAAAATTAATTCGATGAAAGGAGAAAACAAAAGAAAACTCAAATAATTGAAATGCAAAGAGAACTGACTGACGCGAGCAACGTGGAAATACGAAGAAAAATGTAGGGGAAAATGAAAAGAAAACAGTGAAAAGAAAGGAAAAATTAAAAGACCATAGCAAGTAAAGAGAGGTTCCTCCATGCGAAACGTTGATGTAGAACAAAAATTAATTTGACGAAAGGAAACAAAATAAAACTCAAATAATTGATGCAAAGATAACTGACGTAAACAAAGTGGATACACGAAGAAAAGCGTATGTGATAAATTATAGAAAACGGTCAAAAGGAAGAGAAAATTAAAAGACAATGGAAAACAAAAGGAGAAAACAAGAAATTATGTGAAAAGTCGATGTTCCACGAAAAAGTAATTCAATGAAAGGAAACAAAAGAAAACTCAAATAATTGAAATGTGCAAAGAAAACTGACACAATCAACATGGAAGCATGAAGAAAAAGAACAGACAAAAGAAAACAAAGATAAGTGACGCAAACACGAAGAGAAATGTAAGCGAAAAACAAAAGAAAACGGTCAAAAAAGACAATGGAAAACAAAAGAAAACTCAAATAATTGAAATGTGCAAAAAAACTGACACAATCAACATGCAAACATGAAACAAAAATGAAAGAAAACAATCAAAAGGTAGAGGACATTAAAAAACAATAGAAAGCGAAAGAAAAAAAAACTATGCGACAAAGAGAAACAAAAAAACTTAAATAATTGAAATGCAAACAGAACTGATATAATCAATATGAAAACGCGAAAAACAAAAGAAAATAGTCCTAAGAAAGAAAAAATTAAAAGACCATGGAAAGCAGAGGGAGGTTCCTCCGTGCGAAACGTTGATGAAGAATCAAAAATTAATCCGTCGAAAAACTGTCGCAAACAACGTGGAGACACGAAGAAAAGTGTAGGCGAAAAACAAAAGAAAACAATCAAAAGGCAGAGGACATTAAAAAAAACATGGAAAGCGAAAGAAAAGCAATGCGACAAAGAGAAACAAAAGAAAACTCAAATAAGTGAAATGCAAAGAGAACTGACATAATCAATATGAAAACGCAAAGAAAAAAGGTAAACGAAAAACAAAAAAAAAAAAATAAAGATTGATAGAAGGCAAAAGGAACTCTCAAAGAACTCTAACGAAATGCAAAAAGTTGCTCAAAAGTGAAAACAAAATTGACATATTCCTCTGTGGAAGGAATCAAGAAACTAACAAATTATAAAAGCGCGCTCATATATATAAAAAAAAACAACTTTATCAAAAAAAAGAAGAAAATCAAAAACAACTGAAATAAGTAACGCCGAATTACGAGTAAAGCGAAAATGCAAAAATAAAAAAAATTTGACGATTCACCCGTCCGAAGTAAATCAGAAAACTAGAAGAAAGTAAAAGGCAAGTCGAAGAAGCGTTACTAATAGAAAAAGATAATATAAAAAGATAAAAGAAACTAGACGAAACAACTGAGAATCGTCCATATATATTTTTTTGTTTTTTATTAATTTTAGTAGTCGCATTTCTTTGTTGTTCTTCGAGTTTCTCTTTGTGTTTTTTTTTAACAAATTAATTTTTCTTACCCATCACGCCGCGCTGATTCGTCGTCGATCTTCTTTTGTTTTCTGATTACCTAATTTTGTATTTCATTGTGGTTTGTTTCAGTGATTTTCTTTTGTTTCTTTTATTGAATAAGTTCCTATTACTTTTGAGTTTCTTACAGTTTTCGTTTGTTTTTCGAATAAGTCGTTGCCGGAGCAATGTCGATCATCTTTTGCTTTTTCGCATTTTACAATTGGCGTTTTCTTTTGTTTATTTTTATCGTTTTTTTTTGGTATGACCTCCGCCGAAGGGGAATCGTCGATTTTCTATTGTTCTTCATTCATCTTATTTTTCAAGTTGTTTGTTTATTTTTTGTTGTTTTTTTTTCTTTTCGTCCGTTTAATACGTTGATGTAATTGTCTTACCCATCACGCCGCGCTGAATCGTCGTCGATCTTCTTTTGTTTTCTGATCACCTAATTTTGTATTTCATTGTGGTTTGTTTCAGTGATTTTTTTTTGTTTCTTTTATTGAATAAATTCCTATTACTTTTGCGTTTGTTACAATTTTCGTTTGCCTTTCGAATGAATCGTTGCCGGAGAAATGTCGATCTTCTTTGGTTTTTTCGCATTTTACAATTTGCGTTTACTTTTGTTTTTTTGGTATGGCCTCCGCCGAAAGGGAATCGTCGATCTTCTTTTGTTCTTCATTCATCTTATTTTTCAAGTTGTTTGTTTAATTCAGAGATTTAGTTTTTTTTTTTACTTTTCGTCCGCTTAATATTTTGATGTTATTGTCTTTGTTCTTCTCGATAATTTTTTGTCGAATTGCCATTTTGTTTCTAGTCTTCTAGTTCAGAAAATTTTTGTGTGTGTTTCTGTTTCGCTTTGCAGTTCATCTTTTGTCGTTTATTTAATTATCTATATTTCAAGGCATTTCTTTAGTTTCTTCTCGATCAAATTTATCTTTGACATTTTGTTTTGCCTTTTCAAATTTTCTTTTAAAAATTTTACGTGTTCCCCAGCGTCTCATCGAGTTCTTTTTATTTTTAGTAATTTTTTAAAATGTATCTTCGCACAGGTCCATTTTTGAAAGAGTCTGTTGCTTATTGATCCTGTAGATTTGATTTTGGTATTATTTGTTTGTCAGTTGTTTTTGTTTGTGTTATTTGTTATACAAGACTGTAAAATTGATTTTTATCGATGAGTGAAAACGTTTAATTAATTTTCACAAGTCGATAATTAAATTTTACCGTCGTGTGTAACATTCTCTTTTTTTATAGCGAACGTTAAAGACAAAATTTAAACAATTTCGCAGAAAAATAAAAAGAGCAATCATGTGACAAAATCGCGTGGTATGATCATGATCCCAGTAACTAGTGTGGGTTGTTGCTATGGTTATGGTTATTTATTAATTCAAATAACAAAATTATAAAGTACTTTATCTACCTTTGCTGTTAAAATTCCAATTTTGAGTTGGGCAAAGCACACTTTAACGTTCACTATAAAGAAAAAACTAATTTTAATTAACTCGAAGAATTTTTTTAAGGTTTCCATTTGTGTAGGCCATTTTTTGCGGCATTGAAGCTTAGAATGTACATAGTTGTACACCAAGCTCACTTTCACTGGCAACAATTACCTTCCTTGCAATTTACGCACACAATTACATAAAGTAATCAATATCCTGATGTTATTTTTACAACCTCTGATTAGTAATTACACACTGAAAGTAGTTCTTACAATTTTTAAGCCTCGCTGTCAGATAAATTACCTGTAGGTTTGCTATTATTATAAATACCAACAACGAAAAAAATGGTGAAAGAATTGACATCACAGAATATATGAAAAATGAAATTGGGAATTATCACCAAAATGACGGTACGTTCTTGGTTAAAAAGCAGCAGCAGATGAACGAAACAAATACAGACATAAAAGTGTTTTGTGAATCTTACGATGCGACCTCAGGCATGATCTTGACCTTTGAACGGAACTGACGTGATCAGCTGAAATAACGAAGAAGTGAAGAAGAACCAACTGGTATTGGATCAGACTTGTTAGAATTCTTACGTCTTTAATTTTAATTAATTATTGTAATTGTAAAGCAGAAGCAACGTGTCCGTCATAAACATTTCGGTATCGTTTTACGACCCAATATTTTGTGTTATCCTTCCCTTACATTTTAATCAGTAGATTTTCTTTATGTCATTTACTCTGTTTATCGCTGATGTTTGGATAATAAAAGACTTTGCTAATAACAAAGAAATGCTGATAACGACCAGAATTTAAAACATTAGAAACTAATTCTATTACTATATAAGGCAAATTTGTACGAAGTCTAACAAAATTCAATGCGTGCGTTCGATGTGTTATTTTTTAAAGCGATGGAGTTACCTGTCGTAAAGATGGAATTACCTGTAAGTATTTCACTTTCGTACATCTTTGAAAACATTTGATTTTAATTAATCTCATAGCACGAGGCATCCATCATCGAATGTGCAATTATAACGCGCTCAGTTTTAATACTTCTGCCAACGATTCGTTATACACTAACCTCATGTTACTTAACAGTTTCGGAGAAGAACAAAATTACGGAACGTCGAATTAACTGCGTTCGCAAGTAGAATCGTTTCGTGAAAGATAAATACTGGGCCTAATCGAATTAAAATCTTTGAACTGCTCGGAGGTGTTTGTTTTCATAACTCTGGCTGGGCCTCTAACAAAAATACAAAGTGAGAAACAATATTTGTCGGCGATGGTAAAGTAAAGCTTAAACAAACCGGGAGACTGTAGCGTAAACAAACGCACTGGATTTCGGATACGGAATCTTCCAACCATCAGCGGTTAAGCAAAAGATAAACAACTATTTAACAAAAAGCTTTCTGCAAGAAAATACCGAGGAAAATTAAATCGCTTGCATTGCTGTGCTAAATGAGAAAGAAGTCTTTATTTTATAATCTGGTCTAATGAAAGACATGAACAAGAAGTGTGTTGAATAAAGTAAACTGTATATTTCAATTTGGTTACATCGTTGCTCTCTTCTTTTTTTGTAGAGAAATGATTGCGGTATTTAATATCATTCTAATTTGGATTGGATTGGATTTGATTCAAATCAAATTCAAAATCTCATCCATCCTTGACTTTGCTCTTGCAGGATTCAATAATTAGCGAATCGCGTTACTATTCAGGACACTGCAAATGCATTTTAAACACAGACTCATACAGGCTTTAATAATTTAATTTAAACTGAAGCTGAAATTCAGTTTAAGATACCGACATTTAAAACCATTAACTTTCGATCCTGTTTTGTTTTGTTTTTGAATATTTTCGCATAACATGAATGTACATAGATGTTAGTTTATGTTTTGATCCTGTTTTGTTTTCCCAAAATATTGCTGCTGTTCGCTAATTTTTGTTTTTCGGTTATTATTATTATTATTCACTTTTAATTATCGATTTTCTTTTGTTTCACTTGTTTTAATTGTTTTATTTTCTGCCCAATCATTTTTAAAATTCGTCTTTAACTTTACTTTTGAGTCGTCCCACGTTAAAACTAGTAATTTTTAATCCTGTTTTGTTTTTTTTTTAAATATTTTCTCATATCTGTTCGTACGTGTTTTTCAGATATTATTATTTTTTGTACATTTGTACATTTTGCACAATTGATTTTCGATCGTCTTTTGGTTTTTGTTTGTTTCATTTCCTACCTTTCGACCGCCTTTTGTTTTTCTTGCTTCATTTGTTTTGCTATTTGGAAAGTCGTGGTCTGCACTCATTTTTTTTAAATTTATCAGTTTTGTTTGCTCTTATTTTTTTTGTCTGTTTTGTTTTTTTTTTGTTTTAAGATTTTTCCATTAATTTGTTTTTTTTTTTATTAATTTTCATCACGGTCTCACTTTGCACAGTTCATTTTTTATCGTATTTTGTTTTGTTTTTTGTTTTATTTCCTGCCTTTCGAGTATTTGTTTGCAATTTGGAAAGTGAGGGTTTGCACTAATTTTCTTAACTTTTGCTCTCAATTTTAATCCTGCCCTGTTTTTCATTTGATTTTATTTCACTTCGTTTTCGTTTGTTTTTCTTTTTTAATGTTTTTAAAAGTCTGTCAATTTTTGTTTTGTTTTTTTATTTCTGCGAAATGTTCTCGCATCTCTGTCAGTTTATGTTTTTCAGTTATTATCATTATTAGATTTTTTTTCGCGGTCTTATTTTGCACGATTGATTTTCGATCGTCTTTTGTTTTTCTCGTCTTGTTTCCTGCCCTTCAGGAATTTATTTCCGTTCGGAATTCGAAACTCACTATTACTCTCGAGTCATCCCAAATTAGCCCAGTAACTTTTGATTCTGTTTTGTTTAGTTTTTCCAAAGTTTTGTTGCTATCCGCTTTTTTTTTGTTTTATTTTTCAGTTATTATTATTATTGTTAATTTTTATCAGAATCTTATTTTGCACAATTAATTGTCGATCGTCGTTTGTTTTGCCTGTTTTATTTTCTGCCTTTTATTTTTACTTTTACTTTCGAGTCGTCGCAAGTTAAAACCGGTAATTTTTTGTCCTGTTTTGTTTTTCGGTTTTTGTATTGTTTTTTTCAAAAGATTTTCTCACGCTTGTTACTTAATGTTGAATTTCTATCGTCTTTTGTTTTTCGGAAGTCGAGGCACGTCGTTTTTCATCCCGAATTAGGTCAGTAATTTTTTATCCTCTTTTGTTTTTTAGTTTTTATTTTGTTTTTCTCAAAATATTTTCGCATACCTGTTACTTAATGTTTTTCAGATATTTTCTTTTTTTGCATTTTATCATTTTGAACAATTGAATTTCGATCGTCTTTTCTTTTTCGGTAGTCGAGGCACGTCCTTTTTCATCCCGAATTAGGTCAGTAATTTTTTATCCTCTTTTGTTTTTTAGTTTTTGTTTTGTTTTTCTCAAAATATTTTCGCAGACCTGTTACTTAATGTTTTTCAGATATTTTCTTTTTTTTGTATTTTATCATTTTGAACAATTGAATTTCGATCGTCTTTTGTTTTTCGGTAGTCGAGGCACGTCTTTTTTCATCCCGAATTAGGTCAGTAATTTTTTATCCTCTTTTGTTTTTTAGTTTTTGTTTTGTTTTTCTCAAATTATTTTCGCATGCCTGTTACTTAATGTTTTTCAGATATTTTCTTTTTTTTTGTATTTTATCATTTTGAACAATTGAATATCGATCGTCTTTTGTTTTTCGGTAGTCGAGGCACGTCCTTTTTCATCCCGATTTTAGGCCGGTAACTTTTGATCCTGCTTTCTTTTTCATTTCGTTTGGTTCTGTTTTGTTTTTCCAAAAAATTGTTGCTGTCCGCTGGTTTTTGTTTTTCAGTTATTATTTCTTAATTATCGTCGATCGTCTTTTGTTTTGTTTCTTGGCCCTCATTTTTAAAATTTGTCTTTAACTTTACTTTTTTAAGTCGTCCCGAGTAAAAACTGTTTATCCTGTTTTGTTTTTCAGTTTTTGTTTTTTCAAAATATTTTCTCACGTCTGTCTAATTTATGTTTTTTTGATGTTATTATTTTTTTTTGTGTTATATCGTTTTGCACAATTGATTTTTTCTTGTTTTATTTCCAGTCCTTCAGGAGTCACCCCAAATCAGGCTAGTAACTTTTGATCCTTTTTTGTTTTTCGTTTTGTTTTGTTTTGTTTTTTCAAAATGTTTTCGCATGTATGTTATAACAGTTCGGTTTTTCCCTGTCGATCCTTCAAGGAAACTATTGATTTATTTGTTTTCCGCCTCGGTGGATGTTCTACAAGAGTTACATGACCGAATCGCAAACGCAGCAGCAGTGATTCGCGTCAACTGCTCGTGTTTTCGCGCGTGTGTTTAAAAATATGCGAAGACGGTGCAAATCATTATCCAAAACATCTAATTTGCATTCTCTTTGTTTCAGCGAATCTATGGAAAGATGGAACCTGCACGTGTCGAAAGCAGAGGCCCCCGAAAATAGGCGATATACCCCGGTAAGTTGGTACACCTGCGCCGTAAATTACCCCCGACGCGACGTGCAAATAAATCCCATTTATGCGGCGAGGTAGACTCACTAGGGATGTAAGCGAGCGATAAATCACACGGAACCGATGTGGTGCGATGTCGCAGTTCGTGTTTTCGTAATTCTATTTTTTTTGTGTGTGTGTTTGTCTTTATGATAAATGAACGCCGCACGCGTTGTAATTTATGCGAAAATGTGTTCGTGTCACTCATACCTGAAACTTCTTTTTTTTTTGGGGGTAAAAAATGTCTCTCTCGAAGTTGCTTGCATTTAAGGGCGGTATTCCACTTAGGCAACACGTGGTATGCGTTCCTACGCTTCATTCAATTTGACAATTTTTATAATTATAATTATAAGTAGACATGCTAGGTCTTGCCTACGTGGAATCCCACCTTAATAATTTGAAATGGTATGTCGAAAGGCTGCAAAAAGATTATTGGTCTTCTATTCTACAAATAAATAAATTCTTAAACGGTCGAAGAGATTGCATTGCGCTCTTATCGTCAGGAAAAGTTCCGGGGCCCTGGCGGGTACCTACATACAATACGTCTTAAAACTTCAAGAGTTCCACTTAACTGTACTTCGTAATCTAAGTTTCCGTACTTTGCGCGGAAGAATGCTTTTGTTGTAGCAGTTTATAAGCCAGACACAAAGGATTCTATTGAAAATTGTAAGGCAGCAGTCTCAGGTCCTCTTTGCAAGAACGCTTCAATCGACCATTGATAAACCATGCATGAAAATAGGCCGGATTTATGGATTGCAGAGGACGCAAGTAGGAATTACGTACAATAAACGTTTGGGAGCAGTTTTTAACCTATTATTTATTAAGTGCTAACTGCTATTTATAAACTCACACCAGCGCCTAGCAAAAGTTATGTTAGGCAACCATACATGCAAGTTGGATATATCCAGGTAAAATCTCGGTGAGAAAATGACTTAGAACTCCCATACTATACCCTACTCATGGGCATGTCTATGGTCATTGTTATTATCCTTTTTTGTATACTATTTGTATATGTAGCTTTCATGTATACATCTTTTTAAATATATTTTGTATTGTATTACAAAAATTACATAGATTAGGATATTGTACTTATAATCATTAACGTCCATTGGTAATGAATCACTTGATGACATTCTTGTCACTTTTGATTAGGGACTATAGGTATTCAAGAATGAACTTATAAAGGTACGTTCTTGTTGAGACGGGTGACTGTTGTCGCCTGCACGGACCCTCCTTGATTACGTCTCAACTCTGTTTGTGATACACTTCGAAACACTTCCAAAAATTCAATTGTAAATCGTCTAATTAAAAGAAGAAAAAGAAACTTCATTTCCTCCTGTCTTTCCTTCGACACCACTTCACCAAAACCGCCGTCACGATCACCCCCACGATCGCAGCAACCCCGACCGCAGAAAATCCGTAAACCATAAATAAAATCTTGTTAAACCTCTTGCTACCATCATTCTCCGTTGGCTCCTCAAAGTCCTCCCAAATCACTCTTTCCCCGCTCAAAACCACCACTGCGAAGTACCCCCTCTGATGCGAAAACGCGCAGGCGGTGTAATTTTCGGCGACGGTCGCGACGTAATCCGCCCCCAAGGTCGACCAATGACCATCCGTGCCCGCCCCGTAATCCCAGAAGGCACAGGTCGTCCTCTTGAACGCGCCCCTAGTTTTAAAGAGCAAAATGACGGGGGTTTTTAAGTAGGCGTCGTTCTTAGAGGTCTCAACCCGAACGATGTCGCTGCCCGCGTGGATTTTCCCCCCTGGAAAGAGACGGTCATTCCTGAAGACCGTAATCAGCAACTTCGCCGAGGTATCCGGCAGGAAAACCCCAAGCTCCAAGCCACTCGTGCTGATGTCCTCGAACGATGCATGCACGCTTTTGAAACCCTCCTTATATAAAGCCAGAGCAGACACGTCAGTTTCATGGTGGACCAACAGGTTCGACTTCTTGATTTTCTGCAACTCATCAGCGTTGTGTTTTACGTAATCCTCCAGTGCACGCAGCAGAACATCCGTGGTGGTTAATTTCGTAGCGTTCGAGCTCATTAAGTCTTTGACTTCGTCTAAGATATTTGAGGGTTGTTTAGTGGCGTTTAAGGGGTGCCCTTGTATTTCCCCCCATTCGGCTCCCTGCAGGAAATCGCCTTGGCATTTTCTCATCACGTTGTTCCCAAAATACTCAGTTGGCCTGGCCCATGCCCCCAAGGCTGTGGCCTTCCAGTGCAGAAGTGTTTCATCGCCCTTCCCTGTGACAGTCACATCCGGCGGGCAAAACTCGGTGCTCTTGACGTCCAGAAGCCGCACCGATGGGCTTGTCCTGTTTTGAAACTCGCCTTTTAAAACGGCCAGTTCCTCCGTGGCGTTCGCCGTGAGGTGCAACACGATGATACTCCTCATCTGGTTGTAAGAAAGCACCTCCATCGCCCGACAGCGCCTGCAAAAGTGGTGCAAGGCGTCTTTGAGCAAGAATTTGAAGGCATTCACGCGTAGTGAAAATTCGTTTCCGGTTCTGCGCGAGTAAGCAACGGTCCTACTGGTTGTCAGGGGGCGAAACCTGGAGGTCTGGTAGACCTGGCACCAGTACTGGCGTGGCTCGCCCTCGAGCTCCAGCTCGTAAACGCTGAAGTTTCTCAGCGAATGGCGACCGTGGATCTCCGAGCGTCGCGAGTCGTAGATCTTGCTGACGTTCACCAATTTTCGGTTTTGAAGTTGTTCGGGGTCGACGTGATTGGCGTAGCAGCGCGTCAGGTCTTCGTCTAGCACTTCTGTGGAGTATACGGTCAGAAGCAACTTGCGTTCGACCGGATGGAAAATCAGTGTGACGTTCATGTCACCACTGGACGGTCGTTCGAGGAAATTGGCCGCACTGTATATGCACTTGCGTGGCACGCCACAGTTGTCTTTCGTTGCGCAGGCAGCGTCTTTGTGGCCTGCAATGATGGACGTGATGCTTGGGCATTCGTCTGTTGATCGTAAGTTTGCTGTGTATGAGCACTCGTCTCTGCCTTCCTGCAAGAATGGTTTGGGGCAGGCGAAGTCGTAACAGTCTCGGACGCCTTTGGGGTACCACAAACCATTGAAGCAGTTTCTCACGATGACGTTGTAGTTCTCGTCTAGGCATAAGAACGTGGCGTTGTAGACGCCGTCGCCTTCGGTTGCGACCCAATCGTGTTGTATATCGGCGTTTGGCGACGTTGTGGAGGGACCATGCTGAGATTCATTGTAGCATTGGGGCTGCAAAAAATTGAAGCAACGTTACTATGGGTTAATAATTATGTAGCTAAGCGACTTTGCGCTTTAATAGCGCATTGGTGGAGCGTCGGGTCTGCTAAACCAACACCCCAGGGACCGCAGAGAAAAGTTAACTTAATTCCTACTGTATTCACTGAGGATGTCAGCGACAGTTGTCAAAACGTAAAGGATTAAAGTAATTTAGCAAAAGGAAGAGGTGCCCCAACACTCCTCCGTAATGTCATTGAGAGGGTGGTTAAACTGCAACCCTCTCTATTCAAGCAAAGTTGGATTTTAAATAAGTGTTCAAGTTTTGGAAAGTCTAGTAAGCAACCACATTGATACCATTACCCCACAAGTGAGGAAGGGTACCCCCACTATGTTAACCGTTGGGCAAGGAGAGCGACAGTCAAGCGACGTAAGAAATTGTAGACGGCTCTATTCAAGTAGAGTTGGATATTAAATAAGGGTTCAAGTTTTGGAACGTCTAGTAAGCAATCACATTGAAACCATTAGACCACAAGTGAGGAAGGGTATTCCCACCATGTGAGGCGTTGGGCAAGGAGAGTGCTTGACATGCCTGTCATCGATCCCTGTCTGACTGGACGTGGAAGCCACTACAGATTTGGTTTCTCCCAAGCAATTGATAGTGAGAGTGGTCCTTTTTTGGAGTGCTTTGCCCTTCGCTGCTTTAGCTTGAAAGGAAGTCGCGAAATGATTCGTCTTTGTCTTGACTGGCCCTGATTCTTTTTGCCAAAAATCTATTAGGGGTACAATTTTATTTGCATGAAGTGACCATACGATTTGACAGCCAATAATATTTCGTTTGAATATGAAACAACATATTGATGTGATTGTTCAGAACCTTTAGGAAATCGCAAAAAAATAATGAAAAAATCTGCGAGACGGAAGAGAAGAATAAGTCAAGAGCGCAATTCTGAAATACGGGAGAGGAAAATGGTTGGGAGAATTTATGGACGCGATGGGAGGCAAGAAAAAGACAACGAAACCACAAAGCAAGAAGTGGTACAATCAAGACGCTGGGATACTTTTTTTCTGTGCCAAAAATCTATGAAAAATTTCCTTTTGAATTATTATAAGACTGAGACAGATAGAGATAAAAGATAAAGAAGGATGATATTGAGGAAGGATTGTTTAATGTTAAAAAAGGAGTATTTCAACTTAGCACAAAAATCAAAGAACAACAACAAGCAAAAAGATCAAAGAGCAGTAAGGTGTAACAAAAAAAAGAGCTAAAGCAAGAGCTATAGGAAACTGTAAAACTTTGCTCGAAAATGTTTTTTGTTAAACGGTAAAACCTATACGTACAAATGGACATTCTTACATTACTAGGTCTTCAGAGTTATACTGATTAAAAAAAGATGTTAACGTTGTATGTAAAGCTATCTCTGTTGGATAGTTCTTGTTTGCCCTTGTTTCTTTTCTTTTCACTCAAGGTACAGCCAGAATGAAAAATAATGTCTCCCCAATAAAAGATTTGTGGTTGCTAACATAACCAGGATAAACAATGTGTCTTTTGTTATCAAACAAATGAAACCACCCACCTAATTGCCCAAAATTGAAAAAATAACGGTCAAGGTCACAAAAATATTAAGCTATCTTACATATAACGATATTTGAATGTATTTTCTGCTGCATTTACACTTTGGTGGATGCAGAAACTCTCCGTGCCGCTTTCAGCAGATAAAAGAAAAAATAAAACTGAAAAAAGTAGTGGGAAAATACAAAAAAATATAATTGTTTCCTCTATTTCTTCATTAGCTTTATCTTTCTTATTATTACAATTGCCATTTTTAATTGTGTAACTTGAACGACGGGTAAACGAAAAACGACGCAAAGAGAACGAGAACAAGAGATAACGAGGTAAAAACCAAACAGAAACAGAGAAGGGAAAAGGATTAACAAGATAGAAATGGAACGAAATACTAAAGAAACGATCTACCGATTGCCTGTCAAAAGACGTTGTCAAAAAAAAACAAACTTCGTTGAAATTCGCATTAGTACTTTATTTATGACACTTCACGCCTCCACCAATTGTTACGGTATTTTCCGTAAAGGATGGGCGTAGAGCTAAGTACCGTGCCCTCAGATGAATTCCTGATGAAAGTAAGCTGTGATTTTTTTTGTAAAGCTGGCGACATGCGATGCAAAAGTGAGAGGGCAGCAACTGTCCTGTTCAGAAACGTCACCAACTTTTCAGTAGACTTTTCAAAAAAAAGTTAAATAAATTGAAAAAAAAAATCGAAGAACTGAAAATTGGAAACACAAAAGACTATTTCGCGAACGGATTTCTATTGATTAAAAATTGAAAAAAAATCACATGAATCATTTTCCGTTTCTAGAGTCTTACAAAAGAAAATCAAAAAAAAAACAAAAGACGGTTGATTTCAGTGGGTAGTTCAGAAATGTCTACTTTTTTAACAAAAAATTAAATAATAAACTAATTTTTTATATGATTTCACAGCCAATTAAAAGTTTTCGTCTCTGGCTTTTCCAAAGCATTTTCTTTTGTTTTGTTTTTTTTCAATTACCTTTTGTTTTTTTTTTCAATATATCATCAGTGTATTTTCTTTTGTTTTGCTTTTGTCTTTCTTTGTTTCTTTTATCTTGCTCCTTTTTTTGTTTTTATTTTTTTTATTATTATCTTGGTTTTTCCTTATTTGTTTATTAATTCCTCTGAACAGCAATAGTTTTTTTTTGTTTCTGATCTTTTCAGCGATTTCGTAAAGTTCTCGAGCTAAAATCTGTTATTTTCTTTTGTTTCGTCATTATATTATTTTCAATTGAAGCGATCATCTTTTGTTTTGTTCGGAATTTTACACGAAAACGAAAACTCTAGCCATCAATTGTTTATTTATGCTCTCTCTTCTTTATTTTTATATTTAGACTGTCTTTTGTATTTATGATTTCGGTGCCAATTAAAACTTTTCGTCTCTGGCTTCTCCAAATCATTTTCTTTCGTTTTTGTTTTGATATGGACATTTCATTCGCGGAAAGTCTCTGCCTTCTGTTTTTTTTTTTTTCAGTATACCATCAGTGTATTTTCTTTTGTTTTATTTTTGTTCTGGCACTTCGTCGCAACAAGTTCACCGACTGAAAGAAATTGTCTTCCGTCTTTCACAATTTTTTTTTTTTTTGCTTTTCTTAAACAAAAAAAACAAAAGAGTGTTGATTATTTCGTGAACGGATTTGAAATAATTAAAAATTGAAAAAGAAATCATACTGAAATAACAAGAAACGAAGCAATCTCATAAAAAAGAAAACAAGAAACAAAAGACGTTTGATTTCGCCGGGCAGTTTAGAAACGTCATCATCTTTTTTAACAGAAAATTAAATAAATTAAAAAAAATCGAG
This sequence comes from Serrognathus titanus, assembly GCA_039766575.1. Classification (NCBI taxonomy): domain Eukaryota; kingdom Metazoa; phylum Arthropoda; class Insecta; order Coleoptera; family Lucanidae; genus Serrognathus; species Serrognathus titanus. The sequence continues at coordinate 2,306,851 of CM077911.1, forward strand.
GAATTGAGAAGCAAAAGGAAAAACAAAAGACCATTAATTATTTTGGAAACGTATTTGAAAATGAAAAATGACAAGAATTGAAAGCTTCTGTTTCTAGCATCTCCAATAAAACAAAAGACGATTGTTTTAACATGCAGTTCAGAAACGTCATCAACTTTTTCAATAGAAAATGGAATAAATTAAAACGAAAATTGAAGAACTATGATGCTATATAGATGTGAAATGATTAAAAATTGAAAAAAGTTACACTGAAATAACTAGAATCGAAAGCTTCTCTGTTATACAGTCTCGTAAAAAAAACAAACAAAAAACAAAAGACGATTGATTTTACCAGGCAGTTCACAAACATCATCAAAAATTAAAAACAAAAATTGAAGAACCTAGAAGCAAAAGGAAAAAAATGACGTTTGATTTCCCCAGGCAGTTCAGAAACGCAATCAATTTTTCAATAACAAATTAAATAAATTTAAAAAAAATTGAATAACTGAGAAGCAAAAGGCAGTTCACAAACATCATAAAAAATTAAAAACAAAAAGAGAAGCAAAAGGAAGACAAATGAAGTTTGATTTCCCCAGGCAGTTCAGAAACGCAAACAATTTTTCAATAACAAATTAAATAAATTAAAAAAAAATTGAATAACTGAGAAAAACAAAAGACCCGGGAACAAATCTGAAATGATTAAGAAAAAAACAAACTTAAATAACAAGAATCGAAAGTTTCTCTGTTTCTACAGTCTCATAAAAAAAGGCGATTGATTTCACCGGACTTCGACTGTTCACAAATGTCCCCAACTTTTTCAATAGAAAATTAAATAAATTTAAAAAAATGTAAGAATTGAGACAAAACGGAAAACAAAAGACCGTTGATTATTTGAAAAAAAAATGTCACACTGAAATAACAATTCAGAAATGTCATCAACATTTTTAATAGAAAATTAAAATATAATTAAAACAAAAGAAAAATCGAAGCACTGAGAAGCAAAAGGAAAAACCAAAGACTAAAACAATTGAAAAAAAATCATTCTGAAATGACAAGAATCAAGAGCTTCTCTGTTACTACAGTCTCGTAAAACAAAAAACGAATGACGATTGATTTTACTGGGAAGTTCAGGAATGTAATCAACTTTTTCAATAAAAAAAATTAATTAAAAAAAAATCGAAGAACTCAGAAACAAATCACTGTCAGAAAAGGAAAAACAAAATATTTGAAATAATTAAAAATAAAGAAAAAATAACATTTCTGGAAAGGTTGGAAATTATTTTAAAAACCTGAATTTTTGGATTTTGAACAATTCTAACTTCCAATATCTAGCAACCCTGGGACAGTTGTCAATAACTGTCAATGTCATATTATCTGATCATGACGTCACATAAAAAATGTAAAGTAAATGCAAAATTCAGAGAAGCACTTCAAAGCAACACTAAAGCTTAAAGCTGTCCTTCAGCTTGAATGCACAAACGTACCCTGCGCTTCAAACGCGCTTACCAAGTGTTGGGGGTTATATTAGCACAAACAAATAATTGAAGGCTGTCAGTGCTAAAAACATTTGAAATCATAGCCTACTTTAATTAGGGATTTAATCGAACGCACAGTATTTACTATAATGTTGCTTGTATCTGCCTGTTAAGTCTTTTGTACCTAATTAAAAATGACATATTCTAATTTTTAGTGAATTTTGCTTAATAAATAATTAACTCTTGTGAAAATAAAACAAACCCTCAAAATTTTCTTTGAAAACATTGTGGGGGGCGGCAGGAATTTGAAATGAAATTCATAAAAACACGTGGTATTTCTTTGTGGTGCGAAACAAACGCATCACTAGGTATATAAATTGTCAGTCCTAACATCCGTATTACGTATGATCTTATCAGTCGTCAACGTAGTGGTTTTAAAGTTTATGGCGAAGCTTGTAGTTTATTTGTGTTTTTTATTTGATTATTGTAAGTTATCGCGCGCTGAGATTTAACAATGACGATACTGTCAATGGATACCTACGCAATTTAAAATTTAAGTTACTTATAGTCCATTCCATATAACGATTACGTTAGGTCCGTTCCGGTGCCGGTTTCTAACTATTTGCCATAATTAGTTGCCCTCCAACTTGGGACATCTCTGTCAAGTGTATAAAACTTTGTTGGTTCTGAACTAGTCAGCAACTTGTTTGCATTTGGTTTAGATTTAGATCAAAGTTCCAATCCGAGTAGTGGCGTCACGTTATTTTCGAATGTGTTCGATTTGTACAAACTGCTTTAAAAAAAAATATTGTAAGGGCACTTACGGCTGATTGGCAGGTAACGCACATCACCATTGCGTGTACACCGATGACTATCACGACAAGTTTCATTTCGGACACGATTGCGAAACGACTCGTTGAAGATCTCCGAAGCATTTGCTATAAATGCACGTCGCGGGTTTTATCGCGCGCGGATGTTTCGGTCACCACAGGGGCGATAAGTACGGGCGCGTTCGGTGAAGTTCTCCGCTGCTGGTCCAAAATGATGATAACATTGGATTGTTCTGCGCGGAACTTCACACGCAATTGTCATACTTATTTAATTTACGATTACATGTGTACATCAAAGGTCTGACGTAAGATCTTTACGTTAGGCGCTCACTTGAACGATGAATCCGAAAGGATATGCGCACATTGATTGATTGCGAAGAGTAAACAGACGCATAGACATTTGTGTATCAACAAACTGACTCGATCTATTTTTTTTTTAAAGATCTTACTCATCCTTGACGTGTTCCGTGTAGATAATGAAATAACACACTTCTTCCGCAGACAAAGTGCAGTTCTTAGATATCTAATTAACCTTAAGCTATAGTAGATAGTGAACGAAAATTCCGGGTGGTTTTTTCTACCTCAAGTTTCCAGATTTATACCGACGACTTTCCGAGCCTCTTATCGCAGGAGCGAATTGAATTACCAGCGCAATCAGGTTCCTGGAAAATAAGTTATAAATATTTCAATTGCAACGATTGTAATCTCTTATAGAGCATATGTTGTTATATCTTTTTGAAACGCTCGACCATAAATAAAATCGATTCGCAGCTTGTAAGATACGAATTCCACTGTCATTATTATATAGGGTCATTCTACAACAAAGCATAGAATTTTCAATAAATGTATTTTCTGCTTCATATTTTGTGGATGAAGAACATCTCCAAGTTTCACACAGCATTGAGATGTCCAATACTGATGATGTAGAGAGCATGTGACAACAGTCTGACAGTTCATTTCTATACTACGTTGTCATATTTTTGTTTTGATAGAAACTTGACAGTTCTTTCCCATGCTACGTTATCATATTGATTTCGGTTTTAGAATTAAATTAATCTTCTTGGAACTCTCGAGAATAAAAAAAAAACGAGATGTGGCTTTGCAAATTTCATTTTCATTATACAGAGTCATTCTGCAATAAATATACACACGGTATATCCTAGTATGTGCAAAGAAAAAACGATGAAAACAGAAGACATAAAGAAGCAAAAATTAAACTGAAACTGAAAAAAATAAATAAAACAAAGAAAAAATAAAACGGAAGAAGAAAAAACAAAACAAAAAGACGGGCATCATTTATTCGAACAAAAAACAAAACTTCACACGTTGAATTTCACGTTGATGCCTGTCCGAGAAAAAAAAATAAAAAAATTTTTACGTATTCTGTTCTAAAAAGAAAATAAAAGGATCATGTTTAAGCAAGAAGAAAAGGACGAAACAAAAGACGAGCGCCCACTGATAAACTGTTGAAGTGCAAGAGAACTGAAACACAAATTATCAACACACTAAAATCGCAGCAATAAATTTAAGAAGAAAAAGAAAAGAAAAATGAAACAAAAGAACAAGTTATTCATTGTTTGTTGTTGAACGCTGCGATGTTAAATGAGGATGAAACATCGATGAATTCCACTTCTATGTGACAGAGAAAAGAATCTGAAGACATGTCAGAAAAATAAAACAAAATGTGATCAACTGCCGCGAAAAATTTAGTAAACAAAAGCGACTGGAGAAGGGAAAAGAAAAAAACAAAACACACGAGGGGTCAAAAAATCAAGCAAATATAAAAGAAGAAGTAAAACAGAGAAGAACAAAAAACAAAATAGAAAAGAAGGAAAAAGAAAAAGCAATCGGCTCCTAAAAGAAAATTAACGACATCGTCGAATTTTACATTAAATCTGTTAGGAAAAGTATGACATTTATTTGACAGTTCTTGCCACAAGTAAATCGTTTTAAAATTGAAATTAGATTGCTCCTAGGTTTTTAAAAAGTTCTCGTAAGAGAAAAACTAATCTAAAAACTCACTCGAAAATACGATTTATAAAAGAAAACAAAAGACTGATGGTCTGAAAAATAATTAAACTTATTTTCGAAGTTTGACAGTTGCCCTTCAAATAAATCGCTTTAAAATTGAGTTTAGATTACTGTTCACTTTTTAAAAAGTTCTCGTAAGAGAAACACTAATCAAAAAAGTCATTCGACGATACGGTTCATGAAAGAAAACAAAAGACTAACGGCCTTAAAAGAATGACATTTATTTGACAGTTGCCCCGCAAATAAATCGTTTTAAAATTGGGATTAGATGACGCTTCGAGTTTTAAAAAGTTCTCGTAAGAGAAACATTAATCTAAAAAGTCACTCCATGATATGATTCATAAAAGAAAACAAAAGACTGACGGTCTCAAAAGAATGACATTTATTTGACAGTTGCCCCCCCCCCCCAAAGTAAATCGTTTTAAAATTTAGGTTAAATTAGTCCTCGGAAATATGTCAGCTTTTAAAAAGTTCACACCACTCTAAAAAATTCACTCAATGATATTCTTTCATAAAAGAAAACAAAAGACTGATGGTCTCAAAAGAATTAAATTTATTTGACAGTGATTTGTTTGACAGTTGCTCCGCAAATAAATCGTTTTCAAATTGAGGTTGGATAACGCCTCGGGTTTTAAAAAGTTCTCGTAAGAGAAACGCTAATCTAAAAAGCCACTCGATGATACGATTCATATAAGAAAACAAAAGACTGACGGTCTCAAAAGAATGACATTTATTTGATAGTTGAGCTTTTAAAAAACTCACACGATGATACACTCTTATAAAAGAAAATAAAAGACTGATGGTCTCAAAAGAATTAAATTTATTTGATAGTTATTTGTTTGACAGTTGCCCCGCAAATAAATCATTTTAAAATTGAGGTTAGATTACGCTTCGAGTTTTAAAAAGTTCTCGTAAGAGAAACGCTAATCCAAAAAGCCACTCAATGATACGATTCATAAAAGAAAACAAAGGACTGACGGTCTCAAAAGAATGACATTTTTTTGACAGTTGCCCCCCAAGTAAATCGTTTTATTTTGATTGTAAATTGAGGTTAAATTAGTCCTCGGAAATACGTCAGCTTTTAAAAAGTTCACACTAATCTAAAAAACTCACTCGATGATACGATTTATAAAAGAAAACAAAAGACCGATGTTTCAAAAGAATTAAATTTATTTGACAATTATTTGTTTGACAGTTGCTCAGCAAATAAATCGTTTTAAAATTGAGATTGGATTACGCCCCGGGTTTTAAAAAGTTTTCGTAAAAAAACACTAATCTAAAATATCACTCGATGTTACCATTCATAAAAGTAAACAAAAGACTGACGGTCTCAACAGAATGACATTTATTTGACAGTTGCCCCCAAGTAAAATGTTTTAAAATTTAGGTTAAATTAGTCTCGGAAATACGTCAGCTTTTAAAAAACTCACACGATGATACGCTCTTATAAAAGAAAACAAAAGACTGATGGTCTCAAAAGAATTAAATTTATTTGACAGTTATTAGTTTGACACTTGCTCCACAAATAAATCATTTTTAAATTGATCTTCGATTATGGTTCGGGTTTTAAAAAGTTCTCGTAAGAAAAACGCTATTCTAAAAAGTCACTCGATGATACGATTCATAAAAGAAAAACGACTGACGGTCTCAAACGTATGACATTTATTTGACAGTTGCCCCCCAGGTAAATCGTTTTAAAATTGAGGTTAAATTAGTCTTCGGAAAAAGTCAGTTCACACTAATCTAAAAAACTCACTCGATGATACGATTTATAAAAGAAAACAAAAGACTGATGGTCTCAAAAGAATTAAATTTATTTGACAGTTGCCCTGCAAATAAATCGTTTTACAATACGTCGGCCGTTAAAAGCTTTCATAAGAGAAGCACAAATTTAAAAAAAAAATCATTCCCTGTTTCGAGTTATAAAAGAAAACAAAAGACTAAGGGTCTCAAAAGAACGAAGTTTATTTGACAGTTGCCCTGCAAATACATCGTTTTAAAATTGAGGTTAGATTATTCCTCGGAAATACGTTGACCGTTAAAATACTTTCGTAAGAGATTTATAAGAGGAAACAAAAGACTAAGGGCCTCAAAAGAATGAAACTCATTTGACAGTTGCCTGCTTGATAGTTGCCGGAAATAAATCGTTTTCAAATTGAGGTTAGATTATTTATTTAGATTTATCGAAACATCAATGATAACCAATAAAAGAAATCAATAACAGAATATTTCAAAGAAAATTAATAGAATAATCAAACATGTACAACTTTAGACTAAAACGTTATTAACTAAAAAGGAACTTTAGAAATTAACTACAAACTAACAAAAGATGTTCTGTTATCCGCAGTAAGAAAGAAGGGTAAAAAAAAGAACAAAAGAAGATTTAAAATAAATAAAGATGAAAAGTAGAAAGTGTGTTCCGAAAATGTTAATAATAAGTAACAAAAATAAAACAGAATACAATTGATCTGTACAGAAGCAATTTAATTGAAAAAAGGAACACAAAAGACAATCGATGTCAAAACAAAACAAAATTACAACTACAACTATTTTTGGAAATTACAACGACATTACGTTGAATGGGGAAAAAATCAAAAGAAAGATTTTGAACTGAAAGTGTGTCTATCGAGAAAATTTTAACATTAGCTAATAAAACAAATGCAAAACAAAAGACAATCGATAAAAAAGTATGACAAGAAGGATTTTATATTTAAAATGCGTTACCAAAATTAAATAACAACTAAAAAAAATTTAAATTAAAATTAACAACAAGAAGCAGAGGATCAAACGTAATAGGACATGTAGAAAAACAAAAAATAAACGAAAAAAAATTTTAAATAAGTGAAAATAATGAAACCGTGATAGGTTAACGTTAAAAATATCTAATGGAATGAAACAAAACACCTTCGATCTGAAAAGAACGTAGTGGAAAACAAAAGACAATCGTTTTCAAAACCAGGCTGGAAGCAATTTTGAAAACAATAAATTGTAATAGATACATTTTTTGTAAATATAAAAGTAAATAAAAGTAAATAAAAATAATAAATAAATAAATAAAAAATAAATAAAACAAGAATAAATTAAAAAAATCAGACAAAATGAAGAAACAAGAGACCGTGGTATTTTTATTATGATTGCATTAATTACAATTTTTATTATTTTGTCGAAAGAAAAAAAAAAGGAAACAAAAGAAGAGCGACCGGACACGCAAGAATTTTTAATTTTCTTTTCCTTTCTTGAATAAAATATGAATTCAGAACTGAAATTATGATAAGGTTGTGTGATTGCATTAATTAAATACCCGGTGTCTTTTTTTCTAGAAAAAAGGAAAAGAAAACAAAAGACGATCGTACATGAAAACCATGTGAAAAGGAGACACAAAAACGAAAGACCATCGATATTATGACAACCTAGGAGCTTTTATTTATTTAATGTTTAGGAGAGAATAAAAAAAGACAAATTAATAATAAGCGGAAATCGATAGCGTAACTGTTTTCAGAAATAAAAAACAAAAGACAATCGTTTGTGCAACAAAGGTGTTTTCGTCTTTTGTTTTTTCCTTGGCCGAAAAGAAGAAGAAAACAAAAGATGATCAAACTACGAATATTCTTTTACTTTGTCTAAAAGAAATTATTAAACCGAAGCCAAACAAAATAAAAAAGACACAAAATCGAAAAACGATCGATATTAAGACAAGCTTCGATACCTCTTGTTTAATTATGTATTTAATTATTAAGAGATAACAGATAAACAAAAGTCTACCGAAATTTTGACAGGTTTTGATCGCATTTGTTACATAACTTTGTTCTTTTTGTTTTCAAAAAACAAAAGAAATAAAAGACAACCGATCGTGGAACAATTGTTTACGATGTCTACGATGTCGAAAAGAAAAGAGATAGAAATACCTACAGGTTGAATTAAAAAAAAAGAAGAAGGTCGGCCGTCTTTTTAAACTTTTTTCCGTCAGTGTCAAAAGAAACAAAAGACCACCTGTTGTGTAACAACTGCTTTTCAACGTTTTCAACAAAAAAAAAACGCTGAGAAAACGGTTTTGATTGCAACAACCAAAAAAAAGATGAATATCTTTTTTTTTGATAACCTTTTCTTTACCAAAAAGCAAAAGAAACCAGAAACAACTGATAGTGTAACAATTGTTTCTTCGATGTTGAAAAAAGAGAGACGCAAACCGCCCTGAAAGAAACGACAAGTTTAGATCACATTAATTAAAAATATTGCTGATAACTAGTTCGCTTGTGTTACGGTTCCATTAGTTACCAAACTGAACTCTCATTAGTCTAATTACGGATTGTTTTTTTTTTCGACCTCGGTCCGTGTACTGAAAAGCACTCGTTCATTGGCTCTTAAGACTATTTGCAGTCAAATTGACCTAATTAGACCTCGGTTCGTGTAGCTAAAACGATTGGTCCATGTACGGATTCATTTCTTTTCGATCTCGGTCCGTGTACTGAGAAAAATTGGTGCGTAGGACTACTTAGATTCAAACTGACTTACTTAGACCTCGGTTCAAGTACTGGTAAAACGATTTCATTGGATCGCGATTGCAGCAATCAGGTTTTTAAACAAATTCTTCCCACGTTTGAAGCGGAACAAACATTTACAACTCTAGAAACTTTTAATCATGAGTCCGAGCCTCGTTTCTAATGACAGGTGAAATAGTTTATACGCAACTCTCATTACTCAAAACGAAATAAAAGTATTTTATTTATTTTATTTAAAACAATTAACATTATAAGATTCCTGGATGATTGGTTTACCCAAAATACATCTAAATAAGATACTCAAAAAAATGCCAAAGAAAAATCATAGTCGGTGTAATTAAGTGAGGATTCCGTATCATGCTAAGCCCAATGCTTCTCGTCTCTGTTCGATAAGTTGTGTCCACAACTGCGAAATGTGGTGAATGTGCGAAGCTGCTGTAAATCCTCTCCGTGTTGAAGAAGTCCCTTTCGCAATCCCAAAATCCGTAGTCGACCTCCCTGGTTGGCACCATGGGTCTCAGGAACGTCTGAGTGGGGGCCAACCAATAAGTCCTGAAGCCTGGTATGGCTACGTTGATGATCCTACCACTCGCCCCTTTAGTGGCGTCAGAGAAAAGATGGTTATTCTTGAACGCGGTTATAACAACTTCGAAGTCCTCCTTCTTTTCGCGCGATAAATTTTTTGTCAACGCCTCGAGCAAATCTTGCGGTGCTATGACCACCGCCTCCAAATTTTCACGCGGCAAATCCTGTAGGGTTTGGTTTTTCAAAATCTGCCTTACACGGTTGTGTTTATAAAAGGCCGTGCCCACCACCTCGTCCTTAAAAGGCCTCATGGTGATGATGTTTAAGTTGTCTTCCATCACGGGTTTGATGGCCGTGGGATTATCGATGATGACCTCATCGATTCTATCTAAGATCTTATCCATGGAGTTATAGTACTTCTGGGATGCTTCGAGGACCTTACGATTGAGACCCATGATCTTGCTTATCGCGTTAAGGAAGTCTACAGTCGAATTGGCTTGCGCTCGCTTAAAACCATCAGCAGCTAAGTTCACGTCTACACTGGTGAAATTGGAGATGGTGCTCATGAGGTTTGCTAGATCCCCGAAATCTACGTTACCGCGTAAGGTGACGTTGCTTAGTAATTGGGTGGTTTCGGGCAACTGTGTCTTCTCGGCGCATAGTTTTTCCTCTCCCCATTCAGCGCCATAAAGGAAAGTACCGCTGCACTCTCGTCCGATTGGGTTTCCGTTTGAGTCGAGGCATACTGCAAGAGGAAGCGCCATCGAACCCATCGGGGTTAAATTCCAAGTCCCGTTCTGGGGCAAACAGAACTCAGTGCTTTTGACACTTTTGATCTCCACGGTATCAAAGCCTGCGACGCGCGCTTCTAAATCGGTCTTCAACGTGGAAAGCTGCGTCGGAACATCATCCGCGGCTTCCGCCGCGAAGTGCAACACGAACTCGCCCAATTTCGTCGCGAACGATGAGACCTCCATCAAACGACAGGTCTGGCAGAAATTTTTAATCAAATCTAAACCATTGCTGCCTCGGACTGATACACGTAGGGCGTACTCATTTCCTAGCTTCTTTTTGTAAGCCAAGACTCGTTGTGTCGTGATCGGTCGAACTTGCCCCATTTCGTAGATGTGACACCAATATTCCATCGGATGGTCTGCGATATCCAGTTCGAAAACGGTGTAGTTTTTTGTAAGCCCATCCGAGAATGCAGATTGGTAGAGTTTCTTCAGGCCAACCTCCTTCCTATTGATTTTGAGCTTCAAATCCACGTTGCTGGAGTAGCAGCTGATGGCCTTGTCATCAACGTCTGCCAGAACTTCGGGAAAGTTCACGGTCAAGGTTAGTTTTTTCACGAAGGAAAACAATATGCTGATTCTATTGACGGCCGTAAGTGACGTGTCTAAGAAATCTCGAACGTCGTAAGAACACGAGTACGGTGCAGTTGCATTAAAATGCCTTCCCTGTTGGAGGCGGTCAAGAATGGAATGCAAATCGGGGCAGGCACCTTCGGTTGCGCTTTGGTAGTAACATTTGTCTTCGATGATACCAAGGAAGTGTTTCGGACATTCGAAATTGTAGCAATTGTCAACGTATTTCGGATACCAGACACCGTCCTGACACCTTCTCGTTATGACGTTGTAATTTACATCTAAGCACAAAGGTGACGAAGGGTACATCCCATTGCTGTCTTCTGTACTCCAGACGTAAACGGTCCGCTGGGAGTTGAGCGCGAAACCATAAACATACTCGATGGAACACGGAATCTGCTGTAAATTATAATCAAGAATTATTAAAATTTAATTAAATGAGTTAGGTAAAGAGAAGAAGAAACCCACAGCAAAGCAAATTGATTATTTCTGTTTTTAAGTTGCGGTGCTCTCATTCTAGCCGTAACAGACATAATGTTGCAGGTCAAATCAGAGAAAAAGGCCAAAAAAAGTTGAATCGTGCAATAAGCCTACTCAGAAAATATGGGAGGTTGTTGCTGATGACTAGTTCGCTTGTGTTATGGTTACATTAGTTATTAAACTGAACTCTCATTGGTCTAATTACGGATTGTTTTCTTTTCGATTTCGGTCCGTGTACTGAAAAGCATTCGTTCATTGGCTCTTAAGACTATTTGCAATCAAATTGATCTATTTAGACCTCGGTTCGTGTAGCTGAAACGATTGGTCCATACACGGATTCATTTCTTTTCGATCTCGATTCGCGTACCGAGAAAAATTGGTGCATAGGTCTACTTGGATTCATACTGATTTATTTAGACCTCGGTTCGAGTACTGCTAAAACGATTTCATTGGATCGCGATTGCAGCAATCAGGTTTTTAAGCAAATTCTTCCCACGTTTGAAGCGGAACAAACATTTACAACTCTAATCATGAGTCCGAGACTCGTTTCTAATGGCAGGTGAAATAGTTTTTACGCAACGGAGTAACATAATCTTATTTTTAAGACTTTATGGATAGAACTTAAATTATAAAAAGTTGAAAAGTATGTTATTTATGTTAGGGTACCAGCAACGGGTCGGAAAATGTCCGGTTGATTGAAAAGTCAACGTCAGGGTTGGTGACGAAAGAGTACCGCTTGGCAAAGGTTATGGAAGGGGTTTCCCAAAGACCTATTCTGGAAATTCTATTGCTTTCCATTGCTATTTGAGAAATACATGCACCTCACACTAAACTATTGCGCCGTACACATTAAATAAGTACGTTACATAAGTACTTACAGTTAACTGACAAGAAGTGCACATTATCATCGTTAGTACGACGAAGACTCTTGTTATGATGGGTTTCATTTCGCGCACGATTGCAAAACCGTCTTGTTGAGGCCGCAGAGGTATTTGCTGTAAACGCGCGGTTCTATCGAGTGCGGATGTTTCAATCACCACAAGGGCGATAAGTTGGTATTCCGCTTAATTTTAGGAGGCGTAGATCACATGACCTTCGGTGGAAACCCCAAATGGAATTTCTGATTTTCTATTCTTCTTCTATTATTATTTAGATTAATTCGTAGATGATGACCATTGATTAATTTTGAAGCCTAAACGGGCAATTGTATTTTATAAAAAAAAAATATTCAGGAGCCTAACTACGTCTAGTCAAAGTTCCGTATTCCTTCCGCATGCTCGAGTTAAACTTGTTGTGAGCTGGGCCCTGACTAGACACTCGGATTGGCTTTAGTAATTCTTGAAGTGTTGCTCTGAAATAATGAAACGTACAAAAAAGAACGTAAAAACAAATTTCAGAAGCACGAACAATGACATAGTGATGACCTTGAAATACTCTTAACGTCAGAAGAATTTCCAAAATGTATAGTTTGTAACTTACTAAATGAAGAAGATTGAAGCAACAAATTACAAAGTGCGACAGATCGGAGAAGCAATGAACATCTACAAAGGAATATCGTAAACATTTCGTTGTAGTAATAGAAACAAGGCCGGGGCCACCTCGAAAATAAAGGAAGAAGCAGTAAAGCAGGCACGGCAAGCATTTAACAGACGCATTTGTTTTTTGCATGAAATTTTAAAGTTTATACTTTAAATCACAGGGTGATTAGGTTTAATCTTGGTATAATCTCTCAAAACTAATAAATCTTCTGTAATAAACTATGTCTGAAATTGATTTCAGTTCCATGAAAGATGGCGCCAGATTTTTAAAAAATTTTTGTGCCTTTCCGAAAGCGAGGTTCTTATTCGACGATTTGAGCTGATCACCGCATTCGTAATCCAATGAAATCGTTTTAGCATTACTCGAACCGAGGCTTGAATAGCTCAATTTGAAGCCACACAGTTTTGAGAACCTAAGAATGAGTTTTTCCGTACACGGACCGAGGTCGAAAAAAAATCAATTTATAACTAGACCAATGAGAGAACAGTCTTGTAACGTACCTTGTTCAAATTTATTTTAAAATAAAACAAGGTTATGAAAAAAACATAGATGATTGAAGTAATGCCAAATCCATCTAAATTATTTCTGAAAGTCAGGCACACATGCGCTCCGAGTGTTAAATATGTTAGAATTAATTTTTATTCTATTAACAGTTATCTAAAACAAAGTTGTGAAGGTTTCGGTTTCCTTAATTCAAAATGTCCTTAGTTTGCTTCTTGACAGCAATGAATTAGGTGTAAATACTAATATTATAGAGTAATTGAGCAGTGGGAAGTTCCGACAGGTAATTTGTTGATTAAAAAAAAAATAGGGAGGTTTTTACACTGGTAATTTCCAGCCAGAAATTCACGAGTTCATATTATATCCGTAACTTTTCCGACCTGCTTATCGCAGAATTGAATAACTAACTTAATCGCTATGAGTTTCCGATGTTCGAAGAAACGTTAAAAATAAAATAGTTTCGACCGATAATATGCTTCTAGAGAAGGGCAAATAAAAAATAAATTTCTTTCGTGTTACTTCTTTCAATCGACAAGTTCAAAGATTACTGTTAGATAAACTTGCGAAAACTGTTACTGGACTCTGTCAGACTTTACCCGGCAACCATCAAAAAGATTACTAACAAAGATATTATTATAACGGACCCAAAGTCCCAAAAACCATAGTCGATTTCTTTGATTGACGCCATGGATTTTAAAAACAAATCGATGAGGGTGGACAGGTAACTCAGGAAGTCCGTTGCCTGCCTTTTTGGTGCCATTTATGTCAAGAAAGAGTTTGCCGTCCTTGAGTGTGGTTGTCATCCTTTTCCTCGCGGGAGAAATTCATTGCCAATGTTTCGAGTAAATCATGCGACGTCGTAATCACTACCTTCAAATTTTCAAGCGGCAGGTTCAGTAGGGTTTGATTTTTCAAAATATGCCTTACACGGTTGTGCTTATAAAAGGCTTTGTCTTTAAAAGGCCTGATGGTGATGACGCTTAAGTTTTTTCCCATTACGGGCTTTATAGGCATTGGGGTTTTAATGAGGACATCATCAGTTGGACTCAGGATCTTGGCCGTGGTTTTATATTGCTTCTGAGATGTTCTTAGTATAGTTCGATCGAGGCCCATGACTGTGCTCATCGATTTCAGGAAACCCAAGGTCTAATTGGCGCGCCTTCGCGTCCACACTACTGCTCGCGACGTTTGATAGGTCCTTAAAATCTGCTTTCGTACGTGTCGCTCAATAATTGAATTAGTGTCAGTGTTATTCTAAGCAAAAGGGGCGTGACTTGAGTGGTGGCCACTCCCCCAACATTGGTAAACTGCAGAGTGGGCGGCTTTAGAATGACAATCACTTGAAACATGTTTAAATTAAAATCAAACTTAGCTACGCCTCCGCAGCCACCTACCTTCGAAATACACCCGTTAGTAGAAGGTATAACGTATAAACTTAAGCAGCTTAAGCAAAAGGGGCGTGGCTTGAGTGGTGGCCACCTCCCCGTCATTGATAAGCTACAAGCTGGGCAGCTTTGGGATGTGAAAAGTGTGCAATCACTAGAAGCATGTTTAAACGAAAATGAAGTAAGCTACGATTCCATAGCCACCTGTCCCTGAAATACGCCCGCTTGTTTAAAGCATAAACTTTCAAGTGCTTTCAGTTTGGCATTGAACTCCACAGACGACTTCCACCACAACCAAAACAAACCACAGCATTTTCATGAGTCTATTATTAAACAAGTATGTACACACCGAGTATTGAAACAACGCTTGAAACACTCAAGAGCGTCATCACGAACATCTTCCTGCGTTTTTTTTTTTTTTGGTTGAGTATGATAATCTTAAGGTCACCGCTTAATCATATCCTAGTTGGTTAGTGTTTGCTTCCGGTGGCTTTAGCGCGATGAGTTTATTTGCTGGTATACTTTTGATCTTTAGTATTTCCTCCCTAAGATGAAAGCGTCAAAAACAGTTGCGTCCAACTGAATTCAACCCTTTCTTTAATGTCAACTTAACCTAAACAAGCCTAAGCTTACTTTATAGTTAATTGTTTTTTGAACTGACGTACAAGCGCTTTCGATTTGAGAGGTTCATTATCCTTTGTGCTTTGAAGCCAGCATGTGAGCGGCGGGGGGGGGGGGGGGTGCATCCTCTATTAGCGCCGCGACCGAGTTCATCTCGCACGGGGTAATTTAATTACGAGCGTAATCAAAGCCATCTAAACTCGTCTTTTCGGGCTCGTCCGGTGGAAAGCTCGGTTTAACATAGTCCTAGTCGCATCGCTTAATTTTAGACCGAACGGATGGATTTGCATCTTATTAAAGAAGCTACCTGTAATTATCGATCTGTAGAATTTGGAGCATCTGCTTTTCTTGATAACGATCAATTTATTTGAATTAAATCTTTTATTCAGCGCACACTTAACGAGGTTTCAAGTAACGATTGTATTTGTTATCGTCGCTGATGAGGGGGCGCTGAGGAGAGAGACCCGTACATGCCTGATTTCTTGATCTTGATCTTCTTGATCGGTCCTCTAAGACGGAGTCCCTAGAAATTCTTCTTTACCTCCTTTATCTGAAATAAAAAATAAAACACTGTTAGTAGTTTCCATTCTTGTGCGGCGTAGCCGCACATTGTGCGATACTTCTCTGCACTTAGTCCAAGAGCATCAACCTCGGCCGCTTGTGGCGATGCTCGATCTCCAGGTCGTAGTCCTCCAGGCTCCTGATTAGCGGGTTGGGGTGTTCCTCCATCTTCGCGTGGGTATTGACGGCTGTCCTCCGCACGAAATCTTCTATCTTCTCGACGCCAGTGTCCCTATGGATTTGGCTGTTCCTGACGAACCACGGAGTGTCGAGCGCCATCCGTAGGACTTTGTTTTGAATCACTTGAAGTTTCCCAATGTGCGTCCGCGCCGCGTAGCCCCAGGCCACGGAGGCGTAAGTCATCGTGGGTCGGATGACAGTTTTGTAAAGCTTTATCTTGTTGCCAGGATGAAGCTTACTTCGTCTGCACATCAACCCGTAGAGCTTAGCCAGGACCTGTTTGGCTCTGGCGGCGACGGACTCGATGTGGGATCTCCAAGTGAGTCGCGTGTCCAAGATGACGCCCAAGTACTTCGCTTCTGTTCGCCAAGGAATGCCTCGTCCGAACATGACGATCTCTTCGGGCGGTCGGATCCTGCCTCTCCTTCCGAAAACGATGGCGGTGCTCTTCTCGGCGTTCACCTGGATGCGCCAGGTACGATACCAGACTTCGAGATCTTCCGCAGCGGCCTGCAGCTTCCTTCTCAGCATGGCGACGTTCAGGGACCGACAAAACAGAGCTGTGTCGTCGGCGTAGAGCGCTATGTCGACCCGGTGGTTTCGAGGAATGTCGCGCACGAAGATGTTGAAAAGCGTCGGCGAGAGTATGGAGCCTTGCGGCACTCCCGCACTCAGCGTTCTCTCAGAAGACCGTGTTCCGTGCAACTTGATCCGGAAACTACGTCTCTTCAAGAATGAGGCGATCAAACGGACGATACCCAGGGGTATGCCGGCCTCCAACATCTTGTACAACACACCCTGGTGCCAAACCTTGTCGAATGCCTTCGACACGTCTAGCAGCACTAGGCCCGTGTATTCCCTCTTGTTGAAACCCTCGGTGACGCTCTCGGTAACGCGGAGGATCTGATGGTCGGTCGAGTGACCGGGGCGGAAGCCGAACTGCTCGTCCTGGATGACCGCGAGGCGCTCTAGGTGCCCTTTCAGTCGTCGCAGGATGATTCTCTCGGCCAGCTTTCCGAGAACCGGCAGCAGGCTGATGGGGCGGTAGTTTTGCGGAAACGCGGCTTCCTGTCCGGGTTTCTTCAGCACGATGACGTCCGCGCATTTCCACTGTTGCGGAAAGTGACGCAGGCGGAGCATCGCGTTGAGTACGGCCGTCAGAGTCGCGAAACCTCTCGCAGGGAGTTCGTGCAGGGCCCTGTTGCCGATGCCGTCGGGACCTGGGGCTTTCCTTTTCTTGCATCTCTTCGCTGCCTTCTTCACCTCCGAGGGCGATACCGGCGCGATGTGCTCGACATCTTCCTGTCTCAGCGAACGCCTCACTCTACGGTGAATGCTCTCGATGTGATCCACATCGGCATCCACGTAGACGGGGCTGCATTGACGCTCTAGATTGTCGGCAAAAGCCTCGGCCTTTTCCTCATCGGTGTAGACGACGCCCATTTCGCCGTGAATGGGGGGCATGGCTGGTGCTCCGCGGTTTCTGAGAATCCGTGTCATCCTCCAGAGAGAATTTACGTCATCGTTCAGTCCCTCGATTTTGGAGTCCCAGGTTTCCCTTCGGTGTTCGACTAGGGCGTTTCGAACTTCTCCGGTCAGCCTGTTCGCCTCTCTCTTGTGCTGCGGGTCCAGCGTCCGCTGCCATCGTCTCCTTGCGCGATTTCTCTCCTTGATGAGGTCGCGAACGTCCTCGGGCAGTCGCATGCGAAAAGAGCGGGCCGGCACAGGGTTCGACGCGAACGCGATCGAAGCCTGAATCTTCGCGGTCAGCTCGTCCACGGCGTGCTCTAGTTCTTCTCGTGTCTCGATTGGCCTCACTGGACCTAGAGCTTCTTGGAGGTGGTCGGTGAACGCTCCCCAGGAAATCTTCTTTCTTGTTTCTTCGTCCTCCTCGTCCGGGTCCCCGCCCAGTTGAAACAGGATCGGCGTGTGGTCGGAGTCCAGTTCGTTCACGACCGTGACCTGATGAACCATCGCGACATCCTTCAAGACGACGACGTCGAGCACGTCGGGGCGACCGACTGGACCGTAATGTGTCGGTTCGACGGGTGCGTCGACCGAAACTTGACGGTCATCGCTGTAGGCTTTTAGAATCCTCCCGTTTCCGTTGTGAACGCGACTGTTCCACTCGGGATGTTTGGAATTCAAATCGCCGGCGATAACGGCGGCCCCATTTGTGTCGAGGACGGCGTCCAGATCCCCCGGAACCAGGACTCGGTTTGGCGCGTTGTAAGCGGAGATCAATCTGACCGGGCCCTCCGTCATGTGCAGTAACACGATCGTCGCCTCCAGGTGTTGGAGGGGCGGCGTGTCGATGACGTGGTGGTCGAGATCTCGACGCACGTAGATGGCCGTTCCTCCGCCTCTCGCGTTCGGCCTGTCGTTCCTATACAGCCGGTAATTCGGAAGCTTAGGATCATCCGCCGCTCTGAGGTGCGTTTCGTTGATGAGAATTACGTCCAGGTTTTGACGCTGGGCGAATTCCATCAACTCCAACCTCTTCGACTTCAGTCCGTTGGCATTCCAAAAGACCGTTTGCAAAGAACGCGGTTGCCTTGGCCTTCTATCCATGGCGGAACAGCGATGAAATGTCGGAAGCGCAGCCTAGTAAGGCCGCAAACATCTCGGTGCCGTCTTTCGCCTGGCTGAGGCCGGCAATCACTTTCGCCGCTACGCTAAGTAGCTTCGAGAGATCAACTCGCGAAAGTAAATCCGCGAGTTGCTGCCAAACGCTTGCCGTTTCAGTCTCGGTCCGTGCGGGCGGGACTTGCGCGGCTGCCGGTGACTTGCTCCGGGACGGTCCGGCCACAGCGGCGCTGTAGCTGACGCTTGGCCGCTTCTGCGCCTCCGAAGAGGGGGCGGCCCGCGTTTCCTTGGTGGTCTTCGCGGGCAGCTCCGGGAACCTGCCGCCCTTGAACTCCGGTGTGGGTTTCTTCTGTGGTTGGGGCCTGTTCTGGGGGGCCTCTTTCGTCCGCGAATCTTGGGGGAACTTCTCGCAGCCCCTGTAAGACGCTGGATGCGGTCCGCCGCAGTTTGCGCACACGGCTGGAGTATCGCGCGATTTCTTGCACTCACGCGAATGATGCTCTGCTCCACACTTCACACATCGCGGGCTGGCGCGACACATTCGCTGAGAATGTCCGAACTTCTGGCAGCGGTGACACTGGGAAATGCCGGACGGACGCTTTTTCGACTCTACTTCGATGTCGAGCCGGAGGACCTTTTTCTCGTCGAAAATCCGCTTTCCCTTATCGGATTTCTCGAGCTCTACCAGGACTAGCGGCATAGCACGCTTCTCCGGGCCCTTTCTCATGCGGTGAACCGCCTGAACGGGGTAGCCCTGCTTTTCGAGATCCGACTTGATCTCCGTCTCGCTGATGCCCGAAGGCATGTTCTTAATCACCACGCGAAGTGGCTTGTCGGTGGTGAGCGCGTAGGTGTGGTATTGCACCTTACGCTCGTCGAATAAGCGAGTTATCGCTCGGTAGTCTTCTACCGTCGAGGGCTGGATACGGATTCCATCGGCGGTGTTTTTGGCTTTCAAAAAGCCAATCTTGCGGGCGTCGATGGCGTTTCGGATTTCGATCCACCTTTCCTTTTCCCGGAGGAAAACGGGAGGGACCCTGGTCCGCTTCTCCGCCTGCGATGGAGTGACCTCCGGTACGGCGAGCTCCATTTCGTCGCCGGACAGCGTCTCGTACGAATTCCTCGTACTGGCCGGCGTGTTCTCGACGGTTTTCCGCACCTTGCGGGCGGTCTTGCGGGGTTTCGGCTGCTGGAAACCGGGATCGCTTGTCGACGACTCATCGCTGCTGCTGACGTCGGTTAGTCGCCTCGGAGGTTCTTCACCGTCGCTCTTGACGATACGCGCTCGTGGGCGCTTGCCGGCGCCCTGGGGTAAGCGCGCAGCCATCGCTGCAACAGAAGAATGGGCCTCGAACACCTTACTCAGTGACGGGCCCGTTACACAGAAAATACACGAAAAACTTGGTAAAAATTTTGTCTTGTAAAAGACAAAATTTAATAAATAATTCAAGCTAGGAGACCAGCTTGAATTTCGAATAACGCCTTTATAAAGGCAAAAATTAATCTGCGGAAAGAGCTCTGCTAACACGTCTGTTCTCTCCAAACGCTCGCTGCAGACTCTGTCCGCATGCCTGATTTATTGCGACGGTTCTCTTAGAAACCTCACTGTTCTAATCGTGATCCAATGAAAACGTTTTAGTACTACTCGAACCGAGGTCTAAATAGATTCGTTTGAAGGTACACAGTTTCCAGAGCAAATGAACAGATTTTTCTCAACACACGGACCGAGGTCGAAAAGGAATCAATCTTTAATTAGACCAATGAATGCTTGATAACGATCACGTCTGAATATATTAGTGGAAGATGAAGAAAAAATTAATTTATAAATACCGAGTCTCGATGACCTTATATTGCGCATATTATTGAAATGGCATTGTATTCTATAAAAAGGTATAAATGGCATTGTATTCTATAATAACTTCGATTTTATTTTTTGATTGAAATACTCTGTAGAAATTGATTTAATAACGGCAATACAAAATCCCCCGTTGCTTTCAATAATTGCCCGTCTAGAGCAGAGACGGCGGGGCTTTGTTGAAAAACACAGACGATTTTGGCCGTCGTTTTCTTTGGGAACCGATTCATTTGCTGACGTTAACTTTCTTTGAGTTATTGTAGAGCTTATTATTAACTTTCCAATGACCACCGCGCGCACGTTATTTACCTTCCATTCATTTCATCTCCGGCGTATGGTGTTTACGTTTTCGAGCGAGCGCTTTATATCAAAGCTAAGCGGCGACCGTCTCTGAAATCTGATGATATTAGCTACATACAAACGAGATATTTTTAAACTCGATGTCGAAGTGAATATAGAAAGACCGCTTTTTGCGCTGGAATCAATTTTTATTTGTTGGGAGAGGATGGCGTCGATTATTTTAAATAATTCAACCAATCACCTTTTAATTTTTATCCAACTATATCTACGATAATAAGTTTATAACACCCCGTGTAAAAGGCGACGCTACAATTAGTCAATCAAAGCAAAAGCAAAAACTAATTGGGCGATTTGCTGCCTCCATTTACGATACAATTCGTAAAATGTATAGTATCCTGGCTCCTAGTTATTACTTGAGAGCTCTTCCGGAGCACGTAGAAGTTATGGATTCTATTAAAACAATGTTCCCAATCCAATTCGTGACGAAATTTCCGAGAATTCATTCCCAAACTAATGATTTCATCAGCCTATTTTTTAAATGCGCAATCACGACCACAATCAAAGTGGCTTTCGTCTTTTGATCTTGACCGCCGAGCTTTATAAAAACTCAAAACTAAATTAACGTTTCTAATGCACTGTCAGTTCTGTTATTTACGCCTCGAGGCTTATGCTGGCCGGCTTTATTAAATTTAAGCAGATGAAACGTAATTCAATTCGTTGTTTGTTATTGTAAATTATATTGCATTATTTTGATTGTTTATGATCATAATTCGTCTTACATTATCTTTGAAGCCCTGCCCCGATTCCTTTGCGATTGGTTCTTACCTGCTGACCCTGTTACAGCTGCTGGAACTGTGATTAGTTGCGCTGCGCCCCGATTTTCCTGTCTTCTCCTATTATTGGGCTCCGTTGCCGTTATTTCAATTGTGATTGGTGGTTCAATCTTTGAAGCCCCGCCCCGATTCCTTTGCAATTAATTCTTACGTGTCGACCTTGCTGCAATTGACTGGTGGCGCTCCGCCTTGAATCTCTTATTGAGCCCCGTTGCTGTTACTATAATTGTGATTGGTGGTATAATCTTCGAAGTCCCGCCCTGGTTTTAGCTAGCAATTGGCTTTTCCGTGCTTGCTGCGTTGATGTTGCCGCAACTGTGATAGGTGGAACCCTCCTATAATTGTTACTCCGTGCTGACTCTATTGCTTTGCGAGAATTATGATTGGTGGCATCAGTGTCGAACCGCGCCCTGATTGATTAGTAGTTGGTTCTTCCAATGCTGTAGATGCAACTATTACAAGAGAATTGATTTGACTTAGGTGAAGTGAGAGGCTTATCTGACATAGAAAGTGAATAAAAGCTTGTCTTAGCAAATGTTAAGGAACGTTTCACGTAAGTGCGACGGAGAGGAGATACTGTCGACGAGCGCGTGCAGAGAGAGAGGACTTTGAAAGAAGTTTTGGCATTCATTTGGGATGTATAATCTGTATAACCTCAAGTATCTATAATTTATGATGAGAAAAGAACACTTAGTACGAGGGCCTGCGCTTCCTCCAAATTGATAAGAGCGAAGATAAACTCCTTACTTCTGCTCACTTCATTTGAAGCATAAGGAACGTGTAATGTAATTTGTAAATAGAATGTGATTAGTGGCACCCCGCCCTGATTATTTTCCAATTGGTTCTTTTAATGCACCGAAGCTGTGATTGAAATCCCGCCCCAATTTCTTGCGATTGGTTGTTCCATTGTTTCAACAGTGATTGGTGGCACATCTTCAGAGCCCAGGCCTGATCCTCTTGTAATTGCTTCTTCCGGTTACTAGGTCCACTACTGTTGCTACAACTGTTAGCTCGTTCCTTTTACAAGGGAACTCAGATTAGACTTAGGTGTGACGTAAAAATTGAGTAGAAAATTGGTCTTAATTGAACATTTGAAAATGAGACTGAGGAAGTTCTTACGTCAAGAGTTCAATGGCTCATAATCGTAAAAAAATAGTTACAGATCTGTTAAATTTTGCTCAGGTTTAATTGGTGAAAATAATTTTTAATAACAACTTCAAGAGAGGCTATTTTAAAATCAGAATGCAACGTGTGATTGGTGACAATCTCGGAGCCCCGCCCTGATTATTTTACAATTAGTTCTTTTATTGCCACTGAAACTGCGATTGAGGCTCCTCCCCAATTTTTTATGATTGTTTCTTCCGTTGTGCGCTCTGCTGCGCAACTGTGATTGGCGGCATATCTTCGGAGCCACGCCCCTATTATCTTGCACGGGGTAATTTAATTACGAGCGTAATCAAAACTCGTCTTTTCGGGCTCGTCCGGTGGAAAGCTCGGTTTAACATAGTCCTGGTCGCATCCGAACGGATGGATTTGCAACTTATTAAAGAAGCTACCTGTAATTATCGATCTGTAGAATTTGGAGCAATGCTTTTCTTGATAACGATCAACTAATTTGAATTAAATCTTTTATTCAGCGCGCTCTTAACGAGGTTTCGAGTAATGGTTGTATTTGTTATCGTAATAACAGTCGCTGATGAGGGGGCGCTGAGGAGAGAGACCCGTACATGCCTGATTTATTGCGACGGTTCTCTTAGAAACCTCAATGCTCTAATCGTGATCCAATGAAAGCGTTTTATCACTACACGAACTAAGGTCTAAATAAATTTGTTTGAAGGTACACAGTTTCCAGAGCGAATGAACAGATTTTTCTCAACGCACGGACCGAGGTCGAAAAGGAATCAACCTGTAATTAGACCAATGAATGCTTGATAACGATCACGCTTGGATGTATTAGTGGAAGATGAAGAAAAAAATTAATTTATAAATGCCGATATTATCTTGCAATAGGTTCTTCCCTTGCCAACTCTGCTGCTGTTAACTGTAACTGTCAATGCGTTACCAGGAAAATAAAATAACATTTACATGTGAAGTGACTGACTCAATTGACATTAAAATTGTAAGTGATTGCCTTAACTGCACATCTGTGAAGAAGGAGTTCCTTACATCAAGAGATTATGTCAAGCGTTAAAAGGCCAATGATCGTAAAGAAATGAATTAAGGAATTGTTAAGTGTCACGCCAGTCATATTTAGAAAGTCAGGTTTTATTTTTTTAATTATTTTGAGCGATTAGTTCGAGAGGGCCTATCTCAAAATCGTTGTAAAAAGAATTCAACGTGTGATAGCCCCGCCTAGTTTACTTTACAATTGGTTCGTCGGTTGCTATTGAAACTGCGATTGGTTGTTACGTTGCGGGCTCTGCGTATGTTGCAGCTATGTTTGGTGGCAAGTCTTCGAAGCCACGCCCCATTCTTTTACAATTGGTTCTTCCGTTGGTGGTTACTATGACGTTTTTATGTCATGTCACGTGCCTCGTCATTTATGAAGCACGTCCAGATTTTGCACAAATTATTAAAAAAATTAAAAACTAATGATTATGCTACTTGTACTACGGTCAAGGAAAACCTCAACCGTGGCTCAAATTCTACTGATGTCTGTGAATTTCCACAGACCCCCCCCCTCATTTTACGTTTGATATAGGAGAGTTTCAATGCTAGAAAAATTGTTTAGTGCCAGCTTCCCTTTAGTGTTCAGCCTGGAGCGTGGTGGTGTGTATGTTACTGATCAGCTAGTTTTACCAATAGAGGCACGACTAGGGGATGGTGGACAATGAATCGGTAGGTAACAAAAAACAAAACGAAATCAATTTTTAATTAACAGACGCTATTTTTTTTTGGATCAATTGATTTTAAACAAGGGGTTAGTCACATAATTCAAAATTTTGTATCTAGATGTGAAATGCCCCTGATATCACGCAAACAAAACAAAACAAAACCAAAACCGAAGGCAGAGGTTCATTATTTGGGCTCGTATTGTCAGCGATCACTTTCAGTTGCAAGAGGGCGAACGAACGAGCTGCTCGCGTTATTGAAAAACAAAAGATCAACGGGATGTCGGAGCCAAACCCGGTGAATTTTCCGGGCCGGTGGAAAAAAGAAACCGCACGCTCGGCTCTTACGTCTGTGCGCCTCTTATCGCTGGCGTAATCCAATGAAATCATCGTCGATTTTAATTTGTTCGCCACGACTGTGATTTATTTGTTCCTCGCCTGTCGTCGTAAACTGCGCTTGATTTATCGCCACGATGGCCCTAGCAGTGTCCGTTCGACGTGCCTGTGCTGCAATCCTTCGTCCTTACACGGCGTCCTGTCGTCCTTAATTGGGAAACGTAATCGAACGGTTCTCTCTTCCTTCCAAGGTAATCTCACAGTGCAAATTACTTCATCTTTAAAGATGATAACTTTGTGAAAGTCACAACTTTTTGAAAGGGCCCATAACGTGGTAACTTTTTATTAAATTAAATTAACGGAAAAAAAAAACGCTAAAGACAATTAAAAAATATACTGAACCTTGATGGATGCGTATACTAAAAAATAAGTCAGGCAGATGTAAGTGATACACTTAAATTAATGTTTAGGAATTTTTTTTAACAGGCTCATTAGTGATGATTAGATAACTACCATTGCGTGCATTAATTCGTCATTACTTCGATAAAATAAATTATGACTTCGATTAATCTCTCCGAACGGATTAAAATTGTTACTCGGTGACGATACAGGGTGTTACCAAACTTGAAACTGCATGTGCATGTATACGAATACTATAATTGTTTAAATAATTTCAGGCATTCGGCGGTCGACGTAGACATAAAATCAAAAGAGACGGATCAAAAACCTAGAGATGTGCCGAACTTGAACGGTTCCGAATCCAAACCTGTGATATTAGCAACAGTGCCTTCCCTGAGAAATCTTTCAGAAAGTTGTCTGCCCGAGAAAGTGTCGAAAATGCACGTCGAGAACGTCAGTCAGAAGCTTCTCCCATCGAAGAGCCTAGCCAACGTAGATAACCGCCCGATATACCCCAACTGCCCCTTCTCCCCGTACGCCAGCCCGACCAACTCGCCGAGGAGCAACCGGAAGAGACAGCCGCTGAGGGAATCCCGGAGGGTATCCATAGAAAAATCCGGAATGTACATTCAACTAAACCAGTATAAACTCATGGACGCGATAGGACAAGTAAGTACAAGATATTCCCGTCTGCAATCAATTACGTAGCTTACCCCGAACTTTTATTAAAACTTGCATTTAGAAGAACCCTGTTGTGGCTAGCTTAACGCAATCGAGGAATTCCGCATTTAGTGAAAACTAATTGAGAATTTGTTGCAGGGATCTTACGGAATAGTTAAGTTGGCGTATAATGAGGAAGACGACACCCATTACGTAAGTTAATAGCTTGTATGTAATGTGTATACATATATTTTTTTGTTGACGTTTCCATTACACACGATAATCGCGTGGAGCAAGAAAAAATTACTTAACGTTAATAATCCAAAGCCATTTTGATTGTATACGTGGCATTTAATGATATAATATAATCGATTAAGTTAATGTTTCGTTATCTGCAGAAAAAAGTAGCTATTCTACGCATCATTTTCTTAAGTACTTATAATTTTTTTGCTTTCTTAAATCACACTTGCCATTTAATGCAGAAGTTTATTGCAAGGGAATTACTTCAGTTTCTTGAAGCTATGGCGCAGCTAGTAGGTCACATCATGTTACTACCCCCCACCTAGAGCAAAAAAAAATTACGTAACATTAATAATCCAAATCCTTTATGGCCAGTTGTACGAAGCCCTTAAGCATGACTTAAGCATAGCTTACATTTAAACGGTGCTTATAATCTGACATTTGGCGTTGTACAACATTGTGTAAGTCATATTCGAAGTGATGCTTAAGTAGTTGATGCAACTGACCATTAATGACATAATAATAGTAATTATTTTTTTTTCCCATAAATTCCCCAAGCTCGTAGAGCTTGTCGGGGATGGGGCAGTTGGCGGCTGCGGCCGACTTGATGTTATAATTTCTCTTTGGACATTCGCCTTATAAACTGGGGAAACGCAGAAAACCCAGTTCGAAGGGGGCGGCATGAATCCGAACACGGTCCAGGAGAGGATTCGAACCTACGCCTAAATAATTGTCCGCCAAGCGTCAAGTCCGTTGCCAGCGGACTGAACCACTCCAACTACCAACTACAATAATGATATAATCAATTAAGTTAATGTTTCATTATCTACAGAAAAAATTAACTATTGCCCGCTTCTCTTTTTAAGTGCTTTTAATTTTTTTGCTTTGATTTGCAAATGGCCCGTCTTTAAATCGCAATTGCAATGAAATACTGAATTTTATTGCAAGATAATTATCACAGTCTCCTGAAGTTATGGCGTAGCAAGTAGGTTACAGCTTGGTTACTTATCCCCTGGAGCAAAAATACTTAACGTTAATAATCCGAATCATTTAATGATGTTAGTGATAATTGAGCAAATGTTTCATTATCTGCAGAAAGGGAATTATTATAGCCACCTGAAACTGTGGCGCAGTAATTAGGTCATAACCATACGATCGTTTCTCAAAATAAGTAAATAATTACTTTCGAATCGAATTTGGAAACTACACGAGGAGAAAACCTGGCGATGAAAAAGAATGAAAATCGAATGAAATTCTTAATAGAAGAAATTATTGAAAAACGAGAAAGGAAGCAAAATATATTTGATCTGCTTTTAATAAAAAAAAGGCGATCGCCTTTTAATTTCTTCATTTTAATTTCGAAAATAAATTGGAAACTTCGAAATAAGGAAAGAGCTTCATTATGTATTAAGAAAAAAAGCGGAAAAAGCTCTAAATAAATGAAACGAAATTATGAAAAAAACGAAAAATACAAACAAACAAAAGAAAAAACAATCGATTTGGAGGAAGAAATTAAAATTTTAAAATTAGGAGGCAATTTTATTATAAAAAAATAAAATAATATCCTAACTTACAACAAAAAGAGATATTTATTAAAAAAAATAATTAATAATAACAATAATTAATAAAAAAAATAATAAAATAAATTATTTAATGCAGGCATTGATGAGAAGACTCGAAGAAAACGTTCTTAATTGACGTATTTAGCGCTTTAACAAATTTGTTGCAAGTCTGTTTTGATTGACCTCCGTACAGTTGTTTCAGTCCTATTTGGGGCCTCGTCAGCAGAAGAGTAGCTCACACAATTTTAGGTCAAAACTCGGCCGCGACTTAAACTTTTGACGTATTTAACATTTTCATAATGTCGTATAAAACAAACAAAACAAATGAAATCTAATGGAGATAAATTAAACAAGAAAAAAATGTTTCTTATAAATTCAGTGTTTTTCAGAACAGAATACGATCATTAAAAAGGAAAAACAAAGTTTTAGTATAAAAGAAAATGTAGGCACAAACAAGTAAACTACAAAAAATAAAATACGTCTACATGTTAAATAATAACGAATAAAGAAATTAGAATTTCCTTCTTTTAATTATAGCTCTTTTCAAAACACGAGACGTTTTTATTGAATTTTTAACGCGTGTAATTAAATCTCCATGCCCAATCTGCTTCGCCCTTCATTTTCCTGTTGATTTAATCATAATGATTGAGAATTATTGCACATTTCAAGACAAGAAAAATCTAATAGAAACAAAATTATTCTGAGTGGCTCAGTAGTTATGACCTGAAGGGTCATGGTCATGGTAATTTAAATTGAATAGTGATTACACGGCCCTCAATTGATGATACGCCCATGAATTAAGTCGTAATTTCATTTTCGGAACATCGCAAGGCCGTAACCGTCGAATATTCGTTGTATTTTAAAAAGTGGTTCACTAAATGCTGTCGTGGTCATTTACTAACCCTTACTCCAATTAACAGCTGTCTTACTGGTGCCTAAATACTGATGCTGAGCCCTTTAAATTACAAAATTATTATTGGACGTCTAAATTTCCGCCCTCCGTTGATACACCCCCAAGTAAAGTCGTAAGGACATCTTCGGAACATCGTAAGGCCGTAACTGTCAAAGTTAGTTATATTTTAAAGAGTGGCTCAGTAGTTAGGAGCTGGAGGGTATCAAGGTAATTTAGTGTCCCCTTTAAATTACAAAATGATTACAGGGCTCTTAAGCTTTCACGCTCTATTGATACGTCCCTAGCTAAGTGGTAATGACATGTTCAGAACGTCGCAAGACTGTATTTTGTTATATTATAAAAAGTGCCTCAGTAATTAGGACCCCGAGGAAGTAAATTACTATTTAGTGACCTTTTTAAATTGCAAAATGATTATAGGGCTTTTAAGCTTCCGTCTTCCATTGATACGTCCCTAAATTAAGTCGTAATGACATTGTCAGAACATCTTAAGGCTGTAACTTTTGTTATATTACAAAAAGTGGCTCAGTAATTAGGACTCCGAGGAAGTAAATTACCATTTAGTGACCTTTTTAAATTGCAAAATGATTATAGGGCTTTTAAGCTTCCGTCTTCCATTGATACGTCCCTAAGTTAAGTTGTAATGACATCTTCAGAACATCGCATGAACATGTATTGATGCTGACGGTCGAGGAAGAAAAAAACATAATTCGCTTATGTAAATAACCGATTCCAATCTACAAGATCGAAAATTTGTTTCACATATGCATTGCATTTCAATAAGACGAGCGAGTGGCTTAGTAACTAGGATATAGTGCGTTTCAATGATTCCATGAGGCTTTTATATTTAACTGCTGCGCCACTACTGCCTAGTTTCCTGAGGAAGGAGAAGGTAACACCTTGAACATCATCGATACCTTTGAATCAAATCGAATCACCTGCAGCTTCTTGTTGTATCTTTCCTCCATATGTGACATTTTCTGAGTGGCTCAGTAGTTAGGATATAGTCATAGACATTTATCAATACTGCCTCATTGCTGATACTGATGCTGCACAGAGGGTTAAAATGGTAGAAAAAGGAGCGACGATTTCGTATATTATCGATTTCATCTATTAAATCGAAGCGCTTGCAGCTTTCTCGCCGCATAAAGTCTACTTCTGTTGAAAATTTAATTTGCTCGACTCATATTCGATCTGTTTCAATGTAACGTCAAGGTTACATGTTTTATCTCATTGAATGGCTCGGTAGGTAGGACATAGGGTTCATAGAAGCGGTGCAGTGATTTAAGAATCCTTCCTTAATTCTTTTCCACTTTGCTTGACTCCTATCCTGCGTTTCGGTTCCATATAATTCCAAAGTTATATTTTGAGAACATCGCAAGACCAAGAATGTTGAATGTTTGTTGCATTTTTCTACGAAACTCATTAAGTGGCCCAATAATTAGGATTTGGGGGATGAAGCCCTCTCTAATTAACCGCTGCGCCATTACTGCTAATGCCGATACTGATCGATTTCACTCTTTAAAATCAAATTGTCTATAATTCTTCTTCTCATGAAGCCTACGTCTGTTGATAACGTGCTTTTCTGGCTTGTTCGACACACTCCACGTTTCCGTTTCAGTTAATGTCAAGGCTACACATTTCCAAAACATCGCAAGGTCGTAAATGTTGAAAGCTTATTACATTTCAATGAGGAACTTATTTCGTGGCTCAGTAACTAGACCTGCAGCGGCGTGTTTCCATTTAGTCGTTAACATCTATATGTGATTCTACGTAAAGAATACTAAAGTGTCAAAGTGGGAATCGGAAGCAACGCTTAAAATCATATATTTAGAAAAGAACGAGGCTATGAATGTTGAAAGTTTCCATATTTTATTGTGTTACGTTATGGAGATATGGCGCACTTACCCCTATGACGTAATCACTACTCCTATAAACTGCAACTTACGTTGGGATTTTCGTCGTTGGCACGCCAAAGCAAAGTCGACCAAGTTGTATGTGGTCTTTGCTTTGTCAATAGTCAGCGCATATTCTGCTTTTTTGATTAAAATGGAATACTTTGCGTACGTTTGAACGAGTGATCACCAAAGACAGAGTTTAATATAATATCATATCATCATCAAAGGCGCGAGTGGGACAAGCCGTGGCGCAGTAGTTAGGCCATTGAGTGAGTGCAACATGGACGGTAATTCAATTCCCCTTTTGACCTAACTGCTGCGCCTCTACGCATTAAATTATTACTGTTAACAATTTTTAATCTGTAACAAAAACAATTCTGAGTATCGATGTTGGATTAAGAAAGAAAAGAGATTTTGTCGCCTCGCGCTTATGAAAGACTTTTGACTCTCAAAAAGTAATATTTTCATTTAAAGTGGAATACTTTCTGCAGATTCAAACGAGCGAGCAGCAAAGGCAGAATTTAATATCACATTTTCGGAATAGCGCAAGGCCTTAATTAAAAAAAAAAGAATGTAAATGCGAGGGAAAAACGAAACTTCGACGGCGCGCCTGATCGACATCCTCCTAATTGAAACGAGAACGCCGACGACTTGTTCCACGAAAACGTCGAAATTCGCTGGGGGTATCGGGGAGTGGCTTATTGAAAATTTATGAAAATTGTTTTCCGATGTATCGAGCACGCGAGGAATAATAAAATCGCCACATTAAGACCGCTCGATGTATCCAGTAATTGCTTTACGTATTCACCTCGTACGCTGGAATATGAAATTCACCTTGTATGCTAGATTAGAATATGAAATGTACCTCGGCTCTCCCATTTTGTTGCAAAATTGAAACCCCGACGGCGGTTTAATTTTTAAAAAGACGGGCGGAACTAGGCGTCGGAATTTATCTACAGACAAAGCACTGAACTTCGCAGCACGAGAGAACTCATCTTTCATATAAAATTTACATTTTATGCCTGATGCGCCGCGCCGTTTTGAAATGTATATTTAATAACACCGTTCGTACCTGCCATTGCGAAAACAAATTAAATTTGTATTAAAGTTGTATTTAATAGCAGAGGTCGTGATATTTGCAGGCCATGAAAATACTGTCCAAGAAAAAACTGCTAAAAAAGGCGGGGATGTTCGGTAG
Source organism: Serrognathus titanus (assembly GCA_039766575.1). NCBI lineage: Eukaryota > Metazoa > Arthropoda > Insecta > Coleoptera > Lucanidae > Serrognathus > Serrognathus titanus. The sequence goes on from CM077911.1 coordinate 2,338,432, forward strand.
GATTCCCCCGAAGAAGGAGGGGAGAAAGAACGTGTCTCCTTTGCATCAGGTTTACAGGGAGATCGCCGTCCTCAAGAAGTTGGACCATCCGAACGTGGTCAAACTAGTTGAGGTGCTTGATGATCCTGTCGAGGATCACCTCTACTTAGTTTTTGAATTACTCGAAAGAGGGCAGGTTTTGGAAGTGCCAACTGACAATCCTCTGTCTGAGGAAGCCGCTTGGATGTACTTCCGAGATGTGATACTAGGAATTGAGTACCGTAAGTACACATATCATCATTATTTATATTCTGAGTTTAACAGTGCCCAGATACTCCAACGTAATACCAATCTGGCACTAATTAGTTTGTAGTTTGTACCCTGAGTCTGGGTCTAAGCCAAGTTTAATATTGTATATTGGACCCAGCTACTTCAACCCAATGCCAATGTTACCTCTGGCACTAATTTTTACAATATACATTTCCAAGTGGAAGCAATTTGTACCCTGAGTCTAGGACTAGGGCAAGTTTAACATTGCATACCGCACCCAGATCTCCAACTTATCGTCAACGTTATATCTTGCACCTATTTTTACTAAATACATATCCAAGTAGAAGTAGAACTTGTACCCTGAGGTCAATGCTATATCTGGCACCCGTTTTTACAAAACGTATTTCCAAGTAGAAGCAATTTGTACCCTGAGTCTAGGCCTAAACCAAGTTTAACATTGTGTACAGGTGCTCCGATCTAATAGTACCAATGCTATATTTGACACTAAACTCGACCACCTGTAACCAGAAAAATAAGAAGAGGAGATAACTTTGATTTACTCACGCCCCTGGGATATCCCCTCTTCTTATTAACATTCGCCGTTATTTAGTTTGTTTAAGATATGTTACCTTACAGTGCACTATCAGAGGATAATACACCGAGATATTAAACCTGCAAATCTACTGCTGAGCGAATCAGGTCGCATCCAGATAGCCGACTTGGGGGTGTGTAATGAATTCGACGGCACGGACGCTTTCTTATCGTCGACCGCCGGAACTCCCGCCTTCACCGCCCCGGAAGCTTTGGGAGAGCATCGTGCAGGATTCAGCGGAAAAGTAAGCGCGAATTAAATACATTTAAACACCCTCCTTCCGTTGGGGTGGAAGTTGTGGCGCAATGATTACGTTAGAAGGTGTTTCGCAAAGTGAATGATGATTCGATTACTTTTTTGACCTAGGCACTGCGCCAAATCAATCTAAACCAATTATATTAATGAAGCGGTTAAGGTGCCATGTGCTCCCTTTGTTCATTTCTTAATTTTTTATTTTAATCTATACACTTTGACCTATCGAGCTGGCTATCTTACCACTATAAACACCATAGTTCAGGCTGACTGACTGCAGTAGAATGAGAGGATTGAGAATGGTACCTCCTTGAAGTGAGAAAGTGGATCTACCCCTCTGTTAACCATTAGGGCGACTTGGGATAACGCCCTTCGTTTGGCCTGGAGATGTAGCCTTTCATATGTTGTACTTACCGTCTACAGTCTTTTGTTAACTGTTAGGGTGATTTGGGAAAAAAAAGGCTTTTTGTCCTTGAATTATCGTGGAAATGTACCCGGTAGTACTTCGTATGTTGTACCTATCAAACTCCTTCCATCGATTGTTGACGAGACGTAAGGCGAAAAATATATTTTGATTACTTGACGTCTGTGGAAGGAGAGAAAGTGTATATACCTTGTTCTCCCCTCTGTCGGAGAGATTTAGGGTCGAAAAAGTCTCGCCCTTTATTTGATCCTTGCTTGTCGTGAAGATGTACTACTTGTTCCACTTTTTTCGTTGTACCCATCTCCTTTTGGTTATTGGGAAGTTTGAGACAAAAAAGTAAAGATTCTTTTGGTTAACGTCTGTTATTTGTCCTTTAATTGTCGTGGAGATGTATCCGGAAGCACTTCCTCCCTGCCTGGAGCTCCCATCGATTGTTATTGTATCTACCTCGAACGCCGTCTATCAGGGAGAAGTAAGGTGAAAAAAATTCTGTTGATTTGACTTCCATGGAAATGTAGTCTGTAGCTCTTTCCATGGCAATCTCAAATTCCTTTACCTTTGAGAAAGTGTACATACCTTGTTCCCAGCTCTATTAGGGAGATTCGGGGACTAAACAAAGTCTCATCCTTTAATTTGATTCCTGCTTGTCGTCTGGCGATGTAGAACTTCTCTCATTGTGCCTACTTCCTACCTCCCTTTGACCACTATTAGGGAAATTTAAGACAAAAAAAGGAAAGTCTCTTTTGGTTAATGCCCTGGTAATGGTTGTGGAGATTGACCCGATAGCACTTGATAAATTGTGCCCTTAGAATAACAGGGGGCGAAGCATACTTTTTTGGTAGTACCCCTTGTTTGACCTTGAAAATATTGCTAGTAACCTCACACTTCGTACTCTCTTTGTAGTGCTTTTTGTTGTCTGTTAAGGAGATGAAGAGGCTGAAGAAAGACTCTCTTTTGTTTAGCGCCTTTTATTTTTCTTTGGGTTGTCGTTTTGACTTCCACGGGATGAAGCAGTTTTCTAGTTAATCTCGCACTCTACGACTCTTGAGAGAGTGTATCTATCTCGTACCTTTTGCCTCTTTTGATTAACGCCCTTTATTTTTCCTCCAGTTGTCATGGAGTTGTATCCGACAGCAATTATCTGCCTCAAAGTTCCTCTATAGATCGTTAAAGATGAAGAAAAAATTCGCTTGTCTAATGACCTGTAGCCCTTTTCTTGTTAATCTCACACCTTCGTATTCTTGAGGGTGCGTGTACCCCTCTCTGTTTATTATTAAGGGGATTAAGAGACAAATCAAAGAGTCTCTTTATTTTTCCCTACAGTTGTCGTGGAGTTGTACTCATTAACACCTTCATGCGTTGTACCTACCTCAAAGTTTCCTAGCGATTGTCAGATCGTCAGATAAATATGGGACCCTATTTTTGAGAGAGCGTATTTACCCTTGTGGACCCTTTTCTATTGACCGTTAAGGAGATTAAGAGGCAAAAAGAGTATCTTTTGATTAACGCTCTTTATTTTTCCTCCAGTTGTCGTGGAGTTATACTTTATACGTTGTTCAAACCTCAAACTCCCTCTACAGATCGTTAGAGAAATATGAAGATGAAGAAAAATTTCTGATGGTTAATGACCTTCACGAAAATGAAACCAGTAACACGTTTCTTCTTCTTCACACTCTCCTACTCTTGAGAGATTGTACCCACCTACCCTGTACCTCTCTTTATAGGTTTTTACGTCACCCTCTTCTGGCCATTAGTTTCCCTGATACCCTCTCCCTATAGCTACCAGTAAGGATTATAAATAAACTGGATTGTTTTTATTTTGTTGCTTGTATTCGTACGAATACTTACTTTCATTTCCTCAGAGCAAAATACGTTCGAGTTCCAGTTAGGCCTTATGCGTATTCATTTTCAAATCAGGTTGGACTCAATTTCTGGCCCAACACTTCGGATTTCCTAGCTAAGCCCCAGACTTTCAATTTCAGTAGATCATCAAGTTGGGTTCAATTTACGACCCAGTTTGTGCCTAAAATTAGAAAGGTCTGGTTGAAAATTGAATCTAATTTGGTAAAAGAGGTATGGGGTCCAGTTCGGTTTAGGAATTTGGTAATTATTCCTCCCACTTTTTAACTTTTTTAGTCATTCAAGTTGACTCACATTGGAGTATTTGTATTTCAGGCAGCCGATATATGGTCCATGGGTATAACGCTGTTCGCCTTCGTGTACGGCAAGGTACCCTTTTACGACGACAACATCGTCGCGTTGTACTCAAAAATCCGGCACCAATCGGTCGAGTTTCCGACGTGTAGGGTCATATCCGACAAGCTGAAGGATCTCATCGCGAAAATGCTCATCAAGGACCCCAACAGCAGGATCGTCCTGCCCGAAATTAAGGCAAGCACGGTTTTAACAATGTCCACCGTCCGACACGAAACTCATTTCACTGTTTAGGTCCACCCTTGGGTGATCAAGAACGGCCGCTGTCTATTACCGAGCGAGGAAGAAAACTGCCACCTTGTGGAAGTTACGGACGAAGACGTCGCCAAAGTGGTCACGTCGATTCCCAAACTGGACACGTTGATTTTAATCAAACATATGCTCAAAAAACATTCTTTCCAGGTAGGTTCTACGTTGTAGAAAACAAAATTCTGATGAAGGGTTACAGTAGCATACGTTTTCCCATGAGCCGTGCATCCCCTAAATGCTGCTTGTGAAATAAATGATAGTTTTCGGAATCGATTAATGTAATTGTTTCATTCTATTTATAGAATCCTTTCTTACATAGAAGAGAAAACCACAGGAAAAGTAATCCAGAGCAAACTCCGTTGAATAGGTTGCACATAGGTCGTTCGGGTAGATCAAATTCGGCCCCCGGTTCCTACGACTGGGTACAAGGAAACCAGCTGTCACTGGATTCACCCTTGGAAACGGTGACGGAAGCGAAAGCAGATCCTTTGGACGCCAGACCGCCGGATGACACAAAAGCCATCATGGAGAGGCGGTGATAATCGTTTTTAAAAACTCAACTACGACTTATTTTATTAACTGGTGTTTGCATACGTCATTTTGTAGTTAAGTTATTTTTTAAATTGTATGTACTTACAACTCCATGTTTTCTCAACCTCGTTTTGGACGAGCGTATGCGCGGACTTACAAAAGAATAAAGAAAAAAAACACTAAACGAGTCAATAAAAACTGTACCGCGTTAACTAATTAATTCAAAATCAAATCAGCAGCGCTGATTGATGCTTAAGTGATCTTAGATCTGTTAAAATTAGGGACCACATAAACTTGTCGTTAATAAATCCTAGAAGGTAGAAATACTCAAACGATTCGTTATATTAAAAGAAGAAGAAGAAAAATAAAATATGTTTCCTCTACCTTAAAAAAAAACAACGTTTCCTTGACAGTTTTCTAGATTTTTCGCGCGCGCTTACGAATCCGTTAGTTAGAGAAATGAACAAATTAAGCGCGTGACGTGTTACTGTAGATTAATAATAATAATAACAATAATAATAAGAAACTGCATGACATTTTCAACTTTAAACGGGTATTTATGTAAATAAAATTTTTAAAAGATTTGTATATTGAAAGCACATATTTTATAAAATTTTGCACTTGTTCTATCGTGTTCGCAGTTGTGATGTCACGTTTAATAATGGAACCTTTTTCTCCAGCTTCAAGTGAAAATCAATTGTTTGCTCAATTCTAAAGTATACACGATCAAAAACAACAGTATGTAAATAAATACGAGAGTTTACAATGTTTGTTGTTCTTATGAAGTACGCGCCTGGGTCCTATACATATCAAGTTTAGAACCAAAACGAGCACTCGTGTCTTAGTCATGATGCATTAGGTTGGCACGCTTGGGTTTACAATCACCATTGAGTATGCTATGCAAGAACCAGATTTATTGTCCAACCCTCGTATTTGCGCCTAGAATTTACTTTCTTTGCTTCTGTGAAAGTCGTCTCTGAAGTATGCTGATTCATAATTCAACGTTCCGGTAATAAATTCTAATTAAATACGAACATAAAAGTTTTCCAACTTAATTCGGACGAGGTATAGACAAGTTTGTAAGTAATTTGTGTAAATTCACAAAGTTTCTCCTCTTTCAATATCGAAGGTGTCGTTTAATAAATCTAAAAAAAATAAATAAAAATAAAAATGATCGAACTTTGTTTGCTGGTTACATTGTCTCTTTATGTATAATAAAATAAATTCCGATTATTAAACGTAGTTTTTTTTTCCTTTCTTTAACACTAAGTTGAAGTTATGATTAGGTTCTGACCTTCCAGAACAGGATGCTCCACGAGAACATATAACAGAACATGAGGAATTTGTAGAGGTCGTCCGGGTTGCGGATGTCGAATATTTCAACTTCCATCAGGAATTCGTAAACTTCATGTAAGTATTGCATTTTCCTGAACGCTTGCAAAACAGACAGTACAATTTCACATTGTGGACAGAAAATGTCACGAAATGTCTAAAGTGACATGTGTGATGGATGCTGTCGTTCTGAAACTACACAGCGTGCAACAAAAATTTCACAACGTTTTCGTTGAGACTGTCTCAACGACTAACGCGAAGCAGCAGCAAGACCAACAGCAGCGGCAGTAGCAGCATCACCACCAGCAGCAGCCCTGAGGAAGTTCTTCTGCAACGAAGAACGAAACGTCGGCAGTGAAGAAATCCGAGACACGCGGTTCCAACCGGAAGCCAAGAATTCAACGATGGTATAGATGTTTGAGCAAATCACAAAAGCTTTTGATTCCGGGAGTAAAGTATTAGGGACTTTCTGTGATCTGAGCAAAGCGTTCGACACAGTGAATCACGAAATACTTCTACAAAAATTGTATTATTACGGCGTGAGAGGTAAACTCCTAGAATTCTTTAAGTCTTGTTTAACAAATAGACAACAGCAAGTAGACTGGCAAGGAAATCTGTCTCAGAAGCAACTCCTAAAGGCCGGAGTACCACAAGGATCCATACTGGGCCCGTTACTCTTCATAATATATATGAATGATCTACCCAACAACATTCCAAGAGCGGAAAGTTATCTATACGCTGATGACACTTCCTTTTTAATAACAAATGCTGACGGCAAAGAAAAATGTCAACAGATGCTTGAGGTCCTATCAGAAGCAGAGAAGTGGTTTGTCGCAAACAAACTTAAATTGAATACAACCAGAACAAAGCAACTAACGTTCTCGACAAAGCTAGAAGGACAGCAAAAAGGTAGTATGAAATTTCTAGGAGTTCATTTTGACAATGACCTCACTTGGAATACGCACATTGACCATCTCAGTTCCAAATTATCAACCACTTTATACTGCCTCAGAAAACTACTTACCTGCACCGTTTACGAAACCCTAAAAACCGTATATTATGCAAACTTCCATAGCCTGCTATCTTATGGAATATTGGTCTGGGGTAATTCAACTGAAGCAAAGCGAATATTCATCTTGCAAAAAAAAGCGATAAGGATTATTCACGGTATACACGATCAGAAAGTAACTTGTAAACCTCTCTTCCATAAAAGTAAAATACTTACTCTGGCTAGTATATACATACATACCTGTGTCAAATATGTAATCCAAAATCCTAAAAAATAATCCACAAATGCAGATTTTCACACTTACGATACAAGGAAGAAAGACGATATTGTTATTCCCTACCACAGGATTTCGAAGTCACAACACGGTACCACCCATTTGGCGTTTAAAATCTACAACAAACTACCTGAACATATCAAGGAACTACCAAGCAAGAAAATATTACAGTGGCTAAAAAACTTTTTACTGGACCAAGTGTTTTATTCCGTAGATGAATATTTAGAGTCGCATGTGTCCATGTGAATTTATGTTTATGTCTTTGTTATTGTTTCGTCTTGATCATGAATAATTTACTATTTTCAATTTTAAATTTTTATACGCTCCTACTTTTGTATTATTATCTCTAGGTTTTCTATTTTTGACAATGTCCGACAAGATTTGTATCTTATTGGCAAATAAATTTATTTCTAAATTTCTAAATTATCGCTTGATAGCTTCGTCAGGAGTGAAATTAAATTAATTTCACTTAAATTTCTCGAAAAATATGGTGGATGCGCCGCGTATTCAGTAAATTGATAATATCTCCGGAACTATTGCAGCTAAGTCGATATGGTTTTCACTGTTGTCTAGCTCTTAACGAGCTGTACATGATAGCAGTAATAGCTTCTGGAATAATTTCTTGATTGAGAATTTTCACCTAGAAAACGTAATTTTAAAAAATTTTGCACGCTTTCTTAAAGGAATAACTCAAGAAGGAATCGAGATATTCACTTCTGGTTTGCGCCGTTTTATAGACTTTGAAGAGACGAATTTAACGGTGGCTCGCGCAAGTCTCTAGCTCTAACCGTTGTCGAGATATCGAGAGTTTTTTCCTAGAAGACGTGATTTTCAAAATTTTGCACTTTCCTTAAAGTAATAACTCAAGAACGAATCGCGATATTCATTTCTGGTTTGCGTCATTTTATAGACTTTGAAGAGGCGAATCTAACGGTGGCTCGCGCAAGTCCCAAACTCTAACCGTTCTCGAGATATCGAGCATTATCTCCTAGAATACGCGGCGCATCCACCATTTTTTTAGAGAAAAATTGCGATATCTGGGGAACGAAGGCAGATAGAACAAAACCGCTTTCACCATTCAATGACCCATAGAGAATGCCATCATTTAGTGCTAAAACAATTTATTTGTTACGTAAGGAGAATTTTTGCTCTAAATAAAACTTCGTAGTTTCTAGATCAAGCAATTATTTCAGAAGCTATTACTGCCATCATGTAGAGCTCATTGAGAGCTAGACAGCAGTGAAAAGAGCATCGACTTAGCTGCAATAGTTTCGGAGATATTAACAATTTACTGGAATACGCGGCGCAGCCACCATCAGTGTTGCCATCTGTTAATCGCTTATTCATTCGCAATATGAGTGTGTCATTTTCTTGACTTTACTCTCAAGGATTCTGCAAAGCTTAAACTATAGCTTTTTTTGAATAATTGAAAATCGGTCAATCGACTAGGGTCTTCTGTATGTCATAAGCGTTTTCGATTCACCTCTTAGATACTCTCAGATACTCTCTCTATCCCATATTGTTCCGTGATGTTAAAACAAGAGGAGAGCAGTGAATTGAGAATGTAGAATAAGGCGATAGTGTTACAGGTTACTCCTTATGCTGTTGTGTTTTATCGCAGCCTCCAGAATTCCGACTTATTCTACAACTCTCTGTAAGAGGTGGTTTGCAACGTGAATAATTCGCAGCAGAACGCCTCATATATCTTAGAGGACGCTCCATAGAGCAATACACCAATTTATTTTTTGTTTGCGTATCTTTTAGAAACAAAATTCAATAAATGCCAACAAAATGCACAAAAAAATTGTAACAAAATTGAAAAAGAGGAACTTCTCGTTAAAAAATTATCTAACAAATACAGGGATGTATCAAAAATTAATGCACACACTTGCACGATGTCAGCATTGAACAAGCTGTGCGTAGGGTTGTTCCTAAATTCAGTATTAAGAGCAAATATAAGTCTAGCAAACGTCCAATAAAAATCGTGCTTGTACAGGATGAGTTAGGAGGGACCGAACACCATAGAGATTTGTTCACTTTGAATGGAGCGAAATTATAAACAAAACATGTCGCAGGCAAGCTAAATTCGCTCATCTTTGTAATGGCCGCAAAACACCTGTGTCCGTTTTGGAAAATGTGTGACCAGAGTTACAACTTAATTCATTCTGCAGGTTTTGATCGTAATTTTGGTGAAGTAACTAAATTAAAGGACGAGAATTAGCATCACAGTTAAGACGAGTACTGTTGTAAAACTCAAGGCGTGTTCCGTTTCCTTTTGTCTCCCTTTGTATCAACATTTGGATGAGTAAAAGCTGATTTAATTGTTATTAGTAACAACTAACTGCTTTAATTAATGTACAGAAGGCCGTTTATTAAATTGTTTAGAATGAAGTTAATGTTAAATTTCTGAGTGCCATCTCATCATTAGTTTTTCAAATAGCGACTTGCTCTCAGTTAGATTATCGGAAGATAATTCCACAGATTTTATAGTGACAAACGAAGGCAGGTGAGCGATTGAGCATGAAGATTGACTTTAAAATTGATTAGTTGGCAAAAGCAGTAATTATCAAAACGCTGATGAGAAGACGCTGAGTGGAGGATCCGATTGGAGAATGTGCAGACGTTTAACCTCACACCCTGTGATGCGTTCAGCATTAACTATTAAATACTAAAAAACAAAATTTAAAAAATGTTTCGTGAAGCTAATACGCTTATTTAGAGTAATCGAGGAATGTCTTTTTTTTATGAGACCCCTAATTTCAGGAATTTATGAAATGTAAGTCGGGTGAACGTACTCATTCGTAAGAGCACACCTCCCCCTCCCTCCGCAGAGGCTAATAATTACGCTTGCACAACCATGTGCATAGTGTATTTGGCAGAGATTACGTGGCATGAATTAATCAACCTAATTACTCTTGCGGATCCACTCATATGTAACAAACGTTGATGGAGAGAGGAGGATACGACTGTAATCATCGTCGCCGAAAAGAAGAATAAAGCAAAATCCTGTTTGCTGTGACCGAGTATAATTTCAAAATCCGAGCTTCACGTTTAGCTTTGAGGACGACGCCGAGAGAGAGAGACGACCTTTTACGACTTTAATCTGATAAAATTTAGTTACGAATTCAAATTCAATAAACTGTACTTATTTATTTATTCTATTCGGCGAGCGATCACAATAAGCCGCTTAATAAACGAGCACTCTCTTCGTTTTGAATCGTTTGAGAGCCAACAAGAGCATGCGTGAAGTTTACCGAAATGTGTCGGTAACTACTTACGGGTTATTCAGTTCTGTGTTGCGGGTAGCCTATACGATACGATGCTACGACATGAAATGACTCTGAAATCTAGTAGACGTGGACTTCAATTAGTTTGTGGTCACTTCATAATGGATCCCAATTATTGGGGCAGTTAGAAATTTAATTGTTTAAAAAAAATTGAACCAGATGTTGTAGAGACTTATTTTATAAATGTGAACAACACAAGGTTCTACCAAGATTGCTTTAGGAAGATGACAATTACTATGCATAAGTAGGCAAGATCAAGGTTGGCGCAGCTGCAAAGTATGAAGTGTGAGTTGTTCTTTTACGAGACGTAATTATTAGTAATTTTCCAAATAAAACAGGAATTACCTATGAAATCAGTGTAACAAATTCACAAATAATTGTGTAAATAATTGTCTGTTAATTCATTTGTTGTGCGTACAGGATTTGATAAAATCGCGTGCGTGAATGCCACAGATCACGAGAGCCATTCGCCGCGAATCAAAATGAGTGAGTTTTTCGACGAACACAAAAGAATATTGCGCGTAAGTGTGGACGGCGTTCGCGGCATGAGGGTAAGTGTGTACGATGCTTGTCAACGAATTCTTAACACGGCAATTTGAATTGTTTTTTTGTTTTAATGATTTACTTGTTTACCTGTCAGAGCAGGATTTCAAAGCGAGATGGCTGTAATCCTTAGTATGGAATAATCTACTTTAGGTGATTTGTACGCATTCGTCAAAAACATATTCGTATTTCGAAAACGGAGTTGAAGTAAAATTCCTCTTAAAGGTCAAGTTCACGATGCCACGCCGCCATATCATAAAACTATAAAAAAACAACTTTATGACGGTATTTATTTCATTCGTCTGCACTTCTATTTTTTATCCAGGAGCGGATCGTCGTTTTAAGGCTATTTTTTGATTAATTATTCCTCGAAAAGTAGAAAGAGTTTCCTTAACATTTTCCCCATACTCTCGGATGTATTGGGTTTCATCTCTCGAAAGAAAGAAATACAAACAAAATCTACCGTCTTTCGCATTTTTTCTTGTCTTCAGAAATAAAAACAAAGAATTACGATCAATAATGTGACAAATTGCATTAAAAAAATCGTCGAAAGAAAGAAAAACTAACAAAATCGATCGCCACTAACAAAATCGATGCGCATTGCATAGAAAAATTTTTAACATTTTTCTAAAAACAAAAGACGATCTATCATCGATTGTTGTGGGACATGGGTTTTTGTCGACAAAAAAGAAGAAGAAACAAAGGACGATCGACCTCAGTGCATGAGAGAACTTTTAATTTAAAAACAAAAGAAAAAGAATCGCCTTTCACGTTCTTTTTTCTTTGGAAGTAAAATAAAGAACGCAGAAAGAAACAAAAGACAACTGATGAAAGGAACAACAGACAGTCGATGGCAATATAAGACAATATCCGATTTTCAATCCTTATTGAAAACACAAAAAAATACAAACAGACAGAATAATACAAAATAGAAACAACAAAATAAAATGGCGGTCGGTAATTCGATTTTCATTTCTTCGTCGAAACAAAGAAAAACTAACAAAATTGATCGTCTTTGGTGTTTCTTTTTCTAAAACAAAAGATGGTCGATCGCATGGGAGAACTTCTGGCATCTTTTCTTAGAAAAAAGAACAAATGATGATCGATTACAGTCTATAAGGGAACTTTTGATTTAAAAGCGAAACAAAAGACTTTCAAATGTTTGTAAGTTTAACTTGAAAAGTGATATTCAAAAAAAGAAGAAGACACTCAATTTTACAACGAAATTTGACATTTTTATTAATCAAAAGCCGGGGGAGAGGGAAAGCACAAAAGATCACCGGAACAAGTCTCCGTCATTGTCTTCATCGAAAGAAAAAACAAAAGACGATCGGTAAGAGAACTCTTGATTTCAAAACAAAAGACGTTCGAATGTTTACCAAATGTTTATAAGTTTGTCTTTAAAAAAATGAATTCTAGATTAAAAAAAAAAGACTAAAAGGGAGGCACGAAAGATCTGCGTCATTTTTTTTAACTTAAAACTGAAGATGCAGAAAACAAAACAGAAACAAAAGACGATCGACTGTTGTAAGAAATGTTTCTTGGTTGAAAGAAAAAACAAAAGACGACCGACCCCACTGCATAAGAGAACTTTTGACTTAAAAGCGAAGCAAAAGGCATTCGAATTTTTGTAAGTTTGGATTAAAAAAAAGACGAAACATTTTACGGTGAAATTTGACATTTTTATTCACCAGAACCGTTGGGGGCACAAAAGATCTGCGTCAATTTTTTTTAAACTTAAAACTGAGATGCAGAAAACAAAACAGAAACAAAAGACGATCGACTGTTGTAAAAAATGTGTCTTGGTCGAAAGAAAAAACAAAAGACGACCGGCGACACTGCATAAGAGTACTTTTGATTTAAAAGCGAAGCAAAAGACACTCGGATGTTTGTAAGTTTGACTTGAAAAATGAAGTTCTGGATTAAAAAAAAAAAAACAAAGACACTCAATTTTACAACGACATTTGACGTTTTTATTCATCAAAAGCCGGGGGGGTGAACTAAAGAGCATCGGAACAAGTCTTCGTCATTTTTTTTAAATTAAAACTAAAGACACCAGGTAATCACAAGTCGGTCATGTCACCTCGTCTTTTACAAGGCTCGGTGGACCTCTTGCCCTACCCGATGTATACTATATGTCAAAAGGGGGACGCTCTGTACTGCCGATCATGCATGCGCCTCAATTCTTTCACAAGAGAGAGGCGCCCTTCGACAATATCTAAACGTCTCCCGTTGTCCGGTGTTTAAATAAAAAAATTCGTTTGTGTTGTCACGTATGTGTTACCTGGAAGCGTCCTCTATGTCGGTAGTCAAGGAAAAAGGATACAGGTATTCAGGATCCAGTAAAATGTTCTCTTTCTTAATGAAAATACCTCGTTGTACTTAATAACCTTTTTTTAAATAAAAATTTCTTATCTGCTTGCTTTGTGGAAGTTTTACTTGTGGAGGTCCTTATTTATTTTCCCGTTGTCATGGTTACCGGAACATCCCCGTTCTGATCTAGTTACATACTGGATTTGAGTTGGTAACTAAACGTCACGTTTTGACAATTAGCGTTTACCTTAGATATGACTACATTTTATGGAAATTGAACTAACTTAACTCCAAACAACAGGTAAGTATCTAAAATACATTATTTTCTAATTATCTAACTTCTAAAACCTTACCTATCTAAAATAATTCGCAGCTTAATTTAGCTTAATAAACAAACTTAACCTATAATAACGTCCTACACTCTTATTACCTACACTTTGTCTTTTTTAGTTTTAGCACTTCCATATAAGTGTTCGTCACACAATCCTTTATAGTCTATTAAGAAATCCGGCGCATGGTCCCATCGAAGGCGCATTCGTCGGCCGTCTTCTAAATATACCAACCTTCTCTTATTCTTGGCCTGCTTTCTGCCGTCCACTGGGTAATGTAAGGCTGTTAGTGGCCCCCGGAATGAGCCAAACCTCTTGCTACGAAATCCCAGTGTTTGGTCGCCCACTCAAACTGGTCTACCACCTTGGAGCTCCCCTCTGGGATGCTAATTTGATTCGTTGAGCTGCAATTATGCTTTCTATAACTGCTGCTGTCCGTTTTCGTTTTGTATTTGTCATATAGTCTGTTTGTTTGTTTGTTTTAGATGTATGTCGCTTTCCAGAAACGTCTCGTCATTCTTGCGTCTTCCTCGTCAAGTTGTTTCGAAAGCTGTTGTTGAACGTCTGCTGGATCGTGGCACTGTTGTATATGTTTTTAATTCTTCCTACGCAATGTAATTGTTTAATTAAATTTTTTAAAAAGGTAATTAACGCTGCAATGTATATACAGGGTGTCGCAAAAGTTCCCGGAATTTTGTTTAGATTCAATTTTTTGATGTTCTTTGTGGATTTTTCTAAAAACTGATAATTCTATTGAATTTTTCATGAAGTTTTGGTCTAGAGTGCGTTTTTAAATTGTTTGTTTATTTTGAGTTAAGCGAACTATGGAACGTCAAAATGAACGTGTCACAATTATAGAATTACACAGGACAGGAATGAAGACGATTGACATTGTTCGGACTACGGGTTTTAAGAAATCTACTGTTTACGACACTGTGAAACGATTCAGGGAGATTGGTGGAAGCGCGGATCGTCCTCGGAGTGGGCGACCTACTACAGCAACTACGCCGGAAAACGTCAACAAGCTGCGCTGCCGAATTCGTCGTAATCCTGAACTTTCAATGCGAAAAACGGCACTTCAGCTCGGCATCAGTAAGGACAGCGTTTGCAGGATGGTCAAGACGAAGCTTAGAATGCGTAGTTACAAGATTGATCGCGCCCATTTCCTCAACGACACGATGAAGCTCAAACGATTGCAGAAATCTCGGCGGATGCTTCGCCTGGTCGCTGGTGATCGTTTGGAGAAAATCCTCTTTACGGATGAGAAGATTTTTACCATTGAGCCCCTCCACAATCGCCAGAATCACCGCCAATTACTCAAGAAGGGTCAGAAAAAGTCTACAGCTGCAAATATCATCGCTCGCAGCCATTTTCCGGCCTCTGTGATGGTTTGGGCCGGCATGTGCGCAACAGGGAAGACGCCGCTGATCTTCATTGATAGAAACGCAAGAATCAACGCCGCTAACTATCAACAGCAAGTTCTCCGCGACGTACTAGAACCATGGGCGGTGGACTACTTTGGCGAAGAAGGATTCACGCTTCAACAGGACTGGGCGCCAGCGCATTCGGCCCAATCAACCATCGCCGTCTGCGAGGAGCTGTTTCCCGGATTTTGGGGCAAAGATACTTGGCCTCCATACTCGCCAGATCTCAACCCAATGGATTACTCCGTATGGTCCATCTTGGAGCAGAAGATCTCGGGAAGGCGCTACAATACTGTGGAAGCGTTAAAAGCGGCGTTGATGCGCGCCTGGGACGAAATTACGGCGAGAGAGTGTGCGACCATCATACACAATTTCCCAAAGCGTCTTCGTAAATGTATTGAAGTCGATGGAGGCAATTTTGAACATTTATTGTAAAATTTTCGTTTATTTCTTAATATTGTTTTAATAAAAGTGTTTTGTTCTTTGAACTTGTTAGTTCGTTGACTTACACAGCTGTTATAGACTGTTTAAATATTTTAAAAAATTCCGGGAACTTTTGCGACACCCTGTATAATATGTATATAACGGGTGATTTTTTTGCTATTTGGTTTTTCAGTGTAAATTTTTGCAGTATACAAAAAAGATTCGTGACAAGTGGCAATGCCAAAAGTGCTCAGTAAGGTTTGCCATTTCACCATGAATAGACTAACAAACGAACAACGCTTGCAAATCATTGAATTTTATTATCAAAATTCGTGCAGTGTGAGAAATGTGTTTCGTAAATTACGTCCATTTTATGGTCGTCATAATCGACCCACCGAACAGGCTATTCAAGCTGTTGTGACCATATTTCGCACCAGTTTCACTTTATTGGACATTAATCCACCAACCCGTATGCGAAGAGTGCGTACCGAGGAAAATATTGCTGCTGTATTGGCCAGTGTCAATGAAGATCGCGATATGTCAATTCGTCGCCATTGACAACAATTGGGCTTGTGTTATTCGACCACCTGGAAGATTTTACGTAAGGACCTCGGTATGAAACCACACAAAATACAGCTGCTGCAAGAACTGAGGCCAGGTGACGTACCACAACGTCGTTTGTTTGGTGAATGGGCCTTAGGAAAGATCTATTTTTCTATCGAAAAATTTTCTTCAGCGACGAAGCTCATTTTTGGCTCAATGGGTACGTCAACAAACAGAATTGCCGAATTTGGTGCAAAGAGCAGCCAGAGGCAGTTCAAGAGCTGCCAATGCACCCTGAAAGATGCACTAGTTTCAACAAGACGGTGCCACATGCCACACGGCACGCGATACCATGAACCTATTGAGAGGCGAGTTTGGTGAGCAATTAATCTCACGTTTTGGAGCAGTCCAATGGCCGCCAAGATCATGAGATTTGACCCCACTAGACTACTTTTTGTGGGGATACGTGAAGTCTCTCGTGTACAGGGACAAGACAGCTACAATTCCAGCCCTGGAAGACAACATTACAGCTGCCATTGGTGAGATACCGGCCGAAATGCTGGAAAAAGTATGCCAAAATTGGAGCCCACGGATGGACCACCTACAGCGTAGCCGCGGACAACATTTACATGAAATAATGTTTAAAAAGTAAATGGCAGGCATTCATTTATCAGCCCAAATAAATATTTCATTCACTTTTGCAAATTTTATGTGTTTTTTTCAATTTTCAAAACCCAAACGGTTAAACCATCACCCGTTATTATGTATAATACTAGTAAACAAGGTCAAGGTAGCACAGCTGCAGTATTTACATAAAGGGATTCTTTGTAGTCGTAGATAATATAGCTTCAGCTTCTGCTGCGTTTTTATTTTATGAAAGTCACATAAGCAATAGGATTTCATTCCAAATTGAAAACGTATTCGGCAATACAATTTCTTGTTGCATGTTAAACAGTCAATTCCGGGGCTGACTTTTGATATTCCGGAGGGGCTGTTTTTAATAAAAAAACATTTAAAAAATAGCTATCAATTTGTTTCCCTTTCAGTAGATATGTACTCGCATAAATCACGGCATTAAAGCGATCTTCGGCAAAGCGCATACATCAAGCCCGCTGAAATATGGTTATTATTTCAGGTCGACGTTACACATCGCGGAGTTGATCGTTTTTTCTGCGGATCAATTTTAATTTTGCGCGCGGATTCGAGGAGGAATCGAGGAATCAATTTGGCACGGGACTTTACTTCCTGCGCGGATCATTAGCAATAAGACAAATTGCAAAGGAGAGATTTATTGTCGCCTATCATAGCGTTTTATCTCTCGTGCGTTTATATTTAACTAGCTGCGTGATTTATGCGTACCAAATTCTCTCTGCAAATGCTGAAATATTACGGTGGCAGCGCGACGAGCAAAGATTTGACGGATGTTTATGTCGCCCATTCAGCTGCCGCTGCTGCTTATTTAAGTTCGAAATTGTTGATTTGATTTGGGCGGTGTTTGTTGAAGGCGTACGGTATTTATTCGTGACGTTCTTCCTATCTGCGCCTGGCACCGTTGTAATACACGAACGCTGCTGCCTGCATTCCTTCACGCTCTGCCTCGCCTTTCATTGCTGCTTTTATACTGGAGTTCCTCTATCACAAATCTGTCATTCACTTGCAGTTATTCACACGTACTACAATGGAGATGGTATTTCATCTATTCACAACCGCAATTACATAATTGTCACCTACATTTCCCGTTCAATTGCGCGTTTACGAATGCACGGATCGCCTGGCTGAACGTATTAAAAACATCTGCCTTTTATTTGGTTATTAGATCGAAAACTCCGATGATTACGATCAAAATCTGCAACTCAGCACACACGTGTCCGAAAACGCAAGCAGATGTTTTAAGGACATCGCGGTGCGCTTTAGGCTAAAGCGCGTTTCGTCATGTTTTGTTTATAATTGCATTTTCTATTTCTGTACAGACTACCGATTTCATACATCGTTGATAATTCTCCTTGACAACACCCAAAATATTTCTTTATTTCGTTTTGTGATGAAATCTGTTTCAGGTATCTACCTAACTACGTTATGTACGTCTTCAAGAAATTACTAAAGTATTTTTATTAAATTAGAACCTGATATAGCCTTAGTTCAATTTCGTCAGGCTTTTAAGACGCCTCCCCCCTTCCCCCTGCACCATCAACGAAATTAGTAATAAATTAATAAAGTAATGATGCGTAAACGATTTCGACAATCGGCCCTTTTGTTGTGGTTTACTCTCTCACTATTAAAGTACTCGAGCGCAGACGAAATTATTATTTAGTAGCGACATTATTTTCTAAGGTCACGTCGTTAAGCGCCGTCGAATCGTGCTTTAATATTTAATTTTTCGCATTCTAACTCCACTTGCGGGTCTTTGTTCGGGCGTAGGCGGACAGAAGAACGTAACTTTTTATTTGTGCATAAATACAGGATGTTACTGAACTTGAGTCGAATGTGTTAAATTAGTTACACTCTGTCATAAGTTGAATCTTTTTTCACTCAAAAGTGAGCATGGGGTCACATGCATGGGGTCCCCCTCATCTTCTCTTAGCTCTTTCTGTTGTGAGTTGCTGCGATCTATCTGAAAACAACTACTTCTCGTCATCTTCAAATTACCTTTTTTCATTCAAAAGTGAGTATGGGAGTCCCATGCATGAGATCCCTCTTATCTCCTTTTAGCTCTGTTGTGAGTTGCTGCGATCTATCTGAAACGACCTACTTTTCGTCATCATCAAATAAAGGGTGTAATTATTTTATTTAGCGAAATGTGCATTCTTTGGACTTTATTTCACTTAAAAGTGCATGTGACACATCCCTCCCCCGACCCGTCTCATTCTAGCTTCTTCTGTCGTGAACTGTTGCGACCTATCTGAGGCAAGCTCCTTTTTGAAGTCATCTTAAAAAAGTTGCTGGTTTCGGATGGATCGCAGCAGCTCCTAACAGAAAATCCTAGAAAGAGACAAGGATTTGAGACGAGGTAACTCAAAATGGCAGTCTAAGAAACAGTAGAAAAATTAGAAGGCATACACCAAATAGAAGATTCCGAAAGAGAAACTCAACTTAGATTGAGTTTAGATCTTAGAGATCTTACATTTGAAGAAGTAAGTCGTGCGCCTTTTCTTCTACATCACAAATAATTGCCTTAGGATATCCATTTCAGTCTTTCCAGAAGCTTGCCACTCAAAAAAAAAAACATGATGGGCAAGGAAGGATTTAGCAAGATGAAGTCAAGCAGCACTAAAGAGAGAAGAAGGAGAAGATGTGATGCTCAAAAAAAGCAAAACCGACAGACCAGGGAACAAGAAGTGAAAGGTGAGAGGGGATGCACCAGATAGAAGATGGAAATAATTCTGAAAGAGAAACACAGATTGGGCTTGACGTCGTCCACCTTTTCTTCTACTCTAGAAATCATTGTTTTACAAATTGCCTTTTACTTTTTGCATCAACTTGAAAAAGAGGTGCCACTCAAAAAAGAGGACTCATAACAGACCGAGAAGTAGTAGTAAAAGGAGAAGAAGAAGAATTGGAAGAGAAGATACAAATTTCACAGAAGGTCCTAGAAGGAAACGAGTGTATGATGCTCAAATAAGGTGAACACTTGGTAAGATAAGATGGGATGTTTTAAAAAGTTTTAAAAAGAGGTATTACTAAAGAAAAGGGAACTCCTTTTTTCAACTTCAAACTTCTTGCCATTCCAACTTTCCTTTCAGTTTTATACAGAATTATTAAAACCGACTCATAGGTTTAGTGACTTTGAAAAAAAGAATTAACAATGCGTAAGGTGATTTCATCATGGCTAAACATTGTATATAACATTCAATTATTTTTCAGTATAAATATCGGTGCAGAGCGCGTCCGCGACGTTCTAACTTTGACTATCAGCGAGAAAACTCTTAATTCTACTGTAAATGCGGAAATTCTTTTCTCGATTTTACTTTTCTTGACATCTCATCTTTCTTTTCAGTTTTACTTAGAGTTATTAAAAACAATTCTTAGGTTCAGTGGCCTCTGCTAAAAATTAGCAATGCGTAAAGTGACTTCGTTATATCGCACAAAATTTAAATGTGCACACTCAATTGTTTTTCAGTATAAATACGGGTGCAGAGCGCGTCCGCGACATTCTCACTTCAACCATCAACGCGAAAGCTCTTAGTTTGACTGTAAATGCAAAAAATTCTTGTTTTAGCCCCGTCTGTGCACTTTTTTTTTTTTAATTTACACTGTACATAGCAGATACGAAACCTCTTCTCACACAATACCTATCTCCTTTTGACGTACGCAACTTTCGGCGAAAAACAAACAAATTGGCTATTAAAAAATACCATCGAACAGATAGATAGATAGGCCAGAAAACTTCGCCATTAAATTGATTTAAATTATGCCTAGCTGAAAGTTTCTAAACGAACGACTTATGTACTTTAGCTCGGGCTTTTATTAATGACGTAGAAGTTTTACTGCAAGTCAGCAGCGGTAGTTTACTACGCTTACGCCGCTGAAGGTTTCAATCTTTATTTCAGTTTGTTTGCGCCCGAAGTTATTCTTGAAATGATGTAATAACTACTTTTCACTTCAGATTACACCGCGACATCCGCCGCCGGATTAGCTGAGAGTTATCCACTTATACTAAATCTATAATGTTACATGCAAGTCAATTTAATTTTGTTATATTTATATATGTGTAATTATAATTTGAATTTTAATGCGTTATTTAATTTGACGAATGTTAGAGGAACTCAATTTTAACAGTTATATCGAAATCGTTTATTTGATTTTCGAAATGGAAAGCCATCAGAGAAAGGAAACCCACAGGGGACGCTTGTGTACCTTCGGCAAATAGTTCTTCGCCTGTAAAATAAATAATTAACTTCGGGGAGTTACACGCTTTTAAAACTACCATCGAAACTTTTTCATTACGCAGTTCTCACATCCGGCGACAGTCTTATTTCACTTTTACGAACTGTTAATTCAATTACACTTTACAGCTGATATTTAATTTAAGGGGAGAAAGCGTTCGTGTTTATTTTAAAGTTTCCGCGCTCGGAAAACATTTAATTTGTTTGTATAGTTAAATTAAAGCACATCAGATTATTTATTTAAACTGACAGTAAGTTGCTTGCATGGCTTCATCTTGTACACCTTCGACGTTGCCAAAAAGAAAATTATTAGAGAAACCCGGCGGTGGTTCGTAAATGTACATACGTAAATGGGTGCCTGGGCCCAGCATCTATTAAATTTGGAACTCGCTTGCAGCGGTGTAGTTTTTGATTTAGAAGAAGATATTCAACGGAAGCGAAGGTGAAAAATTAATCGAATTACATTCGATAACAGAAGCTGAACGAAATAGGAGTGTACTTCCATAAACATCATGAGAATATCAATCACTGCGGCTTATCCGGTCTTCTCCTGAAAGTAGATTCAATAATTCAGCGCTGATTTCCCGGAGTAGATAAGGTCGCAGGTTGCGACGGTGCACGGCATAATTTACTTTCGGGAAGTATAATGCGTTCCAGAGATAAAAATGAGGCGCTGAAAGTACACGAAATCCGCACTAAATAAATAAAATCAGAATGCATTCTCGTCATGAATCTTTTATTTTCAATCCGGGCGCGGCGTCCATATTCCCCGAATCGTATCGAAAATGAATAATGCTATTACCATAAATTTTCGAGCGCACTATACGTGTTGTAAATAAATAATAAATAAAATATCACGGCGTACTTTAACTGCACACTACATACAAATACATTTTATGTACACGAGGTACATTTAAAAAGTTTTCAAACAAAAACGTCAAACTTAAAACAAGCAAGCAAGTAACAGTAAACACTACGTTTCCACTTTGCTAGTTCTGTTTGAACTGTAACCCACTCGATTTCGCAATAAATGCAGCAGCTTTTATGAAAATCATGCTCAAAGCTGATAGAAAAGTCTCTGACGTTAGTAAAAAGATGGCGTTGTACATGCAAATTGCTGTGATTTCTACCGGACGAGTTAGAAAGTTAGGTTATGCGAAGAAAGATTATTAATTAATTCGCTTTTATCAACTAAATATAGATTTTAAAAAAAGTATTTCCCAATTACTTACCAGCAATTCGGAAAAATGGTAAAAATCGTGAAAATGCTTAATCAAGTAAACAAATTATAACATAACCTTCAGCAAAGTGCCGCCCCGTTATGCCAAATGGCTGCAATTTCGTTCAAGTTATGTCACATATTAAAAATAAAATATCTTTTATTCTTTCAGCGTAAATTTATTTCCTATAAAGATTTTATTAGAGCGGGCGAGTGGCGTGCAAAATCGAATGGTATATTCAATTGTCTTTCAGTATCAATACCGGTGTAAAACGCGTCCGCGACATTTTTACTTTACGGCAAAATCAAATTGCACATTCAACTGCTTTTCAGTATAAATACCGGTGTTAAGGGCGTCCACGACATTTTCACTTCGATTCAATATATTAATTTGTCAATTTAAAAAAAAAACGCGTTAAAGAAGAAAATTAAAGTAAATTAAAACAAACGGAGTTATTTATTTTTTTATTGCAACTTAAATCCGTGCTTGTTCAAGTAACCAAGCAACGTAACCTATAACAAAGCAGCGTGAATTAGACTGCCTCGTTATTCCAAATGGTCCAATTCGTTTACGTTATGCCCCACATATTAGAAATGGCGAGCGAGAGTGCGAGAGAGCGCAAAATCAAAATATGGCACATTCAAATGTTTTTCAGTATAAATACCGGTGTAAAGCGCGTCCGTGACATTTTTACTTCCACTATCAACGCGGCGCGCAGGATCAAATGGCACATTCAATTGCTCTTTTATAGAAATACTGGTGCAAAGGGCATCCGTGAAATTCTTACTTCGTAAACAAGCAATAAGACTGCCCCGTTATTCCAAATGGCGGAATTCGTTCACGTTGTGCCAAATATTAGAGCCGGCGAGAGAGGACAAAATCTAATGGCACATTCAAATGTTTTTCAGTATAAATATCGGTGTGAAGGGTGTCTGCGTTATTCTTACTTCGATTATCAACGCAGCGTGCAAGATCAAATCACAGTTCAATTGTTTTACAGTAGAAATACCGATACAAAAGGCATCCAGGACAAAATCAAATGCCACATTCAAATGTTTTTCAGTATAAATACCAGTATAAAGCGCGGCCGATGTTGTTATTTTGATTATCAATGCGAAAATAAATTAACAAACGACTAACGTAGCTTGTTGTTTTACTTATTATTCCTACATCATTTCACTTTTGTAATTTTTCTTCCGAAATTCTCTCCGACCCCTCTCTTATTTGGCGAAATCTTCTTCTCTCTCATCTCTTCGTTTCGTCTTATTTTAGTCTCAATTCTTCTTGCTGAGTGCTTCTAGGTTTTTCTTTTTCCTTTAGTCCCTTTATTTAGATTTAGCTTTCTTGACCTCAACTCTTAACCAGAAGCAGAAAATCAAATCTTTATACTACGTCATACTCTCCTGCAATACTGAACTTTTCTGCGTTGATTTATTTGACAGCCGTCGAACTGATATTCGTTTGACGATGTTGATATGAGGTAATCAAAGATATTGAAGGTATTTTAGCGTTAGTATTAATACTTATCAGTATCTCCTCGTATATTAAGATGTGACGTGCAATTATGCTTCGTAGAAGTAAATGCATTTGCTCATTAATTCTGCATCGAGTTAGTTAGACGCGGCGGTTATTGGACATGTCTCTTCTAATCAGATATTCCCTTACTGTCGGACCCATTTGTACTTAATCTCCATCCTGGTGTAGTTACTTACAGAATCAATGACTATCACGGTGTCTCTTGCTCCTTAATAATTTTCTGCGAGCGTGTGATGGCCTCGTGCCTGGCTCCATCTATTCGTAACACCTTCCAAACTTACTTGTTTCTTTTGTCTTCTATCTTTTTTGCGAAAAGCAGTTTGCCAAAACAAATTTTCGTTATATACCGTACGTGGTATATCCGTTTAAGTGCAATACACATGTAATTCCGTACAAATTCTTTGTGCATCATCATGCTCTGAATGTGAACGGAATTGAACTTAACTGGGGGATGAATGATAAATGTTTGGTCAAAATATTTTGGGACGAGCGACGCGTTAATTGTAGTGTTTATCAACAGGGGCATTGCGGTCAAAGACTGGTCAGCATTGGGACGACTGAATACGAGATCACAGAGTGTTTCGTGTTACCGAAGGGTCGCCCAGGAAATCGTTACTACCCTTAATTCTGTTTTGGATGTAAACGCTTCAATATCGTGTGGGATAAATAAGCGGCGCATAATTGACCTCGTTGTTGACGAACACGACGACGGCGATGGCTTTGAAGAGACCGACAAACACAAATTAACGTAAAAGTTTAATAAAATTAGATAGATGGGGTTAGGTATAGAAGAACAAAGTTCTCGAGCGCGCGTGTGTGTGTGTAACTAAACGCAACATCTATTTACTTAATTAATGAGCTCGCACATCTAAATTCAAACAAACTCGCGCGCTTCATATATGCTAAGAGTTTTGTTTGACTAAACCGTAGAGGGAGGACGGTACACGTACATGTGTATGGGGTCTTATAATTCAAGCCGCCGATGTATGTATTGTAAACGGGTCCAGGTTGCAGGTCAGAATGTATTTAATCATGTCCACGAGCAAACAGCGGTCATCCCCGTGCACACGTACGTTCTATTTGTGATTAATTATCAAGGAAATATGGTTTTGTGTCCGCTAGTTTGCGATATTTTCCGACATCAATGTCAGGGAAAATAAAATATTGGTTCCATCGATTCGTTATAGTGGCGTACTTTTAAGTCAGACAGGTTTTCAAAATCTCCTTTTGAAAAATGTACGCGAATAAAAATCAAATTACAAACGAGCGCTCGTCTAGTTCTTTTTAATTCGAAGTGCTGCGTCATATCACAAAAAAATATATGGGGTTTCAATATTGGGGGGGGGGGTAAAGACCGTAGTGGCGTTAACGGCCACCTAGTGTATCAAATGACTTCTTACATAGTTAGCAAACACTTCATCAGAAAAAATTGTATGGTGTTTCAATGTTGCGGTGATGTAAAGACTTCCACCAACATATGTGTTGGTGCCGCTAAAAGGTCGTTGCGATGTTCTTTTAGTGAATCTAATGACTTCTAACATCATCATCGAACGCTTCAAAAGGTTTCGCCCTTGGAACAAATATAACATTGGCTATTATTGATCCCCCTTGGTGACTTAAATGACATTTTGAAGAAAGTTAGATTTTAAAAGTGTAACTGCAACTTGCAGGAGAATAAAAATATCAAAATTGAACTCGTTTGGTTCTTTTGAAATCCAAACATTGCATGATGTGAAAAATAGTATGGTATTGCAATGTTGTGGTGACGTAAAAGCTTCCACCGACGTATGAATTGACGTTCCTGATTCCTTTTGGTGACTTAAATGACATTTTGGAGACAGTCAGATTTTAAAAATATAAAGAAAAATTTCACGTGAATAAAAAATTGTATGGTGTTGCAATGTTGCGGTGATCACCGTCAAGCATTTTAAGTGGTTTTCCCCTTGGAAAAATAAAATATTGACTTGTATCAATCAGTTTTGATAACGTAAGTGATATTTTGGAGACACACAGATTTTAAAATGTTACTGGAGATTGCACGCGAGGATTAAATTATTTTAAATCGAAGTGTCGTGTGATATCATAAAAATTGTATGGTGTTGCTATGTTGCGGCGATGTAAAGGCTTCCATCAACACATGTATTGGCGTCGCTAAGACATCCTTACAATTCCTAAATCACTATCAAGCACTTTAAGTGATTTCACCCTTAGAAAAATGAAATATTGGCTCCTACAGATCCATTTCGATAGCGTAAGTGATATTTTGTAGACACTCAGATTTTCAAAATGTTGATGGAAATTGTACGCAAGTAAAAAAAATCATTAAATGAATTTAAAATCGAACTCATTTTGTTTTTTTTTTAAATCGAAGGGTCGTGTCGCGTGATGTCATAAAAAATTTGTATGGTGTTGCAATGTTGCAAACTTGCGATGAGGTTGGCGTCGCTGCAATGGCCTCGTAATGAGTCAAACGACATATTACAATATCATTTTATACACGTCGAGTGTATGTTTGGAAGTGTAAGTGATATTTTGGAGACACACAGATTTTAAAATGTTACTGGAGATTGCACGCGAGGATTAAATTATTTTAAATCGCGTGCAATCTCGTGTCGCGTGATATCATAAAAATTGTATGGTGTTGCTATGTTGCGGTGATGTAAAGGCTTTCATCAACTCATGTATTGGCGTCGCTAAGACATCCTTACAATTCCTAAATCACTATCAAGCACTTTAAGTGATTCCACCCTTGGAAAATAATAGATCCGTTTTGATAGCGTAAACTCACTTTGTTTTTTTTAATCGAAGCATCGCGTTGCGTGATGTCATAAAAATTTGTATGGTGTTGCAATGTTGCAATCTTGCGATGAGGTAAAGGTATATTGGTGTCGCTACAAAGATCTCGTAATGAGTCAAACGACATATTACATCATCATCTCATACACGTCAAGTGTATGTTTTGGGAGAGAAAGTGATGCAGATTTTAAAGATGTCACTCAAGCGAATAAAAAGTGAATAAATCTATTCTAAATCTGGTCTGTTTAGTTTTTTTAATGGGAATGTGTCGGAATATTTCACAAAAAAATTGTATGGCGTCGCAATGTTTTTAGCATTGCCTTGTATAATCTAACGCGAGGTTAATTTACAAGATTACTTCATTATTGAGATCTAAATCAATCAATTGTAGCATTTAGTAGGACTCCAGACGAATATCGGCCAATTTTACCGTGGTTTATGGCGTTGCGTTAACATTGAACATCGAATACCATAAGTGCATTTCCCCATACGAGTTAAACGTGTAATTGACTTGATTATCTCAAACATAAATCATGTTTACATTTTCCTCAAATGAAAATGCACCAGATTATTTATCCTTTGTGCCTGAGCACAACTAATTACGAAGCTATTTTTGTTCTATAATTATTTCTCGCTTTTTTATGAACCCTAGCGTCAATTCATGTCACGCGTAAGCACGGTTAACCCGCGGGCAATGGAAAAGTCTTCACGTGAAGTAACGCCTAAGTAATTAGTAGTGATTACGTGAGTTTTTTAATAATGCCGGCTGCGCTTTCGGTTGGCTCTTCATTAACTGAAATGAAGTGTGCGTCGGAATTTGCATTTCAGGCTTCGAGCTTGAGTTTTTAACTCGGAGCTTTTGAACTTGCCAATCTAATTTGACAAAGCTGGCGTGATTTAAGCCGGTGTTTTTCAAAGCAAAACTACTTTCAACACGTATAAAGTCGCCATAGTTTCGTTATTAACAATTTTAATACAGAAGTACATTTAAAAAAAAAATAACGTCAATGAAACTAACAATTTTTTTATTGACATCATTACAGCGCTTCAATGTTGTGGAGTGGAGGGGCAGCACTAGTAAGGTTCCCATGTTGGCTATCAATAGTGACCAACATAAAACGGCAGCCTATATTGTTGATTAATGTTATTCCAATGATCTTTCGAGCTAAGGAGTTTATCGCACAGACCTTAGCAGTAGTTAGAGAATGGTCAAGGACGAACGTAATATCAAAATTTGGAACGTAACTTAAACATTGCAATATGGCAGTATATACGTTCGATTGTAGTGTTCTATTAGACTTCGGTCTTTGTTACGGAGATCGTAGGATCATCAAGGGAGTTCTTCTTCAGCGGCAAATCATTAATAATGACAAATATAGTCTAAAAATTTAATTTGTGTATGCCACGAAGAGGTTGGTGTTGCACTAATGAGACCATTGACGATGCAGTGACCAGATTAATTTAACAGCGCCACGGAGAGGTCGTTTCTGTACCAGTACTTGTCTGAAGTCGACGTCCTATTTATTAAATTTGTTACAGAAACACATAAAGCGACGTTAACTTCTTACATTTCGGTATTAGACATGTGGGATTTCGTTCGTCAGATTGAATATATTAGTATGCTGTACGAATGTACCCGCGACCGGCCACTACATTACTACAAGCGTCTCTTCAAACAAATCCGCTTTCTACAAGCACATATTTGATAAGAAGTACACGCGACAAAAATAACGAGATTCGAATTTTCTTGGCGGATGCACGCGAGCGTGCAGAATCTCAAAGAGAATCGTAAATTCCACCGAGAGTCCGTGAACCATGTGTAATCGAGTAGCTTAAAGCACGAATGACTTTCGCCGATTAATTTAAGATATATTCCGGAATGCTGATTTCCGATTCAAAAATAAACAACCCTAATTGAATTATGACGATTTTCACTTGCACGCACGCACAAATCTCTTAACAGCTGAGCCATAAGGAACAACGAAAAGAAAAACGAATATAACGATAAGGCGCCATACGCATGTGTTGAGGTATGAGGAAATATTATATTTGGGATACTTCGACCTTGACCTATCTACTATTTGGCGTCAACTGACGGGTGATGCGCAGACTGTAGTTATTTATAGTCTGTCAGCTGGTTTTCATTGGTCGTCCAGCGATTTAACCATTAGACGATCTGTGATTGGACGGTGGAGTGAGTGGTTGTCAGTAGAAGTCATCATCGTTCTTCTTCATCAACAGGTATTCGAATTTTAAAGAAATTAACAGAAAGGTACTACAGTAAGTAAATGAGATTACTACATGCGAATTAATCTCAATCTTACAACCAAATAGAGGCAATGTTGTAAATCAAGTACCTCTATTGTTTCGCTTAAATTATTTAATACACATGCAAATAGGTGTTCACAAACTTGCAGCGCCAGTATGGCACATGCTGTAAACAGCGGGCCTTATCACTGCAACGTCCTAAAATCTCTGCAGCGACGCATAAATCGTTGGCTAGGTGCATAGCGGCGAACATTTCATCTTGCAATATAGCCCGGCGTAATCGCATTACGTGCATAAATTTACGTCGTTAAGGTTACGTAAATATCTGAAACTGTTGTGTTGTTTTTACGCTGACATCAAGTCAGTTGTAACGGTGTTAGCGCGACGTGTATTTAAACAGTAATGCCTACGCGAATACCATCGGGTCGATGATAAAATTTGCTTTGCCGTACGGGCTTTAGTTGGATTTTCTTTAACGCTCGAGTTGGAAACAAACTCAGATTTGTTGTTGTTATAAACAGTATCTGTTATAATATTTTTCAGTTAACTGAATTGGAAACTCAGTGAACGTTTCACTTACGTATATTGTATATATGAGGGAAGATAAGTAAATCAGTTACAAATCGAAATTGAAATGAGACGAGAAAGATTACTGATATAAAATAAATTAGTGGCGCCCAACGTGGGGCCGACGCTCCGACATTTTCTGGTTAGCTTTCCTAAATGAAAGTTTCAGTGCAGATAATTTTTGATTAGCTTTTAATACGAGAAAACTATTGTAAATGAGTCCCAAATTTCTGTGCAAAAAGAAAAGATTCAAGGGGACTGAATAATTTTCTCTCTTGTCCTGAAGTAAACTTTAAAACAAAATTTGTGAACGTGTGAACTCACCAGAGCCTGATTTCTTTAAACTGTGGGGGTTTACATGATGTTTAGTTATTAACAAATCATGCCGCGATGACAGGTGACAACAAACGTCAAGATGAAAGACATCAAGAAACGTCAAGCAATGTCGCGATACACATAAAATGAATGCCGCCTTTAACGAATTAAATTGTAACCGCGTTCGTTTCTGATTGGCCAATAAATAGGATCGCAACCCCATTTTGGACACCAGAGTAAACCCTAAAGGATTACATTGGATGCAACTCCGGTCATCTTTGATTTGAGCATACATGAAGATCATGAAACAGAGCTACCTAATCCCCGCCACGAAAATACTATATAAAAGGAAGAATGCGAACCATTCCAAAAGCGCAGGAGGGCAAATAAGTTCTCCAACACTGTCAGCTGCTCTTGGAGATGGACCAACGTCAATACGTAACTAAAATAAAAGGGGACAGATTTCATAGATAAATAAAAATTATTTATTTTGCATAGTTGTCTTAATTTTTGTAAAAGTTTAATCACAAGGTAAACAAAGTAAAAACTAAGGAAGGTTAAAATTTGATCAAGTGAAACGTTAAGTCCGAAGCACGGATCTGTCTTTCGTTTACAAAGACCAAAAATAAATTTTAAAGTTAACGCAATTATAGCTTTTAAAATAACAATACACAATACGACAAACGAAACAATAAACAAAGTAAAACCGTCGTCCAATGAAAGTCAAAACCTGAAGGAGGAGTATGATATCAACATTTTCGTTACTGTTTACTCGTTTAGTTGAGTGGCACATGAAATTACAAAAAAAAAATGTATGTTGCGGTGATGTAAAGGATTCCATCAACATATGCGTTGGCGCCGCTAAGAGGTCGTTGCGATGATCTTTTAGTGAATAAAAATAAAACATTGGCTCTTATTGATCCCTCTTGGTGACTTAAATGACATTTTGAAGAAAGTTAGATTTTAAAAGTGTAACTGCAACTTGCAGGAGAATAAAAATGTAAAAATTAACTGGTTTGGTTCTTTTTAAATCGAAGCATCGCGTCATATGAAAAACTGTATGGCGTTGCAATGTTGCGGTGATGTAAAAGCTTCCACCAACGTATGAATTTACGTCGTTAAGACGTCCTTGCAATTAAAAATATCATCAAATACTTCAAGAGCTTCGGCCCTTGCAAAAATTAAAACATAGTCTCTTCTCGATCCCTTTTGGTAACTTAAAAGATATTTTAGACATTTAAAAATATAACTGGAATTTTCAGCCGAATAAAAAATTATTTTAAATCGAAGAGTCGTGTGATATCATAAAACTTGTATGGTGTTGGAATGTAGTGAGGATGTAGAGGTTTCCATCAAACATATTGCAGTGTTAATTACCTTTTTGAAAAATTTTAATGAAACAATTACATTACGTGGGAAGAGTTAAAACATATACGACAGTGCTACGATCCAGCAGATGTTCAACAACAACTTTCGAAACAACTTGACGAGGTAGGCGGCAACAGTGACGAGACGTTTCGGCAGGACGACATACATCTAAAATAAAGAAACAGACTAGAGGATAAATACAAAACAAAAGGGACACTTACTAATGAAAAACGCAGCAGTTATAGAAAGCATAATTGTAGCACAACGAATCAAATAACCATTCCGGAGGGGAGCTCGAAGGTGGTAGAACATTTTGAATAGGCGAGCAAGCATTTTGATTTCGTTGAAAGGATGCAGCGGAGGTTTGGCTTGTTCCGGGGGCCACTCACAGCCACACATTATCCGGTGGACGGGAGAAAGCCCAGCAAGAATAAGAGGAGGCTAGACTATTTGGAAGACGGCCGATGAGTACGCCTTCGTTGGGATCAGGTTCCAGATTTCTTAATAAATTATGAAGCGTTGGTAACGAACACTTTTATGGAAGTGTCAAAACTAAAAAAGACAAACTGTAAATAATAAGAGTGTAGGACACTATTATAGGTTAAGTTTGATAATTAGTAGTACGTTGTGAATTATTTTAAGATAAGTAAGGCGTTAGAGGTTAGATTAATTAGAAAATAATGTATTTAAGATACTTACCTGTTATTTAGAGTTAGGTTGTTCAATTTTAGTTCGCTTTTTAGTTTGATTTCCATGAAATGTAATCGTATCTAAGGTAGACGTTAATTGTCAAAACGTGAAGTTTAGTTACCAACTCAAATCTCGTATGTAACTAGATCAGAACGCAGATGTTCCGGTAACTATGACAACAAAAAAATAAACAGAACGAAGTCCTATAAAAGGCAAGCGTTCCGCGATTTACGGATTCATTCCTCGACCACCGCAGGTAACACTTCGGTAAAAACAAGAAACTAAATAAAAAATTTATAAAAAAAAGTTATTAAAATACAACGAGGTCTTTTCATTAATAAGAACCAAAGAACTTTCACAGGATCCTGAATTCCCTGTATCCTTTTTCCTTTACCACCAACATGGAGGACGCTTCCAGGTAGGGCATACGTGACAACATAAACAAAAGTTTTTTTTATATATATAAATAAACACCGGACAACGGGGAGCGTTTAGTTATTGTCGAAGGGTACCTCTCTCTTGTGAAAGAGTTGAGGCACATGCGTGATCTGCAGTTCAGAGCGTCAGTCTTTTTGACAAGTATACATCTGGTAGGGCAAGAAGCCCACCGAACCTTGTAAAAGGCGAGGTGATTTGGCCGACTTGTGCTAACAGTTTGGACAGACAGATACCTGTATCGTCGAAGAATGCCTCTCTCTTGAGAAAGAATTGAGGCACGTGCGTGATCGGCGGTGCAGAGCGTCCCCCTTTGACAAAGTATACATCTGATAGGGCAGAGGTCCACCGAACTTTGTGAAAGGCGAGGTGATTTGGCTAAATTGTGCTAAAAGGTGTACAGTTAGTACAGACAATAACCTTTTTGATAAACCCTTTTTTTCATTTCTTTTTCTTACACGCACTGATGCATGCACATTTGACACAGACACTCCCCTCCTTCATTTTTCTGAGTTCATCATTGTATGTGCCCGCCATGGAGCCACAATACGAAACGTGGGTAATCCCGAGCGACCCAAGAAACCCCTGAGAGAAAGATAAAAAAGAAAGTAGTACATGTACCCACATACATAAAGACAATAATTGACAAAAACAAGAACAAGGGGCTCACGGACACGTATAAAAAGCCACAACATCCCAACGTGGGGCGATCATCACAATATTGGCACCGCAACATTTCCTATATCACCATTAAACACTTTAAAGTGATTCCACCCTTGGAAAAATAACACTCAGATTTTTAAAATGTTACTGGAAATTGCATGCCAATAAGAAACGAATAAACGAATTTGAAATTGAGCTCATTTGGTTTTTTAAATCGAAGCGTCGGGTCGTGTGATGTCACAAAAATTTGTATGGTGTTGCAATGTTGCGATCAGGTAAAGGCTTCCACCAATACGTATGTTGGCGTCGATGCAATGGGTCAAACGACTTCGTACCTCATCATCTCAAACATGTCAACTGATTCCATCCTTGTAAAAAAAATATTGATTCTGTCATCTGTTTTTGTAGCAAAGGTGACATTTTGAAGACAAATGCAACTAAGCGATCTGCACCCCGTAGTAGCATTGGCTACAAAAATTCCGTAGCGCATCAAGATCGGTGCGCAAACAAAAGAAGTTGTTAAACGAGGACAGTCGAATTACGCCGGGAAATGAGTGAAACGAAACATTTCCTTAATATGGAAATTATAACATTTATTTTGTTATGAACTATGTACGCACGTAACGGCCGTTTAAATTCTCATCACTTAATGCAGGGTGATCTGAAATATTAAAAATAAATGTTATGAATTCCCCCCGCCCCTGTAACACTAGTATGTGTTGCTTGTGCAGAATTGTCGAGAAACACTTACACAACCGCTTTTGCAGCATTGCCGAGCATCTCGCAATTGCCTTGGTGTTAAACAGACTTGTGCAAACACTCACATTTCACATACTCCATCGAACCCAGGCCAGTTGATGTGCACTAGCGACACTGCCATCCAAGAGCAAGAAATCAACAGCGTCCAGTCATTTACTTTCTAGTTGCCATCGATGGTGACCAGGGAGTGAAGCCCTTCTCTATCGTTCTGCAAGGTCCCAGGTGGTTTTTCTCTGAGATCATATCGCAGAGCACATTGTTAAATGTCATATAAATGCGTTATCCTCATTATTTAAATTTCCAATATGCTTATAAACATATTTATTATTTAAATAAAGTTCATGTCGTGTTAAAACTAAAAATATAACCCGATATAAATAAGGAAAGGTCGTAAGAAAGGGAGAAATTGAGCTCATTAAAAAAATAAAGGGTATCGAATGCAAGTATTAAAGATGCGGAGGAGGTGACGCCCGGTCGATTTGGAGTCACTTCGAGGTTTTGGATATGATTCGATACTAATATTAAAATAAAAAATATTGAAATAAGTAAATTCTTGTGTGACTAAGAAAATTCAACAAACCAAAAATAACTCCGGTTCATTACACGATAAATTTTGACCCCCAACGTGGGGCAAAAGGTTACATTACACGACTGTGTGTTGTGAAGTAGAATCGATGAGCATATAAGCACTCTTTATATATTGTTCCTAAGTAGATTAATTAATTAATAGATGTTATGTACATTTTGGTTTATTAAGACTTTCATGAAACTATTCTTCTTGTAGACGATGTGTCACGGTGAAAGAACAACGAAATTGAAGTCCATAAGAAAAACGGCGTAGAATACTTTGTTTGAGTTTCCGCTAGAGATAAGCCGAAACGCCTAGGATGATGTTGACTAATTCCAGCGGTGCACTCTGAAACTTCTTCAATTGAAGCACACCGAGTGAATTACGCATTGAGA
Source organism: Serrognathus titanus (assembly GCA_039766575.1). Classification (NCBI taxonomy): domain Eukaryota; kingdom Metazoa; phylum Arthropoda; class Insecta; order Coleoptera; family Lucanidae; genus Serrognathus; species Serrognathus titanus. Next base: position 2,372,883 of record CM077911.1, read on the forward strand.
AACTTTAAGCGAAGTTTAAGTTCCGGCGGACGAGATGGTATTACGAACTAAGCATTCTTTGTACATTTTAAATACTCTTCGGCGGCGTTTGTGCTCGTCCAAGACCCAGACGGACGTACTTACCACGAGTACAGAAGAGGACGATCCTTACTTCTTGGTAATTGTTCGGGGAAGGGGGGAGGGCGACGCAATATAACGGAAAGTTTTTTAATAATAATGTGAACAAAGCCAGGGAATAAAACTTTCTGTTGAACTTGTGCTTCGCAGCCGCATGCTGTTTCGATGCTGCATATACACCCCCAAACACCAAACAGAAACTTAGTTAATAACTCGCAACCGTATGCGCGCTTTATCAAGCCTGTATCTAAGTAGTTTGGAATATAAGGAGGGTGAGGATAACTTATTCAGGTGTACCCTCCCGTGTTAAACATAATAAATTGCAAATGCATAACTTTGCGTGACGGTTAAATAAAAAAAAATACAAATTACGGGGGGGCATTTTGTTACCTGCTGCCTGCGTGAAAAAAGGGTAGCGGAAAGGATTTTGCGGTGGAAATTTTGATCTACCGACAAACTTTAACGGGCGATATAACTTCGTTGGCGGTTTCTGCGTTATAATACAGTTGAAACTTAACGAGATCTGAATTCTGAACCGTTGGGCTAAGTAACCCGGAGACCGTGAGGCACACTCCATTAAATCAAATGTGCATTATGAAGTGGATACATTCATCTCGTTCGAGATACTAGATTAGTTCTCTCAAAATTTGCCGAGCTACTATGAACTTAGTTTATTTCTCATTATTATTAAAGGCGTGCAAGAAATCATGGTAAGCAAACAGAAAGGTAAAAAGATAACCACGGTAACATTTATTTGATTATGTACATTTTTCATTGTCGGAGGACTTAGTTCTTGGACTCTCAAGCTGTGGAACGTGAAGTAATAACAGCAAAAAACTACTTCATTTCTCACTGTTATTAGAAGCGGACAAAAAATAACGATAAGCAAATAGACGGTAGAAAGATAACGTACGTTTTTCATTGTCGGAGGTCTCGGTTCTTGGTCTCTCAAGCTGTAGAACGTAAAGTTATAACCCATTTCATTTCTTGTTATTATTAGAGGCGTACAAGAAATAAGTGCACTTTGCGTGACCAAAGGATTACAAAATTATCTGAGAACCGTTTCTCACCGTGTCATTTTGGACGAAACGCCTCAAGCCAATCTTACAACAAATTCGACGATATCTGCAACGATCTGAATCAGATTTCAAAATAAAACTCGTGACAATTTCGTGGATATTGGAAACACAAACGAATATTTATTAACCAGTTACATCATCGAACGTCCGAAAAAATAAACCCTCCTTGCGTTTTAGTAACGGGATCATCATCGGCGTCACTGGAATTTCCAGTCCCGATAATACCCCGGCCCCCCATTCTCAGAACGGCCACAAAGAGGGCATATCATTCAGGCGATATCGACGTAACATATTTCAGCATTATAGAGCTGATAGTGCAAGGGTTCGGTATTTCATAATAAAAGATACATATAGTAATCGAAGCAACATATAGTATCATTTTTCACGGACTGACTTCATTTCCTTCAAAGTGGAATAAGAGCCATTCCGTGTAGCGCGAAAGGCCTTTGAATATTTATTATGCTTACTCGAAATCAACTCCTGCTGTATAGCCTGGATTCTTATATTTGGGGAAAGCGGTTTTGTCAGATTGGAAAACTCTCGAATATCCATGATTGTCAAGTGAAATCTCGTCTGTACTAATGCGTACTAATTTATGAGTGAGGTGGGAAAAGCTTCTTTCTTCTGATTTCGTCGAATTCCTGTAAATTTTTACATTCGGTGCTTCTTTTCTCTTCTTCTGTCGTCGTTCTCTAAAGTAATGACAGCACGTTTTTTCGTTTATCGATGAATTTTTTGTCTTTGTTTGAAAATACAGCAGAGTTATTTCCATCACGTTTTCTAAAAGTACCTCTGGTATTACTGGTCTCTTGTTTTTTGTTTAATTAATTTTTTCAATCGCCTTTTCCAAACATTTCACTTTTATTTTTTGTTTAAAATACTGCGAGGAAGAGAAAGTAATTTCCACCACCGTTTTTTGAAATCTTGGTGAAGACACACGTTTTTAAATTTCTCGATTGTCTTTTGATTTTCTGATGTAACTTCCGGCAGAAATTCCACGTCTAAGATTCTGTATTTTTTAAATATTTTTCCGGAAATACAGTATTGAATTTTTCATATTTAAAATACACAGAAAAGGCATTTCCGTTATGGCTTTCTAAAGTCGTGGAACCAATAAACATTTTTTTTTTGTTTTTAAATTAACTCATTTTTATCATCATTGTAAATTCTAGCAGAAATTCCACGTTAAGCTATCTTTTTTCTAATATTTTTCTAGAAACACTGTTAATCAATGAGATACACCCTTAACCACATAAATTCACTGATAGCGATTACGTATTTCTGTAACAACGTTACCATCTTCAGCTCTAAACTGATCATCAGTTACTGAAATACGTATTCGCTATCAGTGAATTTAAATGGTTAAGGGCGTATCTCATTGATTAATTTAGATTACAACCACAGTGTTAGCATAAGTCAAAGATTTATGTTGATAATAGACAAATGTACAACTTCAGGGCAGAGCAATAGAGTGTCATGGAGAGTGTGTGAGTATCAGACACGCATGCGCTCTAAAGTTTGTTAATATAATTATTTTATTGTGAAAACAATTAGCAATAAAAACATAAAAACCAAGAAACAGTCCTGCTATATCGATTTACAAACATTTTCTGGTCCTACGAGCCGATTTACGCAAGATTAAGGCAGAAATCAAGGAAAAGAAGGCATCAACAGTTGACCAAACAATTTGTCAACGCCAACAACAGCAATCATTTAAGACATCCAACTGGACAGCTGGAGGGGAATTACACAACAGTGAGTTCCTTCAATTATCCTATTTGTCCACTTGCAATTTCTATTTGTATCAAAGCAACGTTCGATTCAATTTCATACGCATTACAATTTGTATGCACAATACAGGCATAGGTGCAATTTTTAAAATTACGCGATTACGTAACACTTCGATTAGTGACTACTACGCCATTTTGTCTTACTTTGTAATTTTTACATATAAAGAATGCAAGAAGCAGGCACAATTCAGAATCTCGTCCGCAAGCGAGGTGCTATCAAGCACAAATTAACCAATTTCAGGAAATTTCTGAACCCAGTACATGATGCGTACCGGGTCAATTTCAGATAAAACGATTATTCAACTACAAGATCGAACTGACAAATTTGCTTCGTTGCTTGAGGAATTTGAAGAAACACAAACAAACATCGAGTACTTATGCGATGAAAATGATTTAGAAAAACAGTATTCAGAACGCGATGAGTTTATTGAAAGACATTCTTCTTTACTCGCAGATGCAAACGTAATTTTACAAAATCTTAACAATTCCGCTGATCAAATTTTAGATAATGAAAGTATCAAATCAAATTCCTCAAAGCAAGTAGAGCATTCACAAAATATCAAACACCCTACGATCAAACTTGCGAAATTTGATGGTAAATATAATAATTGGCTGGAGTTCAAAGATACGTTTGAATCACTAATACACAATAATAATTCAATTGACAATATACAAAAATATCACTATTTGCGCGTTTCTTTAGAAGGTGATGCTACTAAAGTAATTCAGTCATTAGAATTTTCAACAGAAAATTACTTGATTGCATGGGAATTACTTTGTAGTAGATATAACAATTCAAGATTACTAATCAACAATCATGTTAAATCTCTTTTCGAAATGGAAATTCTTACAAAAGAATGTTCTTCAGGTCTGCGTAATCTAATGAATACAGTGCTAAAACATTTACGCGCACTAGAAATATTAAAGCAACCCACTGAGTATTGGGACACTTTAATAATATTTCTCGTATCATCAAAACTCAATAAATTTACTGTGCGAGAATGGGAAAAATACAAAACTGGTTATCAGTTTCCAAAACTGAGCGATTTAAAATAACTTTTTAAAGACTAGGGCCGATTTTTTGGAAACCATAGAAATTAATAAAATCAATAAAATTACAACAGAACACAAGCATGTACGTGGTGGTATCAAACAGTTGTCACTGGTAGCACCAAATTTAAAATGTAACCTTTGCAGTGAAGGTCATTTAATCTATTACTGTGAAGATTTTTTGAAACTGAAAGTATCGGATAGATTAAATAAGGTAAAAGAGCTGAAGCTTTGTAATAACTGTTTGCGTACAGGTCACGTATACAAAGATTGCAAATCTGGCTGTTGTAAAAAATGTAAAGCAAAGCATAATACTTTACTACATCAAGACAATATTAGACAGCCCAATTCTCAAGTCAGTCTGACAAGTCAAAGCCACACTCAATACATTTAACTTTCAACTGTTTCTGTTTTGATTTCGGACACATCTGGTGGAATTCATATCGCCAAAATTTTGTTAGATTGCGAATCTCAATCAAACTTTGTATCTTCAAGGTTTTGTAAAAGGTTAAAATTACCAGAGTACTCAGTAAACATATCAATTATTGGAATTAATGGTGTTTCGTCGAACATACAAAAGAAATGTGAAGTTGTTTACAATCTCTTAATTCCAATTTTTCCGCAAATCTCAGTTGTTTCATTATCCCAACCATTACAAATAATATGTCAATGTCAAAAATTGATATTGCCTAATGGAATATTCCAAAAGACATTCAATTAGCAGATCCTCGATTTAATGAACCGGGTTCAGTTGATATGTTAATTGGTGCTGAACTTTTTCGGGATGTTCTTATTCAGCAAAGAATTCAGTTAGGCAACGACATGCCAATTCTTCAAAATACAAAATTTGGGTGGATAGTATCAGGCACCGTTAATGAACCCATTTCAAAGGTTCATTCTCAATTCTAGATTCTCAATTACAAAAATTCTGGGAAATAAAGGAAACATCAAATGAAACATGTTTCTCGTCTGATGATTCTCAATGTGAAAAACACTTTTCAGAAACATTTTCAAGGAATGAGGAAGGACGTTTCATCGTTCGAATTCCGCTAAAACATTTCCCGTCAAATTTGGGAGAATCAAAAACATTAGCCATTAAGCGTTTACAACAACTAGAACGCAAATTTGATACAAACTTCGAACTAAAACTTCAGTATTCTCAGTTTATGAATGAGTACATCGATTTAGGGCATATGTCTCCACAAAATTCAATTGATTTCAATAAAATTTATTTTCTACCACATCATGGAATCATTTGTCAGGAAAGTTTGACCACTAAGCTGAGAGTGGTTTTCGATGATTCAGCGTTGTCTGATTCAGGTTGGTCGGTTAACGATCTACAATACACAGGTTCACCTATCCAAAATGAAATCTTCTCTATACTTTTGCGGTTTAGGCAATATCCAATCGTAATTTCGGCTGACATAGCCAAAATGTATAGACAAGTTTTAGTGCACCTCGACGACAGATTTCTTCAAAACGTCGTTTGGCGAAACGATTCCAAAGATCAAATTTCTATTTATACCTTAAACACCGTGACCTATGGCACAAAATGTGCTCCTTATTTAGCTATGAGGTGTTTAGTTCAATTAGCTGACGAATTTCAAACCAAATGTCCAACTGCATCTTCAAGAATATCCAATGACTTCTATGTAGATGAACTAATGCAGTGTCGATATTAGCCTGATCAGCATTGGTTGTGACACGTTCCCCTTTAAGACCAAATATGACAATATTAGACGCACATTTAACACGATCAATTGATTCCTGTATAATTTTTTCAGAATCTAAAGACGCGGATAATGCTGAATTCTCAAATTGGTAAAATTTATTTTGTAGGTCCGCAACATGATCTCCAACACATTCATACGGTCCGTGATTGCCTTAAACTCCTGCTGAATAATCTCCTTAACGTCTACCTTAATTTCAGACTTGAACTGAGCAAATTGTTGCTTAAATATTGATTCAATAATAGAAACAGACAGCTGGCCTTTATTAGAGGAAAGATTTTCACAATATGCACAAGTCCATGGATAGTTATTTTGTGCAACGGCCTTTAATTCAGCGTCAGGCAACGGTAAGCATTTAACATGAACATGCTTTTTACATGAGCCAAAACATCTTATAAAAGGAGTCGTCGGAATTACAGCACACTCACAAAGTAAGCAATTATTCGGCATTATTAATCAACTTGAAAATAAGCAGCCAAAAATGTTAGAGTAGAAAGAAAATAATAATAGAATAAGTGCGGGCAAACGAGGAATCACCGAAGCAAATGACGGCCTGCAGGCAATGAAAACCTGCTTAACAACAATACAAGAAGAAGCCATATACAAACAATATAATTTACCCTTGCAAAAATATGCAATCAACTTAAATAACAAGCAAATAAAATGAACACTACAGATAGAGAGAAAGTTCATCTACAAAATGGTATATGTTTCAAAAAAGGAGAACCACTGCTGAATCCTTAAAAACACGTAGAAATAGAGAGACAAATAAACACGTGCACGCACTACAACAACTTAACTTAATAATGCTTCGAGAAGGATATCGCGCTTCATTTGTTTGTTGTTTTTCAACAACATCTTCGAACGCAAATTAATTGTATTTTAAGGATGCTGTCATCTGTTTATCATTTTTCATTTGTTAGGTATTTATCAGGTACACTCGCATAAGGGTTTTAAATCTGACTTGCGCATTGTATTTATTTTAATAAATTTTGTTGGATACATCCACTATACGTTCTCCGTTTAATAACATGCTCGATGTTTTATGTGAGGCCCAGCTGATCGGAAACGGCAACCGTCAGCGTCAGCAGGAACTTCTTGTTCACTCTGAACCTTCTGGGACCCACCCTTTCTTCACCGACCTGAGCCTCAGGCCTTGTCGGCGTTAACACTTAAATAAATTTTGGAAGCCCATTATAACAGCTGGATTAGAAGATTGTGATAGCATGAAGCACTATATACACACGAATTTGTTTAATAGCGTCATTAAGCGAATGCAATTAGCTGCTAGGTATATATTATAAGTAATTGACTTTTGTTAAATTATTTCAGAATTGCCTTAAGGATAGAATGAGGTGGCGCAAGTAATTTTAGAAAAAAATAGTCCACGTACCCCCCAAGTTGCCTTATCTATTTTGGTTATACCTGGCGCTTGTTTCGAAACAGTTTCCAGAATTAAAGAAACAACCTCAGGCTTACTCGTTTGTGTCTTTCGCGACGTGTTAATGATTACATGCAAAGTTGTAGCTTTATGTCTGGAAAGTTACCGCGCGGCCCCTGGAGGTTTATTCATTTTGGTTAGGAATGCCCCATATTGTGAGGTAACACAGTTTCGACGCTATTGAGTTCGTCGCTGAATTTAAAAGCGCTCCGATTTTTCTGTACTTTCAATGAAGTGGAGATCTTCTTCTTTTTTTAAGTTAAGTTAGTGAACTATAACTTCGTTTCCGAGCGAGTCTTCAAGTCGGCGGTTCGCATACGATAAAATTGACAAGCCGGGATAACTATTCGGGTGTATGATACGTGTACGTAGGGTATTGGTGGCACACGGATGGATAATCAACTGAGAACTGTTTCTCGGTCCTTTTGGACGAAATTAAATTCACTCTCCAAGCTCTCAAACAGACAAATTTTATACTTCTCTGTGATTTGAAACAACAGTATTTAAATCGCTCGCAAATTTAATATTTCTAAGGAGACTAAGTGAGAGTGATTTATTTTTTTTTGTTGTGTGTGTGTGTATCAATAATGTGATTGGAGCACGAAACTTAAAAATGAGGTGTCACGTTCTTTGAATGTAAAGTTCCACAGTATACTGTCCGTATCAATAAAGCGAAACAGAAAATTTCCACCGTATTACAAACAAGCGCTCTCTGCTCGTGTACAACAACATCCCAAGAGTATTTACCTGTAAGTGGGTTACGTGTCTTCGAAGGTCTGCATACTTTGTCTAACTTCTTTACGACACACCATCGGCTTCCCTTGCAAACTGAAACATCCTCTCCTCTCTCTTATTAAATTAATTTCCGTATGATATACACACCAGTCCGTTCCATCGGCGAAACTAATTTCTAGATGTTTTGGCAAAGAAAGAACGTAATTAGGACTTCAAAGAAATCTAAAAATTATTATCTGCGGCGAAATAGTGCGCGCAATGCTTACGGCTTTTTAACTTAACAAAAGATATAATTCATTATATCCTTTGTTGCTCGCTGGCGTGGTCTATAATAAAGAAGCGTGGAATTTAAAACATCAGCGGCCGGGGCAAATTACAAACTCAAGGATGGAGCGGAATAGGCGTAGAAAGAGTTTATTAAACATGACTTATTTAGCAATGCTCCTCCGTTTTATTTAGACCACCAGAGGAATGTGGAATTTATTAAACATGTTAATGTGGCCTCCGAGATGCTCGGCGTGACTTATTATGGAAATTGGGAACTTTAATGTGCTTCTTTCTTCGCCTGCTCCGTTTCGGAGGAGGTGGCATTTGAATCTTATTTCGCGTTTCAAAATGACGATATACAAAATAGTCCTTAATATTAAAAAAACTATGTAGCATAAGAGCCGTAAAAGATCTTATAAACGGAAGACGAAGATATTCTTTGGAGGGTGTAAGCGATGCGCCGTTACGTAATTAATTAACCCGACAAAATCCAACCGCTAAAAGAAGCGAACTCTGAGAGTATGGGAAAACGTTAAAAAAACTCCTCTAAATAGTTTATAATTAATTAAAAAATTACCCCAAAATCAAACTCTAGCACTGCGTATGAAATACGACACCACGTTTTATAAATGCGGCAGTATAATAGGACTATAAAAGTTCTCTACCAGCTTGACACACATCTCAGTTCGTTTTATTACACGTTTAACTTAAAAAAGACAGCACAGTAGCTGAAAGTCATGTTGGTTCATTCGTTGTGATAGAATTCTTGAATATACGACCGAAGTCCGTACACTTGAAGCATTTTCTGCAAAAGGTCGAAAGTCAAGTAAGTTTGTAATTTTTTATCGTCCCACGAAACTAATGCTTTTTTTATCTTTCGTTAGGTCTTCTCTTGCCAACTAACGCAGCTCTGCTCTGAGGCAAACTGGCCTGAGTTTCTAAGACGATTCTTATGTATCAGTCTCAAGTGAAGTTGATATCAACGAATTACTTAAAGGCAAGAACAAAATTGAATAATTATAAGCCTCAGGAGCATATTGAGCGGAAAATTTTTCTAATTCTCTTCTGAGGCTGTGCAGATATTTTAAACTCGCTCAGCTCTGCTCTGAGGCAAACTTTACTGAATTTGTAACACGATTTTCACATATCAGTCTCAAATTAACTTAAATTAAACGAATACGTAAAGACAAGAATAACATTGAATAATTACATCTCTCAGAAGTTCACTGAGCTCGCTAAGCTCTGCTCTGAGGCAAGTTTTCCTGAGTTTCTAAGACAATTTTTGTGTGTAAGTCTCAAATTAAGTTGAATCGAACGAATTACGTAAAACAAGAATAAAAAATCGTAATTTTTCTCTCAGAAGTCTTCTGAGCTTGCTCAGCTTTACTATGAGGTAAAACTTCCTGAATTTCTAACACGATTTTTACAAACCAGCTTCAAGTGAGGTTGAATTGAACGAATTACATAAAGACAAAAACAAAATTATTTAATTACATGCCTCAGAAGCCCAGTGAATGGGAAAACTTGCTTAATTTTTTTCTGAGGCAATGTAGATATTTTAAACCTGCTCAGCTCGGCTCTGTGACAAACTTTTCTTAATTTCGAAGACGATTTTCATATACCAACCTCAAATTAATTTGAATTTAGCGAATACGTAAAAGTAGGAATAATTATATCTCTCAGAAATCCACTGAGCTCGCTCACCTCTGCTCTGAGGCAAACTTTTGTGAGTTTCTAATACGACTTTTGTATATCAGTCTTCAGCTAAGTAGAATTGAACGAAAGCTTGAGCTCGCTCGGCTCTGCCCTGGTCTGAGGCAAATTTTCCTGAGTTTCTGAGATGATTGTTACAAATCAGCCTCAAATTAAGTCTAATTGAACGAATTACGTAAAGACAAGAATAAAATTGAATAATTATATCTCTTAGAAGTTCACTGAGCTCACTCACCTCCGTTCCAAGGCAAACTCTCCTGAATTTCTAAGACGAGTTTCATATATCAGCCTCAAATTAAGTTGAATTGAACGAAAGCTTGAGCTCGCTCAGCTCTGAGATGATTTTCATATAATAACCTCAAATTAAGTTTAATTGAACGAATTACTTAAAGACAAGAATAAAGACAAGAATAAAATTGAATAATTATATCTCTCAGAAGTTCACTGAGCTCGTTCAGCTCTGCTCTGAGGCAAACTTGCATGAGCATCTGAGACGGTTTTCATATATTTCTGCCTCAGTTTCAGCCTTAAGTTGAATTGAATGTGAAGGCAAGAATAGAATTGAATAATTATATCTCTCAGAAGTTCATTGAGCTCGCTCAGCTCTACTCTGAGGAAAATTTTAGATTTTTACATGTCATCTTCAAGTTAGATTGTATTGAACGAAGTACGTAAAAATAAGAACAATTTTTTTAATTGTACGTCTGAGTTTCAAAGACGATTTTCATATATCAACCTCAAATTAAGTTGAATTGAACGAATTACATAAAGGCAAGAATAAAATTGAGTAATTATATCTCTCAGGAGACCACTGAGCTCGCTCAGCTCTACTCTGAGGCAAACTTGCCTGCGTTTCTGAGACGATTTTCGTATATCAGTCTCAAATTAAGTTTAATTGAACGAATTATATAAAGACAAGAATAAAATTGAATAATTATATCTCTCAGAAGACCTTTGAGCTCGCTCAGCTCTACTCTGAGGCAAACCTGCCTACCTTTCTGAGACGTTTTTCATATACCAGCCTCAAATTAAGTTGAATTCAATGAATTACGTAAGGACAAGAATAAAATTGAGTAATAATATCTCTCAGAAGACCACTGAGCTCGCTCAGCTCTACTCTGAGGCAAACTTGCCTGCGTTTCTGAGACGATTCTCGTATATCAGCCTCAAATTAAGTTGAATTGAACGAATTACGTGAAGACAAGAATAGCACTGAATAATTATATCTCTCATATGTATTAGCGACCTTGACTTTGACTTTGACGCTTTTATTATCGCAGGTCCTTTTAAGTGGTACCTGCAAGTGTCTAATCGTAACCCACTTCTCGCAGATCTTTTTTTTAATATTCTTTGCTGGCACACCTTCTTTAAAATGTGCCATAAATATTCAATATTCAACATATCTGAACTCGCGCGTTATTTTTTTTCAAGCCATTGCGTCACCATGCGAGACTAATGACAGGATGTGTTGTGTGGTAGAATGTAAACATTTCACATCCCCACTTCCTAGAAATGCTACAATCCTAGGTGTTCTAGGGCTACATTGATATATGTTTGAAGTTAAGTTGAATTGAGCGAAGTAGGTAAAGACAAGAATAAAGATACACCTCAGAAAGCTTTTCTAATTGAGGTCTAAAGTGAAGTAGATTATTTAAACTTGCCCAGCTGTGCTCTGAGGCTAACTTCGTTGAATTTCTGAAACATTCTTTTCATGTAGGAGCTCCAAATTGAAAAAAATTAAACGAAATATATTAAAAAACAACAAGATTGAGTAATTTAGCCTCAGTAGCCCCTGAGCGAGTAGTCAAGTTCTGTTCTGAGGCAATATTCCCGAGATTCTGAGTCACTTTAAAATTATGAATTGTAAAATTAAAGCAATTGATGGTCTCAAACCGGAGCTGAGTATAGTTTACTCCGCTCTGAGGCAACTTTTGAGTTTCTAAGTCACAACGCTTCTCCGTTAGTGTAGGGCAACATTTTGTTACAGATTCATCCCCTTCTTCATTGAATTTAGTCGTAAGGTACCTAATTCTTTCATTGTAATGTAAACATTCTCATATGATAAGGTGCTCGAACGGAAAGCCCCTAGCCAAGATATTGACTCTGTTGTTAATAAAAAAAAGCAATGAGGAAGTATTTCTATTTCTACTTTAATTTTGTTTATAAATTACACCTAGTTATGGATAATCATCACTGTCACGAATTCATTTTATTCCCTGTCCTTTTGTTGTTATTTATTTATAATGAAATTTAAATTCCAAGTAAGATTCGTACACCTGTCCAATTTCCACAGCGCGAAACACGTTAGCATTCCCGTGTGGACAGCGCACAAATACACACACACAATTCAGGAATGAAAACGTGTTTCATTCCTTGAAAGTCAGATTAAACGTAATCCGGACATCCACGTTACCGCGCGTTTAAAATTCAAGCGGAACGTCGGTTACTTAGAAAGACAGATGAACGGTTCACATTCGCCGGAAAACAGGAAACGCCGGCGTTCTTATTCGAGCAGACGGGGAGGGTGCCCCGTCGTTAAATCTGCGCGTGTGAAACGAAATAAACGTCGAAACCTAGGCAGTTGCCTGCCGGATTTATTAGATGTCGTCGATGCGCCGGAATAAAAATAAGTCAGCGGCGGAAAATTTATATTCATGCGATCATATTTTATCTGCTGCGACGCAAAAGTACGGGCGGACGGACGACGCTTTGACTAAACATCATTAATAATAACGTTCCTTTCACGGAGATAGTATTTCACTGATAAATAATCAAAGATAATAATTTATTCCAGAATTCAAATGGAACTGCACTAACTGATGAATGAGTTTATTACAGTTGCAGGTTCCTTCGACGTATCCTTGTGAAATTGATAATCCTGAAAGTATAGGTAAATTGGTGGCAGCGGTGGGATAACGGAAATAAAAAATACCTTGAAAGCAGAGGTTGCTTTGATCATTTCTTTCAAGACGCCGTTCGTTGCACATTGGTGGCAGCGATGGGAATAAGAGTGTCGCCTACTCAAACAAATAGATTTTGAGACTATTTTTTGTTGTTTAATCTTTTCGTAAATTAATTTTCTTTTTTTTTGTTGCAACGTGATAATTTTAATATTTTTTAAAGCAAAAAATATCTCCCCCGGTGAGATAAGAGAAAAATGTAAAAGTTGATTCGAACGAAATGAAAAATGAAGGAGCCGACAGACACAAATTTCACAACACTGGCTGATAAAACGGTGTGCACGTTACAATAACGAATAAAATCCTCTTTGAAAACTTTCTAGTATGCCATTAAAAGTTCCCGGAATAAGGCAATGGGGCGCTTTCGCATTAATTAATACGCCACCATTAATTATATCGCAGCAGACGTTGAGAATGATTTTCCTGTTTAAATTTGTATCGTGGATGCAGGAATTCTTTCTCGTTCTCATTTGATTGCCATCGCAGGAATGTACCCCAACTACTTAACATAGGTGTAGATAAGTTTATTAATTAAACTGTCTGTAACTTAAGTTTATCTAGCCATTAAAACCAGTACGTGTAATTAACCCTCTTTTCAAGCCTTTAGGGAATCTAATTAGTTTACATACTTTATGCGCGTGGATTATTCTGGCAGTGTAGTGGATTTCACCCTTCCACGTACACTTACAATGAACACTTGAGTAATAAGGAATTATGCATGTGAATAGACAAGAAAAGCTCGCGCGCAACCCCTCTCATGTGTAACGAAGTTTGTAGGTACTTATGAAGGGGTCGATGTGGATAATAGAATTACGAGAAGGCGTTGGCGTCACTTCCTGTATTTAATGCAATCCAAAATTTTTGTTTTGGTTCCACAAAGACGATTTGTACTTGATAAAACGACGAAATAATCTACATCACGCGCCTGGGCCCATAACCACGTTCATTGGATCTAAAATCGGATTTAATTTTGTAAAAACATAAAAGAGCAAAAGCGTTTCTGATTAAATTGATCGTGTTTTATACTGAACACGCGAATCAAATAAAAAGAGATATTTTACGTGCGGACCTCAGCAATCGACCAGCGGAACTTGGCATGGCATTCCCAAATTTATATAAACGTCAAACTAATGAATTATTGAAGATATTTAAACTTTTCAAATTACTGTAGTTAATAATATCCGATTGTCATGCTTATTAAGTTTCCTTTCCCATCTCTGTGCCAGGTACATAGATTCTAACGACTGGAAAAATGAATCCGCCGCGCAGGATTTTATTCGGTTCGGAGGTTTCGTGACTGAAAATAAAACATCGTTTACATGCGGTAAATCCGTAAACGAAATATGAACACAATTCTCGGAGTATTAAATTTATTTTATAACTTCTGTTTGAAACTGGTTTGTTTTTTTTTTGTTTGGCTAACGTCTCGTCTGCAATTTACTTTTCATACAAACGAAATAATAAAAAAAGTATTAGAAAATAAATTTGGGTTTTCAACTCTCGTCTGTTACAAGTGGGTGGTGGCAACGGTGGGAACAACGAAAATAAAGATTACCAAAAACGAAAAATGTCAGACCCTTGACCGTTATGTAAATGACGATTTTGAATTACTTTGTTGGAATACATTTGGAATATGGGCTCTCGCTCAAGAGATTGCCTTTGGTAAAGCTCCTTTCATGACTTTTATCATTCGTTTTTGGGGACCCTCACGTTTGTTTTGGCAGTTGACTTTAATCTAGAATCCTGTGAACTCCCATGACGGTTATCACGCGTTCAAGGATCAAGATCTGCGCATGTAGTCTCGCCTTTAACCAAAGTGATTCCAGGCTTTTGTTATTTGTTCCCATTCACCTAGAGCATACACATCCATTCATCAAACAGCATCAGTTTGGATGGTTTGATCAAGATGAACTAATTGTATTGGCCCCAGCGAAAATCCCTGCGAATTCTGAGTACCACTTTCCCTGTTATCCTTGAAAATGAGGCCTGGACGGTTCAATTGGATCATTTTCGTCTCCAACGCGTTGTATTGGTCTAAGGTAGATCCCTGCCTTTATTTATTTATTGGTTCTAGTAGAGCTTTTTCTCCTCGTATAAGGTCTACGCCTATGGAGATACTTTCTAATGCATTTTGCTGTCTCCTAATATAGGCTGAATTCTGTTCCCTATTTTTCTGCTTTCTCTTGATTCTAGAAAACCCTTTTTCAAGTACGTGACCTTTCTCATTTATGAAATCATTCCAAAGTACAACTTGAATGGTTCAGTCGAGACCCTTTTCGTCCCTGCGAACTCTCGTTATGTTTATTATTTGCCTTTGATTTTGGAGGAGCTTTTTACCCTCGCTCAAGATGGAGGCACTTTCGAATATATTTTACTGTCTTCAACAAATTGTATTGGACCTAAAGTAAGCCCTTGTGATTTTTGATGACTTCGTTTCCTTACTTGTCTGCTTTCTCTTGATTCTAGAAAAAAAAACCTTTTTCAAGTATGGGACCTGCCTACTTAATAATACCATCCCAAAGTACAGTTTGAATGGTCCAGTCGAGAACCTTTTCAAGTAAGGGACCTACCTTCTTAATAACATCACTTCAAATGGTCCAGTCGAGATCCTTTTCATCTCGAACTGATTGTATTGGTCCTGAGGAAGATCCCTGCGAACTTTTGTTATCTTTATTTATTTATTCTTGGTTCTACTAGACCTTTTTACTCCTATATAACGTCTTCGGTCATGGGGATACTTCACAATGTATTTTGTTGTCTCCAACGAATTGTATTGGACCTAACGCAGGCTCTTGTGCTTATCCCCTATTTTTCTGCTTTCTCTTAATTAAAAAAAATTTTTTTCAAGTAGAGGACTTACCTCCTTCATAATATCATTCCAAATACAGGTTCAATGGTTCAGTTGAGATCCTTTTCACCTGGAACTGATACTGATTGAATTGGTCCTAAGGTATTTAATTGTTCTTGGTTCTAGCGGAGCTATTTCCTCTTCAAAAGTTTAACGAATCGTGTTGGACCTAACGTAAGCCCTTACGAATTTGCCTTATTTTTGTTACTGACCTTGAAGCTAGATGAGTCTTCTTCTTACAAAGAGACTTCAAGGTCGTAGATCTTTTCGATGACATATTGAATGTTAAGAGGAAGGTAAGGGTAGTGGAAAATGACCTTAATAAGGACAATTTTGATAAAGCGATGAAACTAACGATGGCAGATTTTGGTTTTAACTGATTAAAGTCTGATGAATATAATTTGATCGTAAAGCCACCCTCCGACCCTTTCCACGGTACTTCCATAATTAGGTATGAGATCGAAGTGTAACTTAATTTAAAGACATACAATATAAAGCCCCGATCTAATTAAGCTTAACCGTTTTATCTGGCGAAATTCGATTAATTAATTTCAGAGCAGGCGAAAACCATTTCGCGCAACTGTCTGGGAGTAACGAGCAAAGAAACCTGATGCACGTGTAGCTCGAACTTACTTGTTTTGTTAAACGTGCGCGCGCTAATTAAATCACTTGCGAAACGTAATTCATTAGCCGATTCGGTCGGTAGTTATCGAATTCCGTGTGTTTTGGCGTGTAGCCTCTCGGTTGTCGCCGCCGACGACGACGTCGGCGTTGATTATCAAATGCTTGCGCTCTTAGTTAACCCATTGTAATGAAGTCATTACTATGCTATTTAATAAAATTGCAAATAAGGCTAAGGTTTAATCCATTTTAATTATGTTCTGGTCTGCATTCGCAAACTTGAAATGATAATTTCATTGAAATTTTGCCTTTTTTTATGCGGCGGCGCTCTGCTGTGAACATCTCCGAAGGGGATGATGTATATTACTTCTGAAATAAGCAGACTCATTTCTATATTCTTTTAGGAAAATTATTCTTTGTAGTGGTGAGGGTCTTAAAAATCTCTATGGATAGGCCATGTTGGTTTCGATGATTAGCCTCTTTATGATGTCATATGAAAGGTATCGAAGATACCACCTTTGTAATAGTTACTGAACTTACAAGCACGTATTTAGAGGTTGTATTAGTTCCTCTTGGTTATGGATTGTAATAAAGAGCAAGCACATGCTACCCACATACACTCAGATCGCTTAACACGTGCATATATGACAAGTGCAAGTTTCGCTGTAAGAATTTGCAACCCATAGAACGCACAAGGCTATACGTGCAGGCTTGCTCTTGGTAATGATCGTAAAAACCTCTATGGATAGGCAATGATTGTCGATGGTTTCAGTGGTTTAACTTTTCACGGTTTCATATGAAAGAGAATCTTTGTAATAGTTACTGAACTTACAAGCACATATTTAAAGGTTGTATTAGTCCCTTTTGGTTATGGATTGTAATAAAAAGCGAGCACATAATACCCACACATACACTCACATCACTTATCCCGTGGATATATGACAAGTGCAAGTTTCTCTGTAAGAATTTGCAACCCATAGAACCCACAAGACTATACGTGTAAGCTTGCTCTTGGTGATGATCGTAAAAACCTCTATGGATAGGCAATGATGGTCGATGGTTTCAGTAGTTTAACTTTTCACTGTTTCATATGAAAGGTATAAAAGATACAATCTTTGTAATAGTTACTGAACTTACAAGCACGTACTTAGAGGTTGTATTAGTCCCTTTTGGTTATGGATTGCAATAAAGAGCGAGCACATGCTACCCACACACACACTCACTCACATCACTTAACACGTGCATATATGACAAGTGCAAATTTCGCTGTAAGTATTTGCAATCCAAAACCCACAAGACTTTACGTGTAGACTTGCTTTTGGTGATGATCGTAAAAACCTCTATGGGTAGGCAATGATAATCGATGGTTTTTGTGGTTGTATCTCATGTATGACAACTCGAAGTTTCGCTGTAAGTATTTACAACCCATAGAATCCACAAGACTATGCGTTCAGGCTTGCTCTTGGTGATGATCGTAAAAACCTCTATGGATAGGCAATGCTAGTCGATGTGGTTTACCTTTCCACGGTTTTATATGAAAGGGATCAAAGATACCTTCATGTACACTCTACTGCTATAAACAATACCGTCTAATACAACCCTGTATTTAGATACCATGTAAATTCTGATGTATTATTAACGTAACGATGAACGCGCGCCCGGTTTCGTAATTAACATTGCAAATTTTAACTGGGGCACTTGAAAATAAATTTAAATACGCATCGGGATGAACTGAATTTTATAAATGTTTGCGCAAACAATGTTAACATTAAATGTTTGCGCGTAAATATCGGCGGTCTCTGAAAAACAGAGTATTATTTGAGCAAACATTTAATGCACGGCGCGAACGTTCGAAAATTTTACGTGTGTACACAAGTCTCCTTTAACTTCGTAAAATATGCACGGGATTCATTAATATACCCGGAGAAGGGAACATCCGGCACACGAAATTATATATATACGTAGACTGTGTCGGGTAGTGATCGGAAATAAATGTTTCATTCCCAGCTAAAATTCATCGGCGCTTTATTTTGTTTCGTAAGAGTTTGTTATCCGTACAATTTAGATACATGTATATAGATAGTTAGTGAAAGTTTATGTACTTCCCAACTAAAACAATAGAGAAATGAAACTGGTCGCTCCGGTGTGGATGTGATACAGTATAAAAAGCAAACCCACCGGCATTCAAACTGGGGGTTTCAGCTCGGTTACGCATAGGCAACCCGTCGTAAATAGATCGGACCGTGGCTTGTAACCATTATTTGTTGTGGAAAACCATGTCGCTTACAAGCGATGCACGAATAGTTGACACCGAATCAACAGTAAATTTATAGCGTTGGGCAACAACTGCTTATTAGGAAGTATAATAAAAATATTACACACATTATATTCAATTTAGAACGACGTGGTTACATATCTGAGTTATTTATGTCTCGTGGCGTGGGACTATTTGTTCAGTTAGGCAATTGTAAGTGCAGAATCTCTCTTGTCCTGCCTGGTAAGTACACAAAAGGATGCACAAAACTCTCAAATGAATTACTCCTGTCTTACTTTTAACCTAGGTAGCAAGTTTGCTCTGCTGATCGTCAGCTATTGCCTCAGGTAGCTCAATGGAGGTGGGCGTGATTTAAAGGTGTTAATAAAGACACCAGGGTGAACAAATGCGCAGCTGAAAAGATAATGGGAGACGGAGGCTGCCAAGGCCGCCACACATTCGCAATAGTGCACATGAATCCAGGAGGTTTGGAATTGAATTCACTTGTACGCTGAAGGTATTGTTGATTCTCACGTTGCCAATTTTGTGGTGTCGTTAAGTTCCGGCGCTTGTCGTTTCTCTCGTGTTGGGCACCAAATTTTTAGTAGTTTTGTGGGGGTGGCTGAGGTTGTGATTTTGTTCCTGTTCGTATTCAATGCACCCAAGAACGCGTTTCGTTTTTAATTAGTAAGAAATATTCTATCCTGCTTCGTCTGTTTTCATCCAATATTTCTCATTAATGTGATCTTGGTCCCATTCGTACTCATATGCGCTCAAGAACTCGAACTGAGGCGAATTGACGTTTTTTACATTTCAAAATCAAGTTAAATTAAATTCCACATCACTACTTACGCAGCATTTTGTCAAGTAACCACTACAACACTACTTGCGCAGCATTTTATCGAGCAAACACCCGCATACCGCTGCTTGCGCAGCATTTTGTCGAGTAATCACCCATACTCCAGACATTCCATCGATGCCGTCGAAGTCAGATGGGTCACCTGATGGGGTGAAGCCATAAACCCTACTCAAGCAGGTTAATGCTCAATAACTAATCCGGAAAGTTCAGGAAGGACTCAATCCATCTGAAACGAAAAGGATCCCTCGGCAACCGTATTGGTCTTCGTCTAAATAAACTCCAATGGAAGCCAGGATATGGTAAACCAATTCATAATCGATGAGACTGTCTAGCCCAATTAAATGCACTCACCCACAACGATTCGGAATTGCGTGCCATTTCATCTCCTCTACTCCAGGCAAATTTCTTCCAAATCTGTAGCAGCTGTAGGTGTCAGCTCACTCGTTGGAGTGGATCTATCACCCCTAGCCGAGCCTACTGCGTTTCAACTACCACTTTGAAGAGTCTAACCCAAGCAACTGTTTGTTTTTGATTGCTGTAGTGCTTGTAAGGTTGTTACGGCAATATTGGGAAATTTCTAGGCAATATTGGGAAATTTCTAGGCAATTTAGAGGTCATTGTGGCAACCTGAACACCCGGCGTAGGCTTGAAATTATCGATCGACGAAAACATCGCGTAACCGATGACTTTTGCGTTTATTGGATGGAGCTGATATCATTTGCGATTTCTCCGCGTCAACCAGCATCGCTTTGCTGGGAAGCGCGCTTTGTTCCGTTCGTCGTTGGAGGTGCTGTGTTGTTTGTTGCTGGAGGTTTTGCTAGAAAAATTAGAAGAACTCATCTACGACTTTGTCGGATTCTTTTGAAATATCGCCTGACGAATTTAGGATATTTTTCTTGAAATGTAACAGGCATTAACGGTTGACGCCATCGTGATAACTAATTTCGTATTTCTTCTTTAATTCAGACTTGTATGAGTACATTTGTCCTGTACGTTTTGGCATTCCACCCGTGAAAAACCCATTTGATTGATTATATTCAACCCTTGGAATCAGTTACGAGGACCGGCCAACAGGAGGCGTTGCCACAGCTTCGTCAACTTCGTTTTGACGAACGTATCAGTAATCTCGCTGTGTTTTGATTCATTTACATTAAAGCGTAGTTTATCTAATTTAGTAGTTGTCTTGATATGCGTATACCCTCAGCATACGAGCGAGTAAGATTAAAATCTCGTGTTTTGCAAATGATCATCTGCAGAATAGAGATCAAGGTTTGGGAACGCCGTTGACGTTATTACGTATCAACTGAGTTTATAGTTCACCCTGGCGCTCTTTTATCAACATCTAAATTACCCATCTCTATCTCACGGTAGCAAGGTACCTGGGCGTTTCGAGTCACTTCCTTGTGGAGCGTATCAAATTCGCATGCATGGTTGTCTATCGTGCTTTTGTTAGGCGCTGGCGGTGACGAGTTGCAAGGTCTATAGCGGCACACGCTCTAAGATGAAAAAGTTTCCTAAGAGCCTTCGACGTTTTCCGCACGAATTTAAAACCGTACAGTCCTTGTTGTTTCGACGTGCGCACTCTTTGCTGTTAAGGACGAAGACGCATCATCAAATGACCTTCATGAGGACACCCTGGAGCCAAATTCAAAGAATAAACAGGTAGCAATTTTCAAATAACAGGATATATAACAGGTAGCAGTCTTTTATCTGTTGTTTATAAAACGCTAACATAGATGGACCTACCCCACCTCTGCACACGCATGTTGTTTATTAAAAAGGAATTTAACCCACCAGCTAATCAAAAAATCATATGAAATGAATGAAGAAATTCATTTTAGAAAATAATTTCGGATGTAAAGGAGTTTAGTTGTTATATCTTTGCTTATATATTTAATGGGTCTTTTATCATTTTGTCTTAATCGATCTACTTTTTAAAATAGCATTAGGCCGAACTCCAGTGAAACACGTATTTCAGAACTAACCAGCTACAATTTTGAATCGATAAGAAAGTTCATGGAGTCAGTGAAGTCGGGTGTAATGCCTCTGAAACCAAGAGCGTACAATAAAGCCTACCACATTATCCCGTGTGATGTATGAGCAGGGCTCCTGAAGTTAATCAGAATCGAAAACGGTGCGATTGGTACCCCCCCGATTGGCTTTATGGAACGCGCTAGTAGTAAAATGGGGCGCGCTGTTTTAATTTCATTTGCATTTCGATGAGTCGGCCGATCTGTTAATGACTTGCGTATATGAGGAGTAAGTAAAGTACACTCTCCACGACAAACGTACAATGGTGATAAGGCTTACGCAAACACTCGCCGGGAGGTCCTCGCTATAAACTCTAAGATCTATATCTTTACGCCTCCACCAAATGTGGTTGACTTTAGTTTTTTGCATATGCTTGGATTGTGGAATCTGAAATGTAGTATTCAGCGCATTTCCACCGACGCCTTGAATTTTATTCACTGCACCAAGAGCTCACTTTTTGAGTGTGGTTTTAAAGAAACAGCAATGCAAACAACGTTCAGCTCCAGAAACTGTGCACTTAGCTTACACGATTTCCGTAACAAACTGCGGCGAATTTATCTCCATTTAATTTGACAAGCATAAAGTAGTTTTATGTGTGCACACATTCGAAAATTATTCGCTCCGCGAATATATTTCCCACATATGAGTACTGGCAGCGCTGAGAATATATTTGCAATGCAGGGGAAGTTTTCGAGCGCCGCGCCGCACGGCGAAAATAAAACTCCGCGAATTATTGCTTGCCTAAACAATTACTCAGGGGGCTTCGAGTAGAGACGGTGTATTAAAAATAGGTCGAGAGGATGGATATTTTTTGGTAATCATTGCGTGAGGGTGGAATTAATTACTTCTTCTGAAAATATTCACCAACAAACAATTCAATTACGCATTGAAGAGAAATTCAAACAATGCAAATAATAGAAATTATTGAACATGGGAGAGGAGCGGGGGAGGAGTTGCGTTTCGCAATATAATCAGGAACGAAAGGTCAACAATTGCAGATATCCGTATCCGGGAAACTATTTAGTTATTAGTTACAACAAGGTTCTTAAAATTGGGGTTATACTACCTAACCATCAGAAGTTTTTTGGTCATGTGATTTGTGGTCGTGTTTACAGATTGTAATACAACAGAAACAAGATCAACAATTATAAAAATTAAACTATTTTATAGTCGCAAATGGCACTTGGCGTTTGTGTCCTCACACTACACTTCACTTTGTCCTCACATAACACTTCACTGAAATCCAAATTTCATTAATGAAACGATTTTTAATTTCATTTAATTTAATTAAATCGAGCAACGATGTAATATAAATTCAAATATGTTAAACAAATATTATCGTATCGTGGGGAAAGATGAGGAACAAACCGTTTTACGCGCTTGGCTTTTCTATTGCTCACTGAATCAGATTCTACTACGTTTGGATCAAAAGAAACCATTATAGTCTAATAAAGGTAGTTGGACCGTCGCCTAAACTGTCAGAAGTAGGAAGGTAACTTGATGGGCAATTTGTTTTAATTGGCAGCCTTTCATTCGAGGTGTGACGCCTTGGAGAGAAAAAGGAAGAATATCAATTGTCATGCCTTCTTCTTCTTTCCAATGATGGTTGATTTTAATTTTAGATGAAGATAAACCGATAACTACTATTAAAATTTAAAACAAATTAGAAGGTACCTTCCTTACAAAAATTATTTAAATATATGTAAAATTTTAACGAAAAATTATGTCATACGAAACAACACGAGAACAAATTCAAATTAAGAGAAGGTGAAAGAAGGCAACATGATAGAGACTTTGTAAAGAAGAAATCAAAGAAAAGAAGATGCAGAGTTCCTCAATGTGGTGTAGACAAATCCAGAGTCTGCTGTGGGGGTTTGAAATCTAGAACACTTGTTGTGTATCGGCGATTATGATTAAGAGACTTCTTCTCCTCTTCTCAAAGAAATCAGTGAATTTTGTTGTTTAAGGATAAGTCAGAAGTCTTCTTCAGTTATACGCGAGAGAAGGTCAACGACCTGAAAATTTTGACTATGGTTTGGTAATATGATAGAGAGATACGTGTTGAGCAGAAATATGCAAAAACTAGAGCGAACAGTAGAATTAGTCGAGTAATACCGGAGATAATTTCTCAATACTTCGATCTTGACTTGGGAGAGGTGTAGACACTCGTCGGGGATGGTGTTGTACCGTGCATCAGCAGTACGACATAGTCGGAGAACCGCCCGGAGCCGGTTACACCAATGAAAACAGAGAAAGAGGGACCTAACAACGTGATGGGCAATTTCTTTTAATTGGCTGCCTTCCATTCGAAGATGTGACGCTTTGGAGAGAAGAAGGAAGAATATCAATTGTCATTCCTTCTTCTTCTTTTCAATGAGTGAATGTCCCCTGATAGCATTAAGTTCTAGATTTTGGATTAATGAGGAGGGTAAAAGAAATTTCACAAGCACTTAGGCTACAGTTTGGGTCCATTGTACTACCCCCACAAACGACAGCGCACGACTGTCAAACGCTGTTCAAGCCATCCTACTTTTTCGACGAACCTGTGAACGTCTGACAGAGGAATACTGCGGATTCCAGCCATGTCAGGTCAGAATTCCCCCAACATGAAGCCTCTGATTGAGGCGAGTGCAGGGCAATCACAGAGGATATTGCTCAGCTGTCTCATCTCATAGGCTACAGCCCCACAAATTGGACAGTCTGTATATATTTGTTTAGTTTGCAATGACCTACGAGTAGACGTAGTTTTCTTCTAGGTAGTTGAATCTAGAATCGGTTCAATCTGAGTGAGGGATCATTATAGCCTTTTTCGTTCGATAATACTTGTCCAGGTTGACTCATCTATCGATATGTCGATTCTGGGATCTTTGTTTCAGAGAGGAGGTATTAAACAGACTTGACGATGGCGCTTAACCGATTCAGGGCTCCAAAAGGGCTACCTCAAGCCTTGTCTAGCTAGTTTATCTATCTGCCTGCTCGTTACAATATGTGACAGCGTGTCCTTTAACCCAAATAAGTTGCTGATCCATCAGTATAGATGGATATATCGGGTTTAGCTCTATCTTAATCATTCAAGAAATCAGTGAAGTGTTTCCTAAATATATATGTAGGTGAGAGGGAATTGAGCCTCGCTTCAAAAAGAGGAGTCTAGAGCCGATCCCAGTGCCATCTCCTCTACTTATATTCAAAGAGGGAGCTCAAGAAGGCAGAGTTAGGAGTGGATCTAAGTAACACTCATTCAGAGAGGTATTAAACACACTTCATGACGGCGCTATAACCGGGTTCAGGGCTCCAAAAGGGCTACCTCAAGCCTTGTCTAGCTAGTTCATTTATCTGCTTGCACCAGCGTGTCCCAAATAAGTTGCTGATTCATCAGTATAGATGGATATATCGGGTTTGGCTGTATCTTCAGCGTTCAGGAAAACACTGAAGTGTTACCTAAATATATATGTACGTGAGAGGGAATTGAGCTTCGCTCCAAAAAGAGGAGTCGATCCCAGTGCCATCTCCTCTACATATTGTAGTGTTAATTACCTTGATGAATAGAATTAAATAAATAAAGACAGCACGTGAGAGGAGTTTACAAAACATAACAACAGCTTCCGAAGCAGACTTGACGCAAGAGTGACGAGACGTTTCGACACAACTTCATGCACCTAAAACAAAACAGACGATAACACAGATACAAAACGAAAGGGGACGCTTACAAAACTAAATACCGCAGTTATAGAAAGCATAATTACAGTCAACAAACCAAATAACGACAGCCGAAGGAAGTTCCAAGGTCGTTGATTACTTTGAATGGACATTGAAGCATTGGGATTTCGTACAGGCGATGAACAAGAGGTTTGGCTCATTCCAGGGGCCACTGACTGCAAAGCATTACCCGGTGGAAGGGAATAAGCCACCGAAACACAAGAAGCGATTGATTTATCTACCAGACGGCCGAAGGATCCGTTGCAACTGGAAGCAAGTGCCAGACTTTCTAGAGGACTATGAAAGCTTGTGACATTTAAACGACAAAACTGAAAGGACACAAAGCGAAAGTTGAAAAGTAGAAAACATTATAGGTTAGGTGTGATGTTGAACAATAATTTTTAGTAAGTTGTATTTTTTTAGGTTAGATAAGTATAGAATAGGGTGTTTAGATACTTACATATTATTTAAGTTAAGTTGTTCCGTATTTAGTCCAATTTTTAGTTCAACTTTAATGAAATGTCCTCATACTTAGGATAAAACGTTAATTTTCAAACGTGACGTCTTAGTTACCAACCTAAATCTAGTACATAACTAAGATCCGAACGCGAATGTTTAGTTTAGAAACTAGCGATCTCAACTTTCTTCTTTCTTGTGAACAGAATCATTTCCGTCTTTGAGGGCCAATTGTCAAAGAGTGTTATGTGCACTTGCTCAAACGTTCCTTTAAGTAAGATAGTTATATCATTTGCGTCTTCTACTGTAAAGAAGTGTGCTCCATTAGGTCGACGGAGAAGGCATTAAGCTATTTTTGATATCCATACGAATGGAGTGCCTTTCTTCTTCTGTCCCTCTAAAGAAAATTGTTTTGGTTCTTTTGACAACTTTCCAGAAGCTATATCTAGTTTTTATTTGACATAAATCTTTAAGTTCTTTCTCTTTTTATTTTTCTTTCGAAGCCTCTGTGGTTTTAACACTAGCACTCTACCCCCTTCCTCAGTACAATTTTAGGTGACGCCTCTGTACCACACCGAACGTGCCATGATGATAGGCAACCATATATACACATTTGGTACATTATGTCAATTCTCCTTAAGAAAGTAGCTATACTGCTAACTTTAATCTTTCTTTCTATTCTATATCAAATTTGGCAATTCATTTATTAATGTTTGTAGTGAATTTAGCTATAGAGGGATGAGCTCTATAGTTTATGTTTAAATTGAACTCATGCAGAGCAATTTTAGTCCAGGTTTGTTTGACTTATTAATAAAATGAATAAAAAAACGCAACCAATATCCCGGTGCAATATATCGACTGTGTTTATTCTTCATACGATTTGAAATGGATCCGTGGGCGTCTGGTCGGAAGTGCAATAAAGCTCTTTAGGTCTCTTTTTTTTTATCCGACTTTGAGCGTCCGTCCGTCCGTCCTTCGCGGTACGAGATAGCGACCCCTGTGTGACACTTGAAAAATGCGAACAGCACAAATACCTATACAGCGTCGGCTTAATTAATTTTACAACCCCCGGAATTTTATTGATTTGTACTTGTTTGCTGAATTCCCGGTGGAAAAACCGTCGGCCGAAATATATTACGCCCGTTATTTTTATTACCGCCCGCGATAATTAAAATTGTGCGCCATTGCAGGTTATCAATATTTACACAACGGTTTCCTGATTCAAGAGAAAGGACGCCCGAATTTATCATATCCGTGACATTGTTCTTCTATTTTGTACGCCGAATAAATACGCTTGTTCATTTCTGAATTGAAACATAAAATTGACAAGCGGGGTAACTATTTTACTTACGCGAATTCCAACAAATTGAAAGCGCTCGCAATTTTTGTAATTTTGCTTTTATTTCGTAGTGAAATCTTCAATTATTTTGAAATGTGTGTTTCATTATACAAAATTAATCCGTCCTTTTAACATCAAGGGGGTTAGAAATAATAAGTCCGGTGGATAAATTTCGTTCTTTCTGGAAATGTAATCCGGCCGGATAGATACAAAGGCAACTTTTTCCGCGCGTCTAAAATACAACAACAAAGCTCACTCGGAATAAAACGAGGGCCAGGGCCCAAATCCTTGGCTTTAATTTGTCATCGGTTTAGTCGCTTGACTTTCAATTTAGCGAAAAGTCGTGTAATAATTACGTGAGGGTGGGCATTCCGTTTCGTTTCCGCACCGCGTATTTACATAATATTGTTTCTGTTCCGTTGGCGAAAAATCCGCCTGCTTATGCGAACGGATCTGGAAAAGTCGACAGCGGAATCCATTTTCGTATGCAGATTAAAATAAATTGTACACAGCACTACTCCGCATATTCCGGATCTAAAATTTAAATACATGCGTCGTTCATTCCGGGCTTCCTATTTCCCAGGTGTACACAGGGAGGGATGCCTCTTCGAAAACATAAATAATGTTTGATTAAGTATTAAAATCCAATTAGTAGTCAGCGCATCCAATTTTTATTGCATCTTCAAACTTACAATGAGATGATGAAATTATTAACATTGTTCAAATCATAAAACGCGCGCAATTTTAATACTTATGTACAATTCTAAGTATATACTCGACGATTTATATTTCGTTGTACACTTTCTCGCAACATAAATCAATTATAATTTATCGAGAGAGTGTTCAGCGGAATCGGTTCTCCTAAAAGTAAACTTTTATATCTTATCCATAAGGCCCATCACATATTTCGCGCGAGAGCTTATTTTAAACCCAGCGGCGGCCAGATGTTGGCCAAGCAACTGGGGTATTGACTGGGCTTCGAAATTTAAACTTGCTTGTATCAGCAGCGGCGTTACGTCACGTTCCAGTTATGGCAGCAGAACGTGCAATAGAAAATCACGTCCCTTTCCGAAGAAAGAAGCGACGCAAGTTATTGAAACCCCCACGCCCCCTCCCCATACACACGCACGCACTAACATACAGCCTCATTCGAAAAATATTAAACGCTTTTATTTTACAATAATTTTTAATGGGCTTTATGAAAAACCCGTAGTACCAGCACGAACGATTCGGGTGTACACGCATCATTTGCGTTGCATTTGCAGATAAACATTGTGCGGTGCATTTGTTTTGTTTTGTTTTTTTTTTGCTGCAGGTTCATTCGGTTTTTACAATTTAAAACATTTCACTTTTCATTTGTGCACTAAACAATTCGGCGCGGCGTATCGCCAAAAATTATTTACGCAGTCATTTGCATTTTATCTATCCGCCGCCGCGTGGAATTTCAATATCTCATGCATATTGAACAAAGCCGATTATTTAAAATACGCAGTAATTCAGTCGATCGTACAAATCTATTAATTAATTCGCTTCTTTTCCATGTTTAAATTTACGACCGCCATTCTGGAAAAACATGGAATATTTAACGTGAATACATGGAATGTACGAAAACAGAGCAGGCAGTCTTTGATCGAATGTTGAATGTTAATGTTTGATAAGGGTTTACTGTAACGTTAACCTGGACACTCGTCGGAATGGTGTTGTACTGTGCGCCAGCAACATGGCATAGCTGGGAAACACTCCCAGAACCGTCCGGCGGCTGAATCTGAATCTGAGAACGTACGCTCCTCTTTCTTTCTCCAAATGTACCTGCTCTTTGATGCAGTAGCAGGTCTACGGGTACTAATATGGCGATGACCAAAAAGACTTCATACTGAAATGATCTGACGACGACTTCAAACAAAACTCTACACAATAAATAACAACAATTACCTTTTACTAAATTTCTCTACCTTTTCACAATTTTTTTGTAAGCTATAAGAGACCCAAGTCGCAATTCCTTTGTTTCAGCGTCTCTGGATTGGGTTTTAGCCATCAATCGCCCTCAACGCCGTTTATTTGTGCAATGAATTTTCTGATTTCTCTCCTCCAAAGCTGCAGCAGTATTTGAAACATTATATTATTGGGTCTTGTAAGTGGGTGATTGAAATCGACAACGAACCAATCAAATTTAAATATTTTTGTCCTGCGCGAAGCTTCTAAGTGAAAAATACTCCATCACCCACGCAGCTCCACTTGCTGAAGAAGCAGAATTTTCTTAATTTGCCGATTTAAGGTTGCTCGGAACGGTCCCAGCCGCGTTAAGAATCAAGCAGTAACTCATCGCACGTGTTCCAATACTGACTCATATGTTTGGTTGAGCGTATTAGTTTGTTTGCGACATGTTTTGTTTACAATTTCGTTATGAACCAATCTCTTGTAAGAATATCGTTTTTTTTAACAACCATGGAACATAAAAACCTATTCCTTGCAAGTCTCG
The DNA here is from genome assembly GCA_039766575.1 of Serrognathus titanus. NCBI lineage: Eukaryota > Metazoa > Arthropoda > Insecta > Coleoptera > Lucanidae > Serrognathus > Serrognathus titanus. Next base: position 2,402,348 of record CM077911.1, read on the forward strand.
TAACAAGGTGAGAGACTCAGAAAAGAAGAGATCGTACAAAAGAAGGTGCAGAGTTCCTCAAGTGCTGTAGATGGGATCTTGACGTCAGTTATATTAGTTTTTTCTTATGTGCGTTAATACCCTCTAAAATGTGTCTGACAATGAGGTTCAGAAATTTCAAAATTGTCCCAGGGCATACACTCGAAAGCTCGAAACGTCAAAATGTATTCTGGGTGGCTTCAAATAGCCTCAGAATATTTCTGCATAAAAACTTCAAATAAAAGATAAGTGCTTCGAAAATAATTAGAAATGTTCTAAGTTCTGGAAGGATGCAAGATGGTTTAAGAAGCCTTGGAGAGCTTTTCTTACGTGTGGCAATAAACTCGAAAATGTGTCTGAGCATGCAGTTCCGAAAACATCAAAATTGTTCCGGAAACTCTGAGTAGCCTCAAAACTACCTCAGAATATTGTTGAAAGCACTTGTATAAAAATTTCAGATAAAAGTAGAAGTCCTTCGAAAGTAATTGAAAAAGGCATCGAGCGCTCCAGTAGACTTTGAACCTTGCGCGTATTCTAAAAGGATGCAAGATGGCTTGAGAAGTATCAGAGCAGGTCTTAAACCTTTACTTATATGCAGCAATGTCCTTCAAAATGGATTCCAGAATGGCGCTTCATACAATCTCAAAATTGTACAAAATTGTTGCACCGGAAGCTTGAAAAACTGAAGCCTACTTGGAATGGTCCCAAGTTGCCTCAAAATACATTGGAAAGTTCAGAAAAAATTGAACTAACTAATTAGAAAAGGTCTCCAGAAGCTCCAATAGACTTTGAACGTATTTTACATATAAGATGTTTCGAGAAGCTTCAGAGCAAGTCTTTAGCCTTTCCTTACATGTTGTAATAGCCTCAAAAATGTATCCCAGAATGACACTTCATAAAATCACAAAATTGTGCAAAATTGTTGCACTAGAAGCTTGAAAAGCTGAAGCTTAGTTGAGGTGGCCCCAAGTTGCCTCGGCATACACTACAAACTTCAAGGTACTTGCATAAAAAATTAGAACTAACACAGAAGTGCTTTTAAAATAATTAGGAAAGGTCTCCAAAAGCCCCAATAGACTTTGACGTATTTTAGAATGGTACTCGATGACATTAGAAGCCTCAGAGTAGGTCTTTAATCTTTTCTTACGTGCAGTAGTAGCCTCAAAAACGTATCCCAGAATGACACTTCATATAATCATAAAATTGTTGGACTGGAAGCTTGAAAAGCTGAGCTTAGTAGAGGTGGCCCCAAGTTGCCTCAGCAAACACTGGAAACTTCAAAGCACTTGCATAAAAAATTTGAACTAACGCAGAAGTGCTTCTAAAATAACCAAAATTCTTTGGACGTATTTTAGAATGTTACAAGATTGGTTTTCCATAAAATCTCAATATTGTGCAAAATTGTTGCACCGGAGTCCAAAGCACAATTGGGTGGCCCCCAAGTTGTCTCAGAAATGGTTTTAAAATAATTAGAAAAGATCTCGAAGACTTTGTCATATTTTAAAAGGTTACGAGATGGCTTGAGAAACCTCAGCGCAAGTCTTAGGCCTATTTCTATATGCAGAAATGGCTTAAAATGTGCCCTACAGTGAAGTTCCTTGTCTCTAGAAAGGTTGCCTCAGAACATGCACTAGAAAACTGTAAGAGCTAAGACATACTCGAGCGGTCCTATGTTGCCTCAGATTATTCTGCAAAAGCTTGCATACTCATTTGAAATAAGCACCAGAAGTGTCCCAGAAATAATCAGAAAAGACCGTGGAGGTTTTGACGTGTTCTGAAAGAGCATGAGATAGCTTGAGAAGCCTCAGAGCAAGTGTTAAGCCTCTTATTATATACAGCAAACACCTCAAAAGTATGCCTTAGAATAGTAGGCATTACACCTTAATATTGTTTCTAAAACAAATTGCCCCAAAATGCGCCCCAAAGTTGAAACGTGTTCCGGATGGCCCAAGTTGTCTCAGCTTATTCTAGAGAACTTGCATAAAAACTTGAAACAAACCCAAATTTACCCCAAAAATAATTACGAATGGGTATCGAATGTGCCAGAAAGCTCTAGAAAATCACAAGATGACTTGGAAAGCCTCAGAAGCCTTAAAGTCCTTACATAAAAAATCAAAGAAAAGAAAGATGTTCAAAAATGATTGAGATATTGAGAAGAGATTGTCAAAAATAATGTTAATTCAAGTAGAAGGTGTTTGTTGAAGCTTACACAATAACGTCATTGTGTACAATTAAAAAGAACAATCGTGCAAGTGATTGATTCTGAAGTACCTACGATTATTAGTACCGTAAATCGTTGGATTTATATAATTCACAAAAACCTGTTGGAGTTTACCGTTTTGATATAGCGAATACAAGTGGATCGCATAAATTACAGGAGATCGCCGTAAGCTGCTTTATTCCGACTAAATCGAACACATTCGGAGGCGATTTTGTTTCGCCAGTCTGAAATATGTTTTCCCTGAAAATATTTTAACCGGATTCCTCCCGAATGGAAATTAGCTCGTTCGAAAGCGCGCGCGCGTTTTATTAATCTTCGCTTTACTAGCCAATAATGGCACCACAATAATAACCGAAACGTAGGAATTTGCATAAAAATGCTGTTGTATTTGACAGGATTCGGTTTGGTTATAATAATAACTGATTAAAGTTTATGTAAAATTAACATTCGGGGGCGCTCGTTCGAACCTTTTAAATTAATTTCCGAACAGTTGCGAGCTCGCAATAAAAATAAAAAGATTGAAGCGCTTGCGGAGTGTAAAAGCTCTCGGAAAATTTAATTTAGCCCGAATTACACAAACTGACAATTTTGTAAATACAACCACGCCAGTTTGTAACTGTATTGAATTGGAACATGTGATACACTTAACTCGCAATAAAATATAAATTAAATACACTGTGAATCAAAAATAAAATGCCAATCGCTTTTAACCCTTACATTTTCGATAAGTACCACTTTTATTTACTTTCTTTTTAATCTAACTGCATATTCTGATGGGGTTTTACTTAATTTGTGTTTCAATATTATTAAGAGCCGTAAGCTGCATATTATAAACTGTATTAGTATCTGAACCCTAATATTTTACCTCCACCCTTTTTCGATTTTTAATTTCGAATTATTTCTCTGGAAAAATGATCTAAATAATGTAAAAAATGCAGTGTAAGGAAAGAATGAACGTAAATCGGATCAGAAAGTTTTATCAATAGCATTGCGATTGCGCTTCGAATTTGGGCGGCATTACGTGTGTTTGCGGAAATTTTTAACTTCTTATCGTGCAAAAACACGCCACGAGCACAAAGCCAAACGCAAATAATGAGCTGGCATTATTTACTCGCGTCGAAAGTCACGCCGGGACAGGGGGGGGGGCGAGCCACTTATTCCGTCGCTGGGTTTTAAATTTGAAAAATTATAAACGGTCGCGACGTAATTTATACCTCCTGACGTGGGGTGGAATTTTTAACTGCTGTATGAAAAATATAAACACGACTGCTCCTATATTAAGCAGTAAAGGTATGAGGGTGTATGTACACACCGCGCCAAATGCACGACGTTTCACCGATAAAGATGTGAAAAATAGTTGGTTCTTTTATTGTCCTATGGAATAATTAATGAAATTAGTGTAGGGGGCGTCGACTAGCGCAGGCCTGGACACTCGTCGGGGACGACGTTGTACCATGCACTAGCATATATGATGTGGCGGGGAACAATTCCAGTATTTTACGCTCTTTGTGTTATTGGCTGCAGTTAATTGAGAAATTGGGATTTTTAATGTCGTCAATGGAAAGATTTTGGAATATTTCGTTTCCACGCTGGTTGGCGGAATTACATGTCGCTTGAGGATCGAAACGATACGTCTCTTTCGTCAGGTCATTGTTTGAAATCAATGGGGTAAGCGCCATTCGAATCGATTTCTCGTTTTCCTCCCGAAGAAGGGGAATGGCAATAGGAAAGTCCCAGCGTACTGGCGGGATGGCTCCATGATAGAGCTGCGGAGGCAATGTGTGACTCTGAGGAGAAGAGTCACCCGACTACATCATGTTAACAGCGACGAGCGGGCAATACAAAGCCGGCAAACTGCAATTCAAGAAGTCAATAAGAAGGCGTAAGGTAGTATCCTGGGACGAACTAAGAGTATAACTGAATAACAATATATGGGGGAAGGCTTATAAAACCGTCACTCGGAAGCTCTCGCTGCGAGGAGCTGCAAGACTGACTCAGGAGGAGGCGATAAAACAAGCTAGGAAATTATTCCCTGAAGTCATGGAGAGAAAATGAGTGACGAGGAAAAGGCCAAGGATACAAGAAGCTGCCCCCCCCCCCTTCACGGAGGAAGAACTCATTGGCGCCGCTAGGAAGATTAAGTCCGCAAAGGTACGCCGACGTTCGGAATCTCCCAGGTGTAATTTTTGTACTCGTTGAACACGGTAGGGATGCAAACTGTGTTCATGTAACGTCCTCCAGACAACTTTAGCTGAAACACTCATTCTGGCTGCGAAACAACGTACACCTAATCCCGGATTTTCCGCAACAACGTCCAAAATTTCTGGTTCCAGTTCCAGAATAGATGCGTCACTGTTACGTTCTCGGTTTCCACCTTGCGGTCGAAACGTTTCGTAATCGCGTAAATGCTGCGCATTAGCTGTAAATATTCTTGCAGTGGGACATAATTTGTTGATCGTTAAGCAATGTGTGAACTAGTAAAACCGTATTCCAAAAAAAGATAGGAATGTTGGTGGATCCTTCCAGTTGACACCAAACAGTCTTTTGATGGTCACTGTAAGAGGTGACACTAAACGTCTGTTGTCGAGGGTCAAAGTAAGTGTTTAATGTAAGAGAAGACAATAAACAGTTTTCTTCTGACTTCTGATTGTACTGCGTCATATTTCTTCTTCCTATTGATATGGTACAACCGGAAGCCAGAAGAAGGCAGCCAAGGCCTGGAAAGTTTTCAAGTTGAGATCAAACAGTTTCTTGATGGTCACTCTAAGTGATGACATCAAACAAACGTTGTTGGTGATCAACGTAAGGAATGGTAACAGCTTTCCGCCGGCAAGCTAGAAAAATGCTTTTTAAATGCTCTGTAAAGAACGACACCAAACAAAGACTGTCGATAGTCAGTCTAAGGGATGACACTAAACTAAGATTGTCGATGGTCATCATAAAGAGAGTTTATGCTAAGGGATAACGCCAAATATTGTTCGCCGAAGTTAAAAATAAATTTTACTTATTATAGGTGATTGATGTACACAAGAACTATAATGTTAAGCAATCGAAAAGCTACTTTCACTTTAAGAGCCTTTAGTTTACAGCTTGACTTTGAAAGGTAAATATCCACATTTTAATTATTTCGCGTGACTGTTAAAATATCTGTTTTGTGTAGCTTTGATCGGAAGACGCTTCTAATCTTCTAAATTAAAGCAGATTTGATTTATTTAGGCGCGGCAAAGGAAACATTGACTCGCGTAATGATGTAGGCACCGACAAAGAGCTAAATGATATAAATATTTGAAGAGGGGTTACAAAAGGTGTGTGCCTCTACAAAGTAAATTTCAATTCTCTCCCACAAACAGGTAGGTAATGGATGATCCATTTCATTGCATTGGCTTAAATACGTATCAATTGCAACGCCGCCACTACCACCAACTAACGGATATTTTTTTAAGCGCGATGTTTATTTGAATAAATCGTGTTTCGCTAAACTCCTCCGCGTCTAACTTTCAGTTTAATATTAATTATTATTGTTCCGCAAGTTTAATGCAACGACGTAGGACTTCGCTCAGTAATAATATTGACTCAGTACGAAGACCGGATGGTTCCGCTTACTAAAATAATATTTGTCCTTAATTTAGCGTATTGCGTTTAGATACTCGAAAATTCCAATAACAACGAAAGTTATAATCGAGGCGATAATAACGCGCTGCGGAAATTATTACAATTTTGCGCTTTTAATACGCGCGTTATTGAATTAACGATTCAGTGTGTCGTGCGCGGTAGTTTACTCAGTTACGTCGTAATTCCGTAGATTCGTAACTTCTCTCCGGTAAGTGCTCTCCGGGACAAAAGACGTTAAACAATGTAAGTCGGGCTTAAGGAAATTATGAAAAGCTCCGCCGCTATAATCTGATTATAAACGGGAATTAAATGGCGGGTGAGGGATTTCAGTTTTGTTCGTATATCACAAGCTAATTTCATTTTTCTTTGTACTTTGTAAACTTGTTAGGTAAGCAATGTACGTGAACAATTCAGAAACAAATAAACAAGGTCACGTCTTTACGTTTCACAAAATGAAGTTGTTCAAAAAATGTGTGGCGTAGACCTTATTGGATGATCGATCATCATGGAGATGTGACAGAAATAAAAGCCAATAACTTAGTCTTGCATTTGATGATGTATGATTGTAGAAATCTCCCAGAAGTAATCTAATCGCATTTCCATTTATTATATAGGATTTGTATTAATTAGATTTGTGAAAGTCTTTAGAGACGGTATTAAGTATTGAAATATAGTTCGTTGATGAAAGCATTTATCCTTAAAAGACTTGATCCTGAAAAGAAAAGAAAAGAAAAAAAAACAAACCCAAAAGAAGGAACACACTACGTGACAAAAAATTGCAACCAGTTACAAATAGGAAAGTAGTCGATAAAACAGTCGCCCTCGCTGTTTGTGGGGGCGACACACCAAGACTTCGTCGAAGCTTGCGCTGGTCAACCGAACTCATTGTACGTTTTTACAATTACTTACATTAATTGCACAGAATCGAGATCGAAGCGGGTTCACCCAATAAAAACGTTAAAAACTTGCGGATAGTTTGGAGTGTTTTATTTGGTGGGAGGGAGGGCGGACAACATGAACTTAGTGTGCCCCGTTTCATACTTGTTTGTAAATTAGAAATTAGGAATTACAAAAAGCACTATTTCCTCCTTGACCATTTAAGAGTTGCATCAGTTTCGTGTAACCCCCTCACACCACCAGCAGAGTATCACTGATGTAAAATCGATCGGCAGGAATTAATATTTACCGCCAGCCTTTCTCACGTTTCCATGAGAACTTATTTCCCGAATGGGTTGTTAAACGCCGAAGGAAATAGTACATTAATTAAAAAAAATTAGAGACTCGCTCTCTTAAACCCGTAATTTCAATGCATTTCGAATAACACTTCAAATTGAGATTTGCGTTTCCTCTGCGCCGCGAAAAAATAATTCAAATTTACATTCATATTAAATCTGATGTCAAGTTCTCTTGGTCAATCTAAAACGGGGGGGGGGAAAAAACAGCGTGGCAAAGTTATTACGGACAACCTTATCAATTTTTTTTGTTGACTATTTTTTTATTTTTATTTTACGCCGCTACACGTTCGACTATATACGTACAACTTCATCTGTGTGAAACAATCCATCACCTCTCATACATGCATACGTTCATATCTTGGCATGCGATCTGAAATTTCATTAAATAAACTTACCACAAAAAGTCCATGTTTTCGTGTCAATCGGTTTCTTTTTGTATAAAATTAAAGTATTGCCAGTGCCATAAGAAGTAATTACTTGTATACGTCTGAATATACAGGGCGAATCACATTATTCAGTCCATAGGTAGTTGCTACCACAAATTTTTAATAATTAAATACTCCTGCTTACTTATCCTGAATGGTATCGAGTTTGCGTTGCTTTTCATCAGCCTCAGGGTGACTCGAAGGAGATGGTCGTGGTTTAATAGTGTTAAAGGGCGCCAGGGTGAACAATAACCTAGCTGCCAATAATAATAATGTGAAGCTAAGTCGCTTCAACATTCACTAGGGATTTAACTTACTCACTTATACGTGAAGGTGTAAGCGCAAATACTGCTGCTTTACTTCAAATGCACACTAATAATACTAAATGATCAAACAGGTGAGACATAAGGTCGTCGAATATACAAATAGAGGATTGCACCCTTGCGCACATCCCTAGACATTAGCGGTACTGTTATACAATTTCCGACCACGTCGATTTCTATCAACAAAAACTGCAACAATCAACCACACGATATACACAACAGCACGGGTTAACGAAAAGTGACGCGCTAAAACCAAACGAGGTGAGAAGGAACGCGAAAGATTGCATGATGCCACCTTGCAACTAATCAGAAGCCGTAGCAGCTTTATATTGCTCATAAAAGGAAATCGATCAATACTTTGACGCACGCAGTTTCAGTGCCTGGGTTGTCCCTCGAAAGCCTAAATAGGCAAAAAATTTATTTTTTTTCGACAACTTGAAGCAAGGCGAACGATTGCGTAATGCCCCCTTGCAGCTACCAGAACCCGCAGCAGCTTTCATGTTCATAAAAGGAAATCGATCAATACTTTGACGCACACGGTTTCAGTGCCAGAGTTGTCACTCGAAAGTCTAAATTGGCAAAAAATTTGAAATGTTGCCAACTTATTTTCGTTCGACTACTTTAAGGAACGCGATGGAACGATTGCATGATCCCCCCTTGTAGCGAATCAGAAGCCGCAGTAGCTTTACATGCTCATTAATACTTTTACACACACAGGGTTGCCACTCGAAAGCCAAAATTGGCTAAAAATTTAAAGTGTTACCAACTTATTTTCGTTCGACAACTTGAAACTGTAACAGAGTACAAACAAAGATACTGTTACTGTATGGTAAGCAAGATGATGTCACGACGACAGACGACAAGAAACGTCACATTGACAAACGTCAAGCAAGTCACGATAATAGATACGGGTGAAATATCACGTTGATATGTAAGTAACAGTGCTAACGCCCGTCGTTTCTGATGGGCCAACAAATAGGATCGCAATTCTCATTTTGATCGCTAAGAAAAACCGAACCAATCACAAAAAGACTGCCCTCTGACAAATAGCATACAACTTTGCTCGCCAGTGATTCGAGCAAGCAAAACATGCATCCCCACCACTAAAGAAGGGTATGAAAGGCAGATGACGTATCAACGCAAGTTAGTATTTGCTAGTGTTGCATAGTCTGGCAGAACTCTGTTACAGTCAGGCAAACCATTCACCTCACCGCTAGTGCTGTATAGTCCGGCAAGCCAAACACGTTACCATTAGTGCTGTATAGTCTAGCCAATCATACATTTCAGCTGATGCTGTATTGTCCGGCAAAAAAGTTTTAAGAAAGTAAACTAGGAAAAGTGTACTTTGGGGGACAACCACGTCGTCGATGATCCGAGTAAATACTATTGGGAATTTTCAGTCGTCGTTTTTACAATTTCGCCACAGTGGAGGAACCAACACCGAAAAACACCCTTTTTTTAAAGGTTTCTTTGATATTGCCGGCGATAAAGCGATTCGCCGTCGCCATCAAGAGCTAGGGGAGGAAAAGCGAAGGGGTGTTGACTGCAGACTGCTTTCCTCGATTTTTTTTCGACCTCTAAACGTCGTCGAAGTCCGAAAATTTCAATTTTGTATTGAATAAAGTACCGAGGAATTCGACGGTGCCGTCCGTTTTTCGATCCGGTCGCCCGGATCACCCCGGAATCGCAAAAATAACCATTTTCGGTCCTTTCCCTTATTTATCGGCCGAATCGGATCCAACTTGGAACGTAGGCGTACGACGGCGGGGCTTTTCATCTGCAGACACTCGAGCCCGAGTCCGGTCCTGGAGTCGAACAGGGCTCGAAAACTTGATCTCAATTTTTTTAAAACTCCCTCATATGCAAGAACACTCCTTCGGGTATCTAACCCACTGGACCACTTCCCAGGGAAAACGGTTTGCTCGAGATATTAATTTTCGAAGGAATCAAGTCTTGCGAGCTTTTTTTATTCGATGTTTGAGAACACTAAAAAACGGGTTGATACTGTATGTACATAGGTAACAAAAGCACATTACGTAGATCAGTATTCAGTTATAAAAAAAAAAAACTTGTTGATATAGAAATGTTATTGCATGTTGGATTTCCAACTATAATTTGTACTAAACTCACATTAAACAAGAAAAATTAGAATATGACAAATGATAACGCACTCGCATTATTCAAATTATTAGATGTTTGTAAAGCATGTAATTTATCGCGTAAAAGTATCCGCGCACACACACACGCATAAAGGGGGCGGAAAGCAAAAATTTGAATACGCGTCACGAAAAGTTCCACATAAGAAACTTTCGGCCATTTATAAAAGCTGTCGTTGTTGCAAGAGAAACGTTAACAATTACATTAGGCGTGCCTAAATTTAGAAACGTAAATATTTCATAAGGATGCCAAATCTTATAAGTCGAAACTTTTTCCGAGCGTATAATGTCGGGGCCTGATGTGTATTTTGTACTCCCATTAAAATGTCATTTTCCTGAAACATGCAATCCCGAGAGGGCGTTTTGAATGCGTGATCAATTACCGGAGAATCCCTTGCTTGCAATAACGTAGCGTTGCGTTAGGAGCGGAATCAAAAAGAAAATGGATCTCCTCCCGGTTATTAGCGGATGCGCGGAGCCGAAGCATTATTTGGGCTAATGCGTTGAGAGCTAATCAACTCACTTGGGCCCTAAATGAAAATGAATTGGCGCTCCTTTTCAGCCAGCCACATTTTGATGAGAGATTCTTTATAAATACAGTTTCAAGAAAATTTCGTTTACGGCCGTAAGTGGCGCAGTCATTCGGAGTTTTTTTCTCCGTCGTAATAAAAAAAATAACCTCGTCGATTACATCGACTTCTTTTTTTTTTTTTAAGTTGGTCGACGATCATGCACGAAAGAAGTGGCGTGGCCATGCAAGTTTAATGACCGCGGAAAAGTAAAATCCCAAAACTTCTTTCATATATAATGACGTATCGTTTGAATAATTGAATGGAAGCCTTTGAGGTAAAACATTTACAATCGCCACGCCGTCGAAGTTTGGAACAACTTTGACATTTCGCTTTTCGATCAAAAATTCATAGTGCTCACTTACCCTGTAATTAAGAAATTATTTATGTAATGTACGCTTTAATTTGCGAGGACGCGACGTTCAACGTCGTAAGAAGTTATCTTCGAGTTTGCTGTAGCAGATTATAAAATGTAAAGAAGCAGACTGGATTTTTAATTTTTTAAACTCTGCTGTGGGTATTTGAAGCCAAAATCATCGGCACGTAATGGCGGTGAATTTAAAATCGGCTCCGACAATGTTCGTTTTAAAATGTTTTAACAAAAAGAAAAAAACAAAAGCAAAAATTATAGAAAATAAAAACAAAACAAAAAGGCTATTTTTTACGAAAGCAAATAAATTCGAAAAGGTGTTTTGGTCTTAAACTTCTTGAACAAATTGGAGAGTAAATATAAAACTTGAATAAAAGTCAAAACGACGTAAAATAAAAGTAAAAGTATCTATAAAAAAGAAAAGTACAGAAATTAAAAAGAAAAGTGCCAGATAAGAACAAAAATTTTTAAAAAAGTCAAAGGCAAAAAATCAAAGAGTAAAAAGAAATTAAAAAGATTAAAGCATTGATGAAAAGTAAAATTAACAAATTAAAACAATCAGTAAAGACACAAACAAAAAATTCGACTCTCAAATTTCATGAGCGAATTTAAAAAGTAGCGAAATAAAAATAAACAGAAACCAATCAACTTTCTCTTCTCCGTCGTAACTTTACTTTCCCCGACCTTGTTGCAACCCCTGCACAATCTCACACCACTACATCAATCACCTGCTGACCAAATCGTCGCTGTTTAAACAACCACTGCACGCGTGCCATCTACCTTCAACAACCGACGTTCCTTTTGCATTCTCAGACCCTACACCATCTCTTATGAGATTTTTATTTCGAGCACTCACAGTTAATGACGCATCATTGTCACTTCAAATATTTAAGTAAGCTATGCCAGTTCAGAGAGTGCATACTGACAACCATCAATGAGAATTATTTAATTCATCCATTAAAATTGACAAGCAGAGATAATTACTTTAATGGGCAGATGTAAGTTTAGTTCGTGTTATTGAATAGAACAGCGGCACGTGCACTATTTGTTTGTGAAATATATCTTCTGTGGTGAAAGTTGAGGGTTTGGTAGCATAATATGAGAAAAGCACTTATTAGAGACCTGCCACTTCGATAAATTCATTCGGAATCCCTTTTTCTCTTCAAAATTACCTTCACGCCTTCGTTCGGTCAGCAAAAAGCCCCACGTCTTCATTCCTTTGATAACAGCGCCAGCGTCACGGATAATTCGCGACGCCCACATTTTACTATTGCCCTTTTAGCGTTATTGAATTGCGAGGCTATTGAGTGCGGTTGTTTAAAGGGATAAACCGTCTGACCGAAATGCTGATGAAAGACCGAACGCAGATGGCGAATCGCTACCTCATCAACGCGCTGATGGCCCCAGAGAAGGACAAAATGCTCTTATCCTGGGAAATAAGCCGATAACGATCGCTTGTCGCATTCATGAGGATTCTTGCATGCTTTGTCGAAAAGTTATAAAGCTGATTACGGTAATTAACCTTAATTTATAAGCCCCGGGTTTTATTTTATCACGTTTTTTTTTCCAACGAGAAATAACACTTTATTCAACCAATCGATAATATTAATCAAGTTAAAAAGGTGTTTAATAAATAATATTTGCTGATAATTTTCTAAGTGAAAATTTACTATAATTAATTACTGAAAACATTTTTCTAATAATTATTTATTGTTTAGGTCTGGTTAAGTGAGCAATAACTTTTTTATCCGCACAATACACTTTCACCGAGCACTTATTTCACCTCCTTTCTTTGCCTTTACAGGTACTAGGTCTGCATACACCACGGACTTGATGACGATCAATTGCCATTCAATCACCTCTGCACGAAACAATCATTTTTTTCTTCTAAGGCAACGAACGTGGCAAGATGGAATTGGAAAAGGGCAAGTTATGGAGTTTTTATACTTCGATCGTGCTGGGTGCGTAGACAGACCGAAATTGAAGAGTTATTTGCGCGAACGAGTTCGAAGCCAGATTGCAGAATCGTGATTGTATACACACACACACATACACATGGCCGCACACGTACACATCGGTGGAGAATTTTAAAGTTTCAGTAGCAGGATCGATACCATACACCTGCTGCAAGGACCACCGTCTCGGAATTTACATGTTTCCAATAATAGTAAATCACGTCGCATAATCTAGGGTCCTCGCGTTATCATTATGTGACTCGTCCTGGCTTTGGCGTTAGTTAAACGCGAATAAGATTCTGTTAACTGCGCATTCTTTATCTATACGTTGTATTCCGACTTGTATCGCACAGCGTAAATTAATTTTAATCTTGTGTACACAGGAAGCCGTTACATTCTTATCCCTGCGAAACATTTATAAGCCTGTTGGAAGTTACGATTATGACGCGGGGGCTTAACGACCTCCCGAATATATTTAATGTAGGGTTATTCACGAACTTCCCGAACTTTCAAAATCGCGCTCGTTTTAACATGCACATTGTTTTCATTTGTACCCTTACATTACTTCGCAGTGAATGGTGTATTGTGTTTTCTCGAATTGTGCAAGTAATATGAAGCGATTACCTGTTTCTATTGGATGGTGCACACTCTCAACCTCGATTCCCACGACAAAGAAGAAAACCATAGCGATAAATCAACGTTTATTGCTATTTTAATTCTCTGACAATATAGTTTTAAACTAAACGTGGCTAACATAAAGGAAAAAAGAAATTGGGGACGGTAAACAACATTTGCAAACTATGCAGATACTCGAGGAGATGAGAGAGATAAGGTAATATCTGCCTAATGTTTATATTTGTAGGCGGAGCTAGCAGGGATACCTATAAGCTATTGGTGGGTCTCTTCTTAAGTCTAGTCTTAATTCTGTTTAAAATCTGGAAGAAAACGAAAAAAAAAATGAAAGGGGCGTTATTGTTGGAAAAAAATGATATGCCCACACGTGATGTACACGCCCCTTTCTCTGCAAATTGGCAAACTGGGCGTGGCTTCATTGTTAAATCGCCTGTCTATATCAAGGGGGTGGCGCCTCCCTCATCGGTACCTGCGGCTTCGATTTACATTTGCAAGAAAATGCGGTGACACGAAAGGGGTGCATTGTTTGAAAAGACGCTTTTACTTACAACAAAAACGCAACTACAGTTCACAACGGAAAATGCCACACTTTCTTTGATAACAATGCAACTTTTAAGCATGACTAGTTGAGAGTTGAGAGGGCGTCATGTCCGTATAACAACGACGCTCATGGAGGCGTGGCATTTCAGAAAATTACATGCTCCTACTCGCAATTAATTAATTAATTAATTAATTAATCAACATGACATTCAGACAAAACTTCGCCCTCATAAGTACGATGTTCAAGGGAACATGACTTGAGGAAATTCGAGATAGGGCCACGTATCAACACGTTGTTCGTATACAATGAAGGACCCCACTCTTATTCAACGTGATGGATGTCAACGGGCCTGTCAATGACAAACAGGCGTGGCATCATTGTCCGCATCGAGGGCGCGACATTTAAGGAAACACCTACCTCACTTTTACTTGCAGCTACGGTTAATATCTGGAAGAAAACAGAGCGAAATAAAAGGGCATATTGTTTGAAACGACGCTACGCTCTTATTTACAGTAAAATAGACGGAAAAGACTCATGCTACAATTCATAATGGAGAAATGTCGCGGCATCGTTGACAGCGACAAAAATTTTACGCGTGACAGTGGAGAGAACGTCACGTTTCTATAACAACAACGTTCATGGAGGCGTGGCTTTTGAGAAGATTCCACGCCCTCACTCACAATGACATTAATCAATATGATAATCGGAAAACTCATGCCCTCACAAGAAGATTCCACGCCCTCACTCACAATGACAATAATCAATATGATAATCGGAAAACTCACGCCCTCATAAGTATGTTGTTCAAGGAGCCACTTGAAAGGAAACCACGCCCTTATTAACAACAGAACAGAACTCACACTACAGTTCGCAATGGAGAAATGATACGCCCTCGTTGGTAACGTCGAAAATAAATTCATGAGGGCGTAGAGGAAATCCGAGAGAAGGCCACGCCTCGTTCATAGTAAATTGGCCAATCGGGGTATGGCAAGTTAGGAAACGTCTAGACGTCGTTTATAACAATGCATTCGAGGTGTAGAATCATGATTTTTGAGAAAACGCTCTAACCTCGTTATTTACTTTCTTCATTCCCTCCAACTTTCTCATTATCATTTATACTAAAATATAGCGAAATGTAAGGGGGCGTATTGCTTAAAATGACTTCGTCAACTTATTTACAACAAAGTGATAAATGCTACGCGTCCGTTGACAACGACGGAACTTTTAAGTTGACGGTTGAAAGAACGCCGCATCTCTATAACAACGTCGCTCATGGAGGCGTGGCGTTTAAGAAAATTCCCCGCCTCCACTCACTATGATATTAAACAACATGACAATCGGAAAATACCAGGGCCGATTCTCCAAAAGTACGTTGTTTGAGGAGGCGTGACATTAGAGGAATTCTGAGGGAAGGCCACGCCTCATTCATTGTCAATTGGCAAATCGGGGCGTGGCATCTTATAAAACCTCTTGATCTTGGTTTCTGAGAAAGCGCCCTACCCCCATTATTACTTGCTTCATTCCTCCCAACCATCTAATTAATATATGTTGACTAAAATAGAGAGAAATTAAAGGGGCGTGTTGTTGGAAAAGACGCCACGCCTAATATCCACTAACTTTAGTCGCATTCCCCCCTTTTCCTCGATTGAAATCGTAGCTACGTCTTTGAAGTTTGATTTTGTTACCAAAAAGCCTTTGTCACTTCACGATAACCTTTTTCGTTCAGGTGTTACTTAGTTCTTGTGTTTAGTATTCGAAGAGTTGATACGCCTAACAATTTAGTTAAAGAAAATGATATTAAAACACTCGGGGATTAAATAGGGGCCAGCCTGCTGCACATGCTAGATGTTGTTTAGAAGCGGTGAAGCCTTCAGCTGACTTGGGCGTCGTGGATGATGAGGAGAGGTACTGGAAGGGTCGACAGCAGCGTCGAGTTGGAGCGGAGATGTCTAAGGCAACGTGGAGATGATAGCGTCGACTAATGGACAGTAGGAACGCCTCGATTTGGCAGCGGGACTCTTTTTTCAAAAGTATTGTAAAGACTAGTGCGTGTTCTATGTATCGAGCAGATTACCGCATCACATTTCAGTGCTGAGATGAATTGGTAGAGGATAGAGGAGCCTAACATAGGCGTATTCAAGATTGCGATAATGTGTGACGAGGTCCTCTTAGCTGCGCCACTAACGGGTGTTTGCACAAGTCGTATTTTCTAAAGGCATATGTAACATTAAGTAGAGAACAACTTGAAATTCCAGCTAGATCAGATACAACACCGCCGCAAAGACAGATGAGTAGGGTGCTGAGTAGCTAACAAATGTACATACGAATTTAGAGACATTGGAAAGGGAAAAGGAGCACTTCGTAGAAAACGTTGCGGGAAGATGTAGCGTCTGCGATGGGAAAGAGAGTGAGAGGGGTGGAGATTAGAAGGGCGAAGCCGCACAAAGCGGAGGAGAACTCTCAATTCGCAATGATCTAAGTTAAGCAAGGTTCTGGATTTTCTTTATCTACTGATAAGATAAATAAATCACTATGCGGCGCTATAAGTGTGCCGCCGTCCATGTCTGAGGTTTGTTTACACGACGAAAAGGAATCAATCTAAAAAAAAGGGATATTCACGTTTTTGAGAAATGTACCGTCCAAATTCCACGTCAAGTTGAATTCTATGACCGGTGATAACTATAAAAAGGGTAAACTGCTGCAGTTCTCACATCCGCCACCGCGGCGCGCCGCGACGCATTGAGCATTAGCCTTTGAGGGTAGTCGATAGCACGTTTACAGACAGTCGTACCGCGCTTCCCAGCGGGAACGGTCGAATAGTATAAATCAAGTTGTACCCGGAGCCTTCCGGATCCGGTATTTACGTGTCTCCACTTGCTCCATTAAGCCTCCGAGTAAATTAGCCTCCACCACAATATCAGCACCACCCACTCCTTAACGTATCAAATTCACCTGAAGTAAGTAACGCCCATTTGTATCTCTCAATTTTTTTTTGCGATCGCACTCTCCTTTTATGTGCAGCACGAATTATCTCTGTGCGTTTTGCCAAAATCGATCGGAACTGAATTTTTGAACGTTTAAAGGGAGCGGGGGGCGATGAGGGCACGCGAAAATTGAATCGCGTATTTCTCGGAAAACCTGTTAGTGTGAAAATTAGCTCTCAAGCGGGTAACGTAAACACTAAAGAACGATAAAGTGATGATGTATGGCAGCAGTTGAGAGCAACTCTTTAGTCTGCGTGCGTTTAATATTCAAACGTCGTGCGCGGGTGAGACTTGAAAAACTTGGTGGATCTATTCCCTCCGTTAAATCTACTCCGGGGTCACCGGCGTGAGGTAATTCAGTTTTCCTACGTAGCTGCCATAATCCAGTCCGCTTATTATAAATTTCGATCGACCATCATCCCCCTTGCGTTACGTATTCCGCTAATGACCGTAGTTTCGCGCTTTCATTAAACTAATTAAAGCGCCAGCTCCTAATTAAATCAGTTGTGCAAATTACAAAATTGCTATTCGTTATTAATTATTGCTGCCTTTGAACGCCTTCTCCACCTGACTAATCAATTTCGACGATTCACATTTGGACGTCTCTTCAAGTTCTAAAACGGTTCGTGCAGCACTTTAAGTTTTCACTATGTGGTGGTTTCAACCCTACCTGTACTTATTGCAGACCATACTCCCTTACGTGACAGGGAGTGACCGATTGGTTTTGTTCTTTCCCAAATTTCTTTTTGGATATCTTTCTTTTATTTCCTGTGCTTTGAAATTCTGTCGGTCCATTCGACCCTTACCTTCGCCTGATACCCCCACGTCTTTATATATCTATTATAAACATGAGAACTGGATTGGCGGCGAGGTTTAGTTGAGGTGGTAGCCCCAAAACAGAATTGCATGATAACCCAATCAATAAATAACCTTCACCGGGTGCTTCACGTCCCTTCTGTCGCGTAGCGTTGCCTTGTTGCCTTGTCTTTGCTCACAGTTACACGTATTTTGCAATAAGATCAACCAGTGCAAGTATTGCAACCCTGTCGATATAAAAAGCGCTAAATTAATCGAGAAAAATTTGAACTTACTGAATCCAGTGCTAAAAGTAGATTGCTGTGACATAAAAAGCACTAAATTGCTTGGAAAAATTCGAAGTTACGACATGCAGTGTTCAAATTAGGTCGCTGCGCAAAGTTGGCGCCCAACGTTGAACCCCTTCTGGCGTTAATTTAATTCAGGAAATTGATTTCTGAATTTCAGTGTCAGTGCAAGGTTAAGAATTAGTGGTTTCGATGCAGGTGTATAAAGAAAATCCATCTCATAGCAAGTATCATCCGGTATCACAGTGAAGTCGGTGTCTTTTGGAGAATAAGTTCACGTTCAATCACACTTAAATGTCATTTGTCGCGCTACAAAGTTCAGAATTAGTTATTTCCATACAGGTGTTCAAGAAATTCCACCTCATAGCAAGTATCAACCGGTATCGCTGTGGTCGTTAGAAGCTCAAGGATTGATAATTTTAATGCAGGTGTTTGACGAAGAAACTAATCTCGTGGTTATAAATTTCAATGCCATTTGTCACGTTACAAGGTCAAGGCTTAATAGTTTCAATTCAAGTGTTCAAGGAAAATCCAAGTAGTAGCAAATAGCATCCAGTATCACAGTGATACCTTGTGCAAAGTTAACGTCGAACATTAAACGTCTTTTGGCGAGAAAAGTTATGAATTTCAGTGGCATTTGCTATGCTACAAGGTCAAAGATTAATAGTTTTAATGCATGTATTCAAAGAAAATTCATGTCGTAGCAAGTATCATCCAGTATCACAGTGGCATACGTGCAAAGTTAGTGCCCAATATGAAGTGCGCTGTGCAAAGTTGGTGCTCTTGATAAAACACCTTTTAATGAAATAAGTTGTGAATTTCAGTGGCATTTGCTGCGATACAAGGTCAAGCATTGATAGTTTTAATGCAGGTTTTTGAAGAAGCAAGTATCATCCGATATCGCAGTCGTGGTTATGAATTTCAATACCATTTGGCACGTTACAAGGTCAAGGATTAATAGTTTCAATGCAAGAGTTGAAGAAAAATCCACGTCGTAGCAAATATCATCCAGTATTACAGTGATACAAGGTACAAAGTTGACGCCCAACACGAAATGCCTTTGGACGAGTCAAGTTCACGCAGACTTAATCAAAACAAATTAATTATGAATTTCAATGTCATTTAGCGCGTTACAAGGTCAAGGATTGATAGTTTCAATGCAGGTGTTCAAAGAAAATCCATGTCATAGCCAAATGGCATTTCTTCTTTTAAAAAGAAACGCTGCCTCCTGTCATTGGGCCTTCTTACTTTTGGGACAAAATCGCATAGAACCTCAACGTTTATTTAATTTTTTTATCTGCTATTGTTTAAGAATTTTTTCAAGATCTACTTTTCCCTTCATCTTTTGCTCCTTCCGATAGTTTACAACATAGTTAAGGTAACTCCTCCTTAGTTATGTTCGTCCCGCATGCATTTTCGTCAAGATCTACATTTCAATCCGTGGTTTGCTCCTTCCGATAGTTAACGACGTTAGTTGTAGTTGCACTAATGCCATCGCCCTACCTCGTTTAGGATCTATAATGGGTAGCGGATAAAAATGTGTCATGTTTATAAGATTGAACCCTCCTTAGTTCTGTTCGTCCCACACGTAATACAAGGGGTCGAGGGGTCCATTCTCCCATGTGACTTGAGGTTTGCGCCTACCGTTCGCTTAATTTGCATAAAATTCTTTATCTGAACTGTTTGAGACTCTTTTGTGTTGTATAACGATGAGGATATCGCAGATTCTTCCTTTAATGTTGAGCAGGTCGTCTTAACGATGCCAAAATTAGTGTCTCGATTGAGTTAATTAGTTGAGGGGTCCATTCTTCCATGTGACTTGAGGTTTGCGCCTTCCGATCATCTATTTTGCTTAAAATTCTTTATCCGAACTGTTCCAGACTCCTTTGTGTTGTACAACGACGAGGATATCGTAGATTCTTCCTTCAACGTTGAGCATGTCGTCTTAACGATGCCAAAAATGGTGTCTCGATTGAGTTTATGATGGAATCATCTTAAGAGCGCCTGTTCATAGAAGATTTTGTAACTCCAGAACGTATTAGGTTATATACATCATCTGACTTATTACTTTCTGCAGCTATAAATAATAATAATCATATTTGGTTATTGTGAAAACTTTCTCGTGCTCGTAACATCGATCCCTCCTTAGTTCTGTTTGTCCCGAACGCATCCTTGGTTATACAAAGCGCCGAAGGGTGCATATAACTCATTCGTTTACGTGACGGGCGGTTTGTGTCCAGCAATTGACCCAGAAGGAATCTAATCAGCCACTCAGTACAATATTCCGCAACTTCTAATATTTTTATACTTGGAGTTTCGATCCTTTGTGTTCTATTAACAACCAAGGATATAAGTTCACCATTCTATATCGATGTATTAGAGAACTTTGTCGAACGCAGGCGTTTTAAGTGTCCAGGGCGAACCGCATACTGTGGAAAAAAAATTGTCGCAACATTATTTGATGGCTTGTAATTTAAAACATTCCCCGTTTTTCCCCCCATGAAGAAAAAATCCCCAATCTGGCAAACCTGTTCAAAACACTGAACCATTAGGGCTTGTCGTGCTTGGTTTTAGCTTTTCCAACCAGAGGTCTTCTTCCTTGCATTTTTTTAATGGTCGAAAACGGTTTGGTCATTCTGGATAAGTTCTCAAAGTCTACCTCAGTAATCGTTCAATTCACCGAAGGTCCTTTCATTCTGCAAAAGTAAAAACTTGGCGCGCTTTTGGCCTTCCGAAATTCGCTTTGATAGGAGAACTATATCATTTGAAGGAGAAAGGGCGAGGAGGTATTTAGAGCTCTTCCCAAAATGATCGCCAATTCAAATCACATTTAACGGAAACTTTTCCGTTCTGACCTAGATACTGATCATCCGAGTTCATCCAGTTTAATAGGAATTGAAAAACTGAAGAGATTTTACGTTTTTTGGAAGATATGGTGATTTTTTTTTCTTTTTTAGGGTTCATTTGTCCACCGTCCTTTTCACTCTCCCCTTCGAACAATCCCTTCTAAGCAATCTGTTGCTATCTCCTCTCTACTTGATTTATTATCGTCAAGAAGGTGGACCTACTCAGAATCAGAGCTGCTGAAATCTTAAAATTCGTTAAATCAAATTTGATTTATATTATTTGATGGTTTTTCGTTTAAAACGTTCCCCGTTTTTCCCCCAATGAAGAAGAGATCCTCTATAGATATGGTAAAATCCCCCAATCTGGCAATTTTGTTCAAAACGATGAACCATTAGGGCCTGCCGTTAGCGTTTACATCAGATGTCGTGCTTTGCTTTTCCTTTACCAATCAGAGGTCTTCTTCCTCACATTTTTTTTAATGGTCAAAAAAGATTTGATCTTTCTGGATAAGTTCTTGAAGTCTACCTTTGTGGTTACCTCAGTAATCGTTCAATTCACCAAAGGCCCTTTCATTCTGCAAAAGTAAAAGACCTTCCGAAAACTCGCTTTGATAGGAGAACCTGTTTGTTTGTTTGAACGAGAAAAGACGAGGAATCCTGTAGATGTACTTTCCAAAATGATCGCCAATCCAAATCATATTTAACGGATTTTTAAAAACTTTTTCGTTCTAACTTGGCATGTGAAATTTATAGATTTTGACTATCCAAGTCTATTCAAGTTTACAAGCATAATAGAAGAATTGAGAAACTGTTACGTTTTCTGGAAGATAAGGCGATTTCTTTTCTTTTTTAGGCTTACTTTTGGCCACAGCCCTTTTCACTCACCGAACAATCTCTCTTGAGCAATCAATCTTTACTTAATTTATTCTTGTCAAAAAGGTGGACTTACTCAGAACCAAAGCTGCCAGGTTTTCACCAATAAAATGTTAAAATTCACTAAATCAAGCAGAACGGAAAAAGAAACCTTTTCCTCAATGAAAAAAAAAAAACCTCTAGAAATAGGGGAAAATACCCAATCTGGCGACTTACTCGGAACATTGTATTATTAGGGCTTGCTATCAGAGGTCGTACTTTGCTTTCGATTTTCAAACGAGAAGTCTTCATCTTTGGATCAATTTTTTATGAATGGGTAAAGCAGATATGATCTCTTTTGATAAGCTCTCCAAGTTTACCTCTGTGGTTACGTCAGCAAGTAGCCACGATTGAGTCAACGAAAATCCTTCTTTAATGCACCAAAGGCCTTTCCATTCTGCAAAGGTGAAAGTCTTTTGCGCTGTTGACCTTCCGAAAACTCGCTTTGATGGAATGTAGGAAGGGTCGTGGGAGTGAGAGATGCAGTCTTTCCCCTACTTACTGCGGCCGCGGAATTTAAATGTATTGAATATTAGATGAATTTTGCAATTTGTTGCTGCCACCACCGGAATTAGGGAGAGGGTTCTTATCCCTGCAACATTGTTTCTTCCTTGGTTCTGTTCGTCCTAAACATACTATTTATTCTAAGGGCGCCAAATGGTCCGCATGGAACATTCTCCCATGTAATAGGCGATTCGTCTTTATTAAAGAAAGTGTCTTGAAAGTTGACTAACTTCCATGGACTCTCGACTTCCGCTCGGATACCTCAGATTTGATCCCATCATGTTTTTTATTATTATATTTTCTTGAAAAACTTAATCACCTACACCGTTGTTACTATTATAGAAATTATAAAATGTCAAAATATATATACATATAATCAATTGTAACATTAGAGAATGAAATTTGAACTCGAGGTTTTCGAGCGGAAGCCGGGACCCCATGCAACTTTCCTCGTTAATAACCACTTTCGAACGGAAGTTTTAAAGTGAAATTTTTGATATCTTGTTTATTTAAATAATAATTTTAAACATTAAGTTGTATTCGTTCGATTCATTAATGAAAACCAACAACACTTGGGATCTTATGTTAATTTCCTGTAGCTTAGATGGGTCGGGACACTCGATATATTAGAGGGAGTTCATGTGAAACGTATTTGTCGTGTTAGTAACATCGATCTCTCCTTAGTTCCGTCCGTCCCGCACACATTTTCTGTTTCATTACTTTTACACCCGAATATAGCTTCCAAAACTGTTAGCTTTGGACCTCTTTGTGTGTTGTGTTACCCTCCAGGGATTCACTATTCAATGCTAATGGGGTTGCATTAGCTGCATTAAACGCGGGAGTTTAAAATTTTTAAGTTTTTTGTACGGAGATGGTTGTATAAGTGATAGTAATACTCCAGTTGCTACCAACTTAAAATACGTATCTATTTATGATTTTAATTTGACGCCAATGCCAGTAAATAATGAAATCTTAAGTTTTCCACTCGAATACACAATGCTCTTACATCGTGTCTCTTCTGTACTACTCAAGTTTGAAGGGCCATTGTTTAGAAGTTGCACAGTTGGAGTGATTTTGGGGCATCTGCCGCAACTATTACGTTTCTTTCCTTTCCTAGGGGCCACATTTGGATGACATCCAGGCGACATCACCATAAAAGTCGAACGCGCATAAAAATTTAAAGGTGCAATACGGATACGTTTTAATCACACCTCGTATAAATAACAACAACAAATTATTAAAAAATATATTTCATTATATCGATCCATTAAACAAAGACAGTAAAACGAAGTGTTTCCGATACCGGGAATCGAACCCGAGCCTCCTGGGTGAAAGCCAGGTATCCTAGCCACTAGACCATATCGGATGTGAGGTATGGTGGTGACCTCTCGCGTGTTCTACGACAACGAATTATTAATAGCACAGATGCTTACTATTGATATTAATAGTACTTAAATAGCAATAATAACAATGAACTATATTTTCAGGAAATATTTAATCGATTTAAGGCAGCTCGCACACTCAAACCTCAAAAGCCATCTCATTCGGATTAGCCCCCCCCCCTCCCTCTAAAAAGAATGCATCAAATTAAACTTGTTGATCTCGGAGACAATAGAGGAAACTTCCCCGCTAATTCCTATTATGGCATAAGTGGCGAAATATAATCACCAGGGAATCTCTCGTCGAGTGTCAAAGTAAGTTAGCGTCGTTTCGATAAACTTTGATAAACCGAAGCAAGAGTTGTTCGAGGGATAATAGTAATATAGAGAGTAATCTGCGAAGCTTTCATCTCAGTTAACCCTCCTCCACACCCCCCCCCCTGCATTAGCTGCGCATTGCGGGGGTATTGTATCGCCGGCGTGATCGAATTGTTGAACTCTTGACGTTTACGACGTGTCTATTTCGCAGCAGACACAAAGTAAACCTGTAACGTGTTGAGCCGAAGCAATGTAAATTCCTGTTTATTATTTTATCTCTAACCTGGGATTCTAAACGCCAATGAAAGTTGAAGTTATACGAGGAGGAAATAAGTTGAACAAAAAATTAGTTTTCTATGCTAGTTGGACCTCAATGTTGCATGTCGCGGTGAAGGCATATGATTTTGAAATTACGTGCTCTACTCATAATTATGACTAGAGGCCTCACAATTTTTCTGATACTGTAATCAAAGTGGTTTTACGAAACCCCCTACAAGTCCTGGGAAATTAATAATCAGTACTTTCATCAACCAATAGGAATTTGAGAGAGAGCTAAAAGTTGTTCCTAAAAACTTTAGTCACTTGTGTTTGACAATTGGCATTTTTTCATTCTTGATTTTCTTTTATTTTTGCAGGAATTACTTTTGTTTATTTAGGCATAAGAGTGTTGTTCAGTTCATTAAGGCCAATTCCTAAACAAATGTAAACGAATCCCTTTTTTCACTGTGCCTGGTCAGCACCGCGAGAATAACTTCTGTTATCGACCTCTCTTAAATGCCCAATTTTAACTAACGCGATAGCAGTAGCAGGTTTCTCTGGGACAAAGACGTGCAAGGTTGTTTGGGTTACCGGCGCAGTCACGAGCAATCGATTGTCTGGTATCACAATGGAATAAGTACTTTAAAAATTCCTTGCATTATCCTTCCTGCTCACTTACGTAGTACATTACCTTCAAAGTACTCTTACGTGAATTTCATCAATATACGAGGACCGTACATAAAGTTCCACTCGTGAACTAGTTCTTAACGTAGTTACCTCCGACGTTTAAGCGTTTGTCTTTTCATGGGGCAAGCTATTGTCATTTCATGGGGCAAGCCATTGTCATTTCATGGGGCAAGCTTCTTGTCACATAGCAAGTAGCGGTGATGCTTAATTTAATCGAAAGATGGCTGGGAAGTTCCTGGGCCGTAGATCATGCTATATTACTTACCATTTTCTTTAAGTCGTCCCACCTTTCGACGCCATCCACAGTTTAAACTCGGTTAACTCTCGATCTATTCTTTTGAAACGTGTAGAAAGTAAGGGGAACCCATGGTGACCAATCACAATCACATGGACATCAAGGTATTTGGAACCGTCCACCTGCTGCTTCAATTCCATAAATAACATCTTCGTCTTTTGGCTGCATGCTACATTATCACTTCTAAGACCATCTCAACAACTTTCATCAAAAGATCACTTTCGCCATAGAAACTAATCAAAACAACTCCTTTCTCTTTCTTGATGCCCTTATATGCTTCGAGGGATTAGACGATAGATAATAACCCTCGTTAAACACTGTCAATATCTTAGTACGAGAGTGTAGGGGCTGGGATGTTGCTCGGCGACCGACGTGAACAGACGTGACAGAAGTGAACTTCACTTCTCAAGAAGATCACGACAAGATGATCGAAATGATCTTCTACAGGAGTGAAGTTCACTTCTGAAGAAGATCACGACAAGATGATCGAAACGTCAAGTTCTATAAACTTTCTACGCGGCAGAGAATTCGAGAATCGAAGAGTAGCCATTAACGACGGCCATGAAAGCCTGAAGACTACATTAAATATGAAACCCTTCAGTTCTGTGAAAAGGTAAAAGCTTTTCAAGGAATCAGGTGAGCCACCTGTTCTTTTAAAAGAAATAAATGAACAGCGGAAACAAAAAGCAGCAGTTTGACAAAATATTAACAGTTTAGGTCGCGAAATCCTGCGATCGATTTTTGGCCTAAAATTGTACGATTTTAAGTCAAAAATCGGCCACATTTGTTTCTTTAATTCTGTTGTCGTTCTCTTTGTTTCTGCTTCTTCGCCATTGAAACAAACAACAACAAAAGAGGATCGACGATTTTTATTATTGGCTGAGAACAAAACAATAGTGAAAACAAATAGAAACAAGGACCAATGAAACAAACAAAGAAAATCAGAATTGGATAAAAACAAAAGAGGATTGATACTAGAAACAAATAGAAACAAAAGCGAATTAAACAAACAACAACGAAATCCTGAATTGAATGAAAACAAAAGAGGATCGTGAATTCTTATTATTGGCTGAGAACAAAACAAGAACCAATGAAACAAACAACGAAATTCAGAATTGGATGAAAACAAAAGAGGATCGATAGTAGAAACAAAAGTAAATGAAACAAACAACAACGAAATTCAGAAATGAATGAAAACAAAAGAGTATCGTCGATTCTTATTATTGGCTGAGAACAAAACAATAGTGGAAACAAATAGAAACAAGAACCAGTCAAACAAACAACGAAATTCAGAATTGGATGAAAACAAAAGAGGATCGATAGTAGAACCAAATAGAAACAAAAGTGAATGAAACAAACAACAACGAAACGAAATCCAGAGTTGGATGAAAACAAAAGAGGATCGATAGTAGAAACAAAAGTAAATGAAACAAACAACAACGAAGTTCTCTTGTTTTTTTGGTGTATACTATAATATAGAAAGACTACACTATCGCAATCACTTCAGTGTTACACATCATTTATAGTCACTCCCTTTATTTTCATGGGAAGGTGTAACTCCTTTGGGGGATTAGGTACGGATTGTATGGTGGATGAGCTATATTTTCCTTCGCGAATACTTTTGTTTCCTTGGCGTTCTCTTCTGTGATTTTGAATAACCCAGTTTAATAGACACATTCAGCAGAACAAATCAGTAACAGTTCAGCTATTAACATCATTAATTCAAAATAAAATCAATCAATTAAAAATTAATTCTAAGGGAGAAGAAACGGTATTCTGTACCACATTTAATACTTTTGATAATTTCTAGACTCAAAGCAGATAAATAGTTTTATTTTAGCTCGGCAGACGTTGAGTCTGATTGTCTTCTCGTAATCCAATCTTTGGGGCACTTTAGCTTTAATTTGATAACGCTTTCGCTTACCATTTATTTACTTAAACCAATTAAACCAACACAAAAAAAAACACTCACGAAAAGAATTGTTTCTTTTCTATTGAATGAATTGTGTCCAGCTGCGAACTCAGCAATTTTTTCAGGGTTTGCAGCTGCAGTTATTGAATGGATTGTGTCCAGCTGCAAACTCAGCAATTTTTTTAGGGTTTGCAGCTGCAGTTATTCTTATGGTGTTGTGTCTAAAATGTGATTTAAGCTGCTTTAAGTCGTGATTTCAAATCATCGTGCAATGTGATATGTTTTGTTTTAATTTGAATAATCAATCGGTAACTCATTTTAAAACCATGTGAAGTCAAGAGTGCCATAGTAGCTTGTGCGTGTGCATTCAAGGTCACATGATTTCAGCAACTATAAAAGTAATTCGAATAGAAATGGAAATCATTTTAATTTCGAAATAAAAATTGAATATAAATTTATGACCGTCGTTATCGGCGCAAGACAAATTACAGAATCGCAATAATAACTTATCGCTGCGTCTCATCTAAATATCTATTTGGTGATTTACATCCTCCTGAGCCGGGCGAAAAATATCTGCGCGAATTTTTCCGTCACAACGAGTTTTGGCAGAGGCGGAGCGCACGGATTCCGAACGACTTTGCACATTTTCAATATCCGCCCCTAAATGATAACATTCAAAAATTATCTCTCTTCTACTTCAATATCCTATTAAAATGTATCTCCATCAATTCGATACCGCCCCCCCGCCCCGATTAATATCCACTTCGCTATAAATTATTATCAACGCACGCATCATAGTTTTAAATTTGTGATATACCGATTTTATTTGCGTTTGCAAATTATTGCCGTACGTGCGGGACGGAAAACCATAAAATAGAACGTTTTATGATTTTACAATATTAAAATGCGATTACAACAATAATTTACAAACAACATCGATGGAATTATTTGGATACAACAAAAGACGGCCGCACACTTCTTCTGGCGGCGAGTTTTTGGGTGAAACAAAGAGGCGGCCCATAAATAAATGATTATTCCAGAAATAACGTGACCGTTCTCACTGAAGCCTTCCAAAGCAATTACCACTCCGTTAAAGTGATGGTCTTGGAGCGGCAAACATTTCATTAAGCGCGATCGTTCTTCTCACCGTCCATCTTTAAGTGCTCGTTGGCGTTGTAACGTTCTTATATTGAAGCTTCGCATAATACAATTTAGAGCCGATGCTAAATCGCCTTGATCCCTTTCATTTAGCGCGCGCACACAGCGTCGATTTGTTCGCGTCGCGTTTATTCAAGCCCGTGAGCTCGCTAAGGCCGGTTACACATTAACGGCTCGTTTGAAGATACGCCCAATTTCATTTCCTCAAACACAATAATCTCTTTACCTTATACATATACAGATAGTTTCTTAAATAGACCGATAAAGACACATAGGGAAAGAGTAGAGGAAAATTATCACCTTAATGCCGACCTTCACAAATCCAGCAAAAAACGCAATCTTATTTGTTGATGGAAAATTTTGAGTTTTCGTCGTATTTTGTGTTCGTTATCCAGTCACTAAAAAAGCCCCGAATAGCGTTCCTGCTTATACCTAGGACTAGTTCAGGGCTAAGGTATGCCATACCCGCACCCTGTCTGGCTAGTTAATCGGCCCGTTCGTTGCCGATAAAACCCCGATGACCTGGCACTCACACCAGAGTGACGCAGTTGTATTCTGCCAGGTCATTGAGCTCACTTAAGCATTCCCACACCAGTTTGGAAGAGATCTTTGGGCTCACCAAAGCCTTCAAAGCCGCCTGGCTATCGGTTAGGATAAAGATCCGCTTATTTGTGTAAGCCCTCCTTTTATTTTCCCGCGCATATTGTAATATGGCGTATATTTCTGTTTGGAATACGGAGGCAAATTGGCCCAAAGGGAAGCAAGCATAACTTCTCCTTTGGTCTATGCCCATATATTCCAGACCCAGCACCAGTCTCACTTCTGGAGCCGTCCGTATACCAGATCAAACTTTCAGGAGGAAAGTTCTGTTCAGGTTCTCGATGCTCAGCAGATTCATTAATTTCTATCTTAATGAGCAGGTTACCTTTGGGGGCCATATAGTCCGTCCTCATATCGAGTATAGGACCCCTTATGCTACCAACGATACTTGTATGACCCGTGCTTATATTAACTGGGTGACATGAATGCTGCAATCTATGGAGTCTTCGTCTTGCCTCTCCCATTAACACAGTGTGTAAGGGAGGGAGGTCTAGTAGGGTTTCCATTGCAGCGGCGAGCATTGTGCTCATCGCCCCCGTTATGCCTAGACAAGCAAGTCTTTGGACCATGCTCAGTCTAAGTTTGGTGGTTTCTTGCTTGACCTTGGGCCACCACACCGAGGCTGCATAGGTCATTGTGGGTCTAACCATTCTGGTGAACAACCAATGCACCATACTTGGTTTTAAGCCCCACGTACTATCATAGGCTCGTCTGGCCACCGCGAAAGTGGTCATCGATCTTCTGACTATCTTGTCTAAGTGTTGGTTCCAGGTAAGTTTGGAGTCAAAAATCACTCCAAGGTACTTTACCTCCCCCGATCTCATTTGCACGAAGACGCAGAGAACCTAAACCCTCTAGGCTTTGCCTTCGAGTAAATGACACAATGTTGTTTTTTTGAGCTCTGATCCTCAGACCTTCCTCTTCGGCCCACTTTGTTACTACATTCAGGGCCACCTGCATTGAAGCAGAGTTAATTCACTCCCGCTACGAAAATAGCTCTATAAAAGCGTGAGCGGTGACCGCTTTAGCTTCAGTGTATCCTACGCAGTCGGGAACACACACCAAAGCCTCCTGTGCAGTCAATTATCAGGAGAAAGTCACATAACCCTTCCGCGCAGCTTATTGTCGGAAGCACATCCAAAGCTTCCCGTGTAGCCAATTGTCAGGAGCAACACACATAACTCTTCTGTGCAGCTTGTTGTTGGAAACACATCCAAAGTCTTCCGTGCAGCCTATTGTCGGAAGTACACACAACCTTTCCGTCCTATTGTGGGAAACATCCACCACCATCACACATCTCTTATCGACAGTATGGCGGTTTGTCACAAATCGAATTGTGATTGGAACAGAGATATACTTAAACTTTTATTGATGTTTGATCCAATAATTTTAATGTTGTATCAAATACGATTTACTGCTGCGTTAGTTGCTGCATGCGAAACGCTTCTCGGACGGCAAAACGGCGTGGATCGATTGATTATCTTAACGCTAAATCGATCGACTCCTTGGTAGCTGATTGGTACTGGGGCATCTAATTCATGCAACCGATTACAGCCTACTACGGCTGCGACCTGGCATTCCTCTAGGGCTCGACTGGGCTCTCCGAATAGCAGGAAGTGGTGACACACTTTTCCGGAGTGATTGGTAGCGCCGAAATGTAGAATGACAAAGCGTCACGACGCAGCTTCTTCGGACCAGATACAGTGCAGCACTTCCCAGAACTACGGCAGCGTGGAGGAGAAAACACTTTGGAGCACGTTGGAATGGAACCGGCGTCGGGCCTTCCTGTTGGAAGCTCTGAGAGTTTAGTGTGGTGCTTGATTGTTGTTCGTGGTGAAGAGATTGTGTCATCAGATACGACTGAGCACATCGAGGCTAGCTCGATTGTGTGAGCGCCTTGGAGGCTAACTCGATTGTGTGAGCGCCTCGGAGGCTTGCTCGCGGATGTGTTGGAGCGCCTCTAGGGCTAGCTCGATTGTGTATCTATGAGCGCCTGGAGGGTTGGCTCGCCTAAGTGTCAGCTTGGACTTGCTCGAGGTCAGGGAGCGACTAATTTTGATGCTCGAACCGTCTTCTTATACACTTATACACTTTCCCTGGTCATTTCCATTGGTGCCGCCGATTTTCGTGGGGTATTCCTTATTGGCTGTTGGGTAATTACTTCTAAAGACGTGACGTAACGCATACAGCCAATTTGTAGCTCGCGTCATCTTATTTCATTGGCGGGCCAATCAACGACATAGCGTCGTAGCTTAGCGTCACCTTGTTTCATTGTCGGGCCAATCAACTTAGCGTCGTAGGTTAGCGTCATCATTGGCCGGCCAATCAGCAGTTTTGGGTCTTCTTACTTTGCTGTCTGTAGTTTGTGACGTGTTTTCCGAGCGCCGGCCACTATGTGACGACAGCGACCGACAAGAGCAACATTTATACTCCACACATCCATCGGCATTATCAAAGATAACAAGAGAAGAAATGGAACTCAAACAGAAGCAAGATACCCTGAGACAGTTCCTACGTCAATCCTGTGTTCAAAATCCGTTAATACGTTACCAGAGACTTCGCCCTCTAGTACCTCAAACCGTCTTTTGTTTTCCTAGTTTAACATTAATTTCTTTTTAAGTTTTGAAATTTTTTAATTAAATTTTCTCGAGGTTTGTTCTGAAAATCGCTTTCAGTGTCATTTACTTTTGGACACATTTTTTTTTTTCAATTATCATTGTTTGAAGTAAATGTGTGTCGCCTTTCCTTTTTTTAATGCGCTTCGCGCTTTCATTAGTCACATTGTGACGCCGTAGTGGAAAACACGAGACCCCAAACAGAGAAAGTCATTTCCACCACGGCTCGTACGCAATAAATTAAATGATAATAACAGTTAAGTCCGACCTTTTCTAATCGATTCGATACTGTCTGTGCTCTATGCTTATGATGAATATACAGTGTGATCGCGAAATGATCTGGTTCATCAACGTGGCTCTGATCATGCTAAGTAATTCTTCGCCCTTCGACATTATGGAGGTGTCGTGTCGAGAATCTTTGAGGAATAAATACCAGGGGAACCACAAAGTATACCATCAAGCAAAAAAATCAATACAGTGATCATTAATAACAATTTATTTTCTGGCTCTTTCTCTATGCAGATAGTCAGTATTTTTTTTGTTGGTCTATTCAAGTATCACCTTGCATAATAAACACGTCCGTTTTTTTTTTTAGTTCCGACGACTCGATTCGTTTCGTCCGTAAAATGCGAAAGGCAGAAATTGTCTCATCTCACGAAAACGGCGCGCCAACACGAGTTCTTTAATTTTTCATTGGGGTTGTTCCTAGAACCTTAGCCAGCGGAGTCTTTTCCACCCGTCAGCGAAGCATATAAATAAATAAGTATGCTTATATCAGCCCTAACGAAAGTCTGAGTATAGGGGCTCTGAATAAATTGTACTATAATGCGCTTCCGACTGATCCGATTCAAGAAAAATTGTTCTATACAAGATGTTTCAAATTCTGGTCATTTTTTTCTCGTACCTGTAGATGAGGATGCGAAAATTTATTTGAAATTAAGGGATTTTCTGTTGTAATAAAAAAAATCAATTTCGTTTACTCCTCGCCATAACCCGCGCACCCGAGGAGCTCTGAGGTATGGGAAAATAAAATATAATATCTTTATTATCTCTGCCCTTGACTTAAAACACAGAGAGCGACGTACGGCTGTAGGAAATTGGAAAAATAAACATTTTACGAGCGCGGGGCTCATAGAATGGGAACGAGAGAATTTTTATGTCTGGCGGAGAGAAACTGAGAGATATAGTATAATGTGATGGTTCATGCGTAACCCGGAGATGTTCCCCAATCGAATGCGTATATACATATGTACATCTAAATCACACAAAATCCCCTTTCGCAACTCGAGTGTTAATATACTTGCTGAAATGAGATGAAAAAAATTCGAAGGAATTGCTTCCCGCCTTCGATACTCAAACGAAGCGATGCGCGATGAGTGGTTTCGCTCACTTCAAAAAAATTGCGCCCATGTTAATTAGCTCGCGCGAATCGAGTTGGATGTGTTTCGGCGAGTTATCTGAGTCGAGTCTGAACATGTTCCGACGCTTTTACAATCCACCAGCAGTTCCACATTTACGTATGGAACGGTTTAATCCGTTTTGACTGGGTGGCCATCCGCTCCACCGCAAGCTACGCGCGCGGCATTTTAAATGACTCCCTTTCGCGGAGTTATTCCGCTCCGACCGCAAATACATTAAATTTTAATTAATTTTGTAACGAATATTTCCATAATCAGATGCCTGAATTAACATGTTTGCTAATTGAAGTCCACATTCGAACGTCACATGTTGACGTGAATAATTTAAATTATTTCCATCGTACCGAATATAATTGAAACTACGTAATGTGTATGGGTTTATCGAATTAATGTATCGATGTTGCATGCGTTATTTAATCTACAGGGTGTATTTCCTAATTGAACGTTTCACTACGTTTGACTGCCATACATGTCAAGGTTCTTGCTGTATCAGTGTCAAAATTTCACGCAGCGTTAAAATAATAATACTAACTAGTTACTAATTCGTGAATATATATAAATGACTGCAAAGGTAGTTTTCGTGAGTGCTTTTAAGCCAATATTTCACTTCGCATACATTTTCCTATCTAAGAATGGGATGCCTGCCTTAAACGACGTTTGAATGTGAACTTTTACCTATTCACCGGTACCACCGATAAAAGCTGCTTGAATTCTTATATTCTTCCTTTTTCTACGATATTCAGTACCTACTCCTTTCCTTTTAGTTACTGCGCTTTATACGTATCTGAATCTGGGCGGTGGTGTAAAATCCCGACGGCGGCGACGGAAAATACTTTCTGGAACGTGTTCTAACTGAAAACTCGTTGCGGATCGCTGCACTTTCGACGTTTCATTTACATAAACATTCTAAATTATTAAACGTACTCGAGGACAGAAAATGTTTGTCGCCCTTTTGTTTCGTGGATAGGTACATGACATAAAAATACGTCCTCGTATTATGCAATTCCGAAATTTGACGATGACACTCCAACTAAAAACCCTTCCTTTTTCCTTTTATAATCCTCGACAATCAAAACGGAAGTGCATCTGACGTTCCTGAGCGATTTAAAATTGAATAAACGACTTCTTTAAAATTGTTTCAACTGAATTAAAAGCACGGCGGGATTAAATGCTTTATATTACGAGAGCTATTTTATATTTAGCTTCAGTTTGACGGTTGTGTTCTTATTTTAAACGCAGAATGAACTCACTTGCGTCTGCATTTGCATATAATCTACTTACATAAATATAAAATGCGTTGGTCTAAAAATGTAAAATGTATTTGGCTTTGTAAGTTGTATTGTAGATGTTAACATGAAGGATGAATGAGCACGTGTCAATGTTTCATGTAAATGCATCGTATATTTAGGTTTTATAATTTAATAATTATACAAAATAAATTAGAGATCGGCTTCCGATTGACATCTTTGATGTACTTTCTTCTACTGGACAAAAATGAAACCTTAGATTTATAAATAAATTAAAATTCATGATTGATTTGGCTTCATGATTCACAATGATTTCTTCTACTGCCGACGTTTCGCTCTTCATTGCTGCTGCTGTTGCTGGTGTTGTTGTTGTTGCTGCTTCTCGTTAGTCGTTGAAACTGAGTATGTATGTCCGTTGTCGTGGTATTTATAGTGGCCGGTGGGGGCAGTGAGTCTGAACGGTGAGCGGGGATTGGTCTGTTGGGGTCCACTGCCCCACCACTATGAATACCATGACAACGACATACCTACTAAGTCTCAACGACTAACGAGAAGCAGCAACAACACCAACAGCAGCAGCAGCCTTGGGGAAGTTCTTCTGCAAGGAAGAGTGAAACGTCAGCAGTAAAATACTAAATTAATTAAATTTTTTATTTGAAATAAGAATAAAATTAAGGAAACCATCAATTGATACATTAACCAGATATCTGAAGGGCGGGTGAAGGACGAAACCAAAAGTTATCGCTCGACTTTGTTATGGTTTTTAATGTGACACAAATTTAGAAAGAAAAAAAAGTCAAAGATACAACAAACAGCTGCGGAAGGAAAACATTGTCACTCGATTTCTGATTTGGCATCAAGAAACAAAAGCGATTCTGTTTTGAGCACTGCATTTCTCTTTATGCAGATGATGATTTCGATTGTGGTATTAAAGATTTTGGGGCGCGAGAAAATCGAAAATTTTGACGAGAAATGTTGAAGAAATTCAAACGCGAGGAAGTGAAAAACATAAAAAAGAAAACCCATCGACGGATTTTACAAAATACTTTCAATAATATTAGGTTTTCTCTCTGACTTCTTTATGACGTGGTAGTCTTAACCGTCGGTTTGAAAATTGTGATAAGTACTTCGGAATGTGACCAAAAACAAACACTAAAATCGTGCCAAAAATTTTGGATTTTAGAGTGAGAAATACAAAAAAAGCAGAAGCTATCGACAGAAAATAAAAACAAATAATAATTTATTCTCTTGCTTTTTACTTCCCCGTGCAGAAAGTTTCATTAAAAAAAATTAAATTACGGAAGAAACCGAAGATTGTATTTCGTCGCTTGACGAAGCCATCAAGCGATAGTGAAACGTTGAACATTTGTGCCACTTTTCAGTGTCCGTTTGAGATAATTCATTAGGCAATTTCAACGGTCAAGAATCTACCTTAATTAAACAATTTAAGTATAAATTTTCTCACTTCTTTTTATAGGGGGTGGTCTAAGCGTCTAAAAACGTTAAAATTTCGGAATATAAAAAAAAATCGAAAGAAAGTCACGATTGCATCTGAAACTTTAAAAGAATGAATAGCGAGGACACAGGAAAAAACAAAGTTATGGATGAATTTAACAAAATACTTCTGAGAATTAAAGAAGAAAAAGCTATTGACTGATTTATAAAAATGCATTTGATAATAAAGAGGACATTTTCTCGCTTCTCTTTATGCTTGCAGCTGGTGGTCTCAATTGAAAATCAAAAAATTTCAAAAGTTCGGAATACAGTGAAAAACGAAAACAAAATTGCATTTGAAAATTAAAAAAAATTGAAGATTGCACCTGAAAATAAAAAAAAAAATTGAAAAGCTAGGATACGAGGAAAAACAAAAGCTATCGACTGATTTAACAAAATACTCACGATAACAAAGAAAACAATTTCTCGCTTCTCTTTATACTTACAGGTGGTCTCAATTGAATGTATACAGATTTTAAAAGATCGGAATACAGCAAGAAACAAAAACGAAAAACCAAACACTGCATCTAAAAATTAGAAAAAAAATTGAAAAGCGAGGACACGAGAAAAAACAAAAGCTATCGACTGATTTAATGAAATACTTTTGACAATAGAGAACACATTTTCTGGCTTCTCTTTGTAATTACTTACAGCTGGTGGTCTCAATTAAAAGTCTAAAAATTTCGAAAGTTCGGAATACAGCAAAAAAAACAACAAAAAATTGAAAAGCGTGGACACAAGGAAAAACAAAAGCTACCGACGGTTTTAACAAAATGTATTCTCTTTGACTTGACGTTTTTGTTTTCACAGGTGATCTCTCTATTGATCTTTGACGGTCTAAGAATTTTGAAACTTCAGAATATGACAAGAGAAAAAAAAACAAAACAAAAATCTTTGAGTGAGAAGGTGAAATAAAAAAAAACCAGAAGCTATTGTCGGTTACGTAGACAGTTTGACTTTAAAAACTGCATCTGAAAATTTTAACATCTGGAAAGCGAGGAGCAGGAAAAAACAAAAGCTATCGAGAGATTTAACAAAACACTGTTGATAGTTAATCGCTTCTCTTTATACAGGGTGGTATCAATTAAAAGCCACAGAATTTTAGGCATACAGCAAAAAAACTAAAGATAGCCAAGATTGCATCTGAAAAAAAAAAAATTAAGACCGAGGACAGAAGAAAAAACAAAAGCTATCAATGAATTTAAATAAGCACTCTTGATAATCTGAGAATTTTTTATACAGGTGGTCTCGGTTAAAAGTCTAAATATTTTCAAACTTCAGAATATAAGAAAAAAATTGCATCTGAAAATTTACAAAGCTAGAAAGCCATGAGGCAAGAAAAAATAAGAGCTATCGACAGCTTTAAGAAAACACTTTTGATAATCAAAGATCTGATACTTCCCTTTATACAGATGGTTTCAATTAATGGGCTAGAAATTATCCAACTTTAGAATACACAGAAAACAAAGCGAGGAGGCAGCAAAAAACAAATCGGCGAAATAATTTTGGAAACTAAGAAAAATCTTTTCTCCTTGACCTGACGACTCCTGACGGAGTTTCTACTTATGTCTCGTGGTAAAAAGGGAAAGGCCTAAATTTATTATTGCTACATCCTGATAGGTTACCCACGTACCATTTATAATTGCCTGCACATCCCAGAAATTTCGAGGGAGTTTCGCCAACTCTAGGTCGTTCAAAAAACGAAAAGACTCGATTATAAAAGCACGAATGAGCGCGAAATTTATAAGTACAGTTAATTTTTCCAATATACGCCGATTGATCGATCGATAGGTCAAAGAACTTTTATGTAGCTCTCTTCTCCTAATTTTCGTCAAACAGCCTTCCCATATCATGTCATTTCTTCGTATATTTTCTTCGTTTATCCTGAAATCATGACAACGCCAACGATGCGATACAATGAAATATTTTTAATGTTAGTTTTCAGTGAAACAGCCACTTTGTTTATTGTAATAATTGTACTTGCCGAGCATAAAGCGAGCGTAAATAATTAAATTATTTTGATTTAATCGAAAATGATTATTTTCGAACCTGAATTCGTAATAAACGGATAATTACGATCCTCGATATACACACAAATATTGAATTAATTGTTAAAGTGCGTGAACAGACAATATAAAAATTTATATTTTGAATTAAATGGGCAATAACAATTTAGTGGATTTTATCAGCGAATAGATGTTGTACAGTTAGAATTAAAAACGACCTCTCCCCAATAAAAAGTTAAATTACGACCTAATCACTTCTGATCGCTGTAACGAGTATTGGATGTTTGCTTGGCCGCCTGCTTGTTATGATGATCAGAATGGTTAAGACCAGGGTATTTGCATTTAATTGGGGAGACATTATGTTTAATTCTGACTGTATTCGAAGAGAGCTTTCGCTTCACGTAATGTGGTTGTTACCATTACCCCTCCTCGCTACAAGTGTTAATGGTGTCTGCTCAAACTCAACCGATGATTTTTAAAGTCAGGAATTTCAGACGAACACCCTGTATATTAATATTTTTAAGTAGTAAAAGCACTGATTTTCTTTGTAACTTTTGCTTTCGTGTTTTCCCAAAATTACGCCGTGATCGACGAAGCAAGGTAGGCGACCGTTCGAAATTCGTAATTACAGGGCGTTTTAAAAATGAACCGCAGAAATTCGCATCTCCGTTATTAAGTGCCGCGTTAGTAAACCGAGTAAGTTGCGACTCCAATGAAGCGTAAATAATGGGGAATGCAAACGCCGGTAATATGCACAAGGCGAAATAAATTCCGGGCATTCGTGCACCACCTCAATTATTAAAATCAACTCTGCGAGCCCCGCGTTCTCTCGCCGAATTACAGTGTGTTTACTCGTGCATGTTTGGATAGTTATATTTAATTAAAAACAAGTCGGTGGCGGCGGCGGGGTTTTCATTAAAGCGAGCGCCGCGGCGCCGCTGCCGCGCACACCGGCATTTAAAAATTTTATTACCACGTAACTTGTTATTATAAATGTTATTGCACACTTTATGTATAATTTAATCAATACATTAACATACAGGGTGTTAAGAAAACGTTGACATAGTTCGTGGAAAGTAAAAAAATGGAAACCACGCCCGTCCATTACAAATTGGTGGCAGCGGTGGGATAACAGAAATAAAGTTATTCATTACGTGTAAGATTTTTTTAATGTAATTGCTTTCTCACTTTCACCCCGGCATCTAGAGGAAACAATTGTCCCGACGTTAAATAAATTTGGAATAAAGCAAATAAATAACTAACAAATGCACCTTATATTTAAGTGCAAGGCTTTGTTTGTTTTATTTGCGTATCGATTTGCATCTTCTTGCGTTCTCTCTTCTTCTTTCTCCGTCAAATCATACCGCTGAGTTTGAATAAGGCCCACTGGGACCGTAATGAAACGTCAGAACTACCTATTTATTTAACTTCATGCGCATTTGCAAAGCAAATGACATTGCTCCAAATTCAACGTAATTTGGATGAGGTGTGTTGATGTAATTTCTAGCACATGTTGCTTCCCCCTGACGTGCACGTCCCATGTCAATCAATCAATACTTTAAGCGCCTTAAACTAACGTATACATACAAATTTTAAATTAATTCGTCACTGTAAGATGCACTTGCACGCCTGCATTACTTGTAGAGTGTCAACCAGTTCCTAATGACTTGAGATATTCATAAAAAAAAAACTTTTGGCAAGTAAACGAGAATTCCTCGGGGGGCAAGAAAGAAACTTTGAAAGTGTGTCGTCTGGAAGCCAAGGAGACTTCCCCCGAAACAAATCTCTTTTCACATTCATAAGGTCTCTAGCTCTTGATTTTTTTTCTGACGATTCCAATGATTGAATTCCTTATTATTCGAAGCGCTGAAAACTGCGTCCCTGTATAAAGTCAATTGCGAAATTTCGAAGTACTTGAGTTTGATTCAAACTCATTATGAGTGTAAAAGGATACCAAGGATTAAAAACTTTTTTTTGCCGAATCCGAGGATTGATTTCCTTCGCAGAGAACAGTGGCCTCGTGAATGCATTTCGTGCGGAAGCTATGCGCGGGATAAAAAGGAATTAATTTTAAATGTTACGGGTGATGTCATTTTTCTCCCTTTTAGAGACGCCGGCGATTTATTTAAATACTGTGTAGTGACTGTGAGGGGCGGGTGGTTAAAAATGATATCCTTAATTTTCGAATTTACCAATTTATAAGGCCTTGTCGCGACACTAAGCTTCTCTAAATATTACGACGAGGGTGAGAGAAGAGAAATTCTGTTCCTACACCCAAAATCTATGGCTCAATTCGAACTTTACAAAAATGATTACTCAGAAATACATTTCACTTCTTTTTCTCGCACTTTTACCAAAATTTTAATTAAACCACAAAAACCCAAGTAGCAAATTCAAAATAACTTTGCAAAAAGAAGAAATGGCATTGTGCACCTCAAATAAAATTAATTGGCAAGTAAATTAGTGATCGCTCACCCAAACCATGGAAGTGAATACAGAGAGACGGACGGATTTGCGGAACTTAATCACACTTTGATATTCGGTGAATGCTAAATTTCACCTTCAGATTCTGGGTGATGTGAACGACGACTCGACTTCTGGCGGTGTGATGTTCTAATCCCGGTTCAGACGCCTTTTTATATGGTTCATGCCGAAAATTCTGATTACAAACAAAACGCTGTACGTGAGATCTAGCTGTACATTTCCCCTATAAGTCATCACCGGTTTCCTAGATTCATCCACTCTTAGCCATGTTTGTTAATGCTTACATAATGCCCGGCTTCTTTGATGAATCACTTCGGTGACTGTTTCATATACAGCAGTTTTATTATAAAGGTCAGTCTTATTATCATGACTCACGATGGCCAAGTCTTTGAAAAAGCAGTCGTTTGTTTATATTATTTTTAGGCAGACGTTTTTAACCTGAGGTCGCGCTGGCGACGTTTTATGGAATGTTGGCTTCACTTAGGTTTCCAAAATGCCGATTTCTTACATCTCATATGAAGTCGACTGCACAAAAATCGAAAAGGTTTGATTGAAACTCATAAACAAAATTTTTTTCAACGCGTTTGAAAACAACGCGTTGAGTAATAGGCTCGAGCACTTTACAATTTGGAAACGTCACTGTGACTTTAGTATTGTCAATCATTTAAGCCCGCATTAAAGTGACAGGTATTCTTCATCGTTTCAAGATTATTAATTTCACAGGGACACGTCGGCACAACTTTGTCCTCTAGATGTCGCGATGAGAGTGAGAAAACGATTGCAATTCTCCGCTCAAAATCTCCGACGTTAATTTCGAAGTTTTACAAAAATTTTGCACGGAATAAACAACCCTTTTCTCATCGTTTTTCCTTTTTTCCTGTCACAAGGACGCTCGTGACAACTTTTTCCTCTAGATGTCGTGGCGTGAGTGAGAGAGAGATTAAATTTCTACGCCCAAAACTCTGACTTTAATTACGGAATTTTACACACAAAAACTTTCCGTCTTTCTCTCACCCTTTTGCCAAATTGTTTTTAGTGAAACCGCATAAGAGCCTAGCCCAGAAATCTCCCTCGGCGTCATTTTTTTTGGAATAAAAGGTCCGGCATCTCTAAGAGGGAGAAAAATGACATCACTCGCAACATTTAAATTTAATTATTTTTTATCCAGCGTTCGCGCATAGCTTCCGAACTAAATGTATTCACTACTAGAGGGCGCTCAATTGTCCTTTCCCGTTATGTTTTTGGTACGCCCACGCGAGTAAGTGCAGGTGCATCCACAGCTGCTGTGTTAGCGTTTCTTTTGTCATGGTTTGCAATTGCGAGTATTCGTCGAATGAAGTCAGTCCTAACGAGACCGTATTGTTCTTTCTCTGCTAGTGGGAAAGCTTCTTATCT
Organism: Serrognathus titanus; assembly: GCA_039766575.1. Taxonomy (NCBI): domain Eukaryota; kingdom Metazoa; phylum Arthropoda; class Insecta; order Coleoptera; family Lucanidae; genus Serrognathus; species Serrognathus titanus. The sequence continues at coordinate 2,444,021 of CM077911.1, forward strand.
TATAGTGACCACCAACAGATGGCAGCACATCAGCTTCCATAAAACGTTACCGAGCAAGAGATGACGTGCATGTTTGTCTTAAATTAGATGATCTTATCTATGGATGTCTAAGGATACACCTTTTCGACTGATTAAATTGGATTTTTAAGGGCAGCGATTCAAGACCTCAACTAACTTCGTATAAAGGTTGCTTTCTTTTCGAAATTCCCTGACAGGAGCTCTTTTTCTAACAATATTTAAACTTTGCGGCATCTCTAAGAGGGGAAAAATGACATCACCCATAATATTTAAATTTAATTATTTCTTATTCAGCTCGTAGGTTCCCAATGAAATATATTTACAGATAGAGGACGTGCAATTGTTCAGTCCCTTATACAGGTTGTTTCAGTGATGACGCACCAAACTTCGGGGAAACGTTTCTGACATTATTTGGAACAAAACATTTTAATACAATTTTGCAACTTGAAATTTGCATTAATTGGAGTCGATGTTTTTAGAAATACTGTAGCGATTTAAATCTCTGTGCCCGTGAAAAAAAATGAGCGATTTAATTTATTTATGAATGGCACACGGCTGCAAGTAGGCAATAAATCTATCATAAACGAAGGAATTTATGAGAGGCTTTTAATTCTGCCCTTGACCGCAAGACGTATTAAAGGTGAAAACTTTGGAATAATGTGCATTTATTAGCGTGCGTTTTCGTCGCACTGACATTTATGCAAACTGTAATTACATCAAATTTGCCGAGTCTTAATAAGGTACGATAATTGACGCTTGTAACAGGTTTTTATTTATTTCTGTATCCAACGTGTATATCATATGATGTACACAACTATGTATGTTGGGGTCATTCTCAATCATATTGAGAAGCTCTTCTTCTACGTTTGCAACGTGAGGTGGCCACACCACGCCTCTGACTCCTTGTTTAGGTAAAAGAAAGCCTGCGTCGCGTAGTCGCTGAGCTACCCTAGTAAACGTATGATAATGTGGATGTCGTTCACGATTAGGAAACCATTCCGCGTACAAACGTGCTACCAATCGCGTGTTTCCCCGATATTCCCCGTATAACAAATGCATATCGAAACGTGAAATCGCTCATCGCAAATGTATTTCATAATAACACCTGAGGCGCGACATTTTAAGGGCCAATAAAGCAATAAACCGATTCTTTGAACAAGGGTTAAGAATTCTGTTCGTCCTCATCTATAGTACGTTTTAAAAATATACAATTCTCCTCTCCCTTCGTTTTTCTCAAAATTTATTCGATTAAAAAAAAATTTATAGAAAATTTTTATTTCTTTTCACGATATCTACCATCATACCGAGTTTGGTGCATCTTCATTGAAATATTGGCACGACTATGTAAGGATAGCGCAGTTGTTATGTCAGCGTTTCTTTCCTGAAGGTTTTCAGCTACGAATATTCATCGAATGAAGTCAGTTCCCTGATAAGACATATTCTTAGAATTGTTTACTCTGACAACAAGGCTTTGATTGTTCCGAGCAACAGTTTCAATTCATTGCACACGTTTTGTTTCGCGCTGTGAAAACTCTAGATGCGTCTTGCGATTTGTTTTCTAATTTGAATATTCTGTACAAAATTCCGGTTTCTTACAATTCCAAATTATGAAATGAACTGAGGGATTCATTTTCGGATAGTTACCTACAGGTCTATGCTGAGCTAACACTTATCTCAGATTTTCATTAAATTTTCGGCCATCATCCCATACGTCTTGAATGAATTCATTTGTTTTACGCCTTATATTTCGAAACTTCTTCATCAGAGGCTCTATAGTTGCGGCAAGAGTAGAGATGTACCGTTCTTATGGCAATAATGAACAAGTCAGGATCTCAAAACAAGTAAAACAATTTCGATGTTAAATTATGAAACGCACTTTGGGAAAACCTATGGTTTGAGCGGTCAATTTTAGAACTAATAAGAAGGCGCCAAATTTGAAAGGTTAATTGTTATTCATGTTATTCTTTTTGTGTTAAATTACAAGAACAGCATTGTTGAGTATTAATTCGCTATAGTCTGAAATGGGTGAGCACATTTGAATGAATGGAAGGAAAATGACTGATTTCATCAGGCTGTAACAATATAAGAACTTTACTTAGATTCGGTGCGTCGGATTTCACTTAAGTGTGCGAACAACATAAATCTACAACTCGAAACAATAAATGTGCAATTACCCATTCACATAGAACGTAGTTAATACAAGATTCATTTCTCTTTGAAGTGCCCTCCATTGAAAAGCTTTTTGTGGATTTCCATCCCGACAACGGCAAAATAATCCTTAATATTAATTCCATTGTGTCGCAGAGGTAAAACAGGGTATCGGGCCGATGACCTATCCCATAACTGACGAGGTGCATTTGCGCCTAAAAGGTAGAACCGTTGTTTTAATGGCGCAATAAAATGAAATTTGCGACGAGATTTATAGGAGAGAGAGAGAAGAGAGGGCGGACTCGCTTGTTCGCCTGCTTATAATTTGCGTATGAATTCGCGTCGCTTTCAATAAAAGTAAAATAAAATTAATCGATTCGAGCGCGGCGCGGCGCTTTCTATGAGTAAACAAATAATAAAATAAAATTAATGGACGCGAGAGCGTGCGGCTCCGCTTTTTGCGGATGTCGTGCTTACTTTCATAATATAATTAAGCTGAATGAATTGCTTGTCACGGTGATTAGCGACGCGAATAAATTTTAGTTACATTTTTCACGTATTAGATTTCAATGTACAGGGTGGATTCACGACAAGTTTTAAAGGTAATGGTTTGTATTGCTTTCAATCTCAGAACGTTTTTTTTGCCTCACCTTGTATGTGTAGTTGGTGTCCATTCATAAATACTGAGGTAATTAGTACTGTGAATTTAATTTTACACTCAGAAGAACATTTGAACTGGGAACGTTAATTCCCGAGGGGCAATAATTAATAAACTTGCCGGTAAATGCGCAAGTTTCCGTGCTTGCATAATGTTGATGATCAAAAACTACGTGCACGTTTACAGGTATTATTATTAAATTAAATCCTAGTGTTCCATTTCAGAATTAACTTTTCAATCCGACGTTAATTTGCTTCCTTCTTTTTCGCTTCGCTTCCGAAGAGTACTTTTTGATTTTAGTGCATTGTATTATGTTTGCAATTGGTATTATGCCTTGCTCACTCTTTATTTTATTTCTTTCGTGTCAATGGGAGACACCACTTTTTGACATTTAAACAAAAAAGTGGAACACCAACGCCTCCCGTACACGACGCGTTTTTTATTTTTTGTTGCGTATTGTTTCACTGAAAGCAGACAGGCGTTCTCTCTACTAAAAAATTAAAGATTTTTTCCGCTGCGGTTTTCCTTTGTCGTCATTTGTTTTTTGTGTATTGAACGTTATGTAAAAAGCAGCGAAGAAACCATTGCGGAGATTCCAAAGGCGTTTTATTGGCATATTGCATTCAATGAATCAAAACGCATCAGAAGAAACATTCGTGTAACTTCTCTCTTTAGTAGAACTTTGGAACAACCCATTTCCTCTCCCTCCTTCCTTGTATAAATACTTAATTTGGAAGAGGAAAGGGGTTGTTCCAAACATACCTTACGGCATAAGGAATGAGTAATCCTTAAATAACTTCTTAGTATTTACACATACCTACTTCACCAAGCTTGTTTTAATTGCCGTGACGTTAAGTTAAAAATTGCTCCAACGTGGAGTTGACTGACTCAGAAAGTCACTGAGGCGCATCAATGAATATTTTAGGGCTTACTTTTACATGTTCGAACATCTTTACTTTTAAGATCGAAGCTTGTTTCAATTATCGTGGCTTTGAGTCAAAATCGAGGAGAAGTTTGCCTCAGCGTAGAGTTTACTGGCTCAGTAAGTCACTGCCGCGAATTAGTGATTAACTCCGCTTCATTTTTCATCTTTTAATTAAATTTATTTCACTCTTAATGCCGTCATAATCGAGCTGTTGCTTTAATTCTTGTGGGTTGTAGTTAAAAGATCGACAAATTTCCTTTAGAGCAGAGTTAGACGTGTTTGCTTGTTTACTGTGTAAGCCTCTGAGGGACATCAACGATTAATTCGATTATTCTTCACACGTGTGAGTAAATTTAATTTACAATTGCGGTCGAAGCGTTGCTTACATTTTCACGACTTCAAAACTCAGAGTTGTCTCAGAGCAGAGTAACTTGCTCAGCAATCAATTGAGGCAAATAATCTGTTCGCGTTCGGTTACACTCAGTTTTGATTTGAGGCCGTTAATTGCTTTAATTTTACGATTCTCAAATAAAAGACGATTCAAAAACTTGGGAATAGACAAGTTTTCTCGCTCAGAGATATTCTGAGGTAATTAATTATAGAATTTTCTTCTGCGCTTTAGCTTAATTAGTTTAACACAATTTAACTTGAGGCTGACGTGTAAACCTATATCAACAACACAAGAGAGTTTGCCTCGGCGCAGAGCTCAGCGAGATTAAAATATCTGTATTGCCTCAGAAGCGAATTAGTCTAATTTTTCCGATTAGTGGGCTAATTATTCAATTTTGTTCTTGTCCTTACGTAATTCGCTAAACCGAACCTTGTCTGAGGCTGATGTATAAGAAATGCCTTAGAAACTCAGAAAAGTTTGCCTCGGAGAAGAACTAAGCGAGCTTAAAATATCTGCATAGCCTCAGAAGAAGAGAATTAGTCAAGTTTTTCCACTCACTCGGCTCCTGAGGCAAATAATTATTCAATATCGTTCTCGTCTTTACATAATTCGTTGAATTCAACTTAACTTGAGGCTGATGTAAGAAAATTGTCTTAAAAACTCAGAAAAGTTTGCCTCAGAGCAGAGCTGAGCGAGTTTAAAATGCCTGGGCAGCCGGGGAAGAGAATTAGCCAAATTTTTGCGTTCAGTGAGCCCCTGAGTCAAATAATTATTCAATTTTGTTCTTCTTTATGAAATTCGTTCAATTCAACCTCACTTGAGGCTAATATAAATTGTCTTAAAAACTCAGGAAAGTTTGCTTCAGAGCAGAGCTAGTTGAGTTTAAAATATCTGCACAGCCTCAGAAGAAGAAGAGGATTAGTCATGCTTTCCCACTTAGTAGGCTCGTGAGGCATATAAATATTCAATATCGTTCTTGTCTTTACATAATTCGTTGAATTCAAGTTATCTTGAGGCTGATGTGAAATTTATCTTAAAAACTCAGGAAAGTTTGCCTCAGAGCAGAGCTGAGCAAGTTAGAATTAGACAATTTTTCCCCTCAGTGAGCTCCTGAGACATATAATTATTCAATTTTGTTCTTGTCTTCATGAAATTCATTCACTTCAACCTTACTTGAGGCTAATGTATAAGATTTGTCTTAAAAACTCAGGAAAGTTTGCCTCAGAGCAGAGCTGAGCGAGTTTCAAATGTCTACGCAGCCTCAGAAGAAAATTAATCAAGTTTTTCCGCTTAGATTATATCAAAATCTTTAAAAAAGGGATTGGTTCCAGGGATATTCGGAGATGCTTCATTTTAAAGGTTAGGAGGTACCACTTCCTCCACCGCCCCAGCTCTTCTGGATGATTGAGTTGGATTTAAAAATGCAGAGTCCGTTTTTAATACCAAGCTTCCAACGCTTTCTAATGCATCAATTTTACATTTTGCCTCCTCGAGACACTATGCTCAAGTTGTAACTCAACGCACACGTGTTCCAAAACGGACGCGGATGTTGTGCGGTCATTGCAAAGTCGAGTTCGCTTGCGAACTAATTTAGTTCCATTTAAAACAAACGAATCTCTGTATGGAATATAAGGTTTCTTACAATGCTTTTAACCAAAAACGGGAAAATTGAAAGCCCTCGGTTGGAAACCTTTAAGTGGGAACCTGGCGACACTGATCATACGTCCAGCTATGGTCCAGCATTTGCCAAAAAATTACTTTTGCATGATTATTGGGTTGTTTGGTTATTTAATTGATCTCTAATAGGCAATTTGCTTGGCATATCTTCCACACATTGACCTCTTAAGTAAATAGGTTATATTGAATGACGTTCACGAATATAATCGTTACACTGATGAGAAGGCGTTGAGTAGAGGTTGATTACGGCTTCCTCTTTCTAGCAAGTATGTTTTAGAGAAAAAGACACTCATCAAACTAGCCGGCAGATGTATAGGTAATAAAAAAAATATATATGTGTCAGTTAACGGTTCTAATAAAATTTAAACCTACTTAAAACGAAACGAACGCAATATTTTCCTTATCTCTCGAAATTATGTCCGTTTATTTAATTAACCTGACGCCCGCGCCGTGCAATAAAACACAAACGTACACACGTAAAATAATAAATGGCCCGACGCGTTAATAAAACGCAAAACAGCGGCCGCATAAAATATTACTTGCGGTGGTGTAACATAAAATAGAAAATATGAATGACGATTTTAGGGCGGTTTTAGGACGTTGCTGGAAACGTAATATTTGAGGAGAACCAGCCACAGAATAACTATGCCACACTAACATTTTACTATCGAACGAATTTCTGTTGGGGGCTGCCATTTTAAAATACAGGGTGATTCATCTTTGGAAAACTATGACCTTCAAAGTGTAAAGATATTTTTCTTCAATTAAAAGAAATTATACCGTACCTGTTCATACCTATGTAGTTGTGTGCAGCCCCTAATTATTATTACAGGACTTCCAACTCGAACGAGTTTAACCTGCAATACATCACCGCGCCCTTTTAAACCGACAACTTTCACTCCCATTTGCGAGAACATTAAAAAGTTGCTTTAATTACCCAGATTTAAGCTCCCCCTGATTATTTAAAAGTTGGATGGAAGTGAACGCGCGAAAATTAGAAAAAAGTTTCGGGGCTACGACTTCCTTAATTGTAGTTCGGGGAGTGGACGTAATTTTATTTGTTGTTAGGTGTCATCAAACGCCCCTTTCCGACAACTGTTTTCTTTTTTATGATTTCCTGGAAGTTTTTAAATTATAGGGGTGGGCTACATGGCGACACGAAATTTTTTGATTGTGTAATAAAATCCTGTACCTCCAAATATGCTACGCCGAAAGGAATCTCATTCCGACCTTAACAAAACTTAACAATAATTTTTGCTTAACGTCATCGAAAGCATTAACCAAAAGAGCGGCATGGAATACCCCTCTTTAACTGCTTTGCTTATTACGCTGACTGACTATTAATGTTATCTCAAACTCTCAACAGATTTCAGGGGTGCTTGCAAGGGGTTGAATTTATAACAGCATTAGCGCTGGGCTATTAAACTTTCTCGTTCCCGTGTACTATACTCGTATTTGTTATTATACTAGATTGGATTTTGATATTTATTGCTTCCCTTCGACACACTGCTTAATTAAAAAGCTCTCTTAATGGAACATTATGGAAATGCGCTTCCCGTATTAATTAGCACAGCGGAAAAACCCACCCCTTTTGTATTCATATATCCCATATTGAAAAAGATACTCTAATAATACTTTATCTTTGTTCCATTGATTTTACTTTTAAATTTAATTAGGTGGTAGTTTTTCAATGGCCATCATGGCATGGGGTTAAGATTAGTACGACCAATCAGTGTACGCGCACGTGTACTGTCGGAATGGCTCGATTTGCAAATCACTTACCCCATCTGGTATGGACGAGAGACTACTAGATCTACGGGTTAGTATCCCGACTATCAATTATCCCTACCCGAGTTTGTGGAACTACTGCCCTTACAAATCCAGCTCAATCAGGTCATCTAGTCTAAGGCAAACGTGCACATGTCCCATAACTTGCGAAATTTAATTGTAAGGGATGGGTGATTAAGAGTCTTAACAAGAAAGGGGATGAATTATCCTATACTTTCGAATTTACCCATTTAGAAAGTTCCGTCGCGAGACTATTCTGCTCTAGATAGGTACCACGAGAGTTAGAGAAAAATTCTATTTTTACGCCCAAAATCTATTTCTACTTCTTCTCCTCACTCTTTTGCCAAAATTTTTGTCAAACCTTAAAAGACGTTGTGCGTTTTTGATTGAGTTTAAAGCAGTCACTCTAAATGCTCTCTTTATGTAAAATTTAAATATAATTGAAGATTACTTCAGAACGATATCATACGAGACAATGCAAAACAAATTCAAAATAATTTTATAAAAAGAAGAAATGGCATTCTGCACATCAAACAAGGCGATGTTAGTCTCTAATAACTTAACTAATTGGCACATAAATTAACGTTCGTTCACCAAACCATGGTACTGGATGTAGAGAAACACACGGAACTTTTACTACACTAAGGAATTGCTACTCTGTGGATGACTTTACGATCAAGCGTTTTCTAATCTGATATCTAATCGTGGTACCAGCCCCCTTTCTTGTGGTTCACAACACTGTACGTGGGATCAAGGCGCAGAATTGCCATCGCGGTTTTTCTACATCTGTCCACTCTCAGTCATGTTTGTTTATGCTTACATAATGCCGGCTTCTTTGATGAGTCATTTTGGCGACTATTCGATGATGCAATATGCAACTGGTGTACTTTGACTTCATTTTTATTGATAAGTTAGTCTCGTGATGACATAGTCTTTGAAAAAGCAAGTCGTAGATGGGCGTTTTTATTAGAGGTCGCGAATCCAAATGTTTACGTAATGATCTTAATGATTTGCAAAATGCCGATTTCTTACATAAGGACGGGCAATTTTTAGCTAGACTTCTTGCTTGATGGTGTCAAGGTTTTATGTTACTGTGAAAGCAACTGAGGTAGGGACCCCTATTAGGTAAGGTAGAGGAGTATTGGCTATGCTCATTAGTAGAAAAGTGTTAACACTTTTCCAATTAACAGAGGTTAATGAAGCATGTTAGGTGCAACTAGACTCCCTCTATGGCCGTTCACCACAGACTACAAGGTATTTCCACTAGTCCGAAAATTCAAGGTACTTACTTCGAACTGGACAAGCGTAATGCATACGATAGAGACTCGCTTCCCTCAGTAGATTAGTGTCCGAGCCACGTACATATACGACCTAGACAGCTGAGAGAAACTGCTTTTTAAACTGTGAAATCGAAGGGGGTAACTTTCCCGTTGGTGCAATACGAATCGGTCCTAACTGGACGTCCTGGCTTTTAAACTCCAAAGGAGTACCTCAAGTACCCGATCACATAAGATCCTGAAGCACGTCGGGTCACCTCAAGTATGCCTAATCTCAAATAGATACGTACGTCACACTTTGGAGAATGTGAGGCGGGCGTGGCTACATTGAAGGTATTAGACAGACCTTTTCTTTGGTCATGGGCGTCGGATTTTTATCAAATGCAGGTTAGTCTTGGAGCTCACGCGTCCAGGCAACGATTCACCTCTAGCCAAGTTGCTTTCGTTTTAAATCATCGTCAATGGGAATCCATCCACATTCAACTGTAAGGGGTATCCTGCTCATTGTAAAGGGCGTCGTCGGGACAGTCCTTGAAACCACTGTCAATCCGTAAGGGATACGTCAGATATCATAAGGGATACGTCAGGTATCTGTAGCGATCGCAGCGCCATCTGCGACCCATATCTAGACCACTGTCACGCACCAAGCTCTAATACCCTTCCATCCCACACTCAGCCCCTCTACAAGATGGCTGCCAGGGCTATATAAACTCGAGCGAAACGACAAAAAATTCACTCTGTCCCATCCAGCTGCAAAGTTGGAACTCCTAGCCAGCCGAAAGGTCGGACATTCCTTTACAGCTGAAAAGTTGGATATTCCTCTCCAGCTGCACAGTTGGACATTCCTCGCAGACAAAAGGTAGCTCATTCCACACATGGTCAAGCCCCTGATGACCACCTAGCCGTCGGACCCTGAAGCGAGCTCGCTGTATGCCCGTCGCCGTGTCACCACTTCCCCCAACGCCGGAAAAGAAACGTGCGCGTTTAGAAGACGACATCGTCGACCTGACTCGCTTAGCGACAGACGCTACCCCGAGGAATCAGGTCTCGCAGGCACACCAACTACGAGCTCGTCATCATAGACATCCCGGCGGCGGCTTACCACCTGGTGCATCGCAGCTCCGTCTATCCAGCAGACCCCCGGTTGCGGCTGGTACAACAAGCTTATGAAGCTTTAGGGAAACGTTACGAATTCCCTGAACCGGAGGAGCTGGACCACCTCTTCGGGGAAGAGTAAACGCACCACGCACGAGACAACCACAACGCCTGCCTATTCGCTAGATGTTCTGACATCTCTACATCTTTGTATTATTATTATCATTGATAATAAAAACATTCTTGTTGTGTTTGTGACAATCAATTGTTTGGCTCAAGAATACGAAACAACCCCCAAATATCCATAAGGGATACGTCAAGTATCCATAAAGGATATGTCAGATATTCTAACTGAACTATCTCCTGATACATTCGGCAACCCATACTAGAGGACGTTCTATCTAAGGTAAAGAAGTACGTCACGATAGGGGGACTCTGAAGGCCTTAGGTCAGATTTTTAAGAGTATGCGGTTATGATTTGTTCCCCTCAGTGGATTGAAGCCCTAGCTTGGAACGTAAGTCATCCATTGGGAATTCACTCCAATCACCTGAAAGGATAATTCAGACATCCCAACACATAAGATCATGAAATAACCCCGCTCGTGGTAAAGGGCGTTGTTAGGGCAAAGTTAAGCATACTGTCTTTAAACCATCGTCAGATATCCCAACTTATAAGATTCTGTAGTATCCTCTGATGCACTCGACAACCCATAGTAGAAGACATCCTATCTAAAGTGGAAATATAGGGAGTGTTAGAGTTTATTTTCCCAGTCGCGATATTTCTTCAATATGACCTCTTGGCCATGTCGATGGATATTATAGGTTCTTCTGGAAGGCTTACATGGTTAGTGAATGTTAGATCAGGTGTTCCTCTCCAACTCTTGTCGCCCGCTCTCGCGTAAACTCTTTTCACTATTGTGTCACGACAAGGTACGTTTGTTGTGTGTGCCTGTTGTTGGCCATCCAAACTGCGATGTTTTGTGGTTGCTGGACGGAAAAAATTAATCCGCGCTTTGAGGATAGGTACCCTAAGTGTACTATAAGCACCTTCTATTGCCTTTCAAAGCCTGACGTCCGCGAAGTAATCAGGTAATTGCTTCGTTTCGTTCCTTTGTTGTTTAGGCTTTTTCCCAGGTGCCGTTTCTTGATAAATTATTGGGTACCGGTAATTTCTGCGCTGTTTGAAAGGACTAGACTTCGCTGGCGGTACCGTTCGCACTCGAAGGAGACCTCAGAAGGTGTCAACGCTTTGCCCCTCCCCTAGACCTGTAGTACCTGGACGTCATCCTCAAGACCAAGGTGGTGGATGGCCACACGGTTGAACAACGCAAAGTAGGATTTTTTTATAATTTAAACCATTTGGCGACAGCTTATCGCGTGTTTTGGATACTCATATGCTCGCTGAGTCGGCATGTCACAATAGAAGAACTTGGAGTCGAATGACTCCAATTTGAAGGTATTAGATCAGATTTTTAAGAATATGCTGCTATGGTGATTAAATGTAAGTCATCCTTTGGGATTTCAGCCCAATCAGCAGTAAGGAGCACTTCAGGTGTCCCAAATCATAAGGTTTTGAAACCCCACTCGTAGTAAAGGATATTGGAGCAAAGTCAAGCATACTAGCATTTGTTTTCTCAAAGTCTGTAGCTGCGAATAGACTTCGAATGTCCTCTTTGAACTTGAGTGGAAAAATCGGTCCATCCTCACATCTCGCCTCGATGGTCTAGAGCGAAGTGAATATAATTTTTTTTAATTTTCGAGTTAATCAGCTTACGCAGCTAATCTCGCCGTGGAAATATGTGGACTAATTCCGGTAATATTTTTTCATTAGCCCGGGGCGTTAAAAGAACGGATTGAGGTTAGCTCCGCCTTCGCAAATGAAATTTAATCGAAAAATTACCGCCCCGAACGGACGCCGCTATCTATCACACTCGGATTTATGTTACGCTCGCGAATTTTAAAAATTAAATTAGCAGCCCTTACACAGTCGATATTATGTTCGAACTTTGCATATTTAAAATCCAATTATGTACGTCTGAGGGTGAGTGTCCACAGAGGGCAAGATCCTTTCCTAGAGTTTCTAGAGTGAATTTATTTTCATAATCGGTTTATCCAATTAGTCTTTTTTTTGCACTATGGGGGTGTTAGGGTAGCTACCCTATCGTACTTCTGAGGATACTTGAACTTGCAGATGTTAATGGTCAAAAACGACGTGCCGAAGAGGCCCAATCGTGTGGAACCTTGAGGGTTCTTCATTGTGAAGTTGAATTGAGCAAAACCGTTTCAATTTATGCCCGTAATAAACGACCTCTCGTGCACAAAAGAAATTAATTTAATAACTGAACTTATCGACGTAATGATTGACAAGATATAGTATCTCCCCAAACACGTAATGATGTCCACGGGGACACCTTACATAAAGATGTAGCATTAAAGCTCGCATGTTTAAGCTCCGTTAGCATTTACGCACGGTTTTATGAAAACGTAATTTGGCAGAGTACAAAAGCACAAATGATATACGATATTGCTTCAACGAAGGAGCTCTTGCAAGCGTATCACTGTCACGATACTTTTGATGCCTCTCAGATCAAATTCGGGGTATCGGTTTTATTAAATTACGCGCAACACGCGTTTCATAAAGCTCAAGTATCAAAACCACTTTTTGCTTGCGGAATCAGATTTTTTACTTCTTTACATAAGTGAGGAGGAGGGTGAATAGAACTACCTTTATACATGTACATGGTTGCATCTCATTGTACCAATGATAAGGGGTATAATGAAGAGTTTTACTTGATGAAAAAACTACGCAATAGTTTTTTTTTATTACGTCGAATTAAGTTAAGAGCCCACGTGTGCGATGTTTTTTTTTCTTTACAAGTTCGAGTGATTCATTTGAAGATCGTCAGGAGCGGAAGACGAATAAGGCGAGAAGAAATAATGGGAATGATTTGTCTCCGAAAGTACCTCGGTTTGTCGGCCCTTGTCCCCCGTTCATTTGCTGCCGAATTTCTTCGTCGCTGCAACTGTAAACAGGAGGGGTCTATTGATTTAAGAAAATGCCGTTTGCATTCAGAATCAGACAAAGGGACTTTACGGGCGCAAATTGGAACATCTCGACGGTCTGTCGCTGCGTAACGCAACGTAATCCCCCGGAATTCGGGGAACTTAATTTGCGATGGCAAGTCAGCGGCGTCGGTATATCTTCATTTCTGGAACCAAAAAATTGTATTTTACTTTTAGAGTTGCCCTCCATCATTCTATATACGTACATCGTATTAAAAGACAATAGCACTTCTTTACACCCAAACGAACGAATAAGATCTTATTCATATGGCCAAACAATTTCAGGCTAACGGAATAAAAAAAAACAAGAAAAACAAATGACAGTCGACAAGGGCAAGTGGTCAGGAAAAAAGTAAACGAAATCAAAATCAGACATTAACAAACGCAATGTGAATCAAGCGCCAAAATTTTTTTTCGTCTTCGGGTGATATTTCCAAGCCGAACAATTTCCGATTAATAGAATAACAAAAAAAAAAACAAGAAAACTAAAAACAAAAGACAATCGACAGCCAGTAAAAGAGTAAACAAAATCTAAAATCAAAGGCTAACAAGCGCCAACGTGAATTGGGTGCCAAATTTTAATCAGTTTTGCTAGCCAAACAGTTTCAGGTTAAGAGAAGAAAAAAAACAAGAAAAACAAGAAAAACAAATCACAATCGACAAGGGCAAATGATCAGGAAAAAATGAACGGAATCAAAATCAGAGATTAACAAACGCAACGTGAATCGAGCGCCAAATTTGGTGACATTTTCAAGCCGAACTATTTCCGATTAATAGAATAACCAAAAAAAAAAACAAGAAAACCAAAAACAAAAGACAAGCGACGAGGTCGAACAGCCAGAAACAAAGTAGACAAGGTCGACAGCCAGAAACAAAGTAAACAAGATCTAAAATCAGACTAACAAACGCCAACGTGAATTTGAATTGGACGCCAAGTTTTGCTAGCCAAACAATTTTAGGCTAAAAAAAAATAAACAAGAAAAACAAATGACAATCGACAAGAGCAAGTGATCAGGAAAAAAGTGAACGAAATCAAAATCGGAGATTAACAAACGCAACGTGAATCGAGCGCCAAAATTGGTGACATTTTCAAGCCGAACTACTTCCGATTAATAGAATAACCAAAAAAAAAAAGAAAACCAAAACCAAAGACAATCGACAAGGTCGAACAGCCAGAAACAAAGTAGACAAGGTCGTACAGCCAGAAACAAAGTAAACAAGATCTAAAATCAGAGGCTAACAAACGCCAACGTGAATTGGACGCCAAATTTTAATCAGTTTTGCTAACCAAACAATTTTAGGCTAAAAAAAATAAACAAGAAAAACAAACGGCAATCGACAAGGGCGAGTGACCAGGAAAAAGGCAGCCAAAATCTCAACCAGAGGATAACAATATTAGCTAGTTTTTTCCATTTTCAGAGCCAGATAATAAAAGTGTTTAAAAAAATAAAACAATAAAAATAGAAACAAAAGACAATCGACAGGAGCGAGTGTCCAGATAAAAAGTAAACGAAATTAAAAGACTATCAGAAGCCAACCCAGTTGGGCGCCAAAATTTAACCACTTTTTTAATCTTCAGATATTACATCCGTGCCAGATTTATTTCCGGGTAATAGAATAATAAGAAAACAACAAAAATATAAACAAAAGACAATCGACAAGGATAAATGACCAGAGGAGAAGCAAATGAAATTAGAACAAGAAGCCAATCACGTTAGACCTACGACACGACGCGTGAATTCCCGCTGGAATCGAATTTTCGAATCGATAATGCGACAGTATACAGGGCGTTCGATAAAAAAGGAACGCCTTATTAGTTGGTATCTACAATTTTTGTCTGAATCATTTTTTTTTAATTTCAAAAATAAAGCGCTTAGGAATGCGAGAGACCTCTGACCACGTCAACGGCGACTTCAATGGTTTGTTTATTTGAGAATTAACCCAACATGCGATATAATTTTCAATGCAGAATTCAAAGAGCAAACACATACAGGGGGTTTCCTTGAAAAAAGTATAACTTTAGGTTAGTTAGATCTTGTTTATGCATTTCTGCAACGAAAAAATTGTATTTTACTGTTAGACTTGCTCTCCATCATTCTATATACAACGTAGCTGTATTAAAAGACAATAGACCTTCCTTATACCCAAACGAAACGAACGAATAAGATTTTGTTCGTACACGTTGCGGACCTAGTAAGGTTTGGCGCCCAACGTGGAGCTTGCTTTTTTGTTTCTCAACTTACTTATACGCTAAGAAGCCGGCGACATAGCGAACTTGAATTAATTATTTTATTAATTGCGTACCTTTTTACGTTGATAAGCACCAAATACACTCGATATCGACGTCGTAAAACGACTCGTCTCGAACATATAAAGGCGACGACGTACTAAAACAATATTCCAGGCAATATATCATCGCAGAATCTATCGACGAGTGTTGAGGACGTTGAAATACAGTTGTTTACATCCAAAGTTGATATAAAACCTGAGCAAATCGATTGTCGTCGCCGTATCGGGTATATATGTGTGACCTGTAGGTGTTCTCGAAGTTTATAAGCGATAAATGCGGACACCTGCTCTTCTCTAACAATAGTGTACTTACGAGACATTACTTTACTTGGGTGTATATTACGTTTCACGATGTGTACATGCAATTGCGTGTTTCATTTAACCCATTGAAGACTGTCAATTACACTCCGTAATACGTCAGTAAAATTGACAAGCGAGATTGGCTATTTTATGTGCGGGGTTTCTAGATAATAGTGGACTATATTATTTATTCTTCAAACGAGCTAACGTAACGCAACGAGAATTTAAAGCCATCCCGTAGCGAAAAGTAATTTTCTTAGAATTGTTTACGCTAAATACAAGACTCCTATTGTATTTTATGTTGAGGTTTAAATTTCGCTAGCAGATGGCACGTGGTTGTTTGTTCCCCGTCAAGTTAAACTAGACACGATTCAAGCAACAAAAAAAACTGATTGAGTTGCGATTCTTATTATTCTGTCTATTCATATTGATTCTTTTTATGTTTGACGAAACCAACTGACTGCAAACCTCAAGGGCCACTTTCCTCCCGATTGTGGAGTGAGGACTGTTTCTCTTGTAAATAACGACGAAATCTCGTGGTTCTCTGCGGCCCGCGTTCCGCACCAAATAAGCATCCCCATTACTTAAAAAATCTCGTCCTAACTTTATGGGCGAAGGAGCGCCCCCAGAAATTGATCGGTTTCGTCGTCGTAAAAGTTCGAAATTAATTTTTAAGTAAGTTCGTTATCTTTCGGGGAACTTTGTGTAATTAATAATAAACTTAGAGGAATCGCTGTCGATCAAAAAAAAAAAAAATAGAGCGTTCGTTCCGAACCTTACGAGGACCGCAGCGCGGGTACAAATTGGGCGCGCGTCAAAAATTACCTACCGAATTTTTTTTACTTCCGACGGGCAGACCACTCAAATATTAGTTTAGCCCTCGAGGCCACGCGTAATCCTCGAGTGCGTTCCTCTCTCCTTCGTAATCGAATTCGCCTTGTTAATGCAGTTAACAGAGCGTAAACATTTTTTATCGTTAGTCCTGGAATTGGGCGGAATGGGGATGGGGCGGGCGGTGATGGGGGCGACAAACCTAAATTTGCTTAAATGGATTATGTTAAAAGCAGAGCGTCTTGAGTTAGGCCTCGTTCACAGTCTTAACGTTTCAATTAGCCCCGCTCAAAATTAATGCAAATTATTTTGAATGGGCGGTTGTTTACGGCCGGCGATGGATACTACTTGAAGTGGGCGACGGAAATAAAATCGCTGCCAATACATTAGTAAACTATTCACCAGTTTCATTGTTATTGTCTTACTTCAAAGCAATCAATAATAAAACAATTTAATCAACTTCATAGTCCACTTCAGACTTCCGCGCTCGCATACTGTTGCTTAATTTTTCTTTTTTAATTTTTAACGTGTTTGCGATCGTAATTTTTACAAATCATTTTGAAAATAATAAAAAAAATATATATAACTAATAATCGAGTTAGACTCGTGAATGTAATAGAAGAAAAATTATGTCGGTATAAATCAGAAAATAAAAGCCTTTATTGAAATACGTGTCAATAAATACGCTTTGTTCGTGTTACGGCACACTCCGGGAGAACGTGACGGAAACATAAAACAACAAAAATGAGTTTAGTCGCACTCGTATATCAATCAAAATACACACCGCCCGTTTCAAGTTTATTTTCGGAGGGGGGAGCTTTCCATTCAGGGAGAGAAAAAAAAAGCACAACAGAAAAGTCCTTTCATCATTGAAATACGTTAAAATCTCAGATGTGTTTTGGAAGGCGGGCTATAAAATAAGGGTAGACGATCGCGCTCGTTCATTATGGATGCTGTAATAATATTCTTTAAACGGGCGATGCATACGGAGGGGCCTCTTCATTTTGCCTTTTAAAATAAAGAATGGTTTCATATTTGCTTTGCGGCGGCCGCTTTGAAGCCGAAGTATGCTATTATTGACTTCGTATTAGTTTCGTAAAGACACGGAGGAGCATTTTAATAACAAATTTATATATTCCGGTCGAGCTTTCAGTGCACTTATTGATTGCTTTACTTCACAGGAAAAAGGAACCCGTACAAAACAAATTGAAGGAGAAGGATCAAAAATTGTTCCTTTCAGAAATAAACGAAAGCAAAAACTTTTTCTGCTTCGTCATTTCACGTGAATATATATATTCTGATGTTTCATTTTAGGGATCTCGAAGTCTTAGTCCAAGATATAATTTTTTCGTGAGCAATTCACCCGATCTTTAGAGCGAAGCTCTTATTGCCAAGGTTTGTGGTTTTGGTTAAATTCAATTCATATTTAAAGACTGCTGCGTTAGAACTTTCGTATACATTCGTTTAGTTTAGCTTTTGAGTGGGGTAGGACAAATATGCTTACTCAGAAGTCTACTTAACGCCATCACAAATCGAACCATGGTTTGATTTTCTCGACTTTTAGGTAAAAAAACCGAGAAGTTCAGCTTCAGCGTAGAGTTAGCTGACGCGGTGAACGACTGATTAACTTTGAGTCTATTTTCACACGCTTGAATAAACTTACTCACGTTTTAGATCATTAAAATCAAAGCTTGTTTCAATTGTCACGACTTTTGAGTTAAAAATCAGGTGCCGTAGAGTAGGCGACTCAGTAAACCACTGATTAACATCGAACCTCTTTTCGCGCGCACGCATAAATAACTTCACTTTGAGATCATTAAAATCTAAGCTTCCTGTAATTGTCACCACTTTGAGTTCAAAGTCGAGTAGCGTAGAGTTGGCTGACTCAGTAAACCACTGAGGTGCATCAGTGATTTACGTCGGACCTCTTTTCACACGCACCCATAAATAACTTCACTTTGAGAGCTTCCTGTAACTGTCGTGACTTTGAGATCAAAATCAAGTACCGTAGAGTTGGCTGACTCAGTAAATCACTGATTAACGTCGGACCTCCTTTCGCGCGCACGCATAAATAACTTCACTTTGAGATCATTAAAATCTAAGCTTCCTGTAATTGTCACGACTTTGAATTCAAAATCGAGTAGCGTAGAGTTGGCTGACTCAGTAAACCACTGAGGCGCATCAGTGATTCATTTTGAGCATATTTTCATACGTCTGAAGAAATTTACTTTACGTTGGATATAATTACGAACGAAGCTTTTTAATTGTCGCGACTTTGTGTTAAAAATCGAAGAGCGTAGAATTGGCCGACTCAATCCACTGAGTCCTTTGAATAATTAACGTTGGGCTTCTTTTCACTCGCCTGAAAAATATTACTTCACGTTTGAGATCATTAAGCTTGTTTTAATTGTCGCGACTTTGAGTTCACAATCGAGAAGCGTAGAGTTGGCTGACTGAGGTGCATCAGTGATTTACGTCGGACCTCTTTTCACACGCACGTATAAATAACTTCACTTTGAGAGCTTCCTGTAATTGTCGTGACTTTGAGATCAAAATCAAGTACCGTAGAGTTGGCTGACTCAGTAAACCACTGAGGTGCATCAGTGATTTACGTCGGACCTCTTTTCACACGCACGTATAAATAACTTCACTTTGAGAGCTTCCTGTAATTGTCGTGACTTTGAGATCAAAATCAAGTACCGTAGAGTTGGCTGACTCAGTAAATCACTGATTAACGTCGGACCTGTTTTCGCGCGCACGCATAAATAGCTTCACTTTGAGATCATTAAAATCTAAGCTTCCTGTAATTATCACGACTTTGAGTTCAAAGTCGATTAGCGTAGAGTTGGCTGACTCAGTAAACCACTGAGGCGCATCAATGATTAATTTTGAGCATATTTTCATACGTCTGAAAAAATTTACTTGACGAACGAAGCTTGTTTTAATTGTTGCGACTTTGAGTTAAAAATCGAAGAGCGTAGAATTGGCTGACTCAAACCACTGAGTCGTTTGAATAATTATCGTCGGGCTTCTTTTCAGTCGCCTGAAAAATATTACTTCACGTTTGAAATCATTAAGCTTGTTTTAATTGTCGCTACTTTTAGTTCTGAGGTGCATCAGTGATTTACGTCGGATCTCTTTTCACACGCACCCATAAATAACTTCACTTTGAGAGCTTCCTGTAATTGTCGTGACTTTGAGATCAAAATCAAGTACCGTAGAGTTGAATGAAATAGTTGGCTGACTCAGTAAATCACTGAAGAGTATTAGTGATTAAGTTAGGGCCTATTTTCACTCGCCCGAATAAATTTACTTCACGTTTGAGACCTTTAAGATCGAAGCTTATTTTAATCGACGCGACTTAGAGTTAAAAATCGAGAAGCATAGAGTTAGCTGACTCAGTAAACCACTGAGGCGCATCAATGATTAATTTTGAGTATATTTTCATACGTCTGATGAAATTTAGTTCACGTTGGAAATAATTACGAACGAAGCTTGTTTTAATTGACGCGTCTTTGAGTTAAAAATCGAGAAGCATGGAATTGGCTGACTCAGTAAATCACTGAGGCGCATTAATGATTAATTATGAATCTAATTTCATACGTCTGAACAAATTTACTTCACGTTGGAAATAACTATGAACGAAGTCTGTTTTAATTGTCGCTACTTTGAGTTAAAAAACGAAGGGCGTAGAATTAGCTGACTCAGTACACCACTGAGTCGCTCAAATAATTAACGTTGGGCCTCTTTTCACTCGCCTGAAAAATATGAGATCATTAAAATCTAAGCTTGTTTTAATTGTCGCGACTATGAGTTGAAGATCGAGAAGCGTGGAGTTGACTATAATAATAATTACCGTCGGGCCTGTTTTCACACGCCCGCAAAAATTACTTTATGTTTAAGATCCCAGCTTGCTTTGATTGTCACGACTTTAAGTTCAAAATCGAGTAAGGTAGAGTTAGCTGGCTCAGTAAATCACTGAGGCGCGTGAGTGATTAACTTTGAGCCTATTTTCTCCCGCCTGAATAAATTTACTTCACATTAGAGATAATTAAACTCGAAACTTGTTTTAATTGTCGTGACTTTGAGTTAAGAAACGAAGAGCGCAGAATTACTTGACTCAGTAAACCACTGAGTCGCTTGAATAATTAACGTAGGGTCTCTTTTCACTCGCCTGAAAAATATGAGATCATTAAGATCTAAGCTTGTTTTAATTGTCGCGACTTTGAGTTCAAAATCGAGAAACGTAGAGTTGGTTAACTCAGTAAACTACTGAGTTACATCAATAATTATCGTCGGGCCTGTTTCCACACGCCCGCATAAATAACTCCATGTTTAAGATCTAAGCTTGCTTTGATTATCACGAGTTTCAGTTCTAAATCGAGTAAGGCAGAGTTAGCTGGCTCAGTGAATCACTGAGGCGCGTGAGTTATTAACTTTGGGCCTATTTTCTCCCACCTGAATAAATTTACTTCACATCAGAGATAATTAAAGTCGAAGCTTGTTTCTCATTGTCGCGATTTTGAGTTCAAAATCGAAAAGCATAGAGTTGGCTGGCTCAGTAAACTACTGAGGCGCGTCAATGATTGTCTTTTCGCTTATTTTCACACGCCTGAATAAATTTACTTCACGTTTGAAATCATTAAGTTCGAAGCTTGTGTGAATTGGCCTGGCGTTGAGTTAAAGCTTGCCTCAGCGAGGAATTGGTTGACTCAGTAAACCACTGAAGCGCATCAATGATTAAGTCAGGGTTTACTTTTACTGGTTCGAATGTCTTTACTTTTAAGATCGAAGCTTGTTTCAATTATCGTGACTTTGAGTAAAAAATCGAGGAGAAGTTTGCCTCAGCGTAGAATTTACTGACTTATTATCAGTAAGCCACTGCCGCACATTAGTGATTAACTCTGCTCCATTTTTCGTACTTTTGATAAAATTTATTTCACTCTTAATGCCATCATAATCGAACTGTGACTTTATTTCTTGTGGGTTTTAGTTCAAAGATAGATAAATTTGCTTCAGAGCAGAGTTAGACGCGTTCGCTTGCTCAGTAAATTCCTGAGGCACATCAACGATTGCTTTCGATTATTCTTCACGCGTGTGAGTATATTTAACTCACATTTGCGGCCGAAGCGATGCTTAAATTTGCTCGGCTTCAAAACTCACAAAGCTGCCTCAGAGTAGAGTAGAGTTTTCTCGCTCGGTGTGGCTCTGAGATAATTAATTATACAATTTTGTTATGCATTCTTGCGTCTATTCATTCAATTCAACTTAACTTGAGGTTGAATTATAAAAATTGTCTTAAAAACTCAAGAAAATTTGCCTCAGAGCAGAGCTGAGTAAGTTTAAAATATCTGTATTGCCTCAGAAAAGAATTAGAGAAGTTTTCTCGCTCAGTAGGCTTCTAAGGTACAAATTTATTCAATTTTGCTCTTGTCTTTACGTAATTCTTTCAATTTAACTTAACCTGAGGCTGATGAATAAAAATCGTCTTAGAAACTCAGAAAAAGTTTGTCTCAGAGCACACAGTACTTTTCATTTAATTTGGCAACGTAAGGCATTTTCATACGATGCCACCCCTATGAGAAATATAATTTTCTTAGAATTCTTTACGCTAAATATAAAAGCCTATTGTTTGTTTTAAGACGCGTTTTAAATTTCTCGTTTTAATACGAGACAGCGGTTCCCAAATGTTTGGTTTATATTCCCCAGTTTAAGAGCTGAAGCCTCCAGGAGAAAGCCTTCCCTTTTACCAGTTTATATAGATACATTTTTTTCTCTGATAAATTTTATAAGATCGTCTTGAAGATTTATGTATTCGGTGGAAATCTTGCGATGATAATCGCAAATTACGAGGGACCAATGCCGCGCTTTATTGCGAGGCTCCGGCCTAGTGGAGCATGTCGGCAGATAAAAAAAAAGAAACAGTAAATAATATGATCAATGCGGGCAAAAATATGGTGGATAACCGGCAGACGGTATTATGGCCGCGCATTTCGGATAAAGACGGTTATAAATTCGGACACGTGCGTGTGCGCTGTTTCGTTGCACGCAACGGAATGTGAAATACACCCTTCCTTTTGCTAATAAAATTATCTGATAAACCGGAAATTGTAATTCCGCCTAATTTATTATTGGCGGTAATAACCTACCCAGATGTCATTTATTGTTCTGACCGTCATATATTGTTGCGGTGAATTTCAGAGGAAATTGGCACGGCCATAATCAGATGATGAAAGCCATCTCACATTGATGTACAAATAATAATATAATTGCCAGCGACTGTCGTGCATCATACAATTTTCTACGTTTCGGATTTCAGGTATACCCCCTTCTTTTACTTGCGGTGGAACTTTGCTGCCATGTTATGGTGCTTTACTGTGAGCTGGATCCCGAACGGCGAGCTCCTGTTATTATCCTAGTGACCTTTCCCTATCGTGTAAGGGACGGAGGTTAAATGATAAAGGAAAGTGGATTAACTATCCAACACTTCCGAGTTTATCAGTTTACAAGGGCTCGTCGAGTACAAACTTACTTTACTTCCGGAAGACGCAACGAGAGTGAGAAAGAGATTCAGTTTCTACGCTCAAAACTTTGATCCGAAACTTCATACAAAAAATTTAGAGAGAATAAACAAACCAATTTCTTTCCCTCCTCTCACCCTTTTACAAAATTCTACACTCTAAACGTTGCAAGACCATACAAATTTTAGGTAGCCAGAAATTCCTCTCAATGCCCTTATTTTATTGAATGAAATTTGGGCCTGACCAGCCGGTACATGTATACAGAATAAAGAAACTAACTTACTTCCCTTTTCTCAGCCTTTTACAAAATTCTAGACTCTAAACATTGCAAGACCGTATAAATTTTAGGTAGCCAAGAGACCATATAAATTTTAGGTAGCCAAGAATCGTTCTCATAGCCCTTATCTTACGGAATGAGATTTGGCCCTTGCTTGCCCCTCATGTACACACAATAGGCAAACTAATTTCTTTCCCTCTTCTCGCCCTTTTACAAAATTCTAGTCAAAGCATTGCAAGACCATATAAATTTTAGATATCCAAGAATCACTCTCAACGCCATTATCTTATGGAATGAAATTTGGCCCTTGCCCTTGCCTACCACATGTTTTATACACTTTTGTAAGCGAAGGGCTCCGATTAATTGCCATAAAAAATCTACTAATTTAAAGAAATTGATCGTACATGTGTTTCATGAAACGGTGCAGGTGTGCTTCGTTCGTTCGCAGGTCAAACGCGCTGACGCCGCCTGTGTCCGACCGCTTTCCGAGAGAAGAAAAACTCCGTTCCCTCTCTCTCCTTGTGTTATTATTTAGAAATATAATAAACAGTGGGAAAATACAATTTCCCCTATAAAGTAACTTGGTAATGATTAAGCATGCTACTTAACTGTGTAAATTCGCGTACAATGTAAGCACGATAGATCATCAAGAGAGAGAACCGGACGATAAATTCTTGTACACTGTTAGAAAATTAATTCCATTAACGTTTCCCCATTGTTGTTGGTTCGTGCACAGCCAACTTTCCCAATAGCCGCGCCATTGTTTACTTCGCGAGGAATGTTTGAATGCAGGACCCGATTCAGAAGATTTAGTAAGCAATAAGTATCGCCCGGAAAAGTTGTTTACTTTGTATAGTGGGAACGCCATCCAAGAATAATGCACAGTCTCCTGAATAATTCCACAAGGCGATCCATCATACTTAAATATGGAAGCTGTAGGATGCTTCCGCCGCGCGCAAATCCAAAATTTATATTAGACAAACTCTATTTCCTGCTCATTTCCAGGGTGTCGACTTCGGAGAGCCGCAAACAAATGTAAACATAAAGCCCACCCGCCGAATGTTCACTACTCTCATAACAAGTTACTCCATCTACACATTTAAGTACCAGAAATACAAAGAATTCTTATTCGCTTCCGTCCAGGTGGTTTATTAGAGCGCAATACAATATCTTCGCAAATTATAATTTTTTTTTTGTGGAACAACCCCCGCGCCCATCAAATTTAACCGAACGTTAATCAAGACAATTTCGTTTGAAGGGAAGACAAGGGTGGATTTCGTGCGCCGTTTCCTAAGATTTTAAATTACATTCGTTTTCGTTTCATTATCTATTCGCGCGACGCAGGTCGCGTAAATTGAAAACCTGAGCCCATTATCGCCTATTCTAAATAACTCTACCGTATGAGATATTTAATTACAAACGGGGGTTTATTTAATTCTGTCGCAGAAAGTCCTGTTAATCAATTAGATTAATCTTCTGTCTTTTGTTAGTACCGTAATATTATCACTTTAAATAATACCTAAGTTCCAACAACCCTTCAACATTGGACAACTAATGAACGTAAATGGGCTTATTTATTATTTACTTTACATTAAATGATTATACTGCTTTACATTAAATTACATTAGAATATATTGTTTTACTTTAAATTACATTAGAATACATTGCTTTACATTGTATTACATTGCATTCATTTAGAAATAGAGATACAATAAAGAGCGATGATGACATGTTTGTTAATGTCCGAAGGATGTGCATTGTTTAAAGATGGTAGTCCTGATTTGCAAAGTCATTTATTTAAAAAAATACAATTATAAAGTGCGAAAATTTAAGCTTTCAGGGAGACTAGGTAAACATTTCAAGTTCTACTTTAGAAAATTTTATTTGTAACATTATAGTGTATTGTGTTACATTAAATTGCATTGAATTACATTACGACGAAAATTGAAACATTAATTTATCGATGATGACCTCTTTGTTAACAGTTGTTAAACATGTAATTCCCGAAGTAAATAAATTGTTTAAAGGCAGCAGCCCCATACATACACTCATCTGTCGAAAAAATGAGCACTGATTGGAGGCTAGCCACATTTCTAATTCTATTTACATTAAATTACATTGCATTACACTACAACGGAAATTAAAACATCAACTTGTTTGCTAGACAGCTGATAAACATGTAATTCCCGAATACGAAAAATTACTTTAACATAAATGTATATTTCCATCTGCCCGGACGGTGGTCACATTTTACATTATTTGTGATTGAGCAAATATTTTTAATTCTACTTTAAAATAGAAAATTCTATTTGGTACATTACATTATATTACATAGTAATAGAAATTAAAAAATGTTGACACTCTTTAAACAACACTTGTCAAAAACAATAGAGGAAGTTAGATGGTCGTATTTAAATTTGCTTTAGAGCTTTCAGGAAGACTAATTAAATATTTTTAATTCCATTTCATTAATAAAATCGTTAAGAGAAGAGAACGTCGAAAGAGGGCGTTCTAAATCCCTCCACGAAAAATCTCTGAATGACTTTTGCTTTACGTTGAATTACATTGAATTGCATGCTTTTGTAAACTTCAGATTTTACATTATATTTCATTAGGTTAACTCACTCTACATAGAAGTAACTGACATTTCACTCCGGACAAACTTAACGCAGCCTCAAAACTAGTTTTATTTTTCATATTTGAATGACGTTTCGAGAAAAGTAAGGTTATGTTTACGTCAAAAATAAAATAAATTTCACTTTTACTTCATTGTAACACAGCGAAATGTATTACGTTGCATTTCGTTGAAATATAAAGCTTTCCAGTAGAAAACATTGCGTTACCTTACGTTACATTAATTTACATTGCTTTAAGTTGCTTAACATTCAATTACTTTGTGTTACGCAAAATAAAATGGCGTTTTATTTCATTGGATTGCACACTGTATTGTTGTTGTGATGATTATGTCGCGTTAAGGCAAAATACATTCTTGTATTACGTTAATTGAATTGAAATACTGATACATTCCGTAATGTTAAATGACGCTGCGTTGTATTAAGTTGGTAAGCCGCGTTACGATAAAAGACATTGAATTATTTCGTATTATAAAAAAAATACGCTGCGTGACGTTGCTATAAATCACATTAACTTATTTTACATTACTTTACGTGGAATTACATTGAATTGCGTTGCGTTATGTAACATAAAATGACGTCGAATTCTATCGGATTAAGCATAGTATTATTATTACTACGTTGTGGTACGGTAGAATATATGTTTACATTGCATTCCTTAACATTAAATAGCATTGTAATGTATTACGTTGGTACGCCGCTTTAAGATAAAATATATTTAATTATTTGATGTACATATATCACGCTAATTTAATTTACATTACTTTACATCTCAGTACATTGGATTGCATTGCGTTACATAACATAAGATGACGTCCAATAGGAATGGACTATGCGCAGAATTTTTTTTGCATCACGTTAAGTTACGTTGGAATACATTGCATTCCGCTTCCACTAAACTGAATGACATTGCGCTATATTATATTTATTATGCTATATTATATTTATTATGCAACGGGAGTTGTGTGTCAACGCCCATCCCTGCAATGGAGACCCTTTTAGACTTTTCTCCCTTACACATCATGATAATGGAAGAGGCAAGGCAAGGATTTCACAGACTGCAGGATTTGGGTCACACATTTGACATGAGTACGAGTCACACAAGTCTCGTTGTGCAACATAAGAAGTCTTTTGCTTAATGTGAAAACAGACTATGCGACCCAAAGGCAACGCAAACTTACTCATCAAAGTAAAAATTAAAGAACCTGCTGAGCACCGTGAACTTGAATAGGACATTCCTCTTGGTACACGAACGGCTCCAGAACCGAGACTGGTGCCGGGTCTGAAATATATGGGCATAGACCAAAGGAAAAGTTTACTTCCTGTTTCCGATATGCTTTTGTTTTTCAAACAAAAATATATGCAAAGATATACAATGTAAAAACATTAGGAGGGCTACATTAATAACTGATGCTTCTAGCCAACATCCAGGCGGATTTGAACCTGCTGAGCACCGTGAAGTTGAATAGGACATTCCTCTTGGTACACGGATGGCTCCAGAACCGAGACTGGTGCCGGATCTGAAATATACGGTCATAGACCAAAGGAAAATTATGCTCGAAGATTTCATCCAAACTAGTATGAGAATATTTAAGTGAATTTAGAAACCTTGAGGAGAACAACTGTATTACGCTGGCGTGGGTTCCAGGCCATCGGGGCATTATCGACGACGAACGGGCCGATGAACTAGCCAATTAGGGTGCGGGTATGGCATGCCTTGTCTCTGAACCTGCTCTAAGTGTAACTAAGAGCACTATTCGGCGATTTTTCAATAACTGGATGAGTAGACCAGGACGTCGTCATAGCAAAATCTTCCTTAGAGGTCCTTACAAAAAGAGAGTTTACGGAACTTTTGCTTTTGACAGGGTGCAACTCAAGATCACCACAGCGTTCCTAACAGAACACTGAACTGTGAAGGATCCGTAAATTTAATGGTGACTTAAACTGCAATGGAGAACCAGAGACGGGAATATACATTTTGTGCAGATGTGAAAATCGCAGACAGCGTATATTCGGACAACTTACGATAACTGCCGATAACTTCAGTACACAACCTGCACTGCCCGATACAAGGCACCTACTTCACTGAATGGTTGCATTAACAGAACCAGGGCGAGCACAATAAGTCTAAATGGTGAGGTGACTCCGATGCATCTTATGAGAGAAAATGAAATACTGGAATAAGTGGAGAATTGGACAATAACTATAATCCAAAAATAAATTGTTCACTGACAGGGATCAAAAAGTAGAAAATCTCTGAGAAGATTAAGAAGAGACGACAGCAAGAAAAACATGAATTTTCTTGAACTCTTCTGATTCATACGTTCTCTTGTCTTTTCCCCTTATTATCGTTTTCATAAGAGATGAGCTCTGCGTCATAAATTAGAGTTGAAGTAAAAGACATATAAAGCATAACTCTATATTTTTTTACTCGTCATTGAAGAGGAAATAATACTGAAATATTTGTCAGCTTTTACTTCGGTAACTGATGACGCAAACGCTCAAGTTCCGTGAATTTCATAATATGTGTTTTTATTCATTTTAATATTTCTCTTGATTGTTTGTGAACTTGCTAGTTGCCTTGCCCATCTCATGTTCTTCATTATCTTTAAGTCAATATTCTATCATTTTATATTTTTTGCGTCGTTTCTCATTATTAACTAGTTCAAAATTAACTCTTTGATTGTATTTCAAGGAAACACTTTGTAAATTTTAGAGATATCTATATTTTTATTTCTTTCTATGTATGTAAAATCTTATTCTTCCTAGACCTAGCTGGTGGAGAGTCAATGAGTTTGGTGAGTTGTGGAAACTGCTTGTGTACTGTGTACTTCTTATTTTCAATTCGCTCATCACCAAAATAAATTGTAAAACTTACATGACTTTATTGGTTCCTTTTTACGATGTTAGGTTTAAGTCCATCATATATTCTACACTTTTAGCAGTAATCATTCGCTAGTCAAATTATATAACAGAAATAAAAGGTCAATAAAACATTTACCAAAGATATTTACTATTTCTTCAAGTCGTGATTTTAAACTCGAGGCAAGAGCAATAGAAACGTGACCTAAAATCGCAAGTACTATTGATTTGTTATTAAATATTTTTTCGGGATTTCGTTTTTTATTGATGACAGAATGGCTGTCTTTTTTTTTTGAAGACGGAAACATCATACAGCCTTTGCGAAGGTTAATAAAAAAAGATCATAATCAAAAGACAACTGCAAGATAGCTTGCCAGAAGCAGATTACTCTTTAGTCAGGCTTAGATTGAGTGTCATGGTAAAAAAAACATATAATTATTTCATACTCTATTAATTTATATTGCATTACATTGCATGACGTTGAGAACATAATAATCCACAACATTAAGTAGCGTCATGTCATAATATATCATATCGTAATGTGCCGAATTTTATTTATTTCAGCAAAATAAACGTCCTTACTTTGTGTTACATTAAAATACATTGCGTTACGTTGCATTTCATTGACCTACATTGCATTCTATATAGTCATAAGCTGTAGTGTACTGTAATACATTTCATTTCGTTACAATGCAATAGTAAATTCCATTATGTGACGTTGAAATACATCATTTTAACCTTAATTTACAATACTTTACATCAAAATACGTTGAATTACGTTGTGTCACTTAACATAAAATAACGTCCAATTGTATTGTGTTACATACTGTAGTATTATTACGATTACGTTCTCGTATGGCAGAAAATATTTTTGCATTACATTAAATTACGTTGGAATACATTGCATTTCGTAAGAATATATGTCATTGCGCTGTATTATGGAAAAAGGCATTTAAGTTCTTTATATTCTATTCGTTTGCACTACATTAAATTAATTAACTACATTTTATTCTGGAACATTAAATGACGTCACGTTTTAATAGATTATGTCATAATACGTCGAACTTGATTACATTATGTTACGGTAAAATAAGTTGCATTACTACGTTACATTAAATGGCATTGCGTTACTTTGTGTTTCATTAACCTACATTGCGTTATATGCTGAAATGTACCGTATTACTTTGCTGTAAAATAGATTACATTGAATTACGTTGTATTACATTGTAGTCTTCTTTTTTAAGATTAAGTACCACTGATGGACCGAGAGTAACTTTAACAGCCGAAATGCGTTGAAAAGCTCGATGAAGTTGTTTTCCGAAGAAAAAAGTGCCGCACGGGCCCTGTTGTGGGTCCAATGTCTTTTTTCCTATTTTCTTACAATTTTTTCAAGCAATTCAGGCTGACAGGGGAAAGGGGAGTAGTTCTTTGACAAGCGTCTCTATTGAGTATCAGAGAATCGATTTTGAACAACCGTTAAGTGTTAAAGCGTTGGCAGTTGATTCTTTTTTTACAAAAGGGAAGTAATGTAGATGGTCGAAGGAGGAGTAACTAAATAAATGTAACGTTGGTATTTGCTGGTGTTCGATCAACGACTCGTGTTCGGTAACACCCTGTTGCTCGCGATTTAGTATTCAAGTGATGGCCATCGAGATACGTGTTCGCTCCTCGCGCAAGTATGTGGAAAGGGTGCTCTTAGTGTTTCACCGCAATTATAAATCCCCCTAAGGCATCGCCGTTATCAATCCAGATATTTGAGCTGTCGAGTGGAAATTCGGATCCGTTTCTGAGTCCCAACATTGTTCTATTATATATATACTCCTCCGCTTACAATGGCTTTAAGACCGGGCGTGTATTATCATTAAATTGATAATGAATCTGCAGATGAAAGGGTTTTCGGCTTAAGTGCACCTGTTCTTCGGATGGCTCTGCAAGATTAATCACGCATTAACGTCTCTATTAGAACTATCTATTTTTGAGAGATTTCAGAGAGAAGGACGAGAAGTTCACCATCTTATTTCCGTCGGAGTGTTAGGAAGAAAGTTTTCCGGCGAGAGTAATCAAACACGTCCGATAAATTTTTAACGAAAATGAATCCACGAAGTTTAATCCTCAGATGAGGGACACGGTGAATTTTTTATGAACTTTCCCGGCTACCGTGTTTGTGATTAGAAGATCTTTAAAAGTAGCGAACGGGGGATATCCCGTCCCGTGTAGTGGTGTGACAAACGACCGGTTCGTCGAAGAGAATAATTCTTGTCACTATTTATTGTTACTTGCGGCATTACATTTTACGGGCACCGAACAAATCCCATTCGCAGCAATAAACCGATCAATAAAGAATGTGAGATTTATAGACATATGATTTATGACTAGGAACAATGAATCCCTGCCGCCTCCACCACCATCGCCGCCGCCGCCACCATTCGGATTTCGTCTCAAGCTGTTCGACGGTAGCGGTGGCCATTAAGTAAGCCGAATATAATGACGCCGGGGGAATTACCCGTCGGACGATTTGCGCGTCAATTAACGTACGAAATGGCTTCGTAAAACAAAAGTCGTGTATATCGCCGCGACGTTTCGTGCGCGACGTGTGAGAGTATCAGGTGCTAGGGCTAATTTTACTGGTAATTTGACGTATTCCGGTGGCCGCATTCTCAACGTAGAAACGCAATGGCAACTTAATATCCTTCGGGTCACAACCATTTAATTTATTCATAAAAAAAATATTGATTACTTTTTTAATTTGGACATCAACGTGCACTGAATCTAGATGTTAACTTTTAATAAAATTTGGGTCTACAAGCAAAACCGATCAAAGCAGCTTCAACTTAAGTAATAAGTAAAGCACGGATTAAGTAATGAGTCATCTTTTTAGTTGGGCGTACACGGTGTGGAGTGATGCTTTAGTAATAATTAAATTTAATTACCATACATCGCCGGCCCATAAGATTGATTCTTGTCGTCATAGGCTTGACTAACTTCAGAAGTTAATCAACGCTGCTTCACAACAGCAAACCAGTTCAGGTAATGTAATAAAGCGCTGTAACTTAAAGCTCCGCTGCAGTGCAGGAGTTAACTTCGGCTAAAATTTGTGTATACGTAGCCGACGTACCGCCGCAAACCAAATAAAGCCGGGCTTTACCTCAAATGAGAATAATCGCTATGCATTGCCGAGCCATAAGATTAATTCACACCACTAAGGAATTGATTAACTTAAGAAGTGAAGGCCGTTGCTGGCTAATAAATTTAGGCTCACTTAGGAAGTGACTTTTGCAGGTAATTTACGTACACGTTCGCATAGTCGACGGAAACTAACCAATGTGCTTCCGGTCGTATTTGGAGAACCTATCACATTTGTTTATTTTTTTCTTAACTTCACTGTATTTTTAAATTTTGAGTGAGTCTACACTCGTTCTGCTCTCAAATAAAGAATATATGAAGTCACTATACATGGCCGAGCCATAAGAATGATTCATGGTCTAACAGGTTCGGACTAATTTCAGAGGTCAGTCAAGAAGTAATAAGGGCCTCGTTAATTACATACTTAATAAAATGAAAATATGCCGATTAACTCCGATTAGAAACTGTAAAAAAAGACAATCGAATAAATGTTCATAAAATAGCAATAAATGAAAGAACGAAGGCAAAGAAAAACAATTGAGTATCGTCTTAAAGGAGACAAAGGTAGAGTTTCGGATGAAAAAAGAAAAACGAGAAACAAATGATGATCGCCGAGGGAGATCAAGCCTCAGTCGATAACAAGAATAAAAATGCAGACGTCAATTAAAAAATCAAATAAAATGAAACGCAAAAGACGTTCAAAAGAAAGAGAAAATAAACAGCACGATGAACATAATTGACATACGATCGAATACGATCGACTTTGACTAGACAAAATAAATGACGATCGATTTAAAAAACATAAAAATTGACAAACACGTCCGACAAATCAAAGAGAAAAAGGGACTTAGTCGACAACAAGAAGAAAAGTGCAGGTCGAAAAATTAAATTAAACACAAACGATATTAAAAAGAACGAAAAAATAAATTGCACAATAAACATAACAGAAAAGCGATAAAATACGATCGACTTTGACTAGACAAAACAAATGACGATCGATTTAAAAAGCACGAAAATAACAAATAAAAAAAACGAATAAAAATAGTCAATAAAAACACAAACGGAAATAAAGCGGCGTCGTCGGTAAAGAAAAACAATTGAACATCTTTTGAGCAGCAATAAATAAGAGAGCAAATGATGCTCGATTTAATTGAAACAAAAATGAACGAAAGTTTCCAACAGGAAAGAAAAACAGTTGAAAAAATAAATAAAACAGAACAAAATAAAATAAAAACGGGTGACATCCAAAACAAACTTCAAAAAATGTCAAAACACGATTTTGACTTGACGACGAGTACGGTAGGGTTGAATATATTTTGCGTTACATTAAATTACATTGAAATTCATTGCAATTCGTAAAAATAAATTACATTGCGCTATACAGGGTGACTGCGATGGTTGCGCAAAGCTTGAAACTTGTAAAATATCACTATAAATGGTAACGATTGAACTCATATGTCCTTAAGAAAAAGTTAATAGTCTTCGAAAAAATCACAGTTGAACATTTTACCGAAATTGTTTGAGAGGTTTTATTCTATTTGTCTTCGTTCCCAAGATATCGCAAATTTTTCCAAAAAAATGGTGGATGCGCTGCGTATTCAGTAAACTGTTAATATTTCCGGAACTATTGAAGCTAAGTCGATGCAACTCTCAACGAGCTGTACATGATGGCAGTAATAGCTTCTGGAATAATTGCTAGATCTAGAAACTACGAAGTTTTATGCAAAGCAAAAATTCCCCTCGCATAACAAATCAATTGTTTTAGCACTAAATGATGGCATTCTTTATGGGTCATTAAATAGTGAAAACGGTTTTATTCTATCTGTCTTCGTTCCCGAGATTTTTCTCGAAAAATATGGTGGATGCGCCGCGTATTTAATAAATTGTTAATATCTCCGGAATTATTGGAGCTATTATTATTATGATTTCGTTGTGACGTCTTGTTGTAATAAAATATGTCGTAATGTGTCAAATTATATTATATTACGCTGTACTACAACGAGATAAATTTCGTTACATTAAATTACATTGCTTTATGTTGCGTTTTATTGACCTACATGGCATGATGTAATGATAACTGCTGTAATATACTGAATTACATTTAATTTCGTTGCAAACAATGGCAAATTACATTGCATAACGCTGAAATATATCACTTTACATCAATTTACATTACTGTACGTCATAGTATATTGTATTACATTAATTACGTAACATAAAATAATGTCGAGTTATGTTGAATTACACATTAAGTTATTATTATTATGATTACGTTGTGTTATGACATTGCATAACATTAAATTACGTTGGAGTACATTGATATTCATAATAGTAAAAGACATTGTGCTATATAATGTTTATTATGCCGTATTGTGGTAAAAAATAAACATTTACTTACTTCAAATTTACTTTGCACTGCATTACATTGCGTGACGTTGAAAACGTTGAATTTTACAACATTTTTGTAGTACAGTATGCCATAATGTTATATTAAAAGCAAAATAAATTTAGTTAATTTGTGTTACTTTAAATTTTATTGCGTTATGTTGCGTTTCATTGTCCTCGTAACGTTAAGTGTGGTATACTAAATTACACTTCATTTCGCAGCAATACACTAATAAATTACATTGCATTTCGTTGAGGTACATCATAATAACTTAATTTACATTACTTTAGGTCATAGTACATTGGATTACGTTGCGTTACGTAACATAAAACGACGTCGAATTCTATTGGATTACACATCGTATTACTACTATTATGATTATGTTGTTTACATTAATTAAATTACATTGGAATACATTGCAGTTCGGAAGACTAAATGATATTGGCCTGTATTATGATTATTTCGCCATGTTATAGTAAAAAAAATTAATTCCTTCACTTTCTATTAGTTTACACTGCATTACATTGCATGACAATGAAAACATTTCATTCTGCAACATTAAATGACGTCACGTTGTAATAAGTTATGTGGCAATGTGTTGAATTATATTAGATCACGCAGTGCTACTGGAAAATAAATTCCTTTACTTTGTGTTACTTTAAATTACATTGCGTTTCGTTGCATTTCATTGATCTACGTTGCATAATGTAACGTTTGCTGTAGTAATGTACTGCACTACATTTCATTTCGTTTCAAATTACAATGCGTGACGTTGAAATAATCACGTTAATTGGGTTTACATTGCTTTACCTCATATTACATTGGATTGTACTATATGAGGTAAAGCAATGTAAGCCCAATTAACGTGATGTACTTCAACGTCACGCATTGTAATTTACTATTGCATTGAAACGAAATGAAATGTTACATAATGCAATGTAGATCAATGAAACGCAATGTAATTTAAAGTAACATAAAGTAATGAAATTTATTTTGCTGCAGCACTGTGTTACGTAGCATAAAATGACGTCCAATTAAATTGATTGACACATTCAATTACTATTATGATTACGTTGTGGTATAGCAAAAAGATATTTTGCATTACATTACCAAGAAACCTGGTTGATTTAGCGCCATCTATTATACAAATTGATTAACAAATTTTAATTATCGTGTTGATATTTTGGCACTTCATTATTAAAATTTTAGTTGGTAGTTTAGTTTAGAAACTAATGTTTGCAATAAAAAGGGCAAAACGTTGTGCAACAATGCGATGGAGGTACATATAGCGCCATCTATTGCCACGTTTGAGATTCTATTACGTAACTGAAGAGATGTCTGTCACAAAGCATATCTTTTTTCTGGCAACATTGATATTGCGTTTCTGTTGCCAATTCCATTGTCAAATTTGGTTGGTAACGTGGAACACTCACATCACTCAAATGTATTAGAGTATTTCAATAAAGTTCATTTTTGCCCTGTTTCATTGCGAATCGGACTAATTAATTTGGAAAACGGTATTCATTTGCATTTACCGTACCCAGAGTACTTCGCAATTGAAACTGTAGGAATTCGACAAAAATAACTCGACATGAAACGTATTGGTGTCATATTTGAGCAGTTATAATAGAGTGATCACTGGGACACAGAAAAAAAAAACAAGTAAATGATGATAGGATTGATTGCACCTTGAAAATAAAAAAGCTGCGCCATAATAGCAGAGATTGAAACGATAAAATAATAAATGCATGCACCCGGGCAATAAAAGCTTTACTCAATTTAATATTTGCTTCCATTCAGTTCCTATACATATATTTTAGTGTGTTTACTTGAAGTACATAAATGTAAATTTTTGACTGTCTGGTCGCCGTTTTGTTTGAGCACAAGTACATTATGACAAGGGAACGAATTTGAATCTGCATTACTTTGATTATCCAGCGTGTACGCCAGCCAACAAAAAGCGTCCATAGCTTGCAGCCTCATGCATATTACAGGAGCGCAGTTACTTTGCATTAATCTCGTTTTCAATTTGTTTGGTATATTTCTCCAGGTTATAATATATAATGCTGTCGTTAACACGGTAGCACAGTAAATACTTCAAAGTGAAATACAAACGAGCGACCCGGGAGTTGACCGCGGCCATGTCATCCATCTACTCTACGGCACATATAAACAATCAAAGAGGTACACTCGGGCGAAAATACAACGCGAGCTCGTTATATCGACCCCCTCGTGCGTCCGTGTTTGTACACGAAAATATTTAGGTGATGTAATAAAATTCTGAAACGCGGCTGGATTTGATATGCGGTGGTGTGCAATGAAGAGAATTTTTAATTTACGTGCTGCTAGTGCTTTCTCTCACATTGTTCATGTGAAATGCCGAAATATTTCGTCTTACGAATAAATACGGCGTAGCGTTGGTATACATACAAATGAAAAGGTCCATATTAAAAATAATTCGAATGCTTTCCGCTGAAATTTAGGAACGTTTCACCCAGAATTGTTTCAGTTTATGTTCTATGTGAACTGGGCCCATAACCAAGCAAATATTTTCAACGTAGTAACGAACGAGATGGCCTAATGAACCTAGTTCAAAAATTCAATCCCACTAAAAATCAGTTTGGTTTGCACAAAAGCAAAAGAGAACTGAAACAGGCAAGAACAAAATGGAGAATTGGATGAGCAGAAAACAAGTGACGATCGTCGATTCTCATTCGACTGACGCGATTGAGAATCGAAAGACTCTCAATAAGCAATGAGAAATGAGAAAAAATCAAAAAATCTGCGTCGCTCGTAATTCATTTTTTTCTTCTTCTTGGAAGTAAGGAAAAAGAAGCTCAGAACAATCGACGATTGCTTTGAAAAATCAAATTTTCATTTGTTTCTTTGCATTTCGTTATTTTTCTTAGTCCCTTTTTGCAAGCAAAACGAAGCTTTTGAAACATCAAATAAGTCAAGCTCTTGCATTTGTTTCTTTGTATTCGATTTTTTTTGTAACCAAACAATAAATGATTTCCAACTGGAAGCTTTTGAAAAATCAAACTTTCATTTGTTCCTTTGCATTTAATTATTTTCTTATGTCTCGATTTGCAAGCGAAAAAGTCCTTGAAAATTAAATAAATCGAGCTTTCATTTCAATTTTTCTTTGTAAGCAAAAAATAAAACAAATGAAAAACGGATGTTTTCCGACGTGAAGCTTCGAAAGTCAAAC
Source organism: Serrognathus titanus (assembly GCA_039766575.1). Taxonomy (NCBI): domain Eukaryota; kingdom Metazoa; phylum Arthropoda; class Insecta; order Coleoptera; family Lucanidae; genus Serrognathus; species Serrognathus titanus. Next base: position 2,481,494 of record CM077911.1, read on the forward strand.
TTTCACTTGTTTCTTCGCATTTCATTATTTTTCTGTGTCTCTTTCGTAAACGAAAAAATCGACGAAAAGCCTTTGAAAATCAAATAAATCGAGGTTTCAATTGTTTCTTTGTGGTCAATTTTTTTTGTAAGCAAAAAATAAAAGAGAAATCGATGATTTCCGACGTAAAGCTTTCGAAAAGCAGACTTTCATTTGTTTTTTTTTTTGCATTCCATTATTCTTCTGTTTCTTTTTGTAAGCAAAAAAGTCGGTGATTTCCGAAAATCAAATAATTAAAAACTCTCTCATTTGTTTTTTGTATTTCATAATTTTTTTAAAAGCAAGTAGAAAATAAGTGAAAAATCGATGATTTCCTACGCGAAGCTTTCATTTGTTTGTTTACATTTCATTATTTTTCATTGTTTCTTTCTGATTTCCAGCACGAAGTTTTTGAAAATCAAATTTTTATTTGTTTTTTTTTTTGTGTTCATTATTCTTCTACGTTTCTTTTTTGCAAACAAAAAAGTCGACGATTTCCGATGAAACGCCATCGAAAATCAAATAAGCCAAGCTTTCATTTGTTTCTTTTGTATTGTTTTATCTTTTTTGAAGCAAAAAATAACAAATGAATTCGGTGATTTCAGAAAGAAAAATCGAAGATTTCCGACGTAAAGCTTTCGAAAACCAAACTTTCATTTGTTTTTTTTTTGCATTACATTATTCTTCTGTTTCTTTTTGTAAGCAAAAAAGTCGGTGATTTCCGAAAATCGAATAATTAAAAACTCTCTCATTTGTTTTTTGTATTTCGTTATTTTTTTTTAAAGTAAGTAGAAAATAAGTGAAAAATCGATACTTCCTACGCGAAGCTTTCATTTGTTTGTTTACATTTCATTATTTTTCTCTGTTTCTTCTAATTTTCAGCATGAAGCTTTTGAAAATCAAATTTTTATTTGTTTCTTTGCGCTCATTATTGTTCTACGTTTCTTTTTGCAAACGAAAAAGTCGACGATTTCCGATGGAACGCCATTGAAAATCAAATAAACAAGCTTTCATTTGTTCTTTTTTGTATTGTTTTATCTTTTTTGAAGCAAAAACTCGGTGATTTCCGTCATGTGTTCCTTTGCGTTTCATTTGTTTTTCTTTGTTTCTTTTTGTAAGCAAGAAACGTCCGTAGGAAAACCCTCGAAAATGAAATAAATCAAGCTTTTTCATTTATGTGTTTGTATTTCGTTTTTTTTTAAGCAAGAAAATAAATAAAAGCATTCGCGAAGCTTTCATTTTTGAATCGGCTTCCGGTTGGAACCGCGTCACGATTGTTTCTACTGCCCGCAGTCGTGACGCGATTCCAACCGAAATCCAATTCAATTATGAACAGCCGCAGAAGCCTTCAAGTTAAATTAAGAAGCTTTCATTTGTTTCTTCGTATTTGTTCCTTTTTGTAAGAGCTAGAAAATCGACTATTTCTGACGGAAAACATTGGAAAATCAAATAAATTAAATTTTCAATTGTTTCTTTGTATTTCCTTATTTTATTTTATTATTGGAAGTAAAACATAACACATGAAAAATCGATGTTTTGCTGCGTGAAGCTTTCATTTGTTCTTTGCATTTCATTACTTTTCTTTGTTTCTTCTTGTAAGCAAAAAAATAGACGATATCCGAAGGAAAACCTTCGAAAAACAAATAATTCAAGTTTTCATTTGTTTCTTTGTGTTTCATCTTTTTTTTGTAAGTAAAAAGTAACAAACGAATAATCGGTACTTTCCTTCGCGAAGTTTTCATTTGTTTTCTTTGTATTTCGTTATATTCCTTCGTTTCTTTTTGAAAGTAAAAAATAAATCAGCTTTCATTTGTTTTTTTTCTGTTAGTAGAGGAAAAGTGAAAAAAAAACACTATACAGGGCGTAACAAAAATATAGGTCGGTACTTATAGAGACATATACTACTCATCAAAGGAAGAAAAAAGTTCATATAAACACATGTCCAAAACAATGAAAAATCGAAGATTTTCATCGAGATGTTTTTGAAAATCAAAATAAGCTTTTACATTTCGCTGCAGAAACGTCGACCATCTTTTGTTTCTTTTCGTTAACCTCGTTCTTCGAAATCAAGCTTTCATTTGTTTCTTTGCAGTACATTATTTATTGACTCTTCATATTTCATAATTTTTTTGTAAGTATAAAATAAATGAAAAATCGATGTTTTCTTGTGCGAAACCTTCATTTGTTTTTCTTTATTTCATTTTTCTTCTTTTTACAAGTAAAAAAGTCGACGATTTCCGAAGGAAAACCTTCGAAAATCAAATATGTCATTTGTTTCTTCTTGTAAGCAGAAAGAAACAAATGGAAAATCGACAATTTCCGGCGTAAAGTTTTTCAAAATTAAAACAAGTTTTTGTTTTTTCTATTTTTTTTGTTTCTTTTTGTCGCAATGTTTCGAGGCACCTCTTCTTTAGTTTCTCACTGTCGATTTGATCTTTTACATTTCGCTGCAGACACGTCGATTTTCTTATGTTTCTTTTATGTTCAGATCGTTTTTGGCTTATTCTTTTTTTTCCTCTCGTCAGCCTTGATTTTCGAACAATTCGCTTTTTGTTTCTTGTTCCTCTTTTACTTCGTACTTCAACATTATTGGAGTTTCCTTTAGACTCTTACGATTAAATTAATTTTTGCATAAATTACATTCAACACTTCATGCAGATTACTCTTTTGTTTTGGTTTTTTTTTTCTGTTGTCGATTTGATTATCCTACACTTCACCAGAGAATTGTCAATCTTCTTTTGTTTTTGAAATTAAAACAATCGATACGCGTGCCGATATTTAACTTCTCAGTGAGTTGCCAGATTGGATAAAATTTCGCAATTTTGAGCACAGTTAACATATTTCAAGCGCTCAACAAATTCTACCTCTAGACATCAAAGAAAACCAAAAGTACACTGCCAACTAAAAATATGAAACCACAGAATTGATTCAAAATAAAAAATTTATACAAATACTTCAGTTTCTTGAGTAAATATAACGAGTGTTCATGACTTCCTAAATCAATTGACATTTGAATGGAAGGCAGTTATCAAATAACTAATAATGTTTTGCTTATAACCGAATGTCACATGACCTAAAATGACGTTTCACGTTGATATGATTTAAACTCTGCTTTACAATGTTATAAAAAATTCAAATTCAGAACAGATTGTAATGTATTCTATGTTTCGCTAAGTAATAACAACATCAAGGCTTCTTCTTATTATTATCAGCTATCAACATTGACAGGTATTAAAGTCATTAATGGCCAGTTGCATCAACCACTTAAACTCTGCTTAACTTTAAGCGTTGTTTTGTTATGATTTGCATAATGTTGTATAAAGTCAAATGTCACATTACAAACACAGCTTAAATTTAAGCTCAGCTTAAGTCATGCTTAAGGGCTTGGTGCAACTGGCCATAAGTAATGTGATAAATGTCACCTGCCAACATTAATACTTTTCTTGTGTCGTGTTTTCTTCTGCTGATGAGGTCCAACTAGGGCCGAAATAGAACTACTTTCCGAAACAGTCACCTACAAAATCGTACGTTTTAGTTGAAGAAAAGAAAAGAAAATCATTTTATATTTTATGGAACTACAAGCATGAAATGGAAAGAAAAAAAGATTGAACATTATTCACAAACGCTTTTTTGTTTTTCCTTGTATCAGACAACTTTCAGTGGAATATTCAAATTCCTTGAAATTTCGCCTCATTTCGCTGAAACGTGAATAATAATCGCCTAGCAAACACCGATGTCGATCTAGCTTCGCTGGCAAAAAATGATGAATAAATTACATTTGCGCACAATTTTAATAATACGGAACCTGCAAGCAATATAAGCTGAAATTATAAATTCATGAAGTATGAATATTCAAACCAATGCTGTAGGTACTCACTCAAGTCGAATGAATTCCCAACAATGATACACAGATGTATTTATTATTGTTAAACTAGTACAATATCGATTGCACGAATTGACTTTTGAAATGAACGTGATTTGTTACGATTTGTCTCTCGCCCTCGGCAATCGGATAAAGCCGGTGTCCGGTCACGCGATCTTTTAAACGACGCCATTAAACAAAGTAGCAGAATTTAAATAACGCGCGCGACCCTAAAACGTGTTAATCTTCGCCCGAATGGCCCCCGAAATTACCCGTCTGAGTGGAAAAATTCTAATAAATCTATTCCAGGCGAAAATCATGTCACCACTCCACCCCTCGCTTTATAATATTTCACAAATCACGGCTAATTACCGTCGGAAACCTAAAGCGTAATGAGTTTTTATTCTGCCGCCGCGTAAAGTTAAATTTCATACCACCTTCATTACCCACGTGAACAAGCTCAGAAATATTAGGGATATAAAAGTTCTTTTGAGGACCTGAAAGGATATTAAAACTTTTTAATCACCGGGACTAACTGACTGAGAAAATCTTAAATTTTTTTTCTTAACGAAAATATTCTAAGGAGTAAACTGAAAAGGTTTGCAAGTGTATGAGCCAGTTTCAGAAGAAATCGATGGAACCGTTGTGTACAGCGATAACGCCTTAGCAATCTTATAAACTTAGTTCGATACCTAGTAACCGTATTCGTTATTATAATGATGACTATACAGCACCAGAACCGATGTGTGTGCATGGTTTGCCGAACTATGCAGCACCAGTGGTTGAATATTGCTTGTCGGTGCAGTCATCTACATCGATGTCGTCATCAATGGTATCGGCGTTGTCATCAATAGCGACTAGCACTCGAAAAAACGCGTCATGAACTTCAGTCAATAAAATAAGACAATACAAGCCAGCCAATGAGGTGGGATGACGCCAAGCTATGACTCTAAGGCCGTGATTGGCCCATCAATGAGGAGAAATACGCGACCCATGAATTGAGTGTATGCATTACATCATTCGAAGTAATTACGCAACAGCCAATCAGGAATAACCCATGAAGATCGTCGGCACCAAGGAAGATGGCGAGGGAAAGTGAATATAAGAGGACGACCGGAGCTTTCTGACTTCGAGCCAGTCTACGATATCAGTCATACTCACAAATGGGCAAGGTTCTGAAGCGCCCACTACACACACATATGTGGGCAAGCTCCCGAAGCGCCCATCACACACACATATGTGGGCAAGGTCCTGAAGCTCCCACTGCTTACAAATAAACGGCAGGCTCCTGAAGCGCCCACTTCACACTAATATGCGGGCAAGCTCCTGAAGCGCCCATCACACATACTCAAACGTAAGCTAGCCCCCCTGAAGCACTTACTGTCCCATAACACCTCTGTCAGCCGACCTTGCAATCGCTCCGACAAGGACAACACCAGGGATCAAGTCGAATATCCAAAGCAAGCCCTAGGAAGACCCCAAGTCGGCGCTGTAATAAACTGCTATCGGTTGCATAGGATAGACAGTCAAGTTTCCGTCAGCTATCGAGGAATCGATTCCTTCACCGTCAAGCTGACAGATCCACATCGTTTCGCTGTCCGACAGGCATTCCGTATGTTCAGAAATGAAACTACCAATCTACATCGTTTCGTCGACCGACAAGCGTTCCGCAACTGATGCAGCAATAAATCGTATTTGATGCAACATTAGATTATTATACGATCATCAAGAAAAGCTAAATATTTCTACGTTTCATTACAACGTCGATTTGCGACGAACCCCCACAATGGCCGACTATTCACCTCAAGCTTAAACTGAGGCATACTCTGCTTTTTATACCGTTATTTTGTGGTGAGGATTAGGTAACTCCGTATCATTGATTTGTTTGCTTATTTCGACTCAGTGATGTTTATTTCGACGATTGTAATCGTGATTCTTTGACGTAGATGACAAGGTGACGTTCCGCCCGTATCAATCAATAACTTGACGTTTGTCATTCTGACGTTTCTTGACGTCTGTAAGTTTGACGTTTGTCAGTATGACGTTTCTTATGACGTATCATCGTGATATGATTTTTAACGTCGCTAAGTAACATGTGAACCCCCATAAACCGATTGATGTTTGAATGAATCAATGACAGTTATGACTTCTTGACGCGGCAAATTTTTTTCTACCAACTCCCACTTTTCATAATTTGTCAAAATATGAAAGACAAATTACGCTTTTAACATCCAAGCTGAATCGAAACAGTATCTCGATACATTCTGGAGAAACGAGTGAGCTTAGACTTCTCGTAGACAAATTGAGACTTCGTCAGTGTACTTTAATTTGAATTCCATTGTGGTATGTGACGATTATTTTTAAACATTCGTCTATTATCCTTCTAATTCATCCCATAACATTTCGATAAGATTCTAACAAATAATTGTTTCGATCGTTGCGAAGCTCACGACAGAAGGTACTTTAAGGTTGCGTGCGAGATTTAAAAGAATGTGTATCCCATACTTACTATGAATTTTTTAAATAACGACCCGGCAAGAACGGAGTTGCTATATAATTCGGCTTTGAGGTCGGACGATGTAATACACGTAAAATCGTCTTTACATTCGAGAGGCACGGAAACAAAGAATCGAAAACTATACTTCTATAATTTCGACGCAGAAAACTGTAGCTACCTACTTTTTAATTCTTTCTTTAATAAAATTTTTAAACGTCGTTTTTTGGTCTGGTCCAGTTTTCCTCGGGGCAGAGGTAGGAACTCTCATTATATTTTCAAACTGTAATTAATATGACTTTACAAGAGAGGGAACTTTCGACGTACCTACAAGTTATAATTTTATACGAACTTATTTCCAGGATAAGGCCGCCATAAAATAGGTCACTAATTGCCGTTTGAGTTATTCTAGCTAGCTCCGGCCATTTACCAAGTTCGGAAGAAGAAACTTCAGCGCCGCTTAAACTGTCGAAGTCTGCGTCTGGTTTATTTCAAGAGAGAAAAAAAAAACAAAAAAAAAAGAAGACGTGTTTAACCGGGACTGTTCATTAAAATTAAAAATTAATAACGCCCGGAGAGACGTCGTTATCTAACGACAACCCCCCTGATATACGAATACAAATAAAGAAACAAATCCAATCGGAATTTCTTATTACGTCTTCTGAATTCCGTTCTATGGAGCAATATTCTCCAAGCTGGCGGCGTTATTGGAATCGGGATGCAATTATTGTTGTGCTGCAGCTGGCAGTGCGTACGTACAAAAGGTTGTTATGGGTCCTTTGGATGTTCGTCCTTTTAATAATTATATTGAATAACATATAAAAAATATAGTTGGTTCACAGCTTGCTCGTTAATTTCTATTACTGTATTACGATGGAAGGAACCTAATGGTTGGTTGAGTCAGATGTCAGTGAGATCCAACCCGAAAAAGAGAAACGCTTTACACCAAACGTCCTTAGGCATTTTTCTTTTAATATAAATTAGATTCAACTATTAACTCAAATGTAAAAAATGACTCAAGTTCGATAATACCCTAGTATACTATAAATATTGTGCTTGTGAATCAAAACTTTCTATACTTAAACGACAATCGATACGTACCCACTCAATAAAGTTATTTATGTTATCTACATATCACATATGCCGTTAGTGAAAAATAAAAAAAAAGTCTAATGATTTGAACCTTCTATAAATAACAAGTATCGATGTGATTAGTAAAAAAAAAAACTAAGAGACTTGACGAGTATATTGTTTGGATTTCTATATAAATAGAACTCAGCGCGTCGTTTACCATTAGTCTAAATTACCGGTAATCGTTGGAAATGGAGATAATGGCGCCTTCTGAATGACTACTTACAATGGACGGACTAATTTCAATTCGCGCTTAGTTCCTCGTAAAAGATTTCATCGCGCAGGATGATAAATTACTTCGTGAAATCTGTGAGGCAAAAATGTATCCACTGCGATTAAAGATGATTTACCTCTTGATATACAGGGTGACTGATAATTGTTACGCCAAAAAAAAAAGACATACCCAACAATTTAAAGCCATTTAATTACATCGTGTAGAAAAGGCTTTTGTTGCCGCTGTTAAACATGTAACGAAACGAAATTCAGCTGTGCATCAAGGTCACATTGTATGTAGCCAATAAAATAATAATCATAAAACTTTAAACTTCAATTTAGTACTGCATTTATAAAACGTGGCGTTGTATTTCGTACGCAATACCGTAACATGCTTTTAGGATAAATTTTTAATAACAGTTAACAGTCACTCTGTACGTTATCACCTGAAGTTCCGAATATGTTCTTCTGTCTTTCTGTTTTGTCATTGCTGTTTCTATCGAGAGGAATATACTTTCCTAAAATTAAATAAAAACCACACGTTAAAACAGTATTAAAAGAAAAAAATCATTTGATTTACACTGTCAAGAAGCATTACCATCAGCATAAGCGAACCCGAGAGAAGAGGAGGCAGATTGAGACTTCCCCCAGTCTAAATCTAATTGCCTACGTCCTATGGGTTCAATTTTTTTAGACTGTCCTTTTGACTTATCACTTGTCATCTTTCTTCATAGTATATCTGCAGTTTATTTTTGCTCCATGAATTTAATTATTTATCGCTGATCTGATTGTTCATTGGCCTATATAAAATATATTAAACAATATTGAAGCTTATAACCAGTAAAAGAAAAAAATTATTAAGTATTTCATAGACTTGCCTTGGATCTCTGTTTCCGTCACTATAAGCTACCTCAGGTAACGCGTAGGCAGATTGAGACTTCTCCACTAGACTAAATCTAATAATAATACTTCCTACTTTCTACTAGTCTCGTTTCGCCTTTCCTCTGGATCCCATTGTTTGTTATTACTCTGCATATTATTTATGAATGCGTATGAAATATATTAACAATATTTAAGGCTGTAATCAGTTGAAGAAATGATAAAAAGTAAGTCTTACCTTAGATCTTCCTCAAGTATTACGATCGTTAAGAATGTATAAGAGTCAATAAAAGCGAATATGTAGATTGACTAGAAAATTAGTGCTCGCTGAGGAACCCGCTTGAGAGTCACTAATTTTAATCTAAAATCTCACGTGCGGGCTCTAAAATCCCTAAATCGGTTCAGACACTGGGAGACCTCGCTCGAGAAACTCGAAACTGCTCAGATATCTCAAACCCGGATTAGCTAACTTCAGAGGTCGCTCTCATCGTACTAAGAGACATCGGGAATCCTGAGACGGCCTCCACGATCCTGGAGAACTACTCAGAAGAGGCTGTGGCAAGTCGGAGCTTACTGAGGAACTCGTTTGAGAACCTCTAATCCCACTCCGGGTCCTTCCAAATCAGTGAATTTGCTCAGAGTCTCGGAATCCACACGAGAACTGAAAGATCCATTTAGAGGAATCGCAGAAGTCGCTATAGAAAGTTAGTGCTCGCCAAGGAACATACTTGAAAGTCACTGATTTTATACTAGAAACTCGTGTGCAGACTCTAAAATCCTTAAATCGGTTCAGACACTCAAAGACCTCGCTCGAGAAACTCGAAACTGCTCAGATACCTCAAACCCGGATTAGAGAGCTTCAGAAGTCGCTCTGATCCTACTCAGAGACATCAGGAATGAACTACTAAATCCTGAGATGGCCTCCAGGATCCTGGAGAACTCCTCAGAAGAGGTTGTGGCAAGTCGGAGCTTACTGAGGAACTCGTTTGAGAACCTCTAATCCCACTCCGGATCCTTCCAAATCGTTGAATTTGCTCAGAGCCTCGGACTCCACTCGAGAACTAAAAGATCCGTTTAGGGGAATCGCAGAAGTCGCTATAGAAGGCTAGTGCTCACTGAGGAACCCGCTTGAAAGTCGCTGATTTTATTCTAGAGCCTCAAGTGCGGGCTCTAAAAGCCTTAAATCGGTTCAGACACTCAGGGACCTCGCTCGAAAAACTCGAAATTTCTCAGATAGTAGCAGAAGTATCTATAGAAAGTTAATATCACTGCGGAACCCGCTTGAAAGTCACTGATTTCATTTAGGACCTCGAGTGCGTGCTCTGAAATCCTGGAATCGCTTCGGACACTTAGTATCCGCTCGGAAAACTCGAAACTGCTCAGAAACTTAGAAACCCGTTCAGGGAACCTCAGATATCGCAGGAGTATCTTCTAAATCCTGAGATAGGCTCCAGGATACCGGAGAAACCCTCTTCAGCACCCTGAAACATGGTGAAGTACTATGGAAAATCAGAGCCTGCTGAGAAACATCATCTGAGACTCTGGAACTCGTTCGAGAGGGAATACTACAGTGCCATCTCTCGGCTAGTAGGAGAAGTTCCTATTTTATTAAATCTACAGAAATATAATGGATATTTAATAAGGGTATATTCTAGAATATGAGATGTTGGTATTTTGCTAGAGATAGTACTTCTGGCGAAGTGCAGGGGACGTCGGCTGGTGGTAACCTGGACACTCGTCGGGAATTGTGTTGTACCGCGCACCAGCGATACGATAACGCTCTCTTAGAATCATGACTCGTTCTTAAACCGTTCTTGGACGCATTGGGACGGAGGGGGTTGCACCAGATCAATGGCTCTAAGAACGTATGTACGTTCAAAAAGGGAACAGAGAAAGAGAGAGAGAATGTTTACCTTAACAAAAAAATCAATCCAACAAGCAATATAACAAAACAAACTTGCTTATTGCAAATTACTATTGATTGTTTAAACGTAATTTGCACAGAGAAAACGAGACAATTTGACAAAATCAATTAAGTCTGAACGAAGCAACGCACAACGAAACGCTTTACACGTTGTTGTCAAACGTAGTTTGTTAGTTGAAAAGGCACGCCGGCGCGAAACGGGAATTTCCCGTCATAATAGCGTAATGCAATCAGTGTACAATCAGTATATACAGCGGCGTTATCAGTTTTAGCATCGCTATTCACAGCACACTAAAATCTAATACCGTGTGTAATCATGCCCATCCATTACGGCGAATGTGTCCTATTATCCGTACATGTGTTGATCAGTTAGCAATACGCAGTTAACTAATATTGATAATACACCTCCTCTCACCTTTGTTTACGTGCGCAGGCAAACAATCACGAATCACGAAATTTTCTGAGAGAGGAGTTTAAACGAGTGAGATCTGATTTGTTGTAGAACGTCGGATACAAAAAGTGCAATCTGTGGACTCTTTATTTAATGAAGATTGTTTCGATCGGAGTGACCCTCGCCCCGGAACGGCGGCGCAGGTCAAATAAACTACAGTTTTTCAGTTCAACTGTTTTGTATCTTAGGTTTCAATTTGATTCTGTAAATCTGCAGTCGATGTTAAGCACATTTTCATTGTTTGCATCAATGGGGTTGAGATCTCTTGATTAATTTTATTTGTAACTTTCTTTCTTTTTTAACAAAAAAGAAAATTGCTTTACTTACTTTAATCTTATTTATTACACTTGGGCAGAGTATACATCCCCTAATAATTGTATTACGAAATACTATGTTTGGGAATTATGTGCATGTTAACCCCTACCCAGTTGTGAAACATACTATCGTTAAATATATCTAATATGCGAGATAAAATATACAATTCTGATTAAGCCACTCCTCAGCAACTAGGAAAGAGTAGACTCTATTAATGAGGCTCGAAATCCTTCGCAAAGGTAAATGTAGTTTTGATTCTGTGATCCACTGTGTGTTAGTTCAAAATGAACGCGGTTCATGTGCTTGGAAGATACTAAAATATTGTGAGAGTGTAAACAATAACAACAAAACAAGAAAAAAAGGATTACCGGCTCTAAAACATCAAACCGAAAATTAATCGACGTGAAAGAGAAACGTAAAGAAGAGATCGGAGAGGAAAGTAAAAATACTGACCTGCTTCTTCTTCTACTCCTCCTCTCCTTTTCTCCTTCATCATCGTAATCATTATTATTATCATTATCATCGTTATCATGATCTTGTTGCAAGAGTAATTTGAAAGAAAAATGCGAATATTGAAGGCATCCACTTTTTGGTTCAGCTATTGCGAGCTAATCTCGACGGGGGTAAATTCGTATCACAGGTTAACTGAGATCGCAGGGGAGGAGGCGTAGAAGGTAGGGGTGAGACGAGAGCAGGCAACTGAGCTCGACGAGAGAACCCCTGTAGAGTGTTTCTTCGGTGACGTCTCTTCTACCCTTCCCTGACACGATCCGCTGTCGACGAAGTAGGTATATTTGACGTACGGTTTGCCAGACTATGTAGCACCAACGAGTAAGGGCGTATGGTTTGCCGGACTATACAGCACCAGCGGTTTACCGGACTATATTAACACCAGGTGAATATTACCAGACAATGCAGCACTAGCAAACACTGCCTTACAATGATATGCGTTTGGCCTTTTAAACTCTTTTTAAATCTTGGGATGTTATTTTTTCAACCATCCTGCGTTGAAAGCAGTGTCTGATGACCTTGGGATGTTATTTTTTCGGCCAGCCTGCGTTGGAAGCGGTGTCTGATGGCCTTGGAATGTTATTTTTCGGAAACCTTTATGCTGAAATTGTTTACGAGTTAAAAATGTATAAATAATACTGCATGTGTAACATCCCAAGGTCACCTTACTTTCGGTCTCATCTACAACCACCTACTGCGCGATTATTTCACGATACCGTAACCCCTAGCTGTGTCCACAATGGCCAGAGGCGGTCGACAGGTGCCCCAGAATCCCGCCAGCTATGCCACCATCCAAGGTCACCAGACAACGCTTATCTTCACACTCACAAAAATTATATTCCAAGATAGCCTTACCTTCGAACCTTCAGTCTTACCTACTGCGCGATTATTTCATGATACCGTAACCACTAGCTGTGTCCACAATGGCCAGAGGTGGTCGACAGGTGCCCCAGGATCCGGCCAACTATACCACCAACCATCCAAGGTCACCAGACAACGCTTATCTTCACACTCACAAAAATAATATTCGAAGATAGCCTTATCTTCAAACCTTCAGTCTTACCTACTGCGCGATGACTCATGCCACCATTTCTGGCGTTTTTAAACCAAATTAAATCAAATGGGATTTTGGCGAAGAACCCCCGTAGCTCAACTACTGTTGACCAATTACAAACGAATGCGGTTGCGCTTTAATTCGCTTTAATTTTGTTTATTTAGACGGTCGTCATCGTGATGCCGTTACGTAGATGTCAACGTGACGTTTCGTAATATTGCTTAACGTCTGTCATTGTGACGTTTCTTATCGGCTGTGATCGTGACATATTTTGAAGTAAAATTAATCATTGCTTTTATTCTCTCGCTCATCACACACTCGCGTAGTCATTTTTTTACAATTCCGATCAAGAAAATAAAACAAAAGACGAACGAATAGTCTGATGATCTATGTGTTTACTTTCACGTTGTGAAGTTGCGTCCTATTTGTCAAGGGCAGTCTTTTTGTGTTTGACTGGGCGATTATCTTAGTGACCAAAATGAGTTTTGCGATCCTATTTGTCGACCAATTAGAAACGAATGCGGTTGCGCTTTAATTCGCCTTAATTTTGTTTATTTTGACGATCGTCATAGTGATGTCGTTACGTAGATGTCAACGTGACGTTTCGTAACATTGCTTAACGTTTGTCATTGTGACGTTTCTTACCGGCTGCGATTGTGACATGTTTCTAAGTAATTAATCACTGCGTTTCTTCTCTCGCTCATCACACACTCGCGTAGTCATTTTTTTTACAATTTCGATCAAGAAAATAAAACAAAAGACGAACGAATAGTCTGATTCGAGAGAAATTCTGCGAAATAGTCGATGATATATGTATTTATTTTCACGTTGTGGTTTACTTTGAATGTTTCTGAGATTTTATTGGCAAAGAAGATCACGATCGAAGTAAACAAAAGACAATCCGCCGTGTAAGAACGAATCTTCGATCGAAAATAAAATCAAGAAAATTACTCTTTGTATCGTTCGATGTTCTTGTTTCTCTAGGGGTGGATTTATTTGAGCTTTATTTTTCAAATAGCGCCAAAAAAGTACCTATACTGTTGGTCATCGGGATTCCAATGAAGTCCTCGAGCCACCCTTCTACTGGTGAGGCCCCAATTAGTGCTGAAATAGCTATACAGAGAATGGCCTGGGGACTCCATTGCAATCCAGCCGACGCGTGCAGCGAAAAAAAAATGCAAAAGAAAAAGTGTTTGGAATTGTTTCGAGATTACTTGAAAAAAAGAAGAAAAGCAAGTGACGATTGACCTGCCACATAAGAACGAAGAGAATCTAAGAAGAAATGATTACATTTTCTTCTTCTTGATGATCCGTTGCTCTACATTGGGCTTACGTTGAACTTTCTTTTTGAAATGACAAAACAGAGATTCCAATCTAGATAGAGGAAAGACGATCTGTTGAAAAAAAAATGAAAAAAATTAAAATTTATTCTCCCCAACGAGACAACCTTTGTTATTTTCAACTGTTTTTGAAATTATGTCGAAAAATGAAGGAAGAAATCAAAGATTCCGATTGAGATAAAAGCAAAGAACGAATGCTCTGATCGAAAAAGAAAACCTATTTTATTAATCTGTTTCTTTACACACGGACAAACACATTATTGTGACGTGGCTTGTCATCTGTCATCGTGACGTGATTTTTATTGATCGCTAAGCAACGTGTGAGTCACATTCTTTTGTTTGTCTTTATCTCAATCTATATTTCGTTTCTTCTTCTACCAATCTTATGCGGTAGTATCGTCATTTATTTTGCTTGGTCGAAATATTTGTTTCTTCTTCCAATCTTTCTTCTTTTCACGGAATTTCAAAATAGAGCTGTTTTGAAATTCCGTGAAAAGAAGAAAGATTGGAAGAAGAAACACAAATATTTCGACCAAGCCAGACAAATGACGATCTACCGCATAAGATTGGTAGAAGAAGAAGCAAAACACAGATTGCGATAAAGACAAACAAGAATGTGACTCACACGTTGCTTAGCGACCAGTAAAATCACGTCACGATGACAGATGACAAGCCACGTCTCAATAACAAAAGTCAATCAATGTCACGATGGCAGGTATAGGCGAAATAGGATCACGATGACGATCGTCTAAGTAAACAAAATTAAATCCGTCCATTAATGAATTTAGAGCGCCACCGTAGTGGCCAACAAATAGAATCGCGAACGAAAGACAAAAGGACCAACTTTTGACAAATAGGATGTAACTTCGTTCATCACTGATTCGAGCAAGTAAATAGACCAATGGTGAGTTAGCTAATCCCCACCACTAAATAGGTGTATGAAAGACAGAATGTGTATCAATGCAAGCCAGTATACGCTAGTGTTGAATAGCCTGGCGTTACTCACCCGCTGGTGCTGTATAGTCTGACATATACCTTACATCAACTCCACCTACTTCGTCGGTGTTAGATCATTTCATTCATGAATAGAAGAGACACAAATCTATTGAATAGAAATAAATCGAAGCTAGACGAAAAGGATTCAAAGAAAATTACCTTTATGCTTCCTGATGACTTATTTCTCTACGCGGTCACGTATCTTGAACTGTTTTTGAAATTACGTCGAAGAAATGAAAGAGATCACGTCGAAAAGATAAAACACAAAAGACAACCGAAAAGAGCGAATGTTTTGGTCGAAGAAAAAATCAATCCTTTCTGACGATCCATTTCTTTATGCGCGGAATATATTTTAAACGTGAAAAGAAGTTGAATGGCAGTAGACAGTGACATGACGACCGCAACCCCTAACCATCCTTACACTGCACCTCCTCAATAATTACTTGCTGATTAATTTGCTTCAAAATGCCGACCCTCTACCTCAGGGTAACGTCTTGTGACCACTTTCTGCACTCTCAGACCCTTAGGTTACTTTATATGCAATTTTGGCCTGAGCACCTACACTAATCTATTTTTTCCATATTTCTTTTTCTTATTTTTCGACTGCTTGTACATTTTAATATTGTTCGGTTAACGAGATACGTGCTGTACCAAAGCAGCTTGAAATAGAGGTGGGTATACGTATCGACATAGTTCGAGAATAAATTCCTTTCCACCTTCGGAGCACATCAACGTTACGAAAGAAAGTTATTTTGATTCGAAATCACATTTCAATAATTCATAGTGACTTACAAGTCCTTCTATAGAAATAATTCGCCCCTGTCACGTGTTATTTTGTGGCTCCACACAAAGACCGCAAATCCCTGTCGAAAAATATGGCAGGACGTACGTGCTGCCGGTTGGGGGGCGAATGCCTGCTCGATATTCTCGAATCTGAGCCCCATCGGGATAAATCTCGGTTGTTGACAGCATATGGATGCAGAGGTTCATCCTGGATTGTCGGCGCTGAATGTATCTCAAACCTCTTTCCTCTCCCTTGCAACTCTGCTTGTCCCTCTTGATTAGGATGCTGAATTGCTTAGGAGCGCCGATTTATATTATCAATTATTCGCCGCCCTCTCTTTGAATTACTTAATCCGAACATGTTCACCATTAATACCTAACATTATGGACTACGCAAATTGCCCGATTCACATTTACCAGTGGAGGGTTATTCGGCCGTTTATTGCCTGGCATTTATCATTTCATTTCGGGCTAACGCTGTATAGTTAAGCGGGTTTGATTTCAACAGTCTTGTTTAACGTTCACTTAATTGAAAGCAGGACGTTGCCTCTGAATTAAATACTGAAACTTAAACCGTTTATATTTGTGCTGTTATTGCGTTTTCTTGTAACTAGATAATACAGTGATGTCACTTTACTTACCAATCAATCCTCGTATTACTCGTTACATTATACATTTTAAGACTTTAGAATAGACAACCCATCAATCAAATTAGAAATAACTTCGTATTTGCACAACGCACTTAAAAGTGCGGAAGTAGAATGGGTTGCCTATTTTCTATCGTTAAGGCGTCTCATGAAGCGTCACAAAATATTCAGTGTTATTTAATTTTCTTTTTTTGCCTTGTGAATATAAATTTCTTGGTCAAGTTACAGAAATGCTTTTAGGCATTATGGGATTCGGTCGGTAAACTCGGCTCGATGTTGCGGGCTTATCGTTTGTCAAATATTGATAAATCGGCCGTGACAAATTCCGTGCGCTTGTTTGAGAAAGCTTAGAAATAAGTTGGGGGCAGCAGAGGGAAGTTTCTTTGGGAATGCGAGGAGTCGTAATCGTTTTTGCCCCGGCCGGCTACAAATAGCCATCGGTGTTATAAATTTGTACAATCTGTTCTACGTGACACTTATTTAATAAACGCCAACGCGCTGTTTATGTATGCATTTCGAATTAAAAGCGAGGGTGTCACAGTAAATAAGGCATACGACTCAGTACATAAGCAGTGAAAACTAATATGAGGGTGACATAGCGTACGATAAAAAACAAGCATATATGCGAGGGTGTGTACACGTCAAAAGTGAATTCACGGGGGTGCTATAGTATATAATGAGTTGACAAACGAAAATATGAGGGTTCTTCGTATATCAACAGTTCAAAGTGAATGTACGTCATTGGTAAATAATTAAACAGAGATATACAGAGGAGGGTAGTCAGTAGTTTAGAGATGCTCACCAAGCTCCGACTTTCCGTAGCGACTTCTGAGGCTCAACTGAACAGGTTTTGCATATCCTGAGCGGGTTGTGAGTTCCTAAAATAGATTCTGAAAACCTGGAGGCTCTAAGGCGACTCTAGAACTTCAAAACGCTGTTTCGAAGATCAGGAGTGGATAACCCAGTGAGCTCCGATTTTCCACAGCGACTTCCGAGGTTCAACTCAACAGGTTTTGCATATCCCGAGCGGGTTGTGTTTCTAAAACGAATTCTGGGAAACTGGAGGCATTAAGGAGATACCTCTGAGCATTTTCAGAGATCCTGAGCAGGTTCTAGGTCTCTTAAATGAATGCCAAGGTCTCAAAGTAAGGCTCTGAGTTGATCCCAGAATTTTAGAAGGCGGTTCCTGAGTTCCCCAAAGACCTCCGGCTTTCCATAGCAACTTTTGAACTTCTTCTCAACGGGTTTCAGTTTCTTGAGTGGGTTCTGGGTTTCCCAATCGAATTCCAGAATTCTGGAGTAGATACCGACGTCCTGAGACGACTCCATAATTTCAGAATGGAGCTCCTAAGTTTCAGAACGGGATCAAGGATACTCAAACGAATTCCTCTGTGTTTCGCTCAGCGAATTTCGGAGATTTCGAACAAGTTTTAGGTTTTTTAAATAGATTTTGATTCTGAGGCGATTCCAGAATCTTGGAAGGCGGTCCCTAAATCCTTAAGTGGGTTCAAACATTCTCAAGTGGATTTCCCAGAGAGCTTCGTCTTTCCATAGCGGGTTTTGGACATCCCGAGCGGATTCTGGATTTGCTCTGAGGCAACTCGAGAATCTCAGAATGCGGCTGCGAAGTTTCGGAGCTAATCAAGTGAATTCCTCTGAGTTTCGCACAGCAAATTTCAGAGACCAGGGTCTAGATCTCTTAAACGAATCCTAAGTTTCCGGAGTAAATACCGATGCTCTGAAGTGATTCCAGAATCTTAGAAGGGGGTGCCTCGATTCCCGAGCGAGTTCCAACTTTCCATAGCGACTTCTGAACGGGTTTCGAAGTTCCCGAGCGGATTCTGGTTTTCCAAACGAATTCCAGGTTCTGGAGTAGATATTGATGCTCTGAGATGGCTTCAAAATTTCAGAACACGGCTCCGAAGTTCCCGAGCTAGATCAAAGTTATTCAAGTGAATTCCTCTGAGTTTTGCACAACGGATTTTGGATATCCAGAGCAGCTTCTAGATTTCCTAAACAAATTCCAAGTGTCGGGAGTAAATACTGAGGCTCTGAGGCGACCTCCAGGTCCCGAAGTGCGCTCAGATATTCTCAAGTGGATTTCCCATCGAGCTCCGACTTTCCATAGCCCTTCCGAAGTCCCTTCAATGGGTTTTGCAACTTCGGAGGTTCATTTCGACGAATTTTGGAAATCCAGAGCACGTCTGGATTTCTCAAACGAATTCCGGATTCTGCAGTATGTACCGATGGTATGAGCGCGGTCCAGAGGCCCCAGTATGGAATTTTGAGAGTTTCAAGTGGATTACTCAGTGAGCTCTGACTTTCCATAATGCTTCTCAGTTCCACTCAATGAGTTTCGAAATATCCAAGCAGATTCTTAAACTGGCTTCAGCATTTTGGGTCGCCTCAGAACCTAGATTTCTAATATGGAGGCTCTGAGGTGACTCAAGAAATGCCTTAGATTGCAATGTTAAATCAGACATTCTCAAGCAGATGCCAATATTCTGAGCCAATTTAACGAATTCAGAGACAACTCCCCAAGTCCGGGAGTGGGATCGGAGGATTCACTAGCGAGATGCGACTTTCTACAGCGACTTCTGAGGTTCTATAGACGGATTTTAGAACTTCTGAGCAGGCTCAAAGGCATTTTGGAGTAGATATCGAATTAAGAATTTCTAAACCCAGTCTGGAGATTCCAAAATGGGATTAGAGATTCCAAAGCGAATTCCCCAGCAAGTTCTGATTAGCCATTACGTCGTGGAATCAGACATTCTCAAACAGATGCCAAAATTCTGAGTCAATTCAACAAATTCTGACAACGCTTCTCAGATCCCGGAGCGGAATCAAAAGAAACGAGTTGCGACTTTCCATAACGACTTCTGAAATTCCCTCAATGAGTTCTGAGTAGACTGTGGATTTCTCAAAGAGATTCTGGAGTAGATACCGTAACCAGAATTTGGAGATTCCAAAGCGGATTCCCCAGCAAGTTCCGATTAACCATATCGACTTTTGGATTCGAGTTCCAGAGATCCAGGCTTTGAGGAGATTCTAGAATTTCAAAACGCAATCCCTGGGACTCAGATTGGAAACAGATATTGTCAAGTGGCTACCCTAGGAGTAGTTACTGAGGTTCTTAGTCGATCCCAAAAATTCGGAGCACAGTTTCGAGCTTGCGATGTGAAATCAGAGATCCTCAAGCCAATTCAAAGGTACAACGATTTCGAAATCCACTCCCCAAATCCCGGAGTGGAACCCAGAGATTCTCAAAGGAGTTTTCCAGTGAGTTTCGATTTTCCACAGCGATTTCTCAAGCCCCTCGACGGATTTCGGAGCAGGTTTTGAGCTTCTCAAACGGATTCCAGGATTCTGAAGTAGATACCGAGGATCTAAGGCGATTCCAGAATTTCTGAGCGCTTTCTCGAAATTCCGAATTCAGAAACGGATTCGCCACCGAGTTCCGATTATCTAAAGCGCTTTTGGGTTCAGATTCCAGAGATCTCGAGCAAGTTCTGACTTCTCAACCGGATCCGGAGTAGGTACCGAGCCTCTTAAGACCCGGAGTGGAATCAGAGGTTCTCAAGTGGTTCTTGAGTTTCTTTCATATTCTCCAACTGGATTGTAGGTCTTAGAGAGTGCAATTTGGTAGGCTCCGAGCCTATTTCAGGATTCCAGCTTTCGCTGGAAAGTAAGTATGTTTGCATAAACTATAGCGCGGTTAAATCTGCTTTCCTCCAACGAAATCCGCGCCGCACAATCAACCGCCACCCACTTTGACAAAAAGCAAACTCCCGCCGTGTTTATTATCGGAGTTCGCCGAAAGGTCGGCGGCGGAAAATCCATCCGCACACGTGCTCGTGGCAAATTTTAAAACTTGTATACGCTGGAAACAGTCAAAACCCGCCCCCGGGCGGAATACGCGTTTCATAAAGTGCCTCCATGAATAAAATATTATGAAAGCACGCTTGTCTTTCGTTATTATATTTTTATCCACTTTTCAGAGTTAGAACATTATGTACATAATTCGCCCCTCGGATGTTATTGTTTGTTTGGGTTGACTTCCCCCGCGCCCCCGTCTGCTCAGGTGTGTAATGTTTTCCAATTAACATTTCCATTAATATTCAATTAGAGATCGAAATGCGACGCATTACAATTAGGATTATCTTGTAACTGTCAAAAAGTATTTTGCAAAAGTTCAAAAAAAAAGGGCGGCAACCTTAGGATGTAAAAGAAAAGCCACAACACCAATCAATCAATACGCAATGTAATTTTCCGAGGCGCTAATGGAATTTAAAAGTTTTTAAGAAGATGTTCTACTAGTTCATAAAGTTCCGAACTGCTTTACAACGTGCCCCACGTACTTAATACGTACACTCTCCGTCTTCTTTACTGGCAAAGTAATTTGCCTTTGAATTTTATAATATCTGCATCAACATGCACCGGGAGGTTTTAGTTTTGTGCCGTTGTTTTCCAACTTTCTAATGGACTTTTTCCTCTCCGAGTTCGCTAAAGTGCATTTTCATTAAAAAAAAAAAACAACAAGGTATACACAAGTTTAATAATAATTATTTTAATGTTCTGCATTCAGCTCGCTCTGCGAATTGTATTTCATTATGAAAATGTATTTTTATAAATTGCCCCGTCATCTGGCTTCTCGATAATTCGAGAAGGTTCGAGACGCGCTCGAAATTGTACGAGATCATGTTGAAAATAGGGAACCTCATTAAAAGCAGCGCTTGATTTAATAATATGCGTGATACATTCCTTAAAACTCTACTTTAAGTTGGCGTTTGTTGTCGTGTTGGCGTTTGAAATAGGTTTACGCTTAATGGAGGCGACTTCTAAAATTTCTCGCCGCACATCTTCGAAACGTAATCACAAGAGATTATGCAGCGAAATTCCGTTCCTGTGTGCAAAATAATTTAAAAAGAATTGTATTACAAGTCTGCGAACTTGGCAAACACAAGGAAACAGGGTGGAAAGACACGGAAGGGAACATGATAATTTAATCTCGTTTTGATGTCTCAGTTATGTCTACTAGCATTCGTGTTTCCCGTTTATAAAAATGGATTTCTGCGGCGCTTGCGAAAGGCACTTTATTTAATTACGCAATTAAAAAAAGAACCGCCATTATTCCATGTAAAGTGTTATCGTGTAGATGAAACTTCATCTGCGCTTTCTTTTTCTTTCTCTCTCATTTCAAATAATTTATATCTCCCTGTGGTTATTGATGATAATTTCACTTTCGGGTGGCTCCTCCACCAACTGTAATTTTCATTACGTACTGTTGCGCGTCGTCAATGTATTTAATAACAGAGAGCCCCCTTATGTTTCCGAACGCTTAAGATGCCATTGAATCCCGGCATATTACATATAATTACATTGTCAACTTCGCCCCTGAATGCCGGCGCTAGTGAACGCAATTGCCGGGGGAAGGGGGACGGGAGAGATGCGGAATTTCCTTACAATTTCAATTTGTACTGAACTGTACCTGATGTCACAGATGTTATTAAATAGAGAAATAGGTGCGGCGAATTTAAATCGAAAAGTCTTTTGTACTAAGGATTTAATCTATTTAATACAACGCGATCACAAAAAAACTGTATCTACTTTGCCATGAAACCGACATTGCTTATTCTTTTCAATAGAATTTGACATTTAACGATTTGAGGTTATGCAATACTGATTTGTTAACATTCGAAGTTTTTTTGTGCAGTGTGATTTTAAAATTGACAGACAAACTTTAATCGCAGCTTCGCGTCGGAGTGAAGGGTATAACCAAATGCTGCAACTTGTTGTCCATGTCCTGTAGGAGCAAAAACCCCTATTTCCATCCCAACACCGACGCTATTGTAATGAAAACAGGTCGCCCGCTGACACAGCTGATATAAGAAACCATAACAGTTCCTGGCATCGTAAATGCACTTGAGGGATCATTGGTGAACTTTACCTAAATAGTTTTAATTAGTCAAATACTTTCTTTATATTCAGGCCCGGAATTATGAAGGCTAGTTTTAATTGCCATGGTAACACTTGATGTTATGGCCGTTAAAGTTAACTTGCATTTATAATACCGGGCCTATGATTGATTATCATCACGTGAAACTGTCGTTTAAAAATATCAAAAGAACACAGGTTTACCTTTTACTGTTTAGTGTTCGATGCATGAGGTCGTCATAGGTGTTTTGCAGGATGAAATTTCCAGTAATCCCGCAGATGTTGTACTATGGAAATAAATGTTGTAAAATGTGGGACTTGGCGCAAGGGAAATCTTTCCATTCACAGTTAACGGGCACGGGTACACCCAGATTCTCTGTAAAGTAGACCCTGATACGTTTCCACCATTTCACTCACAGCGATTACTATACCAGTGAGGCACCATATCAAGTTCGCATGAAATCATCCCGCCTTCATATTTACAGGCTGTAAAGCTGGCCTTGACGCACTGATATTCGGGGTATCGGGCAGCCGGATATCTTCAATATCCCTAGAGAATGGGCGTCGGTGATGAAATTGCAAACGATATTTTGATCGTCCGGCAGTCTTTGCTCATAAGCTCTTAGCGCGTCCTTGGGATTTTCGTGCAATTTTCGATCAATGAGTCCGCCTAAAAATCGACGCATCAGTGGCCACCTTAACAATTCGACCTCAAAGCCGAATTACATAGCAACTCCGTTCTTGCCGAGTCGTTATTTAAAAAATTCATAGTAACTATGGGATACACATTCTTTTAAATCTCGCACGCAACATTAAAGTACCGCCTGTCGTGAGCTTCGCAGCGATCGAAATATTTATTTGTTAGAATCTTATCGAAATGTTATGGGATGAATTAGAAGGATAATAGACGAACATTTAAAAATAATCGTCACATACCACAATGAAACTCAAATCAAAGTACATTGACGAAGTCTCAATCTATCTACTATAAGTCTAAGCTCACTCGTTTCTCCAGAATCTACTGAGATACTGTTTTGATTCAGCTTGGATGTTGAAAGCATAATTTGTCTTTCATATTTTGACAAATTATGAAAAGTGGGAGTTAGTAGAAAAAAATTTGCCGCGTCAAGAAGTCATAACTGTCATTGATTCATTCAAACATCAATCGGTTTATTGGGGTTACTTGGCGACCTTAAAAATCATGTCACGGTGACACGTCATAAGGAAAGTTATACTGACAAACGTCAAACTTACAGACGTCAAGTAACGTCAGAATGACAAACGTCAAGTTATTGATTGATACGGGCGAAACGTCACGTTGCCTTCTACGTGAAAGAATCACGATTACAACCGTCAAAATAAACATCACTGACTCGAAGCAAGCAAACAAATCAATGATACGGAGTTACCTGATCCCCACCACAAAATAACGATATAAAAGGCAGAGTGTGCCTCAGTTTAAGCTTGAGGTGAATAATCGATCAATGTGGCGGTTCATCGCAAATCGAATTAGTAATGAAACGTACAAATATTTAATTTTTCTTGATGATCATGTAATAATCTAATGTTGCATCAAATACGATTTATTACTGCATCAGTTGCGGAACGCTTGTCGGTCGACGAAACGATATAGATTGGTAGTTCCATCGCTGTACATACGGAATGTCTGTCGGACAGCGAAACGATGTGGATCTGTCAGCTTGACGGTGAAGGAGTCGATTCCTCAGTAGCTGACTGAAACTTGACTGTCTATCCTATACAGCCGATAGCAGCTTATTACAGCGGCGACTTGGGGTTTTCCTAGGATATTCGACGTGATCCCTAGTGTTGTCCGTGGCGGAGCGATTGCAAGGTCGGCTGACAGAGGTGTTATGAGACAGTAAGCGCTTCGGGCGGCTAGCTTACGTTTGTATATGTATGGTAGGCGCTTCAGGAGCTTGCCCGCATATTTGTGTGAAGTGGGCGCTTCAGGAGCCTGCCGTTTATTTGTAAGCAGTGGGAGCTTCAGGAGCTTGCCCACATATGTGTGTGTAATGGGCGCTTCAGGAGCTTGCCCACATATGTGTGTGTGGTGGGCGCTTCAGGACCTTGCCCGTGTATTTGTGAGTGTGACTGATATCTGGCTCGAAGTCAGAAAGCTCCAGCCGTCTTATATTTACATAAAAAAAACTTTTATAGTTGTATTCATTTCGTACGTCCGCTCCTCTTTCTTAATCAGGAGCGTGTCGTGATTTTCGAGGCAATCTTCAATTAAATACTTTTCGACAACTAAAGTAGAAAGATTTTTTGAACATTTTTCCCATAATCTTGGAGATAGATTATTTTATTGGTTTCATTTTGTCGGGGGATTTCACAGTTACACTATGATTTAAAGTTTATTGCAATGAATAGATGAAGGTTGGATGTTGTTGTTTAAAAAAAAAACATACCCTAAACTGTAAACGACACAAAGCGTCGATAAAACAGAAAATGATGGTAAAGTCGTTAACTTTTTTTTTCAATCGCATTGTACTATGTTTACAATGGTTTACTGAAATACACATATTCTTGGCTTATCGAGAATCGAATTAGGGCTTGCGGTGACGGTTATCTACTTGCCCGGTTTTTGAATTTTCGTTTAGGGGCAGTTTCCTCCTAGAAAAACTCCCGAAAGCGGTGTTTTTTGAGGTTTTCTGAAAACTGTGAGAACCGTAGGAGGTTCGAAAATCCGTAAAAGCGCTTTCCTGATAAATTCTTCGTACGAGTTTTGGTGGAAGCGATGTCTCGCACCACGGTGGCGGTGGAGGCGAGAATTTGAGGGGGTTGCACAAAATAGGATAGTTGTTTGGTTTTGGTGTCATTGTTTTCGAATTAATTCTAGACTTATCGAAATTCGGCGTCGAACTTGGGGTCATGAAATTCACAACGCACGACTTGCAGGGCTTGCGGTGACGGAATCCTCTTGCCCGATTTTTGAATTTTCGCTTAGGGGCGGTTTCTTCCTAGAAAAACTCCCAAAAACGGCGATTTTTGAGGTTTTCTGGATACTGTGGGAACCGTAAGAGGTTTATCGGAAATCCGTAAAAACGCTTTCCTGATAAATTCTTCGTACGAGTTTTGGTGGCAGCAATATCTCGCACCACGGTGGCGGTGGAGGCGATAATCTGAGGAGGTTGCACAAAATAGGATAGTTGTTTGGTTTTGGTGCCACTGTTTTCGAATTAATTCTAGACTCGGCGTCGAACTTGCGGTCGCGAAATCCGATAAGCACGACTTTCGCTTCTCCAATTTTTGAATTTTCGCTTAGGGGCGGTTTCCTCCCGGCAACTCTCCCAAAAACGGCGTTTTTTTTCTCTATATTTGGGAACCGGAGGAGGCTTATCGAAAATCCGTAAATACGCTTTCCGGGTGAATCCTTCCTACGATGTTTGGTGGTTGTCGCGAAGCGATGCCTCGGAGCGCAGCGGCACCAGAGGCGAATATGTGAGGGGTAGCACAAAATAGGAAAGTTGTTTGGTTTAGGTGCGTGCCATTGTTTTGTTCTTGAGATTAAGCTTTGGGCTTCCGGTGCCGAAACCTGACGCGCACATTTTTTTAATTTTTGCTCAGGGGCGGTTTCCCCCCGGAAAAGTTCCCGAAAACGACGTTTTTTGAAGTTTCTTCGATATTGTGGGAACCGTAGGAGGTTTATCGATAATCCCGAAAAACGTTTTCCGGATAAATCATTCGTAGCGGTTGCGAAGCGATCTCTTTTAGCGCGACGAAAGCGGAGGGGGTTGCACTCTGCAGGCCTCTTTTAGAAATTTTTTTCGGCATCGGAACTTCATCGGGGCGCCCAATTGTCTCGACGTTATAGGTGAAAAGGATACGATGGCGATGGCCGTTTTTTGTTGGGGAAGCATGGGCAGATCCATATTCGAGAGGAAGTTACCGTTTTTGGGGCTTTAAGAAACTCTTGTAAGGGTGTTATTGAGCGAATCGTAATGTTTTGTCGTTATCTTTTACTAGTCACCTGAACTTAGACAAGGGTTTACGTAAAAGATCACGAAAGTCACCCTCGTCCGAATCCCACCGCTGCCACCACCACCACCACGTTGATGTTTGTCCATAGAAACATTCACTCCAAGTGTACTTTAAATTATTATAGGAGTATATTATATCGAACTAATACTCCTATAGTCAGTCGCCACTGAAACTTAGTATTTATTAGTTATTTCTGGGGGAACGTTCAGTTATTACGTCGTCGGCAATTTTAAAACAAAGGGTCAAGATTAATCGAACGTGGCGACTGAGGAATCCGACGATTACGACGCGCCTGACATTCCGAAATCCCCGGGTTTTTACATTTATTGAAATTCTCTCGCCGAACATTCGTTTCTTTCCCGCCCGGGAAGTCTCCCTTTGTTTCCGATTCGCGGGGCATGTAACGTATTACGTAAGAAGAGAGCCGACTGTGCTCGCAAGCTGATTCGATCTGCATGATTCTAGAATTCCACACGTGTGAGAAACACGGTAGGATTCATTCTCAGACGTAATTACAAAAATGCCCACTCTAGAGTTACTCCAATCGCACTTACTTTAATTGTGTATTATCATATGAGCGATTATGGCCGTTATTATTCACGAGGTTGAAGCCGTAGGCCAATGGAGCGAAGCATCCGAGTGATTAATGACTATACGTCAGAAAAGTCGTAGAAATAACTAGATTACTCTAGACATGGGTGATGTGTAGACAGAAAAAGTTATGTGGGCTGCCTATACGTTAAGAAAGTCGCGAAAATAATCAGAAGAGGGATAGGGTGTCAGGGTAAGTAATACTCATTGTGTTTATGGTTGCCTACCCCCCAGGAGAAGTCTAGGAAATAAGCAGGTTGTTCTAGAGACGTGTGACGAGTAGTCCAATGATGTGGGCTGTCTATCCAGCAGGATATATGCACGCACTAGAAATGTCGCGGATATAACCGGATTGTTCAAGAGATGAGTGATGGTAGGCGATAAGTAATCATCTCTGTGATGCGAGCTGCCTATAGAGCAGGCCGTAACCTCACCCGGGATATAAAAAGCATAAAACAGCTGCGACTTTGTCTGCCCCACATCTTTATTGAAGCTCATAAACCGAGAAGACTCTCACATGCTCCACGTAAAGACGCTAATTGTAATATATCATGACCCCTGAAAATTTCAAGACGGGCTGCGGTAATGTGATTTCCTAATAAACCATTTTCTCACATCATCTAATTCGGAGCAACTCGTTTAAATCATGAGGGGAGGCTCGTTTGTAGTGAGCCGTAATTTACTACATCCACGCTAACAATAAAGGGCTCCCTTTTGCACAGACGTGTACGCCACGCAGAGGCTGTCTGAGCCTTAGTTGCGGATATAAAACACAACAATACACGGCCTGTCATATTGTGAATTAGTATCTACGTTTAATTAATGAAATATAAAGTTTTATCACACTCCATGAGCACAATGGATGTGTCTTTGTTCTCTTGACCGATGATTAATGAAATACTCGTGCATTTGGCGCGTTTTCGTAAATCGAGTGTAGGTTTACGTATGCTTGTGAACAAAAAAGGACAAATAGCCCTTAAGCTTCAATTAATTTCCGAAATATGCACGCCACTGTTTATTATTCTATAATTGCAATTAACTTCTGTATCCCCTTATCGTTAGATACGAAATTAGTTGGTTAATTTCAGATCGATTCCACTACGTCCCATTTGAAGAGAAACAGAGTTCTAATTGGTTCTATATTTTCTAACTGGGCGATCTTGTAACAGCCGGAAGGTTTCGTAATAAGCGAGGACGTGCCGAAACGTTTGTAATATCACAGATTTATTGATACTATTGATTTGTTGCAGGCGGAAAACGAGTCGGCCAGCGCGACTCTCATCCAGTCTCCCCACGAACGGCACAGATGATCACCCCTAAACAATAAACAGTGCAACATGACACCGTGAAATTAAGGGCGGGGTGCGATGAGGTGGTCGTTGGTGGACTGAACGAATTTTTTTTCCGATTCCGAAATAAAATCTGTGACACGCGACTTGTGATTGTAGTAAGATGATCGCAGGGTGGATAAGTTCGTATTGAGCGATGAAGCGACGTGCGGGTGGTGCGAACCCTCCGGAAACCGAGATTAAGCAATCTCCATCCTCGTGGCCGATGTATAGTCTTGTCGGCACGGTAGCCGTTGCGTGTTACCTCAACGGTTTAAATGGAGATTTTGTGCACGACGACATCCCCGCCATCACCCTCAACAAAGACGTCCTTGCTCAGAATCCCATTAGCCACGTCTTTAAGAATGATTTCTGGGGAACGCCCATGGCGGATTTGGCCAGTCACAAATCTTACAGACCTTTAACAACGTTAACATTCAGGTAAGTTTCCTCACCGAATTTCCAGCGCTTAACAAAGTCTTACCTTTATAAATTCGCTTGTTTTGGGCGCCAAAAAGTTGTCGCCCAACAGCGTGATTATTTAGTTTTGTTTTAATTAACTCGTCCGAATTTATTGTTTTGTTGAACGTCGAATGATTGTTTGGCGCCCAACGAACGGACGATTTAGTTTTAATTTTACTGATTTGTTCACAATCGTCCTCTCAATAACACGTAAGTATATGAATTCACCTCATCTTGCGACTTTGAACTATAAAGTTCACAAACTTCTATTGACTCCTCGGAATGTAATAATGAGATGTACAAACGCGTCTTTGAGAATGCTTTCTGGGAAGCACCCACCACAAATTTGGCCAATCATAAGTCCTGTAGGCTCTAAACAGGTTAAAATCTCAAGTGAATTTGCCTTTCCCTAAATCAAAATAAAATAAAAGCTGTAAATTGGATGATAGGGACCAAAGAAGACGCGCAAAATACTCGTCTTGTAATCTGCTGCTCGAAATTCAAAGCGATTTGAATTAAAAACGACTTTAGTCGCAGATAACGACCTGGGCACTAAAAATCTCTATAATTATCGTTTATTTTGTCGGAAGCAAATACTTTGGCGCCCGACAAAGTGTAATTGGTTAGTTTTGTTTTCATTGATTTGTTGTTTTGTTTGGCGCCCAACGAACGAACGAGTTTTACTCGTTTGTTCGCCTTTTCAATAACACATAAGTATCTGAAACCAGAACCTTGCGATTCTAAACTGCAATTTCGATTTAAAGTTCACAACACCTATTAATGTGTTAACAAAATGTACAAAGTCGAAATATAGCAGCCAGGTCTTTAAGAATGAGTTCTGGAAAAAGCGCACGACGGACTCAGTCAATCATGATACTACAAACCCTGAACAGGTTTTAATTTCAAGTGAGTTTGCTTTCCTCTACATTAAAAATTATAAATGAGATACTGTGGACTAAATAGAAACGCAACAAATCCTCGTCTCATAGACTTTTGTTCTAAATTCAAATTGATTAAAAACGATTTTAGTTGCGGGTAATGACATGAGGACTAATTACTTGGGCGTCAAATGGTTGGTGCCCAACAGAGTGATTTTTTAGTTTAGTTTTTATTAACTTGTTTGAATTTGTTGTTTTGTTGGGCGGCAAATGATTATTTGATGCCCAACGAATGGACGATTTCGTTTCATTTTTACTGATTTGTTCGCAACTATCTTTTCAAATGATTGTTTAGCGCTCAAAAAACGGGAAATTCGATTTTATTGTTGATGGTTTGTTTGCCCAATCGCCTATTTCAATAACACGTAAGTCCACAAATCCTCAGATCTTACAATTTAGTACTGTAATTTCAATTTAAGCTTATCGAACGATTTCACAATCATCTATTAATTCCTACGAATGTAATAACGAATTGTGCGAAGTCGAAATATAGCAGCCACGTCTTTAAGAAACATGCACGGTGGATTTAGCCAAACACGAGCCCTATAGATCCTAACCAGATTAAAATTTCAAGTGAGTTTGCTTTCTTTTAAATGAAATGTTATAAATGGGATGATGGGTCATGAAATGGGGCCTAAAAACATCGACAATTAAAGCTTCTTGTTGGGAGTCAAAATTTGGCGCCCAGCAACGAGGTATTTTGTTTTATTTTCATTGATCTGGCGCCCAACAATTTTAGTTTTTATTAACTTGTTTGAATTTGTTGTTTTCTTGAATGTCAAATGGTTGTTTGACGCCCAACAAATAGACGATTTAGTTTTATTTTTGCCCGTCTCTTAAAATGACGAGTTCACAATCACCTCTTATTTAAACGAAATGTGCAAAGTCGAGATATAACGGCCACGTTTTTAAAAATGAATTCTGGGAATCACGCATTGCGAATTTGACGAGAATTTTAAGTGAGTTTGCTTTCTTATTGTTAGGGTAAAAAGGCTCGGAATCCACCAGGGAAGTGGAAGAAGGGTAGATCGCGATTGACATAAGAGAAATAATCGAGAAAGCAGTTCCTGAAAGGGACTGACAGAAAAATATTTAGTTGATGGAAATCAAGTGTAGGCCAACGTAAAAGGAAGGCCCAATTTCAATCTAAGACTTCCATATTCGTTGTCCATTGGTCCTTCTCGGTATTCGGACTGGATTTATCTTCTTTCTTCTGAAAAGGAAGCTTAATTTTCTTCTTTCCGGCAGACGGAAACCAAAATGCATAAAGCTTCAAAAAGCAGAAACTAAAGGAAGAAATGCGAGGCTCGAAAGGATGGAATATCACCATATCACCAGGAAAGAGGAAACTAAGAAAATCGTGTTTAATCCGAAAATAATAATAAAGGATGTTTTCTAGCGGAAATAAAATATACGCAGATCGACGGAGAAAGTCCAAAGAACGGACTAAGCATTAAAAAATATAAAAGTTACTCTAAGACTTCCGCGACCGTCATTAATTTAGAAACTTCTTGTCTCCTGGATAAGTCTTCCTGGTAGAAGAAGCAGAGTTCCAGTATGAGTGTCTAAAAATACTAATGGGCAGCAATCATGAAGTTTTCTTTTAATCGACATTAAAATATACCAATGGACGAAGACTAGGAAGTCAGAAGAAAGAATACGAACATGAATCTTGCCGCAAATCATAAAAGATCAAAATCGGTCGTGAAGGCTTCTTCTGATAGTCTGGAAATCAAGAAGTACATCCCGATATCAGGAAGTCTTCTTCTGATAGAAGAAATACCAATGAGCTTTTAGTCTGAAAGTCAAGAAATATCTATGCACAAAGGTCGAGAAATTGTCATCTAATTGAAGAAAGAATATCAACGTGATTCCAGCCCGAGTGTCCAAAAGTACTAATGGACAGTAGCCGCGAAGTTTTCTTTTAGTGAAAAAGATATCGATGTTGCTCCAGTCCGGAATCCAAAATCTGGCAATGGACAAAGACTACGAAGTCTTCCTAATGCAGAAAAAGGAATATAAACATTATTCTAGGCCTGCAAACCTGAAGACGAAAATACCCCGTAAAAGCGAGAACGCGAGCCGTTCCAGCTTGGTTTCTTCTTGTGCAGCATTTTGTCGAGAACGCTCAACTGCTTTGGTGCTGGTCAGCCCTCGAGAAACACACATCTGCCTTGGCGCTGACCGGTCTTCGTGCAACACTACGCAGCCTTCTTGCGATACACAACTGCCTTGGCGTTGACCGACTCTCTAAAAGCACTCAAACCACTGCTTGCGCAGAATTTTGTCGAGCAATTACCCACACATTCCACACTCCATTGAGCGCCGGCGCCGTCGAAGCCAATTGTTGGAGAGAAGAAGTAAGGAACATGGCAGTGACCGAAGGAGTTCAAACTTGTCTTCCGGCATCGGTTATTTCATTACCAGAGAAAAGCCAGGCGAGTAGCGTTACGTTCGAAAATCATCGCACGAAATAAGTTGGCAACACTTCAAATTTGTAGCCAATTTAAGCTTTAGCGTGACAACCCTGACACCGAAGCCGCGTGCGTCAAATATCGAATGGTGTCCTTTCATGGGCATCTAAAGGTTGGTGGCAAGGTCGTCACGCGTTTGTTCTCCGCCTTCCTTCTTACTTCATTTAGTTGCACAGCGTCATTTTTCTTTTGCCCGTGCTACTGTGTATGTCGCGTGTCTGTGCTGAGAGAAATAAGGAAAACTTATATGGATATGGTCGGAAGTTGCGTAACAGCACCGCTAATGTTTAAGGAAGGATTCTTTTGCCCCGTTCAAGACTTGGCTTTTCATTAAAGTCAAGAAGTATCGATGGATAAAAGTTGAGAAGTCTTCTTCCAGTAAAGAATGTCAACCAAAAGCAAGAAATGACAATAGGTATTAGTCGTTAACACTAAGAACCAAGGGAAAAAATGCGAGGGTGACGAAGATTGAAGAAAATAGTGCTTAAAGTCACGTGACAATTTATGAGAGAGGAAAGTAAAGATAAAAGAAAAAAGCAAAGATGAAAATTCGGAGATTGTTTTAAAAGGATCTGTGCCTACTGGACAATATCACCCAAAAAGTCTTCTTTTGGGAGAAGAAAGAATAAGAAAAGAATGCCAACGAGCTTTCAGTCTGGAAGTCAAGTATCAATAGACAAAGGACGTAAAGGTTCCTTCCAGTGGAAGAAAGAATATCAACGTAGTTTCAGCCCTAAACCCAAGAAATGGGAAAAGGTTTTAGAATTGCAGAACTGGGTGAAGAAATGCAAGGATGACGAATAATGAAGAAGATAGTGTTTAAAGGCACGTGACTTTATTAAAAGGTATAAATGTGATAATCAGGACTAAATACCATAGCTCCAGATTCAAAGCAACTTTGAATTAAAAACGATTTTAGCTGCCGGTGACGATTTTGTTGGGGGATTCAAATTTGGCGTCCAAATAATTAGCTGACGCCCAACAAAATAAATCCAAAACAAAAAATCACTTTTTTAGGCGCCAAATAATTAGTTGATGCCCAAAAAAGTGATTTGTTGGCTTTGAATTAATTTTTTTGGACGCCAAGTAATTAATTGGCGCCCAACAACAAAGGTATTTATTTTTATTGATTTTGAAATATCATAAATTTGAACCGTAAGGTGGATTTGAAGTTGTTAAACAAGTTCCGTTGTAGAGTCACGTACATATTGATTCCATTGGAGTATATTAACAAGATGTGCAAAGTCGAAATATAATTGTTTCGAAACATTAACTCAATTGGGTTCCACCTCAGAACTTTAGCAATTTGCGAACTTTACCTCTGCGAAATACAGTAAATTTACGTTTTGAAAGCGAACTTTGAAATTTTACGGCATTGTTTGCTCCAATTAATTCGCCGTTGCTATCCAGCGCGGCGGCGTGTAAGGTTAAACTAACAATCGGTTTCATTAAGTCACGCGCCTTATCTCACATTAAATCGCATTATGGATATTTATGTTTTCCTCCCCGAAAAGTATGTAGACAGAAAACGGCAAAAAATATGGCGATTCATCTCTTTAGATCCGAGGATCGTTTAAATACGTTTGACATTAAAATTTCGTTTCATATTAAAATGCCACTCCCAGGCATCCCTTTGATGCTTCGGAGCGGTTTCTTTTTTAATCATGAAATTTAAAAAATAGCTCTCAATTTGTCTCCCCTTTAGTAGATTTGTATTCGCATACATCACAATGTGAAAGCGATCTTCGGAGGGCGCCTGCGTCGGTCGTCCGCTGAAATATGGTTATTATTTCGGGGAGGGCCGGGTCGTTATACATCGCGGGCTTTGTCATTTGTATAGATCAACTTTAATTTTGCGCACGAATTACGGATTATGCCTAAAATGCCGCGATTAATCAAACTGGGCCTGATGCGAAGTCAATCTGGCACGCGCATGCTATATACTTCCAAGTCGACTCGTTAGTAGTAAGATAAATTGCCAGGAGACTCACGGTCTTACGAATGCTACACAAATAGAACGTAGCTTTATGAATTATGCTAGGCAATAAACCCGGGTGAAATATTATGATGCAGTGCTATACGTAAAGATTTGACACATGACTCTGTTGTTTACTGTTTATTTACGGTCGATATTCTTACTTGAAAGGTGTTTGCTAAAGTAACATCTTATTTATTTGACGTTTATCTTCTTCCTTCATACGCTCTTCTACCCCCTATTACTATTTTATTTCTTTTTATTTTGCAACTTTTTTCTTTTACAAACGATCTAGTATAAAACACTTTATCGGGCGCCAATTGATTGGCGCCCAACAAAGTGATTACTTAATTTTATTTTTATTGACTTGGATTATTTGGCGGCCAAAAAACTTATAATTCAGTTTTATTTTTTAATCAATCAATCAAATTGTGCACTTAACGAAAGCCGATGACTTCGCGCACACATCAAATTTCAAAATTATAGCAGAGGGGGCGTATTTATCAAATTAATTTGCCTTTTAAGCGAGGCGAAGGAAACGGCATCGTAAAATCGTAACTGCATCGATTAAGCCAGAACGTTCCGAAAACTTTTCCCCAAATTAATTCGCTCAGCAGCATTTTTGCCAAATTAGATTCGCCCAGATATTCGCTCGATTGCGTTAAACTTTTAAGCTCTTCTACATTCTAATGTCGTTAGCGATATAATTCGACGCGTTAATGATTCCCCTATAAAAACGCTCCGTTTAATTTACTCGGAGTAGTCGTCATCGTCAGCGTTGATACTTCTTAAATGCACGTTAGTGTTCCTTGGTGCTTCTGAAATGATTCAGTTCATAATAAAAGTTCAGGATGAGAAGTGTCCCTGACCTTGCAAAGATTGCGTAAGATTGCAGAAAGATCGTAATTGACCCAAAGCTTACAGGATCTTGAATATTTCGACTTAATCGATCGAAAAAGTTACAAAGTCATAGAGTACTTCAGAAGCGACTCATCTTAACGTCAAAATCGATTCTAGAACTCCTATAGACTCCCAAGCACCATTCAAAGACTATTGGAAATTCTATAAAAGGTTATTGAATTTATAATAAAATTTCGAGATAAAATGTTCTGGAAGTAATGCCCCGAACCATGTAAAGATCGTAAGATTACAGAAAGATCGTAATTGACTCTACAAGGTTACAGAATTATTAGCGATCTTAAAAATTTCGAGATCACAGGAAGTCCTAGAATTAATTGATCGATATCCTTGGAGTTGCAAGAGAGTTACAAGCTCATTTTAAAGTCAAGGTCGATTCTAGAACTCCTATGACTTTTCCAACACCATTATCAGGTTATTGGAGGTTATCAAGATCATCTTAAGATCAAGGTCGTATCTAGAAATCCAATGGTCTTGCAAGCATCCAACATTTCCATTCCAATAATCTTGGAAATGCTAAAATCGAACCGCTACGGTCCTTGAAATTGTATGGTGACAAAAGGATCTTAATTGACTTCAGTATCACAGGATTATTAGTCACAGGACGTCTTAGAAGTAAATGATAAACGCCTTCGATGTTGCAAGAAAGTTACATGTTCACAAAGTACTTCAGAAACGACTCATCGAGGTCATCTTAAGGCAAGGTCGATTCTAGAACCCCTATGAATTTATAAAGACCATTCCCAGATTATTGGAGATCATTAAGGTCATCTTAAGATCAAGGTCGGATCTAAAACTCCAATGGTCTTACAAACACCCAACATTTCCATTCCAGTAATCTTGGTTATGCTAAAATGAAATCGTTAGGGCCCTTGAAAATTGTAGGAAGTTTCCTAATCTACTTATTAGTGTCCTTGACTTTACAAAAATTGAATGGTCACAGAAGGATCTTATTGACTTCAGTATGACAGAATTATTAGTGACAGGAGGTCCTAGAAGTAAATTATAAACGCCTTTGATGTTGCAAGTAAGTTACATGTTCAGAGAGTCCTTCAGAAGCGACTCATCTAGGTCATCTTAAGGCAAGGTCGATTTTAGAACTCGTATAGTCTTGCAAACACACAGCATTTCCATTCCAAGATAATTGGAAATGCTAAAATCGAATTATTAGTGACCTTGAAAATTAAAAGAAGTTTCGGAATCTAGCTATTCGTTTCCTTGACCTTAGAAGTGTCTCATCAAGGTTATCTTAAGGTCTTGGTTGGTTCTAGAACTTGTACGGTCTCGCAAACATCTAACTTTTCCATTTCTAAATCATTGGAAAAGCTAAAATAGAATTACTAGTGACCTTGAAAATTGAAGGAAGTTTAAGAATCTAGTTTTTAGTTTCCTTGACCTTAAAAAAATTGTATGGCCACAGAAGAATTTTAATTGACTTACGTATCACGGGATTATTAGTCACAGGAGGACTTAGAATTAAATGATCGACACCCTTGATATTGCAAGAAAGTTGCAGGGTCACAGAGAATTTAGAAACGACTCATCAAGGTCGTCTTAAGGTCTAGAACTTCTACGGTCTCGCAAACATCCACCATTTCCATTTTAAAATCATTGGAAATGCTAAAATCGAATTGTTAGTGACCTTGGAAATTGAAGTAAGTTTCGGAATCTAATTATTAGCACCCTTAGATGAATCACAAGGTTACGATTCAAAGGAGGTCTTAGGATTATCGATCGTTGTAAAAAAGTTACAAGATCAAAGAAACTGCTTATCAAGATCAACGACGATTCTAGAACTGCTATTCTACCATTTAAATTCCAAGATCACAAGACGTGTTACAGTTGCATTATTAATGACCTTGAACATCGAAGGAAATTCCGAAATCAGCTTGTTAGTGTTCTTGATCTTGCAGAAAATGTTAAGGTTAGAGAAGGATCTTAACTGACTTCAAAGTCACAGGACTTTAAAAATTTCAGTCACAGAAGATCCTGGAATTAATCACTTGATGTCCTTGACGTTGCAAGAAATTAAAAGATTACAGAGTAAAGGTCATCTTAAGGTCTAAAACTCCTTGGTTCTTAAAAACACGTACAGTTTCAACTCTAAGGTCACAGAATTATAGGTAATCTTGAAAATTCGAGGTCACAGACGATCCCAGAATTATTTGATTTCACAAGAAAGTTAGAAGATCACAAGGACTTCGGAGAGGGCTTATCAAGGCCACCTTAAAATCAACGTCGACTTTAGAACTCCTGCAAGAGATGCTACAATTGAATTAGTAGTGACCTTGCACATTGAAGGAAGTTCTGGATTTACTTATCAGGGTCCTTGGTATTACAAAGAACTGTAAGATTACAGAATGACCTTAATTCACTCCATGATCACAGAATTGTTGCCTATCTTGAAAATTCGAGGCACACAAGATACCAGAGTTATTAGATCGATATTCTTGATTATGCAAGGAAGTTAGAAGATCACAAAGATTTCAGAAATGGCCTATCAAGGTCACCTTAAGGTCAACACCGATTCTAGAAATTCTGTTGTGTTGCAAGCACCTTATCTTAAAATTCCAAGATTACCAGAAATGCTACAATCAAATTATTAGTGACTTTGAACATTAATGGTAGTCCCGGATCTATTTATTAGCGTCCTTGGCATTTCAGAAGATTACCAAATTATTCGAGATCTTGAAAATTTCACCAAATTATTAGAGATCTTGAAAATTTCGAGGTCCTAGAATTATTTGATCGATATTCTCGATTTTGCAAGAAAGTTTAGATTGCAAATCTCGTGGTGTTGCAAACACCTAATATACCAACTCCAAAGATTACCAGAGTTGAAACTGAATATGCTTATTGGTATCCTTGACCTTGCAAGAATTGTAAACTTACCGGAAGGACTTAATACACTCCAAGATCACCAAATTATTAGCGATCTTAAACATTTCAAGCTCCTAGAAATAGTTGATCGATTCTTTGACGTTACAAGGTCATAGATTTTTGCAGAAACAGCCCATCAAGGTCATTTTCAGACCGAAATCGATTCTAGAACTCTTGGGATCTTGCACACACCCAATATTTCAATTCTAAGATTACAAGAGATGCTATAAGCGGATTTTTAGCAATTTTGAATATTCAAGGAAATTATGTTATCTACTTATTAGTACCCTTGACCTTGCTAAAAGTTTTGAGGTTACTGAAAACGTTAATTGACTTCAACATCACAGGATTCTTGAAATTTTCAAGGTCCTAGAATCCACGATCGATGTTGTAAAAAAGGCAGAAGATCAGAGATTGTTTCAGAAATAAATTTAAAGGTCATAGGGGACGTTCTTGAATCAAAAGTCAAACAATTGCTCATCATCCCACTATGATGATATTATTCGAGTGTCAATTCTGCTGATAAGTTAACAGCAATACACGTGTTCAATATGTGATGGCAATACTCGGAAATATCGGTCATTTATTTAGGTATTAAGTCGACAAGCTCCGATTAATTACGATGATCACAATCTGCACGTCGAATCGCGCTGTACCTTATCACACAAGTGCTCCAAAACGTCAGCAAGTGTTTTGGCAGCCATCGGAAAATCGAGCGAATTAGCTCGCTTATGACATGTTTTGTTTATCACTTCATTCCATTTGAAACAACCAAATCTCTGTGGGAACAGCTGTCAATGGCTACTTTTAACATCCTCTGGCTATCCTGAAGGTCCAAAATGGATTACCTTAACAGGATTTTAATTTCAAGTGTATTTCACTCATACCATAAGGTCTGAAATCATACCCTCTGATCTTTCTTTTTAATGGAGATAAGAATTAAAATTTGCAACTCTAATTCATTTTTATTTTGCTCGCTTGATGTTATAAATTGCAGGGCGAGTTTCGTTCCGCTTCAAGCTTCATTGTTTATTATTCAGCATAATGATGCTGAAACTTCCGAGAATGTACCTAAATCATTACTTAAAACTAGCACGGTGAGAGTGCGCCCAGATTTTACTTATTTATAGAGATGTTTATACTTTCAGTGCTCCGTTTTATCTCAGGAACGTGTTTTTCCGGAAGTTAATTATCCGTGCTCCCTCGCAACTTGCGCCCTCATCTAGGAAGGCGGCGCTGAATTTACGGGATCTACTTTCTCGAGACTAGGATAAAGTTAAATCCACTGGCTCGGCGATTCTTTTATGTCTCCTCGATATCGATGTATACACACACATACACACACGCCCCGCTTCTATTGTCGACTGTATTTCATTTAACAGCGACTTAAAACGGATGGCATACCGAATTGAATAGTGCCCATACGATCCTTATTTTATTTCTGGCGAAAAGAACTTTTATTGTGTAGAGTTGGAGGAGGATGCGTGAGATATCCATAGGTAAGGGACAACTTTTTCAACCACTTCGCCCAACCAACCAGTAGGTAATCGAATTTGAAGCGAGCCTTGCAGTTTGAAACTTAATTAAGCGCCGAATTAAAAGAGTAAGAGTGCACCAAGGTGTGCTGAGGCGTAAACTCTGCGTTGTAGAAAAAAAGTTTTAATTAACTCCCGGTGCTAGTTCTAGGGACGTTAAATATCCCCGAGATTAATTATGGATTTTACACTAGAACTATCCGGATAATTC
The DNA here is from genome assembly GCA_039766575.1 of Serrognathus titanus. Classification (NCBI taxonomy): domain Eukaryota; kingdom Metazoa; phylum Arthropoda; class Insecta; order Coleoptera; family Lucanidae; genus Serrognathus; species Serrognathus titanus. The sequence goes on from CM077911.1 coordinate 2,521,359, forward strand.
AATGTACACGCGCTTCCTTGCGTTTCCTCTAATAATTTTACATCCTGCTAACCATTTGGTGACTTAATTGAATAAGTAATTGCATTCCGTTTTTCTGCGTCTGCAGCAATTAACTCTTTGTTTTTTTTTTACTTTCTTGAATTCTTTCACTTACACATATATCTTCCGTCTACCATAAAATTCGCCTTATTTGAGTTGCGCACGCAACACGACTTACTTACTGGGTGATGCATTGAGGTGTTCCACTGTAGTAAATTTATTACTCCTGTTATTGTTTAGAGCCTTTTTAATAAAGTATTATTATTTTTCTTCTTTTTCCCTTGAAACATCGTGCAAGCAAAACCCAAGACATTTTTTAATTGGCACCGAACGTGATACATCCCGGCTTAATTCTCATCGTCCGAGCTTATTCCGCTTCAATAATGCGGCTTATTCAGCACGTCCTGGTTTCCTCGCTGATCGATAAAGTTCAACATGTCGGGTCGGCCGACGCTCGGGAAGCTAACAACCGCAGACTAGGTGTATTGCTTTTTGTGTTATTTTTGATAAGGGAGCGATAAAAATACATTAGGGGTAATTTCAACCGGCTTTATTTAATGAGCCTATCAGAAGCGGAGACCGTGTAATGTTTTGTGTGGCAACCAAGTCCTTATTATTGATTCAATAATATATAAAATAAAATAAAAGAGATAAAATCACAATCGATACGTGTACACATGTCCATTAATGAAAATAATCAAAGCCTTGTTGTTAGAGTAAACAATTCTAAGACTGCCTTCATTTGCAGCTGCAAACCTTGCGAAAAGAAACGCTGACACTGCAACTGTACTTACCTCGTATAAATATAACGAAATGGACAATTGCACGACCTCTGGCGGTGAATGCATTTCGTTGGGGAGCTACTAGTGCCGAATAAAAAATAATTGAATTTAAATGTTACGGGCGATGTCAATTTTCTCCCTCTTAGAGATGTCCGACAGTTCATTTAGGTGAGTTGCCATCTGTTTCGTATTGAATTAATCAATTTCGACTGCGCGAAAAATAATATGCAAGCGTGATTCCGAAATACTTAGCTTGGGTTGAAACTCACTATAGAAAAAACCGTATTGGAAAACAACGGGCTTGAGCACTCTAGTAATTTAGAAACGTCACTGCGACTTTGGTTTTGTTGCATCATTCAAGCCCGCATTAAATTGACAGACATTTTCCAACCTTTCGTGATTATTAATTTCACAGGGACACAAAAACTTTACACTCAATAATCACCCCTTTATCCTCTTTTTTTCAATAATTTCTACTTTTTATCCCATCGCTGCCACCAATTTGTAACGAAAGGGGGTCGAAAAGAAATGATCAAACCTCCAGTTTCAAGATAATGAAGTTCACAAGTTCTCGTCGGGACAACTTTTTCCTCTAGATGCTGTGACGAAAGTGAGGAAGAGATTAAATTTCTACACTGAAAATTTCGGACTTTAATTACGAAATTTTAAAAACATTTTACACAAACTAACTCTCAGAAATTGATTAATTTAATACGAAACAGGATTTGTGGAAAAATCTCGTCGAGAATTAACCAGCGGAGGATTGTCCACTTTTCAAAATTCACTGACAGTAACTTTTTGACGGGAACTACCCCGAGAGAAACTCTAGCGGAAACTCAACTCATTTTTGTGATCACGGTATTAAATAAACTGTCGGGCGTCTCTAAGAGGGAGAAAAATGACATCTCCCGACCTTTGGATTTAATTATTTTGTCATCTCGTACATGGAGTGTTGTCAGCTTAAGGGACTTTTCCCTTTTTGGGTTACTCACTTTTGAAAAAATTCTCTGACATTAACACTTTAACAGGAACTCAAACGGGATCTATCCTCCATCTATCTAGACAGGAACTTCTTGTGATCGCAGTATGATATGTTTCAATTTTGAACTACAGTTTTCTGTTTTTCTGTCGCCCCCGTTTTTCTTTACTCTACGATTCCTCGTCTTGTTTTATCAAGTTGTATTTGGTTCCTTTTAATAACCATTGGTAACGTAGAAATCCTCTTGTAACTCAAACAGGAATTACTCCGAAAGAAACTCTAACGGAAACTCAACTCATTTTTGACGGGCATCTCTAAGAGGGAGAAAAATGACATCACCCGTAATATTTAAAGTTCTTTTCGGTAACCATTGGGAACACTGCTATTCTAGAAACGAATACGTAGGCCATCGTAGTCGTTTGCAACCTTGAGTGTCCATTGTATTCTGGAAGTACGTTTTTCGCTTTCAATTCCTGGTCGCGCTTTTTTTGAGCCTGTGCTTTGGGGAATTTGACGGCCCAGAGTTTTTGAAGATTTAGTTTTTCTTGTGAAGAATATCTGGAAGTTCAAATCCAGCGTTTCTTCGCGAATAAAATAGTGCTTCAAGAATCAAGACGACTTGTGTTGTTTAAGTTCACCCAATTGCTTTCTGGGGTGAGTATTTCGCTTATCATTGTGGTTTCTTCCAATGGCACTTTGTGTGGTGCGACCAATTAGGGTCTGAAGCAGCTCCCCCCGCTGGTTCAAATTAACGTAACCATTTGGTTCTTCCCTACCGAGTTTGTCGCTGATACCATAGATTTCGAGAGCCTTTTCTACCAAGGCCGATCACATAGTAGGCTTGGTGGAAATTAGTGGAAATCGATCTGGTATCGTAGAAACTTTTGCGTTAACTTACGTATACGTTAATTTTGGGTACATATCTGTACTTCCGAATACGATTTGGCCTAATCTAGGCTTTGGTTTGTTTAAATATAGTTTTAATGTGGATTTCATCGTTGAACCAAATTGGGTTCACTCTGGATCTTATTTTGCTTTCATATTGTTGGCAAACCGTACATTGTTATTTTGAAGACGACGTTTTGCAAACCGAGGAATTCCTTTATTAAAAGTTTAGATCGCGACATCCTACGATTGCTTTTTGACTTAATATTGCATTAGGATTGAAGTTGCGGCTAGTTTGCTACTTAATAAGTCATCCATCCCAAACAAAGCGGACATACGTGCTGTTAAAGCCAACGAAAGTAAGAAAAAAATGTTGGAAGTCGGTTTTGATTGCAGTGGATTCCTCGAGCATCCTTTGTAAAGCTGTTTCGACACCGAAACTAAGACAGCTCAGTTTGGTTTGTACTGGAATTCTCGAGCTACGCTTCTGCTTACAACGCCCCAAATAGGAGTTTCATTTATAGGTTATCCAGGAGCTACCGACAATCAATTTGTAGCTCACCCCGTCTCCGCTGGGTTGGGCATACTTGCTTGCAGAATTTTAACATCGGAGATTTTCTTCCAGTGTTCGCAACTTATACAGGCGTCTCTAAGAGCGAGAAAAATGACATCACCCGTAATATTTAAATTTAATTATTTTTCATCCTGTGCACAGTATTGTCAACTTAATAAATGTTTTCCCTTTTTGGGTTACACGATTTTCAAAACTTCCAGACAGGAATTGTTTAAAGTAAACTCAAACGGAAACTGTCCTTCTTGAAATCGCAGTATAAACCATCGACGTCTCTAAGAGGGAGAAAAATGACATCACCCGGATCATTTAAATTAAATTAATTTTTATCCCGCGCATAGTTTCCGAACGAAATGCATTCGCGAGAGTACAAATAATAAAGAAATCAATACACGAATTCCGGCAAAAAAACGCTTTTAATCCTTTCAGTATCCTTTAAATATTTTTTTAACGAGATTGGAGTAAACTCAAATACTTCAAATGTAGCTTATGTATATGTATTTATAAATCCTATTCTTTTGTATTCTCGGTGGATTAAAAAAAATAAAATTCATTCTCCTCCAAAAATGATATAAAAAAGATATAAAATGATTACCTATGTTTATTTATTATATATACGTTTCGCAACGACTTTATTCTGTTCTTATCGAAGTGATGTAATCTTAAATTTCGCACGCTTTATGATAAAGAATCCGACTTCATTACGGGCGAGGGTTTTTCAGCTCGCAAAGCGCGAAAGAACTCGGAACGCCTCGAAATTGGATTAAACACCCCCCCGTTCGAGCTTTCAATCAGATGAATTTACTCCATTACAATGTAATTACGATCAGGAGATGTTTAAAACACCACCCCAGACCAAATTACGCTTTTCCGTTTCCCGTCAGTGAGTTCGGCTGGATATAAAAACCTTATTGGGTAAATATTAAGAGAAATCGTTTGCCGAAACGAAACGAATCCGATTATGATATGGGTGCTTCGAGTGAAATAAATGAGACGTCCGATTGTGAGATTTCGTAATTTCGTGCAAATCCGAAACGTCTCGCGTATTTTTTTTTATTCACGTGTTGCACGACGGTGATGCCGCCGCCGCCGCCTTCTTTCGCCGCCGGTGTTATTTGTGCGCAGCTGAAATTCAGATTTATTTGCGTCTGCACAGCGGCGCCGGGTAATTTAATTATTTACGTCCGCTGCAAAATCTTCGTCAAAATACACGAAAAGAGAATAAGCTTTGTTCCCTGGTAAACAAATTATACAGATTTGCCTGCATTTCCAACGATTCTTAAGCTTATTGCCGAGACACTCGAGAGGTATTACATATTCATTCGGAACGTGAGACCTTAAAGCTTCTTGTTTTGCTTACTGAAAAGATAGGGCGAATTTCTTCTTAGTGAAAGGTACCTATTCACGACAGCAAGAATGACGTTATCCTATTTGTTTCACCATATCAGTTCACTTTATTCACGTAAATAAAAGGGCACTCAAATTGTTGTATTTTAAGTAGCAAGAATATCTGTGCTCATATTTAAAAGCGTCCATGAAACATTGCACTACCTAATCCTGCCATACAATGCACTTTGATATCTCCGGCTGTATTCTTCTATGTTTACAGAACTTGAAGAACGAGAGAGCCTCTTCCTTTCCACCTTAAATGATAAAAATTTTGTTTGTTACATTAGATTGGATTGCGTTACATTAATCTCATTGCAACATACATCGTAAGTTACTCCACTCAATTGCAAATGTGATAACTCTCCGAATAACTTTTGGTTTAAGTTGATTTACGTTGTACTGCATTAACTTACATAATTGGCGTTACATTAAAGTAATCAAAATGACATTGCGCTTTAAAAAAAGTGACGTTGTGCTTGCATTTAAAATAAAATAATTTTCGCTTTTACTTCAGTGTAACAAAGTGAAATGTATTACATTGAAATATAAGACTTTCAAGTAGAAAACATTGCGTTACCTTACATTTCATTAATGTACATTGCTTTACGTTACTTTACATTGGATTACGTTGCGTTACGTAAAATAAAATGGCGTTGTATTTTACTGGATTACACACCGTATTATTATTGCAATGATTCTGCCCCGTGTCAGGTATTACATTAATTAAATTGAAATATTTGCATTCCATAAGAATAAATGATATTGTGGTACGTCGCATTTAGATAAAATACTTTTAATTAGTACGTGACGTTGAAATATATCACGTTACATTACTTTATATCGCAATACATTGGATTACGTCGAATTGTATTGGATTACACATTGTTTTACTATGATTACATTGTGTTACATTGAATTACGTTGGAATACATTCCGTAACATTAACTGACAATGCGTTATATTATATTTACAACGTCGCGTTAAGGTAAAAAAGGTTTAATTACTTCATTTTAAATCGAAATACACTGAATGACATTGCGTGACCTTGAGAACGTTGCATGGCGCAATATTTAATCATGTAATCTCTAATAAATTATGTGGTAATGTGTCGATTTTATTAGATTACGTTGTATTTCGGCAAAATACTTACGTTGCTTTGTGTTACAATAAATTACATTACGTTATGCTGCGTTTCATTGACGTACATTGCATTATGTAGCATTAAGTGCAGTAATGTACTGTATTATATTTCGGTGCAATGCAATAGTAAATTACATTGCGTAACGTTAAGTACATTATGCCAACTTAATTAAGATTACATTGCATCACAGTACATTGGATTACGTAGCGTTATGTAACAAAATAACGTCGAATGGCATTGGATTATGCATTGTTTTGTCATTAAGATTACGTTGTGGTACGGCAGAATGTATTTTTGAATTACATTAAATTACATTGGAAGAAATTGCATAAATGACATTGCGCTGCACGTTGCACGTTATGTTATAATAAAAGTACATTCTATTAAATTACATTGAATTACATTGCGTGACGTTGAAAACACTACATTCCGCAATATTAAATGACGTTATCTTTCAATTGATTATGTTGGAATATGTCAAATTTTATTAGATTCCGTCTTTCTACGGCAAAATAAACGTCGTTACTATGTGTTACATTAACTTGCATTGTCTTATGTTGCGTCTCAATGATTATATAACGCTATGTGCTGTAATTACGTGCATTACATTTCATTTCGTTGTAATACAACAGTAAATTACATTACCTGACGTTGAAATACGTCACGTTAACTTGATTTACATTACTTTAGGTAATAGTACATTGGATTACATTGCGTTACGTAACATAAAACGACGTCGAATTCTATTGGATTACACTTCGTATTACTACTATTTTGATTATGTTGTTTACATTAATTAAATTACATTGGAATACATTGCAGTTCGGAAGACTAAATGATATTGGCCTGTATTATGATTATTTTGCCATGTTATAGTAAAAAAGAATTAATTGCTTCACTTTCTATTAGTTTACACTGCGTTACATTGCGTGACATTGAAAACATTTCATTCAGCAACATTAAATGACGTCACGTTGTAATAAGTTATGTGGCAATGTGTTGAATTTTATTAGATTACGTAGTGCTACAGCAAAATAAATTTCATTACTTTGTGTTACTTTAAATTACATTGCGTTACGTTGCATTTCATTGATCTACATTGCATTATTTAACGTTTACTGTAGTAATGTACTGCATTACATTTCATTTCGTTTCAAATTACAATGCGTGATGTTGAAATACATCACGTTAATTGGGTTTATATTGCTTTACCTCATAGTAATGTAATGTAAACCCAATTAACGTGACGTATTTCAACGTTACGCATTGTAATTTACAACAGTAAATTACATTACCTGACGTTGAAATACGTCACGTTAACTTGATTTACATTACTTTACATCACAGTACATTGAATGACGTTGCGCTGTGTAACATAAAATGACGTCGAATTGTATTGGATTATATGAACTTTGTATTTTGTTATTGTTATGATTACGTTGTGTTATGGCAGAATATATTTATGCATTACATTAAATTACATTGGAATACATCGTAAAAGTAAATGACACTGCGCTATATCAATGTTTATTGCATCGTGTTATGAAAAAAGAGCGTAAAATTGCTTCACATTCTATTAATTTACATTAACGTGACGTTGAAAGTATTGCATTTCGCAATATTAAATGACATCATGTTGTAGCTGATTATGTGTAACGTTTCGAATGTATTACATTAAATTACATTGCGTTACGTTGCGCTTCATTGACCTACTAATGCTATATGCTGTAATTCAATGTGTTACATTTGATTTCGTTGTAATGCAGTAGTAAATTACATAACCTGACATTGAAATACGTCACGTTAACTTAATTTACATTACTTTACATCACAGTATATTTAATACAATACATCCGGTGGGCTAAGTAACGTAAGATGACGTCGAATTGTATTGGATTGTACACATATTGTTCTATTATTGTGATTACATTGTGGTATGGTATTTTTGCATTACATTAAATTACATTATAATACATCGCATTCCGTAAAAGTAAAGGGCATTATATTAAGTTTATTACGCCACCTTATGGTAAAAAAAAACATATAAATACTTCACAATCTATTTTACATTGCATTACATTGCGTGACGTTGAAAACATTGTATTCACAAACATTAAATGACGTTATGTTGTAATAGATTATGTCGTAGTGTGTCGAATTTATTAAATTACATTACTTGTATTACATTAAAACTTACATTGTGTTATGTAACGTTATATGTTCAAATTACAAATGAACCGAGAATAACCGTAATAGTTGAGAGGCGATGGTACAAGCTTAGAAGAGTTCCACAAGGACCTAGTTTGGATCCAATGTTTTTTTGATTGGTTGCTTGTGTATTCAAGTGCATTACAATACAAGTGCAAGGCAATAAATTTAAATGCACGTCAAATTAAAAGCCTCTGAGATGGCTATGAAGCAGCGTCGTCTTCGTATCTTTGAAAGCCTCTTGATCTCCACTTTGAATGGCGCATATACAATGTTTTTTTTTTGGGAAACATTAACATAAGCTGCCTTTTCTAAACGATAACAGGAGCCCGGAACACAGGACGTTTCCTTAAGATGTAACCGTGATATATCGCGAGCGCAAAGCTGTAAACATACACTCAGACTTCAATAAAAGCTTCGTCAGAAAGGTCGGCGCTTCAAATGATACATGGGGTAATAATAAAGTTTCTGTTTAACACTAAAATATAAATTTTGCATGAATTATTAAGAGTGAACCACCGTTTTTAAATTTTCTCACAGTAAAAGGCGCTCACTCACCGAAAGAAGGATGTATCAAACTAAGAGTCTCAGCGAACGAGACAATAAAACATTCCTCTTATTGTTTTGTTGTTTAAGCTACTTTATGAAAGAGAGGAGAGCTTCTTAATTTCAACCCGGAGCGCTACTTATACATACGTGGACGATCGTAATAATAAATTTTCCGCCAACCATTAAAGCGAAAGTAGAGCAATAAAACCGTTTCCGTTTGCTCCGCTTCGTGAATTCCATTCTTACGTCTGACGTAATGCATGTATCCAAACTAACGAACTGCTTGTGTGCTTATAAAAGACTTGAAATGCGCTTAATTGTTTTTCCTTTTCTGAGCGTTTCACAATCCAAGTATTATTTCCATGGATAAATACAAACTTACCCTCCCAATTATTCGAAAGTCAGTCGGTGATTGATTGTGCAACCGAGAAAATCAGTTGCCGACGTGAACGAGTTAAACTAATTAACGTGAATCGGGGGTGGTGCAAGTGTTCCGTCATGAGTGGAAAGTAGTTATTGGATTACTTGCGGAATAAATTCGGGGGCAAACAAGGAGGCAAGAAGACTGAAATCGCTTAGTATAAATTAAACATCCCAAACTGCTTTCGCGGCTTGCTATGAAAGCTCCGCATCGTTAATATAACTTAGGGCAAACTACATAAATCGTTCGTTTAGGAACTTTCAGACGCGCTGAATTTAAAACTATTTAGTACCAGAATTATTACATGGTTTCGCGAAGATATTTTCAGAGATGGCTGACGCAACATGTAGAAATAATTTGAGTTATGTAGTGTTACCATAGTATTTCATTTTTAAATTGGTTTTTGTGGCAGGACAATAGTGATTACTGCAACTACTAAGACACTCAGCTGTATACTGAAGTGCTCTGTTATAAATCAGTTTATTGTCCTGAGAAGGGCAACGGCCCAGACACGGCTCTATAATATTTTAAAATTATACTCAAGAAAATGAAACAAACTACAACAATTCTGATCATATCAGCGTGGTAATGTGAAACTCGCTTAAGATAGTTCATAAATCACATATACAAGATAATTCGAATCAAAACAACAAAAATTCTGATCATACCAATGTGAAATCTTATGATATTCTTCAGAAAGGTCTACTTTTCTACTTGGATAATGTGAGACTAGTTTAGGTTAATCATAAATCACATGTAAAGGTGATTCAGGACAAAAAAAAACAAGAATTCTGATCGTATCAGCGTGAAAGCATGTGATACTCATTAAAAAAGTCTGAATTCCTGCTTGGTTGATATGAACCTCGTTGACGATCGTTTATAAATCACATATACAAGGCGATTCAAGACAAAATAACGAAAGTTTTGAACGTTCCAACGTGAAGCTATGTGGTACTTGTCAAAAAGATACAAATCTCTGCTTGGGTAATGCGAAACTTGTTCAAAATCATTCATAAGTCACATGTACAAGAATATTCAGATTAAAACAACACTAATTCTGATTGTATGAACATGAAAGCATATGATATTTATCAGAAAGGTGGGTGGGTGACGTGAAACTCGTGATGGTCCTTCACAAATCATTTGTACAAAAAATTCAGAACAATACAACGAAAGTTTTGATCTTTCCAACGTGAAACTATGTGATATTTGCTAAAAAGATGCGAATCCCTGCTTGGACAACGTGAAACTTGTTGAAGGTCGTTCATAAATCACATGTACAAGATGATTCAGATTGAAACAAGAAAAATTTTGATCGTATCAACGTGAAAGCATGTGATACTCATGTTAAAGTTCCGAATTTCTACTAGGGTAATGTGAAACTCGTTTAAGCTCGTTCATAAATGACATAATCAAAATCATATAAAACAAAACAAAGAGAATATTTATCGTACCAGCATGAAAGCATGTATCAGTTCTGAATTCCTACTCGGATGATGAGAAATTCGTTAATGGTCGTTCATAACTCACATGTACAAGGCGATTTAGAACAATACAACGAAAATTCTGATCGTTCCAGCGTGAAACTATGTGGTACTTGCCAAAAAGGTGAGAATCCCTACTTGAGTGATGTGAAATTGGTTTAAGATCGTTCATAAATCCCATGTATAAGATGATTTAGACCAAAACAACAAAAATTCTAATCGTATCAGCGTGAAAGCATGTGATACTCATCAAAGAGGTTCGTATTTCTACTAATGTAATATGAAATCGTTTACGACCGTCGTAAATCAAGGTGTTCAAGGTGTTTCAGGACAGAACAACAAGAATTCTGATCGTACCATCGTGAAAGCACATGATGATAGTCAAGAAAGTTCGAATTTCATTTGGGTGATGTGAAACTCGTTTGGGATCGTTCATAAATCACAAGTACAAGGTGATTTACAACAAAGTAACATATATTCTGATCGTAGTAGCATGAAAGCATATGATACTTGTCAAAAAGATCCGAATCTCTGCTTCCGTGGGGCAAAATCACATATACAAGGTGATTCAGAGCAAAACAGCATAAATTCTGATCGTACCAAAGTAAAAGCATATGATACTCGTTAAGAAGGTCCGAATTCTTGCTTGGCTAATGTGAAATTCGGTTATAATTTTTCACAAATCACAAGTACAAGATGTTTAAGCCCAAAATAACAAGAATTCTGTGCATACCAGCGTGAAAGTTTGTGACATTCATCAAAAAGGTCCGAATTTCTACTTACGTAATGTGAAATCGTTTCAGGTCATTCAAAAGTTACATGTATTAAGTGATTCGGAATAAAACAACATAAATTCTGATCGTAATGACGTAAAAGCATCTATTACTTGTCAAAAGGTCCGAATTCCTGTACAGGTAATGAGAAACTCATTTAAGGGTGAAAAGAGTCCGAATTCTGTTCAAGTCACATAAAATTCATTTATTATAGTTCAAATTATATATACAAGGTGTTTCAAGACAAGACAACAAAAGTTTTCGTTGTAGTTATGGATTAATGGGGGCGTAGAAGTGTTCTCTAGCATTTTCAAGGTTTAATATTTGAATTGTGAACCACGTGTGGCATATTACGAACGAGCACTAAAATAGAACTCCATTTAGATTGTAATAGTATAATTGTTGTTGAAACAGTACAGTAGTATCATGAGACTTTATGAGTTGTACGAAACTCCATTACGTAATTGCAATAATACATTCGGATTTGAAACGGATTTCTGAGAATTCGAGACGTCCGGCAAACAATCTGCCGAATCGCAATTATAGAACAAGCGGGACCGAGAAATGCACTGCATTCTGAGATTGGATTATTGTAGTCGGGACTACAAATGAAATCCAAGACGATTCATATCTCCGGACGCCCTGCTCGGCTCTAGCCGGAATTCGCAATATCGCGCTCACTATTGTATCAAAACGTGCGTTTCGCTAATTTATTTGTGGGACGTTTGTGAATCGAATCGAAAAAATTAGCAGCGTGCAGCGTGTGCACACGCTCGTCCTCTCTAATTCCAGTTTGTTCGGCGTGGCGTTCTATGAGCGGGCGATAATTTAAATTTATATTTAAATGTGAATTTATAATAATGCGAGCGTAAATTTCGATTAAGCCCGTTTGTGTTTCAGCTCAGCGATTGTTGGATTAGCGCAAAATACAATGGAAGGAGTTTTAATATGTTAAAACGATATTTTGTGTTGTTGTTTCGGATAACGCGCGCATTTATTTATTACGGGAAACTATTTTTTTTTCATTTAAACACGATCGGCATGACGATGATACTTTCCATATTAATTAATGACTGTTACATTGTTTAAATCTCGCGTCTAGTTCAGCCACTCTACCCATAAAAAAAATCTGGTAATGCTCACATTGCTTCTAGAATGGGCGCGAAGCTCGTAGAGTCTTCTTGCAATAATAATATTAAAATAAAATTTGTATAAGAATAAATAAAAGTTGTTAAAAGTTAATCGTCTGGGATATTCCAAGGACAGAGGGAAGGCGTTGATTCTCTTGTACTTATGCATTGTGTTGGAACACGTTGTTATCAGCCGGTTTGGGCACAGAGCATCGAAACTATTCTTTTTCTTGGAGATGGTGATAATGGGGAGATTGGCGGCGGACATGATGAGCGTCGGAAGGACTATTTCAATGCATCACGGCAACGACGACGTCCTTTACCTTGGCCTTTCGTTATGACGTTGTAACAAAGTAACTTTGTCCTTTGTTTAGTTTTCGAATTTTGTTAAGTTTAGTTGATTCATTTTTGTAAATATGTAAATATATATATATATATATTAAGAATAAAATATTTAAGTTCGTTTATAGATCGCAAGCGCGTGTAGCTTTGGAAGGGGTTATAGAGTGGGACTCCCTTCCACTCCTTTGGCTTTATAAGTGAGTCACAAGTCGAGTTCAGGCAGTTCGTGGTTCAAGCGCGTTCGTGACCAGTGCAGTGCCCGTCTCCTGTCTTTGCCTTTAACCATTAGCAAACATCCTACCTACCCAACACGAGCGTCTCGTGTACTCTGTCCCTAGCGTCTCACTCACACCAGCCTGACACGAGTGTCTCGTGTATTCCGCCCCTTGAATGAGCGTCTCATTCTTACCAGTCTGACACGAGCGTCTCGTGTACTCCGTCCTGTGAGTGAGCGTCTCACTCACACCAGCCTGACACGAGCGTCTCGTGTGTTTCGTCGTTTGATTGAGTGTACCGTCCTTTCCAGTCCGTTACGAATGACTCGTGTAACCTGTCCGACCCTCACCTGACACAAGCGTTTCTTCTTGGTCTAACGTGTAGTTATATAAACCATTTTCCGAACAATCTTTTCCGTCGCGAATTTTTATCACAAATACCTGTGTACTGAAGTGTAAATATTTTAGACAGATTTATAAATAAAGTTTAGTTGAGTTTCACCACGTTTTTAATTTCTGTGAACCTGGACGCCGGCGAGCTTATACCTGGACACCGTTCCGAACCAGCTGAATCAGACGGAAGACGTCACCAGAGAAAAGCAGCAACGCGACAACGTTATACTTGCCAAGATTTCTTTTTTGCTGGAAACTCTCTCCGGACGTCTTGATTCTTACTTTGCTCTCTTCAACGATGGTCTTCGTCGATGTTGGTATATTATGGGGTGCATGGTCGATTTTATTCTTGCGTTCTTATTTTGCAACGTCTTCTACAACAGCTGCATTCGATGACGCCGATGAATGTGTGGAGCATAAGTGATCTCTCGACAATGTCTACAAAGAGGTGTGTGTGATGGTGGATGCTTCTGACAGTGGCTGCATAGAAGGCTTCCGACAATGACTGCACAGAAGGCTTTATTTTGCTCGTCACAATATCTGCACGGAAGGTTTGGTGAGTGTTACCGGCAATGTCTGCAAGGAATGCACTGAATGTGAGTTTCCTCTCGACAATGTCTGCATAAGAGTATGTATGATGCTGGAAGCTTCTGACAATGGCTGCGCAGAAGACTTATATGTGCTTCCGACAATGACTGCACAGAAGGCTTGTGTGTGCTTCCGACAATGACTGCACAGAAGGCTTTAGGTTGCTTCTGACAATGGCTGCTCAGAAGACTTATGTGTGCTTCCGACAATGGCTGGTCAGAAGACTTATGAGTGCTTCCGACTGCACAGAAAGCTTTGGGTTGCTTCTGACAATGACTGCAAGAATGCTTGTGTGTGCTTCCGACGTTGACTACACAGAAGGCTTTGGGTTGCTTCTCACAATGTCTGCACGAGAGGCTTGTGAGTATTTCCGACAATGCCTGCACGGAGCGCACTAATGCTAGAGTGGTCAGCACTCGCGTTTTTACAGGGCCTGTAGCGAGGGTGAACTACTCTACTTCATTGCTTTAAATGTGTAATCGAATCACAGATTCCCACAGAGCCGTATCTCATTCGACAGGGGCAGACTTTTTGTTTGTGTTTACTCCGGACGTTGTCTTAATAACCAAATTTCAGGATGCGATCCTATTTGTGGGCCAATCATGAACGAATGAGGTTTGACTTTAATTCATCAAGGGGCGGCCTAAATTTCGTTTACTTGCGGCGATCGACATCGTTCCTTTGTCACGCAAATGTCTACATGACGCTTCGCCCGTACTTGTCTATATTGACGTTGTTAATCTGACGTTTCTTGATGCATTTGAAAACTTGTTGCCAATTTCTTGATGTTTTAAATTAATTTAGTCACTACCATCATTGATAATACTTTGAATTAGGAAATCCGGTTCGCACCACATATCGAAGAAGCGTTGCGATTGTCGGTATCTTGCGACCGACTTACTAGATGTTCTTGTCCTCCGAAATCCTCCTTGTACACTGAGTATATAGTACGAATTATAAAGAAAGAAATGATGTGAATCTAAAACACAATCTGATACACAAAAATCACTTGTACCACGCCTGTTGTGATTCCCATATATAAATTACGATGTTGATATATTTCAGTGATTTAAAATATAATGAAAACAAAAGCTGCCTCCGCCGGTACATACACGCAACGCTATCGGATACACACTTTTAAATATTGAACAACACACATTGGGCTGTCATGTTTTCAAAGACACGACAACCCGCACATAATTTGATGAAATATGGCCACGCTTGAATTAGACGTCGATGTAAAAACACCGAAAATATATTATTTACATAAATTTTACGGTCGAGATTTATGCATACATGAATACGCTTACGCGTGGCCGCATGGCGTAAAACGAGACGAGAGCAGTAATATTTTAAGACGTTTAACAGAACGTTTATGACCCCAACACACATTTCAGGACGTTCTAATTGAAACACGTCCTGGTTTTGTTGCCGTGTTATCGCTGTTTTATACGCGCGATAAATATTTAATTGAAATTATAAATATTCGTGGTGGATTTGTGGCGTTTTGTATGTACATGGTTTCGAACTATGACTATAACCGTATTGTAAATCTTCTTGATTTCATCACCAGATTTAATTTTAAAAGCTCTTATTAACTACATATACAGGATAATCAAACTAATTGAAAACAGGATCGTTAAAAAATAATTGTTTCTTCCAGTATGTTCTAGAGCTCGCGGGCGTTGGTTGTATCCCAGCTATCGATTGGTAAAAATCTCTGCAATTCCGCATGCTCGCGTGCATCCGTCAAGAAAATCGTGATTTCGTGTATGTTAGGAAATTCTTATTTTTATTACATACACTTCTTGTCAAGTAAGAGACGGGTTTATAAGAAGACACGTGCGACGCTCAGAGACATGTTCAACAGCGACCAGCTAAAACCTTATCTAGCCGGCATACTAATACTTTCCGATATTTCTCGTGATTCCGAAAGGTACGTCTCGTCGTCCTTCCTTAACCCGGGCACATCTCTAAAACAACTTCTCATTATTATTCAGCGGGTCTTTCTTTAAATGTCTGTAATTTGCCTACGTCAAGTAAACGTGTCCCGTAATTTCGTTTCGTACAAATGTCAGTCACATTGCCCGCCATTTTCTATTTAAGATAGTCCGAAAAAAAACGAACGAAAGAAGTAAGGAATGAATCCTCTCCCTCCCTCGCTTATGTGAGTGTAAAGTGCACCCTCTAACCGCTTAGATGACGATGTTGTTGTTATAGTTAATTTATGGTATTTTGTGGCCTCAAATATGTGTTGGAATGCTTCTTTCTCGGAAAGCTTTGCGTCGTAAGTCATGACTTTTGTAATAAAACTTTTTATTTTAAATCAAACAAAGCAATCGATCTAGGGAAAGCCTCAATGACTCATAGGGCAACTGTGTAACTTTATCCTATATGCAAACTCTTGTTCGTAATCGGAATTTCCTGTATAAACCATATAAAAGTGGGCTACTTTCATGCGGAGGTGTCATACAGACAGTAATCGTGTGATTGTGCACATCAATCAGAGTCCGAGGGCGTGAATTGCAGTCAAATGTTATAGTGTGTGATCAAACTCCGAAAATCCGTCTGTTTTTCTGCATCTAGTACCATGGTTTGATGAAAAAATAATAACCTACAACCTCTACAGTGAGTTAAGAAAAAACATCCACCTTCTATATTTTGATACAACATTCGAAACAACTGCCATACGTGAACATAAACTCGTCCAAAAATTATCGCACATTGTATATCGTTCGCCACACTGTGACTATCAACCGTGCAATTAAAACTAAAAAAGGGAGATAAAATAAAAAGGGTTTAAACGATAATGTAGAGCCAAAAAAAAAGAGTTTAGCGCAAATTGACTAAAACGCCGACGGTAGCACGTAGCGGTACGCATTCCGCCTGTGATGAAGCTGCTCTTTATCTCGTCAAATTATTTCAGGGCCTGCGACACGTAATTATAATGTAGGTGTTCTGGTCAAAGTCTGATTACAGGCGGCCGGCTGAATGCTAGATCATAAAGCGTTCGGTATTACGTAAGGGTCGCCGAGGAAATGTTGTCATAACCCTTTATTCTGTTTGACCGTGGGCTTTCATATCTCACATGTGGGCTAAATAATGTCGCCTAATTGACTTTACTCGTGACGGACAAGATTTTAGATTATGTGGTTATGTCAGCGACGCCCCGATTAAAACAACGCATCGCCCCTTTAAATTGAAATAAATAATTTTCTAAAGCAGTGGTCAAGTAGGAGGCGTGGTGAAGGGTAGGATTTGACAGTAACTAATTTTTACTCCCATCAAACCACTTCACGCACAAATTGTTTAATGTTTAGTTACGTGCGTTAATGTTTAGTTACTCCACTTCAATCTCGTAAGCTTTTACATTTCATAACTCACACAATCAGTGACAACGTCAGTGTTATTAACGTAATAAGAAAAATCATTTCTTTTCAAAGCAGATGTAAAATCAGTATTAAAAGCAATGCAATTAGGTTTTACCCTTCTTTAGTTGCGCAAATTACTTGCTCTCTCTCCTTTTTCTCCTCATACTGAGTAATTAAAATAGCCTCTTACCGCAAATCGTAGTTCGCCAAATCGAGCAAATTCAATTCCGCTGAGTACACGCGATCTCAAAACGATGAAGGAAATAAGAGCCGCTTCTTCTCGGCCCAAATGAAACTCCCACGTAAATATTTGAATAGCACGAAGCTGCCTTGTACTCGCGAATTCAAAGACAGAAGAAAAAAATGCTTGAAGCAGTTAGTGGTAGAGGTTTCAATGATCACGTGGGTAAGAAATATGAAGAAATAAAAAAAATGTTAATCTACGTTTATTTATTTTTAATAATATTATGCCCGTCAGCTGAAACAGAATTTAACGTGCAGGTATGGCGAGGCTTCCCTGTTCACGGCATTCATGATTAAACAGGCAGAATGTAATCTGCGGAGTATCGACATTTTCAACCAGTTAATCTCTCCCTGTACATGAGATACATGCTCGCCGATATCAGCCCCGAGCAGACATTTAATATATTCTAAATAAGTTTTAACAAAAAGTACATAACGAGCAACCTGTTTACAGAGACCTGAAACAAAGGACGCAATGTTTCAAACACTAGGGCCTCAGTATTTAGAAAACTATTTACCTCACATTAGCGAATAACTTGTGTCAACAACGCATGCCAGACATTCGGCATGCATTAATAATAAAACCGGCGCAACTTGAATTTACGCGCGCCCTTATTAACGCAATTCCTGGGAATTTGATGAGCACTTACATTAAAGGGAAGCACCGGCATTAGTCGCGTAAGTTACGTGAGGGGGAAACATTGAAAAATCTGAGGATCGTGAGTGGGTGTAACAGATGATCTCGAGGGGGCAC
The DNA here is from genome assembly GCA_039766575.1 of Serrognathus titanus. Lineage (NCBI taxonomy): Eukaryota > Metazoa > Arthropoda > Insecta > Coleoptera > Lucanidae > Serrognathus > Serrognathus titanus. The sequence continues at coordinate 2,539,616 of CM077911.1, forward strand.
CGAACGTTGGTGCGGTTCAGGAAAATCGTTACTACTTGGCGCGCAAGAGGATGTTTTCATCCCCTTTGTTGCATACGTGTATTAAGGGCACTTCCAGAATAAACCAAATCCAATTTTGCAATTGTAATCATGTTTGAAAATAATAGGTACCGGTCTCATTTCATAACCATAAAGGTTGATGGAAAACAAGAACGTTCAGTCTGTTTCATGGAGGATCTGAATAGTGCTTACTTTTCGAAAACATTAGATTGCACTTTATTGCATTTTTTGTTTTATTAAAAGATGTTATGATCATTGGAGTTGACTAAAACAAAATATCTGCCACATTTCATAACCGTAAAGGTTGAAAGTGTAAACAAGAATTTATCTTTCAGGTTTGTCTGTCTCATGGACGATATATAATGTATATTTCTAACACATTTTGTAAACCGTTTGTATTTTATGACGATCTCCGTTTTATTCCTCAATATTTTGATAGTTACGATTAACCAATAAAGCATATCATAATCGTAAACGTTGACAAAAAATATCTTTCGGCTTTGTCTGTCTCTTGGAGATTCTAAATTTTACATTTCTTATACTTTTCGAAAATTATTTGCAGTGTGTTACGTATTTTTCTGTATTCGTGATGTGGAGGTAGTTGGAGTTGACCAGTCAAAGCGATGGGCCTCATTGTATGACCGTAAAGGTTGAAAATGTGAACAAAGAAATATCTTACACCTTTATCTGTCTGATGAGGGATCTAAATCGTGCTTTCTTACACTTTTTAAAAACCATTTGCAGTTTACTACGTATTCTTTTCTATTCGTGGCTGTAAAAGTAATTGGAGTGGACTAATCAAAGCAGCGGCCACATTGTATGTCCATAAAGGTTGAAAATATGAACAAAGAAATATCTTTCGGCTTTATCTGCCTCGAGCGGGATCTAAATCGTGCATCTCCTAGATTTTTCGAAAACCATTTGCAATTTGTTATGTCTTCCTTTATACTCGTGGATATAAAGATAGTTGGATTTAATCAATCGAAGTGACAATCTCATTGCATGACCGTAAAGGTTGAAAATGTGAACAAAGAAATATCTTACACCTTTATCTGTCTGATGAGGGATCTAAATCGTGCTTTCTTACACTTTTTAAAAACCATTTGCAGTTTACTACGTATTCTTTTCTATTCGTGGCTGTAAAAGTAATTGGAGTGGACTAATCAAAGCAGCGGCCACATTGTATGTCCATAAAGGTTGAAAATATGAACAAAGAAATATCTTTCGGCTTTATCTGCCTCGAGCGGGATCTAAATCGTGCATCTCCTAGATTTTTCGAAAACCATTTGCAATTTGTTATGTCTTCCTTTATACTCGTGGATATAAAGATAGTTGGATTTAATCAATCGAAGTGACAATCTCATTGCATGACCGTAAAGGTTGAAAATGTGAACAAAGAAATATCTTACACCTTTATCTGTCTGATGAGGGATCTAAATCGTGCTTTCTTACACTTTTTAAAAACCATTTGCAGTTTACTGCGTATTCTTTTCTATTCGTGGCTGTAAAAGTAATTGGAGTGGACTAATCAAAGCAGCGGCCACATTGTGTGTCCATAAAGGTTGAAAATATGAACAAAGAAATATCTTTCGGCTTTATCTGCCTCGAGCGGGATCTAAATCGTGCATCTCCTAGATTTTTCGAAAACCATTTGCAATTTGTTATGTCTTCCTTTATACTCGTGGATATAAAGATAGTTGGATTTAATCAATCGAAGTGACAATCTCATTGCATGACCGTAAAGGTTGAAAATGTGAACAAAGAAATATCTTTCGTCCTTACCTGCCTAATGAGGGTTCTAAATCATTGATTTCTTACGCTTTTCAATAACCTTTTGCACTTTATTACGTCTTCCTGTGTACTCGTGGATGTTAAGGGTAGTTAGATTTGATTAGTCAAATCGTCGGCCTCATTGTATGACCGTAAACGTTGAAAATATGAGCAAATAAATATCGCGCGTTTTTATCTGCCTAATGAGGGATCTAAATCGTGCTTTCTTACACATTTCGAAAACCATTTGCACTTTATTACGTCTTCCTTTGTACTCGTAGATGGATTTGATCAATCAAAGTGCCGGCCTCATTGCATGACCGTAAAGGTTAAAAACGTGAACATGGTTTTGTCTAGGGAATAAATCATTCGATTTTTACACTTTTCGCAAACTATTTGCACTTTATTTTGTCCTCCTTTATATTCTTGAATATTTTGGTGGTCGGAGTTAATAAATCAAGGCACCGAATTCATTGCACGACCGTAAATGTTGAAACCGTGAACAAGATGTTGTCTGGGTAATAAAACCGATCGTTTCTTACATTTTTCACAAACCATTTGCATGTTATATTTATGAATATTTTTATGGTTAGAATTAATAAATCGAATCACCGAACTTATTACATTGTCTCTTACAGTTTTCGCAAACCGTTCACAATTTATCACATCCTCCGTTGTATTCATGAATGTTTTGGTAGTTGGAGTTAATAAATCTCTTGCACTTTTCGAAAACTGTTTACAGCATATTATGTCTTCCACTGTATCCATGAGTATTGGAGTTGGAATTGGTCATCAAAGCAACGAGCTCATTTCATGACCGTAGAGGTCGATCGAAATCACACGTGAAGTATTTTTCCATTTTGTCATCGCAGAATCAATAAAGGTATAATTAAGTAGACGCACTCCACAATCCAAGGAGAGATATAGAGAATGCCGTATGCTTCAGTTTTTAAATTCCATCCATCTCGTGAGCCACTAAAAATGACTTGTTCCACTTTTTAAAATTTATAAATCAATATGATGTAAAACTTGCATGAAACGAAGATGTAATATAACGTGAATGAGATTTAGTTGGGCCACAAAGCATCGACGTATTTCAATATCGCGTAATTGATGCCTAATGAGGGATCTAAATCATTGATTTCTTACGCTTTTCAATAACCTTTTGCACTTTGTTACGTCTTCCTGTGTACTCGTGGATGTTAGGGTAGTTGGATTTGATCAATCAAAGTGCCGGCCTCATTGCATAACCGTAAAGGTTAAAAATGTGAACAAAGAAATATCTGTCGTCTTGATTTGTCTCATGAGGGAACTAAATCGTACTTTCTTACACATTTCTAAAACCATTTGCACTTTGTTACGTCTTCCTCTGTACTCGTGGATGTTAAGGGTAGTTGAATTTGATCAATCAAACCGTCGGCCTCATTGTATGACCGTAAAGGTTGAAAATATGAACAAATAAATATCGCGCGTCTTTATTTGTCTCTTGAGGGGTCTAAATCGTACTTTCTTACACATTTCGAAAACCATTTGCACTTTGAGACGTCTTCCTCTGTACTCGTGGATGTTAAGTGGATTGGATTTGATTAATCAAACCGTCGGCCTCATTGTATGACAGTAAAAGTTGAAAATACGAACAAATAAATATCGCGCGTCTTTATCTGCTTAATGAGGGATCTAAATCGTTCAGTTCTTACGCTTTTCGAAAACCATTTGCACTCCGTTATGTCTCACTTTGTACTCGTGGATATAAAGGTAGTTGAATCTGATCAATGTAAGCGCCGACCTCATTGTATGACCGTAAAGCTTCATTTGTATTCATGGATGTTAAGATAGTTGGAGTGGACCAATCAAAGCGCTGGTCTCATTATATTACCGTAAAAGTTGGAAATGCGAACAAATAATCTTGAACTCTTCAAAAATGATTTGACCTTTATTACGCCTTCCATTTTATTTCATTCATACATTTTGGCGATGAATTTTAAATTTGCTTTGTGCAGTGAAATAAATGAATTATATTTCTTTATTGGCAATTGTCTCGCTTAACCTCCGAATTAAAATTTCAATTTTACTCATCGCAGAATGAGAAAAGAGAGACGAAATAGTCTTCAGCGTTTCAAGAAAAGAAAGAAAGAAGCAGAGAATCCTTGAGTTCCTTGGAGCAGAATTTGAAAAATAACGAAGTAAATAAATTCAATCTGGCACAGTTCGCTGCACCGACAAATGAAATTACCTTCGAATTCCATTATATCGCGGCGATGAATTTTTAATAACGCCTAATGGAAACGATAATTTAAAAATTGACGTCCCACAGCATTGTCCTCTACGTAATTTGTTTCGCCGCGATGGATTAGTTTAATTAAAAATAAATTTATAATAGATTTCGCCCGGTTCATCTATCACGGAGGACACAATCGAATCAAAACGGGGCAGAGACCGCATTGCGGTCACAATACAGTACGCTTCAACTTTTTGTTGACGTGCTCACTGTTTGAAATATATTTCTCTCTCGATGCAATATTGCATTTTCATCCCCCATTTATATTTGTCATTAGATCTTGACCTTGAAAGCAACGTATTTGGAACAAAATCATATTTTTAATAGAAAATTTGGATTTATTTGTTTATCATCATCATAAGTTATGGTGGATGCAATGTGTGAATGCAAAATGTTATATTATTTCCTGCGAAATATGTAAATGTAAGTAGACAAACGGCCCCCCAAGTTTAGATTCAAATGCAAATCGGCGATTTACATATTTATCGGTTACAGTTCTGTGTTATATTGAACTGGTTCGTCTCCACCACCCGTTACAACTAGTCAGCAATGTCAGCAGATTCCGGATCAGATTACAACTATTATGCAATATTCCTTACATTGCGCAAACGGGGGATCATATCCCGCATGATCTATTAGTCGGCGAGGATGTATACATATATATAACGCAAATACTTGGAGTGAATCAAGGCGAGATTTATCGTCGACCCAGTATTTTATAAATTCTCGTAATGGCAGAGTTATTTCGCTCGCCAAATACGTGCACTGTTTTACGTGAATCGATGTCGGACAAGTGTAATAAATAATTCGAGGGACTTTCATGTTACATGAAACGGCTCTTATTCCACTTTGAAGCGAAATGAACTTAAGCCATGAGAAATGATGCTAGGCGGTATCTTTTACTGGAAAATAGCGGCATCAATTACGCGATATTGAAATACGTCGATGCTTTGTGGCCCAACTAAATCTCATTCACGTTATATTACATCCTCGTTTGATGCAAGTTTTACATCATATTGATTTATAAATTTTAAAAAGTGGAACAAGTCATTTTTAGTGGCTCACGAGATGGATGGAATTTAAAAACTGAAGCATACGGCATTCTCTATATCTCTCCTTGGATTGTGGAGTGCGTCTACTTTATTATACCTTTATTGATTCTGCGATGACAAAACGGGAAAATGCTTCACGTGTGATTTCGATCGACCTCTACGGTCATGAAAAGAGCTCGTTGCTTTGATGACCAATTCCAACTCCAATACTCATGGATACAGTGGAAGACGTAATACGCTGTAAACAGTTTTCGAAAAGTGCAAGAGATTTATTAACTCCAACTCCAAAACATTCATGAATACAACGGAGGACGTAATAAATTGTAAACGGTTTGCGAAAACTGTAAGAGACCAAGAGACGAATTATTTTATTGTCCTGACAAAATCTTGTTCTCGTCTCCAATATGTACAGTCATGCAATAAGTTCGGTGATTCGATTTATTAATTCTAACCATAAAAAATATTCATAAATACAACGTGCAAATGGTGTGTGAAAAATGTAAGAAACGAACGGTTTTATTACCCAGACAATATCTTGTTCACGTTTTCAACATTTACGGTCGTGCAATGAGTTCGGTGCCTTTATTTGTTAACTACAATCATCAGAATATTCATGAATACAAAGGAGGACAAAATAAAATGCAAATAGTTTACGAAAAGTGTAAGAATTGAACGATTTTATCCCCTAGACAAAACCATGTTCACGTTTTCAACCTTTACGGTCATGCAATGAGGTCGGCGTCTTGATCTGGTAACTTCAACCACCAAAATATTGAGGAATGCAACGGAGGACATAATAAAGTGCAAATGGTTTACGGAAAGCGTAAAAAACCAACGATTTTATTCCCCAGACAAAATCGTTTTCAGTTTTTTACGGTTATGGAATGAGGTCGCCGTCTTAATTCGTTAAGTCTAACCACCAAAATATTCGTAAATAAAACGGAGGACGTAATAAAGTGTAAATGGTTCTCGAAAAGTGTAAGAAACGAACTATTTTACTCCCCAGACAAAACCATGTTCGCATTTTCAACCTTTACGGTCATGCAATAAAGTTGGTGCCTCGATTTGTTAACTCCAACCCCAAAATATTCGTGAATACAACGGAAAACGTAATAAAAAGCAAATAGTTTTCGGAAAGTGTAAGAGTCGAACGATTTTATACCCTGAACAAAACTATATTCACGTTTTCAACCTTTACGGTCATACAATAAGGTCGGTGTCTTGATCTGGTATCTCCAACCACCAAAATATTCAAGAAAGTAGTGGACGACATAATGAACTGCAAAAGGTTTCCAATAAGTGTAAAAGACGAACGATTTTATTATCTAGACAAAAGGGTTCAAGTTTTCTCAACATTTACGGTCATGCAATGAGTTCCGTGACTCGATTTATTAACTCCGACCACCAAAATATTCATCAATACAATAGAGGATATAATAAAGAGCAAAATGTTTTCGGAAAGTGTAAGAGTCGAGCGATTTTATCCCCTAGACAAAACCATGTTCACGTTTCCAACCTTTACGGGCATGCAATGAGGTCGGTGTCTTAATCCGTTAAGTCCAACCACCAAAATATTCGTGAATACAACAGAGGACGTAATAAAGAGCACAAGGTTTTCGAAAAGCGTAAGAGTCAAACGATTTTATCCCCTAGACGTAACTATGTTCACGTGTCCAAACTCTGCGGTGATGCAACGGGGTCGGTGCCTTAATCTGGTAACTCTAACCACCAAAATATTCAGGAATGTAACGGAGGACGTATGAACTGCAAAAGGTTCCCGATAAGTGTAAAAGTCGAACGATTTTATTTCCCAGACAAAACCGGATTCCCATTTTCTCAATATTTACGACCATGCAATGAATTCACTGACTCGATTTGTTAACTCCAGCAACCAAAATATTCGTGAATACAACGGAGGACGTAATAAAGTGTAAGTGGTTTTCGAGAAATGTAAAAAACTATTTTACTCCCCAGACAAAACCATGTTCACGTTTTCAACCTCTATGGTTATGCAATGAGGTCAGTGTCTTAATCAGTTAAGTCCACCAAAATATTCGTGAAGACAATGGAAGATGTAGTAAAGAACAAATGGTTTTCGAAAAGCGTAAGAGTGGAACGATTTTATCTCCTAGACAAAACATGTTCATGTTTTCAACCTTCACGGTCATGCAATGAGGTCGGTGTCTTGATGTGGTAACTCCAACCACCAAAATATTCAGGAACGTAGCGGAGAAGTAATGAATCGCAAAAGGTTCCCGATAAGTACAAAAAACGAACGGTTTTATTTCCCAGACAAAACCGGGTTCACGTTTTCTCAATATTTATGGTCATGCAATGAGTTTAGTGATTCGATTTATTAACTCCAAACACCAAAATATTCATGAATACAACGGAGGACATAATCAAGTGCAAACGGTTTTCGGAAAGTATAAGAGTCGAACGATTTCTTCCCCTATACAAAACCATGTTCACGTTTTTAATCTTTACGGTCATGCAATGAGGTCGGTGTCTTGATCTGGTAACTCGAATCACCAACATATTCAGAAATGCAACGGAGGACGTAACGAACTGCAAATTGTTCCCGAAAAATGTAAGAGGCGAATGATTTTAGTCCCCAGATAAAACATTGTTCACGTTTTCGCAACCTTTACGGTCATGCAATGAGGTCGGTGCCCCGAATCGTTAACTCCAACCCCAAAATATTCATGAATACAACGAAGACGTAATAAAATACAAATGGTTTTCGGAAAGTGTAAAAGTTGAACGGTTTTATCCCCCCATGCAAATTCGAACCACGAATTCAACATCTGTGGTAATAAAATGAGTCCAAAGCTTAACTATAAGTACCAAAATGTGCTTGGAGGAAACATTTAAGAAGACAGCTGATTGTTTCGTGGAAAACTGTTAAGTCCATGGTGTAGATGAGTTGATGTTTGACAATTACTTGGGTAGCTTCGAGAGACTTTTTTTGTGGGACCATTTTTATCAAGTTGAGAGATGATCTGTCTCTTGTTAGGACATTAATGGAGTTCATTTCGTGCAGTTAAGAAACCACTCTACTACTTTGCATGAAATTAATTCTAAAGACGCGACGCTGGATGCGATGTATAATTGTTGCCTATTAATAACCCCTGAAGTTGAAATCAAATATGTGCGCGCTCATGACGTTCAGCGAGCGCGAATATATATATCTTCTAATGGAACACGTATGTGGGAGACTTTTTGCCTCCCCCTCTCCCCCGCAATATGGCACATAATTGCGCGAGGCAGAAGCCTTCGTTCGGGGTTAATTAGAGCCGTAGATTATAATGTGCGTTAACAATAGCAGTAATTTCGTCGACAAACAAGCAAAACATAATCAGCAATTACCAAGTCGAAATAATAAATTCCTCTCTCTGTCTTAAACAGGGTGGCAAGTGAGGCACGGATGGAATAACAACTCGGTAAGAAGTTGAGGCAATTTATCAAAACAGAAAACGATTTGCATAAATGAAAATCTTTCGCAGCTTTGCATTTAATGAAAATTTCCCGGTACCCACGCAAGTAAGCTTCATACAAGTATGGAGAAGAATAAGATGGCACTGAGGTGACCAAGCCAACAAACACATGCACTCGGGTAATAAAAGCTCCATTCGGCAGTCTCGTAGTTGCGTTGGTTAGGTCCCTTGGTAATGCATTTGCCGCTCGGTCAGGACCACCGGAATTCATGTGAATTCTATATGAGAGATGGAATTATCCTGTCGGGGATTGTATTTCGATGCACACCACTGGTATTTCCTCCAACAAGCAGGAGCTTGGGGGCTTGAAGGTTTAATAAAAAAATGTACTATAACCACCCAGCATTTATCAAGTAATATCAACCAATCAATTTGTTCGATTGAGGTCGGTATACAAATTTGTCTTAAATTTCTGATTAAAATCGTTCAGCCTTTGCGAAATTGAATACCTTGATTCCGCCTCTGCCCTTTCTCTCTCTTGTTTGAGAACGGCTTTTACATGAAATTCATTATTTTTAACCGTAAGAGAAAGAAGCTAATTTAAATATTTATTGTGGAATATAAGAATTCGCAGGACGCTGGAGGCTTTCTCGTGCCAACAGAAGATATGATTTAATAATGCTTTTATTCGGCCGCGAAATAAAAGCGCACCAGTAAATAACTCCACAAAGAAATGTGGAATTTTAAAGCGGGCCAGCGGCCCAGGTAAATTACAAATTCAACGGCGAGGGCGGTGTGTGTATTAAACATGACTTATTAGCAGTGTTTTTTTTTCCCTCGGTCTATTTACGATTCTGTCGAAATGAGACATACATATTCAATGGAGGCCAGGCCGAACAGGACGCGTTCGCCTTTTAATAGAAATTTAGATCAAATTCTGGATAAACCTTCGCGGTACGTGGAGGGCCTTCGCCGGTTTATTATTATGGCGAAAACGTCAATACAACTCGGAGGCGTTAGGTGCGGCAGAACTTATAACATAATAAACCCGTGAGAGCTACATACCAAATGAATCCCGGCCGAAACTTGGTAATTGAGTTTCTGAACATATGTAAGAGTTACTCGTGGTGATTCGAAGGAAGCTGAAATTCCTTTACCGCTTCAGTGATACGGATTGGAACTCATCTCGAAAAGTCTAACCTAATCATCTGATAATAAAATTGATTAAAAGAATGAGGCATTAATTTTCAATAAAAAGAGTGTGTGTGAATTTTCTTACAGATTCGACGTTTCTTTGGCTACCTTTCCACTTTTAGAAATCTAAAGTGGTTTAAAAAATCAGGACCGGTGCGGAGATCATTTAAATAAGGGCTTTACTTTTTAGCAAATTTTCTTGACCCCCTAAACGACGTTAGATTGCGAAAATTGCGAACCTCAAGCGATCAACAAATCCCAAAGAATCCGATGGGGATCTCGAATTTTGTCTCTGGTGTCCAAGTAAGCATGTATAGGTCCGGATTATAAAAAAATATACATTTTCAGGCTTTTAAAAATTCCATGAACTGAACTGTTTATGTAATGTGGCCCTTTCTTACGCAAACGTCCTGTACTGAACGGGGCCCCATTCAATTCGGTTTCGATTCCAGAATTAGAGTTCGTTCTTCGTCGACGCTTGCAATCTTCATAATAGCATTACGGCACCCCCTTCCCTTTCATAAAAATTAGTTCCTACCCACTTCATTGATCATTTCGTGTACTTAACGGAAACCCTAAGGTTATTCGAGTTTCGGTGAAGTAATTTAGTTCTGGAACGCATAAATCTGATATAACCAAAGTCAGTTAATTTACTTCACGAAATTAAAATAACTAACTCCAGTTGGAAATTCGCTGCCTGTTCGTAACGAGCAATGAAATTTGCGTGCACGTGCAGCCTGTACTTACTTTGTTTAATGTGGATACGGTAATTAAATCACTTCATTTGGTCAGTACGTTCGGGGTGGGTTGTTGTATGAATTCCGTGTAGTTCGATTGTAATTGCTTCTAGTGACGGCTTTCTGTTTCCATCTTTCTAACGATCGCTTTACTTTTTATTCGAGATACCTACAAGCTTTCGAAAAATATTTTAGCAGAACAAATATTTATATTTATGAGGTAAACGTTGTAGCAGGGTAAATATTTACTTACAGTTACGCTTGCGCCAGTTATTTCCACCCCGACGGCCTATAGGTAGTGCTTTCCTGCAATTTTCATTTATTTCAAATGACATTTTCAAATTGTTTTTTTTTCCGGCGCGCAATTCGGACAATGCCGCAATAACAAAAACGGACGTTTACTTTTCGGGGGGATTCAATCAATTGAAAAAACCATCCCCACTCACGAACCCGTGTTTTTCCCGCGACGCTAAAATCAATTCACCTGCTCGTTTTTCACTTGGCCGAAAACGTTTTATTGACTTAATACTCCTCCATGTTGCCCATTATTATCAGCAACTTAAAAGCCGAAAAGAATCGCCAACCCTTTTATGCAAATGGCGGAAGGGATTTTTTGACGTTTGTTGTTTCCCGCCGAACGAACGGCTTTTAAAATCTTGAACGAAACGAATCGGACAATCTGCTCGTGTATTTATGGAAGAGAGTGTAAAAAATAATGTAGATATAGAGTAACAAAATTACTTTCTCGCCCTCGACGTTTTTTGTACCGAGCAAGCCGCAGGCGAGGTTGATGAATATTCCTTAGCCCGGAGAATATTATTTAGTTACTTTCCTCAGAAGTTTCAAAACCAGATTCGCTTTATTAATAAAGGGAGTTTTATTCAGCTCATTTAAATAATTGATTAATGTATTACCTGCTCGTGATATAAACACCTACTTCAATCAAGCTTCGGAAGTTAACCATGGCAGTTTCCTCTCATAGCAAATAATTTGCTTCCTGCTTCCCACCCAACAATATGAGTTGTTTCTCCTCAGGATTATCGATTCATCCAATGTTGTTACACCCTGTGTAGTTAATCATCGCATCGCAGGATTTGCATGTACATGTACACCAACAAACAAAAGTTATGCGCAAAATAAACGCACTTGATTACGTATAGAAAACAAATCTAAATCCTAATTGCGAGCTTCTCCGGCGGTACAATTAAGTCTTGTTTGTAATGGCCACGCGCTCTCTCTATCAATAAGAAAGGATTCCCCGGACGTATTTTTCTTTTGGGCCGGCCGGGACTCCAAGTGATTGATGGCTGCCCACTTATACCCTTCTTTTCTACAAGGACTAAAAGAGTAACGCCGGCTAAAAATAACTGCGAAATAAAAATGCCCCAATCTTAAGAAATTCTGACAACATAATGTTCCTTTCAACCCGTCAGCTTTTCACCAAAGTAAATTCTTCATCTTTATAAATAAATGTAATATTATTTGCTGTAATTCAAAAGTTGAATAACCTTGTTAACGCCTTTCCATGGAAAGCCCCAATTCCCAGATCGTTTTTAATTAGTTAATGAACGCTTATAATATCAGTTCCTTATGCGAAACCATATAAAGGGTTGTAGATGGCACGAATTAGCGTCTCCTGTCAACAACAATTGAAAAATGAGACTTACTGCTGCGAGCACTTTTTGCACTTCTCATGTAAGCTTTTAATATACTTCAACTGTTTCAGGACTTTCGTTTTTGAGTTATAGTTCTTGTTGGTGCGCGCTAACATCAACCCTCAAACAGCCAGTGAGCTACAGGGTGTTAATATACTTCAGTCATTTATGAATACTGAGTAGATTCATTCACCCAATCATAATGGTCTCCTTTATTTGAAAATCTACGAAACTACTAAAAAAAAGTAAAGTAAAACCCACCTCAATACTATATAATTGGCGCCCAACGTGGGGCAAGAAAACATAATAATTCCCAAGATGAACGCCAATAAGTACTCAACAATATATAAAAAATACCCAAAATAAGGGGTCAGAACGTAACTATACAAATTGCATCCAACATTTGATGTCCAAGTAAGCATGCACAGGCCCGGATTCGAAAAAAATTATAGGTATTTAGCCCTTTAAAAAGTTCCATGAGGCATCAAACTTACAAAAAGCGGTTTTACCTACTTTTTCGTCTTGCTTGTTTGGCAATGCATAGGTTGCGAGACGGGGTGGGCCGCAAATTGATTGTCGGTAGCTCGAAACCTGGATGTAAAAAGGGCGCCACCAAGCGTAAAATTATCAAAGTAGACTGGTAAAATTCGTGGCGCCGCTAAGGTGAAATCGTTCGAAATTCACACAAGTTATACCCGCAGAACAGATACGATTGACAGTCATCCTGTATAGTGACACAATGAACAGTCAACGCGAAATTAAAAGCGTGAGTACCGACAAGGAATTCTTTGATCGGTTTACAACGAAATTTCGAAACGTTGTCTTCAAAATAACAACGTACGGTTGCAAAAAACATGAAAGTTAAATAAACGTCAGAAGGAACTCAAATCTACATTAAAACTGGATCTAAACAACGGTTCAAGACGAACCAAAGCCTACATTAGGCCAAATCGTACTCGGGGGTACAGATATGTACCCAAAATTAACGTATGCGCAAATTAACGCAAAAGTTTCTACCATACCAAGACGATCTCCACCAATCCTACCATGTGATCGGTCTTGGAAAGGCTGCGACTCTCGAAGTGGATTTTGCTCAAGTCGGCAGCTCCTAACAGGGTTCCTATAAGGCGAACAACGATGTCGCGATAGAAAAGGTTCTCGAAATCGATGGTATCGGCGACAAACTCGTTCGAGAAGAACCAAATGGTTACGTTAACTTGAACAAGCGGGGAGGGCCGTTTCAGACCCTAATTATTCGCACCACACGAAGTGCCATTGGAAGAAACTACAACCATAAGCGAAAGAGAAAGAAGCTAGGCCGAACGAAACTCATCCCAGAAAGCAATTGGGCGAACTTGAAGAACACGTATCGCCTTGATTCTTGAAGCAAAACTTTATGCGCTAAAAAGCGCTGAATTTGAACTTCCATATATTATTCACAAGCAAAACTCTGAGCAGTCAAAATCCTCAAAGCACAGGCTCAATAAGCGCGACCAGAAAATGCAGTCGTTGATTGTGAAAAATGTATAATATGAACACTCAAGGTTGCAAGCGGCCACCCATGGTCTACATATTCGTTTTTAGAACAGTGTTCCCAATGCTTATCGAAAGGAACTTTAAATGTTACGGGCGATGTCATTTTTCTCCCTCTTAGAGATGCCCGACAAAAATGAGTTGAGTTTCCGTTAGAGTTTCTTTCGGGGTAGTTCCCGTTTGAGTTACAAGAGGGTTTCTATGATACCAAGACGATCTCCACCCATCCTACTATGTGTTCGATCTTGGAATGGCTGCGGCTCTTGAAGCGGTTGGTAGGTCCTAACAGGGTTTCTGAGCGGCAAACAACAATGTCGTGGTAGAAGATGTTCTCGAAATCGATGGTATCAACGACAAACTCAATCAGGAAGAATCAAACGGTTACGTTAACTTGAACTAGGGTTTCAGACCCTAATTATTCGCACCCAACAACGTCCCCTAAAAGCAGTTGGACAAACTTAAGCGATTACGTGCCGTCTTGATTCTTGAAGCACGTCTTTATTCGTTAAAAAGCGTTAGATTTGAACTTCCAGATGTTCTTCATAAGCAAAACTAAATCCCCAATAACTCTGGGCGGTCAAAAGTTCTCAAAATGCGGGCACAAAAGCGCAACCAGAATAGGCGACCGTTGCATGTGAAATGTGCTTCTAAAATACCATAGCGGACGCCCAAGTTGAACAAGAACAAAAATAATAAGAAATAATAAACAAATACAGAAAAACCCCGAGAACAGAGCATAAAATTGGCGCCCAACGTGGGACCAAATTAAAAAAAAATACCGAAATACCCTGAGAGAACGCAGCATAAAATTGGCGCCCCAACGTAGGGCCAAATAAAAAAATAGCTTCTACAATATGAACAAAAATAAGCAGCGAAGTAAATTAATGTTAACTGCTGTCAAACGATAGGGATATTGGTATACTTTTTTGGTCGTCAACCTTCTTTTCTTATGACAGTACCATTCTCACAAATCCTCACTACAACGTAGGTTTAAAGTTTGTACAAAATATTCGTTTCAATAAGAAAAAACTCTTTTTTTTAAGAGTTTCAAGTAGAGAGCAACGATTTTTACCTAAAAATAACAGCCGACGCCAAATCCAAACGTGTGAGTTTTTGAACGCATGTTAATATAGCAGTGTCTCCTCTCCCTATTTCTTTCTTTATTTTTCTAAACACTTTCCAACTACTTCTTCACACCTGTCGCTCATGTAATACGTTATATACTAAGAGCGCGCAATTTAATATGTCCGCGCGAGTATATTTGACGCTCTCAGTACTTACAGTGTGTACACTAAATAGCTAATATCACTTTGGCGTGCTATCGGGTAAATTTAAATAAATGTCGAATTTTAGTTTATTAACAATTACTATACAATGGTTTCACGGTCTCGGTCGGCGTGCGACGATCAGCAATTACCTTCTGCCCATTCCATTTCTTCGTCTTTTCGTCGTCCTGAATTTTACCTTTGTCTTCCGGGAAGATTCGTCAGAACTTATTTACCGTTTGGGCGCTTCCCGAAAGACAATGCGTCACAATTGTAGTGAGAATGACCAGATGTTTCAGAGTGCCGCTACATCACAATTTCATATGTTTTTTTAACTGTCTTCTTAATTTGAATACATAGAACCAAGTGGTTTTCACGCTCAATTCAGACAGGAAGAAAAATGCGATACTCAAATTTATTATTTAACACAACTGCGTTTTTGTCATCGTGACACTTTTGAAACTTTCGAATTCCCCAAACTCGATTAGGTCCTTCGTTGATCATCACAAAATCGCTCAATTATTCAGCACTTTTGTCGTAATTAGTTTTGACAGGGCTGCTGCACCCGTTCATCCGAGCGCTCAAGAATTTCGCTTATTTACCGAATTCATTTTGTAACTCGCAAAGTTTAGTTGGTCGGTTAATTTCGCTAGCATTCGCGTTAAGGTTAATTATTCGCTGTTGGAGAAAAGGAGGTTCAAATATCCTAAGTGCGCAATCAGTGGTGAATTGGTATCGATATATCATCGATCAACTGATAGCAGAAAATCTTTAAATAATAAAACTTAGTATCAATAAATAACTTCACTAGCACATGTTCCTTTGTATAACGTAAGACTGGTCCCATAATCTATTAATTTAGTGTAAAAGTAAAGTACACAGAAAATGAAATGTGCTTTGCGCCTTATTTAGGCATATTACGAGCAATATCACAGAAGTTGGTAATTGCCGAAACACGCAAGGTATCTGGTGACTTTTAATTTATACGAGTTCCGAAATATTTACAGCGACGGCGACAGTCGTATTGGTAAAACATCTGTTGGAATTTAAAAAAAAAACGCACTGCAATAAAGCTTTTATAGGTATACGAATCGACATAGGGGTGTGTGAAGGGTTTTGGGATGAAAGACATACATTATTTAATTTTTAATTTCTTCTCCATGCGGAACCGCATTGTTTAGATTTTCGAAAATTCCCCTTCTTAAACAATTCTTTCCGAGAGGTACTGCCCCCTATTGGAACTTTCGTTCGGCACTCTTCATTTGGGTCATTGAAGTGACTTAGATAATGTTATTCAATCTTGACCGATTGATTCTCACCCCCCATGGGCGCCAACTTCATTCTTACGTGATCAGAAATTCTTTATTTATTCTAGAATATCTAAATGACCCTTACCTTAATGAGGTCTGTGTTTTGGCTAACAATTGTCGCTCGGACCTGGGAGTTGTTTACTTTAACCACTAAAGCGTGCGATGCTTCCGTGAAGTAATTTAGATTTTAAAACAATTTAATTTTAACTTTTTGGCTGTTCACAGAGATATGACTTTTAACGAGATTAGAAAACAATGTTTTCAAATGGAACGAAGAGTTTATCTAATTTTCCATGCTTGTGACACACGTAATTTATTGCCCTGTAGGTATTATTTGCTAACAACAGTTTAGTATTTGGAGAGTGGTTGAGATATTCGGTTGAGTGCAGTTATTATTTTTCATAATTAGTGACTTATGTACAATGGAACTTCAGCAACAGTAGAACCTGGCTAGGCGAACTAAATTCCAATGATTTTTTTTTTGTGGAGCTACATGAAGCAACTAGTGTATACTGTACCTATAAACATATGACTTAATAGTGAGGGTTCACAATGCCGCCGACAGTATTTGTGCTAATCGCGACATACCAATGCGAATCACTTCTTCGCCGTCCTTGCGTATGTCACACTAATGACGGACGTCACCTCACCTTTTTTTTTAATCAAGTGGTGAACGTTTGCTTGAGGGTATGGTACAGTGATTATCTATATGGTGAGTGTGCTAGATACATCATTGCTATTTTTGGAAAGGCTAGATACACTGCTATACTATTCGCTGAAAGCGCTGACTATCTTATTACCAGAAGTATATGTGTTATCATTGTACACCATGGTCAATGGCATACCAGAATTAAATTTCTTAGATTAACATATCTCCAAAAATAACTTGGATTCTGGTATATATTCATCTAAAAACTTAAAAACCGCATGATTAGTTGCTTTCTGTCACATTTAATGTCATATTATATTATCAAAATATTGTTTCCTTAATTAAACGGAGATGTCATGAAAGCGGTTGTATTACGTGAAGATGGATGGCCCAAACATTAAATGTGGCTCGAAGCACTGTTGCCGATGCTGTAAATCAGTAAAATCAAACTGGACGCCAGAAGAACTAGATTAGGTCGAAGACGAGCAACAACCAGCCGGGATGATCGTTTTATAGTATCAAATCGGCGTGTCACTGCAAGAAATCGGCGAAATCGGCGTTTTACTGCAAGAAACATTGCTGGTCGTTTAGCTGAAGTTAGAGGAGTGATGGTTTCTACAAGTACAGACTTCATCAAAGTAATTTACACTCCAGAAGACCCGCTACTGGACCTGCATTAACTGCAACCCATCGAAGAACAAGGTTACAATTTGCTCAAGAACATGTCAACTGGACGGTGGACGACTAGAGCACCGTTTGGTTTACAGACGAGTCCCGTTTCAGCTTAAAGTCACCACCAGATGGGCGTGAACGCGTGTGGCGTAGACAAGGAAAAAAATATGCCCAAGGACCCCATTTAGGGCGAGCATTTCATTAAATGATCGTACAGCACTGGTAACTATGGAAAATGGAACAATTAACGTTGATAGGTACATATCGGACTGTCTTGAAGACTATGTTATGCCTTATGCCCAAGTTGTTGGCAATCAATTCGTATTAATACATGATAACGCAGGGCCTCATGTAGCAGTTAGAATCAAGGAGTACTTGGAAAATGCTGCAATTGTTATATAATCGTTAATAACGGGTAATTTTTTTTGCTATTTGGTTTTTCAGTGTAAATTTTTGCAGTGTACAAAAAAGATTCGTGACATGTGGCAATGCCAAAAATGCTCAGTAAGGTTTGCCATTTCACCATGAATAGACCAACAAACGAACAACGCTTGCAAATCATTGAATTTTATTATCAAAATTCGTGCAGTGTGAGAAATGTGTTTCGTAACTTACGTCCATTTTATGGTAGTCATAATCGACCTACCGAAGCTGTTGTGACCAAATTTCGCACCAGTGTCACTTTATTGGACATTAATCCACCAACCCGTATGCGAAGAGTGCGCACCGAGAAAAATATTGCTGCTGTATCGGCCAGTGTCAATGAAGATCGCGATATGTCAATTCGTCGCCGTTGTCAACAATTGGGCTTGTGTTATTCGACCACCTGGAAGATTTTACGTAAGGACCTCGGTATGAAACCATACAAAATACAGCTGCTGCAAGAACTGAAGCCAAGTGACGTACTACAACGTCGTTTGTTTGGTGAATGGGCCTTAGGACAGTTGGATGAAGATCCATTTTTCTATCGAAAAATTTTCTTCAGCAACGAAGCTCTTTTTTGGCTCAATGGGTACGTCAACAAACAGAATTGCCGAATTTGGTGCGAAGAGCAGCCAGAGGCAGTTCAACAGCTGCCAATGCACCCTGAAAGATGCACTGTTTGGTGCGGTTTGTGGGCCGGCGGCATCATTGGACCGTACTTCTTCAAGAACGATGAAAATCGCAACGTTACAGTCAATGGAGCAAGGTACTGTGCGATGATTACCGATTTTTTTTTGCCCAAAATGGAAGAATTGGACTTGGTTAACATGTGGTTTCAACAAGACGATGCCACATGCCACACGGCATGCGATACCATGAACCTATTGAGAGGCGAGTTTGGTGAGCAATGAATCTCACGTTTTGGAGCACTCCATTGGCCGCCAACATCATGCGATTTGACCCCACTAGACTATTTTTTGTGGGGATACGTGAAGTCTCTCGTGTACAGGGACAAGCCAGCCACAATTCCAGCCCTGGAAGACAACATTACAGCTGCCATTGGTGAGATACCGGCCGAAATACTGGAAAAAGTATGCCAAAATTGGAGCTGGACCACCTACGGCGTAGCCGCGGGCAATATTTACATGAAATAATCTTTAAAAAGTAAATGGCATTCATTTATCGGCCCAAATAAATATTTCATTCACTTTTGCAAATTTTATGTGTCTTTTTCAATTTTCAAAACCCAAACGGTTAAAAAATCACCCGTTATGAGTTCAAATAAATATTGTTCAAGTTAGTGTTGTGTCCTCTAACATTCTAATATTAAACTTTTAATATCTGCGCAACTGTGACGAATTAAGGGCGACGGGTGAATCATACACTCGCCTAGCCAGCGGCGGCCGCCATGGCGTTGGACCCGATTCGCGATAATTCCGCCGTCAAAATACTCTGGAAGCTGCTGGAAAAGCCACTCCGGTGTAAATACGCGAACACGAGGAGACTTCTTTAGTTCGACGTAGAGTTTAGTTACTGTTTAATCGCTCGGCTTGTAGAAATAAATTATTCATAGTTTGTTCTAAATAAATCAGTGTTAAGTTTTGTTAATAAATTAGTTAGTTTTATTTAAAAATAAATAAAGGCGAACCCTAAATTCACAACACAACGATTATTACTAAAAATACAGAAAGGAGTTCAGGAAGTAATTAGCGGAAAGTTCACTAACTAAACCTGTTAGGTTAACATTAATTACGACACTATGTTGAGTAAAGCTGTTTCCTACATTATTTTTAATAAGTTTACATATTTTGAGTTTTTCTATTAGACCGTGGCGAATATAATCTTTCCTATCTAGAATTGAGTTTATATCCAAGAAACTAAAATTCGATGTCACTGGAAGGTATTAACAATACTATACAACTGAAGGTTTCTATTATAAACTGAGAAATTAAATTTGTTGTGTTTATTATATTGATAAGGTTGGGCACTAAGTACTAAATTAATGACAAAAGTCTTTTATGGTGGAACGTTATTTCAGAAAAAGCCAGAAACTTAATCTAGAATGGGTTTACTCAATACCTAATGCGATGGAGGAGTTTCGTGAAGCATATCCTGGCGTCCAGTTCCAGTACAAGAAATTTTATAGTGCGCTCTTGCTGTCGATAAAACGTTTTAGAGAAACTGGCAGTGTTAGTAGAAAGCCTGGGAGTAGTACGACCAAAACTTCACGTACACCAGAAAACGTTCAACTGATTCGGAAAGTTATGGATAATGCGCCCAAAACATCAGTAAGAAATCTTGTGCGATAAACAAATTTTTCTTTTAAAGAAAGATCTTGCGCTATATCCTTACCGCATAACTATGATCCAAGAGCTACATGCTGGCGACCCCATGCAGAGGCAAACCTATCGTCAGTGGTTTCTTAATAATTTCAACAATGAAGTCTTGGACCAGACTTTTTTTACAGATCAGGCCTGGTTTTGTCTAATTGGCTACATTCATTCTCAAAACATGAGGATATGGAGTAACAACAACCCCCATGAGTTTATTGAAACATCGTTACATCCTCAGAAAGTTGGAGTATGGGCAGCTCTTAGCCGCAGAAGGCTCATAAGTCTCATATTTTTCGAGGGAACACTTAACGCTCACCGCTACAGGACTGAAATTCTGTAACCTCTTATAAATCAAATCGATGGTATTGAGCTCCGTGAATAATTTTTCCAGCAAGATGAGGCCACAATTCACATCACTGGACTTGTTACGTGAATTCTATGACAGTCGAAACATTAATCGAAACACCAACAACATCCTGTGACCTCACCCCGCTAGATTTCTTTCTGTGGCCTCATCTAAAAAATCCTGTACCAGATCTTCATACTCTACGCCATAGAATTACCGAGAAATTCGAAGAAATAAATAGCAAGCCAGAAATGTTGTTTAAATTAGTCACGCAGTTCTTCGTAGAGCTCAAAAGTGTCTCGATGCAGGCGGTGAGCATTTTACGCATGTGCTTCAATTAAAAAAAATATTTTTCTCGTTTTGGATATTTTAATTTCAAATTATGGTTAGGCTCGAATAAAAACGTCAAGTGACTGAAGGAACATCTGATGAACTAAATACACACATGCGTATTTAGTTGCAACGTCAACTCTAATTCATTTTTCATTTGATCACTTGTTTTTAATACAATATTCGTATAGATATTCAAATGTTTGTATATATTAGAGTTTACAGAGTCGTTGGTGCATCGAAACAACGCATAAACAAAAGAAAAAGCCAGCGATACCAAAACGTTCTCCACCAAACTATTGAGTATTCGTGCAGTATTCGTGCAGTGTTCGGAGAGTGCCCTATGAGGATGGGCAGCTTCAACCAAAGGTCCTTCCTTGCCAACACGGTGTCAATGTAGTCGGATCTCAAGACACGATGGTATCAACAGCAAAGCTCGAGCGAGAGAACAATTTTGGCCCCAAAAGCTTGAACAGGGTAGCTGATTCTAACTCACACGCGTTCTCACCAAGTACTCAACCATTGCCCGCGAAACGTTCTCCACCAAACCATTGAGTATTCGTGCAGTGTTCGGAGAGTGCCCTATGAGGATCAGCAGCTTCAACCAAAGGTCCTTCCTGTCAAAGTGTCAAAGTGTCAAAGTAGTCGGATCTCAAGACACGATGGCATGAACAGCAAAGTTCGAACGGGGGAACAATATTGACCGGCGGCAAAGCGAGTCTCGAGAGAACAGGTCAAGGCGAGCTGCTATGGACTTCCAAGAAGGGGAACCCTTCAACGTCAAAGTGCGACCAGCTGCAGAGGAGCGACCCAAGGAGTGTGCCACCGTCGAAGATATCCGCCGCATTGTGGAGTAGACCTTGAGGCAAAAGAATCTGCTGGTGAGTCGGAATTGCCAGGAGGAGGGACATATTCGCAGGCGATGTCCCAAACACAGGCAGGATCCTCCACGAAGGAAACTAAGTCGGGTCGATGAAGTGGGACAAACGTCGACCCGTATTCAAAAGCCCCTAAAGACGGAAGCCAGGCAAGTGATATCCCTGTGACAATTAACCAGCAGTGTCTTCGTGGATGCCACCATTGATGACATCCCTTACACCATACCATTGCTGGATACGGGTGCGACGAAGACTATCTTGAGGCCTGACGTCATCAAGCCATCAAAACGCATGAGCCGACTAAGTGGAGACTGAGGACAGCAACTGGAACATCAGAAACTATCCATAGTGAAGTAGAGGTAATTATTACCATTGGATCGAACAGGGTGGCTGATTCTAACTCACACACGTGCTCACCAAGTACTCAACCATTATTCGCAAAAGCATGCTCGTGAATAGTTTTAAAATGGATGTCGAAGTAGCCAGCCACCCCACTGGCGCGGAAACTATAGTGTTCCCAACGTTTATAAAAAAAGTTGCCAAACAAACGGAGGTATCATAGAGTAAAGAAATCTGTAGATTAAAGTTAGGGCGTAGGAATGATCAAAAATTTCAAAGAATCCGATGGTGATGTCGTATTTTGTCTTTGATGTCCGAATGAATGCTTACAGATCTGAATTTCAACAAATGTATGTTTCGCCCCTTTAAAAAGTTCCACGAGCTTTATTGCTTTGACAAAAAGCGGTATGATTTTTCGCGATTTTCTTTCGACCCCTAAACAGTGTTAGATTACGAAAACAACAAACCTCGTACGACCAAAAAATTCCAAAGAATTCAATGGTGATATGGCATTTTATCTGTAATGTCCGAGTAAACTGGTACAGGTCCGGATCCAAAAAGAAGTACATTTTTGGCCTTTAAAAAGCTCCACGGCCTTATTTACTGGACAAAATGAATTCGAAACGAAACCTGTATCGTGGCTTTCTACTTACGCAAAATCTACTAGAAATTCTGTCCTGCAATGAACGGGGCCCCGTCTTTTCGTGATCTACATGCTCTCATGGTAAAGTTGTTAACATTTCCGCACTTACTTTAAAAACGTCCTATACATAAAACCGCGTCGTAAATCTTCATCCAATTTTTAAAAATATAAAATAATCGGATTGGCGCCGACGGAATCTCTGCCTTATAACACCCCCTAAAGTCAACCACGATTCATCTAAAACTCATGGGAATGTATGTGGGTATCAAAGGAGCGCAAATGTCAGCAATACACGGCGACGTTTCGGTCTGAAAAATCCCACGTGACATGTTTGCATTTTCAGTATTTTATTTACGGTAGCATTATGACTAGAAGAAGCAAAGTATTAAGCAGAAACTCGTGTGCTCGTGTTATTAGTTATTGATTAGAAACGAGCAACTCTTTTGTTCTGTGTGACGACGCAAACATTTATCTGAAATAAATTCGCTTTTGTTTCAGAGTTAACTACTTGTGTTTCGGCCTGCAATCGACGTGGTTTCACGCAACAAATGTGGCGCTACACGCTGTGGCCTGCGTCCTCTTTACGAGGGTGTGTCTGTGTGTGGCCGGGCTGAAACCCCCGTTTGCAACGCTGGGTGGCCTGCTTTTCGCAGCGCATCCCATTCACACCGAGGCGGTGAGTTTTATTTCTTCTTATTCTTCTTCTTCGTTTTTCTGCTTCGCACTTTCGTGAAACAATCGCGTGTATTTACTGATGCGATTACACTGCGAACGACGAACGAATTACAAGAAATTTTACTCCTCGTTTTTAAGAACGTTTCAACAGAGTTCATTAGTTACAATTAAACGGCAGCTTTCAAATTTTTGTTGGACTGAACTTTTGAAAGCGACTAATGCGAAAAAATTGCAATAAACAACCAGCGAGAACGTGTTACGGCAGAACGCCGACATGAATAAGCTTTCCGGAGAGTACACGCAGAGATTTCTTAGCGGAAGTGCAGTAGGCTATTATTCTTAATTACTTTCAACTGCTGTCACACTAATTCAAAAGTATAGCGGGCGAATTTATGACGGCCATTTTTCACTCGGTAACTGATTTTCATGCCTTGTTTCCGCTAATTACGCGGAAAATTTATTTATTAATTTTTCTTTAAACCGTCGGCACGCAAGTGAGCGATTATAAAACGCCCCATTAAAAACCCATGAAATTTCCGAGTATTAATTAAAGCGTAATGTGTACGTGTATTGATCTATTATTTACAAATTTGCGTGAAGATTTAATCTACACGTACATTTCCAGAGAAGCATTTTTTATATTTAATTAAGACACTCGTGTACTTCAACCCATACGTCATCAGTGGGTCGATGACGCTCTATAAACAATACTTTGCCTCCGACAAAATAGAAAAAGTGCCACAGTTTTCGAGATATCGAATTATGAAGCAGTGAGTTCGGCCCTGGCGCGTCTCTGTATGTGCGAAACTACGCTTAGCGCCAGAACACAGTAAAATACTTAACCCTGACCTTGCAGATGTGCGCAAAATTATTTAGAATTTTTACAAAGAATATTGCCCGATGTTTTGGACGAAAGGTCCCTAGAGCTACGGCGAAACATGTGGTTCATGCACGACGGTGCACCACCGCACGTTACTCTCCCGGTCCGGACTTATCTCAATTACCAATTTCAACCCCGATGGATAGATAATTACTGACCAGTGTGGCCCCGATATGAATCCGCTGGATTTCTTTCTGTGGGGGGGGGCTTTAAAACAGGAAGTCTATTCGGTGCAAATCAACACAGAAGAACTATTATTACAGCGAATTCATGCTGCAGCTCGCCGAGTATCGGAGGATCCAGAATGTCTGGAGCGTGCGGACGCCTGCTTACGTGCCGGTGGAAGACATTTCGAACACCTGTTATAAATAAATGCCTTGATGAGAAAGCGTTCATATTATTTATTCTTTTATTCATCAAATAAATGCTAATTAGTTCCCACAAATATGACATCGTCTATGGTACATATCGTAAATGCTTTTCTAGCAACTTTTACGGTTATAGTGGGCCGCTTAAGTATTAAAATGTATTTACCTCGAGACGTGCTGCCATCTTTATCATTCTTCCCCGGTGGGCCTGCGTAATCTAACAATTCAAAAGCAATTCATAATAATATTAGATTGAACATAAAAAAACGAACAACTAAAAGCTCTTTCATTTTCGAACACATGTTCGGATTCCGTACCATCCTCCCCCTCCCCGCCGTCCATAAAAGAGCTGGAAGTCAAATTGAATTAGAGTTTACCGAAACTTGTATTTTACCTGTAACTTTTATTTACCGACGCGAACTTTATTCACCGAGTTTCATTTAACTTGACAAGTATAAAGTGTGTGTGCACATTCGAAAATTATTCGCCGCCGGAAGGGCGTACGTAGTTTCCGGTGTACGTACCTCAAATAACCAACCGCCGGAATCGTGGCGCGCGGGGAAGGGGGAGCGGGAAGAAGCATTTGAAAATCGCCGAGGAAAAAAAATTTGATGAAACGCCGCCCGCCGAATCGATTTCCGGACGAATCTGTCTCATAGACGGATGTTTAAATGGAATCGTTTCAACTTGCAGGATGGTTTTCAGGTACGGTTGCATTGCGATTTATTTATAGCGGAAGCCATAGCTTAAAACAAAGTGCAAGTATATGACAGATCGGATTTGACTTACATTCGCATATGACATAAAATTAAAACAAAATTTAATTACATGACTGATTATTAAGAAATCTGGAGGGAGGTTGTCCCGGGCTCTAAAACTGAGCAAATGAATTATGACTAATGATTAAGAAATCCGGAGGGAGGTTCTTCCGGGCTCTGAAACTATGCAAGTGAATTATGAGTAATTATTGGGTAATCCGGAGGGGGGTTATTCCGAGCTTTAAAACTCTGCAAGTGAATATAACACAAAATTCGTCGCAAGATACATGTTGGGAAACGTTTCTTCGTTGGGATAAGACAAAACATTACAGAAAATGATTTCCTACATGACTGAAGGCTCAGCTTCTGTTCTCAACGTTTTCTTCGGGGTTTTTCCCGAATCATCGCCTGGGTTTTCTTCCCTACACTGTCCCTTTATCCACACCATGAATTTTGAACCCCCATTCATAAAAAGAATTCGACGATTAATTTAAATAAAACCCTTTACGTTGAATAATAAAAGAAAATAATAACAATAAAAAAATTAAAGATAAAGGAAGGAAAGAGAGTTTGATGAATCCCTCCTGAAACCGCGACGGCTAATTGTTTACATTTAAAAGCCAGTAGTCACGCCTCCCTCGAAGCATGCTGCCATCTTTAGCGTTTCCCTCGTAATCACACTACGCTCATTTTTACCAGAACCTCAGTTAGTGACTCAATCTTCAGGAATTACTCTTTTTCTTCCACCATTTCAACGTGACTGCAATCAACTCTACCTGTAACACCAAGAGATTGTCCCTTGGTAGGTCAGAAGAGACGCGTGAAGCTTCCCATCTTGAAGGCCGTCTCCTAAAAAATCAGAACAGCATTCCCTGGACGTCAGGTCTACTGTATGCACTGCAAAAAAAGCAGGGTTAAACGAAATCATGAAAGAGGCAGACGGTAAAAACACACCAGCTCAACGAATCAACTATATTTAATCCTGATGTAATCATATTACAGGAACTTTATTTAATTAAATCTCGTAACCAACAAATTTTAGATAGTTGGTAGTCAAGTGGTTCAGTCCGCTGACAACGGGCTTGACGCTTGGCGGGGCAATTATTACGTGTAGCTTCGAATTCTGTTCAAATTGTTGACGCGTACATGCAAAATCCTTCAAAAATCTACAATTTAGTCCATAAATAGTCATAGTCGAATTCAAGCGTAATCAGCCCATGGGAAGAACGTAAGTAAGTATTCGGGATCTCGGAAAACAAAAGAAAACAGGCAAATTCGTTTTAAATGGCCACGAAAAATTTAGTCCATAGTCAGAGTCGGGTTTTTCGTAATCGGCCCAAGTTAAGTCTCTTAATCAACGTCTCAAAAAAACAAAATAAATCAGGCACGTTCATTTTTAAATAGAAAAACTTAGTCCATAAATAGTCAGAACCGAATCAAAGCTACGGATGAACGTAAACAGTTCTTCAAATCTCGTATCTGATCGGGACCTCAAAGATGCAAAAGAAATCAAGTAAATTAATACTTAAATGGCCGTGAAAAATTCAGCCCATACGTAGTTCTGGTTTGTTTCTGACTTGATCGGCCACTGGAAGAAATTAAACAAGTCTCCTAATCAGAGCCTTAAGGAAACAAAAGAAATCAGACGAATTTATTTTAAAATTTTCTTCCTCGATATAAAATAATTTAGTCCATCAGTAGACGCAACTGGATTCGAACGGAATCAGACCCCAGAAGAACATAAGCAAGTCTTCAAATGTTGTACTCGATCAGGGCCTTAGGAAAACAAAAGAGTTCGAGCAAATCAGTATTTACATGACCACGAGAAATTTGGTCCATAAATAATCCGAACCAGATTCTTCCATCTTCGACTCACAGGAAAAAGGCAAGCAAGTCCCCTAATGGGGAGACTTCAGCGAAACAAAAGAAAACAGGCAAATTAATTTTTAAATTCGAGTGTTTGAGCCCTGTTGTTTCTGCGACATAAAACAATTTAGTCCATAAATAGTCAGAGTCGAATTTTTCTGCGTAATCGGCCCTCTGGAAGAAGTTAAATCTCTTAATAGAGGTCTCAGCAAAACAGAAAAAATCAGGCACGTTCATTTTGAAGTAGGAGGATTTAGTCCTTAAATAGTCAAAGCCGGATTCAAACGTAATTGACCAATCGGATGAACGCAAGCTGGTCTTCAAGTCTCATATCTAATCGAGACCTCAGAAAAGCAAAAGAAATTAGTTAAATTAATGCTTAAATGGCCGGGGAAAATTTAGCCCATAAATACAGTCTTGCAAAATCCTTCCAAAATCTACATTACCCAAATTTACCTCATGCCCACCAGTGGGAGTAAAGTAGGGCATTTGGGATCATTTATTTAATTCAATATTATTTAATCTCGACATTTTCGAACCTCACATAAGTTAAGCCGTCAATTTTCGCCCTCCCACCCCCTCCTAATTAACGGATAGCAAGTCAGGATTTTTTCCTTTCCCTTAGTAAGGGGCTTATCTCCTCCACTTTTCGATTCTCGTCCTTGACGCTTCACGATGTGCACTGCTACTCCGGAATCGACTAGAAAACATTTAGTTTTCACTCCCACGCTTGGAGTTACTGTGCATATGGCTGTGCTTATTCCGTTGGCTGCTAATAGCTGCAGAAACAACGTCGGCGAGTCGCTGTAGCTTCTAAATTGTCCTCCAAAACCCGTTGTCCATTGATTCTTCCTTCCAAAACATCCACGATGACATCCATCAGCTATTCTATTCTCCACGTTCGCCTTTGAAAGAATCACCACCATAGCCAACTTTAGCCGTAACACCAAATCAAATCCACCTCCTGGGGAACCACTACTACCACTGCTACCACCTGATAAGCCTCCTCCAGAAACACAACCTCTTACTAAGTCAACTCCTGGTACACCATCTCCAGAAGCGTTACCGTTGTTACTTCCTGGTGTACTAAAGTCATTAGAAACCTTCATCTTATTTACTTGCTCCAGTTGATCCTCCGGATGAAGCACCACTGTAATTACCGTCGAATACTCCGTAATATCCTCTAGTTGAACTTGGATACCCTCTTCCTGATGAGCCACTATTAAGGCCAAATTCAAATGAAAGTCCGAAGTCTCCACTGTGACGTCCTCTAGATAAACCTCTGAAGCTTCCACCACGACCTCCTTCTGCTGTATCTTAAAACTTATCTTTCGTCTGGCTCTGATGCTTTCATTCTTTCTTATTCTTTTTACAAAATATCATAACCACCATAACCAACTCTACCTGTAACACCAAATCAAATCCACCTCCAGGGGAACCAGTACTAGAATCACTACTATTGCTATCACCTGATAAGCCTCCTTCAGAAACTAACCTCTTACAAAGTCAATCCCTGGTAAACCATCTCCAGAAACGTTACCGTTGTTACTTCCTGGTGTACTAAAGTCATTCAAAACCTTCATCTTCTTCACTTCCTCCTGTTGATCCTCCGGATGAAGCATCACTGTAATTATCGCCGAATACTCCGTAATATCCTCTAGTTGAACTTGGGTATCCTCTTCCTGATGAGCCACTATTAAGGCCATATCCAAATGAAAGTCCGAAGTCTCCACTGTGACGTCCTCCATAATCACCTCTAGATAAACCTCTGAAGCTTCCACCACAACTCTCTTCTGCTGTACCTTAAAAGTTACCTTTCGTCTGGCATTGGTGTTTTCATTCTTTCTTATTCTTTTTACAAACATTTTTTGGTACTTTTATATATGGAACGAATTTTGACCCGTTTGACATTATAATTTCGGGATTGTCGAAATTCTCATCTATTCTTTTCTCTTATCCAACAAAATTTAAAACACGCAGACAGATGGTTGTGTAAGAAACCGGTATTTTTTCAAACCATTTTCATAAGTTAAATTCATTGCAACGTCGTCTACGCGATCGCGGAAAATTCACCGTCTAAAAATTATATAAACAAGCGACTTGCTTTGCCATCATGAGTCATGACTGATCTTTGCAATAAAATTACAATTCGGGGATAGCAGCTGCGTGTTGTATTATCAAAGAGTCGCTGAAGTAGCTCTGTTATATAAAAAAAATTGTTTGTGTTAAATCAAAGAGAGCAGTCGATTCAAGGAAAGCCTCGACGATTCATAGGGCAATTGCGAAACTTTATCTCACGTGCAGTCTTTTACGAAATCGTAATTTCCGGTCGGAATCTTATAAACAGACTGCTGGGAACGGATTAGTATCACAACACAAGTAGTTGTGCAATAAAATTACAATTCGGGGAAAAGCAGCAAATTACTTAAAAATAAATGAAAACTGAGGAGAAATTGATTGAGTCATCATAAAACCGAACTTGCAGATAAATTCGCGACTATAATCAAAACACGCGGAAACTATCTTAAAGAAATTAAGACAGGAACTATTCCTGATCACAGCTTTTTAAGAATAATCAGTCTGGCGTCTCTAAGCGGGGTAAAATGACATCACCCGTAACATTCAAAATGTTTCCATCCCACGCGTAGCTTCGCAACGAAATGTATCCACCGATAGATGTCCATTACGCCTTTTCTTAGTAAACCCATTCTAGTCGAATACAAAGAAACCAAAAAGAAAAATATCTTTACAGCAACCAAAAAGGAAACCTGCAAAATGTGTTAATGTAATACCAAAATATGTCAAGAAAATAGAGGACCAAACGTCAGCGAGGGATTTGATGGAGCGTAAAAGAAAACACCAATAAGCGTCAATAACCAAAAAAGAAAGTAGAAGAAGCTTAAGGAAACGAAAGAGTAGTTGTTAGTTCAACTTCAAGAAATAACTTCCAGAAACAACAAAAACTTATCTTTGCAAGAGAAAAGGTGTACGTGGAGGAGTACAGTGTAAAGGGGGTAGTCATCCAATCAAATATAAGACCGCAAAGTGAACCGGAAGTCACGTTCGCATACCAACAACCCTTAAACTGCATCTCTTGGAAATTTCCAGAACAAATAAGTTTATCGCCGGGATACACAGCCGTTGCCTCTAATATTTAATTGCGTGTTAGATAAAATGAAACCGTCACTCTTATAGCAGGATGTATTTTCTAATTCTGCGCTTGTTCATCGCCCAAAACGAAACTAAAACGTAATTCCTCCGACGGAAACAAATGATACGAAATTATGGCTGCGTTCGGTACGTGGTTGAAATATCGTGGAACAGTACTCGTTCTTTTCTAAACCTAAACATCATTAATGCCGCGTCTACGTGACCGATCAAGTGAATGGTTTGAGCATGAACTGAGCGTACGAGAAAAATAAAATTCATTTCTGTTTTCCTCTTACTAGGTAGTTCGCGTACGAGTTGAAAATAAAAGTGTTCATTACTGTGTGAGGTTCTGAATATGAGTTAAAGCGTCCGCTTCAATTATAAGCGTCGAGGTTAAGTGGTTTTTTATTGTTGCAGGTGACGGGGATCGTCGGGAGAGCGGACGTGCTGGCCTGCATCTTCTTCCTCATATCTTTCCTGGCTTATCACGGGTAAAGCGGACAATTTATTACCGCGCAACATTTGGTTGCTATATAAACTCTTTCTGTTTCAATTCACGAACGTCAGTTAAATCTGCAAACTTACTCGATGGTTAACACGGGAAACATGAAACGTGAACGATGGCATGCTGCATGGTGATCAAACCACACGGCCTTTAGCTGAGCTCTATAGAGAAGGGCTAGTTGAAGGAGTGGGGTGGTCATTTCCTATCAGCTGTGTCACCCAGAAACACATGAAATTAAATCAAAAACAATTAAGGCATTAAATTGAAATAATCTGTTCGGCATCTCTAAGAGGAGTCAAATGGCATCACCCGCAACTTTAGAATTCAAACTGTTTTCATCCCATTAGATTGAAGCTCAAATTTTCGTTTATGTGAAACCTTTCGCTGGCCATTAATCGAGAAATTATATCGTACGAACTATAAAGAATAATCAATATTCTTTTAAGCTCTGTAAGTAGTTTAATCTCGAGAATAAATAAAAACGAGGAAATAGTATTCGTACGAGCGATGTTTACCATGATAGATTCTCGCAGCTCGAACGCAATAAAAATTTTTGCACGATTTCGCCCGTTACTCCCGCCACCCCATTCCGGTAAAATACGTATGCACATTAAACTGAAACTACCTATTTACTGAAACTACTGAGAATAAATATTTTCCGCGCTCGCAGCTTTAAGTCACCCCCAAACCCTCGGAATTACAACTAGAGCCGAGATTAATGCGGCCGTAAAACTTTTCTGATTTATTGCACCGTAAAACGTCCGGCCGCATCATCTCGTGCAACAAAAAGGTGTAGTTTTATATTCAAAATAATTGATTTGCTAATCTCCGTGGTATTTTCTTAAAAGCCCTCTCGAAACCGCAACACATAAAATAAATTAAACCCCCTTTTTCCTCCAATTATTATCAACTGTTCCTAATCACGCTTTTTAAATAATCTGTCGGGCGTCTCTAAGAGGGGTAAAACGACATCACCCGTAACGTTCAGAATTCAAAATGTTTCCATTCCACGCACAGCTTAATTTCAGTTTCTTACATAACAATACCCAACCGAATTTTACTCCAAAAGGCCATTGTTTTATATGTGAGGTGTGTATATCAGTCACCGGTTGATACTACCGGAGTAAATGACGCGTAAAAGTAAACTCGAAAAGATTTTAAATAGGAAAGAGCTTCTTCGGCTTTCGACTCACTTCTTCCCCGACGATATATGATAACAATAAGTAGGTTGCGTTTAGTTCGCATCAAGTGGAAGACGTGCGGCTGAGGTTCTACATCAATGACACGTAATCCATCAATTTCACGTACAAACTTTAAAGAACCCGATCATTCTTTCTTAGCCCAATATCATCCCTCATTCCTGACTTATCGCCGTTTTATGCGCCGAAGAAACTTCTGTCTGCTCCGTGTATGTTTCACTTTTTGTATCTGGGCTCACGTAGAAAAAACAAACTCCAAGCGAATGTTTAATTTCACTCGAGCAAAATATAAATGCGCGCCCTTGTTTACAAGAGCTAGGCCACAGTAAACTAATTAACATGACCGAAGCAGAACTCAAGAAGTAAAAGTAGGTCAGAGCCCTTTTGAAATCGCGATCGACTTAAAGCCAGACAAGCGCTGAAAGATATTATTTTAAGCGAAATAGGCGTACAATTAGTTTATCCACTTCACTACGTATAAGCAAAAAGTAAATGTCGTTTCATCAAGCTTCCAGCAAAATGCTTCTCAATGGACTTAAAACTGTATGTGCTCGTTGCATTTTATGTATCTAATATTACAGCAGCGATATATTATTTATTCATGCAGCGATACTTTTCCCGGCAGCGAAACGGATTACTGCGAGAAAATCCATTAAGCAGGGAATAAAAACCTGAACAGTGAAAGGAAACAGAAGTTCGGCGTTAACGTTAATAAATTACATTGCCGTATGTTGCGCACGAAAATCGTCCATCAGTTATTTCCACGAGTTATGCAATAGAACTTGTGAAACGTACGTCACGTTTTATCGGTTTTTGCATAGGTAACATTGATTTATTGCTTGACACTTTGAGGAGAGAAGTGTAAAATTTCGGAAGGTAACATATGGCGCAGAATTTAATTCCCAATATAATACAAAATATAAAATCTTGATCGATAAACATAGTCTTTGTATCTCAGAGACGGAAAAACATTACCTATTCATTACATTTGCATCTCAAAAGCAAATAAACATTGTTTCTGCATCGTCTTTGGTTCTCAGAAGGGACAAACATTGTCTATTCATTGTCTTTATAACTCACAGAGAGATAAACATTGTCTATTCATTTACTTTGCGTCTCAGACTAGTGTAAATACTATCTATTCGTCACCTTTGCATCTCAGAAACGAATAAACATTGATTCTTTATTGTCTTTGGTTCCCAAAAGACAAACATTGTCTACTTGTTGTCTTCGTAACTCAGAGAGGGATAAACATGATTTATTAATTAGCTTTGCATCTCAGAGGAGAATAAACAATGTTTCTATATTGTGTTCGGTTCTCAGAGATGGAAAACATTGTTTCTTCTCTACCTGCGCGTCACAGAAATGGATAAACATTGCCTATTAACTGTCTTGGCATCTCAGAGACCAATAACATTATCTATTCATTTTATTTGCAACCCAGAGGCCAATAAACATTGTTTCTACAATGTCTTTGGCTCTCAAGAAAGATCAACATTGTCTATTCATTGTCTTTATAACCCAGAGAGGGTTATAAAGACAAGATTGCCTGCTTAGTACCTTAGCGTCTCAGACACGGGAAAAACTGCTCTGTTCATTATATATTTCTAACTCAGAGAGGGACAAACATTGTCTATTCGTTACCTTTGCATCTCAGGATAATCTATTCTTCACTTTTACAACTCAGAGACGAATAAACATTCTTTCTCCATGTTTTTGGTTCTCAGAAAGGAATAAACATTGTCTACTTATGATTTTTGTAACTCAGAGAGGGATAAACATTTTTTATTCATTATCTTTGCCCCTTAGAGGCGGATAAACAATGTTTCTATATTGTCTTCGGTTCTCAGCGATGGAAAATATTGTTCCTTCTTTATCTGCACATCACAAAAATAGATAAACATTGTCTATTGACTACCTTTGCGTCTCAGACACCAATAACATTATCTATTCATTATATTTGCAACTCAGAGGACAATAAACATTATTTCTACAATATCTTTGGTTCTCATGAGGGATAAACATTTTCTATTCATTGTCTTTGTAACTCAGAGAAGGATAAACATTATTTATTCAATACTTTAGCGTTTCAGACAGGGAAAAACTAATATGTTCATTGTATTTGCGTCTCAGAGACAAATACACAACGTTTCTGTATTGCCTTTGGCTCGGAGGAGAGACAAACATTGTCTATTCATTGTCCTTATAACTCACAGAGAGATAAACATTATCTATTCATTTACTTTGCGTCTCAGAATAATATAAATATTATCTATTCATCACCTTTGCATCTCAGAGACAATAAACATTGATGCTTTATTGTCTTTGGCTCCCAAAGAACAAACATTGTCTACTTGTTGTCTTCGTAACTCAGAGAGGGATAAACATTGTTTATTAGTTAGCTTTGCATCTCAGAGGAGAATAAACAATGTTTCTATATTGTTTTCGGTTCTCAGAGATGGAAAACATTGTTCCTTCTCTACCTGCGCGTCGCAGAAATAGATAAACATTGTCTATTGACTGCCTTGGCATCTCAGAGACCAATAACATTACCCATTCATTATATTTTCAACCCAGAGATCAATAAGCATTGTTTCTACAATATCTTTGGCTCTCGGGAGAGATAAACATTGTCTTTGTAACCCTGAGAGGGATAAAGATTATCTGTTCAGTACCTTAGCGTCTCAGACACGAGAAAACTACTCTGTTCATTGTATTTGCACCTCAGAGACATATACAGAACGTTTCTGCATTGCCTTTGGCTCTCAGGAGAAACAAACATTGTCTGTTCATTGTTTTTGTAACTCAGAGGCGGATAAACATTGTCTATTCGTTATCCTCGCATCTCAGGAAGGAGTAAGTTACAACTCAGAGACGAACAAACATTCGTTCTCTATGTTTTGGTTCTCAGAGAGGAATAAACATTATCTACTTATTGCCTTTGTAACTCAGAGAGGGATAAACATTGTTTAATCATTATCTTTATCTATCTTTATCTATTCATTATATTGCAACCCAGAGGTCAACAAACATTGTTTCTACGATGTCTTTGGTTTTCAGGGGGGATAAACATTGTCTATTCATTGTCTTTGTAAGTCAGAGAAGGGTAAACATTGTCTGTTCAATATCTTAGCGTCGCAGATACGGGAAAACTACTCCGTTCATTGTATATGCATATATACACAACACAACGTTTCTGCTTTACGTTTGGCTATCGGGAGAAATAAACATTGTCTATTCATTGTTTTTACAACTCAGAAAGGAATAAACATTGTTTATTCGTTACTTTTGGATCTCAGGAAAGAATAAGCGCTATCTATTCTTCACCTTTACGACTCGGAGACAATTAAACATTCTTTCTCCATATTTTTAGTTCTCAGAGAGGAATAAACATTGTTTATTCATTATCTTTGCCCCTTAGAGGCGGATAAACAATGTTTCTATATTATCTTCGGTTCTCAGCGATGGAAAACATTGTTCCTTCTTTATTTGCACATCACAGAAATGGATAAACATTATCTATTGACTGCCTTTGCGTCTCTGTGTTCCATGACATTATCTATTCATTATATTTGCAACCCAGAAGCCAATAAACATTGTTTCTATAGTGTCTTTAGTTCTCATGAGGGATAAACATTATCTATTCATTGTTTTTGTAACTCAAAGACGGATAAACATCGTCTATTCGTTACCCTTGCGTCTCAGGAAGGAGTAAGCACTATCTATGCTTCACTTTTACAACGCAGAGACGAATAAACATTCGTTCTCTATGTTTTGGTTCTCAGAGAGGCCAACATTGTCTATTTATTGTCTATTCATTGTTTTTATAACTCAGAAAGGAATAAACATTGTTTATTCGCTACCTTTGGATCTCAGGAAGGAATAAGCACTATTTATTCTTCACCTTTACGACTCTGAGACGAATAAACATTCTTTCTCTATATTTTTACTTCTCAGAGAGGAATAAACATACCTTAGCGTTTCAAACACGGAAAAGCTAATCTGTTCATTGTATTTGCATCTCAGAGCCAAATAAACAACGTTTCTGCATTGCCTTTGGCTCTCAGGAGAGACGAACATTGTCTATTCATTGTTTTTGTAACTCAGAGAGGAATAAACATTGTTTATTCGTTACCTTTGCGTCTCAGAAAGAAATAAGCACTATCCATTCGTCACATTTACAATTCAGAGATGAATGAACGTTATTTCTGTATGTTTTTGTTCTCAGAGAAGAATAAACAATGTCTATTTATTGCCTTTGTAACTCAGTAAGGGAAAAACATTGTTTATTCATTATCTTTGCATCTCAGAGGCAGATAAACAATGTTTCTATATTGTTTTCGGTTTTCAGAGACGGAAAATATTGTTTCTTCTTTATTTGGGCTTCTAAGAAACGGATAAACATTGTCTATTCACTGCCTTTACGTCTCAGGGATGAAAAACATTCTCTATTCTTTATATTTGCATCTCAGAGGCCAATGAACATTGTTTCTACAGTGTCTCAGGTTCTCAGGAGGGTTAAACATTGTCCATTAATTATCTTTATAACTCAGGGAGGAATAAACATTCAATACATTGGCGTCTTAGAGACAAAGATCATCATCTGTTCCTTATCTTTGGATCTCAGAGGCAAAAGACATCGTTTCTGCATTTACTTTGGTCTCAGAGAGCGAAGATATTGTTTCTTCTTTATCTGTGCGTCTCAAAAATTGGATAAAAATCATTTATTCATTACCTTTGCGTCTCGTATTATATTTGACGACTATTCATTTTATTTGCTTCTCAGAGACGAATAAGTATTGTCCTTGGTTCTCAGAAAGGAATAAATATTGTCCTTGATTCTCAGAGAGGAATAAAACTTGTCTATTCAATACATTGTCGCCTCAGAGACGAAGAACGTACGTCTCAAAGTTTGATAATCACCATCTATTCATTATCTTTGCGTCTCAGATTCGAGAAAACTATCCTATAGTTTATTTTTCCATCTCAGAGATGAATAAACATTGTTTCTATATTGTCTTTGGTTCTCAGAAAGGAGCCAATACTATCAATTTATTGTGTTTGTATCTCCGAGATTGACGAACATTGTTTATTCGTTACCTTTGTTCTCGGGGAAGAATAAACATTAACTATTCATTACCTTGGCATCTCAGAAATTGATTAACGTTGTCTGTTCAAAGACCTTTGTATCTTGGGGCGAGATAGACATTGTTTCTTCGTTATATGTGCACCCCCAAGAGGGCAAGCATTGTCTACTCAACATCGATACATCTCAGAGAGGTCTATTCATTGTCTCACCTCAAAGAGATTAAAAAAGTAAAATGCTATCTTATTGCATTCAAATTTTAAGTCCAATAAATCTGGCAAATCCACCAAGCATAAATTGTTTATCTATTAGTCCCTTAACGTCCCGAATGCGTACCAAAGAAGAAAGAATTAATTAGAGGCGAGCGCGAACTCATTCGTCGAAATTCGGATTCCAAGAAAGCTCGCCGCCGATTCTAAAAGCACATCAACATCCGACAGTAGCTTTATTGCCTGTTTGGTTTGCCGCAACGTACAAAGAATAACTTCAGCTTTAGTTGCAGCAGCTTCGAGGCGCTTTATATTTTATTCATACACCCTGACCCCTCACGAATATTACGAGCGACGTTCGTTGTTTTGTACACGGTGCTTCGCATCCCCGGAATCTTTTATTGTTTATTATTTGGAATTGTAAAATACATTTGATTGGTTTTCGTCCTTGAACGCGGACGTTCTCTTCGTAGGCAATCGAACAATGTAACGGTGTACGCAGAAGGCACTCATAAGTGGACACGCTCTTCATCTAAAACGTAGAGTTCAAGTTTTCTATTCTTCCGAAAAGCTTCCTCCTCGGAAATTTGAATAATGTT
This sequence comes from Serrognathus titanus, assembly GCA_039766575.1. Taxonomy (NCBI): domain Eukaryota; kingdom Metazoa; phylum Arthropoda; class Insecta; order Coleoptera; family Lucanidae; genus Serrognathus; species Serrognathus titanus. The sequence goes on from CM077911.1 coordinate 2,577,794, forward strand.
ATTCCACCAGGAGTCGGCTTTTTATGAAGCGTTTTATTACTTTCGAGTTTCAATCAGACGAAGTCCTGCAAGCATAACCCAATAAATTTTAATTCTGTTGGAGGATCAATATTTCTGTGGTGTCACCATGTATAAGGGGTGAGACGACCGCAGTTTTCTTGTGGGCCATTAGTAAATATTTCGGGTTTACTTGAGCACACCTTCGCGAGCAAAACGAAAGAAGGGAAGGAAAACGCATCGAATTTAATACTACGTCATTTCTACTTACTAAAAATTCTGAATAATGCATGAGGTTTTCTTCGTAATCCTAAGCCTGAAAAGGCTTTACGTGACATATGCGAAACTCGCGACGTATTGACTAGTTCGCTCAATTTTTTTAATCATCGGTTCAGGGCAATTTTCTGGGAAAATAAATAATGCCGACTCATTATTTCTCTGTAGTCTGAGTGCCCGTGGCGTGCACTGGCTCCGATAAGCACTGGGAAATTTTTTATTTAAAACAGTTGTGAAACTGCAGAATTTGAATCGCCGCCGGTTACTTTCTTGTAATTTTTCTTGTTAGTCGGCTCAATAAGTTTCAATCAAAACTCGTGAGACAGCCACGTTTGTGTATGGCTAAACCCATGGTCGAAATTGAGCCAGTGGCCCTTAAAATGTTGATAGAGCACACATCAAACCCTCTACTTTTTTGCTCACCCTCATATAACTCAGCTATTTTTGGGCTAACTGTGTATTTCCTCTTTACAGGCAAGCGGATGGTGTATGCCATGTATGGATGAGCGTTCTACTAGGAGGGCTCAGCATGCTTGCGAAGGAGACCGGCGTGACTGTGTTTTTGGTCAACTTGGCCTACGACTTGTACAAAAATTGGCACAGTATAAAACGGTAAGCTTTGACAGTCTTAACAACTTAAGAATCACGCGAATTTACTCTCAGGACGTCTGTTTCTTAAAACCAGGCAAATCTTTCGACGTTCCCTCAAATCTGCAACTCAATTTTTTACCTGACTGCAGCTGAAGAGACTCAGATGGCCTTGTCTCCTAATCCTCTTTCCATTCTCTTGCTAAGTAGAAACCTGATGATAGAAAGACTGGGCCCTAAGGGATCCAGTTCATCAGACTACTTGGAAAATCCTAAAACGTAAATAACTTCAGCAACGCTACGTCCTATTCCTTTTCCATTCACCTGCTATGTGGAAACCAGAAGTTGAAGACTAAGGGGGCAAAGTTCCAGCCCTGAAGGACACTCTTCACCCTACCTATGTAAAATTACTATTGCTGAAGACATCCTAAAGAGAGCGATAGCTTCAGTGTGTATCATCGATCACCTGAACAAAAACGAGCTCCTAGGATCTAGCAATTACAGAACCAAATAACTCAAACAAGCTACGATGATTCTCAGGATTCACTATGAGCACATACTTGCCTTGCATACGTACCTTAATATATACATCTGATTCCTTTTTCCATTCACCTGTTGAATGAAAACTAGAAGTTAAAAAGTAAGGGCGCAAAGACTGAGCTCTGAGAGACTCCTTTCGTCCTATCTACTTAAAATTACTATTGCTGAAGATGTGCGGATGAGAGTGAGTCTTCACTAAGTACGAACACTGCTATCATCGATCGCACCTTGCAACCGAACAAAAAGCAGCTGCTGAGATCAAGCAATGATAGAATCGAATAACTCAAACAAGCTATGAAGATTTTCAGGGGCACTACGAGCACATACCTTAAAGAATCCTTGCATGCAATTCCTTAAGGTATACCTTGCATCCCATTCCCTTCACCTGCTGGGTGAAAACCAGAAGCTAAAGAGCAAGGGGACAAAGACTGAGATCTGAGAGACCCCCTTCATTCTACCCATTTCAAATTGCTAGTACTGAAGATGTCCTGATGAAAGTGATAGTCCTCACTGGTACCAGCTTCAACAGCAGTTACTGTGATCATCCAGTGATAGAACCAAATAACACAACTAAACTGTGATGATTTTTAGAGGTCACTACGAGTACATATCTTAAAGAATGCTTTGCGTAGGTACCTTAAGGTGTACCTTGCGTTCTATTCATTTTTCCATTCACCTGCTATGATCAAGCAATAACAGAACCGAATAACTCAACCAAGCAGTGATAATTAGAGGGGTTACTACAGGTTCATACATTATTGTTCAAGTACCATCCTTAATATCTCACTTCTTCTTAGAATGAGGTCCACCCTCCCTCTATTACTGATATTACAGTCGAGCAAAAAGGAACTCCTGTACTAAGTGATGACGTCAAGAAAAATTATTGCCATTGTATTATCTGAGAGAAACAAATAACCAAGCTGAGATGATTTACGTGGACGTACCTTAAATAATGATAAATAAACTGAAGTATATGTCTTCAGTCTTAACAACAGATAGCCAAAGGTGTGTCTCCCCCAATCAAATACTTGATAGTTCCCTCTTACCTCGATGTATTCTCTCCCTCAAATGAAATGCTGCTAACTGGGGCCGGAAAATTGCTCTCAATGATCAAGGCAACAGTGGAATCGAACCCAGGATTTCTTGTTCTGTAGTATATTGACGTCACTAGACTTAGATCCAGAATCTTTTAGGGACAGGGACGCAGAAGCTCTTGCTCTGTAGTCTAGTGACTAGAACCCAGGATCTGTTAGGGACTAGGCACATACTAGTGAAGTATGTGCCTTCAGTCTTAACAGATAGCCAAATCAAGTACTCGATAGTTCCCTCTTACCTCAATATATTCTCTCCCTCAAATGAAATGCTGCCACCTTTCTTGTTATGTAGTAGATTGACGTCACTAACTTAGATCCAAAATCTTTTAGGGACTAGGACGCAAGAGCTCTTGTTCTGTAGTCTAGTGACTAGGATCCAGGATCTCTCTTGTTCTATAGTTTAATGACGTCACTAGACTAGAATCCCGGACCTCTTGTTCTAGAATCTAGTGAAGTCACTGGACTACAGCGTAAGAGATCCTGCGTTAGAACCTACGGTTACCTTGACCACTGAAAACAATTTTTCGACACCTGGTGACAGGATCTCATTTGGTGGACATAATGAAATCTAGTTAAGAGGGAAGATAATATCCTGGGTTCGATTTCAGTACCAAATCTACGGTGGTCTGGTGAGTAGGTCACTGGATTGCAGAACAGGATTTCCCAGATTCGATCCCATGATTGCTTCGACCATTGATAGCAATGTTTCGACCTCAACTCGAGGTAGAAATTTGGTAATAAGAAGTGGCCGATACGTAAGTCTTATTATAATTGTAATATTTTGGATACAATGAGAACTATAGATTGCTTAAGGTGCGATCATAGGTTTGAGACATTATACCAGTAGATCATCAGTTTCAAGTAAGGAAGAAGAGCAACGGACTGCTCTGTTCCTCCCTGAAGGCCTTTAAGGCTTACTACAAAAGCTCCATAGTACAATTTCAACAAAAAAAAGTGAAGAACATAAAATTTTCAGTACCAAAATAGCCGGACGGATGGTAACCGTACTTCCTCCATTGCGCAGGTGTGACAACAATTTGGATTGATACTCATGAAACGTCAACAAACACAAGAACCATGGACCCAATAAAAACCTACCTGCTTCCCACCATCCCCCATTTGGAGTACTCACACTCAACTTGAAGGTCTGAAGCTCTGCTTCGATTGGTACACATAATTAGTTAAACCATAAGCAGATGATTGTAGTAACTATTTAGAGAATGCCAACCTTTTGATTTCCCATTAAGCAATATCTAGCTATCTTGCCCCCGACTTAGTTACTTCCTTCAAAGTTCTCCCCACTAGTAAAGTCGAGGGAAAGTTTTCCCCACCTAGCTAATAGTAACTATCTAGAAAATGCCAACCTTTTGATTTCTCATTAAGCAATATCTAGCTATCTTGCCCCGACTTAGCTACTTCCTTCAAAGTTCTCCCCACCTAGTAAAGTCGAGAGAAAGTTTTCCCTACCTAGCTAAGTCGGAAGCAAAATAGTTAAATAACGTTTAATGGGAAACACAGGAAATTGATGTCTGAAGACAGCTTGAAACCTACAGGATGATTTGAAACCAGCCAGCATGACTTCTGGGAGCAATTCTAAATTCAACGGGACTTTTAGCTACTGAGCTATTTTTTTTAAGTGCATAGGAAGGACTGTTCCTAAAAAGACTTCGTTGGTTGTCCGTCTAAACACTTGGTTTACAAAAACTAAAGAAAATACTCTAATGCTCAATTTATTCGAGCCGGTAGATCATGAATCACCCTGTACAAGTGTATTCCAGTTATTAAGCTTGATAAAGGATTGTGGGTCAAGTTGAGCAGCAGCAGGATTCGCACCGGACACGGTCGATGTGCGACTCGTTATATAGATGGCGGAACGCGCAGTCTCCAGGATGTAACCGCGACGCGCCGAACCAAACCAGCATCAGGCATCTCACGATGATACAATGATCCTACTAAGGCTGAACCCTCAATGTGTTCACTTGCATTTTTTTGTAATTAATTAAAGTTTTCTTTACAGAACCCTGACCGATGTCGCCTGGAACAGGGAGACCCAGCAATTTGCCAACAGGGCGGCGAAAATTCTTACATCGGTATGTAACTCAATCGGTTACGAAAATACAACAAACATGCCCGTATACGTTCAAGGTCTTCAAGTTATGGGCGTTCTAGATCATTTTCTTATGGAGAATTAAAATTTTGTATCAAATGTGTATGTATGGTTGCCTATAATGACTTTTGCTAGGCGTTGAGAGGCAACCATACATACAGAGTTGATACATAACGTTGCTTCATCATAGGAAAGTGAGCCAGAACCCCCCCATTGTTATAGTACATCTTCAGTAAATGTGACGGTTTCACGTAAAATAATAATTTCTTTTAAAAATTCTAAACCCCCCCTCTCGCGCCGGTGTCTTGTGTGCGTGTCCCCGAGCTTTATATCAAAACAATTAAAATTCAGCATAAAGTTTTGTACGTTCAGTTAATTGAAAAATTCGGTTCGAGCTTTAAATAAACTTCGATGGAAAGTTTCGGGGGGCAATTAGGCGACATTAATTAAAAATGTTCGGGGGGGTATTAAAAATTTAATGTACGAGGCGAGCTAATTATAATTTTTATTGCAGCTGGGATTACTGCTAACAATAAGGCTTCTGCTTCTTCAAGGATCCCTGCCCAAGTTTTCTCAGCAGGATAATCCCGCCGCCTTTCATCCCTCTTTATACGTAAGGTGCGCGCAAGTATCAATTAATAAGTTCGTATTCGTTTATTAATTTTATGTCATACATTTAAAATCAAGCGCCATTTATGAAATTCAAATCCACCTCCGGGCGGCGGCGGCAGCGGCGGCGATGGTGGTGGTAATAATAAAATAAAAGTTAACGAAGCGCGTTAATAAAACCGGTCGCGCGTGGCAACGGACGGGGGCTGCGGCCCCCCTTCAGGAAACTTTAATCTTTTATATTAAAGCGGATCTGATTTCGTTAGGTGCAGCGGGGAAACATTGACTCGTGTAATGATGTGGGGCGATGACAAAGGACAAAATTAATGTAAATATTTGATGGGGGTTACAAAAGATGTGTGCTTGTACAAGGCGAATCGATTTCAACGTCTCCTAACGTTGAACGTCAGAACGCACATCTGCTAGATACATTTGAACACAAAACAGCAACATGTTGAACGTAAACCATTCGGTTAAACGCTCTACCATACACACTTATCGCTTTCGGAATAATAACTAATTCAAATAGCGCGCCCATCCTTGCTTATATACATATATAGCGTTTTCGATTGACCGCACTAGTCTTCGTCTCGTGTTATTACATGAGATTAAAAGAAGATGCAAATACACTCAGTGCAACCGTTGGAGGTGAATCGAAAACACTAATAGTAATTCATTAACAGCCAACTTCTAGCACCACCTGGGGGCGCTTCCGAAAACTTCTGGAAACTTCAACTGACTCGTAGATGGCGTAACCACCGCAAGAACAGCGGCGTCGCAGATGTAACAGATTATAACTTATAGGATGTATAATAAAAAAAAAAGATTTATGAATTGAATTAAAATTCCTTACGAACGAGACTTCTCGGCGAACTCGTCGTAACTTCCCCACCAGTTCAAACGCCTGCCGGAACAAAAGACGTCAAACAATGTAAACTCGGGCTTAAGGAGATTATGAAGTCACTTTGTTATTTATAATCTAATTCTAAACAAAGTTGAGTGGTTTTCGCCAGAGAACGCCGCGCCGTAGCAAGGACATAAGGTTTCTTAATACGCCCTTCTAACTTTAATTATTTATTAAATGTGAGGCGAGAGTTATAATTTTTTTTTAATGATCGGCTTCCATTTGGTTATAATTCCTGAGGACTCCTCATCGTGTAATGGCAAGTACCATTCACCTCCACCATTCCAGCTACTAAGAGGTCATTAACATTTTTAACATATCATCTCTTGTCCACTTGATCAGGGGTTCACTGTATTAAAGAAATGGAACTTGGAACACACTAAGACATTTTTGAATGTCACTTCTGCTAATATGTTACCACCCGCCTTCACCATTCCAGCTACTAAGAGGTCATTAACATATTTAAATAGCACCTCTTGTTTAAGAGGGTCCACTTCACCAGGGGCTCACAGGGCACACTTATCGGCGGGAAACCTTGGCCAATCCGCCACTGTATTAGAGAAATAGAACTTGGAACACACTAAGACATTTTTAAATGTCACTTCTGCTGATGTGTTTACGGCTATGCGTCTTCTGACTGTGTGATGATGATTTTCGACATCAGTCGTCTTTTCTTTCGTAATTAGATCGAAAAACTCTGATTAATTACGAACAAAATCTGCATGTTATAGTGCGCACGTGTCCCAAAACGGATGCTCCTGCGTCATCTCGGCCCGTTTCAAATGCGAGCACGTTTCGTCATGTTTTGTTTATAATTGCATTCTATTTAAAATAAGCTAAACTATGTACCGAACACCGGTTTCTTACACCAGATCGATAAGTACGGTCTTTCACCCTTATTTTCTTTTTACCTTTAACAAATTATTTTATTTATTATTTTTAATAAATGCGATTATTGAGGATCGCAATCAATAAGGTAGTTAGGTAGGTTTGTGGATATCTTATTTGAGTCCACCTTAATTTGGGTAAAATGTAAGCTAATGGATTACAGAAGGCGATTTATACTTTGCGAGCAAGATTTGGTTAAGGCTATTTAACTTAATCGGATTTTGGACGGATAAAATCCGTACACAGGTTTTTGATCCCACGGGTGCCATTCCCTCTAAGCAGACTATATTTCTCCCGTAACCGGGGAGTTCTTCAGATGTCTTTGCTTTTGTTTTCATTCCTGTTTTGTCACAATTTGTTCTGGCCCTATAAATATTTTACGCGCGCCGGACGTAACATATATTTAGCGGAAATATTTTCCGTCACAAATGTTTCACGAGGACGTCCCTACAGGGGCGAACTGGGCCAGAAATTTGCCAACACCGGGCCACTTCAAATTAATTTATTTTATTTTTTACGCGGGCTTGAATTGCCCGAACTATCGCCCTATGACTCTCATAACTAGCCCGCCTCTGGCTGTATAAATATACTTAGCAAAAATATTATTTGAAAGCGTCCTGTGGGGACGGATAAGCCTGGGATCTCGACAACACCGGCCCCTTCCAACAATTTCTTATTTTGTTACCTTGGTACGAATCACTCGATCACTCTCGTGGCTAATCCGCGCAAATACAAATAAAATTTATCAATAATTACAAGGAATTACGTTTTTGGGCCTTCGTGAGTAAATTTTCTAAAAAACAGCACAAACCAAACCGGACGAAGTGAGCAAAACTAAAAGAAAAGTTATTAAAAAAAGTGAAAGTAGAAGTAAGTCGGTCGCAGCAGCGAACGTACAACCCTAGAATTTGAGGCGTAATGTGAATAAACAAAAGAAGATATAACGAAACAAATTTTGTTCATGGCACGACTTTACAGATGAGTACTTGTGATAGGTCCTCTATTATTCGTGGGCGTGGTCATTTACTCGAGGTTAGAAACGCCCCCAAATTATACTTTTCTCCTCAAACGCAGTGTCATTCATAGGCCCTTGATTAAATCGAGGGCGTGGCCATTTACGCAAGGTGAAGACCATTACAGACTTCTCCACAAATGTACAATACGCAAAGAAACAACTTTAGTCCCTTTTATCAAATCGTGGGTGTGGTCAAAGTCGGAGGACATGTAACGCCATCTCTCCACAGATTTCTCCGCAAAAAAAAGAGAATACAACTTCGCTTACTTTTGATGTTCTGATTCGCCCTCGATTAAATCATGGGCGTGACTATGATGCACGTGATATTCTAATTCGTCCTCGATTAAACTGTGGGCGTGTCTTGAGGTGGGAGGAAATACAACTTCGTTTACATGTGACATCCTGTTTCGTCCTTGATTAAATCGTGGACGTGACTTGAGGCGGAACGTTTACTCGTGACATTCTAATTCGTTCTTGATTAAGTCGTGGGCGTGACTTACATTAATTTAAGCCTTTTATTTCATAGGATGCTGACATTCTGCTACTTGGCCGCTTTCAACTGGTGGTTGCTGCTATGTCCCGCCATGCTGTCCCACGACTGGCAGATGGGATCGATCCCGCTGGTGATCTCCATCGGCGATTCTAGGAATCTCGTCACGTGTCTCTTCTTCGGATTGGCCTTTTTCATCGTCATTAAGAGTTTCATCGATCTCGAGGTAAGAGATTAGACGTAGAATTGTTTTCATTTAAATTGTTTCAATGTAAGTAAAAGGCAGAAACGAGGAAAAAGATCGTTTGTTGAAGAGAAAATATCAAAGTTAAACATTGATTGACATGTACATGACATTTTTAAATGATCTACAGTAGAGTAGCATATTTCAATCCATAAATAAATAGATTGTCACATTGAGCATGCATAGCTTACACCGACAGTGTACTTTCATGGTCTATATTGCAATCTACATTCAATGTAGACTACGAATCTAGACTACTAAAATAAACTAGAATGTAGACTGTGAAGGAGACTTTGAAAACAGCTGTAAATATACACTTTGGCCGTAAGCTATATGTGTATACTGTAAATGTGCATTGCGAACTTAGAGTATTAACGTAGACTGCGAATGTAGACTACGAAGACCGTTATAAATGTCTAGTATGAAAGTACACTATGAATAAACGGTGTACATTATAAGAAATGTGTGAATGTAGACTTGAGTATGTAAATAAATACAGCTCTGAATCTACACTGTCAATAAGGACTAAATAGATAGGCTATATATAAATGTAGATTGTAAATAGAGTGTATGAACGCAAACTGTTAATATAGGCCATAAAATAAACTTGAGTACATATAGCAGACTGTGAACACAGCTATGTATATACACGATTAATATAGACTGTGAATGTAGATTATGTATCAATGTAGATTGTAAATAATGAATTTTAATGCAAATGCAGACTTGAGTATGTACATGCAGACTCTAAACACATCTATGAATGTACACTGTCGACATAGACTAAATATAGACTGCGAATGAAGGTTATGTCTAAATGTAGATTATAAAGAGAGTACATGAATGCAGCCTGTTAATATGGACCAAAAAATAAACTATAAACGTAGACTTGAGTATATACTTGCGGACTGTGAACACAGCTATGAATGTATACCGTCAATATAGACTGCGAATGTAGACTATGTAAAAATGTAGATTGTAAGTAAAGAGTTTGAATGCGAATGTAGATTTGAGTATGTAAATGCAGGCTGTGAACACAGCTGTGAATATACACTCTCAATATATTCTAAATATAGAGTACCAATGTAGACCATCTATAAATGTTGGTAACATGAATGTAGACCATAAAATAAACTATGAGTGTAGATATGAGTATGTACTGTTCCAAATGCAGACTACATAGTGTACATTACTATGTATAAATGTAGATTGTAAGTAAAGAGTTTGAATGCGAATGTAGATTTAAGTATGTAAATGCAGACTATGAACACAGCTATGAATGTACATTCTCAATATATTCTAAATATAGATTACGAATATAGATCATCTATAAATGTAAATAGATAACATGAATGCAGACTGTTAATGTAGACCATAAAATAAACTGTGAGTGTAGACTTGAGAGGTACTGTTCCAAAAATGACTTTGAACACAGCTATGTACACTATAAATATAGACTGCGAGTGTAGATTGCAAATAAAGAATTGAAATGCAGACCATAAAATAGACACTGACATATTCATTCGCGTTTCATTCTATTGTGTTCTGAACTATGAATATAAACTGAAACTAGATTATGAATGATTGAACTGATGTGTACTACTAATGTACACTTCATAGCTGTGGACTACTTTTGTAGATTGTAATGCGTACTGTGAATGTATACGTCAAACGAATGCTACGAATGTAGTCTGCGAAGTACGCAGTTAACACAAACTTCGAAAGTACATTAGTACAAGATAACGTAGATTATCATGGACTATTAATGTACAACATGAGTATAACCTGTGAATGTAGATTATGTAATGTAAACTACAATTAAATATGAATATAAAAAAACAATGTAGATTCTCAATGTGGACTGTTGATGTATATTGTTAAAGTATACTACAATTACTATAAATTATGAATACATAGATTAATAGTCTAGTTATACTGTGATTGTAGATTTCAAATGTAGAATATATCAATGACTCTAGACTAAGTATATAGACGATTATCAAAGTAGAGTATAATTGCGAACTATTAATATAGATTATGCATGAGTTCCGTGAACGTAGATTATAAATGGAGATAGATGTAGAGTATTAATGCTTTCCGTATATAGACTTGAATATTCTAGAGTAGTGCAATATTTTATCTTATATTTTTATTACGCCGAGCAACTCTAAACTCCCCCGAGAAATAATCGTTAGACGAAGTATCAACCAGAAACGGCTAAGCATTTGGCAGTATTTTAATCAGGTAGTTACGTCTGCGACATACGAGAAGCCGAATTAATCTAGTTTCCCAGTAATTGCATGCTGCGGAGCGTTCCGTATAAATTATATTGGACTGCGTCTCTGCGGACGCGCTTCGTTGCGACTGTTTAAACGGAATTAAGCGGGTAATCGTTATGGCCGAACAGTGCACCTGGCGGAAATAAAGGAGAACCACCGACTACGGTTTATTTAGCGTAAAGGAGGAGGAAGTCATACGGTGCCATAACTTTCTTGGGAACTTCGGCCTCTTAAACTTTAATTTTCTTCGAGTGGAAGCCAAACAATTTTTAAGTATTAATTTTACTGTGACTGTAACTCTTGTGTAAACTGTTTAGAAAAAAATTAAACGCGCCCGTAAAATTTGGTAATGTTCGTCTGTTTTTTATTGCAGTGTCAACGCCATGCCCCTTTGGTACTCGGATCACTTTTACTTATACTTCCCTTCTTGCCGGCAACTAATTTGATTGTCACAGTTGGTTTCGTAGTAGCAGAACGAGTTCTGTATATACCAAGGTAAGAATTTAATCATATTTGATCCAAGCCGCGGGAAATTATTGAGCTCGAGTCTCTGACACCCTGTATAATATAAAATTTTGTTATTTTCAGTACTGGATGCATTCTGTTATCCGTTTACGGAACGCAGCTAATGTGGAACACTTACACCCACAACAAACAGACGATCCTGTGCTTAGTATTTCTAATGCTAACCACAAACTGCTTCCGGATCGCCATAAGGAACAAAGACTGGAGATCACGCGAGTCATTGTTAAGGTAATTTCATATTATACTGTACAATACTCAAACGCTCAAACAAACCACAGCGATGCCATGACGGCAATCATTAGCAAGACACAGGTGAGTACGGCGAAGAAGCGATTTGTATTAGCTTGTCGCAATTTGCACGGATACTAACGATGGCGTTGTAAATACTCACTGTTAGGTCATTTAATGTTTATAGGAAAAAAAATTCGCAGGGATTTAGATCAGATAATCTGTGACGAAATTATGTATTTTTGTTTTGACGAAGAAAAAAGAATAAATTCATTTTGTAACTGATATTCTTTTGTTTGTTCAACGAGGAAACTAATATTGATTCGTATTAACGGAAGTGACGCACAGTCTTGGACAACTTAAAGACATCACAAGAAACGTACAACTTAAAAAACACTGAAAAATTGTTTGCCATTAACGTAAAAGACATACAGTCTTGGACAACTTAAAGGGAACGGTTGAAAATTTGCTTGACACTAATTCAAGATTCGTACAATCGTGGACAAGTTAAAGAAAACACTAAAAATAACGCTAGACGTTAACGTCGTAGACAACTTAAGAGAACTCTTGAAAACTTATTTGATGTTAATGCAAAACACATACAATCGTAGACAACTTAAAGGAAATTTTCGAGACTAGACGCTTTGCATTAAAGCAAGACACTTACAGTTAATTATTTGATGTTAATGCAAAACACATATACTCGTGGACAACTTAAAGGGAACGTTCGAAACTAGACGCTTTGCGTTAAGGCAAGACACGTACAGTCGCGGACAACTTGAAACAAAGATTCGAAAATTTCCTTGGTTTTAACGTAAACAACGCGTACAGTCGCGAATAACTTAAAGAAGCCGTTAAAAATTTGCTTAACGTTAACTCAAGTTACGTACATTCGCAGACAATTTAAAGAGAACACTTGAAAATATTTATTTGGCATTAATGCAAAACTCACACAATCGTGGACAACGTAAAGGAAACGTTCGTTAGGTGCTTTGCATTAAGGCAAGACACATACAGTCGTGGACAACTTAAAGCAAACATTCGAAATGGTGCCTGCTTAGTATTAACGTAAAAGACGTACAGTTGTGGACAACTTAAAAAGAAAATTTGTTTTCCATGCTTGAATTGATCGCCTTTTATTTGTTTGTTTTTTTTTTCTATTTTAACCGCCGATCGTCTTTTGTTTCCTGTTAATTTTTTTTATATTCTAAAACTTGTTTTTATTTATTCCTGTGGGTGCGTTAAACTGGTTTCGGTCGAAAAGAAAAAAGAATGCAAGAAACAAAAGGCGACGAATTTCGTCCGGAAATCGATCGTCTTTTATTTATTTTCTGTTTTGTTTTTGCTGTTAACTCACAAAGTTCTTTTATGAATAGCCGATCGTCTTTTTTTTTCTGTTTTTTTTTGTAAACGTTCGATTTTATAAAATCGATGGTTTTTTGCAATCTTCTTTTCTTTTTGCTTTTGATGAAGAAACAAAAGATGTAAACCATGTCTGTTGTTTATTGTGATTTCAATCTTCTTTTTATATCTTCCTTCTATTCGACTTCTATTTTATCTGTCTTTTTTTTATTTTCCTTTCATTTGTCTTCTTTTCTATCTTCCTTTTATGAAGAGAAGAAAGAAATCGAAAATCGTTGCGAATCGATGGTCTTTTGTTTTTCCTTTGGTCTTCCTTTTTCCTTCCTCTGTTTTTATTTTTGGCAAAAAAAATTCGTAATTTCCATGGTCTCTGTCTTTTTTTATTTTGATGAAGGAAGAGGAAAACACGTCGATGGTCTTTTGCATTTTCTTTTGGAAGATGAAAACTGTTTTGTTTTTGTTTTTGACAAAGAAATGGAAATTGAAAGTGGTCCTTAGAAAACGCGTCAATCGCCCTCTGTTTGTTTTTTGGTTTTCACAAAGAAATTAAAACAGAAATTTCTCTTATAAATAATCGATCGCCTTTTGTCTTCTCTCGCAGGAAGGAGGCATAAACAATAGAAAACTCGTCTTTTGTTTGTTGATGGAAGAGGAAATGGAAAACATGTCGATGGTCTTTTGCGTTTTCTTTTGAAAGAAAACTGTTTTGTTTTTGTTTTTGACAAAGAAACGGAGATTAGAAAACGCGTCTATCGTCTGTTTTTTTTTTTTTGGTTTTCACAGAGAAATTAAAACAGAAATTTCTCTTATAAAACAATAGAAAACTCGTCTTTTATTGTTGTTTCTTTCACATAAAAAAAGAAGAAAAAAGCGCAGTTGCTCGTCTTCTGTTTGTTTTTCATTTTGTTTTGGAGGAAACGATGATGAAGAAAAAAAGAAGAAAACATTTGACTTTCGCTAAGTGTTTCTAATTTCCACGGTCTTTCGTCTGCTTTTTTTTTTCCTTCGTGAAAGAGCAAGTGGAAAGCGAAGATTCGTTTGAATCTACGGTCTTCAGTTTCTTCCTTTGGAAATTGGCAATCTTGTTTTGTTTTTGTTGGTTTCTTTTTATGCAAAAGAAATGACGAGGTAATATTTTTTTACTATCGATGACGAGCAAGAGAAAACTAAAAGAAAACAATTGACTTTCTGGAAATTGAAAGCAATCCTTAGAAAACTCGTCGATCGTCTTTTGTTCCTTTTTTGGTATCTACAGAGAAACGAAAATGGAAAATTTCTCTTATAAACTATCGATCGTCTTTTGTTTTCTTTCGTATGAAAGAGGCATTTCCTTTACATGAAAGAGAAAGGAAAAATCACAATTGTTCGTCTTCTGCTTGTTTCTCGTTTTTATTTCGAGAAGAAGAAAGCCTTTCGTTTGTTTTTTTTTTTTCTGGAAAGAGGAAGAAGAAATCAAAAATTCGTCTTTTGAAGCGACAGTCTTTTGTTTCTTCCTTTAGAAATTGACAGTTTAGTTTTTCTTGTTTTTTTGATATAAGAACGACATTTATAAATTTTTTTTACTATCGATTAAAAAGAGGAAGAAAAATTTTTCAAAACCATCGACTTATCGACTTACTTTAGTTTTTATTGTTCTTTTAGTTGGTATTTCTGGAATGTTTAGTCAAAATTCTCACCCAATTGTTTTATGTATCCTAGGATTGTCTTTTTTAGCGAGAATTTCAAAAGCGCTGTGACCATTGACACAAGCTTAGAAAATCAGACGAATTCTTTGCTCCGTTTGAAAACATCTATAATACAATTTATTGCGACATCAAAACAAATGCTTTCAACATCTTCTGACCTCGGAGAAAGTCACTCCCCATGCTGATCCAAGCAGCAGTAAAAACTTTATTGCAGTGCGATTGTTTTATTCCAATCCATGCTTTACCAATACGACTATTGACTACTTCTTGACCTATTTCAATTCATTAATTCTTTTCTGATTTTCAACTCCATTTTCGTTCAACTGTAAATTCGAATTGCTTTAGCATTAGATTCCCCAGATCATGACCACTTATGGCCTCAAATTTCCTTTTCTGAGCACCAAGTTTAACATTTTGAAATTGCTTCGTCACACATGTCTACACCTTACTGAATTGGTAAACACTGTGTAATGAATGTCTGGCTGTGTTGTAGTCAGCTGTCTAACTTCGCTAGCGAAGAGTGAGAAAAGTAATCGATCAGCACAGACGCTGGTGCAATTCAACTGTTCCTTGAATTATTTAAACCAAACTTTCGGCAACCATTAAGTTCCTACCTTTCCCCGAAGATGTACTTCATTGCTCTCACAACTTAAATACTACATCACCAAAGGCGAATCTAAAATGCACTTCTGTTATTTCTTGTCGCCTCCACCAAATGTTCATGCCTTTTGGTAAATGTAACATGCATTCAAGACGACGTTTCGTCCGCGCGCAACAAATTCCCGACAAACATAACATGAAAAGCAAATAGGATCTTAAACGATCTTTTCTTGACACGGCTTAGTGTTAAGCGTTTCAATAAGTTACAAGAGACTCATTAAAACTATTTGGTTTAGCAGAGCCGGGCTAATGACGCTGCCTCACAACGCCAAAATGCATTACAACTTCGGAAATTTTCTGCGGGACTCGGCGAAACCCGAATTAGCGAAATCGTATTACCACACCGCCCTAAAGTACGTACACATCTCGCGAGATGGTGTTTATTTAACTTAATAGAATTCGTTTTTAGTTTGTGGCCCTCGTACGCAAGCGCCCATAACAATTTGGGCACGTTGATCTCCGACCAGGCGGAGGCAGAGTACCACTTCCTCCTGGCGATTAGGTACTCCGCCGATCACGTCAACGCCCATTATAATTTGGGCCAATTATACAGGTGAGGTTTAATACTTGATGAACACATGATTTTTCCATTCGGGTGGTTTCCAGAAAAACCAATCGCTCGCTGGACTCGGAGCGCATGCTGAAGAAGTGCATCTTGCTGGAGCCGACTTTCACCCCGGCGTACATAGAACTGGCCCGTTTATATGGGCCAAACGATCGCAGGGTCGGATCGTTACTGCGGCATATAACACAGTTAAATCCTTCTGATCCCACCTACTTAACTGTGTACGGCCATTGGCTGTTAGATAAAGGTGAGGAGAGCAGAAGTCGCGTCGTGGTGACACTAACTTCCAAAACTTACCTCGTTTTATAGGAAATAGGATTGCGGCTTTAAAGTATTATTGGCAGACTTTGGCCGTAACACCATCGGATGCAGTGGCGATGATGGGTGCCTCTAGGATATTAAGGAAAGTCGGGGATTATTCCAGATTGTTTCAACTAATGACGAGGTAAACATTATACCAAAATGAGCTTTACGCAGGCCGTTCAAGCTTTATCTCGCTTCCCAACGAGTCCTCTAGAGCAGCTTCCCTCGATCTCTTTTTAGATCTTCCTTTCTTCTTCTCATATTCCGGTTCCTTCTATGCTATTTCCTTCACGGTCCTGTCATTCAAGTGCCCTAGACGTTGTAAGATAACAAATAGTTTGCATATGTGCTTATAAAGGTGGTTGAGGCCTATAGCTCTAATATTTCTTAGATTTGCACCACTTTTCTAGGTCCTCCTTTCTTCTTCTTATGGTCCAGTTACATCCATGTTATTCTTTTATGCTCCTGTCACTTGACATTCTTTCTAAGTCCCCTCATCATTATTAGGTATTTTGAATATCTTGTGGTACAGCTTCATACAGGCCCTTTAGGCTCTTGTCTTTCTTATTTCTTTCCATAGCTCCATGACTTTCGCTTTGACCTTTCAGTTTTGCAACTCTTCCTTTCCTATCCTCCAGAATAGCTTTCTGAGTCTTCCTGTTGTCATCTTGTAGTCCTGTTTCCTCCAAGCCCCACGGTCCTGCCACACGATATTATTTCCAAGTGCCCTACTTATCATTAATGTATATAGCTTTATTTTTACTTTTCATATCTTCCCGACCTTCGCTTAGAGCTTTCAGTTTTGCAACTCTTTCCTTCTCCTGTACTCCAGAACAAATTACTCGGTTTTCCTTTCGTCTTGTTGTAGTCCTG
Source organism: Serrognathus titanus (assembly GCA_039766575.1). Taxonomy (NCBI): domain Eukaryota; kingdom Metazoa; phylum Arthropoda; class Insecta; order Coleoptera; family Lucanidae; genus Serrognathus; species Serrognathus titanus. The sequence continues at coordinate 2,595,026 of CM077911.1, forward strand.
TTCCCTCCAAGTTACTTCCTTTACGGTCCTGCTACTCGACACTAAGCCCCTTACTTAGTCGTTACAAAGCACCGAATGTCTTGTATACAGCTTTATGCAGGTCATTTAGGCCCTTAACTTTTTATTTGCTTCCATAGCTTCATGTCTTTTGCTTTGACTTTTCCGTTTTGCAACTCATTTCCTCTCCTATCCCCCAGAACAGCTTTCTGGGTCTTCTGGTAGCGTTGTTCCTTAAGTATCTGTTATATAGCTTCATAAAGGCCATATAGGCCCTTAGGGTCTTTATTTCCTTCCATATCTTCATCACTTTCCTTTTGACTTTTCAGTTTTGCAACTCTTTTCCTTTCCTATTCTCTAGAACAGCTTTCTGGGTCTTCCTCTTCCTTTCGTCTTCTTAGTCCTGTTTTTCTCAAGCCATTTCCTTTACGTTTCTGTCACTCGGCATTCTTTCCAACTGCCCTACTTAGTCATTAAGTACAAGTATCTTGTATATAGCTTCAGAAAGGTCTTTTAGGCCTTTAGCTTTATTTTTTCTTTTCATACCTTCCGACTTTCGCTTAGAGCTTTCAGTTTTGCAACTCTTTCCTTCTCCTATACTCCAGAACGAATTACTGGGTTTTCCTTTCGTCTTGTTGTAGTCCTGTTTCCTCCAAGTTAATTCCTTTAAGGTCCTGTTACTCGACGTTCTTTCTAAGCCCCCTACTTAGTCGTTACAAAGCGCCGAGTGCCTTGTATACAGCTTTATGCAGGTCACCTAAGCCCTTAACTTTTTATTTCTTTCCATAGCTTCATGACTTTTGCTTTGACCTTTCTGTTTTGCAACTCATTTCCAGAATAGCTTTCTGGGTTTTCCTTTCGCGTTCTGGTAGCTTTGTTCCTCAAGTATCTGTTATATAGCTTCATAACTTAGTGTCTTTATTTCCTTCCATATCTTCATCCCTTTCGTTTTGACCTTTCAGTTCTGCAACTCTTTTCCTCTCCTTTCTAGGTCTTCCTCTTTCTTTCGTCCTTAAATTTGTTGTTTCTTTCCACTGCTTCATGACTTTCGCTTTGACGTTTCCGTTTTGCAACTATTTTCCTCTGAAATCATCATGTAGTCCTTTTCCTTCCAAGTTACTTCCTTTATGGTCCCATCACTCGACATTCTTTTCAAGTGCCAAGTGCCTTACTTAGTCATTACAAGACAGCAAGTATATTGTAGACAGCTTTAAGTTTACCAGATTGCAAGTGTCGCTTTCTACAGGCCATTTGGCCCTTAGCTTCCTAACTTTTGCTTTGAGCTTTCCGTTTTGAAACTCTTTCCACTCGAATCCTCCAGTACAGCTTTGTGGGTCTTCTTTTCGTCTACTTGTATTCCTGTTGCATCCAAGGGATTTCCTTTACGGTCCTGTCACTCAACATTCTTTCCAATTGCCCTACTTAGTCATTGCAAGACAACAGGTATCTCGTATATAGCTTCATGCTGGCCACTTAGGCCCTTAACTTTATAATTTCTTTCCATAGCTTCAAGACTTTTGCTTTGGCCTTTCCATTTTGCAACTCATTTCCTTTCCCATCTTCCAGAACAGCTTTCTGGGCCTTCCTTTCGTCTTGTACTCCTGTTCCTTCCAACGTATTTCCTTTACGGTCCTATGACTCGATATTCTTTCCAAGTACCCTACTCAGTCCTTCTAAGACCCCAAGTATCTCAAGTATAGGTTCATAGAGGCCATACAGGCCCTTAGCTTCTTTATTTCCTTTCAGAACTATTTCATTCGTCTGTTTCTAGGCCTTCCTTTCTTCTTCTGTAGTTCGGTTACTTTCACGCTCTTTCTTTTTCTTTGTTGTAGGTGGCAGACAATTTTGCGGATACCTCGAAGAGAGTCACCCCTAAATACGCACATATACCTCCACGAATGGCATCTAAAAAATGAACTCAGCTACAAGGCGAGAGCGTATGATTCTACGTCGGACATTCCCGTAAGCATTTGTGTGTAATAGAAATAATTACGTGGTCCTGGGCCCATAACTGTTGGAAAATGATCGGAGCACACGTGATGTAATTGTATATTATAAATACTATTTTCAGTTTCAGGATCAAGGATGTTGTCGTAAATCCTTGAACCTTCCACCGCCACAAACCTCAACCTGGGACCGCCTCTCCTGCAACAAGTCTAAACACGTATCGGTTAATAAACAGCAGAGGTTGAAGAAAAGGAACACAAAGGAGAGATCCTCGACGCCATTTATGGTCCACCACTTTCCGGACACTGCGTAAGAGAACAGTGGCGACACTCTCTAAATCGATCATACAAAGAAAAGTGTGATTAATAGTATTAAGGGGTTTATGCCAAGGCTACTACGATTCTCAGTATTAAGTAATACACGTGAGGAACAATTTTTTGTATGCAAAAAGAAGTAATATTTTATTCTTTGTACATACGTGTGTATATAGAGTATATACTGAGTGATTGAGGAGAAAATTGCAAAAAAAAATTATTCAGTTAAAAAAAGACTATGAGCGTAGATCCGCCCCTTAACTCTCAACTCTCCTAAGGAATTGCAACTCTATTATTTGTTAAAAATACGGGATGTACACAAAATAGATGCAGTACGCAAATACATAAGCTTAAATTCGTTCATAGTCTATTCCGAGGGAAAACCTCCTCAGCAACTCATATTTTGGCGATACAGGGTGGTTAAGTTTTTTTTATTTTCGAATACGAATTAATTTTTTTAAATTTTTTCTTAAAAAAATTGTTTACAGCTTTAAAATGTTTTGTACATTTGAAAAGAAAAACCGAACTAAGGAATTGTTTGTCGGTCAATAATAATTTAAGTTAAACAATTTATGGTTGCTAGTTTCGTCATTTTCTAAGCAATAAAACTCTTTAAGGGAACAATGTATAAATGAGATCAGATTTTAATTCATCAAATTGCATCCTATTTTATATATCTGTCCACTAAACGAGCAAGATATACGCACTTTACGCATAAAGCGGAACGACCTGTAGAGTAAGTATACAATGAAAAATAAAGTATTGAGTAATTCATTTGACTGTATGATGTACACTTATTACCTAAAGTAAGCAGTATTGTTAAAAAAAATTAATACTTAGGGTTTTCTTGCACTGGGGTGTGCGCAAATAAGTCAAGACTACATGACTTCCAACATACTGCATTTGACAACTTCAAGATTGAAAAATAATAGTATGTAGTTGCAGGACGCAGTTTATATTCGAACGCCTGGGCCCAGTGCCTGCCAAGATTAACGCTGGTGCGAGTTTTCCAGAAAAATACACCTTTCCTACACATGTTTTGCCTTATTTAAAACACACCCCCTAGTAGGCTAAGGAAAGAAAACGACACTGTGATTACAGTAGAAGTATTAACGTGAATTTCTATCTTTCTCTCCTCTTATCTTTACAATAGCGATTTAGCTTCGCGTTAGCTCTAAGACTCGTTTACTTTTGTAACACGAAGAGAAGTGCAGCAGCGGAACTGTGAAAACCGTTCTTGTTAATATGTACATACTTGTTTTGAGTGGGGCCACTTAACAATTGCGTATACGATTGACCCGGACCGGGATCGATCAAGTAATTCTTTTGTTTAGTATGTACTTTGTTGAGATGCTGTGTATTGAATAAAAAAAAAGGAACAACTTACGTTAATCAGATTTGTAAATATGAATAATGTATAGTTTTTTGATATACTCAATAAACCAAGGTTTAAAATTGTAAATGTCGTGTGTCAAACCTAATCCCCCAAAACATGAAAGAGTGTTCCATTGGTTGTTATATAGCCGTGACGTCATAAGTCAGTGTATTTAAAATAAGAACCCAATAAGACGGAAAGCTTATTATTGGTTGAAGGGGGTGCGGGGGCGTGTTCATGTAATTCTGACGTCATAACAGAACCAATGGGTTTCTAGTAGGTATCTAAATCCAGGTGCGTGCGCCTAATTCGTTATCTTATCTTGCTTTACGAAACAATTGTAAACTAGGTTTTCCATCCAAATTTAAACAAACGCATACATGGTTGATACTCCTGGCTTACAAGCTTGCTATTGGTTATGAGGGCGTTTGTTTGATGCGTGACGTCATAACTCGACCAATGATTGTTTAGTAACGTTTTAAAACAAAGTACGGCCGTGTTATTCGTTATTGGGGCGTGTACATGTCATATACGAACGCATTATTGGATGCTTACTTAACAAAAATTTGTAAACTGACTCAAAATACAAACGAGTTTGGCAACCCTGCCTAGAAACGTCTAAACTATTGATGAAAACAGAACAAGTAAATAAAACAATTTCACTATTTCTTAAGGCCCGTTTTCACAATGATGGTACTTTCATGTTCATGCACGCCCACCAAATAAAAAGTAAAATAGGCGCCATTAAATCTCAATAAAAGCAAAAAAATAAGATATTTGTAGTTCTGGAGGTAACAGACAAGTGAGTGATGTTAAGAAGATAACATCGTCTCGAGAATGAAAGACACGAATGCGGAGGTTATACGTAACCATACGTATATGGTAATGGGCGTGTACATGTAACCTTAAAGCCACGCCTCGACCAATGAATTTAAAATAAGTAAATAAATACACATACATTCAACGTAGCTAATGGCTACTGACTACAGAAAACTAGTGTTTGTCTTTAAGAGACATGAAAAGTGAAGAGAAGTATTGACATTACTATCTCGAATAATAATAATAATAATAATAATATCTTTATTTCCCCGAAATATATGTATAATTGTACAAAAAATATTATAACCAAAATTGATGGATAGGGAAACCCTAAGGCGGGGTTCACAAAAAAGTGGTCTTCCACCCAAACCTTAAATAAAAGAATTAATATAAGTTTTGATTCCCAACATTAATCTAACTTAACCTAAATTCTGTGATTGTATATGTTTATTTAAGCAAGTAAAACAAAGTTATTCATAAATTTTCTAGTGTAACACATAAGAACTTATGAGCTATCAACAATCACCGTCCAACTGCTGCGCAAATAATAGATCCCTTAGCTGACTTTTAAATCGAACAACATTGAGTTCTTTAAGTGACGTAGGTAGGCTATTGTAAATTTTTGAGATATTATAACTAAATGAGCGTTCGAAGAGCGCAGTACGATGAAGGGGTGGTGTTAATGTTCCCTTATTCCGCACATTAATATTATGGACATCGGTTCGGAAGGTTACTTTCCTATACAAATAGCTAGGTTCTTTTAACGAAATAACTTTATGATAAAAACAAGCAGTCTGTAGAAATCGTCGATTCTTCATGTTAAGCCATCTCAAGTCTGCGAGTTTGTGAGATATATGTTCATATTTGCGGATTCCAAAAATGTACCTCATGTAAGCGTTTTGAATTTTCTGGATACGATATTCCGTAATAACGTCAAGACAGCTATCAAAGAGCGGAGCACAATAGCAAAAATGTGAAAGAACAAGTGACTCACAAAGTATGGATTTTGTTTCATAATTAAATGTATTACGATAAGGATACAACTTCTTTAAAATTGAGTACGCAAAGTTAATGCATGTGGATATATGATCGCGAAATCTAAAAGTATTATCTAAGGTTAATCCAAGATTTTTAGTAGTATCGACTATAGGAATATCAGTGCCATTTAAGGTTATTTTAATTGTATTCTGTAAATCTGAGCACTTTTTACCGCTGCCAAAGACTAAAGCTTTGGATTTAATCGGGTTGATAACCAGCGAGTGTTTTTCAGAAAAATTAGCAATTCTTTCCAAGTCCGCATTAATTAGAGATACAGCTCTGTCAACATTGTTTGCCGAAAAATTAAAAATTAGTTGGCTATCATCAGCATACATATGTAAATTGCAATGCTTTACTATTTTACAGAATTTACCGGTATAAATAGAAAATAACAAAGGTCCAAGAATGGACCCTTGTGGTACCCCAGAAGTTAAGACTATTGGGTCTGATTTAACGTTATCTAATTTAACGCTTTGCATGCGGCTAGTAAAGTAACTTTTAACTAAGTTTATAGCATCATATCCGAAACCAATATTTTGAAGAATCGCAAAAAGTACGTTATGATTTATGGTGTCGAAAGCTTTGCTAAAGTCCAAAAGCACAAGAGCACTCATATTACCGACATCCAAGGCATGCAAAATATCATCAACAATGTTAATTAAGGCTGTTGTACAGCTATAGTTTTTCCTAAATCCCGATTGGGATTCCGGTAAAATGTTATATTTGTTTGCAAATTTGTAAATTTGTTCATACATAACTTTTTCTAGAATCTTTGAAAAAATTGGTAATATGCTAATTGGTCGCAGATTTTTGTAATTACTAGGTTGTTTAATTTTTGGGATGGGAGTAACAAGAGCATATCTCCATGCTTCTGGAAATATATTTTCTGTTAAGCAACAGTTGATAATGTGTGTTACGTAGGGTAGTAAATCAGGACAACACATCTTAACCATGTCAACACTAATATTGTCAGCACCTATAGACTTAGTATTTATTCTAAGAATTATGTTACCCACGATAGATACATCGACGTTTTTGAATTTGAAACTTCCATTGATTCTATGTGAAGTGTCATTGTTATAGAATGAAATTATATTTTTATTTGAGTTATTGTGTTTTGGCGTAGAATTAACAAAGAATTCGTTTATTTTATTAACATCGGATAAATTAGGTGGAATAATAGTATTATTTGAAGTTAAATTTAATATTTTCATTTTATTCCAAAAATGTTTATTACTACGACACAAATTTTCAAAATATGCTCGTTTCTCGAGTATTACTGTTTTATTTGTTAGATTTCTTAATGATTTGTAATAATTGAAGTGACTAGCTAGACCTGTTCTCCTAAATTTTGATTTCGCTTTATCACGAAGTGACATTAATAACTTTTTAAAGTTATTACATAATAACTTTAAATTATCAGTCAGCCACCCACGAGGTGCTCTACCAACCTTCATAGTTTTTATTGGTGCATGTTTATCGAATAGTTGTAAAATGCATAAATTTAAGAAAGCAACTTTATCATTGATGTCAGGAATATGATAGATTCTGGTAAGAGGTAAATTGTTGAAATCTAAGTTGAACTTATCTAGATCAATATTGTTGTAATTACGGTATGCTTTAAACCTAGGTATAAATTTGGGCTTTGCACAATTAACAGTACATTGGACCAGATCATGATCTGAGAAGTCACAATTAACTACTTCTGCATCCGTGATAAATGATTCGTCAGATACAATAATAATGTCAATCAGTGTTTGCGTTGATTTTGTGATTCTAGTAGGCTGTTTAATTAATTGTGTAAAACTTAATGATTTAATCATAGTTTCAAAATATTCAGTAATGTTACTATCATATTTCAATAAGTTAATATTTAGATCGCCTAACAAGATTACATTATCGGAATAATGACTACATGTAATAAGTACAGCTTCTAATTCATCAATAAAATTTATATAATTATCATTGGGTGGTCTGTATGCAACGCCTACTGTGAATGGTACTCCTGACGACTTGACTAAGATCCATAATTGTTCAATAGAGTTGTTACTGTGTATAAGCGAAAAATTCAAATTATTACGAACATACAACCCCACACCTCCACCTCTAGTTTGTCTATCTACGCGCAAAAAGACATAACCATCTATAACTACCTGCGAATCATCATTGTCCTTATTGAGCCAAGTTTCTGTAATTGCAAGAATGTCAAAGTTGTGCATCATAATAAACTCCAAAAGTTCATCATATTTAGCTAGGAGAGATCTAACATTTAAATGTGCAATTTGTAGACGGTGATTAGTCATTGTTTACAATAATTATGATTAAAAAAGAAAAAAGAAAAGAGGAACAAGACAAACCTATCACTAGAAAATTTTTAAATTAATTTAGCGACAGTCATTTAAACATATGTTTAAATAATTGAATGAAGAGTATATATTAATACATTGCTTACATTAGGAAATGAAAAATGTAACAAGCTTATTTGATAAGTCGTTAAGAAAAATTATCAAAATAACGAAAAAGAAATTGCGAAAACCAAAGAAATTGTTTCTTGCCTCTCTCTGCTACAAATAATGTATCAAGCGGATACTCGTTTCAGGTATGCTCACTGCTTTTACACAAAACTTAATTCAAACTAAGCGCATTTAATTCTTTAAAATTGCAAATTTTTTTTATAGATAATCCGACTTTCACAATAATTTTACCGGCATTCGACCACGTGTTACCTGGACCAAACTTCTTTTTCGCGGCACTTAGTACCGCAAACCTAGACTTGGTTAAATCCTCTTTAATTACTGTTTTTGATCCTTTGAACTTTTTCTTATTGTAGAATAATTGATTCCTAACTGTGCGATGTACAAACCTCACAATTATTGGCCTTACACCATTTCCATCCGCCGGAAGTCGGTGGCAGATATCTATAGCTGATGAAGGAATCTCGATAGAAATTGCAGTACCCAGCTCGTGTATTATTTTGGGCGGGTCTTCATTTGCCTTTTCCGGGATGCCATATATTCGCAGGTTGTTACGTCTGGAGTATTGGTCCATTTCATCCATCTTATCGGCCACTTCAGACATTTTTTGTTCAAGTGCTTCGACCTTCTTCTCGTAAGCTTGGATGGTACTTTCCACGGCAAGTTTTACTTCTTTCGCCAAAATTTCAATTAGTTTTTTGGCGAATGCATCGGAAGCTAGGACCTTTTCAATAACACTTTTAACAAGGTCATCACTGTCATCAAAAGAACTTTTGGCACTACGCAATGTAGGTTTCATTTTGTAAAAGTCTAAGTAAATTAAATGCAAAAATAGAGAACAGAGCAGCTATGCACGTCTATTCGGAACGAACACACATCACAGAATCGCCAGAACATTTTATTAATTCAGATAATAACTTCATTTATGGTTTTCCGTTAGAAAAAATAAAGGTGGCGCGATTTGTAAGGTAAAAATAAAATGAAAGCAAAGTAGGTGTGTGTTACCTTCCAAGCAAACTATTGGTCAATGGGCGTGTAGTACATGTACTACTTAAGCCACACCTCGAACAATGAATTTAACATAAGGACCACCTACGAACATGTGATTGGTTACTACATTTAACGTACAAGTTTGCTGTTGGTTATTAACTAGTGAAAATTTGCGTTTGTTATCAAACCACATCAAAAGTAAAACTATCGTCAGTTTTGATTTTCGAACAACCCGATTTTCGATTCGTACGTACAATAAGTACAGCATGGCGGGCGTGGTTTAGCAAACAAGGGAACGCTCGCATTTGACATCCTAGGACCCCTTCTGTCTTGACTCCGCCCTTTTTTAAATGTCAATGAAACAATCGGTATAAAGGATGGGACAAAGTTACCTACTATTGGTTACCGGACGTGTATGTGTACCCCGAAGCCACGCCTCGAACAACCCGATTTTCGATTCGTACGTACAATAAGTGCAGCATGGCTGGCGTGGTTTAGCAAACAAGGGAACGCTCGCATTCGACATCCTAGAGCCCCTTCTCTCTTGACTCCACCCTTTTTTAAGTTTCAATGAAACAATCGGTATAAAGGATGGGACAAAGTTACCTACTACTGGTTACCGGACGTGTATGTGTACCTCGAGGCCACGCCTCATCCAATGAATTTCAAAAGAAAACACAGAACAAAGCTATGCTATTGGTTATTAAAGCGCGCTTTAAACTTCTTCCAACAAGCTTACTATTGGTCAACTTCTTTCCGTATCCAAAATACGCTAAAAGTAAAAATGACTCTCACGAATCGCTGATTGTTTGATTGATTAATTCAAGTAAATAAGTGCTCCAAATTCCATTAGAAGACCAGATGACGCCAACTACGTAACGAAACCCTGATAACGAACTCGTTATCGCTAATTTACTTCAAATGCTTTCGCCGGTAAGATAAAAATCACATCGTTTTTGTACCTGACGAACGTAACTGGCAATTTTGCTTCACTATCAGAATGAAGAAGGCAATTTCATTTCTTGTTGTTCTTATACTAACCAACGGTACGAATTCACAGCTTCAACACAGCAAAGCACTAATTTTATTTAACAGGTACTCAACAACGAGGAACTGGGAAAATTATAGGAGGAAACGCTGTAGACATAGCGGACTTTCCGTATCAAGTTTCAGTGCATTACTTCAGCAGTCACATGTGTGGTGGAGTTAACATTGCTCCTTTTTTCATCCTCACCGGTGCACGTTGCGTTGAAAGGTGAAGAGGCGTTTTGCTTTTACTGATTAGTCTCATAATCCTCGTTTTCTTCCATAGTGCGATTGTGTTTGCCCTGAGTGTCCGCGTGGGATCTTCCTTCCACGCCTCCGGTGGAATACTCGCGCCGGTCATAGAAGGCTACGTGCATCCTCAGTATGACAGTATCACTTACGACTTTGACTTTGCGATCTTGCAACTTGCCGTCGGCCTAGGCTCAGGCGTTGGGGTGTCCGCTGTGACACTCCCGAATCTCGGCCAGAAAGTGCCTGGTGGCACAAACTCGATCGTTAGTGGTTGGGGGATAGCCTCAGTTGGTGTTGGTGCTCCATTTTCCCCGGAATTGCTAGCCGTGGATTTACCCATTGTAGATTGGGACGAGTGCAGAACGGCGTATGTGGAATACGGAAGCGAAGCTATTACACCTCGAATGCTATGCGCAGGGATTCCTGATGGAAGCAAAGGACCATGCCAAGTAAGAAGTTATTCAAACTAGTTTCCTGGAGCGGCACAAGCTCGCGAAAAGGAGTCGGCAATTGTTTACGTTAAAAAAAAATGAGAACTACTACCCTTTTTAGCGTTTTGCACTAGAGACTTCACCAAGTAGGTCATGGGAGTGATTTAAGTAGCCTACTTTCCAGGGAAGTGTCAGTAAATTCAAATTATTGGTTCTCACGTGTTAAACGTTCTTGGTCACTTATCAGAAGTGTTTAGACTGAGCTATTTCCTCGCGTCCGTTATCGCCTGTGAATGTTTACGTTTTGAAAACTAAAGTTTGGAATTATTTTGTGAATGCGAGGGGGTAAAGGCATTTTAAATTAATAATTTATGGACTAAAATTACATTCCTTTTCCTGATAAAAAAATTTATGATTTGCTTTCAGGGTGATTCTGGCACTCCGCTCGTTATAGAAGGTGGTATCTTGGTCGGAATTTTTTCGTGGGGAGCGGGATGTGGGCGGCCAAATTTCCCCGCTGTCTTCTCTGACGTTGCTGTGCTGCGTTCATTTATAAAAGACGTCGCAGATGTTTAAAAATCTTTTATAAAATCAAAAATTTCTGAGCTACAGTGACTTCAAAAAAAAATCCATGTCTTAACGTTACAGTTAATATACGCTACACACAACTGGAAATATTTTTGTTTGTTTTTTTTTTTCTACTCGGATGAAATAGGGAAAGTGTGACAAGGAATTGTAGAATCGTACATAATATCACATACTGCGTAATAAGTCGTAGGGCGCAACTTTTGTTGAGCTCAGAAAGTGAAATGCAAAAAAACTCTACGCCACATGACGTATGCTGAGCGTGTAAAACAATTTTATCATGTTGGTAACTGATAAGTAGTTTCCCGAATATCCAGGGATGCCCCGCTTTTAACAGTGATGAGTTTTCGCACGAAGCTCTTTGAGGTTCCGACTTTCTCCATTCATTGATAAGCAGACTTCAAACATTTCGGACGGTTGCCGTGGTTATGCAATACGAAGACCAATGAAAAGTCCTCATTCATGCGTAGCCATGCCAACGCTCCGAAATGTCTATTGATAACACGTGATAGCGTGAACTAAAAAATCCGTTTTTAATTGGGACTAATTTCGGCTTAAAATTAGTCCCAATTAAAAACGGATTTTCGCATTTAGAACACTCCCTACGAATAATTTTTTTTTTTACCTTAATTTAATTAAAGTTCATTTTAGTTTAATGGTTTGCAGGTGCTTATATAGATTACTCACCAAATTCCAGGAGTTTTCAAGGCAACATTCCAAACGATTGGTGAAAACATGAAGAACGTTTCTCAAAATGTGCGACTTAAACGAAGAAGTATTTAAAAGTTACCGCCGTCGATTTATTTTCTTTATTTATAAATTTAATGCGATAGTTTTTTTGGTTTAATTTCGGCTTAAAATTAAACCAAAAAAACTATCGCATTAAATTTATAAATTTTCAAGGCTGTGTGCTCTATCTTAGTCAAAAAAATTGTTATTATCTTTCTATATCTTGTTATAATATAGTTAATATATTTTTTATATATCTATGTACTTTACTTGTAATAAGAAAAAAAAAAGTATTTGTAACTATTGGGGGCGTGGTTTTATTTCTCCGCCCACTTGAGCCTCTCACAAAATTTCATCGTTGCTTTGCTTAGATTCAATTGTAGGCGTGGTTTTATTTTCCCCTCCAAAAAACTATAATGTTGCAAAATTGTTTACCAATCAGGTACGTCGCCATCTTAAAATGAATTGTTTTTAGACATTCATTGGTGACTCTCATGATAAACGTTGTCAATTAATGAAGGGCGTGGCACAGAAATTATAAGTTGTCAAAAATATTTACCAAGGCTTGAATCGATTGGTTCATAACTTATTATCGAAACTACGTTCATAAGTCTCTCTTGATAATTGAATAACATGGACCCAAAGGGGCGTGGTTTTATTTAGTTAGTCGTCGACGTTGTCATGTTAAACACGAACACAGTTGGGGGCGTAACTTTATTTGTCCACCCACAACGGCGCATTTGCAACGCTGACAAGTGAATAGTGCAATTTCAAATTCAAGAAAGGGGACGGGGCTTTATTTATTCGCGCAGTTACTTCTCCCACCACGAATGTTAAGTTTTCCATCTTAAAACAGATTAGTTGGAGGCGTGATTTTATTTGTTCTCTTTTGGCAACGCTGACAATTGAATACTGTACACTCAAAAGGGCGTGGCTTTATTTATCCGGTATCTTCTCCTAATTTTTACATTGCGAGAGTCGTCTAGAAAGAGATCTATTGGGGGCGTGGCTTCATTTCATCGTCCTTCTTCGACGCCACTTTAAACTTTAACAGACTGATTATCAACAACATATACGCCGTTGTCTTAAAAAAATACATTTGCAACAGAACATTTTCAAAATCAATAAGAGGGCGTGGCCTCGGACAGTTTCTTTTCCACGAAATTTTATTTGTCAAAAATATTTACTGTTAGATCCTGGGGTTTGTTTAGTGGGTTATTAATTAAATACACTTTTACCAAGGCTTGAATCGATTATTTCATAACTTATTATCGAAACTACATTTATAAATCTCTTGATAATTGAATAACGTGGACTCAAAGGGGCGTAGTTTTAATATTTATTCGCCCCTCCTGCAATTTTTTTAAATTGTTAGTCGTCGACGTTGTCATGTTGGATAGGGTCAGTTGGGGCGCAGTTTTATTTGTCCAACCACAACACCGCATTTGCAACGCTGACAATTGAATAGTGCAACTTCAAGCTCAAGAAGGAGGCGGGGTTTTATTTATTTGCTCAGTTACTTCTCCCCACCACGAAATTTTACGTTTGTCGTCTTAAAACAGATTTATTGGGGGCGTGGCTTTATTTGTTCTCTTTTGACAATGCCGACAATTGAATACTGTAAACTCAAAAGGGCGTGTTTTCTTTTATCCACCCTCTTATCCTAATTTTTATGTTGCGCAAGTGTTTGTCAACGTCAAATACATTGTCATCATAAAATATGTCTATTGGGGGCGTGGCTATTTCTTCGTCCACTTTCAACGCCGCCTTAAACTTTAAGAGAATGTTTATTAAAATCCTCGTTATCTTCAAAAAAACACATTTGCAACGCTGACGATTGAATAGTGCAACTTCAAATTTAAGAAGGGGTGGGGCTTTATTTATTTGCTCAGTTATTACTTCTCCCCACCACGAAATTTTAAATTTGCATCTTAAAACAAATTGGTTTGGGAGTGGCTTTATTTATTCTCTTTTGACTACGCTGACAATTGAATGCGGTAAACTAAAAGGGGCGTGGTTTCATTTATCCGCCCTCTTCTCCTATTTTTACGTTGCGAAAGTGTCAACGTCAGATATATTGTCACTTTAAAATAGATCTGTTGGGGCGTGGCTTCATTTGCTCGTCCACCTTCAATGCCGCTTGAAATTTTAAATGATATTTGATTTTTGGTTAAGAAAGTATTCATCCAGCAATATAGTCACTTCATCAGTGACCATGAAATTAAAAAAGATGGAGAATTTGTCAGGTTGTTTCCGTATCCCATCACATAATTAAATGCCAATCAAATCTAGAGACCCCAGGTTATACATAAAGGTAAAAGCTCAACTTGCGTGCAGGTCTTAACGAACGCGAGTAAAATGCACCGCGATTTTCTAGATGTAGAACGGAGATGGACATAAAACCGACATTGTTAAGTCTCGATGGAAAAGGAAAGCAGCGCAGGAATTGCCACAACATCGCTGTTATATCCATCTTTGTTCTAAAGTTGCACTGGATCTTACTCGCGCTTCTTAAGAGCCTCACGTTAGTTTTGCTTTTACCTTTTCTGTATTCTCTTCAACACCTCATCGCTGTGATATTTTAATAAAAAATAAAATAAAAATTTTGATATTCTCCCTAGAAAAACTCTAAAGATAATGTACACCTAAGTTTCTCCCTAATAATGAAAAAAATTCCTAAATTTAGTGTTGGCAACATTGGTTTGGTTTCCTAGATTATTCTATTATTTGTTAATCAAAATAGTGGTATTCACCTATAACCACAGATAATAGATTTCTCCAGACACCCAACAAAATAAGAACGACTGGACGCTCTAAAGAAGTTTGTTAAATACTCAATAGATGTCACTTGCCTGGACAAATTCGAAAACTGGACATTGGTCACAAATCATTTGCTAATTTCGAAACTCAATTAGCAGAGAAATAAGTTTAAAATGGAACCAGGACGCGATAATGTGTCGTACGGTTATAATATGCTGATAATTCTCTTTATAAACTTTACATCACACCACTTAGTGATGGATTTGTACTAATGACAGTTACATTTACAGGTTTCGGTTTTCCACTCTGTTATTGTAACACTAGCGCCGCCACATATTTGGTGAGCTGTCTCCAAACTAACACCGAGTTTGTCTCCAAATTGGGGCGTCAAATTTAAAGCATTTGATTAGCCATCTGTCTGATTCTCTAATTCTATTATCTGTGCTATAACGAACTCACTTGAACCATTTTCTAGGTCCCAGTCGAAATACGTGTAAAATCCTCGGTTAAAAAGAACTCCATTATAATAGACTCTCGCCTATAATGAACTAAAATTCGTTATTTTGGCCATTACAAGCAGAGTTATTTAATATTTGACATATTTGAAATAAACTGATACAAATGAAAAGGAGCGCCAATTGACGTCGTGCTAACAGTTTCTATTAGGACGTTGGCTTATGCGTTGTATTGCTTAATATATATGTACATAGTTGAAAATGTCCGGGAAAAGTAGAAAACATGCTTTTTATTACTGTTTTTTCTTTTAGCTTTCGATTATGTGTAATTTTTTGAATAAAAATTGTGATAATAAACACATTAGTTTAATTTAGATTTTGAATTATCTTACGATAGACACTATAATGGTCTACTTCAGTTGAATTCCGCTGCATAATCTTGGAAAGATGTAGATTTAAGCAGCGAAACGTCGAATACAAGAACACCTGAAATGTTTCCAAAAACTATTACAAATTTTATTGCACAAAATTAAAGGGAGGGATTTTTTTCAGATGAAAATAAGAAAAGGGTATTTACTTTTATCAAGAAAAAAAAGATTTAATTAAATTTTAAATAAGATGAGAGTTATCTGCTGCCCCACCTATTCTCAAATGACTTAAATTTATGTGCTCACCGGTTTACAGGAAACTGTAATTAATTACACTATTTTTTATTATAATAATAGGAAATGCTTTAAAATTAAAAACAGGAATATATAAAAGAAATTTTAAAAAATAAATATTCACATAAAGATGACGCCAACAGTAATTTCATTAAAAATAGTTTGGTGGTGTAATTAAAGTTTTTGGTTGGCGACAGTGGTCACGCCAAATGTCATTGAGTCGTGACGTTTAGGTTGTGTTCTCCAACTGGTGTTTGTTTATTATTAAAATAGTTTAAGAGAAGCATCAAAATGCCAACGGAAACGCCGGGCTCGCAGAGGCTCACCAACGATGATTTCCGTAAACTGTTGATGACGCCGAGGGCGACCCCCTCACATGCCCCAGTTCCCGGTAGCATCCGAGAGGCGATGGCCAACTCGTCCACGATGCCCCCACCGAAGGACGACCGCTTCGAAGAGCGTCGAAAGAAGAAAAGCTTCTACGCCAAGCTCAAAAAACAGGAAGACACAAAAATGGCCGAGCTCGCTGAGAAGTATCGAGACAGAGCGAGCGAGCGCAGGCAAGGCGTCAACCCAGACTACCAAATCGATGACCCCATGAACACGGCCCAAGCATACCGCGCAGTGGCCCCCGATTTAAAATCAGGATTCGATGCAGCAGAGCGACGCAGACAAATGATTCAAGAATCGAAGTTCTTAGGTGGTGACATGGAGCACACTCACTTGGTGAAAGGCCTGGATTACGCACTGTTGCAGAAGGTGCGTTCGGAGATACAGCAAAAGGACCTCGAGCAAGAGCAAGAGCTGGAGAGGCTCGCCAGTAAATCGATGGAGGAAAAAGAGAAGAAAGAAAGTAGTAAGAAAGATGAGGACGAAATGAAATTCAAGACGAAAATCGGAAGATCAATCTACCACACGATTTGCGCGTTAAAATCGAGGCACATCGAAAAATCTGATTTGTTTATTCCAGGCAGGATGGCGTACATTATTGATTTAGATGATGATGCCGAAACCGACATCCCTATTACGTTAATACGATCCAGAGCCGACGTACCCGCTCTAGAATCAACAACAACTTTATCGACAAATGACATCGTAATCAATAAGCTGACGCAAATACTAAGTTACTTAAGACAAGGTAAGCAAACGCGTTGCACTTTATTTGTTCAATTAATTAACATGCGAGCACTTTGAAGGGAACCGTAAGGGTAAGAAAAACAAGAAAGTCACAGACCGTCGAGATTATGACGCAGCAGAATCATCGGATTACAGGCGGGAAGAGAAACAATCGCGGCATCAAGACGACTCGATCTACGGTGACATCGGTGATTATATGCCGACTCGAAACAAATCTGACGGTCGAGAGAACCGCAGCAAACGCCAGTCCTACTTCGATAAGCACGACGATGAAGACGATAAACTCACCGGACCCACCGTTAAAATCAACAAGTCGGCACAGATTCTTAATCGGTTAACGCAAGAGCCGGAAGGCTACGCCGAATGTTACCCCGGCCTTGAAGAGATGAACGATGCAATCGATGATTCAGACGACGAAGTCGACTACTCGAAAATGGACTTAGGAAATAAAAAGGGGCCAATCGGAAGATGGGATTTCGATACAGCCGAGGAATACTCGGACTACATGAACCAGAAGGAAGCCCTGCCAAAAGCTGCTTTCCAATATGGTGTTAAAATGGCAGATGGCAGGCGTTCTAGAAAACACAAGGATAAAAACGAGAAGGCCCACCTCGACCGGGAATGGCAGAAGATCCAGAACATTATACATAAGCGGGGGGGTAAAGACGAGCCAGATTACAAGAAATCCAAATACTAGCTTGTATGTATATAGACAACTTTATTATCATAAAAATAAATGTACGCCAAATGCTTCTAAATTAAATTCCTAACTATAACTCTGTTTTTTTTTTTTTTTAAGACAGCCGGAGGAAAACTAGGACTATTTTAGTTTGAACTCAACCGAGAGAAAGTGCCATTATACAAATGGGAAGTGAAAAGTGAAAATGGATTTTACATTACAAAACAATATGGTATAATATTCTTGGGTGTTTTTGTTTAACATAAAAAAATACACAAGGCAATCAAATAAAAACGAGAGCGCAATATGTAATCTGAAATAGAGAAATGTTAATTATAATTAAGCTTCATAATTGCTCTACTTTTCTGGGACAATTAAATAATCGTTTGCCATTCAGTGGATAAAATGGTATAAAACAGATTTAAATAAATTATATTAAAAACACGCAAACAGGCTGTCTCTTCAATGAT
This sequence comes from Serrognathus titanus, assembly GCA_039766575.1. Classification (NCBI taxonomy): domain Eukaryota; kingdom Metazoa; phylum Arthropoda; class Insecta; order Coleoptera; family Lucanidae; genus Serrognathus; species Serrognathus titanus. The sequence continues at coordinate 2,613,166 of CM077911.1, forward strand.
AACCAGCCAATTTTTTTTTCTTTTACTTTTTAATTGATCTTTTCATTGACCACAAAGCTGCCAAAAATTCTAATAATTAAATTAGCCCAATAAAACAAACTTTCTAATAGAAACCTCCCTCTTAAAACGTGTAATTTCTAAGTCTCTGCTTAGTGTGTAGTGTGTTAAAACTGTTATCTCTTCCTTGTACTCCATCAAGGAATATGTGATGCAATGGTAATAGAATAAGAAAGTTTGAAAAATGTTGTCAGAATACAAGCCTTAACAAAATTGTGAGAAATAGGAGACGGAATGAAAACACAAACCCGTAGATGGTGATGGAAAGCAAAATAATACAACAAGGAAGTTACTTTTATTTTGGTGAATATTTCTTGCCCTTTGCTACTAGATGAGATGTAAGACAACAGTTGGATCAAGAGTATACAAAACTAGTGACCTTGAAGAGCAAAAGACATTCTCCTACAGAAGTGATAGTGCAGCACAAAATTAGCTTAACTTCAAGATAGAAGCGAGATGGTACAAAATAACACAATTCACCAGAGATTTTCATTTTATTTCAGTGAATGCCTTTGCTACTAGATAAGATAAGATGGATCAGATGGATTAAGAAAAATACTTAACTGGTGACCTTGAAAAGCAAAGAGAAGCAAGGGATATACTCCAATACGATTGTGAGGTGTCGAAGTAGGGCGAAATTAGACAAACTTCAAGATTGAAGGAGATGGAACGAAACAAAACAGTTACAGCAGATGTTGGTAATCAAAATATTGCAGTAGTAACCTTGAAAAGCAAAGGTGATGTGTCAAAATAGCACAAAATTAGTTTAAGATAGAATAAAGTAACACAGTCTGGAAGTTGGTAACCAAAATATTGCAATGAGGAAATTTCTTTTAATTCAGAAAATAGTTCTTTCTCTTTGCCATTAGATGAACAATGCTAGATCGGACGACATCAAAAAATTTAAATATATTTTGGCCCCATTAGGATTCTAGATAAAAAAAAAAATTGAGCACAACACAATACTAAGTAGAATAAAATGAAGCAATTTTGTTTTTGGAGCAGCCACCTGAAGTAATTCATACTTGATAGTAAACTATCAAAGGGAAGAAACAAGTCTTCAAACTAATAAAGTGATGGCCGAGTGTTGGGAACTCACCAAAGGAACATTAAACCATCAGAAATCAAATATGTATTGCGGATAAGAGCTGAGTAATCCTCCTCAGACCATCATTGAAATTAATTGGACAAAATCAAACTTAAAACAAGAAGCAAACAAACACAGAATAAAATGTTTCATGAAATAAGTAATACCCGAGTTCTTAGTACTTAATTACAGAGCAACAAACCATAATAATTCAGGGTCACCTAGTCTCTGTATATGTTAAGGCCAAACCCCAACACACAGCCACTTGTTCAGACTTAGTCAAAATTGGGGATACTTTTTTAAGAATAACAAAAATGTTTGAAGAGAAATTGAAAGCAGAAATCAAATTTGTATTACGGACAAAAGCCAGGGCCTTCCTCCAGTACAAATACAGACATAAAATAAAATGTTTCTTGGAATAAATAATAACAAAGCCTAATTACAGTGCAACGAGCAATTAAATAATTGAGGGTCACATAGTCTCATTCCTCTGCATATGTTAAGGCCAAAACCCAACACAATCACTCCATCAATCTTAATCAAAACTGGGGATATTTTTTTAAATAACAAAAAAAATGTTCAAAGCAAAACTGAAAGAGCAGAAATGAAATTTGTATTACAGATAACAGCCGGTTATTCCCTCTCAGATCGGCATTGAAAAGAATTAGCTATAATAACTTAAAGGCACTAATAATATAATTGAAAGTCACATACTCTTTCATTCCTCTGTATATGTTAAGGTGAAATTGCCTCCCACACTGACCAATCTTAGCCAAAGCTGGAAATATTTTTGGGTTTCGGTCTTTGACTAGGCCATTTTTAATCGATTGACTTCAGGAATGACTGACATTGCACATCATGAGAAGAAACTAAAAAAGAAGTACTCTAAGCCTTGCCTAGTCAATCCTAGGTATACATCATTTGGCATTTGATTAATTGGCCATTGAGTGTCTCTCCTAATGACACCAGTCACGAGGCTGAAATTTAAATTTGTTTATTATTATGTAACCCCCAGTCAAATAAGATATTTAGTATGAGAGACTTTGTGTGTAACATATCTACACAAGCTATGGTACACAATCACCACAAACACTGAACAATCTAATGGATACTTCTGTCGCCTGTGGTAGATCGAATTTTTGGCAAATCTCGTCTTCCAGGAGGGTCTGCTTGGACGATGACTTTGATTAAAATGTTCAGTCAATCTATGGTCATTCATTCACAGGAGTGATTGTGTTTCCTTGCCCATAACATGTAAGAACAAGTGACCTTCAATCATTTTTCTCACTTTTTACACTGCGACTTACAAAGTGAAAGAAATAACAAGTTAATGATGGTGACACAACGAACTAGAAAGTTTTGATTGTCAAAAATATTTAGGATGAAATCTAGGCCTGATCAGAGTACTGCTTTGGTAGATAAAAAAAATATATTGACCACTAATTTTGTAATCAAAAGGTTAAAATAAGACTTACATGTGAAACTTTCCACAACTCCTTTTTTTTTTATTTGATTGCCTCGGCACTTACGAACTTACATAAACCAAATGAAAACGTAATTAATCTCAGTTTTCTTCTTCTTTTTTTTTTTTTCTTTTAAGGTATCAGATAAACAATAATTCTTACGAGTTACTTATAGAAAAAATGATCGCACTTAAGCCTTATCGTTCTTATCTTCCTCGTTATTCGGCGAGTGCCAGGTGAGGCGCTCCTCGTAAAATTTTATAACGATCTGGGGGCATTTGATGTTGGCCTGCTTCGACGGAACTAAATCCGCCTCGTCTGTGCCCGCCCATTTCATTAAAAACATTAATTGTCCTGAAAGTAAACGGGAAAAGGTAAGAGAGTTTGGGGTATATAGGATTTGACCTACCGGAACTATCTGTGGCACCAATTATTTTCTCAGGCTCTAACCCCCTGTCGAAGCCGTGTAGTTTCTTTTCGTCAGTTTTCTTTTTCTTTGGATCTATCGTAGGCGTCCCTGAAATTGACTTCGTATAGTTCGTGTGAGTCGTTTAAGTTAGGTGTAAGTTACCCGCGGACTTTCGTTTTTTGCTTGAGTCTTTCTCTTGCTTGGCACGTTCTGCTTCGAACGCCTGTATGAGTCCGGGGCAGTCAAGGTTCTCGACGGGTTCCCACGTATTGTCTTTATCATCGTACCCGTTCCACTTCAGCAGGTACTCAACGACGCCGTTGGTGTTGACCCGTTTATCGACGATCTTCTCCACGGTGTACTCTTCCGCCTCCTGCTCATCTTTCTTCGACGATTTGCTAGACATTATTGTTTTTTTTTAAAGAACTTACAATGTTACACCTAACCTACAACAACGACCAACAAATAATGCAGGAAAACTCACATAGCTGTCGATAGGGATGTCATCGGTTTTTCTTTAAGTAAAGCGCTAAGAGGAAACCCAAGCGACTCTTTGTCGGGCAAGGTTTTTTTTGTTTGAAATTCGAGGGCTGCGGAAAAATGCTTTGGATCAATTTGAGTTGCTCGCTAGGTTTCCGGCTGCGCGCTCAGCGTCGAGATGCGCTCCGAAATTTAATTTTATCGGCTTACTGATTCACTTACGAAAAATTCGGGTAATTTCTCGCCGTTTTGTGCGGTTTATTTTTCCGGCCACCGACTCTTACTTCTTAAGTTTGTAAATATGGCGGATTAGCGTTGAAGATAGTTGAAGGCGGGAATTTTGACACCGCTGCCAACTTAAAACTATTTCGGGTTAAACCTCGCTCGATTACCTTTTTCAAAATCGATCCCGTATCACATTTGCCTTAATAATTCATCAATTAAATCGATATTGCAACAATTTCCTCTTACATAATCACACGAGTAAACAAATAAGGAAGATGGCGCATGTTGATGTTGCCAACCTTTGATTATATGTACTATATGGATAGCGCACATGTTCCAAAAAAACGCACATTTTCGGAAAACTCACACAAGAACCTTCAAGTCAACTCATTTTACTTTTACTGTGATGTTACACAAAAACGGCAGATTAGTCTTACGATGGTCCTACGCAAAATTAGCATTCATGTACTTCTAATGCTATCTCACTTTCACTCACACATTATATATTTCAATCATTATCTAAGTTCTGAAAAAATTCGATAGATGTCTCTGAATCTCGATACATTCATCATCGCCAACTCTATTCACTTACCAACATATTAGCTATATTCTTCCGATGTGAACAAAGTGAATGCGTTCAATTGAATAAACTGAAAGTTTCACTTTCACTACGAACTGATCGACAAAATTATTTGTGCAGTAATAACTGAATGTATAATAATCACTTATTTCACAAAAGCCAAGGAGAAAACACAGTATAGGTATCAATCAGTAGAGATCTAGGGTCTAGAGATGCGTGACTTCAACTAAATAGTCGATCTATACTTTTATTCGAGTTACTCGACTTTCATAATTTCATTTTACTTTAATATTTGATCTGCGTAATTCATTTTAATCAAAAACACATTTTATATTAACGAATCAAACCGACTATTTGTTCGACTTTCACTGCTGATTGATTAATCAAACTTATTTATAAACTCAATCTGCAAGTCAACATGCATAGAATCGTTTAGTAGCCCATTTCTAGTAGGGTCAGCTTGTCGATTTTTGGCTGACTGTTTTTTTGTGTGCATGTTCGTACGCTGGCGGAACTTTTCAAATTCTCCGCTAGCGACGAGGCTGTTGAATAACCGTCGTTGTGAGATGAAGCGCGGGAATATCCTTACTTTGTTTTGATTTCTAATCTCTTTCATGTGTGCTTTATTTTTATATTTTCACATATTTGTCTTCCTTCTGTAACTGTACAGGGAGATCGAAATTGATTGTCCTGATTCTACACTGCTTTCCACGAGCTTAATATCGATATTTACATCCAATTATTAAAACGAAGTTAGCAACATGACGAAATCTAGGGAAGTTACTAGATATCCTAAGATTTCGTTGGCAATTCTTTGCCATTCATTCACGAGAAATGGTTTATTTTATTGTCATAGCAATCTGATTAAACAATAATTATGTTTTTCATTAATTAGGCTAGGTTTAGATGTGACTTTCGTACGCCACAAGTCGGCATTGCTTTTCGTTCTAACCTTCATGTGATAGACATAATTATTGATATCAAGCTCACGGGAAGTAGTGTAGGATCAGGACAATCAATTTCGATCTCCCTGTACTTCAGCAACAGACAATTTCAAACACTTGTATCATAATTTATTATAATTTTACGTTATTGAAAATGTACAGTGACGAGCATGAAATTGCTCAAAATCTCGCTATGTGGTTGTATTTTTCGATTACAGAAAACTATAATCAGTGTTGCCAACTCTTCGATGGACTTTCCGTCTAGATGTTAGTTGGAAACCCCCTAAGCGAAAGAGGAAAACACAGTAATAGTCACAGTGCTGAAATTGGAAATCTAAGACTCAAACTCCCGGTACCAGTTTGCTTAAGGATATTGCATGATATCTGCTTACGTTATAACTTTAACATATTAACTATACTATTATTTATTCCAAGGACGCCAACAAACGCTTCAACCTGGTCCATCTGGATTACAGCCACGAGCATAAAATTTGTTTAAAATTGTTAAGACTTGTTTATATGTAACAATTTTGGTATTTATATCTTCATTTGTTTCGTTTATTATCGATACGATTTTTTGAATCTAGGCATTATAACGCATTTTCTTAGCGCCACCTAGTTTTGTTGAAACAAATCACCGCCAGAACGACGCCATGTTTATAACAAGTGATCAAATGAAAAATGAATTAGAGTTGGCGATGCAACTGAACATGCATGTGTGCATTTAGTTCATCGAACGTTCGTTCAGTCACTTTGACGTTTCTACAAAGCAAAAAACCGTTTTATTTTTAAACAATTAAAGCAGATGCATAAAAATGACCACTGCGTGCTCCATCAAGACACTTTTTAACTCTATGAATAACTGCGTGAGTAACGTTAAACAACATTTCCGGCGTGTTATTTATGTCACAATTGATTGACAATTAATACTAATATAATGTCATCCAAGACATGCATTTAAATTGCAGCACCTACTCTAATTCATTTTTCATTTGATCACTTCTTATCAAACCTGGCATACAAAACTTCAAGTTGAATATTCTCACTTTTGGCAGTCGCGTTCACTTATTTCATATCGAGAGAATACACCTATTATCCAAGTCACGAAAGATGAGCCTCGTATTATCAATCACCGAAGTTAAAACCGACAAATATTTCAGTATTATTTCCTTGTCAATGGTAAATAAGAAAGGGATAGAGTTAAGAGTTATGCTTTTTATGTTTGATGATGCAACACAATGCTCTTGTGAATTGAATAATAGTCTAAGTGTGGTAAGTATATTAAAATGGTTCAAAAATGCAGTGTCACCAATCGTAGCATTCTTATACTAAAGTAGCACAATTTTTCCTAGCGTGGCGGCGTAGCAGCATTTTGAGCAAACATAGCATAATTTTACAAAGAAAATAGCATTATGAGCAGCAAAAAATTGGAAAATTTTCTGCACTTCCCCGAACAATTCTTCGTAATCCCCAATAATTTTAAATTTTATAAAGAAGAAATTTTTGCTTTCTCGGTACTCTGGGGATTTTGTATTTCTATAGGTGGTTACTATGTCATGACAACGACGTAGTAATTCTCTTAGACCGATCGTGCCCTGTGCCTCTTGCATTCTCGACTGATATCAGCAAGCGAATGAAATGGAGAATATCTATGAGTAACTTTAGTACATGTATGCGACAAGGATGTCACGTGATTTATGCTTAGATACGATGTGGTCATAATATATGTATCTCTTATGTTGATATCAATTCCTCTTTTGACGTCATTTTCGGGAGCGATCTCTTCCTTTCAGTTCGAGAATTTAGGGTCAGATAGCCAACGAGATAAGAACGTATGAATACAGTACACACATCAATCAGTAGAGACAGCTCGTGTCGCCGTCTTTGATGTTCATACTATCTACCGTTTTCAGATCCAATATGGCCGTTATTGGCGGGCATTCATTTTATTGCTACTAGATGTCACGGGTCGAAAAAATGTCACAGATTGCAAGTACATCATCGAATGCGTTGTTATTCTACCAAACACAACATAAATCCATCATAATCAAACAAAGGTCATTTGAAACATCTCGTATTTTCACAGTACTAATGTATATGGCCATTGGTAGTATTGTCCTCGCATGTGCATCTGTGCGTAGTTCCCATAAAATTCGATAGAATTTATTTGAATTCGGTCGATTGAGTTCAATTCAATTATAGTAATGTACGAGGAGTGTTCAGTGGTTTATTTACCTCCATGTAAAAGAGGCAACAAATCAAAATAAATCAATCGAAAAGTATAGAACTTGCTGTCAAATTTTAATTTTCTTCCTGTAACATGTCAAAAAAGTCATTTGTTTATCATTCTTCATTACTTGAAGAGTACCACACTTGAAGGCATTTTTTTTAAGACTCGGAACATTCGAATACGACTGAGTCAAGTCAGGACTATAGGGCGAATGGTTGAGTTGCTGTTTTCTGGATGGTAACTTTCACTTTCTTAGGAAAGGAAGTGTTATCGTCAAGGCAGTTTATCCTTTTTCTTCGGTAAACTCCCTTACAAACGTTACTTGGCTGTTTGAAGTACCCTCATTTTCGTAAGGGGTCTTCATCCGTCAATGAAATTTCTCTTTTCGTACTTTTTGGGGGTGTAAGATCCTTATGCTTCTATAACGTAAACTCCATTAATGGTTCAGGATCATTAAAATACATCTAATCTTCCATCATCAAATGATGGACTTAATAGATTCAAATTCTCCTTCTCTAACAGCTTCCTCATGCAAATTCAAATATCCACGAATTATTTTTTAATCCATTAATCTTTTTTGGCAAAGGAGAATCCTTATATTTCTGTAACGTAGATGCCCCTTTTGATTTACGATTAATAAGGTATTTCTCATTACCAAATGATGAAGATAATCGACGTAATACTTCCAACTCCTCTTCCTGAATTGACATCCGCATTTACGAGTAGATCGACCTTTTGAGGATCCAATTCTTTCATTCTTCAATCTTTTCACTTCGTATTTTTTGTGAGTGGAGGATTCGTATATTTTCATTCTTGTTTCAGGATTAGTGAGATCTTCTATCACCAATCGATGAAAAATTGATGTAATAGTTCGAAATTCTTCTGAAATTGAAGTGACTCAACCACGACTCAACACGAACTATTATTAAAACATTAATATTAATAACTATGGCAACGAGAATTTTCTGTCTTTTGTAGAATTCACTTAATTATCAAGCGCTGTCAAATTTTCGTGAGAATGGCAATTAAACATAAATCCAAAGAACCAGTGAAAGTCTCTTTGCCAAGAAGGACAAAAAGACACTTGAAATTCCGAACCGCTCAACCTTTAGCGACGTTCGTGCCGAAGAGGTCGTCGAAAAACATCACCCACATTGACAACCTGCCTGATGATGTGATGCTGGAGATTTTCTCGCTACTACCGCCGAAGGAGCTCTTCTTTAACATCCGGCCGGTGTCCAAACGATGGGAACAACTCGCTACGAGGTCCACCCTTTGGAAGAAAATCGAAGTTGGCAACGAGGTTCCAACGGAAATCTTATCCGAGTGGATCAAATCCGCCAACCTCTTGAAGTCGTTCACTATGACAAATAGGAATGACGCAAATGTCATCGCGGAAGAGGTTATTCATTCATCAACCTGATTATTATTATTTAACGCCCACATAATTTCAGTTATCAAAAAATTGTCAACTTTTAGAATCTGTTAAAATCCAAAACTGTTGGGGTTCTTCTAAAAGCTGTTTCATACAAAGTACACCGCTGTGTCACCTGGTGACACGCTGCCGTAAACTGTACAACTTCAACTTCAGCCAAAGCAGGTGAAATCTTCTTCACTTCTCCGTTTCGTGTCAGTCAGTTAGTATTTTTGCTTTTCAGGTTTTTATCTCGGAAATTCTTCCAGTTAATTTCGAAAGACAAGCGCAACGGAAAGCTCAAGAAGAAGTGCAACTACGTCGGCCCCATAACCGCCACGCAAATGAAGGCCCTTTTCGCCGCCCTCTGCGACTACGAGGTGCACGACTCCGCCATCATAGGAATAGGGAATATGAACTTCACTCAGCAGTTCAAACTGCGCGACATCATCCGGCACTTTCAGGAACTTCAAAATCCGAGACGAATTCTGAATGAGGTTTGGGAGAATTTTGGGGACAATCATATGCGAATGGACGTTTAATTTATTTCGAGGGTATACTGTATAAAAAGATGTACAAAAGGAATAAACATTTGTGGAGGTCTAGTGTTTCAGAAAGAGAATGCTTTCGAATTCTTCTCCTCACTCTGTAACTCTTAATTCTTCGTAAGACTGATTGCGAGTGAAATGTGTTTCTCGTATGATTTGGTGGAGCGGGTCTAACACACTTTAAAGTCTCTGATTCTGTCATTTTGTGGTGACGTTGACAGCTGTCATAAAATAATCAGCGATGTTCACCGAGCATAAAAATCGAGTTCTTCTTTACCGGCAATATGTGCGAAGTCAACGAGTTAAGAATAACAGGAGAGAACTAACATTAGTTTTGTGTTTTTAATTTCAGGTTATACATGGTATATAATAGAATACCATAATTATGCAAAACGGACGTGATACACTTTCCATGAACTTCACTTTCTGGACACACTGGGACAAATTTTTCTTCACAACAGGAACGAGTCTGCAAGTACTCCTCACATTAAAATAACATATTATTTTTTCAGTTAGTTTTGACCAAAATTCGCTTATACAAATTATTTTTCTCTTTTTTTAATTTAATTTTAAGTTTCACTGTGTTTCAAACAAAAAGAATTTCCTGTATTCGTGATTTGCTTTCATATTCGGTTCTAATAAATTTCTAATTATAATTCTTCTTTCTTTCTGTCCCTTTGCAACAAATAATTATCACTTAATAGTTAATGTGTATAAAAGAACATGGCTGTCGCCCCTAATTTTTCAAAAGGGATGCAAAGCATTTTTATTGTTCAAAATAAAACAGATTTTTAAAAGTAATTTAAAGAGGTAGGTACAACGACTTTTAATTTGTATTTACTATATGTGTGTATACAGAGTGTTTCACTTAGCATATTGTCTTTACCATTGTTAGATGCATTATTTAATTTCCTTTGTATGATACAGGGTTTTCCATTCCTATCATTAAGAGCGTTTTTAAATTTATATTTACAGTTATTGTTATTAAGAATGCACGAAATATGGTGACATAGTGTCATTATATTTGACATTTGCTGGTTGCTATGATTACAAAGCAGAAAAATCACTATAATGTTTTCAATTAAAAATTAACCATAAGTTTTAACTCATCACCTAAAATGCAACTAAATTCGTGCTTTAGTAATTTGATATTCCTCTTCAAAATGGGGAATCGCAGAAAACCCAGTTCGAAGAGAAAGGCATGAATCAGAACACACTCCGAACCATAAGAATTCTACCTCTCACATAGAACCCACACGCACCGGGAGGGGATCCGAAGCCTCATCTAATAGTGGCCCGCCAAGTGTCAAGCCCATTGCCAGCGGACCCTATCAACCCGGCTATACAACTACTGATAGTAATAATTCGACAAAAATAATAAAAGAGAATTGGAATTAGCAAAAATACGAAGGAGAAGCGAAAAAGATTAACAGAAAAACAAAAAAAACACCAAAGGAGAATTTATTCTACACGAAGAAACAAAAGAGAATCGAAACAATCGTCAACTAAATACAAATTTAGACGAACAGAGATCAAAAGAAAATTGATAAGTGAAGGGTGAACGAAAATCGAAAGGCTAAGACTGAACAAAAAGCAATAGGAAAGAATAAAAGAAAGGAGAAGTTAATTACATGAACCACACGAAGGAACAAAAGAGAATCAAAACAACCCGCAACTAAATACAAAATTAGACGTACAGAGATCAAAAGAAGATCGACGAGTGACAGGGTAAACGAAAATCGAAAGATAAACAATGTACAAAAACAATGTGAAAAAAAAATAAAAGACAACTCAATTACAAAACAAAAAACAAGAAATAAGAATAAGACGAACAATATTAACAGAAATCAAAGAACTACAAAAAGCACCGAAGTAATTCCAACGAAGGAACAAAAGGGATTCGAAATAACCGACAACTAAATACAAAATTAGACAAACGGAAATCAAAAGAAGATCGACGGGTGACAGTGTGAACGATAATCGAAAGACTAAGGCTGAACAAAAAGCAACGAGATATAGTAAAAGAAAAGAGAACTTAATTACATGAACCACACGAAGGAACAAAAGAGATTCGAAACAATCGACAACTAAATACAAAATTAAATGAACAGAGATCAAAAGAAGATTGACGAGTGACAGGGTGAACAAAAATAAATAAATACGAAGAATAACAAGAACAAGATCAACAGAAAAACAAAGAACTATAAAAAAACTCTAAAGTAATACGAGAATTCATTTATTCCGACGAAAAAACAAAAGGGAATCGAAACGACTGACAACTAAATACAAAATTAGACAAGCAAAGATCAAAAGAAGATCGACGGATGACAAGGTGAACGATAATCGAACGACTAAGATTGAACAAAAAGCAATGAGATAGAGAAAAACAAAAGAGAACTCAATTACACGAACCACACGCAGGAACAAAAGAGAATCGAAACAAGCGTCAATTAAATACAAAATTAGACGAATAGAGATCAAAAGGAGATCGACGAGTGACAAGGTGACGAAGATCGAATGACTAAGGCAATGTGAAAGAAAAAATATAAAAGTCAACTCAATTACAAGAATAGAAAACAAGAAATAAATACGAAAAATAAGAAGAACAAGATTAACAGGAAAACAAAGAACTATAAAAAGCACCGAAGTAATACGAGAAATCGCTTATTGCGACGAGGAAACAAAAGGGAATCGAAACAACTGACAACTAAATACAAAATTAGACGAACAAAGATCAAAAGGAGATCGACGAGTGACAAGGTGAACGAAGATCGAAAGACTAAGACAATGAAAAGACGAAAGACAAAAAAAAAATATAAAAGTCAACTCAATTACAAGAATAGAAAACAAGAAATAAATACGAAGAATAAGAAGAACAAGATTAACAGAAAAACAAAGAACTATAAAAAGCACCGAAGTCATACGAGAATTCATTTATTTCGACGAAGAAACAAAAGGGAATCGAAACAATTGACAACTAAGTACAAAATCAGACAAACGAACGATAATCGAAAGACTAAGACTGAACAGAAAGCAACGAGATAGAATGAAAGAATCAATTAAATAAACAACACGAAGGAACAAAAGAGAATTGAAACGAACGGAGATCAAAAGAAGATTGACGAGTGACAGGGTGAATCGAACAACTAAGACTGAACAAAAAGCAATGAGAAAGAGAAAAACAAAAAATAACTCAATTACATGGACCACACGAAGAAACAAAAAAGAATCGAAACGAACAGAGATCAAAAGAAGATCGACGAGTAACAGGGTGAACGATAATCGAAAGACTAAGATTGAACAAAAAGCAATGACATAGAGTAAAAGACAAGAGAACTCAATTATATGAACCTCACGAAGGAACAAAAGAGAATCGAAACAATCGACAACTAAATACAAAAGCAGACGAACAGAGATCAAAAGAAGATCGACGAGTGACAGGGTGAATGATAATCGAAAGACAAAAAGCAATGAGATAGAGTAAAAGAAGAGAGAACTCAATTACAGGAACAACACGAAGGAACAAAAGAGAATCGAAACGTATAGAGATCAAAAGAGGAGCGACGAGTGACAGAGTGAACGGAAAATTGAAAGTCAACTCAATTACAAGAACAGAAAACAAGAAATAAATACGAAGAATAAGGAGAACAAGATTAACAGAAAAACAAAGAACTATAAGAAGCACCAAAGTAATACGAGCGAAGGAACAAAAGGAAATCGAAACAACCGTCAACTAAATACTAACTTAGACGAACAGAGATTAAATGAAGATCGACGAGTGACAAGATGAACGATAATCGAAAGACTAAGACTGAACAAAAAGCAATGAGATAGTGTAAAAGAAAAGACAACTCAATTAAATGAACCTCACGAAGGAACAAAAGAGAATCGAAACAATCGACAACTAAATACAAAATCAGACGAACAGAGATCAAAAGAAGATCGACGAGTGACAGGGTGAACGATAATCGAAAGACTAAGAGTGAACAAAAACAATACGAAAGAAAAAATAAAAGACAACTCAATTAGAAAAACAGAAAACAAGAAATAAATACGAAGAATAAGATGAACAAGATTAACAGAAAAACAAAGAACTCTAAAAAGCACCGAAGTAATACGACAATTCATTTATTCCAACGAAGGAACAAAAGGAAATCGAAACAACCGACATCCAACCAAAAAGAAAAAAGAAAAAACAATGCTGGCAACTGCAGCAGGTATACCAACGTTATTATTTCGTTGGCTTGAACAACACTGTATTAATTAAAGTTGTTTAGAGTTTGAATATAAACTGTTTTAACAAATTTTAATAAACAATGTCAAATATATTTATGACAAAGATAATAATAATGAATTAATTATATTTTTATTCACGAAGTAAGTCTCTATAATTTCTTTTGTTTACATTGTTGAAGGAAACTCAAAATGAGGTCAAGTGCAACACATAACTAATCGCAGTTGTTGATATTCGCATCATTTAATATTTCTTCAATATTTATGCGCATGTCAGTCTTTGATTTATTTTAATTAGTCGTTACATTTTTTTCAAGTCACGTCTCGGGCTCATGTTTAAAAAAAATATATCGCGAGTTTGTTTTCTGATAAAATTTTATTCGACGCTCACCATTCACACTTAACGCATTGTTACATAAGCCAGACAGGATATCTTTAGGTTCAAGGACTCGTCGTGACGAGTAGTTTTCTTTATCGTACTCCTCTCAGTTTGCCAACAATCAGTATCACGCTCGGTAGTATTACGCGACGCACTTTTTTTTAATATTGTACAAGATGCCTTACTTTCGACTTGAAACCAACATACCTCAGAGCAAGATTCCTGCGGATTTGCCCGCGAAATTGGCGAAGGCGGTCGCAGAAACTCTAGGCAAACCCTTGAACGTGAGCATCGTAAAAAATAATTTAGTCAAATTGTAATTTATTTTTAATGTTGCAGTTAACAGTGGCGGCTGTTATTGGAGACGTTAACATCTCTTGGGGAGGCACTTCAGGACCCGCAGGCCAAGCAAGTCTGGCGAGTATCGGTGCAATGGGCGTGGAAGAGAATAAGAAACATTCCAAAGTACTTTTTGATGTGGTTGAAAAGGAATTGGGCATACCAAGTAACAGGTAATAATCAAAATATTGTATGGGGGGGAAGGGGGGCGCAGATACCTTAAGTTAAACCGGCGGAAATTGTCACTAATGTCTATGTTGATAATTTAATTGTCATGGTGAGTTTGAAATATTCTTTTTGATCGATCCTCGTAAAATTAATGAAATTTTGGCCTTTTCCTATTTGTTGAATGAGAAGTCGTTTTACAATAGGCTCCCTATAGTATTTTGTAAACTCAAACTTTGTCAAAAAATGTTGAATCGAATTTGTAATGAATTCAATGTTTTCAAGTACAAAAGTGTGCGATCAAGTTTGTAATGTCAAATACAAAATCGTATAATGTTTTCAAATTCTTGCCAAACAAAAAATCGTGCAATCGTGTTTGTAATATTTGTTTGTTAAGCAAAAATGTTGTGCTTTGTAATGGATTTTTGTTTTTAATTTCAGATTATACATCATATATAATAACTTCGCGAAAGAGGACGTGGGACACGCTGGAACCACTTTCCATGATCTTTGGCCTTCTGTATAAGTTCAATTTCTGAAGACGTCACGACGTATAAAAAATAAATTTTAATTCAAAACAGAAAAAAGTCCCCAAACATTCCTCACGCTTAAATAGTGAATGCTTTTCTTACCTAGAGGGTTCGTAGTTCTGGCTAAACGTCGCTTACATAAGTAATTTCCCTTTTTTTAATTTAATTTTAATTTTTACTGCGCTCCAAACAAACAAAAAGTTTCTGTATATTTTTGTTCTTGCGTTTAAATTTTACGTCTTTAATAAATTTCTAATTATGGTTTTCTTTTCTCTTTCTCTGTAATAAATACTTATTGTTTAAAAAAAATAACATGAGCGTCGCCTGAATATTTTTTCAAGGAGATGCAAACCTAGAGCTATCGTGTCATGGTTTTTAATTTATTCGTTTTTGTAGTAGGTATGCTTTACATGTTTAGAAGAGCGTCACATATGAGAAGATAAGAAAAACAAAAACAAAAAAAACCTCGGATAAAACTAAATATTATTACCAATAGATTATTACTAGACTTCGGATATTTCGGAGCGTTGCCATGGTTACGCAGTACAAGGACCCATATTCATTGCGTAGCCATGGCAACGATCCAAGATGTCCGAATTCTAATTATTACCAAAGACACCTTCTCTTCTTTACACTTAATTCAAGCGATCAAAAAATAGGTAGAGTACAAAATTAATTATAAGATGTTCTCCTCTGGAGTCAACCCCATCAAGATTACTTGATAAAGAGAAAAAGAACAATTGAAAATCGAAATTTCGAGATGCAATTTTTTTTTCTCTAAATCAGAAATTACAGTATTTTATCACATTTTTAAATTCTGCCACATCACGTTAAATCTAGACCTAGATTTTTTTTTTTTAATTAGAAACAATTTGAAACAATTACGGAATTCTTCTACCGGAAGACACTCCGTTGAGAATAAAAAAAACAACTGAACATCGAATTTTCATGATGCAAACCAACATGTATTTTTTTTAATCAAAAGAATGACATTTCCTTGGACCTTTGACCATATACTACTAGACCGAGTATATCATACCTAAATATAAAACTCTGTTAACTCTTGGCAAAACATTCTAAATAAAATTTTGATTGACGACACTCAGACGCAAGGATCATGAATCCTGCCAACATCTAGGTAGAAAGTTAAGGGACTTATCATGGATTCACTGTTTACAAAAGTTCCTTGACAGTGGCAGAGTGTCATTAGGAACAAATTTTAATTAAAATGATAATAGAAACTTATTATGTTATGTTTTATTAAAACAAGTTTTGTATTTTAATGAAATTAATTTAGTACCGAGTGATTTTTTAAATCTTTTATCAACTCTTGCCATGAAACCTGGACGGCATGTCTTAGCTTAAATGAAAATACGTCATTGGACTGCTTGATGCTGTGTTAGAGTAGAGCTAAGAAATGCCGTCCAAATTTCATGGCAAGAGTTGATAAAAATTTTAAAAAATCACTTGATATAAAAGAAAAACTGTAACTAAATATCATTGACAATTGCCACGAGTGTTGGAAGTGAAACGTAAAGTGCTATTGGGTAATGACTAATGACAAAGTAACCAATGAAAAACCCGGATTCTGTGAAATCCTCTAAGGTCGAGTTTTGCTTGCAGTAGAACATTCCCCTTACCTTAGCCTATTATGATTATAACGTTTTAGAGTCACTAGGCTCAGAGTATATATATCTTGTTTTAACCTCATTTAATACCAGATGAAGATATTTTAAATGTACACTAGTGCAGTCAACCGAAAACGCTATTAGTTTAGTAGTGTATCGTCTAAGGACCAGTGTTGCCAATAGACTTTTGCGAAAAGTCGGAACACATGGCATTCTCGATTCACCTGCACTGGCTGCACTCAGGCGTAGACGTGAGTCGTTCACAAATGATTCGTTCAAAAAGAACGAATCTTTGTAAAAGTCGAAGGAATCAATTCTCGATTCCGAAAAGATTCGATTCTCTTTTGATTCTTCGAGTCCTTCGACTCGAAATTCAGAGATGTACTGAATGAATCGTATGAATTATCTCAAACGCGAAAAAATTCGAAAAAAAATTCTTTTGATTCCTTTAAGTCCTCGAGTCGTGATTTGGAACCGAATGAATCATTTAATTTCGAATTTCCACCTCTCTGGAATACATACGAGTTTTAGTTTCTGCGCACTTGCTTCAAGTTTACATGATATTTTTTTTGTCCGAAAAAAATAAAATTGATTTATAAAATCGTTTAATTATAAATTTTTGCGAATCTTAAGGTACATGGTGATAAAATTCATTTGATTCTAGTAATTTATTGAAGAATATTTTTGTGTGATCGTGTGATGGTATTTTTCGTCGTGTCAATTTTTTGAATTTTTAACTGGAATAAGCCATGACGCTTTAATTTAGTACGCAGCATTGAAAGTGGGACATTTAATTACAACAGAAAAATATCAAAAATAAACTTTGAATTTAAAAATTTTATTTTAAAAATGAAAAAATTAATTGCAATTACAAATTAATTATTGTTAATTAAGTTAGTAATTACTAAAATTAATAAAGTAGAATATAGATTTCTGGAAAAAATTAAAAATAAATTTTAGTTTGCATATTTTCCAAGCTCTATTCATTTTCATTACTAACGATTCCTTGCGAACGAATGTTTTTACGGAATCGTGTTCGCAATTCGTGCTGTACCGGCGAATAAATGAATCATTACTGAACGATTCCTTAAGAACGAATCTTTTTGCGGAATCGAGTCAGAGGAATCGATTCACCAAAAAGAATCGAACTTCCCATGTCTACTCAGGCGATATACATCTTGTTTTAACCTCATGTGATTATATGAGATGAAGATAGATTGAGTGCCTACAGATGAACCGAAAACGCCATTGCCTTTAAGACTTAAATAATTACTATCGGGGAAAATCACGGAGTGGCTGACACCTAGTGGAAGTTTTGTGAACGGTCCTATAATAATTGTAAGGACATTTGGTTAACCTATGAAAAACATTAAATTGCATAGTTTGTGTGACGTTTTCACACGAATAAATATTCTTATATACGTAATGTGTGACTGATGTGCTTATGCCTTTGTAAAGACTTCATCGAACTTAATAATATTCAGTTGAAGACATTTTGTTTTCCTTATTAAAAGCGCCATCTCTTGGTTACTGATTTACGTCAATAATCACAGATAACGGGTCTCTCCAGGTACCCAATAAGAAGAGGTTTGTTTATTTAGTTGCTCTAAAAGTGATCAAATGTAGTTTTTAGTCCTATTCAAAGTTTTTTCGGTGCGAGATAAACAAAAGTAACTGCAAACTAGTTTTGACCACTTTTAGAGTAACTCCGAGCAAAACAAATAAATAAACCTAAGATAGAAACGACAGAACGCTCTAGAAATAGTTTGTTAAATACTCAATAGATGTTACTTCCCTGCACTAATTTGAAAACTGAACATTTGCAGGACAAGAAGCAGTTATCCTGCACTGATGTACACTAGTGCACACTTTCTTTTTACAAAATATGCTTTAATTAATAGTTATTCATATTGATCTACCACACAAATATTTCAGGTTGCATTAAGCATATTTTGCGAAAAAGTAAATAACATTCACTTTTGTAATGAGTAAGCGCTTTCCAATTACACGTTTGTGCTACTCGGGACTAGTCCGGAGGTGATTCGAAGTGTTTCAATTGTAAGAGCGTGAAGCACCTGAACTAATCAGTTTTGATTTCCCTCTTCCCCTCGAGCACCTGTCATATCGTCTGCGTTTCGAGCACCGAAAAGGTGGGGAAAGGGAATACATGTGGCGCGCACATGGTCAGTTTGACATATACGTCACAACTGACGCTTGCTAGCGTTCCCATTACGATTTCTAAAGTGTAGCTCAGATCAGATCAGTTCAGGTGCTTAGAGTTCGTAATTGGAAAGCGCCTAGTAACTAAAGTTGCACGAGTTAATAATTTTTATCGTTGATACCTGACTTCTTTTAGTTCCCGTATCTTGTAAATGGGACTTTAATTTTTAGGTTATGTTGGTTTCAATTTTGTGTTGTTATTTTGGATCTTTGGCTACCTTCTTTGTTTGTTTCATAATTATTAGTTACTCATAAAAAAAGTGAAGGAGTTTATGCATTGGTGTATACCAGTACAGGATGACAAACAGACTAAATTGTTAGCAGTTGAAAAGTGTTTCAAGGGGTTGGCAATATTGCGTGAATAAGTAGAAATGCGTTTCTGAGTGTTGGTACAACTGACCAGAAATTTTGACATTTCGACACGAGAAACCCAAAATAACTCATAATGGCCAAACAAGGGTCCGTCACCACTCTCCTCAGAAGCATCTACTACGACGAATTTAAATGGTAAATAGCAAATGGAAACTCCATTTAACTTAACATCTTTTTCACACCTAACCTAACCTAACTTTTTTCTAACTGCTATCGTTTGGCTTCATTCCAGGTCGTTAGTTAAAAGCATTGGATTTTTTGCGTTGGGCATAACGATCGCGAAGGAATGCGTGGGCATGGAGTTAGTGCCGTCTCAATAA
The DNA here is from genome assembly GCA_039766575.1 of Serrognathus titanus. Lineage (NCBI taxonomy): Eukaryota > Metazoa > Arthropoda > Insecta > Coleoptera > Lucanidae > Serrognathus > Serrognathus titanus. Next base: position 2,632,789 of record CM077911.1, read on the forward strand.
ACCTTCGAAATTAATTGTTAAAATTATCAAATAAAACCTTAAAACCACAGCGTTTGATTTTTTTTTTGGGGGCAACGCCACACACTCAAAATGTTGGTGCTTCTAGCACTTGTGAATTGCTTTCTTCTGTGTAATGCAGGTTCACTACCGAATTTCATTCTAGTTTTAACTGATGATCAAGATTTATTGTTAAATGGTATGGTAAGTTATCAACCTTCCAACCCCTTATAAGTACAATTAGCCAGCCATCAAGCCACATTTAATGATTCTTGCAGGATCCGATGAAGCGGACTATAGAACTAATTGGCAATGAAGGTGTTACATTCACCAATGCTGTAAGTAACACGATGGGTTTATTACATCATTCCATTTTGTTCCATTGTAGTTCGTCAATACCCCGATTTGCTGCCCAAGTCGTAGCACCATTTTAACAGGGAAATTCGTGCATAATACGGGGGTTGTCAATAATTCGTTGTCCGGAAATTGCGCAGGCGAAAGCTGGCAGGAGAATCACGAGCCGCATTCGATCGCCGCAATTTTAAAAAGTGAGCGGAACTACTCGGGTTTTTACGCTGGTAAATACCTGAATCAGGTCAGTTTTTTCACTGCTAAAAAACCTTCGTGTTGAATAGAGTACTCATAACTATAACTAGACTTCGGACATTTCGGAGCATGAATCATCCTCGTATTACATAGCCATGGCATTGCTCCAAAATGTCCGAAGTCAGCTTATAACTCGCAATGAAATTTTTGTAGTACGGCTACAAAAAGAGCGGTGGATTAAGTCACATCCCCCCTGGGTACGATTGGTGGATTGGGCTGCAAGGGAACTCAAAGTATTACAATTACACCCTGTCAGTGAATGGGACCAGACGGTTTTACAAAAACAAGTACTTCACAGATTTAATCGTAACTATTCTTTTTACTGTGGGCTTTGGGGTGCCACAACGAATTAAACTTTGCAGAAAAAATTCGCCCTGGACTTCTTAAATCAACTACACATCGCACACACCCCTTTCTTCATGATGCTATCCCCCCCGGCCAGCCATGCCCCTTTCACACCGGCCCCGAGGCACAGAAACAAATTTCCCCGTGTCACAGCCGTCCGCAATCCATCTTTCAACTATAGCTCAACCGACGTAAGTTTTCTCTCTTGACTTATCACCCCACTTTAAAAAGAGCGTTGCAGAAACACTGGTTGATGCAGATGCCCCCGAAGCACCTCCCAGAAAACGTCACCATACTCGATGACATCCAAAGAAATCGCCTGCGGACTTTGCTTCCAGTAGACGAAATGGTTGAGGCCGTCGTCTCCAAGCTGAAGCAACTGAACATCTTGAATGACACTTATTTGTTGTATACGTCTGATAATGGCTTTCACATTGGTCAGTTTACCCAGCCCTGGGATAAGCGACAGCCCTACGAGAGTGACATTCGAGTTCCTTTCTTGATAAGGGGGCCGGGCATCGAAAGGAAGAGCGTGTCAGCAAGGCCCATTTCTACTGTTGATTTAGCACCGACCATAATTGATCTGGCCGGGATTCCCAACACCTATAATATGGACGGGCAGTCTTTTAAACGACACCTGAAGAAACCCAACGCAGGTTTCAGCACGACGGATATTTTCCTCGAGTATTATGGCGAGGGAGATGACAACACCGTCGACCCTCAATGCTTTCGTGATTCATCTGATTTATCGGTGAGACCCGAAGCAAAATGAAACGACTGTTGTAATTGATACGTTGGCTTTACAGCAATGCACAACGGATAATTGGTGCAAGTGCCAGGATTCGAGGAACAACACATACGTCTGTATCCGAAGACTCTCCCGAAAAATCGACTACAAATATTGCCTATTTTCCGACGACTTGAATTATGTGGAGGTCTACAATTTAAAGGACGACCCCTACGAGCTGGTTAACCTGCAGAAAAACGTGACGGAGCTCGAACACGCGCACTACAAAAATCTGCTGCGTAATTACCTTGCTTAGCGACTCATATTTTAATAACCTCCTGTTTCAATTAATAAAAAAAATAAATAACTTATACTAATTCAATCTAATCTACGATTCCTTTTTCACGCATGATGTCATTGAGTCGCTTTGAGATCCGGTTGTAGTACTTCATCTTTAGGACCGATTGTTTGGCTTCGTCGATGTTTCCACTTTTGAAATAAGTGGAGATCTCCTGGATTATCTCGTCCAGCTTGATCTTATTCTTCGCGTGCAATTTTTTTATTTCATTTGAAGAAGTGGCCCCATCGACCTATAATAACACGTTGCCATTGTGATCTTTACATCATAAAGAAATGCAATGCATTCAGGGTACAATCAGGTAATAAAAAGACGTCTCCCTCATGAAGTGTGATTGCACTATGGCGAGCAGCTGGACAATGGAGGGGAAGAGGGAGACGTCTTTTTACTAGAGTCGATAACTTTTGTACAAGATACTTTCCTTTATAATCAATAGTTAAGGCGCTATTGAAGAATGATGCACCCTGTGGTTATTGATTTGAATTAAAACCTGAACTACTCTTAAATTGCTTACCAAGTTATATTCTACTCACCTCTTCATTTAATTCCATCATCTCCATGAGAAACTCTGCACTTGCTGCCTTATCATCTTCATCTATCCCTTCGTTATGCAACTGCAGGAGGTGTAAGGCCCTTTTCAGTGGGACCTGCAAAGTACCATATGCCTTGTTCACCAGCGATGAATACTCTTCTGAAATCTGCTTCTCCTTATCTGTACTAGATTACCAGGTTTTCATAAATGCCATTGCTTAAAGGAGCAAACAAAACAGACCTGTTGGTGAACTTGTCTGGGTGCAGGACGCTCTGCATTTTCCTGTACTTCTGCTGGAGGGCCTTCGCGTCCAGGTCGAAGTTCTCTTCTAAATCGAACACCCTGAAGTAGTTCTCTGAGTCATGCGGGCTCTGTATCGCGCTGCATTGCTCGCAGAAGAGGTCGACCGCGCTTTTTCTTTCGATGCCGCACTTCCAGCACCTCAGGGACGTTTTTTGAGCGTACCTTGCTAGGTTAGGGTTGAGCGATGGATTTGGGGGGCTATAGTCTGCAAGGAGTTTCTGACGGGTGCACGTTGAATAGCTTCTCGCTTTGTTATTTAAAAGCGTGAGTGTGCGTCGTAATAAAAGATGAGAACGGCAAGACATCGCTGGCACAATTTGAGGTTATGTAAATACAAGGACACAGTATTGCCAATCGGGCAACTATTTATTCAAAACTTAATAGTTTGAATAATCTGAAATTCTCATGTGATTAATGCTTATTTGGCAATTCAATTTTGAGGCACTTTTCTACCTAACTGTTATATAAGAAGCGAATAATATTTTGAGGTTATGTTAAAATGCGAAGGCCACGTCGTGTGTTTCAGACAAAAACATTGGTTACTTATCGTCTTATGCTTTCGCAATCATTTCACACTCAAAAATCAATTTAAATAAGTTTGAATTCGTTACAATTCAAACTTTCAAAATAATTTAGTTGCTTATGTACGTGATACCAACCGCTGAGCGAGAAATTCCTATAAGAAAGTGCCGGAGGATTCGAAATGCTCCCGGTTCGGTTCATAATTCGAACGACCTTCAAAGGTCGCGTCGCTGATTGGCCGAGCTCAAATAATTCCTAGAACTGGCAGGAGGGATGAATGAATTATAGTATTTCGGCGCTCTGACGTCAGCACGGAATCCCCTTTTGTAGTAAAATGCTTAAAAGGGTGGATTTGCTGGATTTTGTCCGATTAGGAGGTTGAAATGATGCACACGCATTACGAGAAAGTACAGAAATATTTTGATAAGGAGAATTTTCTTTTTCTACCAGGTTTAATGAGGGAGGACCCCTAAAAATACGATTAATTATATTGAATTTTTTAATTTTTTTTCTCTAAATTATGTTGAATGTTGGCTATATTTTTTTTTGTTAAAATGTTATTGACAAGTATTGCTGCCAGAGGACGGAGTTACTCACTCTTTGGTTAGATCTCTCTCCCTGCTTTCTTTCTCTCTTTCTCGACCACTGCAGAGCTGAGGGTAAACGTCTTAACACCCAGGCGCCGCTTTTCGATTTGATGCAAAATTACAAGTAACCATTTACGAGCATCTACTCAACGATGTGGAACATTTTACTTACCGAGGCCCTTCGCCGGCCCCACCTACTCCAGTGGTGAATCTAGACGCACCAGCTCTCTAGAGATATGGAAACTCACGGAGAAGGTGTCCTCGAATGTCCATCTTCATACTTCGTATACATAAATACGAGCCCCAGGTGGATATTAGCATACCTTGCCTTTTGAGCGCACGTTCTCAGATTCATTGGTGCTGGTTGCCTCCTACAGTGTTAGCCACACTGGTCTAAAGACAGTCAACACTAAGTCATGGCCGTTCTTGGGAAGCACAGTGCAATCCACGAGGTCAGGTATTCAGCTAGGTGTTTTCCGATATCACCGGTCCCCTAACAATGTTGCCACACTGCGCGACCGTTCCCCGGCGATGTCGTACTGCTGGTGACAATACAACACCATCCTCGACGAGTGCTCAGGATTCCGCCACGCCCGATGGTCCCTTCACTTCGCCAAGACAAGTCGAAGTATTGCGAAACTATCTTTACCAAAATATCGCCATCTCGAAGCCGATGTTATCTCTGGCAAGTTATCGCCTTCTCAAGGCCGATATTCCACAGAAAACCCTTATCAAACAACTAATAGATTTTATTAACAACACTCGCGGGCGCGTGTATTTTTCGTACGTTTCCGACACGTTTACCACTCAAAGCTCACCTGAAGATTGCCTGCTCTACCTTCTCTTTTTACTTACATCCCTCTGTCTGAAACGTATCCCCGTATCATATTACCAAACCATAGACAAAATAATAAACGTGCTCATGATTTACGGATATACTGAGAATGTATAAACTTTCTTAAGTTCTAAACTTTTTAATTAATGACAACGTGAACGTTACTTTTCTTCAGCTGCGTAATATTTAGAAAATTATGAGATTGTAAATTGAAAATATGGCGTAACATTCACGAATTATTAATTTTGTTTGTTTTCTGAAAGAGAATTCGTATGAAAGTCAAAAAACTATGAGCGAACAAAAATAAAACTACATATGCACGAAACAGATCAAAAAAAATTAAAAACGAAAGAACAATAACAGAAAACAAAAGATTCGCTATCACTTCTAGCGGAAAATGAATAAACATTAGGAGCAGTATCAAATAGAATAATTCGATAAGTAAAAAAAATAAAACCAAAATGAAACAAACAACACCGAATGGACGAAGAACAAGTGAATGCCCACTACTTTCATTTTAATTTTCTTTTGTTTTTATATTGTGAATTTTTTTTTGTTTCTGTGTAGTTTTTTAAATATTCTTTTTACGCTTCGTTGAAAAATCGTCAATCTTCACTTGTTTTTGGATCACGTTATTTATTCATACACTTACTTGTTGTTCGTTTTGATTTTCTTTTGTTTTTCGTCTATTGTTTTTAATAACGTAAGCATTTCGTCTAGTTTCTTCTTCTATATATATATATATATATATTTTTTTTTTTTGGAACAACGTAGGTAGGTGTTTCGTCCTTGTGTTTTCTAATTTTATTACATTCCAATGAAGAACCATCGATCTTCTTTTGTTCTTGGATCACAGTGTTCTTCACTTTCTTTGTCGTACATTTATTTTGTTTCTTTTTGTCTAATATTTTTCTGGAATAATAATAACATGGGCGTTTAGTGCAGTTTCTTCTTTTAGTTTCTTTTTCGTTTTTTAATTTTCTCGCACTTCGTCGAAAAATCATCGATCTTCTTTTGTTTTTGGACAACATTATTCTTCACACTTCGATACTGTTTGTTTCGATTTTAATAACATAGGAATTTCGAACGGTTTCTTTTTCAGTTACAGCTGGTTTTTAATTTTTATTAGTTGGAAAATCGTCGATATTCTTTTGTTTTTGAATCATATTGTCTTCATATTTCGTCGTTTTCTATTCTTTCGTTTTATCTAAATTTTTTTTCTTTCGAAACAACATGGGTAAGTGTTTTGAGCAGTTTTTGTTTTTAGTTTGCGTTTATACTCCAATGAAGAAGTATCGATCTTCTTTTGTTTTTACGTTTTTTTTACGTTTCGTTTTTCATTTGTTGCTTTCCGTCTACATTTTTTTGGAACAACATAGGTAGGTGTTTCGTACAATTTTTTCTTTTAGTTTCTTTTCGTTTTTTTAATTTTCTTGCACTCCGTTGAAAAACCATCAATCTTCTCTTGTTTTTGGATAACATTATTCTTCACGCTGCCGTATTAGTTTCGATTTTCTTTTGTTTTTTTTCTTTTTTTTTTTCTGGACTAACAAAGACATTTCGTTTGTTTTTTTTTAATCTACCTATAAGTAATCAATGATAATTTCTCCACAGCGCCGTGCGGACAATAAAAACATATTTTGGAGCGGCACATTCAATCATTGTTGATCATGAATATTAAACAGTTTTGATTTCTTGTTTCTATTTTTGTTTACGTAATCAATTATTGTGCCAATAAGATTCTATTGATTAGAACGACGTCATTTTAGTTGAAATTAATCGACGTTTTCACCGCCATCTTACGGCTTGTTTAAGTACTACGTGTTTTAAGACATGAGAGCGCGGGAAAATTTCGAATTAATGAATTACTTTAATAATAAACTTCACAAAATCAAATTGAAATTATTATTTAGTATTTTTCCTCTTAAAGACTTTATTGGATTATGGAATGTGTTATCTACGCTGGATTCCACAATCGCACATGGGTATTAGGCTAGATAAAATCTTTATCTGTCGCTTGCACACCATTGCCGTTCGATTTATCTTTGGGCTTAACGTTAAGCCATACTTTTGAGTCACGAATTTTATTTGAATGTATTGTGAGTTTCACCTAAATGTTGCTAACATGGTAAGAGGTGTTTCATGTATATAATTGTTCAGGTTACGGTGGAAAGAAATTAGTTACAAATGGAAAAGGGTACTTAATAGCGATTTAAAATTGGTGTAAATTTTTAAATATTCCAATTTAATATTTTCAAAACTTTTGTCAAGTGTTCCTATAGTCGTGAACGTAAGAATCCTTCATTTCAAAATTTGGCGCCCCTTAAAATTTTACATAATTGTTTTTTATTTCACAGGAAGAAACCGAAAACTATGGACGAGAGTACGAAGCAACTATGACTGCCTTATTCGCCCTGAGGCTTTCGCTGGACCCAGAGGTCACAGACTTGCAGATAGCATCGAATGCTAAAAGCTACGGTGCCTTCGATGATATAGTAATACGGATCGATTACGCGAACAAATCGAAACTGTATGCTATACAACTCAAGCACAAAAAGGAAAAAATCTCCGCCGTAACAACGAAGGACTTTAACGAGAGAGACGGTGATTTCTCCCTTCAAAAGTACAACAAGAGTTACCACGAGCAGTTCAAGGAATTTGGTTGTAAAAATGATGCTCTAATGAGTGGCATACAACTCGATGATGTTACTTTGTGTTTGTACACCAACACTAGAGTAACAGGTTGTAACGTGTTTCCAATAGAAAAGTCACTCCTCAATTGCAAAATATCATCCGGTTCTATACCAAACGACTTCGTAAGCACAAAGTCTAATAGTTTCCAAATAATAGATCTTTCCCAATGCATCGCTGAGGACGCTGAAGAAACTGTAGAGTTTGTTGCACATGATTTTACTGCAATCGTGCAAGAAGCAGAAGATCTCTTTGACAATCCAGATTACATCGAATTTATCCAAGATCGTTTCGTAACAAATTTCGAAGAGGAGGAACATGGCATTCGTCTTACAGATAAATCTCTTTTTGCCGATTTAACTAAAGACGAGCTGAAGAGACTCACTTGCAAGTTTGTCCAAGAAAAGGGACGTCCAAACGACGCCGTTTCCGTTCGCTTGAAGAGTTACGCCGAACGCGAGTTTAAACTTAAGAAGAAACAGGAGTACACGGAGTTTTTTCAGCGTTTCTTGTTTTATAACGACCAGCCGAATTACAAAGAAGCGCTGAAAGAAATCGAAGAATTACTGGAGTTCTCATTCAACGATCGCGCAATTGCCAAACAATTTGTTGAGTTTGTCAGGACACATTTCGATGAGAAATCTCCATCAGTTAAACGATTACATAAGGAAGGTGTGAAGCTGAAACTATTTGAATTACTAACGGGGATTAAGGGTGGAAACGAAGTTTTCAAAGATATAACGAATATGAACGATTACGCTCAAAGAGTTGGGGTGCTCCAGAAAATCAAGGTGTCTTTACAGGGCCGCTCATCCTCAAGCTTACACGAACTTACGCAAAATCACAAATCCTTTCACCAAGCAATCCCGATTCCTTTCCTCTTAAAGAACATAGAGAAGACAGTGCAGGTCGGCCTCAACGAAAATAAAATACCTGACGTTTACATTGGGAGACGGTTCTGTAAGGTCCTTCTAAGATGTAACGTACTGTGGGAAACAACTAGAAGCATTTTTATTTTTGACGTGCCTCCCCCGCCAGTCCACATTAGGGTGTTAACCCAGGAAGACTTGGGATCTTCCGAGTTTGTTTCCTGCGATGATAATTTGGTCATCATCTCAAGGAGGGGTACACTCGACGAGTTAGTTCAGGAAATTGAGGCGCATCACCTCTTGAGGTCTTTCTCCTTGCACCATCTCACAGTCACTTCGGGTCTTTTGGAGTGGCGTAATTCCTGGCGTGGTGCAGAGAATTTGAGTAAATTTATCGTCGACGGCGAGCCTATTCCAGACCATCACACAGTCGATGAGGGGGAAGTCCTCCGATACTTTGCGAGGCCCTTGAATGTCATAAGCGCAAGCCCAGGCATGGGAAAGTCCACAGTGTTAAAGATGCTATTCGGTTATTGTGAACCAGACGTGTTGGCTTTAACACTCGACTTACAAACGACTGCTATACAAGAGACGAGTGAGTTATTGGATTGTTTGTGCGAACAGGCGATGTCCGGGGATAACGTTGAATTCGAGAAGGACTTATTCCAAATTCTAAAACAAGAACGCCGCCTGGTTTTATTTATAGATGCATTCGATGAGATTCCACCAACTATAATAGAGTATCTACAGGAGTGTAAAATCCCAGTTTGGATTTTCACGTGCCCAAACGCCACGTTGCTTTTAGAAAAGCGCTTTTCCGTTTTACCCATTGCTCTAGCGAGTCTTACCAGAGAAGACATAGCAAATTATCTGACGCGTACTTTACGTGCCGGCCCCGAAGAAGTGCACAGTTTCTTGACGAACACTTTCGTTACTTTATTCAAAAGTCCCTTGTATTTACACACGTTGGTAAACAATTGTAAGGAATGGTCTAACTTGCGAAGCCTAAACGAGGCGAAATTACACCAACGATTCATCGACTTGTCTTTTGAAAACTATATGAGTAATTCCAACGTGAGCAAAGAAGTAAACAGCAAATTAGGTGTTTTCAGATCGCACCGGAAGCGCTTTTTAAAAGTTCACATGAACGCGGCTCTCGTAGCAGTGTTTGGATGCAAGTTTCTTGTCGAAAACGACATCTTTGAGGAGGACGACTTCAAAAATATCGCAGAGTACTTTGAGGATCTCACGAATCATTTCGAATTGATGGTCTCCTTGGATGACGGAGTAATTCCTGTGTTCGCCCATAGGGTCTGCGCTGAATATCTAGCGGCCGTTGGAATCTTCTATCATCCCAAACGAGACGTGTTGTGTGAGGTGCTGTCCAAAAAAGAGTTCGAACCGGTCCGATTACTTTTCGATATGATGTCAGCTGAAGATAGCTCTTAGCTCAGCAGTGCTCGAGAAAAACTTAGAAAAGCAAGGACGTCATGCAATGATTTCAAAACAATCCAATCTCAACTTCTTGAGCCCATCCGATTTTGCGAACGCCCAAGACGAATTGGGGTGATCATCAGGAGTTTGCTCATAGCAACCCCTCTCTTCGAATCCACAAATGATTTCCCTAAATGGTCAAGCGAGTTGTGCACATTTAATGTGATTGGGGATGTCGCAAGTCTTCATGTTCTCACTGACATGTTTATCATAACTCTGATTAAAATAATTTTTTTTTCGTGATATATTAGGATACCACCTTTAAGCTGTTTACTACGAAACGATTTGATCTGCGCTAATTAATGGTTAATCCTTTGTTTCTAAGGCTACACGTTATAGTTATACAACATGTCAGTGCTCATGGTGATAACATTGCACAATTGGCATAGATTTTGTAGATCAGTATAAATATCTGCTTTTTGTAGATTGTTCAATTAATTACTAGCAAAATGGCCAAAAGTCCTAGTCAATATAGCCATATTATATGTTATAAAAGTTAAAACAAATGAAATTTAAATTAAATCTTTTTTTTACAGAAATATAGACTTTAATTTATAACGAAATCAAAAAATTTCGTCTACTGCGCTTTGTAAAAAACGTCAGTTATAAATATAGATTCTTATCATAGATTCATAATCTTTATAATCTTCAAAGATTTTGCGTATGTCTGTGGTGTTAGGTGTGTGCACTTAGCAGTTCAATAGTTTTCCTACGAATCTATCATAGTTCAATCATTTTTGGCTTCTGATATGGTAAGACTTCTTTGATTTAAGATTTAAACGAGATTTTTTTTCAATTCGGCGTTTTAAAATCCTCCAAATATAATTTTAAATAAATTAAAATAAATTAGTTAGTCGATCATCTTATGGATACTCCGAAATAATTTTTAATTAGTTGTAATTTAAAAGGAAATATCAATTTTCTCCCAACAAAAAAGGAAGGATTATAAAATGTACACGATTTCAGGAATACAGTCGCCAAGCAGGTACTCGGGATTACGGTCCTGAATACAAGCTTAACATGGTGTCTTGGTATACTCTTCAACTTCTACTAAATCAAGATGTGAGTGATGTATTGGTGAAGAAGCCGGAAAAATTTGGTAATTTTTTTTATGTAATAATACGAGTGGAGTATTACAAGAGGAAATCGGAGTCGTACGCAATACACTTTAATTACAAACAGAAAGAAGGTGCCCACGTAAACACAAACGATTTCAAGAAGAAAAAAGGCGAATTTGCTCTGAAAAATCACAAAAAAAGTTATGAAGCCATCAAGAACAAATTAGGAGACGTTACTCTGTGTTTATCGACTAATGTCGAAATAAGAGATTATAATATGTTTCTATTAGAATCCTCGCTTCTGAGTTGTAGATTAACGAGCAGCTCAACACAGAATTTCATCAACGCTGCTGATTCAAGTGAATCCTACGGGTTTCGAGTAAGCAAACCTTGTAAGGATCTTCCACGGCACTTCTCTGAAATATTACGAGAAAGTTTTCACTTACAAATAAGCAGATCCGGACCGAAAATTGACAGAAAAGAAATCGTGGATTTTTTCCAAGAGCACCTCAAGATTGAGTTTGATAATGGAGAAAGTTGTTATAAATCCGCTATACAAACTGCACGAAACAAGACAGAAGAGCGATATCAAAAAAATTCGATTCAAAATGAATTAGAGAAAGAGAAAAACCTAATTCCCTTTATGGCGAAGTACTTCGAGCAACAGTTTAAAATGATATCGGAGAGTCTCTTAATTTCTCAGCTGGGAAACAGCCCAGATTATCGTCAATTTGAACGAGATCAATCTGGAATAAATCTTGAGGAAGGCGAAATTAACGTATTTCAAAACGCATTTGCAACAAAATTCTGGCTTAAAAAAGAAGAAGAGTATTCAGCATTCTTCCAGGATCTTCGATATTTCTACCTACAGGGGGATTATAAAACACCTGAGAAAAAAATCGAAAATTTATTGCAAGAATCATTCAATCAAGGTAGTCCTGAAATTACGAAGCAATTCATCAATTTTATTAAAGAACATTTCGACGAAACGACTACTGACGACAAATTGTTAAATAAGAGAAACGCAAAGCTGAAATTGTTGGAATTATTGACGGGTATTACCGACACTAAAAAGCTCAAAGCAAAATACGATGTCTTTAAAGATATAACGAATTTGAACGACCACAGTCAAAGAGTTGCTGTGCTAAAACAAATCCAAGTTTCTCTACAGGGCAGACCCCCTTTAAGTTTGTACCACCTTGCCGAGCATTCCCTCCACGAAACCATTTCCGTTCAGTTTTTACTCAGAAATATAAACGAGATTATACACGTTGGCATCGTCGCAAACAATAAACCCGACCATTACATCAGGAGACGTTTTTATAAGACACTTCTGAGGATCAAGGTTCTTAAAGAAACAAGAAGCAACATTTTCGTTTTTGACGAGGCCCTACCAAACTACCTAAACTACTCGATGACGGTCTTGATTAAGCCCAGCGTAACCGACTTGGTTCATTTCTGCTTTTCTGATAGGAATGTAGCCATCGTAGTGAACCCGGATGTTCTTATTGAGACCGTTGATGGCATTGTAAGCCATGAAAATTTACGTTCTTTTAATGTGCACCATTTGAAAGTCTACGGACCAAGTTATATAGAATGGCGCCGGTCTTGGCGCGATGTAAAAATTTTAAGTAATTACGTTAAGTTTGCAACCGATGAGGTCGAATCAGAGGAGGACGACGATGATGCAAGTGAGATCGAATCAGAGGAGGATGACAACGATACAAGTGAGATCGAATCACAGGAGGACGAAGACGATTCAAGTAAAGAGGACGAATCTGAGTCCTGTGAGGACAACGTTTATGTTGATTTGGATACACTAGAGGATGAGTTACTTGAAGACGAAAGAGTTGATGAGGAAGAAGTTTTGCAATACTTTACAAACCCTCTGAATATTGTAAGTGCAAATGGGGGTATGGGGAAAAGCACAATGCTAAAAGTATTATCCGACTATTGCCCACTTAATACGTTAGCGTTAGTACTTGACTTGAAGCTTCATGAAAAGTCCCTACGCGAAGAGGCGAGTGAGTTACAACGAAATCCGCTGGAATATATTTGCAACCACACGATGTTTCAAAAGGATGATGGCTTTGAGCAAGAACTATTCCATCACTTACAACAGAATCGTCGCTTGATGATATTCATAGACGCTTTCGATGAAGTTTCAACAATGCACACCGAGGTAGTGCTGTCGATAATAGAGGAATTACAGAAGAGTCAGGTACCAATTTGGGTTTTCACACGTCCTATTGCCCGTGGATTTCTTGAGCAACATTTTTCTGTTGTACCCTTACGTATGGTGGATCTTACAAAAAAAGAGGCGATTTGTTATTTGTCGCATAAGCTAAGTGTAACTCCTGAAGAGGTAGATGGCATACCTCATAATATTCTCAATGCTCCTCTTTACTTGTACATGATCACTAAAACGTTTACTCGACTAACGGATTTGCGGAACCTAAACATTGCGGAACTTTACGAACGTTTTACTGCGATGTGTTTCAAAGAGCACATGGAAAAATTGGAAATCACTCGTCATGCTATTGTGGAATCATGCAGACTCGATTATTTGAAATACCATAAAATAGCGGCGCTTCTTGCATTCTATTACGAGGAGTATCTCATTGATAACAACATCGTGACTAAATGTGTTTTACAAGAACTTGTCGACCACTTTGAGGATTGTTCGAATAATTTTAAGCTAATAGTTTCACTAGCCGATGGAATTCCCGTGTTTTCTCACTGGTCGTACGCGGCATACTTCCTTGCCAATTGGACTCATGAATCCCAGTCAAAGAAAAAGTTGACAAAGGAACTATTGCTAGATCTACTGTTATTGGAGCCAGTTAAGTTGATGTTCGACGGGATAAGTTGCAAAGGAAACCCTCTTCTATTAGCGGTGCTTGGAAACGATTTAGAAAATGTAATGAAGCTTTGCCAGGGTTCATCGAATTCCGATGTGTGCAGCACTGATGTGTTCGGAAGGTCGCCCTTGCACTTTTTACTGAGTTATCTGGACCAATCGAATTTTAATTCTTACGAAAATGGTAAATCAATGCAAGTCGCGGAGTTACTACTGAATTTTTTGGATATAACTGAAATAGAACGGCGAGATGCGTTGATGGGATTGAATTGCATTGAGTACGCGGAAAGGGGCGGGAATACGAATTTAATTCACGTTGCTGCGTACTGGGGGGCGCTCAAAGTTTTGGAGTTGGTATTATCCAGCAAGCCACAAGACTTGAATAGGCAAGAAAATAATTTCAAAAATACGCCTTTACATGCAGCTGCAATGAATGGCCAGGTTAATTGTGTGCGTTATTTGTTTGAAAGGTGCGCAGATATAAATTCAAAAGATGCAAACGATAGTACGCCTATGCATTGTGCTGCTGAAGAAGGATTTCCCGACGTGTTGAAATTACTTATAGAAAAAGACGCGACGGTTGATGAGGTAGATTCAGATGGATGGACGGCCTTGCACTGTGCTTCAAGTGAAGGTCATAAAGAATGTGTAACCGTTTTACTAGAAGCGCACGCAAGTGCTAATTGCAAAAATAAAGACGGTCAGACCCCCCTGCACTGTGCCTCCATGTACGGAAAACCGAGTATACTCAAAGTATTACTAAAAGAAAAAATAAACGTGGATGAAATTGATTCTAAACGATGTACTGCCTTGCATCTTGCGTCACAGAATGGTAATCGAAATTGCGTCAAGCGTTTGTTAAAAGGGCGAGCGAATATCAATTTGAAAAATGAAGACGGTCAAACTCCCTTATACTGTGCGGGTAAACACGGTCACTTGAATGTACTGAAACTATTAAAAAGGAATGATGCAAAAATCAACGAAGCTGATGCCTCTGGAAACACAGCATTACACGCTGCGTTAATAAATGGATATGAAGAATGCGCGGTTTACTTACTGAAGTCCGGGGCGTTAAAAAATTTAAAAAACAAAGAAGGTAAAAATCCTTTGCATTTAGCTGCCGCCAAAGGATGTATGGGCGTACTTGAACTACTAAAAGATCAAAACATTGATGAGCCTGATTTACACGGAAATGCAGCATTACACCTGGCTTCGCGTGAGGGTCAGAAAAAATGTGTGGTATCTTTAGTAGGTGCTCACGCAGATGCAAATTTAAAAAATAAGGCTGGCGAAACATCTTTGCATTTAGCTGCACTTGCAGGACACGTGAACGTTTTGAAATACCTGGCAAAAGTAGTTCACGATCTCAATGAACGTGATTCGAATGGAAATACGGCTTTACACTTGGCTTCAGAATGCAATCGTAAAGAAAGTGTAAAGAGTTTGATAGAAGAGGGTGCAATCATTGATTCAAAAAATAATAACGAGAGAACACCGGTGCATTTAGCTGCCACATTCGGATTTGTAGATGTGCTCGATTGTCTAAAAAAGGAAGGGGCAAACATGAACGAAATAGATTCGTGGGGAAACACGGCTTTACACATATCTCCTCAGATTATTACTTCGTCCCGTACACAATGCGTTTTCTATTTGGTGAAGGCGGGCGTAGACGTTAACGTGAAAAATAAGGCTGGTGAAACAGCTCTTCATTTAGGTATATATTACAGGAATATAATTACATTATTAATCGAAAATCATGCAAATGTTAATGAAGTTGATTCGGACGGAAACACGGCTTTACATCTACACTTACAGAAAAGGATAAGTTATAGAGACAGTCCAACTTACAGAGAAATTGCATCTTATTTAATAGCAGCGGGAGCAGATATTAATCTAGTAAATACATCTGGAGTTGCACCTATACATTTAGTTGTCCGTAGTGGACGTACAGATGTTATGAAACTGTTTATGCAGAAGAAAGCAAACATAAATGTAGCCGACTGGTATGGAGACACGCCCCTACATTTAGCTGTATGGTACAACTTTGTAGAATGTGTGACTCTCTTGGTAGAAGCTAGCGCAGATATTAACGCAGAAGGTCTATATGGGACGACACCTTTCCTTCTAGCTTCCTCGAAGGGTTACTTGGATCTATTGAAATTATTCAAAGCAAGAAAAGCGAACATTAACGAAGTCAACTCAGATGATAACACTGCTCTACACTTAACCGTTATAAATGACCACATAGAATGTGCTGAATTTTTAGTGGAAGAGGGGGCAGCAATTCACATTGATGCAAAAAATAAAGATGGCCATACGCCTTTCGATTTGGCCGCACGTAGAGGACACTTGAAACTGCTAAGCCTATTTGAGGAGAAGCGTAGAGATTTAAAAAAAATCGAAATAAATTGGTCTCTATTTGATTAAAGCACTAATTCCGAAGAAGATATGCGTCTTTGCATTTGCCAAGTTTGTTTATCTATCTAAAAAAGATGCTTCAGAAGTTAAGCGAAATGAGATGAATGAGTTATACTAAGGTATGTTACTCAGATACCCGAAATGTATGCATACATTGATAAGGAAATCTGTAAATGCTAATAAAAATGCTTGAAGTATAAACTCGTTGGTTTCAATGCTTTTATTTCAATTTAGGCGATGTCGAACCTTTCAATTTTCCAGATTCAATAATTAACCCTGGTATCTTAATCGCAATATTTTGGGAATGCCATTCATATTGAATAATTATAATCTGTAAAGGTATTTAATCACGAATAATGTAAACTTCTCCAACTTATTTTTATGTACTTTACATGAGGTGCCAACACAATAATGAATATTCCAGTTACTTACTTTGACCTGGTAACAAATCTGCGCAGTTTCTTTTAATAGCAACAGTGAGATGAGGGATGGTTAATTTAGATGTTATTATATGGACGCTAGGGTGAACTATAAACCCAGCTATTGATTCGTGATGACCTCGACGGCGTCTCGATTACTCAGTCTTATGCTGAGGGTATTGGTATATGCCGTTAAAACATAACGTCTAAATTAGTTGACAAATGCTTAAGGCCTTGTTTATTCACTTTCAAGTAACTTTAACCTTCAGTTTATTCCCATAGTAACAATTATTTGTACAATTGTTACTATGACAGTAAATCATAAGATAAAGTTAATTGAAAGTGAATAAACTGGCCCTTAATGTAACTGAATCAAAACACAATAAGTTTACATAACCGTCACATTAAATAATTGTTATGTGACAATGAACGTTGAGTGCACTTTGACTAAAGTAAACTATCAGATATATAATAAACAAATTACATTCTTCATCTGCCAAACAAAAGAAAAATGGAAATTCGCTCTTTGGTAAAACGCTCGCGTCGTGACGATAAACGTTTCCGACAACGTCGATATAAGTTTCTTTGAAACGCCAAAATGACGCGGTCTAGTCGAGCGAAATACGAAAGTGCAGGGTTGTCACTCGAAAGCCTAAATTGGCCGAAGTTCGAAGTATTGCCAACTTAATTTCCGTGCGCCAGTTTCAAAGCGTAGCAGAGGGTCACTTTGAAATTATCGAAATGCAGAGAAATTAAACTTCTACAATTTATTTCTCTGTAATTTATACGAGGGCACTCTGCAATTATTCAGAAAGAGTGCAACTATATGAGCTAGAAGCAGAAAATTTTACGAGTGAAGAAAATATTTTGATTTAATCAATGTTTATGTGTAAGATTGATTTTTTGTTTATTCAAAGTAGGTACTTCTAGTTTTGAAGCATTTTTGAAAACGACTTTTCGAAAAACGGGAGGCATCACTCCACTCGCATTCAGAAGTGAAGTCAAAATGCTCCCTTATATTTATATTACTTATTCAACATTGAAAGTTTCGGAAATCAGTTATTCCTGAACGTCTCACATGAACTTTAAAATTTGAAATTTTATTCATCTAGTAACCATGGCAATACAAATACGCAAAAAATAAATTATGAAAGTCAAAGGACCCTAAGAAAAAAAAACAAAAGCACTGAGGTATAATAATAATATGAAAGAATCAACAACACAAAAAAACAGAGTTAGATTCTTTTCTGACAAAGAACGATTAAAAATGGAAAGACTGAGCGAAAAAGGTGAGACTACGCACGAGACACGAAACGAATTAAAAAAAAAGCATAAAGCAAAAGATCGACGGGGAATGAATAAAAATCAAGGAAAAAAATTATTCAATAAGTAAAAAACAAAATGAAATTAATTACAACGAAATGTTAAGAATGGAAGGGACGAAAAACTATTTTCTGGAGGATTGTTAAAAATTCATTCTTTTTTTTTTTTTTAATTATGCATTCGAATTATTTATTCTTTTCTTATTTTATTTCTATTAGTTTTCTTGACTTTCTTTCATTCCGTTGAAAAGTCGAGCTTCATTTGCTTTTGGATCTCATCATTCGTATTTCCATGTTGTTTGTTTCGATTTACTTTTGTTTATTTTATTTGTTTTTTGTCTACTTTTGAACAATATAGGCGTTTCTTTTAATTATCCCTGGTTTTAAATTTTATTAATTGGTAAATTGTCGATCTTCTTTTGTTTTTAGATCGCGGCTCTTCTTCACATTTCCAAGTCGTTCGTGTCGCTTTTATTTTGTTTTTTTTGTCTACTTTTTTTTAATGACAGAGGGTTTTCGTGAAGTTTCCTCTTTTAATTACTGCTGCTTTTTTAATTTTTATTAATCGTCGATCTTCTTTTGTTTTTGGATCACATTATTCTTCATGTTTCCTTGCCCTATGTTTCGCTTTCCTTTTGTTTCTTTTGTCTAATTTTTTTCGCCTTTTAAAACCTTTACACTCCATTGAAAAATCTGGAATCTATTTTTGTTTTAGTTTCGTTTTTGGATCACATATTTTTTGTTTTGATTTTCTTTTTGTCAATTCTTTTCATTTTTTGAATAAGATACAGCTTCTTCTTTTAGTTACCACTGTTTTTTTTTTTAAATTTTATTAGTTGGAGAATCGCCGATCTTCTTTTGTTTTTGGAAAACATAATACTTCACGTTTCCTTGTCCTACGTTTCGCTTTTCATTTGTTTGTTTTACCTAATCTTTTTCAGAAATAACATAAGCGTTTAGTGGGGTTTATTCTTTTTAGTTTCCTTTCGTTTTTTATTTTTCTTACAGTCCGTTGAAAAATCGGCGATCTTCTTTTGTTTTTGAATCACATTGTTATTGATATTTCCATGTTGGCTGTTTCAATTTTCCATTATTTCTTTTTATCTATATTTTTTAATCACAGTTTTTTTTTTTTGTTAGAGCTACTGGGTTTTTTAATTTTACTAGTTGGAGAATAGTCAATCTTCTTTTGTTTTTGGATCACCTTATAGTCATACTTAGTTTCGCTTTTCTTCGTTTAGTTTCCCTTGGTTTTCTTATTTATAACATTTTATTAGAGAATCGTCGATCCTCTTTTGTCTTTGGATTTCTGGATCACATTCTTTCTTTCTGGATCCATGTTGTTAGTTTAGCTTTTCTTTTGTTTTTTTGTCTATTTTTTTTAATCACTTAGAAGTTTTTTTTTTAGTACTCATGGGTTTTAAATTTATTTAGTTGGAGAATCGCCGATTTTCTTTTGTTTTTGGATTACCTTATATCTCATACTTAGTTTCGTTTTTCTTTTTTTAGTTTCCATTGGTTTTCTAATTTATTACAATTCATTAGAGAACCGTCGATCCTTTTTTGTTTTTGGGTTTTTAGATCACATTCGTCTTCACATTTCTATGATGTTACTTTCGTTTTTCCCTTGTTTTTTGTGTATTTTTTGAATAACTTAGAAGTTTCTTTTAGTATTCATAGATTTTTAATTGTATTAGTTGGAGAGTCGTCGATCTTCTTTTGTTTTTGGATCACCTTATAGTTCATATTTAGTTTCGTTTTTCTTCTTTTAGTTTCCATTGGGTTTCTAATTTATTGCACTTTATTAAAGAACCGTCGATCTTCTTTTGTTTTTGGATTTTGAGGAACACATTCTTCTTCACATTTCCATGTTGTTAGTTTCGCTTTTAATTTGTTCTTGTCGCCCTTCTTTTATTTTTGGATCATCTTATAGTTCATATTTAATTTCCGTTGGTTTTCTAATTTATTAGAGAATCGTCTACCTTCTTTTGTTTTTGGGTTTTTGGATCACATTCTTATTTACATTTCCATGTTGTTAGTTTCGATTTTCTTTTGTTTTTTTTTGTCTATTTTTTAATCACTTAAAATTTTTTTGGTGTTCCTGGGTTTTTAATTTTATTAGTTGGAGAATCGTCGATCTTCTTTTGTTTTTGGATCACCTTACGTTTCGTTTTTCTTCTTTTAGTTTCGATTGGTTTTCCAATTTATTACACTTTATTAGAGTATCGTCGATCTTCTCTTGTTTTTGCGCTTTTAGATCACTTTTTTTTTCACGTTTCCACGTTGTTAAATTCGCTTTTCTTTTGTTTCTCTTTACCGATTTCTTTTTCCAATTTTTATTAATAACGTAAGCGTTTAGTGCAGATTCTTCTTTTAATTTCCGTTCGTTTATAAAATTTTCTTACACTTTGTTAGAGAATCGTCGCACTTGTTTTGTTGTTTTGTTTTAGGATCAGTTTCTTTTTCGTTTTTCTTAAAGAAAGTGATAATTTTTTTTCGGAATTCTACAATAGTTTCTTTGCAAAAAAAAAATAAACGTATCAAATACTCCGAGAAACAAAATATTTTTTGTTATGATTTCTAATTGGTAACAACTAAGGTCAAATTAATGCGACCATCAGCGAAAGGTGTTTGAACTTTACGATGCAAGCAAGACACGAAATAAACGCAAACAACCGGCGTCCGACGCGTATAAAAATCCGATGGTTCTAAACAACGTATTAAGAAGAGTCTCAACGAGGAAGACAAAATGCACTTACATGTGACAATAGGACTTGTACTTGCGTTGGCCGCCCTTTTGACGAAGGTACTTTTTGTTTTGCTAATTTTGAATGACCTGAAAAGTCAAAGAATCTTTTTGATTTTCGCCAGAGTGAGGCAGGTTGCATCAACTGTGGTCTTGGCGAAGGCAAAGACGTCTGCACCAACGGCGACAACTGCTCTCCCATGGTTATCAGGCCCGTCAGACTTCCCAAATACGATCCCAGCGAATTCTTGAAACCACGAGTCGTCTGCCAGCAAGTAGGAGGACTCGCACCGCTCAAACCCGTACCAGATCTATGCTCGTGTAGAAAGGCTATCGTCACTCCAGCGATCGTACCCAAACCAGCGTGTGCTTTGTGTGGAAACGCTAATGTTGGTAACATGCTTTTCCATCTAAAAACAAAGACTATCCAATTTATTGCAGTACCAAACACAGGCGTCGTCTTCATCCACATCGAGCTCATCATCTTCCATTAATTATAGTGGATCATCCTCAATTAGCTACGGTGGATCGTCTTCGACTAATTGTGGTGGATCATCCTCAGGAGGTTGTGGTGGGTCATTTTCAGGAGGTTATGGTGGATCATCTTCCGGAGGTTATGGTGGATCATCTTCAGACGGCGCTGTTTTGATCACCTCCTCGTCGTATGACACCCCCGACATCTCCAACGTTCCAGCAGACCCAGTCTCCTTATCCTTGGCCTATAAGTTGCGCAACAAACTGAATTCCATTTCCGAGGATAAGCTAGCCTATGGCTTCCGCACGTTGCCCAAAGAAGTGAAAATCGTCAAGGTATGCGCCTCCCCTCCGCCCTCAAAGTGTGATTGAAATTTGCTCCCTTTGTAGAAAGTCAAAGTCATTCCTGAGGAACACCTGTACGGACTCAACGGCCAAATCGTCGAGTTGAAGCCGATTTCGATTGCCAGCTCGAAATCTGTGGATGAGGAGGCGTACGACGAACTCCTCCATGACCAACTCAACGAGGAAATCGCCGAAGAAGTCCCAGTGGTAAAGCACTTGACCTACAAGGAAATTGGTTTTGGTCCAAGCAAGGGTGAGTTAGTTCATTTTGGTTTTGTGTTGAACGAGCGTCACAAGATTTTTTTTTACGTTGTAGTTAAGGCTGTGCCCTATGTAGAGGTGGAAGGCACGGGTGAGATACAGACGCAGGATTCTGGCAGCGAAGACTGTCAGGATGGGTACGTTCCTGGTAATGTCGTTATCAAATCGGTCCCCAAGGCGCAGGTGTACGTCTCACAGCAACCCGTGGTTACTTTGGAGGAGGACGAAGAGGACGGTGGGGTTTCCTATCCGGTGTATTCGTACTCGTCGAGTTCATCAAGCTCGTCGTCATCCAGCTCGTCGAATAATTATAATAAGCAAAAGATCATTTTCGAGAAGTTGGAATGTGATTAAATTTGCTTAGAATTTTCAAAAAAATCTTTTGCGAAAACTCCTCATTAAAAAAATATCATTCTATTCATTCCTTGTTTTTTTTTTCAAAAATATAAATTCTTGAGTGTAAATCAACAACGGTTGTAGACAGTTTGGATTTTTAAAAAATCTCAAGGGGGAGGGGGATTAATTCACGCGCTAGAAACCTCAACACGTTTTTCAGTTGTTATTTTAGAGTTGCTTCGCTGTAAGTATTTTTCCTTTAATTTTTTGTTTTCTCTTCCAATTTTGTTAAAAAAAAAACTATCGATTTGTGTTTTTAAATTGTTTTCATTTGTTTTGTTTTTCCTTCAAAAACTTCACGTTTTTTTATGTTTTGTTCCATAATTAGTTTATAATATATTTGTTTCTATCAACTTGAAACTTGAGTGAAGTTGGGAGGGGGACGGTGCGCCAAATTTTTTTCTTTTGTCTCTCCATTATTTTTTTTCAATTTGAAAATTTCTTTTTAAAAATTAGTACAGCATAACTTTTATTTCTCGCTTTCTAATTTGTTCTATTTTTTCCTTAATGCTTTCTTAAAGGACCTTCGCTTTAATTTTTTTTTTTTTGTCAAACATGCTTACTGCAGTTTATTTTTTGTTCATTTTTTTTCTTGCTCTGGTAAAGAACTGTCAATTTTCTGTTCACTTTACTCTCCACTTTGCTAAATTTTTGTTTCTGTTTGATTTTTGTTTTGTTTCACTAGAGCTTCTACAATTTATTCTTTTCTTTCCTTGCCAGAATTCGATTTTTAAACAATCACTAAGCTATTCTGATCAAATTGATTTATCAAAGTTTTCTTAAATTTCTTATTTCCCCCGTAGATCCAAAAATTCAAAGCCTTGATACAAGTCTTCTTCAAGCTGCAGTAAATTCAAAATTAAACACTTTTAACAATTTTTTTTATTTGTAACGTTGATGATTGACTTTTTTAACGCGATTATAAACCCCAAGCTTGTGAGCTCTTTGGACAGACGTGAGGCTGGTTATTATTATTGCCTGTTGCGGCTGCGATCAACTTACAAGTTGTTGCGTCACTTTCAGCATTCGCCTCACAATTTGGGGGAACGCAAAAAATCCAATGGAATTTTCTTTTACTTTACATTCTGTTGCACTTACTTCTTCTTTTTCTAATTCTTCAAGCCATACATCCTGATCGTAAAATAACTGCGCATACAACATTTCTCGTAAAAGATTTTTTAACGAATTTTTCTCAGCATTTAATATTGATTTCCTTTTGATTTACAGAAGGAATTTAGTCTTACACGTGTGTTTCTCGAGCAAAAAAATAATACTTCCTTTTTAAATTACCAAAGACTGAAGCGCATTTAAAAAAAATGAGGCAACTCGTTACTTGTTCATTCCGTTTTTATAAAATTAAAATGTCTACGAACTCTTTTGTGTAAGGCGCAAATTTTTATTCATTTCAAATTAATTGTTGTAATTTAAACTGTTGAGAAATATTAATAAAATTTATTCGATGCTGACTACTTGTATTTTTTTTTTAATATATAGCACAAGTGAGCCAAAAATAGCTTTTTCAAAAAAAAATCGATTCCTTATTTCTAACAGAGAGGTCCACACTGGAGGCAATGAGAAGGGAGGAAAAGAACCGGAAAGTTTTGTCTTTTGAAAGCCATCGACGTAAAAAACGCTTTTAATACTGCCAACTGAAACCTATTAGTTAACCGGTAGTTATCTGGCAGATAGCTTTTTAGAGATGGAACTGGATCTCATAATGAAGTTGTCATGTGGTGTCCCACAGGGTTCAGTATTAAGCCCGCTGCTTTTTAATCTTTTCTATGATGGGATTGTGGACTTGTACGTAACCGAAGGAGTTGAACTGTTGACGTTTCGAGTGATCTCGCAGTAGTAATTACCGCGAAAACTTAGGATAAAATGAAATATAAGGACAATATTATTGAAAAAAGTGAAGAACTGAAGTGAAGTGTCGGGATATCGTTTTCGTACAGAACCGGACTGGCCCTTGATCTCATGCAAGTACAAAGCAAAGGTACCTCATGCGTTTTAAGTTTGGAATAAGTCCTTTAAGAAGGCCTGTGGAATTTTTTAAAAGACCAGAAAACTTGCAGGTGCTAAATCCGCACCTGTACATGTGCGTTAGAAATATCATAAAAATACGAAGAATCAAATAGCAGGCCAGGAAGAAAAAAAAACATTCAACTAAAAACAAAAAAAGAAACAAAACAAAACAAACGTTAATATAACAACTACAAAATTTGACGTTAAGAAAAACAAATAACGATCGACGATATTTATCAGACGGAGAGTTTGGGAAACAAAATGTTCACAAAAACGAAAGAAAACTGAAAGTAAATTTAAGAAATTGACAAATATCAAATTTAAAAAAAGATTGATATCGTGGAATAAAATTTAATAAGATCGATGGACTTGTTGCGGCAAATATTTGGGAAATCTGAAACAAAACACAAAACAAAAGAAAACCAAGAAAACCATCTACTGAATTCGAAAATTAATTCAATAAAAAGAAACGAGAGAGAATGAACAACAACCAAAGGCAAAATTGGAAAGATCGACGGTTCTTGCCCGGTGAAAAATGATTGAAAATCAAACGACTAAAGTAATAAAAGCAACTATAAAATGTGTTAGGAGATATTAAGGTGTCGAAAGTTGGTTAAGATGATATAGGAAACTAATTTGGAAGTGATTCTAATCATGTGGCTAAGGAGAACGTTTAATTGACCAAGTTTCTAGTGAACGTAATTCAACACCCTCTAACGTCGTGAACTAATAATACGTGTCTAAGGAATTTGCTCAAAGCCAAAATTGGGTAAGATGGCTCCACTGACGTGAGAAACTAATTTGTGAGTGATTCTGATCATGAGATAGAGATCGACTATAACTAACAACAACGTCTGATTGACTGTACTAAGCTTCTAATGAGTGTAATTCAACGCCCTCTGACGTCGTTAATTAATAACAAGTTTATTAAACGACTTTTGAATCTCTAGCATCTAGTTCACGAGTTTAAGCTAGAATTTGAAGGAGGAAAGAAGAAAACGATTTCGTGGAACGTTTGGCTACTTATTTTATAAACTTTAGTTTCTTTCACTCTGCGCCTTTTTGTGGAGCTCGAGCCTGTTTGTGTAACAACAGCTTCGTAGGTTCGTTCTAGGAAATTGGAAATTTTAAGTAGTGCTATACGAATGAAAATATGTAACGTAAATTATTTAAACGTTAAAAAAGAGCATTAAAGCAAGAACTGCACGTTTTTGTTGTTGAAAAGCTAGTGGGCATAATTAAAACAAGATCTCAAAACATTCTACGTATTAAAAATAACTAAATTTGTATAAACATGTATTGTTTAAACGAAAGCAAAATCTGAGATGCTTTGTAAATAAAATGTAACGTAATTTTTGTTTGGCAATGTTTAAATACTACAGAAAATATTAACGATTGTTGTAAATTTAATTTTTACATTTCCTGCAGCTTAAACGCTTTAATTATATCAAATTAAAAATTTCTTTTATTTCCTTTTTAATAAAATAGTGGCAATATTATGGAACACTACCAGAGTTAAGTATTTTGGAGAAGCAATACAAGAAAATAAATCAAAATTGTTTGAAAACAATTTAAATACAACAGAAATGATCGGCATTGAGTTGTCTTAAGCATTTAACTCGTGAAATAATAACACAAAGAAATAATTAAATAATTAATAAAAAGAAAACGTTTTCAAAGTTATTTTAAAAAAGTGCGTGGCTCTTAAAACATTTTAAATCAACTAAACGTAATAGGAAACCTTGTCGACGATTTTAAATTAAATTTTCTTAAAATAAAGCGTTTTAATTTATGTAATAGTACATAATACGTATTGCGTAAACCCTTTTCTACGTTTCGGTGCAATAGTAACGAAGCTTAAGAGTTAATTAGTTAGAAATAACTTTACGTATAAAAAATAACTCTTCACGAGCCCCGTTGCTATTATATTGCGAACTCTTTTTAAATAATTAAAAAAGAAAATAATTAACAGTAGAAAACGTAATAATAAGAATCGCCAATACTGTG
The DNA here is from genome assembly GCA_039766575.1 of Serrognathus titanus. Classification (NCBI taxonomy): domain Eukaryota; kingdom Metazoa; phylum Arthropoda; class Insecta; order Coleoptera; family Lucanidae; genus Serrognathus; species Serrognathus titanus. Next base: position 2,658,983 of record CM077911.1, read on the forward strand.
AATTCAGTTTTCTTAAAGCAACGTGTACTTTATTTAATAAAATCAAGTTTTTTACTTACTTACTAACCTATAATCGACGCAATTTCTCAGCTCAACATCGAAACAAAAGAAAAGGAATTCCATCATTGATAATACCATTAGGAAAAATACTAGGCAAAAATGGAAGCAATCACAAGATGAAACAATAAAAAAAAATAAGCAAGAAAATCAAACTAAAACCAAGTAGTCATTTTTTGGAAAGAAAATTTCAAATAAAAACAAACTTTAAAGCAGAAAATGCAAAAAAAATGGTGTGTCATTAAGATATTATATGTACAGGATGGGTCAAATTCGACACTTTTAATAGGAAACTCCTATTTTTAGAAAAGTTAATGCTGAAAACCGCATTTAGATATCTTGTACCGCTTAGGAGCTACAGGCCGTTTCTCAAAATTCCACGATTTCTGAAAACCTTCATAATTTTTGTTTATGAAAATTTTTGATTTCTGTAAAAACTTCTTTAAGGCACTTTTTCATGCAGAATTCATTGCTCCAAATTATTTTTTTCTAAACTACTCAATATTTGAGATATTAGCAAGAACTTTGATTTTTTGTATGGAATACCCTATATATTTTTAAGTTTTTGAAAGGAACATAAAATTTCATTCATATAAATATAAAACACTTGATATTTTATTCAAACAGTTTGTGAAATATAGAATTTCAAAATTTTAATCAAAAATTTAATTGTTTTTACAGCATTAAAGTAGCATTGAATATTTGGAATAATACTTCAAAAAATACTCAGCTATCATCATCCACAGCCTACTTGAATGTCGCAATAACAATCAAAATTTTAATTAAAATATGAAAGCTCTACAACTCAAAAATTTTTTGAATAAAATATCAAGTGTTTTATATTTTTGTAAATAGAATTTCATGCTCTTTTCAGAAATGTAAAAATATATAGGGTGTTCCATATAAAAAATCAAAGTTGTAGCTAATATCTCAAATATTGAGCACTTCGGAAAAAAATAACTTGGAGCAATGAATTCTGCATGAAAAAGTGCCTTAAAGAAGTCTTTACAGAAATCAAAAATTTTCATAAACAAAAAAGTTATGAAGGTTTTTAAAAATCGTAGAATTTTGAAAAACGGCCTGTAGCTCCTAAACGGCACAAGATATCGAAACGCGGTCTTCACCATTAATTTTGTCTAAAAAATCAAGCTCCAGGGACCGAGGTCAGTTTTTGTCTAACTCGTCTAAAAATAGGAATTTCCTATTGAAAGTGTCGAATTTGGCCCAACCTCTATAGTCCGTCTAGAAAGTATCCGGAAAAAAGAAAATAGCACTGCGACTTTCAGTTTTTGAATTTATGAACGAAATAAGTACAACAGAGGAAAACAATTCTAGTTATTTGTTTATGTAATTTCTGTTTAATTCTGAGAATTATATTTAAACGTTCAGGGATCCTTAAATCAAATCAACTGCACCTTGATGCTATTATTTAATTTTTTTTCTTACATTTTGTGATTGAAATAACTTTACAAATACTTTTTCTTTAATTATGAACTCTCCTATCCATCAGTTTTCTCTTCACTTAAATTTGACAAAATTACTCAAATTTTTCTGTTTGTATAAAATTGAGAACATTCAACATTTGAAAAATATGATTTTGATAAAAAATACTGCCGAGATACCGAGAATATAATATAATACAAGTATGTATAAAAAGTAATATATTGATAGAAATTTCGAAATTCCGGATACTTTCTAGACGGCCATACATTTAAATAAAAATAAAAAAAAACATCCGTCGAAGCTCATGAATTTTTTATGAACAGGCTTCTGATATTTCGGAGCGTTGCCATGGGTACGTAATAAATGGACACTTTTCATTGGTCTTCGTTTTGCGTAACCATGGCAACGTTTCAAAATGTCCGAAGTCTGATTATGAAACAAAATATTAAATTATGTATATGAAGAAAAAATGAAACAAACGAAAACAATTAAAATTGAAAAAATAGGCCAATATTTTTTTAACAAAAAAAATTTGTATCGAATATATATATAAGTATATCGAAAATACGACGGTGACACAAGGTTGAAGAGAAGAAAAGGAAAAAATACGAAAGGAAAGAAGAAACGATTGAAAAATATTTAAAAGATAAATGATCATAGAATGACCATGTGATATTTTCATAAATAAATAAATTAATTAATTAATTAAAAAGAAATATTTGTTTAAGAAAGAAACTGAAAAACAGAAGGTAATTGAAATAGACAAGAAAGAAGAATTTAAGCTGAACGAAAAACAAAAATCTAAACAATTCTGTGATTTAGTTTTTTCTAGTTTTATTTATTTTCTTTTGTTTTCCTTTAATTTTATTTATTACTGATTTTCAAACGTTCCGAGGGAAAATCGTTGGTATTCATCTTTGGTTTTTTATTTATTTTTGTTTCATCGCTAAGTCGCGACATCGCACGACTAGCTTTTGACTTGAAATTGTGCGAGAATAACAAATAGCAACGAATGATATTGTCCCATAAGCTATTTCACACAAGATGGTCAATGCGGACAAAGCGTGTCAAATTTTACTGCAAGTCAGCTGGATATCTTCTGTATAGCGCTATTTCGGCTCTAATTGCAGCCTCATCAGCAGAAGTGTAGCTTGAAAACATCATCGCAATCATGCCGGCTTAACAAAGACAAAGATATTTTTCCGTATAGTCTTGCGTCGGGATTGTGATGGAGTTTCTCGAGCTCCTCTTCTGCTGATGAGGACCCAATTAGGACCGAAATAGCGCTATACAGAGGGTGCTCGGAGGCCGCATTGCAATCCAGTCGACTTACTGCAAAATTTGCATTTCTGTTTCATTTATATTGTTGACTCTCGTTATTATTTATTTTCGTTTTCTTTTTTATAAATTTTTATAATTTTAAGTATTACAGTATCCTTTTTTTCAGTTATTTTCAAATACTTCATCGAAGAAACATTATCAATTCCCTTATGTTTTTTTTTAATTATATTTAGTTGTTTATTTTATTTCTTTTTGTTTCTTTTTATCGAGACAACTTTTCTTATTTTATTGCGATTTTATAGTTTTTCTTTCTTACAAGATTTTCATTTTTAAAAGTTTTTCATCAGTAAATCGTAGATTTTTAATAAAAAAAATAATCTTGTTCTTTATTTAAGTTTTCTTTTTATATTTTTGCCAAACTGATTTTTCATATTACATTGATGCGTCCTGCAGTTTCTTGTTTTTGTTTTTTTGTTATTCTTTTATCGCTCTGGCAAATAATCGTCCATTTTCTTTTGTTTCTTGCTCACTTTATTCTCAATTTTTCTATATTTATTGTTACACTGATGCTTTCATAATTTCTTCTTTTATTTTCTTATTAACGTTTTGATTTTTAAATAGTTCATCGAAAATCTTCTTTTGTTTATTTCTGGTTCTATTTTCAAATGATGCCTGGCCTAAAAGCAACGAGACGGGAAGAAAATTGGCGGTGATCAAATGAAATGGCATTGAACGAGAATAAAATGGATGAAGATGGAGAAGAAGAAGTTCTAGAAGAAGACGAATGACGTTCTAATATTCAACTATCGTTCTCTTGTATATAAAAAAAAATACTGCCACGTTTCGATGTATTAATAATTACAAAAATGCATTTTTCTGAATTTCTTTCTTAAATGTTGCAAACTGCGGCCCAAACACAAAACCTTGCGGAACTCCTGCGGTAACAAAATGGACATATTGTTTGCAGCTCTACAGACTAAGTTTCAATGATTTGAGAAGCCTCGACGCGTGCTCTAGATGATGCTGGAATTATTCTTGAAGAAAGTTCTTCACTTGCACGAGAATGTTCAAGACCTAACAGTTTTCTGATATAGGATGAAACGTACTGGTAAAAAGAAGTACCATGAAAATTTATTATTAATTTTAACTACAGACTGGGGTCAGATGATTCCAAAACTCTGGACGCGCGCTCTAGATGTTGCTGGAATTGTACTGAAAAGTTTTTCACTTGTAAACGGCAATCAGGCTTGCTGAAACATCCATAATTCACGTCTAGAAAATTTACTGTGAACCACATATTATTATTGTAATGGAGCCAAATCAAACAGGCCCATTTAACAGACACCTGTACAGACTTAAAACGAGTTGTAGTCATTAATATTTTCTTCAGAATGAACTTGCAAATTAAAAGGCGTGTTGATCGTAGTTTTCCTTGGGAAATTTACTACGCGAACCTTAGAGCTATTAACCTTTTAAAAAAAACAAAGAATCGTCCACGTTTGTTTTATTGGGTCGAGTAAATAATGCTGACCTCTGCCTGAAGTTACAAGTTAGTTGTTGTTATCGCTCCACGAACGACATTGACACTGTACTATGACCTTTCTTCTTTCCTATCAACGCCTGTTATGTAAATACACGAACGAAATTACTAGCACGCGATTTTCTACATTTTTCTTGTAAATTTTTTTGAACAAACTTTAAACAATTATTTTCTTATTACTTGCGTGACTTTCATTGTTTCTTAATCAGATGATTCTCTTTCGGTTCTTGTATGATTAAGTGTAGCTTTATACAGGGTGAGGCAGGAAGGATTACACGATTTAAACTTGGCGCCGTTTCAATACGTCATCGCTAGATGTTGCACCAAACAAATGCTGTTGTTCGGAATATTGCTTCTACGATATTTTTAAACAACAATTTAAAAAAAAAACGGCTACACTTTAAAGAAATAAAAAAGAAACTCATCCGACAAGGATGCCAGAAAAGGCTTCATCCAATGGTGACCCCAAAAGACCATCGAACTTGAGCTGTATCATCAACTTTCGGGTTCAAACCTTGACGAAATACTGCAAACGTAAACCAAATGTAGCACGTGTATTGACCCACAATATTTACAAATCTGAAAACGGAACCTGCACGTCTCTGCCCTTCAAACAAAAAGAGATATAAAGATGGAGGACTTCAAAAAAGTTTCAGTTAACGCGAATTTCTGAAACGAAAACAGAAAATGAACTTACTGATGGCCTTTTTAGTTGTGGCCGGATTGGCCGGCGTCTACTGCGACTGCGGATGCTTGACGGTAAGTGCCTCAAACAGAGAGGGCTAAAGGGACGGCCCTACGGGATTACCCAATTAATGCCGTTTTGCAGTGCAGCAAGAATTTACGCGTCGTGTCTCCACCGTCAGCTCCGTGCAAGATCATTCGCAGAGGGTATTCATGTAAATGCCCAAAAGTAAGTAAAACTGGGCAGTGAAATTGAAAATTTTATTTTTTTTTCAATTTCAAGGCAATTCCATATACGATTGAAATTCCAAAACCCGTTTGCCATACCTGCCCAATTCGTTCTTACGACTGCAAGATTGAGGCCGTCGATTTTGCTAGACCAATTGACCCAAAATATAGCTACACCTATGACGTGCAGGTTCCCGCTAAGAAAGACTGCAGTTGCAAGTACCTCTACGGGCTGGTTGCAACGCCAGATCGGATTGTGTTGCCTGCCATCGATGGTAAGCATAACCCCAACTCGAAACATTCGCGAATCACTGTCCTTTTCATTTTAGATTGCATACCAGAGAAGCCGACCTGCCCAGGACCCATCATCGAGTACCTACCTCGTTGCGACGATGAAATCGTCTACACCAGGTAGGTGTCATGCACGCCCAAATCTTTTTAATCACACCTCGTATGTGGCAGGAGCAAAAGGGAAATTACTTTCAATACAATAACCCCTCCACCCAAAATCAAATGGTCCGAACTGAACAAGAAGCCCTCCAGGAAAATACTGACGGTCAAGCGGAAATCCTTGGATAAGCCCTTTCGCGTTTCCATCCCCCTCAACGTCAAACGCAGATTTTTTCCGTTCAAGAAACCCAAAGAGGCAATCGTTAAACTCAGAGCTCAAACGAATCTTGTACCAAATCAAAGCGCAAAAAATTTTGAGCGGAAGAGGCACATCGAGGTCCTCGAGAGCTGGGGGAAATTCGCCGATGTCCCCAACGTCGAAATACAAGACGCGTTCGTCTTACCCCTCGAGAAATCGACTCGTAAGACCAGGTCACTCGATTTTGACGAGGATCCCTATCCATTTTATAAGGTTTCTGAGGCTCCTAGGGAGATCAGGGATGACGGTTTTGAGGTCGATGGCGAAAGTATTCTAGAGTCTAAAAGACTCATGCGCCCCCTCGATTTTGAAAACCTTTTACCCCACACGCCCTTCTTCTACCTAATAAACGCCCCAATCAGGGCCCTCAATCACTTCCATAAGTTGAGGCAGCACGTTTCGCCCGTTGTCAAGTCGGTGCCCGTCGTTCTCGACAGCTCCAGTGGTTACCTTACGAATTTCGGGAAGAAACTGCGAAAGACGGGTTTTGACTTGTTCACCAGGACGCATCCTGTGAAAGAGTTCCTCGAATTGTTGTTTCCAATACTAAAAAGGGGAAAGCGAATTGGGGGTGAGGCAAGGAAAAAGAGGACTATCTTCAAGAGGGTAGACGAGGAAGACGTGCATGAATTCCTACGGGAAAAATTATCCGTGTTTTCCGAAGATACGCCAGTGGCACCAGAGGAGAGTTTCTTAACGCCCGTGACCTTGGAAACTGTCCAAACCCCCGAGGGCAGAAATGCCAAACCGAGAAAGAAACTGGTCGTCGAGAAACTCCTGCCCAAATTGACCTTCCATGAAGGAAAACCCCTCGTTGATGTCAACGGTATCAAGAAACCAATCCCAGCTCTTTTAAAACAACGAAAACCACTCAAATCCAGCTCCTTACCTGAGGAGAGTGACGACGTCAAGGACGCCATAGCAAACTTGATTGAGGACGCCAAATTAATGGCGACGCCGGGCAAATTCGAGGAGATCGAAATGCCTTTGCAAGTCATAAAAGAGAAGATCTCGCAGACCTTGGATCGAATCGAGAAACTAATCGACGCCGATTTCGAGGGTGACGGGCGAATCTACGAGGAGCTCCTGAGATTGCAAATACTGAAAGGCGCGCTCGTGGATCACTGGAAGGCGATCCTCATCAACAAGAAGCACAACGATATGGGAGAAAAGATCCGCGTGCTGAATTCGATTCATGAAATCCAATCCATCAAAGACCGGGTCGTCCAAGACATCGTCTTGGCCTTACTGGGAGGAGACAACTTCGATTCGCAGAACCTAATCAAGATGTTGGTGCGCTTGCAGAAGCTCCAGTGCGTTCTGGTGCGCATCGTCGAGGACTTCGGCGAAAAAATCCACCTGCGCACGCCCTTCGACGTCCAGAAAGAAATCAAGTACGTCGATTACCTTGAGGAGGTGAATTTCGTGGCGGGAAAAAACAATTTGGAGGTGGGGGATGAGTTGCGCAGAGAAAGGGATGCACAAATCGGGAGGCACATGAACCTTTTGGATAACCTAAAGAGTATCTTGGATAAAGTAGGGGACGAGGGTTTCTCTGGGAAAATTGATGAAGTCGCCAAGCAACTGTGGGAGGTCCGGAATTTGGAAAAGTTACAACGCGAGACTATTTTGGAACTTGACGATAAATTACAGGCCGGGCAGAAAATCAGGAGGGAGTTGAAGATACTCTTCGACTTGCAAAAACAGCTGGAGCTCTGCGAAGACAAGCAAAACAATTTATTCAAGGAGACGCTTGGGAAAAACGAGCTTAAAGTCGAAAGCGTGGAGGCAGCAAAGGCAAACGTGTCGAAGAAGCTTAAAGCCTTAAAGCTTGCTGGGAAAAAAGCAGCTCCAATGAAGTGGGCTTTGAACAGAAAAGGGATTCGGAAGAAAGTCAAAGGACACAAATCGTAACCACGTTTTTTGGTCCTTTAGTTATTTTTTTAAAATTGTTTTGTAATTGTTGAAATTTTTGTTTTTGTGGTAGTTTTGGGCGCGTGCTCTCATTTGTTTTCTGTTTTGTTTCAGGCGTTAAGTCCCGAGCTTTCATCGGAAAGGGGGGTGGCCTGAAAGAAAATGGAAAACAAATTGTACTGGAAATAAGTTTTTAGATTTGTAGCCCAAATATATTTGTTATTAATTAAATTTGTGTTTTATGTACCCCATCTTAAGGTGTACCGTAAAAAACAATTAGAGGCAGGTTTTTCTTTTGATTTAATTTTTTTCTTCACACCTTTCAAGTTCCAAGATCTATAAACTTGTCGGGGAGGCGTTAATTCTGCTGCGACCGACTTACTATATACATTCGTCTTGCAAACTGGGGAGATACAGAAAACCCAATTCGAAGGAGCTGGTGCTAAAAACAGTGCTAAAAACGAACTTCAAAAATAAAAAAATAAAACTTGTTTATTTAGTTACTTGCTTATATAAGAACCATACTATAAATTGAGATTTATTTAGAAGTTACTTCAGACAATTAAAGAAATTTTTGAGCTTTAATGAAATGAACGAACCAAAAAGTCGTCTTTAGAAAAATGTAGGGAGTTAAGAAAGAACATAATAAAAACGTTAAATAAAATTGGATTGTAATGGCCCTAATGAAAATAGAATAGGAACAATTAATATAGAAAAGTTCAATAAAGTAGAGACATCCGGAGAAGCTTTAAATCAAAGGAAACAAATTAGTTTCATTGTTTTGTCATTTTCATTCAACTTTAGTTTAACTTATGCTTCTTCTTATTGTTACGATCACATTTTTTTTTGCTTTGCCTTTCAATTTTCAATTATAATAAGTTCGGAAATGAAATTAAATTAATATGTAACATGAAATATGATTAACAATTTATTCGTCGCTATGTCAAGTTATTGTTACGAATTCGGAGTATGTGAAATTAAAAATAATTTAATTATTTATAGTCTATTTACATTATCTCTCGAGCTATCTATCTATCAAAAAATACTGCTATTATTCGTCGTTTTACGAATCACTATTAGTACACTTTTCTATCCAATGGAAAACTGATTTAAATTGCGTGCCAAGCGCGACTTTTATACGGGTTTCGCTTTTTGAGAATTTCCCAGCACATTTCCAGCACCATCTAGACCACGCGTAGAAATTTCTGGAACTATCGAGGACGTAGAAGACGTGGCAATTATAAAAAGAAAATTGATTGACACCACAACACAATTACTGACTTATTAAAAATAAATACGTACTAATTAAATAAAAACTTAAAAAATTAAAGACTACCAGCTGTTTGACTGCAAAAAGAAGAATCATCTACTTTATAGCAATACACTAATTGCAAGTATATTAGCAGGTGTCAGAAATGACTATAAAGCTTTAGTATTTCTTCTCTACAATCCATAAGGGTTCCAAAAATGCAAAAAATTAATTCTCTCAATTTTAGCATGCAAGAGAAAATACAGAAGCTCTGAGTACCCAATTGCAATCCAGCAAAAAAAATCACGAATCTAGTTACAATGTAACACCTTAATTAAATATTTATTTTGCTTACACTCTATTTTGCTGTTGTTAACAATAACTCAAAAAGTAATAAATTTGTTTTTCGAGGGTTCATGCAAGAAAAGTACGCTGCCGAAGGAAATGTTATTTGCAGTTTTAGACTCAGGAAATATAGCGAAATACGTTTACCTGAAGCTTTGTATGCCTTTCTGGGACACCCTGGGATATATTTTTTAAATTTGGGCCTCCCTTTTATAGCGTTTTCGACTGACTGCTCCAGAGCACTCTGAGAGTATTTCTATCCTATGTTATTAAAGGTTAAAACAAGATGGAAATAATTTGAGATTGCTCTAGAGCAATCAGTCGAAAACGCTATTAAAAATCGTTTATTATTTTACTCAAGCAATGCGTACAGAGGATCTTTTGCTCTGCACTTAAATGATGAAGTAAAAGTCTTGCGTGTCTTAGGTATCGCTACAAATTAATCGGAAACGCACAGGCTCGAGGAAATCTCATCAAAAAAATCTACTAAGGTTTTCTCCTTCATCCTTAAGAATGAATTTAGTTTGCTATCAATAAAAAATTGTAATTAAAAATAACGATATTTTTAATTTTAATAAGAATTACAAGCCTTGGTCATGCAAACTTGATTGTGTGATTTTAAACGTGTGAGCGTGGGGAGACGATACGACTACGTATGAGGGGTGGTGGAGCGACTTCACTACTGCACAGACGCACAGCTGTACTGTACGTTCAAGTTGAAATCTGAAAATAAAATACGGAAGTGTAATTTTGAGAAACAGAAAAAGTAGTTAAGAAAAATGAAGATGAATCGCTCCGTTTGATAATATTAACCGAAATTCGTAGTTATTTAAGCACATGTCGAGGTCACTAAAGAATTGAACTATGCAGAGTCCACAGCATTTAATTATTTAATTATGTCCAACATGTTTCGGCTACAAAAACGTCCATCATCGGAGAACTTAATTAACAAAGGGACATTTTGAGATTTGTTAAGTGTAATAAATTAATAAATAAAATAAAGTCAAAATTGTAAAATAGTTTCAAATTAATGTAAAAGGGGACAACACTAACAACTACCTAAGGGACATATTGAGATTTGTTAAGTGTAATAAATTAATAAATAAAATAAAGTCAAAATTGTAAAATAGTTTCAAATTAATGTAAAAGGGGACAACACTAACAACTACCTAAGGGACATATTGAGATTTGTTAAGTGTAATAAATTAATAAATAAAATAAAGTCAAAATTGTAAAATAGTTTCAAATTAATGTAAAAGGGGACAACACTAACAACTACCTAATTAATTAAATGTTGTGAACTCAACATCATTCAATTCTTTAGTGACCTCAACATATTCTAAAAAGTCCACGAACGAAGAAATTAAATTTTCATGGTCATACAAGCGAATTCATACAGCAATACGCAAGTCTTTATTAGCTATACATACTTTCAAACAATGGAATTACCAAAATAGTAAAACTTTGCAATTAACTATTTATTTATTTATTTTTTTTAATTGAAATCTACCAGATTTTTCTAGCATCCCACTAAATGGGATAGACTATCCTACTAAATCGGTAGTAGAAATTCTTCTAAATTGGCAACACTGTATCTTTTCGAGTTCTGTGACATATCTTTGACGTAATACTTCCATATTAGAGGCACGTGACGTATTGGTGAGGACGTAGTCTCAGTTCTATTCACGTACACACTTTTTCAAATGAATTCGTCCGATTAGCAATAAAACAGAAAATGAACCTTATTGAAATACTTCTTAAAATCAGTGCTTTAATACATTTGGAAGGCAGTATACAGTTTATGCTGATGATCAGCGGCTTTTTCTGGCACAGACTTTGGAGATTTGGCAATTAAAGGAACTCTATTGCTACAAGAATTGAGTCAATGGTTCAATATAAACAAACTTTTTCTAAATTTGAACAAAACTAATTTAAATGTTTTTCGTTCAGCTTATATTCAATCTCCGCGCTTAGATATTCAGCTCGACGATACCAATTTAAAACAAGAATCTGCCTTAAATTTCTTGGTCTTGGTCTTGGTCTTAGATGAAAGGTTAGACTGGAAGCAGTATTGCTCTAACTTAATTAAAAAATTAAATTCAGTTTGTTTTCAAATTCGTAGTCTCAAATCTGTAATTAGACTGAATTTTATATTATCATCTTACATTTCTGAGGTGCACTCAAGGACTGTCATATGGAATTTGCTTTTAGAGTAATTCATTTCTTTCTAAAGATGTCTTCTTGGCCCAGAAAAGAATTATACGTTGCATTTCAAACTTTAAATCCAATGAATCTTGTAGATCGCATTTTATGACATACAACATTTTACCTTTACCTGGATTATATACTAGAATAAGCATCATAATTCCATAAAAATCAAACAATGTTTGCTAAAAATTCAGATTTTCACTCGTATGATACACGACTTCGAAATGATTACAGAATACCTTCCAATCGTATTAACATTGCACATCGAAATCCGTCAGCTATATAATTTGCTTCCTCCGCACTTAAAAAATATAAATAGTTCTAAATTATTTAAATTAGAATTAAAAAAATTACTTATTCGAAATTGTGTTTATTCTATAGAGGAATGTAGGGAATTAATGGCTTCATTGTGATACACTTTCTCCTTTTGTGATACACATAAATTACTATCCAAAATTTGGGTACTTTTTCTTTGTATACCTACTATTTGTACCTTATGACGTTGGTATTACTATTGTACTACATATTAATTTGTTATAATTAACGTGTCCTTTATATGTTTATTTATGGGACCAATAAACTACATACATTCTTAACAAGATTTTCAAACGTCCGTCCCATCTAATTACTGCTTTTTAGAAAAGGATAAAAGCACTTGAAAATTATTATCTATTGAGTGTTCTCTTCAAGAATCCACATGCGATATTGATAAAAGAAATACAATATTTTAACAGTGTCTGTTAACTATGTGCAGCGGTAACACTGCATCCACCAAAATGAAAACAAAACTGTTGGAATTTGTTTTATGATGTGACAAATGAGGTTATTTGAGTTTAATTGTTTTGTTAGTTGCTGTAACTTTTCATTATATTATATAATCTGTTCGAGTACGTACAGTCTGGTAATAAAGAGACGTCTCCCCCATAAAATGTGATAGTATTGCCAACCACTATGCTGAGCAGGCAGACAATCGAATGAAAGGAAGGCACGTGCTCTGCAGTAAGCCCGCTTTTTCGTTAATATCCGTTTACTCAATATAGTGTTCTTGTTATGTATCTTGTAAGGACATGGATGGACTCAAACACTAGACTTGTATTATTTAACTTTTATTCTTAAAATTATTAATGCAACTAATATAAACTAATATGTTTATATTAGTTTAAAAAACCGAGAAACTAGAACGTCGCAGTAGTTCCCCTCGGTGCATCCGTATATGACTCCTCTGCTGCGTTCCGCAACGCCAAATCCGCGTACTTATAATCACAACAACGTTCATATATATAGCACCTTTCCTCTCCTTATAGATTTAGTTTATTCGGTGGTTTCCTGATTCGAGTAGAACGGCGATGTTGTAGAGGTTCTACTTCTGATTTCGAAAATTGCGGGTCTTCACCTCTTACGTTTGGCATATCCGTTTTCTCCGTTTTTGTTGTAGATTCTTTCTTTGTCCTTCTTTTCTTGTCTCTCTTTCGCCTCTTTTTCCTTCTCTTCTTGTCTCTTTTTCGCCTCTTTTTCCTGAACAGCTTCATCGAGCACGATCGTAGGTATAGTTGGATTTGGTCCCTTGTAATTGGTTCGTAACATTTGATCAATATGACGTCTATGATGCGACCCATCAACATCAATATCATAATGTAGATTTCCGTATTTCTTTGTAACTGTCCCGGTTTCCATTTGTTTTCTTTATTGTCATAAAATCTAACCAGTACTTGGTCCCCAATATTCATTTGTCGGGCTTTTGTTGTAATCGGAATTTGCTCATTTTTCTCTTCATGAATGTTTCTTTTCACAAGATCGAGTCTCGTTCTGTACGGTCCCTTAAACATTATTTCGGCTGGTCTTTGTCCCGTCGACGAATTTGGAACTTTCCAGTACTGCATCAAAAATCGACATAATTTTACATTTAGATCACCCTGATCGGAAACCATGGACCTTAAACTTTGTTTAAAAGTCTGAACGTATCGTTCTGCTTGACCGTTACTTGCTGGATGGTACGGCGCTGTGAACTTATGAATAATACCATTTGACTTCATAAAATCTTCAAATTCCTTGGATCTAAATGTAGGTCCGTTATCGCTAATTATCGAAACTGGTAGACCAAATCTCGCAAATATTTCCCTAAGCTTAGCAATTGTAATTTTGCTGCTCATGCTTTTTGTTGGCAGGATTTCTAGGTACTTCGTGTAGGCATCGACGATAATTAGGAAATAATGTTCTTGAAACGGTCCTGCGTAATCAACATGGATTCGTTGCCAAGGATTATTAGGATATTCCCAAGGATGAACTGGTGTTATAACTTTTGGGTTGTTCCGGTTGTATTGATAGTGCTTACAAGATTTTGTAATATTTTCTATGTCGTTAACAGTTCTAAACTAAATTTACATTTTACTGGGGAGACGTCTCTTTATTACCTGAGTTTATATAGAGCCTTCAGTATTTAACTTAAGGTAAGTTGCTTGTTCCATTATGCAACTAGACCAATTTGATTTGGACGTAGGAAGTTTATAGGTCATTGGCAAAGATTCATTGGATAAATGCCATATCTTCAGTCTGTTCAGTTTGAAACAGATTGTACAGGTTGTTCCAGAGAAAGACGGCCAAATCGCGTAATTCCGTGCAAGCAATGTTCAAATAGCCAAACTCTAGCCCCCTACAAATGCCTTCCCGACGAAACGCATACAATTACTTCCGCTCGTGAAGACGAAGCAAAATGACGTGTCCATCCCCCAAAGTGATCTTGTCCATCTCGTAAACGCCTTTGATAAAGACAATGAATTTGTGAAAATTGATTAAACAGGCTGTTCTCAAAAAATCGTAAGAGCACTTTCTCTGCATGAAAATAAGAAAATGTTCTCATAAGCAGATTCGGAAAATCCCTCCCCTAAGAGTCAGGGCTCCCTGTAGATGGCTTCTGACGAAGGAAAACACATACTATTAATTATTTAAGAGAAAGATGTCATACTATCCCTAAAAGAGCATTTAAAATTTTTGAAGAAGAAGAAGAAGGATGACGATTCATCCCCGAAAGTGCCTTTGACAAACAATTTCTTTTTAGATCTTTTCTCAACTAAATCCAATCGTGTCCAATAACGCAAAGCCTCTGTAATGGAGACAAATCCTTATTTAAGAACCGTTTCTTTCACACTCTTCAACAGTTGGGATTTTATTTTCGCACCTCTTGAGGAATAGATATTTTTCTGTTTCAGTTTTCAAACTATTTCCTTTATTAGTTCGTTTATATTGGTGTGATCTCTTACGTTCGTCTTGTTTTTAAGCTATTCATCATCTCTTCGACTTCTTCCATCAGTGGAAGTGCGTCGTCTTCATCTTCTACTTCTTCTCTGTTCGTGTTCTCGATTGTTATTGACTTTGATTTGTACTTTAATAGTACACGTATTCTCTTTAGATCTTGTTAAATTCGTTATACATTTTTAATTATTTCCCCTTAAAATAACAAAATAGGCAACACATTCTACTTTGCTTTTAGTACATTATTGGCCATTTGCACCAAACAATTTAAGTTCAACTTAACTTAAGCGTCACTTAGAATATTATTAACATAATGATGTATAACCTAAAAATGTCACATTATAAACACCACCTAAATTTAAGCTCGACTTAAGTTTTTGGAGCAAATGGCCATATGAAAACGTACACACTGGTTTGATCGATGGATTGCCCATTCTCAAATCTTCAGGGGTTACGATTTAAAATGGACAGCCTGTATAAGTACGCAAAATAGAAAACGTCGTAAAAAATCAAATGATTAAAGATGCTAGAAAGAGTTGTATAAGTTGAAGAAAGCGCACAATGAATACTAAAAAAATATGCTAAATTCTGAGTACAATAGAAAGAAAAAGATGCCGAAAATGTCCCTCCTCTTATTCCTCCTCTTTATTTCGCAAAAATATTAGCCTGTAATAACTTCGTAAGCCATTACATTTTGCCAGCCCCTCGTATATTCAATAAAGACAAATAATTTAACGTTTTATTAAAAAAATTATTAAGATAACATTTGAATTCAATGTATACAAGAAGACATTGCGAACAATATGTCAATAATAACAATAAAAAGTCAATTACCTCACGATGTGCTTAAACCAACATCGCAAGCGTTAGTCAAACAACGACGTTGGCATTTTTCTGTTTACGTTACGTTACGCTAACCGGTATGTACGTGTTTACAGCCAAGGGTAGCGCAAAACTGAACCGCATATAACCGAAAATGCGCGCCGAATTCGTCACATTCCCAACATGGCTCCAACAAGCAACATCTGCGCTCTCTTCTTCCTATCAGCAACCATCTTCAGCCAGGTAATCATTAGCAACATACGATTGTCTTTATCATTTTACACGTTGTGGCTTTTCAGGTGCAATCCTCAGAGAAAATCGACTTCAAAAGCATCTTTCACACACCCCAGCAAAGAAAATATGACGACTTCGAAATTTTGGAACGGTCCAGCTTTGAACCAGATGACCTCCCTAAGGACCCAGCTAGATGCATCACCGAGAAACCGAAAGCTATTGCCAATGCCCAAGTCCTAGTTAACTTCGACAGCCATAAGAAGATGAAATGCACCGAGCCCTGCGATAGGTTGAAGCTGCAACAGCCTTTAGTGTATTTGTTGCCTCAAGTACAGCATCACGATGCTTTATACCATCCTAGTCCCGTCCACTATCACACACCGCACTGCATGCAATTCCCCGGCTGTTATTATCCGAATCCTTGCTCCGCTCATGTTATGTCTTTACCTTACCCCAAACTACCCGCCAAGCTCAGCAAAAGCTGCATCTTCAATTTGAAGCACGAAATCGAAACCCTCGTTGATCCCAATGAAATGTACGGTTTGACAATGCCGTGTGGGTCCTTGCAAAAACCAGAAGAAGTGATACCGATGGATTTGGGGGTAGTTGAGGTGCCATCGCCCAATCAGCAAGAACTCATCACAGATGATGAGGAACTTGTTTTGGTCGGCCTTAATAAACTCCCCATAGAAGACGAAACTAAAATTATAGGACTCAAGGAAGAAGAACTCATTTTGATCGGGCCTGCTAAATCAAAGGAATGCGCACAAGAAATTGAAGGCTTTCAGCAAATCTCCAACGCACCCAAGGAATTAATTTCGAAACCATTGGAATATGTCCCAGAAACTGAAATCCCCAATATACCTAGTAAAGCCGACGAGGAGCTTATTTTGGTTGGCCCTGCTAATTATGAATCGAAAATTGAAGGCTTCGAGCAAATCTCCAATGTACCTAGTAAGGGCGAAGAGGAGCTTATTTTGGTTGGCCCTGCTAAATATGATCCGAAAATTGAAGGCTTCGAGCAAATCTCCAATGCACCTAGTAAGAGCAAAAAGGAGTTTATTTTGGTTGGCCCTGCTAAATATGAACCGAAAATTGAAGGCTTCGAACAAATCTCCAATGCACCTAGTAAAAGCGAAGAGGAGCTTATTTCGGTTGGCACTGCTAAATATGAACCGAAAATTGAAGGCTTCGAGCAAATCTCCCATGCACCTAGTAAGGGCGAAGAGGAAATTATTTTGGTCAGCCCTGCGGAGCCAAAAATTGAAGGCTTCAAACAACTCCCCAAGGACAACGAGGAAATGATTTTGGTCAGTCCTGCTCAACCAAATATTGAGGAATTCGTAAAGATTCCTGGGCCATGCGGTACCCAATCAAAGCCAAAAAAGACGCCCATATCCGGAGAAGCACAAAAACGAATTTTGTGCACCATAGAAAACCTAGTTAACCATCTGGTGTACGATGACGTGAACGGGATGCAACCCTGCGAAAAGCTGCGGATCGCGGAAGTGCTCACGCAAATCTTGTTCAACTTAAAAAACGAGGCGGAGCCGTCTGCTGTAAACGAAGAGAGCCTCAAGGCGTTCTTTGATTTCATCAAGAGAGTGCAAAACGAGTACTCCTCAGTCGCGAAGGTTGCGTGCAGGACTGGGACCCCAATTCCTTACCTTCCTATCTCAGAGGGAACATCGAATCCTGCTACGCTGCTCACTCAATTACAGTCGAGGCTACGTGAGGTCAAAGAAGACCCCGAGAAAGAGATGACTGAAAAGGACAAGGAATTCGCCAACGAATACAGCCTACTTCTTCTGAGTTATCTCCAAGCCTTACAAGAACAAAACGATAAGACAAAACCGATGGAAAACGCAGCAACTCCTTCTTCACCTAATTCTCCTATTATTGTGTCACCCAAAGAAGTTACTAAAGAAGAAATCAAAAAAGAGATTTTGGAAGAAGTCGAACTACCACTCCTAAACCAGTACGTCGTCCAATTAAACACAGACAGGGAAAATGAGAAGCCCTTATCGAATGAAGACGTATTAAACCTTTGGGTGGATACCACTTTGAAAATGCCAAGCGAGAAGAAGAAGAAGAAGGAGGAAGGGGTTCAATCAGAAGACGTATTAAAAATTCCGAGTGAAGCGAAAAAGGAGGAGGCCCCCAAAACGAAAGAGGAAGAAGTGCAAGAAGAAATAAATACCTACAAGCACATTTTGGAAAGTAAACCAAAGGAGGAAGAGGTGGTAGACCACAAAAAGGAAGAAGAAATCATATTGGCGAAGCCAAACACACAAGGCGCCCCTAAACCGACAGAAGCACAGCAAGAAAGCGATGAGCATTCCACAGATTTAGCTTTGCTTCTCAAGTATCTTCATCTGTTAAGCCCCGATGTCGTCCCTGTCGAAGCGCAAAGCTCCGAAGTGAAGCCCAAAGAAGTTAACACCGGTTTGCTTCGCCCGGACGTGAAAGTAGAGGCCGTCGTCAAAGACAAGGAAGAATATTGTACGGATGAACCACAGTCGGATTCCCCCCAAAGTCCTAAACAAGCTGACATTATTAAAGTAGAAGAATCCGATACGTTGAAGTCGAAAAAAGAAGAAAATGCCCAGAAGGAAGAAGAATGTATAAGAGTTGATGAACCAAAGGATTTAGATTTGCCTTTGGCAAAGCACCAAGATGTCATAGAATTTACGAAGTTGGAACAGAAGCAACCAGAAGATTTCATCAAACAGCAACAGCCAGAAGATTTCATCAAACAGCAACAACCAAAAGATTTCATCGAACAGAAACAACCAGAAGATATTATGAAAGTCATCAAGCAAGACGAACAGGAAGATAAAATTATAAGGATTGATCACCACAGTGTACCACTAGCCAAGTTGAAAAAGGATATCGACATCAACATATTCAAAGAAATTAAAGAACACGAGCAAGGACAGGGTGAAATCATCAAAGCGAATGCCATCGTCAAAGAAACGGAACCAATCCATAAGGAACATGAAGAAATTATGAAGGTTAAACCCAAAGAACAAGGCGAAATCATTAAAGTTGGCGACGGTGTCAAACCAGTTGACTTAAATTCGATGAAGTTGAAAAAGGATGGTGTTGAAGAAATCATTAAGCATCCCTTATTTCACAACCAACCCCTAGAAGAAATCATCAAAGTGGAACAGAAGGAGGATGAAGGTCTTCAGAAAGAGCAGGAAATCATCAAAGCAAATGAAGAAGTCATACGGACCAAGCTCCCTGATGAAGACCAAAAAGAATTTATTAAGGTTTCTGATTCCAAATCGCTAAACACGAAAGAAGAGAAAATTGAAGACGTGATCAAGGTAGGTCAGAATTCGGAAGAGCCCATTATAAAAGTCGAAAGTCCGGAAGGTGACTTCTTAAACCTGAACGAGCACGTCGACAAATTCGAAGAAATTGAGAAAGCGCATCAAGAAAAACATGTAATTGAAATTGGAAAAGAAAAGAAACGCGCAGCCAACGAAGAAGAACACATACAATTACTTGCGCCTGCTCCAAAAGAAGGTGTTCACAAGCACATCAGCCAGGTCCTACCAACTCTGAAAGAATATTTAGAATTTTTGAAGACGAAGCAGGGTGATGGGTCCTTCCCCCAAAATACCTTCGATAAATACGTAGAGTTTGTAAAAGCGAACCAAGAAGAAGACTCATCTCTTCTTGAGTTTATGAAAACCAAGGAAGGAGGTGGCGTAAGTTTACTTTTTCCTTTCATTGACGAATACCTTGAATTTGTTAAAGCAAACCAAGCTTCAATCTTGAAAAACTTGAGCCCTTCTGAGTACGTCGAGTTTATGAAAGCAAAGCAAGAGGATGGGGCAAGCGAAGAAAATCTCAAGAAATATTTGGGTTTCAAGGATGTGCCTTCCCTGAACGCCTACCTTGAATTTGTGAAGGCCAAACACGCAAACTTGAAAGACCTGGGCCTAACTGAAGACATCGAGTTCATGAAGGCGAATGAATACATCGAGTTTATGAAGACCAAAGGGATACCAGAAGACAAATACCTAAATTTCAAAAGCCTAGCAACACCAATCGATTATATCGAGTTCAAGAAGGCGAAAGGGCAGGAAGAAGAAAGCCACGGAAAGTATTTAAAATTCGAAGAGGTGCCTTCTCTGGATAAATACATTGAATTTTTGAAAGAGAAGGGTGTCCAGCATTCCCTGGACAAATACATCGAATTTTTGAAAAAGAAGAACGACCATCGCTTGGACAAATACATCGAGTTTTTAAAAGAGAAGGGCGGCCAACATACCCTGGGCAAATACTTCGAGTTTCTGAAAGCACCAAAAGACCTCAATCTACCTGAATACATGGAGTTCATGAAGACCAATCCAGAAGAAACTCCCCAGAAATACCTCAATTTTAAACATTTGAGTTTGAGCGCACTTTCCCTAAACAAATACCTTGAGTTCGTGAAATCCAAGCAGGACCTAAGCCCAGCTGAGTATGTCGAGTTTGTGAAGGCGCCCGAGTTTCTGACTTTCAAAAAATTGCCTTTCCTAGATAACTACATCGAATTCTTGAAAACCAACAAGCATTTAAGTTTCAGCCTGCCTGGATACCTCGAATTCGTGAAGGCGAAAAGTCCCGAAGAATACCTGAATTTCCAAAGATTGGTTTCCTCAGATGAGTACATCAAGTTCATGATGAGCCTGCCTGAATCCCTCGAGTTTATGAAAGAAGTAACCCCCGAAAAATATTTGAGTTTCAAGGAGTTGCTTTCCCCAGAAGAATACGTCGAGTTCGTGAAGGCTAACAAGAGCGTTCCCGAGTACGTTGAGTTTATGAAGGCGAAGCAAGCCCAACATTGTAAAGAGGAGAAGTACAACGAGTTCATGGAAGCAAAGCCAAGATCTGACAATTTGAAAGACCTCACGCTTGAAGACATCAGCGACATGTGCAAGATCATGGATAACTTGGAATACATCAAATTGAAACTGGATGGCCTGGAGAAGGCGAAGATTTGTCAGTGCGAGCCGGATTTAAGGAAGCTGGAAACCCCCTCGGGTTACGAAATCCTCACGCCGAATTCTTACCAGTACTATCACAGCGAACGGGATTCAACCAAAAACATTTTTCCCCACGACATTGATGATTTGAGTAAACTGAAGAAAGGGGGGTCGCCCAATATTTTTGACTTGATTTTCCCGGAGGGGCTTAAGCAAAATATCGTGCCGATTCTACATCCCCAGATGGCGCCGCCGTCATCATCCAATGTCGTCAGTCTTTGCAGTTGCGGAAGAAAAATCGAAAACGGCAGATGTCCTTCTTGCGCGTCCTACATCAAGGAATTCAACGAATAATTATTCTTCTGTTTTAATTTATTTTTTATTTGTTCTTTAATTGTTTTGTTGACAATAAAGTATTGCCTTGTTTATTTCGAGACTTTTAAATAATATGTGCGAAGTCCTTCAAGGTCATTGGCGCAGTTATTGTTTGTCTAACTGGGCGATTATTAACAATCAAACAAGAAACTGCTGCTTCAGCAGAACGTTTCGTTATAAGAACTTCGCCTTCAAATGTTTTTTAGTCCTTTGGTGAAAGTTGAATATAAAATAAAATGTTGGTGGCGCAGCTAATTTTTTTATTTGCAATCACGGTAAGGAATTAATGCATATGTCCTTTCAGGATGCAATAAATTATTCTTGATTTTAATTAGACCCAAGTTTGTAACACAATGCCCATTGGTGCGAGTGAGAATGATTCCGATGAAATCCCAATTAGATCAACTAACAGGTGAGTTGGCTGTTGTTTTCGAATCTGAGTAAAAAATATTTGAAAATGGTGTAATTTTTAGCCATTTTTAAATATTTTTTGCTCAGTTTTTTTTTTCCTTTTTTGTAAAGTGCAAATTTAAAAAAAGTACACTAGCGAAATCAAGAATGTATAAAAGTAGGGTGGGGAATGGGTCAATGGGAATTGCAAAGTTGGCAGCTGGTTGGTTCTTAACTTGGATGGCAGTTGAGTCTATCGTGTGAATGCTGAGCAATCTTATAGATGGCGTTGTGCTGTAGGCGGTTCTAAGGCGTCTTATGAGCTCCTTTTAATATCAAGGTCGAGGGCGAATGTCTAACAACAGTGATGACATGATAGCGGCAGAACGGTTAAAATAGTGGGGGTAGAAGACTGTAAGCGGGCCCTAATTCTTTTTTTATAAATTATTAATTTTATGTAATTTGATAAAAATTTAGAAATTTGAGAAAAGGATTGAAATCGAATTATCTCGCCTCTCTTACCATTTTGTAGGAAGGGTCTGATAATGAACCCTTTTTACTGTGTAGAGTCGGCTTTACTTTAAATAAATTAGGGTTTTTAGATGTTAAAATTTTGTAAACTATCAAATTCTACTTATTTACGCTGCCACCACCGGAGTTTTAAGGGACACTGGGCCCTAAAGCTAAGTCTCATTTATTTATTTAAAAATTTCATTTTTCCTGGAGGCGTATGGGCACTTAGGTTAAATGAATAATTTTGAAGACTCAATTACTTAATTTTTTAAGAGGAACCTCGAACTTTACTCAGAAACGACCCGGTGAACATTAATTAATTTTCGAAATCCCTCTCTTCCGCGGGATCATTTATGTAAACAAACCCCTCTCGAGAGGTGTCTTGAGTTGCCTACATCAAGGTGCAAATTGGTGCAATTTCGACCGTTCTTATCTTTTTCTGTGTGGGCGTCACTCCGTTTTCAAGCGCGAGATTTGCTGACCAAAGATTTATTTATTTTAGCGGTATCTAAATGGCTCTTAAAAGGATGGTTAGACTAACTCGCCTGGGAACTTGTTTACATTAAAACTAAGTTGGAAATCCTTTGTTCAATTCGAACAATAAGTAATTTAATTTGATTGGATTTAGGACGAAAATTTTCGGCTGCTTACAAGATCTTAGAGTTATGACGGCGCGACGGCGCGTTATTGATATAAAAAGGCTATGGCATATGCGTTCGATGATGACCAAAAGAACTGACGACCGAATAGTAACGATGGAGGAAGGCGGCAGCGATGCAGACTGAAAAGAGCAGAGGTCTTAAGTTATGGCGGTTCAGAGGTCGAAAATATTGAGGTGGCAGGTCAGTGCGGGTCTTTTGTCACCAGAAGGATCAATGGCGACGAAGCGACGATCTAAAGAAACTCTTGTTTAGGCATTCAATGATGACGACTGCTGATCAAACAGCAACGATGTAGGGTTGGATCTTGGTTCATATAGATGCTGAGCAATCGTGTAGATGGCGTCGTGTTTTAGGCGGTTTTTGACCTCAAAGTTGAGTGATAATGTCAAGCGGCAGCGACGAAAAGATTAAAACAGTCGTAGGCCATAGGGTAATGATTGGGCGTTCGTTGATGGCCAAAACGACCGAACGACCGAATAAAGATTATGGATGGAGGTGGCAACAATGTTGGCTGAATAGCACAACGATCTCAAGTTGTGCTGTTCTAGAGGTCGAAAATATTGAGGCGAAATCGTGATTCTAGTCACTGGGGGCATTTCTGCTCCAGAAAAACGAAATAGTGAATAGGTCTAAGATAATGGCTCGCTTGGAGGCTACTATAAAGCGATGGTGACAAAGTGAGTGTGGCCGAAAGGCGGATAATGAGAATGATAGATGGTGGTTGCGATAACAACATTAATCTGTGCTAGCCTGGGGGCTGGAAATGTTGAAGCAGCTACAAAGTCAAAAAAATTATTATGCAGGTAACTGGAGGCTATGGGTTACTTGCATGCAATGGTAACGCGATGGTGGCCGAACATCGGTGGCTGAATGACGAGCAATGACAGCAACACATGAAAATGGCATCACGGCATCATGTTACGCTTGCCGGGATCGAAAATGTAAGATACATTGAGATTGCGATTTTCAATTGCCTTTAGATAAGAAAGACGAAGCGATGGATAACCCTAAGATGATGATATTCTCGGAGGCAACGGTGGTGTAGATTCGGTGGCCGACCTGCAGACAATGGCGGCCATAGACAGCACATGCAATTACGATATGGTGTTGTGGCTGGCAATCCGAAAGTCACAAATGCTGAAGTGGCAATTAGACACAAATCTTAAAGGTAGAATGATAGGGCGGTAGATAATCTAAAGACGTTGGTTCGCTCGGAGGTTGATGGTAACGGAACAACAGTGGTCGGATGGTGGAGGATGACGACAGCAGTTGATTGATGCGACGACGGCATCATACTGTCTTGGTCTGGAGGTTGAAAATAAGATTCCGATCTTTTCGTCTTGAGAACAGAAAGATGGTGGGTAAATATCTGCGCTGAGATGATACAGATTGCCTCAAGGAACACAGTAACCTTCAATTGGGAGAGTAGTGGTTATTTTTCCTTGTATTGTTATTTGTTATTTTATTATCCATAACTTTTTCTACCCTTCGGTCGATGTAAGGGTGCCGATCAAAGAACTGACCTGTGGTAACTGCACTTGATGGTTACCCTTTTTTTTATATAGAGGTTTAGAGAATCTTCTAAAGACACCTCCGAGTATATCAACGCCGGGGGCGTGTTGGATTCACCCCTGCTTATCTGCAGGGGCGCCTACCAACTAAACTCCTTTCCTCTCTTCCCCGTTGGGCGCAGAGGGTACCACCTTTCGGTATTCCTTTTCCTCTGTACGCTGGTTCTCATCTATGTCTTCATTTCCTCTTCACTTCTTCTTCCATCCTGTCTTCTTCTTCTTCCGTCCTCTCCTCTTCCATCTTCTTCCCTCTTTCCTGTCTCTCTCCCTCTTCTTTCCTCTCAACCTCTTCCTTCCTCTTCGCCCCCTTTCTCTTCCTGTTTAGCCTCCTCTTCTACGCTTTACGCTTCGTTTCCCATTTCTCTCTTATCGTTGCATTTTATCATCATTATTGCTCTTAGCATGTTCGCAATGCTTGTCTAAGCTTTTGTGTCTCTTTCCATTATTGATGGTTACCCAACCAACCATAAACGGTTACAGATTTACTTAAAAACAGATTCCAGCAAAGTCATAGACTTACAAAATTGAATATGTCGCCTTTTTATTTACACCCCACAATTTTTTAATTAATTTGGCGCAGGCTAAAACTTTTTTTTTAATTATAGGCAAACGAAAAGAAACGACATTAAAAAGGAAACGCCGTCGACTCTACTGACGTTCATCTCGAAGGTTTTGGGCACGGTTGACCAGAGATGTAAAATGGCGGTCGGTAGGGCGAAGAAGAGCGTGGACGGTTTCAGGAAACTGAGCGAAGACGTAGAGCAACAACTCAACAGATTTATTTCGTCGAAATTCTAATTTTTTGCCGTCGTCTCTCAGCTTGTAAATATTTTTTTTTATTGAAATACATTTTTTACATATTCGAACTCGAATTTTGATTATCATGCGCCAAGGAATGTAAATTTACAATGTGCTGAACTTGCAAAGTTAATAGTAAACGTCTAAAGTGGTCGTTAAATAATTTACTTTTTTTGACATTGACTTTGTGGCCATCTAGAGAATAGCTAGGTATAGTTGCGCCCTCTTTGTTATACTGAAGAAATTTAAAGTACTCACCGATCCCAAACAACAACCTCGATTAGCCAAAGGTGGTTGTGATATAGAAGAACTAAAACCCTTTTTTACAGCAAGTTTTGGGGAATCAATTCAGGAATAATTTTCCAGCCATCATCAAGCCGTTGCTGCGCAATTAATATTATGACGAGAGATATAACGACCAAGTGGAGAAGGCCTACATTTTACTCAAACTCCAGTCGGCCAAAAAACAGCTTGCGGCCCAGAATATAATACACAAAGACTAGGGAAAACACGAACGATGCAGTAGGTCTTTTGGTGAAGGGAGAAGAAGATGCATGGGTTTAGGTGGCAACCTTGCAACGAAGGTATTCCACAAGGAGTATTATCTGTTTAACAATTTCCATGATAGATATAACGAAGCAGGCCAAAGAGTGAGAAAATTTCAACTCTTCTTAATCTCCAGCCTTCCATCAGAGGCTTTGCAGGCATGACCTCATCTCGACGTCCCAATTGAAACTCACACTCTATCAATTGACGAATACTGGAGAAAACAAGGCCTATCCAGAAAACCTCTTGAAAAGGGGTAAGATAGATTCAAACAATGAAGGTATTCCTCCACACCATAAGGAATATAATCTAATTAGCTTTTTAAATTAAACCCGATGGTAGGTATGTAGTAAAGAAATGAAAATAACAGAAAGAGCAAAGAAGCAACTTCAATATTAACTTCAAGCACACCAATTAACTTAACCATAAGATTTAAAATTTTTGGACAAGTTACAGAAACGTAAAATTGTTAGAAGGAACTTTTCTTTTTGGAGAAATATTTTCTAAAGACTTTTCAATAGTTTAAAAAAAAAAATTAAGGGTGCCATAGATTCCGTTACAGGATACGATAGTGAATCATCGTTTTTTAAGCGGAAACAAACTGCCTCGTTTAGATGATGTAAGAACTAACAAATTCATGTCGTAAAGCTGGATAACGGACTTTACTATTGTATGCGTAGCATCGTTTATCACATTCCACAAGTGCAAAGTGTGCTCCGACTATCAACAAGTCCGATGTCTTTTAACCTCCTTGACAATACTTAACAAAAAATTGACTAAATACTATTACAGGGCAAGAAACTTATTGTTGGAGATGTTTGTCTTTTCACTGGATTAAAAAGAGATTTTTTTACGAGGGAGGTCCTTCAGACGTAGGAATTTTTAAATTCATGCAAATGAAAAGAATACATAATCTGCCTAAGTAGTTTAAAGCGTACACCGTGTCAAAATCTCTTCTAGTTAAGAAGATGAGTCAAGTCATAAATCAAATGAAATTATTTGCAAATGACCCCCGGTCATTTTCTTCAATTGAACTAGAACTTTATTAACGTGAGCGAATTGAGCTGAGTAACAACGATGGCCTTAAGAGGCGCTCTCTGGTTTGCGACGGTTTTTCTCCTTTTGCAGGTAAACGGTTGTTTATTTTAAGTCCTTCAGGCACGTAATTTAAAATATGTACATTTCTTAAATTTAGGTTTACGCTTGGAGTGAAGCGAATCCAAATCCTGTCCCCGATGCTGATTCGTTGGTCCATAATACGACGACTGCGGTCAAAGATGTTTTCGATTGGATCACCATCCATGTTAACAACCTGGTGGATGATATTAAGGTAATGAATTCTGATAGTTTTGTCTAAAATAAGCAAGTTTGATCGAGGGAGGATGGAAGACGATAGACTTACAAAAAATCGCTCGTTACTTAAGTCAAAAAGTCATTTAACGAATTATCAACTTGTGATAATTTATAATTTAATTTTTTTTACTTTATACAGTGTCTAACGAGTTGCTTGACCTCTCTTAATCTCTCTGTGTAAAATATTTTCATCTTTACATCACATTCACCATTTTCACATTGTTTGGTTAACTTTAATTGTTTGGTTAACTTTTTGGCTGTGAATTCGCAAGCTTAAACTAAGGGGGGGGGGGTTCTTCATCCCATCAAGGAGGTGTATCAAAAATGTTTGGGGTTGTACAAAGTCTTCATTTTTTATACAGGGTCTCTCAAATTGGGTGACGTTTTAAAAAAAATAATACTAAGTCAATTTCTTAAGTAATATCTTTACCAAAACTTTTACTAAAAAAAGTATACTTATTAAAACTATTTTACATTTATAAAAAAGACATCTTTTGAAAAAAATAGTACGTTAAGTATCATCCCTTTCTCATATGGGGTCTCCCAAGAAGAGTGACATTTAAAAAATAATAATAGTAAGTAAAATATTTGGATTTTTACATCACTTCTCGTTTTCCCAAAAAGATTACATTAACACTATTTTGTTTTTATAAAAAAAAACTCCATGGGTTTTAGAATAGTTTACTGCAATATGGCGGGTTCCTTTCTTATACAGGTTCTCCAAAGTCGACTGCTTTTAAATTATAGGTATAGGTAAGTCTATGCAGCTTTTAAAAGTAGTTATTGTATTTTTTTTCTTACACAGGGTCTATCAAGTAGTAGGGTGTAAAATATTTTCATTTTCATATCACTTCCGGTTACTCCAGAAAGACGTTGTATTTTATTTAAAAACGAGAAAGAATAAGCTTTGGGGTTTGCTAAGGTTTTCTTTGTTTCCAGCACAACGCGATTTATCAAAATGTCACCAGCGCATTGGAAAGCTTGGCCCGTTCCGTAAAAGAAAAAGGCGATGAGGTCGTGGAAAAAATAAAGAACAAAGTCGACTAGCTATTTTAACCCGTGCATGTCATGTGACCATTTATGTACTGCTTCTAGTATTAATAATAAAAGTATATATTCGTGTGTCTTTTCGATTTTTCATAAAAATAAAATAGAAATTAAATTTGATCAAAATATTGATCTGGAGTTTTAAGGAGTTCTTGAGGAATCAGCGCTGTATATTGATGTAGTAAGCTGATGAACAAACAAGACAGATATATGTACAACGGAGTAGAATTTCAACATACACGAGGAGCTTTGAGTTACAGAGATAAGTCAGGGGTCTATAAAAAGATATTACTTGCAAATGAGCCGCTCAGATTGTTGAATACAATATCTCTACGTGGTCGTCTTTTGCGCACGGTTTAATAATACTCACGATCAGTTGAAACATGGCTTTGAAGCTCGCCCTGATTTTCGTCGCAGTTTTCCTTCTCTTCCAGGTAAGCATTTATATTTGCCTCGTGTTCTACTTATTTTATGTCAAGTAATATTCAAAACGTTTTCTTTGTGGCACTTAAATTAAAATAGAATTTTGAATTTTACTTTTTCAGTTTTTAGTCATTTAAATGTCTTTAATGTGCATTGCTTTGTATTTAAATCAAATTGTTAAACAGTTTTGTTTCAATTTCAAACTTGCAAATCGATTTTCGATTGCGACCAGTAAACATTTAAAGTACTCGTGTAGGTAGAGGAGCGACGAATTTGAAACAATTAATAATAGATTCAGATTCTATATACGTATATTAGATTTACTTCTTGCCAATTGGTCGTTCTAATTTCAGATTAATCGATTGTTTATCGATCTTCAGTAATCAACTGCTTTCCACTAATTGATTGTTTCCTAATTTCGATTAATCAAAGTTTTTAGTTAATAAATTTCTTATTTTTAATTATTTTTCCCTAATTTTTAATATTAATCTACTAATTTTTAGTCATTGTTTTGTTTCATATTAATCACTTGTTTCTCATTTACTGATTATTTTTCATTGTTCAATTGTTTTTCATTTACTGTTTGTTTCTCGTTAATCGATTGCTTTCCATTAATCATTCATCAAATCGTTTGAATTAAGTTGTTGTTGAATTGTTTTTTATTCACCGATTGCTTTCCACTTTTTAATTCTTTTTAAATTTCTGATTGCTTTTCATTAATAAATTACTCTCCATTAACGACACTGTATTTTTATGCTTTCCATTAATCAATTGTTTTACATTAATCAAAACTTTCGACTAATCAACAGTTTTTCATTTTCCGACTGCCTTTTATTAATAGTTTTTTGTTTTGTTGTATTTACAGACTAATTTATTAATCAATTGATCAGTGTTTTCCATTTTTTTTATTTGTTGATTGCTTTAGTAACAAAATAGTATCCATTAATAAATTGCTTTCCAGTAAAGAATTGTTTTGATGGATTGATAGCTTGCCATTAGTCAAGTGCTTTTATTAATCGAAAGCACTTTTTAATTGATTTTCATTAAATTATGCTTTCGATAAATCAATAGTGTTTAATTTTCTGGATGCTTCCCGCTAATTGATTGATTGATTTTTGTCGACTGTTTTGTCGATTGTTTTCCATTAATCTCCAAAAATTGTTTCTTCACTCACAAATCGCTTCTGATTTACTGATTGTTTTTTATTAATCGAATGCTTTCCATTAAACTTCTGGTTTTCATTAATTGAATCGATTATTGTTAAGTTTTTGATCGATTGCTATCCATTAACTCATTAAATGATCCAGGAAATAGAAGCAATTTAATCAATTCAATCGTGATCCATTGATTAATTGTTTTCCAATCAACGATAGCTACTTTTCATTAATTAATCGCTATTCTTTGATCAAATGCCTTCTGTTAATCGACCGTTTTTCATCGACTGATACTTTTCACACGTCGATAGCTTTCATTAAATGATTACTTTCCATTAATCGATTGTTTTACATTAATCAGATTATTTTCCATTAATCAATTCTTCCTTGTTTTAGTTTTTTGATTCGATCGATTGCTTTCCTCTAATTAGTTGCTATTTAATAATTAAAATCTTCATAATCGATTAATTTCCATTAGTCGACTTGTTTCGATTATATTCATAGTTTTTTATTCATTTGCTCTTCATGTGTCTATTGTTTTTTTTTATTAATTAAAAGCTTTTAATTAATCAAGGGATTGTCATTAATTTAATGTTTTCTCTTAATCGATCATTGTCCATTAATCAAAGCTTTTCATTAATCGATTGCTATCCATTAATTCATTAAACGATTCAGAAAATAGAAACAATTTAATCGCGATCAATTAATTAATTGTTTTCCAATCAACGATATCTTCATTTCATTAACTAATCGCTATCCTTTGATCAACTGCCTTCCGTTAATCGACCGTTTTTCATCGACTGATACTTTTCACTCGTCGATAGCTTTCATTAAATGATTACCTTCAATTAATCGATTATTTTACATTAATCAGATTACTTTCCATTAGTTCATCAGTTCTTCTTTGTTTTAGTTTTTCGATTCGATCGATTGCTTTCCTCTAATTAGTTGCTATTTATTAATTAAAACCTTCGTAATCGCTTAATTTTCATTAGTCGACTTGTTTCCATTAATTTATAGTTTTTCATTCGTTTGCTCTTCATGTCTCTCTTGTTTTTTATTAATTAAAAGCTTTTCATTAAGCAACAGATTGTCATTAACTGAATGTTTTCCTTTAATCGATTATTGCCAACTAGTAAAAGCTTTTCGATAATCAATTGCTATCCGTTAATCGATCGCTATCCATTAATCAATCGCTTTTCGTTAATCGACCGTTTTCCATCGACTAATACTTTTCACTTTTCGCTTTTTGTTAATTGATTACATTTCATTAATCTAATGTTTTGTATTAATCAGATAGCTTTTCATTAATCGGTTGCTTTCTTGTAGCTTAATATTTTTCACTCGATCGATTGGTTTATATTAATTGACTAGTTTCAATTAATTTTTCTATTAATTAATTACTAGTTATTAATGAAAAATTTCGTAATCGATTTATTTCCATTAATCGACTCGTTTCCATTAATTAAATTCAATTAATTTCTTCATTAATCGATTGATTTTCGTTCATTTGCTCTTCATTTACTGATTGTTTTTTATTAATCGAAAACTTTTAACTAATCGACTGGTTTTCATTAACTGTCACTAGTCAAAGCTTTTCACTAATAAAGGCATCAATTTGATTAATTAATCAATTGTGATCCTTTGATCAATTGTTTCCAATAAATGATTATTTAATTGATTGCAGTGGTATCCATGAAGTGAATGTATTTTCAATTAGTCAATTGCTATCCATTGTTCGATTACGTACTTTCCATTAATCGATTGTTTTATATTAATCATTCGTAGATTACTTCTCATTGCTTTTTTGTAATTTATCGATCGATTGGTTTACATTAATCGATTGTTTTCTATTAATTACACCTTTTTATTCATTTTAATCATTCGTTTGTCATCTGCTGTTTATAAATAAGCACGCAAAGTTCCTTAAAATGCGTTTTTGATAAATATTAAAGAAAATATTATTTAAAAAGCATAATCGAATAAGTATTAATTGATTTCTTTATCGATCGGCCCTAAACGCTGGGCAATTTGGAATGGACCGATTCTAGAACCCTCCCTGACTTTAATTTTTTGGCTTGACCAAATTCAAAAATCCAAAAAATACGGCAATGTTCATTCTATTTTTTTTTTTAGTTTGCAACTTGGAGCGAAGCAAATCCGAGAGCTGCCCGTGACACTCAAACTCAAACACAGGACGCATCCAAAGCGATCGACGATGCGTTCAAATCGCTTACCACAGGAGTGAACGACTTATTGGCCAAAATCAAGGTAAAATATAAAAAAGGAGAATAAATAAATATAGTTTTGTTTCATGTCAAATTTTTTTTCTAGGGCAACGAACTTTTCCAAAACGTGACCTCCGCATTGGAAAATTTCGGGCAATCCGTCCAAGACAAGGGCAAGGAGCTCGTACAGAAGATCCAGAAGGCAGCCGAATAATTTACTATAATTGACTGACAAACATGTATCGAATATTTACTTACTCAGGCATTTAATGTTCTTACTATTTATACAATGTCATTTTTGATCTATAATAAAAATTTAAAAAATACATTACTTTAGTCGTAGCGTTTATTTTATTTTTATTTTTTGAAATTTCCCGTGTCTAATCATACGAATGACACCAAAGAAATTTTATTTGTGAAACACCTTAAAGTCTTATTAACAGAAGCACTCCTAAAGAATAGCTGATTCTCTACAGTACGTAGGTACAGTCGTGGACAGTTCAAAGGAAACGAAATTTAACTTTATCTCTGTTATACATTAGTATTGAACAAATTTTCGAGCGTTCCCTTTTAGTTGTCTATGATTGTACCTATATAATTATCAGTGTTGCCATCCCATTTTAGCGGGACATTACAATTTTCAAGTTCGTATCTGAAGTCGAGGGTGTAAAAACAAGAAATTTGACGAATTGTAGTGGAATGCTGGTAGCGATTTATTGATAGTAGCTATGAAGGAACCCAGCAGAATTAAATTTTTAAAAATGCAGTTATGTGACAGTACTTTTTTATATAGGGAGTGCAAATTTATTCTTGTGTTCGGAGTTTGAGATCTGAATAAGTTTTAAGATGACATAAAAGCGAAGAAGAAAACTGAAAGAGACTATAAATTACACGAACTATATACAGTTTTTAGTGCAATTCACGTTTTGAATGTGGCTACGACGAACAAATTTGGATTATTCGGTGTTAAATTTAATTTTATTATGTTTGTTCGGTTGATATTTTATTTTCTTTATTATTATAATAATTTTGTTACAAACTGAGAGAGATAAGCTACCTGAATGTTGATTGGTTGAATTGGTACTTCTCACTCATTTCGTAACATATTTGTTACAAAAAATGTGACAATCTAAAACGGACTTTACTCTTTTTACATAAAAAAATGATAGAACCGGATGTAGCCAATGTAATAACAATTTAGTATGGCGGGAAATTCAAAGCATTCTCAGTCATTTAAAATCACGCTGAAAACGATGTCAGTTGTTTTCAGTCTGGCCACACTTAAGACGTGATATGCACGGCGCCAAATTCAAACTATGCTCAAGTATCATTAATCACTCCGTACGTTTTATATTATTTCAATAAATGTTTATATTCCAATTATCGACAATAAATGTTTCCTGGGTCGTTTAGTAAAAGAAATAGTGGAGAAAAAAGTTTTGATTAATGGATATTAATTCATCAATGAAAAGCTTTCAACAGTGCACAATAATCGATTAAAGGATGACATTAGTCGATTAGTTAAAAGCTTTCGATTTATGAAAAGCAAATGAACTAGAAACCATCGATTTACTTACAATTCGTTTATTGGAAAACAATTGATTACCGTATCATGATGATTAATCGATTAAATTGTTTCCATTTCCTGGATCTTTGATTCGTGGATAGTAATTGATTAATTAATAAAAAGTACCGGTAGATGCAAAACGGCGTCTATTAACGAAAAGCAATTGAATAAAGGAGAGCAATTGATTAATGGAAAATGACGTTCACTTAATGGATACGTTCCATCATTTATCGATAACAATTTATTACTGGATCACGATTGATTAATCGATTAATTTTTTTCATTCCCTGGATCATTTAATGAAAGACCTTTGATTAATGGTTAGTAATTGATAAAAAGTGCAAGTGGATGGAAAACGGCGTCGATTAATGGAAAACAATTGATTAATAGATAGTAATTGATTAATAGATAGTAACTGATTACTGGATAGCAATTGATTAATGGATAGCAATTGATTAATGAATGGCAATTGATTAATAGATAGCAATTAATTAATTAATAACAACTGATTAAAGGAAAGTGACGTTCAGGTAATGGATAGGTATCACTCACGATCAATTCATGAAAAGCTGTAATAAGTGAAAAGCTATAATGAATGAAAAGTTATAATTAATGAAAAGCTATAATGAATGAAAAGCTATAATGAATGAAAAGCTACAATTTATGAAAAGCTATAATTAATGAAAAGCTATGATGAATTAAAAACCATCGTTTATTGGAAAACAATTGATTACTGGAGCACGATTGACTAATTTGATTAAATTGTTGCCATTCCCTCGGTCATTTAATGAAAGATCTCCGATTAATGGATAATAATTGATAAATAAAAAGTACCAGTCGATGAAAAACCGCGTCGATTAATGGAAACCAATTGGTTAACGGATAGCAATTGATTAATGGATATCAATCAATTAAAGGAGAGTAGTTGATTAATAGATAGCATTGCAATAATGGATAGCAGTTGATTAATGGATAGCAACTGAATACTGAATAGCAATTTATTAATGGATATCAATTGATTAATTGATAACAATTGATTAATGGTAAATGACGTTCAGTTAATAGATAGCTTTCACTCACAATCAATTAATAATTAATGGATATCTATTGATTAATAGATAGCATTTGAATAATGGATGGCAATTGATTAATGGATAGCAGTTGAATAATGAATAGCAGTTGATTAATGGATAGCTACGATTAATTCTAATTATTGATTAATGGTAAATGACGTTCAGTTAATAGATAAATATGACTCACAATTAATTAATAAAAAGCTATAATGAATGTAAAGCTACAATGGACGAAAAACTATAATGGACGAAAAGCTATAATGAACGAAAAGCCATCGTTTATTAGTCAACAACTGATTACTGGAGCACGATTGATTAACAGATTAAATTTTTACCATTCCTGGATCATTTAACGAAAGATCTTTGATTAGTGGATAGTAATTGATAAATAAATAGTACCAGTTGATGAAAAACGGCGTCAATTAATGGAAAATAATTGATTAATGCACAGCAATTGATTAATTGATAGCAATTGATTAAGTGAAAATGACGTTCACTTAATGGATAGGTGCCATTCCCAATTAATTAATGAAAAGCTGTAATGAACGAAAAGCCATCGTTTATTGGAAAACAATTGATTAATGGATAGCAATTAATTAATGAAAGGTTCTCATCAATAGACAATAATCGATTAAAGAAAGGCATTCGATTAACGAAAACCAGACGACTTGTGTAAAGCGTTGGTTAATAAAAAAGAATCAGTAAAAGAAAAACGATCTGTGAATGAGCGGAAAGCATTGAGAAAATGAAAAACTTTATTGATTATGGAAAACTTAACTCATAAATAGCAATTAATTATTAAAATAAACAACACTCAGTTAACGGAAAACAATCAATCATTGTATTTATAAAAAAAATAGTTAATGGATAGTAGTTTATTAACGAAAAGCAATCAGCAAATAAAAAACAATCGAAAGATGCAAAGCAATTAATAAATAAAAAAACCATCGGTTCAATTAATGGTGCATTTTCAAGTCAAAAACACCCTGTACAGTAAAGAATATTAAATTATCAATCGAATATTTCATTATAAAAAATACAACAAAAAAAGGAGATAAAAAACAAGCAGTATACTTTTGCTGTATTTGATTTGATCTGCTCGACAGTGATACAGCCACCAAGTAAGAGGTTACCTTTCCCCAATAACCTTTCACCGTCGTATTTATGTTCCAGTTAACTCTAATAGCACTTCCCCAACACAAGCGACTCCATTTATCGTGAGTATAATTTAATCTTGATAGTTCCTCGTATGCTCTTGTCTGCAAGTTGAAAATCATAAGCCAGGACACATACTTTCTGACATTCCCTCGTATATTCATAAATTTCAGCAAACCAAGTGGAACTTCATTTTACTGCTTTAGATATTTGATATTATAAACTCTAGGCAAAACAAGGATGAGGCGAGGGGGGGTTGTATTTTTCTTTAAAATAGAATTATTTTAATTTAATTTATTAGAAGAATAAATCATAAAACATGATTTTATTACGCAAAAGTATGTAACAAACGAGTTTACTATAAAAATAAAGTCCAAAAAGGAGTAAAAAAAAAAAATTGAAAAAACACGAAAATATATCCTGCTACAGATCCTAGTTCGAGTTCGTACACACAGCGAACTTTTTCGCTATTCTTATAAGAGTTATCGCAGGTCAAGGACTTTCCGATAGCACACTTCTGTCGTTCAATGCATTTTTTTTGTCAGCATAAGCGCATTATGCTTACGATTGCAACGCATGCAAAATCGTCCTTTCGTAGTTAGATAAGACAAGCGAATTTTATTTCGTTTCCTTTAAGACATCTGAAGAGCGCTGTCAGAACGTTAATTTACAATGAAACGTTCCAGGAAGACCAATTTAGTTTCAGGGCTTGCGCTTAAGATGACCCAACTCTATAACTCGAAAAATATAATTCAAGGAAGAAATGAGGTCTAAATAATGGGACTTACGGTATCCCAGGTGCTCCATTATTTTTTATGTCTCCCACCTGTATCCTCAAGTTATATCCTTGATTTTCAAATTGCCTGCCTGATAATGATTTCTTAATTTAATTCTGTTTCGTAATTGTGGCAGATAGTAAATGAGAAACTGTAGCAAATCATGCTTTGGTATCACCAAGGTCAATGGCGGCAAGCAACAGATATCATCGAATCGCTGACTCAAAGCAAGTTGTTTACCATCGAATTTCTGGACGACGGACGTAAACAGAGCAGGGCCTAGAAGAGATCGAAGTGCAACGCAGAGGATTTCAATCAATCGCTGCACTTTTATTTGTACTTTGATTAGAGTAAGAAGGTCCAACGAAAACATGATTAAATAATTCACATTCTTTCGTCACATCTTCCCGAAAATTCCTAAGGAAAAATACTTTGAGCAGGGTCGGAGATATTTAGGGGACATTTTACAATACAATAAAAGATTTCTCATGGAATTCAAATTGCGAAGCAAAAGCACCATCGACCGTAGAAGAACAATAGCAATAATGGCCCTGAAGGATTTTTTACTTTACTGCCACCACTATATACGAGCCCTTCGTCAGTGAAGTTCGTACTCCTTCAAATGAATTTTTGATTTATATATCAATTACGGAAATTGGAAGGTTAATAGCGAAGATCCTAATCAAAAGTCGATCGCAAGATAGCTCAAGGAAACTTGTCAGGAGCAGATTACTTACGAGACTAAAGTCAGGCTCAGGTTTAAGGAATGCTTGCCTGAGCATTGGTAAATATTAGACTATAGTTTTCCCTACAAGCAAGCTATTTGCCTGTAGTATGCAAGACTTTCTCAGCCAATGGTACGAGACATTGACTTGCATATTTCTGGCAAACCGCTTCACTGACGATGAGTTCGTATTGCTTTAGGTTTCTCTGTCTTTAATTAACGTTTTGTTCATTTATGTACGCCTCGTTAATAGTACGAAACAAATTTCTTGGTGACGCAGTAGTTAGAGCTGTGATTTGATAGCCTAAAGGTCCCAGGTTCCATCCCCCCTACGTAGCAATAAAAAATCAGAAAGAAATGTCTGGTTTTATTTCTAAAGCAATGAGAAATTAATTAACTAACAACTACCTTTGTAAAGGCAAACCCTCTGAAACCAGCACGAATGTATGAAATCCCATAAATGTGATGGTGACAACCTAATTTTAAACTTCAGTATAAAACCTATCTAATTAATAAATAAGGTAAAGTTTAAACAAAGACTTTTCCAAAAATAATTTTATTTATTAATAAAACAGTAGCCGAAAACAAATTACATAATAAACAATCAAAACACATAAAAATTAATTAATTAATCCAAATAGAAGTATACAATGTCTTATCCTTGAATGGTAGAGTGATTTTGTTTACATAATGCATGAATGCTTCGTGTAACTTTGTTATTTTATATTTTTGTGTTTAGCAGAATAAAAAGGTCAACTTGTGAAACAAAATGTTCTGCTTAAGGACGTTATTATAAAATTAAATCTGCAAATAGCATTTTTTTTTTACCTGAAACAACAGTTTCATCGTTTCACTATAATTTCGTTAATTGTTCTCGGTTTTCGTTTCCCTGAACATTACAAATTTTTCGCTTTTCATTTCGTTAAAATATTTTATCTTAACTTCGTTTCGTTTGACAAATAAAACAAAAAAACATACACTTATATGTAAATGTTTTGTATCTTTTTATATAATTTCAAGAAAAGGCATCGATCACTTACCAGTGGATATCAATATGTTACTTCTAGACCAGGGCAATTGGACACTTAAAACGTCTAAAAACCAGAAAAAATAAAATGAAAGTAACCAAAACGTTACCCAAAATCTTATACCAAATCCAAAACTTCCTTACAACCGTGGTTGGTGCAAAAAAAATGTTGAAATATCAAATAATTTAAAAACAATTTATAAAAAAAATGGCTAAAATATCATTTGAAATTCTGAGCTATTCTAAATTTTGTTAAAAATTTTAAAGAGTATCAAAAATACCATTGACACAAGAGAAAATGCTTAAAAATTGTGTAATATAAATAAAATAAATAAATAAATCCCTCATTTCTTAGATACCCCAAAATGTCTTTTCATATTAAACAAGGACACTAATTGGCCCCGTGAAAAAGAAACGTTGAAAATTATGGAAAATAAAGTCTCCAAAAATGCCTTCACTTTTAGGCACTCAAAGTTTAATAATTAATTGAAAAACAAAACAAAAAATCAAAAATAAATTTAAAAAATAATAAAAACAATAGATACTCGATTTAATTTAATAGATTAATAAATTAAAAATAAAAAAAAAGGACGACCAGAAAGCAAAGAATAATGAAATTAAGAAGATAAAAGATGAAAGCAAGTGATCATCGATTTTGCAATATAATTTGATATTTTAATTTTTTTTTAATAAAGAGGTCGATGAGAAAGCAAAGAAAATGAAAAAAATAAGTAGAATTTTAATTAAAAAAAACAATAATAAAAGAGAATCGATGTTGCAGTGCAACAGGTTAATAATAAATTAAAAACCAAATTGAAAAATTGAAAAGAATGGTTACAAAACGAGGAAAACAAAAATAAAAACTCAAGAAATAAATAATCAAATTAAAAAAAATTATAAAAACAAAAGACAATCGATTTTACAACACAATTTAATAGATTAACATTTTCTAACAAAACCATGACGATAAAGTAAAGAAAATAAGAAAAAAGAATTTTAAAAGATACTAAATAATAAAATTTGAAACAAAAGAGAATCGATTTTGCAGCCTAATTCGGTAGATTAATAGTAAATCAAAAACTAAACAAAAAATTGAAAAGAACCGTGACAAAGCAAAGAAAACTAATAAAAATTCACAACAAATCAAATTAAGAAAATTAATAAAAGACAATCGATTTTACAGCACAGCTCAGTAGAGTAATAAATAAAAAAAAGAAAACCTAAGGAAAGGTGGCAAAACAAATGAACAAAATATAAAAAAAAATATATATATTACAATATAAAAAAAAAAATTCTAAGAAAACACAATTCTGTAAGTTTATAAATTAAAACAAACGAAAAAAAAAACTTGACACGTTTCAACAGGTGGCGATGTTGAAGGTCTTATAACTAGGGAGTCTACTTTTAGCTCAGTTTTTTATATTTGCTAGTCGACCAAGTGGACTTCCTTCCGCGACCTTTGATGCAGTAGCGCTTTGTTCGACTTTGAGCACTTGCAGTGGCGTTGAGTTCGCCCACTGTTATCTACGCATCGTATCTTTTACTTTAATTAAAACGATCAATTTTATTTTGTTTTATTTTTTCTTAGTAGATAATTCTATATTTTTATTAATTACATGTATATTTTTTTAAAAACATTTCAATTCATTTAACTTGGAGGCTTCCGAGGCCGTTATCCATAATTGAATTGGCTTTACGACTGCTTCTACTGCCGATGTTTCGTCCTCCATTGCAGAAGAACTTCCTCAAGACTAGTCTCAACGACTACGAGAAGTAGCAGCAATACCACCAGTAGCAACAACACCACCAGCAGCAGCAACAGCCCCGAGGAAGTTCTTCTGAAATGAAGAAAGAAACGTGACGTGGTTCCAATCGGAAGCCAATTCAATTAATATTTCAATTCATTTTATTTTCTTCTATTTACATTATTGTACCAATTTTATTTAACGTTAATACCTACTTTCTTGTTTATTTTTTATTTTATTTTTTAAAGTAAAGTAAGTAAAGCATTCTATTTTTTTTTTTCAATAATTGGGCTGGTTGGTTATTAATTGCTTCGCTTTTTTCCACCTTTTCTTCTTCTTTCCTCTCTCTCTCTCTCTCCTGTGTTTAAGTTCATATTCTCTCTTTCCCTGATTTAAGAAAAAGACACCTTTGAAACCTTCACATTGAATAGGAAAGAAAGAGAGTAGGGAGTGACGTAATTTTCTAAGCAGTTCGTGCAACTCAATTTCACTTTTGATTTGCTCTTATTTGTAGGCTGTTTTTGACGGTCTAATTTCAGATAATTACATATTATTTTTTTCCTGTTTTTGTTCATTTAACTTTAATTATTATTATTTTTATAAATTATGGATATAATTAGTTGGTTATTAGATTTTATGATGTGCTTTTAACTTGGTGGTGTCTGTACTGAAGATGGCAGCTTAGCTGGCGAAATACGTATACACGGATATAAAAATTATTGTGGGCGGAGATTAATTTTTAATTATTTCACTTTTCCCCTTCTCTTATTTCCTCTACAGTCCTCATTTTGTTTCTTTTTTTTTCCACCATATGTTATTCCTGAAATGACACCAATACTCACACTATTAATTAACGAATCATTTGTAACTGGCATATTCCCTAAGGAATTAAAAACCGTAGTAATAGTTCCAGTTCATAAAAAGAAGGACACTTCG
The DNA here is from genome assembly GCA_039766575.1 of Serrognathus titanus. Lineage (NCBI taxonomy): Eukaryota > Metazoa > Arthropoda > Insecta > Coleoptera > Lucanidae > Serrognathus > Serrognathus titanus. The sequence goes on from CM077911.1 coordinate 2,699,931, forward strand.
GATCTTAACAACCACCGACCAATCTCTCTGTTACCAGCGTTTTCAAAAAATTATGAAACTGCTTTCTTTAACAAAGTAGACACCTTTCTGAATACAAACAAAATACTGAACGAGCGCCAATTCGGTTTCCGGAAAGGAAAGTACATTAGTACATTTATAAGCTTCGCCTTAGAATGTTTGGAATATAAGAAAAATGTGTGCGGAATATTCTACGATCTAACACGAGCATTTGATAAAGTAAACCACAAGCTTCTTCCACATAAGATAAATTCCTATGGAATCCGCGGAAATGCAGAGAAGTGGCTCAAGTCTTATCTCTCTGATCGTTACCAAAAGGTGGTTATCAAGATGGATGAAACCATTACTCAAATCTCCTACCAATCACCCAAGGGATACCCCAAGGTAGTATCCTAGGCCCGCTGCTTTTTTTATTATTTATCAACGACCTGGATACCCACATTACAGCAGATTGTATGACATTATATGCCGATGATACCTCGACCCTCATCTCTGCGAACACTGTATCTAAAGTAAGCCTCGCTGCCTCCAAGTGTGTGAAGGACATGGAAACTTACTGTAGTAGGAATGACTTATCATTAAATAGAGGAAAGACCGAACTTGTACTCTTTACTACGATGGATACTAATTTTAGTTTGCTTGTGAAGTCCAATAAAGCCAGCCTACGACAAGTCGAAGTGACCAAGTTCCTTGGAGTTGTCGTCGATAAAAACCTGAAATGGTATGATCATATATGCTACGTTCAAAAAAGATTTGCCACAAACTGTTTTGTATTATGGCAGTTAAGGCACTCAGAGGTACTACTCTCCTACTATTACGCCAACGTAAATTCGGTATTGTCTTATGGAATCATATGCTGGGGTAACTCATCTAAAATTAATGAGGTTCTCATAATGCAAAAAAGAATAATAAGAACTATCATGAACAAACACCCACGTCATTCTTGTAGAGAACTTTTTAAAGAATTAAACATACTTACTTATTGTATCACTATACATCCTCAATGCTGTTATTTATCTGAAGAAAAATTTGCCGGAACTATCACCCCCACAGTTACAATACAAATTAAGAGCCTCACGTAACATTAAGATACGTCAACATAGACTCACACTTACCTCCAAGAATTGTTCTGTTTTGCCTATTAAATTGTACAATCATTTGCCTAACGAAATTAAAGCAATCACCTCCCAATCAATATTTAAAACCAAGGTTCGGGAGTACTTATTTAGAAACACACTACACTCAGTTGACGATTTTTTTTTACTTTAAATTGCGTTAGTGTTTAATACTTAATCGTCATCTTGTTAAATATGTATTGTAAATCTATGTATGTCGCTGTTTATGTAACACTTAGTATTAGTGACTAACGAATGTTGTGAAATTTTCTGTTTTTTTTTTAATTAGGGCAACTATTGTTGCATTTTAGGACCAATCCAATACATGTATAACAATGTCTTAAGGAACCAATAAATTATTATTATTATTATTGTTATTATTATTATTATTACTTTCTTCTTTCGAAATTATTTTTAATTGAAATATTTTGTTTTTATTTGACTCAGCCAAAGTTCTTTTATATTTCGTCTTTTGTTGTTTATTCATTTTTTAAATGTTTTTTGTTTACTTACTATTTATTCTTATATCATTCCCTTCGTTTCTTATGTTTCTCTTGGATGCCTCTGTTTGTTTCTGTTTTTTTTTTTGGAAAGGAAAGAGAAGCGTTCCCCTTCTTACATCTTTTTTTTTTCTTTCTCGTCGTGCCATTTCTCACTTCCCACTGTTTTCTTTCTTTCATTTAGTACTATAGTATCTATCTTTCTCTAATTCATGATTTTTCGATTTTCCTACTTTGTTTCGTATCTTTCTTTCTTATTTTTTTCTTTCTCTTTTATATCCTTATTTTTCTATTTAATATCATATCAATCTGTCGTCATTATTCGTTTACATTTTTTGTTTTTTGTTTCTCTTGAAGTTCTTATATTATTTCTGTTTCTTTTCATCGAAAAGAAGGTAGCTATAGTAGTAGAAGACGAGCGTAATCCTTGTTTACCTTCTTTTTTCTTTCTTATTTATTGTTTCTTTCAATTTTGTTTTTTTTTTTCTGCCTTTACTGTGTCGAATTTCTTTCTCCTTCTGATTTATTTTTCACTTATTTCACTATTTAATTAAATTTCTTTTATTTCTATTTTTTTGCTCCATTTCACATCTTTCTTTCTCATATTGTTGTTTTCAAGCATCGTTTTCTTTTGTTTTTTTTTTGCGAGTCTTTTCATTTCTGTTTCTTTTGTGTCTCACTTGTTTTTTTTTTCCTAATTTTACACCTCACTTATTTGACTGTTTAAATTAATTATTTCTCTTACTATCATATTTTCTGTTCGAGGTCATATCTTTCTTATTTTTGTCTGTTTTGCCTTTATCTTTTATGTTTACGTTTTTTTTACTGCTATTAATTTACTTTTGATTCAATTTTGTTTTACACAATAGTTTGTTTTTTGTTTTTTTTTATGTTAATATATATTTCTTTTAATAGTTTATTTTATTTTACATTCCACACTAATTGTATATTTGATTTATTATTTTCTTTTCTTTCTTCTTCTTTACTTCCTTCGTTTTTTTGCGTTATTTCTGGCCTTTGCTTTCATTCAGTAGGAGTCGTTTTTCATACGCCTTTTTTATTTCCTGTCCCCTTTTCGTCACTCTTTATTATTCTCTTTTCTGATTCTCTACTTATTAATTTGACTATTTCATTTAATTAATATGTGTTTTTTCTTCTTATTTCATTTAATCTTTCTTTTTGTTTATCTTTTGAATATGTAGACACGTTTGGTTCATGTCGAAGGGAAAGAGAAAAGCTTCTTCTGCTTCCCTCATTTCTCTTTTTCTTTACCATCTTTTTCGTTTCTCATTGCCAGTTTTTTTAGTCTTTCTTCTCATTTTAATTTCCTTCTTCTTTATTTCTGTTTGCTCCTTTCAGAAAGCAAGGCTAGAAAATATTGATGCAAAATTAGATCCGAACAAAAAATGTAAAAGAGGAAGGAAATGTTTTCCGTACGAATTAAAAATGCGAATCGCGTACGAATTTCATAACCACGCGCTGCAATAAACAAACAAAAATAACGATCGAAATTTTCCTCGTGTGCTCGTCAACGTTAGTAATAAAATTAATTAAAACAGGAGTGATTCATGAGGCCAAGAAAACAACAGCTTTCCACTCGGTGCTCTTGTATACACACGAAGCCTTGGAGATAAAACACCGCGCGACCGATAAACAAAGTCTCGGTGGTTTTGCCTCAGGTCAAGAGATCGAAAAGGGCGCTTATAAATAACGTGCAGTTCGATCGGGGTGTCCAGTTTTGGTTTGAATCGATAACCGACCGCTTCGAAATGGCCAAGATTTTGATCGTCGCCTTCGCCCTCATCGCCCTCCAGGTAAAACAGATTTTATTTTATTCTTATTTTTGAGTCCTTAATAGAAAAAAGTTGCAACTCATTTACTAATAGTAAAGGAAATCATTTTGAATTTAGTATTAAAAAAAGTTTTTGTTTATCCTATTTATTTTATTTCTATTTATACTATTTTTTGTTTATCCAGTTTCTGTCCAATTCTCCTTAAATTTCTAAATGTGCAGCTCTTTTAGTATTTCCTTTTATTTCTTTTGTTGTTTTTATTGTATTTTATTATTTCAGTTTAATTTATTTTCTTCTACTGGTTTTAATATTGTTCCCATTTTGTTTTACTTTAATCTTCATTGGTTTTATATTAATTGTCTTTCTTAATTTTGTTCTTGAATATAAATTATTTTGTTTCCTTTTTCCACATATGAGCTACTTTATTATTCGATGTTCCTTTGTCTTTTCATTGTCTAAATGTTAGCATTTTCTTGTTTTAATTGTATATTAATAGTATATCGTTTCTTTTTTGTTAAAATCTTCTTTTTCAGATATACTTAAGTTATTTATTCAATTTTCTTTGATTTCCTTCCATTCCCCTACTAAGTTTCTACTCTATTTCTCTTTCTCTCGTCCATTTACGTAACAGTCATTTTTCTAATCTATATCTCTCTTTGTGTTTTTTCTTTCATCCTTTACTGCTATTAATTTACTTTCGATTCAATTTTGTTTTACAAAATAGTTTGTTTTATGTTTTTTTTTTTTGTTAATATATATTTCTTTTAACAATTTATTTTATTTTACATTCCAAACTAATTGCATGTTTGATTTGTTCTTTTCTTTTCTTTCTTCTTCTTTACTTCCTTCATTTTTCTTTTGATTATTTATTGCTATTAATATAGTTTTGATTTTGTTTTACGCAATAGCAGTCTTTTGTTTCTGTTTTAATAATATTTTTTTCTTTGAAAATAATTTATTTTATTTTGCGTTCTACTGTCTCTACGTTAATTGTACCCTTTTTATTCCTTTCTTTTACTCTCTTACATTCTCTGCTGTGTGTCACTTTCCTTTCCTTTTCTCTTCAGTCTTTATTTATTTTTAATGCTTTCATTCCTCTTAATGTTGTTGTCATATTTCTGATTAAAGAAAACTGGAAGGTCATCAAACGAAAAATTATCTGTCATTATAGTTCTTCTTTCTTCCTTTTTCTCTCTTCCTCGTGGCTCTAATATTTCTTATTTTTGGTCTTGTATGTAATTTATTTGACTGTTTTAATATAATTTCTGCTACTCTCTCATTTTGCAGTTCAACGTCACATCATTCTTTATCTCATTTCTTTCTTTGTTTTCAATCTTATTTTTTTTACCTTATAACTTTTTATTTAATTATTTTTTCTTCTCTCAATCATTTTCTCTTCATGGTTCTCCTTACATTTCTCGCATGTTTTATTTCTGTTTAATTATTGTTCACTTGTTTATAGCTTATTTTTTATTGTGCGTCACGTCACCTCGTTTTCTCTTCTATATTTTTTATTTTCGTTTACTTGTTTATACTACTAAGAGGAAAGGGAGGGAAGAAGTATTTCTTGTTTTTGTTTTCCCTACACCTTCTTTCTTTCTCTTCAGTATCTATTTTATTTCTTATTTCTCTTTCTACTTTATGGTTCTCGTTGATATTTTCGTTTTATCTTTTTAGGTTTTCCTATTTTATTCTTAATAATCATTCACCTTTTTCTCGTGCCAAAATGAAAGAGAAGATCGAAGTTTCTTTTTTCTTCTGTACCCTTACTTCTCTTTTTAGTTTCTTCTTCTATTCATCTTCTTATTTTATTTTTTTATTATTAATCAATGTTATGCTCCTCTTTCTTTTCAATGTTCATTTTTATTAATGTTCTTTCATTTTTCCATATTCCTCACTATTCTCTTTAATACCGATTTTTTTATATCTCGTATCTTTCTTCTTTTTTGTTTGATGCATTCTTGATTTTTCTCTTTGTCTTTTTTCGTCAATATTGACCTGCTTGTATTATCATTCCAATCATTGTCATAGTTCTTTTCCTCTTCACTACTGGATTTTTGTTTATCTTATATTAAAATTCATTTGTTTTCTCTTTTTTGTGCTTAGGGTTGCATCGCCAAACCCGTAGAGAAGAGCCAACTGGAGGTCCTGGCCGCCAACGCCAAGACGCTCGCAGAGAACGTGACAGCCACGCTCGGCCTCCAAGACGTCAACTCCAAGAAGATCGTCAAGACCCTCAACGAGCAAACTCAAGCTCTGGCCGACAGTTTGGACAGCGCCGCCAAGAAACTCAAAGTGGAACTCGCAGCGCACGAGGGCGACTTCAAAAAGGGCGCCAGACAGGTAGAGGAGGAGATCACCAAGATCGCTGAATCGCTTAAGAAGGTCATCGGACCAGACGCTACCGCCAAGGCGACCGAGTTGAGGACCAAGTTCGAAGACGGTTTCAAAAACGCCGCCGCCGAGATGGAGAAATTGGTGAAGAACATTCAACCACAAGCCGAAGGTAAAACTCCCTTTTATCCTAGCAACTACTTTTACTCACTTCTTGTTTTTGTTTATAGAAGCCCAGACCAACATTAAGAACCTGTCCAAGACAGTCTTCGACCAGCTGCTTGAGATTGGCAAGACCGTTCAGGCTAAAATCGACGCCGGCATCGCTGATCATCAAAAGACCCACAAGCACTGAGTAACCAATTCTTCAAATATTTTCAAATTATTGTTATATAAAAATTAAAATATTTTATGTAAAACGACCATTTCGATATTTTTTTTGCCTAAAATCAAAAACCCATAACATTTCAGGTGTTTAGGTTTTAGGACTTATACCTTTTTTCTTTAATGATAATCCTTAACAAATGGTCTCCAAAGAATGCCAAATAATGAAAACAATTCAAAAAAGCTCACCCCGCCATCTCATGGAAAGAAAACTAAATGAAATGGATTTAACTTAAATTTATTAATAAATTAATTTAGGCTTACGACTAATCTATAATTTAACAACATCTAGCTAAGTTAAAAACGGATGACTACCACGATCCCCATTGTCTATTTATTCTTTGGCTTGGCGTGGCCGTGTAGAAGAAACCCGCAGCTGGATTTAGCCATCTCTGTTTAATGAAGTCGCTTCCCTTCTCCGCAATCATAATCGTGGGGGCGTTCGTGTTGCCCGTCGTCACCGCAGGCATTATACTAGCGTCGATCACCCTTAGCCTATCAATACCGTTCACCTAAAAATCCCCACATCATAAAAGCATCCCCAAAAAAATTCGATCAGTAGCTACCTGTAAATAGGGATTAACAACGGCCATGGGGTCACTGGAAGGTCCCATCTTGCAGCTTCCGGCTTGATGGTTCTCCGGACCCGTCTGCCTTTTCGCTGCGCACCCCCAATAAGCATCGCTTCCAAACTTCAACTGCTGGCAACCCTGCACGGGCGTCTTATCGAATTCGAAACCATACCTCTTCAGCGCTGAAATCACCATCGATAAATCCCAGCGCTGGAAACCCCAAAGTTCACCTACCTTTCGTTTGGGCTAACCTCAAGCCGAACTTGATGCCCTCCACCATGACTTTGACGTCATCGGGGTGCGTGTAGTACCTCGCGAAGATCCTCGGGTGACTCATCGGGTTCTTGTCTTTGAGTTTGAGGTGGCCGCGGCTCTTGGGGTGGAGCACGGCGGGGATGATCTGTATCTGCCTGCTGCTGTTGTCTAGTCGCTCGCCGACTTGTCCGGTTCGGGCGCAGTTAGCTAGGAATCCGCCGAAGAAATATTGGAGGTCGGGGTGTTCATCGGAGGGGTTTGCGTACTTCGAGTTGATTAAAGCCGTCACCTCGGAAATACCTACAAAATGAAGCCACAGAATGTTTCATTAAAGGAAGTAGGAACTCTTGGTTAAAATTCATTAGGATAAGTCCAAAGGCACCACCGAACTCGACTCGAATATGTCCAATTCACCCGGTTGATATGTAATACCCAAGTTTACTTCAGATATTGAACCTACTCAAAATTGCTCGACACTCCCCGCCCATAGCCTTCAAAATCCAAATTGGAATTTGGTAGATGCTAATGAGCTAAAGGAAGTAAGAACTTGAGATAGTCAACGAACCTACTCAAGCCCTCCATTCGTAGTCTAAAAAGGATTTTCAAGATCCCAATTTGAGTTTGGTAGATGTCACTGAGCTCCGGGAGGCGAAGACTTGTGGTAGCTACCCAAAATCGGTTGAATTTGGTAGCTCAAGGAGGCGAGGACTTGAGGCGGCTGCTGGACCTAACCAAAATAGTTTGAAGCCCAGCCCTAGATTTTCAAGATTCAAATTTGAATTTGGTAGATACCACTGAGCTCAAGGAGGCAAGAACTTGGGATAGTAACCTAAAATCGCTTGAATTTGGTAGCTCAAGGAGACGAGGACTTGAGGCGGCTACTGGACCTAACCAAAGTCGTTTGAAGCCCAGCCCAGGATTTTCAAGATTCAAATTTGAATTTGGTAGATGCCACTGAGCTCAAAGAGGCGAGAACTTGGGATAGTAACCAAAAATCGCTTGAATTTGGTAGCTCAAGGAGGCGAGAACTTGAGGTAGCTACTCAACCTGCTCAGAATCGCTTAGAGTCCCCCACTTATAGGTTTCTAAAGATTTTTAACATTCAAACTTGAATTCGGTAGATACATCAGAGCTCAAGGAGGCGAGGACTTGGGATAACTCCCCAAAATTGTTTGAAGTTTCCCTCCCGTAAGCTTAAAAGGATTTTCAAGACTCAAATTACAATATGGTGGACACCACTGACACCAAGGAAGCGAGGGCTTGAGCTAGCCACTGGTAACCACTACCCAAAATAGGCCATAGATTTAAAAGGATTTTTAAGACCCAAATCAGATTATGGGAGACACCATTAAACTGAGAGGGTGTTTTAGAAGGACGAAGCATTCCAAGTTCACTCTCGAATCTTGCAGCTCACGGCCAATAGAGACGCTTAATAAGTTAGACTCAAGATTACGAAACTAGAAGAGGAAAGAGCCTAGTCGCTGGACTAAGCCCAAGACTTCACTCCTAATGCCCATCATGAATTCAGATAACGAATTTGACCTTCTCTGATGTTGTGCTTTTGCCCCACCACCTTTTGTTTTAAGTTGATTCTTACCAGTTCCGCTCATTAGCCCATCCCTGAAAAGCAAATACTCCATCGCAGTGGCCCAATTCAACGGCGCGCTATTCGTGTCATTAATGTTGAAATTCATGAAGAAAGCAACGTGATTATGAAGATTCTTGCCCACTCCTGGAAGATCGTGGACCACGGGCACGTCGACTTCCTTCAGCTCTTCGCTAGGCCCAATTCCCGACAGTAAAAGGATTTGGGGCGAGTTAACCGCACCTGCAATGAGACGATTTTAAAGAAAAAGAAAATGGAACGTTGGTGTCGCACCTCCGGACACGATGACTTCCTTGCTAGCGTAGATCACTTGACTTTTCCCATCTGTGAGAACCTCGATCCCATAAGCCGCTTTCGTGTTGGTGTTAACCAAAATTCGTGCGACCGTCGCATTCAACAGGATTTGCAGATTTCGCCTGTGCTTAAACGGCCTTAGGAAAGCCCTGGCTGCGCTCTGTCTAGAACCGTTGCGGTTAGTCGTTTGTGCAATGGCGAAGCCCGTGTGGTAAATGCCATTCAAATCTCGCACCTTATACCCTACGGCAGAATTTGATGTAGAACTTGCTGCGCCCTTCGAGGAACTCACCTAATTCTTCCCCGGCTTTAAGTATCGCCCTCGAAAGGGGTGGGTGGTAGGGAAACTGGGATACAGTTAGAAGTCCCCCGACTGAGTGGTACCCCTTATCCATGGCTTCGATTTGTTGATTATCCTCGCTTTTTAGGAAGTAGGGCAGAACGTCGTTGTAGCTCCAACCCTCGTTGCCCATGGCGGCCCAGTCGTCGTAATCCTTCCTCGATCCTCTTATGTACATCATCCCATTCATCACCGATGTGCCACCAAGTACCTTCGGGGGGTAAAAATGGTTCAAGCTAAGTCATTTGGGCAAAAGCTAAGAAAGTACCTTTCCGCGAGGCCAAAAGCACCTCTGCTCCACCTCATTGAGGCAAGCTTCTTGCTCAGGTTCGGTTTGGAACTGCCAATCGATATCCGACCCTAAGAAATTTAGGAACATCGAAGGAACTTGCGTGCCGGTTGGCTCGTCCATACCTGTAAAGCTGTCGTTATTATTTGGGGTGCTACGGGTTCCTCATTACCAGCTTCTATGAGGAGGACTCTCCATTCGGGTATCTCCGATAATCGGCTGGCCACGACGGAACCGGCCGATCCGCCCCCTATTATGATGAAATCGTATTCGGGAAAGAGTGGGGATTGCTCTAGTCTACCGCAAGGGTCTTCTAGGTCGCATTGGGAACGCAGGAATACCTCGAGGAGTCCCATGAACAACATGAAGGGGGCACCACCACATGTCGCCGCTAGCGTAGGGCCTGGTTGAGTGACCGGGCAATTACACGCCATCTAAAAAGACAAAGTTAATTACTTAGAGAGAGCAACAACATCTTTCTCTTGATTTTTTTAATTTAAGGGCGAAGTGGTGTCTCTTGCTTATTGTGACTTAATGGCGTGTTTGAGCCCTCATTCTTTAAGTAGGCTCAGCCTACCCTGTAACTTGCTTTTCAATGGATAATTAACTAGACTGTTGGTTTTTTCTCTAGGAAAAGAATCGATGTTATTATACAACTGTAAATAAATTGCGTAAGTTGACTTGCGTAAAGAAATTAATTGATTGATTGATTGATGATTTTCGCAAGCGTTCGCTCAGTTAGGTTTAATGGGCTTTACTTCCTGGGTAATTTTGATTAAAGCATCCCTTAAAAAATTCGCCTCGCCTTCCTGAAATTCCGCGATTTACATAACTCGGATAATTTTCACAGGCAGAGCGTGAAACGCGGTGGCTAAATAGGAACACTTTCTACTGCTATCTGCCGCCCCCCCCCACCCTTCAAAAAAAAAACTACAGGGAAATTACTAACCGCCTCGTTTGCAAACCAGGCTAATAATTATCGCAGTAGTGACACAAAAGCTATCATTAAAAGGCGATGTGTGTTTTGATTAATTGCTAATACTCGAAGTAAAATTTTTATGTAGGACGAACGGGCGCTGACGTTTGAAGGAAAACGGTGTAAATGTCATCAGGATTGAACGAGATCACGAAAATTACACACTCCGTGCTCCTATTAAGTATTCCAAGCGTGCACAACGACTTCGTGATTAAGGGAAGAACTGGTTCGTCTGTCTTTGGAGGAGAAATTGTTTAACTTATGTAACGCTCGACCTATTGAACGCTGTCTATTTCTTTTTGCCGTCACTGTCAGCGAAGTCATGATACATATCGTTGATGTATGACAACTGGTAGCTAATACTTTCAATCGACGTATGTACACTCATAGTACAATAGAATTATTAAAGTTATGAGTACTTGCAACTACAACTGGTTTCCAGTAGTGAAAGAAAACTAGTTAATGTTAGTATTGATCGATTGTTTTAAAACTGCGTGTACTTCATGGCAATGTACTGCATAATGGCTAGTGTACTACATTTATAAACAAACTGTACATTGCGCATTCTTAAGTATTTAAAACAAAAAAGACTATAAGACACTAATATATGTACAAATGTACACTCAGTGTGATGTGTAACGTACTGCCTAAAATTTACTTTTCGTTGCAAGTTTACATCGTTCAATTTTGTTTTAAATTGATTTACTTCAACTAGGCCGTTTTAATTTATGATACACGCACTCTAGTGTACTTCACTTGCAAGGAAATAGTTCACAGAGCAAATACGCAATAGGTACACTCCAAACATTAAGATAATAGTAATAAATAAACTTGCATGACTTGCTGTGACGTGTCCGGTGTACTTCGTTTGCAAGCCCATAGTACATTGGCCAAGTATCGTAAACAACTAGTGTACTATATATTGCGTTTTAATAATCACTATCTATTTTACTTAGCTTGAGAAAACTACATTTGATTTAACTGATTTGAATAATCATCTTCATAGACTTGGTATGTAATGTATTAAAATTAAAAAGCTAATGTACTACATATAATGGACTAAAAAAAGTATAGTCTACTATTGTTTGGGGTTTAGTAGCATCTGTTTATTTTATGTTTTATATGCACTGCTTAACGTTATTAAAACTGCTTTTGATTTAATTAATGGTCTACATATACATTGCATTCAATGTACTAAAAATAAAAGACTAATGTACTACAGTTCGCGGTTTGGTAGTAACTGTCTATTTTACTTTGTACACTCTGCCCAGCGCTGCTAAAACTACTTCTGATTTAACTGTTTTGAATAATCATCTTTATAGACGTTGTACGCAATGTACTAAAATTAAAAAACTAAAGTATTTGCATACAATGGTTTAAAAATGAAAAACTAGTGTACTATAGTTTGCGATTTAATTGTTGTTTAAGTTGTTAAAACTACTTTGGATTTCATTAATGACCTTCTTATGCATCGCATGTAATGTACTAAAAATAAGAGACTAATGTACTATAGTCGCGAGTTATCTACTATACTTAGTACACTCTGCTTAGGTTGTCAAAATTATTTTCATTCGAATGATTTAAATATATGAAAACGTTCGTTAATAACTACGTTTGATGTAATTGATTTCGTTAATTACCTTAATTAAATTAAAACAAAAGACTAGTGTACGTGTACACTAGTTTGCGCTTTGGTAGTAACTGTACATTTTACTTTGTATTTACTTTGGCTGCTTTTGATTTAATTGAATAGTAACATTCACATGAAGCGTATACAACGTACTAAAAATATTAAGTCTGGTGTACTATAGTTTGCGGTTTGGAAGTAACTGTACATTTTATTTTGTACACTCTGCTTAGCATTATTAAAACATAGCTTTGATTTTAATGGTTTTGCTTCAATTGCTGTGTTTAAAACAGTCTACTGTGCACTATGACGTTTTTTGTTAACCAATCATATTATTTTTAGTGTACAGTTTAGTGTATAGTATTTACACAGGTTTGTACATCCTGCTTAGCGTTTAATTGATTTGAATAGTTGTTGATATGCGTCATATACATTGTACTAAAAATAAAAAGGTAATGTACAACAGTTTGTGTTTTGGTAGTAACTTTAACTCTGCTTAGCGTTGTGGGAACAACTTTTCAGTTAATGGATTTAAATAATTATCTTCAATTGCATTGAATGCAATGTACTAAAGTGACTAGTGTACAATAGTTTGCGCTTTGGTAGTAGGTAACTGAGTATCTTACTTTAAACATTCTGCTTAATATTTGATTTTAATAGTTTGGGCTAATTACAATCAGTTGCTACGTTTGAAGCTGTCTACTGTGCACTATGACGTTTTTAGTCGACGAATTAAGAGTCGCTTTTAATGTACAGTTTTATATCCTTCTTTCATTTCGCTTAAAAATTCCACAGTACGATTTTTATATTTCATTTTGCAATAAATTACTACAATGTACTTTGATTGTACACTAGAATTTATTTGTGTTTGTCTATTGTCTATTTGTACTGACTATTTTATAGTAACTAAGCACATGGTCCTACAAATTTATATAACTCGTAAAAATTATTTCGTTTCTCAACAGAATCGAGTCGTTAATTAAAAGAAAGTGAGCGCTCCAGTTTTCGTTTTTATTTGTCTAGTGTACACTGTACAAATTAAGATTCTTAATTTTTCTTTCAAATTCTATGCATACATTATTTTAACTTAATTAAGTTGTTAGTAAAAAAATGGTAGGAAATAAATACTTTTCAATGTCTGCGTATTTTGTCTATTGTACACATTTTGTATTTGTCTAATGTACACAGTTTACTATAATGCACAGTTCCATGGATTAAAAACTTTTCAAAATTTACATAACCTGCATAAATTCGTCCATTATTTAACAAAATTTATTTGTTAATAAAAGTAAAGCAGGAAATGACTACTTTTGACCTTGTTTGTATTTAACTAGTGTACACTGTACGTGTACATGTATTAAGGTGGTCCCTTGCTGTCTGCATATTCTCTGACTTGCATAAGTTATTACATTATTTAACACTATTTAGTTGTTAATCAAGAAAGTTAGAAACGAACACATTTTGTATTTGTCTACTGTACACAGTTTATTACAGTGTACAGTTCCATGTAACTAAATGCTTTTCAAAATCCATATAACCTCTACCCATTCTTCTGTTTTTTAAGAAAATTTACTTGTTAATAAAAGTAAAGTAAGAAATGATTACTTTGTACTTGTCTAGTGTACACTATGTACTTATTAAATTCTACAAATTCTATGACCACCCATAAACTATTTTAGTATTTAACACAATTTAATTGTAAGTAAGAAATGCAAGGAAGGAATGCATTTTTAATTTCTTTGTATTTGTCTACTGTACACAGTTTTATTACAGTGCACAGCTGCGTGGAGCTATACGTTTTCAATTCCTTTGTGTGTCTATTGTAAATTGTGTTTATTAGAGTAACTAGATGTAAAGCTTCATTTTTAAAAAATTCATATAATTTGAGCTTGATTATATGTGACGATTGTACACCGCATGTCCTACATATTAAAGCGATCATTTGTTGATATTAAATTTTTTTTTATTTCATATTTAAGCTTAAAAAATAATCACCATTTATGAAAACTTCTGTAAGGTGGCACAATAATTTAAGCTTTATAAATTATTATTATTACTAACAATAATTATTTAAGACAATGACAGTTATGCTTTCAAAAATTTCTCTTCGCGTTGCGTAATTTTAATGACTCGTCACGATCTGAACCCGATAAAGAAGATCAAAGCAATTTTTTCCTGTGATTTCTGCTGAGTTGAATCATTCTATGAGAATAATTATGATTGCCAAAAAAAAGAACAAGTTTAATTCGTTTGAATTGTTTAAAGTGCGAGGTATCATTTAAATATCAACTGTCAAACCGGCGCCAGCCATCATAGGATGATTGATGGAAGAAAAAAAATCGAACAATAATTTAGATCTTGATTTGCAGATTAGAACGTCTAACACAGATGAAGATGCCACACGAAATGCCAATATCGTGATGGATCAGTGCAACATTTAGCAAAAGGATGCGGACGTAACGAGCAAAGAATAAAATCTATTTTTAATAGCGCCATTAAATTAACAATACGCGTAAATTATCTCAAGGCGCCCTTTCTATAAAATCCAATCGACTTGAATAAGCGATCCTTATTATTTCCAAAAGTGATCGGAAATCCGTCTTGCCACAGAATGAAACAATCGCCACGCTATGATTTGATTAAGCTTCCATCTACCTAATCGAAGGTAATTGCCGTAAAGTGATTTAATTATGCACCGAACGCTGCTTCTCATTGTGGTGTTCTCTTGCTGAAACCTGCCCAGTCATTTAGTCTCTCGATCAAGGCCAGTTTAGAAAGAACAAGGAAAGAATTTCAATCGTCTGAATTCTGGGCCAGGAATTTCGTTTTACTTATCTCTGCAGCTTTCGATGTTGCCATGTGTTCGATTGCAACGCTCGCGTAACGTCAGTGACGAATTGCAACATGCACTCAATATGCAGTTCGCATCGCTGAAGCTCTAATGTGAAAGGACCTCAAGCGAAACAGTTGCAAGTCAACACCTGACAGGGTGACCTGGGGTCTTCGTCAAAGTCGAAGGTCGTTAACTGACAGGCCGGTGCATGTCCGTTAATTTATGGCGAACTTGACATTTGAAGGCGTGTGTCGCGTTGCAGGTGCCGACAAACTCAAACATGTGTAATGTTTGCACATTTCTCTTTTGCCTAACATTCTTTCAAATCCTTGAATTTGTTTCTTATTCAATCCAAATCGATCTTGTAATTTTGTTGAAATCTTTTCAAAACCGTTCAAATTTTTGAATAAATTACTGATGATGTTTACCGTAAAACACGCAATAAGTAAAACATGGAACTACCACCAGGAAAGTTTAAGAAGCTAGAAAAATGGGAAAGAGGAAAGAAGAAGGCCAACAGGAAGGCGTGGCAGGAAGATTAGAACGTTAATCAAATAAAGGGAAGATGCAAAGACATTAAAATGTGGAAGAAAATAAAGGAACCCCTATTTCAAATCAAATAGGAAGGAATCAAGTATATTACGAGTTTGAATGGAATCAGAGTGATGAGGAGATTCGACGAAGATTTAGAGAGGAAAAAGGGATTGTCCTGCTGCTACCTCCTGAAGACGGCAGCAGACAATTGGTTGCCAAAACACCGAATTGTACTTGTCTAAAAAATTGGTGGTGATAGCCTAAGAAACAACTTTACCAAAAAAGGGAAAGTCAAAAAAACTTGGGAACAAGAAGAAACAAAAGTGGCAACGATCCAATGAAAAGATTTAAGACGATTAGCAAGAGCTATTACGTAAAAGAAACTCAACATGAAACCAAGGAGAAGAAGATCATATATGTCACCGAAACGAAAGGATTTGAGAGTTGACAAAGACTGGGGAATGGGGAATCTCAGAAAATGAAATGAAAAGAAATTGGGTGACTTCCTGAAGCAGAAAAAGATTTGATTTATCATGGGACCATCTCATGAAACTAGACGATTCAAGAGAGTTTACGAAGCTTGAGAAATGAGGAAAAAAACTCAACTGCGATATATTACAAGAACGAATCGAAACAAAGTGACGAGGAGAGTTGACAAAAGTAGGGTGTCAAAAAGTTTACATGAAATGGGAAGGGGATAAAACAATAAACTGGAAAAAATGTGGATAAAACTCAACTCCAAACCAACCTTAAACTAATAGGTAGAAGAAGATAAGACACATCATGAAACAAAGCCAGAAAAGTGATGGTAAGCAAATGGAAAGACAAAAGCTATTAGAATGTGGGAATAATATAAAAGTAACCCATTTTCAAAACTAGTAGAAGAAAATATATCACGAGGACGAATGGAACCAACTGGTGAGAAGAGTTGAGAGTTGACAAAAATAGAGAGAGGCTAGAAAAAGCCTCACCAACACTTCCTCTTCCATCGCTGATAGCACCTAATCTCCTTCCTGCTGCAAACTAATTTTGAAACTTCTTTTATTGGACTCCCTTCCGCAAAATACTCCTCACAGAAGCTTTTTTTAACTCTCTTTGGTAACCCACTTATTGCCTTAGTTCTAATGGTCTGGATCTCGGTCTTGTAACCAATCACATCCTCTCCTAAAGCCGTACCAACGCTCTTCATTTTCTTCTCTTTCATCTTTCTGCAACTACTTTCGATTTCCATTCGCAAAATTCTTGATAGCTGTCTCCTTTTGTTATTTGCTTCGCACTTATTGCCTTAGTTACCATCCACCTAGATACACATTCTGCTACAAAAGAAAACCCAAATTGAAACCAACTTCACATTGAGAGGTAAGAGAGGGAGGAGTAGATATATCACGTAATATCACGAATAGAAACAGAGGTTTCCTCCTATTTTTCTTTTTTTAATCCTCCGTTTTTTGGTAACCCACTTATTGCTTTGGTTCCAATGGTTTGGATCTTCAGTCCTGTAATTGTAACCAACCACGCTCCCCCTCCCCCCTAAAGCCGCACCAACACCCTCCATTTTCTTCTCCTTCCGCTCCAAACAAACTTCTTCTATCGCCAATAGACCCTTCTTTCTAACTTCTTTCATTCCACTCCCATCCGCAAAATTTTTGACGGCCATCTCCTTCTTTTGTAATTTCTTCCCAGTTATTGTCTATACCCACGTGGACACACGCTCTATTACAAAAGGAAACCCAATTTGAAACCTACTTGACATTGAGAAGTAAGAAAGGATTAGAAGCAGCACGAAAACGATTAGAAGCTGATTGATAAGGAAAGTTGACGAAGGTAGAGAGTGGGAAAGCTCGAAATAGGAAGAAACAAACGATTAACTTCCAATAAATCTTACACTTAAGAGTAAGAAAACTTCGGACAGATCATGAAGACCTTCAAGGGAGAAAAGAAAAAGTGAAAGAGGAATAGCCAGAAAGAAATAAAAATGTCAGAAAGTAAGTGGGAAAAGATGAAACAATTAAGAGACTCATACAAGCAGAAGAAAACTCAACTCCAAATCAACCTTAAGCCAGAAAGTCTAAACGCGATTAAAATAAGTAAATAAGAGTAGATGTACTATGTTGGTTCTAAGCCACTTTTTTATGGAGAATTATCATTATATAGCAATGCCTATCGTCGCTCTGATAGGCGCTCGATGCGAGAGGCAGCGTGGGAACAGTTTTAAATAGGGACAATTTTTATTAAATGGAACAGTCTTTATTAAACCTGCCCCCCAATTTAATAGAAACTGCCTCCACCTCCACGACAGCGCGTCTCCCGGACCGAGCGCCTACCAGAGCAACGACAGGCAACCATACTTACAGATTTGGTACTTAATGTTACTTCTCGTTAAGACAATGGCTTAGTACCGTCATAGCGTAACTACTTGTAAGACGATTCTTGAGGAGCAGTCCAAAAAAGTGGAAGAAGGAGAGGCCTAACCACATGTACAGTCGTGGCCATTAAAATCATGTATGCTTATCTCGCCCCTAATGACCTGAAATGGACACTACGGTTATCGTACGGCCTTAGTCTCTGCATCCATATTTCCGGTAAGGGTTACGTGTCCTTCGAATCGTAACGAGTATACACACAGAATCCAAACACCATTCAGAAAACGCTGACGTTATTGAGAAAGTGCGTTCCTACAAGGTTAACCATTCAGTGGTTAATTGGTGCGTGTACTTCTCAGTAAATAAAGCAGTTAACCAATCCAAATGTATCCATTTGAAAGATCTAGACGAGCAATACTCTGAAGCATTTAAAAATAAATCGTTGTTATCGCCTGTCCTTGAAACGCCGCGTCGCCAGGGCTGACTTGGCAAAAATTCAAGGCGCAGCGAACCGGCCCCCGTGAAATTAATTCCAGCAGGAGACATGCACAATTAACCAGCCAATTAATTAATTAACGAATTATTAATTGCGCCGCGCCGTTAACAAGAACATGTGTGTGTCGCAGGAGTTGCGTAAAGCTTATTACCGCGGCGCACCGGTTAATAAAATACATAAATCTTTTTTCTGCCAAGCGCGCGATTTTTTTTTGTGCGGCTACCAAACGGCATAAATGATTAAATTATTACGTATTACGTACGCGCGCCGGCT
Organism: Serrognathus titanus; assembly: GCA_039766575.1. NCBI lineage: Eukaryota > Metazoa > Arthropoda > Insecta > Coleoptera > Lucanidae > Serrognathus > Serrognathus titanus. The sequence continues at coordinate 2,718,533 of CM077911.1, forward strand.
GACGCGATTCAAATACCAGATTGTCATTTTTAATCTTCGATTTCGGTTCAAGCCAGTCGATTAGATTTTTCGATTTGGATTCGATTCCAATTAGCGACCTAACCTAGAAAAACGGAAATTACGTCGCGATATTTCGCCAATTACGCAAGAGCTTCTGGATTTTTCCGCTTGCGCTCTCGCGCATAACTTTTACCGCCTAAGGTGCCACCTGTTGCATGCAATTGGGAAAAAACTCGCCACTATGATATATTATTCGATTGTGCGATTCTAGGAATGGTTAAGCGGAGCTTTGAATACCAAATGATTATATTGATCACCAATAGGGAGGTGTTTATGATCGCTTTCGTTAATAGTTCAAAAATAATATGACTAAAGAATCCTTGAAAAAATTCGAAAATAATCCTAATGTGATGAATAAAGCGAAATCAAGAACCTGGAAGAATTCTAAACGAATTCTAATCTTATGAAGAAAAGAAGAAATCAATGGTAAAATATAAAGATCCTAATATCAATGGTTTGTACAGTAAATGGAATCTCTAGTCTAAAAAAAAAAAAAAAAAACTCTAAAAAGAGGACAAAACAGAAACATTTTTTTTTAAGTTGCAGAAGTGTTGCAAAAATAACATAATCTATAAAAAAAAAGCAAAAGACGATCTAAAAAGAAGTCGAAATTCGCATTCCTTTTCGTTTATCACCATCCCATGGAAAAAGTCGACTCGCTTTTGTTCCTTTTTTTTGTCTTATCATGATCGCCTCTTGTTTTGCTTTTAGACTTTTTCCGAAATCGTCGTAAACTCAATCGCCTTTTGTTTTGGTTTTAGACTTTTTCCGAAATCGTCGTAAACTCAATCGCCTTTTGTTTTGGTTTTTCGTGTTTGTTTTTATGGAAAAAGAAGTCGAAATTTGTCGTGAAATCGACCGCATTCCTTTTTGTTTGTCACAATCTCATGGAAAAAGTCGACTTGCTTTTGTTTCTTTTTCTTATCTTATCATGAGGCAAGAAGAAGTCGAAATTGTTTCTCGTTTTCGTTTTTGTTTCTCGTCTTCTCAGGAAGAAAATCGTCTTGCTTTTGTTTTTTCTTTGTCTTATCTCATGGTAAGACGTTGACAATGTTGTCGTGAAACCGACCGTCTTTTGTTTTTCGTTTTTTTCTGGCGGAAAATGTCGAAATTGCCTTTCGTTTTCGTTTATCGTCTTCTCATAAAGAAAGTCATCTTGTTTTTGTTTCGCTTTGAAAGGACCCGGTCGTGAAATCGACCGTCTTTTGTTTCTCTTCTTTGCTTGCAGAAAAAGTCGACTTGCTTTAGTTTCTCTTTTCATCTTTCTACTGCGAAAATATCGATTCGCTTTTGTTTTTTGTTTTTCTTTTTTAATCTTACTATGAGGTAAGAAGTTGAAAACACTGTCTTCAAATCGACCGTCTTTTGTTTTTCGTCTTTACTTGCGAAAAAAGTCGAAATTATCTTATCTTCTCATAAAGAAAATCGTCTTGCTTTTGTTTTATTTTGTAAGAAATCGAAAATACTGTCGTGAAACCGACAGTCTTGTTATCCATCTTTTCTTGCGGAAAAAGTCGACTTGCTTTTGTTTTTGTCTCACTATGATGTAAGAAATCGGAATACTTTCGTGGAATCGACCGTCTTTTGTTTTTCATCTTTTCCTGCGAGAAAAGTCGACATGCTTTCCTTTTTTGTTTTGTCTTACTATGAGGTAAGAAATCGAAATACTGTCGCGAAATCGTTTGTCTTTTGTTTTCCTTCTCTTCTTGAGGAAAAATCCAATTGTCTTTCATTTCGTTTTTGCTTCTTTCTTCTGATAAAGAACATCGTCTCGCTTTTGTTTTGGTCTTGCTATGAAGCAAGAACTTGAAAATATTGTTTTGAACTCTACCGTCTTTTGTTTCTCGACTTGCTTTTATTTTTCTTTTTGTCTTACCATGAGGTAAGAATTTGAAAATTTTGTCGCAAAATCGACCATCTTTTGTTTTTCATCCTTTTTTTGTCGAGGAAATGTCGAAATGGTTTTTCGTTATTTTTTGTCTTTTCCTGACAAAAATCGTCATGCTTTTGTTTTATTTTGGAAGAAAAAATACTGTCGTGAAACCAACAGTCTTGTTTTCCACCTGTTCTTGCGGAAAAAGTCGACTTGCTTTTGTTTTTGTCTTACTATGAGGTAAGAAATCGAAAATATTGTCGTGAAATCGTCTGTTTTTTGTAGTTCGTCTTTTCTCGGAGAACAAGTCTAAATTGTCTTTTGTTTTCGTCTTTTCATGAAGAAAATCGTCTCGCTTTTGTTTGTCATGAAGCTATCGTCTTTTTTAATGGAAAAAGTATCGAAGTTCGCCATTTCTCGCCATTTTTCGCCATTTTATAGAAAAATTCGACTTGTTTTTGTTTCTTTTTGTCTCATGTTAAAGAAAGAAGTTGAAAATGTCGCCGTAAAATAAACCGTCTTTTGTTTTTCGTATTTTCTTGCGGAAAAAGTCGACTGCTTTTGTTTATTTTGTTGTTTTGCTATGAGCTAGAAAGTTGAAAACATTATCGTGAAATCGACTGTCTTTTGTTGTTCGTCTTTTCTCGCGGAAAAAGTCGAAATTGTCTTTCGTTTTTGTTTTTCATTGTCTCATGAAAAAAACGTCTTACTTTTGTTGTTTATTCTTTTGTTTTATTATGAGAAAGGAAATCGAAAATACTGTCATAAAATCGACCGTCTTTTGTTTCTCGTCTTCTCTCGTGAAAAAAGTCGACTTACTTTTGTTATTTTTTTTACTATGAGGTAAGAAGTTGAAAATGCTGTCGTGAAATCGACCGTCTCTTATTTTTTGTCTTTTCTTGCGGAAAAAATCGATTTGCTTTTGTCTTGGCATGAGGTAAGAAGTTGAAAATGTTACCGACTACCTTTTGTTTTCCTTCTTTTCTTGAGGAAAAGTTCAATTGTCTTTCGTTTCGTCTTCGTTTCTCGTCTTCTGATGAAGAACGTCGTCCCGTTTTTGTTTTTTTTTTTTTGCTTACTATGAGGTAAGGACTTGAAAATATTGTTGTGAGATCTTACCGTCTTTTGTTTCTGGTCTTTTCTTGTGGAGTGAAAAAGTCGACCTGTTTCTGTTTTGTCTTACTATGTGGCAAGAAATCGGGAATACTGTCGTGAAATCGATCGTCTATTGTTTCTCGTCTTTTCCTGCGGAAAAAGTCGACTTGCTTTCGTTTTTCTTTTTGTCTTACCATGAGGTAAGAATTTGAAAATACTGTCGCAAAATCGACCATCTTTTGTTTTTCGTGTTTTCTTGCGGAGGGAAAAAGTCGTTATTTTTCGTCATTTGATGAAGAAAATCGTTTTGCTTTTGTTTTATTTTGTCTTATTATGAGACAAGAAATCGAAAATACTGCTGCGAAATCGACTGGCGCATGTAAAAAGCCGAGTTGCATTTGTTTTTTTTTGTTTGTCTCACTGTGAGGTAAGAAGTCGAAAATGACGCGAAATCGTCAGTCTTTTGTTTTTCGCCTTTACTCGCGTGGAAAAAGTCGAAACTTGTTTTCGTTTCTCGTCTTCTCCTGAAGGAAATCGTCTCGCTTTTGTTTGTCGCCTTGCTGTGAAATAAGCGGTTGAAATTCGTCATGAGGCGATCGACTTTTGTTTTCGTTTTTTTTTTTTAGGAAAGGAACCACTCAAAATTATCGTCCTTTTTGATTTGATTTTTTTTCTTATAATCGTCTTTTTATTTTCTTGTCTTTTCGAATGAACCGTTTGAAAGTTGGTCAAATTTTTTCCCTTTTTCCCTTTGGTCAAGATTTTTCCCTTTCGATCAACTCTCGCTAGTTTCTCTGCCAAAAAAAAAAATTAATAATAATAAAGAGAGCCAAATTCCTCGTAATTCCTATGGGCTCTCGTTTTTCTTTTCGGGAAGAAACTTGAGCCGCGGGACCGATCATCTTTTGTTCCTAGGCTTTCGTCTTCTCATCTAGGAAGTCGTCTTTGTTGCCTTTCCTCTCTCTTTCTTTAACACTTATTTGATTTAAGCAAAGAACAAATGTAGGTACATTAAAATAAAGAGAAAAATAAATAATTCGGTCAAGTTCGGCTCAGGCACTGCGAGAGGGTCGCAGTTTATTTACGAAGTCGTTCTTGCGTGTAATTTATTAGAGAAACTTGACCTTTCTTTTCGCGCGGTACTGTTTTGCCGCGGTGCTTTTTTTTTTCATTTACGAACGCCCCCGATACGTAAACGCAATTCTAGAAACACAATTGTTTGATTGCGTTCACCCCAAACAAGAAAAAAAGTAAAATGTGGCCTCGCGAGTGGTTAAGAGTAAAAGCTTGCGAAATCAGATTGGCATTAATTAAAGTGAGAAAATATAACGCTTTTCTGTTATAGGTTCGAATAAATTACAGCTTATTCCTTTATTTATAATTATATTTACGAAGTAGTAATTGCGTGTTATATAAATAAATGAAACGGTGAGCGTGGGAACCTTTGATTAAAAAACGAAGTTGCTGGCAGCCATTGTTTAGATCTTTCTTTAAATGAACTCCATGATTAAAACAACACTAAACAGAAAATGAAAAGCATCTTTTGGCTTTCAAATAATTGAATAAAATAATTACGTTGCTGGTGAGCACTTCACCATCCGATGGTAAACTGATTTAAATCTCGCGTTCGCTTCTGCTTCTATAGAGGTTCTCTTTTTCGAAAATAATGTCGAATCTATGAAGAACATTGCAGGAACTTTCTGGAACTGGAACTGGAAGAAACTAGATGGCGTGATTATTTATAAAAATAGACCCGTCGACTTTGTAATAATTACCAAATGCAAATTAGTTATTTTCGTTGCGCTTTGCACAAACCTAATCTGTGCTTGCCCTCGGATTCTTTTTTTTGCGTTTCGTTGGAAATAACTCACAATCGCTTTTACGGCGACGAAAGTAAAAGCGCATACTAAATTCCTTGCGTAATAAATGCTCATCCGTTACCTCTTGTATTATTAAGATTAAAAATCGTGCTAAAAGGTCACACAAAAAAAAACTGACGCTTTCACATTCGGAAATGAACACAATTAAGAAGGAAGTGAGTTCACACCGTCTGTCCCAATGTCAACTTTTAACAGACAGTTAATTATTTATAAAAAAAAAAGTTTTAAATGGTTCTCTTCTTCATCATCGTTTTTTCTTTCTTTTTGCCTTTTTTTTGTTTTGTTTCGATATGGCTCGAAGAGAAATGTTTTATTATCGAATGCGATGCGAATAACTGGAACACCGTGACGAAACGCAGCCGGCAAAAATAATTAGCGTGTCGCTTATAACGGCGATTACCTTGAACGGTTTAATCGATCGTGTGCATTTTGTGGCACATGCCGGCGATATTTCTTCACACAGCGATGCGCTATCGTTGCGAAATCGTGCCAATCATGGCTCGCGTTGTAAATCAAGATGAACGCGGGACGTGATCTGGTTGCCTCATCGCATCGCTGGGAAAAGCGAAAACGAGCAGCTGAAATTTGATAACGTCCGATATGCGATACGGTCGAGGTCTTTGAACCTTCTGTGTTTATATAATTTTGCTGTTCTTCTTTTTGCTGATTGGTAAGTTATTAACCAGCTCATTTACGATGCAATTTATTGTTGTGGCATTGATTGAAAGTTGCGTTAGACGCTTGCGCTTTCATTGAAATCACCGGTTATATAGCACGCACGTGTTTCTTCAAAACGTAAATTAAAGAAAGGAAATTATTAGATTGTAATAAGAGAAAAATTACAAACACAATAAAACTTTAACAATGCCAATGGTCGAGCAAGAAGTGCAGCCTCGCAGTTGGGGGAATTACCGACTTCTCCACCTGCTAAAGAAAGAGACGTTACAGAAGGTCAGATAATTTATTGGATATCGTAAAAATCTCCCAAACATCAATTATTTTAAAATTCAACGAAATAATACTGAGTTGCTAAAAACAACAGACAGTCCGGATATACGTACTTTATTAAATAACGTACAGGTCGTTATAAACCGGACGTATGGAACCCCTAGATATTTTTTTACTAAGTTGCCAAAGAAATGGACACACGGACATTTTTTTAAATGATGTACGGTTGCCAAAAAACGGACAATAACGCACTGGCCGTTATAAATCGAACGTGTGGCTACCCTAGATGGATTATTACTAAGTTGCCAGAAAGACAAAAAGTCCGGGCATATGGACATTTTTGAATACCATGCGTTTAGCTTATAACTTATGGCAACTCTTGATACTTTATTACCAACTTGCCAAAAAAATGTAGAGTCCGGACTTACATAAATTTTTTAATGAAGATGCAGACCGTTACAAACCGGACGTATAGCAACCCTAGTTATTTTGTTACTAAGTTACTAAAAAACGGACAGTTCGGTCATATGGACATTTTTTTAAATAACGTATTTTCCGTTATAAACCGGACGTATGGGTACTATAGGTGCATTGTTACTAAGTTGGCAGAAAGACAAACAGTCCAGGCAAATGGACATTTTTGAATACCAAGCGTTTAGCTTATAATTTATGGTAACTCTTGATACTTTGTTACCAAGTTGCCAAAAAAATGTAGAGTCCGGACTTACATACATTTTTTAATGAAGATGCAGACCGTTACAAACCGGACGTATAGCAACCCTAGTTATTTTGTTATTAAGTTACTAAAAAACGGACAGTTCGGTCATATGGATATTTTTTAAATAACGTATTTTCCGTTATAAACCGGATGTATGGGTACCATAGATGCATTGTTACTAAGTTGCCAGAGAGACGAACAGTCCGGGCATATGGAGATTTTTAAATAACGCATAGATCCTTATAAACCGGACGTATGTCAACACTAGATATTTTGTTACTAAATTGCCAAAAAACGGACAATACTATTTTATGGACATTTTTTAAACAACGCACCGGACACGTGACTACTATGCATTGTTATTAAGTTCCCAGAAAGATAAATAGTCCGGACATGTGAATATTTTTAAATAACAGACCATTAAAAACCGGACGTATAGCTTATAACTTATAGGCCACTATAAAGCGGATGTATGGCAACTCTTGGTACTGTATTACTAAATTGCCAAAGAAACGAAGCGTCCGGACATGTTTTAAACCGGACGTATGGCAACCCTGGATATTTTGTTACTAAGTTGCCAAAAAACGGACAATTCGATCATATGGATATTTTTTAAATAACGCATTGGGCGTTATAAACCGGATGTTTGCCTAACCTAGATGCATTGTTACTAAGTTTCCAAAATAGATAATTCTTATGTAACGTACAGGACGTTATAGAACTGGACATATGGCAACCTTAGATAGTTTGTTGTTAAGTTGCCAAAAAAACAGACAATAAATGCGTATCCTTTTGAAACAATCACAGAATTTTCATCTTCGCCTTTTTCTTTTATCTTTGCTTTCCTCTGCCATTAATAGTCACGTGGCTTTAAGCACTTTAAGTAAAGCATCTTCTTCATTTTTCCTCATCTTTGCCATTTCTTGATTGTCGGGTTGAAACTACTTTGATATTCTTTGTTCCACTGGAAGAAGACTCCTCGACCTTTGTCCATCGATACTTCTTGACTTTCAGACTGAAAGCTCGTTGGCATTTTTTTATTCTTTCTTCTCCCAAAAGAAAACTTTTTGTGTGATCCTGTCTAGTAAGTATAGATCCTTTTGAAGCAATCACTGAATTTTCGTCTTTGTTTTTTTCTTTTATCTTTGCTCTCTTCTGTCAAAAATTGTCACGTGACTTTAAGCACTATCTTCTTGAATCTTCCTGACCCTCGCATTTCTTCCTTTGGTTTTGGGTGTTATCGATTAATACCTATCGTCATTTTTAACTTTTGGTTAACAACATTCTTTATTATTTACTCTACTGGAAGAAGACTTCTCAACCTTTGTCCATTGATACTTCTTGACCTCTAGATTGAAAGCTCTTTTGGTATTTTTTCTTTCTTCCGCCAAAAGAAGATTTTTTAGGCGATCCTATTTGGTAAATATGGATCTCTTTGAAGCAATCGCCGAATTTTCATCTTCAGGTTTTCCGACTGACGTTCATTGGTTTCATTTTATTGTTTGCAGGTCTATTGTATTATTTTTTGTGTAAGAGGAGACTTCGTGGTCTTTGCCTATTGACAGATTTTGAATTCCAAACTGGAACTACGTCGATATTTTTTTTTTCACTAAAAGAAAACTTCGCGGCCACTGTCCATTAGTACTTTTGGACACTCGAGTTGGAACCACGTTGATATTCTTTCTTAAATTGGATGACAATTTCTCGATCTTTGTCCATTGATACTTCTTGTTTTCCAGACTAAAAGCTCACTGATATTTCTTCTATCTAAAAAAGACTTCGTGATGTCGGGATGTAATTCTTGATTCTCAGACTAAAATCTTCTCCTCTCAGAAGAATCCTTCGGACCGGTGTTGATCTTTTATGATTTGCGGCTAGATTCATGCTCGTATTCTTTCTTCTGATTTCCTGGCCTTCGTCCATTGGTATATATTTTAATTTTAACTTCATGGTCGCTGTCCATTAGTACTTTTGGGCACTCATACTGGAACTCTGCTTTTTCTACCAGAAGAAAAAAGATTTATCCAGAAGACAAGACGGCCGCGGAAGTCTTAGAGTAAATTTTATATTTTTTTAATGCTTAATCCATTCTTTGGACTTTCTCCTTCTATCTGAGTATACTTTGTTTCCGCTAGAAAACTTCCTTCATTATAATTTTGGGATTAAATACAATTTTCTTATTTTCCTCTTTCCTGGTGTTTTGGTGATATTCCACTCTTTCGATCCTCGCATTTCTTCCTTTAGTTTCTGGTTTCTGAAGCTTTATACTTTTTGGTTTCCGCCCGTCGGAAAGAAGGAGATCAAGCTTCTTTTTCAGAAGAAAGACGATAAATCCAGTCTCAATTCCGAGAAGTACCAATGGACAACGGATATGGAAGTCTTAGTTTGAGCCTTCCTTTCACGTTCACGTTACCCTTCTACTTCTTCTTCCACTTCTCTGGTGGTTTCCGTGCCTTTTTACCCTCACATTTCTTCCTCCAGTTTCTGATTTTCAAGGCTTTAGTATCTTTTAGAACTTTTTGGTTTAATATTTCTTCTTGGTGTTTCTTGGATTGTGTGTTAAACTTGTTCCACTTGCCCGAAGAAAGAAGGTCAAGCTTTTTTTTTATCCGTTGGAAGAAAGAAGACCAACACGGTTTTGGTCCGGAAACCAAAAAGTATGTACCTCTCCATGAATGACGCTTGCGGAAGTCTTAAGTGTCTTTACATATTATTATTAATAAATGCCTGTTTGGCATTTACCTTCTTCAATATGTGAAATTGTTTTGGCCGTGACAAGGTCTCGTAGCATTTCATTTTCCCAAAGGAGGATGTTTAATGTGCCGTTATTCTCGTGAAATATCTGAAGGATGTTATCATCGATCGGTAAATAAAATAAAAATTGCTTAGCTTGTCTTAAAACACGTGTGTATGAAGCACGATTATGTGAATTTGTTGTCACTGCTTATCTCATTAGTTCCGGAATCCTTTCAAGCTCCAGCCACCTTACGGGGCCTCCAGATAAAAGAATTAAAAAAGAGGAAAACGAAATTTTTAAATTGGCAATGAGGAGGACTCACAAAATATCTCTGTATTCCTTTGCCTAATATTCAAATAACAACTTCAAGTAAAGTTATTTAAGTTTGGAATAATAATATATGTTGTGCCGTTAGGTTAACACAAATTATTTTTGTGTTTACTTTTCATTCTATTGCGTCAGTTACGGAGGTCGGCGACTCTATGAGTTGGCAATTCCAAGATTGTAAAAGCAAGTATCCTGATTACTATTCGATAGTGAGTCAATATTACGTGCGTACACACATACATATAATTCTTAAACCCATTGGAGGAGCTATGCTTGGAATGACGACGTTATATCACTTCTAAACTTCATCGCAAAACGCTGTTCAATTTTCATTCGATAATTCTGTTTACTTCTGATTTATTTTTTGACTCATTTCCTCCACGTTCACGAGTCATTGGCTAACTGCTTTTCCTCTTTTCTTTTCTGTCATTCACCATTGGAGTAGCTACTTGGAATTGCGACTTGTAAACCTCGCCGTGAAAAGCTGTTTAAAATTGATTTTGTTTTTGTGGTTTCTTTTTGGCACATTTCCAGTTTTTAGTCAGCTGTTTCTTTTCTTCCATTGAGATATGTCGATTCCCCAAATTTTTGATCCTATCCACCCATTCTCTCGACCTCTCTTTATGTGACCAAGCCAATTTAGGTTGTTCTTCTTTTATTTTGGAGATACGCTTTTCTGTTAATCTCCATCCTGATCTCTTTATTTCTTTCACGATCCCATCTACTTTGTATTTAGATATGACGACCTCTTTCCACCCAATTTCTTCGCCTGGAAAGCAAGCGATTTCCAAGTCGTTGGAGGCTCACTGTTTAGCCCATTTTTCGACAGGGTGTGAGAAGCCTATAAGTAGAATTGAAGAAGTCGACAGAAAGCCACTTAGGATTCCACTGGACGTGACAGCCTCGCTGATTCCGATTCTGATTTATGCTCGCATTTCCGAAACCATTGAAAGCTTACTGTTTAGTCCTATTTAGACTGAAAGCCCCAGAGATTCCTCTAGGCTTACAACCCCATCGACTCAGATCAAGAAGATTATGCACTTAAGTCAATTAATTGAAATACACGTTGATTGTACGCGTAACGTATGAACATCGATAATTATTTATCGAAGTAGATACCCTTTTAATTCATTTTAGATGACTTTATACACAAATGAATCCTGTAGATCGTAGACATGGATCATCGTTGTAAATTGGCGATGTAGATGTGGTTTTAATCGACTTTATTAAGTACAAGAGAAATGTAGAAGTAAAGTTTCGATGTAGATAGTTTTAATTGGCTTTAGATGTAAGTGGCTCAAGAAAGTAGATCATCGCAGTTTTAGTGCACTTTAAAATATAATGTAAATCATAGATGTAGATTATCGATTTAGATGTAATTTCAATTGACTTTGAATGCACGTAGATTGTAGATGTAAATTGTTGATGTAGATACAGTTTTAATAACATTCAAACGCAAATAAATCGCGGTTATTATTATCGATAGAGATTGTCGATTAATTGTGAAGGCAAGTTAATTAAAACCGGTTTTAATTAACTTTAACGACTTTGGAAGTGGATACAGACTGTATATACCGTCGACGTAGATGCAGTTTTAACCGACTTTATTAAGTCCAAGAGAAATATAGCAGCAAACTTTCGATACATACAGTTTTAATTGACTTTAAGTAACTTCAGGTGTAAATGGCTCGCGAAAGTAGATCATAAATTGATTATTATCTATGTAGACGCATTTTTAACTGACTTTAAATGCAGTTTTAATTGACTTTAAATGTACGAAGATTGCGGGTGTAAATAGTCGATGTAGATAAAGTTTTAGCAGCGTCTAGATACAAATAAATCTCGGTTTTAATTATAGGTATAGATCATCGATTAATTCCAGATACGGTTTTAATTAACTTTAAACGACATTAAATGTAGATACAGATAGATACATATTGTATAGATCATCGATGTAGATGAAATTTTAATCGACTTTATTAGATAGATACAAGAAGAACGTAGTAGTAAACTTTCGATGTAGATAATCGAACTGATTTTCGATGCAAATGAATCATGGATGTAGAGCGTAGATTGAGAAATGCAGCAGCAAACTTTCGATATATATATATATTTTTAATTGACTTTAAGTAATTTCAGGTGTAAGTGGCTCGTGAAAGTAAATCATCATTTGATTAAAATCGATGACTTTAAATGCAATTTTAATTGACTTTAAATGCACGAAGATTGTGGGTATAAATAGTCGATGTAGATACAGTTTTAACAGCGTCTAGATACAAATAAATCTCGGTTTTAATTATAGATATATATCATCGATTAATTCCAGATACGGTTTTAATTAACTTTAAACGACATTAAATGTAGATACAGATAGATACAGATTGTATAGATCTTCGATGTAGATGAAATTTTAATCGACTTTATTAGATAGATACAAGAAGAACGTAGTAGTAAACATTCGATGTAGATTACTTTAACTGACTTTCGATGCAAATGAATCATGGATGTAGAGCGTAGATTGAGAAATGCAGCAGCAAACTTTCGATATATATATTTTTTTAATTGACTTTAAGTAATTTCAGGTGTAAGTGGCTCATGAAAGTAAATCATCATTTGATTAAAATCGATGACTTTAAATGCAATTCCAATTGACTTTAAATGCACGAAGATTGTGAGTGTAAATAGTCGATGTAGATACAGTTTTAATAGCGTTTAAATACAAATAAATCGCGGTTTTAATTGTAGATATAGATCGTCGATTAATTCCAGATACGGTTCTAATTAACTTTAAACGACATTAAATGTAGATACAGATAGATACATATTGTATAGATCATCGATGTAGATGAAATTTTAATCGACTTTATTAGATAGATACAAGAAGAACGTAGTAGCAAACTTTCGATGTAGATAATTTTAACTGATTTTCGAAGCAAATGAATCATGTATGTACAGCGTAGATTGATTATTGACGTAGATGCGGTTTTAATTTATTTTAAACTACTTTAGAAGTGAAATCACTTCGTAGATACTCTTGGTCATTGTAGACTATCGTTGTAGATGCAATTTTAATAGATTTTATTAACTATAAAAGGATTAACATTCAGCGTAGGTAGTTTTGATTGACTTTGAGTGAATTTATACGCAAAGGAATCATGAATATAGATTTTAAGCACATAGATTCAGAATTTATTAAATGTAAGAAGTTTCTTACTCGACGTAGATAGTTTTACTTGACTTTGGGTGAGTCCTGAATATAAATTGACAATTCATTCTCACGTAAACAATCGATGTACATAGATACAGTTTCAATTGACTTTAGATCATTTTATCCACGAGAATTTCTCAAATATTACCGTGAATGTAGATCGTAAATACAGATCGTCGAAGTAAACGCAATTTAAGTTGCAAGAAAATTACTAATATATATAAATCATCAATATAAAGATAGTTTTAATCGACCTCAAACTACTTTAGATACAAGATCTACATTTACGATCATATCCACGATATTCTTGCATTTAAAGCGATTTAAAGTCAATTAAAAATCGATCAGACACACTTTCAATTTGATTGGGACACTTTGGATGTAAGTAAATTGTGGATGTAGATATTAAAATACAGTCGGAGTCGATGTAAATGTAGATTAACATCGGCTTTATTAAATATAACAATTATTTTCATCGACTTACATCGCCGTTTGATTTCACGTACCTAGATAACATTGTATTTAATTTTGGATGACTTTAAGAAACCAGTCCTCAAATCCAAGCATGAATGTAGATTGTAGATATATCGATATAGTTCAAATACAAAAGCATTGTGGATGTAAATCGTCGATATAGATACATTGCAAAATGTCTATATATTATATATACATACGTTTTTAAAAGACTTTAAACGACTCTAGATGTAGACGCAGATCACAGATATGGATTGTCGTTATAGGTTCGATGTAGAGCCGTTTTAATCAATTTTCTTAAATACAAGAGCACCATTCTTCGATATATGTATGTACATAGAGTTAATTGACTAGATACGAATGTAACTCATCAATATATATATATATAGATAAAGTTTTAATCGACTTTAGACAACTTACATGGAAGAGGATCATTAACGTAGACACTTTTAATTGATTCGAGATGTAAACAAATCCTCGAAGTAGATTTATTTAAGGTGAGTTCTCTAATCCGTAAAGAAATTTGCGCACACAAATCATCGAAATATCTTAGTCATTCTTTTTCCTAGAAAGTTCATAATCTGCTGGATATCGTAATTTGCCTCCTTGGTGGTCCCAGAAGTTAATACGGTTTTAAAACCTAATCTAAAGCCCTAACATCTTTTAAGGTAAGAATTTACTAAATCCAACCAAGAAAAAGAAGAATCTGGATTTGTAAATTGAGGCTCACTTAGCAAGGCGCCTTTCACACATCATTTTAATAATAATAATAATAATAAATCAGTTTATTAGGCATCACCTTATACAAAGCATAAATCAGGAACAGAATAATCACGCCTAATGGGTATGGGATCAGATGAACTACTAACTTTGTGGTACAGGTTTCATGTCTACTCTTCATTAGTCTTCCTGAACCAGTAACCACCTTCTTTTTTCTTCTGCAGGGATTCCCTTCCAGCTCACCCAATTACTTCAATTCGATTAATAAAAGAAAATGAAATAATAATTAAATAAGTGAACTAAACAGAACAAAAACGACTTTTGGTTAAAGTATATTAACGCAACTTCTTTTGGTTACTTATTGTTTGCTTCAATCAAAAGGGAAAGAAAATTGGAAAGTAAAAATTTCACTGCGAAACTTTCCTTCGGCTTCTGCGGTGTAAAGTCCATAAGACATTAAAGTTTTTTTCTTACGATCGTGAGGTTTATGAGTTCTAAGAAAGTAAATTTAATAACAGAGGCATTAAGAACTCTTCCGCTTCTAAAATGGTTTAAACCAACTGAAACAATAAGCAAGTCATTATTTACTAATGGTTTGATTTACATCATCATGACTATAAGCTACTTTAGGAACGGTTCATGAATCTCTTCTATATAATTATTTTTTTAATAATAGCATCGTTTTTGAAGGCCAACAGTACAAGCGAACGTGAACTTTGTAATTCGTGCTCGAGCAAATTTTTTTCCCCTTTTTTGAGATCGTGCAGGCCACATCCTCGCTGAAAGTGGCGCGGCGCAAAGATGCGTTGAAGAAATAAATCAAGCGTGCCCTCGACAACATTCCACTTTTGTATTGTTTCTATTGCCGTTGCGGCAAGCGAAGGCTAATCGCGTCATGCACGAACGGACTTAATTAAAAGCATGGGTCTTTTTCGGATAAGACCGAAAACAATACTCTGGATTGTTGCTTAAAAAAAAAAGAAGGTACAAGTTGATGCGATTAATTATTAAACTCGATTTTCATTTGGAATTTCCTTGGGCGAATCCCTTCCACCTTCTGAGTCATTTCCTTCATTCCAAATTCAAGTCTGACCCAGTTCTAGACAAACTAGATCATCAAATCTTGTTTCTTTTTGGGGGAATTCCCCTACTTTATCGAAACCAAATCGACCAATTCAACTCTAACGAACGCGCAACAATCCCAATCCGTTAGCCTTCGACCTGACATTTCCACTCGAGCGCTTTCAAAAAGAACGCCCGGCCAAACAGAAAAACGCGAACGGAAACGCTTCTAGCATAGTTGGATTTCGCGTCTTCGGCGAATGTGTGCCGCGCGTTACGCAACGCGTCGTTGCGCAACGCCCCCAATTAAAATCGAATCCCGAATTTGCACGCGCGCTTCGTGTGTGGGAAAACGCGTCCGGTTGAATGGCGTTACGTGTACGCGCATCGCATTGTTTCCAAAACAATCGAGAGTGCGCTGGAAATGGTGGTCGACCCGATGAGCTGACTCACTTTCACCTGGGGGCAACACGACAAGGTGACCGCAGGATTTGTCTGAAAATGACGATGGTCTTCTTCTTTATCTGATGGACCCTTGGTTTCATGGTTCGTTGCTCTGTTAAGGATAATTTATTTGAACCCAATCCAATTTTTGACCAGTGGCTCAAAAAGATTCTAAGTATCATTGACTCCAGCACCGTTGAATCCTTAAGAAGAAGCAAAGAAGATGCGAAGATTCCTTCATCCTCTTTTTGGGGGATTTGGAATAGAGTAGAAGATTCCTATCAGCAGTATTTGGGATTTCATTAGTGGGGCATTCTTGAAATGGGTCCACACGACCGGGCCAATAGGTGTCGGAGCTTAGTTGAGAACGCCACAGATTTTCAGAGAAACTGACAAGTTGCAATGGAGTTGTATTTTACTGATATTGTGGATAGAGTAATCATCATTAAGCTTTTTAGACTCCTTCGTGGCTGACATCTAAGTATCATTGGCCTCGACACTGGTTAAACTTGAAGAAGATGTAATGAGAAAGAGAAGACTCCTTCATCCCCCACCTCGAGGGTTTGGAATAGAACAGCGAAGTTCAGAAGACTGCTTTCAGTAGTATTTGAAATTTTATTGGCTGGGCATTTTTCAAATGGGTCAATACGTGATGGAGCCTATTTGGAAATATCACAGATTTTTAAAGGAATTAGTTACCTAATTGCAACGGGGTTGTATACTGAACATTGTGGCCAGGATCAGCCCAGAGGAATTCATCATTAAGATATTTGGAGTCCTTCGTGGTTAACATCTAAGTCTCATTGATCTCAACGCTGGTGATACCTGAAGAAGATGCAAAGAGCATAAGAAGACTCTTTCATCACCTATGTGGGAGGGGGAGGGGGTCGAAATGGAACGTAGATCTGGATTTTCAGTTTTACAATCCAGCGAAACTCAGAAGACTCCTAAGAGTAGTCTTTTGATACTCGTTGTCAGGTGCAAGATGCGCAACATACAAATGAGATGACACAGGAAAGAAGAGTGGAAAATTGAACACTTTGGTATTAATTTGGTATACATTTTTTGATTGTACGTAATATATGCAATATAGCAGCAATTAATTATGTTTAAGAAAAAAATGAGTGAATAAAAAGAATGACTGTGGAAACTAACCTACCTTTCGTCGAGACAAAAAAAGTTAGGTTAGGGCATGTTAAATAATATGCAAATTTCCCCATTTAATCGTGTAACATGTCGTAACTCTATCGGAGTCAAATTGTATAAGAGAAATTTACTATTCGAGTGTTTCGATAATTAAATTCATAAAATCGTGACATTTATATTTGGGGCAGAGAATTTAGAAACAATAATTTATAATCCATTTATAATAATCAAAAAGTCACATCTAAACAAACTTTAATTCAGAACAAACCTCCTGCTCTTGTTTGCGTTTAAAAACGACGGAAAAAAAATCACCTTCGTTGCATTAATTGCGGTCAATTATTGTCCACCATTAGCGCATGTTCATAGCGTGTCCTCCAAATAATTTCGCCTCCAGTAAATTATGTGTTAAGGTTCCGTTTGTCCTAGAGAAAAAAAAATTACAGGTCGTTATTTAATTTGGCCTCCCCGCCCCCCGCTTTATGAACGTGCGTTTTCGCAATCGAGTTGAATTGAATTTTCCCGGCGCGAATTTTCGAATCGATTTTAGCGAAATTGCGTAAACGGGGTCGTAAATCTCTTCGGCGCAGGTAAAAGTTGCGGCGGCGGTTGCGTAAGGAGAAGGCGACGATTTCGACATTCTTCTGCGGCTCTTCTGCCGTCCTCGGAAAGGTCAGCTTTAACTGCTAACTCGAAGGTGTTTGAAAAGTTCACAGTAATTACTTGAAATGTACCTGCTTCGGTAATAATTATGTCTTTGTTTGGTAAGACGGTTGATAAAATGATATTTCAACAGTTAAATCATCAACACAAACATTCCTTTCTTCTTCTCTCTTAATTAGTTGTTTATAAACATTTGAGCTGCTTGGTATTTAAGTAAACCCAACAAAAGGATTTTTTTATAAGAACACTTTGTGTCCTCGCGTTATAATTGCAGACAGAGAAGCATTTTCTATTTTTTAATCGCGTTGCTCATCATCATCACTATCACCTCTTAGTTTTGAAAGAGTTTGAGGGCTTTCTTATTAATCCATCCCACCTATGGACTTACGTACCACCTCTTATTCCATCATACCTTCTGCCTTCGATTTTCTTCTGATGAATTAGCTCCAGAAAACGTTATTTTTTCAATTAAAGTTCTAACTCAAGGAGATTCTAAAGCACTCTCTCAGTTTACGGTACAACTAACAATCCTGTGCGACTTTTAATGTCCAAAATACTGTGATAGGTGCCTTCTGAATTTTGTTGGATTCTAAAAGTCTAAATCCAGATGCCGTGTTCTATTCTAAACTCCAAATAGAAGTAGGAGAAGTCTACTTATCCTCCTTGCATCTTCTATAGCTTTCAACGGTGCTGACGCCAATGTCTTCTTAAGAAGCAGTGTCGCGAACAACTCAATTCTATTCAAAATCCCAAGTAGAAGTAGGAGAAGGTTACTCTTTGCATCTTCTGTAGGTTTCATCGGTACTGAGGCTAAGATCTTCTCAAGAAACAATCTCGTGATCAACTCAAGGAAGTCGGTTATAGGTTGATCTTAAAGTCCAACTGGTAAGCCTATCCAGTCGTTGAGTGTTGTTTTCCTCGCCACAAATTGGACTTCAGTTCCAAAAAGTTAGCCTTGGGTCCTGACGCAGTCAGCTATTTCCCCAAAAACACGTAAAATTCTCGGATAAGCTTTGATACGTAACCATATCATCGTGGGGTCCAAATGGATACATGATTGATTGTCTGTAAAAATGTTAATGGATCGATTATGGATGGCTCTTTTTAAAACCTCTCGTTGAAAGCACTGCTATAGTATGTGTTTAGCCGAAGCAACTGTTTAGTGTGGCAGGAAAGATGGGATCAAAAGAGCTCGAAGGGTCCTTTTGAACAAAACGATCTCACCAATCCTAATTTCTTCTGGGAAATATGCTTACCTAAAGCTTACCATTTAGCCTGCAACCCACTAGATTGGAGAGAATGATCGGAACTGACTGAAAGCCTCTTAGTATTTGATAGCTTCACTTATTCTGAACTCAAAGCCGTTGAAAGCATACAGTTTTTTTTATTTGTTTTTCTGGAGCACCCTCAGAGTATTCTCGTCTTATACTGACAACTTGTGGTAGTAGAAGATAAAGTTACGCTGAGAGTGCTCTGGAGCAATGAACTTAAGGGTTTAGCTCGCATCCGAGCAGGGTGGGGAAGCCTACGATGGGATGGTCGGAATAGAGAGAGCTTGACTGGTCCCTTTGGACTTAACTAATACTGATCCTGATTTCTCTTGGTACCTCAGTATATGTTTCCGAAGCTCTCGAGAGCTTATTGTTTAGCCCACAGAAGAAGCCTCGAGTTCAATTAAAAGCCTTATAGCGTCCCGATGAACTTGAAACCAATGATCCTAATCCTAATATGCTTATGAAACAGGCATCCCAATAGGTTGGAGAGAATGATCGGAATTGAGTGAATTCGATTGAAAGCTCCCGAGTATTTGATAGGACCACTTGTTCTGAAGTCAAAGCCATTGAAAGCTTTTGGAGCTTTATTTGGAGCACCCTCAGAGTATTCTCGTCTCATATTGGCGTCATGTGATACTAGATGATAGAGATACGCTGAGAATGTTCTGGAGCAAAGAGCCTAAAACCCCATTATCGTTTAGCGTATCCTAGCGTGGGGAAGCCCACGATGGGATGGTCGAAATAGAGAGAACTTAACCGAAAGCCCCTTGAGGTCCCTTTGGACTTGACGAACCCACTAATACTGATCCTGATTTCTTCTGGTACCTAAGTATGCGTTTCCGAAGCTGTTGAAAGTTTATTGTTTAGTCCACAGAAGAAGCCTCGAGTTCAATTAGAAGTTTTTATACCAATTATTCTAATCCTAATATGCTTAAGAAGCTGGCGTTTCTGAAACTATTGGTTAGCCCCCTGCTCGGCAGGGAACTCGATTGAAAGCTTCATAGTCCTTTTGACCTTGACATTTGGCAAGCATTTTTTTTTGTTTGTATCCATGTGATTTTCTAAATAAAGTGCACTTATCATGTAGCCCCAAAAGGAAAAAAACGTGGGTATTTCATAAGTCGGGGCTATGAGTACATCAAATCAATCAATAATATAATCTGCGCATCTTTTCATTCGTTATGGTCGTTACGGTTAATAGGTTATGGGCCCAGCACACTTTCACTATATTCGCTTAGAAAAGTATACAATTTATTATGTCATTAATTACAAAATGCTGAAGACGTTCATTAAAGACGTCACAAACGCGGCGACCTTAAAGTAATTTTTCTTTCTTCTTCAACCAACTTACGATTTAAAAAATTTTTATTGTTATTATTATATTATTTTTTGTATTTCCTTTATTTTCAAAATCTTGCGGAGCTATGTTTCTTTCCATCACAATCCTAAATCAATTTTAAAGGATTGATTTTAGTTTATGCTTTGTTTCTAGATTCATTCAGAATATTAGGAATTATTTAATCTAGAAAGGAGAGAAACTTAAGTATTTATTTATATTTGATGCAATATAAGTTACAAGTTTATGCGCAGCTTTCAATATTTGATTAAAACGAAACGTCGCAGCACTTCGGACAATTTTAATGAAGCTTTTTTGGTGGAATTTCCAGAAACTCTTAATGCTTCAGCCACACGACAGGAATTTACTTCTTCAATACAAAAAAGGATTATATAATTAATCAATTTTACTTACAAGATGTGTATTGATTAAAATTATTGGAGAAAATATTTTTCTAATAATTTTTAAATTTTTAACTATATCGGGCGTTCAATTTGAAACGTTCACCATTGCTAACTTTTTCTTATTTTTGAAGATAGAAATTCGTTAGTTTTAATAAATTATAATTAAAACTAAAAACTAGATTCAAATTGGAATTCAACAGTAATTTGAGGAAAGTACGTATCACGAATAAAATTGGATTCATAAAAACATTTTAGAAATATGTGCAATTTTTAGGTCAATCCAAGAAGAATTTTAAAATAATTTTAAATAAATGTTATAATAAATAAAATGGAAAATAGAAAAAAATAATGAAATTCAACTTGCACAGCGATTAAATGTAGAAGAAAGAAAATTGTCGACACCTATTCAGTGTTGCAATAATGACACTCATTTCCGAGACATTCTGTATATAAAATTTAAAGAATATTCAAAAAACTGTACAAAAAAAGATAGTTCAAACTAAAGTGGGCCATTTTATTTCTTAGAAAAACAAACAAGCAACAGGTAAGAGTATTGCACATGGGCGACCGAATGTGTCGAGGGACTGGTACTGCATTTTAGAAAAACAATAAATTTTCGCTACGAAACGTCAAGTAAATATAATTATTACATAACTTTGCTAGTAGCTTAAACATTGGTTCATTTATTTATATAAATTAGAAGCAAGACGAATCCTGAAGCAAAAAAACTGAAGATAAAATCGTAAAGAATTAAATTAAATTAAATAATAAATTCGTATTGTTTAAAATAACACGAAATATTGACAGGAATAAAAAACGATTCTCGCCAAAATAAATTTAAGCTCCGACATCAAAATAATTTCTTACGAACCCTGACGAGAATCTGGTGTGCCGCAAGTTTCCATTTTTGACCAACAGGTTTTACTTTATCTCAATAACCAGAATTAACTGCAATTTACTGTTTGCCATCTCGAGGTCCGAATTATTTATAAACGAAACCAAAAAAATGACGTGATATCTTTTGCAATGCAGAAACGTATACGTAGTTACCTGATTCTCTTTGATCCTGTGAAGCTGTAAAATCCTTCGTCCTGGAACTCGCGGAAAGCGCGCGCGCGTTCTCGTTTTTCGTGGCGCGGGGACACTTTACTTCGAGTGACACGTGTGGACTGAACCGAAATCTGCAAGAACGGACCTTGCTTGTCTTTAGCGGCCTCACTTCTTCTCTCCCACCGTGCTGGTGGTGTGCAGGCCGAGGGCGATTGTGCTTGCCAGCGAAAAATTAAAACGCGCGCAATTAACAAACGAGGGAACGAACCGGCGAAAACAATAACGAACAATCGCCTATTTAGCCTGTTAGAAAGTGTACATGCGACTGAGGTTGATTATTTATTAGCGACCGGCTGAGGTCACAAGGATATGCAATATTGCCTGGCTGGCCGACGCAGAAAATAAACTGGCACATTCCTCTCTGCGAGCTGGAGCATGAGAAAGAAGTTTCCCTCGCAGAAAAACGCGGAGTGATTTATGAAAACTAATCGGTAATTTTCTGCATTTCGCGATAATTTCGTCTTACACAAGCTTAATTAAGGCGACAGCAAATTAAGACTTGATTGTGGAGTTTCCAGAAATTGCATTTATAAAACAGAACGTAAATGAACTCTCATTCAAATTACTTCTGCGTAATTGTTAGATCCTGGTGTATAGGCAATCCGCAAATCAAAAACGAATGACCTGTCGACTGTCGATTGTTTCAGGACGATGGGATTCGATTGTAAAAGTTCTGCACCAAAAAAATAATTTTGGAGAAAGGACGTCGTAATTTCATTTCGAATAATAAACTGGAATGCAACGCAATGTCATTACTCAATTAGAGCCATCCTTTATTCCTATAGGGTTCGTAAGAATATTCAGAAAATTTTCATTTGTCGACTCTTTCAATCCATTTGCAACAACTCGTTTCTTGTACAGCCAAATCTATTCATCCAGAAGAGAGAACTACTCGTTTTACGCATTATTTGCACCAGGTAAAAACAATTTGTTACCATTTCATCATAATTCGTTTTCTTTTCTTTTTTTTTCCAAGCGTAAATCGATGTTCTTATTGAACCTGTCCCGGTATAAACAATCGTTAATTTTACGCTCACGTTAATTTCTCACCTCAAATTCAAACGTAGTGAAGAACTAAAGTGCACAAGTTAACGCAAAGAAGAAGAGAAAAAAACTAATTAAAATTAACACGGTTTCACGAAATACGGCGAAATAAAAAACAGTTGGGTGATGTAATGCGGAACGTTCTTTTTTTTTCTAGTGGGAAAAGAATTCGGGAAAAATGCAAATTGGTTGTGAACGAATTAAAAGAAAGTAATTACGTTTCGTCAAATTAAAAATATTCGAACCTTCTAATAATAAGTTAAGTATACTCAACAATTAATTAATTCGGATTATAACAATTTTCAAATGGCAGTGACAAGTCAGCTTGATTGCAAAAAGGCCCTAATTGAGTCCCATTTAGCAGAAGAGTAGCTCGAAAACTCCATCGTAATCCTGACGACCAAGACGACTTACGAAAAGAAAGACCGCAATTGCAAAGCAAATTGGTCGTCGGGATTGAGATGCAGCTCTCAAGCTACTCTTTTGCTTAGGGGGCCCCAATTAGGGCTGCAATAACCATACAGAAGATCATCTGGGGCCCCATTGCAATCAAGCCGATTTGCAGTCAACACGCCAATTGTCCGCGTTGGCCATCTTATGTGTGATAGTTCATGAGACAACAGCATTGCTACGAATTAACTATTCTCAGCATAATTAAAGGTCAAAACCCAGCCGTGCGTTGTCGTAACTATGTGGTAACAGTAATTAGTAAGTGAAGAAGATTGATAAAGGAAAAAAACAATTTAATTGGTAAGGTATCGGGTTGAGGAATACTCCTCGTACCTTTAGGCTTCAACTGCTAAGGTCATATGGCCAAACCTACTAGAATTTAGTCGAATCTAGGGGAATTTCACATGCCAAACATTTATTATAATTATTTCTATTCGTAGTCGTACAAAAGTCCTTCTGAACTTGCTTTCGGTATCTCAATAGTCCAAGACTCTACCAGCTGCGCCACTGAAGACGTGTTTGTTGTCTATGCAATGCAAATATTTGATAAAATGACTCTCAGTAATCAAATATACTACTATCTGGGCCACTGAAGGCTTTGTTGAGAGAAGGAGAGGTGTTTGTTATAATCTTATAAATGAATCTCTCTTTCCCTACCACTTTGAAAATTGCCGTCGACACCAAATATTTAAGAACAATAAAATAAGGCTGCGATAGACCACTATCATTTATTAAATTGTAGCGTCTTCGTAGGTAATTTTTATTATCCCGACGTGAACTTTAACAAATATAAAATACTAGTTTGAATAACAAATATTGGAAATAAATAGATGAACAATTAAAATAATATATTTAACTAAGTACTCGGTGGTCTGCCCTCCTCCCTGGTTATCGTCTAGGATCTTGGAAGCCGGTGTCACTGATAATGGAATGAATGATGCTGGAAGACGAGTCTGAGGAAGTAACTCTTGATTCCCGCAATGTGCCTTATGTCTTCTCTCCAACAACTGGCTTCGAAGGCGTCGATAACCTGTGTGGGTGATTGCTCGACAAAATTCTGCGCAAGCAGTTTTATGAGTGCTGCTCGAGGGTTGGTCAACGCCAACGCAGTTGTGTGTTCTCAACAAAATTCTGCACAAGAAGACACTAAGTTGGAGTGTCTCGCGTTCTCGCTTTTATAGAGTATTTCTGTAACTCTGCTTCATTACTGTGAATGCATACTAGAATCAACAACGTAGAGAGCTGCATTCTTTTCGTCAAGGGGCAGTCTTTTTGTATTTGCGGCCAAATTTAGGATGCGAGTTTATTCGTTGGCCAATCAGAAACGAATGTGGTTTCGTTTTAATTCGTCGAGGGGCGGAATTAATTTTGTTTACATTTAACGATTGACGTCGTTGCTTTGCTTGACGTTTGTCAATCTGACGTTTCTTAACGTCTGTCATCATGACACAATTGACTAGTCGCTAAGCAACGTATGAACCCCCCACGTAGATAGGTAAAATACAGCAATTACCGCTTTTTTGAGCCAAAAGCACGCCAAATTTGACGCAGTGCCTTGTTTCTTACACCTTGAGGAATTCCCTTTTCGGAACGTTTTTTATAAACCTTAAAGCTGCAGGTTGGCATTTTTAATTATTATAAGATTAATTATTTTAAGTCCGTTAGTTAGATAAAACCTGTGTGACGTTTAAAATTGCGTTTATCCACCATTTTTAGTCAAATTTAGATTTACATTGGCTTACTGAATTGCAGTACTTCATACAGCCTGTTTCATTGAAGATGCATCAAACTTGAGGGACACGTTTCTGACATTATTTCAAACAAAATATTTTAATAAAAAAATTTAATCGGAGCAAGTTGAAATTTGCATAATTTGGAGTCGATGTTTTTTGAAATACTGTAGCGCGTGGAATCGTAAAACAAAACCGGCGATCTAAAATGCATTTATGAATGGCACACAGCTGCAGGGGGGTAATAAATCCAGCGAAGAAATTTATGACTAGATTTTATTTTGCCCTTGACCGAAAGCTCGGTGTATTGAACTTTGCCACACGTCCAATGCAGTAGCGATGTGAAATCGCGTGGATATTTAAACTTATTTAATTTAATAATAAATTATTAATTATTAATTATTATAAATTATTAAAGTATTAAATCTAATACCATAACGTCCTTAATTGGGGTAATACGGCGAACAGTTTTGGGTAAAACTTGGGCGCTAAGTTTCTACGAACGATTTCATGAAACGATGAATGTGAATAATAAATTCTTAAATAAGCGCAAACTACTGAATGTTTGAACAATCCTAAAATTCTTCAACTAACAATTAGAAAATTCGTATTAAATGGATAACAGAAAATAAACGACTAATTATTATTTTTATTGATTGCCAACAACCATGATGTTTTAAATGTGTTTTGCCGAAGCGACTGGGGCGACATTCTAGAGTCAATTAACCAATAAACCGATTTCGTATGTGAATGAGTAATAATCCATTCATTCTCATTTAAAGTCTATCCTAAAAATATGCGACTTTGCTTTCCCTTCGATTTTCTCTAAATTTATTCATATACAGAATAAATTTTACAAAGATACTTTTTTCTTTTCCAGACATCTACCCGCATACCAAGTTTGATGCATCTTCAATGAAACACCCAGTATATTCAGTGACTTTATCCCCACAAAGTCGAAAACGACCGGTTTCGTCGATACTTTCAAGCGTGCAACGAAGTTTCCTTACAATTTTGCAATTTTGGTGGTGCTGTTCTTGGCGCTGTGATGCTTTTATTCTATTTAACACGACCACAAACAGCCATGGTGTCCTTTCATACAAATATTTTAGTTTGTAACAGTCAGCCAGACGATTCTAGGCATAATACAAAGAAACCTGCCAAGTACGTACAGATTGTATCAGTGAAACTTGAAAAAAGGCGAAGACAGGGCAAAAATGAGGATTTAAGACAAGTGCGCAGACTATTCCAACTAAAAATGAAATATGTGATATCTTTCAAAAAGGATCCGAGTCTTACAAAAATCGCTTTTCTTCGGATATTTCTTAAATTTAGATTTCTTCTGGAGTATCGTGTTTGCTATACTGTTATGATTTCGGGGTTCACAAATTTGAATCATTGTTTATTTTAAAAACACTTTAAAGTTTACGATCGCTTAACGCAATAAAATCACTATAATAACGAGCAGCAACACTTGTCCAACAAATAACACTTCTATAACTTAATCGTTCTACTCTAATTGTTAGGTACATACTTCGCTTAAGGAGTAAAAACTGGTTTCAATCGCTCGCCGCTGCTGGCATATATACTAACTCATTCTTTCGAGAATAGCGTTCCAGCAAATCCAAACCGCCATCTACGACGAGTCTGGAAAGTACTAGAATCTTTGGCTGGCTCCATAGATGGCGTGATCAGGCTAAAAATAGGAATTTGCATCACGGAATGTAACAAGACTTTCTTTTATCTCTTAATTTGCCTTCGATATCCCAATAATTCAATACACTACCAGCTGCGCCATCCAAGTCTTGTTGTGTACACGTATGTTCGATCCCTATCGAATAACGTAAATTCTGAGAATTTGAATCAAGACATTACAAAGAAATTAATGATAAAAGAATTCTAAGTCTCTACCTCTTACCTTTTGATAATAATAGTGACAAAATATGTCAGTTGTGTATTGAAAAGTGTTAGACAACGTCTTTTTCCAAAATACCTCTTTTTTAATGTTTGCACTTCTGTTCATCGATGTAAGAGTTCTAAGATATTTATTGAGATAAAGAAATCTTTTAATTCCATACGTAATCACACGTTATACAGAAGCTTTTTACTTTGAACTTTTGAATTTGCCTTCGGTATCTCAATAGGACTTTGTACTACCAGTTGCGCCATTAACGATTTTCTTACCGATGTATGGCTACATATATTTGATAATAAAGTACATTCATTGGTACTTACAAGTAACGCGAGGACTTTTTAGGGTATAACGCAAACTGAATATGTACTTCCATTTTGTTGCGATCAGTATCAGAAAACTCCAGGCATATTATAGATGAATTCCGGAAAAATATATGTGTATCTTATGAAAGAGGCCACACGTTTTATACGTACGTTTTTCCTTGTGCTTTTATATTTGCCATCGTATAAGACATATTTGTAATGGGCTGTTCCGAATTCTGACCTACCTTGATCACGTCTTCAGTTTTCTCTGGTAGTGGTGAGTCTCCTTCTTGGTTCGCTTTTACAAACTCTATGTATTTATCGAAGGTACTTTGGGAGAAAGACCCATCACCCTGCTTCGTCTTCAAAAATTTTAAATATCCTTTTAGAGTTGGTAGGACTTTGCTGATGTGAATTCGATGTAGTCATCTAGGAAAGGCATTTTTTTGAAAGGGGAGTTTCTTCTGGATTGGTCTTCATAAACTCCATGTATTCAGGTAGATTGAGGTCTTTTGGTGCTTTCAGAAACTCGAAGTATTTGCCCAGGGTATGTTGGTCGCCCTTCTCTTTTAAAAACTCGATGTATTCATCCAAGCGATGGTCGTTCTTCTTTTTCAAAAATTCGATGTATTTGTCCAGGGAATGCTGGACACCCTTCTCTTTCAAAAATTCAATGTATTTATCCAGAGAAGGCACCTCTTCGAATTTTAAATACTTTCCGTGGCTTTCTTCTTCCTGCCCTTTCGCCTTCTTGAACTCGATATAATCGTTTGGTGTTGCTAAGCTTTTGAAATTTAGGTATTTGTCTTCTGGTACCTCTTTGGTCTTCATAAACTCGATGTATTCATTCGCCTTCATGAACTCGATGTCTTCAGTTAGGCCCAGGTCTTTCAAGCTTGCATGTTTGACCTTCACAAATTCAAGGTAGGCGTTCAGGGAAGGCACATCCTTGAAACCCAAATATTTCTTGAGATTTTCTTCGCTTGCCCCATCCTCTTGCTTTGTTTTCACAAACTCGATGTACTCAGATGGGCTCAAGTTTTTCAAGACTGAAGCTTGGTTTGCTTTAACACACTCAAGGTATTCATCAATGAAAGGAAAAAGTAACTTACGCCTCCTCTTTCTTTGGTTTTCATAAACTCAAGGAGTGGCGAGTCTCCTTCTTGGTTCGCTTTTACAAACTCTACGTATTTATTGAAGATACTTTGGGGGAAAGATCCATCACCTTGCTTCGTCTTCAAAAATTCTAAATATTCTTTCAGAGTTGGTAGGACCTTGCTGATGTGCTTGTGAACACCTTCTTTTGGAGCAGGCGCAAGTAATTGTATGTGTTCTTCTTCGTTGGCTGCGCGTTTCTTTTCTTTTCCAATTTCAATTACATCTTCTTCTTGATGCGCTTTCCCAATTTCTTCGAATTTGTCGACGTGCTCGTTCAGGTTTAAAAAGTCACTTTCCGAACTTTCGACTTTTATAATAGGCTGTTTCGAATTCTGACTTACCTTGATCACGTCTTCAGTTTTCTCTTCTTTCGTGTTTAGCGATTTGGAATCAGAAACCTTAATAAATTCTTTTTGGTCTTCATCAGGGAACTTGGTCTTTATGACTTCTTCATTTGCTTTGATGATTTCCTGCTCTTTCTGAAGACATTCATCCCCCTTCTGTTCCACTTTGATGATTTCTTCTAGGGCTTGGTTGTGAAATAAGGGATGCTTGATGATTTCTTCAACACCATCCTTTTTCAACTTCATCGAACTTAAGTCAACTGGTTTGACACCGTCGTCAACTTTAATGATTTCGCTTTGTTCTTTGGGTTTGACCTTCATAATTTCTTCACGTTCCTTATGGATTGGTTCCGTTTCTTTACGATGACATTCGCTTTGATGATTTTGCTCTGCCCTTGCTCGTGTTGTTTAATTTCTTTGAATATGTTGATGTCGATATCCTTTTTCAACTTGGCTAGTGGTACACTGTGGTGATCGATCCTTATAATTTGATCTTCCTGTTTGTCTTGCTGAATGACTTTCATAATACCTTTTGATTGTTTCTGTTTGATGAAATCTTCTGGTTGTTTCTGTTTGATGAAATCTTCTGGTTGCTTCTGTTCCAACTTCATAAATCATATATCTTGGTGCTTTGCCAGAGGCGGATCTAAATCTTTTGGTTCATCAACTCTTATAAATTCTTCTTCCTTCTGGGCATATTCTTCTTTTTTCGTCTTCAACGTAATCAGATTCTTCTACTTTAATAATGTCAGCTTGTTTAGGACTTTGGGGGGAACCTGACTGTGGTTCATCCATACAATGTTCTTCCTCGTCTTTGACGACGGCCTCTACTTTCACGTCCAGGCGAAGCAAACCAGTGTTAACTTCATGGGCTTCACTTCAGAGCTTTGCGCTTCGACAGGGGCAACGTCGGGGCTCAACAGGTGAAGATACTTGAGAAGCAAAGCTAAATCTGTGGAATGCTTACCGCTTTCTTGCTTTTCTTCTGTCGGTTTAGGAACGCCTTGTATGTTTGGCTTCACCAATATGATTTCTTCTTCCTTTTTGTGGTCTACCCCTCTCCCTCCTTTGGTATATGCTTGTAGGTATTTATTTCTTCTTGTAATTCTTCCTCTTTCGTTTTGGGAGCCTCCTCCTTCTTCGCTTCACTCGAAATTTTCAATACGTCTTCTGATTGGACGCCTCCCTCCTTCTTCTTCTTCTCGCTTGGCATTTTCAAAGTGGTGGATAGAATTGAAAATAAAATGAACAAAGAAAGTAGATTAAATAAACAGGTAGTTTTTCTTACCTCCTTTCTCACTCCTTTTTTACCAAATCTTAGTCAAACCATTAATGACTCTTTTTGTGCGTTTCTGGATTGAGCTTTAGCGATCTAGGAATTGTTCTCAGCGCCCTTTTTTATGATATGAAGTTTGGCCCTTCGTCCCGGGATTGCCGATATTGTCACATATTCTCTTTTTTCTAATAACAAGAATTAAAACAGGCAAATGGATGCTCTCCTTTTAAAATTGGGCGCGGGCATTCGATTGACTTTTCTTTGAGATAGCAGTATTTGAATAATTCATCCGGCATCTCTAAGAGGGGTAAAATGACATCACCCGTCACATTCACATTTAAACTTTACCATTTAATTCTTTGTTTACGTCGATTCAGATTCATACGTTTAAATTTTGTGATTGCAACGTTTTACAATTTATTTTAAAATAATATTTTTTTTACAGAATTTCCATTTCTTACGTATATAAGAATTATTCTCTACATTTATATAGTAATACTAAATTTAATAAGAATATAAAATTCTAAATGTTAACAACAGAAAATAATCAAATTAAAAGTTCCTGCATTCCACAATTAAAATCTTTTTTTGCGAGATTGAAGATACTACGACCTTTCACAGCTATCTATCTATACGTTTAAATAATACAGTGGCATCATCTTACTGATGAGAGCCGTTAAGGTTCGAAATACCTGTCCAAGTTTTTGAATTGGTGTTGGGCTAAACTGCATTATTTTATTTAAAAAAACATCGACAGTAAACTATTGGTAAACCAAAGCTCTTATTTATGACGAAAACTCATCGTAAACATGACATTCGTAAAGTGACAATTGACGTACGCTTAGGCAAAATGTCAAGTTAATATCTGCTTCACCACCACAAAACAAAGAAATGCAATTAGTTAATCTAAATCCTTCGCAGCAAGGACCACCAGTTGACTTCTCACGAATCTTATGCAATGCGGATCGCATTGTGAAACACGCATTAGGATGAAACGCTCGCCATTTGCCAGATCGAAAAAGATAAGTCGTGAAATATCACACGCCCCCACACTCGAAAAAAATAGCTTAGTTTTAATTGCCAAATTACAAGAAGAACGACAATTTACGTTCGGTTTCTGTGCACTCTGTTGTTATTACGAATGCTGCTACGTTCTTCCCAGTAATTACATTTTTACGCGTAACCAATCGCAATTTACAATTACTGTACTTTTACCGCTTCAACGGCGCACGGTATTTTTTTTTAATCTTTAAACTCCCCGTTAACTGCTCCATAATTGGATGCATTATGCACTCATTACACTCCCATACGTGCTCGACTAATCCATCTTTAAATTCTTCATTGCGTCACAATTTTTTTTCTACATTTTTTATCAGGATGGCGTCCCTGAAATACATGAGGCTGAACGTCTGGTGGTTTTATGGCCAGGGGCTTTACAAAATCAACCGAAATTCGAGCCGCCCCATCAAGCTTTTGTATTCGCTGTGGAGGTTGACTTGTGTGTTTTGTCTTGGCTCTGTCATGGTACTTTCTGCAGTTGATATCCTTATGAAGGACAGTTTCGATTTTAACTTGATCGCAGTGGATATTATGTTTATGGGTGAGAGCGCTTTGATTTGGAATTTGTTTTCAGTTTTCCTTCAGAGCCGATCCTAAACTCCCGGACAACCTTAGACCTGCAGACACTACCTCGAACTTTTTAGTTCGACCTTGGAGGGAAGAATACTGAGTTAATTTCATGCTCGGGACCTAAACTCAGAGTCGATCTAACTCCTAAACTCCTCCAAACTCAAAAGAGGGAGAAACTGCTGAATTGGTTGTAAAGTTACTTACTAGACAACCTCGACCAGGCAGGAGCAATTTCGAAATTGCATTTGAAGCCGGTATCCTAAACCTCCAGGAGTCAAGCTCGACTCTAGCCTAACGAACTGCTGAGTTGTTGATGACACGTCCGCTTCGAGCTTGAATCCAGAGCCAAGTCTTAAATTTCCAGTTTACTGCCGAGGTTCAGAGGCGATTAAATTATAAGTCCTCAATTTTCTTCCCAGACGAGGCCCAAATTGCTGAGTTGGTTATGAGCAAGCTCACCTGCAAGTTTGAATTACTGAGTTAGCCATGAGCTGCTTAAACTCGGATCTAATAATCTACAATCGTAATTTACCGAGAAACAGGAACGAATTGCTAAGTTGGACTAAGTGGCATGCTCCAAATTTGAATGTGGAACTTGAATTTAGAACCCATAAACTAAAATAATCGTGAGTCATCGGCTATTTGAATTAAACTCGGTATCCTAAACTTCAAGGTTGCAAGCTACTCGAAGTCAGATGACTTTTTGTTAACTAGTCAATTCCGGATTAAACCCGGAATCTATTTAATTCTCAGGCAAGCTCGATTCTGGCGGGATGATCTACTGAGTTGGTGTCAGCAGTCTGCTTCTGACTTAACTCGGACTTGATATCGTAAACTTTATTCTCAAACATGTTCCAACTAGTGAGTTAGTCGTAAGTCTCAATTCTAGACTTGAACCTAAAATCAATTTCTTTTTGACTTGACATAACTCGCCTACTCTGAATGTAAACTGAAAGTCAGTTGAATTACTGAACGGCCTGGCTCGAATTTAAGCTCAGGTCTATAGGGACCCACTTCTGATCTGCTTCGAGCTTGAAACCCAGAGTCATTAACCTACACTCCAATTTACTTTCTAGACAAGCTCGACTTTTTTTAAAAACGTTTTTGACCAACAAGAAATGTTTCGATTGTTATTCATTTTTCTTTTTCATTTTCTTATGTGATTTGTAAAAAAATAATTAAACTTAATCAACTCCTACATCAGCGTTTACAACACTACTTACAATTTCATGTCGAGAACAACGCATTAGAAATTCCAAACCAGGAGGAAATTACACGACAGATACTGGAAATCATTTACTTGTTACATACATACACATTTTTAGATTTTTTTATATAATACTGAACGCGTTTTAAAAACAGCCTTCCACAAATTTCTTCACTTTATGGTGTGCGTTGCATCTAGGGTACACGGTCCAAGCTGTGAAACCTTGCACCCGTTGTATGTGTCGTGTACAATCCATGTCGTCTCGAATATTCTCATCCCGAAGACTCGCGCAGGATGTGTTACAACCTCTTCCAGACGGCCGACACCAAAACAACTGACTTATTTGAAACAAACCATGATCTCCACTTTGGTGATTTATGGCGGCTGTGTCAAATCTTGATTCGTGGAAAGCGATGCAAACCCAAGTCGCCACTTGCTCTTTCGGAATTCTATGGACGTGAAGGAGCTCCCTGGCCAGTTCACATCGATTGTACACTTTACAATTGCCGCAGGAAAAAAGCAAGTAGAAGCACAAGAACTTCAACAAGTTTGAGGAATATATGATGAAGACAAGGTCGCCGAACGCACATGATCCAAGCTTATATACCCAAAACTATATGATGATTTTATGACTTTTAACATTTGTGGTTCTCGGCCGAATTCTTTGTTTTTTCCAGCTGATAATGTTCTTATCAAAGGCCGAGGTAAAATTCAACGAAAATACGTGAGTGTAAATTTATCAGTAATTTTTATTGCAGTAGACAGAAATATAAAAATGAGCTTAATATAAGTCAAAAAGGTTTCAAATAGCAGTAAAGAACAAATTATTTTGATTCTTATTACTTTTTAATGATGTAAAGTACAACCGAAACAATGGATACTGCAGCTCCTAATCCAATAAGCACCCAAGTCACGACGTCCAAAATAACCAATTTGTTTAAGTATTCATCCTTTAGTTGTTCTACCAAGTCGTCTGTTAATTGGACACCCTAAAAGATGGCATTAAATATCTTATTTTCACTTTTGAATTTTTTTATTACCTCTTCGATCCATAACAATGGCATAACGGAAAGAGGTACTTCATTGGTAATAGTGATTTTATCTATAGGCCGTATAAACATGTTGAACTGTATCCTTTTGCCTCCTTCTAGTGGAAAACCAGTCCCCTAGAAAAATTATTTACGTAAATCAACAAGTTTAGTCTCCATTTGATAGTGGTAACCAAAATTAATTCTAAAAGGGTTAAGCTACATTTACAAATCTTCAACCCTTTTATGAAATTAGTTTTACTTACGGGTTCGATGTTAATGAAAGTCGTGTGCTTCTCTGGATCTGATTTTAATCCTTTAACTGTGCTGGCATAGCTTTCGTCGCTCCAAGCTAAATGAGGAAAACTGATGATGACTGGTGCACCTAAAATACAAAACGTAAGAAGTCACATTAAAAAAATTTAATTCAGTTGCTTTATTAATTCTTAGAGCCATATAACACAATGATGTTTAATTTGTTATTAAAGTTGCGCACAAATTTGTTTTAAAAAATTATTTCTACGAAGTACTGTTAAATTGTTAAACAAAATTGTGAATATGGCTGTTGTATCATAAATGACCCTGTATGTATGCACTCACCAATGCAGTTGTACATATCTCCAAAACCTTCTGGCAAACAGTTTACTATTTCTCCTTGCAAATTTCTAGTTTGATTTGTGCAATAACAAGAATTTTCTCCAATATTGGATAAAGCGTTTCTGGATAATTTACTAACTTGGCCATCGATTCCTTTATATACTGAATTCCCACTGTAGTCTAATTTTACTATCCTACAAGTTAGAATGTATTATAAAACGTATTTCTCAAGAACTACCGTTGACTTCTTTATCTTCATCATTTATTTATTTTTTATACAGGCTTTACGTCTTTTGCGTTTTCTTCTAGAAATATAAGTCGATCGTTTTAGTTAAAGGATTCTTTATGAATTATTTTTTCTGTGTGGAATTATTTTTTTTACAATTGCGATTTCATCTTTTTTAATAAAACTAACAATTTTGTCCTTTTCATCAGAATCATCAAATCAAATAGAATTTGACTGCTACAAATTGCACCTAATATTTTTAATTATGTACTGCAGAGCCGCTATTAGGATGTAGCAAAGGTGGCATTTGTCACAGGGGCGCCTAATGGATTGAATTGGGTTGAAGTAAAAATTTTAAAAATACATAAGTTAAACGATAAAATGTATATAATCAAAATACATAAAGTCTAGAAGTGTTCATAGATTATGACCTCACTATAAAGAGACTTAAAGAAAAGGCGAGGCCCACCGCTGCCCGTTGTGTAACATTGTGCAAATCCAAATTGTACTGTTATACGGTTTTTACTTTTTAGTAAAAGAAGCTACCAGAACCAACCACTTAAGTTCTACTTGTATCGATGACTGTATTACAAATCGTAAATCGGAATGTAAGTATACACTTCTAAATTTCCATTACTTAAATCATAAGATAATCGTAAACCCCCATGATGTTAGTATAAATCATAATAGAAATAAAACAAATTTAATTTATAGGAGACATATTACAAATTGTGCCATAATCCAATGTACAAGCGCTTTAAATAATTACAACTGGGATGATGTATTGAGTAGCTATGGGGAACTGGAGGCACAGACCAAACGTTTAATACATTTCTGGATATAGTTTTAACGATTTACTTGACCGCAAATGAATATCGTTTTTTATTTACCTGCAAATATCAGTATTTAGTATATCGTATGCACTGGTGTCGTTATTAAAGGGCGGATACACAGTCGAATCTCTTCCCCTAATTTTATTACAGACAGACTCTTCAGGGGCCCAATAAGTCAGAAGCTCTTCACCGTTCCATCGCCTTATCGCCCCCACTTGATGTATATCTTTTAAACCGGCGATTACTTCATATTGACCGTCGTTGGTATCATTTTTCTAAAAGCGAAAGACTTTGTTAATCGATAAACACCATTTACTATAGTCATACAAAGTTGAAGAAAGAAAAAACAATCATGTCAGTTGCCTCGTCAATGCTCAACGTTTTGATTGCCGGAACCATCGTCCTCATGTTTTTGCAAAGCAAGTTGTACTTATTAGTGGATGGATCGCAAAATTTGTAACCCCCGAAGAGATAATTTTTCACCGTCACTTCGTGAAATAAACTTTTTGTATCCGGAAAAGCGCTCTGCCAATTTGAGTCCACCACTGTACTTAATCCGATACTCCCTTCTGCATGCTGAAAGGCCGCCTGAAATTTCCAGTTTCAATTTGTTCTTTTCTCTTTAGGAAATCTTACGCACTTGTAGGGGCACGTTTAACATGATAAGGGTGTCACTTTCTTTGAGAGGGGCGGAAGCTTCGCCGTCAAATTTGAACACGCGGTTTTGAGTGTACGTTAAAATATCCGATTCTTCATTGTAGGTGACGCCTTGCTTCTCCGGGTAGACACTGCAAACAAAGTTATTTAAAAATGGTTTACTTTAGGTTTGAATTTTGAGTACTTGTAGACATATGGACCTCTTTCTTCGACGTGTGGTACGGCGCCCTTCATCACATCGTCGGGGTTTGTAACGTGGAATAAATAAACTTTAAATTTCAGGGGGAAAGGTAGTTTAACCCATCTTTCGTATTGTTCGGTACCCTCTTTTAGTTGCACTTTCTGAAATAAAATTTTCATTTATCCATAGGTGTCTTTCCTTCAGATTGTTCTGCACTTACTTCTATTATTTGATCCTCGATGATATTTTCGAAAACAATAAAACCTAAAACCGCCCCCAACGCGATTAAACAAATCCCCAGCACAGTAAAAGTTAGCAGGAGCTTTCCGCGGGAACACATTTTGCTACTTTATTGTTGCGATGAAGTCTTGCACAAAGAGGCCGAAATATAAACACTTATATTGTGTTTTCGTTGAGGATTATCTAATCCAGAATCAAAGTTTAATATTTACTGTGCGATTATAATCGGTGTATGCACAAAGTGCATTTGAATGTTTAGGTGCAATTTTTTGTTTTTATGGGCAGCGGAATCACTAATAGTTTATATTTATTTTTTTAGTTTTCTCTAATTTACTGTCGCTTCGACGTACATTAGCATTTGAATTAGAAAGAAAAAATAAATAATTCGGGGTGAGTTCCAATTAAATTAAATTTTATTCAAAATAATTCTTTAACTTTAAGTAATACAGGCAACACTTTCAGCAAATTTGTGAAACAAGTTATCTAACAAGGGAAGTATCCCAACCCGAAAATCCAAAAAAAATTGAAACTTTAGGGGTTAGTAGTTCACCTTAGGATAACGGTGCCATTTTTTATCGGCCCAAAAACGCTTTAAACGGGGAAAAGCACCCTTCGAAATTTCTGCGATTTTCGGTTTTCTGCGAATAACTCGGTAACCAGCAAAGAAAAAAATTTTAATTATATGGCAAAATATTTGTCTTTCAATGCTCTATCACATATATAAAAATTGTCACCCCTTATAGTTTGAAAATCAAAATTTACCCCCTACCACACCAATCTGAGAAGTCAAAAAAATAATTCATTGTTCTGGGTGAGTAGTCCACTTCGGGTGGAGTGCAGTTAAATTTTTTTAACACTCCGAAAAAATTTTTAGGGGATGAAAACACGTTTCATACTTTCTATGTTTTTGAGTATTTGGTGATCTCAATACCAGAGCGCTTAAATATTAATATTACGTATCAAAGTATTAATTTAGAAGTTCAGAAATCTAGGCATATCTTTATCATATTATTAATCTAACGCACGTATAAGTACAGAAAAGGAGGGTTTAAAAAAGACGTACAATCAAAACTACTCACTTGCGTGTACTTAGATGATGTTAATCCTAGGACTTTTGCCTTCCTGCCGACAGATGCTTCGGAAATTAAGAAAATTATTACAAATTTTAAGAATATTAATAGTGCAGGCATCGATAATATTTGTGTAAAAATTATAAAAGCGACCAAAGACGTCCTTGCTGAACCATTAGCACAAATAATAAATTGTTCAATTATGTCGGGTAAAATCCCTTTGTCATTGAAGACCGCGGTAATAACACCTATTTATAAAAAGAACGATGTTCTGGAGGTGAATAACTATCGTCCTATATCTGTTCTTTGTACTATGTCAAAAATCTTTGAATCCGTAATTTCTGATAGACTGAGGAAGTTCGCCGATATCAGTGACTTATTAAATGATTCCCAATTCGGTTTTCGCGCGGGTAGGTCAACGGAGGGCGCTGCGGCTAACTTTTTGCACCCCATTTACGAGCAAATTGACCAGGGGCGACACGTATTGGGCATCTTCTTCGATCTATCCCGTGCTTTTAACTGTCTAAACATTTCGTTTGTCTGTGACAAGTTGAATGCACTAGGTATAAGAGAAACAATCTTGGAATCTTATTTATCTGCACGCAGACTATGTATAAAAGTAAAAAATACATTCTCTTCTGAATACGACATAAACTGTGGAGTTCCCCAGGGGTCTGTGCTGGGACCATTAATTTTTTTTACTTTTTGTTAATGACTTAACGAAGTATACGTAAAAGCTGAAAAAATTATCATGTTTGCGGATGATACTTCTATGATGGTGTCAGCTGGACCCAGGAGGAGCTTCACCAGAAGATATCTGAGGTTATTACTCAATTTGATACGTGGTGTCAAAGAAACAAATTAATCCTCAATGCCGATAAGACCATAATTATAAAATTCTTTAACAGAAAACACACTGATAAAGTAACTTATAAAATCAATGGAACAGGAATACAACCTGTAGAGACAACAAAATTTTTGTGAATATATAACGATGAGGGGCTAACCTGGTCTAAACATGTAGACTACATTAGTACTTGTTTAAACAGATCGTACTTCGCTTTACGACAAACGAAAAACATGCTCTCAATTAACGAATTAATTTCAGTTTACTACGCCTTGGTCCACAGTAAATTATCTTATAATATTATATTATGGGGTAATGCCCGTGATAGCCACAGAGTGTTTGTTGCACAAAAACGAATAATCCGTCTATTATTCGATTTAGATTACAGGGAATCTTGTAAATCCACCTTTAAAGAAAAAGGTATCTTGTCTTTTCCTTCCTTATTTATTTATAAAAGTCTACTGTATTTCCATCGAAATAAGGAAAAATACCACACCCGTTCAAAAAACATGTTTCGTATGGCAAAACATAAAACAAGCAAATTTGAAAATTCCATTTCACTCCTAAAAATGAAACTCTTCAATAGGCTTCCTAACGTAGTTGCTTCTAGCATGTATAATGTATTTAAGAAAAATGTTTGTAAGCTGCTCACTGAGAAGTGTTATTATTCTATAAATGAATACCTTCAGGATAATTTCAATGTTATTTCCTTCTAGACTTTAGACTTTTAGAATTAAGATGTACATCCATGTAAATGATACCGTATAAATAAAGATTGAATTGAATTGAAAAAAAAAAACAGAGCAAAATATTTATTTCATTAACAATAAGTACAAAAGGTAGTAATAAATCCAGTTACATGTGATGAAAATGATATACTTGGAAAAAGTGTTCGAAGCATAGAAACCTATTACCATGCACGTATTAAAGCTTCAACTCCACAAACTTAACATCGAGGTTGAACTGAACTATCTGAATTTGAAAATGCAAAACTGACGGGATGATCGAATTTTTTCGGTTTGTTGATAATATATCCACTTTTGTACCAACTGTAGGCAAACAAATTTATATATCTTGGAGCCGAGAGTTGATTGTGTATAAATGATAGTAATTTTAGGACGTTATTTCTTGCATGTAAATCTATGACATAGATTTACATGCAAGAAATAACGTCCTAAAATTACATAGATTCTATGTCAAATTGTGCAAGAACTACTTGATCGGAAAATGCTTTTATGAAACCTTTCCAAACTTGAAAACTAAATACATCCAAAAGTTGGATCATCCCTGTAGTTTTTTTTTTTTTTGATATTTTCAATATTTGAATATCTTTATATTCATTTGGCGGTACGTTTTGCTATAAAGTAGTGGGACAATGACCTGTCCACGAATCTAATAGTAAAATACTTCGCTGACCTGTGTTTGGTATAAACACATCGAAAAACCAACTTGTGAATAATTCGTTAGTTAACTTTCCAGACGATGATGCTTTTGCACTACATTTGTTGAATGAAATAGAGACTCTTGAACGCGGGATCCAAATCTTCCTCCCGTTTCTTTAAAGACGATATATAAATTTACCTGCAACAGAAATCAATGGAAGAATTGTATAACTGTGAGTGATTGATTGTACAGATTGCACTACTGCTTCGACGCTTTTAGAACCTTGGGGGAGCTAAAGTGTGAGTTGAATATAACTCTAGCTGAAATCCAGTTTCATCTGCATATATATATATTCTCTATACCATAAGTTTCTATATGTTGTTGTATTTCATTGCCATATCCATTTGTTTGATGCTTTAAAGTATTTTAATTGAACATTGTCATTAGCTTCTATTGCCTATTTTCGTAAATGCATATCATAAACTATAGCTCCCACTTCCATTGCAGTTGCAAACTTATTAAAACATAATCTACTATTTTTAAAAGCTTTTTCCTTCGTGAATCGCCTTGTTCTAACGATTTTTCCCACCTGTACAATTGTGGAAGCGACTGGACTTTTCTAAAACGATAGCGTACAGTAGATAAAGATAAACGACCTCTTTTCCCACTTTTCCAATAGTTGACAGCATTTTGTTTGCAATCAGATGTAATGGTTCCTATATTTTCTTCATCTGTATAGGGTGTTTGTTCTTCCTCTATAAACTCTCTCTGATCTTCACATGTAGGTGGTTTATCTTCATCAATATATTGTGATGTATGTGGACGGTTCATGTTTAAAAATTCTAAAAAAGTGTCGGTTTCCACCTCAAAAGACGTATCTGCCATGCTTCTACTGATCAATTGGCAAAAAGTATCGTGAACTCCTCCTCCTGAGCTGACGGTACCGTTCTTCTATTTTCATTATTAGTAAAATTGTACGTCAACATCAACAAATTAATAATGTTAACTGGATTTATTACTACCATTTTGCACGATATGAAAACTCAGCAAACTGAGAAACTACAAACTGCCCAGATTTCCTTTTCGATCAATTTATATATAACGGCAAAGATTCGTTATCAGTCACATGATATCTTGAAGTATTAATAATTACATACATCTCAAGCACTTATATAAAAATCTTTTATCAATTTTATTAATTAACACGCGTTTGTAGATTGACAATGAGTGTATTGATTAACTTATTGATAATGTTAATTACAAAAAATGAGACAAATCTCATGCAAAATGAATGATACCTGATACTGCACAAATGAATAAAAGACTTCAAGTACTATCATTATTTAAATCATTTTCTTGTTAATAAAATAATTTCAATGTCAATATTTTGGTGTTAATTTTTAATTAGAACCTTATCAAAAAAATATGAAGCCGCACAGGAAGGTTCCGATCCAAGAACTAAAAATCAAAGAAAGTGTGAGACGTGTTTTCATCCCCTAAAAATGTTTTCCGAGTTAAAAAAAATTTAGCTGCACTCCACCCGAAGTGGACTATTCACCCAGAGCAATGAATTATTTTTTTGACTTCTCAGATTGGGGTGGTAGGGGGTAAGTTTTGATTTTCAAACTATAAGGGGTGGCAATTTTTACATATGTGATAGAGCATTGGAAGACTAATATTGTGCCATATAATTTTAATTTTTTTATTTGCTGGTTACCGAGTTATTCCAGAAAACCGAAAATCGCAGAAATTTCGAAGGGTGCTTTTTCCCGCTTAAAGCGTTTTTGAGCCGATAAAAAAAATGGCTCCGTGCTTACCCTAAGGTGAACTACTAACCCACAAAGTTTCAAATGTTTTTGAATTTTCGGATTGGGATACTCCCTTTGTAAGTATCGTATAGCTATATTTTGACTATTGTTTATGCTCCTCCATCATAATTATTTATTTTCCTGTGTTTTTAATACCTGGCTGATCTCATAGGCATTTATTTTTCAATAACGTATTCAGTTTTAATAACTGGCATCCAACTGCGCAC
Organism: Serrognathus titanus; assembly: GCA_039766575.1. Taxonomy (NCBI): domain Eukaryota; kingdom Metazoa; phylum Arthropoda; class Insecta; order Coleoptera; family Lucanidae; genus Serrognathus; species Serrognathus titanus. The sequence goes on from CM077911.1 coordinate 2,760,161, forward strand.
TGTAATTGAAGGTAATCACCTCGAACTTATACATACTCGTTGATTACTTTTGAATGTATTCTTTACTGTCTCGTAAACCGTATAACGTAATACGACACAGAAACATGATTGCTGAAACCAGTACGTTGTAGTATGAATAAAATTCAGCACAAAGCACAGTTAAGTACTTACTTATTTAAAAAATTACGTACATCCTCAGTTAACTAATGTAATTGAACTTATTTCTGATTTTTCTTTAAATTAAAAGACATTATAAATCATTATACGCGAAATAACAATAATAATAGCTAGAGTTCGGACACGAGAGGGCGAAGACTCGAGCGTCACAATATGAATGGTCCATAATGTTATACAGTTATTGCCTACCACCACTCACGTGGTTGTCTACACATGTGCCTTGCGAATTCCTATCAATCTGTTTGCAAAAGATTTTTCACTTGAAACGCTACGAGTATCATGCTTGTGATTTTTTCTTTAATTCTTAGTTCCTATTTAATAACATTTTATTGAGTTTACTCTTTACATTTACAACACAGCATCTTAATATGTTATCAGTTTTAAGCAATACGCTTGTAATCTATTAGTCATCGCACTCTCGTGTCCGGCCCCTAATCATAACACAAGGCAAAACGCTAATGTGTCATAAGATTTTTGTTTGATGATGTGAGTTAAAAGAAACAGAAGACAATGAAGTATCTAAAAAAATTAACATTATATTTTGATTTATTTGCTTTACTTGTTCTATTTTCTCAATAACGTTCCTCTAAATAAAATTGAATATGCATTTTTATTATAAATAGAATCAATTAATGAATTTATTAGAAAAATTATTTTTTTAATAACTTACTTCCAATATTTCTTCTTCTTCAGTTGTATGGCCTAACACCAGAAACCCTAACACAGCAACCAGCAAAATGAAAACAGCACACCCCGACGCTAAAGCGAGAAGTAATTGATTGCGACACTTCATTCTTAAATTGCAATTGCAATCGCGACAAAAAAAAATAATCGAGGGGGCACTAGCTAGACATACAACAAATAATGTGGCAATAAAATCTGAGATAGTGATGTTGAAACTACATTAATCGCTAAATATTGTATTGTAAATATTTACCCTGATATTTCATATCTTTGATATCAGTCTGTGGTTTAAAACCGTACTACAAAATTAATTAAGTAATTAATTAATTCTCTCAATATACTGAATCAATTAACAAATTATTTTCATAATAATCCAAATAGAACGACTCTAAAAACAAACAAATCTTGTACGCCAGCCTCGTTCAGATTTACTTGATTTATCACCTGAGGCCCCAAATAAAATATTCAAATCAGAAGTTCTCTTGACATTCACAAATCCATCCGCATAAATTACCATAATGCGAAATTTTAGAAGTAAGGTCACTTGTATGTTGTATAGAGCGTACATACAAGAGACGCATACGCGAGCAGGTTTTAGGCCGGGCCTGCATAATTGGAATACAAATTGAGTTCTGAACGCGTAACTGTATCATTGACCGTTTTAAAATAAACCTGCAGTGTGTAAATTACTTATATCAATATTTTTTTATTGAAAAAAATATGCACCTTGACACTCAATTTACCTAGTTGCGAAATGATTGCTTTTTCGCATTAGTGTGAGAAACTAACTCATACAATGGAGTAATACTTTCATTTATGTATTAATACTCCAATTCCACTTGTTACATAAATTACTATTTTTTTAAACCATACTCATACATTAAGAATTCTTAGTACTCTGTAATGACTTTTATCAAACCACCAAACTAGGTACTACAACAAGGACAAGACAATGTACTTTTTAGGATTGTACTTTACCCAGAATTTCCTGGTAACGCTTCGCATAATTTTATTTGCTTTAATCTTCACCACAAGATAATCATAAATTAAATTCATTGCAGTGTTAAATTTGACAAGTTTTTTTTTTAGCGAAGCAAAACTTGTTTCCTGTAAATAAACACATTTCTTTAGCATTTCAAAACGCTCAGTCACATAAACATTAATGAATTTTTTTCTTTTTGTAAATAAATTCATACATTCGCATTATTTTTAGAACTGCTTTTATTAAACACGTTTGTTTCAAGATATTTATATTTAAAATATCGATGGTATTATTTTTAAATGATCGTCGTTTCGCGCCGCACATGTGGTAGTAACAAGTAATAATAAGTAGTTTGTTTACCTCAAACGCAATCATATCCTCTTCATTTGCTTCATAATTTTGTTTAATTTAAGTTAAGTAGATTAATGACGCCATGAAAGCATAGAACCAGAAAAAAAAAGGTGAGATTATTGACCAAGGATCGAAAAGGGTAGAAGACAAGGATTAGACTTACTTCAAGGTTAACCAATTAAAGACTGAATAAATCCAGTGTCCAAAAAAGCATTTTGAAAAATAGGAATTCATTTTCACAAAGAAAACGAAAATAATGAAAAATAAAATTATTAGTTGCGAAATGAAGAACACGAAGAAAATAATAACATGAAGATGAAACCATATACATTAAAAACGCAATACGGGCCTAGGACATGTTTTTTTTTCCATTTCTTTTTCATTCTTGTTTCTCCAACCCTTTATTTCTACTTCTTGTTTCTTCCGAGAGCTTGAAGCCAACTGTATAGTTCGTGATCTATCGTTCATTTGTTGCCCTACATATTCTTTCTTAGTTGCTTTTTTAATTCTTGTTAATTTTCTCCAGCCCTTTATTTCTATTTCTTGTATGCTTACTACTACTTGAAGTCAACTAGTTCGTAGCCTACCTTTTCTCCTTTTTCCTACTACTCTTTACTCTAACCTTGCTTTGTTGGGCAGTTATCGCTTAGCCCTAGTACATGACCGATCTCCTCATGCAAGATGTCTTTCTCCTCCATTAATCATCTATTCGTTTCCGACTTTCTTGGTTCCTCTTTAATTCTTGTTAATCTCCTCCTGCCCTTTATTTCTGTTTGTTGTATGCTTGCTTTTCCGATAGCTTGAAACCAACTGTTCGTGGCCCATCTCTTCTTCTCCTTCCTGTTATTCTTTGTGTTAACACTTGCTTTATTGAGCTGTTATCGTTAAGGGTGAAGGAAGGAAGGGTTTCCTACGTGACTCATCTTCGCAATCTTTGTACTCTTATTACGCCTGTTGTGATTGATCATTGATCGTCTATTTGTTTCCCTATATATTCTTTCTTAGTTCCTTTTTAATTCTTGTTAATCTCCTCCAGCCCTTTACTACTTGAAGCCAACTAGTTCGTAGCTTATCTTTTCTTATCTTTCCTACTACTTTTTGCTCTAACATTTGCTTTGTTGGGCTGTTATCGCTTAGGCCTACTACATGGCCGACCTCCATTTTTCGGTTATTCTTTCCTACATTTTCTTTCTTGGTTCCCTTTTAATTCTTGTTAATCTCCTACAGCCCTTTACTTCTGTTTGTTGTATGCTTGCTTCTTCCGATAACTTGAAACCAACTCGTTCGTGGCCCACCTCTTCTTCTCCTTCCTGTTATTATTTCTGTTAACGCTTGCTTTGTTGGGCTGATATCGCTCAACCTACCTACGTGACCTCATCATAGCAATCTCTGCACTCTTATTACGCCTGTTGTGAGTGATCATTGACCGTCCATTTGTTTCCCTACATATTCTTTCTTAGTTCTTTTTTAATTCTTGTTAATCTCCACCAGTCCTTTACTTCTATTTCTTATATGCTTTGGTCCTTCAAACAGCTTGAAGCCAACTAGTTTGTGGCCTATCTCTTCTCCTTCCCGTTATTCCTTGCGTCAACATTTATTTTGTTGGGCTGTTATCGCTCGACCTTACCACGTGACTTCTTATGCAGAATTTCCCATTCTTCATTTGTCCTTGTCCTCAATCGTTCATCTATTTGTTTCTCTACAAATACACTTTTCTAGTGTTTTTTAATGAATTTTCCATACTTCGCTGTTACAGTATTTAAACACATGATCCTGAAAAAAATTATTCATTGGTAGTCAAGGCCAGAGATCATAGAATTAATTTTGATTTATAGTTATAAACTCCATGACTCACAAGACCGTGGGATTTAGAAAAAGAATACCTGATTTTGATGGTGTTAGAAGTAGAGATCGTGCAACATTAAACGCGATTCCTCAGAGCTTAATAGAGGAAATAGACTAAGGAAAGAAATGGGAAAAAATGTTGACAGGAAGATATAGTATGGATAAGAAAACACGAAGGCCATAAAAAAAAGTAGAGACTAAGGAACAAGTGTCAGCAAAAAATAAAAGATCCACAAGATAAAAGAGAAATAATTATTTATCTTCAAATGGAGACAAGACCAATTGGAAAGTCTACGAATCCAAGCGCAGTATAAGCGATGATTTATTTACTACTTATTACGAACTCAAATATGTCTCTATCTGATTAAATAATGATGAATACATTTTTACCAAGGAAACTTTTGAAAATGTACACACAGGTAATAAAGAGATGTCTCCCCCATAAAGTGTGATAGTTTTGCTAACCACTATGCCGAGTAAATGTAAAGTGTCCGCGTAGGCGATATAGAGTTCTAAACTAAATTTACGTTTCACCGGGGAGACGTATCTTTATTACCTGAGTGTACCTGTATTTATAAATGTATAAATGATGTATTATATTTTTACATCTCTTTCTGTTTCATATTTGTGCTGTGAGTAATAAACAAAAGGCGAACAATTAAAAAGTTTATTCACTTATCTTTACAAATTCATGGCCTTATACTAGATGATTAAGGAATAACCTTTTAAACAATCTAAAATAAAACGAAGGACAGAATTCATGTGTTACAATTGAATACCTACTTTAGTTTAATCTATTTGTAGATAAGCATATATATACATGGTTATCTATCAATAGAAAAAAATCGACAACAATCAATACATGCACATAAAACAAAGATCTTTTTCTCTCCTTGTGATTTTGACCACTGTATTGCAATATGTGTAATTATAATTTCAATAATAATATTAAATCGAGTCTCCTGGAAATAATTAACAAATTTGTTAGAGAAAATGCAAATCATCTCTTAAATTATTAATTGTATTAAAGCTCATTTACACAATTCAATTTCACGAAAAAAAAATGCTATTTTGAATTGTCAGATCTCGTTAGCCTAAAACCATTCGAAGTAACAAAAATAGAATAAGAGCTTTTGCGATTTCTCTTTTCCACGTTTTCAGACTCTTTAACGATAGGCTTTATTACATTCCGACTAATATCATCAGGGTTGTTATCTTGACTCGTCGTGGTAACAAAAGGTGACGGCGACACCCCTTTGATTAACCCAGTACTTACGTATCTATATGTAACTACAGGTGATTCTTTTAAAATTCTTGAAGGCTTTACGGTGGTTGTACTTGCAGGAGTAGTTTTGGTCTTTTCTGTTATTAAAAGTGTTTGATTTTCCCCTATATTCTTGGCCCCATCATCGAAGCAACCCTCTACGTATTTCTTAACTTTTTCTTTGTCCTTACAAAAATGAGGGTATACAACCCAAGCGGTAAATCCATCACCGGAAGTTCGTTGGTGTGCCCGGAAAATTCTTCTGGCGCAAACTACGTCGTCTTCTATGTCGTCGTCCTCGAGGGCTGCGCAGGGAATAGCACAGGCGTAACCTTCTCCAGGTGGTGAACACCACCACCTCTCGCTGATTTGAAACAAACCATGATCACCGCTACCACGGTTCACGGCGGAGGTGTTTAAACTTGACTCGCGGTATGCGATGCAAACCCACGTGGCCACTTGGTTTAGAGGAATTTCATGCACCTCCACCAGTTCTCGTGCCAATTCACAACGGTTGTACACCTTGGAGTTGACGGTAGAGCAAAGCAGCAAGGAGATGCACAAGGACGTGAACGAAGGCGAAAAAGCCATGACTGAAACGCACGCGTGCATTCGTCTGCTCTTTAAGAAGCGGGCAGGCCCTCCTCGTGGTGCGGAACCGATTTGTTTTCCCCGAGAAGAGAATGACCTTAACTGGTTTTGAAACGAATGTGTTTGTACGGTTATCTGAAACGAAATTACATTAGCATCAGCTATCAGCATGGCGAAGAATTTTTTCCATTAATTTATAACATAATGAAATTACTGAAATTAATCTAGGTAATTAGAAAAACGAGTCAAAACAAAATACGTGACGTTTTGTTTGTTTAATTAAAGAAAAAATAAGATCATTTTATTTTAAGTGCAAACCCGCACTAGATCCTCAAAACTATAGATCTTTTTATTTAACCAGTATTATTATTATAAATTTGTTGCAAATTTAAATTATTTTTTCTGAGTAAAATTGACTCGAAAGAATAGAAATAACATATCAAATGTTACTTCTAGATTAAGACAATTGGACACATGAAAATTGTTGAAAAACCACCTCGTACATACTCGAAAATCACTAGAAGAACTTCTAGATATCCCAAAATAGCATTCTTTAGGTCCAAGAGGATTGTGCACATAAAAAAAAAACTGTTGAAAAACCTTATTTCTAGACATAGCATTTAATTTTGAAACCCATAAGGGTGGGCACTTTAAAAATACTCTAGTAGGGCTTCCAATTACTAAAAAATCAAAGGATTAAAAATGAAATTTGCGTTCATGAAGCTAGGGGGAACGGGCACTTAAAAATTATTTTATGTCGCTCAAATCTCTTGTAATTATTTGAAATATTCTGTGAATTTGCAGACCCAAAAACGACTTTCTATTTCTAGACCAGAGTAAATTGATTACATGAAAAATTTTTGTTGCCATGAAATGTTCTATTTCTGGGCTAACAAAGGTATTGGCTACTTCAAAAGTCCCGTAAAAATCAAATTTAACTAAAGAAAACCGAATTTAAATTAGTTGATTTAAATCATGATTTAAATCAACTGATTTTTTTAATTTAAATCACGATAAACTTTAATTTAAATCATGATAAACTTAAAAAGAGGTATTTTCAGTTAATTTTTTAATTATAGTGTTTATAAAGAAAAACTAATCTAGCAGCTTTTTCAGTCCCTAAGCGATTTCTAATTTTAGAATCAACTAAACCAAACGTTGAAAATATCCTTCCAACGGAGCCTGAAGAAGCTGCAGCAGATAATAATTGTTTGATAATCGGGAATAACTTATCAATAACCTCAATATTCCGTTGATATTTCCACCAGTCCAATGGATTTGTGCTTTTAAGAATTTCTTCATGGAACATTATTTCAACAAATGGCTCGGATTTAGCCACAAATTTAATAATCAATGGTAGTAAACCAGTGTTGGGTATAAATCTGTTAATGTCCGATCCGTTTTCCTATTCAGCTACTTAATTCAAGGATTCTTTCTAGTAAACGTAAATCGATAACCATCGTTTTTTAAAACAAATCCTACGAATTTTAAATGAAGCCTTATCAAACATTAACTTTTCAAATTTAAATAAGGTGAGTAACAACTTAACAATTTTGGTGTAGGTAAACCTCACTTGCCGTGCTGCTTTATAAAGAGTTTCTGAAGCGTATTGTTTTTTTTTAATTCTTTAAGTCTTTTTCAGAAATGAAATGCAGTTTGAGCAGGGCCGCGTTATCCCTAAGATACTCTAGGCACGGTACATAGGGCGTGGCAAAGTTGGCCTTGAGAAAGGCAGTTTGTTACCTATTTATTCATTATTTCGACACAGATATTTGGATTATTTATGTGCACATTTGCTATTGTTTTGATTAATTTTTTCGCCTTATGGGACATTTAAACCTATAATCTCAGACTTTAGCCTTTGAGCTACTGAAATGGCCACCTCATCCCTTATCGCCTGAGATTGTTTATATTAACAACTAAACCTTGAAATTCTGAATAACCCTGAAGTAATTTTATTTAAATTTAAAAATTTTCAATTTCAAGTTTCGGCTGTTTACAAAACCCGTTGCAGGGCTGAGTTTAGCTGAACACATCCAGTATCTTTAAAACGTTTCGGCAAACAAATACGTATTTCCACATACAGAAAAAACAAGTCATAAAAATGAATTAGGTATAAAATAGGCAACAAAAGATTTTTTTAGGAGCTTTTTCGGCAAACAAATACGTATTTCCACATACAGAAAAAACAAGTCATAAAAATGAATTAGGTATAAAATAGGCAACAAAAGATTTTTTTAGGAGCTTAAGCTATAAAACTAGGCAAATACTTAAAATAGTATAAAAATAAGCACTTAGGCACGAAAAAATATACGTTTCATTCTAATTAAAATTATAATCTAAGGGCCGGTTTATTCACTTTCAATATTAACTTTATCTTCTGATTTATTATCATAGTAACAATTGTACAAATAATTGTTACCATGGCAATAAACTGCAGGGTAAATTTACTTGAAAGTGAATAAACAAGGCCTAAATGTTTAAAACTTAATCGCCTGTTTTTCTTAAATAACATTTTAGGCAATTGCCTAAAGGTTCGGGCTTTACTTATTATTACTTATTTTTGGATTATTACAATCCGACGATTCGGCAGTCAAATGTGTGCTGCCTCTTTAGGGATGTTGCCTTGAAAAGGGTAGTTTGTTGCAAATTCATCCAAGTTATTCATTAGTGGTACAAGGACAGTTTTACATCTTCTCGTTTTAATTAATTTTTTGCCTTATGTGAGGTGGCCATTTCAGTAGCTCAAAGGCTAAAGTCTGAGATTATAGGATCAAATGTCCCATAAGGCGAAAAAAATTAATCAAAACAATAGCAAATGTGCACATAATTAATCCAAATATCTGTGTCGAAATAATGAATCAATAGGTAACAAACTGCCTTTCTCAAGGCCAACCCTAAAGATGGCAGCAGACAATTAGCTGCCGAAACATCGTCAATAGTGGTAATAACTCAAGCAACAACTTGAACAAAATTCTTTTCGTGATAGTTTTTCACGTGCCCAATTTTTGCGTTAAGGTATTTTTGGAATGTCGGAAAATGAAGGAACTTTGTAAGATTGTACGCCTTTTCTAGTAAACTTTTCCATATGCCCAATTGCCTTATCCAGAAGTAACAGCTCTTTTATTTTACACTACTAATGATTTTTAAAGTCTTAAATATGATATTCCGTACATATTAAAATTTCCACATTCAGAAAATAGTTTATATTCTAAATTATGTATGTACAGCCTTGGCCAAAAGTATTAGGCACCTTACATTAACTCCTATATCATGATAATCTGTTGGAGTGGGGTAAAATAAAATTTCCTAGGTACAAAATAATATTAATTTATTAAAGTAATTAGTATTTTGTTGGGCCACCTCTAGCCTTAATCACTGCAGCTATTCTTTTCGGCAGAGTACTTATATGTTTATGACATTCCTTTGCGATTATATTATTCCATTCTTTCAATAACACGTTTTTTAAAATTGCTTTAGATGTAATTTGATGATTTCTAATGTTACGCTTCAGAATCCCCCACAAATGTTCTATGCGATTTAGGTCTGGGGATTGTGTAGGCCAATTCAGGAGGTTAATATTGTTTTCTTGAAACCACTTCATGGTATCTGCAGATTTGTGGCAGGATGCATTATCTTGTTGATACAGCGTTTCTTCCACATCTTGGAAAATGATTGCCGCAATGCCGTTTCCAATACGTTTATGGAAGTCTGGGAGTTCATTCGACCTTCACAAACAAACATTTCACCTACATTGTCGGCTGTCATCCAACCCCAGGTCAATACACTGCCTTCCCCATGTTTCACTGTTGGTACCCGCATTCCGGAAGGTATTCTTCACCGATTCTCCGCCTCAGTAAGCTACACCAGGAGTTCCAAATACTTTACAATTTAAAAAAAAAAGATTTTAAACACATCGTATAACTTTTTACTGGCGAAGTGTAGAAGATGCAAATGAATTCAAAATTACAAGTGATATAAAGCAAATACTATCTCAAAATTTGATTCGTCGGACCACATTTGCCTAACCCTTCTCTGTGAAGTGTTGGTACTTTATAGCCCATTCCAAACGAGACTTTTTATTTTTTTCTGAAAGCCAAGACTTCTTCTTGCTTTACAGCCTTTCAAGCCAGCTTCATTAAGTCTTCTTCTGGTCATTCTGGCACTGATCGGTTTCCCGATTTCCTCGGATAAACTGGCAGCGAGCTCGGAGGAAGTTTGCTTTCGATTTTTAAGTGACTCTCGAATTAAATTTCGATCCTCATGGTCCGAAGTTATCCGTTTTCTACCTGTTCTCGTTCGGTTCGCATGTGATCCAGTTCCGTGTAACGTTTCAAGGCAGATTGCACCGCACAACGCGAACGTTTAATACTTTTGGCTATTTCTGTCTGTGAGTTGCCTTGTTCGTGCAAAAACTGAATTCGTAAACATAAATGCTCACTAAGTTCGTTCTTTTTAGGCATTTTTTACAACAAAAATGACGATATTCAAAATTATAATGAAATAAACACTATACTAGAAAGATCATTCTTATTACAAGACTGACTACCTATTCACGGAACCACAATTACGAACTATCATCTGCCACATGTTTTACAACCGTTGTAAAGTACTGTGCATTATTTAAAATAATAATTAAAAATAATTATTGTTGCCGACTAGATGATAATAAAATTCTAAAGATTTCTGAGAAATATTTTCGGAGATAAATTAGTAAATTAAAGGCGCCTAATGCTTTTGGCCAAAGTTGTATAGTTTGAGCTCAATAAAAAAGATTACTTACGTTGCTAGAAGAAAATAAAATTTTATTATTTATTTGCAGTCACGTGTAAATTACAAACTCATTCTGCTGCAGTAATGAGCAAATTACTATGCATGAAACTATGTAAATTGGTCAAAAATCATCAACTCACGACTTGCATGTTTCTGGTATTTAATTACAGATTTGCTTTCGACACTTACGAGGTGCAATGTGCAATTAAAAGAAGTTAAATCACGAAAAATCAAAACGCATGCACTTTTTTTTAACATAAATACACTATTAAAGTTCTGCCAATATAAATTTTGAAAAAGACTTGCGTGTGCAGAAAGCAACAAACTTTTACTTACTGCCTTTAATTAGAACACTTACAACGAATCTGAATCTTAATTGTAAAAGTCGTCGCTTTCTTTATAGTTTCATTAGACGTCGCTGTATAATCGATTTATAAAAGCGAATTCGGACTTTTGAATACATTATTGTGTCCAGTGAATGCTCGCTAATGAATATTATAAATACGTCCTTCAGAACGAAAACGACAAAGGCGTATTTTGTAGGGAAATGTATCATAGATTATCGTTAATTTTTAAGTACGTTGCGTAACACACAGTAGGTATTAATTATTAAATGGTGTCATATACAGTTGTTAAAAAATATGTTCTAAGTTCTAGTACTTTGTTTTTAAACGATTTTTGTAATTTAAAGTACGCTTGAGTGTTACTCTACAATTTTCATATCAAATACATATACTTTTTCTAATTAGCAAGAAAATTATTTAACATTGAATAAAATAGTAGATAGTGATAATAATAAAATGAAGTTCTTACATCTACTGAATTCTAACTATAAGATTCAACACAAAAATTAATATGTAAACAAACTTTATTTTACTACTAATAAGCGCTATTAGCGGATTTCGACATTATATGTTTTTGCTTCAACTTCATCAATAAAAAAAAAACACAATTGCAGTAAATAATCATTTATAATCTGTACAAGAATATATACACAAAGCAATAAATTAAAATCTTCAACAAAAAATCACGCTTTAAATCACTTCATAACAGTCACCACAATAGAGTCTTCACTTTTATCTCTGGTTGCCTGATAGGCTTCACGTTCTTTATCAGGGAATTTGGTCGGCAAATTCGGCGAATGGAGATTCACTTTAGCATGATACCTAAAAGAAAACATTTTTACCAACTTTGTTTTTATAATAATAGCTTAGTTTAATTACCGAACTCCTGCGATATCTACTTCATAATCACCGAATAAAATATAATCGTTTGTAACTTCTTGACGATTGCCCTTGCTGTCGTAACATTCGATAAAGCCTAGGCAAACCTAAAATACCAAACAATGCACTTAATAATAAAAAAAAAAAAATACAATTTGACCTGTTTTTTAAAAGTGAAACCGTAACCAGTGGTTGTACACATTCCAACGTACTGGCCATTACGATAAATTGGTTCACCCCCCCAAGGCCACAAATCAGTCTCAAGACAGTGATCTTCCAATAGCAACTGAATGTACCTGCGTTTAACCCCCTCCTCCCTCTGTTTTAAAAGGGCATCCCTTCCAATGAAATCCACCCCTTTCTATCCAAAATAACAATCAAATCTCTGATTATATTAAGAGTTGAATAAACATACGTCAAATTTGACTCGCCAAACACGACCACACTCCAAAGGCGTGGTCCTCGTGTCCAAATCCTGTCCCCAAAACGCATAGAATTTTTCAACTCGCAACGCCCTCGTTGCATAATACCCTGCATGCTTCATGCCGTATTTCTCACCGTGTTCCAAAAGGCATGAGTAGACATGCAAGGCGAACTAAAAGCAAAATTGAAACCCTCTTGATTGGGATTGGGGGTTGTAGAACTTACTTCATTCGGAATATACAAGACGTAGCCTAATTCTCCAGTGTGCGTGAGATTCATCGTCCGTATCCCATTAGCCAGGCCTATGTCAAGCATTTTAAAGGTGAAGAAAGGGAAGTTCTTGGGGCTTAAGTCCGTGTCAGTAAGCTCAGATAACAAAGTTCTTGTGAACGGTCCTAGAATGGCTAACGCTGTGAACATGCTCGTGACATCCGATAGAGCAACGGTTGAAGGCAAGTGCTTTTGCAACCACACCTTGCACCTTGTTTGTTGAATCGTAGGCGCAATCATCATGTAACTGAAAAATAACTCTGCATAACGTACAATCTTTAGTTTGTAAAATACGCACTGATTTTCTGAAATCCTCGCAAGTGAACAGTCGTTTTCATAACCCCCATATTTATTCTGCATTCCTGTATGTATAATGCTTCCGATTGGGACATCAACATCATTTGAGCAGACAAATTGCAAAGCAGAAACGACTTCATTGCCTTTCGACTTTAATCAAATAGGCTCAGTAGGGTTTTATATTAATCATGTAATCACCTACCCAAAGATCTATTTTAGTGAACGAAGAATAATCGCTGATCCCAACGCTCTCTCTGCAAGCGGCATACTCTTTCTCTACATACTCAAACCAAGAGGGTTTCCCGAAGGTATTTGTGCGAGCTATGCTAGACGGAGTTGACCAATCTTGAAATTCATCTAAAAGACAAATGTCACTAAATTTATTACCCTGTGCAAAAAAAGATTACCATCATAATTCTTGGGTTCGAACCATGTAGGTCTTTCGTAGCCCATAACCTGTCCGAAAACCGCCCCAGCTTCCCTCAACTTTGGATAAACGGGTGACATACGTAAATTTCGTCCCGTCTGAAATTCATTCAACGGATATATTAAACCGTAATGCATGCCGGGTACCTCTTTCACACGATCTCTGAGGAATTTCCGATTGTTATGCAGCCCCAGAAACCTCGACACCTCCAGCTCGTACATGTCGAAAGAAGACTCGCCGGTGGTGATCATTTCGGCCGTGGCTCTTCCTACACCTCCAGCCGCGGATATACCCACGGTCTTCATACCAGCAGCAACATAATAATTTCGTATCTGAAGTTAATTCATTAAGTGTTTTCTTTAAAGCGAGTTTAAACTTAACAGACTTCCGGTGCTTCGCCGACGATCCATTTACAGTCTGGACTGAAAGCCTCTGGCCCATTACAAAGTCTATCAAGAACGGCATTTCCTAATGTTGGCACTCTGTGCAGAAGCTGTTCAAGCAACACGTGGAAGTGATCCCAGTCTTCTGGTAAAAACCGTTCTTTTATGCTAGCTATTTAATGATCATAATTACAAATGAATTTAGACAAAGACCTTAATGATTCACCTGGGATTTTTCCGTCTTCAAATGCAGGCTTGGCAACTGGTTCAAATCCCCCGGCAAGTAACCTGCCGTTGTTCTCACGAAAATAGATGTGCCCATCTTGATCTCTAATAACTAAGCAATTGTATTTGTTAAATCAAAGTAACTTTGACTTAGTGCAATGGTTAACATACCAGGTAGCATCGGATCTAATCCCGGGATGGGTTTAGTATGTAGATAGTAATGTTCCACAGCATGAAGAGGCACTTTAATATAGGGCTCCGACATCTGCCCAACACCCCTTGCCCAAAAACCAGCGCAGTTTACAAAATACTCGCATTCAATCGAACCTAAACTAGTGCCAACACTATGTACGAATCCATTCTTTTGGTTTACTTTCTGCACCGTGCAATTCTCTATAACTTGTATTCCTATAGGAAATTACATGTCACAGTCATAAATACTACAGCAAACAAATTAATAAATTTACCCAAATTCCTTGCTGCTTTTACTAAAGAAATGCATATTTCATAGGGGTCACCTACACCGTCTTCCGGAATCCACAAACCTCCTTTAATGTCATCAATATTAAGAATTGAGCATTTCTCTTTGCATTGCTCTGGCGTTAGTATCTCACATTTAACATTCCAAGGCCTTAAATACAAGCAGTAACCTTTTTTTTTATCGTTTGCCAAAAACTTACTCTGATTGTGCTTTCATCCTACGAAAAACAAACATTCGATCTCGTGTTCGTGCCAAATTTATACTTCCGCATTGCTTCCAACCCGTCGGTAAGCCCTTTGCTTCGAGCTCTTTGTATAAACCTACGCTCGATTGAGTAAGTTTAACTTGAACCAAACTTGGTTTGAATATCCCAATAAGGCCGGAGGAGTGCCATGTTGTGCCTCCACCGATTCTACAAAAAAAAACACATAATACCTTTTTATATCTTGCTATTAAATTACCTGTTCTGTTCAATCAGGACTGTCTCTGACGCCCAGCCGAGTTTGCCTAGGTGGTATGCGACAGAGGCCCCCATGACGCCTCCTCCACAAATAACCACCCGTGCATGTTTCGGTGGTATAATTTGGTCCGCGTTTGCTTCATCGCTTGTAAAAGAAGTCGCTGTGGTTGACAGCAAACGCCTCTTGTATGAACAACAAACTTGGAAAAACGTTCTTCTAATTAACATGATTGCTTGCGCACTAATTAAGTTTTTAATACATGATTCTCACATATTATTATTAATGCTACAAATTAATTATGGTTTGAAATTATAACCTAACCTTACACCTACACTTTGACGGACGGATGTCATTTAAGTGAAGGTCAATGAAGGACCTGACGTAATCGGTGAGTTAATCGATGTGGTTCAGATTACGCGTTTTTCTTTAACTTGATTTTTTTAATTTTCAAACAAGAATGTATTTGTAAAATATGAATAATAAAATAATATTTATTAAGAGCTTAAATTATATATTTTTAATTTCAGTGTTGCCAACTATCAACAGTCGCTTTTCCTTTACATTAAAGCAAGAATTTTCTTTTTTTATATAAATAAATAAATAGAACTCAAGTAATTTATTCTTTCCAAAAAATCTCTGCAGTTTTAATGCATAGAAATTCCTAAAAAAGGGAAAACCATAGTCATATCGTATTCTGTGGTCATAATTTATAATCCTCATTTACATTTGGCTTGTCACGAATGACACAGTAAGTATACTCATTAGCTCTGCATTTATCTATACTTTTTGCACCAATTGTTCTTGAGAGAGTGCGATGTATATAAGATAACGTATGTAGGAGTGAGAAAAATAGAGTAAAGGTGTTGAAAGTGTTGGCGTTTACCATTCAGCTTGAAAAAAGCGCTCAAAGCGCTACAATAACATTTCGGGCTTACGTTTTGTTAAAGCGCTTGAGCGCGGCCATTTATGAAAGCTGTCGATTAATTTAAAACGTCATATGGAGTCAGATTTGTAAATTCTTATAATTGTTATTAATTTTGTTAATGTAGCTAAAATTGATTTTGCAATATGGCACGTCATAGGAACGTGCGGTCTATGAATTTTTCAGATGGTAAGTACGATGAGTTATAATTTTTTTAAGGTTATGTTGATAATTTACAAGGAAAGGAAAGTTTGTTTTAATTTAATCGTTCAATTCTAGAATACGATGGCTACGATGATGTTTACGGACATTCAGTGGAAGACGATTATTGCATGTCACCGACTGATGCGGCCTTCATGTACGACAGAGAAGGCTCAAAGAATCAACAGAAAATGGGGGCCTTTTTTAAAGAAATAGCCGAAGAGGATGAGCGTGAGCAAGACCCAGAGGTTTCTTCAGTACACAGTTCGTTGAGATGCCTTTAAACTTTAAATTTGTTCCACTTTAGCTGCTAGGTTTATCTGAAATCGATAGGGCACGCGTAGAAAGCTGCATCGAGCAGATGAAATCCGCTATTGATCCCTCAGTTACAAAAAGCGAAATGGTGAAAGCCTTACTGGATTGTCACTTCAACTTGGAGAAAGCGCTTAATTATTTATTGGATAATCAGCTGAAGCAAAGTGAACGGAAAGAGAAAGGTGAATACTAGCACTAGTGCTAAAAAGAAATAACCCAAGCGCTTATTTTAATCGAAATTAATTTTCTTTCATGTTTTCCCCATGGTTCCTTTGCAACTTATGTAAGGTAAGGTGATATTTTATTAATTACAACATCGCTGAAAGGTTTCGCAGTTCCTAAATTTAACATTAAAAGTGCTCCATATTTTTCAAATGGTCACGAGCAAACAGAGCCTAATCACTTCAGCTTGTTCCTGCCTCATAAGATCTCACTGCCCAGTAAAGTTCAAAACAAATCAGATTCTGATAAGTTCTCATCGTTAGCTGATTTGACTAACAGCCACTTACAGAAAGTTAAATTCCAAATACCATCGCCTTTTAAAAACAAGAACATGTTTGAAACCGTGAAAGCCAATAGTGAAGATGTGAACAAAATTTCTAATAATATTTCTAAAATTCGGATAACTGATGGTAGTACAGATTTTTTGAACAGAAAAAAGAGTAATAAAGTAGATGCAAAGTTTGATAAAGTCAGAGAGAGTGTTTCAGCTTCGGATTTAAAATCTAATGATGAAATTGATCTCTTGAAAGCAGTAAGGATTACCAAAAGTGTTCCTTTAACAATTAGCAGCAGTAAAAAGCAGGAAGATTTTGAGCTTCCATTTGTTGATTGCGATCCGGTACTCGACAATCATAAAGTACCATCAGATTTCTGTACATTTGATTGCAGTTACATTCTGCAAATTCCCTGCGTAGGTGCAAAAAAAGTTTCCAAATTTGGAAAGGTATTGTCTTGTAAATATAAGAGATTTGTTCCATACGTTGCCAGCAATAGCCCATGCAAAATAAAACGTTTCAGTTTCGATATGCCTTCGCCGGATGATCTCATTTTAAAACATTTTAAGAAGAAGTGATTAAGAAGAAGTGGCAGAGAATTAATTAATTTTAAATCGTTTCAAAATTATTTAATTTTTTGCGCTGATTGTTTACTTAATGCAATAAAATTGATGCGATTGATATTAGTAATTATGTATGTTAGGGTAGAATCTCAAAATTACTGTAAGTACAGAAACGTCAGGGATATTTATCAGTGTTGCATAAACCAGTCAATTACGTCCATTTCTAGTTTGCTATAATTTTTTTTGTCAAGGTTGTAAATAATTTTTTCATCGTCCTTCATACTGTGTCCCTTTTGATGCAGTTCCGAATCTCTTTTTAGCAATAGTTAAATTAGTGCTTAATAATTAGATTAAGAACATTGATGTACCTGTTAGTATATTAGTCATAATATTTTGTACTTATAGTATTTTTACAAAAATTGATAATTTACAATACTTGTGCATTAGGAAATTTTAAGGAATTACGGGTTGCTAATAACTCTGACAATTTTAGAAATATTCTTAAATTTTCAACAAAAGAATTTTTAACTAACTTAAAGTAAATATAAGAATAATTGCTGAAGTGTTTTCTTCAACATTTTTTTATTTTCTTGAAGAACTCAAAGGAAAGGGCAAATTAGTATTTTTTAAATTCTATTTAATTATTATTATTAATTACGTGTTATTATTATGATTTCTATTAGGTTAATAACTATAAAAAGAATTAGTTTATATTTTGCTTTTGTTATAACAAATAACTAGAGTCGAGACATTGTGTTTGTATTGGTATTCACAGCCACTACAATTGTTAAATTAACAACAATCCATTGATATTATTAATTGATGAGTTTCTTTTCATAGATTTGAACAATTTGCAGATTTTTGTAAAGAATATTTATATTTCTACGCATAATGACTACAAAATTGGGGTCTAGCCTGTGAGCCCCAGCTACAGTTATAAGATGTAGCTCAGGTGAGGTATAAGTTACAGCTCCAGGTTGTCTGGATAAGGTGGACTAAATTCGAAACTTTTAGTAGGAAACACCTTTATTTTCGGAAGAGTTAGACAAAAAAAATGATCTCGCCTTCTTTTTCAAAATTTTGCCCACCCTGTACAACGATGCGTATTTCTTCTATAAAGCCTAGGGCAAAAAAATTAAGAAAAAAATCGATAAAGAAATTTATACTAGATAATACCAGGCATATTGTAAAATTATTTTCAATTATACAGAGTGATCAGAAAAATGGCACTAAAACTTCAATTGAAAAACACACAACTTTAAATTGCAGATTAAACTTCAGTTTTTCGTTTAACTAAACTCTAGTTTAAACTAATATTGAAAAACTGGGCCTTAGTTATCGTCATCCATAGTCTACTTCAGTGCTGTAAAAACAATAAAATTTTTAATTAAAACTTTGAAGCTCTGTCTTTCAAAAACTGTTTGAATAAAATATCAAGTGTTTCATATTTATATGAATGGAATTTTATGCTCCTTTCAAAAACTTTAAAATACATAGGGTATTCCATAAAAAAAATCAAAGTTCTTGCTAATATCTCAAATATTGAGCACTTTAGAAAAAAATAATTTGGAGCAATGAATTCTGCATGAAAAAGTGCCTTAAAGAAGTTTTTACAGAAATCAAAAATTTTCATAAATAAGAAAGTTATGAAGATTTTTAGAAATCGTAGAATTTTGAAAAACGCCCTGTAGCTCCTAAGCGGTACAAGATATCGAAATGCGATCTTCACCATTAATTTTGTCTTAAAAATCCAGCTCCAGGGACCGTAATCAGTTTTTGACTCACTCTTCTAAAAGTACGTGTTTCCTATTAAAAGTGTCGAATTTGGACCTTCCTGTACTTCACAGATACAAACGCAAGCGCTTGTCTCTAATTAATAACTCAAATGAAATAAAGTTATTTGACATTAACATGCATGTTAGTATATTTATTGAAGAGCTGTGGTGCAACTTCTTTTGGGAAATACCTAATTTTAAATACTTTCTTGGAACTGAATATCAGATAAAACTGTTTCACAATATTATTTAAGAATCGCTAGATAAAAAAAGATAGGAAACTTTTATTTATACGCAACTGTAAATTAATTGTAGTATTTAGTTTAAAATAATAAAATGTGGGATAATTGTGTTAAAGGTTAGTTACTAGATTAAGCCTTACATGTAAACATGAAATATTTTAGTTTAGTATTTAGAATATGATTTGCTCAATTTTATTCAAAACCAATTTCAATTTCATTTTCTCTTAGTATTTAGTAGATTTAAATGTACGCAATGGTTTTCTTGGGTTAATTTAATTTTAATAAATATATAATTTGAGATTTAACTTAAAGAAAAATAACTGCGATTATACTGTAAACAGAGTGTGAACTTCCCAGCATCAAGGTCGTTGCTACGGGGGGAAAAACCACAAACATTACGAAGGGCTTCGATTTAGCCCAAAAAGAGGCGAATCGTTTAAATGCGACTCCAAGGTCACAATCTCCCGCATCAGGTCGTGCAACACCCGTTAATCTCCAGTCGTCAGAACAATTCGGAGACGAACTGAAGAAAACGAAGGAAAATAAAACAGATATTTTTGCTCGGTACAAAAGGGAAAGGGGGGACGGTAAAGACCACTTATACATGGTAGTAATTGGACACGTCGATGCTGGAAAATCTACTTTAATGGGGCATTTGTTATGCTCTCTCGGACAGGTAACCTTAATATACAAACCACAATTTACATTTCATATAATCTGATTTACTTAGGTTAACCAAAAAACCATGCACAAGTTCGAACAGGAAAGTCGTAAATTGGGTAAACAGAGTTTCATGTATGCCTGGGTGTTAGATGAAACTGGTGAAGAAAGAAATCGGGGGATTACCATGGATGTGGGTAGGTCTCAGTTCGAGACGGACACCAAACTGGTTAGAATGAGAATGACTCAAACAAACTCAATTTTAATGTGCCTACTTTTCTTAAGATAACGTTGTTGGACGCACCGGGTCACAAGGACTTCATCCCCAATATGATATCGGGTGCAGGCCAAGCGGACGTGGCTTTGCTAGTAGTGGATGCAACGAGGGGAGAATTTGAGACTGGCTTTGAATTGGGGGGGCAAACTCGAGAGCACGCTCTCCTAGTTCGCTCCTTGGGGGTAACTCAGTTGGCTGTTGCTATTAATAAATTGGACACCGTCTCTTGGTCCAAAGAGCGATTTGATGAAATCAAGAATAAACTGAAGACGTTCCTGAAACAGGCGGGTTTTCGTGAAACCGACGTCACGTTCGTTCCTTGCAGCGGTTTAACCGGGCAGAATCTTGTACAGAAACCAACGGAAGCGCAGCTATTATTATGGTATAATGGGCTACCTTTAATAAAAGTAATCGGTGTGTTAGTCGCAAGCCTGAATTTCTCTTGCGTTATTAGTAGTTTGTTTTAGATAATTTTAGATCACCTGAAAGGCCGATATCAAAACCATTTCGCTTCTCGGTGAACGATATGTTTAAAGTAAGTATTATTGGGGGTATTACTAAATTAAGAAGTTTTGATTCTAATCCCAGAAATAGGATAGAAAATAAACTGTTTTCAACTGCTTTAAATAAAACATAATTTGAGTTTTCATTGAACTGGATCTTCTGTGTTAAAATGTGTACTTTTTAATTAATTTTAATTTAAGTAAATTCGCAGGGAACGGGATCTAGCTTCTGTGTGTCAGGACGAGTGGAAACCGGATCTCTTAACGTTGGAGATCGCATTTTAGTTTGTCCAAGCAGAGAACTGGCTGTCGTTAAAGCCCTCTTGATAGAAGAAACCGGTATGCAAGTCGTTTTTGCTGGTGATCAAGCGTCCGTCACCCTCTCAGGGATTGAGATGCAAAATGTGTCCGTCGGTTACATACTGTGTGACCCTTCAAACCCAGTGCAGGTCGCATCGAAGTTTCAAGCAAGAATTGTGGTGTTTAACGTTACAGTTCCGATAACAAAAGGGTTTCCAGTGCGTATTCACTTCAACCATCGAAAGTAACTAAATCTCTGGGGTTTTAGGTTGTCTTGCATCATCAGTCACTCGTGGAACCAGCTGTTATAAGTAAGTTGGTATCGCAGTTAAATAAAAGTACGGGGGAGGTTCTGAAGAAGCATCCCAGGTTTTTGGGGAACAACACTAGTGCAATGGTTGAAATACAGGTGTCCCGTCCAATTGCTTTGGAATTGTACAGCGACTGCAAAGAATTGGGTCGAGTTATGCTTCGAGTTGGGGGGGTTACCATTGCAGCCGGGCTTATTACTAAAATAGTATTGTAATGAAATACTCTTAAATATTTATAAAAGATTGATCATGACGGGGGTTTTTCATTTTTACCCTGCTTATCCTAAACCAAATTCTGATTTTTTGTTTATTTATTATAACTGACCTATATTTGGATTGATCAAACAAACAAATACTTCTTTTTTGTTAAACTTTATTTAATATAAAAAATTACAAATCTCATTTAAACTCGCTAAAAAAAGGCAAACATTATTTTTTTATTCGAATAGAAATAAATTACAAGTATCTATATATATATAAAAAAAACACGTTCGTAACTAACTACTTAATATAAGCAATATCACATGTTCAGTAAGAAAATTTCTAGCGCGCTGAGTTTCCTATCTTAAAATCACAAACCAACGAGAAATGATCCGATGGATACAAGAACGAGGGCACCCTGTCTTCGCCGATTTCCTCCCCAGTGGGGAGCTCCAGCACGGCCTCAACTTCCAATTTATTTTTACTGTAAAAAACGTAATCGATCGTGTGACAAATTTCTCCTTCGTCTCGTATTTTCCACGTTGTATACGGGGGTTCACTGGGGACCGAATTACTCGACAGACAATCTGCGTACGCACTTGAAAATTCTAGGGTGTTATAATTTAATACGGTGCTGTAGACAGGTTCTTCCGGTTCGGCGTTGAAATCACCACACAAAATGACCGGTCGATCG
This sequence comes from Serrognathus titanus, assembly GCA_039766575.1. NCBI lineage: Eukaryota > Metazoa > Arthropoda > Insecta > Coleoptera > Lucanidae > Serrognathus > Serrognathus titanus. The sequence goes on from CM077911.1 coordinate 2,782,479, forward strand.
CCACAGTTCGCTGCTATGAATTGGAGCAGATCTTTCCCTTGCTCGTTTCGAAAGGTTGACAAGAGTGTGCCTTTGCGTGCCTTTAGATGCGTTGTGGCTACGCATATTTCTTGGCCGGTTTCTCTAATACGTAAGATCAGTAACATGGACACCTGAAAGAAATTATTTGCATTTACAATTACAGTTAAACACACAGTAAGTCGATCGCAGCCACTGGGGACTTTATAATGGATGGGTTGGGTTGGGTTGGTCATACCCCATGCAAGAATGATTGAGGTATGAAGTGTAAAGTAATTACCTGGTTACTTTGTACTCTCCAGATCTCTAAGATCCTGCATTCGCTCTTCAGTAGATCGAACTTGTTTTTCCTGAAAAAAATGGCGCATCCGTCCGGCCCGTTGTTTCCGTCGATATAAATACACGGAGAGTCCGGTTTGGGAAAAAACATGCCGACGTATCCTTGAGTGCTTAATACTTGTTTCAGAAAATTGAAGTGGTCCACTTCCTAATTTCGGAAAAAGTAAATAAATATTGATTTTGTATAATCCTCGTAGCAAAAATATTAAATTTAAATACAGTCTCGATTTAGTTGGTCAAGGTTGTATAGTTAGTTATACAGAGTGCATCTTTGGTATAGATTTCTTCAGTAGCTCCTTAATTATTAATTATAAATGAAAATATCTTGTATGAAAGTAATCGTTTATAATGAGTTCTATGTTGGTAAATTATTTTCACATATACAGCATGTTCCATAAGTGAATTTTTTTCTGTTACTTACTTGTAAGCAAATGACATCAGGACAGTATTCGACAATTTCTTCAACTATGCGAAACTTCCTGAAGTTCCAATCTAGAGCCTCGTCTGGACAACGAGCAAAATTGTCGTTCATTAGACCCAGGGCTGTCAAAAAAATGTAAATTGTTTATGACCTGCTTTTTATTACTATTTTTCATACAAAACTCACCTTGTGCTAATACATTCCATTGAAATACTCTTAGGCAAAACGGACTAGAGGTATATTCACTGCAACCTGAAATATCCAAAAAAGACTTTATTTTTTGAAAAAAATTGCAATAGTAAAAGTGATATTAAAATTGCTCAACTACTTATACGGGGCATTCCGTTACAATGGTAATTTTAAGCAGAAATTTCAATAACCATAACTTTATTTCGGTTTTGCTCGCACGTTGCTCGAATTTTTAGGCACTTAAAAAGACTAAACTAAGCAAACAAATAGGCATTTAATGTCTTAAGGCAGCCTAAAAAAATTAGGCGTTTAATAATTTCCCCTTTTCCGTTGTTTTATAATAGAAAAAATATTCATGCTTATCCAACTTGTTTTGGTTACATGTTAATTAATTTTTTTAATCTTTTCTCCCTGCGCACTGTGGTTCCGCTCCATATAAAATAAATTTTTCATGTTTAATATATATTAATTAATTTGATATAATTATTTAATTAAACTCATTATTAAAATTTAAAAAAATAACTTTTATTAAACTTTTAACTATTAGCAGGCCAGCTAGTTTATCTGTCTAAAACGCAATAAAATTATACTGCATTTCTGTGTTAAAACGGGAAAAGTTTGGGTTGGATTTTTGTTTTCTAACGCGGAACGTAATTGTTCGTAATTTACATTTTTAAACGTCTATATATAAACATAAGCCTTAGCCAAAAGTATTAGGCACCCTTAATTTTTTAATTTATTTCCGAAAATATTACTCAGAAACCTTTAGAATTCGGCGACAATAAACGATAATTTAAATAATGCACAATTATATTTCAAAATAACTTTAAATAATACGGAACTTGAAGGGATGTTACTTTTGTATAAAACATTTTTTCATATATACATCTCCTGCACTAATTATATTTTCGCGAATCTTTATTTTTCTTTTAATAAATTATTTACATTTTTGTGATTTTTCATTGCACATATTAAACCTTACCTCTTTTTTTTATTAAGAGTACAAAATTTCATTAAAACATATCAATAAACGGATTTTTGACCAAATTCCGTACATTTGGCACCACAAATTGTTTAAATTTTGAAAACCCAGTCCCTTTTGTAACTTGCGATTGCGGGGTGGCGGCATCTGTGCAAGTTCCCTTCTTGGTTCCACTCATTTAGGTCATCGGAGTGACTTAATAAGTTGTCTATCCTCAAGGGATTGTGAGGTGTTTTTGGACTGACTCCGCTACCTTGCGTGGGAGAAGTTCTCACACGCTTAGGGTCTTTATCACTTGGCTCATTGACTTTAACGTTTCTTAAAGGCCACTTATCGTAAAAAGAGTCAGTATTTTGGCTAAAGTTTGACGTTTGGACCCCTTATTGTTTATGTTAACAATTAAAGCGTGAAATTCTTTCATGAATAACCGCGAAGTAATTTTATTTAAATCTAAAAATTTTGAATTTCAATTTTCGGCTGTTTACAAAACCGTTGCAGCGCTGAGTTTAGCTGAACACATCCAATGTCTTTAAAATGTTTTGGCAAGTAAATACGTATCTCCACACACAGAAGAAACAATTTATAAGAATTATCTACACATTAATTACCCGTTTTAGGCATAAAATAGGCAACGAAAATTTTGCAAGCGCTTAAGCTATAAAACTAAGCAAATACTTAAAATTCTGTAAAAATAGGCACTTAGACGTCTAATTCTAATTAAAATTGTAATCTAAACGTTTAAAATTCAATAGCCTATAAATAAAATTTTAAGCATTTGCCTAAAGATCCGGGCTTTAGTTATTAGGGGAAAGTGCTTACCTTTAGAGAGAGAATTTAATTTGAGATATTTGATTCCGTAATTAATCGAATCTTGAGAGTCACGTGTTCTCCGAAAGGACCTCTTGACTATAGGATGCAATTGCTGCTGCTTTTGGCAATACTGGATTAATTCGTGCCGGCTAATTCCTTCCGGAAATTTTAAGTGGACGTCTTGATTATCGGTGTTCAGTATTTTTGGGGCAGAATTAAAACTGCCCATCCTGAAACAATTTACACTTTCATTGATCTCACCCTACATACATTTGTTAACAGAAAATTGACTAACCTCTGCAGAATGCATTTTTTCAAGAATAAATCTTTTTGAGCGAGTTTCTCACCGTGCCCCCTCATTTTGCGACCGTGTTCTACGCGTTGGTATTCGCAGATTTTCAATTTATACAAAATTTAGACGCATATGCAAATGCCCCTACTCTCTGCACTATTACGTTTTTAAATAAGTGCTTTTGTTAGCAAACGGAGTTACAATTTACATTTGTTTACACACGGTATTGTTGTATGAACTTTGAGGAGACAGACAAATAAGCAGAAAAGTGCGTATTTTCAACAGTATACATATATTAATTTTACAAGAGCACAACACGTCGTGATTTATATACAACATACTTCGAATTAATTTGAATTTGAAGACGTTTAATAAATTTAAACCAAAATTTGGGAGATTTTTGACAATCTCTTAGAATTTTTAAATAAGTTAAAATTATTTTCGTCATTTCTATTTGCTTCTCATTTCTAATGGCGCTAACGTTTTTAATTTTAAATTTCATCATCATGTGCAAAAGTATGAGGTAATTTGAAACGTGACATTCTCTTTAATTTGAATTATGAATTACTTAATTTATTTTGGCGTGCTTAAATCAAAATGCTGAAAATTGCACAAGCAATTTTGAAAAGAGAAAGTGTGTACAGTTTGAAGAACGTGATCTTTATAAAGGATGCACTTTATTCCTTCTATACGTTGCCCACTTCAATAAACAAATATTGTTTTATAAATTAGTATTGTCACGTGTATCAAAAAGGGTCAAGTTTGTTAATTACATAATTATTTAATCTAATCGTACGAACCAATTATCTTATTTATGACTATTATGACATAATATTTTAAGTGTTAATTAAAAATATATTGTTTATAAGAGGGTTATTTTGGCTTCTTTAAGCCAAGTGCATCTTAAACTTTTTTTCTTTATAAGAATCAAATAAATAATTACCAAACTTCGGACATTTCGGAACGTTGCCATGACTACGCAATACGAGGACCAATGAAGAGTTGCGTAGCCGTGGCAACGCTCCGAAATGTCCGAAGTCTGATAATTACGATCCTATAAACTTGCGCCTTGGTTGACTGAAAATTTAAAGTACATATACAATTTAAAGTACAAAATTTAAAATACATATGTTTCTTATTCAAAATTTTACCTGACAGACAATAGGGGTTTAGACCACATACTCGTTTTAATTGCGTTTTGCTTGACGTAAACGTTGAACTTCAGAACGGTTGACACTCACAAAGACGATGTTCTTATCATGTTTAGTTTTAGCAAATATTTTATGCTCTAATCAGCAATTGTATACTATTAACAATTTTGCATTTTATTGGAAAAACTGATGATACTAGAATTTGTTTCGACGTCGCATCACGTCGTTGAAATAAAAGAGAACGAATTAAAACTGCAAGGTCATATATTAGGACCTCCTTTATACTCTTGCAATTTTAATTTTTTTATAGAACAATGCCGTTATCACTTGTACGTATCATATAAAGAGTGATGGTTTTACAAATAACTCTATTATTAAAGATAAACTAAAGAAGAAATTAGAATTCCTTGTGGAGCTTAACAGTAATTTATACGCACCTGTACTTCAACAACCAACCATTTTATTTTTACCTGTTAAAGCTAATAATAATAATATGAATGAATTTAAGTATAAAATTAAAAAAAGTAGCTTCCACGACCGTGATCGTGATGAAATAAGGTCACGGTCACTGGTTGTTGACTTGCATGCCTCACTGCTCCAGATATTGGCAACTTACGTTACAAGGAAGTCTTAAACCTGGTAGAATCTTACCTTTTAGATTGAAGGTGAATCATTGTCAACGTGCAATCTTATTTTTTCCCTTTCGTCTTGCACACACACATAGCTATTTAAAATTATTTTCTAGATTACCTATTTCTAGATTAGCATTCACTGACGTGTTGGTGATGATGTTGATGATGATACATTGAACTCTGCACACGAGCGCGTGATAATGATAACATATACGTCATCATTCCATTATTGCTCATTAACGATAAGATCGCGAAACTGATTTACTCGAGAGACTATAGCCGCGAAATTATATTTAGGTTTTCGCAAATCGATCAAACAAAACCGGATGTATTTTCGACGGGATTTACGTGTATCGGCGAATGCACTTTCTCTGGTCTCTGTCTTGTCTTTATACGGTTTGTTTTGAGTCAGGTTTGCAAATTCCCCATAATCTTTTACGCGTCATCAACTGTACTTTGGAAAACCGCTTGATTTCACTGAGAAACATTCATTTGTTAATCGTCACGCATTCACGTGGTTGCAGTCATGTAACTACTGCATAATTAAAAAAAAAGAGGGATAATTAAAGGGCAAAAGATATCATGATGTTTATTAATATCTTAAACTCATTTCTAAAACAAATTAAATAACAGAGTTCGGTTAGTGGTGGAGTTTCATAATTCCTACAAAATTAATTTTAAAAAAGAAACATTCATCGCATTTCTTGGTTCTATCTATCAGATCAGAGACGTCTTTAAAGTCTCTCTACCGGACCAATTAAAGCACCTTCATGTACAGTCGTGCGCACTTAAAATGCACCTCACCTTTAAAACCTACAAGACTTACAGAACTGTCAACTTGTAGCACTTATACTGCCCACTTGCAAGAAATATTAAGTCGACCGTCTTTCGTTTTTGTTCTTCTCGACCGTATGGAAAAAGTCGTCTTGTTTTTGTTTTTCAGGCTCACTATGAGGCAGTCTTTTCTTTGCAGAAAAAGTCAAAGTTGCGAAATCGATCGTCTTTCGTTTTTGTTTTTCGTCTTCTTATAAAGAAAATCGTCTTGATTTTGTTTTTCGTCTTGCTATGAAATAAGTAGTTGAAATTCGTCACGAAACGGTCGTCTTTTGTTTTTTTCTTTACTAAGGAACCAGCCAAAATTGTCGTTAAACTGATTGCCTTTTATTTTTTTCTTTTTTTTGCCTTCAATTAAGAAATGAAGTCATTAATTACATATTCGATCATCTTTTGTTTTATTTTTTTTCGTTTTTGATAAACTAGTTTTTCTACGAATAAAAAGAATAACAATTATGCGAACCAAATTCATCGTAATTCTTTGTTTTTTTTTTTTTTATAATAAAGAAAAATACACATACAATTGATCTGTGAGATCGATCGCCTTTTGTTTTTGTGCATCGTCTTCGTATGCAGAAAGTCGTTTTGCTTTTGTTTGTCATCTCATTATGTGATAAGTGGTTGAAATTTGCCTTGAAACGATTGCCTTTTATTTTCGTTTTTCTTATGGAAAAAAGTCTAATTTCTGGCTAAACCGATCGTCATTTTCTTAATTATTTTTATTTAAAAAAATCAAGTTTTCTTGCCAGATGAAAATTATGAAAATTAATTAAAATTGTGTAACTGGCAATATAGAAAGTGTTAGGAAAGAGTTTATACATGTATTTCGGCCTTATTGGGTACAGAGTTCTGATGAGGTCCAATAAGGCCGAAATACATGTATAAACTCTTTCCTAATACTTTCTATATTGCCAGTTACACAATTTTAATTAATTTTCATATTTTTATTTTGTTATTTAACGGTCGATCGTCTTCCAATTTTTTGTTAATTTTAGATGAACAAAGCATAAATTTTAAATATTTGTCATTATAAAATCGATTGTTTTTTGTTATAATTTTGTTTTTTTTTTTGGATCGGCTTTCGTTAGATTATCTTCAAAATTAATTAAAATGCAATTAATTTCGTTTACTTTTGACCAACTTTCGTTTTTAGTTTTCTGAACTGTGAAGCCGTTTATCTATTGGTTTTGATTTTTTTCTTCTAATCTAAAGGAGCTGAAAACTTAGAAAAAAAATGAAAATCGTTAAGAGAAAGTAACGTGCGTTAAAAAAATTCAATATCAAGAAGGCTCTGGACATGGAGGTATTTGTAAATAAATAAATATTTTATTTCATTAATTGCGTTTTATTATCCATTTTTCAGAAAATCGACGTGACTTCGCAAATTTGCATTTGACATAGGCCTACTTGATAAGGGCTTTTTTGAACGCATTTTATGACAAAAGCTGGTAAAGGAGGCAAGAAAGAAATTTTGGAAGGATTTTGGAGACAGAATGGAAAGGCAGGGACAAGGCAATGGTAAATTATTATATGTATGGGACCTTAGAGACTAAAAAAATGAAAAATTAATAAAGTTAAAATTCATTGGGAGTAAAGAAAGGAAACTGTTAACATCAAAAGAACACATCAAGAATAGGTGATATGAGCACTTTAAAGAACCGCTTGAGAGTGAAATAACACAAGGCTCAAGGAACGAAGAGAACCCAGAAGAAACAGCAAGTGAAAACTGGACAGTAGTAATAATTGAGGAGGAGATAACAAAAGCAATTAAAATGTTAAAAATGGGTAAGGCACTAGGGAAAGACAACATCAAACCTGAAATGCTAAAGTACATGGGTGAGGAGGGAGACAATGTATTCCACTCTATCATAAACTAAACTTGGAAAACAAAACAGATACCAAAAGATTAGAGGTTAGTGGTCATAATTCCATTGCATAAGAAAGAAGAAACTACAGTGTGTACTAATTACAAAGATACTTCGCTGCTGTCACTGTCATTGAAATGATAATAGAAATGAGTCTAAGGTATTGTGTGGAAGACAGTTCCCAAGACAACCAATCAGGAGCTGGTGGAAGTGCCCAAGATTGCATTTTTTGGAGACAAATTACTGAGTCATAAGTGTTTTCAGCAGCAACAGACCTGGAAGAAGTCTTTGAATCGTAAATTATTATATAGGATCCTATAGACTTTAAGAAAAGTTGAAAAATTAGTAAAGTTAAAATTCACTAGAAGTAAAGAGGGAAAACCGTTATCGACAATGGAACACATTAAGAATAGATGACATGAGCACGTTATGGAACTGCTTAGTAGTGAAATAACACAAGGCACAAGGAATGAAGACAACCCAGAAGGATCAATAAGTGAAAATCAGACAGAAGTAACAATGAAGGAGGAAGTGACAAGACAGCATCAAACCTGAAATGGTAAAGTACATGGGTGAAATATGATTCTACACTCCATTATAAACAAAATTTGGAAAACAAGACAGATATCAGAAGATTAGAGGTTAGCGGTCATAATTCCACTGCACAAAAAAGGAGATACCACGGTATGTACTAATTACAGAGGTATTTCGCTACTACCAGTCCTGGCATAGTATGTGAAAGGATAGTAGAAAAGCGTGTAAGGTATTGTGTTAAAGACACTTTCCAAGACAACCAATCAGGAGCTGGTAGAAGAGCCTAAGATGGAAATGGAAAAATATTTCAACAGTAATAGATCTGTAAAAAGCTTCGATTCGCTTGGAAATGAAAAGGCAGAGATAAGGAAATGGTAAATTATTATATAGGGCCCTAAAGACTTTAAGAAAAGATGAAAAATCAGTAAAGTTAAAATTCATTAGAAATAAAAAGAGGAAATTGTTAATGTCAAAAGAACACATCAAGAATAGGTAGCAGAGCACTCTAAGGAACCGCCTGAGAGTGAAATAACGAAGAGAATTCGGAAGTGAAAACCAGACAGAAGTAATAAAAGAGGAGGTGGTAACAGATGCAATAGAAATGTTAAAAATGGGTAAGGCACCGGGGAAAGACAACATCAAACCTGAACTGATAAAGGAAGGAGACAAGGTATTGCACTCTATCAGAAACAAAGCTTGAAAAATAAAACAAATATCAGAAGATTGAAGAATGGTGCTCATCATTCCACTTCACAAGAAAGAGGACATCACGGTATGTGCTAATTATTGAGGTATTTCGCTACTGTCAGTATCAGGCGCAAAGATATGAAAGGATAATAGAAAGGAGTCTAAGGTATTGTGTTTAAGACACTCTCCAAGACAACTCATCGGGATTCAGAGCTGGGAGAAGCCCTCAAGTTACTGAAAGTCGTAAGCGGAAATAGAAACGTGTATTAGCAGCAATAGATCTGGAAAAAGCTTTTGATTCGTTCCTACGAAAATGGATCTGGAAGAGAAATAGTGGGTGATTTAGAAGCTGCAATCGAAAGTATATACTCAAAAACCAGAAAGTTAGAGTATGCAATGAAAGCACTAAAGAATTTAACACAGAGAAGGAGTACGACAAGAAGGGATATTGAGTCCTTTACTATTTGCCATGGTCATGGACGATATCTCAAGAAACACAAACAAAATAGTAGAAGGATGTACGGTCGGAATAAGAAACCTAAGATAAGTAATAAAAATAAAAAAGCTTTTGTACGCTTGGTGTCCATAAACGTAAATGACTTGAAAAGAAGTACCTATTGAAGTAGTATGGGATAAAGTAAACATGGCGAAGGCGGAGATCATGGAAGGGTCGAAAAGGGAAGCATTGATGGAAAAGACATTGACATGACCAGAAGTATGAAATATCTCGGATTCATGATGAGTAGTACTGGAAACACAGAAACAGACGTCAAATGCAGCATCATTGCGATGAATTCAGTCTTCCTGAACAAGTCAGTAGGTAAGTTAACGAAAGTAAAAATATATAAAACTGTCTTTGCATCAATAATGATGTATGGCAGAGAATCCTGGACTCTAAGCAACAGATAAAGTCAAAAATTACAGCGATGGAAATGAGAATGCTTAGAAGGAGTAACTAGATTGGATAAAATAAGAAATGGTGAAAAAAGAGAAAGAATGAAAGTTAAATCGATCATCGAAAATAGGAGCTACTTCGGGCACCTTGTGCGCATGGAGCAAAATAACATGATTAAGGAAGTATTGGAAGAAGAAAAAGAAAGGAAGACCCAAAAAGACATAGAACTAAGAGGTTGGAAATACACTGAAAGAAAGGGCCAACACGTGGAACACAGCAAAGCGACAAGCACAAGACAAAAAGGAGCGGAAGAGATTCTGATATAATAAGCAGAAACACCCAAACACATAACGGTATATTCGGTTATGGATAACTAACTAACTAATACGTCAGCTAATGATAAGATTTTTTTTGGTATCCTATTTTACTCTTATAATCAAGTTTACGGTCAGTGTAGGTATTTTGATCATCAGTGATATACGATAGAAAGTCAAAAAATCATTAAAATGAAAAGTGAAGCGTTTCTGAATTTAAAGCTAACATTGAATTCTCAATTTGAGTTAAGTTGAGTTGACTATGAGTGATATAAAGCTTGAAATATTGAATTCAAATATCAAATGAATAGATTAAAATTATTTGTGTTAGTTGAAGTTCAGTGTACCTCAAAAGGTACTAAATTGTTTCATATTATTTAAAAAAATCAATTATATGAAATTTGTTAATTAACGCTTTATAAATGTCAATCAAATTCTGAAGCGAATGTTTATGCAGTTCTCAGTGCGTCAAACTTTACACCATGACTGACGATAAATAATTAATGTAAACCAAGTACAAGACCTCTTGCGCGTTTTTTTTAACAATGGGGAAAATGCACAATATTTCGCAATGCTGCAAAAGCCAAAGTGTTAAACCAGATTGCGTCTGACATAACCAATTACAACCGGCAGCTCTTAAAGAGGACAATCTCAAGAAATAGTAAATAAACACTATCCAGAAAAGATAACGTTAATCTGTTGTATTTTTAGTTGATGTATTTAAATTTTTTGCAATGTGGTTTTTTATATGATACGGATAATTAATTCCAACTCAAGTTTTATTTTGGGTGTGATTTCATTTAACGGAAAGATAAATAATTAAATTTATAAAAACGAATGCACTTAAATTTATTGGTGTGTTGAAGCAAATGAACCAAAATCCGAAATTTTTCTTCAATTCGGTGCAGTTTCAGCTAACTGATGGTCAGATCAAAAATTGCTATGAGTATACCATGAGACTTTAAGAGAATTGTAGAAAATCTTCTTTACCAAGGAATTTTAGGTCGTTTCATATTGTTGATGTACTGAATTTATCAAATTAAAATAAAATTATCTTATTCCAGAAACAGTTGCAAACAAAATTGTTTGCCTAATTATCACAATTATATTTTTGACCCCTAATCTTTGTTAATCAACCGTGGCCTTGTAACACTGCGACTTTTGATAACGGTGGTGGCAAGGCCAAGTGTACGTCGGTTCTGGTTTCCTGGGTATAATTGGCGTAACTCACCTGGGCAAGGCTAACAGGCGTGCGTAGTACCTCGCAGAGAGGACCAAGCCCCGGTGTCCTCTGGTCACCATTGTTGGGGCCTTCTTCTACTTAAAACTGGTGAGGTAAAGAATTCGTGGGTATGTTACAATGCGAACTTGAATGTATAAACAGGGTTCTTGTGGTCCAAAAGTACATAGTTTCTATAGTACTCATGACCTAGATAAAAAAAAAGAAGCGATTCATTTTGACTTCTACCGGATGGGAAGTCGTCGTAAGTTGTTGATAACCTTCATTTATGTTACTACTATTGATTTAATTACATTATTAAATGTTGCAATCAAATTCATTCTTTGAAAACATTTCTGTGCTTTTCGTAGTAATGTGTAGCTTTATTCTAGAATCCTTATCAACTAGTTCACTCGTACATTGTATAAGGATCAATACCTAAAAGTCACGAAAACACATTGTTTATAACATGACGCTGATTTGATAATGTTAATAATCTGTTTAGTCTGGTGGTCTAATGATGTGTCACAGACCCAAATTAATTAAAATAATACAGCGATGCAGTTTAGTTGCCTTTTTTTAATCAATTATTGTACGACCTACACTGATTTCTAAAGAATATTAAATTCCTTGTAACGTTCTTTAAGAACAAGAGTGTGGTTTGATTTTCAAAGAGGAAAATATGTGGTGCAACGAACGTATTTTATTAATAAACCTTCGCTAGGAGATATTTTTAAATCATGTTTTTTTTTTTTTTAATTCGACGAGTTTCCGTCCATTTTTATAAACAAAACTATTTTATGCGTCCTTGGTTACTTTTGATTAAGATCCATTATTGCTTTATAGAAAACAAAGAACAAGTTTCAATCTTACGTAAATTCTGTCGCCTTATGTAATTTAAATAAACTTCCTGAATCGCATTATAACTGACGCAATAACGAATTGAATTAATATTCAGAAAAATTGTGCGTGAATGAAATAATTTCCATAGAAATGCGGAAGTATTTCTTTTACCTAACTAAGCACAACAGTAGCTGCTTCTGCGGTGCATCCTCCTGAAAACCCCCGATTTTCAGCTCGATGCTTCTTGCTGCCAACCTCTTCTTGGCGGTCGGGCAGGTCAACATGTTAATCCTCGCCAAAGCTTCTTCTACGGTTAATGGGTCGCGTTCGTCTTTGTAGTTTAATAGATCATCCATTTTGCTTCGTTTATTTATAAACGCACGTACACTCACTGGTTTACTTAAGACGGTTCAATTATGTCCGACTATATTTGCACGCACCATTTAAAATACTGAGAGTTATTCGAATACCAGTACACTATAAATATCTGTAGGGTTATCTTAAGCGAAAGAGTAGAGGTAGAAATAACGTTCTTTTCTTTTTATTGGCTAATTTATCAACGGTATCAATGTTAAAGGAAGGAAGTACCAGGCGACCTTTAACTTTAACTGTAGTTTTTTTTTGTACACACAGGTTTATTTTCCTTATTTTCGAAAATCAAGGAAGCGGTTAATCAACAATAAAAAAAATGAAATTTCCAAAATAATAATTTAGTTACAAGGATGAATTAATTAAAGAAATATGGGGCTTCCTTGAGGTCAGTTTTGGCAGCTAAATTTATTTGATGAACTTATTAAAAATTGAGGTGGTTGTTGCCAAATTTTGCGAAACGTGAACTAAAATATTCCATGAAAGCGAAAAAAAAAATTGCCTTACAGAATGCAAGAAAATGCAAAACAATCAAAATGTATCATTATTATTATTATTACGTGAAGTGTTCGTAAATATTTTGTCACCTGCATATAAATATATATAAATAAACACAACCTTTAATGATGACGTTACTTCTTGAAAACCGTCCAAAATATTTCTCATACAAATGCAGTCAATGCATTTCCTTATTTTCTGAGTTAACGACAAGTTTTATATGTAAAAATGTAGCAAATAAAATTAATAATTTATTTAATTAATCATTCACCATAGTATGGGGTAAAAAATCACAATTAATAAATAAATTTAATCACAGTTAACATCAATTGCATCTTACAATTTAATTTAATCGTAATTACGTTTATGTTTATAGTTTAGTTGCAGATCACTATTAAATTTAGTTATAATTAAAATGAATTGTTAATTGCAGTTAAATATTAAAAAAAAAGTAATACATTACACCATTTTTATCTTATATGACCTTCGAATTGATGTGTACAGGCCCCTAATTGTTGAACAATAGCAGAAACTGTTTTATTTTTAGCATTTTTAGCAATTAATGGTAATGTAATTGTCGAGTCTACAATTACAATTAATTAATTGTAATTAAATTAATGAATCAGTAATCAAACAGAAACTACTTTTAACAATTAATAGTTAATTGTAATTAAAATCGTCCCCAAAAAAAACAGCAACTAACAATTCATTGATTGTAATTAATTGTAGAAACGGACAATTAACGATTAATTAACTCTAATTGTATGATTCCAACAATTACAACTGATTAACGATAATTGTAAAGACTCGACAATTAGATACAATCGAATAATTAATGGTAATGTAATTGTCGAGTCTATAATTACAATTAATTATTAATTAATTGTAATTAAATTAATGAATCAGTAATCAAACAGAAACTACATTTAAGAATTAATAGTTAATTTTTAACTAAAATCGTTCCCAAAAAAACAGCAACTAACAATTCATTAATTGCAATTAATTGTAGAAACGGACAATTAATGATTAATTAATTGTAATTGTAAGATTACAACAGTTACAATTGATTAACGATAATTGTAAAGACTCGACAATTAAGTACAATCAATTAATTAATGGTAATGTAATTGTCAATTAATTAATTAATTGTAATTAAATTAAGGAATCAATAATCAAATAGAAACTACATTTAAGAATTAATAGTTAACTGTTAACTAAAATCGTTCCCAAAAAAACAGCAACTAACAATTCATTAATTGCAATTAATTGTAGAAACGGACAATTAACGATTAATTAACTGCAATTGTAAGATACAAACAATTACAATTGTCTAATGGTAGTAGTAAAAACTCGATAATTACAATACAATTAATAATTAATTAATTGTAATTGTAATTAATTAATTAATTGTAATTGTAATTAATTAATTAATTGTAATTGTAATTAATTAATTAATTGTAATTGTAATTAATTAATTAATTGTAATTGTAATTAATTAATTAATTGTAATTGTAATTAATTAATTAATTGTAATTGTAATTAATTAATTAATTGTAATTGTAATTAATTAATTAATTGTAATTGTAATTAATTAATTAATTGTAATTGTAATTAATTAATTAATTGTAATTGTAATTAATTAATTAATTGTAATTGTAATTAATTAATTAATTGTAATTGTAATTAATTAATTAATTGTAATTGTAATTAATTAATTAATTGTAATTGTAATTAATTAATTAATTGTAATTGTAATTAATTAATTAATTGTAATTGTAATTAATTAATTAATTGTAATTGTAATTAATTAATTAATTGTAATTAAATTGATGAATCCATAATCAAGTAGACTCTATATTTAAAAATTATTTGTAAATTCTTAATTAAAATCGTTCCAAAAAAACAATTAATTGATTCTAATTAATTGTAGAAACACAATTAACGATTAATTGATTATAATTGTAAGATCCAAACAATTACAATTGATTAGTGGTAATAGTAAAAACTTACAATTAATTACAATTAATTAATTAATTAATTGTAATTATCTGATCTACAATTAACTAATTAATCGTAATTGTCGTGTATTTACAACTACCCTAAAATCAATTGTAAATGTTTGGATTGCACAATTACAATTAATTAATCATTAAATAAATACAAATGATTAATAGCAATTCCAAAGATTCGACAATTACAATTCATTCATTTTAAACAATTACAGTTATGGTAATTGTAAAGACTCGACAATTACAATTGATTAATTAATTGTAAACTCGACAATTCCAATTAATTAATTTATTGTAATTGTCGAGTCTTTACAATTACCATTAATTAATTGCAATTGTTTTCGTTCTTACAATTATGATTAATTAATCTGAAGTTTAAATCGCTCGAGGAATCCACTGCAATGAAAACCAACTTTCAACAAATTTTTTAGATTAATTAATTGTTAATTTCTACAATTAATGACGATTAATTAATTATTAGTTTATTTTTGAGTGGGTTTAATTAATTCTTAATGTAGTTTCTACAATTAATTAATTATTAATTAAAAATAATAAAATAAATTAATTGTGCCCAACACTGGTTCCCAGAATATAAAAAATAATCTGTTTTTATAAAAAAAATGTGTCTTGATCCACTTCCCAGACAGCATTAAAATTTCAGATTTAATTTTAAATTAATCCTTAAAGCCTAAAATATATTTTAAGATTTTACTTATAAATGAAAAGTGAACAGACGCAGACATGGGGTAATTCACATCGTTTCTTTAGGGTCCCAAAAAAAGGATTTTTTCTTCTTTTTTATCTTTCTATTAAAGTTGTATTATTTAAAAAAGTTTTTAATATTTCAATCATTTATTATTAACGCAGTTAATATAATAATTTGATGAACTATGACGTTTTTATGAATAAAAGTAATTGCTGGTTCACTGGTGATAGTTAGATGAATAAGTTTTAATGTAACAATACTTTTATTGTTATATGTATCAAATATTATAAAATTAAACTTTTCTTTTTTATTTTAATTTAATATTATTGAATCTTGGTCGTTTCATGAAAAGAAATCCTTGTATTTGATTGTAAGCGTTAATTAAACCTCGGTGGGGTAACGTTTCTGACTTCTTAATGAGGTGCAAAATGTTGCTTTTGCAAACACCGTCATTATTTCATGGAACTTTTACAAACTGTTTCACATTACCATTTAATGACTGGCATTTTTTATTTTTAGATATCCTAGAGATTCGTCAGCATTTTAAATCGGAAAAATTCCAGAACTGAATCTAGTTTATTACATGAAAATAATTCATGCCTTCGAACCAATCTACGTTTGAAGTCTCATATTTGTGCCAAATCGATGAATAAAATTAAAGAAAATACAAAAGTTAGAGCTAAGTTACAAGTGTACGTAATTTCAAATTACCTATTGTAGCTTTACCTATTACAAGGATGTTTACTTTTGTAAAGTGCGAATAATTTAGCTAATCTGAATTGCTAATGTTACCATGTTATAATTGCCTATTTTATTGGTCATCGAAAATATTTATTTTTAAGATTATGTTTACTCGAATGAATGGTATATCCTCCAAGGTGACAACATCAACAAACACCTTCCTTTAAATTGTTAACGTGCGAAGAATTATTCTTTGGCCTGTCTCTTTATGTATGCTGTAAACAAACCTTGAAGTATTATTTTTGTTATGGAAGCATAATTACTTGTATGTTAAATATAAAAATTTCTGATCAATATGTCATTGTTTGTTTACAAGCGAAGAAGATTTTATTGTATTAGTGAAGATTATTTTTTATCTTTTAAAGGCACTGATTTGAATGAACCTCACTTCAAAGTGCAAAGTGCGAATTAAATAATAAAGGGATGAGTGTATGTGTGAGGATTTTGCACTTTATTGTTTGTCGTCTCCTCCGCCTATATTAAAAAAATATATATCCTAAGGAATTAGTTTTGTTAATCTTTGACTTATCACAAATTTCACAAATACTAAATAGATTACGTTTCTAATCGCTTTTGCTTTACAGGAATTTTGTAGAATTAATTAATTCCTGAGGAAAATTTGAATTTATGAAGTTAAAAAAATTCTTTTCGGCACTTCTTAGTTTCTTTTTTTTAAATAAATTTAGGGTTTCTTCTCTCCATAGAGCGGATGAAGTTTCATAGTTTAGTTTTCATCAAAAATACTACTCATATACGAGCCCATCTAGTCCCTCTAGGAACACCCCCTCTCCTTATACCTTTTATAGTATTAGAACAATTAGAAATATTATTCGTGAAACCTAAGATCATCCGCTTTGTGGTAATAAAAATTAAGAATAAAATAATTCTTTAAAACAAATCTGTGAGGTATTGGAAACCTTATAAACTTAATTTAAAAAAAAAACCATAAAGGGATTCTAACATGATTCTGTTTAATACTAAATCTTTTTAAAAATTTTGTTGTTAGGTCATAAATCGGTCGCAGGATGTCGCAACCTAAACTATTGATTAAATCTTTTATTTATCATTTATGACTTACAGGCAGCTCAAAGACAATTTTCGCATTTTCGTTACTGTAGGTACAATGTCCGAGTTACTAAAGTATTGTAAAAATAAAACAAATTAACTAAACTTACTAAAAACAAATATTAATTTATAAAATGTTGCAAAAAGTTCAAAAGTAAATCAACACTTAAGTGTGCAAGAAAAATAATAATGTAATGAAGCCATTAGTTAAAGAACGAATAAATAAAGTACACTTTCGTTAGTTAGATGAATCTTTTCACTTGTCGAACAAAAATTATAAATTTTCCTCTTTAAGGGAATTTTATTTTTGATCGATCCTCTTATTAAAGCACATTTTAAATTCCTGAGCCATTAAGAAAGTGATTCCGTAATTTGCATAAAAACAGGAAACTTACGCATAATTGATTTGAGCCCCTGGCTATTTTTTAACAGTTTTATGAAGCTCAAAGTAACAAATAAAACGACATCATTATTTTATGAAAATAATAAGATAATTATATAATAAATTAAATTGATTGAGTAACAAATAAAAAAATATCAAAAATTTTTAACTTTCCTTATTTTACTTCATAGAAATTCTGTTTCAGTAAATGAAATGATGCCTAGTAATTAGTTATAACGATTTAAAAATGGTTTTTGGATCTCAGTGACCTTTACAATAGAAACAATAGTAGTAACATAAAAGGTGAGTTACCTTTTTTTTTAAGTGTTAACAAGAAATGAGTGCACTTACCATTACGAGCACTGTTTTCTCAACTAAGGCCAAGCAAACCTTGCTCTAAACTTAGACTGTTGTTGCAGGAACGGGTGGTCACTTGGTAATTGTATGCAGTTTGAATGCAGTAAACAAACACACTATAAACGTGCACACCTACAGAAGTATGTTGCACAAGTGAATACATGCGTCGTCGTGATGATTCCGAGTGCTTTAACAAAAATTATGCTATTTTATTAGTTGCGTTTATCTTTAGTCTAATGACCGGTCATGCTTGGCGCATTCCGCTTTTTACTCCTTTGCTTACAGCGGGGGCATTGATAACAGGACAGATAGCGTGAGCTGTTTTAAGCCTCACATGGTGAGCTATCTTTTTAGAATTATTATCGTCAATTAGTATGTGGGAACGTGGTGGGGGTGGTATCAAGGACTTTTTTCGAAAATATTTACAAGTTTTTTTTTGTTCAGATTACTTACTCCTACAAAAAGAATTTATTAATTTTGTTATGCGGTTGTAGGTATGAAACAAATTTGTAATAATTATCCTGTGCGTTGGCAGCTTTTTCAAGATTCAATGCGTAGCGACGCATCGATTTTCCACGCGCAATAAAAATGACGATAATCACCGTCCAATATACAAAATTTTTTTATCGTTATAAGTTTACGAAATTTCAAAGAAATTATTTTATCATAAAAATATTGTTCACTGATTATGCTTATTCGGAAAGCACGATTTCTTAATCTCAGTTTGTTTTCAAAAGTTTTTATTTCTCACAAAAAAATATTTCTGGTATTTTCGATAACAATACAATATTGAATACAATACAATATTCCTTAATATACTGCTTTCCATAGAAAATGCATCACCTAGAAGGAATGGAAATATTTCGTGAAACTTGGTGAATATGTTTGTCTTGAACAAAGTATTAAATGATTACGTTCAAATAAATTGATTAACTGCATCAAGTTATCTAGGTATACAGGGTGTTTCGTAACATCATGAAAATAAATTAAACAATGAAAGTTTGTATGAAAATGAATAGAAAGAACCATTTTTTGTTGAATAAAGTGTTATTAAATTTTCGAGAAAATAAATAATTTTGTCGAACGGGTAAACCGTTCGAACGTCTCTGGTTTAACTTTATGATGTTTATTTAATAAAATAAATTTAATAAAAATTGACAAATATAAAGCACTATTTAACACAGTGTTTGGAACCTAATACAGCAAAGGATAGTAAATGATTACCCAATTGTAGTATATTTTTGTTGATATTGTGTAAACGAATTATACACGTTGTATTAACAATCACTCAAATTGTATTAGTGGTTCCATGTATACAGGATGTTTCCTATCTTCATGAAAATAAATTAAACAGCCTGTATTATACTTCAAATTTTTGTTACAATAATGACAAATATTTTCGATTTCCTGTTTTGACACATTGAAATACTGTCAAATTTAGTGTTGTTAAGAATTTAGGGAATGCCTTGAGTAAGAATTCCACCAACTAACTGAATTTGAAAGGAGTAGAATTGTGGGGTTACACGAAGCTGGAATTCCCTTTAGGGAAATTACAAGAAGGACCGAGTGCAATATTGCCACGGTCATCAGATGCAATCGTGTTTGGGCAAAGAAAGGTCGTCGTAAGCGTCGCCGAGGTACTGGAGCTCAAAGAAGGATTTCCGAGCGACAAGATCGAAATCTTCGTCTACTTTCTCTTATGGACCGATTCTCTTTAACAACACGGGTTGCCGATGCCTGGTATAATGTAATGGGAAGGCCGATCTCTATGTCGTCAGTAAATCGCATGATTAGGGCATTTAGACTACGTTTGCATCGAACTCAATTGGTACTACCTTTGACTCGAGATCGCCGAAGACAACGTCTCCAACCTTGCCATGATCGAAGTCATTGGAACTATGAATGGGATTCAGTTATCTTTAGTAACGAGTCTCGGTTTTGTTTGGGAACTCACAATGGACGATAACGCGTTAGAGAACGTCGAGATGAGCGATGCAATTTAGAACACACTATAGATCGTCATATACCTCGCACTGTGGAACTAATGGTGTGATATAGTATCAGTGAATCGTTTAGTAATTATTCATGGTACTATGAAAGCGGACCGCTATATTGGGCATGTTGTACAAGAAGTGGTTCTCCCTTATGTAAGAGGTATACCAGGTGCCCTTTTCCAGCAGGATAACGCTTGACTTCATGTTGGCCATAGCACAATGGACTTCCTGGAGCAATCAGGAATAGGCATCCTTCCATCGCCCCCAAGAAGTCCTGATTTTTCTCCCATTGAACACGTATGGGATATAATAGGGAAAAAAATTAACAATTTGCCTCGCCCTCCTCTAACTTTGGCAGCCTTGCATCATAAGATACAAGTGCCTTGGGATTCCTTGCCTCAAGAAGAAAATGATCACTTAATTAGATCCATGCCTAGGCGAGTTCAAGAATGCTTAAGATAAGGCGGTGGTTATTAGTTTTCTTTTTGTTTTAATTGCATCGATTTGCAAATGTAATCATTTAATTCTTTACTGAAGACAAATATATTCACCAAATACACCCACAAAAAACAATTAAAGTTTATATAAACAGCAAAAAATACAAACAGCTTCTAAGTAGAGCAATATCGTTAAGAGAAATTACAAGCTCAATGTCAAAAAAGAAAAAATACAATAACTAAAATAAGAGATGGAGACAAAATTTTTGAAGATCCCACAGATACAGCTAACATTCTAAATAAAACTTTTATAGAACAAATTCCAAAATTAACAAGAGAGTGTAAAATATTTCCAGAATACAACCACAAAAATGAACAGAACTAGGCTTCATGTTCTTTTGCTCCTACCAATCAAGACGAAATCAAGGCAATAATAAAAACATTAAAAATAAATACTGCTCCTGGACGCGTTCTCGTAACAGTTCATGATATAATACAGGTTCTGAGTCTGAGTCTGAGTCTGTTGCTTGTAAGTATAAATTTAGTAAAACCCTTATTATTAATGTAACTTATATTACAATTTAGTAAGTATTCTTCGATAAATATGGTCCTTGTCACCAGTTTACAACTGTTTTGAGGATCCAAAAGATCGTATGCATCATAATGGACGACTATAACTGTCAAACTGTGTATGTAAATGTATGAATGTAAAATGAATAAAATAAATAAAAAATTTGATGCAAGTCGGTTTTGATTTAAGCACTTAAAACGACCGAATTAGGCAGGCAAATAGGCAGTTAATATCTAATAAATAGGCACACTTTAAGGCAGTCTAAAAAAATTAGACGTTTAATAATTGCTCCTTCTCTTTCGTTTTATAATAGAAAAAAATCATGCTTATTTTAGTTAAGTGATCATTATTTAAGAAATCGGGGAGGAGGTTTTTCCGGGGTTATAGAAGTGCAGTAATTCGCCGTAAGGAATGTATTCTAAAAGCACGCTTTAAATAGGGGGATAAATTGGCGGTTAAATAAAAAAAATCCAGATAGTACAGAAAGTGGTTTTCTATTTGATAGGGTAGTCCGAGGGGTCAGCAGCAGAGAACCTCTTTACAGCTTTCCCTTTTAGGACTTTTCTATTTCTCTATGGGGCTATAGGTGAAGAGTCTTCTTTTCGTACACTATCATGTCACCCACACCAGGAATATTTAAATTGAAATACCCACTCGCAAAAAGGGGTCGACGGTAAAGTTAAAGTAGAAGCAAAAATGACAATTTTTAAATTTGAACAAAGATATAAAAGGATTTCGCGCACATTTTATTAAAATTATATGAATATGAATGTGAGAGTCCCCTTTTGGTCCCGCTTATATAGGTCACTGAAATGATTTCAGTTACCTACCTTCAAGGGATTACGAGGTGTTTTTGGACCGGTTCCGTTACCTTGCGTGGATGAGGTTTTCACGCGCACAGGATCTTTATCGCGCGGCTTATTTAGTTTAACGTATTTTAAAGGCTACTTATCGTAAAGAGAGTCAGTATTTTGGCTAAAGTTTGTCGCTTGGACCCCTTATCGCCTGAGATTGTTTATATTAACAATTAAAGCGTGAAATTCTTTCATGAATAATCCTGAAGTAATTGTACTTAAATTTAAATTTCAATTTTTGGCTGTTTACAAAACCGTTGCAGCGCTTAATTTAAGAACACGTCCAGTGACTTTAAAATGTTTTGGCAGCAAATACGTATTTCCACACACAGAAAACAATTCATAAAAATTAATTATACAGAAATTATCCATTTTAAGCATAAAGTAGGCAACAAAAAATTTTGCAGGCGCTTAAGCTATAAAACTAGGCAAATACTTAAAATAGTGTAAAAATAGGCACTTAGGGATGAAAAAAATATACATCTCATTCTAATTAAAATTGTAATCTTAATGCTTATGTTTATTCTTAAAAAAATTTTGCCATTTTTCCTAAAGATCTATGCTTTAATTACTTGTGTGTCAATAACACAGAGTACTTTTTTGTTATGTTTAGCAACAATAATTAAAATACTTGCAATCGAAGTAGTTTTTAATAGGAATTTAAATTTTTCATAGCAAACAAATGTATAGAGACCCGTTCTCTGGTAGAATAATAACTATTATTATTATTATTACAACGTGATAAAATTAATCACTTGATAAAACGAAAAATTGTATTGCAAAAAACGTCCTTTAATGAATATCAATCTTTGACCTTCAGATCTGAGATTACAAAGTCAATGACTCTTCCAACATCAATTTTATTTAAAAGTGACTTCACGGGAGGTGATAGAATTTTATCTGGTGCAACGACGACTTGCAGTCCGCAAACGAAAAATACTTGCAGAAGCAATCAAAAATTTGTGCAAGTTTTTGCCAGAGCACCAGAGTGCATGCATATGCCACATTATTGATTAGAGTTATCAGCTGGTGTCATAAGATAAATTCTAATTTATTTCGGTTATCAAATTCAGTCATGACATAATCTGTTAAAAATTATTGTTTGAACTTTGAATTTAAACATGCAACGTAAGGGTTACCAAGCGAAACTCTGCTTTTCGTTTTAAATGTTAAAAATCAATCAAATAAAATCTTTTTAATCTCGTTATGGAAATTAATTTAAGATTCTCTAAGCCAAGGTGACTGTAACTAACGATAATGACAAATTCATGTCTGTTTGTATGTACACTACCTTCTAAATTTATTAAAACTGAAATACAGAGTGGAACAAAATGATTCTCATTTAGTTAGGGATGATATGAAAGAAAAGTTGAGATTGAAATTGAAAAGAAAGCCAACGAAAGTAAGTCACAGCAGGTGTTGAAAGTTGCCACTAGTTTGCTGCATGCATATAACTACATCAAGTTTCATATTACTAAAAAAAGTGCTGCGTATCCGATGTTATCTCGTTGCATTTTAATGTGATTCTTACCATAAGTACTTGCAAATTATTAATTCTTTCTTTGTAAACCCTACTTTTAAGAATCCCAAATTTGGGAAAGTTTAACGGGGTGAGGTCTAATGATCTCGCCGGCCAAGTTCTTCTGCATACAACTCGGTCAAGGAAAAACTCTTCAAGAAATTCAAAATTTTCTCGGATAGTATGAACTCCACCTTGTTGAACGTTACCATTTACAAATTCATCGGGATGTACCTGCTCTAAAAATGGGGTCAACAATTGTTCCTTGTAACGTTGACCATTGATTGTATCGTGGAAGAATATTGAGCCTATAGTTCTACGGCGGAATTCAGCTACCTTAACTGGATGTAAAGAAGCCTCAAGGAAATTGAGGAGATTAACAACAGACCATGTTCGGTAACTTGTTTACATAACCACTTAAATGAAACCAAGCTTCGGTTTCTTTAACCGTAAAATCCGTGAATCCATAGAAATTTTCAAACACCCCAATAATCTAAACCGTGACAATGGCTTCTACCTTCACAATACTTGGAAACATCTCATTAACGATCCGTCACGCACCGACATACCGTTCCGCCCCGCACACCGTTCCACCCCGCTGCTCACACCGGCCCCTATAAATACCACGACACCGGACATACCTACTCAGTCTCAACGACTAACGCGAAGCAGCAGCAGTAGCAGCATCACCACCAGCAGCAGCCCTGAGGAAGTTCTTCTGCAACGAAGAACGAAACGTCGGCAGTGAAGAAATCCGAGACACGCGGTTTCAACCGGAAGCCAAGAATTCAACAATGGACGACGGCCGCGGAAGCCTTCAAGTTAAATTAAACTTTAAACTACTTTAAATCTTTAAAATGAGCTTATTTCCTAATTTGTAACAAGTTAACAAAACTAAAATTATTAATAGCTTGTATGCCCTCCTCTTGCAGCAATACACGCTGCTAATCTTCTTGGCATGCTTAAGATTAAGTTTCGTATACTTTCTTGAGGCATCTGTTCCTATTCTTGAACAAGCATGTTAGAGAGTTCATCATGCTGGTGGTCTTGGTGCGTTTTTAATTTTGTTGCCTAATTGATCCCAGAGATGCTCAATAGGATTGAGATCAGGGCTTTTGGCAGGCCTCTCCAAACTTTGGATATTTGCATCTCTCAACGTAGCTGTGACAATGTTAGCTGTACGAAGTTTGGCATTGTCTTGCATAAAAATGAATCCATTGCCGAAATTTTCAGCAAATAGTTGAACATGGGTTACAATAATCTCATCTCTATATCTTCTGTTAGCGAGCCATTTCGTATCAAAACCAATTCTGAACGACCATTAAATTGTATGCCACCCCAAACCATTACAGACCCCCCACCAAATTTATCAAATTCTCGAACGGTACATGGTGCAAATCGCTCGCCTGGTCTTCGTATGACAAGAGCACGGTCATTCCTGCTTAGAAGGAATCTGGACTCGTCCGAAAACAAAACGGAGTTGTTCCACTGCCCCTCGTCCCAACCTTGATGATTTTGACAAAAGTTTAAGCGATTTCTTTTGTGTGTAGCTGTGAGAGTTGAACCGGTTGCTGGTTTTCTAGCAGACAAATTGACTTCTTTTAGTCTTCTTCTTGCTGCTTTGGTAGAAATTTCTCTTCCAATGGCTAATCGAAGATCATTTTTTAATTCACGAGATGTTACAAACAGTTTTCTTAAACTCTTAAAGTTCGATAAAGCGATCTTCTCTGCGTGTTGTTTTTCTTTTAGCACCTTGTCCGTGTCTTCTTTTGAAACTACCAGTGTTTCTAAACCGTGCTGCGGCCCTCTGTACCACAGATTTGTTGGTAATTAGAATTCCAGCAACTTTTCTCTGTGAATATCCTTCACGAAGAAGAATAATCATTTGGGATACTTTTTCTGGTCTACGATGGCGTCCAGACAAGTTTAATTAACTTAATGCAAACAAATTCACTAATTTTCGAAACAAAAAACACGCTTTATTAATTAAATGATTTAAAAAGGTGTCAACAATTAGACCTTTTTATTGACTTTTCGTTTCTTAGCAGATAATGCCTTGTTATTTGAATTGTGTTTAATAAACGTCAATTTATGACATGTGAAAAGTTTATTAAAAATAACTTGTAAATTGGAAAAGTTATTTCAAGTTTATTTGGTGGTCTCTTAATTTTGTCCAGAAGTGTAATTTCTGTTTGTCGAGTGGTCCATACCACTCGATAAACGTTACTTGACATGGAAAAATGTACACATCACTAACGTTTGACATTCGCCGTTTGCCATGTAATGTGTGGTCGCCCTAATGGTGGTGTGGGATACATTCGTTTGAGCAAAAATGCAACATGTTGAGGAGTGCAAATTTTCTGCAACGAGCTCTTCCACTTGTTCGATGACATTTTGGTCAGTTTCTGGCCTTTTAATGGATTTCCCCTTCGTCACGCTTCTCGACAATTTGGCGAACGTGTTGGTGCAATGCAGTTTCTTCAACAATTTTGTTCGGAAACCTAAGTCGAAACTGTGCTTAGTATTCAAGAATGGAATATTGCTATCTCCCTTTAACTACACCTCCAGATGAAAAATAAGCTTCAATGATGAAAGTGTTTTCTTACTTGTTAATTCAATTCAGTAAATTGTAATTCAATTTAACTAACTTTATTTATTGACAGAACTAGCTAATTCAAAAAGATTAGAGCAGCACAGGAAAATATACTTATGAAAATATTTCAAATCGAACTAGATGAGAATCATTTTGTGTTTCAATAAGGTTTATTTTCGCACAGAAGTATTGCGAATCGGAGGAATTCATTTGGGAATGAATGTATGTATACGTACATACAACGATGACAATAAGGAAACCCAAGCTGTAGTTATCTTTAGAAATTGTAGCGATTTACGATTTTGACAAATTGGCTAAACAAAAAAAAGAAAAAAGCTCTTTTTGTTTGTTTAATTTAAATAATGTAATTAAAAAAAACACCTAATGCTGTGTAACATGCCGTTCTTTAACCTAAAGATAACTCGAACAAACGGTAATTAAAAGTAAATAATTACCTTGTCCAATTGATTAGTATTTATTACACTACATAATTATTTGATGAACATCACCTGATTCCTTGCTTAGCAACTCCAAAACGTTCACCAAACAATACTAACTTTTAAACAATTACCGGTAGTTTAACTTAATTTGCGAAACAATGGCGAATGTATTAATAAGCCACGTGCTTCCTTGTATACCTCAACAGACGATGAACTACGTAGAAACGAACTTCGATCTCTCATTAAGAAAAAATTTCTTATCTGTAAAAGTATTGTTTCAAAATTCCTGTATTGTGTAAACAAAAAAGGTGCTATCGATTTCATCACATTCATACAAATGAAATGGGAAAAAATAGTGCAGAGCTATGTAAGAACACAATAAGATCAGAAACAAGTAAGAATAAATGAGATTTGTTTTTGAAAAATGGATTTGTTAATTCTAACACTTTTTTCAAGTTCTTTTCGGTGTTCCTTTTCTGGTGTTAAAATAAACGAATTTAGAACGTTTAACTTTAAAAAGTTTTAACGTTGTCTTCAAAAAGCGCACTTTAATCCTTGCGGTAATTATTTCTATCTTTCATGGAGCCAATGTTATTCAAGGAAAGAGAGAGACTTAACTTCTGAGTTAGTAGTATGTATCCCTAAACGATTTAGTATTATCCAGAAAGGGTCAAGTATTTCTATCCTTAAAGGAGTTAGTTATTATTATTGTATTAGTTAGTTAGTATTATTGTTGGGGCAGTCACTTGTATCTTAAGTTATATTTTTAACTACTCCAAAGAGAGGAATGCACTTTTTTTCCATTTCTTTAATTTTACATCTTTTATCCCTTGTTTTTTTGTGTGGAAATAATTGAATTCCTTATTGTACTAGAATATTAAGCTATCTAGGAAGTGGAAGTTCATAAGGCCTTTCCAATATTCCCCGGTAAATAAGGCTTGTATCATCTAAAGTGCCATTTGTTATTATTTATTATTATTATTACTATTTTTTACCCACTTTTTGTTACTATTATATTTAATCCACAAATAAAATGATGGTTTCAATCTAGAGCAAGCATTCATCGCAATTGGTAGGCACATACCAGTCATAACTTATAATGAGAACGTCAATCAATCCCTTCCCTCATACATAAGGATTTACCAATAGACGAAAACCAAATAAGTGTGAACTAACACCTTGAGGATAACATTTTTACTTTTTTGGATTAAATGCGATGGTGACTTTCACTAATGCAGATAGAATATTTTACAATTTAGCGTAACTTATATCCCATTTGTTGAATTAAAGAATTATGGATAATATGTTTACTGTACAGTGTTAAACAGGAGTTCAGCTTATCTTTGTTCCAGTAAAATTATTTCACCTTCTTCTTTAACATTTATTTTTAGACACATTTTAAACTTTATCCATATTGTAACACCGACTAGGAGGATAACACTGTGTCCTAAAATTTTTGTGTATACAGTTCATTTTTTTATTATATGCCGATCCTTCGATTAACAAGTCTAATACCTCTCTCCTTTTAATTTCCGTGAAACAGCCTTGCCGGAAGTCACGTTGTATTCTTAATTCGAATTGATCCAATCGGCATACAATAAAAAAATAAACTGTACATATCTTATATATTTTTATTTCTCTTTCTTCTTTTTTTTTAATATAATAAACTCCTTAGGTTTAGGCTGTTGTTTTTGATCTTCCTTACTTTTATCTATAAATAACGGAAAAACTACAACGAATTGTAAATAAAATCCATTCCTTACTTTATAAAAAATCTTTAATATATGAGCATTTACTTTTTACTTTTAAATATATGTATTATACAGTTTTTCCAGATATTATTAATTACGATATAATTCTAGACGTGTGTGACAGAAACAAAATCCAGGGGAAGACACATAAACACCATCAGGTTTAAAAAAAAATAGTCACGACTTCTATAAAATTACTAAAATAAATAATTCTGTATAACTGTGTATAGATAACTTATAGCCTACACGTATAACAGAAACAATATTATACAACATAATGAAGAAGAAAATATACACAGGATTATTACTTTTATTATTATTATTATTTTCACCTAGTTGAAGAGAACTGAGTTTGGATCTTCGTTATCGAGCTGTTTCACGTGACGTAGCACGTCCTTTTTAGTTATAACTCCCAAAAGGCGACTGAAACAAAAAGTTAGTTATTAAATATAGTTTAAATTGTAAAGTATTTACCCATTATGTGTAACGAGAGTCTGCCTAAGCCCTAATTTCCTAAACATATCTACAACAGTCTCCATAGGAGTTTGATCAGTTATGGTAATTGGAGCCATATCCAAAATTTTCTTTAGCTTCAAATGTGGAGGGCCCAAAGTTTGAGGCGGGTTACCACTGGTAAAAAGTACCAAAGACTGCCCACAAATACCATCCACCGTTCTTCTAGCGTTGGCTATAATCATCAAATGGTTAACTTCAAATACAATCGCCGCGTTTATTTCAACCCCTTACCAATAGCCAAGTTGAGATCTCTTCTTAATACAAATCCCACCAAGTACTGGGATTCCCTCGACACGACAACGGGATATCCGTTGTGCTCCGTTTCTTTTAACAAACCCTCAATATCATCCACCGTCATTGAATCTTGGGTTATGACACTCAGTGTTTCGTTTCTCCTATAAGTAAATTTCGTTAATAAAATGGGGAGAGGGATAGGGTGTTATGATGCTCCTACTTTGGTTGCATGACATCAGCTGCAAGTGATGTGTGTGCAAACTCATCTTTTGAATCCAAGAAAGGGTAACCATTGAGAGCGATATGTGCGTCGTATATGCCCTGACGCCCCAGTGCATCGCCCACCCATTTACTTGCCATCGCAGCTGCCATTAGGGGCACTATATACCTGACGCCCCCGGTTAATTCAAACATGATGACAACCAAGCTTACGGTCATTCTGGTTATCCCACCGAGTACTGCTGCGGCCCCCACCATGGCGTACAGGCCGGGGGTTATGCAATCGTACCCCGTGGAACATTCACCGCTGAATACCCAAAGTTTCGGGTAGTGATAGGCGAGTTGTTCCATGCCGATGCCCACGATTCTTCCGACGATTGCCCCCAGGCATAAACTCGGGATGAAGAGACCGCATGGGACTTTCATGCCGAAAGTGAAGATCGTCAGGATTAGCTTTAATATGAGGGCGAGTATGAGTAACCAGATTGCTTGGTACACTCTTGGGCCGGCTGGTGCTATTTCTATTGCTGAATTCACGTCGGTGAAATTTCTGTTGTAATCACTGAAGAAAATAAGTTGCAATGACGAAAGCAACAAACGCGCGAACTTACCATAAACTATCTCGGTTGGAAATTCCGCATTGACTGAACAATAAATAAATCAACTCGCTCATGTTCATTCGAGTGTAAGGATTTGGGTAAGAGAGGATCGCCGTGATTACAGTGACGACCAGGACTTCCGTGACGGGGTATTGCCCCAGCTTCGAGTACTTTCGATATCGGCACCATTGCAAATTCCCTTTTATGAAAATGGTCGCGATACAACCCTGCAAAAGGAAGTTAGCAAAAACGTGATTTCACTTTTTGCGTTCGTGCTTACTCCAATTATCCCAAGTCCGATGAACGGTATCAATTCGAAAAAAATCCATGGTTTGTTGTATTCGACGTAAAAAAGCACAGAGTGCTCGTTCCCGAACGGATTGATGTAATGTAGGATGAAAGCGGCGATCAAAGCACAAAAGAACGACCTCCAGAGTGTTTTCAATGGAAAGTAATAGCTGACCTTGACACAGATAAAAAAAAGGACTCATTAACTATTGTTGCTGTGCGATTATTAAAATAGGTGTGTATGTAATTGAAGGGACACGTAACAATAAAAGTGAAATCGAATGAATACATAAAGTCAATCAGCTTTATTTAGATTCAAAATGAGTAATGTAATGGGGGAAAATTATTTTAATATACGTACTTCTTCTAAACTGAAAAGGACGCCACCAATGGGTGCACCAAAGGCCACAGAGACACCTGCCGCAGCAGCTGCTGAAAGGATCTCGCGCTTCTTTGCTTCATTCCTCCCGTACTTGGGAAATAGATACGATAAAATATTACCTATAATTATTTTTATCATAATATATGACTTCGTCAGTCATATGTGTTTTTTTTTTAATTAAATTTTAATTACACCTCACGTGGCGGTTCGTTAGAAATCAAAATCGTAAATGAAACGGAGAAATCAATTGGTAACCCCGAGGTGATATGAACCTGCAACCTTCTGATGGTGAAGTGGAGAATTATGCTTGGGACTGCATGCACTGTCTGCCTCTACGATTTGCCTCTTGCAGAGGCATTTCTTGTTGTCGTAGTCCATTGAAGAGGGCGGTTTCCTTTTATTTTTCCTCGAAACATAATATTAAGAGGTGCTTGCGGCAGCGTTTGTGACGAATGTCCGCTAGTAATTACCAGTCGCTCTGACTTCGAACAAGTCCACGTTGAAACTCAGAGGCACATAATCGAGCTAGCCCCTTAAGCGCTCAAACGCATACGTGAGCAAGCCCTTGAAGCGCCCAATCACATATGCGAGCTAGCCTTTGAGGCGCTCAAAGACACCTATCACCACTACGATGTCAGTATAATCTCTCCACCACAGACAACAATCAGGGACCACACCGAACTCCCAAGGCTTCCGCCAGGAAGGCCCAACGCCGATTCCAACGCAACGTCCTCCTATGTGTGCTCCTCCACGCTATCGTATCTTCGTAAAATACCGCGTTGCATTTCACCGCTACCAGCAACACCAAAGAAGCTGTGTCGTAAGGCCCCGGCCATTCTGCATCTCGCCACTATCGGCTACACTAGAGAAGCTGCGTCGTAACGCCTTACATCTCGCCACTACCAGCCACACCGGAAAAGCTGTGCCGTGACGCCCTGCCATTCAGGCAGCTGAGTCAACCCCCAAAGGAAACCCAGGTAGCTGCTGTAGTAGGCTATTATCAGCTCTAATAGATGGTCCAGTACTGCTTAGCTATCAAAAAGGTGATTTCTGCGCCGTCAAGCAATCGACTCACGCCCTGCCATTCAGGCAGCTGAGTCAACCCCCAGAGGAAACCCAGGTAGCTGCCGTTGTAGGCTGTTATCAGCTCTACAAAATAGATGGTCCAGTACCGCTTAAGCTATCAAAAAGTTGATCCCTGCGCCGTCAAGCAATCGGCCCACGCCGTTTTGCCATCCAACAAGCGTTCTACATGCAGCAAGTGACGCAACAGTAAATGGTACTCGATGCAACATTAAATTATTATACCACACGTCAATAAAAGTTTAAGTATTTCTCCGTTTCAATTTCAATGTCGATTTGAAACAAACCACTACACACCCATTACTATTACAGGCAATATACAGCAGTGGCCTAATAATTGTCTTTAATTTTTTTTTCTTTGTCAATATTGATAGTTGGATCACAAATGTTCAAGTAGGGAAATCAAAATTAACTAACCCTAATTAATTGTCTTATTGAAACTAGTATATTTTAGCTAAACTCCATACGCCTAAACAGAATCTGGTACGTTCCTGGATTTTAAAATTTCAATTTAATTTTTAATTTTTAATCGAGCTCACAAAGCTCACGCTATTTTTCAATGCTTAATGTAAATGAATGAGTTATAAATTCCAATTAATGTAAATGAATTCAAATTATGTTTAAAATATTCGATCTGCTAAACGCTACGATTAATTAGCATTGAGAAATTAATTGAAAATAGGTATAGCCTAAAATGTTCTAGTTTATTGAAGCCACTGCTGTAACACCCTAATTAAATTAGACTTACCTATCGCGCATGCTATGTGAACCATGGGGCCCTCTTTTCCTAAACTAAGCCCCGCAGACACGGACAAGATAAGACCAACACTTTTTATAATTAGCGTCCATTTGCCCAAATATCCCCGAATAATAAACCCACTGAGTATTGTTTTAATCTGAAATTAAGAAAGCGTCTTTTTTTGGAAAAATCAATCAGTTGTACTCGCTCACCTCTGGTATACCGGAACCGCAGGCATACGGTGCAAACATTCTCACCAAGGACGCAGACAATGCTGCGAAAAGAAGCGCCCAAACTATGTAGAATAGATACGAAATTATGTAGCTGCCTGCTCCTTCTTTTGACTGTCCTAGGACTTCAGACCAAGTTAACCACTGGAAATAAAATAATAAGTGCTGCTTTTGATTTGAATAAATTATTGCGGGATACCTGTGAGCAGTTTTTGGTATCAAATGTGGTTTCTTCTGATGACCAACAACATTGTTCTTGGTTTAACCAGAATGCTTGCGGGCAAATTCCGAATTTCAAATCGGTCATCCAACTCGCACCTATGTCTATAACACCAGCCACCACACCAGTAACTAAACCAACCAGTAACACACACAACCACCCCGACCAAGCATCGTGCGCCCCTTCAATCAAGTTCCAGAGAGAGTCCTGCTTTTTCTTGATGATGTATCTATGTCGCATGCGATCTCTTGCAATATCGCGCTGCCAATCAATTGTATGAAAGTCTTCATACTGACCAATACCTGGTATGTCTCCGGAATCTGTAATAAAATAAAATAATAATTTGTTGTTGGCGTTCGAATCAGTAAAACCTTGTTATAATGTTAAATGGCCAGTTAGTAAAGTATTATCTGTGACATGAAAGCAGACTTACCGTGCATTCCGCTGAATGACGCGGCATCTGAAAGTAATGATAAGATTAACAAAGCAGCACACCACACGTTTTAGCAGGTAAACATGTGAAAAGTATGTTAAAACAGCGTAACTAGAGGTTCGGTTAAGCAAAAACGCACATAACTTTCGCTTATAATAGACATAAACAAGCAATTATCGTTATCTGCTAGATACTTGATCATACAACACGTACCATGCCAAGCGTAGGACGTTGATTATAAACAATTTTTTGTTTGTTTGTTTCATCATAAGCAAACGATAAGTTTGTAAACCCAAGAAAAACTCGATTGATTTGTACTATTGCAATATACCGCATGTGTCATTGAAATTTAAATAAAGTAAAAAAATATAATACGAAACGGTTCGCTTGTTTACTATGTCACGTCTACTTCCTAGATACAAGGTTCATATAAAAATCGAAGGATTTAAGACAAGTGCGCGCAAAACATGCGCGTACGTTTTCAAGTTGAATGAAACATACGGTATGTAACAATCGATTTTTTTGGCACAGCAACTTACTAGTAGATTCTTGCCTCGTCAAACTTTCCCGTATTATTCATTCCTCAGCCCTTGGATATTTATAAATAAAATTAATTTTTAAGTTAGTGACCCATTTTAAACATCGTTGTTTGTTGGGGAGGATTTAGTCCTCATTTGCTATTTTTTATTTATTTTCCATCTTATGAAAATTAGAACCACTTAATTTTTATTGCATTGCAAATAATACAATTCGAGAAAAGATAAAAACTATCCAAATGATACACTTAAAGAAAATATCTAATAAAATCAACTGCAATTAAGTGATCTTGAAAGATAATGTTGATGTTGGATCAAGAATCAATTTTGAGAAAGAAGGAAAAGAGTTAGTCAATGATCTTGAACCAAATAGGAGAGAGGGAAGATTGCGTGGGAAGATGCTGAACGATATAAAACATTTATTTAAAACGGAAAAGACATAGTGGATACGTAAATAGCGAAAGGCACGAGAGTATAATAGGAACCATAGAAACGAAACACTTAAAGAAAATAGCTAATAAAACCAAGTGGGTTAGTATGACTATGAAAAACGAGGAGAAAAAGGAATCAAACTGGGAAACAGGCCAAGATACAAAATAGATTCAGACCATAGACAGGGAAGCAAAAGAAGGAGGACCTAATTGGGAAGATTGCGTAGAGAAGGCACAGACTCTTAAATACTGAAAAGTCAGAAGGATATAAGAAAGAGGAAAAATAACTTTCAAACAAATAAATAAAATATTTTCATTCTAGAATTGCGACATTATCGAATCACTTTCAATCAATACCACATTCATTCTGAAGTTTTATTTTATTTCGTAGGCGGTTGGAATAATCCATTTCCATATCAATCTGATAAATTCCTTAAAGTCACCAAATCAAAAAATTCGAATGTTATCACCTTTCACGTATTTAAAGGACCTGCGATATTTTATTAACAAGGCAATATTTATCCACTCATCGATTGATAAAATAGATAACGATAGCAGGTGACTGTGAAGCACTGCTTGTTTAAGTTTAACTGCATTGTGATAACGACTAGCCAGCGGTCCTCAAACGTTAAGGCCGACCCGCCCTTCGCCTTTACTTAGTAATTCAAATTGTCAAATGTTAATCGCATGAAGCTTAAACTTACAACTCGAACTCCCATCGTCTCCATCCTCTTGAATCCTGATGTTCCTGTCGGTATTTCCAGCGGTAGCTATGTCGATCATGTCGTCATCGGTTGAAGATACATAGGAGGTCCTAGCGCCGTTGGTGTACTGCGAAAACGCAAGATTGCGTGTTAGAAAAAAATTAACTCACTATTGGTAACAAATCGGCCGAAAAACGCCCGCACTTCATCGCCAAAGAACATTTCCGACGTACTGTCAGCATTAGCATGCGCGAGTCCGCAAAATCGATAGTCCGTCTTCATCGGGTCACCTACTTTGTCCCGGTGTTGTGAATGAACACGGTAAAATGATTTGCGTGTTGCCGTTGTACGCCAAAAGTGCTAATTGATGCCAGAGGAATTTACAAGGGTATTTTATATCATTAATTAATTCCAAATTAGTTCTTTTAAATACATCTATGGTTGTCCCTAAGAGGGTATATCAAGTCCACTGTACAAGGGATATGATAGGTACAAGGTATTTGTCCTATCCGCATGAATTCATGATTGATAAAGCCCGGATATTTAGGCACTTAAAAAGATTGTATCAGGCAGGCAAATGGGCAGTTATTAATGCTTATTCTGGTTACATGGTCTTTTATTAAGAAATTGGAGGGAGGTTCTTCCGGCAGGCTTATGGAACTAAAATAATTCGCCGTTTAAATTAAAAAAAATACAGTTGGTTTCCTACGTGATAAAGTAGTCCGAGGGTTCAGCAGCAGAGGACCTCTTTAGAACTTTCCCTTTTAGGACTTTTCAATTTCTCTATGGGGCTCTAAGCGGAGGGTCTTCTTTTCGTCCACTATCACGTCACCCACACCAAGAACCCACTCACAAAAAGGGGTCGACGTTAAGTTAAAGAAGAAGCAAATATGTTGCCTACAGTCAAGGGATTGCGAGATGTTTTTGGACCGGTTCCACTGCCTTGCCTAGGTGAAGTTCTCACGCGCACAGGGTCTTTATCGCGTGGCTTATTTAGTTTAACGTAAGAGAGTCAGTATTTTGGCTAAAGTTTGTCGCTTGGACCCCTTGTCGCCTGAGATTGTTTATACAGGATGAGTTTTTTATCTTGAAAGAACGCAATATCTCGACAACTACGCATCGGATCAAAGACCGCTGGGAATACAATTTGTTCAACTCGAAGGGGCCTATCTAATGATACCAATCGCGACCCACACAGTGGGAGGGGCGGGGAGGCAACTTTCAAATCGCAAATAGGAACCACTATTTTTTATTGGAGATTCGGATTCTACGCCTTAAACTACGTAGGGTTTGTCGGAATCTTTGTTTTGGTTTCTTGACAGAAGACGTTGAATTTTTGCAAGTTCTACTTTTAACGTTACCCAGGAGCAACGACTTCTGGTTTCTGTTCCCATCGGGGTGCTGTTTTAGGTGAGTCTCCTCGCCTCTCACCATCGAGGTGTTTGTAATATTATTTCAGTAAGTGCTCAAAAATGTGTCCATCCATTATTTAGCTGCAGTTGGAATGTTTGGACACAACTGACAAGTATGTCTGGTGTAATCGTCTGGCAGGCATTAGTGATTAGCTCAATCATGTTCTCACATGTTGCGATGTTGGCAGTGCATTATAAACTTCACCCTTCAAGTAACCCAAACAAAAGTCAGGCGAAGTAAAATCTGTCGATCTTGCAGGCCAAGATACTGGATCACCTCTTCCGATCCACCGACGATTGTAGACGCGATCTAATACTTCCCGTACTGCTCCAGAATGTGCTGAACAACCCTCATGTTGAAACCACATTGTTTGTCGCATATCCAAGGGAAGGTCTTCAAGCAATACTGGAAGTTCGTTCTCCAAGAAGTTGCGGTATCTTTCATCATATAAGCTGCCATCGATAAAGAATGGATCAATCAGGTTCTCGCCAATTATTACACACCAAACATTCACATTCCAAGGGCGCTGTTGTTCAACTTGGCGTAACCAGTGTGGGTTTTCGATACTCCTATAATGCATGTTGCGTCGATTAATCGTACCGTGGTTGTAAAAGTCGCCTCGTCAGAGAACAATACGCGAGCAAAGAAATAGGGGTCTCGTATTTGTTGGAGCGCCTCACTCGGTTCTGGAAATCATCGCCATGAAGTACTTGATGCAGGGAAACATGAAACGGATGATATTTTCTTTGTTTCAATATTTGGCAAACAGTAGTCTGACTCAGTCCCTATTCACGACTTTTGCGCCGAGTACTAACGTGTGGGTGATGAACCACTGCAGCTAATACCGCAATTTCATTATTTTCTACAGCAATTGTTCTTCGGGAGGTCCTTTTTTTGGGTTGTACGGTTTTCTCGGTGGAGAACTGTTGAACAACCCGGTAAAACAAAGCATGTGACCGTACCTTGTCTGCAAAATGTCAAGCATACAATATGAGCATAAATGATTGAGGACAAGTTGAATTTCCCGCGTGATTTTTACTCCTTGTGCTTGGCCGACCTGAAAATAAATTAATTTTTGTTCAGCGTCGGATCTTTTCAGAGCCAACGTTTGTATACATATTACAATTAGGTATTTGAAATGACCAAATTAATTCTAATTAATCACCAGAGTCTTTTATTGAGTAATAATCTCGTTATCCACATTGCATCCCAGTGCACGCCTATACATTTGACCAACTTAAGAAAAATATTGAAAGGCGGGAAATTCAACTTGTCTTCAATCATTTATTTTCATAGTGTACAGGGTAACAGCATTATTGATATCCCTGCCACTTTCTCCATAAATGTAAACCGTTTCAATTTTCTCTTGTACTGTTATAGCCTGAATTATAACTGATATTGCAGTTACGTAATGACGGAACGTATTGAAACAATGCGACATGCAACGAAAGCAAGGCGCGTACTGAATGAAGTAATGCACAGCCGGTATGATATTTGTGGAAACCGCTACGTCACTTTCTTGGAATCAACCACCGCATTAGAGACGAGTTCCAAAGATATTGGCAGCGCAGCGTCCAAAAAGCGACAACTTTAATTTAATTTTAATAACGTATGCTATTATTATTTTGATAAAATGTTTGACACACAAGTTACGTCTTTTTCCCCGTAGAATCCGAATCTGCAATAACAAATGGTGGTTCCTATTTGCGATTTGGGGGCGATGGGGGGTTGCGATTGGTATCATTAGATAGGCCCCTTCGGTTCGAACAAATTGTATTCACAACGTTTTTTGATCCGATGCGTAGTTTTTGAGACATGGAGTTGTCTCAAAATAAAAAAAACTCACTCAGTATTAACAATTAAAGCGTGAAATTCTTTCATGATTAACTCTGAAGTATTTAAATTTAAAAATTTTGAATTTCAATCTTCGGCCGTTTACGAAACCGTTGTAGTGCTGGACACGTCCACTGTCTTTCAAATGTTTTAGCAAGCAAATAAATAAATTTCCATGCACAGAAAAAAAGAATTCATAAAAATTAATTATGCAGTAATCACCCACTTTAGGCATAAATTTTGGAGGCGAATATTTAAAATAGTATGAAATAGGCACTTAGGCACGAAGAAATATAACGTGTACAAAAAGTTTTCCCATCTAGTGTGTTGCTCACATTTTTTCGCACATTCGCGTATGTTCCTTACTTGATCCGTACCCGAAACAGACAAGTTAACAAACATAACTTTAAAACAAATTGTTTTATTGATTTGATTTTACAATGGCTTTCACATTGGAAGAAATATCTTCTATGGTTGAATCCTACTTTCGAAACGCCCAAAAAATCAATGACGAATGGACCTATTCTATTCCTGATTGTATTGCAGAATTTGAGGAAAAATTTCCAGAAACTGTATTTCTGTACCACAAATTTGTTAATCAACTTCAATACTTTATAGGACTCTTCAGAGAAACTGGTAGTGTGGCTACAAAACAGGTATCAGGTAGGCTTAAAGTAAGAACTGATGAGGTAGTTAAAAATGTGAGACAAATTTTGACTGCTCCTCGCACTTCCATCGTCACCTGTCAAAAGTTGATCTTTCTGTCGGGACCTGCAGAACTATTCTAAAAAAGGACTTGCAAATGTTCCCTTATCGTTTGACTGCCGTGCACGAATTGCTTCCAGTAGATTTTGAACCAAGCCGAAGATACTATCAATGGTTTTTAAACAATATTGACACTGACGATTTGTTTGACAAAACTTTCTTTTCCTATGAGGCCCGGTTCCATTTAACAGGATACATTAATTCCTAAAATAGGAGGATCTGGAGTACAGAAAACGCTCATATTTTCATTGAAGCCCCACTCCATTCACAGAGAATTGGTGTTTGGATAGGTTTAAGTCGGAGAAGATTGATAGGTCCAATATTCTTTAATGGCACACTAACAACACTTAGATATCGGGAAGAGATTTTGCATCTATTTATTATTGCAACTTTGATATTTCTAGCAAGATGGTGCCTAAAGGTCTGGGCTTTAATGATTGGTACATACTATGAAAGACGCTGATCCTCAGAATAGCAGGTTTATGAGATTTGACTTTTATTTTTGATATTACAATTAAAAAAAATTCTAATTTAAGAATTCCACAAATAATCTAAATTTAATAATCTTCCTTTTTTTGTAAAACAAGTGAGAGAATACACATAGAGCTCTAAAGTTGGGCAATCCTGTATAAGGAAGTTGGGAAAATGGTTTCATGTTTCAACAAAGAATTGTGCTTTCTGTATTTTAAAATGCTTCTCGATACCACCTATAATGAAGTATCATCAAATATAGGGTTGGGCAAAGAACTTCCGTGTTCCTTTTTTATAAACATTTCGAAACAACAATAAAAAATTATTTGACATTACAATGACTCACACTTGGTGCCTTATTCTGGCCAGCGTCGTTAGGATAAAGTGGGGCAAGTGCAAAATCTGGGTAACTCCACTTATGCAGTATACAGCATTCGGAAGTTTTGATATTTTCTCGCATTAAACTAGTTGTTTAAATGTCACTGGTCATTTGTTTGGAACAATAATATTCCTTTCTTACCAACCCCCAACCTGCGAATTACACCAAGCGATTTCCTGTCGGAAGAACAGTTAGGCAGTGGTTTTCAGTAATTTATACAATTGAAGTAAAAAGTATTATTATGGTTTCTTATTCGTGGTTATATTTTCTTTTGTTACCAGATTGAAATAACTCTCTTCCGGAATAATTGAATAATGGTGACACATTACACGAGAAAATCAACCCACGACCTTTCAAATTAAAAGCTTTGAAAGCTTTTATGAGTTTTGTTATCAGTTAAAAAGCCTTTTGTACTTTTCCGATTATAGATAGAATAGGTTATGGTGACCATGATTGCACTTTCCCAAAATGACTGGGAAAATGCAATCACTAACCGACTTTTAAAAGATAATTAATTATTTAAATGAAATACCGATTTTGTAATAAATATATCTAGAAATGGCTTATAAACAATATATAAAATATATATAATCATCTGACGAAATCTGATAATTGAGATCCACTTTACCGTCATACAGTTTTTCTTCAAAAAAATTTCTAAATAAATTTTGCTGGTATTCAAGCTGTCAAATTTTAAGAGACCTTGCAGGGGCTGAAATAAATGGTAATTGCTTGGCGCAAGATCCAAAAGGGCTGAAAACATTCCAGCCAAGTTTCAACAATTTTTACCAAGTGGTCAAAAAAGGAAGGGATTTGGCGTGACCTTGATGAAATCATCCCTCCTGTTGGTCAGTTCTGAATTTTTTCCATCAATTTGCTTATTCAGTTTCTGTTGTGAATTAAGTGTTTCATTTTCTGGTAACAGTGCAAAGTCAAAAGTCGCATAAAACGCAAAGTATGACCTTTTTAGGATGAAAGCTTACTTTTGAAGAAATTAATTTTGTTTGGTTTAATCCACATTTTTCGCCCCGTTACCAGTCATTCCAAGAACGAATCGTTTTCATTACATCTAGGAAGCAAATCGCAGAAAGAGATGCAAGCAATTTTGTTTTGCTCCATTAGGTTTCTGCACTGGATTTTGGTGATTAATTCACCTCAATATAGGAGCAGAAACATATCAGAAACCATTGTTTTATACATATACTTGTTCATACTATTAAATTAAGTTAAATTTCAAAGTTATCTCTCCAAATGATTTATTTGGTACATAAGATAATAACCGCGACATTTTAAAAACTGTACAAACAAGAAATCTAATCAAACGGAAAAGTACAGAACCACGCTATGATTAATTCTAAAATAATTGTGAACATCCTTGGCAATTTATCAGAAAAAGAAAATTATGCAAAAACAGGCGGCCCCTAGAAAATAAAATGAATTTCTGCTCGCGTTGGTTTTAAATTGCTCTAGAAATAATTTCATTAAATCCTCGAATTACTGATAAATAAATAAAGAACGTCATCTCGTAATGTTCATTGATAGACCTTCAAAGTCACCATTAAAAATCAAATTTTAAGCCTTAGGAAAAAATCCACCTAATGCAGTGTAATTTCTTGTACCATATTAAAACACGTTATTCATAGTCAACACATACAATCAAAATAGTTGACATATTACAAACAAATTTATAATAATTATTGTCGTACAAGTGTTTAAAAAAACTGAGTCTCTTGAGGAAACACTTTTCAAAAACGTGTCCAAGTATTGAGTTTGTTACTATACGTTAATACTTAATAAAAAATTTTGTTGCAAATCGGTTTTGATTGCAATGGAGCCCTCGAGCAACCTCTGTACAGCTGTTTCGGCCCTATTTGGGGTCTCGTCACCAGAAGCGTAGGTCGAGACTTCCATTGCAAACCAAACCGACTTGTCCAAGGTTATTCGCAAATGCGATATAATAATAATAAATAGAGTGAATTGCGATTACTTTTTGACACAACTTCGTATAGGAAATGACAAATTGCAGCTAGTTTGCTACTTAATAAGTCTCGAGCTATGCTTCTGCTGACGAGGCCCGAAACAGCTGTACAGAAAATGCTCCAGGGGTCCACCGCAATCAGATCCGATTTGCAACAAATTTTTTTTAAAACTTTCAATATGCTTTGACAGCACGCTTGGCCGCCTTGTATGGGATGACTTATTAAGTGGCAAACTAGCTACAATTTGTCATTTCGTATACAAAGTTGTGTCAAAAAGTATTCGCAGGATGTCGCGATTCAAACTATTCGTTAATAGTTCAAATTAATAATTTTTTAAAATTATTTTGTTCTGAAGATATACAGCGAAACGTTGATTTTTCAAATAAGCATAAATTTTTAAGTTGTCCATTACAAATATTTTTTATTATTACAATCGTTGCAAATCAAATACTTCTATACTCTATTTGTTTTGTTTTTTTATAAAGATGATTGTATTTACGAACTATCTGTACGTATATTTTCAATGATTAATATAATGACGATTAAACAATTCGCATGAAGTTTATCTGTTATTTGTACAACGTTACAGATTAGCCACAAAACACGTACGTGCTATCTGAAAACTATTGTTATTTATTGTTTAAAAAATACATAATGAGCTTTCTATACAGGAAACTTAAAACAGAAAATAAGTGACATTTGCCTATAATAAAGCTATTTCTTTTATTTAAAAAAATGGTAATATAATGAAAAGAAAACTTAGAAAAATGCTTTTTTTTTGGCACTTATTCTCTTACTAATAAAGATACAATCTTAACAAAAGAAAAATTGAAAGTGCCATTCTCTTTTCACAAGGTGAAAAGCCAGTACAAAAACTTATTTTTTTTGGAGATCCCGTTTCGTTAATTAGGTTCTTTTAGCATCGTCAACGCAAAACCACAAGTAAATCTACAAAAAAATTGCCTATATTCATAAGTTGTTTACTGTCCAGATTTGATTCTCCCTGAGTACTACTCATACTCTAAATTTAGTAAATTTAGTAAAT
The DNA here is from genome assembly GCA_039766575.1 of Serrognathus titanus. NCBI lineage: Eukaryota > Metazoa > Arthropoda > Insecta > Coleoptera > Lucanidae > Serrognathus > Serrognathus titanus. The sequence continues at coordinate 2,825,289 of CM077911.1, forward strand.
GACGTTAATTTTTCGCATAAATTTGTGAAAGGGTTTTGTAACTTTCTGGAAATTGGTACCAATTATGCAAACGCATAAAAATCGTGTAAGCCAATCACCGTTTAAAACTGCAGTTTCCCAACACGACTGCTGAACAAGCAGTCTATATAATTGTTATTAATTTCAAAACATCTAAGTATTTACCTTTATGCTAACCGATTGATACGTGGGAGACTGCAATGCTATAGGCTGAGGTCCTTTTCGCAGAGGGAATTTTTCCATGACTCACGGAAACATCTGTAATAGAACTAAACTAACAGGGGAACTATATTTTTTTCTCTTGGGCAAAAATCGGCGAGCACATTTCTCCTGCTGTGTTAGCAGATTCGGATCATTGCTCTCTTTCTCTCTCTCTATAGTGAAAGTCGCGTTCGCGTCACGTACGAGATATGCCTAAAATTTCCGATAATTACCATTATCCTGATGGAGCATGAGTTCGGCACTGCGCAATGTGAGAAAAAAGTTGATCAATTTCGAAAACACATCACCATTTGTATATATCCACGACACTACGCGTCCACATAACGTATACGCACTATTTCTTGTCAGTGTCATGTGATGCTGCAGTTGGCAATGTTTGGAAACGTTGCCAGGATCAGGATAAAATCGTAAAAATCAGTAGCAAAAATCCTGCCACGTTTTAAGGTATTTACAGACGCTATACTTCACAGAAACAATTCCCAATATTAATCATATTTTAATTTTTTACAGTTCAATTATTACTTATCCTTAAGGATCTAGAATATACGGCGCCCAAATTAGACTCTGGTCACTATTTCATGAATGTAGGAGTGTAGATTCTAAGCCTAGGCAATGTAAGAAATAGAGCTTGGAAATATTGTTGCCTATAAGTCCTGAAAACTTAAGTTATAACTAAGACCTGATATTTCAGTCACAGTTTAACTTTAAGCTTCAGTTTATTCCCATAGTAACAATCATAAAAACAATTGTGTCTATGGCAATAAACTGAAGATTAAAGTTAATCTGTGACTGAAAAACTGGGCTTAATAAGTGCAGTTTAAAGGTTATCAAGGGTTCATGGTGTAGAAGGTTTTTTTTAATAATAGTTAGAATCCTACAGTTTCTTCTGGTTTTGTTCGATGAAATAGTTTTTTATTAAATGTAACGTTGACGTGGATGTTAAAGTAGATTTAATTTGTAATCATAAAATCGTGTGATGGAAAGATTTTAGTTTTGACTTGGCAACGTCGCGTATGACCAAACTCGAGTCTCTATTAAGCCAGCGTTGCCACAGCTACCTACTCAATAGAGGACGCCAGACGTTTAAAAGCGTTTATTTAAATAAACGTTTCATTCAAAATATTACTGTTAATCAGCAATAAATAACATATTAAAATTTCAACTTAGAAATAAACAATTAATACTTAAATTTTTAAAAATGTTTGCGGGTCTGATGTAGTACATGAAATGACCTCACTACATGTAGCAGCGATTTAGTTTAGCTTGGGTTTGTTTATTCATTTTTTCCTAAGTATTTACAACGTGGACAAGTTCTTCTTAAAATAATACACGCAAATATTTTGAATATAACGTCATTCATTTCACAAATTACAATTGGTGCTTGTAGAGATCGCCAACATATTGTGGTTTGAATTTAAATATTTTTCTCTGTTCCCTGAGGATACAGTGTCTGCTCAAGCTTCAATCTATATCTACAGGTGATCATAATCTACATAGATAATTTACCTAAGGTCTATACGTGTAAATAATATCGTGCAATTCCTTCATCTTCTTGATTCTATCCCAACCAACCTCACAGATGAAAACCACTAAGCTGATAGAATACCCCATGAACATTAAAAAAAATGGGGCTTCCAAATGAGCCATCGTGAAAACAGTGTGGGACTTCTCATAATTGCTCATCACATCAAATTTCTCCCTGGACGAAGTGCTGAACAGGGCTATGCCATACTGCAAGGCGTTGGTGATGTACTCGCTGATGGCATCATAGTAAGGGGTGTGTAACGGAAATGGGTATACAGAAAACGCAGGAACCAGAAACTCCTCCACTATATGGTACAGGGACGCGTCTCTTACCCGATATTGCCGTACAGGATACAACGCGTAGCTAAGTGGTAAGGCAAAAGCGTAATCAGTGTCCTTCCTCATGATTTTCCTGAGAATTTCTTCCTGCTCCATGTACACCAAACGCTTGGATAAATTCGTGTCGTTACTCAGTATTTTAGCCAACAAATCAGGCGTTGCTATCTTCAATTTGTAAGTTTCCAATTCCTTCAATGTTTTTATATCTTTTCTGTAAGCAGGAGTTACCAGCACGCTTATTAAAGTTGTTTTAAACGCCGTGCCCAACACAAGTGCTACGAAAATCCAGCATATGTTCATGACCTTAATACGCCAAACAGATTTCTTTATGGTATTTATTGGTAGGTTCAGCAGCATTTGCAAGACGTCAAGCGCCAAGAGCGCGGGTGCGTTCTTGAAGGTGTTTGTTCCGAACGAAAAACTCAGTAAGTAGCTCAGCAAAGAAACCAGCGAAATAAAAAACAGGATCGTATACCAAACACCGTCTTGGAATATGAGGAAGAAGCTTTCGTATTCCGGTTCCACCCCAGCTTTGGGTACAACAACCACTATATTATCCATTTGCCTCGGGTAAGAAAAAGTTATATTACCCACGTCGCTTACAAAAAGGAAACTGGCCGTAAAAGAAAAATCAACGACGCCATTCAGAATGTCATTGTAAATCCCTTTATGCCCATCTGGTGTTAGTACGTACTCAACCGACGCGTTGACTTTCTGGATGAAACCCCTCAGTAAATTAGCGTCCGGCCCTTGGAATCTTCCTCTATACAATTTGTTCCTTGGGGGATCATTAAACATCCCAACTCGCAGTTTGTAGCCGTTGAGATTGGTGAGTTTTTCCGGGAAAACATTAAAATGGGGGTGTTGCCCCGTGTAATTTAAAAGTTGGTCGAAAAACGGGTTGTAGGATATGACCTCCAGTTTCTCGTGGTAATAAACGATGACAAAATTCAATATGTTGTTGAACCAGATCATTTTTAAAGTCTTCTCCAACCAGCCCAAGTTTGCTACGGGGTGGCAAATGACGAATTGGAAGTACCCGGTCAAATCCCAAAACGTGTAATTTTTCGAGTGGATGAAAATCTCGTGGAATTCTTCCACCGTGTTGATGAAGACGAAAACCATTTTGATTTTGGGCATGTGTTCCCTGGTAGAAAGTAGCTTGCCGTCGTTTCGTATGCGAACTGGGAAATTGACGATTTGGTGAAGGAACCAATCGACTAACATCCTCGTGTTTTCACGGTTGCTGCCTATTATGGCCACCGTTTCGTATATTGAAGGCAAATTCTGTTTTGCGTTTGTTAAATACTGCTTGGTTTGTTTTATGTGCTGGGGTTGAGCTGAAAGGATCAGAGTTTCATTGGTCGGAACTAAACCCAAACTTATCAGATGTAATAAAATTACATAGAATTTCATTTCTAATAAATTGAAGCCTCTCAGTTACTGCTCTTTATAAACCAGCGTTTTTAAATGCCCACTGAAGCTCCATTAGGAAAATTACTTTGAGTTAATTAACGAGTATATAATTGCATTAATTGTAAGTGTAAAACTTTTTACTAGCTAAAGTAAATATGTGGCATGTTTGAACTTAATCGAAAGCTGAGGGGTTGGATTTTTTTAGACCTCTAGAAGCGCTACAACGGCCAACGTTCACTCCAATTGACACAACTACTTCTTCCTTGCGTTTTGAAACTTGCTACAAAGAATTTCCAAAGCAAAACTAACAATACTCACAACGTATCCTAATATTAGCAAATAAAATGCAGCTTCTAGGTGAACTAAAGTCAACACCGTTTTATCCGAACTGACATACTTTTTCAAGCTAGGTAAATTATCCGCAGACAACGGAACGGATATCCCATATTGCATCGCTTTTGTCACATAGATATCCACGAGCTTCTCGTAAGGCGACTTATTCGGAAAAGGATACGCAAAAAAGCCCGGGATTAAATATTCCTCGACGATGTGATACAGGGGCGCGCCGTTAAAGCTGTACTTCCTCACAGGGTACAAAGCATAAATGAGTGGCATGGTGAAGGCGTAATCAGTGTTTCTGCTCATCGTCTTTTTCAGGATAGTCTCACGCGTCATGGTTACGATTTGCCTGCGCAAGGTCTTCTCCCTCGAAACGATCTTCTTGAAAATTTCGGGCATCGCAATTTTCAAATCGAACCTCTGCAGTTGCTCCAAAGTCTTTACATCTTCGTCGTATTTGGGCTTAATCATAACACTTATCAGCGAGCTCCGAAACGCGGTATACAACAACATAGATGCAACGATCCACATCAACGTCAGTATTTTCACGCGCCATATTCTATTTCCTAGACGTCCCACCGGAACAGAAAACAGTATCTGCAGCACGTAGAAGGCCGATTCGATGTAAGTAATTTCAAAAGCTTTTCGGAAAAAAGAAAAACTGAATAGAAAGTAAAGTAAGATCATGGAAGCTGTTAGAACTCCAATAGCGGACCAAGCCTTATCTTGGAAGGTCAGGAAAAAATTTTCGTACTGTGGTACCCTGTCTGCTTTAGGTACAACCACGACGATGTAATCCATGCTTTGCGGATACGAAAAGCGTATGCTGCTGCGATTCACAACGACGAAGCTCCTCGTGAAGGAAAAATCGGCCGTCCCCGAGAGGATGCACTCGAAAATTCCGGTGAAGCTTTTCCCCGTAATGACGTACTCGATGCTTGCGTTGACCTTCTCGGCGAAGCTCTGTAATAAGTTGATGTCCGGGCCACGGAATTTGCCCTTGTGCAAAACGTTTCTCGGTGGATCGTCAAACATAGCAACTTTCAACGCATATCCATTCATATCTAGGAATTTGTCGGGAAAGATATTGAAATTCCCGGGTTTCTCGGTATAATTTAGAATCTCATCGAAGAAAGGGTTGTACGAGATTACTTCTAGGCGATGGTAAAAGAACACTACGACGAAATTCAGCAAGTTGTTTGCCCAGATTAGTTTGAGCGTATCGTACAGCCAAACCAAATTTTGGACGGGCTCGCAAATTATGAATTGGAAGTAACCTTTGGGATCCCAGAATGCGTAGACTTGCGCCTGTTCGAAAATCACTGGGAATTCCTGCACTGTATTTATGAAACTGAAGGCGATTTTGATTCTGGGCAGGAAAACGCTGGTCTTCAGAATGAATCCATCGTTTCTTATACGAACGGGCACATTTACTATACTCTTGATGAACCAATCAACTATGGGGCCTGTGTTGTTGTCTGTGGTGCCAGTAAATGCCACTGTTTCGTAAATCGAAGGCAAATTCAGTTTTGCGTTAGTTAAATATTCTTTGGTTTCGGTGATAAATCTCATTTCTTTCGGGGGATGTAAACGAGAAAGTATTACATGAACCATCACCAAAAGTATATAGTTTCTGAGCATTTTTAAGTTTCCACGAGCAGTTGTCTACTACTTGTAAGAGCGTTAGCGCAAGGGTACTGTGACAGGGCTAATTGATGAAATGCGATTTATTTTATTCTATGTCCAAAGGCTTTTTAGTTACTTACATAAATTTCGGCTCGTAGCTAGTTTTATTTTTGTATTTATGATAAAGTACCTCTGCTATAAAAGCAGCAACACTAAATCCATACCCAATGGAAATGTACATCAAGCTAGTCCCTAAATGTAATAAATCCAATGTAATTATGGCGTTTGATGTTTCATGTACACTTGTGATTCTGTCTTCTTTTTTCCATATGTACCGAGCAATACCGCTCTCCCTAAACCGCATTAAAATTTCGTTTATTTTCCTAATGTAAGGCGACTCCTTGGGAAATCCGTAGCTCCGCAAACCCGTCAAAAAGGGCTCCTCGATCATGTAGAAAACTGGGGGGAAACGCATTTTCTCCACGATATCCGCGGATAGGGCGTACGCATACTCAAGATCACCTTCCATTATTTTACGTACCAACAAATTTTTCTGCACGGCGTATAACTTGCTTTCGGTGTAATTTGAGTCCCTTGAGATCTTTCGGAAGAGCGTATTTGGGATTAGTATATTATAGTCACTCTCGAGTAATTCCCCTATGGTATCGATATCCGGATGGTGATGGGTCTTGACTAAAGTACTTGTTAGTTTACTACTGAAAGCGATGGTTGTGACCAGGTTTAAATACAACCAGAGCAAAAAGCACAGGCGTATAGGTCCGACGTATTTCCAAAATTTGCTTACTGGATATCCCAAAAATATCCGGAGAACTTGGGAATAAGTTTCGGTCCTGCTTGAATTTAGTGTTGGCAACACTTTGAGTATGACATACACCAAAAGCACGAGTCCCATGAGTAAACCCCCAAAAGTAAACCAGACGGATTTATCAAAAATATTCATTATGCTTTGTTGCATACCACCATATTTCTTATTTGGGACGAGCAGGACTATGTTATCCATTCTATACGGATACAAATACCTGCGTCTTTTACTATTACCCAAAGTGGTGAAGGTGCTATAGAAAACAAAATCGATTTTCTCAGTCATTTCAGCTTGCTTCGATCTTGCCCACCTAAATATCTTCAATTTCGCGTTTAGCTTCGCAGCAATCGCTTTTATAAGCCTTGCTTCTTTGTGGTAGAAGGCATCGTCTTCGGTCATAAAAATTTCAGCATCGTTGGGAATCATCACGTTAATCATATTTTCCTCCATGTCGAGCAACTTGTCGGGGAAGAAATCTACGCTACGTGTCATATTAAGCATGGTGTTCCTAAATGGGTTATGGGATAGAATTCCGAAGCTATTACCGTCGTGATAAATGACAATGACGTTGAGCAAATTTTGCGTCCAAACGCCCTCGAGCGTCTTGTTCACCCACCTTAAGCTCCTCACACTTTCGCAAACTACGAAAACGTAATCATCATCCACGTTCCAGGGATTATCCACGACGAAATTAACGAGGGTGTTGTATAAGTCGTGATCGTCGTTTGTGAAGTAAAAGACTTGCTGTTTTTGGGTGGTTTCATCCGCATGGTGGGTTAGTTTCTTGTTTGTGGTGAAGACGCATCTTTTGCCGGAGGTTTTCAGGAAAGCATCCAGGACTTCCTTGGTCTTCAGGTTTTCGCTGGCGACTATGAAAACATTGCGTAAGTCGCTCGCGTCCAGGTAGATACTTTCGAAAAAATTCTGGAAGTTTAACGCAGTTGAAATATTGATGTTGGAGGAAGCTGTTTCTTGCAGCGCAAACATTAAAAAGTAAACTCGAAGAGGCAACATGTTTAGTCTCTCTGCGCCGCTTGGTGAAAGTAGAATGAGTGTGGCTTTAGATTAACGTCGAATTTAATAGACGGTCGTGGAAAGAAGCTATTTATTTAATATCCTGTCAGTGTGATTTGAAATTAATCAAATATCAAATGATTTTCTTTCGTTATGCATCATTCCTAAGTTAAAACAAACTAAATATATTTTATTATTTAATTGCAAACTTTTTAATAAAAATTTCCCCAATAAATACTAATGTACTAACACCACATCCAATACCAAACACCGTAAAACATGCCTGTATGTGTGCCATGGTTAATACAGCGTCTTCACCTACGTTAGCCGATTTGAGATTTCTATTTGGATTTTTTCTGGCATTTATGTGTTCAATGATGCCCGACTCGAACGCCATGGATATGATCTCGGTCATTCTAGTCATGAAAACACTCGGCACAGAAAAGGAATACGATCTCAAAGCCGGGATTAAGCTCTGCGACATGATGTGATAAACAGAATTGCTCTCCGGATTCAACAAGTCCAATTCTATTACGTCGGTGTAGCGGATCGTGAAAGCGCAACTTGTGTATCTCTCTTTGATTTTTTTCACGATTTCATCCTTCGCAAGCCTCACCAAGCGGGTTTGAATGGCTAGGTCGTTTTCACTATCGAAAACCGTCGCAAACCTTTCCGTGATGCAAATCCCCAATTCGCTCTTTAACAACGCGTCGACTGTATCGATGTTTGTTCCGTACCTAGGCGTAATTAGCACACTTGTTAGTACGCTACTGAAAGCCGAGCACAAAATCAAACAGAGAAACGTCCAGAACGTCCAAATTAATTTCACGTGATAAAATTCAAAGTGATTTAACGTCGGAATCGGGGCCAACGTTAAACTCCTCAGCAAGTAAAGCAAAACGTCCATGTACTCTATGTTGTATACTTTGAGTTTCTTCAGAAAAATATTTATAATTAATATCGCGGTTGTTGATAAGCACAGCGTTAACCAGACAGGTCCGTCGAAGACGACGTGTAAATTTTGAAAGGCCGGAATTAATTGCGCTTTTGGTACGGCAACTACAAAGTCGTCTCTGTAATAGGGATAAATAAATTCCAAAGCATGAGTGTACAAGGACGTTACAGAACCAGGAGCGTAACCAATATCAGTTGGGATTTGGTAATTTGACGCAATGATATCACGCAGACTTATCAACTCAAAACGGGCGTTTAATTTTTGGCCAATCATATGAAGCACTGTCATATCAGACCTGTAGTAATCGATATTTTTCAGTGTGAAACTTGAATTGACGTAAGCCACCCTTAGAAGAGTTCTGTTTACATCTAGTAGTACTTTAGGGAAAAATAAACCACGTCCACTGGTTGAAAGATTCACAAGCTTTTGATAGGCGTATGGATTGTACGTCACTATTTGCACGCCCTCATACTCATACATGAGGACAAAGTTCAAAATGCGGTTCTTCCATATAAGTGCTAAACTCCTTTCAACCCAGGCATCATTCTTATGCGATCGAGTAAGCAACGCAAATAGAATTTTCTTCTTAACAACTTTACTATTGGATTTAACTAGTTTCGGAACGAATACTTCGACGTCGCTTTCGTCATCGAAAAAAATTACGATTACGTTTAGCTCCAAGCGGTTACTCAAAAATTCGAATTGGCTTATTGTAACGGCGCCCAAATTTCTTGCCAAAAATGAATCTACCACATCGGTCTTGTCGGTTCGATTTCCTATCAATACATTTGCGCTGTTGAGGCCTTTTATTTTCAAAGCGTAAGACGCATAGATCTCTGTAAAGCTTTCAGTTTTCACAGGCGTTAATTCCGTAAGGATTTCATGAAAATGCAATAACATTAAAAGTGCCATCACGTAATTGCACTTCATGTTGATCTATTCAATACTGTCGTGATGACCACTTTATTCAAGTTGAAGTTCAACGTCTTCATTAATGTTATGACACGACCCTAATTACGCTTGGATGTGAAGAGTCTTCGCCTTGATTTATGATGATTCGATTTGCTGGGGGTATATAAAATGATTGTCATAGATATCTGTGTTTAATCAAATTAACTTAATTTATATTTTTGGACAATATTAATTAATCATATGTTTAATAAATGTGGGGGGTTCTTTTTTCAGTAAACTGGAGGTTATCTGAAAGGATGGTAAAAAAGGGCTTTTCAAAAAATATTCCTCTTAAGGCGATGAGGACGAATCAAGCTTCAGCATGGCAACAGATAAAAATCAAATCAGAAGAATTCAGAGAAAAGAAATTAAATTAACGGTACACAAAATGGAAACGGGAATATTGCAATTAAACAAGTAAGATACTTGAATAGAGAATTTATTATTGTTATCTACATCCAAAAAAAATTATTTTTGCCAATTTGTAAGGCAAGGAATAGATAATAGGGCACTTTTAAATTCTGACAAATTTATCTTTGTTCTTTACTTCCATTTTAAACTACAACAATTCAATGATTAATTTTATTGCACAGAAGTGTACTGTGGTTTGTTAATATTCATTCCTCTTTCTGTATTATTGTTTCCTACTTTCCTACGTATTCAAGCTATAGTCCATTTGTTGTTTGTGTCTTTATTATTCTTTCGTCTTTTTCAACGTGGATTCTTTTATGTAAATCTCTGGATTTCGGTTTAACATATATCTTCCTTCATCCCTTCGTCCTATTCGAGTACAAACTAATCAAGCAGCCAAGAGGGTTAAGGGGATAAGTCATGGGATAAGTTCGTTGATTTTTTGTGGCCTTGCAAATTGCAGTTCAGAAAGAAGACATTTCGAAGAGCTTTTGGGTAGAGACTAATTTGATTCATTTATTTTCTTCTTTGGAAAACTGAAAATTAAAAACTTCTTAGAAACTAGGTTTCTGGTTTGGAACACGTGTGTCTCTTCGCTAACGTTTCTTCTGCCATTATTGATGACTAAAGCCTCGACTTTTTAGGAATTTAAAAAGACTGTAGTAGGCAGACAAGTCTAACAAAAAGACACACTCTTAGACAGTCTAAAAAATACGCTGGCGAGCAAAAAATTGAGGTCAACGTATAGTTATGATATCTTTGTGGAGTTTTCTGTTTTAAGCTTATACTGGCCAATTGTTAATCACAGCAGGCGTTTAATCATTAGTTTTTTGAGAAATGTTATGTGTCAACTTGGTTATCTGTCATGCATTACCACCGTAATTACGACTCCTATGAAATAGCGTGCATTCCCTCTAATTAAAAATTCACATTTCGGTGTTTTTTTGAAATTCGCTTTGATTTCTCTCTGTAAAATCTCTCCGTCGCATGGTGTATTGTTCGTAGAAGTTACTGCACTTGTAATAATGCCTTTAGATCCTATCGTTGTGGCAAGAATTGTAGCGTTGATACAAGATGGTCGAGGATGTCGTGAAACTGCAAAAATTGTTGGTAGGAGCCTTTGTGCTATACAGAAGGTGTACCAACGCTATGAGGAGACTGGTCTGATAACCATAAAACCAGGATCGGGGCGAAAAAGAAGTTTCCACCCAAAGAGATGATTGGTTTTTGGTGCCCCTTAGTTTGCAGAATAGAACAGCTTCTGCAGTTTTGCTACGAAATCAACTCCAAGAAGTTAGAGATGTAAACGTTAGTGAATGGACCGTTAGAAGAAGACTTCGTGCTGCTGGATTGTCTTATAGAAGGATGGCCGCTATTACAACGTCGGCATCGAATTGCAAGATTAACTTTTGCTCGGAATCATGTTGCATGGAATAATGAGGATTGGAGCAAGGTAACGTTTTCAGAAGTCGCGTTTTTGCCTTACTGGGTCAGACGGACGTCGAGTATGGAAAAGACCCGGAGAAAGGTACGTTCAAGCTTGTATTGACGAGCGACTTCCTTTTGGCGGTGGATCTATTATGGTTTGGGCAGGAATCAGTTCACAAGCACGCACAGAACTGGTTTTCATACAGAATGGTAACCTGTAATTCTGAAAACGTATCGATATTTTGGATAAAGTCATCTCGTACAACTGGGATGTCATAAAAAAGCGAACCAATTGTGTAAACAAGGCTGTTAGACTATCAAATACATTTTAATACTTAAGCGGCCCACTATAACCATAAAAGAAACCAGAAAAGCGTATCATAAACGATGTCGTATTTGTGCAAACTAATTAGCATTTATTGGATGAATAAAGGAATAAATAATATGAACGCTTCCTCATAAAGGCATTTATTTATAACAGGTACTCGAAATGTCTTCCACCGGTACGTAAGCAGGCGTCCACACGACGACAAAAGTTCTCCTGGACTCGCTCCAGACATTCTGGATCCTCTGATACTCGGCGAGCTGCAGCATGAATCCGCTGTAATAATTGTTCTTCTGTGTTGATTTGCACCGAATGGACTTCCTATTTTAAGAAAGAAATCCAGCGGATTCATATTGGGGCTACGAGCAGGCCACGACACTGGTCCGTACCTCCCTATCCATCGGCGTTGAAATTGGTTATTAAGATATGTTCGGACCGGGATAGTAACGTGCGGTGGTGCATCGTCGTGCATGAACTACATGTTTTGCCATAGCTCTAAGGACGTTTCGTCTAAAACATCGGGCAATATTCTTTGTAAAAATTCTAAATAATTTCGGCCACTAGCAGTGGTTTAATAAGTAATTACCCCCATGGTAATTGCACTCTACCCATTCGAAGCGTTCTCATCGTAAAATTACTTTTATTGATATGCATGATACACCGTGTATTGATATGGTTCCAATCCGCAAACAAAATGCACCAATTAACTATCTTTCATTAAGTAGTTAATAAATTTTCAAAAAGAAATTGAATGATAACACGAAGTAACGTTTTTTCTCTATCATACAGATTTATAAACAAAAATCGGTGTGTCCGAACTTTTAGTAAAACCGACAAGTTTCAGAACTTCTTAACTTATTTTAATTGAAAAATTTGACATTCTACTTTTTTAAATTTATTTTGTCCAACAGTTGCATTTTTTAGGTGTTTTCTACGTTGGTTTTTAGTACTAATATCAAATTTCAATCACTAGTGACTAAAATTTAATTTAATTTAAATTAAATTTTAGTCACTCATAGTGTAAAATAATAAAGAACATTAAACAATTAACTATTTATTAATATTTACATTAATGAAAGGTTGTAACTTGCTTGAACTGCATTTTCGTCTTCCAAGCTTTGAATAATGAATATTCCTTGTCGTAAATTTCCTTAGATTTTGGAGGAAGTAATCCCAAAGATGCAGCTTCAGCTTTTAGTCGAATATTTTCTGGCAACGACATAATCGAAAAATTTCAATGATGAAATTTTTTTTAGTTTGAATCGCGACATCTTGCGATCACTTTCTGACACAAAAAAGACGATTTGCAACAAGATTTTTGAAAATTTTTTTGTTTATCAAGAACTATCCATGACGACCGACCATGATTGCTTGACTATGTTTTAAATAATATCGCCTCAAAAATATCTTTTCAAGATTCTTTGTTGTTAAAAAAATGCAACTGTTGGATAAAACGACGTATATCATACGTGAGCGAAATGCAATTATACACTCGTGAGAATTGTCTTACTCGTGCTTCGCACTCGTGACCCAAAATTCTCACTCATGTATAATTTTGCATTTCTCTCACTTATAATATAATGGAGTATTATCTAATCATATGCGGTTATGTAGGACATATGAGGAACAGGAAAATTTTTATTAAACGTTAAAAGTAAATAACATCCTTAGAGCTAAATTCTACACTCTCAAAAAATATTGGAAATATTATTTGACTCTTATATGTGCAAGTAAATTTTTGTGTCGGCAATCGCTTTTGTAACAAATCCATTTTCATTTAAAAATATAACGAGGGGTACTCCTGAAACAAAAAAAGAATAACAATCATTAAGAATTGCTGCAGTGACGAGTGATGACTAAAGCCCGGATTTTTAGGTATTGCCTGGAATTTTATTTAAGGAAATACATAGACAATTAAGTTTTGTACATTTAGATATACAATTTCAATTAGTATGGGATGTATTGTTTTTTGTGCCTAAGTGCCTATCTTTACCTTATTTTAAATATTTACCTAATTTTATAATTTAAGCGCCTGCAAAATATTTTGGTGCATATCTTATGCCTAAAATGGCAACAAAATTATTTCGGGGTTATTCATGAAAGAATTTCACGCTTTAATTGTTAATATAAACAGTGCCCCCTTTATTATTTCATTTTAAAATTTTTGTTCAAATTTAAAAATTGTCTTTTTGGGTTCTTCTTTAACTTTATCGTCGACCCCTTTTTGCGAGTGAGTATTTCAATTTGATGGGTGATGTGATAGTGTACGAAAAAGAGACCCTTCGCCTAGTACCCCCTAGAGAAATAGAAAAGCCCTAAAAGGGAAAGCTGTAAAGAGGGCCTCTGCTGCTGAACCTTCGGAATTCTCTATCAGGTAGGAAACCATCTTGTGTACTATCTAGATTTTTTTATTTCAACGCTAATTTGTTGCATTTTTTAGGTGTTTTCTACGTTGGTTTTTAGTACTAATATCAAATTTCAATCACTAGTGACTAAAATTTAATTTAATTTAAATTAAATTTTAGTCACTCATAGTGTAAAATAATAAAGAACATTAAACAATTAACTATTTATTAATATTTACATTAATGAAAGGTTGTAACTTGCTTGAACTGCATTTTCGTCTTCCAAGCTTTGAATAATGAATATTCCTTGTCGTAAATTTCCTTAGATTTTGGAGGAAGTAATCCCAAAGATGCAGCTTCAGCTTTTAGTCGAATATTTTCTGGCAACGACATAATCGAAAAATTTCAATGATGAAATTTTTTTTAGTTTGAATCGCGACATCTTGCGATCACTTTCTGACACAAAAAAGACGATTTGCAACAAGATTTTTGAAAATTTTTTTGTTTATCAAGAACTATCCATGACGACCGACCATGATTGCTTGACTATGTTTTAAATAATATCGCCTCAAAAATATCTTTTCAAGATTCTTTGTTGTTAAAAAAATGCAACTGTTGGATAAAACGACGTATATCATACGTGAGCGAAATGCAATTATACACTCGTGAGAATTGTCTTACTCGTGCTTCGCACTCGTGACCCAAAATTCTCACTCATGTATAATTTTGCATTTCTCTCACTTATAATATAATGGAGTATTATCTAATCATATGCGGTTATGTAGGACATATGAGGAACAGGAAAATTTTTATTAAACGTTAAAAGTAAATAACATCCTTAGAGCTAAATTCTACACTCTCAAAAAATATTGGAAATATTATTTGACTCTTATATGTGCAAGTAAATTTTTGTGTCGGCAATCGCTTTTGTAACAAATCCATTTTCATTTAAAAATATAACGAGGGGTACTCCTGAAACAAAAAAAGAATAACAATCATTAAGAATTGCTGCAGTGACGAGTGATGACTAAAGCCCGGATTTTTAGGTATTGCCTGGAATTTTATTTAAGGAAATACATAGACAATTAAGTTTTGTACATTTAGATATACAATTTCAATTAGTATGGGATGTATTGTTTTTTGTGCCTAAGTGCCTATCTTTACCTTATTTTAAATATTTACCTAATTTTATAATTTAAGCGCCTGCAAAATATTTTGGTGCATATCTTATGCCTAAAATGGCAACAAAATTATTTCGGGGTTATTCATGAAAGAATTTCACGCTTTAATTGTTAATATAAACAGTGCCCCCTTTATTATTTCATTTTAAAATTTTTGTTCAAATTTAAAAATTGTCTTTTTGGGTTCTTCTTTAACTTTATCGTCGACCCCTTTTTGCGAGTGAGTATTTCAATTTGATGGGTGATGTGATAGTGTACGAAAAAGAGACCCTTCGCCTAGTACCCCCTAGAGAAATAGAAAAGCCCTAAAAGGGAAAGCTGTAAAGAGGGCCTCTGCTGCTGAACCTTCGGAATTCTCTATCAGGTAGGAAACCATCTTGTGTACTATCTAGATTTTTTTATTTCAACGCTAATTTGTGCCCCATGTGTTATATATGTGTACGAGTACATTCCGCGACCAAACCGCAAAACAGAACGCAACCTAGAACGTAATTCAAATTCCGTCATGGCGGATACAAAATGCACAGGTACGTCTAAAGTTGTATTAGTTGAAATCTATTCATAATAAAGAATTCCATATACAACCCTACTTAAAGCGTACTTTTACAATACATTCCTTGCGGCGAATTATGTTTAATTCATTTGTACAGTTCCATAAGTCGAGAAGAACCTCCCTCCGATCTCCTAATAAATGACCATGTAACTAAAATAAGCATTCATATATTTTTTTTTATTATAAAGCGATGGAAAAGTAGATATTATTAAACGCCATTTTTTTATTCTGCCTAAGAGTGTGCCTATTTCTTAGAAAAGGATAAATTATTTAACGCCTAATTTTTTTTAGGGTGCCTAAAAGTGTGCCTGTTTGTCTTCCTATTCAGTCTTTTATATGCCTAAAAATCCGGGCCTTAGTGATGACGTATTGTTGCTGCTCTGTACCTCTCGACTATATTTTAAATACGAAATTTCTTTGTGACCCTGTTTTGCATACTGGTGATACATTTACGTCAAACTTCGATTTTATTTTGAAGGAATTCTGACAGCGATCATAAATAAACTCCCGTTTATCGTCTGTTTTTATAACGACCGTTTAACGTATTCACTTATCTAAATTATGTATTAATGGCAGAGCAGCAGTAATAATGCACTTAGCTAAAAGCTTTTCGAAGAATCGATAATGAATGATGTTTGACTCCAACGACACATAGATCAAGAACTATATTTTTAAAGAACTTGTTAATTTTTTTCTTTTTCTTTCTCATTTTAACTTCGCCCACTTTTCAAAAATGTGTTTCATTCTAATTTCTTCCAATACAAAAAAAGTAACTCACCCTTCATATTTATCAATATTATGTCGTTTGAAAACAATCATAACGTTCCTACTTTTCTCCATCCTGTACGTTGCAACGACAATTAAAAATCTCCGGTAACACACCTCGCCAAAGAAAGCTATCAATGCCAGCAATTCCCCGGTGCAAAGAAGCACAAAGACATAACGCAAATGCGCCGTGCTTAACACCTGCACGGTGTGTTCGTCAAATTTATATACAGGTGTCCTAAACTGGTCGTACTTTCGAGATACAAAATCGTGAATTCCGGTTTCGTGCAGCGCCAGCATTATATCGTTTATCTTCTCTAGGTAAATTCCCGATTGCACCCTCATGGGACTACTGACGATGGGCATGAGACGCTCCTTCAACAACTGAAACATGGCCTCGCCGTTTTTCGTGGGGAAAATCACGTTCTTGGCCACGGCAAGTGTTATGATGTAACCAAATGAGTTATCTCCAGATAAAATCTTATCTACGATCACGTGTTTTGAGTGAATCAGTATTTTGTCTTCGACACTCGATTCCCCCGGTAGTATAGCATTACTGTACATCTCGGCTATCGTATCAGCAGCCAAGACGTTCAGATCGCTCTTTTTCAAATCATCCAAGCGTTCTATGTTACGAACAAAATCGTTGCTCAAAAAATGGCTTACCAAGAAGCTCCTGAAGCTAATACCGGCGTTGAGATAAATGAAGACGGTGACGATCAATGGAAACTTAGCGTACCACTTGCAATTTAGTTTGAAGCCAACGGATGAGGTGATGTTATTTGCAAAGCGATATAAAATTAGCAGTGATGAATAGGGTCGCCTTTGGTAGATGATAAATAAAGCTACAATTGCAACGGTTAAAATCAAACCGTAGCGGAAAGCTTCTGTGGCTATTAAAAAAATGTTCGTAATTATGTGGAGCCTTGGAGTTGGGGGTATCAATAGAACGAGGCTATCGATGATGTAGGGATAAATATACTCGTCGATTTTATTAGCTTCGGTTAATACCTTGGTCGACAAGGTCAAGTCAGTCTCGCTTTCATCCGCGCGTTGATCTTCCCTGATGATAACCAAACTAGCCCTGGCATTTAGCACCCTTAGAATCTCATTTAGCACTTCGGCTTTTCCGTGACCGTGAAACTTTCCACCGTCGAAATGAATCCTGATATACGGCACGTTGATGGTCAACATTTGCCCGTTCATATCAATCAGTTTGTTAGGAAAATACAGCGAGGTTACGTTGGTATGATCCATAATTTGTTTGGTGAACGGATTGTACGTGACGGTCTGTATGGAATTGCGGTAATATACGAGGAAAAAATTGAGTATTTTGGCCCGCCAAATATTCTCCATCATGCTTTTCAGCCAGTATAAATTAGGTACGGAGTTGGTGATGATAAACAAGAAGAATCCTTTGGTATCTACGGTTTTGATCTTCCGGATTAACACCGCTAATTGATCTGGGTTATCTAAGAAAAATACGGCGTCTTTTCTGCAGCCATCCTTTAGAAGTGAGGTGTCATTTCCGGAGATGACCAGGGGTTTGCGTATGGTCGTCAAAAACTCATCGAGGAAATCGTACATGTACGCACCGCTCAGTATAAAAACGCGGATATCCCGCTCATTATTGAAATGGACTTTAGTTTTTTGGAAGTGGTGCTTGAAGTACTTCAAAATCACGCCGCTTTCCAGGCAGTTCAACGCGCAAAACAAGTTTAAAACTATTGTGTACCGAACAATATTCATAACTTGTCTATACATTTAGTTCGTAACAAAGAATGTGATATCGTTGTTTAGAATCTACAAAAAAAAATCAATTACCGGAGGAAGGTTGTTATTATCTAGAAAATTACTTGAAAGCATAGAAAAACAAAGAGCTTATTACGTACTTACACTTACGGTAATAGATGTTTTCATATACAGTGTGTTTCATCTTAAATATTTTAGAAGTATTAAAGAGGATGTGACAGGAAATGAGACAGACATCCCGTCGGTCGGTTACACGTCACGCTATAGTTAGCCTGAAGTCACATTATTATCTGCGCAGATGGGCCCCGGGGATTATAACTCAGGACTCTTTGTCTATGCTGGTGCGCCCGGTTCGTGTAGCGGACGCCCCTGGCTCAAATCGATAGGTCACAATCTAACACGCTTTAGAATTCTTCCATGCAGAACCAGCGGTGCCCGAAGTCAGAGGGTCGGTCGGTGGTGGGGTCCTTTCGGTTATTTTCCCCTTGAGGAGGTTTCGAACTACCACTTTCTGTTCAGGACTAGATTTTAACAGAAATAATCTTAATTGTTTTGTAATAAACTCAAAATAAATCTTTTTTACGAACTCAATTTCCAATTGAATTTATTTATGGTTTGTTTTAAATGATATTTGAATTTTGAGGTGTTAATAGGATATATGTAATTTTGTGCAAGAAAATTGCACTGTATTAGATTTGATTTATTTCTATGCAATGTTAATGTAACCCTTCACAAGTATGCATACTTGCAAACGCTTTTTTCAAGCCATTGAGATTGAGATGGTGATGGGTCGTGACCAAAGTACTTGTCAGTTTATTACTGAAAGCGATTTTTATGACCAAGTTTAAATACAAACAGAGCAAAAAGCACAAACGTATAGGCCCACCGTATTTCCAAAATTTGCTTACCGGATTTTCCAAAAACATCTGGTGAACTTAGAAATACGCTCCAGTTCTGGTTACATTTGTTGTTGGTAACACTTTCACTATGATATACACCAAAACAGATTATTATCGAGTAAATAATATACTTAAGTACTACTGACGTTTCGCAAACTGCTTGTTTGCTTTTTAAAAGTGAATAATCTTAATTTTTTTAAGGCTTCAGAATGTGATTAGGCAAAATATCTTCGTGTTTACAAATCACTCAAAAAATTCTACGATTTTCCATGCACGTAATTTTCCTTAAATTATTGGACCCTACTTTAAATAATTTCTTCACATAGTGCCGAAGGACTCTTCAATTGTCGCATGAAAAGCTAAACTTCTGTATTCCATAGCTGAGTTGCAGCTATGTAAATAAAAACCGCAGTTCTTATTTACTTATTATATGAAAAAGAAACAAAAACTGTTGCATTATTCGAATTTGGTGTACCATAGAACTGCGTCCTTCGACAATAAAGAATAATAATTAAATAAATTTAAAGATTTAAATCATATTTTTAAAACTCAAAACTTACGATTAGCTTTTTCCACTAACAATACCATAAAGAAATTATTGGGAAACCCGAAAAATAAAGTTGAAGTTGAGTAGAAATCTGGGATTTTTGAAATTAAATGTAATGAATGTGCTAATTAATATATTGGACAAACAAAAAGAAATATATTAACACGCTTTAAGGAACATTTAAGTCACTACCGTTATAATAGGTTTGAGAAATCAAGTGTTGCCCAACATATTTACAATACTGGACACATTATTAAGGATAATTTAAAACTCACTAAGGAAGTATCAAATAACAGGGAATTAAATGCTTACGAAAGTATTTTTATTCGAAAAAATAAAAATTATTTAATGAATTCAGATAATGGACCAATACCTAGTTCCGTATTATTTGATTTACTCTAGTTTGTAGGTTGCTCTTTGACGGTCCATATTTAGAAATGCTGAATCTTCTAAAAATACTTTCGTGAAGAACGCAAGTCACTTCATCGATCGTGTAAGGAACATCACCGTCGAACCAGGATATTTACTAGTAAGCTTCGACATCGTATCACTCTTCACTAACGTACCAACAGAAGAGGCAGTGGACATCATACAACGCAAGTATCACATCTCAGAAGATATAAACCTTAACAGGCATTGTCTGAAGAATACGTACTTCATATTTAAAGAATAACGGTACAAACAAGTAGAAGGAGCACCTATGGGATCACCATTATCATCGATAATAGCCAACCTTTTTATGGAAGACTTGGAAGTAAGAGCTACAGAAGCAGCAAGCCACGAACCACTCTTATGGCTGAGGTACGTCGACGATACTTTATATGGACACACGGAGAAGAAGAATTACAAAAATTCCACGAATATCTCAACGGAATACACCCGAAGATCAAATTCACGATGGTAATAGAAAATGACAACAGCCTCCCATTCCTAGACGTGCTGATAATGAAGCAACAGAATGGAAGTCTCGGATATTCAGTGTACCGCAAACCGACACACGCAGATCGCTACTTGAACGCTCAGTCGCATCATCATCCAGCGCAACTACAGTCCGTCGTGAAGACACTCGTAACAAGATCACAGAGACTAACAGACTTGAAGAATAAACAGCAAGAAATGGAGAAATTGGAGAAAGCACTGCTTCAAAACGGTTTCTCAAAAAACCAAATCAAGAGGGCGCAAAGACCACGTCGGGAGAAAAAAGAAAAGGAAGAAGAGAAACCACTTCGAAGAAACTGCTTGCCATACGTAAAAGGCACAACAGACAAAATAAGCAGAGTCCTCAGAAGGCATAAGATCGAAACAACGTTCAACACGGATAAGAAAATCAGCAACATCCTGCCAACTCCAACAACAAAAATAGAATTGGAAAACCAGGGAGTATATAAAATTCCTTGCCAGAACTGCGAAAGAGTTTACGTGGGACAGACGAACAGAAGTCATTGTGAGAAGAGAAGAACATCGCAAAGCCGTCGAGAAGAACGAAAAAACTTCTTCGCTTGCACTTGCGCAACATGTAACGGCCACATCACACAAGATAGATTTTGACAATACAAAAACAATATAACAAATAAGTGAAGAAAAAAAATGTTGATTTGAAAGAAGTAAATAAAACTGATAAATTTAGAAGGCATAAGCTTAACAATATTGAAAAAGATGGGGAAACAGGAAGGCTTAGCAAACGAAGAAGATACATACTATAATAACTAATTTCCAAATATCGCTAGCAATTTAAACACCATTGCCTCTAGTAGTTCATCTTAATTATTTCCAAATAATTCAATTAGTATGTTTAAAAAATCGTTTAATTACTTGTATAACTTGTGATCTCAACTAGACGAAGGTTTTTCCCTTGCAGCGTTCTTTTTGACAATCAGAAAACGCCCTTCGGTGAAACAAACGCAATACAGGGTCATGGAGAGTCCATAAATCGAATATTGACGTAGCAGAATACTCAAAAAATTAAAGTTCACTAATAAAGTAACAAACACAAAATAATTAATCGCACCTAAGTGATGGCTGCCATTATTTCAGTTAATTCATATGCATCTATCAGCTGGCAAATTCTCTTGCATTAAAAAAAAATCGAGTTGCTTTATTTACAAAATGTAGTGTTGAATTTCTCATAATTTTAAATGTTTTTCTCATAATCTGCTTCATGGATTCTCTTAGTGATTTTACTGTGGCGGGCATTATTTCAGTAACCCAGTGTATTATTGCTCCAACAGAAAAAAAAATGGCAAAGTGAGATTTTTTCACAATATTATGCAAAATGGAGGT
This sequence comes from Serrognathus titanus, assembly GCA_039766575.1. Lineage (NCBI taxonomy): Eukaryota > Metazoa > Arthropoda > Insecta > Coleoptera > Lucanidae > Serrognathus > Serrognathus titanus. The sequence continues at coordinate 2,847,002 of CM077911.1, forward strand.
GGAGAAATTATTAACACAATCGTTGAAAACTTTTTAAAGAATGCAGTTATATTTCCACCTTTACCTTCTTAAAAAAGTTTAGAGTTGTTTATAGCAAAATTATTGTTCCATTTTGGTGTAATAAGTTCCATATTAATTTGACTTTTGTATCACAATAAATTCTCGTAAGTGTGAAGATAAAGTTTCAACACTTTGTTGTACCAAATTCTACATTTTATATAAAAATTTACTAAAACAATGAATATTTTATTTTCACATTTTGTTGTATAATTCTACACAGTGTATAAAACTATAATAGAATCGCAATGAAAAGTTTTCTACAATTTAAAAATGATTAAATTATTAACTCGCTAGGAAAACTTACTATTGGTATGTTAACATCTTACACAAATTATTGAATATTATTGAAGTGGGGGTAATCACGTGTTTATTTGTGTCTTCTTATTGGCCGTTTAATGCGAATGACGATTAGGTGGCGTACGTAACTCTGCGAATAAACAAGAATATATTTGTCTGCGTTTGAATGTCGCCTGTTTTATTTATAATGCGCTTACTTGCAAACGCTTTTTCTAACAATTGTCAAGCCATTGAGTTTACTGATACCCTCGAGTGTTCATAACTCATGCGATATAGACCGCATAGGCGATGTTTTTTTTTTTACTAGAAAAAGTTACTAATATAAAGGTATGCAAAACTTGCTCCTAGGATAAAGCGCCCGGAGCACGTTTCCATGGTTACTCTGAACTCAATATCGTCGACAAAGAACCAATTGGGGCTTGTAGCCTCTGGCTACAACGGGCTGGGCTCGCGCAGCGCCCCGGGCCCCTGAAGCCGTGACGCCGGGGGCGCTATAGACGGTTGCTTCAGGGACGCCAGTCAGCCGACGCCGATGGTGCCCCCGGCAACAACCCACTCTCTCTCTCTGTGTTTAGATGGCTTATTTGTACAATCCGTTCATTAATTTTATACACGATTTTAAATTATTATACGACCGCAATTATTACAAATTTCTCTTTGCGCGCTCGTTCACTGGCGTAATTCTATTATTTACATTTTGAACAAAAAAAAAGTGGAATATTAAGCGTAAATTACGGCTGAATTTAAATTGAGGGTGCTTTTAATTAAATTTTGTTATACAGTTGAGATTGTGAGTTTTTTTTTTATAAATAATTCTTCTGAAATAAAAAAAATATTATACAACTTAGTCGAGTTGTTTGACTCCGATAGAAAGTAGAAAAGAGTCTATATTCGCACAATCCTTTTGGAAAAAGTAAAATTTTATTCTTTTGCTTTTTCTAGAAGTACTCTTCTATTTCATTCTCTCTTTCTCTTTAATTTACCCCTTTAATTTTTAATTGCTTGTTTTTTTAATTTTATTTTACTACTTTTGCATCAACTTTGTAGGTGTAATTACTATGGCCTGGACACCAGAGAGGTCCATGAGCTTACTGCTTAAAACCGTCAACATATCCTAAATGTAAAGAGCTTCTAATTATATTTCTGTGTATCAAACTCAAGTGGATGGTGATCTATAAATAAAAGTAAATTCGATAGAATGCTCTTAAATGCAACACTGCCAGTTGACTATTGACTCTTCACTCTCTCGTGTCCGATTCCTAGTAATTGTTAATATATAATTTCTAATTATTACATTTATTTACAATAAATAACAACTTAAATGTAGCATTATAGCTTAATGTGACTCATAATTTGAAATTATTTATTCAAATTCATTGCATTTATTCAACAATCCGGAAACTTATATCGACCTACGTTTCACTCTTCTAAAAAAGGAATCCATCTAAATTGATCACATCTGAAGACTTCATACCCAAGTTAAGTATCTTTGGATTAATAATACGATTACCTTTTACGTAAAGAGGGACTTAAAAGGAGTAGTTTAGTCACTCAATTATTCCTCGAAATGAAAATAATTTCCTTTCTGTTCGTTTGATTTTCTTAAGATGAAATCAAAACACGGAACATCTAATAGTCAATATTTATTTCGAAATAGCATATACAACAGTTTAGTGGTCGATCCGCCAGCTCCCGCTGCCTCATCACAGTACTGTCATTCTTCTAAACGGATCACAGCCGTTCGATAGATTTTTAGTGAGATCAGCGAAATAAATGCTCAAACCATGAACAGGAAATAGTGTGTGTGGCTTCGTTAAATATTAATCATTAATATGTACATAATTAAAAAAATAAAAGAAACAATAAATTACGCCTGAATTCGAAAACGTGACCCTAAAGATAAAGTACTGGCAGTTCACTTGATTTGCGCACGATTTCTTTAATTTCTTTATGAGGGGATAGTGCAGGGGTGTCACGCCTACAAATTCCAGACAAAAAATAATATTTATAGAAAGTAAGGCGATAAGGTCTCTACACACGCGTAGTCAAGCTCGCAGAAACATGCGAAAACTGCGTAAGCACAAGCCTGTAATCTTGCTCATAGACTTTTTGACTTGTAACACAAGGATCATAAAATAAATCATAAGGTCGATTTTGAAAACTTTTCGAACAGGATATCTTCGAGAAATTCTACGCGTGTGTGTGCCAATGGTTAAAAAATAGACAAATACAATATAAACTTAACACGAAATATCTCAAGTTACGTATTATCGATTTATGATTGTCAATGAAGTGTAGTATTGATGGGTCAGCCTGGTAAAGCCTTCCTTATAAACAGGTACTCTGAGAATTGCTGCCCCTCAACGCCACCCCCGTTACTGGCAGCTATTCTAAACCCCGCGTTCAGGAGCCTCGTGATGGCCTGGACTGAGTTCAATTTACAGTAGCCGTTCAAAGGAAATCTGATGACGTGGTGTCCGTCCTGTTGGTTCCATGCCACGCCCGATCTCGTGTCCATGAGGGCTTGATTGGTCTCGGGGAAAACCTCGTCCAGAACGGCCCGGTCTCCCGAAAGCATTATCCTTTCGCCTAAATCGGGGCTGACGTGCAGGGCGACGCATTCGAAGGAGTCTTGCTCCGTGGGTCGCGTGTGATCCGAGTTTTGGGGGCCCCCTGTTCGACCGCAGTTTCCTAGTAGTTTCATCGGGGAGTTTACGCTTGGTGATAAAGCGCCGTTCTTTATTTTGTCTTTTTTTAGTTGCTCTAGTTGTCGGATCATTGCTGAAATCAAACAACAAGAGTGTTAGTAAAAAAAAAGCCGTTTTAGGAATTGATATAAAAAGGAACGATCGGGGGTTTCAGCCTAAAGGGTTTCAAAAGCCTGCTTGTGCTCAGTACACATTATTGAGTATCTGTGGTCTGTAGATTAAAGAATCCATTGACAATTGTCTGTAGTACTACAAAAAATTCTATTTTTAAACGTTTTTAATTATATCCGTGAATAGTGTTTGAGCGATATGTCTGGGCCCAGTACTTGTTAAGTTTGGCATCGTATTTACTTTCCGCAATTTGTAAAATAAGACGAAAGAGGCGTCGCGCTCCGGCGACAAAGACTATTATGTTATTATGCTATAAACAGTGGTGTGTCTATGAGAATTGATAGGCTTTAAGCGTCTAACCAGTGCTGCCAATTTTGGAGATTTATCGCAATTTTGTTGCACAAATTCTGTAACAGATACTTTTTTATTTTTAAATTAAGTTTTATGAATACTTTTTAGATGAATAATAAAATGCAAAAGTAAATTTAAATAACAGCGAAATGCAGCGTTATATATTGCTGAATTAATTAAAAAATTCACTGCTAAATGAATGAATAAAGAGTATGAATATGAATTTGGTCGGTTCAAATTTTTTGTTACTTTCCGTCAATATCGTTTAAACAAATTAAAACTCGATTCATGAATTAAGCAATGACAATGGCAAAAGAGAAAAGCACTTAATAAGCCGGTCGCAGCTATCAAAATAGTTAAATTAACGCCTTTCTGACAAGCTCATAAAAAAGCTCGGAGCGTGGCTTGGTGTAAGAACAAAAAAAGGAACTAAATGCAATTTTGGTATTGAAATAATTTAAAACTTTCAGACTGGCATTTTTTTTTTCATTTGATTTCATTGACAGCTTAGGGTTTTAAATAAAATAATTTTTGGTGCTACAATTGTCAATACTTTAGGGTTGGCTTTAATTTCATCGCGTGACGTTCGTGCATTTTTAAAATGTCCTCTCAATTTCTTCAAATGTTTTCATTTTTTCAATTAATTCATTTAATTTTCTACTTTATTTGAATTCATCTTATTTTAAGTAGTGCATCAATTCTTTTTCTTTAAATTATATTATACAGGATGTCTCTAAAATTCATCTGAAAGTGTGGCTTAACGAAGCAGATAAATGACAACGCTTTCATTTATTTGTTGTTTATGTGTACATAGTGCTGCCAACTGCAGGTATTTATCCCTTTTGGCACATATATTTTTAATTAAAATGGAAAAAAGTAGTTTTTTGAAAAAAAGGTGTTTTATAGTAATTCAGTGTTTAAAATAGTATTACTTATATGCAACTCGAAAAGTAAATAAAATTTAAGAAAACCCTTAATGTATATTTCACTTTCTCTTTTTCTCCTACTATACTTATTGTTAGTTCCGTTTTTGTTTATCGTCAGCGCACTCTTGTACTGTGTCGCCAGTAATTTTAAATTTAAATGCCTACCAACTGTTAAGACTCTATGAAAATTAGTGAAAATGTATCACATTTCAAACCATGCCAGATACTTTTTGAATCTCTTTTGATGTGCAATTGTTTTTATTTCTAAATACCAGCGACCAGGAAATCTGAGAGATATCGAATCACGGCAGAATTTCAAAATCGTCAAAGTAAAGCTTAAAAATCTGAACGATTTCTATTAAAAAGAAACAAAGCAATTGACGTTCAATTTAATTTGCCAGTTATTTTCGGTTTTCAATCTTTTGTTTTGATTTTGAAGATTTAAAAAAAAGAACATAATTGACATTCGATTTAAATTGTCAAACGTGTGCCAGATACCTTTCGATACCGATGTGCAAAGGAGTATTTCAATTGTTTCTTTTCTTTGTAAAAACAAGCGACTTAAAAAATCTGAGAAATATTGAATTTGAAACCCTTGTTTTGGCTCAGAAAGAAAAACAATTGATAACCGATTTAGAGTGATCGGCGCGTGGCGATTTGATACAAAAAAAAACAAGTAACATCCTATTTAGTTTGTCCAACGCGTCAATTGTTTCATCGAATCCCGTCAATATTCAAAATCGCCAAATAAAGCTCAAAAATTTGAATTATTTCAACGAAAGAAAGCATCAACTGATATTCAATTTAGTTTGTCGAACGCGTATCAATAACTTTCGGTTTTCAATCTTGTTTTGTTTTTGAAGATTTCAATAAGAGAAACAATTGACATTCGATTTAGTTTGTGCACCACGTCAATTGTTTCATCGAATCACGGTCGATTTTCAAAATCGTCAAAATAAAGCAAAATAAAGAAAAACAATTGACATTCGATTTAGTTTGTAGAATTTTTCAATTTTCTTTTGTTTTTGAAGATTTTCATAAAAAAAATTGATATTTGATTTAAATGGACAGGCACATGCTCTATACTTTTCGATATCTCATTTGAAGTGTTGCTTTTTTTTCTACATACCAGCGACTTAGAAAATCTGAGAGATATTGAATTTGAAAACGTCGGTTGTTGTGGCTCAGAAAGAAAACCAAGTGATAAGCCGATTTACTTTGATTTCAATTGTTTCCTCGAATTACGAAGTTTACAAAAATATTAATGATTTCGATCAGCGTCATTCTTTTTTGTTTTTTTATATATAAAAATTGAAAATGAGCTGAAATCAGACAATCTTTACCAATTTGGTTGCTATGTTTGTTTAAAAATTAAAAGTTTCAAGTTGAACAGCATGTATATTGAAAAGTGCTTCGTTGAGCTAGTAATCTACTTCTACTTGACATGATAAGAAAAAATCCCATAAAACTTACGGCCTATGTCAAAATAACGTGCCTCCTCTAAAAGTAGGTCTATATCAGTGAAATTTTCGGGGATTAGAAGGCGGGAGTTTCTCATAAAGTTCAGTATATGCCTAAACATTCCACCATCTCTATCTATGAAGTAGTGTTGCTTTAGTGAATCTAGAACTATAGGAATGGTCCCGTTGAAAAGTTTCGCTAATCTTGAATCAGGATATCTGTAACAAAAAGATTATAATTATATTATTTTTTCAAATTCAACATTTTAATGAAACACCCCCCAGTATAAAATTTCAATATTTTTAAGTACACGAAGTCTGCTTTTGGTTGTTTTGATTTTATCAAATTTACAACTTTGCAGGCCACATTTAGATGTGGTCGTACCAGCTAATTTCACAAACATTTTTAAGCAGTACGCTTATCTTAAATCTAGAACGAATACGGTAAGGCACATGCATGGCAATATACATACATGTATACCAGAACACGTTCTACTTAACGAAATTAATATCATTATACGCATTTTAGCTCGAGATTAAAGTGCAAGTCGAACAAGCTCTTATTTATACCTGATAGGCTTGCAGTTTGTGACGTTATACAACACGACTAAATGCAGACGGTGCTATCTTAAAAATACGTGAACTAGAAAGCCTCTGGAGAACACCCATATTAGGACGAGTGTGGGCCGAGATGAGAAGTCACTCGCCTCGGGCAGAACTTGGGCGAAGTTAAGTTTTCGGAGTATATCAGAATGTCATTAGCATATTAGAAACACGACTTTTGTATTGACCTTCTAGAAACTTGTGGTTTACTCCTTATATACGTAAATATATACGCAAATAGATGTTTTATTAATTAACCATCGCATGTATGGGTTAACTTGAAAGATCCAGATTCACTTTTGCTTTCTTTTTTTCTTCTTTTTGTTTAATACTGCGCAGAGATGAAACATTTATCTTTTTTTAAATACCAAATACCTAATGAAAAGGATTCAGATTTCCGAAAAATATGCCAAACGAATTCCATAACATTACATCCAAACCAACGTCTGAGTTTTTTTGAGAATCCTGTTATTTAGGTTTAACGGTTTCAACACCTCAAGCTTTTTTTGTCAAAAAAGAATCCGTCTTAAACCAGGTAATTTATTAAAATGAAAAGAATCATTTACATAAATTCGAAATAACGTTTGGAAAGCATAAGATAAATTATTATGGAGAGTCTAATTAGCAAACGTAAACGTAAATACGATCACGATTTGGTCGACGACTGGCGAGAAGGTTGACAGGGTTAGGCATGTTTGAGTGAAGCTGGGGGCGCCGCTATTTCGACAGACTCGGCAGACTGTTGTGCTAGAGGGTGTCCGCCGAGATGTGCCGTGACGACCAGAGGGCGCGTTCCATCATGGGAAACCAACCTCCCACATGCCGCCATCGCGCCATCTTAAGAATGTGGACGACCGCATAAATCTCATTAGACCGCTCTAAAACTGTTAAAGGTTAGCATCACATAGTATTAAAGTGTTTACAATATCGAATATCTCAATCGATCCGGGCATTAATCACACATTATTGACTCGCGCGCGCGCTCGTTTCGTGATAATGGGGCTTTATTTATATTTGTGTGGATGTCCGACAGCGATATTCAAAGGAAAAATCTGCGTGAGAGTTAATAAACCTAAACTTACCAATATTAAAATACGTATAAAGTTTTTCTTATCGCTCTGTAGTTCAAGCATCAATTTCCAAATTACTGGTTTCATCTTTTTGCTTTCTAAATACAGTAAAATTGTTCAGGTTTAAATAATATTCATATTGCAAACTACATAGATCTACATAAATTAACTGACTTAATAACTCATATGATACTAAAATAATACTTCCACAGATAGCCCGGACAGATAATTTATAGTAATGGGACACCGTTTTATTTGACGTGCTCTGTTTACTGTTACACACACAAATCACTCGAATAATTTATATACTTATTCAAACCCACCGAGTAATATTGTATACTATTAGTTCTAAACAACTTAATTGCTTACTTGGTTAACGTTTCTAATGAGGAAGTGTATATGGTGCCGCCGACGTCTATGTGTACAGGCGCCGTGTATCGGGAAGCCGCCGCAACGCACGGTATGCCCGTCATTTTGTTGTAATTAATGGCCGGTGGCGTCGGTGATGAAGAATTGGACATCGTAGGAGACGTTGCTGGAGAGTTGTTCGGCGACATAAGCCTGGAATATGAGAGATTTCGATTAGCGGTGAAGCGAGGAACCTGCACACGAAGTTTCTTTTCTTACTCATGGAAACTTCAAGCAATTTGAATAAAACAAAGACATATTGACGTGTTCCAACTCAGGCTATATCTCGAAAACACAAAAAAAAGTTTCAACGACTTTTTTTGTTTAATTTTAATGGTCTTAATTGAATCAAAATAGTAAAGGCCGGATGTAACTTTCTTATTTCAAACGGTACATCCTACATGAGGATCTCCAAATCAAAACTCAGTTTTTGATAACTTGATTCGTCGAAAAATATTTTATGCTGTAATCTAGTTATCCAATTTTAAACGTTCTTGCAGTCAAAGGCAATGTGTTAATATGCATAACATGACATTGAAGTTAAATGTACAGGGCGATACCTGCAAAAGTTATGATGTCTTCAACCAATTTTTCGTATTGGTCGAAAACTGCGTTCTGATTTGGAGTTCCTCATATGTAATGTCAAATTTAGATCGCTCATAAAATTCTACATATTTTCTGTATACCATTGTCTATACCTAAACCTAACTGTTCTTGAGATATTTAACATTTGGTCTAAAAACTGTCATTTGCAGCCATTCTTTTATTTATTCTTATATTATTTAGTTTAACTTTAAGATTTTTTTTGTACAGATGTAGTTAATACTTAAGCTTCTTATAAGCCATTATTAAATGTATTGGGTGGTCATGGTTTAATAAATTACTTTCTTTTTTGTACACCTTATACCAATCTGCGATATTTTTTGAGATTTTTAGATTTATTTGAATTATTTCTTTAAAAAAAATAATTGTCTAAGGTGATAGTTATTATGATATAATGGTCTTATAACTGTCCAAGGTGGGCCAAATTCGACACTTTTAATAGGAAACAACTATTTTTAGAAGAGTTAGACAAAACTTTATAACTTTTTTGTTTGTGTAAAAACTTCTTTAAGGCACTTTTTCATGCAGAATTCATCGCTCCAAATTATTTTTTTCTCAAAATTTGAGTTATAAGCAAGAACTTTGATTTTTTAATTGGAACACCCTATATATTTTTATATTTTCGAAAAGAGCATAAAATTCATCTTTCAAAAATATAAAACACTTGATATTTTATTCAAAAGATATAGATTTTCCATGTTTTAATTAAAATTTTTATAAAATCAAGTTTTCTTGCCAGATGAAAATTATGAAAATTAATTAAAATTATGTAACTGACAATATAGAAAGTGTTAGGAAATACAAGTATTTCGGCCTTATTGGGCCTCATCAGAACTCTGTACCTTAAAAAATTTGGTTTATTGAAAAATTTAGAAAAACTTACCCCTTTTTTGAATTTCTAAAATCCCACAATCTGAAGAAATAAACTGCTTCGATCAAGAAGAAAAAACAATTGACATTCGACTTAATTTGTCTAACACCTGCTAATTTCATATTTTCGTTCATTCTTGTGTTTTTTTTTTTGAAGATTTCAATTGTTTCTTGAACTACGATTGATTTTCAAAATCGTTAAATAAAGTTTAAAAATCTGAATGGAAAGAAAAGAAAAGAAAAACAATTGACATTCGATTTAAGTTGTCAAACACTAGCTAGATAGTTTTCGATTTTTTTATTGATGCGAAAACGAAGATTTCAATAGTCTTTTTCTAATTACAAAGAACCTAGAAAATTCGAGAGTTAATGAATTTGAAAACCTGAATTATTCCGGCTCGGAAAAAAAGGACAGTTAACAATCATCGGTTTTTAGTCGCATGCCATTCCATCAGTTTTCTGGTGGAAATTTTATTTGTTTCTTGGAATCATAGTCAGTTTTCAAAATCTGAGGGATAAAGTTTGAAAATCTGAACCGTTTCGCTCAAAGAAAACAAAAGCAATTGACAGTCAACTTAGTTTATCTAAGGAGATTTGATTGGTTCTTGGAATTATGATCAGTTTTCAAAATCTGAGGAATGAAGTTTGAAAATTTGAACTGTTTTGATGCGAAAAAAAAATTATTAACATTCGATTTAGTTTACCTAGTGTGCTAATTATTTTCGTTCATTCTTGTCTTTTTTTAAGATTTCAATTGTTTCTTCGAACTACGGTCAACTTTCAAAATCGTTAAAATAAAGCTTAAAAATCTGAATGATTTCGATAAAAAAAAACAACTGACATTCGATTTAAGTTGTCAAACACATGCCAGATACTTTTTGATATATTTCTTTGATGTGCAATTGTTTTTTTTATTATTAGCGACATAGAAAATATGAGAAACATTTTTAACTCAGAAAAAAAAAACAATTAACAATCGATAACAACAATTGGCATTCGATTTAGTTTGTCCAACGCATCGAATCACGGTTGATCTTCAAAATTGTCAATTTAGTTTGTCAGTTATTTTCGATTTTCAATCTTGTTTTGTTTTTGAAGATTTCAATTAAAAAAAACAATTGACATTCGAGGTTTCAGTTGTTTTTTTTTTCTCTAAATACTTGCAATTTAGAAAATCTTAGAAATTTTTAATTTGGGTTTTATAAAAAAAAAACTATTGACATTTGACTTAGTTTGCCCAATGCGTCAATTGTTTTACTTTTGAAGATTTCAATAAAAAACAATTCACAATCGATTTAAGTTGTCTCAAGCACATCCCAGATACTTTTTTTTAATACTGGTAACTTAGAAAATGTAAGAAATATTGAATTTGAAAGCCTCAGTTGTTTTTACTCAGAAAAAAAGAAAGAATTGATAACCGATTTAATTTGTTGGGCGCGTGGCGGCTGATAAAAGAAACAATTGGCATTCGATTTAGTTTGTCCAACAAGTCAATTGTTTCATTGAATCACAGTTGATTTTAAAAATAGTCAAAATAAAGCTTAAAAATCTCAATTACTTCGATCAAAACGAAAAGAAAACAATTGATATTCAATTTAGTTTGTAAAACGCGTGTCAGTTATTTTTGGTTATCGATCTTGTTTTGGTTTTGAAGATTTTAATTAAATAAAAACAATTGACAATCGATTTAAGTTGTCAAGCACATGCCAGATCCGTGTCGATATCTCGATGTGCAAAGAAATAATACATTTTCTTCTTTAATACAAGCGACTTAGAAAATCCGAGATATATTGAATTTGAATGCCTCAATTGTTTTGGCTCAAAAAGAAAAAAAAACAATTGATAACCGATTTAGTTTGTTGGACGCGTAGAAAACAATTGATATTCGATTTAGTTTATCCAACGCGTCAATCGTCGAGTCGAATGACGGTTGATTTTCAAAATAGTCAAAATAAAGCTTAAAAACTGAATGATTTACATAAAAAAGAATCAAAAGAACTGACATTCAATGTCGTTTGTCGAACGTGTGTCAGTTACTCACGGTTTTCAATCTTGTTTTGTTTTTGAAAATTTCAATAAAAAAAAACAATTGCCATTCGATTTAAGTAGTCAAACACATGCCATATACTTTTCGATATATGTGCAATAAAATAAACAATTGATATTCGATTTAGTTTGTCCAACGCATCAATTGTTTTATCGAATCACGATTGATTTTCAAAATCGTCAAAATAAAGCTTAAAAATTTGAATGATTTCGAAATATAAGTAATTCAAATTAGTTTGTCGAATCGTTTTCAGTTTTCAATCACGTTTTTTTTTTTTTTTTTCAATAAAAAAAACAATTGACATTTGATTTAAGTAATGGAACACATGCCAAATAGTTTTCGATGTGTCTCTCTTTCTAAAAGCAAACAAAAATTTGAAAAAGCCTCAGTTGTTTTAGCTCAAAAAGAAGAAGAACTGATAACCAATTTAGTTTGACACGTACCGATGATGGCCTTGAAAACCTAAATTCTTTTTTATTTAGAAAAACAATCGACGAACAATTTGTTTAATGTTTATTTATTTTTTTTATCAATAGTGGATCTTCGTTTTTAATTTATTTACGCTTTTTAATTTATCCGTAAACTGATATTAACGACAGCCATAAAACCACAGTCCGAAACAACAAAAGAATGAGTTTAACTGAAAATAAAAAGGAAAGTAACTCAGTTGCAAATAGACTTCACACAAAATGAGAAGTAATTGAAATCATTACTTACCACAATACAAAATTAAGAGTAATGGAAGCTTTAAAACACCAATGAAGAAATTTAGTTTTTTGAGTTTCACACATTTACGCAAACATAAAAAAAGATTAGTTAGTTAACGGTTCGGGAAAGTTGAAAATTACTCTGCTGCGTTTAGTTTTAAAGCAAATTTTAACTGCAGGCTGCTCCGTTACGTAACGCGACTAAATTAAGCGAATTTAATTCGCTAATTGCGAACGCTCATTATTTCTCTATGATTATACGAATTAAGTTATAAATTTAGCACAACTAATTGAAACGAAACGGATAATTTAATTATGAAATAAACTGGCTTGGTTAGCAGTTTATAAACTGACCGTTAATATGAACTTTCGGTATTATGCATACAATGCGATTTTTAATTATTGAATTGGTTTGTTTTGAATTTGGCGCCATTGATTTTAGTGCATTTCACGTTTTAAATGTGGCTACGATGAACAAACAAAGGTGTTGCTCGCGTAATAAAATCCTCAGTCATTAAAAATCACACTGTATATTCGCTTAACTTGAATTCAAAGAGTTTTTTTTTGTATTGTGTAGACTCACCTCATTTTAATTTGTGCAGTAGGAAACATGGTACGATTCGTCAAATCTTTAGGTTCTTTATCCAAATCATTGCGAGTTTCTGATTTTTTCCTACAACCAAAATAAAATACTGTTAGGGAATCTCCACCACGAAAACCAACAGAAAAAACAATAAACAAACATAAATAAAATAATATCAAAAAAACCAAAAACGGAAAATGTTTCACGCACACATGTGAAGCGAATAATTTATAAATGGACATTGCAATTAACAACGTTCTGTTGACTTTACAGAAAATGTACGGTTGACTGGATGCCGCGAGCCATGCCCCGGAGTTTTCTAGTTGCTAAACGGCCAGTATTTATCGAACTAACTCTATCGTGTCCGATGGTCTTATTTGAAGACCAAGGTAAACGCAACGCGAAAAGCTTCGTAAAACAATGGAAACATTATTTCGTCATTTGGCTGAGCAAATATTAGCTCGTTCTCGAAGTAAAGGAAGCGTATAAGGTACACATAATTCGTAATTCCGGAGATCTCTAATTTAGGTTTCAATTAACTTACACAAATACCACGCTCTCGTTGACCGAGAGAGAACAAATGAAAATAATAGAGTCGGCCCGGGGCTTTCCCCCATCGCGTAAAACTATTACGAATAAGTGTTTCGCGGATTCAAACAATTCATTATATTCCAAGTGCCCAGACTAAGACTTATGGGGTTTGCCTTGGGAATCAGTCAAAGCTGGAGTACTTCGGCTATCGCGTCAGTCACGACCCTGATATATTCGACGGAATATCGGCTGCGCATAGCCTGGGGCTTCTCCACCAGCGAACAATTCTGAGAAGTGAGTAATGAATACGATTTCTTATAGATCAAGGTTGGACGAAAAAACTTGTTCCTATAGTTTTCAACTGCATCCCCAATACAAATACGAAATTGCAAAAAAAAGAAAATTAACATAAATCCTCAGTTAAACTTATTAATAGCTTAAGAAGTCTTTGAAGATGCACTAATTTGTTAGAAGTATTACCTTTCATATTTTCTTATACATAATCTCTTCAGTATATTTTTTTTTTTCAAAGTCAAAGGTAGGATTGACATGGGGTTCCACAATTTTTTCGATGTAACGCGGGGGTTTATATATTGAACTGTAAGAAACCGGTATTCTGTACAGAAGTTTGTTTATTTTAAATAAAACGCAATTGTATACAAATCATGACTGTATCTAGTGCGATGGTTTGATGAGCAAAAAGCCAATTTATTTGCCAACTAGTTATGCTGTTAGAAACTAACAACTGTTTTAATTGAAGTACAGAATGCCGTTTCTTCTTTATAAAATTATATTGAAAGTCAGAAGACGTATGGCCATAGACTCATCTGAAAAAGTGACATTATAAATGTCTTAGTGTGATTCTAACAAGCTCCAAGTTCCATTTCTTTCTCTCTCTGTATCCAGTACCAAGGTTTGATGAGTAAGAAAGTCAATTTATTTGCCAACTACGTAGTTATGTTATTTATTAGAAACTAACAACTGTTTTAATTGCTGAATGCTGTTTCTTCTTTTTATAAAATTATTTTGAAAACCAGAAAACGTATGGCTGTAAACTCATCCGCAAAAGTGACTTTAAAAAATGTTCCAAGCTTCGTTTCTCTCTTTCTCTCTCTGTATCCAGTTTGATGTGCAAGAAAGCCAATGTATTTGCCAACTAATTATGTTATTAGAAACCAACAACCATAGACTTAGCTAACTTTGGGGGACTTGTGTTTGGTAAGCAACAAATGAACGCAAAAAATAACCGCCGTGGGCTATATTTTACCTAATTAATGATATATAGAGAGAAATTCCCTTTATAAAAGTACAAATAAGGTTTTTCAACGGTATGAAAATTTTTAATAATAATTGTATACTCGTGGACAAAAAAATCCGGACACCAAACTTAATTTGTGTGATCATAATGGAAAAAATTTTTTTCGTTTATTTTTACAAATTATGAAATATTACTATTTATTTGTTATCAAAGTAAGAATGGGGAATAAAAAAAAGGAACTGAACATTTATTTTGATAAGAAAAACTTGAAAAACAGAAAAGTATACAAAGTAACTGAAATTCATTTGGCTTATTGGCTAGGTTTCAGAACTACGTTAACGAAAAAAATGGTTGACAAATAATGTGTGCTACCTCCACGACCTGTAATGACTTCTGCCATACGGCGTGGTAAATTTTGAAAACAGTTAGAGACCTCTTCTTGTTAATGTTTTTCCATTCTTCAAGAAGAGCTACTCTGAGTTCTTGAATGGTTACCGGTGTGGGCTGTCGGTGCCGAACTCGTCGTCCCAATGAATCCCAGAAGTTTTCTATGGGGTTCAAGTCCGGGCTTTGAGCTGGCCATTGTAATCGATGAATATTGACTTCATTTAAATATCGCGTAACTACCTGTGCGATGTGGTCGCGCGTTATCGTACATTAACGTAAAATTTTCAGCCACGAATGGAGCAAACATACGACGTGATCAGCCAAACATTCGTTGATATACCTATCAGCCGGCAACGCACCATTTTCAAAGAGAACAAGCTCAGTTTTCGCGTGCATTGAAATACCAGCCCATACCATTATACTGCCACCACCAAATGGTGTTCTTGGAACTATGCAGCAATCTGAAAACCGTTCACCTGGCCTTCTCTATACACGTTCTCGTCCATCTGGTGAACGTAGACGAAAACGAGACTCATCCGTGAACAATACGGAGCTCCATTGCTCTACTGTCCAATGTCTAAGTTCATATGCAAAACGTGGTCGCTCAACACTATGAGCTGGGAGCAACAGGGAACAAACAGCAGGTTTTCTTGATGTCAATCCGTATTCCTGCAATCTTCGGCGAACGGTTCGAGCTGAAACTGCAGTACCATGTACATCTTTCACTTGACGAGATAAAAGCGTTGATGGTAAGCCACGGTCTTGTCGTCGGTTTGTGATGCGTGGTCTTCCCGATCCTGATCTTCTCGTGTACTCCGCAGTTTGGAGATATCGCTGGATTACGTCTTGGATGGTACTTCGAGGAACATTCAACACATTGGCGATGTATTTATGCTGCGACCATCTTCATTTAAAGTTACTGCTCGAACTACACTTTCAAATTGCATTTTATCCAAACAATAATGTCACTCCTGACAGTTAAAATGTGCATTCAACAAAGGCAGTTCAACTTATGAAAACTGAATAAACAGCACACTAAATTTTTTGGGTAAAGATAATTTTGCACAGTTTTGGTTTGTCATAAGTTTTGCAGATAAATTAAGTGTATACTACCGCTTTTTTATTTCCCAATCTTACTATTTAGATGTCACCTGTTATAAAAAAAAAGCAAATACAAAAATCAATGTTTCCCTATGATAGGGAATAGAATAGAAATTAATTGGGTGTCCGGAATTTTTTGTCCACGACTGTATTTGTATCTAAGGTAGTTGGTAGCCGAGTGGTTCAGTCCGTTGGCGATGCAATTATTAGGTGTAGGTTCGAATCCCTTCCTAGTACGTGTGGGTTCTATGTATGTGAGAAATAGAATTCTTATAGCTTGGACGCGTTCGGTTTCATACCGGCTCCTTCGAACTGGGCTTTCTGCGTTTCTTCAATTTGAAAGGCGAATTTCAAAAGAGAAAATAACATCAAGTCGGTCTCTAGGAGCTTGAGGAATTTGTGGGGAAAAAGTAGCCGCAAAGTCATAAGCTTTCCACGAACAAACTCCAAAGCATAGACTAATTTCCTTTAATATGCTTAATATAGAATTTTCAATGTGCTAAGTTATGCGCAAACGCAAGACGTATGGCCGTAAACTTATCTACAAAAGTGTCATTAAAAAAAGTCCTAGTTCCAAATTCCATTTCTCTATCTCTGTATCCGGTACCATAGTTTAATGAGCAAGAAAGTTATTTTATTTGCCAACTAGTTATGTTATTTATTAAAAATGAACAACTGTTTTAATTGATGTACAGAATGCCGTTTCTTCTCTTTATAAAATTATTTCAAAGTCAGAAGATGTATGGCAGTAAACTTATCTGCAAAAGTGATATTAAATATGTATATCTTTGTGCGATCCTGACAAGTTCCAAGTTCCGTTTCTGTCTCTCTGTATCCAGTAGCATGGTTTGGTGAGCAAAAAAAAAAACAATTTATTTACAAACCAGTTATATTATTAGAAACCTAACAACTGCTTTAATTGATGTGCCGTTGCGATCACGTAAACCGAGACCCCCGAAAGGTAATCATGTCCTTATTGACGCTGGCAGCAAGGGTCACAAAATTCTCGATCGATTTACACGATCGCGACTGTACTGAATGCCGTTTCTTCTTTTTTTTTATAAAATTATTTTGAATTTCTTTCTGTGTTGTGTTGTATGGTATCATTTTGAATTCATCTTTCGTTTGAATTTTACAATTGTTTTCATTAATTTGTCTAAATTATTACATTTGTTTAATTAGTCTTAATTTTTTCTTATTTTTTAATTAATACATACATTGTTTTGAGTTATTTTTTTGATTTAGTTTTGAATCTTGCCTTACACCAAATTAATTAATTTAATTTGTTTTTATTTATTTTCAACTAAAATACAAAAAGAGAAGATGTGGCATAATTTCAATAACAATGATGATGGGCAAGGGCTAGAATTGTATTCCATTTAAAAAGGACAGAGCAATTTCTGACTACTTAAAGCTCAAACTAGAAACGTAGATACAAACAAAGGAATTACGAATTGGGTTTTTTAATGGTTTGCCTGACATTTTGGTAAAAGAGTGAGGCGAAGAGTTGGAAACAGTTTATTTATTTCTACATAAGAAAATTGTGTAAAAACAGAATCTCTCTCTCACTCTCGCCATAATATCTAGAGAAGAAAAGAATTTCGACGAGGCCTTGTAAATTGATAAATTCGAAAGTCATAGTTCATCCTCTTTCTTTTATTTTTTAACATCCGTCCCTTACAAATTAGTGGCAGCGGTGGGATTTGTAAAAAAAATGTTTTTGAAAGAGATTCCGAAAATTTGGGGATTGTCGAACAGAAGATCTAATGGCATAAGCAAAAGCTCCCCATACCGATGCTTTCTACATGCCTAAACAAAATCGGAATTCGTCGCTAAAGACTCCTATATTCCAATTCTCATTCATAGCAATAGTTTTATGGGGGCTCACACGTTGCCCAGCGATAACAAAACGTCAAAATGAGAGAACTCGTTTTTGAAGCGCTGTCATCTTGATAACCTCTTTTTCATCCCCTCGCAATGACGTTCCCTGACGATGCTAGTAGCTGGAAGAGTATGCAGGAGCATCTTAGGTTCTTGTGCACCTTTGTGTGCGCCTCTTCTGACAATTTAATACACGGAGGACTTTGTATGAGTTGCACGATGGGCAACTCGTGTAGTAGTTATGCTTCTGACAATTTTTAAGGCTTTAAGCACGGATGTACTTTCTGACACGTCAGTGCACGGAAAGGTTACGTGTATGGTCTCTTGATAATTCAATGCGCAGGAGTCCTTGATGAGTGTTCCTGGCAATTTAATGTTCGGGATCAACTCGTGCTGGTGAGTGTTTTTTCTGTAACGGGGATGATGACTCTACTTCTTGGTCTAAACAAATTACCGACGAACAGAGCTGTATTTAATTCGCCGGGGAGCAGTTACTTTGTGTTTTTCCCGAGGTTGTCTTAACCAAATTTTGATAATACGTTAATTCGTCAAGGGGCGGCCTAAACTTATTTATTTATGTCGATCATCATCGTTACTTTATTAAACACGTATTTGCGTTATGTTTCGCTCATATTGTTTCTTTGACGTAGTGAGTCTGGCGTTTTCCGATGTCTGTCATTTCTGACAAATGTCACTTTGATGTTTCTCAACTTGATGTTTCTCAACTTGACGTTTCTGACATCTGTCATCTTGACGTTTTGTTATCGTTGGGCAACGTACGAGCCCCCACATTACTGAAGTCGATTACATCGACGTTCAGGATGAGCATGAGAGGTAACACAAGTGGAGATAGTATGAAAACAGCCGGCAACAGTAAACAGTTCGCATTCCATTGGGTCTTCTACGTTCTGCAAACCATTGATTTGCAATCGCCCTCTTAAAGCCAAGAGTCTTCTTTTGCCCTTTCCAACAACGACGCTGTATGGAAGTTAACAACATTTTAGGACAGTTAGCCATCTGCTGGTCCTATTTCCCTTAAATCTTATGCCAAAGATGATACAAGTGCATCTGAGAACAAATTTAAAACTTGTTCCTTCGAAAAGAATTCTACACGGTGGTGTCGTAAATCAGCATGCATTAGAAATTGTAACCAGTGGTCAACGAATCGTATCACCCCGTAACTTCTGTAATCAATTGTACTCGGATACAAATGAGGTGCGATGCTATCTTTCTTGAACACGTGCAGGACCGGCGGCATCGCCGTCGGGCACGCTGCGACAGACCGGTCTGGCGCCGCGCAGGCGACGCCCTCGGGCCGAGACCGACCTATTCGCCCTTTCCGGCGGCCGCGGGCGACACTCAGTAATTGACTTTCAAATGTCCGCCGATCCGACCGCGAGACCCACGCCATTTCTTCAGTTATTCGCCCAGATGGGTCTGAGATCATCGTTGGCTTGGTTGGCGACACTTCTACGTTCGTAATGCACTTCGACCTAGTTTTAATAAGTGATATAAACCTACACTTCTAGTAAATTTAGCAAAAGCATTAATGAACATTTCACATTTTGTGTGCTTGTGATGCACACAAAATCACAGAAGAAATTTGAGTTAAAGTTAATACCTATAATTGTCAACATAACATAAATGTTCTCTCACAAAAAATTCTGCACAGAAACAAACAAGGATTCACCTTAATTCATCTACCGAAGTCATCTTCGTGGAGTTTACAAGCCTGTTATAACTTATATGGGCACAACTACTTCTCTGGTTGAAGAGTTGGCAGAATTCCCACCCACTTGTTTCGTCGTTCATTTTTGCTTTTCGCTTTTTATTCATTATCGAACAAGTTTGTTTTGAATTTGAATGACATTATTTCCCAATCCTATTGTTACTTTAAAAAGGATCACCTCAAAAGAAGAAAGTGATAAAATTGGAAAAGAAAAACATATTTCTTTTTGATAAAATGGGAGTGAATCGGATATGAAGTGAACTGTAACTTTAATATTTGATTGTTCAAATGGTTCCTTCCACGTTTTAAAGTTTTCCATCAGGAACGTGCTACGCCATATGGGGGAGAGCTTCCAGCAGCTTTGATTTCAGGCGTTAACACTCCAGCTGCACTTAATTTGACCCCGAGGTTCGGCGAATAAACACAATAAGAAATTAACATATAATTTGATGTGTGAGTCAGAAAATTTTGTAAGTTGGCGTTGGATCCACCCGCACTGCAGTCGACCCCGGCCCAACGCCCCAGGGCATGCGGCCCACACGCCGGCGCGCCTTCACCTTTACCTGTCCGTTGATTACTTGTAGGCACATGATACATTGTACCTTCGAGCAACCATATGCTCGCCAATTGTTAAGCGGCACTGACAAACTATCATTGTTGGACGAAATGGGACCACGAGTACTTAAAGGCCAACAACCTTTCGAATTGTTTCATTTTTGAAACAAAATTAAAGGGAATTAGCAATGGGATAAGAATTCAATAATCATCCCTCCATAGAGGATACGTCCCATTCTTTTTAAGACATGAATGAGGGCAGGATTCAGGTATCAAGTCAAGTACCATTTATGATTGTTTACTTCTAAATCAACAAATTCGTTTGTTTTAAGCCTTGGCTCACGCACGCCTCGTTAATGACATGTACGTGTATAAAACGCAGATTAAAACAAGAGTCATAACAGCGTCCATATATATCGTACATAAACACTAGAGTAATCTAATCTTATTGAAAGCAGCGAAGCCCACACAACGCTGGAATTCCAGTTACAGACACCCTGTCCGATAATTTCAGTGATCCGTGCGGTGTATAAGGCAGAAACTCAATCGTTTAGACTTAATAAGGAAATGATCCGGGCGAGATAAACTGCAACGTTAGAACTTAATACTGATAACGTATACATCCCGTCATCAATATGCATTACACCACCACTTCAACGTGCATCCCAGGAAACAAAACCAGTTGTGACTTGCAACGATTAATTTGTAACTTATACAAGTTTACAAGCCCTTGAAAATGAGCGTAATCTAATGTAATTAATAAATAATCAATTGAGTTATTTCATCAATGAAAAATTCAGAAAACAATCGGGCATTGTTTCGTAGAGGAACAAACATGTGTAGGTTTGTTTATCGAAACTGTAACATATATTTTACGCAAGGAACGCATTCGCAGTCGGCTCACGTAATCTGAATTTATGTAGACTTTATTTGATCGTTTCCTGAATACAGCGTGTCTAAATTCACCTTCGGCATGTTAGCACGTATACCTTTTAAGCCATGGAGTTATGATCGCAGGCTCTGGTTTAAATTAGGTGCGTCGTTCTTAGGATTCCTTTGCACATATATCTTTGAGTGACTTCGATTCTTCCTACAAAAATTAGCAATTTAATACCACCATTTCTAATACTTATTAAAAAAATAACGAAACCTATTAAAAAAAAAAAATATATGTTGAAAGTAATCTTCAACAATTAGTAACTCTCATTCCGCGATAATTCACACGTGACGGAGACATCAAAGTTAAGTACTACAATTTGATTATCTGATAATAGATGGAGATTATTTTCCGTTGGGAACATCTGAGGTTTCAGCTGCTCGCGGCAAATTGTCGGTCACGATGATGGACGCTCGATTACGAGTGCCTCGTGGAAACAGACTTCGGTGTCATATTTTACCTTTATGTGGAATGGAGGCTGGCTGCGATGTGAGAAAGTCGGATTCACGTGAAATCGTCCACTAATTGGTTTTGCGTTTATCTATCATTTATCGTGGGGCGATTTCGAACGAAAATAATTTATTTTATTTTTTTAAGACAATGGAGTGTTAACCTTTTTTTTTAATATAAAGATTTTCTTACTTAAGAAAGGTGAACATGAAAGTCGTTGAGAAAACTACGATCTACACTAACACACGTAGTCCAGAGTTTCTCAAGTTGCTTCATTCCACCAAAAAAATATTTTGTTTGCGTCTCAAACACGATGCTATAGCGACTTTTAACTCATCAACTTTTTTTTTTGTCTGCGCCCTGACATATCCCAAGCTTAGAAACTTGAGGGAAATGTTCGTCCCCTTCAGATGTTTGATCAAAGAAGTCCCAGGACACTAAATCAGAGTTATAGAGAGGATGTTGTAACTTGGTGAATCCACAGTTTTCAATAATGGTTTGTAGTTGTCGTCTCCATTCGGACCTCTTTCTCTAATGGCCTGCTTGCGGTTTAGGATCGCCCTTCTGTAAACCTCTCTGTTAATTGCGAATCCTTTTCCCAAATATTCCCTGAGCAGAATACCTTCGCAGCCCCGAAAAACCGGTCATCTAGAAGACAACTGAATCTTCACCTTATGAACCCTGCATCAACTTCTGCTTCCTGGAAGGATTCCAATAGAACACTCACGCCTGTAAATTTCGCATAAAACTGTTTCATTCCTTCCAAAGAAATCTATAGTGACTTTCAACTCATCTGAGGAAAATTTCACCCCCTGAGGTCTTTCTCGAGATGTTTAAACAAGAACAACTCGCAGGGCACTAAATCAGGGCTGTGGGGGTGCTGACAACTGAGTCTTCATCTTATGAACCCTGCACCGACTCCTGCTTCTTGGAAGGATCCCAATAGAACACTCACGCCTGTGAATTTCACGTACAGTTGTTTCATTCCTGCCAAAGAAATCCATAGTGACTTTCAACTCATCTGAGGAAAAATTCCGCCGCCTGAAGTCTTTCTCGAGATGTTTAAACAAAAAGAACGTGCAGGGCACTAAATCAGGGCCGTAGGGGTGGGTGTTATAACTCAGTGAATCTACAGCTTTCAATAATGGCTTGCAGTTGTCGTACAGCAGCAAAGTTGTCCTTCCGTAAACCTCTCCATTAATTGTGGACTCTTTTTCATATGTTCAGTAATCAGAATATCCAAAAGAAAACGGTCATCAGAAGACAACTGAGTTTTCGCCTTCTTGAAGGTGGAGTGCGCGAGTCTTGTGAATCCTGCGATTGTCGTACAATAGCAAAGTTTTGGTTCTCCGTACATTTGGACGTGTTTCTCTAATGGCCTGCTTCAAATTTTGTAAACCTCTCCATTAATAAATTGTGGACACTTTCTTCATATATTCAATAAACAGAATGCCCCCAAAATAAAACGGTCTCCAGAAGCAATTGAGTTTTCGCTTTCTTTGGAGGTGGAGTGCCCTTATGTACCCCTGATTCTTGGAAGTATTCAATGGAATACCCGTGCTTATGACTTTGGCGAAAAGTAACTCTCATCGTTCTCTAAAGCGGCCAAATGTCCTTGCCAAATTTCTTTGCTCTGATGTAAAGAGCATGATGATCCATCATGCAGAAGCTATTTTCGTATTCTAAATCTTCACCCACAAACTTGTAAACCATAGTTTCGGATACTCCAGCTTCTCTGGCAAGCACTGGAATCTTCATTAGTCGATTTGACAGCAGCAAATCAACGAAACTGATATTTCCCTCAGTTCTTCTCGTTCTGGAGTTATTCTGAATTCAAAATTTCACTCGAAAATAAGATGGCCCTTATTGCCATACACCTGGGATATTCTTTGATGAATAACTTTTGTGTTATTGATACTTTTTGCCCAACTGGTAAACTGCCAACGTGAAACAAATATTACAATATACGCTGTGATCAACAATGATTGAAGATTTGCATCTGAAATATGTCCTTACTACCTAGAAGGATAAATAAAAATTATTGTAGAGCGGCACATTCATTCATTGTCGAAAAAATTCGCGGAAACTGTTTTTTTTTTTATAGAATGCGTGTGTCGAAGACAAACGAAAACTGCTTTACCGATAATCTTATCATTTTTCTTCTCCAATAGTCTCATTGGTAGTACAAAAAAGAAATACAAAGCCTCCAAAAGAATTGTTTTTAATTAAAAAAATCCCTTTGCCAATTAAATGTGCCATATTGATTTTGCGCACTCTCGCAACTCGTCGGCTCTACTAACGTTTTTCTTTTTTATTTGGCGTCGAACTTGGCGATGATAAGATTTTTATTGTGAACGCACCATAATTTTTGAAATATCTGTTATCTGCCAATTTCTTAGAGTTTAAATTAAAAAAATAAATTTTCATATAAAATGTGTGGTTTTCTTTTCATAACGGCTAGGGAGTTGACGATGAGTGGCAATATTCAATTCAAAATTGTGTTCAAGAAGAAATCGATCAACAACTTCCCGAAGCAGTGTTGACAATTAACAACTATCTTTTTGATGATGGTTCACAATTAAATTTTCAATCCAATTTCAACGCCAGATTAAAAAAAATGCTCTTTTTATGGCACAGCCTGAACAAAATTGTAGCTGTCTGGTATAACAGGACAGCTTGAACCATGCTCGATTGCTTTTCCACAATTTTCCCGAATTTTTGGAATTCCGTCAATCAGAACGTAAGTAATTTGCTTTTCAATTTTTTTTGCTTTAACTAGTCGGTGAGTGAATTAATTTGTTGCATAAAATCAAACCTAACTTTGAAAAAAGTTTAAAAAATGTCATGAGGTGAAAGGCGAACACTTTCGTATCCTCAAAATCAACTTAAATGCATCTGTTTCTCCAAAGAAATTGCCAAGTTACATAAAATTTCGTCATTACTAAAAAATTCTTCTGTTTTTGTAAACTCTAAATGCTATTTTATTATCTAAATTATGCTGCTTAAAGAAACTAATTTTCCTCATTTTCTAATTAAAAAATCTGGTGTAAACTAAACTAAGCATCTCTTATCTAATCATTTTTAACAACACTTCTAAAAACAGCTCAAAACACTTCACTGAGCACTTGTTTCACTACCTTCGGATCCCATTCTGGCCTCTCCAATTGGTATTTCATTGCGGCTGGAAGACTGCTACCTTCAGAAGCTTCTCGTCAACCAAAATTCCACGACATCACTTGTGTGTAATTATTTGAATCATCTCTACTGTCCTCGGGTAAATTACTTCTTTTTACTCAAAAAAATCAGCAAATGTCGATGTTATAACCACGGCCCCCTTACAGTTTGTTTGCATACAAGGGGCTTCGGTGCATTCTTCTTCTATGCTTTACATGCATTCTCTATCTAAAAAAGTTATAGGATTCTCTTGGTTTTAATTCAAGAAAAGCGCAATCTGCATATTTTACTGTCACATTGACAAAATGTGTTTGAAGAAAAAAAGTTTAAAAAATGTCATGAGGTGAATGGCGAACACTTTCAACAATTGTTGTAAATCGATTGCTTAAGTTCTCTTTATTTCAGTTTGTTCTTTGTTTTACTAGCGTTTCAATGTTAGTATAAAAATATATTTCGTTACTGTGTCTAGAACTAGTTGAGTTTAACGAAAAGTGAACTTTAATTGACTCGGAGCATTCCTTAATAGTCGCCACTATCTCTGACAGTGAAAAATCGCCCGATTATTATACAGTAGTTTATATTTATTATAAGATTGCTTTTTAATTGTTTTAATTTCAGACGCAGCCCGTGAATAATTACACCGATCACGACGGTTCCGATCGAGTCCTCATTTGTTCGGCCGTCACTGACACTGACGCGCCATAATTAACACAATTCAAACGCAACGGCGTTATTTAACATATAGATTACATTATTTTACAGTAATTTACATGTTCTCGGACTAAAAACTTAATTACGTAAACGGGATATATTCTTTTCCGCTGTACGTGTGAGTGTGTGTGTGTGAAACGAAACCTGTGAAGCTGTCATGTTGATGTTTACATTAAAATTGATTACCATCGATCGTATAATCACTACCGACCGCGACCGGTCGCTAGGTAGTAGATCGACGCTTTTGATAATGGCTTTTTAATTGTTCGTTAACTTTATTTTTGTTTGGGTATCGCTTTACATTAGATTGAAAATGACTTGTTCGAATAGACGAGATACGTCGTTGAGTCTTTGATATCATGTATAAAAAAATTAATTATTATTTTATTTTAATTCTTAAGTCACTATAAGATAGTTGTGACTTAAGGTATCAGTTGTATTCTTAATCACTAATAATGCCTTAAATCTAATATGAATAAAAGCATAGAGTACTCAAAAAATGAAGGTAAAAAAATTGAACATTTCTTATTGATACACCCTCGTATTTAGCACAACCCCGACCAAAAAGGTGCGCTTTGTATTTGTTTTGTGTCCGTACGTATGTACAAGTTTCGAAACTGTATTTTCACAGTAATTAATTCACAAAGCACAGAATCAGTAAGGAATGCCATTAATGCAGATGAGTCAGCGCAAGGCAAAGATGCCGTGGCGTATGATTTTTTTTATTAAATTGCCCACCGTCGTCCATCTGGTGTGGAAGAGTACTCGTTTGTCGCTATTTATAGCTACGTCGTGATTATGTTCCAGTTTCATGGTCGACATTACGACAGATGGTAATTATGGATGGCCGCTGCTCTTTAATTATTGGATCTTCTTCTATTAACGGGACGATTTAGTGCACCATGCGTTGCGCTAATTTGTCGAACCTTGAAGGTGTTTACTTATCCATATTAGATTTTATCGCGGAGTAAAACGAATATCATATGATTTTGATTAGTATATTAAAAAAGGAAATAGTTCTCAGGTGTCAGAACAGTTATCTTTCCATGCTTCCCTTATTGTCTTCATCCAATAACATGCCAGTGCTCTTTCTGAATAGGCTTTCGAGCTTTTTCGTTTGAAGATCGATTCAATGTGGTCTTCGTTTTTCGTCTAGAATCTTCTGTTGGTATCGCATTATTCCTACCTTTTTCTTTCTCAACTTCCCCTAATTTTGACTTCTTCTATTACGTTGAAAGAAAATAGAAAAAATCTTCATTCTATTTTCTCTTTAGACCATCCCTCGTCCAATTTTAGAATGGCGATTGTCTTTTCAGTTTCTGCGAGCATATGGTATGACACTTTGCGACGCTTCACTATTTTGACCTTGACCATACACAATAAATAATTCAAAATGCCACTGGGGAAAACCATAATTACATAAACTTGAAATCTCTTCTCTTTTTTTGGATAGACAACATCAATTTTATTTTTGAAATTGTCTTCTAATAATGTTCCAACTCTTCTCAACAAACGTCGCCATTCAGGTTTGGCGAGGACCAATCCTTCTTTTTTGCAATTGAAACGCCGAAAAGATAATTAACATTTACGTTCTTGATTTACAAAACGAATCTCACTTGACTTGAGTAGCACCAGTTTTTCGATTTCTAAAACTCAAAAGATTGCTGTTCGTGTTCGTCCTTTTGCACGTCCTTTTGGAGCGTGCTTGTTTTATGCACGTCGTCGTCCAATTTATACGAAATGCTCGGCAATCAAGTCCTCCATTGTAAAAATGAACACATTAACAGACGTCGGACTGGTTCGTTAGTGTAAGACAAGTAGCCCGGGACAACGGTAGCGGCAGGCACATTGCTTCGTGTGAGTGAAGCCTGACTCATTTACGGTAGATTATAGTGATTACTGGCCCACGCGGCCGAGCTAGGTAGTCCCTCTCATATACTCCACAAGCGGTAGTCGCCACGCCCCACATTAGGATCGTGCTATGTGTAAAACGATAACAGGGTTACATATTAATACCAATAACTACAAAGGTCTTTAAGGGGTCCCATAACTAGCAAATTAGTAGGCAAACTAATAGTAGTATCCACCCTCCACTTCTTCTTGCTTGCATCCTAGGAGGACTTCTTCATTTTATATTTCACAACAAAACAAAACGATTGTAAGGAGGAACCAAACTCTTGGGCTGATGATAAGTTCTACTCCTGAAAGAAAGGATGACCTACCCCTGTGTTCTATTCTCTGCCAAATCTTCTTAACATTTTGATTTGATTTCTTGGGAAACTCGCCTTTTTCTTGAGGAATTCCTCGGGGGTAATCACCGAGGGAAAAACAGTAGAAATAAAGCAAGAAGCGAATGCCCTTCCAAGGCAAGATATTTAGTGCACGCTTTGAGGTCGTTAATTTATGAAGAACATGTACCGGCAGTTAACACATCGCATCGATTCCCGAGACTCGTTCCGTAAATAGACGTTGAACTGAGGCCATTCTAGTTTTTCATGAACCGCGACCGAACATAGTTACATTTCCCCGAAGTGTCGGGCTATTACAGTGTCAAAGACGTGCCTCATTATTAGATCAACAGGTTTCTGTCGCGTAAATCATCTACTGTGCAGGATCAAATCGAATTGTTGGCTTTGTTAGAGTATAAATTTCTTTGTTAAAATCAACTTCAACATAATAAACGCATAAAATCTTTCAAGAATTAGCCTTAAACAATTTCTGAAAGTGAGCTAAAGTTAATCTCGAATTAAAGCGAAGAAACTCCAATGCTTAATCTACAATTAGTTAACAACGACGTTGGTGCCTTAATCCATGGCATGTGTACAATTAATTAACTACAAATAATTCGTTTAATTAATCATTTAAAAATGCTTTAATCATCAAGGTGAATGGTCTTAACAAAGCACGACATTATTCACCTACATTTTTATTCAATGACTCTTTGTTTGCTTGAATCGTCGTCTGTGTGAATAGTTTATTGCAGCTAAGAGCTTAATCAGGGCCGTATTTTATAGATGTAAAGAATATCCAGTGAATCATAAACCTACACGTAAACTGGACATCAAAATTAAATTGACCATTTTGTGTGAATAAATATTAATTAATTAGTTTAAAGAGGCGTCTCGGCTATTTGTTAAGAATAAAAGATTTCAAAATTTCAGGCCAAAAGTCCACGTTTTACATGCAAATTGTTAACCCACTCCAGACGACGTAATAAATTATAACGAAATTAACATAGCTCCACAGTTTATTATGTTAATTTGATTTTCATAATTTTTACTAAATTGCCTAATTAAATACGTATGCATATGGAGTTAATTATGTTTTAAAATTTGTTACATTTATTTGCCAAATCTCCTATCTTTGTTTTCATTTGTAGTATAAGTGTGTATAGGAAAGAAAACAAAAAAATGAATATAAATCATTTGAACCCGAAACTAAGTAACTCATTATGTAACAAATAAACGCAGATTTTTTTTGCACTTATTCAAATTTTATTGCCATGTTTTTGCGCTTGGACACTTAAAAAAAAGGTCAGTACGGCCTTGATTTAGTTTTCATGAACCGTATGCAGGGGGGAATTATTTACATAATCAATTTCCTGCAGCACTTGTTTTGATTGGCAGGAATTCTTTTACTTCTTGCGTTTCTTCCTTGGAAAGTTGCTGGTTCATTAATACCACATCCTTGCTCGTGGCTATTACACACATTTATTATCTGTAGCATATAGTGAAACATAGAAAACATTCTTTTTTGTTTTAGAAGTATGGAAAACAATCATAACAAATATGATACAAATAGTAGGCTGTGCAGACGATGTGGCTCTGATGGCAGGAGATAGACGAAACTTGAAGAAGCTATTGATGGAACTTTCAAATGGAGCAAGAACCAAAGAACTATAAATAAATGAGGAAGAAACAAAATACGTGCTAGTAACTCGAAGCAACACAAAAAAATAAAAGAAATAAACATCCAGAACTACAGGTTTAGCAAAGTGATTTCAAGGACCTAGGCGTAGTGATGAATGAAAAAAATGAACAAACAACAAAAGTAGCCGAGAGAATAAAAACAGGAAACAGAGCCTACTGGAAATAGCAAAAATTCCTAAAAGATAAAACCTGAGCATATACTCTGTACACGATCTTTTTGCATTCAGAGTAGGCCGTGTTAGGATGATATTTTTGTACCACAAAAAAATATACATGTCTGAAATTTGATTGACGTTCGTTTTTAATTTTGTGGTTACGTTTTTGAAAACTGCCACTGCCAATATTGCCAGTTCAATTGTGCCGTACAAAGTATTCCATGAAAACGAGAAATATCGTCTCGAACAAACGTTTAATGATTAATTATTTTTTCATTGAGAAAGTTTGGGGTGAGGTGTGTTGTTTGCGTGTTCTTAGTCAACAATTGTGGCACAAAGCGTAGAAGTGTTTCTTTATTAACAAATGTGACTCCAGATATGATAATAAACAATAATGACAGAATATTTATTTATGTTTTCATAGAATCTTGTGCACAGTGGTGTGGCTAAATAGATCTTGCTACTTGTGCAGCGGGTGGAGAGGTGTATCGCTTGTGCAACCCGTGAGGATGGCTTGTTCAGCCAGGAGTTTTTTTCGGACTTGTTCAGACCGAAGATGTGCTTATTGTAAAAGCCTTTGCACTGCCCCCATACAATCTCAATAGGATTGTATTGACAATGGAATGGAGGCAATCTAAGAACTCCTTCAAATTTACGTCAGTCGCGTATTGTTTTGTTGTTGAAAATGTTTTCAAATTGTCAGGTCCTGCTTTCAAAATTTTAGTTATTATTCTTTGCGAAATCTAAAACATACATATACCTACATTAGAAAATGGGGTTTATTTAATTTATGTAAGCCTTACTCCATGTATATCTATCAACCTGCTTATAATTCCATCTTGTGTGAAATTTGTACGATCCTTTTTTATAATACTAATTGTAGGCTTTTTTATGATCTGTTTGGTTTGCCCGCTTATAATTTTCAGCATTTTGACAGGATTAAAAAATGTAATTAAATAATTAGTTATTTGTTTTAAGTTACTTTGATCATGGTATTGTAGTTCAAGTTTATTTAAGTATTGGCAACATAGTCAATACAACTGACGTGACAATGTCATAATTCTTTTCACGTCAGATTTTGACTACCTTCAAATACATACACGTAACATACATAAGAAAAAAAAAACATGGCCTACTAGAATGCAAAAAGATCGTGAATGGATATTAAACACTAAATTTAGAATATACAATAAGACCAACTATAATGTATGCAGCAGAAACCTTGGTACTCACAAAGATGAAGAAGCCCTAAGAATCGGAGAGAAAGATCCTCAGGAAGATATTCTGACCAGTAAAGGCAGAGGAAGATGAACAAAGAAGACTCATGAATCGCGAAATAAAACGAAAAATGAAAAATATAGTGAAACAAAGAAAACCACAAAGATGAAGACATATACAAAGGAGAAAGCCAGGATCGCACATTGGAAAAACAGCAAATTGGAAACTCGATTTGAGCAAGACAAGAGGAAGGCCCAAGACAAGGTGGGAAGATCCAATCCACACAGACATTAAGTGCCTAAAAATTACAAAAAAAAAAGGAGAGACGATATAAGAAACAGAAAGCAATGACAGAGAATAACACATTACAAATTATAAAGTTACCAAAGAAAAATAGGAGACCAACAGAGTGATTCACTGTACCTTCGAGAATGAACAGCCATTATAAATATAAAGATGTTAGTTCACATTTATTTACTTGTTGTTTATTGTTTTGATGTATGAGGGAAGGGATTGATTGACGTTCTCATTACAAGTTATGACTAGTGCATGCCTACCAACTGCGGTGAATGCTTGCTTTAGAACGGAACCGTCATTTTATTTGGGCATTAAATGGGTAGAAAATAGTGATATAATAACAATGATACCATACATGATACAAGCTTTATTTACTGAGAAATATTGGAAGGCCTAATTAACATATTTATTCCACTTACTCCATATAAGCTTAATATTCTAGTGCGATAAGAAATTCAATTGTTTCCGTACAAAAGAACAAGGGATAAAAGATGCAATGTTAAAAAAGTGCATTCTTCTCTTTGGGGTAGTTAAAAAAAAAGCCCTAACAGTAAAGATTCTTTCATTTTCTGATAATACTAACTCCTTTAAGGATAAAAATGTTTGACACTTTCTGGATTATACTAATTCCTTTACGTATACAAACTAGTACCTCAGAAGGTAAATCTCTCTCTTTTCCTGGATGTTATAACTCCTTGAGAGATAGAAATAACTACCGCAAAGATTTAAATATCTCTTTTGAAGATAACATTAACACTTTTTTTTAAATTTAAACGTCCTAATTCCATTTACTTTAACACTGGAATGGACGCGAGGGAATAACGAAAAGAAGCTATAAAACTGTTAAAATTACCTCTGTGTATACAAGAGTATCACAACAAATTAAAATTTGGGAACTTTTACAAATCGAATTCCATATATTCTAATCTGAACAATAAAAATGTGACTCGTTTTATAAATAAACTGAAACAAACAGCCAGAAAGAGGTTCACCTTTGCCTCTCGCAAACTTTCTCGCCCACTATCGAAACGTGTGGTCAACAACAGTAAACTTCTTAACTTTACTTTTCAAGTATCAGTCGTTTAAACCATCAAAGAAATAAAATACGCATTTTATTTGCTAATTTTTGCAAACATTTCTAACTTCACTCAATAATAAGGTTAATGAAATTCAAACAATTCATCGAGAAATTGCTCTCACACGATAGCAATCAGCGACATTCCCGCTACTTGTCTTCTGCATACTTTTCTTTGCACCAGTCGGATAGCAAGAGAAGGCATTTGAATACGGAGCGAAATAAAATTGCTAATTATCGTTAAAACTGAAGGCCTCGTGACCTTAGCATCTGTTACGCTAATATAATTTTTGTGTAGTAGAAATGCGAGACATGACATTCCAGTAGCCAGATCATCAGCCTTCTTCGTTAGATGGAGTCATTGAAGTGGGACCAATGAAAGCTCCGCGTGCATTATTCCCGGACACCATCTGTTATCCGGTTTTGCCCGAGGCCGCAGTTACCTCTTTGCATTCCTCCCTAGGGCATTACTTCTAAAAATATTACCGCTTCATAACGTAAAATTACCCGCCGCGCCGCTTTCTTCCACCGGGGGGGTTATTGAAAACTATCGCCGGAGCTATTTGTTTCAGTTTTGTTTCGTAAAGTAATGCGGTGAAAACTTCATAAAATATTAAAGTCGTGCGTCCCACTATATGCAATGAGAATGAGAATGGGACATTCATTGTAAGTAATCGCCGTAAAGAAAATGCAATCAGTTTTTTGTTTATCTAGAACAGCGAAGTTCTGCGAATCTCAAAAAATTAATTGTAGTTTAAGGCAGACCTGATTAAAAGATGTCTTACTCCAAGTTACGTTCTAAAAGCGTTCTATTATAACAGTTATTTATAAAAATATATATATCTTCTGCTTTTATCTTACCTAGAACACATGAAACGTCTTCCAGGCTTAATAAATTTCCTTAGCGATGAAATAAATATGACATTAACACAAGGCGCAAAATTATACGTGAAGTATAATATAATTACCGTGCATTTTAAGCACGCAGATATGCTCACGATATTTTCGCATTACCATTTTCATTATGCCTACCTACTTACAATAACATAAAACAGGTGCAAAGATAATTAATTAAATTACGAAATTAATAACATTAAAAGATTAAATCTTTCCTTTAAAACATCATAAGCTTATTATACGTACTGACGACGTAGAAATTAGAGCAGCACACAAAGCACGACTCTAATGACAATCGCGAAAACCCAAAGCAAAAGTTATAGAAACGCAAAGTCAAATAAAGAGTTTATATTAAATCTGAAACGTTCGCTTATTAATTTCGACGTTTCTGTTAATCAAACAGCAGCAGCAGCAGCAGTATTCGGGGCAGTTAATTATGAGTCGTCTGGTTAGGAGAATTCATAACGGTGCCGGGGGCTTAAGCCGAGAGTTTTCCTTTTTGGCTCTGGGCTGGACCTAGCGAACCTGCTTTGTAAAATGATTTATTAAAATGCGCGCGCCTCCGCCAACTGTTCCGAAATCTGTTATTAAGATCGGCTCACATTCGCAGGATAACGCCGAATTTATTGCCAGCCGGATTAAAATCTACCAATCTTAAAAATCAAACACCACAGAAAACGGTAATTATCGGGGCACCCATGAATTTATGGCAATAATACCCACGTATAAATCACTTAAAACAACAACGTGAAATTAAATACTTCTTGCTACTTACACATGACTTAAATGCTTTGATTTATAATCCATTTACAAAGTTGAAACGTTGGTGGACGATGGTGATATACCAAAGCAGAATTTAATGTAAACTCCAATGGGTGATTATTATTGAAGCTTATTTCCGATCTGGACGTGTAGCATATTATGGGGAATGGCAATATTTCATTCTTGAATCCAAAGCACAGGACTTAGGTTTTCGAAACTGCCTTGCATCAACACGCTCGCCAAATTGTCGAGAGATTCACAAAACGGGAAGTGTGACGAAGGGGAAATTCACTAGAAGGCCGCAAACTAACCAAAATGTCGTCGAGCAAATTTAAGAGCTCATTGCAGAAAATCTGTATTCCTCAATCGTATTTGTGCTCAAACAAACGCGTCCCACACCATCGTTAGAAGCGTCATTTACACATGCATCCATACAAAGTGACTGTAGTCCTAGAGATCACAACAGTCAAATGAAGTATTTCCACTTTTTCGAAGAAAACTTAAACAACGACGACATTTTCGATCTAAGTTTGTTCACGGATGAAGCTTGGTTCCGTCTAAGTGGTTATGTAAACAAATTACCTCACATGACCTGTTGTTAATAGTTACAATTTCCATAAGGCTCCTTCACATCCTGTTTAGATAGGAATATGGTTAACTGTATCCCGCCATAGAATCATCAGATTCTTCCACGAGACAATCAATAGTCAACGATATAGGGAAAAATTGTTGACCATATTTTTAGAGCAGGTGCATCTCCAGCGAGATGGAGCAATAGCTCATACTACTCGAGTTGTAAACAGGAGAACTAGGCCATCAAGATCGCCAGATCTCATATTTGGCTGTCTTAGAGAACTATAAAGAAAGAATTAATAATTTGCAAGAACTGATGGCGAGGATCACATTAACCC
This sequence comes from Serrognathus titanus, assembly GCA_039766575.1. Taxonomy (NCBI): domain Eukaryota; kingdom Metazoa; phylum Arthropoda; class Insecta; order Coleoptera; family Lucanidae; genus Serrognathus; species Serrognathus titanus. The sequence goes on from CM077911.1 coordinate 2,881,764, forward strand.
ATTAGTGGACAACATCCCTTTGAAGGTACTTCCTTAAAAATGATATAGTGGGAATGTTACGTGTTGGTAGTGTCAGATATTCTTCTACAGACTTGAAAAAACTTGTGTGCGCATGTTTTTAATAGTGTTTGTGGAGTAAAATTAAGATACTTCCAATATGGATCCTTCACTCTACTCCACTAGAGAAGGCGGGTACGTACATATATTTATTTAAATTCGGAGGTTATTGTCAAAATTATTTCTTCTGTATTAATATAATACAATACGTACACCTTGTCGATTTCGGCACATGACCTTTTTATTGTTTCTATTTGCTCGTCTCTATTTCAATCTTTATGTTAGATCCTTTATAAGGGACGCTATCGACCCTGACTTACTCCTATATCTAGATGTTCAATTATTAGGCTTACTTTGGCTCAGCTTATGGATTGTTTAGAAGAATGTGCTGCTGAAATTCAAGAATCAAATATATATATCCTTCCTCCGGAAAATGGAAATAAAACTGAGGCCGACAGCGATGGTTCCGATGATGAACACAAGGGGGATGTAAATCATTTACCACGTGGAATATTGAATTATAGAAACGTTGGAACACCGGTGGAAGTATCCAATTACGGAAACATTACCAAAGATCAAAATGGATAAAAAATCCGGTAGAATTGCCTGATAACAATCTTGTTACCACCAGTACCCCGCTCCAATCGTCCAGTGAAGCAATAAGGACGTCTAGTCCCCTTGATTTTTTTCAACTTTCTTTTAATAAATTTGATGTCTCTAATCTTGGAGGAAAATAAGAGATACGCATTCCAAAAAAATTTTCAACCTGATTTGACTCTGAATGAGCTTTATGTATTCTAGGGAGTGCTTTTGCTGTCTGGATATGGAAAATATTCGAATCAGAGATTGTATTGGACCAGCAATGATGACGTTCCAAAAATTATTCAGAATAGCATAAGACTTAAAAGATTTGAAAAAATTCTCAAATTTATACATTTCAGTGATAATAGTAAAATCGTAAAAGAAGACAGACTCTAGAAATTACGACCGCTGCTAAAGAAATTAAATGAGAATTTCAAGAAACATGGAGTTCTGGAGAAATATTTATCCATTGACGAGAGTATGGTGCCATATTATGGCAAGCATTTCGCAAAGCAATATATTAGAGGAAAGCTCATTCGTTTCGGATACAAAAATTGGGCTTTATGTTCGAGTAACGGGTACATGTATGGATTTGAAATTTACACGGGAAAAAATTCAATGCAGGTCAAGGAATTTGGTGGTGATATAATTGTTTCATTGCTAAATCAAGTAGAGGTTCCCAAGAACAATGGACACAAAATTTATTTCGATAATTATTTTACCAGTCTTCCACTTCTTTCTTATCTCGCCGATCAAAAATACTGTGCCACTGGAACGATACGAGAAACTCGACTTCAACATAAAGAAATAAATAAATAAAGAAACTAGAGGAACATATAAATTTCTTAGAAATTACCATACTCTCTTAGTGCAATGGAAAGATAACAAAGTAGTAACTGTTGTAACAAAATTTGAAAATGACGATGTTTAAACTACTTCTCGTTGGGATAGAGTTTCAAAATCAAGAAAGGTTATTCCTCAACCTAAAATTATTGGCTCTTATAACAAGTCTATGGGTGGAGTGGATAAGCTCGATGCTTTAGTGGCCGTTTATAGAACAAGGATTCGTCAAAGAAAGTGGTACTGGCCTTTGGTGGCTTATCTATTAGACGTCTCCATTGTAAATGGATGGCTTCTAATGCGAAAACTTCAACCAAATAAACCCAATGCGGAAAGTTTATTGGCTTTTAGACGATATATTGCTCTGTGCCTTTTGCTATCTTATGGAGTTAAGCCACAAGGACGTGTGTCCCGCGTAAATGATGACGTTAGATATGATAATGTTGGTCATATCGTTGTTAACAATACGACTGATCGCCGATGTGGCTATTGTGGCAAAAAAGTCAATTTATTTGCGAAAAATGCAATACGGCATTACACCTAAAAAATTGTTTTAAACAATATCATATCCGTTAATGTTTCTTTACTTCATAAAATGTGAAAATAACTCATTATTATCTGTTAATAAATTTAATGTCTTTTGCTTTCTGTCTCTTGTTTTTTATTTGCCTATTATAAAGATGGTCCCTTAAAAGGGACGGCAAATTTTCAAAAAACTTATCTTAATTTTACACTTTTTTGTACATCTGATATATTTTTAAACCCACCTATACAGAGAAATTGCGAAAATTAAAAAAAATAACTTTGTCCACTAATGGGTTAAAATACAACCAGATAATTCCGGATATATTTCAGCACATTTTTAATAATATGAAACGTCATGCCATGCATCAAAATGGTGGCCACTTTCAACACTTGCTGTGACTTACTTTCGTTGGATTTCTTTTCAATTTCATATCATCCCTTTGCAGTAAATCACATTTTGCATTTTGATGTATATTTTGATATTAAGGTAATGCCTTCCTTATTTTCGTAGAGTGACACTTCGTATTTTTACATGGGTAGTTAGATAAGAATTATTTTGTTCCATTTTATATTAAAAACCAATTAATTAAATTTGTTGTTTAGTAAAGTCACTTATGCAAGACACAAAAAAAAATTGATGAGGTTGCGACTTCATTTAAAAGAATCGTACGTGTTATGAAATTACGATTATCACATGACTCCCATAAATGCAATAGAAGCTTGAAACTTCAGAATGTAAATTAGCGGCCATTATCTCGATAATAAGCTTCCTCCAGCTGTCAACAGTAGCGGCGGCAGTGCTCGAAATCGTAAAATAAATCTGCCGATAGTTTAAAATATGACCGTCATTATCAGATCAGCGTAATTATAAATTTCGTCGTCCGTTCTATTTTCCATATGTCGTCGCCTTCGTATCGGGCGAGATGCTTCGAATTCTTCACACGCAATTACTCGAAAAAATCATAGTAAAAAAAAGTATTTTACGAGCTGCAAATCTCACTTTAGATATTGAAAATACTTTAGGAATTAAACTAATCTATAGTATAACAAACTTTTAGTAGTTAAGTAATTGATGAGTTTGTTGGCTCTTAGAGTTAAGCAACAAGAAGAAATATTGTATAATTTTATAGCAAAATTGTTAGTCAATTTTAGAGTAAAAAATTCACCTGTTTTATTTATAATGAATGAATTTGTGAAGAATAAACCGTCTGAACGTCAATTCAGTACGGTGCTGCAGAAATTATACTTCTCGACAAAATTAAGGGACCACCAAATAAACTTGAAATAACTTTTCAAATTTACAAGTTATTTTTAACAAATTGACGTTTATTAGATGGAATTCAAATAGCAAGGCATTCTCTGCTAGGAAACGAAAAGTCAACAAAAAGGTCTAATTGTTGACACCTTTTTAAGTCATTTAATTAATGAAGCTTGCTTTTTGTTTCGAAAATTAGTGAATTTGTTTGCATTAAGTTAATTAAATATGTCTAGACACCATTGTAGACCAGAAGAAGTATCCCAAATGATTATTCTTCTTCGTGAAAAATATTCACAGAGAAAAGTTGCTGCAATTCTAAATACCAACAAATCTGTGGTACAGAGGGCCGCAGCACGGTTCAGAAACACTGGTAGTTTCAAAAGAAGACGCACACAAGGCGCTAAAAGAAAAACAACACGCAGAGAAGATCGCTTTATCGAACTTCAGAGTTTAAGAAAGCGGTTTGTAACATTTCGTGAATTAAAAAATGATCTTCAATTATCCACTGGGAAAGAAATTTCTACCAAAACAGTAACAAGACGACTAAGAAGTCAATTTGTTTACTAGAAAACCAGCAACGGGCCCAACTCTCACAGCTACGCACAAAAGAAATCGCTTACTTTTGTCAAAATCATCAAGGTTGGGACGAGTCCAAATTCCTTCTAAGTAGGAATGATCGCCGTGCTCTTGTCATACGAAGACCAGGCGAGCGATTTGCACCAAGTACCATTCGAGAATTTGACAAATTTGGTGGGGGGTCTATAATGGTTTGGGTTGGCATACAATTTAATGGTCGTACAGAATTGGTTTTGATACGAAATGGGTCACTAACATCAAGAAGACATAGAGACGAGATTATTGTACCCCATGTTCAATCATGTGCCGAAAATTTCAACTAATGAGGTATGTACAGGCTGATCAACCATGACGGTCAATTACACAACTAGAAATTCTTTCTCTTTTTTGTTTTGCAGTTCTCGATTTGTTGTTAGTCTCGTGATTTTCAAAATATTTTCTCGGAGGACTATCATTAACATTCTTTTGTTTCTTATTTAGCTTATTTTTATTTGAGTTTTCCTTTGTTCATTTTTGGCGAAACTACTTTTCTCGTATAGTTTTTTTTTCTTTTACTTCTGTCAGTATTTTCAATGCAGTTTCCTTTCGCTTTCTGCTTTCTACTGTTTGCATTTCGTTATTCTTTGTTTCGTTTTTCTGTTTTTTTTTTAAGTTTCTTACGCCACCTCAAAGAACCATCGACCTTCTTTTGTTTCTCATATTTCCATCTTGTTCGTTGTAATTTTTTTGTTTGTTTTTCGTCAAATTATACTTTTTATTTCGTTGTAGATTCTGCCAACTAACGATTTTCGAAAGCTTTCATTGTTGGTTTTTCATTTGTTTTCTTGATTTTTGTTCTTTGTTTGCGTGTACTTTTGTTTCGTTTGTTTCTTTTTGATTTTGTCAGTATTTTCCTTTTGTTTTCTGCTTTCTATTCTTTGCATTTCGTTATTCTTTGTTTCGTTTCTTTTGTTTTCTTCTGATTTTGTTACTCTATTTCGAAGAACCATCGATCTTCTGTTTTTCGTATTTCCATGTTGTTAGTTGTATTTTTTTGTTTGTTTTTCGTTGAAATGCAAACATTTTCTATTTCGTTGCAGTTTCTGCCAACATAAGATTTTTGAAAGCTTTCTGTCAGAGTGTTGTTGGTTTTTCATTTCTTTTCTTGACCTTAGCGTTTCGTGGTTCTTTGTTTTCATGTGCTTTTGTTTCTTTTCTTTGCTTTTGATTTTGTCAGTATTTTCCTTTTGCTTTCTGCTTTTTATTCTTTGCATTTCGTTATTCTTTGTTTCGTTTCTTTTCTTTTCTTTTGACTTTCTTACGCTACTTCGAAGAACAATCGATCTTCTTTTATTTTTCATATTTGCAAATTGTTAGTTGTAATTGTTTTGTATGTTTTTCGTCGAATGACATTTTTTATTTCGTTGCAGTTTCTGCCAACATAAGATTTTTGAAAGCTTTCTGTCAGAGTGTTGTTGGTTTTTCAATTCGTTTCTTGATCTTAGCTTTTCGTGGTTCTTTGTTTCCGTGTGCTTTTGTTTCTTTTATTTGCTTTTGATTTTGTCAGTATTTTCCTTTTGCTTTCTGCTTTTTATTCTTTGTATTTCGTTATCTTTGTTTCGTTTCTTTTGTTTCCTTTTGATTTTCTTACGCTATTTCGAAGAACTATCGATTTTCTTTCGTTTTTCGTATTTGCAAGTTGTTAGTTGTAATTATTTCGTATGTTTTTCGTCGAATTACATTTTTTGTTATAATAATAATATAATAATAATCCGTCGTTGCAGTTTCTGCCAACATACGATTTCCGAAAACTTTCTGTCGGAATATTGCTGGTTTTTCATTTGTCTTCATGATCTTTGCGATTCGTTGTTCTTTGTTTGCGTGTGCTTTTCTTTCTTTTCTTGCTTCTGCCGTTTTCCAGCCTGTGAATTTCTTCACAAGATCTGCACACACCAAGACAAGGTCGAACTCACATCTTTAGTTGCCCAATTAAGAGTCAAAATTCGTTATCAACGGCTCCGAGCACGGCTGTAATCTTCTTCCTTAGAGACGTGTGCGGTATTACACCAGTAACTGTTAAATTTTCACAGTATATATGGAACCACTAATACAATTTGAATGATTGTTAATACAACATTTACTCTCCTTTGCTAACCTAATGGTTCCAAACACTGTTAAATAGTGCTTCATATTTGTCAATTTTTATTAAATAAATGGAATAATCTTCTATATGAAGTAGTAATTCAACATTTATATAATATGTTTACATTTTATCTATAAACATTATTCTACAATCAAATGCAAACATTTTCTATTTATTATTAGTGTCTCCATCTTCTACTGTAACACGAGGTTAATAAAAGATGAAAATACTCTGGGAGTGCTCTAGAGCAATAATATTGAGTTTCCGTACGTTCACAATGTTGCAAAAAGTCGAGTTCCTTCGTTGATGACCGGGCGTTGAGAAATGTTGAGGCCTTCGTGCAATGTGACAAATATTCTGCTGGTCCGTTTTTAAGGTGGTCGGCAATCAGGACATAAAAATACCTGTTGTGTGACAAACAAGAATGGCGTAGCTGAGTGAATGCTGGTTTATATTTAAAGTAAGTATAGACCCCGAGAGGAATGCCGGGTCATGCCCCCGGCTGTCTGAGGGCAGCGTACAAGAATGCAGTGATCTGTATTAAGATGTCGCCACTCCTTGCACACACTTACTTGCAACACTAATTCTTCGGCCTTTTTTAAATTGCAACGAAAGTGACCCACTTACATCCTTAAGGTTTCTGCTTTGTTATTACTAATAGCACGTAAAATTAGTATTCTAGTCTACCCGGAGAAAGTCAGTACAAGACTATTTGGACTCACAGGAAAAGAAAAAAAGCCCACTAGAATTATATTTGATGATACGTTGCTAACCAATTTATAAAGAACACAGGCCTCAAGTTTCCTACTGTCATCAAAATCCAACTTATTATTAAATGCGATATCAAGCATTGTACTATAATTGTTATTCCGCTATTGTTTGCTTCGTTTGAAAGGTTGCTTTACATAGCAAATTTTGTTTGCAATAACATATAAAATCTAATCGCACTTAAATTCAAATAATATAGTGGCTTGTAACACAAACATATTTAAACTAATAGAGATTTGGTTTAACTTGCGAAATGTAATTTGCACCATTATAATAAAAAATCTATGAAATAAATCTCAGACTGTCTTCAAAATTGTCCTAATTGGATTTTTCTTGTATTTAGCGTTTTATCAATACACTTAAGAATTCTGGCACTTAAAGTGGCGTTTAGTAACAACGCTAGTTCAACCAGTAGTGTGAGCCGTTCATAATTACTAGAACAAACATTCAGATATGTCTTCGAACCAGATTTCTCTAAAGTGCACATCCAGTTATTCTCGTTCTCGTTATGTAATGAAGTCGAACTGCTTCTATTTTTATTCCAAATCGAAAATTTAAAGAGACACAATAAGACAGTTTGCTAACAAAAATGGTTTTAGTAACTCCAGGAACACATTTAGAATCTTTAAGATTCCTTATTATTTAACATTGTCATTCCGTTATTGTTAATAAATTCAGACTAGTTACTAAAAACGTGTTAATGATCATCTAGAACGTTCAGAACCGTTTCTTATTAGGTTGTTTTGTTTGAAGCTGTCCTAATTTTTTGAACGTCCTGTAATAGTAAGAATACCTTAGTCATTTATGTACATACATACATACAAGAAATCTGCTTACCATTCAATAATAATAAATGACTCTAATTCTTTGCATTTAATTAATCCAGTTATTTTCCCAATTAGAATCATTGTCCGCGGTAAGCGGTAGTTCGGTCTTCCGTGTTTACGATAATTCCGCAATTAAATTATGACTCTGTTGTCCAGCTATTAATAAAAAAAGAACATAAGTCATTCGATGACAATTAAACTTTAGACTGTAGACAGAAAATATTTGCCGGATAAAGAAAATGCTATTAGCCAGATGACGAGTAGCAAAAAGTAGCAAGCAACTGCTGCTATGTAAATACAAATTTGCTATAAATCTTCCGTTTGTTTAATACCTACCAGGTTTCCTTAGAATTTATTATGAATGCTAATTTTCTAGTACAATGCGTTTAGTGACACGTATTAGTATTATTACGAGTGGTTTAATTCAAATAGCCTGGACACGTGACAAAAATGCCTGGGCTTCATTTGAATAACAAATTATGCACAGATGTTTTGAATTATTTGATTAAGAATATTAGTTTCTGCTTTTATGCCTCGACGCCGTGTAAACGACAGGCTCGCGACGTTTTCACAATTTATCGACTTCGCAGGCTTAGAGAAACCATAAAAATTCTTCTCCTTTTCTATTAGGTGTTGCCCTTCCACTATGTATACTATTCTAACGCAACTTCCAATGTTATTAATTTTTGTAGATCCAACGTTTTTCCAAAGCGTATAAACATAATTACATTACATAATTTTGTGTGAAATGGAGAAGAAATTGTTAACACAATTGTTGAAATATTTTTTTAAACCAGATGTAACACCTGTTACATAAGTTTTGGGAAAAATTTTAAATGCTCTCTGTGACATAGTAAAACCAATACATCTAGTCAACTATTGCGAAACATGTTGCTAGGGGTCATGTCAATTTGTTTAACATTTGCGAAATGGCGTATAAGCTAGATTTGCGAAAGTCCATCTGCAACCTGGTTGGACAGTTGCCTAGACGAGATATAGTAAACTTGTTTCGCGGATGAAATATTTCAAAAAGTACCATATATCGGACAATTTGGGAACGCGAAGAGGGAATTCCATGTGTAAACCTACCAAAAACAGGACGTCCACGTGCGTTAACTGAAGTTCAAGTCAACAAGACTGGTCAACCGTTCCAGAAACATCATTAGAGTGTCTACCCGCAAGCTTTCCCGTCGTTTCCGCGTTTTAAATGCTACAATTTCTCGTTACATTGCAACATCAGGCCTAAAATACAGAAAACGCAAGAAATGCCCCAAGTATACTCCCGCATAATTGTCCAGAATCCCTGGTTGTTGCCGAGCTTTGAGACATCATTTCGCCCACGACCGGATCATAATCATGGACGACGAGAAATATTTTACCTTTGACAATGCAAAACTTCCTGAAAATGCAGGCTTCTATACGGATAATATTGAAGACACTCCCATACAAAAAGAAAGCAAAATTTTCTGATAAAATTTTGGTGTGGTCGCCATTTCTGAGGTGGGCATATCAGGCCCTATGTAGGCCATGTAAGAGGTCAGGCAGTGAATGCTGAAGTATATGTATTATGCCAGAGATACGCTAAACTGGTTAGAAGCCCACCATGTGCCATATATCCCCAGAAATGATAACCCTTCAAATGTCCCTCAGGCAAAGCCAATTGAAAATGTTTGGGCCCTATTGATTATATGGTTGGGAAGCCCAAAATGAACAATTGCGGCAAAGAATTCTTCAAAAAATTAGAAAAGTAGACTTAGAAAGTGTCTAAACCCTGATGCGACATGTAAGACAAAAATTACGACTTATTGAAGATAGAGGCCCCCTGGCAGCAATATAGCAACCAGGTGTTAAAGTCTAGGATTTATTGTTATTGTGACGAACTAAGGGCGACGGGTGAGTCATACACTCGCCTGGCCGGCGGCGGCCCGCGGAAGTATCTGGAACCGATTCCGCGATAATTCCTCCGTTCAAATACTCTAGAAGCTGCTGGAAAAGCCGCTCTGGTATAAATACACGAACACGAGGAGTTTTGTTAATAAATTAGTTATTAGTCTCATCGAGTATTTTATTTTAAAATAAATCAAAACGAACCCTAAATTCACTACATTATGTTATCTTTACTTAATAAAGTTCTCTTAAATTTAAAATAATACCCTTCTATATTTTTACCAAAACTTATGTAACAGGTGTTATTTCTATCTCTACCTTAAAAAAAGTTTACATTTGTTTGCAGCAAAATTATTCCTCCATTTTGAAGTAAAAAGTTCCATACTAATTTGACTTTTGTACTGCAACAAAATAAAAGTGTGAAGATAAAGTTTCAACACTTTGCTGTATACAATTCTACTTCTTATGTAAAAATTTACTACAAGAGATTGTGAAGATTTTATTTTCATATTTTGTCATATAAAGTTCTACACATGTTGCAATACTATCATATAATCGCAATGAAAAGTTTTCTACAATTTGAAAATGATTAAATAAATTACCATTGAATATGTTAGCATCTTACATAAATTGTTGAATAGTATTAAAATGGGGTGTAATCACGTGATTATTTGCGTCTTTTTATAATGGCCGCATAATGCTGATGACGATTAAGTAGCGTACGTGACTCTCCGAATAAACAAATACAGACTTCTCTGTGTTTGACTGTCGCCTGTTTTATTTATAATGAATGAATTTGTGAGAAATAAATGATCTGAACGTGAATTCAGTACGGTATTGCAGAAATTATTATTATATTATAAGGTAAATGCGAATGTTTCTAAATTAAATATTCCTTTATCTTATTTTTTAATGTCTATAGATAACCCATGCCGGAACTTGTCGAGCAAGTGTCAGAATGTATTCTGCCGTATTCCAGCCTGTGAATTTCTTCACAAGATCTGCACGTACCAGACAAGGTAGAACCCACATCTTTAGTTGCCCGATTAAGGATCAAAATTCGTTATCAGCGGCTCCGAGCACTCGGCTGTGGTCTTCTTTCTTAGAGTCGTGTACAGAATTACACATTAACTGTAAAATTTTCACACAATATATGGAATCAGTAACACAATTCGAGTGATTGTTAACACAAAGTGTAAAATTCGCCTACACAATATCAATAAAGATATACTACAATTGGGTAAAAATATTTGTGTTCTGAACAACATGGCTTTGTTGAAAAACGCTCAACGTGACAAATCTCGCAAGCTTCTCTCAATATCTATGTGAATCTCTTGGCTACGACTCCCAAGTTGATACTATTTATACGGATTTTGCCAAAGCTCTTGATCGCATAGATCATAAATTATTAATTTCTAAATTAAGTACCTACGAGCTTAGCAATTCACTTAAACTTCTGTTGCAGTCATATCTTGTGAATAGGCGTCAACGTGTATGTTACAACGGTTTCTCTTCTCATATTTACAATGCTTCTTCTGGTGTTCCTCAAGGTACAAACTTAGGATCTCTTCTTTTTATACTTTTCGTAAATGATCTCCCTTTGACTTTCACTAATCATAGCATTATCCTAATGTACGGTGATGATACAAAATTATTCAAGTTGCTGAGAGTCGTGAAGATGCCTTGCTTTTTCAAAAGGACTTGAATTCCATTTCCGACTTGTGTACCTTTAATAAACTTGTTTTAAATGTTGATAAACGTAAAACTATTTAATAAACGGCCAACATTTGAAATACCCTACTGTTATTAAAGAGCCAGTAACACAATTTGAGTGATTGTTAATACAATGTGTATAATTCGCTTACACAATATATACTACAATTGGGTAAACATTTACTATCCTTTGCTGTACTAAATAATTGTAAAAATCTTCTATATGATATAGGACTTCATTCGACAATTTATATAACACGTTCACAATTTGTCTATAAAATTAATTTACAGAATTTACGGTAACACGTTTACTTTTATTTGTGTGACACAATTTTTTTAAATGTATAATATTTTACCCCAAATACTATTTCCTATTTATTGTAGGTGGTAGTAACAATTTGTAGATATAAATTCTACAATCGTGTTAACAAATACCATTCTTTTTTCTATGTAGTTATTTAATAAACGTATTAAGAACATTATTTTTCTGGTTGTAAAACTGTGAACGTAAACTTTCACAAACCGTAAAATTCAGGCAATTTGTTAACTTCCTGTGTGACCGGATGAAGCATAATAATGAAGTTTTTTTCCTCGATCGTCGTACCACGAAACCTCTTCTATACACGTCAGAAATCGCCGAAGGGCTTTACGTGAAACCTCCAAGTTCGGAACAAGCTCATCGAGATGACAATTGACTGACAGGTCTCTCGGGGTGCAGTTCGTCGTTACTGCAAGAGCTAAATGCAAGTTTGCACGGCGCATCACTTGCAGATACTTCCAAGATGAATGGCGTGGTGTTTACATTCGACGTATATACTATAATACCGACATGTTGTGGTTAATTATGTTAACATTAATTTTTATTTATTTAAATCTAATAAAAAATTCTATTACGAAAAAAATTGACTTGTAATAAATCATTGATCTGCCGAAAAGGCAAACAAGCTTGCTTTTAATAAAGCAGCAGCGCAGGCCGCGAAGTATCCCGCAGTAAAAGCGTTCTGGTGTATAAGCTAAGCTCTGCGTTTGCAAATCATGTGGTAATTTACAGTTCATTTCACAAATATCAGATATCCGAAGAAATACATTTGCAGCGAGCGCCCGCAGCGAACGAGAACATTCTGCAATGTGCCAGTTTCAAAGACGCCGGAAAAATTAATGCCCCGTGCTTGGCGTTTTAAAGAGGAGATAATCATGTTGGAACAGAGTGTGCATGTGAGTTAATAATAACTCGGAATGCTATTGTTTATAAAACGAGCTCCGTTGATTTGTTTATTTTTGAAAACGTTACGAATTTTATTTAATTAGTAATGGACGTAATAGTACACAAAACTAAACAACATTTTCAGAGAAAATATTATCGATAAATAAAAAGCTGGCCTGCCGTCTTTCGTTTGAAACACATTGTACGACAATAAAGTTTCAGAAAAATCACGGTTACTCGGTCAATGTCGTCGCCCGTATATGGCAATTCGTCAACGGAAGAAGCTTCTAAATATCCACTCGCGTTGATTATTTTGATTACTGAATTAATGAATTATAAGTCAATTTTTACGTATTGTTAATACAATTTATAACTGCTGCTCATGAAAGTGTAGGAATGGACATTAATAAAACAAATATTGTAAACTTTGAACATCTGTTTCATTAGATGATCAACATCATAATATTTCATACTTTATAAACAAATAAGATACTATATAATTTGGTTTATTAAATGATTGAAAACATAAATTAATTTCATTATTAGTTAGTTTGCATTACAACATTGAGTGACCTGCGTACTCAGAGAATGCATTAAACACAATCGCCGCATTTATTTAGTTATTTGAATGAATACATGTTAATCTGCACAATCTTTCGGAATTTTGTTTGTGTAGTCTGAACGTAATAAAGCAATTAAATCATAAATTAAACAATGATGAGTGCTTTTTTCCAATGATACTTTTAGAATTATTATCTAGTCTTTTGCTTATTATTATCCATGACCCATGATTACTGTTTTAATTTAATTCCTCAAGTTAATTAATTAAGGAAATAAATTAACATTATTACGTAAGAATTATTTTGTGCATTTATGTTACTTAAATACTAATCAAAAATTAGATTGTAAAAGTTTCATTTTTATTGCTTACGTATCACTAATTGCTAATCTCCGTATTTTTCGGTACGAAAGTATAAATGACCCCGTCTCGACGTTTGTTACAATTGCGGGTTTACTGCTCTCTCGTTTAATGCACATAATAGTAAACTTCGCTCAACTGGGATATATAAATCAAAGTTAGGTCACGCCCGCTACGAAAAAGTGTTATAAAAGCGAGAGATCTTTAGCTTCAATACGTCCTGTGCAGCCAATTGTCAGGAACACTCATCAAAGATTCCCCTGCAACTTATTGTCGGATGCACATCCAAAGCCTTTTGTGCAACCAATTGTCAGGAGTAATACACACCAACTTGCCAACTCTACCATAATTAGAGTATTTTTGCCATAATTTTGAGTGACATACCATAATTTATTTCAAACTGATGTACATAATTCCACCATTTAAATTTAAAGGCAGCTGTACCAGTTAAAGATTATTATTATTTGTTGTTTATTAAACAGACGAAATGAAATTTATAAGAATTTGTAGCATCTTAAGTCATTTTATACGATTCTTCGCTTATTCGAATTAGATTATAAATAACAGAATTTGCGTCTTTTTTTAATGTATGCAGGGTGATTGAAATTCGAGGAACAGCATGGGAATGTCGCTTATTATAAGAGATAGAGAATCGGTTAAATGGAAGCAAAGTTGCCAAATTTCATGCTCATTAATAATAGGTTAAGAAATTTGAAATATCTTAAACGATTTCTTCAATCGGAAAAAAACTAAAAATTGCGATTTTCGAAAATCGAACATAACTTCTTTATTTATGATTTTTTTTAAATCTGTGAAAACATTCCTGAAGCCACTTTTTCTGCTTGATTGAATGCCGAACGTATTTTATTTCTGGAGCGATTGGTTTTTGTTTTTCCAGAGCCAACTTCATTTTTTCTTATGGGCGCGATTTTTGTTCTTTAGACAGGTAGATAGCACATTTCTTTCTGAATGTATTGATATGCCACACTTACTATTTTGTTTTAATTTTCATTGAAAAATTTTGAGAAAACTAAAATTAGATTCATGTGCACATATTAAGTTAGCTTGTATTCAATTATATGCTGCGTAGCCAAGGAAACGTACACATTTGTTTAATTTATCTGTCATTAAATACAAAATGACGTATTCAAATGAAGAAAAACGTGATATGTTGCGTATTTTTTATTTGTCACAACGAAATTCTATTTCAAGGGCTCAGCGGTATTTAGAAACTTAACCGGAGAGAATTCAACAAAGTATTAGGTATTTTTTCAAGTTGGATAACAACTTGATTCAAAATGGTACATTTTGAAACGCCGAAGAGAATGTACAGAAATAGAATACCGAAAGAACAGTTGTCTCAAAATTTTTCAATGAAAATTAAAACAAAATAGTAAGTGTAGCATACCAATAAATTCAGAAAGAAATGTGCTATCTACCTGTCTAAACAACAAAAAAGAAAAAATTAAGTTGGCTCTGGAAAAACAAAAACGAATCGCTCCAGAAATAAAGTACGTTCGGCATTCAATCAAGTAGAAAAAGTGGCTTCAGGAGTGTTTTCACAGATTTTGAAAAAAATCATAAATAAAGAAGTTAAGTTCGATTTTCGAAAATCGCAATTTTAAGATTTTTTCCGATTGTGAAGAAACCATTCAAGATATTTCAAATTTCTTAACGTATTATTAATGAGCATGAAATTTGGCAACTTTGATTCCATTTAACCGATTCTCTATCTCATATAATAAGCGAGATCCCCATGCTGCACCTCGAATTTCAATCGCCCTGTATACCCGGTATATGCGTTGTCATTTGTTTTTCTTCATTGGTTGAAAGTCATTTGCTATTTAAATTGATTGTCATTATTTTTTTTTAATTGTTGGTTCTTTATTTATCTTTTTATTAGTCTATCGTTATCGATTGAAATATTTTTTTTATTAGTCGACTGTCTTACTTTTTTTTAATAAGATTATACGTGTGTCATGATTGGTGATTTTTTTAATAAGTTTATTAGCATTATCACCCAGTATATGGGTGCGTATGTTGTGATTGGTGAACATATGGACAGCGGTACAATGAAAGCACAACTTAATATGCACCTAATAAAAGTACAGTTAATAAGGGATTTTTTTATGAAACATTATTAAAATACATTAGAGGTTGAGAACACTGATACACATACTATTCCGTGAACTTATTGTCGGAAGCACATCCAAAACCTCTCGTACAACCAATTGTCAGGAGCAACACACACTTTTCCGTACAACCTATTATCATAAGCATCTAGCACACATACTTCTTATCAAGGGCAAATAACAACCATACTCCATACAACCGTCGGCGTAGATCAAGAGAAGAAGTGGAACTCAATCAGAAGCAAGATACCCTGGAATAGTTTCTACGTCAATTCCGTGTTTAACATTCGTTACTATGTTACCAGGAGAGCAGAGCGTCGCACACATTGTTATTTATTGATTTATATTGTTCATCCATGATTTTCTAGTTTGCTATTAAAGTTACATGTTGTGTTAAAAAAATATACACCTAAATTAACAAAGAAAATAAAATTTGGCGCCCCACACAGTTTTAAAGAAAGTCCTAACGCCTGTTGAGTATTTTTATTCTATTTCGATTAAATCGGATGTTGTCTTACCCTAATACCCTAATGGGTTAGTAACTGCCAAAATTGCCCTTAGACTGGTGAAATGTAAGACATAGCTCAACATTGTTTAAAGTGAATTTATTTGAGTCGATTCATTTTTTAAGAGTTTGTTATGAATGTATGCGTTGGGTGTTAAACGACATAATGGATCCACTTTACACAAAATTTTTATCACTACAGATATACAAAGTGCTTGTTTAAGATGAGGCATTCGTCTTATTCATAATCAGTTGTTAATAACGTAATTCCCACTGGCAATAACTCATTAAAATTTAAAAGAACAAAACCATTTATGTGTTGTACTAAGAGCCACTATAACTTTTGATAACTTTATTTCTAATTTGTGTTTAACGATGGTACGTGGTACATTTGGAACTGCAATGTTGTTATCGACAGGTACTTTTCTTTTGAAAAATATTATTAGCTATTACCAGCGCAAAAAAAATACCGAGTCCTCGTCTATTAATTATCCATAAATAATGAAGCATTGGAAATTGAACTGCCCCATGGCAGTTTGTTAGATAATTTTCTGTGTGTTGATTATTAATTTGTGTCTTCCTTCATAAATTATATCATTACCATTTTCATTAAACTACATCAGCTCGGTTACATAATTAAACTAAGTTCATATTTATATTTTTCAGTTCTACGTTCCTAAGGAAAAATAATTCGGTCGTTGGATATTGTAATCATTGCCCGTTTTATTATTATAAATAAAAAGTCAGTATGTAAATCGGCCGCGCCGCGTACAAAAATATCGTGATATTTAAAAGTATCCCATTAGATCGTGTAGGACATTTCCTTTTTAAATTGCTAAAATATGCAAATGAACGCGATGTTGTATTTCGCCCATAGGTGATTTAAACTCGTAGACTAATTTCGATTCTTCGTTTCGTAAAGCGCCGCCGGCCGCCGTATTCTACATAATTCGAAACGTTTTATTTTAGATAAATGCGGAAATTATCGCGAAATTGATGAGAAAGTTAATATTCTCCACGTTGAAATTTTATTTTTCGGGCTGTAAAGGGAATTTAACGCGATTAAAAATTCTGTAGTAAAGTACAAATTGATTACATCCTACAAAAACGTTCAAACTGATGAATACTCATAATGTAGGAAAAAACTTTGCAATTTTTAATGTTCGGATAGCCATGAGGATTGATCGAAAATTTAAAAAAAAATTAATCACATTTGTTATTAATAATTCAGTTTGTTTTTTAATAAAGCACAAGATGCACTGTGCTGGACTGGGTTAATAATTTATAATGTCAAAGTAAATTGCTTGGATAAACATTTGGACTGTACACAAAACAGTAATGTGTTGTTAAAACGATGACGGGGAAAAGGTGGTCATGCTTGCACAGAACTTGTTCCTTCAGCCTCGTGCACGTGTCGGATTATTCAAGTAAACTTTTGTGATACCACAATTCTGGCAAATTTATTGTCCCACCTTTTAGATCCGACCTTACGATACGCTTACCTGAGTGCTTCCCAGAATTTTTCAAACGAAGGTAACAAAGTAAACACTCGCCTTTTTTGATGTTTTTATATGTATGCTGTACCGTATGAGTTTACTAAGCAGATGATTTATAAACTGCTATAAATACCTTACATTTTTAAATCTATTGTATATATAAAAACCAAAAGAAAATAATTTCTTGTAAATAATATATAATTTAATAATCATTCAATTCAACATCAGTCACGGTTCAAGGTTTTCACAAACTAATCTTTCACGTCATAATCGTCAATTAATTCAATTAAATTCATAAATAAGTACGCAATAAATCGAAAAACGTTTAATTCCATTAAGTGCACACTTTGTAGTTTAATTTCCAGGATGTGATCGTCGCAGAAATTTATGGCCAAGTGCGTTTTGAAGTGTTCAATGCGAAACAGAGCGGATCGTCCAATAGCCCATGACATATTTCAATATTTTACGGGACGTTAAGTATTAAAGCAGTTTTTCAGTGCGTTTTCTAATGCAATAAATATAACTCGTCATGTATTAAAACATCGCGTAAACGTAATTTATTAACTAACTGTGTAATTCATTCGCTAATGTTTGGTAAAATATATTTTATGCTCGAAGCTGTTCAGATGAAAAGGCTATTAGCGATAGACATTTAAAAAAATTAACGAAATTTGCCAGAATGTATTCCCGGATTTATATTCATCTGTGATTAATTAAAAATTAATCTCCGCCCACAATAATTTTTATATCCGTAAAACGTATTTTGGCAGTAAGATGCCCATCTTCAGTACACACACTACCAAAGCAATCAATAAAAATTAACAAACACCTAAACATACTAATAATTATATAATTAAATTAATAAAAATAATAACAGGAAGAAAATAATATGTATTTATCTAAAATTAAACCGTCAAAAACAACCTACTAATTAGAGCAAATCAAATAATACGGAATTATCGTTCATTATCCTGAAAAAAGTTCTTATTCTACCGAATAAAAAAACTTCCGTAAGCATTTAATTCCCTATTATATCATACTGCCTTAAATATTAAAAAAAATATCCCTAAAAAATTATATATATATATACACATATAGGTAACATCAAACAACATACAGATTAAAGCAGATCATGGATCTCAAGTTAAGAGCACTTCAGGAAAGGAGAGGAGAGGAGTCTCCGAGATAAATTTCCTGGAGTCCTCTTAACTTGTGGTTTCTGGGTGTGATCTGCTCTAATCTGTAGGTAGTATTTTGATGATTTATATATATAGTGAGAATTTTTTAGCGTAGAACATGCATAATGTAGGAATAAGTACTATTAAGTCTTTTTTTTCCTTTCACATATTTGACAATGCAATTTGACATATATTCAACGAATAAAAGAATACAAATCTACAACTGGTATCGAGTAGGGTCAAGTTTAAGGCAATTAACATTTTTTATGACCGTTTTGGATTCGTTCTCAAACTTCTAAAAAACTGACTATTATATTTATCTATTTCAAAAACAGAACTTCAATGGTGAACTAACAAAAATGAATGTTATACATAGTAACGAAGCCCACATACATATTACAACCTATGTTCGATTCAAAAAAACTTACTTTTACTATTGTAGTAAAGATGCATATGTTCTATGCGAAAAATTGGTAAAGTTGGTAAATATGCCCTACTTAAGCACAAAACGGCATAAAAAAATAAATGAAAAAGGTAAATATCAAAGCTTTGCAGACGAGTGATTTACTCTTTCTATTTGAAAAAAATGTTAAAAATAATACTTAGAAATAGCAAGAAATACTAAATAAATGCTTCTAAAACTTCATATGCAGTTGGCCATATATCCCACATTGTATGGGATTTATGCCCCCTCCAATGCCCAGGTAATATTTTATGGGGATAATTGGCAGAGTAATGCACAGTTAAATAAAACATAATTATTATTTCGTCAAAAAAATATAACTGAACAAAAATTAACATCCATAAGTAATATTTTTTATATAAAATTTTTTAATAGTTTTCGTTTCATAACTTCCTTCCTTTTTTGTTCTCGTTCACATATATTACAATGATTTTCGTACATTGTAGTACATGTTTCATGGATCCACGAATTACAGCCGATACATTTGATCCAATCAACATTGAGTTTCGTATGACACAAGTTTTCCAAACATTCTGCGCAATCCACGTCATTGTCATTGATACCTTTATTTTGTTTAGAAGTGGGTTTCGCTAAAAATACTGATGTTAATGGTAATGCCTCCTCTTCTGTCATTGCTTTAGATAATTTCTTTAGTTTTCTTCATGGTGCCTTTGCTTTTGATGGTTTTGCTTGAGTATTTTTCTTAGAGGACCCTTCATTATGAATACTGGCGGTAGAAAGTTTCCTTCTACGTTGGAGCAAGCGATAACAGTAATATTTCCCCCTTTTCTGTTGATGTTAGGACGTGGACATCTTTACTCCCTTTAGTCGTTAGCACCTTTCCTGGTGTGTTATTCATTTGCAAGCCTAACTCGTCCGTATTATAAATTTGTCCAGGCTTATTTATTAAGTCATTATTCTCGAGAGTTTCCGTCAATAAGCAAAAAAAACTGTCAACTTCTTGACGACACATACCTTTAGCTCTTGATAAACCTTCAGACTGTCTGACGCTTAACTCGGGATTTCTTTCTAAAAATGAATATAGCCAATGTAATCCTGCAGAATTTTCATTTTCTTGTGAATGGATAGACAACAGTCGCTTCTCTGTTCCAAGTTTTTTTCGCAAAATCGAAGGCAATCTGCCTTACTGCTTCACAAGATGGTGCAAAGCCAGCCGCTTCCAATCTCTGAATATATGCGACTATTCTTTTTTTCGTTGTCAAAACCAAGCGTAGGTGGTTTTTTTACGAGAGTCTCCAATTTTGATACGTCTTCTTAAAGTGCGAGACGAAATACTTGCTTGCCTGATTAAGTCCCATAGATCCATTTTTTATCATTTCAGATGCTTCTACAAGGTCTTTTTCTGTCCAACTTGCTCTAACAGTCACGTTTTGTTTTCGCTTATATTTTCTAGGCATATTGTACTACTGAAAATATTACAGTATATTAGATTTTGTAAATAAAAATGTAATTTTACTGAACTTGTGACTAGGGCAAATATCCGACAACAGTGTGCCATAAATCCCTTTTAGATGGGATAAATGCCCCAGCTAATAATTTCTGTAATGTACGTCGTAGGTACAATTTCAGTACCAGAAATGACGGTTAGAACATTTAAATGGTAGAATATGTTAAAAGGAAAAGCCTAATTAATATCAATGCCGCAGATGTGAAACTTTATATGTGATAAGTAAGTATACCATTTATGTCGAAATGAAAAGACTTACCTTTTCAAATGGATTTACGGTATTCATGAAAGACACAAACCTAATACTTCTTAATTGGCATTAGTTTACCGCTAGTTCAGCTTAATGTATTTGTCGATATATGTCACCAATTGTAGTTAGTTTCCACAAAGTTACAAAGTGGCATATGTACCAACATTACCCTATATATATTTATTTTATTATATTTTAGGGGTAATTTTTTAAAAAATATTTAAGACGGTATCCAGGGAATTAAATGTTTACGAAAGTGCTTTATTTGGTATAAGAATAATAAGAACTTTTTTCAGGATAATGGACGAATACTTATTTTCGTATTATTTGATTCGCTCTTATTTGTAGGTCTAATTTTAAATAATTACATATTATTTTCTTTCGGTTATTATTTTTATTCATTTAATTATATTTTTTATAAATATTAGTATGTTTAGGTGGTTGTCAGTTTTTATGAAATGCTTTTAACTGAAGATGGAAGCTTAGCTACCGAAATACGTATCTACGTATACTGGATATTTCATTGAAGATGCATCAAACTTGGTATGCGGGTAGATGCCGGGAAAAGAAAGAAAAGCTTCTTTGTAAAATTTTCTCTGTAATGAATAACTTTAGAGAAAATCGAAGGGAAAGTAAAGTCGCATATTTTTAGGATGAACTTTAAATGAGAATGAATGGATTGTTACTCATTCACATACGAAATCGGTTTATGGTTAATTGCCTCTTGAATGTCGCCCCAGTCGATTCGGCAAAACATATTTAAAACATCATGGTTGTTGGCAATCAATAAAAATAATAATTAGTCGTTTATTTTCTGTTCTCCATTTAATACGAATTTTCTAATTGTTAGTTGAAGAATTTTAGGATTGTTCAAACATTTAGTAGTTTGCGCTTATTTAAGAATTTATTATTCACATTCACCGTTTCATGAAATCGTTCGTAGAAATTTAGCGCCCAAGTACCTGGTTTTACCCAAAATATTTCGTTCGCCGTACTACCCCAATTAAGGACTTCATTGTATTAGGTTTAATATTTTAATAATTAATAATTAATCATTTATTATTAAATTAAATAAGTTTAAATATCCACGTGATTTCACATCGCTGCTGCATTCGACGTGTGGCAAAGTTGAATATAGCTTTCGGTCAAGGGCAAAATAAAATCTAGTCACAAATTTCTTCGCTGTTTATGGATTTATTACCCCCCTGCAGCTGTGTGCCATTCATAAATGCAATTTAGATCACAGATTTTGTTTTATGATTCCGCGCGCTACAGTATTTCAAAAAACATCGACTCCAAATTATGCAAATTTCAACTTGCTCCGATTAAAATTTTTATTAAGATATTTTGTTTGAAATCATGTCAGAAACGGATCTCTCAAGTTTGATGCATCTTCAATGAAACAGGCTGTATAAAAATTATGGTGGGCGAAGATTAATTTTTAATTACATCTTAAACCACAGTATCTTTAACTATTTTTTAGTTCATCAGTAAAGATTTCTAAATTAAACAATAAAGCATTCTTTGGTGGCATAGTTCATTATTTGCAGACTAGGTAAAGTAATTTAGATTTAACATTTGCGGACCTATACAAGCAATTAGAGAAATGACAACGTGAGATTTTACACCATATTGTGTAAAATGGAGGTAGAGAAATTATTAACACAATTGTTGAAAATTAAAAAAAATTCAGATGTGTTTCCACCTTTACCGTAAAAAAAATTACATTAGTTTCTAGCAAAATTTTTGCTCCATTTTGAAGTAAAAAGTTCCATACTAATTTGACTTTTGTACTACAACAAATTCTCGTAAGTGTGAAGATAAAGTTTCAACACATTGTTGTATAAATCTCTACATCTTGTGTAAAAATTTACTACAACAGACTGTGAAGGTTTTATCTTCACATTTTGTTGTATAAAGTTCTACAGATAGTGTAAAACTAGAATAGAATCGTAATGAAAAGTTTTCTACAATTTGAAAATGATTAAATCATTAACTCGTTAGAAGAAAATACCATTGGATATGTTAACATCTTACATAAATTGTTGAATACGAGGGTAAAGCTGCATTTATTGAGAATAAGAAAATCTAGTAGGCCGTGGAAAACATACAGTGTTATTTAGAGCAACTCTTTATCTGTCATTTGAAGTTTAGTTGTTGAAGTTACGTTCGTTAGAACCCAAGTTACTATTTTTTTAAGTGGTATTACAAGTAAAAAAATGGAATTAACCAGAGAGCACTTTTGATTCATGATTTATTAAGATTTTAAAAAAGCTTTAAACGCTTATGAGTGCAAAAAGAGCTAGATTCGGCTTTTAGTGAACAAACACCTTCCTTGGGAGTAATAGAGCATCAACTCAAGATTGGATCTCAGCTGTTAGAATAATCATACACGATCACCTGATTTAAAAAATTGGTTAGTAGTGCCGCATCACTTTTCTGAGCGTGTAAGAATTTGCCATAAGACTTTAAGTTTCTTCAATAATGATACATCAATTTTTTTCCAAACTAGTGACAGGTGACGAAATTTACATTCCCTTTTTCGATGTATCTACCCGGCAAGAGAGTCGTGTATGGATTCACGAAGATGAGGAAACTCCAACAATGACCAAGAAGCAGGGAGCTATGAAAAAGTTATGTATGCGGCATTCTTCAGAAGTACGGGCCTAGTAAAGGCAATTAAGCTAGATGGACAAAAGACAGTTACAGCTAAATGGTACACTGATGTGTTCAGTAAAGTTCCAGATAAGGGAATTATGCTGCACCATGATAATGCATCGTCCCAAACGGCAGCTTTAACTCTCCAGTTTTTGGCTGAAAAAAATATAAAAGTAATAGAACAACCACCGTATTCACCTGATTTAGCAATGTGCGACTTTTGGCTATTTTTTGGGCTTAAAAGGAATTTGGGAGGTAGAAGGTTTTCGTCAGAAGAAGAGATTGATGCCGCAGTTCACGCTTATTTTGAAGGTATTCTGAAAGATGATTGGTTGGGAGCTTTTGTACAATGGAAAGAAAGAGTGATTAAGTGTATCATTGTCGAAGCATATTTAAAATAAAATCCTTGAAAATGTTATACGTGTTTTTTATTCTCAATAAATTCAGGTTGACCCTCGTAGTACTGAAGTGTAACCACGTGATTATTTGCGTCCTTTTATTGGCCGTTTAATGTGGATGACGATTAGGTGGTGTAAGTGACTCTGCGAATGAACGATGTCTGTATATGAAATATTAAATAGTACTTGGTTCAACAATTTATATAACATATTTACATTTTGTCCATGAAATTAATTTACACAATTTATGATAACACATTTATTATTATTTGTGCTACACGATTTTCTTTAAAATGTGTAATATTTTACTACAAACATTATTCTACAATCATATGTAAACATTTTCTATTTATTATAAGTGTTTTGATTTTAGTAACAATTTGTAGATATAAATTCTACAATTTTGTTAACAAATACCATTATTTTTTCTCTGTGTGTAGTCAAAAATAAATTTCAAGTATAGAAGATGTACACTAATTTGGTTTCAAAATGTTCTCTTACTAAACAAAAAGCGAAAATCTTACCACAAATTCTTTAGCATCGTCGAAAAAGAAATATACGTAAATGGTCACCAAATTGAATTTTGAGAAAGTCGTTTTCAAACACAAAGAAATTGCAATAAATGAAAAATTTATTTGAAAGTAAAATAGTTTGAAGCTGTCAAAC
Source organism: Serrognathus titanus (assembly GCA_039766575.1). Taxonomy (NCBI): domain Eukaryota; kingdom Metazoa; phylum Arthropoda; class Insecta; order Coleoptera; family Lucanidae; genus Serrognathus; species Serrognathus titanus. The sequence goes on from CM077911.1 coordinate 2,906,256, forward strand.
GATAGCGAAAGAATGTGTGAGAAGCTCTAACGATATTATTATAAAAAATATTAAAGTTACGGAAAAATGTGGAACATTATGCTTAGTTGGTATATATTTCAGGTATGAATGGTTTTCTATTCTCGCGATAAAAAACATGCGCGATTTTGGAGGCTCGCCCTGTATAAATAACGAGGAATAAATACAACTTTAACGTAAACTTGAAATATAAAAATAGCACTGATTTAAATTAATTATAACAACAAAATCAATCAAAAATATTAGTAAACGAATAATTAAAAATACTTTTTGTTGATTGAATACAACTCGTACAGAAACTGTGCAAAGTTGTATGATATAGTAAAAATAAAAAACAAACGAAATATTTTACTATAAATAAGTCTACAAGAGCGTTACTAGTGCTATGAAAAGTATTGTTTAAATTGTTCATACTCACATGTAATTTTCCTCTATTTTTTTTCTTTTGGAATTTTGATTTTAACTTTAACATACATATGAGTGTTTTTTTTTTGTAATTAATTTTTACAACGTTTTGATCTTTATTAGAATCTCATCAGCAGAAGAATAGCTCGAGCCCTCCATCGCTTATTTGTCGTATAAAGCTATTATTTGTCGACTTTTTCGACTCCCTGTATTTTTGTTAAATATTTTATGATAAATAATCAATATTATGACAGAGGCTCGCACTCTAATTAAATAACATACGAGTATAGACGAGAAAATGTTATGTTTTCATTTTAAAATTCAACTGAAATTGTCACTATTCGATATCAATCAATCATACGGTGAAATAGGCTTAAGTATGAAAAATAAAATACATAATTCAAATTAACGGAGAGACAACAAAAAAATTAAATAAATAATAATAATGGCTACATAAATAAGAAAAAATATTAAAATTGATCACAGATTGGGTATCAACAAGTTTTTTATTTTTACGATGTAGTCAATTTTGTAATAATTATTAATAAAATTGTTAAAATTTAATTTATTTTGTTATATATTATCCTCAAATGATAGATTTATAATTAATTAAAATTAAATAAATAAAGAATAAAATCTAATTACATTTTTCAATTTTTAGAACTAATTGCTACCATTTTCTAAGTATACTAATGTAAGTATGAAGTAATGCTCAGAGAAAATCTTTTTTTTAAATCTTGTAAAACCAGTTTGTTCTACCTCATCTGAAATTTCAGGCTCATTCTGAAAACTTTAGCAATATCGCAGGATATTGAGCTAGACATATTATTTATCTTAAGGAATGAATGGAATGGATTTCTCGAGCGTCCACAGGACAGTCGTCTCACCCCTATTTGAGGTCTCATCAGCAGGCTATTTTTTTTCCAAATAAAAACCCTACTGTTAACATTCGCAACCTTCTCCAACTCATGGATTTGAAAGTACCTTGCTTATTTGATGTTTTAATGTAAATTACCCAAAAAAAAATAGCTGGAATTTTTATAATAAAACACAAATGTAAGTAGATTCAAATGCATCTGGATACTAACTTGTACAGATAATATTGCTTTTACGTTAGAAATTTCTCAGAAATGTCAACGAAGTGACGTTAACATATTATTCATCGAGTTAATTCAGTTTCGTTCTTACTATTAATAACACTATTTTCATAAAGTGACTATGATTTTTTATTATTATATTATCATAGCCATTTAACAAAGAAAAAGGTATATCTTTTGAGAAACTTTAATTTTTTTCAATTTCCTTATCTTTTCAGGAGCTCAAAAGTTAACTGTGATTTTAAGGAGATTTGTTTCCAACATTTACATCATCTATTTATTATTACCGTTAGAGTTTCGATGCCAAAAGTAGACTTGTTCTCTAGAATTTGTCGGAATTTTGACTTGTAAAAATTATATCGTTTGAGCTGGTTACTATTAAAATAAATAAATACAATTTATAATATATATAGATTACTGGAAAAGAATGAACATGTTTGAAGTGGTTTAACTCAGGGCGATTTTTAATTAAGCAATCAATTCCTTTAATAAATAACGTGCCCGCAAAAAAACTTTTTTTTTTTAAAGAAACCCATAAAATAAATCTGAAAAGGCAGGCAACCAACATCCGCATCCTTAGAAAGTAATCCACCCGGGGGGCGCGTGTACCTTGAAAAACAGTTGACAGATGAGATATAAACTCACCGCTTCGGGCACGAAGGCTCCAGGGTGACAGGACCTCGATTCTCCACGGCGACCGTCGGTATGCGGATCAGATCGTGTGGAAAAATCTTGATAAGTTCTGAAATCACGAGCGGCGAACAATAATAACAGCGTACAATAAATCTGGGCTCTTCGCGAAAAGCACGCCCCTGCAACCTCGTGACGACTGTGCGGAGTTCGAGACCGGCACGTCTTCCACGCGCGAAGATCCTTCTCTGACTGTCTGAGTGACTGCAACAGTGGAGTGAACGCTCCGCCCGGGGCGGCCAACCAGAGCGCTGTGTGCTGCGATCTTTTTGTTGCAGGCAGTTGGGTTAATATTCCTGCAGGCATAGTCCAACCCGATTCTGTATAGTCGGTATCAGGTTTGCGCGAAATACGAACCCTTTTATGTTACGGCGGGCGCAAACAAGCCGCGTTATATTAACATACCTGTAGCTTCCGGCATCTTCGAACGGGTCCCTCAGGAACTCCTCCAAGAACATCGACGAAATGTATCAACCAAAAGTTCGTCTTACCACCAGCACCCACTTTTCGAATTCTATTTGCTTTCTATTTGTGGAAAACTCTGAAATAACAAATGCTTTAACTTTATTGTTACTGTTTCTCTTATTACAAGAAAAATAAATTCCAAATTTTTTCACTTAATGGTACCTTCATCCTTGTGATTGTTGGGGAAAGAGGAATTTGTGAAAAAGTAGATAGGGTCTTGTTCTATTCTTAATTACTTTGCTTGCCAAGTTCTCTTAGCATTGCGAGCTTCTTGGGTAACTTTAGGACTTCTTCATTATACTGAGAACTTAGATGGTTCTGATTTTGTCACCCTCGCTGGAAAAAGAGGAATTTTCGATCAAGTAGTTAAAGTTTTGTTCCGTTCTTAATTCCCATTTTTGCCACCTGTTCCTACCATTGCGAGCTCCTTGGGTAACTTAAAAACTTCTTCATTACTAGGAACTTACCTTCCTTCCAGATGGTTCTCATTTTATCATCCCTGTAACTGCAGGGAAAAGAGGAATTTGCGAACAAGTGAATAGGATCTTGTTCTGTTCATAATTATTTTTCTTCACACGTGTTCTTAGCATTGCGAGCTTCTTCATTACACTAGGAACTTACAATCCTTCTAAATGGTTCTGATTTTGTCATCCTAGTGACTACTGGGAAAAGAAATTTGCGGACACGTAGGTAAGGTCTTGTTCTGTTCTTAATTATTTTGCTTGCCATGTGTTCTTGACATTGCGAGCTTCTTGGCTAACTTCAGAACTTCTTCATTACACTATAAACTTACAATACTTCTAAATAGTTCTGATTTTGTTATCCTTGTAACTACTGGGAAAAGACATTTGCGGACACATAGGTAAGGTCTTGTTCTGTTCTTAATTATTTTGCTTGCCATGTGTTCTTAACATTACGAGCTTCTTGGGTAACTTCAGCACTTCTTCATTATACTAGGAACTTACATTCCTTCTAGATGGTTCTGATTTTGTCATCCTTATAACTGCTGGGAAAAGAAGAATTTACGAACAAGTAGGTAGGGTCTTGTTCTTGTTCTTAATATTTTACTTGCCATGTGTTATCACCATTGCGAGCTTCTTGGGTAACTTCAGCACTTCTTCATTACACTACGAACTTAGATTCCTTCTAGATGGTACTGATTTTGTCGTCCTTGTAACTGCTGGGAAAAGAGGAATTTGCAAACAAGTAGATGGGGTTTTGTTCTGTTCTTAATTACTTTGCTTGTCATGTGTTGTCAGCATTGCAAGCTTCTTGGGTAACTTCAGAACTTCTTCATTACACAGGAACTTACATTCTGATTTTGTCATCCTTGTAACAACTGGGAAAAGAAATTTACGGACACGTAAGTAAGGTCTTGTTCTGTTCTTAATTATTTTGCTTGCCATGTGTTCTTATAAACATTGCGAGCTTTTTGGGTAACTTCAGCACTTCTTCATTACACCGGGACTTACATTCCTTCTAGATGCTTCCGATTTTGTCACTACTAGGAAAAGAGGAATTGCGAACACGTAGATAAGATTTTGTTCTGTTCTTAATTACTTTGCTTGCCATGTGTTGTCAGCATTGCGAGCTTCTTGGGTAACTTCAGAACTTCTTCATTACACTAGGAACTTACATTCCTTCTAGATGGCTCTGATTTTGTCATCATCGAGAAAAGATTTTGAACTCTGTAGTAGAATTTTGGCCCATTCCTATTTTTGCCATGTGTTCATATGATTGTGAGCTTCTTCTTCTTCTTCTTCTTAAGAAACGTCCACTGATCAATACGAAACCATGTTTCGGCTAACGAGGACCCAAATAGGGCCGAAACAGCTATACAGAGGATGCTCGAGGGATACACTGCAATCAAAGCCGATTTGCAACAATTTTTTTTAAACTTTCAATATGCTGCGACAGCACGCTTGCTCACCTTGTATGGAATGACTTATTAAGCAGCAAACCAGCTGCAGTTTGCCATTTCCTACACAAGTTGTGTCAAAAAGTGATCACAGAATGTCGCGATTCATACTATTCATGGGTTCTTCGGCTATTACGTACGGTTTTTCAGTTTTCACTATTAATTGAGGAATTTCAAAGGAGGCTCGTACAACACTTTCGTTGTTGCAACCAAAAGTATTTGCAATTTTGACATTTCCATGCCCTCATTGAACACTGAGATTCCATGGATCCTTGTAATTGTTGATAAAAAGAGAACATTCGAACAAGTAGAATCTTATCACGATCTTAATTCCCTTTTCTGCCAACTGTTCTTATCATTGCTAGCTTCTTAGGTAACTTCAGGACTTCTTCATTACACTAGTAACTTACATTCCTTCTAGATGGTTCTGGTTTTATCATCATTTGGTAAAACTAGAATTATACTATTTGCGCCCACATTCTCTTTTTTTAAATCTGTCTTTTTTTCCCTCTTTCTAAAAGTCTTCATAATCTCCGGTTATTTTTATTACCCCCATTACGTGATGCTCACTTCTTTATCTTATCTTTCTCCATTTTTCCCTTTCATTGACGTATCTCTGTATTTTTTTTTGTTTCTCATTCCCATTTATTGCTTCTCATTTATTTTTTCGGTTTCTTTTGAAGAAGATAGAGAAACAGGTTTACCCCAATCAAATCTTACAGGTACTGTTACACTCAACAGTATATCGTATCTTTCTTTTTCGAAATTAAAGAGCAATTAAAAACCTGTCAGAAACTTAATTACTTCTATTGTTTCGCTTTATAACATAATATAAATTAAATATTTTTATGTGCTCCTTGCTACCTCGAACATCAAACAATTAGTCCTAACTCAATTCGACGTAAGATAATGATGTACAATTGTTGCAGCACATTACATAATTTCTAACTACGTTATGTCCCCCCCCTCTCCTCCCCTGCATAAATTCATCCATCCTTACGTTGCCATAGCATTGAGGAATTCTAAACGATGATTCTGTTAATACCTAGTTCGTTTACTACGGCAAACTGTGCGCCTTGTTGTGTGCATAACTCGATTTACATAATAAACGCCGAACTCTTGAGGGCGACGCGAGCTTTCAGCTACGATGACCTGGAGTGTACCAATGGGCGCCGAACAATAGGGGCTATTGTGAGTCCTTAAGCGCTCGCTTTTTATTAATTCATTTAAACAGAATTGAATCGCACCATTTGTTTTTAATTATCTTCAAAATTCTTTGAAAAATCAATAGCAAAAGGTCGTAGCTATTCAAAGAAGTCTTGGAAGCAAAAGTATTGCAGAAATTGATATTGAAGATAATCCTCAACTCTTGAGAACTCCTGATAGATTCTATGAATTAATAGAATTATTATAGAAAGCTTTCATTCATTAGAATTTAAAAGGCCCTCATCATTACCAAAGCATCCAGAGTATAAAAAAGGAAATTTCCTGCCTATCTTAAATTGTTTATTTATATGTATACCTAATGTATTCATTATTGTTAAAAATTTTCAATTTTAAGACTAGGTAACGTGAAAATTGTTAGCTTCAGCTTCTTGACATGATTGTTGTCCGCAAAGGGCCTTTCGTTCTTATTGTTTCGAAACGTCGCGGGGAAAGAGGGGGGGGGGCATTATGAATGTGGTACGCTCGATTATTTAGCGAACTTCGATGTGCGAGCTCCGAGGATATAGCCTAGCTCCGGGGATGCTATTAGGTGCCCCGAGCGAATCCGGCCGACCTCGTTCCGTGCTACATAATTTCAAGGATGGCCCCGGGCTCCTCCAGTGCCGATAAAATATAAACAACCGCCTTGCCGCCCGTTTCGCGAAACTGCCTCACTATGATATATGACTCACGTGTAGGTGCATTGTCTGGTCGGCCGAGGATTTGAATACGAGAAATTCAAATTGAGTCACGTATTGCCTTTCAGACATAACAAAAATAAAATGTCGAGGTGTACCTACGTCGAAATTCAAGGCCGTTTTTAACAAGCAGGGAAAGATCTCTGCTTAAAAATACTTTCTATCCGCCCCATAAATATCATCGTTTTTATAAAAGTAAAAATTCGCCCGAAAGAAACATCTTATAATTGTTTGCGGTTTTTATAAACACGTCGTAAAACAATAAAGGTCCAGCAAAATTCACGGTCACTTGGTTAATATCGCCGCCCATATGCAGCAACTCTATAACGGAAAACGCTTCTAAAAATGAACTCGCGTTGATTACGAATTAAATAATTATAAGTCAATTTTTACTTATAGTTTATAACTGTACACTCACAAAAGTGTAGTAAATTACATCGATAAAACAAAGTATTGTAATCTTCAACTGTTTTATTAGATAATCAAAAATAAAATAAAAATTCCATTCTGGATTCTGGATTTGGTGAGGGGGTGAATAAGAATTCACGTGCGCTTAGGCCACAATTGGGCCCATTGTACTACCCCCAGGTTCAGCAATGTTTGACTGTCAGCGTTCTTCGAGCCATCCCACCCCTTCGATAAAGCCAAGAACGTCCGACAGAGGGGCACTGCGAATTCCAGCCATTTCAGGCCAGAACTTCCCTAACATGGGACCTCTAATCGAGGCGAGTGCGGGGCAATCACAGAGGATATGTTCAGCTGTTTCTTCTTCTAAGTTACAGCCTCTACAGATTGGACTGTCTGCTAAACCAATGCGATGCATAGGTTTGTTCAGCCCTGAAAGTATTCCTACGAGTAGATGTAGTCTTCTTCTAGGTAGTTCCATGCAGAATCGTGTCACTTTCAGCGAGGGGGCCGTTATAGCCTTTTTTGCTTGGTGACACTTGTCTAGATTTACCCATCTGTCGATATGTAAGTCCTGGGATCTTTGTTTCAGTAAGGCATTAAACGGTGCTATGGCCGGTTCGGGGCCACAAGCCCTGTCTAGCCAGTTCGTCTGCCTGCTCGTTGCCGAATGTTCCAGTGTGTTCTTTAACCCAAATGAGTTTCAGGGTGTTGTATTTGGGCACTTGTTCTAGTATGCCGTGACATTGGAGTGTTAATCATGAGGATCCTGAGGATCCAGAATTGCTCTTGCACCTTCTATAATGGCAACTAGCTCTGCTTGGAAAACAGTTGTCAGTTCGCCTAGTGCTATGCTCATGTGAAGGTCCAGGTCTTCGGAGAAAATTCCTGCGCCTGTTCCTTCTAAAATCTTAGGTAATTGATATATCGGGTGTGGGTGCTTCTTCAGCGTTCAAGAGAACATTGAAGTGGTTCTTGAATATATAAGTAGGTGCGAGGGAGTCGACTACCGCCCCAAAAGAGGAGTTTCAGTTTCTTGTAGAGCCTCCTCCAGGATGAGGTGGTGTCTACCTCCGAGACCATTATTATTCCACACATTTTTTGCTCGCAGCCTAAGGGCCGATCCCAGTGTCATCTCCTCCACATATATGTTCAGTGGAGGCGGCGATAGGGGTGGATTTCAGCGCACCGTAGCACTCATGCATGCCAGCCTCTGTACGTGCGAAAGCTCCGATGCTGTTGTCGATAGTCGGGCTCTGGGCCACCTGACCAACGCTCCATTGGGCCTAATTACGGCAGTATATAGCCATAGGGCGACTTTTGGTGATGGTCCCTAAATTCTGCCCATTGCATGGCGACAGTGCCAAAAAGCGACACACGCCTTTGCTACTCTTTACTCCAATTCAGTTTCCGGTAAAAAATGACTCCCAGATATTTGACTTCGTCTGAAAAGGTTAGTTCAGTTTGGAAAAGTTTGGGGACTCTACGGATCTCAACTTTTCTCTTTTTTGTGAACAGAATCATTTGCGTCCTTGAGGGATTGATTGTCAAAAAGTGTTCTGCGCACCAGTTTACGGTCAATGTGACTGCTGCTTGCATTAGGCTGCACAGCACTTGTTCATATTTTCCATTAAGCAGGATAGTTATGTCATCTGCATATCCTACTGTGTCGATCATTAAGTCGACGGACGAGGTTATTCACTACTATGTTCCATTGTAGGGGTGATAGAACGCCACCTTGAGGACAGCCTCTGCTTACCGTTCCCCTAATAGACACGTCTCCAACAGTAATGTATACCGCTCTTTGCTTCAAGAGCTGTAAAATCCATTCCCGAAGAATGTGGTTCACTTCATGTTCACGTAGTACCCGTTCGACACTGTTTAATACAAAAGATTTATTTTTCTTTTGTGAAAGAGTTGTTGCGTATTTTTGGAATATTTAGTGGGCGTTAAAAAGATTTAGAGAATAAAAAAAAGAACAGAGTTGTCAGTCTGAAATAAATAGCGATTTAACTAATTTCTTGTATTTTTACGAACACACAATAGCTTTCATCAGAAGAGATTGGTGCCGAAGTTCGCGCTTATTTTGAAGGTATTCTGAAAGATGATTGGTTGGGAGCTTTTGAACACTGGAAAGAAAGAATGGTCAAGTGTATAATTCCCGAAAGGAATTACTTCGAGCATATTTAAAATAAAATCCTAGAAAATATTAACCGCGTTTTCTATTCTCAATAAATTCAGCTTGACGTAATAAAGTAATAAAATCATAAAGTAAGAGATGATAAGCATCCGCGTGCATTTTTCCAATAATACTTTAGAATGTGACCTCTATTGAATTAATTTGTTACTTATTGATAGATTTGATTCATGATTATTGTTTCAATTTAATTCCTAAAGTTAATTAATTAAGGAAACAAATTAATGTTATTGTGTAGGAATCATTTTGTGCATTTTGTGCATTAGAATGTAAATGTTTCATCAATGGTTTTTTTATTGCTTACGTATCACTAACTGGTAATCTTCGTATTGTTTCGTACGAAAATGACCTACCTCAACATTTATTGTATTATATCAGCGTATTTACTACTCATCATTTATTGCACACACAATAGGAAGTTCGCTCAACTGGGGCGTTTAAATCACATCCATTGCTTCTCAAATATTTTTTATAAAAAGTAAACGTTGATTTAACTTCAAGGCTTCCGTTGTCGACGTCCGTGATTTAATTGGCTTCCGTTTGGAACTGCGCTACGTTGATGTCTTCTACTGCCTACTCGATAGCAAAAGAACTGCTCTGGGCTGTTGCTGTAGGGCCGTATCCAGACTAAATACTCAAGAGAGGCCTATCGTAATGCAGGAGAGTAAAACAGTAATATACCCCGTTTTTCTATGACTTGGCGAAACATGATTTTAATATAAACATTTATTCTTGGTGAAACGATCCAGTATAAGAATGGCCAAAACATATTTTTTTCTCTGCTATACATGGAATGATTCAGAAAAAGAAAATGACCTTTTAGAACGATTCAGCATAAAAATGGCCTAATAGGAACGATAGGAATCCATGAAAATATCTTTCCTCTGTTATACTGGTAATGATTCAGCATAAGATTGGCCTTGTCGGAATAATTCAGCACAGGAGTGACCTGAAAATATTTCCCTGTGTTTTAGAGGGCAATTCATTATTGATGCAGCATAAAAGCGACCTTGATAGGACGATTCACCATAAGAATGACTTGAAAATATTTTTTCTCTGTTACATATGGTATGATTCAGCATAAGGATGTCCATGATGAAAGATTTAGCTTAGGAATGACCTGAAAATAATGTTGCTATGTTATTCGTGGAATAATCCAGTATTTGAATGACCTTGAACGATTCTGCGTAAAAATGACCTGAAAATATTTTTGCTATGAGGGTGATTCGTGGAATGATTAGCATAAGAATGATCTTGAATTGAACAATTGACAACCATTTCGAAAAGAAGCAGTTCAAAACCGTTTACAAAAAAGAATATACAGAACAAAAGACAGTTGTGAAATAATACTGAAGTCAAACAGTAAAAAACCGACGAGAAAACAATTCACAACGAAGAGAAACAATCGACGATCAACCACCCATGAAAAAAATTAATTGAAAAGAAAAAATTGAAGATCGTTCATAAAAATAGAACAAAAGAAAGTTTTGAAATAAAAATGAAGTAAACATTGAACAAATTACAAGGAACAGAAACAATTGACCACTCACGAAGAAAATTAATTGAAAACCATTTATGAAGAAAAACAATTGACAGGCGTTCATTACATAATTAAGTAAAAAGTCGTGACATAACAGTGAAGGAGAACGGGCAATAACGAAAGAACAACTTACAATAAAGAAAAACAAGTAGCAATTGTTTATGAAAAGAAACAATTGAGTATCGTCCGTGAAGAAAGTCTACAGAATGAAAAAGAGTCGAATAAAACTGAAAGAAAAGAGTAAAAAAATTGATAAAAGAAAATTTGACGATCGTTCTTGAAGAAACACAACTGATAGTCGTTCGTAAAGGAAAACAATTACTAATAAACGTTCATGAAACAAAAATAATTGACAGTCGTTGGCGAAGGAAAACAATTGGCAATTGCTCGCGAAGAAAAACAATTGTCAGTCATTCCTAAAGGAAAACAATTAATAATCGAAGAAAAATAATTGACGATTGTTGGTGAAGAAAAGCAAATGACATTTGTTGGTGAAGAAAAATAATTGACAATCGCTCGAGAAGAAAAGTGGTGGGGAAAGGAAGGCAGCAAAAAAGTAACAATAAAGAACAATAATAATTTCATCTAAAGTTAGGGCAAGCTTCAAATTTTCCAGGGCCTTCCTTGGCACCCCTAGCTACACCCCTGTGCTGCTGCTACTTCTCTAAAGATATCGATAATAAATTAAGCAAATCTTTTCCTGGCTTTGGGAGCATGCGTCACAATCTCCTCTTTCTGCTTTTTTTTTCTTTGACAGAGAAAAAGATATTGCGACGTGGTCCTCGGGAAGTCAAAAAAAGCAGAAAGCTTGGTGACTTGGTACTCTACAACCAAGAAGAAGATTTTTATATTCCAGAAGCCTTCAAGTTTATCTAAATTAAGCAAATCTTTATTCGTTTCGTTTCATCGAGAAAATTTCCTTGTGCGCAGATTTTTGTTCCTCGCTTTTTGGATTTCTTCGGACAATTTTTCAAAAGGCAGAGCGCAGGAAGAACTGACCTGAGAGTCATGGACCAGATTTGTTTTGATCGAGACTTGCGAATATAGCTGAATAAAGAGCCTTGGAAAAGCTATCTGTATTTAGAAGGTAATTTAGGGTTAATTTGATTCATACACTCCCTAGCAACAATAACATGTTAAGCATCTACCCTTTTTATTCTTAACGTTTCATCGCGTCCTTTATAAATTTGGGGATGAAAGCCGCGGAAATAAATGGCGGTAACTTCGAAATGCAAGTACTATCAAGAGCTATAGGCATAAGATCGACTTCTGTAATCTCTGCTGACTTAGCAGGATCTTTGAGAAAACGACTAGCGATATTGTTCGATCAAGAAACCCAACTCCGTTGGATATTTATCACAAATCTCTTTCCTTCTTCTTCGGTTCATTAGCTCTCGACTGGTTTTCTGTGCCTTTGATTTGTAACTTGTAATATGTGGAGAAGGCACTCAAAGGAACGAATACACACGTGGATTCATTTCTTTTGGAAGATACCTCAAGTAGACTTGTAGGTATGTCCATTGTCGTGGTGTACTACGGCAACGGGTACAGTGTCAACGACTAACGAAAAGCAGCAGCAGGAGCCCTAAGGAAGTTCTTCTGCATGCAAAACGAAAAATGACTGCTCTGTTCACCTTGAAGACTTGAGTATGACTTCTCAAATCACTCAGGATTTCTCCCTTTTATAGCAAAATAAATAGGCAAAAACTTAAATTAACCTTAAATTTAAAAAAATGTAAAACCTTTAAATGAATGAATTTCAAAATTTAAAGTTTCAAATAAATTAGTAAATTAAACATTCTCTATCTGATTCTAATTATATGATCTTGAAAAGTCTTAATTTAGTTTGATTTTTCAGTTTTATACTACGCGGCTTCTACCATTCTTCTTGAAGAAGTACTCTCGAGGCTTTGTCCCTGATGGCATCTTCTAGTGACCTTGAAGAATGTGGACAACTTCCCTGTATTGCGTCATCGGTCTGGAATGGTTCTTTGAAATGTCAATTCTGGAGTCTTGAGATTGCAGCCCCAGAAGTTCTCCACGTCATTGAAGACTTCGTTGAACTTCTCGTGAAACCAAGTCTCTGTCGTTGGTGATAGCGAGACTTCTAGTACTTCGTTCGACATTTTATAAGGAAAACAGAAATTTAAATTAATATTTGCAAGTAATTAAATTTCCATTTGAGTTCTGTAGGACTATAAGGTAACGTACATTGTTTTTAACAAATTATAATAATAAAATAAATATTTTTAACCTAACAAATATATATACAGGTATCTCTTATATTACTAAAATAATACAGCAGTATGTCATAACTTCGTTTCTTTTCTTATGGATATAGTCATTACAGGAAGTGGAACTTTTCCGATTACGCAAGTATAAGAGATTGTCTGTGCATCTTGAACATAAACTTTATGTCAAACGATAAAATTATAAAAAAAATTGGTACAAATCAGTTTTAATTGCAGTGGATTCCTCGAGCATCCTCTGTACAGCTGTTTTGGCCCTATTTCGGGTCTCATCAGCAGAAGCGCAGCTCGAGAATTCTACTACAAACAAGACCGACATGTCCCAGTTATTCGCAAATGCGATGTAATAGTAATAAAAGTTTAGATCGACATCCTGCGATCGCTTTCTGACTTAGCATTGCATTACGATTGACAAATTGCGGCCAGTTTTAATAAGCCATCCCATACAAGAGGACCATTCGTACTGTCAAAGCGTAATGAAAGTTTTAAAAATTTTTATTGCAAATTGGTTTTAATCGCAGTGGATTCCTCGAACATCCTTTCTTTAGCTGTTTATGATCCGTTCACAAAACTCCCGTGACGTTTACTCTGACAGATTGAAAATTTTGAGTGTAGTTGATGTGCACTAATTACCTACTATTTTACCCGACTGTATTTAACAGCCATTAGCGTCAAACATTTTAAACATTTTTGAAAATTTTTACATGAATCGCGATTTTAGCAGAACCAAATAAAAATGGCTTCTATTATTAAGGAATTTATGAATATTTGCAACTTGATTTTAAGGCAAAATGACAAATTAACAAAAGCTTTAAATTTGAATTTCAAGGGTTACCAATATTAAACGTAAAAGTTATTCGCAGCGTGATAGGAATTTTTATATTAACCAACTGAATGTCACTTTGACATGTCGGGAGTTTCGTGAATGGATTATAGGTCCTATTTGGGGCCTCGTCAGCAGAAGCTACGAGGGCCGAAACAGCTGTACAGAGGATGCTCTGGGAATCCACTGCAATTAAAACCGATATGCAACAAAAATGTTTAAAACTTTCATTATGCTTTGACAGCACGCATGGCCGTTTTGTATGGGATGACTTATTAAATAGCAAACTGGCTGCAATTTGTCAATCCCATTGCGATAGTAGGTCAGAAAGCGATCGCAGGATGTATATATATAATCAGTTTTACACTATCCTAAAACTTGACATACCTACCCTTTTCTAGTATCACCCACCGCTATCCCGATTGTGCAGATTGTGCGCCTCATCAAAGGGGCGCCAAATTATCTGTAATTATTTAAAATTGAATTGCTTTGAGATTAAAACATAATAAAAAAAATTATTCATAAATTTACGAAAAATTCAATGAAGTTTCATAAAAATATTTGACATATTCAATAAAAAAAGGCATATCATTGTATTCCTACTTGATTTTTCTTACAATTAATTTTTTTGAAAAATATCAATGGCTCTCAAACTTTTTTGTTAATAATTCCAATAGCTTTTTCTTAAATACCATAAACTATTGTATAAGGTAAGTGTGGATATTTAGTATTTATTTGACAAGCACTAACGCCGGTTAAAATATCTGTACAACTTTAAATAACACGTTGTATAAATCAAGAATTTTAATTCACGTGAAGCTGACAATTTCCGTGTTAGGTGGTACCGCAAGGCGATATTAATGCGATACAATTTTGACTCTATTACGAATACAACGCGATACAACTAATACTATCGAGATGTAACTAGTTAGTGTCACAGTTGTGATGCAATGATATAGGAATAGTAGTAGCTGTCTCGCAGTAGTGTCGCGTTGTATTCGCAATAACGTCTAAATTGTGCCGCATTATTATACTACGATAGCATAGACCTATCACGGAAATTGTCAGCTTCACGCCAAAAACGTGCAATTACCACGCCGCATGCCAGAATTGTGAAGTAACACCGCGGTACTGCATCGAGATTTATGGTTATTTGGGGAATACATAATTTGTTCAGAATTATGAAAAGACGCCAAAATGTTTTGCACAGGGGCACTCGACACCCTAACAGCGGGCCTGCTTTATGGACAATAATTTGTAAACTTTCCTCGTACGTTACAAGTTAAAAAAATGCAGAAAATTCATCTGAGTTTAATTAACGGATTAAATTAAAATTTTCAGTTAAATTTGAAACGCTTTGTATTCGACATTCCGCAAATAACATTTAACAATTAAAACTTTTATCCGCGTTCGGATATGTTTTTAACTAAGATAAACTATAGTAAGCGCCCCGCGCAAATTGATAAATTAATTTGATATTATTTTTGCGGGGCCCGCGGGCGTCGGAGCGTTATTTTTCGAGATACGCGTCAGAACAAGATGCGCCCGTACTGTTTACTACCCTTTCCGGGTCGGAGGTGTGTCGCCCCGGGGCTTCGGCATTGCGATGAACAATTAAGAGGAAAATGAGTTTATTGAAATTGAATAATGTTATGTGTTTGCGCAAGTTGTTTTAAAATTGCAGCGGGCATTTCCATTTCCAGTTATACGTACTGTTTGCAGTTTTTGTTGTTTGTTTAGCAAACTACGCGCATCAACAACGGGAAAATGTTGTTTGCGCTTTTCAAAATCAATCGAACCTGTTTTTAATAAATTTCGTTCAATCCATACGTGTATTTATAAATATAGTAAAAAAAAAACTAAAGACTGGCTCTAATTAAAGAACTTGGACTTTATCTTCTTGGCATTTAATAAAATAATAAAAACTAAAAAGCAACTGTTATCTATTATTTAAAATTATATTCTTACGAAATATCTTCACGCCGTGTTATGAAGAGAATGCAATCGCTGATATTTTTTCGCATGTTTCTCGTTCGAAACGTACTAAGAAATTACGCGTTTCATGTTGAACACGTGCTCTGTAATACAATAAAACCGAAAGAAATTTTTCAAATTGAAGCTATATTTTCCTCACTTACTATTCATAATTCATTACTTGCGCCGGGGATAATTTTTCGAGATACCACACCAGTTGTAATTGCATTAATTAACAGTTATAAATCATGCACCGGGGGCATTTTATATAATTAAAAGCTAAAAGAACGCAAGGACTCGCGAAGTTGTTCTTCAAAAGATATTGTAATTTGTATATTTAATATAAACACCGTGTCCACCCGGGGCACTGGGCGAGATTGCCGGGGGCGCATTGGGTGCGCTGTAAAATATGCTTCCCGCAGGGTGTCCTTGTATTATATCGGTCGAAAAAGCCGCCGGCCAGGTTTAAATTCCATTCGACGTCCATCTTATGGGATAGTACCCCCAAGAAATTTCCCTAGCGATCATGGTTTACTCAGCCACCTGCGATTTAAATCGATACCTACCTACTCTTTTGAAATGAAGGTATTTTCGAGCACGAACTGCGTGAATCTATATTTTGTTTTTGTTTAAATGTAATTCTGGATTAGTGCTTACACGACTCAAAAACAAAAACAAAACCATGCATGTAATTACATTATTATCTTCTTTGCCCACAAGAATTTATCAGTTTTTAAAATAACATGCAATAGTAAACAAAATATCAGAATTTCAAAATGACAAAAATCTATTTTCTTAAGTAGCATAGCACTTTCACTTTTGTTAAGTACGTCTTACACCTATTTGCGATATTTTTGACCCATTTGAATAAAACTAATTAATAATTAATTTTCAAAGTATTAAACTGCTGAGGAACTTTTAGTTGTGAAGGTTGTTAAGACATAGACGCATAGCCGAGTTGGTTGAATCCGTTCACAACGGGCCTGACATAACGCTTGGCCGGGCAACCACAGGTGTGGGTTGGAATCCCCTCCTGATACACTTGGGGGTCCTATGTAAGAAATAGAGAACTTATATGTCGGTTTGTGTTTCCGATTCATATCGGCTCTTTCGAACTGGGTTTCCCCAGTTAGTAAAGCGAATGTCTAGGAGGAGACAGACAGGAGTAAGTCAGTCGCAGCCACAACAGGGAATATTAGAATAACTAAGTTATAGAGAACTTAAGGCGTGTATAATGTAAGAACAAAAAAAATGTATATATGTCTACAGAAGTTGTGTGTTTAAAATAATAATTAATTCATTTGTTTGCCGTTTTCCACTGCCTTAGACAATTATTAGTTTTAAAAGAAATAATTCAAATAGATCTAAAAATCTCCAAAAATATCGCAGAGAAGTATAAAAGATACTTAACAAAAATGAAAGAATTTTATTAAACGAAGAATTTAATTTAAATATAGGGCATGCTATTTAAGAAAATTGATTTCTGTCCTTTTGAAATTTCTGATATTCTGTATATTACCATGACCACCCTGTAACGATAAAAATACCACAGTATAAGAATTCACCCAATAATGACGCTCGAGTATAACTGTCACATTTGCCTTTTTGTTTGATACCTACTTATTGGAAATTACATTACATTTGCATATAGATATCAAACAGCATGGCGTCGTCTTTTGACACTGTCATTTGTCTTTTTGTTATTTGAAAATTACATTACATTTGTATACAGATATCAAACAGGATGCCGTCGTCTTTTGACACAGTCATTTGCCTTTTTGTTTGGTACCTACTTATTTGAAAATTACATTACATTTATATATAGATATCAAACAGGATGCCGTCGTCTTTTGACACTGTCATTTGCCTTTTTGTTCGATACCTGCATATTTGAAAATTATATTACATTTGTGTATAGATATCAAACAGCATGGCGACGTCTTTTGACACAGGCACTTGCCTCTTTGTTTGATACCTACTTATTTGAAAATTACATTATATTTGTATATTGCAAACAGCATGGCGACGTCTTTTGACACAGTCTTTTGCCTTTTTGTTTGGTACCTACTTTTACATTACATTTGTATATAGATATCAAACAGCATGGCGTCGTCTTTTAACACTGTCATTTGCCTTTTTGTTCGGTACCAACTTATTTGAAAATTACATTACATTTGCATAGATATTAAACAGCATGGCGTGTCGGTACTGGGCAATTACTTATGCTGTGAAAATACATTCAATAATTTATAATAAGCTTAAGTATCAACTACATCATTCTGTACCAACTCTTTTCTTAGGAGTTAAAAATAAATAAAATAGTAGCTGCAAATGACGGTTTTTAGATAAAATGTTAAATACCTCAAGAGTGATTAAGTTAAGGTATAGATAATGGCATACAGAATTTCAAGAATTTTTATCTAAATTTGACATCATATATAGGGTGTGCCACATTTTGTACAGACAAGTTGTAAGAATTGTGTAGAAACTTTTTTGTGTCTTCAGAAGTTATCGAGATATTGGCCAAGATTACACTGTTGGGACACCCTGCATATTAATATATTTTCACTTTTCACGTTTGTAGATTCGTTTGACTTGAAGTAATAAAAAAACTTACTACTGAAACTGTTGAATTTATTTATTCTTTATAAAAATAATATTAAAAACATGTCTGACTATTAATAAAGATCAAAAAATGAATCTTTAGTGTTTTGAAATATGTAATAACGACATTTATATTCGCATATATACAATAAACAAAACTAGATTATACCTATTTATTAAATATTAATTCTATAACAAAAATTATATATCTATGTTCAATATTTTTTTAGGTTAAAAAACAATTATACAAATAATTACAAATTAATAACATCTTTGTTTAAAACATTTTCTTATAAAGAAAACTCACCTATCATCATAGAAAATCTACAATCGTTTCTTATACATCGGTGAAAATATTTTATAAAAAAAATCTAAGATAATAATTTGTATGCTGTTTTACCTTCTTTATACAATTTGTTCAAGTTCTATTTACTAATTGGTTCTGCAAAATCAATTTTTTTAGAATAGAAACGTGATCATTCAGGCATGCAACAAATTAACAATAATTGAGAGCAATTACTTTCTTATTTACAATAAATTTTATCAGTTAAAAATGTACTAACAATTTTCAGTTTCCACGTTTTTATACGCTTCCTAGTCATACCTAATTAATGGACGACATTTGGTTAAAATAAATTTATAAATCGTGACTACAGTAATTATTATAAATTACAATCCAAAAATAATAATTTTTATATAAAAAATTGGTATATAAAATATAAAAATAAAATCATTTGATTTTAATAATAGAAGACAAGGGCAAATTCCCAATACTTTTTAAATCAATCATTGTCAAAATTGATGAAAGATTAAAAAAAAATTCAAAACAAACTCTAAATTGACTCAAGTTCTAAAAACATTAGAATTTTCATAACAATGACATTATAAAAGATAAATGAAAATAATTTTTACTCAAAATACAGCACTGCTCTCAATTAGAATTGAAATTAATCTAACATAAATTTAAATACTAGTAACAATAAATTGTTTTTCTGATAAATCAAGTTGAGTTTAACCCTAGGATGCAATCACAGGTGTCCGGATTTGGACTGTGCATCATAGGATTAAAAATAAATGTAAATGTGATAATGAAATTAGGATATTATTGTTATAAACAATAACGAACTTGATAAAAATAAATGTAATTATAAAAAAATACTGTCTTAAGAAGTTTTGAATAAAAAAATATCAAAAAAAGTGTTTAAAAAATTTCATAATTTCATTATCTTACATTTTTCCATTAATTAATTGCACAAGTTACCTTTTTTTGTCCCAGATAAAAGAGGCACAAAATTCAGCGAAAAGCAGAAGCATCTCTCCCCATCTATTTAAAAATGTTTGTGCTTTTTACATTTTAATAAAAATCAAATCGACATTTTGTTTTGATACAAAACATAATTTTCACAATGTACTCCTCTATGCTGGAAACTAATGTTTTGAATGCAGAACCAAGTGGAACACGTTTATGATCATTAACGATATTGAAGTGTAGTTCTAAATCAAACCGAAACTGTCTGAGTATCACAACACTGACGAGAAGCGTGCATCACTTAAGGTAGGACTTGTACAAAAGAGTACTTTTACACAAATCTTTCTCTGTCTCAAATAGAAATTGTAAGTCCCGCAATGACACTTTCTTCATACGTTGCCTTAATGGTAACTGACCTCTCGCACCTGAATAACCACTACCACCAAACTAGAATGAAAATAAACAATTAGTATTTGTTATCCCTCACACTTTTTACTGACGTGAACTCACCTGTGAGGCGCCAGTTGATAGATCTCCATCTAATCTTGGTTTTTTACGAGGACCTATCGCTTGAAGTGCAGTGGCATTGGCTTCCCGTTGTCTCAATTCCTCCATCTCAACTCTTTGCATCTCCTTTGCTTTCGCTTTCAATTTCGCCTGCTCTGGATCTTCCGATTTTGATCGACTTTTCGCAGCTTTTAAAAGCATTTCACGCTCTAACTCTTCGTGTCTTTTTCTCTCTGCCCTATCCAAATCTTCCAGGAATTTTAACTGACCTATTTTTAAATAAAATTTGTATTTACAAACAAATCAAATAATAGATATATTTACCTTTAACATCGCTTGTCGATTCATATCGAGGATCTGATTTGATCATCTCTAAACGATGTTCGGTAATTATAGCTAATTTTTCTATAAGATTCTTAACTCTTTCTTGTGCTGCATGTGAAACTGCGGCTGCCACCTCACTGCTAGGCTCGTCGAGTCCATGCTTCATCATAACTTGCCTAATCTTGTTTTGTAAGGAGGCCATACTTAAAAAATATTCCTCCTTACATGACCTGATTTGAGTGCCCACAAATTCCGTCGACCCTAAAATCCTCTGGGTCTCCTCAAGTAAATTTACGCCACCCATAGCTGCTACATCATTGATGTCGTCGTCTCCGGCATATGCCAGGGAAGAAAACGATTTCTTTTCTTTTTCTTTGGTTGCAATTTTCGATACAGTTGAAGGCACTAAAGGTTTCATCTGCATTTTAACATTTGTCATACCCGATTTGAGAGGTACGGGACCTCCTGTTCGTATTGTTACAGGTTGCTGTCGTATTTGATGACCAGGAGCAACTGTTCTTACAACAGGCTGTCGTATAATATTAACTCCAGGTCTAACTTGATTATTTGGGTACACAGGATGTAACGCTGGAGGTTGTGAAGTAGATACAATTACAGGTTGAGTCGAATTTGGTTGTCGTATTGATGTTACCATTCTGGTCTGCTGTGGGACTGCTCCACGTATTGGCGTCACCAGCCTTTGATGTAAAACTTGTCCAGGCCTGACAACTGTCGTTCCTGGTTGCACAAGTCTTACTTGCGTCGTCGCAATACCAGGTCGTATTTGTGTCTGCACTGTTGGTGTACCACTGGCTATTGAAAAAACTACATTGGCAGGAGGAGGACGGATACCGTCTATAGATAATTCTTTTGTTGCTAAAGAATGTCGTAGCAGTGGTAAACTTTTCTGCAAAAATTTAAAATACATCAGTAAACTATTTTATCGCATACAATCTCCTAGAAATTGGTTTCGGTCAAATTAAATCTTACTTTGAGAAATCCAATCAGGCACGGTTGCGGAGAAGCATTGAGCAGTCGTTCAAGTCTGTCACAGAAGTCTTCAGGTTCAACCCTCATGTCAATTAGTTCCTGTATTAACGTCCGAACACTTCGTTCCACTGACTTGGGTTCTCTGCTGGACAACTCTAAAAGATTTGCTAGGAACTTTCGGCACTTTTCTTTGGTATTGTCGTTTGCCGGTTTCTATAAACAACAGCTTTTTAATTAATTTGTGTGTAGTCTTTTTTTTTTAATGCTCGAAAATACTCTGTGAAAATTAAAAACTTTACTACATTCGTATTTAATCGTTCTTACCTGTCCAGGTGTTGTTGTAACTGTTGGTGCCACCTGTGTCGTTACTTGCGTACCAGATGCAGGAGCCGGACTCGATGTAACAACCGGAGTTCCCTAAAATATTTAATTTGAATTACATAATTTTGAAATCAAATAACCACTTACGGTCGGAACGGTTTGCATTCGCAAAGTGACAGGTTGTCCGGCGGCCGGAGTTGTGGAAACAAGTCCGGGTTGACTGGGAGCAGGCCCGACTCGAAGCAGTTGGTACTGACCATTTTCAGTCTTTAGTAACAGGTGGCCCTGTTGGCCCGGTTGTAAACCGTGAAGAGACTGCAGTGTTAATTGCTAAAAATAAACTCTTATTATAAACAACAAGATTAGAAATTACAATCGGATTTTACAACAAAGCTACTACACCCAAAAAAAAAAATTAAATAAACATGTTAACTACAAATAAGCCAATACAAATTAATTAAGTTAAAAATATAAATAAGATGATTTTATATTTAATTTAGCAGAGGAATGTATGTTTTTATGACTATGATCAGCAGCATGGTAAAGACCATCAAGTCATTTGAAATATAATAAATCCGTACTACATATTGCATATTTGAAGTTTTATGTTGCAAACTGTGCCAGAAAATGCATTTAAAATATATTTTAGCAATTGCACTTTAATTTTGGATTGCAACTGCCTCTTAAATAAACTTTAGGTAATAACAAAAGGAAAATAAATTTGTAGAAAACTAAAAGTATGGAAGGTAATTATTCCTTACTAATCAAATTGAAGAAGTACGTAGGAACTCCAAATAACTTTCTATTTTTGTAACGACAAAGTTAAATACGATAACGTTCACTTTCTGGCATACACTGAACAGCATTTGTTTATTAAAGTGTCATATTTTATGTTAAATGTAAAAGTATACGAGTATTCAATGCACATAACCTACACTGACATATCTAGCCTTCACAGCAAAAGATAAGTGTGTGAATTGAAGATAACTTTATAAGATTAAAACACTGATTGCAATTGCATGTTGATGCTTCTCTTTCAGCAGCAAGTTCATAAAAATTTAGGTAGTAATCACAGTTGAAATGAAGAGTTACTAAATATTTTGTTAATTACAGATTTTGAAATGTTTACAGTAATTATATATATAAAAAAAAAGAAAAGATTTTCACAATAGTTATTAAAGACGGTCATCTTTAATTGTATCTACATAATTAAAGCTTTTACTAAAAGGTAAACAAAAATTTAATTATGTTTAAGGGCCACTATTTTCTATCACCCTTGATTTACTACCATAGCCACAATTATAAAGTTAATTGTGTCTACAGGATTTAGTCAAAGGTTAAAGTTAAAAGAGAAGTGTGGACTGAATGGTACATCCAATTTTTTTGGACTTTCTTAAAATATTGGGTGTAATTGCACATTGCACAAAACTTCATGTAATTAATGTTTGAAATGTGTTTTTCTTTAAACTAACCGCAACCAATTGATTAATATCAATATTACATAAAAAGTAATTAGATTTCAGTTAGTAAGGTGTTTGGACTATTAATTTGCGTTAGTACACGAGTGTAACTTTGTGTTGCGTACACCAACTTTCATTTAAATTTGATTACGAAATAATAAACGAAACGAAAACTACGTTTAAAAGTGTGAACTAAGTTTCCGTTGAATGGGAGGGCGATAAAAAAAAATGTACAGGAAGCCAGTTAACATCGAGTTAGAGAGGCGAAGCATGTTCACTATTAATAGTGAAAGAAAAAAGGAATGCGCAGTCGTATATAAACATAACCGCATTTATATCCCTCCCATTCAATCCGTGTACGGCAACTTACTGGAGCTCCAGGACGGGCCCCAACTAACTGTGGTGCAGTGAGGACTACTCGTGCTGGTTGACCTTTCTGCGGTTGTGTGGGAACACTGGGACGCACATTCACAACCTGGAGATTAGGAAGGATGTTGGGAGTTTGGGTTGTGGGGCTACCTACATTATTAACCTGTGGCACTGATGTTACATTCATGGGCACTGTCACTAGGCCAGGGGCCGTACCAGGTGCTGCACTAGTTTTTATCACAAGAGTCGTCGGCTGTTTAGCCTGTATAGTCTGAACGTTTGAAGTCGCAGTTTGCAAGACAGTCTGTGGTGTTAGAGGTGACAGGCCAACGGTACCGTTTGGAACATTTTGTCCCGGAAAGGTAACTCTGTTTGTTAGAATAGTTCCCGTACTGGTCATAGCTTGCGAATATACAATTTTTACACCTTCATTGGCTTTGTTTGTATCTCCTAGATTACCGTGGGTTTGATTTACATAGTTTGTGGTGACTGCCCCCGAATTGTGTAGAGCACCTGCGGCTGCCTGCGCCGCAGCACCTGTTATTATTGTACCTCCGAGTGTACTATTTGCTAAAATTTTGTTACCATCAGCTGTGGTTACAACGTTTACCGCTTCACCGTTTGCTATGGCCCCAAGTTTCTGAGAGGATACCGTCCCGCCGTTTGATATACCACTGTTTACGTGATTCTGGTTAACCACACCAGAACTAGCACTTTGATTCGACGCTGCAGAAGTTGACGTAACTAGCTGATTCTCTAAGGAGCCCACAAGTGCACTTACGGCCGATTCATCAACATCTGTACTCAGAGCTTCCTCGAGAAACTTAGCAGACGCCATTTTCCGAGACCCAACTGTAAACTGAAGAGCGCATGCGCAGTCTCGTAATCATACCCACAATACATTTGGTGCGCATACGTTGTTGACGCTGTAAAAGCAGAATAGCGTATGAAACAAAATCTCGGGGAATCGCGCCTTTATAACTGTGTTACTTGTTTTCAGCGTTTTGATTTAGGGGGCAAATTTAAGTCCGGACGCTCCGCCAAAATGCTCAGTTTCATCTTGCTGCAGCTTTTGTGCAGTCAGAATTATTGTGATGAGTCATGCATGCGTTCCTTTATGCTATCACCCGGGAAATTCAATTTGCAGTTTTGCTTGACGTGTCCCAAATACGCAGCTACAACAAATGAATACTAAATAAATAACTACCAAGCCACGATGAAAAGTCACATGTCGCAACTTAAGATTCACTTAAAAACCCTACTCGGGCTACCAAATTGATTAGATGCAGTCTTCAATCAAACCGGAACGTTTTCTTGAGACAATTCAATTAAATAAATTTAACAGAACGCTGACCACAGGATTTCTATAACGTGGTTGTTACAGAGCATACAAAACAACCCAAAACTGATTGTTTTGTTAAAACTTTTTTGTTTCATCTGTATAATGTATACAAAGCAATTCTACGAATGAAATCTTATTTATTTAGACAATTTTAAAGATCACGGAAATTGCATTACCGACTCTGAAGGTTGGCAAGACTGAACACCGGAAGACCTGGGACGACTAAATAATGACACATAATGAATACGTCTGCAATAATTTACGTATTTCGTTTATTCTTTTACACGTAAAAGGTGGATTTTTAATTAATGTACGAAGAAGTTTTATTTCATCTTTCTAGCGCCAGAGTGAGCAAATAAGGAACTATTTTCAAATACAGTTGTAAGATATGTAAAACTGCAGTTTTTGTAACAAAGTGCAACTGTAATGTGTCAGGATGTTCGAATGTTACGTAAGTTGACGGAAATCTTCTTTCTTGTTTTGAAACAGCAGTCAATTTTTGACCTAAAATTGTGTGAGAATTACCACTGTTGCCAATTTAATGATTTTCCACTAAATATATAACTTGCAGTTGAAATTTCTGACCGGTCTAGTGATATATCTAGTGGTTTTCTTCATTTAATGAAAACTAATTTATTTATTTTGTTAAATGATTTTGTCATTAAATAATTAACGATGCTCACCAAGCGTAAAAATCGAGTTTCTTTTTTTTTTTTACTAACAAAACCTGTAACAGTGTTGCCAACCTCTAATCTTACGGTAAAATTAAATTAAAATTAAGGTATATTAAATAAATCAAAAGATTTATTTAATTTTATACGAAAATAGTTTTCATATCACATGGCCTTTATAAAAACAAATGACAGTATTTTAAGAAAGTTTCATAAAAGAAAACAAAACCCTTATTAACTGTACTTTTATTAGATGCATATAATCAACTTAAAAAACAAATGACATTCGACCAATGAAAGAAAACAAATGACGACGCATATACTGGGTATAAAATAAAACTAGTATCTATAATTCGATTTGAATAAACGAAAAATCATATAAAATATCTCCAAAATACCATAAATTCTTAAGAATTAATAATTAATTTATAATTAATAACAAATAAAAATAATCTTTAGTTGATGCAGCTGTCTTTAAATGGTGGAATTATTTAGATTATTTTGAAATATATTATGGTACCTTTTTCTTAAATTATAGTAT
Organism: Serrognathus titanus; assembly: GCA_039766575.1. Lineage (NCBI taxonomy): Eukaryota > Metazoa > Arthropoda > Insecta > Coleoptera > Lucanidae > Serrognathus > Serrognathus titanus. The sequence continues at coordinate 2,932,319 of CM077911.1, forward strand.
TATGGTAGATCACTAAAAATTATGGCAAAAATAATTATGATAGAGTTGGCAACACTGACCTGTAATCATTCGTTCAATGTTGCCAATTTAATGATTTTAATACTAGATCTGGTGAATTTTTGTTGAAATTTCTAACAACTTCTAAATGAATTCAGATTATGTCGAAAATTTCGTGATTTAGTGACCAATGTAGTGATTTGATTGAAAATAATTTGAACCAAATCACTCAAGATTAGCCCATACAAAATAAATAATTCGTATTTTTGATAGTCATCGATAGTTAAGATCGCGACATCTTGTGGCCGATTTTTGATCTAAAATTGTGTGAGAATGGTTACTGTTGTCAATTGATTGATTTTATCACTTTTAGTTTAGTTTAGTCAATTCAGAAAATTAATGATTTTGTAAGCGGTTTAGCAACACAAAGTGTCAAGAATTGCAAAACAATTAAGAGCATTTTTTTATTCGACTATTTCCAACACTGCAACCGGATATATGTTTCGTTGTTTATATGAATGAAAATTAGCATTTCAATTTGAATTTGGAATGTCAAATGATGCTTGTAAAGTAATGGCTGACACTGTCAAGCCGTCAAGAACCGGAAGTTACTCCAGTTGTACCATTTAGCATTGCCAACTCAAACAGTGATTCTTGACCACTTTGAATATGTATATTTAGTGATTTTTCAATTAATTGAAACTAATTTCGTTATTAAAAAAATGTTGTTGATGTTCGCCAAGTACAATGATCGAGTTTTTCTTAATTAACAAAACCTGTAAACTTTCGCCCAATGTTGCCAATCCAATGATTTCAACACTAGATCTATGACTTTCTGTTGAAATTTCTGACAGCTTCTAAAATTGTTCCTAAATTTAGTAAGTACATAACCGCTTTAGTGACAAATCTAGTGACTTCTTTGAAAATAATTTTAACCCAACCACTCAAGATTTAATAGTTCATATAAAATAAATAAATTCTCGGTTGATTCTGTTATTTTGAGGAGACATCTGTTAAAAAATAATTAGCTGTATTCACCAAACATAATTTTAACAAAGAAGTGAGAATGAAAGGTTTTCTTGTATTAAAATCATCGTCCATGTATTTGTTAAACAATCGATCGTCATTTGTTTACGTTTTTTTTTTTGACAAAAACCATCAATTCAGTGTTGCCAGTCCTAATATGCTTAAGTAGCATATTGAAATTGTGAATTATGTTCCTAGTGATTACTTAAGCTGTGTTTAGCCTATTGGCAACATTGGAAATGGAAAATAGTAACCAATTTGCAACAAATTTCTATTACTTTCGATGTTTTTATAGCTATAAAGCAATTAATTGCATTTAAAATGATCTAGAGGCCCTCTGTTTCTTAAATAACAATAGAATTTATACATGAAGTCGTAATACAAGAGCTTTTTCACGAATGTGATACAACTCAGTTGAAACAAACTTTTGAATATGAAACTAAGAATCAATTCAGAAATGAAACAAAACAATAATGCGAATCTAGTTTATTCCATTTCACAGAATGCTAACGATTATTATTTAACATCAGTTTAACAATGGAACAATTAATTGTTGTGTACAATTTTATACTCGTGTGAGTAGAACAAATTACATTCATGTTTGTTGATATAAAACAGCACATACTTTTTAAAAGTTTACGAAAATATGTTCTACCTAAAATTAGTAGTAGATATGCTACAGTAATTCATTAAATGTGTGAAACTTAGTTGTAATAAGTGGTATCTATATCGATTAATGAAAATCTAAATTTTTGTGGTTTTGTGTGTGTAAAAAAAAGCTCATCTAGCAAAAAGGAAAGTTTCACCATTTCTTAGATTTCCTAAGACAGCTTTTTACAATTTCATTCAGAATAACTGAACAAAATTTGTGGATACCTGTGGATATGTTACATGGTTTAAATATTTATACAGTAATGTGTTTTGCAATATAACTTTAGTGTTGCCTAAAAAATATGTAAGTCCTTTGACTAATTACCAACATTTCAACTAATAACTTTTAAAATGTTTCAACCTATACAGAGCTACTGTGGATTGTCGGTTACCAACAGCAAAGTATCCACTTCCAGGTGAAAAATTAATTTTAGTTACATTATTAAGTTTGGTACCAAAACAAGGGAAATTACTATAGACTGTTAAAGATCCTAAATGAAACATGCGGATAGAACTCTCTATAGCAGCCGATGACAAAGCCATAATTTCAGAAGAAGGATTGAATGTTAAATCAGTGATACCAGTGACTAAATTAAGAATACTTTTCCTTGCTTTCGGCATTTTCTTGGTTAGAACTTCTTCGCTATTATACAAATTTACAACACCCTGAGCTGAACCCGTAGCTACAAACTGATTCGAAGACGAAATTGTAATTGAAGTACCTTGAATGCAACCTTCATCCATCCATCGGTGCTTCACACGTCGCATGTTTATGTCCCAAATTGTAACTTCGCCCGTATCACTGTGCCCATACAAGAGGTGACTGTTTGGATTAAAGGCTAATGCAGTTACTTCCGAGTCTTGTCTTAAAAGTGCTATTCGTTCTTTACTGGCACTTTGCAATAAGTGTACCTCCCCAAACCTTCCAGCTACGGCTATGTATTTCGAATCTGGTGAAATTACAAAATTTTTACATTGTGTAATTCCACGGGGTAGAAAAACTTTAGTTGCTTTAGTAGATAATAAATCATAGCTATACATGAAACCTTGATGCGATCCTAAAACGGCTTGATTTCCATTATTTATAAATTTACCACACATAATGGGATATTTTTGAAACTGAACACTGTGTAGTTTGCTGTTTCTTTTACCATCGACTGCAAACAACGAAGCAATTCCAGAATAGCCAGCGATCAAAGCTACACTAGAAGTCGGGTGAAATTCAAGGCAATAAATGTGACCTTCATTAGATGTTTCCCGATTTAAATCCTTGACTTTTTTATATTCCAAAGAGGTTGATGCTATTTCTTCTTTATTAATGGTTTTATTTATGAAACCACATGTTTGTAGAATATCGTCTTCAGAATCAGAATCGTGGCTCCTTTTCCTATTCAAAGCAGCCCATTTAGGCGTACCAACAACAGATTCAAATTTTTGTTTCAACAAGTTCGAGTACTGATTCTTTCGGTTATTAACCCCACCTTTCGGTAACTTCCTACCCTGTATATCCAACGCGGCACCCACTTCAATCCCATCGTCATCTTCGTCAACCCAAGCTGGTTCCTGCTCTTTTTGATTACTGTCCTCACTATCTGTTTCACCAACGCCTGAGTCTACATTTGAACATGATGGCTTTTCTTCTTGCTCTGCTTCTTCCAAACTCTGTAAGAATGTGGCAGATCCGCCGAAAAGAATTTTCGATAGCTTCTCCTCTTCGGCTTGCGCAGTTTCGTCGAAATTCTTGAATTTATTTTTCGGCAGGATAACTTCGTACTCTTGATCATTAGTTTCATGTTTACGTTTTCTATTCACCTTGGGCATACCGTCGTCTGAGTTTACTGTTTAATAAAAGAACACGTGTGAAGTCCAAAAAATGAAATTATAATTTATATTGAATTACTTACTATAAGTATTCGTTAAAAATCCGAATGGTAAGTAGAAGATGTTGGCGATTGGAACGACTGTCAAATTTGTTACTGTCAAGTCAAAGTCAACTTTGTTACCCAAAAATTACTACTCCACAATATTGCCAACTGAAACTGAATTCACGCTTTTATAAAGGTCAAATTAAAAATAAAACTTATTAATAATGTGTTCGTATATCTAGATAGAAGTTAATATTCAAATGTGTTTTTTTTTAATTTAGTGGTCATAAGATTCTCTTGCATTCTAAAAAAAAATTATTTCAGAGAAATTTAAGTTAACACCGATAGAGGGCACAGGCATATTCTTAGGTTTCGTTTGATTTACGTCAAACATTTTTAAATTACTGTTATTTATGTGGCTTTGAAAATATAATCTAGTTAAAAGGTTCTTAAATTGTCTTGTAATTTACATGCAATAATGAAAAGTAACTCAATTCATACTTAGTTAGAAGATAGTCCCACCAAGTAATAATGTAAGTAGCTTAACCTCACTTTTAAATGAAAATTACAATTATTGCTTAGTATATATATATATATATATATATATATATATATATATAGTGTAATACATTTTTCATTTAATCCGACGGGAAAGGCATTGCGGATTTACAATACTAGCAAATTTTCTTTCAAATGAAGTTTTACATTTATGTCTGTCACATACAGGGTGACTTACAATCTACAAAAAAATGAGAAAATAAAGAACCACCAGGGAGATACAAAGATATTTAAAATTCCAGTTTTAGTCTCAACTGTTGATGCACTAATCAGAATTTCAGTCTTCTCTATGCTGATATTCAATCCATATCATTTGAAATCTTCATTCCAAGCATCGATATTATTTTGCAGATCCCTTTCTGATTTCGCTATTGTCATCAAATCGTCAACAGATATCATTTCTGTCACCAGCACTGACTTTTTTGTAGTTACTTCTACATTTCTTAGCAATTTCAACCATAACTGTTATGAATAAGAGGTGGGGCTTAGCACCACACCTTGTCTTCCACCAATCCTGGTGACGACAAATTCTTCCGATTTTTGGTTATTTGTTCTTATTATATTTCGTGTGTAGCTATAGATGCTTTTGATATTTTGAATTAACTTATCCTCTTATTTTAAATTTCCCAGATTTTCTCTCTTAGTACGGTGTCAAATACTTTTTCTAAACTGACGTAGCATAGAATCAGACTGTCGTTATATTTAAGTGTTTTTTCAGCTGTCTGTCTCATTGGAACATCCGTTTTTCCCCTCCGTGGATAAATCTACATTGATTTTGTATAGTGTTGGTTCTATTATTCTCCTCAATCTGTTTTCGAGTACAATTTCGTGTGTTTTATTGGCTACAGTGAGTATGGAGATTCCTCTATAATTTGTACAATTATATGGGCCACCTTTCTTAAATATTGGGAGAACGGTTGTCAGAGTTCAGTCCTTTGGTATGCTACTATTATTCCAAGCTCCTCCATCCAAATACTTGGTTAATTCTACCATTAAGTTGTCATGCTCTGCAGCTTTCCCGTTTCTTAATGGCCTCTATAAATTCTTCTTGAGTTGGTCCATTTATCATAGTTGTTTTATTTAAAGTATTCTGATTGCGTCACATTATCCGCTTTCAGTATTTCCATGCAGTGTTGTTTCCATCTTTCCATTATCTGGGTCTCATTATTTAATATTTAATCATGCAGGTATTCTTTTCGGCAGAGTACTTATAAGTTTATGACATTCCTCTGCGATATTATTCCGTTCTTTCAATAACACGTTTTTTAAAATTGCTTTAGATATAATTGGATGCTTTCTAATGTTACGTTTTAGAACCCCCCACAAATATTCTACGGGATTTAGGTCTGGGAATTGTGCAGGGCAATCCAGGAGGTTAATATTGTTTTCTTGAAACCACTTCATGGTAACTGCAGATTTCTGACAGGGTGCATTATCTTGTTGATACAGCATTTCTTCCATATTTGTATCACTAAACATCTTGGAAAATGATTACCGCAATGTCGTTTCCAATACGTTTATGTAAGTGTGGGAGTGCATTCGACCTTCACACACAAACATTTCGCCTGTCATACAACCCCAGATCAACTGCCTCCCCCGTGTTTCACTGTTGGTAACATTTCCGGAAGGTATTCTTCACCGATTCTCCGCCTCACGTAAGCTACACCAGGAGTTCCAAATACCCTACAATTAATTTTAAAAAAACGTATATTTTAAACACACCGTATAACTTAAACTGGCGAAGAGTAGAAGATGCAAACGAATTCAATATTACAAATGATATAAAGCAAATATTACCTCAAAATTTGATTCGTCGGACCACACAACATTTGCCCAATCCTTCTCTGTAAAGTGTTGGTACTTTATAACCCATTACAAACGAGACTTTTTTTTTTAAGCCAAGGCTTCTTTCTTGCTTTACAGCCTCTCAAGCCAGCTTCATTAAGTCTTCTTCTGGTCATTCTGGCACTGATCGGTCTCCCGATTTCCTCGGATAAACTGGCAGCGAGCTCGGAGGAAGTTTTCTTTCGATTTTTAAGTGACTCTCGAATTAAATTTCGATGTTCACGGTCCGAAGTTATCCGTTTTCTACGTGTTCTTGTTCGGTTCGCATGTGATCCAGTATCCGCGTAACGTTTCAAGGCAAATTGCACCGCACAACGTGAACGTTTAATACTTTTGGCTATTTCTGTCTGTGTGTTGCCGTGTTCGTGCAAGAACTGAATTCGTAAACGTAAATGCTCACTAAATTCGTTCTTTTTAGGCATTTTTTACAGCAAAAATGACGATATTCAAAATTATAATGAAATAAACATTATACTGGAAAGATAATTCTTACTACAAGCGCTTATACAAGACTGACTACCTATTCACGGAATTACAATTGCGAACTATCATCTGCCACATGTTTTACAACCGCTGTAAAGTGCTGTGCATTATTTAAATTATCGTTTATTGTTGTCGACTATATGATAATAAAATTCTAAAGATTTCTGAGTAATATTTTCGGAGATAAACTAGAAAATTAAGAGTGCCTAATACTTTAGGCCAAGGCTGTATATTCCTTCTGTAACTGTTACAGTTTCGATCTTTTCAGTTAATCGTATTCATGTATCTCTGAGACCAGCCAGCCCAGAATAGAAATAATAATTTATTATGAAATTGTCATAGAAATAAATATACAGGGATAAAGGAAACAGAAGCAATACCACCCATATTGATGGCAGAGTGGGAAGGAATACATGTGGTATCTTAATCGGATTATTCATATTCTGAAGTTATCTGATCGCCAAGTGCATACATAGAGGAGTGAACGAGAAGAAACATCCATCACAATTTGATCAAACAGTTCTTTTCAGAACCACCAGTCTTTGAGGAGAATTTAGCAATTTTACAGAATTCTGTAAAAACATTAAATTTTCAGGTATTAGTTCATAGATGACGTTTAAATAATAAATTTTATAAATTGTAATTAATGCATGTAGTTTCTCGTAATAAAGAGTTGGGATTAGTACTGGTTTATCGATGATATTTATCCGATCCCTACAAGGCGAGTCCAGACTCTTAAAGGAAAAATCCCTAAGGTCCCCCTCTAGACTCACCGCAGATAATATAACTATATATGTAGACAGATGGATTGTCGAATGTTTTAAATTCGACGCCCCAATTTGGAGACAAATTTGGTGTTAGTGTGGAGACACCTCAACAAATATGTGGTGGCGCTACTGTTATAGTAGCAGAGTGGAAAACCAAAACTTGTAAAGTGATATCTATTGAGTATTTAACAAACTATTTTTAAAGTGTCCATTTGTTGGCTGCCTGGTGGTGCAAGGAAATTTATATTTTAATAAATTATAAAAAATAAAAGGAAAGGTAAAATAAAAACTACCATCAGTGTCAGTTTCTTTATTCTATATTTAATAATAAAGAAACAAATTTGTTATATTTACAGTTGATACACATATGATTGACACATGCTGAATGCGAAAAATGAAACGACCGTGATATGTATTAATCAAACACCTATATAAAAAGTTCCACATGGAAAAAAGGGTGTACACATTTTCTTTACATAATTTATGTAAGATAAAATACACAATAGAAAATATACTCGCTTAGATTAGAAAAAGTTTTATAATATTTATTTTCGTCGCCTCCGACTATCGTTAGGTAATTTTCAAATTAAGCGCCTTAAGACTTACATCCGTGATACAGAAATCTAAAGCGCAATATATAAGTATGTATGTATGTTGAGGGGGGTGTTGTATACATGTATACCTATACATTCACTTAAAGCTAGGAATGTGCAACACATACGATAAAAACAATTTCAAATTGAATCAAATGCGCTACAAACTACTGTGCTAATGCATCTAAGCATGACTTATTTCACGCACTTGATTGTCTCGTGCTTTATTTTCTTAATGAATTCAAAATATGATTCGCATGTGTTCTTTTCAAAATTTATTAATTTCTGCCTTGGTCTTAAAAACGAGCACCTCCAACAATATCTTTTCTTTATCATCAAGTTCAAGCAAAACCTAAATAAAACACATGCGAACCAAACGATATTAAATTTAAACAAAGACGTCAAATTGCAAGTTTCACCACCGACCTCGAATTTCAATCTGCTTTCAAATCGGATTTTTTTTTTATAGAAAATACTTAATGCTACCTATATTTAAATTTAATGTTCTTTATTATCTAAAAATAATCATGCCTGTATACATTCTTGGTACATTAACGGTAATTTGTAAACCACAGTACAATATTTACAGAAGTGATTCTTATGTATATACAGGGTATATGGCACTGGAAATTTTTTTAAGTCTAATATATCTTATAACTATGTTAACCTAGTTGAAATTATTGTAAATACAGGATAATTATTTACTTATCGTTGTTGCATTGGAATTTTCTCTCAATTACAATTATCCTGTATACAACAACAAAAAAGAAACCAACGTCACTGAGGGAACAAAAGGGATGCAAAAATAAAATATTTACATATCACTCAATGGCAACGAAAAGTTTTTTTTTTAGTTAGTAGAAAAGAGAATTTACTTTTACATTCCTTACAGCTAAAATATTCGAAAATCACTGCACTGCATTTAGCCAGACAGTAATGTTTTTAGCATCGTTAGAAAGGCAGTGGGTGAAATTTACGACTTTTCACTTTACTGAGCATCTACAGGTGTCAAATATAATTAATTCAATTACAGTCTAATAATAAGTGTCGTATTTAATAGTAATAATAATACATGTTCACTTTTATACAGTACCCATCGAAAGTTGTAAAGCACAATTATCATTTTAACGGCCGAGAAAGTAACAGTTAAATTGGCAGAGAAAAGGGCAAAGGATCTTCAAAATTTAATTTAATTGAAGCAAATTAATTCGTCTACGAATTGTTAACTTGACATATTAGAGATTGAAAATATAATATAAAATTATTATCAAAGAGAGAAATTTTTATGGGATGAAGTACGCCAGTCGGCTACTGTAGCGGACCATATGCAGATACAAAGCAAACCTCGCAATAGCGCTTTGTCGAGTCAACTGGCCGATTATGCGTGCTTCATCATCCCATAAAAATTCCTGCCCCTGATTACTGTTGAAACAATGAAATAAGGATCGTAATTTATATTGCCAATTTAAACGTTATTTGTCAGGCATAACACAACACATATAGCAGTTTTAATTTGTTTATTCTTTAAATAATTAATTAGGAAATCAGTGTTAAGTATATAACAAATAAAAGAGATTTTTGATTTTAAAGAAATAAAGAGATAGATTTAGCTCAGTACTAGTAAGAATAAATAATTTTTTTTATTAAAAAACACTAATAAGTAAAAATTTTAAATTACGATTACATGTGAGAATAAATAATTTCGTTTAAATCCTAGAATAAATTTGGCAGTACGGAACGAAGGTCAGTAAGTACGTAAATACTGTAAAATTGAATACTTTTCTCTTAGTCTTACGCTAAACATTTTTTTTGACTAGACTGTACATCCCGACGAAGGGGGGTCGTTTTAAATTTTATTCATTGTAAGTGAATCCGAAAAGTAGATCGCGCGCTACTTTTTTTAAACGCCTACCTTATCGTACATAAAAACTACGCTAATTACAATCGACATAAACAGGAAGCACATAATTATATAGAAACGGGAGTAGTAGGTCTCATGTGATTTAAAAAATAAAGAATTATACAATAATACTTCAATTATAAAGATATGGTTATTACACATGTTTTATGTGCACATGTTCGATATCACAATGGGTTTTACATTCAAAATTATACTTACACCTAATATTTGTGTCGCGTGTTAGTTATTTTTTACATCTTGTTCGTAAACGCAAAGTTTTCATTTGACTGATTCGCATTCGCACACTATTGGATGTAAGACGATTTCATAAACCTAAACGACCTTGATAATAAAGATTGGTCCACAAATTTTGCTTAGCCTATGACGTTTATTAACAAACATCCTGCGACCGTTCCCTTTTTTTTTGCTTTTAAAATCAAATCATGTTCCTGGGTAGCAAGTTTCAAGAGTATAGAAATTTTCCCAAAAACTTTTTGGAGTTTGTGAACTTTAATTGTTAGAGGAAAATAAAATAATTCTTACTTACTATTCAAGATCGAAAACTGTGCGCTTAAAAAAGAACGAGTTCTATTTTGCGTTTATGAACCAGATAAGAAAGAGACATCTATCACTATTAATTGAATCCACGACGAAGTCATATACATTATATATTTTCATATAAGTCCCTCTAAAATCGATCACACCGGAAATTCATCATTAGAAAAAGGGAGTTAACATATTGGTGCGGGAAGGTAACCCAGATTCTTACGTTGCAAAAATAAATGAATCTCCGCGAATCTCGGTCGGTCCGCAGCATTCCTCTTCCAGCACTCGCCCATTAAGTCGTAAATTTCTCTGGGACATATTGCTGGCCTGGGAAGGTATCTCTGACAGCCATCGTTTTGATACCAGTGGTTGCTGTTCTCCACGACTTGCTCGTTGGTCAGTTCTGCATAGGGCTGTTGCAAGCAGAACATCAGGATTTCCCATATGGTCACGGCGAACGACCATACGTCGCTTTTTGTTGTTTGTCTGCCCTAGAAAAGAAAAACAAACGTTCGGTTTCATTCTGGAAAAAACGCCCCTTCATTATACTCACCAAAAGAAGGCTCTCCCAAGACATCCATCGTATTGGTAATCTCGATTTAGTATCGCTAATGTAATAATCCCCTTCGTATCGATCACAGTACATTGCATGGTCTGATACTTTAACGGTGAAGTTTTTATCAATCACACAGTTTCTGAAATTGGTGCATTAATACATCTAAACTCTTCAAACTGTTCAATTATGTACCTTGCTGATAGATCCCTATGAACCAACTCTAAGGATTCTAAGTACTTCATCCCGGAAGAAATTTGGGTGGCGATGTAAATTAAGCATCCATAACTGCAAAGAAGAGTAATTGCGAAACATTAATATATTAAGTTAATTTAAATTTGTGGTGTGTCTGAAAATGTTCTGCTCATTAAAGAAAGCGTAAGAAACCGGCAGTTTCGCAAATCATTAAATTATATAAACAACGACTTGCTTTGCTATCATGAGTCATGACTGACCTTTGCAAATAAAATTACCATTCGTGTAGAATAGCAGCTGCATATTGTGTTATCAAAGAGTCACCGAAATAACTCGTACAGAATACCGCCGTTATATAAAAAGAAGTATTTATTTTAAATCAAAGAGAGCAGTCGATTTAAGAAAAGTCTCGATGACACATGCGACAATTGTGAAACTTTATTACACAAGCGTCTTTACGTAATCTAAATTTCCAGTCGGAATTATACAGGGCGAGTTTTTTATCTTGAGACAACGCAATATCTCGACAACTATGCATCGGATCAAAAAACGTTGTGAATACAATTTGTTCGACCCGAAGGGGTCTATCTAATGATACCAATCGCGACCCCCCACCCCCACTTATTACATTATCTAATTACTATAAAATCAACATCAGTTTCGTAACTTTGAAGGCTTATTCGTAAAAAAAATCATCTATTTATACTTTTGAGAACAAATAAGTGGGTCTAAAAACCACCTAAAGTGATGGTGCGGTCCTTTTGAATCACAGTGTATAATAGGGATAAGACTGGGCCAAGTATGGAACCCTGAGGGAAAACCTAAGGACACCTTACTACGTTTAGATGTATATTCAAGTTGGAGATTGTTATACGCATGTAATAAACTAACGTACTGAGAGCGATCAGACAAATAGGAAGTTATCCAATTCAGTGCCAGCCCTCTTACCTCCATCAAAAGAATTTTTTGGATAAGATCCCATGATTGCGACAGTCGAAAACCCGACTCAAATCACGAAAGATTCCAATGATCAAGTTATGATGAATAAGAAAACCTTGCAAGCTGGACAGAAAACATAATTTTCGAGAAGACAGACTGAACTTCATTCTATGGGGTTTCCTTTTTTAAGAGCGGGAATAATTTTATTGATTTTTAAACTACTAGGAAATTCACCAGTTAAAAATGACAAATTAATTATATGCTGCAGGGGATAGTACTCGGCAATTAATCTTATTATGTATGGCGGTATATCATCATGTAAGGGTTTTATGATGACTATCTTTAGTTTCGAAGGAAAATAACTTGCTGGAAGGATAAATTAATAAAATAGGATAATAATATCATCTCTACCTTAATAAAGTTAACATTTGTTTTTAGCAAAATTCCTCCATTTTGGAGTAAAATGTTCCATACTAATTTGACTTTTGTTCTAAATAAATTCTCGTAAGTGTGAAGATAAAGTTTCAACACCTTGTTGTATAAAATGCTGCGTCTTATGTAAAAATTTACTACAGCATACTATGAAGAATTCATTTTCACATTTTGTTGTACAAAGATCTGCACGTTGGGTAAAACTATAATATAATCGCAATGAAAAGTGTTCTACAATTTAAAAATTATTAACTCGTTAGAAAAAATTACCATTGGCTATGTTAACGTCTTACACAAATTGTTGAATAGCAGTGAAGTGGGTCCAATCAAGTGATCATTAGCGTCCTCTTATTATTGCCCGCTTAATGCAGATAACGATTAAGTGGGGTAGGTGACTCTGTGAATAAACAAGAACAGACTTGTCTGTGTTTGTCTGCCGCCCGTTTTATTTAAAATGAATGAATTTGTGAAAAATAAACCGTCTGAACGTGAATTCACTACAATATTGCACAAATTATTTGAAGATAAGTACGAATTTTTTAAAATTAAATATTCCTTTTTTTATTTTTTAACGTCTACAGATGACCCAAGGCGGAAATTGTCGAGCAAGTGTCAGAATGTCACTGCTTTGAATGGCTCCGCCATCTTGTCTTCACAAATTGTTTTTTAAATTTTAATTGTTTTTAAAATGTGAGTACATTAATGTTATTGTCTTTATATTCACTGACCTACGTTGTCTGTTTACGTTTAATACTATGTGTTAATTGTTATACTTAGCCACTTTCAATGCTCTGAAGAAGCTAATAAACTTGAGCGAAAGCTCAGCACTGATAAAAGATTCTTTTAGTTTGCTCCTAACCGATAAACTTCATAAATATCAACTATTGTCGTAATTGTTAATCGATGATACATGACTTTGAGTCATTGTTTTAATACTGTTTAGAATTTTGTTTCCGTAATTTGAATAATTAAGAATATATACGTTTATATGTATTTTCTATTTATTTTTAGCTAAATTTCATTTTTAAAGAAAAAACATCAATTCCGAAAAATATATGTAGTGACGCGCAAGGACTAAAATTTCAATTCATTTAAAAGGGGCGCTAAGGACGATTCCTGGCTTAAACCTCAAACCAGAAACGTAGGAACAAGAAATTTCGACTTGAGTTTTTTTATGGTTTGATTAAAATTTTGGTAAAAGAGTGAGGAGAAGAATTGGAGAAAGTTAATTAAGACAAATAATTTGGGCATAAAAATAGAACTTCTCTCTCTCTTTCGTTTTGACTACTAGAGGAGTGTAGTGTATAGATAAATCGGAAAGTAAAGGATAAATTACCCACCTTCTTTTTTTCATTTTTAACCACCCGCCCCTCACAAAAGGATTTGTTATTAATTTCAATACAGAGGGAAATGTTTCAATTTTTTTTTTGGATACTTTAACTAATTGCAATTGAAGCTTGAGGTTCTTTAATGTGATTAAGAAGAAGAAGAACAGAGTGTTTCAAAAGAAACTCTCGAAATTCTGTTTTTTCTTGGCCAGATTTGTTCAGGCACATTATTCGCATAAAAATTACATCAAAAGCAAATGCGAATAATAAAAACGATTATTTTTAGAGTTCCCTTCGCAGAATAAAACGCGAAAAATCAGTGTTTTATACGCTAGGAGCTTTAATGCACGTAGTTTGATAGATATTAAATTGAAAACTCTTTTAGAAGGCGGACTTCAAAAAGCGGCGCTTCTTTGAAAGCCGAACATGAAAGCAGAGCACGATATTCATTTATACAGAATGTGTATGTATTTTTTTTTCTTCCATAAGTAAACCAACTTAGAAAATGCTCGGCGTGCGATTTTATTCCGCCGATTATTAAATATTTATAACAGCTTGCGCTTTGCCGAGCGGTGACTTATTTTCAAAAAATGTATTTCTGTCATTATTCAACTAAGTTATTAAGACCACGTTTTGCCGACGTGACTTATTAGCCGGCAACTGAACTGTAAAATGAATCTTTTAAACTAACACAAATTTTATCCGGTCTGTTGGGTCCGGGTATTGCGAATACTCTGGTGCTAATTACTAGAATAATTTAGACTTTTCTTTCTGATTTCTTCGGATGGTTCCTCGCTTAATGAGAAATTTTATCTCCTCCTTCATTTGCGAGGATATTTTACAGGATGTTCACCGAAAGCTCTGGTTTTTTGTACATATATTGTAAAACATGCTCTTAAAGTACAGGATGTCCAGTATTTTCGTGAAAAATATTATAATACTCACTGTCAATACATACTAATGCTAAAAACTTTGCTAGGCATCTAGAAGCTTTCTTTCTACGTTATACTTATATAATAAATTATTGTAACGGACACTTAAAATTGGTAGCTTCGCCAAGAGTGAAAATATCAAACTATCAATCGATAGTGAAACGTAGAGCGATGGTACCAATTTTAATAATTTATTATATAATTTTATTTATACTTATAGTCAGAAACAATAAAGGAGGAACATCATCCTATATTTAGAGCGAAAAGAGATAGACATATTTTACGTATTATTAATACATATAAATTTGTGCGGGGTAAAATACCCAATTTCATTTCCTGCGTTGATAAATGTTATTTCAACATTTGCTTTATACATTATTATACGAAAAGGTATACAGATTCATCTCTGCTCGCTCGATGCGCGTATTTACATGTAGAATGTGTATTACAATTTCGCCAAATTCAAATATCCCGTCTGAATCGGGAGGAGCATTTCAGGTACGAGTGAATCTTCCCCGAAGGCACAACATCTGCAAAGCGGTCCGGCTACTCACACACACATTCCGTTATAATTACCGACGGAATTGAAATTAAACATATCTCTCTATGTAGTTCGTGCGGGTGCTGCGGTGATAACCATCAGACCCGTCCAACAAACCGCCACTGCATCAGATTAACGCGAAACTTAGTGAACCTACATATTGTGTGAATTAAGCACACTGAATTACCTCATTCTGTGTGTGTGTAAATCTGCTACGGTATTTGGTCATCTTACCATGAAATCGGAAATCAATAAACATTTTTTTCTGACGACAGGTACCAATTTATTTGAACACGAGTGTACATCTAAATCCGTTATTTTTTTTTTAATTAATAATTTTATGTTAATATATAACATGTAAAATAAAAAGGTAAGTTGCTTTTAATGTAGTATTTATGCGTTAGGGGTAAGTGTAACGTAATATTGAGTACAATGCCGCAGTAGCTAACAAAATGATGGAAATATATATGCAAAGTACGTTTTATTTCGCGAGACTGTCGTAACACAAAATGGAATAAGGGAGTTATAAAAAAATAACCTGTAGATATTTTACTGTTGGCAATATTTTGTTGTTATAGGGGTTGTCTTTATTACTCGAGCAGTTTATTCCGAGGTAGTTGAACGCGCCATGAAAACCGCTTCGGGCGTAATTTCGAATTTTTATGAACGGATAAAGCCTGCCTCTGAAAATTCTAACTGAATTCCTGACTACGTATTATTCTACATAGATTTAAAGAATGAAGTATACATGTTTTCAATTTTTTCTTAAATGAATACAAATTTTATTATACAGGGTGCAATCGATTTAGTTTCACTTACTAATGCTGTTACTGTTACTAGTACTTCATCATACAGTGCTAGTCTTCCTTCCCCCCTGTTAATTTTGGAATCAAATGAGATACAAAGTTCAGGGGGCAAAAACCAAATCAATGTACATAAAAAAATACTAATTCTTGAGCTATATCTACTTTAGAATATTCGCTAGGTGGCGCTGTGTACACCATGGACTTCAAAATTTTAAATCGCAAGGTGATTTGAGTGGATTATCATTTTAAAGGAATTTCAATTCTACAGTCAATGATGTTGTCAGTTTTTAACGGTCTTCATTTATTTTTGAGTTAATGACGAAAAACATGTGCTGAAGTTGTTTCACGTCCGTGTAAACTTTGAAGCAAAATAAAATAAATGAATAAATAATAATAAATAATTTGAACAATAAACCAATCAAAGTGTGAAGGGCGGATAGTTAAAAATGATAAAAGGAAGGGGATGAAAAATTCTTTACTCTCTGTTTTACCCATTTGTTTACAAGACCTCGTCAAGTTACTTTCTCATCTAGTTACCACGATGAGAGTGTGAGAGAGGGAGAGAGATTCTGTTTTTATAACCAAAATCTATGGCTTAATTAAAATTCTTCAACAAGATATAAACAAACTATTTCCTCTTTTATCAAAATTTTAGTCAAACCATAAAAGACCCATGTTGCGATTCCTTAGTTTGTAAGTTTCTGATTTGAGTTTTAAGCCAGGAATCGTCCTTAGTGTACTTTTTAAATGGAATGAAATTTTAGTCCTTGCCCGTCGTCACTATGTGTATTTTTCGGGATTGTTGAAGTTGCACTTCTTATACTTTGATACTTATACTTCGATATACCGGGTGAGTTTTTTTATCTTGAGACAACGGCATATCTCGAAAATTATATTTCGGATCAAAAAACGTTGTGAATACAATTTGTTCGACCCGAAGCAACCTATCTAATAATACCAACCCATCCCAGTGGCTCATAACCCACGTGTTAGTACTCGATGCATAAGTCGTGAATCGGGACTGAGTCAGACTGCTGTTTGCCAAATATTGAAGCATAAAAAATATCATTCGTTTCATGTTTCCCTGCATCAAGAACTTCATGGTGATGATTTCCAGAACCGAGTGACATTCTGTCACTGGGCGCTCCAACAAATACAACGAGGCCCCCCATTTCTTTGCTCGCTTATTGTTCTCTGACGAGGCGACTTTACAAACCACGGTACGATTAATCAACACAACATGCATTATTGGAGTATCGAAAACCCACACTGGTTACGCCAAGTTGAACAACAGCGCCCTTGGAATGTGAATGTTTGGTGTGGAATAATTGGCGAGAACCTCATTGGTCCATTCTTTATCGATGGCAACTTAAATGGTGAAAGATATCGCAACTTCTTGGAGAACGAACTTCCAGTATTGCTTGAAGACCTCTTGGATGTGCGAAAAACAATGTGGTTTCAATATGACGGTTGTCCAGCACATTATTTTGCAGCAGCACGGGAAGTATTAGATCGTGTCTACAATCGTCGGTGGATCGCTAGAGGTGGTCCAGTATCTTGGCCTGCAAGATCGCCAAATCTTATTTCGCCTGCTTTTGTTTGTGGGGTTACTTGAAAGATGAAGTTTATAATGCATTGCCAACAATGTGTGAAAACATGATTGAGCGAATCACTAATGCCTGCCGGATGATTACACCAGACTCAGTTGTGTCCAAGCATTCCAACTGCGGATAAATAAGTGCATCGAAGTGGAGGACACATTTTTGACCACTTACTGAAATAATATTAGAAACACCTCGATGGTGAGAGGCGAGAGGACTCACCTAAAACAAGCACCCCGATGGTAACAGAAACAGAAACGTCCACGTCGTTGTTCCTGGGTAATGCTAAAAGTAGGTCTTGCAAAATTTTTTTTAAACGTGGTATAATACAGAGAGGAATTTTGAAAAATACGCAAATGTAACGTGTTCTATTTTCATTTGCCCTTGTGCAACAGCCTGCAACGTCGGTAAGTCTTCTCCTGGTTGGGCATATGTTTATCTACTACCGCTAGTCGTATCTCATCATGAACTTGCCGTTTGTCGGACAAGAATGCTACTGTCTTGTTTCGTCGTTTCCGGAAAGTAAAATTGGATATAAGCTCCCTAGCCAAATTCAATCGAAATATTGGTTGATCCAATCTTCTTTCTCTTATCACAATTCATGAGAATAAAGGCATTGACAATGATCATATCCAATAAGTAATAGAATATTCTATGCCACGACTTTGTTGATCTGCGTCCTTGTAGTTGGGATATCGTTTTTGTAGTTGGTCAAATTTATACGATGCCACCTATTATTTGATTGTATATTTCCACGACCTTAGGACAAGAAACTTTTTGTTTTTTCTTTGTACAGTGTTGTTTTTCGAGGTTATACACACATCCTGTATAAGAATGTACTGTTTTAGTGAATATCTAACACCTGTTGTATAAATTTTGGGAAAAAGTTTAAATGCTTTCTGTGACATAGTAAAACCAATAAATCTAGTCAACTATGGCGAAACATGTTGCTAGGGGTTATGTCAATTTGTTTAACATTTCACATTTTCGTTTGTCATTTGCGAAATGGTATATCAGCTAGATTGGGTTTGTCTATGGCTAGATTTGCGAAAGTCCATCTGCAACCTCATTGGACAGCTTTCTAGACGAGATATAGTCAACTTGTTTCACGGACAAAATATTTCAAAAAGGACCATATATCGGACAATTCGGGAATGCGAAGAGGGAATTTCATGTATAAACCTACCAAAAACAGGCCGTCCACGTGCGTTAACTGAAGTTCAAGTCAACAGACTAGTCAACCATTCCAGAAACACCGTTGGAGTGTCTACCCGCAAGCTTTCCCGTCGTTATCGCGTTTAAAATGCTACAATTTCTCGTTACATTGCAAGAACAGGCCTAAAATACAGAAAATGCCAGAAATGCCCCAAGTCTACTCCCGCATAATTGGCCAGAACCTCTGGTTGTTGCCGAGCTTTGAGACGTCATTTCGCCCACGACCGGATCATAATCATGGACGACGAGAAATATTTTACCTTTGACAAAACTTCCTGAAAATGCAGGCTTCTATACGGATAATATTGAAGACATTCCCATACAAAACGAAAGCAAAATTTTGGTGTGGTCGCCATTTCTGAGGTGGGCATATCAAGGCCCTATGTAGGCCACGTAAGAGGTCAGGCAGTGAATGCTGAAGTATACATCCGAAATTGCTATCAAAATTGATTTTTTTCATTAATCAGCATCATGCTAATGATGATTACATGTTTTGGCCTGACCTTGCAACATTGCATTACGCCAGAGATACGCTAAACTGGTTAGAAGCCCACCATGTGTCGTATGTCCCCAGAAATGATAACCCTCCAAATGTCACTCAGACAAGACCAAGATTGAATTGGCCCCTATTGACAAGAAAGGTGTATGATAATGGTTAGGAAGCCCAAATGAACAACAATTGCGGCAAAGAATTCTTCAAAAAATTAGAGAAGTATACTTAGAAAGCGTCCAAACCCTGATGCGACATGTAAGACAAAAATTACGTCTTATTGAAGATAGAGGCCCCCTAGCAGCAATATAGCAACCAGGCGTTAAAGTCTAAGATTTATTGGTGATTGTTATGTTATGTTTACTTAATAAAGTTCTCTTAAATTTAAAATAATACCCTTCTATATTTTTCCCAAAACGTATGTAACAGGTGTTATCTTTGAATGGTATTATGGACTCATTAACAGCAAAACAAGAGGAATGAAAATATGCAGATTGAGACGTACTACTTAGTCTTTCAATTAGGGGCCTCAATTTGTATAATTTGTCATAACCTTGTTCCCATTTTGGTAACGCTGTTTGGTTGGAGTAAAGATGAATATTTTCAATGATTTTTTTGAATCTTTTTGAGGACAAAACTTGAAACACGCTGGTACACCAAGATATTGGTCACTTGACCAGTAATGATGTAGTTGAGGTAAGACATGAATACCCATTATTATCAGTACACCTATAACAGCTTTTATTTCTTCAATACTAGTATCTATCCATTTTTTAGACGGCCTAGGTTGTGCATTACTTTTTCGTTTTATATTCTGAGATACAGATAAATTGGTTTGATGTACTATATTCCGTAAAGCTTCCATATCAAAAATATTTAGGAAATAGTCTATTTCTTTATGTTGGTTGGAAAATATTCCGGTAGGATTTGGTTCTTTGTTAAAATTCAATTTTAAATAATCAAAGTAATCTGCAACTTGATTCCATTCTTCGGCGTCATCTTATTCATCTTCATCTTCGTTCAGACCTTCTTCCAAACATTCACCTTGTTTTTCGGCTAATCGAATATTAACTGGAGAAGTAGGCATTGAAATAACGTCGACTTCAGGAGAAAAATTGTCGAGATCAGGTGTACTAATACTGAACTGTGAGCGTTCGAATAATTCCAAGTTTTGCAATTCTTCTGCGTCTCTTTCATCTTGTTCAATTTCAGAGTTACTTTCATCGTCTGAAAGCGCATAATAACATTCTAAAACTGCGGCCACGTGCCTAGGGTCATTTAGATCCCCCATATGTGAGGCATTTTTGGAATAAATAAGGAAAATACTTTCGATAACATTTGGTCTAAAATGGGCAGTGGGAAACATGATACCCACCAAACAATTATCAAAATAAGTAATCAATTTAAATATTTGATGACATTTTATTCTGAAGAAATTACTTAAAACATATATCTTTAACAAAAAAAGAAAACTCGTAATGTTTACCTTTTACTGCTCCTTATGTTATTTCTACGAATTTGTAAAATTCTTGGTACTCAATTGCTGGCAAATTCGGTTTAAAATTGAATTTTGTATAGTAGATATCTGCAATTTTTTTACAAGTTTACTAAGGCAATGATAAAGTTGTAGCACAGTTGCAGAGTGGGAATTGTTGAATACTTTGGCCTACCAACTGAAGACATTTGATGTGAAATATTAAAAAAAGTAACGTGGATTTTTCCGGAATTATTATTGACCTTCATCTCGTAGTATATCTCAACTTCGCTTTTTTTCTTGTGTGTTAATACACACTATTAATATAGTGGTTACAGTCAGTGAAAGCTTTTCGATTGCACACTGTATAGTAAACAGTTAGTATTTCGTTTTGACGTGAAGCATTTTTTTTTTTAGGGAAAAATGAAATTTAATCGTAATATCCAACACTATTAATTTCCTCCCTAATGCCCGCTGACGTTTGATAATACAATTCCATTTCTAAAGATGATGTTTAAACACCTGGGATTAAATGAGAACTGTATACATACTGCGGGCGTGATTGTAGGTAAACAATAAGCTCGCTAAATCACACCTATTAACGCCCTAATGCTTCTGCAACATTCCGCGATATTAACGAACAATCAGCAGAATATTAAACAGTGGACAGATGAATGGTGCGCCGTGAATGCTGAATAAATTCTCGGTCTGAATTTGAATTCTTGGAATATCAGGGGCATTACTGGGGGCTTACTTGTCCTTTGCATTTCGACGCATGGCTTAACAAATATCATAAATTAAAAAAATTTAAACTTATATTTTTTGCGACCCAAGAAATTTTTTTTCTTGAAAAAGTCGATCGTCATGAAAATTCGTAATTTGATCACAACCCTGATGTGTTAATTAATAATTGTCATCCCGCTACTAACACGCCACATTCGAGAAGAAAATTTAGCGTGCGGATTAGGGGGGGTGGTGGTTTGACGTAACAGTTTACATCCAAATGCAATATATCATCGAAATTACTCTTGTTAAAATCGATTAAGCGCGAGGCAGAGCTTGAATCATCCTTCGACATTTCTCATTTCGAGCTTTAACCGCCCGCCGCTTGACGGTCGCGCCACGTACGGTGGCGGTACGTAAAGCTTATTATAAATTTAGAACGACATCGCCCCCAATATTCTAGAAAACAACTGAATTTATGTCACCGTATCGCAACAAAAACTAGATCCAATTTCACCGCAAATGTATAAACGAACAGTTTAAAGCAAAGCAAACAAAAGTCTGATTGAAAATTGAATGTGTCACTCACTCACGAAACGAAAAAAAGAAAAAAAAAACAAAAAACCCGCTTTATTTATAGTATATATAAACTAGAAGGAAAACGTTCGCTTGCCTCGTTTAGGAGTTTCACATTATGTTTATTATTTACTGCAATTTATTGTAAATATATATATATCAATTTTTTTACTTTAGATTAGGTTGGGAAATTAGTTTCTATGTCGTTCTAAATAGCGATTTCTCAATATAAATCCGGGGCGTTATGGATCATTCTAAGGGTGTTTGCGTTATTAGTATTCAGACTCCAATACTGTAAGTTTAATAAATAACGTAGGGGTATGTATAACGTTTTATCGCTGATAATGCTAAACGAGTTTATAGGATCACGTCTGTTAATTTCCGGTCGGCTGTGTTTAATATTAGAACGGAATCGGGTAATGGTGCGTTATGTGTTGTTCGGTTTTTAGTCAAAATCTAATTCAGAAAGGATTCGCCCTTTCGGTATAAACACTAAAGTATTTCTTTGTTTTTCTTTTTAAGAAAATACAAAGTTTCATTTTAAACGTCTATTTTAAAAATGATGTGAAATGAATGTTTACATAATTATTATAAAATTATAATATAAAGAGAAAGTTCATTTTACTTTACCTAATGGAAGGACTCTGCGTTTCGTCCTCGTTGGATCTCTGCGCCAGAAATCTTGGCAATTCTCCGAGTTCAGAATGTTCAAGGATGGCGCACATAGGCTCGTCCTGACTACACAGTCCTAGCACCCTTGCAAGATTAGGGTCTCGTAGTCCCGCCAGCCAGCTGGTCTCCCGCAGGAACTCGTGCCTTAAACACACGTCTCGTCAAACAGCAGCTGATGCCACAGGATAGGGGGATTGATTGCTACTTATAAATGTAGATCAAGAAATTCAAGCATGATGTACGAGGCACAGAACAAATAGCTGCGTTTTTGATTTAATTTGGTGGGGGTGAGTCACCACCTCACGTGCTAGAGCGAGTACACTAGGAAGTACATTTGCATAAAGAAATATATACCTTTTCGAGTCTCCGCTTCCTCTCCAAAGACTTTTAACGACGACGAGCTGCTTCTTGTGAAACGAGGAACCGCCGTTAAAGTCGGGCAACCCTTCAGCTTCGCATAGGTGAACCTGCAATAAATAGAGCGTTCCGAGGTAGTAGAAAAGCCGAGGGCAGAGGGTGCAATCGACCGGAGGGGGGGCTAACATATGCAGTAAGGTTATTGCACCGCGCTATGACCAATAAAGAACATGAAAGCAACAACTGCAACGCTTGATTGCATCCCCCCCGTCTTGTCATCTAATGCGGAAGCTCGATCCACTTCCGGTTTGCAGTGAAACTAAAGAAAAATCAACACGCGACGTGCCTTACATGTATGAGCCGTGAAATTACATGCAGTTGGTCAATCCTTGTAAGGATGTATGTGCATTTTTATAAAATATATTAATTTTAACTTACAACACAAATTAGCAAGGATAATGAAAGGTAAACATAGAAAATCTGCGAATGTATATTTTTCAAGTTAAATTAACATCGTTAATGAAAGATAAACTAGGCGAAATGTTCATAGAGGGCGAGACAATTTCAGTATCGTTTTACTTAATGTTAGACGTAAGGATAATTGAATACGAAAATCATGAATTGTTTACATGAGAGAGAAACGCGCCGTTCTTTTCTGCTTCATGGCATCTAAATGACAGGCACAGGCAAAGCTACGACCGGGTCATATTGGTTTCTTGGAGACGCACCCGAGGGCCCAATAAGACCGATGTCGTGTTTCTCTACCCAGACTCTGGCAATATTTACAAAGGCTTATTTTGGCGGAACGAAACCTTGATGGATAAATAATTGTAACAAATTGATAAACAAAATTAATTTATTTTCATTTCGTTTTATAATAAGGGGGCATTCGTATTCTGGGAAAACGAATACAGCTCGTGTACTGTTCAAAGTAAAACAAATTTATCGTGGATCGTAAAAGTGAAAAGAACTTAAAAAATTTCATTAGAATGCTACATGAGGGGAACATAATACGTCCACATATCTTCCAAGTATGAAACTGTTTAAGGAAACTCCGTAAAAATGCACTTCAATTATCCGCGTCTGGGCAAAGGATTTCGAAATAATTTCATCGATAAAACAGCGTTTATTTATGCACGCTTTATGTAACTGAATTTATTCCGCTTCCGGCGCACTTTTATTTTTCTTGTTACGTATTCAGAACACGAGAATGCGAAATCCCAATGTATGGCTGTAAAATGAAACATTTGAGCCTCCCCATAATAATAGCACTGAATGGAATAACGATACCATTAAATTTATTATACCTTTGCATCTTTTATGAGCTACTCTTGTTACGTAACTTTGCGAATTTTATTTTTATTTTTGTTTCAAGTTGCAAAAGGTATGCCTCCGTTATACGGAAGTGCAATTTTATTATCTCGGAGATGCACTTGATTTAATTTTATTAACTTTGAAGAAATCTTGAAAAAACAAATACAATTTAATAATTTAACTTTTCTTTCGTGGTGAATATAATTTTATTAGTTTACTAAGCTTCTAATATACTACCATGCCAAAGTCCCCTTCCCCCAGTTTTTCCAAGAGACGAAGTCGATGGCGAGGGAAATCCAGTAGCTGCGCTGCTCCTTCTAATGGAGGGCCCTCTGGAAGTTTTATCGAAGTAAAACGGCCAGGTGTAAAATGCTGTTCTCTCCTTTCGCTCTGTAACAAAATTCCCGATTTGATCCTTGAAACGTTTAAGAGGATTTCACCTAGGCGCACATCGAGCCTTCTTTCAAAGTAATTTCGAGAAAATTTCCATAATGGATGGTCCCGCAGCTTTCACGCTTCTTGGGAGAGGGGAGTCTAATTTTCCGTTGCATATTGCACGTGTGATTTCTTTTTTACTATTTAAATTGAATTGTTTGAAATATACATGTAAGAATAAATATACTCGTTGAGGATAAATAAGCCATAACATCTAAAGCAAACATAAAAGCAGTGGCGCTCGGCATTAAGATAAATCACCAGGAACGCAATAAAATAGGTAATATGCCATAAAATTAAAGTAATTCCCGTAATAATACCGCGGAGAAGGATCAAATTAACTCATAAATCATCATTACAATCCGAGTCGCCGAAGAAAAATTTAATGTCGCGCACCTCGAGAGCCTTTTCATAATCAAAATAAATTCAGAGGCAAGCCGTCTTTTTATTAAAGACTTAGGTGAGCCGTGGGGATATAAGTTCGATGCACCCTCGCCCAGAGAGATGTTTATAATTTGATATAAACGCGGTAGTTATTAACACTCTGTTTTTACGGCCGCTTATTAATAATATTTACGTAACCGGTTAATGTTGCCTGCGAAGCAAGTTGATTTGGGAAAGAGGGAATACGCAGCTCTATTTTTGTTAATTTATTCTTTAGTTACAGAATTCGCTATGAAATGCTTCGAAGCTTCTCCGGAGTGAATGTTAAATTAGAAAGCGGTTTTGTTGTTAATCTTTTACATCTTGACATAACATACTTTCATGAGATATTTAACGAAAGCCGGGGCTTATTTACGTTCTCCTTCGCCGACGTTACAATTTCGTAGGCGGCCGCAATTCTTAAGGGAAACGAAATATGCCAAAATATTTATGCACATTGCCCGTACAAATTAGGTTACGTCAAGTGTACTTTAATCCTTGTTAATTATAGATGTGACATTCCGTAATCCTCGCTAGCAACTGCTTAAGTCGTTTCATGTCTTCGAAATTAATGTTGACGAAGCAAAATCTGCCTGCAGTTTCGGCGTATATATATTTTTTATTCTGCTTGATAAACGACGACGGTGAGGAAAAATTAACTACAAAGACGAATTCTTTCGTTAACTTTTGCCGCTTTTCAGAAAACTGCGATTTTCCTCGTAATCTGGCAGGTGGAAGTGATTATGAAATTATATTTCTTCACGGAAAATGTGAGAGAAAGTTCTCTGATTCATAATTTTTCAAATATCATCACATTTATTTGTCTTAAATTTTTAGAAAACGACTTGAAAATTTAGGTAGACTTCTGAATACATGAGATATTTTCTACACACATGAAAATTTTTGGGATAAATATTGTGTAAAATGGAGATGGAGAAATTATTAACACAATTGTTGAAATTTTTTTAAATTTAGATATATTTTCACCTTTACCTTAAAAAAGTTTATATTTGTAACAAAAGTATTGTTGCACGTATCAAGGCAAAGTCGAACTCACACTTTTAGTTGCCCGAATAAGAGTCAAAATTCGTTATCAGCGGTTCCGAGCACTCGGCTGTGTTCTTCTTCCTTAGAGATGTGTACAGAATTACACCATTAACTGTAAAATTTTCACACAATAAGCCGTATGCATAAAAAAAGTTATACCTTCGAAGACAAAGTTGGATGTTAAAGCGATTGCTTTGAAGATAAAGGTAGAAGTGAAAGTTATCGCTACTTTTCGTATGCAAAACCTTTTGCTCTCTATTCTAAGTGAACACTTCACCCAAAAGAGAGGAACGCTTGTGGCAGACAAGTCTCGACCTGTATAGGTATACAACAACATGCATTTAAGTTATAACCGAGTGTTGTTCTTTGTTGTTTGAAGTGAGACGAGTTCTTAATTTCGTCGAAAAAAAGTGTGGTTAATAAACTGTGGCGAGTTCTTAATTTTAACGATAAAAGTGCGTTGATAAAAATAAAATGTCAGAGTCGGACTTTAAAGGTGCTATTGATGACTCCGGAAATGTCAGCGATTTATTTTTCATTGCTGAGAAGGTTAAAGATAATCCTGAAATTCTCAGCAAGTCGCAAGTCTCATCGGCCAAGAAGAAGAAGGAAGTTGCTTTAGAGAGAATCGTGGCACAGTATATAAGCCAATTTGGAAAGGAAATGATAGCGAAAGGATTTCAGAAGAAACTGCAGAATATGAAAATTCGATTGAAAACACAAACGGATAAAAAGAAAACGGACAATAGAAAAATCAGGCCATGGGAGACGATTCTGCACAATGCTATGCAGGGAGACACAAATCCTGTTGTGCAAAGTGTGAGAAGTATGTGTATACTCATACTGCCCCTTCATCCTCTTCTGGAAAGTCCTTGTCCCCGAGGTATTTTGCAATGTTGTGTAGAACTGCACGCGCGACATGACTTTTTTGTAAGCTGCACTCTGTACATTTACTGCAGAACAGAAAATCGGCGTTTTAGCTGCTCAAAGGAACACTCCCTTATCAGTAAGGTATTGAAATCCTTCTGCGCGTCATTTACTGGATTTGCAAACGGTATCATTAGTCATGGCTGTATGCCATAACCGCTGTCGCCAAGAAGAACTGTGTGCGTTGTCCGCTGCATCAATTGCCGAACTGGTGAATTCCTCCAAATACGAGAATCATGCACAGAACCGGGCCACTTGGCTTCAATGCTTGAAAAAACATATTTCTGGTTGCATGTTGTCTGTATATTTAAGGTTGCCATTCCTTTTCGATTAATATATTCGTCTGAATGCGGATATGCGTACAGTCGAGAGCATCAATAGTAGTTGGGAAGCCGTTATTTCATGAACCTCGCTTCGTTGGCTTGCATTATACTCTCTTGGGTATCAGGAAACCTGATCTATGCGTTCACTTTCTCCAAAACGCAGTTCAGGACATAAGCAATGGTACTCTGATGTATACCTAATTCTTCTCCAATTCCAGACTGGAATCCGGGGTCGGCAAGGAAACGAAGGAAGACCTTCATTTTTTGGACTGGTGCACCCTTCACGTGTCTGAACCTCTTCTCCAAGGAAGTGGGTTGCCAACTACTTGACATTTGGCTCCTCAAATCTATACAACTTCTTGTAGTCTCTCTGCCTCGCTAACTTGCGTGATGCATACGGCTAATACAACCATCTCCGCCATAATCACGACACACCACTTTTTCTTGCACCCTTAAATACACTTCACTTCTATACAACGAGCTAGAGAGACTAGATGCATGTTTTCTGAAGCAAAAGCTTCTCTCTGTTGGTCAACTCATCTTTTTATGCATACAGAAAAAGTGCAAGCTTTCTCTCTACTTTTTTTATGCATAGAAACGAAAGTTTTCGCTTCAATTTGAAGGAGTGACAGCTAACACTTCTTTTGATGCATGCGGCCCAATATCTATGTGAATCTCTTGACTACGACTCCCAAGTTGACGCTATTTATACGGATTTTGCCAAAACTCTTGATCGCATAGATCACAAACTATTAATTTCTAAATTAATTACCTACGGGCTTAGCAATTCACTTAAACTTCTGCAATCGTATCTTGTGAATAGGCGTCAACGTGTATGTTAGAACGGTATCTCTTCTCATATTTACAATGCTTCTTCTGGTGTTCCTCAAGGTGCAAACCTAAGATCTCTTCTTTTCATAAAGGATCTCTCTCTGTCCTTCACTTCACTTCAATTATAGCAACATCCTAATGTACGGTGATGATACAAAATTATTTATGTTGCTGAGAGTCGTGAAGATGCCTTGCTTTTTCAAAAGGACTTTCCGAGTTGTGTAGCTTTAATAAACTTGTTTTAAATGTTGATAAATATAAAACTATTCCTTTCTCGCGTAAAAATTGGAAATTTTTGTTTCACTATTAAATAAACGGCCAATATTTGAAATACCCTACTGTTATTAAAGATCTCGGTGTTCTGGTGCTGGTTTCTTAAGTTTTTTTGATTCCTTGAGATTTTCCTCACGAAACTTATTTACTGAATTTAATAGTTTACCGCTTGCTCGTAGATGTATCTCGGCTCTGCTTAATGAATGAGTTAATTTTCATATACCGCGCTTGATCGGTAGATACTCTCTATCTTTTTATTTGCAGGTGCCTAGAATCAATGTGTTAGCACGATCTGCTGTCTATATTGCTTGCACTCTTTATAACCATTTTTGCAATAATATTGACATTTTCCGTCTAAATTGTATCTGCTTTAGATAGGAACTAGTAAATTTCTACGCCTACAATCATAACTAGCTAACTATCTGAACACATCTTTCTAAAATCCACCTTCTATTTTACTTTGCTTTCCACTTTTTCATCTACTTTTCTTCTTTTGTTTCTTTGCAGCTTGTTTCTCAGTTTTGCATATGCCTCGAACAAGTGTTTTAGCACGATCTCCTGCCTATACTGCTTGCACACTCGACTTGCACAATAGTGTTGAGATTTTCATAACAAGTGATCAAATGAAAAATGAATTAGAGTAGGTGCTGCAATTTAAATGCATGTCTTGGATGACATCATATTAGTATTAATTGTCAATCAATTGTGACATAAATAACACGCCGGAAATGTTGTTTAACGTTACTCACGCAGTTATTCGTAGAGTTAAAGAGTGTCTTGATGCAGCAGGCAGTGGTCATTTTTATGCATCTGCTTTAATTGTTTAAAAATAAAACGGTTTTTTGCTTTGTAGAAACGTCAAAGTGACTGAACGAACGTTCGATGAACTAAATACACACATGCATGTTCAGTTGTATCGCCAACTCTAATTCATTTTTCATTTGATCACTTGTTATAAGATTTAGTGAATTTAACTCTCTTAACTCACCTTTATAAAGTCTACCTTCTGCTTTCACTGTGCTACATACCGACTTTCTTCTTTATTTTTTTACATAATTATGACTTAATATTAGTATTGGATTTAGTTTTGATTTAGATTCCTCTCCATTTGTCTTAGTTTGTTTTGCTCTGTAATTGGTTTTTTGTAACTCTTGGGCAAATGCATATTATTATTAAAAGTTTACTATGCTTTACAGTTTTAGTTTCCAATTAAAAAGTACTATACAGTGTTTCCCAGGAATGATGTTATAAGAGGTGTGGTAGACTAAAACATTTTGAATTTTATTTTGAGATTATGGGATTAAATTCTACTTGGTGTGAATAGAATTTTAAGAATATTTTCAGTTTTTAAGAAACATGTCAGGCTTGACAGAGAAGCGAAAACTATTTTCTTCTCAGGTAAAGTAGCCTTTTTATTCAAGATACGGCAGAATTTTAATAAGAAAAATTGTTCAGAATGAGAAAGTTTGGCACTATACAAAATTTCAGGAAGATCTACCAACTTTGTTTAAATTTTGTAATGAATTATCTCAAACGGACACTGAAAATGGCACAAATGCTCAACGTTTCACTATCGCTTGATAGCTTCGTCAATTATTTGAGCATTTGTGCCATTTTCAGTGTCCGTTTGAGATAATTCATTACACAATTTCACCGAACAAGAATCTACTTTAATTTTGTTTAAATCGTTATTTTTTATAGATTAAACAATAGCTATTTGTTTATTAAGGCAACAAAGTCTCAACTGCGTCTCGGCTTTGAAACTCCCAGCCGCAGCATTAAATCAGCTTTGTTGCCGAATTGAACACATGACTATTTCGCCGAACATTTAACTTTCACACGTTTTTAAAGAGAAAATACGCAAAATAATCTGGAAATATGATTACATTAAGGTGGCTCATATAGAATCGTTGCTACAGAAGCAAGCTTATTTATTATTTTTCGTTAATTTCTGTCAATTTTTTGTGAGACTACTGTCTCTGGTGTTTAACGAATAAAAAGTGATAAGTAACTAATATAAAACTAAAAAAATGAGTGATAGTGGTGCTGAAGATTTACCGGATGAAATTAGAAAATTGTGGAGTTGAATTTATTGCCTGAGAAATCTCGCAAAGTTTATCAACAAGCATACAGAAATTTTCTTGATTTTTGTGATAAGAAAAAAGTCAAGCCATATTCAGAAGAAGTTTTGCTGGTGTATTTTGCAGAATTATCAAAGAAAATGAAACGTTCTTTTTTATGTAGCATTTGAAGCAATGTTGAAGACTACTTTGAACATCAATAACAACATCGATGTGTCTAAATATCAAAAGCTTGTTGCTTTTTTAAAGCGCCAATCAAGCGGATATAAAGCTAGCGTTTTAGAACAAAATGACATTGAAAAATTTCTCCAAGTTGCCCCTGACAACGATTACTTGTGTACAAAGGTAAGATTTATAGTAAATTCTTTATTTATAAAAAAAATCACATCCATAATATTGTCTTAGGTGGCATTGATATTTGGATTGGCACGAGCATGCAGATGCGAAGAACTGTTGAAAATAGAATTAGAAGACATTCAGGATTTGGGAGACAAATTGTTCATTACGTTGCCAGATACGAAAACGAAAAAAATCTAGATCGTTTGTGGTTAAATATTATTTGCAAATTTATCGGAAGTACATTTAGTGCCGCCCAAATTTGGAATGGAATCATCAAGATTCTTTTTCAAATATTCAGCTTAAACAACATATTGGTATCCATAAGTTTGGAAAAATGCCTGCAGAAATAGCTGAATATTTAAAATTGTCAAATTCTAAGGAATACACTGGCCACTGCTTCAGGAGAACCTCATTAACGTTGTTAGCGAACTTTGGAGGAGATATCACCTCGCTTAAAAGACACGGAGGTTGGAAGTAAGTTTTTTTTGTCAAAAGTTATATATTTCAATTAAAAATACTGTTTTATATTTTTGCTAAGTCTACGAATGTGGCCGAAGAGTAAATTGAAGAATCAGTGGCAAGCAAAAACATAAGTGAAAAGAATTTTATAACCAGCAGTAGTAATTCAAGTGTTGCAGTTTTAAGACCTTCTACAAGCACAAGCACAATTATTGACAGTAAACTAAAGGAAACTATTAAAACGAATGTCGAACGACAAAAGCCATGGTTCTTAACAATTGTACTAATGTAACTATTAACAAAAATTAATTAAAATTGTGTAACTGGCAATATAGAAAGTGTTAGGAAAGAGTTTATACGTGTATTTCGGCCTTATTGGGCCTCATCAGAACTCTGTACCTTAAAAAAATTTTGGTTTATAAGGCCCAATAAGGCCGAAATACATGTATAAACTCTTTCCTAACACTTTCTATATTGCCAGTTACACAATTTTAATTAATTTTCATAATTTTCATCTGGCAAGAAAACTTGATTTTGTAACTATTAACATTTATAATAAAGAATAGAATAATTGTGTTCTGTTTTACATTTGGTATTATTTTCAAGTCACTATAACTTAGTTTAAATTTTTTACTGCCTGGCATTTTTTCACATTTTTAATGCCTAGGCAGTAAATGAGACAGTTTAGTGCACGTCAGTTGTCACTAAAGTTTGGCGTTTATATCGATCAGCGAAAAAATAAATTGTAGTTTATTTAAAATTTCATTTGTAGAACACTGAACGAAATTTTGTATAGGGGTATAATTTTTCATTCTGAACTACTTTTCTTAGTAATATCTGCCGTATTATTCCTGCTGCACCGTCAAGGCCGACTTGTTTCTCAAAAACTGAAGAAATTCATAAAATTTATTCACACTAAGCAGAACTTAATCCCAACAATTTTAAAATAAAATTCAAATTTTTTAGTCCACCACCTCTTGTAACATCAATCCTGGACACACTGTATATGTGTCAATTTTTACTAAATAAATGGAAAAATCTTTTGTATGAAATAGTAGTTAATTCAACAACTTATACAGGGTGTTTCGTAACTTCATGAAAATAAATTAAACAATGAAAGTTTGCATGAAAATTAATAGCATGAACCATTTTTTTGTTGAACAAAGTGCTATTTAAATTTTCGAGAAAATAAATAATTTTGTCAAACGGGTAAACCGTTTGAACGTCTCTGGTTTAAGTTTATGATGTTTACGAAGAATATGAGTGATGTAATTTATTGTTAGTCATCACCGGCTGGGCCGGGTAGTTTGAAGGTGTACGTTGAGGTGGTTGCACGAAAATTTACTGAAAAAAATGGCAGCATTTACAAATAGTGAGATTATACGGTGTGTACGGTGAAAGTGGGCAAAACGAATTAGAAGCAAGGCGTTTGTATGTACAGCATTTTCCAAACCGACATTTCCCAACCAGTGTCACATTTCTCTGTTGTGCAAAGAGTGAGGGATACTGGAACTTTAAGGGCACGTCGCGGAAGAGGTGGAGAATGGCAGCGTCCACAACGCATCCTAAACAGAGAAGAAGAAATACTACAACTTATCGAGGGACATCCTTCGTTAAGTGGTTGTTTATTCGCGAACAACAATTACATCCGTACCATATTCAAAGAGTTCAGGCTTTGCTACCAGCCTATTATGCTCTACACATACGATTTTGTCGTTGGTTACTGCATAAACAACAACAAATACGAATTTTGTTCATAATGCCCTGTTTACCGACGAAGCTATTTTTACCAGAGATGGGGTGTGCAATTTTCGCAACATGCATTTGTGGGCTGAGGAAAACCCTTACGCAACTCGTCGCGGTTATTTCCAACAACGGTTTTCTGTTAACGTATGGGCAGGTATTCTAAACGGCAATTTAATCGGCCCGTTCGTCTTGCCGAACCGTTTAGATGGTCTCCAATACTTAAATTTTCTACTAACTAATCTACCGGAACTTCTCGAGAATGTGAACTTAAATCTTAGAGCAACGATGTGGAACTCCACCTCATTTTCGACGAGAAGTACGTGCTCACCTCGACGAAATTTTTCCGGGTAGATGTATTGGAAGAAACGGGCCGATCAGGTAGCCTGGACGTTCACCTGATCTAAATTTGCTAGATTATCTATGGGGACACGTAAAAGCGTTGGTATACGAAGAAGAAATCAACACATTCCAAGAATTGAACGATCGTATTAACGCCACATTTCTCTCTGTTCGACAACAAAACATGTTTCATGTGAATCACTACTTCGCCGGGCAGATTTGTGTTTACGAGCGGCCGATGGAAGGAATTTTTAACACTTATTGTGACTCTGGCACTGAGCCAGAGATTCTAAACATTTATCAATGCGTTATCAGTTGAGGGTAAGTTTTATTTTGTTTTTATTTCCGTTTTTATTTAGATGCATTTATGCACACATCTCATGTCCAACACGCCATTATTTTTTTTTTACGAAGTTGCGAAAAACCCTGTATAACATGTTTACATTTTGT
Organism: Serrognathus titanus; assembly: GCA_039766575.1. Classification (NCBI taxonomy): domain Eukaryota; kingdom Metazoa; phylum Arthropoda; class Insecta; order Coleoptera; family Lucanidae; genus Serrognathus; species Serrognathus titanus. The sequence continues at coordinate 2,966,371 of CM077911.1, forward strand.
CTATAAAATTAATTTACGCAATTTATGGTTACACATTTACTATTAAGCTGCTTTTCCTGCTTTGGAGATTCGGAGAATTGGGTATTTGGGAATTACTGTCATTGGTTTTCATCGATCACGTGATCACATCACTAGTATATATGAATGGCACTTAGGGATGAGGTTCTAGTAAAAAAAATTGTGTTATAAGTAATACTAAAAAGTAAAATATTCTATCTGCATTAGTGAAAATCGTCATCACCGCATTTAATAAAAAAAAAATGTTATCCTAAAGGTGTTAATTCACACTTACATATTTATTTTTCATCTATTGGTAAATTCTGATGTATGAGGAAAAGGATTCATTGACGTTATCATTGCAAGTTATGACTAGTATATGCCTACCAACTGCGGTGAATACTTGCTTTAGAATGGAACCGTTATTATGATATAAGCTTTATTTATCGGGGAATATTGGCAAGGCTTTATGAACAACTTTATTTTACTTCCAGCAGATAAGCTTAATATTTTGGTGCAATAAGGAATTCAATTATTTCCACACAAAAAAAAAACCAGAGATAAAAGATGCAATATTAAAAAAAGTACATTCCTCTCTTCGGAGTAGTTAAAATATAAGTTAAGATACAAGTGACTGCCTCAACAGTAAAGACACTTTCATTTTCTGAATAATATTAACTTCTTTGAGGATAGAAATGCTTGACACTTTCTGGATAGTACTAATTCTTTTAGGGATACAAACTACTATCTCTCTTTCTCTGGATAATATTAACTCCTTGAAAGATAGAAATAGCCATCGCAATGACTAAAATGCCACTTTTGAAGTCAACATTAACCCTTTTTGAAGTGAAACGTCCTAACTCCGGAAACGGATGGATGCAACAGAACACCGAAAAGAAGTTGGAAAAGTGTTAGAATTAACTCCAGTTATCTGTGTATTAATAAAGTTACAACATCGTAACTTTCAATTAACGTAACGTACAATTAAACAAGGGCGGAAAAATGGGGCCTTAGAAATTCAGAGTCAAGAAGAACATTTTTAAATTGGTTTTGTAACTCTTTAGATTCTAGAAGATAAGAATCTGCAAAATAAAGTTGCCAAAAGCCAGATTGTTTGAACGATAGAGAAAAAATCTGTGCTTATCAAGATGAATTAATCTATCGACTTCCCCAATTCAATTAATCCAAAACCATTTAACATCCCGTTTACAATGCTCGCAGGTATCACGTACCTTAATAATATCAGTGGCGGCGTAATAATTCTCTGCAGGAATCGTCCCGTTCGGAGTGTTTGTGGGTGTCTGGTAGTTCTGAACGTCGTAAGTCGGAGGGCGCGATGAAGGAGGCGGTGGTGGAGTTAAGTTGTAAAACGAGGGCGAACTGAATTTGAGTTCTTCTTGGAAGCTGTTCACGCTAGTAAAATCTACAAGAAAAAAAAATTATAGTCCTTTAAGGTAAATAGAAGCAACAGATAAAGAGTGAAAGAGTGCGCTCAGGTGTGTGATAGTTTGGGTGTGGCTCCTTTAAAGAAACAGTTTCGCGTCCGTTTCTGGCGCATCTTGTAAATTATAAGTGCTTCTTCGTACGTTTCGGAAGAGTCTCACGTGCAATAGGAACGCGCGTTAAGTGAGACGTGAAATATGGCAGCCGTCGGGGGCTCCGAACAGGTACCTGAAAAACCAATTTCATAAAATGCAAATATCACCGCCGCAGCTTGTTTCCCCATCTCTTCTGTTTACCCGACGACCGCTTAGGCGCGCTTTTCCTTTATTCGATGCACCGGAATCGCATTTGCCGTTTTATGTTACAGGATTTTATGCATTTCTGCCTTTGCTCGTACGTCGCCGTTTTATTACTCAATAAGGAAAGCGAAACTTTTGCTGTATTGAACTCTGATGGCGTTGCTTGATTTACATTTTCAATAACATTAGTTATTTTTCTCGTCACTAGATATAATTCAAGCTGAACTGAAACCATTACATCAAACGTGGCTAATTGTTACTGTTATTCACGATTTCATAGCTTTTCTACGTTTTCATTTGAGATTTAAATTCAGAAACATAAAAGAAAGTGTTTAGCGTAAAACAAGTGACAAAAACAAATTGTTTGAAAGCAAATGTTGCTACGACGTTCAAACAAAAAAAAAGGGGAAAGAACAGACAATTACTATTATGGTGAAAATCCTACTACATTTCGATTCTGTTTGGTAAGGTGAAATTGAAAAGCGTGCGCTCCACTTTAACGCGCGCCAACATAAATCTCTTCATTCACAAGCGCCGCGCATTTTTGTTTATTGTTAACGTCGTCGGCGTGAATTACGAGGGGTAAGAAACTGAAACTTAAATTATTCCGGCGATATGCATAAATCATAACGACATGAACAGGCAGCTTATCAAGAACGAAGACAAGCAAATGGCGGAGATGTTTGCGCGTTTCGGCCCGCATCCCCAGGTTAATTACCGCTGCACGTCTGCCACCAATGGAAAACAGCGATTAACGTATGCAAAGGGCTTTAATTTTACGTGTGTTGGAGGAACTGGCGGCCGCCGCCGTACGAAATGTAAATGTACGTTTTCAGACGAGATCGCGCGCTCCTGCGAAATAGGATCATGTCTTAAACATTACCGGATCTAATATGTATGAATATTCAAGTTGGCACATTACAGGAATATATTTCTTATTTTGAGTATAAGATAACTTGCAAGAAATTATTATTGATAAAAAGCTTACCAGTATACTCTCCACTTTTACTGGATGATATAGGATCCTTCTTCAAAAGACATCCATATTCAGGTTTCGTATTTGGAAGTAGTTTGTAAGGTTCGTGATATACGGATGAGTTTTCACTATCAGATTCCTCTCCGTTCACGTGCCCATACAAATTGCACTTCTTACTCTTCTTAGATTCAACGGTCCCCATGGTGCTTCCCTTGCTTTTAACAGATAATCTAGATCTAGACAAGCCATTATTGATAATAGGGGTAGACATATTCATTTTTAAGTCCTTCATATTTATCGTCACCCCGGGTTTCGTGCTGCTTGAAACGAGGGCGGTATGTTTGTGAAGGAGGGCGACTTTTTTACGTCCTCTGCGTATCATCAAGAAGACGGTGCACGCCAGCAGTAATACAATCATCGCAAGCACCCCAGTTATCAGTCCGATGTAAGCTTGGGTGCTGCTGGTGGGGCTCGTCGCAGGAGTGACTTCCTTCCTGGCGTGTGTCGTTTCGGCCCCCACTGTTCCGGGGGGGATTGTTGACATAATTATTTCCGGCTGCACGTAATATTTTTCTAAGATGTCCTCCGTTAGATTATTCGTTAATGGACCTGCAAACAAGTTTTAAGCTTAGTGGAGTGTACACAGATCGGATAATAGTCTCGAACGGTTCGATTGCAATTTACAAGCAAGACGTTGCAAGTCGATTGAATCACCGAAAATGCTTTTCGTTTAAGAACTATTGCAGGAAGTAGTTTCAAAGTTCAAGCTTGTGAAGTAGCCACTTCAATTTTAACTCGTAATTTATCAAACGCGATTCTTTTTCTACATTTTTAGCTTTTGAAAGTTTACTTCAAATTTCATCATTAATTAATTTAAACCGTAAATATAATATTTTGGGAGGAATTTTGTTGAATTTAGAGTGACAGGTGGAGAACGTTTTTTTTTTAAACTTATCCCAGATAAGTCAGGAGGGAAAAACGTTTTTATAACAAAGTACAACGCCGCTATTATTTATCACGGCGAGCGGCGGCGGCAACAATTTCAGTGGAAAACGAAATAGATTACGTACAACAGCGATTGCAATCCCTCGCCTGCTGCGACGCAGGTGATTCTTTTCTCAGCACTCCGCAAATTGAATTATTTGCCGAAGTGAGCAATGAGGATCATATCCGAACATTATTGAAATTAATTCAGTCCGGAGCTTTATGCAAAGTTTTAATCGCCGATTATATTTATTTCGTATTGCGCTCTGCTGCTGCTATTTTAATCATGAATCTGCTTCGGCAAGATTTAAGGAATTTATAAGCGCGAAATGTAAATACTTGAACTTTAAATTTCAAAGTTTCGTGATTAACGATCGTACTCTACGTGCTAATTAACATTAAAGATGGATAATTCAATTATCCTGACTTCAGAGATATGTTAGACGGTAAAAAACTTGCACACTTGTTAAAGCACAGAGAGAAACGACAAACTGAGATTTTACACAATATTGTGTAAAATGGAGATGGAGAAATTATTAACGCAATTGTTGAAGTTTAAAAAATTCAGATATATTTCCACCTTTACCTTAAAAAAGTTTACATTTGTTTGTAGCAAAATTATTGCTCCATTTTGGAGTAAAAAGTTCCATACTAATTTGATGACTTTTGTACTACAATGAATTTTCGTAAGAGTGAAGATAATGTACTTCAACAGGCCGTGAAGATTTTATTTTCACATTGTTCTACAATTGTGTAAAACTATAATAAAATTGTAATGAAATATTTTCTACAATTTGAAAATGATTAAAATATTAACTCATTAGAAAAAATTACCACTGGTCATGTTAACATTTTACACAAATTGTTGAATAATATTGAAGTGGGATGTAATCACGTGATTATTTGATTGGTCATTTAATGCGAATGACGATTAAGTAGCGTACGTGACTGCCAATAAATAAGAACTGACTTGTCGTCTGTTTATTTATAATGAATGAATTTGTGAATGTGAATTCAGTACAGTGCTGGAAAAATTATTTGAAAATAAATATGCGTTTCTAAATTAAATATTCCTTTATCTTATTTTTTAACTCTTTAGATGACCCAAGTCGGAACTTGTATTTCTGGCGTATTTCAGCCTGTGAATTTCTTCACAGGATCTGCACATATCTAAGACCAAGTCGAACCTACATCTTTAGTTGCCCGATTAAGAGTCAACATTCGTTAACAACGGCTACTAGCACTCGGCTGTGATCTTTCTTAGAGACGTGTATGGAATTGCAGCATTAAAAGTAAAATTTTTGCACAATATGAGTCATATAGTTCCAAAAAGTGTCTTCTCCATTTTCACTAGTTTTTCGCAAATTAAGAAAAATTTAGTTGCATACTTCCCGGTGTAATAAAAATAATTTAAATGATATGGAAAGATTTTGAATTACAGATACCAAGTACAACTGTTTCATTGTATTTCAATTAATTAATTAAATATTTTAGTTTAAAGAATGGATAAGGCTAGTTTTGGAATTATATCTAGGACAAGACAAGTTTTGGAATATCCATAACTAGATAAGACACTGTTTGGAAAAACACAAAAAAACTTTTAAAACTCTTATTTTTCTAAATAATACTTATTTTGTTTGTAAAGTAATAAAATAAAATAAAGTAATAAAATAAAATAAAGTAATAAAATTATTACAATATAATAATTAAATGAAAAATCCAAGTTTTTTGATCAAAAACTTTATTATCAGTTCAAAACATCATTTTTATTAAAAGAAAAGTAAAAAGTAAAAGTCAAAAAATATAATTTACGATTAAGGTTTCGTGCCTACATATAAAATTTTTCTTAAATATATATAATTTACGAATGTGCTTAAAGAAATAGATCAACATCTGGCACAGCTGACAGCATCATTGTAATAAGCCAAGTCCGGATACTGCCTCCAATCACTACCAAAATGCTTTATTAAAAGTTTTTTAATTTTGCTTGCTTGTTGGTTTGTTGTGTCCCTTTGATATAATTTCAGGTTCCATTTCATAAAGATTTTGCCGATTCTTCAATACATTTCTGTAGTGGTCTACATATATCTGGTTTGTAGTTATCTTCACCGTGAATAGTAATTTTATTAGATTGTTTCTTTAGAAAAATTCTTTTACAGGGTTTAAATGGTAAATGCCAATTCCCAGGCAACTTCTGTACTTTTTCAACTTCGGATTTCCAGTTTAAATTTGGACGGTTTTCACCTCCAAACTGAATTACAGTACCATGATCTTCAAAAATGGAATAATAATCTTTGATTATTTCACTTCGGTCATCTGCAAAAAGCCTTATTTTTCTTATTTCAGGCTCAATTTCCATACTTTGTAGTTGGTAAAACACAGCACTGGCAGTCTCATTGGAACCTTTTGCATGATCACTTTCCAACCAAGTATTAATAAAAATAAGGTCTTTGCTTAACTAGTCTTTGGATGAACTTTTACAAATAGTAAAGTTATAACAATACAACTGCCGACTGTAATAAGTTGATTGGTTAGATATTTTTGGCAAAACAAGGTTTTTTTGGCAGTCATATGAAAGGGTCAGGGTGTTAGGTTCTCTGATTTTTAATTCCAAAAAGAACTGTTTAGCTCTAAGTTTGTTAAATTTGTGTAGATGTTTATAAATCATCAAATTTTTCTTCTCTTCTTCAGTTTTGGCATTTTTGATTGAAATGTCTGAACTAATACAATTAGAGCAAGCATCGGTTGTTAATGTTATAGTTTGTATTGACGAAATTTCTAAAAAAAAATTTTTAATTGCAAACTTAACGCACTTTGATCATTGTATATTCTCCGTAGCTTATTGAGAAAGAGCTCTGACGGTAAATACTGCGTACAAGTTTTTTCTCGACAGTAGTGGTTATCAAGTACTTTTAAACGTTCGACGAAGACAGAAATCGTTTCCCTGGGTTTTGTGAATTTTTTTGAACGAGTATCACCTCCTCTTTTTTCTACTAAGGGGTTTCCCTTTAAATGAGTTTTTCAAATATTCTGCAGACGTGTTTTGGAAATGCCACTCAAATATTTTTTGGCAAACGCTGACTCTATAGATGGAGCACCTGGGTGCAACGTTGTTTTTTACATAATATCTAATCGTCATACCTTTTCTTGAACTATTTTCGTTTAGGTCGTGTCGGGTTATAATATTTAACTATGACCTTGCCCTGTTCAATCTCCTCTGGCTTAGCAAAAACCAATTTATGGAAGCGCTTAACATCTGTTATTATTAAAGTGTCACAATGGTCTTTTAGTTATGTTGGCAAACAGGCATCTTTGGCAATTTCTCTGCAATATTTCTAAAACAAAATCGTAGTTGCTTACTAAAATAGAAAAGTAACATCAATAATAACACAACAATATTTTCTTGGAAGTAAGAAAGTACCTAATCTTTAGCCATTACCTTTAAACTTTGTCTCTAGTCTTTTTCCACTTTTGGGGGACTTCTAAACTTTTTCTACCTCGTTCAGTTGCAGATACCGAGTCATTCGTTATTACTATGTATTGTTTATAATAAAATTATTTATAGATTCATTTTGTATAATATCAAAGTAATGAAAGAAACATCTAACAGAAAACACTGAAACGAATAAATTTAAGTAAGTAGTAAACTCACCTTAAGTACCGGGAAGGTTCTAATAATATTTTAACATTTAGGAGTGCCACCCACCATTATAAATTGTAATTATGCGAATACAAAAGGATCCGTGATGAAATCTGTGTAAATACATGTACAGGGTGAACCATGTTTTGTGATTTAAGACAATAACTCGACAACGTTTCTCATTTAAACTGAAGTTTTGAAATGGCTTAACGACACTTTTACCCTTCTCTTTACAAAAGTGGGTGACATAGAAGTTTCCAATGGGAACTTAAACCCAGTAATTTTCCTTTTTTAATTTGACATTTAGTCCGATCTTTTCGGCCTTCTGGAAAAAGAAACGTTTTCCATTTATCTAAATAATTATCCAACTACATTCGAAGCTTAAAATTTTTTACAACGCCTAGTATGTGAATTTTTTTCTTTAAGTACGTAACTTCGCAAAACCATTATAATGTCCAATATACAGGGTGGAAGTTAATAAGTTTCACTTATTACTATAAGTTCTTGAAAACATAAAAGAATTAAATGTCAGCAAATGTCAATGATCTGAATTTAACTTGAAGGCTTCCGTGGCCGTCATCCCTGATTGAATTAGCTTATGGTTAGAACCTACTGACAGTAGAGGACATCAACGTTACGTCGTTCCAACCGGAAGACAATTAAATTATCAATGATTTGCCTCAAAAATAAAAAAAAATGGTCTACCACGAACGCGTGTCGTCTTTTGTTTGAAAACCTCTGTTCCTGATAAAACAGCTTCGGTAAAATTAACGGTCACTCAATTAAAGTCCCCAATATATAGCAATACGATAACGGAAGAAAATTTTAAATATCCCGAAGCATTGATTACTGAATTAATTAATTATAAGTTAATTTTTACGTATTGTTAATATAGTTTAAAGCTGCTGCTTATCAAAGTGTAGTAATTTACATAAATAAAACAAAGTATGTAATCTTCGACTATTTGTTTCATTAACGAATCGACACAATTTGTAAACAAATAATCTACTATGTGATCTAATTTGTTAAATGTGTAAGAAATCGGCATTTTACAACATTAAGAATATTATGGCATAAGTTAATGTTATGTAATTTAAATGCCCCCAACGAGTGAAGTTTACTCTAGTGCAATAAATGATGTAGTACTTATGAAAGAGTACGGAGATCAGCAGTTACTGATATCATAAGAAGTCGGCATTTTGCAAATCACTAAGATAATTACGTAAGTTAAACAAATAGTCGATAGAACGTCTGCTTTCAAAGAATCCCAGAAAACACACCAACTGCATATTGCATCATCAAACAGTCACCGACATCATGCAAACATAAATAAACATTACTAAAAGCGGACGAATCTAGAAAAATCACAAAGACTCATAGGGCAAGTGTGCACCTTGCTACCACAAACATCGTTTTGTTCGTAATCGGAATTTTCGGTATAAATCATATAAAAGATGGCTGGTACCGGGATTAGATATCAGACAGTCAGAAGACGTTTTACTCTGAAGCTATCGGCAGAAGTGTTGATGTCTTGGTGTGATTGTGACGATCATAAACTCCGTCTGTCTCTTTGCATCCAGTACCAAGGATTGGTGATTAGACATGGGAAGTTCGATTCTTTTTGATTCTTTTTTCGATTCCTCTGACTCGATTCCGCAAAAAGATTCGTTCTTAAGGAATCGTTTAGTAATGATTCATTTATTCGCCGGTACAGCACAAGTTGCGAACTCGATTCCGTAAAAACGTTCGTTCGCAAGGAATCGTTAGTAATGAAAATGAATAGAGCTTGGAAAATATGCAAAATAAAATTCATTTTTAATTTTTTCCAGAAATCTATATGCTACTTTATTAAATTTAGTAATTACTAACTTAATTAACAATAATTAATTTGTAATTGTAAAATTCAATAAAATATGTAATAGGAGTAAACTATGATTTTACAAAGGTTTTAATTGAATTGATTCCTTCGAGTTTTACAAAGATTCGTTCTTTTTGAACGAATCATTCGTGAACGACTCACGTCTATTGGTGAGGCAAGATTATTTTTTTGCCAATTAGATGTTATTAGAGACTAACGTCTGCTTTGTTTGATGTGCAGAATGCCATTTCTTCTTTCTGTAAAATGATTTTGAATTTGTTGTGCATTGTTTCCTATGATATCGTTCTGAAGTAATCTTCAATTACATTTAAATTTTATATTTGTCTAAATTATGCTGTTTAATGATCGGACTAAATTATTATATGTATTTATTTTGTTTGTATCGTGCTTTTTTTTTTCAATAATACTTTTAACAATATGACCTCCCTTTATTAAATTAAATATTATCTAATTTTTTGCTTATTTTTAGGTGAGATTCATAATTACTGTTAATTAATGTTAATACGTAAGAATTATTTGCGCATTTCTAGTACTTAAATACTTATAAAAAATTACAATGTATATGTTTAATCATTCTTGTTTTATTGCTTACGTATCACTAACTGCTAATCTTCATTTTCTTTCGTACGAAAGTCATAAATGATCTGCCTCAACGTTTATTGTATTATATGCGATTTTACTATTTTTATTGCATATAATAGTAAACTTCGCTCAGCTGGAGCGTTTAAATCTCATCCAGTAATTCTAGAACGTTTTCTCCAAAAAGGAAACGTAGATTTATTATTATTTATTGATATTGATTGATATTATTGATCTTTGTCTCATACGTACATGTGCGATAACTTCACTTCTTTTCCTGTGCATTAGTGTATAGTGGTAAACTTATTTGATTATACACTGTATATGGGTATACACATTTATTGCATAGATTTATATATGTTTGTCTTTTTGGAAAAAGAATAATGGAATTACACTCACCATCTGCATGTAATTCTCTTAACGAGCAAATTTAATTAAAAAGCACATTTACATATTTTCTAATTAACTTCACTACATAACCTTCGTCGTGTTTGTTAATGCAATACTTCTCATTTACATACGGTTTCTTAAATAATTCGAAATGTAAGATGAAAAATCTCGAAGCAAATCTCAAACAGTTCTTATGAAGTCGGGTAAACTTAATAATAGCACGCTGACAATCAGCATTAATACTAATTCTGGCCCTCTGGAGTTAAATGACGCTTTTGCTTAAGCTTCATTGGAAATAATTTGCGTGCATTAATTTCAATTGCTGTAAATTTTATAAATTATGGTCGGTGTTTTGCTTTTGCGCCTTCTATTTTCATTATTTACTACGTATGATAAACTTGACAAATACAATGAATATTATTTTAAATGCACGCATGGAACTGTTTCGCCATGAATTTATTCCGAGAGTCAAAAATTTAAGTTAAACACACGTACATAGGTAAATTAATGAAATACATTTCGAGCAAACGAGTACTTGAGCGTGTTAATTAATCACATACATGTATAACTTTGCAGTAGTTATAGTAAACAGGAACGTGCGTATATTTAAGTATATTACTTGTAACATGCATTTGTATTGCTGTAGGCAAACAGCTTGAGGGCTCTTCATGTGCTAACAGAGGCAGAGTGCACACAGAACGCTGTTTATCTTTGAAATTGAAGTAAACCATCACGCTATTGTTTGTAATTTTATTACGTTTCAATTGAAATCCCCCCTATGTTAATAGGAGCGCCCCTTTGCAAGTTTGCTCTATAATTATTCACTGTTTAACTGTTTAAGATTAATTGTATGTACTCATTTCGTGTTTTGAGCTGGTGTCATTGAGGCGAATAAATCGCGAACGGGGCGCGCGAACAATGCTTCTTTCAGAGCAAGTTTATCGCAGCATAAATTTCGCACGAAATGAACGCTTTACATAAAGCAATAGCGACCGCGGTGATAAATATAAACGGGACGTTTAATGTTTTGAAAACTACTTGTTCCGGGCGAATTCCGCGATTAAGTAAATAGGAATGCATAAAAAATAACGTCGCGCGAACCTTCATCAACGAGCTCGTTTTGTTGGATTGTCTTCACGGAGGTAAATTGGGCGACAGAATTAAAAGTCCAATAAACGATAATAAGAATATTTGTAGTTTGTGAAGGGTCGAAAATTTTCCTAAAATTGAGAATTATTAGGATAAGTACACATATAAGAATTATTGGGATAAATTGTTATCCTCTTAATCGGTTTTATTATATGGGTAAAGTTTTACCTGAAAAATTGTAATGCTTAACAAATTTAGAGTTACTGTTATTTTTTTCCCATTAAAATGCGTCTAGAAATAAATGATAAAGAAAAAGGTGAAATAGTTTTACTTCAGCAAGGATAAGCTCTATTCCTGTTTAACACCGCACTGAAAACATATTAAGATAAAGTGGGGTAAATGTGATATAGTTTCTTAATAGTTCATGAAGAAAAATCTAAAACTGATAATTCTAATGGAATCAATTTTTTTTTTAAATATCAATGATTTAAATATAGTTCCTAATTGATACCAGGACTAGCGCCTTTCAGTTCCTTTTTGAAAAATGTCAATCAAGAAAAGAGTTATAAACTTTCTTCAGTAAGGCCTTGTTTATTCACTTTCAAGTAACTTTAACCTTCAGTTTATTCCCACAGTAACAATTATTTGTACAATTGTTACTATGATAATAAATCAGAGGATAAATTTAATTGAAAGTGAATAAACCGGCCCTTAGTATAACCAACAATCTGTAAAATAAACAAACACAACAAATGTTACTAAAAATTTAAGAACAAACATAAATATCAATATTAGATTTAATATTCACTTGAAAAACATCACTAATAGGCTAAATTACAGCCTTCAAATGACACTGGAAATATAAAAGAACCGCGTCTATTGACAGTTGGCTCCGGCAAAACCATAACAATATCACTTTGGTGTTTAATGTCCATGTCTGCCGCTTGTGGCTATGAAAATGCGTTTTTTGAAAATTTTGTGAACCATCGTCACATGCCTCGGTCACGACTCCAACAAAATACTTAATTACTTTCTTGGTGTGGTATTTAACTAACACCCAAGAATTAAGAGTTAGAGTTTGGTTAATATCTTTATGTATTTTCATCTATAGTATAATTTTTCTGCTCGTCCCAAAACTCTTCAGGGTTATCAGAATCCAAATAAGGTGGAGACCCTGCTTCAATATCTTCACTGCTTGACGAAAGTATTCGCTTTTTCGTATTTTTTTGGCTGGTTTTGAATCCCTTTTTTCTTTTCGTTCTTGCGGTTGTTTTGTTTTTTTAATTTGTTTTTTCAGTCGATTCACCGCTTGTTCTGACGTTATTAATTCCAAACCAGGACATATACTTGTTTTTTTTTGTTGGTCTGGTTTAGATGCTTGGCTAATTGAGGCCAACAATAAGTTTTCGAATGATATATTACCACAGGATACTTTTATCGATGTTTCTGTTGAAGTAGCAGCCACTACATTGTCATCTGGTAACGAATGCCCATTAACAGTAATTATGTTTGTTCCCACTATGGTTTCTATAGATGTTTTTTTATATACTAGCCACTGTAGTGTCATTTGGTTTCGAACTTCCATTAACAGTTAAGTGTTTGTCGCCACTTTGGCTTCTGTGTTGTGCCCATTAGTCTTATGATTATTCCATTTTTTGAGAGCTTCTGGTGGAAAAACTTTCTCTGGAATAAAATTTTTATTTAGTGGCGAAATTCCGGCTTTTCGGAATCAACTTTTGATAACTTCAGTTGAAATATCTTTCCAGGTAGAACAGAGGTACTGTGAAAAAAATGTTCTTCGGTAATTTCTGGCCCACATGTTGTCGTTGCCAACAGATTAGTTTTTCATGGTCGAAAAACAGAAAGATCTAAAGGCTGCAGTAAATGGCTGGTATGAGGCAGCAGCTTTAATATTGTGATATTATTCTGAACTACTGTTTCAAGTATTTCCAAACTTATATGGGTTGAATGACCATCGTAAATAATCAAAACAGGACGTTCTGGACCAAGTGTTGGAATGAAAGTCTTCAGGAAGTAAATTGTAAAAGTATCACTCTCCATCCAGCCTTTCTTGCTGGCAGCATAAACGGCACCTAGAAAATCTGTTCCGTGAGGAGCAAGCCATTGGTCCCACAAGTGTTTGCCCTTATATATTATTAATAGAGGCGCTTTATCGCCGTTTGCATTACACATCAATAATATTGTGGTGTTTTCTTTACCTGGAGAACTTATAGTTCTTGACGATGGTGTGTTAACTGCACCGACCACTTTAGATTTTCTAGGGTCTATGCTTAAGCTGCTCTCGTCCAAGTTCCATATTCTGTGTGGCTTGTCACGAAGTTGAAGGTTGATAATATTTTTTCCAATAAGTCGAAATATGTATAAATTATGAATGGGTCCAACGCTTTTGTGGAATCTTGAGGCTCATATTATGGCGTTTTTTAAAGTTCACAAACCAGTCCTCACCAGGGATTCCATTTTTAAAACTCGTCTTAATTTTGTTTTCCGTTACAAACTTCCCAACCACTTCGAACACGTCTTTCCTCGACAACCCGAATCCCCACTTCTCTAGGGTTTTCAAGCTATTGGCTAATAATTCTTCCGTGATGGGAATATCTGTTGGACGTCCTTTATTCTCTTTTTTCTTTCCTCGGGTACCTTTAACACGACTGCAAACTGTTACATAAGGTATTTTATATTCTTTAGAAGCCCTATGGTTTTTCGTCCTTCAATCACTCACATTGCACAAATTTAAGGCTTCCTTGAAATATTTAATGTCATCTACACTTCTTTTCTTGATGTATGTTCGCACCATGATGTATCTAAAACAACGGGGTAAATGTATTATAATATCTCACAATTACCCCAAACTCATGTATTACATTTGCCCCCTAAGTATTTTTAATATGATATGAACCAATAATACAGCAGCGTGATTATTGGGCCATATTGATTTATAAACACACTATATAACTTTAAAATATAAGTCTAAAAACACTGCAGCGAACTTAGCTCATCGAAAAATAATTTCACTTAAAAATTGCTAAACACGTGTCAACTTGAATGTTAGGTTTATTTTGTTTAGAAGTGCGTTTCGCTAAAAATACTGATGTTAATGGTATGCCTCCTCTTCTGTCTGCTTTAGGTCATTTTTTTTCCATGGTGCCTTTGCTTTTGATGGTTTTGCTTGAGTATTTTTCTTAGACGACTTATTTTCTTTTTCTTCTTTTGTTATTTTATTCTTAACTTTTTCTCTATACTTTCAGCAGATGTAAGTAGTTCGTTTTCGCTTATGCGCTGTTGTGGTATCGTGGGAATAGATAAACTTCATGAAGACATTTCGAAGGTGTCGACTTTGGTTCTTCAACTATTTCAGCATTAGAAGATGAACATGCAATATTTTTGTTGGATAACTATCTCTATTGCACCATGTACATGTACATCAGTGTTTATATTATCGAAAAATCTTCTCAAAGATCCAACAAATTTGATGTTTGTTGTTCTTCGTTTATATTTAAGACAGTAACTATTGAAATATTTTTATTTCCATCTGCTTTTTTTAGATGTTGAATTTCAGTAGAGCTAGAGCATTGATTTGCAGTATTTGATATTTTGAAAAAATAGTCTGGCACTGTTTCTGGTTGAAACGGATAAATACCAGTGATTTCAAAGCCAGAAATGACATTACCAACTGTTGCTGCTTTTTTCCAGGCTTTACCAATCAATTGACCAATATTATATCTACTTATTTTTCTCTCTTTGTTTTGAAACATAAACGTTTGAGTCCTTTAAAGATTTAAAGAAACTTCTACCTAAGGGTTGCAAGGCTTAGATAGAAGTTTCTTTAAATAAATAATAACATTATTTTCATCTGCAAGTTGTAGCATTCTAATGAACAGTGAGATGTATGTCCATCCGGAATAAGTAGACACTTTTTATGCCAGAAAATGTTCTTCAAACCAACTCAAATAAAGATATGTATTTACATAAGAAGACTGTTTATTCATATAAATGTCTGCCCCACTTGGCAACCCGTTTAAGAAACTTCTATCTAAGGGTTGCAAGGCTTGGGTGGTATGACTCGGAAGGCAGATAATAATAACATTATTTTCATCTGCAAGTTATAGCAATTCTAATGAACAGTGGGATATATGTCCATCCAGAATAAGTAGACACTTTCCCAGTCCTTTTCTTGCCAGAAAATATTCTTTAAACCAACTCAAATAAAGATATGTATTTACATAAGAAGACTGTTTATTCAAATAAATGTCTGTCCCAGTTGGCAACCCTTTGAGATGATCAGAATTTTTGCGAGAGCCCTTCATTATGAGTACTGGCGGTAGAAAGTTCTCTTCCGTGTTACAACAAGCGAAAACAGTAATATTTCCCCTTTTTCTGCTAATGTTAGGACGTGGACATCTTTACTCCCTTTAGTCGCTAGTACCTTTCCTGGTTTATTATTCATTTGCAAGCCTCACTCGACGTTATTATAAATTAGTCCAAGCTTATCTATTAAGTCATTACTCTCGAGAGTTTCCCTCAATAAGCAAAAAAGAAAAACTGTCAACTTCTTGACGACACATACCTTTAGCTCTTGATAAAGATAAAACTTCAGACTCTGACGCTTAGCTCGGGATTTCTTTCTAAAAATGAATGTAGCCAATGTAATCCTGCAGAAATTTTATTTTTTTGCGAGGGAATAGATAACAGTCGAGTTTCTTCGCAAAATCGAATACTAGATAAAACATACAATATTAAAAATAGTACATTTTCCTCTTTGGAGTAGTTAAAATATAAGTTAAGATACAAATGACTGCTCCAACAGTAAAAATTCTTTCATTTTGACACTTTCTGCATATTACTAATTCCTTTAGGGATACAAATTAACCCCTCAGAAATGAAGTCTCTCTCTCTCTTTTTCTGGATAGTATTAACTCCTTCAAAGATAGATGTAACTACCGCAAGGATTAAAATGCTACTTTTGAAGACAACATTAATACTTTTTAAAGTGAAACCCTAACTCCGTTTATTTTATCACCAGACATGGATGGACGCGAAGGAACACCGAAAAGGAGTTGAAATATTGTTAGAATTAACATAAATTAATTTTGTGCCGTGATTGACTTACTAAGTGGGGCGCCTCCACCAAAATCTAGTCTTCCATAGATACTTGTATACTGCTCTCTTCATAGAGAAATTAAGTTTGATTAGGACATGGCAGGCGCCCCCATTAAAATTTATTTTGTTTTGAAGTTCAATTAACTTTTGCAATATTTCTTTGTAAAAGTTCATTGATTTCTTCAACCAGGAGTAGAACTAACAACGTTGAAAAATCGTTCGCAAGTTAATAAAATTAAGCTAGATTATTCGCCTTGTTTTCCGAAGGGGTTATTTAAAAGCGAATACTAATAAAGACTAGGTATCAACGGTAACGAGCCCGAATTTATCATCACTTTTACTAAATGCCGGGGTAAGGCTTTATCTTCGGCTGGCTCACTAGATGGTGTCATTATTCAAGAGCAGGTTGTTGCGATGCATCATTCTTAACACAATGGTAACGCGGAGATGGATGGCGTCTGAAGGTTTCGCAATACGGCGACGAATATAAACACGGCCGATAAATTAGTTCCTAACGGCGCAGGGTGGAACCCTCATTAACGGGGTCTTGAAAAGCCGTAAAATCATTCAAGCAACACCTGAGACTTTTGTTATGCCTACGAGTTTACAAGCGAGGATGTCCAGGACGAGATTAGGGGGGAAGGCACCCCAAGTTAATATGCTAACTTTAATAACGTTAAATGTTTATCTTAGTGAAAACGAATGTATGTTTTGCGTGATTGATATCGATACCTGCAATAAGCCGTGTTTAACGTAATCCCGAAAGTAAATGGAATAAGGGATAAAAATTTGGGTTGTTTTCGCTGCGGCCTTTCGATGTTTGCCGGGCTTTTGCTAAATGTAATTTTGTTTATTTTCCGAGAATTTTTGTTGACTTAGCAAATTACTATCAAGGTGACCACTTTGCTATAAAAACACGAATCCCAATCCTAATGGATACATAAATGGGCGCCATCCAAATCGGATTATACGCCAACTTGTTTAAGTAGATAAAACAATGTCCCCTACCCCCGGACGCGATTTTCCACAGTGCAGCTCATATTTTATTTTCAACTTTTAAAAACTTGAAAATAGAACAAAATTCGAATGATGAAATTGCCGTTTTAGTAAATCGCAAATCGAACGGAGAACAATAACGTTTTGCTCCTTCCACGTACCTGATTCGAAAGATATTTCGCTGAGTAAAATCCATTTGTTTGCAAAAAACAATCGCAATTTGATGAACTTTGCCGATCGCCCTTTCAATCGAATGGTGACGTTCCGAGCGGATTCGCGACTGCGGTCGGCAGGAAGCACGGTTCGTAGAGGATTCGACTGGAATCGTTCCCCGTCCAAACTGAACCAGACTTCCGCCAGTGAAAATATCTGAAAAATAAAATTATTTCATGAGAAAAACGAGAACTACTACCATACATGTTTTTAAGTATAACACATCAATCTTCGCAGGTAATTCGTGTTCGACTTCCGAGCTTTCTATTTGATTTATAACGGGTCATTTTTAAAATTCTTAATTGGAGTGAGGCAGGACTTTTTAATTTAGTTGGCAATATTGAATGAGTGACATTTAATTACAAGATGAAAACGTCAGAAATAAATTTTGAGGTTAATAAATTTTATTTGAAAAAGAGAAAGAATTTTAGAATTGAAAAAAATTAAATACTACTGGACTAGCTTACAGTCTGTATTCAAACTGACTACCACCTGCATCGATACACGCAGCTATCCGTCTTTTCATGCTTTTGAAAGCATTTTCCAAACATTGAGGCATAATTAAATTGCAAGTATTCACATTGCTTGTGTAAATTCATGGAGATTTTGGGGGTTATTTTTAAAAATCGTGTTTTTCAGATAAGGGAAAATAAAGTAATCCACGATTGTTAAATGTGGAGTTCTCGCTGAAAAATCAACTAAGCGATCATCATAAAATCTCGCAGATATGTCATGCTTTCACGTGCTTTATGAGGTATTGCATCATCCTGTTGGAAAAAACCATACTGGATCTCATCATCATGCATACTAATGACAAAAGGCTGAAGCAATTCCTCACGATATCTTTGAGGATTTATTATTTCATCAAAAAATATTGGACCAAATATGCGCCTCCGAGATACAGCCATCCAAACTCCATTTTTTTCTGGATGAAGCGGATGCTGAATGAATTCTTCAGGCTTTTCACTTGACTAAATTCTTATGTTTTGCTTGTTATCGTATCCTGACAAATGAAACCATGCTTCATCAGAAAAAAATGTCAGTTCAATGCTTCGTTGTTGTTCAAGTTGTCTTGAAACCAGGAAAATTCCTATGTCTACTGGTAAAAGTTCTTGAACAACAGTATTTTATAGGGGAATAAATTTAAATCTTTCTTTAAAACTTTGTGGCATGTTGAGTAAGATAAATTTGTTTCTTGGGCCAATCTTGCAATAGACATTTTAGGATCTTGCTGCATTCGAACCCGAACGTCTTCTATTACTTTGGGAGTTCTCTTCAAAGGAGGACCACTTCCTAGTTTACGAGTAACATTACCTCTGGTTCAGAATGCAGAAACTCTATGGTATATTTGTGCAGCAAGATCATTGTAATTTGCTTGGAATTCCAGAAATTTTCCTCTAAAATCTTCGATGCCGCAGTAGAATATTTCCATTTACCATTTTCATCTTTTTCAGCATTTTTAAAATAGCTTTCGACAAGAAAAACTTTTTGCTCCAAAGAGACAATTCTTAAAAATAAAATTGAAAAAAGACGAATTATTTGACAATTTGATGACTTAATTCAAAATTGAAGTTGTTTAATATCAGGATTGCCAACAACCTTTGAAAAGTCATGGCTTACTCCAATTAAGAATTTTAAAAATAGCTCAGTTTTTCACTAGATGTTTTAATTTGCAGTGCACATAAGGTAAAATTGATTAAAAATATAACTGTTTCTATAATCTGTTGAGATATATTTTTTTTTATTATAAAATTCGTACACATAAAAATTTTTGGGATAGTTAAATTGTTATTCTCCTAACAGTGTTACAATATGGATAAAGATGTAATGCTTAACAAATTTAGTGTTATTTTTATCTTTTCCCGATTGATGGCCGGTAACATCAATGTCTTTAACCATTGATTAAAGCTATTTGTCAGTTAGATCATGACCAACTTACATTGTATTTGTACTGCATTGCATTACATTCTAACTGACAAGTAACTTTAATCAATGGTTAAGACATTTATGTTACTGGACATAACGAGCGTCTCAAAATAGGTGTCAAAGAAAAGGATGAAATAATTTTACTCCAACAAGGATAAGCTCAATACCGTACAGTAAACGTATTATTCGTAATTCGTTAATTTGATAAGTAGGAGATTAATATATATTAAAATATTAAAATATTCTGTAAATAAAATGACGTTAAATTTTTAACTGATTTCCACTTTATTTTTTTAATTGTCTTGTGTTAAAACGCTGTACCTTCTTCAGATGTTGAGCACTTACTACTAAAGCAATATTAGTTTACAGGGAATTTATATCTACAACAGCTCTTCTTAAAATTATGTAATTTATTCTGAACGTGTGTGACACCTATTTTCTGTGAACTGATTAAGCAACGGTGAACTATTTAAATCTAATTGGTCGTTTAACAATCTGTCTGTATGTTTCAATTTAGTAATTTCCAAACTTTTTAACAAATTTAATTTTTTACTTTTTGGCTGTACATGTAGAATTCTAAAATTATCGTTAAATATATGATTATTTTCTAATAAATGGTTGGCATAATTCGAATCCGTTTGTTCATGTGTAAACGAAATTTTGTGTTCTGCAATACGTTTTCTAAAAGTTCTACCTGTTTGACCGATGTATACTTTGTGACAACTACCGCATGTTAAATATACCCCTGACTTATCTAACTTAGCCGTTCTACTTTTATTGCTTTTTTATCATGGAACCTATTGAATTTATACTTTTGAAAGCTATATTCAGTTTCGTCAATTTTTTACATACAATCTGTGTTGGATTGCCTAAATATGTAAGCGTATTAAAATACTTGTGGTTCTGTATCGGTTTAGGATAAACTAGGTTTAATGCTTCTTTAAATTGTTGTTGTTGTTGTCTGCATTAGTGAAAGTCATCACCGCATTTAATCCAAAAAAGTAAAAATGTTTTCCTAAAGGTGTTCATTTACCCTTATTTACTTTACAAGCTTTATTCCTCGAGGAATATTGGCAAAGCCTTCTGAACATCTTTATCCCACTTCCTCCAGATAAGCTTAATATTCTAGTGCAATAAGGAATTGAATTAATTCCACACGAAAGAACAAAGGATAAAAGATGCAATGTTAAAATAAATGTTCATTCCTCTCTTTGGAGTAGTTAAATACAAATGACTGCCCCAACAGTAAAGATTCTTTCATTTTCTGGTTAATACTAACTCCTTTAAGGATAGAAATGCTTGACATTCTCTGGATAATACTAATTCCTTTAAGGATATAAACTACTTCCTCAGAAGTTAAGTTTCTTTCTTTTCCTGGAATTAATTATTATATTAATCAACCCCTGGAAAGAAAGAAATAAAATGCCACTTTTGAAGATAACTAATACCTTTTAAAATGAAACGTCCTAACTCCGTTTATTCTAACAGCAGAAACGGTGCACGCGTGGGAAAACGAAACGAAAAGTGTTAGAACTAACTCCAGATTTTTATGTGTGCAGAAATTCTAGAATATAATCTTATTTATAAAAATCGAAATGGAATGTTGCAAACAAATACACATTAACATGAGATGTGTGAAGCGGTCCAAAACGTAATGATTTTATTATTCGCTGCAGGTATTTAAATTAATAATCACGAAATATCTGAACCTGATTTATTGCAACCGGAAACTGCATATGCCACATTCCGTCCGGTGGAACAGACGTACCGGCAGTGCGGGAATATGCGGTTATTATGTTGGCAACAATGCTTCATTTGAAGCGCTTCCGAGCATCCCGCTGTATTGTTTCTGCTTTCGGGAGCAGTATTTTAGCACACGTATTCGTTTTTTCTTCTGGAACAGACATACGTGGAATACACACGCATACACCCCCTATCGTATAACTAATTATGGAGGCTTGAATATTTCCATACCCTTTCATTATTTTTTCGTTTCTGTAGAAGCTTAAATCGATTAAATTTGAAATTATTGAAACGAAGTTCATTTATACAATTTCTTAAAAAATATTCTTTATATGCCATAGACACAAGTGATATAAATACAACAAACCTTTTTTTTGGAACATTTTCTGACCGAGCCACGTTTCTTTATATCATCGCTTGATGATTTCTCAAGATTATTTATTACTATATAGAGTCATAAGTCATAAGGTGTCTTAGTTTTGAGTCATAAACTTTTCATCTGTTGATAGTAAACCAATCATTTTATACACATCGTTAATTAAGAGTATTTATATTAATAATAGTACCCTGCAAAGTACATAAATTTTAGCCATTTAAAATAAACCAAACAAAAACAGCACAGAGCCAATTTACAATGGAAATTAAACTTCTCTTGTTTATCAACCGCCCAAACAAAATTCACTAATAATTATTTTAATTGTATACAGCGGTTTCCTACAATCGCCCTGTTCATTTTAATCGATGACACGAGTATATATGCCGCATTTAATTTAGGGGTAGGTGCGTAAAAAGAAATTTGCGACGAATGCCTCAGGCAATATAAATGTAAGAAGTTTGAGCGGTGAGCTTTGGATAAAACTTTCAATTTCTGATTCTTAGCTAATTGCTTACAGTGTTTCCCAAAAGTAACGGATATTCAAACGAAATGGAACATCAAACTTAAAAAGAATCCTTTGAAAAATAAAATGTATTAAAATTAAATGAAATGCTCAAATTGCTGACCGTTAACGCCGAGGCAATGTCTTAATCTAGAGACAAACGCTTGTTGAATATTGTCTAACATTTCAGGGGTGATTGAGCGAATTTCTTGACGAATTCTCTGCTTTAACTCCTCAATGTTGGAAAGTCTATTAAAATAAACTTTAGTTTCTAAATAACCCCAGAGGAAATAATCCAAAGTTAACCCCTTTGGATATTGCCGGCCATTCAATAGATCCCCGTTTACCTATCCATCGATTAGGAAAAATTTGGTCGAGATATTCCCGTACTGGACGTGCATAATGAAGAGGTCACCATCTTGTTGTGACAAAATTCTGGGATCGGATGAATCAGGATCTTCTGCGTTAGGAAACTGTACCGCTACAGCCGGAATTAATTCAAATTATAGAAGTCTAGATATTGTTTACCACCCACTTTAGCTTTTAAATAAATACAGAGGAAATAATTCAAAGGGATTAAATCCTGAGATCTTACCGGTCATTCAACAGATTCCCGTCTACCAATCGTTCGATCAGGAAATATGTGGTCGAAATATCGGATGAATCAGGATCTTCTGCGTTAGGAAACAGTACCGCTAAAGCCGGAACGAATTCAAATTGGTGTCCAGATTCTGTTTACCATTTAGCGTTCCAACAAAAAAATACGGTCCAATAATTCAATTACCCACTATCTCAGCCCAAACGTTAACCTTTTGGGGATATTGTGTATTCGTCGCCTCCATCATCTAATGCGGATAACCGCCCAATAACAGGACTTTGCTTATTGTCAGTACCATTTAAGCAAAATGTTTCCTCATCAGAAAAGAGAATATTTCTAATGTATGCAAGATTTTCAGTAAAGAGTTCCATCATTGTCTCGCAACATTGCACTCGATCAAAAACATCATCGGACAGCTCTTGC
Organism: Serrognathus titanus; assembly: GCA_039766575.1. Classification (NCBI taxonomy): domain Eukaryota; kingdom Metazoa; phylum Arthropoda; class Insecta; order Coleoptera; family Lucanidae; genus Serrognathus; species Serrognathus titanus. The sequence continues at coordinate 2,989,542 of CM077911.1, forward strand.
ACCAAGTGGACTTTGTAGGGATGACATTTACCTTAAGAAGAAATCTGTAAACTGCATTTTTTTGACTTATTAAGATGTGAAGCGATTCCCACGAGGGTTGAATATGGCTTTTCCTGCAACATTAACATTGCATCCAATTGTGCCTTTATCTAAAGCCGATGAGGACGGATTAGGTAAGTTTCAGTCAACAAAATACGAACTTCTTCATGCCTTCGAATTCTATCTCCAAACCTATCATTCTCAAACTATCATTAAAATTTCGATTCCTTCGGCTTCAGTAAGTCTCATTTTTGCTATCTAATCATTAAATAAGTAATACACGCTCCACTACGTAATGTCAATAAATTCTATTTCACATTTAACTACAAACAACTTGCAATTGTTTTTACCACTTACTGTCAGAGCCTTATCAACTTTCATTTAATTTTTATTGAATATCTCAGTTATTTATCAACTGATTTTGAAACAGTTTTATTTAATGTATTCATCATAAAAAATGCTCTTAAATGAGGTGTCACAAGGAATAATTTGCAATTTGAATTTTTAAAGTTGGTGTAATTAGCGCTTAAGGGATAGGTGGTTGAAAATTACTTCTGTAAATGATGATTTAAAAATAAAATTCAAACATTTTTGCAAGCATTTTAAAGAATTTATCTATTACTTTTGGAAAACAATGTATATTTGATTTAACTATACTACTTAAGTGATTTTAATTTTGAATATTGTGGTGTCAAAATACTTACTCCCGCTATTTCTATCCTCACATTTTATAAACCTGACATAAGCGCTGACATAAATATATTTCTTGAGAACTTATAGCTATCGTCCTGAATTATCATAAGCGTTGTCAAAATCTCATCGTATGCGGTGATTTTAACCTTAATATTTTAATTAATTAAAATTGTGTAACTGGCAGTATAGAAAGTGCTAGCACTTTCTATACTGCCAGTTACACAATTTTAATTAATTTTCATAATTTTCATCTGGCAAGAAAACTTGATTTTATTTTTCTTAATATTTTAGAGAAAAATAATAACAATGTAAAAAGTCTACTTAAAACTATGTCCTCTTATAACCTCCACCCAACAATTATTACTCCTACTCGTATCCACAAAGAATCTAAATCTTGCATAGACAATATTTATATAAGGAGTTCTTTTAATTACGTGATTTTTAATAAACCCATTGACCTATCAGACCATAATTTTCAATTTATTTGCTTCGAATGACACATCTCTTTATAACACCAACAGATTTTTTTCAGAAATAAATAATATTAGATTTAAAGCTTGTATTGAAGCTGTAAATTGGCAACATATCTATAGCGAAATTAATCCTAATAAAAAATTATCACTCTTGCATGATATACTAAAAAATAACTTCGAAAAATGTTATCCCCTTAGAACCCGAAAAATAAACTATGACAAAAACTGGTTAACCAAGGGGATCCGTACCTCTTGCCGTACAAAAAAACAACTATTCCTTTTATCCAAAAAATATGCGTCGATATTATAAAAAATTATTGAATTGGCAAAGCTAATGTCTATTAATAAAATAATCTCGAGCACAAATAATATCATTAAAAATACTTAGCGAGTTATAAAATCAGAAATTCAACTCAATATTCAATACAGGATCGTAGAATTAAAGAGTGAATCTCAAGAAATGATCACGAATCCTTTGACTGTAAGTAATACCTTCAATGAATACTTTATTAATTTACCACTAACCACGTTGCAAAATATTAATAAAACCAATACCGTTTGTAACTTCCACAACTTCAAAATAGACACATCTGCTTCTCTCTTTTTACGACCCGTTACTGAACAAGAAATATCTCGTATCATCAATAAATTAAAGAATACCTTAGCAATGGATGATGATGGAATCCCCATTAGAGTAATCAAATTAATAAACGAATGCATTAGTTTACCGATCTCGAATATTATTAATTCATTCCTAGAAAACGGCATTTATCTGGACACGTTTAAAATCTCGAAAATAATCCCGATTCATAAAAAGGGTGACAAATCAGTTCATAATTACAGACCAATTGCGAATTTACCTTCGATATCAAAAATATTTGAAATCATCCTTAAAGAACAGTTATTAAATTACCTTACAAAAAATAAATACATTAGTTCATCACAACATGGTTTCCTAGATAAAAAATCAACTAACACTGCGTTTGACTTCCGTCATCGACGATGTTTTAACGGGATTGAATAACTCAAAACTAGTTGGATGCATCAACTGTGACCTATCAAAAGCATTTGATCTGGTTGATCACAATATATTAATTAACAAATTAGAATACTACGCCATCAGGGTAATTCTTTAAGCATTTTCAAATCTTACCTTAGCGATAGGAATCAATTTGTAGAAATAAAACATCTAAATGATAATAAAAAAAATTTCCACACATCATTCTACCTCACTGAATAGTACATTTGGAATACCACAAGGCTCAATATTGGGTCCTCTTCTTTTCATTATATTTATTAACGACCTCCCTGATAATATCACAGCAAAAACAACGCTATATGCAGATGATGCCAACGTAATAATAACAGCTGATAATAAGAATGAACTCATGAACAAGTGTCAATCAATCATGTTTCAATTAATTCAATGACAATAAACTAATATTAAACTTATGTGGAAACTTTCTAAAACTAAACAACTTATGAAACTAGTTGTAAAAATTGTGAACAAGATTAGAGCTCAAGCGTTACAAAGAAGATTATTCAAAACCTTGGCCGATGAAATTGACTGTCAGTACGAGGAGTTACTTTTTCACTCTGAAGTCCGATGCTTAAGTAGAGGACGAATGCTGAAACGTTTCAACGATGTCCTATTTGCTTTAGTTCAATTTTTCAAACAACGCGATGAACCAATTCCTGAACTGGAAAATTCAATCTGGCTTAGAGATTTTGGTTTTCTTGTGGACATTACCAAAAAATTAAATGAACTTAATTTACAGCTTCAGGGGAGGAACAAAGAACTAGCGGAAATGATTTCTGATATAAAAGCATTTATCAAAAAGCTTGAATTTTGGGATCAAAACCTAATCAACCGCGATACTTGGCATTTTCCTATTCTTTCAGAAAAGATATCTCAACGTCTATTGGAACCCTATGACAGTAAATATCATATAGAAATAGTTTCTAAGTTGAAGGAAAAGTTCAAAAATTGTTTTAAAGATTTCAATGAAATGGCTTTAGTGGCGCAATTTGTTGTTTCACCTTTCAGGGAAATTGATATCTAACAGTTGCAACTTATGTTATGCAGAACTTTGGCAAAGACATCTCTGCAACAGAAATGGAAGTTATTGCGTTTCAAAATGATTTAGCCTTAAAACCATTAGTCTCAGGTACAACATTTATCTGGCCTATAGTAAGTTAAGAAAAATATTCAGTGTCGTGTTGCGTAAAAAGTAAAGTAAAAGCGTTATTTAGTTTAACCTATTTGTGTGAGTCTGGTTTCTTCAATATGAAGTTTATTAAGAATAAATACCGCAATCGACTTACAGATGAACATTTGGATAATTGTATTCGAATAGCTGTATCAAACTATACTGCAAACATTAAAAGACTTATCGATGAGTCGGAGTGTCAGCCTTCTCATTGAACATGAATTTTATATCAGCAGATGTTTTTGTTTAAAATAAAAATAAAACAAGCCATTGTGACTGCATAAAAATCTTGTTTATATTTCAAACACCTACGATTGGTAGGTATAGATTTATTCTATTTAGTTTTAGTTTATTATTAGTATGTATTAGTTCGTAAAATAAATAATGTCGAATAAAACTGTGCATTATTTTCTTTATGTGTGCTTACGTCGCTTAGGACTAGGTAGCTCACTGCTTATTCCAAAATTATCAAAGTAGCTCAACACATTGAAAAGGTTGACGAGCACGGTCCTATACGATACGTGTGTAGAAAAAAAATTGTTGATATATGCCGCAGGTAATATAAACGTAAGTAGACGAAGTTTAAAAAGTTTGAGAGCTTTCGGCGGCGAGTTTGATGATTGAAACTTGGATAAAGTTTCCAACTTCTGATTCTTAGGTATCGACGACTACTATCGGGCAGCCCCCTGCGTAAGACTCGCAAGGGCGGTAATCCCCAATAAGCGGCTCAGAGTGCTCCGGCCTTCTATCGGAAGTTGGAGAGGATTAAACGGTAGCCAACTTCATTCACCAGGTGCAAACTTTGCTAAATAAATACATCAAATATTTAAGTTTTAATTACGATCACGAAAATAAAGCGCCTGCGTTGTTTAATTTGCGAGCGAACGTCAGAAGGTACGATGTTAGGACTCGAAAATGTTTGCTAGCAATAAATGACAAATATTTTTGTTTTGAAATAGGCATTCTGTTCAAACATGATTATTTATTTCGTTTGGGATTATTCTGGTTTTTTTATATGCCTCACAGGGAGAAGTGTCAAAGTGCGACTGTACGTAATATTGTGTAAAATGGAGGTGGAGGAATTATTAACGTAAATGTTGAAAATCTTTAAAAAAACAGATATATTTCCACCTTCACCTTAAAAAAGTTTACATTTGTTTGCAGCAGAATTATTGCTCTACTTTGTAGTAAAAAGTTCCATACTAATTTGACCTTTGTACTACAATAAATTCTTGTAATTGTGAAAATAAAGTTTCAACACTTTCTTGTATAAAATTCTACATCTTATGTAAACACTTACTACAACAGAGGGTCAAGATTTTTTTTCACATTTTGTTGTATAAAGTTCTACACGTTGTGTAAAACTACAATAGAATCACAATGAAAAGTTTTCTGCAATTTGTAAAGCCATTAGAAAAAATTAGCACTGGATATGTTGAGTAGTATTGAAATGGGGTGTAATTACGTAATTATTTGCGTTTTCTTATTGCCCGTTTAATGCGAATAACGATTAGGTAGCGTACATGACTCTGTGAATAAACAAGATCAGCCTTGCCTGTGTTTCACTGTAGACTGTTTTATTTATAATGAATGAATTTGTGAAAAATAAACCGTCTGAACGTGAATTCAGTACAGTGTTGCAGAAATTATTTGAAGGTAAACACGAATGTTTCTAAATTAAATATATCTTTATGTTATTTGTTAATGTCTTTAGATGACCTAAGCCGGAATTTGTCGAGCAAGTGTCAAAATGAATTCTGACGTATTCTAGCCTGTGAATTTCTTCACAAGATGTGCACGTACCAAGGCAAAGTCGAACCCACAAATTCACAACCGAGCACTCGGCGCATTAAATAAAATATTCTCAGCGCGTAATCTATCGATGGGACAGATTGAAAAAAGTCTGATGCATCAATCAACTCAAATATGAGACGTTTGGAAATGCCAACAATGACACCTCCATCGGTTAACTTATTTAATGCATCATAATTTCTATCACATCTTACAACGTCATACTCAGGAGAAAATAATTCACTATTATTATTTAACCAGGATTCTGTTACAACAATAATATCAAAAGAATGCTCACATGAATTAAGAAAGAATGTATGTACGTAGATCACGAGTATTCTGGTAATAAATATTTAGAAAATTGGGAACCTTGTTGGGCGAAATTAGTTTAAATTAGCTTGAGATCCAGATACAAAAGTTGGGAGACCATTCTTGTATTTAATTCTCAAATTTCTTTCTCCACCTGAGACACGACGCTGCAATTCTTCCTTTGTTTGTCTATAAAGCTCAATTTGTAGAGGAGTACGGTCAGAAGAAACAATGCAGTTAGAAAATTCCGCAGAGCTTTTTAGTTGTGGTGCATTACCCAGGGCCCTCATAGCAAAGCTAACCGAAGACAGACAAATTTTGAGAGGACGACAACGATCTGTCTTAGTACCATCAAATTTACCGAGGCGAACAGCATAAAAATCTTGGTCATTTATGTCAAGTTTACGCAAGATGTGATGGATGGCATCGATATTTAGCTTTTCAGCATTACTTGCAACTTGACCTTCATTTAAGCCAAAAATAATGATGTTAGAAACACGCTTAGCTCTTTCTGTCGATTCTTGCATAATCTTTTCAGAATCAAACAAGGAGTTGGACGGACTAGATTTTTCAATTTGAGATAATTTCAATTGTAAATCTCAAACCTGAATTTCCAATGTGCTAACACGATTGGTAATTATTTTAAGTTCAATCTGTATAATTTCCTTCATCTCACACGTGTTTTAGCCATTCAAAAATCGATCTTTATGAAGGTGATTTAAAAATTTTTAAAGTAATAACTTGTCTAGACGACTGCGCGCTCTTGCAGAGGGATTTGTCAGAATTTCATAGTTATTGCTTGCAAAATCGATTGTTCTTGAATATCGCTAAATGTCAATATATTACTTTCTCCCGATCTGCTAATTACATAGATTACAATTACAGTATTAGAAATTGTTACCTGTAACTTTGTCAATACGTTAGAGATTTGGGGACCTTTTTGGACAGCAAGCTGTTGTTTGACAAGCACATTGAAGTTGTTGTAAAGGACAGTCTGCGCAATTTAGAGTTCATTTTTCGAGCTACTCAAACGTTCAAAACGTAAATTCTATCATACTCTATATAATTTTCTGGTACGCAGTCGCCTTGAATTCGCCTCAATTGTGTGGAATCCGTTGTACAAGCGCTACATAGATAGAATTGAAAAAGTTCTTTATAAACTTCTAAATGGCATTATTGATAGTGAAGAAATTGTATTTAAATTAAATTTTAACGTTCTTGCGTACTCGATACGTCTGCCAAGGTTGTTTTACTCTCGCACATATGGCACTAATTATACCAATCACTCACTAATTGCTTTACTTCAGCTTAATTATATTAGGTACTTCTTCCATATTGACCTTTTCAGTGTTAACCTTACAAAAGCTAGGAGTTTGAGTCTTCTAATAGTTCAGCATTAAAGCGAATTAAGTGAGTCAAATACAGCTTATGAATTTAACTTCCTATCTGTTTTTGTTTCTTTAGTTGAAAATCTTTAAGTTATGTTTAAAACCAGCATTTCTTTTTTCAGTGGCACTCTGTTATTGGGTCTTGTGTACCTGTTGAGTGGCCTTCTCATTAAATAAATAAAAATAAATAATGTAAACATTGTCTATTTATTATAGGTGACTTCATTTTAGTAACAATTTGTAGATATAATAAATTTTGTGTATTTTTACTGGAGGAGAGGCATATAATACATTTGCATAGACAAGTTCTCAGACCAATTACGTCTTATTTATTGGCAGGATGGCCCCCAACCAATCTTAAATAAATCGCCGGCTATTAATCTCGTCGTCAATTATAAACATTCCCAATAATTATAAGCTGAAGTTTTAACAAATTAAGCGGTCGTAATGGATTGTAATGAGATTAAAGATTAAATTGAGAAATGACTTAATTACGAAAGGAATTTCGCCAAACCTGAACTCCTCTGGTAAACATGTTGTTAGCATGCAGATGGACTGCACTAAATTCTCGAATGCTGTCAAATTCAAAGGTAATTTCAAGAGGCTGACCGTCCCGGGAGTCGTTTCGCCAGCCAACCCATCGGCTACCTGCAACAAATGAATCGATTAGCTTCCCTGAGAATGAATAATTTTAGTAGAAACTTAAATTTCTTGCCCGTGGAGATGATATTGAAACAGATTTAGAGGGTACCATTTCGGGAGTAAAGAGCATACTTTTTGTTGGTTACTTTAAGTAGAGCAATATAAAAGAACTGACCGATCATTTATATAAAGTACGCACATTTATACTCGCGCGCTCGCTGAGAGTTCTTTTTTTCGCCGACGAATAAAAGCACGCGTTTTATCTTTTAAAATAACACCCTTGTCTCTTTTTTTTTGGGAGGGGGGAATTTTAAAAGTATCCTCCGACCCAAAATTGTACTCAACATCCGATAATGGAGTTCTATATTTCTTCTAAGCGTCTAATTTTCTTCGCCATTTTTTGTGCCACAAAAATGTAAAGAGTCTCTTCGGTTGCTCCGGTGATTTATATTTTAATAATGCCATCAATGGCTTGTCTGTCACGCGGGTGGTTTAGATCGCCAACGATGGAACTTGATTCTGTGTGGCAGGAGGACGGAGGAAAAAATGTTCGTCGTTTAATATGTAACAGCTCGCGACTAGGTGGCCAATTCGTTTTGTTAATTAAAATGTCCGTATGTTTTTATTGACAGGTCCGGGTTGACAAAAATTTTATAAGAAACTCGATTGAATCTTGTAAATGATTTATAACGGCGCGGCACAGCCGGAGGTAAGAAGTTACTAATTGACTTAATAATTTCAAATGCAGATAGTTTGGCCATTAATTCTTCGTAATATAAGACATCATTTAGTTTCCTTAATGAATCAGAATTATGTTTTCAACTCGAGATTCTACTTTTTGCATAAAGAGAAAAAGCACCGCGATTATAATTATTTCAATATTTATTTTACGATCGGAGTATTTAAATTTTTATTTCATTTACTCTCTAGCCACGTTTGTAATGGTTAACTAAAATCCTCAGAGAGTAATTGTATCAATAAGTTTGATTGCAGAAACTCAGATTACACGTGCCATTAACCATAAAATTAAAGCAAAATCAGCTAAGCATAATACGCCGGATAAGTATTTTCAATGTTTCAGCCATATTTATAGAAAGAGATTAGACTATGAACTCTTCCGTACGTGTCCGTACATGCAGAGCCAGTATTTGTGTAGAGATGGTGCGATAAAGCGCGCCCGCCCGACCTTATCTTTATCCCCAGACCGACAAAACGCGATTTATCTTAAACCGTTGTCGAATATATGAATTTTAAATACGAATTTTCGCAGGTGCGCGGCTTTTAAAGAGCGCACCATAAAAACCGGGGTATCGCGATAGAATCTCAGAGAGAGCGAATTCCCGGTGAAATATATGGAATTATTATATTCTTGCTTACCGGAATTTTCGCCCTGGAGTTGCTTCTGGTAATCATCGTCTCCGGACAGGCCGTCTGCGAGTTGACCTAGTCCTCCTTTCATAAAGTTTCCGTCTAACATGCCGTCGTAGCTTATGTCATCTAGGTCTACGTCTGCATCGCGAACATCTCCTCGAGGTGCATCATATTTTACAATGCTTTCTATAACAAAAAAAAATAAACATTGCAAACTGTCCAGGCATTCTTTTAAATTAAAGATTTTAACTCCAGTGTCAGTTAACTCTTAAAATCAATCAGTAAAGACTACTTAGTCCTGGTTTACCAATCACGTATGAACCAGAAGACAATTGTTATATAATTAACTGAAGGTTAAAGTTAACTTGTGATTGGTAAACCGAGCCTTAGCCGAAAGAATAATGAAGAAGAAACGAACGAGAGAAAGAGGAATGAAAACTGGGTGAAATGAACGAGATAGGATGTAAAGCAAAGAAAGTTTTGAAAAAGTATTGAGAAGAAACGAAGGAAGCAGATCCATATAGGAAATACGAGTTTCGCCATAAGAAGCCCTGTTAATTTATAAGTTCACTCCATCAGAATAAGCTTTATTTTGAACTCCATTGGGTACCCTTTCAATCTCCTCCATACATTATGAGAGAGCCTGTATCTTTAGTAAGTTTATTAGTTAGTTTATAAAGCGATTTGCAATAACAGTTAATAAACTGAGTCTAAAAATCTTCTACAGTGTGTAATCGAATAAGTAACCACTATTAATACACAAGAAAAGAAGCGAAGTTATGACAAACGTATGGGGTAAAAGTAAATGATATAACTCCGGAAAAGTCTGCATTTATATTTTGCAAAAAATATTTGAGATGCACTGGGTATGATTTAAATGCCCCAGCAGAGCGAAGTTTACTGTTGTGTGTACAATAAATGAAAAGCAGAAAACCAGCAGACGTAATACACTAAACGTTCGGGCAGGTCATTTATAATCCGTAATAAAAATAGGTCTTTATTTTTCAAATTTCAAGGTCTAGCAATATGAGTCAAAACACACTATACCACCATAACATAGACAATTGAAATGAAATGAAATTCAATTAATTTAACTTTCGTATGTAAGAATACGGAGTTTAGCAGTTAGTGATACTGTAAGAAGTAGGCATTTTGAAAATCATTAAGACCATTACGTAAGTTAAACAAAGATTCGATTAAACGTTGTCGCCAGTGCGACCGCCATAAAACGCCCACCTAAAAATAATATAGACAAACGTTATGGCGACCTGCTTTATCAAAGGCTTTGCCGATATGATAATGGAACTGACCTTTGCAATAAAACTGCATTCAAAGAATGCCAGAAAATACATCAGCCACATATTGCTTCATTAAACAGTCGTCGAGATGAGTCGGCATTAATCAAGCATAAACAAACATGACTAAAAGCGAACGAACAAACAACGTTTTGTTCATAATCACTGCCACAAGAAGCATGTGCATCTCACATATTAAGATTACTGCCGCCATGAATAGCACTTCTGCATTTCACGCATTTATTTGTATGCTGTAGTCTGTGTGATAAAGCAATGCTTCTCAGTATCCACTAATATATACATATCGAATATGTTTTCTCGGTGGCTTGGCACATTTTTACAAGACTAGTGTCTAGCAATAAACTAATACACTATTTGGTAGATGGAAGTTAGTGTTTTATGTATATAACGTAAGCAACTGATTCTATCACTTTCTACTTGAAAATCTTTATCCTGAATACTGTCATCGCTGTTCTCGTCTTGCAAAAATTCGTCTAAAAGTTTTTGCAAATTTGTTTATTCTTCCTCATAAGACATAAATAAAACGTAGCGCAATTATATAAAGCACGCAATTTATAAATGTACACGTTTACAGCATGTTTATTCTTGTCTTACGAGAAGCAGGTATGCGCCTCATGATAGTCTGAATTGAAATGCTTATTATGGAAATACTTTTGTTGGCATTAATTAAAGAATTGAATGTATCGTGGAAAGAAAATCATTCTAAGTATGAATCAGAGAAGTTAAAAAGGCAAATTAATTGTAGCAAGTTTAATATGATTACTTAAATGATCTTCAGAAGTTGTGCTTGGCAGTTTACTTGCATCAAGCATGAGCTGCTTATAGCTACTTATAATTCTAAAATAATTATTTTCAAAATCTGTTCTTTCTTGACCTTGTTGTAGATTTTCTTCATACATTTCAATTATCAAATTGTTCCCACAAACATTCTAGTTTACTATATCGCATATTGATTTCCAGCCGGCTAACGTTTTCACCTACTGAATTTAAATACGTTCCAAATCTGCTCAACGTTGCCTTTAAACTGCATTTATTTATATTTCCAATCATATAACATATTAAATCACATATACTGGGTTTCACAAAAGTCAATTAAACTTAATCATTGCTTAAGAATAATCATTCCTATACCTTCAGCACATGTAACCATAGCAACGTTTACTTTTAACCCATGATTAAATTTAAGTAACGTTTGTGAAATTCACCATTAGTGTGTTATTTGTTTACAAAGTATGGAAGACTATGATTATTGTTGACTATCTAATGTAACAGAAAGTCGAAGATTACAATACTTTGTTTATTGATGTAAATTGTTACACTTAGCACTTATAAACTGTATTAACAATACGTAAATATTGACATCGAATTGTTAAAGGGCGATATTGACAAAGTGACCGTGAATTTTGCTGGAGCTTTAGTGTATTACGATTCTTCTCCTTCTATGGATTAATTAATATAAAAGAGTTTCGTGCAGGAGGGCATTTTTATTTGTCGGGTCTTTCGACACGTGCGAGGGTAATTCAGCAAGTTAGTAGTAAACATGTGAAGGGGCGCATTATGTCTGTGTACGCATATGAGCCTTTGTAGCGGTATATCTTCATTATGCAAGGCGTCCGTGGGGATCTCGCCTCGCGGGTGGCATAAACCTAGAGCAGCGGCTTCGCTCCTGCTAGGGGTTTGGACATTAGCATGCTGAACCCTTTACTCATCAGCTTCTCCCCGAGCGCACATCTTGTTGATTGAAACGTATGAGAGCGGTCGAGACGCGGTAGTCGTAATAAACGACGCACGTGACGGCGTCGGCCTACCGAGTTTGTTTTGATTATTCAAACGAATTTAAACTTTAACTCCCTGCAATTAAACGCGATTAATTCAGACGTCGAAAAATCAATTGACAATTAAAATTCGGGCGTGCTGTTTTGTATCGGATGGGAGAGTTCATTATTACGGTCGATCGTTGTAAGGGTGGAGAGATGGTACGGTAAAGCAAATCTCTCCGTTTTGACTTTATGCATGGCTGAATCGAGTCCCTTGATTAAAAGCTTCTTAGTATTTGGGTAGCGCACCACAAACTCATGCCATACATCATCTGACCATACATCAGCAGTTAGTTGATTGGCATTTGCTTTATTACTAGGAAGGCTCCTCTGTAATCGTGGACCCTTTGCAACTGTATTCTGCTAACTAACATTCTCAAGTACGGAAATATTAATACCCAACAGGCGGATCCTCCCATTACCTTACTCCTGCAAGTTCATTTGAAGTAAGACATCAATTTAGAATTGATTTGAAATAAAAGATTTAAGAAATGTTCTAATGCTATTTTAACAAGTAAGAAATTAGATTTTCGTACTACCACCGCAATTACCATTTCAAAACGTAGCAAGATTAATACAGCTGTCATACGATCAGATACGTAACTTCAGGTATCCTATTATCGCCTGTAGCATGTCAGTTACAGTGGGGTTTCCTTTGGGATAGCCTGCCGTCCGAATTTCGTTGACCCCGTGTCTTTCTCTAGCCCTAGGCAAGGACTACTGTTAACACGCTCCACCGAGACCCCTACGATAACGCACATCTGGAATTGATACCCGATTTTATCCCTTATACGTCCCTTTAAGTTATCTTCAAATGGACACAAACACGGAAGGAAGCAATGAGCGGGGGGGAGATCCCTTGCGCACTTAATGTAATTAAAATCGTCCGTACGAAATGAAATTAATTACTTAAAAATTTGGCAAGAAATGTTAAATTTCTAGTAAAAGTCCAAATTGTGATTTCTTTTCTCGAAGATTGTAGGTTTCGAAATGTTTAGAAAAAAAAGATCTGGAAAATTAATGAATTTCATAGGTGACAAATAATAATAATTTCTTGTTATTATCTATGAGTTAAACGCGTAGATTACGGTTTAGGTTGGTTGTCCTTCTCAAAGGGAGAACGTAGTTGGTAGCTTTTGTCAGCGAAACAGCCTAATTATATATAAATAACACAATAGGGACCGAAAGCTCATTGTGCGATAAAAGCCTCATTTGCTGGCTTTCTACATCTGTTATAACAAGTTAAATATTCATTTTACGGTGGTTTCATTCGTTTTTGAAGTGAAGACTATCTACATATCTAAACAACCATGCACCCTTTATCAAACAACGCTAAACGGATTTCTACCCTAATGTATTTCAATTATTTAACGGAGCTAATCTATGGTGAATTAAATTTTAATATGATATTTCTCTCCGTCAACTCCTAATACAACATTTCTCTGCAAATTTCTTCCCCTTCTGTTGCTCCGAATCTTGCTCACTCAACCATGATTATGAATACATAATTGACGATTAAGCGATATTAAATAAACAACTTTTCTTATTATAACACTGCACAGAGAGAAATGACAAAGAAAGGTTTTACAAAATATTGTGTAAAATGGAGGTGGAGAAATTATTAACACAACTGTTGAAAATCTACCTTATAGAGGTTTGCATTTGTTTGTAATAAAACTCCATTTTGGAGTAAAAAGTTCCATACTAGTTTAACTTTTGTACTACAATAAATTCTCGTAAAGTTCTACACATTGTGCAAAACTAATTAATTACTGAGAAAGTTGGGGATGATTTTAAAATCTCCATACCAAAGTTGCATCCGACAATTAAAGTAGTTGGCATATCGGTTGAAGATGCAAAGGAGAACTTTTAGAAAAAATTGTAAGACAAAATAAATTGAATTTAAGTATAGATGATCAACATTTAAAAATTATTTACGGGTCGAAACCTTATAAAAATAAAATATTAAAATATGCATTATTATGCAAGCACGACCAAAAATATTTAATACTTTAGTGTCTAAGGAATTTAGTTTTGTTGGATGGAGCATCGGCAAGGTGCTTGAACATTTTGGCGTCGTTAGATGTTTTCACTGTGGAAAACTAGGTCACTTTGCTAATCAAATGGGAAAAAAATGCAGTAATAAATGTAGGTGTGCTAAATGCTGTGCTGAACACAACAGCAATTCGTGTCAAAATAATTATCAAAAATGTCCGTCTTGTTCAGATGCTAATGATAAATTAGGATTAAGTTTAGATACTACCCATTCAGGATGGGATAATAACTGTCCTAGCTATCAAACATTTTAAAAAATAAAACGAATTATAATATGGATCCGAACGTAGAAAATATAGCAATTAAAAATTGTGAAAGGTGATGACAAATTTATACAGAAATATCCTACTAATTGAAAATATGTAAATCTACGTATACAAAATAAAAAAACTAGAATTCAATTTATTAATTGAAGTGCATGAACCTGATTTTATCGTGCGAACCGAATCCTGGCTAAATGATAACATTTCATCTAGTTTGGTTTTTAGGTACGACAAGAATTGGTGGTGGTATCTTTATTTTGATAAACTTGATGAATGTGAAATATTAGCTATAGTTGCTCAAATATGTACGATTAAATTGTTGATACTAGCAGTTTACTGTTCAAGTAACATAACAATTTTGTAGATAAATTAGTTAATTTTATAAGTGATGTAGAAGATCAGTTTGAAAGAATTGCTATTATTCGAGACCTTAATATGCCGGAGTAGACAAAAAATTGGTACTTAGCTTCAATCTAAAATAAATGGTTTGATCATGCAGCATTCCGTCAAATTATTAATAAACCTACTAGATTTATTAATAATATTAATACGAAAGGTAATATTCTAGATATAGCCATTGTTAGGTTAGTTGATATAGTGATTGATAAGTTGGGATGTTGAAGATGGAATAAGTGATCACAACGTTGTCATTATTGACTTGGATCTTCAACTGCCTATAATTAACAACAGAATTTGATTTTAAAATATGTTTCCTGCAAAAAATATTAAATCTTCAACAGATCCCGTTTATTACACAAATCATGTTAAACGATTAAAGAAAAAAGTACGTCGAACTTATCGTTTCAGAAAAATATATAAATATTATTATAAACAATTATTATCTGAATTTAATGAAGGCTATTTAATACACTTAATGGATAAGGATAATGGAAAACAAATTTTAATTAAGAAAAATGGACATATTTTGGAAAACCCCACAGAGACAGTTGAAGAATTAAACAGGTTTTTTATCAGTGCTTTTAATGAAAAAATTGATACAATTTTACATTTTAATGAAAATCAAACATTAGACGTTTCCGACATGTTTTATATTACACGAGAAAATATTGTGAATATCATTAAGAAGCTTAAATCTCATAAATCTCCAGGCTTTGACAATATAACAGCCGAAGTTTTACAAACAGGAGAATATTATGTATCCAAATATTTAACTCATTTGTTTAAATTAGTATTAATAACCATATTTTATCCAATGATTGGAAGATATCAATAGTTCTACCTGTTTATAAATCTGATTGCCCAATTAGCTTCATATGTATAGTATGCAAAATTTTAGAAAAACTTCTGACGAACTACCTTCAATATTTCTGTGATAAACACAATATTACTAGTAGAAATCAATATGGTTTTAGAAAACATTGTTCCTGTGTTACTCAATTGAAAATTTTCATGGTGAATTGGCAGAAATAGTTGATGACAAGGGACGGGTAGACGCAATTTTTATTGATTTTACAAAAGCTTTTGATAAAGTTCCCCACGATATTATTGCAAGAAAATTACAAAATTTGGGGTGATATGCGAGTTGTGAAATGGATAAATGAGTACCTTAAGGATAAGAAACAGAGAGTTAAAATAAATATGTTAGTCTGATCTAATTGTCACTTCTGGTGTACCTCAAGGTAGTGTGATCGGCCCAATATTGTTCATTATATTTATAAACGATATTACACAAAATTTAAGTTGTGAAATCAAATTATTTGCTGATGATTGCGTTATTTATAATAAAAGAAAAAATACAGAAGATTGGATTTTACTTCAGGAAGATTTAGATAAAATTCATATGTGGTGTAACGAAAATAAAATGGAAATTAATACGAAGAAATGTGTTGCAATGTCTTTTGGTATTACAAAATTATTTCAGGCTCATCCATACAAATTAGGAAATGAATTACTAATGTACTGGGTGTTTCTTAACTTCATACAAAAAATGAAATCAGTGAAAGTTTACATTAAAAGTGATGGAATGAAGCAGTTTTTGTATAACAATTGATTAATAAATATTAGAGATAATAAATGTTTTTTTGCGAACGATGAAACAGCTTGAGAGTTCCTGGTTTATTTTTATGACGTAATTACGTACTCTGAGAAATTTGCTGATGACAGCATTGGCTGTTTAAGTGGGTCAGTTGTCAGCTGTACTTTGTTGCGTTGAAAACATGGCCGAATTTTCCAATACATTTACGGCGAATGTGGTCAAAATGCGTTGGCTGCAAGACGTTTGTATGCAAAGCGTTACGACGAATCAGTGTTTACAAGGGATGCAGTGTGGGCAAAAGAAAATCCTCATGCAATGCGGCGCCGTAGTTTTCAACAACGCTTCTCGGTCAATCTGTGTGCAGATATGTTGAACGGCACTTTAATCGGTCTATTTGTTTTACCTAATCGCTTGGACGAAATGGTGTATTTACGTTTCTTGCAATCTAATTTGCTGGAACTCCTAGAGGATGTAAATTTAAATATTAGAAAATACCAGACCTTAATCCATTAGATTTTTATCTGTGAGGACATTTAAAAAATCTAGTGTATGCCGAAGAAGTAAATACAATAGACGAACTCAACGCACGCAGTGGAAAATACCCTAAAGCAGAACCAATTCCGTAACGCTTGTGAATCCCTGCTTCGTCGAGCCGACGTATGTTTACGTCTCGCGCAGGGGGGGACTTCGAACATTTATTGTGAGTGAAGGCCACCGTCCGTTGCGTCCAGCTGTTCTAAACATTTCATAGGGAATTGCCGGATGTCGGTATGATTTTTTTTATTTTTGTTTCCTTTTAATTTTGATGCATTCGTGAGACTATCTCGTACTACATACGTCGTTAATTTTTTTGGATCAAGTTGAAGAACACCCTGTATATTTGTCAATTTTTATTAACTAAATGGAAAGACATTCTATATGAAATAGTATTGTAACACATTTACTATTATTTGTGTTACACGATTTTCTTATAAATATGTAATATTTTGCTACAACCATTATTTTACAATCAAATGTAAACATTTTCTATTTATTGTAAGTGTCTTCATTTTAGTAACAATTTGTAGATGTAAATTCTACAATTGTGTTCACAAATACCATTGTCTTTCTCTGTGTATGTAATCTTAATAGAGCGTCATTTTTAAGAAGTAATAAATTCTACAAGCCGAACTTTGTTAAAAAACATAATCTAATGTTTCCTGAGTCATTAAAAAGAATTATTTGTTAATGTTGCGGCCCCAAAAGAAAGTACGCCAGGACATAAATTCAACGGTATTATATTTTCCGCTCATTAGACTAACAATTACACTAATTTCGTTAAGAAGCTATCTCAATTAATTATGCATTCGCCGCCTCACAAAGCTCCGTCGGGAATTATTTTTGCAAAAATTATTTTCATTTCCAGCGTATTTCTTCGCTTTGTCGTCTTCTTTTTACCATTAAAATTTCATTAGGTGCCTCGGGAGAGAAGAAATAAACACCGAGATATTTTCTCCGCTAATAAATTTATTGAAGGGAGATAATAAAGCTCCTAAATAAAACGGCGAAATTGAATATCGACGCCCGCGATACGTGTCCGGGGAATATCAGTTTTTGTTTGTCGAAAGCGTTCAATCAAAATTGTCAAAACATCTCGATTCGAAAGCTGCTCTCGCATTCATTTGTTACAGCGTATTGTCGACGGAATAAATTCGATCGGCGGCATACAGGTCTCGGTCTGTTATTTTGTATGCAAAACGTAGATAAATATGCTCGCGCCCGATTTGATTCTAATCGCAGGTATTCAGCGAACTCATTTGGTAATATAAACATCTGATTTTCGCCTATGAATACTGATTGAAAAAGCCCCATCAATTTTCTGAATACACAGAAAACCCCAGTGTTCTTATTATCCACAAAAATACAAATCAAACAGTACCCTTGGAATTCAAAGCTCCAAAGCTCTATCAATTTCCTCAAAAAAAATATTTTAACAAATTCTGTTATTAACGATTTTACCTTCTGATTTTTCAGATAATAATATTAATTATAAAATCAAGTTTTCTTTCCAGATGAAAATTATGAAAATTAACTAAAATTGTGTAACTGGCAATACAGAGTGTTAGGAAAGAGTTTATACATGTATTTCGGCTTCTCATTACAAGTTATAACTAGTATATGTCTGCCAACTGCAGTGAATGCTTGCTTTAGAATGGAATCGTCATTTTATTTGTGCATTAAATATAATAACACCAAAGAGTGTGTAAAAAATACTGATATAATAACAAATGACACCAAAGATGATACAAGCTTTATTTACTGGGAAATATTGGTAACGCTTTATGAACATCTTTATTCCACAACCTCCAGATAAGCTTAATATTCTAGTGCAATAAGGAATTCAATTATTTCTACACGAAAGAACAAGGGATAAAAGAGGCTATATTAAAAAAGTGCTTTCGTCTCTTTGGAGTAATTAAAATATAACTTAAGGTACAAGTGTCTCCAGTAAAGATTCTTTCATTTTTTGGATGATACTAACTCCTTGAAGGATAGAAATGCTTGACACTTTCTGGATAATACTAATTCCTTTACTTCTTAAAAAATAGAATAACTACCGCAAGGATTAAAATACCAATTTAAAGACAACATTAACACTTTTTAAAGTGAAACGTCTTAACATAAGAAATGGATGGATGCGAAGAAACACCGAAAAGGAGCTGAAAAAGTTCTGATATCAGAAAATACTTTCAAGTATCTTTTAGAAGCTACATAGTTTTCCAAAATGAGTAAGAAACAGAAATTTAAAAAATAAAAATACAGTCACTTACGTTCCCAATGACATCCGTATAGCTCCACTCTCATGCACACCGTTCGAGGGTGTTCGCTATAAGGGATGAAGCGTACTTTACTTGCGATGAACGGTAATTCTAATCGTTGACGCACGACGAGATACGTGTTGCTGTTTCCAGTAAGAACCTATAACACAAAATATCCAAAATGAATTATACAGAATATTATAAGACTTCACACATAATAGTTATTTATGCAAGTAGTGTGTATATAGCAGCACGAGATGAAAATAATACATTTGCAAACGTGTTGTATACAATATTTTTTCTACAATCAACATATTTCAAATTTGATTTATTAAATATAAAAGGAAACAGAATTTGTTTTAGTTAAAAGGCTAATTATTTATTATTGTTATTCACTTTGACATAGCGAACAGTTAGTTTTGCGAAACGTCAGTAAGTAATTTGAACTTACTATTACACGTTAAAAATCTGTTGTCTGCTTTGTTTTGTTAGTGATTACATTCTTTCCGGTTTTTTACTTTACTTTAATCTACATTTAGGCTACAAAATGTTTTGAAAGCATTAATGAAAACCACTTTAAAAACTGGCACTTTACAAACTAAAATTAACCTTTAAAGTATCTACTTCAGACATTGTTGTAGAAAAAATAAAATTTCAAATGCAAGACTTCCTATTAAATTAATTAAGTTATATAGGGTGTCTCATAACGTGCGGAAGAGACTAAAAATGTAGCTGGGGAGATTAAAGTAAAGCTTAATAAACTTAATAAAAGCTCAATATTTAGAAAGTTCCAGCAAGTTAAAGTTAATTTAATTAACAAGCAATCGTTAGTAATTGTTGTAATAAATTCGTTTGAAATTCAACTTTGGGTTGTCTAAGAGTAATAGTTTAGTTAAAAAAATATAACAAAAAATAGTAACATAAAAGCTACGGCTATTTAATTTCCCTGAAAAACAAAAGACGATCGAGGTAACATTTTGCAACGATGGTACGTATTTCTTTTTAATCAAAGAGAATAAATAAAGCGATAGTCTGCGACAATATCCAACACTTCAAAAGTCACGAAAATGTCCGAAGAAGAAGCGAAAACCGAATGGGCAAATAAAAACAACAAAAACACTTGTTGACTATATTGATCTCTAAATGTAAAAATTAAACAAAAATTGATTCAAATTTCCAAAAAAGAAAAAGAAATATTATTTAAAACGAAGGAAAAACAGAAATGAAAATGAAAATCGACGTCATCGATCTTTAAACGTCACGAAAAGACAGTCAAAGCACCATTTCGCACAAAAAAATAATTCCTTTTAAATGAAGAAAAGAAATACAAGCGTCAGGCAGCGGCATCAAACTTCAAAAGTCACGAAAATTTGCGAAATGAAGACAAAACAACAAGCAAATAAAAAACAAAACAAAATTGACCTTTAAATCATTAAAGAAAGTGCGAAGTTTAAAAAAATGGATGCATGTTTCTTCCAAAACGAAAGAAGACGTACAGTCATGAAACTGAAACAAATTCCCGAAATAGTATTTCGATCCTCTTTTGTTTCGGAAATTTTCATCAGTTTTGTTTAACTTTGTGTTTCAATATTTCGTGACTGTCAAGAAGATCACGTCATCAAGATTTCGTGACTGTCAAGATCACGTTATCAAGATTTCGTGTTACTTTGGATTTCAAAACAGCTTCCTTTAAAAATGTCCTTCACGGATTAGTGATTTTTAGAGGTCAGTATAGCTGACCAGCGCTTTTTTTATTTTTATTTGCTTGTTTGTTCTTCGTCTTTCTTTAACATTGTAAATTTTCGTGACTTATATATAGTGAAACTATTTCGTAAAAAGAAATTTCTTTTTAAGCGAAACAAAACTAAAATGAAAACGAAAATAGACGACGTCGATTTTCAAACGTCACAAAGTTCATGAAATCGTTTTTCGATCGCCTTTTGCTCCGGGAATTTGCATCAGTTCAATGGTTTAGTTTTAATTTTGCATATTGAGGTTACGTTATTGTTAAGATTGTGGCATTAAAAGTTGTTTTCAAAACAAGAATGCACCAGTTTTCTTTAATTTCGCACGTTTAGTCAGAAATTAGTATCGCTGGCTAGTGTTCCTGTGTGTTGAAATGCAGGGTTAACATTTTGACTATCTTTTGTGAATTTTTTTTATTTTGATAAATTTAATGAGAAAATTGTATTTTGTAGAACAATTTGTATTAATTAAAAGAGAGTTCTACGAGCTTCTTTTGCAATAATTTTTTATTGAGTACGTACTTTAAGATTAAATTAACAGCAGACCGTAAGTATTTTCAAGAAATATGTTTCCTTGGAAACGTGAAAACTATTATTTGTAATTCTTCTTTATTAATTTCAGCGGTTATCAATAAGTGGAAGTGAAATTTAAATAATTTTTTACTTAATCGCAAACTATTTGGTTAGTACTATATCGCACATCTTAGAACGAACTAAAGGGTTAAGTCGCGTATTCACCAAAGCTCTGAACTTGTTCAGAGCTGCTCAGAGTTAGCTCGACAAAAGATCTGAACTTGATGAGGACGTTTCTCTGTTCGTTGCCGGTTCTGAGCTTTTAGCGAATCTCGAACCCGATTCGTGAAACAGCGGTAAGATGAAAGGGTATGGAGTTCAGATAAGTTGCAAGCCAGCTCGGAACTCATTTCAGTTTGGACATCTGAATAATAGTGAAGGGCTTTCGTTCTGGAGAACTCCAACAGATTTTAGTGTGCACAGGTCAAAAAGTTCTTAACCTCTTCGAACTCGTTAGTTGTGAACTAGCTTCGAGCTAGTTCGAAACACTGGTTTTGGTAAATACGCACCTTTAGTTGGTAGAATAATATTCCAGTTGTAACAATATTAAATTTACGAGGGGGAGGATGGGAATTCTTTTCGAATTCGTTGCACGTTAGTTATTATTCTGCGTTTCTACTTGTTTCGAGAGTTTATGTACTTTGTAAATGCATCATTTAAATTCCCCCGAGAAACGTCACAGACTTTGTACGTACTTTGTAGTAGAACTTGTGGAAGTCATATTTGATAGTCAATCGATTACCGTGAATACCACATTTTATCTCAAACAGACTAGGTCACGGAGAACCGAGAGCGTGCAACTTACACAGTCGTGGAACATTGCCGTTTCATCATACTCCGGTCGAGCCACCGTCTGTTACCCCGAGGGAAATTTGCAGTATGATACTGCGGATAATAGCGTTCGATGTTATAGGTGGTGCATTTGTTCATTGTCGGTTCGTGAGTTCGCTTATTGTGTCAGTGCCATTTGTGTTACTGCCGGAGTACCTCGCGCGCGTAATTTTTGTATAGGGGGGGAGGAAAGAACTAACTTTTTGCATTCCTCTTTTGTCTACTAAGTTATACTTTACGGACGTGTAAAATTTCACGACAGGCTATAATGCTGCAGGCGCCGCTCGTAAAATGGCATTCGAGATACATTCGATTTCGGTCTTTCAGAATCACGATTATTTAGCTTATTTCTAGGGAATCAAATCGTAACTTTTTATATCATCACGTTTCTGTAGGCTTTCTTGTTAATTGGATAAAAAACGGGAAATCTAATTTAGTTTACAAATTATCTCCTCACACATGTTCATCATAAAAAGCTTTGTTTTAACAGCATCGGTAACACAATTAAAAATTCTTCTAGTACGTGTTCGATGACCGATAAAAAGTTGTCCTTAATTATCTGACTTGAAAAATGCAGTAGAAGAATTCGATCTAGTTTCTTGTCGAGTGCAAATACGGTTTCGTAATTTTTGCACGAATTTAACAGCGTTTAAACTCGAAATAAAAAAAAATGCTTCATGAGTTTTCGATGTAGCGCGTAAAATTGTTTTCAGTCATTTGCATGGGAACGCTCTGTTTTACATAATACGTTCCAAACAAATTGCGCATCCCCGCGTATCGTTTTCATGTTTGTGTGAGCGTTCAGTTTTCAGCGTATCCCGCAACAAATAGACGTACAGCATTCGAGTAAAATGGATATTCACAGCCTGTGTCCCCATATCAGCATAACACGCATTCATTAATCATCGTCTTCCATTTGTCAGTCTTATCATCCCCGTGTCTCGTAACCCTTGAGCAGCGCCACCTTCTCCTCGACAGTAATCATTTGTTCGCATCAAGCAAATAGATGTCGCCTCTGATGAATCATCATCTCCTCAGGATTAAACAATATATTTTAGTCGTTCCCGACCAAATCTCATTTGTTCCGAATGCGACGCACTCATTGCCGGGTCAAAAGCAACGTCGAAATGTCAGGAACAGACGAAAAAAGAACATTCTTTACCGGGGAGCAAAAGTAAATGATGTTTTAACTTTGTACGACAAGAGATAAGGGAATAAATTTCTTTTACACTTTTTTTTATTAAGGGGGCTCAAGTTAAAAGAATTAAAATTTTTTCTTATCAAAAAAGAAATAATTGACTATTTAAGTACTCATAGCAATATGTTCAAATTATCAAGTGGAAATAAGAACAGAAATAGAACAATAGAGGAGTGGTAAGAAGCAATAGAACAAATTATATACTGTTCAATATGAACTTACCTACTGCATGATGAAGATGAGAGCAAAAATAAGAAGATTATATGTAACATACGAACGAGGATCTAGTTAAATACTGCACTGCTTATATTAGAGAGAGAGACTTAACTTATGTAAAGTTTCTGTCACTGTTAACAATACACGCTCAACAATATTATGGTTCGAGTATACACCGGGGAAGCCTTAGTCCTCTCAAAGTGCATAACCGAGCGAGCGTTACTGTTACTAACTTTGCTACGGACAATTAGTACTTGTAATGCATTACAGTTCCATGATTGAAATTAACGAGGAAAGTGGCAAAAACTGCTGCGAGAATATTAAAGTTATTAACATAAATAAGAATGCATCTTTGGAAGCTACAGAAAGAGAAACGACAATCACGTATTCTGACCTTTACCAACTTAATTGATTTTTATATACCATGTTCTGGATTCTGGATTTGGTGAGGGGGTGAATAAGAATTCACGTGCACTTAGGCCACAATGGGGCCCATTGTACTACCCTCAGGTTCAGTAGTGTTTGACTATCAGTATTCCTGCAGCCATCCCATCCTTTAGATGAAGCCAAGAACGTCTGACAGAGGGGCACTGCGAATTCCAGCCATGTCAGGCCAGAACTCCCCTAACATGGGACCTCTGATCGAGGCGAGTGCGGGGCAACCACAGAGGATATGCTCACCTATTCCTTCTTCTAAGTTACAGCCTCTACAGATTGGACTGTCTGCTAAACCAATGCGATGCGTATGTTTGTTTAGTTTGCAATGTCCTGAAAGTATTCTTACGAGTAGACGTAGTCTTCTTCTAGGTAGTTGTATACAGAATCGTGTTAGTTTGAGCGAAGGGGCCGTTATAGCCTTTTTTGCTTCGTGACACTTGTCTAGATTGAATAGACTTGATGACGGTGCTATGGCAGGTTCGGGGCCTCAAAAGGGCTGCTCCGAGCCCAGTCTAGCCAGTTCGTCTGCCTGCTCGTTGCCAAATGTTTCAGCGTGTCCTTTAACTCAAATGAGTTGCAGGGTGTTGTATTTGGCTACTTGTTCTAGCGTGCCGTGACTTTGGAGTGTTAATCCTGAGGATATTTTGTTGCTATTTAGAGCCAAGAGTGTCGTCCTGCTATCGCTAGCTATCCTAACGATCCCGAATTGCTCTTGCACCTTCTATAATGGCAACTAGCTCTGCTTGAAAAACAGTTGTCAGTTGGCCAAGTGCTATGGTCATGTGAAAGTCCAGGCCGTCGGAGAAAATTCCTGCGCCTGTTCCTTTCAAAGTCTTAGATCCATCAGTGAAGATGGATATATCGGGTTTGGGTGCATCTTCAGCGTTCAAGAAAACGTTGAAGTGCTTCTTGAATATACATATAGGTGCGAGGGATTCGACCGCCGCCCCAAAAAGAGGAGTTTTTTGTAGAGCCTCCTCCAGGAAGAGGTGGTGTCTACCTCCGAGACCTTTACTATTCCACACCTTTTTAGCCCGCGGCCTAAGGGCCGATCCCAGTGTCATCTCCACATATATGTTCAGTGGAGGGACGCCAAGGCTGGTTTCTAAGGCGGCGGTAGGGGTGGATTTCAGCGCACCGGTAGCACTCATGCACGACATCATGTTACGACTGCGGCTGTCGCGAGTTGCACGGACGTAACTGTTTGAAGGAGCAATCCTTTTTGGGGCTACCTTCCGGATGTAGAGAACAAGAAAAACAGAGATGATTTACATTACCCCATATTAAGTTGATACATTTAACACCAACACAGCCATCGTACACTTATGATTCTTACACTTTACTCCCGACTCGAAGACTGTTACTTCACTCGAAGTCTAACACTAGACTACTGTTTGACTACCATTCAACTCAACTGCTCGATTTGACTCGACTCGATATGACCCCCTTATAATAAAATTTACAATCATTTTGTACCTTACCCGTGCATGACGTCACAGTCAATTTTGCAAAATTGAGGATTAAAGTTCAATCTGGTCATGAGTTCAGCTAGCTTAATTTTGTCTATGCGTTTCCTTTTTAAGAGTTCGAACACTGAAAGTTATTAATGTCAGCAACGTGTTTTTCCCGTGTAAAATAAATTCATTCTTGTTTGTATCCATTAACAAAGGAAATTAGTTTGCAAATACTGCAATGTTGTTTACGAAAATAATGTGCTCGAATCGATTAATTTGCTAATTAATCAATTCGTCGTCCGCCGCTAAAACGCTCACCGAATTTGGACATGACGGATGTGCAGCGCACGTAAGAAATGCTGTCGGAATTAATTTAGAATATTTAATTAAATTTTTTGAAAGCCAAATATTAATTTTGTGAATTCTCTGAACGTAACAGTATAAATCCTCCCTCTTCGGCACTGCAGAACGAAGCAGAAGTATGATCTTCGCACATATCCGCGTACGTATAGCCAATTAATTTTAATTCAGTTTCGCCCTGATTCCGGAATTAATTTTATGAATTATACAAGAATTAATTTAAATAACTATTGAGGTTAGTAACATCTGTTCCATAAATTTTGGGAAAAATTTTAAATGCTCTCTGTGACAGTAAAACCAATACATCTAGTCAATTATGGCGAAACATGTTGCTAGGGGTTATGTCAATTTGTTTAACATTTCACATTTTCGCTTGTTATTTGCGAAATGGCGTATAAGTTAGATTTGCGAAAGTCCATCTGCAACCTGATTGGACAGCTGCCTAGACGAGATATAGTAAACTTGTTTCGCGGACGAAATATTTAAAAAAGTACCATATATCGGACAATTCGGGAATGCGAAGAGGGAATTCCATGTATAAATCTACCAAAAACAGGCCATCGACGTGCGTTAACTGAAGTTCAAGCCAACAGACTAGTCAACCGTTCCAGAAGCACCTTTGGAGTGTCTACTCTCAAGCTTTCCCGTCTTTCCGCGTTTCAAATGCTACAATTTCTCGTTACATTGCAAGAACAGGCCTAAAATACAGAAAACGCAAGAAATGCCCCAAGTATACTCCCGCACAATTGACCATATTCCATGGTTGTTGCCAAGCTTTGAGACGTCGTCATTTTGCCCATAACCGGATCATAATCATGGACGACGAGAAATATTTTACCTTTGACCATGCAGAACTTCCTGGATATGCAGGGTTCTATGCGGATAAAATTGAAGACACTTTCATTAACGCAAGATACAATAAGAAAGCAAAATTTTCTGACAAAATTTTGGTGTGGTGCGCTATTTCTGAGGCGGGTATATTTAGGCCCTATGTAGGCCATGTAAGAGGCCAGGCAGTGAATGCTGAAGTATACATCCGAAATTGCCTATCAAAATTGATTATATGTATTAATCAGCATCATGCTAATGATGATTACATGGTTTGGCCTGACCTTGCCACAACGCATTATGCCAGAAATACACTAAACTAGTTAGAAGCCCACCATGTGCCATATGTCCCCAGAAATGATAATCCTCCAAATGTCCCTCAGGCAAGGCCAATTGAAAATTTTTGGGCCTTATTGGTAAGTAAGAAAGGTGTATGATAATGGTTGGGAAGCCCAAAATGAACAACAATTGCGGCAAAGAGTTCTTAAAAAAGTTAGAGAAGTAGACTTAGAAAGCATCCAAAACCTGATGCGACATGTAAGACAAAAATTACGTCTTATTGAAGATAGAGGTCCCCTAGCAGCAATATAGCAACCATGTGTTAAAGTCTAAGATTTATTGGTGATTGTTATGTTATGTTTACTTAATAAAGTTCTCTTAAATTTAAAATAATACCCTTCTATGTTTTTCTCAAAACTGATGTAACAGGTGTTAAGTAATGAATCATCATAGCGTGTTTCCAGAAAGTAACGGATAAATTTTATAAAATGTTTCAGAAAAATTCTTGAACATGTCGATTTTTGTTTTTAAATCATCATTTAAATATGTAATTTTCAACTCGCATCCTCTCAACCTCGAAGCGCCAGCAACTTTAAAAATTCAAATAGCAAAGTACCCCTTGTGATATCTCACTTAACAGATTTTTTATGCAGAATACAATAAATAAAACTTTTTTCAAAATCGGTTGATAAAAAACTGAGATATTCAACAAAAATGTATTCAAGCGAAACAAAACATTAAACTTAAAAAGAATCTTTTGAAAACTAAAACATATTAAAATTAAATTAAATGTTCAAATTGCTGTCCGTTAACGCGGAGACAATGTCCTAATCTAGAGACAAACGTTTGTTGAATATTGTCTAACATTTCAGTGGTGATTGAGCGAATTTCTTGTCGAATTCTCTGCTTTAATTCCTCAATGTTTGGAGGTTTATTAAAATAAATTTTAGCTTTTAAATAAATATAGAGGAAATAATCCAAATGGATTAAATCCTGAGATCTTGCCGGCCATTCAATAGATTCCCGTCTACCAATCCTTCGGTTAGGAAATATATGGTCGAAGTATTGGATGAATCAGGATCTTCTGCGTTAAAGCCGGAATGAATTCAAATTGGTGTCCAGATACTGTTTACCATTCAGCGTTCCAACAAAAAAGTACGGTCCAATAATTCGATTACCCACTATCCCAGCCCACACGTTAACCTTTCGGGGATATTGTGTATTCGCCTCCATCTCAACTGCCCAATAACGGGACTTTGCTTATTATCAGTACCATTTAAAGAAAATGTTCCTCATCAGAAAAGAGAATATTTCTAATGAATGCAGGATTTGTATTAAAGAGTTCCATCATTGTCTCGCAAAATTGCACTTGTCGATCAAAATCATCATCGGACAGATCTTGCACCAAGTGCATTTTTAGGGATGATATTTTCCGTATGAAGAAGACTGTAAACTGCATTATTATTAAGTATTAAGATGTGAAGCGACTTCCACGAGGGTTGAATGTAGACTTTCCTGCACCATTAACATGGCATTCAATTGTGTCTTTATCTAAAGCCGATGGACGTCCGGTTTATCTCGTACATGTCCAATTTGTTCTCAATTCGACTACCGTTGATTACGATATTGCAGGACGGATTGGGTAAGTTTCACTGAACAAAATACGAACTTCTTCATGGGTCCGAATTCTTTAAACCCAATGATCATTAAAATTTCGATTCTTTCGGCTTCACTAACAAGGGAAGTATCCCAACCCGAATATTCAAAAAAATTCGAAACTTTGTGGGTTAATAGTTGACCTTAGGGTAAGCACGGAGCCATTTTTTATCGGCCCAAAAACACTCTAAGCGGGGAAAAGCACCCTTCGAAATTTCTGCGATTTTCAGTTTTCTGCGAATAACTCGGTAACCAGCAAAGATAAAAATTGGAATTATATGGCAAAATATTTGTCTCTCAATGCTCCATCAAATATGTAAAAATTGCCACCGCTTATAGTTTGAAAATCAAAACTTACCCCCTACCGCCCCAATCTGAGAAGTCAAAAAATAATTCATTGCTCTGGGTGAGTAGTCTACTTCGGGTGGAGTGCAGCTAAATTTTTTTTAACACTCGAAAAGAATTTTTAGGGGATGAAAACACGTCTCATACTTTCTTTGATTTTTAGTTCATGGATCGGAAAAATTAACACCAAAATATTGACATTGAAATTATTTTATTAACAAGAAAATGATTTCAATAATGATAGTACTTGAAGTCTTTTATTCATTTGTGCAGTATCAGGTATCACTCATTCTGCACATGATTTGTCTTATTTTTTGTAATTTTGTAAATTATCAATAAGTTAATCAATACACTTATTGTCAATCTATAAACGCGTGTTAATTAATAAAATTGATAAAATATTTTTATTTAAGTGCAAGAGATGTACGTAATTATTAATACTTCAAGATATCATGTAACTGATAACGAATCTTTGCCGTTATATAAAGGAAATCTGTGCAGTTTATAGTTTTCAGTTCACTGAGTTTTCATATCGTGCAAAATGGTAGTAATAAATCCAGTTAACATTATTTATTTGTTGATGTTGACGTACAATTTTAGTAATAATGAAAGTAGAAGAACGGTACCATCACCTCAGGAGCAGGAGTTACACGATATTTTTTGCGAATTGACTAGTAGAAGCATGGCAGATACGTCTTTTGAGGCGCAAACCGACACTAATTTAGAATTTTTAAACACGAACCTACATTTGAAGATCAGAGAGAGTTTATAGAGGAAGAACAAACACCCTGTACAGATTAAGAAAGTATAGGAACCATTACGTCTGATTACAAACAATTTGCTATCAACTATTGGAAAAGTGGAAAAAGAGGTCGTTTATCTTTATCTATGGTACGCCATCACTTTAAAAAAGTCCAGTCGTTTCCACAATTGTACAAGTGGGAAAAATCGTTAGAACAAGGCAGTTCACGAAGGGAAAAGTCTTTAAAAATAGGAGATTATGTATTTAATAAGTTCGCAACTGCAATAGAACTGGCAAATATAGTTCATGATATGCATTTACGAAAATGGGCAATAGAAGCTAATGACGATGTTCATTTAAAAGACTTTAAAGCATCAAAGAAATGGATATTGCATTTTAAAAGGACATATAGGATTGTATCACGAAAAATTAATAAATTTATCAGCAGATCATACGGAACCAGTACAGAGAGACTATAGAAAATTGCGGGCACTTTTGTAAATGAAATACAACAACATATAGAAACTTAGGGTATTTCTGCTAGAGTTAATTCAACTCGCACTTTAGCTCCCCAAAACAGTAGTGCAATCTGTACATTCAACCACTCACAATTATATAATTCTTCTATTAATTTCTGCTGCAGGTAAACTTATGTTTCCTTTATATATCGTCCAATATAATGGAATTTCCTATTGCTGTACCTTTTATTTATTTGTTCGAAATAATCGAAAATTGTTTAGTAGGCGAAAGTAAAATGTTTATGCATAAATTGCATAAATCTTTGGAAAAAATTTCTACATTTGTAGAATTATTTGCTACAAAAATTACACAAATAGGGACAAGTATAAATTGTAGTACAAAATTTTAAAAAATGGTAAAAAATTGTAAGTGTGTCCTATATAATTTTCTGTAATGAATGTCACATTTTACTGAGAAATTTCAAAGTTACGCTATGTTATTACTGATGAAGATAATAGACATTAAATAGAACGTTGTGTGTAACCAAGTTAATGGTTTTCTCGATGTTGCATTCGAATTCGTGTGATCCGAGGATTTCTAGTATTCGAATGCGACGTCGCTAGCGCATTCGAATTCGAATTCGGATGATTCCGAGAATCTTTTTCATTCGAATGCGCATTCGAATTAACTTTTGCAATTGCATTCGAATTCGAATTCGAATGAACCGAGAATTTCGTTCATTCGAATGCACAGTATTCGAATATCAAAATCATCCGAGTATTTACAACACTACCTCAGTTATTTATCCATCGATTTTGAAAAAGCTTTACTTATTGTATTCAGCACAGGAAAATGCTATTAAATGAGATATCACAAGGAGTACTTTGTTATTTGAATTTTAAAGTTGGGATTGCTAGCGCTTAGGAGTTGAGGCGTGAAGAGTTGAAAATTACAACTTTAAATGACTACTTAAAATTAAAAATCCACGTGACTGAGCATTTTTCAGAAACATTTTTCTTAAGAGTATACTATTCTTTAAACTGGAACGTCTTCTATCTTGTATTTCGCTTCAATTAGAGCATAGTAGTAGTAATAATACAAGTTGGAATTATTTAAGAATTCAAAAATATTTTCAATAATTATAACTTTTGATGTAGTATCAATCTTTAGTGGAGTTCAAGTTCGAAGCAAAGAAACTACTCCGGCTTATTCGCTTAAAAGTATTAACCAAGAAGTTTATAATTTTATTTGCGCGACTAAAAAGATTTAAATTCGCGGCCGTGCGCGACAAGTTGATTAGAAAGTTCGGAACTAATTTGTCGCGAAGTAACCATTGATACGCCCCCGTAAAGTGTCATAAATCTGTTTTGTCGAAGCCCCTGTATTTTACGCCGGCGAGTTTTCAACTTTTAATTAAATCCGCTGCAGTCGAAGAGAATTTTCCTAAATTTTCGATGATTCTCGCCCGTGCAATTTTATTAATAACACTTGTCAATGTTCGAATGAAATATTACGTTACGTTCCAGGACTTCTAGAAGTATCTGAAATTGTCGGATACATGCGGTAATACAAAAAATAAAATAAAAAATTCAGCTGCGCTGTACGAAAATTAATTTTAGCGTGCACCCGGAAAAGTTGGAAAATAAATCTCTAGCTTCAGAAGGCAAATATTATTAATAATCAGTCAGTTTCAAATCAATTCAATTTTACGCTTATTATAATCAAACAGCTTTTTTTTTAAATAAAGCTGCCCGTCTAGCAAAATATTCCACAAAAATAACATCGTCTGCCTTTTTTTTAATTCCACTGCGGATCGACGTCATTTACGCGCAATATTTCGAATAAATTGACGGCGGTATATCGCGCGCGCATGCATTCGGCAACATCAATTTTAAAAGCCATTTTACAAACATAAATTCGCGTCGTAAATTTTTAAAATATGGAAAATATGTGCGCGAGCGTATTTTCCGGGCGAAAATGTTTTAAATATTCATAAATACTCTGTCAGGTTGCGTTAAAGCGACGTGCATTTCGAATTCCGACGTTTGAGGTTCACCGAAAAATTCGAAACGCAGGAAAAAATAAATTTCTAACCTTTTCTCCTCTTGAATCCTTGTACACAACCCATTGATTGAGGGCCGGCCTCCAGTATTCCACGAGGAAAGCCTCCGCGTATTCTTGTCCTTGACCGTTTCCAAATCGTCCTTGCGTTTCAGTCCACGTAATCAGGTGATTCTTTTGCAGATCTACTTCCAAATATTCACGAACTTCACTACTAATTTGGGCCTTCGGACACCACGCACCTCCATTTTTTTCATTTCTTATCCTGCAAGGAAATTAATGTGTTATCATAATACGTAATTATGGAAGACCATTAAGGGAAGAGAGTTAATTTGGCAAACACTTGCTGCTGACCATTAGGTGGTGGGCGTTTCCTTTCATTAATGGGTCGCTCTCCTCCGCTAATTTGATAACGATACTATTTTGAGTTGCCACCGCATCTCCCTTTCAATTTACTCAAGCTTCAAGCCTCAAGCATAGGAATGGTTAATAATAATGAACGCACCTAGCCGATTTAGTTTGATTCTTAAGATTTTATTTTGTTTAATTCGTCAACGAAATCGATTGTTCCAACCCCAATTCGAAACGTACGGTAAGTACTTATTCATCAATGTTAACGCAAATCACTCATCCATTAAACGTACTCCGAAAAGTAATTACTTTTATTCCCCATTACAAAGCCATGATATATCGACACAATTACATAGAAAGCTGCGATCAACGACTCGTAACGTATTATTCATTGATATTTGATTGAATTTTCTGTCGCCCGCCCCATTTTCACCAATTTCCAACGTAAATGCCCCCCTCCCCCAATACGCAATTTATGCGTAGATTAAGTAAAAATAACTCGGAACTTATGATGCAAAATGCATTTAACTCGAATAAAACGTGGCCATAAAGTTTTCGAATGGCGTATTTAATATATATCAGGAAGCTGCTAAGGCCAGCACATTTTATGTATTTGGGGGGTTGCTGCTGCTGCACCAGCTTGTTGGCTGCAAAATATGAGAACAGTATCGCTTACCTAGGCAACTAAAGTTCGTGGTGCTGGATTCAGCTGATTTTAAATTCGTTATCGTCATTATCCTTTTGGTGGCGACAGTATCCTTGTGAGGTGATCGGTCGCAGGGGAAAAACTGCACTTACAATTATGCACGAAATCAACTCATAATGATCGTGAATTGGGCAGAAATCGAACATTTATTATCACAATTGGGAAAGTCAGACCTAAACACAACATTTAATTTGAAATAAAAACGCCCCTAAGAGAGCACAATTTATAATACTATAATGAATTTACACGTCTGGCTGCCATGAGATAAAAATACAGTGGAATGATGTATTTTTCTTTATATGAAAGCAGGCTGTATTATTCACGAATGCGTCGCGAGCGTATTGGTCTGTTTATATATTTTTTTTTTAGCACCGGCAACATCCTTCTTCATTTCGTTACATTTAATATCATTTGCTATTCATGTTCCTCCCGAGTAATAAATAAATAATGGACACAGGTGTTGGCAAAGTAAAATAAATCACCTTTCGAGCTGCAAAACGCGAATATTAGTCTTCCGCGTGGAGATAATTTTAAAAGGCGCATTATTTTATTCGCCGTCACGGGAATATTAAAACGTGACGCATTAAATTTTAATTACTTTTTGTTTCATTGTCCAGGCAACAAAAGCTGATTGTGAGATAAAATGAGATTTCGGTATTTACATAAAAAAAGGGGGTGTCGGTTCGATAATTATATCCGTATTTAATTTCACGTCTTAACTCCAAACTTCTACGAGTGCAATTTATAAGACTTATAATTTTTTTTGTTCCATATTATAATGGAAAGTTTCTATTATGATAACACCCCCCTCTAATGTGTGAACTGTGGAACACCGCTTGCGCCATTCTATAAATTACTTTCTGCGCTTATGCAAAGATCTTTTTTTTTTGGGGGGCATTATATCGAAAGGAATATATTTGCATATCCCTGTGTACTTTTCTGGAAGAGTAACAATGTACTAAAGTATATTTAATGTATATTCCGCCGGAGGAACTACAATAGCCGACTCTAACGTATATATACAACCGGGAGCAGCCGCCATGAATAATTAATGACTGTAATGGATTGAAGACTTGAGACGAATAATAAGCGTTTTCAAAAACTTAGCCGTTCTAACAATTGTTGTGAACGCGTTATCTCGTCATACTTTCTTTGTTCTCCGTTTAACTATCCATTATGGAGAAGCTTCTTTGCTCTCGTAAACCGCAGACGGCAAATTCGAACGTTAACAACAAGATTAGCCAGATTGAGAGAATCTTTTCAAACAGTTGCTTTTGGGATTTAATTAATCACGTTCTTTACGGATAATGAAAATGAATTTGGAATAAACAAAATAACGAATATTCGGATTTCAATCCTATTCAGTCAGGAGTTCATCAGGGTAGTGCACTTAGATCTATTCTTTATCCTTTACACGACATTGTGTAAAATGGATGTGAAGAAATTATTAACACAATTGTTGAAAATTAAAAAAAATGAGATATATTTCTACCTCCAGCTTAACAAAGTTACATTTCTTTGTAGCAAAATTTCAACACTTTGTTGTACAAAATTCTACATATTATGTAAAAATTTATTTCAACAAACTGTGAAGATTCTATTTTGACATTTTATTGCATTAAGTTGTACACATTGTGTAATACTATAATATAATCGCAATGAAAAGTTTTCTACAATTTGACAATTATTAAATTACACTCGTGGAGAAAAAAATCCGGACACAAAACTTAATTTGTGTGATCATAATGGACAAAATTTGTTTTCGTATATTTTTAAAAATTATGAAATATTACCTATTTATTTGTTATCAAAGTAAGAATGGGGAATAAAAAAAAAAGGAACTGAACATTTACTTTGATAAGAAAAACTTGAAGAACAGAAAAGTGTACAAAATGATTGAAATTCATTTGGCTTATTGGTTAGATTTCAGAACTGCGTTAACAAAAAAAATGGTTGACTAATAATGTGTGCTACCTCCTCGAGCTGTATTGACTTCTGCCATACGGCGTGGTAAACTTTGAAAACAGTTAGAGACCTCTTCTTGTGTAATGGTTTTCCATTCTTCAAGAAGAGCTACTCTGAGTTCTTGAATGGTTACCGGTGTGGGCTGTCGGTGCCGAACTCGTCGTCCCAATGAATCCCAGAGGTTTTCTATGGGGTTCAAGTCCGGGCTTTGAGCTGGCCATTGTAATCGATGAATATTGACTTCATTCAAATATCTCGTAACTACCTGTGCGATGTGTGGTCGCGCGTTATTGTGCATTAACGTAAAATTTTCACCCACGAATGGAGCAAATGGTACGACGCGATCAGCTAAACATTCGTTGATATACCTATCAGCCGTCAACGCACCATTTTCAATGAGAACAAGCTCAGTTTTCGCGTGCATTGAAATACCATCATACTGCCATCACCAAATGGTGTTCTTGGAACTATGCAGCAATCTGAAAACCATTCACCTGGCCCTCTCGTCCATCTGGCGAACGTAGACGAAAACGAGACTCATCCGTGAACAATACGGATCTCCTTTGCTCTATTGACCAATGTCCACGTGCAAAACGTAGTCGCTCAACACGATGAGCTGGGAGCAACAGGGGACAAACAGCAGGTTTTCTTCAGGTCAATCCGTATTCCTGCAATCTTCTGCGAACGGTTCGAGCTGAAACTGCAGTACCATGTACGTCTTTCGCTTGACGATATAAAACTGTTGATGGTAAGTCACGGTCGTGCAGTAAGGTCTTGTCGTCGGTTTGTGATGCATGGTCTTCCCGATCCTGGTCTTCTCGTGTACTCCGCAACTTGTTAGAAAAAATTACCATTGAATGTTTTAACATCTTACAGAAATTGTTGAATAGTATTGAAGTGAGGTGTAATCACGTGATCATTTGTGTATTTTTATTAACCGTTTAAATCGGATGATGATGTGGCGTACGTGACTTTGCGAATAAACAAGAACATACTTCTCTGTATTTTATTTAAAATGAATGAATTTGTGAAAAATAAACCGTCTGAAATTTATGCACGATAGTGCACCTGCACATTCCCTTCTACGTGTAAGACGATTTCTAAACAGACAATATGGTGAACTGTGGATAGGTAGACGAGGACCTGTAACGTGCCTCCTAGATCACCGGATCCTTTGGATTTTTGTAAATGTGGTTATGCAGCTGACATTCCCACACCTGAAGAATTGCAGCATCGAAATGTACATGCCTTCCAACAAATGAAGAATGATCCAGGATTGCTAGAGCGCATTCGTTGGTCTTCTCATAGAAGACTAGGCAGATGTACTCAAATCCATGGTCAGCATTTTGAACACCTATTGTAAAATTCTTCAGTTAACATGCTCATACTTTACTATAATTGCTGATCCACAAATTTCAAACAAAAAAGTTTCCTTTGTGTGCGTTTAATTACATTCTGTGGTGTTGATGCCAAAATTATGAATTTCTGTTGTCTCATGAATGATAATTTAAATAAAATATTCACTGTTTTTCTTAAAATTAATAAGTTAATATTTAGCAGGCCATGACCAGCAAAAATGACATTATCTCGTAAACGGTTAACTTCCAGAACTATGTTTACTAGATCTTTTCTGCTGCTTTTCGTTCATTCTCCTCATCCCAAAATTTGTTATCATCACTTTTAAAACACCCTATATTTGTCAATTTTTACTAAATAAAAGGAAAAATGTTCTTATGAAGAATATAAAATTCAACAATTTATAAAACATGTTTACATTTGGTCTATAAAATTAATTTATATAATTTATGGTAACGCATTTACTTTTATTTGTGTTACACGACTTTTTTTAAAAATATGTAATATTTTACTACAAACGTTCTTCTACAATCAAATGAAACCATTTTCTATTTACTGGAGGTGTCTTCATTTTAATAACAATTTGCAGATATAAATTCTACAATTGTGTTAACAAATACCATTGGTTTTCACTGTGTACAAGTTGGCTGATATACTTATCTTGAGAAGAAATTCGCAGGAATACCGCAGAATTCATTCTGGCCTTGCTTGGCAAGTTCCGGCTTGGATCATCTACAAATGTTAAAAAATAAAATAAAGGAATTATTTAGTTTAGAAACATTCGCATTTATCTTCAAATAATTTCTGCAGCACTGTAGTGAATTTACGTCCAGATTGTTTATTTTTCAAAAATGCATTTATTATAAATAAAACAGGCGACAGTCAAACACAGACAAGTCTGTTCTTGTTTATTTGCAGATTCACGTATCGTCATCTGCATTAAACGGTCAATAAGAAGATGAAATAATCACGTGATTACACCCCACGTCAATACTATTCAACAATTTGTGTAAGATGTTAACATATCCAATGGGAAACTTTTCTAACAAGATAATAATTTAATCATTTTCAAGTTGTAGAAAACTTTTCGTTGCGATTCCATTATAGTTTTACACAATGTGTAGAACTTTATACAATAAAATGTGAAAATAAAATATTCGCTGTTGTAGTAAATTTTTGCATAAGATGTAGAATGTTATACAACAAACTTTATCTTCACAGTTACGAGAATTTATTATAGTACTAAAGTCAATTTAATTTGGAACTTTTTACTCCAAAATGGAGCTATAATTTTGCCAGAAACAAATGTAAACTTTTTTAAGGTAGAAACAGAAACATATCTGAATTTTTATTTTATTTTCAACGATTGTGTAACAATTTCTCGACCTCTATTTTACACAATATTGTATAAAAACTCACTTTGCATTTCTGTAAATGTAAATGTTAATGAAAACCATACATACATCAAATAATTGAAGAGACACACAAACAAAAACAACAAAACTTTGCAGTTCGAAGCTTTGAATAAATAATGAACGAGAGTTAACATCTTCCGTTCGAGAACGATATTTTATTTTAGTTAATTAGTAAAACGATAAGTTAGTCCTCCCCTTGCGATTAAATTAAGTCGTACGTAATGACTGCGGCAATTTACACAAAACTACGCTCGAGTTTTCTTTTCTGCGGCGGAACCGAATTTTTTACGCGTTGATGTGAGATTTTAATTAATTTGAAAGTCGCAGCGAGGAAAAGTAAGCAGAATGATATCGAGGAAACCGAAACGCAAAAGAATCGTAACGTAGTAAAATCATGCGTTATTCATCCGAATGCATTTCATAGCGTGTCATTAAATTAAGGTGGACGGCAAGAGCACTGGAACGGAATTCTGAAGATGAGGGTTGCGGCTAATAAGAAAAAAACAAAAGAAAAGCAACGATGTTATCTAAAATGTCTGTGGTAGTAAAACAAATGATTCCAATTAGTTGACCATTCGTCCACCTTAATTCCGTTCTCCTCAGGGATGGCGTCTCTGGACAGTCAGCCAGCCAGCAAAGCGGAAGAAGAGGGAAGGATATTATTCCTGCGAGATACACTCCGGTTGTTATGACTCCGGGGATTATTTTTATACTCGCGATTACTTCAACAGGGATGAAAAAAGCACAACAACAATGGTCACAAACAGTGCAACTGCACTTAATTTAATACCTCCCCTCCCTCCACCTTAACAAAGCTTCTTGTTAAATGTTAAATAAAACTTCTTTTTTAAAACGTATCAATAATAAAGTTTATGAGTTTTCTTTTGGGGGGGGGCGCTTTTTGTTCTCTCCCGTGTGTTTCGGCTTTAATTTAAACTTGGCAACTTTTCTAAAACATGTAATTTTAGTAAAGTTAATTAAAGGCATTTATAAAACGAAAGTTTGCCCGAAATCAAGCGTAAAGATTCCTTCCTTTGTACCTGTAAACCCGAGAGTCGCCCTGAGCTACAATTATTCTCTTCGTGGATAAGCGGGTCGCACAGCGACTTCGCATTAATGAATGTTCCGATGCAAAATATGGGGGCGGTACTTTCTCACCCCCCATCACTTCGCCACGTCGTGATTATAGGGATCCGTTTGACAACTGTTGCTTTTTTCTTTTCCTTTAATTTGGAAATTTTTTTAATGGAATATTTCAAATTTAATGTTCTTTTAGAACTCAAATAGAACAGATCATTTATCTAATTTTATTAAAACCATTGTTTTTATTAACTTTAATCATTTACAGCGATTTTGGAAATATTTAACAGGGAATGACATCGCAATCGAAATATGTATGAATAAAACAAAACTCTGTGGAAAGGGGTGTTTGATGCAATCGTGTAATTAAAATATAATTATTAATTTATTTGTCACATATTTAAATGCAGGGGTGTCAAAACTCGTACACGTTGGCCCCGTTAGGTTTCATATAACGAGGCTGTAACTCGCTAATTCCAACATGTCTAGATTATTTACGGCCTCTCCTACATTATTCAAATTTGATATTTATAGCTGCTCTAACTGCTTAATGAGATTTATTAGGGCAGATTAACGTATTCCACCACCGACTCAAACTCCCGCGCACATGCGAAAATGTTCATCATATCATCAAAACCTTTCATGTTTTCAGCGCGGCTGTGGAGCATGCGAGAGCAAACGATTTTCCGCAATATTTAAAATTAGAGTAAACTTAATTTAAGAGTTATATACTAAAATAACCGTAAAATATAATAACGTCAGTTATACATCCAGATTATAATTGTTTTTGTTTTATAATTTGAAAGTGCAGTAATTAGTACGACACTTTTCTAGTGAAGCAGTGAAGTCTCCTACTTGGCCAAGTTTAACTCGTGCGCACTCGATAAGTCAAGTGTATTATTTCAAAGAGGGTAATTGAGAAGAAAATTGGAACGAACAGGGCCGATAATGGCGCGCCCCGCTTCTATAAAACACATCGCGTTTTACAAAACGAAACTACTCAAGAACTAAAGTCGAGGAAGGGGGGAGACTTTACGCCGAAGTATTTTAATGACCTATTATTTGGGAACTTTAAAAACGCCACCCGGGTGCATCATTTTTAGTCAAAGATTTCGCAACTATAGTTGTTATAAAGCAGAGGCAATAAATAGCTTCAAACAACATGCTGAGATTTTCTTAAACAAATAAGGCTCAAGAGTTTTCATGAGATGTGCTCTTTAATTTTAAAACTGTTAGTTTACAATATTTATTTTAAACTTAACAATATGCTGTTAACTTTAACTTGATTGTCAGACTCCGAAGCGGAATTCTATGAGCTTTGCAGCCATTCTGTGAAAAGCTCAACTCGCGACGTAATGCAGAAATGCGAGTCGCAGAATCTGCAAACTGCAGTACTTAATATTACTTGTATATTGTGTTTAGTAATTAGTCGTCGCTGCTTCTCGTATAATACAGTGGAAATGTAAGTTCTGGTTTTCTATCTACCGTACCTTTTAGGAGGAGAATTGTATACTTAAACTGAAACAGAAAGAATACATTGTGTCATTCCTTGATAAAAAAAAACATTGTGCCCCAGTACTTCATCGTTTTACAGAGGCTGAAGTGACGGAATTTTCTTCAATCTTCCCAAGTAAAATATTCTCGTGAACTAGATTTCGGGAAAGGATTTAAATTCACAATTTCCATCAATTGAAAACGTCTCGTACATTTCATGTCAAGTACGAAAGCAACAGTACAGGAACATCGTTAAAAGAACTCTCATATGAGGAAGTATGTCCATATATACACGTGCAAAAGGACAAGTGATTATCCCCGTGTAATGATGATGATGATGATGATGATGATGAAAAGTAGTCGTCTGCGTTTTCGAATTTCATAAGTTAGGAAACGGCGGGCGTGATTTAATATAAGTTCTTTGAAAGGAAGTTGGAGCTCGGTGAGTTATGTCGCAACCTGAGGCGAGGCCTTGAGTATGCACAGCATCTGTAACTCTTCATTCGTCCCGGAGCTATTCTTCTTGATCTCAGAAAGTCGGGGGTAATAAATTAAGCAGAGTTCAACGAGTTCAGCAGGTTCACCTGAGGCGGATGAGCGAATAAGGACTTGGAAGCGTTCGGTCCAATCGAAAACTTCACTTATCATTCCGCGAACTTTCATAATGATGTGTGTGTTTGCACGCCGCTCCGCGCCGTCTAAACCTCATCGTGATTTATGTTTTTATTCACTTGAAGAGTGTAGTAAGTCGTGCATCCTTCATAATTTCAAACGGAAACGTGTTGAAATTACACATTTCAACGTATATTTGTATAATAATTTTTTGAAATACATGATTAGCCCCCAACTATAAACAATTGTGTGTGTATCAAGAATGTTTTATTTCATAAAACTCACTGACGGTGCGATAATATACACATACGCACGTGTGTACATAATGTATTAAATTAAAAATAAAATGATGTATGTCTTCATTACAATACGAGAATCTAAATAAACCGATTTCGTTACTTTTTCTCACGCTAACGTAAATACGAACGTATAATTTCAGTTAATTAATGTTTACGTTTTAATTGGGATAAGTTTATTTGTTCGTTCTCCCTAACTTCTACGCTTTTTTTTGTGTGTTACGTTTTTATGTCTGCGTATCAAGTGAAGCATTTGGGACGACACAGTAGGTGGTCATAAAGTTTGTTTTACTCGTAAGTCATACTTTAATACTTCAATTTAATAAATAATGTAATTTCTCTTGCCTATGGGGTTTTCATCCTCTTAACCTGTAATCTATTTGTTGTAATATGTCGTAATAACATTCCACATACAGAATTTTCAGGGTGTGTTTTATAAAGACAGGAAACAAAATCTCTTATAGCAATAACCCGCAGTCCAGTGCTTCGCTAATACCCGTCATCAATAAGGTCCAACGAGCCCAGATTACCCGAGATTCCGGGTTATTTGGAACAATTTAAAATAGTGCAATGCTGACAGCGCTTCTAAATTACCTCGAACTTTTATAAAAGGTGTACGCTTCCAGTGCCCCGGTGATTTAAAAGTTTTCCCTGCATAAATTGATTGCAGTTTTATAGTTGCTTTCCCGTCCGTTTAAAGTAATTTGTCGCGCGATTTCCAGCGTTTTGTATGAAGCATTATATTTTAAAAGTTTTAAGTGCGACGCGTCGCACTGTTTTATGTTACTCTGGCACTGGCCAGTTCAGTATCTTTTCAGAATCGAACAAGTTCTTTATTTAAAATTTTTTTATTAAAAGAAGTTCCACCGGAATTCAGTAATAAAGAAACCGATTCAAATTGACTTCAGACTTAACGATTTTACTTTCGTATAGAAATGATCTAATGAATAGTAATGTTAGAGCAACACTGATCCAATAAAGCACATTTCCTCGATGTTTTCGGGCGTTTTAAGCTCCCCGGGCAAATGAAAAGGAAAAAAAATCAAATTCCATTTGCTCCGCGTGCGAAATAGCTCTCTTTTCCTTTGACTTTTGAGAACGAACGGCGAGCGCATACTTAATTGGAATTTGGCTGATGTAGTGAAAACAAAATTAAGGAGACCCCGTAACATTCTAAAGACCGAATTGCTTCTGTATCGCTTAAAAGAATTAGAACTGCGAACGACGATTGATTTCCCCGCTTTGTCGCTGTACGTCGGAGGAAGAAAAAATAGGGGAACTGCGTAAAGTGCACGGAGATGTCGAGGACCTAGACAAATTAAACGCGCTTTTCTTAGCTGTAAGCAATCCAAATAAAATTCGGAATCCATTTCGATGTACAAGGCGAAAATACCTGTTTGTGTTTAGGCGAAATTACATTCGCACAAAGTACAACGTCCAACGTGAAAACATTCGCTGAATTAATGTTTTTTTTGTTTAGTTCCATTTGCGTTCGGCGCTGCGGTTTTGCTTCCGTTAGGAAATAAATTTACTAAAATATAATGTGCATGCGTTTAAAATGTTGTGGTGACATTCGTTTCGCGTACATTTTATTTACAGTTCACGAGAGGATGAATGCTGTGGTTAGAGCGGGATAGCTTTTAGTTTATGCATTTGCTGTTTTCAATTTAATCGCTATTAGTGCATATAATTGGAAAATGGAAACCCCCAGGCTAACGCTTTTTCAAAAAGGATCGCAGCATTATACTTGGCTCTCAAGGAAATCTTCTTTACTCTGTAAAAAGAAGCTCTTTGAGTTTCTCCTGATTTTTATTTTAACAGAAGCATCAAGCTTCTTATGATTGAGCCTTTAATTAGTTGTTTA
Organism: Serrognathus titanus; assembly: GCA_039766575.1. Lineage (NCBI taxonomy): Eukaryota > Metazoa > Arthropoda > Insecta > Coleoptera > Lucanidae > Serrognathus > Serrognathus titanus. The sequence continues at coordinate 3,033,027 of CM077911.1, forward strand.
GGATTCTTTTTATCAGTTCTTTAGATTAATGAGAGGAAAGAAAATAGAAGACACTGCACAGAGAGAAATGTCAAAGTGAGATTTTACACAATATTGTCTACAATGGAGGTGGAGAAATTGTTAACACGATTGTTGAAATTTTTTTAAAAATTCAGATCTACAGTAAGCTCGCGATATAGTGAATACCGCTTTAAGTGAACTACTCAGTGGAGTGAACAGTGACAATTTTTTATTGTATCGCGATTTAGTGAACTACGGAGCGATATAGTTAATACAGTGTTGTTTTAGGGAATTCCCCGAAATGCGCTGATGCGACCTAAGTTTTTAATGATTCAGCTGTTACTGTTTCATAAGTAACTGCGCGTGATAATTGTTATTCTTCTGTGGTGCCTGTTTTAACAAGTGTAACTTGTGAAATTATTACTTCTGAAGTATTTTTACGTGTTACGAAGATATGTACGCTTACGTTTAAGTTGTTCAGGGTCAAATTGACATTATTATTTAATGGATGTAACAAAAACAGCAACGTAGACATTTGAATTTGTCTGAGCAGGGTAAAATCCTTGAAGGATTACGTAAGGGAATAACCATAACAGAATTGGCGAAGAAATTTGGCATTGCAAAATCCGCTGTAGTGCAATAAAGAAAAGATGACATTTGATTACTGAAAATTACTCAAAGTTTTGGGGTAGTGTCAAAGAGGAAAACTTTAAAAGTTTCCATGTATCCAAAAATGGAAATAGCATTATACAAATGGCTTCTTAAATTGAGATATAAAAATGTACCAGTTAGTGGGTTCATGTTGCAAGAACAAGCAAACATTTTACAGAAAAAATTGGACCCGTCAACTTCTTTTGATGCAAGTAGCGGGTGGTTGAATAGATTTAAAAAACGCTATGGTATACGTTGTTTGCAAATACCTGGAAAAAAGTTATCTTCACACCTCTTCAAAGTGAAATTAAAACAAAAAATTGAGGAACTCAATTTGCGACCTGACCAAATTTACAACGCCGACGAGTCGGGTCTTTATTGTAAAATGTTACCAGAAAAAATATTTGTCACCCATTCAGAAAAAAATGCTCCAAGAAGAAAATGAGTAAAACAGAGAATAACATTTTTGGTGTGTACAAACGCAGAAGGAAGTCATGAACGGAAAGTTGAAAAATCCACGAGCTTTTCGAAAGTCCTGTACATTACGAAAGCAATAAAACAGCATGGTTGACAACTTACATTTTTAAGAAATGGTTTCACGATATGTTTCTTCCAGAAGTTAGAAAATTCTTAAAAAACAATAATTTACCTGAAAAAGCATGTTGTTATTAGATAATGCCCCATCGGAGGAGGAATTAAAGAGTTTCAATGGTCTCATCACTGCTATGTTCATGCCACCGAACGTAACGCCCCTCATACAGCCTATGGATCAAAATGTCATAAGAATAACGAAATTATTTTATCGTGAAAGATTGCTCTCACATCTAATAGCTAAAATCCTAGATGTTAGTGCTTCATTGCAAGCCTATACGTTAAGGGATGCTGTTTCTAATTTCGTTCTGGAATGGAGTGACTTGCAATCAATTATCGTAAAATATTTTGTCAATAAAAGAAGATGACGAGGAAAGCGTACCCCTAAGTCAGTTAAAAATTCGCTTGCTTAATGATGAAGTACATAAACACCTCAATCTCTTACACATTTTCTTCACTGCATTAATCCAAATGTAGAATGAGAGAGAGTTGAAATAGAATAATGGAATAAAGATATGGATTCTTTAGAGCTTCAATGTATTAACAAACCTAAGGACTCAGATTCAGAAGAAGATGGAGAAGAAGATTCTTGACACAGAAGACAAATTAGTTTCAGGCATTGAAAGCGCTAAACGAAGTAATCCAATGGACTGAAGAGAACAAAAATGAAATTGATTACTCAAGTTTACTTGTGTTACACAATTTGAGACAAAAACTAATTAACTTTAAGTGTAAAACAATAGCAATTAAAAATAACGTGTTTTTTTACTCCGACATAAGCACCATGAATACTTTTATGTTTTTTGTTTATCATGCATGTATGTTCGGCTTACAATTTAAGATTCTTTTTTATGATATGCAATAATTTTTAAAATTTTAAAACAGTATTACAATTTAATTATTTAGGAGTATGTATTTTATTAAAAAAATTATTTTCGCCCTTGTATTTTTTTTCAGAATCATTGTTGATTGCGCACTACTCTCTATAGGAAAGTCAAATTTCGCACTGATGTGCATAATGTCAATTTTAAATTTAAAGGGACTATCTCCCATTCATAAAATCGCTATATTTGGACGTTTTTTTCGATATCAAATCTCGTTTGTACACAACTCTATTCCTGCCTCTTTTAGGACTCCCAGACCTGACGCGTTCACAAAGTGTTTCCATAATTATTAACATTATTAATTCTTAATTCATATTTTAATTTAAGAGTGTTTGGAAACTAAAACTGTAAAGGGTAATAAATTTGTACCCAATGAGTATATTTTTATTAATAAATTATTTTAAACGGACACTAAAATTGGCACTATCACTCTACGTTTCACTATCGTTTGATATCTTCACCATGAGGGAAAATTAAAAAAAATAATTGTTTATATTTATAGTGCCAATTTTAGTGTTTAAAATAATTTATTACACAATTTCACCGGACAAGAATCTACTTTAATTATATTTTTATTGACATTGTGTATGCGCAATATACACGTTGTGTTAATAATCACTCAAATTGTGTTACGGTGAAAATGTTGCAGTTAATGGTGTAATTCTGCACACGTCTCTAAGGAAGAACCGTTGATTTTAACTCTTAATCGGGGAACTAAAGATGTGGGTTCGGCCTTGTCTTTGCAAATCTTTTGAAAAAAATCACAAGCTGGAATACGGTAGAATTCATTCTGGCACTTACTCGACAAGTTCTGACTTGAGCCATCCATAGAAGTTAAAAAATAAGATAGTGGAATATTTAGTTTAGAAACATTCGCATTTACCTTCAAATCATTACTGAATTCACGTTCACGTTCAACTATCCTGCTTAGTGGAAAATATAAACTAGTGCTGTGCAACCTAATGCAAACAGCACTCACATTGACCGAAAACTGGTGCGCAGAACACTCTTTGACAATCAATCCCTCAAAGACGGAAATAATTCTGTTCACAAAAAAGAGGAAAGTTGCGATCCGTAGAGTCCCCAAACTTTTCCAAACTGAACTAATCTGGGAGTAATTTTTGACCGGAAACTGAATTGAGGTAAGCATGTTAATGTAAAAGTAGTAAAGCCACGCGTCGCTTTTTGGCAGTGTCGCCGTGCAATGGGCGGAATTTGGGGACTATCCCCAAAAGTCGCCCTATGGCCGTAATTAGGCCCTTGCTTTGTTATGGAGCGTTGATCTGGTGGCCCAGAGCCCGACTATCGACAACAGCATTGAAGCTTCCGCATGTACAGAGCCTGGCATGCATGAGTGCTACCGGTGCGCTGAAATCCACGCCTACCGCCGCCTTAGAGGCCATCCTTGGCCTCCCTCCACTGAACGTATAAGTGGAGGAGATGGCACTGGGATCGGCCTTTAGGCTGCGGGCAAAAAATGTGTGGAATAATAAAGGTCTCGGAGGTAGACACCACCTCATCCTGGAGGAGGCTTTACAAGAAACTCCTTTTTTTGGGGCAGTGGTCGACTCCCTCGCACCTATATGTATATTCAAGAAGCACTTCAACGTTTTCTTGAACGCTGAAGATGCACCCAAACCCGATATATCCATCTTCACTGATGGATCTAAGACTTTGAAAGGAACAGGCGCAGGAACTTACTCCGACGACCTGGACTTTCACATGACCATAACACTTGGCCAACTGACAACTGTTTTTCAAGCAGAGCTAGTTGCCATTATAGAAGGTGCAATTCGGGATCGTTAGGATAGCTAGCGATAGCAGGGCGGCACCCTTGGTTCTAAATAGCAACAAAATATCCTCAGGATTAACATTCCAATGTCACGGCAAGCTAGAACAAGTAGCGAAATACAATACCCTGCAACTCATTTGGGTTAAAGGACACGCTGAAACATTTGGCAACGAGCAGGCAGACGAACTGGCTAGACAGGGCTCGGGGCAGCCCTTTTGGGGCCCCAAATCTGCCGTAGCACCGTCATCAAGCCTATTTAATGCCTTACTGAAACAAGTACCCCAGGACCGACTTAGATCGGTAAATCTAGACACGTGTCATCAAGCAAAAAAGGCTATAATAGCCCCCTCGCTCAAACTGACACGATTTTGCATACAACTACCTAGAAGAAGACTACATTTGCTCGTAGGAATACTTTCAGGACATTGTAAACTAAACAAACATATGCATCGCATTGATTTAGCAGACAGCCCAATTTGTAGCGGTTGTAACTTAGAGGAAGAAACAGCTGAGCATATCATCTGTGATTGCCCTGCATTCGCCTCGATCAGAAGTCCCATGTTAGGGCAGCTCTGGGCTGACATGGCTGGAATTGGCAGTGCCCTTCTGTCTGACGTTCTTGGCTACATCGAAAGAGTGGGATGGCTCGAGGAACGCTGACAGTTAAACACTGCTGAACATGGGGGTAGTACAACGAGCCCAATTTTGGCCTAAGTGCATGTGAATTCTTATTCACCCCCTCGCCATTCCAGAATTACTCGACAAATTCCGACTATAGAAGTTAAAAAATGAGATAAGGGAATATACTGTACTGAAGTTCAAACGGTTTATTTTTCAATCCGTCATCCGCATTAAATGGCCAATAAGAAGACGCAAATAATCACGTGATTACAGCTCACTTCAATAATATTCAACAATTTCTGTAAGATGTTAAACATATCTAATAGTATTTTTTCTAACAAGTTAATAATTTAATCATTTTTAAATTCTAGAAAACTTTTAAATGCGATTCTATTATAGTTTTACAAAAGTGTAGAACTTACAATTAGACGTGAAAATAAAATCTTCAGAGTCCGTTATAGTAAATTTTTACATAAGACGTAGAATTTTATACATCAAAATGTTGAAATTTTATCTTCACACTTACAATAATTTATTGTAGTACAAAAGCCAAATTAGTATGGAACCTTTTACTCCAAGATTCAGCAATAATTTTCCTACAAACAAATGTTAACTTTTTTAAGGTAGAGGTGGAAATATATCTGATTTTTTTTAAACGTTTTCAACAATTGCGTTAATAATTTCTCCACCTACATTATACACAATGCTGTGTAAAATCTCACTGTGTCTCTGTGTACATCAACATTAAAGAAAATAAAAGCACGCAATGTTTGTAATTTAGAATGATCATAACGTACCGGAACACTCGCTCAGAATACAAAAACAGCTTAAAGAACGAATTCGGTCAGAATATTTTATGAACGCTTCGACATCGATTTCATTTGCCGGAGTGTGTATGTATATGTATATACATACACAACATTTTCGATAAGCTATCCTGAATAGAAATATACCGATGTGACAATGCGAGTCCCGCGATAAATCTACACAAATGTCAGCGAATGCGGGACTTTGTTTCCACATAAATCTGTGCAAGTTTATATGAATTTATGGCTCAGAAGGAGCCGATAGTGGATTTTAAATTGTCACGTTGCAGTGCTCCGGCGCTTGATGGTAACGTATGCTTTTATCGGCGGTAATACCTGAATTTTGGAAAAAATTTCGAACGCCCGTTATAATCCGATGTAACACGCTAAAGCTCGTAAACAATAAGCTCGACGCCATTCGAAATAATTGCGAGCTAATTGCTAGTAAACCTGACTGTGAGTTCATACATGCTTTGAAGAATTATACGTGTATGTGAAGCTTTTTTTTTTAATTTGACTTAATCTTTAATCCTACTAATGAATGCGACGGGAAAACCCGATCGCGATGGTACTTGCGGGTACTTGGTGATGTGTTCACCCCCTCTTGTTTACCGCTGATATAACGAGCTTTTTATTCGGGGCACGTATCCCCAATCGGATGTGTAACGCAGAAGTCTCACTTTCGCTCCTAACAATCGCAGGTGAATCGTGAAGAGGCCACACTCCTGGGGTGCAACGTCGCCATAAGCGGAACGTCGTTGGGGTGGTGCATCTCCGAACGGCTTGTTCAAAGTTCCATTTGGATCGATAGGAAGTTTTCGAGCACGCGCCACATGTGGCGGCGTTATTCCGAATCGGATTAATTCCATATAAATAACCGGAAACTATTAGAGTAGAACAGCTAATAGGATTATATCTATATATTTATTGTTATTGGACTTTTTTTTTTTTAAATGTCCACTACTTTACAATTTTTTTTTGTCATTTAATTTTTTTAAAAGAATGTTGAATTATATTAAATCGTTCTTTTATCATAGTTGTTGTCAGCATGCTTTCGAACTCTACCCTCAGGAATTAGGTACTTTTACAATAAAGAAAGAAGTTAAGAGCATAATGCAAAAATCGGACTACAAAAAAAGGGATTACATACGAATAAGACGCAAGAAAAGTTTAGAAGAAGTGAAGGAGGATTTATTGAATACTTGTGTCCTTATGTAAGAAACCGGCATTTCTGCAACTCATTAAAAGCATCACTTAAGTTAAATGCAATACGTTACCTACGCGATCGCGGAAAATTCACCGTCTAAAAATTATATAAACAAGCGACTTGCTTTGCCATCATGAGTCAGGGCTGACCCTTGCAACAATATTATAATTCGCAGATTACCAGCTGCATATTGTATTATCAAAGAGTCGCCGAAATAGTTTTATAAGGAAAGCCTCCGTTATATAAAAAGAATTGTTTATTTTAAATCAATGAGAACATAGGGAAATTGTGAGACTTCATCCCACATGCAGTCTTTTACGTAATCTGAATCTTCGGTCGGAACCATGTAAGAAGGCTGCTGGCACCGGATTAAGTATCACACCACGAGTAGTCGTGTGGTCGTACACATCAGACAGTCAGAAGACGTTTGGACATAATTTCATTGACAGAAGTATCAAGTCCTTAGTGTGATTGAATTTCCGTCTGTATTCAGTCCTATGGATTTGGTGAGAATTCACAGTTCCCTCACACTTTACTTCTTTCGTTTTTATTCCAACGAATGAAATCTTTTGACACTCAAGCATTTTTCATTTACGATTGATTCTTGTGGTCTTCATTTCACGCCAGTTCTTGATTTATTTCTTCTATTTTCTGGATTTCTTTTCCAACTTCCAAGTTTTTTAATTTTATTTTCAATGTTACTGTTATTATCTCATTGGCAAACATTGGTTAAGGCGATGACTTCGGTTAGAGGGTAAAGACAGAGGCCATTTAACAAATTCTCCAAAGAGGGCAGGCAACGTTATCGCCCACGACGGTTAGTCATGTTGAGGGCGAGCAGCTAATCCTGGCTCGGATTATGCAAACTCCGGCGTGCCATAGAACAGACGCAGGCCGATGAAATATTTATATTCCGCAGTTTATATTGTCTGCAGAGGCGCAGGAAACTGCTTGTTTTATATAATCCATATTTACATAAATTTCACTTCATCACGCAACTTGTCCAACCAGATTACCGCCGAATTCACGCCTCCCCTCACCCTTTCAAATTGATTCCGAAGTTTCTTCTATTTCCAAGTTGTTTAAGTTTACGGGCCTTGCTTTCCTCCGTGCGTGCCAAGTTAGTTCGGGGAATTTACCCGCGCATTGTCTGCGCTTACATCTCGGATGTCTTTGCATCATCCCTTTGGATCGTGCCACGATATTGTTCCAAACACAATATAAATCAGTTAACTGTTATTATACTGTTTGCACGGAACATAAATAAATTTTTGCTATTATATATTTCTATTTGGTCTTCTCTTTTCTTTCTGTCCCTATCTCCTCTTGGTATATAATATTTGACATTATCCGACTTTGTTGGTTTTTCTTCGCTTCTAATCAAACCAAATACAGTTCACTTTTGTTTTCGATTATTTTAAATTTGAATCTTCTTCAAGTTATAGGGATGGGGGTGTACTTTGGATTTAATTCTTGGCTTTCTCTTATTTCATGTTTACAAAAGCTTTCAAAGTAATTACACATATTTAAACAGTTACGAAATAAGGCCCTTAAGTGTCATTTATTCTAAAAAGCACTTTAGTTTTACCGAGCGGCAGGTGTACTAATCCTAAAAAGACTTCGGAAGTTACGAGGACGCCGCCGCCGTCGCCGTCGACCTACTTGCTTAATTTATTAATCGCCCTCTCTTTCTCTCGGAAGCGTATGCAAAACGGGCGCGTGTGCGTGTAATAACACCATCTGAATGTGCGACCACATCCAGAAGGGCCTACGTGTTCAGAATTGATCATCTGTTTAATCAAACTAGCGAATGTATCTTACGCGTTCATATGCTAAGCGTCGTCGTGTTTCCGTCCCTGTTCCTCTTCCAAAGGGGCAAATGTAGTCGAAACAGTTACATTAACACGAGCAGGAAAGCCACTCTAACTTCAGTCAGGCAAGGCCTCTCAGGCTCGTTTATGTGAAATATTATATCATTTCTGTTTATATTTTCAGTGCAAAAAGTTTTAATTTCGTTACATTATACATCGCTGGGCTCTACGTTTTATAAACGAAATGATTATTTTAACGGAAATGGAAAGGATTCATCATCAACAACAACCCTTATTTCATTTTCGAAATATTATTCATGAAAGGTATTCATTTTCTTTTGTTACAAATCACATATATCTTGATGCTTTAGACCAATGGAATGAAGCATCAAGCTGAAGGAATTTGGCCACAACTTTTCTTGGTGTATCAATTTTGAAGGATATTGTTTTATTCGTTGTAGTGCTTGCAGTTAGGTGACGTTTTCCCATTACAGGCACAAATTTTGAAGGAGGCACGTGACATTTCATTTCACCAGTGGAGAAGCAAACCTTTCTGATGAGATATCCCCTACTGCTAGGTGTTTTCATTTTATTGACAGAGATGAAGCTGCCAGTTAAGGGTTTATTTTCATCTTCGAGTGCCAGAGGGCTAATCTTAATACCGGAAAATTTTCGGGTCTTCAGAACTTCCAGTTTGACAAAGGTCGACATTTCGTTATTATTTCAAGAGACTCTGAGATGAAGTCTTGCATTTCCATGGATAACAAACACATAAGTAAGTTTAAGTAAATTAAGAAGATTGTAAAACAGGCAATATGGACTAGAATTGAGTTGTTTGTTGTTATCAGTAGTTCATTTCAATTATTTGTTAATCTGTCTGATCCTTCTAACGAAAATATCGACAAACTGTTTTCCTGGCAAACTCAATTTTGGCCGGGAGTGCAAAAGTCCGAATGAAACTACAGTGTGCAGCGAGAGCGCATGTGGCCGTCTGTCGCAAACATTACAATACAGCGAACTGTTTGATTTCGCTGCTGTGCTCATACTAATTGAAGTGGAATCCCCAGATGCACGCGGTCCAGGCTCCATTTCAATAATAGCCTGACATCTCCGGTGAATAACGGCCATCCCGCAGAGACCGCGAATATTTGCGCAAATTAAAACTAACTGGCTTTATCAGTCGACTGGGCAAATTATTTATATTCCGGTTACTAATCTTAACAAATAATTTATAATGCATTCGTTCGTGCGTGGCCTGATGTCCTAAGGGGCTTACAACAGTTTGTAGAGATTATCAGCAAAGTTTCTAATTGAACAAATTTGGTGGATGAAACAAATTGTTACATTATTTTGGAAAGGATCAAACAATAAAGTTGATGATTTATCAAACAGAGAAAAAAACTATGGTATTTGTTAGCAGAATTTATATCTACAAATTGTTACTAAAACGAAGACATCTGCAATAAACAGAAAATGTTTACATTTGATTGTAAAATAATATTTAATATGTAGTAAAATATGACACATTTTTAAGAAAATCGTGTAACACAAATAATAGTATATGTGTTACCGTAAATTGTTGAAAGTTTAAAAAATTTTTATTGCAGTAGATTGCAGTAGATTCCTCGAGTATCCTCTGTACAGGGTGGCCCAACATAAAGATTTACATGGCGACAACTTTCAAACTTACAACCAAATTTTAAGAATAATAAATGATGATCCTCATATGCTCAACAATATATTATTCACAGATGAATTGCCATTCAAAAAATGGACTAGTGAACAGACATAATATGCATTACTATTCAACAGATAACCCCCATTGGATTAGGGCAATAGTTTACTAAAAGCACTGGTCATTGAACGTCTGGGGAGGAATAATAAATTTACAAGTGATTGGACCGTATTTTTTCGAAGGTTCCTTAATACAGGCGCAACTTAAATTTATGTTTTCAACAAGACGGCGCTCCTCTACATTTTTGCAGAAACATAAGAAATTATTTAAATCATTGGCCTCGAAACCAATGCATTGGCAGAGGAGGATTCCTATAATGGCCACCACGTTGCCTTGACCTGACTCCTCTTCATTTTTTCCTTTGGGGTCATGTAAAAAATCAAGTTTACAAAAACGTTTCAACTACTAAAGATGATATGAAACAAAGAATAAGGCAGGCATTTGAAAATATTTCCAGAGATACATTACAAAAAGTTAAATTAAGTTTTGTAAAACGTTTAAATAATTGTGTGGAATACGAAGGCAGATCGTTCGAACTTTTAATTTAAAATTTTTGTTGTAAGGCGGCCATGAAGATTTTCTTATTATTATTTCTTAATTTACTTATTTTTGACGAATTTTGAAGTGTAGTTGTTAAGGGTTTCTCAAACTTTCAAATTCTATTTTTAAGATATTTAAATTAATATTATTCAATTGAGTTTTTGTCTTCAGTTTTTGTAAGTATTTTTTAATCTATGATTAGGGCTGCGTAAATTTTTCGAAATATCATAATGCATAATAATGTCTGTTCTCTAGCCGATAACTTTCGAATATCGATTTGTCCTTGAATAATATACTGTTGAACATATCAGGATCAACATTTATTATTCTTAAAATTTAGTTGCAAGTTAGAAAGTCGTCGCCATGTAAAGAGATGTATTTGGATTTTCTGTTGTTGTTGCCAGGACTGAAAACTGATTATCCTGATGTGTTGTGTTAGGTCGATTAACGGTTTTCTTTTTATAAAGAACACTACGAAACTGTTAAAAATAAATGTATATAACCTGATATCAGCAGAAAGCTACATTACTATCCATTCCTGAAATAAAAAGTAGGCCGTTTCGTTTAAAAAAAAATGAGGTACCAAATATTTCGTAAGAATCGATCGCTCGGTATAATGTAAAAAGATATCTTAATTTTGTTCAAATTTTCATAAAGGCCAAAGTCCTAAATATATCGCGTCAGATTGGTCTGTGTTATCTCAGTAATTAGAAATTCCTATTCAAACTGACTGAATTTTTGAAGAATTTTTCAAGAAAAAAAATTATTTTACGAAAGTAGTTCAATGAAATCAATATAGGTATATTTATACGGTGTAATCAGCTCACTGCGGCGCATCTAAATATCTAAAAATGTACAGGATCATTTAAGAAAATTGGTTTCCACGAACCGTCATTTTTCTGATTACTTTGTATAGTTCAAAATAATTTTACAATTTGCCGCGTGTTGTCTAGTATAAATTTCTGCGATGAAATGAATAAAAAGTCTAAGATGCGCCTGCAATAATCAAAACCGACTAGCAACATAATTAAAAAAAAAAATTATTGATATTGTGTGTGCGAATTTTACACTTTGTGTTAATAATCACTCAGGTTATGTTACTGATTCCATATATTGTAGTGTAAAAATTTTATAGTTAATAGCGTAATTGTGTACACATCTCTAATGAAGATCATAGCCGAGTGCCGGGGCTGCTGATAACGAATTTTGACGCTTAATCGGGCAACTAAAGATGTGGATTCGATCTTGCCTTATTATGTGCAGATTTGTGCAGATCTTGTAAAGAAATTCACAGGCTTACGCTTAGGTCATCTATAGACGTTAAAAAATAAGATAAAGGAATATTTCATTTAGAAACATTCGTATTTATCTTAGGAAATCATTTCTGCAGCACTGTACTAAATTCACATTCAGACAGTTTATTTTTACAAATTCATTTATTATAAATAAAGCAATCGACACTCAAACAGACAAGTCTGTTCTTGTTTATTCGTAGAGTCACGTACTCAACCTAATCATCATTCGCATTAAGCGCTCAATAAGAAGACGTAAATAATCACGTGATTACACCCACGTCAATGCAATTCAACAATTTGTGTAAGATCTTAACGTATCCAATGTAATTTTTTCTAACGAGTTAATAACTTACACATTTTCAAATTGTAGAAAACGTTTCATTGCGATTCTATTTTAGTTTTACATAATCTTTATTGAATAAAATGTGGAAATAAAATATTCACAGTCTGTTGAGGTAATTTTTACATAAGATGTAGAATGTTATACAACAAAGTGTTGAAACTTTATCTTGGTGTATAGTGAATACCGCTTTAAGTGAACTACTCAGTGGATTGAACAGTTAAAATTTTGTATTGTATCGCGATTTAGTGAACTGCGGTATACCTCGATATAGTGAATACAGTGTTGTTTTAGGGAATTCCCCGAAGTGCGCTGATGCGACCTAAATTTTTAATGATTCAGCTATTACTGTTTCACAAGTAACAGCGCGTGATAATTGTTATTCTTCTGTGGTACCTGTTTTAACAAGTGTAACTTGTGAAATTATTACTTCTGAAGTATTTTTACGTGCTATGAAGGTATGTACGCTTACGTTTAAGTTGTTCAGGTTCAAATTATTATTTAAAGGATGTCACAAAAAAAGCAACGTAGACATTTGAATTTGTCTAAGTAGGGTAAAATCCTTGAAGCATTACGTAAGGGAATAACCATAACAATTGGCGAAGAAATTTGGCATTGTAAAGTCCACTGTATATGCAATAAAGAAAATTACTGAAAATTTTGGGGCAGTGTCAAAGAGGAAAACTTTAAAAGTTTCTATGTACCCAAAAATGCAAACAGCATTATACACAAATGGCTTCTTACATAAAAATGTACCAGTTAGTGGATTCATGTTGCAAGAACAAGTAAAAATTTTACAGAAAAAATTGAACCCTTTTAATGCAAGTAGCGGGTGGTTGAATAGATTTAAAAAACGCTATCGTTTGCAAATATCTGGAGAAAAGTTATCTGCACAGCCAGAATTGGTGGATCCCTTTAAAGTGAAATTAAAACAAAAAATTGAGGAACTCAATTTGCGACCTGACTAAATTTACAACGCCGACGAGTCGGGTCTTTATTGGAAAATGTTACCAGAAAAAACATTTGTCACACATTCAGAAAAAAATGCTCCAGGAAGAAAATTAGCAAAACAGAGAATAACATTTTTGGTGTGCACAAACACAGAAGGAAGCCATAAACTGAAGCCATTACCAGAAAGTCGAGAAATCCACGAGCTTTTCGAAAGTTTAAGCGTCCTGTACATTACTAAAGCAGTAAAACAGCATGGATGACAACTTACATTTTCAAGAAATGGTTTCACGATATGTTTGTTCCAGATGTTACAAAATTCTTAAAAGACAATAATTTACCTCAAAAAGCGTTGTTATTATTAGAATGCTCCTAGTCATCCATCGGAAGAGGGATTAAAGAGTTCCAATGGTCTCATCATGTTCGTGCCACCGAACTTAACGCCCCTCATACAGCCTATGGATCAAAATGTCATAAGAATAACGATATTATTTTATCGTAAAAGATTGCTCTCACATCTAATAGCTAAAATCCTAGATATTAGTGCTTCATTGCAAGCTTATACGTTAAGGGATGCTGTTTCTAATATCATTTTAGCATGGAATGACATGCAGCCAATTGTCGTAAAAAATGTTGGTATGATATTTTGCCAATACAAGAAGATGACGAGGAAAACGTACCCCCTAAGTCAGTTAAAAATTCGCTTGCTTAATGATGATCTACATACAGCACCTTAATCTCTTACACATCTTCTTCACTGCATTAATCCAAATGTAGAATGTGAGGCAGTTGAAATAGAAGAATGAAACAAAGATATGGATTCTTCAGAGCTTCAATGTATTAACCTGAGGACTCAGATTCAGAAGAAGATAAAGAAGATATGAGTAGGATTCTTGACATAGAAGAAAAATTAGTTCTAGGCACTGAAATCACTAAACGAAGTAATCCAATGGACTGAAGAGAATGAAAATGAAATTGATTACTCAAGTTTACTTGTGTTACACAATTTGAGACAAAAACTAGCAACATTAACTTTAAGTGTAAAAGAAAAGCAATTAAAAATAACGTCTTTTTTTGCTCCGACACAAGCACCATGATAGTTTTATGTTTTTTGTTTATTTTGCATGCAATTTTAGATTCTTTTTTATTATATGCAATAATTTTTAAATTTTAACATAGTATTACAATTTATTATTTAAGAGTGTGTATTTTATTTTATTTTCCCCTTGTTTTTTTTTTCAGTCTTTAATGTAGTGAACATTTCAGTTTGGTGAACCGGCTTTGTCAAAATCGGTTCACTAAATCGCGAGTTTACTGTGTATCTGAATCTTTTTAAAAATTTTCAACAGTTGTGTTAATTTCTCCACCTCCATTTTACACAATATTGTGTAAAATCTCGATCTGTCATTTCTCTCTATGCCCAAATGAAACTTGGAAGCACAAATTTTTTTGTCAGGGATAACATTTTTATAAGATTATAACTAATTGTTATTATTGTAAAAGAATTCGATTAGTATAACTTGTGAACATATTTGAGATCGATCTGAAAACTAGAATAGATTTCTCTGTGTATAATATTTTTTCGTAGCATTTTTCATAAGTGGCACTAACACAAGATCAATATGATTTAATATTTCGGCGATAAATCAGGAAAGCAGCGCGATTTTCGTAAGTGGAAACACCGAAAAGAATTATATACAGCAATTAAGGTCGTAAATTTCCTCCGGCGGAATAAAATTTTGATGTGTTTCCCTTATAAATTTCCCCAGAAAGTCATATAACGGAAGGCTTTTAGATAATTCAGAAAGCAATTTCGGTTTTATTTTGTACAATAGAATTCATTGCCCACACATCTTTCTGGAGAGCTTAGCAGTAAAATTACTAAACCATCTCTTGGTTCGTGCTCGGTCAAATTTTATCGCAGGTAGCCATGAAAAAGTAAACGGTGTAGGAGAGAGAGAAAGAGGAAAGTCCCGACCAACCAATTGCGACGGAGGTTTATTTCTCCATCAAGTGTTGGAAGCAGACCATAAACCAGGAGAATTACTACGCCGGACTCCGGAGTTGACTGATCTGGAGAAGAACCACTGTGTCGCTCGATGTTTCTTGAATACTACATCACACTTGTATTATTCAGTATCTATAAAGCCCAGCTCTTTTATGACTACCAGACCACATAATACCTAATAACATCAAAACAAAGAAATGATGCCATAAATAATAAGCGCGCAGGGTGTTTGATATTACAAGTGATGTCTTAAGAGTAAGACAAGTAACCGGAGTATGATTTCTATAGTAGATTGGCAAGTGAATATAGTTAGCTTCCCTGTAAAGATCAGAGACGGGTAGATTGTACGGTAACCGCGAACGTAAACATCGAGGCAAACACGAATAAATCTTTCAAGGGCTGCCGACAATATACAAGTGAAGTTAAACGCGCGAGGCGGCGTATTTCATTTCAGCAGACTATGCAAATACCAAGGTGTCAAGATATTCTACAAGTGATTGTTTTGCAGAGTTACGTTCCTCGCTGCTGCTGCGAAAGAGAACTCTGCGGATTTCAATTATTCACAGACAAAGCGCGTTCGAAATAGACGGCCGATCGTGTGTCAAAGCTATGCAACTCACAAAAGATG
Organism: Serrognathus titanus; assembly: GCA_039766575.1. Classification (NCBI taxonomy): domain Eukaryota; kingdom Metazoa; phylum Arthropoda; class Insecta; order Coleoptera; family Lucanidae; genus Serrognathus; species Serrognathus titanus. The sequence continues at coordinate 3,048,884 of CM077911.1, forward strand.
TTTCGGTTTTTTTATGCTGCTCCCGGAAACAGCTTATTCATCAAGCGCAATTTTATGCCGTAAAAAGTTTATGTTGGAAACAGCAGGGTTTGTGTTACCGTTTTCTAGCGAGCATTTTTTTTATGTACTGTAAAAACTTTTGCCAGAAGCTAGAGGAAAAAAAGTTTGTTCACTCCAGCAGTAAAATGAACAAGTTATATGTAATTGACACCTGTGACTTGTACTCAATTTTCATCGACGAAAAAGGCGTGTTTGTGTTAGGAAGTAGATTTAGTCTATTAATTCAATTAAAGTAGACTCTTGTCCGATGGAAACGTTTCATTAACCGTTGATGGCTTCGTCAGGACTGTCGGGAAAGAAAAATAAGTGTTCTAAGTGGTCCTAAATCGAAGTTGGATTAAGTATAAATACGGGATAATACTTTAAATGGGAGTATAATAAAATTCACACTTTTTATTATTAAGTTTTTATCAGAGTAAAAACGAAAAGAAAAATATAAAATTGAATATCTGGAGTTTAAGAGCACTTCGCCCTTTCAAAGCACCTTCGCGTCTATTTGAAATAAGTGCTCATTGCAGACACATACGCTTACGTAAATGTCGCCGTTTTCTATTCATACTATCTCGGGACTCTCCAAGGGACTCCATTATAACTGGCAATAGTTATTTAATGCATTATGCTTAGAAGCTCTTCCAACTTTATTTTGTTTTAGCTGCTCCCGTCACAAATGAAAATTAAATGTAAATTGAAATTTGAAGACGGAAAAAACTCTAGCAATTTTTACTGTAATTGGAGCTATTTTATGAATAAATTATATAATAAATTATCTCAAATGGACACTGAAAATGGCACTAACGCTCAACGTTTCACTATCGCTTGATAGCTTCGTCAGGAGTCGTAAACCCGCATATGTAATACAGTAAACGTAGAGATTTATAACTTTCGCATGAAATAATAAGGAGATTAGCAGTTAGTGATACCATAAAAAATCGGCACTTTGCAAATCATTAAGATCATTACTTAAGTTAAACAAACATTTGTTAGATCGTCGCCAGCTCGAACGCGGATATAACGTCCCATTTTTATTGGGGCATTTTTATAATTTAAACAAATGTTGCAGCGATTTGCTTTAACATAGGCTTTGGCAACATGATAATGAAAGTGACCTTTGCCATTGCCATGGAGTTTCATTAAACTCCATTCAGAAAATGCTGGAAAACACACCAGCTACATATTGCATCAATTAAACAGTCGCCGGCATTATGCAAGCATAAATAAACCTTAATAAAAGTGGACGAATCTATGAAAATCGTGATGACTCACAGGGTAACTGTGCACCTTGCTCTCACACGCAGCGTTTTGTTCGCAATCGGAATTTCCGGCAGGAACCATATAAAATACGGCTAGTGCCGGGATTAGAGATCAGACAGTTTAGTCGTAAAATCATCGCCCGAAGTGTTCATAGTGTGAGTCTGACAGTCATAAGTTCCGTATGTCTCTCTGCATCCAGTACCATGGTTTGGTGAGCGAATTGATGTGCCGCAAATTAAAATAATCTAGTTATCGAGTTATGTAATAGCAGTTGCTTAAAAAAATAATTTTTGTAACATATAAGTTTTCAACAAGAATAAAAAAACAACATTTTTGGTGCAGTCAGTTAAGAATTTTTGTTAAGAATGGCTACGGATGATTTTATAAAAGCACTACTTGCAACAATAATAGAAGAACGGGCACAATCACAACGGTGATCAGCAGCATTGCGAGTTGATCCAAATGCTTATGGGAAGGCAAAATTTGAACTTTGAAGAAGGTGACCCTACGTTCATACAAACATCCTTAAATTCAAACATTTAAGACGATTGGCGAACGTATCATTCAAGACTCATGCTGCATTTTGAAGCTCATCATGTGATATCAGAAGAAAACATACCGAGCATATTTTTTATCATGGGTCGGTGATGAAACTTTTGTACTTTTACAAAAATTATTTGGCCCATCTGTTATCAGCAAACAAGCCTTTACTGTACTTACTGCAAGTCTTACCGAACATTTTAAAGAAAAAGCGCATCCAATGACCGCCCGAGTCAAATTTCACAAGACATTAATGACAAAGGACAGTCGTATGTAGAATGGGTCGCTGAATTTCGAGGTGTGGCACGTGAACGTCAATTTATTTATTCACAGTGTCAAAATGAACTGATTGACGAGCAAATACGTGACATGATTATTTTACACACTCCTCTTCCTCAAGTCCTAACTGCTGCATTACACACAGAATCCCCTCCATTGGAAACTGTTCTACGTCAAGCACAAAATTTGGAAGCGACTCTCGCCGCAAATCAGATGATTATTGGAGGCAACAATCAGATGTCAAGCGAATAATGTTGTCGTAAAAGTCCTAAATCCCATAATCTCACCTCAGATTCATCTAAATCGCACAAAAGAGCAACCAGAACGCAGCAACCAAAATTGCCTTCATGTCCGCAATGGAATTATCAACACAAGCGTTCGGAATGTCGATTTCGTAATACCACTTGCAGGAAATGCAACAAACGTGTACATATCGCATCCGTGTGCATGTCTAATGCTAATAAAGTGAAGAATCTCAATAGTAAAGCTCATGAGTTGGAGAACAAACAAAAATTTCAAATCATCTCAAACATCCCACTTACAGGTAAAACATATTCATGAATTGCCGATAAACTAACGAATGCCAATCGAGGATAGGGAACCTGCTTACAATGTGTACCCAACAGCCAATGGTGTCAAGCTCAAGTTTCTAATGGATACTGTATACTGGATAATTGGACTTACTGGATACGAAGCAATTGGTTTTCCGCAGCTCAAACCCGCAAGCACTCAAATTAAAGGTTATATTACGGTTCGTTTTTACTCCCCGTATTTCTTTTCGTAATTTCTTTTTTCATTCGCGTTTACTGTGTTCACTCTCTTTGGATTCGTGTTTTCAAGTTTAGTTCTTTATTTTTGTTGTGTTGTTTTTGGTTCTTTTTCGTAACTGTTGGGAACACTGAATTGAACTCAAGGAAAGAGGCACTGGACGTTTTTTGTTTTTTTCCTGTTTGGCGCCCATTTTGGTTTTCTTTCTGTAAGCACATTCATCGACGAAAGGACGCTTTGCCGTTTATTAACGTTATAGTGCAGTTTGAGTCTTTTTAACCGCCCAGATACTTGGGGATATATGTTTCGTTGGTGAAGAATCATTGGAATTATAAATCCAGCGCGTTTTGCGACTTTTACTTTTGCTTCAGATCTGCCGCCTTTGTTCTCAGGCCCTAAAACTTCTAAAGGGGTAAGTTTCGTTCGTTCCAGTTTATTTTCGTGGTTATTTTAATTAACATAGTTGTTATTCGTGTGCTTATGCACGTTGCATTTTCGTTGCAACCATTGTTAAATCTATATCTTTGTGAACCGTAGAAGAGATCTCTCGTCTACATTTACGCGTTTTACTACGCGGTGTAAATATAAAATTACTTTATCGAATCTTTAAATTTTTGTCAGAGCAGTTTGACCGTTTAATTTTGCTCAAATAAACGAACGTACCGATATTTCGTTTTGGTGTCGTTTCTTTTCTTTATTACGTCTTATACAGGGTGACTGTCGGTTTGTTTATGCACGCGGGTATAAACCTGCGGGAGTCCCGTCCATTTTTTTAAATACGTGTGCGTTCCTAGCGTGCCGCGTACTTTACTGAAATACTTGGTTAAATTTACGCTAGGCGGCGCCCCTTTTACATCCAGGTTTTGAGCCACCGACAATCATATTGTAGCCCACCCCGTCTCCACTGAGCTGGGCATAAAACCAAGTAGTTATTGCAACTCAAACATTTCAATCAAAGGATATTTTATATGCAATGCACAGATCCGGTCAAAACTCCGGAAACTCCGGATTTTCGTAGTAGATTCACATGATACAGTTAATATTTTTGGTCTCGATTGGTTCAGAGCTTTTGGTTACAATATTTCTCAACGAGATACACACGATCCCGAATTAATTAATGTATTGGAACTTGTATGCCATGTATCGTCTATACCCGTAGAGTCTCCCGAGTCTTCAGCTAACGCAACAGTCATCAATAAATTTTGCAAGCAGCATCCACAACTTTTCAAAGAAGAATTGGGTCAATGCAACTCATTCAAAGCTTCATTTCGTCTAAAATCAACGGCAGCACCAAAATTCTTCAAGCCGAGACCAATCCCATTTGCTCTTAAAGATAAAGTTAACGAAGAGCTCAAACAACTCGAAGCTGCTGACACCTGTATGATTTAGCCAATAGGCCGCACCTACTTGGTCGTAGCACAGATAATAGAACTAAACAGATGGCTCATCAAATGCTTTAAATTTGACGCTCCAATTTGGAGACAAACTCAGTGTTAGTTTGGAGACAGCGCACCAAATATGTGGTGGCGCTACTATTACAATAGCAGAGTGGAGAACCGAAACCTGTAAATATAAGTAATACTTAAACGAACTCTATAACTAAGAGATGTGATGCAAAGCTTAAAAGAAGAATTAACAGCATATTATAATCGTACGTCACATTATCGGGTCTTGGCCCCACTTTAAAAGTATTTCTCTGTTACTTCAAAGAGACATCTAGCGATAGGTGAGCCAATTGAGATTTGGAATTAGCAAATGGTTTGCGACAAATGTTCGATTTTCGAATTTGTGCATACACGTGACATCTATCGTGCATTTAACAAACTATTTTTAGAGCGTCCATTCGTTCCTATCTCGTTGGCTATCTGGAGAGATCTATTATCTGTGGTCGTAGTTACCGCACAAAATTTTCAATCATGCTGACTACAAAACCTTGCCTGGTTTTTCGACGACAATATTTAAAGTCAATGACCCAATTTATGTGAAACTGTATACAAAAGAGTCACATACGTGAGTTAAAGGTCGCATCATTCAAGAAATTGGTAAGATGACGTACCTGACGTACCTCGTCAGCACCGCCAGAAGCGGAACTCATCAACGACATCAAAATCAGTTGGGTAAAGGCACAAATGACGTTCCTGTTCCTAACTCGGAGAACAACGACGAGGATTCTTACAATCTTGAATCCATCTTACGAGAGGCATCCGAGATTAAACAAAAGCAGCAATCTGATACAGCAAACCAAACCGATAGCAGTTATGCATCACAACAAGAAACAGTTGAAGCCACTCCCACAGTTGTAACTGATCTTTCTGCGCAGACTGTACGACGTTTACATCGCTATCGGCGTCCACCAGTTCGATATGTTCCCGGAAGTTGAACATATAAGAGAGGAGGAATGATGTGCCACAAATTAAAATAATCTAGAGATCAAGTTATGTAATAGCAGTTGTTTATGTTTTGTAATAATATAAGTTTTCAATAAGAATAAAAAACATAACACGAGCATTAAGTTATTTTCCAAATGTTATGTTTTATTGGAGACTAAAATTTGCTTTGTTTGATGTGCAGAATGCCATTTCTTCTTTTTGTAAAATGATTTTGAATTGTTTTGCTTTGTTGCGTATGATATTGTTCTGAAGTAATCTTCAATTAAATTTAAATTTTATATTTGTCTAAATTATGCTGTTTAATAATTTGACTAAATTTATTATATGTATTTGTCTTTGATTCTTTCTTAAAATTATTAGTAGTAAACCCTTAAATGTAATACAATAAACGTCGAGGCAGGTTATTTATGATTTTCTTACGAAAGAATACGGAGATTAGTAGCTAGTGATACGTAAGCCATGAAAAAATAATGATGAAAGATTACATTCTAATTTTTAATAGTATTTAAGTAATAGAAATGCACCAAACAATGATACTCATTTATTTCCTTAATTAATTAATTTAAGGAATTAAATGAAAACAGTAATCTTAAATTATACCTAACATTATGTAGTAAATTAGATAATAATTAATGCAGTAGCGGTCATATTCTAAAAGTATTATTGGAAAAAGAGCACGCCGTTATTCATCCATTCCTTAATTTATTATTTTATTACTTTATTACGTTCAGACTACACAAACAAAATTCCGAGAGATCGTGCGGATTAACATGTATTCATTCAAAGAAATACAATAAAAATGCATTGATTGTATTTAATGGATTTTCTTTTCTGAGTATGCAGTGTTGTAATATAAATTAACTAATAGCAACATTCATTTATTTTAACCAATTAAATCATGTCACGTGTTATTAGTTTATAGAATATGGAATTTCATAGTTATTGTCGATTGTCTAATGTTCACAATACTTTGGTTCATTGATGTAAATTGCTACATTTTATTAGCAGCTTCTATAAATTATTATTATTAACAATACGCAAAAATTGGCTTATGCTTTAGATGTAAGCAATCGGCATTTTGCATTGCGTAAGTTAAATTTACGCCATCGCGGAAAAATTCGTTTACCTAAAAGTTGCATAATCAAGCGACTTGATTTGCCATCCTCAGTCATGACTGATCTTTGAAATGAACCTAGATTCCGGGAATAGCAGCTGCATGTTGCATCACCAAAGAATCGCCGAAGTGACTCGTTTATTTTAAATCAAAGAAAACACTCGATCCTAGGAAAACCTCGAGGCCTCGTAGAGCAATTTTGAAACTTAAAGCCCACGTACAAGGTCTGGTTCGTAATTGAAATGTTCGGTGTGAACCATATAAAAGAGGGCTACTTTCACGCTTAGTTATTATTCAGACAGTAGTCGTGTGATCGTACCATCGGATCATGGGAGTCTGAGAATATTATAGTGTGTGATCATATTTCGAAAATCCGTCTGTTTCTCTGTCTCTAGTATCATGGTTTGGGTGAGGAAATGTTAATTTATTTGCCAATTGATTGTACTGTAAAAAATAACAACTGCTTTTTAGGGGTGCAAAATGCTATTTCTTTAGTTATAAAAATATTTTGAACGTGAATACGTGAATTGGCTTATAATTAAATCAGTAATCAACGCAAGTAGATATTTAGAAGCTTCTTCCGTTCTCGAGCAGCTGCATATGGGTGGCGACATTGACTGAGTGATTGTGAAACTTTATTTTTTTACGATGTATTTAGAAAAACCGAAACTCACGTATATCTCAGGAACGTGCAATGTTTTTTAAACAAAAGACGATGCACTCTTTTTTGAGTTAGACCACTGATATTTGCAGAATTAATTCTTTTAGGTGATGAAGAGCAATAGCTCTTTAAAACAGCAGGAGACTACTTAGAAATAAAAGAAAGAGTACATCGTGGTTAAGAATGATTTACGATACGATCAAATATGTGATCATTATTTCGAGTGGCTTATATCAATAATCCTAGAACTTTTTCATCCCTTAAGGCCCAGTGTCTATAATAACAAATTAGTTGGAGGTGCTTTGTCATCATCAATAAATTAGTAACGTCATTCAGCGTAAGCCGAAGAGTCCACTCTGTGGAATTCTGCGTTTTCGAGTTTGCAGAGGGATTGAAAGAGACGCAAGGTGTCTCGAGGGTCGCTATGACAGCAAGCCTTATCTGGCCCCTAGAAGACATCTTCGTCTTGTGAGCCGTTATCGCCGGCAGCGCGCCTTGAAAGACACTGCTCATTAATCTTGCTAAACCATGCAAAACTTATCGGGGACGTTGGAATACACTGGCTACATGATATATCGGTATTGAAACTTATAATAGGCCTTAGGGAATCGCTGGCTGCACCGAAGAAAGTTCCGACGCGCCCGTTTACACCACCATCGCCCGGCCCGCTCGTCGGTTGCAAGTTTACAAAAGACCGGGCGGGAAAAAACGAGCTGAATATTTTATGCGAGATATGCTCTCAAGTTTTGATTACCTGTCTATAAAGTGAGCGACCGATATCTGATATTAAGTCGCTTCCGCTTCGGTGTTTACCGGAGTGTCGCACTTTTAACTTATGCGTCGTTTACGTACGTCGTTTCGGAATTTTATTTGCCCATCCCCCAACTCTGAAAGCTCCTTTTTTTTCTGGAGACGATTTGTCTAAATGTCGGGTGAAACGTAAATGGAATCCTTTTTTGATCCAGAAATTGTTTCAAATTTTATTCGATACACAGAGAGAAATGACAAAATGAGATTTTACACAATATTGTGTAAAATGGAGGTGGAGAAATTATTAACGCAATTGTTGAAAACCTTTAAAAAATTCATATCTACCTTAAAAAGTTTACATTTGTTTGTAGCAAAATTATTGCTCCATTTTGGACTAAAAAGTTCCATACTACATTGGCTTTTGTATTACCATAAATTCTCATAAGTGTGAAGATAAAGCTTCAACATTTTGTTGTATAAAATTCCACATCTTATGTAAAAATTTACTACAACAGACTGCGAAAATTTTATTTTCACATTTTGTTGTATAAAGTTCTATATATTGTGTAAAACTGTAATAGAATCGCAATAAAAAGTTTTCTACAATTTGAAAATGATTAAGTTGTTAACTCGTTAGAAAAAAATTACCATTTGATATGTTAACATCTTATACAAATTGTTGAATGGTATCACGTGATTATTCGCGTTTTTTTATTGGCCAGTTAATGCAGATGACGAGTAAACAAGAACAGACTTTAGTTTTATTGGCGCCTGTTTTATTTATGATGAATGAATTTGTGAAAAATAATCTGGCTAAACGTGATGTCAGTACAGTGTTGCAGAAATTATTTGAAGGTAAATACGAATGTTTCTAAATTAAATATTCCATTATTTTATTTTTTAGCGTCTATAGATGGTCCAAGCCGGAACCTGTCGAGCAAGTATCAGAATGAATTCTGCCGTATTCCAACCTGTGAATTTCTTCACAAGCTCTGGACCTATCAGGACAAGATCGAACCTACATCTTCAGTTGCCCGATTAAGAGTTAAAATTCGCTATCAGCGGCTCCGAACACTTAGCTGTGATCTCCTTGTTTAGAGATGTGTTCAGAATTACACCATTAACTGTAAAATTTTCATACAATATATGGAACCAGAATCACAATTTGACTGATTATTAATACAAAAGTGTATAATGCAAACACAATATCAATCAAAATATTCCACAATCGGGTAAAAATTTACTATCCTTTACTGTATTAGTTTCCAAACACATTGTTAAATAGTACTATATACACTGTGTCCCGATTTCGAGGCACACTATTGGTATTTTGGTTATTAGAAGAGATAGAGGAACGGTTAAATGGGGAATGTTTTGCAGAATTCAATCCTCGCGACAAATCTCATTTCAAATTCACCATAACTTTTTTAAATTTTAAGATAATTAAAAAAAAAACCAAAATTTCCCGATTTCAATTTTTGTTAATAACTCGATAACACTTAATGTGACCTCTTTTAAAGTTTTACAATATTCAGACACTCTTTTAAGACAAAGTTTTTGACGTAAACAAAAACCCCCGAGTGTCATTTGTTTTCAAGTTATTAGTGCTAACTTTTGTTTTTCTTATGGCAGCCATTTTGGATTTTCGGTTAGATAGGTAGTCTTTAAAAAGAGCTTTTTAACGATGTACAACATACCCCAAAAATTTTTATTTGTAGGGGAGATATTAACAAAAACATAAATTAATCTCTAATATGAAATTAGTAGGTTATGAAATGAAACACCAGTGAGAAATGCAAGCTTACAGATATGCTAAGTATTACCGTAATAGTTATTTATTAATCTAGCGCGAAAAGTGACGATTTAAAGTACGAGCAAGTTTCCAGCCGAGGCTGTAATTACTTACGAGTATCTTAAAAAAAATCTTTCCGGCAGAGATAAATACAAAATTGTATTTAAAGAAATTTTGAGTTTGGATCTTGCGTAAATAATTCGTAAAAATGTAGTAAACGGTAACCAATTTTCATAGGATGGGAACGTTTAGGAATGGCAACGAAATTAAATGAATTGTTACTTTGGAAAGAATACAAGAATCCGCTACAATCTACAAAAAGTTCTAGGACTTTAAAGTTTCACTTTTTGTCCTATAAATGATCCGAGAAATGTCACTTTAAGTATCGGTATGAAATAAAATAACGAAACGTTACTGACGTTTGATTTCATATTAACAAATAGACTGCCCAATGAAATTAGTAAAGGAAGGATGGCTATACCTGATTGCTCCAGGAAGTCCATTGTCCTATGGGCAACGTGAGGTCGAGCGCTATCCTGCTGGAAAAGGGCACCTGGTATGCCTCTAACATAAGGAAGAGCAACTTCTTGTAGAACATCCCCAATATAGCGTTCCGCTGTCGTAGTACCATGAATAAATACTAAAGGAGACCTACTTCCTGCACTGATATTACCCCGTACCATTAGTCCCACGGTGCGAGCTACATGACGTTTTACAGTGTGTTGTTAATTACGTCGCTTACCTTGACGTCTTCTAACACGTTGTCGTCATCGATCGTGTGTTTACAAACAAAACCGAGACTCGTCACTAAAGATAACTGAATCCCATTCATGGTTCCAATGACTTCGGTCACGGCACCATTAGAGACATTGTCTTCGATGATCTAGAGTCAAAGGTAGTATCAATTGAGGTCTATACGAACGTAGCCCAAATGCCTTAATCCTGCGATATGCTGATGACATAGAGATCTGCCTTCCCAGTGCATTATACCGGCAATCCGTGTTGTTGAAGAGAATCGGTCCCTAAGAGAAAGCAGACGAAGACTTCGATCTTATCGATCCGTAGTCTTTCTCTAAGCTCCAGTACCTTGGCGACGCTTACTACGCCTTCCTCTGCCTAAGCACGATTGGATCTGATGACCGTGGCAATATTGCAATCGATCCTTCTTGCAATTTCCCCGAAAGGAATTTCAGCTTCGCGTAACCCCACGATTCTGGCCCTTTCAAATTCAGTTATTTGGTGGAATTGCTTACGTCTTCTTATTCGAGGCATTCCCTAAATTCTTAACAACACTAAATTTGACACTAATTCAATGTGTCAAAGCAGGAAATCGAAAATATTTGTCATGATTGTAACAAAAATTTGAAGTACAATACACTTAGATAACTTGATGCAGCTAATCAATTTGTTTGAGAATGTAATCATTCACCAAATTTCACTGTAATATTTCTATTCCTTTTAGGTGATTTTTTTTTAAATGTGTCATATTTTACTTCAAACATTATTCTACATTATTCTATAATCAAATGTAAACATTTTCTATTTATTGAAGGTATCTTCATTTTGGTAACAATTTGTAGATATAAATTCTACGGTGCTACTGTTGTAAAGTGCGTTCTACTCTCGGAATGTACCTGAAAAGCCTGAAAAGCTTTCTTTATTAAATAATTTATTTAATTAAAGTAAAAAATAATAAAATTAAAATTATTAATTTAAGAACTTAAATATTGATTCATTGTAATATGAAAATAGAAGTAACAATTATCACAAAATAATTGTTAAAAGTAAAAAATAATAACAAAATGAAAAAATATCACTTAGTTACTTAACTATACACAACAGGAAGTAAAAATGCGAGGAATAAACCATCTTGATCCTTCCTCAAATTTTTCCAACTAACGTAATTTAAATGCGTTTGCAAATGATTCAGTGGAACTCCTTGCATCTTTTACAAATTGTTTATTTTAGCGTCCAACCATGAACGTTCAATATTTCGGGTATAAGCGCCTGTTTGTGGATCGACATAATTGTGATGGTGATTCACAGGGTGGTGTACAAATCCATGTTGCCTCAAAGTACTGTAGGCAAACCACTCATCTGAATGGATCACCGATCCTACTTGAACTTCATGTTCGGTATTAGAGTATCCCGGTCTCATCTGTCTTCGACAAAATACCTTATTCTTTTTTGTTTTTATGTCAAGAACCCATGATTCCTATTATTTTCCATTTCTGCGTCGCTATTTTCGGATTTAGCGACTATGTCGACGTTCAGGAGTCGCCCTCAATTATATTTTCGACGACCAGCTAATTGAACTTCATCAATTTCAACAGGATCTTCTTGAATCCCAATCAGTTGTCCCCCTCGATCAACTATTACCATTGAAGAACACACTTCTCGACACAAGTTAATCCAATCACATATAGTGTGTGTATCACTTTTATTGTAAACTTTCACTGGTTTCATTTTCTGTATGGAGTTAAGAAACACCCAGTATATAAATCTCCCAAAAGCATTGTTTGAAAAATGTTACATAGGAACTACTAAATCACATACACGTCAAATTTGTATGAAAATTATTCAAAAACTAGTGCCGCTGAATACGAGGGTAAAGCTGAATTTATGAGAATAAGAAAATCTAGTAGGCTGTGAAAAACAAAACGTACAGCGTTATTTAGAGCAACCTTTATTTGTCATTTGAAGTTTATTTGTCATTTGAAGTTTAGTTGTTGAAGTTACGTTCGTTAGAACCCAAGTTACTAATTTTTTAAAGTGAAATTGCAAGTAAAAAAATGGAATTAACCGTAGAGCATTTTCGAATCATGATTTATTATGATTTTAAAAAAGGTTTAAGCGATTATGAGTGCAAAAAGAGTTTAGATTCGGCTTTTAGTGAACGAGCACCTTCCTTAGCTACAATTTATCGATGGTATAACGAATTTGAGCGCGAAAGGAATTCTGTTCAGCATCAAAAAGAAGCAGGGCGTCCTCCTTCGGCTGTTACCGACAAAAGCATTGTTGCTATTAAAAAATTAATTGATGAGGACAATACGTATGCAGTAATAGAGCGTCAACTCAAGATTGGATCCTCTGCTGTAGCAACAATCATACACGATCACCTGGATTTAAAAAACTGGTTAGTCTTTTTGTGTCGCATCACCTTTCTGACTTCCAAAAAGCAGAGCGTGTAAGAATTTGCCACGAAACTTTAAATTCCTTAAATAATGGCGGACACCAAATTTTTTCCAAAATAGTGACAGGTGGCGAAACTTACATTCCCTTTTTCGACATATCTACCCGCAAAGAAATTCACGACGATGAAAAAACTTTAACAATGACCAAGAAGCAGTGAGTTATGAAAAAAGTTATGTATGTGGTATTCTTCAGAAGTACGGGTCGAGTAAAGGTAACTAAGCTAGATGGACGAAAGGCTAAATGGTACACTGAAAAATGTTTTCCTGAAGCGAGTCAGTAGAGTTCCATACGGCAGCTTTAAACTCTCCAGTTTTTGGCTGAATAAAATATAAAAGTAATAGAACATTAGCCACTTTTGCCTACTTTTTGGGTTTAAAAGGAATTTGCGGGGTAGAAGCTTTTCGTCAGAAGAAGAGGTTGATGCTTCAGGTCACGCTTATTTTGAAGGTATTCTGAAAGATGATTGGTTGGGAGCTTTTGAACAGTGTATCATTGCTGAAGGTATTTACTTCGAACATATTTAAAATAAAATCCTAGGAAACATTAACCGAGTTTTTTATTCTTAATAAATTCAGCTTGACCCTCGTTTTACATTAGAAACATGCAGGTAGACTGCACACTACAGTAGCACCAATTCTACAATTGTATTAACAAATATCATTGTTTATTCTCTGTGTAGCTTTATAAATAATTATTAATTCCACTTAATTCCATAATAAATAATAAAATTTTTACGTCGCTATTATCCAAACATTTCCAGCTAAAACCCAAGCAATTACATCTGTCAGAATCTATTGTTAAACAATAAATAACATTATTTCAGTTTATTTACGCGCACAAACAGAAATGCCGGAAAATTATTTTAATGTACGGACATTTAATTGCCTCTAAAGCCCGTAATTATTTTTAATAGAATTTCGTTTGATGAATTTTTTTTGCGTCGCATTGTATTCGAGCGTAAATAAATTGAAAATTTAGCGCTTTGACGACCGAAACAAATGACGTTTAAAGTTTATATTTAGTTGAAAAAACTGCACATGCACATATCTCTGTGTGTTTGTAAATAATGCACAAACATAAAAATACTCTGTTCGCTCGGTGCATATTGATAAATTCCGGTGATGATTCATTTTGACTTTCAAAAATGTCTGCAAATAAATTCTTAAAATGTGCAATGATTATTTATTTCAATGTGCATGATATTATTTATTAAATCCCATCAAACACCCTTTCGTTTAATGGGCAACAATAAGTAGAGAATAAATGGATTTAATTTGATGTAAGGATAAATGTTATAGCGGTCGTTAATCAGTTGAAGACGTATGTCACCCTAATCCGAATCCCTCAATTAATATCGAACTATATTTCACCCTGCCGATACTTCCTGGGAGCCAGTGCAGCTGTATATTGCCAATAATTGTCGCTGCTACAGTAGGAACCACAACGTATTATTACAGTCATTCTTCATCGCCGCTGGAAATTGAAAAACGCGTCCGCGGCAATCACTACTTCCGTTCAGAAATTTATTATTACACGAACAGACAACGGAAGAATCTAATGAAATCATTAAAGCGAGAATTACAGTTAACGTCGAATACAAAGAATTTCTCACCGAACTTATTAATTCTATTTTAGAAAGACATTTTTCCTTTTTTGTTTTTGATGGCTTTGTATTTACAGAGTACTTACTAAGTTTGGAAAATCTCATTCCGGACCCAATAACAGTGAGTGCCACATGTTGTGAACAAGGAAACTGCCGTATTTCACATGGACTCTAATAGCCGATGGTTTAGGCAGTACGTAAACGTAAGTGGTCCAACAGCGATAAGGGAACGGAATCGATCTATTTCGATGAGAGAGAGAGAAAGAGAGCACACTCCGGTGAGCATTAAGAGTAGGTTAGGCACGGTTTACAGTCCTCTTCAGCTTTTGGATCGGCCACTGACGCTTTTAACATCGCAAATGGGTTGATGTATTACCCTCGAATGGACCGAAACGCCCCGAGACTCGCTGAATACGTAAATCGAAAGTTTACACTATACCGGGCTAACTTATGATACGCGTTTTATTGAAGGGCATTAAATCGTGAATGCAGAACACATTGAAAGGAGTGCCTCTAAGTCGCTTTTTGATGTATGAAAGTTCTGTTGAAATTCGACGTTCTTTCGTTGAATTCAATGCACATGCAGTTTTATATGGAAGGAAAGAATAGTTGTATTGTGTTGCATTCAGAAATATATTTCGCGTCATACGTGTAACTTTACACGAAAAATATGCTCGCGTTTTATTTTTATCAACTAAAATATTCTCTTCTTCGGATTTTAGTTTCTGAAAGCTTTCCTGATACAACTTGACAATAGATACAATCGCAATCAAAAATGTTTTTGGTTGAAAGTATTTTAAACGCTTTTCTCTTCTAGTTACATCAGTTTCGCACCTACATTTTAATCGATTATACCCTGTATTATCATTAAACTCAATTTACGATTGACCAAAGAAAAAGAATAACTGTATGAACTCGCGAATCGGTTCTTACCACGCGTTAGGTAATGAGAGGTACAGAAGTTTGTTGGTAAAGAAGTTCCGAAAGTGAAAACGCGTGCATAAATCACGGTCGCACAGCTAAGGTAGTACCCTTTCAAGAAAATTACTGCTATTAATTTTAATTACGGAAGATACAAACCCACAGCAGACGTGTACATGTGTAATCAGATTAACGTGTTTCTCTACCTTTTCCCGAATGTAACAGCGCCGAAAATTGAACGAATTCATTTGGAACAAGTAAGGGAATTAATCGATCAAATCTTCAAAAAAAAAAAAAACAGAGAATTTTGATGTATACATGCAAACTAAAACAGTGTAATTTCAATGCAGTACAACTGTAGGAATTTGGATGTAATTGCGCGTTAACATGCTCCAAAATGTAACTAAATACAGCAGCGAAACTGTACTAAATTAAATTCATTTTTCTTATTTTGGAGGTAACCAGCTACAATTATGTGTCCGTTGATGGAGAATTCGTGTTTACCACACAGCAGTGTATGTTTGCGAGTGTCTAGTAGGCGGGCACTTTATGTGGGGGCAATGGGGGCCAGGAGGTATTGAAACGGGCGCTACGTGTGCTGAATTATATGAATGTGTGTGTGTGTTAAACGGGACGACACATGGACATATTTCTCAAATAACGAAGCTTTTAGGCAAACGAGCTTTCTTCTCCAACACTCTTTTTATTACAAGAAAACTAAACTGAATCTTGTTACTAGATAATGAACAGCAAACTTTACTTCGACCTCAGAAGAATATAACAAATTTAATTAATTTCCTTTACCCATATTTTCCACGATGTCTTAATTGTACGGAGGTAAAAAAAATTAAACACGTAACATTCCACCGCACGCATTAAAAAAAAAGCTTCACTACGTGACCTAGAGTAATTTGAAAAAACCCATTATTACACGCACCTGGTTTACCTGCGAGGTATTATTTTATCATTTCCCTCCGTACTGTTTGTCTAATGGCTTCTTCGCTGCCCGCAGGCGAGCTTGAAATTTCCTTTTCTAAAGTAAAATCTATTATAAAAGATTTTGCGATGGCTTGTATCGGGCCTGATCGCAGGGGAAATCTTTTTCGAACGCGACGTTGCATTTGCTCCGAGGGCCATAAGAGATTAAAATTCCTTCGATAACAAGACCTACAGAGACAACCAATCGTTTAAAGGATTCTTCAAGAAAGGTTTTTCCTCAAAAATACACTTTAAAACATTAGTAAATTAAATGGTGGAGGTGCAAAGATGTTGCTTTAATAAGTATGAAAATATTATTATCTTTACATTTAAAATGTATATCTTTCTCATTGTTAGCTTTCTATTGAAGCAGCTGTAGCATGATAATGAATACATTATGCAGAGTTGATACAAAAGGTAATTAATTCTGCGGACACCATCGTGTAAGGTAGGATAATGGGAAATCTTTTAACGGGCCACTACTCATGATTTGCATGCATAATCTCTCGTGCTAATGGTAAATAAACGTTAACATTATAAAAGTATGATAAAACTCGACATATCTTCATAAATGCTAAAAGCTTCGCTGACATAACATCTACCAGATGAGGCACTCAGCATCAAGAGCGCTGATGGAGCCTGTCACTCCCTGAAGCCCCATATTTAAATTCATGCCGTCATTAAGAAGTTTGTTGACATTTTAATACAGATAATGGAAATTTCGGCGTAAAATCCTAGTGCTAAAAAAAAGGGGAAATCGCGTGTATTCATTTCAAATTCCGAATATTCCGTCAACTTCTAAACCAAGATACTCCATTGCATGTTTTCTAGAGTACACATTAAATTGTCACATTTCATTATAATTATAAAATCGAACTTTATGTTAAAGCCTGTTTAATCGGAGTTGGAAAAAGTGTGCCCTAATATGTAATTAATTTTAGCTGACGCTAATGATTTCTGACATAAATTTTCATTTAATAGAAAAAGATGTGCCTCGCCTGTCAAATGATGTAATAATCTCTACGAAAGCAGAATTTGCCCAAAGGCTTCGGCACTTTAATAATCAGAGAGAGAATCAGTATTTTTGCACAGCGACAAATTGCATATTTTTGTTACGTTATTAAAAATAGTATCATTTTTCCATGCAGGGTCCATCCAAGTCCGGATGCAGTGAAATAATTTAAAAATTTGCACGGTAAATTAACATGCGTTTGCATAATTAATAAAATATAAAAATCGAATGGCAAATTTGTAGCGCGCTTCAAGTGAAATAATGCAAATGTTCGAATGAACAGGAGATTTAAAAACGTTTAAAATTTTATGTAAAATCCAGCGGACTGCATTTTTTGTTGCTTTCAATAGCAGAGTTTTTATTTCTGATAATTTGAGACTGCGTTCGTTTCTGGCACCTCCACCACGACCCCTAATTGATATTAATATTGCAATTCATTAAAATGTATTTATATCTACTTGCTAGCTATCCCTGTTTCGCACTGAGTACAGTGCTTTTAGGTGCAAGGTGATTCAGGCGGTTAAATGGCGTATTTCCAATTCAAAACTATCCGTATGGTAGACAGTTAAAATATTTAAAGTTTCATAAACTTAAAAAAATTTGACATTTCAAAATCAAAAACAATGTTACATAACCAACTTAATCTAATTAATTTTCGTTTTATACAGTGTGTAATCGAATCCATTATAACTACGTTGGTTATAGTAATTTATTACATCATGCTCTTCCTACTTTATCTTTTTACAGTAGCTCCAATCACAAATTAAAATGAAAAGAACACGACTATGTAGTGATGTTCGAGAAAAGGATTCAAGATTATTTTTGGACGTTAAACTCTCCTAAAAGCTCGACTTTATTAATAAGTGCAATTATAAGATAACTTTTTCTCTATATACATATACATATATATATACATACATACATACATACATATACATATCAACTATCTCCTCTGAATACATAGTAATCAGGTGCTGTGTTATTACCTCAACTTTCTTCGTTATTTCTACCTTATTTACATAAAGGAAGGTCCAACGCCAAAAGCTTAACTGCAGCATGAAATTACAAATGAGTGTTTGAGATGTGTTTGTAAAACAACTTTGGTGTTTTTCTATATAGTGTGTAATCGAACAAGTTTCACTTACTGTAACCATTATTAATACACAAGGTAAGTTATGACATACGTGTGGGGAAAGATCAATAATAACTCCGGAAAAAATTAGTTTACTTTTCATAAAAAAAAAATGTTTGAGATGGATTTGATGTAATTTAAATGCCCCAGATGAGCGAAGTTTACTATTACGTACAATAAATATAGAGAAGTTAAGCCCCAGATGTAACACCATAAGAGTTGGGGCAGGTCATTTTATAACTTTTGCACAAAAGGAAACGGAGATTAGCAATCTGTGATACGTAAGCAATAAAAAAATAAAGATGAAACATTTACATTTTATTTTTTTAATAAAATATAAGCAACAGAAATGCACAAAATAATTCTTATGAAATAATATTAATTTACTTAATTGATCAAATTAAAACAGTAATCATGAATCATACCCAAGAATAAGCAAAAAGATGTTTTTAATTAATTCAATAGAGGGAGGTCACATTTTAAAAATATTGTTGGAGAAAAAAGCACGAAAGAAAAAGAAACAAACAAAAATAAATAAATATAATAATTTACTCAAATCATCGGTACCAGCCGTCTTTTACATGTGGTTCAGAAGGGAAATTCCGATTACGAACAAAACGCTGTTTGTGGGATCAAGGTCATCCTGATTTTTTTAGATTCGTTCGTACATGTCACAGCTTCGCTTCTTTTCTTAATATTAATAGTTGTTACAGTAGGTGAAACTTATTCGATTACACACTGCATAGAAGAATATAAAAGGTTTTTTTTTACACTTATTTGTCATATTACGAAAGTTAAGGTTTTAGCGTCACGGTTTGCGTTTTCTTTTACGTAAACAAGGTTGAAATTACGATGAAAGCTGAGATATTATCACAGCAACTTGTTACTATGTATTCAGAGTAATGATATGTACGTTAATAGAGAAAAGGTTATCTTACACTTATAAACAAAGGTTATCTTACACTTATAAACAAAGTTGAGTTTCGAAGAGAGCATTAAGCTTATAGTTAAAAATGCACCTAAATCCGTGCTTTAGTTATAATGGTTGTGATGCGATGCTGAATTTACGGTTACGTACTGGCATCAATTACATTTTTACATGCGCGTGCATGTCTTTATTATTGTTATGAGAATTAAAAAGAAGTAGGTTTTGCGAGCACACTATTGCATCACCGAGGGCCTTGTTCAGGAGAGATAAAATTCTTTCTCATCAACCCGCGTATGTTCATGCGCCACCTTCACAGCTAATCGAAACTCCCACTCCCACCAAGCAAAACGGAGCTGCGCCGCAGTGCGATTTCCAGTGTCAATGTCGAGCTATTTGAAGGTGTGTGTGACTTTCGTATACATGTGAGAGGTTTTATTTAACTTATTATTCGTTGAGATACAACTGAGAATCAAATTAGATTATCTGATGTAACTCTCATAAATAAACAACTGTGAAGTTAGCTTCCACAGCTCACATAGAGGCACAGCGTTACAGGGA
The DNA here is from genome assembly GCA_039766575.1 of Serrognathus titanus. NCBI lineage: Eukaryota > Metazoa > Arthropoda > Insecta > Coleoptera > Lucanidae > Serrognathus > Serrognathus titanus. The sequence goes on from CM077911.1 coordinate 3,068,816, forward strand.
CGGACTGGCCTCAATAATAGGCTTTCATACTTATAATCAAAGGTTAATTTTCTGTTTTTTGTTATTGTTCATATTTTAATTGATTGAAATTTTTTGTTCTATTTCAGTCATCAAAAATTTACGGGCTATTAGAATCAATCCGTCCCTGTTATCACTACAGAAAATATTGCAAGTCATCGTCTTTATTTAAGTGTTTATAATTTTAAATTAAACTATGACCCCAACACTATCACTAATGCTTCACGAAGTGATGACTAATTTTTTGTCCTTTGTTGTAAATTAAAGTACCTAATTGATTACTCACGTATGTGAGTCTTTTTTGTCAAGTCATGATTCTTGTTGATTACTATGATTGAATTATCTCTCAAATTCCGACATCGTACTTCGAGATTGCTCGTAAATTATGATTCTCTAAACTTCGCCAAACTCAGTGATTTAATTTACTTGCAGTTACTGACAATTTCTGCTGTTGCATTCCGCCCGTTCTCAAGGCAGATAGTTAACATGGCCGCCGCAGAAAAAGAACTCGTCAATCCCAAGGACCCAAAACAGGCCAAATCAATTTACGACTTTAACGCCCTCGACATAAAAAACGAAATCGTCTCCCTCGAAACGTACAGGGGACACGTTTGCATTATTGTTAACGTCGCATCGCAGTGTGGATACACAAAAAATAACTACGCCGAATTGGTTGAGCTGGACGAATTATATGGCGAAAGCAAGGGGCTAAAAATTTTGGCTTTTCCGTGTAATCAGTTCGCCGGGGAAGAACCGGGAGATGCAGAGCAGATTTGTAGCTTCGTGGCTAAGAAGAACGTTAAATTCGACATGTTTGCGAAAATCGACGTGAATGGTTCCAATGCGCATCCTTTATGGACCTACCTCAAACACAAACAAGGAGGGACTCTGGGGGATTTCATCAAGTGGAATTTTACTAAATTCATAATCAACAAGGAAGGCCAACCAGTCGAGAGGCATGGACCTAGCACCAACCCAAAAGATCTTGTGAAATCTCTTGAAAAATATTGGTGAAATATATATCACATTTCTAATGTACACTTTCTAATTTAATTCTAAAATAAAAGCTCATTGTAGTTCATGTCTACCATTCTGAAGTCATAAAACTTAGGTATACATTTTCTGTTTGAAGTAATATTCTTTGAACTGTTATTATGGACGAGTCCGGCGAGTAGCAGAGTAAACGTATAACATGGATTTGACTGGTGTCTGCTATTGACAGCGCTTTGAAATGCATTGTACCGGCTCATTCGAAATCAAACAGGAAAGAACTCTAAAGTTGCTTTCTAATTTGAGATACGAATACCCTTTCAGCTTCCAACTTTCCCTGTGCTGTTTGTTTTCCCTTTTTGTTCTTTCGCAGTCGCTGCTGCTTACTTTTATTTGCGCACGAAATATTACATACTTCAAAGAAATAATCTCTCTTTTGGGATCTTTCCGTAGACAAAAAAAATATATAGTGTGTTCACAATGAGAGTTATATACGAGAATATTGTAAGTAAGTAAATAAAGGAAATTTACATTTGTTTATTTCATTATTTTTTTTAATTTAAAAAGATTAGTAACAAATCAGATTTCATGAAATCATTTACATTTAATTTGTGAGCTAATTAAATTAACATTTTTATAATTAATGTATACCACATGTCATTGTTGTCAATTTTTTATTTCCGTAGAAATTAATTTTTAATTTATTAGAAATTTGTCCTATACAGGGTGTAATTGATTAAGTCTTACTTATCAATATTGTAAGTTCTTCGGCTAGACATATCAATGCCTGGCTCAAAAATAAAGAACTGTCTTATAGCATCGCTTTTTGTTTTTTTGTTCATGAAGTATGCGCGTGCATCTGCGGTTTTATAAACACACGAATAAACGATCCAGCAAAATTCACAGTCACTCGGTCAATGTCACCGCCGCCGTATGCAGCAATTCGATAGCGGAAAAAACTTCTATACAGCGTGATTCACTATAAGTGTCCGACCCGTTAGGAGCATACTACTAAGGTCATGTAAGTACGAAATTGAAAGATATAAATTTATTGGAGGCATTTGAAAAATAAACCTCTTGTGGATCCTAAATCGAAGCTGTTTAAATACCACTGATGATTATTAGAATGTGATACGTGCGGCGCTTATAAAATTACATAAGACCCCCCCCCCCCGAGACATATTTTTATAACGATAATAAATTTTATTGGCATAGCCAGCAACTGTAGCAATAAACGCGTAGTAAAAATTAATGAACTATTTTGACTGCAAATTTATTATAATCGACATTGAATTTGGCGCCGTTATAAAAGTTAAGATCAAGTGAGTGAGTTTCATATTAATATTAAAGTGAAACGGTGCATAAAATTAAGCTTAACAGATGCTCGATATGACCTCCTTTTTGTTGTATGATATTAGTCGCACGATTGTTGAATGATGCATGAACCCGAGGAAATATTCGATTCGCATTGTTTCGAATTATTTCTGCTGCGGCAAAAATGCGATTGTGAAGTTCTTCAAACCGTGTTAATGGGGTCTTTATAAATCAAACTTTTCATGTGGCCCCACAAATAAAAATCTAAGGGATTCATATCAGGCGAGCGGAGAGGCCAAGCTACTGGCCCACCGCGCCCGATCCACCGATTTCCAAACTGAGGCATTTCATCGAGCAATTCGGACACCGTATTACTGATTTCAATAAATTTCCATCAATTGCCAATACAAATTAAACGAACGTTTCGCGCACTAACACAAAATAATTTGTACTAACAAAATCATAATTGTACCCCTCCGTATGTCATCAAAAATGTGATTCATTTCTTCCGTCTGCACCACAAGTTCGATGTTCGCAATAAATGATTTGCCCATTATAAATTCTTTCTGCATAAATAAGGTCATAAATAAAAACGTTTTTAGTTACAGTGCAGGGCGAATGCACGTGTTTCGTTTTATTTTTGCGAGAGATTATTGCTTTCGTGACGCAATACAGTTATTCCAGCGGACACAAAACAATTTACATCTGAATTTTCAACTAATTTTACCTCAAATACTATGCATAACAGACCCCCCATGACTATAGTTTTTTTGTTTTGTTTTTTCATGTATTACCTGTGGTTAACGGATCGGACACTTATTTTGAATCCGCATTAATTTTTACGTAGTTAATCTAGTTTGTAACTGCTGCTTATAAGATTGTTGCAATTTACATCAATAACAAAGTATTGTAATCATCAAGCGTCCGTTTCGTTAGATATCGACAATACTTACATCATGATATTCTACATTTTGTAAACAGCTATGTAACACTATGTAATCTAATTTGTTAAGTGCATAAGAAATCGGCATTTTGCAAATCATTAAGAGCATTACATAATTTAAATAAACATCCGATAAGACGTCGCCAGTGCGACCGCGAATAAAACGCTCGCATAAAAATAATAAAATAATTTAAATGAATGTTTCAGCGACTTGTTTTATCAAAGACTTTGGACCACAAAAAAATGCCGGAAAACATACCAGTTACATATTATTGCATCATCAAAGAGTCGCCGGTATTGCGCAAGCATAAACAAACATCACGATGACTCATAGCACAAATGTGTACCTTCCTATCACACATAGCGTTTTGTTCGGAATTTCCGGTATGAACCATGTAAAATACGGTTGGTGCCGGGATTAGAGAGCAGACAGTCAGAAGACTTTAGGTCGTATATTTATCGGCAGAAATGTGCATGTTTCAGCGTGATTGTGATAGTCTGCATCCAGTCCATGTTTGGTGACCGAACATTAATTTATTTGCCAATTAGTTAAGTTATAAGATTACTAACATCTGCTTTGCTTGATGCCATTTCTTCTTTTTGTTAAATTATTTTGAATTTATTTTGCACTGTCACGTCTGATATCATTCTGAAGTAACCTTCAAATACATTTCAGTTTTTTATTTGCCTAAATTATGCTCTTTAATAATTTGACCAAATAAGTATATGTATTTATTTTTGTTTCTCTCTTAAAATTGTCAGCTGTAGACCCGTAGATGTAATACATTATACCTCGAGGCAAGTCATTTACGATTTTCGTACAGAAGAGTAAAAAGATTAGCAGTTAGTATTACGTAAGCAATGAAAAATAGATGAAACACTTATGTCCGTATTCATAGTGCTTCCTTGAGGTTCTCTTCAATGTGGGAACCCTTAGAATGGGATTTTAGTAAGGCCGATGGATTATGACAGTACCCATTTTAAGGGGTCCCTTATTGAAGGAAGCCTCAAGGAAGCATTATGAATACGAACATTACATTTTAATTTCTTAGTCTTAAAGTAATAGAAATGCACAAAATAATTCTTACTTAATGATATTAATTTATTTTCTTAATTAAGAGATTAAATTAAACAGTAATCATGAATCAAACCTAACATTACGTAATAAATTAGATAATAATTACTTGAATAGAGGTCACATTCTAAAAGTACTATTGGAAAAAAAGCAGGTCGATATTCGGCATTCGTTTTTCGCAAAGGATTTTCAACCAATACAGGACTAATTAACTTCACAAATACCTTAACTGAAAACTTAGATGCAGGTAACATAACTTTAGCTATTTTTATGGACTTAACTAAAGCCTTTGATTCGGTCAATCACTCTTTGCTGCTACGAAAGCTTCTTGCGGAATCAGAGGCCCTGCTCTTAACTTCATTAAAAACTTTCTATCTGATAGAGTCCAGAAGGTTATGGTTGATGGAGTTCTATCTTAAGAACGTATCACTAATTCAGGAGTGCTTCAAGGATCCGTATTAGGCCCTCTGCTATTCTTAGTCTATATTAACGATTTGCCCGCTAATCCTCAGTTTTCATGTATGCAGATGATTGCACAATCTTAAATTCTTCTACAAGCAAGCCGCAGTTTATTATCAATAGTTCTGGTTCTTTTAACATTACTCATCAATAGCCTCAGGCGAATCAGCTCGAACTAAATGTCTATAAACGATGCCAATTCTTTTCTCTCCGTCATCTAAATTTGAAAATTAAAGTTTATTAAAAAAGTTAGATAAAACATCAATATCACGAGTCTTGTCCAACAAATTTCTAGGTATTTATTTTGATAATCGTTTTAAATGGAATATACATATAGATCACCTATGCAAACAATTAAGTAAATTCTGTTATGCAATTTATAAGCTTAAAACAATTGTCACTAAAGACACATTTAATAAATTAAATCACTTAGTGCGTTATTTACTTACAAAGTTTGGAATATCATGATGTAATTATTGTCGATTATCTGATGAATCAGAGCGTCGCGTCGTTGTGTTTTACTAATGTAAATTGCTACACTTTATGAGCAGCAGTTATAAACTGAATTAACAATACGTAAAAATTGGTTTATAATTAATTAACCTTTTATCAACGCCAATGGATATTTAGAAGCTTCTTCCTTAACCGAATTATTTATGGGCGACATTAGCCAAGTGACCGTCAATATAACTGAAGCTTTATTGTTTTCCAATGTGTTCATAAAAGCCATTGATACAAGCACAAGCAGAAGGTTTTCAAACAAAGGGCGATTCACTGGTCAGTTTTAATTTTTGATGTAAGCCACTTGTAGGCTCTCGCGGCTGTCGTCCATAATTGAATTGGCTTGATGATTGAATTTGTCTACAAAATAACTTCCTTGGGGCTGCTGCTGCAGGTGGTATTACTACTGTTTTTTGTTAGTCATTGAACAGCAGCAGCCTTGAGGAAGTTCTTCTGCAATAGAAAACGAAACGTTGTCATTAGAAGATATCAACGTGACACGATTCCTATTCAGAAACCAATTCAATCATAGACCATTGATATTTGCAGAATTAATTCGATTGCACCCTGTATAGGAGACTGTAGTTTTGTTTCTTTTTTATTAAATTGTTGTTGCTGTTAATAAGATAATAATAGTTTTATATAAAAATAAAAATAAGTTTATGTAAAAACATGGAAAACTAATTTGGTACTGAAATTTAAACTTACTTTAAATAAAGGGCGTGAACTTCTTCGTTTCTGCGAATGTAAAAAAAATATTTGCGTAGAAACCGGCACTTAACACCAAGAACACGTAATTTTCTAAGTGGGGCGTTACATTTTTACATAATATGAGAGATATCTTTTCTTTTGGGCGGAAGTACGTGATCGCGAAAGATGAAGTTGGATTGTTACGCCACCCTACAGCTTAGCGAATCCAATCATCTAGACTGTTCTAATGACAGAACTTGGATGGAATCTCCAGTGGCCTTTTTGCTTAGCGCCGATCTGCAGTTTTACGACGTACTAAACTCACACTTCCACCACCTCCAGTTTTATTTCCTTTCATTTCCCTGACCTCACGTGAGTTCTGATCAAAAAAGAAAACACAATGTCTCACGTGATAGAAATCGAATGAGTTCTATAGTATATAAAACCATAATTTACGTCAACTTTAAAGGAAAGAGTAATATTTTCTGTAATAGACTGTTCTTTTAAAGTCCATTCTCCGTCCAGCACAGCGAAGCACTTTAAGAACATAAAGACTGTTTGCATATATGTTGAAAACGTGTACGCAGAGTTCCCCGGGGCGATTCGTTTTGCTTCGTAGAGTGTACACGGAGCCCAAACAGGAGATACACTTTGGTTTGTGACCCAAAGGCATCTGTTTTTAAAGGGATTCTATTTTCCTCTCGACTGATTTCCCTTCTATTGCTCATTCCACCGCCGACTGGATCCGCTTGACTAGAGAGGACTCTTCCATTTTTACGGGACACCGTTCTCTCTTCTGTCCATGTCCGTTATTTGTATGAAATTATTGTTGCTTATTTATAACGCAGTGTTGCTTGAATTCGCTTTATTTTTTTCCGTCCAAATTATTTTTAGAATATAAAACGAATTGTCCTCTAACACGAGCAGGATGCATGTAGGATATAAAGCAGTCTGGATTTTACATCTAATAATAATTCACGTTGCTACTCTTAGTAAATCAATGAAATCCACGGAGCTTTTATCATCAGTTTCCTCGCACAAAGACTCAACCCCACGCGGAGATTCTTTAAAATCAAAAATTTGTATTCAAGTGGAGTAGCAAAATCAATCCTCGTCTGTAGTTACAATGCACCCGTGCGCTTATCGGTTATGTCATCTTCGACGAGCGGCCATCAGGCAAACAATCTCTCCGACCTGGGGGGATGATGAGCCGCTATTACGGCATCTTACAATATTTTCGCGTGCACGCCCCCCAAATTCGACGCGGTTCTTATATTAAGATTCTTTGTTATTTCGATAATATTACCCTGTTCCTGCTCGCATTGTTGAAGGGCCTCGGAACGAGTGTATCGATTGCCTGAGGTATATTCGACTTGAGATGTGGTCGGGGGTTGTAAACTTTAGTTTCTGCATGCGTGTGCCTTTAAATTTTGTGGAAAAGTATTTTGTGCTTCGGAGAAACAAATTTTCAATTAGAAAATTCCTATTTTCGATCTTATATTTATGACACTTACTGTTGTCATTTGTGAAATCCTTTGAGGCAAAAAAAATTTTTTTGAATTCCTACCGGTAATTACACGAATTCTTGAACCGGAAAGCAACTTTTACTCTGGCCATGCTTCCGGAAACATGCCATTAATAATATGCGCATTAGCCGCGATTCAATCAATCAAAGTGCGATAGGATCGCGGAATCAAGCAGGAGTAATCACCATAGAGCGCATCAATCACACGCCCTTCTGATATGATCTCGCTGCGACGACTGCCGTCACGCTAACTGTTGCCCCTTGCCACCGACATATTTAACACCCGAAATTCATCCGAGCCCTTAGGCAACGCAGGACAAATGAATTCCGATCGAAAGTTCGCCGATAAACTATTACTGATGGGGTTGGGGGGGAGCCACTCGCGATAAATTTAGAAATTTCACTTCCGACACGACGCGTGTTTTACAAGAACAACTCGAGATTGAAGGAAGAAGAAGCATCAGATGTGCTCATAGAGGATATTAGAGTATAAATTTTATATGTAATATCCTTATATCACGCCGGTTATAATTTAAAGTGAAGAAATGTTATGCCCTGTTACTGTCGTAAAACCTAAACGAATACATCACTGTAGACCATATTTATAAGACAGAACGCTTTCTAAACACGCGTTCTTCATCTTTACCTTTGGCATTTTATGAAGGAGAAAAATGGTTTTGTAATATTTAAATAAGTCAAAAATGACCCATACTTTTCTCGTAGCCTTAATTCTCCAGTTCCTTTCATGCAAAGTGTCGCTAATGTAAGAAACTAGCATTTCACAAATTATTAAGAGCACCTCGTAAGTTAAATTCAATACAAAGTCTCCTAGGCGTTCCCCAAAAAAAAATCGCTCGTCTAAAAATTATAAAAAACAAGCAATTTGTTTTGCCATTATGAATCATGACTGACTTTTGTAATAAAATTACAATCCGTAGAAACGCAGCTATGTTATAAAAGAAAACGCCGTCGTTATACTGGATGTCTCAAAACTTACCTCTTTAATTGAAACCATATGTAGTAGACAAAAAAGAAGCAAAATTTGTCAACAACAATAGGGAAAAGGTAAATAATAACTCCGATAAAAATCAGTTTTCGTTTTCTAAGAAATTGTTTTAGTAACGCTGGTTGAAGATTTAAATGCCTCAACTGTGCAGAATTGGTATTTTTTGTGGCCATAAACGAATAAATGCCGAGACGTGTCTTTGGGCTAGGTCATGTTTGTCCTTCGCAAAAAATATTCCCCAGGATTTTAAATAAAAACGTCTTCATGCGCGATGCCGGGAGGTTTTCTACGATAATTACAATTATTTATTACTACTTTATTTATGCTTATTATTCAAAATAAAATTTAAAAGCAACCTGAATTCGTAGCACAATTATGCACTTCAGTTTTATTTGTTTCATCGACCTTAACCTTTTAGTAAACTGCAAAATGTTATGTTTATGTTCATTAATAAGACGAAAATAAATGTTTACTAAAAATGTTGATAAATATGAAACGAGTGGCTCAATTAGTTTTCGTGATGAAAATTTGATTCTAGTTTAAAATAATTCGGAATTTTCAAAAACGTTTACCTACATTCGCCTTGACGATTTATTGGTAACAATTGCACAGCCATAAAATAAAATTCAGCTGGCGCAGTTTCGTTCTTCGTATTTATTGTTTGTTTTTATTATTATTATCATGCTGTCATAAATTCACAGACGCTCACATTAAGGAGGGGATTAGAATGAAAGACGAAGTGCTGAATAATAATAGTTTTTGAAAAAATTCAGTCTGAGCGAGTGTATTTGTATTTTATAAAAGACTGAGTTTAAAATAAATTTTTAAAAACATTAATAGGCTTAGTATTATTTATCAAATTTACGTAGTGTGCAGTTTGTGTTAGTTGAATTCGTGTAAATATCTGTATATGTATGAAGTGGATACAGTTGATGAATTGCGTCAACGTATACGTGCCGTCGTAGAGGAACTTCGAAATAATTATCCAATAGTAACAAATAACTGGATACAACATACCAAATTATTTGTTAATACCGCAGGACAACATTTTGAACATTTATTGTAATTACAAATATCAGTGTCAAGAACAAGAAGTGAACTTTACTAAAATTCTAACACGTTTGATATGCATTTTGTGCTGCACTGTACATTTTCTTATTTCGCATATTGTTAACCGTAGACGTACAGTTTCCATTCTTAAATTACGATCTGCTAAATTTAATTTAATACAACAATGCTTGTCATATTGTACCTATTTCCTTAAGAAAGCTGCAATTTATTTTTTCATAAGTTGCACATACACCGTGATATGAACAAAGTAAACTACAAACTAAGTTAAAAGTTTGTGTTTGAAATACAAATTATGACTAAGTGTGTTGATTATGTCGTTTCTTTAATAAGCTATTAAAAGAATTGCTGAACAAGCGAGAAATAAATATCATGTAAGGCAACGAAAAACACATTTCGTTTTGTTAATAATTGTCGGTGAAACACAGATGGATATAAAAAAATGCAGATGACGCGTGTGCTGCATGTGCGACGTTGACGTATTTCTTTTAAGCGTAAATAAAAAAATTATTGCAGTTTTTGCTTTTTTATTGAAAGCGGACTTGCCCATTAAGTAACGTAAGCAGAGGTTCTGAATTCTGGATTGGTGAGGGGAGTGAATAAAAATGTACACGTTAGGCCACAATTAGGCCCATTGTATTAATCCCATGTTCAGCAGTGTTTAATTTTCAGCGTTCTTCGAACCATCCTACTCATTCGATGAAGTCGAGAACGTCCGACAGAGGGGCACTGCGAATTCCAGCCATGTCAGGCTAGAACTCCTCTAGCATGGGACCTCTGATCGAAGCGAGTGCAGGGTAATCTGTGCGAAAGCTTCGATGCTGTTATCGATAGTCGAGCTCTAGGCCACCAGACCAACGCTCCATAGCAAAGCATGGGCCTAATTACGGCACTGTACAGCCATAGGGCGACATTTGGTGATGATCCCCAAATTCCCACGGCGACACTGCTAAAAAGCGACGCACGCGTTTGCTACTTTTATATTAACATGTTTACCCCCAATTCAGTTTCCGGTCAAAAATGACTCCCAGATATTTGACTTCATCTGAAAAGGTTAGTTAAGTTTGAGAAAGTTTGGGAGTCTACGTATCCTCTTTTTTGTGAACAGAATCATTTCCGTCTTTGAGGAATTGATTGTCAAAGATTGTTCTCCGCATCAGTTTTCGGTCAATATGAGTGCTGTTTGCTTTAGGTTGCACAGCACTTGTTCATATTTTCCATTGAGCAGGATAGTTATATCATCCGCATTTACTACTGTGTAGAAGCCTGCTCCATTAAGTCGACGGAGGAGGCTGTCCACTACTATGTTCCATAGTAGGCATGATAGAACGCCACTTTGAGGACAGCCTCTGCTTACCGTTCCCCTAATAGACACATCTCCAAGAGTAATGTATATCGCGCTATGTTTCAAGAACTGCAAAATCCATTCCCGAAGGAAGTGGTTTACTTCAAGTTCACGTAGTGCCCGTTCGACATTGTTGAAGATGGTTTTGTCAAACGCACCCTCTATGTCTATGAATACTCCTAAAGTGAACATTTTGTTACTTACAGCTTTTTCTATCCGCCCAGTCACAGAATGTAAACAGGGCTTTCAAATCAATGGAACTGCACGCGCTTGTGCTAGGTCAGTTTTTTTTTTATTTTTGAGCAATTCCGCTCAGATTTGGAGAATCAATCTCTTTTATAATGAGATACCTACAGTTTTAATTAAAGACGTAGGTTTTGAGACACCATATGTAAATAGATTTGTTTATTTGCATCAAGGAGAATAGTCGATTCAGGGAAAGCCTCGACGAATCATACGTCAATTGTGTAACCTTATCCTACATAAAAGTTTTTGTACGTAATCAGAAATTTTTGCTTTTGCACCATATAAAAAGGCTGGCTGGCAGATATTGGATGAAGCAACATTCTACGAGTAGCAGTGTGTTCGTACGCATCAAACAATCAGAAGACGTTTAATCGTTAGTGACAGAAGTTAAAATTCCTCAGTGTCATAAAATTCTGTTAGAAGTTCCGTCCGTATTCAGTATCATGGTTTGGGTGAGGAAACATAAATTTATTTGCCAATTAGCTATGTGATTATAAATTAACATAGGCTTCATTTAATTTAAAAAATGCCGTTGTTTCTTTTGATACAATATTATTTTGAATTTCAATATGCATTGTTTCGTATAATATCATCATTTGTGTGAAATCATATTAAGTTAATCTGTAATGATATTTGTATGTGTTTCTTAAAAATTACCGTAACTTTTAATCGCTGATATATGACTTTTAGTCTTTGTTCTAATTCTGTTTAGAATTTCATTTTACGGCAAATTCTTTATTTAAATTATAATAGTTTTAATTATTTTGAATATATACTTTTACGTATATTTTCTCTTTATTTTTTAACAACTAAATCTCATTTAAAATGTTAATCCCGAAATATACTGGGTGTTTTTTAACTTCATACAAAAAATGAAACCAGAGAAAGTTTACATTAAAAGTGATAGAATGAAGCAGTTTTTGCATAACGATTGATTAATAAATATTAGATATAATAAATGTTTTTGGCGAACGATGATAGTCCCTGGTTTATTTTTATTACGTTATATTAAATTATTTAAAGATAAATACGAATATTTCTAAATTAAATATTCCTTTATCTTATTTTTAACGTCTATAGAAGATCCAAACCGAAACTTGTCGAGCAAGTGTCGGAATGCATTCTGAAGTATCCACCATGTGATTTTCTTCACAAGATCTGCACGTACCAAAACAAGGCCGAATTCACATTTTTAGTTGCCCGATGAAGAGTCAAAATTCGTTATCAGCGGCTTCGGGCACTCGGCTGTGTTCTTCTTCCTTAGAGATGTATACAGAATTACACCAATAATTGTAAAATTTTCGCACAATATATTAACCCAAAGTGTATAATACGCATACAAAATTGCAATAAAAATATACTACAATTGGATAAAAGTTTACTATCTTTTACTGTATTAGTTTCCAAACACTGTGTTAAATAGTACTAAATATTTGTGAATTTTTATTAAATAAAAGGAAAAATCTTCTATATGAAATAGTATTTAATTCAACAATTTATATAACATGTTTACTTACATTTTGTCTATAAAATGAATTTACACAATTTATGGTAGCACATTTATTATTATTTGTGTTTTACTACAAACATTATTCTACAATCAAGTATAAACATTTTTTATTTATTGTATTGTATAAATTCTATCTATTTCTTTTGCTTAGAAACGAGTACGTTAAAAATATACGAATAAAAATATTAATATCATCCAAAACTCATAAAACTATTTACACCACAAGTTCAGCAATAACCGTTATGGTCGTTAGGTCCGCCTGTCGTTTCGTCGAAAGGAAAAACCGTAAAGGCATCTGAAATTTTATTGCAACTTTGCATTATAATTAAACCTTAAAGAACTCATCGCGATGCCCATAAACGTGGCGGCGCTACACGTAAAAATACGCGGCTATTTTGCTTGTCACATCTGCGCGCCTTAAGAGATATAAAGTTTAGACATAATATTGCATTTATATTTAAAACTACCGCACATTTTAATAACTGGGGCACACCAAGGAAGTTTTAATCGATTTTCCGGGGGAAACTCCGCGAGCTACCACCAACTATTCGAGACGCTTCATTTAATTTGTGCATCACATATATCTCATTTTTAACTTTTAGTTTGAACATTTATTTCTTGCACGTCGACGAAGTTTAAATCTCTGATCGTTCGAGATTAATTGTTTAGGATTTAAATCAGGATTTTAAATAACATTTTTCCCTTCTCCTTTTTATTTACCTCATTGTCAACCATCAATAAATAATATTATATGAATTTCCAAGTTGTAAAGATTTATTTTTGACAATTGCGATTTTTTTTTACACAACCTGAAATTAAAGCCTGGTGGTAATTAATTAACATAAACAACTCATATTCATATTTTTTGTATTTGTTATGGCTTCCTTAAAATTTTCATTTTTACTAAAATTCTGGGGGAGGTGCCGTTTGTTACATTTTACTTTCAGCCCAGGTAGGCAATACTATACTTTGCAATTGTACAAATAAATTCCATATTCCATTCCTCAATTCTAATTCACAATATTAAAAACAGAAATCGAATACAGAAAATTTTCACATGCCATTTTAATTAAACTTTTCCACATCACCGCGCGCGTACAAGTTTCGAATGAAATTAGTTTGTACCTATTAAAAAAGTTCCGCCATATAAAATATTTTAACGAGTTTTTCATAATGGCGGTGCGTTCGGCTAAATTTTTAATTCGTTCCTACATCAAAGAACACAAAGCGTTTCTGGTCGGAAAATATAAGGCGGCGCGTATGAAATTTCGCTCGGATTTTTCTTGGAAGTAAAAGTCGCTTTATTATTCGAAAATAAATACCTCGTTATTTTTGAAATGATTCTGAGTTACTGCGCGAGGATATTAGCTCGAATTGGTGTTGTATTTTATCCTTGCTTGCTCGTCCGCCAAGTAATTGAATAAGTTTTTTGTTGGAAGGAAATTTTAAATATGCAGGGCGGCCTTGTATTAAAAAATTCGCATTCTTTGCATTTTTTTGCTGAAGATATTACTGAAGTGAATCTTAATTTATTTTCTTAGTAACTTTGTACATCCTCGCTTCTCATTTATGACAAAATAATATGTTGTCATTGGTTAAATGCAACCGTCCTTCATCGCTTTCGAACCCCTGCAGAGAAATATAACATATGTCCTTCAGTACAGTTTTTTTTAAGTGAAGAACTGCTTGAACTCCTTATAACATGCTTTGTTTATTAAAACACAAATATAGATTATTATTAAGTTTACGCCCTTTCGAAGTACCTTCGCAACTATTTGAAATAAATGCTCATTACAGACACATACTCTTACGTAAATATCACCGTTTTCTATTTATTCCATCTCCAAGGAACTCCGTTATAACTATCAATGGCGATAGTTATTTAATGCATCAAGGATAGAAGCTCTTGCAACTTTATTTTGTTACAGTTGCTCCCATCACAAATTAAAATGAAATGTAAACTGAAATTTGAAGACAAAAGGAACACTACTATGCAGGGTAGTTAACGAAAACGGTTCAAGATTCCTGGACGTTACACTTAATGTTCTCTTCGAAACTCGACTTTGTTTATAAGTGCAATTATAAGATAACCTTTTCTCTATTTCTGGAATCTGGATTGGTGAGGGGGTGAATAAGAATTCATATGCACTTAGGCCACAATTGGACTCATTGTACTACCCCCATGTTCAGCAGTGTTTGACTGTCAGCGTTCTTCGAGCCATCCCACTCTTTCGATGAAGCCAAGAACGTCCGACAGAGGAGCACTGCGAATTCCAGCCATGTCAGGCCAAAATTCTCTTAACATGGGACTTCTGATCGAGACGAGTGCAGGGCAATCATAGAGGATATGCTCAGCTGTTTCTTCCCCTAAGTTACAACTTTTACAAATTGGGCTGTCTGCTAAACCAATGCGATGCATATGTTTGTTTACCTTGCAATGTCCTGAAAGTATTCCTACGAGTTTTCTTCTAGGTAGTGGCATACAAAATTGTGTCTGTTTGAGCGAGGGGGCCGTTATAGCCTTTTTCGCTTGTTTTACCCATCTGTCGATATGACGGTCCTGGGTTCTTTGTTTCAATAAGGTATTAAACAGACTTGATGACGGTGCTATGGCCGGTTCGGGGCTCCGAAAGAGCTGCCCCGAGTCCTGTCTAGCCAGTTCGTCTGCCTGTTCGTTGCCAAATGTTTCAACGTGTCCTTTAACCCAAATGAGTTGCAGTGTGTTGTATTTGACCACTTATTCTAGTGTGCCGTGACATTGGAGTGTTATTCCTGAAGATATTTTGTTGATGTTTAGGGCCAAGAGTGCCGCTCTACTATCGCTGGCTATCCTAACGATTTTATTCTGAACACCCCTATCCAGAATTGCTCTTGCATCTTCTATAATGGCAACTAGCTCTGCTTGGAAAACAGTTGTCAGTTGGCCAAGTCTATGCTCATATGAAGATCCAGGTCGTCGGAGAAAATTCCTGCGCCTGTTCCTTCCAAAGTCTTAGATCCATCAGTGAAGATGGTTATATCGGGTTTGGGTGCTTCTTCAGCTTTCAAGAGAACGTTGAAGTGCTTCTTGAATATATATGTAGGTGCGAGGGAGTCGACCACCGCCCCAAAAAAAGGAGTTTCTTCTAGAGCCTTCTCTAGGATGAGGTGGTGTCTACCTCCGAGACCTTTATTATTTCACACCTTTTTTGCCCGGAGCCTAAGGGTGCCATCTCCTTCACATATATGTCCAGTGGAGAGAGGCCAAGGATAGCCTCTAAGGCGGCGGCAGCGGTGGTTTTTAGCGCATCGGTAGCATTCATGCATGCCAGCCTCTGTGCGTGCGAAAGATGCTGTTGTCGATAGTCGGGCTCTGAGCCATCAGACACTGCCAAAAAGCGAGGCACGCCTTTGCTACTTTTACATTAACATGTTTATCCCAATTCAGATTGCTGTCAAAAATTACTCCCAGATATTTTTTCTTTATGTATATACGCACCAATTACTGTGAATACATAGTAATGGGGGTGCTGTGATAACATCTCAGCTTTCGTCGTTATTTCTACCCTATTTATATAAAGAAAGCGCAAATCGAAATGATATAAGCTTAACTGTATGACAAAATGTAAGAATACTTTTATGTTCTTCTGTACAGTGTATAATCGAGTAAGTTTTGCTTATTGTAACCACTATTGAGGCACAAGTTTTGACATATCTATCGGGCAAAGTCAGTAATAACTTCGGAAAAATCTACTTTTACTTCTTATAACAAACGTTTGAGAAACAACCTCGAGGCAGCTCATTTATAATTTTCGTACGAAAGAATACGGAGATTAGCAGCTAGTGATACTGTAAGAAATCGGGATCTAGCATATTATTAAGGGCATTATGCAACGTGACCAGCGCGATCGCGGATAAAACGCCCACCTAAAAATAATATAAACAAACATTACAGCTTGTTTTATCAAACGCTTTGTCGACGTAATTATGAAACTGACCTCTTCAATAAAACTGCTTTCAAAGAATGCCGGAAAACACACCAGCTGCATGTAACATCATCAAACAGTTGCCGGTATTATGCAAGCAAAAACAAACATGACTGAAAGCGAATAAATCTAGGAAATTTACGATGGCTCATAGGGCAAGTGTGCAAGTGCTCTGTCCATAATCGGAATTTTCGGTATGGGCCATATAAAATACGACCGGTGCCGGAATTAGAAATCAAGCAGTCAGAAGACGTTTGGTCGTGAAGTCATTGGCAGAAGTGTTCATATCTTACAAGGAAACTATCCCAACCCGAAAATCCAAAAACATTTGGCGGTACTTTTTGCTGTAAAGTAGCGGGACAATGACCTGTCCACGAATCTAATTATAAAATACTTCACTGATCTGTGTTTGGTATAAACACATCCAAAAATCAACTTGTAAATAATTCGTTAGTTAACTTTCCAGACGATGATGGATTTGCCACTAAATTTGTTGAATGAAATAAAGACTCTTGAATACGGAGTCCAAATCTTCCTCCTGCTTCTTTAAAGATGATATATAAAGGAGATATCAGTTTACCTGCAGCAGAAATCAATGGAAGAATTGAATAACTGTGAGTGGTTGATTGTACAGATTGCACTACTGCTTCGACGGTTTGGGAATCTTAGGGAGCTAAAAGGCGCTTTGAATGTAACTCTAGCTGAAATCCACTTTCATCTGAATTATAAATATTCTCTATACCATAAGTTTCTATATGTTGTTGTATTTCATTTACAAAAGTGCCCGCAATTTCCTGTAGTCTTTCTGTAGTGGGTCCGTATGATCTACTGACAAATTTATTAATTTTTCGTGATACAATCCTATATGTCCTTTTAAAATGCGATATCCATTTCTTTGATGCTTTAAAGTCTTTTAATTGAACATTGTCATTAGTTTCTATTGCCCATTTTCGTAAATGCATATCATGAACTTTAGCTCCCAGTTAAATTGCAGTTGCGAACTTATCTGCTTCGTGAACCGCCTTGTTCTAGCGATTTTTTCCACCTGTACAATTGTGGAAGCGACTGGACTTTTTTAAAGCGATAGCGTACCGTAGATAAACATAAACGATCTCTCTTTCCACTTTTTCAATAGCATTGATAGCATCTTGTTTGTAATCAGTTCCTATATCTGTACAGGATGTTTGTTCTTCCTCTATAAACTCTCTCTGATCTTCAAATGTAGGTGGTTATCTTCATCAATAAATTGTGATGTATGTGGACGGTTCGTGTTTAAAAATTCTAAAGTAGTGTCGGTTTGCGCCTCAAAAGTCGTATCTGCCATGCTTCTACTGATTAATTCGCAAAAAATATCGCGTAACTGCTGCTCCTAAGGCGATAGTACCGTTCTTCAATTTTCATTATTAGTAAAATTGTACGTCAGCATCAACAACGAATAATGTTAACTGGATTTATTCAGTCACATGATATCTTGAAGTATTAATAATTAATTACATCCCAAGCACTTATATAAAAATTGGGTTACTTTAGGATGATTGTGACAGTCATAAGTTCCATCTGTCCCTGTGCATCCAGTATCATGATTTGGTAGGCGAACATTCATTTATTGCTTTGTTTTATGTACACGATACCATTTCTTCTTTCTATAAAATTATTTTGAATTTCATTTGCATTATCGCGTATGATATCGTTCTGACGTAATCATCAACTGCATTTTAAATTTTATATTTGTCTAAATTGTGCTGATTGATAATTTGACTAAATAAGTGTATGTATTTATTTTGGATTCTTACTTAAAGGTGTCAACAGTAGACCTGTAGATGTAATACAATAAACGAGATTAGCAGTTAATGTTACGTAAGCAATGAAAAAATAATGATGAAACACTTATTTCTTAGTCTTTAAGTAATAGAAATGCACACAATGCATTAATGTTATTAATTAGTTTCCTTAATTAATTAACTTAAGGAATTAAATTAAAACAGTAATCATGAATCATACCTAACATTACGAAATAAATTAGATAATAATTAATTGAATAGACGCCCCGGTCTAAAAGTATTAGTGGGAAAAAAAGCATGCCTTAATTTATGATTTGATTGCTTTATTACGTTCAGACTACAAAAACAAAATTCCAAATGATCGTGCAGATTAACATTCATTTAAATAAATAAATAAAAGCATTGATTATATTTAATGCATTTTCTCTTTTGACTTTGTAGGACACTCAGTGTTGTAATGCAAAGTAACTAATAATTTCAATTATTTAACAAATTAAATCATATGGTGTGTTATTTTTTTTACAAAGTATGGAATATCATGACGTAATTATTGTCAAATATCTATTGAAACAGGTGGTCGAAGATTAAATACTTTGTGTTTTATTGATGTAAACTGTTACACTTTTATGAGCAGCAGTTATGAATTGTAGTAGCAATACGTAAAAATTGGTTTATAATTAATTAATTCGGTAATCAACGCGAGTGAATGTTTACAAACTTCTTCCGTAATTGACTTGTAAATGAACGACTCCGATCGAGTGACCGTGAATTTTGCTGGAGCTTTTTTGTTTTACGGTGTGTTTACAAAAATAGCTTATGCACATAAATCTTCCAAACGAGCAGAGGTTTCCAAACAAAAATTATCTTAGATGGTGAAGAAACTTAACCGATTACAACAAATTTCCATAATTAACATAGACTAAAATTTATATAACAAATTCGTTTTAATCTTTTTATTGTCCGTGAGAAGATTAAAAAGAATTTGTTTGTTTGTAAAAATCGCAATGCAAAAATGAAAATAAATTCGTAATGCATATCGAACATATGCATACATGAAATGTCGATTTGTCGAATTCACGCCACCCATTATACCAATATTCCAAACATAATAAACATACATTTACACTAGTGGTCCAGACAACATTTCATCCATTGTCGTCGACGAAACGCTGAAATATATCAAACTGGCGCAAATCCAACTCCACGGCCAGAAGAATTCCGAACATTTCAATTCGGTTCGGATATTATTAACACTGATGGCTCACATCAGTTTCGCTCCGGTATGTAATTGGTTATTTAATAATGTATTGCCCACATGCTGTCTAGTACAACATGCCTACTTGGTTACCGTGTATGTTGTTATTAATTAATATTCTGCCAATGCCAAGTGCCCGGAGAAATTTTCAGTTTCATAACATGACGTGTTCTCCGGGTAACTTTATCGACGTAATGTAGTTAACAGAGTTGGATATTCGCAAAGAGGTAATATGCAAAAGTTAAATTAACTACTGGCATATGTATGTAATAAATCTGTTTATATTTTGACTTTATTTGTAGAAACGTTATGGAATTTCTAAAGGGAGTGAATTGCAAAACTATTTTCACAATTTATGTATATGACGAATTCGAAACAAAATTTTTTATGGTTTCTAACAGTCCCCATTTACTTAGGTGATCCAGTGGTAGCCACTGTTATCCTGTTATAGACTCTGGTCAGATGTGTGCTATAAGATTTACATACTCTATCAATAAGGGGTTTGGGAGCGGTTAGCTGACGGGGGTTTAGCGGCGAGGGAATCGGTCCGCCCCCTCACCGAAAGCGCATAACTCCGGAAAAGAACTTCATGTAAGCTTTATATTTCTCTTTATGTTCGCATCTCCGCCGCCCACATACCGAGAATCAGCTTTACGGCAAAAGGGAAATACGGCGTATATTGACTTTTATTCGTGTTTTTCACTCCGACGTCTGAGGACTTGGTGTTTCTGCCTGCGATTGGAAATTCGCAGGATGAAATTTCTTGTTCGTTTGTTTTTTTTTTTGGACAAAAGGAAACAAATTGTTTCGCACTCGGAAAGGAAACATATTATTTAAAAACTTTATAGAGGTTTCAATCTTAAACGAACCAAATTGATTTTGCTGTGTTGCCTCTCATGGTGAATAGTAATTGTCTTTTTAATTGCAAATAACAGAGACCTAAGCGTTCATAATTTGTAGTGTGCAATTGTACACGATGCTATCTCGTATGGCCCGTTCGATATTATTAAATTGCGCGCGATATAGTGCTCGAACGAACACAATAGAAGTGAGAGACTGAGCTGAATGGGTCCTCAATAAACCTATTTGCTCTGGAAGTGGATCGTTTAAGAAATACGTGTCTGCTCTCTTGACGTATTTATTGCGTTGATTTTTGTGTGTCCTGATCAACGTTGCAGAAGGTCTTAGTTTAAATGCTGCAAAAGCTTTTCTTATTCTTCAAATATCCAGAAAGAAACGATGTTTTTGCAAGTAAAGATTATGAACACAATTCTGATTTTGGAATTTCCAAGTTTTCTTGGTTTTTAAATTACACGCAAACTCAATGAGACGTCAACCAACATTATGTACGAGTACGTATTGTATGTTGAGAGAAAAGGAAAACGCGTTTTGTTTTATACCAAGTGAAGCAATTAAGAAAGGAAAATTACAAAGCAAGTGAATAATTACGTTTGCGTTGTTGCGTGTGCGGGCCGAATGTGTTACCACAAAATTCCGCGTCGTTAAAATAAAACACCCTGGCAATCCGAGAGGGGGCGTTTTTGAAATATCATTGCGTTCGGCGACTCAAAAGGTCGTCCGTCCTGCGACGTCTAAATGGCCTGAGAAGAGTCCCTCGCAATTTATCACTCACTGTCTGAGGCTTATGATCAGAAATGTCGTTCCTCCCTCTCGAGTAAACTACA
Source organism: Serrognathus titanus (assembly GCA_039766575.1). Classification (NCBI taxonomy): domain Eukaryota; kingdom Metazoa; phylum Arthropoda; class Insecta; order Coleoptera; family Lucanidae; genus Serrognathus; species Serrognathus titanus. Next base: position 3,090,192 of record CM077911.1, read on the forward strand.
CATACATATAAATGTGTGAATATCTCAAATGCAGGTTTTAGCAACGCGAAACTAAAATTGATAGCTGTTGTAAATGCATTTCATTAAGAATTAATTCTATTCCAATCCTTGGAGACGTTGTTATTTACTAGCTTGATTTTAGTAGGAAACGCACTAGCCGAGATGGATTAAGCTCATTAACTTTCTACTAAAATCTCTGACATTTATTTAATAAAAGCATTAACTTAGGGACTTTTTGTTCCGCGTTGTTCCTGCACCAATCCAATATAACTCCGGAAATCCGGACGCCTGTAGAGAAATCTATTTAAATTCCGGCAAACAACTAATACAATCAAACTTCCTGTTTTAATAAGTAGCACTTTCTTAATTAATATCTTTCTCTGCTCTAATATTTGAATCACAATCTTTAAACTTCAGTCGTACGTTTTCTGTGGGCCGAGAGCGAATTTTAAATTATCTTTTCTAAGGTAAATTCATGCTATTTGGCCCTCCTTAAAATCAGAGAGTAAAATAGTTTTTTTTTTGCTGATAATGATTCGAAAAGAATTCCATTTGCCGAAAGTGCGACTACTACCGGAATTCCAATTACCACCGGGCTCTATTTAATGAGATGTTTTTAATCAGTTCTCGAACATTTACGTTGCATTCTCTCTCTGTGTTGAATATTCGAGAGCGCGAAAATTATTCAGATTTAATAAAGGCTTACTACAGTGGTGTTAATTATATCCTAGACGTAATACTATTTTGAGTTTGTTACTCTGCACTTCTAGTTAATTGCCGCCTAATAATGGGCACGGCGACAATTAGTTTTCGTCGGATTGTGTAATTATTGTGATATAAAGTTGCCGTACAGTGCTGCTGACGCAATTAATTATAGCAATAATATATAACGTTTCATATACTTCAGAGGTACACGGATAAATGTATCTAGAAAGGCGATTAATAGAATTATTTAATTAACTCATTTATCTACCTGTGCTCGACTTAACACTCTATTATATTTTTGAAATTTATGGTGATGTTCGAGCTTCCGGCTTCAGTAAAAAAAAACTGAACGTAATGTTGAGTTAATATAATTTGGATGCAGCGGGTGCATTAAGCAGAATTACCAGTTCAAATGCTACCAATAAACTCTCCAAATTACACTTAAACCCCGGTAATTGGCAATTATATTATTTGATATCTGCATCTCTCGAAATCCGGATATCAAATCATCTATCACTGCTAACATCATTAAAAGGATTAGCGATCAATTACAGGATCTTGTTTTTGTGTATTTCTAAATAAGATTTTCTCAAAAACAGAACAGCAAGGTAAACGTAGAGCTTTATGCTGTTGTGAATTAATAAATAACATTTTGTAGCGTTATAGGTGGAAAAAAAAGAAAAAAAAAGAGTTTATTTGGTTTTTAAATATACACAAAGGGACGCGCATGAATATGGATGGGGTTAATTTTGAAAAAAAAATCGTTAGATGCTGAATGTGTAAGTGAAGAACCGTGTAAAGCGGTGTGAGCTTTGATCAACGAGGCGACTCCGGACTTTAGTTCGCTCCTCGGCCGCCGCTTTAGCAGTACGGAACACTCCATTTGCAAATTAAAGAGCCAGGACTTCCGAACCATTGCATTCCTAGTCACTTTATAGTTTCATTTTTGATGCTCATTACTCGTTACATATTCATGACTTTATCGTTTTACGATCGGGAGGATGACGATTTGATTTTAATTTAAGCTCCGGTTTAATACGACTGTTCCGTATCTGATCCTTCCATTTACATGTTATGAATTTTAAATCTGATTTCTAGAGGCTGTCGTTTCCCGTGAATAGGGCCGACATGAATTATTCTATTATGGAATTCCTTTGAAGGTGGTGCATTCGCTTATCGCGGAACCTGGCTGCCTGTGCTCTCTCCGAAATGTTCATCTTGATTATATTTTCGAATGGAAGTTCTTAAAATAATTAAATTCTGTTTACCTCTTAACTTTTTACAAAAAAAATCACCTTAATTTTTGTACAATTATTTAAAATACAAGAATAAAATTCATTCTTTACAAAAAGATTAAGCAAGTACCAGATGAAGCATACAAACACAAAAATTGTTATCCTTTCTTTTCCTGATTAAAATGCATCTAAAAATAAGTGTTACAGAAAAAGGTGAAATAATTTTATTCTAACATGGATAAACTCAACTCCTGTTTAACACCGTGCAGTAAACATGTTATCCATAATTCTTTAATTATATAAGTAGGAGATAAGTTACACTAAATTGTAAAATATTCTGCACTGATGAAAGTCATCACCGCATTTAATCCAAAAAAGTAAAAATGTTATCGTAAAGGTGTTAGTTTACACTTATTCATTTTTCGTCTAAATTGGTAAATTCTGTTGTATGAGGAAATGAATTCATTGACGTTATCATTACAAGTTATGCCTACCAACTGCGGTGAATGCTTGCTTTAGAATGGAACCGTCATTTTATTTGCGCTTTAAATATAGTAGCAACAAAGTGTCACCATAGATGATACAAGCTTTATTTACCGGAGAACATCTTTATTCCACTTCCAGATAAGTTTAATATTCTAGTGCAATAAGGAATTCAATTATAATAATATCCCTTAATAAAATAAGGGATAAAAGATGCAATATTAAAAAAAATGTTTTCTTCTCTTAGTTAAAATATAAGTTAAGATACAAGTGATAGCCTCAATAGTTAAGATTCTTTCATTTTCTGAACAATACCAACTCCTTTAAGAATACAAATGCTTGACACCTTCTCCATAATACTAATTCCTTTAGGGACACAAACTACAATCTCAGAAATTAAGTTTCTCTCTTTTCCTGGATAATATTAAATCCTTGAAAGATAGAAGTAACTACCGCAAGGATTAAAATGTCACTGAAAACAACATTAACACTTTTTAAAGTTAAACGTCCTAACTCCGTTTACTTTAACACCAGAATCGGATGGACACGAGGGAACACTGAAAACGAGTTGAATTAATTCCAGACTTTTATTCAACACAATTGTAGAATTGTAATACCTACAATAAAAAGGAAATGTTCACATTTGATTGTTATTTCAAGTTTTTAAAATTAAAATATTTTAGAGATTTCAAAATATATCCTCGAGAGATGTCCTATCATGAATTGTTGGCCCTGGACACAATCTTATCCCTACATTATTCATAAACTACAAACTGGTCAATATTTTTTTTTTATATAAATTAGTAAATAATGCAATTGATGCTCCAGATATACTTGACCTATATAACCCGAAAATTCAAAAAAATTGAAACTTTGTGGGTTAGTAGTTCACCTTAGGGTAAGTACGGAGCCATTTATTTATCAGCCCAAAAACGCTTTAAGCGGGGAAAAGCACCCTTCGAAATTTCTGCGATTTTCGGTTTTCTGTGAATAACTCGGTAACCAGCAAAGATAAAAATTAAATTAAAGGTAATTGTTTATCTTGATTGGATTTTTAATAATTAAAATGTAATTTTCGGAGTCAATAGTCATATATTTATTTCGTTGCTAGATGTTATAACATTAACGTTTTCGACAAAAGATTTTTGTCATCTTCAGATGTTAAACTACAAAAGGAGTGACAACAATTAGTACAAAAAAATTTATAATAATTTACTTACTCTTTAGAGTCAGGGACACGTACTGAAACAAGTGAATTGGTCAGGTAGTAGACCAAGACTAGACCGGACGGCGTTTATTCAATTGAAATTATCAAAGTCCAGTCTACCGAGCTGGCCAACCTTACAATTTATTAATAATTGAAAGATAACTAGGACTAAGAAGATTGCAGTCAGATCTATAGTTTAAACTATTCTTATTTTTTGTGATGTAAATAATTTCAAGTATGTTTCTTTTTAATTGGGCTTGTTCTTTATGTAATATTGTGACATTTTGAAAATCCGCTGAGTGGTTATTGGTTAAAACATGGTTTGATAGGGCTGTATTTTCTACATTAGATTTTTTGATATTATATTGATGACTGTAAAGACGATTTTTCAAATAATTTTTAGTTCGACCTACATAGCATTTGTGACAGTTTCTACAATTTATCTTGTGTTTGGAAAATGTTTCTATTAATTTTGTAGGTTTTAATACAAGCAATAACTTTTATAAAAAATAATTGTTTTTCCTAAAGCATAAAATAAAAAAGTTTTTCCTCTATTGCAGAAAATCCATGGACACAGCGTAGATGAGATTTCTTTAGGTTTACGGCGTAACCTTTTTCTTTTGTTTTATATTAAAAAAATCTATGAACGCTTTTGGGTCTTTTACACGTTCGTAGTTAATTGCATATCGTTAAGAAGTATCGACTGTACTTGTTGAAAAATAGGATTAGTGTAAAACCAGTCAACTTTTTTTGTTAGTTTCAACGAATGCTTGTCGCAATTTCGAGTCATTTTCATTTTAATTGTGTTCTACATCCATTTTTAAAGTGTAATTAATATTTTTTGTTTCTTTAATCTTTCACAATTACTATACCCTGTGACAAGTTACATAATGTGCAATTGTTAATATCAGTTTTCCACAACCTCACTATGTCGTGAGTTATTTCTTAACATTATTTTAGGATTTTTTAACACATCAATTTCTGTAGATAAAGGAAAAACAGTCCCGAAATATCGAAGAAATAAAAGAGCTAACAAGGAATTATGCACGTGTTGTTTCCTCAAATTTGCTTAACCGAAATTCAATTTAAATTTAAATCTAAGGTAAAAAATAACTTTATTGTCTTTTCTCTCTCGTAATCGTGTTTGATCTTAAATGAATCTCCATGTAATTCTGATTTTAGTTATCAAACAAATGAGACCGTACATTAAATCGAATGGACTTGTTCCTGGTATAAGAAGTTTGATTTCTTTGGCCTTCAAAGAAATGCAGAACCTCCAAAATGATGCACATACATCGGAACTGCTTTGTGACTAATGTGTGTCAGTGTGGTGATGACGATTGCGCCTTTTAACAAAAATTTGTGTTTTAGTAAGAGCAACATTTCTGTCGAATTATCTTGGGATCATAATTTTCCTTCAATTTGCAAAATTTGATTGATTAATACCCAATTGTAGTATATTTTTATTTAAAGTAGATTCTTATCCGATGAAATTTATTGATATTCTGTAGGCGAATTACACACTTTGTGTTATCTAAGCTATCTAAGGAAGAAAATCACAGCCGAGTGCTCGGAGCCGCCGATAACGAATTTTAACGCTTAATCAGGTAACTAAAGACGTGGATTTAACTTTTCCTTGATACGTGCAGATATTGTGAAGAAATTCACAGGTTGAAATACGGCGGAATTCATTTTGACACTTGCTCGACAAATTCCGGCTTGGATCTTCTATAGACGTTAAAAAAATATGATGAAGAATATTTAATTTAGAAATATTCGTTTTTACCTTCAAATAATTTCTACAACACTGCACTGAATTCACGTGCAGACAGTTTATTCTTCACAAATTCATTCATTACAAATAAAACAGGTGACAGTCAAACACGTGATTATACCCCACTTCAACACTATTCAACAATTTGTGTAAGTGGGTATTTTATTCTAACGAGTTAATAATTTAATCATTTTCAAATTGCAGAAAACTTTTCATTGCGATCCTATAGTTTTACACAACATGTAGTACTTTATACAACAAAATGTGAAAATAAAATCTTCACAGTCTGTTGTCGTAAATGTTTACATAAGATGTAGAATTTTATATAACAAAGTGTTGAAACTTTATCTTCAAACTTACAACAATTTATTGTAGTACAAAGGCCAAATTAGTATGGAACTTTTTACTCCAAAACGGAGCAATTATTTTGCTGCAAACAAATGTAATTTTTCTTAAAATAGAGATTTAAATAATCTGTTTTCTCCACCTCTGTTTTACACAATAAAATAAGTTCCCAGTGGTTTTATGTAATATAAGATTCTATACTGTTCTTTATTGTTGTGGTTATTACATTGCCTTTGTTATTTATCAATAGTGTTTCTGAAAATTGATAGATAATTGTCGTGCGTTTCTCCTATACGCAATTAGTGCTTATTTCAGGACTCTCGCTTCGATCGTATGCGGTCTAACATCAAATGTAAGCGTAATCGCTCAATTCACTGAATTCGATAGATGTTGCCTTAGTAAGCGTATCGTTCACTGAATACAGAAACTCAATCATTGACTACATAGAACAATCAACCGGTAATAACCGTAAATGCTTCCCCATACACCAGGTTCGGTCCACAACCAATACCGCGTCAAAGCACAACCTCATCCTGGAGTATTGGAATACAGCCTGTGATTGAAATGAATCTAAAAAATATGAGTATCAACGTGAATACGAGATTAATTATTTCATTTAACACACTCTTAAATTTCAAAATAAAGATGTCATAATACGTTATAGTAGTTCATCAAGAACAGGTTGAGTGCGGTGTTATTTGGGTTTGAGTATTGACGTTAATAAAAGAAAATTAAGTGCGTATCCATCGTTGAAAAAGTACAAAAATTTTTAAGATACAATTTGTGAAGTTTTCGGTGTCACTCACGTTCCCTCCGGTACATCTGTTTGAAAGCTTTCCCGAAGTTGTTGAATAATATTGTAATTGAATAGTTGAAACTCCCTCGGTTGTTTCTGTTTTGAACTGTAGTGCGCGAACTCCTTGCCCTCAGGACTATTTCATCTAAAGTTTAATTCTCTTGAAAACCGATTATACTCATAGGTATATAGAACATCAGAGGCATATGGAAGACTGAAATAACATTGCAGTTTTAATTAAAACTTTTTGTTGCGTTGCTTGCGGCGCTACGAAGGGTCTATCAACCCTTGCGCAACGCTCGCTGATACCTGACGAACGAACATGCTACCCTGGATATGTTACTACTGTTAATTAAATTTGAGCGCTCCCGTAGGACCACCGTTAGCATCGGTTGATATTGTTACAAACTGCTGTATTTTTAACACATATACCCCTATTTCCAGCGCTTTAATTTGCTACGCGCCGACAATGTTTGCATGGAAAGCGTACTTGTTTATGTTTTACGTTTTTATTGCAAGAACTTTTGGTTAAATAAAACACGTTTTTGAACAAGTAAAAAATTCGATTCTCGATCAGCTTTATACAAGGGATGTAAATTAAATGTGAAACAAAAAGTACACGCTGATCACTGGGCTCATGAAAATCCCAAAATCGAGTCTTTGAAACAGCAAACCGTTAAAGTTAAAGCACCTGGTAGTAGAAATTGCGAATTCTTTTTTTTTCACAAAGGATTTGATTTTGGTTTTCATTGAAAACTGCCAGTTCCACACTAAAGGAAGATAAACAGAGGCTATCCTGAATGCCCCGCTGGATTTCTAATTAATTAGGCATAGATCCTTCGGGCGTACAAAAAGCGGCTTCTGTTGACATCTCGGAGCCCCCGCATTGCAGTAGATGAGCCAGGACCAATTTGTAAGACGAGTAAACATCCCGAAGCTTCTCTAATTCATGCCTGCAGCAACTACTGTCTGCTCTGTGACTGCACAATACGTTAATCTTCCGGTCGCATTTATATTTTATGATTATACCCGGACTTTCTGAAAGGATTCTACCCCATCAAGGAGGGCATTATATTTCACACTCATTAATAGCCATTTAGTTTATTTTGTTTTTGATTTGTTTAGTGATGTTGAGTGGTGCATGAGGATGGAAGAATGATTTGCTTTTGCTCGCAGCAGAGAGTTGAAGACGTTCATTACCCGTGCGTATTTCTGATGACACCGTAATTTGGTGCTTTGCACACTTTACGAGTGCAGACCCTAGACTTGTCGTTGAGAATTGCATTCAAGATGCTCTCGCGCGTGCTTAACGTTATTCAACAGCTGAAATACTCCGGTTGCCATGGATGCTGTGCTTTATTAACCCGTGGGCATACGGAAGAGCGATGACAAGAGAACGAAATACGCCTCAGTTACTTTCTACTACGTAAAATCATAACGTAATATCCCATTATAAATAATAAGGAAATTTTCTTACATAAATTATAAAATTATATTAGCGAATTTTCGAGAAAATAATGAAATCACCACTTTAGGGAAAATTAATTAACCAAAGAATATAATTAACCAATAAATAAATGATGATATTACAGCTTTTAGTCCAGTATATAAGAAGGCCTGGTTTAAACTAATATTAAATTCTCATCGTTTATATACAGGATGTAATCGAATGAATTTTCGCCTGGATTTTTCTTTCTTGGATTAATATATTATCTAAACTATTCCCTGAATAAATGATAATAATTTTCCTTCTATCTATCGCCCAGCCCTCCTTTTGGAAGTAAAAGTCGCTTTATTAATTGTTAAAAAATAAACATCTCGTTAGGAAACCAGAAAAGCAAAAAGCTCGCACAGAAAAATGTACAGGAAAAAAACTCAAAGGAAAAAGTTAGCTTACAATGAGAAAACTATATATTAACCGCTGCCAATAAGCAGAAAGCCGTGTGGAAGGTCATAAATCAGTATCGAAAAAAATCAATTCCTAATGATAGAGAACTTAACTGTGATATACAAAGCGATGCATTCAATGCTTTTTTCACAAGCATTGCATCCCATATTTTAGTCAGTAATAACTGTAATCAATCAATTAAAAACGTGAACAACGAAGACCTTGACCCTAACTTACTACAAAACGTTCATAACGAAACGTCAAACAACAGTCAAATAATAAAAACTTTAGTTTTACTCTAGTGTTAAAGTAAGAGACTCTCTAAAAAACAGCAATTCATTTAATACTTACGACATAAATGTCAACATTATTAAGAACATAAAAGATACGATTGTGTCACCTTTAACAAAATTATTTTATGCATAGCTACCCATACTTTTCCAAACTACAAGACTACAATAGTGGTACCAATTTACAAGAAAGGCAACAAAAATGATCCGTCAAATTGTCGGCCCAGTGCGCTCTTACCTATATTTGCTAAAGTTTACCAAAAAAATATTGTTCAATCAACTAAACAGTTTTTTAGAATCAAACTGCCACATGATTCTCAACATGGCTACAGAAGGGGTCGATCTACAGTTTCTGCAGTTCACAACTTAATCAATTTCATAAACACATGTTGGGAAGAAGGAGAAATGGCCACTGCAACTTTTCTAGATCTCTCCAAGTCCTTTGACTGTATTTCACATTGCAGATTGCTTAAGAAATTAAATTATTATCATCTAGAAACTTCTATCAAGAACTTTTAAAATCGTATTTGACACAAGTGATAAAATTTAAGGGAGAAATTTCTCAGCCTGTAGATATTAGTAGGGGATTGCCACCAAGGATCCGTCCTTGGACCTTTACTATTCTTAATATTTGTTAACGATTTACCACATTCGCTAGAATCACACACAACACTTTTCTCAGATGACATCACACTTATAAATAAAACAAACTCTGTTAATGAAGCTGTTAACAAAAATAATCGGGCACAGATAGAGGCCTTGGAATGGTTTGAAAGAAATGAATTGAGTCTGAATGTCAACAAATCAGTAAACAACATATTTACCCTGAGGAAAATCACTTATCCATAAAATTTTAAATTATCTTGCACATTCTTGGGGCTCCACTTAGACAATAAACTAACCTGGAACGTCCATGGAAATATCATCGCGCAAAAAATTTCAAAAAACATTTTGAGAAATCTTCGCAATTGTGTCTCGCAGATAGTCATACGTGCAGCATATTTTGCTCTATGTGCGTCACATATTTCGTATGGCTTATTAATCTGGGGACATTCAGCTATTCGCCATCGAATATTTAGATTACAAAGAAGGGCGATTCAGATTTTGGCTGGTGTTAGATACAGGGAGGACTGTAAAGGTTGTTTTATCAATCTCAATATCCTTACATTGCCTTGCTTATATATATTTCATTATCTGGTTTACATAAAAGGAAACATGAATAAATACACGCGAAACAGTGACGTACATAATCACGATACAAGACATAACTTTGATATGCATACTGGCAAAATGCGACTAAAAAAGTCCCAGACAGGGGTAGATATCATGCCTTAAAATTATACAACAGACTCCATCCTTCGGTAAGAAATCTGAATACGAAAAATTATAAAACAAAAATAAAAGACTTCCTGTTAAATATTATGACACTAACGATTTCTTAACAGATAAGGATGTTTTTAATATGTAAACATTGTTTTTGTCTTATGTTATTATTAATTGTAAGCCTAAATGTGTTGTAACTTACTGTCTTAGCTAGTATTGTTAGTTATACCTGACGTGTACAAAACTTATTATAAGTGAGATGTGCTAATAAACTAAACTAAAAAAAAAAAACTATTTTAGTGTCAGGATAGTATTAGCCCCAATTGGTGTTGTATTTTATCCTTGCTTGCTCGTCCGCCAAGTAATTAAATAAGTCTTTTCTTGGAAGGAAATTTTAAATATGTAGAGCGGCCTTGTATTAAAAAATTCACATTCTTTGCATTTTTTTGTTGAAGATCTTACTGAAGTGAATTTTAATTTATTTTCTTAGTAGCTTTGTACATCCTCGCTTCTCATTTATGACAAAATAAATTACTGAGGAAAATATAGCATATGTCCTACAGTACAGTTTTTCTTAAGTGAAGAACTGCGTTATACTTCTTATAACATGCTTTGTTTACTAAAACATGAATATAGATTATTATTATGTTAACGCCCTTTCGAAGTACCTTCGCCTCTATTTGAAATAAGTATTCATTGCAGATCATAGTCTTACGTAAATATCGCCGTTTTCTATTCATTCCATTTCCAAGGAACTCCGTGATAACTATCGATGGCGATAGTTATTTAATGCATTTAATGCATCATGGATAGAAGCTCTTGCAACTTTATTTTGTTATAGTTGCTCACATCACAAATTAAAATGAAATGTAAACTGAAATTTGAAGATAAAAAGAACACGACTATGCAGAGTTGTTCGAGAAAAGGGTTCAAGCTAATTATTCCTGGGCGTTAAACTTAATACTCTCTTCGAAAGTCGACTTTGTTTATAAGTGCAATTACAAGATAACCTTTTTCTATTTACATACCTATCTATTACTGTGAATACATAGTAATGGGGGTGCTGTGATAACATCTCAGCTTTCTTCGTTATTTACATAACGGAAAGAGCAAAGCGAAATGCTAAGAGCCTTGGCTGTATGACAAACTGTAAGATAACTTTTATGTTCTTCTATACAGTGTGTAATGGAATAAGTTTTACTTATTGTAACCACTAATAATACACAAGAAAAGAAGCGAAGGTATGTCAAACGAATGGGGCAAAGGTCAGTAATAACTCCGAAAAAATCTACGTTTACTTTTTACAAACTATAGAGTAGTAAAGCCGTAGATGTAATACAATAAATGTTGAGGCAGGTCACTTATGACTTTCGTACCAAAGAATACGGAAATAAGGTTAGTGATACGTAAGCAATAAAAAAATTATCTTGTAATATTTACATTGTAATTTTTAATAGTATTTAAGTAATAAAAATTCACAAAATAATTCTTCATAATAATGTGAGGGACGAGTAGTTAAAAATGATAAAAGAAAGGGGATGAATTGTCATTTACTTTTAAATTTATCAATTTTTACGAGGCTTCGTCGAGGCACATGCTCTTCTAGATGTCACAATAAGAGTGAGAAACAAATACTATTATTACGCTCAAACTATGTCTTAATTCCAATTTTTACAATAATAATTACACTGAAATAACCAATAATTTCAACTTCGTCTCCTCAGTCATATACCATATTTTAATAAAACTTGACTTGACTTGACGCTTGGTTCGACAACTGCAGGTGTGGGTTCGATGCCCACTCGGTGCATGGGAGTTCTATGTGAGAGATAGAATATTCACGTGTTAGTTTGTGTTTGGATTCATTACTGGCTCCTTCGAATTGGGTTTTATGCGTTTCCCCAGTTTGTAAAGTGAAGTACAGAAGGAGAAAACCACCTGGTAAGTCGGTTGTAGCTGGCCATACATAATTACAAGTCACACACGTCTTCTCGACATGCTTCTAAGCTTGGGACATGTCAGAGTGTTAATACAAAAAAAAAAAACAATATAAAGCGCCCTAGTGGCAATCTCTTTGTTCGTACTTGTCTGGTTTGAGTTTTATTATAGCAAGAAATTGCTCTTGAATGCCCCCGCCACTACATACATTTTTTGGGGTAGACGAGATTAAGCCCCTTCTTTTCGTTTTACACGTCCTTTCTTTTATTTGAATTATATATTCAAAAGAGGCAAAAACAATTACAAAATTATATTAAGGAATTTGAAAAAACAGAATTAGAACAATAACACAAAGTCACGTAGTATTAAATTAACAATTTTAAGCAAAGACTAAATAAATACATATAATAATTTAATCAAATTATTGAATTTAGACACATGTGAAAGTCCGTTCTAATAATTGCAGATTACTCAATGTGATATCACACAATGTTAAGGCGATATCGTACGAAACAATGCTAATTGAAATTCAAAATAATTTTATAACAAAAGGACATAGCATTTTGCACATCAAATAAAGCAGTTGTTAGTTTTTATAACGTAACTAACTGGCAAATGTTCTCTCACCAAAACATGATACTACATGCAGAAAAACAGACGTATTTTCGGAATTTATTTTCGGAATTTGATCACATATTACCACATTCTTTGACTGCAATTCACGCCCTCGAACTCTAAGCGATGTTCACAGCCACACGACTTGTAGGTGTATGATAACTAATCGCGGTTTATACAGGAAATTCCGATTATGAACAATCTTACATATAAGATAAAGTTGTACAATTACACTATGAGTCATCGGCTTCACTGGATCGACTGCTCTGTTTTATTTAAAATAAACAAACCTTTTTACACAACGGCGGCATTCCCAATGAATCTTTACGGCGACTCTTTGATAGTGCAATTTACAGCGCAGTTCTCCGAATGCATTTTTATTGTAAAGGCCACTCATGACTCATGATGGCAAAGCAAGACACTTTAATTTACAATTTAATTTACGCGTCGCGCTAAATGATTTTGCAAAATGTCGATTTCTTTCAGTAATACAGGGTGTTTCGTAACTTCAAGAAAATAAATTAAACTATGAAAATTTGCATGAAAATGGATAGAATGAACCATTTTTTGTTGAACAAAGTGTTATTAAATTTTCGAGAAAATAAACGGGTAAACCGTTTGAACGTCTCTGGCTTAAGTTTATGATGTTTACGAAGAATACGAGTGATGTAATTTATTGTTAGTCATCGCCAGTCGAGCCGGGTAGTTTGAAGGTGTACGTTGAGATGGTTGCACGGAAATTTACTGAAAACAATGGCAGAATTTACAAATAGTGAGATTGTTGATATGATTCTAGAATCATACGGTGAAAGTGAGCAAAACGCAAGGCGTTTGTATGTACAGCATTTTCCAAACCAACATTTGCCAACCAGTGCCACATTTTTCTCTGTTGTGCAAAGAGCGAAGGATACTGGAAGTTTAAGGGCACGAGAAATACTAGAACTTATCGAGGAACATCCTTCGTTAAGTGTACGTGATATTTCAAGACAAACGCGTTTATCGTCCTCTGTTCGACAACAAAACATGTTTCAAAACGCTTGTGAATCATTACTTCGCCGGGCAGATTTTTATTTACGAGCGGCCGAATTATTGTGACTCAGCCGGCACTGAGCCAGAGATTCTAAACATTTGTCAATGCGTTATCAGTTTAGGGTAAGTTTTATTTTGTTTTTATTTCCGTTTTTATTTAGATGCATTTATGCACACATCTCATGTCCAACACACCATTATTTTTTTTCACAAAGTTACGAAACATTCTGTATAGGAAATTCTTATTATGAACAATCTTACATACAGGATAAAGTTGCACAATTGCTCATGACTCATGATGGCAAAGCAAGTCACTGTAACAACATGCCATCAAGTTTAACTTACTAAATGATTTTCCAAAATGCCGATTTCTTACAATAATATTAATTTAAATCCTTAATTAATTAACTTAAGGAATTAAATTAATCACAAATCATACCTAAAAATAAGTAAAAATTAGGTAATAATTTAATCTCAAAGTTGTACAGTTATTGGGGCTGCTAAAATCTATCGTTACTTCGATGGCCTGATTCTAATGATTCAGGACTACTCAGAAACTGCTGTTGGAACAAATCTCTAGAAGAAAGAGTCTTAACTGCCCCATGAAAGCCAAGATTGAGCTAGAAGATTGATATTTGCAGAATTATTTCTCATATGTGTTTATGTGATGAAGAACTTAGAGTATTAAGAAGTGAAATTTAACCAATTATACTCTGTATTTTTAATAATGTCCTCAAACGAATGTCCTTTGGAACTGATTTTTTTTTAAATCCTGACTTGCTTCAATTCATAAAGTAAAGCAACTTAGCTAATAAGTTTAAGATGTAATGATTCCAATGTTGTTTACATCTTTGTAGTATTTGTAAAAATATTTATAGCATTTACTACGAAAAAGTTATGAGTGTAATTTATTTTTTTTTAAATTTTATCGGATGTTATTAAATTAAATTTTCTTTCGTTCCCATTTTGTTTGTTCGTGTATTCGCGTTTTGCGCACGACCACCATTTGTAACTTACTTTTTATATTTTGAAATAGTTTAATAAACACGCGGTATTACAGATTTAAACTGGGTCACTCCAGAAGCTTTCTTCTGAAACTTAATTAAAATTGCACAAAGGTTCCTCCAGGTCATAATCGTAAAAGGACAAAGAAGGGTTGGAAGTTCTAACTTTTATTGACGTAACGTTTCCGGTAGGTTTGACGAACGCTATTACAGAAAAGAACTTATTACAAGTAGTAATATCGCGAATTAGATGGATTTGTAAGTAAAGAGTTCTTTTACTGCATACAATCCGGGGAGTGGGGTGTTTGTTTTGCAGCCGCGTGCAACTTTTACTTTTTTTGAAGTTACTGGCCCTCTATATAACGGTGAGAGGGGTTGCGCACCCTAAAATGGTTTTATAGTTCGGGACTGCACGTGCCAATATAAAACACTATTAAAACGCGAGTTTTTTTAAACCTTCCAAATTACCTGCCTCGTATATACGAGTCGTATAAATTTATTGGCTTAAGGGGATTAACTTTTCTGTTGCCGTGGAGGGCTGATTACAATTTATTATTTGATTAAATTAATAAATCCTAACAATTTCACACGTTTCTGAAATTGTAAAATAGAAGACAAAGTAACGAATATTGTATGTAGAAAAAAATGACGGATGTTAATTAAAAAATGGCCCTAATAAAAAAAGGATCGGTAGGACATAATAAAATTATGCCCCCGTCTCTGGTGCAGCAGCACAATGCAGTCTGGCGGCTTTATTACGCATATTTAGATTTATGGTTCATGAAAATAGTGGCGGGTTTTCCATGTCGCATATCCAAATGCGGTCATTAGCTGCTCGCCACCGCATTTAATGTGATTCTGAACTTATGTGTGGAAGACCATTTCGCGTGTAATGCGTTAATTTATCCTGTTCGAAGTTGGCGTATTGCGTGAAATTGGACAAGGACATCAGGATTTCGCAATGTTTTATTCCAAATTATTGAAAATTTCTAAAATTCTAAAATTAAATCGTTTTTTCTTTGCTACATATTCTTAATATTTTAATATTTCACGTAGTGCTTTTCAAATATATTCTCATTTATTTGATTCCCTTGTAGTTCACTCGAGAAAGAATTTAAATGAATTTCTATATCGCTTATCGCCGTCCTCCGTCTTCCGATATAAATATTGCATATTGATAATGCAAGTCTGCTTTAATATTGTTCCCCCCGTTCCTAAGGGAGAGAGAGTGTTTACATTGAAAGGAGCACTCACCTGGCATTCTGGGGCCCTACGGACTTCGCCTCGTAAGACGAGCTGGCTGATATGGCATGGTCGGGGATGCGCCCTTCCTCCATCCCCAGAGCAGAGCGACACTCTCCTATAACAAACAACCCTTTTATCGATCTGTTACTTCATCAGTCGAAATTTTAAATAAACACCGGAGCGCTCCGGAAACCGGTTAAATGTTTTACGTGATGCAACGCAGGAGCCGGGCTCTATTTTTAAAGCAATTAAAGCATTAGGTACGTTCGGTTTAAAGCTCTAGTGTTTACTTATTTACTTCGAGGTAGAAATTAAACGAGACGCACTCGCCCAGAGTTTAGTTGAAGGGGCACAGGGAGCCGCATTACATCAAGTGGACATATGCTTAATCAAGCCATTAAATGATATTGGTTTCTACAACAAGGGGTGGCGCAGATGTATCTATTTGTAAATTCGGTTGTCCATAAATGGTTCAACTATTGTACGTACAGCATTTTAGGGTAAGTTAACATGATGGAGCGTCAGAGATTGGAGCTTCGAGCTTTTAGATAAAAGTATTCCAGTACGTATTAAAATTCATGAAGTAGCGATAAGGTCATAAGTTATGGCATGCGAATGTATTCGTAATATCGCGTGTGGAGTGAAAAGAAAATTGTTAAAGCAATGCAAATTTTATGTAGGCACGTAGCGTAGCTGCTTGCCCTTCAGGTGTTAAAACCAACCCCATTTTTACAGTTTTAAATTTACCTTTACACCCACTCGGTGATGTGTTTCAAAGCATCCAGATGGAATTTGAATCATGTTTTAAAACCAACCACGATTGCAGTTACATTTTTAACATAGATCCGATGATTTGATCGAAAATCATTCAAAGAGAAACTTTTTTTTTAGAATCAATTTAATAAATTGTCCCTTTTTTGTGTACAGTATCAAAGAATACAATCCTAGGTAGACATAAAATAATAAAAATTAATTCCGATATAAATTGGCCGCCGGATACAACAGCACAGGAGAGATTGAATATTTATTAAAAATTAAAAATTTGTTAAAACAAAAAGGGATAAGCGCCCCGCTTACAACGAAGCAGAATGTGGGGAAAATATAATGTAATCCCTTAACGTTTTTTAGGGGCGAAGGATCTCGTCTACATTAACATTGCTAATCCTTGCGGTGTGTGAGGTCGACGTCCCAAATTAGGAACGTCTGGAAATATTCAACTAATCTTTAATTTTCAGGAAGGTTGAGCGGATAATTACAGCAATTAAATATTTACATAAATGAATTTTCACGGACGTGGCGCGGGTAGCACGAGTTAATTAATAATTGTATTTGCAAATCACAGGTTTTAAAAAAATAATCTTTCAACAGTTGCTGAGCTTGAAGTTCAGAGTAAGTGTGGTTTGCAAAGTAGGGGGGCAGCAAGAAGTTGAAGATGAAAACTGAAGTGTCTCGTGTCGTCGTAGTTTTGTGCTACTGCATCGAGAGTGGAGTTTCAACAAAGCAAAAACGAAACAACAATTACTTCGAGTCGACTGCAATCATTCTCTTCCAACTTCTATTCATAGATTTATACCCTCTCTCTGCGCGGGCTTTCATTCTGTAAGCAACTACCGTGAACAAAACACGGACGCCCTTCCACCCTAATTCTATTTGGCACGCCGGTATATAGAACCTAATTAATTTATTGCGTTTCATTTTCCCTGAGAGTTGCTTTAGTTTTGGGCGCGGGGTGCGCAGCGCGAAACACCCTTCCCGTAATAAATGCAGCCATGTTTGGGTCATCAACTCGTCTAAACTTATGTTTCATTTCACTTCCAACAAAGGGCGAGCAGAATTTCATTAAGAAATTCAATGTCAAACTATCTCACTTGATTTTCTTTCTACATTTACATTAGAACGGAAACTAAAACATTAACGCTCAAAGCAAATAATTTATTTAAAAAGAATCTGTTCGTTTTCTATATTCTATTACCTAATCTCTATTGCATTTTAAACTAATGAAATAGAAATTAGTTGAGGTGATTTAATTTGATTTCGATAGATGATGTGGTACATTTATAAAGGGGTTGTGTCATTTCTTGTCATAGCTGAATACCCTCAAAAAACAGAAAATCACCTGTCAATTACAGAAACGACATTTGCATTCGATGCAAATTGGCTGGCGCAGGAAATGACGTTATCCTACACCTGTCACATAATAACATTGACATTCGGGTTCTGCCGCCGATGCTGCCGCCGTACGTAAGTGAATTTCGCTCGCACGGAGGTTAATTTTCCGCGAAAATTGTGTATGAAAATGATAGAGGCGGAGGTCGACTTTTGAATATGCATGTGCGCGGCTTAATTTCGATCTAATCCGTATGCAGCGAATTTTAATAATAATCGCTTCTCTCTCATGAATCTGTCATTTATGTTTCGCGAATTCCGGCCAATTTCGTTCGCCCCCTATAAATATAAAACGTTATGCGCCCGTTTTATTATCCTTTCCGAGGAACGGAATATAATGAAATTAATTAAATTTAAAATACCTGGGCTTAATTGCCTGTCGTCGCAACGTACAAGAGGTTAAATACAAATTTGTTGTTATGTACTCCTATAACTTTAAGCAGATATAATACTTTATTTTGCATCTTATTTTATAATTAATTTTTTCTACAATTTAATATTAACACTTAACATACCACACAAGTTGGTAATATATTATTTATCTATATTATTATAAATTCCTATTTTTTTTTAGTTGTTTGTGCTTTTTGATAACTTTTACAGTAGGTCTTTAACGTCTCAGGCTTGACCTTCATTTCCTCTTTTCTTAAACCTGAACCAAACCCATCTCTTTCTTGATCTTTACTTTTTCCTTTCACTTAGTTCCTTTTCTCTAACGGTTATATTTACTAGCATCCTCTCCCCAAATGCCGCAAACACACAGTTATTGAATCTAGTATCTTTATCTTTTGGTTTTTCCTTTAGTACCAATTTTGAATTTCCCCAATCATCAATTGCTGAACCCAAATACCTCGTTTTTGATCATCCTAGTTTCCTTTTATATCAACAATTTTCTTCATTTAGTTTTTCTAAATAAACACAACAGTTATCTTTCTTTCTTGCTTGCTTGTTATGTCATATACACACATAAAAATCTGGAGTTAATTCTAACACTTTTTCAATTCCTTTTCGGTGTTCCCTCACATCCATGAGTTCCTGGTACTGAAATAAACGGACGTTTCACTTTAAAAAGTGTCAATGTTGTCTTCAAAAGTGTCATTTTAATCCTTGTAGTAGTTATTTCTGTTTTTCAAGGCGTTAATATTATCTAAAGAAAGAGAAAAACTTAACTTCTGAGGTAGCAGTTTGTATTCCTAAAAGAACTAGTATTCTCCAGAAAGTGTCAAGCATTTCTATCCTCAAAGGAGTATTATTCAGAAAATGAAAGAACCTTACTTTTGGGTCAGTCACTTGTGTCTTAACTTATATTTTAACTACTCCAAAGAGAGGAATGCACTTTTTTTTAATTGCACCTTTTATCCCTTGTACTTTTGTGTGGAAATAATTGAATTCCTCATTACACTAGAATATTAAACTTATCTGGAGAATGTGGAACATGTTCATAAAGCTTTTCCAATATTCCGCGGTAAATAAAGCTCGAATCATCTATGGTGTTATTTGCTATTACATCACTACTTATTCTTACTTCTATATTTAATGCGTAAATAAAATGACGATTCCATTCAAAACAAGCATTTGGTAGACATACTAGTGAATCAATCCCTTCCCTCCTACAACAGAATTTACCAATAGATAAAAAGTAAATAACACCTGTTACATAAGTTTTGGGAAAAATATTAAATGTTCTCTGTGACATAATAAAACCAATACATCTAATCAGCTATGGCGAAACATGTTGCTAGGGGTTATGTCAATTTGTTTAATATTTCACATTTTCGTTTGACATTTGCGAAATGGCGTATAAGCTAGATTTGCGAAAATCCATCTGCAACCTGGTTGGACAGCTGCCTAGACGAGGACAAAATATTTCAAAATGTTCCATATATCGGACAATTCGGGAATGCGAAGAGGGAATTCCTTGTATAAACCTACCAAAAACAGGCCGTCCACGTGCGTCAACTGAAGTTCAAGTCAACACACTAGTCAATTTCAGAAACACCATTGGAGTGTCTACCCGCAAGCTTTTCCGTCGTTTCCGCGTTTCAAATGCTACAATTTCTCGTTACATTGCAAGAACATGCCTAAAATACAGAAAATGCAAGAAATTCCCCAAATATACTCCCGCACAATTGGCCAGAATCCCTGGTTGTTGCCGAACTTTGAGACGTCGTCATTTCGCCTACAACCGGATCATAATCATGGTCGACGAGAAATATTTTACCTTTGACCATGCAGAACTTCCTGGAAATGCAGGCTTCTATACGGAAAATATTGAAGACACTCCCTTTAACGTAAGATATAAAAAGTAAGCAAAATTTTATGACAAAATTTTGGTGTGGTGCGCTATTTCTGAGGCGGGCATATCTAGGCCCTATGTAGGCCATGTAAGAGGCCAGGCAGTGAATGCTGAAGTATACATCCGAAATTGCCTATCAAAATTGATTATTTTTATTAATCAGCATCATGCTAATGATGATTACATGTTTTGGCCTGACCTTGCAACATCGCATTATGCCAGAAATACGCTAAACAGGTTAGAAGCCCACCATGTGCCATATGTCCCCAGAAATGATAACCGTCCAAATGTCCCTCTGGCAAGGCCAATTGAAAATTTTTGGGCCCTATTGGCAAGAAAGGTATATGATAATGGTTGGAAACCCCAAAATGAACAACAATTGCGACAAAGAATTCTTCAAAAAATTAGAGAAGCAGACTTAGAAAGCGTCCAAACCCTGATGGGAAATGTAAGACAAAAATTACGTCTTTTCTGAAGATAGAGGCCCCCTAGCAGCAATATAACAACCAGGTATTAAAGTCTAAGATTTATTGGTGATTGTTATGTTATGTTAACTTATTAAAATTCTCTTAAATTTAAAATAAAATCCTTCTATATTTTTCCCAAAACTTAGGTGCTAAATGTGACCTAATACTTTTAGGATAATTTTTTTACTTTTACGCGGTGATGACTTTCATCAATGCAGAGAGTAATGTACTTTTTAGTGTACTTGATCTCCTACTTATTGAATTAACAAATTAGGGATAATATGTTCGCTGTAGAGTGTTGAACAGGAGTTGAGCTTATCCCTGTTGGATTAAAATTATTTTACCTTTTTTTACACTTACTTTAGAAGCATTTTAATCGGGAAAAGTTAACAATAATACTAAATTTCTTAAGCATTACAACTTGTCAGGTAAAACTTTTTCCATATTGACCGATTGGGAGGATAACAATTTATCGCAAAATTTTTGATGTGTGTAATACAGAGTGGAAAAAGTGATTCTTATTTAACCAGCCATCAATATAAAAATGAATAAGAGTCGGCGTTGGAATTTAAATGCGTTCTTGGATGACGTCATACTAATACTCAATTGTGACATAAATTTCTTTCGCTGAAAACCTCAAATCGTGGTTCGAGTAGTTTATGGTTATCTCTTCTGGTCCTGGATTATTGCAACAGAAAATCCCAGATTTGAATGAAATTGAAACCAAACGAATCATAAAAGTAGGAAGCTTCAAAGGTCAAAGGAAATTACCGATCAGGATTTAAATTACACAAAGAGTGGGGATGCAAGGGAACATCCATCTTTGAATCTGAACGTGTAACATTAAAATAATATGATTTTTTAATGAAAGAAAGCAGCTGATAGGGAGTTTCTACAATTCATTTACTCATAAAAATAAAGTAACGTTAAACGTTAAAATTCGATTTCTGATTGGCTAAATCTGTAGGATTGCCAAGCAAAATAACCTTTAACGTAACGATATTTTTATCAAATTTTGTTGCAAGTTGGTTTTGATTGCAGTAGATTCCTCGGTACAGCTATTTCGACCCTATTTGGGGCCTCATCAGCAGAAGCGTAGCTGGAGAATTCCACTGCAGACTAAGCCGACCTCTCCTAGGTATTCGCAAATGCGATATAATAGTAATGAAAAGTCTAGATCTCGACATCTTGCGATCGGTTTCTGACCTAATATTTGGTTTGCAATGGAATTCTCGAGCTACGCTTCTACTGACGAGGCCCCAAATAGGGCTAAAGCAGCTGTACACTGCAATCAAAACCGATTTGCAACGAAATTTTTTTTGGTCCTCCGGCCAGAAATGTTGGCATTACATTCATCAAAATCGTCCGGAAACAGCCCTATTGAAGGCCTAGACCATCAAAAAATTTACCAAATGTTGGCAATATTGACATCTGTGGTTGACATTTCTTAAATGACAAACGGTTTGATTTCGTAGTAAGTATTTGGTATATTGAATAATTTTTTAAATTTGGAGTTAAGTTTAGCTAAAAACTTACATATATATTGCGTTGCAGCTAGTAAAACGTGCTCATTGTAGTTGCTTGCCAAATTTTCACTACACTACTTCACAAGTAATTCATGTTCCTTCCAATATCTGCTGGAAGACATCTCGGGTGGCAAAGCATTAATTGCACGTTCGGCAGCCTCAGTAATGTGTGCCGGAGTAACCATTGCACTTATAAACAATAACAAAATGGACTTGAACAATATTAAATTTGGTTTTTATTAAATGTCAAAAAATTGTACGTAACCTGATTTTTTATTTCAAATTCGAAATCTGGTGTTGGACATTGTGTTGCTAACGTGAATACATTTAACCTCCTTAGCACAAACTATTTAATTTTTTTTAACTTATGAGACAATTTAAAATAGATCGAACAAAAAATAGTGTGTATCACACGGCCAGAAACTCCTTTGCAAGTGCTCTCACAAAACTGGCCATCTTGTATGGGATGACTTATTAAATAGCAAAGTGGCTGCAATTTGTCAATCCTAATGCAATTTTAGATCAAAAAACCATCGCAGGATGTTGCGATTTAAAATTTTCGATATTTTTATCGTGATAGTGAGTTTATGGTAGGATATTTTTCATTAGAAAAATTCTCGGTGTAATGTATAACGTTAACATCATAAAAAAATTATTATACAGAAAAAATAATTATGAAACGATATTTTGGATTATAAGGGTACCAATTAGAATGTAAAACTTATGGAGTTTCTTGGCGTACACGACCGATTTTGATCGACGTAATTGCCGAACAATTTTAGAAAATTTTATCGCAAATCGGTTGTGATTGCAATGGATACCTCAAGAATCTTCTACACAGCTGTTTCGGTTCAATTTGGAACCTCATCAGCAGAAGCGTCGCTCGAGACCACTGCAAACCACACCGACCTGTCCCAGGTTATTCGCATATGCGGTGTAATAGTAATGAATAGCTTGAATTGCGACATCCTGCGATCACTTTGGTTTGCAGTTGAAGTCTCGAGCTACACTTCTGCTGACGAGGCCCCAAATAAGGCCGACATAGCGGTGCAGAAGATGCTTGAGGTATTCACCGTAATTAAAACCGATTTGCGATAAAATTTTTAAACCTTTCAATATGCTTTGACAGCACGCTTGCATGGGATGATTTATTAAGTAGCAAACTGGCTGCAATTTGTCATGCAATGTTGTGTCAAAAAGTCATTGCAGGATGTCGCGATTCAAACTATTCAGAACAATTTTAGGTTATATGTATAGAATAACAACAAACATCTAGCATTTTTAAATTTATAGAATAATAACAAACATCTAGCATTTTAAATTTGTTAAAGGTGATAAACTAATAATTTTATTAATATTATGAATAATTTGATAAATTATCTCAAACGGACACTGGAAAACAGCACAAATGCTCGACGTTTCACTATCGCTTGATAGTTTCTTCAGGAGTGAAAATGTCAAATTAAATAAACAAGTTGTCAAGTAAAAAAATAAATAAAGTTGTTAAGGGAAACTAAAACTGAAAAAACTTTTTTTTTTTTTTTTATAATATAATATTAAAAATTGACAGATCTATATCTTACTTAACGAATCTAAAAAACTACAAAATATGTCATTTAAATTATCAAAATCCGTACGTTTATTAACAGAGTTCGATGACATTTTAATTTTACACATTTCTATAAAACGTCTTTTAAAAATATTAGACTCAAAATATAAAATATTAGCATTTTCAAAATCAAAATTATGGCTATTTTCTAATGAATGTTCTACAAGCATTGAATGATTTTGATTAATTTTTTGTATATGATATTTATGTTGGTCTAATCGTTTTTTTAAATTTTGGCTTGTTTCTCCTATATAACAGGAATTACAATTAAAACATTTAATTTCATAAACCACGTTAGGTTGTTTTAATTTTGGTGTTTTGGTTTTTAAATTTTTGAAACAAATTTTGATAAAAAATATAGAGACGAACCAATAGTAGAAACTATTGGACGAAGAGGTGTATTAGGTTTATGAATTTAACTCTTTCCATAATAGATTACAATTTTCTGTAGAAAAAGAAATTAACAATTCGCTAAGTTTCCTCGATGTAAATATTATCAGATACAATGACAAATTAATTACTAATTGGTTTCATAAACCTACGTGGTCAGGTAGATACATTAATTTTCACTCGTACACATCCAAAAATTATAAAATTGCAACAATTATTTCTTTAACAGATCGAGCTATTTTACTTTCAGATAAACTTTTCATTTACGACAATTTAAATTTAATTAAGAAAACTCTTGTTCAAAATTCTTATCCAATTAATCTCATAGAATCAGTAATTAAAAATCGTATTAAATATCTACAAAATTCAAATATCTACAATAATGTAAAACAAACAGACACCAAAAAATACATATCATTACCTTATATTGAGCCGCTGTATAACACATTCAAACACATTTTCAAAAAACATAACTTAATTTTAGCTAGCAAATCTGTAAATAATTTAAGTAATATATTTTCAAATTTAAAAACCAAAACACCAAAATTAAAACAACCTAACGTGGTTTATGAAATTAAATGTTTTAATTGTAATTCCTGTTATATAGGAGAAACAAGCCAAAATTTAAAAAAACGATTAGACCAACATAAATATCATATACAAAAAATTAATCAAAATCATTCAATGCTTGTAGAACATTCATTAGAAAATAGCCATAATTTTGATTTTGAAAATGCTAATATTTTATATTTTGAGTCTAATATTTTTAAAAGACGTTTTATAGAAATGTGTAAAATTAAAATGTCATCGAACTCTGTTAATAAACGTACGGATTTTGATAATTTAAATGACATATTTTGTAGTTTTTTAGATTCGTTAAGTAAGATATAGATCTGTCAATTTTTAATATTATATTATAAAAAAAAAAAAAAAAAGTTTTTTCAGTTTTAGTTTCCCTTAACAACTTTATTTATTTTTTTACTTGACAACTTGTTTATTTAATTTGACATTTTCACTCCTGAAGAAACTATCAAGCGATAGTGAAACGTCGAGCATTTGTGCTGTTTTCCAGTGTCCGTTTGAGATAATTTATCAAACAATTTCACCGGGCAAGAAGCTACCTTCATTATGAATAATAACATAATTAATAAGAATATTACTACAAAAAATGCAGAATTATTCAAATTTTCAACCTATCAACGTCAAACAAAATCAAATTTCGAACTTTCTGTCATGTTGACAGTTACCCCGACGTTTACTGACACTAACCACAAAATTGTATGTAACGTATTTATTTTTGACGGTATCCGCAAACGATTTTTTTACAATATTCGGTACACTATGTTATAAGGAAATATGGTCGTCTAACGTAACGGGAAATGCGTAGCCGCAAACGTTCGAAAGTATTGCAAAAAGTCTCTAATCACGCATCACGCAGTTGCTCGTAATTTAAAAGTATCTCTTTGCAGGCTCTGGTCATTTTATGCAACTGCTCGCTTTTTAAAAAGAAAATATTTTTCTTGCTTTTAATTACAAATTAAATTTCGTTAGAATGGAAACGTCAAGAGTGACTGAAGGAACGTTTGATTCACACATGCGTGCTTGGTTTCATCATCAATTCTAATTCATATTACATTTAATCACTTGTGTTTTCAGTGCCACTCTACGAAGGCAGTATCGTAATTTCAAAATGTGGTTTATTGCAAAGCGATGCAAAATTGAAATTGAAAAGAAAGCCAACGAAAGTAAGTCACAGCAAGTGTTGAAAGTGGCCACCATTTTACTGCATGTATAAAACTACACGACGTTTCGTATTATTAAAATGTGCTGCTATATATCCGGTGTTATCTCGTTGTATTTTAATGTGATCTTTGCCGTCAGTTCTTGCAAATTATTAATTCTTTCTTGGCAGGCCTCATTTTTAAGAAAGCCTAATATGAGGAAATCTAAGGGAATGAGGCCAAGTTCCACTGCTTACAACTCGGTCAGGGAAAAATTGCAAATTTTCTCGAGTAGTCTGTTGCCCCATCTTGCTGAAAGTAACCATTTTCTGCACCTGCTCCAAAATGGAGACAATTGTTCTCTATAACGGCGACCATGAACTCTAACGTGGAAGAATATTGGTCATATGATTCTACGGGGGGATACAGCTAACCACATTTCTATCTTAGCACGATGTAAAGGAGCCTCATGGAAATTGTGGGGATTAACACAGATCATGTTGGGTAATTTTGTTTGTTTACGTAACCACTTAAATGGAACCAAGCTTTATCCGTGAAAAAACTTCGATCGAGAATGTCGTTGCTGTTTAAGTTTCCTTGGAAAAGTTGCAATACTGCATTCGATTGTTGTGATCTCTCGGCAAAGTTTCTTGGACTACAGACAGTTTATATGGATGCAGGTGTAAATGACGCTTGAGAATTCTTCTAAGGGTGGTGTGGGACATATTCGTTTGAGCAGAAATACGACGGATTGGAGAAGCGGATTTTCTGCAATTAGCTCTTTCATTTGTTCGAAGGCATCTTGGTCAGTTTGGGACCTTCCCCTTCATCACATTTCCCATTCTGCGGAATCTCTCGACAATTTGCCGAACGTCTTAATGCAAGGCAGTTTCTTTAACAATTTTGTTCAGATACCTAACTCGAAATTGTGCTTTGCATTCAATATTTGAATGTTGACATGGCCCATTTACTACACGTCCAAATCGGAAATAAGCTTGAATTGAAAGTGTCTTCTGGTATACATTTTAATCGCTTGTTAATTCAATTTAGTAAATTTGATTGATTTATGATATGTATTGACAAAACATTAGAACGACATAAGTAAATTTACACGTGAAAAAATCCAAACGTAATTAGATGAGAATCATTTTGTTCCATTTTGTAGATTGGTGAAGTAAATAAATATTTTTTTGGTGTTTAACAGAGATGACAGCAACTGAATAAAGTACGGAAGAGCTTACTCGAGTTCCTATGTTAGGATGGTTTGGTTAATGATGCCAGAAATGTATTCAAGAGAGTATATGATGCAAGAAATATCTCGCCCAAGTTTTGAAGAGCCTAGCGATAAATAGAAGTCAGCAAACTTTAACACAAAAGAAAATTCCAAAGAGTTTTATCGTATTTAAGTTTTAAAATAAAAAGGCGTCATTTAAAAAATATTAATTCGATTAATACAGAAATAAATCTAATTGTGTTAACGCTCTAAAAGAAAATAACATATTTACTTTTAAATGTAGCAGAGAGTCCTCTTACAAAACAGAAGATTAAAATCGTTTTTCCGGCTTTATTGTTAGGGAGTTTTTTTTTATTCTTCTTCATAAAGCATCTCAGAAAATCCCTAAATTACACAAAGCTTGTCACAAGTTTAATGCCGACGCATAATCCGCTTTACGATTTCGCAAAGCTCATGACTGCGCAAAACATATAACTGAAATTCTATTTGTGGATTATGTTCTTTAACTCCGTATAAATAATTTCTTCGGCGCGTTCGGGTTCAAACAAACCGTCGACAGAGGCCGGCTAATTACCGTGTATTTTCAGGGGGGTAAAAGTACGCTCACGATTTTGAATAAGCTGCTTTATGAACGTATTTTAAACATGCCGAAAGTTTTTTTTCCATTTAAAGCTCAAACTCCTCTAAAAAAACTTTTGCTACTTATTCCTTGATTATGAAGTTATTCTTTCGTAATAACTAGGTATTCGTTAATACATTGAATTCGATTCTGATTTATGCTTAAATTAGACATGGATTACATATTGTAAAGTGTAGAGTGTTTTGTTATTGAATAGTTGAAAACTATTTAAGCTTCTAAGTTTGCGTCGTGATAATTTATGATATGGCGTGAAACTTCGTTCTTGTTTAAAGGTGACCGAAATCTTTGTTTTACGAAATTAATTTTGGGGCCGGTCTAAAATGAATGTCAACTGAAAAGAATGGTCGGATCACCTTAAGTCATTGTTTCTATTGTTAGGGGTTGATTTCGTGTCGCAAGGATCTGGGCAGAATAAATCTGCTGCGGCGTACGTCGTGTTGAGAATTGGTGGAGTCCTGGGTGTTAGCGTGGCATTCATTCCGTGCCGGAGAGATCCTCTTAGAGCCCAGGGCTTTGCACATCAGACGCGAGAAATGTAATCACCACATTGTCGCGCCTCTTCGTCCCTGCCGTGATTGTATCGACTGCATCGCGTCAAATCCTTTAAACCGTCAGACACAGGGCCCCGCACAAAGGGCCGCAATGTTGCTCCGCTTGAAAAATGAAGTGTCAGCCGCAAGACTAAAATACCGGTTTGTATTCAGGCCTCTGTTGCTTGTGCAGCACTGATGGAGACGTTTATTCCTTGTCTCAACTTATGACACCGACATTTTCTCAGGAATATATGAAAATACGTTTCAATTTATACATAAAACAACACTATCTCCTCGAATTCCGCGTCATTTATATTTCGCATGCGGGGGCACAATGAATATTCGCATTTATTCGGAAAACTCATGAAACGAACATACCCAGATAAAGTAAATAAATATACGCGCAGACATATTTATCGTCCTTTCTTCTATTTCCACCTCCTTCCCCCGAAATTTACTTCGCCGCCGAAAATATTAAGGAGTGTCTATTATTCCATTAACCTGATTCCTCGTGCCTTTCGTATAATCAAATAAAAATTCCGCAAACCATTCCAGAATACGAATCAAAGAGCGGCGGCGCTTTTTCTGAATAAACTGCGCGAAGATTATTTTTGGGATTTCTCTTATTCCGTCGCCATTTCAAATGCAAATTCCAAACGCAAACGTTAATGCATTTTTGTTGCTCATACGTGTCAGTTTTTTCACACAGAAAATCCTTTTCACTTATACAACAGGATTCTCTATGTAAATTCTATTTAATTTACTATTGATCTAAATCGCTGAAACTCTTTACAAAACAACTACGTGAAGGTTTCAATAAAGGTATTCACATTTCGAATCCAACTAAAATATAAATTTGATCAAATACACAAATGCTGCAATTAAATTCATTTTTACGAGTTGGTAGTATATTATTCAGTTGATTTATTCCTGTTGTTAGTTTGTGTTAATGTAAATTGGTTTTTCTTTTCAGTTGTTTGTGCTTTTTGGTAACTCTTACAGTCTGAGGTTTGACCTTCATTCCCTTTTGTTTTAGTTTCGAAGTGCCAACGTTTAGTTGTCCCAAATCTTTATTTGCCGAATAAAATCCATCTCTTCCTTTCACTTAGTTCCTTTGCTCTAACGGTTATATCTACTACTCCAAATGCCCTAAATCTTCATTTATTGAATCTAGTAACATCTCTTCTTTGGTCTTCTCTTTTGTACCAATTTTGAATTCTTTTCTGTTACTGAATCCGATCATCTCGTTTTTGACCGCCTTTTTTTCCTTTTACTCTGACAATTTTCTTCATTTAACTTTTGAGGCAGTAAAATTTGGCTGAAAGTCGACGGAATTGCAATGAGGTCCCCGAGTATACTCTGTATAGCTTTTTTGGTCCTAATTGGGGCCTCATCAGCAGAAGAGTAGCTCGAGAACTCCATCGCAATCCCGACGACAATCACAGCAATATCGCTGCCTCTTAAGCTACCACACACTAGATGGCCAGTGCGGACAAACGTGTCATAGTAAACTTGCAAAATTTGGCTGCAAGTCCACTGGATTGCAATGGGGCTCCTGAGCATCCTCTCTATAGCTATTTCGGCGCTAATTAGGGCCTCCTCAGCAGCTGGCGTGCAGACAAATTTTGCAAGTTTGCGATAACACGCTGTCCGCACTGGCCATCTAGTATGTGATATTGCTGGCATTTTGCTTTTTACACACAATTGCAGGTCAGAAACTAGTCGCGCGATGTCGCGACAGTGTGACACTTTTGAGGCACTAGTTTGTATCCGTAAAGGAATTAGTATTAACCAGTAAGTGTCAAGCATTTCTATCCCCAAAGGAGTTAGTATTTTCCAGAAAATGAAAGAATTTTAACTGTTGGGGCAGTCACTTGTATCTTAACTTATATTATAACTATTTCAAAGAGAGGAATGCACTTTTTTAATATTTTATCCCTTGTTCTTTTGTGTGGAAATAATTTAATTCCTTACTGCACTAGAACATTAAGCTATCTGGAGGAAGTGGAATAAAAATGTTTGTAAGGCGTTCCCAATATTTCCCGGTAAATAAAGCTTGCATCATATATGCTGTCATTTGTTATCATATCATTATTTTTTCCCACTTCATGTTGCTATTAGATTTAATGCGCAAATAAAATGACGATTTGTTTCTAAAGCAAGCCTTCACCGCAGTTGCTAGGGATACACTAACCATATAATTTGTAATGAGAACGTTGCGTTGTAGTGAACACGTTATATGGATTGCTATGAAAAATGTGATTTGACACTTATTATTTTTGTTATAAAAATATAACTTTCAATCAATAAAGTTATATCCTGAATTTCTTGGATTTTATTGATGAAGCATCTAACGCTACAACTGGCGACGAGGTTTTCAAAACACGCGGAAGTGAATTGAATAAACTAAATTTGGAAGACTACCCCAGGAAGATCTTAAATTTAGAAGAATATTGTAGAATACTCCAAGACTACCCCGGATTATTGTGAAAAATGGCCAATGGTAATCAATCGCAGGATCCAGATTTAGCAGCGATCATTGATCAACGAATGGAACTCTTCTCGTGTGATGCATTTGACAAGGAGAAAACTAACTGGGATGCGTACATTTTCCATTTCGAACAGATGTGTCGAGCCAAAGGATTGGGGGGAGATGGACAGAATGCGACAACTGCTAGAAGAACTTTACTTTTGGCTTACGTTGGATCTGAAAGTTTAGCAGTAGCCAGACATCATTTCTATCCTGATAATGTGAACGAGAAATCGTATGATGAAGTAAAATTAGCGTTAGGAAATTTATACAAACCATCAGTTACAATTTTCGCGGCAAGATTAGCTTTTGAGAGAGCAACTCGCCAAGAAACTGAAACATTCACACAATTTGCCAACAGATTACGAGAATTAAGCAGAATATACCGTTATGGAAATATTTTTAGATGAACGCCTTCGAGATAAGTTCGCAGCTGGAAGAAATCATCAGAAATTTGAAGTTGAAATTCGTCAACGTTGGCCAGATGGTCAAACCGTGAATTCCAATAGTGTAGTTGTACCTGTCATATTTCAAATAATTTTCGAATTAGCATTAACGATGGAGCGAGCTGAACAGGAAGTTAAAAAAGTACCAGGTGTTGTACAAGCTATATACCAAAGAAAACGTTCTAAAGGAAAAGAAAAAAAATGAACAGTGAGAAATTAATTGTTAATGTTGAATGTAAGCGATGTGGAAAAACTAAGCACGCAAATAACGAAGATTGCCCTGCCAGGAAATATAAATGTTGGAGATGTCAAAGGATAGGCCATTTTGGAAAAAAAATGTTCCAGTAATCAGTGTTCAGATACTCGAAGAAAGAAAACTGTCAAGGCGGTACAACAAGACAGCGATACTAGCTTGAAAGAATCCGATCCAAACGAATTTGACAACTGTGGAACACTCCGTCATATTCAAAATGTCAACAGAAGTAATAGAGCTATTTTGGAAGTGAAAATTAATGATCGAAAGTTCAAGATAGATTTTGACACTGGAGCTTCGCAGTCAATTATACGTGAACAATTGTGGCAAAAAATAGAAAGTCCCATTTTGTCACCTACCGGAAAACTTAACTGTTATGAAGATAGACCTTTCGAAGTTTTAGGACAGTTTATGGCAAAAGTAGAATATCAAGAGAAGGAAATGACTCTACCATTGGTAGTAGCCAGGACGAACGATGTACAATTATTCGGATTGACCTGGATTAGAGCATTGAAGATGCCATTACCTGCTGGTGTACGTGCAGTTGAGCAATCTACAAATAAAGATCGAGTCGAATTAGATCCGAAGAATCAAGAATCGAAATCACTCAGCGAAAGAACCACAGGTAAAAAATTTTGAAAACTTTATTCAACGAGTTTTCTGAATTATTTACAGAGAAAATGGGAAGAATTTGCGGTTACCAGGCAGTGATCCACGTGAAACAACACGCAAAACCGGTTGTACTTAATTCAAGACGAATTCCATTTGCTTTGAAGAAGCCTGTGGAAAAGGAACTAAATCGTTTAGTTACGGAGGAAATTATTGAACCAGTAGATCCAGCTATTACACCAATTGAATGGTCAACACCCACGGTTAATTGTAGATAAGGGAAATGGTTTAGTTCGTATCTGCGGCGATTTTAGAGTGACTTTAAATTCCAATTTAATTCGGAACAGCACCCCATTTGATGAGTTGACGGCGAAATTAGCAAGGGGTCAAGAATTTTCAGTAATTGATCTGAAGGATGCATATTTACAAATGGAAGGTGACGGAAGAATCTAGGAAATATCTGATCATCGCTACTCGTTTAGGATATTTCCGTTACAAAAGATTACCATTTGGAATTTCGTCTTGTCCAGCTATCTTCCAGCGCTATATGGAAGGATTATTATGTGGAATTGATCACGTAGGTGTTTATTTAGACGATATAATTGTAACTGGTCGTACAAGAATTGAACATTTGGAAAAATTACGAAAAGTGTTCGAATTGTTGAAAGCAGCAGGGATTCGTACCCGATTATCGAAATGCAGATTTCTGAAGCCGTCGGTGTGTTATTTAGGTCACCAAATTGATAAAAATGGAATCCATCCGACTTTGGAAAAGGTGGAAGCTAGCTATCAAGATGGCATCTACACCGAGAAATGTATCTAAATTGAAATCATTTTTGGGTGCAATGAACTTCCATGAACGTTATATTCCAAATTCTCTGTTCCGAGTTGCCTAATTTGACTAGTAAAAAGGAATCATGGCGGTGAACAGAAAAAGAAGAAAACACATTCCAGAGAATCAAGGAACTTTTATCAACATCAAGCGCACTCATGCGTTTTGATGAAAGTTTGCCAATTATGTTAACATGTGACGCATCAGAGAAATACTAGGTGCTGTATTATTTCATCAAATGTCCAATGGCGATGAACGACCTGTCGCCTATGCTTCGAGGAAATTAACAGAAACCGAAAAGTTGTATGCCCCTATCGACAGAGAAGCCTCATTTTTGGTACAACAAAATTTTATCAATATTTGTATGGTCGAAAATTTATCTTGAGAACTGATCATCGATCTTTGGAAAGGTTTTTCGATGAAAAACGGAATTTACCTAAAATTGCAGACAATAGATTAGTACGTTGGGCAATATTACTTAATCAGTTTGATTACATTACATCATTGAATATCAACCTGGAAATGATAATGTGTGCGCTGATGTCTTATCACGTTTACCACTGAAATCGATCGCAGTTTCTTCTCAAGAAAAAGATTTTACAAAAAGTATTGACACATCCAAAGTGAATGACCTAATATTATCAGAAGAAACCTTATATATTCAGACGATAAAAGATATGGAACTTCGTAAGATTCGACAATATATTGAAACTGATTGACCTGAAGAAGTAGATACCAACTTGGAACCTTTTCATTGTCGAAGAAATGAATTTAACATTCTTATGTATCAAGGAAGAATAATCATTCCAATATCAATGCGTGGAAACATTTCGACGGTACTACATCAAAGTCATCCAGGAATGGGTGCTATGCGTTCACTCACCCGATATTACGTTTGGTGGCCAGGAATTGATAAAGATGTTGAAGCGTATGTAAAAACTTGCGAAGCATGTCAAGAAAATAAGCCAAACGAACCCGAAGTACCTCTTTATTCATGGAACATTCCTGAAAAACCATGGGAACGGGTACACGTTCGTTTTGCTGGACCATTTTATGGTAAACAATGGTTCATCTCAGTGGATGCTTATTCGAAGTGGGTAGAAATAGAAGCTCTTAACAGCACCACTTCATCAAAATTGATTGATATTTTACATCGAGTGTGTGCTCAGTTTGGAATAATGCGTCAGTTGGTATCGGATAAAGGCCCACAATTCACCTCTGAAGAATTTAGTATATTTTGTAAGAGAAACGGTATTCAGCATATTCGGACAACACCTTATCATTCAAAAACGAATAGGTTGACAGAACGATTTACTTCGGCAAAAGAATGACATGGGGGATCAAAATTTGAAATTACAAAGATTTTTATTGACGTACAGAAACACACCTCATAAGACAACTGGAAAGTCTCCTTCAAAATTGTTTTTGGGTCGTCGTTTACAGACAGTTTTAGATCATCTCAAACCAGATCCGCAGAGGAAAGTGGAAAAAGAAAGCCAAAATGCGAAATTTTGATTTAGGCTCCCACGTTTGGGCCAGGAATGAACGATGAACGAGAACACGGATGGAAACCAGGTACAGTCACTAGAAAAACGGGGGAATTGTCATATGAAGTAAATGTAGCTGGAGAAACTAAAAGAAAACATACAGATTAACTACGAAATCGCACAGGAGCTATTGACGAATTTCTAGAATCGAAACCTATTCTAACTTCAGCCAAAGATCAAGACTTGTCTTTAATGTTACAGGAAAATGGAATGGGAACCACTTCAGAATTACACAAGAATGAAGAACAGTATGTAAAGATGCTGCGGAAGTAGTACAAAGACGTTCGACACGAAATAGACGTCCAGTTCGGCGCTATAGATACAATAACATCGAAGAGTCTTATCAAAAGTAAAGAAGGAGAAGTGTGGTGAACACATTATATTGATTGCTATGAAAAATTATTATTATTTTTGTTATAAAAAAATGTTACTTTCAATCAATATTTCATTGAAGAAGCATCTAACACTACAAACGTCAATCAGTTCCTTCCCTCGGTAGCTGAGCTTACCCTTGTTGGAATAAAATATTTCGCCTTTTTCTTTA
The DNA here is from genome assembly GCA_039766575.1 of Serrognathus titanus. NCBI lineage: Eukaryota > Metazoa > Arthropoda > Insecta > Coleoptera > Lucanidae > Serrognathus > Serrognathus titanus. The sequence continues at coordinate 3,125,412 of CM077911.1, forward strand.
ACACTTATTTTTGGACGCATTTTAATCGGGAAAAGATAACAATAACACTTATTTTGTTAAATTTTACAATTTTTCAGGTAAAACTTTATATTCTAATACCAATTAGGAAGATAACGATTTATCCCAAAAATAAAAGAGATAAAGCAGACATGATAGAGAATTATTCTTCAGAAGGCACAAGATGAAACGTCAAAATTACCTCAATGCCTCTAAAAAAAACGTTACTATTAGTGAGAAGAAAATTGTAACAGAGAAAAATAAAGGAAAGATGTTAAGAATTAAATTTTGTAAATAAAAGCTTTCATATGAATTTGAAGCAACTCTTGGAATGCGTTAAATCACTCGATAAAATTTCAGTCTTCATTCAGTTCCGTGTTTGGAACTATGCGGCGACGTTTATCTAATATAATTCCAGACCAATTGTCTTTGTTAATATTTACCGGTAGCGAGGGTAATTATATTATAACCCTTCTACCGACGTTTAATGCCATAAAAGCCGCGCCTAAACTGTGTGAAATTGAGTTGAATGATACGTCGAAGTAAAGCAGCAGTATACCAGATAGACTTGATGCGTGCTTGCTTCGGGCTAAGAAACAGCACTGGATTTTACAAAATAACAAAATAGTATAGAATTTTAATTTTGTAAAAGTAAATTTACCTGATGCAGCGAGTTAATTTTTTTTGTTACATGAAACTTTGTGGAAACTCGTTAAAATAATTCTGTTTCGAGGCTCGTTACCTAAAATTTTCATAATTAAAGTTCCCCGGTGGTTTCACGTGAAACCGTGCGAAAAAGTTTTGACTTTCCACCTGAAAAAAGACAAGCGCGAGTTATGAACGTTTGCTGAAATTTGCTGTTGAATTTTTTAATAAGTTCAACTACACTGAATGCTTCTCTGATTTTCGTCTCCATTTTTTATTAGAATATTTTATTTTAATTTGATTTAGTTTTCTCTATTTGAGTGAAAAAGTATTTTTTCGATAATCACGTAATGACTCGTAAAGAAAAGTTGTTTTTTTTTTGGCCCATTAGGTTATAAGCGTGAGTAAAAATTGCACACATCAAGAACACTGACGCCTGATTTTCGATTCTTAAGTTTTCGGAAAGTAATTTTTCAGAATCCGGTTAATGGATTCGCCGCAAATAATAGTGAATCAGCAATCTGCCTCCTTGCCAACAGATTGATTTTATGCTTGGGTCTAACAATCTATAATGTATTCAGAGCGGAACCCTATAGAGTGTTTTATAAAGAACTAAGTTAAAGTAATTTATTTTTCAATCGAATTAACCCCCAACAAAATAGGAGATCCGGTTACTACCGAGATGAGGGGTGCGACTAATGAGTTGCTTCGCCGAAAACCGACGTACACTGAAATATGATTTTATTTCGAACACGTTCTGATTTACGTTTAACTACGTCTCAGCCACTAGCGCGCGCTTTTTCCTAAAAGAAAAAATACTATTTTTCTCGCGAGAATAACAGCCATCCAAATAATACTCCCCTAGAATATTAAAAGAATATAAATCCGCCGAAGTTCGCTCGTTTTAATTTGTAACTTTCTAGCGTCTCACAGATTTATTCCTCCCTCTTCACAATACACACTAGACTTCGATTTTCAATTAGCTTCTTTACAAGTTTACTCGGGCTTTTTTTTTCAAGCGAATGCCGGCCGGAAAAGTTTCTGTTTGCGGTGGAACTAATTTACCCTCGATCAAAGAAAAGATAAATTACCGGGATGTGTACGGGCAAAAAAAAACAAGAAATTGCGGTCGTGTTCCATTTCGCACGCACAGATGTGTGATTCCCTGCCGTTATCGAAAAGATTTGTTATTAGGCGGGCGAAAACTTATTAGGTCTGTTTCTTTTATTCTCTAATATCATGTGAGGTGTAGGAAAAGTATATATAAATACGACCTTCCATTTGCGGGATGTGTATTATTAACTCAAAAAATACACGTTTATAAAAACATTCGATTAGTGTGCTGCTGAAAAGAGACCGATGCTATTTTCTGTCCACAGTTAGAAAACACGCTGCTGTGTGAGTAGAAGTAAATTATTCACACTGAAGATTCGTGTTAATTTTTATATGTAAATTCAGTATGGAGTGTACAGAGAGAAATTTCAAAGTGACAATATTGTATAAAATATACTACAATTGGATAAAAATTTACTATTCTTTACAGTATTAGTTTCCAAACACTGCGTTAAAGAGTACTTTATATTTGTCAATTTTTGGTGACTGGTTAGTCGACGTATTCTTCTGAGGGCGTGTTAGGAGAGCTCATTTGCAATTGATTTGACCATAATATGGATTATACAAAATGTAATAATTTCTGTGATATTTTAATTTTTGTGTTTTTCTTAGAATTACGCTCCCTATTACCATTTATCTAGAATTACTAAGAGAGTATACAAGTTTTTCTCAATATTTATGCTTTCCTGGTTACACTAAATAATACTACATACTAAACATTAAGATAAAAGCTTTAATAAGTTTGAAATACAATGGCTGAAAAGACACTTCTCTAAAAAAATCCGACCTACTTGAACATTCATTCTGATTTATTTCCAAAATTTGATAATGCAATCAGCTTGCAAATTTTTCTAAAAACCTCTTTGATTTATTACCTTTCGAGTGAGGTAAAAAGTTTTAATAAAAATTTGTATGGAACATACAATAATTATTATTAAGTGCTGGGTAGAATATTCATTGTTTTCAATTTAAAAGGATAATAGGTTGTTTAAGTATTACTTTTCCATAAGCTTCAATTGAGAAATCCCATAAAAAGTCCCGTGACTTCACAAAATTGGAAATTAAAGAAAATTGTTCCAGTGTAAGCTCAAAGTTTTAATTTTTCCTTTTTCAACTGAAGCCGATTCTTCAGGGCCAAAGAGAATTAATTGGTAGGTGATGGCCATATTAATTGATATTTGTATTAAACTTAATTCCAACCAAAAACTGACATGCGGTTTCTCATATAACCGATTCAATTATCAAGTAGGACTTGGTCAGATATGTATTAATGCTATGATACATTTAAAAATCTAGTTTCAAGATACCATTGACAACATAAACAAAAGCTTAATTGTCGATGTCAGACACTGCAGTCGTTGATTGTAAATTTCTGAATTCTCTTTAATTAATCTGTCTGGTTTTTGTTAATATTGTTAAGGTCTTGTTCTTGTTATTCAGTTTTTTCTATTGTTGTTGAGTGTTTGCTATAATTGTTGAGATTTTCATATAGTTTTTGAGCTATTGCTAGTTGTTGAGTTTTTGCTATTATTGTTGTCATTATTATTTCACGTGAAGTATCTTCTTAATATGGTAACTATCACAAACACTGTGTATGCTGATGTTTTGTTAATAATAATAATAATAATAAATGTCTTTATTACCCATAACATAAGCAGCTTTATAAGAACAGAAAGAACAGCTAATTAGAAAACTTACTCTAATCAAAAACATTATAAAAACTGTTACAGGTAAATCACAAGGCGTAAATCAAATCAGCAGCTTTTATGCTGCCCTTGCTCTTCCTTTAAGCCTTGAATATAAGGAACTTAAATAACTAAGTACATAAATGAATTCAAATGCCTAAAACTAAGTTACATTAACCTAAACTACATCTAAGTCTGTGTTTATTTGTATATCTAATAGATATGGTGATCAGTAGTGAAAATTAAATCAATTTAATTATAATATTAACATAAGAATAGATGGTAATGGCACTCGTGAACTTTGTAAATAAATTAACAATTGAACAGGTTTCTTTTATATTGTGATTTAAAACAACTAAGAGAAAGCTTTTTAAAATTTAAAGGGAGATTATTGAGAATTTTTGCAACTTGAAAGGAGTAAGATCTTTGGTACAAAGCTGTTCGATGAATAGGAGGTGTGAGCATACCTTTGTATCTTAAATTAAGTGTATGCACATCCGTTCTAAATGTGATTTTATTATATAAATATGCAGGTTGCTTATAAGTAAGTATTTTATAAAACAGGCAAGTTTTTCTTAACAATCTGTAGTCCTTCATATTTAACCAACCTATATTACTTAGCTTATTCGAGATATGATCGTATTTTCTTATTCCAAATATTAATCGCAAACAGGAATTTTGAACTCTTTGTATGCGAGCACTAGTATCAACAGTTAAGCAAGGATCATAAACAGACGAACAATAAGAAAAATGGGATAACACCAGCGTTTCACAAAGTATTTTCTTAGCTTGAATTGAGAGACAATGTCTGTGGGGATAAATTAGTTTAAGATTTAGGTATGCTTTCTTTATATATTCAGTTATTTGGTAGTTATAGCGAAATGAATTATCAATTAGAAGTCCCAGGTTTTTAGTTCTCTCCTTTATAGGAATATTGATGCCATTTATAGATAAGGAAATATGCTTCCGAATGAAGTTAACATTTTTCTTACTGCCCATCAGTAATAGAACAGATTTCGATGGATTTAAAATCAGTGAATGCTGAGCTGATATTGTTTCGAGGGCATTTAGATCATCATTTACACGCGCAAGTTCAGTGTTATAATTATTTATGTAAAATGAATGATATATTTGAGTGTCGTCAGCGTATGCTTGAAATTTGCAGGTTTTGATATATTTATAAAAGGAAGATGTATATACACAGAACAGAAGAGGTCCTAATATCGAACCTTGTGGGACACCTCGCGATACTAGTCGCTTTGTAGAGACAGAATTATTTAAACGTACGTATTGAACCCTGTTAACTAGATAATTCCTTATTAATGTAACTCCAGAGTGTGACAATCCGATGAACGATAGAATAGCTAGCATTAATTCATGATCAATTGTGTCGAAGGCCTTGCTAAAATCCAGTAGGGCCAAGACAGAGACCATTCCTTTATCTGTACCGGACAGCAGAGAATCAGTCACATTTAACAGGGCAGTTTCACAACTGTGACCTTTTCTAAATCCAGATTGACAGTCTGGTATAATATTATTTTTATCTAAGTATTTTTGAAGTTGAACACTAATAACTTTTTCTAACAACTTAGATAGAACTGGAAGTACGCTAATAGGGCGAAGTTCTTTAAATGATAAAGGATTAGAAGTTTTTGGCACAGGGGTCACAGCAGCAATTTTCCACAGAGCAGGGAAGGCGTCTTTCACAATACAAGTATTAATGACATGCGTTATATAGGGCAAAATGATTGGACTACAGAGTTTGATCATTTCGATAGTTATAAAATCATGGCCACTAGCATTGCTTTTTATCTGGGTTATGTACTTTCCTATTTCAGTTTCATCAACTGTTTTAAAAGACAATTTGTCATAATTAAGGTTAAAGCTGGAAGTGGCATATAAGTGCTTCATATTTAAATCAGCAGCAACAGTAGGTGTACCATCTACAAAGAAATTATTAATGTCAGTAGCATTACATAGTTGGTGAGGTAAATTTACATTTTTAGTTTGAGTTATTTCTAAATTTTTTAGTTTTTTCCACATAGTTTTTGGTGAAATTTGACGTATAGTAAAATCAAAGTAAGCCGTTTTTTCGGCTTTAATCATACTGGTAGCATAATTGCGTAATTGTTTATAATAACTCCATGATTGATCAGATTTTGCTTTCCTATACTTTGCCAACGCTTTGTCTCTTAATTGCATAATAAGACGTACATTGTCCGTTAACCACGGAGCAGGTTTTTTCGTAATTTTAACTAATCTTAAAGGTGCATGTTTATTGAAGAGATTAAGTATATTATTAGTTAAAAATTCAACTTTATCATCAATGTTTTCAATAATAAATACATGCTGCCATGGGATAGTTTGCATATCTTTAATAAATAGTTCATATTGAAAGTGTTTGAAACTACGAATAGTTTTGAATATGGGATAATTATTTCCTGTAACTATTTTTAAAGTACAGTGAATAATCTCATGATCTGCAAACGCATCTCCTCCAACACCCGATTCTAAAACAAAATCAGCATCTGATACCATAATTAGATCTAAGAGAGATTCGCTGTTTTCTGCTTTTCTGGTAGGGTCAGTAATTATTTGAGATATATTGAGTGATTGGATCATATTATTGAAGTAAAATACATCGGGATTATTATACTTAACTAAATTTATATTAAGATCACCCAGAGCAATGACAAAATCATATGCAGAATGTAATTCAGTATAACATTTTTCAAATTCATCGCAGAAAAATTTATAATTGACAGTTGGTGATTTGTAAACCGCCCCAATTGCAATTGATATTTGTCGAATTTTCACATTAACCCATATTTGTTCAGTAGGTGTAGGTAGTTTTAATTTTTGGCAGTTAAATAAATTACGTATGTATACACACACCCCTCCTCCAAGAGCGCCCCGATCTTTACGAAATAAGGTATAATTATTAATTCGAATTGCATAATCAGGTATATCAGAGCTCAACCAAGTCTCACTAATTGCAAAAATATCACAATCTTCTTTTTGAATATATTCTCTTATCAGAGATATTTTAGGCATTAAAGAACGAATATTCACGTGTGCCACTTTTAAATTACCAAAGTTCATAATATTGTAGATTTATTAATTGATCAAATGTTTGAATAAAAATAACATATTACTGAGAAAAATAATAAAAATAATAAAAATAATAATGGTAATATTAATTTTCTCGATATACTCACGTTAAGCAAACTATAGAGAGAAAATAAAAGAAATTTACTGTACAAAATATGTACTCAAACGAAAATTTTTTTATACAGAATAGACCAAGCAGACAATGCAGAGGCGAGACCGTTCAATAACATCGCAGTGACAAATGTAATTTAAGCAGATTTTACATCAAATTAAATCACACATATCATGTATTTGTTTAATCTTGCCTTCCACTCTAAGGTACACTTTACCATCACTAGACCAAACAGATTTACCTCCATATTTTTTGGCGACTTCCTTCAACAATTGATGTCTGATTTTCGTTAGGTCTTCCTTCAAAACGATTTTCGAACCTTTCAGATGACTCTTCTTACTCCAAATTAGCTTTTTTACATTTCGACTTACAAATTTAATTATGATGGGTCGATATTGTCCTTCTTTACAAGGCAATCTATGGCTACAATCAATTAATTCAGGCTTAAAATCAATTCCCAATTTATCTTTAAATAACTTCGTTACAACAATATCTGTGTTTTCATTTTTTTCTTCTGGGACACCAAATATACGAAGGTTATTTCTACGTGAATATTGTTCAAGTGTATCCAAGGAATGTCCAGTTTGTTTTCTAACACCGGCGAGTTCGTTTTCAAGTTGCCTCACCTTTTCAGAATACGCTTTAATTTCTTCTTTCAGAGGGCCGACTATCTCCGTACGAATTTTATTAATTAAATCGTTTTTTAATGTATCTGAGTTCAAGACTTTTTCAACTAATTTTCGTATGATGGCATCTTCCTCCGCAGAAGAACGTGTTGTGCGTGTATCCAAGGGCATTTTATTAAAATAATTTGATGTTCACAAATTAATAACTGCTATGTTAATCACGTCTACTCAGGACGATATCTCATCACAGACTCCATATATGATTTTTGTGATGGAAACGCAGCTACGGCCCAGCGGGAATATGTACGACGCTTTCCAGAGAGGCACACACCTCACATATTTGTATTTGGTACAATCTACCGATGCATATCTGAAACTGGGAGTACCAGGAAAGTAGCTGCTGATCTAGTTGTATTTCAGTGGAAAGTTTGGTCAGTTCTACACCAAAGAGATCTACATCCTTATCACTATACAAAAGTTCAAAGTCTACAGGAGGGCGATTCTGCACGAAGAATTGAATTTTGCAGATTCATTTTAAATGCAACGTTTTTATCCAGAATTTTATGAACAGACGAATCCAAATTTAGTAGAGAAGGCATCACTATTCTCCATAATTTACATTATTGAATGGAAGAAAATTCAAGATTAATAAGAGAGACTAGTTTTCAAATAAAATTTAGTGTGAATGTGTGGTGTGGAGTGATAGGAAATAATTTAATAGGCCCATACTTCTTACCTGATAACCTTAACGGTACATCTTATGAAGACTTTTTGAGAAACAACTTGTTCGAGTTACTGGACGATGTTCCTTTAGCAAATAGACGCAGGATGATATTTCAGCACGACGGATGTCCTGCATATTATCGGCACACAATTGGAAATTTATTGGACCAGTGGTTACCAAATCGGTGGATTGGAAGAGACGGACCAATGCAATGGCCTACCAGGAGCCCTGACCTAACACCGTTAGACTTTTATGTGTGAGGACACATTAAAGAAATTGTATACACGACAAAAATAAATACAAGAGAGGAATTAGTTCATAGAATACAAGAAGCAGCAACAATTTTACAGAATAACTTTTCTAACAGAGTTAGTGAAACGGAAGTACGAAAAAGAGCACGTTTTGCATACGAGCCAGAGGAAACCATTTCGAAAATTAAACATAATTAAAAAAATTGGACAATAAATGTATTGAATTTTATTTACTAGTCTATTGTCTGTCTAGTAAAAACGAGATTGAAATCTATACCTACGTCTAATATAAGTTATACTATTAATGGAAGTAAAAGATTTTTACTAAAACTTTCTACCTCACTCGAATGGCAATAAATCAAAGAAGTTTTTAGAATAATTTGCAAGCTGATTATATTATCAAATTTTGTAAATAAATCAGATTGAATATTCAAATAGGTTGAAAGTGTCTTTTCAGCCATTGTATTTCAAAGTTATTGAAGTTCTTAACTTAACGTTTATTGCGTAGTATGTACTAATTATTTAGTCTAACCAGGAAAACATAAATATTAAGAAAAGCTTGTATACTCTCTGAGTAATTCTAGATAAATGGTAGTAGAGAGCGTAATTCTAAGAAAAACACAAAAATTAAAATATCTCAGAAACTATTACATTTTGTATAACACATATTATGGCCAAATCAATTCCAAATGCGCTCTCCTAACACGCCCTCAAAGAAATACTAGTCACCCTGTATAAATGGAAAAATCTACATGAAATAGTGTCTGTAAAAGGTCTTTACCTACCATATATTCCTCAGACCAAAATAAGCCGATTGAGGTAAATTTACCTTAGTATATAGGTGCTTAGTTTGGGCGCTATACGGCCCTCAAATTACAATTTTGAAATCACAGTTTATGCGATTTTGCTAAAATTTGGTTGACGTAGTTTTATGAGACAGATAAACCCATGTCAAAATTATGTATAACATCAATCCATAGGCGTAGAATGTGGGTTTTTAAATAATTGTACATTTCAAATTTCTGCGCCAATGGAAGAAAAGAGGTTTAAGTATAAAATTTAGATTGCGTAACTTATTAATGTTTTAGTTGCTTAATTTAACAAAATACCTTATTAAAACATGAATTTAAGCAAATTAAGTTACTGAAATATGAATACAAATAATAAAGATGTCATAAGAAAATTAAATTGTGCTCTTTGCATAATTCTTCATCACCTTTAAGATTATTTATCGCATCTTGAATATGCTGCCTGCCAGTTGTTCTTCATTATCTACAGATGTCCCCAGAAAAAATAAGTCTGGTGAACGTGGTGGTCAATTTACAGGTGCGTCATTACCTGTACCTATCTATTTATTTGGGTACTGTTGGTTTTGAACATTTAATGAGAATTGTGGTGGAGCTCCATCGTGCATAAACAACATACCTCTCCGAAGTTGTAAAGATAGATCTAATAAATCTGGCAACGTATTTTGTAGATGTTGCAAATAAATGTCTAGTGTTAATCTTTGTGGAAGAATAGCAGGACAACAATAAAATTACCAATTATTCCAGCCTACACATTATTTTAAATTCGTGTTGAAAATGTTTTACCTCGATTGCATGCGGATATTCAGGTGCATAAACGTGTTCATTATGGAAATTAGTTATCCCTCGTCTTGTTAAATACGCTTCATCGGTAAACAAAATATTATTGCCAAAATTTAAATCTCTTTCTCTTTGCCTACTAATAAACCTATAAAAGCCCAGGCGCATTTCAGGATCATGGAATAACAGATCCTGAACTGCCATTTTATGGTATGGATACAGTAATTACTGCATGAATTATATCTTTACATACTCCTAGTTCTGGATCTTCTTCAACACGTTCTAAAATTTCTTCTTCCACTTCAGGAACCAAACGCTACCTTCCATAATTAGCGTTTTGAGGAGCAACTCGCCCGGTCTCCCGAATGCGTCTCTTAACAGCAGCAAACGTTTGGTATACGCTTGGTATACGACGATTTGGAAACCTTTCAGAATACACCCTAACACACTCGTCCACTTCTTTGATAATATCCAAATATCAAATATATAACGGTCTATTCTGCATTGGTATGACGATAAATCACGCAAATTTAAGTTTTCTACATTATTATTACAACAGATAATCACCTTTTCCAAATAATTTAGGTGTTCTAAATTTGACAATAGTTTTATCACAGACCAAAACAATGAATCATAGGTGAAGTGCTTCATTAAATGTGACAACATTCTCCATGCTCTCTAACGATGGGGGGAAAAACTGACCTTCAACACGTTCACCAGACTTAACACTCATGGATTATTTTTTCTGGGGACATCTGAAGTCCATAGTTTACACGACACCTGTAGATAATCTTAAAGGTGATGAAGAAGTTATGCAAAGAGTTTAGAAATTTAATTTTCTTTGTCGTATAAATCAGTGTATGCATGCAAATTGCCACTCCTTATAGTTTGAAAGTCAAAACTTACCCCTACCACCCCAATCTGAGAAGTCAAAAAAATTATTCATTGCTCTGGGTGAGTAGTCCACTTCGGGTGGAGTGCAGCTAAATTTTTTTAACACTCGAAAAGAATTTTTAGGGGATGAAAGCACGTCTCATACTTTCTTTGATTTTTAGTTCTTGGATCGGAACCTTCCTGTGCGGCTTTTTTTTACGATTTAGACAATTGATAAGGTTCTAATTCAAAATTGAAAATGATTTAAATATGATAGTACTTGAAATCTTTTATTCATTTCTGCAGTATCAGGTATCACTTCATTTTGCTTATTTTTTGTAATTAAAATTATCAATAAATTAATCAATACACTCATTGTCAATCTATGAACGCGTGTTAGTTAATAAAATTGATAAAATATTTTTATATAAGTGCATGAGATGTACGTTATTATTAATACTTCAAGATATCATGATTGATAACGATTCTTTGCCGTTACATATAAATTGATAGAAAAGGAAATCTGTGCAGTTTATAGTTTTTCAGTTTACTAAGTTTTCATATCGTGCAAAATGGTAGCGATAAATCCAGTTAACATTATTCATTTGTTGATGTTGACGTACAATTTTACTAATAATGAAAATAGAAGAACGGTACCATCACCTCAGGAACAGGTGTTACACGATATTTTTTGCGAATTGATCAGTAGAAATTTCCAATTTTTTCTGTTTTTTTAAATTAATCTAAATTAAATTAAACTGCAAAGAAACGCAACGAAAGGAATTCAAACTCGGCCGTAACGTAAACAGTTCCCAGGCGCGTAGCCAAAACATCCCTATAAGTGGCATAAGATAAGAGTTAAAAGAATCGTATCTGCCAGCGGCTCAAATTACCCGTGTGAGAACTGTTGATTTTAGTCTTGGGATAGATAAGGCCGAGTGAAAATTCAAACCTTAAATTAATTAATGTTAGCTTAGCCCCGAGCGAAGGCGGACGTTCGTGCTTCTTTCCGTTTTTGATCCACTTAGAAAAATTATTGTTTTTTTAAAATAATGAAATAAATAAATAAATAAATCGCCCGTGAGTGAGTGCCCTAAGTCCTGGAATCGCGGCCCCCTTGAAAGTTCGAAGAGGCTCTCTGCTGCTGCAATCCTTCTCCTCTCTCTCCAGACAAGGTAGGGAATTTTGTACATTCTATTATTATATGCCAAAGCTCAATACATCCTATTTTGAGTACACAACAGTTCTTTTTTATTTATTGCGATATGTGACGTCTTGCACAGTTCCAGCCTGGAAGAACCTAAGAAACCCCGAAGAATAGTAACGGCCTGATACGAGTTAAGTAAGCAAATAAGGGCCCGAATTTCCTTAAAAATTCGGTGGTGGCAGCGAAATTGACTACCCTAAAGGTTTTCTGTAAATTCAGTTATCAAGTACAAAATTTATAATATGCTTACTTAACTCCTACTATTCACGCTACCCCAGTAAGAAGGGTGGGAAAATGAAAGTTGATGTCATCCTGAAATTTGGCAGTAACTTTGGCAGTTATTCTATTTTAACTTCTTTTACCTGAAACCGAGTAAGACCCTGCTTACAGAAGCATGGCAGATACGACTTTTGAGGCGCAAAACCGACACTACTTTAGAACTTTTAAATACCCACATACATCACAATATATTAATGAAGATGAACCACCTACATTTGAAGAGAAAATTTATAAAGGAAGAACAAGCCCCTGTACAGATGAAGAAAAGGAACCATTACGTCTGATTACAAACAAGATGCTGTCAACTATTGGAAAAGTGGAAAAAGAGGTCGTTTATCTTTATCCATGGTACGCCATCGTTTTAAAAAAGTCTAGTCGCTTCCACAATTGTACAGATGGGAAAAATCGTTAGAACAAGGCGGTTCACGAAGGGAAAAGCTTTTAAAAATAGCAGATTATGTATTTAATAAGTTCGCAACTACAATGGAACTAGGAGCTATAGTTCAAGATATGCATTTACGAAAATGGGCAATAGAAGTTAATGTTCAATTAAAAGACATTAAAGCATCAAAAAAATGGATATCGAATTTTAAAAGGACATAGGATTGTATCACGAAAAATTAATAAATTTATTAGCAGATCATTCGGAACCAGAACAGAAAGATTACAGGAAATTGCGGGCACTTTTGTAAATGAAATACAATAACATATAGAAACTTAGGGTATAGAGAATATATATATAATGCAGATGAAAGTAGATTTCTGCTAGAGTTACATTCAACTTGCACTTTAGCTCTCCAAGGTTCTAAAACCGTCGGAGCAGTAGTGCAATCTGTACAATCAACCACTCACAGTTATACAATTCTTCCATTAATTTCTGCTGCAGGTAAACTTATGTCTCCTTTATATATCGTCTTTAAGGAAACAGGAGGAAGATTTGGACTCCGCGTTCAAGAGACTTTATTTCATTCGACAAATATTAATATAATATATAAAGATATTCAAATATTTACAATACCAAAAAAAAAACTACATGGATGATCCAATCTTTGAATGTATATAGTTTGGAAAGGTTTCGTAAAAGCATTTTCCGAACAAGTAGTTCTTGCACAATTTGACATAGATTTACTTGCAAGAAATAATGTCCTAAAATTACAATCACTTATACACAATCAACTCTCGGCTCCAATATATATAAATTTGTTTGCCTACAATTGGTAGAAAGTGAATATATTATCAACAAACCGAATAAATTCGATCATCCCGTCAGTTTTGCATTTTCAAATTCATATAGTTCAGTTCGACCTCGATGTTAAGTTTGTGGAGCTGAAGCTTTAATACGTTGTGCATCGAACACTTTTTCCAAGAATATCATTTTCATCACATGTAACTGGATTTATTACTACCTTTTGTATTTATTGTTAATCAAATAAATATTTTGCTCTGTTTGCCTTTTCAATTATGCACTTATTAGATTAGTAATATGATAAAGATATGCCTAGGTTCTAAACTGTAATCGAAGTTAATATTTAAATATGACTTTCATAAAAGCACTTCCAAAATAATACTTTGATGTGTAATTATTATTATTTTTTTGACTTGGGGTGGTAGGAGGTAAGTTTTGATTTTCAAACTATAAGGAGTAGCAATTTTTACATATGTGATAGAGCATTGAAAGACAAATATTTTGCCATATAATTTTAATTTTTATCTTTGCTGGTTACCGAGTTATTCGCAGAAAACCGAAAATCGCAAAAATTTCGAAGGGTGCTTTCCCCGCTTAAAGCGTTTTTGGGCCGGTAAAAAAAATGACTCCATGCTTACCCTAAGGTGAACCACTAACCCACAAAGTTTTAATTTTTTTTTAACTTTCGAGTTGGGATACTTCCCTTGTTAATCATCGACGCCTGCTAATGACAATTATTATACTGAAGAATAAAACAGCTACACATATGATGGAAATATGACTGATATGCACATAATATTGTACAACTGCCAATAAGACATTTCGTGCCCATTACAAAATAAAACTGCACTATTAGTAACTGTTATCTGCCTCAAAAGTTTCTTAGAAGATACGTAACTTACATTATATATTTATAAACTTTTATAAAGTTTGTATGCAGTAATAAAACGTTATTTATAAATGAAGTAATCAGTAATTTTTTTTTTATTAATTAAATTTGTCAAAGTTATAAAAACCTTTAGACAACGTAGGAAACAGTGTTGGCATTACTTTGCAAGTTGCATTTTAGGCACTTCTACATCACTATTTCACTTTCTTACTTATGCCCGCTTAGGTAAGTGCTTTATTAGTGTTGAGAAAATGTTTATAATACCAAATTATAAAGCTCAAAAAAGACTTGCCGCATAAATACCTTAATAAAGCATTTTGCATTACTTAGGGTCTTTTCATAGTTTCGTTTCTACAAATAATACATTTCAAATTAATTCTTAATTTGTAGAATTTAAAATTTATTAACCCGTTTGAGTTTCAGTCAACAATAGATTGTTAAACATTTTATTGAAATCCTCTTATAAGTTCGGAGACGGAGTCAGTAGTCGGTGACGTTCACGACAGCGTTTAATTAAGACCGGACTCGGTTTAAGTGCGACGACTTTTTTCAAAATTAAATTCAATTAGGAAGTTTAATGGAGTGTTTGACTTAATCAGGGAAACGCTTCCCTTGTCATCTTCGCTGCAACCTCGCAGCGGAGAGAATAACACCTCGACCGACCGGGGCTTTTTCATCACGAGATGAATTATTTCCATTTTACATTGACCACAGCTGCTGCCAGTTTCAGCAAATATCAGATTCAATTTCTTTCTTTTCCTGCTTCCGTTTTTTTTTCCTTTTCCTTCCCGCGTGGAGCTAAAGCAAACTTTAATCTAGTTCCTACATGTGCGTCACTCACTGTGTTGCCAGAACAAACATAACAAACGGGGCTCGCTCTCATTAATAAATTATTTCCAACAAATGGCATAGTTTCCTGAAAATCGAGGGTTTCAATTAATCACACGACTCGATGAATCCTCATTTTCCGCCGGAAGTTTTTATTTTATTAACTCCGAATAAACAGGGAACAAAAGCAAAACGTCTGAATAAAAGTTACTCTAATTAAGCCGAATTACGCAGTCCGCTTTAAAAATACGTTTCCTTTAAGTTGTTTGTTTGATTTTCGTTTTAGAATTTGTCGAGCGATTAATTGCGTTCGCAGTAAACAATTCTATGTAGTTGAATTCTTTGAGCAGCTCTCAAATTCAAAACAAATTTATTTAAGAAGCAGAGGAGCAAGCAAACTTTACAATTATATCGCACTTCTTTATTATATTATTGTTTTCATCAACTTACTGCAGCCAAAAAAACAAAAATAAAGCGGACCAGATTAAATTCTCCCGAAATAAACATGAAACGCAATAAATTTCATTCATATTGATTATAAAGTGCGCTTTTGTCTCTCGGAGAGAGCACGTTTTGTTCCTCGATAAACTCCATCATGCGCATATTACGGTGCATTGTTCGCTAGTATTTTGTTAATAGCATGAAAATTCACATCTGACCTTTTATGCACTTGTCATGTCACGTTAAGCCAGATTCGTTCTAGGCCTTCCATTCAATCGCGCCCCTATGTTTGCTAATCTAAAAAAATACACCGCGTAATACGAGAATCTTGAAAGGGTTGGCCCCCCTCATTCAAGGAATCATTAACAGATAGGGCTGACAGACGGATCGGATTGCCACTTGTGTTGCACCTGAAATGAAGGCGTTCCAAGTGGAAGAAGAGATTAAATTAACTCGAAGAGTTTGATTCCTTAAATTACGATATTATTTTCTTGTATATCGCGACGCTTTCACATTTCAAAATGTAATTTTAATTACTACTTCAAAAACATACAGTTTATGAGTTTGATATATACATAAATTGTTCCGGCGTGTCCTTTGAAGTTGGACGTGGAACGAGTTGAAAAACAAATAATTCGTTTGTTATGTCATGTGATAATATTGTTCCATGTGAAAGCTTCAAGCGCAGCGCCATGACGTCTAGTTTTTCTTACACTCGATGTGTTCACTTTAATGAATTTTCTGTTACAATTTTGAGTATTAAATTTTGATGAATTTGGATCGTTGACGCAGAGCTTGAAAAGAAGAAAAAACTATCTACCCTTGGTATCTTGAGGGTATAATACGGTAATAAACTGCTATAAACGCTAAATTGTGGGGTGTGAAGAGGGACATATTGCGCTGTTGGAAGTTTGTCTCCAATTCACGCCTTTGCACCCTCCCACTGTCACTTATAAATGTTAAATGGAAATGTATTCATTCACTATACTGCTGCTTCATGCAATAATCTATGTATGTCACGTGAAAAATAAGTTAAGCTTATTAGTAAAAACACATTCACTTTTTCTAATACAATAATAGGTTGTCTACTTGTCTATTTACTTACTCTATTGTGTAGCTGATTTATTTCTGTTAGTTTGTGTTAATATTTTCCTTTCGTCTTAAATTTTTTGTTTCGAAATGTCAATGTTTAGTTGTCCCAAATATTCATTTGCTGAATCAAACCCACCACCTCATTGGTCTTTACTTTTTCCTTTACTCTAACAGCTGTATTTACTAGTATCCTATCCCAAAATGTCCCAAACTTTCAGTTACTGAATCTAGTATCATCTCTTTTGTATCAATTTTTAATTCTTCCCAATCATCAGTTACTGAATCCAATCACCTCTTTTTAGACCATCGTTCTTTACTTTTAGTCTAACAATATTCTTCAATTAGTCTTCCTAAATAAAAACAACAATTCTTTTCTTTCTTGTTTGCTTGTTATGTCCTATAAATACATAAAAATCTGGAGTTTATTTTAACATTTTTTCAACTCGTTTTCTTTGTTCCCTCCTGTCCTCCTGTTTCTGGGGTTAAAATAAACGAAGTTAGAACGTTTCACTTTAAAAAGTGTTAATGTTGTCTTCTAAGGTATTTTAATCTTTGTGGTAGTTATTTCTATCTTTCAAGGAGTTAATTTTATCAAGGAAAAGAGAGAGTTAACTTTTGAGGTAGCAGTTTGTATCTCTAAAGGAAAAAGTATCATCCAGAAGGTGTTAAGCATCCTTAAAAGAGTTAGTACTATCCAGAAAATGAAAGAATCTTTACTTCTGGCCCAGTCACTCGTATCTTAACTTATATTTTAACTATTTCAAAAAGAGGAATACATTTTTTTTTAATATTGCATCTCTTATCTCTTTCTTTTGTGTGAAAATAATTGAATTCCTTATTGCACTGCAATATTAGGCCGGTCGTCATTTGGATGCGTTTTCATGTGAATTGACTTCGTCAGAAATCGGACGAAGAAGTGCGAATGCTCCCATGTTATTGAAACTTACGGAAATGTGTCCACTGCATCCGAAATGATTTGTCCGAATTCGGACGAAACCATGCGATATGCGAACTATCCGAAATAAATGGGATTTTTCGCAGTTATTCTGACGAAAGGGACCGTAGATAATTCAATTTGTGAAGGACGTTGACCCACAAGTCATATCATATGAGGGACATTCAAAGAAAATTGTGGCAGGAAGTGGCAGTTGAAATGAATGTTTAGGGTAAGTTAAAATCATAATAAAACTTCATTATATACAGTATATCCCTAAACAAGAGGGAAAATTGCGAGAAATTATAAGTACATAAAATGTTTTTGATTTTGAATTATGTATCATTCTTGAGATGAAAAATAAGTTTTATATTTATCTCTGAAGACATAAGCTGAATTGGTACCTCTATTTTCACCCAGGGTCCCAAATCTTCCCGTTTTTGGTACCTGAAATTTGCTTCTCCCTACGAATTATCATGTTTTGCAGTAGACATATACATTTAATAAGATTATCGGCTGATTCAGGATTTACTTCAATTGATTTTTGTAACAATCTCCATTTGGTACTCATAATTCCGAATGCACATTCATCTACTCGTCGTGCTCGAGGGTAGCGCTCATTAAAAATTATTTCTCTAGGCCCTAGTTTTGATACTGGATAAGGTCTCATTAAATAAGTTTTGAGTGGATAAAGAACATGTTTGTTCCTGGTAATGGACGATGTCTTTTAACACCTAACCATCTGTTTTCAAGCTTTTCGAAAAGGTTTGAATGGAAAAAATTCCACCGTCACTTTATTTACCATAAGCCCCTACGTCTATTACTATAAATTCGTAGTTCGGCCCTGCAACAGCTTTTAAAACAATAGAGAAATACTGCTTGTAATTCCGGTACATGCTTCCGGAGTGTTTTGGATTCTCTATGCTAATGTGTTTCCCATATATGCATCCAACACAGTTTGGAAATTTCCACTTTTTGGAAGTTGATTTGGAGTATCTTGTTGATGTTCACTATGAACACTCAGATTTACCGTTTTGCTCGGAACACATTAGCGCCCCAAAATCTAAAGAACAGAAATTAATGGCTACACTCCACAATAAAGATCGCTACGTTATACATTATAGAAATTTGCAACAAGCTTTGGCAAACGGTTTGAAATTAATCAAAATTCATCGTGCATTGAAATTTAATCAGGCAGCATAGTTGAAACCGTATATCGATTGAAATACATCTCTGACAACTGTCGCAAAGAACGACTTCTACAAAGATTTGTATAAATTATTAAATAACGCAGCTTTTGGTAATACTATGGACAACATTAGAAAACGCAGTAACGTTAAGCTAATAAACAAATGAGAGGGAAGATATGCTGCCGCTAAATTAATTTCTAAACCAGAATTTAAATCTTCCACTACATTTAATGAATACCTGGTAGTGATAGAATTAAATAAAACTGAAATTTTCTTCAATAAGCCCATATACGTTGGTATGTGCGTACTCGACATTTCAAAGACAAAACTTTACGAACTTCATTATGAATACATGAAGTCTAAATTTGGAAGTAATTGCAAAGTGTGTTATACGGATACGGATTCTTTGATTTATGAAATTGAATGTGACGTTTATGAAATAATTCGGCGCGACTGTCATAAATACTGTTACGCTAGATCTAGGGAGCGCTGGTAATCGTTAGATGGCTCTGGAAAAAAAAGTTATTTATTGATTATTTTTGGAGTGATAAAAGATAGCGTTTTAATAATTGTCAGATTGATTCTATATTGTGTATTCGGCAAGTAAATTACATTAAAAATTGTTAAACTTTGAAGAGTTAATTCATTGCGAACCCGCAACGTAACAATTGGTGTCAGAAGTGCGATTTTCAAAATTGAAAATGAAGCTTGCCGAGTTGAAAGTGAAAGAGCTACGTGAGGAACTGGAGGAAAGAGGTTTAGATACTTCTGGAAAGAAGCCCGATATGCAAGATCGGCTGAGAAAATCGCTCCAAGAGGAAGGAAAAGACCCGGAATTATTCGATTTTGAGACATATGTCATGTCTGTCCTATTGAAAGACATACTCCAAAATTCGTTCGATATAAACTCAATATCTTCATTTTTTGGGAATTAAATATGTACGACACCCAACTTGTTCCAAATAGCATCATAAGTTTCATGAACAATTCTTCCAACCATAACGTCCGATATTCTAAACGAATATCCCAAGGAGCTCGTTGCCAAATATCTGCAAAAATTGTGTATACATATTTGTATCTTTATTTTGTTTTAGTTGATGAAGTAAAAAGTAAATAGAGAGGATTACGAGACACCTTCCGGAAAGAATTTAACAAGTCGAAAAAACATCATTCTGGAGATGGTGCGGAATTGGAAGTTACTTCCAAATGGCCGTATTATAAAATGCAGTTGTTTTTGTCTCACACTGTTGAACGAAGAAAACTGCATGACAATGTATCTCCGCAAAAAGAAAACGATAACTACTCTGATTCGGAGATAGAATTGGCGTCGGAAGCAATAGACAATGCATACTTTCGATCATCCATTCAGGAATCATCACAACAAATTTCAAATACAGATATACAGCAGCCTTCTACATCCAGTAGTACAACTTCACAACGTAAGAACAACACAACCAAGCGTCTAAAATATACTAAGAATTCCGAGACAAATTCAATCGATGACAAGTTCCTGGAAATAGAAAGAGCCAAACTAGAAATATTGTCCCAACGTAAAAACAGGGGCGAAAGTGACAGTGAACACCAATTCCTGCCTTTTTTAAAAGCTATCAACATCGTTGGTGCGAAGTAAGTTGCAGCAAGTGTTGCTTGAAGAAGAACAACTATATGCAATGGTATATCGACACCGTTGCCATCTCCACTCTCCTACACAAACAGCAATTCCTCTATAGCGTCATTCTATTCTAATTATATATCAACACCACTGCCTTCTCCAACTTTGACAAATCTAGAATCCTCGAGAATGTCACACAATATTCAAGTGAAAGAAGAGACGACGTCTCCCATCGACAGCCGCTGTGCATTCAGACCTATATTTCTAACTTCAACGAATAAAACAATGTATTTCTTTTTATTTTTAATAATATAATTTAAGTATCTACTATAGTTTAGTTATAAATTACCTTAGAGTCACGCTCAATCGTTCTTCTGGCGAAATGGTCTCACGGAAATTTCTATTGGTTCTCTGATAGCATCTAAAATGTTGTCAAAGGTATACTGCTTCATGCGATAGTAGTCTAAAAATTTTTTTCGTCCTTCTTTAAATCATTATACAAGTGATGAAATTCTCCAAATTCTTTCCGTTTTGCTAATATGTCATTAACACAATACTTTTTTCTTTTTAATTTTAGTCGCCGTCTAACAAGATAACTATTTTCCAAAAGGTATTCAGCCATGTCTATTATCAATGATAATTTGTAGTATTTATAATATGCTGATATGATATAAATCACTGCGTATGACTAACTTCGTGCAATGGAAACACTTGTCTAGTGGACGGTACACATATGCGAAATCTGGCGAAATTATTCGTCCGATTTCTGACGAAAATAATTCGGACGAAAACGCATCCAAATGTGACCAGTCTTAATCTTATCTGGAGGAAATGGAATAAAGGTGTTATTCATATATCAAAACTTACTTTCATTTATGCAGATAGAGTATTTTACTATTTAGTGTAACTTATATCCTACTTGTTGAATAACGAATTGTGGATAATATGATAACTATACGGTGTTAAACAGGAGTTGAGCTTACCCTGGTTGGAGTGAAATTATTTCACTTTTTTAAACCCTTATTTTTGGACGCATTTTAATTTTAATTTTTGTTTTTATACAACTCTTATAACTTGTAGTTGCTTCTCCGTTTTTTTTTTTCAATTGTAAGGCTTCGGGTTTCGATGTTACACTTAACGCCTTTGGAAAATCATAGGGGAGGAGAAAGTGAATTGAACTAATCGAATAATATCTCCCTTCTGTATTATACCGTCGAATCTCGCCTAATAATATCAATATAGTCAATGGTAATACCTACTAACTCCTATTTACAAACAGCACACATAAATGGTTCACAGATTTTTTTTTTTTGAATAATCGAACGTAACACAAATAAACAATACATGCTAAGTTGCACATCTCTAATTTTTACAATGCTTAGAGCTTATACACAGGGTGCCCGACATGGTAACACAAATGTTACGTACTTTTGTTTTCCAGAAATAATTAACGTAAAACGACACGTCCCTAGTTAAAAAAGAGCAGCTAATGAACAAAATAAAAACAATAATAAAAGTGTTTTATAGTTTTATAATCTTACGGCGCGGCGTCGGGCGTGAATTTGACCTTTAAACGGAATTGACGTGATCGACTGAAATACCAATTCCTTGACAAATGCATACAAATTACCTGAGGTAAATTATTCTGTACAAATTGTACAAAATAAGCTCCACTTTGAACACCTGCATTAACAGGTAAGAGAAGAAAACAATTCAAATCTCTCTGTTAAGAATTCCTAGTAATTTTCTTTAATTGTAATTCAATTTGTATTGTAAATCAAATTTATTCCCACAATCAACGTGTCCATCATAAACATTTCGGCATCTTTTAATGGCCCAATATTACACGTTACTCTTCCCTTGCATTTTAATCGGTCAGTTTTCTTTATGTCGTTTATTCGGTTTATCGTTGACGTTTGGTGTTGACAACCAGAATTTAAAATATTGTAATCATGAAACACATTCGTAATCTGTTTGGTTTGTTAATTATTATTATTTCGTTTTGTGTGCGCCGTTCAATGAGAAGAAACTTCATTATTATAAAAGACGAATTGTTAACACAAATTCGTACAAAGTCTAACAAAATTCAATACGTGCGTTCGGTGTGTTATTTTTTAAAGTGACGGAATTACCTGTCGTAAATGATTATCGCTTCGATGTAAGTATTTCACTTTTGTAAACATTTCAAATCGTAATTGATTTTAATGAATCTCATAGCAGTTAACACACTTCTACGATGCATTCATCATCAGCTGTGCAACTGTTTGTTATTAGTTGGCGGTCAAGTTTTATAACTGAGCAACTCTGATTCTCTGATTTTTGTGAGATATAGACTTTTTATTCCAATAGCAGTGGAAAAGTAAGTGGATATTTCATTTAGTGAAAAAAAAATTGCTTGGCATCAATTGAGATTTTTTGTTGGACAGTTTAAATTTGTATATAGCAAATTCCAGAGCGCAATAATCGATCGTTACAAATTCGCAACGTATTTATGAATAAACCATGCCCCGAATGAATGAATGAATGAAACATTAAACCGCTGGAACATACACAATTCGTACCTGACCAGTTTTTTTCTGCGTGGCAGGTGAACGTCAAGATGCCATCAGTGTGCAAAGGCATTTTGAAGTCGCAAACGCAAAACTCGTCCTGCCTATATTCATCCCGTGCGCACGTGTCTTCGAAAGCATTTCTTATTGATGAATAAAACAGGAGCGAGCTTTTTATCGGATTCAGTTTAAGTAATGCCATAAACATTTGCCAGCAGTAAATAATCAATAACGGTAAGCCAACTTCTTGCACGCATTTTTCGACGCAGTATAATACATAATAAATGTTATAAATTAAGTTTTTGGTGAGCCTTTCAAAATAGTACTCGAGTTCTTTTGCAAGCAGTGCAATTATTGAACTATGTGATGCAGAAAAAGAAGTGCAATGAAAGTTTCGTGCATTGTATAACAGAGCATTTTTAAATCATTGTCGAAAGCAAAAAAAAATAATAATAATGAGGAACTTTTCGTCTTCTCCGAGCAACTCCGTGCTCATCAAAAACAGTTTTCTGCATTCAGCGAGTCGCAAAGTTCCCTTAATTATTTCACGCAGGGAAACTTCTTTCTAATTTGGAGCGTTTCGTGAGCAACTCACATTGTTAGAATTCTAAGAAAGCGTCGAGTCGTTTGATTCGGATCTGATCAGCCACAGCGATGAATATTCATCGCGTCACGTTTACTCGATCGTATAATTTGCCGCCAGTTTTTGGCCTCCTCTCATGATTTGAGTCGATTTTAGTTTGGAAGGATGCCAGCAGCTCTTCCTTCTAATCTAACTTAACAACCGCTTTTGAAATTTATCCTCCCCGTTTTATTGCGACTTAATACAAATAACTTACGCGATATTTATCAGTAATTTCGCCATTTAACAATTTTATTTTATGGGTATTTTAAAACTCTTTTAAGAGAATTAAGTAAAAAATCTCCCAAGCTTAAAGTAAAGTACACATAAAGTTAAATATTTAAATATTTACTGTTATTATATTTTTTCGATTAAAATGCGTCTAAAAATAAGTGTTAAAGAAAACGTGAATCAATTTTACTCTAACAAGGTTAGACTCATCTCTTACTTAACACCATATAGTAACCTTATTATCCATAATTCGTTAATTCAACGTAGGAGATAAGTTACACTAAAAAGTAAAATAGTCAAATAGCTGGATTGGTGAAAATCATCATTGCATTTAATTCAAAGAAGTAAAAATATTATCTTAAATATATTAGTCCACAATTATTTACTTTTCGTCGATCTTTAAATTCTGATGTATAAGGAAATAAATAGATTGACGATTTCAGTACAAGTTATGACTAGTTTATGCCTACCAACTGCGGTGAATCCTTGCCTTAGAATGGAACTGTCATTCTATTTGTGCACTGAATATAATACCAACAAAAAAGTGAGTAAAAATAGTAATGTAATAACAAATAACTCCATAGATGATGTAAACTTTATTTATCGCGGAATATTTGCAAGGCCTTATGAACATCTTTCTCCAGATAAGTTTGATATTCTAGAGCAATAAGGAATTAAATTATTTCCACGCAATAAAACAAGGAATAAAAGATCCAATACTAAAAAAAATGCATTCCTTTCTTTGGAGTAGTTAAAATATAAATTAAGATGACCCAGCAGTAAAGATTCTTTCATTTTATGGATAAAACTAACTCCTTTAAGAATAATACTAATTCCTTTAGGGATTCAGGATTCTGGATTTGGTGAGGGGGTGAATAAGAATTCACGTGCACTTAGGCCACAATTGGGCCCATTGTACTACCTCCAGGTTCAGCAGTATTTGACTGTCAGCGTTCGTCGAGCCATCCCACCCTTTCGATGAAGCCAAGAACGTCCGACAGAGGAGCACTGCGAATTCCAGCCATGTCAGGCCAGAACTCCCCTAACATGGGACCTCTGATCGAGGCGAGTAGGGGGAATCACAGAGGATATGCTCAGCTGTTTCTTCTTCTAAGTTACAGCCTCTACAGATTGGACTGTCTGCTAAACCAATGCGATGCATATGTTTGTGTAGTTTACAATGTCTTGAAAGTATTCCTATGAGTAGACGTAGTCTTCTTCTAGGTAGTTGCATACAGAATCGTGTCAGTTTGAGCGAAGGGGCCGTTATAGCATTTTCGCTTTGTGACACTTGTCTAGATTTACCCATGTGCCGATATGCCGGTCGTGGGATATTTGTTTCAATATGGCATTAAATAGACTTGATGACGGTGGTGCTGCCTCGAGCCCTGTCTAGCCAGTTCGTCTGCCTGCTCGTTGCCAAATGTTCCAGCGTGTCCTTTAACCCAAATGAGTTCCACGGTGTTGTATTTGGCCACTTGTTCTAGTGTGCCGTGACATTGGAGTGTTAATCCTGAGGATATTTTGTTGGTATTTAGAGACAAAAGTGCCGCCCTACTATCCCTAGCTACCCTAATGATTTTATTCTGGACACCCCTATCCAGAATTGCTCTTGCACCTTTTATAATGGCAACTAGCTCTGCTTGGAAAGGTGAAGGTCCAGGTCGACGGAGAAAATTCCTGCACCTGTTGCTTCCAAAGTCTTAGATCCATCAGTGAAGATGGATATATCGGGTTTGGGTGCTTCTTCAGCGTTCAAGAGAACGTTGAAGTGCTTCTCGAATATATATGTCGGTGCGAGGGAGTCGACCGCCGCCCCAAAAAGTGAAGTTTCTTGTAGAGCCTCCTCCAGGATGAAGTGGTGTTTAGTGCTTCTTGAATATATATGTAGGTGCGAGAGAGTCAACCGTCGCCCCAAAAAGTGGAGTTTCTTGCCTCCTCCAGAATGAGGTGGTGTCTGCCTGCGCTTGCACCTTCTATAATGGCAACTAGCTCTGCTTGGAAAACAGTTGTCAGTTGACCAAGTGCTATGCTCATGTGAAGGTCCAGGTCGACGGAGAAAATTCCCGCGCCTGTTCCTTCCGAAGTCTTAGATCCATCAGTGAAGATGGATATATCAGGTTTGGGTGCATCTTCAGCTTTCAAGAAAACGTTGAAGTGCGAGGGAGTCGACTGCCGCCCCAAAAAGAGGAGTTTCTTGTAGAGCCTCTTCCAGCATGAGGTGGTGTCTACCTCCGAGACCTTTATTATTCCACACCTTTGTTGCCCGCAGCCTAAGGGCCGATCCCAGTGCCATCTCCTCCACATATATGTTCAGTGCAGGGAGGCCAAGGATGGCCTCTAAGGCGGCGGTAGAAATGGATTTTAGCGCACCGGTAGCACTGATGCATATCCTTAACATAACATAAACTACTACCTCAGAAGTTAAGTCTCTTTTCCTAGATAGTAATAGTAACTCCTTGAAATATAGAAATAACTACCACAAGGATTAAAATACTACTTTTGAAGACAACATTAATACTTCTTAATGTTAAACGTCCTAACTCCGTTTATTTTGACACCAGAAACGGATAAACGCGACACCGAAAAGGAGTTGAAAAAGTGTTAGAATTACTCCAGATTTTTATGTATGTGTTTAGGACATAACAAGCAAGCAAGAAAGAAAAGAATTGTTGTCTTTACTTAGGAAGACTCAATGAAGAAAAATCTTAGAGTAAAAGGAAAAAAGGACGGTCAAAAACGAGATGTTCGGATCCAGTAACTGAGAATTCAAAATTGGTACAAAAGAAAAACCCAAGGGATGTTACTAGATTTAGCAAATGAAGATTTAGGACAACTAAACATTAGCACTTCGAAACAAAGAGTTTAAGACGAAAAGGAATGAAGGGCAAACCTCAGACTTCTGTGAAAGTTAACAAAAGCACAAACAACTAAAAAGAAATACCAATTTTCATTAACACAAACTAACAGAAATAATTCAACTGGATAATATACTACCAACTCGTGTGGCATAAAAATGAATTTAATTGCAGTATTTGTGTATTTGGTTACTCCTGGGTGAACAACTATAAATAGGTTGTGAATTTGTACGTGTTGGCGAAGCTCACGCGAAGGCGCTGTTGCGTGAACAGAGCGGATTAGCATAGTGGCCGAATCAAGCAACAAGTCCGTCCCAGAGCTGGATTTTAGGAAAAAAGCGAAGCTTTTATTTTCGCCGAAAGCTTAACTCACGAACAACAGATTACGTAAATAAAAGCAAAAACATTATTTTTGTAAATCATTTTATCTCATATACAGTGAGACTCGTATGAAATCTCATATAAATCAATCAAGAAGCTTTTATTTATTTATAAAGAACAATCCTCAAACAAGACCATTTGGATGAATTCCAAGTTTTCTTACACAACAATTACTTATTGCGAGTTATCGTGTTTGACGCAAATGTTCCCGAGCTTAACCCTCCAGCGGAGATATCGGGAGAAAGTTTAAAGCGATCAGGATCCGGAGCTTCGGTAATAATATTAAGCGACATAAAACTGACCGGGCGAAAGCTTCTCTCATAAAACTAGCAATAAGCTTTGGATAATGCATGTTTTGGGCAAATTCACCTGGTTTATTGCGTCGTAATGGCACATAAATGATGATGTGAGTGG
This sequence comes from Serrognathus titanus, assembly GCA_039766575.1. NCBI lineage: Eukaryota > Metazoa > Arthropoda > Insecta > Coleoptera > Lucanidae > Serrognathus > Serrognathus titanus. The sequence goes on from CM077911.1 coordinate 3,152,848, forward strand.
CGATTAAAGGCCGAAACTCGGTTTATTTATTTTATGGCGATGGCGGTCTGATCTAAGATGTCTCGGAGACCCACCCGCACAACGTTCGATTTTAATAAATAAATTAGGAGATGAGAAGTTTCAAACTGAACTCACACGTGTTATTTATAAATAAATAAATGGACGGACGAATACAATTTTAACAGTTCGCACCTGTAGCAACGTCTTCGATATGATAAACGTGTATTTAATAATTTATCTTAAAATAGTTAACTCACCATAATCGGTGTTGGTCACAGCTAAAACAGAGTGGCAGACAAAGATTCCCAATAATATCATTAACTTTGCCATTTCAACGCCCTTCTCCTTCTTCAGTCTTACACTACCGCCAAGAACACAACATATCGCACTGAGCCACCGTCCACGAGTTAGTTCTTGACACAAATACGTTGTTTTTTTCAACCCTGAACAAAATTCGCGTTTAAATCGGAACGATCGTCTTCTGCTTCACATTCACATTCAGTCTGATGGCACTCTCAAAATGTGAATTTGCAAGAAGTCGGAAACCAGTCGTCCGATGGCCCGACGACGAAAGTCAACCTGAAACAATGCAATACTTTCAGAATGCAAATTCAAATGCGATAGATTTACATACATATACAGTACGAAAATAACCGGCAGTGAAATTTGCTGGTTTAAAAAAGTCGCGGCCCGACGCGGAATGTTTTCGTTTCATTTCGCTTGAATAATGAAAATGCATTAATAATAAAATTATTATTTCTTGCTCTACGGGGGGGCCAGGCGATGGTGTTTATCTTCTGGTCACGATCACGATTTGCCATTAATACTTTTTACGTAACTGGGTCGAGTGAAATATGAGAACGTGAAATTCCAATCACATTTTCCTATTCATTTCATTACCATAATGTATCTGTTTTTTTAAGTGTCATTATTCGCCAAAAAATTGTATTTTTACTGTTCTTGGAAGAATTTCACTTCGTTAAGAGAGAAAAATAGAAATTACGAAGCTGTCAAACGATAGCGAAACGTTGACTTTTAAATTGTTTTCAACTGATGACAATTCATTCATCGTCTTCGATTCATAACGAAACTTTGTTCTTCCAAGAACTGTAAAAATAAAAATTCTCGAAGAACGAATTACAATAATCTAAAGCTTGCGTTAAAGAAAGAAAAGTGCAAGTTCTTTCTATACAGAGCTTGAGCTTTCAAGCGTACGCAAATTTCTAAGTTTTCAATACACGGCACTACAGTAAACACAGAGAGGAATGATAAAGTGACGTTTTACACAAATTATGTGAAATGGTGGTGGAGAAATTATTAATACAATCGTTGAAAATAAAAAAAGCAGATATATTTTCACTTCTACCTTAAAAAAGTTTACATTTGTTTTTAGCGAAATTATTGCTTCATATTCGAGTAATAAGTTCCACACTAATTTGGCTTTTGTGCTACAATAAATTGTAGTAATTGTGAAGATAAAGTTTCAACACTTTGTTATTAAACTTCTACATCTGATATAAAAATTTACTACAACAGATTGTGGAAATTTTATTTTTACTTTTTTTGTATAAACATTGTGTAAAACTATAATAGAATCAAATGGAAACTTTACTACGATTTGAAAATGATTAAATTATTAACTTACCATTGGATATGTAAACATCTTATACAAATTGTGGAATAGTATTGAAGGGAGAAGTGTAATCACGTGATTATTTGCGCCTTCCTATTGGCCGTTTAATGTGGATGACGATTAGGTGGCGTACGTTACTCTGCGAATAAATAAGAACAGTCTTGTCTGTTTTATTTATAGCGAATGAATTTGTAAAAAATAATCCGTCTGAACATAAATTCAGTGCAGAGTGCTACAAAAATTATTAAAAGTTAAATACGAAAGTTTCTAAATTAAATATTCGTTTATCTTATTCTTTAACGCCTACAGAAAAGCCAAGCTGAAACTTGTCGAGCAAGTGTCAGAATGAATTCTGCCATATTCGAGCCTGTGAATTTCTTCACAAGTTCTGCACGTATCAAGACAAGGTCGAACCTACACTTTTAGCTGCTCGATTAAGAGTCAAAATTCGTTATCAGCGGCATCCAGCACTCGGGTGTGATCTTCCTTAGAAGTGTGTACAGAATTACACCATTAACTGTAAAATTTTCACACAATATATGGAACGAGCAACACAATTTGAGTGATTGTTAACACAAAGTGTATAAAAATTTTATCGCAAATCGGTTTTGATTGCAGTAGATTTGTCAGTCGTAATGTAATGTTGTGCCAAAAAGATCGCAGGACGTCGCGATTCAAATTATACAAAGTGTATATATACACAATATCAATAAAAATATGCTGCAATTGGGTAAAAATTTACTATTCTTTACTGTATTAATTTTTAATAAATAAATGGAAAAATCTTCTATGAAATAGTATTTAATTCAACAATTTGTATAACTTGTATACATTTTATCTATAAAATTAATTTACTCAATTTATGGTAGCACTATTATTTACTATTATTTGTGTTACACGATTTTCTTAAAAATGTGCAGTACTTTACTACAAAAATTATTCTACAATCAAATGCAAACGTTTTCTATTTATTGCAGGCGACTTCATTTTAGTAACAATTTGTAGATTTAAATTCTATTGTGTTAATTAATACCATTGTTTTCTCTCTATGGCACCACTCGCCATAAACTTATCGCATTGTATTGCATTTAATTTAAATAGAATGATCGATATTGTTGAACATATTTATTTAATTTATTAATAATATGCATGTTACGGAAAGAAAAAGGAAAATTCTCTCTTGACTGCACCAAACACCTCTCTCCACGCATTATTGTACAAATTTCGATAAGGATCCTAGTCTCGTCAGTGCATAATTTTGGTTCATATAATTTGACAGGCTCCGTTCCTGTCAACAGGAGGGAAAACAATATTTTATGGCTCTTTGTTTTGCGAACATTTTATCTTTTTTCGTCTCTTGAAATTGGGGAAAACCGAAACCAATCGAGACGAAAAACAGAGAACAAAAAAAACACCAAAATAAAATCCATGAAGACGAGGCAAAAAATAATGTATATTTTAAAACGTACTTACCTGACGTTTCGCAATGAACACTTAATCCTTTTGACAAAATAAAAAAAATTCGCAGCGAAACGTCAAGTATGAGAAAAGAATTCCACGTAATAGGAATTTATTTAAGCAAAAGGATTTCTTTTTTGTAAAATACTTTAAACAAAGAAATGGAACATCAACACTTACTGAGAATTAAACAATTATCGCTAATCTTAAAAAATCCTAAGCATTTCTTTAGGCTATAAGCAGCTTCATTTTTTTTTGTTTCGCAAGCAAGTTTAAATAAAAAATTACATAAAATTCAAATGAAAGAATTCTTTTTAGAAAGCAAGCATTTGTTGCTTCTTTCCACGATCACTTCGGCCCTCCCTAAAAATTAAAAGGGCGAAAATAACGAGTTCACATCCTTAATTTATTATTAACTTGACAATGCACCTATTCTGTATAACGTCCCATTATAACTTTCTGGCGACAGAGATAAAATGAAAGCTTGCAGGAAAAGTTTCCCCCCCGTACTAATATGGCGCAAGATAAAATTTCCACCGCCGCTCCACCTTGAGGGGGAACCTTCACAAATTTATTCTAAACTTCACGCGATAGATCCATTTGCATTCCTTTACTTGCATATCGCAAATTTTACTTTGTGCAAAGTTCAACCGTTTGCGAGAAATTTGTGATATATACTTAACATGATTTCTGAACCAAAAATTACATAAGGCGATATTATTATTACATAAAGGTGTTTTATCATGGCAGCACGCAAGTCAGTGAACTAACTTATCTATGTATATCGATTCGTTTTCCCGAAGAGCAAATCACTTCCAAAACCAAACGTAACAAGAGCAACTGGTATGTACGTATCGTGAATGCGGGTACTGATAAGTCTGTATTCACGTGAATACAACCCCCCGAGCTTTCGGATGCACCTCCCGATACAGATCAAGAACCGACGCCAACTGAACTAAGGGCGCGAGGCTGCATCATGCGAACCTCGGCGGTTCCAGTGATACCGGAATCGCGAGTGGGGGAAGGACAACCCCTGGTATTTGTCGGAGGTGGCAATCGTATCAATGCGTATACCCCGAATTATGTAATTACGAAAGTTTTACTCTCGCAGATTTTTCGGCACGTTCTCGCGAAACTTGTTGTTTACGCATTTTGCAGCCGGCGATTAATTATTATGAAATCTTACCTCCTCCGGTTTCCGAATGGGTTCTATTTGAATGCAGATATCGGAGACAAGTATTTAATTTTGAAATTCTCTCTGGAAAAAATATTTTACGGTGTTGTTTTACCGAGGGGCTTGAATAATTACGGAGGAATGTTTTTGAATAAAATTAGCAAGGTAAACAGGTAAATATTTTGAAATTTTCTCGAAATAAATTACCTACAGTTAAAGGATAGTTAGTTACTGACTTTCCACGTATGTTTCTTGGGTTAAATATTTTAGAAAGTAACTCACATAAAACTGGACCATGTAGACATGTTAGAAAACGCAATTTTAATTTAAAATCGCATCATTAACACGCAAGGGAGAAGCCGCAATGGATTTCCTCCATTAATCAACACAACGAACAGTTTATTTGAGCCAAAGATCAAATAAGAAATGGTAGGGGGCGCAACTGCTCCCCGGGATTTGACTCCGGTAATTTCCCGACGGTTGTATTTATTATGTGACACGGGGGTTCTTAATATAACACTATTAATTCCCCGGCGAACGCATATAGCCGGGGTATTGCTATTAGCGAAAAATTTCATCGAAAGCGGATTTCAAAGCGGACGCTGACGGACGTAATTAGTTGTTGATGTAAAAAAAGCGGAGCTAGTGCGACATTGCCCCGTGATAAATGTTTGTTTCTCCCTTGCGGGCGTTATTACTTTCTCCCGTTTCGGTCAGAGGTGACTTAATGGATCAATAAACAGGGCACTTTGTTTACAAGATTGATTTCTCTGTTAAACAATTCAATTACGGAGGCATATATGAAACCCTAGATGCGTGAAATGCGAAAGCTTTATTTGAATTACGCTGCTTTCTATAATACCGCATAAATATTTTTTTATAGAAAAAAATGTGGAATCATTTTTACATACGTCATTATACAATAAATTTGAAAGATGTTCAGCAAAGTCAGCAATAAAAATCAAAATAAGTAAGGAAAAATCAAAAAAGTAAGTCTTGTATAAAACGCGAGAATTTTTTTTAATATATAGTGCGTAATCGAATAAGTTTCACTTACTACACAAGAAAATAAGCGAAGCTACAACAAACTGCTACGTTATTCGTTACTGACAAATTTATTTCTTTATAGTTCAATAACGTACATAATTGTCTATACTTATAAGATTTCTTTAGGTTCAGGACGTATTCTTTTTCTTTTATTTGAAATAGATTGGAATTAGAAATAAGTTTAAAAAAAACGCTGCTCAAATAAAAATTCTTCATTAACAATTCCTTTATTGGCAACAATAGTTTATTTGTTTAGTTGAATTTAATTTAAATTTGGTTCCTGTAATGGCCATTTGTTTAAACGCAAATCACAGAGCAGTTAATAACAATTGAAGGCATAATTACTGTTATTGTTTCTTTAAAGGAAGTTCTAAATTGTTTATTTACAATCTAATTAATAATCTGTTCAATTTCTTATGATTTTACACACACCAAACTAATGTTTATGAACACTTCACTTGCGTAATTTAATTTATTAGTTATTAATGTTTAACGTCGATTGGATGCGTTTAAACTCCTCCCCAATTTAATGCTGCCTGTATTTATAAATTGTGCTAAAAAAAAATTGAATCGCGCCATACAAATGATGAACATTTTTTTGTTCAAATGCGAATTTAAATCTAATGTAAAAAATAACTTTTTAATCCTTCGTCTCTCGCAATCGTGCTCGGTCTTAAATGAATCTCTCCATGTAATTCTGATTTCAATTGTGAAACAAATGGACTTACTCCTGATCTAAGAAATTTGACTTCAAAGAACTGCAAAACCTTCACGATGCTATACATCGGAAATGCTTTAAGGCTGGTGTGTGTGTGTCAGTCTGGCGATTACTGGACGGAATTTTATATTTTATTTCAGCCTTCCGCCAAATATCATTGGTGCTTCGTGAAGCCGAGAAACGCATGCGACAGGTTGCAATTATGTTAGTATCCACTATTATTTCAATATTCGATATTCGTTTCCTTTATTATTATCAATAGTTTGAATCGCGACATTCTGCGATTACTTTTTGGCACAATTTGACTGATTTGCAACAAATTTTTTATTACCATTAACAAAAATAAAATCAAGTTTTCTTGCCAAATGAAAATTATGAAAATTAATTAAAATTGTGTAACTGGCAATAAATAAAGTGTTAGGAAAGAGTTTATACATGTATTTCGGCCTTATTGGGCCTCATCAGAACTTTGTACCTTAAAAAAAATTTGGTTTATTGAAAAATTTAGAAAAACTTACCCCTTTTTTGAATTTCTAAAATCCCAAGAATCAAAAACAGGAACAATGAACCAGCTAGATATTGCATAACCTCAATTGGTCGATTTAATATCTAGTCCGTACACGCATCTATTGGAGCGTTCGAATTGGTTTATTGAGTGCCAATACACGCCGTAAGCTTTTGCCGCGTCACTTGAAGAAAATATTCAATTCCGCTGAGTAGTGATAAGGGATCAAATTTAACTTAAATTTTCAAAACTAAAATAACATAGCAATACATATGGGACAAAGGTCAATAACAACCCTCGAAAAAGAGAAACATGTGAGAAACACTGGCTGTCGCCGGAGTGACTCATAGGCAATGCCGCCGTTATGTAAAAAGAATTGTTTATTTTAAATCAAAGAGAGCAGTCGATCCTAGGAGAATCTCGATGATTCACAGGGCAGTTGTGAAACTTAAAGCCCACGTGCAAGGTCTTATCCGTAATCGAAATTTACTGTGAACCATATAAAAGAGGGTTACAGGTTTGAATATAGTCAATTTAGAAAGATTATATAAAGAGACAAATGACAAATAAATTCATATTTCTTTACCTAACTATATTATTTTATGACAAACAGTGCAATTTATATTGCCATGAATATTTTGAAACGTACAATTAGTAGCTAAAGTTCTAAGAATTATAATAGTCCGATAACTATAAGGTTCAAGCTCCACTAGAAATCTGAAGACTTTTGTTTGAAAGTTTCTACATTTTCTAGCATTTTAATATTAACCGATAATTTATTATAAAGTTTCAAGGAGGCGTAGAAAACACTATTTTCAAATTTACTTAATCTATGTATAGAGTAAACAAAAGAAAAATTATTTCTACTATCATATTTGTTAACTAACTTATTTTCATAATTGCTAAATATTTGTTGGTTTTTAATAAGATATGATAGACATTTACATATATACACAGTATTCTCGCAATATAGTGAATACCGCTGTAAGTGAACTACTCAGTGGAGTAAACAGTGAAAATTTTGTATTGTATCGAATTTAGTGAACTCCGGTATACCTCGTTATAATGAATGCAGTGTTGTTTTAGGGAATTCCCTGAAATGCGCTGATGCGACCTAAGTTTTTAATGATTCAGCTGTTACTGTTTCATAAGTAACTGCGCGTGGTATTTGTTATTCTTCTGTGGTGCCTGTTTTAACAAGTGTAACTTGTGAAATTATTACTTCTGAAGTATTTTTACGTGCTACGAAGGTATGTACGCTTACGTTTAAGTTGTTTAGGGTCAAACTGACATTATTAGTTAAAGGATGTCACAAAGACAGCAACGTAGATATTTAAATTTGTCTGAGCAGGGTAAAATCCTTGAAGCATTACGTAAGGGAATAACCATAACAAAATTGGCGAAGAAATTTGGCATTGCAAAGTCCACTGTAAGTGCAATAAAGAAAAGACGACATTTGATTTCTAAAAAAATTACTGAAAGTTTTGGGGTAGTGTCAAAGAGGAAAACTTTCCATGTACCCAAAAATGGAAACAGCATTATACAAATGGCTTCTTAAATTGAGACATAAAAATGTACCAGTTAATGGTTTCATGTTGCAAGAACAAGCAAAAATTTTACAAAAAAATTGAACCCCTCAACTTCTTTTAATGCAAGTAACGAGTGGTTGAATAAATTTAAAAAACGCTATGCCATGCGACGTTTGCAAATATCTGGAAAAAGTTATCTGCACAGCTCTTTAAAGTGAAATTGAAACAACCTGACCAAATTTACAACGCCGACGAGTCGGGCCTTTATTGGGAAATGTTATCAGAAAAAACATTTGTCACACATTCAGAAAAAAATGCTCCAGGAAGAAAATTAGCAAAACAGAGAATTACATTTTTGGTGAGCACAAACGCAAAAGGAAGTCAGAAACTGAAGCCATTAGTGATCGAAAAGTCGAAAAATCCCCGAGCTTTTCGAAAGTTTAAGCGTCCTGTACATTGCGAAAACAGGATGGATGATAACTTACATTTTCAAGAAAGGTTTCACGATATGTCTGTTCCAGAAGTTACAAAATTCTTAAAGGACAATAATTTACCTGAGAAAATGTTGTTGTTATTAAATAATGCTCCTAGTCATCCATCGGAAGAGGAATTAAAGAGTTCCAATGGTCTTATTACTGCAATGTTCATGCCACCGAACGTAACGACCCTCATACAGCCTATGGATCAAAATGTCATAAGAATAACGAAATTATTTTATCGTAAGAGATTGCTCTCGCATCTAACAGCTAATAGCCTAGATATTTGTGCTTCATTGCAAGCCTATACGTTAAGAGATGCAGTTTCTAATTTCATTCTGGCATGGAATGACATGCAGCCAATAGTCGTAAAAATATGTTGGTACAATATTTAGTCAATAAAAGAAGATGACGAGGAAAACATACTCCTAAGTCAGTTAAAAATTCGCTTGCTTAATGATGAAGTACATACAGCACCTCAATCTCTTACACATCTTCTTTCCTGCATTAATCCAAATGTAGAATGTGAGGCAGTTGAAATAAAAGAATGGGACAAAGATACGGATTCTTCAGAGCTTCAATGTATTATCAAACCTGAGGACTCAGAATTAGAACAAGATGAAGAAGAAGATATGAATAGGATTCTTGACATAGAAGACAAATTACCTACAAGTCAGGCACTGAAATCGCTAAAAGAAGTAATCCAATGGACTGCAGAGAATGAAAATGAAATTAATTGCTCAAATAACGTCTTTTTTACACCATGAATACTTTTATGTTTTTGTTTATTTTGCATGTATATTCGACTTACAATTTAAAATTCCTTTTTATTATATGCAATAATTTTTTAAATTTGAAAACAGTATTACAATTTAATTATTTAGGAGTATGTATTTTATTAAAAAAATTATTTTCCCCTTGTTTTTTTTTTAATTTTTAATGTAGTGAACATTTCAGTTTAGTGAACCGGCTTTGCCAAAATTGATTCACTAAAACGCGAGTTTACTAAATATATAAATAGCGTAAACAGTTAGAAGTCCGTGAACTCTGAAAACACATCTACTGGATTCGTTCTACGATGGATTCTTAAGCTTTTGCACAGTAAATACGTATATGTAGATTTAGAATTCGCAGACCAAAGCAAACTGAACTTAGTTTTTTTTTTTTTTTTACATAATCCACTTTCCAGGTCAGCGATGTATCCAGCCCTATTTCAAGATTTTGATCACAATCATTTGTTATAATTTTTTTATAATTTAAAATTATGGAAGTAGATGCTTCACACATGATTTAAATGTGTAAATAAAACGCTTTTTGTTTCATTTAGAATTAAATCACTTTTAGTAAACCACTTGTCAATGCCTTGCACGCAACGGCCACCATATTCTGTCATAATTATCACCATTTACCAAAACGCTTTTATAAAAATTAAAAACTGCTTTATTTGAGCAGCAAAATGCTATTTACTTTGTTATAAAATTATTTTGAACGTGAATTACATGTGTTAACCTTAGAATCTTACAAGTTTGTAAATTAAGCTCTTTAATAATTTGACTAAATTATAGCTTTGTTCGCTAGTTAAGAATCGTCAAATCCACTGTACGCTTGAAAAAATTGTTAAAACCGAGCATTACATTGCTGGGCATTTGATTTTAACAGTTCGGAACTAGTCCAGAACTGCTCCGCGAACAAACCTATTAAATATTTCTTGCTTAAAATTATCGTAATTGTTAATAGATGATACAGGGACTTTCAGTCATTGTTTTAATACTGTTTAGAATTTCGCTTTATACCAAACTCTTTAATTTGAATTGTAATTGTTTTACCTATTTTTACTTTATTTTTAATTAAATCTCATTTAAAACAAGAACGCCAATCTCGAAAAATATGTACTTATATAGTGGGGGACAAGGACTAAAATCTCATTCCATATAAAAAGGGTATTTGAGTACAATTCCTGGCTAAATAAAGCTTAAACCAGACACTCGGGTCCTTTATGGTTTGATTAAAATTTTGGTAAGAGTGAGGAGAAGAAGTGGAAATTGTTGCTTGTTTCTGCAAAGTGAATTAAGTCATAGAGTTTGGGTGTAATAAGAGAACATCTTCTTCATTCTTATTGTGACAGCTCTAGCATAGCGTCTCGACAAGGCCTTGTCAAAATTGATAAAATTGAAAGTAAAGGATAATTGGTCCCTTTTTTTAATCATTTTTAGATACCTGTTCCTCACACAGTCATCAACGCGAGTGAATATTTAGAAGCTTCTTCCGTTTTCGCATTGCAGGCTCACGTGTACCTCAGAACGAACAGAGACTTTCCAACAAAAGACAAAGAGCTCTTGTGGTAGGTCAGCTTTTTATTTTTGAGCTATACCATCGATATTTGCAGAACATGACCAAGAATTTATAGGATTAATAAGTGTATGAAGAAAAGTTAAGTTGCACTTAAGTATTATTCGTTTATTTCATTTTTTATCACAAATTCAAGGTAAGATGACATTTGATTTCATCGACATCACAAAGTACGTTGATGTGTTGCTTGTTATATCATTTTCTCTCTGCAAAGTCATGAAAAATATAAAATTATACTCAACTTGTTCTACAAATTTCTGGAATTCGTTGTATTCGTTCCATTCAACACTTACCTTGCGAATCAAACAACTTTTAATTTAGAAAAAGCTAAAGCTATTGTGATTTTCCTCTGACTAAATTATATTTATTTTGAAACAAACTGCATTAAATACTTGTTCAAACATAGAACGTATTTCAAAATACACCTTTTACAGTTACATATATCTTGTAGGTACGTATGCTTTCGTGTACAGATATAACTTTTGTAAATGGTGGAGTTGTTTATGTTATAGATTGATACCAACAGAAAGCATGCTCAGAAATTGACAGAGCGTTCATTTTAAGAAAAACGAGGGCACTTCGAATACAATAGTTATTGTTACTATAACATCCTGCTTACTTGAGCGCACGTTATTCCCTGTAATTTAAATTTATTTGGATTAATTTTCTTTATTGGCAATCAGGTTAGTCTGAGCGAGTCTTATATATTGAAGCTCGTTCCATGTGCGGCAGAACTTAATTACACCCTGTATAAATAAAAAAAAATATTTTAAATTGCGATGATTAAAAATTACATCTTTCTACATGTCAGCACACTCATTAATTACTATTATTATGTTTGTGAGTTATTAGATTTTAAGGGAGCGTTTAGTACAAAATCGCCGAAGCTTGCTATCACACCCGGAGAATGAAGACCACATCATTTTTCCATAGAAAATCCAACAAAGGACTCTTTATATTTTTACCCGTTTTCATTTAGCCCGATAATTAGCGGCTTTATCAACCCTCATCACGAAAAAATGGAACTGCGCGGCGGCGGCATGCAAGTCGGGGTTCATGCCAGAAACAAAGGACAAACGTTTTGCGATCCATCGAATCGCTATGCGTTTAATGTTGTCCTTTGATTGTAAAATCCTTTAATGAAATGTTGTTGACTATTAGAGTTCGTTCGTTACTATTAGCAACTTCAATCGAATTCCTAAATCATATGAAACGTAACGAACGCTTTTTTTTATAGAAATGTTCTTGTTCATCGATGGGTCTTATATATTCCACATAGTTGTGTTTTTTTCAAAAAAATTTGTCGTTTTTGTTTTGAGTTGAAAATAGTAAAACATGTATTGGGTTGAGGTTTCAGCTGAAGACCTAAAACTCATCGTCTAAATGGAGCGTAATGATGTGGTAAACTGTACAGCAATTAGGGAAAGAGAGGAATAAATTATACTGAATAGATTAATCATACAAACGACGCCGAGGGTTTCGGTTTAATGCTGCACAATACTTAGAAAATTACAAACCTGGAACGTTTCTTAATGGCCCTTAATACACTGCAATCAAAATACACCGCTTTGATTAATTAATTAGTTGATTAATAGTGGAGAAATGCAAGTGGGAAATTACTGTATTTATCGATTCGTTGTAGGTATTGTTTGTGGGACCAATTAATTATACGAAGCAACTTATTCATGTTTCATTCGTTATATAATGTTGTGATCCAAAAAAAATTCGATATATTGGAGTGATTCTGTAATGTAGAGTATTTTTCTAAAGTTTCATTTAAATTGGCTTTAATGTTCCTCCGCGTAATAAAATCTGAAAGTTGGAAAATGCTTCTTTTCTCATCTTCGCTCTCCCGTGGAAAAAATTAGCAGTTTGCAAAGAAGCATGTAAATCCATTTAATTCATTAAAATTTAATCTGTGAGTAAAATTGAGTGATGTATTAAATTACGATTTAAATTTTCGCTACATAACGGTAATAAATTTCCACCAAGTCTACTTAATATTTCTCATTATTCCGTTTGAAGTCGCGGAGGGAACGGTCGGAGTCGTCGCTGCTTTCGGTTCAAGTCGGGAGTTTCCCCTGCATAAATTCATACTAAATATATCGGTTTACCTTTGTTACTGTTACTACTATTAACTCGAAGTAACTTAACTCGACGACCCTTCCGCTGTGCACCTTAGTTATCATCATAATTAATTCTCTAAACACGCCGATACAATCGGTTCCTTCCTATTAGTTTGTAGGCCCTTTGTACTTTCAACAATCAATTAACTTTGGTTGTTCTCATTATCTACAGATTATTTAACCTCAATAAATCTTGCACAGGTAAAATAGGTGCTGCCTCCCAAAGATATATATCCTTCCCGTGTTTTGATTTATGCAAGAAATTAATCGATTCGATTATAATTCTAACACACAAGTGCCTCTTTGTAAACAAAATGAAAATGCCGTGACTGGGGAAAAAAAGTTTCTTTTTCCGGGCCGGAATCCTCTTCATTTCGGGCACGCAAGTAGGAGAGGAGGAGAAAAAAAAACAGGAAATGAAGTGGACAACAAACGATGCAATGTATTTATTTGTTTCCGAGCGAGGCAAAAAAATGCAGGGGGCTAATTGATCCTCGTGATAAATGCTAAACGAAGGCGAAGACGGATGTTAATTAAATGAGGGGCTTTAATTTTCTTCTTCCGACTTTATTAAAGTACGATGTAGGTCGACGAGTTTTTAATAAAAAAAAATAAAACCCGGCTGCCACCTCTTTTGTTCGCCCCACAATGAACAACGAACTTATGCGTGCGTTAATTAAACAACATTTTGTTTATTTTCATTTTAAAATGTTCCATTTCAAATTACTTTTTCCTTTTTTTTTTGTAAATACGAAAACATTATCCTTCTTATTATATTTGCACTGTGATAAAAGCACGAGGTATGTACAGGATGAGTCTCTGGAACGTGCCTTGCTATATATATGTATAATTGAATTATGAATGATGTTATATTGATAATATAATAAGTCACGTTTTATTGTAGAAATAAGAGCCATCAACATCTGATTAAATGAAAGACTTAAGGAAGGGCGGCAAGCAAAGACCGGCGCCGCACCTGCAGTGGACGGCGTGTTTTTGTTGGCATGTATAATATTGTGTTGACAGACGCTCCATCCATTAATCTCTACCAGGAAATGAGCTACGAATCAATTATCAGGCAGAGATGAGCTACGGCCCTGCTCCGCATAGAAGATTCATTGCACATGACTGTGAACGGGTCACAGCCTGTTTGCTGTTTGATTACTTTCATTGATCGTTTGGGTATTTACGATATTTTCGTTTTAACAGAATCCGGGCCCTACGTGAGAACATTCATGTGACCACTTTTGTAATTAGGATTTACGAACAATTTACGATTTATTAAAACTGTTTTCTTTCAGGATCATTGATCGTGCACAACAAAAAGCTAATAATTTAATATTATACAGAGTTTTTCGAAAAACTTGTGCAATGTTGTACATTAAACAGTAAATGTATTGATTGCTTACTTAAAGTTGACAATTTTATTGCAAATAATTTTTAAATTACGCAGACAATAAACGTTAACATATCGATCGATACCTGATGCTTATATTGACCATTAAACACGTTGAACTTAAGAAGGAAATAAATAAAGCTCCCCATGAAAATAATCCCTGAAAAAAACTCTCGAATACACGGAACCGCGATTAAAAGCAATTAATTTGTAATTCATATAAAATGCAAATCCAGAAATAAAACGAGCATCAGGTGGTCAACGTGCTTGTTCTTTAATTTATACGGTCAGTAAGCTTTGAAAGTTAATTGCTGAATATGATGAATGGTGGATAGGTTAGTCGAGTGGGCAGAATAATAATTACGTGAACGCCACCGACCGCCCCGCGTTCATTTGGGAGTTTGTTACCTCTTCTCCATGGGGTTGACGCCACTCAAAGTCAGATTACGTTAGAAATTTTCTAAATTGCTTATTTTTATGAATTGATCAACATTTTACAAAATCAAAACACAATTATCTTTATATTTTTATACAGGGGGGTACATTTAAATTGGTAAATATCGCAAATATAAAAACTGCAGTACTAAAAGATAAAAGAAAACGAAATAAAAATTCGGAAAAAATTGAACGACGTTCACTTCCTTTATATAGCTACATTTAAGCTAGATTAACATTGGCTAATGTAAATAGCATCATAAGAAAGCACGCGTCAAACTTTCGGACTACGAATAAGTACGAAATGGAGATAAAAAATTGGGAAGATGAAATAAAGTTATTACATATTAAAAGAGCATTTAGAGGAACTAACATATTCTTCGACTCAGAAACGACATGAAAGAAATGACACAGAAATATATTACAGAAAGATCAAGAGATGAGAGGAACAAAGGAGCCCTAGTATAAGTGGACAGGTGTGGAAATGGAATAACAAGGAAAATAAAGATAAAGAAAGCACAAAACACCATTGGTAAGAAATTAGTAGAAGCAATAACTCAGGTAACGATTAAGCACGAACCAAAGACAATGAGAAAATTTGGGAATAAAAACAAAACCACACAAATAACAAGAGGGAAATACATCAATACTATGAAAGATGGAGGTTGGGAGTGTGGAATGTAAGAAATGTTAACGGAAAAAAAGAAGAACTTGAGCAAGAATTTGAAAAGGTAAATTTGGACATTTTAGTAATATCCGAAGCAACACTTCCAAGATCTACTGGATGGTGAAGCAGATAGCAATGAAAAAAATGAGAAACACAACTCAATGGAAGATGAAACGGAAAACTCAAATATAATAAAAGATAAAATAACAAGAGAAGAATTAAAGAATCACTCGGTCACGACTAAATTACACCACTTTTGATTAAATACGTATCTGATAAAGACAGGTGCGGATTTAATCTAAAAATTCTACACAAGATGTAGAAAGATGAAAAGATCCCGAAATGTTGGGAAATGGGTCAAATTGTACTTACCTGTTCATAAAAAAGGTGATAAGGTATGTACTAACTATAGAGGAATAACTCTATTAAGTATACCTCTGAAAGTACTTTAATTAATTTCAAAAACACGATCACAAAATAAAAGAGTGTGCTTCGCTTTCATCAACTTGAGTAATAAAAAGTCTGTAGAAGACTACTAGAAGCTATGTAATCAGCAACAACGATTATTCCACCGAATTTAAAATTTCTTAGATGAAATTGGAAATTAGCGTTTGTTATCCTTATACCAAAAAAATCCAACCCAGATGAGTTGAAGGATTTTAGACCCATTAGTATCCTTCCTACTTTATCGAAAATTCTAGAAAGAATCATGTATAATCAAATTATTTGTCACTTAAACATGTATAACATTCTTCCATATACCCAATCAGGTTTCCGTGTACAACTGCACTACTACAGGTAGTTGCTGATATTCTTATTCAGGCAGATCAAAATAATGTAACCGCTCTTATCCTTCTGGATTATTCCAGAACATTTGATACATTGAATCACACTTTACTTCTTAGCATCTTACATTTTATTGGTTTTACAACTGAAGCTTGTTCTTTAATGTAATGGTAGGTCCCAGGTTGTTACATTAAATAATACTTTCTCTTTGCCTAGAGATTTGCATTCTGATGTACCATAGGGTTCAGTCTTGGGGCCTTTATTGTTCACTATTTACACTTGCAGACTAGGATCATGCTTAAAATATCTTTCCGCTCACTATTATGCTGTATTTTTCGTTTTCACCTATTGATATAGGTTTAACTAATGATTAGATTAATGAAGATATTGATGCGCTTGTAACAGCCTCCAAAAATCACAATTTAGTCTTAAATTCTAAGAAATCTGTAATTATGTTGCTTGGAAAGGAAAACCTTCGTTAAATACTCGCTTTGCTTCTGAATTGAAAGTTGTTGTTGATGGTTTAGACATAGCTTGTGTGACTTCTAGAAATCTAGGTTTGCATATGGATGTAAATCTGCGGCTTCAGAAATACATTAACAACTGTATTGCTAGAGCGTTTACAAATCTAAAATTAATTTACTCAAATCGATTGCTTCTTAGTAAAAAATTGAAACTACATTTATGTGAATCTTTAGTAGTTTCTCATTTTTCTTTTGCTGACTCTGTATCCGGCCTTGATGCTTCTACATCTAAGCGAATACAAAAAATACAGAATTGTTGTCTCAGAATATTTCGGGTATATGTAAATATGAACATGTATCTCATGTGCTTTTGGACATTAACTGGCTGAATATGGCGAACCGTAGATTGTTACACTCTGCTTCTTTATTTATGAATATTTTAACCACGGAAACTCCGAGATATCTGTACAACAAAATACGTTATAGAACCGACGTACATAATATTAACATCAGGAATAAAAATGTGATAACTCCACCTCTGCATAAAACTACTCTTTTTGAACGGTCCTTCTCATACAACATTGCTTCTGTATATAATATGCTTCCAGCGGATCTAAGGTTATTACCTAGGTCCAAATTTAAATCGAAATTTAAAAAATTGTTACTCGATCGACAAACTAAAAGTCTGAGATAATCTTGCCCTATAAATTTATCAATGGTTTTTACTTTGGTTACGTTAATTATAACTTGTAATGATATTATAATTATGTATATTGTTCAACGTTTGTAATATGAAAATATTTAATACTAATTATACTTTTCTTCGTTAAGTTCACCTCGACAAGAGCTTACTTTGTATTTGTGTTTTTTAAGTTGTAGGTTAAGTAGAAGAACAGGCCAACTGAACTTCGCCTACATTTCATAATTACTTAATTGAATTTATACATTGCTTATTATTATATTATTATTATTAAATAATAAAGGAACATCATCAGAAATTAAGAAAATATAGCGCGGAATGCAGAAACCAGTCTATTTAACTGAATTTGTATTTGCGGATGACATTATTACGGCGAAACTGATTTACAAGGAACCTGTTAATGTGAAATGAAATGTTGGAAAAGTACTGAGTGGAGATGAACTTAGAAAAAACTAAAGTTATGGCAATAACGAAACAACCAAGAACTATACAGACGAAAATAAATAATAAATCGATGCGGAAGTTTAGGTATCTAGGAGTATTAATAGATGATGAAGGTAAACAGAAGATTGAAAGATTATAATAAACTTTACTATTCGATTATTAAAACCTTCTTAAACAAAAAAAGAAGTCACTTTGTACATAAAACCATATGTGTATAGACCAACGTTAACATATGGCTGCGAATCATGGATCCTAATTGAGGCAATGAAAATGAAATATTTCAAAAGAATTAAGGGCATCAATTAATGATCTGAATTTGGAATAAAAAAATAAGGAGTGAATTTGAAATTGAATTTGTTAGTGAATGGATAGAAGTAAGTCAATTGAGCTGATGAGGCCACTTAGAACGAATGAATGACGACAAACCAGCGAAGCAATACGAGAAATTAGAATGCAAGGGAGAAGAGGAAGAGGAAGAGTGTAGGAAATTTCGGATAACACGGTTGCAAAAATACTGACCAAGAGAGGAACATTATAGAAAACAGCGAAGAAAATGACCAAGATTAAAATAGTACGGTGCACATCTGTACATAATATACAGTAAGAACCCCACACCCTAACAGTGAAAGGGATCCCTGCTGTCATTTGTTATTATATCGCTATTTTTTATTTACTTTTTGTTGCAATTATATTTAATGGACAAATAAAATGACGGTTACACTAGCCATAACTTGTAATGAGAACATTAATCAATCCGTTCCAATAGACGAAAAGTAAATAAGTATGAACTAAAGCCTTTGGGATAACATTTTTACTTTTTTGGATTAAATACATTGATGACTTTCGCCAATGCAGATAGAATATTTTACTATTTAGTGCAAATTTTCTCCTACTTACTCAATTAACGGATTATGAATAACAAGTTTACTGTACGGTGTTAAACAAGAGTTGAGCTTATCCTTGTTAGAGAAAAGTTATTTCACCTTTTTCTTTAACACTTATTTTTAGACATATTTTAATCGGGAAAAGATAACAATAATACTAATTTTGTTAGGCATTACGACTTTTCAGGTAAAACTTTGTTCATATTGTAACACCGATTAGCAGGATAACAATTTATTAAAAAAATTTATTTATGTAGGATCAAAATATAACCTCATGATTACAAATAATTTCCAGACATTGTTGGATATGCATTTTTGATTTCATTTTCAATTAAATTAATAAGCGATTAAAATATATATCTTGGAAGAAACCACTTTCATTATTGAAGCTTATTTCCAATCTGGACGTGTAGTAAATGAGGAATGGCAATATTACATTCTTGAATGCAAAGCACAGTTTCGATTTAGGTTTTCGAATTGTTGAAGAAACTGCCTTGCGCCAACACGTTCACCAAATTGTCTAGAGATTCCACAGAGTGGGAAGCGTAATGAAGGACAAATCCAACAGAAGGCCAAAATGCCGTCGAATAAGTCTAAGAGCTCATTGCAGAAAATCCTCATTCCTCAACACGTCGTATGTCTGCTCAAACAAACGTGTCCCACACCACCGTTAGAAGCGTCATTTACACTTGCATCCACACAAAGTATCTGTAGCGAAAGAAATCTTGCCGAGAGATCACAATACCCGAAAGCAATATTGCAAATTTTTACAAGAAAATTTAAACAAACAACGATGATGTTCTCGATCTAAGTTTTTTCACGAATGAAATTTGGTCCATTTAAGTGGTCATGTAAACATGGTCTGGTCCTATTAAAATAGGAATGTGGGTAGCTGTATCCCGCCATAGAATCATAGGACCAATATTCTTCGACGATACAATAAATATTAGTTAATGTTATAGCGAACAATTGAAGGCCCTAGCATATGAGGGGTATAATAAGTTAAAACACTTAATATAAGCAACAAAAGGTTTACCACAGTTTGTGTAAAGACAAATGCGCTAAGGACCACAGAGGTACCGGCCCTGGTAGGATAATGGAATTTGCACGTCTAGAACACATCAACATATTTCCTAAGTATACATCGCACTCCTCCAGAAAATCAAATTTGTATATATTTGTATATATATTAGTTTGTACATCGAATACAGAAAAAAAAAACGCTACCCCTGTAAAAGAGTCTTATTACAAGTATGTATTTAATATGGAATTTAATCTTAGGTTTCACCGTCCTAACTCCTAACGTGCAGTAAATGTGATAACTATGCAAATATTATTAAACATTCTCAAGATGAAATTATGCTTAGGAAGGCAAAAGTAAAACAGACCGTCCATCATAGAAAGGTAGAAAAGTCACTGGACTCTAAGAATACAGATGTTCTAGATAATAAATATTCTACTGATACATGTATGATATGCTTTGACCTCCACCAAGCACTACCTACCCTACTTATTACTACATCGAAAGTATTTTATCTCAGGCAACTCTCGACTTATAATTTCTGCGTACATAATCTTGTAACCGGCAAGTCATATATATGTATGTGTGGGACGAAACAGTTGCATCCAAGGGTTCACAAGAAATCGACTCATGTTTGATAACATTTATTAATCAAGTTCTAACTGAAAATATAACTAGAATTATAGCCTACAGTGATTCCTGCGGTGGGCAGAAGTAAAGATATATCAAAATTATTTATGTTTGTGGTAAAAGCTACAAAAATTTAGGAATTCCATCATAAATTTTTAGAGTCAGGACACACTTTTTGGTATTATTGAAAAAGTTAAACGAAAAATTCCGCAGGTCTTTATCCCAGAGCATTGGAAAAACGTGATTCAAAAATCCTCTAAAAAGTTCACTGTCCACGAGACAGGGAAAACTTTTATAGTTTTGCTCAATTGAACCAGATCATAAGTGACCCGAAAAGAAACAAGGACAAGCATGTTATCAGATGGAGGGAAATTCAGTACTTCTTTTATTCAAAGACCGCAGCGACATTTTCGTTTCAGAACAAATCAACACTAGATCGAACAATGCCCTTTTTACATGTATATGTTCTTCCAAAGCAACAGGCCGGCCAAATTTAAGCTTTCAAAATACATTTTTCAGGCTAAACGAAGATAGTTTAAGAATAAAAGAAGCGAAATTGAAGAACTTGCAATCTCTGCTAGATTATATTCCCCTATTATTTCACGAATTTTATAACAGTATTCAATATGAAAAAAAAGCAACGGCAAAAATAAAGAAAAAAGGAGTTCAACTAATAAAGCCAAAACCAGTGATGGGAACAGAAAATCGGTGGAACAGCCGGAAGAAGTACAGTTACCAGAAGAAAATGGAGAAGAGAATGGCGAGGGTTTGGCAGATGTGGATTTCTTATTATATTCAGATGATGAACAGTGATTAGATGAATTCGTTCTACGAATTTTTTCAAGGTATTACCTGTTTCTCTCTTCCTCTGCGTTAAATAAATAGTTTTTCAAGTCTATTCTAGTTGTATATTTGTACCTCAGAACAAAATAAAGATTAGAATAAAATGGGTATAAGTGCATTTTTTAAGTTTTTTTATTATATTATTTTCTATTTGAAAAAAGTAAACATAATACGAAATAGAATTACCAATAAAATATATACAAAAAGATAAAACAATTTTTCAGCTTTCTTCGTGACTTTTTATTATTCATTTAACTTTCGATGCAAATATCTCAAAATACACTTATACCTCTTTTATTCTAGGCGCCACAATTGTTGACCCCATTTTTAGAGCAGGTATGTACATCCCGATGAATTTGAAAATGGTTACTTTTAGCAAGATGGAGCAACAGTTTAAACTACTCGAGAAAATTTGGAATTTCTTGAGTTTTTCCTTGGTCGAGTTGTAAGCAGGAGAAGTTGGCCTGCATGATCACTAGACCTCACCCCGTCAGATTTCTCCATATTTGATTTTCTTAAAAATGAGGTCTACAAAGAAAGAATTAATTAATAATTTGCAAGAACTGATGGCAAGGATCACATTAAAATGCAACGAGATAACACCAGTTATATTGCAGCACATTTTTAATAATATAAAGCGTCGTCGTGTAGTTATATGCATGCGGAAAAATGGTGGACACTTTCAACACTTGCAGTGATTTACTTTGGTTGGCCTTCTTTCCAAATTCAATCTCAACTTTGCATTCATATCATCCCTTCGCAGTAAATCACATTTTGAATTTTAATGTATATTTTAATATTAGTGTACTGTATTTTTACATGGGTAATGCAGAAGTAATTAGATGAGAATCATTTTGTTTCACCATGTATTTTTTTATTGCAGAACAATTCGTAATATTAGAGATTTATACAAACGTTGCTGGTCATGTAACATCCACCTAAATAACAAGCGTTGACAACTCCACAAACTGTGTAATAACATTCAACACGCCTGATGAACTGAATCATCACATGCAAAGTTAACCTTACACAGAAATACATAGTTCGAACAACAGAAAGAAAAAGGATTCGTTTTTCCACAATACACAACAAGGTAATTTGTATGTATTAATTTTAATATTTTCCGCGAGCCTTTTCATCTGCAGTGTTTACAAATTCATAATGTACGACGGTGTAAAGGATTAACGGTTGCGAAGGGTCGAGAACGTGGTGGAAGGTGCAAACGATAGGGCGGCCACCTAGGATTAATAAAGTAGGATAAATGAGGTACGGGAAGCCCGGGTGCTTGTACGTACATGTAATGAGAGCGGCGTCCAGCTGTGAGCTGTTTTCCATGTTCTCTCCTCTCTCCATGTTGTTATTAGGAGGGCCGTATTCGGAGTAAATATTAAAATACGATATTGATTTTGTCGTATCTGTCTCACGGAGACGACGCCGCCATCGCATCGGTTTGGTAAAAAGCACGTTAATTAAATATTGACACGTAATTAGTTCTAGCCTTTTTAAGTCTGTGATACCGAATAGTTTTCTTTCAATGCTATACAAGGTGAAAAATATTGTACCCGAAATAACGCTACATGTATCTATACATGACAATTAACAATTTTTTTATATAAAGAAATATTAAAAGCATCGTCGATGTAAAATAAATTGAACATTCAAATTTCCATGCACAAGTTATTTAACATTTACATTGACGGGCGGAATTAGCGATTCTCTTTATCCCACGTTTCCCCATACATAAAACCAATGAATTGCATTAAGCGAGACTAGGTGATTACAATCGCGAAACAAAATGATTAAAATGCTTTCCGGTGGTTATTACTCACCGTGAGCACTGCATACAGATACACCTAGAGCTAAAGGTTTACGTCGGTTGAATGCGCAACATCAAAGCTTTGCACTACCGTAATTTATACATAATCGTAATTGCGATGCCGGTAGCTGTAAATTTACGGCGGGAAAA
This sequence comes from Serrognathus titanus, assembly GCA_039766575.1. NCBI lineage: Eukaryota > Metazoa > Arthropoda > Insecta > Coleoptera > Lucanidae > Serrognathus > Serrognathus titanus. Next base: position 3,176,099 of record CM077911.1, read on the forward strand.
AATCCCGCAGTCCTTTGTTTCAGCTGTCAAATATTACTACTAATTAGCCGCCTGCACAACAAACTTGCGCTCCAGTTAAAACGGACTTGGTCAGGGATAAATTGCATGACATGTTTAAATGGATCGATTTGAGTATGAAACAAATAAGGCCTGTCAACGTATTACTTACTATAATACACTTTTATTTAAATTTAAAAAAAATTGCGTAAGTATATACTAAGCCACTCTCTCATGGAGACTTTACATTGTTGTATCAAACTCGCATACATGTATGATCGGTTGCCTATCGTGACTTTTGCTAGGCGATAAAATCCAAATTGTCTGAAAACTGCAATCGTTTTTTTTTTAATTAACTTGCATTTAAATAATTTACAAAGAACTAATTATGATTTATTTGGGTAGGCGCGCGTAAGAAATTTAATACCGTTGCAAATGAACGATTTCACGCCTGAAATAATACACCCGGGGAAATTTTGAAAGACTGCTGCTAAATAGAGCTTCGCCGAAATGAATGTAGGTATCTGTTACATCGAAGACAGTAATGTGCAAAACAAGAAACATCACTCTGCAAGAATTCAGAGCATCGCAAAAACGAAGTAATATATTCAGCTTCACGATGCCATTTAAAGAATCCCGAGCTGCTGAAACAGTGGCTGACAATTTGTCTTAACTCGGGAAGACCGAAAATTCAAATTAATGCCACGACGACGCAGGAAAAAGAGAAGGAATAAACAGAATGCTAATGGAAAATAAATTATCTCAGGTAGGTGGGTACAACCGACCGGTACAAGGCAAAGCGTTTCCGGAATTAAAACTCTTGCGTCTTTTTAAATTTATGTATATAGAAGTGCCTGATTGACGTTTATGAATAAATACAGAAGCTCGCAGGAGTTCCATTAGCAGGAGCTGATGTAATGTACCTGTTCGGCACTAGACGGCGCGTAATATCCCGCGAACTCAATTAATCCATAAATCTAATAAAGGGGTCATTCCAGTTCTGGTACGGCGGACGACGAACCACTTACGACCGTTTTTAGGACGACGGCAAAACACCTTTACCCCGGGTATCAATTAAATTATGAACGTTATGGGTATGAATTATTCGTTGCGCAGGTGTGTTTTACGTAATTCGTTGTGATATACTATATTTTTTATGGCCCGCATCAACTTGATATATTTATACAACCTACCCTAACGTACAGTATAAACTAACGACCTTTAACAGTATTAACATATTATGTTCGAACATAAAACAACGGATATTAAGATAAAAGGAGCTTATTGCTTCATTTCAAGTGTCCACCACTTCTTTACAAGTTGATTATTTTTTTTGGGACCGACATAACCGTGTCATTCCCAATAGTTTGCTAATCACTAATTAAAATAGAATACATATAAAATCAAATGGTATTTCACGATTAAATAAAGCCGTTTTCTTTTTATAAAAAAAAATAAATAATGTATATTGGGTGTTGAAGGGCAGTTGTAATAGCCGATTACAAAATCGGCAGCCTTCCGATAATAGGGCCCCTTTCGCTTCCGCATTTTCGAAGGACGTGGATAACAATTAGTTGTTCGTTTCGACGAACGTCATCCCGTGTTATTTTTCTTTCTTCTGCTTGTCGGGCAGCATTGGCAATGCGGTTATCCGATTTAAAAGTCAATGCCAGCGGTGACAGATTGCGGTTTCCCTTTCTAACCTCTGGTATCTCCTCTCTTTCCCTGACTCCGGGCTATAGATTAAACGGGTACAATACGCCTCTCGAAGAATATTATTTTAATAACACGGGCGGCGCGGAATGTTTATTAAAGTGAAAATCCTCTACGTTTTTGGCGGATACGAGGTGGTGTTAATGTTTTATTTACGTAAGGAAATGGCAAATGCTCGCGATCCGCGGTCAACGCAGGCAGTAATGAGATGCAGCGGTTGCTGTTTGCCGGCGATAAGCGAATCAGTTTGCTGCTCTAGAATTCTGTATTCGGGGAACATACTGTTGGATCTGTCAGTGGTTGTAGCAGGGAACGTTTTACAAAATTTACGTTTAACTAGTTTCGAGTTCACATAGTATAACACGAACTGCAGTACTCAAATTATACAGAAACGAAGCAGAACTGACAAAATAAAAATATATATATAAGTAATTTATAATTGAAATACATACGTTACTTAATTTAAAAGTTTGCTAAATGAGACACTATTTTTTCCTAGGTAGTATTCAGCTTTAATGAAAAACGTCAGACGTCTTACAGCTTATACACATAAAAATCTGAAATTCATTCCAACTCCTTATCGGTGTTCTCTCGCGTCCATCCCTTTCTGAATATAAAATAAACTGATTTAAAAAGTGTGAATGGCAGTTTAATCCTTGGAGTAGTTATTCCTAGTGGAATAAGTGGAATAAAGATGTTTATAAGGCGTTGCCAATAGTCTCCGTGTATCATCTATGGTGTCATTTGTTATTACATCACTACTTTTTACCCATTTTTTGTTGCGCAAATGAAATGAGGGTTCCATTCTAAAGCAAGCATTCATCGCGGTTAGGGAACATGTACTAGTCATAACTTGTGAAGAGAACGTTAATCAATCCCTTCCCTCATACGTCAGAATTTACCAATAGACGAAAAGTAAATAAGTTTGAACTAACACCTTTAGAATAATTTTTTTAATTTAATAGATTATTTTACTATGATATTTACCGTACGATGTTAACAAAAATTGAGCTTATCCCTGTTGAAGTAAAATTATTTCACGTTTTTGAACACTAATTTATAACATGTGTACAAAAATTTTTCCCATCTAGTGCTCTCATTGTTTCACATGTTCACATATGTTCCTTACTTGATCAGCAAACTCCAAATTGACATTTAACCTTGACATAACGTCAACAGATAATCGTAATCAATAATTACGATATATTACATATTGAAACCAAACAAAATAAAACATTGAAAATAACGTTGAACGTGAATTCACAACAGATATTGAAAATAATAATAATATTGTCTTTATTTCCATCAAAAACATAACCAGTAATAGCAATTAAAAGAAAATAAAAATGACATTATGACAGAAAACAAAGCGGGGCGAAGTTCAGAATATATATACCAATGAAGGTCTATACTTCTGCTTTTACACCCAATCCCACAATACCCAATAAAATACGATTTGACGGCGTAATATACACAAATTTAATTCAACGATTAAAGGAGTAATAACTCTAAAAAAATACAAATCAATCGATATGTTTCAGAAAGCCAATCATACAGCTTCAGAAGCTGGAGGCAGGTAAATGTTTAAAGTTCAGAGGAATATTATTGTAAATTTTGGCAATGTTAAACGAAAAAGATCTTTCAAATAATGAAGTTCGACGAAAAGGAGGAGTGAGTGAGTGAGCCTTTCTAACGAATATTTAAATGATGAACATCCGATTTGAACGAAATTTTGTTGTATAAGTAATTAGGGCATTTACTTAGAATTATCTTATGAAATAAGCAGGTTCAGTGAAGAAGTTTGCATTGAGACATATTAAGCCAACCAGTGTCTGCGAGGGTATGAGAAATTCTCTGATATTTTTTAATACAGTGAATAAGTCTGAGACACGGGTAATCGCGTCAATGCAGGGACCATAAACAACATCGCAGTGGTTGAAGTATGAAAGGACTAGACTGTCACACAACATTATTTTTAATTTTTTGGACAAGTAATGTCTGCTATTATATAAGAGCTTTAAATTACAATATGCTTTACGAATACACGTAGAAATATGACTAGTAAACCTTAATTTAGAGTCCAATAATAAACCCAAATCTTTCACTTCCTCAGCAAATTGCAGAGAAGAATCGTCGATACACGATTTAAAATTACACGTACATATATGCGTAAAGTAAGGGCCCCAAAATGGATTCTGAGGAATACCTTGAGAAATAATAGTCGGTAAGGAGTTACGAGAGTCAACATAAGTAGTTTGCATTCGATTGGTCAAATAATTTTTAAAGAATAAAATACTGGAATCAGACAAACCTATGAAATGCATAATAGCTAGCGAAACATCATGATTGAGAGTCTCGAACGCTTTACTGTAATCAAGAAGAATGAGAACACTATCAAGACCTTTGTCAGCAGCAGTAATTATATTATCTCTCATGTTAAGTAAGGCGGTAGCACAACTATGAGACGGTCGGAAACCAGATTGGCAAAGAGGAAAAATGTTAAATCTTTCACAATGCTCCCGTAATTGTGTATCAACTATTTTTTCTAAAATTTTGGATAGAGTGGGTAAGATACTGATAGGGCGATAGTTACTAAAACTGGTGGGTTGTGAAATCTTAGCAACTGGGATGACAATAGCTTTCTTCCAGGAGCTAGGGAAATAATTAGACAGTAAACAAGAATTAATGATGTGAGTAATATAGGGCAAAATAATAGGGCAGCAGAGTTTAAACATAAAAGCATTTATACCATCAGAGTCAGTAGCCGAGGATTTGATTCTGCACAAAATTTTAAGTATGTAATCGGTGTCAACTAAGGAAAAGGAAAATTTATTTCCAATGTTGAATTTAATATTATTTAAGTAAAACTGTATAACATCATCATTGGATGGACGATCATGAGATACCGCGTTCATAAAGTAATTATTAAATTTATCTGGGTCCAATAAATTCGTAGGCATGGAAGGAGTAGAAATGTGTCCTTAAGTTAAATTGTTTTAGAATTCTCCAAAGGTCTCTAGGAGACTTGTTATTTAACAAGTAGTTAACAAAAAGCTTTCTTCTTCGCACGAACAGCGTTTGTGGTTAAGTTGCGTAATGACTTATAATAATTCCAGTGTTCTAAATTTCGAGTTGTTTTTAATGGCCTCCGTCTTCTTCGAGGCATTTTCTAACTCCTTTGCGGCATCCATTAATAACATTTCGCAAAAATGTGGGGAGAATTGCTTATTTCATCACACTTTTCCATGATTCTTTGGGTAAGTTCCTGTAAATCATTACCGGGCGCTTTAAAAATGGAACAACAAAGAAATCCAAAAGAGTTAGATCGCAGGATCGCGGAGACTACATCTTTGCCATATTTCTGCTAATTATCTGATCTCCAAAAAACTCTTGATGGAAATTCAAAGTATCTCCAGCAGCATTGCACCAATCTGCTGGAAATATCCAAATTGCAACTCGTCATCATGCAGTTGATTAATAAATGGATGCAAAACCTCTTCCCGAAACTAAGTGCTGTTAGCGTGCCATTAAAAAATATTAGACCTATCAATCTTCTCTGACTTAAACCTATCCAAACACCAATTTTTTGTGGATGGAGTGGGGGTCAATGAAAATATGAGGGTTTTTATGTACTCCAGATTCTCATACTTTGGAAATTAATGTATTCTGTTAAATGGAACCAGGCCTCACCGGAAAAGAAAATTTTGTCCAACAAATCGTCATTGTCAATATTGTTTAAAAACCAATCGTCGCCTTGGTTCAAAATCTATTGGAAGCAATTCATGCACGGCAGTCAAACGATAAGGGAACATTTGCAAGTCCTTTCTTAGAATAGTTCTGCAGGTCCCGACAGAAAGATCAACTTGTTGTAACAGATGACGGATGGAAGTGCGAGGAGCATCAGTCATAATTTGTCTCACATTTTCAACTACTTCATCACTTCTTACCTGTTTTTTTAGCCACACTGCCTGTTTCTCTGAATAGTCCTACAGAGTACTGAAGCTGATTAGCAAATTCGTGGTACAGAAATACAGTTTCTGGAAATTTTTCCTCAAATTCTGCAATACAATCAGGAAGAGAATAGGTTCATTCGCCATTGATTTTTTGGACGTTTTGAAAGTAGGATTCAACCATAAAAGAATTTTCTTCCAATGTGAAAACCGTTGTAAAATCACATCAATAAAACATTTTTTTAAGTTGTTTGTTTACTTGTCTGTTTAGAGTACGGATCAAGTAAGAAACATACGTGAACATGCGAAAAAATGAGAGCAACACACTAGATAGGAAAACTTTTTATACGCATGTTAGATGCATTTTAATCGGGAAAATGTAACAGTTAGTGATGGGCCGAGTCGTTTATTTTAAGAATCGAGTACACTCTTACTGCATTAAAAAAAGGATCGAATTAGTACCCGAGTCTGGTACTAGGACTTAGTACTCGAGTCCCGTACTCGAGTTGAGTACTCGAATTGAGTTGAGAAAATAGAATCGAGTATATTTCGAGTCGAAATTAGTTTTCTATTATTCAAATACCTGCTACAGGTATCGAATTTGAACATAAAGTTTCGACTTTACGGTGAAATTTATTCAATTCTTTTTTAAATGAATCATGTAAGTAGGAAGTAGAGGAAGTTATAAGGGTTAGTATGTACCATCGATTTACATATTTTGTAACTATTATATTATACAGCTTGGGTTTAGGTCTATGGTTTAGGGCTAGGTCTGTACAAGAAGCAGTAGCGTGGCGTTTTGTCACAATACCTACGGATGAGTTTAAACTTTTTTTTACCTCTTCAATGACGGATAAAATTTAAAAAAAACTATTTCTTCACTTAAAATCATTGTTATTAACTCATGTACACTTGAAATCTTTTAAGTTTGCGTGCATGTCATCGTTTGTATTGTAATACTAACATGTCCAATATATCTTAGTCATTTGTAGCTATCTTTATTACACACATTAACCCAGCAATACGCTAGTGTGTAACGTGCGTCGGAGATTTGTTAGCAAATTAATGACGTGCCGGCAGACTTAAAAGATTTCAAGTGTGATGAAGCTGCAATAAGCTTCTGGTATGCTTCATATACGGAAATTAAGCGTACGCTGCAAATTGAATCTTATACGCATTCAAATCAAAACGTTTCGTGGACTGAAGACCTTAGGAAAAAAACACGTAGAAAATCTCTTTCCCTTATTAAATTTATTCATTATTAACAAAAAGAAAAACAAAGAAAAATATTCATTTTTTCTGGAAACGTAAATAAGTATTTTTTAGTCGTCGTCAATCGGTAAATCAGTTTATACAGAAATTACCAACTGATGGTCATTTGTACCAAACACTTAAGTCAAGCTTAAATTTAAGTGATGTTTATAATGTGACGTTTTTAGGTTACACAGCATTATGTAAATCATATTCTAAGTGACGCTTAAATTAAGTTGAGCTTAAAATGTTTGGTGCGAATGGCCATGAGTTGACTTGAGACCAAGGACATTAACACTATAGGAGAAGTGCTCATTCTCTATTCCGCAATGCTAGTACGTTTTTGTAACGTCAACAACTCAACTGTTTTTAATTTAACGACTATCGCTTGCATTTTTTAAATGGTATTAAAATAATTCATTTCTTTACTTAAAAGAATAAAAATTTTAAAATAAATATTTAATTCAGGGCGTCTCCGCTCATTTTTCACCGCTAAACTAACTAGTCGAAAATAAATTTGTTTCAAAGAAACGGACCCGCAAAAACTCTAAGCGCAATCCGCTTAGCTGAATAATTAGCTTAAGTCTAGCTGAGACTCAATCCTTACATCAATTGACTCTCGAGATTGATAATCGAGTTTCACGAATCCAAGATCAAAACCCGACTCGGTATTCGGACTCAATTGTCATATCAAACTGCAGATTTTAAACTCATTTCGAAGAGTTCTCGGATCGAGAACTAAGAATTGGGTTTCACAGTTTCATAAGTCCAGAACTGGACTCGTCGCATCACTTTATAAGTATTCGAGTAAAAAACATTCGATTCCAGTACTCGATTCCAATACTCGATTCCAATACTCGATTCCAGTACTCGATTTCAATACTCGATTCCAATAGTCGAAAGTAGTACTCGATTCCCAGTATTCGAGTACCTTTTATTCGATCTCAAAAATTTAATACTCGATTTACTCAAGTACTGTAGAGAATCTAGTCCGGTACCGAGTCTACTCGACTCGGCACATCACTAGTAACAGTAACACTACATTTGTTAATCATTACAACTTTTCAGATAAAACGTTATCCATATTGTAACATCGATTAGTTTTGGATATCTTAACTTCAAAACGTGGTCCATTTTGTATGCTTGCCACTGTACATATAAATAATAAATTATTAATCACGTGCTCTTATTGAACTATTCTTATTGCGTTTTTAGTTGTATTGAACACATATCGGTGCACATTGTGATGTTAACAAAAAACCAATTTTATTTAAAAAAAATTGAATAATGTTACACCGATGTTAATTTTATGTGTGGCCGTAACACAATAAATTTGCAGTGATAAACAACATGTCAACTTTCAAAACAACAAATTTAAATTAATGACTATCCTATCTAGATACAAACAGTTACCGGAAATTGTTGATAAATACGCACACAATTTTTAAAATTGACACTCGTTTCAGAAGCCCTTTTATAATAATAATAATAATCATAAATACCAAAACCAGAATGGAGCCCTATTGAAATTCTATATACTTTTAAATGCGTACTTTTCTGTACTGTACTGTACTAAAACCGACTTGTAACAAATTTCTTGTAACTTTTGTCCTAATGCGCTGGGTATAATTTTTTTTTTTTTCGTATAATTCGTACTTTTTAGACCAAATGAAAGAGGAATTCAAAGGTCGAAAGAGGAGAAAGGTGTCTTTCATCAGGCGCGTTCAGCCCCCTCTACTGAGATGGATGTGGACTTAAAAGAATAAAGAAAATCGAATGTGCGATATCTGATTTTTCAGCATAGATTATTTTATTATTTTTTTTTTTTTGACCTAAATTCAAAGTAGTTCAATTTCCGAGTGTTACAGAAAGTTGGCTTTTTTATTTCGAATGTTTGATACCTCATTCTTGTAATCTTTTTTAATTATCCGCTATTTACTGAGCTTTATTTAGTTTTATTTATTATTATTTATTTTGAATTTTTCTCTCTTTTTTCATTTTGGAAAATTGTGTAATTTTTGTTATTATCTCAGAGAGTACCTAAAGTTTCATCTATAAAAGTTTATATGAACTAAAAAAAAACAATTTTTTCAGTAAGAATATGTAAGATATATCTTTTTATACGAGATGTCATATCTTTTGTTATTAGCATTTTTCCGAACAAATTCAAAATAATTTCAATTTCTGAAAGAGAAAGAAACTATCTCTGTTACGATCAGCGTCGTCTATCGATCTTGGTGAACATTTTTTTTAATGTTATTTCGGTGGTGTGAGACCCGATTGCATCATCATTGATTCTTGTGATTTAACGTTGCTATGTCATTTTTCTTTTAATTTCGATTTTTTTCTTTCAATTTTATCTCTGTCTTTTAATATCGATCTCATCTTTTAATTTTGCTTTCAGTACCATCTGTATATTTCCATGTGAACTTCTATTATTATTTTTTTTTTATCACACGGTGCTTTCCACAATTTCTACTACAATTTTGGCTGTGGTTATTTAACATCGATTTTATTTTTGGATTCAAAATTAGTCGCTGTAATTGTAACCGCGAATATTAACCAAACTGTGGCTCTTACAATATGTTGCTATCTGATTTTTTTAAGCAATACATTAATAGGCCCGTCTGACCAATTTATTCTGTGTAAATGCCACTGAAAAAATCATATATTTTCATATTTTCGAAAGAGCCCGCAGATTTTGATGTTTCTTTTTAGGAACTCAGTTGCAGTTTAAAACATTGCACCATCTTTTGGTTTGATATCAATTCACGATCTTTTTGCATTCTAGTAGGCCATATTTTGTTTTCGTTATGTTACGTGCATGTATTTTGAAGGTAGTCAAAATCTGACATTGTCACGTCAGCTGTATTGACTGTTGCCAATACCTAAATAAACTTGAACTACAATGCCATGATCAAAGTAACTTAAAACAAATAACAAATTATTTAATTACATTTTTAATCTTGTCAAAATGCCGAAAATTATAAGCGGGCAAACCAAACAAGCCACAAAAGGAGCCTACAATTATTATAAAAAAGGATCGTCCAGATTTCACACAAGATGAAATTATAAGCAGGTTGATAGGTATACATGGAGTAAGGCTTACATAAATTAAATGAACCCCATTTTCTAATGTAGGTATATGTATGTTTTAGATTTCGCAAACAACAATAACTAAAATTTTGAAAGTAGCATCTAACAATTTGAAAACATCATCTGGCGTAAAAAACGTATATATTTACAAATTACATGTTTCGGAAAGATTTGTAACGACTAATTTGGAAATATAATTTGAAAAATGAATATTTCACTTTGAACAAATTACTTACAGCCGCTCGCGATACTTTGGAATTTAAAGGGAGAAGAACAACTTTATTCAAAAACACGTCATTGCATCCAAAATTTCATTTTTGAGCAAATTCTTACAGTTTCAAAATTCTAGTGAAAATATAATATTCGTGTACCTCGATGAAATGTGGATCTACCAAACTGGGTAATGCACCGTATCACACGGTGCAGTTGGACAAACCACCCACATTTTCCTGTAAAAAAGTCAAATGCAGGAGTGGTTGGTTAAACACAATGTCGAAATTGAGGGCAAAATTACAAAAAAAAACAATTATGGGAATTAATTAAGCCTTTTAGAATAGACGGAACGACAAAAGATACGCGACTGACGTAATTTTGAAGGAGCACGGTTGTGAAGTTCTTAGATTGCCCCCATACCATTGTCAGTACAATCCTATTGAGATTGCATGGGGCAGTGCAAAGGCTTTTACAATAAGCACATAAATTCGCAACCAGTATCGAAAGAAAAGGTTGCAAATTTATGGCGTCAGGCTCTTTCAAAATGTACCCCCGACATGTGCCAAAATGTTTGTAATCATTGTGAAAATTAATTTCGGAAGACTGGACGAAACATATGGGAAATTTTTCGTTTGAAAATATTTCTCCTTTCATTAATACATTAGGAGAATCTGATTCAGAATCAGATTAAAACTCATAAATAGACTGCGACGATCCTTTTAGCAGTCAAAACTAATATCACGAATATGCACAAATATAAGCAGATTTGCAGAATTCTAGTGTTAGCAGAAGAATCTGATGGTGTGCGTATTGGAGGAGGTAGTGAAAGTAGACAGAATTTTAAATGAGATCTAGCTTATGGTTGTCTCGGGAAAAATGATAAGATATTTTACATATATATGGCCATGGAAAAGGTTCTGAGACACCGGCACCAGCAAGAAGATCCTGTTATTTAAATACCCCTTCATATAATGCTTTTGCGCTTCCTGCAGCGCACCTCTACACCATTGCCAGGCACCAAACTCGAATCTCCTTCAGAAATTCATCTCGCCTCGAATATTCACCCCTTCTGCGACAGCGAGGCGAAAATGGCCGCTAGGCCAATAATAAGACCTTCCAGAGCCTTAGAACGACAGTTCTTCGGTCTGAACAAGTCCGGAAAAAAACTGCTGACTGAACAAGCAATCATCACGGGTTGCACAAGCCGATACACCTCTCCACCCGCTGCACAAGTAGCAAGATCCATTTAGCCACACCACTGTGCACAAGATTCTATGAAAACACAAACAAACATTCTGTCATTATTGTTTATTATCATATCTGGAGTCACATTTGTTAATAAAGAAACACTTCTTCGGTTTGTGGCAGAATTGTTGACTAAGAACACGCAAACAACACACCTCACCCAAACTTTCTCAATGAAAAAAACGTTTGTTCGAGACGATATTTCTCGTTTTCATAGAATACTTTGTACAGCACAATTGAACAGGCAACATTGGCACTGGCAGTTTTCAAAAACGTAACCACAAAATTAAAAACGAACGTCTATCAAATTTCTGACAAGTATATTTTTTTGTGGTACCAACAAAAATGTCGCCCGAACCGGCCTACTCTGAATGCAAAAAAGCAGAGATAATTGATTTTCTTTTCATTGTTGACGGATTTGACTCATTTGTATCAAGATTTGAACAAATAACATAAGGACTATTGATGTCATTTAACTTCTGGGATACATTTTTATTAATTGCCCGACCAATCAATTTGACTGTAGTCCGACATTGCGTTTTTTAATCTATAAATGTTTGTCATCCTAGTCGATGTTACAACATGGATGAAGTTTCACCTGAAAAGTTTGTATTGCTTTGTATAAGCTTTATTTACCGGGGAATATTGGCACGGCTTTATGAACATATTTATTCCACATCTTCCAGGTAAGCTTAATATTCTAGTTCAATAAGGAATTTAATTATTTCCACACAAAAGAACAAAAGAAAATGCACTATTAAAAAAGTACAATTACTTTTACCAGCATACGAAGTCTAGATTTGTTTGCCACTAATTTCAGTATAATTTGAACACAGCACATTTTTAGAACAGATTCCTAGCCCAATACTGACGTCATTAGCAGCCCTTATGTTATTACTCCAAAGGACTTATAAAGTTTTCCAAAGACTTCGCAAATAACTTCGATAGCAGAAATATTTTCTTCTTGCTCTAAAACAAAAATATTAATTTTTTTCCTCCTTCACTTTGACATCTACTACGCCGCGCCATCAAAGAACAGAAAAAACAATGGAACTTCTTTAATTGCTTGCCGACTATTTCACGCTTGATTTAGTGAAATATAGTTAATTGAAAGAGTTTCACCCCCGATCATTAATTATATTGTTTCCTAATAATCACACGTGTAATCGACGAAAGAAAGAAAAATCACTACCCAGAGTTTCCTTTTAATCTTTTTTTTCTTTTTCCTATATGTGTAGAAGTAGACATGTGTAAGTTGTAGTAAGATTTTCATCTCAGACGACTTTGAGATGTAACAACAACGAATTGGACCCGCATGCACCACCGAAAGCCTTGACAGCTGGCTGCTCTTTAAAGATAGGGCAAGTTCGATCGGATTAGCGAAGCGGTAAACGAATGGTGCGCGTTAAAACTAATCTGCAGTAACGGATATTAGGATTATGACGACGAGAAACTTCTGAATCGACTTCCATCTTATATCGACTGGTTATAAAACGTAATTCTATAAACATGAAGTGGGAATATATTTGAAAACTTACAAAATTGCTTCTACCTGAGCGTATGAGTTTGGAATAACAATTTACGTCGCACCGCAAACTCTTTTATGCATATGCATAAATATATGTGTACTTCCAAGTTAATCGCGCGTTTCGTAAAAAGAAATAGACCCCTGCGTTTGCTACTCCACTTTTTTTTAATCGATTGCTTTTAATCGAATCCGAACCGACGTGATTGCGTTTGAGAATGTCATTAGGGAACGTTCAGCTACCGAGAGCGCCTTTAATTACTCGTCTGTTTCAAATTGCAAACTTAGAATGCTCGAGTGTGTCGATCCCGAACCTATTAGTAATATTATTTATCTGTCTTGTTATCTTCATTTGAAACATCGACTTCTTCGATGATTATCTCGTAATGGCCTCGGTATTGGATAAATCGTTTTCAGATTCGCATTGTTCGTTTTAACCATTACACAAAGCAAAGGCAAAGGCTTCAGTAATGAATAATAAATAGAGTTTACATCGTTTTAATTAATGCTTAGGTAAATTGCTTTCATATCAAGATCATTCAGTATCACGGCCATACTGAAGGCAGAAATAAACATCCCATGGAATACATAGAGAACGTTTCAATAAAACTCGAAAATCCAAGTTAAAATGAAACATATCGTATGACAAGGTACAACAAAAGTTCATTTCTCTTCATAAATATTTTCAGCAACATCGACTACATTTACATAATTTATTATTACGGTAGTATTAATTTAAAACATGTGAGTATACGCAACGAAGCAACACCGCCGAAACTATGCAATATAACAGAAATTTGAGCATAATTCTCATAAATAACGGTTAATAGCGTCATAAAAGACAATGATAAACATACCTAGAATCTAGTGCAGCTGAGCTCCGGCATACTTACAACAGAGCCCGACACACATAACTGGACGTCCATAAATCCACGCGGAATGCCGAGAAATAAACTGCAACGGTAGCCTTTGAGGGGCTAATAACGAAAATTGAATTAGTTCGGAGATTTACGTCTGTTCGCTCTCGACGAACGGTAACGTGCAACGCAGTAACAGTAAGCACCTCGGGGAGTTTACAACTTCAATTTCAAAATATCGGAGATTGTAAATTACACTGCCCACATTAGATTTTTTGGGAGCAAGCACGTCCACGAATGACGGTAATTAATAAATAAACAAAAATCAAATTTTGGTGGAGGTGCCGGTGAAGCTTTATTAAATTATAAATAAATTAGATTACTATTAATTTTCAAACAATACAGAGTTGTTTTAACTTAAAACAGTATTAGAAGTATCAAAATAATTGTTTTTTTTTAATTGAAATTGAAAAGAAGAGCTGTATTTAGAGGTTTTTAAAAGAAAGTATTTAACGCAATTCACATATACAATAGCGGGCGTAAAAGAATTCAAAAGGGCCTGGAAAATCTTGGCAAAGCAAGCGTCCTTTTCAGATAAGCACCACTACAAGGGAAAGTTTCAACGTCTCCCTTATCTATTCATAAGGCTCACTGGCAAACCAGGCCCGATCTTTTTATCTTTATTCGAGCATTATGTTGATTTTCGTGCATGCAGTGAATCAATGCGGGAGGGAGGAAATCCCCAGAGTCCATCAGCTGATGAGCACAGGTGGTTCCGCCCATGCTAAATAAGTATCTCGCATTCATCCCGCGCAATGATCCGTCTGAATGCGTCTCGTAACAACACTTCCGACGATTACTGTTTTATGGTTATGTATTTGATAAGAAACCGACGAAGCCATACGCTATCTCCTTCTGTTTTCTAACAGCTTCGAGCCAGATTTAATTAGTTAATAACGGCGTTAAACTAAAATGTATTTAATTTGTTAAAATGTCGAACCAATCAAGTGCTTCAACAACAAAGTGTTTTAATCCCATTCATCAAACGAACGGAATCCACTTCAGACTATCAAATTTATGTTATTGAATTCCCTTCGCGAATCGGAGAAACAAAGCGTGTGTAATTTGTTTAAGAGCATGTTCGGATACGAGAAATAACTGCTTTTACGGTTTTGACGTTTCGTGAGAGGCAGTCAAATTCGAGGACGAGAGCGGAATGCACTCTCTTGGAATATGGAAAGACCGGCACGATATCATTGCGCATTCTTTCAAAGAGCCTCCTCGCATCGTTAGAATCCTTCAAGGAATCTACAATCAAAATAAATTTCGCGTCTTATAAGAAAACAGACAGATTTCTTTTCTCATAGTCTTACGCAGAGAAAAAGCAATGGTATTTGTTAACACAACTGTTGAATTTATATCTACGAATTGTTACTAAAATGAAGACTCTTACAATAAATAGAAAATGTTTACCTTTGATTGTAGAATAATGCTTGCAGTAAAATGTTACACATGTTTAAGAAAATCGTGTAACACAAACAATAGTAAATGTGTTACAATAAATTGTGTAAAATAATTTTATAAACAAATTGTAATCATGTTATATAAATTGTTGAATTAAATACTATTTCATATAGATTTTTTGCACTTATTTAGTACATATTGACGAATACATAGAGCTATTATTTAACACAGTGTTTGGAAACTAATACTTTAAAGCATAATATACCGGGTGAGCTTTTGATCTTGAGCAACGCCATATCTCGAAAACTACGCATCGGATCAAAAAACGTTGTGAGACGTTGAGTCTCAACGACTAACGCGAAGCAGCAGCAAGACCAGCAGCAGCAGCAGTAGCAGCATCATCACCAGCAGCAGCCCTGAGGAAGTTCTTCTGCAACGAAGAACGAAACGTCGGCAGTGAAGAAATCCGAGACACGCGGTTCCAACCGGAAGCCAAGAATTCAACCACGGTACGATTAATCGATATAACCTGCATTATTGGAGTATCGAAAACCCACACTGATTACGCCAAGGTGAATAATAGCGCCCTTGGAATGTGAATGTTTGGTGTGGAATAATTGGCGAGAACCTCATTGGTCCATTTTTTATCGATGGAAGCTTAAATGGTGAAAGATATCGCAACTTCTTGGAGAATGAACTTCCAGTATTGCTTGAAGCAGCACATTATTCTGCAGCAGAACAGGAAGTATTAGATCGCGTCTACAATCGTCGGTGGATCGGAAAGGGTGGTTCAGTATCTTGACCTGCAAGATCGCCACCAGATCTTACTTCCCTGACTTTTGTTTGTGGGGTTACTTGAAGGGTGAAGTATGGACTGCCAACAACGCGTGAGAACATGATACAGCGAATCACTAATACCTGCTGGACGATTACACCAGACATACTACTCAGTTGTCTCCAAGCATTCCAATTGCGGATAGATAAGTGCATCGAAGTGGATGGACACATTTTTGAGCACTTACTGAAATAATATTACAAACACCCCGATGGTGAGAGGCGAGGGGACTCACCTAAAACAAGCACCCCGATGAGAACAGAAACCTACTACGTCCACGTCGTTGTTCCTGGGTAACGCTAAAAGTAGGTCTTGCAAGAATTCAACTTCATCTGTCAGGAATCCAAAACAAAGATTCGGACAAACCCTACGTAGTTTCAGGCGTAGAATCCGAATCTCCAATAAAAAATAGTGGTTCCTATTTGCGATTTGAAAACTGTCCCCGTCCCACCCACTGGAGACGGGAGTGGGGAATCGCGATTGGTATCATTAGATAGGACCCTTCGAGTCGAACAAATTGTATTCACAATGTGTTTTGATCCGATGCGTAGTTGTTGAGATATTGCGTTGTCTCAAGATGAAAGACTCACTCTGTATATTTACCCAATTGTAATATATTTTTTTGATACTGTGTATGCGAACACTAACACTTTGTGCTAACAATCACACAAATTGTGTTACAAGTTCCATACGTTGTGTGAAAATTTAATTTCATCGGGCAACTAATACTCTCTTTATTAACCCAAACCCAAAAAAATAGAAGAAAAAAAAGAAGGAAACATTTTTACATAACAATGTAAAACTAAAAAGAAATATAGGTTAAGGGACTATAGCTCAGACTGGTCTCGAAGAGCCGTCTGTTCTTGAATGCCACAACCCGCTCAGTATATAAATAAAACGATACCACGCAAGCTACCTGAAACCTAAACTGGGCTAATAAGAAAAAAAAAATAGGAAAATGAAGAAAGTAAGGTAACAGAGAAAAACGGCAAGGGAAGAAAGGAATGTAGAAAAAGAGGCAAAGATGATGAAGAAATGATGGAAATTAACCAGACATCTGTCGCTTTTCACATAATTTTTGAAGACTCGCCTAAACGCTCGCATAGACACCTTTGAAATTTCCAGGCAAAGAATTCCAAAACGCTGAAATACAATATGAGCAGGATTTGGTAAAATTCGCGGTTTTATGTGAAGGTATACTTATAGTATTTTTATGGCGGATATTAACGTTATAGACGTCCGTGCGAAAAGAGATTTTGTTATAAAGGTAAGGCGGTGTTTTCTCTTTAATAATCTTGAAGTACAAGTTAGCAGAATGAAATCGAGAACGATTTAACATATTTAACCAATTACAATCACACAAACGATATGTTACATGTTCGTACTTCCTAATTCCGTATATAAATCTGAGACAGGCATTAAAAAAAATGTCAACTGAATCCAAGCAAGGACCGTATACAGAATCACAGTACTCAAATCGAGAGAGAATTAATGAGTTAGCTAAAAGTAACTTACTGCTTTTATCAAGTATGCAACGATTAGAGTACAAAATTTTTAAAACTGAAAACGACTTATGCAACAATTTACTTACATGGATTTTGAAATTTAGCTCACTCTCAATCCATAATCAAAGATTTTTAGCAGATTGAGAAAACTGTAAAATTGTGTCATCAATTTTAATATGTAGCGCGTCAATTAAATTGGATTTCTGTTTGTTACCAAAGATCGTAACCCTAGATTTAGCAGCATTTATTTTAAGGCCATAACGTCTAGACAGATTAACTAAAGACTGTATAAACTATATAACTAAAGATATGGATTCGATCTTATCTTGATACGTCCAGATCTTGTAGAAATTTACAGGCTGGAATACGGCAGAATTCTTGCTCAACAAGTTTCAACTTGGGTCATCTATAGACGTTAAAAAATAAGATAGAGAAATATTCATTCATTATAAATAAAACTGGCGGCAATCAAACACAGATAAGTCTGTTCTTGTTTATTCCTAGAGTTACCTACGCCACCTAATCGTCATCTGCATTTAAACGACCAATAAGAAGATGCAAATAATCACGTGTTTACACACTACTTCAATACTTTTCAACAATTTGTGTAAGATATTAACAC
Organism: Serrognathus titanus; assembly: GCA_039766575.1. Taxonomy (NCBI): domain Eukaryota; kingdom Metazoa; phylum Arthropoda; class Insecta; order Coleoptera; family Lucanidae; genus Serrognathus; species Serrognathus titanus. Next base: position 3,194,372 of record CM077911.1, read on the forward strand.
ATCCAATAGTAATTTAATCTAACGAGTTAATAATTTAATCATTTTCAAATTGCAGAAAATTTTTCATTGGATTCTCTTATAGTTTCACACAATGTTTAGAACTTTTACAAGAAAATGTGAAAATAAAATCCTCACAGTCTGTTGTTGTAAATTTTTACATAAGATGTAGAATTTTGTACAACAAAGTATTAAAACTTTATCTTCACGCTTTGCGAATTTATTGTGGAACAAAAATCAAATTTTTACCCCAACAATAATTTTGAGGTGGAAATTTATCTGAATCTATTTAAAAATTTCAGCAATTGTGTTAATAATTTCACCACCTCCGTTTTACACAATATTGTGTAAAATCTCAATTTGTCGTTTCTCACTGTAAATACAGAGTGGAATAAAATGATTCCAAATCTTGTTACATTTGGACTTTTCTTCACGTGCTACTCTAACCTCCTTGAATTAGGTAATTCTGTCAATAAATATCATAAATCAGTTAAAATGACAATTATTACAAATTATTCACTTGAGTTAACAAGCGATTGCAAGAAAACACTTTCATTATTGAAGCTTATTTCCAATCTGGACATGTGTCTTGCACCAACACGTTCACCAAATTGTCGAGAGATTCCACAGAATGGGAAGCGTGATCAAGGGGAAATCCAATGGAAAACCGCAAACTGACCAAAATGCCATCGAATAAGTCCAAGAGCTCGTTGCATTTCTTAACACGCCGTATGCCTGCTCAAACAAACGAGACCCACACACCACCGTTAGAAGCGTCATTTACACTTGCATCCATACAAAGTGTTTGTAGTCCAAGAAATCTTGCCGAGAGATCACAACTGTCGAACACATTGCAACTTTTTCCAAGAAAACTTAAACAGTGACGACGTTCTCGATCTAGTTATTTCACGGATGAAGCTTGATTCCATTTAAGTGGTTATGTAAACAAACAAAATTACCGAATGTGGTTTATCGTTAATCCCCACAATTTCACTTGAGGCTCCTGTATATCCTGTTCAGATAGGAATATGGTTAGCTGTATCCCGCCGTAGAATCATAGGGCCAATATTCTTCCACGATACAATCAGTGGTCAAAATTATAAAGAACAATTGTTGACCCCTTTTTTAGAGCAAGTGTATCTCAATGAATTTGAAAATAGTTACTTTCAGCAAGGTGGAGCAACAGCTCATACCACTCGAGAAAATTTGGAATTTCTTGAGTTTTACCCTGGTCGAGTTGTAGGCAGGAGAACTTGGCCAACAGGATCACCAAACCATTAAAATGTAACGAGATAACACCAGTTATATTGCAGCACATTTTTAATAATCTAAAACGTCGTCGTGTAGTTATATGCATGCAGCAAAAAGGTGGCCGCTTTCAACACTTATTTTTGTTGGTTTTCTTTTCAATTTCAATCTCAACTTTGCATTTATATCTTCCTTTCGCAGTAAATCACATTTTGAATTTCGATGTATATTTTGATAGTAGGATGCCTTCCTTTTTCGTTTTGTTACACTCTGTATTTTGTTTTATATTTCGATTCCATTTTAGCTAAATTTATTTAAAACAAATTGCAATTAGGACTTTGTACTTTTTTTTCGTGGAAATAAGAAAATGGGCGATGCACTTACTTCCTCGTTCTATTTCGCTCGAGCATTATTTACTGACGTGGCACGGTATTAAGTTCAATAGAGTTTTCAAAGATCCCGATTGTTCTTGAAACAAATGCCCGTGATCAAGCGGCTTGTTGCACGGTTCTCTCGTATGTTGGCTGCCATGACGGGTTCTTCTGTAGTTTAACTCTCGACTCAACTGAATGCCTGCTAATGGATCGTATTTGAGCAGTCTGCGGCTTAATCCGCGCATTGTGCCCCGTTACTTTCGACCCATTCCAAAGCAGCTTTCGCGAATATATTGCATTTTTGTAAGACCGCCTGTCCTGCGTGCGTTATATAATGCACTATTAATTTAAGAGCTGTATGCTGGAGTTAAATAGAGGGTGGATTTATACCAAATGCTTCATTTTTTACGTACTGAGAAATTGCGCTTGTTTATCCTAGTGTGCCATACATATTTTCCATCTCCCCCGCCCGCTTGCGTTGTATTAAAAATAAAGTAACTTCTTAGCGCATGAAAAAAATACGTTTGTTTTAAAGTAAAAAAGTTTTAAAGTGATTTGCATAACAAAAAAGAGGCAACAACCGCAAAATATCGCATAGCATTTCGATCGATGGATATTGAATTTGCGTATAGCATAAAGCGAAACTAATTATAACAAAAAAGTGTATGCATTTTTGATGGCCGCCCCGAAACAGGAACGCCCAGGAAATCTACTGCGAGCAAAACGTTTCGAATTGTTAATTAATCGAAAACCGATACTGATGGCCTTCAGCGTCGGTCGATGATGCGCTTTGTTTTTGTGCACGCAGTCTTTACAGCAACCGTACTGCATATTCATCGGTATAGTTTGAATTAGCACATCGGGATCGATGGGATCCCGTGTGTTGACATTAACTCCCTGATAGTTTGCGTTTCTGTTTGCGCTTCGAATTACTGTCGCTCTTCATTTAGGCGCGCCCCTCATCATATCTGTATTATACACGATTCCTTACAGATTATCGCAAATCTTAAACTATTAATAGCTGCTGCTTTCTAATAAATTATTCATTCGCTGTCATTTCGAGTCATGATTCTATTTTATACAGTGCGCAATCGAATAAGTTTCACTTACAGTAATCACTATTGATTCAAATGTTTACTTTTTTTTACAAAAAAAACATGAAATGATAATGTCGCCGTTTTCTGTTCATACCATCTTCAAAAAACTATTAAAACTGACGATGGTGTTAATTATCTAATGCATCGTGCGTAGAAGTTCTTACAACTTTATTTTGTTATAGTTGCTCCCATCACAAATTGAAATTAAATGTAGACTGAAATTTGAAGACGAAAAAACACGATAATGCAGAGTTGTTCGAGAAAAGGGTTCAAGGTGCAATTCCTGGTCGTTAAACTTAATGCTCTCTTCGAAACTCGACTTTGTTTATAAGTGCAATTATAAGATAACCTTTTCTCTATTTACATACGTATCAATTACTCTGAATACATAGCAATGGGGTGCCGTGATAACATCTCAGCTTTCTTCGTTATTTCTGCCTAATTTACATAAAGGAAGGCGCAAAGCGAAATGCTAAAAGCTTAAGTGTAGCGTAATACGACAAATTAGTGTTTGAGATGTATTTGTAAAAGAACTTATACGTTCTTCTATACAGTATGTAATCGACTAAGTTTTACTTACTGTAACCACTGTTAATACCCAAGAAAAGAAGCGAACTTATGACAAACGTATGGGGTAAAGGTCAATGATATAACTCCGACAAAGTCTGCGTTAACTTTTTGCAAAAAATATTTGAGATGCACTGGGTATGATTTAAATGCCTCAACTGAGTTTACTATTATGTGCAATAAATGATACATTCACAGATGCAGCTGTGAAATAGACCGATAAAATCTATATGAAAGATTATATTAAAAATGTTTAAAAAATCTTTCTACTTTAGTTTTCAAGAAATAATTAATTATCCCGAAAATCACGATGAGCCCATTTTACTTACATTTATTCCCGTTGTACAACATCTGCGGGATTAAGTAATGGAAATGAACAAAATAATTCTTAGATTATAATATTCATTTATAAAGAATATGGAGATTTGCAGTTAGTGATACTGTAAGTTAAACAAACATTCCGCGACCGCGGATAAAACACACAAATAAAAATAATTTAAACAAATATTACAGCAACTTGCTTTATCAAAGGCTTTGCCGCCTTGATAGTGAAACTGACCTTCGCTATAAAACTGTTTTCAAAGAATAACGGAAAACACACACAAAGAATAACGGAAAACACACTATTCCATCGACAAACAATCGCAGACATTATGTAAGCATAAACAAACATGACTAAAAGCAGACGATCTAGAAAACTTATATTGACTTATAGGGCAAGTGTGCACCTTACTCTCACACACAAAATTTTGTTCGCAATCTGAATTTCCGGTATGAACCATAGAAATATGACTGGTATCGGGATTAGTAAAGTCATTGGCCGAAGTGTTCATATCTTAGTGTAATTGTGACAGTCATAAGCATATAATGGCAACAAGCAGAGGTGGTTGCCGTTATAGAAGGTGCAAGAGCAATTCTGGATTGGGGTATTCAGAATAAAATCGTTAGGATAGCTAGTAAAAGCAGGGCGGCACTCTTAGCTCTAAACAGCAACAAAATATCCTCAGGAATAACACTCCTATGTCACGGCACACTAGAACAAGTGACCAAACACAACATCTTGCAACTCATTTGGGTTAAAGGACATGTTGGAACATTTGGCAATGAACAGGCAGGCGAACTGGCTAGACAGGGCTCGGGGCGGCCCTTTTGGGGCCCCGAACCGGCCATAGTACCGTCATGAAATCTGTTTAATGCCTAATTTTAACAAAGAACCCAGGACCGACATATCGACATGTGGGTAAATCTAGACAAGCGTCACCAAGCGAAAAAGGCGATAACGGCCCCCTCGCTGAAACTGACACGATTCTGTAGGAAACTACCTAGAAGGAAACTACGTTTACTCGTAGGAATACTTTCAGGACATTGCAAACTAAAATACACATCGCATTGGTTTAGAAGACAGCCCAATTTGTAGAAGTCCCATTTTAAGGGAGTTCTGGCCTGACATGGCTGGAATTCGCAGTGCCCCTCTGTCGGACGTTCTTGGCTTCATCGAAAGGGTGGGATGGCTCGAAGAACGCTGACAGTCAAACAGTGTTGAACATGGGGGTAGTACAATGGGTCCAATTGTGGCCTAGGTGCATGTGAATTCTTATTCACTCCCCCTCACCAATCCAGAATCCAGACAGTCATAAGTTCCGTCTGCTCTTTGCATCCAGTACCGTGGTTTAGTGAGCGAACATTATTATTAGTTATTTGCTAATTGCCTAGACTAATCATCAGCTTTGTTAGATGTGTAGAATGCCATTTCTTCTTTCTGTAAAATTATTTGAATTCGTTTTACATTGTTGCGTGTGATATCGTTCAATTGAACTTAAATTTATTTTTTCTCAATTATGTTGTTTAATAGTTTGATTGAATTAGTATATATATTTATTTTTGCTTCTTTCTTAAAATTGTCAGCAGTAGACTCGTAGATGTAAAACAATAAATGTTAAGGCAAGTCATTTATGACTTTCGTACGAAACAATACGCAATTAGTGTTACAAAAGCAAAGAATAAATAATGAAGAAACACTTACATTCTAATTTCTTAATAGTGTTTAGGTAATAGAAATACACAAAATGATTCTTACTGATATTAATTTATTTCCTTAATTAATTAAATTAAGGTATTAAATTAAAATAGTAAACATGAAACATACTTAACAATACGTAAAAAGTTAAATGATAATTCATTCAAAAGAACTCACATTCTAAAAGCGTTATTGGAAAAGAAGCACGCCGATACTCATCATTCCTTAATTTATGATTTTATTACTTTATGTATTCATTCAAATGCATTGGTTGTATTTAATGCACTTTCTTTTCTGATTATGCAGGTCACTCAGTGTTGTAATGCAAACTAACATTAGTTAGTTAGTTAGTTATTATTAAATAACGTTCATTTATTTTTTCAATCACCTTGTTTCATTGATGTAAACTGCTACACTTTTATGGGCATCAGTAATAATCGATATTAACAATACATAAAAATTGACTTAAGTAATAAATTAATTCAATAATCAACGTAAGTTGATATTTAGAAGCTTCTTTCGTTATGTAATTGCTGCATATGGGCGGCACTATTGACCAAGTGCCGTGAATTTTGCTGGAGCTTTATTGTTTTACGATGAATTTATAGAATTTGCAGGTATCACGAACGAGCAGAGGTTTTTAAACAAAAGATGATGCGTTCCTTTTTATATTTGAGCAAACCAATGATATTTGCAAAACGTGACGAAGAACTTATAATATCAATAAGTGAAACTTAAAGAAAAGTTATGTCGTACTTCAATTACGTATTTTCTTATCACAAATTCAAGGTTAGATGATTTTTATTTTCATTGAAATCATAAAGTACGTTGCTCCGTTGTTTGTTATATCGTTTTCTCTCTGCAAACTCGTGAAAAGTGTTAAACTTATACTCAACTTGTACTACAAATTCACAAAAATTCGTTCTAGGAATGTAAGACGGCTTAAGTTCCGCTCAAAACTTACCTTGCGAATAAAACAACTTCTAATCATTTAGGTGCGCAAAAAAAGCAGATACTATCGTCATTATCTCTGATTAAATTATATTTATTTTGGAACAAACTGTATTAAATACTTGCTCGAATATGAACGCTTTGAAAATACAGCTTTTACGGTTGCATGTATCCTATCGGTACGAATGCGTTCGTGTATAACTCTTGTAAGAGGTGAAGTTCTTTGTGTTATTGATTAATACCAACTGAAAACACGCTTTGACATTGACAGGGCGTTCATTTTAAGACAAATAAAGGTATTTCGAATACAACAGTTATTGTTACTCTAATGTCTTGTTTATTTGAGCGCGCGTTATTCCCTGTAATTTATTCATTAGTTTATTTATCTGCATCACCTCATGCTTTGAGTGAGTCTAATATATGAGAGCATAACTGAAAAAGGAATATAATTTGTGTTCTCTGATAACTCTGAATGTTAGTTAGCTCGGAAATACCAATTTGGTAAGTTAATGCAAAATTCAAAACTATGTGTAACCAACTATTTAAAAATTCTCTGCTCAAATAGGAAGGCAGCAAATCCGGAAGGCAAGATATTATGTTTAATTATGAAATTTGCGGTGCGGACCGAATACGAACGGAGGTGATAGAGAATCTGACAACTAGGGAAATGGCGAGTTATCACTTATTCATATGTAATTCCGCGCAGGATGAAATTAGTTTGAATTATGCAATAATCCGGTTAAGCTTCGGCTTTTTACCGGAGCCAGTGACATCAGTTTCGCGATATTGGACCTGTTTTTATACGCCGTGTAATATGAAATGACACGCGTAACGTACAGCCGGAAATTTTTTTTCGTGTTTATTCGCTGTACAGAAATTTTGATGAGCTTTTACGACACACGCGGATTTTCAGTAAACACAAAGCTCGGCACGATAAAATTCAACTTTATAACTTTGCCTTCCATAAAGAAAATAAAACTAATTACGAAAGTAACAAAACAGCTTTGTTATTGTTATTATTATTATTAATTCCTAAAACAAACATTCCGGGATATCAAGTACGGATTTAATATTCGCGAGAAGTTATTTTAACATGAAATCACAACACTCGGAACAGTATGTTGTAGGGTGCGAGTTCGCGACGACAATAATTTGCAGATCGAAGAGATTTGTCAAAACTTGTAAATCTTCTTAGGAGTTCGAAAACGTCTAACTAAACAAACACGGACGGTCCCCAATTAAACTTCCGCGAGACGCAGTTGCTATATCTCTTTTCATTCTCCACTTTTAATTAGGAGCAACTTTAATTATCGTTTAATTACGTAAATTACATAGCCCGATAGTCTTGCGCTGTAATTTGTTGAATTCGCGATTCGCGCACACATTGAAACGCCGCCGTGTAAATAAACCCTTAGTTCTAATTAAATTAATTCACACTTTTCACCGGCCAATCTTAGTATTTCTACCACACTTTTGCAAAGGCGGCGTAAAAGCAACTTCAGATTTGAATACACATTAATTTCAAACAGATACCATAATCTATTCTAACTGAGTTTAATTACATTACATCTACAAAATATCAATATTTAAATCGATTACGTTTATTAGTATTAAAGAACAAAGTGTGGAAAAGCTACATAAGAAGTCATACTCTGTTCCACATCAATGGACTTTACTCATTAATATAAATGAGTAATAACTTCTAATAAACTGTTAATAGAACAGCATCAACCCGCCGCATAACACCATTATAACTTATAATAACTAATGCATAAGAAATGCTTGGCGGTAAACTTGATTACACTATAATTATTCCATTAGCAATATGCATTGCATATATAAGTTGTTGAGGCAAACCGTTGTGATCGAAATGACGGATGCACATGTGTTACACGGGCAGACAATTCCTGTCAAATGTGATTAATCAAATGATTATTACCATTGTGAATAATAGCCGGCCCCCCGGGGGTGCGTTCGCTGCGTATTGTGTAATCGATCTTACTACTGCAATTCGACGATTGATCCGCGTTCACGCCGAGCCGGGATGAAATTACGCGATTTGTTTCATGCACCACCGCGACGCCCGTCGAAGACCTCTGCACGGTAATTTTTTTCCAGTCGGGGAAATCGGGAATCGATTACTTCACTCGGAATTCAATATTTCTGGTTATTTTGGGGCCGTGCTTAAGAGAGAGTATTCGATTTCGGCTGAGAAATTCGATGCGGAATTATAAAGCAGCGCTGGGAATTATTCGTGAGGAAATGGTTTCTTTTCGGCTTAAGTAATTTCCTTGGGAAAATATTTTCGAAATTGTATAATATGTATTCAGAGATTGGTTTTTCTTATAGCCTAAAGATATACTGTGATGAAACACTAAATGTGAAATCCAAAAACGTGAATGTTTATAAAGTAAGTAAAAATTCCGAGGCCTTAGTAATTATTAAAGAACGTTACAGAACCTTCATAAGGCTGGGCTTCAAAATTAACGTTAAAGGCAGCATGGGATACAATTGTCTTTTTTTTTTCTGCGTATATTTTATGTAAAATATATAAAATTTTTGCATGGACACTTCAAAAATTATATATCATAATCGACGTTTCGCTCTGTATGTGCCAGCTTCTTCAGGAAAAGCTGTCGACTTTAAATTCAATTTTTCCAAGTGCAAAAATAATGAAATATTTTATAATAGTTTTCATCGGACAAAAAGGTGCTTCAATTGTAAATTTTCAAATATTTTAAAATGTATTTATTACGATCATTACAAATAAAATGAATTTGTGAGTGGTTTGCGCACACATATTGATTGCGTTTGCTACAATTCTTTCTTTATTTTTCTTTTTTTCGGGAACACATATTGCATCTTCCAGATGTCGTAGGTTTAGTCAACTTGTGTCCAGACTTTTTAGTTTGTACATTTATTTCTGGTAAAATAATTCTTATATTTTGCTTTGTGTTGGAATTTAGAATTTTCTCAGTTTATACCGGCGAATTATGTTTTCTCGGATTAGTTTCTGTCCTAATTCTAATAAAAATGTTTTTCTAATATCTAAGCGATTTCTTTTCCAGTCTGGGTTTACAATTATCCACAATTTATAGGCATTTATATCGCCAACGTCCAATAAATGGAAAAAAAAATGCTATTGGTCAGCGATTATTTTTCCTTTGCGTGGAATATTATTTAGCTGGTTTATCAGTTGTATCCACTGCACCTTTTGTTTTATTATAATGTAAAATTTTATCTGGTTTGTAATCATGCTCAGCCTCACTCACTTTATCATCTCTATGTTCTGTTGGTAAAAGAATAACAGCAGAATTTTTCTTAGGCACATACGAAACTAAGATCTTGTTCTTCATAAAAGCAAACATGCTAGAATAGTTTTTCTTATAACTAGCAGGAAGTAATTCTTTAGGGATGAAAGGTTTATTTTTACGTAAAGTATCGCATAAGGAAAGATTCTTTTCCAAAAGTTTATCAGCCAATTGAAGGTTTGTGAAAGAATTATCTGTAATTATTCCATGACCTTGTGGTAAATACTGTACTAAATCCATAACTACTCTCTGACCTTGTCCCGTTTCAGCTTTGTTTCCTTCTTTTCCTAAAGAAATAGAAATAGAGTAGGTTTTGTATTTTATGAAAAATTTATTCACCGTATACGCAGAATGACAATCTGCCAAAGCCCAAATTTTAAGACCATATTTGTCTGGTTTACTTTTCATATAAACACGAAAAGGAGCTTTACCACAGAAAGGGACCAACTACTCATCAACGCATAAATGTTCTCCAGGACTGTAAGATTTTTTACAGTTTGATACAAAAATATCAAAAATGTCTCTTATAGGAGCTAGCTTATCGATAGCTTTCCCTTCTTGTCTGGTTTTAAAGTTAGCAAATCTTAAGAAGCACATGATTACTTTGAGTCTTGAACGAGATATTGCAGCCGACACTAGAAGTCGACGCAATGCCGGATCTTGACTCCATAATACATCATTTGGTTCTTTACTGCTACGCACAGCTCCAAAAATAAAAAGCAAACCAATAAATGTTTCTATTTCTTCCTTGCGTATCAGATCTAAAGGTTTTCCTTTTTTTAGAAAAAAATAACTGAGCCTTTCTATTTGTAGCGTTACGACGAATCAGTGTTTACAAGGATGCAGTGTGGGCAAAAAAAAATCGTCATGCAATGAGGCGCTGTAGTTTTCAACAACGCTTTTCGGTCAATCTGTGTGCAGGTATGTTAAATGGCACTTTCATCGGTCTATTTGTTTTGCCTAATCGCTTGGACGAAATGGTGTATTTACGTTTCTTGCAAACTAATTTGCCGGAACTCCTAGAGGATGTAAATTTAAATATTAGAAAACATTAGACCTTAGTCCATTAGATTTTTATCTTTGGGGACATTTAAAAAATGTAGTGTACACCGAAGAAGTAAATGCAATAGACGAACTCAACGTACGCAATGGAAAATATTCGAAAACAGAACCAATTCCGCATGTGAATTCCTGCATCGTCGAGCCATCGTATGTTTACGTCTCGCGCAAGGGGGGGGGGGCTTCGAACACTTATTGTGAGTGAAGGTCACTGTCCGTTGCGTCCAGCGGTTCTAAACATTTCACAGAGAATTGCCGGATGTCGATATGATTTTTTTTTCCTTTTAACTTTGATGCATTCGTGAGAATATCTCGTACCACATACGCTATTAATTTTTTTTGCATTAAGTTGAAGAACAGCCTTGTATTATACTTCGCCCGCTTTACTCTCATAACTAATGGAAATTTTGCCCACTGGGTACCGTCTTTACCGACGAAAATTGGGCCGATGTTTTCAGATATATTTACGGAATCCGCGGAATCTTCATCACTGGCTTGAATGACGTCATCTACTCTATAATTTTCATTTACTACATCACTTGCCACATCACATAATGCCACATCATCAAGATATTCATAAAAATCGTCTGATTCGATTATTCTCAACAATTCATCATCGGTAAGCTTATTTTCGTTACGAAATTTTGGTGAATGAAGTCATTCTTAGAAGGAAAGAAGCACAAAATGCTTTGCGACTTTACCACTTCACTTTGCACACAAATGTTCGTTCAATACTGTTCCACACACTAGTAAATCAGGCTTCACAGTTCTAAAATATGTAGACAACTTTTTTTGATGCAACAACCAGAAAGTCTATAAAGTAAGAAAAAATACTTTATAAACCCAAATATAAACCACGTGAAAGGTGGGTCTGATGTCATTTTGGAAAATTAAAGAAAATATATTGTTGAAGTTGTAACAGAAAATGTATATGTGGGATACATCTGTACCCCATCCGGCCTTATAAGGTTAAGAAAGAGCAGCAGGTGAACGAAATAAATACAGTCACAAAAGTGTTTTACAGTTTTATGATTGTTACGAGGCGGCGTTGATCTTTAAAGAGAATTGAAGTGATCTGCTGAAATACCAACTCCTTGACAAATGCTTTCGAATCACATGAAGTAAATTGTTTCGTATAAATTGTACAAAATAAGCACAACAACGGCCCCACTTTGAACACTTGCTTTGACAAATAAATCACTACAACACGAGAACAATTCAGATGTCCGTGTAAAGAATCCTTATTTTTCTTTAATTTTAATTTTAATTGTGTTATAAATAAAGTTTATTCCCACAAGCAATGTGTTCGTCATAAATATTTAGGCATCTTTTAATGGCCCAATATTCCCTTGCATTTTTTATGTCGTTTATTCGATTTATCGCTGATGTTAATAACAATAGACTTTGCTGTAACAAAGAAATGGTGATGACAATCAGAATTTAAAACATTATATCAGTAAACACATTTATAATCTGTTTGGTTTTTTAATTATTATAATTTCGTTTTGTGTGCGCCATTCAACGAGTAACAAATTTTGTTATTATAAAAGACGAATTACTAACACAAATTTGTTCAAAGTCTAATAAAATTCAATAGGTGCAATAGATGTGTTAGTTTTCCAAGCGACGGAATTTCATGTCCTAAATTATTGTTCGCTTCGATGCAAGTATTTGACTTTTATACACCTTTCAATCGATATTAATTAATCTTATAGCTGTTAATACATTTGTGCAACAGATTTATGATCGGCTGTGCAATTGTGTGTTATTCATTCACGGTTAAGTTTATGACTGCGCGACTCTGATTCTTTGGATAACACCATGCTTTTAAAGCTGTAAATTTGTGGATCTCGTCTTAGGCGTGCATTACGGGTAAACGTCTAATTAATTTTAAAAAATTCCCACGTACTGGGAAACCCCTTCTTCGGTCTATTCAAGAATCACAGGCTGTTTACAAACCTATGTCTTTAATTGAAACCACAAATAGTACTCAATAAATGAAGCAATTTTATTATATAACAATAGGGAAATTGTAAAAAATAACTCCATGCCAATAACGCCAAGACAAAGTGACTCCGCCGGAGTTTGCTATCTTGAGCAGGTCAGTTTTTTATTTTTTAATAAGACCCTTGAGATTTAGAAAATCAATTTCTAACATAATGAGGAACTTACAGTTTTAATTAAAGGCAGAGCTTTCGAAACACCCTGTATAGTATATAAAAGATATAAATAAATATACTTTAGCATCTTCATCAAGTGAAAATGAAATTGCTGTTTTTCTTCTTCTCGGTCTCCCTAGGCAAAAATGTGAGTGTGATTTTCAAAAATTTCATTGAAATTATTTCTCAGTTTCTTTTTGGAAAAATTAAAAATGTTTAGGTCCCCTCTATACTGTGTACAAGGAAACACATGTTGCGGTTGGTAAATGGGGAAGTGAGTGGCACTCAATGGTCGATTTTAGCCCTGCATATTGAACCCCTATGCGTGGGCTGAAACCGATGATTTATTGAAATCGGCACTCAGCGAAACTCTTCCCTAGTATTTAATGAAATCGTGAAACAAAAATAGCGACAAATTTGAAAATTACCTTGATCCAAATGGAAAATCTGTTTAAAAAAATGGGCTTCTATTTAGAAAATAACGACACGCTTTTTATAAGACTAACGTTTTGGTCTATGCTTAGAGCTTGCTCAATCCTAGTGTCAAGGAACTGCATTCTCTAGTGGAAACAATTTCGACAAGTGAGGAATCAGTTGACGTTCATGGTATATAATTGCACATTATAGAACAAACTGATTCTCATCTAATTACATTTGAAATTTTTTCACAATTTCAATTTTGATGCATATTTTGATACTACATAGGTAATGCAAAAATAACTAGATGAGAATCATTTTGTTCCACTCTATACTTTTAAGTCTTTGTGTTGGTGAAAATTTTACTTTAGCAGTATGTTTGGTTGGCTATTTATGTCAGTCACGTGGCTCTCAGCTTTACATGAAGGCTCTGTATACAATAATAATAAAGCATCATTATTTGAAATATAATATATATGAACATGAATAAAATAAAACATGTTCAAGTTAAAAGTATTTTAACAAAGTTATTACATTCGTTTTATCTTACGTACATTTCTTTTTTGTAAATTAATGAATTAACTAAACCAAAATAGACGACACGATATCCCATTAACAGATTCAAGAAAGTCCTCGGCAATAAAGTTCGTACAGAAAATTTCAATTTAAAGTTAATTTCGAATTTCGTTTTACAGTAAAAGTAAATTAGTTTCCTTACGTTAGTTTTGTGCTACAGCCGGCATTCAATTGTTCTTAATCCCATTATCATTATGCAGGTCCTTAACAAGCTTTTTCACTGCCCGGAGAACAAAATGAAAGCTCACAATGTATTAAATTGTGTGCCAAATTACACCCACCGCGCTTGATAATAATAATAATGTGAGATGCAATTTTTGTTTGTAAATAATATTCCGCTGCTATTAAATTTGCGAAAATTAGGAGCGAGAATTATCTTTTCTTAAATAAAAGCCTGTCTCTCCTTCGCTTTAAATCTGTTTATTTGACAGGCCATTAAACGGCATCAAAAATTTACGTTAAAATTATTTCGCAAGGACATCTTATTTTGGGCCGTCAAGTTCAGGACGATAATTTGCAACGTTTTAATCACGATTTTTTTAAGACTCCGAACACAAAGGATTTAAAACATCTTGCGAACTCGCGTTTAATCGACGCGGAAAATTTATGTAGACTTGACGACTTTCCATCTTGAAAATACAAACTAGTTTATCTATCTTTAACCAGAAGGTTCGTATGTAGTACGTTCTTCGGCAACACATCCGAAACGAAAACAAAAATAAAGTAAATACTCTCGTGCATTGTGCTCCGCGAATAAAGGAAGCAATAAACTTTAATTTCAATTTTGCGGAATATACGAGTGCACCTTCTGAGATAGAAACGTAAATAACGTTTTGCAAAAACGTGAATTACGATTTCTGAAACGCGGGGGTGTTTATTTAGAGGAGGTCATATGTTAAGTTTGAAGCTAAATTTATTATTTTTAACAAAAAGAAATTATTACATATGAATCTGACATGTGAAAAATGTTGTATCCATCCCATTGGATATTAATATCTCAAGGCTTTGCAGGCGGATACTTTCTCCCTAAGGACGAATAAATTTAAATTCCTATTACAGAATTCCTTTCATTATGTATCTTTTTGATCGAGCCTTTACGCTGAGAGAGAGAGTATGGCGAACGCTCTTAAATTTCAGAAGAATATTATAATATCTATTAAATAGCATTTTAATGTATTTGCCTGAATTTTTTTCACGTGATCCCTTTCTGAATATTTTATGTTCGCGCTTGTAAATTTCCTCTCGCCGTGAAACTTCATTATTACTTCACGAGCAGTCATACAGAATTTTTTAGGACGTGATAAATATTAAATAAATCAGGCGTTCGTTCCACCTCGTTTCATTTTAAATAAATTCGCGCTAATGAAACACGAATTGTTTCAAAGTATCAAAAAAAAAAGGAAAAATTATGAGGAGGAGCTTTACAGATGCATGAAATTAAATTTTATTCGACGCAGCCTAGGCTTGATTCGTTTTTGTGAAGCAGCGGCGGCGACGGAGGCGAAATTGCATTAATACCGAGCCAGGGGTGTAAAACCATAAGTAATAATAGAAGTTAAAATTAATATAAGGGAAGCACTTTTGTATCAGACGCGTTAGACCGAACAATGGAACGTACTTACCGCAGTAAAAGTCGGGACACGTCTAATAAGAGTTAGGGATGTCAGAATCATAATTGAATTCCATTCCGCATTTGCCATGATATCCGAGGAAATAAGTATCTACGCAAAGCGGGGGAACTGATCCTTATCTGTTTATATTATTCATATTGTGTAAGAAAACAGAAGACAGGATTTGCCATGAAGTAATTCAGTTGATGTTTTTGATAGAAGTCTTGACGTTGAGTTAACTACAAAAGATTAAATCCGAGAGCTTTTTTAACCCCTTGCGTTTATAATCAGCTCCCTCCCCCCTCTTAGAATCCATATAAATATTTTTTTTTATTATTGATTAGTTTTTCACCATTGGGTGCTGCAAGTTCAAATACTGAGACCATCGTTATTTCCCATAATCATATTTCTATTACGTATGAAAGATGAACGTGTGCATCCATACTAATATTCATCATAGTTTTTTTGAATAAATTGAAGGATAAGTTAAGGTTAAGGGTTCGAAATATGACCACCTCCTTCTTCTTCAAAACAGATTGGACATTTCTTGAGGTTTGAAAACAGGAAGAAATCCGACGGAACCAAGTCTGGCGAGTACGGTGGATATTCAACATTTCCTGTATTTTTTTTTTTGAGAGAACAAGTTTTCTTCCCGGTAGTGACCCTCCATCGATGATGACGGAACGTGATGTATAGCGTTGTTAATTACACAGGGTGATGCCGACCGAGTACACTTACGGAAACGAAATTATGTTTACGAGATGATTAATCTGAGTGCGGTTGGCATGGACATCATAGGAACTATGCGAATAGCGCAGGGCCGCCATCCTCGTAACGTTAATGGAACAATTCAAATCGTAATAACCGATAAAATATTAAGCGAGATGTTCGATGCCATGTCACCCGGAGAGCGATGGGGATGCGCACAATGGAAAGTGCAGTCGAAAGGGAATGCAAAAATGTTTAATTAAAGTTAAGGGTGCACGAACACAATGGACTGAGCGTAATTAACCGGCTTGTAGGGTAGTTCTTGTTTTGATTAAGTAAATATGCCGCTGCGGTTTGTCTTTGAATACAGTTACACCCTATACATTCACAAGCATTTACGCTTTTACAATACCTTTAATTGTACGATTCTTTACGCCAACGACAAATGCTAGCCCTAAATCTTTCAGAGCAAAAAATAAAATTGTTTGTTAAATAAAACTTTTACAAAAATACGTTATGCCTCAATGGGTTACATAAATTATAATGGAATAGTGATAATCGGGAGGCAAATGCAAATTTTTAAACAGCGGCCAACCGATTATAATGCTTTGGTAATTCCGGCCGTGAAATATTTAATTTGATGGGAGGCGTTATTTATTTAAACCTGAAAATACAAATCCACTTTTAAAAATTTCATTTAAGCGTAAATTGAAATATAAAATATTCATTACGCGAGGCCGGCACAAAACCGAAACTGTTGTGTGTTTCGATTCGATTCCATAAAATATTTAATATGTGACTTATATAAACAATTCCACCACCGTGTTGACCGGTTTTTATTTGTGAAGGGCCGGAATTTGTACGTTCGTAAATGTGTAAGTAACTAATTAACCAAACAATTATTGTAATTCGTGCAGACACCCGACATTTTTTTTTATTTGTTTAAAAAAAGCCTAGAGTATTATCACATTATATTTATTACTAATACAAAGTAATTAAAATAAGTATTAAAAAATAACACAATTCGCTGTAAAATTTAATATCGCCATGAAACTTTGATGAAAAGTGTCAGTTTTATTAGTTATATAAGATGGAATACAAGTTTTCGAATAATAATAGTTTTAGAATAGGGTATGTAATTGTATCTATAATTCTTACGCCGAGAAAAATGACAAAGTGAGATTTTACACAATATTATGTAAAACGGAGATGGAGAAATTATTAACACAATTGTCGAAATTTTTTTAAAAGAATCAGATATACGAGGATAGATCGGAAAGTTTTTAGAACGAGGCGGAACAAAATAACTTAGTCTCCTTTCAGCTCTACACATTTAGTCCAACGCTTTTCAAGACCTTTCAACCTTTCAAAAAAAAATAAAGAACTATCTAACCCTTCGCTATATCCATTTAGAGCTTAGATAATTTCAGTAGTCAATGAAAATTTCTTTCCAGCCAACCATTTCTTGAGGTTTGAAAACAGGAAGAAATCCGACGGAACCAAGTCCGGCGAGTAAGGTGGATGTTCAATTAACTGGAATCGTAATTCGTGAAGTTTCGCCATCGCAATTGTCGACTTGTGGGACGGGGTATTATCGATTTTTCTTTGCCAAATGAGGCCTTTTGGCTTTGATTTCTTCGTGCAATCGGTCTAATTATGATGCATAACACTCGCCTGTTACTGCTCTGCCGTGTTGCAAGTAATCGATAAAAACAATTCCTCGGGAATCTCAAAAGACGGCGGCCACGACTTTTAGATCAGACGGAATCTTCTTCGCCTTCTTTGGAGTTGGTTCACCGCATGCTGTCCAGTGCTTTGATAGTTCTTTGGCCTCCGGAGTATAGTAATGTATCCACGTTTCATCGATAGTTATAAAATGTCGCAAAAAATCTTTTGCATTACGCTTGAACATATCTAGGTATTACTGAGAAATGGTCATCCGAAGTTGCTTTTGATCGGCAGTGTCGGCACCCATCTAGCAGTACGCTTCCTCATACTGAAATGCTCAAGTAAGATGCAATGTAAATGCCTACTGCCTCTGCTATCTCTCTCAACTTTAGTGGACGATCATTCATCACTATTTCATGAACTTCTTCATTGGTAGCTGTTTTTGGTCTGACAGAATATGGTGCACCCTCTGTGCTTGTTCCTTAGCATTTAAGCCTTTCAAACTCGTTTTTATTCATAATGAAGAAAATGCACGAATTCTTTACTTTGATCGAAAATAACGTTGCACGATCTCTTTGAAAATTTGACAGCACGCACGTGTAGCGCTATTTCTTGGTTCGTTCTAGAAATTTTCCGATCTATCGTTGTATTTCCACCACTACCTTAAAAAAGTTTAGATTTGTTTGTAACTAAATTAGGGTAAAGGTGTCAATGGTGGACAGTCCTTGGCACATGGTTATATTTTCTTTTATAATCTGTTACAAATGACATTGTTTGCATGAAGGATTTGTTTAATCCAAAGTTGGCACTCTATGTACTATAATCTACTAGTATTCTATGTATAGTTGGTACTCCTACTTTAACTTCATCCCAAATTTGGCGGGCTAACAAACGTTTTATAGATTTTACTAATTGAGCTTATTTCATTCTTAGATTTTGTTTATAAAAGTAGTGTCTATTATTATTATGCCTATTATACAAATTAATTTTTTTTTTTTTTAATTTTGTACTATTCAAATTTGTTTTGTTTTTATTGTTTAAGAAAACATGAATGAGAGGGAAAATAAAATTGCACAAGCAGTTCAGACTGTTAGAGGTGACATGCCAAAAGTGAAGGCATCAAAAATATTTGGTATACTTAGAGCTACAGTTTCGAATGGGAAAAAAATTTAAAAGCCTAGCAAGAAGAAAAGAAGATGTACAGCATAGTGTACAAATCTTTATTAAATCTTGCGATGGTCTGCCACGTAGGGGATGGTACCAGGCATTTATAAAAAGACATCCCGAACTGTGCCTTAGAACAACTGAATCAGTTACCCAAGCTAGTTCTTGTATTAGTGAAATGAATATAAGAAAGTTGTTACGTGACGAACACTAAGTTTAGTTCGCTACCAAGAACTAAGGAACTTGACCTGGACACAACAACAAAATACTGAGAAGCTCGGGGGCTGAAAAAGAGATGACGAGCGAAGGGTGGACCAGGAAAAGGAGGCAGTTCGAATTCCCGAGTCGTTTTAGACAGTCGCTTTTATAACAACATGTAATTTATCAGTTTTATTAAAGCAAAGTAACCAGAACCTTCGAAGTGTTAATTTCTACAAAACAACACAACACAAAATTAAATCGAGCAAATAAAACAATTTAACAAAAGTGGTTTGAAACCATGGATAACGAGCTAAAAAAAGAAGGTTTAAAACATATTTTAAAATTTGGTCTGCTCTATCTCATTTTCTGAGGAAAATGAGATAGAGCAGACCAAACTGGTTAATATAGATTTTACTTACATAGATTGCTTTGTTATGTGTATTTAAAAATAGTAGTTGCCTAAATGTGCTAAAGACTATCCCCTTTACCCTATTACTCCATTTTGGAGTTCCACACTAATTCGACTTTTATACTACAATAAATTCTCGTAAGTATGAAGATAAAGTTTCAACAGTTTGTTGTA
Organism: Serrognathus titanus; assembly: GCA_039766575.1. Taxonomy (NCBI): domain Eukaryota; kingdom Metazoa; phylum Arthropoda; class Insecta; order Coleoptera; family Lucanidae; genus Serrognathus; species Serrognathus titanus. Next base: position 3,214,079 of record CM077911.1, read on the forward strand.
TAAAATTCTACACCTTATGCAAAAACTCACTACAACAGACTGTGAAGATTTTATTTTCACATTTTCTTGTGTGAAGTTATGATTAAAATGATTAAGTTATTAACTTGTTAGCAAAAACTACTATTGGATATATTAACAGCTTACACAAATTGTTGAATAGTATTGAAGGGGGTGTAATCACGTGATTATTTGCGTCTTCTTATTGGTCATTTAATGCGGATAATGAATAGGTGGCGAATAAGCAAGAACAGACTAAGGTCTGTTTTATTTATACTGAATGAATTTGTGAAAAATAAAAGATCTGAACGTGAATTCAGTACAGTGCTGTAGAACTTATTTGAAGGTAAATACAAATGTTCCTAAACTAAATATTTCTTTATCTTATTTTTTAACATTTATAGATGACCCAAGCCGGAACTTGTCAAGTAAGTCTCAGACAAAAATCTGCCATATTCTAGCCTGTGAATATCTCCACAAGATCTTGCACGTATCAAGATATTTCGAACCTACATCTTTAGTTGCCCGATCAAGAGTCAAAATTCGTTATCGGCGAAGTGTAAAATTTTCACACAATGTATGGAACCAATACCACAATTTGAGTGATTGTTAACACAAAGTGTATTATTTGCATACATAATATTAATAAAAATATACTATAATTGGGTAAAAATTTACAATCATTTACTGTATTAGTTTCTAAACAATGTGTTAAATACTACTATATATTTGTCAATTTTTGCTAAATAAATGGAAAAATCTTGCATACGAAATAGTATTTAATTCAACAATTTATGTGACATATTTACATTTCGTCTATAAAATGAATTTACATAATTTACTATAACTAACTATAATATGTATATACGAGGTTTGTTCAACAAAAAAGATGGCTTTTTATTTCTATCGAAAAATATTTATTTGTTCATCAATATCTATTTTGTCCCCTTCAAAGTAATCCCCAGCGCCAGCGCTGTTTCCAATCCTCAAAGCACTTTTGATATGCGCTTTATGGTATGGCCTTCAGCTCTTCCAGCTATGCGGGCTTTATTTCCTCAATCATGGCAAACCTCCGTCCTTTCATGGGTCTTTTCAGCTTTGGGAATAAGAAAAAGTCGCAGGGGGCCAAGTCCGGTGAATACGGTGGCTGAGGCGTGATTACGGTGTTGTTTTTGACCAAAAAGTCACGAACAAGCAACGATGTGTGAACAGGTGCATTATCCTGATGCAAAAACCATGAATTGTTTTGCCACAAATCCGGCCATTTTCTTCGTATTGCTTCACGCAAATGGCGCATAACTATTCCTTGTTGACCGTTCGACCTTCTGGCAAGAACTCACGGTGCACCACGCCATTGTAATCAAAGAAAACAGTGAGCAAAACCTTCACATTTAACTGAACTTGGCGTGCTTTTTTCAGTCTTGGCTCTTCTGGCCGCTTCCATTGGGATGATTGGGCTTTGGTTTCGAAGTCATAACCATATACCCATGTTTCTCACCAGTTATGATCATTTTGAGCAAATCTGGATCGTCGTTGACGTCATTTCATGCCCAAAACATCCGAAAAAATTGCATGACATAAGCCAACCGATATGCCGACATTCTTAGCAATCTCTCTAATAGTGATTCGATGATTCTCCATAACAATTTTATTCACTGCTTCAACGTTTTCATCAGTGGTTGACATGTTGGGACGTCCAGAGCGGGTATCGTCATTAACGTCTTCTCGACCTTCTGAGAAGAGCTTCTATCACTTATAAACATTTTTTTGCTCAAAGTAGACTCGCCAAATGCCACAGTGCGTTGGAGCACTTAATATTATTTTTCACACAAAATTTATTGCATATTCTTTGATTCATTTTTTTCGATAGCAAAAATCGCCAAGCACACGAAAACACGTCTAACCTTTATATCTGTCAAAAACATGTGTACATGTGTACCAACGTAACAAAAGCTCCTTTTTTGTTGAACAAACCTTAGTATACTATATATTTGTGTTAAACAATTTTCTTGAAAATGTATAACATTATACTGCAAGCATTATTCTACAATCAAATGTAAACATTTTCTATTTATTGTAGGTGTTAATTTTAATAACAAATATCATTGTCTTTTCTCTGTCTAAAAAGTTAAATCCAATGAAAAAGGAATTAAAAAATAACTCAATTCGTTGTAAGGTTTAATATTAGAATGAAGTTTCGATGAAAAGTATCAGTTTTAGTTAAACAAGCTTCCATTAATTTTTGTTGAAAAAGATGGAATTCTAGTAGTTTTCGAATAAGTGATAGAGAATATCTGTAATTCTTATAAGCTCCTGAGTCATGACATCCGGCATGTATATGGACGACATTCTTTAATAACAATCGTAACTATAACTATGTGTCGTCATGTAGAGAAAATGGCAATCAATTATTAAACCCTCCCCCACACAAAGAAGATGAATGTAATCTCTCAAGAACAAATAAATGAGCAAGTAAACGTACGGTTACTTAAAGTAACTTCTTTTGACGGCGCCCTGCAATTGAAACCTTAACTCATCATATTATCGCGTACAACAGAACATTAATTATAATTTGCATAGAATAAGCTTTATTTATACAATAGTTTGCTAACTAGCTCGCTCGTAATTAAATACACCACCAGCATGATGAAAAGCGGCAGCGTATGTGCACAACAAAGCGATCTTTTGAAGTGTGGTCGACTAGAGTTACTTGTGGAATTCGGACGGCGGCGGAGGCGGCGCAGCGGCAGTCTCACTTCACAGCTTCGCTTGCAGGCCGCACAAAACCACTTTCGACACTCAGCCCGAATTCAATTGAAAAGTGTCTAACGCCGGAACAAATTGCGTTAGCGCTTTATAAAATTAAACGCGATGATCCAGTCACTTTGATTTGGGTGACGGAAACCTCAAGAGATGCTCGCCACGAACCAACCAAGTCTGCGTTGCCTAAGTTGATTCTCTTCAGTTCAATACAGACGATTTTTAAACTTATTTTCACGACTACCAAATTAATTTCGGCACATTTAATTCAAAATCATGATAGATTATAATCCAAGGAGAATAAAACTCACATCCAACAGGTCATCACTTCTAAAGCGTTACTCCCAGCACGATGGGTGATACATGCTACTTAACCCGGTTATAGTATTGCAGGGCGAGATATGAACCCCTCCCTAGACGCCCTCTTCCATTTCCACGACACTCATATTCTGCGCTGCAGTCCCCTGTGAAACATTCGCCCACACTCGAGTTCAATTTCCATGAAATACGCGACGCTGTGATGTAGCTACAAGTGCGTATCACGTGACTAAAAGGGTTGGCATCTGTTTGTTTTGAGTACACGGCCTCTCCTCGTATTGGACCGATCTTGCAGAAATTTTAATGAGATTCGATGGCCTAAAAATGTCGTTTTAGACTATCCTATTTTCTTGTACATCATACAAGATTTGCAGATACGGTTTGGAAATAGGACATGTTCTATTTTTCACAGAGAGATCATTCACTAATGAGATTAAGTATTATTTGTAATATTTCTTCAGAAGTTGGTCATTCCTTTAGTTAGTATCAATTCACAAGAATTAATTTTGAAAAATTGAAAAAACCAAACTTGAGTATGATTCGAGAAATGAGCAAATCCACTTTTGTGGTTTGGTTCATTTCCAACGAAAATGATTTTATATTTTCAGCATTTTCACCCTGAATTATGCACGCTGAAGGGTTCTTGAAAACGGCAGAGCAAATGCTATATTGCTTGCATCCTTGCACGTCGATGAGACTGTTCGCTCGTCTGCGCTCGTTATTTCCTCGACTGTATCCATTGTGCTAAACCACATTAATGCAATTCTGAAGCGTCAGGATGCAGCAATGTCGGCCGTAATAGAAATGCTCACGCTAATTATCGAAGCTCCAGTTTGATTTAGCCCCGTTACGTAGTTGTGTGTACGAAAAGTTCCGTTTGAGATTACATACTATTCATTTCTTTGCACGAGTAATTAGGTGAAGATATTTTGAATAAATTTAATTAGATTAAATAATTTGCTCGTTCAGTGATACTCCATATGAATAAATGCGTGTTTGACTGTTTAAATCAATCACTGTTAGAGTGAATGCTAAAAACAAATTGAATGCGCACGTGAAAACTTCGGAAAAACATTTTCAAAAGCACAGCTGGATAACAACTTCCATTTCGCTTGTAAATAAACAGATATTCGTCTCGGAGAAATGGCATGTAGGCAAAAACCCGCAAAAACTAAAGTTCTCTTATTTTTCAGAGTAAAAAAAAAACTTCAGAGCGCTGAAGACAATTTTTTTAAAAGTTAAGCGTAACAGAATCTTAACTATTTGTATAAGAAATGCGTAAAGGCTAAATTGAAAGTGAGAGGTGGTAGAAGAGGAATAAAGTTACCGGTGAAGAATTCAGAAACATTGTTCGTTTCGCAAGCTTTCTGTAAATATCAATCCAAATGGGAATATGACTACGAGAAACTGTTTAATGCTGAGTTAGTCGAAATGTGGATTAAATTTTTCTTACTTTTTTTCTTTAATAAAATAACAATAGTAATATCTACCCACAATCATTTTGCATTCTAGTAGGCCATGTTCTTTTTTCGTTATGTTACGTGCATGTATTTTGAAGGTAGTCAAAATCTGACGCGAAAAAAATTATGACAATGTCACATCAGCTGTATTGATATGTTGCCAATACTTAAATGAACTTGAACTACAATGCCATGATCAAAGTAACTTACAAAAAATTACTAATTATTTAATTATATTTTTTAATCCTGTCAAAATGCCGAAAATTATAAGCAGGCAAACCAAACAAGCCATAAAAAAGACGATTATTATAAAAAGAATCGTCCAGATTTCACACAAGATGAAATTATAAACAGGTTGATAGATATACATGGAGTAAGGCTTACATAAATTAAATGAGCCCCATTTCCTAATGTAGGTATATACATGCTTTAGATTTCGCAAAGAACAATAACTAAAATTTTGAAAGCAGGAACTTACAATTTGAAAACATCTTCATCTGGCAGACGTAAAAAGACGGACATATTTACAAATTACATGTTTCGGAAAGATTTGTAACGACTAATTTGGCAATATAATTCGAAAAATGAATATTTTCACTTTGGACAAATTACTTACAGACGCTCGCAATACTTTGGAATTTAAAGGGGGAAGAACAACTTTATTCAAAATTATGAAATCTATGGGTTACAAACACAAAATGGTTAACGGACGCAAAAATTTATGTGAACAAAAACACGTCGTTCATCCAAAATTTCTCTTTTGAGCAAATTCTTACAGTTTCAAACTTCTAGTGAAAATATAATACTCGTGCACCTCGATGAAACGTGGATCTACCAAAATGGGTCTGCGGTTCGTCGATGGATACACGAAACAGATTTGAAAAGTAACCCGGCCAAAACTAAAAGCTTTTACAATAAGCACATAAGTTCGCAACCAGTATCGAAAGATAGGGTTGCAAATTTATGGCGTGAGGCTCTTTCAAAATGTACCGACATGTGGCAAAATTTTTGTAATCATTGTGAAAAATTAATTTCGGAAGACTGGACGAAACATATGGGAAATTTTTCGTTTGAAAATATTTCTCCTTTCATTATTACATTAGGAGAATCTAATTCAGAATCAGATATTGATGATGGATCAGATTCATCAATTTCTGATTCTGAATTAGATTCTTCTATGGAATCAATGGAAGGGGAATAGGGAACATTTAATTTGGCATCAAAATTTTATAGTGTAGAAAACCCATGCATATCTGTAAAACTTATAAATAGACTGCGACGATCCTTTTAGCAGTCAAAACTAATAGCCGCGAATATGCACAAATATAAGCAAATTTGCAGAATTCTAGTGTTAGCAGAAGATTCTCATTCTGACGGTCTATATTGGAGGAGGTAGTGAAAGTAGACAGAATTTTAAATGAGATCTAGCTTATGGTTTTCTCGGGAAAAAGATAAGATATTTTACATAATATGGCCATGGAAAATGTTCTGAGACACCGGCAACAGCAAGAAGATCCTGTTATTTAATACCTCATCATGTAATGCTTTTGCGCCACCTGCAGCGCACCTCTGCACCAATGCCAGGCACCAAACTCGAATTCCCTTCAGAAATTCATCCCGGCCTCGAGTATTTACCCCTTCTGCAACAGCGAGGCGAAAATGGCCGCAAGCCCTATAATAAGACCATTCAGGGCCTGAGAACGACAGTTCTTCGGTCTGAACAAGTCCGAAAAAAAATTCCTGGCTGAACAAACCATCCTCACGGGTTGCACAAGCCGATATACCTCTCCACCCACTGCACAAGTAGCAAGATTCATTTAGCCACGCCACTGTGCGCAAGATTGCATGAAAACACAAACAAATATTCTGTCGTTATTGTTTATTATCATATCTGGAGTCACTTTTGTTGATAAAAAAACACTTCTTCGCTTTGTGGCACAATTGTTGACTAAGAACACGCAAACAACACACCTCACCCCAAATTTTCTCAGTAAAAAAATAATTAATCATTAAACGTTTGTTCGAGACGATATTTCACCCTAAATGTCACCCTAATACGGCTTACTCTGAATGCAAAAAAACCGTGAACATAGTATACTCACACATATTTTTTTGGAATAAATTGTAATCCTCCTAATCGGTGTTACAAAATGGATAGACTTTTATATGAAAAATTGTAAGACTTAACAAATTTAGTGTTATTGTTATATTTTCCCTATTAAAATACGTCTAAAGAAATAGGTGAAATAATTTTTCTCCAACAAGGATAAACTCAACTCCTGTTTAACACCGTTCGGTAAACATATTATCCATGGTTCATGAATTCAATAGGTAGGCGATAAGTTACGCTAAATAGAAAAATATTCTGTCTGCATTGGTAAAAATCATCATCGCATTTAATCAATAAAAGTAAAAATGTTATCCTAAAGGTGTTAGTTCCCACTTATTTAATTTACTTTTCGTCTATTGGTAAATTCTGACGTATGAGGGAATGGATTGACTGACGTTGTCATTACAAGTTAAGACTAATGTATGCCTACCAACTGCAGTGAATGCTTACTTTAGAAGGGAACCATCGTTTTATTTGCGCATGAAATATTATAGCAACAAAAAGTGATATAATAACAAATGACACCATAGATGATGCATGCTTTATTTACCGAAGAATTGGCAAGGCCTTATGAACATCTTTATTCCACTTCCTCCAAATAAGCTAAATATCCTAGTGCAATAAAGAATTGAATTATTTCCCCACCAAAAAAAGAAACAAGGAATAAAATTTGAAACTTTAAAATAAGTGCATTCCTCTCTATCGAGTAGTTAAAATATAAGTTAAGATACAAGTGACTGCCCCAATCGTAAAGATTTTTCATTTTCAGGATAATACTAACTCCTTTAAGGATAGAAATACTTCATACATTCTGGATAATATTAATTCCTTTAGGGATACAAACTACTACCATAGAAGTTAAGTCTTCCTCTTTTTCTTGATAATATTAACTCCTTGAAAGTGAGAAATAACTACTGCAAAAAATTTTAAAAATGCCACTTTTGAAGACAACATTAACACTTTTTAAAATGAAACGTCCTAACTACGTTTAACACCAGAAACAGATGGAGGTGAGGGAATACCAAAAAGAGTAGAAGAAATGTAAAAATTAACTTAATGTTTGTGTTACGATAAATACGTTATGCCATTATCATTTACATTTTCCTTTCGTGTAGTTTAATTTGCAACTTGATTTTCAACACGCATTCTAAAGTCCAACACAATCAATTAATGTGTATACGCCATTCAGAAGCGATAAACTTTGGAATCGTATTATCAAGTTTTACTTAAAAGGACCTAACAATTAATCAAGAAAGGAGCTGTGCAAGTTCCACTTCAACCGCGAAGTAATGTACTGAGTTTCTGAACTATTCTCTCTCGGAATCGCATAGTTCTTCCCCGCATGGTTTGGCGGTTAGGGCCAGTATTATTGTTGACTATAATGACCTTACGCTGTACAGCCCCGGACGGGGAGCTGCGTAGCTCATGTATTATGAAGGGAGGGTCAGCACACTTCGGTTACTGCACCACCGAGTCTTCCATACATAATATATGGTGCACGTTTCGGAAGCATCCAGGACGACCGCAGAACTACGGAAGGCGGAATCACCTGCGGAGCAGGGTTTTCAGGCAGGCAGTAATATGATGAATTAGGAATGGCCAGACGAAAATCTAATTGCCAATCACTTCCGAATGCATAACTTCACGATGAGTTTCCCTAATGAACGACGATAAATCTTGTCAGTGTCGGTGGTGCTGCTGCACACGTACGTCGTCAAATGAAGAACGTCACTTACTTCTCTACCTTCATTGAGTGGCGTCATGAAATACGTGCGTTTTAGGAAATTTCCTGAACTAATTAATTTTTATATAGTGCAGTAAAATGATACATAAAATGCAATGACAGCATTTCATTAATTTTATTTTCTAACATTAAAGCTGAAACGCCTTCGATAAATATTAGGAGTATCAAAATTGTAAGTATAGAATCGTATCTATCTTTCAATTTGTAATTTCACGATAATTACAAGTTAAGTGGTCGTTACGATAGTAGGTTCCTCAAGCAAGAATTATTTAATGAAAATAAGCGAAGCGGGAAGCAGGCAGCAAGACGAAGCAACATTTTCCCGAAGTTCTCTTGTTTTTCATTAAAGAGAGTGACAAATAGGACAGCAACTTCTTAAATGTAGCCCGGACAGACTTTTGTAATTAAGTTAGAATTTTTTAATTTTTATTCCCTCTGTATAACGTCGACAAATAAAGAATGCGGCTGTGCGACGTAGCGGGGCTGTAACGTGAATATCGACCGGTCTGCGGAGCCACACGCTCCCACTACGCACCTGGGCCCGTGTTCGCGGTATAGCCCACAGGTATCTTGATGCTGCACGCCGAAAAATTGCCAGATATAGGATGCGGGTGGGTCTCGCTTTATCTGCTTCCTTTTATAATGGATATCGTTTCCATACAGGACGGAAAACTGAATTTAATTCGCTTTACAAAATTACCCCAACACCGGTGACAGTACATTTTATTTAATTAATTAATTACTTTTATGACATAATACACCACAAGCATATAATAATACGTATTGAATTTAATTAATAAAATTCTCATCCATAAAGAACACGTAATTACCTACCTACTAGTCAACAAAAACTAAACAGGTGTAGGCATCGTCGAGCGTGAATTTGACTTTTAAGCGAAATTGGCGTAATTAGCCGAATTTCTTCCTTTCTTGCTGTTTGTTTTTACCATCCGTCAGTCTTTGTGATCTCGTCACAACTGATTGTAGTTGTGCTGGATGGTGGTGCGGCTGGGCGTTTAAGTATGTGTAGGTTTGCGATACACCGAATATCCAAGGCTTCCGTTTTGTTCCTTATCAGAACGTGCAGGAATGAAAGACTGTAGTCTCTTTCGATTTCCATGGTGAATTCGATCTTCGGGTGTATTCCGTTCAGTTGTTCGTGGAATTTTCGTAGTTTTTCTTCTCTATGTATCCATACCACGAACGAATCGTCTGAGCCATAAGTGTGGTTTATGGCTTGCTACTTCTATAACCTTTACTTCCAAGTCTTCCATGAATAGGTTGGCTATTATCGGCAATAATGGTGAACCTATAGGTGCTCCTTCTGCTTGTTTATAATGTTGTTCTTTGAATATGAAGTTCGCATTCTTCAGACAATGCTTCGTCAGATTTATTGTATCTCCTGTGACTTGATACTTGCGTTGTATGATATCGACCGCCTCTTCTGTAGGTACATTAGTAAAAAGTGATACGATGTCGAAACTTACTAACAGATGCCCTGTTCAACAGGGATGTTCCTTACATGTTCGATGAAGTGGCTTGCGTTCTTCACGAAAGAGTCTGCTTCTTCGGCGTAGGGTTGTAGCTGTTTTGCCAGGAACTTAGCTAGATGTTACAACGATGATCCGATGGAACTGACGATTGGTCTGAGTGGAACACCTTCTTTGTGTATTTTCGGCAGTCCATATTGTTTTGGACACTTGGACGACTTCTCCTTTGGAATCAGTTGCGTTTTTGTTCTTCGCTGACGCTGCTGCCTTTGATTTTGGCTTGGCTTTTATCGTCTTCTCCAGATATGTCGTTGGATCCGTAGAGATAGGTTTATATGCTGGATTTTCTAAAAGCACTTTTATCTTTTCTTCGTAGTCTGTGATGTCCATTACTACGATTATATTTCCTTTGTCTGCTGATAGGACAATAATATCTTCGTTTTCCTTTAGTGAACGTAGAGCTTGAAGTTCTTCTTGTGACAACTTCTTCTTGTTCGTAGTAATCTCGACACGTCTTGTCGTATGGTTTCGGCAGTATTTTCTGGTAGCCCGACGATTGATGCTTCTCCGTTGCGTATTATGTTTTCCACTAGTATGCGAGAAGGTGCCACTGCCACTGTTGAATCATTTGGTTAAGACACTTCTAGTTGCTTCATCTAGCGGCAATCTGGATAGATTGTGGACTACTTTCTCCGGCTTTATCACTGTCACGATCATCTTAGGTCTCTGCTAAGCTTGTAGATGCTGGAACTTCTTCTTCTGCTTCTCTCTTGTTAGTTTCGAATCCGTTTCTGCTCGGAACTCCATAAGTTGATCCAGCATTGTCCATAATATTGGGTGCAACGTGTTGCTCAACTCAAGATGTGGTTTCAGAAGTTCGGTGTTGATTTTATCCAATTCTTTTCTGCTATCATGGATTATCGTGGATAGTTTCGCGAACTAAATGATTTTTTTTTAATGACAACCTACTTTTTTCTTAATCAATTTTGATAGCTAAATAAATACCTTTATTAAGTTCAACAAACACAGATTATATCATTAAACAAATTAATGCATAATTATGAAACCAATACAACAAATAAACTCTAAAAACTTTCTTAAAGAACAAATTTAACATAAATGTTCAAACTGGCTCACATTCTGTGTTTGACACATTCTTACACGTACATAAACACTCTCTAGGGCACTGCTAATTGTGTCCGGGCTGATATTCCGCATTTCTTCTTAAATTCGCTCCTTTAGCTCTTCCAAATTTTGGAGTCTGTTAGAGTAAACCCGTGACTTACGATGACCCCAGAGAAAGAAATCTAAAGGTATTAAGTCGGGTGACCGTGGAGGCAATTCCAACGGTCCTCTTCTCCTTATCCATCTGTCAGTAAATGTATTATTTCAAAAATTACGAACTTCTACGGCAAAATGTGGTGGAGCCCCATCTTGTTGAAACCAAATTGTTTGAAGGTATATATCGTTATCTTCGGGGTTAGGAAATAGTACGGCCAAAGCAGGAAGCAAACCAAATCTTAAAAAATCTAAATACCTGGCGCCCGTTAAATTTCCATCAAAAAAGAAAGGACGTCCTATCATTCCCGCCCACATAATAACTTTGCCTTGACGTTGGCTATGGGACTCTTGCGTCCAGTAAGGATTTTCCCGAGATCAATATATATAGTTGTGGCGGTTTACTGATCCATTTAAGTGGCTCCGTCAGAGAAAATAATGTTATTTAAAAAATCACATCGCAACATAAAGTCTTCGCAGAATTGCAAACGGCGATCTGGATCATCTTCATTTAGCTCGTGAATTAATTGAACCTTGTATGGATGAAATTTTTCTTTTTTAAATAATTTTATGACTGATGTTTGACATATGTTAAGGTTCAAAGCAATATTTCTTTTGGAATCATGAGAATTTTCTTCAGCTTTTTAGGACGACCACTACGCGGTAAATCTTTAACACCTCCAGTCTTTTCAAATTTGGCAACTATTCTACTGACTGTAGATTTTGCGATAAATCTATGAGGATGTGTTTCATTAAACAACACACTAACTTCTTCATAACTCCTTCGTCTATTCCCATAACCAACCATTATTAAAATTTCAATTCGTTCTTTTTCATTTACACGAGCCATTTTACCAAATTGAAGAACTTTTTAACAAACTGCCACAATTGAACCAATTGTCATGTTTATTTGTTGTCTTGGTTTTATAAATTATGCATTAATTTGCTTGTTTTTTGAACTTAATGAGTATTTAAAAAAAAATGTTATGTAAAGTATTAACATTTTTGCGTTGTCATTTAGTTCATGAGCCAATTTATCAAAATTGATTAAGAAAAAAGTAGGTTGTCATGAAAACAAATGTTTGATGACATCATCCTTTGAAAACCAATGACGATAGAAATAAACATATTATGTCAAAAAGTATCTTTCTTGACCTGTTTCAGGATTTTTTACAAAAAAAATGAATTACGGAATAATGAATTTGTTGCGGAACTTTATACTCATTCTGTATATATATATATACACACACTAAACACTAAACTGTATGCATTTTTATACCGATTCGGAAAATATTTTCAAAATTATTCCACCACGTCAGAAAGTTTCTGTTCACATGAATTTGGAATATTCTTTTTATTTGAGTACCGAAATTGACTTAATTTTTTGAACTACTTTATTTTTTCAATTATTTCGTCGAACTCTGCAAAACATCTTCGGTAATAGCTGTTTCGCGTTCGCTGCATTCATAAAAACAATAATATTTACAAAGCAATCCAGCTCTCACTGGGAAAACAGAAAAACCGTTTGCAATTGAAGCGGTCCAGAACTAACAAGAAAACACAATCTAATCCAGGCGTCCGACAACCCCTCGATATTCTTACACGTTTATTTTCGCAAAATTGAAAATTTCCGAACTGAAAATATGTACAGAACTTGGCGCGCATACATACTTCAATGTGTACGGCATGAATTTCAAATAAATCAAATATGTAATACGTTCGTTCAATTTGAGTTCGTCATCGATAGGCGCTCAGGTAACCAAGAAAGTTGCATTTTCCTCGCGTTATGCATTTTATGCATCTCCGACTATATCCATTTTTATAGAATATTTTATTCAAATGTACCTACATTTTCTACGTTTGTTTAAAAATTGCTCCACATTTATTGTAAAATGTGCGTTAAATTTCATTAATTAAGCGACGCAATGTTAGCATTAACAGTGAATTAAATTTATTGCAGCAATCTCCACATTGCCTTGCTGCGTGCAGGTACACAACATTCATTCATCAAAGGAAAGGCGGCGGCAAACGAACGTAAACCACCAGCAATTAAATTCTTCGTTTCGTGTTTAAATTTAAAATTCATTGTGCGGCCTTTACATTATTAAAAATAATTCCTGCTGAGGAAAACATTTATTTAACGCAGCAAATTAAGTTTGTTTTGTGTGAGAGCTCGGCGTGTCCCGACTTTTAAGATGAGCTTATTTTAATTTCCGTATGCAAATGTGGCCGCGAGTAGTGAGCTCGTTAACATAATTCCGTGATGCGGACCATCACTTCACGAAACTTCGTTTTATAGTTTTACTTTAAAGGTCGGAAAGTGCCTTGAAAATTTAATCTGCTTCATTATTTTCGCTCGCGAAGATGATTTACTCGCTCTAACGGATGGGTCTGTTACACTGGAAATCATCGTGAGTAAAGATTTTCACTTCTTTGCCCAATGTTTATTTGACACACAAAATTTTGTAAATAGAAGATTTCCGGTTTAATAGAATAAATTCCTAAATACCTTTCATTATAATCTACACACATAAAAATTTGGAATTTTCTCAACTCCATTTCAGTGTTCGCGACCATCCGTTTTTGGTGTTAAAATAAACGGAGTTAGGACGTTTAATTTTAAAAAGTGTTAATGTTGTCTTCAAAAGTGACATTCCAAATCCTTGTGGTAGTTATTTCTATCTTTCAAGGAGTTAATCTTATCCAGGGAAAGAGGGAGACTTAACTTCTGAGGTATTAGTTTGTATCCCTAAAGGATTTACTATTATCCAGAAAGTGATAAACACTCGTGACGAGATCACAAAGACTGGCGGATGTTAAAAACAAACAGAAAGAAATGAAGAAATTAGAAACAGCACTACTCCAGAACGGATTCTTCGAGAAACAGATCAACAAAGCACAAAGACCACGACGAGAAAAGCAAGAAGAGGAAGAAGAAAAGCCACTAGGAAGAACGTGCTTATACCGCACAACGGACAAAATAAGCTGGATCCTCAGGAAGCACAAAATCGAAACAATATTCAACACGGATAAGAAGATCTCCAACATTCTTCCCAATCCAAAACTAAAAATCCAACTAGAAAGTCAAGGAGTATATAAAATCCCTTGCCAAGATTGTGACAGAGTCTAAATAGCGCAGACGAACAGAAAAATAAGTGTAAAAAGAGAAGAACACCAGAATGCCGTCAAGAAGAACGAAAGAACATCATCACTCGCACAGCACGTAACATCCACTACACACAAAATAGATTTCGACAATACAAAAACTATAGCCAACGTGCAGCATTTGTCAAAAAGAATCATACGAGAAGCCATAGAAATCGAGAAACCTAAATACTAGAGACCATAATCAACGTTTACCATAGACATGGAAACCAGCGTTGCAAACAAAACCGAAATCATCAAGAGGAGGAGCCAGTCCACCGGCACGACCAATAACGAGAAGCCAGGCCAGAAAACCATCGAGCGTAACGACGCGTGATCGCAACTCGGTATATAAACCACCACCGTCACCGACAGAAGTCGCATAATAACGAGAAGCAGAACCAAACGAGCAGCAGAGAAGACCTGTAGATGGCAGATGTGATTCTGCCGAAACGTCAAGACACGAATGGTTCTTTTGAGAAACCTACGCGGAGGAAGACTCGGAAGAACTCGACAACATATATGCTGAGAAGGGTTAGTATTTTAAAATGGGGACGACAATGTTTTTCCATGCTGTCTCCGGTAATTATCCGCACGACTTTTTTCTGCTGAATAAAAATATATTTGGCATGAGTTGATTTTCCCCAGATTTGTAGGCCGCAGACCATCCTTGAGTGGAACATGGCGTAATAGGCATCAATAGCTACTTCAGTAGTTATAACTTGCTTTATACGCCATATTGCATAAGTAACTTGCGCTAATTTGGCTGAGAGTAGTGTCACGTGTTCTTTCCAGGTCAGTTTGCTATCCAAAGTTAGGCCTAGATACCGGGCACTTCCTGTTTTCTTGCTGTCGAGTCTCTTGTCACTTGTAAAGTTCATCATAACTGTTTTTGATGGTTTAATACCAATTTATTATCTTGGAACCAGTTATTGGCATCCTTGAATGCAGTGTCGGTTTTTGGTTTCAATACTCCTTTGTTTTTGTCGCAACGAGTAGCGTCGTATCATCTGCATAAAGTATGGTGCAGTCCGAAACATTCAGTGGAAGATCATTAATAAAGATCATGAAGAGAAGAGGACCTAAGAGTGAACCTTGGGCGACTTCAGACGAGTTAATGGATAAAGAGGATTTCTCATTTTGATAATCAACTAACTGTACTCTGTTATGTAAATAGGATGAGATGAATTTTAATGCACTGCCTCGAACACCATAATTATTCATTTTGTTTAAGAGGATATCATGTTGTGTG
This sequence comes from Serrognathus titanus, assembly GCA_039766575.1. Taxonomy (NCBI): domain Eukaryota; kingdom Metazoa; phylum Arthropoda; class Insecta; order Coleoptera; family Lucanidae; genus Serrognathus; species Serrognathus titanus. The sequence continues at coordinate 3,229,632 of CM077911.1, forward strand.
GAGTTGAAAGATTGCCTCATACACAAAATTAGTTATCGCCATAATAGCGGTTGAAGTGTTTTTCCCTGCTCGGAAGTCGTATTGGATACCACAGATGTGCTCATGTTTATCTAAGAACTTTAGTAGTCGGTCTGAGGGAACAGTTTCAAAGACTTTAGAAAAGATTGGTAGGATTGGTATTGGAATATAGTTGTCAGGTGATACAGTGTTTCCTTTTTTGTAAATAGGTAAGACTCTCGCCATCTTCATTTTCTAGGGGAAAACTCCTTTCGTCATGCAAGTTTTTATAATTTTTACTAGAGGTTCAGAAATATGTTGTTTTATAGTTTTGATTGTTCTAACATTCATTTCATGTATGTCCATCTGGGGTTGCTGTGAGGTTCAGATTATTTATAATATTTGCTATTTTCATTTTTGAAATTGGGGCAAGAAGTAATGACGCTGATGGTGGTTTCAGCATCTGATGTTTCTTTCTAATGATGGGATTGGCATTCGGTATTGTTCTTGATTGTTTCAGGTGCAGCCTTGCAGAAGAAGGTGTTTAGGTTCTCACTTGGTGGCCCCGTTTCAATCGTGTTATATTTTTTATGGTTTAATTCTTCCTTGATAATTTCCCAGATTTTACCTTGTTTATTATGGGCTTGCCAAATCTCTTCTAAATTACTTCGCCTGTTTTCCTCATCGACACATTTCAAGTATAATTTTTTATAGTTGTTTATTTAAAAGGTAATTTTCGGAGTCAACAGTCATATATTTATTTCGTTGCTAGATGTTACAACATTAACGTTTTCGACAAAAGATTTTTGTCATCTTCAGATGTTAAACTACAAAAGGAGTGACAACAATTAGTAAAAAAAATATAATAACATAAAAGCTGAAAACTTACTGTTTAGAGTCAGGGACACATACTGAAACAAGTGAATTGGTCAGGTAGAGGACCAAGACTAAACCGGACCGCGTTTATTCAATTGAAATTATAAAGTCCAGTTCACCCAGCTGGCCAACCTTTCAATTTATTAATAATTGAAGGATATCTAGTACTAAGAATATTACAGTCAGATCTATAGTTTAAACTATTCTTATTTTTTGTGATGTAAATCATTTCAAGTATGTTTCTTTTTAATTGGGCTTGTTCTTTGTAATATTGTGACATTTTGAAAATCCGCTGAGTGGTTATTTGTTAAAACATGGTTTGATAGGGCTGTATTTTCTACATTAGATTTTTTGATGTTATATTGATGACTGTAAAGACGATTTTTCAAATAATTTTTAGCTTGACTTGTCACAGTCTCTACAATTTATCTTGTAAATTAAATTTGAACTTGTTTCCTTTGGAACAATGTCTTTGGTACTTCTATGAAAGTTATATTTAAAATTAATTGGTTTTAATCCTAGGTTTATCATGTGTGGTTTCAATACTCTACTAATAGCTTCTGAAAAATTTGGGATGTAGATGAATTTGAAATATTTATCGATACTAGTCGTATCTTGATTTGAGTGTGCATTATCTGAATTTTTAATTTTTTTATATCAGTTTTTAACCACATTCTCAATTTAACCTTTTGGGTAATCATTAGCTATTAGCACCGATTTTACTATAGTAATGTTAGTTTGATGATGTTTTTCATCAGAAAATAATATTGCTCTATCGATCAAGTTATTAATCACGCTAATTTTTTGATTCTTTGGGTGATTAGAATTATATTTTAGATACCGTCCTGACCATGTTACTTTTCTGAACCAATTAGTACTTAATTCCCCATCGTTATTTTTGATAATCGTGATATCGTGATATAGTTTAAAGTACCTCATTTTTAATTTCGCATGTAAATCTAAGGCGGTGGTGGAATTGGTTAAACGAGTTGAGTAATGTTTCCAGTTCATTTCTATTGATGATTAAAAAAATATCGTCCACATACCTTTTATAAAACAACGGGTTTGTTTTACTATTGGACAGAACAATATTTTCTAAATAATCTATTACCAAGTCAGCCAAAATAGGGCTTATGGGAGATCCCATGGCTAAACCGTGTTTTTGGTTGTAAATCAAATCATTATATTGGAAGGTTGTGTTATTTAATACTAGCTTCAAACCATTTAAGAATTGCGACTTATCTAAATTTGTTTGACTGCCATTTCTGATCGATTATCTGTAATGTTAGATCAATAGGTATATTGGCAAAAAGTGAGATGATATCAAAAAAGACCAGGATGTGGTCTTTGGCTAGAGTTAATATTTTTAAACTATCAATCAATTAAAATGAATCTTTAACATACGATTTAATTTAATTAGTTAGGGGTTTTAAAATATTGTTAAAGAATTTCGCTAATTTGTACGTTGAACTTTGGATGTTTGAAAGTATGGGTCATAAAAGGTATTTTCGGCAATGCATAAAGACTTGGGGCAAATACTATTGTGTATTTTTTTTCTGTTGATCGTTTAACATACCTAAATTGTACCAAATTTCTACCATTTCATTAACTTTATTCTGAATATTGTTTATAGGGTATTTTTTTCAAAATAGTATAAATATCATTATCATTCGGTAAAAGTGATAATCTGTTTTGTTCATAACAACAGTTGTATTACCTTTTTCCGCTTTTGTTTACTATAGTTTTTATTTCAGGGTCACGTGTTTTTAAATAAGTCTCATAAATAAGATATTAGATATTTCTTATCTGGTGAAGGTCATAAGATAAGTTAAGGCATTTGTTGGTGTATTTAACAATGCTTTTCAATGGGAAAGAAAATTTTTAATGGGTTTTGACTATTTGGAAGAAATTTTCGTACTTCAGGTTTGGATCAGTTTCGCTGGATTGTTCGGTAAATAAGCTAAGCTTTTCATAACCTGTTTTTGAAAAAGTTCTGTTTTGGAGTAATATCGAGTTGTTTTTATAAATATAATAATAATAATAATAATAATAATATCTGACCATCGTGGTCTGAGAGCCCAGCCACAAGGGATGTTGCTTTGAAATCTTCAATATTTGCATAAATATTATCAATCGATGATTTAGAATTTGAGAAGTATCTTGTGTATGTGTTTATAGTGTGTCTCAGTCCGTACTCAAGGAAATTGTTGCGAATTTCTAGAAAATCCTTAGATGGTGCTTTGTTTTTATTTGTGTTACACGATTTTCTTCAAAAATTTTACCACAAACATTATTCTACAACCAAATATAAACATTTTCCTAATGACCGTAGGTGTCTTCAATTTAATAACAATTTATAAATATAAATTCTAAAATAGCGCACAAACTACGATGAATCTTCGAGAATTCCTGCGAAGCTACTAAATGGATACGAGAAGGAAAAAGGTTACCTCACACAAACCTTCATCACAGGGTGTTTTACATCTCGTTTACGTACATCTTCTGATTTTTAAGAGGTCAATATCCGTCTGCATTTGTGTTAAGGAAGGAGCAGCTAATGCCCTGAATTTTTAGAGAGCATTACGTCGTTATGTAAATCCGCAAGGAAATTTTGTAAATAATAAAAATCGTTTTCCGTGCCGTATGCAAAACCGGAGAAGACGGTGAGCGAGATTCGTGCTTCATTAGCATTCATAAAATGTTTCGGGCTCGAATGCGACGCTCCAATAAAAACAGAAACAATACGGACTCGATTATTAACGGGGATTCTGACATTTATGCTACACGTTTTACTTACGTCCGCACACACTGTTGCATTTTGATGCTAATGAGAAGAACCCAAATACGAAGATTACCATGATTTGCTTGTTTCTGCATTATCATTAATAAAGAATTGTTCAAAAGTAAAAGTTCAGAATTTTCCAATAACGTAACACTATTAAAGTTTCCTTCCATTAATTCAAAACAAGTAACAGTAATATATAAGAAATTAAAACAAATTATTCAGATTTATCACGTTAAGTAATAATTGTCCTCGCAAATGAATTTATATACAGGCCGTCCATAATTTATGTACGTAAGGCAAACATATTTAATGCAACCTGACCACAAGTTGCTCATTATAAACAAGATAACACACCGAGCTTAAGCAATAAACAATATGGTTAGACACAAGACATCCCACCCAAGTGGTCCCCGCAGACGTGGAACATTAATAAGGGATGAGTCGTGTTAATCGGTTAACTAACCACCGGGCTACCTGTACTCCCGCCATCTGTCGGTCGCCGAACGCGTCGTTAACGTCACCGTCCGGCCTTAAAAGATTTATAAACGCGGAGATCGTTTAGCAGATGGAACGATAACGACACACGTACTTCTTTCTTTATTTCTTTTTTATTGTCACAGCTTATTACGACGAGATAAAACCGGACTACTTTTTTTTAATTAGCCTGAAACTAATGTCCGGATCTGTAAAGAGATTAGATAAAAATCTTGCGTTTAGGGTCGAACTCGTAATTAAATAATGTATTTTCTTAAGGGGGCGGAGGGTGTTTACCAGAGTAATAGAAATTAGTTTTCTTGTTTCATCATACTTTATATAAATAAGAGAACTTGAGCGAGTGGTATTATCTGAAAGTAAATTTGGTGGCGGAGCTGTGTAAGCTTGTAATCTCTATGGGAGGTCGTATGAATAACGTAACCATGGACCCACCGTGACGACACGCAACACGCCCTCTAAAATTGAAAATGAATAGGCCATAAAATATGCTTTTCGGTGATGATGGGTAATAAAGGTCTTCCAGCGACATCATTTACATAGACAGTCACTAATTAATTCCTACTACCACCGGAAACGCATTAACAAATTGGGGTCCTTTCGATTTGTTTTAAAACGTACATTTCATGATAAGCACATAATTCCTAGGTCCGTCCTCAATTCAATTAACAGCATAATAATTAGAAATCGATTTGATAATTGAACGTCTAATTGTATTCGCTCGTACACAAATTGGTGGTGGTAGTTTCGTAAGGGCCGATGAGGGCCATATCAAGTGACCATCGAGTGTTTACGTAAAGGAGGAGATGCACTACAGAGAATTCCATACGTCATCGAGTAAATCACTCCATATTTAGTTGCTCGAAATCTAATCACATCACAAACTCGACTGTAATTTTAAATGTTTCACCCCGCAAGTTCCTAAACAAAGCAAATTCTGCCGAAATGAGAAACCCGTGTAGCGGCGCGAACTTGGAAACTACCCACGACTTTTCTGCTTAAAACAAGTTGCATTAGTAAAACTTTCAGTATTTCATACGTTTCTGCGATGTACATACACACGATTTATATTCGTTACATCCCAGTAAAATGTTACCAGGAAGAGCTCCCGCGGCTTTTCCTGAAACGCCCTGTTTCTTAATACGTTACGTTCGAGCTTGAGTGCATACTAAGTAGAGCTTTTTGCGCACATCTGCATCTATTGTTTCACCTCACATTAAAAACGAAAAGTATTCGGATCCACGTTCGCCATAAAACGATTGGTTTGGAGTGAATGAAGTCCAGTCAATTAAAAACGGTTTAAAAAATAATTCATTAGGCACCGAATAAATTAATCAATTTCGCACTGTTTACGTGCAATTATGGAAGTAAGCTTTTTAACGATAATTAGTTCATAAATGGGGTATGTAATCAAAAGCTGGGGGCAAAATAATTAACTATTTCACTAAAACAATAAATTGTTAATTATATTCGCGTATATTTTGACAGCGGGGAATTACAGGCCATTTAAAAAATTATTTAACTTCCAATAAAATACATCATTACATAAATAAATATGAATAAACAGGACATACAGCTTACTTTAAGTATCATGTCTGAACCTACTTGCACGTCACTGTTGGTAACTGAATACTAACCATATATATGGTGTGATAAAAGTTATGGAATGTACTATGAGTGGAGTACTAAATGGAAATGAAATAATAATAAAAATAAGATGATTTTCATCTTAAATAATATTATGCAGACTGTTGAACCCCGAGGTCATAAATAACCCTATAAAACGGTAATATAATCGCAATCAATCATTTCTTTCTTTCTTTCTGTGGATGTGCATCACAATAGAAGCGAATAAAATGAATACATAAATCACCCCAGCAGCATCCAAGGAGGTATCCTATTAACGGCACTCTTAATCGATTCCACGTCACCTAAACAAATTAAACCTCAGGTGATTGCTGTAAATCGACGCCCTTCGACGCGACGCTTCTTCGAATATAATAGGATGACTTTTAAGAACATTTGCTGGATGGACTTGCGCCAAATTGGCCTCGGCGATCGTTATGTTAGCCATCTGCCGGATCCTTCGGCTTGCCTTACTAGGATCTTGAATCAGAAACATGATCACGAATGACATCGTTAGCACTGACAAGAGGGAAATACGCGCTGAAGTGAAAAATCATCCGATTTAATTAGGCTTCACACATTCGTTAGGTTAACGTGTAAGTTACATCTTTTAGCTTGACGAGGGATCATATAGATATACCGGGTGTTCCTGTTTAAGAATGTCAGTCCTTCACTTGATATCAAAAGAAACTCAAATACAAATATCAATGTATTATTTTTCAAACCTGAAGAAACTGGAAGAACTACAAGGTCATCAGCTATGTCGCAATCATTATGAGTACATCATGAATGTGTAAGGGAAAAAGCGTTGGCCTCAAAATGGTATTCCCGCTTAAATTTTTTTCAACTTGAGGTATTTACGCTTTTTTTTGATTCTGAAGATGCAGTTAATTTTTGCAAGTCACTCACACACATAAACATATTTGAGATAAATTGTTATCCTCCTAGTCGGTGTACAATATGGATAACGTTTTACCTGAAAAGTTGTATTGATTAACAAAATTATTGTTATTGTTATCTTTTCTAAATTAAAATTCGTCTAAAAATAAGTGTTAAAAAAAGGTGAAATAATTTAATCCAACAAGGATAAACTCAATTACTGTTTAACAGCGTACAGTAAACATATTATCCATAATTCATTAATTCAATAAGTAGAAAATAAGTTACACTAAATAGTAAAATATTCTATCTGCGTTGATGAAAGTCGTTACCGCATTTAATCCAAACAAGTAAAAATGTTATTCTGGAAGTGTTAGTTCATCTTTCTTTTCTTCTATTGTAAATTCTAACCTAGGTAAGAATTGAAATTGATTATCCGAATCTTGTAAAAGAATATAACTAGCTTAGAGTCTCATTGGACGATATCGAATAAAAATTAATTTCAGGAAATGATATTTTCGATTATTTTATCATTTATTAGATTTGACTCTAGTGAATGCGTGGTTACATTATCGAAAAGTAAATGAAGAGAAGAAAAACAAGAAAATTCTTGCAGAGTTTCGTATTAAGGTAGGTGAGACACTATGTATGCTGGGAGTACGAAATAGTTCAATCGATGTTGTGTTCCTCCAAAAGATGTTTGAACTGACCTACTGGCCTAAGTAAATATATAAGCGTCTTCGATGCAAATTCCAAATTGTAGAGGATTTACTTACGTTTCTTGTGAAAAATGTTCGGTGGTCCTTTGTTTTAAGAAAAACAAAAACTGTTTTCGATGCTGATACTGGGTTCCGGCAGGTTGCTAAAATAGCTGTGTCATCTACGAAAGTAGTCGTAGTTGCTTAGGTAGATGTAGATATATCAGTTGTAAAGATCTGGTATAAAACAGGGCCAAGCACACTGCCTTGGGGAACACCAGATTTAATTTCATGAATTGTTGACAGTTTCTCTCCGTATTTTACTTAGAAGTGTTTTTCAGACAGGTAAAATTGAGGACTTGGAAAAACGTGTGAGGTAGAGCATCTTTAATCTTACATAGAAGACCCTTCATACGCCAGTGAGATGTCTAGAAAGGCGGCCGAGCAAGAGCTTTTGTTTTCAAAGATGTCGATTGTAATTGTGACTAGACGATCTATTTGTTCTATAGTCGCGTGTTTCTCCCAAAAACCAAACTGGTGGTCGGGGATCTATTTTTGTTCTTCGAGAAGAGGCATCAATTTCTCAAATAGTTTTCATAACATTGGGAGAAGGCTAATTGGACGGTACAACGAGGATTTATCAGGTTTTAACATAACGATAATTTATGCAACTTTTAAGAAGGCGGGAAAATAGCCAATAGCTTTGAATATGTAACGCTACTTCGGTAGTTCTTGTAATAACGGTTGTTCAAATAAATTGTGACATGAAGAGAGAAAATGAAATCTTTCTGGTGTCAACTTACCTCCCAGGAGATTCATCTGATCCCTCTCCCACTGTGGAGATGATGGAAGTCATAAAATACTGTGAGAGAAACAAAAACCATTTTATAATTGGATGCGACTCAAATGCACAACACACTGTAAAGGGCAGTGTTAGTATCAACCCACGTGGAAGATCACTACTGGATACTTCCGGTACAACCATGGAGATACTTAATAGGGGTAGCGAACCTACTTTTGTAAGTTCCCGATGCCAGACAGTAATTGATATTACTTTAGCTTCCCCCGGTATCTCCAACTACATAAAAAACTGGAAAGTCTCATATGAAATTACCATGTCAGACCACAGAATGATTAACTTCAAAATTAAAAACTGCGAAGTTATTCCCAAAGAGTACAGAAATCCGAGATCTACCGACGGAGCGTTCTATTTGAAGTGCCTGGAGGCTAGACTCCGGATTCCTCCTGCCTCTGAAAAAATTCAAACAACAGTAGAGCTACAAAGAGAAGTTGATTTTTTTGAAGACTCTATTACAAAATCTTTAGAACAGGCATGCCCGGTAAAGACAGTCCAAGCACATCAGTCCACCAGATGGTGGTGCAGATAGCTCGATAAACTGAAATCTACCCTGGACGAACTGTTCAATAAAGCAAAAAATACTAGAAATACAGACGACTGGGCAGCGTACAAACGCCACTAAAGAGCAGAGAAAGACAGCGAGAGACATGGAGATCTTTCTGCAACACAATTGAGACCACCAGAGATTCTGCTCGTCTCAACAAAATACTCGCAAAAGACCCACATTAGTAACCTGCTAGCCTAAAACGTGAGGATGGTTCTTTTACCACTAACGTTGAAGAAAGAGCAAAGGTACTGATGAATACGCACTTTCCAGGTTGCAATATCAATCCCGTACCTGCATGGGTAGAGGCTCCCGATACACTCCTAACGGAGGAGGATTGGGAATTTGCCGGCCATGTAGTAGTGAGAGAAAGAATAATGTGGGAAATTAGAACCTTTCACCGCTTTAAAGTGCCAGGATTGGACGGTGTTTTCCCGTTCTCCTCCAATGGGGGCTGGAAACAATTTTACCCTACCTGATACGTATCCTTAGAGAGTCTATCGCTTGGAGATGCATTCCTAAGAGTTGGAGGGAAATAAAAGCGCTATTTATACCTAAACCAGGACGAAAGGACTATTCTCTCGCAAAATCGTATCGCCCAATTAGTCTCACATCCTTCTTTTTGAAGACTGGAGAGACTATGCGATAGATTCATAAGAGAGGGAGCTTTGGCCAACACACTCCTACATCATAACCAACATGCCTACTTAATAGGTAGATCCACAGAATCCGCCCTACATTCTGTAACTGGGCGAATAGAAAAAGCTATAAATAACAAAATGTTCACCTTAGTAGTATTCATAGACATAGAGGGTGCGTTTGACAAAACCACTTTCAACAGTGTCGAACGGGCACTATGTGAACATGAAGTAGACCACATTCTTCAGGAATGGATTTTACAGCTCTTGGAACATAGAGCGGTACACATTACTGTTAGAAACGTGTCTATTAGGGGAAGGGTAAGCAGAAGTTGTCCTCAAGGTGGCGTTCTGTCACCCCTACTGTGGAACATAGTAGTGAACGACTTAATGGATCAGGCTTCTACACAGTAGGATATGCAGATGACATAACTATCCTGCTTAATGGAAAATATGAACATGTGCTGTGCAATCTAATGCAAACAGCGCAGAACACTCTTTGACTGTCAATTCCTCAAAGACGAAAATGATTCTGTTCACAAAAAAAGAGGAAAGTTGAGATCCGTAAAGTCCCCAAAATTTTCCAAACTGAACTAACCTTTTCAGATGAAGTCAAATATCTGGGAATCATTTTTGACCGCAAACTGAATTTTGGGGTAAACATGTTAATGTAAAAGTATCATAGGCATGCGTCGCTTTTTGACAGTGTCGCCGTGCCGTGGGCGGAATGCGGGGACCATCACCAAAAGCCGCCCTATAGCTGTACACTGTCGCAATTAAGCCCATGCTTTGCTATGGAACGTTGGTCTGGTGGCCCAGAGCCCGACTATCGATAACAGCATCGGAGCTTTCACACGTACAGAGGCTGGCATGCATGAGTGCTACCGCTGCGCTGAAATCCACCCCTGCCGCCGCCTTAGAGGCTACCCTTGGCCTCCCACATATATGTGGACGAGATGGCACTGGGATCGGCCCTTAGGTTGCGGGCAAAAAAGGTGTGGAATAATAAAGGTCTCGAGTCTGTTTAAGGCCTACCGAAACAAAGATCCCAGGAACAACGTATCGACAGATGGGTAAATCTAGACAAGTGTCACCAAGCGAAAAAGGCTATAACGGCCCCCTCGCTCAAGACACGATCCTGTATACAACTACCTAGAAGAAGACTACGTCTACTCGTAGGAATACTTTCAGGACATTGCAAACTAAACAAACATATGCATCGCATTGGTTTAGCAGACAGCCCAATTTGTACAGGTTGTAACTTAGAGGAAGAAACAGCTGACCATATCCTCTGTAATTACTCAGCACTCGCCTCGAACAGAGGTACCATGCTAGGGGAGTTTTGGCCTGACATGGCTGGAATTCGCAATGCCCCTCTGTCGGACGTTCTTAGCTTCATCGAAAGAGTGGGATGGCTCGATGAACGCTGACAGTCAAACACTGCTGAACATGGTGGTAGTACAATGGGCCCAATTGTGGCCTAAGTGCACGCGAATTCTTATTTACCCCCCTCACCAATCCAGAATCGATACCTTTCCGGAGATAAGTTCATATCTGGATGCTTTTCTAGGATCTGAATTATCATATCTTTAATCTCACGGCTTTTAAAAGGCTTAATATGTAGAGACATTTGGAAAGGGGCTTCTAAAAATACCGTTATTTCTTCTTCTTGTTGTACACTTACCTCGGATGGGGTTGCAACAATGTGGACAGGTGTTGGGCGAATGCTTCTGTTATGGCTTTTGCACCTCTAGCCTATGAGCCGTCAGATTTTCTGATAGGAGGTACGTATTTAGTTTTTTGAATTTGTTCCTAGCTCTCAGAAAATGAAAACTAAAACAACCAATCGATTTGTTCTATCTCATAGTATCTTCAATGTATTAAAAAAGGCATTTGAACAAGAATCCTGTCTTTTGACACCACGAACACCTATGATGATAAGTCATCTGGAAGCTTGAAAGAGTCTCCACTGCACTCATAAAAATCTGAAGTTACTTGTTCAACTCCTTTTTGGTGTTCCCTCGCGTCCATCCGATTCTGGTGTTGAAATAAACGGAGTTAGGACTTTTCACCTTAAAAAGTGTTAATGTTGACTTCAAAAGTGGCATTTTAATCCTTGCGGTAGATATTTCTAGCTTTCAAGGAATTTATATTATCCAGAAAAAGCAAGAGGAGTTAATGTTATCTACAAAATGAAAGAATAATTACTGTTGGGGCAATCATTAGTATCTTAACTCAGATTTTAACATTGCATCTTTTATTCCTTGCACTAGAATATTAAGCTTATCTAGAGGAAGTAGAATAAAAATGTTCATAAGGCCTTGTTAATATTCCCGGTAAATAAAGCTTGTATCATCTATGGTGTCATTTCTTAATATAATATATCATTATTTTTTCCCATTTTTTGTTACTATTATATTTAATGCGCAAATAAAATGACGGTTCCATTCTAAAGCAAGCCTTCACTGCAGTTGGTATATTAGTCATAACTTGTAATGAGAACGTCAATCAGAATTTACTAATAGATGAAGTAAGTAGGTAAGTTTGAATTAACACCTTTAGGATAACATTTTTACTTTTTTGGGATAAATGCGCCGATGACGCACCAACGCAAATAGAATATTTTACTATTTAGTGTAACTTTTCTCCTACTTATTAAATTAACGAATTATGGATAAAATGTTTATTGTACGGTGTTAAACAGGAGTTGAGCTTATGCTTGTCGGAGTAAAACTATTTGACCTTTTTTTAACACTTAATTTTAGACGCATTTTAATCAGGAAAAAATAACAATAACACTAAATTTGTTAAGCGTTACAACTTTTCAGGTAAAAGTGTTATCCATATTGTTACACTGATTATGAGAATAACAATTATCCGAAAATGTTTCATGTGCGCAACAATTTTTCAAAGAGCATAAAGAAATCACTTTATTTCCCCAATTTAATAAGTGCAAAAAATTATTTAATCAAACAATCCAGAACCATTGGAATCATAAAATAAACTCGTTTCAACAAGCAATCTGCTTAAAAATTAAAGCGATGCACTTTTCTAGTTTATGATGAAGCACTGAAAAGTAATGAAGTGTCTCCCACAATTTATACCTTGCTTACTCCGTATCCGTTTAAGGCGTTTATTTTTCTAACAGTGCTCCTGAGATTGGAGGAGGAGGAGGAGGACACACGCTGGTATATTTCAGTTTTACTCCGGCGAAGTTCTGCCCAGGCCAATAATTTAGAGTTAAGGCAATGGCGAATTTTATGCGCTGGCCGTAAATGAAAGCGCAAAGCAATATGTCAAACGTGTGGGCACATGCACGTGGATTAGCAAGTTTATCGATCCCTCGAGTTTATGGTAACTTAATTCTAGAGCAACTTATGCGTCAGTGTGGAAATTCATTAAAATAATCTACATTTATTGTAGTTCAACCAAAAATTTCATCACAAACTGATTTATGTATGTTACAAAGCTTTTGCTGGGAGGCGCCTTCGTATCGAAGGCAAAGATTTAGTTTGATGGGAAAAGTTAAAATAACTGATACGGATCAAACTGTATTTATTACAGAATCGTAACGTCATATTAAAGTTTAAAAGATTGAAATGAGGATGAAGCTTGGCAAGCTTAATAATTTAATTTATTTTTTACGTAGAGCTTTTTACATGAAACTTGCTATGTTAAACCTAACCAAAAAGGAGGATCAAATCGTAATCAATTCGCGGAAAATAAGAACAGCAGACAAAGCAATTTAATGCAATTAGGTCAGCGCAGCGCAAATATTTGAATAATTCAAAGTAATTTAATGCCAACGACTTGCCACTGTATTTATTGCGGATCGCGAACAACGCCAACTCTAGTATTTAAAACATCCGAAGTTAAAACTTATTGTACGACCGCAAGAATGCAACGGAGGAATCGGTTTAATGGGACGTTTTTATATCAAACGAGAATACGCGTTTTATTGCTGCTCGAGATTACGGACGAATCGGTTATTAGCACAGTTTAGCGTAATGAATTGGGACCCGGAGTCGCCGGAATCGATATCCATTATATTCTTACCGATCCGTAACTCTAGAAATTCGTAAATATTTGCGGCACTAGAAATCGAAAATACATTATCAAGTTTGCAGACGACTTTTTCTCCGGCTCAAAATAAATAAGGCGAATGGAAAGAGCACGGCGCGCTTCGGTTTTTTTATATGATATAAAATTATATTAAAAAGTTCCGGGGCGATATTAAAAGTTTTTCCGTGCGTTTGTTTCTGTCTAGTTTATGTGAAGAAATCTTACCGACTTTTTAATTGAATTATGTGGTGTATTTAATTAAAAATCTTGGCGGTTACGTCGTCGCAGTCCAGCTTCTAAATTAAATTATGGCAGCTGCAAAGACACCGGAATCGTTTGAACTACTACCTCCATATTTAATTATATTACTGCAATTATAATTTTAGAAACGAGTAGCTTGAATCGGACATCCTGCGATCAATTTTGACACAACATTAGGTATCCACTACAATCAAATTTTTAATTTTAAAATAAAAATCTGGAGTTAATTGTCAACTTCTTTTCGGTGTTCCCTCGCATCCGTCCGGTTCTGGTATTAAAATAAACGGAGTTAAGACGTTTCACTTTAAAAAGTGTTAATGTTGTCTTTAAAAGTGCCATTTTAATCTTTGCGGTAGTTACTTCTATCTTTCAAGGAGTTAATATTATCCAGGAAAAGAGAGACTTATTTACGGTCGATTCTTGACTTACGTAAAAAAAATCGTATATTTCTAAATATGGACCGTCAAAAAACACGCTACAAATTAGAATAAATCAAACAGTACGGAACTAAGTATTGGCCCATTATCTGAATTCATTAAATTGTTTTTACCTTTTCGAATAAAAATACTATCGTAACCATTTAATTCCCTATTAATTAATACCGCCTTAATGAGTTTTAAATTATACTTAATAATACTGTGTCCAGTATCGTAAATGTGTTGGGCAACACTTGATTCTCAAACCTATTATACCTGTAGTGACTTAAATATTCCTTAAAGCATATTAATATATTTCTTTTTATTTGTCCAATATTTTTATTAGCACATTCATTACACTTAATTTCATAAATTCCAAATTTCTATTCAACTTCAACTTTCAATTCAATCTTTCCGGTTTCCCAATAAATTCTTTATGATATTTTGTGGAAAAAACTAATCGTAAGTTTTGAGTTTAAAATATGATTTAAACCTTTAGTGCAAAACGCATCGAAAGGCATTTTAGCGTGCCTAGTATTCTCGTATGGTTTCGGCAGTATTTTCTGGTAGCTAGGCGATTGATGCTTCTACGTTGCATATTATGTTTTCCTCTGGTATGCGAGAAGGTGCCACTGCGTTGTTGAATTCTTTGGCTAAGACACTTCGAGTTGCTTCATCTGACGGCAATCTGGATAGATTATGGATTACTTTCTCCGGCTTTATAGGCGTCACTATCTTCTTAGGTTTCTGCTTAGCTTGTAGACGCTGGAACTTCTTCTTCTGCTTCTCTCTTGTTAGTTTCGAATCCGTTCCTGCTCGAAACTCCACACGTTGATCCAGTATTGTCCATAATATAGGGTGCAACGTCTTGCTCAACTCAAGATGTAGTTTCAGGAGTTCGGTGTTGATTTTATCCAATTCTCTTCTGGTATCGTGGATAGCTTCCCATACTAAGGCTAAGCTTGCTCTTCTGAGGATGTTCCTTGTTTGGTTGCTCTTCTTGTGGAATGTCAACTTCAAGCTCTTCGGTATGATGATTTTATCCCGGCAGTGCTCCAGAAATGTTAGACTACAAAGTAGTTTACTTCTTTTTATGCGTAGCTTCTCCATCTTGACTTCTTCTCCCCGTAGAAATCGATAATGTTACATCGTATGTTGTATGTTGTAATGTTCTTCCGGGTCTTCCTCCGCATAGGGTTCTCAAAAGAACCGTTTTTGTCTTGACGACGTTTCGGCAGAATCACATCTGCCATATTCAGGTCTTCTCTGCTGCTTGGTTCTGCTTCTCTCTGTTATGCGTCTCGAACTGACTTCTGTCGGTGCCGGTAGTGGTTTATGTACCGAGTTGCGGTCACGCATCGTTACGCTCGATGGTTTTTTGGGCTGGCTTCTCGTTATTGGTCGTGCCGGTCGCCTGATCTCGGCTGTGTTTGTAACTCTGGTTTCCATGTTGTTGGTATACGTTGAATGACGTCTCTAGTATTTAGATTTCTCGGATGTTTCTCTATTTCGATGGCTTCTCGTATGATTCTTTTCGATAAGTGCTGTACGTTGACTATAGCTTTTGTATTGTCGAAATCCATCTTGTATGAGGTGTATGTTACGTGCTGTGCGAGTGAAGGCGTCCTTTCGTTCTTCTCGACGGCATTCCGATGTTCTTCTCTTCTCACATTTATTTTTCTGTTCGTCTGTCCTGTATAGACTTTGTCACAATCTTGGTAAAAAAGACCTGAGGTAATTATGATTCCACCGAAACGTCGTCACGACAAAAACGATTCTTTTGAGAACCCTACGCAGAGGAAGACCCGGAAGAATATTACAACAATTAATTTTTTTAGGGATATTTTTAAATATTTATGGCGGTATCAAATAACAGGGAATGAAAAGCTTACGAAAGTTCTTTATTCGGTAGAATAAGAACTTCATTCAGGAGAATGGACAAATACTTATTTCCGTATTACTTGATTTGTTCTTATTTGTAAGCTGTTTTTTGACAGTCTAATTTCAGATAATTACCTATTACTTTCTTTCTGTTATTATTTTCATTCATTTCATTATATACATATATATTATAAATTATGATTATGATTAGTTGGTTGGTAGATTTGAAGATTGAAGGGTTTTTAACTTGGTAGTATGTGAATGAAGATGGCAGCTTGGCTGCCGAAATACGTATCCACGGATATATAATTATTGTGGGCGGAGATTAACTTTTAATTATTTCTTAAACCAGTCTCCTTTACTATTTTTTTAAGTTCCTTACAGCACTAGAATATTAAGCTTATCTGGAGGAAGTGGAAAAAGATGTTCATTAGGCCTTGCCATTATTAATAATAATAATAATATTTATTTTGAAGTCAAAAATACAGTTCGTGTCATACATTGTGCATAGTTTGAAGTTAGAGACTGAAGTTAAGTACACATACGAGTATCATATGTTGGTTTCTTGTCAGACATAAATTGAACAAATTCTTGTACTTTATAAAAAGGATTATTAGTAAAAAAAATTCTTAATTGTAGATTTAAATTTATTAACAGATAACTCGGTCTAGGAGTTAAGTAACAAGTTGTATAACGACATGTGGCGAATTTGCGCTGCCGTAGCATTGATTCTTCGCGATGGAATATGGAGTTTGGATTTGGTTCTTAAGTCGAATTGCATCACATCCTCCCTTTTCTACAGGTTTGTGAATTCCTGTTGCACTCTCATTATCTGTCGGTAGAGATAAGATGAAATTAATGTCATGATCCTGAGTTTCTTGAACAAAGGTTTACAATGCGTACAGGGCGGAACTCCTTCAATTATGCGGACAGCGTTTTTTGCATAATAAAGATGTCTTCACTGTGTGCCGATTCTCCCCAGACTACAAATCCGTAAGTCATCCTGACGTGAAAGAGGGCATGATATGAGGTTATCGCAGCATCTTTTCCTATTATTTGTTTTATGCGTCTTATTGCTGAGGCCAATTTATTTGAAAGAGCATTTATGTGAGCACTCCAAGTTAGACGTGTATCAATCTTTAAACCACGTAGGCTGACTTCTCTTCCTTGTGTTTTCCGCTTCGAGCTGAATGTTATTCTTACCGTTTTTTCTTGATTGATTTGTAATTGGCTGTCTTTAAATCAGTCGGAGACTTCCTTGTTAGCTCTTTCCGTTTTAGCCAATAAATGACTTGAATCTTTGCTGCTGCATAATATTGTGGTATCGTCTGCATAGAGGACAATATTGCCAGATATGCTATATGCTAAATCGTTTATGAAGACGCAAAATAAGAAAGGGCCGATAACTGAGTTTTGTGCAACTCCACTAGCGAGCAATTGGAATGGACTCCATTGACCATTGTGATGTACAGCCTGTTTTCTATTCTCCAGGATTACACGGTGCATAAAGCTTACATGAACTACGGCGTGATTTCTTATTACATCACTATTTTTCACCTACTTTTGTTGCTATTATATTTAATGCGCATATAAAATGCGGTTCCATTCTAAAGCAATCATTCACCGCAGTTATGCTAGTCATAACTTGTAATAAGAATGTCAGTCAATCTCTTCCCCCATACTTCATAATTTACTAATATACGAAAACTAACAAGTGTGGATATTTTAAGATTAAATATTTTACTATTTTTAGTATAACTTATCTTCTATTTATTGAATAATGAATAATATGTTAACTGTACGGTGTTGAAGAGGAGTTGAGCTTATCCTTGTTGGAGTAAAATTATTAATCTTTTTTACTTTTCATGTAAAGCTTTATCCATATTGTAACACCGTGTATATAGACCACCCTTGTACAAAATTTGGGGAAGTATTGTACAAAATTTATTTCAATTTCTACAATAAACATTTTTGGCTTGCAGATAGACCACGTTCAATCTTTTCAGGTAGTTTTTAATTCAATTTTAATTTACTGCACAAATTAAATTATTTAATAAATAGAACCAAATCTTGTACATGATTAACAATATAAAAAATTTGGGGGGAACTTGAAAGTATAAGAGTTCAAACCAGAAGAGAACTAACGCAATGCACAAGAGCCAAGAATAAATATTTGTTTCGACGTTATAAAATTAATGCATTCATTACCTTACGCGAAGCCCTCGACAACATTTAAACTTCTCGTTCGCGGATAGCCGGTTATAAAAAGAAGAAATAAACTTCGGGTATGTATATTTGATAAAGCCGTAGTCCTGGCAATATAGTTCGTTGCGCGCCTGTACACTGAAAATTGTACGAACGCTATACCTCAGAGGTCGTCGCAGGGGAGATACTTCAAACTTTCATTAGACGTTATCCCAGGTGGCACTGGTGATATAACAGTGACGCTGCCTAGTTAAAAGTTTGGCATATCGTCGATTTTCTAGCTAAATCGACGCCAAGGCATCTTCCAACATCTAAGGGACGCACGTCACTTAAATCACTATCTGGGGTTCCGCGCACTTATCAAATTATACTAAAACCTAATCAGAAAAAGATTTTTAATTTAAGTTAACTCGAGAAGTTAATAAATTGATTAAGTTAATAAACCAGAGCACCGCAAAAACTTATTTATTGTTAAATATGCAAGCCGTCGTTGGTTAATAAATCAGAAAACGTTGCGGGCAAAAACTAGCCCGCCTTCAAGGATAATGTATGTCTATTATCCTTATACAATCAATATGTTGACCCTAACCCCAAAACTTAGTGTAACATTTGCAGAAGATAGGATTTTGTTGGAGATTTACGATTACATTTTATGTGGACGGTCAAATAATTTCGTTCAAGTTCTCTAAAATTACAGTCCCCTTCGTTTATGATATAATAGAGATTCGGGCGAAAGCTCTAAAGCTCCTGATTGCGTATTCAAATGTTTTTTGTTATTAATTGTTGTATTCAAAGAGAAACACTTAATTATGTTTTACCCAATGAAAATTTATTTACAAATGGCGAATTTTTTCAACGGATTTGATTATTTTAATTCTCGTAATTGAATAAGTAAAAGTTGCCAAAAATTTTTTATTTTTGTAGAATTTGAGTGCGAGTTCTTAACATAAAATGAGAAGTGCAATGTCTAATTTAGTAAGTCCGTCAGAGACTTGTGAAATATTCATTTTTGCCCCCCTTTTTTACGGCCTCACGTAACCACGTATCCGGAATTTTATTCGCGACTCAAAAAAAATATTCGTGTCGCGCGTAAAAAATTCAATAGAGCCCCCGCCCTTTAGTCTTTACGACACCACTTTTCTGCACCAGCAAGCGAAAATAAATAAAACATTTCATAAGTAAGTAATACTCGCGAGCGTTTCGGCAAGTGAGAACTAATCCGGCAAAGAGCTTCCGGAAAGTAAATTTTTCAGTGGCAGCTGGATATATCGGGCACCGGCCGGCTCACACGGACGTCCCGGGTAACAAACGATCGCTCCTCCAAAAAGAAATAGAACCGAGATGGTCGCAAGATAAATTCAGCTCCGAAAAGATCGCGGTCAAACTAAAATGCGATTACATGAAAAGTGGAACAAAGAGATGCCCATTTCTTCTTCTCGAGGGTATGTTCTTAACCTAAATCTCGCTACGAGGAGACGAAAAAATACGCTACTTTCTAATAAAACAAATTACAATACAAAATGGAGTTATTCTTTCTGACACTAGTACATTTACAAATGCACATAAAACACTCTTACTTGCACAGAGAGGAATGACAGTGAGATTTTACACAATATTATGTAAATTATTAACAAAATTGTGAATTTAAAAAAAATTCCGATATAACATAAGTTTTGGGAAAAATATAGAAGGGTATTATTTTAAATTTAAGAGAACTTTGCTAAGTAAACATAACATATGCAACAATCACCAATAAATCTTAGAGTTTAACACCTGGTTGCTATATTGCTGCTAGAGGGTCTCTCTCTTCAATAAGACGTAATTTTTGTCTTACACGTCGCATCAGGGTTTGGACGCTTTCTAAATCTAATTCTCTAATTTTTTGAAGAATTCTTTGCCGCAATTGTTGTTCATTTTGGACTTCCCAACCTTTATCATACACCTTTCTTGCCAATAGGGCCCAAAAATTTTCAATTAGCCTTGCCTGAAGGACATTTGGAGGGACATATGGCACATGGTGGGCTTCTAATCAGTTTAGTGTATCTCTGGCATAATGCAATGTTGCCAAAACATATAATCATCATTAGCATGATGCTGATTAATAAAAATAATTAATTTTGATAGACAATTTCGGATGTATACTACAGCATTCACTGCCTGGCCTCTTACATGGCCTACATAGGGCCTAGATATGCCCGCCTCAAAAATATTGTCCGAAAATTTTGCTTACTTTTGGTATCTTACGTTAAAGGGAGTGTCTTCAATATTTTCCGTATAGAAGCCTGCATATCCAGGAAGTTCTGCATGGTCGAAGGTAAAATATTTTTCGTCGTCCATGATTATGATCCGGTTGTGCGCGAAATGACGACGTCTCAAAGCTCGGCAACAACCAGTGATTCTAGCCAATTGTGCGGGAGTATACTTGGGGCATTTCTTGCGTATTCTGTATTTTAGGCCTGTTCTTGCAATGTAACGAGAAATTGTAGCATTTAAACCGCGGAAATGACGGAAAAGCTTGCGGGTAGACACTCCAATGGTGTTTCTGGAAAGATTGACTAGTCTGTTGACTTGAACTTCAGTTAACGCACGTGGACGGCCTGTTTTTGGTAGGTTTATACATGGAATTCCCTCTTCGCATTCCCGAAATGTCAGATATATGATACTTTTTGAAATATTTTGTCCGCGAAACAAGATGACTATATCTCGTCTAGGCAGCTGTCGAACCAGGTTGTAGATCAGTTTCGCAAATGACAAACGAAAATGTGAAATGTTAAACAAATTGATATAACACCTAGCAACATGTTTCGCCATAGTTTACTAGATGTGTTGGTTTTACTATGTCACAGAGAGCATTTAAAATTTTTCCCAAAACTTATGTAACAGGTGTCATTTCCAAGTCAACCTCAAAACCCCAAAAAGTTTACATTTGTTCGAGCAAAATTATTGGTCCATTTTGGAGTAATATGTGCCACATTAATTTGATTATTGTACTACAATAAATTCGAAGATAAAGTTTCAACATCAAGCTTTGTTGTGTAAAATTATACATCTTATGTAAAAATTTACTGCAGCAAAGCGTGAAGATTTTATTTTCACATTTTGTTGTATAAAGTTCTGCACATTATGTAAAACAACAATAGAATTGCAATAAAAAGTTTTCTACAATTGGAAAATGATTAAATTGTTAACTCGTTAGAAAAAATTACCATTGGATATGTTAACATCTTATAGAAATTGTTGAATAGTATTGAAGTGCGGTGTGATAACGTGATTATTGGGCGTTAAATGTGGATGACGATTAGGTGATGTACGTGACTTATACGTGTTTGACGTATGAACGGGAATTCAGTACAGTGTTGGAGAAATTATTTAAAGGTAAATACGAATGTCTCTAAGTTAAATATTCTTTTATCTTATTTTTTAACGTCTTAAGCCTGTGAACTTCTTCACAAGATCTGCAACATCGAATCCACATCTTGCCCGATTAAGAATCAAAATTCGTTATCAGCGGCGACAAAGTGTTAACACTTTGTGTTAACAATCACCCAATGTGTTATTGGTTCCATATATTGTGTGAAAATTTTACAGTTAATAGTGTAATTCTGTATACATCTCTAAACAAGAAGGTCACAGCCGATTGCTCACAATAGCAATAAAAATGTAATGAAAAGTTTAAGGTGCGACATCTTGCAATCGCTTTTTGACCTAACTTTGTATGACCTTTACTGTATTACTTTACATACACTGTGTTAAATAATACTAGGTATATATTTGTCAATTTTTACTAAATAAATGGAAAAATGTTCTATATGAAATAATATTTAATTCAACAATTATATATGTTTACATTTTGTCTATAGAATTAATTTACATATTTTATGGTAACACATTTACTAATAAATTCCGCGATTTTCTCAAAAATGTGTAATACTTTTCTACAAATATTATTTTACAACCAGATATAAACATTTTCTATTTATTGTGGGTGTCTTCAATTTAGTAACAATTTATGGATATAAATTCTACAGTTGTATTAACAAATACATTATTTTTTCTCTGTATAAGTACACACATAAATATCTGGAGTTCTTACTAACACCTTTTTATCTCCTTTTTGGTATTCGCTCGCGTGCATCCGTTTCTGATCTTTAAGTAAACGCAATTAGGACTTTTAACTTTGTTGTCTCCTAAATTGGGATTTTAATCCTCGCGGTAACTGTTTCTATCTTTGAAGGAGTTAATATTATCCAGGAAAAGATGAGTTAATATTATCCAGGAAAAAAGAGAGGTAGTAATTTGTATCCCTAAAGGAATTAGTATTAGTAGTCTTCCACTCCTCTACTCTTTAGAGCCGGAGTACCAGAGTCGAAGGATGTATTGTCAAAGGGTCCTTCGATGTCTAGAAAGGCAGCTAAAAGGACCCCATTATTTTAAAGAGAGCATGTATACAGTCTGGCACATTTTGGAGTACTTTGGATTTCCTCACAATGGCTTCTCCACGTTGCTCTTTTGTACTAATCCTTCCTGGAAACTCAATATCTTCCAAATTTTTGTTTAATCCTATTAACTCCATTTTTTTATGTGTGTACAATTAAATCAACGTGGAAAATATGGGCTAAGGAAATTCTGCGTTTACTTTTCATTACCAACACACATAAAAATCTGTAAACTTTTCGGCAATCCTCCATGCCCATCTGCTTCTGATGTTAAAATAAACAATGCTAGGACGTTCAACTTTAAAAACTGTTAATGTTGTCTTCAAAAGTGGCATTTTAATCCTTGCAGTAGATATTTCTATCTTTCAAGGAGTTAATGTTATCCAGGAAAAGAGAGAGATTTAACTTGTGAAGTAGTAATTTGTAAACTATCGAGCATTTCTATCCTTAAAGGAGTTGGTTTTATCCAGAAAATGAAAGAATCTTTACTGTTGAGGCAGTCGCTTTTATTTTAACTACCTCAAAAAGATGAATGCACCCTTCTATATTTTTCCCAAAACTTATTTAACAGGTGTTAAGTGTGAATTAACACCTTCTGATAATATTTCTTCTTTTTTGGATTAAATGCGGTGTCGACTTTCATCAATTCAGACAAGATATTTTGCTATTTAGTGTAACTTATCTCCTACTTATTGAGTTAATGAATTATGGATATATTAACTGTACGGTGTTAAACAGGAGTTGAGCTTATCCTTGTTGAAATAAAGTTATTTCACCTTTTTTTAACTCTTATTTTATAGACACATTTTAATCAGCAAAAGATAAAAATAATACTCAATTTGTTAATCACTACAACTTTTCAGGTAAAACCTTATCCATATAGTAACACCGATTAGGAGGATAAAAATTTATCCCAAAAATGTCTATGTGTGTAAATCAATTATAAAATTAAAAATTAAATTTGTAGACTGGTCCCTTCTGTTTACATAGGTAAATTTAAATCTGATACTTTATTCAGCAAATAGTGTAAGTTCATAGAAAACAAAATGTATTGAGTAAACCTGCCAACAGCAAAACAAACAAATATAAAATTACAGAACATTCAAATTGACAGCTTCAATTTAAATTTCGATAAAACGTCGAGTTTTAAAGCGGCCGACGCAAATGCAGTTTATTAATCAACAAAACTAAACAAATCTCCCCATCCAGTATATGATTCCCGGTCAAACTTTTCTATTAAATCGGACGGACACACGTCATGCAGTTACTACAGAAAAGTTGTTGGCGCGTTGGCCAGGTTCACCGTGAACTTCAAACAATCGGATAGAGAAATAATTACACGGACATCTGGCCATGTCAGGCCTAGGGTAATACGAAATGTGCACAGTGGCTGGAGCAATATACCTACCTGTCTGCCGGATCAACTAAAATACGCCTGACAGCTCTATTCAACCGATTCCAGTGAATCAATAAGCATCTACTTACCGGAGGATATGGTTGCATATCCGCTTGTTTGTTCGCGTCTGGGACATCTGCAGTCTGCATTCAACAAGTACGCAATTACCGGGGATTTTTATGATGTGTGAAGCTCTCATTCGGAATGTGCAGCAAGAATTTCGCACGAAGATCCGATATCTTTAATATTCACCAAGAACTTTTACGACAGAAATGCAATGGGAGATCTAGAAAATACTCAAACTTACTTATTGATCAAAAACCAGGAATGGAAACTGAGAAGAACAAATAAATCAATATGATAAGTTCACGAGTAGTAGAAACTAAGTGTTGTTTAGATCTTCAATGTCGTTCCATCTCTGCTTTAATCCTGTTGTTAACCCTTTTCGTTTTCTTTTTGTCATAATTTAGATTATTTGTAAAACATACTCAATAAACTCATGAGTGTGAATACAATTTTAATTAAACTATTAAATTAAAAAAAAAAAACCCTTTGCACAGGACTAAAAAGTGAGATTTTAATAACGCGAAGGTGAATTAAGGCGGAGATCCTCTTTTAAGTTGAAAGTATCGCGAAATAAAACAATAAACCGCAGATGACACAAAGAACTGACATGTCTGAAAGTTTTAAATTAATTTCAGTACAATAATTAGAAAATGCCCCGCGGCTAAGTGTAAAACCGAATAAGGGGGAGTAAATCTTGATTCCCTAAAGAGGTTACTTACTACTCTAATTTACAAAGTAAAAATGTAAATTCACAAATGAAATAATTTTCAACCGGGTAGACTTGCATTAAACCTAACACTTTTTGTTCTCCCTAATGTTTCTAAAGAAAGCAAAATGTAATTGAAAAAAATAAATAAAACTGTGTCGGATAAGATTTTCTAAAAATCATTTTAAGCTGGAACGTCAAACGCAAATTGAATTCTACTGATGTTTTCAATTCAGCAGCTTGTTCTTGACACGCTAACCTGTCACCCCATACTCACGAGTAAAGCTATATATTACAGCTATCAGCACAGCGAGAGGGGGGGAGTACGGCGGAGCTTTTGTTACGTAGGCAAAGCTTCCGTGCACCGCCACCGACCCATTTAACTTATTTATCCTGCGTTACGTACAAGACGAACAAATAAGTTCAGCGTATTTGTCAACCGCGAGTGTTTATTGTGCGATGTTTGTCGAACGAACGCTCCTATACAAACAGTCCAATATAGAGTTATACAAAGTTATACGTTAGATATAGTAAATAGACCCATGGTCAGCAAACAGTTACATTCATATTCATTCCATGCAGGTACTTCCTCTTCCAAGTTACCCAATTTAAAAATATTGACACACAAAAAGTGTAAATCTCCAAGACGTTTCAAATACATACTAGGAGTTCCACTTTTTTTAAATAACACCCTATTTGTAAAAAAATTATTTTGAAACTTACGCAAGTAATGAAAAATGTCTTACGTCTGCACAATGAAGTATCATTTATTAATGGTGACATATCCCTCGGGAACACGTTACATTTATGTCATCTAAAATTTAGTCCTTCGCCTGATTTAAAATTAACACCAATGTAGTTCAGCACGTCATTTATCACTATCAGTGAGAAAAATTAATTTATAACGCGCGGGTTTCGTCCTTGAATCCGTAGCGCATTTTATAATTATATGGAAACGATAAATTTGAATAAATTACATGTGACCTGTCCCGTTTAACGTGAACATTTTTAATGAAAACAATATTTTTAAACTCAATAAGCAAATTTAGATGTTGTACTTACCAATCGGCCCTCGTAATTGTTGTTTTTTATTTGAAAGTACCTAGGCTCTAAGCCGAGTAGGTATTACACAATTGCTTTGAAGCTATAGCTGATCTGAACAGTCATCTTGTGCATCGAAGCATTAGAGTAAGACACCCTTGCTCGATTTTAATGGAATTTTCTCATTTAAAACATCCCTTAGTCACCTCAGCAATCAATATAAGTAGAGAATTAGGAATAGAATGTTTTCTTTTCAATCTCACTAGGAATTCCAGCCATATAAAAAGAATCTCATTTCACAATAAGGATCAAAGCAAGCAATAAATTTTGAATTGTTACAAATGAAAGTCCACCGAATTTTTCTGGTCGAGAAGAGGGTGTAGAGGCAAGAAATTCTAAACCACCTCTTTGGAATGAGGAAATCACTTGCAACTATTCTTGAAAATTGTGTTTAAGATGAAATTACAACCAGAACTCAAGAAATCTGCCGAATTATTCTTGAAAACTGAGTTTAAGGTAAAGTTACAACCAGAATTAAAGAAATCTGCCGAATTCAAAGGTACAAGAAATAAAATGAGTTATTGGAGGATTAGAGGAAGAAAGAGAGAGCGAGGGCGAGGAAACTAATTTCGGGAAAGAAAGCAGCAATCAACCTCCAATTAGAAAATTTATAACAACTGTGCCGAACACGAGAATACCAAAAGAGGAAGCCTTGCAAAGAGATTGAAGAGGCATATAAAAAATACTCAAGAAATCTTTTGAACCAAAACAGAGAAATTTATCAAAATATAGTATTTAAGGTGAGCACGTCATGCAGCCAGGATAATAGAAAATTGTTGAACACAAGAAGACAAGAAGAAAAATGACTTTTTTTGGAAAAGAGAGCAGTATTGTCCAGAAAGACCTAAAGCATGTCAAGGCACGATTACAACTATAAGATCGTACATAAAAGAAAAAAGATCAATGAGTTAATTAATAGTCAAACAACAAGAACAATTTAAAATATTTTGCAATTCAATGAGCAATTTCAGATAATAATAATAAACTATAGAAAACCAATCATCAATTATTAAAATAAATCAATTATTTTTTATGATAAACCACTTACGATGTAGCAAATCGTTTTTCAAATAAAACGGTAATGTGTAAACAAGTTTTAATGTGATTTAATAAAAAGGACAACATGGTCGTCTCTCAATCGCACTTAAGTAATAAAAACAATTTCAAGTTGTTTGGAGTTAAATGTCAAATAGAATTTATTGACATTACGTAGTTGAGTGTGTGTTACTTGTTTAACGATTAGATGAGATTTACGGAAGCCGAAAAAAATCGAAATTTTAATGAAATTTGGGTTTGGAGATAGAAATCGGATAGAAATATGGATGAACGCTTTATTGCCTACGTTCAAAATACTTACCAAGGTGCCGAAACTATAACCTGTCTTGATAAAAATAGGACTAATTACATGCCTACACGTAGAGGAGGCAAACAAGGGGATCCTCTCTCTCCTTTTCTTTTCAACGCCATCATGGACGAGCTTATCGAAGGCCTACCAACTTCCGAATGGGTAACGAACAAATCTCGTGTTTGGCTTATGCTGGCGACTTAGTCCTTATGGCAACTCCTACAACCGGCATAAGATATTTACTGAAAAGGTGTAACAACTTCTTTCACAAACGAGGTCTCACCATCAATATCGCCAAATGTCAGTCGCTGTTGGTCAATTGCGTTCCATCCAAAAAGAAACGTCGGACGTCCATTGGCTCAAGATAAAGACAGACAATTGGATAGCATGTTAATGGTGCATAAAAATCCACATTCAACCCTCGTGAGAGTCGCTTCACATCTTAATTCGCCAAAGAATGCAGTTTATAGTCTTCTTCATAAGGAAAATTTTCATCCCTACAAAGTGCACTTGGTACAAGAGCTGTTCGATAATGATTTTGTTCGCTGAGATAATGATGGAATTCATTAGAAATATTCACTTTTCTGAAGAGGCAATATTTTGCTTAAATAGTACCATCAATAAGCATTGGATGATGGAGGTAAATACACAATATCCCCAAAAAGTTAACGTGTAGGCTGGGATAGTAGGTAATCGAATTAATCGAACGCTGGGTATCTGGACATCCTCCAATTTGGATTAATTCCGGCTTTAGCGGTACTGTTTCCTAAATCACCCGATACCAGAATTCAGTTACAGCAAGATGATGCGCCACCTCGTTATGCACGTCCAACATGGAAATGTCGACCAAATATTTCCTAATCGTTGGATTGATAGGTGGGACCTATTGAATGGCCGGCAAGATCTCCGGATCTTGAGGTGGGGGGTTGAAAATTGCATTTTTAAATGATGAATTAAAAATAAAAATCGACGTGTCCGAGCATTTTTCTGAAATAATTTTCTCAACCATTTTATAGAATCTGTCCGTTACTTTCGGGAAACACTGTGTATTCATTTCATTGCAGTTAAAAATGAGTTGCTAAATTGGGCGCAAAAAAGGAGCAAAAAAATTATAGTCAAAAACATCAGTTTATCTGTTCTCAATATGTAAAGATTTTCAAAGATTTGCTTGGACCCTGACCTTAACATGAAAAAGCAAGGAGAAAATGATCAGTATTGTTAAGTACCTAGGTACAAGTATAATAATAATAATAATGTCTTTATTGTACATCTGTTATCCCACAAAGAATACAAGAACGCAGGCTGCTCCACTTAACCTTTGTATCGGTTAGATAAATTAAGTAATCAAAACAAAAGAAAAAAATAATAAAAGAAAACCTACAATTAAAATTAAAATTAAAATTAAAATTAGAATTAGATGTCGCCCCCTGATCCTAATATTACAAAGGTAGAAAGAAAAGAAGAAGGAAGAACATATATAAGCAGAAACAAGGTGAATGAGTAATTATTAAAAGAAATATAGAGAATTGAAGCAGACAATGAAAAGTGTAGAAAAATAATGACACGGTTGCTCAACAAAAATATTTAATTCCTTATCAAGTAGCATATATAGCTTCTCCTTCAAGCTACCGTATGATGTGTTATTAGTAAAAATATCGTAGAATTTATTATGGATGCTGTATAAATTATATCGAAAAGAGCGTTTAACTATTTCGGAGTAGCCAAAGGTTGGTGTCATTAAGCCTTTATATCTAAGATTCAAGTTATGCACATCAGTACGATATGATATTTTATTGTAAAGATAGGGTGGACAATCTGTCTTCAAAATTTTAAAATATAAACTCGCTTCATGCAAGATACTAGAATTAGCCATGTTTAGCCAGCCGACTGACTAACCCTGTCAAATTTCCGCATTAGTCTTACGCAGGAGTTTTGTACTCTTTGCAATCTTGCAGACGACATTGAATCTAAGCATGGGCCATATATTACATCACAATAACTTAATTTGGACAGGACGATCAATTTGACCTTTTGATTGAAGTTATACCTACAACTTTAAGCCCGAGATATCCATTTCTAACAATATAAGAGACGTATTCTCTGAACCTCAGAGCAGAATCTATAGTTAAACCTAAATTTTTCATAATGTTCATTGGACACGACCCTTCCAGAATATACAAGCACTATCCACTGCTTGCTCCATTAACTTCTTCTTGCCAAAAATAATGAACTTCGATGGATTCAATCGAAGATAGTGCTTTTTAGAAGTAGCAGCCAATCTAGTTAAATTTGCATTTCATTGCTTACTTGTAATACTTGTGACGGATGAAAAGATTTATAAATTTGCACATCGTCGGCATAAAAATGAAATTTACTATTTTGAAAAGCTGTGCCAAAATTTGAAACATATAAACTGTACAAAAAGGGACTTAATATTGGGTCCTGTGGCACACCTAACTCTAAGAAATTGGAAGCGATATCGGAATAGAGAACCTTTGCAGCAAGTAATTTGAGATTAACTAACATGCTTCAGAATGGAGGTTAGCAAATTGTCTAGATACATTTTCAGTATCTAGTAACCTATTTCAGATACTGCTGAAAAAATGCATCTGTACCTGCATCATACTAAGATATAAACTTTAAACTTTTAAATGTAAATGTAACTTTCGATTTGCTGAATTATCAACATTTTATGTGTACAAGAATGCTCCTTTAATCACAGCTAGGGTCCCTAGATTGATTTGATATTTAACTTATCTAATAGAGTGTGGAAGAACAGTGTCATTTTTGTTGGTAATTACATTATTTACTTGACCACCCTGGTTTGGTGTTACACTTTGACATATAAGTAGATCACGAACTTGATTATACAGGCTGTTTCATTGAAGATGTATCAAACTTGAGGGACATTATTTCAAACAAAATATTTTAATAAAAAAATTTAATCGGAGCAAGTTGAAATTTGCATAATTTGGAGTCGATGTTTTTTGAAATACTGTAGCGCACGGAATCGTAAGCAAAACCGACGATCTAAATTGCATTTATGAATGGCACACAACTGCAGGGGGGTAATAAATCCATAAACAGCGAAGAAATTTATGACTAGATTTTATTTTGCCCTTGACCGAAAGCTCGGTGTATTGAACTTTGCCACACGTCGAATGCAGCAGCGATGTGAAATCGCGTGGATATTTAAACTTATTTAATTTCACGAATTACAAAGGTAGGGCTATGCAAAAATATGCATTTAGTATGTATGCTGTTACACATTAAAAATTGTTATTAAGATAAAATGTGAATGAGTAACAATCCATTCATTCTCATTTAAAGACCATCCTAAAAATATGCGACTTTGCTTCCCCTTCGATTTTCTGTAAATGTATTTATTACACAGAAAATTTTACAAAGAAACTTTTCTTTCTTTTTCCGGCATCTATCCGCATACCAAATTTGATGCATCTTCAATGAAACACCCAGTATATTACAAAATTTTATTTTAAGTAGAAAATTCTTGTTGAGTTGAAACGCGAATCTATTCGCAGCAAATCTATTTTTGAAATAATTACCAATAAAATAGTTATTTATATAACTAGTGTGTAAAGTAAGTATTTTTAATTGAGTGCGCCAGATAAGAAGAATGCATTTACACACGTGCTGTAAACAATATTTTTCCAATAAAATTTGTTAATTGAAATAAACACGTCTTCACAATGAAATGTCTTCTTGATATTAAAACCGTATTCACAATAATCACAATGTCTAGAATTTATAAAAATTGGTCGCTAGATTTATCTTGGTGTTTCCATTTTTTCAGTAGCAACAGTACTTTAGAAAAATAATATGACACATTCATTACCTACAGAAATAAAACATGATTTTTTAAAGTAACGAGAATATTCAATTCAAAAATTCATCTAGTTGGATTTGATTTTTAACGAAGGAAGAAAAACGAAAAAAGGATGACTTCCTAAACCGACTGACGTTTAACGGATCATAGTTGTCCCATAGTTACAGTATTTTGCTCATAATCAAATGTGAGATAACGTAAAGAGACACTTCGGAGTGATCAAGATTCAAGACCTGCTCATAATGTTATAAGAAGTTCAAAGGCTACTTTTCTACGCTATTGTACTTTTACTAGTATCTTGATTCCTTTAGTATTTTTAACAGTACCTACAATAATATGAATGATGCAAATGGTAACGTCTACAGTGTGCGCTGCTGATATATCGAATCATACAATTCCTGTTTGAAATTAATGACATATAACCAGAGAGCGGTCAGTTTTAGGTTTTGACATCAGAAGTACTCAGCTGGCCTTAAATAAATCATTTACAAGATGTTGAATGAGTTGAAAACGTAAATTTATGCATTACGCTTTCTGAATTGAACTGTTAACGTGTCTTAACATTTCTATGGAAGTTATTCAGTCCAGTAATGTGCAAAACAAGTTATTCGTAAAGAACATGTTCATTATTCAATAGAATTAAATAATGGGCAAGCTTTTAGTAACTTTAATTATTGGAATTGAATTGGAACTTTAACTTCTTGTTAGGCAAAACAATCAATTATATACTTCTTATTTTATGCCTTCACTAAATTAATTATTAAGACTTTCAGCCTTCACTGTACTAATTTATGGTAATATTTCATAACGAGAATGTGTATTTCAAAAGGAAAGTCAACGTTTTACTCCCTTAGGGCGTACACAATAACATTGTGGTAAAAATGAGGGCGAAAATATCATGTAATTAAATATCAATCAATCAAACTCATAAGCCGTGTTCAATATTACAGGACACAGCATCTGGGGGCGCCCGGACGCATTGTGATTGAATATGTGTCTGATGTGCGCAGAAATGCGGTTACAGCGGCCTCTAGAATAACCAATTACCGGGAAGAATACCTAAAACCCCGGGCTACATACACACACGGACTATCGCCGGCAACGACATTACTCACTATTCGTTTCGACCGATAAAACGTTCACGTATCCATCTTCGTCGGT
Organism: Serrognathus titanus; assembly: GCA_039766575.1. NCBI lineage: Eukaryota > Metazoa > Arthropoda > Insecta > Coleoptera > Lucanidae > Serrognathus > Serrognathus titanus. The sequence goes on from CM077911.1 coordinate 3,261,909, forward strand.
TCCGGCGGCGTCCTAATCTGATTTTCTATACAACATAATCAAGCGTTCCAGAAGTTGCGATAACACAAATCTACCGTGGAAGAAGAAAAAAAACTTTCTTTTCCGCGCGACGTTTCGATTAAAATACTGATTCTGCCCGAAGGAAATTAAAATCTTCTAACAGGTTGTTATGCGTCCCCGGAAGAGTGGGCATAACTTACCTGGAGTTGCGACGCCGCCGCCGCTGCTGCGGATGGACACTCCCGAGCACGCCCGAATCAACAGTTCTTTCCGGAAACACAAGGTTTCGTCGCCCGACGACACGCATAAGAGATCGCGGACTGCACGAGATATGGGGAATTGCGTCGGTCCAGCGCCCTCCATCGAGCAAGCGCGTCTTTCCGCCCCCACTCTACTTGATTTCATTATATCAAATCATATAATGGACAAGTGCGCCGCCGTTCCTCTTTTGATCCTTCAGTTCACATAACTAATTGTATATAAACGAAACACAGGAAAACGATACAATTAATTTTGTTTTGCGAACGCCTTGGGAAAATCTAAACGGAAAATGGAATTTTCATTTCACTCATTACACACCTAATGTATTTAGGGGTCGAAAGGGATGAAGTTATTGCATTTACTTTATTCATTTTTGCAAATTTAAGAATTAAGTCAAAACAACCTTTTCATGGTTTTCAGAACCATGTTGTTTGTGAAGCCCCTTGATGATGTAAAGGGGCTTCAAGCAAATGGTAGAAGGAAAGAGATATTAATGCTTTACATTGATTAAAAAAATGTTAGTTGTAATTATTCCTGTAAAAACAGGAAAAAAATGTTCAATATTCAACAAAAATATCAAAAAGTTTCGGATTATGTAATTACTGATTAACTTAATTAAACAATTAAAATGGCGGCGTCACGTCCAGAGAAGTTATAGAAAGGGCGGTCAGTCGGAAACAACTCTGATTATGTTTTCTAACGCTATTTGCGAGAAATGCGCTTAGAATTAGCAGTTCTGCACACGTGATAATGCAGTTCGCGTGTTTTCCGTTCCGTCGCTGCAGTCTCGCCCGGAATTCGATTCCGGACGTCGCGTCCGCAACGCCACCTAACACCGCCGCAGGGAATGATCGCGTCCGCACGTGACTCAGTCACACACAATCAAGATTTGCCCCGCATTTTTCGAGCCACCGAAAACTTTAACTTTACGACTTCATAGTGAATATTGTGCCTCGTAAATATAAATAAGAATTGTTTCTGTTTATGAACTTCCGAATGAAACTTTTTAATATTACCATATCTGTCCAACTTTGTTATGTATTTTTCGGGAGATTTTACAACCGTAACGCTTACACGAGATTTTCACAATAAGAAAATAAATTATGATGACGCTTGAATTATTTATGCTTCGGGGAGGGAAAAACTTATCACAAAAAGTTTCCGACCACATACAAACTAATATTCTCAAACGTTCAAATTACAATGCTAACGTAATAAATTTTAGATCACTTATTGGCGTACGTCGATAATTAGGAATGTTTCGACAGGACGAGCAAAAGCGTGGGTGCGAAACATATTCATTATCTTGTTATTTGGAAGGATCCAGTGGGCGCGTTATGTGACATTGATTAATTGAATCGCCAAGACTCGATGGTGTACCCTGTATCTGATTTAATTGCGGCCGATATTTGAGGTGCTTTTCAAATTATCTAAACCAATCTTCCATCCAAATAAGATAAGATCAGAAAAGGTTACGAAGAGCCCGGTAAATAAACGAATCCTTTCACCTTATTGCATTTAATAATGAAATATAATGACGATTAACAAACTAATACGAAACAAGACTATTATTTAAATGTAACAGATAGTTTAACAAAACGTAAATCAGAACACAAGCAATTATGGACAGTTTACTCGTGTCTATCATAACTATCTACAAGACAAGCTAAATTGGAACATTGCACTAACATGAATGTTACAACAGTGATGGACAGAATTTCATAACCCAAATAGAAGTTATGTTCTATGAAGTCGACATTATCAAAAAGAAAAGTCATTCATTCAAAGGTATTTGCTATTGTAAAGAAAAATTGATAATCAAGGAATGAAAAGGCAGTGTTTTTATCCTAAGCAAAAAGACTTTCAAAACTTAACTAAACTTAACGCCACGAACATGAGGTCCTTTAGTTCTTCCGTTAGTGATTTATTAACTTCTGCAAATTTAAAATTGACCATTAAGTATAAGAATTAAAATTTATTTTGTTTTATATTATCTTTCAACTTTCGTACTTATTTATTACTACTGATTAAAGGAATAAATTACGGTCAGGAAATTAAACTACATACAGTGAAAGTTCTTCTTGCGGACACTTCAAATCGGCATCCACAGAAGAAAATTGCTTTTATTTCTTGACAATGTCGGATCCCTTCCTCGTCAATTGAACCTAAAAAATTTGAAAATTGTGTTTTTACCCTCAAACGCGATTTCAATATGTCAGTCTTTGGACCAAGGTATAATATTTTTTTTTTATTCTATTATAAAGATGTTATGTTGAAAAATGTTCTAACAAAAATGAACGATGTGTCTGAGCTGTCAGAATCTATCAATTGTATTTTATAAAGATAACATGGAATAAAATAAATTTCACAACAATCAAGAATTTTTCCGTAAGGCTAGATTCGGAAAAATGTGAAAAATTCAATTGATTACGACCCTTGCCAATACTTGCTGCACTAATGCGGCATGCAAAAGACTTATGAGTAGGTGACCCTCAAAGAGGAAGAATTTATAGACATGGACCAAAAAGTACGGAAAAAGAAACAATAGTTTGAATCGCGACATCCTGCGATCACTTTTTGACACTACTTTGTACAGGAAATGACAAATTGCAGCTAGTTTGCTACTTAATAAGTCCTCCCATACAAGATGACCAATCGTGCTGTCAAAGCAAAGATTTGAAAAATTTTGTTGCAAATCGGTTTTGATTGTAGTGGAAGTTTCGAGCTACGCTTCTGCTGACTAGGCCCCAAATAGGGCCGAAACAGCTGTACAGAGGATGCTCGAGGTGTCCGCTAGAATGAAAACCGATTTACAACAAAATTTTTCGGAAGAAGAAACGTTCGATAATACAGATTTTTGCGCAAATGTTGAAGAATCTGTATGTATTATCTTGCTTACAAGAACTAGTGTTATGTATGTACGCTTTTTTTTAATAAATAAGAAATAAATGGAAACACGTAGTAAATTTTTGTTTTAAATACTTCTCGCTATTAAACAGACATCTCCCATAACAGAAGAAATTTTTTGGTACTGTGACTGTCCGCTTATTAGAGCTTTCATTGCGTTTATAAAGTGTGTTCAAAAACACCCACGTTTGGAGTTGGCCATGACTTGAGATAGCAACAAACAAAGTATGTCTTTACTTATTAATTGCATGTGCCATATGAACAAAAATAAACAGTAAAGTAAATTGAGATTATAAAAAACCCAGCACCGGATTTAATGCATTTTAAAACTCGATTTCTGACTCTATTTATTGCGTTTTCCAAAAGCTGAGGTATATTATTTATTTCTGAACTTCTCGCTAATTCGTTGTTTTAATTAATTAATAAAACAGAAGCAAGAGAGAATTAATTCCACAACAAAATTGTAACCTTAAAACTGGTTACGGTTATATTCAGAGCACCAACATACATGTACCAAACCAACGTCAACTGCAAACGCGGGAGTTTTTGAACGCACGTTATTTTATTGGAAAGGCATTATTTTAACTTGCGAGTGTACATTTTCGTATCCGTTTTAGTATAAAAGTAGTATGGAAATTAAGGGAGATTACGTTACCACAACAAAAAGTATTACTTACGATATACAGTGTGTAATCGAATAAGTTTCACTTGCTGTAATCACCATTAATTCATAAAAAAAAAGAAGCGAAGTTATGATATACATATGTGGTTTAAATGTCACAGTTGAGGGAAGCGTACAATTATGTGCGTAGAGGAAGGTCACTTATGACTTTCGTACGAGGGAATACGGAGATTAGCAGCGCGTTTCCAAGTCAAAACGATGTATGTACATGGTAGACAGTGGAAATCTGTTTCATGAGCTTAAAATATTTTGACATTTTAAAACGAAAAATCATGTTACCTGTTAAATGATATTAATAATTAATCGACTCAAGGCATTTTTCAAACTTGAATTTTCATATTCGCCATTATAGCTGCAATGACGATTATTATTTAATACATCATAGAAGCTCTTACTACTTAATTTTCTTATAGTTGCTACCATCGCTAATTAAAATTAAATGTAAACTGAAATTTGAAGACGAAAAGAACACGATTATACAGGGTTGTTCGGGAAAAGGGTTCAAGATTTCTGGACGTTAAACTTAATGCTTTCCTCGAACTCAACTTTGTTTATAAGTGCATTTATAAGGTAATCTTTTTTCTATTTACATATGTATTAATTATTCTCAATTCGTAGTAATGGGGTGGCTGTGATAACATCTCAGCTTTTTTCGCTATTTCTGCCTAATTTATAAAAAGGAAAACGGAAAGCAAAACGCTAAAAGCTTAACTGTAGCGTAATATGACAAATGAGTGTTTGATATATATTTGTAAAATATTTTAAATTTTTCTATACAGTATATAATCGAATAAGTTTCAATTGCTCTAAGTAACCACTATTAATACACAATAAGTTGTGGGCAAAGGTCAATAATAGCTTCGGAAAAACGTACACTTACTTTCTATAAAGACGATTGAGAAGCATGTGATTTAAATGCACCGGTTCGCAGTGTGCTATTTTAACAATCTAGCTGGACAAAAATGAATATAAATATAGATTCCAAAATGTACAATCTTACATTAAATCAGTAGTAGAATATTCATTTTATCCCAGAAGTAAAAAATATTAAGAAGGAATAACGACGAATGATGATTAATTCGATACAAAGTACTACTACTTAATACAACCAAAAATATTGCAATATATTTAAGTACTGTTTAAAAGTATATTTATCTTTTTAATTATTTAGTTACATTTACTTATCAGTATCTTACGTTTTTTAAAGTAAACGTAAAATAAAGCTATTACCATTAAGATCTTTATAAAATCATTATATTCTTTAATGACTACTTTTAAAATAGAGTTAAAGTTTTGACGCTGTATACCGTTTTATGCAATATTCAGTTCTTCTAGTCGATTCTAGTAATGATGCCGATATTCATAAAATTTTTAGGTCAACTGAGACGAGTTAATTAATTGCCATAACTGTCATAAGTGTCATCTTAAAAATTATAGTTTTCCACGTTTTTCATCTTGTACGAAAAGATGGTTCAAATTTCTCACCGATCAATTTTTTGATATATGGATTCTTAATTCGAAGAGTACAAGTACAGATGCTATTATAACATTTATTTTACTCAAGCTGGACAAAACTTCATTGCCGGATGATATTTTAAATAAATTAAAAATAACAGTCAAAAAATGAGCAAAGATAGAATAAGGGAGGCCATAATCAAAATCGATTTTTTAATGTCAACTGGTTAGAAGAAAATGTTTCTTTTTCTGATGTTGTGGTAAATATATCAAAAGATGCTACTATTAAGCAAGGTAGACCGGAAAAAGATTTTAAATCCGCCAGTTCAAAAACGAAGAAACGAAAAGTGATGAATTTAGTTGAAAACGAAAAGTCAAGAAGAATTATTAAAGGCAAATAAAATAAAATTACGAAGAGCTGGGAACAGAGATTCTGTTTCAATTATCAAAGAACTTTCCGACGCTTCGCCTGAAAAAGGTACTATGATTATAAAGGCCAAAATGTCTTTCATGGAAAAGCAGAAAAACTTAAATGCAGAACAAGCACTGGTACTAGTAATTGGTGCTAATCTTTCAACGCATCAGTATAGTGTTATACGTCAACAACCCAAATTAATTGGTTCGAAATTATATCCACCTTATTACAAAGTAAAGGCTGCCAAAAATTTATGTTATCCTTCTGAAATTACCATCTCAGGAACATCTGCTGAAATAAAACTTCAGTCATTAATCGATCACACTGTATTACGGTTATGCAAAGCATAAGAAGTTTTAGAACATTATATTAAAGAAAACTGTAGTTTTAACATAATTATAAAATGGGGTTGCGATGGAGCAGAACAAAAAATGTACCGACAAAAGTTTTCTGAAGAAGATTGTACTGATGAAACTTTATTTAGTATTTCGTTAGTCCCTATACAAAGTTTTGGTATGTTCAATGAAAAAAAATTATTTGGCAAAATCCTACACTATCATCAACCAGATATTATCGTCCAATTAAATTCATGTTTGCGAAGAAATCAGTTGCCATAATAACCACGGAAACGAAAAAAATTCAAGATCAAATTTCAGTATTCTCACCTTTAAAAATACTTGTGAACGACAAAGAAATTTTTATATATCCTAAGTTGATTTTTGTATGACAGATGGAAAAGTTTGCAATGCCGTATCATCGTGTGTCTCAGCTCAAACGTGTTATTTGTGTGGAGCCAAACCAAGTGAAATAAACCATCCCAATATTCTTTTACAAAAAACAGTAGATCAAAATTTTTTTTCTTTTGGATAATCACCTCTACATTCATGGATCCGTTGTTTTGAGTGTTTGCTTCACGTGTGCTACAGGCTTGATATAAAATCATGGCAAGTACGAGGTGCAGAGAATAAAAGTGTAGTTGCTGAGAAAAAGAAGCATGTCCAAGAAAGGTTTCGGAGCGAACTTTGTTTGTTGGTAGATATGCCTAAACAGCAAATGGGCAACACCAATGATGGCATCACGGCAGGCAGGTCAGTAACTGTACATAAAATATTGTATCACGGAAGATATATTTTTCTATACTTCCAATTGGACAGTATTCAGAGGAAGCCCGGGAAGCAAGAAATAAGGATAATGGAAAATATAGAGAATTATTTGCTAGAAAAACCTCAAGAACTGACACAAATACAGATTTATTGAACAGATTATTAATTAATCGGATCCATTTATTGCAAATTTACGCGTGTCCACAAACACTAAGCGAGGAAATATTATTCCAGAAGTTTTAGATTTATTGGAACAACCGTCAATTAATTAGTTAGTGACTCTGGGTAAAAACATGTTGGATACTTAATATATTTAGTTATTAGCGTTTGTCAATTACGTACAATAAATGATAGAGCAGTAAAGTCGCAAATGTAATACAATAAACGTTGAGCCAGGTCATTTCTAACTTTCGTACGCAAGAATACTGAGATCAGCAGTTAGTGATACGTAAGAAATGAAAAAAAAATTATGAAACATTTATGTTCTAATTCTTTGTTAGTATTTAAGTAATAGAAATACACAAAATAATTCTTACAAAATATTTTATTTCCTTAATTAATTAACTTAAGGAATTAAATTAAAACACCAATCATGAAATATACCCAACAACAAGTAAAATTTAGATAATACTTAATTCAATATTCACATTCTAAAAGTATTATTGAAAAAGAAGCATGTCGATATTCATCATCCCTTAATTTATGATTTTATTACTTTATTACGTTCAAACTACACAAACAAAATTCCGAAAGATCGTGCAGATTCATTTCAAGAAATAAATAAATGCATTATTGAATTTAAAGCATTTTCTTTCCTGAGTATGCAGGTCACCAAGTGTTGTAATGCAAACGAAGTCAATATTTACTTATTCATTTATTTTTTCAATCATTTAACAAACTAAATCACATGGCGTGTTATTTGTTTACAAAGTATGGAATATCATGAAGTAATTATTGTCGATTTTTTAATAAAAGAGATGATCAAAGATTATAGTACATTGTTTTATTGATGTAAATTGCTACACTTTTATGAGCACCAGTTATAAATTGTACTAGCAATACATAAAAATTGGCATAGAATTAATTAATTCAGTAATCAAGGCGAGTTGATATTTAGAAGCTTGACATTAAGTGAAGCTGTGAATAATAATAATAATAATAATAATAATAATAATCTTTATAATTTTGCTGGAACTTTGTTGTTTTACGATGTGTTTATAAAAACCGCAGATGCAATTATAGATTCCTAAACAAAGACAAATGCGCTCTTGTGGTAAGTTTTTTTTTGAGCTAGACCATTGATATTTACAGAGTGCGACGAAGAACTTACAGTATTGATAAGTGAAATCTAAACGATTACACCCTGTATAAAGAAAAGTTAAGTCGTACTTCAATTACGTATTTTTTTATCAAATTCAATGTCCGATGACTTTTATTTTCATCGAAATGCGTTGCTCCGTTGTTTGTTACATCATTTTCTCTCTGCGAACTTGTGAAAAGTATGAAACTTATACTCAACTTATACTACAAATTTCAAAAATTCGTTCTAGGAATGTAAGAAGTTCCGCTCAAAACTTACCTTGCGTATAAAACAACTTCTAATCGTTTAACTGCGCAGAAAAAAACAGAAACTATCGTGATTATCTCTGATTAAATTATATCTACTTTCGAGTAAACTGTATTAAATACTGGCTCGAATATACTAGGTGTTTCTTAACTTCACAAAAAATGAAAGCAGTTTTTGTATAACAATTGATTAATAAATATTAGAGATAATAAATGTTTTTGGCGAACAATGAAACAGTTTGATAGTCCCTGGTTTATTTTTATGACGTAATTACGTCCTCGGAGAAATATCATCACCGATATCAGCATCGGCTGTTAAGTGGCTCAGTTGTCAGCTGTACTTTGTCGCGTTGAAAACATGCCGAATTTTTCAATACTGTTCTTGTGGACATGATTTTAATTTACGGCGAATGTAGTCAAAATGCGTTGACTGCAGGACGTTTGTACGCACAGCGTTACAACGAATCAGTGTTTACAAGTGTGTGTGTGGGCAGATAAAAATCCTCATGCAATGCGACACCGTAGTTTTCAACAACGCTTTTCGGACAATCTGTGTCCAGGTATGTTAAACGGCACTTTAATCGTTCTATTTTTTTTACCTAATCGCTTGGACGAAATGGTGTATTTACGTTTCTTGCAAACTAATTTGCCGGAACTCCTGGAGGATGTAAATTTAAATATTAGAAAATATTAGACCCTAATCGAATAGATTTTTATCTGTGGGGACATTTAAAATACCTAGTGTACGCCGAAGAAGTAAATACAATAGACGAACTCAACGCACGTATTAACACAGCAGTAGAAAATATTCGACAACAGAATCAATTCCGTAACGCATGTGAATTCCAGCTTCGTCGAGCCGAGATATGTTTACGTCTCGCACAGAGGGGGAGGGACTTCAAACACTTATTGTAAGTGAAGGTCATCGTCCGTTGCGTCCAGCGATTCTAAACATTTTACAGGGAATTGCCAGATGTCGGTATGAATTTTTTTATTTTTTTTTCCTTTTAATTTTGATGCATTTCTGAGAATATCTCGTGCAACATACGCCATAAATTTTTTTGCATCAAGTTGAAGAACAGTCGGTATAATGCATTTCAAAATACAGCTTTTACAGTTAATTTTATTCATTTACATATTTTTATCGCAAATTCAAGGTGAGATGACATAAACGACGTTGCTCGGTTTTTAGTTATTTTCTCTCTGCAAACTCGTGAAAATCATAAAAGATATATTCAACTTGCTCTACAAATTTCAAAAAATCGTAATTCAAGTTAAGTTCCCCTCAAAACTCACCTTGGAAATCAAACAGCTCTTTATCGTTTTAACTGCACAGAAAAAGCTGAAACTATCGTGATTATCTCTGATTAAATTATTATTTAATTTGAAACAAACTGTATTAAATACTTGCTCGAACATAGAACGCGTTTCGAAATACAGCTTTTACAGTTACATGTATCTTGTAGGTACGTATGCGTTCGTGTACAGGTATAACTCTTGTAAGAGGTGGAGTTGTTTATGTTATTGATTAATACAAACTGAAAACACGCTCTGAAATTGACAGGGCGTTCATTTTAAGAAAAATGAGGGCACTTCGAATACAACAGTTACGCATTTCTTGATGTTACTCTAATGCCCTGCTTACTTGAGCGCCGCAATTAGAGAATTTATTTGAATTAGTTTTCTTCATTAGCAATCAGGTAAGTCTGACTTTGATTTATTTATTTTCAGGAAAGTGCTTTGAAGCTCGTTCTATTTATAAACGTTTTTAATACTCGGTCAACCAATAACATATAATTGTAACAGTATAACGGCGTTATCTCTTAAACAAACTTCCCTGTAATTACAGTATCTTTAATAATAATCACACCTCTCGCGACTGTAATTTAAGCCACCATCCTATCTGAACGGACAACACACCTAAAATATTGGTATTCGTGTACCCTTCAATTAACATAGGAGACCTCTAATAAATCTTTCAGAATATTACATCTATCATGTGTAATTTTCACGATATACTGATGCTGTGATCCAAAAAAATTGCCCTGTTGTTATTATATTTCGCAAGCCCACGCACTCGTTTATAAGTTATAATAAGAATTTATTGGCTTTATGTAAAGTTAAAAAAAACGGAGCTATGGAAAAGGTAGAAATTAGAAAGGTCGTTTGTTTGCCGCACCTAAAGTTTCTATAAATCGTCAGTTATCATGTTCGCCCATCTAATTGAAAATATGGGCTACTTATTAAACAAGACACACAAACGTCGTTTACACAAGGCATTACCCAAAACTTTTTATCACGAAAACGTTAACCGGCATTCTAAACATTAGCTCCTCGCTACATATAAATCTTGGGGCACGGTGTATGTATGTAAGAGAAAGATGTTTCACCTACATACATTGAGTTACACAAATCCTACCATTTTAGGTATGTGTTGTAATTAAACCGAAGTTTGTAGAAGTTCCGAACACGTCACGACGTATTTGCTATGTTAGAATAAATGGATGCAATTAAGGACTTGCACGCTCTGGTTGCACAAAGTGTTGCGCGCATAAAACGAAACGACGCCGAACGTTCTTATAGATTTCATAATTTATTAGGGGCGGTAATAAATTGAAGCAAGAAAATCGTCCGAAGTTTATGCGCTGGTCGTTTTCTAATACATGATTAAACTGAACGTGCTTGATGGAAACTAAAACTAAAAATTCCGCATCAAGTTTATAGTTACTTCAACGCTTAAAGTATTTTCATTAATTTAACGAAGACAATTGCAAAATTTATAGACTAAAATGTATTACTAAAGTAGTAATTATAAATATATTTTGTATTTTAGTTTTCCAGAAACATTTGGTAAAAAATTGTCTTCAAAACGACGATATACGAGGTTTGTTCAACAAAAAAGGTGACTTTTTATTTCTATCGAAAAATGTTTATTCATCAATATCTATTTTGTCCCCTTCAAAGTAATTCCCCTCAGATATAATACACTTGTGCCAGCGCTGTTTCCAATCCTCAAAGCACTTCTGATATATGCTTTTTGGTATGGCCTTCAGCTCTTCCAGCGGTGCGGTCTTTATTTCCTCAGTCGTGGCAAACCTCCGTCCTTTCATGGGTCTTCTCAGTTTTGGGAATAGGAAAAAGTCGCAGGGGTCCAAGTCCGGTGAATACGGTAGCTGAGGCATGATTACGGTGTTGTTTTTGGCCAAAAAGTCACAAACAAGCAACGATGTGTGAGCAGGTGCATTATCGTGATGCAAAAGCCATGAATTGTTTTACCACAAATCCGAGCGTTTTCTTCATATTGCTTCAGGCAAATGGCGCATAACTTCAAGGTAATATTCCTTGTTGACCGTGCGACCTTCTGACAAGAACTCACGATGCACCACGCCATTGTAATCGAAGAAAACAGTGAGCAAAACCTTCACATTTGACCGAACTTGGCGTGCTTTTTTCGGTCTTGGCTATTCTGGCTTCTGGGTTTCGACATCATAACCATATACCCATGTTTCTACACCAGTTATGACCCTTTTGAGCAAATCTGGATCGTCGTTGACGTCATTCAACAGCTCCTGAGCGATGCTCATGCGACGGTTCTTTTGGTCATAATTTAGTAATTTCGGAACAAACTTCGCTGCCACACCTTTCATGCCCAAAACATCCGAAAAAATTGCATGACATGAGCCAACCGATACGCGACATGTTCAGCAACTTCTCTAATAGTGATTCGACGATTCTCCATAACAATTTTATTCACTGCTTCAACGTTTTCATCGGTTGTGCTGGGGCGTTTAGGGCGGGCATCGTCATTAACATCTTCTCGGCCTTCTGAGAAGAGCTTGTACTACTTACATATAAACATTTTTTTTGCTCAAAGTAGACTCTCCAAATGCCACAGTCAACGTTTTAAGTGCTTAATATTATTTTTCACACAAAATTTAATGCAGACGCTTGGCCGTCTTGCATGGGATGACTTATCAAATAGCAAATTGGCTGCAATTTGTCATTCCTAATATACTGTTGTGTCAAAAAGTGATTGCATGATGTCTCGATTCAAATTATTCGAAATAAATAGTCATAATAATTTTGTTATGTGTGAAATTGACTTTTAAACGGAATTGATGTATTCAGCAGTGATGCCATCCGGGTTGTACAAATTTCACTACATCTCCCATCAATCTAAACTGCGTTGACGCTGGCGCGTTGCGTAGACCATCCATTGTCGCTATTCTATTTTCAGTTGAAGGCAGATGTAGCGGGTTTGATGGCAAGCTGGTGATCATCTGAAACACGAACTCCTTAACACATGCACGCAATAATCTGAAGTGAATTATTCCGTATAAACTGCATAAAATAAGGATAACAACTTTGAACACCTGCTTTGACAGGTTAAGAAATAAATCACTACAACACGAAAACAATTCAAATCTCCGTGTTAAGTATTTTACTTTCATTTTAATTTAAATTGTAAGTTTATTCCCATAAGCTATGTGTCCGTCATAAACATTTCAGCATCTTTGTATGGCCCCATATTATTATATATTATATTACCCTCCCCCCGCATTTTAATCAGTTGGTTTTCGTTATGTCGTTTATTCGGTTTATCACTGATGTTTATCGCTGATGTTTGAATAATAAAGGACTTTGCTAATAACAAAGATATCATGATGACAACCAAAATTTTAAATACTATAATCAGTAAACACATTCGTAATTTGTTTTGTTTATTAATTATTATACACTGGGTTTCAAAAAAAAATGAACCACCCTGAAGGAGTAGATGCAGAACTTTGAAATTGCGTGAAAATGACAAGCGCATGCAGACAAACAAATGATTAAATTATCAATTAAATCTAACACTATTCAAATAAAAATTAATAATGTATTGCATCTCCTCGGACTCTTATACATTCAACAAGCCTTCTGGGCATGTAGAAAATCAGGTGGTCGATTGTCTCTTGAGGGAGCTCATTCCAGGCTACTTGCAGCTGTTGACGCAATTCGTCTAGCGTGTTAGGAGGATGAGGTAACTGACGCAGTCTTCTGTCCATCATGTCCCAGACATGTTCGATTGGATTTAGATCCGGTGATCTTGGCGGCCAAGACAAAATGTTTACATTGTTTTCTGCTAGGAAGTCTAAAATTATTGTGGGCAATATGAGGGCGCGCGTTATCATGCTGAAAGACAGGCTCAGAATGCCACAAGCAAAATCCGGATTCATCACTAAAGATGATTTCTTTCCATTGCTGCCTGTCTTGACTCCACTGCAGTCTGATAGCCTTGTGTTGTATTGTCATAGGTAGACGAAAATAAAGACGATATGAGCGCAGTCCCCAAGAACGTATTCGGCGATAACTCGTGCTCATTAGAGACTCTTCAACCAGTTGCTCTTACCCATTTGATTCCAGCAGCTCGTGAAGGTTCTGAAGGGTCCTGAATTGCACTTCGTCTTAAGAGGCGATCTTCCTCTTCTTGTGTTGCTCTGGGACGTCCACTACCCTCACGACGAGCTTTTAGGTGTTCTTCCTGCCAATCTCTCCAAGTTCGTCTCACAGTAGCATGCGGACGACTTACACGTCTACAAATTTACCGAAAGCTTAAGCCAGCTTCGGGCATCCCGATAATTCGCCCTCTTTCAAAGGGTATAAGTTGGTGAAAATTTGCACGTCTTCGCACTCGTGGCATTGTTAGAGGTACCAACAAGTACACCAGTAAAAAGGCAAACTAATATGGCGAAATAACACGATAAAGAAGGTAACTGAAATAAAGACTTGTCCGGTGATAACTAAGCGGAGTGACAAATGTGTCATTATTTAATCATGCTTTTGTCTCCATGCACTTCCTATTTCCATGCAGTTTTAAAGTTCTACGTTTACTCCTTCGGGGTGGTTCATTTTTTTTTTTTTTTTGAAACGCAGAATAATTTCGTTTTGTGTACCCTGTTCAATGAGAAACAAATCATTATAAAAGACAAATTATTAACACAAATTTGTACAAAGTCTAACAAAATTCAATGCGTGCGTTTGGTGTGTTATTTTTTAAAACCACGTCGTAAATATGATTCGCTTCGATGTAAGTATTTCACTTTTCTATACCTGTGAAAACGTAATTGACTTTAATTAATGTCGTAGCAGATAATACACTAACGCAATAATCATCAGCAGTGTAGCTATCTGTGTGTTATTAGTTTACGGTTTATGTTGTTAGTTTTGGTGTGAAGAGAAACCATAATTATTTATATTTATAAATTTTAACACAAATGTAAATATTTTAAAAGTGTTTAACGCTATGCAGTCTAATAGTTTCCGATGGCCAATTGCGTACCAGGAGTTATTATACCGTACCCAGAGCACATATACCGTATAATTTAATACTTGCCAACATGTTAACAGGAATAAAAAGAAAACAATTTGCTGCATGCACCTAATAATTTATACAACTCAAGTACCACGTCATAAACAAGAATTACGGAAGATTCACACTTGTTTCGTTCATTTGCTGGCGGTGTATAATAACGAGTCGTTTAACGTTGGCGTTACTTAAATGCTAACTAGCCGAAGAAGTTGAAAAGTGCGTGACTTGCCGCCACTTAAGTCACGCCCATAATTATCCCTTGTTTAATCGGGATGCTATAAGCTGGTTTATTCCACCGAGGCGGCTTCATAATTACAGCGCGAACGTTTCTTGCACTTGTGATGTGAACGTGGCGCCCGCTCTTATTTTACACGTCCGTGTCTTGAGAAATTAATCGAGATGATTCCGATAAGGAAAACCGTGTTTACATCCAAAAGCAGATGATTATATTCGCCTCTCGTTTTGTTTTTTCTTCAATTTGTTGAGACCTGGCACTTTTACATTTATAAGCACACCTTGTCGTGCATGCATAATTTATTTTCAGGGAAGATTGTAATCGTTAATTTACTTACGTTTTTGGAAAGGAAGTTTTAATTTAATGTCAGTTAATTTTGGGGAAAAAGTCATTCACAAAATTGCCATCACTTTCTTATCCTACTGTATAATTTTTTCTGCTCTAGTAAATTAATTATTCTAATTTCTTTCTTGCAACTAATTAGCATCCTAAATGAATCAGTTTAGCGATTTAATTCCTCACGTTAAATGCAATTTTTAACCGAATTGGAACGGTGCTTAAAAATTCGTTGCAGAAAAAATAAACAATAATTAATTAAAAAATAATATTAGTACGGCGGGGAAGAACAGAGAGGTCGTCATCTTAAATTGCTCTGGGCACAACAAAAGAGCGGAATTCCTTGCAAATTACTTCGTTTTTTCAATTAAAACCGTTCCGTTCCCGTGTTCCCGGCACAACGGCCGTTGGTGGAGCGTTAAAATTAAAAACAACTCCGTTATTGTTGTTTTGGGGGAATTAATTTTGCGGAAAAAATTATTCGCTTTTGTTCGGGGTTGCCGAAAATTGTCTTGAAAAAAATCGGAATGTTTCGACATAAAATTTAAAGACAGTTGGTAAAGCAATTTAATTGAAAAAAATCTAGAATTTACAACAGATAAAACATATTTCGATATTAGGTTATAATAGCGCTTTCGATTGGGGTATACTGATTGCACTCAGTATATTTGCAACTTCTTTTAACCTCATATAATAACACGAGATGAAGATACTCCGATTGCGCTAACGCTACTAATAGCGTTAGAAGATACTAATATTTTTATCTCATTCTATTATATGAGGTTAAAACGAGATGAAAATACTCTAAAAAGGTACGTTTTCGATTGTTCTAGAACACTATCAGGGCATCTCCACCCCTTATTGTTACATGAGGTTCAAATTAAATGAGAATTGCTCTGACATCGCTCTAGAACGGTCAATCGAAAACGCTACAAGTGCATATACTGCTCCCCAGTCGAAAGCACTATGAAAATAAAACTGCAACTGTTTGACAACTATCGTCTGTCAAACGTCAGTCGCCCTTTTTTCTTTCATCCAAAAATTGGAATCAACTTCATAAATTTTTCAATTGAACTTATTTGACTGACTAATTATAAATTGCTTTTATCACTACCTACTAGAGAGCGATGTATTAAAAAATTTAAATGCAGAATCGACCCCAAATTTAAGTAGACTTGGAAAAGAAGTGCCAAAATGTCATCCAATTATGGCGAAAATCACGATGCTTCACTTAATATGCTTCTGACTTTCATTAAATAACTTTTTAATATTGATTTTAAAAAAGTAAAAAGCTTATAATAACTAAAAGAACTCTAAGCATTAAGGTTAAAGTTATTCCTTATACTTTAATTTATAATTCTGCCGAATTTAGCGAAAAAAAAACGTTTATAGTAAATATTTAAAGAGAAATAGAAAGTCAGACCGTTTTCAACAAAATGTTAATTTACTTTTAGTTGGTGAAATAAATAGAAATATTTTATGTGCTACTGTTTGGAGGATCAAGTGTCTTTCTATAAGAACATGCACAGGGTCTTCCATTTAAAAAAATCCTGCTACACGCTGCCATTATTTAACGGAACATTCTGTATGTGTCTAAATAATTTTAGTTTATAGCGCTGCATATATAGAATCTTCTTGTGAAAGAAAGAAAATTTTATCTCGTCCCATAAATGAGCAATGGAAGAAAGCACCTTTAGTAACTCTTCTGTATACGTGTTTACGAACTTTTCTTTCCATTTTTATTGGAAACTTTACATACATAATTACTCACGGATTAAAAAAGTCATAATATTTTAGATTTAATTGTGAATTTCATACTTGTACGTGTATATTTAGTCTACAAACGAAATACAAATCTAAAATTATATGAATGAAGCAACATGTATGTCTACAAGCATAACTCTGTGTTTGTAGCAGACATAAATAAAATTCAAAAATTATTTAGTTATAAAATCAGATACATTTCTTTAAAGATAGAATGACTTTAAATCACAATAAATTTCACAAACCTCATTATTTATTTATAATTAATTTACAAGGTGAGATAATGATACTGCTGCCATCTGTAGTTCTACACGTGAAATTCCACGGGTAAACATAATTCTGTGTTACCGACATTCGTAAGGTGGTATGGAAATTTAGAAATAAGTAGCTTATGTATGTTATAACCCCGAAAAATATGAAATTAGGCACTCACAGTAAAGTAGGAATTAGTTGGTAAGTCGCCCAACTCCCGGAGCTAATTTAAATTCAGCATAATCTATGAGTTAGGTTAGGTGAGGTTAACTCCTCTGTTGCAGGGGAATAATCACATCACTTGGTATATTCGGATTCTACTTATCCAAACGCAGCATCGACAAGCAACGTTACGAGCATATGAAAGTTAGGGAACGCATTAGGCAAGCGAACTACGGTGAGTACGAGTCGAGCCCTAGGAAGTACGCAAACTGAAATGGCACAACTGGAGCAACAGAAGCTGCAGCTGCTGCAAGAACTCGAAATCGAAATGATGGCCGACATGTACAATCGATTGACAGCAGCCTGTCATAAGAAGTGCATACCCCCAACGTACGGAGACGCAGAGATTGCCAAGGGTGAAGCCGTGTGTTTGGATCGATGTGTTTCCAAGTTTTTAGAGATTCACGAGAGGATCGGTAAGAAGTTGGGACAGCTTTCAATGCAGGACGAGCAGTTATTGAAAAAGTAATGTGTTTTTGTTACTCATTAATTAATTACATGTAGTTATAAACAAGGTGTTGCCCCTACAACATACAAATACATCTAATGTAGTGATAATGTGATTGAGTTAGAAATAAACGTTTAATTAATTATTATTAAAGTAGTATCATCATTTATACCTTACGTTTTTCGGATAAACTCAGTTACGTTGTTGTGTTTGAAACAATATATGCCTTTTCATATAACAATAATTCCTCAATTTTTTTTAAAATTATTCACTGCAAATGAAATACCATGTGTCCATTCATGTCCAATACATTTTTGATAAAGGTAAACCATAAAAGCAGGATTGCCAGATTTTTTTATAGGCGATGTCACCTTTTAAGTTCCAGTTTTCAAAAATAAAAAAGTAATTGTTCTATGTGTTTCAAGAGAATTAGGAAAAATAAAACAAATACAAACAAAAAACCAAAAATGAAATGAAAAAATGAAAAGCAAGAGACAAATAGAAAATAAAGCAATAACCGAATATGGAACCAACTAAAAATGAAATCAAGTTGAAAGGAAAACAAAATTGAAGAAAAGAAATCAAAAACTTAAGCATAATGAAATGAGGCAAGTGGAAAACAAGGAAAACAAAATGAAGAATATAAATCAAAAACCAAAACAGAAAACAAATAAAGAATGAAACAAGACAAGTTAAAAGAAATACAAGGAAAAAAATATATGAAAGAGAACTCAAAGGAAAGACCAAGTGGAAATGAAAATCTAAAAATAAATGAAAAGTTAGAAGGAAAAAACAAATGAAAAATAAAAAGCCCATATTAAATGAAAAGGATGACCACTGAAAAACAATAAAAAAATGAAAATGAAAAACCAAATAAAGACCAAATGCAAATAAAAAACTGAACGGAAAGGAAAAATTAAAAAAAAAATGAAATGAAAAACAAAAAGCAAACATTTAAAATAAATATTATACAAAAAAAAAATACAATGAAAAAACTCAATTGAAAGATCAAAGGTAAATGAAAAACTAAAAGAAAAAGGGGAGATTAAGGGAAAAGAATAAATAAAAAAAAACAAAAATTGGCATATAAAAAATTATTTTTAAATTTTTAAACATTTAAATAAATGAACACAAATAAAAAAATTTAAATATTAAAAACAAATAAACTAAAATTAAAAAATGAAACGATAAAAGCAAAAAGAAACCTGAAAGTTAAATTAAAAAATGAAAACAAAAAATGGTAAAAAATTGACAAGCCTGGGACTTTTTAAAATATCAACGAAATTAAATTTTTCCCATTTCGTTTAAAAAAAACAAAAAACAATTGAATAATGTGAAGACGTTGGATTGATACATGGAAAAAAATGTAGAATTAAATTTTAAAAAAAAAACAAAAAATTTAACAAAAACATGACAAATTAACTTCTCTGTTACACTTAAAAAAAAACAAATAAAAAACAAAAACGGGTTGCTAAAAAAAATTGAAAGAAAAAACAAATGTTATATGCACTTTTAATTACAGATTCGATAAGCTTTACATTTTCATTATTTTTAAATTGATGGGATGTGCAGGACTATCCATGGAAAGAGAGCAGCATTGTCAGTTTCCAAACCTGGACCAGTTAAAAAAATGGTTCTTTTTAGAACCAGCACATTTTTCAACTGGGAATTTGTCATACCTGTAGACACAAGAGAAACTAAATCTTAATAACTATATGAGTAATTAAATGTATTTCTTTTCTTAATTTAACATGTTATGAAGAAAGAGATAAAGTTAAACGTGGGCAATGCATAGCCGAGGTTGTTGAGTCAATGGCTGTTGTCCGTATATCGATGGTTCGAATCTTATACTAGACTTTATTTTTTTTAATTGAACAAAATGTAACAAAAATTCGGAATTTTTAACTAGAGCGCCCTCTATTGGACAATAGCGGCAATTTTACAGGAAACTGTAAAAATTTACAGAAATCTGCATGGTACGTACGTAAGATTCAAACTTAAAAATTGAGAATTTTTATTTTACAAGGGGGAACTTCCCTCCCCCTCACAATTTAAAGAATGTTAATGTGGAAAATGTGTATTTAGATTGATGCCCACCCACCATCCCTGCGAACTTGTCGGGCTTATATAGACCAAACGGTACAGAGTTTGTATGAGAGGTTTGACGTCATACGAATCGCCGGTTACGTAATCATGGCAATTATGTACGACAGTTAAATTTTCGATTCTATTTTTGTAGTTTAAACCAAAATTACAATTTGGATTTTTTAATGTTAATAAATAATTTATTTTCTGAAGCTTGTATATTCGATGAAAATATGAAATGGAAACAAACCCAGAAGATAAGCGGCCAACCAATACAATCTCCGATTAATCGTAGACCTCTTCCAGTAGCCGTCAGTCGTCTCTCTTTACCTGTATCATACGTCTTTGTCTCCCACATCGTATCACGTTTTTCTTTTTAATTTAAAATAAATCGGTGCTGATAAGGATCACTTAGATAGGATCCTGACGTACTGACGCCAGGTATCCTATCTGAGTATATTTAATCTATGATTCTAGTATCATGAATGTCACAATGATGATTTTAGTATCATAGATTAAATATATTCAGATAGGACACCTGGCGCCAGTACGCCAAGATCCTATCTAAGTGATCTTATCAGCACGGACTTATTTTAAATTAAAAAGAAAAACGTGATACGATGTGGGAGACATAGACGCATGATACAAGTAAAGAGAGACGACTGACAGCTACTGGAATAAGTCTACGATTAATCGGAGATTGCATGGTTGTATTCGTTGTATACTAAGATAGGTCACTATGATTCTGGTGTATAGATTAAAATACTTAGATAAGTCACTAGAGTTAAAAAAATGAATTCGTGAAATTTGCAAAAAAATTACGTGAAGGATTGAAATTGTAGTTTTTTAATAAGAATTTCAATCCTTGACGTAATTAATTTTTCCTGAATTTCAGAAATACATTTTTTTAAACGTTAGTGATCCATTTAAGTATTTTTAATCTACGACAGCGGAATCATAGATTAAAAGCTGCTTTCTTTATAGTTCTGAGCAGCACCAGAGAGAACGTTGTATTAGAACTCTTCACTCTTAATCTATATTGTGTATAACATACAAACATATATTAAAATTAACGTTTAGTTTATAACTGAAATGAACAGGGACCTCCTCTAAAAAGAGATACAAAAACGAAAAGGGCGTCGTGCACCAATTTCGTAGGTGGTACGCGAGGGGCAGGGTGAATCACTTCAGGCTTTCAAATCCTACATATAAAAAGAACGAGGGCGGAGCTGCTCGGAGCTGTTTCACAACATAAAAAGAAAGCAGTTAAAGATACTCAGAAAGGGCACGTATTTGATTAAAGTCCCCTGTATACCCTTGCCTTGCCTGTATACCTTGCACTGTCAACATGAAATTTAAAATTAAAAATAATACGTACACTTATGTTTTTATTTCATTTGAATATATATATTACATGAATGTCACAATGCTAATTAAAACGAACGCAAAATGATTTTAACTTATAACTTATTCAGCAGCATTGATAAAAAGTTTATGTTGTAATTACTAGGTACAGTTGTGGACAGTTAAAAGAAAACGTTCGGAAAATTACTTAGCCCCAGTGTATAATGGAGGCAAGGTCGAATTTGGCACAGGTTTACTGTTTTTCGTTCTCTTTTAATGGTCAAGTAGTATGCAACTCACATCACCCTTCATTTTAAGCCTAAATTAAAATGTAATTACAAAATGTGTACCTATTTCATATTAACTAATAATAATTAAGTCAATAATTTTGGAAAAACTACCGTGTCTCAATATACACTGTTTTTACAATTTATAAACTGTGTTTACTCACTTGTCACTATAACCCTGAGAAACTTATTATTATTATCTAATCGTAAACAAATATTTTAGATATTTGTTAATTTAAAGGGCACACAGTAGTATCACATTCTAGAATTCCTTGTACATATTATTAAATACTAGATAGTTATATGATTGCAGGAGTTCTTGTTGAGGCAAATATTTGCTCCAATTTGCGTCGGTTATTTTCGATTTCTCCCAAAACTATAACTTCCTCCATTTCTTTATTTCTGTTTTGAGATCAAATTAAAAAAAAACGCGTGATTACAAATTTTTAGTCGGTAGTGTACTTTTATTTCTATGGATGACTATAGAATTTTGATGTGTTCATTATGTGGAGGGAATAGCCCAAATGAATCGCCAGTCGCCAAATAAGACTTTTAAGCGCCAAGTGTCTCAAATGTAGCTGAAATGGCACCCAAACTGGCAACCCTGCATGGAAGTGTAAACGTATGTCGTAACCTACAACAGAAAGCAGTTTTTGAGGTATCAAATTGAACTTCGACTTTTCTTAACCACTCAAGAAATAGACAATATTTTAATGTAAATAATAAATTATAATTTAATAGCAGAATGTCACTGTAATTGTCAAGTAAATAAATTGATGTAGTAATCTAAGACAAACGTTTTGTCTTCTATGGCCTTTATCAAGAATTTATTTGGAGATGTCAGGAAAGGAATGCAAATAAAGAAAATACAAGGAGTTTGTGGGGTTTTTATATATTACATATACATATAACAATTGAATTTGCAATATCGTTCATTATATATAATTCGCTATCGGCTAACAAAAAATACATTAAAATAAATTACATCTACATAATAAATGCCAATATTAAAATGCATTTGTAAAGCGATTATACAGAAGCATCGACATAGAGACTAACGAAATATTTTATAGTAACACTGGTCTGCATAGAGAACATGTTAAATATGTATATATATTTTATATGTATATATTCTTTATGTAACACATCTTAAAAACTGTATAAAACTTCCAGTACATGTAAAAAGAAAAGGAAAACCTGAATAAGTTACATACAACATGCGAATAAAAAGAAATAAATTAAAAAATGTGTGCAATAATAAAGTGTGCCTTAGTTAGTTTGGCAGACTGTCTCTTTCTAACAATCCGCGAACATACTGACGTAAAAATTTCTACCCTAATAAAAAGAAACGTAATTATCTTAATTATATACATTTTCACATTTTCTATGAACCCGGACAGGTAACAGATTCCTAGCGAGTTATAATAATGAACAACATTAAATAAAAGCGTTATTGCACATTACAGTTAGAGTCCGAAACGCCTGTGGTAATCGCTAAAGTAAACTACATCAGGCACTTGCGTAATCCTCTTACTGTAAGTTAAAAGAAAAAAATATTCGTGGCAAATATCTCACGAAACGCATGAGTTGGATGAGATACTTTTCACAAAAAAAAGTTTAGTACCCTTGAAGTTCATATTTTTTTGTACAAGTTCAACAGAACAAGGCCAATCGAAAACTCTTTAATTAAGCCTTGCTCTGTCACTGCAATTCAATAAAATTACAAAAGAAGAGGAAATAAAAACATGAACATGATCCGACTAACATTTTTTTCTTATTTTAGTAATTATAATTTAATCGTTACCTACACATAATAATATTTTAGTATATAACAAATGTTTCTTTATACAAGTGTCTTGATTAATACGTTAAAGTTTTATTCTTAGGCTCACCATCATTGTCAATCGAACTCAAGTGCTTTCATTTTCTGTCGGACTTTCCTAAAATAAAAAACCAACTTAATCAAGTTGAATCAAGAGCATTCAGAGAGCACAAACCTCTATACTTTCTAAGTCTCCAGACTGTGTTGAATCCAAGTGGGTTGTGTTATCGTCAATGTCTGAATACTGTGATCCGTGTATTGATAATTTTTCATGCAACTGCTCTCTCGTCCTTTGCAATTCCTTCCGTAACCTATCTCTTTCTTCATCTCGATGTTTTATAACGCTCTACAAAAATTATTAATTTCATTAAACAAAAATGTAATTTTTTTTTAAATCATCTTATTTACCAATAATGTTGTAAGCTGTGAGCTTAGAGTCGTGGCTATGTCTTGTAGCCTATGAACAGGTACAGATGGCATGTGGTTCTTCGAGGCCAAAGCCTCATTACTGGCACAAGAAGGATGTTTACCACCCGTTAATAAAACAGAATCAACCTCTGTTATACTTAGGGATTCGTTCACAACTGCTAGAAGTTGATCCGCTGAAAATATAATCAATAAGCTAAGCGTGACGAGATTCAAAATTAACTTCATATTACCTTGATAAACAGCAGCCAAAACAAGTTCCGAAGGTTCCCTTTCGCTGGGGTCTCTGTTCCTAGTCTCTTCGCTCGCCATGTCTGCTATGTATTGGTATTGATCTCTGGGTATACTAAGAAGATCAGCTACTAATTTCTCTTTATCTTCCAAAGCCTGCCGTACTTCTTCACCCTTACGTTTTATTTGTTCTGCACAAAACGTTAATTATTAAAATAAAACACTTGCGCATCGAGTAATACATTAATTATTGATTGAGTGGGGTAAGTGGGGGTTTGTTTTATGAAGTGGCAAGTAAGCAAAATTATTTAACTTCTAATAGTGCAAGAGTTGTGCGTACCTATGGGTGTAAGTACAGGTTCAGCTGTGTGTACAGGGGCCACTTCTACCTGAACCTCAGAAGGCTGTATAAGAGGCCAATCGTCCGCAGCAAACTTCATCGATACACCACCACCAGCTAAAAAAACCATTACCATTTAAATCTAACTTAAATATATTATCCATGCAAAAGCTTGCTTAAAACTATGGGTAATGCAAAAGCTCTAATCTCGATGTGATTAACATGAAACTGTGGAAGCTTACTTGGGTTGATTAAGGGGGTGGTGGACGGTGTGTTACTTTCGCTATCCGACTGGGACAGTCTCTTGTCGCGTTCGTCCTCGATGGCATCGCTGTTTCTCTGGCTGCTTTCTGCACTGAGCACGACGTTACTTTCAGTTTCGTTGCTTGTACTCTCGACGCCCCCAACAGACTCCGCCCTTTCACCGGCCTCTCTGGCACTCGGTAACTCGTGAAGGGTCTCTTCTTCAGTGTCTGGAGTTGGCTCAGGTCGTTTCGACTTGCCTTCGCGTTTATTGTACGCTTCTGCAGCATCAGAAAGATGTTTAAACCACCTGGAAATAAAAAAAAGATAATTTAATTAATGTGAAATTATTAATAATAAACTTTGCAATAAGTTTTTGAACGACTAACAAATACTGCTCAGCAATAAAGCTTTAGCTTTTCTCATTGCAAAAAAATTACCTCGTCGCAGAATTCTGCATATTGTTGAACATGCTAATAACTATTGTATTTAGAGATCACTAAGATGCAGCAGGGGCGGGATGATTGTCTATTAAAAAAAGCACTCGTGTTATACAACTCCCCAACTGTAGTTTAAATAAAACAGGACGAAACGGAGGCTTTTAATTAATTTCGCACTCACTCACGCCTCATTCTATTTTTTATTGGGTTTTATTGAGAAAGCAAGTCGGTTATGTGGTACACGATTAAGAATGTAGGAGGAATTCCCAATAATAATAAATGTACACGGGCAACGCTGCCAAAACACATAAAGGCCGGTTGGATAGATAAACTCTCGAATTATTCACGTGCTCAACGGCTGTTTGCTGCACGATCAATAGGCTTTATGACTGTAATATTAGGCAAATTCGGAGGAAATTCTTTGTACAGCAATTTCAGAAGTTGATGGGCGCGATAGAATCCATGTTAATTTTTAAGCAACTGGACTAAATGAAAATTGTTTAAGTATTTCATAAGAAAAAAATTCAGTTACTTAAAGGTGCATAAATCTGTTTAAAACATTGCGTAATTTTTATGGTTCCATCTGAATTATCAAAATCTGATCAAAACAGTTTTATAATACTAATCAAATGTAGAAATAAAAGCTTTATATATCATTAAGAATCACATGTGACCCATCCAAACAGAACATAAAAAATAACGTGGAAGTTACTATTGTAGACTGTGAGGTTTATGACAAATCATAATTTGATTATATCTTTCGATTTATTTTCACTTTTTCGTCATGCTAAGTAAAGTATATGACGCACCGAATTCCATTTACCCTCCAAAAGTTCTCCGTTTGTTTTCCCGACGTATTAAACAGATTTTGAAAAGTTCAACATTGTTTGTACAAAGCCAAAGTATTTCTGGCGTATTTATTACAATAACGCACGCGTTCTTATTTCATTACTAAACACACGGACACACACAGAAGGAAATTCCTTTTTGTTTTTGCCGTACATCGATCTTGCCCCATATTTCCAGACTTATTTTCAGAGACGCACGACAAAAGTGTAATTTATTTTCGTAACCGGAAACAATTCGAAAATGGGAACGAAAAGTGTTTTGGTTACGAACGATCCTGCTCTTCTACAACTTGAATACAATTGATACGTAAACACGAGAGTTAATTTGGGAGCCGGAAAGTAAATGTTTATGCTAAACGGAAAATTAACTGTTTGCGTCGAAATTGTAGTTTTTTTTTGCGGGTTCTTAAACTGCTATATCAAATAGAACAAGGTTCATTAACATATCTGCAGGTGATTAAGTTCTCTCGCTTAACAAGAAAAGATCAAAGATTCCGAGGAAATTGTTAATAAATCAAATTCAAAATTTTGTGGAAGTCTTACAAAAATAGATAGTAATTACTTGCCCCATTAGTATAACATACTTTAAATACGAATCTTAGAAAATAACAATGATGAATGGCCTTGTGTATTTGCATTCAATTAAATTGAACTGATACAAACAGAACTCAAATAAAATAAACTACACGAAGGCAGCAAGAAAGCGATAAAAAAAATTTGCAATATTTAATAAAATAAAATGTTTACACTAAACGTGACATATATACAAATAAACGATAAATAAATACAAGAATCTTAGTTTGCTCAGTGAAGAGCCTGCGTATTATAATGTGAATGATAAAAAGTACACTATTAGAATCAAAATATAAATAGAAGTATTAGTAATAGTTTTTTTTCTTTTGTATTAAACAAAAACACAGATATTTGAGTCTTGTATTTAAATAACAATTCATAGAAACACTTCGTCTTATGCACCAGGCGGAAATAATAATCGGAGTTAAGACATAACAATTTATGAAAATCCAACAAACGTGTTTAGTACTGACGATGACAGCTTCAGTGTTGAAACGCGCTGTCATTTTACGTACGTTCACGTGTGTGAGTGTGGAAACAGCTGCAGTGTTTATTAAGATAAGAATAGCCCCGAATGAATGAACGATGCTTCCAGGAATTATCAAATTTAAACTGTGTTGTGTTTCCTCTGAGAAATTAATTGTTTTTCCTGAGGGTGTACCAGTACAGCTACGTTATTATTAGTATTAATTAATACCATGTGATTAAATTAATTTATAAATGGAGCATGTAATGAATGTTGCAACGTTGGTGATACCAAGAGTTAAGGTCGCGACATCTTGCGGCCGATTTTTGAACTAAAATTGTGTGATACATGGCTGCCTAGATTAGTAAAGGACTATCGCGTTTGAAAAAATCCCAGTCCATCAAACAACAGCTATCGTTAGTGTGGCTCCATCTGTACAATTTTGCATTAAACATCTGCTGTTGCGATGGTTACCATGTTAAATGTTATGTTTGAATTCGAATTTAATACATTTTGTGTCAATTTGAATAATAAAACCCAAAATGCTAAACTTGAACAAATTGTGCGCTATTTTGAAGCACTGACACTGTCACTGTCACTGGAGGCTTCCGCGGCCGTCGTCCATTGTTGAATTCTTGGCTTCCGGTTGGAACCGCGTGTCTCGGATTTCTTCACTGCCGACGTTTCGTTCTTCGTTGCAGAAGAACTTCCTCAGGGCTGCTGCTGGTGGTGATGCTGCTACTGCTGCTGCTGTTGGTCTTGCTGCTGCTTCGCGTTAGTCGTTGAGACTGAGTCTCTCAAGCAGCACCAAGACCAACAGCAGCAGCAGTAGCAGCATCACCACCAGCAGCAGCCCTGAGGAAGTTCTTCTGCAACGAAGAACGAAACGTCGGCAGTGAAGAAATCCGAGACACGCGGTTCCAACCGGAAGCCAAGATTTCGTATAATTGTTCATTTTTTTTATTTATTAATAATCTATTAAATTGTGTGTTAAAATCGATTGTCCATTGATTTTATTTTATTTTTTTAATTTGATTATTTTTCAATTTTTATTATTTGTTTTCTTTATTTTGTTACCGTTTTTTCAATTTTTTTTTGTTTTATTCATTAACCTATTAAAATACAATATATTTTAAAAGATGAAAAAGTAATAAAAATTGTCGTCTTTTATTTTATTTTATTTTATGAATTTGCTTATTTTTCTATTTTTATTATTTTGTTTCATTATTATTTATTAATCTACGCATTTTAGTAGATTAATAAATATTAAAAATCGTTGTCTTTTGTTTTTATTTATTTATTTATTTTTATTATTTTATTGTCAATTATTCAATTTTTGTAAAATCGATTGTCGATATTTTCTTAATTCGATTATTTGGTTTTCTTTATGTTTTATCTCCATTTTTTCAAAGTTGTGATTTTTTTTATTTAATAATCTGTTAAATTGTGTTGTAAAATCGACTATCTTTTGTTTTTATAATTTTTTTAAATTTGATTATTTTCTTTGTTTTTTACCGCCATTCGTTTGAAATTGTTTTTTTTTAAATTTATTAATCTGTTAAATTGTGTTGTAAAATCGTGTTTTGTACTCTTTGTTTTGTCACCATTCTTTTAAAATTGTTCTTTTTTAAATTTATTAATTTCTTAAATTGTTATCGATTGACTTTTGTTTTTTTTTTTTTCTTAATTTGATTATATTTCAATTGTTTCTTTCATTTTCTTTGTTTTGCCACCATTTTTAAAAATTGTTTTCTAAAATCGATTTTTTTTTGTTTTATTATTATTATTATTATTTTGTTTTGTCATCATTTTGTCAAAATTGTGTTTTTTTACTTAATAATCTGTTAAATTGTATTGTAAAATCAACTGGCTTTTGTTTTTATTTTTTAAATTTGATTATTTTCAATTGTTTAATTTTCTTTATTTTGTCACCATTCGTTTGAAATTGTTTTTTTTTTAAATTTATTAATCTGTTAAATTATGTTGTAAAATCGATTGTCTGTTGTTTTTATTATTTTTTAATTTGATTATTTTTCAATTTTTATTATTTCGCTTTCTTTCTTTACTTATCATTTAAATTTTTTTTTTAAATTTATTATTAATTTATTGAAACAAAAATTAAAGTGAATCACAATGGCCCGTATTCTCTTCCCAAGATTAGGGTCGTGTTTAAATAAAGTCGCGATAAAATAAACAAGATATAGCTTTATGTCAATTTAATGTGTAAGAGAGTGATGGGCGAGTGTTGTCAGTGAGTTATTAAATTATTCACAGGATAGGACGAGAATACAGGTCAGTGAACACAAAAATTTAAATTTGTCAACTTATCTGGTGACTGAAATTTTCATCGTTTGGCAACATCGATCAATTAGTTTCGAGCCTGAACTAAGAATGCAACCAGTCGGATAGAGGACTAGTCCTTAATCTAGGCGGCCTAACATCAAATTTAAATACCTGTCAAAGTTACGGCAGTTTAACAATATTTATCTTGGATTGTACTTTCTCATCAAAAACATTTTCGAAACAAGAAAATGGTAAATGGAATATACCATCTACTTTATCCGAAGCACAAATCTAACCTCAAATGTTAAATACTGTCAATTTCCTAAGAGTTGCCAACTCTGCAACAGTAAACTACTACAAGTACAAATTACGGTGTTACAATGTGCCTTTTTTTAAATTCTTCTCGTGGTTGGCCGTGAATTGTTAGTTGTGAACCACTCTCAATAGACCTGACGTATGAAATATGGGTTTTATGTACAATCCTTAATGAAAATGGTGGACACTTTGATCACCTATTATGATTGTAAAATAATATTATATTGAATTTTGAACAATTAATTACACAATTTCACCAGACAAGAACCAATTTAATTAAACTGTTTATGACATTACCTTCAATAAGGAGAGTGAGGTTATGAAATACGTCAATTTGTTAAGTACCAAAGAAGGTTGATTCACAACTAACAATTCACGGCCAACTAGGAGGAAAATTAAAATAAAAGGCACGTTACAATGATATTAATTAAAAAAATCTTTCAACAAAACGATAAAAGCATAAATAATTTAGAAACTGTTTCAGCTGGAAGCCGAAAAAAATTAATTAAACATTTCTCAACTTATATTAATTAAAAGAATACAGGTATAAAAAGTTTTGAGGGCGCCCAACAGATGGTACTACATAATTACTATCGAGTTAGGTTTCCGCGTTTTACAATGTGGGTCTCATTTTTAGAAGCTCCAAAAAATAAAAGCATTTTCCATACAATATTAAATTTTGACGTCGTTTAAAAAAGAAGTATAAAAAATTTTTGATGGCATCTAACAGATGGGACTTTTTAATTTGATTTCCATAGTTTGTCTCAGTAATACAATACACAACTACCTACAGCTAGTTTTAAAGAATTTTTTGCATATTACATTGTTCTGTTTGAAATTAAATTAGTATTATTGCTTATGTAATTAATTTCTGCCTTCAAATCACATAAATATTAAGGAATTGTAAATATACAAAATATTGAATTTTTTATGACATGTGAAGGTATCAATCATGTTAATTCTAACTCTTAGAACAAAGCTCCATTATAAAACCAATTATACCGTGCGTTAATCGTTTACCGTCGACCATAAAGTTCGATTGTGTTTAATGAAATTAATCCCGAAGCATGCAGGGGCGTTTCGCGAGCGATATTTGCCTCCGCCTAGCAATCACGGTTCGTCCGATAGGTAAAAGAAACGCACACGATCGTAGAAAAATACAAAGAAGCACAGGTTCACCGTAACACCACCACGTGCACGACTAAGCCGAAATTTTTGCCTCGGCCAAACGCGAAGACAGAAAGGGACAGAAGCCGAGAACGGAGAGCATCGTCGGGAACAACGGATAGGCACCGGGCCAACGACTAAGAACAAAACAATTCGAGCACCTGGTCGGACTTGTGTGTGTGTAGGTACGCAGTTTGGCCAAACATCGAAATGATAAACTGAATTCTTTTATTTCGAATAAACCGTGGTTTTGGCATGCACTGAAATAACCATGGAGTGTTTACTTACTTAAATTTTTCAGATGCTTGAATGAATTCGTTTAGAATGGATCATTTGATTTCGTTTATCTATACATTGGCACTCAATCAAATAAGCAACAGAAAACTTGCGAGGAAAAAAGAACGGTGAGTATACAGGATGGGTCAAAAAACGCTCAGCAAAATCAAAGGGAGAAAAACCGAATGTGACAGAAACAAATGGAGATGCTTATGTCAAACAAATTCATTATTAAATTCTTTGTTATATTCGTTTTATTCCCTTCTATATATTCCCAACATGTTGGAGATATCAAATTTCAGATTTCTAAGTCGAAATTAAAACAACAGAAAAGTTAATTTAAAAATTGTTTAAAAAAATTGTCTCTCAAATAGAAACGCAAATACAACCATACAAATATAAAAATTAATTAGAGAGAAGAAATAAAAGTGAACCGAAACAAACGGTGATGAGATGGAATTGGAAACAACAGAACAGAAAACAAAAGAAAAAAGCACGATATCCGTGGCGAGAAGCTTTTATTTGCTTCTTTTTTTTTTCTCGTAAGCTATTGAAAATCAAACTTTACTTTGCTTCATTTCATTATTTATCTTTGTTTCCATTTGTATAAGCAAAAATATTGATGATTTTTGATGGAAAGCTCTTGAAAATCATATCAAGTTTTCATTTGCTTGTTAACAATTTCATCGTTTCTTTTGTAAGCAAAGAAAATCGACGATTTTCGACGGAAAGCTTTTGAAAATCAAATCAGACTTTCATTTGTTTCTTTACATTCTATTGTTTTTCTTTATATGTTTTTGTAAGCAAAAAATGACGAAATTAGCAAAAAATCAATGGAAAGCCATTGAAAATCAAGTAAATCAAGCTCTCATTTGTTTCGTCGATTTGCTTTTGTTTTTGTTTATTAACTTCGTATTTCGATGTTTTTGTTTTTTGTCGCTTTTTCTTTCGTTTTCTTTCTTTCTTATAATCGACGCGACGGGAAGCTCTTGAAAATCAAGTCAGACCTTCTTTTATTACTTTACATTTCATTAATTTTCTTCGTTGTTTCTTTTTGAAAATCGAGTAAATCAAGATTTTATTTGTTTTGTCGATCTTCTTTTGTTTTTGTTTATTCACCGTGTTCATCGTATTTCGATGTTTTTGTTTCAGTTCTTTGTCGATTTCTTCTTTTGTTTTCCTAACAATTTTTTTGTTTTGTTTTGTTTCTTTGCATTCTCTTAACCGACGGGAAGCATTTCTTTCTTTACATTCCATTGTTTTTCTTTATTTATTTTTTGTAAGCAAAAAGTCGATAATCAAATTAGACTTTGTTTTATGTTTTATTATTTTTTTTGTTGTTTCTTTTCGTAAGCAAAAACAAATCCTTTGTTTTTTATTTATTCACTGTGTTTTTCATTTCAATGTATTTGTTTGTTTCAGTGTGAAAATCAAATAAATCAAGCTTTCGTTTGTTTCTTTGTATAATTTTTTTTTAACAAGCGATGAAAAACCGGCGTTAAGCTTTCGAGAATCAAAAACAAATGAAAAATCGACTATTTCCGACGTCAAGCAAGTTTTCGACAATCAAACAAGTTTTATTTCTTTATAATGTTTTTTTTTGTTTCCCTTTGTCGCATTAATGTTTCCTGTTGGCGATTCGATTTCTTTTTTTTTTTCTTATTCACCGTGTTCTTCGTATTTTTTTCAGTTATGTATTGATTTTTTCTTTCGTTTCCCTCACAAATTTTCGAGCCTTTGTTCTTTGTTTTCTAATCGGATTTCCTTTGAATTTTTACAAGTCAATTAATTTTTTATATTACATTCGATTCAATCAATCTTTATATGCACATTAAAACAATACAGTTTTCTTGCATCGTCAATAAAAGTTTCACACTAAACAATTTGATTAAAATTAAAGTCAAGTAATTGCATTCAAAATATTATTTGATAGCGTACGAACATACATAGATCAACTGTAATGTCTCTGATCGTCATTTTTAATTTATTTAAAGGTAAACTTTTTGTCCCGGGGAAGATAATTAAAACTCTTTATTCCTATATTAATGAATTTTTTATGTACTAAATTTAATCTATATTTAGGAAATATCAAGGATTCTTTACCTCTAGTATTGAAATAGAGATTCTGATGTTTAGGAAACATTTTCCGTTTTCTTTAATAGAAAATATACATTGATAAATAAAAAGGCCCTGTATTGTAAACAACCTTAAATCTTTAAATAGTTTCTATTAATTATCACTCTAATGGCTCTCTTTTTCAGTACGAATATCTTTTCCCAATCTGTAGAATTTCCCCAGAAAAAAACACTGTATGCAATTTGACTTTGAAATAGTCCTAAATATGCATGGTTCCTTATTGTGATAGGTGTAATTTGTGATATCCGCCATAATAAAAAAAATAATACTGGGTAATTTTTTGCCTAGTAACGCAATATACTGTTTAAATGAAACTTTAGGGTCAAGAGTAATCCCTAGAAATTTTACTGTGTTATTATTAGAATTATCTTGATGTTTTAATGATAAGTTAAAATGCTGCGTTTTTTCAAGATTTAGACATAATTTATTCGCCATAAACCAGTCTTTAGACAGCAGTGAATGATAAATAATTTATATCAATTTGGCTAGTGTCATTTAGTATAGTTGTGTCATCAACGAATTGTATTACTTTAGTGTTAGTTATGTAGTTAGAAAAATTGTTCATATAAATGATAAATAATAGAGGGCCTAATATTGATTCTTGTGCTATACCCACTGTTACCTACGAAGTCTCTGATCTAATGTTATCAATATCAACAATCTGAGATCCATCTGCTAAATAAGAAGAAATGAAATTTTGTGCTACTTTTCTTAAACCATAATAATGCAATTTGTTTATCAAGATCTTATGTGAAATACAATCGAGACATCACAAAACGTGGCAGACAGAATATCACCTCTCTCAAAGGATTCTGTTATGTTTGTAAAAGTTGGATAATGGCTAGTTTGGTAGATGTGTTTACGAAAGCCAGATTGATTTGAAGATAATATGTGCTTATTTTCCAGAAATTTCTAAGACCCATTTTTCAAAGCGATTGGTTTTGAGATAATAGTAATAATTGATATCGACCGATAATTATTTTTAGTGAGTTTGTATCGCCTTTTTTATAAATAATGAAGTAACTTTAGCGATTTTTAGTGCTGTGGGGAATACCTTAGTTTGAAAAATAATATTACGATAACTGAGTGGAGTGATCAAGCTTGCTTTCAAAGATTTTAGTAATTTATTACTAATGTAGTAAATGTCACTATTAGAACTATTGGACATTGATATGATAATTGATGATATTTCTGTCTCATCCACAGGTTCAATAAAGAGTTTTTTCACACTGAAATATATTTGCGGCTAGTTCAACAGGGTTCAAATTATTTGAATGCAGAGTCTCGCGTATATCTTTCCCTATAGTAGTAAAAAAAGTATTAAATTCATTGGGTGGTATTTGGACCTCTGTATTATATACTGGTGAACATTTCTCTTGATTTATCAATTTCCAAACACTTTTAGGATTTTGATTGGCTTTTATTGTAATATTCGAAGCATAATTTCTTTTTTTTTTATTAATTTTTGCTAAATAATAAATCCTTATCATCTTTTTTCTTTTTTTAAATCAATATGCGGAAACTGATTTAGAATTAATATTTTGTTTGATTTTTATCAACACAGAAACATTTAAAAAATAAATAAATTCCTATTGGCCCAGTGGGGTTTAGAAGAGACTCCCTTTTTTCTTATATATAATTAATATTTTTTAATGAGACTATTTTGTTCCACAGAACATCTCGTGCAAAAGTAAACATATCTTTTTAAGCTAAATTTATTTAATCGAGGTTCAAAGGATTAAAATACCCCACAATAACTCTAAAATAATTTTTATTATTTAAAGGAAATCCGTTTCGGTTATTTTACAAACAAGAGATTTCCAGTAAGTCATCGAGGATAAATATTTTGATATTTATTTCGCCCGAAAAACCTGTATTACGAAGATTCAAGCGCTGACGCCTTATTTACGTATCACTGTTCGTGGAATTTTAGGAAATTCTGTGAAAATGATTTACTCGAACACTGCCAAAAATGACTCACTGATTTTTTTTAATTAAACGACAATTTGTTACTGTCATTTAAAAACCAACGTTAATGCAAGGAAACGATGATAACGTACAAGCAAATATTACTTTGGTTATAAATATATGTATTATGTATTATGATTTATCAAGTCTTCTCTTCCCCTAAGATATTTTGAGTAAAAAATTTAAGAGCACCAAATTTATAAAAGAAATTAATTCAAAAGTATACTGTTTTGTTCCAAATTTTTCCAAAAATGATATTAATCAGATATGGAAGCAAACTACATAAATCACCTTTATAATAAATGCTTTAAACGTTACGAAACTTTTTATGTGGCCCTTTACAATCAATTTTCGAACACTTAAAAAATTGTTATTTCAAAGCACAAGTCAAAAATATCTCGAACGATAAAAAGACAAAAAAAAGCATTCACGATTCATTTTATTTATTATGCGAGGCGAATGTTATTACAACTTGTAACCGTAACTGCGGTTTTAGTATTTAACGCCCAAATAAAATTAACAATTTATTCAAGTACGTAAATACCTTAAATTTAAATACAAATAAATAACCCTGAGCGCACCACCAACAATAGTTTTAAGAAAATGCAAACACAGTACGCGCACATTTAATGTGATTTCAAAAATTTAATTTACAAACTCATTCACATCCTACACGTTCGCCTTGTATTTATTTTTTTTAAATAAATACATTCGGTTTGTATAATCTCAAAATTCTAAAGTGCGTAAATAAAACGGGGGCCAATAAAAAAAAGAGAGGGGGGGTTGAAGTGTTTTCGCCGGTCTGCCATAAATTAAATTTTCGGAAAGTCGACGGGAAACGGACGTGTGTTTGAAGACGAAAAATATACGGCGTTTGTTTACCTTGATTTGCAAGAGTTATTATTTTAACATACGCAAGAGCGCCGCAATCGCAAATCTCATATGAAATAAACGCCGCTGACCTCCTTATAAATATTTTTCCCGCCGAAATTTACGGGTGATCGACGGATGAGTGTCGTAAAAGTCAGGAAGTCGATTGATTTTTTTTATAATAAAAAAACGACTTTATTATTATTTACGTACGAGGCCTGATTATATGATTTGTATTTTTTCAGTTCAGGAAACTTGATCGTATTATTTTCAGTTTGCTTTGGAAAATGTATATCCTGTTTTGACAGACAGGACGGATGGAAATTTCAGTTTTGTTTATGGTCTTTAATCCTGTTAATTATAATTAAAACTCTATTTTTTTGTAAAATTAATATAAACTATTTTTCGCTACCATATACGACTGGGTTTTGGCCTTAAACTGAGCAGAGGATGCTCGAGGGCCCCATTACATTCTAGGCGACTTGCAGTCAAAATTCTTGCGCTATTATTTTCTAGAAGAAAGTCCCAAGTTTAAATTGAGAGAGTAAATAAATCTAAAAGTTAAAACAAATTTTATGCACCACGATTGTTTTAATAATCTTACTTTAAATCGATCACAAAAATTATTAGTCCACATAGCCTTGACCAAAAGTATTAGGCACCCTTAATTTTCTAATTTATCTCCGAAAATATTACTCAGAAATCTTTAGAATTTTATTATCATATAGTCGACAACAATAAATGATAATTTAAATAATGCACAGTACATTACAGGGATTGTAAAACATGTGACAGATGATAGTTCGCAATTGTGGTTTCGTGAATAGGTAGTCAGTCTTGTATAAGCGCTTGTAGTAAGAACGATCTTTCCAGTATAGTCTTTATTTCATTATAATTTTGAATATCGTCATTTTTGCTGTCAAAAATGCCTTAAAAGAACGAACTTAGTGAGTATTTACGTCTACGAAGTCGGTTCTTGCACGAACAAGGCAACACACAGACAGAAATAGCCAAAAGTATTAAACGTTCGTGTTGTGCGGTGCAATCTGAAACGTTACGCGGATACTGGATCACAAGCGAACCGAACAAGAACAGGTAGAAAACGGATAACTTCGAACAGTGAGGATCGAAATTAATTCGAGAGTCACTTAAAAATCGAAAGAAAACTTCTTCCGAGCTCGCTGCCCGTTTATCCGAGGAAATCGGGAGACCGATCAGTTCCAGAACGACCAAGAGAAGACTTAATGAAGCTGGCTTGAAAGGCTGTAAAGCGAGGAAGAAGCCTTGGCTTTCAGAAAATATAAAAAGTCTCGTTTAGAATGGGCTGTAAAGTACCAACACTTTACAGAGAAGGATTGGGCAAATGTTGTGTGATCTAACGAATCAAATTTTGGGGTAATATTTGCTTTATATCACTTGTAATTTTGAATTCGTTTGCATCTTCTACACTTCGCCAGTAAAAAGTTATACGGTGTGTTTAAAATCTACATTTTTTTTTTAATTATTGTAAGGTATTTGAAACTCGTGGTGTAGCTTAAGTGAGACGGAGAATCGGTGAAGAATACCTTCCGGAATGCGGGTACCAACAGTCAAACACGGGGGAGGCACTGTAATGATCTGGGGTTGTATGACAGCCGACAGTGTAGACGAAATGTTTGTTTGTGAAGGTCGAATGAACTCCCACACTTACATAAACGTATTGGAAACGACATGTTTGGTGATACAAATATGGAAGAAATGCTGTATCAACAGGATAATGCACCCTGCCACAAATCTGCATTTACCATGAAGTGGTTCTAAGAAAACAATATTAACCTCCTGGATTGGCCTGCACAATCCCCAGACCTAAAT
This sequence comes from Serrognathus titanus, assembly GCA_039766575.1. Taxonomy (NCBI): domain Eukaryota; kingdom Metazoa; phylum Arthropoda; class Insecta; order Coleoptera; family Lucanidae; genus Serrognathus; species Serrognathus titanus. The sequence continues at coordinate 3,299,878 of CM077911.1, forward strand.
CCCATAGAACATTTGTGGGTGATTCTAAAGCGTAACATTAGAAAGCATCCAATTACATCTAAAGAAATTTTAAAAAAACGTGTTATTGAAAGAATGGAATAATATCGCAGAGGAATGTCATAATCTTATAAGTACTCTGCAGTGATTAAGGCTTGAGATGGCCCAACAAAATACTAATTATTTTAATAAATTGTTATTGTTTTGTACCTAGGAAATTTTATTTTACCCCACACCAACAGATTTTCATGATATAGGAGTTAATGTAAGGTGCCTAATACGTTTGGCCAAGGCTGTATGGTTTAGCTACTTTTCTGCTGAAGAGGTCCCAAATAGGACCGAAGGAACGTCCAGAGAATGCTCGAGGAATCCATTGCAATCAAAACCGACTTGCAAAAATTATTGTAAATTAGTCTCACCAAGTATCATTTGAACTCTAGTATAATGTTGTAATTACTCACTTCTGTGAATAAATATTAAAGTACAATGAAAAATTGTATGAATTTAATCAAAAACAATTTGGAAGAAACAAGCAAAAATATCTCACTGTTTAAGAAATATAACATGTCTTATCGCGAATGTTTAAAGTGGGTAAACAAATTACGCAAAAATGCAATTAAAACGATAAACAATTAAAAATATTTTGAAGATGGCAGGTGTCTGATGAAATGTGCAGTTTTTTAAACTTAAAAAAATTAAACTAAAATGCAGTTCAAATCGACGTTTCAGAAGCAAATCAAGATCAAATGTCATTTTCTTTAGCTACAAATTTGTATTTATGTTTTTTTGTATTTCATTGTTTACCATTTATCAATATAGGAGTAGAATGCAGACGTTGTTTCATAAATATTTTCTCCTCATATACTGGGTGTTTCATTAAAGATGCATCAAACTTGGTATACGGGTAGATGCCGGGAAAAGAAAGAAAAGTTTCTTTGTAAAATTTTCTCTGTAATGAATAAATTTAGAGAAAATCGAAGGGAAAGCAAAGGCGCATATTTTTAGGATGGACTTTAAATGATAATGAATGGATTGTTACTCATTCACATACGAAGATTCGACAAATTTTATTTTAATAACAGTTTGTAATGTGCGACAATATACATACTAAATGCATATTTTTGCATAGCCCCACATTTGTAATTTATTATTAAATTAAATAAGTTTAAATATCCACGCGATTTCACGTCACTGCGGCATTCGACATATGGCAAAGTTGAATACACCGAGCTTTGGGTCAAGGACAAAATAAAATCTAGTCATAAATTTCTTCGCTGTTTATGGATTTATTAGCCCCTGCAGCTGTGTGTCATTCATAATGCAATTTCGATCGCCGGTTTTGTTTCACGATTCCGCGCGCTAAACAAATCAAATCAGACTCATTTGTGTCTTTATAATTTCATTGTTTTTTTTTTTGTAAGCAAAGAAAATCGACGATTTCCGACGGAAAGCTTTTAAACATCAAACTTTCGTTTGTTTCATTTCGTTATTTTTTTTTGTTTCGTTTAGTAAGCCAAAAATAGTCATCGATTTCCGACGGGAAGCTTTTAAAAACTAAATTTGTTTCTTTGCATCGCAACTGTTTTTATAAGCAAAAAATGACGACGATTTCCGACGGAAAGCTTTTGTTTCTTCATATTTCATTGGTTTTCTTGTTACTTTTCATAAGCATAATAAATCGATGATAATAAATAAAAATGACAAGAATATTTGGAATAGTAAAAAAGAATACCGCGTGTAATTTATTAAGTTTCCAAAAATGCAAAATAAATATATCAAAAACAAAACGTTTCACTTACTGTAACCACTAATAATATGCAAACAGCGATGTTATACGAATGGGACTAATAACTCTGGAAAAATCCACGTTTACTTTTTACAAAAAAAAGTTTGAAAAACACTGAATGTGTTTTAAATCCCCCAGCTGAACGAAGTTTTACTATTATATGCAATAAATGGTACGAGAAGTAAACTCGCTGGTGCAATACAAAAAACGTAGATTTACAATTTTCGTACGAAAGAAAACGCAGATTAGAAGTTAATGATACGCAAGCAATAACAAAAATGATGATGAGACATTTACATTCTAATTTTTTGTTAATATTTAAGTAATAGAAATGCACAAACTAATTCATACGTAATAATATTGATTTATTTCCTTAATTAATCAACTCAAGGAATTAAATTAAAACTATACCCAACAATAAATAGCAAATTAGATAATTAATTCACATTCTAAAAGTATTATTAGAGAAAAAGAAGCACGCCGATACTCACCATCTCTTAATTTATGATTTTATTAATTTATTACGTTCAGGCTACATAAACAAAATTCCGAAAGATCGTACAGATTAACATTCAAAGAAATAAATAAATGCGCGTTGATAATATTTGATGAATTTTCTCTTTTGAGTATGAAGGTAACTCAGCGTTGTAATATAAACTGAATAATAATAACATTCATTTATTTTTTCGATCATTTAACAAATTAAATCACATTGTGTTTTATTTGTTTACAGATCATGGAATATCATGATGTAGTTACTGTCGATTATCTAATGAAACAGTCGAAGATTACAGTCGAAGATTACAATACTTAGTTTATTTTAATGTAAATGCTACACTTTTATGAGCAGCAGTTATAAACTATTTTAACAATACGAAAAAATTAGCTTATAGTTAATTAATTCAGGAATCAACGCGAGTGGTTCTTTTTGGATTCTATTAGAACAAAACAACTTTTGAAATATTTTACTCCAGCAAATAAATCTTTTGTGTACGTTTTCTATGAAGTCGAATACTACCTTTTGTGTAACTTGGAGTAAAGTGAAGCAAAGGTTAAAAAAATTAAAAATTTTTTTGGGGTAATACGAAACTATATAACTTCAAAACAGCTGAAGAAGACCGAAGTTATAGAAGTTTTTAGAACTGTAGCATTCAACATACCATGCGACTTTTGTTAAACTTCGATTTTAAGTGGTAAACAATCTCTCCGCAGAATAATTAAAAATTAAGTTAATCATTTGGGCTTTGAAAGAGTTGAATAAACCTTTAAAATGTGAAATTTTCCATTTTTTTAATTGTTTGAGACATGAAGCTGCTGAAATAAAAATTATAAATCGCAGCCAAGTGAAACAAAAAAAAAGAGAAAAAATATACACCGCTTACTTTCTTAAACGTTGCAATAAATTTTCCGCTACCTTAAAATAAGACTTCCCCGTCGTTTTTCCGGCACCTCCAGGCGATTATTTATGGTCAAGTTGAGGCTGCCTCTTCTTTCGACGAGGCACACTTTCTCACCACCTTCGAGCGTCAATGATTTCCGTCTTTCCGTCATTTTCACGGACGCGCATCGCCGTTTTCCGCGCTGTCACAGAAGAAGCACTACTTACAACAACACACCCATCTCCCCGCTTATTTTTAAAGGCTCGTAAATTCGGAAAACAGAGTAAATACACACACGCACGCACCTGACGAAGTTTACGGCCCTAAAATTCGTTAACACCTTAATTAATAAGTAAACAAACGATCGGGGAGGCTCAAAGAACGCCAATAAAATATTAATAACATCAACAAACCGTTTTATGTACGCCGAGAGAACATCACACGCGGATTATTATTCTTTTTTATGGGCCGACACGCTGACGACTTCTTCCTTCTGCAATTGCGGAAATTAAATCTGAACGCAAAAATAAACCAACGCGGTTGCAACAAGAAGAGTGGCGGAGCGCATACTGAAGAACAAAACGTTTCGAAAATTTGACGAAGGCCTCTTGGGTTTCAAGCAACTTGCGAATATAATCGCTAATTACTTTACCTAAGTATATCAAGCACTGAACCATTAACTAAATAATAGTTCTGAATCACCGACAACGACGACGACGACGACGACTACCAAAGCGAGGACGTTAACTGCGCCAACAACTTTAATCGAACGGCGATAGCAAAATTCAACACGTTTGGTTTGAAGCACAATTTAAAATAGGATGTTGTGTCATACTTATCAGGGACGTGATTTATTATTTTACTGTAAATCCGGGGGAAAACTGTTTGAAAATGTTGGGAGATAAATTATTCAAAAAGAACTAGTACTGTTTAATGCTTAAATAAAACAAAAAGAATAAATTCATTTCTTACAGAGAGATATATAGAGCTTTACAATTAATTAATTTTGTCTAAAGCTTACCTGCAAATAAATTTTATCTGAGCATGATTAATACACACACACGTATCTATAGATACGTTATCGAAAACCTGGTTTAAAGTTATTGAAAAATTGACAGAAAAAAAAAAGAATTCGAATGGTATGAATGAACCTGACGATAACACACTAAATTACTTGGTATTATAACATCTTTGAAATGTCTAATTTTTCAAGGTTATTATGAAATTGATAAAATTTCAATCAAGTGCAATCCATTTCTTGATAAATAAGATAAATATATTGAAATAGTTGCATTAACAATTCGTATTTTCTCGTCCTTTGGGAAACAACAAATAAGTATTAAAGCGCCATTAAAACCTCTCGATACTTTAATATTAGCAAGAATAATAATTGTCTTTGTTACGTAATAAAAGAAACCATTCAAATAACAAATGGATTAAAAAGGAGGAGTTCCCTGTTACAATCAAAACAAGTACTCAAGTAGCTGCTCTGATTTCGTTCGATAGATTGTTTAGAGGAATTTAAGTATTAGAAGCCCTAACAACTAATTATTTGGACAGACAGTTATTTTAAAAATATCTGTTAATTTTTCTGATTGCACGTTCAAGTTCACGTATGTTTCTTACTTGATCCGTACCCTAAACAGACAAGTAAACAAACATAACTTTTAAAAATAGTTTTATTGATTTGATTTTACAACGGTTTTCACATTGGAGGAAAAATTTTATATGGTTGAATCCTATTTTCGAAACGTCCAAAAAATCAATGGCGAATGTATCTATTCTATTCCTGATTGTATCGCAGAATTTCAGGAAAAATTTCCAGAAAGTGTATTTCTTTTACAACAAATTTGTTAATCAACTTCAGTACTCTGTAGGGCTATTCAGAGAAACTGGCGGTGTGGCTAGAAAACAGGTATCATGTAGGCCTAAAGTAAGAACTGACGAGGTAGTTGAAAATGTGAGACAAATTATGACTGATGCTCCTCGTATTTCCATCTGTCACCTGTCACAACAAGTTGATCTTTCTGTCGGGACCAGCAAAACTATTCTAAGAAAGGACTTGCAAATGTTCCCTTATCATTTGACTGCCGTGGATGAATTGCTTCCAGTAGATTTTGAACCAAGGCGAAGATACTGTCATTGGCTTTTAAACAATATTGAGAATGACGATATGTTGGACAAAACTTTCTTTTCCGATGAGGCCTGATTCCATTCAACAGGGGATATATTAATTCCCAAAATATGAGGATCTGGAGTACAGAAAACCTTCATATTTCCATCCACAAAAAAATTGGTGTTTGGATAGGTTTAAGTCGGAGAAGATTGATAGGTCCTATATTTTTTAATGCCACACTAACAGCACTTAGATATCGGGAAAAGGTTTTGCATCCATTTATTAATCAACTGCATGATGATGATTTGCAATTCACGTTCATCGTTATTTTCAATGTTTTATTTTGTTCGGTTTCAATCTTTGATTATATATATTACAAAAGCTTCAATATATAATAAATCGTAATTATTGGTTATGATTTTCTGTTGACGTTATGTCAAGATTAAAGTCAATTTGGCGATTACTGATTAAGTAAGGAACATGCGAAAAATGAGAGCAACACACTAGATGAGAAAACTTTTTGTACACATATTTCCTAATTGATATTTAGTCTATTAATTATTAAATTGTTTATATTGTGATTGCTTAATATAATTAATTTAATTGATTCATAAAATTTGTTCGGACGTTCTCTTTTTACGCTTTAAAAACAAGAAAATCTTGAAAACAAAAACCATAAGTCGCTGTCAACACGAGTTAATTGACGATTTTGTTACTAACAAAATGTATAGGAAAAATATGGCCCGGGCGTACCATCTCCTAAAAAAAATACGTGAAGTTATAATTCGACATTACACCGCCATAAAAACTTCCGAACAGACTTAACTTACCGAAATTAACAATTGGTGGTATAATAAAAAAAAGTATTGAAACTCGGCAAACATTGATGTTTGTAGCAAAAGTCCTTGAAAACCAAGCAGTGTATCAGAAAGACAACGAAGAATTTTCAGGAACATTTGCAAACGGCAAAGACAAAGTACTTTCAAAGATATTCGATCCCAATGGAAAGAAGAAACTAATTGTATCTAGGGAACGTTGTCAGTAATGGTTAAACATATCCGGCAATGGTTTTTACAAAGTAAATCACGTTTATTGCACTAAATACTCATTTAAACTTGAGAACCTAGATTTTAATACATTTTATTTTTAAAAAGGCGAAATGAAAACCACTACTTACAGAAGCACAAAAGAAAAAAAAACGTCTTGACTGGACAAAATGTAAAGTTTCATGGATCAAAGAAATGTGAAATCAAATGTCTTTTAGTGATGAATTAGGATTTGATGGCTATATTGGTGATTGTCGGAAGAGAGTGATCAGAACAAAATTCGAGGATTCTTGTAAAAACAGTTTCAACGAACGGTAAAATTCCACAAAGGGTTTATGATTTGGGGATGCATGTTTTGCAAACTGGAGTTTATTGTTTGTATCATAAACGCAGAAAAATATTAAAATATTTTACAAAGAAATCTCCTACAGATTGCAAGATTGCAGTTCGGAATAGAAATTTTCATTTGTCAACAAGAAGAGGCTTCGTGTTACACGGCCAAATCTACAAAAAAAAAAATGGGAACTATGATATTAGTGTCAGCTTGGCCCTCAAATAGCTCCGACCTAAATGTCATCGAAACCTGCAACAAGACAGAAAAATGCCCTAACGAACAATTCTTGGACTAAAGGCTAAAGTACGGGAAATATGGAATCCTTTCACCCCACAACATTACGAATCCTTAGTGAACATCGTGCCAGAAAAAACCCAGGCTGCAATAAAAGCCAAAAGTGTTGTAACACTGTATTAATTTATTAAATGTTAAATTCGTTCGAACATTAAATTGTCAGCACAATTTTTCTTGTTAAAATGAAATTTGTTTTGAATAAATTATTAGTTACTCTTAATCAATTTTTCTATTTGATTTTTTTATATTAAAAGTTTTAAAGTTTTCTTTATAAAATCAGTTCTCCTCCGAATATTAACCATAACTACCTAAATTAAAATATTATAGTTTTACTTTGTTGGTCGCATACAGTAAATCAATTTGGACGATCAACATGGCTCGCCGTAATTTCAGGTATCCCACAGGAGTCAGTGTTTGGATCCTTACGTTTTATAATACATATAATTGATGCCTCGTTCTGTTTTCACTTGTAAAATGCGAGTGTATGCAGAATATTTGTCATAATTTTAAGTTAAGCAGTTAAGTAATGCGTGTTTTTTATTATATTAACGTTACGGCATCATTAAACAACTTCGTATTGTTTACCAAAAACAAATGTGCATAAATTAATATATTTATTTTAACTAAACTAAAACGTTAAATAGTAACGAATTTGTATTACACTTGTACAACGCACTGTATAATTTGATTTTAAGCATGTATGTACAAGTTACATAACCATTCGTATTTGAATTCCGACTTCTGAGAATTAGAAATGCTTCAACGTGCTCTAAATAAATAGATTAGATAATCTTTATTAAAATAATTTTGTTTTCATAATTATCTTATCGTTTATTTACTCTCTACTCTTTGGATTTCCATCTCCTCTTTCTTGCCTGTTTAAATTGAACAAACACAAACGAAACAACACAAATTTTACTAGTTTCTTTATAATTAAAAAAAAATGAGTTAAATGTTATCAGCCAATCAAGTCGCATCAAATTATTTTTAAAAAAGAAAGTATTAAAGAAAATGAAGAAATTATAGAATGTACGAAGGCCTAGCAGAATCAGAAAATATTTACTTTTCTATTTGGCTACCATAAATATTTTTCGGGTTTTTTTTCCCAGTCATTGCGCAATTATTCTAAATTTTATTTATTACAAAAAAAAAAACGAATTCAGGCCACGCGATGAGACTCACACGTGACAAAGCACATAATAAATTTTATCAGCACTGACTAGGTCATGGGTTATTATCTTGGCAATCGATAAAAGAAAAGGTTTCAAAAAATAACAAACGCACGAAATAAATAAGTTTCTCGCCGAAAAAAAAAATAAATAAACGGATAACATACGACAACATCACTTTTATGTACTTGCGCGCAATTATTAAATGTTGCAATCAATGTTATTTCAGTCGTCATTCCTCATACTCTATTTAGAATGTAGGTCAGGAATGCCACTTGAGTTTATGGTGTTTTCTCAATGTTTTTTTTTTTGTTTAAACGCATTGACAATAACGCAAAATTACGATTTTGCTTGATATTGCTTCTCCCGTCTTATTTATTAAATATGTGTGTATGTACAGCGTTAAAAATGTTAAACAAGTTTTTTCTATTTGCAGAGCTGTTTATTTATTCTTTTCTTTGGTGAACTCCTACAACCTTCGCACGTTTCCTCTCGATGTAGACTAGATTTTCCGTTAAAGCCAACAAGGTTAGCTTTTATGTTTTATGTAAATCAAAATCAAAATGCAGTTTAGTCCTTTAACATTTTAAATGTTGATGTTAATAAAAAACCGGTGAGAAATTAGCAACAAACCTTCAGCAACAAAATTCCAAAATTTAACTGTAGTTTGTCCCTGGTGTATCACAATTGATAAAAAAAAACGAAATCCAAATTATAGGCAGTAAGTAATTAATACTCAGTACCTAATTCTATAAGTAACTCTTTAAAGAACGTACAGCTATGGCCATATGTATTAGGCACCCCTCGTGAATTCCCAGATTTTAAAAGCGGTCAAATTTATGAGTATGAGGATTAAACCCCTACTTACATTGTCAAATATAATTATATCTGAATAGATTTTATAGGGGTAATTTACTTAATTATTGGATTATAGAAGAAATTCGTTTTTTGAGACCAGTTCGTTTGTAATGCTCGCTGAGGAAATTGTTCTTTAACATTATTTTTACTCTAGTATTTAAAAAAAATTAAGTTATAGTGTTCAATTAATTTATAATCCCAAAAACACGTGAGTTATCGACGGCCGAGAGAAGTCAAATAGTGCTGTTGAATTCATTAGGTTTTTCGCAAGAGGCGATAGCAAAAAAATTAAATGTTCGCGTTGTGCCGTTCAAAACCGGGAAACGTGTTCTTACGAGAATAAAAAAAAAGTGGACGTAAGCTCATTACCACAACTCGACATGACAGACATTTGGAAAGAATGGCCTTGCGAGATCGAAGAAAATCGTCAAAAGACTTGTCAAGTGAATTGTGGGTCCATCATAGAATTTCAGTTTCGACAAGAACTGTCAAAAGACGTCTCCAGGAAGTAAATTTAAGTGGCCGTATAGCCTGCCGGAAGCCTTTGTTGACAGAGAACCACAAGAAAAAACGTCTTCTATGGACAAGAAGATATCAACATTGGTCTGTTGAAGATTGGTCAAAAGTCTTATAGTCTGATGAATCTAACATAGAGGTAGGTTTGAAAAGTGTTTTTTTTCAGTTAGTGATCACATCACACTACACTTTATGTTCTTACAATTTCTTTAAAAAGACAAAATAAAAACACGCCTTTTTTCTTAATTATTTTAGCTTTTTGGACGACCTGGGACGCAGTACGTACGGCGCAGAAAGGGCGAAGCATTTCACCCCACTTTTATCGTACCTACAGTCAAATTTGGCGGCGGAAGTGTGATGATTTGGGGATGCATGACGGCGTCCGGCGTTGAAGAAGTTTATTTATACGAAGGTCGCATGAATAGCCCTCGGTATACAGCGATGTTGGATGAAATACTAGAACCCTCTACTAAAATTATTCGATAATATTGATCCAGATTATTACTTTCAACAAGACAATGCGCCCTGCCATCATTTCAAAGAGACAATGCGTTGGTTTACAGAATGTAATGTACGACTTTAGAATGGCCTGCACAGTCTCCAGATTTATCTCCTATAGAGCACCTGTGGTCCATTTTAAAACGTAATAACTGCGCATCATTAGTGCTATTAAAGAACCAAATTGTAAAAGAATGGGAGGCTATACCTGTTGAAGTCTGCCAAAAGCTTGTATCAACAATGCCTGCTCGTATTAAAGAGGTAATTAAAGCACATGGTGGAGCAACGAGATATTAAAGTATGTAAATAAATGGTTGTTTTGAAAATCTAAATGAATATAGTGTTATTTAAATCCTCGTACATTGACATATATTCATAGTGCTAAGGGGTGCCTAATACATCTGGCCATGACTGTATTTACTTATTAATTACGTTATAAATAAAAATAGTAAATTTGTTTTTATGTACATTTTAGCAATTTTTATTATACTACTAACTACTTAATGGTTTACTTTGGCAAGGAATAAAAAGAGAACCTGCTTACATTGTAAGTCTGTAACTCAAAGAAATCTTTATATGCTATATTAGAGATTTCTTATAAAAGAAGAAAACTGATGCGAAAGATAAAAGTGATTTACAAGCAAATGATTCGAAATTCGCATAATTGTGTAAATTACTTCCGAGTGTGTTTTGAGATGCCCACGGTATTTTTAAAAATAATTTTGATATTGGATTTTAACTTTTAAAGGACTTGCAACTATCAAATTAGTTATCGCGAAGAAATTTATAAATTACACTCTTAATTTACGATTGAAATTATTTATACCTAAAGCACGGATTTAGGCACATTTTTAGGTCATAATCATGAGTTATATTTTTAGTCGGGTGTATGCACTGTGTAGTGGATGACCAGAGAGCGGATGAACGAATTAAGTTATTAGACATTTCGAAATTGCAGTTTAAATGATTGAAGAAAAACTGGCAAAAATACTAAACGAAACAACAGACACAATCAAATACAAAGAAAAATGATAATGCGTTATAAAAAAAGTGGTGAAAAAAAAGATAAATGAAAGTGACGAAAATAAAACAATAATTTAAAATAAAATAATAATAAAAGCCTCAAGAAAATTAATGAAAAAATATTAATAAGATCGTTTCAGATTACGCTATTTCTTGTATCTACAAGATTTGGTTCAATTTCTTTAATAATATTTAAAATTTAAATAGCTGAAGACACGGACCAAATATTGTACCAAAAAATAGTAGTGTTTAAAATAAAATAACAAATAAAACGTAATTCTAAAAATTTTGAATAAATTTAATTTTAATTTGAAGGGAACGTATTCACACGGCCCACAAGAAGTATCTATTCATAACATTAACATTTTAAATACAAATATAACGAATCATTGTCGATTAAATATGGCACTTCATTACTGCATTTTTAATTGCAGAAAATTTAAAATATTGCTATTTGAAATTTATTCTTGATAGTTTGATACTTTAAAAAAATTTCAAGCTTCTTAGTAAAAGGAGACAGTTAACGAGTAGTTCCTTCAGCAATTCCACGTCCTTGATAAATCACGTTTGAAGAATTTGCATAAAACATATCAATCATATACCTAAAAACAATACTTAGAATCAAAAGATACAAAAAAAATCATAACATTTTCATTTCACAATCTAATAATTTTATAAATTTTACCCAGACGTATATGAAACATAACGCTTAACATAATTAGAGGGAAAAAAACTCAAGAATGAAATAATTAATCGTATTTTTTGAACCTTCAGTCATTAAATCCGACAAAAAAATATTTTTTTATCGTTAAAGTATTTTGTATTTTCTTGTAATGTCCGTGCAACATCATATCAATCCCCTAATCCGACAAAATCCAGCAAATTCACGCTTTTAAAATTTTTACTACAAAAGGAGATTCCCTGCTGACGTCACAGCGCCGAAATACTATAATTCATTCAAATGCGCGCCAGTTCTAAGAACTATTGTACGTCAGCCAATCAGCGGCGCGACCTTCAAAGGTCGTTCGAATTATGAATTGAACCGAGCGCATTTCGAAATCCTCCGGCACTTTTGCAGGAAATTTCTTGCTCAACGGTTGGTATCACGTACATAAATAATTAAATTATTTTGACAATTTGAATTGCAACGTATTCAAATTGTCTTATTTAAATGATTTTTGAGTTTGAAATGATTTGGAAAAGCATAGCAAATCGTAAGTAACTATTTTTTTCTTTACGGAAACAAACAACATGGCACATAACCTCAAAATTTGATTATTCGCTTTTTGTATAGATAGAAAAGTGATAGAAAATTTACAATGAATTGCAATTTATTTAAAATATTGTTTAAAATATGGACGTATATAACAATACATGAATTTCTTGCAAGTTGATTTTTATTACAATATTGGCCGCAAGATGTTGCAACCTAAATCACTGATTATAAATACATAAGTAGTTTCCAGATCAAATCAAATTAACTCACTATACTTTTAGTGTGATTCTTGATTTTCATTTCGCTTTTAAGCACGACTCTTAACTCTCCCCATATTTTTAACTATACCTTTGAGTAGCGCCAAATATAAAATTGCACAAGGGTGCCAAAAAAAAAGGTTGGCGTGGGTCTGCTTAAGTCTCACTATAGTTTTAAGCGTGATTTTTCACTTTTACCATATTTTTAAACGTGTCTCAAGACTCTCACTGCACTTCTCAGTGTTTCTGTGGACTTTTTTAAGCATGATTTTTGATTTTCACTATACTTTCAATAGTGGCTTGACTTTCATACTGTTATAATACATATTATAGTTTAATAAATAATTTCTTGCTTCCACTACACTTTCAGATTTGATTTTTGATTCTCATTGTATTTCTAAGCGTACCCACTGACTCTCATTGTACAACCTTTAAAGCATGGTTGCCCAGTTCCATCATAATTTTAAATGTTGACACTTGGCTCTCGCCAGATTTTAGGCACACTGTACCATTCACTATACTTTTAAGCGTCATTATTCACTTTCATTATAGTGTTAAGCAGGACTCATAACTCTCACTGTGGTTGTTGAAGTATTACTTTTGACTCTCAATATACTTTTAATGTCTCTTATAAACACGTTTGTGCATACTGCTGACTATCATTATACTTGTAAGCACTACTCTTGACTCTCACCCCTCTTTTGAGTCTCACTACAGTTTTAAGCGGTTTTAAGCGTCATTCTTGACTTTGATTTTATTTTTAAGCAGGATTTTTAACTCTTACTGTACTTCACAGTTGACCCGAACTTAAATATTTAAGCATACCTTTTGATTTTCACAATACTTTTAATGCGACTCTCGACTTTCATAATACGTTTAAGCATACTGTTCACTCTCATTATACTTTCAAGCCTGACTCTTAACTCTCCTCATACTTTTAACTACACCTTTGAGTCTCACTGTAGTTGTAAAGTTGAGTCTTCACTTTCTCTATACTTTTAAGCACGACTCATTGTTCTCACCGTACTTCTCATTGCGTCTGTTGATCCGAACTAAATTTTTAAGCATGACTTGATTGTCACTATAATTTTATTGCAACCCTTGGCTCTCATAATACGTTTGACCATTATACTTTTAAGCATGGTTCTGGATTGTTACTACTTTTAAGCATACTTTTGAGCCTCATTATAGTTTTAACCGTGAATCGTGACTATTATTATAACTTGAAGCACGACTCATGAGTTTTCCTGTATTTCTCAGTGCGTTTGCCGAGACTCGTACTGTATTTTCAAACATAACTCTTCATTTTCATTATACTTTTAATGTGAGTCTAGGTTCTTATGGTACGTTTACACATACTGTTGACGCTCATTAAGGGTCAATGACTCTCACTGTACATACTTTTAAGTGTAGCTTTTGTTGTCCACTATACTTTTAAGTTCGACTTTTGACACCCACTGTATTTCTAACTCTCATAACACTTTTAGACGTACTGTTGACTTGCATTAAGCTTTTGAGCTTCATTCTTGACTTTAAGCATACTCTTAAGCTTACTTTTGAGTCTCACTGAAGTTTCATGCGTGAATATTAACTTTAACTATACTTTTAAGTACGACTCTTGATTTCACTATACTTTTAAAGTGATTCATAACACTTTTAAGCATACCGTTGATTCCCATTATACTTTTGAGCTCGAGTCTTGACTCTCACCATACTTTTAAGCATACTTTTGAGTTTCATTGTGGTTTTAAGCATGAATATCTAAATGGACATAGTTTTATTTAAATCCTCGTACATTGACATATATTCATAGTACTAAGGGGTGCCTAATACATCTGGCCATGACTGTATTTACAATCAAAACATTCACCTAATCGGATAGCAAATTATCAAATATATCGTAAAATACCACCAGTAAGTTTTGCGGCTCATCGATTTTATTGATTACTGATCGATGGACAATAGTTAATGTGAGCACTTAAAAGACCCCAAATACAAAAGTACATAACATTTGTACCAAAAGATATGTGCTTTTGTATTTGGAGTCTTTTAAGTGCGTGACATTAACTGTTTTCAATCGATCAGTAATCAATAAAATCGATGCGCCAAGACTTACTGGTGATATCTCTCCATATATTTGATCATTTGCTATCCGAGTCCATCAAAGTTTTGAAAGCAAATACTTTCTTTAAAAAGTTATTTCTATAATTAGGTACTCGTCATTAATTACTGTTAATACTTTGGATTTTATTTTTTTCTCAATTGTGATACACCAGGGACAAACAGTTAATGATCTTCACAATGCTGTCAAAATTATAGTTCTGTGATAATTAGGACAGCTTTGTCAGCTTTGTGTTGCAAAGGATACTTATATGAATTGAAGGATTGTAAATGTTCACTGTCAATTAAGGATTTCCCTAGATACAATATCGGGTTTATAAATAAATTCGAAGTCTTTAGCCAAGCAATTTCGAATTTACGAATTCCCAATACATAGATACATAAAACTAAATTTAAATAAAAAATACATAACATGCTACCACCCTATGATCCCACCAACAAATATTTTTATTTAATACATTATAAACGGCGTTAAATTAAATTATTATTCGACCCCGCCGAACTTTAACAATAAAAAAGGCCGAAAGAAAAAAATTGTAATCACTTGCAGTTTCACGGTGATTTAATGTCATTCCACGTATCATTTCTAACATGATTTATTTCAAAAAATTCTGAATTAGACTTGCCTTTTTCAATTAAATATTGAGTTATGACCGAAAGTCGCCTAATTATCAAAGCTTTAGAACACATGCACGACACATAAAACACATTAAACGATGATAACATCCGTAATTTTTTTAACCTTGCTACTATTAGAATATAGTTGTAATAATAAATCTTTATGAGCGGGATTACGGCTGGCCTGTAAGTACGTCAAAACATGAAGAACATTAAGGCTTGTATCCTTGCATATTAATCAATCATAAATAACTTAATTAAAGTAGATTCTTGTCCAGTGAAATTGTATAATAAATTTTTTTAAACGGACACTTAAAATTGGCACTATCGCTTTACTCCTGACGAAGCTATCAAACGATAGTGAAACGTAAAGCGATATAGTGCCAACTTAAGTGTCCATTTAAAATAATTTATAATAACTTAGATTTAAACTTGAGTAACATTTTTTGCAAATTTCTTTTTCACGTAGTTAAAGAAAACCTATAATTGTTGTTTTTTTCAGAAGCTTGTATATACAGCAATTAATTAATAATAAAAAAAAATACTTACGTTTTTCTTTCGCTACTATCTCGTGCTAGCAGTTCATACATCTGACTATTTTGTGTTGACGTATTTACCAGGAAAAGAGAGCTTTTCACTGTAATAAAAGAAATAAATCGTGTTATTACATCTTGTACCATATTCTTGAAACTATTCACAATAATTATAAGTGATCATTATTACATGATTGTAATGTGTACTGTGGATAATAAGTGACACTCACAGGCCGCATTTGTCCTAACTAATAACGTAGACATCTTAATAATAGGCGATAAGGGCGTCTGGCCGATGATACCAGTCTGGAAGAACTTCAGTACGTAGCGATCTCCTTCCCTCTGCAAAAGTATCACAACTTCTTCGAGGAGTACCATGTGGACCTGGAGGTTGACTTTGTTCTGTCTTTTCAGCTGGATTGGTCCTTCATGAATTAGATTATATTTAGTTATATCTAAATTCTGAAAATAATGAAAAACGTTTAATTAATTAATTTTTTAAACACATTTACACTACTCTATTTCTTGTACAAGACTTGCTTCAATTTCTGCAGCAAGTATTTATTACAAGACAATTTTAGGCTGCAGATAAGATTTGGAAAAAAGAACACGTTCTATTCTTTCTTTCAGTTTTAAAAAATTGAACCAAATCTTGTACAAAAAGTGGTAGTTTAAACGATTAGAAGCCCGAGTGTTTTCTTCTACACTTTTCTATATAGAAATTGTAAATGAAAAACAGTCAATAATGTTTTTTAAAGAAATCATTAATACTCAATATAATAATAACATCTCAAAACGAACGTTCGTCTGAACATATTCTTTCGATAATCATTAAACTAATTATTTCTATCAAGAAATTCTTACCTTAAATTCATTTACTATTGGAGCTTCATATCTATCAAATTGTGATGTGTCTAAATGGTTTTGTATTTCTTCTAACCTAGCCTTATTAACAGCCTGCTTGGCAGCTTCATTCACATGATTCAAAATGATCTTCGATCGATCGTGCGCCTGTTGAAGCCTGCTCAACTCGACTTGCGAATAATCCGGATCGTTCTCCACGTTCTTCTCCACGATGTCAATCAGCCTTTCCAGGAGAAGCGGATATTTCGACAACCTCTGCATCTCCATCGGTATGAAACTCTGCAGGGGCAACCGCCGACAATATATGCTCTTCTCCAGGTCGTTCAGCGCAATATCGAATTTCGTGTCCCTCCGCCTCTTCTCCTTAATGAACTCCAACGCGAGCTGCTGCCGCTCGCAGAACGTGGCCGCCGCCCTCTGGAAGGTCTCACCGAGGTTCCCGTCGAACATCGACGTCAATATATCTCCGACTTCTTTCACTATAACACCGTCCTTTTTCTTGGTCTTCATCATCATGTTGAACTGCGAGTGGATTTCGACGAGCTCGCTCAGGTTCGAGAAGACAAGGTTGATTTCCTCCGTTTTGAGATGCTTGTTTTCGTGGATCGGCTTGAAGAAGATCCCCTCTAGAACTCTGAGATTCCGTATATGTGATCTTTCCGTTTGAAAGACCTCTGCAAGTAAAAAAACAAAATGATCTAACTTGATTGGTGATTAATTGAGTTTTACCATTAATGACATCTTGTCTTTTCTTTTCGTAAGG
This sequence comes from Serrognathus titanus, assembly GCA_039766575.1. Lineage (NCBI taxonomy): Eukaryota > Metazoa > Arthropoda > Insecta > Coleoptera > Lucanidae > Serrognathus > Serrognathus titanus. The sequence goes on from CM077911.1 coordinate 3,317,266, forward strand.
CTGTAGGCGGTTGAGTTCTTCTTCGGTGAGTGAACTCTGCCAGTCAGGGGGATCCCCTTCTTTATCGCTATCCCATCCCGTACCTGCCGGGGGGCCAACGTGAAATGTGGATACGGTATCTAAGGAACTACTTGGACTGTCGTTTGACGACCTAAAACGCAAGACCCAAAATCATACTTTAATGTAGGCGCAAGCTGGTCAATTTCTTACCTTGATGATAGGCTTGTATTGGAAGAACTGCCTGAGTGGGCTTGATATGATAATCCCTGGTTGTCGATATCTACAGATTCGCTAGAAAAAAAAGGCAAAATATTAAGTTAGACAACAATAGAATAATGCAAACTCTTACTAAGTTGTAACGGGCATTAAAAAACGTTTGCCAACTTTATTCGCGTGCATTGTCCGCTTCGTTCATACCATTTGTATTTAATAGAAGAATGCTCCCTACTCATGTTTATCAGTGTTATCAAAATTCTTGGTCAAAGAAAAATCCAATTGATAAGTTATATCTCAATAGAATAGATACTACTGTTTTTTTTTTACTAGTAATTCGTCTGTAACTTTTTGGAAACACTTGAGAAATATTCTTATGGTAACAGTAAATTAATTTTAGATTATTTAAAACGTACTTAAAATAACTGTTGGTCTTACTCACGTAAACAGTCATTAGAAAATTCAAAAAGGAACTTTGTCACAGTCTGTGGTAATTCGTTTAAAAATAAAATTGTTGGCACGTCATATCTCGGGAAATCTTATCATAGCGTTATCGCATTTCCGTAAAACCTTCTCTACAAGTTGTTCAGCACTTGCAGACCAAACTTGTAATACTTGTCATCCAATGGCGATTGTTGTTTTCAATATAATTTATTACAAACTGATCAAATCAACAAATAAAATGAGCACAGCTTAAGGAACAGAAAAAAAAACATAGTTACAAGTATGCAAGCCTAACTAAATATTCGAACGAGAACTGATTTAAAACAATTCTTCTCTAACTCATGAAAATGTTTAAAACTTTTAATATAAAAAAATAAACAAAAAAATTGATTAACAATAACTAATAGTTTACTCAAAACAAATTTTATTCTAACAATAAAATTAGAAATCGGACGAATTTAACATTTAATAAATTAATACAGTGTAACATCACTTTTGGCTTTTATTCCAGCCTGGATTCTTTCTGGCATGATGTCCACTAAGGATTTATAATATTGGGGGGTGAAAAAATTCCATATTTCCTGTATTTTAGCCTTTAGTCCAAGAATTGTTCGTTAGGGCCTTTTTCATGTCTTGTTGCAGGTTTCGATGACGTTTAAGTCGGAGTTGAAGTTTAAATATCAATCAGAATGTGATTGATGTTATACGAACCTATGTATGGATTCTGGATTTGGTGAGAGGGGGGGGGGTGAATAAGAAACAATTGGGCCCATTGTACTACCCCCAGGTTCAGCAGTGTTTGACTGTCAGCGTTCCTCGAGCCATCCCACCCTTTCGATGAAGCCAAGAACGTTCGACAGAGGGGCACTGCGAATTTCAGCCATGTCAGGCCAGAACTCCCCTAACATGGGACCTCTGATCGAGGCGAGTGCGGGGCAATCACAGGAGATATGCTCAGCTGTTTCTTCCTCTAAGTTACAGCCTCTACAGATTGGAAATCTGCTAAACCAATGCGATGCGTATGTTTGTTTAGTTTACAATGGCCTGAAAGTATTCCTACGAGTAGACGTAGTCGTCTTCTAGGTAGTTGAAGGCAGAATCGTGTCAGTTTGAGCGAGGGGCCGTTATAGCCTTTTTTGCTTGGTGACACTTGTCTAGATTTACCCATCTGTCAATATGTCGGTCCTGGGATCCTTGTTTCAGTAAGGCATTGAATAGACTTGATGACTGTGCCATGGCAGGTTCGGGGCCCCAAAAGGGCTGTCCCAGTTCATCTGCCTGCTCGTTACCAAATGTTCTAGCGTGTCCTTTAACCTTTTAAGTTGCAGGGTGCTGTATTTGGCCACTTGTTCTAATGTACCGTGACATTGTAGTGTTAATCCCAAGGATATTTTGTTGCTATTTCGAGCCAAGAGTGCCGCCCCACTATCGCTAGCCTAACGATTTTATTCTGGACACTCCCATCCAGAATTGCTCTTGCAGCTTCCATAATTGCAACTGGCTCTGCTTGGAAAACAGTTGTCAGTTGGCCAAATGCTATACTCATGTGAAGGTCCAGGTCGTCGGAGAAAATTCCTGCGCCTGTTCCCTCCAAAGTTTTAGATCCATCAGTGAAAATGGATATATCGGGTTTGGATGCTTCTTCAGCGTTCAAGAGAACGTTGAAGTGCTTCTTGAATATATATGTAGGTGCGAGGAAGTCGACCGCCGCCCCAAAAAGAGGAGTTTCTTGTAGAGCCTCCTCCAGGTTGAGGTGGTGTCTACCTCCGAGACCTTTATTATTCCACACCTTTTTTGCCCGCAGCCTAAAGGCCGATCCCAGTGTCATCTCCTCCACATATATGTTCAGTAGAGGAAGGCCAAGGGTGGCCTTATTGAAGCCGAAGGAATCGAAATTTTAATGATGACTGGGTTTGGAGATAGAATTCGAAAGCATGAAGAAGTTCGTATGTTGTTCAATGAAACTCCTCCAATACCGCAATCGATGGTAAGTTGAATTGAGAAGAAATTTCGCTATCTTGGACATGTACGGGATAAAACTTTAGATGAAGACAGAGTGTTGGATGACATGTTAATGGTACAGGAAAATCCACATTGAATCCTCGTGGGAATCGCTTCACATCTTAATACGTACAAAATTTATGAAAATTAACTAAAATTGTGTAACTGGCATATAGAAAGTGTTAGGAAAGAGTTTATACAGGTATTTCGGCCTTATTGGGCCTCATCAGAACTCTGTACCTTAAAAAAAATTTTGGTTTATTGAAAAATTTAGAAAAACTTACCCCTTTTTTGAATTTCTAAAATCCCAAAAAACAAGAACAGGTATTAATGACAAAAATATGTAAAAAATTTAGTTTACAAATATCTTCATAAGGAAAAATGTCATCTCTGAAAAGTGCACTTGGTGCAAGAGCTGTCCGATGATGATTTTGGTCGAGTGCAATTTTGCGAGACAATGATGGAACTCTTCAATGGAAATCCTGCATTTATTAGAAATATTCTCTTTTCTGATGAAGAAACATTTTGCTTAAATGGTACCGCAAAACCAAAATTACCGTTATTGGACGATTGAAAATCCGCATTGGATGATTGAGGCGAATACACTATATCCCCAGTATTGGATGATGGAGACGAATACACAATATCCCCAAAAAGTTAACGTGTGGGCTAGGGTAATCCAATTATTGTACAGCACTTTTTTGTTGAAACGCTGGAGTATCTGGAGTTTCTCCAATTTGAATTAATTCCGGCTTAAGCGGTACTGTTTCCTAATTCAGAAAATCCTGATTCACACCATCCCAGAATTTGGTTACAGCAATGATGCGCCTCCTACTTATACACGTTCAGTGCGTGGATACCTCGACCAAATATTTCCTAACGATGGATTGGTAGACGGAGACCAATTGAATGACAAACAAAATATCCAGATTTAACCCCTATGGATTATTTCTTCTGGGGTTACTTAAAAGCTAAAATTTATTTTACTAGACCTTTAAACGTCGAGGAGTTAAGGCAGAGAATTCGACAAGAAATTCGCTCAATCACCCCTGAAATATTCAATAAGCGTTTGTCACTAGATAGGATATTGTCTCGTCGTTGACGGACAGCAATTTGAACATTTAATTTAATTTTAATATTGTTCCAAAAAAATTAAGTTTAATGTTTTGTTTCTTTTGAATACATTTTTATTGAATAGAAGTAACATGCGTACAAAAAGTTTTCCCATCTAGTGTGTTGCTCTAATTTTACGCATGTTCACGTATGTTTCTTACTTGATCAGTAAACAAACGCCAAATTGACATTTAACCTTGACTTAACGTCAAAATAAAATCGTAACCAATAATTACGATTTATTGCGTATTTGAAACCAAACAAAATAAAAAATTGAAAATAACGTTGAACGTGAATTCACAATATATGTTGAAAATGACCTCCGTCTTCTTCGAGGCATTTTCTAATTCTTCCCCGACATCCATTAATAATATTTTGCAAAAAGTGGAGAGAATTGTTTATTTCATCACACTTTTCGATGATTACTGAAGTTAATTAACAAATTTGTGGTACAGTTTCTGGAAATGTTTCCTGAAATTCTGCAATACAATCAGGAATAGAATAGGTTGTTTGTTTACTTGTCTGTTTAGGGTACGGATCAAGTAAGAAACATACGTGAACACACGAGATGGGAAAACTTTTAGTACACGTTACTTTGTTATTTGAATTTTTAAAGTAGGAGTTGCAGCGCTTAGGGGTTAAGGGGTGTGAAGTTGAAAATTATATCTTTATATGATGATTAAAAATAAAATCAGCGTGTCCAAACATTTTTCTGAAACTAATATTAAAACTTATATTTTTATCATTTAAAAACTTCAGAGCTTAATACACAGGGCACACGCTGGCATGGCATGATTGCCCGTACAAAGTACAAGTATTTTTTTAGGTTTTTTATTCCATAATTTAGGCCATTTATTTGACTGGCAGTTCTATGTTTAGTTTCATGAGTTCATATCAGATTCATCATCATCATCGCTCGTGTGTATTTAGCTATCGAGGGGAAGCAAAAATTTTTATAATCAAAATGAACACCGGATACTCATACCCATATCAGTGCTGTCTCTAAACCTGCAGATAGAAAAGAAAAAACCAAAAATATTGTCCGAAGGTTCTTTGTATTTAATAAACACCGCTACAGTGGCAACTTGGCAATTGTCACAGAATATACATGTATGTCATAAAGAAATGCCTCCACTGAAGTGTGGCCTTACATAAACATTCCTATTCAAAACGATTCCGGTTAAAAATATCTTTTACTCTCCGGTGGCCACTCCAGCTTATATCACCCAAATAATCTTAATTGCGGCGAACATTTTTCACACATGTGATTAATATAAAGTAAATGTGAGAGCAGATGATTACCAGCTGACAGGATGCTGTCATTAACCTTACTTGTGGAACGAACTTATTATTTACAGATGTTAAAAAAAATAATTTAGCAAAATAAGAGATGAATAGCTTGATAACAAAATAAGCAGTCATTTTCTCAAATTGCATAGAAAATGATATTAAAAAGAATTGACAATTATTGTGATGAGAATTGCGATCAAAAGATAACAAGGGGCTAATCAGGTCAGAAAATAATTTCAAAATCATAACAAAACTAATTGATAAACATCGTTTTGAGGGCAGCCTAATTAATGAGGTGTTTTAAGTGTGCCCTTAATTATTTTTCATCACACACGTTTTTGCGTTTGTCACGAAAGCAACACGACACCACAGCGACATTGGAGAGTGTGCAAATATTTATAAAGAGTACAAGCACGCCCTTCTAAATGAAGAAGACACCGCGCCACATATTTGGCACTCGCCCCGTTGTTTGCAAACGTACGCTTGTGTTTCTGTGTTCTGTTTGCATTCCGGAGTTCTTCTTCTCGTACCTACCCACATACATGATGCACATACATAAGTTTATAGAACGCCTCAGGAAATGACCATTTATTTACACTAAGAGATACGTGCGATCGTAAAGACTAAAGTTAGTCATCGAGTTGCATTCGCTTCCGTTTTCTAGTGTATACAGACAGAATGTGATAGTGAGGGCCTACCGTCACTTCGCTATCAGTGTTTACTCGGGCTACATGTAATACGATAGCGACAAACAAAAAATATTTATGTTTGGCTTTTGATACGAATCCAGTTATTTCGTGTACATTTACGTGCTCATGTAATTCGTAAATAAAAGTACCTCTTACAACGACGAAAACTCTTCTTGCATTCGGCAGCATGGAAATAGTTTTCTACACTTTTACACTCGATGTCGTTCATCACTTATATTTTATATATCTTCATTGTTTCATGGGATTTTATGTTTTACATTTTTTTAGCACTAAAGCAGAAAATTTGTCGTACATCAAAATGGCATAATTTACTTGCTATTTTTTTAATAATATTTAACAAAGTGACAAACTCAGACTGAATAACGGTTTGAATCCAAACTGCAATCACTTTATAGTTCAACACTATGTATACACAATCGTTTACAACTTGATGTGTCTTAGAAACAAATACTGTTTAAAAATTAGTTCAGAAAGCAATTGTAGTTTATTTATTAAATATAAAAAGATATAATTAAAACAATGTGCACAAATGAAAAGCCTTAAAACAATAACAATTTAATAGCAGTTATCATTATCTGATACGTAGATTAAAAAATAAATAAAAAGCAAATAGGAAAGCACGTAATGTTAATGAAACGTGTGATTCAAATTGGTATTTGTGCAACTGCATTTTTTTTAAATTAATAAAATAATAACACTTAGACCTTTAAGAAAAAAAAAAACGCTTCAATTGGCATTTAGGCTACCAACATTATTGAAAATTTCGAGATGATTTATTTCACTGCCTGTTTAAGTGTAAGTGATACCGAAATGATATTGTCTAATGGAACAGCCTGTATATTTTATATTTTTCAATTCCCGATTGTATTTTGGATCACATTTATGCAGTATGCTCCAATTTATATGTATAAATTCAATTGCATTTTCTGTTATTTATAATTAACACATTTCTTTTGTTCAAATTATTTACGGAAATACAAAGGCTATGACATGAATCAAACGCACGTGATTGGCAAATGATTGGCGTCGGGACGATGAGGGGGAGGGAACATATACTTTGACATTAGACTCCAGTCGTTTGCACTTTTCAATTGCTTTACGATTAATTTTGTGGCAAAAGTAAAACTGACAATTAAATTGTTTATAAAATGAATCGATGAGTTAAATGCGTTTTTATCCCTATTTAAGTTGCTGTAAAACCGGCTTCTCACTGTTCCTGTAAATAATTCGTGATTTTTGCATCAGATCTGGGATTTGACTATCCCTCTATTTTGATCGCAGATTTGATTAAGGCATCAATCATTTGCGTGCATTACAAAATTACTTGAAATTGAAAGAAGGGGTTAGTTACAAGATGTTGATCTAGTTCAGAGGTTCCCAAGATGACCTCCAGGGGTTATTTACAAGATTTAGATCTAGTTCAGTGGTCCTCACGGACCACCAAGGTTAGTTATAAGATGTTGATCTAGTTCAGTGGTTCTCAAAGTGGTTTCTACGGACCCCCAGGAGTTCATATATTATTTTTACGTCATAAAAACAATCGAACACATTAGAAGAAGACAGTTTGAATAGTGCCACATTGCTCGTAGCTTCTACTTCATCAATTAAAAAAAGAAAGGCATCTAATTCTAGTTTTGGGTTTTTATCTTCTTTTGTCGTGCGTATAACGAAGTCTAGTACAGAGGAAATAGATAACCAAATTGGTAGGGCTATTTATGCAACAGATAGCAACTTCACAGGTGTTGAGCAACCGGAAGTGAAAAAAGCTATTGCGCTTTTACGGCCTGGATGTATACCACCCTCTAGATATAATGTGACTAACCGACTGTTAAATGAAGTGTACAATGAAGAGAAAAGTAAATGTTTTAAAAATTTATCGGGAAATTCGATTTGTCTGTCGCTGGATGGATGGTCCAATGTCCATAACGAACCAATCATATTTGCAACAGTCACTACAGAAAATGGGTCCTCCTTTTTAGTAGACACAATAGACACGTCTGGAAATCTACATACATCTGCATATTTAACAGAACTTACAATAAACCTAATTAAAATGCTAAAGACCGAATATCGCTGTGCAGTTTTGTAACAGATAATGCTGCTAATATGAATGTAATGAGAAATCAGATCAAACAGTCAACAGAATTAAATGTTATTACGTATGGTTGTGCTCCACACATCTTAAACTGGTTATGTAAGGACCTGGAAATTAGTGAAATTAAGGAACATGTTACGTTCATTGTAAAATACTTCCGAAACAATCATTTTGCCTCAGCGACATCCGCGAAAGAAGGAGGAAAAAAGCTTATTTTACTTAGTGACGTAAGATGGAAATCACTTGCTGACTGCTTACATGGTTTTGTTGAAGCATGGCCCAAACTTTTTAAAATTAGCGAGGAACATAAAAATGAAATCGATGGTATAGCAAGGCAGAAAATTTCGAATATTTATTTGAAAAGCACAGCTGAAGATTTCTTAACAATACTGAATCCGATATCTGTTGCAATTGATAGACTTCAAAGAAACGATGCAATTCTATCAAACGTCGTAGAACAATTAAAAATACTAGAATCACATTTTGAGGAATCTGAATTTACTCTAAGCCAAATGCAAAAATTTAGACATCGCTATGAACAGAGTATCACTCCATACCATTTGCCAGCTTTCATTCTGGACCTTACGAAAACGGAGCATACATTAACAGAAAGTGAAAAAAAAAAATGTGCTTTAAATGCTAAAAGTGATTTATACCCCAACACTGGTTTATTACCATTGATTATTAAATTTCTGCATAAATCCGACCCATTTGTCGAAATAATGTTTCACGAAGAAATTCTTAGAAGCACAAATCCATTGGAATGGTGGAAATCTCAACGGAATATTGAGCTTATTGATAAGTCATTCCCGATTATCAAACAATTATTATCTGCTGCAGCTTCTTCAGCCTCCGATAAAAGGATATTTTCAACATTTGGTTTACTTCATTCTAAAATTAGAAATCGCTTAGAGACTGAAAAAGCTGCTAAATTAGTTTTTCTTTATAAACACTGTAATTAAAAAATTAACTTAAAATGTCTCCTTTTAAGTACCTGAACCATGTTTCATTTTCTTTTTAAATTTAAGTTTAGTTAAATTAAAAAAATTTAAATCAATTGATATAAATCGTTGCAACCCTGCCTTTCACCATTCAATATATCAAAGTTAAATTCGTACTTTTGTTATTGTGCAGTTGTATAGACTTGCTTGCTTCACTTGGGGGTTCATGGTCAGGCTTTTGCTATGAGAAGGGGATCCCATAGGCATAATAAGTTTGGGAATTTCTGATCTAGTTCAAAAGAATTTAGGAATTTTATTAAAAAACGTCAACATGTGATCGCTTTCACTTAAACCAACTCCAAATAAAATGTTGATAGCCCCATAATGCTTACATAAAATTAGATTTTTTCCCTATAATCCGTGAATGTGATACAGTTACAGGAAATATGATTAAAAATAGGATTAAAACAAGGTGTTGAAAAAGCAAACATCAAAAATAGCTAAGAGAATAAATTTGAAACTTAAGGCAATTGTGTTTCAGTTACTACTAAAGTTCAATTGAATTTAGCAGTAAATATTTTCCAATTTAAAAGTTGTTTTTCCAAAATCCAAATCAGCGGGAATTATTTTTTTTTTTTAAATAAGATTTCGCAAGTAAAATCTGCAATGTTGATAACGAACGTTCTTCGATGAATAAGCAAATATTTAAATACAACAAATATGTATTTTATTCGTCATCAAACAACGGTGAATTCTCGCCAAGATAAAACCGGAAAGCAAGGCCAACCTGCATCATGTCCAAATGCACGTATAAAAACATCCCACAAAAACAAATTTCACAGAAATTAGGACAAAGAAAGAATATTAATTTGGGTAGACGAAAGAAAAAAATAAGTATCATTGAATTAAGTTAAATTAGCGCAGGCAGGGAAATTAAAAAGGTTTATTCGATTCGACAAAACTTCACTAAAAATTAAAAACAAACAAAACAAAAATTAGGGCAGATAAAAATTTGGAAAAACGAAAAATCACCACACACCATGTCCCAACGCAGATAAGATAAGATTATTAATTTAGGAAAGCGAAAATAAATATGAGAGTTATTATATTAGGCTAATTGGTCACTTCACACCATGTCCAAAATGAAAAACAAACTCCACGATTAAATTAATTCGTGAAAATGCTTATTAATTGTCAAAAGAAATTCACTGAAACCACAGAACATCTCGATGTGAATCAGTCGGCCAATTGACTGGCCAAACGAAACCCCCCAGCCGCAAAACAACATAAAAAACCGCGAATTCGAACAAACACCTCGCGGTCGGGTAATAAAGTCATGACTTTCGCGATCCATAGAAAGGGTACACGGGCGGCGGGGCCGTTGCCTGTCGGCGATGTTGCGCGCAGGTCGCCTCCATAATTTTCGGAGAGGAAGAGGACACAGACGGCCGAATCCGAGAGTTGCATGACAGGGCGTACCAAAATACCCTCCGAGATTCGCAATGAATGCAAACCAGGTAAAAATGGAAAGTGACTCACCTAGTATTGTTGTGAAGGGGATCGCTGATGTTCCTTCTTTGTTTTCGCTACAAAAAGAATTAATTATAAATAAACTATAACTAAAAAAACATGTTGTTAAAAATGGTGGAGGAGCTGACGTAATTTGGATGAATTCTTTTTTCATTCTAATTAAATTTAGATATTCTGTATACGTCCACCAATTTTTAATCAATAGCAACTTTTTGCCCCTACCGGTTTTGCATACGTACTGTGATTACATAAGCCAGCACGTTACGTACGACCTTGTAATGCCAAAGCTTACTTATTGCTGAAGCATGCGGTAAGATTAATCAAGCGAATCCAGCGCATGTAATTTTTTTAATTTATTTTAATTAGCATGTGTTTTCAATTTCTGCTCAAAGGAATAACATGTAACGTATTTACTTAACAGTGAAAAAGTACTTACTTTCTCCGGCTGTTCTTTGACACTTTCCGACCTATTTATGTTACTTGTATTCCGCCGCTTATGCGTGGTCGTGGCTGGAAGACTTTTGGAACTGAAATTCGAAAATGCCTTCATTAGTAAACCGCAAATGCAAATGGTTCACGTATCAAATGCTTTAAACAAAGCCGCCGAAACATTTCAGTCATGTTTTGGTTAATAAACAAAGCCGCCGAAGAGATAGCGCGAAAGAAAATATTAGTATTATTACACTGTCACCTGAACTTTATTATTAAACGATGATGATAACGTCAGGCAGCGGATTTAGATAAAAGCTTTGGTGTTCATCTAATGTGAAATATTGTCAACCTTGCCCAGACTAGCGTTTATCTGTATCGAAAGTAGCGATAAAGTGAGAGAATCTTCTCGTATCTAAGCGTAGCAGACAGCTAAAGGCCAAAAAATATCTATTTTAAATTTAATTAGGTTTATTTAATTACTTAGGAAGGACTTTCATTATCGTAAAGTATCGATGAGTGTTGTATAGTCGAATCCAACCAAATCGATACCCTCCCCAAAATGCCCCGAAAAATTACCTAGACGAGAGTGTACATAATTTATTCCTAATAATGACAGCTTCTCTGATAAATAGCGAATTTTATTTGATTTTCTTAATTGACACCTTGGAATTAATAATAACAAAATAGGAACCACTATAGCCAATTAGATGTGATTAAAATTATAATCAATTTGCTGCTTTGGATTAAGATACTTCAATAAAACGTGCTCAATTTAAGCTTCTATAATTATCTTAAAACGGATCCTACTCGAAAACGTAAACTAGTAAACCACACTTTCACTATGTACATTTATTTACAACTGAAATTATTTTTAGGTCAAGGATGGAAAGTAAGTAAAAACAGACCCGTGCAAACAAACTTTTCTAATTCATTTCGACGTAGGTACTCAAAAATGCATTACATTAAATACAATGAGAAAGCGAACTGACATGTCAATATTAAGCAAGTTTTATTATTTTCATTAAAATATAAAGCCCAGGTTGCACTTTTCTCCTAAACGTAAATAGAAAGTCATCAATTTCCGTAAACTTTCCATCTTCTCTTTTTCCGGTTCACGATAATGTAGTTAGACATTAATTAAATAAAGACACATTGTTGCTATAGTAGATAATAACTTTGATTGTCTCCTCAAATAATTCTTTATCACCATCCACCTCATAAATCATAAAAAACCTTCTTTATGATCATTGTCTATCAAGGTGATTCACCATTATTTTTTCTAGTGAATTCAAAGGCGACCTAGGTTAAGTAATGCTTTGCTAACCTATCCTTTCTGGAGAAAGAGTTCTTCCTCGGAACTGCGAACAAGTTGGAAAATCCAATATCCATCCTGACTAATCCCATCGACAACACCAGCTAAGCAGTCTCATTTTTCACAAGAAAAACACGCCGTCAATTAATCGCACGCCATGGTAAAAACCACGTTCGATACTAAACTTATCTAAGTCGTGCAATTTTATCTGCGTTGCCGTATCAGCAGGGAATAGGATTGTTCCCGATTCAATTGCGTTCGGGTTATCTAATCGGGGCGCAATCACTTTGGAGCTATCGAGAATTCATGTGTTTGAGTATCGATAAAATTCTGACAGTGTTTAGGCGAAATGATTCACGGAAAGAACCTACTCAAAACAGTTGTACAAATGTTTTTCCTCAAAGTGTAAGTAAAGTAAACACTTTTAGATATCTTTACTCACCTTACGTAATTCACTTCTAGCAGAAACAAAACAGGAGGCTAAAAGATGGAGTAAAGGCCAACTACACAAACCATTAACATTTTAATTGGGAAGAGAAGTGGATTTAAACAACGTTGGGTTTGTTTTGCCAAGAAGAAGAAAGACTGAAAGGGGGAGAAGGTATAGACTGGGAAAACGCCAAATAACCAACAACTTATTGTTTGCAGGAAGGAAGCAAAAAGAAACTGTAGAAGAAGAAAGGATGAATCAATCATAATTGCGACTTGCAACCTTGATGATCTCCAAACATAGTAATCCGCCATTTTTAAATCTCAGCATGGAAACAAACGAAATGCCATGTGCAGAAGAGTCAACTACAGAGAGTCGGTTAACTTTTTATGTCAAGTTTTGAATGTTGTCTGCTTGATACACCTACTCTTCAAAGCAAGGAGTTTTAAAGTGAGTAGTATATCAATGAAACGGATTTTCCTGTTGGGAGCGGTTTACAGCTTAGGAGAGACACATCGTGACCACCAAGCTAAAGTATGAATAAGCGAAGCAAAAAAAAACATGTAAATGACGCCATAAAACGGTCACTGAAGTTATTAAACTGTTGGAATTACATCACTCAGTGTCCGTCTGACTCACAAAAATCACAATTCAATCAACGTTCGGATGCCATGAGCTTTTGGCCCAAAAAATAGCGACTTCTTTTATTAAGAGATGAAATTATGTAACTCACGGAAAGTACATCAAACATCATTAAGTTATGTCACTTTCACTTTAATATCGCCGTAGGTATACATAGTTACATATAAAACGTGACTATCCATTTATCTGAATTAAATGAAAATGTGTTTAAGGTGAGGCCTTTACGTTACACGCGTTGGAGGCTCGAACGATTTAGAAATCCGTGTAAATGAGGAATCCGTTGTAAATCGCTTGACGGTTTCAGAAAAAAAAACTTATTAAAACAATCGTAAAGAGAGAGATTAACCGGCGGAGTCGAGGGAACACAATGCCTGACGAATTTGCGTAAATCGGATTGAAACACATTATTTACTTAACTTCGTTATCCAAGTCAAAACATTGTACGTACTTGAAAACGAGAGGTAACAATGCTGAATATTAATGAAGCCAACGACTGCTAACGTAATCTCCTTATTATTCATCAAATAAATAAACAAATAAGGCGAGTGTTTTGCTGCACGGGTGGGCGTGGAACTAACTAACTGATTTTAAACATTCATCTCTTTACGCAAAGTCAAGCTAAAATTTAATTTACCTCGAGCCCATTAAATTGTTGAAACTGAAGATTAATGAAGAACTTCAATTACATCAACCGTAACGTTTTATTTTTACAAAGAATAAGAAAGACGAAGAAGAACTGGGTTGGGTTAAAAAATGGACTACATTAAATGAATTCTTTATTTTGTATATAGTTGCGTCCAACTAAATCGTTTCCTCCGCACCCTTATTGAATTCAATCAAATTTTTGAATGATGTTGGTTTACCTAGATCCAAATGCGACCGAGCTGTGCTTTTGTACGCTTCTAAATTTTTACTTACAGGGACTTAGACTTAGAAGAGCAATAAAATTGTAACTGCAGAAAAACTGTGACAAAAAAATAGCTTTGATAACATGATATGAATATGATTCACAATCAAGTTCGGATTTTTTCAAGTTTTTGCAGAAACGAACTTCCTGTGAGTTCTGCATAAAGTATGCTCGAGTATAAAAAGCATCACGTACGCCGAGTCATATCAAGACCGCAACTACAGCCCCGGGCAAAAGTAAGCGAAAAAAACCGAGTTCTCGATTTCCCTTCATCTCTTTGCGTCACAATTAAATTAATTACCGCAATTACTAAACGCAGCGTTTATTTTATCCGTGCGTTAAAAATGCGGCGGTTTACAAATTGTTCAACAACAATCAGGCCAAATATTTCACCTGAGGCTGGCTGCGCGCAATGTGGGATGAAAAATATTAAAGAAAAAAAATTAATAACAGCGTTACAAATAGGACACGTTTGGTTTGACTGCAGTGGTATTTGTAAACTCGGTTGTGAGATTGTGGCTTTCACTTTTTGTTAGTTAAGTTTTCAAGTTGGAAGCAAGAAACAATTAAGCAATTTTCGAGCAAATTATGCAGAATTTTATATTAATGTAGATTAATACTAGTTAGTGTAAACGGAACATGAATGAATTATTAATTTTCTGACAATTCTCCATGATTTTGTGGAATCCGGGAAAGAGTTCTCGCTTTATTTTTAATAGTTCTATAGTTTCTGATAGATAAAATCGATAGTTCTACTCATTAAAGCGAAAAAAAGCCAAAGTGCAAACTGAGACGCCAGGTACACATCAGCGTCTCACTTTGTCCTACGCAAAATTAACGCACAATTCTTATAGGAAATTAAAAAATCTATAGTTCTACATGGGTTATAGAAAGAGTTCTAGAGAAAAATATTGCTATTTCTTAATTTAAAAAACTCTAATAATACAAAATGCATATTTACGGGAATACAGATGAGACGCTGTCGAATATTCGACAGTTTTGTGAGCTCTATAATTTTTTCTCACTTATAACGTCTATTGCTCAAAAATAATCTAATGAGGCTTATGGCTGGAACTCTGCAGAAAATCGTTGGATACACTCTGAACTACAAGAACAAATTATAGAGCTCACATAACTGTCGTATATTCGACAGCGTCTCACTTATAACGTCTATAACTCGCGATTTTGCGGAGTTTAAAATTGCTCAAAAAATAATCTAATTATACTTATGGTTGGAACTCTGCAGAAAGTCGTTGGATACATTCCGAACTACAAGGAAAAAATTATAGAGCTCACAGAACTGTCGTATATTCGATAGCGTCTCACTTATAACGTATAACTCGCGATTTCGTGGGGTTTAAAATTGCTCAAAAAATAATCTAATGATACTTATGGCTGGAACTCTGCAGAAAGTCGTTGGATACATTCCGAACTACAAGAAAAAAAATATAGAGCTCACAGTACTGTCGTATATTCGACAGCGTCTCACTTATAACGTATAACTCGCGATTTCGCGGGGTTTAAAATTGCTCAAAAAATAATCTAATGAGGCTTATGGCTAGAACTCTGCAGAAAAGTCGTTGGATACGTTCTGAACTACAAGGAAACTATTATAAAGTTCACAGAACTGTCGAATATTTGACAGCGTCTCATCTGTATTCCCGTAAATATGCACTTTGTGTTATTAGAGTTTCTTTTTAATTAAGAAATAGCAATATTTTTCTCTAGAACTCTTTCTATAACCCATGTAGAACTATAGATCTTTTAATTTCCTATAAGAATTGTGCGTTAATTTTGCGTAGGACAAAGTGAGACGCTGATGTGTACCTGGCGTCTCAGTTTGCACTTTGGCTTTTTTTCGCTTAATGAGTAGAACTATCGATTTTATCTATCAGGAACTGTAGAACTATTAAAAATAAAGCTAGAACTCACTATAAATAATGAGTTTCCATGAAATGATGCGCCAGCTTCACAGACACGAATTTTTCGAATCTTTAAATGGTCTAAAATTATTAAATTTTTAGAAATTTTAAATTGTCTGCATTATTAAACGTTTTTGATTAAAATGTGAAACAATCTAATCCAGAAATTAGTAGAGGAGTTTGACAGACGAAAGAAAAAACCTCCCAAGAAAAATATACCATGAGCTCAAAAAGTAATTACCTAAACATAGAAAACAAAAGTTATGTGTGCAGTAAACTGCGTTCTATATAATTATAGCTTAATTGAATTTTGAAAATAAACTCACAACACCAGATCATGACAAGCTTGCAGACATTATTTTTGTGGGGGCTCGCATGTTTTTTAGCGATCGACCATAAAACGTAAACGTCAGTTATCAGAAACGTCAGATTGACGTCAGAGAGACAAATACGAGCGAATCATCACGTGACATTTGTGTAACACAGCAACGATGACGATGGTCACAAATAAATAAAAGTTACCCCACTCCTTGACAAATTAAAGTGAAACTGCTTTTGATCATGATTGGTCCGCAAATAAGATCGCATTCTCAAATTTGGTCGCTAAAGCAACCTCAGGAGTAAACACAAAAAAACTGCCTTCTGACGAATGAGATACCGCTCTCATCGGTGATTCGATTACGCATTTTAACCAATGAAGCAAAGTTAAATCGCCCCTCTACGAAAAAAGCCCTATAAAAGCGAGAACGCTGAGCGCTTTAGCTTCAGTGCGTCTTGTGCAACCCATTGTCGGAAACATTTATGCAGCCTCCCATGCAGCCAAAAAGACGAGATATGTCTGACATATTTTTTATATGCTGTATAATGAACTAGAAACTTATTGGTGGTAATTTTATTTCATATAATTTGTTCTCTTGTTTTTAATAAAAGATTCTTCCAAAAAATTTTGAATAATCAGGACATAAATACGAAACGCAAAGCTATTGTTTGTGATGTCAATGACTTGTTTCAACAAATACTTTGCAACACATTCGTCTGACATCGGTAATTCTTGGTGTATTATAAGAAAGAGTTCATTCAGAACGGTTACAGGTGCACATTGGCACAATACGATATTTAGAGAAGAACTTTCTAGTGGATTCCGTTATAAAAACCACAAAACGAGCACAAACAAATAACCTGGACACTGACAAGTGTCCGATCATGCACGACATGCACTCTCTGATCGTATCATGTGATGTCATTTAAAGAGCGCGCGAAAATGGTTGCCATTTAAATTAGAGTGAATTATATGAACGAGTAATAATTTTTAATTGCCGTAATAAACAATCTTAAACTAATATTATTAAACATCTAATGTATGATTGATTTATGCAATAAATAAAAAATCTGCATATTCTCTATTGTCGGGAACAACACACTCAACCCTTCCATACAGCTTATGGTCCAAAGCCTTTAGTGCAGCTTGTCATCGGGAGCACACAAACAAAACCTTTCCGTGCAGTCTATTGTCGGAAGCAACTCACACAACCCTTATGTGATTACTTTTTGAACACGTGGTATAAGTAATAAAATATATATCGAATGTTAAACAAAATCCTTCCTCGAGTCAGTCTTGGAAACAAAAGTAAGTATCGCAAATTGAACTGTATAAGAGTTGTGATTATCGCATGTACTACCAGAAAATGAAATTTAGGTTATGCGAAGGGACCGAATTGAGGCAACGGACTGCGGAAGGTTGGTCAGAAATCGATCAAAAGTCCAACAGTAGATAATGCGATTTTAAAACCAGAGTAAAGGAAAGAATATATATGTAGAGTATTCATGGAAGATCTTAATGGCAAGTGCGGTAAATCGGACACTAATTTATTCTAAATAGTATCCAGTTTTCAACTAGTTTCAATTATCTATCTTCACTGGTTCCAAAATTATTAACGTTGTGGAATTTTAGAGTCCAAGATACATAAATGCTGTATAAGAAATCTGATATGTAATAAAAATAATTAATAACAAATTAGCCAAGTATTAATGGTTTGTTTTCTCTTCAAAGAAGCATAAAGCATCTCGATTGCACTTTATACAACGATAATTCTGTAGCACTTTAGACCTTAAAACGTCTTGTAATTACATACCGTAGAGTTTAATGTTGGGGGAGATTCCTCGTTAGAAGGGAGAGATGAAAAGCTTTATAAAGAATATGCAATGAAAGTTCGTTCTAACAACCCTAGTTACAAGTCAATGAAATTCTATCCTTTATTCCAAATAACCCATTAAAATTGAGGAACAAAATCCTTCAAAATTACCATTTTTAAAAAACATAATAGCTTAATTTTAAGCCAAAACTTAACAATTCAAACGATCAATGCAGCAAGGGCATGTCCACAATGAATCCTATGAACTTTCTCCATTCATCAATGGAATTTCAATCATCTTAAACTAAAAGTAGCATTGTACAAGTGCACCTAAATGATACTGATACCAAATAGTCAATATGATCATTTTCAGAAAAAAAGTTTAACGAAAACAAAACTTACGTGTCTGGAGTGGAGGTGTCATCTTCATTGTCAGGAGTGTGATTGCTACTATCCTGGGTTTTCGATGATTCTTCACGGAGTGCATCAGGACGTCGGTCAGATCCTGTTCGCGTCACAGGATGGCCCGGCTTTGTGTCGCCTACACAAAAAATGCACAAGTTCACAAAATACCCGAAATGTTAAAAGCACGTGAGCAATCACTTTCGCAAAAAGCTTGGGTTGATAAAATAATTCTATTATCAAACAAAATTTGTGTGGTCTTCATTTTTTTAAATCGGACTGGATCTGAAGTAAATTTGAACTTTGTACTGACCCTTCGGAACTTTCCTACATCCCTCACAATAATCTTACAAGCGCGTTTAGTAGTATCATGAATGACATAGTAAAGCTCTTGTTCTATAAATAGATTAAATAGAAAGATTAGCCTCAGATAAAATAATCCTAACCCTGTAAATATAACACATGCGCAAGCAATTCTAAGCAAGTATATTACGAAATTAGGAAAGTAAACTCGAGATAATGTTTTCCTAAAGATGGGGGGGATTTCTTTTACCTGTAGAATTATGCAACCAACTGCTAGGTCTTGTCGACGTGGCGTTGTTAATACTGCTGGTCAGGTTCTGCGAACCAAATTTTCTGCTCAACTGCACTCCCGTATTTTGCAAACCACCGAACGCGATGAAATCGAATTCGTCCTGCGCGATCTTGCAGTTCTTCTTGACTTGCTCCAGCAATTTGCTGCGTCTGGTCCTCAACAAGTTCAAGTTAATCGCACTGCTCGATTTGGATTTGGCCAAGACGGGCTTGTTTGAGACATTATCCATAATGTGGGCGGTATTGTCGAGGAGATCGTTGATTCCGACGTTGGAAGTCGACTTCTTGGGGCCCAAACCCTGAGGCCTGATGCGCTCCAAATTGGAGGTTTGCCTCAAAAGGCGGAAGTCGAAATGCGAGACGGAATTTCGCATCTCCGTGGGTGGCTCCTTGGGTTTGCTTTCGACTTTCTTGGCTTTGTTTTTCTTATTCTTGGAGTTCTCGCTGATTTGAGGCATGGACGGTAAGGCACTGGTGTTATCACTTTTGGGTTTGTAGATTTTGGATTTGACACGTTTCAAATACGAATTGTTCGCACTGCTATTGTTCACGTTGTTAATAACTTTCACGTTTTTGTCAGCTTGAGATTTGGTTTTGACTTTCGTGACACTATCACGCGCGTCGTATTTCTTCCCCTTTTTTGTTTTGTTGGGGGTATCCTCGCTTTCGACGTCGTTCATCCTGGTGGGTTTATTTCTCAAGGTGACTTCTGTCATTTCTTGTCCGTTTTCACCGCTCTCGACCAACATCATATCATCGATGTTGAAGTTATCACAGCTGTTGGAGGTTCTCAGAGCCCCGTAGCGAAAAATATCACTGAACCTGCGTGTTTTACGCCCAGCTTTAATGAAGTCACACGATTCGCTCGTGTCAGTCACAAAAAATCCACTCTGCGCCCTTGACAGTTTGCCGTCATCACAATTGTCTTTCGATTCACTATTTCGCGCAATAACGAAACTGTCACTATAACGTTTCACCGGGTTGTTTAAGTCACTGATTCTTCGGTCTTCTATTAGATCAACGCCAGAGTTTTTCGCTTGGTTCCTTAATATTATTCCATCTGTGTCTGAGCCGGCGTCCAAACGTGCTGCTATCTTATCATCTGCATTATTCGTTAACGGCTTGACGTCATCTTTATTATAAGTTGTATCAACTCGTTTGCTATCTATTAAATCGTCTATTAGGTTCGACTTCACTGCACCATTAACAGTAACGTTGTATTCCACGTCTGCAAACTCGTTTGCCGAGCGAGAATCGTCTCGTTTCGGCGTATTTTTGTTGTAGGTCGCCTTTTTGTTGTTAGATTTGTGTAGATTGTTCTGCTGTTGTTTGCCGGCCTTTTTATTGCTTTCGCCGTTTGCATTTGTGCTGTTCGAGTCAACTTGCTGCGCGTTCTTTGACTTGTTTCCTTTCCGTTTCCTGTGCGTAATCTTATCTTTCAGTGATGTCATATTCTTATTCCCCGCTTCCGTCTGCTGCTTCGACCACATAATTCACCACATTTACTCATTAATAGTCCGCTCTTTCGCACATTACAGTCTGTTTCTGCTGCATTGTTTGTGCCATACAAGCGAGCAATCACAATTATGTTTAAATATCGGATTAAATTCCTGGAAATCAGAGAATATATAGGATTACACCACACAGTCGACCATGTTATTATTCGCATCTCAGCCTTTGTTATCAGTCATAAATTTAGAGTTGAAATAACAGAGTGATAATTTATCAAAATATTTTCCTACGTAAGTAGCGAGATAACAAAGACAATATTTTGGTTAAAGCAAAAAAAAAAAACTTGGAGATAACCAGTGGTTTTTAAACAAATCATCAATCCTCATCGAGAGGAAATTGAATGAAATAAAAAAGTTTTGGGGGGCTGTAACGACCTCAAAATCATCAATCGTCATCGAGTGGGAACTGAACAAAGTGTTTGCCATAAATAAAATGCTAATTCCCGCTAATCGCCACGACGATTATTGCGAAACGTCCTTCGTTTAATTAAACTCATACTTTACAGTTCTAATCCGCGTAAGTAGATTACGACTATGTGAAAACTTTTGCTCCACTGCTAATAACTCGAGAATTTATAACAACATTAAAAATATGGTAGTCAGGGCCAGGTGTGCGTGAGTGGAACAGATGTAAATTGAACAGATGCCTGTTACGTAATAAACTGGCTTGTAGTACCTACTCCTCAAGTTTTGCTGTTTTTAATTATGAATAAGGTTTGTAACATTAGGCTTGGTCTTTTACTTCTACAATTCTACTTAATGGAATGGGCTGGAACTAATTGTACAATAGTGGACAACTTAAAGGCATTAATAAAACTTGTATAAGATATTTACTCTTACTTGGTACTACAGTTTTCTGACTATTGGTAAATTTGGTGTCAGTTCAAACGATTAAGAAACATATTGTACCTTGTTGGATGAAACGTCAGCAAACCCGAGACGGTTTCAGCCCGGAAGTCAAGTACTACAAAGTAGCAGAAAATAATTTTGTTTAGATTATAGATACGAATACATTTTAAAAGAAATCATAAAGGTTAGTAGGGTACAAGCAGGAAGAACGAGATAATTAAAGAGGTCAAATTCTGAAACAATCTAAATACCCTATCTCCTCGTACTACATACAACTGCTTTTTGTGTGTTTTAGGGGGAGGGGGGGGGGGTTGGGGGAAAAAATACGAAACAAACGTTCAAAGACAGGTGGCCAAATCAATCAACCAAACACAACAGGTGTTTAACCGACTTAACCGAAATAGATAATTAATTGTTGTTCTTTACGAATTTTCTATGTTGAATTTGTAGCAAATATTGTTTTATTTAACAAGTGCTGCGGTATGTAATAGAAAGCGTTCAGTTAAAACGTTTATTGCAGTTACTTTACAGGAAACCAATCGACGGGAAGAGTGACTAATTAAAGTTTCGGTTAATAACATGTGTACGGTATTTATGCATTAAAAAAATTAAATTTCAACTATCCGTGGTATGCCGTGCACATGTAGCATACATTTTGAGTTTCAAAGTAATTGCATTGCACAACCGAAATTTTCATTTCCATTCCAATTTTAGTTTATGTACTACATTTTATAAATTAAAATGAAGCTTAAATTAATTTCTAATTAAATGAAAGGCGCAAGCAGCCTTTAAATTCTACAAAATTTGTAATAAGTATAAATTTTCACATCAAACAAAAACAACGAAAAAGTATAAATTTTAATAAAACCCTTTCGAATGTAATACAATGTAGTAAGGGGGATCGGGGGCACGATGTAATATATTTTTATTTTACAGTAATTATATTTGATTCCATTTTTGTTAACCTACGAGAAGTTACCAACAAACCTCGAGCAAAAAAATTTCATAATTTAAACTGGCTGCCAAAGCCGTCCAAATTATCACAGAACTATAATTTTAACAGCATTGTGTGAAGATCATTAACTGTAGTTTGTCCCTGGTGTATCACAATACGAATATAGAGCGCTTTCGATTCAATTAATTTTCAAGGGGAAAATAATAGGCGACCTAATAAAACTAGGAATAGGAAAACTGAGAGACCTCATGAAAATGACCAATGAAAATGACCAATACTAAACAAGAGTGCGATTCCAAGAAGTAACAACGCATGAAGTCCAAGTGAAAAAAGTAATAACACAAGAAGATTCAATTTCCCCAACTCTATTTAACTTAGTTTTGGAAAGCACTAACGAAATTCAAATATTAGCAAACGCAGATGATTTAACAATAGTGGCAAACTCGAGACAGAAACCAATACAAGCAATAAAAAAATAGAGAGAGCAGCAGGAGGAATATAGAATGGAAATAAATCAGAATAAAACAAAATCTATGAAAGCAGGAAGAGAAGAAGGTAATACACACAACTTTCAACTATCTAGGAACGAATAAAAGAAATAATTATAAAAGGAAATCAATCATACTGGACATAGGTAGCTAAAAAACCAAGATAAAAATATACAAGACATAACAAGATCCACAATCACGTATTTCCTAGAAACAGCGATAAAGAAGAAAAAAACTTGAAAACAGAAGAAAAAAAAATGAGAATCATACAGGGACCAAATATAATAGGAAATGGAGAGAAAGACTAAAAATCAATAAAGAAATAGGAAATGAATTTGGAGGGAAAACTATAAAAAATTCATACAGACTCGACGTCTAAAATGGGTAGGACAGATCATGAGAGATCCGACAGAAATATTAAAATGAAATGAACAATGGATCCAAGGGAAAGGGCAAAATCGAGAAAATAGTAGCCAAAACGAAATAGAGGACGACATAAAAACGCTAGGAATAACAGATTGGAAATCGAAATGCAGTAATAGAGCGGAGAGGAAAAAAAATACTCGTGAAGCCAGGAATTGTAATAAGAGTCACCCCTAGCCGGAGAGCTAGCAACCTATAGAATTTTTTAATGGAAAATTCGAGTTCCTTCGTGTTACAAAATCAATCTCCGTCACTAATGTTAGAGTCTAGCTGATGAATCCGATTGCGTGTTTAAGGAACAGGTGACGAAACTTCCTCGAAATAAATTAAAATCAAAGATCTTTCTCATTTAATTCAGTATCTATTGCCATTGATAAAATGGTAGTCATATTTCCAGACCATTTTGAACTTGCTATGACCATGCAAGATTGATTGTAAAGTTGTAGCACACCAGAGTATACTTGTTTTCAATAAAAGGCGTTGTAGTCTATTAGAGGTTTGTGCCTAAACCGCAAGAGCAACAAACATTATAAAGACACGAAAAGTTTCTTATTGATTGTCTCTTTCAAAAAAATAATTAATTAAAGTTATCTTCCTAACCTCAAAGAAGTTATTGCAAGATCTGTGTAGTTGCAACCCTAGCTACCCACTGCATACTACTAGAACTATCTAAAAACGTGATTTAACTACCCATAGGCCCCCATATCAAATATCAATCAAATTAATTCAAGCGTTATTTCATTATAAGAAAAATTACTTATTTTTTTCAAGGACTTTTAAGAAGAATACTGGCTTAACGAAGCATTTTTGGATATAGATAAGAAGGGTTAAATCGTCTTATTTTCAGACCATTGTTGAGCCATATTCACGTATTTTAGCGACTGCCTGTATACAGTAATTATAAAACAAGTCTCTTTTACTATCTCTTAATATGATAACAACCGAATTTTTATCAAATATTCTACATTTGGTGTATATAAAAAACCATACTTGAAATTATAACGTGAATGTAAGTGCGTATGCTTACAACTTTACATAAATCTTGGATGGACATAGCATGTTCAAAATGGTCTGGCAATTTGACTGCACTATTACTAATGGCAATAGATATTTAATTACAAAAGAAGACCTTTGATTGTGTAATGTTTTTTTAACCTATTTCAAGGGAAGTTTCGCCACCTGCCCCTTAGACACGTAACCGGGTTCGTCAGCCAGACTCTCACGTCAGTGGCTGAGACCGATTTTGTAGCAAGGAGGAACTCGAACTTTAAAAATTTTTGTAGGTTTCAATATTGCTAGCTCCTAGACTGCAAAGGAAACGAGGACCAATCCCCCCCCAATAAACGGATTTTAAAACGCACTTGCTTTGCCATAATCTTAAGATTGCACGGCTTGAAGACGATGATGATGTTGCGCACTAACGAAATTCTTATAAAATATTAAAGAGAACATTAAAATCTACTGATTTTTGTTATTTCTGAGTTTTTACCCATCGATTTTAATGATCATCGATTGTAATAAGGCGTTATCGGGCTGTATGTATTTAATGCAAATAAAAATGTGAGCTATGGGCCAAACTTAGAAGGATCATAAATCGATAAATTTATGTGTGCTCTTTAATATTTTATAAGAAATTCGTTTGTGCAACATTTGTATAAAAAGTTATGTGTATTTATAGTTGTCGCTGTCTTGAATATCTGAAGTCGTGGGAGCACACGTTTTCAATCGATAATTATTCAATAAAATCGTTCGACTAAAACTCTGAAATAGCGTAAATCGATAGGTTTGAACATTCTCTTTCATATTTTGCCAGAATTTCATTTGTGCAACATTTATACAAAGAGATATGTGCTTTTGCATTTGGGGTCTTTTAAGTGCGTGACATTAACTGTTGATCAGTAATCAAGTTGGGTCAAGAGTTACTGGTGAAATCTTTCCATATATTTTATGCAAATTTTGAAATTTTATTGCTGGATGTTTGATGCTAACTTCTCACCGTTGTTTTGTTAATTAACGCAAATTAAGATTGAAAATCGACTTGCATCAAATTCATGCAGACAAATAATTTTCAATTTGAAACTTAACTTAATATGAAAATAAACCTTTACACATATATACTTTTAAAATCCACCAACTCTTATCAGTCCATTAAGTTAAATTAAATTAATCAATACCATTTATAACCGCTTTGTGTGATAGATAATTTCACTATTCGCGTTGATAAAACGAAATCGAAACTTGTTATCTCCGAATTCTATTAGAACCGACACGATCTATTTCGACACAAAAGAAAAACTGCGCGATTTTCACGCACACACTAAAAACTCCTCCTGTAGGTCTTGAACCCGGCGAGCCAAATTTGTAAACAATGCACTTAATTTGTTTATTAAGCAAAATCGACGTGCAACGGCGTAAGCAACTCGCGCTATACTGGCGAGCGAAAAGTGTACGCGGTTGTTTGAAATGAAAAATAACGAACATCCGGTCGAATCATTGAAATTCTGAATCGATAATTTGCCTGCATACGTTAAACACCTGTACGTGGTCGCGCTATTACACCATAATATGTCTCCCATAAAATAACTGTTACAACGCGGCCCTATATGATTATGGCAGTCTGATAAGTAGTCCAATAAATTTAATCAAGAGTAGCGTTACTTTTGATTGTATGAAAGGTCCGTCTAATTATTATTTGATCGTTTATTTATTCAAACATTCACCTCATTATATTTCAATCGGGAGCAATCGATAAATATGGTTTGGTGATATACAGGGTGATTCAGGTTTAATTAACCTTGATAATTTCAGGATTCGATAGAAAATAATGGGACTTTCTTTTATGTAATAATCAATGTTCGAAAGAAAAATTTAAGTACGTTATTATTAATCTGAAGAAACTCTCAATCTAAGGCGAAACATCAACGACTTTATGAAGTATCTGATCAATTATAATAAAAAATATTGGGAAATTGAATTATTTTATTCTAATTAATACAAGACACTGTGAATAACACATTAATTATAGATTAATCAAACGAGCCTAAAATTAAAAAAAAAATATTTCACAAAACAGATTTCTCATTGCTTTTTTAATTCAGCGTCAATAACGCTCCTTATTTTGCGCATTATGAGATCCTGTTTCTTGGACGATTTTATTTTCTTCAGATCCATCTGCACGCAATTTATGAACGAATCCACATAAGCGTCACAGTCTTTTTTACTTGTTTCTCCTTTAGCGTTCGGCTTTGTTCCTCGCATTAAAGGAGAATTTAGCTAAAAAAATCACAAAAATATATTTCACAATGAAAAGAGACTCCAACTATTTACTTCTTGCAAGTACGGAATGAGGAACCTCAGGTCATCGTAATGTTTCCACTTAGGTTGAACCCCAGTTCTCTTCTTCGCTTTCTCCACGTCAACCAATTTTTTCCGCAGCGCCTTTATTTTGGCGGAAACTTCCTCGATGCTGTACTTATTCGTGGAGGTTCTGTTCAATCCAACGGTTAACTCAACGAAATCATACTGACTTTCTACGTCTAGCGACAAGCCATTGTAAAGTCCCGGATTGTGTTTATACAAGAAAATGAGTTTGCCAACGTCGTCGGTCCATTTTTGTCTCAGTGAAGTATTGCAATCCATTGTACTCTTTGAAATGCAGGCAAAAAGTGAATCAGTTAAGAAGTACTTACAATCTTCGTAATTCTGAGTTAAAGACTCACTTCTTTGGGTGAAATCTGCACAAAGATGTCGGTACAACTGTTAATGCCGCTCGATTTGCTTCAAACAGTCAATAGTGCGCTGATAAATGTACGATAACGTTTACCGGAAACTGCGATAATAAATTCCGTTATGAAAATAATGTCTGGGTCAACTCCAGATGCGCAGGCATGCTCGTGGTGATCCTCGAAAACCTTATAGTTTTTTCTTTTTTTTTCAATTCTGAAGCGAGAAAAAGATGCTCAGCGTTTATGTTTGCATCTATAGTTTAAAGGTCAAACCGATTCATATCTTTAATGACAATGAGTCAAGCAAAATTAATATTAATTATAAAACAAAAAAAATTATAAAAGTCGACTAATTTATTTATACCCATAACCCAAGCATAATCAACAACGCCATTACATTTAAATAAAAGTACCGATAATCGCAAGCCTTAAATATGATTTATTGGTTGCTGTAAGTAAACAGTCAAATTGGTCAGACGATCACGTAGGTCTATTTTCTTTGATTGATCAGGTGATTTAGTCTGACCGTTAACTTGACGATTTTGTTCACTTAAGTCGACCATTGATTTAGTAGGGCGTTGTCAATAAGAGAATTCATTTGACTTATCACATAGTGACGTCTTTGAGGTAACGTTATCTCCTTTAACTTTGTCTTCATCAAATCTAGAGTAGTATTAATGTAGTTTTCAGTTTCTTCATCTATGGGTTCATTTAGCTAAAAAAACAAAATGTATGAATTTCTCTTGAATACAAAAGGTTAACGTTTGATATCCACCTCTTTCAAATGCCCAATAAGAAACTGCAGTTTTCCATAGTGTTGCCAAGTTGGCTCAAAACCATTTCTTTTTCTCAATTCAACTTCAATTAATTTTCTTTTCAATTGATATATCTTGTCGGATACTTCATTCACGGTGAATTTTAAAGTATTGCATGTATTGTTGTTTAACGTATTCGTTAAATCGACAAGAAGTTCCTGTTTTCTGTCTCTAGATATGCAACCAACATATAATTGTTTTTCTTGCTCGTAGAGAAATATAAGTTTGTCAACGTCGTTGGCCCATCTTTGCGTTGGTGTTAATGACGGTACGAATGCAGAAGCGTCCTTTAATAAAGTATAAAGGATGAATTATTTTGCGAAAATGTAAATAAAACAGACGAGGACAGTGAAAGTTCAAAACATACTTACAAACGACAGCATTTTTAATAAGGGAGCTGCGAATTGATACACGTACAACTATAAGTATATACTGCAGGTACTGAAAATAATCAAAACAATATCTAATGTTGATTTTTTTTTATTTGCGTGCACGTCATTAATTAGTTCACAAATCTCCGACGTACGTTACAGACTATTGTGGTTAATGAGTGCTATAAGGATAGCTACAAATGACTAAAGTATTCCGGACAAAAAGGTTTCAAATGTATTTAGATAGCGGATATGATAAGATTCTAGAACAGTTTCGAAATAGATAGGAGCATGTTTTATCAAATGAAAATTTCAATTTTTATCAAATGAAAATTTAAAGTAAAAAAAAGGCACAATAATTTCTTTAAATGACTGCCAACATAGTTTCATACTAAACAGATATTTTCAAAAACAAAACTAAAAGTACTGAAATATGTAAACGTAACTAATGGAAGACCAAGAAAGAATCGCAACTATTTATAATACTTGATTAAAAGCTGCGAGATTCTTTTTACCTTCAATATGCTACAAATTACACTCACTTATAACTTATTGACAATAAACTTTCGCAATAAGATTAGTTTCCAATATACTAACAACGAAAATACGCAGACAGTTGATTGCACTGTTGCATTTTTTTTATAATCAGATCGTACAACATTATGCAACAAACTGGTCTACAACAATCGGAGATGTAGAAAGTGAAAGCGCTCCATCGTATGCTGCACGTCCTAGAAATTACACGAAACAAAGCTCTGGATAACATAATGCAGGTCAAATATGATTTTCTAATTTCGTAGAGCGCTCGCATTTACACGACAGGTTCAATATTAACCCGGTGGTTAGGAAATTTTTCTTGTTGACTCTGCTTATACAGTCGGTTACATAATTGTAGCCGTGTGGTAATCATTTATTACCGTCAATATTTAGGTCGACGCGAGTTGTATTATTGTCTCTATATGGGGTGGGCCAAGAGTAACTATTTTTATTTACATACACAATCTGACTCATGATTCCACTTGCAAATAAAGAATACCAAAATTAGAAACGCCTCAACTCATCTTTGATATTGTTTGTACGTACTGATACTTTTAGGAAACTTTATTTGGTCAGAAATCAAAAAAAAATCTGATACATGTTACTAAATTAAAAATGAACCATTTAATTTAAATACATATCTACGTTAAGATCAGTACTCATTCATAATCATAATGACTAATTAATATTTACAAACGCTCTGTATTTTGACTCACTCTATATAAGGTGATAATTAATAAGTAACGTGTATTTAAAAATGAATACGAGAAAGGAATTTGACAAAGCAAGTTAATTGGTTATGCCAAAAGTGTTTGAATTATTAAACTCAGTTTACTGATATTACATCAACAAATCACAAGTTATACATACAAATAAAAAGGTAATTTGCGCGTATCCAATTGATAAAAATAAGTTATTTATAAAAATATTGTGATTTACGACTTCCAATCCACACTTAGTTACAACAAATTACAGCGAACTTTGATACGTTTCATGAAGACATAACAGATTAAATGGGCCACTAAATTAAAATAGCATGATTTATTTGAACTGTGCGCCTTAGCTCGTTGTAGCAAAATAAATCGAGTTTTACATTTCTTATAATAACAATAAATAAATAAATCAAAGACTTACAAAATTAAAACGTGTAGCAGACAGAAGTGTTGCAGCAAGTCAGAGAAGTTTCGAGTTCTAAATTAATCAACGATTTCGTTTTAAATTAATTAAAAACGATACTTTTCCTGCATACGTTAGTACCTGTACCTGGTCGCATTATTACATCATAATATCTCTCCCATAAAATAACTGTTACGACGCGGCCCTATATGATTATGGCAGTTTGATAAGAGTTCAATAAATATAATCTTCTGATTATTAAAAGTCCGACTAATTGTTATTTGACCGTTCAATTATTCAAACATTCACATGATTATATTTTAATCGAGAGCAATAGATAAATACGGTTTTAAAACTGTGATATACAGGGTGATTATTAGCCGAAAGAAGCTGTTATTCAGGGCGAAACATCAACATTTATAGCGATTTTATAAAGTTTCTGATCAATTATAATAAAAAAGTTTGGAAAATTAAATTGTTTTATTCTAATTAATACAAGATACTGTAAATAATTATAGATTAACCAAACGAGCCTAAAATTAAAAAAAAAAAATATTTCACAAAACAAATTTCTTGTGGCTTTTTTAATTCAGCGTCAACAACGCTTCTTATTTTGTGCATTATAAGATCTTGTTTCTAAGATGATTTTATTTCCTTCAGATCCGTCTGCACGCTGTTTATGAACGAGTTAACACAAGCGTCATGGTCTTTCTTACTTATTTTGCTACTTTAGCATTCGGTTTTGTTCTTAGAATTTAAGGAGCACTTTGCTAAAAATTCATAAAAATATATTTTTCTAAAAAAATAAAATGATACTTCAAATTTTTACTTCTTGTAAGTACGGAATGAGGAACCTCAGATCATCACTTGGACGAACACGGTTTGATTTTGAATTCTAAATTAATTAACATTTTCTTGAAATTAATTAAAATTCGAATGGAATTAAAACAACTACACTCAGGTGTATAACAAATAAACCTAACAGGCGTTATTGTTTAATAAAATAAATTACTGACAATAGCTATTGGTCTGCTTTTTTCTATACCCAACTAACTGGTGGATTTTGTCTGAAAAAACAAATTATTAGGAGAATAAAATTATTAAAAAAAAACTTAATAAATTTAAATAATTACTGTCCGTCCAGTGTGCAGATTTATTTAAAAAAAAACTTTAATTACTCTACTATTAATATGCATTAAAAATCAGTTGATTCTAATGGAAAATATGTGATCACGAGCCACTTATCTTAAACAGCAAAAAATGCAGAAGCAGTTAACGTTTCATTGCGAATATAAATTAGAATTAAATGGAGGCCATTAAAACGTCACGCCCTACAGATTTTTCAAAATTAGTTTAAACATAGAGGAGCCATAAACACGTCTTTTTATTCCTCACAATTGAAAACCCAGTTTGTTTCTTACAACCTGCCAAATTTTGTGAATTTATACACCGAAGACAACTCGAATTTACAAGCTATACACCGTTCATCAAGTTTTCGATTTTTTGTTTCAAATAAGCGATTTTTTTTAAATTTTCTACATAGGAATGGAAACGAATGGAAAGTTAAAATACAAGGGCCTCCATATACAAAGCAGTTCGCATTTTCCAAAAATATTTCTACGTAAACTAGAAACACAGACTAAAAAAATAGAATAAAAGTTAAAAAATTAAAATTAAAAATAATAAGCGTTGTCAATATTTTTTTCACACAATATATGGATACAGAACGATCATAATCCCTTCATAAAAAAAGTAGAAACAAATGGGTCACGTGTAAAAAAAATAAATGCAACTTTCCTGATTTTATTCAACTCCTAATAAGGAACATGACGTGATTTACACTTTGACAAATATTCCGAGAATATTCTTAATTACTGCAGCGACACGCGAAGCACATAATTAATTATTTTTAAGAATTAACTCCTCGAATAGTTAAAACCATAAAGTGTGCCCAACATAAAAACTAAATTAAAAAAAAGTAAAAACCAAAGAATTTAAATTCTCAACAGGTATGCATAATGGAAGGAACCGAGCAAAATAAATTATATTAAATATGCTTTGAAGCAGCAATACACGTTTCACTTGACGCCTGAATCACGCCATTGTATGCATTAAAAGCGTAAGCGTTAAGTACCTCTAAAATACGTCAGTATAATGCAACGTAGGTGGTAGTCTAGAGCCTGAATTCCATACGAAACACATATTTTAAGTGTTTTACATACAAATTAGTGGCAATTACGAAAGTGTTTCTGTATTAACGGACGAACCGTGTTTTCAAACGATAACAAACAGACAAACAAATAGTTATATATTCGTACTGGGAACGAACGTACATTAAATGGTTTAAAATTCCATTGATATACAGAAATACTAGAGTATGTAAAAGTGAAACGTATTCAAATCCAAACAAACAACTAAGAGAATATAGAAATTTTGAATTTAGCTCTTAATGACAACGAATTTGAGACAACCTGTATATGCATACCACTAATATGAACAAACACGTTTTAAAAGTGAGCTCATTACTTTTCATCCTCAGGCGAGGAAATTAAATAACTTACAAAATTTTCCAGCAAATGTGTATGTAATTGAGGAGAGTCCCAATTGTCCTGTGTGTTATAGAACTTGAAACTCATGAAACTTTGCAATCTGTTTTATGAGTTCCCCAAAAACTTGAAACGTTCTACACCACATAAAAATCCAACATGGCATCCGACATCCTAGGATCTTCGAAACTACCATAATTTTTGTTAAAAATAATAAGTTGTATAATTAATAAAAATTGTAAGTCAAAATTGGAAGAAGCCATAAGATCCCCCCCATTTCTTGAGCTGTTTAATTAGATGCCCGAAGATATTTTTTATATATAGTTTAGAAATGATAACCTGATATATACTGCACATACCAAAAATATAAAAGATATTTTATCAGATGTAACAATAACTAGGTCGACTGTTATTGGAATAAATACGTGGGTTCATAAAAATCGACTTTATCAATGAAAGCAAATAATATACCAACTGGTTTGTTGGATTCCACACGTTTACGAACGTTCACAAAACCACTTATAAAAGTTCACCATAGCACTAAAATCACATCGACGAAACTCAAGCCATCGCGACCGCGACCAGTCTCTAAAGGTGAAGCACAAGAACTCACCGAGAAAGAAATTCGTGGAGGTTACCGCAGGTAAACACGGCACGTGAAATTCCAACAGTGTGACGCCCGGCAATCTCAGATAAGTTAAGGAAGGTATTAAGCGAACTCACGTAAAAAAATGTACAGGTAACGCGGTGAATTATTCGAGCGCGTTGCCCGAGCACAAGTGCGTTCGTTCATCTGCAGTCGTATTAACCGGAGACGAAGAATGTTAACTTTTACTACAACACACTGCACGGGTATTACACGATATATTCTCGATCTCGACACAGGCGAGCAAAAAGAGAGTGGAGTTGCTCCTCCACCATACCCCTGCTGCATGCCTGCTTGCCTGCTCGTTCGTTCGGTTTCTACGAAACAATATGTCGCTCTGGGTGTCGAGAGAAACGAACTACCACCATCATCATCATCATCCAATTCGTTCTATATTGTTCCATTCATTCCTCTTTTTATAAAACCAGCATATTAACTAATAATTATACTATTCATAATTATGCACTATTTTGAAAGAATTAAAAAAGAAATCACAACTAATCATTAAATAAGCCATCTTTTTCTAGCACATTTAATTACTGAATCAATTAATTAATTTTAATATCTTTCTTTAAATCTAAAACTCTTTCCTTTTGTATTTTCAACGAAAGTATAAAGTGGAACTAAATGATTCTCATCTAGTTACGTTACAGATTGACAATTATTACAATTTATTGAATTGATTTAACAAGCGATTAAAATGTATACCACAAAACACTTGAAGCTTATTTCTGTAGTAAATGGGAAATGGCAATATTCTATTCTAGAATGCAAAGCACAGTTTCCGAACAAAATTGTTGAAAAAACTGCCTTGCAGCAACATGTTTGCCAAATTGTCGAGAGATTCCACAGAACGGGAAGCGTGATGATGGGGAAATCCAGTGGAAGGCCTCAAACTGACTAAAATGTCATTGGAAGGCCCCAAACTGACCAAAATGTCAACGAAGAAGAGGAAGAAATTGCAAAAAACAGCAATTCTCAACACAACGATTTCTGTTCAAACGATGTGTCCCACACCACCGTTAGAAGAATTCTAAAGCACCGTTTACACGTGCAACCGTACAAAGTGCAAGGAAGTCCAAGGAATCATGCCAAGAGATCCCAACGTCGGCTTTTTTTGAAGAAAACTTAAACTATGACGACGTTCTCGATCTAAGTTTTTTCACACCATTTAAATGGTAATGTAAACAAAGAAAATCACATAGTCTGTTGTTAAACCACACCCTTGAGGTTTCTTTACATCCTATTAAGACAGGAACATGGTTAGCTGTATCCCGCCGTAGAATAACAGGGAGAATATTCCTCCAAGATACAGTCAATGGTCAACGATATAGGGAACAATTGTTGACCTCATTTTTAGAGCATCTGCATTCTGATGAATTTGAAGCAACAACTCGTACTACTCGAGAAAATTTGAAATTTCTTGAAGAATTTTTCTCTTGCAGAGTTGTAAGCAGGGGAACTTGGCCAGCAAGACCTCACCCCGCTAAACTTTTCCATATTTGGCTTTCTTGAAAATGAGGTCTACAAAGAAAGAATTAATAATTTGCAAGAACTGATGGCAAAAATCATAATAAAATGCAACGAGATAATACCAGATATTTTGCAGCACATTTTCAATGAAACACTTTCAATATATGCTGTGATTTATTTTCGTTAGTTTCCTTTTCAATTTTAATTTCAATTTTGTATACATATCATCCCTTCACAATAAATCATATATTTTGAATCATTTTGTTCTACTCCGTATAATCATCACATAATAAATAAACTACTTTCAGTATCAGTAGATATATTCCACAATGTTCTAGGTGAAGTGGAGGGGGTATGACAACATTCTCGAATGTATTGCCACTAACAGCAGTTTATTATTTTGTGATGATTATGCTTCAGTTGAGAATGCAAAAGCAAAATGTTTCGACGTCCATTTCTTCATATTCTTAAGCAATTATTTTGGTATTAGTTTATTATTGATTGAATAAATTGTTGATTAAATAAATGGTGCTAGAATGAACTTTGCAATAAATAGTGAACATTTTCAAGGTGTCTTGACACTTTACATTGAAATGAAAAGTTTTTGAGTTTTCAAATGAAACGTTTCATACTTACTTCCCTACGCACATAAAAACCTGGAGTTAATTCTAACACTTTTTCAACTCATCCTTTAAGGTATTCCTTCACTTTTAAAAATGTGAATGTTATCTTCAAAAATGGAATTTTAATCATTGCTGTAGCTATCTTTCAACGAGTTAATGTTATCCCAGAAAAGATAAACTTCTGAGATAGTAGTTTGTATGCCTAAAGGAATTAGTACTATCCAAAAAGTGTGAAGCATTTCTGTCCTTAAAGGAGTTAGTATTATCCAGAAAATGAAAAAATCTTTAGTGTTGTTCATTTGTTCGAAAATAATTGAATTCCTTATTGCACTAGAATATTAAGCTTATCTGGAAGAAATGGAGTAAAGTAGCTCATAAGGCCTTTCCAATATTCACCGGTAAATAAAGCTTATATCATCTTAGGTATCATTTGTTATTATATCGCTATTTTTTACCTACTTTTTGTTGCTATGCGCAAATAAAAAGACGGTTCCATACTAAAGCAAGCAATCATCGTAGTTGATAGGAAACATGTGTACAAAAACTTTTCCCATCTAGTGTGTTGCTCTCATTTTTCGTATTGTCACGTATGCTCCTTATTTCATCAGTAAACGCCAAATTGACATTTAACCTTGACATAACGTCAACAGAAAATTATAACCAATAATTACGATTTATTACGCATCTGAAACCAAACAAAATGAAACATTGAAAATAACGTTGAACATGAATTCACAACAGATTTGAAAATGGCCTCCGTCTTCTTCGTGGCATTTTCTAACTCTTCTGCGACGTCCATGGATAAGTTCCTGTAAACCATTAACGAGCGTTTTCAAAATGGAACTTTTCAAGTATGACCAAACAAATAAATCCAAAGGAGTTAGATCGCAAAATCACGGAGGCCAAATGTTTGCCATATTTCTGCTAATTATCCGATCTCCAAAAAAACTCTTGAAGGAAATTTAAAGTATCTCCAGCAGCCGTTGGACCATCCTGCTAGAAATATCCAAATTGCAACTCGTCATCATGCATTTGATAAATAAATGGATTCAAAATCTCTTCCCGATATCTAAGTGCTGTTAGTGTGTCATTAAAAAAATATTGCACCCATCAATCTTCTCCGACTTAAACCTATCCAAACACCAATTTTTTGTGGATGGGGTGAAAATATGAGGATTTTCTGTACCCAGATTCTCATATTTTGGGAATTAATGTATCCTGTTAAATGGAACCAGACCTCATCGGAAAAGAAAGTTTTGTCCAACAAATCGTCATTGTCAATATTGTTTAACAACCAATGACAGTATCTTCGCCTTAGTTCAAAATCTACTGAAGCAATTAATGCACGGCAGTCAAACGATAAGGGAACATTTACAAGTCCATAAAAGATTTTTCTTCCAATGTGAAAACCATTGTAAAATCAAAATCAATAAAACCATTTTTAAAAGTTATGTTTGTTTACTTGTCCGCTTAGGGTACGGATCAAGTAAGGAACATACGTGAACATGCGAAAAAAATGAGAATAACACGCTAGATGAGAAAACTTGTACACATGATACTAGTCATAACTTGTAATGAGAACGTCTATCAATCCCTTCCCTCACACATTAGAAATTAACAATAGACAAAAGTAAATAAGTATG
The DNA here is from genome assembly GCA_039766575.1 of Serrognathus titanus. Classification (NCBI taxonomy): domain Eukaryota; kingdom Metazoa; phylum Arthropoda; class Insecta; order Coleoptera; family Lucanidae; genus Serrognathus; species Serrognathus titanus. The sequence continues at coordinate 3,354,097 of CM077911.1, forward strand.
AACTAACACCACTAGAAATTTTGTGTCAAAAAGTGATCGCAGGATATTGCGATTCAAACTATTTAACACCATTAGGCTAACATTTTTATTTTTTCGCATTAAGTGCAGCTATGACTTTCACCAATGCAGACAGAATATTTTACTATTTAGTGTAACTTGTCTTTTTCTTACTGAATTGATGAATTATGGATATGTTTAGTATTCGGTGTCAAACAGGAGTTGTTGGATTAATTATTTCACCTTTTTGTATCACTTATTTTTAGACGCAATTTAATCGAGAAAAGATAACACTAAATTTGTTAAGCATTAAAACTTTTCAGGTAAAATTTTATCCATATTCTAACACCGATTAGGAGTATAACAATTTATCCCAAAAATGTATGTATAGCCTTGGCCAAAAGTATTAGGCACCTTACATTAACTCCTATATCATGAAAATCTGTTGGGAGTTGGGTAAAATAAAATTTCCTAGGTACAAAATAATAACAATTTATTAAAATAATTAATATTTTGTTGGGCCACCTCTAGCTTTAATCACTGCAGTTATTCTTTTCGGCAGAGTACTTAGAAGTTTATGACAATCTTCTGCGATAATATTATTCCATGCTTTCTAAAGTTACGCTTTAAAATCCCCCACAAATGTTCTATGGGATTTAGGTTTGGGGATTGTGCAGACCAATCCAGGAGCTTAATATTGTTTTCTTGAAACTACTTTATGGTAACTGCAGATTTGTAGTAGGGTGCATTATCTTGTTGATACAGCATGTCTTCCATATTTGTATCACCAAACATCTTGCCGCAATGTCGTTTCCAATACCTTTATGTAAGTGTGGGAGTTCATTTAACCTTTACAAACAAACATTTCTCCTACAGTGTCGGCTATCATACAACCTCAGATCATTACACTGCCTCCCCCGTGTTTCACTATTGGTACCTGCATTCTGGAAGGTACACTTCACCGATTCTCCGCCTCACGTAAGCTACACCAGGAGTTCCAAGTACCTTACCATTAATTAACAAAACGTAGATTTTAAATATACCGTATAACTTTTTACTGGCGAAGTGTAGAAGATGCAAACGAATTCAAAATTACAAGTGATATAAAATAAATATTATCTCAAAATTTTATTCGTCGGACCACACAACATATTCCCAATTATTCTCTGTAAAGTGTTGGTACTTTATAGTCCATTCCAAACGAGAGTTTTTACTTTTTTCTGAAAGCCAAGGCTTCTTTCCTGCTTTACAGCCTTTCAAGGCAGTTTCATTAAGTCTTCTTCTGGTCGTTCTGGCACTGATCGGTCTCCTGATTTCCTCGGATAAACTAGCAGCGAGCTCGGAGGAAATTTTCTTTCGATTTTTAAGTGACTCTTAAATTAAATTTCGATCTTCACGGTCGGAAGTTGTCCGTTTTCTACCTGTTCTTGTTCGGTTCGCATGTGATCCAGTATTCGCGTAACGTTTCAAGGCAGATTGCACCGCATAACGCGAACGTTTAATACTTTTGGCTATTTCTGTCTGTACATTGCCTTGTTCGTGCAAGAACTGAATTTGTAAATGTATATGCTCGTTCTTTTTAGGCATTTTTACAGCAAAAATGACGATATTCAAAATTATAATGAAACAAAGACTATACTGGAAAGATCGTTCTTACTACAAGCGCTTATACAAGACCTAGTCACGGAACCACAATTGCGAACTATCATCTGTTACACGTTTTACATTCGCAATAAAGTACTGTGCATGATTTAAATTATCGTTTGTTATTGCCGACTGTATGATAATAAAATTCTAAAGATTTCTAAGTAATATTTTCGGAGATAAATTAGAAAATTAAGGGTGCCTAATAGTTTTAGCCAAGGCTGTATTTGTGTATATATGGATGTGACATATCTTTCCGTCTTCAAGTCACATTCACCGGCGACTGAGAATCTGAGAATAACGATCAGTCAAAAAATTAGGACTACACATGATTATTTCATGTTCTTAGTCTGTTATATTCAAGTAATTTTCCCAGTAATTCGGTATTTTCTCGTGTCTAAAACTACAAGCGAAATTGTTAATATTTGTTCTAATATTCTTCGAAGTTTCAACGAACTTCTGCACCTAGTTACAACTTAATGTAACAGTTATTTAGTCTGAACGGAATCATAAAATGACTTGGCTTAATTTTGTGAATTAAAAAAAATATATGTGTATTATAGAAACTACTTTGAACTGGTACTTCCGATTTATGCTTTTCAATTAAATTAGACGGAACTACGCACCGCAAACACATAATTTTTAGAATGAAAGTTCAAAAGAGTGATGTTCATAGAATCAGTAGGAAATAATAAACAAATGAAAGAGTTATTTTTACTCGCACATTAAAATTGTCCTTAACTATATATATTGAAAAAACACCTACAATTTACTTACACTGGTAGAGAATAAAACCAGTTATTTATATACAGCCTTCGCCAAAAGTATTAGGCACCCTTAAAATTTTAATTTATCTCCGAAAATATTACTCAGAAATTTTTACAATTTTATTATCATATACATATAGTCGGCAACAATAAACGATAATTTAAATAATGCACAGTACTTTACAGCGATTGTAAAACATGTGGCAGTTTATGGTTCCGTGAATAGGTAGTTAGTCTTGTATAAGCGCTTGTAGTAAGAACGACCTTTCCAGTATAATGTTTATTTCATTATAATTTTGAATATCGTCATTTTTGTTATAAAAATGCCTAAAAAGAACGAACCTAGTGAGCATTTACGTTTACGAATTCAGTTCAGAAATAGCCAAATGTATTAAACGTTCGCGTTGTTCGGTGCAATCTGCCTTGAAACGTTACGCGGATACTGGATCACATGCAAACCGAACAAGAACAGTTAGAAAACGGATAACTTCAGACCGTGAGGATCGAAATTTAATTCGAGAGTCCCTTAAAAATCGAAAGAAAACTTCCTCCGAGATCGCTGCCAGTTTATCCGAGGAAATCAGGAGACCGATCAGTGCCAGAACGACCAGAAGAAGACTTAATGAAGCTGGCTTTAAAGGCTGTAAGGCAAGAAAGAAGCCTTGGCTTTCAGAAAAATATTAAAAGTCACTTGTAATTTTGAATTAGTTTGCACGTCTACTCTTCGCCAGTAAAAAGTTATACTGGTGTGTTTAAAATCTACGTATTTTTTTAATTAATTGTAAAGTATTTGGAACTCCTGGTGTAGCTTACGTGAAGCGGAGAATGGGTGAAGAATATCTTTCGGAATGCGGGTACTAACAGTGGAATACGGGAGAGGTAATATAAAGATCTGGGGTTGTATGACAGCCGACAGTGTATGCGAAATGTTTGTTTATGAAGGTCGAATGAACTCCCACACTTACGTAAGCGTATTGGAAACGACATTGAAGGCAATCATTTTCCAAGATGTTTGGTGATACAAATATGGAAGAAATGCTGTATCAACAAGATAATGCACCCTGCCACAAATCTGTAGTTACCATTAAGTGGTTTCAAGAAAACAATATTAACCTCCTGGATTGGCGTGCACAATCCCTAAACCTAAATCCCGTAGAAGATTTGTGGTGGATGAGCGTAACATTAGAAAGCATCCAATTACATCTAAAGCAATTTTAAAAAACGTGTTATTGAAAGAATGGAATAATATTATCGCAGAGGAATGTCAGAAACTTATAAGTACTCTGCCGAAAAAAATAGCTGCAGTGATTAAGGCTAAAGATGGCCCAACAAAATACTAATTACTTTAATAAATTGTTATGATTTTGTACCTAGGAAATTTTATTTTACCCCACTCCAACAAATTTTCATAATATAGGAGTTAATGTAAGGTGCCTAATACTTTTGGCCAAGGCTGTAGACTAGGAACTAGCAACGTTGAAACCTATAGAATTGTTTATGGAAAATTAGAGTTCCTACAAATGCTACAAGTGCTTACAAATCGTCAGCCAGACTCTCACGCCAGTGACTGAGACCGATTTTGTAACACGGAAGAACTCGAATTTTCCATTAAAAAGTCTGTATGTTCCAACGTTGCTAGCTCCCCGGCTAATATTTCTACCAATTCCTTTTTGAAGAAGTGTAGAAAATGTTAAATAGAATTTCAGAATTTAGAATAAATCATTTTGGAAAAACTATAACATTCTATACAATTACTAAAATTAGATTTCAATTCGATTTTGGTGACGTAAATATATATTTTTTTAATTTAAAATGATTATGGACGTTGTTTAGAGCAACTGCGGATTTATTTTTAAAGCATTATTCTGGACCAAACGTAATAAGCGTTATTTTTAAACATGCCACACAGTCTACATGTTCCTATCTAGAATAAAAATGAGAAACAATATTCTGCTCTCTTGTTTTGAATATTTTGAGTATTAGGTCACACTTAGTTATGAACGCAACGAGGTTGTATTTACATAAACTTTTGAAACCATAGTATTGCATTATTTGCACCAAAACCGCAAACTACGAGCAAGAATTAAGTAACGAGGAAAATTCAAAGTAACAAAATCAAAAAGATACAATCCATTCTCACAATTTTAAAATGTAAAAATATCCTCGAAAAAATAAATTAAAAATTATCTTTATTGATACATACAGAGAGAATAACTTGAATTTCAATTGCCTTTCCTTATTCCCTTTTTCCTTTACTTCCCAGTGAAGAGACTGACAGGTATCATTTTTGGTGTAATTGAAAATACCCTCAGCAGTTGAAATCAAAATAAGAAGAAACAAACAAATCGTTTCTAAAACTTTCCAATTTTTTATTTGTGAGACTAAACTTAATTTTACGATTACTACTACCTATACTATACATATAATGCATACTTGAAGCAGCTTTTAAAAGAAAACAGAATTAGTAGCGGCGCAAATTAAGTAGTCAGTTTTGTTTGGATTCGTTTCGTGGAAAATTCCGTCATAACTATTTTATAATTATATATTTTTAGCCAACAGCGTACAACATTAAAGAGCCGCGGTCCATTAAACTTTGAGAAAACGCGTACAATCTAACTACATCACGTTTTCGCGTTTAAAACCAAGCGAATAGATACACACGCTTGTAAATTTGCACGTCGCAATTTACGACTTACTCGCTTATTACTAGAGATAAGAAAATAGGTTAGGCGTGTTACAAGCGCATAACATTACAAACAATGATAAACTGTGCAAATATTTTACATAACTAGACTCGATTGAAAGTTGAGAGCAAACACACAAAAAAAGAACATTGGCGCTTTTCATTCTATACGAATTCTTTTTTTTTTTTTTGTTGTTATTAGAAGTTATCATGAAAAAGCTTAATATTAATCGCCCCTCTTTATTACAAGCTATTAACAAGTTACCCCCCGGTAATAAAACTCCCCTCGACGACATGAACACGCACGCATCCCTCAGTAATGGGCGAAATAACATGATTGTTTGACATGCATGTTATGCTTCACTAAACAAATAAAGCGGCCATCAAGGAAGAAAAAAAAACTCACTTAACAACTAGTAACTCCAAATTATAAACAACATAAAACGTTAATGTTTTACCCTGCAGAAACTAAAAAAAAAGGGAACATAAACTATTTTTAATAATCAAAGAGTCGTCTTCTTTATACCTATTTAAAATTAATCTGAACGTTGATTTTCATCTACTTGAATGCTCCTCGGATTAATTTAATTGCATTTAAAAAGCGAAAGAAAATTGAATTAATCCCACAGATATTGGATAAAGTAATTGTTTCACCAACATGCAAAGACTTTTCTCATTTCCCACCATTGTCCTTAATTTCCACGTCCACGCCATTGGAAAACAATAGACCATGAACTGAGTTATTCGATTTTACGATTTGCATTTTTCTCATCCGTCTTACGTAAGTAAATTCGCACAGGTTTATTAAATAATGCACTAAGGTATCTCCAACGTTGACATAATTTTCAAAATATATGTATGTAAATCTATGAACAGCAAACAATCCATCTTGCTTGAGCTGTTGTTTACGTACTTAAACTCGAGGACACGAATTTTTTCAGCCACAGTCCTCGATGATGTCAGACACTGGCAAAAATGACATCACCACAAGAACCATTTCGAAAAAAATAACGCTCCAATAAGATACGGTTTGTAATTTGGCGTGTTTAAAATTTAATGAAAGTCTGCATAATTTTAATGCGTGCAAAGGTGGTTGGCCGCGTTAAGAAGACGTAGAACTGCTTTGACTTAAGTAATTCGAAACGAGTGGATTTCTTGTAGCTTATTTGAAAATCGATCTCGCACGCGACTTCCGCAGTCAGAATGTGGATGAATTAACAATTTGCGTACGCAAAATCGAAAGAGGTGACGAAAGCATTCATTTCAAGCTACAAAAAAAAAATTGCTTGTGCAAGGCCGAAACCAACTGGATATGCGATACGGTTACCAAACACGCTCGCTATAATTATAAAATTATGAGTTCTAAACTAATTAATGTCTTGTAATAATTTATTACGTAAACAAATATATTTACGTTGTCAATAAAAATTAAAAATTCGACGACCACTGTACTTTTACAATGTAGTAAGAACTATAGTGTCTTCATAAATGATTGCATACCACGTGACCAAGACGTATCTCATATTTAGTTGATTGACAATTTACAAACAGCTGCCTGAAACTGAAAAATAATAAAAATGGAAACTTCATGTACCCGTAATTGTAATTTGCAATTAGTATTTTGGAGAAGACACATATTTGTAGATACCTACATGTCAAATTAAATAGAAAATACTTTATTTATTTACTAAGATACCGCAAACTGTACAGTAGATACAATAGAGCTTAGAATTATTCACGAAATCTCAAAAAACAAGAGCCATGAAGTCACCAGGATCTAACCTGTCTTGTCATTTTTATCTAAATTAAATGTTAATTGCTTTATAAATAATTAACAGACCGACTACAAAGAGTTGTAATTGTAATTTTTGCTAACCATTACAACATGTACATGTACAACATGAGACACAAAACTAAATGAAGGCACTGTATAAAAAAATTGTATAATTTAATTTTTAATCTCAAGAATGGCTTCTTCTAATGTTTAATTCAATTTTGTTTGATTTGTTTCAAGTTGTGCTACTTTCTTACGCTTATTTAATCTTTTTTTTTTTTTTCTAGAAAAGTTGTAATACTATTTTCACCATATACAACTGAAATGCCTCTAATAAAATGAGAGCAATTTTCATTTAAGTTTCCTTTAAATTAGAGAAGAAATAAAAAGAAACAAACAAACAAATGATAAATGAACTTGTGCAAGAGTTCATTAATAACAACAGATTATTGTCAAGGTAAGAGATAATAGTATGATAATTTTATTCAACAGAAACGGTTCTCTGAAGTTGTCCTTTCGATCAGCATTAATATTTTTACGCGTTCAAATAAATCGTGTGTGGCCTCTTGCACGCATTAAACACGGTATTGTTAATGTCGTATTATTTGCGTGCGTCCAGTGTCAGATAACAAACAGTAAAAAGAGTACAGAAAGAAATTTTATATTTGCAACGAAATATTAGTCTCACGTTTTGAAATTAATACCGCGGCGAAAAAAAGAAACTTGGTGTACATAGTGTCAATTGAGGTCACAGTAAAGAAGCTTACGAAAGTGTTTGTGCAAGTCAGACAAATTTGTTTAGTCTTTCGTTTGAAAATCAGGGTTGATAAAAATCATTTAATCTTTTTACATAGAAAATGCTATAATTGACATTAACAATAACGAATAATTGAAAATAACAATAACGACTCAGATACGTCTTGTTCAAACTTGCAAATAAATAACTTATGTATATGTAGCGTAACAGTAAATAAGGTTGCACCACCTTTAACTTTCATATAAACAAAAGAAATTCCTGTCAGAACTTGAAAATTCGGCTGTCTTTATAATGCGGGGATGGCGCGAGTTGTCTAGTCTACATCATGATTTAAATTAAACAAAATCAGTTGATTTAATCGTCGCAACCCTGTTTGAAATAAAAATAAAATAGCACTGGTGTATTGAATGAAGTGGTATCGACCACAACGACAGTCTTTTACAGACACTCTGTATATGTAATTTGCCAAGAATAAACGGCATATTGGAATCAAGGGAACGCGTACACATACCAATAAAGAGACGGCGGATGTGCCCCACACACACACATGCTCACGGTGAAGTCGTCCACCGCCGCCAACACATGTTTTAATGTTTTTATGAATTATATTAATACGCGCCGTACATAAATAAACACGACCGAGCAATTCGAAATAAAAATATATAACAGACGGGGTTATCTGGCAAATCTTGACACCGAGATTTACATTTGCAATCAAATTTGTTTGACGGCCCCAAGAAATTTGATCACAAAAAAAAATAATTCTTTCAAAATTGTTTCGATTCGCACACAAAGGATTCGCGCGCGAGGTGGAAATTTATTTATTTAATTTTTCACAGGTCTGCAAAGAAGGATTTTTTTATAACAAGCAAATTTAAATTGTGAAAAAATTTGCTATAATAAAATTAACTGATTGGTTTTTCCAAGTAAATTAATTTCGACAATGATGAATTTGCGATAATTACTTAACGTGCGCGATATTTTGAGGCGTGATGCACGAAAATTTTCCATTTCGTTTAAGTGCGCTCGAGGAAACCTTAATATCAGTGGATATCCTTGAAATTAAACAAAATTAACAGTTTACAATCCGTGTCATAGGTCATGGTAAAAAAAGCAAGCGTAAAACCGATAAAATTATTTCAATGTTTTAATTTAATCGCAAATCGTAATTCTGACTCATTTAGAATAATTTCTTATGATTATCATCATTAGCAAAATGGACAAAATTTTCTATACTTAAATAACTTCCTGATCTTGAAAACCTTCTTATAAGTATACCGAGTGTGAAAGATTACTAGTAACGCCCGTATTTTCATAGCTCTCTTTAGCTTCATGCGTATATTCTAAGTACGATTTTCTTTTATTATTATTTTTATTTCTCAAATGGGGCCTAATTATAAGTATTTGTTCTATTTTGTTGCAAAGATTAAACTTCATTACAAAGATGTGGCTTAAAAAAAAAAAGGGACACACTGGATATTTGGTTTCCTGTTGGATTCAATCCTTTTTAAGTTACTAGTAAAATTATTTTACAATAATTCCTGTGCAATTTTTTTTTAATTAAAATAAAAAAACAATTTTACTAAAAGCAAACTGATCCAATATCGCTTGCTTTTAAGTGAAAAAGAAAATGCGCGAAGTATATTTATAGATCGTTGTGGACGATTAAAATTGCTACAGGTCATGTGTTAATGAAGCGAAAGCCATGTGGCCAATTAAAATGGAAAAAAAAGTTAATGTTAATACTTAAAGCAGCTGCAAAAGAATTAGACGAACATTCGAGCAAAAGCACTTTTGTGCCACTTCAATTATTCACGTTCTTCTTATTTGCAAATACAACGAAATCACTCTTTATTATCTTTTTTTTTTTACTTCATTCTATCTAATTCTAATTTATACTTTGCAACTTTCATATCATTCAATTTTATACGATATTTAATCAATTTCTGAGTCCTCTAAATTAGGCAACCAAACTTACACTTATGGTACATACTGAAAACAAAATACCCCATCTGTAACTTTGTAAATATCTTACAATGTCCTAAACCACGCGAAACTGATTGCCTAAGAAAAAAAAACGGTAGATTTAACTGTAAAGTTAATAATTATTTCATCACTTGATGTGGAATCGAAGCAAAACCAACAAACTTTACAATTAGTTGGAGCTTTATACATACATCGTTGTATAGACAAGTCTACAGGACTTGTGTGTAATTTACGATAGTACTGCTTACCACACTGTCAATGCAAGTAAACTTTGATTTACAGTATCCCTTGATGTTTCCTGTCATCAAGTTACCGCTGTTTTATATACATGTCTGACGTCTCTTCTAATTGGCGACTCGAATAAAAAAATAACCCAAGCTTTATACGAAAGAAAAGTGCTGTACTCACTCATTTAATCGATCAGCGACGGATGGTTGAAAAATGCTTACCTGAAACAAAAAATTAATATATAGTAAAGACTAATATAGCTATACAAGTAAATATGTAATTAAAGAAACTATAAACATATCACAAAACTGTATTAAATATTACTTGGACTTTCAACTAGAAATTTGTACGATAAAGAACTTATTTTTATACTTTTTATTATGTGTAGTTTTTAGAAATTAAATGTGGTAATTAATTTTGGCATTACTTCAACTTTCGAGGATATTTAAAATCACACAAGTTGAAAGTGGAAGAATTTATCCAAATTTCACCCAAAGAAGTTTCTTTTACATATAAATTTACTCCAACTATTTAATTACTAATTTATTACTTTAGGTAATAATAGTTCTAAAATGGCTTTAAAGAAGCCCCAAATTCTCGTGAAGAATTAATGAAAGGGTAACTTTAGGAAAAAAAAAAACCGTATAATTTCTAATTATTTTGGCGTCTCTTATGTCTCTTAATTGGAATACTGTTCATTTAAAATAACTACATACATCGTCTCATCAACTACCATCACTATTAATCTTACCAGTCAATAGAGCATTATAAAATAGATGCATTCTTGTTCTTCATTTTCCTTTTTAATAAAATATTAAATAACTACACTATGATCAACAACGACAATGAAGGTTCGCATCTAAAACATTTGAGTTTTTTTTTAGTCCGTGATAAATGTCAATAATGACTTCCATAGAGCCCCGTGCATTCATTCACTAGTGTCTTGAGATTGTTTAATGTGTCTTATTACTTTTCAAATTTTTAAATATACCAGACGCAAACCTTCAGCATGCTCTAAAGCAGGGGTGGACAACCCTTTGTTTTTGTTTTTATTACTAAAAATAAAAAAAATAATATGTATATTAAATAATAGTAATAATTGTGTTCTTACTTTTTTCTTCATTTTCTTTGATTTCCATTGTTCTGTTTTATTATTTAATCGTATTATTATTAGTTATGTTGTCTCTCACTTAAGTGTGCCACGTCTTTACAATTTTTCAAAGTAAATTAATAATTTGAAATAATGTTTAACAAACATAACTTTGTTACAAACCAACAATAGTTATTTCTTGTTTGGTTTGTATAACTTTAATTGTCACATTTCTAAACCTGTCTTGACCAAAAATTATTATTGTGTTTTATTACTGAATAATTTTTTTCTGCTTTATTTTTATTTTTTTTTTTACTTTTCCCATAATGACAAAATTCGAATCGAAAAAATTCGCTTGTTTCAAAATCACTAAAAATAATTACAGGTGCTTAAGGTTTCTCGAAACAGGTGGATCGGCAGAGGAGGGCCTATTGAGTGGCCTGCCAGATCCCCGAATTTGTCACCCCTGGATTTTTTCCTATAGGGTCACGTAAAAAATAACGTCTACAAAGAAGGACCACAAAGTTGGACAATTTGAATGTGCAAATAATGAAATGCGCAAAGTACCTACAGTGATGTTACAAAAAACTGAAATAAATTTTAAATCCCGATTAGGTCATTGCTTAGCAGTCAATGGAGTTCAATTTGAACATTTGATTTAGTGTTGTTATTAGCCTTTTGTTATTGTAAAAGTTTTTTGTTTAATTTGTTTTTGTTACTTTTTATTTTTTTCGGTTTAATTTTTAGTTGTGAAATTTTCATAGAATTATTGATTAAAGCTGACGATTAAGCAGTACTAAATATTTTTTCTCGCTGATTTTATTCTTTCTGTTTTCGTTTTCTCAAACAAAATTATAGCTATTACTGAATAGAAGAAAATACGCTTATTTCAAAATCACTAAAAATAATTATAGGTACCATTTAGAAAACCAAAGTTGATTGCCGTAATAACAAAAGAAAAGGCAACACGAAGAAACCATATACGCCAAAGCATGCGTAGGAATACATAAACAACTTTTATATAAACATTTTTTCATATCTTTTCAAGTAGAAAAGTTACAACCATTATTTGATACTTTTGTTCTACCCTGCATATTTTAATTTTGTTCGTTTCCTTAGTTTTGCCACCTTTCCTCCCAAACAGTTTTTTTTTTTTTAATTTATTAATCTTTTGTTTGATTATTTAAGTTCTATTTTTTCGTTTTTTCAATTCCTTTTTGTATTTTTTTTTTTAAATTCTATTATTTCTCTTGCTCTTTCACCGTTCTTTTCATTAAAAAAAATATTAATCTATTAAATTGTGCCACAAATTCGATTATCTTGTTTATATTTATTATATATATATATAATATATATATAATTTATTCCTGAATCTAGTAACAAATTGAGAGATTTTCTGTTGAAGAGATTTTTTGACAACTCTTGCGAGATTTCCGCGTTTTGCGCGTTGGTAACACTGCTAACAATTACCTAATTATTTGTCAGTGCTAACATAAACTCGTTTGAAAACATGAAGCGTATGGTATGTTTGTGCATTTGCTTTAAACTTTAGTGTTTTTTTTTTCAAATGATTTTTTTCGTTTACTACACAAAGTTCTTTATATGATGACTCATCATCAGATAATATGTCACTAACAGTTATTGACACACTGTCCTCCAGTGTTGCCAATTTTGTATTTCGTTGAGCTAGATTTCTATAGTTCAGGGCTAAAGTGGAACAATTTTCATTAAAAAAAAAAAACTTCTTAAAAAATAAAATCACTTTGTGGAATATTATGTTTTAGGAAAGATGAATAAATATAAAAATGCCTAAAAGTAAGAAAAGTAAATACATAATGCAAAAATTTGCTTGAAAGCTAAAATAACTCTTGAGAACTGTTTTATAATTTGTCCAGCTGCATTTTACAGAGAAGGTCTAAATCTAGCCCTGAAAGAACTAAGTTGGCAACACTGCAATCCTCTAACTTTTGTATTGCTTGCAGGCAAATTTATTAAAAAGAAGATCACAGCTTGCTTTAATCAGGAATTCATTTGAAGGCACGTATACTTTTTTATTGCTTCACATTTTTGTTTTTATTAATATTTGACATCTACAATAAAGTGGTCAAGATACACTGTTTGAGTTGGCAGTGTTGAATTTTATTTTCTAGTGGTACAACTAGAATAACTTCCGGTTGTTGACGGCTTGATACTGACAACCGCGACTTTACAAGCGTCATTTGACTTTTCAAATTCAAATTAAAATTAAAACGCTATTATTCACATAACCTACAATCAGTCGCTATTCAGATTACGTCAAATAAACTAACAAGACAAATATCCGATCGCAGTGTTGTAAATAGCCGAATAAAAAATTCTCTTAATTGTATTGCCAACTCAAACAATTATTCTTGACCACTTTGTATTTTATGTAAAAAAAAATGTTTCTAAATTTAGATCTCGCGAGTCATATAAGTGCTGAAGTTGGCACTGCGAACGGGGGTTGCACACCGTTGCTCTAGAGAACTGACACTTTTATATTCATTTTAATTCCATTGAGTTCCATTGAGATTAAGATTTTTGTAATTTGTATGTTATGGTGGCATTACATTTTTGTTTCAAATTAATGAAGTAAATAGTATATAAAAAAAATTAACTGAGCAAATTGCTTTATGAAAAATATCCTGAGCGCCAACCAACATGAGCAGCATTGATCCGACATCTCACTCTCCATGCGTGAACTTTATGAGTTGCTGCTTTAAAATGTAGGTGGCAGCAAATGTACTTTTCCGTACCCAAAATATAAAGAAGTAAAATAAATTAATAAATAAAATCATCCTCAATTTTTTTACAAAAAGACAAAGAGAAAAGATTTGTTTTTTTTATTTTTTTTTCCAAAACAGCTTTATTACACGAAAACAGACGACCACAGGTATTTTGCCTAGTGAATTAAACAAAAAGAAATAGACACAACAAGACCCCGATAAACAACACACAACGAAAATAGACCCTCGGCTATTCGAATTTTATTTATATTTGCAGATGCCAAAATAAATTACTTTATTTCTGCCTTTAATAATATCGGAAATTTTAAGCACACGAGCGCGCTTCAAACCAACAATTCGCTCACCAAAACGGAAAATATTCTAAAAATAGCTCATTTAAATGAAGGCCCCCCTCCTGACGCAAGAGATTATTTAATTCTGCGGACAGAATATGAAGTGAAGACTTCGTCGGTCTCAATAACACGTGCAGAAGTTTTCTAAATTAAAGCCCAAAGTGTGCCAAAACCCGTGCTTGTTATGTTATAATTCATTCATAATTATTACAAAGCATCAAGTCGAGTCGTAAAAGTCGTCAAATCAATAATAAATTTTATCAACCAAATTAAGCACTCACTCCTGTATGCAGTAAAAGCCCGGAATGAGAATTACCAACCAAAAATAACGCGATTCGAACATCCCCGGTTATCACAATCTACCCCAAGAGGACGTGCTCCCCAACGAGAGGGGTGAACTCACTATCGATTGAAGAACACTAGCAATAGTTGGAAACGAGACACACTACGATGGAGATTGCGGATGAAACGTACGTTTCAGGTTTCCCATATGCATACACATATACGAAATAATCCCTTCAAAGTAAGGACGTAATTTAATTTGAAGCTAAGCTAACGGTCAGTGAAATTAGGGAAGGTGCACGTTTCAATCCAAACTTTGCCAAATGTGTGTTTAGTTTTATATAAAACATGTAGCCTAAATTTTTTCTTTCTTTAGTTATAAGTGAAAACAAAACCACCCTCTAATTATGTTCAACGTTTTCAACTTTAGCTGTGGTGAATCGTTGAAAATCTATTCTTATAAAGTTGTATTCATTAAAATAAGGTAAAAGTTTATTGTGGTTTTAGTAATCTTGGGCGAGCGCCCCTTTTCATCTTTCCCAATGCAGGCGACCAAAATCTAATAATAAATCCAATTCGTCTACTGATTAAAAGTTCCTCTGGCATAATTAATCAAATATTTGGCGTGACTCAGGCGATCGGATTTGTCCTCCGCAATTAATAAAGCCAACCTCAGCACTGCAGTCAAAATAACAATTAAGCTTCCGATTGCCTATCGATGTTTAATTTGGCCGATGGCGCGGAAGCAATCTCTATTAACAGATCTCGTGATCCTATGCAGTTGCCGTTTTTACGTGCTTCTGCTGAGGGATCATGTTTTCTAATCCATTAAGTAATCTAATTAATCTGCAGTCCACTTTATTTCGAAGGCACACAGATAAAACCTCAGTTGCTGAAAATGCAAAAAAAAAATCTGAAAGTCATTTTTCTTGGCTTTGTTGGTGGGTGGTTTATTAATAAATTTCCAAAACAAATCTAAAATTATTTTATTTATTATTGGTATTGCTCAAGTCTACTTACGTCGAATTTATTTATACTAATATAAATTCATGTAAGAATGCAACGAATTATGACGTCCCATCCAAAATAAAACCATTATCGAAATGTCGACGTGCTCTTTTCACCCGACTGCAATATTCGCACTGTAATGTAAATAAAAATGAATTTTTATGGACCATTTTGGAAGGCAATTCTCGGGGAAATCGCTCGCTAATAATAGCTGCTCCCGTCACGGCCACCAATACTGCACAATCGCTTCATTTTTCTTCAAGAGTGATTCACTGCTTCCAATTTCGTGGGCGAGTCGATATTTGCGAAATATCACAGGCTAAATGTCAACAGGCATTTCGTAGGTGCATAAAACGCGGCCGAATCGATAATTGACACGTTTTCCACGGCGAAGCTTGGCAAAACGTTCAATTATGCAGCGAACGTTCCTACACATGCCGAATGCTGAACAGGAAGTCCCGAAGTAAATTAAAAATGCCATTTAATTCTAAACGCCAAATAAAATTCACGTTATTCACATTAATCTGCACAAACGCATTTTCTATTTCCTTCCTCAGTCTTCCTTCCATCACAATTGGGGCAGTACCCTTTCAAAGAGGCAAGTCGATTCCCAGATTTTCTTTTATTTGACGACTTCGTTTTTCAACTATTTCCCCCAACTATTGAATAATCTCAGCTCAGCTCATTTCATCAATTGCTTGAACTTTGCCTACTTTTATCTTTGATATTGCGTTGTCCATTCTTTCTTTTGTAACTGGCAGGACTTTCTGGTCGTTACCGTTCGTTTCTTCGTCTTTTATTTCCTGCCTGTTTCTCGTTTCTATTTTAAATACATAAAATACATGTTTTTTTAACATTAACGACCCCTTACTTATGCATTACCTGCACAAACGTGTTTTCTATTGCCTTCTTCAGTCTTCCTTCTCACAATTGGGAGCAGTCTCTCTTGTACCCTTTCTGGTACAGTGGCAATTCGATTCCCACATTCCATCCTCTTGGTATTTTCTTTTATTTGATGATTTCGTTCTTCTCCTATTTCTCCCAACTATTTAATCACCTCAGCTCACTCGTCAATTTCTTGAACTTTACGCAGTTTTATCTTTACGATTTCGTTGTCCATTTCTTCTTTTGTAACGTGTGGGACTTCCTGGTCGTTACTATTCGTTTCTTTGAAAATTATATCCTGCCTCTCTCTTGTTTAAATATATCTCTACATTATTTTGTCTTCCTACGTGACTATATTTCCTCTTCGTCCTTTTTGTTTGTCATATTATATTCCTTTTTTTTTTCATAGTTGTTTTACTTGCCACAGCACGGTTTACGGTTGGCCAAATTTCCGCAATGCTTCTTCTTCTGCGTCTTGTACAACTTCCCTTCCCTTAACTTCGTGTTTTTCGTTTGTGTTACAATTCCTTGCTCCACCATTCAGGTTCTTTTTTTATTATTTGTGTTCGTTACTTAACATCTCTTCCTCATCGCCTTCTATTCGTTTTCCTTAGAAAACTTCCATTTGCTTTCTGAATCAATTTCTACTTCATCTTGTCGTAATTTTGTACTGTTTCTCCTGATGATAATGACTTCTACAGCAATCGACACTCAGTTTTTCAAAATCTGTACCAGTTTTAACTTTAATCAAAGATAAGCTATCAAGGAAGTCAAAATAAGGACAAATTACTTTTTTAAAATCCCAGAAATCCTATGTAGAACACGCGGAAAGCTGAATCGAGTTCATCTGATCAGTTCTCACACACAATTACCGAGAGGGCAATAAAACTATGTTACTGTTGCGGTAAGATTCTTTAACACATTAAGTCCTGAAACTATTTAAAAACTTGAATGAATGTAATTTAAAACTAAAGCAAAAAAATACCATGCTGTATTTTGCTGTATAGAAAGAAGAGATGTACAGTCGGAGTCGTAATTCATGGCACTTTCAGAAAGCCTACAGAACATCGTACCCATCTTTAAAACTACAGCCTTGGCCAAAAGTATTAGGCACCCTTAATTTTCTAATTTATTTTCGAAAATATTACTCAGAAATCTTTAGAATTTCATTATCATATAATTGACAACAATAAACGATAATTTAAATAATGCACAGCGGTTGTAAAACATGTGGCAAATGATAGTTCGCAATTATGGTTCCGTGAATAGTGGTCAGTCTTGTATAAGCGCTTGTAGTAAGAACGATCTTTCCAGTATAATGTTTATTTCATTATAATTTTGAATATCATCATTTTTGCTGTAAAAGGCTAAAAAGAACGAACTTAGTGAGCATTTACGTTTGCGAATTGAAATTCTTACACGAATAAGGCAACACATAGACAGAACCCTGCCACAAATCTGCAGTTACCATGAAGTGGTTTCAAGAAAACAATATTAACCACCTGAATTGGCCTGCACAAATAAAGCGTAACATTAGAAAGCATCCAATTACATCTAAAACAATTTTAAAAAACGTGTTATTGAAAAAATGGAATAATATTATCCCAGAGGAATGTCATAAACTTATAAGTACTCTGCCGAAAAAAATAGCTGCAGTGATTAATGTTAGAGGTGGCCCAACAAAATACTTATTACTTTAACAAATTGTTATTATTTTGTACCTAGGAAATTTTATTTTATCCTACTCCAACAAAATTTCATGATACAGGAGTTAATGTAAGATGCCTAATACTTTTGGCCCAGACTGTATGAACATCGAACACATCCTAGTCTTACTACTTAAAAGTGAATCCGGGATTCCTAAATTATTTTTTGCTTGGAAGCCACAAATAAAATGTCCTCGATAAGTTTTTCTGTAAAGCTTATGTCATGGATTATGATTCCAACGGTACTTTGCTCTAACAGCTCTAAATTCTAGCTCTCATAGTTTATTTTTGAGCTGAACTTTGAACTTTCACATGAAGTTTATATGCAAATGCTAAACACTGAAATAAATCAATTATTTTAACGTAGAGTAAATATAAAGTTATTGGCAATCAAAAATTTGGTAGCAGTTAACAATTCTTTAAAAAAAATCTAACAGTTGAATCAATAAGTGAATCAATGAATAAGTTTCTAAACTCAAATACAAATAGCGTTCCAACAGCAGACAGGAACGTATCAATCTCAATCTCCGACAATTAAACATTATTAATAATAAGCGGCCGATTGAAAATATTTTGGGCCCTTTGCCCAGAGTCCGAATATTTTCTCAATGTGCGTCGCGAGCAGCGGCGAACCGACGCGTGACGTCGTCGCCACCGCGGTCGGCGTTCATTCATCGTTTGCGTCAGACAACGGGATTGTTTATTTTATCTCAAGATTTGACACTGTTTGGCTTGTACGTATATATGTATATACCAGCAGCTAAACAGACAGTAGCGACTTCATTAAAAATAAATACCGTGAGATAATGATGGCCGAAGCAGACTTGCTCGTCGCAAACTAAATTATTGAAATAACTCCGATTTCAAGGATATCACACGAAAGAAAAAAAAGAGTGGCTAGGACCATTTCTATATTCAAGTTTTTTGAGAGAACATTTATATTCATGATGTGTATTTATATATATACCAGGAAGTAGATTCGAAAAGAATTCGTTTGTAATCAGCGTACAAACTAACTAAGACTAAGACTTTCCCAATCGATCTTCCTTTTTTTTTTTGAAGGAAAAAAAGCACGCAATTTGAACCTGACGAAATTGCGCAAATAAAGCGTGCCACGTTAAATTACATCAGACGTGAACGCACGTTTATAAATGCATTTAGGAATGTTGGTGTAAACTCAGTAATAATAAACCGTGAACTGTTCCCATGGAATTTTCTGAATAAATTCCTCAAATATCCCAATATCCCAGGGGGTTACAAACTGTAAACTCAATTGTTTTATATTTTCGCTTCAAATTATAAGACTTTTTCTCTCTCCTCAAACATAAGGATAATTTCCTCTAATATGAGCTAACACAGATAATATGGGACCATCAACTAACTGGTACATGCAGGTAAATTCAACTCGAGTGATTTTGGAAGAAATCCTGAGTAGTTGGTGTGTAGGCCTGTAGAAGATGGACAAAGAAATCTCTGAGACTTTTATTTGGAATAGAATTTAAAGATGCTCTTCCTTTTATTTAATCCACCTTAACTAATTCGTGGCCTATTATAAATTTGTATACCACATGGTGTGTGAAATAATCATTTACTTGAGCAGATCGCTCTATAATTAAAGCGGAGCGCGTTGCCCAATCGGTAAAACAGAAATTACCGTGGAAATATTTATAGATTTAACTTACGCTTCGGAGGCGCCTCAGCTATGCTAAAAATTTTATTTATGTAATGCCTCAATTAGTTTGTGCAACGTTTAAAGTACGTATATTACTGCAATAAATTCAAGAACTACTTTATGGAGTATTTATAGCATGCGGTCGTATATGTATCCAAGGATAGTTTCTTTCGGTTTGCTCCAAAGTATGTAGCAGGATTCAGATCAAACCCACACACGAATGATAAAATATTATTTATTAAAAATACCCACAAGCTTATTATACTCGCGTAGATATCAGTATCTTGTTGTTCCAATTGAAGAAGCTTCAGAAGTTCTCTTCTCGACTTTTATTTTTAAATTCTATGTTGTGTTTGTAAACAAGATTCCCTTTTCAAATAAGTCATGCTGAACATAATCAATAATTTACATTTACATATAGCATCATATGATCACAGCAACAGCAAACTCTCGACGTCAGTTATTATTGTTGGACGCTATTTTTATTGCTCGTATATTTAACAACGACGGTATACCTGCGGTAACACTTTAATGTTGGTAAGACAGCTTCTATGTTTAAAAATGAAGTGTTATTTTTACTTGCCAAAAATTGAAATCTTTGTCCATTTATTATGGACATTAATAACATCCAAACGTTTCACATGTTAGAATTAAAAACTTCTGACGATTTCATATCCGATCAGTTTATTTATTCTGAATATTCTTCAAAACAAGCTGACAGAGAAGCGTGTTTTAATAATATTTTGAAAACCAGAAGAAGCGACAAGGTAAAAACATGTAAGATTTAGAACTCAATCATTTTAAATATTGAAGCAACTCTAAAGTCAGTTCTAAATAGTTTAAACTTAGAATTTCAAAGTATTTAATAAAAAAAAAGAGATTTAATTCAGAGATAACGGAAAGAAAGACAGAGGAAATAGTGCCTGGGCGTTAATGGAAAAAAAAGCAGAAATTACAGAAAGAAATAACAGATAAAGTTCAAAGAGTAAAATACTTTTGAAAATAAAAAACGAAACTATGACCAGTTAAAATAATTATTGAGCAAGAAAGAAACGAGGAAAATGGTTAAGGTATTAGATAGCAAGAAAGAGACTCCCCAATACCATATTCTGCAGAGGAACCTGAAAAATAGGAAGAATGAGTCTAAACAGAACAAGAATCAAAACGAAAAAGAACAAGAAGGGTAATAACCTAAACAAAAAGTCTAAAACCAAATATAACTTGAGGTTAATCCACTCCAGTTTACCAAACTTCAAGATGTTCAGTGTAACCCCCCATCCTGTTTAATCTGCGGACAACAAATATCAAGTAAGAATGAACCATGAATTGAAAAAGGAGAATAAAGCAAAGGAAATTAAAAATAGTAAAGAATATAAGGACATACCCACTTTGAAGCACCAAAGTACTCTACAGGAGAAAAAAGACACAAAGAAGATATACAGCTTTGCCGAAAAGTATTAGGCACCCTTATGTTTCTAATTTATCTCCGAAAATATTACTCAGAAATCTTTAGAATTTTATTATCATATAGTCGGCAACAATAAACGATAATTTAAATAATGCACATTACTTTACAGCGGTTGTAAGACATGTGACAGATGACAGTTTGTGGTTCCGTGAATAGGTAGTCAGTCTTGTATAAGCGCTTGTAGTAAGAACGATCTTCCCAGTATAATGTTTACTTCATTATAATTTCGAATATCGTCATTTTTACTGTAAAAAATGCCTAAAAAGAACGAACCTAGTGAGCATTTACGTTTACGAATTCAGTTCTTGCACGAACAGACAGAAACAGCCAAAAGTGTTAAACGTTCGCGTTGTGCGGTGCAATCTGAAACGTTACGCGGATACTGGATCACATGCGAACCGAACAAGAACAGGTAGAAAACGGATAACTTTGGACAATGAGGATCGAAATTTAATTCGAGAGTCATTTAAAAATCGAAAGAAAACTTCCTCCGAGCTCGCTGCCAGTGTATCCGAGGAAATCGGGAGACCGATCAGTGCCAGAACGACTAAAAGAAGACTTAATGAAGTTGGCTTGAAAGGCTGTAAGGCAAGAAAGAAGCCTTGGCTTTCAGAAAAAAATTAAAAGTCTCGTTTGAAATGGGTTATAAAGTACCAACACTTTACAGAGAAGGATTGGGCAAATGTTGTGTGGTCCGACGAATTAAATTTTACGTTTTTAATTAATTGTAAGGTATTTGAAACTCCTGGTATAGCTTACGTGAGACGGAGAATAGGTAAAGAATACCTTCCGGAATGCGTGGTACCAACAGTGAAACACGGGGGAGGCATTGTAATTATCTGGGGTTGTATGACAGCCGACAGTTTAGGCGAAATGTTTGTTTGTGAAGGTCGAATGAACTCCCACACTTACATAAACGTATTGGAAACGACATTGCGGCAATCATTTTCCAAGATGTTTGGTGATACAAATATGGAAGAAATGCTGTATCAACAAAATAATGCGCCCTGCCACAAATCTGCAGTTACAATAAAACAATATTAACCTCCTGGATTGGCCTGCACGATCCCCATACCTAAATCCCATAGAACATTTGTGGGGGATTCTAAAACGTAATATTAGAAAGCATCCAATTACATCTAAAGCAATTTTAAAAAACGTGTTATTGAAATAATGGAATAATATTATCGCAGAGGAATGTCGTAAACTTATAAGTACTCTGCCGAAAAGAATAGCTGCAGTGATTAAGGCTAGAGGTGGTCCAACAAAATACTAATTACTTTAATAAATCGTTATTATTTTGTACCTAGGAAATTTTAATTTACCTCACTCCAACAGATTTTCATGATATAGGAGTTAATGTATGTGCCTAATACTTTTGGCCAAGGCTGTATATTAAAACTCGTGCAGAATATTGAAGAATTAAATGGTACCAGAATGACAAGAGAGAATCAAACAAAGGCTAAAAGCAAAAATGAAATTAATCCTCTCCATGCACCTGGTTCAAGTGTGGTGTTTGGAAAATGGTAAAACTCCTCACCATACTACCTGCAAGCAATTAAAATGAATTGAAGATGAAATAATGAATGGGGAAGAGGGGAGAATGTTGACAAAAGCAAAAGAAGAGATCTCTTAATGAAAAGAAAGAAAAAGGAAAGAGTATCTTGGAGTTAATGAAAGTGAAATAATTGAATGGGGAAGAAGGGATAAAGTCGAAAATAAAAACGAAATTGTAAAAAACAAATAATCCAATAGTACTTCACAGTGGACCAAAAGGGAAAAAGAGTCGCAGAAGATCAAGTTCAAAATAGATTATGAGCGTTCAAGATCAAGTTCGAAATAATTACAAAGATTGAGGACAGAATGGAGAAATAAAAAGACAAACGAGAGACAAAAATGAAGGCAAATTCGAGTCAACAAAGATAAAAGGCAAATTAGAGTCAAGAAAGATAAAATAAACAATATAGAAGGCCCTAAGAAGAATTACAAAATAGTATATGAGCAATTATGACAGCCATTATTCACGAGAATAAAGATTGTGGAAATCATCCAAGCAAATAATGGTCATAATTACGAATACAATACTAAGCTTTTTTTAATAACTTGAAGTCTGAAACTAAGCATAAAAAAGTTCAAAATCTTGACCAACATCTGAATTAAAATTATTTGATTCCTGTGACTATACTAAGGTATGAATACGTTGTATTATTTTATTATTTCTTATACTTTCATGAACGAACGTAAACGAACGTAAAACGCTTCATTAAATTTCGACAATCTACTTATATCATAACAAAGTAAATAAATCGGTTACGTCGACTTCCTGAACGCGTCACCGGTTTATCTGCGAAAGTATCGTAAATATTTTTTATTCCGCAAACAAATTCCTGCCATATTTTCGATATGTGACGTTTTCAGTACGGAATCCTTATTTAAAAAGCTACCACCAACCTGCTGACGAACCCCAAGTGGGAAGCTTCAGGAGCTTTTTGAAGCTGCTGGACCTTTTCAAGCTGCCTGTCCTCGTGTTATAATCCTCCATCAAACTCATCGAAATGACCCGCAGTACACTTCCATTAGATCAAACTTAAAAGTCGACGCTTCCAAATAAAACATTGCACTCGAACAACGCCGGTCGTCGTATCACGTATCACAACTGATATGTTTCGTTGGTAATTCCGCACTTATCTTTATGTTATAACAAACTTACATCACCATTGTTGTAAGATAAGAAAAAAAAAGCGAAGCGGAAATAAAGTTTACTATGTTTTTGATATGTCCAAAAAAAAAGCAAAATCATCTTCAAATGATTCCATTTTCAAATTAAGATTTAAAAATAAATGATTAGTGGTTTTTAATGTAAAAGAGGCGAAAGCATGCACAACAACTCATTTGCACTATCCATTAGCATACAACTTACAAAAAGTTGATCAACTTCAGGAGTGCGAGTAAAGATTGTTTAGTTTTCGAATTACAGCTGCAATTTTCTTTCCCAGAAAACATAAATCGTCCACCTAGCATAAATGTTAAAAACATTTCAACTTTCTTATCTTGAAGGCCCATTAAAATTTATTTATGCAAACGAGGATTAAGAGTAAAAGGTTTAAAATTTTTGTTGTGTAGAAAAAGATCTCCTTATTTATCTTTAAGAACGAACCACTCTAATAATATAAACAACGAATTAACATGTTAAGGTTTCATGCTAAGACACAATTCCCACCAATCTGCTAATGTTATTATGGTTATAAGTTATTTAAAATAGAAAATATACAGCAAAATATATTTTTAATGGAAAACTGAGTCATTCGCTTAACATTTTAAATAAGTTGTAAAGCGAACGCTATAAAATTATTAAACAAATAAAAACGTCAATAAATGTAAGATATTTCAAACAAATCTGGCGAAACAGGAAATTATTTATTGACGTAAATGAAATTGGCAAAATTCGACGTCAAGAAATAATTTGCAGCTTAATTTTAACCAGTCCAACAGCTTTATGGTCGCACAAATTTCGTTTCGCTATCATTTGACAGGTTTTTTGCCCCTGCGTCCTAAAAACCTCTCAAACATTAGTGAAACGTTGCGACTGCGACGCTTTGTGGAAGACCGAAGATCACTAAAAGCCGTGAAACTAGTAGCAACGTTGAAACCTAGAGAATTTTTTAATGGAAAATTCGAGTTCCTCCGTGTTACAGTGTCTCTCTCAATCAGTGATCGAGAGGCTGGCTGACCAACCCTATTGCGTGTCCAAGGGGCAGGTGACGAAACTTCCCTTGAAATATGTTAAATAAACATTACAATATCAAAGATATTTCTTTTTTCATTTATTCAATATCTATTGCCATTGGTAATGTTGTATTCAGACCATTTTGAACTTGCTATGATCATGCAAGGTTGATGTAAAGTTGTAGCATCCTAGAATAATACAGTATACCTGTTTTCAATAAGAGGCGTTGTAGCCAAATAGATTTTCCTATTTTGTGACTAAACCGTAGTAGATATCAAAAATTATAGACACAAAAAAGCTTCATATGAAGTACCTTTTTCAATATAGTAATTACATAAAGTTATCTTTCTAACCTCAAAAAAGTTATTGCAAGATTCGTGTAGTCGCAACCCTGTATTTCACACTAGCTACCCATGCAAACTACTAGAACTACCTAAATATGTGCCCTCATACCAAATATCATTCAAATTTATTCAAGCGTTATTTCGTTACAAGAAAAATTACCTATTTTTTTCAAGAAATTTGAAGCAGAATACTGACTTTTTGGACATAGATAAGTTGTTAAGGTTAAATCATCTTTTTTTGGACCAGAAATCTATGGTTAAGCCATATTCACGTATTTGGCGAGTGCCTTTATGCAGTATATATAAAACAAGTCTTTTTTTACGATCCGTCGACACGATAACAACCGAATTTTTGTATATCATTCTATAATGTGTATGTGAGTGTGCAACTTTACATCAATCTTGCATGGTCAAAGCAAGTTCAAAATGGTCTAGCAATATAATTACAATATTATCAATGACAGTAGATATTGAATCAAAAGAGAAAGATCTTTTTCAAGGGAAGTTTCGCCATCCGCCCCTTAGACACACAACCGGGTTCGTCAGCCACTCTCACGTCGGTGACTGAGACCGATTTTGTAGCACGAAGGAACTCGAAATTTCCACTAAAAAATTCTGTAGGTTTCAACGTTACCATCTCTTATACTATAACAACGAGGATATTAAAGACGTCGTGAAAGCAAATTCCAGTACAACGCGCTTAGAGCTTGTGAGCGATGAAACCATTCGTTTGCACCTTCATCAGTTAGGAAAGGCGTGGAAGTAAAGCATGAATTATCAACTGATAATAAATCACAACGTCTTACCATTTGTTCGGCAATCTTTCACGCAAATGAAAATGAACCTTTCGATGATCGGTTGTTAACTTGCGACGAAAAATTGATATTATACTCGAATTCATAAGCTTTCGTACCATTGGTTGTCACCAACTGACCCAATATAATAATAACTTTATTAATCCATATAAAATTAGGTTACAATACATATATACATATATATATATTCATAATTGTGTTAAAAGGTTTTGACTCAGACTGGTCTTAAAAAAGCCGTCTGTTTTTTAATGTCAAAACCGGTTTGAAATAGAAATTTGTATGATTTAACGCAATTAGAACGAAAGAAAGGAGAAAGAAGATAGTAAAAGGAAAGCGAAGAAGATTAAGTGTTGAAAAAAGAATGTTGCAGTTCTCTATGCGAGTATAGTAATTACATTTTTATGTCAAATATTGATGTTATGGATATCCGGAAGAAAAGAGATTTTATTGTATAAATACGGTGGTGTTTTCTCTTTAATAACGGTTAGACATGTTCAACCATTTGCAGTCACGTTTTACAGTGTGACACACGTTCAAATTTTTTAATACCCTATATAAACCTCAAACAAGTATTTTGAATACGTCGAATACGTAAAGTATCTACTAAATCTAAACATGAACCATATACAGAATCACAATAGTCGAATCGGGAAAGAATTAAAGAATTGGTTAAAAGCAATTTACTTAATTTAAATTGTTGTTAAGGATAAAACGGTTAGAATAAAATTTTTGAAACTGAAAATGATTTTTGCAGTAAGTTATTCACATGTGTTTTGAATTTTAGTTCCGTATCAATCCATAAACCAAGATTTTTGCCTGAATGAGAAAGTTGCATTATTGTATTATCAATTTTAATGTCCAATAACCCACTTAGGTTTGATTTAAGTTTATTCCCGAAAAACATTATAGAAAATTTCTTGGCATTTATTTTGAGACCATTTTGAAAGAACAATCGATTATATATCTAAATAGACATTTATATTAACCTGAGCTATATCCGATGCTTGGAACTGAAAATAGAGTTGCCTATCATTAGCATAGGTATGTAATTTACAGTGACGAAGGCAGTTACTAAAACTTGATGTGTAAATAATATAAAGCAACGGTCCACATATACTTCCTTGAGGTACACCTGAGGTTACAGCTCGAATTTGTTAAATCAGGCCGTTGACAGTTAGGTATTGAGATCGTCCAGTTAAATAATGCCTGAAAAACTCATTGCTCCATTACTTAACCAAATGTAGTGCCAAATTGACAGCAATAAATTGTGATCAATCATGTCGAAGACCTTGGAGCAATATCAGAATTATATAAAGACTCTGTTCAAAACTACATAATAAATCATCAACAATATCCAATAATGCAGTATTACAACTATAGTCTGGTCTAAATCCTGACTGGGCATTAAGCAATATACTATAATGTTCGAGATGGCGACGTAATTGTTTATCTATAAATTTTTCCAGAACTTTAGATAAAACTGGAAGTATGGTGATTGGCCATAAATCTTTGAAATCAAACAGACGTGAAACTTTAGTAACTGGGACTATAATTGCTTCTTTTCAGCAAGCGAGGTAAACATTTTCAGTTAAGCAAAAATTGACAATATGAGTAATATATTTCAAGAGAAAAGGACTACATGATTTAATAAAGCGAAGGGGAAGATTAACCGCATCTGAATGATTATTAAAAATAATTTTTAAAATTTCCTCTGTAGACGCAGGCATAAAGACTAAAATTCAGTTTTAGTATTAGAATTGTAGTAATATCACACACCCTAAAGACTTCCTTGCATCCGAAAAAGATTTTATTGCGTGATAGGTGGACAACAACCGGAATTGTCCATTATGAATTTTTGAAGAACGGTCAAACCATCACTGCAGTATTCTATTCTGAACAGCTTCAGAAAGCACTAGCAACACTCGTCCAGAAGCAGCCTTCTTTGATCAATTGAAAGAGAATGCTATTCTTACGCTAGACTCATACAATAAAAATGACTGGAGAAAAAGTTTCTGAACTTGGCAGGGAAACGTTAGCACACTCTCTTTATTCGTCTGACATTTCGCCAAGTGATTATCACATTTTCTTGTCTCTTGACAACTCTATGAAGCAGTTATGTTGATAATAAAAACAGTACGCCAATTTTTTGATTCAAAATCCGTGGATTTTTACAATACCGGCATACAAAAATTCCGTCACGTGACAAAAGGTCATTGAATGTGATGGTAATTACTTCGATGAATAATAGTATTACAGGTTTGTAATAAATTTTTATATTTTACCATCAAAAACCGCACAAACTTATTTGGTTATATTCTAGGAGGTAGCAACCTTGAAACCTACAGAATTTTTTTATGAAAATTCGAGTTCCTCCGTGTTACAAAATCGATCTCAATCACTGACGTGAGAGTCTGGCTGACGAACCTGGTTACGTGTCTAAGGGGCAGGTTACGAAACTTATATTTGCTTTATATCACTTGTAATTTTGAATTCGTTTGCATTTTCTACACTTCGCTAGTAAAAAGTTATACACTGTGTTTAAAATCTACGTTTTTTTAATTAATTGTGAGGTATTTGGAACTCCTGGTGTAGCTTACGTGAGGTGGAGAATCGGTGAAGAATACCTTCCGGAATGCGGGTACCAACAGTGAAACACGGGGGAGGCAGTGTAATAATCTGGGATTGTATGACAACCGACAATGTAAGCGAAATGTTTGTTTGTGAAGGTCGAATGAACTCCCACACTTACATAAATGTATTGGAAACGACATTGCGGCAATCATTTTCCAAGATGTTTGGTGATACAAATATGGAAGAAATGCTGTATCAACAAGATAATGCACCCTGCCACAAATCTGCAGTTACCATGAAGTGGTTTCAAGAAAACAGTATTAACCTCCTGGATTGGCCTGCACAAACCCTAGACCTAAATCCCATAGAAGATTTGGCTTTGGTAACCAATTTAAATTTTAAAATTTTGTTGCTAACTTTTCACCAGTTACAGTGGCAACTTTAGTCAGTGAAAAAGTAGATTCGGTTTCTTGTTGAAAGTTAAAAACTAATCACCATCCCACACACAAACAAACGCAATAATGAAACGGAATTTATTTATTGGTCGTAACCGTCATAACTCGAAATTAATTAAAGAGTTAATGAGTGCACGTGCCCCATTTAAAATGCATGCGACGCAACATTTCGCTGTTTTGCTCGCAAATCGCAGTTCGATTTCCGAAACCAATACGCACCGCCTCATTACCGAGATCTATAAATGGATGATTGCATTTCCGGTGCACCTACACCACCATCAGAAAGCAAGGTTCCAAGCAAAAACACATAAATAACCAGTAATATAACGCACAGTTTTACTACAGTGGGCAGCAGCTTCCTCTCGTTCAAACAGTTTCAACTGCCAATATGTATACGTAAATAAGCGAAGTCTTCTCACAATGAAGGCATAAATTTAAACAAACAGAAATATCGACGGGGATTCTTGACGCGATCGTTATTAGAAATAAACAATTTTGGGCGAACATGTGCGTCAAATGTCGAATTACTTTGGGCAACAATTTTATGGCTCTTTGTGATTTTGATGATGGCCCCCTCCTCCCAATTCAAGTTGAGAACTGGATAAACAATTTTGTGTGAATCTGATAAATCATCCTCTGCCAATCTTAATATTATTGTTATTTAAAAGTCGGTTAAATAATAAACTTTAAAACTCAATCTCGGTGGTGGATCGAAGGGGGGATTAGGCGAGAATAGTTC
This sequence comes from Serrognathus titanus, assembly GCA_039766575.1. NCBI lineage: Eukaryota > Metazoa > Arthropoda > Insecta > Coleoptera > Lucanidae > Serrognathus > Serrognathus titanus. The sequence continues at coordinate 3,383,792 of CM077911.1, forward strand.
ATTGACGTAAATTTATAAAGAACTATTAACGTCCACCCGAAGACGATTCATGATTTGGGAATTTATTTTTTTGACTTGTTTTTAATTTGCAGCACGTAATAGTACGGGCAACTCGAATGTTTTCAGTTAATTTATTTATTTGTACGAAATACCTCGTGTTTTTGTTGTTTTAAAAAATAAATCCGGGCCTGTTTTCGTTTCGGTTTTGGTTACCGTAGAGTATCGCCCAATGAATTGACGTATTTCTTTTGCTTTCTTCCTTGAATTTTTATATTTTATACGTGCATTCAATGTAAAAATCAAAGGCCCGTCATTCAAAGAGCAAGCGCACATAATTGCGACCTGCAATTTAGCCCCAGCAATTTTTAATTTAAAAATACTACTACAAATTCCACGACTGCTTAATTTACATCTATAATTAGAGCGCACTAGCGGTGTGACAAACATTCCATGAAAATTGTACGCCCGTTCGCAACATCCAATTATCCATAAGCACGTGCGAAATAAATTCAAATGCGAAATTCATTTCTTTCCCTAAACAAAGTCAAACAGTGACGAAACTAAGAAATACAATAAAAGAAATCAGCGATGTGGATAACTCGATGCTCACACACAATTATAAATAACGATCTTCGCAACACCAAAGGCAATATTCACAGTTTCTCCTTTTGTGAAAGCAGGAACAAACGCAGAAGTCTATTTATTTTTTTATTTACTCCTAGGCTATAAAAAGGACTTCCACTTGAAACGAAATACTCGCACATACCTACAACTTTTCCTTGATATGCTCAAGCGTGAAATTCGTCGCAATTAATTCTGGTGTCGAATGAGGATTTCGGAATTAAATAGCTTAAATCCTAGCGAGTTATTTATTTACAGTTTTCTGTAAGAGACGATTTTGGATTTAACTGGACGTAACTGTCTTCCAATAATACATGCGATGATTGTAGCGAAATATAGTTTTGTTTCAAATATATATTATAAATCACGTTTACAAGACAAAAAACTTGTATCAAAAGCTGGTGACTCCGGAGCTGTTTGAAGACTATATTATTTACTTCAGACATAATTTCTTTTTGTGTGGAAATGAAATTGACGGACAAAAGGTTTAATACATACCTTGGCACATTGGGACATTTAGAAAAAAAAATAGACGAGCGTCATATCCGCTAAAGCCAAAAATAACTTAAACATTGAAACACAGGCAACTTAAACATTGAAAGACAGGCAACTCAAAATATTCTATTTAAAAAAAGTAGTTTTATCGCAACGTCCGAAAAAAATACTTAAACTTGCTTACGCTTTTAGATTTCAAACACAAAAACTTATTCCAAATTCCAAATCGTGTGACTAAGGCTTAACTCACACGTACCACTTTGCTGCGATTTTCGTGTGGTTGTTTGTGGTCGATATCCATTTCAAGTGTAGTGGTTGATACCGTCAACAAATAATCACACAAAACCAGAGTTAAGCCTTATTTGGAGTTCAACCCAACAAGACACCATATCAAAGACATAAAAATTAGGAAAATTTTGCCTTTTATGTGAAAACGTGAGGCTTTCTAAAAGTAGAAACGCTCTATTTCCTAACTGTTAACGATAAGGAAAAAATGTGTCGCCTTGTACAAATCGCACAATTTGCCTCGTCAGTGATGGTCTTTAAATAAGTTACGTATACAAGCCTTCTCCTTACTTAATAGGAGACAGAAAATTGAGAGCCCATAAAATCAGAGAGAGGAAAACTATTTAGCTGCCCCTGTATGCAAATTTGACCAAAAGTAATGTACTCTGAAAACATTTAGGGCCTTTGAAATTTAAGTTACATTCATTTATGGAACAAATGCGTTTTTACATCTGAAATTTAAAGTCTCCCGTAAATATCATTATGAAACTGATCCTTAATTGTGTAACTACTTAATATTGCAATACGTAATTGTTTTGTCATTGAAAACGACCCAAAAAAACATCGCTTTTCTTCAACGATAAATAAATCTGCGTCATTTCCGTCGAAACAAAAAAAATATATATATGCTATCACGCACGCCATACAAAGTAAAAACGTAATGAAAAATTTCCAAAAATTTATTTATTTAATGTAGTGCAGGAACAGTAGATTTTACAACGAAATTATTTACGTAAGTTTTAACAAAAAAAAAATAATAATAAAGGAAAAATTGACTTGCTACCAATGTCAATAAAAAAACTGTTCAAAAGTTTAAACAATCATCCGTTTTATGTAAATTTCAGCATCATTTTAGACAAACACTTTTCATATACGTTTTGATGCGAAATAAATTAAATATAATGAAAAAAGTTGTTACCACCAGAACCAGTTCTATTAAACGATTAATTTCGAAATAAAAAATTCTCTAACTTTAAAAGAACAGTGCGAAATATTTTTTGAAGCGATCGTAAATTCAAGGAAAAATATTAAAGGCAAATTTACTTATTCGCTGTATTTCTTACTGAATTGTATTGTTTTAATTAATTTAAAAAAAATTGATTAAGAATTTGATTTTTAAATTACAGGTGTTTTGAATTTGGTGCCACACTCACAGTATAAGTCTCAAATTCAACCGCCATACTGTTTGATACATTTATCCATACACAGCCTTGGCCAAAAGTATTAGGCACCTTACATTAACTTCTATATCATGAAAATCTGTTGTAGTGGGGTAAAATAAAATTTCCTAGGTACAAAATAATAACAATATATTAAAGTAATTAGTGTTTTGTTGGGCCACCTCTAGCCTTAATCACTGCAGCAATTCTTTTCGGCAGACTGTGTATAAGTTTATGACATTCCTCTGCGATAATATTATTCCATTCTTTCAATAACACGTTTTTTAAAATTGGTTTAGATGTAATTGGATGCTTTCTAATATTACGCTTTAGAATCCCCACGAATGTTCTATGGGCTTTAGATCTGAGGACTGTGCAGGCCAATCCAGGAGGTTCATATTGTTTTCCTGAAACCACTTCATGGTAACTGCAGATTTGTGGCAGGGTGCATTATCTTGTTGATGGAGCATTTCTTCCATATTTGTATTACCAAATATCTTGAAAAATTATTGCCGCAATGTCGTTTCCAATACGTTTATGTAAGTGTAGGAGTTCATTCGACCTTCACAAACATTTCGTCTACACTGTCGGCTGTCATACAACTCCAAATCACTGCCTTCCCTGTGTTTCACTGTTGGTACCCGCATTCCGGAAGGTATTCTTCACCGATTCTCCGCCTCACGTAAGCTACACCAGGAGTTCCAAATATCTTACAATTAATTTAAAATAAACGTAGATTTTAAACACACCGTATAACATTTTACTGGCGAAGTGTAGAAGCAAACGAATTCAAAATTACAAGTGATATATAGTAAATATTACCTCAAAATTTGATTCGTTGGACCACACAACATTTGTCCAATCCTTCTCTGTAAAGTGTTGGTACTTTATAGCCCATCCCAAACGAGACTTTATTTTTTTCTGAACGCCGAGGGTTCTTCCTTGCTTTACAGCCTTTCAAACCAATTTCAATAAGTCTTCTTCTGGTCGTTCTAACACTGATCGGTCTCCTGATTTCCTCGAATAAACAGGCAGTGAGCTCGGAGGTAGTTTTCTTTCAATTTTTAAGTGACTCGTGAATTAAATTTCGGTCCTCACGGTCCGAAGTTATCCGTTTTCTTTCTGTTCTTGTTCGGTTCATATGTGATCCAGTATTCGCGTACGTTTCAAGGCAGATTGCACCACACAACGCGAACGTTGAATACTTTTGTCTATTTCTGTCTGTGTGTTGCCTTGTTCGTGCAAGAACTGAATTCGTAAACGTAAATGCTCACTAAGTTCGTTCTTTTTAGGCATTTTTCACAGCAAAAATGACGATATTCAAAATTATAATGAAATAAACACTTTACTGGAAAGATCGTTCTTACTACAAGCGCTTATACAAGAATGTCTCGCTAATCAGGGAAACGCAAATGAACTATCAGCTGCCACATGTTTTACAACCGCTGTAAAATATTGTGCATTAATTAAATTATCGTTTTGGAGGCCCATTTTTTTATAAAGTGTTTGTCATTCTGGTCCCCCAATTGCATTAAAGCAACAAATCTCTGTAACGGTTTTTCCACGTTCCCCAGAAGTTTTTGCTCCAAATTGTTTAACGCCTTTGGGAGCGAGACGCCTGGCTGGTTTTTGAACAGTAGAAATCCCCGTTTCGTCAACGTTGAAAATCTTGTCGCTCTGGAAGTGGTATTTTTCATAAATGTTCTTCAAATTTTTGAAAAACTCTGATACTTGTTCTTCATTAAAGGCACAGATTCTATTTATGCTGGTTGGCTCCGGTTTTCGCAAAGACAAAAGTGGGTTTCTTTTCAAAAATCTGTAATACCAGTCTTTTCCAGCCATTTTTTGTCACCGTATTGCGTATTTTATTAGTTTCTGCAAAGGAATAGGTCAATTTTCGAAATTGGTTTCGAGTTATTCCATGAAATAGTTTGGCCATCTTTATGACATAGTTCGCCAAAGCTTGTTCTTGTTCGCTTGAAAATACAGGATGCTTACCCAATTTAGGCTGAACTAATTCAAGTCCCTCGTCGTCAACCTTTTTCCATTTTCGAATAGTTGACTCCAGGATACCAAATTCTCGCCCAGCTTTTCTAATTGATCCGCCATTCTTTACAGAGGCTAATCCTCGGTCCATGTTTTCGGTCGTATTGTTGCTTACTATATGATTTCAAAATTCTAAAGATTTCTGAGTAATATCTTCGGAGATAAATTAGAAAATTAAAGGTGCCTAATACTTTTGGCCAAGGCTGTGTAATGTAATTTGTAATTTAGTAGATATCAAAAAAAAATGGCAAATGTGACAGTTATACTGTGCAATAGTTTTTAGAATATTTCACATTTTAAATGTTTTGATGTCTTAGATTGTTCTTTTTATTTTACTATTACTATTCATAACAGAAGAACAATGACAAAGGTGAGTGGCAGAAACGAGTGTTGCCAACGTAATAACAATTTAGTATGGCGGTAAATTCAAACCATCCTGAGTTATTGAAGATCACACTGTAGACCGTTGAAAAAAATCCAACAATAAATAGTGCTGGTTCCTCACAAGGAATAAAAATAAATAAACGAACACAAATTGCCTACCTTGTTTTTAATTTAACAACATACAGAGCATTCGCAAGAAGTAACTACAACACTGAGCTTTCTTATTTGAACTTTTGCAAATTGGATAAAATTAGTAAGATGTCGTAAACTTTTAAGCTTGATTCTTTGGTAATATCAGAAAAATAAATTACTATCCACTTTAGAAAAGCTTCAATTGGCTTACTTAAATTTTGTTTCCAATGGAATGCTAATCCAAGCCCACAACAAGAAGAAGTGGAAAATGGCTTCTACAGTCAATTTTTTTTTTTTTAATTTAAACTTTCACAGATTAGAAAAGTTTTTCACATTCTCTGTACGATTTTACGGTAGAATTACTATCTTGTTTACAAGAAATCAACTTCAACTGTTTCAATTTTCTTTTAATGGAGTGCTGCTCTCTTACCGTGAAGACCGAACTTATTTTCATTACGCATGAGAAAAGAAAAAATATTTTTATAAAACATACAGTTTTTAATTTAATTTTATTGCTATTTACACATTTAATTTTATTAGGCTCTAGATACATTTATTACAATTAATTGCAAGTTAATTTTAGTTCTTATCGCTCTACTCGTATACAGGATGCATCATTGATATGGGTTTCTTCAATAGCTCCTTCACTATTGATTATAAAGGAAAGTATTATTTTCGCATACACAGCATGTTCCATAAGCAATAACCGAACTTATAGTTTTTTAAACGGAATGTATTTTTTTTTTGAAGTATAATTCTTCTTCAGAAGTGGTAACTGTAAGTGCAGATATCTCGAAAACCCTAAGATTTAGACTAATACATTTTACGTATGTTATAAATGGAATTTGATGTGCGATTCAAATATGCCAATTTCATCTCTTTCATCCAATTCAATAGCCATAGATTGCGTATGCTTTGATTTGGAACTATAGTTGCCTAATAATTTTTTTTTGCTTTTAAAAGATCTATCACAATGTGAAATAAAAATTTATATTAAAATAGTATAAGTTTGGCGGATAACTCACTTGTGGAACATGCTGCGTGTGTGAAAATAATTTACTAATAAAGAGCTCATTATAGTAGAAAACTTTCATACAAGATATTTTCCTTTATAATTAATAGCTAAGGAGCTATTGAAAAAATCCATACCATTGATGCACTATATATAATTTTAATAACCAACAGTTTAGGTTACGACATCTTGTGGTCGATTTTCAACCTAATTGTGTAGGAAATGACAACCAACTTGCTGCCTAATAAGGTTAGTAAAATTGCAACGAAGTTCTCGAGCTACTCTCCTGCGGACGAGGTCCCAAATAGGACCGAAGCAGCTGTCCAAGGAATGCTCGAGGAATCCATTGCAATCAAAATCGATTTGCAAAAAGTTTACATTATTATTTATTTTATTTTAATGACATTCTTTTTCGTATAGATTTTACACTACTTGCTTATATCTTAACAAACGGAAGCAGCTGCTCTACCAAAGTAAAGAAAATTGGTGAATCCTTATTTATGAATTCATTAATGAACAAAATTGAAATATTATGAAGATTTGATTAAAATTTAAACATCGAGAAGAAAAAGGTCAGGAAACTTGTCTAATTAAGCCAACTTTATAAAATTTCAATTAAAACAGTTATGAATTGTAGCGTAAACACCCTCTGTAATTAATATCAGCTACATTAAATAGCAGCAGCACTTATTATTCATCTGAAACCTTCAAAATAGAATACTATAGTTTAGCCGCCGAACAGACGGAGTGATCAGAAGACGGAAAGACGTATTTACACCAAACAGAAACAAAAACGTGTAGACATTATTGGGTTAGCTTCGAAAATATGGGCAAATGTTAAAAGAAATTTTCTACAAATAAATTGCTCGTAACTCAATTGTACACTCAATTATTTTTAAAAATAATACTAACACTGTAGAATGGTTTAAATCGTGTTTCAAACAGCTCAAGGAAACAACAGTCACGTGTAGATCACGCAGCTTTATTGCTTCGTGCGTTCGGCGGCCGGAGTATAGAAGAACTACTAAAAGCTATCCCAAAGAACAAAGACACTATACCGGGTGTTCAATTTGAATCGTCCACTATCACTAACTTTTTTTATTTTTGAAGTTAGAAATTCGTTTAAGTAAGCAAAGATTCTCTAGTTTCAACGCTGATTCTGAATTTCTAATTAATAAAACAACTATACTGCTAGTTGTCAAAATAATTGTGCGACAGTACTTTTTTAAAAAGCGATGATGTGATTTTTGGAATTCATTCGTTATAGATTTACTTTCTCTTTATAACGACACCAAAATTTCTTAAATCTGCTTACAAAATAACGAAATAATTCAAAAAAATCAATTTCGAATGAGTAGGCCATGTTTATGTATAAAATCAAGTTGGCTAGATAACTGACTAATTATAATTAACAAATGTGCATGCAAACAACATATAAACAAAAGAAAGCATCACCGTTAGTAATTTTCTTTCAAATTATATTAATTAAAATGAAAATATTCCATCTCATGTCTTATACTGTACGTGCTATTTTCATTGGAAGATCCCCAATCGTATTCCACCAAATAAATAGCATTAGGAAATTAGTTAAATTGGTTATATACAATCCACCATAAACGTAGCCTATTCATTTGAAAACGTCTCTAATTTTTATCTGCATTATTTCCTTGAATAAAATTGTTCTTTTAATTAATACAAATAATTTTAAAAGAAAATTGTTAACGACAATGCATATTTTCGTCTACTTATCAATTATTTATCAATTATTTGGATTTTAGACAACTTGATTTTATACGTGAACATGGCCTACTTTAATTGATATTGCTTTGCAAACAAATTAAAGAAATGTTGGTATAAGATGTGGAAAGTAATTTATTTTATTTAATATAAATTCAAAGGAAAGTAATAACGATGATGTTTTCTTTCATTTATTTGTTGTTTACGTGCACATTAGCTAGATATCATTAGTCAATTAGTTAGGCAACTTGATTTTATATATAAAGATGGCCTACTTATTCAAAACTGATTTTCTTGAATTATCTCGTTATTTTGTAAGCATATTTAAAACAAATTGATTTCCCAAAATCTCTACCGAATGAATTAGAAAAATTACAACAGTTATTAAAAAAAAAAAAAAACGGTTGCACAAATATTTTGACAACCAACAGTGTAATTGTTTTGTTGATGTGAAATTCAGCATCAGCATGAAAACTAGAGAACCTTTGCGAATTTACCCGAATTTCTATCTTTAGAAATAAAAAAGTTAGCAATGATGAATACTTCAAATTGAACATCCTGTATAGTCTTAACAGACTTGATTATTTCGCAATTTTATTGTTATTCTTTTTTTAACTTTATTGTCATCTTTTTCTATTTGAATTTTGATTCATAACGCCACAATAAAGTTTCAATGTGAGAGTGGGAACTTTTATAACAAAAGCACAAGCGTTCATCGACACCCAGTATATTAATTTAAAAGTACCAAGAATTCCGAAACAAAAAATTTTCGTCGAATATAACAAAGCAATAAAAATAATCACAACTCCAAAAAGAAAAATATATTGAATTACTTGACACTCTTTCAGAATTCTTTTCGAAACACGTTACTCAAAACCGAAAAATTATTTAAAGAATCGAATAAAACGCCCGCGTCTTTATGAACCTGAAAAAACCCAAAAAGCTCCGACTTACGCATGTATTTGTGGGCTGGCCGCTATTGCGTAAGATAAACAAGCGCTAAAACAAATGCATAAAATAAATACAGGAGGACTTTTAAAATAGAATAAAGAAAACAGTGGTGGGAATAACGGTCTAAATTTAGAAGCGTGCGGTAAATAAAACAAAACGCAAATTAGATTTAATAAGGCAGACGAATAAAACAGATTAAAAACCTCTTTTATTTTTAAACAGCCCAGAGAGATAGAGAGAAGTGGACGTGCTCAGATCTATAATTGTGGTTTAATAAGCAAAAGAGAAAACAGATTCGGCCGCTAAAATTTCAAAAACATAGCAAACTTTTCCTTTTTTTTTTTGTTTGTAAAACTAGTACCTCATTGGTTTAGCGTTTGATGAATGAACGTGTCTAGGCGAGGATAATCCAATCAGAAAGAAAAAAATCGTAAATTGCACTTAAATTTGTTTAGAAGCACTTTTTTTTAATGCGCCCTGTAACACAAAGAACCACCACCAATTAAATCACAATCACTTCCAAAAGATGCGCGTCGTCTTCGACGATTTTCGCACCACCGCGACTCGTACGTGGAGGAAGGGAAAGACGCGTTGCACCACGACACCCACTAACGGGGGGATGAAAGATGTGGGTTCAAGGAACAGAGGGGCCCCCGATCTAAAGATGAACGGCGCGCTTTTACTACTACAATGAGGACGTTCCGAACTAACCTAACTTAAGAGAAGAGCAACACGACATCGCTACCGCCGCCGTCGTTGGTTCCGTGTGTGTGATTGCATAAACGCAACGCCAACAGACAATTCGGTGCTCAGTGGCGGCGTACACCCCTTCTAATTATATTATTCGCAGGTCATCATATCGCGCGGCGCAACGAACGAGTTTCGGATGCGGTCAGCCGCAAATTGTTGAGATGACTGCAAGTTTTTGCTGCTCACCAAGGAACAGGTTGCTTTAAATGCGATCACTATTGTAGTAGACCACGGCTAGATGTGCTTGTGCATACCATTGTTTATTACTTTTCATTATTCATCCTCTGCGAGTAAAGTTTACTGAACGAGAACACTTCGCAAAATGAGATATTACTTTGTACCAACTGCGAAAGAGCCAAGATTTTTTACGACTACCTCGAAAGTACACTGAGAATCAAAAATAATAAATCGTAAATTGCGGCCTAACCACCGTAATAAGCAGACGGACAAGCAAACGAGCAAGTAAATAAACAAACGCAAAATAAATTTCAACACGTGCGTGTTTATCTTTCAGATCGCGACATATAATTTTATTGAAGACACATTACTTTTAACGCTCGGTGTACAAGTCTTTTTTTATATTTTGTACCTTACCTAGACGCTTTATTTTAGGAGCTAGAGAAAAGATTTAAAAAAATACAAAAGTTGTAGGGCCTGTCACGTTATTACCTTTTGGAATTATCAGAAAAAACAAAAGTAAAGTGGAGAAAAATTACAATTTGCGTTGTTTTTAATGGAAGACCCTCTATATTGTTGGGTGAAATGAAAGATGCTTTATTCCTCATTTCAAAAATATGTACACTTCGTTCCATTTCGACATGCGTCTAAGTCATAAAATGTAAATTCGCAAATCCTTACTGCGACACAGCTTAAGGCGGTACGCAAGGCTGTCCCGCATAGAAATTGTGTGATACAGAAAGAGACCGGTAATAGGAATCGTGTAGCTTCTCAACACAAGGGTTTTATGATTTAGACGCACATCCAAATGGAACGAACTGTACGTTGATATTTGAGTTTAAATATCAATATGTTTAAATTTAAGAAATTAAGGCAGGTTGAAAAGTTTTAAAAACTTGTGATACCCTTTTGTTTTTCTTCTGTGATAACTCTAAAAGATAATACGTATGAAAGCCCACAACTTTTGCATTTAAAGTATTTCCCTAGCTGCTAAAATGAAGTCTATAGGTGGAGCGCAAGATATTAAAAAAGAAAACTTGTATGTAGACTGTCAGGCAAACAACAGCCGTACGCTTAAAAAAAAACGAATAGCGAAGTTTTAACTTATTTGTTAGCATCTCGTAAATTCTGACATACTTTCAAATATGCAGGTTTACAAACTCTGACAATGAAATTGCCACCTACTGATTTACAAATTACATTTTTGGTCCTCCGGCCAGAAATGTTGGTATTTCATTCATCAAAATCGTCCGGAAACAGCCCTATTGAAAGCCTAGGCCATCAAAAAATTTACCAAATGTTGGCATTATTGACATCCGTGGTTGACATTTCTTAAGTGACAAGAGGTTTGATTTCGTAGTAAACATTTGATGTATTGAATAATTTTTTTTAAATTTGTTGGACATTGTGTTGCCAACTTGAAGACATGTAACTTCCCTAGCACAAGCTATTTAATTTTTTTTTTTTTTAATTTGAGACAATTTAAAATAGGTCGGACCAAAAAATAGTGTGTATCACACGGCCAGAAACTGCTTTGCAAGTGTTTTCACTTTCGAAGTCTCGGCTAACGCGTCGTCTTCGCAAAACTGTGCTCGCACTTGCAAAGTTTCTCGCTTAATGATACAAATAACTATTGCATATACCTAGGTATAAAAGTCGCTATTGGGTAATAGCGTCAGTAGGTGTTCGCAAAAAATGTGAATATTTAGCTTAAATAATCACTAAATAATTCACTAAAAATCTCACTGGAAATAAATGCCGAAAAAATCAAATTGTGTTTTCCTTTATTGATTTTATATTAAAGATTTAACTTAACCATCTTGGGATTGGCAACACTGATTTTAACTTAATAGACCATTAAAATTAAAATTACAAAAGAAAACAACAGTTGATGTTTTTTGTTAAAAACGTAAACAAAAGACGATCAAATAATAAATTAACAATGGTAATAAAAGACGTTCAAATTCAATTGAATTTAGTATTCGTAAAAGAATAACGCAACACGATCTAATTGACAAGGTTCGGGTATACTGGGTGTTTCTTAACTTCATACAAAAAATGAAATCAGTGAAAGTTTACATTCAAAGTAATACAATGAAGCAGTTTTTGTATAACAATGGATTTATAAATGTTGAAGATAATAAATGTTTTTGGGGAACGATGAAACCGTTTGATAGTCCCTGGTTTATTTTTATGACGTAATTACGTATTCGGAGAAATTTGTTGATGTCAGCATCGGTTGTTAAGTGGGTCAGTTGTCAGCTGAACTTTGTCGCGTTGAAAACATGGCCGAATTTTCCAATACTGTTCTTGTGGACATGATTTTAATTTACGTGAATGTGGTCAAAATGCGTTGGCTGCAAGACGTTTGTACGCACAGCGTTACGACGAATCAGTGTTTACAAGGGATTCAGTGTGGGCAGAAAAAAATCCTCATGCAATGCGACGCCGTAATTTTCAACAACGCTTTTCGATCTGTGTCCAGGTAACTTAAACGGCACTTTCATCGGTCTATTTGTTTTACCTAATCGCTTGGACGAAATGTGTTTTTATGTTTCTTGCAAACTAATTTGCCGGAACTCCTAGAGGATGTAAATTTAAATATTAGAAAATAGTAGACCTTAATCTATCAGATTTTTATCTTTGGGGACATTTAAAAAAATTTAGTGTACGCCGAAGAAGTAAATATAAATAAATAGACGAACTCACCGCACACAGTGGAAAATATTCAAAACAGAACTAATTCCGTAACGCATGTGAATCCCTGCTTCATCGAGCTGACGTATGTTTATGTCTCGCGCAGGGGGGGGGGACTTCGAACACTTATTGTGAGTGAAGCGGTTCTAAACATTTCACAGGGAATTGTCGGTTATCGGTATGATTTTTTTAATTTTTTTTCCTTTTAATTTTGATGCATTCGTAAGAATATCTCGTACCACATACGCCATTAATTTTTCTGCATCAAGTTGAAGAACATCCTGTATATAAGAATAATCTTTTTTTCCGTGGAGACACGAAAAAATAAAACAAAATACGATCGTTGACAGAGAACATTGGAATATATTCTTTTTGTCCAAAAAAGGACAGGAATTAATTGTCGTTCACTTTTTTTATTTTCTAATTTGCATTTTACCAAAGAAACAAGAGAACTCGATTTTTATGCTTGGCGAATAGTGTAGCCAACTTTCTCCCCCAAATGTTTCTAGAAGGAGGAAAAAAATTAAAAATTAGTGTATTTTTGTGCAAGGTACAATTTTTTTTGTAAAGTATTATTTGTTTAAATGAAAATCTCTCTTTAATAATTTTGAACTGCGCAGTTGGTTTGTCCCACCGGCTTTATCTGAGTATTTGACAGCTAACAGTTTTATTTATAAAAATAAACATTTTGTATACATTTTTATCTTGACAATCATTCATGACTTTTGAATTTGATTTCTGAAGTAGTTTTTGGAAAATATAGGGATATTTAATACTAATTTAGGGGGTTTTCAACTAACTAGGGGAAAAGTTCACTAAAGAGTTGACAACACCTGGCGAATTGGATAATTTTTTTTGACAGATATCGCCACAAAATGACGTTTATAAGTCATGAAATCACTGTATTTTCGACATGTCCTAAATCACTGAAATTTCAACTGAAAGTCACCTGAACTAGTGACAAAATCCCTAAATTGACAATACTCCCACTGTTTTTTTGTTTCTGTTTTTGACAATATCTGTCAACCTTAGCAGAAAGACAACAAGGAGGAAAAAATGAATAATGATCGATTCTTTTTTTATTTTATTTGTTTTTTTTATAAAGAAAAAAGTCGAAGTACGTTTGGTATTCGAACGTTTTTTGTTAGTTAATTTATTTATTTTTACACAAGTAACAATGACAAATTCTTTTATAATTGATAATTTTTTTTACGTTTGTTAAACAATCGTTTACGTTTTTGACAAGAATTGTCAACCATAGGCCGAAAGAAAATAAAGAAAAAAATGAATAACCATCGATTTTTTTCTACCACCGGTTGTATTTGTCTCTTTGTCTTTGTTGTCTGTATTTTGTTTGTTTTTATGAAAAAAAAATGAAAATACGATTGGAATTCGAACATCTCCTGTTATCGCTTTTAATTAACTTACTATCATTAACGTAAGTGAAAACGAAAAGTTCTTTTATAATCAACCATTTTTTTTCTTGCTTCTACTAAACAATCGATAGTCTTTTGTTTCTATTTTTGATAAGAACTGTCAACCCTAGGCTGGAAAAAAACAAGAAAGAAAAAATGAATAACCATCAATTTCTTTTTTAACTTAATTTAATACTAAAAAAACAATACTTAACTGAAAGTTTTCTTTTCTACCATCGATCGTATTTTGTTTCTTTATTATTTTTCTTGTGTCTTCCGTGGAAGCAAAGGCGATCTAAACATTTGTAAATTTCTTTAGCAGATGCCTATATTTTGTTTTTTATGAAAAAAAAAAATCGAAGTACGATTGAAATTCGAACGACTTTTGTTATCGCTTTTGATTTATTTTCAACGCAAGTGAAAACGAAGAAAAACAATTTTTTTTGTTTGCATTTGTTAAACAATCGATCGTCTTATGTTTATGTTTTTGACAGGTCTAGTTTCGTTTTATAATTTTAACGGATTTTTAATAATGAGACTGACGTTGTCAAACCTAATACGCTTGATTTATCGGCATTTGTTGTATGCTTCTAGTGATATTTTAGTGATTATTTAAGCTAAATATTAAGACTTTTTGCAAAAGTCTATTGGCAATGGTTGTATTTGTACGCGTTCGGTTGTGCAACTATATCAGGACGTACCAGCTTGAAGGCTTACCTGGACCCAGTATACGTTAGGTTTAACGTCATAGCATCTGCGGTTTGTAGTACAACGTTAAGAGGGCGTCACACTTCAACAAGGTAATTACAAAGTTAATGAACAAAAACGAATCCAAAACCGAAAACTGACTCAAGTGCAACAAAAGATATTTTTATTTTATTTTGAAGCTTGTTTTAATTATGTCCTTAAACCGTGATATGACTATGAGAAACGGTTTTTGTTTGAGCGCTTGCCTGGGCCCAGTACTCGTTAAGTTTGGTGTTATATTTAATCTCTGCAGCCTGCAGAATAGAGCATCAAACACAAAGACCAAGTGAATTGAATTATGTTAAAGACATTGGCACAATAATGAGTCTAAGCAACGGAGTACCAGTGATTTTATTTTATTTTATTTTTACATTATGAATAAAATTTACAAATGAATGTACATAATTGTAAGCAAAATACAGCTTTAAACTGTTTAAAACTAAGAAGGCCGACTCAATACGAAGAAAAACAAGTTTTTGCCAGTCAGAATACAATGACAAACAAAAGTCAACATGAGACAAACACAATAAGCAATTGTGCTTCTTTTTTCACACAAAAATCATTCAGATGTGGAAAGATGCACATTTTAGTCAATTACCTTCGCTATTAGCCAACGCAAAAAAATATAAAATAAAAGATAGTAGCGTGAAGTCGAAGAAATGATAAGTAAGTAACAACACATTGATTTTGGTTTCCATTCAAAATTGAGGACTGAAACAACATTTGGAAAAATTCTGAATGAGCTTTTAATGTAAAACTTTTTTTTTTCAAATCAATCTTACACACGAACAGATAGACATTAAAAAAATCCTAGTATTTTCTTTTTTAATGTAATTGAAGTCGACAACTTGCTGCACGTTATTTATTTTATTTTTTAATTGATTACGTAGACGATTGTAGAGCAATTCAGAAGTTCAAAAGTAAGATACTTTTTCAAAATCGATACGTAAAGTATCAACGGGCACTTTAATATAATAAATAATTACTCAATCACTTTGTACATATTTTTTTCTTCAAAGCTCCGATAAATATTACCTCCTCCATCGTCAATAATCGATGTGTATAAGATTACAAAAGTTATTTATTATTGGAAATCTGCCACCGGCGTAATTATTCTGAAAGCAAACTATCGAAACGGCCGTGCTCCTAATCTCCGGGCTATATTTAGAACAAATTCGTCTTTAGATGAAAGAAATGACGCAGGCAAATAGGTAGCGAGGTAAGAGACTTTCAAAAAAATATACCGAATATCAACAATTCACAAAAACAATTGATTTTGAATGAACTGAAACTTTATAATAAATTCCGATGATTATTAATATTTTTTTTAAAACATGTGCAGTGCAGAGACCGTAAAAATACCGATGAGAAGTTAGCAACAAACTTTCGGCAATAAAATTTTAAAATTTAAATTGGCTGCTAAAGTTGTCCTAATTGTCACAGCTATAATTTTAACAGCATTGTGAAGACCATTAACAGTAGTTTGTCTCTGGTGTATCACAATTGAGAAAAAATGAAATCCAAATCATTGGCAGTAATTAATGCCCAGTACTTTAAAGTCTTTAAAGAAAGTACAGCCTTGGCCAAAAGTATTAGGCACCCTTAATTTTCTAATTTATCTCCGAAAATATTACTCAGAAATCTTCAGAATTTTATTATGATAAATACAGTCGGCGACAATAAACGATAATTTAAATAATGCACAGTACTTTACAGCGGTTGTAAAACATATGGCAGATGATAGTTCACAATTGTGGTTTCGTGAATAGGTAGTCAGTCTTGTATAAGCGCTTTAGTAAGAACGATCTTAAGGCTAGAGGTGGCCCAACAAAATACTAATTACTTTAATAAATTATTATTTTGTACTTAGAAAATTTTATTTTACCCCACTCCAACAGATTTTCATGATATAGGAGTTAATATAAGGTGCCTAATACTTTTGGCTAAGGCTGTATTTAAAATCAAAACTTTCAGGTAATCGGAAAGCAAATGATTAAATTTATCGATCAATTTCATTGATTACTGATCGATTGAAAGTAGTTAATGTCACGCACTTAAAAGACCCCAAATACTAAAGTATATAAATTTTTGTACAAATGTTGCACAAATTAAATTCTAGCAAAGTATGAAAAAGTACGTTCAAATCTATCGCTTTTTCTGAATTTTGACCGATCGATTTTCTTGATTAATTAAAGATTGAAAAGGGGCGCTCCCCTACGACTTCAAATAATCAAGACAGCGCCAATTATAAACGCACATAACTTTTTATACAAATGTTGCACAAACCAAATTCTTGCAAAATATCAAAGAGCACTAAGTTTTGGCCCAGCGCTCACATTTCTTTTGCCTTAAAGCCCTGAGAACAATCGAAATATAAAATAGCACATTCAATCTATCGATTTATGCTATCTCTGAGTTTTAGCCGATCGGTTTTATTGATTGATTAACGGATTCTAATTAAATGTTCCCACGGCTTTAGGTATTAAATATAGCGTCAAATATAAACGCACATAACTTTTTATGCAAATGTTGCACAAACGATTTTTTTGCAAAATATGAAAGAGCACACATAAATTTATTGATTTACGATATTTCTAAGTTTGGTCCATCGTTCATCGTTCTTTAAAATCGATCGGCCAAAATTCAGAAATAGCATAAATCGATAGATTTAAGTACGCTCTTTCATATTTTGTGCAATATTTGCATAAAAAGGTATGTGCATTTATAGTTGGTGCTGTCTTGAATACCAAAAACCATGGGAACGCCTAATTAGAATCGGTAATCAGTCACTCAAACCGATCGGACAGAACTCAGATATAGCATAAATCGTAGAATTGAACGTGCTTTTTCAAATTATGCAAGAAATCCGTTTGTGTAACATTTGCATAAAAAGTTATGTGCATTTATAGCTGTTGCTGTCTTGAATATCTGAAGTCGTGGGAACACCCGTTTTCAATCAATCAGTAATTAATAAAATTGATCGGCCAAAATTACTGGTGTTATCTTTCGATATAACATGTGTACAAAAAGTTTTCCCATCTAGTGTGTTGCTCTCATTTTTTCGCATGTTCACGTACGTTCCTTACTTGATCAGAAACGCCAAATTGACATTTAACCTTGACATAACGTCACAGAAAATCATATAACCAATGATTAAGATTTATTACGTATTTGAAACCAAACAAAATAAAACACTGAAAATAACGTTGATCGTGAATTCACAACAAATGTTGAAAATGTCCTCCGTCTTCTTCGAGGCATTTTCTAACTCTTCTGTGACATCCATTAATAACATTTTGCAAAATATGGGGAGAATTGTTTATTTCATCACACTTTTTGATGATTCTTTGGTAAGTTCCTGTAAATCATTAACGGGCGTTTTAAAAATGGAATTTTTCTAGCAGGGCAAACAAAGAAATCCAAAGGAGTTAGATCGCAAAATCGTGGATTGCCATATTTCTACTAATTATCCGTCTCCAAAAAACTCTTGAAGGAAATTTAAAGTATCTCCAGCAGCATAGTCCGTTGCACCATCCTACTGGAAATATCCAAATTGCCACTCGTCATCATGCAGTTTATTAATAAATGGATGCAAAATCTTTTCCCGATATGTAAGTCCTGTTAGTGTGCCATTAAAAAATGTTGGATCTATCAATCTTCTCCGACTTAAAACTAACCAAACACCAATTTTTTGTGGATGGAATGAGGCTTCAATGACAATATGAGGGTTTTCTGTACTCCAGATCCTCATATTTTGGGAATTAATGTATCCTGTTAAATGGAACCAGGCCTCATCGGGAGAAAGGTTTTGTCCAACAAATAGTCATTGTCAATATTGTTTAAAAACCAATGACAGTATCTTCGCCTTGGTTCAAAATCTAGTGGAAGCAATTCATGCACAGCAGTCAAACGATAGGGAACATTCGCAAGTCCTTTCTTAGAATAGTTCTGCAGGTCCCGACAGAAAGATCAACTTGTTGTGACAGGTGACAGATGGAAGTGCGAGGAGCATCAGTCATAATTTGTCTCACAATTTCAACTACCTCATCAGTTCTTACTTTAGGCCTGATACCTGTTTTCTAGCCAAACTGCCAATCTCTCTGAATAGTTACAGAGTACTGAAGTTGATTAACAAATTTGTGGTATAGAAATACAGTTTCTGGATTTTTTTCCTGAAATTCTGCAATGCAATCAGGAATAGAGTAGGTCCATTCGCCATTGATTTTTTGGGCGTTTCGAAAATAGGATTCAACCATAAAAGATTTTTGTTCCAATGTGAAAACCAATGTAAAATCAAATCAATAAAACAAAATTTTTAAAGTTATGTTTGTTTACTTGTCTGTTTAGGGTACGGATCAAATAAGAAACATACGTGAACATGCGAAGAAATGAGAGCAACACACTAGATGGGAAAACTTTTTGTACAGATATTATTTGATTATTTTTTATCCGACTATCCGAAAGTTTTGATTGTAAATACTTTCTTTAAAGAGTTATTTATATAATTAGGTGCTGGACAATAATTACTGGCAATAATTTGGATTTCGTTTTTTCTCAATTGTGATACACCAGAGGCAAACTGCAGTGAATGATCTTCACAATGCTCTTAGAATTATAGTTCTGTGCCAATTAGCACGGTTTTGGCAGTCAATTTAAATTTTGGAATTTTGTTGCTAACTTCTCACCGGTGTAAAAAATGTATTCATCAGAATCGAAAATATTCAAAACATTGGCAATAAATGCTCTATCTATAAATATCGCGGGTGTAAGAAGATTACGATGTCACATAACTTTCGGCGATTATTACGCCAAACTATATAAATTTACGACCGCGCTTGGGTTGAGCATTCCTCGAATATTTCGTCGCACCGGGATGCAAGACTCTAGACACAATATCGTCATTCTTTTGTTTCGGGCCCAAAATAGGCTCTCCCTCATCGCATCGTCGGCGGGCGAAACATTGTTTGCTAATAAGTGTGAAATTTCGCAATTCGAGATAATTGCACGCCCAATTCTCGCAAGTTCTTATCGGGCCACGCAAATATTTGCATGGGCTAAAATTTCCCTGAACTCGCTTTATTCTAACAACACTGAACGCATAGATTTAACCCAAAAAGTAGAATCGTAAACCAAAATTTAGAAGAAGCGTTTTGTAACTTTAAAATCAATGAATAAAACAACAGTTACTTTAAGCAATACAACAACATAATAATAATTATTTTCTTTTGTATTACTCACGCGTTTAAATGCATTAACAAATATTCAACACAGTTATGATATATGAAAATCGTTGAAATTTGGCCGAAGTTCAGAGCGATTCGTTCAAGTACTTTCACATGTACGACGTGTATTCTTGGATATTTGACTGGCTGGCAGCTTACTTTGAACGTTTTTTGTCTGTCACGAGTAAATTTATAACGCTCTCCTCATACTACGGGCACAATTGTTTAACGTAACACAGAATCCAAAGGAATGCCAGGCTTGTACTGCATCAATTCACATCACGTTTAATTAATGGCACATTTAGTTAGCTAGTTTTTTTCTTTAAGAAAATCAGTTTTCCTGAAAGTTGAGGTCAACACAAAGAAAACCAAAATCGGATTGATCTATTGCAACTAGAAAACATGTTGGAACAACAGTGTTTATTGTGTAGTCAACTCGTAATCCAGAATTTATATTTAGCGATTAAATAAAATGGAGGGGAATAATAAAAACAAAAGCTCTGGAACAAAACCAACAGAATGTAGTCGTACATAATCCCTGATAAAAGCTCCGAGCTTTTCAATAAAGTTCCAAGTTACAAAAGCTACTTGAAGCTACCTGAAATTTGTTAATTCAATCGAATTTAAACTGGGGGGTTAAAACGTAGGACAAATATTGCAAAAGTTACCACAAAAAGTTGCACCCCTTGTGCTTTCCACGACGTCTAACACCCGGCTTGCATCCATCATCTGAATTTACCCTCTCCCTCAGGTAATGCATTGCTGGAGCACCCACGGTTGATGAGCTGAGGGCTGCACAAATCAGACCCTTAAATTCAGTGGTGATATAGCAGCTTTCATACCAGACTAGTCGAACACATGTTGATACGAAGCGGAAACTTCCCCGCACTTTAAAGACGCCTTCAAAGCAGGTGCAAAAAATAGTTTGAGTAAATAATGAAGCAGCATCGATGACGACGACAATAAACAAAAATTTGGCTCGCAATACAATTTACAAATGGATTTTATTACTCAGCATTAGTCGGATCCACAGAGTTAACGTTGCGAAAAGCATCAGCGTTTCATTAGGCTGAAAAGCTCTAAGCTCCGTGTCGTTCCAATGACGTAGCGTAATGCACCGCCGTCGATTTAAGGGGGGAGGGTTACCGGATCGATGCGCGGAGAGGCGAGGGCGGCGGAGATTTTAATTAGTGAAGAACTAAGGTTTAATGCACTTGTTTGGCGTCACACTATGCCTCAATTGTACACAGAATTAATTAAAACGACGACGCGCTTGATGCCGACCATCTCTCAACACCGTACTGTTTC
Organism: Serrognathus titanus; assembly: GCA_039766575.1. Classification (NCBI taxonomy): domain Eukaryota; kingdom Metazoa; phylum Arthropoda; class Insecta; order Coleoptera; family Lucanidae; genus Serrognathus; species Serrognathus titanus. The sequence continues at coordinate 3,404,931 of CM077911.1, forward strand.
CCAAAGATAAAACGGAGATTGTTTTCAAACTTTTGCAAACACGTTTCGTATACAATGTTCAAACTCCGAAAGCCCATAATGAAACCTGTTATAATTTGTAAATCATAAATAGAGTCACAGGAATTACATGCCACTTGAAGATGAGAAAAAATAACAATCTATGTAGGACGCACACTTAAGCGAAGCGCGGCCAAGCGAAACACAGAATTCAAAATCAAGAAGAAAAAAGTTGAATCTGGCCCCTCCTAACTACGTCGAATTTAGCAAATCAAGAAAAAGCCTCTACTTCTTTTAGATCAGTTGGATTTTATGTGGTATACGTCAACCAAGAAGATATCAGTTTATATTCCACAGACATATATAAACACACCACGCGTAAATACGTATATTAACAGTTGTTAACAAAATACATACAAAACCGTCTCTTCCCTTAAGTCTACATAATACTCGGTGCATTCCCCCTTGCATCCCGATACTGCCTCGTTTGCATTCCCTCTTGCATCCCAATACTTCTTCGTTTGCATTCCCGATTACCTCAACAAATTTCGATCAACGACAAACACCACTTCGTCTCCACTAAATACGTTAGCTTTCGCTTTTAATACCAAGGACATCCAAGTGCTTCTGCACTTCGATTAGCTCCTTTGGAACTTTCCCTTTAAAAAAAGAGCGAATTCAGAAAAACTTCCGCGGAAATGACCACACGAACTTTGCGATCGTACAGTATATCAATAAGCATGATGGATCTGCGCATTTGGTCTTTTATCTTGAGTCTCAATTGAGGGACGTCTACGTAACACTCGGCGCATCCCTCCTTGCATCCCAATACTCCTTCGTTTGCATTTCCGATAACCTCGATAAAGTTCGATCAACGGCAAACACCTCCTCGTTTCCACTAAACACGTTTGCTTTCGCATCGTCATCATCCGTCTTAATATCAAGGTCATCCATCAAGTGCTTCTGCGCTTCGGTTAGCTCCTTTGAAACTTCCTCTTTCAAAAAGAGCGAATTCAGAGGAACTTCCGCGGAAATTATCACACGAACTTTTCGGTCGTACAGTATATCAATGAGCGTGATAAATCTGCGCATTTGGTCTTTTATCTTGAGCCCCAATTGAGGGACGTCTCTGATCAGAATCGTGTGGAAAACTCCGCTGAGTTCCAAATAGTCGCTAGCACCCAGTGGCCTGTCGCATAGTTCCTTGAAGGTCGAGTCCAGGAGTCCTCCGCAGGTTCTACTGTAAACAACATCCCGACCCTTGACGGTGAACGTCCGGGGTTTAATCACATAGTTTTCTTTGGAACTCAACATCTTGAAAACAGTATCGATTAAATCGACGCCGTCTTCACCTTTGATGAAGTAACGAACGTTACGAAACGATGCGTTCTGCCGATAATCCACGGACGTATCCAAATGGATGATGTTGCAATGTTGCTTGAGGACGGATATAAACGGTACAAAAAGTTCCCTGTTCAATCCATGTTTGTATAAGTCATCCGGAGATCGATTGCTGGTCCCAACGACCACGGTTCCTCTGCGAAAAAGTTGCGTGAAGAGTCTCTTGAGGATCATGGCGTCTGCTATGTCGGTCACTTGGAACTCATCGAAGCAAATCAACCAGTTTTTACCAACCACGCTCCGTGCCACCGCCGGTATAAGACTAACGGGCAACTGGTTTTTATCTCTGTGTATAATTTTGTAATCATGAAGAGCTTCGTGGACTCGTAACATGAACCCATTAAAGTGAACTCTGGTTTTTCCTTCTACAGGGCAACACTTGTAAAAAATGTCCATTAACATGGTTTTACCACCGCCCACTGGCCCGTGTATATACAGGCCTTTCGGCACCATTGAATCGATCAATTTATGCTTCTGATAAGCCTGGACGTTTTTGTAAAGCTTCTCGAGCTCCTCGACTAGTCTCTCTTGCCTTCCATCTTTTATTAGAGAACCACTTTCGATTTTTTGTTCGAATATCTTCTTGGGAGATATGGTGTGAATCAAATCAGATGATCTCTTCATGCAAGTCTCAGGATGGTGCCAGGTGAAGGGAAATTTGGTTCTGTACTGGACGGTTCTTAATGCCATCGTGCAACTTGGAATTTATAAGTTGTTTTGAGCCGAAAAAAAAATGATTAAAGCATAACTTGGAAGAGTATGATTTTAAAGGTTGTCATTCTGAAATGTCAGAGTGACGCTTCACAATTATCCATCACATGTGCGTTGTTTGTTTGTCACAAAACAGACTACTGTCTGGGTTTGAATTTGGCGACATCTTTAAAACCGCTAAAATATTTTTTTGTTGCAGACAACAATGAAATCCAATTGCTCAGTTCTAAATAATTCGTAGAATATGTGGATCGGATGTCAAAGGCGGGCACATGTTCGGACAAACATCTATTCAATTATAACAGGGCGCGTCAAAGACAGGTACTTCCTGTGACTTCCTGGAAGTGAATTAACGACGCCTCATCTGCCTCTGTAATTATCTTTCATTAGGCTGTTAATGTGCCGCGATTAATATGCGCATTTACTAAAGAGATTGGAAAAAAATTAAGTATGTCACAGTGGTTGTTGGTTTTTCATTAACGGAACGCATTTCTGTTGTTGTGGATTGATGAAGTTCCTGGCTTTAATGACCAAAACTTTGGAGGAAAGAAATATATATATTGCACTTTCTCCCGTCTTTTTTCGTAATACACTTTGAAAAAAAAGCCGTCAAAATATACAACAAATTTATACATGCTTTTAACAACTCTGTAATGTTTGTTGAAGACGAAAATTGTGTTTAGAATTGTATATTCCTTTCCTCACAAAAACTGTGGTACCAATGAAGCTTTGCCACGAGAATGCATACTTCAACTCAACCGAATCTCAACAATTCACTATTAACTTATTTAACAAAAAAATATTATAAAAGATATTATTAGAATCAGATATCATGGAAATACTGGTATTCATCAGAACCATAGAAGCCATGTAATTCAATTTTGCAAAGCATGGAAACGATGTAATTAAAATCTACTCACCACTCTCAGCAGAATCCACGCCGTTATCCTTTTCTTCCTGCATCCTTCTTTCCTTTTCCACTAAAACAACAAAGAACAAATAAAATTACAGAACTGAAATTAAAGGCAAATTAAATATGAAAAACCAGTACACTCGAGGCCATTAAAGTCGTTACCCCTGCATGTTAAGCTCGCCCTTATTATAATAAAACTATCGTTTCTATTTTGATGCTTTAATGACTACATTATGAAATCCCTCTGGCATTTTATAAAGTAGTTTATAAACAATAAGTTTATAGTATTGCAAAAGGTAAGTTTTCTAATTGACAAGTGCGCTAAAATGTGTCATGAAATGTGTATTTTATATTATTTTTTTGTAATTTAAATATATTTCAAAATGCGGCAGTTGGTTGACGTTTAATATAGTTTGAAACAAATGTCAACGTCAAATTGAAGGTTATTTTTATAATTTTAGAAGTCAACAGATACAAGTATTATCAAACAAAAATCAATTTGGAGGTACTTTTTGTAAATTGAAAATGTCAACAAATGTCTCTGTATATGCTGTCGGCAATCTTATGAAATAAAACTTTGGATGCTTTAATGAGCTACTTTATGACACCCAAATGGGTCTCATAATGTAGTCGTTAAAACACCAAAATAAAAAAAATTCTTTGCCTAAAACAAATGAATAAAAAGTCTACTTTAAAATTATGTTTGGTTTTTGTTTCGTTTTCCTTTGTTTTTATTTCTTGTTCTATTTTTATTTCATTGTTTTGTTTTTGCTTCGTGCTTATTTCGTTATTTTTCATTTTATTTCAAGAGAAGATATTAATTTGACCAATTGTTTTTTAATAAACTGCATTTATTTACGGCGATTGTCTTTAGTTTGTATTTTTTTTTTGTTTTTATTTCATGTTCTGTTTCTATTTTATTTTTCACTTATGTCTCGTGTTCTGTTTTCATTTCATTAATTTTTTAATTTATTTAGGTAAAGAAAAGAAGCCAATTTAAGCAGAAACGATTTTCATATTTCTAGTTAAAATCATGAATTTTGTTTTAATAAACTGTCATTTATTTACCGCAATTGTCTTTTGTTTTTGTTTCATTTTTTAATTTTATTTCGTGTTCTATTATTATTTCTTTATATTTCATTTTATTTAAAGAAAACAAACCAATTTAAGCAAGGGCAATTTTCGTGGTTCTCGTAAAATCTTACTTTCTTTTTCTAAGAAACTGTCATTTATTTGCTGCTTTCGTCTTTTGTTTTTAATTCATTTTTATTTTTGTTTCGTGTTCTGTTTCTTTTTAATTACTTTTTTATTTTATTCAAAGAAAAGGAACCAATGTATGCATTTTTTTAAAATAAACTATCATTTATTTACTGCGATCGTTTTTTGTTTGTATTTCCTTTTTTTAATTATTTTTGCTTTTATTCCATTTTTCGTTTTTGTTTTATGTTGTTTTCACTCATATAGATGAAATTATGTAATGAATTATCTCAAACGGACACTGAAATATGGCACAAATGCTCAATGTTTCAATATCGCTTGATAGCTTCGTCAAGAGTGAAAATAAAATTTTATTTTATTATCTTTTATTTTATTTAAAGAAAATAAACCAATTCAAGCAAAGACGATTTCCATGCTTCTCGTCTTTTGTTTTTATTTCGTTATTGTTATTGTTTCGTGTTCTGTTTTTATTCAATTATTTTTTATTTTATTAAAAAAAAGGAACCAATCTAAGCATTTTTTAACAAACTGTCATTTATCTACTGCGATCGTCTTTTATTTATACGTACATATCGCATTTTTCATGTTCTGTTTTTATTTAATTTCTCGTTTGTTTTTATTTCATTATTTTTATATTTCTATACTTAATTATTTTTTATTTTATTTAAAGAAAAGAAACCAATTTAAGCATTTTTTTTAATAAACTGTTATTTATTTACTGCGATAACTGTTATTTATTTACTGCGATCGTCTTTTGTTTGTATTTCATTTTTTTTGTTGTCATTTCATTTTCTGTTTTTATTTCACTTCTCGTTTTTGTTTCATGTTCTGTTTTCAGTTCGTTATTTTTTATTTTAATGAAAGAAAATAAACCAATTTAAATGAAGACGATTTTTATGCTTCTCATTAAATGATTTTTTTTATAAACTTGCCATTTATTTACTGCGGATTATCTTTTGTTTTTATTTCATTTTTATTTTTGTTTCGTGTTCTGCTTTTAATTGATTATTTTATTATTTTATTTAAAGAAAAGAACCCAATAAACTGTCATTTATTTTCTGCGATCGTCTTTCTTTATATTTCTTTTTCCGTTTTCTTTTCTTTTTTCATGCCCCATTATTATTTCATTTTTCGTTTGTTTTTATTTTATTATATATGTATATATTTTTATATTTAATCATTTTTTATTTCATTTAAAGAAAAGAAATCCAACATAATACAATCTAAGCAATTTTTTTAATAAGCTGTCATTTATTTACTACGATCGTCATTTGTTTGTATTTATTTTTTTGCTGTCATTTCATTTTCTGTTTTTATTTCATGTTCTATTTTCATTTCGTTAATTAAAGAAAATAAACCATTTAAGCAAAGACGATTTTCATGCGTCTCGTTAATGATTTTTTTAATACACATATATTTACGGTGATCATCTTTTGTTTTTCTTTCTTTTTGTCTTTGTTTCGTGATCTGCTTCTAATTAATTAAATATTTTATTATTTTATTTAAAGCAATCTAAGCAATTTTTTTTTAAATTTTATTTTCTGTGATCGTCTCTTGTTTAGATAGCTTTTTCTGTTTTGTTTTTATTTCATATGCTGCTTTTATGTCGTTTTTTTGTTTTTGTTTCTTCAATTCATAATTTTTATTTTACTTAAAAAATAAACCAATTTAAGCAAAGACGACTTTCATGCTTCTTGTGAAATTTCAATTTTTTTTTTATTATCTGTCATTTATTTACTACTTTCAAGTCTGTTTATTTACTTTTCTTTCAAGTCTGTTTTCATTTAATTATTTATTTAAAGAAGATCAATTTAGCAAAAACAATTTTCATGCTTCATGTTATCATTTTCTTACAGCGTCGTCTTTTGTTTTTGTTTCATTTTTCGTTTTCATTTCGTGTTCTGTTTCTATTTCATTATTTTTATTTTAAAGAAATCAGGAATTTTGTTATAATAAATTGTCATTTATTTACAGTGATCATCTTTAGTTTGTATTTCATTTTTTAGTTCGCATTTCGTTCTTATGTTTTATTTCACGTTCCGTTTTTATTTCATTTTTCGTTTTTATTTCATTTTTTCTTTTTATTTCATGTTCTGCTCTTACTCGTATTTAATTATTTTTGATTTTACATAAAGAAAATAAACCAACTTAAGAGGTTTAATTTAATATTTTGTTTTTCGTTCTTTTCTTTTTAATGAATCGTCATTTGTTTATTTTCGTCTTTCATATTGGCCAGATAGCCGATCGTCTTTTGTCTTCCTTACTTTTACCACCGTTCTAAGATGTTTCTTTTAAGTATTTATTAAAGTTACAAAAAAAAAATTCGAATTTCCTATCGAGAAACATAACATGAATAAAAGTTCTACAAACAGTTTACAATAAATTTTCGAATATACTGCAAAAATAATAATAATGATAATAAAAACAAGAAGCTATCGATTTCTTATAGCCATCAAACAAAAAAAAAAATAGTGAAAACAAAACAAAAGACGAACAAATGAATTTTACGTTCTTGTTCCTTCAATCATATTTTGTTTTTATTTTACTTTTAGAAACAAAAAGCAAACAACTTGTCATTTGTTCATTTGTAAATGTTGTTTTTAAGTTATATTCCCGCCAAGAGAAAATAATTTTCTTTTTCTAAGCACAATTGTCAGTATTTGATTTATTTTTATTTCAGTATAAGCAATTTTTTTGTTTATTCTGAAGGACATGCAGCAAAACGTTTGCTTCTTACAACTTATCTCGCCAACTATAATTACATACATTTTCTCAAAATTTAAAAAATTAAGAATTTTTCCACTTTTAATTTTACTTTAAAATATTGAATTCCAAAATGCCAAGAGGAATTAGAAGACAAAATCATTAACAATGAATTATCTCAAACGGACAATGAAAATGGCACTAACGCTCATTTTCAGTGTCCATTATTGTGTAAATTCCTTACACAATTTCACCGGACAAGAATCTACCTTAATTATTATAAAATCATTAACATTTAAAACCAATCCAACAAATTCATTTTTTCAATTAACTTGATCAGCATTTTAATAACATAGGTATTACTTGCATAACACGTACTCTGTATGAAATGAGAACTCTGTTTCCTTCCTGGAGCCTTATGTTCAGGCCGTATCTTAACCATTAACTTCTGAATGCCGCGATCTCTTTTATTGATGGGTCCGGGGCAGGTGTCTTCATACAATTTCACACAAAGTCGATGGAGGTTGATAAGACACACTTAAATAAAATCATTTAAAAAAATTACACCTGGTGAAATCGGATCTAATACCTGAACATTGGTAACCCTGGGGTCCTATTCCATAAATTATTTGGTGGCAATGGTTGCAAGCTATCACAGTATAATATTGTTGTGCGACAAATTGATGCCCTTGAACGTTTAACTAAAAAAAAAAAAATGGAATCTCATGGAATTTGTTTATTAAATTAATTGCTCTTACTTTTCTAGAGTATCTGCCTATAAATTTAGTGCGAAATGACTTTTCTTTATTAACAAACGTAGGACAACGATCCAGGGCATGACCGGCAGGCCGGACACCAAACACTCTCGTAATGACCGTTGTGAGTGCAGCAGCCGTGTAGTATTTACGTGGATCGTAATTCTCCCTTTCCACTTCCTCCCTGCAATTGAAACAGACTGTGCTAAATCACTCACGTACAACTATATAAGCAATGTTAAACAGGAAAGAAAGCAGCCCCGAGCTTCACGGGGCCAATTAAACAATAAGGAGATCGAAATTAAACTGACACCCATAAACAACGCTTTTCCGATAAATTTTTGTTCTGGCACAATTCCAGAAGCTATTAATTGATTTGTTTCGGAACAATCTATAAATACTGAGCGTTCTTAATGGCTACTTTAAATAAGAAAACTGCGGTGTCTAAAATAAAAGCTTTGCCAACTGAAGCAATAAAAATATTATGAAGGAGAGTCACTTACAAATACGGTTCCAACTTGTCGAGAAACAAGTTCTCGTACATTTTCATTTCCTTCGCTTTGTCATGGGTGATTTCGAGGAGGGTGGAATCTGGGGGGCCGAAAATCGTTCCCAGGCCAGCCGTTCGTTTCTGCTGGAAGTCGCTGAGTTGTTTGGTGAGTTCTTCTTTCGCTCTGTTGCGAGCCTTCCAGAATATTTTTCTAAGGATTTCTTCTTTGTCGAACTCACGAGTTAATACATCGTCGATTTCATGCGCTATGTTTTCATCAACGTTACTTAATCGAAGAGGCTGAAAGATATATATAAATCGGTTCAAGAATGATTTAAGAAGGGGAGGGGCGGGGGGCATTATCTTTCAGGAATTATACTTGTTTTGTTATTTACTAAAAGACCTTTAAAATTATACAAAAAATGTAAATCTAAATGAGACAGTGCTCCCCTTAAGCTTAGTAATCTGTCTGTACTCACAGCACCAGGTACTAGGAAGCTTGAGTGGATTTCGTAAGACCATTTTCTCATTTCTTTCGCATTGCCTTCTTTGTATAGGTCAGTTAAGAGGTAAAATAGTAAACTATTGGGATCCGAGTTTGACAGCACATAATTCATGAAAACTGCCAAATGCGGTGTGTGCTCCCACAGGCGAGACAGTGATTTGAAAGGCCCATGATCTTCTAGCTGGCTCTAAATAAAAACAAACAAAAAAAATTGTAAGAGCTAAGACAAAGCAACAAACTGATTACTTACAACTTCTTGGTCAGATATTTCATCGTCTTCCATACTCATGATGGACTGTTGGGTAGTTTGGGGGTTGGCAGCATGTATGGGTGAACTATTCGCTAAGACTCTACCTAACACTCCAGGACTAGGGCCAGACCCTCGTAAAGGTGATATATCTGGTGATGAAGGTTCTACAATACACTGAAAGAAAAAATAAACTTAATATATTTTATTAGTTCTTATTCCTACTTTATTTGTTTATGTTTTATCCTGTTACTACTATCGTTACTTATGGCTTAAAAAGATTGTTTGTATCAAAAAATAAAATACAAAAAAGTAGAGAAAATGATTGTATAACTTAGATGACTTCATTAAACACTGGCAGCAATAGGGAAGGCATTAACATAAGAAGAAAACAAATCAGTACAATAATAATGCAGTCATTTCTAATAAAAAGTATTTATTAATACAAGAAAAACAGTTGTTCTAAAAACAGTCATAATTTACTTCTTTAATATGTAAATACCATAAATAAATCTTGAATAAGAATGACTTATTAATGTTTATTCTGAAGAAAGATATTGCTAATGTTTATGTTAAGTTTTTACTATTCAAATAATTGCGAGAAATTGAATTTCGTTTTAACGACGAAAATAAAAGAAACCTTCAAATTACAGGAAGACCATGAAAATTCGTATTCACACATAAATCAAGCGTTCTTAAACATAATAGTACATACATCTTGCCTTAATATATTATTCATGAATATAAAAATTTACATAAATAGGTTTTTGTGGTGGTCAAGTTTTACAACTAAGAGAACTGACGTCATATATACACACACATACACACTTGAAGGAAAACACAAACATGCTTGTTTATGTACATACCTATACTTTAGCAACGAAACACAAATGCAATTCAGCCTTTGCAAAAATAAATCGAACCATAACACATAAAATTTGATACATGTTTAAACGGCTCCAAACTCTCAGATATATAAACACTATGTTCAGTAGCTCTACTTACAAGTAAAGACAAATAAATTTCGCGAAAAAAAAAACATTCCATGTAAACCATTGTAAGCAAATCGAAATAATTTGCATTTTCAAGTAGAGTTTGGACTCAAAAAAAAAAAAAATTAACTACCTGAGGCTTTAGATAGTAGCTGAAACTGCGCATCCTGGAGAATTTCGATCACAACAAATTCACAAACGCCCAAGCAATAAACTGTTTGGAAAATAATATTTTTGTTAAGGCAAGAAAGCATTAAGAGCATGTAATAGGGAAACTATAAAAGGCGGAATTTCGCTGTGATTAATTAAATCGTGGATATACCACAGATAGAAAGATGACTTGCAAAAAAAATTATAAGTAACTCTGTAAATCACTTTGTTTACGAAATTCGATGAATTATCATTACCAGTTCGCAAAGATCCAACACAGATCAAGGTTCAATTAAAAGAAAAAGTTCTACTTCACAATAGTGAAACATTTTGGATTTGTTAAAACCACGGTACACAGGGTGACTGACAATTATTCCGCCAAAAAAAGCACGCAAGAGAATGGATGTCAGATTACGGGAAAAATGTTCAAAAATTATTCTAAACAGATTATAATTACCATTATCATTACCAGTTCGTAAAGATCCAACACAGATCAAGGTTCAATTAAAAGAAAAAGTTCTACTTCACAATTGAAATATTTTGAATTTGTTAAAACCATGGTATACAGGGTGACTGACAAATATTTCGCCAAAAAAAAAAGCGCGCAAGAGAATGGATGCCACAGATTACGGGAAAAATGTTTAAAAATTATTCCAAACACTGATTAATAAAAAAATTACCCCAAAATCAATCTGCGGCACTGCCTACGAAATACGACGCCAGAGTTTTTTTATTGACTACTGGCTTGCCCACAATGCGACCTTGACACGCATCTCAATTCGTTTTATTACACGTTTAACAGCTAGGGAAGGAAACCAGAGTTGTTTCAAGTAACAATTATTAGTAATTTCTAAAATAACTGGAATTGCATATGAAATAAGGGTAACAAATTCGCAAATAATAGGGTAAATAATTGTTTGTTCATTGTTACGGATTATTTACTAGAGCGGAATATACCAGCTGCTTCAAACCAAAAAAAAAGAAATTGTAATAATAACTTCATTTTATTTATATTTTTCGAGAAGTCGTTTCTTTAGATGTATACAGAGTGACTGTAATAGTTGTGTAAAGCTTGAAACCTGTAATATACCACTATAAATTGTAACAATTGAACTAATATGTCAACAAAAAGTTAATAGTTTTCGATAAAATCGATTTTTTTAATAGTGATATATTACAGGTTTCCAGCTTTTCACAAGCATCACAGTCACCCCGTATATAAGCAAATTATTCAACTAGTAGGTATTTCATTATCTTGATGTTGGTAACACGAGTAGTTGGTGGGTCAGTGATACCAGTATTACCAACTTAAATTTTTCTGAAGACAAATTTTTAGATTTAAAATGTTTGTAAGCTTATTTTTAGAAGGAGGCACGAAAAGCGAAATAAAAAATTAATATAAACCTGTGTATTTTTATTACACAAAGATTGTACCGCTTAAATTCCTTATAAAGTGCATAGGCGGTTGTCTGCCTCCGGTTTTATTTGTATACTTGACAATAAACTTTTTCGTATAAATCTTTTAGATTTGTTAACGTCTAGGGAAAACTTCATTAAAGAGTTTGCAACATTGATGATGGAAACGTTTCGTGTTGCAATTAGGGCTTTAGCACATTTCAGTTTAGGTTATGTTGTGTATTTATTTTAGGTTTCTTAAACTGTTCTTTATATCCTTTCGTAATAAATCTATTACAGTTTCAAAACTCCATCTATTACGCTTATAAGTTCTCTGCTGGCAACACTGGTTTGTTCTCGGTTTATGAGTGTTGGGCAAAGTTAACACTCCGCGAGTATGTTCAGCTCTCGCCAATTTCACTTGTACCATCGTGCCGTAGGAGACATAACAAAAATTTACAGTTATTGTGTACAATTTTTGATCAAATCGCGTACGTGAATGCAGGTCACACAGTTTACGAGAAAACGTAAATTGCTGAGGTTGTTTAGAAAATTTATTTATTAAATACATCGCCGACGTGTTTTTTTTTTGTTTATTTGACTATAAAATAATTCATTATTCACCAGAAACAATGATTGTTACCATAACACCGTAATTAATAATTATTCACTGCTGGTAGTGCATTATGGGTAGCATTATCCTTGACCAAAAACATGAATAATTGACAGATTATTGGGTAGTCGTGAACAAACTTTGATATGTATCGAAAGCTGCTTTAAACATCGGTGGTGATACGCATAGTTTTTAATCAAATCGCGTACATGATTAATGAAAAGATTACGCAACAAGTTTTAAAAAATTCTATAGGACCGTTTATAATTAATTAAGATTTTAATTGAAAGTCGAACAAATTATTCAAAGTGAATACGGTGAAACTTACAACCAATGCGTCAAAACCACAGACTAGAAAGTTGCAAACGCGTCTTGAATTCGTCACACACAAAACGAAATTATAATAATTAATTAAATTATCTTAACGGACACTTAAAATTCGCATTAACGTTCAACGTTTCACTATCGATTGATAGCTTCGTTGGAAGTGAAACATAGAGCGATAGTGCGAATTTTAAGTGTCCGTTAAAATAATTTTTCATGGGACAAGGTTGTTTTAGGGTTATTTTTCGATTAATTATTTCTCGATAACTAAAGTACAAAGATTTTCCCCATACTAAAGGACATCGTGGTGGCAGAACGATTGTCAGTCACCCTGTATGTAGTAAAAGAAATACATTTACCTCTTCATATGGCATGTCTCCTTCATCTGTATTTGCAGAGCTTCTATTACTGCAAGGCTGCCGTCGTTCGAGTAAAGGACTAGGATAAGGTGGAGGCGGAGTTCCCGGAGGAGTTGCGGTGCTGTCGTAACTTTCACCCCGAAGATCGTTCATGCTTTCGGAGGCAATGAGCCTCCTGGAGGCTTCAGCTGGAGACAGTATGGAAAGAGATTCGGGACTCGACTTGGTCCGATGGTGCGTGTGGTTTGGCGACTGAAATGTTAGGCAATACACAACGTTTAAAATATTTGAACTAAAAAAGAAGTGTTTTTACATAAAAGTTAGTGTCCCTTGTTTTCCAGAAAATTTTAATGTAAAGTCAACAACGAGCAGGTTTGAGGAAATAATTGTGACACTAACTTTTAACAGCTATTATGTAATTCTTCAACAAAGTGCGTAATAAAAAAAATTTAATAAATCTATTTACACACTGCATTTAGGTATACAATATTTTTTGCTTCGTGAATACATCTAGGAATGTGACAACAAATAAATGTGCGGTTAGTGAGACTGTTAATTAAAAAAAAAATTAACTCAAAGGAGAAATAATTAGGAAGCTCATACTAATTAAAATTGATAGTGTGCTGTGTGTGTGTGTGCATTTAAAATTTACTGTGCGTAGCGAGTCAGCGTTACAAGCGAATAAACTCAGCTAGAAAACAAATATACAGAGGCTCCTTGCTATCTTGCGTCGGGGTGTGAGTGTTTCTGTAAATATTTGCGAAAAAAAAACATAAAAACAAAATCGTCGCGGCGTCTTTTTTAAACACAGCAGCAACAAACACAGGATTGTGTTTATACACGGCTCAATAACAACTTTACAAACAATTTCATTCCTAATCCAGAAAGAAAGCTACTTTTACTTGTGAACAATGAATAAGCATTTATTATGTTTATTATTCATGCATGCTTCTTTGTATTTATCTATTTTTATGCTTTTTTATGAAACAATTAATAGAAGGAAAAATCAAGTTTGTACATACGTAATTTACGTGATGGAAGTAAAAAGCTAAAGGAAATTAAAAAGTAAAGAGGAAATCCTAAGCTTGAAGATGAGGCCAAATTTATTTACAAAAGAAGAAGAACGTAATTAAATGAAAATTATGCTTTTTTTAATTGAGCTCTGTATAAACAGGTACATGTGTTTATCACGATTTAATTCAACGACACGTTTTCTGTACATATTTAAAATTCATTTTGTAAAAAGTACTTATGCCCCGCATACAGGGTCGCACTTGCTGGCTAAAGGGTAAATAAATACACGTATCTCAAACTTAGTGGGCGTTCATCGTAAGAGCTGTTGCACAAAGATATACTCTAAATCACACACAAGTAGCAAATAGGTTCGTTTTATTTTCTATTTAGGAATTTAATTATTAGTACTTTTTTGGACTTTAATTTTAACTTAATCGCATGTCTTTGCTTGCAAAATTAACGTACAATAGAACCCCGATTATCCAAGTCGCCATTTAAATGGGTTTCCCATCGCTTCCTTTTCCCCTTTTCTGTTCATGTGTAGAGAATATATTTTAGCTCGAATTTAGTGAAGCTGATCCTTGTGTGCTCAACTCTTAAGACAAACACCATCATAATTTAAATTTGACACACCCTGTATACTCAAAAAAAAAATAAAATTATGAAGAAAAAATATATACAATTCAAAAATTTACATATAATTACTTACATAATGATTAATTAACGTTGCACAAGTGGCCACGAGAGGATACGACATTTGTTTGTTTATGGAATTAACTGCTTCGGGGTCGCTTCCAGGAGGAGCGGATGTGGGAGCACGAGGTGGAAGAGGCGGCGGAATAGGATCTGAGTAAAGGGCGTTATCCATAATGACTCCATTGGGATTAGTAAACGATTTCGCTTTAAGCTCTAAACTGTTGCATCGACCTCTCACGTCCCTATCGTTATTATTATTGTTACTGTGATTAGCGGTGTTTCCCTGCCGCCCCTGGTGGACGTTCGCGTTTAGTTCTTGGGCTAGGAACGTCTGCAGGGGAAACTTGCCGTTCACGTACGAGTGCTGGTTGTTTTGCAAGTCAACGTGACGTGTCCGTTTCGGAAGCGGCGGCGGCGGCGCCTCGTTATCGTTTACTGGGTTGAGTACGGAGCTTTTTAGTTTTTTGGTTTTCGGCGGCAGAAGGTTAGGAGGTGGTGTTCTGGGTAACGGAGGTGGGGTGTCTGTGTCTACGGGAAAAGAGTTGGGCGGTGGTGTCTGCTGTAAGAGAGAGACAGTAAAGCAGGGTTAGTTTAGTTTAAACAGCCATAACATTAATTAACTGATCGTTTCGGGTCCTTAACTTCATCGTCAAGAAAATCAACTCCAACTTAACAAACATAAAATCTGCATGCTGTCTCATAAATTGTATACAACCTGTATATGGTAACGTGAATCGGCTATTGATACACTCTTTTTTTTGTTGTTGCTGCCTATCACTACTACAATGAAATAATGCAGCAATTTAACGTCATGTAAGTACAACAAGGACACGACAATACAACCAACACAGGATGCTATTTTATCACGAACGTTATTACTAATTCGTTATTCCGATTCGGAATAAAAACCAGTTTATCGTCTAGTTGGGATTGCAACGAATGATTGTACACAAGAAAAAATAAACACGCGTTTAGGTACATACAAATAAATTTGCAAGCATGAATCTAAGCACCCCAAACGATCTTGAAAATTAGACTAATCACCATAAAACTGCAAAAGACTGATTAATATGTAATACTCTGATTAATCGTCATGTGATTTTTTGATAATAAATTAGATGCCTAAAAATCACAGTGTGTTCCAAAAAAATTAGCATCTCATTAAGTTGATTATAAAAAAAGAAAAAACAAATAAAATATTGTTACGAAGAAAATACAATTCCAAACTATTTTGCTTAGGTTTTTGACAACGAAAGCAACGTGTATACAAGTCGAATCAATCCACTAGGTTCGGAATATGTTCGATAAGTCAAAAAAATTCCAAAATACCGCTAGTTTAAAAATTGATGTTGGGTTGGATTGGGTTGGGATAGAACAAGTAGGAAGCAAAATAAATTAAGGAAATCAGATATAAAAAGAAACAAATGAGATAATGGGAATGAAAAGGATAAGGACAACATTTATAGTAAAAAGTCAAAGCCAAAACAAAATTATATAAAAAAAAATGATATGAAATTCCTTAAATAGATCAGAAAATGAGACCAATTTTCCAGAAGAACCCAACCAGTTACGTAGAAGTATATCATCCAAAGGAAAAAGAGATCAAATGGAAAGAAGTAAGCGACTTGGTTATGGAACGAAGTAAACGGAAGAAATATACAAGAAACCCAAACTTAAGTCCCAATTGGCCTCGTGTCTAAAAGCAGAGATACTTTAAATAAATGTAAATAAGTTTAAAAAATGGAGTAATTCGAATATGATTGCAAAGAGCAGACCTCTAGTGATACACACACAAGGATCTTCAATGTTATTTCCACGAAGCTATCATTAAAGAAGAGAAGAATCTGGCATCTGGTGATACATATCAAAAATTTTCAGTTTTATTTCCACGAAATTATCAATAAACTAAAGCAAATTTAAAGTTAAATTCTTCAAAATTTTTAATTACAGCCTTGGCCAAAAGTGTTAGGCACCCTTAATTTTCTAATTTATCTCCGAAAATATTACTCAAAAATCTTTAGAATTTTATTATCACATAGTCGGCAACAATAAACGATAATTTAAATAAAGCACAGTACTTTACAGCGGTTGTAAAACATGTGGCAGATGATAGTTCGCAATTGTGGTTCCGTGAATAGGTAGTCAGAATTGTATAAGCGCTTGTTTAGAACTATCTTTCCAGTATAATGTTTATTTCATTATAATTTTGAATATCATCATCACTTTTGCTGTAAAAATGCTTAAAAAGAACGAACTTTGTGAGCATTTACGCCTACGAATTCAGTTCTTGCACGAACAAGGCAACACGCAGACAGAAATAGCCAAAAGTATTAAACGTTCGAGTTGTGCTCGAGATACTGGATCACATGCGAACCGAACAAGAACAGGTAGAAAACGGATAACTTCGAACAGTGAGGATCGAAATTTAATTCGAGAGTCGCTTAAAAATCGAAAGAAAACTTCCTCCGAGTTCGCTACCAGTTTATCCGAGGAAATCGGGAGACCGATCAGTGCCAGAACGACCAGAAGAAGACTTAATGAAGCTAGCCTGAAAGGCTATAAAGCAAGAAAGAAGTCTTGGCTTTCAGAAAAAAATAAAAAGTCTCGTTTGGAATGGGCTATAAAGTACCAACACTTTACAGAGGATTGGGCAAAAGTTGTATGGTCCGATGAATCAAATTTTGAGGTAGCATTTGCTTTATATCATTTGTAATTTTGAATTCGTTTGCATCTTCTACACTTCGCCAGTAAAAAGTTATGCGGTGTGTTTAAAATCTACGTTTTTTTAATTAATTGTAAGGTATTTGAAACTCCTGGTGTAGCTTACGTGAAACGGAGAATCGGTGAAGAATACCTTCCGGAATGCGGGTACCAACAGTGAAACACGGGGGAGGCAGTGTAATGATCTGGGGTTGTAGGACAGCCGACAGTGTAGGTGAAATGTTTGTTTGTGAAGGTCGAATGAACTCCCACACTTACATAAATGTATTGGAAACAACATTGCGGCAATCATTTTCCAAGATATTTGGTGATACAAATATGGAAGAAATGCTGTATCAACAAGGCACCTTGCCACAAATCTGCAGTTACCATGAAGTGGTTTCAGGAAAACAATATTAACCTCCTGGACTGGCCTGCACAGTCCCCAAATCTAAATCCCGTAGAACATTTGTGGAGGATTCTAAAGCGTAATATTAGAACGCATCCAATCACATCTAAAGCAATTTTAAAAAACGTGTTATTGAAAGAATGGAATAATATTACCGCAGACGAATGTCATAAACTTATAAGAGAATAGCCGAAGAGAATAGCTGCAGTGATTAAGGCTAGAGGTGGCCCAACAAAATACTAATTACTTTAATAAATTGTTATTATTTTGTACCTAGGATATTTATTTTGCCCCACTCCAACAGATTTTCATGATATAGAAGTTAATGTAAGGTGCCTAATACTTTTGGCCAAGACTGTACATTCCATCAGAGCAGCAATTAAAGGTAACAATATGTCCTGAGAGATAACGAACGCTACAAAATTTACTTATTTGGTTAATATGCAGCACGCCCTTTGTTAATCAACCAAAAGTGATCTACTTCTAACCGGGGAAGTAGCAGCGTTGAAACCTACAGAATTTTTAATGGAAAATTCGAGTCCCTCAGTGTTACAGAATCGGCCTTAGTCACTGACGTGAGAGTCTGGTTGACGAACCCGGCTGCGTGTCTAAGGGGCAGGTGACGAAACTTTGCTTGAAATAGGTTAAGTAGACATTACTTTTTTAAATTCAATATCTATTGTTATTGGTAATATTGTAATCATATTGCCATTTTGAATTTGCTATGACCATGCAAGATTATAGTAGTGTACCAGTTTCCCATAAGAGGCGTTGCAGCCAGTTAGATTTTATTATTTTGTGACTAAACCATAAGATATTAAAAATTATAAAGACACGAAAAAGCTACTTACTCAATGCCTCTTTCGAGATATCCATTTATTCAGTTTTGTTGTAAGAGAAATTTCCTTTTATTTTTCAAGAACTTTGAAGAGGAATACTGACTTAACGAAGCATTTTGGATACAGATAAGTTAGGTTAAATCGACTTATTTTCAGACCAGAAATCTATGGTTAAGCAATATTCACGTATTTTAGTAACTGCCTGTATACAGTAATTATAAAACAAGTGTTTTTTACGATCTGTAGACATAATACAACCTAATTTTTGTTTATCGTTCTAGATATTCTATATTTGGTGTATATAATATAAATATATAACGTGAATGTGATTGTGCACCCTTACAACTATATATCAATCTTGCGTGGTCATGGCCAGTTCAGAATGGTCTGGCAATATTACCAATAGCAACAGATATAGAATTAAAAAAGAAAGATATTTGATATTTTAATGTGTATTATCCTATTTCAAGGGAGGTTTCGCCATCTGCCCCTTAGACACACAACCGGGTTCGTCAGCCAACTCTCGCGTCAGTAGCACGGAGAAACTCTATAGGTTTCAACGTTGCTATCTCTTAGACTATTCGAGTATATTTACTTGAATGAAAATTCGAACACATTTGTATCAACCTGGCGCTGTATGTTTTTATATAAACTAGAATGAATCACACTTTATTAGACAAAAGTCTTCAGTGCTTCTTTCATTCTCAAGAGCAGAAGCAATCTTTTCTAATAATAACACATCCATTAAATCCAACATTTATATAAAATATAATATAAAGATAAAATTGAATAATTCAAAAGGTTAAGGTGAATAAATAATTTTTACAGTTGAGGAGCACTCTAGCAAAACAGGACATGTCCATCTTAGATTGAACACCAAAATTACATTTGAGAGTTAGGTTGTCAAGTTTTGATCGAACACCCTACTTTTCTATGCATTTAAAATAGCATATCAATTTGAATTGCTTACGTCTACATATTTTATTTAATCCAGTAAGTTTTTGACTACTGACTACTAAAAACTCATTTTTCATACTAAATTGGGCATATCCTGCTTTACTAGAACGTTCCTCAGTTTATACAGTATGCCCCCAAATTGAGTTTACAAAAGAAAAAAAAAATTTAATTTTACAAAAGAAATACCAAAGGAAAAGGAGCTACGATGAAGAACTTGAATTACATGCTGAAGGGAGCGTTGGGTTAATCGAAAAAAAAAATGTATTCAAACCTTAGGTTACAAAACAATATTTTTCAACGTAATCTCAAATTGCACGTAAACATCTACATCTGCCAGAAGGAGAGAGGAGATCCCTATGCCACCAACAGAATGTAGAAATTCGAAACAACATCGTAGATCAAAACTAGAATATTTTAAGCAAAATATCACAGCATTTTAATTAAGAAATAATTACAGAATGACTACGAATAGGGAAAGAGAGTGAACAAGAGGACTACAAAAATAAAAATGTGATTATGATTGGCCCCAAAAGAAAATCATACTTTGTGGATATGTTAAAAAGTATGAACAAAATAGGTCTAATTTAATTAGAGAATTAATAAGTATTCGAGATATCAACCATTATTAATTTATCATCAGTTCTAAGGTAACAATTTAAATGTTCTTCCTCGACTAAGATATCAAATTCAAATTTACGTTTACCAACAGATTTATGCGTGCCTTGTACCGTAAGTAATGGTCTAAAAGTCACCTAAATGAAGAAGTAACTAAAAGAAAAATTGTGTAATCACTTGAAACCTAATTAAAAATTTAAATAGATTGAAACATTCCAACCAGTCATAACTTGAAATAATAACTAATAATTAAATAGACAATTATTAAGTTTAAATAAAATGGAAGTAAAGCAAGTAATTAGATAAATACACTAACTAACCAGAATCGATTAGTTTCAAAGAAATTAATGTAAGAGAAAGAACAATTCTAAAAATGAAAATTGTTAGTAAAGTATAATTATTTTTTAAAGGTTGCAAACACAATACGTTTATGCTTATGCAAAACAACAAAATAATTGAATTTTTGGAATTTAATGCCAGGATAAAATCAAATAGAAAAAAATTAAATATAGTGAAACCTAGCTTCCATGCTAATTTATTGGGAGATTAGTTATGAACACAAAAGTTTTTTTTTCAGTTTTCACGAATTAATTAAAATTCGTTGTTAATTCCTAATTAATAGTGAGGTTCACTTCATGAAATAAATTTTAAATAATTAGAATTTTATAAAGTTAAGTTGAACATCAAGTATTTAATCATATTATATTATTTCTGAAGAAGATATAAACTACTTTGCTGGCAAAAGCAACAACAGCTTAAAAAAGCGTTAAGCATAAAAAGAAGCCAGAGAATTTTATCTACGCTGAACGTAGAATGCAAACTTTTCTAATTTTCATGGAACACACAGTATATATATTTTATTGAAAATATTTTTGGCTTACACCCAATATCATTTGATTCATCACTTAAAAATGTGTTTTGATCGTTGTTTTTCCTACCATTTTTTGTATTATACCTATCCAGTGGTACTTAATGCGTTGAATTCAGTACCGTCACAAGAAAAACTTAAACATTACGTTTTGTTGAAGATATTAACCAATCTTTTCTTGCACACTGCAACGTATACTACATAGAGCAAAAGCCACCGTTCACCAACCAAACACCAAAGGACAACGACATAAACATTCACCTATTCTATTCACTGAAAAACTATTATTAAGTATTAACTGTGTACAGCAATAGATAACGTAAATAAACAAATTCGTCATTACAAATAATAAACAATTGACGAGATTAAGTATTGATGAGTCAGGCTGGTCATCTCACCTCGTTTTGGTTCCTGACGTGGCTCTGCAGCATGCCTTGAAGTTTCTGCAAGTTACGTTCGGTCTTTTCCAGTTCTGCGAACTTCTTGTCGTCCGGAGACCTGGCCAGTTGACTCCTCAAAGCCTCCAGGTACCTCTCTTCTTTTTCGATCATGAGCCTGAAGTGCTGTTCGCGTTCTAACTGCAGCTGATACAGTTTTTCGTGCTGGAGAAAAAAACAAACGCATTCATTAAATTCATTACGGCCTAAGAATAAACACCTTATATCAGCGAACGTTTTCTCCAGCGCTAAGTTTATCATATCAGGGCGAACTTTGGATTGCAACTTGCCGTTCGTATGACGCAGCTAAATATTGCAATGTTTTGAGGTCCAAATGTCTATGAGAGTGTTTACTACTACGCATGTAATTGATTCTACAAAGAACTTCTACGAAACCAGATTGCACACTTATCAAGGACGAGGCGCTGAGAGAAATCATCATTAATTACGTCTGTCTTTAAATGAGTTAAACACGATTTAGGCAGAAGCCAGTATTCAAATGAAGTAAGTCGTAAATATGTGGGCCATCGCGATTAATGCAATTTTGCGATTCTATTGTCTAATTTTATAACATACCTCACGACTTAGAACCAACCGTAATTATATTAAAGCTAACGTAAGTAACAGAAAAGAGACAGAAACACATGTTTTAAAATAAATATTACAGAATATTTACAAAAAAAATCGCAATAGTAATCAACTAACTTAAATAAAAAATTAAATAAGCTTTTTTGTTTAATATTTTCAATAACATATTACATCAGAGAGAAATGTTAATATCTTCAGAATATTTCAATACAAAATGATAAATTTATTAACGTAAGTTAATTGATATTTTACGACGCGTGCTCTACGTCAAACTAGTTGATTCTATCTCTTTTCGTCTTTCTTTCAAAGACTTACTCTACTGATTGTTAATCACTGACGATTCTTCTTACACCTCAACAAACATCGAATTCCTTGAATAAACTTTATTTAAAGAATTACCTTCAGATTACTTTTTCTCATTAAATACGTAATGTACTTAATATTGGAAAACGCACAGACGTAACAAGAACAAAAATAGCAACAACGTTTTACTGTTGCATAAATAAATGAGTGTCTCTCATCTTACTCACGTGATAAATCATTTCTCATTTGCATTAATGCTTATCTCGAGTCAATGAGGTAATCGTTAATAACTTACATCAACTGGTTGAGGTCCTGTGATCCTGGATGGTGAGTGTGTCGTAAATGGACGGTTGTGCAAGCTCGGGGACCCCATTCTTAGGGCCCCCGTTCTTTGTTGCACCGTTAAAACAACTTGCGAAGATGCTGAAACAAAACAAAATGATTTGTTTTCTTTTGTAGTTGCTTCAATAAAAAGCTTGTGCATTAATTAATCAGTTCATATTATATTTGTGCAATGTTAGAAATACTCTCAGCATACTCTCAACTTGAGTGCGCTGCTTCAACGAGGTGACATCATTATTTACACGGCATATATGAAAGCATTCGAACTGGTTGTTGTAGTTGCTGTCCAGGTAGGTAGGTATGCAGTACCACCTGATATAAGACGTAAGTGAGTGATTCGTTATGGAACGAATACCTTTGCATTTCATCACACTGTGTGTGTGTGGAAATTCTTAAGAGAACTCACTATTAAAAACTGAAGTTAAATTATCTAGTTTTCATACATGTACAATTGATATTGTTTTAATTGTTTGGTGTTATATCATCTTGTACTTTTGAATAACAAAGCTCAATTAACTTAAAAACATCTGCTTAGAACACAACCTTGGACAAAATAAAGGGTAATAAAATTTGGGAAAAACTGACACGCGAATTACGTAATAAAACCGCGATTTTATTTTCGTTTACATTGGAAAACGGCACTTCCTGTCCGCCGATATAAACTGCGAATTGGCGGGTTTAAATTGCAACATAAATAATAACAGTGGAATTCTTTTCGCGCTGAACTGCGCAAAAATGTTGCTAAGACTTTCAGAAAAACGTTAAGCAGACACTGCATACTTCAACAAGTAACACCGAATGTCAAACATTCCTATGTTATGCAATTCTTCAAGTCAAATCAAAATATAAACTCAATAAAGCAAAGTGGCACTCAAACTTTTGCGCATACGTTTTACCAAAAATTTCCAAGCACTAAGAAGTACCTGCACCGTCAGATTTTCTTACAAGATAAGATAAAATGATGATGAGATGGTGTGATTGTAGTTTTTAGCGATTTTTTGGAATTCCTAATTAGTGGGTTTCAACAGAGCGTATTATCTCCTGGTAAGATCGCCGTGTCCAAGTCGAAAGGTACGTTTTAATAAAGATGGTGACGTAACTTTATATTTATGGACATGTCGTACGCTCGAATGTATTCGAAAACTAGTACGCAAGCTCTAAATTTGCTAGCGCCGGGAAAAACTTGCGAAAATGCTTTTCTGTCGGGGGCCAAAACCGAACACACAATAGATTAATCTCAACAACGCATTACAATATTAAAGCCGGGTTTGCACTCGATTAAAAAATTAGGATTAATCCAACCAGTTATTCGTTAATGTATGTATCAATGATTGAGCTACAGTTTTATGTAAATTTGCCGGTAGATGATCAAGCTTGAATCCAAAATAAAAATTTGTTGGGGGGGCGTAATCGTTAATCTTCGTTAAAGTTTGAAGAATAGTTTCCCTATACAGTTGATTCCATGTTTCGTATTTGTTGAATGTTCTGCTACTGCTAATTTATCTGAGTTTTCGTATTTTGTATCTCGTATATGTTCTTTTAACCTGGTGTTTATATTTCTACCAGTTTGTCTGATGTACACCTTTTCGCAAGGTATCTCGAATACTCCTGGATTCTGAAGCGGTCACGTGCGCTTTCATTGAAGGTAACTTCGTGGATAGTCTTTCTGAAGCGTTGAAAATTAGCTTTCTATTGTGGTTGTGTAGTTTTCTTCCGATTTTGTCTGTGCAACCTTTGATATATGGCAGAGAGGTCTCGTTCCAGTGGTGTTAGTTGGTTCTTTTCATTGTTTAGGTTGTTTGTTAATGGTTGCCCTTATGTCCTTAAGTGTGTAGTCATTTTGTTGCAATGTGTTCTTGAGATGTTGGAGTTCAGCTTCCACGTGTTCTGCATCCGCAATCATCTTAGCTCCGTGTACCGGTGTGTTTGGGATTCCTCGTTTTTGCACTGGGTGGTGATGAAAGTTTGGGTTGACATAGCGATCCGTGTTAGTAGGTTTTCGGTAAACCTGGTGTCCCAACGTTTGGTTTTCTTTTTTCGTTAGTAGCACGTCCAGGAAGAGTAAAGTGTCATTCTCTTCGAGTTCCATTGTGAATTGTATTTTGTTGTGTTGCTTGTTAAGGTGTTCCATAAATGTCGGTAAAGTGTTAGTTCCATGTGGCCATATGATAAAAGTGTCGTCGACCTATCAATACCAGCATTTTGGTTTCAATTCACTTGATCTGATGGCGATGTTTCCATGAAGATGTTGGCTAATACCGATGACAGAGGCATGGCAGCTCCCTCTATTTGTTCATACTATTCCTTGTCCAAAGTAAAGTATGTTGAACATGCGCAGAGTTCTATTAGATCTTCTTCCATGTTAATTTCCTGTCGGCGTTGTCTGTCGATGCAGATAATTTCTTCTAAAGATATCTATGTCAGCAGTGATTTGATGTCGTAGCTCACTTCCCAAATTAATATCCTTGACTTTTTCGATGAAGTGAGCAAAGTTCTTGATGCGTCTCCATGTTTCCTACCAATGGTTGTGGATTCCTGACTGGGTATTTGGCTAGTGGATACGTGGCTAATACTATAGGCCTCATTGGGTTCCTTCTTTATGTATTTTGAGGAACCTACATAATCTTGGTGTTCTGGTGCCAGTCTTGATGATGCATCGGTTAGCTTTTTAGGTAACTACTTTAACTACTGCCGATTTTTTTCTTTCTAAAGCGGGGTCGAATTTTTCTTGATTTTTCGGTAACCAGAATCTTGAAGTAATACTCGAATTATATCTTTGTAGTCTCTTGTGTTCATGATAATTGTGGCGTTCCCTTTGTCTACGGACATTATGGTGCGATCTTTGTCCTTCCTCAATTCCATAAGGGCTCTCCTTTCTTCTCTTAGCAAATTTGGCGCAGGTGATTTGACTAATTTCAGAATGCGTCGAGTAGTTGATCTAACCTCTTCTGCTTCCTCTTCTGGTAGCGTTCTGATACATGTTTCCATGGCACAGACGATGTCTTCTTTCGGTATTTCTGTTGGAGTGATTGCAAAGTTTAACCCTTTTACCAAAATTGGTTTCTCCGGTTTCTGCAGTGGTTTGGAAGCTAGATTTATAACTACTTGGTCTTCTTCACTTCTGAATAAGATCAAACTTTGTACACGGCAGAGAATCCGAGAACCTAGAGCGGTCATGAAATATCGAATTTGCGGACGGCTAGCCGAATGAATACAATTTACAATTCTGTTTTAAACTTTTTTAGGGATTCGGATAATGACATACTACACTAAAACCTCTCATTAACTAATGTACGAGGCTCGTACCGAAAGTAATGCTTATTGATCTATAATTCCCTTACATAAGGAAGTAACCAGAAATGTACTTATTCCACGTAACCTCAC
This sequence comes from Serrognathus titanus, assembly GCA_039766575.1. Lineage (NCBI taxonomy): Eukaryota > Metazoa > Arthropoda > Insecta > Coleoptera > Lucanidae > Serrognathus > Serrognathus titanus. Next base: position 3,430,856 of record CM077911.1, read on the forward strand.
ATTGCACGTAAACATAAACATCTGCCAAGAGGCAAGAGGAGCTCATAGAAATTCGGATGAATTCGAGAGTTTCACCTTTGAGGGGGGATTTTCAAGGGCCGGAAGTGTTATAGATGCGATCTTGCAAATTCTAGACGAACTCCCTACGCTCCCAACGAAATGTACACATTACAAAACGAAATTCGAAAACAACACCGTAGGATAAAACTAAAAAATTTTGAACAAAATCACAGCATTTTAATTAAGAAATAAGTGACTAGGAATAGAGGAAGAGAGTGAACAAGAGGACTACAAAAATATGAATGTGATTATGATTTGGCCCTAAAAAATTATACTTTGTGAACATGTCAAAAATATGAACCAAATAGGTCTAATCTATTTAGAGAATTAATAAGTATTCCAGATATTTAACTTGTAATCAGTCCTGTTTTTGCTTGCAAACATCCCTAGATGTTTTCAAAGACCAATGAGCAATTTAAATTTATCCTAAACTACTTAATGAATTGTTAATCTAAGGTATACTCGTTAGTGTTCCTTAGTTCATTACTAATAACTAGCGTACACTTCACATTACTCTGTTTTTTTTTTGCACTTTTTCACTAACTAATGATTGTAAAACTGGGCCTTAGTCTTCTTACTATTCCTGCATTGTCAAGTAGTTGGATTACCTCGATATTTTCATGTTTGTGGAGTCTCTCTTCCTGACTTTTGGCAAATCTCTTTGTTTCACTACTTACAGTTTCTATTTCTAGGTCTCGATGTAGGTCTCTGTTAAGCTGCTTTTTTTGCTTTGGACATTTGGGTATTTGGGAATTACTGTCATTGGTTTTCGTCGGTCACGTGATCACTTTCCCTGCTGGTATGGGACGCATTAGCAAAATCTCTATGGGGCAATTTGAAGACGCAGGTGCATTTCTCATTAGCTCAATCAGTTGTTTCGTTCGTCTTATTGTTAATTTACGACAACAATTTGCGTCAAACATATATAATTTGTAACCCTTCTTTAGTCGCCAATTCTCCAAACCTTCAAAGCAGGAAAAACAGACGCCAAGGAGCATCAGCGAGGTTCCTCAACACTTTATTTTGGAATCTTTGGATAACTGCGATATGGTTTTGTTTAGTACAGCCCCATAGCTAGATACCATAAGTCCACACAGGTTTGAATATCTGCTTATAGATTAATAACTTATTGTCCAGAGACGGAGAAGTTTCTACCAATCACCCATAGCTAGATACCATAAGTCCACACAGGTTTGAATATCTGCTTATAGATTAATAACTTATTGTCCAGAGACAGAGAAGTTTCTACCAATCACCCATTTTTCTCTAACTAATATTAAGCTCTTTCCTTTTCTTTTTGACATGCGCTTTCAAGCGAAGCTTGGCATCTTGCGATATACCTAATTAGGTATTTTGCTGAATTTGTTTATTGTCATAGGTACTTGATGAATATTTTTGTTCGTGAAGTTCACGTGTAGTGACTTTGTTTCATTCAGTCTAATTCGATACCTTCTTCTTGTCCAGGTATTAATTTCATTGACATTTCATTTCAATTATGTTGATTATCCTGTGGACCTGATTAATAGTGAAGTGTTTATTTCTGAATCCAAATTGATGTAATTAAGGTAGATTCCTGACGAAGCTATCAAGCGATAGTGAAACGTTCAGCATTTGTGCCATTTTTCAGTGTCCGTTTGAAATATTCATTAGCCAAATTGATGTGTTGGTATTAAGTCTTTTTCGTTTATTATTAGCGTTATCCATTTCAACAGCAACTTCAAATACTTTTGATATAACAGGTAGTAATAATATCGACCTGTAAGTTGAGGTTTCATAAGGTAGTTTGCCTGGTTTAGGAAGCATTATGACCTCTGTTATTTTTCAACGTCGGGGTGCATATTTTAGTCTAAATGAAGCATTAGTTTTGCTATGGCTTTTCTGAGGAGTTGTTTTAGAATTTCTCCAGTTATTTCGTCGAATCCGAAGGATTTCTTCGCATTAATATTTGCTTTCATTTCCTTGGTTATTTTTTTGGGTGTGGTTAGTGTAACTTAATATTTGCTTTCATTTCTTTGGTTATTTTTTTGGGTGTGGTTAGTGTAACTTCACCTTCCTTTTGCACAGGATTAACCCAATTCATTTCTCTGCTTATTCTTGTTCTAGACAGAGCTAAATTTTTTTAATGATTGACAAACGTTTCAGCTTTTTGTACATTATTTTTGGTTCATTTCCCATCTAATTATTAGTGAGGGAATAATCAATACTGTTGTCATCTGTAAATTCCCTCAAACGGGCATTCGTTTTTAATTTGCTAAATCACTATTTTAAGGTTTTAGTAGTTCAGTTCAATTTTGTCTCTTGAATTTCTAGTCCGCTGCCATTTTCTTCTTAGTTTTCTCTTTTCTGCGATCAGATCCTGATTTCTTTTGGTTAGTTATTTTCCTTTGTTCTTCGCCTTATACCTCGTGTATTCTCCGCTTCTGCTTTTTGGACATTTATGGCAAATATTTCCACTTCTTTATCATGTTGTCTCTCGTCTCTCAATGGGACTGATACGTTAATCCTTTATTCAAGACTTCGTCTAAAACTTTCCTAGTCAGTCAGCTTAGCTTGTTGGCTAATGTTGGGTTATTTTCTTTATGTATGGCATTCTCATTAAATGTTAATAATATAGGTGAGTGGCCAGAATTCGTATCCCATTCTTCTTCTATTTGCAAGAAAGTTGGAGATATATTCTTAATTATATACAAGTCAATAAAATCAGGTATCTTATTGGAATCACTTGGCAAGTAGGTAGGTTTACCTGTTGATGATTCGCATTTACATTCTTTATATGGAGCGGACGAGAGTTCTCCACCAATTCTCCAATAACAAACCTATTTTTTTGTTTTCTCAAAAAAGCTAAGTATTGATCGAATGCTTTGGTGGACTATTAATAGGTACTATGGTAATTGTATAAATTCTAGCTTTAATACTAACTGACGTGGCTTTAATTTCTTCTGCTTCATATTAAGTTTCTTCATAGTGAAGAAGATAATCAGTTCTAAGGTAACAATTTAAATGTTCTTCCTCGACTGAGATATCAAATTTCATTTACGTTTACCAAGTGATTTACGTTTACCTAAATGACAAAGTAACTAAAAGAAAAGTTGTACAACAATTTTTCAACATAATTTTCTTCATTTTTTAAACATCTGTGCAATATTTGAACCCACTATTTTACAGCCAGTTTTATGTCCTCCAATGAATGAAATCTGATTCCTACTACAATTTTTTCCATTGGGTCAAACAAGTGGATGTGGTACAACTGACCATCCGAGTTTCTGGATTGTCTCAACTGTGGAAAACACCATGTGGAGTTTTGCATTGTCATGGTGTATGACAATATTATGCAAATTCTTGTTTGGTCTTTTCTTTCTGATGACTTCCTTAAGCTATTTTAACCGGTTCAAGATATTCAACACCGTGACGATCAAATATTGCAGTTGCCAAAACTTTCTTCGCAGGTATTTGCGCTTTAAATTTTTTTTTGGACGAAACGACGTGTGATGCCACTCCCTTGATTGATTTTGGGTTTATAGGTCATACATAGTACCCATGTTTCATCCCCATCGTCGAAAAAATGGTCCATGTTCCTCGGTAGAGTTTATGAGATCAGCGCAAATCTCCATCCTTTTTTCCTCAAATTCTTTAGTTAACTGACGTGGAATCCGTACCTTAGCATATCCAAGATCATATATAATCTTCACCACATCCAAAAGCATTAACAATATTCCGAACCATTACACTTTATTTCTTCTGTTCCGTTCGGTCTTTCTGATAGTTGTTTATCAAAAATAAGGGTTTCACCAGCTCTAAATTTGTTTACCCCTCTACACACTTTTCTATCAAAGATCGAATCACCAATTTTATTAAAAGCCTTCCATGAATTTCAGAAGCTGAACAACCTTCCTTCTCCAAAAAGCCTATCATAAGTCTTTGTCTTAATTTTGTATCCGCAAAAAATATGGGTTTCATCGGCCCTAAATTTGTTTACTTATCTATCGACTTTGCTGGCATCAAAGGTCCAACCACGATCAATTATTCCCCCTCAATCCTCTGAGCTTTAGGATTCGTATTCCTTTTTATAGTTAAAAGCCTTCCATGGATTTCTGTCATTACCGTCATAGTTACATAAAGTAAACTATAAGAGTATTTACGTTTGGGAAAAAAACTCATTAATATGCTGAAATGGCGTATCCTTGAAGATCAAAACAACCAAAAAGCTTTCAAAGAAATGTAAATTATTTTGTATTATAAACAATACGTGCCTGTAACTTTGGAGGAGTCCTTGAAAACCAAGATAGATGCTGGAATTTCGTCGAATTCCGCTAATTAGTCACGGTTATGAAACAGTAGGTTTATTATTATTATTTTTTAATAAGTCTTAGTATATTGAAGGTCTACGTTAGACTAGTTCGAAACCGCTAGAATCAATTGCCCACCAAAATAAAACTTGTTCTCGCAAGTAAATTACGTTTTCACCGTACATTTCGTAACTACTGTTTTAATTCACTTTCAACTCATGTCTCCAAGCAGAAACCTCCTTGAAATCTTTTCCAATCTTGACCTTAGAATACGCCCGCACAAGCCGCGATTTGCATAAGAGAAATGTTTTTCTCTCTTCTCGCCACCGAACTGATGCAATCGATACGCGGAGTTCTATTATTGTTGACGACTGCACGTTTTATTGGGTCTAGGGCACATAGCTAACCCAAATCCTTGCAGGATAACCTACATAGAACGAAAGCCGACGTTCGTGTTGGGAGTTTACGGTCGTTTTTCTCCATTTTTATTGTTCTGTGGATATTGTTGATCACGACTGCGTTCTTACGTAACCGAGATAAAAATAAAAGACTACTAAGCACCGATAATTATCGGCAACGTTGGTTTTATGAATGCAACAGCGGAGGTGTATTAAAGTCAAGTAAAGACAAGCAAGTGTTAACCCCACAGAATGAAAGTCAAAGGTCATTCCTTTTTTTGTAGCCTAAATTCACTGCGCTTTATTTTATTTATATTTTTCATGTTTGTTTCCTCTTCAGATCTAACTCTCGTTGACGTTTTCTAGAATTTTTCTTGCGTTCATTTCTAGGATTGTAATTCTAATCGAATTAATGTTTCGAAATAACGTGTGTCGAAAATTAAAAATGTGATTTCCGGAAGAATAAAATTTGCAACCCATTAGAACAGCTTTATTTTTCACAATTCCGTTGAACCTCCGTTTTTCCAACGATCCTAATAATAATGCCGACAAAAAAGATGTTTACTCGACAAAATCCTGCGCCTTAACGATTAAGTTAAAACTGTTTCAAGTTTGGTTTATTTTTAGAACTTTTTACGCTTGCTTTATCTCCCTATTCCATAAAACACAGACGGATAACTATCGCCGTTATAATTAATCGCGTGCTATTAACGTCGAAACTGTTTCTTTTTATTTTCCACATACTGCGATGATGGAATTATCTGGGACTCTGCAAGAAGATGGGAAGTTTTAAAGCCCCGATAATGAATGTAAATTTGTGCAAATGAAATTGACCACGCTTCGCTTCACCTCTCGAATTAATTTCCTTACTCGGTAATTACAATTTATATGCACAGTTCGTATGTTTAATTAATTAATCAGTCGTTAGAAAATATTCCGATATTTTTTCAATATAATTGCAGTTTCTCACTAGTACAATCAGAATCAGTTATCCAACGAATCGAATCCAATTGCTGTTGGAACGACAAAAGAATCAAAAGCGACCATTCCAATTCAAAAATCAACTTTTAATTTTAATTAAGAAACCAAGGAACTGTTTTCAAACAGAAATTCCACTGAATCCTGAATCATTCCGTCGAAAGAATCGAAATAGAATCACATCTATTTTTTTTCAAAAACTGTTCAAATGGGAACGACTTCGCACGCTCGCATGTCCGTCCATCAATGTCTTTCGCGATAAATAGTTCGCCGTGATATTTTGTATACCGAGTGAAAACATCCTGTGGCACGTAAACAGCTGCCTGCAAATACTAAGAACGTCGGAGAGCGGCCGTTCTAAAAACGGTCAGCTTACATGAATGAACGAAACGTAAATTACGTAACATATATGTAAACGCCTTTAAATCTCGAATGTTATAAGCAGCATAAAATAAGATGGATAGCAAAACAGTTTACGTCACGAGTTAACCGTGAAATACGTGATTCTTTCTCCTGGGATTTCTCAGAAACTCTAACAACGGGGGAATATTTAAAATAGCGCTAAACAAATACGATATGAATTTATAATCTAAATTGTAAGTTAAACAAACTTGGATTTCCTCGTTTTAATGCACGCAACGTAGTAACGTAGAAATAATTATTACGAGCTCTGGCTTTTAACTTCCTCATAAATTCTTAACTGTCAATCAAACAAAACTAATTTAAAAGCAGTTACCGTTATAAATTTAAACACTCCCCCCCAAAAAAAAAACCTTTTAAAACTGCAATTAATCAAGTGACTCCCTAGACTATTTCCAGAGTTACACAATCGTATTAATCCACCCCATTACTTATATTTACACAGCGCGTTATTCCCTCTCGAATTTTTGTAAGGTTTCACAACTAATAACATGATACAATAAAATGAAAAATCCCTAAAGGGCGACAGAAGTGTTAACACGATACTGCAAACAAATATATGTATGCATACAGCATGTGTCACTGCAATTTTTGAAATCAAAGAATCTGTAACAGATGTTTGTACGCACATTATTTGAGTTTGTACAGTTTATTCAAAATTTGATTTATTAACTGACAACAGAAGGTAGCCCAATATACTTCACTTATTCTATCAGACACTTTTCTTGATATTTCTTATTCTGTTATCGATAGACCTTCTTTTATGACTATGAAATATGATGCATTTATGTAATCGTTAATTCCCGGCTTTCAAATGATGTGGTATGTTTTAAGTGGTATACAAGGTATAAAATAAATTAGTTTGTACAAGTTTATAAATTAGTTTCGAATTCAAAAAAAAAGTAATATAAATTTTTATATGTTTACTGGGTGTTTCTTACCTTCATACAAAAAATGAAACCAGTGAAGGTTTACATCAAAAGTGATAAAATGAAGCAATTTTTGTAAAACAATTGATTAATAAATATTAGAGATAATAAATGTTTTTGGCGAACGATGAAACAGTTTGATAGTCCCTGGTTTATTTTTATGACGTAAAAACATACTCTGAGAAATTTGCTGATGTCAGCATCGGCTGTTAAGTGGGTCAGTTGTCAGCTGTACTTTGTCGCGTGGAAAACATGGCCGAATTTTCTAATACTGTTCTTGTGGACACGATTTTAATTTACCTTGAATGTGGTCAAAATGTGTTGGCTGCAAGACGTTTGTATGCACAGCGTTACGGCGAATCAGTGTTTACAAAGGATACAGTGTGGGCAGAAAAAAATCCTCGTGCAATGCGGCGCCGTAGTTTTCAACAACGCTTTTCGGTCAATCTGTGTGCAGGTATGTTAAACGGCACTTTAATCGGTCTATTTGTTTTACCTAATCGCTTGGACGAAATGGTGTATTTACGTTCCTTGCAAACTAATTTGCCGGAACTCCTAGAGGATGTAAATTTAAATATTAGAAAATATTAGACCTTAATCCATTAGATTTTTATCTGTGGGGACATTTAAAAAATCTAGTGTAGGCCGACGAAGTAAATACAATAGACGAACTGAACGCACACAATGGAAAATATCCGAAAACAGAACCAATTCCGCAACGCATGTGAATCCCTGCTTCGTCGAGCCGACGTATGTTTACGTCTCGCGCAGGGGGAACTTCGAACACTTATTGTGAGAGAAGGTCACCGTCCGTTGCATCCAGCGGTTCTAAACATTTCAGAGGGAATTGCCGGATGTCGGTATGAATTTTTTTATTTTTTTTTCCTTTTAATTTTCTCGTGAGAATATCTCGTACCACATACGCCATTCATTTTCTTGCATCAAGTTGAAGAACACCTGTATACATACAGCTTGTTTCTAAACCTATGTCTTTAATTGAAACCACAAATAGTGCTCAAGAAATCAAGCAAATTTTATTATATAACAATAAGGAAAATATAAATAAGAACTCTAGAAAAATTTAGTTTTCACTTTACAAAAATTGTTTAAGTAACACCGATAGGTGATTTAAATGGCTTAAATGTCTTAGCTGAGTCACAGGCTGAGTGGAATTGATTCTTTAATAAATTATTAAACGAATAGTTTCATAAGCGTGAAATAAATATCTTTACGTTAATAAAAACACATTTCGCTATACCAATTGTCGATAAAACACGGACGGATATTTCAAATTGTACCGCCGGAGTCCACTATCTTGAAGCAGGTCAATTTTTAATTTTTTAATAAGACCGTTGAAATTTGGAAAATCAATATCTAGTATAATAAGGAACCTACAGTTTTAATTAAAGGCAGAAGTTTAGAAGCACCCTGTACAATAATATTCTTTCTAATCTTCATTATCTTTGGTTGCGGTTCTACATATATACAGCCTTGGCCAAAAGTATTAGGCACCCTTAATTTTTTTATTTATCTCCGAAAATACTACTCAGAAATCTTCAAAATTTTGTTATCTATAGTCGGGAACAATAAACGATAATTTAAATAATGCACAGTACTTTACACCGTCTGTAAAACATGTGGCAGATGATAGTTCGCAATTGTGATTCCGTAAATAGATAAGTCAGTCTTGTATAAAGCGCTTGTAGTAAGAACGATCTTTCCAGTATAATGTTTATTTCATTCTAATTTTGAAAATCGTCATATTTGCTGCAAAAAATGCCTAAAAAGAACGAACTTAGTGAGCATTTACGTTTACGAATTCAGTTCTTGCACGAACAAGGCAACTCACAAACAGAACTAGCCAAAGTATTAAACGTTTGCGTTGTGTGGTGCAATCTGCCTTGAAACGTTACGCGGATACTGGATCACATGCGAACCGAACAAGAACAGGTAGAAAACGGATAACTTCGGACCGTGAGGATCGAAATTTAATTCTAGAATCACTTAAAAATCGAAAGAAAACTTCTTCGAGCTCGCTGCCAGTTTATCCGAGAAAATTGGAAGACTGATCAGTGCTAGAACGACCAGAAGAAGATTTAATGAAGCTGACTTGAAAAGCTGTAAAGCAAGAAAGAAGCCTTGGCTTTCAGAAAAAAATAAAAAGTCTCATTTGGAATGGACTGTAAAGTACCAACACTTTACAGAGAAGAATTGGGCAAATGTTGTGTGGTGCTTGTAATTTTGAATTCGTTTGCATCTTCTACTCTTCGTCAGTAAAAAGTTATATGGTGTGTTTAAAATCACGTTTTTTTAATTAATAGTAAGGGATTTGGAACTCCTGGTGTAGCTTACCTGAGGTGGAGAATCGGTGAAGAATACCTTCCGGAATGCATGGTACGAACAGTGAAACACAGGGGAGGCAGTGTAATGATCTGACATTGCGGCCATCATTTTTCAAGATGTTTGGTGAAACAAATATGGAAGAAATGCTGTATCAACAGGATAATGCACCCTGCCACAAATCTGCAGTTACTATGAAGTGGTTTCAAGAAAACAATATTAACCTCCTGGATTGGCCTGCACAATCCCCAGACTAAATCCCATAGAACATTTGTGGGAGATTCTAAAGCATAACATTAGAAAACATGCAATTACATCTAAAGCAATTTTAAAATACGTGTTATTGAAAGAATGGAATAACATTATCGCAGAGCCATGTCATTAACTTATAAGTACTCTGCCGAAAAGAATAGCTGCAGTGATTAAGGCTAGAGGTGGCCCAACAAAATACTAATTACTTTAATAAATTGTTATTATTTTGTACCTAGGAAATTTTATTTTACCCTACTCCAACAGGTTTTCATGATATAGGAGTTAATATAAGGTGCCTAATACTTTTGGCCAAGGCTATGTTTTTCAATTAATCTAATTTCCTAAGAAAGTTTTCAAAAGTTGAACGTTTTTACATTAATCTTTTTCGACTTACGAATCAAATTAGCAGATTGATTATTCTTTAACTCTTAAGATAATGTTTATTCATTTAATAATTTTGTTAATAAATATACATATTTTGCAATGAGATAGTGTGACTTCATTAGCAAACTTTTATTTCAATAAATGTAAATATTTTAACAAGCATTCAATCAACAAAATGATTTCTCAACATATTACTTCTAATTTGAAACAATTATAAAAGTCACTTGGAAACGCATAAAAGTTTCAAGCTTTACCATTATTTTTATAACTAACTTTTTGATTATCAATTATTTTAACTTTGTCAAAAAGACAAGTTGAGTAAGATAGAATGAGAAAAAATGAAAGAGGTGAGTTACAATATATTTTAAAATGCAAGGTAGGTCTGTAAAAATGAACGATATTATTGTCTTACTCCTACAGTATACGTTAGAACTCTCGTGTAACCTTGCAACTTGTTTTCTCAGTTTATACATAGTATAAGAATAATGATGGTAAAGACATCTGAAGATTAATATTTAATTAAATGTGGACTAACTAAGAATAAGAATATCACAAAGACGTTTTAAGCTTCTGCACTCGTCAGTGGTATAAATATTCTCAAGTATCAAGTAATATTCTTTTACTTTTAATGCCTTTAAATTCAGAAAATAAATTGAAGAGTTTTAGGACCTAAAATTTCTGTACATATTATTTACTTTCTAGCCACACCTTATACATATGCGTTTCTATTTACTCTAGGCTAGTTTATAAACGATTATCTGAATTTAACAGATAAAGCATATACGTTAACGTGCAAAACTAAATTTCTTCCAATACGTACTTAAATTTTATGTGCTCGTTTGGCATGAGTTTTTTTTACATTTTACATGTTATAGTGCAACATGAAAAAAAAAAGTTGAATACGTGCCGTTAAACGTAAATGCAAACACGAAAGTTATCGTAATATCTTCCAAGTAACGCTTTATAGGTAACATTTACTTTTGAAATTAATAACATGTGTATGATCTATTTTTAGTACTGATCAGTTTGTATAGTAAGCATTAGAGTAAGCATTAAAAGTATACAATTCTACATTTATACAGATCGATATACACGCATGTATACTAATAGAATCTATGTAATAAAGTTAACAATGGTAATAACTATATTATAATTAGCCTGTATATAAAGACCTTGGACTTACCGGTGAGCCTATGAGTAATATTTTGCACTTTTAAAAAACGTAATAAACCTAGCAATGGTACACCGCAGGTGGTAGTTCTCGAAGGGCGAACTGCTATTATAGAAGAGGGAGGGAGAGCCCGACGCTCACCAACGAACAAACATCCCCTATAGGTTTTAAATGCGCAGCATGCGAAGCATTTTATTTAGGGAACCACGAAATTTATCGGACAAGAAGAAGCACACCTGAAGCAGACACGTCGCGCCACCGCACTTTCTGCACTGGAGCTGTTAAATTACGGCGCCGCATCCATCCATTTAATAAATTATTTTTAAAATTCACGGTTCGCGAAAAATGCCAAACCGTAACACCTCTGAATACGCTACCTACGCCGCCGTGCCGGTCGGAAATTGCACGTAAACATCAACATCTGCCAGGAGGCGAGAGGTGCTCGTAGAAATTCGGATGAAGTCGAGCGTTTCACCTTTGAGGGGTGGTTTTCAAGGGCCGGAAATGTTATGAGGTGCGATCTTGCAAATTCAATACGAACTTCCTATGCCCCCCCCAAACGGAATGTAAACATTACAGAACGAAATTCGAAAACACCGTAAGATAAAATTAGAACATTTTTAACAACATCACAGCCTTTTACAGAATGACTACGAATAGGAGAAGAGAAATACGAACAAACCAAGTTTAATCTAATTGGTACTTCAGATACCAACCGTATTTAGTTTATAATCAAAATGTTTTTTCTTCGACTGAGACACCAAACTTCATTTACGTTTACCAGTTGACTTATGTGTGCCTTGTACCGTAAGTAATGGTCTAAAAATCCCTTAAATGAAAAAGTAACTAAAAGAAAACTTATACATAATTTCCTTCCTTTTCTAAACATTTTTGCCATCTTTGAACCCGTCGCTCAAATTCAGTTTGGACAAAAGGTTTTTCACCCAGGTTTTTATTTCCACCTATGAGCGAAATCTGATCCCTTTTAAATTTTCTTTTAATGGGCCAAACAAGTGGAAATCCGATGGGTCTAAATCGGGATTAAAACTTGGATGGGGCGGAATTGACCAGCCGAGTTTCTGGATTGTCTCAACTGTGGCAAACGCAGTGGGATTTTGCATTGTCATGGTGTAAGGCAACATAATGCAAATTCTTATTTGATCTTTTATCTCTGATGGCTTCCTTAACTTTTTTTAATGTCAGTATGTACCGCTGACCGGTTCAAGGTATCAACAACCTGACGATCCCATCTCCGGTGACTATATCGTCGAAAAAGATGATCCATGTTTCTCGAGAGAATTTAGGAGATCAGCGCAAATCTCCATTCTTTTTCTCTCAAGTTCTTTGGTTAACTGACGTGGAACCCATACCTTAGAATATCCAAAATCATGAATAATCTTCACCACATCCCAAATCATTAACATTATTCCGAACCAACCGTCGATCTTCATGAATCATTGCATCGATGCTTAACTTCAGTTCCGGTCTGTTTTCCTGATCGTGGTTTATCAAAAGTAAGGGTTTCAACAGTCCTAAAGTTGTTTATCCCTCTACACACTTTGCTGATATCAATGATCGAATCGAATCACCATACACTTTTAAAAGCCTTTCATGAATTTCTGAAGCTGAACAACCTATCTTCTCGAAAAACCTTATCACAAGTCTTTGTTATAATTTGGTGTCCGTATTAAAGATAGTTTTAAAGACCTAACAACGTGACAGTTTAATTCACAGGCAACAAGTACAGTACAAACCTTGTAAACGCATAGCTAACTCCTTATTAAATTGTACATAGAAGTATTTTAGAACAAGTTGGGAAATGTTTTTTGAAGAATTTGTTACATTTTAGGAAGTAATTGGTTAATTGTTGATTTACCGTCATAATTACATGGAATAAGCTATAGGAATATTTACATATGGGAAAAACTCATTAATATGCTGAAATGACGGATCCTTGTAGATCAAAACAACCAAAAAGCTTTCAAAGAAATGTAACTTAATTTGTATCATAAACACTACGTGCCTGTAAGTTTGGAGGAGTCTTTGAAGGCTGGAATTTCGTCGAATTCCGCTAATTAGTCACGGTTCTGAAACAGTGGGTTTACTATTATTATTTTTTAATAAGATTTAGTATATTGGAGATCTACATTTTTCTACATTGGAATAACTAAAAACCAATAGATCGCACTTTGCTGATGTCAATTGTCGAACCACCATACACTTCTAAAAGCCTTCTACGAATTCCTGAAGCTGAACCTTCTTTTTCCAAAAACTCTATCACTGCTCTTTGTTTTAATTTGTTTATATTGAAAATAGTTCAAACGACGTTATAGATTAATTGGGCTTTATAGATCAACAGACAACAATACAGTACATGCCTCATATATTTTGATAAAGAAATTTCACATTATTAACACCCAAAGAATTTTTTAAATTTCTGGCGATTTTATATTTCGTATAAAAAAATTCCGCAGTCGTACGTCGCGTGAATCACACCGCCGTAATGAATAAGTAAGTATATAAACCATCTTGATTATTTTCATATACTTGGCACAATTTTCCAGCAGCACAGTCCGAAATGAGGAACACTCATGTAAATAACAATTTTATTTTGATAAATCGGATTCTTATTTCTATTTTTTATTTTAGTACAAGTTTGACATGCAACAGGTGTGGCTTATATTATATCCGTTTGTTTTATTTACTTTTCTCTATTTGCTATTTACTGTCATTTTTTGTTAATAAAATAAACTAAACAGTTGTATTAACTTGGATCACCTCGTACATTGTAAATATTGTTTATTTTGATTGATCAGCTTCAATATTTTATACCTCCTTAATTTAATTAAATGTTTTATGTTCGAATATGAAACAGACGATAAGATCTAAAATGACGATTTTAATCGCGCAAAACACACAATGAAATAATGCATAAATAAACAACTACATTTCATTCGCGCAAAATACACAATGAAGTAACTGCATAAATAAACAATTAATTAAAAAAAAATAATTCACTTACATCTTATTAACGAAACCACTTCGGTGTGCGTCGATGACATAACGTTAATACCATTGACCTACAAAGAGGATGTGATTGGGTTACGTATTCAAATAAGTTGTCGTTTTCTTACCTCCATGATTTTATCACCGGCGTGCAAACCCGCTTTTTCTGCCGCCCCACCTGCAACACAAACAATATTTAATTATCTTATCATAAAACAAACTTGATTTTGAAAAGGTTATAAAGGAAGAACGGAGACGAGACGCCAGCGTATGTTGTACGTACTTATTCCCTCAGAACTTTCCGCATAAGTATTAATTCAGAAAAAAATGATAAAAGAGGACTTAAATAATAATATTGATAAGAGTGTCATTTCATTTTATCCAGGTAATGCCTTCAAATGCTTATCATAAAAATCATGAAGTTACTAAATGCAATACAAAAAAATCCGGAAACAAAAGCAGCTATATCTTTATACAGTTGCTTCTTTCTGTTTACGAGAAGACATTTTTTGAAATTTCAAATGAAAACTAAGAGATGACTCCTGCAAAAACGATTTGGTCTTCAACAAAGGGTGAATCAAAGTTGTTGTGTGGGCGTTAAACAAACCCAAACGTAACTCACCCAAACTAATCTGCATAATCAAGTTCATGCCGTAAAAGTCAACAAGCCTCTGGGGATTCATTTTCTTCGTCCAAACAACCATTCAAGAAATCAGAACCCGCATAGGAGTTTGCACGTATTGCGGATGCCTCCTCAAATCGATAAGTGCGGACACGAAGTTCACCTCAAGTCACGGCCGCGTTATAACTTAGCACGGATTACGAAAGGAAGAAAGAAAATATGCACGCACACAAACACATGTTAATGCACCGCCGTGCTTGTTGACAATAAAAATAACCCATAGAATGCTAAAAATATCGTCCGCACGCTTCAAATACTTGCCTCATGAGTTTACTACGCGATATGAAGTGAGTCACATGTAGGTTAACGGAGATTTTAAGTACATTGTTGTTATGGTACCAGAACACTTCGAACCACTCAATTGTTCACTTAGGTAATTTGCAGATCAATTCGAAGGAATAAATTTATAAAATATACAAAAATTTTCTTAAACCTAGTACCTACCTTGTTTAATACCTTGTACGTAAACGGGATTATCTCCGGACACCTTCATGCCGTACCCTTTTTCGTCCTTGTTAACAATAACCCGCACGATTTGGTATTGTCCAGAGGTATGATTTGGGGAGTCCAAAATGGACGCGGGACGACCTGCGGCACCCGGCATGGAACCGTGCGGTATGATGATCGGTATTGGTCGACGTACGGATCCATTTATGTTTGAAGTCGTTCTTCTGAAAACGAACGAAAAAACACCCCACTAAAGAAACTACCTTCTCAATAAATAGTCTTCAAACATTTTCTCCGACCAATAAATCACGAGTGGACGGCAATAAAAAATAATTGGAATTGGTACGTACTAATTTTCGAATTCCAGGGCATTATTTATTGGTACACCTTGAAAATCGAGAGCAAGTTATTATCATCGTAGAAAGTTATGTTCTTTCTCAATGTACACACGAATTATATTCGGGTAGTTTTCAGAGGAATGGTGATTTTGCTTCCGGCGTTACAATGTTGGCGCGTTTCTGCAAACACTAAATCCACGCGTCTTATTTTATCTGTAGATAATCAGTCATCAACCTAGTTCTAGTGTACGTGCGCCAAGTATACTATAAATAAGATAAATGTAAGTAATGAGAGCATATTTTATAAATTGCTAGGCCCCGTTTCATTTTCTACTAAAAAAAAAAAATCGATATGCATTTAATACAACTTTTAATCAAGCGAAACCAAACGAACGAATCAATTAATTGAATCAAATGATCTAATCTTTGAACTGAGTAAAATCGACAGTATACAGCTTGCGAATTGCTGCTTAGGTCACACCCATACTTTGTTCTGTAATGTGGAAGGAAGACGGATGGCAACGCTCTCGTATCATTACTTGCCCTACTTTAATTTATATCAGGAGCATATGTAACTGTTGCGTTGCCCGTTCGTTGTTTTTCTTGAATTATTTTGTTCTAAACTGTTTTAAAATTAGCCTGTTACAGTCAATTTCTCACGCAAAATATATTTATGTACTGCACTATTCCACTATGTGTACAACGAATATGAACGACAATCATGGAACATGAATTCGATTCGATTATGAATTGATACCACAACTGAATCATGCCCGAACGAGTCGTTAAGAACAAATTGTGAACGAATCAGTAAAAAAAATCAAACTTTCCATCCTTAATCTAAAACTAGGTCCTTTTGAAACACAATTCATATCAAGGGATCCAATTTAAAGTCATCCTCGAAAGGGTCCGGAATTAAAAAGCGTGTCTTAGCTAAGTGGTGATGTTACGATTGTGTCACAATAATTTTGATCAATTTTTTTTCCTATAGTTTTCCACAGAGAGAAAACTATGGTATTTGCTAACACAATTGTAGATTTTATATCTACAAATTCTTATTACAATACATAGAAAATGTTTACTTTTTTTCTTTAATGGTCAAGGTATTCTTTAATGGGCGGAATACTCCTTGTACCTTTAGGGTTCAACTAATAAGGTCATATGGGTAACCCTACCAGAATTAAGCTGTATCTAGAGGAATTTCACCTCCAGTAGGGATTTTTAACGTGCCAAACATCGTATTGACACAGGGCGTCCATTTGATTGTAGAATAATGTTTGTGGTAGGATATTACACATTGTTAAGAAAATCGTGTAACACAACTAATAATAAATTGTGTAAATTATTTTTTGACAAAATGTAAACATGTTATAGAAATTGTTGAATTAAATACTATTTCAAACAGAAGATTTTTTCATTTATTTAGTAAAAATTGTCAAATATATAGTACTATATGTTATGATACAGTGTTTGGAAACTAATACAGTAAAGGATAGTAACTGTTTACCCAATTGTAGTATATTTTTATTGATATTGTGTAGGCGAATTATACACTTTGTGTTAACAATCACTCAAATTATGTTACTGGTTCCATATAATGTGTGAAAATTTTACATTGTAATTCTATACACATATACATCTCTAAGAAAGAGAGCAGATTATGACTCTTAATTCGACAACTAAAGATGTGGGTTTGACCATGTCTTGATGCGTGCAGCTATTGTGCAGAAATTCACAGAATTCATTCTAACATTTACTCGACATTTTAATCAATCAATCACTTTATTCATCTATATCAGCTCAAGATATAAGACATGTCATTAAGACTAATTAAAAATTAACATGTTAATGACAATAATAATAAAACAATGATTATAAGCAAATTAATTACAGTACAAATACCTAATTAGGAGATCAGTCCTTGTCGCGAGTAATATCAATGGCAATGTTGGCAAGGTATTCGTCCTAGGAGTAATAAGCACGTCGAATTAGGGTATGTTTTGCTGCTTCGGAGAATTTTCTTGTGCTTAGTTCTGTAATATATTGTGGGAGTGCATTATAGAATTTTATTCTAAAATATTTCACGGCATTCTTGCGTGGTTTTTATTTGAAGAGCACTTTTGGGTGTTTAGAGTGAATCTCTTTATTTGTGATAAAACTATCAATGTTTTTCTTAACAAACTGTAGACATCGAACGATGAAAATACAGGATAGAGTTGGAATTCTTAGCGTGGTGTAGTGCTGTCGACAGTCGTCCATAAAGCGGATTCCCATCATAATACGTACAGCACTTCTTTGCAGATGTAAATTCTATGTCTGCAGACCCCAAACCAGAATGCCATAGGACAGGTGAGCATCGATTAGCGCAAAGTAAGCAGTACGAAGGCAAGTTTCAGAAGTTAATGTCCTAAGGTTACGTACCGCGAATATGTTTTTGCCTAATTTTTTTGCTAGTTTTGCCATGTCTATTCCGTCCGAGATGCTGGTCAATATGTATTCCCAAAAATTTTACTTCTTGCTGGATGTAGCACGTTTGAGGTTGAGTACTCTTCGTAGAGAATACCATTTTAGTAGTTTTGCTTTCGTTTACAAGTTTATTTGTATTGAACCATTCAGCAGCCCGATGGTCGGCAAGTTTGAGGTTGCGTTGTACTGTAGGAAGATCAGAGACAGAGTTGTAGATGGTTGTGTCATCAGCATATAGGATGGAATGAGAGTTGGAATTTAAATAATTAGGTAGATCGGTGATGTACAGGAGAAAGAGCAGTGGGCCAAGTATAAACTTGTGGGACACCGCAAGAGATAGGACATTCTTGGGAGACATTGTTGTTGCATTTTACTGACTGATATCTACTTGAAAGATAGGACGATAGTAGTTTACAGCATTCGGGTTGCAAGTTGTTCATATATAGTTTTTTTAGGAGTATTTCAAAAGACATACAATCAAACGCTTTGCTTAAGTCGATAAAATGTGCTGCTATGAGGAGGTTTCGCTTCAAAATTAATTAAACAAGCTTCAACAAACTGCATCTTCGGTGGATTTGCCAGTTCGGAAGCCATATTGTCTCTCACTTATTAGTTTATTATTGTCTACATAAGTAGTGAGTTAAGAAGCCAGAATTCCAGGACTTTCAAAATGATAGGTAGAAGAGAAATCGTCTTATAGTTGTTAATGTCTTCAGTGTCTCCCTTTTTATGGATGGGGATTACAATTGCCGATTTTAGAACATCCGGGAAAACCGAAGTATATATGCTCGTTGGAGGAGGCACTAGAATGTTTCTAACAGATTTTATGAGTTCAGTGGTTAAACCATATTTGTCACTGCACTTGCTGGATTTGAGTTTATTTATAGTGTCTCTAACACAGATTTCTGAAACTTCCGTAAATTTAAAATAACTAGAGATAGGTTTGATAAAGGATTCGCTAAACATAAGTTTTGTAGGTTGAATGCTCGTCGTCTGTATTTTGTCGGATATGCCACTGGCAACTGTTAGGAAGTATTCATTGAAATCTTCTGCCGTAATGTTCGAGTCGGAGGTGCTGTTCTTGTGCTTGGCGTTCCTTGAGAAGTTGATAACCTGCCACATAGTCTTCACTTGATTACCTGAATGTTTTATAAATTCCTCGTTCATGGTTTGTTTACATTTAACAATCGTGACCCTATACTACCGTCTATATTCGTTTGTCAGAGTTTTGTTTGATATGTTATATTGTTGACAGACTTCATCCAAAAACCGCAGTATGTATTCCATTTCCTTGATATCTTTGTTAAGCCACTTTGATCTAAGAAAGCGTCCTGTAAAAGTCTTAGCAGAGAAGCAGTATGCGACCGCTTGTTCCAAAATATCGATAAAAGCTTTAAATTTGCAATTGATGTCCACAGTGTCAAGAGTTATGAAGTTCCAGTCGCAAGTTTCTAAAATTTGAAATAATAGATTTTTTTCTTTCATTATTGATAGGTTTGTTGAGGTTGTTGACGTTCCGGCTTGGGTCATCTATAGACGTTAAAAAATAAGATAGAGGAATATTTAATTTAGGAACATTCGTATATATATTCAAATACTTTCTGCAGCACTGTACTGAATTCACCTTCAGGCGGTTTATTTTTCACAAATTTATTCATTATAAATAAAACAGGCGACAGTCAAACACAGACACAGTCTATTCTTGTTTATTCGCAGTGTCACGTACATCACCTAAGCGTCATCCGCATTAAACGGCCAATAAGAAGACGCAAATAATCACGTGATTATACCCCACTTCAATACTGCTCAATAATTTGTGTAAGATGCTAAATATCCAATCGTAATTTTTTCTAACTAGTTAATAATTTAATCATTTTCAAATTGTAAAAAAACTTTCATTGCAATTATATTATAATTTTACACAATGTGTAGAACTTTATACTACAAAATGTGAAATTAAATTTTCAGTCTGTTGTACTTACGAGAATTTATTGTAGAACAAAACTCAAATTAGCATAGAACTTTTTACACCAAAATGGAGCAATAATTTTGCTATAAACAAATGTAAACTTTTTTAAGGTAGACATGGAAATGTATTTGAATTTCTTTTTTAATTTTCAACAATTGTGTTAATAATTTCTCCACCTCCATTTTACAAAATCTTGTGTAAAATCTCACTTTGTCATTTCTCTCTGTGTAGTAGTAGCGCCTTTCCGTTATTAAAATATCTTTTAACTGACGGTACATACATTTTCTTAAATCTATAGTAATCCACACAGTCATACTAGTAGTAAAATACCCAATTAAAATTATAACGTAATTGTTTTTTGATTACAAATTCAGAAATAAAAAAAGTGAACAGTTGAAATTGAACATCGATAATAGTATGTGCATACGATTTCTCTTACAAAAGAAAATATGTACACATTCACATTTCGCAACGCACATAAATCTCAATCAACCAGATATCATAAATTTCAATTATTTATGAATGATTTGAAACATCGAGATTGTGGGGTTTTGCAATTTTCGCGGAAACACGAGAAATCCGCCTAAAGAAAACAACAAACAGTGACTGGCCAATTTAGGACTTAGGACAGCCGGTATCTAAGTATTAACATCAATTATGATAAAACAGATTTTTTTTAACTTTAATCTTAATTAAACACACATAAAACAGTCTGGCCCCAAGAATTTTAGGCCGCCAGTACTTTTTGACCTTTTTATACTCGTACATGTCGAAAAAATTATAGTAAGTAATATAGAAATACTTCAGAATAAAAGGTAACTATTTCTCTCGTTAAAATAAAAAAGGCAAGTTTAAAGTGATTGACAAATCAGGAAGTACTGTTGAAGACGACTTGAGCTGAATCGGTTTATTTTTCATCAAGATCAAAGAAGTCTCTTGAATACTTTTAAGGGCATCAACATAATCTACTGGTTCTGAACTTGTTTGCTTTCGTTGTTTAAAATTGATTGTAAACATAGGAAATATTTGCATTTATTTTACCGGTGAGAAGTTAGCAATCAACTTCGAGAAACAAAATTTCAAATACAAAGACTTTTATACAAACGTTGCACAAATGAAATTTTGTCAAAATATGAAAGCACATTCAAATCTATCGATTTATATTATTTTTGAGTTTTCGTCGATCGATCTTTGATTAATTATCGACTGAGAACGGGCGTTCCCACAATTTCAAATAATCAAGACTATAAATGCACCACATAACAGCAGCAGCATCACCACCAGCAGCAGCCCTGAGGAAGTTCTTCTGCAACGAAGAACGAAACGTCGGCAGTAGAGAAATCCGAGACACGCGGTTCCAACCGGAAGCCAAGAATTCAACAAAGCACCACATAACTTTTAATGCAAATGTAGCACAAACAATGTCTTGTAAAATACGAAAGAGCACATGTAAATTTATCGATCTATGATGTTTCTAAATTTTGACGCACGACTCACATTTTTTTAGATTAAATACATATAACCCCGAGAACGCCTTATTACAATCAATAATCATTAAAATCGAAAACTTAGAAATAGTAAAAATCTATAGATTTGGATGCTCTTTTTCATATTCAGCAAGAATTTAGCTTGTGCAATATTTGTACAAAAAGTTATGTGCGTTTATAGTTATGTGCGATGGGTTAAAACTCAGAAATAGCATAAATCGATAAATTTGTAGGTGCTTTTCATATTTTGCCAGAATTTCATTTGTGCAACGTTTGTACAAAAGTTGCGTCCTCTTCTTTTTGGTGTCTTTTAAGTGCGTGACATTTTCAATCGATCAGTAATCAATAAAATCGATGGACCAAAACTTACTGGTGGTGTCTTTTGATATACCTACCCTTTGCTATCCGATTACGTGAAAATTTCGATTGTATACTCTGTTTACGATCTTTTTGCATTCAGAGTAGGCCGTGACATTTTTGTTGGTACCACAAAAAATATACTTGTCAGAAATTTGATTGACGTTGGTTTTTAACTTTGTGGTTACGTTTTTGAAAACTGTCACTGCCAATGTTGCCAGTTCAATTGTGTTATACAAAGTATTCCATGAAAACGAGAAATATCGTCTCGAACAAACGTTTAATTATTAATTATTTTTTTCATTAAGAAAGTTTGGGGTGAGGTGTGTTGTTTCCGTGTTCTTAATCAACAATTGTGCCACAAAGCGAAAAAATGTTTCTTTATTAACAAATGTGACTCCAGGAATGATAATAAATAATAATGACAGAATGTTTGTTTGTGTTTTCATAGAATCTTGTGCACAGTGGTGTGGCTAAATGGATCTTGCTCCTTGTGCAGAGGTGTATCGGCTTGTGCAACCCGTGAGGAAGGCTTGTTCAGCCAGGAGTTTTTTTTTCAGACTTGTTCAGACCGAAGAACTGTCGTTCTCAGGCCCTGAATGGTCTTATTATAGGGCTCGCGGTCATTTTGGCCTCGCTGTCGCAGAAGGGGTGAATACTCGATGCCGGGTTGAATTTCTGAAGGGGATTCGAGTTCGTGTCTCAGAACCTTTTCCATGGCCATATTTATGTAAAATATCTTATCATTTTTCCCGAGAAGACCATAAGCTAGATCTCACTTAAAATTCTGTCACTACCTCCTCCAATACGCACATCATCAGATTCTTCTGCTAACACTAGAATTCTGCAAATCTGCTTATATTTGTGCATATGCGTGGCTATTAATTTTGACTGCTAAAAGGATCGTCGCAGTCTATTTATAAGTTTTACAGATATACATGCGTTTTCTACACTATTTTGATGCCAAATTAAATGTTCCCTATTCCTCTTCTATTGATTTCATAAAAGAATCTGATTCATCATCAATTTCTTATTCTGAATCAGATTCTTCTATTGTAATAACAAAAGGAGGAATATTTTCAAACGAAAAATTTCCCATATGTTTCGTCCAGTCTTCCGAAATTAATTTTTCACAATGATTACAAAAATTGTGCCACATATCGGGGGTACATTTTGAAAGAGCTTCACGCCATAAATTTGCGACCCTATCTTTCGATACCGGTTGCGAATTTATGTGCTTATTGTAAAAACCTTTGCACTGTCCCCATGCAATCTCAATAGGATTGTACTGACAATGGTATGGAGGCAATCTAAGAACTTCGTAATCGTGTTCCTTCAAAATTACGTCTATTCTAAAAGGCTTAATTAATTCCCATAATTGTTTTTTTGTAATTTTGCCCTCAATTTCGACATTGTGTTTAACTCCACTCCTGCATTTGACTTTTACAGGAAAATGTAGGTGATTTGTCCAACTGCACCGAGTGATACGGTGCATTGTCCATCACCACCACACATTTTCGTTGCAACTTGCCTAGTGCAGGAATAAGCTGAATATTATAACCACCCAATTTTGAAAAATTTCTACATTCATGTTTTTATGGTATTCTCTGTCATTGTTCGTCGAGTCACACCCTTCCAAAAAGTCAAGTTTTGTTCCCGCATGCAAAATTGTAAAGCGTTTTCGTTCACTTTTTGCCCCCTTATAATTTTCGGCATTTTGACAGAATTAAAAAATGTAATTAAATAATTAGTTATTTCTTTTAAGTTACTTTTATCATGCCATTGTAGTTCAAATTTATTTAAGTACTGGCAACATAGTCAATACAACTGACGTGACGTCATAATTTTTTTCACATCAGATTTTGACTACCTTCAAAATACATGCACGTAACATAACGAGAAAAAAAACATGGCTTACTAGAATGCAAAAAGATCGTGAATAGAATATATTTTTTTTTAAGAGTTAATTAGGTACTGGACATTAATTACTGCCAATAATTGGGATTTCGTTTTATTTTTATCAATTGTGATACGCCAGGGACAAACTACAGTTATTGATTTTCATAATGCTGTTAAAATTATGGCTTTGTGATAATTAGGACGGCTTTGGCAGCCAATTTAAATTTTGAAATTGTGTTGCTCTAGGTTTGTTGCTAACTTCTCATCGGTGAGAAGTAATGAGACACAACACATTCACCTGAAAAACCCAATGAATCATCAGTCATTATCAACTCATGATTCTTATCTAAAGCCTACACCGAAATGTTCATGAGCTATTAACACTTGATTTTTTAATAACACTCCAAATTGAATGATGAGGAACTATTTAACAACTAAATTTTTGACAAATTTAATTTATGTATATTTAAAATAGCTACTGAAATTAAAAAATATTTTTAAAGTGCCAATAATTTTGGAAAAAAAAATGTGGTTTATCCAAATACATAAATCTTCAGCACACATTAATCTACAACAGACTAAGAAAGAAATTCCCCAAATAAAAACCTAATTAAAATCGTCTGGCGACAATTTATATGCTTATTTTTTATGCGCGATTGCAATTTAAAACAAACATTTAATTAAGCAGACAAAAAAACAACTTTCAGCGATAAAGGAAACACAAAGCATTTTAACTTAATTCAATTAGAAAAATATACCTTTCTACATATTTACACCATAATTTTATGTTATGGTCAATGTAATAAAAAAAAATCATAATAAACACAGGAATGTTTTCCAATTTTCCAAAGCTCTGAAGCAGGCCACTCACTAGGCAACATGCTCGGGAACTTGACTCGTGGTAACAAGTTCGCTAGTGTTGGCAAGTTGGTCAACATGTTCGCAAGCTGCAGGCTCCTGGAGAGACATTCAAAAACCTGCACCATCACATTGCCAAGTACAGCCTTGGCCAAAAGTATTAGGCATCCTTAATTTTCTAATTTATCTCCGAAAATATTACTCAGAAATCTTTAGAATTTTATTAACATATAGTCGGCAACAATAAACGATAATTTAAATAATGCACAGTACTTTACAGCGGTTGTAAAACATGTGGCAGATGATAGTTCGCAATTGTGGTTCCGTGTATAAACGCTTGTAGTAAGAACGATCTTTCCAGCATAATCTTTATTTCATTTTAATTTTGAAAATCGTCATTTTGCAGTAAAAATGCCTAAAAAGAACGAACTTAGTGGGCATTTACGTTTACAAATTCAGTTCTTGCACAAACAAGGCAACACACAGACAGAAATAGCCAAAAGTATTAAACGTTCGCTTTGTGCGGTGCAATCTGCCTTGAAATGTTACGCGGATACTGGATCACATGAGAACCGAACAAGAACAGGTAGAAAACGGACAATTTCGGACCGTGAGGATTAAAATTTAATTCGAGAGTCACTTAAAAATCGAAAGAAAATTTCCTTCGAGCTCGCTGCCAGTTTATCCGAGGAAATCGGGAGACCGATCAGTTGCAGAACGACCAGAAAAAGACCTATTGAAGCTGAAGGTAATATTTGCTTTCTATCGCTTGTAATTTTGAATTGATTTGCATCTTCTACACTTCGCCAGTAAAAAGTTATACGGTGTGTTTAAAATTTACGTTTTTATAATTAATTGTAAGGTATTTGGTGAGAGAGAGAATCGGTGAAGAATACCTTCCCAGTGAAACACGGGGGGAGACAGTGTAATGATCTGGGATTGTATGACAGCCGACAGTGTAGGTGAAATGTTTGTTTGTGAAGGTCGAATGAACTCCCACACTTACATAAACGTATTGGAAACGACACTGCGGCAATCAATTTCCAAGATGTTTGGTGATACAAATGTGGAAGAAATGCTGTATCAACAAGATAATGCACCCTGACACAAATCTGCAGTTACCATGAAGTGGTTTAAAGAAAACAATATTAACCTCCTGGATTGGCCTGCACAAACGCCAGACCTAAATCCCATAGAACATTTGTGGGGGATTCTAAAGCGTAACATTAGAAAGCATCCAATTACATCTAAAGCAATTTTAAAAATCGTGTTATTGGAAGAATGGAATAATACTATCGCAGAGGAATGTCTTAAACTTATAAGTACTCTGCCGAAAAGAATAGCTGCAGTGATTAAAGCTAGAGGTGGCCCAACAAAATACTAATTACTTTAATAAATTGTTATTATTTTGCCCCACTCCAACCGGTTTTCATAATATAGGAGTTAATGTAAGGTGCCTAATACTGTATATTGCCCAATAGGTTCCTGAATGAATGGCCTGCTGAAGATATGTTGACGAACATGTTGCCGAGAGTTACCCAACGTATTCCCTAATAAGTGGCCTGCTTTAAAAACCGATCCTTTATTTAAATATTTTTTCGACAAAAATTCTGTTGATTTTTTTTATCGAACCAACTATTGCAACAATCTGACCTCTTCGCACACGTAGGAATGTCACGCTCGGCAACAAGAAAATTAGCATAGCGATGCATGTAATTCAGTTTCGAACTTGAAGGACCTGGTATTTGAAACTGCCAATTCATCTTTAATTTGTACGCACGCAAATGTAATCCCTTGTTTATTGTAATTAATTACTGAATGTGAACTGGCTTATTTACGCAACGGCTTATCTCACGTGTGCAAGTAATCATTAAATGAGAGCCGCATAATCAGCCAGCGTTGAAAATGGACGAGATACAAACATAGATAACGAGAACAGAGGATTACGTTCAACAACTTCCTGATCGTAATCAAGAGAATTAAGGCCCCGAAATAGAAATGAGAGCACAACCTGCTTGCCGGGTTTATTTTGAAATAGAAAGGCCTACGCTGTTACTTCCTCTATTTCACTGTTCGGACAATTTATATTTTTTTAATTTAAATACTGCAACATGGAAAAAACGTACACGTCAATCGGTGCCAAAACGCAAGTCAGAATATTCCAGTGAAATAATGAATAATAAAATTTATTCATAATTACATAAATAAATACCCTGGCTTGACGTTAAGGGGAATCGTAATTGAAATGCACAGCTCTGAAATGAATATTCAATTTGATAAACTTAATTTCCTTATCTAAGAAACACTTTCATTTTTATTTAGATAATTAGCGAGCTTTGTTTACGAATTAAATACGCATTCACGGCCACAACTTTATCTAGTATTGGAGATGTTTGGTATTCAAGTTTTGGCATTTAAACTCAATTTAAAATTAAGGTTTATCGTAGAGTCGTAAATTACGGTGTAAAATTTATTGTCAAATTGTCAAATCAACCAACGAACACTCACTGTAACAAATTTTACACAAAAATTAACGGGCCTGTTATAATTTTAGAAAATTAAAATGTGCATGGACTTGATGTTAACAAGAAAAAATTAACATGACTATTAAGTTTGAAGTTTCTTAAATAATAAACAACTATGAAGTACGACTTTGTTTTCACTTTCAATGTTTAATTACTCATTATTAAACCGTGTTCATTTAATTTGTTAATTTTCACCTTTCTTTTTCAAACCGTAAGCGTTCAACTTAATACTATTGTCCATCGAATCAATTAGGTCAAATCTACGAACAAATATTAGAATTTGTTTTTAACAGAGGCAAATGTAACAAAACATTTTTTTCAATCAGTATGTAGTTGAAATACACATAATCATAATTACCTAGACGCTGATGTGATTATATGCAATCAAGGCTTTATTGGTATAATTTTAATACAAACAAAATCAGATATTCACACTCAATCCTTAAGTCCACGCTATACAGGATATATTACAACCTCCGACCAATACACACCACACGTTACAAATTGTGCGGGACATTATTATAGATTTGAAACTTATAAAATACTTAAGGTGCTTTGTCATCTAATTTGTAACTCAGGCAACCCATTTGTACATTCTTAAACACATTAAATTTGCTCTAAAAATATTTCATTATTAAACAAATTAAACAGTTGCTCCTCTACATTTATATCCGACTGTGTGGATTGCGCTGTGCTCTGATTGGTTTAAACAGGAATAAAAACTGGCCAATCAAGTATAACCAAATCAGGTGTAAGTGCAATGTACTGTCACCAGTGTTGCCAATTTGTGGGAATTTTTATGCCTTAAAAATGCAAAGAGGGGCATTTTTTGAGGAAAAGGAAATTTTTGAAAACAAAATCAATGAAGTTTTGAGCGAAAGAAGCATAAAAGGGAATCTCTATCCCAATGTGAGGGAAAAACGATTGTCAATAGTTGGGATCACTGACTGTCACTTTCAAAAGCAAAATATAGTTTCTTTCCAAACTTGAAAATGACATTGATCTGGACATTGTTAATATCCATGGATTTTTTTTTTCTATTCACCTTCCATTAATAACAATTTATTACTTATTAATAATTATACGCAACACTAACAAGAAGCAAAGTGACTCACTTTTCCCTCCAAACTGACGGTTTACTTAACCCCAGGTTTCCACATTAAACTAATTTATCGATAATTATACGCAAACGAATGACTTTTACTTGTTGCATTAGATAAGAGGTCAAATTAATTTTTAAATGAGGAAGACAAACATCTGTTCAAATTTTTAGATCAAAAACTGAAATCTTTCCACAGATAGGTATACAGTAAATAACAATTTAGGCCACTTCAATTACTTTTATTTTCCATTTTTGAAGGCCCCCGTTTACGTCATAATTATCTGATGAATATATTAATGCAATTCCAGTTGATTAAAAACGAATTGTAACAAAACAAATTATAGAATGCCATCCATAAAACCCATAGGAAAAACAATTAGGTATTATTGATTTTTGTGAAAAGATTTTACCTACGATTAAATTAATTCTTTCATCAAAACGAAAGAAAAACAACAAACCCCATCTGATTGATTAGTTAAAATTTGGTGGAAATTCTCAAAAGGGAAAATAGCAATAATTTGAAAAGTATTAATCTTTATCTTGCAGAATTGTTGCAATCACACAACCAATAACCTAAACAGAATAATTATAACCAAAAATGACTTTCCTTATGAGTTTTCAAAATTAAGATATTGTCATAAATTATTTAAAAACTTGATCAGTGAAAAAGGAAGACAAATAAACACCAGCATTAGAATATTGCCCCATATAAGTTATTTTTTACATAAAATAGAAGTTTTGTTAAAAAAAGCACGTTTTTGTTGAATTAAACTTTTGATAAGTAAACCTTCCGTTTATTTTTTCGTTTCATATATGCGAGGGTAAAACGGTAAACATGCTTTTTTGTGTAAAAACAATCATATTTTTATTTTACCGATTGAAATCACTTTTTAAAAATCACGTTTAAAATCAAATTGATTTAATCAAGCGATTTTTAAAAATAAAAATTTTTTAAGATAAAAATCGCCCGATTTTTAAAAATAAAAAGATTCTCATTAAAGAAACAAAACTGGGTTAACTTTCTTTCTAAAATTAAGATATATTTTAAGACTTTGACAATTTTCAATTTTTAACTTAAAATAAAATAAAATTCGATTGATTAAATAAATCAAGAAAATTTATAAAATTAAAAAAATTATAATTTAATAAATAATAATAAAAAAGTGTCTTCAGATAAACAAAACCGGTTCGACTTTCTAAAATAATGATATATTTTAAGATATTTGACAAATGTGCAATTTTTGACGTAAAATAAAACAAAAGACGATCGAAAAATAAAAAACCATAAAAATATAAAATTATCATTAAATAAACAAAACTGGACCGACTTTCTATAATTAAGATATATCTTAGGACGTTTAACAACTGTGCAATTTTTGACGTAAAGTAAAACAAAAGACGATCGATTAAATAAATGAAGAAAATGTATACAATTAAAAAATAATAATTTAATAAATAATAATAACAAAAAATTCCTCTGATAAACAAAACTTGTCCGACCTTCTACACTTGTAATATACTTTAAGACATTTGGCAACTGTGCAATTTTTGACGTGAAATAAAACAAAAGACGAACGATTAAATAAATGAAGAAAATTTATAAAATTAAAATAATAATAAAAGAATTATCATTAAATAAACAAAACTGGGCCGACTTCTTATAATTAAGATATGTTTTAAAAAGTTTGATGATTATGCAATTTTTTTAGGTAAAATAAAACAAAAGACGATCGACAAATAAAGAAAAAACTGATTTATTCAAATTATTTTTATTTTTAAATATATTTCTTTTTAATTTACTTAAAATTATTAATGAAATCTGTACATTTGTTTTTTATTTAAAAATATCAAAAAAAATCACGATTTTTTTATTTAAACAAATGGTTTTGATTTCTTTTTTTGAGTTGTGATTTTTATCAACACTATTCAGAAATGATTTTTAGTTACGAACTTTATTAATGGCACTGTGTAACATAAGCAAAGGGACCAACGTTTTGAATTGTTATTTTAAGGGCTAATTATGGAAACCCGAATATTCTATAACATCCTATATTTATTTTCGCTAATTTAATCGAAACTTACATACTTAAATTGGCAGACATACAGTGACTATTCAAATTTCTTTCCAATCACGTTATATCTCTGGCTCTAAGATCCCACTCTTTCACATACTTTGGCAAAACTATTTTTGATTTGGCCAAAAGACGGTTTGTTTATGCGTTGTTTTTTGAGACAGGACACATCATAAGATTCTTCGTGGTGGCATCATGGTCAAAAGTGGAGAAGAAACTTTATTATATTTCAACTATTACTTATTATTTAACCTGAAGAAGACATTAATAAAGAGCGAAACGTCGACTTTTAAATTGTCTAATTAGTAACTATTTTTGTTAAAGTAAAGCATTAGAGATTGTTTAATTTGATACACACGTACAAAAGAAAAATGACAAAGTGAGATTTTGCAAAATTATTGCTCCATTTTGGAGTAAAAAGTTCGATACTAATTTAACTTTTGTACTACGATAAATTCTCGTAAGTGTGACGATAATGTTTCAACAAATTGTTGTATAAAATTCTACGTCTCATGTAAAAATTTACTACAACAGACTGTGACGATTTTATTTTCACATTTTGTTATATACACATTATGTTAAACTATAATAGAATCGCAATGAAAAGTTTTCTGCAATTTGAAAATGATTAAATTATTAACTCGTTAGAAAAAAATACCATCGGATATGTTAACATCTTACACAAATCGTTGAATAGTATTGAAGTGGGGCGTAATCACGTGATTAATTGCGTCTTCTTATTGGCCGCTTAATGCAGATGACGATTAAGTGGCACAAGTGACCTTTTATTTATAATGAATAAATTTGTGAAAAATAAACCGCCTGAACGTAATTCAGTACAGTGCTGCAGAAATTATTTATTTATATTATTATTATTAAGTGTAAAATGTTCAGACAATATATGGAACCAGTAACACAATTTGAGTGATTGTTAACACAAAGTATAACATTCGTATACATAATATTGTAATGTTTTTATTGAAAATATAAATTAGAAACTAGGACAGGTCGGTTTGGTTTGCAGCAGTGTTGCCAACCTTATCGATATGTTGGTTGTTCTACTGACAATTTTACCTTTTTACGATTTGTTACCGACCTACCCTTTTCACTCAGATATACCAACAAATTTTGTGAGGCTACATTGTTTAAATTTTTTAATAGATTGGGCTACACAAATTAAGCAGAGGTATGACTTCAAAAATATTGTAATGCAACTACTTGAATGTCTTAATACAGATCTTATAAAAGACCATTACCATATTACAATTTTTTTCTGAGGCTTAAATGTTAATACTATAATTATTGCTGTTCCTACAGGAATTCAAATTTTTAGCTAATTAAGTAATTACTCTCCATGGAACTCAAATTAATTATTTTACTGTTCTTCAAATATACGAATGTAAGGAAGTCCCTTTCACTCTTGCCATAAATGTGTTATCACAATTTCCATATACAGTGCAGTGCGGTGATGAAGTAACGCACCAAGCGACAAAACACCTTTAGCGTTACTTTTTCGAAAAATGTTCGAACAGGTCGATTTTATTTTTAAAAAAGACATGTTTTACAACCAATTTTAATTTTATGTCAGTTACCACTTTTGCACCGTGACGTCATCGACATTTTTTTAATGACAACCTATTTTTTTAATGTCATTTGAAAGCACCCGTTTTTCCGAGTATAAAAATGATAATGAACCGCTATGATGCATAAGAAAATTTTGAAGAAAAAAATTATTGAAAAATGGAAATGTGATTTTTAATCTTAATAAAATTTCAACCTAAAATACTACTTTCTTATAAAAACATAACAAAACAACTTAATAAAATTACAATAAATGCTGAAAATGTCCTCCACCAACCATTTGAAACCATCGCAAGAGTCAACAGCGTTAACACGAGCTGGTCACCATCAACAATACTTCAAATGATTGATTAGTAGGATTGATAGGCCGTGAAAACAAAAAGTTTAGTTGTTGAAGTTACATTCGTTAGAATCCAAGTCGCTATTTTTTTAAAATGATATTATAAGTAAAAAAATGGAATTAACCAGAGAGCATTTTCGATTCATCATTTATTATGATTTTAAAAAAGGTTTAAGCGATTATGAGTGCAAAAAGAGTTTAGATTCGGCTTTTAGTGAACAAGCACCTTAATTCGCTACAATTTACCGATGGTATAAGGAATTTGAACGTGAAAGGAATTCTGTTCAGCATCAAAAAGGAGCACGGCCTCCTCCTACGCCTGTTAACGAGAAAAATATTGCTGCTGTTAAAAAAATAATTGAAGAGGACAATGAAGCCACTTATACAGTAATAGAGCATCAATTCAAGATTGGATTCTCAGCTGTTAGAATAATCAACGTTTCAAAAAAGGGCTAGTTATTTTCTGCTGCATCGCCTTTCTGACTTCCAAAAAGCAGAGCGTGTAAGATTCTGCCATGAAACTTTAAATTTCTTAAACAATGGCGGACACCAAATTTTTACCAAAATAGTGACAGGTGACGAAACTTACATTCCCTTTTTCGACTACCTATCCGCCAAGAGAGTCGTGCATGGATTCACGAAAATGAGGAAACTCCCACTATGACCAAGAAGTAGCGAGCTATGAAAAAGTTATGTACCTATGCGGTATTCTTCAGAAGTATGGACGTAGTAAAGGCAATTAAGCTGGATGGACAAGAGACAGTTACAACTAATTGGTATATTGAAAACGTTTGCCTGAAGTGTTCAGTAGAGTTCCAGACAAGGGAATTATGCTGCACCACAATAATCCATCTTCCCATACTTAAACTTTAACTCTCCAGTTTTTGGCTGAAAAAAATATAATACCAAGTGACTTTTAATGATTGAGGCAAATATATGTTGGGAACACTGAGGAATTGGCAGTATCTGTTAAGTTCGTTAATTTTGCATGGTTGCGTAGTTGTAGGTTAGAATTGATGTTTACAGTGATGACGAAGACTGTAAGCGTAAGCAGCACTGAACCCTTTGAGATAAGTTATTGAAAACATTATTAAAATTTCAGGTGGTCCCACATTTGCAATTGCCTGCTGCAATTCTTCCAAATTGTTTAATACGTATTCTGAACACCACATTATTTAAATATGGAAATAAGAAGTTCGGGTTTAATAGAGTATTACAGCAAATGTTCAAAATGTTGGGCTCCTTCACGTAAGCAGCACTGAATCCTTTGTGATAAATTATTGAATACATTAATTAACGTTTCAGGTCTGATATTTACAACTGCTTGCACAATTCCGTGCTGTAATTCTTCCAAATTGTTAAGATGATTACGGAACACCACATTTTTTAGATGCGAAAATAAAAAGAAATCCAGGGTTGTCAAATCGGGTAATCTACTAGGCCACAAACCAGCACTGAATTAAACGCCCTAGAAAAAACTCCTGTAAATAATTTGTTGTGGTTCTTGCTGTGTGGGCAGTGGTAGAATTTTGTTGAAAGTAACCATTTGCTAATTGGTTTATAAATGCTGATATCTGTGGGCATTAATTGTTTCCCCGAAGAATATTGGTTCAACAATTCTCCTCCGAGACATTGCCACCCAAACACCAATTTTAAGTGGATGTAAAGGCACTTCAATCATATTATGAGGATTATGTGCTGACCAAGTCCTATAATTTTGTGAATTGATAAACCCAAAGAGATGAAACCAGGTTTCATGGGAGAAAAAAGTAATATCCTCTTGGTCAATATTATTTAGCAAGTTATTGTTGTACCACTGACAAAACTGAATGCATTGAAGAAAATCGGATGGGTGAAGTTGTTGAACCATCGAAAAATTTGTACGGTCGGAAATGAAGGTGTTTTTTCAAGATCTTCCGAGTGCATTCGTAAGAAACTCCGAAATACAGGAAATTGAAATAGAAAAGCTTAAAAGAACCAAATCCGTACCTACTTGTTGAGAGGCGCGACGTACGGGAAACATGAGGATTCTGTTGTACAATATCATTATCATTTTGTACAACATCGGGTGTTATTATAGTGGGGGTGACCAGTGGATTTTCCTTTTCCTACATTACCGGTTTGTAAGAAACGTTCAATTATTCTAGCACAATGTTATGAAAAAAGACGAAACTCAATTTGTTGTTCAGGGTATATTTCAATAAATTTGTCATAGGCCTGCTGCCGTGAATAAATCCAATTACCATTTTCATTTTGCACTCCGCTTCGAAAATAAGCCACTACTAAAAATGTATTTTGTTCTGTGCTCAAAACCATTTTGATAATAAATTGTGATATTTAAAAATCTGATTTATTTGGTTTTTCTTATTTGACAATAGACGAATTTGAATTTGACAATCTAGTGTAGCAAATTTTGAATTTAGAAATCCAGGACACCAACATAAACATTGAAAAGTGTTGCCAATATAATAAAATAATTTTCAATCGCAAAAAGTCACTCGGTAGTAATAGAAAATCCGAGGTATTCACCTCATTTAGCTATGTGCGACTTTTGGATATTTTTTGGGCTTGAAAGGAATATGCGGGGTAGAAGAGACTGATGCCGCAGTTCACGCTTATTTTGTATTCTGAAAACTGGAGCTTTTGATAGAATGGTCAAGTGTAGCATTGCTGAAGGGAATTACTTCGAGCATATTTAAAATAAAATCCTAGAAAATATTAACCGTGTTTTTTATTCTCAATAAATTCAGCTTAACCTTTGTATTCCCATAAAACAATTTTATCTGAAGAATAAAGAATCTACCGATATTTCCTTAGAAAATTGACCGACTATTACTAGACATATGTTGGCAACACTGGTATGCAGTGGAATTCTCTAGCTACGCTTCTGTTGACAAGGCCCCAAATAGGGCCGAACCAGCTGTAGAGAAGATGCTCGAGAAATCCACTGCAATCAAAGCCGACTTGCAACAACATTTTTATTAATTATAGTTATTTTGTTAACCTCAAAAAAGTTATTGGAGAATCTATGTTGTGGTGTTATTCACACAAGCTGTTCACTTCAAATTACTAAAACCATCTGGAAAGGCGATTTGCCTGCCTGTGGGTCCCTCATACCAGATATCATCCAAATTTTTTCTTTTGTAATTAAAAAAAATTTTCAAGAATTTTGAAGCAGAATACTGGCTTAACGAAGCATTTTTGAATGTTGGTTCAATCGTCTTATTTTGAGCTCAGTAATCTGTGGTTAAGCCATGTTAAGTCGTTATTTAGCGACATCCTATATTAAAAGGCATTTTCCAGAGGTTTGATACACCCTGTACAGATGATCGACCAAAAAAAAAATTAGTCATTGGTTTGTTGCCAAAGCCAATCCACAAATATGCATGAAGTTAACTGACCGGAATAAATATATTCCGATTTATTAAACCCCCTCAAGCACGTACGGCGTACGTAACCACAACAGTTACATAAACAGTAAAATACAGTAAACAATTGTATAGTAATAATTTGAAGCGTTCTAGATCTCTATAGTTAATACCATAAAATTGTTCTATACGCAGGGTCGAAATCTCCAAAATTAAAGACCACTTAAGTATGTAGATAGTAAATAGTGAAAAATTAGGGGGTCGTATTTTTTTCCAAAAAGGTATTAATAAAGGCCTAAGTAGGTTTCGTAATCAAAAATTATGCGCAATTAAATAAGTGCTGATGCCAAGTCAAAAATTATTAGGCTAGCAAGACGACAAGATCAAAAATGAAACTTTGGCGTCTAACAAATTGGGTTGCCCACAATTGAGTAGTTCCTCCGCAGTTACATAAACACGTAAGTTCAAATTTTGCCGATTATGTATTTGAAAACACGTAATTTGGAGAAGGCAAGGGAAAACGTGAAGAAACTCCTAACTATGGAAGTTATACACATAATTCTAAACAATACGTCCGCTCGGTCCAAACTGCGACAAACTAGTTTTGTTATTACACGGGATGTGTAGAGGAACAAGAAAAGAATAAGCATATGACGTAAGTCCATCATTAGGTGGCCGTCACCACAATTAAAAAAAAAATATTTACATCCACGCAGGGTGAATACAGGAGAAAACTGAGGTATACCTATCAGTCGCAGTGGACGTATTGTTATCCATAATATCCGCAGGCATTTAAATCACTGCACTGTTTAACAATAAATAAGAACTGTACGAGTATACACACATTCTGCTTTATTACACTCACTAGCATAACTTATTTGGTAGGATTTTGGTAGCAAAAAATACGAACACACATGTCGAAAACACTCGCGCTGTTGCTTTCGAAAATCACGACGCGTAAGGCACTATTCTCGGTCGAAAATCTCGATTAGAAATAAATTGACCAACAAGTGTCAGCCATATTGGTTTTTCCACGGTCGCTCAACTACTTCTGCGCATTCTACAACGCATCTAACTAAAATTGTTCGTTTACATCCAATTAAAAAAAAAAAAAAACCTGTCATATTTTTATTAGGTACTGCTATTTCCCCCTTGTATGCATGTTTAACAAGTTAACAACAAATTGCCAGATTGAGCGATTAGATAAACGCGCGTTAATCACTCCGATAATTTGGCTCAGTTTTAATCCGATAGCCAAATACTAGATAGTTAGTAGACAATACGTCTCTGAGAATAACACCGCGTTTTCAATACAAATGCGAATTTCAACTAGTCTATGTTTGTACCTCAGTAGTAAATAACATTAACATACAAATGGCACATAAAACCACAAATGACTCATTTCGTATTTATTAAATCACGGTTAATAATAAATGTTTGTACTAAAACAAAGTCGTAAAACGGCTTTTTTATTAACGTTATCACTACAGTATTTAATGATAATATTAAAACTGGGGAAAATAAACAAATGGAAACTGCCGATTTAATTATTTTACTTTTTTACGAATGTGCGAGAAACTGCAGATTGCTAGAACTGCGTTTAACTTGCGGCGTCATCTTGCGTTGCTTGTTATAACGAAGACCTTGCCACTCATATTTTGCGTAATTAAAAAAGAATTATTTTAGAATTATTTTGTTTTATTTAAGTGCCTAGTTATAATTAACTAAAAATAAGAACACTTGATAAAACATTTTATGAAAACAAAGTACAGAATGTCTCTCTGGTGATCGGAGACGACCT
Source organism: Serrognathus titanus (assembly GCA_039766575.1). Taxonomy (NCBI): domain Eukaryota; kingdom Metazoa; phylum Arthropoda; class Insecta; order Coleoptera; family Lucanidae; genus Serrognathus; species Serrognathus titanus. Next base: position 3,468,372 of record CM077911.1, read on the forward strand.
TGGACAAATGTCGGTTGATGGTCCTGTTGAACCTTTCCACCATTCCGTCCGACTGTGGATGAAGCGCAGTGGTCCTAGTTTTCCGTACACCAAGCAGAGTACACACATTCTTGAATAAGGTCGATTCAAAGTTCATTAGTATGCTTCAACCCACTTGCTAAAATAGTCCATTACCACGACGATGTACTTATTTCCACTATTTGTTTCTGGAAATGGACCTGCTACATCGATGGCAACTCTCTCAAAAGGACTTCCCACGTTACACTGTTTCATGGGAGCCTTGCCTCGCCTGTGAGGACCGTTACTGGCTGCGCAGACTACACATTTCCTGCACCAATTCTTTACGTCTTCCTTGCAATTCACCAAGTAGAATCGCTCGCCCACCTTCTCCATAGTCTTCTTGATTCCCAAATGCCCTCCCGAAATACCATCGTGAAGTTCCCTCAGTCCTCAGGAGGAAGTGTCTACCATATAAGTACTTGTAGAAATGTTCTATCGTCTTTACCACTTCCGGGAGAGGGTAACTCAAAATAGGAGCACTTATCAAGTACCGCTTTAGTTGTTCAAAACTAATTTGGCAATGTTGGTCCCATTCAAGCGGACGACCTTCTTCGGTGAGTTTTGTCAAGGGCTTAGCGATGTCTGCAAATCCGGGAACATAGCGCCGATAGTAAGTACACAGGCCTAGGAAACTTCTTATGTGGTGTTTATTTTTGGGTGTTGGCCAGTCTCTCACCACCTGAATCTTCACTGGGTCCACGGCGATTCCATTTCCATTAACAATGTGGCCCAGATAATTCACTTCCTTCTGGAACAGATGGCACTTCTTAGGGCTAAGCTTTAGTCCAGCTCCGCGAAGCCGCTGGAACGCTCCTTCCAGATTCTTCAGGTGGTCGTCGAATGTTTTTCCCACCACAATTATGTCGTCCAGGAACACCATGCACGTTGTCCAGGACAAACCCTCCGGAACCGTCTCCATTAGCCTCTCGAATGACGCTGGGGCATTACATAACCCGAACGGTATCACCGTGAATTGCCATAGTCCCATACCAATAGAAAACGCTGTCTTTTCTCGATCTTCGGGCGCTAGCTGCACTTGCCAATACTCACTCTTTAAGTCTAAAGTCGAGAAGATCTTCGAACCGACCAGAGTGTCCAAGGTATCATCAATCCGTGGCAGAGGATAGCTGTCCTTGTGGGTGACATGGTTGAGTAACCGGTAGTCTACGCAGAACCTCGTGGATCCGTCCTTCTTCTTCACAAGCACTATTGGTGACGCCCACGGGTTGCTTGAGGGTTCTATTACATTGTCCTTTTCCATCTCACGAATAATGCGTTCCGCTTCCTCACGTTTCGCCAAGGGCAACCTCCTTGGAGCTTGACGGATGGGTCTTTCTTCTCCGGTCTCTATCTTGTGTTTGACAACGTCAGTTCTTCCCTTAGGTCTGTTTTTTATTTCGAACACGTCCTGAAAGCTATCGATCAGGTCCCTTGCTTTTGTTTTCTGCTCTGGAGTCAACTCCTGGGCTGACGGCATGACCATTTCCAACAACTTCTTCGGGACCTTCGTCTCTTGCATCTTTACTTCAAGTTGGCGGGAAATGGAGGACACCATGGCGCAGCTTCCCAAGATTGTCCCTTTCTTGATGTTGACGGGGAAACAGTTGACGTTCATCAGGCGGACTGGTACTTCCTTTCTCGCCGTTAACAATGCTTTCCCAACGAGAACTCCTCTTCCAATCTTCAGATCGTCAGTAATAGGTTCAACCATAATAACTTGTCCATCTTGGAAAACGCCGTTCAGATTGGCATCGACGATGACCTCGGTCCTGCTGGGTAGCACAACGTCTTTGGCGAGGATAACTCGAGCGGCCATGTCTCCTCGTTGATGTAGAATCACCTCCTCGTTATTGACAGCCATGATGTCACGCTTCAGATCCAATTGAAACCCATGGGCACACATGACGTCCATTCCCAGAATCGCCTCGTCCTCTATTTCTGCTATCAATGCACGGTGTTTGATGGGAGTCGCTCTAATGGTAATAATCACCTCTACTTCACCTTGGACAGTTGCTGATGTTCCAGTTGCTGTCCTCAGTCTCCACTAATAACTAATTTATTTACAAAACTTAACACTAATTTATTTTTAATGGACTAAGAATAATTTATTTTTACAAGCCGAGCGATTAAACAGTTACTAAACTCTGTGTTGAACCAACTAAGTCTGCCCTCTGGTCTCCGTACGCGTATATTTATATCCCGGGGACGCTTTCCAGAGCTTCTCTAGGCTATTCTATTCTATTCTGTCTGTGGAATCATTTCGAATCGCTCCCGACGCTTCCGCGGACGGCTCCGGCCAGATGCCCGTAGTTCGTCACAATATGTAAATTAAAAAAAAAGACAATTTGAAAGAATGCTGACAAAACACACAAAATAATAAAAATAAATAAAATTTTAAAAAAATTGATTTTACAAGCTAATTTAGTAGATTAATAATTAAAAGAAAACGAAAACAACAATGAGAAAGCAAAGGACACGAAATAATTGAATTAAAAAAAACAAGAAGTTTAATTGAAATGGCTGCCGGTTGGAACCGCGTCACGACTGCTGTCGACGTTTCGTTCTCCATTGCAGAAGAACCTCCTCAGAGCTGCTACTGCTGCTGGCAGTGTTGCTGCTGTTGGTGGGGTTGCTCATCAACTAACGAAAAGCAACAGTAACACCATCAGTAGTAGCAACACCACCACCAGCAGCAGCAGCAGCCCTGAGGAAGTTCTTCTGCAATGGAGAACGAAACGTCGGCAGTAGAAACAGTCCTGCTTCCAGCAGGAAGCCAATTCAACAGCTGCGGAAGCCTTCAAGTTAAACATGAAGTAATAAAAAAATTAAATAATAAAGACAAAAGAGTTTATTTTACCGCACAATTCACTGGATTGATAAATTTAAAAGAGGGCTGTTTGAGAGGAAAGTGATAAAACAAAGAAAACAAATTTTAAAAAGTATTTAATATTAAATAAAATCAAAACAAAAGACAATCGATTTTAGAGCACAATTCAGCAGATAAAAAAGAAACAATTGCAACCAAACTGTGACAAAACAATGAATTGTTTGCCTTGCCAAGAAGGCAATCAAATCAGAAATAACTTTGTGCTTCCATAAAACAACTGAAAACACGGAAGTCGAATGAGTTGCCTATTTTCAGTTTTGATGGCGTCACAATTTCAAATTATACGTGGTTATAATTATTTTATAGTCTATAGCTTCCAGTTTCTTTTGTCAAAATAAAATTTGAAAATCACTTAAAAAATCTCCTAATTCTTAATGATTTGAAAAAAATTCCTTAAAAAGAGATCTACTCCTTAAGTTAGCAACACTCTGTGTACGGGTATCGGGTATGACATGCAGTGCCCAAATTTAGTTATCATTTTGGACAAGAAATTACTATTAGTAAGACTCTCTCCTGTTTATTCTTTACTCTTTAATGAGCGAACTATCTTCCAGATCCAGTTAGTGTACTTTCTTCAAATTAGATCACAGTTGCCTTGATTAATAAAGGACCAGTCCTTTATCCGGCCAGTGGCGTTTGCAAAAAGGCTATTTTGTTAAAGTATTTGTTAGTTGTTAGTTGTCTTTCATTTGAACTCAAATCTTGTAAATTTTTTGTCTATGTTTATTGAATAATAAATCATAAATATATTGCATTTTTGCCACTCCCAAATACTGCGCTAGTTTATAATAATCACTTCTCTGAAAATAGTAACAAATCACTCTAGTGTGGCTTCGGAACAGAAAAATTGTTCTGAACTAAGAAAGCGAACGGTCGGATAAAGGACTGTCCTTTATTAATCTAGGCGGCCGTGAATTGAACAATACCACAATCACACAATGTTAAAGTCCCTAGATATTAAAGTATCGCCAATGCAGCCCCCATTTTGTCGCCAAATTTAAAAGTTGTTTACAAATGTTATCATTTCAATAAAGGTAATTTAGGACACCGTAGTAATTTATGCACATTTCAACTTTAATAATCGAATTATATATTCCCTCAACTAAATTAATTCATCTTAGTTAAACCACAACTAAGTTAGTTCCCGAGTCTCGTTTCTAAGGACTTAAAAATTGTCTGAAATCGTTTTCCGAACGACCAGAGCAATTTCAGATCGCAACTTGGCATTTTGTTATATTTATTAATTCTCTCACTTTGATTTTTCTAAATTTTAATCCGCCAATTTGATGCCGTTACACACCCTTAATGAATGGCGATACTTTTGTTATCCAGCGACTTTACACGATGCAGTTTATAATTTTTAATTTTCAATTCTTTTATATACATTATTTATTTGAGACAGATATTTTTCAAGCAAATGAAAATGCTTTAATTGCGCCACTATCTTCCATTTGCAATGTGAAATTGCAAAATAAAAAAAAAATAAACATATATGTATCTGCATCAAGCACACTGTATTTATTAAATAATAACAGAAATAGTTTACTTAAGAATATGATATTATATCAACAGAAGAAAATATTTAATAAATTGTTTATTAGTTCTGCATTTCTGTTTGTAATAGAAATCAATTTATACAGAAACACAGAAGAACAACTATTAAAAGTGCGGAATAATAACTTATAAAAAACATACTACAATTGTTACTACTGATTTTAATGAACGGATAAAAGAAATCATAGGGCAACTTAATATCCAGCGCAGGAGGATCTACGAACTTTTTCATTTTTTCCCCAGTCACATCAAAAAACATAACTTCCATCTGCAAATCCGCCTCAAAATAAATACGCTTTTCCTTGACATCACTCTCATATAAATTCTGTTTATTCTCAAAGTGAAAAGTCGTCCACAGGATTTTCTCCTGATTGTGCAAGTCAGACACAACTTCCCGACCATGGTAAAAATCAACTTTTAAGTGCGTGTAGATCCCATTGCAAAACAACTTGGAGGTTCTATTATTTAACAACCCCTTGGTGTAATTCAGTACTTCGTCCGGTTTAATACTGTAAGAGACAGGCATCCAATCTTTAATACTACTAGCATTTGCGTTGCCAAATTTGCCTATCAATCCACTCTCGTTTCCTACTTTAACTGACCAATAATTAAAAATATTAATTTGAAGTTGTCTACACATATTGGCCGCTGTAAGATTTGCTTTGAATTCAATTTGGTTCTTCAACTTACACTTCACAATCATGTTATAACCGAATTCAATGGGGGTATTAGTGCTGTTATTTAAGATGCATAATCCATTTGTATTTGAAGGAAAAGTCATGAAATTATCCGTGAAATCTGAATAATCTCTGCGAAGTGTTTCGGTGAAATTACTAGCGGATGAGTTGCTGGAGTTTCTCATTGTTATCAAACGTGCAATTAGTATTGGTTTCCCAATAATATATCCGGGATTGCCACTGCGAATCAAGGAATAATTTAAAGTGTGATTAATCCATGAATAATTCACTTCAAACGACTGCAAGTACAGAGGATTATTTTGATTCAAATTGAACGTGACGTCTTCAAGCACAATAAATGCTTGGACTTTGCTTATGCCTCGTGTTCCATTGTGGTAGAAATCGTATTTAACCATTCGCACTATGTTATTGCAGAATTTTTCATTATTATATAGGCTAAAGTGACAGTTAAATTTAAACTTGTCGATACGGGTTGGCACTGAACATTTTTTCAAATTTTTCTCACAGACTTTCACTTCTAGTGGCACACATATATCCTTTGGGCACAACTGTAAACCAAAGACAAATAATAACTCAATAATAAATTTAATTAATTTTTTTACCTTGAAGTGAGTTTCATTCCAAGTAGAGTTTATTAATTCAGGATGAGCTATGATTGTAATATTTTGGATGAAATTTTCTAAACTTAAGGAATCGTTGTCTTCGTTTATTATAGTGTGAGTGCATTTTGCTTTGAAGTTTTTTAAAAACTTCACCGTTTTCTTAGTTAAACATGCACTTGTCAGAAAATTATAAGGCAGTTCTGAAAAGTAAAATATTAGAAAATATAATAGCAACTAAAGGAATGTACCGAAAGGTTGAATTGCACTGTGATTTTTTAAAATCCACACAATTTGGCCATAGTAAAACCTTGAAGTTGGTAAAAACACAATATCAGTCTTATTTAATTCAATCGATGACCAAGAATACTTTTTGCTCTTTTGTAAATGTGCATCTTCCAATGAGTTTAATTTCTAAAAATAATCAACATGAAATGCAGTCACTAACACACGAGTGTAGCTCTACCATTTCTTTATGAATACTGTAGGAAGCAGGCAAGTTACTTTTTACAATGCAAAATAAGCCATTCTGTGTGACTTCCCATTCATAGGCGGTGTTATTTTTATAAATATACGTGGTATATTTGCAATAACTCGTATCATAGACCCGATTTTCATCTCTGTCACATTTTTCGAAAACCAACTTGTTCTCATAACTACAATCTTTATCACAGCAACAATTTATATCACATATTTGAAGCTAAAACAACATGCAATAAAAATAAAGCTTGCTCTTTATAAACGAAGTCACCTGCAAATCACAAGAGCAAACTTGTTTATTTGAATATCCCTTAATTTCTTGGGATATTTTGGTTTCATTGTCTTTCTTATCTTGAGGTGGTTCCTTCGTCGTTAATGTAGTACAATTCGTACTATCCACATCACAACTTGTCTCATTATCACTTAGTGATGCAATCGTTACAATTTCAGTCGTAAAATTGTCTGCATCTGTTGTGAAAAATGGTTCTATACTACTCTCTGTAGCCACATCGTTTGTTACATTTGATTGTACTTGTGTAAGCAAAGGTAAAATCATCACAATAAATACTGCACGTTGCATTTTACTTTTACTTGGCTAATAAGGTTTATACTCGACACCGAACTTATTAAAATTTCTGAGGACAACAGAAATTTCAAAAGTCACTACTCCCATCGCTTCCGTATTCAATCTAAATCTGTCGTTGGATGAAAATATTAAGTCTGGGTACCTCAACTGAGGCCCACCTCCTAAAAAATATTGCACGAATCTCTCCTTCACTGTGCCGAATGGTCTCCAAGTGTAGCAGTCCAAAACGTGGGTGCCCGGGCTTGTGGGGACTGTTACAAATCCGTAGCCGAAGAGGTGACTCCTTCCAAGCCAGTCAAGGTGATAGACCTGAACATAAATTTTGGGCCAACCTATAAAAGTCAGTGAGTTGGAAGTATTTGGGGGAGGTTTGTCGAAAGTTACCTGGAATGCCTGTCGTTGCTAGGTGAATGTCGATGGGATAACACCAGCTGCAAATGTCTTCGGTTTCAGAACTCGCTACTTGAGTTTGGCCTTCTTTTTTTCCTCCTATTACTTTCCAATTATTTCCTAAAAATAGTTCGTCAGATCGATATTTTTTATCTTTATTATTTTGTAATAAAAGTTTAAGTTATTAATATGAACAGATGATATGAAAATATTAACATTTATTTATTTATTTATGTTAGCTCTGGGTTACCTCAGATTTTGAATTGCAGTTATTGGGCTACAGATCTTTTCCCAAAACGCTAAAAATGATTAATAAAATGAATTGGTTCTCTTCCACATTTTATTAAATTGCGTTTTTTCAACAAACATATTCGATTTAACAGCAACATTTTCGATAAATAACTACTTTAATCTAAAACTCTTTTATTTTGGTGATTTATACATAATTGCTTTCTTTACATTGCGGATTTTTGAATTTTTGGGGCTAATTTGAAAATCAATCAATCAATCGATATTTTATTTCCATAGACATGAATACATTGTATAGGATGTGTCAATAGCATACTTAATGATAATAATAGTAGCATACAGAAAGAAATACAGTGTAGGGTGGTGTAACTTAAAATATTTTTTACACTTATCTACGAACACAAACACATCAAAATTAAAACATATTCCATCAAACAAGGAAAGAGAATTCGAAAAATTGTTTTAACAAATATAAACATTTGCGTATCAGGTATTGCCTTAATAAACGTTTAAATTTCTTTACATTTGCAGCAATTTTGATTTCGAGTAGTAAGGAATTAAAAGCCTTAAAACCAATTATATTAGGCGCATTACTGGTGACAGTAACTCTGCTAAGCGGGATATGAAAGTCCTCATTATTTTTGGTGTATGATGTATCTCATTGTTTGATGTGAATCTCGATTTATTGTTAAATTTTAAAATAATCGAGTTTAGATTTGAAATAACAAAAATCGAAAGGCTCTGTTTCTACAGTCTCATAAAAAAAAGAAAAAAGCAAGAGAAGAAACGTAATCAACTTTTCAATAAAAAAATTAATAAATTTTAAAAATCGAAGAACTGAGAAGCAAAACGAAAAACACCGTTAATTATTAGGAGAACGAATTTGAAATAATTAAACATTTTAAAAATGACACTGAAATAACGAGAATCGAAGTTTCTGTTACTACATTCCCATAAAAAAGAAGACGTCGGGCAATTCAGAAACGTCATCAACTTTTTCAATAGAAAATTAAATAAATTTAAGAAAAATCGAAAAACTTATAACCAAAGTGAAAAATAAAAGTCTATGATTATTTGGCGAACGGATTTGAAATACAAAAAATTAATTTAAATTAAAAAAAAATAATCACACTGAAGTAACAAGAATTAAAAGCTTCTGTTTCTACGGTCTCATAAAAAAAAATTGACAATTGAGTTTGCTGCACAGTTTAGAAACGTAAACGTAAAAAAAATTTAAATCGAAGAATTAAGAAGCAAAAAGAAAAACAAAATATTTGAAATACATAATTAAAAATTTTAAAAATCACATTTTTTTATATTATTGAAGCGTCAGTAAATTAATGATAATGATAAATTTAAAAAAATAAAAGAATAATAAAAAAATAAAATAAAGGAATAATGAAAACAAAAGGCAATCGATTTTACAAAATATTGGGACAAAATAAAGAAAATAAAAGAATAAAAATTAAATTAAAAAAATAAATTAAAAACAAAAGGCAACCGATTTTAAAACACAATTTAATAGGTTAATAAATTTTAAAATAAAAGCGATTGCAGTAAATGTTATAAAATTTTTCTTATTATACAGGCTGATTCAAAATAAGTGTCTGACCTATTAGGGGCTTACTTACTAAGGTTATGTAAGTACGAAATTGAAATAAATAAATAAATTTAGCGGAGGCATTTGAAAAATAAACCGCTTGTGAATCCTAAATCGAAACTGTTTAAATACCACTGATGACTATTAGAATGCGACGCTTATAAAATTACGTAAGAACCCCCCCGGAGACATTTTTTTATAACGATAAAAAAATTTATTGGCATAGTCACCAACTGTAGCAATAAACGCGTAGTAAAAATGAATGAACTATTTTGACTGCAAATTTATTATAATCGACATTGAATTTGGCGCCTTTTAAAAGTTAAGGTCAAGTTTTTTGTGAGTTTGATATTAATATTAAAGTGAAACGGTGCATATAAACTTAAACTTACGGTTTTTATAACAGATGCTCGATATGACTCCCTTATAGCTGTATGATATGATGATAATTGATGAATGATGCACGTACCCCAGGAAACATTCGATTCGCATTGTTTCGAATTATTTCTGCTGCGACAAAAATGCGACTGTGAAGTTCTTCAACCATGTTAATGGGGTCTTTATAAACCAAACTTTGCATATGGCCCCACAAATAAAAGTCTAAGGGATTCATATCAGACGAGCGGGGAGGCCAAGCTACTGGCCCACCGCGCCCGATCCACCGATTTCCAAACTGAACTGTTAAAAACCCCGCACATTACGTTAAAAAAAAAGACGGTACACCATCGTGTAACCACCACACATCATGTCGAATATTCAGAGGCACTTCATCGAGCAGTTCGGGCACCATATTACTGATTTCAATAAATTTCCATCAATATACAAATTAAGGGAACTTTTCGCGCACTAACACGAACTAATTTGCACTGACAAAATCATAATTATACCTCTGCTACGTATGTCGTAGAAAATATAATTCATTTATTCCGTCTGCACCACAAGTTCGATGTCCGCAATAAATGAATTGCCCGTTATAAATTCTTTCCGAACAAATAAGGTCATTAATAAAAACGTTTTTAGTTTCAGTGCAGGGTGAACTACGTGTTCTGTTTTATTTTTGCGAGAAATTATTGTTTTCGTGACGCAGTACAGTAATTCCAGCGGACACAAAACAATTTACAATTGAATCTTCAAATAATTTTATCTCTAAAACTATGGATAACAGACCCCCCATGACTATAGTTTTTTTGTTTTGTTTTTTCATGTATTACCTGTGGTTAACGGGTCGGATACTTATTTTGAATCAGCCTGTATACGTCTTTTGATTTTGCGAAAAAAAACACCAGAGAATCCCGATTTTTTATAAATAATTACCAAGTATAGTTTTTTTTTTCATATAATACCTATCAGTGTCAAAATTCTAAGGTTTAAATTGGAACCCTGCTTTTACCATTAAATATAGAACAAGAAAAATTGAAATTTCCTAACATTCAGGAAACAGGTACCAACTTCAGAAACATTTGACAGGTATTAGATATATTAAACAAAAACAATACGTATAGTAATTCAACAACAAAAATCACTACATCTGGTGATAAATTATCACCTCTGGCAACACTGTTAAAAGGAGTCGTTAAAATTCATATAATAAACGGACACTTAAAATTGGCACTATCGGTCTACGTTTCAGGAGTGAAAATAATTATTCAGTGACCGTTAAAATAATTTGTTATACAATTTCCACCGGACAAGAATCTATTTGAGTTAATATTCATGTTAAAATTATTTAGGTCGCGACATCCTGCGGTCGATTTTTTACCTAAAAACAAAGTTGTTGAAATCATTAAAACAAAAATCAATACTAATATTATGTATTGAATTCAATAAAAAGAGAAATAGAAAGTGATTACAAAAATCTTCACATAATATTCAAAATTTACTTATTTAGTGGCGCCATCTATCAGACTCTTATAAAACTAATTCTTTTATTTTAATTATTAACTTAACATTAATGTCTAACTAAATCTAAGATTAACAAATTGCAGCCAGGTTGCTACTTAATAAGTCATCCCATACAAGGCAGCCAAGCATGTTCTCAAAGTATATTGAAAATTTTGGTGCTAGTCGGTTTTGATTGCAATGGATTCCCCGAGCATTCTCTGTACAGTATTTCGGCCATATTTGGGGTCTCGTAGTAATGAAGACTAAGGCGCGACATCTTACAATCGCTTTTTGACCTAACATCGCAATTGTGAATAACTAAGACAGGTCGGTTTGATTTGCAATGGAATTCTCGAGCTACGCTTCTGCTGACGACTCTCCAAATGGGGCCGAAACAGCTGTACAGAGGTTACTCGAAGAATTCATTGCAACCAAAAGCGACTAGCAATTTTTTAAAAAGTTGAATCTAATTTAATATTTTTTAAGTAGTAAAGTTTTATCAATAGTTTGAATCGCGACACTTTTTGACACAACTTTGTACAGGAAATGACAAATTGCAGCTTGTTTGCTACTTAATAAGTCCTCCCATGCAAGGCGGCCAATTGTGCTGATAAAGCATATTGAAAGATTTAAGAAATTTTGTTGCAAATCGGTTTTAATTGCAGTGAAACCCTCCACCAATTGCGAATAACTAAGACAGGTCGGTTTGATTTGCAGTGGAATTTTAGAGCTACGCTTTTGCTGACGAGGCCCCAAATGGAGCCGAAAGAGCTATACAGAGGATGGTCGAGGGTTTCACTGCAATCAAAACCGATTTGCAACAAAAAATTTTAAAGTTTTACCGTTAAATTAGAAAAATAAAATAAAAACAAAAGACAATCGATTTTAAAATACCATTTAATAGAATAATAAATTTTAAAAAAAGATCGTTTATATGAAATGTTATAACATTTTGCTTATTATTTAGATTTTGCACCAGAACATTCAGTTTATTTAAAAATAATCACCAGGTATCATTCAATTCTAATTCTAAAAAAATGTCCTTGTTAATAATTATCAGCACTGCATCGAGAGATTGTTAAGGGAATTCTTCAATACAAGTTTGAATTAAATACTGCGACAACTCCGTGGCTGTTATGTGACAATATGTCTCTACTGTGAATTTTTTCTGTTCTTGCAAAAAACTACAAGTGGTGCGGAATCACTGTTTGAGTTGGTAGTGCTGAATTTTAATTTTAATTGGTACAAATGGAGTAATTTCAGATTGTTGACAGCTTGACATTGACAGCCGTCACTTTCCAAGCGTCATTTGACATTTCAAATTCAAAGCTAATTTTTATTCACGTAACCTACAATCTTGTCGTTGTTCAGCTTATGTGAAATCAAATTGTTGCAAATAGCTGAATAAAAAGATGCCAACATTGCCAACTCAAACAGTTATTCTTGACCACTTTGTATTGTATTCGATAAAAAAAACATTTTAATTTAAAAGATTATGGCGTGCTCACAATAAATCCTTTGTTACCGCCAACTCCGACACCAAATAAAAAAATCACTTAATTGTTAAATAATCGTAAACTACTGCATTGAAGTTTAGTGAAAAGTTTTTTTTAATGTTTACTCACTCACCAAATTGCAAACTCCATCTGCAGAATAAGCTCTGTCTTGGAAATTCTTTTGCACTTCTTATTTGGCCGATGATGTGAACCTCTGCCATCAGATGTGTCGGTACTGATTAAAAAGGTAATTGACATGACGTCCCTTAAAATCCATTTTGTTTACAAGATTTAGCTGTTGCCTAGCAACGATGGTTGGTTGCATTTAAATGCATTTAAGGAAGAAAAATGAAAATGTAAAAGTGGCAATGTATAAAATAATATAAGACCAGCAAATGCTTTAGGGTAGATTTAGAAGTAAAATTAACTTACCTGAGGAATAACGGTGAAATTCTGGATTTGCGACGCAAATCCATTATTGTTTACAAACTTCGCCGTTGCTTAGCAACGCTTGGGATATTTCAAAAAGCCAAAAGGCAACATTAATTAGAAGAATTTATGACGAAACGAAATGGTATTACCGCAACAAAATTAATTATTTGAAATGAAAATTACAAATATATTTTAATAGAATATTTCTAATTTAACTCAGAAATAATGAAAATTTAGTTTTGTTTACAAAACTGCGCCGTTGCTTAGCAACAATTGGGGCATTTAAAGAAGTGAGACAGACATACTATTTCAAATCAGAAATCAGATGGACCAATGACGAAGTGAAATGGCGCGTAATCGGGCTTTTTCAAATGTAAAAATAAAATTTATTTATTTATTTGCAGATGAGTTTATTATTAATTCCGTTAATTTTAAATCGCGATCGAATAGAAGAAGCGCTGTTTTGCGGTGAGCAAAAGCGAAACTACGGGGCGCAATTGTTTTAAGATGGCCGAGGAAATTTTACAGTGAAATTTTGCGCGAATGTATTTTGCAGTACGTTCGAAGAAATTATTTATTTAAGCAACACCGAGTGGACAATTACTTTGACCAAACAATTCTCCAAGCAAGCCCCACCTAGGTAAATAGTGAAACGACGTTATTGGGTTTACTGTCTTAAAGGTTATCAATGTATTTGCATTTGCTAACAGGTCCGTTACTTCTTAAACTATAAAGTGAAACGTTTGAATTTTAATAATTTAAGCAGACTTAGCTTAAGTCTAGTGGACAGTGGATATCTAATGCGTCGACGTAATACAGATGTTCATCCAGAGGAACCCCCTTGCAACCGCAAGAAGCTTTCTATTAACAACAATATCATGCCAGCTGTGGCAATTAAATCAGGTGAAATCTTGACGGACTTAACAGGGAAGCAATGGAAGTTGGGCAGGACGATTGGAACTGGGGGTTTCGGTGAGATATTCCTCGCTTCTGACGATACTTCTGGCGAAGTAACACCGAATTCCCAGTATGTAGCTAAAGTAGAAACTCACAACAATGGCCCGTTGTTTGTTGAAATTAACTGCTATTTAAGAATAGCCAAAAACCACTCAAGTAAGTTACACCCGATTTTTTTTAATGTCATTAAATTTTGTTCTATTTTAGTTCATGAATGGAAGAACAGATTCAACCTCGCCCATTTAGGAATGCCCCATTATGTAGCGTCAGGTTCACACATGGTAAAAGGTATGCGGTATCGTTTCTTAATAATTCCACGCTTCGAGAAAGATCTGGAGCAAATATTTGAGAGCAAGAGCCGGAAGTTCAATTTAAAAACTGTGCTTACGATCATAATCCAATTGTTGGATACGTTGGAGTATATACATGGTAAAGGTTACATTCATTCCGATATAAAAGCTTCGAATCTGCTCCTTCAAGTTCAACAACTGGTTAAGGAAACTAAAAAAGAAACCAATAAAATAATAAGATACAACGGTTCGGTACCTCTAAGAACCTGTAGGTTAAGAAAGATGACGTTAATAAATCATTGTTTGAGACCTAATGTAAGTATGCGATATGTCGCAGACTGTAGTGGTATTATTAATAATAGTAAAAGTAGAGCTATGAAAGTAAATAATGGTGACCAAATCTATCTATTGGATTTTGGATTAGCTGCGAAATACCTTCACAGTAACGGCCAACATAAAGAGTATTGTGCAGATGAACGTAAAGCACATGCAGGCACGATACTTTTTTGTTCATCAGACGCTCATAGAGGAGCTCAATCTCGTAGATCTGATTTAGAAAGTCTAGGATACAATATGATTTATTGGTTGACCTCAAGCTTACCTTGGATTGATGATACCGAGCCTCACTCAGTACACAAGATGAAACAGAAGTGTTTAGCAAACTTAGACGAATTTTTAACAAATTGCTTCAGCACTAACTATCCGAAAGTTTTATACGATTACTTCAAATACTTAGTAGAATTAGATTTCGAAGCTGAACCCGACTATGACTATTGCAAGAGGCTGTTTAGGAACGCTTTGAAAGACCATGGTTATAAAGATAATTCGAAATTCGACTTCGATAACCTCGAAGTCAAAGAGAAAGTCAAACAGAACATCGAAAACAAACCAAAATCTAAACGCGTCAGTTACAAATTAAATCGCGTTCCTCTAACGTCAAACCTACCTGTAAAACCCGAATTGCGCAAAAAGAGGCAAAATAAGAAGGTGGTGAAGGTGAACTGGTCTAAAATACTGATGGATCCGGAAATAATTTTGAAGCAAGGCAAGACTAGAGATCGTAAATCAACAGAGTGCAGTGATCCAGGGAATGGTGTTTTAAACTTAGATGTCCACCAACTTAATCCTACGTATGCCATGCTTGACGTGTTTAACAGGTGTACTGAGAGGGCTAATTTAGGGTATTCGCCGAAATATAAGGGAGACTGGTGAGTTGTGACTAGTTTGTTTGCTTTACTTAATAATATAGTGATTATTCAGTTCAGATCATATTGAGGGGTACACTAGTGCAATGATGGCAGTTTACAACCGTAAAAAGGAAAGAGAAGAATTGGAGAAGATGGTTGTGTACAATGGCAGAACTAATAACAAATCAAATAAAACTAGCACAGCCAGTCGTAAAAAAATTCTTAGCAAAAGTAAGAAGGCTAGTCTTCCAAGGACTCGTGGTTCAAAATCTGTCCAAGGTAATATAAGTTGTGAAAAGAAATTCGTTTTATCTATAATTGATTTTCTAGATGTGAAGAAAGACTCATCGAAGAAACTAAAAACAGTGCCGAGTACAAGATCCTATAGACTTCGTGGATAGGACGGGCCATGTATTAAAACAAAAGTAATTGTACATATAATTTAATAAAATACGTAAGACTGGATTTTAATCTAAGGATGTATTTGTGACTTAAGAAGCAAGATAAATGTAATTTTTGGTCTTCTGTGCATGTGAGTTTTAAAATTGTTTATTTTTTTTTGTAATTTGCAAATCAGCTTGTTTAATTGTGTATGGAATGAGAGTTTAATTTATTTTTGGTGTAGTTGCACGTAAGATACAAATTGATCAGTCACCTTGCCAAAATCGTAGCAAATAGAAAAATGACTATTTTCGTATTGTAAATGAAGTAATGTGTGATTTGTGCTGTAAGTTGGACATTAGTGAGTACTTGCATTTATAGAAAGAAATATGACTTGCTTAATATTTTGCAACAGTCTCATTAAAAGCTAATTTAACATTGTGATTTTATATAAAATAAATTTGTATCTTTCATATATTTTAGTAATAAAACTTGTATGTGACTATTAAGTGTTTAATATATGATTATTTTCCTTGTTCATCGAAGAAATACAATTATTGGAATATCGCCATCAAATTTACACATTTATTTTCAATATAATACGGAAATACAAACATGCTTTGAAATTAAGATATACAGCAGCAGTAGAGTAACGAAAACTGACTATTTTTAAGTCTATTCTGGTTACACTACTGATTTGCAATGCACACAATCCATAACTATAATAAATGCACCAAAAAAACATCACAATAAATACCATAACCCAAAATAATAAATATTCTAATAATAATAAAATGTATAAGGTAACGTGAAATATTTGTAATAGATACATACATAATAAATGAATTGTATGTTAATAAGCTTTAGTAAAATAGAATTAATTCAAAATTAATTTAAGGAAAATTATATCAATTTTTACTAAAGGATAATTTTATAAAACGTGACTATAAAATGCCTAATTAAGTTATGAAAATTTTAAAGAACTTGAAGTTCTTTCCACAAGTGCTTTATAAAGCAGTCAAACTTCTCCATTAATCAAATAAAACCTAATCAAGAACTCTTGAAAACAAAAAATAATAACACCTAGCAATTTTCATTTAGACTAAATAGCCCAAACCTCACAGATAAGTACAAATGCAGGCACCTAAAGAAGTTAGCAAATATGATGTAAAGAAAAATTAACGAAATTTTTGGTAGCCCAATTATTGCAACAAAGTCAAATCATATTCGGGAATTCCAGCTCTGTGAGACTGCAAGAATTTGATGTGTGTTTCGGTGCCTAACATGCTCTTCTTTACTGCAGGATCATCACGCATGAGCGTTCGCCATTCCATCTGCAAAACATTTCCTTTCAGTCTTAAAACTGTTAACTTAGTAATGACGACTTTACCAGCTTCTTGTATTTATCTTTGTTAAGAATAAATTCGTTTCCAAATAATTTCAACAGGTCAGCTCTTTCACACCATGGCCATATCATATAGTCCAACATTCCCGGACTGTTGCCTCCAAAGTAAGAACTCTGTCTATTACACAGTTCCCTTTCAAACACGTTCAAACCGTCCATTATCGTCTCCTCACAGTCGTCCAAGTTTTTGCTTGCAGTCAACAGGACATGGTACATGGTATTTACAACCTAGAATAGAATCACGATTTTTAAATTGATGGTGTTACGAATAGCAATAAAATACCTTGCTGAATTGCTCAATCAGGATTTTGTCCTTGGCCTTTTGCAAGGGGTCTTTGTGGTGCAGTGGGTGTTGGTGGTATTTTTCGTCTAGGTAATCAGCTATTATTAAACTTTCGTAAATCACTTCGCCATTCTCTAGTTCCAAAGCAGGGATTTTTCCCAGCGGGCTAATTTGATATAGCCAGTCTGGTTTGTTCGATAAACTGATGTTAACCACTTCATATCTAAAACAAAATTCCTTTTTATAATCAACTTAATTATAATAGCTTTTTTCAATTTACATATATTTTCTTATTATGGTGTCGATGTGATTTTAATTAGGAATATTTTGTGTCAATTATTAAAAAGTATTGTCTACAATAATTGCATTTCTAAAAAAAATATTTATTGTGAAAGTAGTTCTCAATTGTCTTATTAATCTGACAAAAAACATGTTATCTTGTGGTCCCATGGTGTAATGGTTAGCACTCTGGACTCTGAATCCAGCGATCCGAGTTCAAGTCTCGGTGGGACCTTACAGTTTTTCTTCTTCATCGTAAAATCAATACTTATTAGTCATTACTAAACCCTACTACTCCAATTTAAAAACGGGCCACAGTTGAATTATTTTGAAATGTTATTAAACTATAATAAAGTCATGGCTTATTACGTAAAAATTGTGCAAGATTTAAATCTCAATAGTCAAAGAAAACGTAGGAGAAGGAGAAATGAATTCAAAGGAAGTAAAGAAATTCGTATAGTTAGGGGTCACTTACTACAAACGTGAGGAAAAAATAAACTAAACACACCTAATTTCTAGGGGACGAGAATTGTAAAATTTGTTAAAACATTGACATTTTTTTTAAATTAAAGTAGATTCTTGTTCGATGAAATTTCGTAATAAATTATTTTAACAACGGACGCTAAAATTGGCATTAACGCTCTACGTTTCACTATCGTTTGATAGCTATCGAACGATAGCGAAACGTAGAGGGTTAGTGCCAATGTTAGCGTCCGTTTCTAAAATAATTAATTTTTTTAATATTACACATTTTTAAATATGAACAGAACTGCTATTAACATAGGTATAAACCTAATCAAACCTATTTTGTTATTTAAATATTTAACTTTTAAGCAATTACAATGTCATATGGTTGCTAATTACTTACTGCAGTTTCTTTGCGTCTAAGACTAAGAGGACCCTCTGCGAATATGGACAGAAACGATTGCTGTATAATCGCAATTTTCCTCTATTAGGAGAAGGCATTTTTGAACCTGTTTAAAAAACAATAATTATAAATCAATTTTCTTTCAAGTGATCGCTAAGTGCGTAGAATAAATAAAATACATATATGACTTTGGTAATTTAAAAAACGCTTTATTTATTTAATACATAAATTGCTTGTAATTTAGTTTCATGTACGCAATTAAGTTTTCCATTAAAAAAGTCTTTTTAAAACATACACCTACAGATATAGCTTATTTCTTTAATGACATCATATCCCTGGCACTCATACGATAATAGGCTATGGTCTTCAATTGTAAATGGCAACATCGCAATTTATCTGTTGGATGTCAAAAAATAAGTTAAGTAAATATTTAAAGAGAACTAGAAAATCAGACCGTTTCCAACAAAATATTAATTTACTCTTAATTGGTCAACAAATATAAGTATTACATGTGCTACTATTTAGAGGATGAAGAGTTATTTATTTCTATAAAAAATACACAAGGTGTTCCATTAAAAAGTCTATGCTGCATGCTGTCAATACATTACGGAACACTCCGTATATGTTAAAATAATTTTAGGTTATAGTGCTAATAGGTATAATCTCCTTATGAAACAAAAAAAAATCTATCTCGTTCTATAAGTGAGCTGTGGGAAGAAGGCGCACTTAGTAACTCACCCTGTATACATTTTTGAATTTTGGTGCTTTAATTAAATTTTATTTTATTAGATTGGCGATAACATATGCAGCGACATTTTGTTGACACTTCAAATTATAAACATAACCTCCAAATTGATATTTATTGTTGGCTCCGGTGTTGCCAGATCTAACGTTAAAGCGGCATTTCTACCATTTTGGGGTTTTAAGTTTTAATCTACCGTTTTCGAGTTTCTTTTTGTTTTTTTTTTTTAATAGAAATAATCAGTTTATTACTTTAAAAAATTTTTAATCATTCTAATTCACTGGAGTAGATTTTCCGTAACCAAAATATTACAGGTTTCTAATTTCACGTGCTGCCCTCTCTTAGAACACTGCTATAGTACTTATTAAAGAAGATTTAGAGCGAAGTTAAATGCTTACTTTTTTAATGTTTCCAACGAATATAGGGTTTTTATTTACTTAGGTATTTATTGACACATTTATTTGTTAAAGTAAATAATAATGAATGTACAGGATACAATAATTTCCTTTCTTCTTTACGTCTGGCTTTTGATAAATAAGAATTTAATTTCTATCACGTGAAAGAACAAAATTTGTATGACGGAACCATTTTTAGAACAAAATAATTTTACAGAACAAATTTCCTACTTTCGGTTTTAGACCATTTGATTTTGAAAAATACCAAAAAATATACTTCCCCTCCTTTAAAGTCTTTTTTATACAATAGTATATCTGAAAGCACAATGATTTTGAAAAAACACTAAGTCTACTGCCATCTACCGCTATTTTTCGTAAACTGAGCCAACCATCGCCGCAACAAATTTTTGCACTTGGTTGGCACTTCAAATTATAAACATAACCTCCAAATTGACATTTGTTTCAGCAATAAAGTCTAGAACCACTTTGTTCATCTTTGCTTGCAAACTGAAATTATACTCTTCTTTCCAATGTATTTACTCTAAGAATTGGGACTCTAAGAATTGTATACTGTTATACACTAGATGGCACAATAAAACGTAAACATTTTTTTTTAAGTTACTTTTCGTATTATCACTATTATTATTAATATACATTTTTAAAGGCAGGTAACGAATTGCATAAACGATATCAATAATCCCAAAAATTTGATTTCCAATGAAACAAACGATTATAAAACTGAGCCAACCTATCGTTCGTAAAAAAATGATATCTACTCTCAGGGATATTATAGCTATTATTGTTATTCAAATTGTAAAATAACTAAAATATTGTCACGTAGATTGACAGTTACTATATCCTGCTATTAATATTCCAATTAAAATTATTTGCAGTGTGTTTATATTTCGACCTCGTGTAATTTTTAGGATTGTATAGTATATTTAACCTTCACCAACCAAAGTTGCGTGAATTATAAAAAATGACAAGAGTGGAGAAGAAGCAAAAATATTTTTATAAGTTATTTTGATTTAAAAATTCACGTATGTGAATAAACTCTTAAAAACTGTGTTATGACATCATGAGGCAGCGCTACAAAAATAAACATGACATGTAGTTGCATGCTTTAATCCAAGGAGAATGGTATATGTATATGCTAATCGCAGAGAAGAAAGTTCGATATTCGCTCTCGCCTACTTAAAATGCGATTACGAAATGAGCGTTTAACATTTGAAAAGCCAGTGCTATTGTTCTGTTTATTTTAAACAGATTTATTTTAGGTATTATACGTAATCGATAGATTAAGGCATTCATAACCTAAAACAAAGTAATTATTAAATCCAAATATAACACGTAATAATAAAATTATAATTTATTTCACACTCCTTTGTAGCTAGTGGTTATTTTACAATAGTAGGTCATGCAATAGTGTAGGTATGACGTCATTTATTATTTCAATCTATTTTGGTAATGCACTCGTGTTATGTTCATTCCGGGCATCAATAGATAAATAAAACAAATAATTCTGTTTACATTTGGATTTAAAATAAAAGCGTACGAACCTTTAGCCAGATGCTTCGAGCTCATTTTTAATTCCTTTCTTAGCAAAGTCGGCCCGAGGTACACTGCACTTAATTTTTTATTTTGCGTTACGCGCTGTAGTAAAGTCGCGTTTAATTTAAGCGATCGGATGAGGATTTATTCTAAATTTGATATTGGGAAATTCAAAATCTGTCATACACAACCTTATTTCGCGAACAACTGACATTTAGCTCAGTGTTGCCAACGGATAAAAGTGATATGTCACTATTGGTGAATTTAAAATTCGAATATAGCGATATGTTAATAATTAAATTGTATCTTTACTTACGTATACAAACGGACGGTGGATTTATAAAGGAATTATAGAATTCACAAATATAAAAATAATTTAATGTAAAGTCGAAAGCAGAAAATAGACTAGATAGGAGCAATTTTCTGTAACTGTTCCTTCTCATTTCTTCATTTATGAAAGGCATTTTAAAAGATCTTACAAAAGCTTTAAGCTTGTTAAATTTGAGAGCTTTCAGAATTTGTAAATCTCATCTGTGAAATCTTATTTAGACAATACCATTTAGAGATAGAACGATTGCAGGAAATTGTTTTAGTCTATTTTTCTTTTCGACTGTAGGGAACTCTGAATCATAACACTAATAGCGTTTTCGTCTGAATGCACTATAGCGCACTCAGAGTATCTTCATCTTTTGTTATTACAAGAGGTTAAAAGAAGATGCAATTACACTTAGTGCAACCAATGCAGGTGAATCGAAAACGCTATTAACTTCAAGTTTTATTTTTTATTTATCTTTATTTATAATATAAAATGTAAATGTTTCACATTTTTAATTATAAATAAATTAATAAATTATTTAAAAATAATTTATTACGAAATTTCACCAGACAAGAATCTATTTTAATTAATTATAAATAAATTGTAATTATAGTTTGTATTTTTATATAACCAGTTTGAACTTAATTTGCATTGGCCCTGTGGCGCAACGGATAACGCGTCTGACTACGGATCAGAAGATTCCAGGTTCGAATCCTGGCAGGGTCGCTTGTTTTTCTTATTTAATTTTTTTATGTTTTTATTATTAATAAACTTAGTTTAAAATTTTACACATTGATTTATTCAGTAATTAAACATCAATAACAACATTGTAGCCAGCTATACAACAATATTAATATCAATAACATCGACGATAAGAAACAGTGGAAGAAAAAATCTATAAAAAACAGTCTTGATTTCCTAATTTAATGAGCACCGTGGAGTGTTGATTTGGCATCGCTTATTTTACTTTTCGTGGAGTCACTAGCATACTTCTCGGGGTGAACGTGTCACAGGGTAAGTTATCCTGCTTGTGGACACGTCTTGCATGGGAACGAAGATTGTCTCTTCTTGCGGAACGGTACGAACAAAACGGACACAAGTGCGGACGTTCTCCGGTGTGCATTCTTCGATGTTGTATTAACTAACGGAAGAAACCAAAAAGATTAATTGGAAATCTAGAGGGGGCTGAATTCACCTTCTTTAACTGCAAAGTCCGGAATTTGCAGATGTCACAGCAGAAGTGTTTATTATCTTTGTGTTTTTTCATGTGAATCGATAATGAGTGTTCTCCTTTTCTGTCTTTTCCGCAAACCGGACATGATAGGGGTAATTGTATTTCCTGTCGTTTTTCCGCAGATTCACAGCGATGTAAATGGCGAAGGAAAGCCTTTTCGGTTGTGCACGTGTAAGGGCACATGGTACAACGATATTCTTCACGTGAATACCTGCAACCATTTTTTTTTTAATTTTTAAAGCCGTTTATTACTGTACGAATTACAATTACCTATTTCGTAAAATTTTTGCTTGTTTCTTTACTATGCCGTTGCTATTTTCACACCTTTCTTGTTCATCTCCCACATCATCCCTTTCAGTTTCGCAAGCCTCCACTTTCTCCACTTCGTTTTCCTCTACGTTTTCATCGACAGCCTGCTCGTCATCGTTAATTTCCATATTGTCGTCCTCCTCGTTATTGGAAAATCCGTTAGATTCATCACAATCTAGGGACGAATTAGTTTCGTTCATCCCCCCGAATATTTGCATATCGGTGAATCCTTGCATCTTAAGATAAGACGTCGGTATGGTGTATACATTCGTCCCTGTCGTACAGTTCGTCAGCAAGCTGTTCCATATTTTCACGACGTCCATCTGAAATTTAACATTTAAATAGGTTCGTGATAATGGAAATTATTGTGTGAACTTACGATCGTGGAAAACCTAAATTGTTTCAGCCTTTGTCGTTAGAATATTGGATGTGCATGTTTGTTTTGTTTCTTTTTGTAAACAAGAGGTACAGATGATATTGGAAAAGCTCGCGTTACATGGGGAAAAATGCGTTTTCTCTAAATTTCATTATGAAGTGTAACACATGCTGGTTAATTCGTTATTTAAAATATTCTGTGCTAAATGTGAGTATTCAATTGAATCTCTTAGCGCAAAACTTATGCAAATACTTATAAATTCTAATTGGATTTTCTTTATGCTTTAAAACACTGTGTACTTATTTATGTATTGCATTGTCGCTTTGTCATTTGGGATTTAGAAGTCATGTACAATGTCAATGGTTTAAAAAAATGTAGTTTTAAAAATATAGCAAGGTATGATCCTTAAAAATTATATTTTTTTATTTACATCCAACACAAATGAAGGTGTTTTAAAATGAGATTGTATTAGAAAATTAGGATTTCATTGTAAATATATAATTGTGTGAAGAAATGTCTTTCTGATTAATAATTTTCTCTAATTTAGAAATAAATAATTCCACAATCTTCAAAAAGTTGTTGTTATATAAACGTTTCTTTTTGCTTTAATTAAAATAGAAGAGTAAAGTAAATAATTATTAATAACAGAAAACTAAAAAAGAAACTAGTTTCTTGTCCGTTAAAAATTTCTACGTAATACATAATTATCAAATGATTGGACACTTTGTAAAACTGATATAAATAAATTTATTTTAAATTTTTTTTAATAAAAATAATAGGTATGCGAGGGGGATGCTGATACTAATCGATCCTGAACATATGCTCTAAAAACATACAGGGTGCTCTATTAAAAAAAAACATTAGTTTGGATATTTAAACATTGTTTGTTAATACTCTAAAAATCGCCGAATATTTTTTTTTTACTTTGAAATAAAAAACAGTCTTAAAGCTCGCAATTTAAAAATTACATATACAAGTCTTCAAATCAAGGAAATTAAACAAGAACAAAATGAAACAAAAGAATAAACCAACAATAAAGTTTTTGAAAATTAACTAAAATTGTGTAACTGGCAATATAGAAAGTGTTAGGAAAGAGTTTATACATGTATTTCGGCCTTATTGGGCCTCATATAAACCCTTTCCTAACACTTTCTATATTGCCAGTTACACAATTTTAGTTAATTTTCATAATTTTCATCTGGCAAGAAAACTTGATTTTTTAATAAAGTTTTTGTTTTTTTTTTCAACCAAAGACTAAACCAAAAATAAAGTTTTTGTTTTTTTCAGGTTCTCCGTTTTATTTATTTGAACAAATGATATTCTTGTGATACATATTCATCTCTCGCTTCATTAAGAAGATATAAATTACAAAAAAAAAAATAAATAAAAATCAGAGCAATTATATTATTTATTATAATTAGGTATAATAATAAACTTATGTTCACATATTTATTACTCTTTGGAAGGTATTTATAACGTTTTTGAATCGACGTTTCGCTGTATATTGAGGGCTTTTTCAAAATTGAATTATCTTTTAGAGTTTAGAACAATCAGTCAGTGTACAGCGAAAAGTTTGAAAAACAAAAACTCACTTGAAAGATAATAATAGTTATTTTCAGAATAAATATAATATTCGAAACATCGACAATCTTCAGAATCTTGTTCTAAAAATCAGTGCCAGTCTAAGAGTGTAATATGTTCTTGATTTATAATAATATAAAAAATATTATAGTGTATTATTTTAATTTTTTAATTTACTATAGCTATATTACTGAAGTACTAAACTTATACTTACCTTTGGACCTCTTAAAAATTCATATTACCATCGTCCGAACTTTTTTTACATTTTCGGAAGAACGGTGGTACCAACGTATACAGAGTAAAAATCTCTTTTCAACATAGAAAATCCCTAAAATTTTTTACTAGATTCAAGAATAAATTTAAAAAAAAACGTAAAAAGTCATTAAAAATACACAAAGTTAAAGAAAGCAGAGACAAAAGACTGTCGATTTTACAGCGCAGTTTAATGGATTAATAATAAACGGTAAATAAAAAGAAAGAAAAACTTGAAATGTATGGTGACGAAAGAATGAAAACAAAAAAAAATAATGTAAACAAAACACAATCGATTTTACAACGGAATTAATAGATTAATATTTTTTAAATAAAAAAAAGAACATGAGAAAGCAAAGAGAAAGAAACACATAATAGAATTTAAAAAAATGAAATAAAAGATTAATTAAAAAAATTAACAATTAAAAAAAAACGAATTAAGAAAAAAAGAATGATGACAAAGCAAAGAAATTTTTTTTTTAAATAATAATGAAAACAAAACACAATCGAAAAAAAACGAAAAAATAATATTTTAAAAATAATAAAAACAAAACACTATGGATTTTATATTACACAATTTCTGGATTAATAATTTATTAAAAAGTAAAAGAACCGATGAGAAAACAAAGAAAATGAAACAAAAGAATTTAAAAAAACAATCGAGTTTCCAGAACAATTTAAATAAAAAAAAACACTATTGACAAAACAAAAAGAAAATTCAAAATACAGATGAAATCAATAAAATCGGTAAATGTCAAAAAAATGGCACGTTTTTTTCATAGTGTGAATATGATTTTTTTTTGAAATAGGTTAGAATTATGTCAATTTATAAATAAATAGGTTATATTTTTTTGTACGATATGTAGTAGACAATTCATTGACAAATACAATCAAATTTTCAATTGGAAAAATTTCATTTCCCGTTTTTTTATTTTACTTCAGCTGAATATTAATCAAGTTAAAAGAAATAATATAAAAACAAAACACAATCGATTTTTCGACACAGTTAGATTAATAATAATATAATTTTTTTAAGTAAAAAAAACGATGATAAGAAAATAATAAAATAATAATAATAAAATAATAAAACGGAAAGACAATCGACTTTATAACACAATCAAGATATTAAATAGAATTAAAAAAAATACGAAATAATAAAATGGAAAGAGACACAATTAAATAGATTAATATTTTTCCAATAAAAAAAAAACGAGGAGAAAGCAGTGAAAATGAGGTAAGAGAATTTTAAAAAAAGTAGGAAATAATAAAATTTACCCTCCAAACAGGGAAGGATAATCATCATTCATAAATTAAAACAAACGACAAAAAAACTTTCAAGCATCTTTCCATAGATGGCGCTGTTGAATGTTTTATAACAACGCAAGTAATTTTTTGTGACCTAATTTTTGTGACTGTCCGGACATGCACGGACATGTCAGTTGAAGGTCAAAACCCAATGAATGGTGGTTTTTCAATGTAACCAATCAATAACCAGTAAATCACCCTCATGGAAACAAATGAAAAGAAGACTATCGGCAAGTTTCAACAGATGGCGTTGTTGAATATCTTACAATAACGTAATAGACAGTTTTAAAAACATACGCAAGAAACATTTTAATAGATACTTTGAGAATTGTGTAGCGTATTATGCAGGGAGTCTTAAAACCATGAGTCACGACTGAAAACGGGCACCGTACATGTATAACATCTTTGCGTAAACATATATAAGTTGGGTGAAAATCCTTTTTTTTAGATGAGATTGTTTAATCTCTGATGATTAAAAAAGAACGTTGAACGTGTTTTATCCTTTAAGTTGGTAATACTGATGATACACTTTATACAAATTTTATTTTTAAATGGTACAAATAGAGTAACTTCCGGTAGTTGACAGGTTGCCACTGACAGCCGTCACTTTACAAACATAATTTGACATTTCAAATTCAAATTAAAACGCTAATTTTTATTCACATATCCCTACAATCCACCGTTGTTCAGATTACGTGAAATAAATCGACGAAACATGTATCCGGTTGCAGTAGCCCAATATAAAAATGCTTTTAATTGTATTGCCAACTCAAACGGTTCTTCTTGATCACTTTGTACTTTATATATCTGTATTTATATATATATGAGCACCCGCCATTGGGTTAATTTTTTTTTTTTTGGATAGTAGCATCCGAAATTTTATTTTCTTAGATTGGCGACAACATACGCAGCGACATTTATTGACACTTCAAATTATAAAAATAACCTCCAAATTGACTTTTGTTTGACGTTGTTTCCATCTCAAATTGTAAACATAACCTCCAAATTGACGTTTGAAATTATTTTGTGTGCCAACCAAAGCCACCAACTGCCACATAGCAAAAACAGAATTTCCCTACATTTGAATTACAAAACGATGCTGATTCTTGAACCTTTTTTACATCTAAGAACTAAAATAGAAAAAAAAATAGTTTAAAATATACGTTTCATATTCATAACATGTGATTTTAGCGCACGCGTTCAGAAAGTCTCCGCAAAGTGGCACGATTTCTAATGGACAAGAATCTATCTTAATGATAAGTTACTTGTTGTCAAATCAATAATTAGTAAACTTAGTAAATTAGTAAAGTTTTTGAATCATTGGGAATCTCACGATATCCGGAGCTCGAAATCGAAACATTTGGGCGCCGTACAAACACACAGTGAGAAAAATTTCTTTCGAAAATAAACAACTATAAAAATAGTTTTAATAATAAGTGGGTGTCTTATATTTCTTTTTAAAATTCATCTATTTCTCCAGTCCTGTACAAAATTACTAAATTGGACTTGGTTTAATACTGTAAATTATTTGCAATATGGTATACAGCTTCATTCCGTAAATAAATAAAACAAAAAAATGAAAAAAAATTGGTAGAAAATTACTGTAACTTGTATTTGTTGATTTGTATTTGTTGAATAAAAGTCGAACTTGTTTTTTACAACCCTTGCAAAACTCTCTTCCTTACTCTCCGTCCACAAACTTATTGTACCAGCAACACAAATGAATAAATGTAGAACATCAAAACACTTAATAAATTCACAAACATATCAAATCAGGTTTCGCCCGATTCAGTAAGGAACAATTTTTTTTAATATAATTAGTGCGCAGGAGGTAATTTGAATACAATCAAGGGAACGAAAATCGAAGCAGGTCGCATATCATAGATTCATAAGTGTATAATTTGAAATAACCAGGATATACTTTTATTTACAACAATTTTAAACAAAACGTCCTCATCGCCGCCGGCGAGTTCGCTTCACCGTCAATCTGAAGCGGAATCATTGAATGGAAGGTTCAGTGATTCGAAAAGAAATCGAGGATTCTGCGAACTCGCAACTCATTTTTTTTTAACTAATCTACGCCATGCACTTGAATTGTATTTATTTTGTTTAATCTAATGCGCTTATGATAGGTGTGATGCGTTAATATTTACTATGACGTGAAAGGCTGAAGATGATGAATCATTGTTGGTCATGGTTTGCTTCATCTAACTTTGCATACCTTTAATAAACCATGAAGTTGTAAATAGCCCCCGTTCAACCTGTTCATTTGCCATTGGCAGTAGTAAATATTGGCTGATTGACTGATTGTGATTGTGAGTAAAATTGGTCGTTACTAATTTGAAATATGTAAGTCGGAGAAGTAAATTTTGTAAAGTTTCAAATTAAAAAGGCTATGAACAGGATTTTTATGTCTCGCCTTAAATAAATAATTAAATTACCTACAATAGTTCACACCCAACTACATGGTGTTATTGTATAAGTATACGAAGTTGTGAATGTGAGTGTATATTTATTTATATATGCACATGTCAAAAATCGACGGATTTAATTTATGTAAACACAAAAATAAAATGAAAGACGCTGTGCCCTAATTTGAGCTATGTTATTATCACTTTTACTTTAGGTGAAACATCGAAAAAAGGCGTCCAAAAATATGAGAGATTCATTAAAATTGCCATAACTATCTCATAGTTAACCATAAACACTTTATACAACTTTGTTTCTCGTTTGAATTTAGCTACAATATCAAAATTGGCGTCACCGTCGTATAACGATGACAAGTTAGAAAAATTCGCGAAATTCGAACAATAATTAGATACGTTAAAAATTACCAACTCGGTATAAAACCTAAGGATAGTCCAAAAAAATCGCATGACTTGGAAAATGTACTGCAAGAGGCGCAGGTTCCTCAACATGACGAAAAAAACGAAGGCGCAAAACAGGACGCGGATCAGGCGGCCAAAGACGAGATGTTCCTCATGGGTCTGCTGCGAAGACGTCCCATAGGTATAGTTAAACCCCACACACGGCCATGAGGAGTTCGACCTGGATCAGTCGATCTCGTGATTGTCCATGAAATGAGTGCGCACTTCCAGATGGGCGGCCAAGTCAAGCACCAGGTGCTGTAGAGACGGATGTTGGAGGAGTTCAGCTTCCGGTAGAGGTGGTTGACATCTGGGACGGTATTGAGGACCTCTGAAACCTCGGTGTAGGTGAAGAACCACGTAACAGAAAACGTATCGAAGGAGAAGCAGACGTAAGAAATCATCACCGAAAAACTGTAGATAAGAAGGTTCTGGAAAATAATACATTTCAATATAAAAAAAATATTATAAATTCTCTACCAATCTAAAATCTACTTAATAATGAATGGTTTGTTTTACCTAAATCCTACATACCTTCGTCATACTCACCAACACGAGACCTGGTAAAAAGGCGCGAAGCTTCCGTAACGAACCGATCTACGAAACTCTGGCACCTTTCCCAGTGGTGGATCGGTATGCTAGTCAGATTGCAGCAATAACAGAAGGCAGTGAGAGGAGAATGCAAAAAGAGCGTAAAAAGTGAGCCGTTATGTTGTTGCTCTGCAATTTACAAACGAAGTTAATTTGTACATACATAGAAGACACCAGAGTTTTACCTTGAAACGCAGGCGGCGTTACCGGAGGTGACATTAACGTCACTAAGGGCTGTCCGAAATACCTAGGTATATGCTGAAAGACGAAACTGTTATCAGAGTCTACTATCACGAATAGAGGTCTTCTGGTGAACGGGTAAAGATCTCCGGGATATAAACAGTGAGCTTCTTTCTGTTTCTTGTGCTCCCCATCTCTTTTAACGCTTGTCAAAACACCACCCAAATCATATCCCACTAAAAATTATCGTTTATAAATCAAGAACACACAACTGCGTTATCTTACTATGCTCTGGGTGTTTCGTCGTGGAAAAACAACCGTCAGCAGATAGGTATAGGAGCAAAGCCCCATTCGCTGGTAACTCCTTGAAACCGCTTGCCAAAAAGACCATCACTTGGCTGAGAGTAGGTTTGTAAAGTAAATACTTGTGAGGATTCTCTCTTCGCGGTGGTCTTTCGCCGTTTTCAATGTACCTGAAATTAATTTGGATAAAACGGGGAAGGAAGCTTTTTGGAGTCTGAAGTTACCCTTTTGCCCCTGGAACACTGTAAGGAACTCGACCGGGCGCTGGAGACGCGTCGTAAATGTGATTGTAATCTTCTTGGGGCTCTCGTTCTAACGTCTGGATCATTCGGAACATGTCCATGGTTAACTCGGAGAATTTCACTTGCTCGGATGTGCTTCCGATTATTAAAATCTCTTGCAGAGTTAGAGTCATGAAGGGTGATTTTTCGACTGGCGGCGTCGTAAGAGGACTCAATCTAATTGACATATAGTAAGAGTTGATTTACACCTCACAGTTGATTTAAGTACAATTGCGGACGGATTTTTTTATCCGCAAGTGTACATGGTAGTATTTTTGAAAGTAATTAAGAGAGCTGTATAAAGTTCTTACCTGTGAGAAAGAACGATAGGATTTGTGTCGGCGTGTAGGACGGACACCAAGGAATCGGCAGTTATGAACGCCTTGATTTCGTCCAGGACCAAGCTCCATTCGATCTGGTCGTCCGGTTCGTATGTGCTTGTGTAATCGGCGATATGTCGGTCGAGTTCTACGATTAATTCTCTAACTAGTTTCATTCGTCGCAATAATAAACAAACTACGATGAATCGGGCATAGTAACGAAGTTTCTTCACCATTAATTCGGATCTACAACAGAGCATTTCCCTTTCTTAAAAATATTTGTCTATTCTTGCTCTTAACTGTTTTGCAGTTGATTCAAAAAATACACATAAAATAGTTAAAGAAAATATTTTAGTTTTTGCTTCGTTAGAACAACTTCATATTTCAATTTAGCTTCTGTAACGTTAGGTCATTATCAACAGTTGTTGTAGTTGTATCGTTAGTAAAAAATTTGCAATCGGCCTGCGAACACATGACTTGAAATCATCGGCGATCCCAAAATCGAACCTTGTGGCATCCCAAGGTTCAATGTTTTTAAAAAAAAAAAGGAATATGTATGAGGCAGCTTTTGTAATACAAAAAGGCTGTTCGATTATGAGAAAAAGATGAAAAATCGAACAAAAAACAAAAGAAGATCGATGATTGTTGGGTTGAATTTTCGATTGATAAAAGAAGAAAACAAGAAAGAACTGTAATCGAAACAAGCAACATGATATTTTCATATGTTCGATATTTTTGAAAAAAACAAGGAAGGAAGCATCTGTTGTGATAAAAAAATCGATTATGAGAAACAGGTGAGAAGAAAATGAAAAAAAAAACAAAAGAATATCGATGATTATTACATTGAGTTTTCGAAAAATCGCGACTGAGAAAAGAAGAAAAAATGAAAGAACGGATCATCTTTTGTAATACAAAAAATTAATCCGTTGTGAAAAACAAATACAAAACATGAAGAAGAAACAAAAGAAGATCGACGATTATTGAGTTTTTGAAAAATCGAGACTGATAAAAAAAGAAAAAAAAAGAAAGAACGACGCATCTTTTGTAATATAAAACAATAATTCGTTATGAGAAACGGATGAAGAAAATGAAAAAAAAAAAACAAAGAAAGATCAACGATTTTTGTAAAATCGTGGTCGTGTGGCAAAAGAAGAAAGAACTGTAATCGAAACAAGCACTTTTGTAATATAAAAAATAATTCGATTATGAGAAACTGATGAAAAGTGAAGAAGAAACAAAATAAGATCGATGATTATTGGGCTGATTTTTCGAAAATCGAAATCAAGTGAGAAGCAGATGAAAAATTAAACAAGAAACAAAAGACGATCGATGATTGTTGAGTTGATTTCTCTAAACTCGAAAAAGAAACAAATCAAAAGAAGGTAGCTGATTATTGAGTTGATTTATCGAAAAATCTAGACTGATAACATGAAAAAAAAGAGGAAAGAAACATCTTTTGTAATATAAAAATTAATTCGTTACGAGAAACGGATGAAAAAAATGAAGAAACAAAAGAAGATCGACGATTTTTTGGGCTAAGTTTTAGAAAAATCGAGACTGATAAAAGAACAAATAACAAAGAACAAGCAACGTGGAAAGTTCAATGTTTTTTGAAAGAAACTAAGAGGCAACTCTGTAATATAAAGAAATTAATTCGATTACGAGAAACACAGGAAAGAAACTAAGAGGCACCTCTATAATATAAAAAAATTAATTCGATTACGAGAAACAGAGGAAGAAATGAACAAGAAACGAAAGAAGATCAATAATCATTGAGCTGATTTTTAAAAAATCGGGACCTTATGAGAAACAGACAAAAAATTGAACAAAAAACAAAAGAAGATCCATGATTATTAAGTTGATTTTTCGAAAATCAAGACTGAAAGAAAGTAGAAAAAAGAAAGAATCGTAATCGAAACGAGCAACGTGGAAGGTTCATGATTTTGAAAAAAAATGAAACTGTACGAGGCATCTTTTATAATATAAAAAAATAATTCGATTGTGAGAAACAAATGAAGAAATGAAGACAAAAAAAAACAAAAGAAGATCGTCGATTTTTTAGGCTAAGTTTTAGAAAAATCGAGAATGATAAAAGAACAAAATAAGAAAGAACCGTAATCGAAACAAGCAATGTAGAAAGTTCAATGTTTTTTGAAAGAAACAAAGAGGCACTTCTGCAATATAAAGAAATTATTTCGATTGCGAGAAACAGATGAAGAAATGAACAAGAAAACGAAAGAAGATCGATGATTACTGGGCTGATTTTTTAAAAATCGGGACCTTATGATAAACAGATGAAAAATTGAACAAAAAAACAAAAGAAGATAAAAGAAGAAACAAGAAAGAACCGTCATCGAAATAGCAACATGGATGGCTAGATGTTTTTGAGAAAAAGGAAACGAACAAAAATCAAAAGAAGGTCGACGATTATTAGGTCGAGTTTTCGAAAAATTGAAGCTGTTAAAAGAAGAAACAAAGAAAGAAAGAACTCTACATCTTCTGTAATATAAAAATTAATTCGTTATGAGAGACGGATGAAGGAATTGAACAAAAAACAAAAGATCGCTGATTATGGGGCTGATTTTTAGAAAATCGACACTTTTTGAGAAGTACTTGCAAAAATTGAACAAAAATCGATCGAAGTTTGTTAAGCAAATAAAAGAAGAACCGTAACGAACTAAATAACGTGGAAATGCCAAGGATAAAGAATAAAAAAATTAAATACCAATAAAAAACAAAAGAAGATCCATGATTATTAAGTTGCTTTTTCGAAAATTGAGATTGAAAGAAAGTAGAAAAAAAGAAAGAACCGTAAACGAAACAAGCAACGTGGAAGATTCAATGATTTTGAAAAAAAAAATGAAACTGTACGAGGTATCTTTTGTAATAAAAAAATAATTCGATTGTGAGAAACAAATGAAGAAATTAAGACGAAACAAAAGAAGATCGAGACTGAAAGAAAGTAGAAAAAAGAAAGAACAGTAATCGAAAGGAGCAAAGTGGAAGGTTCAATATTTATAAAAAAAAAACAAGGAGGCACCTTTTATATTACAAAAAATTAATTCAATTATTAAAAACAGAAGAAAAATTTAACAAAAAACAAAAGAAGATTGTTAGGACGGTTCTTCGAATATCGAAATTTATAAAAGAAGAAAAAAAGAAAGCACCATAATCGAACCAAACAACAAGCAACACGGAAATGCCAAGAGAAAGGAATAGAAAATTAAAAGGCAATATAAAACAAAAGAAATTGTAAGAAGTGTTAATTGAACACAAAAAAATGACGTGACAAAAAAAATTAAAAAAAAAAAAACAACGATGTAAAGAAACAAATGGAAGTTTGCTTAATTTTCAAAAGCCCCACGCCGAAATCGTTAATTTTTCATTTGTTTTCAGCTTCTTCTTTTGTTTTTTCTTGTCGAATTAATTCTTGTATTGTATTGGAGTCTGGTTCAAAAAGTTATAACGGAAATAAAAAAATAAATTCGAATCGAATGTAATGAATCTGTGGGAACAAAAATACAATGCCTGCCTATTTTCTGTAATTATTACAGATTTTGGTGACTTCAGATTTTAATTTTACACACTGACTGGCACACACTTTTCTAATAAACAACCCACATGACATTTACTACTTACCTGTCTTCTTTTGATGCCCTTGAATAATAAGCTCTTCCACGTATGGCGGCGTAAAACGAATACGCTTCATTTAGATAATTAGTTTCACTTGTTCTTAAACTGAAATGAGAAACAATTGAAATTCGACTGTATTACAGATGAAAGCAGAATTCTAATAGAAACATTTTCATTTCCTGATGGAAGCTTATCCTTCCTTATCCTTATTTTTTTTTTAATTTAACACCTATAAATGTAATAATTCAAAAAGTAGTACCTAGTAGTGAATTACTTACTAAATTAATTACTTAAATTACATGTACAGGGTGTCCAATTTTTAAATTTAATTGTTCAAGGAAAAAAGTCGTATGTTGCCTGTACTTAACGGCATGCTAAATGAAGGATGAATAATGAAATATTTAAGTTCTTTTTTTCAAAAAAGAAAGGCACCTGAAGGTAAATAAATAAAAATAAAGAAATACTAACTAGTAATGATAATAAAGTTGTCCTATTTTCGAAGCAATTTCCCCAATTTGCCACCTCTTCAAGCCATACTTCGTGTCCAAAACTAATCTATGCTGTTGCTGGAATTTCCACAATTTCGTATAGATATCAAACGTCCTCCCAAAATATGCCTGCCACTGTTTATGACCATACTGTGGTAAGTCTCTGCAACGGAAATCGAGTTAGTTTTTATTCTGTGGAACTCTCTCGTCGCTTCAAGGCATGCATGGAAGAACGAAATATAGGAAAATGTGACTCACCTCAACCCGTTGAATAGTTGCTTGGATTTCTCCAATAAGTGGCAGAATTCCATCACAATCTTACGTTCATGCTCCTCCATATTCGCCATCCCTACCATGTTTCCTTTTTAGTTAGAACTCCATTCTACCTTACACATCTACTTTTAATTGTGAATCTGTAATGCGGCAGGCGTCAAAAAATCGAATAGCGGACATTACAGCCGACGCCAGCGCCGCGACGACGGCGAGTGGGACGCTGCCATGTAATCGGCGTCCGCAGCTTCCGCGGGGGTTATTTTACGGTTCGATTTTGCCGTGTTTCAATCATAAAAAAATCTGGCTCGGTCATTTTCGCATTTCTATATTTAGGGGGGTATAATTAGAGAATTTGGAGGCGCACCTGGAGCCCTCTGGTTGTAGTCCTTCGTGCGATTTTGGTTAAAAAATCAATACTCAACGCAGGGCATGGGGTGGTGTAGTCTAGTGGAGGGTTGCTGAACTACAGTAGGGTGCAAGTTTAAACCTTCATAATATATCATTTTTGATAGAAAACAATATTATTGAAATTCAAGAAAAAGAAAACGAAATTTAAAAGAACTATGAAAGATATTAACCTATTTGGCGACTATATTAAGGAGAAAGGGGATTTTCAAAAACTAGTCTCATATTAAACGTGGGGAAAGGAAAAGGAAAGTTAAATCACATTGTCTCATTGGATAAATGTCTTAAAGACATCGTTAAGTATTCTCAAAGACTTAGCTTAAGAAAGCTTTAAAGCTTGACGTTTGGGGATGACTTTGTCTTATTAAACGAACTCCTTAAGGGGATTAAGAATTCTTGAAAGGTTAAAAGATAACAATGATGACATTGCTTGGATAGGTGCCACCTTCAAGAGACAATGAATTCTTACAGAGTTCTTCTCAAAGACTGAGCTGATGAAATTGAGCTGATAGCAAGCGGGAAGAAAAAAGAAAATTGAAAGACTTACTAACCATTTGAAGATGAGTACCTCGCCCTGAAGAGTTAGCTAATGCAAGTGGGCTTATAAACATGCACGGAAAAAAAGGACATACAAGCGCAGTTTTAAAGCATGGAGTTTAGAAGGACATTATCTTGGGAATCTCAAGGGAATGAAGGATTTTACCAGGATTCTTCAAGAGTCAGCTGAGGAAACATGGAATACCAAATTTAGATATGAACTCGATAAATTAGAGGCGAACAATTAAATAAGAAATGAGGGAGAAAGATACCAAAGAGGTATCTGTACTCTTTCGGTTACGGGATAAGATTGTGAAGTCCATTTAGATACTCCGAAATATCATCATCCTCCGGCCAATCAACGATCTTTTGTGGTGTACATGCAGATACAAAATAATCTAAATCAGATCGTGCTCGAGCCCCTACAACAACAATACAACGTATCCATTTCAACAGCAGCGTGCGTTTGAGGGGGTAACGTACGAGCTGGGGTATTGTTGGATGTTGCGGCGTAGTTGTGCGCGCGACCACTACCCGTGCGTGGCGCGTCAGTCAATTGTCATCACTCCGGAAGTTGCATTGTGCATTCGCTGCCGGAAACGAGCGCCATGCAACCAGAATTCAAATACTCCTCTTGTCCCTGAAGCTACTGTCGTCGCAGAAGTAAATTCAGATCGCACAAGCGTGACGCTCCTTGTATGAAGCACAAGTCATTCCGAAGGATAATTGCACATAAACAGGAAGGAGGAAAGGACATCTACAAAAAGAATACATTAACTTTAAATAATTCTTGTCGACATGTTCCTTTTATAGTCTTTCATGCTGTTAAATTTTCACTTGATTTTCTCCACATTGATTTTTGGATGGCTTTTCCTGATTTCCGTAGTATGTAAAGCCGAAGGTATTTTTCTGGCTTATTTAGGATATTAATAATTCAACAGTACCGCGAGTTTTATGTGACGTTCTCTATTTTTCACGGAGTTAGAGTGTATGCACGGTTAGGACATTTTGAATACATAAGTGGCAGCTTGATTTGTGAACATATCGGGCTCATGTCTTGGGCTAAAGAACAATTTGATGCATTGCTTCCTCGTAGCCTGGCGCACGGGGCAACTTGATACCACTGACCGGACGTGTCGGCTACTGTTTAGTGTCGCATGTGTTTGTTCTAGGAAATTACTACATGGACTTATGTGCCCTGCTCTGCTAATAAATTAAACGAGCCGCCTTTCAATTTTCGCGAATGTACAACAACGTGACGTGGATTTACCGACTTCGGCAGGGACAAGGCACAATTTCCTTACTTGGAAAACCAAATTCTGAATTGGGAGGAGCCCTAATGGTGTCAACTTTGTCACCAACAACTACTAATTATTTCGCCCCTATCTCGGCCAACATCAACGAACCCTCCCTTTAATTAACAAACCCATTATCGCGGCGACACCGCCCTCTGCTCCGAATTAACATCTCCACACTTCTTTGTTTTTTTTTTTAATGTGAAACTTTTTCCAAACGCTTTTCGTCGTGAGGTAGCTATCTGGGAACGCGGCAAACTGTAATTAACGAATTTCTCGCCGGCTTTTATGCTGCTGGCCGCTTGAAATTAGAACCGCTACTACAAATGAGTTTTTAATGTTTCAAGATAACGCGTTCGCGTTTTCATTTTGTCCTTACGATTACGATACTTAAGTAATATGCAAATAGTTTTGATTAATACTTTCATTTAGGCTAACGAGGGAAAACCGTGTAAGACGTTTTATTTATCTTAATAGAAATTAAATGTATGCAATTTTAAACTGTTTCAATTAAATTAACGAAGGTTATGTCAAGGAATAAATTATAATCAATTATTTATATATAGAACAATGGAATTAGTTCATGCAATTCTCTTTTTAATTAATAACAAATAATTACAAATGTTTATTTTCATGAATGCAAATCTCAAGAACGTTTAAATGATAACCATTACTACATTACTACACACAAATTTTTTTGGGTTAAATTGTTATCCTCCCCATCCGTGTTACAATAAGGATGAAGTTTTACCTCAAAAGTTGTAATGCTTAACAAATTTAGTGTTATTGTTACCTCTTCTCGATTAAAATCCATCTAAAAATAAATGTTAAAAAAGGTAAAATAATTTCACTCCAACAAGGTTAAGCTCAACTCCTGTGTAATACCGTACAGTAAACATATTATCCATAATTCGTTAATTCAATAAGTAGGAGATAAGTTACATTAAATAGTAAAATATTCTATCTGGATTAGTGAAATTCATCACTGGATTTCATCCAAAAAAATCAAAATGTTATTCTAAAGATATTAGTTCACATTTATTTAGTTTTCGCCTATTCGTAAATTTTGATGTATGAGAGAAGGGATTACTTGACGTTCTCATTATCAAGTTATGACTAATATATGCCTACCTATTGCGGTGGTTGATTGCTCTAGAGAGGAACTGTCATATTATTTGCGCATTAAATATAATACCAACAAAAAGTGGGTAAAAATAGTGAAATAATAACAAATGACATCATAGATATATAAGCTTTATTTACCGGGAAAGATTAGCAAGGTCTTATGAACATCTTCATTTCACTTCCTCCAGATAAGCTTAATATTCTAATGCAATAAGAAATTAAATTATTTCCAGGAAAAAGAATAAGTGATAAAAGTGATAAAAGATGCAATATTAAAAAAAGTGTATTCCTCTCTTTGGAGTAGTTATATAAGTTAAGATAAGTGACTGCCCCAACAGTAAAAATTCTTTCATTTTCTGGATAATACTAACTCCTTTAAAGATAGAAATGCTTGGCACTTTCTGAATAATACTAATTCCTTTAGGAAATCAAACTATTACCTCAGAAGTTATTGAGTCTTTATCTTTTCCTCCGTAATATTAACTCCCTGAAAGATAGAAATAACTACCGCAAGGATTCAATCCCACTTTTGAAGACAACCTCCGTTTATTTTAACACAAAAAATGGATGGATGTTAAGAAACGCCGAAAATCAACTCCAAATTTTTATGTGTATGTGTAACATTTTTAGTTAATATCATGAAAAGCAAGAGACTGCTTTAAAAAAACGATTAATTTGCAAACGTGTACTATAGCGACTAATTGTCCTTAAAACTAAGACTGTAAAGTACGGTATACCAATCTTTAATTTTTCAGTGACATTGTCTTGATTTTCCACGCATATTCTTTACCAAAAATCAACCGAAACATATAATTATGTTCCTAATAATAGAAAGCCCATTAGAAAACTTGGCGATATTGACGAAACTTTCCGTTTCTAGAAATTAGAAATCGTCATAGAAAACGACCCTATATAATGGGAACTCTTTCCTTTCTTAGAACATTAAGAATTCATATTGGCACTAGGATGGTGTATTCTTAGTCGTAATATAATATACTTTCGTGAAAATATTCTTGTAATTATGTAGTCTAATTAGCAAATGTATGAAGTTTACTATTATTAATTCTGTTTTAGACTTTACCATTTTTCTGTAGATTATCACATCCAGATTGTAAAAAATGGGAAAATGGAATTAAGAATTTCTTATGCGAGGTTACACTTTTCCTTGTTACCTTGAAATATTTCATTTCAGCAACGATTGAATAATGGTGACACTTTACACGAGAAAAACAATCCACGACCTCTCAAAAAAAAAGAGAAAGATTTTATTTTCCTATAATCATTGAATGTTTATTTAGATTATTACGTTACTAGTGTTATAAAATAAATTGAAATTATATTATGTACTTTTATTTTTAATCGGTGCTTTCTTTAACTTTGGTAGTTTTGTATGTTAAATGACTCCAAGACATTAGTTTTTTTTTTCTAAAATAAACTTTGGAAAGATTTTTAAATGAATTTTATGAAAATTAAAACCTTTGAAATCTTGTAGGAGTTACGTTAACAGTTAAAAAGTCTTTTGCACTTTCCCGGTTGATTTCATTTAAGACAGAATATGTTTTGATGACCATGATTGCACTTTCCCAAAACGAATCACCAACCGACTTTTAAAAAATAACTATTTATCATTAAAGTAGATTACTATCCAATGAAATTTCGTAATTAATTATTTTAAAACGGACATTAAAATTGGCACTAACACTCTACGTTTCGTTTATAAAGCTTCGTCAGGAGTTAAAGTAAATAATCAAAGTTGTCACGTAAAATGGTTGTCACGTGTAAGACTACGGTTTCAAACAAACGCTAAATTCGAATCAATAATTAATTCTCTTTTTTTTACACGAGGTCGCAATGTCGAATAACTACCTTACCAAATTACGTGAATAAACCGCCTGCAGCATTTTCCTGATATCAGAATTCCATAAATCGATTACGTTAATCATTATGTAACGTTTTGGCCGTCAATAGCAGAAACGTGCCGGTCCAACCATTATGTAAAACTTAAACTGCGCCTAATATCGCTAATGAACTTTGCTCTTCGAATAAGTGTACACACTTAGGCTGTTTATCGTTTTACGCAGAAAATCGCCATCTTAATAATCATTGTAGTTTAAACAACTTTCAACAGTAATTAAAGACAGGCTTCCACGGTGGTAACAGTGAATCAATTAGTTTACGTTTTGTCCTCGACATTACATGCTAGCAAATGTCACAGGAGCCCGGGATAACGCACAAAGTTCCTCGTCCTGCAGGGCCAACTTAGAAATTAACTATCATTAGCATTCCGGCTAGGATAACCATTGCCCGTTGTAGGTGGTGCAATGGGAACCAAGAGATAACGCACGAGGTTCCCTCCTCACAGTCTACTGGGGGATAACCACCTAGTAGGTTTCAGGAATCTAACCACTGGATTTAATAGATTGACATTCCCCGACTAGGATAACCGTAGCCCGCTGTAGGTGGTGCAATGTGAACTAAGGGATAACGTATGAGGTTCCCTCCTCACAGTCTACTGGGGTATAACAACCCAGTAGGCTTCAGGAATCTAACCACTAGATTTAATAGATTGGCATTCCCCGGCTAGGATAACCATAGCCTGCTGTAGGTGGTGTAATGGGAACGAAGGGATAACGCACGAGGTTTCCTCCTCACAGTCTACTGGGGGATAACCACCCAGTAAGTTTCAGGAATGCCACGTAACGACCCACCCAGACATAACGGGTTATCAGACAATTAACTAATTTTAATCAAAGACTACTAACTTTTAGCTGTCTAATTGGCAGATTGTTACCGACTGTTCATTTAGCGATATCATTATTACAGAATCGTTAAAGTGTATGTGAATAATTGACTCTGCACTAACCTGAACTTTAATTCCTCTTACTCTCGGAACCTTATTTATTTATTTTTTGCCACTTACGTAACTGGGAATTTTAACAAGTTTAGACTAAAAATTCTTGAGCTTTGAATCATTTTAAGTCAGGGAGAATGTCGCTCTAATTACACAATGTATATACTAAATAGTTGTTTTTTTTTATACATTCAAACAAACTCACCACCAGTAAACAAAAGGAAGTAAATTTTAAGTTCACAAGTAAACTGGTTGTTAAGTAAATAAAGTAGTCAAGGGAGACAGAAACATTAACATGATCATTTTTATTTATTTTATTTTTATTTATTTGTTTATATATTTTTAAAATTTTTTTAATTAATATTAAAGTTGACAGATCTATATCCTGCTTAACGAATCTAGAAAACTACAAAATATGTCATTTAAATTAACTCTGTTAATAAACGTACGGATTTTACTAATTTAAATGACATATTTTGTAGAATACTAGATTCGTTAAGCAGGATATTGATGTCAACTTTAATATTAATTAAAAAAATTATAAATAAATAAATAATTAAATAGAAATAAAATTAAAAAAATGATCGCGTTTCTGTTTTTGTTTCCTTTGACAACTTTATTTACTTAACAACCGGTCTACTTGACAACTTTGTTTATTTACCTTCACTCCTGACGAAGCTATAAAACGGCAGCGTTAGTGCAAATTTTAGTGTCCGTTTTATAGTAATTAATTACGTAATTATTTATCGTAACAAATATATATAATTTTATAACAAATATATCTCTAAATAGCATATAAACAATATAAATGATCATTTGAGGAAAACTGATAAATATTCAATAAGTTTTAAGATTTTTTTTTATGTTCAAAGTGACACTATTCAAAATCTCGATCACTCTTGCCCCACTTTATCTTAATTCCCTATTATTATTATGATATTTCTAGCATATGAATGCAGTAAAATATTCAATAATAATTAAACGTTATTATATTATATCACATATGCCAAGGCACTATCTTCACCTCTTTGCTATAAAAATTGACAAAATGCAATCGACTTTAAAAAAACATCTTCTTAACAGAAGATGTTGATTTTAATAATAATGCCAGGATTACAAAAATTTTACAAATTACTTAATTATTATTTACCTCGGTTGAGTTGCTCCATTTAATAATAGTGATCAAAATTAATTAATGAAATGTTTAACCTTTTATGAATTAATAATTTATTTCTTATTGTTAAAATTCTTAATTTTTTTATAGCTATAATATATTACAAGGGGCTGTCTCATAAGTAAAGAGACAGCATTTATTTGCAATAAAAAATTTTAACAAAAGAACAATTGAAATTTAATTTACAGGAAAACACTCACATAATACTATTATATAGAAATTATATTAAATTGGGTCCAGCAACTTCTGCATAGGCTATTTTCCGCATATTTATTGCTGCTCTGTGCATCCAGACTTCACCTATTTTTTTTTCGAGTCCACATATTTTTGAACCCTTGCAAACTTTTTGGTTTTACCGAATTCTTTTGCTATTCTTTTTTACAGAGAAACTAGAATTTTTCGATACCTCTTGCCTGAGGAACGTTTGGTGC
This sequence comes from Serrognathus titanus, assembly GCA_039766575.1. Lineage (NCBI taxonomy): Eukaryota > Metazoa > Arthropoda > Insecta > Coleoptera > Lucanidae > Serrognathus > Serrognathus titanus. The sequence continues at coordinate 3,511,749 of CM077911.1, forward strand.
GTTGTCTTTCTTTTCGATAAATTCGATTCCTTGAGAGCGTAAAAACTCGGTAACTGAAGCCGTGTAATGACATGTTGCCATATCAGGCTAGAAGATGATATTGTCCTTATTATGAAATTTATTAATAAAGGGAATTAATCGCTTCTTTACACATTCCTTCAGATAAACGTCTGAGTTCATAGAACCCTGGGAAATGAAGGCGTCGGAAACGTTGCTGTTTTTACCAGTTGCCTGCCAAACAAGGTGTTTTTTGAAAAATTTGGCTTTGGGCTTTACTCTATCGGCATATTTTACATTCATTTTCTTGCGAGCGTGGAAACATTGCTTACCAGGAACGTAACTTGGGTCGGCAGCTACGTGAGATTCGTCGTCAATAATGAGCGTCTTTCGTAGCGTTCTTTCGTACACTTTTTGACAGCCTTTTTTCGCATTGAAATATTTTGGCGCCGATAGTTTTGAAAAGGCCTTCATTTGCAAATCTTTTAGCTTGATCCTAAGCACTGTTGACTTATCTAGATCAAGTTTTTCGGCTGCATTTCTCACAGACGTCTCTGGTGACTTGGTAAAGACCGCCTCTACGCGTGTTATATTCTTCTGAGTACTTTGGGACCTTGGACGCCCTGGAATTTTTTGAAAATTTGCATTTCCATTAATTATTACTATTATTATTCGGCATATGGTGGATCTTGTGACTCCTTTCCGTAGAAAGTGTTGAATACATTCCGATTTGCCGTAGTGATTGTTGTGCTGAACGACTCGTTTTGCAAAGCTTTCGTATTCTAATCGTTTCATTATTGTTAATGCAAAACTACTTACAAATACAGTTAACAGACAAGTACCAAGTTCAATGTCATAGCAACGATTTTATTTTACTCAAAGCCACCTAATATTTTTTTTATGTGAAATCAACTTTGTCTCTTTATTTCTGAGACAGCACCTTACATTTTCATTGATGCACATTTCTCGTCGACTAAGCTTTCAATTAATATAAAACATTGACAATGGAGAAATTTATTATTTTTTTTAAAGAAAATAAAATTAAAGCAAGTTGATGTAAGACTGTGAAAGAATTATTAAGATATCTTTAAAAATAGCCGAATTATAAGAGTTCAAAGTTTCGTTTTGTAACAATAGTTTCCGAGCGACGTGACGTCATTTCTCCTATTTGGCAAAATATTACTTTGACCCTTTACAAATCCTACTTCCGTTTTAATGCAAATACACAAGTAATGTACAACAAACAATGTAAAACACGTGTCAAATTGAATGAATGTTAACTTTACGTAGCTGAGTAAACAGAGTAGCCGCTTGCAGCTATACGAAGAAGTGATATCACAAGCGAGTCGTTTCAACTTAAAACATGACAACTTTAGAAGCTCATTTCTCCGTTATTTATCGATGAATTTTAAAAAAGCTTTTCACCAGTCAGATACTTTTGGTTTATATTTTACTATTATTTAAGAAAATATTATTTCGAAGATGAGTAAACTTCTTCATTACTTAAAATGCAAAGCAATTTTTTGTACCTTTCATTTAATTATCGTTTCTTCTAATAATAATCAAGATTGAAGTTTTGATAGTTTCTTCTTACAGGTTTTCGTCAACCAACAATCTGACTCATTTTATATATTACTCTCTAATTCTTTCATAATTAATTACCTGCATAATTAACTTGGTCTCTTGTCTGTCTAAAGTTTTGCTGCAAAATTGTTAATACAGTAAAGCTCCGGTAATTCGGATCAATTAAAACCTAGACAATCCAAATTAGTGGAATATTCGCATTATTGGAAACTCTTTAAAACTGTGAAATGATACGCAGAAAAAAGTATTGTAACAATTTGTAACACCAGCAGAAACATAGCACCCTTCAAATTAATGTTCTTTAATGTGTTGAAAATGTAGCTCTGTTTAAATGACAAGGAATAACTTGATGCTAATGTTGTGTGGAATTCCCTGCTTTATTTTCAGTCACAGTGACAAGTACATGAAATGGTTCAGATTACAGATTCATTAGTTTATCCGGATTAAGGAATATTTAATATAAGAAAGTGATATTTCATTTTGTTCAGATTACTGGAAAATCCGGATTATTGAAGATTTACTGCATTACACTCTGGGCAGCTTTTAGAACATCTTCTAATCCAGGTTTCGTTGAGCGATTGATAGCTTCAAGATTAAATGATAAAAACAAAGTTGCCAAGTAAAAAATAGACGATAAATTGGTTTCTCTTTAATTTTTAATTTAATGGCATTTTCTTAATTGTTGGTGGAGTTCTGCCGAAGAGGCCCCACTGCAATCAAAACCGACTCGTAACAACTAAATTGTCATATTTACTGTTAAAGCACATTGGCCGCTTTGTCTGGGATGACTTATTAGGTATTATTAAACTGGTTGCTATTTGTAATTTGGGTCAAAAATCGGCCGCAAGATATCAGGACCTAAACTATTGAATAAATATTACGTCAAATTGAGCTTACAGATTTTAGCTGCAATCTATGGAGTCCTCGTCTTGCCTCTCCGATTATCACAATGTCTAAAGGAGGGAGGTCTAGAAGGGCTTCCATTGTAGCAGTGGGCGTTGTGTTTATCGCCCTCGTTATGCCTAGACAAGCAAGTCTTTGGACCCTGCTCAGTCTAAGTTTGGTGGTTTCCTGCTTGACCTTGGGCCACCACACCGAGGCCGCATAGGTTATTGTGGGTCTAACCATTTTGGTGAACAACCAATGCACCATACTTGGTTTTAAGCCCCACGTACTACCATAGGCTCGTCTGGCCACCGCGAAAGTGGTCATCCATTGCCTGACTATTTTGTGTTGGTTCCAGGTAAGTTTGGAGTCAAAAATCACTCCAAGGTACTTTACCTCCCCCGGCAAGACTATCTCATTTGCACGAAGACGCAGAGGACCTAACGGATTTTTTATAAATCAATCAAAATTCTTCTATTTGGAACGGTAGATAAGCAATGGGAGTTCGTGGCCAATTTCCCATTTAATTTTACACAGGGGTCTGCGTTCCAAACGTGCAGATGTGGTTGCCTAACTTACAGACATGCAGGATTGTCGATTTCTAGGGAGTGGGGTGACGCGCGCGAAATTCAAAACAACAGGTAAGAACTGGTGGTAGTTTTCAAATAACTTTACCATGAAAATGATTCATAAGCACTAATCAGATATCTTTATTCGTTTAAATAAGTATTTAACTTTTTTTTGTTATGGTGTATGTGTTATTAGGTAAAAGGTTTCTTGTGCATACTTATTATCCAGACAGGCGGGCTTTATTTATTATTAGCAATCAAAAATACATATACGTAATTAATAAGAATCGTAAATATGAATTTCGGGCCTTAAATAGACGGTGATGTATTTCGGGTGTGCGTGCCTGGCCTCAATCAGCGGACAGAGTGACCCGACGGCCGCACGCTCGCCAACCTGCCGGACCTCTATGGAAATAAAGCGATTGCGGTCATAAAGCGAGGGGATAAATCACTGTGCGCCGCGACGGTACCGACGCCAACATCTGTGCCATCTCTCTGCCTTTTACGAGTCCGTGTAGGCGTTCCATGTGTCACACCTGATTCAAAATAAATGTAATATTATATGTAATCAGACAATACAAAAGACACTACGAAAAATCTGAATGTAATAAAAACAGAAAAGATTAGATTAGATTCAATATTAAGAAGAAACTTTTCTAGTTACGGCCCTGACTATTTCATTTCTTTTTGCAGTTATATACTAGTTTTTAGAACTTATTAACAAAATATTGTTTATTGATTTTTTTTAATCTATTTTTATTATCTATTCTGCTATTACAACAGCACATCACCACCCTCTTTTAGTATTCGATCGTTACCACCTTCACCAGCAGCAGTTAACAGGCAATGAATGCTGATGTTGACGTTTTTGGGGTGGGCTTCGATTAGGAGCGGCAATTTCGATTGAGGGGGCGCAAAACCTTAGCGCCGTCGCTCCAGGACGAGTCTTAAATTTTAAACTCTTTAACTACCCCCAGATAAGATCAGAAATACCTCCTCGAAGATACTCTCCGTCGTCTCTCGGAAATACTTCAACGAGTTCGACGGAGTTCGGGGTCGTGTAATTGTTAATTAAAATGAACCAAAACTTTCCTGTTTGATTTAATTTAATGATGAAATGAAAATTGAGTTTTTTAATTTGAAGGGGGAGGCGTTTAATAAATACGATTTAATTGTAAAAAGCTAAATGAAACCGAGTTGTAAAATACGGTCGGTTGTGGCCTCCTAAGTATGTACTTTCATTCATGCAAATAAAGGGCAGTATCTAGTTAATTAATACGGAACGTTTGAATGCTACATTAATAATTCATACAGTATCAGGCTGATAAATCTTTATGGGTATATCGATATTACGTATGCACATATTTAGTGGGGTGTTGTAATAAATGAACATAGATTGCTTCTAGATTGTGTTTTACTGAAATTATTATTTATTGCCATCATCCCTCGTAAAAATGAAACGTTGCGCGGAATTAGTAATTTCGTAATTATTTAGAATAACCGTGATCATCTAAGAGCTTCCTTTCATTTACTTAACAAATTTATAAACTTAACAAAGCAAGAAAAGTAAACTTCAAAATCGTATTATAATAATAAGATTTTATAAAAAAGAAATTGATTACCCATCAAAGGGTTAATTAATATTCCAGCTGATTATAATTCAATGAAGCGCAGCCTTATTTCAGGGGGTGAGTCAGCATTTCATAATGGTCTCTTTAGTTTCAATCAGTGTAGACAGGTGCCAACATATCAAAGTCTGGTTAGATTAACCCACACGATATTGTTACCCATATTTATAGGAACATCACACCTGGTCGAGTTAATTTGGAGCGATTTAATTTCAGCTTTAAAATTGATTAACAAGGATGAAAAAAAAAGTGAACGTGTACGTATTGCGGGATCGCGTGTCATTTGCGAATCCTGATCCTTACGTCACTTCCGTAGCGTGTCTTCCTAATCGTCCGGCGTCGTCCTCCTGCGCTGTTTGGAGGAACTACCGTGGTCGCAGAAATTCGACGGAGCAATCACATCGAAGGGCCCCGTCAACAATTCGATATTTTCACGCGCGAAAGGATCTGGGAGGGATGGTACACACAAAGAATTTCGAAGCTCGGATAACGACCGGAGTACCGGAGAAGCGTTTCCAGTAAATTAGACTGACGAGCACTGGCTCATTACAAATTATATAATATAAAGTCGTCCGTTTTGAGGGGGCATTGTTTCCAATAGAGGCGGGCATTCACATAAATAAAAAAGAAGCAATTTAATAATTAACATTCACGCTATGCACCTTATATAACTTCTTATACAATGCTCTTCTGGTACAGAGAATTTAATTGCCTAGGTCGTAGAACGAGCAAAGAACATCTGGACTCGCTTGCAATTGTCAATCTGCAGTTCACAGATCAAAGTCGATGGCGTCATTACGCCCTTAAGAGACACATAGGATAGCTTACGCCTTCCTGACTCGCAGATAATGGAGATATGTGAACTGCGCTGCTCCCTTAATGTGACTGGAGCGACCTCGCGTTTTACGACCACCCCCCGCGGAAAAAGCGGGTAATAAAGTGAAAAGTTTAAAACGCCGCGAGTTAGTTATTTATACATAATTGTTCTTGTTGGTACTAAATTATATTTATTATTAAAAACTTTTTTAATGGAAGTAATTTATCCCTCACTTAAATAAATAAAGAGAACTAAACTAAAACAAATTAAGAACAAAGAAGAAATAAACCAAATAAATTTTATTTGTAGTTGCAGAGAATTTAAATTCATTGAAAATGTTGCTATTTGAATTTTATTCTTAGACTCGATTAGTGCGAGGGGCTTTACATAAATTGACTTGTTTGATACTTTTGAAAAATTCCAGGCCTTTTGCTTTTCTAAAAGGGACTGTTAATGAGTTCCGAAAATAAAAAAAAGAAGTTTCGAATAGTTAGTATAAAAATAACAAATATATAAAAGCCAAACTCAGAAATAAAAAAATGTCAAAGTGACAGAAGTCACGAAACGTCAAAGTGGCAGACGTTAAGAAATGTCAAAGTCACAGACGTAGGAAACGTCAAACTGACAATTGTCAAGCAACGTCAAAGTGACAGACGTCAGAAAACTTCAAAGGGACAGACGTCAGACACGTCAAAATGACAAACGTCACGAAATATCAAAGTGACAGACGTCACGAAATGCCAAAGTAACAGACGTCACGAAACGTCAACGTGACAGACGTCAAGAAACGTCAAAGTGACAGACGGAAGAAACGTAAAAGTGACAGACGTCAGGAAACATCAAAGTGACAGAGGTCAAGAAACGTTAAAGTGGCAGGTCAGGAAACGTCAAAGTGACAGACGTCAGGAAACATCAGAATGACAGACATCAGGAAACATCAGAGTGACAGACGTCAAGAAACATCAAAGTGACAATTTCATTTCACAATCTAATAATTTAATAATTTTAGGCGGTTGTATAAGGAAGAACGTTCAACATAATTTAGAGAAAAAATTCAAAAATTAATTGATTAATCATATTTTCAGGGACTTTCTCTCGTTAAATCCAGCAGAAAATAATTTTTCTACCTAATCAAAATATTTCTATATTTTCTCATAATGTGTGTGCAAGATCTCAACCTCCTAATCCATCAAAATCAGCAAATTCTCCCTTTCAAACGTTTTACTACAAAAGGAGATTCCGCGCTGACGTCACAGCGCCAAAATACTATAACTCATTCAAAACGTCCGCCAGTTCTCGGAACTCTTGCAGGTCGCCCAATCAGCGCCGCGACCTTTGAAGGTCGTCCGAGTAATGAATTAAACCGAGCGCAGTTCGAATCTCCGGCTCTTTCTTGCAGGAATTTCTCGTTCAGCGGTTGGCATTACTTACATAAGTAACTAAATTATTTTGACAGTTTGAATCGCAGCAAATTCAAATTCTCTTTTGTCTGCTTTAAATGATTTTTGAGTTTGGAATGATTGCGATACCATTTTTTTTTCGTCTGAAACAGATGAAGTGGCGCTCTTTTTTAACATTTATTTATTTATTTTTGGTTCTACGAACATTTTAGCAGATTACTAAATTACTTTGCAATTTATGAAAAGTATATTATTTTGCAAAAAAAAAATAGCGTTTGTGGAACGCCAAGTGTAATTGCAAAGTGAAAAGTGCAAAGTTGTTGGTGAAATAGGTCACTTAAAAATGTGTTAATGTAGATATTTTAATTCAATTCACATTTATTTATTTCCAATGTATGGAGAAGGAATAGTTTAAAAAGAAATATCATATGTATCCAATCAATCATAAGTTACATTTGTATTAATTAATCTTCAATGAAACCATTTTATTTCTTCCCATGTTACAAAAGAACTTCTCTAAGGACATTGTTATTATTGCTGCTGTTGCCACTTAAATTAAATTGCAAATTAATTTAAAATTAGTGATTTAGAAATATACTTCTTTCATAAAACAGCAATTATCAAACAATTCAACGATTTCATTAACTGAATAAATTACGAAAGTTTCTAAAATATTAACTTTTCATTAATTTTAGTTTTGAAATTTACAAGCGCTTAGTTTGTTTTTAAACAATTTATGTTTCGACGTTATTAAGTAACATTTTAATTTTTCTTATAAACAAACGTGCAAAGCAAACATTTATTGTTAGTGTGACTTCGGCAATCTAACATATATTAAAAATATTTACTTATTTAATAATTTGACGACGTTATTGAAAATAATTAGAAAACTGAGAAGTTAAGAATATACAAGAAACTCAACTCGTAGCAAAATCAAGATGCTGAGGATGGGAAAAGAGTGGAATATATGAGAAAAATGAAAGCGAAAGAGAAAGACACGTGCTGTTTTTTTCCATTTTCTATTTTCTGATTGTATCACATCTCCATTCCCCTAACTTTCATATTGCACATACACACATAAAAATCTGGAGTTCATTCGAACACTTTTACAACTCCTTCTCGGTGTTCCCTCGCGTTAATCTGTTTCTGGTGTTAAAAGAAACGGAGTTAGGACATGTAACTTTAAAAAGTGTTAATGTTGTCTACAAAAGTGACATTTTAATCCTTGCTGTAGTTATTACTATTTCAAGGAGGTTTATTATCCAGAAAAAGAGAGAGTCTTAACTTCAGGCTAGTAGTATGTATCCCAAAAGCATTTTGTATTGCCCAGAAAGTGTTAAGAATTTCTATTGTTAAAGGAGTTAGTATTATCTAGAAAATGAAAGAATATTTACTGTTGGTGCAGGCACTTGCATCTTAACTTATATTTTAACTAACCCAACCTAACTAATACTCCCAGGTAAATAAAGCTTATATCATCTAAGGGTGGTCTACACATCACTACTGGACGACACTTTGTTGGCTGGGGTGGCGGGAGGCTGTCCGCAGGGGGGTGTATTGTCCCTCCTGTTGTGGAACCTCGTCATGGATGGGCTTCTGAGACGGCTTAGCGGTGATGGCTTTGATCACTTAGGTTATGCCGATGAATTAGTAATACTCGTACAAAGGAAATTCAATAACACTGTCAGGCATCGAATGCGAGTTGCCCTGAATGTAGTAACAAGGTGGGTCGAGGAGGAAGGTCTGAGGATCAGTCCTCAAAAACCACTATTGTGCCATTCACTCGAAGGCGAAATCTAGAGGGTTTAGGTCCTCTGCGTCTTCGTGGAAACGAGATAGTCTTGTCGGGGGAGGTAAAGTACCTTGGAGTGATTTTTGACTACAAACTTACCTGGAACCAACACTTAGACAAGACAGTCAGGCGATCGATGCCCGTTTTCGCGGTGGCCAAACGTGGGGTTTAAAACCAAGCATGGTGCATTGGTTGTTCACCAGAATGGCCAGACCACAATAACCTATGCGGCTTTGATGTGGTGGCCCAAGGAAGAAACCACCAAACTTAGACCGAGCAGGGTACCATAGACTTGCTTTTCTAAGTATAACGGGGGCGATGAGCACAACGCCCACCGCTGCAATGGAAACCCTTCTAGACCTCCCTCCCTTACACATTGTGATAATGGGAGAGGCAAGATAAGGACTCTACAAATTGCAGCATTCATGTCACCCATTTAATACAAGTACGAGTCATACAAGTATTGTTGGCAGCATAAGAGGTCCTTTACTCAATATGAGGACGGACTATATGGTTCTCAAAGGCAACATAAACCTGCTCATCAAGATAAAAATTAATGAATCTGCTGAGCATCGGGAATCTGAACAGAACTTTCCTCCTGGAAGTCCGATCTGCTATATGGACGGCTCCAGAATTGAGACTGGTGCCGGGTCCGGAATATAAGGGCATAGACCAAAGTTATGCATCTCATTGGGCCAATTTGCCTCTGTATTCCAAACAGAAATATACGCCATATTACAATGTGGGAGAGAAAACAAAACGAGGGCTTACACAAATAAGCGGATCTTTATCCTAACCGATAGCCAGGCAGCTTTGAAGGCTTTGGTAAGCTCAAAGATCTCTTCCAAGCTGGCGTGGGAATGCTTAAGTGAGCTCAATGACCTAGCGGAATACAATTGCGTATGGCTTCCGGGTCATCGGGGTATTATCGGAAACGAACGGGCCGATGAACTAGCCAGGCAGAGTGCGGGTATGGCATACCTCGGTCCTGAATCTAAACGCTATTTGGGACTGGATAAGCGAGGAACATAACAGATACTGGCTAAGCAGACCAGGATATCGCCATAGCAAGACCTTCCTTAGAGGTCCTTGCAAAAAGAGAACTGCGGAACTTTTGTTTTTGAGTAGGGTGCAACTCAAGATCACCACGGGGTTACTAACAGAACACCTGACTGTTAAGGAGCATCTGTGGAGGATCGGTAAATTCAATGGGGATCTAAACTGCAGACTCTGCAATGAAGAACCACAGACAGCAACGCATATTTTGTGTAGATGTGATGCGCTGGCAAATCGTAGACAGCGTATATTCGGACATCTCATGATAGTTCCCGAAAATTTCAGTACGCAATCAGTGAAAAACCTGTACCAGCTGGTTCAGGGGACATGCCTCACTGAATGGTTACGGTAAGAGAACCAGGGCGAGCACAATAAATCTAAATGGCTGCGGTGCCTCCTGTGCATTCTTTGCAGACGGGTTCTGGTCATGAAAAAAAAAGGTATCATTTGTTATTATGTTACTATCTTTTACCTAATTAAAAATTAATCTCCGCCCGTAATAATTTTTATATCCGTAGATACATATTTCGGCAGTAAAGCTGCCATCTTCATTACACACCACCAAGTTAAAAGTATTTCAACAACCAACTAATCATATTGATAATTTGTCATATTCATAATTTATGAATATGATTAGTTGGTTGTTAGATTTTATGAAGAGCTTTTAACTTGGTGGTATCTGTACTGAAGATTGGAGGCTTAGCTGCCGAAACACGTATCTACAGATATAAAAATTATTGTGGACGGAGATTAATTTTTAATTATTTCTTAAACTACAGTCTCTTGTTGCTATTATACTTAATGCGCAAATCAAATTACGGTTCCGCGTTCACCGCAGTTGGTAGCCGCATACTAGTCATAACTTGTAATGATAACGCCAATCACTTCTTCTCTCATACATCAGAATTTTCCAATAGATAAAAAGTAAATAAGTGTGGATTAATCCCTTTAGGTTAACATTTTTGCTTTTTTGGATTATAAATGGGGTGATGTCTTTCACCAATGCAGATGGAATATTTTACTATTTAGTATAACTTTTTTCCTACTTATGGAATTAACGAATTATGGATAATATGTTTACTGAACGATGTTAAAGAGAAGTTGAGCTTATCCTTGTTGGAGTGAAATTGTTTCTCTTTTTTTAACACTAATTTTTTAAACCCATTTTTATCGGGGAAAGATAACAATAACACTAACTTTTTCAGGTAAAACTTCATCCATATTGTAACACCATTTGGGAGGATAACAATTTATCCCAAAAACTTTTGAATGTACAGGCGCCTCCACCAAAATTATTAATAATTATAAAAGACATTACTTTGCGTTATACCTCACGTTTATTCATATTTATTTTGTAGGTAGCAAGGTGACGTTTGGTTTAACGTAAAGTTGAATGAGTTGTCATAGGACTGATTAATGAAATCGTTGAAAGATGTTATTTCTTTTTTTTTCAGGAATCAGTAAATAAATTCATTACTATAAGTAACGAGCAGTTTCCCGTTTCGTTCGGAACGACTCTCAATTCAGAATCAATTATGGAAGTCCCTAATAAGCAATCGGGAGAATTTGAGCAACGACAGCGACTGCCAGGAGGCAGAAGAATAGAGCAGGCGGCGAGGGTGAGTATAATAATGAGCCCCGTAGAGGTGGCGTGCCTGGTGGGGGTAGAAACGCCCCCGAAAGGAACCGCCACTTGCGATATTGCTTCCTGCCATTCCTGCCGGCGCTTCGTGTTCCGCAGGACCTTGCTACACTTCCTGTCAACACTGTCTTCCTGATATCATTGACTGATTCCTGCCACGTCGCTAACTCGTTCGGAACAGGTACTCGCTATCACAAGTTGGGCCTGGATTGCGTTCCGGGAAACGCTTTCGCCCTTCCAGGGGGAAAAAAGTACTAAATCGCTCGCACGTGCTCATACAAATGCCTTTCTATCTGGCAAACGTTACGAGTTTTAAGTCTTTATTTACGGGTGAGTTTTCTTCTCTGGATATAAGTGAGTGGGTTGCCTGAAAATTATACACAGCGTAAGGGCACAGTGAAAAGTGATGGTTTTATTTAAAAGACAGGAATAATTAAAAAGCGTGCTTCGTTGTGTATAAATTTTGATGGAAAGACAAAAACTAATGAAATCATTATACGTTTCAATCAAACTTCAAAACATGCAGTGACCATATATTTTGTTTTTGAACATTAGTACCTCCCCCATCAGAGCTGATGAAGACCTAGTCAATTGAATACAATTATCCAAAGGTATGTTAATTGAAACCTTATATCAATTTTATTTTCATTAAAACTATCGCCCCCATTGAACAATATTAGAAAAATAAGTTATTTGTGGTTTTGAATTTACTAAAAAAAATTTCTGTTGTTTCAAAAATAAACTTATGTCTTCAGCTTGCACAATCCTGAATTTTCTGGCGTTTTGATTGGTCTGATAAAGAGGATTGTTTTCCGTCGGATTCTGATTTACTAATTTTACTTTGTATTTTCTTTATTAACGGGGGTCGTTCACACAAATAAATCGAAACAAAAAAAGTATAACATGTTATTTTTATATATTGGTGTAAAAAGGAACAATACGTTGCGTTTCATTTGTTGTGAAAAAAAGAAATTCAAGGTCCTTTTTTACGACATCTTAAAACTTCTGTTAATTACTGTCATTTTCTAAACATTGAAAATTAATATTGGACCTTTTTCCATCAAGGTACAATTTTCGTATCCTTCATATTATTATTATTAGTAAAAGGTATTTTATATAATTTCCGAGAATTGGAAATTAGGTACCAATAATCAGAAACACCTGTAAAATTTCATGATTTCATAACTTGTCTTTAAACTGTAGTTCACTTAAAAAACAGTTCTAGTTCTGCAGTAATTATGACCTATATAGCTTTATAATAGAACGACTTTATGGTTAGACATCTTCGCCGCCGCATGACTATGATTGCGATTGAAAAAATTTTAAGTTTGCTATGGCCTAATCGCGTTCAGCTAAAAACAAAAAAATTTACGTCGTGAACGGTGTTCGCAAATGGCCTGAAGATTTCGCTTAAATAATCACTAAAAAGTCACTAAAAGCAAATTATCCGAATTATAATCGAATTTCGACTTTTTTCTTCATAAAAAAGTGGCAAAACAAAAGACGATCGATTGCTTAACAATTGCAAGAAATAAGAATTTCGTTCTTACTTTTGCGTCAGAAAATAAATGAAGAGCGACGACAAAAGACGTTCGAATTCCAATCGAATTTCGACTTTTTCCTTCATTAAAAAAACAAAAGGCGATCGTTTGTTTAACAACTGCAATAATTTTGGTCCACGATTTGAATATTAACAAAAAAAAAAAACTTTCTTTGCTCTTGCGTCAGAAATATATAAATTAAGAGCGATGGCAAAAGATGTTCGAATTCCAATTGAATTTCGACTTTTTCGATCATTAAAAAAAACAAAAGACGATCGTTTGTTTAACAACTGCAATAATTGTGGTCCGCAATTTGAATATTAACAATAAAAAAAACTTTCTTTGCTCTTGCGTCAGAAATATATAAATTAAGAGCGATGGCAAAAGATGTTCGAGTTCCAATCGAAGTTGGACTTTTTTCAGAAAGACACAAAAATAAATAAAGAAACAAAATAAATCGATAATAAAGAAAGAGAAGCTTCAATTGTTTTTTTTTGTCGGGCAGGAATTCGATCGACATTCATTTGTTTTTCGTTTTCTACAAATTGTTAAAGCAATGTTTTTTTCATTGCTAATTATTTTATGACACCACAAAATGGCAAGCGTCAGCTGAAATAATTATCTATTATGATAATCATAATGGTTTAGTTAAAATTATTTTCAAATGAAATCTCTAAATTTTCAACATGTCACTAGAAGTTGTCTGAAATTTCAACAGAAAGACACCAAATCATCAAATTGGCAGAATTGATAATTAATAATAAGTACTAGCAGCTAGATCATAATATTATAAATCTCCTCCGAGATTTAAAAGTAATTAAATGTTACCAACCAAGGACGGTAGAAGTCACCAAAAATGTGAAACATATTTCACTGAAATCTTTTGGGAGATGCCTACTACTGTTCTGAGATCTTTTCCATTGTACTGTATCCCTATCGCAACCCTGAGCAAATGGGGGTACATCCCCCCCCCGCGTAAACGAACATTAAAACGATGTGACTGTAGGCGTCCAATACTTATTGTATAGGTCTGCAATATTATTTTTTTCCATGTCTTCTTAGGTTTCGCTTCGTTCTTCCTTTGTTATACCTGCTTCTCCTCAAATTCTCTAGAACAGCCTCTCCATCTCCATCACATAATACCATGCAATCCAAAATAAAAGATTGAAAGTGGGCAACGAATTGAAAAAAATAGCGTTCCTTTTACATGAAATTCTCACCTCACTTCCACTTCCTCGCTTAAATTACATGCTCCGTTTGCTGGAAGTGAGGTGAGAGCAGAAGTGAGGAATTTACTGATTTGGGGAACCGCAAACTCATCATCAGTAATATACTGAGTGTTCGTATCTCCTCTGGAATGGGGAAAACCAACCATAAATTATTTACAGAAAACTTTATGCATTCATTTACATTCTTATTCTTTCGATTTCAGAATGATAAATAACTTTTTGACACAACATTGCATTAGGAGTGACAAATTGTAGCTAGTTTGCTGCTTAATAAGTCATCCAATGAAAGGCTGCCAAGCGTGCTGCCAAAGCATATTGAAAGTTTAAATTTTTTTTATCGCAAATCGGTTTTGATTACATTGGATGCCTCAAACATCTTCTGTACAACTGTTTCGGCCCTATTTGGGGCCTCATCTGTAGAAGCGTAGCTCGAGACTTCCACAGCAAACCAAGCCGACCTGTCCCAGGTTATTCGCTATTCATTACTATTACATCGCAGTTGCGAATAATCTGGGAGAGGTTGATTTGGTTTGTAATGGAAGTATCGAGCTACGCATCCGCTGACGAGGCCCCAAATAGGGCCGAAACGGCTATACAGAAGATGCTTGAGGTAACTACAGCAATCAAAACCGATTTGCGATTTATCAATTTTTAAATTGATAAATAAATAAAAATAAAAACACTTGTAAATATAACAACAGTGGCAAATTCCTTCTAAGGAATTAACTTGATAGCCACGTACTACATACAGTTGGAAGTCATGAATTAGGAGCAAGTAACGAAGACTGAATAGATGCAATTTAATTTAAATATCTTGACACAAATGTTGATTTGGATAACCTGCGATAAAATTAATGTTGGTTCTCTTTTAACGATCATTTTAACGATTTAAATAGTGTTTACGAAAATAGTGCTCAGCAAGGAATGAAAAAACAAGTAAATTAGATTTTTCATGTTTCTTTGGTTTTCTATGTTAACGAACTTTTGTAGCAGCTGTCAACCAAGAATAAAGTTTTGATAATTGTGCGAATCTTGAGCTATCCTACTACGAAATTGTTATACGAGCCCTAACAACTAAATATTCGAACTGATTTTATAAAAATTGTTCTCTAACTCATCTGAAAATTGTTTAAAAATTTTAATATTAAAAAAATTAAAATTAAAGTAGATTCTTGTCCGGTGAAATTGTGTAATAAATTATTTTAAACGGATACTGAAATTGGCACTATCACTACGTTTCACTATCATTTGCTAGCTTCGTCAGGAGTGAAAATAAATAAACAAAATTGAGTGATAATGCCAATTTTAGTCTCCATTTAAAATAATTTATTAAAAAATGAAACAAAAAATTGATTAACAGTAACTTTAATTTATTTAAAACAAATTTGATTCTAAGAATAAAATTAGAAATCAGATTTTTAATAAAAAACTATAAATTGTGCCGACAATTTAAAGTTTGGTCGAATTTAATATTTAACAAATAAATAAAGTGTTACATCACATTTGGTTTGTATTGCAGCCTGGATTCTTTCTGGCATAAAATTGGTCTGAAAGAATTCTATATTTCCTGTATTTTAGCCTTTAGTACAGGAGTTGTTCGTTGGGGATTTTGTCGCAAGATCCTTTTCGTTCTCGTTGCAGGGTTTCGATGACATTTAAATCAGAGCTGTTTGAAGGCCAAGCTGATACTAATATCATGGTCCCCGAACAATTTTTTTTTTGTAAATTTGGCCCTGTAACAGGAAGCCTCGTCCTGTTGACAAATGAAATTTTTTATTCCGAACTGCTACCTTGCAATCTGGTTTCTTTGTAAAATATCTTGATATTTTTCTGCGTTTATGATACCATCAATAAATTCCAGTTTTCCTAAACTTTTGCTAAACATGTATCCCCAAATCATAGCCCTTGTGGAATTTTACGGTTCGTTAAAACAGTTTTTTCCTCCGAATTTTGATCAGATCACTCTCAGGCGACAATCACCAATACAGACATTAAATCGTAATTCGTCACTAAAAATTATTTGGATTCACATTTCTTTGGTTCATGTAACTTTAAGTTTTTATTTCGCCGTTTTATCGAGACATCACAATGAATTAGCACCGGTTTATCTCGCAGCTAAAAACGAATACCCACATATTATAAATGAATGTAAGAAGAATGCAATTAGCCTTCGAATTGCCAATTCCAACAATAAAATTAAAACTACCCGGAACGTTGTTAAAGATATAACAAAAGCTAATTCATCGCTAATTATAGTGAAGAATTTTTGAGAGTTAATCCGATGAACACAGCGAATGAGCTGAATATATTTTTTGTGAATATTGGACAAACGCTAGTGGGCAGTTCCTCTAGTTCATTTAATAATCCTTATTTTCCGATAATAAATCATCTATCTATCTTTACCACGTAACTGAGCAGGATATAATAACTACTGTTAATACTTTAAAAAATAATAGTTCAGCCGGTTATGATGAGGTTCCTGTTAAAGTTGTCAGAAGCACATTACTCCATATCATAAAACCGATCTGTTACTTAATAAACTCATCGTTTTCAAATGGTATTTTTCCTGACGAACTTAAGCAAGCAGAAGCATTACCTATATATAAGAAAGCCGTTTGTGGTAGCTTGAAAGATTATAGGCCTATCAGCTTACTCAGCACATTCGCTAAAATAATTGAATCCTCAATATGTAAGAGAATAAAAAAAATTCTACATTCTTGTAACCTAATAAATCATTCTCAGCATGGGTTTATTAGTGGACGATCGACCGATACTGCAATTTTGATTTTGTGGAGAAAAATAACTTGGTCTTTAGAAAAAGGTAACGTACCATGTGGACTATTCTTGGATCTGTCTAAAGCATTTGACTGCGTACAACATTCTCTACTTCTGGATAAATTGGAACGTTATGGTTTTAAAGGAAAAGCTTTGGAGTGGTTCCAGACTTATCTCGCAAACCCCCGCCAAAGAACTTATATATCCGTTGAAGGTAAAAAGTATTATTCAGAAAATGCAAAGATAGTCAGCGGACTACTTCAGGGCAGTATACTTAGGCCAATCCTTTTCGTTATTTTCATACTTCATCTTATTCACCTCAATTACTAACGTCAATTTAAAAATAGTCAACTACGCTGTGGTACAAATCTGTTAATATGGGCAAACGACTTCAGAGATTTAAATGAACTTCTGCAGCAACTGATTCCAAGGATTCAGGAGTGGTTCAGGAATAACAATCTCGTTTTAAACCAAATGAAGATTTCGAGCGTTCTCTTCAGAACTAATCATCTGGGCTACATTTCTCCTGACCAACTATATATTGGTAACGATACGGTACATGTAAACAAATTGACAAAAGTCCTGAGATTAATTCTTGATGCAGAGCTAAATTTTCAAAAACATGTATCTGAATTGGTTAAGAAAATGAATAAGGCCTATTTTGCACTTCGGATACTGAAATCTGTATCGAGTGCTGAAACGTAAACTCTATAATATCGTATGGTATCATATTTTGGGGAGGTAGCAATTACGCCAACAAAATATTCATTGCTTAAAAAAGAGTTATTCGTGTCATGTGTTAAATGCTTTACCAACAATCCTGTAGAGGAAAGTTTCGTGAACTGCAGGTACTTACAGTGCCAGCCATATATATACAGTCCTGTTTGTTTTTTTCTTCAGAAACATCTTGAAAAATTCCGAAACTGCTTTGACGTTTCCAGCTACACAACGAGACACAACACCTACAGTTTACCATTATATCAGCTCTCCATTACTGAAAAAATGCCACTGTACAGTGCTGTGTCTTTCTTCAACAAATTGCCGTCAAGCATCAAATCTACTATCAGTTCCAGGGCTTTCCGAAGAGAAGTGTTCAACTTCCTGCTATCAATGGAACCCTACTCTGATACAGAATTTATGCGTTACATTGGACGAGAACAAGTTCTCCTCATTCGCCCTCTGCAGTACATGTTCTTTCCAATTGTTTGATTATTTGTTTATTTATTTTTATTTTTGAACTTTAACTGTTTTTGATTTTTTTCAATCTCTAACATTTATGTTTCATCTTTGTTTTTTTTTATTGGAAATAAATATTATTATTATTATTAAAAAAAAAATTATTAAAATTTAGCTTCTCAAATTTAAATAAGTATTGAGTGCAATAAATAATATTTGTTTGTAAAAAGCATGGCTGGATTTGTTAACCATTGTTGGCAACTTTCCCTGGAGACAATTACACCACTTTCTTCCTTCAATTTGGAGTGACTTTCTCTTAAAATACCCTGTCTTTGCCGTTTGCAAGTTTTATTGAGAATTCTTCGTTGTCTTTCTGTTACAGTGCTTGGTTTTCCAGGACCTTTGCTACGAATATCAATGTTTGCGTGTCTCCATAACTTTTTATTAATTGGCCAATTGCCAATTTCGATAAGTTAAGTTAATTCGCAATTTTTTTATGGTTTTACCCGCGGCATAATGTCGAATTATAATTGGACGTACTTTTTTATGAGATGTACGCCACCGGCCATGTTTTTCATAAATATCAAAATCAATAATTAACCTGTGTTGCCAACGATTTATGGTTTTTGCTTTCAAGATTTTGTTTTTAAAGCAAAAAGATTAACAATTAGTTGCCAGCAAAGTTTATGAATCAATCAAATTAATTGTATTAAGTAGACAAATATAAACAATTTAAAAATTGATAAACGAAATATGAATTAAGAAATAAATCTCTATAATATTTTTTTAATAATTGCAATTAGAAAAAATAACTAATATTTTTAAAATAACTGTCTGACCGAATTTTTACTTTTTGCATTGTAAATCATTTACCATTGCTCTGTGGATGTCAAAAAAAGTCTAACGTAATCAAACGAAATCAATAAAGCATTCTCAGTTCAGAGAGCGAAAGGAAACACTGCACGTCAACTACGATCCAGATAAAAAGCTCTTTCAAATATGTACGTTCAAGATGAGGAGAAATTCTTTTGCACACACACACATAACATATAATATAAAGAAATTCTAATCTGGCTGTAATGTAAAAAGCACGTAAGTAAACTTCGATTCTTTAACTGAGCGGTGGCAGTTTCAACTTGGCGACGTGTATGTAAAGCCTTAATTTCCATATACTGCTTTATGCGGTACTAACGATAATGTCCGCTTATCGTTCGTTGTGGGACGTTACTTGGAAAAACGCCAATAGTAAGTTCATATATATTCGCGAGTAACTGTTGCCCCGAGTCCACGAAAAATAAATTGCGATAGCTTGTAAAGCAGGAGCTTGCTCACATTTAATGTGTTTACGTCATCTGTAATATTTATTCTACGACGACTAAAACTAAATTAATTATTGTTTTATTTTCGCAATAATTTGTTGTTTTGCTTAAATTTGGTTTACTTCCACTTTTCCTGTGCACCGCTACCTTTATTTACCTTTATTTATTTTATGATAAACTTCAAAAATCGTTGTACTTTTGTATGAATCTTTATTAATTACTTTAGGCAACTATTGGATAAGCAACTGAAGGCTTTTACTTTTGCTAATTAATCAGCTCACTGAAAATTTTCCTATAAAAGAATTCTTTTAGAATACTTGACAATCTGCTTCTCAAATTTATAAAAATTAAAAAACGTGGCTACAATTTAAAAATGAAATGATTAGGCTAATTTTCTGCGTTAAAAGAGGACAAGTGGTAATAAAAAAGAACAACCGACGTGTACTCCAAAAATTTGCCACTTTCTTTAGAAGTTCCGCGGTACTCTGTTCCTCCTCGCATTAGCGCACTTTGTGGAACGATCTAAAAATAAAATTTGTAAAACAGTGCATAATGAGATGAGGGAGCTCTTCCTGTTGGCTAATTGAAACGGAAACGAACAATTGGCCGCGACAAACTCGCGTGGCCCGACTTACAACACTGATAGCGGGCTATCGGTGCCAAAGTAAGAGCCATCCGAACGCGACTTTCTTTTCGGTGCCCCCAAAAAAAATTTCTCGATGAAAAAAGCTCGACCTCGAGCCGACCGCGCGAGACGTCCGCCGGAATGGTGACATCCGGATAGTTAAACGTGTTGCAATAAAGCTATGTTTAAAATGAGCCGAAGATTGCCTTAATAAACGGAAGAGCTAATGCTGTGAAACGCGTCATAAAAATTATTGGTGCTGCAGTGAAACATCCTCTCTATTCCGCATTCACTCAAATTACATACTAAACGCCAAAAATGAGGTAAAGTACTTCGCTCGATAATTTAAGCATCACTTCCAAATTTATTTTGATTAATTTGATTTTCTTTTTCTAGGAAAAAGTGTCCTCTTCGTCGGAAGATGTACGAAAGTTCTTGTTCCTACCAGGGAGCTTTAGAACTGAAACGCAGTCCGAGCAGCGGTTGCCCCTTGAGCATCAAAAGCGAGGAATTCAGCACGGGGGCTGATTGGCCGGCCTACAGATTTTGCAACCCCAGTACTTTCGAACAGTTAAAACAGAGTGTCGAAAAGGCCAAGGCTGCTCTTCAGGTACCTATTAGATCTTCAAGCTATGAATAAATTGAATTTTAATGAACTTTATATCCTGTAGGACAGAAGTGGTTTTCTGGGGGCCGGTAGTGCTTTTAGTGACCTCTACAGTGGAGTGTCGACTGCCGGAAGAAGTCAGGACACCTTGCAGGATTCGAACAGACTGCGTGACACAGAAACAGAAATTAAAAGGTGTATTCAAGGTGAGTTTTTAAGATTTCATTTGGAACAAATCACTTATTAAAATAGACCGAAGTAATTTAGATAAATCGTTTTTATAAAAAAAATAAGTACAACAAATCTCATTTCAAAAACAAAAAAAAGCTCCATCAAAAAATATTTAATTAATTACAAATGTTTTTGCGAATGCGAAAGAAATTAAGATTGAGAGTTGAAGGCACACCACTTCTAAATAAAAATAGCCAAATAGTGGAATTTTCGTCACTCAACAGCAACCCCTAATCTCTGATAGAACAGCAATGGCGACTAAGCCGACAGAGAACGAGAGGACGAGATAACTCTATTCATACCGGGGAGCTTTAACAAGAGATGGAGCACGGCCAATAGGGATGTAGACGGGAGTTGCTATGGTTACGCAGCTTCATCCCCCGTCGTGTCTTCTTATAGTTCACGTTGGTAACTTTCACCAAGACAGTGAACGCATGCGGAAGCGATGAATATGTTTTTCTAAGATAACGAGTAGCAATGCAATTATCGGCATGTTCTCACTTATATATAATATGTTTAGTTATTGGACGTAGCTTGAAAACAACGGAATCAAAGGGCGCTTTATTATTTAGGAAAATAAAATTAAACTTTAAATAAAAATTAGGGTTTAAGTTTAACTTATAATCATTATTTAAAACGTTTAGTAAGTTCATAAGGATTTTGGAGAGATGTATACTAATTTGATGAAATTAATAATGGAAAACAATAATGTCGAGAGGGAAATTTAAGTTAAAGTTAAACACCATATGGACCATCAACTACATTTAACAAAAAGTAATGAATAATAAAATAAAAAATAAATGTAGCATCAAAACTCGACACAAATTACCCCAGAGTAAGAATATCGAGAAGCATATTTCTCTTTGATCTTCGACGGGCAGTTTTTGGCGATCTTGAATTTGTTTAAATCGTGTCTTGGTGATATAAGTGGGAAGATGCATACTACTGTGCAAAGACACCAATTGTTTGCAATCATTTCGATTTTATTATTGTCATTAACATATAAGAGGAAATTTAGTGGTGCAAGCGCAGAACTGTGAGGCACTCTACAATTTACATCGCCTTCAGAAGAGTAATTGTTATTAATTTTTAAACACAGTTTGTAGATTGATGTTCAATTAACGATTAATTTCCAAAATTATTTAATTTATGTGAATTAATTTCAAAAATTGAATTGGAATCATAAAATAAAACATATATTGCTATTTTTTATAGTAACTTGTACGTTCACATAAAACCAGTGTTGGGAGGAACATTAATTTTAAGTATAAAATCAAGTTTTTTTTTGCCAGATGAAAATTTGCTAGAGATTGCAATCGCTTTCCTTGTATATTTTGCAAAAGAATTTCATATTTTTATCATTAATTCTGGTTCTTGTTTCTTGGGATTTTAGAAATTCAAAAAAAGGTGTAAGTTTTTCTAAATTTTTCAATAACCAAACTTTTTTAAGGTACAGAGTTCTGATGAGGCCCAATAAGACCGAAATACATGTATAAACTCTTTCCTAACACTTTCTATATTGCCAGTTACACAATTTTTATAAATCTTAACATTATAAATAAGTAATCACGGTATGTGCAAATTGTAATTACTACATTGAAGATGAATAAACAAAATGGATGGGGATATTAAGGAAAAATTGAATTTATTAAAAAATGTGAGAGAAAGAGCGTTTCAAATATGTCAAATAAAGAGTTATAATTAAAACACAGATTTAGAAGCATTTTTAAGTTATGAGTCATCATTCTTCTGCGTACGCCAACTAAAAAGATAACTCATGACCTATAAATACACCTAAATCCGTGTTTTAGTTATAATCGATAATAATTTGTTATTTTTTTTAATTTGTAGTTCTGTCTTATTTTATAGAAACTTTTGCTAAGTGTCGAAAGCCTTGACCTTCTTTTACAATAATAATAATAATAATACGCTTCATTTACCGCAAATAGGCAAGTACAAAGCAAAATAGAAAAATATAAGTGTAATTACAAGTGTAATAATAATAATATAACAAAAGTTATAAACTAAACTACAGGTTTGAAAACATCTGAAAAGCGAGGAGAATCAACTTTAATAACTATACAAGAGATCTTATCATTAGCTCATAGAAACTGATAGCCTGCAAGACTATAGAGTTCTATTTCTACAAGGAACTTTTAATTTTATCCTAAATTCTTTAACACGGATTGTTTGACGGATATCTAAAGGTAATTTATTATACAATTTCATGCAACTCTAGGGTGGACCACATTCTTCAAAGTTAGTTAATCTGTGAGTTGGAAACATTCTGTTTGAAATGTATAGCTTTGCCATTGAAAGTTATGTAACTGGAAGTTTCACGATAATTAGTAGATTTGAATAAAACACAATTAGTTTTGGTTTCATTTAACTGTAGCTTGTTCTGGGAAAAACATTCATCTGTTTTCAGAAGGCAGGAATTGCCCTGAAGTGTTCAGGAATTGCCTTGAAATTTTCATCTTTGGTTAGGAAACAAGTATTATCTGCGTAGTTGAAAACCCTGTAGAAATTATTTTGTGATCTATCGGGCAAATCGTTCATAAAAAGAACGAATAATAGAGATCCAAGAATACCGCCTTGTGGTATTCCTTTAGTGATTTCCAAAAGATTGGATGTTTAAGTCGCCGTGCTATGTTGTAACATTGTCTTTACGATAAATATGAGATCATCCATTCATGTCTAATTCCTCTTATGCTAGATTGGTGTAGTTTTGATAATAAGATATCACGGTCCAGGCCATCAAAAGCTTAGGTGAGGTCAATAAATAAACCACAAGAAAGATTTCCTTCTTCCCAACTGTTTAAAATGGTGATTAAAATCAAACAATGCTGTTTCTACACTTTTTCCCTTTAAGAACCCATGTTGACAAAATTACAATTCCTGATTTTTGAATTTGAATAAAGAACTTAGAAGCTTTCGTGTTACTAAAAGTACACCAATTGTTATAACTGCTTATCGTTTTATTATGTTTTTTTTTGCCATCACTGCACCTTTTTATAATTTCTTTTCCTTTCCAATCATAAAAAATTGGCAATGATAAGTTTTGAATTTAACAGCCTGATGAAGATTGTTAAAAAATCGAAACCAGTTACTCATCTTACTAAACAGACCTAATTAAAAACAAAACAAAAGTATGTAAGTATAGAAAATCTTTTTGATTTAAATTCATTATTTATATACTTATTTTATTTTTTAAATAACATTTTTTGTAAATGCAAAACAGTGTTATCACCGTGCAAAAGGACTATGAATCTGTTGTTATTTTATAACTACTATCTGTATATGTTTGTACCCCCATAAAAATTTTTGAGATAAATTGTTATTCTCCTAATCGGTGTTATAATAAGGATAAAGTTAAAATGCATCTAAAAATAAATGTTAAAGAAAAAGGTGAAATAATTTTCCTCCGACAAGGATAAATGCAACTCTTATTTAAGTAATAAACTAAAACAACTCTATCGAGATACGAAAGTCAATACTGAACTTTCACATCAATACCGCAGAGCTAAACGCAAACACTTTACTCTCATTCGTAAAACTAAGAATCAGTATTATGAAGCAATTATTACATCAGCATCAAATCCCAGTAAGGCTACTTGGAACTTAATAAATGAATTGACAAATAGAGAAACATCTTTTAAAAACGTTACCTTAAACGTTAATAATACTTTAACTAATGATCCACAAACAATAGCTGATGAGTTTAATAGTTTTTTCATAAATGCTCCTCATAGCATAATAAATAATATACCGAAAATTAAAGTAACTAAGCCAATAATAACTAATACCAGAAGTAACAGTATGCACTTGCCTACCGTATCTGCTGAAGAAGTATTTTCGGTAATCAATAAATTAAAAAATAAGTCGTCAGCTAGCGAAGACCACATACCATGTTTTTTATTAAAGAGAATATCTGATATAATAACTACACCTCTAGCAAATATTATAAATACCTCTTTTTCAAACGGAAATTTTCCATCTGATTTAAAAATTTCGCGGGTCTGCCCTATTCATAAAAAACTTGATGCTAAATTAGCGGAAAATTACCGACCTATATCCCTTACTTCAGTATTCTCAAAAATTTTTGAATATATTATGCTAAATAGATTAATGTCTTATCTAAATAAATATAACATTTTCGATGAGAATCAACATGGCTTTCTGGCAAAAAAATCCACTTGTACTGCAACGTATTCCTTTTGTAACAGAATCATAAAGTGTCTGGACTCAGGGGAATGTGCGGTTGGGATTTTTTGTGATCTCAGTCGGGCATAAAAACATCGGTTAAATTATTCTATATCCTCTATTAGGGATTTTTTTCTTATACTCCTGACTGACTGTGTCCATCATGATATTCTTATTGAAAAATTAAACAACATTGGCATAAGGGGCACTGTAACCGACTGGTTTTCTTCTTTTCTAACTAATACGAATCAGTTATACTTAAACATTTCTAAGACTTGTTATCCTTGTTATGTTTGTTATCATAAAAAGCAAAATAGAATCCTATCTGATCTAAATATAAATTTTAAAAATATATCCTTAAAGCAGAAAAAACAAATTAAATTTTTAGGAATTTATCTCGAAGGATATTTGTCCTGGAATATTCATTGTTCCAATCTAAATTCTTGTCTATATTCAATGTGTTTTCAAATTAGATTTCTAAAGCAATTTCTCACAACACAGCAACCTCTCATGATTTACTATGCCAGTTTTCACTCAAGAATAACTTATGGAATAATCCTATCTTCTGATGCCAATCGTGTGTTTATAACACAAAAAAGAGCTGTCCGACTTATTGCTGGTATTTCCCATACACAGTCCTGCCGCGATGTTTTTAAAAATTTAAACTTGTTAACTCTTGTTTGTGTATATATCTTGGAGGTGTGCTTCTTTATTTATCAAAACAAAAGTAATTTCTTAACCAATAATTCATTGCATAATCACAATATCACATCTAACGATCATTTTCGTTTAGTCCAACCACATACTGAAATTGGCAAGAGTTTCTTGACTTACACAGGCTTAAACATTTTTAATGAATTACCGGCCTACATTAAAGAGATTCCGACTTTTAGGAAATTTAAATCAACTCTTAAAGTAACGGTTTGATCCATAGTACTCTTCCAAAAACTATCGCACATATAAATGATTATCAGGTTTCAAGATTTTATAGTATCACTATCACTAGATTAAAATTAAATTATGCCAAATTTCCTACTCATTTATATCGTTTGCATCTTATGGATTCACCGACATGTTCTTGTGACAGTACTTCGTAAAGTTATTTATTTATATTCTAAGTTATTTATTTATATTTTATATATTTCGTTAAGCGCATTTGCATTGGACATTTGATAAGGAGAGAATTATCCGAGATAGATTTCCTGAAATGCTCTTAACTTGTGATGAGGGGGTGTGATCTCTTCCAATCTGTAGCCTGTTTTTTGACACAATTTATATATATATATATATATGTATATATATTTTATTATTTTTCAAGGATATTTGTAAATATTCAAGGACAGAGAATCAAATGATTATGAAAATTCTTTATTCGGTAGAATGAGAACTTTTTTCAGGAGAACGGGTCAATATTTATTCCGCATTATTTGATTTGGTCTTCTTTGATTATGATTAGTTACTTGTTAGATTTTATGTGCTTTTAAATTGGTAGTGCGTGTACTGAAGATTTATCTGCCGAAATACCTATCTACGGATATAAAAATTATTGTGAGCGGAGATTAATTTTTTAATTATTTCTTAAACTACAATCTCCTTTACTATTTTTAGTATTTCATATGGAGATTTAAATCATATATTTTTTGCGTGCTTAAATCACAGCACTGCCATAAAAATACTAAGAAGAGAATTAATGAATATGCAAATTCAATTTCCGGTGCACCATAATCACCTATTAAGCATAAATAAGAAAAACATTTTTGACGTATTGGTAAATTTCGTATGTCAAAGTAAAATAGTTACACGAATTGGATTTTATTTTATTTTTTCTCTGTGGCTACAGGTTTTTCCCAAAACCAACCCTGTCTACCTATCTACATAACTCTTAAAGTCTTCGTTATAAACAAAAGTTTCTACACTGTCAGTGAGTATTTTAACTCCCAGAAATAATTACAATTTTTTGTGAGAACAGAGAGAGTGCCTACATGTAGTGCCCACATTTGTATGTTTTTACATAACTGTATTTCTCTAAGTATTTCTTCATGACGTTTCTCATTTATTTAATATTATCTTGAGAGGAATAAATACAATACAGTATAACATTTTAACCATTATTCGTTGATTCAGTAAGTACGAGATAAGCTAAACTTAGGGCCGGTTTATTCACTTTCAATTAACTTTATCTTCCGATTTATTGCCATAGTAACAATTATACAAATAATTGTTACTATGGGAATAAACTAAAGGTTAAAGTTACTTGAAAGTGAATAAGCAAGATCTAAATAGCAAAATATTCTATCTGCGTTGGTGAAAATCAAAACGGTAAATAGTTATACTAAATGTACACACTTATTTATTTTTCGTCTATTCGCAAATTCTGATGTAGGAATTGATTGACGTTCTCATTATAAGCTATGACTAGTATAGGCCTACGAACTGCAGTGAATGCTTGCTTTAGAATAGAACCGTCATTTTATTTGCGCATTAAATATAATAGCAACAAAAAGTGGGTAATAATATATAATAACAAATGATAACATAAATGATACAAACTTTATTTACCGGGGAATATAGGCAAGGCCTTACGAACATCTTTATTCCATTTCCTCCAGGTAAGCTTAATATTCTAGGGCAATAAGAAATTAAATTACTTCCAAACAAAAGAACAAAGGATAAAAGATACAATATGCATTCCTTCTTTGAGGTAGTTAAAATATAAGTTAACATACAAGTGACTGCCCCAATAGTAAAGATTCTTTCATTTTTTGGATAATACTAACTCCTTTAAGAATAGAAATGCTTGACACTTTCTGGATAATACTAATTCCTTTAGGAATACAAACTACTACCTCAGAAGTTAAGTTTTCTGAATAATATTAACTCCTTGAAAGATAGAAATAACTACCGCAAGGATTAAAATGCCACTTTGAAGACAACATCAACACTTTTTAAAATTTAATATGCCAACCCCGTTTATTTTAACACCAGAAACGGATGGACGCGAGAGAACACCAAAAATTAGTTAAGAAAGCGATAGAATTAACTCCAGATTTTTATGTGTGTACGTGAGAAAGTTAAATTCTCTCTGCAAATAAATTTCATCTGAAAATAAAATATCTCGGCGTCAAATTATAAACTAATTAATAAAATAAAACTCGCGGAGGACAATAAAAAAAACAGACGTACTACAAAGGCACAAAGAGAACATAAAGAGTTCCCCCCCTAAATTACAAATTCAAAGGAAACAAAAAAGCGAGCGCACAAAGGAGCGGAGACACTGCAAAGTTCTTGGGAGAGTAAAAAATATAAAGGAATAATAAAAGCTCGTTCGCCTTTCAAATTAATGATTTATTCGAACCTGGCTCAAAATGGCGTCAAGGATAATGCGCACCGGAATTCACGGAAGACGGCACCTGAGATGTTCTTCTTGCGGGCGGTTCAGTTTCAATGAGCGGTTTCGTGTGTACGCGGTATACATCAAATCGTAGATCACAACAAAAGTACGGGAGAACAATGAGAGCGATAAACGAGACAGGTCCTGATAAATGATGTCGATCGGGATGAGCCATATAGGATCCAGTTTCTCACGCGCGCACCACCGCCACGCTTCACTGTGACCAATATATCAATTAACGGCACCCGCTAACCACCGGGGCGTGGCGGACACAATATCGCATCCTCATACTCTGCGATACGTACCCCGTCGATGTGTAATGATGATACATTCATATATCGAGTACATTTGACAGCCCGTCCGAATCAATTATAAACGGCCTACAAAATGTAAGCGCACAAAAATCATTTCGATCGTCTATGATTTTGCCTTCTCTTGGAAAATAACTAAAATAGAATCGAACACACACACATAAATATCTGGAGTTAATTCGAACACTTTCTCAACTCCTTTTCGGTGTTTCCTCACGTCTATCCGTTTCTGGTGTTAAAATAAACGAAGTTAGGACATTTGAGAAGTGTGTTCAAAAGTGGCATTTAATCTTCGCTACTTTTTAAGTAATGACGATTCGATTCCATTTTCATTCAAATTCAATAAAGAAAGTCTTCTCATCTTTGTTTCAATTTTTAAGTGGAAGAGCAATTTTAAAAGAATTACATTTTTATATTCCATTATATTTTTGAATATTTTCGTGCGATTTCTAGCAGATCCCTTTTCTGGTTCTTAACTTTTTTTGGACCTCCTTTGATTTTTGTTTGCTGATCTTTTTTCAACTGAAGTTTTAACATTTTGCACGAAATTTTATTTTGCTTTCTTAGAACTTCAGGTGATAGTTTTTGTATTTTCTAAAGACTGTTTTTGTTGAAGATTTTAAATAATAATATTCTTCGTCATATCTGTCGTTTTCATTTGATGCTTCAACCACAAGCACACACAAAATCTTTTTTATTCTTTTTAGGTATTCTCTCGCGTCCATCCGCTTCTGGTATTAAAATAAACGGAGTTGGAACGTTTCACTTTAAAAAGCTGTAAATGTTATATTCAAAACTTGCATTTTAATCCTTACGGTAGTTATTTCTATCTTTCAAGGAGTTAATATTATCCAGGAAAAGAGAGAGACTTAACTTCTGAGGTAGTGGTTTCTATCTTTAAAGGAACTAGTATTATCCAGAAAGTCTCAAACATTTCTATCCTTAAAGAAGTTAGTATTATCCAAAGAATGAAAGAATCTTTATTGTTGGGGCAGTCACTTGTATCTTTACTTATATTTTATTTTCTCCAATGATAGGAATCGACATTTTTTTAATATTTCATCCTTTATCCCTTGTTCTTTTGTATGGAAATTCCTTATTGCACTGTAATATTAAGCTTATGTGGAAGAAGTGGAATAAAGATGTTCATAAGGCCTTGTCAATATTCCCCGGTAAATAAAGCTTGTACCATCTATGATGTCATTTGTTATTGTATTCCTATTTTTACCCACTTTTTGTTGGTGTTACATTTAACGCGCAAATAAAATGGCGGTTTCATTCTAAACGAAGCATTCACCGCAGTTGGTATACATATAATAGTCATAACAACAACGTCAATTAATCCCTTCCCTCATACATCAGAACTTACCAATAGCCAAAAAGTAAATATGTGTGAACTAACACCTCTAGGATAGCATTTTTACTTTTTTTGATTAAATGCGGTAATGACTTTCACCAATGTAGATAGAATATTTTATTATTTTGTGTAACTTACCTTCTACTTATTGAATTAACGAATTAAGGGTAATATGTTTCCTGACTGGTGTTACACAAGAGTTAAACTTATTCTTGTTGGAGTAAAATTACTTCATCTTTATTAAATCTTATTTTTAGACGCATTTAAATCGGAAAAAGACAATACATAATTTGTTAAGTGTTACAACTTTTCAGGTAAAGCTTTATCTATATTATAACACCGATTAGGAGGATAACAGTTTATCCCAAAATTTTTTATATGTGTAGCTACAAAAATGCTGTCATCTGACGCATTATTGTGACGTTGAAAAGCATTTATTTAGTGAGTGATAAGCTAAATTTTCATTTTCAATGAAAATTGCACACAAAAATTACACTTGCTCGCAGCTTTACATTAAACAATTTCTGTGTAATTGCAACGAACGGTATCAATTTGCTGAATGTATTTTGTAAAACGGCTCTTATATATGAAGAATTTGGCCAAATAGTGGATTAAGTTGCCTTCTAACGATAATCAAATATTAATGTCGATGTAAAAGTCAGTTTTACAAACTAGAATAACGTGAAGTTTTATTTCTCTACCTTTGTTTAGCAGGTTCGTATCATTTACTTCGTTGATTCTTAGCTGCCAACTTTCTTCTGTTTCTATTTTCCCAAGCTTTCTTTCTCTATTCATTTCTTTTCCAACATCCATAATTCATATATGACTAAATTATCTCATCCAACTGCTTTCTACTTTTATTATTATTTTTAGTGAATACATTAATGAATAACTGCGTGGAATTAATTACATATAGAAATAGAAACTAAAATTCGATGATGACTGAAAAAAAGAACTTCAGAGATCAATCTTGGTTGCTGCAATTTTGAAATAGGAGTAGTTATTATTTTAATTTTAATATTATTTTATTTTTGTACACATGCAAAAGTTTTTTTTTCAGTAGAAACAAAATGAAAAGGAACTCATACTCAAATTGACAGTTTGATGTTAATTTGAAATTCAGAAACACTTTATTTTAATGACTCTTTGACTTTCTATCAATAGTAAATCACTGATGTTCAAAATACCTACTTATACTCATCATAGTTATATATGAAAAAAAGCAATTTATTCAAAACAAAATTTTCAACTCAGATAATCCTACGAAGATGGCATGGAAGGTTATATCAAACATGTCTAGTGCCGGTACTTTCATCACTGATTAACTTTAATCTTTGGTTTATTCCCATAGAAACAATTGTCTTTACAATTGTAGGCATGGGAATAAACCAAAGATTAAAGTTAATCAGTGATGAAAGTACCGGCACCTAGTCCATCAACAAAAAATAATAACATAACAAGAATTGACAATAGCAAAGAGATTACAAACCCCTTCGATATTACCACAGCTTTCAATAATTTTTTTTAAAATGCTCCAATGCAAATCATTTCTAAAGTACGTAAGGATCAATTTTCTGCGACTAGTACTTTACCATTTATATCTCAGAATAGGCATTGTATGTTTTTAAATCCTTTGACGGCAAGTGAACTTTGGGATATATTAAATAATAAACTTAAAAACTCCAGGACAGCAGGGTCCGATGATATCCCCGTGTATCTGATGAAGAAAGCTGGTGAAAAATAAACGAATACTGATGGAGAATTTTAGTTTTCTAGAAAATTTTTGAATATGCTTTTCTTATTAAATTTAAAAAAATTATTAATTCTAACGACACCCTTAAATCCACAAGTATTGTAACTGACGACTTTTTGTCTAAAATTTTATAATGAATTATCTCAAACGGACACTGAAAAATGGCACAAATCGCTTGATAGCTTCGTCAGGAGTGAAAATATTAATTTTTTGATAAAAAAAATCATAATTAAAGTAGATTCTTGTCCAGTGAAAATTGTATAATAAATTATTTTAACGGACACAATTGGCACTATCGCTCTACGTCTGAAGTGAAAATAAATTATTTATTTTCACTCCTGACGAAGCTATCAAGCGATAGTGAAACGTTTAGCATTTGTGCCATTTTTCAGTGTCCGTTTGAGAAAATTCATTACACAAATTCACCGGAGAAGAATCTACCTTAATTCTAAAATTTTAATATATTTCGAAAAAGAGGAATGCCCTATTAGTGTTTTTTGCGATCGTGGGAGTCCCGCAGGGTTCGATCTTGGGTCCTGAACTCTTTTTGCTATATATATACGATTTATATAAGGTTGCTCCTAATATTGATTTTATCATTTACGCAGATGATACTTCCTGTGTGGTGTCTCTCCCGTCTTTTGATATCGCACGTGTTAAATGTAATGACACGCTACAAAAACTTAATCATTGGTTTGGTTGTAATGACCTTTATCTTAATTTGCAAAAAACTTCAGCAGTTGTTTTTCATAACAGACAAAAGGTCATCAAACAGGTCAACTTAAATATCTCTAATAACAATCTAAATTCCACTAACAGTGTATTAATCTTGATAAACATCTGGATTGGAAAACACACTGCTTCGAGCTAATATCCAAATTAAACTCGATTCTATTTTTATTCAGAAATCTGAAACCCCTGCTTAACTTACAGCAATTATTGCAATTGTATCATGGCCAAGTAGCTAGTCGCTTAAATTATGGTATTTGTTCCTGGGGTCGTTCTTGTGTTTTGTCCAATGTTTTTATTATGTTCGGTGCATAGTAGGAATTTCCAATAGATTTTCGTGCAAAGATAGTTTTAAACTGCTTAGCACTCTTACACTTCCGAGTATTTTAATTTTTAATCTTTGTATCTATATCTATAGCAACATAGCGTACTTCAGCACAAAAAGTCATATTCATCAATTAAATACACGCAACAAAAATGATTTATGAACTCCGTTTGCTAGTTTGTCGGTCACACAAAATTCCCCAAGGTATTGGGTATTAAAAGCTTCCTTATGAATTAAAAAATTGTACAAATATTAAAACATTCAAGAAATCCCTGAAATATGAAATTTTCACAATAGTTTTCAAAACACAGCGATACTTTTGGATTGTAAGGAATACAAATAAGGAGAAAAGATGAGCACAAATGTTTCGATAAATTAAAAAATTGGAAGAAAATTGATAACCTTTGGGAAGTTGATAGGATTTATTTTTTTTTAAGTTTGCGAAGGTACCTATTAAACATTTTAATTTATTATAATTTAATTAATAGCTTGAATTGCGACATCCTGCGATCCCTTTTGACACAACATTGGATTAGAAATGACAAATTGCAGCCAGTTTGCTACTTAATAAGTCATCTCATGCAAGGCGGACAAAAAGTGATCGCAGGAAGTCGCGATTCAATTTGTCATTCCTAATGCAAAATTGTGTCAAAAAGTGATCGTAGGATGTCGCGATTCAAACTATTCATATTATTACAACGCAAATGCGAATAACCTGGGACAGGTCGGTTTGGTGTGCAGTGGTGCAAGTCTCGAGCTACGCTTCTTCTGACGAGGCCCCAAATAAAGTCGCAGCAGCTGTACAAAAGATGCTTTGAGGTATTCACTACAATCAAAACCGATTTAAAATAAAATTTTATAATTTTGTTTCTAGATTAACACAACTTTCGTCATAACTTCAAAAATTAAAACAACGTATGTAACAAATAAAAGAAAGGTAGTTTCGTTGAAAAGTGGTAAATTGTTTATTAATAAATGAACGTAGGGGGTTGTTCTTATTCTTTGCCTAACTGATAGAAGATCTTCGTCTTCAACTGAGCGCATTTTTTTTCTTGTTCCATGTTAGATATCTACTTCCCGAATCTTCTGAATAATTCTTCTCTGTAACTGTTGATCGTTTTGAGCTTTTCATCAGTGATTAACTTTGTTCCAATAGAAGTTTCTAACGAAGTCCAAAGCGTCTTGTACAGCGTAGAAGATGGGGCTGTTAAAATCGGTGGGCAACTGATTTTGTTAGTTCCAAAACGACATGCCTGAGGAACATTTGGAGGATTTGTCATCTTTAAATTGCGTCCGCTTATGAATTCATTGATATCCTCATTCATAATGATGGGTTTTATTAAAATCAATTTAACGAATATAAACCTCTTCATTTACAGCTTCACCTTTAACTCTTCCTATTAAAGTTTCGTTATTCCTGCCTTAGATATAACGTTCCACACCAAAATTTTATCTGCAAATTTTACTTTTAACTTAAACTGTACTTCATCTGGACAATTTTGAATATTATAACACCTGTTACATAAGTTTCGGGGAAAATTTTAAATGCTCTCTGTGACATAGTAAAAGCAATACATCTAGTTAACTATGGTGAAACATCTTGCTGGGGGTTACGTCAATTTGTTTAATATTTCACATTTTCGTTTGTCATTTGCGAAATGGCGTATAAGCTAGATTTACGAAAGTCCAATTGCAATCTGGTTGGATAGCTCCCTAGACGAGATATAGTAAACTTGTTTCACGGACAAAATATTTCAAAAAGTACCATACAACGGACAATTCGGGAATGCGAAGAGGGAATTCCACGTATAAACCTACCAAAATCAGGCCGCCAACGTGCGTTAACTGAAGTTCAAGTCAACAGACTAGTCAACCGTTCCAGAAACACCATTGGAGTGTGGAGCTTTCCCGTCGTTTCCGCGTTTCAAATGCCACAATTTCTCGTTACATTGCAAGAACAGGCCTAAAATAGAGAAATTGCAAGAAATGCCGCAAGTTTACTCCCGCACAATTGGCCAGAATCCTTGGTTGTTGCCGAGCTGTGAAACATCGCCATTTCGCCCACAACCGGATCATAATCGTGAACGACGAGAAACATTTTACCTTTGACCATGCAAAACTTCCTGGAAATGCAGGTTTCTATACGGATAATATTGAAGATACTCCCATTAACGTAAGATATAAAAAGAAAGCAAAATTTTCTGACAAAATTTTGGTGTGGTGCGCCATTTCTGAGGTGGGCATACCTAGGCCCTATGTAGGCAATGTAAGAGGCCAGCATTTTTATTAATCAGCATCATGCTAATGATGATTACATGTTTTGGCCTGACCTTGCAACATCGCAATGTTGATGACATGCGACATGTCAGACAAAAATTACGTTTTATTGAAGATGGAGGCC
Source organism: Serrognathus titanus (assembly GCA_039766575.1). Taxonomy (NCBI): domain Eukaryota; kingdom Metazoa; phylum Arthropoda; class Insecta; order Coleoptera; family Lucanidae; genus Serrognathus; species Serrognathus titanus. The sequence goes on from CM077911.1 coordinate 3,547,092, forward strand.
CCCTAGCAGCAATATAGCAACCAGGAGTTAAAGTCTAAGATTTATTGGTGATTGTTATGTTATATTTACTTAATAAAGTTCCCTTAAATTTAAAATAATACCCTTCTATATTTTTCCCAAAACTTATGTAACAGGTGTTATGTATAACCCTGTTGCCAATAAATCATAATGCTCTGTAGTACATTTTCAAGCTATGTTTTAAGGTTTTAGAACATGTTCTTCTTTTTCTGTAGTGAACGTGATTTTTCGTACAAATTTTTGTATCCCATTACATATGTAATTTCAAAACGATTGTCCAAATTGCACAACGACGTTCCAACTTTGTTCTCAACATAAACCGTTAACATTTCACATATCAGCAACCGCCTAATTGAGAATAAGTTATAGACAAGTTTGCACATTGCCTTTGGTCTTTATATGATCCTTAAATAAAATAAACTACTATTATTTCATACAGAGGGTGTTTTAAACCAGTTTTAAGTAATCGGAAATAGAAAATATAAAGGATTTTAATTGCAGAGTCTACTTAAGAAAACGTCACCTCAGATATCTTTCAGGGGATCTAGGTTGTTAGTTTTTCTTTGTGGAAACTTTTTACTTTCTCAAAAAGAAATATTAAAAAAAAGTAAGAATTAATTGATACAATCAAATTGCCATAAAGACGTAAAGCAAAGCTAACATACACTGTAACTACATTATTGTTTAATATCAAAACACATGATGAAGTTTATGACAAATGATGTTGGGTAGAACATAAATTTATAATTTTTATTGATTGCAAACGTGTCACAGTTTGTAATACTGTGTGGCAAAATTCTGTTTCGTAAATCTACGTCATATATCCAACACATAAAACGTATAACACAGCAGGAGTTCGATTTGATCGGACGAGGCTCTCAAGGAAAGACTGCACTTTTAACACCACACTTTATCAACATCTCTCCTCCCTTTTTACACGTCACTGAAACGCCGCCGGCTCAATGACTCGACGATATTCACTCACCAGGTTGATTCACACCCCTGTATTTGCAGTAGGTACTTTTAACGGTGCTTAAAAAGTCAAACGGTAAAGAAAAAAAAAATACAAGTCAGAAATTAAATATTATATCATCCTAAAATCATTTTCTAAATGCTAAGTGGGAAATGAAATAATTTTTTCTTTGTATTTCTAATTGTTTCATGCACGTAAATGCCGATAGTTCTGCGTGGATTGAATAGAGATCGCATGTCTAACAAGCTTTAAGTAAATACACCCACTTGTAATAGTTTGTAAAACCGATTACAGATTACACATCAACGACCGGTTGAATTCGTGCATTCATTAGTAAATAATCTAATCGTACGAACATTTGTGTAGATGCAAATATAAAGATTACGATAATAAATAGACGCTGACAGCACGCCCTGGAGGGTCGCAACATATGTTTCGGGCCATTTAACGAATTAGGGCATGATCCGTGCAGACAACATTATAAAGTATACATCTCCATCGGGGGATGGTTTTCCCACGGGCGTTCGTGATAGCAAACCACTAACCAAACAAATTAGAAGAGAGCGACGATTAAAAAGCGTCAGCGTCACTTTTTCCAGGACTCTCGCAAAAATGTAGCAAATCAATATCGGGTTATGTGATCCGAGCGGGCGTTGCTCAAATTGATAGTGACGTGTTTCCGGAGGCTAATTGACGTGTGCGGGGTGATTGATGCCCCACTTCCGTCCGCCATATTGGATCCGAGAGCTTAATTGCTCCCTCCGATATCACAGTTCGTCGTGATTGTTTTGCACTAAAAAAAAAAATTTACAAGCGTCGAATTTTTTCCATGACAAGGAAGCGATTTTCAGAACAAAACTCAGTTTGATGCATTACTCGGAATTAAAAAAGTAAATTCGTTTTGGTAAAAGCATTCATGAAAATAATACATCAAGGTGACTGATAGGCAACCATACATACACATTTGATATATAATATTAATTCCCCATAAGAAAGTGAGCCCTAATAATAATTTTTTTTTCTCTGCTCATGCAACCTTTGTCAAATATAAAACAAAACGTAATTGTAAATAAACGATTTAAAAAAATATATAAAACTGGATATGTGGGAGGCATTTCATTTCTATTTCCAGTCCTGCTTGTCACGCTAATTTACGTAGAATTAATCACGTGAAAAATACGTAGAAGTTTTAGCAAATCAGCATTAAATCTTGATCTTTGATCCTGCATAAGCCTTTGTCGAGTAGTTGAATTACAAAACAGTACAAACCGCCCATTTACTCGAAACTAATCTGATTGCGTGGGTGTAACAACACCCCACGTTTCAAACGAATTTAATTAGCATTTTGTACTTTCTCCTTGCAGGTATCGACAGGGTAGAAAAGTCGTCGCATAACCACCTCACGTCCAAATCGTACAACAGCATTTCCGAAAGCCTAAGCAGATCGAAATGCGGTGAGTTAATTCCGAACTTATACGAAAGATAAACAAGTTTTATGTTTATGCCGCTAGATAGTATTTAGGGGGCAAAGTGGGGGGGGGGTATTAAGACATAAACATTTGCATATAAAATCGTAATCCATGTTTGTCAAAGAAGTGCACTAACTGAGCAAGGAAGGGGTCTGTGGATCCGGGACTCCGGGATGCCGGAAACGGCAGGGACGTGTGGCTCCACCATTCCAGTCCGGAAATACAGAGTATTAGTCATAGTTAGGAAAATCTATTGCTATGCAAGATGCTCCTCCCTACTACCTAACTCTGGTACTACTATCATTTCGATTTCTTTTGTAGTTATAGTTGTAAATTGAATTTTATTATTATTCAGTGCTTGAAAATTGCAGAATTTCTTCACATAGCAGCAGGAAAGTAAAAAAAAATATGTTATTGAAAATAATTAGCAAATAGTTTGAATAAAGGAAGCAACTGAAAAAGGAGACAATCCTTTTCAAAAAATAATTGTATATTAAAACAGAAAAAAAATAAATCCTTAGAAGTGCTCAAAGGAAAGACTTTTAAAAGAACGTAACTCCTGCATATAATTTATTAATTGACACACACATAAACATTTTTGTGATAAATTCTTATCCCCCTAATCGGTGTTACAATATGCATAGAGTTTTACTTGAAAAGTTGTAATGCTTAACAAATTTAGTGTTATTGTTATTTTTTCCAGATTAAAATAGGTGTTAAAAAACGTGAAATAATTTTACTCCGAAAAGGATATGCTCAACTCCTGTTTAACACTCTACAGAAATATATTATCTATAATTCATTAATTCAATAAGTAGGAGATGAGTTACGCTAAATAGTAAAAAGTGATCAATTGAAAAATGAATTAGAGTTGGCGATGCAATTAAACACGCATGTGTGCATTTAATTCATCGAATGTTCGTTCAGTCACTTTGACGTTTCTGCAAAGCAAGAAAACCGTTTTATTTTTAAACAATTAAAGCAAATGCATAAAAATGACCACTGCCTGCTGCATCAACACAATTTTTAACTCTATGAATAACTGCGTTTGTAACGTTAAACAACATTTCCGGTATGTTATTTATGTCACAATTGATTGACAATTAGTATTAATATGATGCTATCCAAGACATGCATTTAAATTCCAACGCCTACCCTAATTCATTTTTACATTGATCGCTGGTTATAATATTTTATCTGAATTGGTGAAAGTTATTACCGCATATAATCCACAAAAGTAAAAGTGTTATTGTAGAGAAGTTAGTTCATACTGTAAGCATCTGATCAGGACGGGGAAAAGGGTGGTTTACATTTTGTCAAAACGGTTCTTAACCAGAACATGATATTTTTTAAATAAAATTTTTTTATAGGGAAAATTAAAAAAAACTTGGAAGTCTCAAATTCTGACTTCTCTGAACCCCCTTTCTAAATTTTACCACCCCTTCAACCAAAACTTTTCCAAATCAAATCGAGACGCAAGAGGCGACTCCTTTGTTAGTAGCGTTTCCAGTTTTAGCCAATTTTTAGCCAGCAATCGTTCTTCCCGCTCTCTTCGGATTTGGTTTGAATTTTGGCCCTTTTTACCCTCAAGCTTACTTATTTTGGGTTTGTTGAATTTTTCTCCTCTCCTTGTTCGACTTATTGTTAAGGATTCTCTAAAAACTACTTTGAGATTTTAAGTAAAATTCGAAAGTTTTAAGAAATAAAATATATATTAAAATAAAATGTACGAGAACAAAGAAATCTACAACAAATTTTAAAATTAACGAAATTCTCCGTTAAAACACATGCAACTGCAACAAGAACAAATATCAAGAAAATTACAGAATCAATAATGAGTTAATTATAGGTAATACAAAATATCTTAAAAATTTTGACAACAAAAAAAATATATTTCGACAAGGAGAGAGGTATAATTCACATAGAAAAATGCTTTTAGTTAATTAACTTCTCTGACAACAATTACATGGAGCGTACCAGCAACGAATCAAAAAGAATTTTTCACGTATCCGAAATTTTTGGGAAAACACTCTTGAGTTAGATTTGCGAGACTTGTTTCGCTTACGACGAATTTAATTTAAGTAAAACATTGTAACTGCGCGGGAAAAGCTTCTGCTTTTTCTGACCGAAACCGATGACAAACTTTTGGAAAATTTATAACAAAAAATTAAAACCCGAACTGAGAAATAAATAAATAAAATTAAAATTTCGACGAGAAATTTTAACGCGAACCAATCATAAGGAAACCGGGAACTGCCTTATCTCCCTCGCTTAAGCTACTTAAAGGCTTGTGATCTCCTGGAAAAGTGAAGAGGGAAATTCTGCGAGATCAGCAAGAATTTAAATTCAGACGGCCCAAACAGTAGCTTCCAAGCCAAATTTTTCTCGTTACAAGAGGGCGTAAACGTCTCGCTTTTACCGAGTTTCACCAACATCGGTCGTTCAAGAGCAGAGACGCGCAGTGGCAGGATTTCCTATTGCTGAGTCAATTAGAAAGGAAAATTTTATCTCAGTAACCTGATATTAGTATTGATTTGAAAACGCATCTGAAGCTCAAAAGCTATACGAACATGCGGTTTCTTTCAAGGAACAAGCAGAGCTGATAACGAAATAATTACAATAAAAGTTAAAAAAAAATTGATTCTAAAGATTCTATTAAGCATTTTTCCGGGTCCTTACAATACTTATGTACTTCTCGTTTATTGGTAAATTCTGATGTATGAGGGAAGAGATTGATTGATTGATTGATGTTCTTATTACAAGTTATGACTAGCATATGCATACCAACTGCGGTGAATGCTTGCTTTAGAATAGAATAGTCATTTTATTTGCGCATTAAATATAATACCAACAAAAAGTGGGTAAAAAATAGTGACAAAATAACAAATGACAACATAGATGATATAAACTTTATTTGCCGGAGAATATTGGCAAGGTCTTATGAATATCTTTATTCAACTTCCTCCAGATAAGCTTAAGAGTCTAGTGCAATAAGGAATTCAATTATTTCTACAAAAAAGAACAAGGAATGCAATATTAAAAAAAGTGCTTTCCTCTCTTCCGAGTAGTTAAAATATAAGTTAAAATATAAGTGATTCTTTCATTTTTCGGATAAAACCAGAACCCCACATAGAAATGCTCGACACTTTCTGGATAATACTAATTCCCTTAGGGATACAAACTACTACCTCAGAAGTCAAGTCTCTCTCATTTCCTGGATAATTTTTACTCCTTGAAAGATAGAAATAACTACCGTAAGGATTAAATTGCCACTTTTGAATACAACACTAATACTTTTTAAAGTGAAACGTCTCAACTCCGTTTATTTTAACACCAGAAGCGGATGGACGCGAGAGAACACCTAAAAAGAGTTGAAAAGATTTTGTGTGTTCTAATGGTTGAAGCTTCAAATGAAAACGACAGGTACGACGAAGGATATTAATTGTAGCAACATTGCTATGATTATAATAATTTAAAATCATCAACAAATGCGGTCTTTGAAAAAACAAAAATTATTGCCTGATGGAAGCAAAATAAAGTTTCGTGCAAGATGTTAAAGCTTCAGTTGAACGCAAGATTGAAAAAAAATCAGCAAACTTACAAAAAAAAATCAAAGAAGGTCTAAAAGAAATTAAGAATCAAAAAAGGGAAATCGCACGTACAAATACCTACCGCAAGGATTAAAATGCCACTTTTGAGGACAACATTAACACGTTTTAAAGTTGAAAGCCCTAACTCCGGACACGAGGAAACACCGAAAAGGAGTTGAAAAAGTATTATAATTAAGTTGTTATGTGTGTAGAGTCAACCATACATCATAAAACATTACTCACTTGCATGGATCACTAAATATTAAAAATATTGATGCTACGAACACTTTGCATAGAAATGTACAAAAAGGAAATAAGTATTAATACTTCTAATAAATAAACAAATCTGTGCAGCAAAGCTTCGATTTAAAACCATTTAGTGGAAAGATTATTCCTCCACATTTACGGCCAAAAAGAAGAAAACAAAAGACAATAGTTGTATAAACAGTAAAAAGAGGTGTAAATAGTTTGAAGTTGTATAAAGTTGACTAGAAGGTAGAAGAAAGAAGCAGCTCAAAAAAACCGCAAACTTTAAAGAAACAAAAATAATATTGAAAAAAAAGCGAAAATACTATAAAGAAGACGAGAAAATTAGAAATAAAACAAAAGACAATCGTCGCATAAATAATTTGCAATAACCAAAAACTGGGAGAAAAAGAAACAAAGAAAAAACTGCATATTATAAATTTTACGCATACAAAGAAAATTTAATAAACAAAAATTTGAGATAAAAAAAAAGAAAGAAAGAAAGAAAGAAAAGAGAAAAACAAACGCCGAGAATTTAAGATGAGAAAATAAGAAACGAAAGAGAAATTCAAATTTCAAATTTAGGGAAACAACAAAAAAATATTTAACAAAAGCCATAAATACGACAAGGACAACGGGACAACAAAAGACATTCGTCACATAAACAAACCAGAATGACATGACCAATAGTTGGGAGAAAAAAATGACTATCGGCACCGTAAACCAACAATAATAATAATAATAATCAGCGACGATTAAAGAAGAGAAAATGAGTACAAAAAGGAACTTCATTTCAAATTTAAGGAAACGAAAAAATTTATATAACAAAAACCAAAAGTATGATAAGGACGGGACAACAAAACACAAAAGACAATCGTCACATAAACAAACCACAATGAAATTACCAAAAGCCGAGAGTAAAAATAAACAAATTACGATCGTCACCGTCCACAAACAAAGAGGATTTAAGAAGAGAAAGTAAGAAGCAATAAGAAACTGCATTTCAAATGAAAGGAAATAAAAAAAATTAGGAGAAAACAAAAGACTACAAGGGCTAGGGGAAAACAAAAAAAAAAGATGATAGTCACATAAACAAACCACAATGACCAAAACTAGGAGAAAAAAAAACAAATTAGGATCGTCACTACAAACAAACAACGAGGTTTTAAGGCCAAAAAAAGGAACTGCATTTCAAATTTAAGGTATATTAAAAAAAGCAAAAGTACGACAAGGACGAGGGAGAAACAAAAGAAAAACACAATCGTCACATAAACAAACCACAATACATGACCAAGATCTGAGAGAAAAAAGAAACAAATGATGATCAGCACCGTAAACACAAACAACGAGAATTTAAGAAGAGAAAGTAAGAACCAAAAATGAACTATATTTCAAATTTAAACAAAACAAAGAAAAGTATTTAAAAAAAGCATATCGAGGACGAGGGAACAACAAAAAAAAACAAGAGACAAATTGTCACATAAAAAAAACCATAATCACCAAAAGCTGGGAGAACAAGAAACAAATGACGATCGTCACCATAAACAAACAACGAGATTTTAACAAGAAAAAATAAGAAGCAAGGAGAAATCGCATTTCAAATTTAAGGAAACAAATAAAATACTAAAAAAGAACACAAATGTACGATAAGTACGACAAGGACGACGGTACAATAACAAAAAAAAAACAAAAAGTGTTGCATATTATAAATTTTAAGGAAAAAAAAAGAACTTAAAAAGCGATAATCTGCCGGCAAAATGAGAGAAAGGAATATGAAACAAAAAAAATTTAAAAAAATTCAAAAAACCAAAAATACGAGGACGTCGAGGAAACAAAAGAAAAACGAAAGGCAATCGTAGCAAAGCGCACTACAGTGACCAAAAGCTTATATTTTCTGTGTCATAAATGCAATAACGGCGTAGCAAACACTTTGTTTTTCTTTATAAAAACGTCGAGAATGCACAGAATTTTAATTTTAATTTTGATTTACATTAAATTTAATATATTACACGTTATATAAAATTAGTAAAATTTGAAAATAATAAATCCCAGTTGCATAATAGAACAATTCAATCTCTTTCAAATAAAAACACTCAGTACATTCGTGTGTCTTTTCATCGGTCTTATTCACGTGCACGTTTTAAGAATAACAGCCACGTGTCCCCATTAATAATTATCCACTCGACGATTAATTAATTCATCAAGATCACGCTCAAAACGGATGTTCATTGTAACCATTTAGTAATACTTCAGTTTTTTTGTTGTTATTGAATAGTACAAATTCGTTCATTATTTTAAAAATGAATTCAGTAATTGAAGGAGGCCACTTAAATAGTTGTTATCGCGGTATTATATTTGTGCTCATCCTGAAACGCATAGGACGAAATCTGTTGCGAACATTATCCTAGAATCCTCCGACCACAAACTGCAGTTGCTGGCAGTTTCCGCGCTATTGTTCGCAGTTTATCCGTCTTCTGACAGAGGGTGTTGAACTCGCTCGTAAAGCTCGCCTGTTTGTAAAGCTCTATTGCAGATGTCTCTGCCGACTGCATGGAAAACAAAAGCTCCGGTGGAAAATTATAGATGGACAGAGCGCACTTGCATAAGAAAAATAAATTTTATTTCATTTTTAAATACATTCTATTTGTTATCATAATGAAAATAATAAAAATATTATATTTCGTATATTGGGGGTGAAACATAATATCCTACAATTTATATTTTATGGGACAACTAAAATCGTTTCTCACACGCTGGCGACTCGCTCTTGATCACCACCATCATCATCATCCAAAAACATGTAAATCGACAACAAACCATTAAAATCTATCAGTGGCGCATTGTCAACTTTACGATGTGTTTATATGCAACGCATTGAAGGGCGGCGGGGCGAAATAAGCGCGATATATTAATATGATGAATAACGCCGCTTGTTCCGCTTGAACTTTGGTCACGTGGCGGCACCCCCCGGGTTCCGCACGTGACATCGGGGGGGACCCCGGCACTTACGACGGCTCCGTCACGGTATCCCTTAACACTTAAAACGATACGCATCGGCGTGATTTATTTGAATTTTGAAAAAAAACGTTGTTGTGAATGTCAGAAATTTAAATAAATCTTCTTTATACCGTATGTTTTTCTATGAAGTGCCCATATATCCTACAATATAAACAATATTTCACCTGTAAGCAGATTAATACAAATAGTTTAGATTGCGACATCCTGCGGACGATTTTAGACCTCACATTATGTAAAAATTGACATTAAATGGCGACCAATTTGATGCCTGATAAGTCATCACACACAAGGTAGCCAAGCTTATTGTGAAAGCACATTAGAAAGTTTATAAATTTGTTGCAAGTCGGTTTTGACTGCAGTGGATTCCTCGAGCATCCTCTCGACAGTGTTTCGGCCCTATTTGAGGCCTCTTCAGTAGAAGAGTAGCTTGAGAACTCCACTGCAATCAAAATCTTCTTGTTCTGAAGAGTTTTTCATCATTTCCATTTTGCATGTAGATCTGCAAATGGCAAATTCGAATATCTCTGAATCGTATTCAGCATCTTCTGCTTCAAAATTAGCCAATGGTAGTATATTATGATATAGAGAGTTGTGCTTTTTGATATCTTTAGATGAGAATTTGAAAAAGCAGCTATCCAAATTACATTAATATATTGAGGGAGTCCCAACAACACACATCAAATGTAGGACTACGTTCAGCCAAAGGCAGCGGTTTCGTTTTGCTGAAAACAATTGGCTGAACGGGTTGGTGTTTAACAACACTTAATTTTGTGTATTGTGAATTGAGATATCGTTGGGTTGAACTCAAACTATTTCTGCAGTAGATATGCAGCTGATAACATAACATTAAAACAACAACGTTACAATTAGTTTCTAATAACGTAGATCTGCTACTTGAAGGCAGCGTCTTTTGTTTTAATATCTATTGTTAATGTGCTTTTTGATGAGAAAAAACTGTTGGTCACAAATTTCAAAGTGCCATCCTATGTTAAGTTAAAAAATCTCAACACATATCTCAAATGTAAGACCGCGTTCAGCCAAAGGAAACGGTTACGTTCTGTTGTTACTAAAGCAGAGCATTATTAATTGCAACGATATGAAGCAAATAAAACTGGCTGAACGGGTTGTTGTTAAATGAAACTATATATTTTTAATAGCAATTTAAAAAAATATATCTAATTAAGTCGTATGTAATTGCTCTACTTCAGAATTCTTTTTATTTTTAATTTACTTAGGTATATAATAAGTAATTAAACAGGAATTATATTTAAGAATTTATTCAATAATCAATTTAATAATAAGTTGTTAATTGAATTTATTCCAAAAAGAAACTTGACTAATCGCAACCATCGAAATTCACAATTAACGATTAATTAATTGTAATTGTACGAAGCAAACAATTACAGTTGTGGTTAATTGTAACGATAAGACTCGACAATTACAACACCCAAAATAATTTAATTGTGCCTAAGGCTATTTTCAGTGAGGTCCAAATTGCTGATGATTTTTGTTTCTAGTGACAGCACTGTTGGTGTTAAATTTAGTTGAGTGTGAATGGTGGAATTAAATTTAGTTGAAATAACACAACAATGAGAAAGTTGATAGGATGGAGCAAGCACTATTCTAGAAAAAAAGGAACGAACGACTTTTTTGAATTAACAAATCAAAAAATAAAACTTTTAACGCAGTTTTATTAACAAACAAAACTATTAAACGTTTAAAGCTGTTGGAAATGTTAACTTATTTCGAAAATTTTAGTTAATTTCATTGTGAGAGGTGAGTAATAAAATACATGCTTCTTAAGTCTACTTTTTTTTAACAAACTCGTGACTCTAGTTTCCACGTTTTTTAAGAAAAACCTAAAAACATTCTTGAAAGAAAGTGATTTCTTATTAGACGTGACCTAAAGCAGAAGACCACACATGAATGTAATAGGAATAACACAATAATTAACAAATAAAGTTTTAAATTGCTATACTTTTGATAGTCGGATAAAGAAGGAAAAAATTGAGGTATGAACGAAAGTCTTCAATCCGTCCAGTAATTAGAATTCGCTTCACATTAAGCACTTAGCAGACAAGTGAGTAATGAATAGACGCTGATTGGACTTATCCGAAGCTCTCTCGTTTGCCCAGAAAACACGTTCCTCCTCCAACGCAGCGGCGCTTTTAAAGTGTGGCCTCTTCCTTTTTAGCCTCTTTTTTCCAGCAGTGAGTTTGAGGCGCGCGCCTGTTCGCTAGGTAGGGTAGGTACCCTGAAATGTCCGATTATGCGACACGACGAGCAGTTACTCCGATAATGACAGTAATCTGTGCGCTGAAAGATTTTCAGGATTCACGGCTCAAGAACTACATGGCTGTCATTTACGGAGTAGAGTGAAGAGAGCAAATTACACATATCTACGGTTTGAAACGCTTCTGGAAGGAGAAGTACTACAGTTAGACATTTTTACATTTACAGAACGTGTTGCTGCTTTTGAAACTGTTTATTTGCAAAGAGATCTGTTATCATAATTAACTTAAATCAATTTCAAACGATATTAGATTATTGATTTTATTATATACCGTATCTTCAATTATTCTCCAGTTCCACGAGAAAATAGAAATAGTAAATAGTGAATAGTTTCTCATACAATGGCGCGCAAAAATATGTGGCCCTATCTTTTTTCCCAAAAAGCCAAAGAAAAAAATAGGACACGCAGATAGAACTCGAGGAGCCGACACAAACAAAAGCGCCAGCAAAATAAAGCACAACAATAAAGTGGGCGAGAGCACGAGCGCCAGGCAAGTTTAGCAGGAGCCGGCAGTCCGGAGCGAATCCGGAGTGTGCGGAAAGCGCTCGCTCCGGGTGAAATTGGCCGCCCCGGGGAGGAAGTGTCCCGGAGACAGCGGTATCCGCCGGCAGCCCGCTTCCGACTACACCGGGCCAGACCACTTCACACGGAATTTATTTTATTTGCTACGTATTATGCACCGTATCGTGATTGTGTCTATCACGTAGGTATTTACTCGGCCCGGAACTTATCTTAAGACGTTCATTTTTAAATTAAAAAGAAAAAAATAACTTTTCAAACTAACGATTTTTTTATAACAATCTTTAACTGATAATTTAAAAATCAGTTGGTTGATAGGTTTTACTATTTGCAAAATCAGAAGCTTTGAGATTTTATTAAAAAAATTTAATATTTTCTTTCTCTTCCTTTCTAGTTAATTAAATTTTGATTTTATCTTTGAATTGTTGTTGACTTATCATCCGTTCGTTTGGTGTTTAGTGTTTCGCAACTTTGTAGAACTGAAGTAATGATAAGAATCAGGGGAATATCTCGAGATTTAAAAATCCTCCTAATGATAATTCCGGGTGGTAGAAACTTACTTAATCCGGATAACTTGTGCGTAAAGTCGCGGCTCTAGAAGCCGACACATCTAGCGGGGTGCAAGGCGTCTCACACCCGCTTCGCCGCTTCGTTCCCTGTCACCACCCGAAGCTCATTTCCGGCACTCGCCGCCTGCGCTATATTAATTTTAAATTAAACCCGGATAACGCCCCACCCTCGGCTCCCGGATTATCTAATGTACTATCTTTCGAAGACTGTTTCGCGCTATACGCCTGCGACTTCAGTCTGCGGCGCAGGAAATAACTCGGGCTCGAGGTAGATTGCCATTAATATTGCCATTACTGGCTGGAAATCTATTTTGCGTTTCTGGATTTAATTTCACCAGTTTACACACGTCAGGTGATTCCCAGGAATTTGTAAGTTGTAACCCACATCCAATTCAAGAATTAATTTACGATTTCCACGAATTGCCACAGACTTTCTTAATTTATTAGATTTTAAAATGGGGTATAGAATCAATTCTTTTGTAAGTTAATTAACTGGAGACAAAAATAAAACGATTTTGTGTTTGGGTCGGCCAAATGAAAAACGTCCTCATAAATTAGCCAACAATAAAGAAGTCACTCAATTAAGCGATCCCGGAGCCCACCCCTGCAATGAAAACACGACGCGCTGAGCTTTCCCACAAGCGCAGAGGTACAGCGTCAGGCACTCGACCGCATCGCATACAGTTATTGTCACCAAATTGTCAAACGTATGTCAGTTGCCATCCCAAACAAGCCGTATTGTCTAACACAAAAGAAATGAACAGCCAACGCACGACCGGCACACACACACGAACACCGGCACTTTTATTGTCAGGGAATACGTTAACGGTGTTTCCTGCGACTGCAATCGTAATCAGCATCACTTTTTTCGGGAAGATAATGGATGCACGAATCTATTAATTAATTCTTACAACAATAGTTAATTTTGAACCCTTCGCCGAATCGTTGACTGTATCATACAAAGGTTAATTAAAAACGACAGCAGAAACAGATTATATTATCATTCGGTTTAGCAGCCGCAAAATATAAACATGTTCATTGAAATGATAATGAATGCGATTTTGTGATTTAATATGAAACATAAAATTCAATGCGTGTCAAACGTTTTACAGTAGTAGTTAATTTCGATTCGCTATTGTTTTTGTTTTTATAGTTATTTCAAAAACTATTTTACAACATAAAGAATTTTTGGGTGCTACAATAAGGATAAAGTTTCTCTTGAAAAGATGTAATGCTTAACAAATTTAGTGTTGTTAATTGTTATCTTTTCCAGATTAAAATGCGTCTAAAAATAAAGGCTATAAAAAGGTAAACAATTTTACTTCGACAAGGATAAGTTCAACTCCTGTTTTATACCGTACTGTAAACATAAGTAGGAGATAAGTTATACTAAATAGTAAAATATTCTTTCTGCATTCCCGAAAGTCATCACCGCATTTAATCTAAATCAAAAACTAATAATGTTATCCTAATGGTGTTACTTCACACTTATTTACTTTTCTAGTATTGGTAAATTCTGATGTATGAGGAAAGGGATTGCCTGAAGTTCTCATTATAAGTTATGACTAGTATATCTCTACCAACTGCGGTGAATGCTTACTTTAGAATGGAAGCGTCATTTTATTTGCGCATTAAATACAATAACAACAAAGAGTGAGATAAAAAATAATGATATAAAAAATGACACCATAAACTACATACAGATTGAATTTTGCAACTAGGTGGATAGAAGTAAATTCGGACGAAGTCGTGTAGGAGTAGAGATCCCCTTCTACTCCTTACTTACTTCTTACTTTCTTACTTCTATGCACCTAGTTGCAAAATTCAACCTGTATAGTAAAGGAGACTGTGGTTTAAGAAATAATTAAAAAATTTATCTCCGCCCACGATAAATTTTATAACCGTAGATATGTACTTCGGCAGCTAAGCTGCCATCTTCACTGCACACACTAAAGCACTTCAAGCCGGTTTATAATAACGAATCACAACGTTCAGTACAACACAAACTCGCGGCTCTAAATTTCTTAGTAAATAGATTACTCTCATTTCCACTTATTAAAGCCCGATATGATAAAGAACTTAAACATATTAAGAATGTTGCGGTTCATAATGGTTATACTCCGCAAATAGTAGACAATATAATTAGGAAGATTAGCTATAGGAAACAGGTCCAAAATCTAACATCAATTTCATCTCTAGGAAAATTTGTAAAAATGCCTTTCGATGCAGTTTGCACTAAAACTTTAAATAATATTTTTAAAACTCAAAACTTACGAATAACTTTTTCCCTAACAATACCATAAAGAATTTATTGGGAAACCCGAAAGATAAAGTTGAAGTAGAGCAGAAATCTGGAATTTATGAAATTAAATGTAATGTATGTGCTAATAAATATATTGGATAAACAAAAAGAAATATATTATCACACTTTAAAGGAACATTTAAGTCACTACCGGTATAATAGGTTTGAGAAATCAAGTGTTGCCCAACATATTGACAATATTGGACACAGTATTATTAAGGATAATTTTAAACTCATTAAGGAGGTATCAAATAATAGGGAATTAAATGCTTACGAAAGTATTTTTATTCGAAAAAATAAAAATTATTTAACGAATTCAGATAATGGACCAATACCTAATTCCATATTATTTGGTTTACTCTAATTTCTAGGTTGCTTTTTGACGGTCCATATTTAGAAATATAAGAATTTTTTTAATGTAAGTTAAGTTACATAAGTTTAAGTTAGTAGTGTGTATACTGAAGATGGCAGCTTAGCTGCCGAAATACGTATCTACAGATACAAAAATTATTGTGGGCGGAAATTAATTTTTTAATTAAATGGCAATATAGATGACACAAGTTTTATTTACCGGGGAATATTGGAACATCTCTATTTCACTTCCTCCACATAAACTTAATAATCTAATGCATTAAGGAATTCTATTATTTCCACACAAAAGAACAAGGAGATGCAATATTAAAAAAAGTGCATTCCTCTCTTTGGAATACTTAAAATATAAGTTAAGATATAAGATATAATATTAAAGATTCTTTCATTTTCTGGATAATACTAACTCCTTTAAGGATACAAATGATTGACACTTTTTGGATAATGCTAATTCCTTTAGGGATACAAACTACTACCTCAGAGGTTAAGTCTCTCTCTTTTCGTGGATACTATTAACTCCTTGAAAGATGGAAATAATAACCGTAAGGATTAAAATGCAAGTTTTGAGTACAACATTAATGCTTTTTAAAGCGAAACATCCCAACTCCGCTTATTTTAACATCATAAGCGGATGGACGCGAGAGAACACCTAAAAAGAGTTGAAAAGATTTTGTGTGTTCTAAGCTTCAAATGAAAACGTCAGGTATGACGAAGGATATTGATTGTAGCAACATTGTAGGGATATGATTATTATTATTTAAAATCATCAACAAAAGCGGTCTTTAAAAAATACAGAAATGATCGCCTGAAGTTTTAAGGAAGCAAGATTACAAAGCTTCAGTTGAACAGAAGATTGAAAAAAAATCAGCAAACTTACGAAACAGGAACCAAAGAAGGTCCAAAAGAAAGTTAAGAACCAACAAAGGGGCTCGCTAGAAATCGCTTGAATATATTCAAAAATATAATGGAATATAAAAATGTAATTCTTTTAAATCTGCGCTTCCATTCAAAAATTGAAACAAAGACGAGAAGACTTTCTTTACTGAATTTGAATGAAAATAGAATCGAATCATCATTACTTTAAAAGTAGCGAGACCTGAAAAAAATTGACTATTGTTTTGAATAGAATAAAAGATTTTGAGCCAATTAAATTTCAAAATCTTTGCATTTTGAAATTTAATTGGCTCAAAGATTGAAGTTTTAAAGTGAAGTGATGAACATACTCAATTCAATTAATGGAAGAACTCACGAGGTCTCAAGTGGCCGCTTCCAATTTTGCTGTAACTTGCTACGTTTTATAACATTTGTGGTTGAATGGTCCCAATGAATTAACTTCAAGCGTCACTAATGGCCGTATGCACCAAACAAATAAGCTGAACTTAAATTTAAGTGACGTTTATAATATAACATTTGAAGTTTCATAACATTACATCATGAGTCACATTCTAAGAGAAGCTCTGATCTAGCAGAAAAATGTGACACACTGAAGAATCTCACAGAGTAAACATTTGAATAATGGAAAAAACTATCAATAAAAGTAATTTTAAATTTTCAGTTCATTTACCTACCTTTGAAATTGATATGTTTTTCTTCGTTCCTGCTTGTTTCTTTTGTTTTCATAATCACTCAGAGAAAAAACAATGGTATTTGTTAACACAATTGTAAAATTTATATCTACAAATTGTTGCTAAAGTAAAGATACCTACAATAAATAGAAAATGTTTACATTTGATTGTAGAATAATGTTTGTAGCAAAATATTGAACATTTTTAAGAAAATCGTGTAATACAAGTAATAATAAATGTGTTACCATAAGTACTATTTAACACAGTATTTTTACACAATTGTAGTATATTTTTATAAAATCAAGTTTTCTTGCCAGATGAAAATTATGAAAATTAATTAAAATTGCCAGTTACACAATTTTAATTAATTTTCATATATTTTTATAGATATTGTGTATGCGAATTATACACTTTACGTTAACAATCACTCAAACAGTGTTATTGGTGCCTTATTTTATGTAAAAGTTTTATAGGCATATGAAAATTAAATCTTCACAGTCTGTTGTAGTAAATTTTTACAAAAGTCAAGTAAGTATCTGAATTTTTCTAAAAATTGTTAACAATTGTGTTATTAATTTCCCCACAATATTGTGTAAAATCTCACTCTGTAATTTGTCTCTGTCTATAATAAAGATTTCTCACATTAATTTTAACAAAATAGAAGAGTTTTGTATGCAGTAATTTTCCCGTTTAAATCAAAATTAATTAAAAACGACATAATCTGCGCGATTTTATGAAACGAGCTGTAAAGTTACGTGCACGTATCGAAGACGGAATTAACGTACATTTACGGCCGTACATTTAAAACGGGACAAATAAGGGACAGGGACACGAAATTAGCCATTATCGTCGCGTTAATTCGTACATTAAGGTAGAAGTGGCGGCCGAAAGCCGTCATAATAGCGATCGCATAATTCGAGCGACACGCCAGCGGCGGCAATCGATGTGGCTGCCGGGTTGCCATGGAGACGTTTCCGGCGGGCAGCGCTGCCGCGGAATCCGGACGAACTAAGATCTCCGGAGCCGCCGTCACTTACGAGGCTCTCCGTTCGAGCCGCGATCAAACTAATTATTTCTATTTAACTTCGTTAAAGGCGGCAACAAAGGATCCTTCAAGGAGAAACAATGGGCAATTCGCCGACGCCGAGATGCGAAAGTTTCTCGGCTTCTCCTTTAACGAACTTAATGAATTAATGTCTTTGCCAAATATCAATTGGGTTGTGGGTTTTATTTAGAAATTTAAAATTAATCATCTTTTCAAATTATTGAAAGTTAAAAACATAGGCACTTATGAAGCTATTCCCTAACAAAATACTAAAGTAACTGTCATCCAGTAGATTCTACGCACATAAAAATCTGGACTTAATTCTAACACTTTTTCAATTTCTTTTCGGTGTTAAACGGAGTTAATTTACTTTAAAAAGTGTTAATGTTGCTTTCAAAAGTGGTAGTTATTTCTATCTTTCAAGGAGTTAATATTATTTAGGAAAAGAAAGAGACTTAAGTAGTTTGTATCCCTGAAGGAATTAATATTATCCAGAAGTGTCAAGCGTATCTATCCTTAAAAGAGTTAGTATTATCCAGAAAATGAAAGAATTTTTACTGTTGGGGCAGTCACTTGTATCTTAACTTATATTTTAACTAACCCAAAGAGAGGAATGCTTATTTTTAATGTCGCACCTTTAAATCCCTTGTTCTTTTGTGTGGAAATAATTGAATTCCTTATTGTACTAGAATATTAAGCTTATCTGGAGGAAGTGGAATAAAGCTGTTCATAAGGCCTTTCCAATATCCCCCGGTAAATAAAGCTTATATCACCTAGGATGCCATTTGTTATTGTATCACAATTTTCTACTAACTTTTAATGCGCAAATAAAATGACGGTCATAATTTATAATGAAAACGCTGATCAATCTCTTCCCTCACACATCAGACTTTACCAACACCCGAAAAGTAAATAAGTGTGAACTAACACCATTAAGGTAACATTTTTACTTTTTTGGATTAAATACGGTAATGACTTTCTTCTACTTATCGAATTAACGAACTGCGGATAATATGTTTACTGTTCGGTGTAAAACAGGAGTTGTCGGAGTAAAATTATTTTATCTTCTTTTTTAACACTTATTTTTTGACGCATTTAATTGGGAAAAAATAACAATAGCACTAAATTTGTTAAGTAGGTAAAACTTTATCCATATTGTAACACCGGTTAAGAGAATAACAATTTATACAAAGTACAATAAACCTACAAGTCATCAATAAATTTCTTAAGAATTTTTAAGAATGA
Source organism: Serrognathus titanus (assembly GCA_039766575.1). Lineage (NCBI taxonomy): Eukaryota > Metazoa > Arthropoda > Insecta > Coleoptera > Lucanidae > Serrognathus > Serrognathus titanus. Next base: position 3,566,313 of record CM077911.1, read on the forward strand.
AAGTGTTCGGAAACCACTATCATTATTCCCAAACTTTAAAAACTTTAAAAACTTTTAAAATAATTTAATATTAATTTTAGTTAATTTGCATCACAATTAATTTAATTAAAACCAGACAAAATTCGCAAAGAAATTATTGTTAATTACATCCCCTCAGCTGCTGAGGGCACTGCCAATTTAGGACTAATAAAACAGGGCCTAATCAAATTTTTTTCAAATAATAAGTATTAAATGAATGATTTTTTGTCCATGCAGAGATAAACGGTTTCAAAAATCGTCCAAAATTTTTAAGTAATTTCGAAAAAAACGTGTTTTAAAATATTGATTTAAAAAAATAAAAGAAGGAGGAAATTAGGCACAATATTTTCATTTTGATTTTGAAAAAAACAAGATTAAATTTTATTCTGCAGTTTGGAAGGTGGAGATGAAAGCAAATTACACACCAAACATCAACTTTTGTTCATTATATTACATGGACACATTCCGGTTAGATGAAAGGAAACATTAAAAACCTTGATGAATTGAAAAGTTCATCAAAAGGCAAATAAATTTTTTTAGTGCAGTGTTCAAGCAGGTGATTCATTCTTTTGTACATTTTGTTACTTGTTCAGGATTCTTTTTGGAATGAAAATCTTTGAAATAGTTTTTAATTTGTCTAATTAAAGTTGCTACGCGATAAATGTGTTGTAGAAACAATAATCTGTATTCTCTTTCTATTCTTTACCTATTATTCTTTTTTGTTATTTATTGTTTTCCTGCATTTTTCAGAAAACAACTTTCAAACGCTCTGTTAAAATCCTCTTGTCAAAAAATTATGATTCTGTAAGTTCATTGGAATTACTTGATTTCCTGTTATTTTAAAATTTAGAATTTTTTTTTGTTCTCTTTTTTGTAAGCAGTTCATATCATTGTTCATTTTTATTATTGCAACTTTTGTAAGAGCAATTCTTTATCCTCTCTTTGTTCCTAAAATTAATTAAAAAAAAACTAATGTTATTTTATTTTCATTTTTTTAATACATTGACTTTGGCATAACTGCATTTGTATGTCTATTTTCAAATTTGTTTCATATCTGTTGATAGTAAAGTAAATCGAGTGCGGGAAAAACAAATAAAAAAAACTGCAATTTCCAAAATTTTGAAAGAATGATTTGTAACAAAAAATGTAACGTTCAAATATATAGCTGCGATTGTACTCCTTTCCCTTTTGTTTTATTTTATATAACTACCTGAAAATTACTTTTTAATCCAAACATGAAGAATTATTTTTGATTTCATTGATCTGTTTTATGCTGCCAAAAACTGGGTAATCTTTTTCATTATTCCTTCAAAAAAAAAAAAAAGGAAATTGCTTCTGTATCTGTCAAACACTAAATCAGATAATGTGTTTTGGCCATAAGTGAAATCACATCTTCTTCTTCCATTTGTGGCCAGCTACTCTTCCACCTTTTCAATGGTCAACAAAGTAGTTGTTGGAAGCTGGTTATTTCAGCAAATCTATTGTCGTCCATTCGAAATACTTGTTCGTTCCAACCTCTTTGAACCCTTATCCGCCTCATCAGTCATTCGTTTGGCGTTCTTTCCTTCTTCTTCTTCGGTATCATAAGGACTGTCCAGATACTCCTTCAGTACTCTCCTCTCTATTATGCATGTTATCCTTAAAGTCTATAAAATTGGCCTAAATGAAATGACATCTTCTTCTTCTTCCATTTTCTTCCACCTTTTCAATGGTCAACAAAGTGGTTGTAGGAAGCTGGTTATTTCAGCAAATCAATTGTCGTCCATTCGGAATACTGATTTGTTCAAACCTCTTTGAACTCTTATCTACCTCATCAGTCATTATTAATATCTTCGCTTCTTCTTCTTCTTCTTAAGGACTGTCCAGATAACGCCTTCAGTACTCTCCTCCCTATTATGCACGTCATCCTTAGAATCTCTAAGACATTGGCTTTTATCTCCACTGCAAACCAAATATCTTGGCTAACCTAGCACATGTTTTGATGAAGACTCAAAATAGTTGTTCTTAACTTCAAAGCCTTCTTGGCAGTTGTTGTTATTATAATGAGTCGTTTAATTATGTCATTAGTATCGTAGTAAAGATACATTTTTAATTATTGCAATTTTTATGCAAGACTTATTAATAATCATCATTTAGATTTAATTTAACAAAAAATTCAAAAAAGGAATTGATAAAGTTGTTAAGAAATTAATTTTAAATTTTACTATTTCAACCCTACATACATACATTCATACTCGCATCCATCCATAAGGTAAATGAGGACTAAACCCTTCTCTACATCCGGTCCTATCTTAAACTCCCGTTCATATTCATGTATGTACTCTCCCAAGATACCCGCTCGGTTTCCTGAAAACTTCGATTCTATGTAAACCAGCAGACAAAAACTGATAGCAGACAATAATATACATATAGGTGCCCCACCCCAGTAGCGCCAGGGGTGGGATTTATTTATGACGCAACAAGCCATTCGCAACCCTCCGTTCTGATTGGGTGCCATTTACCCTCGCTCCTCCTCGAAGGCAAGGGGTGAAAACTCGCTGAAAAACTTTCAGTTCATCATAAATGTGGCACACATTGAGACAGTCTGACACATAACAGATCGCCCACAAATCACTTGGTTGGACGATATCGAAATCAGTGAACAGTGCTTAACGATCGATGGGATCATTCACGTTGTACTGAATTACACTGATTTGTGCGTGGTGAATTAATTTGGGAAGTTCTTAAAGATTATTAAAAAAAAAAAGTAGTACAGTGTGTTTTTTTGGATCGGTATGTAAACTGATCGTGCTAGTTGACCCGTCCGTGCACTATGAACTTTGTTGGTTTAGAATTGATTTAAGTGTTCCTACGTTTCCGTACCTCATGATTGAAATGTTGGATATCAAACCCTCACCGGACTATCTCAGTAGAAGTTCTACTTTTAGTAATTTCTCCATGCTTTTTGCTGGTACTTGTTTTCCAAATTATATGCTCGTAATGTTGGTACCAATCGAAAATCTTTTCTTTTGCAGACACCTCGTACAAAGGGACTTGGAGTTCACATGCGACATCTCAAGCTCAAGGTGAGAATACTTTTATTATAACTCATTGCACACTTGTTTGTTTAGATAAGAAACTAAAATTAATGTGTACTAGTTTTATCTACAGGATTATTTGACGGTATTTTAATTAAAAAAAATTAACTGAAAATTGCAGTGAGTTGCAACCAACGAAAATATAACATTAATGTTAACAGCCCTTGAACGGTGGCTACTCGATTTGTCATTTGTGTTACTGCGTAAACACACTTTGAAGTTTTTTTAGGTATGTTATTAAATAGTAATAAATTCCTCAATTTAAGACAGGCTAAGCTTATCTTTATATTTTTTGTTCCTAACAAAAATAAACCTGAAGTAATTAAGGGAATATTGTTGATGAATTTTATTTGATCAAAAATGTCTGTAGTAGGTAAGTTATATTGTAAACAATATTTTAATATATTTTTTCTTGCTTCAAAATCGTTAATTTAAAAAATGATCTCTTGCTACATTTAATTTATATACGTACAATACGTATTTCAGCAGCTACGCTGTCATCTTCAGTACACACACACACTCCAAATTAAGACCACTTTGGTGGTATGAAACAGAGGATTATTCTCTTTATTTCACTTTCTATTAATTTATAGAAATAGTGTCGATCAGACTTTACTTTTTGCGCAAGAAATCTTCTAATTTAATTTTTTTACAAGTATACATACTTAATTTTAATATAACTTTAGTTTAATTTGTATGCTTTCATTATTTACTTAAACACTGCTAATACAATTTAAATTAGAAATTTTAAAAAACATTTCGAAGGAACCATAATAGATGGCAGCACTAACTTTTTGCCGTTTTCCTTTGTTTTTTGTTAATTATTTAATTCTCGAGAAGTTCTTCTTTGTTTATTTTATTCTTTGCTTTTCATTGTTTACGTGTCTCAGGTCTCTTTTGCGTTTCTTGCCTAGTCATTTTCTGCTTTTTTGGTAATTGTAGTCTTCTTTTGTTTTCGATTAGACTGTAGATTTGAAGCTTTCTAAAGTTTTCCTTTGAACGAAAATCACAAATTAGGAAATAGTTCGTCAAAAAGCCATAGATGGTGCCACTAACTTTTTGACTTTTCCTTTGATTTTTGTTAATCTTTTAATTTTCGAACAATTTTTTTGAATATTTTATTCTTCATTGTTTTCGTATTTCAGTTTTCTTTTGCGTTTCTTGTCCAGTCGTTTTCTATTACATTTTTTGGAATTAGAGTCTTCTTTTGTTTTTTATTGGACTTTGGATTTGATGCCTCTTAAAATTTTTCTTTGAATGAATCAAAACCATAAACTAGAAAACAGTTCGACAGAAAAATTATAGATGGTGTCGCTAACTTTTTTGCCGTTTTCCTTTGATTCTTGTTAATCTTTTAATTCTCTTTATTATTTTTTGATTATTCGCCTTTCATTGTTTGCAGATTTCAGTTCTCTTTTGCGTCATTTTCTTTTTTTTTGTGATTATAACCTTCGTTTGCTTTCCGTTAGTCTTTGGATTTGATGCTCTGTTTGTTTCTAAATAGTAAAATATACACTGTGATCAACAATGATTGAAGGTTTGCATCTAAAATATCGTCAATAATTTTATTCCGCCGCAGCTGTTTATCATCTCATATCAATAATAATTTCTATCAACGGTGTGGGAAAATAAAAAAAAATATTTTAGAACGGCACATCATTGTTATATAATTACTTACACAATTCCAGTTTAAAATTTAAAAAAAATCATAGATGGCGCCACTGACTTTTTGCCGTTTTCCTTTGATTTTTATTAATGATTTAATTTTCGAATGATTTTTTCTGTTTTTCTTTTGTTATTTTATTCTTCGCCATTCGTTGTTTTCACATTTCGGTTCTCTTTTGTGTTTCTTGCTGTCTTTTTCTTTTTTTTGTAATTATAGTCTTTTGCTCAATTGGCATCAGATGGTCCTCCTTATTGTAATGGTCTTTGTCTTTAACTGTTTTTGTTATTGTTACTTTTTATTAATTTAGATTTGTCTTTGATTATCTTTGTTTTTGTTTTATAATTAATTAAAAACCATCAAAAATGTAATTAAATTTTCAGCATATTTGAACAACGTGTTACGAGAAAAAAGCCATCGTTGTAAATCAAATTTGTTGTCGTAAGCGAGCGCTTTGGCGCAATGTAAAAAAAATAATTCGCCCGAAGGCAGTAATTGGCAACCATCAGAAAATCGGTAACTCATTTACGAAGCAATAACCGATCGGGCGGGAGTAAAAGCGACAAAAAAATAACCGACGGAAAGCGGGAAATTGGCGCGTCGGAAAAAAGCCGAAATAAATTACGGAAAATCCTCCGACGTAAACCTGATAAGTGAGCACGACAAATCGGCTAATACAAATTTCCTCAACTTTGAAAATAAAATCTCATAAATTGGCGCGAGGAGCAGATCCTGCTTACCACCGCAGCAGGAAATTTCACCGCCCCGGTCCGGGAGAGCGCGAAGAGCGGGAGGTTTCCTGAACTTGTCGGAGAGGCTAACGCGACGGTGGCGCGGGCATTTCCGACGGCGGAATACAGATAACCGGTACCTGTATGATCTTAATGTAATGCGCTTTTTCACGAATACAAAGTACAGAAGTCATTTAAAACTCATTTAGCTTTCACTAATTAAAAAATATTGTATTCAATCATACAATTATTCTCGTTACCACTATTTCATTAAGAAAGAGAAAATTCACGTATTGCTTTTAATTTATATTACTCTTGGCGTTGGCCCTATTTATATGGCCGAAATGTACACACATAGAAATCTGGAGTTAATTCTAACACTTTTTGTACTCCTTTTCGGTGTTCCCTCACGTCCATCCATTTCTGGTGTTAAAATAAACGGAGTTAGGACGTTTCACTTTAAAAAGTGTTAATGTTGTTTTCAAAAGAAAAAGTTCAAATCTTTCAATGAGTTAATATTTGTATCCCTAAAGGAATTAGTATTATCCAGAAAGTGTCAAACGTTTGTATCCAGAAAATGAAAGAATTTTTACTTCTTCTTTTTACTTAACTTATATTTTAACTGCTCCAAAGAGAAGAATGCACTTTTTTAATATTGCATCTTTTATAAAAAAATAATAATAATACTTTTTTTATTGGGTGGTTAATATATAGATATAAGTAAATACACAGTACTTAGCAGTAGTTAACCAAGAAATCTTTAGGAGCACCAAGGACACTTGTTCTTCCATCCGACCCTGAAAATGAATATTTATATAAACGCACACATAATTTAAGTATGCATAAAGACAAGAGCATATAAATTAATCACTCTTGACATTGGAAACATGATTCACACTGTATATTCAGATGGTCTGCTTTTTGACCAAACATCGTTTTAAATTATATTTGAATGAAACTTCACTGCCTCTCTTAGGATTAGACAAGATACAGTTTAAAGTGTTGGCAATGTTAGAGGAAATCTCCGCTTGTAAAATCCGGTCTTATACGATGGTATTGTAATAACATGCTTATATCTAATATTTATATTGTGAATGTCCGTCCTAAAACCGATTTTCTTATATAAGTACGGAGGTTTTTACTGATAATTATAGAGTAGAACAATGTTGCAGAATGAAGTTTGTGTCGATGAAACACATTTAGCCAGGAAACCCATTTAAGTGTGTGAGAAATATGTTCATATCTTCTAATACCATAAACAAAACGAAGGCAAAAGTTTTGTAACCTTTGCACATTACACACATCCTCAGAATGTAAGCAAGGGTGATTACGGTATCACAAAAATTGAATACGGATAGCACTAAAAGATCACAGAGCTGGAATTTTAAACGTTGATTTAAACTCTGTCTATTATCGAACATGATTTTCATTATAACTTAAAGGCTTCCTCGGCCGTTGTCCATAATTGAATTGGCTTCCGGTTGGAATCGCGTCACGACTACTTTTACTTTTTACTGCCGACGTTTCGTGCTCCATTGCAGAAGGACTTCCTCAGCAGCAACAACATTGCCAGCAGCCCTGAGGAAGTTCTTCTGCATTGGAAAACAAAACGTCGGCAGTAGAAGCAGTCGTGATGCGGTTCCAACCGGAAGCCAATTCAATTAAGGATTTTCAGTGTTGAATAAGCATGTTGAAGTAATTTAGAGACGTGACTTTTAAAACGTAAATCGACAAAATCGTATGCATAGAGCATAGTCGGCTGGTAGCAAAGCCTGAACTCTTTGAATATGGTACGGATGTAATTGTTGTTCGCGAAGAATGCGCCAAACAACGGAGGACGATAAACGCGTTTGCCTTGAGATATCACGTACACTTAACGAAGGATGCTCCTCGATAAGTTGTAGTATTTCTTCTTCTCTGTTTGGGATACGTTGTGGACGCTGCCGTCCTCCACCTCTTCCGCGACGTGAACTTAAAGTTTCAGTATCCCTCACTCTTTGCACAACAGAGAGAAATGTGGCACTGGTTGGCAAATGTCGGTTTGGAAAATGCTGTGCATTCAAACGCCTTGCCGCTAATGCATTTTGCCTATTTTCACCGTACACTAGAATCATGTCAACAATCTCACTATTTGTAAATTCTGCCATTTTTTTCAGTAAATTTCCGTGCAACCACCTCAACATACACCTTCAAACTACCCGGCCCGGCCGGCGATAGACTAACAATAAATTACATCACTCATATTCTTCGTAAACATCATCAACTTAAACCAGAGACGTTCAAACGGTTTTACCGTTCGACAAAATTATTTATTTTCTCCAAAATTTAATAACACTTTGTTCAACAAAAGACAGTTCATTCTATTTATTTTCATGCAAACTTTCATTGTTTAATTTATTTTGATGCAAACTTTCATTGTTTAATTTATTTTCATGAAGTTACGAATATAATCTAATAAGGAGCTAGAAAATTCAGGTAGGACCACTGATTAGTTGTCTTAAGCCATAGATCTTAAGGGAAGTTAAGAAATGTAAGTACAGCGAATTATCTATAGCTGCTGTATGTATAAGACTAGATAGGCTATCTTCAAATAAATTGCAAGAAGTAGCATATTTGGAGTTGGATGGTCGATATATCTCTGATAATTATCGAGATAATGGAAATTGAAAGCTTAATCCAAAGCTGTTCAATGCAAGGAACATACATAGACTCTTGTTTCGTGGGAAGGTTCCAGTGGTATACCCAGGTCTCATTTCCAGTTACAATTTTATAGAAGAAGTCTTCATCTTGGGATAAAGCATTCAAACTCTCCTCGCAAATTTGTCGTCTGCAAAGTTTTCTTTTAGGCCTGAGCAGCTTGGGAATTCATCGTGCCGACACTTTACTCATTCCTAAATCTTCTGTAGAATTTTAAATATTCGTATTCTGACATTTCTTCTTCTCTAGCAATAACGGTCAGTTAACATCAAATTTGATAATTTCTTCAATTCGTGCTTCCAAAGATCTTCCACACTTTGGGTCATCATAAATGGATACCTTGCTTCATTTTTGAATTGCTTGCACTGCCTTCTTTCGATAGAAATTTTATGACGCTTCTGTGTTCAAGTTTCAAATCATTTCTTTAAACTGACATAAACGTGGCAGTTGGTAAGCGATTGGAACCAAACTTCAAGATGACACTTTAAAATGTCACAGAAAATTGACATTAAGAAAATTGCCTTGATAGCATATTGTTTTCATAGCTAGGTAGTTAATATAAAAAAACTCCCCTCGTATCTCCTATTTATTGAATTAGTGAATTATGGATAATATGATTACAAATCTGAAATTAATCATTATTAACAAGGAGAATTGTTAAAAAATATAAATAAAAATAATAAAAAATGTTAAAAAATTAAATAAAAGAGCAGTTGGAATTCAGAACCAACGTTCCATATCGATTCTAATAAATTTCTATTGCATCAGTTATTTCATTATTTTGTTTTTTTTTAATTTCAATTCGCTTCTCAAACGTTATTGATTAACCTGACTTTACATTCGCGCTTTCTTCTTTAACATTTTCGTATTTCTTCTACTTTATTTATCTAACTTCATTCATTCAGGACTAAATTCATAACAACATCGTCAAATAACGACAATCGTTAAGAGACATATTTTGACCAATCACTACAAAGAAATGCGCTGCATCTAAGCACTGATTAGTCAAAATATGTCACTTATGAGTCACAGAATAAAGGGGATAATACATCTTTTTGTACTTTAACTTTCTTACAAATTAAATAATATTTTATCTTCTTTATCATTAACTATTTATTATTGCTAGACATGCAGTGTAAATAGTTATTCACATTCAGTTAATTGATTTTTCTATCCGTTTCAATTTTTTTTTATTTGGTTAATTTGACGTCGCCCATGAATGAACATAAATTGACACGAAATCTAATAACATGCATTTTATCTAGGTTGAGTTTCCCCATCTTGCCATTGTTGTTGCTGCTTTTCAAGTTTGCACTGAGGCAAAGCAATGCAAGGGACATTGCTGTAATAAACGACAAGAGAAAATTGCATTTTGCACGTCTCTTTACGTGATGGCAAGATATCGTGCGTTGCACGTGTACTGTCAAAATGTCAAGAAATAAAGATTTCAATCTGATATAATGCACTTAAAACGTAACCAGCAAGACAAAATAGCGTCTTTCGTTGTTGAAATTTTGCACTATCAAAAATAACGTTAAAATCCGTAAAAAAAACATTGCAGCAACACTAATTGCATCATGTAAAGCGGCTTTAAAAAGAGCTGGTGAAAGATTTCTAGCATTGCATCCTTGCATGCGCCTGTAGAATGTTTTCAGGAATATTAACGTTATTTTTGATACTGTCAACATGAAATTTCAACAACAACAATTTATATTTTGCTTTGCAGGTTACGTTTTAAATGCATAGTATCAGATTGAAGTAACACACGCAAGCAATATAACTTGCCATCATGTAAATAACGAGCAACTTGCAATTTTTTCTTGACGTTTATTGCAGCAATGTTCCTTACATTGGATTGCGTTTATGTAATGTCTGCCTTTTCTTTCGCCAAAATATCCCCATCACTGTTTTAAACTTATTAAACTTTAATCATATTTATTTTTGTATACTTCTAGCATTTAATAGTTATTTATGTACCAAGGTGGCAAAGTAACACTATGCTGTTGTTGTGCATACAACAATTTTTCGACTACTTACGAGGGTTAAGCAGAATTTATTGAGAATAAAATTTAATAAGTTAATAAGTTAAGTTATTTGACGATGTTGTTATGAATTTAGTCCTGAATGAATGAACTTAGACAAATAAAGTAGAAGAAATACGAAAATGTTAAAGAAGAAACCGCGAATGTAAGGTCAGGTTAATCAATAATGTTTGAGAAGCGAAATGAAATTAAAAAAAAAACAAAATAATGAAATAACTGATGCAATAGAAATTTATTAGAATCGATATGGAACGTTGGTTCTGAATTCCAACGTTCCATATTCCAATATTTTCTAGGATTTTATTTTAAATATGCTCGAAGTAATGCCCTTCAGCTCTTACTCTTGACCATTCTTGCTTTCCACTGTTCAAAAGCTCCCAACCAATCATTTTTCAGAATATCTTCAAAATAAGCGTGAACTGCAGTATTAATCTCTTCTTCCGACGAAAACCTTCTATCTCGCAAATACCTTTTAAGCCCAAAAAATAGCCAAAAGTCGCACATTGCTAAATCAGGTGAATACGACGGATATTCTATTACTTTTATATTTTTTTCAACCAAAAACTAGAGAGTTAAAGCTGCCGTATGGGACGATCATGGTGTAGCATAGTTCCCTTGTCTGGAACTCTACTGAACACTTCAGGCAAACATTTTTTAGTGTACCTTTTAGTTGTAACTCTCTTTTGTCCGTCTATCTTAATTGCCTTTACTATGCCCAAACTTCGGAAGAATATCGCATACATAACTTTTTTCATAGCTCACTGCTTCTTGGTCATTGTTGGAGTTTCCTAATCTTCGTGAATCCATATACGACTCTCCTGGCGAGTAGATACGTCGAAAAAGGGAATGTAAGTTTCGTCACCTATCACTATTTTGGAAAAAAATATTAAGAAATTAAGAAATTTAAAGTTTCTTACACGCTCTGCTTTTTGGGAAGTCAGAAAATTAATGCGGCACAAAACGAGTAACTACTTTTTTTTAAATGCAGGTGATCGTGTATGATTGTTCTAACAGCTGAAAATCCAATCTTGAGCTGTTGCTCTATTACTTCATAAGTGGCATTGTCCTCTTCAATTAATTTTTCAACAGCAGTAATGTTTTTTTCGATAACAGCCGTAGGAGGACGCCCTGTTCCTTTTGAAGCTAAACAGAAATCTTCGCATTCAAATTCCTTATCCATCGGTAAATTATAGCCAAGGAAGCTGCTTGTTCACTAAAAGCCGAATCTAAACTCTTTTTGTACTCATAAACTCTTAAACCTTTTTTAAAATTATAATAATAACATAATTCGAAAGTGCTCTCTGGTTAATTCCATTTTTTTACTTGTAATATCACTTTAAAAAATTAGTAATTGGGTTCTAACAAACGTAACTTCAACAACTAAACTTTAAATAACACTGTATGTTTTGTTTTTCACGGCCTACTAGATTTTCTTATTCCCAATAAATTCAGCTTTACCCTCGTATCAATCAATCATTTGAAGATTTCTATCTATATTTATTATTAAAAAATATCAAATATAAAACAATTAATTAATGTCACCTCAGAATAGGTTTAAGTAGGCAGGTAAAGTGCCGCTTTCTCTCCTTGAATGGGTATGATAAAATTATATTTACGAATATAGTAGTCGAAAAAGTATTTTATTGATATTCTTCTCTTGATTTCTGTTTAATTTCTAATATTTTCTTGACCAAGCATTCTCTTGTTTTGTTTGTTTGACTTATGTTACTTATTATTACAGATATATTTATAATAGATTTGAGGGAATTTGTTGAAACTTTGTAGGTTTGAGTTTCTACGCTCTCATTTAGTCAGTTTCATTTTTTAGCATTTCTTCTTTAATTTCTGTTAATTTCATTACTTCTAAACTCTAGATTCTTTGCATATTGTATTTCGTCTTCCAATTACCCCTATTTTCATAAGACTCACTCAGTATTTCTAATTTCCTCGTTTCTTGCTTTAAAATGATTTTTGTTCTTCACTCCTCCATGAATTTATTGGTTAGTATTCCTAGAGCTCTATAGCTTCGGGTTTCTCTTACCGAGTTTATTTTAAAGTGTCGTCGAAAGGGCAACCAAAAATAAAATCAAGTACATTTGGAAGCCCTGCACTATCAGAATTCAAAGAGACTGGACCTAAGGGCTTGACACTAACAGTGTCGGTGAGGATGCGGTCCGTGAAATGAATACCAGGCTAAACTCCTGTGTGTGCCGTTACGAACCGCCTGGGGCACCCGAGGACCTCTGAAGCCGAGCACCCGCGCGTGAAGGCGTCGCAATCAGCGCGTCGCGACGCTTTGACTGTCTTTATTAAGTTTAGATAGGAAACTAAGCGCTCGGGGCATTTATTTTGTGTATGGCAGTTTCTGTGACGAGAACGAGAAGGGGGGGAGGGGTACATCGTTTTCATACAACTGCGATATTATTACTATTTTCTTTAAGTTACTGTAATACTTGAAGCTTTATTACTGCATCGAAAGTTATATTTTTCTGTGAGTGACGGGGTGATGAAAAAAAAAAGAAACGAAGGGAGCGGACGCACGCACGCAGCGTAGAGTTAAAATTATCTTAATGGAATGATTGACACTTTCATTCACTTCACATCAACATCCCGAAATGAGGACGCGAATAATCGTCGATTTAATGGAATTCTTCTGTTATCGTATTCCGCTCGCTATCAGTTCATAAAACAGCGCCCGCCGACGACGCCGACTGCAGAATAACAGGGGGCCTAGACCCGTAAGTTATTACCGTTAATTCTTCTGAACTGATTGGGTTCCCGGAACAGGAAAGAGTCCTTCCTTCCCGGACTCCCGGAGCGAATGTCCTTTTCCGATTCATTCGACTTATCGCGAAAGCGCGCTTCGATGCTTTTATTATTTCACCTTTAATAAATGCGTCACACTCGAATACTAAAAGAATTTTAAAATTTAGATAAGAAAACCTTGATTAATTGAGAAAGTGTGAACGTTTGGGCGCGGCACGAATTTTCTTTGTGTTCGTAATCGTTGGGAAAGGCATATTCCGACGTATTTATATGTTCCGGACTTTTCCTACACGGGGCGCTCAACTGCATTTTCACACGCAATTCGATTGTTATTCACGGGTGAAATTTAGCGAGCCGTGATTGTAACACCGAAACAGATCAAAGAAGAACGCCCCCCCGGCGAAAGCTCCCTTGATTTGGCTTTGTGCGTTCTGCTGTTGTCTTTTGAATCCCTAATGACTTTACCGCCCGCCGTCGATTTTGAAATAAACAGTAACGCGACGCGACGCTTTTTTTTTCACGTTAATTTTTGAATACCTACTATTCTTCGGGCGGCGAGTTAAAATAAGCCTGTGCAGGAGGAGTATGGGGTTGGTTCAACCCTGCGGAAAGGATTCTCTTGTCGGTTTCCACGCCAGTGCCCGCCAAACACGGTTGAAGTGAGCCGTGGAAACAAAAGCTAGTCGAGCGAATACAAGAGCATCGATGATCGAGGGAAGTCCAGAGATAAAATAACATCGTATGAAACTGTGCTGGGGTAGTTGAATACATGCTGTCTTTTATTTCCAGGTTATGGAACGAATACACTGTCGGGGATGACGAAGGCATCACTCGATCCACATGGACACCTTAGGCAACCAGGTAAGGTCAATATTTGCTGATCCATGCAATAGTGTTGGGACCCTCCGGCAGGCGGGGTAAATTCCCTCGTGTCTAATAACTAGCCGATTGAGGGCTGATTCAATAATTACCTGATTGTGCTCCCGAATCAATGAAAGTCGCATTACAACGAACATCGGCTCCCTTGTGTTGTCTTTGCAAAGGCACAGCGGAACAATTACCAAAAACCCCCTTCCCCTATTTGCTGCTGGTCTTTTTGCGACTAATCATTTCTTTATTGCATTTCAGTTCATCTTTTACGTGATTTGTTGTACGTCATTTGATTTCTCCTCGTCAATAGCAAAAATAATTTCATTATTGGTCATTTCATGTCAATCAGGGGTTTTTAGTTATTCGTTGCAACTTTATTTATTATTTATTTTCGACGCCCTCAGAGTTTCATCTACTATTAAAATTTTCATTCTAATCCACATTGAATTTAAAAAAAAACGCCAGGATGAGTGATATAGTTTTCCTCGGAAATCCCTCATACAGGGTGAGTAGAAATAAGAAGTCGGTGTTCAACAATCCTATTTACAAGTCAATAGATGGCGCGTGAAAATATATTCCGATAAAGTATCTAGATCTAGATTAACATTTGTTTTTTCTTATGACCGTCATTTGTTTTCTATTTTTTCTCCTTTCATAAAATCACGATCGTCATTTGTTTTTCTTTAACTCTTTTCTTTTGAAAGTTATCGTTTCTGTTTTTAGTTTCCGCTCCGGAAAGAGTCAAAAATGTTCTTCTCTTTTGTTTTTATTGATGTCTTCTGTATTCTGAAATTTGTAATGATCATCCTCATTTGTTTCGCGATCGTCATTTGTTTCTTTTACTATCTTCGCAATTTTTTTTTTCATTTCGATTGGGCTTTTCGGTTCGTCGTAAACATTGTTCAGTTTTTGTTTTGTTTTTGATTGTTTATCCTTTTTCAGGAATTAAAAAATTGCTTTTTAGTTTCTTTTTCTTTTTTTTTGTTTCGTTGTGAATTTCGAAGTACGTCATTTTGATCATCAAAAATGTTTTTAATTTTCTTGTTTTATATTTGATCGTTTTCATTTTTTTTTTTTGTTTCTTTTCGTCGTAGGTGATGCGATTTTCATTTGTTTTTTTTACTTGTGAATTTCATTTTATTATCAATTATTTTTAAGTTTTTAATTTTTTATTACGATCGTCATTTGTTTTCCTTACTTTCACGAGGAATTTTTTTTCCATTTCGGTGGTTTTTCTCGATCGTCAAAATTATTTTCATTTTGTTTGTTTTTACTTGTTTCTTTCATGTTCTGTTTTTTCCATTGTTAATTGATTAATTACTTTTTAATTTTATATCATTATTTGTTTTTTTTTTACTTTCTTTAGCAGGCTCACTCTCTTTCCATTTCGATTGAGTATCTCGATCATCAAAAATGTTTTCGTTTTGTTTGTTTCTGATTATTTCTATTTTTCCTTGTTGCTGTTTTTTCCGTGAATGTCATTTTTATTAACTATGTTTTGTTTTTAATTTTCATTACGATCGACATATGTTTTTCTTATTTTCATTATGAATTGTTTTCCATTTTGATTGCGACGGTCAAAAACTGATTTTAATTGTTTCCACTTATCTTTTTATTCCGATGATGCGATAGTCATTTGTTTTCATTTTTGTTTTTCTTTATTTGTGAATTTCATTTTGTTGTTAATTATTGTTTGAGCTTTTAATTTCTTATTATGATCGTTATTTGTTTTTCTTGCTTTCTTTGTTTTCCTTTTCACTTTGTTTGTTAGATTTATTTGATTACTAATTATTTTTTGAGTTTTTTATTTTTGTTACGATCGTCACTTGTTTTTCTTACTTTCATTAGGCATTTCATTTTTTTCCATTTCGATTATTATGTCTCTCGACGTCAAAAATGTTTTCACTTTGTTTTTGTTTGCATTTTTTTTCTTTGTTTCAATTTTTGGATTTCATTTTATTATTAATTATTTGAATTTTCAATTTTTTATAACGATCGTCGTTTTCATTAGGATTTCTTTTCCATTTCGATTGTGATTGTGTTTCTCGACGGTCAAAAATGTTTTTTTCATTTTCTTGGTTTTTGATTGCCTAGTAATAGTAATAGTTAGAGTAGCGACGATTTAAATCAGTTGATTTAAATCAACTGATTTTTTAATTTAAATCATCATTTAAATCAAATCGTGTAAAAAAATTGATAATCTAAATAAATCAAACTTCAGAAAATTCAAATAAAAAGAACAATAGATTATCTACATATCTAAAACTACCTGCATAAAAAGAATATGTAGGTAAACTAAACTTAAATTTATAGTGTTTATAAAGAAAATCTAAATATCCTTTCAACGGAGGCTGAAGTAGCTCCAGCAGATAATAATTGTTTGATAATTGGGAATAACTTATCAACAACCTCAATATTCCGTTGAGATATCCACCATTCCAATGGATTTGTGCTTTTAAGAATTTCTTCGTGAAACATTATTTCGACAAATGGTTCGGATTTAGCCAAAAATTTAATAATCAATGGTAGTAAACCGCTGTTGGGGTATAAATCATTTGCAGCATTTAAAGCACATTTTTTTTCACTTTCTGTTAATTTATGCTCCGCTTTCGTAGAGTCCAGAAGGAAAGCTAGCAAATGATATGGGGTGATACTCTGTTCATAGCGATATCTAAATTTTTGCATTTGGCTTAGAGTAAATTTAGTTTTCTCAAAATGTGATTCTAGTATTTTAATTGTTATACGACGTCTGATAGAATTGCATCGTTTCTTTGAAGCATATCAATTGCAACAGATATCGGATTCAGTATTGTTAGAGATTTTCAGCTGTTCTTTTCAAATAAATATTCGAAATTTTCTGCCTTATTATACTGCCGGTTTCATTTTTATGTTCCTCGCTAATTTTAAAAAATTTGGACCATGCTTCAACAAAACCATGTAAGCAGTCAGCAAGTGATTTCCATCTTACGTCACTAGGTAAAATAAGCTTTTTTCCTCCTTCTTTCGCGTATGTCGCTGAAGCAAAACGATTGTTTCGGAAGTATTTTATAATGAACATAACATGTTCCTTAATTTCACTAATTTCCAGGTCCTTACATAACAAGTTTAAGATGTGTGGAGCACAACCATGTGTAATAACATCTAATTTTGTTGACTGTTTGATCTGATTTCTCATTGCATTCATATTAGCAGCATTAATTAGGTTTATTGTAAGTTCTGTTAAATATGCAGATGTATGTGGCTTTCCAAAGGTGTATATTGTGTCTACTAAGAAGGAGGACCCATTTTCTATAGTGATTGTTGCACATATGATTGGTTCGTTATGGACATTGGACCACCCATCCAATGACAGACAAACCGAATTTCCCGATAAATTTTTAAAACATTTACTTTTCTCTTCATTGTACACTTCATTTAGCAGTCGGTTAGACACATCATATCTAGGCCGTAAAAGCGCAATAGCACATTTTTTTTTACTTCCGGTTGCTCAACATATGTGAAGTTGCTATTTGTTGCATAAACAGCCCTAGCAATTTGTTTATCTATTTCCTCTATACTAAACTTCCTTGTACGCACGACAAAAGAAGATAAAGATCCAGAACTAGAATTAGGTGCCTTTCTTTTTTAATTGATAAAGTAGAAGCTATGAGCAATGGGGCACTATCCAAACTGTCCTCTTCTAATGTGTTCCATTGTACATTTGCCACTATTCCTGCAGAGGCACTTCCATTCTCTGTTTTTGTTTCTTTTTCTATTTTACTTGAAGCACATTTTTCCCAATGGTTTCTCATACGTTCTACAAGCCCTTGCATTTTTTTACAAGTATCTTTACTTTCTCTTTTTCCAGCAAGTTTACACTACTTTTCACTAAAATGTTGCCAAACAGGATCTTTTTTCTTACCATTCTATGAGAAGACGTATCAATATAGATTGACTTTTATACACTGTTATTACAGTATTATACACTTTACTACTCGTTATCGTTACGCAGTGCACGTTCGTTGTAGACTAGAAAATAGCGACTACTTGCGTCATCCCCGCATTATAAAGACAGCCGAATTTTCAAGTTCTGACAGGAATTTCTTTTGTTTATATGCAAGGTGGTGCAACCTTATTTACTGCTACGTTACACATAAGTTATTTCATTTGCAAGTTTGAACAAGACGTATCTTAGTCGTTATTGTTATTTTAAATTATTCGTTATTGTTAATGTCAATTATTGCATTTTCTATGTAAAAAGATAATAAAAATAAAAAAATCGTGATTGTTTAAGAAAAAATCATGATTTTTATCAACCCTTGGGAATGGATGGTAATAGTTTTATTTCCACAATATACAATAAACATATTTGTAAATATTTGTTATTAAAGTTATAATAAATCCTAGTGGAAAATCCGTGGGTGGAGTTCAGATAACAGCGCTGCTAAGAGTGCTTCTGATTTTAAACTCTGCCCGCATAATTTAAACTCAAAAACTTGCGATGCGAGATAACACATAATAGAAATTAAATAAACTTATATAAGACTTATTGATTGCTCCTCGTATTACGATAACATCTCACTTAGCGATTACATTTCAGATATTGTGAAATTTTATATTTAAAAATTTTGATTTTCAAAGATTTATACTCTGATGGAACATCGTTATAGATTTTCACGGTATTACAAGTGAAACTCCTTTCGAAGAAACTGGTTCTATGAGAAGGTGGAGTTAACATACCTCTAAATCTCAGATTAATACGATGAATATCAGAGCGAAACAGAATTTTGTTGAATAAATAAGTAGGACACTTGTACCTTATGATTTTGTACCTTTTAATTTTATACCTTATGATTTTGTACCTTTTGTACACTTGTACCTTATGATTTTATTATACAGGCAACATGCATAAAGGTATCTCCTTGCGGCCATATTAATCCAATTGGAGAGTCTAAGGTGTATGATATTCTAGCACATTTATTAAAGACGTGGATCAGCCTGAGACATGAATTCTGATTGACTTGTATTCTATTCTGAGTAGAGACATCAATGCAAGGACCATATACCACATTACAGAAATTGAAGTGCGAGAGAATTAAGCTATTTCCGTTTTTCTTTTTTTGTTTCTTTTTTCCGTAACTGATGCGATTGTCATTTGTTTTCCTTTTTTCTTTATTTGTGAATTTCATTTAATTATTTTTTGATTTTTTAATTTTTTATTACGATCGTCATTTGTTTTATTAAGAGTATTGGGAAGTCCTGATAGAAGGAACCTTTGTCATTTGTTTTTCTCACTTTCTCTAGAAATTTCTTTTTTTGTCAAAATTGTTTTCGTTTCGTTTGGTTTTGTTTGTTTTTGATTGTTTTCATTTCTTTCCCGTAGAGTGTAGATGTCGCCGTTTTCATTTGTTTTCTTTTTCCTTTATTTGTGAATTTCATTTTATTGTTACATATTTTTAAAATTTTAAATTTTTTATTATAATCGTCATTTGCTTTTCTTATTTTCCTTAAGAGGTTCCTTTTCTTTCTATTTCGATGTGATTGTTCTCAATCGTCAAAAATGTTTTCATTTTGTTTATTTTTAATTGTTTCCATTTTTTTTTCATAAATTATGCGACTATCATTTTTTATTTCCTTCTTCTTTTTTTTTTTCGAGTTTTTAGTTGTTTATTACGATTGTCACTTGTTTTTTTTTACTTTCACTAGAAAATTTTTTTGCATTTGAAATGTGATTGAGTTTCTTGATCGTCAAAAATGTTTTCATTTTGGTTATTTTTATTTGTTAACATTTTTCTTTTTTTCCGGCAGATGATCATTTGTTTTCCTTTTTTCTTTATTTGAGAATTTCGTTAATTATTTGTTGAATTTTTAATGTTTTACAACGATCGCCAATTGTTTTTTTTTTACTTTCATTAGGAATTTCATTTCTTTTCTATTTCAAATGTGACTGTGTTCCTGGATTTTTCAAAATTATTTTAATTTTCCTTGTTTTCTATTGTTTCCACTTTTTTCTCGTAAATGATGCGATTGTCATTTGTTTTCCTTCTTTATGTCCTCTTTTGAGTTTTTATTTTTATTACAATCGTCATTTGTTTTCGATTGGGTTTCTCGATTCGTCGAAAACATTGTTGATTTTTTCCTGCTTTCGATTGTTATCATAAAGAAATTTCTTTTTAGTTTTCTGTATTTTTTTCTTTCGTATACATGATTGTCATTTGCCTTTCTTTCTTTTTCGTTTCTTTATGAATTTCGAATCACTATAAGGTTTCGTTTCTGGATCATCAAAAAGCTTTTTTTTTTGTTTTGATTGTTTTCATTATTCTTTCCTTGTTTCTTTTATTTCCGTAAACGATCCGATTGTCATTTGTTTTCCTTTTTATTTTTCTCTATTCATGAATTTCATTTTGTCATTGATTATTTTTTTGAGGTTTTAATTTTTTATTACATCCTTCGAGTTTCTTACTTCATTAGGAATTCTTCTCGATCGTCATTTGTTTATTTTTGATTGCTTCCACTTTTCTTTCTTCGTTCTTTTTCCGTATTGAAAGCGCCACTGCTCTCATTTTCCGTAATAGAAATTGCTTATTATATCGCCACCTGTCAATCCTGTTAACTCAACGGCTTCGTCTGTCATCGTTAAATGACGGTTTACAAAAAAAATATTGAATTCATTTTCTATGCTTTCCATGAATCATAGAAACAGCTGCGCAGGCGTACCTTAAACTTCAAAGATCAACAAATCTGACATATTAGTGAGAGAGATCAATAGTCAGATGATAGTGTGCCGTGTTGGAAGGGCACCAATTTTGCCCCATCCTGTACAACGTAAAAGCTGGAAACCAACTCAATTTCTAGCACAATTTTCTTCTTAAAAAATTAAAAATCCTCACGAAATTCATGTTTAAAATCGATGTACACAAATAATTATCACGCGTGCTTATAATTTAAAGTAATAAAACCTTTCTACGCCGCTGCTGCAATACAACCATAATATCATGGCACTTATAATGATTTTCCGTTACACGATTCATCTGCCATAAACAAGCGTACGGCGCTCGTTTACAACCGACAAGTCATTTTCCTTAGCGAATGTAATTCTCTCATTTAGCGGCACGCAAACATATACAAAGGCCACGGTGGAAAACGTCCTTTTTCTCGTATGTACAGTACGTGGAGGTTTTACGGCGCGTGAATTTCCGTTCCTACCCTGCGCAATTTTCTGATGTTTGCCGCTAGTTTTTGTGATGTTTGCCTAGGGCTGGCTTGTCCTAATGCACGACTTTACTGTGCAAACACCCTGATTTTATAATCGATTTGCGAATTCGTTCTGCCCCCGAAACATTGATAAATAAAATCCGCACATATTGACTCGTCCTTGTATGTATATTCCTTGGATGATTCACTATTGATTATGACGTTTATTGAAGGTAAATTAACAAAAATATTCTGTTTGGTTTATTCACAAAGGTCTGGGGTTTATACAACCAGTAATAACTGGAATTTAAAAATTAATAATTAACAATTAAGAACTAAAATTATTTGCCCTTCCATTATCGAATTGAAAAAGCTCATGGAGAGCTGTTACTATATCGTTTGGTGATCCCCCTTGGATACCACCCCAAAGAAGTCGTTGGCCCTCCTTTGAAACTAACGCCGAAGGAAAAATCACTCTCTCGAAGGCGCAGGTGAAAAAAATTAACGCGTTTTCTATCTGCCCACCGCTTGCCCGTATTGAGGTAAACGTAAAGGTTGAGCGAGGGGTAACCTGCTCGATAATAAAGCACGGTGGGTCACGCGAGGGTCACGCTGAACGCGGCCCCGATGTAGATAGGCCTGAGAAGTCGCCGTCAGACAGTCCGGCCGACTTCTGACATGCGAGATCTGACCCCGATAAGACCAGTAATGAGACTCTCCGACAACCCAGACACGATTCTAAAAATTATTATTATTATTATTCTGAATGTTGTGTGTTACGCTAGGACGTTGCTAAGTTGCCACAGGTCCTTCGTTTACACAGATTTGAACAGATTTTGTCGCTAACGACAACAGCGGATTTTCTTTTACTTTTACTGACGTCAATTCTTTCATATTAAAATAAAGGAGTCTTAATTGAGCCTTCAAGTGGTTTGACCAAAAATTTATGACAGTTTTAGGTCTAGCTATGATGTAAGGAAGTGAAAAGGGGATGTTTTTCAATCAACCGTTCAAGATCACTTTCTCATCCTGTTTTCATCTTTTATAATAATGGGTAATGGAGATACTCTGGAAGCCCTCTAGAATAGTGAATTCAAAACAAGTACATCCAAAATTTTACGCTAAACACAATGGGCTCTGATTTTAAACTCGTAAAACCTAGTACACTAATTTGTAGTCCTTTCTTCAACCCCTTGTACGTATACAGTTTCCCAATTCTAATAATTTTGAATTATTACATTCGTGTAAAAGTAATCTAATCGTGTAAGTAGTGACTAAGCAGCATCAATATAAAAGAGCTTTCCATGCACATCATCCCTTTAAGAAAATACTTCTTTATCTGGAGCTGTGATCGTATTGTTGATGAAGTGCGGATGATTCGCACGAGTGATCTCGAGGCGCCACGGCATGACAGCTCCCCCGTAGGGGACGAACGATTGCCGAGACTTCAAACATATTGCGTTACAACCCCGTACGATCAACGATCGTAACGCATATCAATAGAAAACACGACCCCATACATCAGCGTCGTGAAATGTTTCGGAATGAGAAGCTCCCACACTCTTCCATGAATCATTAAATTTATCTTCAACGAAAGTTCTGATTTACTATAGTCCTTGTGTCCAACAAAAGCGTAAAGGAGTAAATTGCAGCGCAAGGGTTGTAATCCTTCCCCATTAGCCCCCCTCGGGTTGTCTTTGATTGACCCAAAGAACACTTCGCCACTCGTCGGTGTTTACCACACACGCTATTAAGACGTTGATTGAGGGAGGAGAAAGGGGTTGTTAGGCAACAAAATGCCAAAATTAAGTGAGGGCGAGTTGAATTAACACAAGGTTTTTCTTGTTTTTTTTTTTCAGATCCGTATCAGATGTTCGGCCCTACGAGTAGTAGGTTAGCAAGTTCAGGTAAGTTTTGTAATCGTAATCATTCAAATCTGAAATATATTATTTTTTATTACAAAACAAAAAGAGCCACTTTACCGACTTACATACATATGATTGAGAAACTCTTCTAAAATAAAATCTAAAAAATCCAAGCACGCACCTTTCTAAAGTCGGGCGAAGATAACAAGTTTCCTTTGTATTTAAGTTTAGCTTAATAATTTCCAAAAGAAATAAAACATTTTCCAAGCACCTAGCCAGCCTGAACCACCAATCGATACGTTTCAGACATGAAAGAAAATGATAAATGACTGAAATAATTTTCGCTATCGAAATTACGTGTATGTATATATTTAACAAGGAACTCCCTCCCCCCACCTCCAAAAAAAAATTACGCGTTTCTCAATTATTACTAATGTAAATAAAATTAGCCGGACTCAATGAAATATTACTCATAATGCGGGTTGCACGAGTAACGTCAGGGGAGTGGCCCGCCAGATTTGCAGTCGAAACGGACTCAAAAAGTGAATTAATCGCCGCTAAATTATTACTTCACCGGCTAATGCCCGTTTAATGAGGGGTTTTCTGAACCCATTTAGCTTTTGTTTCACACGGGGCGTCGTTGAAATTGCTCGCCCCCGAAACGCGACCCCGGCGCACGCGGCACACGTGAACGCGTTACGTCACCCGGTGTGTAATTATCAGGAGTTTGTTTGATTTGATTCGATTTCGACATGCGATTGTTATATAAATTTCAGCCCGCAGTTAATGCTGAAGGTAATGGGATATTGAGGATTCTTTTATAATTCGTTTTTTCCAACTCTTGAGCCTCTCGTTTCAATGCACTTTCTCACACTTCAGTAACAACTATTCAGGTCAATTATAAGAAAAAATTAGAATTAAAAATTGCACATATAGTCCGTATTCCAAGCTAGAAGGTGAACAAAATTATGAAGTTAAAGGTCAAGGTCAACCCAAGGAAGAAAATTTTAAAAAACATTTTTCTTCCTAAGTGACAGGTTAAAAATTAAATATCCTTCAACTCATTAGCAAATCTTCCCCCTACGAATGACCCTTATAGCGCAATCCAAATTTTCATTCGACAAGTGATGGTGGGCCAACATACCACTTGCAAGTGGTGGTGGGGCGTTAGGTGGACCCATACACCACTTGTTGAGAGAAAATTGAATTGTTTGATTTAGATAGCGCTTCTTGCCACAAGGGCCGCTGTTTTGGTCAATTATAAGAAAAATTAAGAATTACACATATGGTCCTTAGAACGTATTCTCAAGCTAGAAGGTGACGACTATATTGAAGAATCTTTAAAATGTACGTTTCCCACAGGTACGTAGGCCTTGAAAACTGTAGGAAATAAATATAGCTAAAAAATACAGCAAATTTACAGGTTTGTAGGACTACAAAAAAGCGGTACTTTATTAGATTACGCAAAAAGAAATAAGTACACAACATACATCTCCTGTTAAGGGTAATCGAAACTTGGGACTATACCTCCAGTAACCCAGAAATCCTAAACCAACATAAAGGAAGACGATGGCTACCATGGCGATGTTGAGTATCCCCCAAAATGACCTGGGAGTTTTCATTATCTAATCTACGATTATCTAAGACACCTGAATAAAGAAAACCCAACCTGAAACCTAGTTAATTTTAAATTACCACGCCAACTGTCCCTAGGGCAATAAGCGTCGTGCCTAAGTAAAGCAGAAATCTATACAAAATACCGAAAACAGGTCTCTCCGAAATATCAGAGAGGTCCATAAAGACTTAGTAGAGGACCCCAAAAGACGCAAACGTAATGATGTTGGCCAAAATGGAAAATGCAATTTATCCAAATGAACGACAGCAACAAAATCAACATATAAACGAGCAAGTGGATTTTAGTACAGACGGCTTTTAAAATTACCGCCACGAAACGAACGTAAATACAATAGATTCCTAGTAGTACACAACTACCAAGAATCTGCAAAAGAGTCAAAGCCAAAGCCCCAAAACAGGAAAGGTCTGATTATCATTTAGCACAAAGTTTTACCTTCAGGTACTCATTTTAAGCAGCTTGAATCAAGTCTCTAGATCATAAGTCTAATGTCCTGCTCGTCAGATTACAAATAGTCTTATGATTTCTTCGCGAAACCTACCTAAATGCAACAGACTCCTAGTGGTACAAAACTAGAAACACAACAACCAAGAATCTGCAAAAGAGTTATTTAAGACAATTTTAAAAAAGTGTAACGACTACTTACTAAGAAAATCTAGAGTACACTGGGCCTGTTTCTGAAGCTATCCTCATAGACTCTGGATATAGATTGTTGATATTAGACCTCACACGATTTCGCCATAATCCTTTACATGGTCTTAAAGATCCAAAACCAAAACAGAAAGGTCTGACTATCATTTAGCACAAAGTTTAACCTTCAAGTACTTATTCTAAGAAGCCTGAATCAAGTCTCTAGATTATAAGTCTAATGGCCTGCTTGTCAGATTACAAAAAGCCTAATAATTTCTTCACAAATGCAACAGATTCCTGGTGGTACAAAACTAGAAACACAACTACCAAGAATCTGCAAAAGAGTTATTTAGAACAATTTTAAAAAAGTGTAAATGATTGCTTACAGAGAAAATGTAGGGTACGCTGGACCTGTTTCTAAAGCTATCCTCATAGACTCTGGATACGAATTGTCGATATTAGACCTCATATGATTTCACCATAATGCTTTAGATGGTCTTAAAGATCCAAAGCCAAAACAGAAAAGGCCTGACTATTTGACACAAAGTTTTACCTTCAGGTACTCATTCTAAGCAATCTGAATCAAGTGACTAGATTATAAGTGTAATGGCCTGTTCGTCAGATTAGAAATAGCCTAAAGATTTTTCACGAAAGGAACGTAAATGCAACAGATTCCTAGTGGTACAAAACTAGAAACACAGCTATCAAGAATCGCAGAAGAGTTATTTAGGACAATTTTAAAAAAGTGTAAACGATTATTTACAGAGAAAATTTATGGTACACTGGGTTTGTTTCCAAAGCTATCCTCATAGACTCTGGATATGGATTGTTGATATCAGATCTCATACGATGTCGCCATAATCCTTAAGATGGTCTTAAAGGTCCAAAGCCCCAAAACTTCGGTGTGGTGGCCCAAGATCAAGCAGGAAACCACCAAACTTAGACTGAGCAGGGTCCAAAGACTTGTTTGTATAGGCATAACGGGGGCTATGAGCACAACGCCCACAACTGCAATGGAAACCCTTCTAGACCTCCACCCCTTACACATTGTGATAATAGAACAGGCAAGACGAGGACTCCACATATTGCAGCATTCATGTCACCCACTTGATACAAGTACGGGTCATACAAGTATCGGGGTCCTTTACTCGATATGAGGACGGACTATATGGCCCCCGAAGGCAACATAAACCTGCTCATTAAGTCAGAAATTAATGAATCTGCTGAGCATCGGGAACCTGAACAGAACTTTCCTCCTGAAAGGCTGATCTGGTATACGGACGGCTCCAGAACTGAGACTAGTACCGGGTCTCGAATATATGGGAATAGACCATAGGGGAAGTTATGCTTCCTGTTGGGCCAAACCGAAATATACGCCATATTACAATGTGTGCGGGAAAACAAAAGGAGGGCTTGCACAAATGAGCGGATCTTTATCCTAACCGATAGCCAGGCGGCTTTGAAGGCTTTGGTAAGCCCAAAGATTTCCTCTAAACTGGTGTGGGAATGCTTAAGTGTGCTCAATAACCTGGCGTCACGCTGGTGTGGGTGCCAGGTTATCGGGGTATTATCGGCAACGAACGGACCGATGAACTAGCTAGGCAGGGTGCGGGTATGGCATACCTTGGTCCTGAACCTGTCCTAGGCATAACCAAGAACGCTATTCGGGGCTTTTTTAGTGACTGGATAAGCGAGGAACATAACAGATACTGGCGAAGCAGACCAGGACATCGCCACAGCAAGGCCTTCCTTAGAGGTCCTTGTAAAAAGAGAGCTGCAGAACTTTTGCCTTTAAGCAGAGCGTAACTCAAGATCACCACGAGGTTACTAACAGGACACCTGACTGTTAAGGAACATCTCTGGAGGATCGGTAAATTCAAAGGGAACCTAAAGTGCAGACTCTGCAATGGAAAACCAGAGACTGCAATGCACATTTTGTCTAGATGCGATGCGCTAGCAAATCGCAGATAGCGCATATTCGGACATCTCATGATAGTTCCCGAAAATTTCAGCACGCAATCAGTGAAAAACTTGTATCAGCTGATGCAAGGGATATGCCTCACTGAATGGGTGCGGTAAGAGAACCAGGGCGAGCACAATAAGCCTAAATGGCTGCGGTACCTGGTGCATCCTTTGCAGACGGGTTCTGGTCATTAAGGAAAAAAATCATTTAACACAAAGTTTTACAAAATCAAGTTTTCTTGCCAGATGAAAATTATGAAAATTAATTAAAATTGTGTAACTGGCAATATAGAAAATGTTAGGAAAGAGTTTATACATGTATTTCGGCCTTATTGGGCTTCATCAGAACTCTGTACCTTAAAAATTTTTTGGCCCAATAAGGCCGAAATACATGTATAAACTCTTTCCTAACATTTTCTATATTGCCAGTTACACAATTTTAATTAATTTTCACAAAGTTTTACCTTCGGGTACTAATTTTAAGCAGCCTACTTCAGTTTTAGTCTTTTTATTGCATCAATGCAAGGTGTAGCCCGTTTTCACATATTTTTCCACACAACCGAGCTATTGTAAGATTGTCGTGGTCTCTCACTTAAACGAAGAAAATAAAGTTCCGAACCTAAGCTTCAGTTTAAATTAAATGTTAATTGTATCGATTTGCAGTGTACTGAAATTAATTATTGAATCTTGCAAAACCAAGGCCACTAGGCGATCTGAAACGTAGAGATTTTTGTCCGGTCCGGTGTAACTGTATTTATTTCGTTCGCCGCCTACTATTTGTTCACGTTTGGGAGGCAATATTTCATTTATTTATAGAAAACTGAAATACATAAAAAAATTTCCATGTTCTCTGCTTTCAACATTTCTACCTTGTCGGCCTCCCCTGTATAATTTAGTAAAGTAAATATCATAGAAAACCTATTAAAAAGAAGTTTTTTTTTTCCAAAGTGTTAAAAATAGAAAGAAACAAATTCGAAAACGGCGAATAATTTCGAAAAGAATCGATGTCGTGCCGCCGCGTTATTATTAGTCGTCCGTTCGCGTCGTAAATGGTATTATATCAGGGCTCGTTATAATTTAGTAATCATGTTTTTGTCAGTTGGAGAAATTAGAAATTCAAATGTCATTTAACTTGTAAATTGCTGCGGAAGGAAACAGACGCATGTTGTGCCCGTGATTTAAAAACATGCACCTGCTCTCGGAAACGGCCACATGTTTGTTCAGCATTTGCATACACACGTCCATAATTTATTTTTCTACCGTTCGTTAATTAAATATGACTCTCGCGAATTTCAATTTTAGTTTTAGATATATTTTGATCTACACACAAAAATCGGATTATTTTAACTTCTAGGTCCTTTCAATTTTCCCTTAAAAAATATCTTCCACCTATACATATACTTCTCCAATCATTATTAAAACGATAACAAATTTGCAAGACACTATTTATTACTCCTATTATTTATCACCCTACTTGAAAGTGATTTGAAAGAGACTTGTGCACAGAGAGAAAACATTGGTATTTGTTAACACAATTGTAGAATTTATATCTACAAATTATTACTAAAATTAAGACACCTTAAATAAATAGAAAATGTTTACATTTGATTGTAGAATAAGGTTTGTAGTAAAATATTACACATTTTTAAAGAAATCGTGTTTACAGTACAAAAGTCAAATTAGTATGAAAATTTTTACTTCAAAATGGAGCAATAATTTTGCTACAAACAAATGTAAACTTTTTTAAGGTAGAGGTGGAAATATATCTAATTTTTTTTTCAACAATTGGATTAATAATTTCTCCGCCTCCATTTTACATAATATTGTGTAAAATCTCGCTTTGTTATTTCTCTCTGTGTGGTCTTTCTTGACTTAGTATAAATTGTTGATTTACTTTTTTGTAGGATCTGGTCAGATACAGTTGTGGCAATTCCTGTTAGAACTCTTAAGCGACTCCTCCAACGCAGCGTGCATCACGTGGGAAGGAACCAACGGTGAATTCAAATTAACAGATCCGGATGAAGTGGCACGACGATGGGGCGAACGCAAATCCAAGCCAAACATGAATTACGACAAACTATCCAGAGCGTTAAGGTAAGCTAGTTCTTCTTCTTCAAACAAAAATCTGTAATGAGGTGTGAATAAATAAAAAAAATCGACTGATTTATTAACGCCCCAAGGGAACGACATCTTGAAGTGAAACACCCGTGCATTGTAACATATGAGCTTTATTGTATGCGGTGAAGCATATTAACGCGTCCGGTGTAGTCCGGTAAGTTCCGGATTCAAAGGACTCCGGAGACTGCCACATCCTCCGGATTCAAACGTCGCCGTTCTTATTGATTTCACAATTATATCAGCTGCCCGATCCGGATATTATATGCTGTCCCATTTCTCTGCGTTACAATTACGGTAATGTCTCTTTTCCTCTTGATTCGGAGGGTCCGATTTGTACTGGAAGGAAAAAAATGTACGATTTAAATTCGTCTCTTTCATCTGCGCTAACAACAAATTGCACGCAAATGATGGATGAATATGTTTGGACTAATTTGCTAATTTGTTTCTAACAGTAAAACTGGAACATTTAATAATCACATATTTAAAATTGTTTTAAAGTAATAAAACAGAACACAATGAGCTTTTGGTATGTTACAATTTCAATTCAGTCACACACAGTCGCAATGAATTCGACAGGACGAGGTAATCTATTGGTAGTTGAGACAATTTTCGACATTTGACCTAACAAAAAGTCCTGTTCCATTCATCCATTTCGCCGGCAAATAGCATTTGTCATATTACAGTCGGCCACTAGTGTCGGTGCACTCCTCCCATGAACCGTTTGCCCAAAACTGCACTGGTCAGATGCAAGGGCGCAGATTTTCCGTCGTTAGTTTACCGGGCAGAACGAGGGCGAGGGCACGCCAGGGCAGACCTGCAACAACAGGGAGGATAATCTCATTGCCTTGTTCATTTGTAGCAATTAACGTCCGACGCTTTTTTACTGTTACGTGATTTGTTTCAGGTATTATTACGACAAGAATATAATGACGAAAGTGCACGGGAAAAGATACGCCTACAAGTTTGACTTCCAAGGGCTTGCAGCCGCCACCCAGCCTGCTACCAGCGACCCCAGCAGCTACAAGTACCAGAGCGAACTGTTCATGAGTTCGTATCATCATAGTGCGAAATTAGGATCGTTCATGAGCCCCCATGCGACAATACCAAGTTCAGCAGGTCAGTATTATCTCTTTATCTTCTTTAATTTTATTTAACTCTACTTTAACTCCAACACCAATGAGCTATAAGTATATGTACAGTCATGCCTACCTAAAATGCACACTTAAAATCTTGTAGACAAGGTCACAGATTGTAGCACTAAAGCTGCGCACGACTGTACATTAATGGTCTAAACCTAAGCTAAGGAATTAGCATTTTGCTTTTCAAGTCAATCAATTTGGGAGAGGCCCCCGCGCAAAGTGTAAAGCAAACACGAAATCGTCTGCTGCGTCTGTCAGTTGTCGTGCACAACAATCTGCGAATCCATTCGAATTAGCAAACAGCGTCGGGGGATTTGAATAAACACGGGGAAGACCCGGGCGAGCGTTAAACGCCGAAACGGGACGTTTTGGTGGCGGTGTCCGCAACACCCCATAAATTATCGCAAATTGCCCATTCTCGATGACAACCCGAATGAATTGCATTAGCCCGGCGAGATGGCATCAAGTCGGCGCGACTGCACCATCAGAAGTCGTCTCCCCCAAAACAAAGTGGATGGGCTTCGTCGATACAATACTGCTGTATAATGGACTGATCTACAGAGTGATTAATAGAGAACGCGTTAGTTTAAATGCCAGTGACGGATGTCGAAAACAAATCCCAAAATCGTTTGCAAAAGTTGGCCCAAATTTTCAAACTATTACTTGTTATTGCTAAACTGTTACCTGTTTTGAATTTCGCGCGCGTTTTTTTTATATAAAAATAAAAATTGTTCTCCCCTATAACGTGCCGTCACCAACGCCTGACAAAAGTCACTATAGGCAACCATACGTGTAAGTTTGATATAAAAAACGACCGCTTTTACATACACGAACAGTGATCGATAGCTTTTGTTTTTCTGAGCTTGTAATTAATCGAAAAAGAGCTAAGACCAATGCGATCGATAGCTTTTGGTTTTGGGGGCTATACATGATATAAGAAAAATGTCGTAAATTTTGTTTGTTTTTCCAAGAGTTCATATCATTTCTGAAATTTTGTTTTTGTAAAAATAACAAACGATGAATAAATAGCTCTTGTTGGTTTGCAACATATTAAGAAAGAGAAAAAGAATGCCGAAAATTCCAAAAAGTTTCAAAAATTATTTAAAGAAATGCCCAGATTTTGCTTTCGTGAGGAAACTGTTTTCGGCGACTTTGTTTTTCTGAGCTTGTAATTTGTAATCGAAAAAGAGCTAAGGCCAATGCAACCGATAGCTTTTGTTTTTCGGAGCTATACAAGATACTAGTATATATAAAATGTCATTAATTTATTGTTTTTTCAAAAATTCATATGATTCCCGAAGTTTTGTTTTTATAAAAGTAACAAACTTCCGTGTGTTCTTTTTTAGTTATTTAGTTTATGTTTCTGTGAGCTTGTATTGTTTCGAAAACAAGTTGAAAGCAACGCGATCGAGAGTTTTTGTTTTTTTTTTTTAACTTTTAACTCCCAATATTTGTATTCAAAAGTTATAAAAAAAAACTTCTCACATTTTGTTTTCGCGAAGAAACAATTTTCGATTGATCCTTTTTCATTTATGAACAGGACATATAGCTTTTATTTTTCTAACTTCTGGCTATTGCGATCGAAATGATTTATATTTTGGAGCTATATGAATAAGAAAAAAATGTCATAAATTCCAGAAATTTTTTTTTTTATAAATTCAAATAATTCCTTAAATTTTGTTTTTATGAAAATGATAAATTTTCTTTGTCTTCTTTTTTAATTATGAACGCGATCGATAGCTTTTGTTTCTGTGAGTTTGTAGCGAATCGAAAACGAGCCAAAATGAATGCGATCAGGAGTTTTTATTATTTTCTAACTTTTAACTTATCCACTAGTTAACTTTAATCTTTGGTCTTTTCCCTTAGAAGCAATTGTAGGCTTGGGAATGAACCAAAGGTTACAGTTAAAAAGTGACTAAAGCATCGGCCCTAAGAAAGCGAAAAGATTTGAAAAAATTCCCAACATGTGTAAGAATATATTTCTTAATTCGATAAAATATACTGAGTGTTCCATTAAAAATAACAAAGTTGATACTCATTTGTTAAGTTCCCCGATGGTCATTTGTTTTTTTTTTTCTAGTAAAATCTGGCGGTTCAGGCAAATCCCTAAAATTTTTCTGTTTAACATTTTTCATATGTGTAACGATAAAAAGTGTAGGTACCATTCAAAATATAAACCAAAACCCCGTACAGTAGCGGACAATAAAATCCGGGCTCATCATTTCTACACCGTAAACCTTACTTTAATATTTTTTATGTTTAGTGCATATACGGTACGATCCAAAATTATTTAGATAAGGGGCTATGAAAAATAGGAATTTTAGCTTAATGGATGCAATTAACCTATCGATCATCTGTCATAACTGAAAAATCAAGATATATTTGATGGCAATAGAAGAAATCTCTTTGAATAACGTCCAATTTCAATTAGGCGGGATTGCTTGCCAACCAATGACTACAGTCTCCGAGAGCGTTTAAACAACTGACAGATTTGACAGAAAGCAAATGTCAGACTAAAACTTTCGAACGATGCTAATATTGATTTTATTTTTCTTTGCCTTCCCTTATCTAAATAATTTTGGATCGCGCAGTACAAGTGTCATTAGCAAATCTGACGTTTAATACAAATTTTACTGTCAATATGCCTCATTTTAGTTCCGCCCAAAAAGTAAGACTGACTTTGTCAGATGAAGGTACAGTAGTGGACAATAAAATCCGGGCGCATTATTTCTACAATGTAAACCTTACTTTAATTTTTTTGATGTTTAATACTTTAGTAACAAAATGTCACTAGTTATTCTGACGTTTAATTATTATTTATTTTGGATAAAAATATTACTTCAATAAAAACCTGATTTACAAATTTGTCTAAATACAAATGATATGTCAAATTCTTGACCGGATTCTATTGTCCACTACTGTAAGGCAGTACTCTTGCTTTTTGAGCGGAACTTAAATGGGACATTTTATCAAAATACAAAATGCGAATTATTGACAGTAAAATCTTTATTGAACGTAAAAATTACTAGTGACATTTTGCGTTTGCACTAAATGTCACAAATATTAAAGTCAGGTGCCCAAATGACGTCCACATATTTTATTGTCCGCTACTATACAGGCTGTCCCAAATCTCTCAAAATGCCCTTTTATATACATTTTATCAAAGAAATTTCTTAATAAAAGTTGTGTTGGTTTCCATTTCGCATAATTTAAAATTATTTCCAACTATACAGGCTGGTTCAATTAAAAGTTACGAACCTAATTTATGATTTTTTTAACATAAATTATTTTAACGGACACTTAAAATTGGCACCATTGCCCTACGTTTCACTATCGATTGATAGCTGTGCCGGACAAGAATCTACTTTAATTATGATTTTTTTATCAAAAAATTAATATTTTCACTCCTGACCAAGCTATCAATCGATGGTGAAACGTAGAGCAATAGTGCCAATTTTAAGTGTCCGTTAAAATAATTTATTATACAATTTTCACCGGACAAGAATTTACTTTAAAAAAATTTTTTTAACAAACAAAAAAGCATAATACTATTATTAAGGTAGATTCTTGTCCGGTGAAATTGTGTAATAAATTATCTTAAACGGATACTGAAATTGGCACTACACTCTACGTTTCACTATCTAATAAATTATCTTAAACGGACGCTGAAATTAGCACTAACGTTCTATGTTTCACTATCGTTAGTGCCAATTTCAGTGTACGTTTAAGATATTATTATTATATAATAGTATTGTTGCCGTAATCTGTGAAAGTACAAATTCAAAGAAAAAATTATAATTAACAATTAAATTCATTTGATACCTATATCCTTCCTGAAATTATGCGTTTTATTTATTTGTTGTTGAATATAATTGTGGTGAAATAAATAATAATGATACTATAGTTTCTGAAATGGTTCACCAATAAAAATAAAATTACTTCTGCCAGAGAGAATTCGAAATTTTCTTAGCAAGGGATGGCTGTTTGGAATGCATCGGTAGCTACTGCGTCGAGTTGTGACACTTTCATCCCTCATAATGACGTAATGCGTTGATTGTGTATTGTTCGCCCCCTTGAGAGCGCATTACCCGTCATTTAACCGACCCCCAGATAAGGATATTGTTAACAAACTACCCCTAACCCACTAGTGCATATGCGTCGAGAAATCACTTCTAATGGATATTTTGTACACTTCTTCCAGCACTATACGGCCGGGACAGTTTTATTAACGTGGGTGGATTTTATTTCCTAATTTTGTTCCAGCTTCGAGTTTTCTATTTTCTTTTCAGGCTCGGACTGGAAGAATTCCAACACCAATCCATTATTTTCTAATTTTGTTTCAGCTTCGATTTTTCCATCTCCAGGCTCGTACTGGAGCAATCCCAGCGCGAATTTG
Organism: Serrognathus titanus; assembly: GCA_039766575.1. Taxonomy (NCBI): domain Eukaryota; kingdom Metazoa; phylum Arthropoda; class Insecta; order Coleoptera; family Lucanidae; genus Serrognathus; species Serrognathus titanus. The sequence continues at coordinate 3,601,093 of CM077911.1, forward strand.
TACTCGAATATAGCGGCCAGCACCCATTCGATAAGTCACCATCCAGGACCGCATTTGGGGGCGCCTCCTTTGGGCTCGTATCCACACTACGCATGACCGGCTTCAGCGAATTCACCCGGCTCGGAATGGCACAGAAGGATTCACCTGTAAATGTATCTGCGTACGATGTATAGGGTAGAAAAGGCGTATCATGATAAGGTACATAATTTGCCAACGTATTGTTGTAGGGTATGTATTAGAAAGGGTGTGTTTTGGGAAGCACGTTTTGACTATTGTGAAGCTTACTGAATAGTAAAAAAAAAAACATTTTAAATAGGACAACAGAATTTAAAATTCCAGGGCGAACATTTTTATTATTCATCACTTTTTTTTAAATTTAACTCTGTTTAGTGTACCTAAAGAAAAAAGCGCTAATTGTATGATGGAGAAAACTTGATAATTGATTTGAATTCAGGATAAAAACGTTCGTCCAATAACATTAGATGTTATAATAAATCTAAAAGAAATTTTGTATTGAATTTAATTTCAAAAGAAGCTTCTGGCACTCAATCGAACAGCATCACTTTCAATCCTCTGAAGTATGTATTTCGATCATCCTCAACTTCGAACAAATTACCTAAAGCTATTTTGGAGAAAAAGAAAGAATTTAGTATTCTAGATCGGCTTCACAGAGTTAAGTCTCTTTATGGTTTCTAGTCAGAAATAAAAAAATCCAAGTCGTAACAGTGCAATTATGAGTATTTATAAATTTCAAAATTAGGCTAGACACACAACCGCTTCTGCGGCGTCTGTGATAAAAGATTTTATTTTTAATCCACCGAGTGATTTTTCCAAAAATAAAAGAAGGAACGCGCTTCGACAAATCCCCCCAATCGGTAGATTTATTGAAGGGCGTCTTCTAATTTAACTTTAATTGTACTTTTCACCACCAAAGATACAAAAATACAAATTGGAAAAAAATCTTCATCCATTACAGGTCAAAATTAAATGTTGTACATACTTTCGAAGCAATTTCTTTTTCCAATTTGCATTTATCCAAAAGAAAAGAAAAAAAAACATTCCTACTTATAAGTTTTGTTGCGTAAATATACAATTAGTTTATTTATGTTTTAATTTATTGAATGTGTATTATAAATATATGATGATAATGTAAAGTAAGTAAATAATTGTTGTATGCTTAACTAGAAACAGAAAAACAGAAAAGAAAATAATAATTATTATTAATGAATAGTGTAAACGCGTATCTATAATGTTCACAAGGAGATATCATAGATACTAGTCAGCCATGGATGTCAACAATGTGTAAAATCGCGCCATTTTGTTACGAACTCATCGATCAGCAGCAAAATGGCTGAGACCCACACAAATAAAATATATGTTATGTATTTATTATATAAATTAGATTCGTATTATTTATTTATTATTATTTTGAGACCCATCCCTGTGATACGACGCGGGCGGAAGAGGGGGAGGGGGAGTTAAAGCGAACGTAAATTGAATATCTCATGCAAAAATCGAATCGTGTTAATTTTGAGTGTTGAGGAATCCGGGAGTTTTGATTGCATTTCCGGCCACTCCGGGGCAGTTCCGGTGCTGGATTGGAGAAACCAACCATCGATCTTTCCCGATGAGCCAATGAGGTCATGCAGGTAACCTGGCAACCCCTATACATGACAATTAACCACCGTGCAGTCGGTGGAGGTAAGAATTGTTACATCACGCGCAAAAAAAAAATTCTACAAACAAAAAAATTTATTTGAAAGTTTTTTCCGTGGTTTGAAAGGGGCGGGGGGATAATTTGAGGAATTAATCAAAGCATTGTCGTCGTCACCCTATTAATACGCTACGCAATGCAAATCGACTTGTAATTAAGAACATAAACTTTAATCGCCTACGGTCATAAATTTTATTTCATCTGCAATTATAAAATATGTAAATTGGATGGGCTGCTATACAGGATGTTTAATAATTAACGCCTTGGAATTAGGATTTTTTTTAAATTTAAAGTGAAATAAAAAGTAAACATTTGGTTTCCTTGTACTTGTACCACAACATGAAACGATGTGACATGGCGTTTTTAAACTAAGACCAAAAACAGCAACGCCCTTCGCATAACGATTACTGTTAAAAGTGGCTGCAATCAAAGTCTGCAGTCAAGGCAAAGTCGAGGGTGGCTTTCGTTTATCATTATACGTTATTACGACATTAGACAGCACGCGCCTGACAGCAGCCGTGCGTTTCACGCACGATTTCATCTCTGCATTATGTGTCCATTTACTACTTACTGGAAGCATTATTAATTTTGCATTTTTGTTCATCATCGCCTGTCGAGGTCCGCAGCTCGACGAAAGCGAATCTCCCTAAAAATAAATAAATAAATAAAAAATCAGTAACTGAATGGTCAGAGAAGGCACACCCGACTGAAAGCAAGCAAACATCGTCCTGTTGACACTAAATATTGACTGATTGGAAATATTGATGTTTATTTTGTATTTGATTGCCTGACTAAGCTTGACCGTTCTTCTTACACTATGTTGGGGGGAGGCTAAGATGACATCAAGAAATTCGACGAGTTTCTTCAAACTTATAAGACGATAAATAAATTATTTTTAAAATGCTACATATACAAGGTGATTGAAATTCGAGGGCCAGCATGGGGATCTCGCTTATTATAAGAGATAGAGAATCGGTTAAATGGAAGCAAAGTTTCCAAATTTCATGCTCATTAATAATACGTTAAGAAACATCTAATACTTTGTTAAATTCTCTCCGGATAAGTTTCTAAATACCGCTGAGCACTTGTAATAGAATTTCGTTGTGACAAATAAAACAACATATCACGTTTTTCTTCATTTGAATACGCTATTCTGTATTTAATGACAGATAAATTAAACAAATGTGTAGGTTTCCTTGGATCCGCAGCATATAATTGAGTACAAGCTAACTTAGGCCCGGTATTTCAGTCAGAGATTAACTTAATCATCAGTTTATTGCCATAGAAACGATTGTCTTAATAATTGTTACTATAGGAATAAACTGAAGCTTAAAGTTAATCTGTAACTGAAATACCGCGCCCTAATATATGCACATGAATCTAATTTCAATTTTTTAAAAATTTCTCAATGAAATTTAAAACAAAATAGTAAGTGTGGAATACCAATGAATTCAGAAAAAAATGTGCTATCTACCTGTCTAAACAACAAAAATCGCGCCCATAAGAAAAAATGAAGTTGGCTCTGGAAAAACAAAAACGAATCGCTCCAGAAATAAAATACGCTCGGCATTCAATCAAGCAGAAAAATGGCTTCAGGAATGTTTTCACAGATTTTGAAAAAAATCGTAAATAAAGAAGTTAGTTCGATTTTCGAAAATCGCAGTTTTTTCCGATTGTGAAAAAACCGTTTAAGACATTTAAAATTTCTTAACGTATTATTAATTAGCATGAAATTTGGCAACTTTGCTTCCATTTGACCGATTCTCTATCTCTTATAATAAGCGAGATCCCCATGCTGGCCCTCGAATTTCAATCACCCTGTATATTTTAATTTATTATCACCGCTTCATTTTTGTTTTAATTTCTTTATTTTAATTTTTAAGCTTCCATAATGAACTTTACTACACACAACTTACTATATTATTTATTTTATAAAATACATACACACAAACAATCTGTGCTCTTTACAAATCACGAGAATGGTTCATAAAGACGTAAAACTCATAATTTGCCTAAAAACTACCGCAAACAATTCTTAATATAACAGTACAACCGTCAGAGCAATTAGCATCCACTGTGTACTTCTTGCGTTCATATCTGCGTTGATCTCGGATGCGAAGACCTCGCCGGTGTTAATAAATGGACCAAATAAGGTAACGTCCTAGCTACATACGAAAACGAAACATCCTAATCCGATTGCATTACAGAATTTTCATTATTTGTTGCGCCCTGCTTTTCAACTTAAAATGGTACAATTTCGAAGGGGTCACCATCATAAATAAAGTTCGATTTCCCTATGGGGGACCATTCATTGGGGTATGTATTATATACATTATTTTTTGACCGGGGTAATTGTATAATTAACAGCTTTTCTTGGCTCTTGCGATTCCATTGGATCTGCCTCACTCCAACGTTTTCGTCTCGTATAATTTCGAGGCCAACTATAATTTGCCTCAAAATCAAACGACTTTTGAGTACCCCCCCGATATTACCACATCGATTGATGTTAGCAGGAAATATGTCTACGACGCATTGGAATTTAAATTCGATTCGTAAGTGCGTAATTCTATTACAGAAAAAAGTAATAATTTAAATTATTTTTAGGTATGGCCATCCAGGCAAAGCCTGTTTGTTGCGAACCGTTTGTGAAGCTGCAATTTACACGTTTGAACATAATGGGGTACTAGCTGATATCTTGCACGTTGTATTAACGTAAGTTAATCAAAAAATGCCAGGCATCTTTAAATCAAACAATTTTTATAAATAATATGCTCTGTCATACATAAATTCGTAAACACAAGCGACAAGTTTTTATGTATTTTGTTAATTAATTAAACATTTGTTTTACTTACAGACCTTCCACGTCAAAATCTGAAGGCCTTCGTGATTACGAAAAGGCAGAGAAGTACGGACGTGATAAGAAGCAGTGCAAGAAATATGAAACAAAGTGTTCAATTAGCCTTCTCGGCCTGATTAGTTGGTTAGGAAAGGCCATGTAGTAGGTAGAAAAAAAATCAAGTTATTAAATGTATATAATTTCAGAAACAAATAAACTGCACTTGAATATTCTGCAAACAGTTTCACTTAAAATATCTAACACCTACTTTTTAAGAGGCAAAAAAATCACAAAATGGACGGATTCGTTTCACACAGGAATAATTTAAGTCAATTCAGTACCCCAATAGGTCATCAGTCGAATCCACGTTAATGCTGTTCTCAGGTGGTGCTCTGCAAAAGGGGCAGTAACCTTTCTGTAATAACTGTAACTCGAAGTCATCCACGTGGAAAGCCTAAAACAAGACAATCTTGCAAATCTTCACACGCGTACTTCACCTTCGTTACCTTGAAACAAGAATAGCAAACTGTAATTTGCAAATCAGGCAACAAATTCCTGAAAAATTGGTATCGCAGAGGAAGTGCCCATTTACAAATTAGCACTGCAGAACTATCCAGTGATAGTAAGGCACTTCGGTTCAACACCACTGGCTTATACTGGGTATTTTCAGTCTAAAAAACAAAAATGAAAAATAAAATCCACCATAGAAAACGCATATTTTACCTCATAATCAACGAGCCTAGTCATGAAAGGGTCCGAAGCGTCCTCATCTATTTTTAGGGTCTGATGCGAGTCAGATATTTCTTGTTTCCAACCATCAGATGGTTGCAATTGATCGGATGGTGGTGTTTCTATGAGCCTGACAGCTTCAGAATCAGAAATTCCTTCTTCCAACGTAAATTCAATGAGAGGCAAAATTTCTTTAACAAAAAGAAAATGTTAAATATGTAGTCCTTGGTTTATTTCTAAGACTACAGTAATTGTTTCTATGGAAATAAACCAAAGTTCAGAATTAACCAAGGACTAGTTTCTCAGTCCTATTTATTCCCCTAGTGACAATTATAAAAATAATTGTTGCTATTGGGAATAAATTCCTTACCAAAACTAACATAAGAATGCACAAATTTCTGCCTGCAATGTACACAACTATTGCTGGTAGCTGCCAAGGGGTTGTAAGTGGAACACCTGTAACACATGGGCAGTAATTCCTCAGGATCACTGTAAGGTCTTGCACGAGATGCAATCGTAGAGACTTCGACTTGCTCTTGGAATTTTGGGGGAATTTTAAGGGTTTGGATTCGATCAAATAATTGCTTTGCTAGTTTGTTTGCACCCAACTTTCTTGCTTGCTTTGCAAGACAATACAAGACTGCACTAGAGTAAGCTAAGAAAATCCATACTCTTTTAATATTAAAAAAAAAAACGTATTATCTGAAGGATACAAGGTTGAAACCCCTTTTGGTATCACCTGGCTTGTTTCTATCATCAGAAATCTTGCAATGTTAAATAAAGCTTCTGGCAGGAATGACGTGAACGGTTCTTCTAAGTATCTATGTAAGGAATGGTAAGCATAATATATGACAGCCAAGTTTTCATTGTATCTGTGCTTCACGAACATTTCTTCTTGCTGATTTAAGCTGAAAAAATAGTGTTTAGTATAATTGAAGTGAACAACACAGAGTACAGAAATTATCTTCTACAAAAAACTAGCATTTACAATGAAATTAAAATAGTTTAGAAGAATTCTTGCCAAATAACCATAAGCTTACTTCTCTGATGCAATTTCAAGACACTGTCGCGACAATATCCAGTAATAATATCCAGCATCTTGAAACCTATGCTCATGTACAGCGTTTTCTGTCAACTGCTGCAAAACACCGAAAGCCTCATCTGGTTTCCCAGCCTTATGAAACGCTAGAAGATCTCAACAGTAAACGAAATTACAAAATTACAAAAATTAAACCTTTTTGTGCTTGCACGAATTTATCGTTTTCTGCAAGCCAATGTGCATACGGAACGTAAACAAGGGCTTTGTACTGAGGTTGATTTTGAATTAAATTAAACGCCTGCGCCCACTCTTTTGCTTCAACGTGCAATGTAAGAACAGCTGCGGAATCCCCCAGTCTCCTGTAGATCTCTGCGGCAGCTCCAGATTGTCTCAATTTCTTGAGGTTCTCAGCGATGGAAATGAGTGAAGCCCGTGCAGTTTTCTCAAGTCGACGGCCCAAATCCACCAATCTGCAAGATACGGCCATCACTTATGATACGTCAATTTGAAACAAACTTACTGATCAACCCATGCTTGTTCTGCCATGATTTCAATCGCCGCCTCATTATCCCCAATGGATAAATACATGTCGACGGCTGCTTTATTTTCATTTATGTTCCTTGCCCAATCTGCCTTTTGCCTTACGAGAGTCGTATTATCACCAGATCCTAAATAATCCTGAAAATCTTGTTATTACTAGAAACTTTTTTTTATTTGAAACCTACCTGTGCTAAGTCAAACATTCTTAAGTCAGTGTACATGGTGAGGGCCTTGTGTTCACATCCGGCTTTTTGATACAATCTAGCAGCTTCTTTAAATTTACCACGGTAAGCATAAATATCTCCGACCATAACATCCTTGTTGGTTTCACCTTTACGTTGTTTTTCCTTAGAAATAAAAAAAATAGCATTAAGCAGTTCTCTTTTTAAATAAAAAAACTAACTTGCATGTCACGAATTAATTCTAGATAATTATAATCTTGCAATTTGATGAAAGCTAAGCGGGCAATGTTGAATTCCAAATTCTCCAAGGCTGTAAATGCCAGTTCTTCCCAATCACCGTCGGTCACTCCTAAAATTGTGGATATTAGTGACTTATAATTGCATATTTTTAATGGCACACCTAAACATGCAACTCGATGAGCTTCAGCAAACATCTTCTGCTCTATAAATTGAAACATCGGTGCACTCAAAGGCAATTCCAGAGTGTTCATGACCCAGCCGTTTAAACAAAATACTTTTGAACCGGATAAACCGACAACGAAACCGTTCAACTTCTGTCGATGAGGAGGAAAATCGACAACTTTAATTGCGAGGGTGTTATTGCCGCTGAAAGACAACATGTCATCGTACTGGGTGTTCCACGCAACACTATTAATGCCGGGTTCCTGCAAACATTCTCATAATGACGACGCAATTAATTTTATCTTTCTTTAAAAACCTGGTAAAGAAGTTCGCTGGTTTTCGTATTGAAAACCTGACATAGGCCCATCTCATCTACAATGGCTAACTTTGTTTTCCGTTGACTTAAATCTAAGCAACGAACGGATGCGTTGACACTGATCTTTAATAGTGGGAAACTGTTATCCAAGTGTACTTCCCAGACCTGTTAAATTTGCATTAAAATACTACTTTTTAGTGTAATGCAAAATACCTGTCCGTTTCTTAGTCCTAAAATCAAGCCTTCCTGTTTCGGGGGACCTCCGATTATTTTAATGTATCTTATGGGGCTTTCAAAGACCCACTCTTTTTCTTTGACACCCTCAAATGTTAAACTCTGTAGATATTTTTCCTGGCAAACCACTAAATGTTCTGTGCATATAACCAGCAGGCTGCATTCTAGTTTCTGCGTTATCTTCTCCTTAACACGGTAATGCATGTCATTTACATCATTGGAATACAACTCATATATAACGACTCTTTCAGGCAACTGTACCTAAATTAGAGCCGTACTTGTTGAGTGACAATAATTTAATAATGTGCTCACTTACAGCTAATCGATGCTTGAAAATGGCAATCTTTTTGATGAGATCCCTGCATTTGATTCTTACTTTTTGTTCGGTGAGTAAATGTTGGATGATAACGTCGGTCATGTTTTCCCTGAACGCATATCGGTCTTTGTATAGGCCGTGAATGGTATTAAAAATTAACTGGTAGTATGCTAAAGTACCATCCTGACATCCAATTACCTTCAACATCCAAAAAAAGAGAACAAATTCAAAATTAATGTTTAAAGTAAGCTCTTACAACATAATTTCCATTGGGATGTGCTGCATTGCACCAAATCCAAGACTCCTGGATATCTCCGACCAGGCCGAGTCTTATACCATCTTTCGTGTACATCACACAAGCCTTGTTAGTCCCCGAAATGAGAATATACTCTCCTTTTGGAAAATACCGCACTCTCAAAGCATCAAAACCGATCTGCCTTTCTTTACCCAGCAATTTCCCACCGAGTGTATAAAATGCCAAGCTTTTATTGAAATCGGTAACGCAAAGTGTATCGACATCTTCTTTAGACGTACTCCAGGATAGTGCCCATATTGAAGTGCTCTGAGGTCGTTCTATTCGACCTTTTTCTTCTCCTTGCTAGAAGCACAAAGTAAGACGGACAAGAATATACTTGAATTAAAAATTACCTTATTTCTAATTGAAATAGTTCCATTTCCAAGCCCTAAAGCTAAGTATTGTCCATCGTTTGTCCAAGAGCACGAATTAATCCTGGAATTAATTTTATGCTTCTGAACTGCTTTCTGCTCCACACTCCAGAAAGCAAAATCGATTAAAGCACAGGAAGCCAACTGATGCGTCAGCGGATTATAAGCCAAACACTGGATCGCATCACTGTGACTGTACTTCAACAAACCCTCGAGTTTGTTAGACCAAACAATGACGGTCTTATCTGCGCTGCCGCTTGCAAACTTCTGCCCGTTTCTGGCATAATTCACACAATACACGGTATCTTTATGCCCCTTTAACGGTTGCAATAGTTTACCATCGCCTGTGTCATACACTAAAACCCGATTTCCGCTTGCTACAATCAACTGAGATCCATCTGGATTGAAACACAAATCATAAATGCTGAAATGTATTGGTCGTTATTAGAATTTATTTGTAATAATTCAAGATTTGTTATTAACTACCATTGTTCTTGTTTGTCAGTGTCCTGAATTTTATCCACCCATTTTGGGACGGTTCGCATGATTATTAAATAAATAATATATAATTGTTATTAGAAGCAACTTTGCTTTGACAATTTGTTACAAACAAACGGTAACTAGGCAACGCTCCCGTCCCAACATCAACAGTATCAGTGTTGCCAGACGATCAAAATTTAAATCACCAAATTAGCAAACAAAAGTCATCAGTAACCAACCAAGAAGCACTAATTTAAAATTTTGTGCTCGTAATTATTTAAATTTTTGACATTATTATTGAAGCTTACAAAAATGATGTTAAATATTAAGTACAAATTTAAATTTATAGCGCAATTCATTAGATTAATAATAAAATTTAAAAAAACAATTAAAAGCATTTAAGAAAGAAAACAAAATAATAAAAATTCAAAGATAATAAAATTTAAAAAATAAGAAAAACGAATGACAATGAATTTTACAACATAATTTAATATAATAAATTCTGTATAAAAACAAAATACAATCGTTTTTACAACACAATTGAATATATTCTATTCAATGAATTCTATTCAATTGTTGTAAAATCGATTGTCTTTAGTTTTGATTTTATTTTATTTTTTAATTGATTATTATGTTTTATCTGTTTTGAGACCATCCTAAATTAAAAAAGAACAATTTGTAAAGAATGGTGACAAAATAAAGAAAATAAAATAATAAAAATTGAAAAATAATTAAATTAAAATAAATTATAATAACAACAAGAAATATATATAATCAAATTAAAAAAATTATAATAAAAACGAAAGACAATTAATTTTGCAACACTATTGAACATAATAGATTCTATATGACAACAAAAGACAATCGATTTTACGACACAAGTGAATTTATTTTAGTCAATAGATTCTATTCAATTTTGTTGTAAAATCGATTGTCTTTTGTTTTTTTTTTTTAATTGATTATTTTTCAATTATTATTATTTTATTTAATTTGTTTTGTGACAATTCTAAATTAAAAAAAACACAATTTGAAAAGAGTGGTGACGAAACAAAGAAAATAAAATAATATGTAATTGGAAAATAATCAAATTAAAAAATAATAATAAAAAAAAAGATAATCTACTTTACAACGCAATTTAACAGATTAACAAATAAAAAAAACAAATTGAAAAGAGTACTGACAAAACAAAGAAAAAATAATAAAACTAAATAATTATCCTCTTTTGCTGGAAACAATTTATTTTTAACATAACAGCAGTGCTACCAGGCGATCAAAATTTAAATTACCAGATTAGCTGAGAAGAAGTCACCAGTTACCAATTGAAACAAAATTATAAAAATAGTAAAATAATGAAATTAAAAAAATATAAGAAAATTAAAAAATGATCGGTTTTACAACACATTTTACTAGTACAAATGAAAAGCGGTATTTTGGCACAATATTTTTACTTTTTTTTTACTTCTTTATTAAGTAATGGCAACAAACGAAATGGGTTTACGTCAATTATTATACAATTTAATTAATTAATTAAATGAAAACAATTTCAAAAAAATAGTAACAAAACAAAGAAAATAAATAAATAATCCAATTAAAAAAATTAAATAAAAACAAAACAATAGATTTTAAAACATAATTTAATAGATTAACAAATTTTAAAAAAGAACGATTTTATGAAATGTCATCAAATTTTTCTTATTATTTAAATTTTGGGAAAAGTACTAGGAAATTTCGATTTTTTTAAAATAATCACAGGCAATAATTCAACAAGTATCAACTAGATTCTGCGATAAATTATCACCTCTAGCAACGCTGTTTCTTCTAATATTCTTTCTATTATGCAGTGTTGTCAGATTTCTTGCAATGGTAAAAAAATCGTAACTATTAATATTAACAACAGTTTCACATTTTATTGCATTGTACACAATTTCCTGGTTTAAATATCAGATAATATTTTTAATATTTACAATTTACAAAAATGTATTATGTCTTCTTTTTATTCTACTAATTTCAAACACCTTTATTAATTTTATTAGAACTATTTTTTATGTACTATGTAGGTATTTGTATGCAAATTATAAGAAAATTACTTTTCCCATCCTATATTTCACGATAGAATGTTTAATGTTGGCAACACTACGTGACACAATTTTTTTTTATATCATAGAAATACGGCCGTTCAAGCAACTTATTTATGTAAAAATAAAGAAAGTTTAACTTTGCTTTAATTAATTTTTTGCATTTTATTTTAATAATTACATTTAGAGATATTTTGAGATTCTTATAGATAGTTGGCGACCCTGAAGTGATTGACAGATCGCATGCTTGTTTACGTTATTTACGTTTGTGGAGCTTAACCACAAAGTTTTCAAACAATAAAATAAACTAATACTGTTGGAGTTTGATTTAAAATGAAATAAAATGTTCTCAATTTGCAAGCAGACACACCCGGCGACGGGCGTAGAACACGCAATAAGCTGTAATTTCTTCAATAAAAGTGAAAGAAGCTTGGTTACCTCAGCCGCAAATATCATTAAAGTATTCCGTCTCGTTCCGGACGTAGATCCAAAAAGAACAGAAAGATACTCAGGTTCGTTTCAGGATCATTAATCCTGCGCAAAATTTATTTTCATTGTTTGCAGAAAACAGACCCCCGAAATCCAAGTTAGAATGTGTCACGCAGTACGCTCTGTTTGGAAATATTGTGTCCATGCAAAGCGTGAACCTTGCAAATTCTCCCAGAGATGCTTTATTACTAGGATTCTCGGATGCGAAACTATCCATCGTCGAATATGACCCCGAAGCACACGATTTAAAAACGTTAAGTTTGCATTACTTTGAAGAAGACGACATGAAAGCAAGTTTAAAGTCAAAGTTGGAAGATTAACGACTGATTTTGGGTGTTTTTTAGGATGGGTGGACGCATCACCACCACGTTCCGATAGTTCGAGCCGATCCAGAAAATCGATGTGCCGTAATGACCGTGTTCGGTAGGAAATTGGTTGTTCTACCTTTCAGACGTGAAAATGCCATAGATGAAAACGATCCATCGGAAGTTAAACCAATGTTATCAAGCGCATATGGTTCCAGAGCACCAATATTAGCCTCATACATGATCGTACTGAAAGAATTTATAGATAAAATTGATAACATCATAGATATTCAGTTTTTACATGGTTATTACGAACCGACTTTACTTATTTTATATGAACCCCTTAAGACATTTTCCGGGTAAATATTTTCTAGTTTATTAAATAAAAATTAAACTTATTTTTGTAGACGGGTGGCTGTGCGCACTGATACTTGTGCCATGGCTGCAATATCTCTGAATTTACAGCAAAAAGTACACCCGATTATTTGGAGTGTCAGTAGTCTACCATTTGACTGCACAAAAGCGGTGCCTATTAAGAAACCTTTAGGTGGAACCCTAATTTTTGCTGTGAATGCGTTAATTTACTTGAACCAAAGCATTCCACCCTACGGCGTTTCCCTGAATAGTATTGCAGAAACTTCCACTAGCTTTCCTTTAAGTAAGACACGTATTTCTAATTTATTTTTGGATTTAGGTTTAAAGATGTATTATAGAATCCCAGGAAAACATCAACATTAGTTTGGATTGTGCTCAGGTGGGCTTTTTAGAAGAAGACACTCTGGTGTTATCTTTAAAAAATGGTGAATTGTACGTGTTAACTTTATTGGCCGATAACATGAGGTACGTCAGGAGCTTTCACTTCGAAAAGGCCGCTGCCAGTGTATTAACAACAAGTGTAAGTGTAAACTTGAGGAAATTATGGTGACACACTAATTCTTTTTGTGTGTACTTCCAGATATGCGTCAGTGAAAACAACTTTTTATTTTTGGGATCACGCCTAGGCAATTCCCTGCTGTTGCGATTTACAGAAAAAGATCAGTGTCAAGTCATCACACTTGATGATATTGATGAGCCAACTGCTAAAAGAAGTAAGGCGTCGTCTTCTTCCTCAGGGCCCGAGAAGATCATGGATACTTTAAATGATTGTATGGCAAGTGACGTACTTGATATTAGGGATCCTGAAGAGTTAGAAGTGTATGGAAATGAGAAGCAGACGAGTTTACAGATTACTGAGTATGTTTTCGAAGTAAGAAACTCAAATTAATTCTTGTGCCTTTGATGAAATGAAAAATTTATCAGGTTTGCGATAGTTTGCTAAACATTGGTCCTTGTGGTAATATTTCCTTGGGGGAACCAGCATTTCTTAGCGAAGAATTTCAAAATGGACCTGACTTAGATTTAGAAATCGTAACAACTTCTGGGTATGGTAAAAACGGAGCGCTCTGCGTTTTGCAACGCTCAATTCGCCCCCAGATAGTGACAACATTCACTCTTCCCGGATGCTCAAACATGTGGACGGTTTGCAAGAATGATGAAAAACACGCCTTCCTTATTTTGAGTCAGGAAGATGGAACCATGGTTAAAATTAACTTTTTTTACTTCATCACATTTATCTAATTAAGTGCACTTCAGATTCTTCAAACGGGTCACGAGATTAATGAAGTTGATAACACCGGATTTTCAACTCAGGTTCCTACTGTGTACGCTGGAAATTTGGGAAACAATAAATACATCGTGCAAGTATCTACATTGGCTGTTAGATTGTTACAAGGCAAGAAGTAAAATCACTAAAACACAATTCACAATTATAATTTTTAGGAACCGTACAATTACAGCACATTCCCTTAGATTTGGGATCTCCCATAGTGCATGCGTCCACTGCAGACCCCTATTTAGCCATTCTTGCTGCAGATGGGCAAGTAATAACGCTTATGTTACGTGAAACCAGAGGTTCAGCGCGATTAGTCGTAAGCAAATCCACTTTGGCGAACGTAAGTCTATTCCACATTCCTCAGAGACACTTCAAATTTAATTTTTAGATGCCGGCTGTTACAACACTTTGTTTATACCGCGATGTTTCCGGGCTATTTACAAATAAAATACCCGACGAATTCACTCACGTCCCCGAACATTTTGTTCACGAGACCGAAACTAAAACGGAAATAGAAAACGAGGATGATTTGTTATATGGTGACAACAGCGATTTCAAAATGCCATCGCTAAACCCACCCCCGATAAAACCTAAGGTTTACTATAACTGGTGGAAAAAGTATTTTCTCGAAATCAAGCCCACGTACTGGTTGTTTGTTGTTCGTGAAAATTCAAACTTGGAGATATACTCGGTCCCCGAATTTAAGCTGTGTTTCATTGTAAGAAATTTATGTTTCGGCTATAAAGTTCTAATTGATAGTTTAGAATCAGTTCCCTCAATAGCCGGTGAAGGTTCGTCGTCAAACGAATTTTTTTTACAACGTGATTACGACGTAAAAGAAATTCTGATGGTGTCACTTGGAAACCGTGGCTCTAGGCCTTTATTGCTGGTGAGATTGGAACATGATCTTTACATATACGAGGCATTTAGATTTCCCAGAGGGAATTTGAAGTTACGGTTTAAAAAACTAAAACATAATATATTTTATGCGCCTAACATCGGTGGGGCAATCGAAACAGAAAATTCTGATTTCTTTACGCTGCAGGAACGCATTACCAAAATGAGATACTTCAATAACATTGCTGGTAATATTGCATATTAACTTTGGAATAAGTAATTCACAAAGTGTTTTGGCAGGCTACAACGGGGTTTTTATATGCGGTGCAAATCCTCATTGGTTGTTTTTAACTCAACGTGGTGAATTGAGGACGCATTCCATGACCATCGACGATGAAATTTTATGCTTCGCATCGTTTAATAACATCAATTGCCCTCAGGGTTTCTTATATTTTAATAAGAAGGTAAATTACAGTTTCTGAAAGTTTTAAAATAGTACTTAATTAATTTGTAGTCGGAGTTACGAATAGGTGTTTTACCGACTCATTTGAGCTACGATGCCCCGTGGCCTGTAAGAAAAGTTCCATTGCGTTGCACACCTCACTTCGTTTCTTATCACTTAGAATCTAAAACATACTGCCTCGTAACAAGCATTGCAGAACCGTCTACTCGTTATTATAAGTTTAATGGGGAGGATAAGGAGCTTTCAGAAGAAGACCGAGGTGATAGGTATTACATTAAAAGAAAATAATTCCTTTTGACCATTCAAATTAATTTAAGGTTTCCATATCCCCCTCAAGAAAAATTTAGTATTATGTTGTTTTCCCCCGTTTCCTGGGATGTAATTCCCAACACAAAAATTGATTTAGATGAATGGGAGCATATAAATTGCCTAAAAAATGTATCTCTCGCTTACGAAGGCACAAGATCGGGCCTGAAAGGTTACATTGCGATCGGCACAAATTACAATTATGGAGAAGACATAACATCCAGAGGAAGGGTATGTTACTAATTGTTAATTTAACCAAATCCCTAAATCATTATTTTTGATTTGTTTCTCCAGATATTGATCTATGACATAATCGAAGTCGTGCCGGAACCTGGGCAGCCGTTAACAAAGAATCGCTTTAAGGAGATTTACGCAAAAGATCAAAAAGGCCCCGTCACTGCTATATCACAAGTCAAAGGATTTTTAGTGTCAGCAGTTGGACAAAAAGTAAATTATAAATGCCATATTGGTATATTTATAAACTATAATGTGTTACAGATTTACATTTGGCAATTGAAAGACAATGATTTGGTCGGTGTTGCTTTTATTGACACACAAATATACACGCATCAAATTTTATCAATAAAAAGTTTGATATTAGTGGCCGATGTCTACAAATCGATTTCACTTTTGCGATTTCAAGAAGAGTATCGTACTTTATCGTTAGTTTCTAGGGTAAACGTAACTTATTCAGAACTAAAACCAAACTTATTCGAAGTATTACAGGACTTTCGGCCGTGTGAAGTTTACACAATAGAATATTTAATAGACAACACAACCATGGGATTTCTCCTATCAGACAGTGAAAAGAATTTGGTGTTATACATGTACCAACCTGAAGCAAGAGAGTCGTTCGGAGGTAAAAATTATAATAACAGAAATGACTTAAACATGCTAGACTTAAACATTCTAGGGCAGAGGTTATTGAGGAAAGCCGATTTTCACCTGGGGCAGGCGGTAAATACATTCTTTAGGATACGTTGTAAACTCGGTGAGCTAGGTGAAGACCGGAAACAAATGACTGCGATTGATAAACGTCAAATTACCATGTTTGGTAAATAATTCAACAAAGTGCACCTTGTATAAATTAAACATATTTTTTAATTGCAGCGACCCTAGATGGGGGGTTGGGGTATATAATGCCAGTGCCTGAAAAGACATACAGGAGATTACTGATGTTACAAAACGTTTTGGTTTCACAAGGCTCTCATGCTGCTGGGTTAAATCCGAAAGCGTTTAGGTAATTGTTGTATATATTCAAAGCTCTGTTGTAGGTATATTATTAATTTTATAGAACCTACAAAAGTTGGCGTAAATTACAAACCGGTCCTTGCAGAAGTATTATTGATGGCGAATTAGTTTGGAACTATCTCTACTTGCCACTAAATGAGAAAATGGAAGTAAGTCGTCCATGGTATATACATTTTTCTTTTAGAATTCGCTTTGTCTTTATTAATAGGTTTCAAAGAAGATAGGCACAAAAATAGAAGAACTCATCGGTGACTTAACAGCGATTCATAAATTGACCGCACACTTTTAAACCGTGCACTTTGAAAAGATAATTTATTAAAGCTAAATAACTACTTTCTAATTCCAAAATGTTAATTAATTATTAGCCTATGATTTTATCAATTTTTTCTAGTATATTCTGCAAGTTCATTTTATTGTTGCTTTTAACACTGATGCCTTTAGTCCTTTTTTGTTTGATCATTTTTTCTGATTGTGGTTGTGTGAGCACATTGACATCACCAATTATTCTTAAATCAACATCACTTTTCACATTTTCTTTGTTTACGTACACCTGAATAGGTATGTCGTGTTCATAGTGTGAAAAAGCAAGCATATTCTGCTTTGGATTATAATCGACACAATGTATGGGCAAATCTTTTCTTGAAAATTTCTCATAAGGATGATACGTTGCTAGTACTTGACCCTTATTCAAATTCCAAACGAATAATATTCCACCCTCACTTCCCACTAAGATGTATGAAAAGCACGGCGTAACACAACAGAAGGTTCTTATCCTAGAACAAGGCGCAGAGCTGAAAGAAATTATGAAGTAATGTTCCTACTTGCCTGTTACAAGCACCTTCCAGCCAATGAACTATGCACTCAAGTTTAACATCAATGATTCGAATTATATTATCTCGGGCATGCACAATTAACCGTTTTCCTCGCTTGTGTAGAATAATCTGATTAATAACAACCCCTTTCAAGTCAGGTATTTTAATTTCCCTAAAACGGCTCATTTAAGTGTAAAGTTTTGAATTTTGTGAAATTAGAATACCTTGCTAAATTCCAGTTGTCCGTATTATCGATTTTCCATTCCAAGATACTACCTGTGCAATCTGAGGAGAACATGGCTTTTGATTGGTGGCTGAAGCAGACGCATGTTACATATCCTTTATGCCCCACCAACTCATCCTGCAGGATATATTCTAACGTTTGGTAATCAGTACTGGATGTCCAAACTCTTAAAATTTGATCATAACAGCAAGTAGCTATTGTATTAACGCTGTCTGCAATTTCGCACCAGTACACGAAGGAAGGATGAGGTAACATCTAATAAACCAACGAAAAAAAATAACCTTGTGTTTTGTATATATGCGATTATACCTGCAGGAACGCTGTTTTTTTTAAATCCCAAATCGAAACCGTCCCATCAGCAGATGAAGATAATAGCAAGGAATCATCCTTAGACCAAACGATGTTATAAATTAATTCACGGTGGGAAGGTAATTGGTAGAAATCATCAAAGTCTGCAACCTGGCATAAATAATTAAACGTGTTTAATATACTGAGATGCAATCACACTTACAGAATATACTGAAACCGTGTACATATTCTTAACCAAAACAGAACATGCCAAGTACAAGCCAGAATGGCTAAATTTCAGCACAAAACAACCCTCTTCCTCACTATCCAATTGGGCCAATAATTTATTGGGTAGCTTAAAAACTTCATAATCGAATTTAAAACGTGGTAAATTACTTTGAGTTTCTGCAACAACACTACAATCAGCCACTTGCGTATTTGATTCGCCCAAATTTAAACTCTCTGGTAATGCAGTGGAACCCCGTTCATTTTCCAATGGGGTTTTTGATCGGAATGCTTCGACCGCCACTTGAGGAGAAACCACACCTTTCACCGTCACATATAATGTGGATGGATAGGAGACTAATTTCTTTTCTTTCCACCAGTGGAATACTTCAGACTTTGATGCGACTTCTTTAACTGGTCTTCCTGGCTGATACAATTGCAGCTGCAGCTTCTTGTCGATGTTAAGAATATTATTTTTACCACCGACTATTCTTAGGAAAGCCCATGCAATTTTATGCCAACCTTGTAACGCATCTTAAAATTACTTTTTTTCTAAGTTTGCGGAGATGGAATATTAAATTAATTACCTGATTGTAAGCTCGCCGTAGAGAAAGTTACGAAATCGAGGATTTCAAAGAAAATAACGACGTTACTTTTCGGATCTGTAAGATACTCCAAGTCCTCGTTAATAATTATAGTTTCTTCCCATTCTGCATGTAGACATCTGACATGTACAACATACAAAAAACTCTACAACATCGCTATAAAAAATAGAACTTACCGATTTTCTTGCAAATTAAAATTTCTTGTAATAACTGGCAATAAATAGCTGACATCGCTGTTTTCAAGGTAAAAGACAACAGCACGATTCTTGTCGGATTTCTTCAAATATTCACCGCTCTCGGCATTTACAATGTGCACCTTAACTACAGGGTGTATAACAAAACTATACAATTTTAATGTGTCAGTCTTGTGCACTGTTACACTTATTATTTTGTCGTACTTATATTTATTTTCAACGAGACTAGATTCACCTTTTTTTTTAATTTTGGTCCTTTTCTTCGGCTTCGGCTTTATTTCATTCTCATACTTGATCTGGCTGGAAACTGACTGTAGTTCTAGTGCTTCTTGTTTCGATGTTGACCCTGATTTCAAACTGTCAGTGTTATTTTGGAAAATTTCAATGATTTCATTCCTGCTTGCACTTTTATTGGAAGTGCTTGCCACATCAGTTTTATCATGTTTCCCTCTTGCATCTATATT
The DNA here is from genome assembly GCA_039766575.1 of Serrognathus titanus. Lineage (NCBI taxonomy): Eukaryota > Metazoa > Arthropoda > Insecta > Coleoptera > Lucanidae > Serrognathus > Serrognathus titanus. The sequence goes on from CM077911.1 coordinate 3,620,756, forward strand.
ATATTCAACTTGGTTTGTTGAAGTAATGCCCTCATTTTGTTCTTCTTGGTTTATTTCACTTGCTTTAACTACAGGAATACTCCCTTCAGGATGTTTATGTATTTGAATATCACCAATTAACTTTGATTTGGTGATATCATACGTTCTTCCAGTACTGTACGAGCAGGACGATAATTTTTCTGCTTTTGAAATCCTTGTAGTTGTATTATTACTCGATACACTATTTGATTTAATCTTGCTTGGCCTAGGCTTAGGAATTGGAGGCACTTTGAATATGCTATTTGCTTCAAATTCTCGACCAGCATTTGCATTTAAAAATCGATTTAACAGAAAACTTTTGCTATCACTTTTATCACTTAAAATATCACCTTCTCCCTTGTGTCTAGTAAATGTTGCATTTGAGTTATCACTACAACCATGATTCGCTGCAAACTGTTCTGATGGAAATTTGCTGTTAACCTTTACAGTTTGGCTGGTTTCAATATTTCTCTCACGTTCTGTAGAGCCTATGCTTCTAATTTCTTCATCATCTGAACTCTCACTCAACTTTGTGGGGGCTTCTTCTATCAAGTGCTGTGAAGATTTGCTTTTATCTCTTGCACCTTTATTGAGGGCAGTTCTTAACAGGGCGTCAAATTTTGCCTTGGTTTCACCCCTTACGCTTCTTAAGAATTTTTGTTCGACACTCATGTTTGAAAATTATAAATCTTCTCGATGTTTGTTTGGATTTCGTTTCCATGACAACAGGTAGATAAATACTCCAGTGTAGCCAGACAATTGAAATTGAAGTCACCAGATTATCTGCCCAAAAGTTACCTGTCACCAATCGAAAAGCACCAATTAAAATTTTTGTGTTCTTGTGATTTATAGCGTTTTCAACTGACTGATCCAAAACACTCTGAGAGTATCTCTATCCTATGTTATTACATGAGGTTAAAACAAGGTGGAAATAATTTGAGATTGCTCTAGACCTAGAGCAATCAGTCGAAAACGCTATTAATTTTAATTTTTGACATTATGATTGAAGCTTTAAAAATTATGTTAAACAATAAACATTTAGGTACAAATTTCAATTCAGTAGATTAATCAATTTTAAAAGAATGGCGACCAAAGAAAGAAAACAAGATAATAAAAATTGAAAAATAATTTAAAAAAAATAAAAGGAAAGGCAATCGATTTTATAACTCAATTTAAAGGAATAAATTTAAAAAGAAAACAACTTGACAAAACAAAGAAAACAAAATAATAAAACTTTAAAAATAAAAATCGTTTTTACAACACAATTTAATAGATTAATAAACTTAAAACAAACACAATTTGAAAAGAATGAAGACTGAACAAAGAAAAGCAATAAAAACGGAAGACAATCGACTTTATAACTCAATTTAACAGAATAAATTTAAAAAGAAGCAATTTGACAAAACTAAGAAGACAAAGTAATAAAAATTTAAAAATAATCAAATTAAAAATAAAAACAAAAGATAATCGATTTTACAACACAATTTATTAGATTGATAAATAAATAAAAAAACAATTTGAAAAGAATGAAGGACAAAACAACAAAAATATAATAAAAACTGAAAAATAATCAAATTAAAAAGAAAGATAAAAACAAAAGACAATCGATTTTATAACACAATTTAATACATTAATAAATAAAAGAATCAATTTGAAAAGAATAGAAGAAAAAGGACAAAACAAAGAAATAAAATTATTAAAAATAGAAAAAAAAAACAAAACAAAAGTGAATCAATCGATCTTAAATAGATTTATAAGTTTTAAAAAAGAATGATATTACGAAATAGTATAAAACTTAATATTTAGATTTTGTGAAAAATAAAGAACATAAAATTTTAAAAAATTGAAACAATCATACTGAAAAAATAAAATAAAACAAAAGACAATCGATTTTAAAACACAATTTAATAGATAAATAAATTTTAAAAAAACACCGGATAATTAGGATTGCTTTTTTTTAATAATCATCAAATATAAAAAGTCAACAAGTTAGGTCAGGACTCCCTGCAGTCGATTTTTGACCTAACAATAAGTTTATTAAAATTATTGAAAGAAATAAAAACGAATACTTCTAGAATACATTAAACAGAAATAGAATGTTATTACAAAAATCTTAATTTATTTTAGTTAGCCGACAGGTCGCGCCATCTCTTAGAATCTGTTAAAACTAAAATTTTTATTTCAATTGCTAATTAAGGCAGTAATTAATTAATTAAGTAGTAGATTAATAAATCTTAAAATATAAACGATTATATGAAATGTTTTCTTATTATTTAGATTTTGCGAAAAAACACCAGAAAATTACGATTTTTTTTCAAAATAACCACCAGATAATATTTCAACATCAAAAATCACTAGATCTGGTGATAAATCATCGCCTCTGACAAAATAATCGTTATTATTTAATTATTTAGGTCGCGATATCCTGCAGTCGATTTCTAATCCAACAACAAATTTATTAATTATTGAAAGAAGTGAGAACGAATATTTGTAACACGTATTAAATTTAATAAAAATAGAAATAGTGTGTTATTATGAAAGCCCTCAGATACCCATAATATTCAAAATTAATTTATTTTTAGTCTAAGTTTTATTTTTCTTTCTAAAGCTACGCTGCCATCTATCTAATAAAATTGGAATGGAGAAATTTTAATTTAATTTTTGTAAAATGAAACGTAAAGTTCCGTACTTTTATTTATGTTTAACACAGTGACTAATTATTTTATAATTAATTAAAATATAATCTAAAAAATGCAGTATTTGTGGAAATAGTTGCAATTTTTGTAAAAATAATGGAAAGTAAGTATTTCTCAACAACTTGATTTAATCTATTTTTAAACAAAATTAATTTTTACAGATTTCCGCAAGCGTATTGCAAAAAACTAATATTATTAAACATTTATCCTTCACTTCAAAGTGAAAACGTTGTGATAAGATTGTCTCGACTACTGATTTCCAGTAGGTACTCAGTTAAGTTTTAGTAACCTTTTCAATCTATGGTTTACAGCTGAACTGCTGATTGATAACAATCTATGAAATGCAGAAAAGTTTATTGCTTAATAATGGTCATCGAATGCCAGTTGTTGGATTAGGGACATACAAATCTCCACCTGGTAAATTGCAACAAGCCATCAGCGATGCCATAGATGCAGGCTACCGACATTTTGATTGTGCATGGTTTTATAAAAACGAAAATGAAATCGGTGAGGCAATTCAATCCAAAATCCAAGGTGGTACAGTAAAACGTGAAGATCTATTCATAACAAGCAAACTATGGAATAACTTTCATGCTAAAGATAAAGTGGTACCCATGCTCAAGGAAAGTTTATCCGCATTAAGATTGGACTACATTGACTTGTACTTAATCCACTGGCCGACTGGTTTCAAAGAAGATGCCCCCTTACTACCCACAAAAGAAGGTGCAAGTGCATACTCAGATGTTGATTACTTGCAGACTTGGGAAGGCATGGAAGAATGCTTTAAACTTGGCTTGGCGAAAAGCATCGGTGTCTCCAATTTTAACAGCGAACAGATTGATCGCTTACTCGAAGTAGCCAAAATAAAACCAGCCGTGAACCAAATCGAGTGCAATCCCAATCTCAACCAGAAAAAACTGATACAATTCTGTAAGGAACGAGGAATTTCCATCACTGGATTTTGTCCATTGGGAAGGAGTGAAAACGTGGGAACCCCTGATTTTCCAACCCCGGCCATCCTTGATCCGAAAGTGATTGAAATAGGAAGAAAATATAATAAAACGCCCGCTCAGGTTGTCCTCAATTACCTTATAAATTTGGGAATATCCGTTGTGCCTAAATCAGTGACGAAAACGAGGATAATTGAAAACATTGATGTGTTTGATTTTGTGCTCGATAAGGAAGATGTCCAGTATTTAGACTCATGCAATAAGGGTTCGAGAATCAGCAAATTTGATAATTTCAAGGACCACAAGTACTATCCTTTCAACATTGAATATTAAATGTGTCAATAAGTAATAAGCGCAAATGTAATTAATTACTTTGATAACATATCAGTTTGTTTTGCGCATTTATCTAATAAAAAGATTTTTAAATTGTACTTTAATGGTAAATTTAAACGGAAAATGTAGGTTAAGTTACTTATAAATAGGGAAATTTCTTACTTGATGTTGACATTTGACGACACTGACACTGACTTCGACTTGTCAAACATACTTAAACGTCAAGAAAGTCGATGGGATGCAATGGTAAATATTAAACTACATTTAAATTTGTTATAAAAATGATTTTTATTTCATATTTACAGATTAATTAAATTCCAATCGGCATTTAGACAAAAACTAACGTCCTCATCGACGATGTCAACTTTGAGGTTAAGCTTCTATTTGTAGTACAACTTCATGAAAGAATGGAAAAAAAATGTGCGGAAAAATGTAAACCCCCTCAAGAAATCCCCGAAACGAATGAAGCAGTGACTTCTAATGAAGTTAACACACCTGAAGATATCCTACAGGCTATATCAGGTAAAGTAAATAACGCAAGCATGTTCCATGAACATTCCAGAGGAAATTCTATAACAATGAAAAATAATATAGAAGAATATTTAGCAGATAACTATTTATTAAAGGAAGAGGATAATGAAAACAATGCATCTCCTGAAAATGAAAGAACAGACAAAGAGCCCTCAAGAAGTGAAGACGGTCAAACAGTAAACGAACTAAAAACTAAAAAAATCATAAATTCTGATGAGGCAAACAAAAATGAAACTAATGAATATGATCCAAAGAATGTACGATATGAAGGAGAACTTGCGATCTACGAAGACCCATCAAGTGGTTATCAATATGAATGGAACAAAGACAAAGAAGAATGGGTACCAAGAAGTAACGTAACTTACGGATTTGAAGATGACACTCATACCTACACAGATGCGGATGGTGTAAAGTTCTTTTGGGACAAGGAAAAAAATGCGTGGTTTCCAAAAATTAACGACGATTTCATGGCCCAGTATCAAATGAACTATGGTTTTGTTGATAATACATCTAAAACACCTCCAAAAGAAGAACAGCCCAAACCTGTTGAAAAAGAAGAAAAAAAGCAAGAACCAAAGGGTGTTAAAAGGAAACCATCTGAACCCACTTGGTTTGAATTAGGTGAAGAAGAAAACACGAAAGTGTACGTCAGCAATTTCCCAACTGACACAACGGAGGAAGAACTTGTGGATTTCATGCAGAAATGCGGACTTATAATGAGAGATCCCGTTACACAAAAAATGAAGATTAAATTATACACGGAACCCGGCACAAGCTTCCTAAAAGGCGACGCACTCTGCACTTATATTAAAATAGAATCAGTGCATTTAGCTTTGAAGTTATTAGATGGGGCAGTTTTTAAGGGCAAAAAGGTGAAAGTTGAAAGGGCAAAGTTCCAAATGAAAGGTGAATACGACCCCAAGTTAAAGCCGAAAACAAAAAAGCGGAAAGAAAAACAGAAACTAAAGAAAATGCAAGAGAAACTCTTTGATTGGCGGCCAGAAAAAATGAAAGGCGAACGAGCAAAGCATGAGAAAGTCGTGATTGTTAAAAACGTATTCGATCCGAAAGTATTTGATGAAGATGTCGGGCTTATTTTGGAGTATCAACAAGATTTGCGTGAAGAATGTTCAAAATGTGGAGAAGTCCGGAAAGTGATTATTTATGACCGACACCCTGAGGGAGTTGCCCAGATTAATATGAAGGTACCCGAGGAAGCAGATGCTTGTGTTACTTTGTTAAATAATCGATGGTTTGGTAAGCGACAATTAACTGCGGAAATTTGGGATGGCAAAATTAAGTATAAAATAGCCGAAACAGATTCGGAAATATCGCAGAGATTAACCAAATGGGATAAATTCCTTGAAGGTGAAAAATAACAAAACTGTAAATGAAAATTTTTCTGTAAATACACGGATAAATTATAATTGAATGTTATTCTATAAATGGTAATAAATCTTCAAGCTTTTCTAGATACAAATCTGGTACTAACTGAAGATGTTCTTCTTTATGAGAGCCTTGCCATTTACGCAGTTCTTCAAGTCTTGTAATACCAGTTAAAACAAGAAGTGTATGAAAACCACACCTACTTCCTAATAATATATCTGTATTTGCTCTGTCTTCAATCATGAGCGTTTTTCTCGGATTAATTTTGAGTTGGCTGACCAACATTTCTGCAATGAATGGGTAAGGTTTGCCAACGATAAAAGGTTCTCTTTCAGCGCATGCACTAACAGACTGAAGTATAGCACCTGTTCCAGGAACAGTAAGACTAGTTTTCATAGGAAACGTCACATCTGGGTTAGTTGCAATAAAAAAACACTCAGGATCCTTCAAATAACTGGCGGCTTTTAGTATTTTGGGGTAAGATATGTGCCTGTCAAAGCCAACAATAACAGCTCCAACTTCAGGATCTAATTCGACCTTTTGCACTAGACTTTCCAACTCAGATTGTACTACGTCTGGGCCACTCCCAATATGTTTAAAGCCCATCAAATCTAATTCTTGAGTCAGTCCTTTAGATCCTATTACGTAAATCTTCCGATTGAAGTTCTTTGTTTTTAAATAACTAACTGCTAAGTATGCCGAAGTTAAAACCTCTTCTCTATTGGAGATGAAACTCATTTTCCTTGCTTTTAGAACGAATTCGTCCCTTAACTTTGTCGCGTTGTTTGACACAAAGAAAATTTGTTTGCCTAGATCTCGTAAACGATTTATTACGAGAGGTGCTCGTCCGAGTACTAAGTTTCCAAGCCAAAGTACACCATCGCAGTCTGTCAAAACAGTATCGATAGAATCTATGAAGTTTCGAACTTCTTCCTTTGATAGTTTTGCTAGATTTCTGAGTGATCTGTGATATTTGTTCATCTTGGATATGAAAGGGAATGATCAACTCTTAAATCACAAACCTTTGGGAACTTGTATTCTTATGGTGACATAAAAGGAGGATTTCTTACAAAAAATTAGAGCCTAATGTTTATCTTCAACTCCCCTGAAAGGAACAAAATTAAGAGAAAAAAATTTCATAACTCGGTGAAAATGTGAAAGATTACAATTTTATTTAATTTTTCTATTTTGATTCTTTAATGATGCATATAAAACTTATTTAGGTTTCATAAAGTGCTCTCATTAAAGAATTCGATATTTTATTTTGTTGGGTTGGCGGCAGCATATGTAGTTAAATTTGTTCACATCTCAAATTACAAGAGAAAGCCGCCACATAACACAGAATTTTGCTTTAATTATTTATTACCTCCAGTTTAATTCGATGTTTTTGATCCGAATTATAATCTTTTGCTGGAAACAGTTTATTTTTAGCGTGGAGGGAATACTACGATTTTTAGCATAACAACAGTGTTACCAGACGATCAAAATTTAAGTTACCAGATTAGCTGGCAAACGTCACCCAGTCACTTATTAAAATTTTTACATTATTATTGCAGCTTCAGTATATTAGTAATAAATTTAAAAAAAATAATAAAAATTAATAATCAAATTAAAATAAATAATGAAAACAAAAGACAATCGATTTACAACACAATTTAATAGATTAATAAATAAATTTAAAAAAGAACAATTCGAAAAGAATGCTGACAAAACAAGAAAATAAAATAATAAAAATTGAAAAAGAATCAAATTAAAAAAATAAAATAAAAACAAACGGCAATCGATTTTAAAGCACAATTCAATCCATAGATTACTAAATTATAAAAAAACAATTTGAAAAGTATGGGACAAAACAGAGAAAATAAAATTTTTAAAATTATAAAATTTTATATTTTTATCATTAATTCTGGTTCTTGTGTTTTGGTGTTTTAGAAATTCAAAAAAGAGGTAAGTTTTTCTAAATTTTTCAATAAACCAAACTTTTTTAAGGTACAGAGTTCTGATGAGGCCCAATAAGGCCGAAATACATGCATAAACTCTTTCCTAACACTTTCTATATTGCCAGTTACACAATTTTAGTTAATTTTAAAAACCATAATTGAAAAATAGCCAAATTTAAAAAAAAATGATAAAAACAAAAGACAATTGATTTTACAACACAATTTAATAGATTAATTATTTTTTTAGATAATTTGAAAATAATGGTGACCAAACAAAAGAACAAATAATAAAAATTGAAAATAATCAAATTAAAAAAATTAAATAAAAACAAAAGACAATCGATTTTAAAACACAATTTATTTAATAAATAAATGAAATTAAAAAAAAGAACTATACTATACGATATTATAAAATTTTTCTTATTATTTAGATTTTGCGAAAGGGTACCAGAGAATTTAAATTCTTTTAAAATAATCACTAGGTATAATTCAACAAAAAAATTACTAGATCTGGTGATAAATCACCACCTCTGGCAACACTATTGTGCAACATTACTAACATGAAGCGAGTAGATTAAAATGAAATAGCGCCACCTATTATATACAGAGAGGAACTTCAAGGACTTTTAAATTATTTTATTTATCTTGGTCATTATGCTACGCAAAAAATTAACAACAATTGTATTTTGAATAAAATAAGCATTAAATCCGTTATTTATGAGACCTACAAGTATAGTTATTTTGACGTGTGCAGTTGGCAATCAATAATTATCTGAAGTTAGTGGTGGCAATCCCGATACTGAGGTAAGTGTTATTTTAGCAACTGTCCGTGTGGTTGTCTTACAAAATCGAAGTGCGGACTGAAGTCTTACTCCTTATCAACATAACCCAAATTAACTGGACTTATCGCCGGCCTATTAGTGAAATGTTATTGCTGCTGTCTTTCTGTGACGAAATTTAACAGTGTTCGTGGCCTTGTACTTGTCAGTTGTGACACACACACAATTACACACCCAGTGGTTATTGGACTGTTGTTATCATCGTAAAAAGGCCCAGTGCGAGTGAATTAGCGAAGCAAAAGGAAGACATGCAGGCCATCAAGTGTGTAGTCGTAGGCGACGGGTAAGTTTAGTAAATCTAAAACCTGTTACTTCTCCTCAGCATTAACATGCCGACCTAAGCTGTATCCAGTTTTCTGGATTTCTCAGAGATATTGTAATTAAAGAGGTTTACTTGCTGCTTTTTCTGGAATCAAACAAACACCAAACTCACAATTTCGGATTCGTTTTAATTGCCGCGAAATGATTTAATGTATCGTCATTTGCATGTAGGCGGGATTATTGCAGGAATCCAAGTTGCGAGGAGATAGGAATTAAAAATTTATTTTTTTGTAATTCTTATGCAAATGCGGCTTATAAATTCCGCATAATTAATGTTAATGTGAGTGGGAAAAAACGTGGAACTAACCTGAGTCAATTATTCCAAAATCAATTCAAAATCAGTGAGGATCTGCACCTGCCGTACTTGTATAATTCTGGATATTAATTTATAAATTGTAATAAGAAATTGCGTTTGCAGAGGTAACAGGTGCTACAGCATGTGTGATAATAGCGTTTTCCATTGACTTCTAGAACACCTTTGAATATCTCCATCCCTTATTATTACATAAGGTTAAAATGAGATAAGAATGTTCTGAAAGTGCTCTAGAACAGCATCGTCCATGGATTAGCAATTTCAAATTTTAATTTTTAGAGAAATCAATTTTCAATAAATCCTGTTCACTAAAGTGACCAAAAGATTTATGTGAAAAGTAAAAAATAATGTCTAATGGCAAAAAGGCTATTAGGGGCTATTCTGTAACTTATTAGCATGCTGTTAACATATATTTATACAACATGCGTTCAAATTCAAATTAGAATCTTGTAATTGGCTGGTACTATAGTAACAAATTTAACAACCCTTTAAATTTAACGTGTTCGATACAGAATACACCCTATTATCAGTAATTTTTGTGTGAACAGGTATTGTATGAATGTTCAGCCGAAGTCAAAAAAAAACAGGAAATGAATTAATTGTCTACTTGACAATATATGTATACTTACGAAAAAATATAATCTATTTATCTATAAACTGACATACCGTCAAATAATTCTAATCTATTTCTAATAAAATAATTTTCACACTACAAAAAAACTGAAAAAATGTCCCAATTTTTATTGATATTTATTTCAGCTGTAAATCAATACAATATTTAAAAACCTCTATATTGAAGTATATTTTCTAAAAGTATCATATAAAAATTTTTGTATTTGTCAGAGATAGAAGTATCGACATCCAGGGTCTCCTCATTATGGTTGTCTTTATGAGGAGTGACAAAATGTGCATTTAAAATTACATAAAAAAGTACAAGAAATCAATTTCTTTAAGGTAATTCTAGACCAGGTAGGTTCTTAATATATTCTTATTTTCTAAAACTCATATTACAAGATGTCCAACGATGTGTTCTCGGGCAATATCTCGATAACTATAATTAGGATACAAAAAACAATTAACGTAATTTTGTTTTAACTTTGAAGATTTAAAGATTTTTTGTACAGATGTACAAAATGCACTTTTATCGCTACAGGATGGTCACGGTAATAAACAAGATATAAGAAATTTCAATTTTTTTTTTTCAATTTTCTTAAATAGCAAGCCCATATTTTTCTATCCTAAAATCTTCCTTTAATGAAGTACTTTCGTTTCTGTTGAGTATATCTTATACCTACCTTCGATATTTTTAGATCTATTTGAATTATTTCTTTCAAAAGGAATAATTATCTAAGGAGGCCTTGGAAAGCGGCAGTCAAACGAACCGGTTGACAATAACAATTCATTTTTCAAGCGACTACTTATTTTAAGTAAACTTGTGGTCAATAAAATTGACTGTAAATAGGCTTTCGATCTGTCAAAGTAGTAAATTATTGTAGATGGCATATTATGACACATCACATTTCATTTCTAACACGACATTTCGTGTAACCTCCAAAACTGCAATGCTGGTACACGGTATGTAAATATAATCAAAACATCATTAAATGTCAGTGTGATGGGTAATTTTTTTTGACCGCAAGTTTACGTGTTTTCTTTTGTCACTTATACACCCTGACAGTGATTGACACTGTAGGTACATATAAAAATCAATATAATAAGGCTATGGTTGATACTAGGGATTTTCTAACTGTTTTTACATCGTCTAGAAGGTTCCAGTCTTACTTAATGCAAATGTCGTGTAATTTCAGTTGGTCGACATTATTTTTCTACTTTCTTTTCCTCAGCAATGCTGCTTATTGTCTTACGGCAATTACCATTCCAGACAATTTTCAAAGTATGATATAGCTGGGTTTAAGTCATTAAACAGCACAACATCCATGGCTAATGGTAGGATTCGAACCTACGCCGCCGAGCGACACGACTTTCAAAGTCGGCTATGCTAACCGCTAAATCACTCGGCGACCCCCATTATTTTTTCGTAAGAGTCGGTAACTTACCCACCTTATGTAACAAGAAATACATGCGTATGTAGTAAGCAAGAGGTTACTATGTTGATAAGCATCGAGATGAAAGTACGTCAATAATTGTTGGAATGGGTACCAATACCTATCAAGCTATGACAATGACGAAGTCACCTAGTCAATGCACTTAAAGTGTCAATCATTGTACTTGGTACCCTATTGCCCGAGAATACACTATTGGACACTGTAAAGTCGAAACCAAAAAATAGTAGACAAAAACGGTTTCCCGTAATTGTTCAGTCTCAGAATGGTATTGATTAAATATGACTTCACAGATGATATTTAAACATTTTGACATTTGACAATCATTGTAAAATCATTTAAAGTACCTTTTATAAATGAAGAAATGAGAAAGAACAATTACAGGATTTAGGGACTTACCTGAATCGCCAGAATTTACTAAAAAAAAAAAAATGACAGTCGGAAGCGTAACAAATGGATAGCAACTTTGTTATATTAAAAAGAACACTCAGCATATGTCCTCCAATTTAGAAAGGTATTTTTTTCTAATTCCAAAACTTTTTTTTTAATAAATGATTATTAAAGAATGATTTTAAAACGTGTTAAAATGAACCGAACGTTATTGAGGTCGTCTCTGTTGATTCATTAGTTTATTGTCCACTCTCTTCTTTTTTTGCAAATGCATGTTTACAAATATTTTGCACTTTCGAATACGCAATAACAAACTTTCCACTGTATTACGCAACTTCATATACAATTCAAAATTCGTGCTACTTCGTAAAATATATCGATTGCTTATTTACCTTTTAAAATGGACACTTTTTTGATCTCATCGAATATAGAAAGTAAGAATTTCTTAGAAGTGTAGCTACTTTTACGATTTAAAAAAAATAATTTAAATTAAATAAATGACTCATTTGTTCGTGAAAATAGTAATACCAAGTATATTTGAGTTTAAAATTGACAGATTGATTTATGGGAGATTAAAAAGAATTATTCCTTCACCTCATTTCAATCACTTCTTAATAAATAGAACGGTTATTTTATTTAGTTTAAAATTTACTGCTACAAAATGCCCTTGTTTGGCCTTAATTCCCCCTCACAGCATTTAAATAACTCAAGAAGTATTTGATTTAACGCTGGAATAACCACGTCTCGCACCTAATTACATATTATTAAAGTTGCAACATTCGTAAAATTACTTGGAAATGCGTCAGACGAACGATTTATAGAACCTGTTATGTAAATTTTCTTTATTTTAATTAACTATTCGTAACAAACGAAGTTAAACATTTTTAATGAAAAGCGTACACTTTTGAGTACTTCAGAAATTTCATCTTGGTAGTTTGGACTCATTTATTATGCATGTATAGCAACAAAGCAACAGTTAAATACCCAAACAATTAGTTCAGAACTCTTAAAGTACGCTTTGAGTGCCAAGTTAGTTTTGGAGATAATTGCAGGGAATCTAAAAGTATTCGACGCTTAAAGCTTAAAAACTTGGATAAATCAAGCGTTTAGTTTGTTTTAGTTTAGCTTCCCTTATCGTCGAGCTAAAACCTGAATTTTGAACTATACATATACCAGAAGTTCTATTTACACAACTTCCTACTTTGAAATTTTGTCCGCACTTATCTCATTTTTGATAATACCACCGCGTTTGCGACATTTAGATTAGAGTAGACCGGCGGGTTTTTCACTTTATTTTTTTATCAGTTGATATTTTATTATTACGCAAACTGACTCATCTGTTTTTATCATTTAACTAAATAATTATGTTTCTATTCAAGTGATTCATTCTGAACAAGCACGAATACTAAATAGCTGGAATTCTTTTAGAAACAATAAATATTTGAATTGAGGACTCCCAGACTATTCATGTTTGAGTCAACATTGGTGAATAGCAAATATTTTTATTTGTTCCGTCACAAGGGAGGATGTCGAATATACGTACAGCCTTGGCCAAAAGTATTAGGCACCATTAATTTTCTAATTTATCTCCGAAAATATTACTCAGAAATCTTTATAATTTTATTATCATATAGTCGGCAACAATAAACGATAATTTAAATAATGCACAGTACTTTACAGCGGTTGTAAAACATGTGGCAGATGATAGTTCGCAATTGTGGTTTCGTGAATAGGTAGTCAGTCTTGTATAAGCGCTTGTAGTAAGAACGATCTTTCCAGTATAATGTTTATTTCATTATAATTTTGAATATCGTCATTTTTGCTGTAAAAAAAATGCCTAAAAAGAACGAACTTAGTGAGCATTTACGTTTACGAATTCAGTTCTTGCACGAACAAGGCAACACACAGACAGAAATAGACAAAAGTATTAAACGTTGTGCGGTGCAATCTGCCTTGAAACGTTACGTGGATACTGGATCACAAGCGAACCGAACAAGAACAGGTAGAAAACGGATAACTTCGGACCGTGAGGATCAAAATTTAATTCGAGAGTCACTTAAAAATGAAAGAAAACTTCCTCCGAGTTCGCTGTCAGTTTATTCGAGGAAATCGAGAGACCGATCAGTGCCAGAACGACCAGAAGATGACTTAACGAAGCTGGCTTGAAAGGCTGTAGAACAAGAAAGGAGCCTTGGCTTTCAGAAAAAAATAAAAAGTCTCGTTTGGAATAGGCTATAAAGTACCAACACTTTATAGAGAAGGATTGGGCAAATGTTGTGTGGTCCGACGAATTAAATTTTGAGGTAATATTTGCTTTATATCACTTGTAATTTTGAATTCGTTTGCATCTTCTACACTTCGCCAGTGAAAAGTTATACGGTGTGTTTAAGATCTACGTCTTTTTTAATTAATTGTAAGGTATTGGAATTCCTGGTGTAGCTTACGTGAGGGGGAGAATCGGTGAAGCATACCTTGCGGAATGCGTGGTAGCAACAGTGAAACACGGAGGAGGCAGTGTAATGATCTGGGGTTGTATGACAGCCGACAGTGTAAGCGAAATGTTTGTTCGTGAAGGTCGAATGAACTCAATTATTTTCCAAGATGTTTGGTGATGCAAATGTGGAAGAAATGCTGTATCAACAGGATAATGCACCCTGCCACAAATCTGCAGTTACCATGAAGTGGTTTTAAGAAAACAATATTAACCTCTTGAATTGGCCTGCACAAAATCCAGACCTAAATCCCATAGAACACTTGTGGGGGATTCTAAAGCGTAACATTAGGAAGCATCTAATTACATCTAAAGCAATTTTAAAAAACGTTTATTGAAAGAATGGAACAATATTATCGCAGAGGAACGTCATAAACTTATAAGTACTCTGCCGAAAAGAATAACTGCAGTGATTAAGGTTAGAGGTGGCCCAACAAAATACTAAATTGTTATTATTTTGTACCCAGGATATAGGAGTTAATGTAAGGTGCCTAATACTTTTGGCCAAGGCTGTATTTATGATTTTTGATATCTATCTCCTCTTCTCATAAAACGCAAACATAAAATAAGTCACACGTCATTCCACCGTGAATTATTAAATCGTTTAAGTATAGATTTCCGAACGTCTTACATATTTGAAGACGTCGCAGTCCTCGTGAATAAAACGTGCCTGACATTTGACACACAAAAGGGTTCGTTCCTCCGCGCTGTCCTCAGTTAACAATCAACTTTAGTTTAATAAAGACGAGCGTTGCAAATTGATGGGAAGTTGTTGTATCCAAATATAAAAGCCACATCATCGGGTCAAGTGATTTACACTACACCCGTCCGATTTCGTTTTTTTTTTCGTTTTATTTTTAGATACATGTGCATCCATTAATGATGATCGTACTTGAAAAAGAACGGGGGCGTTTTAATAGTTTTTGTTTTGTATAGTTGAAATTTTTTCGGAGAAAAACTTTATAGGGCATCTTAGAATTTAAATTAATTTTTAAAAGTCTAGATAGCAACGAAAAGCGTAGGTACTTGACGACTTTTTTGTTATTCATAATAAAATTGTCATATTCCTTTGAAGTCCACGTTTATCGAAGCAATATTTTATTTTTTATTCTCAAATTGCAGCAGAAATTGATTTGATATTATAAAAAAAAAAAACAGTACATTAATTTTTACTGTGCTTATATAAAAATTCACCTTGAGAATAACTGTCACATTTGCCATTTTGTTTGATACCTACTGATTTGCAGATTACATTACATTTGCATGTAGGTATCAAACAGTATGGCGTTTTTTTGACATTGACGTTTAAGTGTCGGTATTGGGTAATTACTTATACTGCGCACCTGAGATATATTCCGTTTTTTCCTGTAATAACTGTTAAATGTTTCTGATGTTGGTACCTATTACATGAATGTTAGGAAATTAAAAAGAAATCTGTTCTACATAAATATAAAAGTACATACATATAACATGTGTAATATGTGTAAAAAGTTTTACCATCCTGTGTGTTGCTCTCATTTTTTCGCATGTTCACGTATGTTCCTTAGTTGACCCGCACCCTAAACAGACATAAGTAAGCAAACATAACTTAAAAAAAATTACTGATTTGATTTTACAATGGTTTTCACATTGGAAGAAAAATCTTTTATCCTACTTCCGAAACGCCCAAAAAATCAATGGCGAATGGACCTTTTCTATTCCTGATTGTATTGCAGAATTTCAGGAAAAAAATCCAGAGAGTGTATTTCTTGTACAACAAATTTGTTAATTAACTTCAGTACTCTGTAGGACTATTCAGAGAAACTGGCGGTGTGGCTAGAAAACAGGTATCAAGTAGGCCTAAAGTAAGAACTGACGAGGTAGTTGAAAATGTGAGACAAATTATGACTGATGCTCCTCGTACTTCCATCTGTCACCTGTTGACAAGTTGATCTTTCTGTCGGGACCTACAGAACTATTTTAAGAAAGGACTTGCAAATGTTCCCTTATCGTTTGACTGCCGTGCACCAATTGTTTCCAGTAGATTCTGCACCAAGGTGATGATACTGTCATTGGTTTTTAAACGATAACGATTTGTTGGATAAAACTTTCTTTTCCGATGAGGCCTGGTTCCATTTAACAGGATACATTAATTCCCAATATATGAGGATCTGGAGTACAGAAAACCCTCATATTTTCATTGAAGCCCCACTCCATCCACAAAAAATTGGTGTTTGGATAGGTTTAAGTCGGAGGAGATTGATAGGTGCAATATTTTTTAATGGTACACTAACAGCACTTAGGTAGATATCGGGAAGATATTTTGCATTCATTTATTAATCAACTCCATGATGACGAGTTGCGAGTTGGATATTTCCAGCAGGATGCTGCAACGACCCACGCTGCTGGAGATAGTTTAAATTTCCTTCAAGAGTTTTTTGGAGATCGGATAATTAGCAGAAATTGGCAGACATATGGCCTCCGCCTAACTCCTTTGGATTTCTTTGTATGGCCCTTCTTGAAAAATTCCATTTTTAAAACGTCCGTTAATGATTTACAGGAACTTACCCAAAGAATCATCGAAAAGTGTGATGAAATAAACAATTCTCCCCACATTTTGCAAAATATCAAATGGATGTCACAGAAGAGTTAGAAAATGCCTCGAAGAAGACGGAGGCCATTTTCAACATCTGTTGTGAATTCACGTTCAACGTTATTTTCAATGTTTTATTTTGTTCGGTTTCAAATACGTAATAAATCGTAATTATTGGTTATGATTTTCTGTTGACGTTATGTCAAGGTTAAATGTCAATTTGGCGTTTACTGATTAAGTATAGGAGCATACGTGAACATGCGAAAAAATGAGAGCAACACACTAGATGGGAAAACTTATTGTATGCATATTATAAACTATAGTCTGTTTTTTTAAAGAAAAAAGTAGTTAGCGCTGCGAGCGGAGACCGATTTATACTCGCAAAATTAATCGTGGGTGGTAAATTTGAATGAATTTATTACATTTAAGGAATTGTCCTAGACATTGGTCTACTTTCCTTTTACCACAAATCTCACCTCACATCAGATGAGATTAGCACGAACAAGTAAGTTTGAACGGTTATTTCGAGCTACCAACTAATGGCAGCGCTCGAGTTGCAAGGTGGGAGGTTGAAATGTGAACTCAAACTCACTTGTTCCTGTTAATTTTATCTGATGTGAGGTGAGATTTGTGGCAAAAGGAAAGCACCTAATGTTGCACGAGATCTTTTCTTGAGTGGTGATGAAATAGTTCCCTCATTCTCTACTTCTTTGACAATTTGCCATACTGCGCTTTTTGAAATACCACTGTCTCTTGCAGTCAATGCCACTGCCTGAGTCTTCGATTTTCCTTCAGTAACCAAATGCTCGTTTTATACAGGTTGAATTTAAAAACTAGGTGGATAGAAGTAAATTCGGACGAAGTCGTGTAGGAGTAAAGGGGGTTTCTGCGCCAGGTACACTATAAGTCACTGAATTTTTGTACTAAAGAAAAATAAAGAACAATTAAAATAAATATTATATTATAATAAAAAATATATTTGTAGCTCAAAAACAACTCTGCACGCTTCGAACTCGAGGCGTGAACTGATACACGCTAGCGCAAGAACCCCCTCTACTCCTACACGACTTCGTCCGAATTTACTTCTATCCGCCTAGTTTTAAAATTCAACCTGTATATATTAAATGCCATGTTACTAATACACATTCCTTGAGCATTTTTTGCAGACATAATTGCATGTTTATCTTGTTCATTGGCCATAGTTAACAGGTTAACAGCTGATAAATAAAATATAAATGCACAACAACTGTTATTATTTATTATTATTAAAAGTAACTTGGAAATACGACGATTTAATTTATATAAACAAAACATATGATAAATATTTTTATAGGTTATAACCAACAATCAGCTGTTTAAGCGGGCACTTACGCGATCACCTGTTCTATTGTAAATCTGGCCGCGATTTTGACTAATCATAAACAAGGACAAATACGTCCTATCTTCTCCACACTGTTTTCTTATAAAAACAGACTGTAGTGTATTTCATGTCATTTAAATGTATATCACAATAAAAGCAAATAATAAACATAAATAGTGTTATGTTTCTTTTATAACGAACCTCGGATATAGTAAATCAATTGCATTTTTCAAGTTCACTATATCCGGAGCTGATTGTAAATTCTATTCATAATATATATGTATTTAATTGTATTGTATTTAAAATCGATTGCCTTTTGTTTTTATTATTTTTTTAATTTGATTTTTCAATTATTATTATTTTGTTTTCTTTGTTTAGTCTTTTGTTGTTATAGTTTTTTAAAATTTGATTATTTTTCAATTTTATTTTGTTTTGTCGCCATTCTATTTTTTTTTATTTATTAATCTATAAAATTGTATTATAAAAACGATATCACGCGACTAGTTTCTGACCTGCAATGTGTGCGAATAGCAAAATCGCAGCAATATCTTTGCCTCTTCAGCGACCACACACTAGGTAGGCAGCGCGGACAATGACGTGTAATCGCAAACTCTCAAAATTTGGTTGCAAGTCGGCTGGATTGCAATGGGGCCCCAAGCATCCTCTGTATAGCTATTTCAGCCATAATTAGGGCCTCATCAGCAGAAGAGTAGCTCGAGAATTCTATCGCAATCCTGATGACCAACGAGATTTACGATTGTCTTTTGTTTTTGTTATTTTTTCAATTTGATTATTTTGAATTTTTATTACGTATTTTATTTTCTTTGTTTTGCCACCATTCTTATAGTTTTTTTTAAAATTATTATTAATCTGTGAAATTGTGTTACAAAATCGATTGTCTTTTGTTCTTATTTTTTAAAAATTTGATTATTTTTCTCTTTTTATTACATATGTATTTTGCTTTCTTTCTTTAGTCAACAATTTTTTTTAAATTATTTTTTTTTCATTTATTATTAATCTCTGAATTACGCTATAAATTTGTACTATATTTTACTTAATTTTTTAAGCTTCAATAATAAAAATAAATTACAAAAAAATTAAAATAAATTACAATGAGCACAAAAATTAAACTGCTGTTTCGGTTGGTACCTGGTGACTTTTATCCGCTAATCTGGTGATTTAAATTTTGATCGTTTGGCAGCTCTGGTCACAACCTCTTATTTGAGCGTCGCTGATGTGATGTTGGCGTGGGTTCGATTCGTAACCCAAAGTTATTTTAGTCAATAATCATCAATCGCTTAATCATCGTGAACGTAATTAAACATGTAAGAGTTCTTTACTTTAACTTTAGAGTATTTTCATGTAAGGAGGATTTCCATGACCATTCTTTTTTAAGTTACTTGCCGGTTTTGCCCGTCGATCACCACGTGGTGGAAAGTTTGAAATCCGTTTTTCTGATTAATGTTTTTTTCCAGTGCTGTAGGTAAAACATGTTTACTGATCAGTTACACCACGAACGCCTTCCCAGGGGAGTACATACCAACCGTCTTCGACAATTACTCCGCAAATGTTATGGTGGATGGCAAGCCGATAAACCTCGGTTTGTGGGACACGGCGGGGCAAGAAGATTACGACAGACTTCGTCCGCTTTCCTACCCGCAGACTGATGTGTTCCTAATTTGCTTCTCTCTTGTCAATCCCGCTTCATTTGAAAACGTCAGAGCGAAAGTAAGAATTACTTAAAAAATTAACCCGTTGACTATAGTTTGTTTTAAAATGATGATATTCAAATAATTAGTCTTCTTTTCCCGACTGACCAGATCATGGAGACACAAAATATCTGAAGCTTCCCTAAATAAAAGCCAGTTTTTTTCGATTCTCTTGGTCAGATTGATTGAGATTGTTTTTTTTGTTTCAGTGGTATCCAGAAGTTCGACATCATTGTCCAAGTACGCCCATCATATTGGTGGGTACAAAGTTAGATCTCCGTGATGACCGGGTGACCATTGAAAAACTCAAGGACAAGAAATTAGCACCCATAACGTATCCACAAGTAAGTTTGCTTGATATTGCAACTTCAAAATGTAGAAAATTCGTTTTTAGGGTTTAGCAATGGCGAAGGAAATAAGTGCAGTAAAATATTTAGAATGTTCGGCGTTAACGCAGAAAGGACTGAAAACAGTATTCGACGAAGCCATAAGAGCAGTCCTGTGTCCGGTAATGCAAGTTAAGCCTAAGCGCAAGTGCATTATTATATAAGAAAGTCTGTAACTACGTTGCACATTACAGGAATGTGTCGTCTCTGAATTATCATTTTACACATGCGCATAACCATAATCTTGGGATAGTATTTTTGCAATTTTACATTGTTCACTTTCGAGTTTTAGTTTAAGTAGTAGCAACTCGTGTCACATGAACTTACTGTGTACATAGTTGTGATTTTATATAACAATAATTGCCAATAGTAATTGCAGTAATAAGTCAGGACCACATATCCAAAAATGTATATCATAATAAAACTAGTTTTTTTTTTTTTGTTGATAGTTTCTCAAAAGATAAGTACAGTTCAGTATAATATATTTTGAAAATATATAAAATAGCTTTTTGTTAATTATAATTAAAAAATAAGTAACTGTATGCAGTCATAATCACTTTGTAAACGTATTATCACCATTTCCAGTTAAAGCTTTACACGATAAAATATTTTAACTGGAAAACATTTCCTATTCTATTTAATTTGTTAATATTTGTTCTTGTATACAATTTGGATACTGTTGGTCTTAACTTTTACAATTAATATTTTTGTTTAATCCTATTAGTATGATAAATGGAATTACTTTAGAGAAAGAAAATGAACATTTACATAATTTATATATTTTTTTAATAACATAGTGTTCCGATACAGGTACCCCAAAATTTAAACCAAGATTTTAAATATGATTGTTCTGTTTAAGGATCATGGTGAGGAGGTATACACTACTAATAAAAGAATAGATGTTCAATGTAACCTTAATGATGGAGAATAAGCGCAAGACTTTTGGGATACCTGTACAAATATATTGGTTTCTCTTCTAAATATGCATATTGTAAATGTGATTTGTGTGTAGTAACAGACTGGGTCACTGATAAGTGGAACTTTGTTTAAAAGTACTGAGCCAATTTGGAAACGTGAAAAATAAGTGCCCCATTTTTGGGTTGTTTTTGTTCTTTTAGAATACCATATCCTTTATTAACGCAAATATATTTGATAACAGAGAATTCTTTTCATATCTTTAATATTAGTATAGCTGGTGATGTATTTTATTTTGCAGGAATTCTGTTGGCAATAAAACATTTTGATTACATTTTCGTTACCAAAGTAAGAATTCTTTTAATTAATATAAAACTACAGTCACCCCTCCCCCTTTAATAAATATTTTTGTAATTATATATCAATGTTTTATTTTTACAATACATAATCTTCCTGTATTTACATTTGTTGTGCATATATGAATGTTATTTATTATATCAGTATAGTCTATTTATATTTGTTTAGGGCTTCCGCTACTTTATGTATATCAAACATTAACTATTAATAATCCTTCAATACGTCGCCAACATTAAAATTTTTTGCTTTAGATTTATTAAATGAGAAGAATTTGAATAAATAATGTATAACATTCATAACCTAATTACTCGAGTATGTAAATTTACGTTCAGATAATCATGGGGTCGACTTTATTTTTAAATGTAACATTTTAAATAAAAAATAAAAATAAATAAATGTATGTTTAACAAAATAATTATCACCAAATATGTTTATTGTTGAGATGTTGTATAAACTAAACTTAGTAAATATATGGAACAAACATACAAGGTGTTTCAAAGGCCGTTCATTTTTCTAGTTTGTAAGTTTACTTTTGGTACTAATTGCACAATTGAAACACCGTGTATATCTCTAACGAGTAAGGCTTTATAATCTACTATATTTGTTAAATTGTTCAGCTTTTGAAATTTTATTAAAGTTCCCGCTGCTGAAATATTTTTCTGTGTAGTATCTTTTTCTTTTTTAATTTCAAATCCGGTTCAAATCTGCCTTGCCCTCTCAAGACGAAATCGTGACCAACCTGGCAAGGCCATATTTAACAGTGACATTACTGGTTGATGTTCATAATTTTTAAATGATAGTGTGTGATGCTATTCTATTTACATAACAGAATTCTGTGTATTTTGTAAATACTAAATACTGATTATAAGATTTATAAAATAAAAATAATTATTATATATATGTACAAATTTGTTTTATTTCAAATTGGCCGGCCATCAAGTATGGCAAGTATGGTTGGTCCTTTCTATATTTTTTATATAAAAATTTCGCAATTGTGGTATGGATTTGGAAGAATAAAACTTGTTCACTTAGTAATATATATTATTATAAACAGAACTTATACGTAGACATATCTAATCTAACACCATTTGGAAAAAGTAGGACTACACGTATCTGAAATAATCTAGAAAAGAAATCAGTCGTTTTTTTAAGTTATTCAAAACAATCTGAAAAGACCAGCTAAGATTTTCCTTACGAAAAATTTAGTGAACTTGAAAATATACACTTCATTAAAAACTAAATTGCTCTACAAAAATAATACATTAAAAAAATGATATTCTTAATTTTACTATGGGTGAAGTTATGTCTTAAAATCAAGAAAACTTACTGTGAACGACATTGACAAATTATATTTAATTTTAATGGAATGGAATGAAGCGGTAATCTCAGAAACGATTTCCTCCGCCACCATAGGGCCGCTGCACGCGACCTCGGCTTCTTCGCGCCACTCTCGGAGAATAGTTTTGTTGACCACGACCTCTTGGAGGTAGGTCTAAAAAAACCGAATTAAATCGTTATCATTAAGGTAGATTCTTGTCTGGTGAAATTGTGTAATGAATTATCTCAAACGAACACTGAAAATGGCACAACTGCTCAACGTTTAATTCAATACATAAATCGTTATTGATTACAAAGTAAGATTATGCCAATTACCTCTGTTACCACCTCTCTGATCAGCCCATACAATAGGGGTAGGACTTGGTCTTGGCGTACCCCCTCTCATATGTCCAGGGTGTCTTTGCATGCCTCGTCTACCTTGCACACTCCCAGATCCTCGAGTGGTAGCAGTTCTAGATCTAGTGTTGGTACTGGGAGTAGCCTCAGCTTCCCTACCTTCTTCTTCTCCTTCCTCGGCAGTTAAAGGCTTTTCTCCTTCAGATGTCACCTTTAAAAATCAACATTAATCAAACTTTACAACAAAAAAAAACCTAACATACCCCATCTTCACCTTCGAGCATTTCATCAACATTCTCCATAGGTTGGGTGTTGTCCAAAGACGTACCAGCTACACTAGGAGGCCCCATACACTCACCAGAACTCCCCTCAGGTGCTTGCTCAGCTTCCCCAGCTACTTCACTTACGGTTATAGCTGGAATTTCTCCTAAAATTATAAAATATACATAAATGGATCTTTGTATTTCACGCAAAAGTATTTACCGTCCGTGTGCACAGCTTGATGGGTTTGTTGTTCATCAATTGCTTCTTGAGGCGAAGTCTGTAATGGTGTACTAGGCACACTTCGTCCTGTGCCTAAAAAAAATTAGTAATCTGTGCGATTCTTCAAATAAAAAAGTAACTTACTGTTATCATCTAAATTTGCAATTTCTAGTGTTTGTTCTGGTATGACTTCATTAGAAGCCGTGTTAGGAGGAACGGATTCATTAAAAGTAAAACGCCCACTGGTGGGAACGTGGGGTGAGCTTACGGCTTCACCAAAACCATCTGATCTTCTAGGTACAAACAAAGTTGGTGTTGACGGCACAATACCATCATCTCCACCTTCTTCTGGCAGTAATAAATGAGTTTGTTGTTGGCGTGAAAGAGGAGCAACAGGTCTAGTTCTTGAAGAAGGCATTGTGACCGAAACCGAAGTGGAAGCCTGCGATACCGTAACGCATGAACTCCCATCTGTACCACTACTAGTTGCCTCAGAT
Organism: Serrognathus titanus; assembly: GCA_039766575.1. Lineage (NCBI taxonomy): Eukaryota > Metazoa > Arthropoda > Insecta > Coleoptera > Lucanidae > Serrognathus > Serrognathus titanus. The sequence continues at coordinate 3,644,980 of CM077911.1, forward strand.
TGAGCTTGCTCACTACCTTCTTCTTGTGCACTGGCTTCTTGCCTTTCACTTTGATTTGGCACTTCGCTAGAGTCTTCTATTACCTCAACTTCATTACCAGCTTCATCCTCTTCTACATCCTGACATTCTGCATCTTCGAAATTCATTTGCTCCTATAATAATTTCAAAGATAATTTTAGCAGAAATAAAAAATTGCGTTTTAAAATAACTCACTGAGTAAGGAATTCCTTCCATGTCGTAGCTTTCAGTGTCCGGATCATCTGGGTCATCATCAGCACCTTCTCCTTCATCCGGACCTTCGGCATCTTCATCACTTTCGACGACGATAACTGCGTCAGTGTCTTCTTCGTGGTCCCTCTGACTGCTGGTTGGGACTTGGTATTCAACTTCTAATCCACTCTCGCTTACACTTTGAAAGGTTTCACTCGGTCCCTGCAGAAAATAGAAATTACAAACGATTTTCCTTCAACAGCTTTAGAGTTTGTGGCCTACTTGAACCCTAGTCCTTTTCTGTGGTTGCTGCTGTTTGTTTTCTTCGGATTGACAACTTTCCGTATCGGCTTCTCTTGGTCTTTTATGGCCAGCCTGAGTCGTAGTAACTGTGTTTGAGCTGCTGCTTGTCCCTTGTTCTTGCGTTGGGCCGCTATTTGGGGTTTCAACTCTAGGTAGAACAAGTGCTACAGCCTGCTGTTGCGGTGCCTGTTGCACTTGCATGTTATTGTCTTCATCTTCTGTATCTTGAGAAGATTGTGTCGGAGGAACTGCGACTTGTCGAGGGCCAAGCATTGTAGAACCTGCTGAGCTTGTTGCAGGAGCATAATCAGTGTGAGAACTCGTCGGACTACTTGATAAAGCTTCGATGTTGCTGGTACCTCCTGTTGTGTGCACTTGCTGTTGAGGCGGTACCATTACTGCGCTAGGGCTCTGGCTGGTTGGTAAAACTGCTACAGTGCGTAGTTGCATTGACATCGGTCTAATGCTTGCCAACGGAGGTTCTCCTCCACTACGCCAAGGCTGAATTGGAACTGATTGTGTCTGTGTGTTAGTTGAATGCCCTATAATACAAAAGATTAAAGTTAACGTGATTCAAGTGAAATTGAAAAAAAGTACATACCAGACATTGGTTTAATATTAGCAGTGGGTGGCTCTGAAGTCGATTTCTCAGTTGATCCTGAACTTGTAGATGGTTTAGAACCTTGTTGCCCCAATTGACGTTGTAATTGATTGACTCTTTGAGTCAAATTTTCAATTTCTTGAGATAGTTTCTCTTTTTCCGCCTGTTTTTCTGCGAGGATCTCTTCCTTTTCCTTCTTGAGTTTCTCGATTTCCTCTTTATCTCGATCACTTTGGCTGTCGGTGCTTTTACCTTGACGTTCTTGATTGTTTAATTCTGCCTTAAGACTAGTGTTCTGTTCGGTTAAAGTCATAATGCGATCCTTTGCGTTTTTAAATAATGTTTTAAAGCGTTCCTCTTTCTCCAAACTTGTCTGCTTGAGATTATCGATTTCTTTCTTGTACGTTTCATTTTCTTCAATCGTTAAGTTCACTTGTTGACTGAGTTCGTTCATTTTTGTTACGTTGCTCTGTGTTATCTCAGTTAGTTTTTCTTCGACTTCCGCTCGGCCTTCTTGCCTGAATTGTTCTTGTTTATCTTCTGGTATCTCTGCGTTTTCTTTGGCTTCGATCGTTTGCTTGAGGGCCTCAATTTCTTTCGTTTGGTCTTCGCAATGTGTTTTATATTTTTTGGCAATCTTTCTAATTTGTACGAGGTTGTTTTTAAGGTCGTTTATCATGACGTCTTTTCCAGCTACGTCTTCAGTTAGAACACGATGCTCTTCCACTAGTCTCAAGTGGTCATTTCTGTTTTGCTGCAAATCATTTGTGATGTTGTTGACTTGCGTTGTTAACGATGTTACTTCTTCCTTTAATTTATCTGATTCTTCCTTTAGAGTGTTTATTTGCTTGCCCATTTCTTTCACTTGTTCTTCCAATTTAGTTTTATCTTTAGTGAGATTGTTTACGTTTGCAGTTAACTGAGTGTTACTAGCGCGTTCTACAGTTAATTGTTTTGCTAAAGTTTCCCTTTCGTTTTGTAGCTTCTTCCAATCTTCTGGGCTAGTACGGTTGGACTTTTCTATGAGTATATTGGCCCGTTGCCTCCATCGTGTGGCTTCGCCCCGCAAGGTAATATTTTCTGTTTGCATTGCTTCAGCTTTAATTGAAAGCTCTCGGTTCTTTTCTTGAAGAGGAGCCACTTGTTCTTCAAGAATTGTAGTTCTCACTCTCAATTCGTTTATTTGTGCTAATAAATTGTCACGTTCTAATCTTAGAGTTCTATTACTGTCTGTTATTGCATTTAGGGTTTCCACTTTACGTAAGACCTCCGAATGCTTGGCTGCAGAAACAACGTTCACATCTGACTTCTGTCTTTGTTCCTCTAAAACTGCTTTCGTTTCTGCTAATTGTTTACTAATCAAATCATGCTGCGATTTTAAGCGCGCATGTTCTGCTTCTAGGATTTCGCACTTGCTTACAGCAATGTCCTTCTCTTGTCGCAGGTATTTTATGATCTTAAGTAACTGCTCAGAGGATTTGACTTCATCTTCAGTCAAAGATTTATTCAAACTAATATCACCAGTCGAGGTATTTTGCGACTCGCTAGCTTGTGCTTGCACCAGCGATAACTGTACGTTCAGTTCTTGCAGTTGATCCAGGAGTAAAGCGTTTTGTGAGTCCAAACCCTTGAATCTACTATCGAGTTCAACTTTCTCTCTCTTGTACAACTCTTCTTGTTTCGCCCAGCATTCTTTGCTTTCTTCCAAAGCATTGTTCGCCCGATCCCTTTCGTTTCTCACCGCTTCGATATCACCGACTGCTTTGGCGAGCTCTTCTTTAACAGTCGTAAGAGTCTGCAAGTCGCTTGAATGCAGCATCATTTCTCGTGCGTACTTGTTTTCGGCCGTTTCCAAATTCTCTTGAAGGACTTTTATTTCGTTTTTGGCGGTCTCTAATTCCCGTTTCGTGTCTTGTATCTCCTTAGCGGTCTGCAAGTGAACTTTCTCCAAGCGCTTGATGTCCGTGTTTGTAATTTCTTGCCCGTCGTTATACACAGACAGTTCGCCTTGCAATTCAGAACACTGGTCTTCGAGTTGCTTTACTTTGGCTTCGAGCTCATGGATTTTTGTTTCAGCTGCATTGCGATACTGCTTTTGCTGTTCCACGACTTCAACGAGCTGCTTCTCTACGCTTTCAGCCACGTTGGAATGTTGCTCAACTGCTTCTTTGGATACTTTTAATTTATGCTGTAGTGCTTCGACTTCTGCTCGGCTTTCGCTTAGCATTTTTTCACATTCCCGGTATTTCTTTGCATCAACACTTGGATCCGTTCCCATAAATAACGAGGTCTTTAATTTTTTAGACAGGTCTTCTATTTGTGTCGATTTTGAAATTAGGTCCTCACGAAGGTCAATCAGTTCCAGTCGTAGCTTCTCAGCTTGTTGCTTTTCTTCTTCCATTCTTGACTGGGCGTTCTTTGTTTGTTTCTCTAGATGTTCTGTGAGCTGCCTGAAGCGGTCTTGTTCTTCCTGCAGGCGACGTCTTAGAGCTGCACATTCCCGATGGGCCTCTTGTAATTGTTCTTCGAGTCTCATTTTACTTTCTGCATCGTTTCTTTCTAATGTAGCCTTGATCAGTTCGATGTTTGTGTGCAATAAATTCTGCGAGAGGGCTTCACGTTTGTAGGATTCACGTTCCTTTAACAGACGAGATTCAGAATCTCTTAGCAGGGCGTTTTCTTTCTGTATATTGCCAAGAAGGATTTCGGCTCTCGCTAATTTTGTCTGGGCATCAATAGTTTCATCACGCAAGAACTTTACACTAGTTTCGTGTTTCACTATCGTCTCACTGTATATTTTATTACGTTCTTCTAATTTCTCTATTTGATTCTTGTATATATTAGTGTTGTTTTTCAGCACTTTGAACATTTCTTCGGAAGTTTCTATTTTAGCAGTTAGCTTAGTATTCTGACGCATGAGCTCCTGCATGTCAGAGCGTGCCTTCTCCAACTGCTCAACTAAGATTTTTTCATTAGCACCTTTTTCTTTTTTATAAACGTCAGCTTCGTCTTTACACGTTTGGATTTCTTTGCTTAACTTTTCGATTGTGGTTTCGAGCTCTCGGATTTTCTCATCATTGCGTGCTTCAGACTCTTGAGGTTTGGGGCTCTGTGACTGGGATTCTCTTATGTAAGGCCTTTCAAGTTGCATGGGGACATCTTCTCCGGCACTCTTCATAGCCTGCGCGTACAAATTTTTGTATATGTCACGCTGATTAATTAACGTATTCATCGCTTTGCTTTGACGTGCCTGTTGCTCAAGTAATTCCGCTTGTTGTTCACGCATGTTTTCTAATTTGGCTTTTAATTTAGCAACAGCGGCAAGGTCTAATTCCTCAACTTCTTCTTGCTTGGAGCTTAATTCACGAACTAATGCCAATAACCGCTGATTATTTAATTGCAACTCACTTATATCACTGAAGGTGACGAGGCGTTTGGTGATTATATCAGCCGAGTTAGTACTGTCACTTATATCTTGGTCTGTTGAAGTCGAGGACGAACCTCCAGCCCGAGCTTGCTCAACCTCTCGCAATAAATGACATACCTGCCGGCTGAGATCTTGCAATTCTTTCTTTAACCGTGAATTCTCTCGAAGAGCTACCCCCTCAGACTTCTTCGCTTCCACATTTCCTTCTCGCAGCAGTTGAATTTCATTAAGTAAATCATCGTTGTGCTTCGAGAGTTCTGCGATGGTGTCTACCGCTTTTTCATATTCCTCCCTCTGCTTGACCAAAATAGGACTTTTATCTTCGAGTTCCTGTATGATTGTTGTTATATACGATTGTAATTTAGCACATTCTTCTTTTGAAGAAATCAACTGCTCTGACACTGACATATACTCGGTGTAAATTTGAGTCATACTCATTCCAGAATTGATAAACTTAGATGCCACCGCTGCAGAAGGCGATAGATCTTCGACTTTCTTCTGGAAGCTCTCCTGTTTGTAGTTCTCTAAAAGCAAAGTTGCCGATTCTAGTTCCTTCTTCAACATAGTTATGCATTCGTTCTTTTTCGATAATATTTCATCGTGCGCAAGAAGAGTTTCCTTGTACTTTGTTTCTAAATCGCCGTACTTCTCAATGGCGTCATCGAGTTTCGATTTCACCTCTTGATATCCCTCAGTTAATTTCTCAGCGAGCTGTGCTTTCTCTTGACTCATATCATGATATAAATCGGCCAGTTTCTTCTGCGCCTCCATTTCATGTTGGTAGGCCTCCTGAGTTTTGGCTGAAACTTCCTTTTCGTTCAGCAGTTTCTGATTGAGTTCTTCGATTTTCGCAATCAAATTGTTGTTGTTGTCCGTCAACAATTTGATTGAGTCGGTTGCCAGTAGTAGTTCTTGTACTTTCTCCGTGAGCTTGCTTTCGAGTTTGAAAGATCTGGTTGTGTTGTCCCGACGTAAGTTCAACAGTTCCTCGGTTCTGTTCTTCAGGTCTTCAGATAAAGTTTCCAGTTGGGAACTCAAAAGCGCCCTTTCTTGATCGATCCTCTTCTCTTTGTATTCCAGAGTTAGTTTAAGGGCAAATACCTCCTCCGAATTGGCTATGGCTTCACACTTGGCTGCAATAGACATCTCCAATTGTTTTGTAAGCGTTGTAATATCGGATTGCATGCGTTCGACCTCTGCATTTCTCCTGGCGAGCATTTTCTGACATTCATCGCACTCATCGATTGCCAAGTTTCTCTGGTGACGTAAGTCAGAGGTTTCTTTTTCCGAGATGGTGAAAGCTTCTTGTAGTTTGGTTGTTTCAGCCACCATTTTCGACAGTTGGTTTTCCAGCTCTGTTATAGTGCATGTTGCCGTTTCTAGTTTAAATTTCAGCTCGGAGTTCTCATTATTTATTGTATCAAATTGGGTTTGGATCTCAGTAAGAGTTTCTTCTATAAATTAATATAAATAATCAAAATTATAAAAGTTGTATTGAACACTACATTTATATTAGTTATTGTTGTTCAGGTTTACAGATTAATAATATGAATACAAGTAGATTTTGGGGATCAGAATATTTGTGCAAATGACTTGCATTTTTCAAGTTCTTGATCTTATACATTTAGTGTGTGTAAGATTTATGAATTACGTTCTTTTTTAATCATAAAATGGAATGGTAATGGAAAGGCAGAGAATGAATGAAATATTTACAGAATTACATTTACTTTAGTTAAATTGAAGATTTCCATCAAAAAGAAAAGGAAGGCAAAAGAAAACCCATTTATTTCTTTAATGTCTTCTGTGAGGTGTAAATCGCTGAGGAATTGTAGTGCACATGCACATGTCCAAGCAATTACTGAGATATCTAGGAATTAATGAGATTTAAGTCAGTGGTATACCTATCAGTTTTCTGGAATTGCATCACGTTTAAAAATTAACATTAACATAAAATATTCAAGAAAACTATCATCGATTTAAGTATAAAATTTTAAAACATTGGTGGAACGGCTTAAAGTTTGGAGCAGCTCAGAGTTATTCGATGAATAAAACGCTCGCTGCAAATGCAAAACTTAAAACCCCTAGACAGTTCAAAGCTGCTCCTTTATATAAAAAGCAAGCATCTAATAAATGTTTTATGAAACGAAACATGATTAAAACAATAAAACTAAATGAATACAATAATACAAAATTAATAGGGCGATACTGCACAGAGAATACATTTAGTTTGATTTTCTCTCAAAGCTTTTGTTAATTTCTCTCAAAGCTATTGTTAACTTCAAAACCTATTTCTAGCATATTGCAAACCTCTCATGTAGAAAAACTCACCTGCTTTGAAGCGTGCTGATTCGGACAATGCCTTCGAAGTCATCCACTCTTCGAGCTTCTCTTCGGCGAGAGCCTCAAGTTTTCTCGCAATTTCGGAGGGAACGCTTCTCCATTCTTCGATGGTAACCGCAGGTGCAAAAAAACTCGCCACCCCAGACTGCTCCATTTCGAATCAGCTTAGCGTTTGCACGAGTTCGGATTACAACATTTCATAGCAGCTATAACTCTTAAGTTATTGTTGTCGTTGATGAAGAATCACACAGCACCATACAACGGCCAACAACTAATAGAAAACATGCCGGTGTTTTACCCACAATGCATTGCGCTGCATCTAGGCCAACGTTATTTCGAGGTTCTACGCTGCTTCGAGCGGTACCTCTAATGAGAATACTTAAGGTCGCATTGAAACTCCTTTATAATTATCATGAGAAAGAATTTCATCGTTAAATCTTCATGTAAACGACAAGCAAAATGTACAAACGAATTTAAGTTGGCAACACTGCGTCCGACGCCATAAATAACACAGAGATCTATCATATCGACCGCGAATGCAATTGTTAATGGCTATAACAGTTCAATTCAATTTAAACTTTAAACACAAATTAAGTTACAAAAAATGAGTGATAATTTAACACACGATATAACAAACAAATGGTACAAATCGGGGGAACGGTCGAAACATCAAGAAATATGTGACCTTGCGGACATAGTAAAGATGCACCGTTTGAATTACACCAACAACAAACTCATGTACGATACTCTCTCTGCTTGTTCCAAAGACAATGAGAACCTAAGTGAGGATTTGAAAGTTAAAATTCGCAATGTATTGTGTGCACACGACGTCGAGCCCTGCATGAAACTCAGCTTAAACAACGTGGATCTAAATTTACTAGGACTCCCCCAAATAAATCCAAAAGGCACGGGTTTGTTGTACGAAGAGCACAGGAAATTAAAGGAGGCCTTTGAAAACGCCCTTATTCAATTATGCAGCAGAATGCAAAACTTAGTCAAACCTGAAGCCTCACCTGAAAACACGGGGTCGTTAAAGTGGTCGATTGAAGACAAGATTCTTCTAGATTATAAGAATAAACTAGTGCAAGCTCAAGGACTGTACATAAAAAACCTATTCGATTACTACAAGTTATTAGAGGAGATTTTGCGTTTGAGGGTGAATGATATGAAAGAAATGAGTGAATTAAAAATTAAGGAATGTAGCTTTGAGCTGCAGAGCTATAGCTTACAGTCTGAAATTCTATTGACGAGTACCAGGATAAAGATCTTTACTGAAACGAGCCATACGTTGGAAGCATATGGTACGCTTATGGCAGACATTCTTAAGGAACAAACTTGCTGCGAAGAGGAGGTTGAAAAACTGAGGGTATTGAAAGAGCAATACAAGCAGATCGCCTGTAAACAATACGACGAAATATTGAAGGATTACATTTCCTATAAACGTGATCTAGAGACGAAGAGGATGTTATTTAAGAACATTAAAAACCAATAATTTGTATATGTACCGCAGAAAGTGATTTCATGTTTCATTAAATTATTTTTCTTAGATTCTTAGATTTTGTTAATATTACGTATAATTTAAATTAAATATATAATTATTATTGAAGGTAAAATACAAAAGCTTACGTTAGAGTTGAGATATGTAAATATTTATGCATAATGATCACAATTGCTTCAATAAAAAAGGAAAGTAAACTCCCCCATTCAAGAAGAAATAAAAAAATCTAATAAACTGTGTTATGAAAAAATAAGTTGTTTCAGTTTCCTTCTCCATCTGTGCATGTGAATAGTTTTGTTTATTTGTTTCACCTTTTTTGAATGATAAAAAGACTTATTATTATATCTAGGACCTCAAAAGCACACTTTTCTATAAAAAAATATTTAAAAAAAAAAACAGTTTAGGATGCGACATCTTGTAGCCGATTTTTGAATTAATTTTTGTTAAGATATTTCATTCAAAAATCAGCCACAAGATGTCGCATTATTGAATTATTTTGTTGAAAATTATAAAAAAGAACTGCATTAGGTCCGGTTTTGGAAACAAATTTAACGGGCCGATTAGCTTAAATACCCGTTAGAGTAAGAGACGGGCTTCTGAAACGGTTTAAAACGTAATTTACATAACCTATGTAATACAAAGTGGTTAAGAATCACTGTTTGAGTTGGCAGTGCTGAATTTTATTTTCAAATTGCACAAATAGAGTAACTTCCGGTTGTTGATGGTTTGACACAGCCGTCACTTTATAACCGCCATTTGACATTTCAAATTCCTATTTAAACGGTAATTTTTATTCAATTACCAACAATCTTGTCGCTGTTCAACTCAAGTCAGTGTTTCAGAAGTTGGGCCTTACAGTTAGAAACAGTTTTAAAATTAATTATATTTGTTTTTCATTCGCCACCATTCTAGCCCCAAGCTTAGGCCCACCGCTGTCCGTTGTGCAGATTATGCAATGCAAAAGGGCGCCAAATTGTCTGTAATTAAATAAACAGATCTAAAGCACCTTGTTTGTAAACTTTATTTCAGCAGAATTTTATTTTTCATCAAAGTACTACAGATACAGGGTGACTGACAATTGTTTCGCCAGAAAAGAAGCGATGTCATAGGCTATAGGAAAAATGTTAAGAAAATCTACGCACTTTAGTCTTCGAAAAATAATTAATCAAAAATTATACCCAACACGATGATACGTTCGTAGTTATAAAAGGGCAGCAGATAAACGAAATAAACACAATTGGATGTTAACTTAACCTTTAAACGGAATTGATGTGATCAGTTGAAATAGGAGCTCCTGCGTTGACAGATAAGCAAATAAAGTACTACAATACGAAAACAATAAAATCTCTGTGTTAAAAACTAGTATTTTCCTTTAATTTTAATTTAAATTGTATTCAAATACTCTTCATACACTGGCGTAACATAATTTTTGGGAAAATTTTTAATCAATTATGAATTTGTAATGGGTCGTCTTTCTCTCGCTGAGTGTTGTTTTCGTTGCTCTGCTCGACGTCGATCTGGGTTTCGGGTTTGCTCGTGGGTGTCCAGGTTCAGAGGAAACAAACACGCCGATCACTTACAAACACAACTTTATTCACAAAAATAGTTCATATTTACATATTTACAAGTTATATATCTCGGATGATTTGATTAACGGCAAACTTGAAAGTTTATCTTACGGACGGTTTGACTAACGGTAACACTGTGCTAGCGTTACGGTGCGGACTCCAGGAATCGAATGTCTGAGTGGTAGTGAGTGAGATACCCATTCAGGGACGAGGTACACGAAACACTTGTGTCAAGTAAGTATGAGTGAAACAACCACTCAGAAACGGGTACATGAAATGCCCGTGTTAGGTCGATATGAGTGAGACACCCACTCAAGGACTGAATACACGAAACGTCCGAGTCAGGTAAGTAACACTCACTCAGGGACGGATACACGAAACGCCCAAGTCAGGTCAATTTGAGTGAAACACCCACTCTAGGATAGGTAACAGAAAGGAGGAGCGGTAGCGGGTAAGCACAGGTCGCAAAGCCCGTTCGAGTCATGTACCGGCGGACAGATGACTCTGTTGGTCGCTGCGGTCACAGCGTTAAGTAGACCTGGGAGCGGTGGGGAGCCCCATTCTGCTGGAACTCCCACCCAAAATATAACATTAATTCAAATAAAATAAACTCTAATATTTACAAAACTAAAAATCTTATCCTACTATGTTCACATAACAAATGTCACTTCTAATTCAAATAAAAATAAAGTCCAATATTTACAAAACTAAAAATCTTATCCTACTATGTTCACATAACAAATGTCACTTTGTTACAAACCATTTCATAGAATTTTTTAAACATTTTTCCCGAAGATATGTGTGACATTCATTTTGTTATGCGTTTTTGTTGCGAAACAATTGTCATTCACCCTGTATGTACACTGCGTTGATTTGTTTTCTTTTTAACAGGAAAATAACCATGCATAATTAAATGTTAGCTCTCCTGTACATTTTGAGTAAAATGTTAAAGGAATAATTGTTTAGAATTTTAAGAAGCATTATTCAAGAGCGCTCGTTACCGTGGTAGCTGACTTGCCCAAGCTTTCTATGAGCTTATCGGGGAGGCATTAGGCTGATTATTCAGCCTGCTGCGACTGTGACCGACTTACAAGGTGCTTTTATCTCTCGGCATTCGCCTTACAAATTGGGGAAAGCCAATTCGAAGGATAAGTTAATGTGATAAATGCAATACTGTAAAGCTCCGGTAGTTGGGATCAGTTAAAACCTAGGCGATCCAGTTTAAAACCTCTTTGGTAAAAAAATGCAATAATTTTTAACACCAGCAGAAGCATAGCTTTCTTAAAATTAATGTTTTGTTTAAAGTATTGGATATATCACTATCTTCAAAAGACAGGATTCCCTGCTTTACACAAGAGAATTCATAATGAAACGTGAAATGTACGATCGTGATTCCGGATTCATTAGTTGGTCTGGATTAAGGGATGCACAATAATAAAATATTATATTTTATTTTTGTCCGGTTTACTCAGAAATTATTATCGGATTATCGGGGATCCGGATTATCGGAAAGTTCAGATTGTCGAGAGTCCGGATTATCGAGAGTCCGGGTTACTGTCAAGAAAACTCAATTTTTTGAACTTGTGACAAATTGACAGTTTAAATTGATATGAAAAATTGCCTGAGCTTAAAAATGTTTAATAACTAAAAAAAATGAATTAAAAACAAAGTATTTAACATAACAAAAGAAAAATTCCAAAGCTAAAAACATTTTTTGATTTAATGGAGCACTTAACTCCGAATTGACAAAAAGTAGAATCAGCTTGTTTTGGCAATAACTCTACACTATACACTATCAGTAATATCTAATTTTGAAAATAATAGATTCGTAAGGACTAGGAGAGTGTTAAACATTCAAATAGAATCAAGTTGAAACTTGTAAAAGTCAAGTTATGTATTTAACAATTGAAAATGTTACTAAAAGTAATTGTTTTGTAAATAAGGACAGATTACATTTGAAGAACATATACGCCTGGGACTATTCTGAATAACACAACTAACAACAACAAATCCAGATTACGATTCAGTCTCTTCCAACATTTCAAACCGAGCTATACATGCATATACTTATAAGTTGCAAATTTATTCTTCTTCAAGTGATCAATAGTGCTGGTAGGAAATTAAAATGAATCCCATAGTTCTCGTGACTTTTTTTGTGACTGCAACGTTTGTTAAAGCACAAGGTAATATTTTTAATTAGGGATAATCGATTTGGCACACAGATTTGCTAATATTATAAATAAATAGATAAATTTATAAGGATAGTGCAGCATTCAGTTTAATAATTTCAAAACCATAAAAAATAAAAAAAGATTCTTATTTGCCTGCCTTTTTTTATCTATAAAAATAAATATTAAAAAAAAATTAAATTGCTGACTATAATTTTCTTTATTTGGTTTATTTTTAATTACATGTATGACCTACTTCTTATTTTTTAATGCAGCTTAAATTATATCATAAGATTTCTCGAGGGAAATAAAATATCGAAAACGAAACGTTTTAAGTTTCTAAATTGGTTGATTACTCATATCGCCCAAATTTTATATCATCATCGTTTCCTTCCGAAAATGAACCAATAAAAAAGCAATTTGTTAGCTAAGTGCATCCGGTAATGTCGATTTGATAAAAAACTATAATACATTTTGTATATTGTAGTATAAAAGTCAATCGATTTAAATGAGAAATCTCATTTTTAAATAGGGCTTTCTTGTCGAACACCAAATGGAATTGCTGGCGAGTGTGTTAACATAAAACAGTGCAAAGCCCTTTTGACTCTGTTGACCACCCAAATAACTAACGCAGAGGTACGAAATTTCTTACTACAATCCGTCTGTAACTACAATGGCAAAGACATGGTGGTATGCTGTGAGCCTAAACCTGAAACGAGCAACTCAACAACTTCGAAAACAATCACATCTAGTACAATTGAAACCACTCCTCCTTCAAAATCGACCAACGACAGCCCATTTCCTTCACCCCCTTATTGTGGAGTAAGCAATTCTTCTGATGGTAGGATTGTCGGTGGAGTGCCAGCTCAATTGGGTAGATGCAAAAGAATTTTTATCTTTAATAAAAAAACGCTGTTGCTATATATTTTTAGGTCAGTTTCCATGGCTTGTTGCTTTAGGTTATCGAAACAGTGTGAATCCCGGCCAACCAAAGTGGTTGTGTGGTGGATGCCTTATCACGTACACGCATGTTTTGACCGCAGGGCATTGTGTTTACAGAAGACGTGATTTGTAAGTTTTTAATGAATTTATACAGAATCCTATAAATTGGAGAATTTGTTGTTTCCGAAATTGAATTTACTTTTTCCGAAATTAAATTTACTTTTTCCGAAATTGAAATTACCTTTTCCTAAATTCAACTTACTATTTCCGAAATTAAATTTACTTTTTCTGAAATTAAAATTACATTTTCTGAAATTAATGTTACTTTTTCCGAAACTGAAGTTGAAAAGGTATAGATATTTCGATTACCAGCGCTCCCTAAATCTAGCGTAACAGATACCTCTCGATACGGTGCTAGTAGGTCCACATGTATTACTTTCATTCAACCTCGAGGTGGTTTCTGTATCCGGTAGACGATCATTTATTTTCTTGATCACATCGTAGGGCCCTTCCCATGATGCCTGTAGTTTGGGACTCAAAACACGTGACCTTTTGGGATTGTATAGCCACACTTGATCGGGTCTTCATCTTGTCGCTCTCAAAGTTAAGGTGCGTGCTTTCCAAGCGATGTTCAAGATCTTGCGAATATTCACTTAGTCCAAGTCGGGTGGTCTCCGGTTGTCCAAATTGTAGGTCACATGGCAAACGCATTTCCCTTCCAAATAAAACACTGTACGGCGTTCGTTTAGTTGTATCATGCTCTGCAGAGCGGTACGCCATCAGAAAAAGGGGAAGATGTTGATCCCAATCTCGTTGGTTTTTCGAAATGACTTTAGTCAGATGTCTCTCCAAAGTTCGATTAAAACGCTCCACCATTCCATCTGACTGTGGATACAAGGGAGTTGTTCGCGTTTTGAAGATGCCAAGTATCTTGATCAACTCCTGAAAGATGTGTCCTTCGAAGTTCCTGCCTTGGTCAGAATTTCCATAGGTACTCCAAATCTTGTTATCCAATTCTCTATCAAAGCATTCGCTACGGTGGTTGACTCCTGATTGGGCAGAGCATAACTTTCTTGCCATTTATTAAGGTCTTACTAACGCCCAGATGTCCACCTGACGCACCTCCATGAACCTCTCCCAGAACTTCAGCGACTCTTACTTTCGGAAGTACTAGCTGGTCTTTTACCTCATTTCCATCAGCTGATTCCCATTCCCTTTTTAAGACTCCATCTTCTAATCCCATTGTGCCCAATAACTTTTAAACACTGGACTTCTGTCGGATATAGAGATATCCGAGGGGGCAGAGGCCCAGGCTGGACGTTGATTTCTCTCTTTCCATTCGATTCTACTTCTAATGTCTGGATCTCGGCGTTGCTCCGTTTTGATGGCGTCGGTTTTCCATCTGTCTGCTATGACACTAGTCCTCCTAACAGGAATTATTCCATCTTTTCTTTCATGCTGAGCACAATAATGGCAGCTCTCGATGCATGGTCTTCTAGAGAGAGCATCGGCGTTGTTGTGGATAGGGTCTGAGCGGTGTTCGATGGAGAAGTTATACTCCTGCAGTCTCGATCCATCTGGCAAGTTGACCTTCAGAATTTTTAAACTGTAGCAACCATTTCAGGGCTGCATGATCACATCGGAGATGAAATTATTGTCCATAAAGGTACTTGTGGAAATGTTCTACTGTCTTTACCATAGCGAGAAGCTCTCTTCGTGTGACACAATAGTTCCTTTCTGGCTTGGACAGAACTTTGCTGAAGTATCCAATATCGCGTTCTTCTCCGTCCTGCAGCTGTGACAACACACCTCCAATACCATGGTTGCTGGCGTCCGTATCCACAATGAACATTCCTTCTTCTCGTGGGTATGACAATATCGGAGCAGACACCAAGAGGTCCTTCAAATTCTCAAACACTTCACGACAGTCATCATTCCAAGAGAAGTTGTTATTTGCCTCAGTCAATTTGTGCAAAGGTTTTGCTGTCTTTGCAAAGTCTTTTACGAATCTCCTGTAGTAGGTGCATAACCCAAGGAAACTTCTCAATTCATGCACATTTTTCGGCTGAGGCCAGTTCTTGACAGCTGTAATGTTGTCTGGATCTGTGGCGACTCCTGCTTCCGATATAACATGTCCCAGGTATTTTATTTCTTTTTGGAAGAATTCATATTTGGCCGGATTCAATCTCAATTTAGCTTTCTTTATCCTTTGGAAGACTTCTGTTAAATTTGTCAAATGTTTTTTGAAGGTTCTTCCAACTACAATCACATCGTCCAGGTATACCAGACAAGTTTTCCAGGTCAGTCCGCGTTGCACAAGTTCACATCAGTCGCTCGAAAGTGGCTGGGGCATTGCATAAACCGAAAGGCATAACTTTGAATTGCCATAAACCAGACCCAGTGGCAAATGCTGTCTTCTCTTTGTCTTCCGGGTGCATCCGTACTTACCAGTAGCCACTTTTCAAATCCAAGGTGGAAAACCATTTCGAACCTGATAGAGTGTCTATTGTGTCGTCAATCCGAGGTAATGGATAACTCTCTTTCTTTGTGATGTCGTTCAGCCGTCTATAGTCCACATAAAAACGCGTACTGCCATCCTTTTTTGTAACAAGTACAACAGGAGATGCCCATGGACTTTGTGACGGTTCTATTACGTCTTGATCCTGCATCTTCTTGATTAACTTGTCCGCTTCCTCTCGTTTCGCTAGTGGCAGATGTCTTGCGGGCTGATGAACTAGTCTTGCATCGCCGGTGTAAATTCTGTGTTGAACAATGTCCGTCCGGGTAAAGTCATCATCGGTTACAGCGAAGATTCCTCAATATTTTTGAAACAATCCCCTTAGTAGTCCATTTGCTTTGGTTTTAACAGTTCAGATCTCCCTTGTTGTTGGCCTACTCTTCGTGGGACGCGATGTTGATGTATCACTCACTTCCAAATGGTTGATGGAGATAACTGGTTCACATTTTTCCAACACTGTTGCACCAGCTAAGGTAACTGGATAACTGTTGACATTTGCGAGCCTAATGGGAATTGTTTCTTGAATTTTCACCAAGGTTCCAGCTAATAAAATTCCTTTCTTTGCATAGTTCGTTTCAGTTGGCTCAATGATTCCAACTGGATAGCGGCTAAGATTACCAAAGCTGGTATCGTTAAATTTTCTTCTAATTCGCATGATACTGGGCAAATTCCCAGGTACATGGAGAGGTATTTCTTCTGAATCATTTCGGAGAAGTAACATAACGAAAAAAAAAACATGGCCAACTAGAATGCAAAAAGATCGTGAATGAAGTATATGTAGCAAATTTATCTAAAATTTCCAGATTGAGCCAACTTTTTTGAAATATATTGTTCTTTACTTATACATACACCCAGGGCCGGATTAAAGTTGTCGTAGGCTTTAGGCAGCGGTCCTCCTATATCTTTTCCTTCCCAATTTCAATATTTTTTTGTAGGCCCTAGGCACTCTACTTGTGGATAAGACACCCTGCCTACAATTTGAATTTATTTATTTATTTTTTTTAGATACATGGTACGTGTAGGCGATTTAGATTTGTTTACAGATGAAGATAATGCTCATCCTGAAGACATCTTACTAACAAATATAAAACTTCACGAAGCATACTCAACAACATACACTAACGATATAGCAATTCTAACAATGGCTCACAAGCCAACAGTTGGTAAGTAAATTGCAAACTTTTACTTATTTTATTTTTAATAAAAATGGCCCCTATTCTCATTGTATGATTAAAGTAGTGTTTGACAGGAATAAACAAGAAACGATATAGCTTTATGTCAATTTAATATGTAAGAGAGTGATGGACGAGTGTTGCCACGGGAAACAGTCGCACTGTCAAATCAACCATAAAATGGGAATACGGACCAGTGTATATTGAACTTTAAAGTGCAATTATTTTCATGTTTTGATCAAGTCCAGAAACAGATAACGTTAGTTTTGTGGTTGCTTTCATTCTTTAAAAAAAATTGTATATGTAGGTGTATTTTTTCCAGCTGGTGTTTGGCCTATATGTTTACCCACGACTCCACTTCAATCCAAGGATTCCCCTTTCGTCGCCGGATGGGGTTCTATATATTTTGGTAAGTTTCCTAAAAAAAAAAACATTTATTTATATGAAAAAGGTTCATTGATAAAATGTGCCAATGAAATTAACTCAACTCACATTTCTTTTATGACAATACCACAATTACGAAAAATAGGTATTTTTTACCACTCGTTTCAGTTTCTTTTTCGTGTACTAGTGAAATAAAGTAACTCGTGTTGTAAGGTAACACGTTCTTTAATTGTCCAAAACTTGTACACTCTTTTCCAAATAAAACAGGGCGAAAATGAGCCTTCTTAAGACTACGACTGGAAGGCAGTGAACGTTATTGTATTGAATTTTTTTAGAAGGGCCAACAAGTAGTATTTTGCAAGTTGTTCAGCTACCCATCGTAAGCAACTCCGATTGTAAACGGTCCTTTTCAAGATTCAGGCAGCAAGTTATCGACCATCGCGTTCTTTGCGCTGGTGATATCGAAGGAAGAAAGAGCTCCTGCCAGGGAGATTCGGGTGGTCCTCTGATGCTGCCCGAAAAAATCGACGAAGACCTAAGTGCCTTTTATGCCATCGGAATAGTTTCTTACAGTTTTATGTGCGCCGATCCAGACTACCCTACCGTTTACACTAACACCACAAACTTCTTGGATTGGATCAGATCAAATCTGAATTAGTTGTTTTGTAATTTGCTACAATTTGAAATTATGCATCAATTAAATAAATGATTTAGCAACAAGAAAACGAAATGCTTCGTAAAAGTGCAGTTTCTTTTATTTTGAAACTAAAAAAAATTCAATCACTTTCATTGGCATTTAAAGTAGGTATTGCAAAACTTAAATAAATAATACGTGGTGTCTCTAATATTATTACATAATCGAGATGTAGTTAAATCAAGGCCCGAATTTAAATTACAAATCGCAATTGCGTCAACAACATTGCAGAAAATTCTTAACAATATCACAGTGTGAGCAGCAACAGTGTCGAACAACACAATAGGTCTGTGCGTTTGTCCTGCACTTTTCTACACTTTTTGTACCAATCGTTCTTGAGAGAGTGATATGTATATGATATAATGTAAGTAGGAGTGAGAAAAATAGAGTAAAGTGCGTAGAAAGTACAGAACAAACGAACAAGCCTAATAAATAACCGAAACTAAAATACGTAATAACGCAGTTGTCTTCACCACATTCGATTCAGATTCACTGAAATGAGCAGTTCGGGGGCTACGCAAAATCCGCAGTGATTCGTTCAGAAGTCAAAGGGCAATAGTCCATCAGTTAAGAATTTTGCTGTTTGTTATTTAGGGAGGTCTTTCGCAGCTTGACAACTACAAGACGTGTGGTTGGTCGCCGTTGCTGTTATGGTCAGCCCTCTGTTACTGTTGTTGAAAATCGTAAAGGCCAAACCGACTTTTTCGGTGATTCCTGGAGAACAGAGCCCCTCTTGCAAACAACAGCCTGAACCGGCGTCACATCTGTGCAGGACTACCATCCGGGGTTGTACAGACTGCAAAAATATTAATAAATTCAGGAAATTGGATATGACGGTGATTTCTTGATTGCTTCCACTGTTTGTGTACCGCTGTTAAACAATTATTGGTCATTTAAGTTATTGTGCTCACAGCAGTTCTCAAACTAGTGAAAGGCTCTTGTACAGGCCAAACACAACTTTTGACAATTAAAAAAAAATATAATTAA
This sequence comes from Serrognathus titanus, assembly GCA_039766575.1. Classification (NCBI taxonomy): domain Eukaryota; kingdom Metazoa; phylum Arthropoda; class Insecta; order Coleoptera; family Lucanidae; genus Serrognathus; species Serrognathus titanus. Next base: position 3,663,792 of record CM077911.1, read on the forward strand.
AATAAATAAATTCTGATAACGACATATTTCTTGACCTTTAAAATCCATCCGTTCTCTTTTGAGAATGATGGTCTTACGAGCCATTGCGTGTGTGTTTGTTTACACGAAGTTAGAAATGTTTTTACAAACAACTTAATTATCGTTGTTACAAGTGAGATAATTGTTACTGTACTGTGCTCTCATTCATGTCAATTTAATCTGTTTTTTCTCCTCTCATTATCTCGTAACACAATATTTTTTCTTAACATTTGATTCGGCTTACATTAATAAGAAAATCCCTGTGGAAATGCCGTTTTGTTCATTAATTATTTCCAGAGTTCGCAGAACGTGTCAAGTATTTTTTCTTTATGAAGGCCACACTTTTTTTAAAATTTATTTTATTGTGTATAAACATTAAATCCTGGAGTGGAATAAATTGTGAGAAATACAGGTTTTCGTGGCTCGTTCCTCTCTTTTGTTATAATTCTGATTGATGTGTGTGTTTGTGGAAAAGTTGAAATTTCTTATCATTAATGTATAACATAGTTTAAATTTGCTGAATGTGTTAATTTGAAATTCAAAATCTGGAACTTTCGTTTTTTAAATTAATTTGAACTGTGCTTGATTATATTTCCTTTTTTATAACGTTCGGAACCTCTTTTCCATTGAATTTCAGTCGTGTGGAGACTCTGAAGTGTTGACAAGCCTTGAACTTCAACATGACCCAAAAATCGATCGAGATTTGGAGAGATTGAATATTTACTTACGAGTACAATTCCGAAACTTTTGAGGTCATCAGGTTCAATTAAATCCGTGTACATGAAAGACCTGGGCTGTGGTGACCCGCACTTAAAACTTTTCGCTACTTTAGTCATTTTACCGGCGAGGTCAGACCATTGATCGGCGTTGCACTCGAACCAGTTCAATTGGTTAAAAATAACTATTAAAGTCACGGCTATCACCTTGACGCACATTACTGTTTACGTTTTGGATTAGCTCTTTACTGAAAGTTTTCTGAAACTTGCCCGGCACAAGAAGGAAAGGAGCGCGAGTCTCGTAGTCGTGGCTTTATCTAAAATGTTGCTGGTATCTGTTCGGCGGTTCTAATTATAATATTGTGTGGCAAAATGCTGGGATGCTGTTTCTTTAAAACTTTTGATTTGATAAAGAGACACGTTAAAGAAAGTTCATCTGGCTGGTGACACCAGAAGGCGTTTCAGATCAAACGAATCTGACCCTCACCAATACAAACAGTTTATAGCAGGAGAGTCCTATCATACAATTTTTTTTCTGTTTTCATAATAGGTTTTATAAAAGTTCCAAAATTTTTTGTAGTATTTGGTTAATTGTACCAAGCGATTTTTTTAATTTTTTATCAACTCTTGCCATGGAATTTGGACGGCATGTCTTAGCTTTACTGTAAAACAGTGTCAGACAGTGCAATGACGTATTTTTCAGTTAAGCTTAGACATGCCGTTCAGATTTCATGGCAAGAGTTAATTAAAAAAAATTTTAATCACCAATGACTTCTAGTTGTTGATAGTAGGAGATGTAAGTAATTGTAATATAAAAAGAATAATTCTAGGAAAAATAATGATTCAAAAAAAAGTGTGAAATTAGTGATGAATAATTGCCATAAATTCTTACTAGCACGTGCGTATGTACCTACGTGTATAAATCGATGAAAATTCCAATTAGATTAGCATTAATTAAAATATGAAAAACAAGTTTAGATACTTAATCGAATTATGGATAAAAATATAAAATGATCCTACGAAAAATAAAACAAATTTACAAAAAATAAATAAATGAGTGTACTTACAATTATTATTCCAGTTGCTTCTGTTTCCTCTAGCTTCAACAAATCAGAATATAGAAAAGCCCTAGGTTGGGGAATCTTGCAAACAAATTTTTTGGCTGCTACAAACAAATCAGAAATCTTCACTAATTTATTGGATTCCCCTGCTTCCGCAAAATTCAAAAGGCAAAACGCGATAAAAACAAAACTCTTGGACTGCATTTTTACTTTTCACAAATTCATTTAACTGGCAATTCTTGCACATACGTTTCGCTTGTCGTTCGATTAGTGTGAAATGCCGCGTTTGAAGGTAATATATAAAGCCCAATCTTGGTTTGCCTGGAGCTAGGTAAGTGTGTTGACGCAAGAAGGCGCCTTGATTAGAATGTAAGAGTGATAAATTCCATATTTTCCTTCGAAGAGTGATGAGAAAATTATTACGCCATTGTTTACATTGTTTGGAGTTTCCGTCGATTTGTGGTCGTTTTGAATAAAATATCCTGTCCTTTATAAATGCGAAAAAATGTTGTCATTTCAGATGTAAACAATTACATGCAGCGTCACAAAAAATATCATTTTTGTTAGTTTTTATTGAAAGCTAATATTTCATTAACTAACACTTGGGAACCTTTTTTTTTCAACAGAATATCTGACTATTCGTTTAGAATTCTGTAAAAACATGATACATGTAAGCAACGCACAAGGGCGCCAAATTGTACTTAAATAAATAAATATGTAAAACTAAAAATGAATTGCTTTTGAGACTAAAATAAAACAAAAAAAAATTATTAATTCAGCAGAATTAGTTTTAAATAGATACAGTACGCGTATGTCAGCTAAGGTCATATCTATGCTTCGTTCGATAGTTGTTTGATTAAAAAAACAGATTAGTTTTTCTATATTTATTTTATGACAGCAGCAGCAGCAGAATTTCAGGATATTTTTAACAATCATTTCTACATTTTAGCGAATAACTAATTGTTTGTCTCTCTAAAGGGAAGTACAGAATGGAGTGAATGACGCATTCTAAACGGTGTAAATGATCCGCAGATGCTGTCAGCTGTCAAACGAATGTAAATACAAAAGATAACATGCCAGAAACTGCTACTGACCGCAGTCTCTATTACATACTGTTTTGTATAATTGTACAACTGTCAAACGAATGAGTTAACGGTGTCGCAGGAGTATTTAAAGCACATTTATTCTGCGTCTAAATTAAAGATGATTTTAAAACATTTACACATTGTAATATTATTCAAATAACAACTACAACTTATTAATCTGATAGATTGTGGAAGAAATAAAAATTAAACGTTACAATTTTTTTGTAATAAAAATATTTATTTAAATTGGAAAACATATTATTATAGATTTTTTTATAGGCGTAATAGTGTAATTAATAATTATAAAAAGCAATAAATTTAATACATTTGCAACAGTGCTGGTAACATTGGTTACTGTCAATTGCTTTTATAGCTGTCATTTCAATAATCAATACCTCTACCAGCAAAGTTGATATTCAGGAAAGCAACAAAACATAATTAAAAAAAGCACCAAGCACTTAGGAGACGTTTTGACACAGACCGAGTGCAAAAGGCGCTAGATCTGATGCCAAAAGGACTATACTGGTAACCGTGACGAGTAAAAGCATTTTCGGGGATCACCTACAACGCGTCGTGATAAGATTATTCGTTGTTTGTGTATGGTCGGCTAATAGTTACTGTCCGCGTGCAGTATACACTGTGTTGATGTATTTTTCAAACGAGAAAATAGCACATACTATCAAATAAGTAATTGAAATTCGTCATGAAACGATCGTCTTTTTTTTGTTTCGTTTACAATGAACCAGTCAAAATTGTCGTTAAAGTCTTTTGGTTTTCTTGTCCTTTCGAAGTGTTTGTCAGTTACACACTCAGTCATCTTTTGTTTTCATTTTCTTTTTCCTTTTTGGTCTATTTATTTTTTTATGTTATGCTAGTTTTCTCTGCAAAAAGAAAGTAATCATAATTATGCGAACCAAATTCGTCGTGATATCTTTGTTTTTCTCTTTTTCAAGAAGAATATAATAGAATTGTGATTGTCTTTTGTTTTTGGTTATAGTCTTCTTACGTAGGAAGTCGTCTTGTTTTTGTTTGTCGTCTCATTTTGTTTTCGACGAAGAAATGAATGTCAACAGTTTTGTTATGAATGTCAATAGTTTTGTTATGAATGGTCGATCGTTTTTTGTTTAATTTTATTTTTTGTTTTGGGCCCATTTTCGTTAGTTTATCTGCAAAATACTAATTATTAGTCCAACAAATTCGTCGTAATTATGATGAACTTTTGTTTCTCGTTTTGTGAACTGATCAATCTTTGGGTTTTGATTTTTTTTTGTTTCTCGACAAAGAAATTAATACAAGTTCTCGGCTGTCTTTTATTTTCTACATTTTTTCTTTTTATCCTAAGGGACCGAAAAAAGAAATAAAAAGTTGTTCAATAATCAAGGGTATTTTATTTATATTTTTATACAGCCTGTTTCATTGAAGATGCAATAAACATTCTGACATTATTTCAAACAAAATATCTTAATAAAAAATTTTAATCGGAGTACCTTGAAATTTGTATAATTTGGAGTTGATGTTTTTTGAAATTCTGTAGCGCGCGGAATCGTGAAACAAAACCGGCGATCTAAATTGCATTTATGAATGGCACACAGCTGCAGGGGGGTAATAAATCCATAAACAGCGAAGAAATTTATGACTAGATTTTATTTTGCCCTTGACCGAAAGCTCGTGTATTCAACTTTGCCACACGTCGAATGCAGGTGCGAAGTGAAATCGCGTGGATATTTAAACTTATTTCATTTAGTAATAAATTACAAATGTGGGGCTATGCAAAAATATGCATTTAGTATGTATGTTGTCGCACATTACAAATTGTTATTAAAATACAATTTGTCGAATCTTATAAAGAAAAACATTTATTTTTATTACATTATTATTATTACAAGAAATGTTCAAAAATGCCTCCTTCTTGCTGTACACACACAATTATTCGTCGTTCCAGTGCACGCCACACATTATCCTACAGATTGCGTTCCCGATTTCGTACGTGAATCCATTCATCCTCATTTAAAGTCCATCCTAAAAATATGCGACTTTGCTTTCCCTTCGATTTTCTCTAAATTTATTCATTACAGAGAAAATTTTACAAAGAAACTTTTCTTTCTTGTCCCGACATCTACTCGCATACCAAGTTTGTTGCATCTTCAATGAAACACCCAGTGTTTAAAGAAAAAATGTCAAACGCAAGTTTAAGTGAAAATTAATGCATTTTTCCGATGGTTCTCTGTATTTTTTCTGTTTCTTTTTTTATTTAACTCTTACTAGAATAAAACACAAGAAAAAAGTGAATTATGAAAATGTATTACCCCAGCCGGATAAGAGCTCTGTCTCATTAAGTTGTGTTCAGGGTCATTCATTTCACTAAAATAAAATATTTAAAGAATCGTCTATTTGGCCAAGCAGAGTAATAAGAAACAAACATATTCTGAAATACAGGAAAAAAGAGAACAATTAATTTTTACAATACAGAATATTAATTAAATTTAGAAGAAAGAAAAGTTGAAGAAATTATGATTTCCTTCATCTATAAAAGTCTTTGCTTCCCACACTCAAGCTTCTTGAGCTTGTTGAAAAGGCAAATTTGGTTATGGTTGACATACTAGATGTTTTATTCCTTTTTGGCATTTACAATGCAAAGCATTTATTTAAAAACTTCACTGTTTTATGCCAACACCTAGTAAATAGTTGAAATTCCATGTATATTGCAATATTTTAATACACAATATTGTTGTTGATTGTTTACAATTACAAAAATTGAATTAAATCTTATAGGAATGCAAAACTTATTTGTTTGTGCAATTAAAGTAATGCTTGGCAAACGTTTCTGCCACTAATAAAGGAAAAATTAAAGACGCTTCTGCATGTATTTTAACAGGCGTCGCCTCTTTCTTGATTTTACCCCAAGAAACTGCTTCATCTGGACTAGCACCTGAATCACTACCGTCAAACTCTGAGGACGTATTAAGGTATACGGCAAAATCTGCACCATTTCTCTGCAAGAAAAAACAACTTTCTTAACACTTAAATAAATAAAGGTAATAGGTACTTACCATAAGATTTGCATTACAAATGTGATGTTTGATAAGACCACCTCCAATGATCACAACTCCACTATTCGCAGCTTTCAAGGCCATTAAATTTATTCGCCTTAAATCTAATGTACAAAAATAATATCACACATACGATAAATAATAGATATTACCTGATATTATATCTACGACTAGCCCTGGATTTTTAAACGATTGAAAGAACATTATATCACCCAAACTTCCGTCAGTTAAAGCCGGACTGAAAACTGGAATCTGATTTTTGGCCGCCCAATAATAAATGCTCTGTTCGTTGTTAATTCTCTCGCCTAATCTTTGCACGATCTTACTCGGAGTCCACAGGACGCCGTTTACTTTCTGCTCCGTCAACATTTCGTCGAGTAAGGGCGTCAGCCAATCTTCGAACTTGCAGTAATTATCGTTAGGTACTAACAAATTACCAATTCGATTGATTCCATTATTCCTGAGTGTCCGTCCGTCCATATGGAAATCCCCCAGAAACGTGGGGGCCAAACACTTGATGAAATCTTCTTCTATTCCACCTGCTGTGGTTACAATACAGTCTATCTAAGAAAGCACATTAGATACGGGTCGAAGTAAAAATGCAATAATTTACCAACTTGTGTTGAACTAGAAAGCGTATGGTTTCTCTTAAGCCACTGGAAACTATGTTGGAGGTATATCCGAGGAATATGGTGCAGTTATTCTTGACGCTTATAAACGGGTCTTCCCCATCATCGTATCTTTCACCTTCTATAGTTTTACGTCGACATTCAATCATTTTATTTATTTCTTTAACGGCGAGGCCGAAGTTAGTCGCCTGAAAGCCTGTATGCAGATATGAGTCGAGTAACTTGCTGTAGTTTAAGCCAGAATTCCAGTCATAACCAGAAACGACGTTTTTTAGGTATGCCACGTTTGTTGTTGTCTTCTTGAGGACGGCATCTTCTACAATTTGTGGTATTTCTTTAGACATATTTTTATTTTAGTAAAAATAAACTTCAAAATACCAGGCGATTCTAACCTAAAAATTCAAAATGTTCAATGTTGCCAACTTTAAATGTTAAGTCTATACTAATAACTACTAAATGATTTTAACATTTTATCATTTGAATTTGTGCTTAAAATTTACATATTTTTAATTATAAATGTGTGAAATTTATTAAATTTATAGTTTTTTTTCTCTTTTACGTGCGTGTGTTATTGTTTATACAGATCAGTAAGTATGGTTGCCTACATTTGCTATATAATTCAAATTTTTAAATTATCTAATAACCTTAAATATAATGGGCGCAATTTATTGTTAAATATGTCAATTTAGCCTGAAATTTATGGCAATGTCGTACGAAATTGGTAAGTTAATTTTAATTTTGATAGCGGAACTGCGCAATTTGGTTAACACGAACTTATTGACCGACCTCTCGTGGAGCAATGACACTTCAGCATAAATTCTTACATTTTAATGATTTTAGTATTTTTCTAAATATTTATGTGTGTCTCATGATTTATAGTTTATGTGAACCCATAAAACATGCAGCGGATGATATGTTTTTTGTGTTACAGCATTAACATAACGGAGGTTACCAGGGGTAGTCAAAAAGTTCGGGGTTATACTTGTTGAGATAAATTAAATTCAATAGATGGCGCAATTTTCCCATTTTATAAATAATTGATGTTTTCATTACCACCAGATAATTTTCATTCATTTGGAAAAAGTACCTAGTTTTAAATAACTGTTATTTCAAAATATTCAAAAATTTTAAACATCGGATGGCCATTAACAAATATCAGTTCTTGTTAAGAACAATAAAATTCGGAATTTATAAGAATTCAAAATTAGAGGAGTTTCCAGATGCATTTAGTTTTTTAGTTTGGTAGGAATTTAAAAACATTTGCAAATATTACGATTGCCAATATTTAAAATGATAATACATACATATATTATTATGCTATACTATGACTTACCAAATTAATTTTTTTTCTTATATGATATTTTCTAGTTTTTTTAATTAAATCATAACTTAAATTTTGTATTGTATAATAAACGTATATTTGTTCATTTTATTAGATAACTCCTTTTAATTTTTCACTTCGGTGCATTAAAAAAAAACATGTAAGTAGATATTTCTGTTGTAAGTGTTTCTAGTATACCTATTTAGAGGCCCGCTGCTAGGGTGTCGTGTGCAAAGCATATTTTGGCGCCCTTTTAAAATTCTGAACAAATTAATGCTTTACTATTTAATTCGATATTTGCAAACATTTAATTGTATGTGCTGTAGTGAATTTAGGGTTTGTTTTGATTTATTTTTAAATAAAATAGTCGATGAGACTAATAACTAATTTATTAACAAAACTTAACACTAATTTATTTAGAGCAGACTATGAATAATTTATTTTTACAAGCCGAGCAATTACACAGTAACTAAACTCTACGTCGAACTCACTGAAGTCTGATCTGTGCTCCCCGTGCGCGTATATTTAAACCCGGGGAGGCTTTTCACAGCTTCTCTTCTAGAGTTTTCTGTCTGCGGAATCACCGCGAATCGCTCCCGACACTTCCGCGGGCGGCCCCGGCTAGGCGAGTGCATGATTCACCGTCGCCCGTAGTTCGTCACATTGCCTCCTTCTTAAAAACGTTTCGTCTCGGAACGTTCCTCGTCATAGCCTTGAAAGAGGATGTCGAAAACGACATGCTGGCCCTTTTCTGCAATTTCCGGTTTGTAAGAAGTAGCAGTCCACAGGTTTCTCATTTCCAACAGCTGCCTGTGGGTGGTGACTGCAGACCAGGACTTCTATCTCCGTTCCGTTGAAGATAACTTCTATCGTGCTTCGGATTACCTCCAGTCCAGCCCATCAAGTCCCAGCCCAACTTGGGGATGGCTAATTTAGTCTCTTTGCCTTCTATCAGCTGCCTCTTCAGGCTACAAAGAGCTCTCCACATACTGTGATAATCAGGTTTACCGTTTGATGTCTTCTTCGTGACTAAGTAGTACACGCGTCGTCTCTGATCTGCTCTCGTGTCGATGATCTGCAGGCTCTTGCCCACCATGGGATTCTGTCTTCGAAGTACCTCGACTTGACCAAATTTCTTCCAGAAGACCTGGGCTATCCCCTTGGACATTCGTAGGTCTTCTACCACACAATGGGCCAGACTGTACTCTGGTGGCACTTGAAAAAGGTCTTGCTGTCTCTCCGTGGTTACTCCAAATCGTGCTTTACTTCCTGTGGCGTGATGACCTTGCGTCGTTTGTACTGTCCCTTCATTTTCTTCTCCCTTGTAAGGAGCCATCCGATTGAAGTGGATCACTTTGGGCTTGCCATTCGGAATCTTTTTGATATGGTATATGACATCGTTGATCCGTTTTATCACTTTGTAAGGACCTTCCCAAGATGCCTGCAATTTTGGGGACAGACCTCGACGTCTTTGAGGATTATAAAGCCATACCACTGCTCCGGGTTGGTATCCCCCATTCTGCGCGTTGACGTCATAATACTCCTTCTTTCGGTCGCTGGCGATCTGTATATTGTGACGCACTTGATTGTGAATGTTGTCCATTTTCCTGCGCAATAACTAAACTCTAAGTCTCCTCGTGTTCGTGTATTTATACCAGAGCGGCTTTTCCAGCAGCTTCTAGAGTATTTCGACGGCGGAATTATCGCGAATCGGTTCCAGACATTTCCGCGGGCCGCCGCCGGCCAGGCAAGTGCATGACTCACCCGTTGCCCTTAGTTCGTCACAGTGCTATTTTCTTATCTGAAAAACGAATCAACACGGTGTATACTGCACGCGGATGCTTTCTAAAGGCAGTAAGCTATTAGCTGATTGCACACGAATAATCTTATCACGGCGCATTGTAGGCGATCCGCGAAAATGCCAACATAATTAGCTTATACTCATCAGGATTGCCAATTTAATGCTTTTCGTAGCAGATCTAGCGCCCTTTGGACTCGTCAGTGTCAACATTTTGTCTCTTAGTGCCTGGTACAATTTCTGGTGTTTTTTTTTGTTGATAGACACTGTCAACTGTCAAACGAATTACAATTGTTGAATACTAGAAACTGCGCACAATAGCAGTTTCTGACATGTTATATTTTTTAAATTCGTTTGACCACTTGACATCATCTGCGGAGCATTTAGATCGTTTAGAGTGCGTCATTCACTCCATTATGTGTCCCCCTTCAGAGAGACAAACAACTACTTATTCGCTAAAATATAGAAGTGATTGGTAAAAATTTCTGATTTCCCGAAAGAGTAGTTGCTCTCATAAAATAAATATAGACAAATAAATCTGTTTATTCAATCAAGCAATTTTTTGGTTTATTTTAATGTTTCCATAAAAAACAACCATTCGTGCTTTAAGACTAAATCTGTTGCTTACGATTTTACTCTGGTTGGCAACTCTAATACTTGTGACACGCCGACGTGCTACCTTGTTTGTTGACTTTTACGGACAACCAAATAACAAAAAAAAAAAACGGTCCAAACAAAAAACAAATTAAACTCATTGACAAATTAATTAACTGGACTGAAAAATTTACTGCCTGAACTGAAAGGAATGAACGCGTATGCACCGGAAAGGTTTATTTCTGATAAATTCCTAGGCCTTTACGGACTTCCTGTCATAAACTTTCCAATGCTTATTGCTCGTGATCGTCGAATTAAACCTGGCCTACGTTGTTGTAACTAGATTCTAATTTGGTGAGACGGTGAATAAATTTGAGAGATGGAAGGAACTAAATATGTATAAATGAAAATGCGGGACGTTAAATTTAATTAATTATTTATTGCGAAAAAAAAGGTAAAAACTTCTTCTACCAGCCACTGAGGGATCTGATAAAATGAGCATAAAAACCCTAGTGTCTTAAACGAATACAGAGCGATACAAAAAGTACGGTTATCAAGAAGTACAGTAAAATTCGCTTAACGGATTTCACGTCGAATATCGTAGCGATCTAACTTACTTCAATTCACACACAGCTGGTGGCTTGGTGCACACGAAATTAGTGGCTGTGGCAACTTTGTGACTCAACTCCATTAACAAGTAATTTTTGTTCAAGATAGCTTGGTCTTAGTACTAGGGTTTGCCACCTTAGATCGTACTCCAAAACCCGCTATGAATAATCAATTAACGCACAGTGTGACAGTGTGCCTACAGTGTACTTAATTAACGAAATAATTAATTGATTAATCAGATGTTGGGAGAAGTATGTGATACAAAATGTCGCCCTTAGCGATCAATCTGCAAGATAATTAACAGCAACTACCGCTAGTTTTTCAGGGACTCCTGTCAGAGGTGATGGGGAAACCCTATCTCTAGCTAACCTAATTAATTATGGCTCTTTGAGTAGGATCTTTCATCAACTACATCCAAATGCCTTAGAGGGTGGTACAATGTACGCCTTTTTTCAGATCCCTCTACGTGTTTTTCGTCGGCTAAACCTATTATCTAACTAATTTGTTTGCGCAATGGATCCAAATGACTGTTTTATCGGCACTCCGCTTTTGCGGTTATGGTACTTTCAGTCTCGACAAATTGCTTTCAATTAACCTGCAAGTCTTTAGGCAAAGACCACGCTTCAGTCCACACACAGGGTGTGTGAGAAGTTCTGTTAAGAAGATGACTATTTATAGGTGGTTGTTTGGCCTCATAATTTTACGAAATTCGTACCGAGCAGTAAATTGGACTTGATTTCTGGAATTAGATTGTGCTGGCCGCACTTGGTTTCATCGGCAGATATAACTTTGCCTTAGGTCAGTAGTTCGAGCTGCAGACTTCCCTGAACAAATCGAAATAACACCGATAATGTGTTCTCGACTTGTCGGAGAATATCGCAAAAAAGTAGAACTATTTTACAAGAATATACTGTATTTGAATTTGCCCAATAGATATGAGGGGGCAATTAATTGACTCTAGTTGATTAAATCACAGCACGTGCAACCTACCGAACTTATTGAGTTTTAAACTCGATTCAAATGCAAATTCAAGTACTAAAAATAAACAAAAAATTTACCTAAGTAATACCAATATTGAATTTTACAGATTCTCTGGCCACACAGCCAATTAAAATAATTCTTAAACAATTTATATCGCCAAGTATGTGAAAAAGAAATATAAACTAATGAAAATTACCTATCCGCGTTCCGAGATTAGCGCAACACACTCACTCACTTGTTTTTAGATACACTCACGGCGTCACTATCGTGGTGCGAATGCGGAAGTATTCGAGTTTTTGTTTGTTTAATTGCCTTTTTCTTAACACGATGGATTTTTGATCGTACCGAAATAAAATGACAACTATAATTATGAGAAAAATGTGAAAACAACTGCAAAGCATTCAAAGGAAACTTGTCAAGTTAAATCAAAAATTCAACCGTTCGCTCGAGAGATTAGAATCTTTCTGTCTTCCGTTTTTGCTTTTCCCTTCGCAAGTAACTAAATTAACCTCCTCTCTATGTCCCCGAAGTAAGTTTTAAAAACCCCCCTGACCAATAACCGCTGCTTTAGCCCCGAAAAATCACGCCTCAGTATTTCCTGCACCATACTTGTAAATTATGGAACCCCAATTATCTTGACGGCTATATGTCCATGGGTGGTCTTTCGCAAGTTGCAACCTTCCAACACTTCATAATAAAGTGATCCTGCAAGTGTCTATTTGACATTTTTAAGTTTTCCGTCCTTACGTTTGCACATTTACCAAACAAAACAAATTTCTTTCCATAAAATTGATCCTCTTTCTAAAACTGACATTCCTAACACTTGAGCGTGACCAATTTCATTCAAAGATTGAAAATAGCGCAAATTAAAATTCCAAACCGTTTGATTTATTATTGACTTAAAGTGCAATTTGGGGCAGGACATAAATATTACAAATCTTTATAGTGTCGAGCTGGGGGTTTCAGCGTCTCCTAAAAGACCGTCGTTGCCTAGACAGGATTTCCTTCCGGTGGCAATTCTACTCCTCGTAACATTGTTTGTTATTTACAATTAAACAAGCAATAACCCGATTTGTTTTTAAACGCAAATCCGCGACCGTTTCATACTCAGTAAATACGACCGTGTCGTATAATCCGTTCCTGTTCTGCACTGCAGAACGAAACATAGGTACGACATTAGGCGGCATACGCATTCTGTATACCTATTTATCTACCTTACTCTAATAAAAACTAATTCTGCTGAAATAAAATTTACATAGAAGGTGCGAATAATTACTTTTGCTATGTTTTAGTCTCAAAAGTAATTCATTTTTACTTGTACATACAATAGGCGCCCCTCTGATTAGGTGCCTTTGTGCGTTGCACAATCTGCACAACGAGCAGCGGCGGGCCTGCCGACTTATCTAACACCAATTACTAAAGTCTCTGCATTATCATAATATCCTGGCAAAGGCCTAGCTGTATGTAATTAATATCAATCTGTAAAAATAATTAACATAAATTAGCAATATTTAACAAATATACTGCTTCAGCTTCCCTTCTTTTAGAGTTGTTGTAATTGTTTGTACTTGACTGTTTAGTTATAAGATTTCTTACAGATATTTAATATTTACAGCTTCTTTAATAGCAGTGGCTTTCCTATGGGGCTCAACGAACCCCCTAATTAAGAGAGGTTCCCACGACATCGTCAAAGTTAAAGGATCCACAGCAATAACGCAGTTCCTGCTTGAAATAAAATATTTAGCAACAAATGTAAATGTACGAATCTCGTCGTCGTCATCAATTACCTTCATGTTACAGAATTTCGTGTTTTTTAGTATTTGCTGCCGATGGCGTTAAATCAGTTTGGTTCCATTTTGTATTTCCTCACACTTCAAAATGTCGACTTGTCTTTAGCAGTTCCGGTAGCAAATTCACTTACGTTTGTTTTCACCGCCTTAAGTGGCATTGTACTTAAAGAAGACTTTCCGAGTAAACGTAAGTTTTTACGTTGTGTTATGTACAGTTGTGAGTAAAAAAAATGGTCGTCATTAACAATCTTTGCACTATGACAAGAGTTCTTTTGTGAAATTGTCGCGTGATTGTCCAAAGATATGTGTATGTGTGCAGGCCTGCTGCTAGGGTGTCGAGCGCCTTTGTGCAAAACATATTTCGGCGCTCTTTTAAAATTCTAAAGAAATTAATCCTTTACTATTTTATTCACAAATGTACAGAAGAGTCAATATTTGCAAACATATAATTATATGTATATTTTCCCGTCTGAAAAACAAATCAACACAATGTATACTGCACGCAGATGCTTCCTAAAGGCAAATGAATCTGTTTTTTTAATCAAGCAATTTTAATAAAAACTAACTCTGCTGAAATAAAGTTTACACACAAGGTGCTGCAGGTGAAGAATTATTTTTGCTATATTTTAGTCTCAAAAGTAATTCATTTTTGTTATATGTATGTATTTATTTAAGTACAATTTGGCGCTCCTTTGATCAGGCGCCCTTGTGAATTGCATAATCTGCACAAAGGGCAACGGCGGATGTTCTATTTGTCAAATTGATTAAAATTTAACGTACCCGACAATCTGACGATTCCTTCAAATTTTTTAATGATATTGACCACCATTTTTTTGCCAGCGGCGGTATAACATGCATATTTATTAAATACTGATTTATTTTATTTTTAGGTACTTACATAGGTATGTGTTTGGTCTTGTTGGGAACTTCCATATGTTGTTACGACAAACATTTACGTCAACACCTTGATTAGCAAATTGCTATTATTCCATAAGCGTTTTATTTACATAAATAAATAAAGTGTGTAGAGATCGTAAAAAAACCTTAAATGTTATTCTTTACATTAATTTTTATTGAACATATACATATATAAATACACACATATCCTAATTTGTGATTTCGTCTGACCTACGCGCTACACAAAAAAAAACTGTACCTAATGTAAAGCTAATCAGAAAATATGTACACCACCTCTTGATTTCGTTAACAGTTCCTTCGAGAAAAATAAAATAAATTAAAAAAAAAAAACAGCAAAACTAATTTCTTTTAATAATAGCTGCTTGGTTTCTAGCAAATCATTATTGCTAAAAGTCCTAATACATAGAAAACTATACAATCTCGGACTTGTCTTTTTGCTTAAAATTTGTGTTAAGTATATACTATTTATATTTTATTTAAATCTTATATCAAAAATACTACTCTCAGCACTCTCGATACTCCTTTGATTTTCGTTCAAGTTGATATGATTAAATAACGACAAGCGTGTTTTTTTTTCTTCAAAAATAATAACATATAAAAGTGACTAGGAAAATTCACCTAATAAATTAGTTTTTCAATTACTGCTTTTTGCTTAGTATCCTAGAGGTTTTTGGGCACAAGCACCCAATGTAAGATCTCTCTCAGTTGCTAATCATAGTTTGTCAGTTCATGGTGTTCTCTCAAGATCTTCGTTAGGTGGCTTAATCGTCGATGGAATCGGGACTTGCTCCAGAGGTAAAATTGGCCTTGTGCTGTCGAAGATTTTGTTGTCCTGACTGTGGTGGTTCTGTTGGTTCAAGTTTTGGGTGAGACGCTGATTTTCCGACGTCAGTTCTTGAACCCTTGTCCTCAGTTGCTCTATTTCAGAAACCATTTGGCTTATTTGCTTTTCCTGTATTGCTGAATCAACGTTGGTGTAAACGGGTTGTTCGTTGATACGATCGGCGATTTCCGGAGCTTCGATGGTTTCACCATATCTAACGTTCGTATTTAATTGTTTGTTGTAGACGAGGGCGTTCTCCGAACTGAACTGATTAGGTATGTAATTGATGTTTTGACGCTGATATGGATAAGGTTCGACTGGTTGATTTTGGACGATGTTGTCGTGATCTGTGGTCTGCGATAGCTGACGATCGGGTTGGTCTTCACCCACGTTTGAAGGGATTGGTTCGATGTTGATTGGGTCTTGTTGGATTTGGTTGTTGAAGTTTTCGATGTTGTTGGGCTCTGCCTGTCTGACTTGATTAGAGATTTCGGCGTTGATTGGTTGATACTCCAGTTGACTGTACAAGGGGTTTATGTTGATGGGTACGTTAGAGCGATCCACGTCGAATTGAGGGAGATTTGCCACAACCGCTGGTGGTAGTGATGGGGTCGTTTCTGGTACGTAACCTAAATATCCGTTCTTCCTGGGTGTCACCGGTTGTTCGCTCAGTAAAGGACAGTGAGCCCCTCCTGATATCTTTGTGTGGTTTATCTCCATCGATGAGATTATTTCGGGTAAAGCCGCATCGCATAAAATTGGATTATCTACAACAAAAGCAAACAATAGTATTCCTTTGATTAAGTGCGAATTTTGTAAGTGTACCGTGTAAGTTGATATTCAGAATTCCCCACATGTCAGAGTGGATGCCATCAAGGATGCGGCAGTGGGTTTTGCTGAGCAAATCTCTGCCGAACGCGATTATTTGATTGTGAGATAGATCCGCCCAGCACAGAACTGGTAAACCATGGAAATCCCGGTCCAAAATTGTTAGATTGTTATAAGACGCCAGTAATTCTTGCAACGATGGTAAAAATGTCTGCAATTACGACTTTTAGCGACGGGCCAAAAAAATCTTGATACTTTTTACCTTGCTGGTCTCTTCAAGAGTCTTCAATCTGTTGTGCGAAATATCCAACATGTTCAAACGATCAAGCCCGATTAAATCATCGGGCAAAATTTGGCTGAGTTTATTGTAGCTCACTTCCAATCGTACCAAGTTTCTAAATCCGGATACAGCCCCATTCAGAGTATGAAGTTCGTTATGATCCAACTTCAAATGCCGCAAATTCGATTCCCATTCGACTAAATTCTGAAACCAAAACGATTTTCGAAAACCATGAAGATAACTGCCCAGGATTTTTCTTACCGGCGTAAACCCGTTTAGATCCTGGATTTTATTGAAGGACAAATCCAAGACGCTTAGTTTGTGGAGGCCCCTCAGTTCTTCGAAAGAAAACCTCCTGAACCAATTGTGCGTCAAATTTAACGCCGTTAAACTGACTAGCGGTCGCATTGAATTATTCAACGATGATAGGTTATTATAACCCAACATTAAACTTTGTAGTTTTGAAGCTTCGGCGAAGTCATCTTCTTGTAACTAAAAGGAAAAGTCAATGCACTCTAGATTTATCTATAATTTGGTACATACCATGATTATCTGATTATGTTCCAACTGAACACGTTCCAACTTCCTGCTTCTGGACAGCGTACCATCAAGAGTTGCGAGCCTGTTGTTATGAAAAAACAGCGACTCTAGGTTCGTCAGATACCTCAAGTCTTGGGGCATCTTCTCGATTTGATTATGCGAAGCGTGTATCATCTTCAAGTTCTGCCCGTTTCTGGGAAGTTGATTATCCAAAGAAGTCAACTTGTTCATGTTGATGAATAACCATTGCAAATCGGAGAGGTGACGCAAGGTTCCGTTCAAGTCTTTCAATTTGTTGCGCGCCAAATGCACTTTGTTTACAGACGATGGAATGGTGTTCGTGTCTATTCTTTCCAACCAATTTCCAGGAATGACCAAACTTTGTAGGTTCTTAAAACCCTACAGTCAAGCATTAGTCATGCTTCAAAGTCACACAAAAAAAATGTCGATACGTACGTTTAGCGAACCTTCTGGTAAATACTGAACTTGAAGTCGACCAAGGTCTAGTGTACCTATGTTGGGCATTTTTTCTAATACTTGTATCGGTATGCTCGGTACTGGATTGTCTGCTAGACTGAAGTATATTACGTGAGACAAACCCGAAAATGAATACGGGTTTAATTCACTGTAACAAAAAAAAATATTTTCGATTTTTTATTTGTATATACGAATGTTATAGAATGTGTTATCTTTGTTATTATTGTGAAAGCGATTAACAAATCATGTAAGCGATGGTATTTTCTGCGTGCAAAAAATTTGGCGTCGTCCAGACGTAATAGAAAACACGATTAAGTACTTGGTATATTTTTAACAACAAAAATGACTCGACTTCGTATTACAATTGACCTGTAATTAGTGGTCAAAATTAATGTACCTACAAAAAAAACATCATTAAAAGTGATTGATGGGATGTTATTTAACCGTTAAGTTTAATTTCACGGCGAAAATAAAAAGTGTCTTGAGCAAAATAAGATTCCACAGGTATGAGATTGCGTTTCCAGACGAAGAGACCGGGGGCTCTTGCTCATTCTTCCCGTCTTGCTAATGAGATGGACGGAAATTGAATTTCCGCAATTTAAAAGTTGCGAGGAATTCGTGTGGTTTGTCTTCTTCTGATTCAAATTACCATATTTGTTTCTAGCAAGGCAAAATGTAATCTGAGACTTTTATTTGCAAATTTTTACTGGTAATTAATCTTATATTTGATTGTTCTTAAGATGGTTTGAAATAAATTCTGGATGAAATATTAAAATGAAAGAGAAAAGACTTATAAAAACTACAAATTAAAAATCATTGCATAAAAATTCGAAATTCTATAACGGGTTGAAGGAAGAAAGCGAGAGGGACACTGTGACTTTCGTTTTTGGGAAAACCTTCCTCTGGAATGTGTAAAAATTGTGTCTGTGAAGCTGGCTCATCATTTCATGGAAAGTCATTAATTATAGTGAGTTCTGGCTTCATTTTTAATAGTTCTTTAGTTCCTGATAGATAAAATCGATAGTTTTATTCATTAAAGCAAAAAAAAGCCAAAGTGCAAAGTGAGAGGCCAGGTACACAGCAGAGTCTCACTTTGTCCTACGCAAAATTAACGTACCATTCTTATAGGAAGTTAAAAAATCTATAGTTCTACATGGGTTATAGAGAGAGTTCTAGAGAAAAACATTGCTATTTCTTAATTAAAAAAAAAACTCTAATAACACAAAAGGCATATTTACGGGAATACAGGTGAGACGCTGTCGAATATTCGACAGTTCTGTGAGCTCTATAATTTTTTTCTTGTAATTCGGAATGTATCCAATGACTTTCTGCAGAGTTCCAGCCATAAGCCTCATTAGATTATTTTTTGAGCAATTTTAAACCACGCGAAATCGCGAGTTATACACGTTATAAGCGAGACGCTATCGAATATACGACAGTTCTGTGAGCTCTATAATACTTTTCTTGTAGTTCGGAACGTATCCAACGACTTCCTGCAGAGTTCCAGCCATAAGCCTCATTAGATTATTTTTTGAGTAATTTTAAACCCCGCGAAATCGCGAGTTATAAATGTTATAAGTGAGACGCTGTCGAATATATGACAGTTCTGTGAGTTTTATAATACTTTCCTTGTAGTTCGGAATGTATTCAACCACTTTCCGCAGAGTTCCAGCCATAAGCCTTATTAGATGATTTTTTTCAAATAATTTTAAACCCCGCGAAAGTCGAATTATACACATTTTAAGTGAGGCGCTATCGAATATTCGACAGTGTATAACTAGCGATTTCGCGGGTTTTAAAATCGCTCAAAAAATAATCTAATAAGACTTATGGCTGGAACTCTGCAGAAAGACGTTGGTTACTTTCCGAACTACAAGGAAAAAATTATAGAGCTCACAGAACTGTCGAATATTCGACACTTAAAATGTGTATAATTCAATTTTCGCGGTGTTTAAAATTATTTAAAAAAATTATCTAATAAGGCTTATGACTGGAACTCTGCGGAAACTACAAACTACAAGGAAAAAATTATAGCGCTCACACAACTGTCGAAAATTTGACAGCGTCTCATCTGTATTCCCTTATATATGCATTTTGTGCTATTAGAATTTTTTGAATTAAGAAATAGCAATATTTTTCTCTAGAACTCTTTCTATAACACATGTAGAACCAAACATCTTTTAATTTCCTATAAGAATTGTGCGTTAATTTTGCGTAGGACAAAGTGAGACGCTGATGTGTACCTGGCGTCTCAGTTTGCACTTTGGGCTTTTTTTCGCTTTAGTGAGTAGAACTATCGATTTTATCTATTAGGAACTATCGAACTATTAAAAATAAAGCCAGAATTCACTATAATTAATGAGTTTCCATGAAATGATGCGCCAGCTTGACAGGCACGTAAAAATTTAAAAACGAAAAGTCTAATATTGGTGAATGCTACGAAATTTCAAAAATTTCAGTTTGCTGTCAAAATTACTCTTATTATCCTTAGTTGTCTTCTCCATCACATCATATCGAAATTTGAAAAAATCTACATTCAATTTGTCAATTAAATGGATATCGCAAGAAAATTGAAAAAAATAAAAGATAAGCCAAAGAAGAAACCGAAAAAGACTAAGAAGAAAAAGTTAAAAAACGTTAGTCTTCCTATTTTTGTAGAATTTAGTTTATGTTTTCTGAAGAGCAAAACAATTTTACGTTATTTTCCAGTTTTTTTCTGACCAATTGTCATTTGTTTACGTTTTTCGAGTTGATTTTGTTTTACTTTAATTTTCATCAAAACAATAATCATTTTTTTCTTTCGCTTTCATTTGATTAAAAGAATTCTTGATTGACACTTGTTTGTGACACTATTTTTCTTTGTTTCCAATCATTTCCCATCCCTAAAGATAAACGCAATTTCCGTTGCAAGCTGCATTTTTTGTTTCTATTTCATTTAATTTTTTGGAAATGAAGAAAAAAATAATTTCAGCTCTTTTCATTTGTTTGTGTTTTTCGAAATTATTTTGTTTTACATTGTTTTAATTTGCGATAATACAGCGATCACTTTTTTGTTTCTTTTTCATTTCATTAAAAGAAAAAATGAATTCCCGATCTTTTCTGACAGATTGTCATTTGTTTGAGTTTTTCGAATTGATTTTGTTGAATTCCAGCTCTTTTCTGACAGATTGTCATTTGCTTGTATTTTTCGAACTGATTTTGATTTACATTGTTTTAATTTTCAATGATACAGCGATTATTCTTTTTTGATTCTATTTCAATTTCAGCTCTTTTCTGACCGATTGGCATTTGTTTGCGTTTTTCGTTTTACATTGTTTTAATTTTCAATGATACAGCGATCATTTTTTTTTGTTTCCTTTTCGTTTGATTTTTTGAAAATAAATGAAAAAATTTAAAAAAGAACTTCAACTCTTTTCTGACCGATTGTCAATTGCTTGTGTTTTTTAAATTGATTTTGTTTTACATCGTTTTAATTTTCCATGATACAGTAATCATTCTTTTTTGATTCTATTTTCATTTCATTAAAAGAAAAAATGAATTCCCGCTCTTTTCTGACAGATTGTCGTTTGTTTGTGTTTTTCGAATTGATTTTCTTGAATTCCAGCTCTTTTTTGACAGATTGTAATTTGTTTGTATTTTTCTAATTGATTTTGTTTTACATTGTTTTAATTTTCAATGATACACCGATCATTCTTTTTTGATTCTATTTCAATTTCAGCTCTTTTCTGACCGATTGTCATTTGGTTGCGTTTTTCGATTTACGTTGTTTTAATTTTCAATGATACAGCGATCATTCTTTTTTGTTTCTTTTTTATTTCAATTTCTGAAAATAAATGAAAAAATTAAAAAATTTAAAAAAGATCTTCGACTCTTTTTTAACCTATTGTCATTTGTTTGTGTTTTTCTAATTGATTTTGTCTTGTTGTACATTGTACCTTTCAATAATGTAGCGATCATATTTTCTTTAATTCCAATCATTTACTGCTGCTAATAACAAACACAATTTCAGCCGTGATTTACATTTTTTCAATTCAAAAGATAAATTTCGGTTCCTTTCTGACCGAGTGTCATTTGTTTGTTTTTTCGAATTGATTTTGTTTCACATTGTTTTAATTTTCAATAATACAGCGATCACTCTTTTTTGTTTCTATTTTATTTCATTTTTCGAAGAAGAAAATAATTTCAGCTCTTTTCTGACCGATTGTCACTTGTTCTTCGAATTGCTTTTGTTTTGCATTGTTCTAATTTGCAATAATGCAGCGATCGAGTTGTGTTACAGTTCTTTTTTGAGTGTATTGTAGAAAAAGGATTTAAATTTAGTAAGAATGATTTTTTTTATTAACACAAGTTACATTCAAAATAGAACAAAACAATAGGCTTCGTGAAGAATTAAAAATGTTTAAAAAAGTTTTTTCGTGCGAAAGTAAAAGTTTCATGTTTTTTTTTTGGGGGGGGGGGGGATAGTGCGTGCTCTTCTAATGTTAAAGATTGTTTAAAGATCTACCAAATTCGGTTTTCAATTGATAGAATAATTTAATTTCTAAAATAATAATGTGGCGTTAGATGATTAAAAGAGTGCATTCCAAAAATAGATAAACTTATCACACCAGTGACGATTGAAATAACAAGTTTAAGGGTTGTGACTAATCAAGTCGAAGATAAAGATAATTTATGAATAAGACGTGTCCCAAAAAAATACATGTTTGTGACGGGACGTCGTCTGCTCGGGCAAATAACAAGTCGCCCTAAAATTCAGATTCGTCTGGTGCCTTGGCAATCGGCTGCTTAATTAATTAAGAAAATTCGGGATGCAGTACGGATCTGTTAATAAAAATCTCATTTTTGTGATAAATCTCCGAGAAGTTTAATTAATTTGTGTTGCGAGGTCAATGTTCCATTGGCGCCGGCAATGGTGGCGCCTCCGGTAGGTGCTCACTTTTAAATGAACTTTCAAAAGAATTTAATTAATAAGTTCTGATGGCTGGGCACGAGTCAGTCTCGCGACTTCCGCCTGTCATCGACTCAAGTAGACTGTGTCATTCATTCAGGAGCGCCCGGATGACTGACTGAAACAATCGACACACGCGCGTCTTGTTTATGAGCTTTTTTGTTGTTTACGTTCGTCTGCCGGACGAAAGCTGCTGCTGTCGCCGGTGCCTGATTTATTCGTGCCGCTGCATTCCGCGCATATTTTAAGGCGTGCACTTAATCAAGAAGATTTACGGAACAGGTAAAATTTCGCCCCGGGATATTTATATTTTGCAACTGTGCGGCAGCCTCCGCCAAAATTAATTACCACCTATGGATGGAAGCTAACATATAACAACTTCGCGCCACTCGAAAATCTTTTTTTTCTCTTTTTAATTACAGGCGAAATTTCATTTTATGTTTTGGATTTTTTTGTTGACAATTTACCAGAAGAGGCAAAGTAGAATTAAAATAAAATTATGTTTTTCAGTTACAATTATGTATCGCCGAAAAAATTAGAAAGCTTTGAGTTATCTAATCATTAGAGTTAGGTAAGTTTAGTTGATTTGGCGATGAATAGAAAAACTCCCAGCGAAAAATACGTCGCGTTCCAGCGAAATTACATCGCAATCAATCAGTCTCTCACGGGAGCCGGTCCTATCAACTGCTGCCGTTAATAATAAATAATTGATGTCTAACAGTCAATCAGTCAGGCAAACGATGGATAATGTATGCGCGTCTCATTCCCATGTTTAAAAGCTGCTTTGTAGACCGTGCACGTAGCAGTGCTAAATCGCTAAATGTTAGATCGGTGCACGTCTAATGGTCGATGGCGCCAATAGCTCCTGTTCTGGAAAGCTACCGGACGGCCACATTACAATTAATATTATGTTTGTAGTTTATATACTCTCGTTGTTGTTTTATCGATTATTCCCGCTTGGGTTTTACTTAATTGCTTGCGCGTGATTTCCGCAATACATCCGTTATGTAACAACATACAATTTCTATCGAAACAAAAAGAAAAGTTCACAGAAAATTCATCAATTTACAATTCACCTACACAAGTGGACCGTGCAATTTTATATGCGAGCGTGAGGGAACATCGATTTAGTTGGACGCAACTGTGCACCCGACAATAAACAAAATTAACTAAAGTTGGATTTGTCTAAATGAAAACAATCAAATCTAAAAAAAAACAACATTCACTGATCACTCTTAGCCCAGAGCTCTACTGAACAATAGCTGATGACGCCCAAATTGGAAACGAATATTTTTTTTGTCAGCGTTTCTATTTTTAAAACCAGACAAAAGAAATTCAAAAGAAGGCACTTAGAAGACCAGAAAGAAAGTATCGCATTCGGCACCACCTAAAATACGATAAGAGGAAAGGTTGAGAGAAGGGAATAAGTAATAATAAGAGTTCCAGAGACCTTAGAAAAAAAGATCGTCGGTTTAGAAGACGTTTTAATAAGATCCATTAATATAGTTTTCTTCAAAATAATTGAGGAACACATGTCAGAGATAATATTTTTTTGCTGAAGTCAGATGTTTGACTTTTTTTCTTTTTTCTTCTCTTTTTGTCAGCATTTGTTCTGAAAAACAAACAAAAGAAATCCCAAAGAATGCTCCTAGAAGACCCAGAAGAAAAATAGCGCATCGGACATAATCAGGAATATGATAAGAGTTGTTGAGTTCCAAAAACCTTACAAAAAAAAGATATTCGGATTAAAAGAGAATGACAGTCATGACTGTCATTCTCTTCCAATGCGAATATCTAGAAGACGTTCTAAAACAATTTATTTAAAAAGTTTTGATCAAAATAATTAAAGAAAACATGTCACAGATAATATTTTGTTGCTTAAGTGAGATGTTTGACTTTCTTCTTCTTCTTTTTCTGTCAGCGTTTGGTCTGAAACAAACAAAAGAAACCCAAAAGAATGTTCCTAGAAGACCAGCAAGAAAAGTACCGCATCGGAACTCACCAGGAATATAAGAGGGAAGATTGAGAGAAGGGAATAAGTAAAGTGTTGGGTTTCAGGAACCTTAGAAAAGAGATTGTCGGATTATGGGAGAATGACATTAGAAAATGACACTAGAGAATGACATTAGAATATAGAAGACGTTTTAAAACGATCTATTTATATAATTATGATCAAAATAATTAAAGAAAACATGTCAGAGACAATATTTTGTTGCTTAAGTCAGATGTTTGACTTTCTTCTTTCTTCTTCTTTTTCTGTCAGCGTTTGGTCTGAAACAAACAAAAGAAACCCAAAAGAATGCTCCTAGAAGACCAGCAAGAAAAGTGCCTCATCGGACATCACTAGGAATATAAGAGGGAAGATTGAGAGAAGGGAATAAGTAAAGTGTTGGGTTCCAGAGACCTTAGAAAAGAAATTGTCGGATTATAAGAGAATGACATTAGAAAATGACACTAGAGAATGACATTAGAAAATAGAAGACGTTTTAAAACGATCTATTTATATAGTTATGATCAAAATAATTAAAGAAAACATGTCAGAGATAATATTTTGTTGCTTAAGTCAGATATTTGACTTCCTTCTTTCTTCTTCTTTTTTTGTCAGCGTTTGGTCTGAAACACAAACAAAAGAAATCCAAAAGAATGCTCTTAGAAGATCAGCAGGTAAAATGCCGCATCGGACATCACCAGGAATATGATAAGAAAGAAGGGAATAAGTAAAGTGTTGAGTTTTCCTCCTGATCTGATCTGGTATAGGGACGGCTTCAGAACTGAGACTGGTGCGGGGTCTGGAATATATGGGCATAGACCAAAAGAGAAGTTATGCTTCCCGTTGGGCCAATTTGCCTCCGTATTCCAAACAAAAATATACGCCATATTACAATGTGCGCGGGAAAACAAAAGGAGGGCTTACACAAATAAGCGGATGTTTATCCTAACCGATAGCCAGGCGGCTTTGAAGGCTTTGGTAAGCCCAAAGATCTCTTCCAAACTGGTGTGGGAATGCTTAAGTAAACTCAATGACCTGGCGGAATACAACTGTGTCACGCTGGTGGGGGTGTCAGGTCATCGGGGTATTATCAGCAACGAATGGGCCGATGAACTAGCCAGGCAGGGTGCGGGTATGGCATACCTTGGCTCTGAACCTGTCTTAAGTATAACCAAGAACGCTATTCGGGGCTTTTTTAGTGACTGAATAAGTGAGGAATATAACAGATACTGGCTAAGCAAGACAGGACGTCGCCATAGCAAGACCTTCCTTAGAGGTCCTTGCAAAAAGAGAGTTGCAGAACTTTTGCTTTTAAGCAGGGCGCAACTCAAGATCACCACGGGGTTCTAACAAGACACCTGATTGTCAAGGAGCATCTGTGGAGGATCGGTAAATTCAATGGAGATCTAAACTGCAGACTCTGCAATGGAGAACCAGAGGCAGCAATGCACATTTTGTGTAGATGTGATGCGCTGGCAAATCGCAGACAGCGTATATTCGGACATCTCATGATAGTTCCCGAAAATTTCAGCACGCAATCAGTGAAAAACCTGTACCAGCTGGTGCAGGAAATATGCCTCACTGGATGGTTGCGGTAAGAGAACCAGGGCGAGCACAATAAGCCTAAATGGTTGCGATGCCTCCGATGCATCCTTTCTAGACGGGTTCTGGTCAAAAAAAAGTGTTGAGTTCCAAAGACCGTAGAAAAAATATATTCAGATTAGAAAAGAATGACAGTCATGTATTAGATAATAGAAAACGTTCTACAACTGCTTAAATAGTTTTCTTCAAAATAATTAAAGAAAACATATTTTTTGTTTAAATCATACGTTTGACTTTCTTCAACTTTAAACTCTTTCTTTTTTTGTCAGCGTTTGTTCTAAAACCAAATAAAAGAAAATCAAAAGAATGCTCCTTAAAGATGGGCAAGGAAGTACCGCATTTTAACATCACGAGGAATATGATAAGAAGATAATGTTGAGAGAATGGAGTAAGTAAAGTGTTGAGTTCCAGAGAACTTAAAAATAAATAGAATATACATTTGCCACTTATAATCAAGAACGACAAAAAATAATCGGCTAATTTTTTTGGCGATTCTACAATTTTCACGTTATCTCGCCGATAAAAGAAGAGAGTCTACTTGAAAAGTAATTCGTCACGCAATACATAAACGTCCGATAAAAAGTTTCTAAAAATAATACTGCGTGCATTATGTTTGTTTTGAAATGCGCAAATGCAGATTGCCTTCTATATTTAGGAAGTGGTTGCAAAACTCCTTCGATAAAAATCCGCAGACAGATTTGGAAGTAGTAAACTTCCGATCGAACCACGGCCTTTTTTTTTAATACGAAATTAAAATCGAATCATAAAATAAATCCTACTCCCAAATACTTATCGCATCACTTGTTGCAATGTTTACTTTTGGATAACAGTAAGTACTTTGTATTACCACCTCTTACTTTTATTTCTGCTTTAGAATTAAATAGAATAATTAACATCGGGGTTCATCCCCGGCTGTAGCTTGGCGGTTCAGAACGATTAGGTAAAGGTAACAGTATTCAAAGTCCATGAACATTAATTTTATTTTGTTGGGATACAAATCTATGCTAACGTCAATTAACTGAAAGACTCTAGACGCCAATCGGCTAATAGAAGAAATTGCATTATCTCCGATGATGATATTAAGTACGTATTTCCAAACACAATTCTTGTAATGACAATATGAAAACATGTAATTTTCATCCATTATGTGGTCTTGCATAATTACTGTAATTAGTATTCCCTACGTTTTACAAGGACTGCGAAATTCGGTATATTCATTATAATCATGACAGGAAAATTTTTAATGTATAAATACAGTGTAATTCGAATAACTTTATAATCTAGTATCAATAAGGAAGCAGTATGATCAATTTAGTTTCGCCTCACTCTACGTAGATAATAACTTTCAATGAATTTTCTATTTGCGTCATTCAATCTTTCAGTAAAACTCTATCTGAATAAAAGTATTATCAAGGACAATTGTTGTTTAATATTATGAGGGAGGATAAGAGTATTATAAAGTTTATTTATACAAAGATTTTACTCTTTATTTTATTGTTTGTATTTGCATCATGTTTATGCATTATAACGGGGTTCTACTATATATGGTTTTCGCTATAAGAGATATACACTAAGTAGATTGAATGTTATCAAGTCAAGAGATTAAAGGTTACCGAATCGTAATGGGCATATTGTATTAAGCAACAAAAAGAAACAATACTTTAAATGGTCATCCTGATTAGTTCACCTTTAAATTGACCTACATTTGCTTCGGCCAATTTATTTAGATTTTATTTGTTAGAAAAGGTACTTGTAAATGATGGTTTCTAATTATTACAAATCGTGTGATACAATAAGTGTAAATTATTTTGAATTGTGTTGTTTTGAAGTCGAGAGTTTAAAAAGTCAATGTATAATTACCAGCGCCGCCGATTAAATTAAATATTGCTCAAAATGTAATTAAGACCTTCACTTTGAAACGTCGTCGTCGTGGTATAAGAGCTTGAAATTTATCGCCGCTTGACGAAATTGAATTAACTCTGCGCGCGGGTCGCTGGCGTGTAATTACGCTCCAATTCCGGGAAAATTAATTTACCAGCGGTAATCATCTGATGAATAAATCTGGCAGACGATACACAGTGTATAATTGAAATATCGAGGGGTCGCAGGTTATCGCCGGCAACTCTCATTTGTCAATCATAATATTTCATTAAGTTTATTTGCCATATTTTTGCGCTAAATGTTTTCTTTCGTTACGTGAGGCAAATATCTTACATGTTACAGTTTTTGAAAATTCAAATTTAAAATCAGAAAATGATGAGAGGAAGAGTCAAGTTGAAGGTCGAGTTCCAGAGACCTTAGAAAAAAAGATTGTCGGATTAAAAGAGAATGACAGCCATACACCAGACAATAGAAGATTTTCTTCAACTTTAATCTCTTCTTCTTTTTTAGTCAGCATCTGTTTTGAAACCAAACAAAAGAAAAAGCACCTAGGAGACAAGACTAGCAAGAAAAGCATTGATTGGACAACACAAGGAATATTATAACAGGAAAGGTTGAGAGAAAAGAATTAAGTCAAGTTTTGAGTCCCAGGGAACTTGACAGAATAGAAAATAGTTTATAAAACGATTTATTTTATTTCATCAGGCAAATTAAAGCAAAAAAATATCACAGATCGTAACTCAGAGATTCTTAAAGATGGTTTTATTAATCAATTTTAATTTCTTCCTTTTGTCAGTGTTTGTTCTGAAATCCAACAAAAATGCAACTAAAAGACCTGGCCCATCTGAAACCAATTCGGAATATAAAAGACAATAATCAAAAGAATTTGAATTTAACTAACTGATGTGGTATAGACATATCCATTTGCCACGAGAACCTCTTTGAAATCAGTCACACAAAGATGTAGAAAAGGAAGCCCAAGAATAAGTTAACTAAGACTAAGAAAACTACCGAAACAGAAAAGTTGTTTGAACCGATTTATATTTGTGCATACACATATAAATGTGGAGTTAATTCCAACACTTTTTAACTCTTTTTCGGCGTTCCCTCGCGCCCATCCGTTTCTGGTGTTAAAATAAACGGAGTTTAACTTTAAGAAGTGTTAATGTTGCCTTCAAAAGTGGTATTTTAATCCTTGCGTAGTTATTTCTATCTTCCAAGGAATTTACATTATTCAGGAAAAGAAAGAGACTTAACTTCTAAGGTAGTAGTTTTTATCCCTAAAAGAATTAGTATTATCCCGAAAGTGTCGAGCATTTTTATCCTTAAAGGAGTTAGTATTATCGAGAAAATCAAAGAATCTTTACTGTTGGGGCAGTCACATGTATCTTAACTTATATGTTAACTACTGTAAAGAGAGGAATGCTCTTTTTGGAGGAAGTAGAATAAAGATGTTCTTCATAAGATCTTGCCAATATTCCCTGGTAAATAAAGCTTATTGTGTCAGTTGTTATTATATCATTATTTTTGCCTATTTTTTTTGTTACTATTATACACTGCTCAAAAAATAAAAGTAGTCACTTTTTTTGTTGTCTTATGTCCATTTAATTTATGTTTAAAATTCTTAAGTAAGATATGGAATACCTATAAAGTTATTACTTGTTTAAAATACCCTTGCGCTTAAATTACATTTTTTTATAGCGAACGTTAAAGTGTGCTTTGTCCAATTCAAAACAGTGGATAAAACGGAATTTTAACAGCAAGGGTAGATAAAGTACTTTAATAAAGTACTTTTGTTATTTGAATAAATATTACAACTTAACCATAGCATCAATCCACACTAATTACTGGGATCATGATCATACAACGCGATTTTGACATATGATTGCTCTTTTTATTTTTCTGCGAAATTGTTTAAATTTGTCTTTAACGTTCGCTATAAAAAAAAATAGAATGTTACACACGACGGTAAAATTTAATTATCAATTTTATCGTCTTGTATAACAAATAACTATTAATCAAGTTGTACAAGCTGTCAAATGTGATTTGCTAAAAATTTAAGTGATCCAGGAACATTTTATGCTTAACAACGTTGGATTTCTATGGCTGAACATCATCGTCGAGTTCCTCAACGACTTGGAAGACATATAACTCCAATAGAAGTTACGAGAGGTGTCACATTGTTACAAGAAGGCGTTATGTGGCTCGCGAACTTGGGGTTGTACAAGGAACCATTTGGACGTTATGTAAACGCTACAGAGAGACAAATCAGGTTATTAGACGTCCAGGAACAGGCCACCGAAGAAAAACTACTGTTGTCGATGATCGTTTTCTTCTTCATTTACAAGCAGTTCGTAATCGCACATTCACTGCTCGGGATATTCAACAGGATCTGCTGCGTACTAGTGGTCGTAGAGTAAGTGACCAAATTGTCAGTAACAGACTAAAAGAGGACAATTTGAGATCTAGACGACCTGCCAAAGTTATTGCTGAATGAGACGACAATTTGCTAGGTAGAACGTCAATTGGTAACTTCGGTACTGGCGTCGAGTAATGTTTACAAACCAAACGAAATGTGTTCTTTCGGGGAATAATGGACGAATACAAGTTTGGTGAAGAACCGGAGAACGCTATTTGCCGCAAACACGACAAAAAAGGGTTCCTTTTGGAAGTGGTTCGTTAACTGTTTGGGGGGGTATTTTGATAAATGGTCGCACAAATCTGGTAGTTATTCGTAACGGCGGTATTATGGGCCAAAAATATATCGAAGATATCTTACAGCAGTCGTCGCCAACCTTTTCAATGTGTTGAGCTACTTTGATAATTTCGGAATAAACAGTGAGCTATCCTAAGCGACGTAAGCACACCTAAATGAAATAATGCACAGTTTTATTCGACATTATTTATTTTACGAACTAATACATACTAATAATAAACTAAAACTAAACAGAATAAATCTATACCTACCAATCGTAGGTGTTTGAAAAATAAACAGGATTTTTATGCAGTTACATGCGATTTAATAAAAGTGAATAAAAATAACAAAAAGTATAACGCACTATTTTAAACAAAAACATGTGCTGATATTAAATTCATGTTCAATGAGAAGGCTGACACTCAGACTCACCGATAAGTCTTTTAATGTTTGCACTATAGTTTAATACAGCCATTCGAATACAATTATCCAAATGTTCATCTTGTAAGTAGATTGGGGTAATTATTCTTAATAAACTTCATATTGGAGAAAGCAGATTCACACAAATAACGCCCATCTGGGCAGTGGCAATCATATCTGTTGATTAATCCAGTTGCAATGAAAAATAAACACAGTTGTCTAAGTCAGTTCTTAACTGTACAAAAATATCATTGCTCATAATTTCTACTTGCCTCATTACTGTATTAGCAGAAAGTTGCATAGATTTTATAGCTGAAACTATCTCGTCTTTATTTCTAAAGTTGGCAAATAACGAATCTGCAGCTTCTAAAAATCATTTCCCCGTTTTCATAAGGTTTCTTGTTTTGTGCAATTATCTGGGACACACGGTATGGTGCTTCAGTTGCAGCCTTATTTTTGTCGACTGTTTTTAAAAATATTGACTGTGTCCAATTAATTGTTTTTTTTTAATTGTTTCAATTTTTCCTTTCTGGTGGCAGAATGTAATGGAAATGATTTCTCAAAAATCGAATGTACAGTTTTATGATGCCTCTCAATATTCCTTTTTTTTGGAAACGGAGACAGGAGTATTACACAACAAACATACATTTTTGCCTTTAACTTCTGTGAAGAAATATTGTTCTTCTCATTCCCAATGGAAATTATATGTTTTCACCTTCTTACTACTGCTTGTCATAATATTTTTTACTGTTCTCTACTTCGCTACGGACCCAACTGCTGGACGTAGATTACGTGATGTTGAGTTTTAAACTGAGTGCAATATCGCCGGTCAATCCCATTCAAAGCAAACCAGATCGTTCTCAAATACTAGAGCGCTGCGGTTCTAGCAAATTCCTAGCATGGTGACTTTGGCGGCAGATCGTTCATCGCAGTGTTGCCACTGCTTGTGTTTATTATGAGAATTTGCGAAATTTACGGAGGCTTCTATGATTTTTAACCATTATATTTTTAAAATATAAAATATGTTGTGAGCTACCAGCTCGCGATCGACGGGTTGGCGACCACTGTCTATGTGTCTATGTGATACCTAGAGCACAAAATGATGACCAAAATTCCATACTAATACGGGGTCACGCTCGCATACTGCCCGAATTGTTACTCGTTATCAGCAGGAGCACAATGTTCGTACTTTGGATTGGCCAGCATGCAGTCCTGATCTAAATCCGATTGAGCATGTATGGAACTATTTGGCAAGAAGCATTAGATGCCGTCCAAATCCTCCAAGAATTACAATTCGCTCTAATTGAAGAATGGGAGAATATTTCACAACAAAATTACAAAAGGCTTATCCGTAGTATGCAGCGACGTTGTACTGCAGCTTTCCAAGCCCTACGAGACAATACTAAATACTTTTTTTTTAATAAAAGGTTTCCTAAATTTTTTCGTTCAGTTGAACGTTTCTTATCGTTTTAGTTTACCACATGACTATGTTTAAATTTTATAAAATGTTGTTATAAATTAAATAAATAATTGTTTTAAATATGTACTGAATCTTTTTTAAAAATTTTCAGCCGTGATATACACACGTCAACAAGAAACAATGACTAGTTTTATTTTTTGAGCAGTGTAATTAATGCGCAAATAAAATGACGGTTCCATTTTAAAGCAAGTATTCGCCGCAGTTTGTTGGCATTTATTAGTCATAACTTATAATGAGAACGCCATTCAATCCCTTCCCTTATACATCGGAATTTACCAACAGACGAAAAGTAAATAAGTGTGAACTAACACCTTTAGGATAACATTTTCACTTTTTTGGATTAAATGCGGTGATGACTTTCACCTAGTAACTCCTTTACTTTTACTTTCGCTTCCCCGCTATCTCCAACTACATAGAAAACTGGAAAGTCTTACATGAAATTACCATGTCAGACCACACAATGATTAACTTCAAAATTAAAAACTGCGATGCTACTCCCAACAAGTGCAGAAATCCGAGATTTATCGATAGAGCGCTCTATCTGAAGTGCCTGGAGGCCAGGCTCCGGATTCCTCCTGCCTCTGAAAAAATTCAAACAATAGTAGAGCTACAAAGAGACGTTGATTTTCTTGAAGGCTAGAGATACACTCCTAACGGAGGAGGATTGGAAATTTGCCGGCCATGTAGTAGGGAGAGAAAGAGCAATCTGGGCAATTAAATCCTTTCACCCCTTTAAATCGCCAGGATTGGACGGTGTTTTCCCTTTCTCCTCCAATGGGGACTGGAAACAATTTTATCCTACCTCATACGCATCTTTAGAGGTTATATCGCTTGGAGGTATATCTCTAAGAGTTGGAAGGAAATAAAAGTGGTATTTATACCTAAACCAGGACGAAAGGACTATGCTCTCGCAAAATCCTATCGGCCAATTAGTCTTACATCTTTCTTTTTCAAGACTTTGGAGAGACTATGCGATAGGTTCATAAGAGAGGGGGCTTTGGCTAATAAACCCCTATATCATAATCAACATGCTTACTTAGGTAGATCCACAGAATCCGCCCTACTTTCTGTAACTGGGCCGACAGAAAAAGCTATAAATAACAAAATATTCACCTTCAGAGTATTCATAGACATAGAGGGTGCGTTTGATAAAACCGCCTTCAACAGTGTCGAACGGGCACTACGTGAACATAAAGTAAACCACATTCTTCGAGAATGGATTTTGCAGCTGTTGAAACATAGAGCGGTACACATTACTGTTGGAAACGTATCTATTAGGGGAACGGTAAGCAGAGGCTGTCCCTAGGTGGCGTTCTATCACCCATACTATGGAACATAGTAGTAGACAGCCTCCTCCGTCGACTTAATGGAGCAAGCTTCTACACAGTAGTAAATGCGGATGATATAACTATCCTGCTCAATGGAAAATATGAACAAGTGCTGTGCAACCTAATGCAAACATCACTCACATTGACCGAAAACAGGTGCGCAGAACACTCTTTGACAATCAATCCCTCAAAGACGAAAATGATTCTGTTCACAAAAAAGAGGAAAGTTGAGATCCGTAGAGTCCCTAAACTTTTCCAAACTGAACTAACCTCTTCAAATGAAGTCAAATATCTGGGAGTCATGTTTGACCGGGAACTGAATTGGGGTAAACATGTTAATGGAAAAATAGCAAAGGCATGCATCGCTTTTTGGCCGTGTCGCCGTGCAATGGGGGGAATTTGGGGACCATCACCAAAAGCCGTCCTATGGCTGTACACTGCCGTAATTAGGCCTATGCTTTGCTATGGAGCGTTGGTCCGGTGGCCCAGAGACTGACTATCGACAACAGCATCGGAGCTTTCGCACGTACAGAGGCTGGCATGCATGAGTGCTACCGGTGTACTGAAATCCACTCCTACCGCCGCCTTAGAGGCCATTCTTGGCCTCTCTCCACTAAACATATATCTGGAGGAGATGGACTGGGATGGGCAAAAAAGGTGTGGAATAATAAAGGTATCCTGGCTCTACAAGAAACTCCTCTTTTTGGGGACTGGTCGACTCCCTCTCACCTACATATATATTCAAGAAGCACTTCAACGTTCTCTTGAGCGCTGAAGAAGCACTCAATCCTGATGTATCCATCGTCACTGGTGGATCTAGGACTTTGAAAGGAACAGGCGCAGGAATTTTCTCCGACAACCTGGACCTTCACATGAGCATAGCACTTGGCCAACTGACAACGGGTTTTCAAGCAGAGCTAGTTGCCATTATAGAAGGTGCAAGCGCAATTCTGGATAGGGGTATTCAGAATAAAATCTTTAGGATAGCTAGCGACAGTGGGGCGGCATTCTTGGCTCTAAATAGCAACAAAATATCCTCAGGAATAACACTCCAATGTCACGACACACTTGAATAAGTGGCCAAATACAGTATCCTGGAACTCATTTGGGTTAAAGGACACGCTGGAACATTTAGCAACGAGCAGGCAGACGAACTGGTCAGATAGGGCTCGGGGCAGCCCTTTTGGGGCCTCAAAGTGGCCATAGTACCATCATCAAGTCTATTTAATGCCTTACTGAAACAAAGATCCCAGGACCGACATATCGACGGATGGGTATATCTAGACAAATGTCACCAAGCGAAAAAGGCTATATCGGCTCCCTCGCTCAAACTGACACGATTTTGCATGCAACTACCTAGACGAAGACTACGTCTACTCATAGGAATACTTTCGGGACATTGCAAACTAAACAAACATATGCATCGCATTGGTTTAGCAGATAGCCCAATTTGTAGAGGTTGTAACTTAGAGGAAGAAGCAGCTGATCATATCCTCTGTGATTGCCCTGCACTCGCCTCGATTAGAGGTCCCATGTTAGGGGAGTTCTGGCCTGAAATGGCTGGAATTGGCAGTGCCCCTCTGTCGGACGTTCTTGGCTTCATCGAAAGAATGGGATGGCTCGAAGAACGCTAACAGTCAAACACTGCTGAACCTGGGGGTAGTACAATGGGTCCAATTGTGGCCTAAGTGCATGTGAATTCTTATTCACCTCCCTCACCAAATCCAGAATCCCGAATCCAGAATTTCACCAGTGCAGACAGAATATTTCACTTCTTTAGTGTAACTTATCTCGTACTTAGTGGATTAACGAATTATGTATAATACGTTTACTATACGGAGTTGAGCTTGTCCTTGTTGCAAAAAAATTATTTGACCTTTTTTTAGACACATTTTAATCGGGGAAAGATAACAATAACACTAAATTTGTTAACCATTACAACTTTTCAAATGAAACTTAATCCATATTGTTACACCGATTAAGAAGATAACATTTTATCCCAAAAATTTTTATGTGTGTATAGTTAATTGGCATTTAATATTCGGCTGCTATAAATTGTATTACTTATTACAAAAAAAATATTACTGTTATTGTCGTCCATGTACATTGACTCTTTGTTACAAATTATAGACAAATAAGAAACGAAAATTACTTCATGACAAATTTTACGGGTTAATGTCTTCATAGCCCCGGATTTCAAACAGAACCGTTTTAGAAACGCCGCTTTAATCGCTTTTATCGCGTCGATTACTTTCAATTTTTAATTACACCTACTCACTCTATCAAGGTGATACATTTTTTCGTTGTTCACGTTCTAAAGCACACAATAATTCATATTTTACACAATTTTTAATTTGATTAGCTCAACACATATCTAGCATACAAGAAAAATAAAATTTATTATATATCACTTACAATGAAACACTTCTTCAATTTATGGAAATATAATCTTTTATAATATATATATGTATATAATAATCCGCGATTAGCGCTTTGTTACGTTTCAGGTACTTTTTTTTTTGTTACGTGAAACTTTAAGTTGAATATTCAAGTGTTGCATTCATCTGAAACTGAACGTTAAGAGTTTGTTTTCAATACACTATACACACTTACCACTTTCTAGTCTGATTAAGAGGACAGTTTAAAAATGAGATAAATTCTTCCTGTCCTCGCAATAAAACGTAGTGCAATAGCAATGACATGTCTCGCTGCATTAAATAAACAAAGATAATTCGCGCTAACGACGTTAACCGGAATTTGGCGGTTAACGGAACAACATGAAACAAACGTCGTTAAGAAATCAAAACAAATCAGATGCACATTGTAATGTAATAACATAATAAGCATTTATTTAAAGTATTTTATCGTTGAAGTGTGTACATACATAATATCGTTTGAAATATAAGAAGCGGCATTAACACTAAGGGTTCAGAATCAGCGAAATTCACCGAACAATCGAAAATAACTGGCGGTTTTTGCATCATGTCTTTTAGCTTTGATGTAATTACACTGCAGATAATTCAGTTCGTAAGTTTGTACATTTCTCTTTGTTGATAGACTTGTTGACATTTCAAAATTCGACGATATACGTTAGAAAACAAGATTTATCATGCGTAATCCAAATATATTGTTAACCTCAGCGAATGATACAAGTACTCGATGGAAAACTTGCAAATTAATTAACACAAATTGGCCCACCCAAAGATTACGTTATCTCCACAAGGCAAACGCAATTATTTGGATCCTCGTATGACCGAATTTTCAAAAACGAACCTTTCATATTTTCATGGGAACATTACAAGAAAATTTGCAGAAAAGTCACATGTTTCAAAATTGTTCAACGGAGCATTTCAAGTAGAGACGAACGTCTGGAAATTACATTAGGTAACAATACTAAAATGAAAGACGTATAGAAGAGACGTATTAAATTCCAATTAACTGTGCGCACTTATAAAAACTTGGCATAAATTGTTATCCTCTTAATCGGTGTTACAATATGGATAAAGTTTCACCTCTAAAGTTGTAATGCTTAATAAGTTTAATGTTATTTCTATTTTTTCCCAAAATAAGTGTTAAAAAAGGCGAAATAATTTTACTCCAACTCAACTCCTGTTTAACACCATACAGCAAATGCATTATCCATAATTCGTTAACTCAATAAGCAGGAGGTAAGTTACACCAGATAGTTTATATATTCTATCTGCATTGGTGAAAATCATCACCGTATAAGCTTAATACTGTAGTGCAATAAGGAATTCAATTATTTCCACACAAAAGGACAAGGGGTAAAAGATGTAATATTAAAAAAAGTGCATTCCTCTCTTTGGAGTATTTAATAATATAAGTTAAAATAGACGTGACTGCCCCAACAGTAACAATTCTTTCATTTTGTGGATAATACTGATTCCTTTAAAGATAGAAATGCTTGACACTTTCCGAATAATATTAATTCCTCTAGGGATGCAAGCTACCTCAGAAGTTGTCTCTCCCTGTTCCTGGACAGTATTAATTCCTTGAAAGGCAGAAATAATTACCGCAAGGATTTGACAAGAACTTAAACGTCCTAACTCCGTTTATTTTAACACCAGAAACAGATGGACGCGATGAAACCACGAAAAAGAGTTGAAAAGTGTTAGAATTAACTCCAGATTTTTATGTGTATACTATGCACTAAATTGCACCTATATATGTGTAAAAGAAAGAAATAAGATCAAAATATCGTCTAACCGAAATGGTTTGGTCACGTGCTGCGTATGGGTAGAAAGATCAAAGTCATTTGGAAAATCAGAATTGACAAGAAAAAAAGTTTTATAAATCCAAATGGAATTCGACTATTAAGGCCCAGTTTTACAATGGAAGATAAACTAAGTATCACTTAGTTTATCCTACTTGCGTATAAAATATATTCGTGGAACTCCCAAAATAGTGTCGGAAAACTAACTGTGGCCAACAGAACCTTTCCCATTAAATATTTCTATCAAAATGTTTGTAAACTCAGGACTAAAGTATCGGAGTTTTACTCGGCTATGACTATTATGGATTACGATGTTGTAGCTCTTACGGAAACTTGGTTATTAAGTGATGTGTCAAGCAGTGAATATTTTCCGCAGTCATATTCAGTATTCAGAAAAGATCGAAGCTTTGATCAATTGAACTGCTTACGAGGTGGAGGTCTCATTCTTGCGTTTAATGATGTACTTGTGTATAGATTATTTGGATTATTTATTTTCTGCGCTACCTGCCATTGATGTCATTGGCGGTAAATGTAAACTGAATTTTGGTTATTTACTGATTTCTTGTATTTATATACCTCCAGATGTACCTGTTTTTGATTTTGAAAAATTTTTTGATTTGTTTGATGCTAGTAATATTTTTTTAAATTAATTATGAACGTTTCAAATTGTTACGCGCTCAGTGTAAATCCATGATTAATGCAGAGTATAAGTAATATGTACGTAGAGTTGAGGAATCTATTTCAAATAGTTCACAGTGTTTTTAGTCCTTTGTACGGTCAAAGAAAGGTACTACTCATATTCCAGGCAGGATTAACTTTAATGACATAACGTATGAATATTTCAATAGTGTATCCTCATCACCGTCTCAGCCAATTTTCATGAGGAAGAGATTAATATATTATCTCTCAATATTCAGGATCTATCTCGAGATGAAATTGAAAAACCTGCCAAGACTCCCAAAAATGCAATGACTTCAGGTCCTGACCACATACCCAGCTTTTTCGTCAGGAACTGTGCTTCTATTTTCGCATTACCTTTACAAATTTTGTTTAACTTAGCATTAAAAACATGTGTTTCCTACATTGTGGAAAGTAGCTAAAGTTTGTCCTGCTTTAAAAGAAGGGGATCCTGCTGTTCTATCCAGTTACAGACCTATTTCCGTTTTATCAAATTTTACAAAGATCTTTGAAAAGGTACTCCATTCCCACATATTTCCTGCTGTTAAGAATCATATCTCTCCTTGGCACCATGGTTTCATGGTTAATCGCTCTACGGTTTCTAATCTAACCTATTTTATGCAATATCTCTCTCTCTCTCTCTCAAGCACAAGTCAATGTTCTCTATACAGACATGTCAAAGGCTTTCGATCGTATTGATCATAATATTCTGATTAATAAATTAAGTAACTTTGGGTTCAATAAACCATTGTTACACTTTTTCTCATCGTACTTGACCAACAAAACTCAGAATGTCGTCTACAACGGTTTCTCGTCTTCGCCTTTTGTTGCCACCTCTGGTGTCTCCCAAGCTTCTAACTTAGGACCTAGCTGGTAGAGTAGAATGTGAAAAAGTTTTCTTCGCTGATAATCTAAAGTTGTGGTGTACTATTGACTCTCGTCATGGTTGTGGTAAACTACAAGCCAATTTAGATGTTGTACGTGAATGGTGTGTAAACAATTCTATCGCCTTGAATATATCTAAATGTAAAATTGTATCTTACACACGGAAACGTAGTTCTGTTAATTACAACTACATATTCAATGGTATTCCCATAACTCGTTCGGCTAATATTAATGATTTAGGTGTTATCTTTTATAAATCACGCTGATCACATTATCTCAACTTCCTTTAAATCCCTGGGGTTCATAATTTCGAACTGTAGTTCCTTTAATAACATTACTGCCTTAAAGTCTCTTTATTTTGCCTTTGTTCGTTCACGACTTGAATATGGTTCGCCTGTTTGGTCTCCTATGACACTATTGATTGACATTATTGAAGCGGTGCAACGTAGATTTTTAAAATTCCTGTATTTTAAAGTTATCCTGAACGAGGAATTGATCAAGATTATCTTCTTGAGAATTTTGAGATTAAGTCACTCCACGTCAGACGGGTTCAAGCTGGTCTGCGTTTCTTATATAAACGTACCCATTATGATATTGATTGTGCTGCACTGCTGTGTAGTATTAGATGCCATGTACCTCGTTTATGTTCCAGAAGCAATTTCACTTTTTCTTTAATGCCTGCTAAAACTAACTTGGTCAAATCACCGCTATTTATTAGATGTCGTACATTTAACACCATCAAATTAATATGATATTAATAACTGTACCATGGCTCAGCTATTGAATAAATTTTGTCTTTAGATTTGTTCTCTTTATATGATATATCACTTGTTATTTAGTGTAATATCTTGCTTGCTAGTTTAGAGTTTCATGTATTTTCTATTGTTAGGGTAGGTAAGTGCAATTTAATGTTAGTTACAAAACACACACATGTATTGTACTATGTATTTTTTGTCCTGTTAATGGATATATGTATCTGTTGGGCAAATTAAATTAAATTAAATAACGCTGTTCTTGTGATACCAAGAACAGCGGTAAATCTATTTTAAAGTAAAACTGAATAACTGATAATGATTCAATTCAATGAAAATTTGTATGAAATATACTTATAGTAAGTCCGTCCCATAATTAGGTATTTAGGCCCAGAAGCTTAAACCCTTAACAAGGATTACCGGCTTAAAGTTGAGCTGAAATTATAAAACTGGGCTTAAGTGCTACAGTACTTCAAAAATCTGACCCAACCCTGTCAAATAAGTTAAAAGTCAATTAAATTTAGCGACCCAAAGTGACGACGACTTTTGACGCTTTCCCAAGCACAAAAATTAAAAGTAAATTTTGCAATTTTAAAAATTGTTATTCGTTTAAATTAAACCAAAAAAATATACGGTTACGCCATAAATCCTTTGTCTCATTATTCATTTACTAATCCATTGATGTGTTAATGTGCAGCAGCTATGTGTGTTGTTGTTTACGACCTAAATACAACCGAGCTTTGCATTGTTATTGCCCCAGTGTGCACTGTTTGCATTATACTAACGATAATAAATAATTTTGTAACTCGTTTAATTATATTTTTAAGCCAACAACGGCCCGGTTTCATAATAGAACTAAAGAGAAGACTTTAATTTGTGATTGCACGAAAAGCTCTTAATTATGAAAGGACGTTTTAGACTGCCCTATTTCTGCAGACCCTACAGATTGCAGACATGGTTTGGAGATAAAACAAGTTCTATTTTTTCAGATAGTCTTATTTTTCAATAGAATTTACTGTATAATTTAAATTGTTCAAGAAATTGAACGAAATCTTGTGTGTATAGGAAACAGGGTAGTGAAAAATGGCCTTAAGAAAAACTCAGTACATATAAAGTAGACTTTTTTATAAAACATTTTTGCAAAAAAAAATGCGCGATGTAGAGCCCTGTTTCTTATTGGTTGAGAAACTCAAGGAAACGTTACTGTTTATTGTACATTTTGTTGATGCACGAAAACAAAAAGAAAAGTAACGCGGCTAAAACTTTTGTCTTCTCGTGCGACGTTATCTGCAGAGAGCTTCCTGGTAGATAACACAAAAATAAAAGACTCCGTCTTTATTCCCATTGCAATTCGACGATTTACGTGAATGAAAATATTAAAATTAAAAGAGGAACTCAAAAATATCAGCAAACAATGACGAGTTACTTTCGCTTTAATAAATTAATAAGTTACATTACTCTGCCCACAGATACATACATACATTTTAATTACCCTAGATCGCAGTGATTCCGATATTTAAAGGGACGGACCTTTATCTTTAAATATGAGGTCTAATGATAACCACCCTTTGTCATTACGATTTTATAGTTATAAGTGTCTAATTATTATCGTCATTTCAAATTATTATCACTTTTTGTTCGTTAAAAATTTATGAAAAAAATTTGTAATAAATACTATATTATAATGCTCAAAATTTCGAGGTTTCGCTGTGCGATGAAAAAATTGTCAATATACATATACACCGAAACGTTGACAAACCAAGCGTGATAAAAGTTGTTCGATGAAGAATTTTGTTTTTTTTAATTAAATTTTTAAGCTTTTATGTTAACTGATAGATTCTGATTTCAATATCGCCTCATAAATTGAATTCCGAAAATTTGTGCGCCCCTTCATTTTAAAAGGGTCGGCGATTAAAGAACTATAATAATAAGCAGTTTTTTGTCATTATGATTATATTTACGGGCCCGGTGGTAAAACTGAGCCTTGAACTGATTACATACATTGTTATTTATTTTAATTTTTAATTCAAAATCTGTTAAAAACATATCAAACAAATGCAAGTTAGTTTTACAACATTTAAAACCTCGACGTTCGCTGTGCTGTAAGAAGAAATACCAGTGAAATAATTTTATTACGAATTTGTTAATGTATTTAAAGCTTCGGCTGCTTTAAGTAATGGATCTGAACTTAAATTTCGGAAACACTGCCTCGTACATTAAACGACACAAAATCATCACATGAAAAACAAAAAAAAAAATTTTTGTTTGGTTTTCACATATTCGCGAACCCCTTTTTAATTTAATTTATACTCACTTTTTATGAAATTTACAAAATTAATTATTAAAAACAATTGATTTTCCTGAAATACTTTCATTCTTAAATAAAAAAGCATTCAAGAATAGAATGAATTTAGAAAGAGCTTTGTAAAAGTGCGAACTTTCTGAAGTGCCTAAGCTATTAATCGAACGTATTCTGAAATAAAATGAAATTTTCTGTTATATAATGGTTTCAGAATTTGCAGGTGTATACATAATAGTTTTCTGTAAAGCATGGAGGCTGGGCTGAAGAAGAATGTGGATTTAAGTATTCCACTTTAAATAATGTGTTATGCAAAGCAATAAAACGTTTTTACAGCGATTTTATAGACGTAATCCGGACATTTTACGGCGTTATAAAACGTATTGACCTACCTTAAATTATTTTGGTTTAGTTTGAGGTTCATTATCGTCATGTTGAGCTCCTTGAAACTTCTGTAGGGTAGATCCTCGAGTTTCGACTGGCTGATACTCAAAAAGACTTGATCCAAGGGTGAGAATTTATTCTGAAGGAGATTGACGATGTCCCCGAAGGAATTCATGTACTCGCACCCTATCGTTATGTGACTTCTTTCCACTTTGCAGGAGCAAGGCTGTATTTCCCTCCACACGTTGCAGTACTGATAAGTGCCCGTAACGCCCAGTATAGTCAGTAAAAGGGCTGACATTTTCACTCTTGAAACTGTCATCAAGATTTTTTTTTTTTAGTAGTTCGCTTTCGATTTATGCGAAAACGTCCGACGCACTTTTCTCGAATTTATTCGCACTGTTGTTAAAATCGCACGAAGCAGTCTGAT
Source organism: Serrognathus titanus (assembly GCA_039766575.1). Taxonomy (NCBI): domain Eukaryota; kingdom Metazoa; phylum Arthropoda; class Insecta; order Coleoptera; family Lucanidae; genus Serrognathus; species Serrognathus titanus. Next base: position 3,707,316 of record CM077911.1, read on the forward strand.
GGAGGAGCTCGCGCATTTGTGCGAAATACCAAACACGAAGATTTAGTCGGTGTCGTTTTGGACGATCGAAAATCTCGTGAACCGGAAGTCTCGGTTAATAAATCACCCTGTTCGCGCAGTAGTCGGATAGTGACTGACGCTTGATACCGAGGTGGCGCCTAAATTTTCTTGCTTTGCAGCCTTGGATACTCGTGTCTGAATCAGAGGACATCGTAAATCCAGAGGCAGGCGCCAAGCTGCGGCATATATCTCTATCAGTTCGTCCCTCGGGTAAGTATCAACTAATTAACAGTGTTGCACGCTACTATCTGATTGCATTCTTCGAGTACCATGCGAGATTCCATCCAAGACACATCGGGGAGAGCAAAAGAAACGCAGATTGGCGCCTAACGTTAATCGCATTCGTAGGCTACTACTACGACCTACCTATATCTATACTTTTACTTCGCTGAATTTTCCTGCACGGTCGTAAACGTTTTACAATTTTATTGCATACTAAAACTAATCTTTTACTACTTGTAATGTTTATGTTTACATTCATAGAAAAAAACAGTGGCGACGGAGAAACTGCAATATCTTCGACACGATGCCCATATCATTTTCTTCATAAACAAACACGTAATGCGTAAGACGATATTCTGGAATTCGATAACTTTCATGATTAATTAAGTATTTCAAAGTCTCTGGGAACATTTAAACACACACCTCAATGATAAACGTAAACAAAATTTAACCAATTTTTAGGTCGCCTTCATAAACTATTCGGCATTTCATTTAATGTAAATATAACAAGAACGAAGGAGATGAAAATTATTAATATTATGAGATGAGGAAAAATAAACTTTGCAATAATGAAAACGAGGCAATTCTTCAAAAATTTTGACAAGAAGTAATCTACCAATCACGATTGAGCTAACAGTTACAGTTGAAAGTTGTATTCAAAATCTTGGTACGCCACTGGCGGTTACGTTGATGAAAACTCTTGCATTCCACAGCTATACCTAATAAAGTTTTATTGTTTTTTAACTCAGAATGAGACGACTTCCTTTAATTAAAATAAAAAATTTCTCAGTGAAGAAATAGAAACACGACTGTCGCGTACCAGCAATTTAAACAACTTGTACGTACAGCAGTGCTCAGCTTATGTGCTTCAATCTGTCAGTTCTTGTACCATAAGGCTTCAACGGTTAGTAGGTGCACATAACTCTACCAAACCAGGTGCTAGGGTGTCAAGTGCTCTTGTGCAAAACATTTTTGGCGCCCTTTTAGAAATCTCAACCCATTACTATTTTATTAAAAAATGTACAGGAGATCCAATATTTGCAAACATTTAATTGTATGCACCATTTTCTTGTCCGAAAGACGAATCAACACAGTACATATACTGCACACGGATGCTTCCTAAAGGCAGTAAGCTATTAGCCGACCGCAAACGAACAATCTTATCACTGCTCGTTGTGGGCAATCCGCGAAAATACGAACATAATAAGCTTATATTCGTTAGGGTTGCCAATTTAGAGCTTTTGGCACCGCTTTTTGCACTCGGTCAGTATCAAAATTTTATTTCTTACAGTTTTTAATGGTTGCTTTTCTAGAATATCAATGTTGTTGGTAGAGGTATTGATTATTGAAATGACAGTTATAAAAACAATTGGCTAACCAATGTTGCCAGCACTGTTGCAAGTGTAATAGATCTATTACTTTTTTTATAATTAGTAATAACCTTATAACGCCTGCAAAAAAAACCCATTACGTTTTCTAAATCCAAATATTTTTCTTACAAAAGAATTGTAACGTTTAATTTTTATTTTTTCCATAATCTATCAGATTAGTAAGTCGTCATTACTTAAATGATATTACAATAGGGTTTGCTCGTTAGTTCTGCACTTTCTGCATTTTTAACATTTTTACTCTATTTTTCTCACTCCTGATTACCTTACATTATCTCACTTTCTCAGGAGCAGTTGGTGCACAAAGTGTACAAAAGTGCAGAGCTAATGAACAGACCTAATGTGTAAATGTTTTAAAACCATCTTTAATTCAAACGCAGAATGGGCGCACTCTAAACATTCCTGCGACACTGACAACTGTCAAACGAATTACAATTGTACAAAGCATACTTAGTCGCTAATAGAGACTGCGCACAATAGCGGTTTCTGACATCTTATGTTTTGTACATTCTTTTGACAGCTGACAGCATCTACGGAATGTTTACTCGTCAGGGTTACCAGTATAGTGCTCTTGGCACCAGATCTTAGCGCCTTTTGCACTCGGTCAGTGCTAAAATGTTGTCTCCTAAGTGCCTGGTGCTTTTTTTAATTATGTTTTCCTGAATATCAACTTTGTTTTTAGAGATATTGATTATTAAAATGACACTTATAAAAACAATTGACAGTAACCAATGTTACCAGGACTGTTAAATCTATTACTTTTTATAATTACTATTACGCCTATAAAAAAATTTACTACTTTTCCAACTTAAATAAATATTTTTATTACAAAAAAAAATTGTAACGTTTAATTTTATTTCTTTCACAATCTATCAGATTAGTAAGTTGTAGTTGTTACTTAAATAATATTACAATGTCTAAATGTTTTAAAACCATCTTTAATTTAGACGCAGAATAAACGCGCTTTAAATACTCCTGCGACACTGTTAACTGTCATTCGTTTGACAGTTGTATAATTGTACAAAACAGTCTGTAAAAGAGACTGCGCTCAGTAACAGTTTCTGACATCTTATCTTTTGTATTTACATTCGTTTGACAGCTGACAGCATCTGCAGATCATTTAGACCGTTTAGAGTGCGTCATTCACTCCATTCTGTGCCCGCCTTTAGAGAGACAAAGAGCTATTTATTCGCTGAAATATGGAAGTGATTGGTAAAAAATTCCTGAGTTCCTGAAGAGTGGCTGCTGTCATAAAAAAATATAGACATATGAATCTGTTTATTCAATCAAGCAATTTTTATTTTTATTTTAATGTTTCCATAGGAAACAATCATTACTGCCTTCTGGTGTTATTTAAGACTAAATCTGGTGCTTTCGATTTTACTCTGGTTGGCAACTCGATGAGGTACTCAGTAAATACGACCGTGTCGTACAAGCCGCCCTCTTCCGCGCTACAAAATGAAGCCTTGGTATGACCTTAGCTGACATACGCGTACTGTATACTTATTTATCTACCTGACTCTAATAAAACTAATTCTGCTGAAATAAAGTTTACAAAGAAGTTGCTAAAGGTAAATAATTATTTTTGCTATATTTTTGTATTAAAAGCAATTCGTTTTAGTAATATACTATTTAGGTGCAATTTGGTATTCCCTTGATTAGGTGCCCTTGGGCGTTGCACAATCTGCACAACGGGCAATAGTTTATCTTAATTCTTGTTTTTCAATTAAAAAATCCTTTGATTACTTACGGCCTCAATTAGACGAGCGTTTTTCCCTTGTGTAAGCTAGGCAACGCTCTTTTTGGCGCAGAGAGAGAACGCATACTTACTTTCAATGAAACAAAACGCAACGGACTGTGCAAGACGAATGTTGTTAAAAAAGCGCACAGTGGCAGATCATTAATGAAAAGTTTATGAATAAAATGACGAAATTTAATCGTTCTTATAAATTTCGATATTCTGATAATTTCGTGGGTGTCCAAATTGCGTAAAAAATATCGATTTCATTCTGCTGATACTACGCCATTTAATAACGGTGGGTCAATGTCACGAGATTAATAATTTTGTTGAAGTTTTTACATGGCGTTGTATTTTTTTAGACAGTATTGTAAAATTGTAATCCATTCTAATTTATTATTATTAGAATTAGTTTAAAACTGTGCTCATTCGTAAATATTTCGTAACAATCAGTTTGGTCGGGAGCTATCAAAGTAGTTAGTTAGTTAGTTAGAAGACCGTCGTGTACGGACAATTTGATTTGTTTAATGTTTAGTTATATGAGCCCACACTCAGTTTACACTTTTACATTTCATAGACCTTAATCAGTGACAGCGTCCGTTTTCTTTTATTTTAGTATAATAAATAAAATTTTATTAATCGCAGATGTATTACTGCGTTCAATTCAATCTTGAAATTAAATTAATTACTCCAACAAAGTAGATCGAATTTCCACTTAACTGCGTTGAAGTAGTCCAGAATTTTAATCATCATCTCTTTTGGTTTGTTACGCACCACGCTTTCTACCATTTAGTATTTTTTGGCAGCGATCAAAATATAGATACTCTTAATTCGAATAATTATAACGTTATAATCAGACTTCGGCGTTTTTAGGACATTTCAAAGCCGGGCGTATTTTGTTTCGTGCGTATATTTAAGTTTATAAAAGAAAAGGTTATGAGTTATTAATTATCATTAATAATTCTGTTAATTAAATTCTTTTATCTGCACTTCTTTACTTTAGGTAGAACATACCCATTTTTTATTAGTAATCTGATTAATAGTCTTGTGAACTACATTTCTTATTAATAGGTCTTCGTCATGATATCATTTTGATCGATTTACGACTTATTAACAGATCGGTGGGATCCTTATATTCGTAAACAATGCGTGTTTTTTGTGGGTGTAACAAAAACCGTCTGGAAACTTATCGGAGAACTCACTACCTTGTTTTATTAAGTTAAATGTGCACATGAGGTCAAAACAAGTCCGGCTCTGAAATGTCCTAAGAAACGCCGAAGTCTGGTTATTATTTTGCCGTTCTTTTTCCTCAATTTGTTTATTCTTTGAAATTAAACATACTCGAGCTCGTTTATAATGAATTTTAATCTAATAAATAGTGAAGTAATTTTATTTATTAAGACAGAATCCACTACTTACAACAAAATAATAACAGGTAGGTAATCATTTTTTCCTGTGTAACTTTTCAAGCTCAATAATATTGTTTATAATTTATTATCAATAAATATTTATAAGGTGTTAGAAACTTGAAAATATGTTGATCCGAACATTCTTGTAAAGTTGTTACGGTATTATGAAGGCAGTTGACGTCAACGATGAACTGGCTTGGAAAAATTAAAAAATTTTAAATCAATTTGAAGACCGAAAGAATTCTTAAAAGTTTCGAAAGAAATTTCTGAGTTTGAAAATTTTTCGTAACTCCGAAACTATAAATATTTCAGAATCCACGAATCCATTTGGCTTACGGGCGCGGCGTAAGCCAAATAGTATCGTAAATTGAATTTTTTGTCAGCCTGTCATATGGCTCGTAAAGAATGTCATAATAAAGAAATAAAAAAATAATAAACGACGCGGCGCGCATCAGCTGTTTTCGGTACGTTCCACCGCGAATATGTATTTTTTTGCGTTCGGAATTTTTCAACCCGTTCGTGTTATGGATTTTTCTTGGTAGATAATTACAATTCCATCTGTATACGTTTATTTACAAATGCTTCGTGTGTGGTAAACAAAAATATTTTTCTAAAATCAAAATTACCAAATTAATTACACCGAATGTTTTCGGATTTCATAACTTCTTCCAAACAAATTATTCTTAGAAACGAATCTCCAAAAATTAATAGAGTCCTGAAAGTAAATAAATTCTCCATCAAGTTCAAATTAATAAATTATCCCTGTTATAATTATTAAGCTGCGACACTAAAAATGTACGCACTTAGTTGCATCCTGCGGCGCGCGCGATAATTTGCACTTATATTTACGACATTCACGGCATTCTTAAGTAACATCTTGACGGAGATGTTGAAATATAATGTTTTGGAATTTGGACAAGTATTTGTAAACACTAAAGTAAATCAGACTGCAAAGTACGGAATTTCAGGTATTCGCGCATCTCTAATTAGTAAAGACGTTTATCATTAACGATTTCATCAATTTTTGTTGCACGCAAAGTTAAAGCTTGAATATCCACAAGTGAGTTTACTTAAAAGGATATACAACTGGCTCGGTCCTGAATACGTATAAGTACATAACACTGTTAAGTAACTTGCGTAAATAACAAAGGTTTCATAAACATACATACATACCTATATTGGGTTGGCCAAAAAGTAACCGTGGTTCTTTTTCTTTTAATAAATCACTTGACAGCTGACAGTTCAAGCTCCTTTTAGAAAAGAAGTTGCACGATTTCGTAACAATAACTGTTCATTTGGCGTTAGTTGTTTTCAAGATGGAAAACTAAAAAATACGTTTTCGTCATATTTTGATTTACAATTTCCAAAAAGCAAGAAAAAAGCTCCGAGCTCATAAAAATTGAAGAATAAGATAAATGAAAAGCAAAAGAGATCGACGAATCTCCGGCGGAATGCTAAAAAAAAAACAAACCAAAGGTTAACCGAATGTAAAAGAGAAGTTCAAAAAAAACATGAAAAATGAATAGAATAATAAAGGAAACAATTGAAGAGAGCTCAAATAAAAAGCGACAAAACGTGAAAAAAGATGGATAAAAAACAAAAGAAGAAACCATAACAAACGTCAATAAAACAGAAAAAAATAATTCGACAAGCCGAAATAAGTGAGAACTGAAATGTAGGAAGTGGAAGTTTGGCGGAGTGTGAGAAAATTAAAAACAATAACGTAAAACAAAAGAAGAAAAATAAATTCGATAAAAACACGAGAAAAACTCAGATGAAAAACGTTTCGATTAAGCGCAAAAAATAAGGACAAAAAAACATAAAAATCCCATAGCTGGTAGAAAGAAAAAAGTAAAACGATATTCTTTTGTTTCTCGTTCATTTTATTCTTTTTTTTTCTTGATTCATTTGTTTCAGTTTCTTTTTATCTATTTCTTCATCTTTTCATATATTTCTGTTAAATTCTTTAATTTTCGAGTAATTCTATGGAAGGAGAAGGTCAATCTTCTTTTGTTTAACAAACTGGAAAAAAAAGCTTCGTAAAGCTCATAAAAAGTTGAAGAATAAGATCAATGAAAAACCAAAAGAGATCGACGATTCTCCGGCGGAATGCTACAAGAAAACGAACTACAGATTAACCCAAATGTAAAAGAGAAGACTGTTAGAAGCGCAAAAAAAAGACGAAAAATTAATGGAATAATATTAGAAACAATCAAAGAGAACTCAAATAAAAAGCGACGAAACGTAAAAAAAAGATGGATAAAAAACAAAAGAACACAAACCTTATGGTTTAAATAGAAAATAGAAAAAAATAATTCGACAAGCTGAAATAAGTGAGAACTAAAATGTAGGAAGTGGAACTTTGGCGGAGTGTGAGAAAATCAATAACAATAACGATATTCTTTTGTTTTTCGTTCATTTTATTCTTCGTTTCTCGATTCGTTTGTTTCAGTTTCTTTTTATCTATTTCTTCATCTTTATGCAAATTGTTATTTTTTTTTTTGCTTTCTGTTGAGTTCATTCGTTTTCGAGCTGTCCAATCGAAGGAGAAAGTTCGTCTTCTTTTGTTTAACAAGCTGATAGACAGAAATGATATTTTTATTTTTAGTTAATTTTATTCTTCGTTTCTCAATTCATTTGTTTCAGTTTTTTTTTCGTCTATATATTTCTTCATCTTTTCATATTTACGCCTCGTGAATATTGTCGATTTTCTCTTGTTTAGTCTAGTTTTTGTTGTTGTATGTTTCGAGTCTCTTTTGTTCTTCCCATCGAGTTAATTTTTTTATTGTTGTTTTTTATTTCTGTCAAGTTCTTTCGAGCTATTCTACGGATGTAGAAAGTCAATCTTCTTTTGTTTAACAAACTGGAAGAAAGAAAAATGAAAAAAAAAACATCAAAAACGATATTCTTTTGTTTTTCGTTAATTTCATTCCTCGTTTCTTAATTCATTTGTTTCAGTTTCCTTTTGCTTTTTTCTCCATTTTTTCGCATTTCCTTCGTTTACATTTCAATTGTTTTTCGTCGCGTGAAGTTTCTCTTGTTTAATCATGTTTTTGTTATTGTTGTTTGTTTCAAGTGTATTTTGTTTCTTCCTTTCCAATTAATTTTTTTATTACGCAGATTGTTGTTTTTCTATTTTTTGTTGAGTTCTTTAATTTTCGAACTGTCCTACAGAAGAAGAAAGTCGATCTTCTTTTGTTTAACAAACTGGTAGAAAGAAATGTGCAAAAAATATTAGAAACGATGTGTTTTTGTTTTTGTTTCTCGAATCGTTTGTTTCAGTTTCATTTTACCTATTTCTCCATCTCTTCCCATATTTCTGTAAATTTTTTTAGTTTTCGAGTAATTCTACGGAAGGAGAAAGTCGATCTTCTTTTCTTTTAACAAACTGATAGAAAGAAAAATGTAAAAACCTCGAAGACGGTATTCTTTTGTTTTTCGTTCATTTTACTCCTCGTTTTTCGATTCATTTTTTTTCAGTTTACTTTCAATTATTTCTCCATCTTTTCAGATTTAGGTACTTCATTTTTATTTTAATCATTCTCCGTCGCGTGAATATTATCGTTTTTCTCTTGTTTAATCCTGTTGTCTGTTTCGAGCCTCTTTTGTTTCTACCCATCGAATTAATTTGTTTCGTATACGCATTCTTTTGTTTTCAGTTTAGTTCTTTAATTTTCGAGCGATTTGTCGTCGCCGTCGATTTCCTTGTATATTGTTATCTTATTCTTTTTTGTTTTCCGGTTAGTTTTTTTTTTACATTTTTTCAAATGTTCTTCAGAATGGTCGATCTTCTCTTATTTAATCTTGTTTCTTTTGTTTTTCGTAAAATATTTCTGTTACTTATTCGCATCCATTTTTGTCCGGATTAAAATGTCGTATTCTATTACCGTTTCCTTTGGTCTCCTTTTTTTTATTATTTGTTCATGATTGCAAATAGCTTATTCTCTTGTAAGAAGTATCAATGAGATATGAAAATAAAAATTACGGATTAAAAAATCATGTTTTGAATAGTTTCAGAAAATTGTAGATTTTGACAAACACAGCCTGCTATTAAAAATATGACTTTAACTGAAACCATAAACAGTACTTAAGAAATGAAGCAAATTTTATTATATAACAATATGGAAAATATAAATAATAATTCCAGTAAAGATTAGTCTTCATTTATACAAAAACTGTTTAAGTAACATTGGTCGGCGATTTAAATGGTTTAAATTGATTTTTATTATGCAACCATAAACGAATGTGCCGAGATGTGAATGTTGGGCTAGGTCAAGTTCGTCGTTCGTAAAAAATTACGACATTTTCGGTTGGCTAGGTGCAGACGTTCTTACTACAAATGTAAGTACTTATTACGCAATAATTTCTAGTACTATACTGGCGAGCAAAAAATTGAGGTCAACATATAGTTTGATATCTTTGTGGAATTTTTTGTTTTAAGCTTATACTGGCCAATTGTTAATCATAGCAGGCGTTTAATCATTCGTTTCTCGAGAAATGTTTTGTGTTATGTTGGTTATCATCATGCATTATCACCGTAATTACGACTCCTATGAAATAACATGCATTCTCTCTAATTAAAAATTCACATTTCGGTGTCTTTTTTTGAAGTTCGCTTTGATTTCTCTCTGTAGAACCTCTCAGTCGCATGGTGTATTATTCGTGGAAGTTACTGCGCTTGTAATAATGCCTTTAGATTCTATCGTTGTGGCATTGATACAAGCGTAGCGTTGATACAAGATGGTCGAGGACAACGTGAAACTGCAAGAATTGTTGGTAGGAGCCTTTGCGTACCAACACTATGAGGAGAGTGGTCTGATTACCAGAAAACCAGGATCGGGGCGAAAAAGTCACCACTCAAAGAGATGACCGATTTTTGGTGCCCCTTAGTTTGCGGAATAGAATAGCTTCTGCAGTTTTGCTACGAAATCAACTCCAAGAAGTTAGAGATGTAAACATTAGTGAATGAACCGTTAGAAGAAGACTTTGTGCTGGTAGATTGTCTTGTAGAAGGATGGCTACAGGTCCGCCATTGCAACGTCGGTATCGAGTTGCAAGATTAACTTTTACTCGGAATTATGTTGCATGGAATTATGAGGATTGGAGCAAGGTAATGTTTTCAGGCGAGTCGCGCTTTTGCCTTACTGGGTCAGACGAGTATAGAGAAGACCCGGAGAAAGGTATGCTCAAGCTTGTATCGACGAGTGACTTCCTTTTGGCGGTGGGTCTGTTATGGTTTGGGCAGGAGTCAGTTCACAAGCACGCATAGAGTTGGTTTTCATACAGAATGATTCCCATTCCCTGACAACTCACAGGTACATTACCGAGGTTCGAGAAGATCATGCTACGCCTTTCATGATCACTATGGATGAGCGTGGCATTTTTGTGCTAGACCTCACGCAGCGAGAGTTGTCGGAGAATATCTGGATAAGGTGGGAATTATGCGGTTCGATTGGCCAGCCCTCAGTCCGGACATGAATCCCATCGAACATGTCTGGGATGAATTGGGACGTCGTATTCGCAGGCATACACCAGCTCCAAGAAGCTGTCCAGGAGCTGAGGAAGTTACTATTGCAAGAATGGGGTAACATCGACCAGAATGTAATACTTAACTTAATTCAAGGTATGTCTCGACTTCAAGTCATTAACGCAAGAGGAGGGAATACACGTTATTAGTGATTATTATTTTTATTTTTTGTCCCATACTGGTCCTGTGTCGACTTTCGTTTAAAATGAAAATTTGTTGCTCTGTCACAATAAATCGTAAAAACAAAAAATATATCATTGAATTTTTAATTTAACGTACAAACTACAGTACAATGGTTTACAATTGGCCAATATATGCTTAAAACAGAAAACTTCAAAAAGATATAACTTGACCTCAATTTTTTGCTCGCGAGTGTATTTAGTAGCGTGATTTACGCTTACGTTAATTTTATTCAAAGTGAAATTTGAAAGCAAACTGTTTGAATTCGTAGCACGATTATGATTGATTTTATAATAAAAATAATAGTTTGCACCTATTGTCGTGTGATACAAAGGACGCAGTAATCGTTTGGTACCGAACCTTATGCGTTTCAAAATCTTTGTTCCGAAGGACATCGTTTTAAAATAAGTCAACCTGGAGTTTGGTGATTATTCACTTAAAGTTTAGAAGTTTGTGTTTAGAACGCCCATTATGACCAAGGGTGTTGTTTATCCCATCTCTTTAATAAATTATTAAGCTAACAGTTTAATAAGCGCAAAATAAATATCTTTATCACGTTAATAAAAATACATTTCACTTACCAATTGTCGACGAAATACAGGCAGATATTTGAAAATTGTGCCGAAAACGTCTATAAGTAATTCATATTCGTTTACAATGAGACCCTGACCCAGTTCTTCTGCACGTGAATAAAAAGTTTTATTGCGAGTCAAGTCAAAAACTGAGCCGAGATAAAGTAACTCCGCTGGACTCCGCCATCTTGAGGTAGGTCAGTTTTTAATTTTTTAATAAGACCGTTGAAATTTGAAAAATCAATTTCTAATATAATGAGGAACTTACAGTTTTAATTAAAGACAGAGGTTTAGAAACACCTTGTATTATGAATATAACTAAAACGTGATTTTTAATTTCACGGCTTTCTGATGACTTTCGATTAGATCATTTTAAAGGATAGCATTTTTGGAATTGCTTTGATATTTTTCAAGGACTATTTTGAAATGTCGAATTTTGAAAAACATTGTTGTGAGTGTTGTTGTGTCCGACCCTTCCTTCAATTAAGCCGATTTACGTCAGAGCATGCGACCAAGCAACGTTCGCAATGTAGAAATTACAAAACCAGCTTAATCTGAATCGTTTTATGGCCGTTTTATGAACGCCGGGAGTGAATTATCAGGAATTATCAATCAAAAAACATCAACACGCTACATGCCATCAGACCCATAAAACATAGCGTGGCACCGAAAAACCCTCTAAATTAAATTTATGCTATTTTTTGTCACGGGTCATAGGGTATCGGAGCAAACACGATGAAGTCGTCAAAACTTTAATAACAATTTCGGTTTTAGGTGTCGTTTACTATAACATCAAAGATATCAGAAGTATGTAGACAATATTTTTTAGGAGTTCAGAAAATTAATTTCATTGTATATTTTATACTAAATCAAATTCATTTTAATTTTCCTGGTTATTTAATCAATTCATATTTTTTTTGGAAAACTGTTCGTAAATTAATGAATAGAATTTGTAGATGTATGTTTGTCCCATATTACAAAAAGAAACGAAGAAAAGCGCAAACCTCGAAATCGCGAAAAAACCGCACCAAAAATAATTCAAATAAACAAAATCATAAATACGATCACAAATTCGCCAAAATTAACTCGGACGCCTAAATTTAGCTCGTCGGCCCACGCATTTCTGATTGTCCCACAAAACGTAATAAATATCGGTGGCGTGTATTTTCAATGCAGAGTGAGATTCTAGAATTCCAGATATGCGCGTAGGTACGGTCTGTTTTCACCCGAATGATTTGTTGATTCATATTTAGGTGACAAACGAGAGGTTGATAACCATTGAGGTGAAGAAACGTTCTACACGTTCGCCGGCAAACAGAGAAGGACGTTGCCGGAGTCGCGCGGTCCTGAGGGAAACGGACGAACGATTTTCGCAGGATTTAAATACCAACCATCGCGCCATATAAAGATACAGATGTGTGTTCTCTTGGTTGGTATGCATGTTATTAATAAAGAATTCGTCATCGACGTTTAAGAAATCGACCAAATTATTTACTAAGTTCACGTTTTGATTCGAACCCGATTGAAAACTCTTGCATATTTTTTACTTGTATACGAAACTGGAACATTTCTAACACACGTTTTCAATCAACAAATAAAAAGAAGATAGAAAAAACCAACACATATTGCTTCACTATAAAAGTTTATTTAATATCTTTGTAAACTATGTAAAAAGAAAAAAAAAACAAAAACTATTGTTGTATATAGGGTGTTCTTCAACTTGATGCAAAAAAATTAATGGAGTATGTGGTACGAGATATTCTCACGAATGCATCAAAATTAAAAGGAAAAAAAATAAAAAAATTCATACTGACATCCGGCAATTCCCTGTGAAATGTTTAGAACCGCTGGAGACAACGGACGGTGACCTTCACTCACAATAAGTGTTCGAAGTCCCCCCCCCTTGCGCGAGACGTAAACATACGTCGGCTCGTCGAAGCAGGGATTCACATACGTTACGGAACTGGTTCTGTTTTCGGATATTTTCCACTGCGTGCGTTGAGTTCATCTATTTATTTATATTTACTTCTTCGGCGCACACTAAATTTTTTAAATATCCCCACAGATAAAAATCTAATGGATTAAGGTCTAATATTTTCTAATATTTAAATTTACATCCTGTAGGAGTTCCGGCAAATTAGTTTGCAAGAAACGTAAATACACCAATCCGTCCAAGCGATTAGGTAAAACAAATAGACCGATTAAAGTGCCGTTTAACATACCTGTACACAGATTGACCGAAAAGCGTTGTTGAAAACTACGGCGCCGCATTGCATGAGGATTTTTTCTGTCCACACTACTTTCCTTGTAAACACTGATTTGTCGTAACGCTGTGCGTACAAACGTCTTGCAGCCAACGCATTTTGACTACATTCACCGTAAATTAAAATCGTGTCCACAAGAACAGTATTGGAAAATTCGGCCATGTTTTCAACGCGACAAAGTACAGCTGACAACTGACCCACTTAACAGCCGATGCTGACAACAAATTTCTCCAAAGACGTAATTACGTCATAAAAATATACCAGGGACTATCAAACTGTTTCATCGTTAGTCAAAAACATTTATTACTTGTAATATTTATTAATCAATTGTTGTACGAAAAGTCTTATAGCGTTTTCGACTGACTGCTCCAGAGCACTCTGAGAGCATCTCTAAGCTATGTTATTACATGAGGTTAAAACAAGATAGAAATAATTTGAGATTGCTCTAGAGCAATCAGTCGAAAACGCTATTAGCTTAAGCGAAAAGTACGTCATTGCATTCCTTGATGCTGTTTGAGTTGATAAAAAATTGAAAAAATCACTCGGTACTTGGTAACATGAACTAAATAATTTAAAAAAAAAACCGGGGAGCAAAGGAAATGGTAATGGAACACGACATCTTAATCCCGACAAAAATGAATTTTTATTTTATGAAAAACAAGAGAAATAACAACGAAATACAGGATTACATAAGAGACGATTCTCTTAAACAGTGGAGGAAAGTTGAAAAAATGTAAATAAAAATCTAGCTGAATAGACTGAATAAAAATATGCAAAATACAAAGACAAAGAAGAAAAGATCGAATTTCTCTGACGTCCGATCGCTTGATAACTAAAAAACTAAACAGAAAGAAGAAACAAAAGATTTGAGATTTGAAACAAATAACAAGATTAAACAAAAGAAAACCGATAATATTATAGACAGAGAAAAATGTAAACTGAAACAAATGAATCGAAAAACGAAGAGTAAAATGAACAAGAAACATAAGAGTATCGTTTTCGACGTTTTTTACATTTTTCTTGCCACCAGTTTGTTAAATAACAGAAGTTCTACTATTCTCTACAGTGGAAAATACTTGAAATGCAAAAAAACTAACCGGAAAACAAAAGAAAGAAAAACAAAAGAAAAAGGTCCTTCTTCTTCCATAGAATCGCTCGAAAACCAAAGAACTTAACATAAAGCAAAACAAAACAGCAATTTTTCGTATTTTATTGATTTTTTGCGCTTTTCTTTTGTCAGTTTTTGATTTTCAAAAACCTTCCGTCGGAGAATCGTCGATTTTCTTGTTCTTTTATTTTGCCCTCCTGGTTTTTTATTTGAGTGTGCCTTCGTTTGTTTCCGGGTAGTGACTGAAAATCCACACAAAGAATATCTTCAATTTTCTTTTGTTTTACAACCATCTCATTATTCTTGGTTACCAAAACAAAAACGAAAATAAAATAAACAAGTTTTGTTTCATTTTGTTTTTTTAATGTTGTTTGTGCTTTTCTTTTGTCTTTTTTTATGTCAGTTTTTGATCGTCTAGAGCCTAAAGTCAGCGATTTTTTTTGTTCTTTTGTTTTTCGATTCATTTGCATTACATTATTAGAATGTGCTTTCTATTGTTTGTCTATTTATGAAGAAAGACAAAAACCGAAAAGACGAACACCTTCTTTTGTTTTCATTTTACTAGGTAGTTTCAGGAACAAAATTTAAAGAAACACGAAAAAAATCATTCAAAAGTTAAAGAAAACAGAAACAAAAGACGGTCAAAGAAACAAACTTAATAAAAATTCAAAAATAATCAAAATAAGGAAAAAATAATAAAAACAAAAGACAATCGCTTTCACAACACAATTGAATAGATCACTAAATTAAAAAATAAAATAAAATAAAAAGGACGATGAGTAAGCAAAGAAAATTAAATAATTGAATTTTTAAAAAATACGAAATATAATTTAAAAAATAATACAAACAAAAGACAATAGATTTTGGGGCACAATTCAATACATTAATAAATTTAAAAAAGAAACTGATTGGAAGGAAAGGTGACAAAACAAATGAACATAGTTTTAAAAAAAATCTATTAATAATATTAAAAATACAAAATACATAACAACGCAGAATCCAGTAGATTCATACTAAAACAAACGAAAAGGAAACTTTCGGCATGTTTCAATAGATAGCACTGTTAAATGTCTTATAACAACGCAAGTAACTATTTGGGATCATCCAGAAATGGCCCTTGAAATTTAATGCTCAATGGATGGTGGATTTTCAATGTAACCCGGCAATAACCAGTGAATCACCATCATAGAAACAAATGAAAAGATAATTGTCGGCAAATTTCAACAGATTGCGAGGTTGAATGTGTTACAATATCTTACAAGCACGTAATAAATACACTACTCAAAATAATTAACGCATATTTCGCAAAAGACAATATTTTAGAAGATTTAAAGGATATTAATCTTTTATTGACAAAATTTAAATTTAAACAATACATTCATGAAAAAATGAAAACTAAACATTGAAAACCAAATTAATACTAAAAACAAATTGAATTAATGAAGATTTTTTAGAAGAAAAAAAGGCTTTAATAATTTGTATTGCCTCCCCTTGCTCGTATGACAGCTCTACATCGATTTGGCATACTCAAAATTATATTCCGAACAAATACCTGGGGTATATTCTGCCATTCCTCAACAAGTGCTTCAGAAAGCTCCTAAAGTGTCTGTGGTGGATTTTCCCTCATTCTGACTCTTCGCCCTAACATGTCCCAAATGTGTTCTATACAATTCAGATCCGGAGACCTCGTTAGCCGGCTGGCCAGCCGATGTGGTTGATACCAACATCGTGTACTATTTTCGCAGTGTAGGGACGAGCATTATCCTGCACTAACTGGAATGCATCACCAATAAATGGGGCAAAAGTCACAACATACTCTTGTAAGATGTCCCTTACGTACCGATCTGCAGTTAGAGTCCCATTAGCTAACACATACAAATCGGTATAACCATGAAAGTTAATGCCACTCAATACCATTACACCACCTCCGCCGAATGCATCCAATTGCCGGATATTGCACTCTACAAAACGCGTACGTGGGGTTCTCCATACTCTTGCCCTGCGATCAATAGTGCTTAGGGTAAAACGAGACTCATCCGTAAAGAAAACAACGTTCCAATCTTCAGGGGTCCAAGCAACGTGTTCCCTTGCGAATGCAAGACATCTTATACGATGTTCCCTGGTCAAACGAGGGCCTGTAGCAGGACGCCTTGCCCTTAAGTGATGTTCATGGAGGCGATTTCTAATGGTCTGATCAGATACCCTTATGTTATGGACTCGCTAAAGGTCATTTTGCAATCCTCTCCCAGTAACAGTATGACACCGTAGCGCTGAAATTCTAATAAAACGGTCCTGTGTTGCTGTTGTAATTCTTGATCGACCTTATCCTCGACGTCTAGGAGATCGGTCTTCCTCTAGATATCGGTGGTAACATCTGCTAACTGTCAATCGCTTCACAACCAGGATTTCAGCAACTCAACTTTGTCTATGGCCTTCTTCTATGAGTCGAACGACTAACGCGCTTCAGCTTCTTCCATTCGTGAAGCATGCCAATATTTGCCATTATTAAATTCAACAAAAACAAAATTTTAACTGCTTTGAGATAAAATGAAGTTTCTTCACAACAAAGAAAAAACTACAAGAAATGGTTTTATCACTCGAATGAATCAAAATAAGAATTTAGATTGATTATCCGTATCTGTGGCCGTATTCACAATATGCGTTAATTATTATAGTATAGTTTTAAGACCATGCACAACACTCATTTTAATAGACACTTTGCGGAGTAGATCGTATTATAGAGGGTGTCCACTTTAAATCGCGGACTTCAGAGTAGGTAACCCATCAGTCAAATCAGAAATTACTTTGTGTTTTCATAATATACTAAAAGCAAGAAACAAGTAGAATGAGTTTCCTATTTTCAATTTTTTTATACCTCACAGTTTGAATTGTAACGACAAGAAACATCAAAATGACAAACGTCAACCAATGCCACGTTCACAGATACGAGCGAAACGTCACGTTGACATCTACATAACAGGGTCACGATGATAACTGTTAAAATAAACAAGTTAAGGCCGCCCTTTAACGTATTAAAGCGCAACCGCATTCGTTTGTGGTTGGCCAACAAATAGGATCGCAACCTCATTTTGATCGATAAGGCAACCACTGACCAAATAGACAAATAGAACGCAATTCTGCTCATCATTGATTCGAACAAACCTAATCGCTTGGACGGAATGGTGTATTTACGCCTCTTTCACACGAATTTGCCGGAACTCCTGGAGGATGTAAATTTAAATATTAGAAAATATTAGACCTTAATAAATTATGAGTTTATACATGTATTTCGGCCTTATTGGTCCTCATCAGAACTCTGTACCTTAAAAAAATTTGGTTTATTGAAAAATTTAGAAAAACTTACCCGTTTTGAATTTCTAAAATCTCAAAGGACAAGAACAGGAATTAATGATAAAAACATGAAAATCTTTTGCAAAATATACATGGAAGCGATTGCATTCTCTTGCATTTTTAAAATATTTTTTTCTTAATAAATTAGATTTTTACCTATGGGGTATTTAAAAAATCTAGTGTACGCCGAAGAAGTAAATACAATAGACGAACTCAACGCACGCAGTGGAAAATATCCGAAAATAGAACCAATTCCGTAACGCATGTGAATCCCTGCTTTGTCGACGCACTATGGGGCGAAATCAATTACTGATTAATGTTAATGAAATTTGGTATATCGATCAACAAAGCCATAGGCTTTATGTCTGTGAAATATTTTTTTTAAATTCTTGTTTACTTATTTATTATACCTGTTATATGATAAGTTTATATAATTATTACAATCATTTTTGCACACATCAAAGATGTTATAATTAAAATGGAAATCAAATTTTCACATAAAAATGGAAAGTACTAATACAGCAATAGATATTGTATATGTTTATTAAAAATATTTGTCACAAATAAAGTACATACATATGCATTATAGAATCTGAGCGATATGGAAAATTATTATAGTTATGTGATACCAAACAAGAACGGTAATCATTCCAACAGTTGCAGAGCTTCTTCATGAAGTTCCATTACTTTTTTTTATCGAAGGTATTCTTAAACTTGATATGTACGGATCTGATGTATAAAGCAAAGTGTGGAAAACGTCTTTATTAGTTGCAGATCGTGAACATTTCCTGGCATGGTCCAATCTGTAATCTTTGTAATATTCATTTCGACACTCCTGTGCATTTTCAGAAAGTTGTCCAAGAGGCAAAATTGTGTGATATCGAATAATATTCGCTCCGTGAATTAAAATTTTATTATCAGATGAAGACATATAATACCATTTGTATTTGATTACAAACAATTCTGCGGTCTTAAAAGAATAGTCTCCAAACTTTTCTGCATTGATTGGTTGTCTACGTGCCATAGTTTGCATAATAATATAAAATATGTTCATAAGCTCTTCATCAACTCAAGTAATGGCAGATGTACATTCAGGAGGTGCAAAAAATCTTCTCGCAGTGTTACCATCGGTACTGTTCCCGTTACCTTGTCGAGGTTTATCAATAATTAAAGTCATTTCATTGCGAAATCTTTCCTGGGCACGATGTTTTTTTAATTTGTTTTTCTCGCTTATGTTCTTCAGTAGTTGCTGACCATTTTTTCAAATGTTAAATTATATGAAATATGTAGAATAAATTCCATGCAGCGAATCCAAGCATGTAATGTAGGTAGTCCAAATTGGAAAGTCTCTTCTCTTTCTGCTCTCAGTTTGACACGTTCAAGATCATTCATTTCTTTGGGTTTAGCCAGGCAAACAATGTATGTACAACTTTCTGTGTAACTTCTCCGTCAATCAGCGTCAGAAAAAGTTCATGTGTTACGGATTCTTCTTTTCCTCTTATCTGAATAGATGTCGGTGTTATAGAACGAATTTGGGCTTCTATTTCATTGACAACTCTTCTCGTGTTCTCTGGTGTTTTTTTTTAAAATTCCATAAGAATGGGTCTACAAAATCGTACCGATGATGGGAATGATGAGACTGTGTTTTGCCATATATTTCTTTTGACACATGTTCAGTTCGCATCGGATAGTGAAAATTTAGATTTGATGTAGTTTTCAGCAGTGGAAATGTGCTTGCCATGTTCAATAAACGCAACATTTAAATCACTTCTACTAATAGTAACTGTATTCGTCGCTAATACAAACAATAACATTAACGTAGGCAACCAAAACTAGTTAGCAAATTATATTTTTCATTTTCATGTCTCGTATATATAGGTGGACTACGATCTAGAACAACCACAAAAGAATATATTGAAAAACATATTTTTCCTTAATATCATATCGGTTACCGCGTGACTGGTGATGTGGTGGAAAAACAAATAGGTTGGTTTTTTGATAATGAATAAATATTATTACCTTTCAGTGGTTTTGTGTGCCTTTTATCGAGTTTTATGGTTAAAAACAAAATACGAGTAGCTACAATGAAACGTAGGTAGGTAAACCATCTTTCAACCTGTTTTTTGATGTTAGGTGCAAATATGTACAAAAGTTTTTTCCTGTCTCACTTAGGCCCAGTTTTTCAATATTAGTTTAAACTACAGTTTAGTTAAACGAAAAACTGAAGTTTAATCTTCAGTTTAAATTTGTGTGTTTTTCAATTGAAGTTTTAGTTCAGTTTAACTAAACCGTACAAAGTCAATTTTTTCTTAGGGTTGGCAGTAATACAATCACGATTGTGGGATTCACCATGTGATTGCCAGTGTTGTCGGATTCTTCTAATAAAATAAAGTCTACTTTTGAAAGAAATTATCTTAATTTTCGTGTAGATACATATATAAAATCCATAAATATTATCAAATCAAGTTTTCTTGCCAGATGAAAATTATGAAAATTAATTAAAATTGTGTAACTGGCAGTATAGAAAGTGTTAGGAAAGAGTTTATACATGTATTTCGGCCTTATTGGGCTTCATCAGAACTCTGTACCTTAAAAAAATTTTTGGTTTATTGAAAAATTTTGAAAAACTTACCCCTTTTTTGAATTTCTAAAATCCCAAAACACAACAACAGGAATTAATGATAAAAATATGAAATTCTTTTGCAAATTATACAAGGAAGCGATTGCATTCTCTAGTAAAACCACAAAAGTTTCTTTGTAAAATTTTCTCTGTAATGAATAAATTTAGAGAAAATCGAAGGGAAAGCAAAGTCGCATATTTTTAGGATGGTAATTACTGAATTCGAGGTGTGGCAAAATTGACCTCCCCCTCATTTTGTTTGAAATAATGTCAGAAACGTGTCCCTCAAGTTCGATGCATCTTCAATGAAACACCCAGTATAAAACTTCATATTTTAATTGCGTTATAAGTACATAATTGTTTATTTATTTTTCAATCGCATCGAACTCCGAAATTCTCAGTCTTACAACTAACTCCAGTGAACGTTTTAATAACTTTTCTAACTAGACTATAAAACCTTAATTCATTGGGTATTAGAAAATTAGTATTGCAGATCGCAATGCAAATTTTCATTTTTGTTATTTTTGAGACGATAACGTAAGTTTGGCCCCACAGTGCCGACGTATGTTGTGAGTGAAGGTCACCGTCCATTGGATCCAGCGGTTCTAAACATTTCACAGGGAATTGCCGGATGTCGGTATGAATTTTTTTATTATATTTTTTTTGCTTTTAAGTTTGATGCATCCGTGAGAATAACTCATACCACATACGCCATTAATTTTTTTGCATCAAGTTGAAGAACACCCTGTATATCTACACTTACTTCGTCGAAGCCAGGTCGCATAATTGATAGACAGAAGAAACAAGAAACGACGTCATAGCGAGACACTCTTAAAAGTTTTTTTCGTCGAGCCCTTGCCTTTCCTCTATCCTCGGGACCTCTTCTGAAGAAAAGAAACCAAATAGGTTCATGGGGTTAATAGAAAA
Source organism: Serrognathus titanus (assembly GCA_039766575.1). Lineage (NCBI taxonomy): Eukaryota > Metazoa > Arthropoda > Insecta > Coleoptera > Lucanidae > Serrognathus > Serrognathus titanus. Next base: position 3,728,682 of record CM077911.1, read on the forward strand.
GCTGGAATACAAAATGGCCATAATCGAGATTATCCTTCAGCAGATTTACCAAGGAGTGAACTCATTTTCCGTGTCAACAAACGTTCTCTGTTAGAAGTGCAGACTGCACGTCTCATTGTTGAAATTTTATATTAACTTTTTACCTGTTGGCAAACATGTTTATTTTCATGCAGTGTGTTCTTCAACTTGATGTAAAAAAATTAATGGCGTATGTCGTACGAGATATTCTCACGAATGCATCAAAATTAAAAGGAAAAAAAAATAAAAAAATTCATACTGACATCCGGCAATTCCCTGTGAAATGTTTAGAACCGCTGGAGACAACGGACGGTGACCTTCACTCACAATAAGTGTTCGAAGTCCCCCCCCCCCCTGCGCGAGACGTAAACATACGTCGGCTCGACGAAACAGGGATTCACATACGTTACGGAATTGGTACTGTTTTCGGATATTTTCCACTGCGTGCGTTGAGTTCATCTATTTATTTGTATTTACTTCTTCGGCGTACACTAGATTTTTTAAATGTCCCCACAGATAAAAATCTAATGGATTAAGGTCTAATATTTTCTAATATTTAAATTTACAGCCTGTAGGATTTCCGGCAAATTAATTTGCAAGAAACGTAAATACGTTGAAAACTACTGAGCCGCTTTGCATGAGGATTTTTTTCTACCCACACTGCATCCCTTGTAAACACTGATTCGTCCTAACGCTGTGCGTACAAACGTCTTGCAGCCAACGCATTTTGACCACATTCGCCGTAAATTAAAATCATGTCCTCAAGAACAGTATTGGAAAGTTCGGCCATGTTTTCAACGCGACAAAGTACAGCTGACAACTGACCCACTGATGCTGACATCAACAAATTTCTCCGAGGACGTAATTACGTCATAAAAATAAACCAGGGACTATCAAACTATTTCATCGTTCGCCAAAAACATTTATTATCTCTAGTATTTATTAATCAATTGTTATACAAAAACTGCTTCATTCTATCACTTTTAATGTAAACTTTCACTGATTTCATTTTTTGTATGAAGTTAAGAAACACCCAGTATTTATGTTTATCTAACCACTACAAGTAACCTACAAACATATCGATTTGTTCCGAAAATGTAAAATGGTTGGTTTTACCAGTAATCCATCCTTGAATTTTTTACTTTAACTAAGGGCTATTATTTTATTTATTTATTTTATTTCATTAGATGCAGCTGTGGAATGTATTAGTTTTCATTCAACGTAACTGTCAGTGCCGTACCTTGAATCATTTCATGGGCATTTATACTGGAGTGAGAATTTAATTTTCTGAATTTTCTACAAATAAGAAAAATGAAATAATGAAAAAAACAAGAGAGTAATTGAAAATCACAAGACTAACAAAAGGAATCTAAAACAAAAAACGCTAACGTAGTATTAAAAATTTAATGAATTAATTGGGAAAAGTAATAGAAAAATTGAAATAAATAATAAGAACATAAATAAAATATTTGTTTTGTTTTTCTTGATTTTATTTCTGTTAGTTCCATTCTTCGTTCAGTTTTATTTCACTGTATCTGCTATAGTATTAATTTGTGGCGTTGACATTCGAAAATAAAATCAATTTGACTTTTGAAATATGAAGTGATGTTATTGAAGTGAAAAAAAGTGCAGTTTCTTCGCAGTTCTTTCAATGACATTCTTACGGGGATGGATAATTTAAAAATAATAATTTCCTGTACAATTTGAAAATCTGAACTTTTTCACATGGTTTTCATCAGTTTCCCGCTCGCAAAAAAAAACTGGCAAAACCCATCGTATCACGTAATTAAATTTCACACGCTGATTGCAATAGTAAATTGGGATAAACATCAACATAATGGCGTATAGGTTTCAACCGCGATTGCGTTATCGGTTTTGCATAATTACAGACTCCATGCTTAATGCGTACGCTGATAATTCGGTTATTCATGTGGGGTTTCAATGTAATTGTGCTATGATTAATTGAACGTATTCATTAACACACATTCAAGACTCCACGAGCTGCTTTAATTAATTTATCGCGCGACTGTATAATGCGTACTGCTAACTAGTAGTAAAACTTGCAAATTATTGATTGATTCATTATTTATGTGTTTTCTTTTATTTGCTCATCGGAATTCAATCAAAAATTAAAAACGATTGATTCATTACTTATGTGTTTTCTTTTTTTGCTCATCGGAATTCAATCAAAAATGGAAAACATATTATTGTCTAGAGTAAGTTAGTATCATTTTCGTAGTAGTCTCTTGAATGAATCTTTAAGTTTGAAAATAAATATCTAATTAGTGAATCATGTTACTTTTGAGTCGATGTAAAAAAAAATAAATAAATAAAAGGAAGAAGTAGCGAGAGTACATATTTTTTGTCGACATGCCTTAAACGCATTAAGATTAAGACTTCATTTATGGTTTCCCATTCACATTCATTACGGATTGAGAAAGAAGTTGCAATGACGCGGCGAGATATACTCATACATACGTATTTGTGAAGGAATTTATAATATAAAAAGCGCGTTGCGATATAACGTGACCGTAAAATCATAAACATAACTAATTTATATGTTCAACACACTACATGTGACACAATCAGATGACGCCGGCGCCTGAATATTTCTCGGCATTATTTTTGTTTTCGTTTTAATTATCTGTGATATAACCTTAATGTTTAATAAATATTCTAAGTAAAAAAGAATCAATTTACAGAAGGATCGCTTTTAATTGCTTTAATCTCTTGGGTTTCGTCTCTTTTTTTCTTACTTTTTAATTATTTACTTATCAATTCTGATGTATTCAAATGTTTACTCTGAGATTATATCGGAATTCTAATACATATTTTCCTCAATCATATTCAAGTACTGTTTGTAATATCCACAATGTCAATTGCTATTATTATATTATAGACTACACTGTTTTCATCGTTCATTTCCGTTTCCCTTTTTTAATTTGTCCTTGATTGGTCCTTGTCCTTGCAGATTATTTTATTTCAGGATTTTTCATAGGCCCTTGTAGTAAAGATTGGGATTTTCTGGAGCTTCGCTACCAAACAACAGCAACGACTTTACACTTCTGCTGCTGAATGTTCTTATAATCGCAAGTGTGGCGCGGGCCTTGATCTGTAAATCCTGAATTCTGTATAATACATAAATAGACGTAAAAAATTCTCTGGGTTTCATTAAAAGCGCGTTAAAGCTCGATTTAATTTCCGATAAATGTCTTCGTCTCGTTTCGAATTTATTCTGTTTACACGATCTCGCAATCTGTGGCATTTCAATTACTGAAAGCCGTTTTACACTTAGGCATTTTATTTACTCGCGTGTTTTGCATATCCAGGATACGTTGAATATTTATGGTCGCCGGCGAGATGGTTTCGGACGATAAAGTGTCGGACGGACGGACGCTGTAATTATTGTTGTTATTAATGAATAAGCTGTAAACAGGTGTTTGCGTCTTATATGCGCAATATTCGGTGACGCGATCAAACAATTTGCACTGATTGAGTCCTGATTGATGGGCCAAGGGTCAGGGCGTGCGACTCACTTGGAATTTTTGTATGGGCGTCATTTACTCTTCCATGAAAATCAACTCGACTACAATTGTTGTTTCCTTTCTAGGAAATTTCCAATGGTTTCTTAAGTGCAGTCAATTTTCGTAATCAGTATTAAATATAATATCACCTCCTGTAATTTACAAGTAAATTCATTCAAAGAACCTTACTGATGATAACATTTAACTATGATTATATCATTAGAATTATCATCAGAAATTGAATAAGCTCTAGATGACATTTTTAAACATTTAACACAAGGCGAAAATAGGAATCTTAATATAAAATTGAGTAAATAGAAGTATTTAGACAACCAAAGATACATCATTGCATACTCTGTAACAGAAAATATTCTATAAATAACGAGCATTTTTTTCTATAAAACAAAACCCAACTATTTATTTAATTGATTAAAATATATTTAGCAAAAAAGTATAAAAAACTGTAGATACAATTATATTCTATACCCAATTTTTGTTTAAACAAAATCAGCACTGAAAATTAACAACATACATTTCTTTTTTAATGCTAAATTACAATTGTTCTTAAACAAAAATACAAAAACGAAACATGTATACATCCTAAAAGACCTCAAAGAGATATGTATATACAAATATTTTTAATTATCACTATTGTTGAGCTTAAGCATAGAGTATTTTTGTTTCAACTAAAATCTCTGTTGAGATAATTCAACAGCTTTCGGCAAGACTTTCTGTATTTCGAATGGGGGGAAGTTCTGGAGTAGCTTCAAGTTGGACGGAAAATCACCTTTTAACAACTTATCTTTCAAGACCCTTCAAAAAAACACAATTTAAATTCAATAGTGTACATAGGTAGCATGGTATTGCGTACACTTACACGATCATGGCACAGCAGATGTATATTAAAAAATCGAAACGGTTCTCATCCGAAAATAGTGTGTCCCAAATTCTCAACACGTCCGGCAATGGGAACTCTTGCGATAGAAGTAAAGTTAACCACCTGCAGGCACGAAATGTAATTTATTCGGGAACTTCGAGCGTACTTTGATTACCTAAAACTATAATATTCTGGTCTCAACTCCATTTGTTGGAAGGCCAACCAAATATCGAGATCGCTTTTTCGCAGTTGTACCGATAAACGAGTCATCATGTGATTGATTCCGCAGTCTGCACCATCCAACGTTTTTATAAAAAAGTCCCTGATTTCCGACATGAGATTTGTAAAACAAAAGAAGCAGTCCGCTTCGGCGTATTCTGTAATTTCCAATTTATATTACTAAATACAGGGTCACTGAAAAATACCTGACAAAACGAAACGAGTACAAAAATCGATGTTATAGATTACGGGAAAAATTCTAATTAAATAAAGCACTAACTATAATTACTACTCGTTTAATGCAGCACGACCTTGATCCACTGTTAATATTACGTGTTATATCTAGGTATCAACTATAGAATAAAATCGATGTTTTTTACGACCATTTAGTATTCGGCGATAATTGAATTTACAACCGTATATAACCATGCAAATAGATTAACTGTGGTTGATGGTTGCAGATCGACAAATTCTGCGAAAGCAGGGCCGATCAGCGGTAAGGCAGTTGAGTGTTGCACGAATTCAGTTGAGTGTTCTCGACAATACTGCGCAAGAACACACTGAACTAGAACTATTAACAGTCGTTTTTTCCTCACATTGAGACAAAAATTCCCTTTTATAATTGCATCTTTCCTCGAATTGCAATTTTAAGCTATTTTTATGCAATTTTCCTTAAAATTTAAATAATTTTATCTCCAAAAATTCAATTTTGCAATTTTAAGGTATAAAAATCACCACGAATCGGGAAAATTCACACGAATTGACAACACTGGCTAGAACGGTTTGCGTTCTTGCTTTTACAGGGTATTTTCGTGGCGTTGATTAGATAACTCATTGATCTGTATCTATACTCTGTTCACGATCTTTTTGCATTCAGAGTGGGCTGTATTAGGGTGACATTTTTGTTGGTACCACAAAAAAATGTACATGTCAGAAATTTGATTGACGTTCGTTTTTAATTTTTTGGTTACGTTTTTGAAAACTGCCACTGCCAATGTTGCCAGTTCAATTGTGCTGTACAAAGTGTTCCATGAAAACGAGAAATATCGTCTGGAACAAACGTTTAATGATTAATTATTTTTTCTTATTGCGAAATTTTGGGGTGAGTTGAGTTATTTGCGTGTTCTTAGTCAACAATTGTGCCACAAAGCGAAGAAGTGTTTCTTTATTAACAAATGTGATTCCAGATATGATAATAAACAATAATGACAGAATGTTTGTTTGTGTTTTTATAGAATCTTGTGCGTAGTAGTGTGGCTCAGTGGATCTTGCTACTTGTGCAGCGGGTGGAGAGGTATATCGGCTTGTGCAATCCGTGAGGATGGCTCGTTTAGCCAGGAGTTTTTTTGCGGACTTGTTCAGACCGTTCCATGGCCATATTTGTGTAAAATATCTTATCATTTTTCCCGAGAAGACCATAAGCTAGATCCCATTTAAAATTGTGTCTATTTTCACTACCTCCTCCAATACACACACCATCAGATTCTTCTGCTGACACTAGAATTCTGCAAATCTGCTTATATCTGTACATATTCGTGTCTAATAGTTTTGACTGCTAAAGGGATCGTCGCAGTCTATTTATAAGTTTTACAGATATATATGTGTTTTCTACACTATAAAATTTTGATTCCAAATTAAATGTTCCCTATTCCCCTTCCATTGATTCCATTGAGAAGAATCTGATTCATCATCAATTTCTGATTCCGAATCAGATTTTCCTAATGTAATAATGAAAGGAGGAATATTTTCAAACGAAAAATTTCCCATATGCTTCGTCCAGTCTTCCGAAATTAATTTTTCACAATGATTACAAAAATTTTGCCACGTTCATTGAGTCTGTCACCTTGATATTTGTTGTCATCTGTCATCGTGTCATGTTTTTTGATCACTAAGCAACGTGTGAGCCTCCACATAACTAAAGTAGTGGTATCGAATTTAGTATGATGAGGTATTTTGTGTTTGTTATCGTATTAGTGAACTGAATTAGTTGGAAACAAAAATTATGGTAAATTGCTAATGATAGATCTTAGAGATAATCGCCCTTATTCTCCTCTTATAACTGATGTCGCATTTAACGAGTCATGCTTAAAATAAACAAAAACCCGTACAGTTTTATGTTAATTTAATATGTAAGAGATGGACGGTCAAGCGTTGCCATGGTATATAAACACGTTATTAAAATAATCATGGGCCAATTTTTAAATTTTGGAGGATTTTTGGAAATCGCCTCAGGACGCGACGATTACATTTACAAGTAATCGATTAAACATATCAGTTCCTCCCGAAAACATAAAACACTTCATTTTACCTGCAATACATCGCTGAGAATTTTTTTACTTTAATTAGCAGGCTAGACGATTGGGCAACCGAAGTGAAGGTCGCCGTGATTTTTCATCAATTTTCGGAAACTATTTTCCTGTAATCTATCAGTGGTTTTATTTTGTCAGGTGTTACATGCTTCTTTAAAATATATATTTACCTCTGTACGCTATATCTGAATCGCAAGCGAAAGTGTAATAAATGGGGCCAATAATTTCGTTCATTCCCTGCACATAACTCTGGCCAGGGTTTAACTTAGCGTATAGAAAGAGTATTCTTTCAACTACCTCCCAATGTGCCTCCTGTCCCTCCTTCATGGGTTCATAATCTTCCGGTGCTTTCTTTAGTAAAAGTGCAATCTACAAAATACTACTTAAAATATCTATGCGTTCATTGGAGTCATAAATAGACTTCGGATATTTCGGAGCGTTGCCATAGATACCAATACGAGGACCAATGAAAAGTGTCCATTCACTGCGTAGCCATAGCAACGCTCCGAAACGCCCAAGGTCTAGTCATAAAACTAGTTAATAGGAAGGGATTATGGCGATACTCATGGCGGCGAAAGTGCTAAAGTAAACAACAGAAAAAATCATAGTTAGTTTAGTACAGATTAAATTATAAAAAAAATGATTTAATCATTGAGATTGTAGGTAAAATAGGAGTCAACACAATGACCCATTTCAATTATGGAAAATGAGTGCAGTGGGAGCGGCACAATTAGGGTTGCTACCCGTCTCGGATTCACCGAAACGTGATAATCTGTCCTGCCGAGAAAATATGCCACCCGGAATCCGGGTTTGTCCCGAAATTTCCAATGTCACAGACTTTGCGCCATCTGATAACGAGGAATCAAAACATTATTATTATTGAGAAACATTTTTGGTAAACAATATTCTACTTAAGCGTATTAGGTTTGGGAACACCGGTGTGAGTATTACAAGACAGCTAAAATTACAAATAAAATGCAAATTGCCAAAACAGCCTTTTTTGCAAAAATGTAAAAAATTCCTTTGCTTTCAAATATTGTTGATGTTGATAAAGAAGAACACGATTTTGGAAACGTGGCTAACTATTTGATGGCGGATGTCACAACAAAACTTTAAAAAATAACCAAACTGGTTATTATTAAATGAAAAAATCACTAGATATGTCACTAATTTCAGATTACCCGAAGTTACTAAAATTTATCTGGAATTTCAACAGAAAGTCACCAGATCTAGAGAGAAAATCAGTGTATTGGCGACAATGGTTCAACAAGGGTGACTCTGGCTGGTATTTTTGAAAGACGGCAACCCTAGACACAATATTTTAAGTTTGGAAAGTAAATATTATATACGAAAGTTCTTACCTGCTACTGATATCACAGCAGCAATAAAAATAAACTCAAATTTAGTACGAGTGATTTACAAGGCGTTTACATACCTTTGTGATACCTAAACCTTTTCTTTCAACGTTAGCGCATTTAAGGACACTTCTTTGAACTCTGGTGTGTAGACGTTTGACATCGTTGCTGTTGACTATCTGTGTACAGGGAAAATCTGTGGGTTGTTGGAAGAATGAAATATCTGGACAGAGTCTTCTAACGTCTTTGTCTATTTGCAGTAAGACTTCATTATCTTTGAAGTATGTTTGCCATCGACTGTCCGGGTTTATGCTCAGAGGGTGATCTAATAAGGTGCTATCACCATTGGTTTCTTCAGAGCCGGGCATAACGACCATCTCATCTAAAATTCATTGATATGTAATGCAGTTAACTTATGAAGTAAATGGGGCCTTTAACCTATAAAACTCTGATAGAGTTCGTGCTTCTTTTTTAAAAGCGAACTCCAATTCGCTCTTTCCAGGGGTAAATAATTTAAGAGCAACTTCCAACATATTGATCTCTTACTGTGATCGTCTGGTATACCTGAAAAGTTATGGGAGTTGATGAAACGCCCCCTTGTTTCTAAACGCGCCTACCGTGAAAACACAGTTTTTTAAGCCTTTTCAAATCGATTACGTCCTCATGCAGCACAGCATCAAATTCTTTCAATCTGTAAAAAGAAACTTTACTGCTTAATCGCTCTTAGAAATATTTACTTATTTACCATACCTTGCTTTGTATGCCATGTTTTGACATTGGTCAGCTGGCCAAGTTGTATTGTGTACATGAAAACGTTTTTCTTTTATTGTTTAAAAGAAAATTGTCATTGCAAAAGATTTGTTTCAAATGTGTTAGTCTAAGAATCAACTAATTTGCTTATTTAATTAACTCAATATTGTCCTGTAAAAGTCGTAAAACTGTATTCTTTGATGTTGGTATGACTGAGCAATCTTAGGTCGTAGATTTAAAAATATGATTGGCAATAGTGTCTTAGTTAGAAATTTGAAAAGAAAAATCTATAGCTGAAGTGAAAAAAACAATGGGAAATGAAATGTTTCCAATTGTAAACTTGTTTGTATTTGTCAATTAATTTTCTACAACACCTTACAAAAAAATATAACCTATTTATTTATAAACTGTCATACCGTCAAATAATTCTAACCAATTTTTAATAAAATCGTTTTCACAATATGAAAAAACTGTAAAAAAGTCCCAATTTTTTCTGAAATTTCGCGTTTTCATTGATTTCAGCTGTACAATGAATTTTTGTGTTCGAGCAAACGCCAAAAATCGCCACTTTGGCGCTAGTTACCGGGTGCCGAGTGGCGAACACTGTCACTTCATCAATCAAAGCGAATTCACCTAAAATTAATAAATATTGTAATGAATGTAATACCACAGGTGATACCTCCCTAGTAATACCTACAGCATAAATTACATAATATGAACTGTATTGATTCGTGCATTATTAAATCACTCCGGAGTGAAGTACGCTTGCGTAATAAAGAAAGGCTGTCATATATCTAAAATGTTGCCAACCGTAGCGATTCTTAGTTACAATAGTGACATTTTTATGCCCATATCGATGAAATGAACCAAAAGTAGCGACTTTTTATGAATCTCTTTAAAATTAATTAAAAATCGGGTGATAATTAAGTGAAATATTTTGTTTTCGGTTTTTATAACTCCCACGGTATAGATCTGTATTACAAAGATTTTTTTTTATAAATAAAAGAAAATAAAAACAACATTAAAAATGTATCAAATTAAAGAAAACAGAAACAAAGTAAGGTCGATTTTATAGCGAAATTCTGTAGATTAATTAAAGATACAAGAAGTTAAAAAAAAAACCGAAACAAAAGACGCTCGATTACAGCGCAGTTCAGTAGATTATAATAAATTTAAAAAAAATGAAAAAGAATATTGACAAGACAATTAAAACAAAAAATACCATACCGGTGAAATTGTATAATGAATTATCTCCAACGGACATTGAAAAATGGCACAAATACTCAACATTTCACTATCGCTTGATAGTTTCGCCAGGAGCGAAAATAATTTTTTTTTTATTTTCACTCCTGACGAAGCTATCAAGCGATAATTAAACGTTGAGCATTATTTTTACTACTGACGAAGCTATCAAGCGATAATTAAACGTTGAGCATTATTTTCACTCCTGACGAAGCTATCAAGCGATAGTGAAACGTTGAGCATTTGTGCCATTTTTCAGTGTCCGTTTGAGATAATTCATTATACAATTTCACCGGACAAGAATCTACCTTAATCATGTTTTTTTTTTAAAATTTATTATTAATCTACTGAAGTTTCAACAATGTCAGGAATTATAATAAAATACAATGAGCATAAACTGGTGCTTTTCGGTTAGTGACTGGTGACTTTTTGTCAGTTAATTTGGTGATTTAAATTTTAATCGTTTGGCAGCACTGGCTCTGAACAGCTTCGAGTAAAACAAATTTGATCCGTACAAAAAACATTCTTTTCATACCACTATGAGATTGGGATCAAAAGGATTTTTTTGATCAGTTCAGGATCACTTCAAGTTCAGATCAAACGCGGATCACTTATGAAACGAAAACGCCTAATGTTTTGCTTCCATTCGATGTTATTATAAAGTTACATAGGCATAAACACCCTAGCTTACACAATACGTACATAAGAGTATTTATTCATGTGGAAGCGTCAATACAAACTATTCAAGTTAATGTTTTTCATAAGGTTCATAACCAAATGTCATTCCGATGTTTTCCTTATTACAGATCTCTTCGTAAAACTTCCGCTAGATGTCAGCCTCTTCGTGTTAGATTTTCCTAGCAATGTTCGTCAATATTTGACATCTGGAGTGAGGTTAGGTTTTCATACATTATGATTATTATTTAATTGTTTTTTTTTAAATTTATTCTATTAAATTATGTTTTAAAATTGACTATCATTTGTTTTCATTACTTTTTAAAATTTGATTACGTATTACATGTTTCGTTTTCTTTGTTTTGCCACCATTCTTTTAAAATTGTTTATTTTAATTCTATTATTCTACTAAACTGTGTTGTAAAATCGATTGTCTTTTGTTTTTATTATTTTTTTTAATTAGATTATTTTTCAATTATTATTATTTTATTTTATTTGTTTTGTCACCGTTATTTGGATTTTAAGGCAATATATTTTAAAACACAATATAATAGAATAAATATTATGTTAAATTGTGTTTCAAAATAGATTGACTTTTGTTTTTATTATTTTTTTAAAATTTGATTATTATTTTGTTTTCTTTATTTTGTCACCATCCTTTTGAATTTTTTTTTTTTAAATTTATTAATCTGTTAAATTGTATCCGCTGAACGCGCCCAATAACAACATATCCATATTTCATATTCTAAGGGTATATATCTTTGACTTAGATTTTATTGCTTTTATCTTTAAAGAAATTCATAATTAAAGTAGATTCTTGTCCGATGAAATTTCGAAATAAATTATTTTAAAAACGGACACTAAAATTGGCACTACGCTCTACGTTTCACTATCGTTTGATAGCTTCGTCAGCTTCGAATGATAGCGAAACGTAGAGCGTTAGTGCCAATTTTAGTGTCCGTTTTTAAAATAAAATTAAAATAATTAATTTCAAAGAAATTGTTAAAAATAGTAATTTGTGATTTTCAATTAGCTACAATTTAGCTAAAATTTTTAAATCTGCGACTTTAATTTCTGATTGTAGGGGTATACGGTATTTCATTTCAAGCGGTTGGCAACACAGGTCAGATGTCAAAAAGTCATTCAATAACAAAAATATATAGTTCAAACATCTGGAAATCGCAACTAAAACGTAAACTCGAGGGCCAAAATTCGTAAATCATTATTTCAAACAAAATTCCCACAACTTATTTATAAGCTGTCATGTGACTAACGAAATTCAGATTGACTGAACAGATTATATTTCCATTCAAAAGTAAGTAGTGCCCCCATCAGAGTTATAACAGTTTTCAGTCTTTTTTCTTACAAAATCTATAGATGTTGCAGTCAGTCAATCAAAAGTGTCGTCATTCTCAGGAGTTGCCTTTAGAATGCTGTGCTTTCTGTAACGGCACAGGTCCTGATTCGTTGCTCGACATCTGTTTCGATTACGTACTGAACAATCTGGAAACTATATGTGAATGTGACCTTTACACGCAGAATTTAAAACTTCGAGACAATGTAGCACTGCCCATAGAAATATGTGAGCGTTTACTGTCGATACGAACCAGCAAAGGCCAACGACTCAGTCCGAGTTTTATACACATATTTAGAAACTTGCAGGCAACAAGGTTAAAAAGAGTTAAAATATGTAATAGTGATATCGACGACATAAGTTTAAAAATCTTACTCCAACATAGACTAACTTCATTAGATATATGTCATAGTCCAAAATTAACGCCGCAATCTCTAAGACATATTACGGCATTCGGGAGCAGTTTAGTCTCGTTATCGATCGGCGAAAGCACCGATTTATTTCCTACCACCACATTCGGGATTATACATTTTGATAATGACTATTTTGATAGAGGTTATGTACTTTTAGCACCGAAACTGAGAAGATTGTGTCTTAAAAATTTGGAAGCTTTACGACCAGAATTTTATATGTTGTTACTAAAGGCATTACCGAATTTAACTTATTTAGATTTATCGAATTGTAGCGAGTTAGGGGACCTTCACTACGTTCTTAACTTAGGCAATTTAACGTCGTTGGTTTTATATAATGTTAACAAATTGGAGAACATTATACCTGTTATTTGTAAGTTGAGAAATCTGAGACATTTGGATGTATCCCAGTCAAAAGATGACAATGGGAAATACGATAATGGTACTAAGATTTTGGCTATGATAGTCGAGAGTTTACCTAAACTGACTTCATTGGATATATCAGGGACGAATTTAGCAGGCTCTGGTGTGGCTGAGCACACGGACGATAATTTTGGTCCTTGTGCGTCTGACATACCAGGACTCAGCGCAAGAGTAAACAATCCTTTTCAATTTTTGGGACTGTATGAAACCCAACGGGATGCTTGCTTCAGACATGATATTCCAGCAAAACTGGTGAGTTTAACTCAATTTTAATCTCTAAGTGTTGGAAGGAACAGAGCAGATTAGTTCTTTTCTTGCACTATTCCTTTGATTTTGTGGATCTCATTCATTATTTCTATTCATAGATTATCAGGAAAGATTATAGATTGGTATAATTAAAAAGAACTAAAACTCAATTTTTTTTATTTCAAAGTTTCGTGAGTGTTTCTTAAATTGTTATTGTCTAGATTGCTGGAAATGCGAATGAAGAACAAGTACTGGTTGCTGCCTTAGCATACCTGGACAGATCAGACATGTTACAGAAAGTATTGAATGAATTGTTCCATCTTTTCCGATTCGAAAGCTGCGAACACGTCGGCCAGGCCTTGAACATCGTACTGGAAGCAATGAATAGACACCTCAACGAAAGACACATACAAATCTCAGGAAGGTACTCCATTTTAATACACAATTTGATAAACAATAACGTTGCTTATATTACAGTGCCACACTTTTTTACATTGTCAAAGGAGCAGGGAAAGAGTTGCACGATGTTGTTAAAGTGAAGCGAAGGATTATAACAACACTGCTTAATGGCATGTGCACTCATAGGAACGATGACACAATGATGAGAAATGGATGCCTTACTTTATGCCAGTTTAAAGTACCTCTCGATGTTGTGGGTTTTGCAAGCCGACATGTTAGTAAATTTATACGTTTCAGTTTCTTCTTCTTCAGGTATTCGATTATGAAAGACTCGTCGATATATTGTTGCATTCAGTGTATGGTATGCAGCAAGAGAGTTTTGTCCAACGCATTGGAATTTACCTCCTGAATACGTTGGCTTGCCAAGTTGATGGGCAACAGAAAATCAAGTTGGGGGAATTAGGTGCTATTAATGTACGTTTTCATAGTTTAGAAGTCGTGATGCACTGAGTTACTTAATTGTTTCAGAAAATGTTATGGTTGATTGCGGATCGTTTGAAACGAGGTATATGCGATGACGTCCTCGAAGTAGCTTGGTCTACTATGTGGAATGTAACGGACGAAACTCCACAGAATTGCAAGAAGTTCTTAAAAAATAAAGGCATGGAATATTTCTTGAAGTGCCTGGAGACTTTTCCCGAAAAAGAAGAGCTCCTTAGGAATATGATGGGTCTGTTAGGGAATGTGGCTGAAGTACACAGCTTAAGACATTATTTAATGACCCCTGAGTATATTTCTGTGTTCTCCGATTTGCTTGATTCAATAAGTGATGGTATTGAAGTAAGTTACAATGCAGCTGGAGTCATCTCCCACATAGCTTCCGATGGTCCTGAAGTTTGGAACATCGATGATCCTTGTCGTGAATACGTCCTGGCTCGAATGATGGCTGCTATAGACAGATGGGACTTGAATTCGCAGAGGAATATTAATTACAGGTCTTTCGAGCCTATTTTATATTTAGTTAGGATTTATGATACACCAGAGTGCCAACGTTGGGCAGTGTGGGCTTTAGCAAATCTTACAAAAGTTTATCGTGAGTATCACCGATGTTGTTTAAAGCAGTGTGACGTGTAATTTTGATTTTCAGCTGAAAAATATTGTTCTGTTGTTGAAAGCGAAGGTGGCCTCATGTTACTGCAAGAAGTGATCGAGCATCCAATGCCTCCGAACTGCGTTAAGGAATTAGCGGCTATTGTTATAGAAAACTGCAGGCAGTACCGGGAAAGAGACTATATAACTGCTGATACGCAATTAGATGGGTAATAAATAATCAATTTGATTTTTTTCTTTAAATTGAAATCAACAACTTGGTCAACATGACAAAATAATTTCAAATTGTGTGTACTTATTTTAGTACTGTGTTATCATTTGTTTAATGGTTTCATTCACGTATTTAATATGGTTGGGACTGTTTTCCTTATTTGTATATATATACATATATTTATATCTTTATGTCATTAATAACATTTTACTACATTTTGCAGTGAATTCTTTTTATATTTATACGCATGAGTTGATTGAAATTTTATCTAAAAATGGAGGACATAAAATCACTGCTCGATGTAAACACCCGTCTTTTAAAAGTGATTGCTTGAAACTGCAATAAACAGTGCTATAAATGGTAATTTGCAACTTGAAATAAAAGTTTTAGCTAAAGTACTATTGCATTGTAAATAACCCGAATTAACGAATTTTATTGAGCTTAGTTGTTACAGAGTTTCATTTATTATTATACAATGTGATGTACGCTATCTTTTTGTTGAATAAATCCATTTCTTTAATCGATTTATTCTTTAACTTTATTTTTAACTCATTCTTGTTAAAACTGATGTATTTATTATTAAAATATTACTTTTATATCATCTTGTGTTTCATTGTCCTCTAGAATGTTGATAAATTTAGAAAATAAAAGTAATGCAAGAATTGATAAATTTAGTTTAATTGATATTTGTATGCTCACTGCCCAATTTAAACTGAATCCTAATTGCCAAACAATCTTGCTGCTTTTTAGAATTTTTAAACTTGGCTGACTTATGCAGAAATTCAATTCGTGGAAAAACTTTGAGATAATTTGTGGAGCAGCTTTGATATATGAAAAGAAAATGCCATGTGAGCTGATACTATTTAATTAGCCATGTAATTCTGATTTAAAAAGAAAATTAAACTTCTTAGACCTAAAACTTAAACTGATTAAAAGAAAAAGATTAATAAGTATTACGTCGTAATTTTTATATTTTGTTAAACATGCAACATTATGTATACAAGCAGTTTATTTATTTCTTACATAGTACATTCAAACTTACATTTTACATAATTGTCAATACCTTATAATCATCTCATTATTACAGTTAATGTACAATAACAACTTACAAATTTCCAACCTTCCTCCGTGTGTCAACACCGGCGACGACAAAAGAAATATATAAATCGCACTTGTGTCAATTATTTGATTTTTTTTTGCTTTTTCATACGAAATCTGTGTGTTTCATTCGTATCATCAATTTGTATGTAATATAGTGTTTGATAACATAGTTCCAAGAGAGAGAGAGTGGTTTATGTATTTGAATAATAACTAAATATGTATGTGCAAGAAAATAAAATAAAAAATTAAATTCTGGACTCTAGGGGGGGCAGATTACAGTTCAGCTGATCGTGATTCTTGCACCAGGTAAACCTGGGAACCGGGAACTGTGCTAGTGGTGACGAAGGTGCGGTGCTTAGCGCGAATGAGTGATAGACTGCTTTCGGCGGTGTCGGCGCGGTCTTCAGCTGCTTCTAATTCACGTTGGAAGCGACGTACGCGGGTTACACTTTGTTGTGATACACCTTCCTAATAACAAAAAATTAACAACTTAATCAGGTATCCATACCTAAACGTGACATTATTAATAGCAATCATTATAGCGAGTGGTATACTATACTTTATCCACGACTAATATTAAAAAAATTGTAATTACAATTCAAATAACAACGTTACTAAAAGCATGTGGTAAGACTATATGCTGGTAGTGAATCATGGATAGTATTGTCCTTGACCAAGCACATGAATACCTGACAGATTATTGAGTAGTCGTGATAAAAGTTATTTGACTTGTGCTCTCTGAGGATTGATATTCCACATATGTATTTTACCTGTTCTTGGAGTTGTCTCTTGAAGAGACCGACTTTCTGGTTAGACTTTTCTAGACACTCCTGGAGTAAAATGATATTCTTTTGGTCTTCCTCGCATTGAATCATGACCTCCTTGACGGTGCGTTCCTTCTTGCGCAAAATCTTGATGGTCTCGGCGTGGCGCCTCTTCTCTTCGTCCAATTCTAATTCCAAATCGTGGATGCGAGCCTCCAATTTGCCAATGATGCGTTT
The DNA here is from genome assembly GCA_039766575.1 of Serrognathus titanus. NCBI lineage: Eukaryota > Metazoa > Arthropoda > Insecta > Coleoptera > Lucanidae > Serrognathus > Serrognathus titanus. The sequence continues at coordinate 3,745,906 of CM077911.1, forward strand.
GCCTCCGACGATCGCGTTGGCCTCGACTTCTTCCAGGCGGACGGACAAATTCTTGACTTCGATCTCCAGTGACTTCTTGATGGCCTCGATTTTGACAACCCGCTCTTGTTCTTCGTGCAGGATTTCAACGGTATGTTTGATTTCAACCTGAAATTGAATTTTTAGTGCTTTGTTTGTGTCTTTTTTTTATAGGCATACCTGTGCACGTTGGAAACGTTCATCGGAAATGCGGAGCTCCTTAGTAATTTCATCGTAATCAGCGGCAATGGCGGCAAGTTCCTGTTCGATCTTGGTCTTCGATGAAGCGAGGTTAACGTTAATCGTGGTGAGCTCGTTGATGCGTGTCACGGATTCCTCGTACTGCTGCTCCACTGCTCTCTTTCCACGAAGGGCCTAAATACTACTGTGTTAAACCACGTCAAAAATACGTTTGGTTTCTTACAGTTTCGTAGTTGCCTCTAATTTCTTCGACTTCCGCGGTGAGAGCTAGGACCCTCCTCTGAGACACGCTGAGTGCATCCAGGGTGACTTGCAATTGGCGTTGGACTTCGTCGTAATGGGCTTGCAATTCGGTCAAGGTGAGTGACTGCTTCTTGATGGTCTTTTGGAGGTCGAGGTTGGTCTTGTTGGCCGCGTCCAAGGACATCTCTAGTTCGGTGATCTGAATTTGGAGTTTCTTCTTGATGCGGGCGACTTCGGTCTTTAATCTAGTTTCAGCTTCGACCACGCGAGCGTTCAGTTGCTCGATTTCAATGCTGGTCGCCTTACTATAAAGAAAATTTACAATAAATAGTCAGTTAGTTAGAGGCAGTATTTGAGGAAGTATAAGGGCGATGATCATTTTATTGATCCGTTAGCTAAAGATAGATTATAATTTTTTTCCTAGTTATTTAAAGTTTGGAAAATTCGTGGAAGAGTTTGCTTATGCTTATCATTGACGCAAGTACCCAAACATGTCTATAAATATCTTGCCTGTCAAAATTCGTCAAAATAAAAAAAAACCGTTTTGTTGCATTGTTTTTTTAAAGCGGTTGTTGTGCCAGTTCTAAATTCGGGAAAGTGCGTTGGATGCAGGAAGAAACAATTATAGCACATTAGCATATAGATCTAAGCAATATTTTTTGGCTTTTGAAATATAATTTTTTTTTCAAAATTTTGTCTGTACCATTTCATGACAACATAGACTATAGATGAAGTCAAAATTTATATCATTCGAAGAATGCGCAAAAAATATTTCGCCTTGGTTAATCGAGTTCATTGTATAATGTCGATTCCGAAATAAATCTTGACGTCAAAGCACCAATCTAATTGATTTTATTTATAGATCGAAAATGTCGATGATGCAAATACATTAGAGCGGACTATATTTAAGGCTACTCACTTGTACACCAATACCACAAGCAACACAACACATTTTAGGTTTCACCTTTTTTCATAGAAATAATGCGACGTCTTTTTGTCGAAGCCCTTCAGTTCCAGGCTCAAGTTGTCCAGGGGCCTCATGAAACTCTCGTCGAGCTGTTGCTCCATTCTATCGCACATCAACTTCGAATGAGCGGACGCGTTGTAGGTGTTAACGAAGACGTTCCTTTGGTATTTTTTTATGTCGATTTCGGCCGCACTTCCTCCTTCCGCGATGTTCTTTAAGCTTTCGGAGAGCAGTTGCGCTTCTATTCCTTTTGCTGATTTTCCTCGTAAGTACTTTTGCACCGACTTGAGTCCCTCCGCAATTTTCTCTGCGTCTGGGACGTACTCAATATCGTCGCTCATTTTTTTCTTTATCTTCTGGATCTCCTTAAGGATTTTGTTCTTTTTTGTCCGCTTCTCCTCGGTGTGCACTTGCCTGGTTATAGAAGCTGCCGACACCGACTGGCACAGTTGGAACTTCGATTTCGTTGTTGCTTTAAAATCTTTCAATTTGGCTTTGGCTCGAGCTTCGGTTCGGCGGGAGATGGTGGTTAAATCTTGATCGGAATAACTTTCGACTAACTTCCTGGAACTGTACTTGTCTAGTCCCCGTTCGTTCGTCCATGGGAGGTGGGGACGTTTCGTGCTGAAACCTCTGTCTTTGGCGTCTATGTAATCTATCATTGGCTGGTAGAAATTCATCCCATATCCATAGTTGTCTTCGTAGATTAAAGCCTGAGGATTCTGCCAGTTGATCTTGCGCGGCATTTTTTTTGGGGGGGAGCACACTGTTTTCGCGAAATCGTCTCACTGTATACTTAGGACTCACAACTCTGCCTTTTTATACTGAGTTTGAAATAGGCACTTTTGCCAATCCAATAAAAAGCGACGGCTAAATCGGTAGCGTAATTATTGCCAAATTTTTGCTGTTCAAGGTGTCGTCGATCTATTGTTCTTGTCATAATGTGTTCTTGAAATTGTATGTTTATATTATATCTGATTGTAGTGAGTAGTTATTTATAATTTCTTGCCAAGACACTCGCGAATGTGTTCCAAAAAAGTGCAGAAAATTAAAGCTTTTGTTTTCCGTCAAACTCGAATCAATTTAGAATGTTATTACAAACCAGAATTTATAAGTAAATACCTTAGAGTAAAGAAGAAAATAAAAGGAACATTTTAAATCATCTTTTTCACTTACACTGCCGTTATATCTCAGCTTTGATTAAATAAACCGTGTTTTTCTTTAAATCTATGTTTGGGCACGTTTTTGTAACGTCGGTTTACTAAGATTTTAAAGTGACTTTCCTTTTCAGAATTATTTAAAGGCTTTGGGGTTCTTACAGATCAAGAAGAGATGTTATCTATAGCAACACTAATACTGAACAACACTCTTTTTCCTCGATTGAAAGTTGCTTTCCTCGACAGAATAGTTAAAAAAAAGTAATAATTGAGGCCTCTGATGTTCTTGGAGATCAAAGAGAGGTGATCGGGGCCTCAGATTTATTAAAAAAATAACAAATGGTGACTTTTAAGGTTATTGGAGAGCGAGAAGAGATGCTGTGGCAGTTATCAACGAACGAAACTCTTTCGCGATTCAACGGCAGCCGAATTCATTCTTAGCTGATTTTAAACTGGCTTTCCTTTTCAGAATTATTTAAAAATAACAATTGGCTGTTGAGGTTCTTCGAAATCAAGAAGAGTTGCTTATCTTTAGCAATAGTAATAATGAACGAAACTCTTTTTCTTCTCTGATTGAAAGTTGCATTTCCTTTACAGGATAGTTAAGAAAGTAACAATAGAGGCCTCTGATGTTCTTGGAGATCAAAAAGAGTTGCTCTGGGCCTCGGGTTTATTAAAAAAATAACAAATGATGACTTGGATGTTTTGGAAGAGAAAAAAATAGATCTATAGCAGTTATCAATAAAGAAAACTCTTTTTTCTTCGTTACCACGCCGAATACACTCTTAACTGATTTTAAAGCGGTTTTCCTTTTTAGAAATATTTAAAAATAACAATTGAGGCTGTTGAGGTTCTTCGAGATCAAGAAGAGATGCCATCTATAGCAATACTAATAATGAACAAAACTCTTTTTCTTCTCTGATTCGAAAATGGCTTTCCTGTACAGAATAGTTAAGAAAAAAGTAACAATTAAGGCCTTTGAGGTTCTTGGAGATCAAAAAGAGATGCTCAGGGCTTCAAGTTTAGTAAAAAATAACAAATGACGACTTTTGGTTTTTGGCGAGAGAGAAGAGGTGCTATGGCAGGTATCAGCGAACAAACCTCTTTTTTCTTCGTCCCCAGGCGAATCCAATCTTAGCTGATTTTAAAGTGGCTTTCCTTTTCAGAATTATTAAAAAAGTAACAATTGAGGCTTTTCAGGTTCATGGAGATCAAGAAGAGATGCTCTCTATAGTGATACTATTAATGAACAAAACTCTTTCTTCTCTGATTCGCAAGTGGCTTTCCTGAACAGAATAGTTAAAAAAAGTAACAATTAAGGCCTTTGAGGTTCTTGGAGATCAAAAAGAGATGCTCAGGGCCTCAAATTTAGTAAAAAATAACAAATGACGACTTTTGGTTTTTGGCGAGAGAGAAGAGATGCTATAGCAGCTATCAACGAACAAACCTCTTTTTTCTTCGTCCCCGTAGCAGACAAATCCAATCTTAGCTGATATTAGAGTGGTTTTCCTTTTCAGAATTATTAAAAAAGTAATAATTGAGGCTTTTGAGGTTCATGGAGATCAAGAAGAGATGCTCTGTATAGTGATGCTATTAATGAATAAAACTCTTTTTCTTCTCTGATTTCAAATTGGCTTTCTTTTTCAAAATTATTTAAAAAAAGTAACACTTGAGGCTTTTAAGGTTCTTGGAGATCAAAACGAGTTGCCACAGCTACACTCTTAGTGAACATAACTCTTATTCTTTTTTCCTCTTTCCATCGACCAACCTAATCCCCTGGATTTCAAAGTGGCCTTCTTCTTCAGGATTATTAAACTTAGTTTCCCAACTCATATTGGGCTTTCATTTTAGTCCTGACTTACTGGAAACAACAGCTGCAAGCGATTCTTGGAAGTTATGAGGACGTGTTGTTGTAAGGCCACCAAATGACGACAGGTGAATCCACTTCTAATTAACTTAAAGTAGCTTTCTTTATCTACGTTTCGTCAATCAATCTTGCTTTTTTAGCAAGTCTTTATTTCATCTCTTCCTTGTTGATTTGATGATTGAGGACCATTCATATTCATTAACCAGAAGCGCAGGTTTTATTGAGATTATTTTGTCTTCATTCACCGTTTTATTTTATTGCAAAGTTTTAAAGGCTTAAAACTCATTCGGTTTACCGACTTTAAACAATGAAAACTAAACTTACCGAATAGCTTCAATTTCTTCATCCTTCTCATGCAGACGCTTCTCAGCTTCATGACGGAACAGGTTGAATTCTGAAGACAAGCGTTGAGCACGTTGTTCCTCAGCTTTACGTCCCTGCAAACAAATTAAAAGTGTGACATTTATTTGACCTTGGGATTTACGGTACGTACGGCTTCAGCTTCCTTGTAAGCGGCTGTGAGTTCTTCACGCTCGTTCTCCAAGCGGCGAAGTTCAATTTCCAACTCGTGCAGACGGCGGGTGAGTTCAGTGATGGTAGTGCGTGCATCATGAAGGTCATCTAAATCACAATCATAAAATAATGATGGCGTACATTATTTTGTGTAAAGAGATCGTACCGGTTAACTTCTTGTTTTCACGAGCAAGAGCTTCCTTCTGTTCACGGGTCTTGTCAAGCTCGTGGTTGAGACGTTGGAGCTCAGCTTGTTTCTGGCGAAGATCGCGCTGGCTCTGTTCGTACAATTGAACAGTTTCCTCAAGACGGGTCTTGAGGTCCAAGTTGATCCTTTCAAGTTGTTCAACGCGCTTCTGCAATTCCCTGGCGGTGTTGTTGGCTTTTTCCAAGTCAATGATGAGGACTTCGACTTCAGATTGGAGGCGGGTCTTTTGCTTCTCGAGGTTGTTGACTTTAACCAAGAGGGCTTCGATGTGCTCCTCTTGCTCGACGATCCTGGCGGTGTACTTGCGACGAAGTTCTTCGACTTCTTCCTGGCGAGCTATGGCCTCAGCCTCATACTTAGATTTGTAGACTTGGACGTCGCCTTGGGCCTTGACGAGTTGACGTTCTAAGTCCAGGCGAGCTTCGCTTTCCTCTTCCAACTGGACACGTACTGATTCTAATTCGATTTCAACTTGATGGAGGTTGGCTTCGAGGAGGGCGCGCCTTCTTTCGTCGTCTTCGGCACGGCGACGGGCATCTTCTAGTTGGCTGATCAATTGGGATTTGAGGTACGTAATATTTTCGACGGTCACCTGGAATATTTAAGAATGATTTTTGATTTAAGGCCTAAGATGTGAGGAGTACGTGCCTTGAGGTCTTGAACTTCCTTGACGAGCTCGATGTTTTCTTGGGACAGACGGGTCTTGTGGGATGTGATGTCGACGATGGTGCGGTTCAGCTCTTCGATCTTGATGTGGAGCTCGGTGATGGTGACTTCTAGTTTCTCGGCGTGCTTAACGGAGACTAGGCGTTCCTTGTTGACTTGTTCGACTTGGGCGAGTAGTTCATATACTTCAGCTTGGAATTTGCCTTTTTCTTTTTCAGTTCTGAAAGAGGATTTTGCTAGATTTATTGTTATACGAAAGCAAGTATAAATATTTTTTTTTTGACCTAATCAAAGTCGTAAACTTTGATCGGGGGCAAAGAAAGGACCTCTTTGCTCCAAAGATAAATTTGGCTTATCTTAAAGTAAAATAACCTGACAAGTCCTTTTAATTTTTTCCAAGTTTTATGCTATGTTATCTTTTTCAGTGTCAGTCATAACCACTCTGCGGACCGACGACTTCCACTATCGTCTATGAATCACACGGAGTTTGCGTATGCTGCGTTGCTTTCATTGTAAAAGGACGCACTCGTCTGATTTAATTTATCAGTGTCGTAGATGCGGTATTAAACTCGTACAGAATGTGAGATTATACTTACTTTAAAAAATTGAAAAATTATTGAATATGAGTTTTCAATAATTGTGAAATTAATGCAATGTCGAGACAGCAAACGACATTGTTCACATATTATATTATGTGTGTGCGCTCTCAGATACGCACGACTCTGGCCGGGCTTCCTGGCGTTGCGATAGTGGAAGTCGTCGGTCCGCAGAGTGGTCATAACTTTAAATTAAATTTTAAATAATGGATGTCATTTTTAATTTATATTGTCTTTGTTATTTGTTCAATTTTCAAGAGGCCCCATTTATTCATCATGATTTATTGGAGAAATGAATTTCAACTAAGTCCAGAGAAGCTTTTTGATTTTCAAAATTTATACTGTCATCAGGTTCTAAGGCTCTAAGGACACACGAGAGTTAAATGTCCATGCGTTGTAACTGAAAATTTATGTAGACTCGGATTCTCAACTTAAGTAGTCGTCATCTATTAATAAAAGCTCTCAGCAAACGGTCGGTAAGTGTTAAAATATTTACTTTCAAATTCTTTCAAGTAGTCTTTTCAAATTCTATAGGGGGTGCTAAATTTAGGACTCGCGAAATGTGGGCCAAATCCAACTGCACCACCCGATTTTGTTGTATGTAACTTGCATGTCCGGGTTGGTATTTGTCGGTTGAATGGAATTACGTAATTTTTTTTAATAACGTAGGAATTCGAAGCGTGCGAATCGGCACGAATCAACCTATGAACAAACGGGATTCGGGCCAGGACTAATATGGCGAGGCTCAAGTACGCGGTTTATTTATAGAAAGGCGTCCCGGGTTCTACGACGGCGCTGATACCACCGAGCGTCTTTTCACTTACCTAATCTCTGAACACTTTCCTTGAACTACATTTTGATTGGTGTTGATTAAAGCACGTAAACTATTGAGTTGATTTAATTAAAAAAAAGTTAAGATCCACATTAAAACAAAATTGTTTCATGTTCATATTGTGTAATTAAATTTTGACCACTTAGGTTTTTTAATCGTCCTTACAAGGAAGGACGAGTTTAATGAATTTACTGCTTCTAATTAGCGTGACAGTTTGGATACTTTTTAAATGAAGTTAAAATTTTGTGAATTATAAAAACTAATTTTATCATTACATTTTATTTAACTTCGCCATTTTTATATTGAAGATAATTTTTATGAAATAGGATAAACATATTTAATGTATTCGTGTTAATTTTTTTCTATTAGCTTCTTACTAATGTTTCTTTATATTAAAAAAAATAATTGTATTTATTTTTAATCTGTTCAATTTTTATTAATTATTTCGTAATTCCGTAATATTCTATCCTTTCCTGCATCTTTCAATATTGTTTCAGTACAATACCTTATTTTTTGATTCATGAAATCTTTTGCATTTTTTGGAAGCACTGGTGGGGGCGCATCAAACGGGAAGAAAATAGTGATTCGAGGTCATTTTAGGCGCAACAATTCCAGTTGCAGGGGGGGCGTAGCGTACCATAGTTACGCTAGTGTTAGGAAGGCAATTTTTTTCGTTTATTTATTTATTTTTTTCTAATTCGTTCGTTACATTTACACGTTTAATTATTCTTAGTATGCTGGAATTATGTTGTACTTTCAAATCACAAAGCATTTGCGTATATTTTTTTTTCTAAAAAGGAATAAAGTTAATTTTATTTATTTCTTTACTTAAAATCGTTCGATTTAATTGCTTTTTCATAATGTTCTCTATCTATTTATTATTAATTATTATTATTGATTATTATTTATCGCGAGAAATCTGCCGATCTAAAGCGAAACGTCGATGTCCTAAAGCTATAAAAGTTATCTCAAGAATAATTATTGAATTTGTTTCAAAACATTTTTAATACATTTTTTAATTCATATTTTACTTTACAAGTAAAGTCAACTCATTTTTCTTTCTAATTTTTGTTATTAATATTCAAGGCACAAAATATATTTTTTTCTTTGTTTGCCTCCACTTTAAACTCCTATTCGATTCGAAATTGTTAAGTAAAATTCTTTTTACATTTTAATACTGTGTGATCGAAAATAATTTTAGGTGGACAGAAATCATTAAAAAAATGGTCGCAAGTCGTTTTGATTCTAGTGGATGTGTAGCTGTTTCGGCTCTATTTGGGGCCTTGTCAGCAGAAGCATAACTCGAGAACTTCACTGCCTATGATCAAACCGACTTGTCCTAGTTAGTCGCATTTGCGATACATTAGTAATGAATAGTTTAGGTCATGACATTCTGCGACTGATTTTTGATCTAATATCGTGTGAGATTTGACAAATTGCAAGCAAGTGTTCAGAATGCCATAAAACAATTAAGTATAACTTTTAAATTCGATAGCAGTATTACCAATTTTTTTTCTAATAAACATGGGCTATTCTGAAAAATTAAAAATTAATCCAGGCGTTGTTAGTGCAATTAAAAAAAAATAGAGATTCTTAATTTGATTAAATTTTGAATATAATTGATTCAGTGAGGATCACAGTTTAAAAAAATTTTCGAAAAAGTAACTTTCTTTTTAATTTATTGTCGATGCCAAATATTATCAAATGAATTAATTTATTTTAATTTAATTTAAATTTTAACCATAATTTAGTTCTAGCTTCTGTTAATACAACAGCAGTTAAAATTAATCTTTGCCCACAATAATTTTTATATCCGTAGATATGTATTTCGGCAGCTAAGCTGTCATCTTCAGTACACACACTACCAATTTAAAAGCACTTCATAAAACCTAAAAGCAACTAATCATAATCAAATAAGAGCAAATCAAATAATACAGAATAAGTATTGGTTCATTCTCCTGAAAAAACTTCTCAACTCAAACTCTTTCATAAACAATTGATTCCCTGTTATTTGATACTTAATTAAAATATTTTCAATAATTTGCATTGTTATGTTGAAAATATAAACACAGATAACATACTGGAGTTTATTTATTTCTATTTTAAACATTGCCCCATTCTTTTTCAAATTAAATAAAAACATCTGCTGAATTGAAATGAATTTATTGAATGTGCTTTTTGATAGTCTTAAGAGTCAGTGAAACGTTTTATGAAGATATTAGGTTCATTTAATATCTAAAACATCAAAGACCTCTCGAGGGAGGGGGGGCGATCCTGACCCTAAATAAATTTACCCCAAAAGTTCTCTTTCGTGAAACTTTCTTTCACACTTCTCGCAATATTACTACACAGAGAGAAATGACAAAGTGAGGCTTTACACGATATTGTGTAAAATAGAGGTGGAGAAATTATTAACACATTTGTTGAAAATTAAAAAAAATCACATATATTTCCATCTCTTCCTTAAAGAAGTTTACATTTATTTGTAGCAAAATTATTCCTCCATTTTGTGTGAAGATAAAGTTTCAAATACTTTGTTGTATAACATTCTACATCTTATATAAAAGAGTGTGAATATTTTTTTTTCACATTTTGTTATATAAAGTTCTACACATTGTGTGAAACTATAATAGAATCGCGATGAAAATTTTTCTAAAATTTGAAAATGATTAAATTATTAACTTCTTAGGAAAAAAATAGCATTGGACATGTTAACATCTTACACAAATTGTTGAATAGTATTGAAGTGGGGAGTAATCACGTGTTTATTTGCGTCTTCTTATTGGCGGATGATGATTAGGTGGCATACGTGACTCTGTGAGTAAACAAGAACAGGCTTGTCTGTGTTTGACTATCGCCTGTTTTATTTATAATGAATAAATTTGTGAAAAATAAACCGCCTGGACGTGAATTGAGTAGTGCTGCAGAAATTATTTGAAGGTAAATACGAATGTTTCTAAATTAAATATTCCTTTATCTTGTTTTTTAACGTCTATGGATGGCCCAAGCCGGAACTTATCAGAATGAATTCTGCCCTATTCCAGCCTGTGAATTTCTCTACAAGATCTGCACGTATCAAGACAAGATATAACCCACATCTTTAGTTGCTCGATTAAGAGTCAAAATTCGTTATCAGCGGCTCCGAGTACTCGGCTGTGATCTTCCTTAGAGATGTGTACAGAATTACACCATTAACTGTAAAATTTTCACGCATTATAGGGAACCAGTAACACAATTTGATTGATTTAACACAAAGTGTATAATTCGATCCTTTACTGTTTTAGTTTCCAAACACTTTGTCAAATAGTTCTATATATTTATCAATTTTTACTAAATAAATAGAAAAATCTTCTATATGAAGCATATTTAATTCAACATGTTTACATTTTGTCTATAAAATTAATTTATACAATTTATGGTGGTACCACATTTACTATTATTTGTGTTACACGATTTTCTTAAAAATGTGTAATATTTTACTACAAACATTATTCTAAAATATATTCAAATATAAACATTTTAGTAACAACTTGCAGATATAAATTCTACAATTCTGTTGACAAATACTATTGTCTTTTTTCTGTGCACTGTTAAAATCGCTTGTCACTACTTTTATAGTGATATAAATATGTAGTATAAAATATTTTGTATACTGTCCCTAAGATTACCATTTTGAAATTTGAGTACAAATTTTATTATGTACCAAGGTAAAAAAAGGTACAAATTTGATTACGTTAAAATTTCAAGATAAAAACTTCATTTTAACTTACCTACTGTTTATTTCCATTTAAAAAAGTGGGGGTTTAATTAGGGTTGGAATTGCCCTTGGAATTCTTTTTTTTAGATAAGGACAAATGTTTTCAGCTGGCATAGCTTTCTGTTTATAATTCAAACGGATGTCAGGGACACTTTTTTTGCAAATTGTAAATCAAGTCATCGAATCTGTTTTGTATAAAGCGTAGGTAAAAAAATTTTCCAGAACATAAAAATAAATCTTGGTTAAAAGCGTGGGCTATTATTTCCAGAATTTACTGCAGGAGAGTGTCATCATGTCTTGTCAACCTAGAGTTGATCGGTGTTAAATTTTTAACGGCCATTTTTAACTCTGCGCCGTAAATTTTATCACGGCGACATTAATTCCATCACTCCCATTAGATTTACGATCGCATTTAAAATCAACAAACTCGGCGTGCCAAAATACATTGGCGCACGTGCGTTTAACGTTCGAAATGATTCAAATCGTTTGTGTTATCAAATCGAAGAAAATTTAGCTTGAATAGTTGGTATTGACATTCATTGATGCACAGGGATAAATGCACTCCGGCCACGTAGTTTCTTACTTATTTGGCAAGCAGAAAGCATCGTATATACAGTCAGAATTAAAAGCAATGTAAACGCGACACCTTATTCATTCTATCATCATAGTAAGCAGGCGGGTAACTAATTATAGCGGTCAGAAGTGATTAGACCTTAATTTAACTTCTTGCAGGGGAGCCATTACTTTTAATTCTGACTGTACATGTAGTAAGGCAGTGATACTGTACTGTAAATATTTGTTTGTAGAAACATCGAGCAATCTCTGCTATGTTTAATGAGTGCAATTACCTTATGTTGTCTTAGTGGGCTATTTTAAGAAAGATTTTTGCATTACATCGTGTACACAATAGTGCGAGGGAAATTGCTTCCATTTTCCTGTATTTTTATTGCTAGTTAATAGTAAAATAATTCTTGGAATTTTTATTGTTAAAATAATAGTATATTTTAATAAACAAAAGAATTTTTTTGAAATTTAACTTTATTCTGCTTTCGTACTTTGATCTGCATCGCAAGATGTCTTCATGCTTTTATTCATACTATCATAAATGGCAATTGTAGGTTTAGTATAAATCAGGAATTTTTGTGCATCTTTTTTTGGATACGTTTAGTTAAATGGGTTGTAAGCTGTTGATTCTAAAAGAATTCTAAATACCTCCACACTTTTGTTCTCATTCAGAAAAGTATTTTCGTATTGGTTTCATAACACATGACGCTCTGTTTGCCGTCTCCCAACATTTTTGGCAGGTCCTAAAGTTAATGCGTTATAAATTAGTCTCGCAGGACATCACAAGCTTTGACGCCAATTACTTTCGGACACGTTTCGAACAAGCCCATTGTTAATATGAAAAAATTCTAAAACAATTTTTTGGTGTCAAATTCCTTTCACTCGCGACTGCCAGAAATACTTGGATAGTATCCATGAAATGAAATCGAACTTTTTTTCAATTTTTGAATAAGTATTGGACAAGTCCGTTTTTAATTAATACAAAAGAAATTTTCAGTGTCGAATTCCTTTCACTCGCGCCTGCCAGAAATACTTGGATGCCGTCCACGACGAAATGTAGTCGAATTAAAAAAAAATTACCTGGCTTTTGATTTGGAAAGCTGATCGATTTGGTCCTGGAAGTCGATGACGATTTCTTGATGTTTCTTTTTGAGGATCGCCGCCGTTTCCTCTGATTCGAGGTGGACATCTTCAAGAAGTTTGCGAAGTTTTAACAGTTCGGTGTCGCGCTTTTTATTAATTTCGAACTGCTCAAACAAAAACACATGTTGAAGATTGGGAGGGTTTTTGAAAATGATGGGGTTGGTTTTACCTGGCTCTCGGCTCCACCCTCTGCTTCTTCAAGCCGTTCTGATAGTTGGATCACCTGCACGCTGAGGTCTGCCTTCTCTCTTTCAATCTATATGAAAATGAAGTAAATTGAATACAAAAAAAAAAACTAGTTTAATTTATATTTAATGTAGCAAATCAAAGATGTAATAAATTTTTTTAGAATAATAGTCCGTTCATTTCGTGTTTACACCAAAAGAAAATATAGAAACTTTGTGTATACATTGTTGGAGTCTTCAATCTAAATATAGCCCCCCAAAGTAAACTCTGGCGGTAATAAATTCGAAATGCTTATTTTCGCAAAGCACCAATATTTGTAATGGCCGGTTAACCGGAAAGCAAATGATATTATTTGAAAAACGCTCACGCTTAAGATGATGCAAGAAGCCCCGAGGACTCCACATTAATACACTTTATTTAGGAAAGTATATTTGAACGTGTCGAGGTCTGTTTGTTTAAAGCTTTTTGGATGTTTTAAGTAGGTTTTATAAATACTCGAAGAGTGCGCTTCAGGAGGAACTAAATTTGTAAAATGCACGAATTTTAATTCACCAACAAATGAAGAAAAAATTTTAAGTGACTTAGAGATTCTCAAATAGGATTAGGCTATACCAATCCAAATATTTTTAAAATGGTTGCAAAACACCAACCAGTTAGAAATTATAATTTTTTTTCGGCTCACGACCAACTCAGCCGCTCATGCCTTCGATTAGATAAATTGGGTCTAGAGTAAAGCGCCTTGAGGTAGAAGCTTCTTAAAACAGTGCAGTTCTAATTTTTAGAAATTTCTTGTGTAGCTTTAAGGAGCCTCCTGAGTTTCTGTTTGAAGTTCAAAAAGTTGAGCGACAGACCCAGGGTCAATTCTTATGAGGATTCGTTTAGGATGAACGAGAGTACTTTGACTTAGAAATTAAAACCCTTTTTAATATTCAATGCGGTGCTTAAGCTTTAGCATGAAATTTAACAGGCGGTTCATCCCTACGGGGTCGATTAATCAGACATAGTCATTTATTACTTGATACTCTAGACTTAGAAGTTTCAAAAGCGAGAATAAGCCAAGAATTTGCTAGATCTAATCTGAAGGGCCAATTCAAATGTGCTCCAGTGAATAAAAAAATGAACATGTTGAGTATATATTGAAGGCATCACTGATTTACTTAAATAAATAAATAAATTCATGTGATGGGTACAGTCATAACCAGAGATAATATCCTAGTTCTAAGGATGGTGCTGCATCCTTGGTGAGAGACAGTCTTTATAATCAGAATAATAATGATAGTTCGCCGCAGGATTTGAATGGAAATAATGTCTAAACCCTTAGCTGTAGCAAGAATGGCTTTCAAGAGTCAAAAGTTATTGGACTTTCGTCAATAAATGTCAGTGTTGCAATAGGGTAAAAAAAATCTTACTTTTGAATATTTTTTCAACGATTTCTGCCAAAAATAGAAAGTTTTGTGGATTATGTATTATATCAAAATAAAAAAAAGATTGATTAAAAAGGATACAGATGAAAAAGATAAATAAGTATTAAAAGAAATTTTTAGACAAAGAAAAATTGCTTCCTTTCCAAATTGAGAAGACATTTTGAATCTTAATCTAATTTATTTTCTTAATTTGTGTATCTTTTTGCCTAGGTAGTTCTGATTTCCTTTTAGTCCCATAGGAATTTGTAAGGCCCGTACTTTAATTTTTTCTTAACAATTTCTAATTTATTTATTTTACATAATTGATTTATAAATAAACTTAGTACGTATCACGCATTCTCATGCAGTTAATTAATAAATTCAAAACTCCATGCGGATCATGCACGTGTATCAATGGGGGAGAAAAGGGCGTCATTATTTGATGGGCATTTGATGTGAAGAGTGTTTCTATTTGAACTTTGAACTGTAGAAAAAAGATGATTCTTTTTTGTCGCGTTAAATTTACGTGAAAGTATTGCGTTACTCTTGCCCCCTCCTCAACGCAAATTTTTACTGAACTTAGTCCTCGGCGTTGAGCTAAAGTTAGATCTACTTTCGTTAATTTGGCACGCTATTATCTTAACAAGTTCCGAAAAGTTGGGATGTTTCTAGAATCTTTGCTTTATAGAAATAATAGGTAATTTTTTTGGTAATAAAAAAAATGAGAACCGGGTTTATGGTTTAGGCTATTTGGTGACGTCACCATTGGTGGTGTGTGCCTTATTATATACACCTCGTGTGCTATTTCCGTGCGTTATTACGCATAGCAGAAAGCAGGTTACTTGCCAAAATGAAAATAGCTAAGATTAGTGACACGTTTCACCCTATGTATGTAATTCGACTGAGCAACCTACGCAATGTAATAAGCGGCCGAAAGCTCTGGAAGCTTATTTAGGTGCTTACCCTAGCTCGGAGTTCTCTCTCCACTTCAAGATCATCTTGCAACAGACGGATTTTATCCTGAAACATTTTCATTTTTTAACTAGAACTAGTTTTTAAAAAAAATCATCGTTTTTTTTTTGGTACGTGTAGTAAGCAAAGAAAGCTCCAGGATAATTAGAAAAAAAAAATGGTGTAGGATGACGACAATGATGAAGGTGATTGGTTGTGAAATGAATTTAAGAAAAAAAGTGTGATGTAATGTATTTTATAAGAAGAAAAAAAGAACACTTTTCGTCAATCAAAAAAAAAAAAAAATTACACAAAAATCACTGCACAAAATCACATATTCCACTTGGTGCGATCAAAAAAATCAGTCTCCAAAGAAAAAATTGATCCCCGCGCAATCTTGCAGTGGTCAGCGGTTGTAAAAATAAATTACCTCAAGCCTGGACAGGGCGCTCAGGTCAGCACTGTACTCAATGCTGACATCGGCGTTTCCAGCAGCCGTACCAGAAGCACGGTAAGAGTACTTAGAGGTCCTCGCCACGGAAGACATTGTGAATTGTCTCTAGTTTCGTTTAGTTTGCACTGACCGTCGTAAATTTCAGATTATAAGAAACCCGCGTGCCGGCGCCGCCTTACAGTGGTGGCTTAGTCGTTCGTATGAGCGTCGCGACGGCGAAAACCAGAATAAAGTCTTCGCTTAAGTCGACGCTTGCGCCCTGCTCCCGTTTAATAAACGCGGACGCCGTACTTTGCGCATATCTGACTCACATATCTGATTTTCTGGAAAGCTATTCCTTATTTTTAGCCTACCCTGTTTATGCAGTTTTCTGCATTTTCGTGATGCACGAAGATATCGATCGTATGTTTAAATTCTAAATCATTGTTTAAAAATAATTGTTGTTGTTAGTCTATCAGATATGTATGCGTAGTCTCCTTTTAGCATTCATTATTGACTTGTATAGCTGAGTCACTTTATATTGAGTTTTTTTTTCTGTTCTATTTTTACGTTTCTTTACCTTCTGTTTCATTGAATTCAACAGTTCACCACCGCGTATCCCACTTCCCATTTCAATGTTTTATTTCTGACCTGCGCACTTCTTCGTTGTTCCATAAGCTTTTTTTACATTAGGTTTGGATGTTGGTTTTTAGAATTCATCTGTAAATTCTACACCAATACAATAAGAATACAATAAAATCAAAGTATCCTATAACACGTCAAACTAGCTCCTTTAGTGTAGAACTACCATGGAATGCCTTGTCTTGTTATTTTATGGAACAAGCTAGTACTGACTTAAAACTATGTTCTGCGCATACTCAAAAAAGTTCAGGCAAACTTAGTTCCAGGATTTTTAGGTATTTAAACCTTTCAATCTCTTTCCGCTAGGGTGAGAATCTACTGTTGCCTCCACGTACATCTAGTATTATATGGAACAATGACGTGGTCCATCTTTGTGTCCTTCTGGAATTTTAATAATTGGCACACTTTTCGTTACTCCACCTTTTGTGCTATTTTAGAATATCATGTCAGGTTTCTTAGTTTGTTCATCAATTATCGTTATGCATGCTCGAAAGTAAAATAACCGTTTCGCTTTTCTTGGAGTATACGATACCAGAGTCAGATCAGATCAGAGAAAATCAAAAGTAGAGTTACCAATTTCTGTATTTCTAGTGGGAAAGTAACCTTGTGGGGATAAACCTTTAATTTTTTTTTAGTGTACTTGTGAAGAAAATTCCCGGAATTTTGAGCTTTGGACAAACATATTAAGTAATTCCAAAGTGGCAGTTAACTTATCTTCTTTGACTCGTTCAAAATATAAACAACATATCAAGAAGCTGAATCTAACCAGGGACATGCAACATCTAGAAACGTTCCTGCCAGTTCCGTTGGTAGCCCAGAGAGATTTAAATCCCCATAGTTTGACTTAAAAATACTTTGTAAATACATGAGACCTATAAATGCTTTAATCTCGGACTTCTCGGTTTTATGGACGAATGAAGCAGTAAACTGCGACTTAGAGTTTTTACGTCTTTTGAATTTGATGTATTGTACTTGTATTTTTTCAATTTTTGTATTAGTACGTTCCAATAACTTTTCAATCATCATGTCTGTGAATTTTGCTTTGCTGGACCTTTTAAACCTGGTGGTTTTGTGCAGGTTTGTAAGAGTTTCTTGTTTGACCGGAGCTGTTTTAACCCATTTAGTTTGGTCCTTACCATAACATTCGTGATGACGTTGTTTAATTCTCTCTTCATCGTCATTGTAGTCAGTTTCTTCTTTTCTGCCTCGTCTTCTTCTTCTTCTCCGGCAAGTTCTTGTTTAAGTTCAATGCTTGATTTCACTTTCTGTATCACGTTCACTATGTTCTTGATTATCATTTTCATCTAGATCACTCATGTCTGCACTGTCCAAAATCTACCTGCCAGCATTTAATCTATCTTCTACATTTGGAACACTATGTTCTGCATTTATTCCTTCATCATATTCTTGGTTAGACGAGGACTCGCTAGTCTCAAATTCATTCCAGAACTCATCATCTTCAATAATCTGCATTAATTCTGTATCAGTAAGGGAAGTTGTACTCATGTTTCTGGAAGAAAAGGACAAAGAAGAATGTTTTTTTTTGTAGATCAAAACAAAAACTGATAAACTGTTACTTACAATTTTTTTTTGTATAACACAAACACTACTGTGGGGTCAAGGTGACCGATTGATATCCATAAAAACAAACAACGAACTAGAAGGACACAAGCGATACGTCCTCAGGCTATTGGTACACCAATTAGAAAATACCCAACTCTTCTTCTCATTAAGTATGCTTCAAATTCGTCATATTGCGTGACGTTTATGAACTATTTCTTAATGCAGAATAATAATAAAGTCCATGAGGCATTAGCATAAGTCCATATTATCAATAACTTTACAATAGGTCTGCTTTAAGGGACGACCTATTCTTTGGCTTATGTCGTTATGATCACGGTTTGATATATTTCTTTTTAATCTGCCGTTAGTAATATGTCACCTGGTTTCCTGCAGTTCTTATTTTCATAACTTTGTTCTTTTCATTGTTTCTAGAGTTTATAATTGTTGGAGACAAAAGTGGACTTTACGCACATACTAGTTTTAAGCCTATTCTCATCTCAAAGTCTTCATTATATCATTATGCTTTTAATTTATTATTTGATTGGTTGTAATTAATTCGTCAGTTGCAAGAGGAGGAGGCAAACTGTTTGCAAAATTTTGAAAGCCTAGAGAAACTAGCCCATATTTGGTTTGTGCATTGTAAATTACAACTCTGCAATTGTCGAAGGCATTCGTTTTATTACCCTTCACGAGATGTTTACACTCAACTTGCTGCTTTGTTCAAAATGTTGGTGCTTTCCTTTAGTCTCCCTGAAAAATTCTTAATTTATAAGTTAACTTATATTCAAACAATTTATTTCGCGATCATAAATATTTCATATCAAAGCATGTTAGCCTCATATTAAATTGGAAGTGTTTATAGAAGACGGTGTGTATTTATGACGCGTGAATAATCACTGCGACCTACATAACATACACATAAGCCTGCCTCGGTTTTTCCTTCTTCAAAGAAAATCTTCTTTGTGGTTATGAAGCAATTTTTCTTAGTGTGAAAAAAGTGCGAGAAAAAGTTCCAAATTTTAATGGGGAATTTGAGCGCCTTGAACTTTATTACGAATAGTTTTATTGGCGGGCGGATTTTATGTTTATAAACAGTGGCTAAAGTATCTATTTTTTAGTTAAATGTATTACACATTAATATCAAAAAGTAAAATTATACTTTATGTGATTGTATTTAGAACAGGGTTGGATTTACCTACATATGAGGTAAAGAGAAAAATAAATTCGGATTTTACAACTTCCAGGATCGTTTTGGTGACAGAATCCCCCAATTAGATCTTAGATCCTCCAGTTTTATAAAACCTCGTCCTAATTGTAGCTACAAATGAAATCTCTGCAATTAGGAAAAAAATACGAGGTTAACCTAAAGACACAGAAACCCAGAAAAAGTTGCCAACAACGGCGATCTTGCCTAACAACAAATGGTATTTCCATTTCGTAAATGTTAGAATCTCTGAACAGAAATTGTTTAAAGAAAATCCCCAAATGTTTGGCAGTGCAGTCAAGTAAGGCGTTATTAGTCAGAAAGTAATACCCAATTGAATGAAAATAGAATTCCTTCGACTTTCTCGTGTGGTTCGTAAGTTTTGGCCGACATCAAAATCACATACCAGAACTAACGACACATAAAGAATAGATTATTTACGACTTCCCAGTATTTTGCATTATAAAAATGACTATTGACAGAGACATATTTGGCACGTTGGAATGTCATTACAAGCCAATTGGAACGTACTATATAGATTCATATGATTTTTTTAATGACAAATTTAATTTATGGCCTGTTTAGAACAAGCAGTGGCACATCTCCAACCATGATGGTTCAAAAGTAGTGAACCATAATTTTTCTCGTTAATTTGAGAAGTGGCAGACGATAGAAAATGAATCGTTACTATGAACTATTGTGCGCTTTCATTAACAGACGATTGAGTTCCGAGGAGGCCCGAAGTTATATTTGTCCTGGTGCGGCCGTAGAAGTGCTTCTGTATCTCAAGTTACCTGAAGGGGGGAGCGTCCTTTTATAGACACGCTCGTCGCGACGTTGTGGCATCGCAGGCGCGGGTCCGTCCTCTGTACCTGGAGATACGGTACTGTATTTTACGATTAGGAGGAATGCTGTCCTCCTTTCGCACGGCTCTTCGGTATTTTTCGAAACTGGAAATAGCCGGGGACCATCGTGCGTTCACCTGTTTAGTCAGATCTGGAACGGGACGAGCGACGAGGCAACGAGGAAATCGGAGGCGATTCTCTCTCGTCTTACCACGAAAATAATATAATTATAAATAAAAGCAACGCTCACGTCAAAAGAAAATTTTAATTTGAATTTAATCGCGCGGGGAATTACAATGTTGCAGGCTGTTTTACTCTGGCTAACAAACTGTGCAGACTTCAATGGAGTGACTAACTATTTGCGTCCTGGAAAACATGATGTTTTTAATAAGGCATGGCCTGTGTAGAGATTAAAATCTGAAAGAGCGTGGTTCACTAAAAATAAATTCTGTTTTATAATTAGGGATACAGCTCATTTTTAAACATCGTGACAAATTGTGAAGATATGTGATCCTGGGATTAAATATATTACAAGAATTTTTACTATCGCGTTCCTAACTTTAGGAGATTATTGTTGTTTTAGTAATAAACCATATCGACGAAATTCTGCCTAAAAAATTAGAAATTTTTGTTATAATGCAGGGACTGGGAGACTTCCTGTCCCTTCCTATAATACATGATGGATATTAGTAAGTGAATGTCAGTAGTAAATGGAGTTTTGCGTTTTGGTTGGGGGAGAGGAGTACCTCAGGGATTAGTACTTTCACCATTCCTCTTTCTACTTCACTGTTATGACCTTCATTCGCATACTATCAAGCTCGCAGATAAATAATCTTAAATGCATCAAATTGACATTTATAAGTAAACCTGTTTTATATTTCTAACAACAATGTCGGGCAGTCGAGTTAAAGCAAACTTGAACTTTAAAAATCCCCAATTACATGACGACGATGATTACGAATGGGATTTCTTTCAATTTCTACTAATCTTCACTTTCCTGTGCCTCTCCCTACTGATTGTCGCTGATGTGAACAATCACTTGGGTTACCACTTACCATAACCCCTTCAAATGGAAGAAACATTCCAAGCAAATGTTTAACTTCCACTCCGTCTTTATGGTGGACGGTTTCATCACCAGATGAACTGGTATCGGAATGTCTTCATTTAGCGCAGTATTTGCTAGATCTTCAGAGCAATGAAAATGAAGAAATAAGCGTATCAGGATTATACCATATCCTGCGAGCGGACAAAATTGAAGACACTTTTCCTAATTATCTTGTCATTGATGACAACAAACTGCACTGGTGAACGCTCCTTTTCAAAACTGAAGAGAATAAAAAACGAATTAAGGAGTATATGCTCCAAGAGAGATTAAATAGTTTGTCCTTGATGAGTATCGAAAGCGACATTCTGAAAGAAATTAATTTTGATGAAGTAGTTGATGATTTCGCACATCAAAAATCAAGAAAAAAGCCATTTGTGTCGACGCAGATTCTGTTCAATTTTTTTAGATTATATTTTTCAGTAATAATAAATGTATGCAATTTACACTGTCTTCTTTCTTCAATAATCTGCGGCTCTGAGGGGCATACATATTTTATCACTTATTATCCATTTTCTATCTATAGTTTGCTTTCATTAATATCAGTCTTTAAAATCTTTTATTATCAAATAAAATTTTCGAATACAGAAATAACTTACAAACAAGCAAAAACCTTTCTGTTGATGTGATGAATTAAAAAAAAGTATTAACTTTTCGGAGGGGGCCCCCAAAACAAAAAGTGCCAGGGGCCACCATATGTCTTAAGACGGCACTGTTGCTCAGATTGTGGACGAACCGACTCGAGTCAATGCTTATAGCAGTACGTTAATTGACGTAGTTATCGTCAGCAATTTTGACTTGGTTTTGCAATCGGACGTATCATCTCGGATCATAAATTGGTGCTCTAGATTTTTCTGCACATGGTTCTCCTCTGCGGCTGCACACTTACCGTAACTTACGTAATAACATTTCCAACAATTTTATGATAATTTACGCTCCATACCTTGGAATAATTTATATGATTTGATTGAGTCAAATGACAAAGTTGCATTTATAAACGATAGCCTCCTAACTCTGTTTGATATTTTTGCTCCCTATAGAACCGTTAGAATCAGTAAAGTTCCGGCTCCTTGGTTAACTGATACCTTTAGACATTTGATAAAATTGCGTAATGACGCACTTAATAAATTCAAACACAAATCCGTTGCTAATTGGAATCACTATAAAGATTTGCGTAATTTTATTAATAGTGCTGTTAGACGCGAGAAGAAGGCATATCTAACCATTCTTAAGTAGATATATTACTCATGTAATTAATCTTTGTTTGATCCGTGGTGAATTTCCAGAGATGTGGAAACGTGCTTTGGTGACGACGATTGCAAAAGTAAAGCAGGTGACATCTTTCAGTGATCTACGGCCCATTTCACTTTTGCCCATATTATCGAAAGTTCTCGAAAAATTAGCGGTTGACCAGGTTAGGGAATATATTAATTTAGTTAATATATTGCCTCCCTTGCAATCGGGATTCAGGTCCGGACACAGTACTACTATTGCCTTGATAAAAGTTACAGACCATATACTAGAGCTTGGGATAAAGGCGACTTAACTGTTCTTGTTCTTATTGATTATTCGAATGTGTTTGACACTAGTAATCATAAAATGTTGTGTGCAAAATTGCATTATTTTGGTTTTAGTGATTCGGCTGTAAAGTTTATTTCGTTTTATTTAAGTAACAGAATGCAGGCGGTGATGTGAATGGAATACCCTCAAATTTTGAGGCTATTGAGCTGGGAGCTCCTCGGGCTCTATTTTTGGTTCCCTCTTTTATTCTCTTTACAATGCAGATTGTTACACTAAAGTTAAAAATTGTAATGTTCATTTCTATGCTGATGACACTCAGCTACATTTAAAGCTTCAGACTTATACATTGCTTCTGATTTAATTAATGAAGATATTAAACAACTATGTCAAATTTCTGTTTCTCACTCGTTGCATATCAATCCCATAAAATCAACGGCAACTGTTTCTGGTGAGTTTCAAAATTGTCAAAGGGCCATAGACAGTTTGAAAATCACAGTTAATAATGTTCAATGAATCTATAAAAAACTTAGGTGTTTTCTTTGATAATGATTTAAGATTCTTATCTCATGTCAAGAAATTGATTCAAAAATCATATTTAACTTTAAAGCGTTTGTACATGAATAGGCATTTTCTTCCTACTAATCTGAAAATTCAATTATGTGACGTGCTAGTTCTATCTTGCTTCAATTACTGTGATGCTGTCTATGGGCCCTGTTTGGATGCCCTATCTGCTGCAAGAATTCAAAAAATCCAAAACTCGTATCTTCGGTTCGTTTATGGATTGAGGGGAAGGGATCATGTATCTTATAAATTAAAGGAGGCTAAATGGTTAAACATGCGCAATAGAAGATTGCTTCTTATCTCAATGTGCTACTAATACCTAGATATACAGGGTGTCGCAAAAGTTCCCGGAATTTTGTTTAGATTCAATTTTTTGATGTTCTTTGTGGATTTTTCTAAAAACTGATAATTCTATTGAATTTTTCATGAAGTTTTGGTCTAGAGTGCGTTTTTAAATTGTTTGTTTATTTTGAGTTAAGCGAACTATGGAACGTCAAAATGAACGTGTCACAATTATAGAATTACACAGGACAGGAATGAAGACGATTGACATTGTTCGGACTACGGGTTTTAAGAAATCTACTGTTTACGACACTGTGAAACGATTCAGGGAGATTGGTGGAAGCGCGGATCGTCCTCGGAGTGGGCGACCTACTACAGCAACTACGCCGGAAAACGTCAACAAGCTGCGCTGCCGAATTCGTCGTAATCCTGAACTTTCAATGCGAAAAACGGCACTTCAGCTCGGCATCAGTAAGGACAGCGTTTGCAGGATGGTCAAGACGAAGCTTAGAATGCGTAGTTACAAGATTGATCGCGCCCATTTCCTCAACGACACGATGAAGCTCAAACGATTGCAGAAATCTCGGCGGATGCTTCGCCTGGTCGCTGGTGATCGTTTGGAGAAAATCCTCTTTACGGATGAGAAGATTTTTACCATTGAGCCCCTCCACAATCGCCAGAATCACCGCCAATTACTCAAGAAGGGTCAGAAAAAGTCTACAGCTGCAAATATCATCGCTCGCAGCCATTTTCCGGCCTCTGTGATGGTTTGGGCCGGCATGTGCGCAACAGGGAAGACGCCGCTGATCTTCATTGATAGAAACGCAAGAATCAACGCCGCTAACTATCAACAGCAAGTTCTCCGCGACGTACTAGAACCATGGGCGGTGGACTACTTTGGCGAAGAAGGATTCACGCTTCAACAGGACTGGGCGCCAGCGCATTCGGCCCAATCAACCATCGCCGTCTGCGAGGAGCTGTTTCCCGGATTTTGGGGCAAAGATACTTGGCCTCCATACTCGCCAGATCTCAACCCAATGGATTACTCCGTATGGTCCATCTTGGAGCAGAAGATCTCGGGAAGGCGCTACAATACTGTGGAAGCGTTAAAAGCGGCGTTGATGCGCGCCTGGGACGAAATTACGGCGAGAGAGTGTGCGACCATCATACACAATTTCCCAAAGCGTCTTCGTAAATGTATTGAAGTCGATGGAGGCAATTTTGAACATTTATTGTAAAATTTTCGTTTATTTCTTAATATTGTTTTAATAAAAGTGTTTTGTTCTTTGAACTTGTTAGTTCGTTGACTTACACAGCTGTTATAGACTGTTTAAATATTTTAAAAAATTCCGGGAACTTTTGCGACACCCTGTAGAGTACATGATTTTGCCTTAAGACGTACTAATGGATTACATATCCCTATGCACAATACTGCTCTCTTTGAAAGGTCCTTCAGCTATAATTCCTCTATAATTTATAATAAAATATCCCATGATCTTCCTATGTCGACGTTGCCTATTTCTAAGAAAAATTTACCGAAATCAGCTCTTTACTGTACAACAGTGATTGCCCATTGATTGACATAAAATGTATTTCTGTTTTGGATGCTTTTTAATGTCATCATTATTTAAGATATGTGTATGTATATATACAGGGTCTACCAATAAGAACTTTGTTTTTAAATTTCAAAAGAAACACACATTTTGTAGGAAAATTCTGTAATTCTTCATCGAAATATGTTGTAGAGACTTTACCATTTATGAATGAAAAACAATATCAGGCAAATGTCCACCACGACTACGTTTGCAGACGTCGATCCTCTTAACAAAATTTTCGAGCACATTTCTGCATAATTGTGGTTCTATTTCATGGATGACGTCTTCGATATTGGTTTTGAGCTCTTGAATTGTTTGCGGATTATTCTCGTAAGCATTATCTTTCACATAGCCCCACAAGAAGAAGTCCAGTGGCGTTAAATCACAGCTTCGCGAAATTAGACGTCCATTAAATTTGGTTTTCAATAAATGGATTGTTTCTTGGGCTGTGTGACACGTAGCTCCGTCCTGTTGAAACCACAAGTCTTCCACATCCATATCATCCAAAATAGGCCATAAAAAATTGGTTAACATGTCTCTATAGCGCACTCCATTGACAGTAACGGTAGCACCAGCCTCAGTTTCGAAAAAATATGGACCAATGATGCCTTCTACCCATAAAGCGCACCATACAGTGACACGAGATGAATGTAATGGTTGTTCAATAGCTGTTCTTGGATTTTCAGAAGCCCAAATCCGACAATTTTGCTTGTTGACATACCCATTTAAATGAAAATGAGCTTCGTCCGAAAAGATTATTTTTTCAGAAAAACCAGCACCATGTTCAATGATCCAATCAGCAAATGCACGACGTTGAAAATGATCTGCTGGCTTTAATTCTTGCACCAGTTGGACCTTATAAGGCTTTAGAGCCAAATCTTTTCTCAAAATTCGCCATGTGGTCATTGTGGATAGGCCCAATTGTTGACTGCGTCGTGAAACTGATAAATTTGGATCCTCTGCAACACTGTCACTTACTGCAGCAATATTTTCGGTTGAGCGGCCTGCACGAGCTCGTGTTGTGGTTACGTTTGCTACTGAACCGGTGGACTCAAATTTTCGCACTAAATTCGCAATTGCAGTCTCAGAAGGACGATCAGTACGACCAAAAATATCGCGAATTTTACGAAATGTGGTTTTCACGGATCCACCATTTTTATAATAGATTTGAATTATTTTAATGCGATTTTCGAGCGAAATTGAAGCCATTATAACAAATGGTAAACCTTCTGCTGTACATATGTCAAAAAACTGAATGACAGAACTCTCAAAATAACCTATTTCAAACCTATTAGAAAACAAAGTTCTTATTGGTAGACCCGTTATAATCTTAATTACAATTGTTATATTGTTTCTTCCTGAGGTTGGTTGAGTGGTAAAACAGCTTCAGCTGAACTCCGCCAACATAAAAATAAAGACGTATTATTATTATTATTATTATTATTATTATTATTATTTAAAGAAAGTGGTGAGTCGTTTTGTGCCGCATCACCTTTCTGACTTCCAAAAAGCAGAGCGTGTAAGAATTTGCCATGGAACTTTAAATTTCTTAAATAATGACGGACACCAAATTTTTACCAAAATAATGACAGGTGATGAAACTTACATTTTCTTTTTCGACGTACCTACCCGTCAAGAGAGTTATGTATGGATTCACAAAGATGAGGAAACTCCAACAAAGACCAAGAAGCAGCGAGTTATGAAAAAAGTTATGTATGAGGTATTCTTCAGAAGTACGGGCAAGTAAAGGCAATTAAGCTAGTCTGATAAATGACAGTTATAGCTAAATGGTACACTGAAAAATGTTTACCTGAAGTGTCCACTAGAGTTCCAGACAAGGGAATTATGCTGCACCATGATGATGCATCATCCCATACGGC
The DNA here is from genome assembly GCA_039766575.1 of Serrognathus titanus. NCBI lineage: Eukaryota > Metazoa > Arthropoda > Insecta > Coleoptera > Lucanidae > Serrognathus > Serrognathus titanus. The sequence goes on from CM077911.1 coordinate 3,772,806, forward strand.
AGCTTTAACTCTCCAATATTTGGGTGAAAAAAAAAATATAAAAGTAATAGAACATCCACCGTATTGAACTGATTTAGCAATGTGCTACTTTTGGCTATTTTTTTAGGCTTAAAAAGAATTTGCCTGGTAGAAGCTTTTCGCCAGAAGAAGAGATTTATGCCGCAATTCATGATTATTATGAAGGTATTCTGAAAGATGATTGAAAATATTAACCGTGTTTTTATTCTCAGTAAATTCAGCTTGACCCCGTATAATTGATGGTGATGAGCTATAATTTGTAATTATGCAATTATAATTTGCAGCTACAATTTGCAATTATGCATGCTCGTTGACAAAAGTATCCTTAAGAAACTGAACCTTATTGCGTTTCAGAAGGATGCTTCTGCCTACATAGTTTCTTGTTCATTGCCGAAAGTTAATTTCTCGTCCCGAGAGAAATGAGAAATGTAACCCTGATGATTTGCAAACTTTGGACGCGATCCAACTCGACGCCCACCTGGAAAAAGTATTTAGACTGTGACTCAAATGTACGATGATAAAACACTGTACGATTTGGATTTATTTAGAATGATATTTTCGAAATGAATTCCCGATGACTTTTAATATTTGTGTTGGACTCTGATCAATAGCTTGGAACTTATTTCTCTTGACATTCGATTCGTGACTCAGTGCTGGTGAATCCGTTCCGTCGTTAAATAATTAGATGCCGCAGACTATTTTGAAAGACAAATAATTTACAGGTGCTTTAATTCGTTAATGTAAGCCTACATATATATTTTATTAAATAAATGTAGTACCTATTTAATTACGACTTTAGTAAAGGAAGGAAGCTCTCCACAAGCAAGAAAAACATTTGTATATTCAATAAGGTTTTAGTAGAATTCTATGAGGTTCTTGTGAACATTATATCAATCAGGACTATTTTTGGATGCATTATTAATTTCACATTCTCTTGTAAATATTTATTTTAATGGAATTTGAAATACAGTTTATTGAGTTTACTTTTGTATCAATTTAGTTTAAGTCGTGCCTCCAGATCCGCTGCCATGTGCAAAACATATTTTGGTGTCCTTTTGAAATTCTGAACAAATTAATCCTTTACTAATTTATTCAAAAATGTACAGGAAAGCTAATATTTGCTTTGCAAACATTTAATTGTATGTGCCATTTTCCTGTCTGAAAAGCGAATCAACACAGTGTATACTGCATGCGGATGTTTCTTAAAGGCAGTAAACTGTGGGCGAACCGGGAAAATGCGAACATAGTTAGCTTATCCTCGCTAGGGTCGCCAATTTAGTGCTTTTTGCACTTGGTCAGTATCAAAATTTTGTTTCTTAGCGCCTAGTGCTTTTTAATGGTGTTTTGGTGCTTTTTCAAAATACCGACTTTGTTGGTAGACGTGTTAATTTAATAGATCTATTACATTTTATAATTAGTAATTACGCCTACAAAAAATCTATTACGTTTTTGAAACTTAAATAAATATTTTTAATTCTTAAAGAATGTAACGTTTAATTTTTATTTCTTCCACAATCTATCAGATTAGTAAGTTGTGGTTGTTACTTAAGTAATATTATAATGCTTAAATGTTTTAAAATCATCTTTAATTTCAGGCTTGTCAGATTTTTTACAGGCAATATCGTCAACTTGTTCACAAAATTTCACCAAAAGGCACCAATTCCTTTCTGACGATAAATAAGTAAATTTGCTATGTATTTTAAGACACAATAAGACACAATAAAATTAGGAAAGAAAACAAATGAAAAACAAAAACAAAAAAGGAAATAAAAAAATGAAAAAAGAAGAAATGTAATAAAAAAACAAAGCGGGAAGTAAATGAAGAATGAAACGAGGCAAACAAGCGGAACAAATTTAAATGAAAAACAATCAAATGAAAGGAAAGACCAAGGCGAAATGAAAAAGTAGAAGTAAGGGACAAATTGAAAAAAAATGAAAACGAAAAGTAAAATAAGTATTAAATGAAAAGAGAGATAAGTGAAAAACAAGAAGAAAATAAAAATTAAGGAATCAAATGCAAGGGTTAAATGCAAATGAAAAACAGAATGGAAAGGAAAAATTTGAAAAGAAAACCAAAAATGGAATGAAAAACAAAAGGCAAACCAAAAATGAAATCGCTACATTTTTCCATTAACCGAAAATGTGTTTCTTTTTTATTTTTATTTGTCAACTATGTTTTATCAGTAAACATTAGGAAACAAAATAAATGACGATCGTAAATTTCCTGAAAAAAAAAACAAATAACGATAGTAACGTTCATAACAAGTTGGGTTTTTCTTGGTTTTGATTGTTTACCATTTTTTAGAAAATAAATTTTATTTCAGATTTCTACGTTTTTTTTCTTTCGTAAATATTTTGATTGTCATTTGTTTTCCTTTTTTTTTTGTTTTTTGACAATTTCAAATTACTTGAATGACTCCATGCCATTACAGAACGATAAATTCGATATCCTTAATTTAATTCCTTCCAAGTATTACTTTGGAAGTCACATATTGTTTAGTATCAATGGTTTCTATCTACTGCAAAATTCTCGAAGAATTGTATACGTCAAACACAATCTCTCACTGTTGATTTTTGGAGCGAGTTATTTTAGGCCAAACTCGTCTATTTTTAAAATATCACGGAAAAGCTATCCCAGCCACCATCTTCTGGCGGTTAGTCAAAAGATCACTTTATAAATTGCGTGGAAAACTTTCAGCGATCTATTTTACGCAAGAAGTAAAAGTGTAGGGAGTGTAGCATAATCTACACGAACTAGAAAAAAATCCTGGAATTTATTTACATTGTAATAATTGTAAAATAGACGTCAAACAAAAATAAAGCTTGGGAATTATTTTAAACAAAGGAAAATAATGTTTCAATTAACTTTCATTCATTTTTAATGATGATCGTGTCGATTAATCAAATAATTAATCATAATTAATATGAAAGTAATTGCTTTTTAATAACAAAACAAAGAACGAACAGTTTCAATCGCGACATCCTGCGATTACTTTTTGACACTACTTTGTATAGGATGTTCGAGGGATCCACTGCAATCAAAACCGACTTGCAACAATTTTTTTTAAAAACTAAGAACGTTTTAGTATTATTTTATGATTGCTTTTTTTTTTCTAGATTTAATGCGGTGATGCTTTTTTTTTTCTTTTAAATGAGGAAGCTATCTCCATCAAGTGTATAAAGTTTTCAACGGTTTCATAATTTGAGCAAAACGCAAGATGTACGTCCTCATACTATATCCGGTGCAAATATAGATCGTAACTTTGTAGTTTAATGACTTGTTTGAAACGAACTTGTACAACAAATAATAAGATAAAAGCGGGAATGCTCGCCTTCGCCAAATCTCACCTTAATAAAATGATTTAAGCCGCTCCGTAGGAGCAATTACTGAAATTCCAGCGTCATGTATTATGGCACGGCGAACACGTGTTTCAAACTCTCCCGTGAAATGTTTGTGCAGTTATTATAATGGCCCTCGTGTCCGTCAACGAAATGTCTTTCTAATTTGCGATACGAGCGCTTCTCAATTATTATTTACGATGGATGCGTTTAAGTTTGTCTTTGTTTGTGTTGCTACCACAAAACTCTATTAATGACTACTCCTGTTACTTAGTTGACAAGGTAACAAGTCTGCACTGCATCTCAACAGCTTCCCCCTCGGCTAGCAACAGTGAAGAGGCAGTAGGTAATTAAGATGTTAATCAAAGGGCGCCACACAGTGGGTCCGATTAACAAAAGTGAATATAAGACGAATTTTTAAACGTTCACGAAACAGGTAAATCTCAAGAATTTTAGTAACGGTAAAGCTTATTCTTGGAAGGGCAAGTGGCCATAATTCTTATTTACCCTCTGTAGGGCCAGAAGCAAAGAAGTGTTTAAGCGTACATACGTTTGTGCCGTGAATTTTCAGTATATCCTTCCTGTGATTTTTATTTCTTTTTAACTTTTCTTTAGTGAAACAGCTATATTTGATATAGAGAAAGGTAAGGTAAGGTAAATTAGAGCCTATTATTGCAAGGGTGCAAGGTTTTAGCCGTAAAACATAAGTAAACCTAATTTTGTGTTACGTTTTACTCTCGCAAGCTTCCGCTGGGATCTTACATTTTCCATATTGATACAAGTGTGCATTCTATATTCTATAAATTTCAGCTATTGGTAATTGCTGTTTTTTAAACAATAACGTTTTGAAAACATTGATGCAAATGAAAAAATTCCTGATTTTGTTAGTAATTGATTTTCAATTTAATTCATGAATTAATTCACTGGTAACGATTGCAAAGTGTAATTTATGCTTACAGCTTATTAAAGACAAGTGTCTGCCGAGGGGGTGCCCCCCTTTACCTTATAAATCGATGGAAAAAAATAATTTTACTTTCTCAGGTACCTACCTATGTTTCTCTTTCAAGGTGTAAATAAATTCACTCCCACCTTCGATTCTGCTGCTCTCCTTGCAGCTTGAGGTTTATGTGCAGAATAGCAGAATGTATGTAATTGCACATGCTTTTTTTTCTTTTTGCAAAAATGCTCGAATACGTCGATTAGTACTTTAAATTTGTCATATTTTAGAGTAGTTCATTTTTCTTTACAGTGGCGTACCGTTAGGTTACAGAATTAAAAAAAGATTTAATAGAAATTTCCATTTTTTATTAGGAATTTAAAAACGGCATATTTTTTATATATACCTACATAAAATTTTCATAGAATTACATTAATAATTTATGAATTACTTTATAATGTAATTGTAAGGGATAGCGGCATGAGTGAATTTTATCGTTGAGCGAAGCAAATACGATAATTTCAAGACAAAAGAAAATTTGTGAACTAAACGTAGTTTCAAATTTAAAAAAAGATTTAAAAATAATTCCCAATGGTAGTCAATCAACTTGTCAATTTTGGACTAGTTCATTTAATTTTACAGTTGGGGTAAAATTTTCTATCTTTTTTTTAATTTCAAACCTTGTTTAGTTCAAAATATTTCCTATGTTACCCTATAAAGTTTGTATGAAGGTATACTAGAAAAATATGCTCTTTTGAAATTCGTAATAAAAAGCGGGTTTCCATTACAAATAAATTAAAAATAATTTTGTACTCCAATGGTCCGCCGCTGTACAGATAAATGAACCACTCTAAAATATTCATTTCTTTTTTAGAATCTGAAACTCGTGTTTCAGATTACAAACCAAAGCGGCTTGATCTATTCCGGATTTGGAGAGAACACTCTGGAACATCAAGTGACAAATATCAATATGTCCAAAATGCCGTCCGTATTAAGCGAACTGACACCAAATTTATCAGAAGAATATTTAATTGAAGTACGACAGGCGGTCGACAACTTTTGTAATAAATTATCGACAAGGTGGCAAAAAAGTCAAAGAACTGAGAAATATTTTCTCTCGAAAATGAAATGTTCAGCCAATTCAGTTCATTTAGTTTGTGTGAAACATGATCAAAATGCCAGAGATTACAAATAAGCCTAATAAAGAGTTCTGTACAGGGTGGGCCAAATTCGACACTTTTAATAGGAAACTACTATTTTTAGACAAGTTAGACAAAAACTGACCTCCGTCCCTGGAGTTCAATTTTTAAGACAAAATTAATGGTGAAGACCACGTTTCGATATCTTGTACCGTTTAGGAGCTACAGGGCGTTTTTCAAAATTCTACGATTTCTAAAAACCTTCATAACTTTTTTGTTTATGAAAATTTTTGATTTCTGTAAAGACTTCTTTAAGGCACTTTTTCATGCAGAATTCATTACTCCAAATTATTTTTTTCTAAACTACTCAATATTTGAGATATTAGCAAGAACTTTGATTTTTTATATGGAACACCCTATATATTTTTAGTTTTTGAAAGGAGTATAAAATTTCATTGATATAAATATAAAACACTTGATATTTTATTCAAATAGTTTGTGAAATATAGAGTTTCAAAATTTTAATCAAAAATTTAATTGTTTTTACAGCATTCAAGTGGGCTATGGATGTCGATAACTAAGCAATTTAAGTTTTTGTAACTTCCTGGTAGGCCGCTATCAAAATTTGACAATCTCTTAGAGTACTTGCATTTCTCTTGAATTTTACTTTCTCTATAAAATAGACATAGGGAGATAATTAAACTTGTACGAAAACTGCGAGAAATACGACATGTTATAATATTCATACCAACTTAAGACTTCATGAAGTGCCTTTAACTTGTAAGTGTATGTGCGTACTGAAGGTGGCAGCATAGCCGAAATACAATCTATTTTGATTTATATTTAAGGATATAAACTTTTTAGATTTATATTTACTAATTTTGATTTGTTATTTCTAAACCACTGTCTTCTTTACTAATATTAAATGTTAAAATGTTTTATAGAAATTAGCGAAAATTCAAAAGTAGCGATTAATCTTTACCATGAGTGGTATCCTGAAAAATGACAATCCTTCAGAGATATATTCTTGAGATTTAAAAACAATTTAATAAATTTTTAGTCATTTAAACTGATAAAAACTAAAAATTATAAATCTCAAAACGGAAATAAAGAATTAGAGGAGATCATAGTTTTGGGAGAAATTGAAAATGACCGACGCCAGTTGAAGCAAACATCTTAGCAAGAACTTCTGGAATACGAATTTTAAAGAAACAAAGATTCTAACCTTATTGAATAAGAAAAATGCATCACTACCAGTCCTTGAATTGGTGATGTCAGTTCAAACCATAACAAAACGGAATCGTTTATGTTTAGTACAAAATGGCCGACAATTTGATACTTTATGTAATTTTTTGCAATTTCGATTACATTAGTATTTATTCCTTATAACTTCGTTATATTTATTAAAAATAAAGTAATATTTTTTATGGCTTATTGAATTTTCAAAAAATATTTAGCTAATATCATCCAGTTGTTGAATGCTGCAATAACCATCAAAATTTTAAAGCTCTACAGCTCAAAAATCTTTTGAATAAAATATCAAGTGTTTTATATTTTTGTAAATAGAATTTTATGCTCTTTTCAGAAATGTAAAAATATATAGGGTGTTCCACGCAATTTATAAAGTGATCTTTTGTACTGTAGGCAAACAAATTTATATATCTTGGAGCCGAGAGTTAATTGTGTGTAAGTAATTGTAATTGTAATTTATGGAAAATTGTGCAAGAACTACTCGATTGGAAAATGCTTTTACGAAATCTTTCCAAACTCGAAAACCATATATATGACAATGACCTGTCCACGAATCAAATAGTTAAATACTTCGCTGACCTGTGTTTGGTATAAACACATCCAAAAACCAACTTGTGAATAATTCGTTAGTTAACTTTTCAGATGATGATGCTTTTGCCACTACAGTTGTTGAATAAATAAATACTCTTGAACGCGGGGTCCGAATCTTCCTCCTGTTTCTTTAAAGACGATATATAAAGGTGAGTGGTTGATTGTACAGATTTCACTACTGCTTCAATGGTTTTAGAACCTTGGGCAGCTAAAGTGCAAGTTGACTGTAACTACTCTAGCTGAAATCCACTTGCATCTGCATTACATATATTCTCTATACCATAAGTTTCTATATGTTGTTGTATTTCATTTACAAAAGTGCCCGCATTTTCCTGTACTGGTTCCATATGATCTGCTGATAAATTTATTAATTGTTCGTGATGCAATCCTATATGTCCTTTTAAAATACGATATCCATTTCTTTGATCCTCTAAAGTCTTTTAATTGAACATTGTCATTAGCTTCTATTGCCCACTTTCGTAAATGCATATCATGAACTATAGGTCCCAGTTCCATTGCAGTTGCGAACTTATTAAATACTTAATCTGCTATTTTTAAAAGCTTTTCCCTTCGTGAACTGCTTTGTTCTAGCGATTTTTTCCACATGTAAATTGTGGAAGCGACTGGACTTTTTAAGCGATGGCGTACCATAGATAAAGATAAACGACCTCTTTTTCTACTTTTCCAATAGTTGACAGAATCTTGTTTGTAATTAGACGTAATGGTTCCTATATTTTCTTCATCTGTATAGGGTGTTTGTTCTTTCTCTATAAACTCTCTCTGATCTTCAAATGTAGGTGGTTAATCTTCATCAATATATTGTGATGTATATGGAGGGTTCATGTTTAAAAATTCTAAAGTAGTATCGGTTTGCGCCTCAAAAGACGTATCTGCCATGCTTCTACTGATCAATTCGCAAGAAATATCGTGTAACCCCTGTTTCTGAGGTGATGGTACCGTTCTTCTATTTTCATTATTAGTAAAATTGTACGTCAACATCAACAAATGAATAATGTTAACTGGATTTATTCTACCATTTTGCACGATATAAAAACTGAGTAAACTGAAGAGCTACAAACTGCATAGATTTTCTTTTTGATCAATTTATATATAATGGCAAATATTCGTTATCAGTCACATGATGTCTTGAAGTATTACTAATTACGTACATCTCATGCACTTAGATAAAAATCTTTTATCAATTTTATTAATTTACACGCGTTTAAAGATTAACAATGAATGTATTGATTCATTTATTGATAATTTTAATTACAAAAAATAAGACGAATCACGTGGAAAATGAGTGATACCTGATATTGCACAAATGAATAAAAGACTTCAAGTACTATCATTATTTAAATCATTTTCTTGTTAATAAAATAATTTCAATGTCAACTTTTTGATGTTAATTTTTAATTAGAACTTTATCAAACTAGGCAATCGTGAAAAATATGAAGCCGCACAGGAAGGTTGCGATCCAAGAACTACAAATCAAAGAAAGTATGAGACGTGTTGTCATCCCCTAAAAATTCTTTTCGAGTGTTAAAAAAATTTAGCCACACGAAGTGGATTACTCACCCAGAGCAATGAATTATTTTTTTGACTTCTCAAATTGGGGTGGTAGGCGGTGAGTTTTGATTTTTAAACTATAAGGGGTGGCAATTTTGACATATTTGATGGAGCATTGAAAGAAAATATTTTGCCATGTAATTTTAATTCTTATATCTTTATCGAGTTATTTGCAGAAAACCGAAAATCGCAGAAATTTCCTAGGATGCTTTTCCCCGCTTAAAGCGTTTTTGGATCGACAAAAAATGGCTCCATGCTTACCCTAAGGTGAACTACTAACCAACAAAGTTTCAATTTTTTTGTATTTTTGGGTTGAGATACTTCCCCTCTCAGTAATAAAAACTTTAGTTTCTAAAACGTATTTATGAACCACACTTTCATTCGATCCTCAGTCTTATTTCGAGTGTGGGATTTTCTTATTTTTCCTTGAATTTATATGTTAAATTTGATATGACTCTCGACCCTTCTGGATTTTTATTCAGTTTTCTTTTGGGTTGACATAAAAAATTCTTTTTTACTATTTTTTCATTCATTTAGAAGGCGACTAGAAAGCTTATATATGTATTCGAAATGTTAAAATTTTACTCTTGTTTCAACTTTCACCCCCTAAAAAACAGCCTATTTCATCAAAGGATTTTTTCTATTATTTTTCTCTTGATTCAATGGTCGAATTATATATCAATCGGAAATTTTAGAATTTTCTCCTGTTATTTCAATTTCAACATCTTGAAAAGTACCCTATTTTATCAGTGACATTTTTAAAATTATTTTTCCGGTAATCACGAGCCAATTCTGAATAAGTTTCAAAAGTTTCAGAATTTTGACCAAAAGTTGTTAATTCGTACCCACTGTGTGGTGGAAGAAATTGCTACCTGTTAGATCAAAACTCGAAACTCATGGTGTTTTCGAGGTCGTGTTAAGTTAAGTGGTGGGTTTGAATCAAAAGGATTTTGTAGAACTCTAATAGAATTCATAAATCCACCCGGCAATGTCATGAAGTATGTAAATGCACAAAATAATTCATCAGTATAAGAATGCAAACTACTTGTTCTTTAAATAGTGCTTTCGCCGCGTTCCGAATACGCTCGTACGTTTTCGATGCTGATGCCTGAAGACGCTCAGCGCCGTCCCTCTGTGTGTGATTTAAGCCGCCGGTTTTATTAGTGGTTGGTGCAGAGTGAGAGTGACTTTTCCCCTTTTTTGACGCCCTTAATTCAAAAAGCACAGTGAACGGGTGCCCGTCCAATTACGCGAACGATACGATTATTTCATTAGCGGCCGTAATTGAGGGAAACTTAACGAAACCGACCGGTCATTAGTTCTCGGGAAATAGAGTCAAGGTTGGACGTACGTATTATATTTGTGCTTGCGTTCAAAACTAATTTTCCGGATTTTTTCCCTTTAAACCAGCAAGAGAGAAAGTAAATGAAATTAATATTATAATTGCGTTATGCAAGAAACTTTTAATTAACGGAAATCGCAAAGGGAAATTTAATTTTTGTTGTGATTTACACGAGTGATTTAATTTAGGAGTTAAAAACAAGACAATTAAAGAAAAATATCTTCTATTTTACAATACTATGAGAAAAAAAATACTGATGAGTGCCGATGAGTGCCTTGCGAAACTTAAAACAGAATTAGTTCAAGATTTTAATAGTTAAACAAAAGATTTTAACAATAACAACGTCAATGAAGTCGTATTGTATGGCAGGTGTTTCTTTTAGGGATTTTTATCTTTGGCAAGGAATACGGTTTTCTCGTGTTACAGAAATTCCTGTGTTTTTTTAAATTAGGTCCCGTGTGCATTTATTGTAGAGGTGTTCCGCAGCACTCCGTTGATTCTAGTCGTAAACAATATTAAAATTTTATGTTTTGAGCAGCGTAGTTAAAAAGTTTCAAAACGAAATTATAACGCGGGGTTACTTTCGTATTACCTTTCGGAATCCAAGAAATTAATTTATTATTATTTAATCATATTTTTAATATAAAACTCAATTTTTCTTAAACATTTTATCAGTTTCAAAGAGTGAATTTTTCTTCTCTTAAGCTTTAAGACAAAATTAATTTCAGACTTGGATGTGCATATATAGGTGTTCATGGAAAGAGAAATTTTTCTTTGAATTCTTACAAAGTGGGTTATAATCAGACTTCGAACATTTCGGAGCGTTGCCATGGCTACGCAATGAATGGGCACTTTTCACTGGTCCTTGTATTGCGTAACCATGGCAACACTTCGAAATGTCTGAAGTCTGGTTGCAACAGTTGGGTTTAGTTTTAATGTTATACAAAATTTTTAATTATAACTGATCTGGCAGGTTCAACTTCAATTCAAAAGCACCGGTGGCAGCTTCTTCAGGTTAAAAGATGTACAAGGTGATTGAAAAATGGCGCCTAAACTCCCCATTACGTTGCCAAATAGTGATAGTAGAATGGGGGGAAAATGTAATACTAATCATCATTGAGAGATCAATTTTATTTAATTCAGGCCCTTTTGTGAATTCTAAAATGTTAAAATAAAACTTTGACTTCTTACATTTTGTAAAATTTTGAGACAATTTTTCTTTAAATATTTTTCTGGTAGTCTCTTAAAGTCTGTCTAGAATAACGTACTGGAGAGTTTAGGCACCATTTTTGAATCACATTGATTTTAATCACACGATTCTTATTTTATTTTAAAAATCATGACTTTTAAAAATTTGTTATTAATGAAATACAAAGTTTTGTTCGTATTTAAAAAACAATCAAACAATTAATGGTGCCTTAAAGGAGTTATACTAAATGAATCAACAAAAAAATCAAGAAAAATAAAACTAGAAAAATATTTTTGGCATCTTTAAGCTATATCAGCGTTTCTCAACTTTTGGGTCCCGACCCAATATTGCGTCGTGTCTAAATTTCTATGGGTCACGAAATAATAAAAAAATTAATGTAATTACATGAATTAATGCACGGAAGGAAACAATCTTTTATTATAATTAATGTTATTTTCTTACTTCTTTCCTCTCTTTTTCGTTTTTTAATTAATGTATTTGGAAAATAGAGTAGAACTCAGAAATGATGCAATAGCTATTACAAGTAATTAACTTTATTTTAGACCCGGCTCCTGTCCATTTTTTCTGTAAGTGCCCGTCAGCCTAAATTAACGATCTGTACTTATTCGTTAAAAGCGCAGAAATAGAACCTGCCACGTTTAACAAGTCTACTAAGAGAAGTATCTTTTTACATTTAACTGCGAGGATTAGAAAAACCGACTTGATAATTATAAACAACCGCTCAAAAATAAATTTATATATATGCATGTAGGACGCAAAATACTTTCTTGGCTAATAATTAGAACCATGTCAGACGAAGATGGTAAATTTATCTAAATTAAGAAAAGTTTTTGGTGAGATATTGTTACATCACCATTTGTTTGAATAAGACATAAGATTCCTTGCTATAGTAACATCAGCGCCCTAGATAAAAAGCTGCAAAATTTTTTCTTTAGTGACGCTTTATTTTGTAATAAACAATTCATTTTTGATGTTATTTCATTGAAAGTACGTTCAGAATCGTTTACTTTTAATAATAAAAAGTGTACCCAATCACTCTGTAAAACACAACATTTCTTTCAGGCTCCTTTTCAAGCAACTTTATTGTTTGAGATATTTGATTGTTATTGAGACTCTCTTAATTGCACTAATTTTCGACCGTTTCCGAGAACAAATGGTTTTCGTCTCGTTTCAAAGCCACCATAAACCATCGCTCAATTAAATTTTGATTGTATCCTATCGAATGACAGAAGAAAGGCAATGTCATAGTCCGCCTTCGGTTCCCGTCCATCACTCGTGTTGCAACAACATAAGAGAAGCAGCAAGATCCTATTCCGGAAGCCTTCCACTTTAAGCAGAACCATGTATGCAAATTAACGTCGCGGCGGTGATATTAGGAGGAATAAAATGAACGTGCGAACTGGAATACTCGTGTGAAGACCGAAATAGAAAAAATAAAACGAGGAGGAGAACGCAAAGAGAAATGAGTGGATACCGTAGTTACGTAAGTAATTAGTTTACTTCTTTTTTTTGCTCTTGGGCGCTAACGATGTTTGAAAAGGCTGATGGATTTATTCGGGCCGTAGTGTGGTGCTTTCGGGTTTCATTTCACCGAATATCAAAGGATATATTTTAAAACTCTAGACGTAAGTGAGCAATAAGTTTCGAGATTCGCTAGACGCTCGGATATTTTTACGTCTAGGAGGATTATAACCGGCGTAGTAAGCCTGCATTCATTCTTAAACTATTTACAAATAGAAGGAAAAAAGAAACGTAATAAACGCGTTCATGGATGATTCTTTGTTTAGAAATTTTCTTACTGAACGCAGCTTACACGTACACGTTTTAATTAATATTTAATTTTAATTACAATCAAAAAGTAATATTTAATAGAAAAGGAAAGTAATTTACTGTTACGTACATGATAATTGTGACTTACGTAAAACAATAATATATATATATAAACTCCTGGACAAAATTAACGCATCAGCAAAACTTCTCATTATAATTTTCTTTTTTCGAACTTTTAAATTATAGTACCTATGTGATATTATAATTAATTGATTTCAACTAATGTTTGACAACATAGAAATGGTATTATCGGGAAAAGATGAATAAATAATAGAAAGAAACAGCAATGTCAAATCCAATAAAAACGGTGTCAATGAAAAGATTAAAAAAAAATTGTCAAATCGGAAGAATTTGAATTCAATAGTGTGTAGATCCTCCTCTAGCTCTTATTACTGCTTCCATTCATCTGGGCATGCCATTAATTAAGTTGTAAATAGTTTCCTGGGGAATATTCTCCCATTCGACAAGAATGACCTGTTCGAGTTCCCTAAGATTCATAGGAGCAGGTAATTAACTGATCATTTTGGTTCATTCCAGAGATGCTCTATCTGGGTTTCTTGGTGGCCAGTCTATAGAGGGAATAATCACGAATCGAAGGTAGTCCAATACCTCTAGAACGTGGGGCCGAGCGTTATCTTGCATAAAAATGAAATTATCCCCGACAAATGGGGCAAATGGCATCACATGTTCTTCTACGATATTTTCTATGTAGAAATGTGCATTCATGGATCTCCCCCGTATAGGAACCAAATCCGTGCGACCGTCGAAACAAATTCCTCCCCAGGACTTTATTGATCCACCACAAAATGGGATCCTCGGAGAAATATTGCAGGCAGCAAACCTCTCTCCTGGCCTCCGCCAGACTCGTTCACGTCCATCTGGTGAATTAAGAATTACTCTTGTTTCATCTGAAAACAAAACTCGGTTCCAGTTATCGATATTCCAATTTACGTGATCCCTTGCAAAACGCAGTCTAGTAACTCTATGTTCCCTGGTGAGCAGTGGTGCAATAGCTGGTCTTCTACTGTTCAATCCTCCTTCATTAAGCCTTCTCCTGGCCGTTCGTCCAGAAATTGTTACATTTCGAGTTACTGCTAGGGCTCTGCTTAGCTCTAAACTGGTAGAACGTCTGTTTCTTAAGGCGACTTATATAAGATATTGCTCATCTCTTGCATCTGTAGACTTCTTACGACCTTGTCCTGGGGTTCTACAGTAACTTCCAAGTTCATTGAAACGTTTAACTGTTCGCCTGATTGTTGATTGTCTAACTCCTAACAAATTAGTCACATATTGCTAGCTACGTCCCTCGCTTACTAGAGTTACAAATCACTTTAAACAGCATCAAATTTCTTCAATAAGTAATCGCAAAATCTTGCTTTTCTTCTGTCAAACAATTCCAATTATTTATCAGTAGTGACAGAAGATATCCTAGGCCAACTACATAAAAAGTTTAATAACTTAAAAGAAAAAATAAAAGTAATAATGAGAAGTTTTGATGATGCGTTAATTTTGTCCAGGAGTGTATTTATAATATAAAAGTAATTGTGCATCACTACGACAAAATTACATAACGTAATCCCTAATAGTATTCTGTAATTAACACGCTGCGAATAAAAACCTACAAATTTATTGAAGCAGAGAAGGTTATGAGAATATGATTTTTTGTTTCACACTTTGCACATGTGGTCCCATATTATAGATACGTACAACATTGAAAAGCCCGTTGGACATGGGCATCTTTACAAAACAAACAAACCTTCGATAAAAATAAATTTTACGGCTTACATGTTCTATATAATCTAAACAATGTATCAAACGGGTAGCACCACAAAGGTCAAACATAATAAAAATAGTTCCTCGAGCGCAGACACCGTCAACGCCAAGGAGGAAATTTGTATTACCTAACGTTCGCGTCCGGAATAAACGACTTCATTTTCGCAAGTGCGAAGAAGTTATTATAGGAAAGGCTTCACGCACAAATAAATACAAGCGATATATCCGCTGTGCTTGTTTATTTGCGTGCCCGCTTTTCAACAAGGATAATTCTTTCAATTGCACGCAGCTCGGGTCCGTCTTTATTTTGGGCGCGCTTAGATTTAATTATAATAAACGTCATTTTTAACACTCAACACATCTTATGAGTATCCAGCCAGAGCAGAACATTAAATAAAAATAAAATATTTTAAATAGTTCACGACGAAAAAGTTATTCGGCAAGAAGCCTTCAGATATGATGCCGAAAGTGTTTGACTTTAATATACCTTATGAAATGGATATTAGTAGGCACCTTATGGTTAAAAGCCAAATAGCACAGTTAGGCAACAATGTCTCCATCTGGTACACGGATGGATCAAAAACTGCACAGGGGGAGGGCATAGGTATTTACGGCCCAAAGTATCAGCCATCACTAGCCTTAGGTACTACTCCAGCGATTATGCAAGCTGAAATACTTGCAATAAATATATTAGCTCAGGAGTGTCTCCTTATGGTACAGGGATGGATCAAAGACTACAAAGGGGGCAGGTATAGCTATTTACGGCCCGAAATATCAGGCATTAGTAGCCTTAAGTACTACTCCAACGATTATGCAAATTGAAACAGTTGTAATGTATGTGTGCTCAGGAGTGCCTGAAAAGGAATACAAAGGGCAAAACCATATATATTCTGTCTGATAGTCAGGCAAATATAAAGGCACTCAAGGCATACTCCACCATATGGAATTGCAAGTCTGAACTAGGGGCAACAAAATTATCCTAAAATTGATACTCGGCCATGGGAACATAGAGGGGACTGAAAGATCCGACAATCTTGCTCATACTGGTTCTGAGACTTCTCCCGTAGGTCCTGAACCTTACTGTGTTCTGAGTTAGACACAGCAAGAGACTGAAAGGCGCGTGGAAAGAAAAACAAATATCCTACTGGAAAAAAGTTTCAGGTCAAAGACAGGTGAAAGTATTTATTATTTATTCACCTAAGACTGCTCAAATGCTTCTACTTTTAACAAAGAATGAATTAAAGACTATTATAAGTCTTTTTACTGATCACTACCTGTGAGTCCTTCTTAACAAAATAGGTTTGACAGAAAGTGACACGTGCAGATTATGTGAATCAGAAATCGAAACAGCTGAGCACATACTTTGTAAATGCGTGGCAGTGGCTTGACTTCGACTTAGTCACTTAAACAGTGTGAGTCTGACACCTGATGAAGTGAAAACTAAGCCTCTTAGGACCATTATGTACTACGCTGAAAGGATAGGGTTTCTAGGAAGTTAATTACACGTAGGGTTTGTACAATAGATCAATTTGGTCGCAGTTCTGTGAGGCTACTTAAGAGCCCTTCGATCCTCACCCCCCCTCCAGTACAAGACTATATTCAGTAAATAACTTGATTTGTAAGAATTATTAGTCAGTTCGTTACGTGATAGAAAAACTAGGCTTTAGCTTAATTTTACGTAAGGAGGTATACTTTTTCTTTTTGCTATTATCACACGTGCTTAACTGTAAACATCAAATAAGCCATGCGTGGCATGACACGGTCGTAAAGATTATTGAAAAGGTCGGAGTTATGTTCGGGCGTTCCGTTCTGACAACCCCTCTCAATCATAACACTGTAAGTTGTAGTCTATTGCTTAGCTTGGCTCTAACCGGTAATTTGTTTGATTTCTTTAGGCCCCAAAGGCCTAAAGGAAGAATATATCTGAACCGTATTTTATTAGAAAAGAATTAGATTAAATTTATTGGAAATTATTCAATTCTGAAATACTTTGTAAAGACTCCTGTAACGAATCTGTCAGCTACCCGGTGTAAGAGTCGTTCTTAGTTTATGAATATATTAGGGATTGCCTTCTTTTACTTTAAAAATGGACCGAAAAATGTACGTGTCAAAAAACCTCTCTTGATTTATATTTTTTATACAACTGTTTTCAACTATAAAATCACGTTAACATTGCATGTGCATACACAGGCGTCGGCGTCGCTTCGCTTCGCTTCGATTTCTAACGTTCTCCCACGTGCAGTGACTTACATAATCTGTTTAGAAAGTCAGTCGATCTGGGAGTTTTACTATCCGTCCGAATCTGGTAGTCGTGAAAACCTCAGTGACAGGTATTTTCTGTTTTGTTTCTTGTTCCCCGAGTGCATCAGCATCGTCCAGTTTCAAAGGATAAATTTTCTGAATTGGTTTCAATAATAAGCCTGAAGCAATTTTCAATCGAACCAAACGAATCTTTCCATCTTTTCAAGTCATAATTTCTTCTACTCGTGATAATTTCTTTACAGGACAAATTCTTGATTTAGTCTGCATTACTTGAACGCAAACATTTTCCTTTATCGCCGTCCTAAGATAAATTACTGCAGCATAAGCATCTTGACTTGCATCACGAAACGTTCCATTTCTAACCATCTAGGAATTTTCAGTTTTATTAATTCATTTATATTTTTCAACCAATGCAAAAACTGTTTTTCAATATCTTCTGTAAGTTTAGCATCCCATCCTAATTTCAGCATCCATGTTTTTTTTTAAGCAATAACTTCGGACAAATTAAAACTGGACAAGTAAATCCAATGGGATCGAAAATACGATTAGCAGTAATAGAATTACTCTTTTTGTGACATTGTCAAAATTGAAGTTTCTGAAACTTTCAAAATTAATTCCTAAGGTATCTGTGCAACTATTCCAATTCAAACCAAGCACAGACGACAAATTATCATGTACACTTGCGTCACCATCTGAAAGAGTATACTCCCAACATCTTAACTCAAATTTTGCCTCTGCCATTATTTCTTGAGACTGTTCAATAAATTGTTGAAGTTCTTCTTTATCATTTACACTGGTGATGCAATTGTCAACATAAAAGATCTTCTCTAATTTTGCTAAAGTATTATCCGAGTGGCGAAATTTTCTACTTATACCTACCATTTTTTAGATGGTAGTCAATTACTGCAATCAGTAAAAATGGGCTGCAAGTTACCCGAAATACCACTCTAGCATGGCGATAACATATTTCATTTGACCATTTTTATCGTACCACAAAAATCGTAAAAAAATCTCGTTCATTCTCATTTAAACTATTTTGCAAAAAAGCTTTTCTAATATCAGAAATCACGCCTACCTTATTAAATCTGAATCGTAACAAAATCGAAGGCACCAGTTTTATCAAATTTACTCCTTTCTCTAAGCAATCATTTAGTGAAGGACAATTATTTTCCTTAGCTGATGCCACAGGCCATAGTTTTGTAGTAGCGCTACTCAACTTAATTACATGTCGATGACCTTTCGTAAATTTTCAGTTTCCACTTCTTCGATGATACCTTCAGCCAACCACTCTGAGAAAGCTTGATCATAATCTTCATAATAACCGTCCTTTTCCAATTTTTTCATAAGATTATCCAATCTTCTTTTCGACAAATCAAAATTTCTTGGTGGATGATCTTGTATCCAGGGCATATGAACTTCATATCTACCTTCTTCATTAATAGTCACGGTTTTCAAAACAATGATTCATGATCGCAATTTCAATTTCTTTGGTCTATTGTTATTCATTAGGGTCTGAAATTCCAAGTATATCTAAATTTCACAAATCAAATATTGAAGATTCGTTTCCAAATAAAACTACTTCGGAGTTGTAGATGTTGCATTTGCAATTTTTCCCATCAAAGTCCAACCTAATGTCGTCTTCAAAGCAACTAATTCATATTTCAAAACATGCCGTCTACCAGTGAACAATTTTCCAGCAACGTCAGCACGAAGCAAAACTTCAATTGGTCCTTGCTCAGTGTCACTCACTTCAATGCCAAGTTCCTTCAGTTCAGCCATCCACGGCCCTTGCTTGATACGTGTCACATTTTGACAGATAACAGACTGATCCCATGACTCAAAATTACATGTATATTTTTTCTCATTAAGATTTTGTATTTTTATTCGATAACATATATGACTTACTGTTTCTGAATGTGCACTTCCAAAAAGAGCATGTATAAGTCTTTCTTGACGTAGTGGAACATAATTCATTTCAACAGTAGCATGTTTACTGATGTGCGATCTCTGCGATCCGGTATCAATAATAGCTTGCGTCGCGTCGTCGGGATTCTTTCTCTCCAGTAAGGTTCAATACCAATGTTTGTGGCAAAACTTCATTGTGAGTATTATTCGCCAAATTTTCTTCTGAGACAGGGTTCGATGTCAAAGAAGTTTTAGAAGCACGAGCTACTGAATCGGCATTCCTCAGACACATCAATGTTGCGTGTTTTCCTTTACAATTTCGACACTCAAGTTTTGCGACACACTTGCATTTTCTTGCTATGTGACCAAACTTCAAACACAATTGACAACAACCTTTCTTTGTCAAAATGTTCTTTCTCTTCGCAAAAGACCATAATTCTGCTTCCTTGCAATCTTCAGTAGAATGTGTTTTCTTGCAGAAAATGCATCTTGGAACATTTTTGTAGTTCATTAAGCCAGAAGCAGTAGCAACGTTATCTTCCTGACAAACAAATTCTTTTTTCTTCTGTTTAACATCAAATCCCGAAACTGCTAGTGAAATTCTTTCTTCGTTCTCGACTTCTTTCTTCAAAAAATCCATCAGCTTATCGAGTTGACATTTGAAAAAATTTTCTGATTCAAAATTTGTATTTTGTTGCCAGATTCGAAGAATTTCTTCCGGTAAACTAGATTCGACAAGAGGATACAACATAGCTTTTCAATAGTAACTCCTAATGTATCTAATGCTCACAATTGAAACTCTACTTATCAAATAAAGAGCTTATTGTTCAAATTATTGAATATCAACTTCAAAAGTTCTCTCACGTACACTTCTATAAGAACATCTTCTCTTCCAAAACGAAATTTTAAACTTTCAATTACCTTGGGATAATTGTCAACACTACCGGAGTAGTTTTCTACAAGTTGTCGAGCTCTAGATTTTGGTATCGTTGCTTGTATGAGATATTGAAATTTGTCCTCATTTTCTATTTGTTCGTCATCATTAATTCTTTTAAATTGATTCCAAAAAGGTAACCAGTCTTTAACATCACCACCAAATTTCTTAAACTCAATTTTCGGGAGCTTAAGCATTTTTTTAGCACTAGTCGAATTATTTGAGCGATTACTAGAAACTTCAACAAGCGATTCTTTACTTGACAGTTTTTCTGCATCTACTTTAAGTCTACTGAATTTTTTCACTAAGTCATCAGCTTTTTCTATCTCTACTTGTTGATCTGTCTTGGTACAATCTTCGTCTAATAAGATGACTATCATTTTCTTGTGCAGCTCGTTGAGGATCTCCACTTTTTGCTCCAAAAAACGAATATTTCCGTGAACTTCGCAAACATCAGGATCTATTTCTCTCAATGCCATTCCTGTGGCCTCATAAATCTTCCAAAATGAGTTGCGATGAACTTCCAGGGTTCTCCTTAATCTTTCCATATCAGAATGTAGTCAGTAGAAAATCTTGTCCTGTCACGGTCACTAAAAATGTAACGAATCTATCACCTAGCCGGTGTAAGACTCGTTCTTAGTTCATGAATAGATTAGGGATTGCCTTCTTTTACTTTAAAAATGGACCGAAAAATGTACGTGTCAAAAAACCTCTCTTTATTTTTATTTTTTATACAACTGTTTTTAACTATAAAATCACTATAAAATCACTTTAACATTGCATGTGCATACACAGGCACCGGCGTCGCTTCGATTTCTAACAACTCCTGAAAGTTATAAAATAAAGTCACTTTTAGTTCTGCAAAACCCAGATCTTTCTTACTTTCTGTTTAGTGTTTCTTAATTAATTAACTCTTACCTGGTAAGCTACTAACTTTTGTATGTGCGCTTAAAAAAAATATAATTCAGAAACGCACACAATTTGTCACCGATAAGAGGCTCCAGGCTTGGATTATACGTTTGCTACTTAATTTGAAAGGAAAAGGGGGCCGAAGCAGGCAAATATATTACGGTCCGAAAATAAATCACGATTTTTTTTGTGCGCTCCTGATGCACTTCCTGGAATGCTGTGGCACGAAGGTGGCGTTTAAGCGTATCCCCCATGTGTCACACCGCGTCGCCCGTGATATTGTTAGCTACGGCGTCGTAGGGATTTTTTCTGGAAATTCCGCGGGATCTATTTGGAGTCCTAAGGATTTACTTACACTAACTCGCTTATAAATTTGTATTTATCTCTCGGATTCCTCTGACTATTTGTCAGTGCTTTACTGCCTGATCCGATTTATTATTATTGTTTCCTGTTGTACTACACTGCTTTATTTTTATTTAATAGCAAATTCTTGACGGGAGATGTCCCTTTTTTTCAATGTTAAGTCGTGATGGTATTTAATAATAAATTTAATAATTTGTTTCTAAATTAAAAGTAGAAGTATCCTGGATTACGTTTGATATGATCGCACATTTAAAATGGAATTATTACGCAAATAATTCGGTGATAAATAAAAAAAAATTGTATGATTTATTTGAAATTTGATACTGAATTATTATTACTAACAGTGCGCGTTGGTATCGACGTAAATTAGTTGATGGATGAACCGTTGCCAAATCTGACGGGTTCCTGAACTTTATTACGTAAAATAAACAGAGACGGTCTGTCCTGATTCACTGCCAAATCGACGATAAAAAAATCTAAATTAAATTGTGATTGAAATTTGTCTGGCCAAGATTTAAATGTATGCCTTACATTTACGCACACGTCGTAATTTATTATATAATAATTTTGAGTTATCTTTCGAAAGTATATTTTATAATAAGTTCCAAATGAACGACTATACAACGTCATGAAGTCTGTATATTTTTTGAATTTTTTTTCGGGGGGAATTTACGTCGTGAGAGCGTTGATTCTTGTGTTTTTATAGGAATATGTAAACACGATTTAAGCTCTTACCAAGGGCTAAAAATTCCTCCCCGATACATGCGTTCCGCTTGTTTTGATGTGGGAAATTCTGTAAACATGTCGAGGGAAGAAATTATGAAAGTGCGCGCGCGTCGTGGAGTAAACAAGATTTTATGGACATTGGCACTGCCACGAATTAAAATGTTTATGTCTAATAAAAGTGGAATAAAAATAACCAAAATAAAGTCAAAGCCAACATTTCACTTGAACTGATCATACTGTTAGTAATAAAGATTTCAAACGGACACTGAAAAATGGCACAAATGTTCAATGTTTCGTCAGGAGTGAAGTTATTAAGCGATAGTGAAACGTTGAGCATTTGTATCATTTTTCAGTGTCCTTTTGAGATAATTTATTCCACAATTTCACCGGACAAGAATCTACCTTAATTAGTTAGCAATAAAAAAAAATAATAGAGCAATGTGATTTACGTTCCCAAATCTCTAACTTCTCTGCTTCGGACTTATTTGAAACGCAGGTCTCGCAACCGTATGTGACAATGGGTCTTATAACAGTTTTGTTCAAATGAATTTTGGTTTTACGTGTAATATTTTTTAATTTTAAAAACTTACTTAATGCTCCCGCACTCCTGTCATCTTTCACAATTCTGGCATTCACTTCGGCTGCACAGTTTCCATCCTCTGTGAACTACGCTCCCAAGTAAGTAAAACCCTGCACCTTTTCAAAAGTCATAGTTCTGTTCAACTCAAATTTCTATCTCCTTTTATGAATCGCTACTATTAAATTGTATATATTTCGTTTATTCTGGGCTTCTTTCTTTCCTTGCTTCCACTTCAAGCATCTTAGTTACAATTTTCAATTCTTTCTTTGTTAATGCTAGGAGAGCAATATGCACAGGATAGTGCCAAATAGATGCCATTTGCTCTATTAACTTTTTCTAGAATGATGTTAAATAAACTGGTACTTAACTCCCACCAACCTATGATCAGAATCCATCTCCGCCCTTCTATAACTTCTAAAGTTTTAGATAGCATTTTATAGCCTCTTGTACAATAATCTAGTCAATCTGATTTATTGTTTTCCCATTCGGTACTACCCACGTTCCTATAAGTATTCTTTTGTCTTAGAAATTGTGTTTTTTAAAATTCATTGCTGTTCGTCACTTCGTGTAAACTAACCTTCCTATTGTTGGCCTATACGCTCCTTCTCTGCTCACTTTTGCGTTTAAATCAGCTAAAATTATGGTTTTCTCCTCTTATATTACTTGACTTAAAATTTTCATTAGTTCCATGTCCATGTCCGATTTCGTTTCCCAATTCTGCATCGTTTCATCACTCCTTCCGGTGTTCACTATTTAGTTTTTCTAGTGGGCTTTGCATTTTTTCTAGTTTTTGCTTTGCCTTGTTCTATCTCCACTCCTTACCATCAAAACTAGCCTTCCTGTAATTATTTTAACACTTTTTCCGTCGTTTAACTCTTCTTTTCCCTTGTATGTTTACTATTATTATTATTATTAGATAAACTTATTTATGTTATTTTATAACATCTCTGTTTCTATGGTCGTCTGCTTTGTTTACTTATTTTGTAAACAAGTATGATGACTTTGGTGAATGATTGTTCAGTTAGGAGCAATTGTTGAGAGTCTCTGAAACCCCAACATCTTCAGGAGAAGAGCAAGCTAGGTAGAGTAAATGTTGTCTCTGTACAAATCCTGTTGTACCTCCCTTGCCGCCATCCCATTTTTGAGTTAGTTTTGAGGAACTGTTTCAACTCAATGATGGGTGCAACTTCTGGTCCAGATATGGTTCTTTTCAAAAGATTTAGAGAAACCTGGACGAAAAACGACAAGAACGTTTGCATAACTGGTTGCAACGAAGTCCGTTCTACCATTCTTGGATTTCTTGAACCACCATCTGTCTTCGCAGAAACAAAAGCGAGATGATTACCGAGAATTGTTGAAGTTAACGATGATCTTGGCGGGATTCCGAAGAATGGGATATCGTTTCATATACCAGCACCCTTAAATCATGCTAGTGGATGGCAAAGGCAATTTATATTCTTGTTTGAAGACCAATTTCAAGTGTCTGTCTCATAGGGAGAAGAATTCTTTAAGAAGAATCTTGCTCGAGTCTACGTTCGAGCCTTATTATGATTTCCTATTCATGTGTCGACTAATTATCATGATATTGATCCAGAAATTAGTAAGGCTGCTGCGACCAAATTTTCCAATCAGCTCTAGTACTTAGTTCCCGAAATTGTGGCTTTATCCTTCTGGATTCTGGGTTGGTGAGGGGGTGAATAAGAATTCACATGCAAACAATTGGGCCCATTGTACTACCCCCATGTTCAGCAGTGTTTGTCAGCGTTCTTCGAGCCATCCCACTTTTTCGATGAAGCCAAGAACGTTCGACAGAGGGGCACTGTGAATTCCAGTCATGTAAGGCCAGAACTCCCCTAACATAGGACCTATGATCGAGGCGAGTGCAGGGGAATCGCAGAGGATATGCTCAGCTGTTTCTTCCTCTAAGTTACAACCTCTACAAATTGGGCTATCTGCTAAACCAATGCGATGCATATGTTTATTTAGTTTGCAATATCCCGAAAGTATTCCTACGAGTAGGCGTAGTCTTCTTCGTGTCAGTTTGAGCGAGGGGACTATTGGCCGCGTTCACCAGAACAAATCACTTTGTGATGCGTTTGCGATTGCTGCTGCATGTCTGGTGAACGATTACTTCGATTTGTGATTTGTTTACGCTTGCGCAAATGTCAAGCGGAAGTAAAAACTAACGTCACTCATTTGAGACATGAGTTGAGAGTACGAAAGAGAAAAAGAAATCCTTTGAGCCGCGTTCAATTAATATTAATTCTTATAAAATATGGATTTAATACAAAATATATTATTATTTGAAGAAAATGTTCCAAATGTAGATGGCATTATTCATCTTGCTTTAGATTTAGCAGAACCTGTTTATAATGAAAATATTCAACGTGGTAGGAAAGTACGAAATCTAAATTATTATGAATTAATCGTTCCAAACTATATAGTTGTACAATTCAAGGAACATTTCAGGATGTCTCGACAAACATTTCGGGTAACATACTTAACATACAAATTTAAAAAGCTTATCTATACACAACGTGTTACCTTCTAATAATTTATGTATATATTCTGTTTCAGTTATGTTATAAATTAGATTATTATATAAATAAGACCGTGTATTTTCCATGATGACGTTCTCACGTTTGACGTTTCGTGACGTTTTCAACACGTTTGCTGCTGGCAGCGCTAATCCAGCGTTAAAATTTTACGCTTACAAAAATGGCGTCTGATAGCAATCATACACCAAACATGTTTGCAATATAAACAACCGTTCATCAGAGAAATTACTAATAGTTGGCCAACCGCTTGCAATCAATTACTTCTGGTGAACGCGGCCATTATAGCCTTTTACGCTTGGTGACACTTGTCTAGATTTACCCATCTGTCGATATGTCGGTCCTGGGATCTTTGTTTCAATAAGGCATTAAACAGACTTGATGACGGTGCTATAGTCGGTTCGGGGCCCCAAAAGGACCACCCCGAGCCCTGTCTAGCCGGTTCGTCTGCCTGCTCGTTGTCAAATGTTCAAACGTGTCCTTTAACCCAAATGAGTTGCAGGGTGTTGTATTTGGCCACTTGTTCTTGTGTGCCGTGACATTGGAGTGTTATTCCTGAGGATATTTTGTTGCTGTTTAGAACCAAGAGTGCCGCCCTGCTATTGCTAGCTATCCTAATGATTTTATTCTGAACACCCCGATCCAGAATTGCTCCAGCACTTTCTATAATGGCAACTACTTCTGCTTGGAAAACAATTATCAGTTGGCCAAGTGCCTTGCTCATGTGAAGGTCCAGGTGGTCGGAGAAACTTCCTGCGTCTGTTCCTTTCAAAGTCTTAGATCCATTACTGAAGATGGATATATCGGGTTTGGGTGCTTCTTCAACGTTCAAGAGGACTTTGAAATGCTTCTTGAATACATATGTAGGTGTGAGAAAAGAATCTGTTGACAGTGACAATTGTCATGTCAAAATCGGAAAAGATCTTCACAATTTGCCAAGACCTTTTAGCACAATGCGTAATTTCTGGGTAACTTTTTCTAATTTATCGCCAGTTTAATTAGCAACTGTATGGTGAGCTCAATTAACAGACCGCACAATTTGCAAAAAAAAAATGGAATAAGTGAATAATTTTGTGTGGCATTGGTGGAATAAAAATGTTTTCGTTTGGCAAGCAGATGAGACGCAAGCTGTGTTTACTGCCTTAGGGCTGATCCCAGTGCCATCTCCTCCACCTATATGTGCGGAGACCAAGGATGGCGGATGACTTCCAAGGCGGTGCGGTGGTAGGGGTGGATTTCAGCGCACCGATAGCACTCATGCATGTAAGCCTTTGTACGTGTCAAAGCTCCGATGCTGTTGTCGATAGTCGGGCTCTGGGCCACCATACCAACGCTCCATAGCAAAGCATGGGCCTAATTACGGCAGTATACAGCCATAGGGCGGCTTTTGGTGATGGTTCCCAAATTCCGCCCATTGCACGCCGACACTGCCAAAAAGCGACGCACACCTTAGCTACTTTTACATTAACATGTTTGCCCCAATTCAGTTTCCGGTCAAAAATGACTTCCAGATATTTGACTTCACCTGAAAAGGTTAGTTCAGTTTGGAAAAGTTTGGGTACCGCTCTATGTTTCAAGAGCTGTAAAATCCATTTCCGAAGAATGTGGTTTACTTCATGTTCACGTAGTGTCCGTTCGACACCGTTGAAGGTGGCTTTATCCTTATTTGATGTCAATGTTCCAGCAGTGAATAAGATAAATTATGCTGGAAGCAGGCAAAGGTAAAGAAGAGGAAGAAGAAAAAATCAACTAAAGAGGTACATTCTGCACTAAAATGATATTTATTAGAACATTGCATCCTTTATTATAAACAAAATTCTAATTTATTATCGTCTGGGTGGGATATGAGGGTTATATCTTCATTATGCGTTCTGATTTATAAAACGATAGTTAAAGGGCA
Source organism: Serrognathus titanus (assembly GCA_039766575.1). NCBI lineage: Eukaryota > Metazoa > Arthropoda > Insecta > Coleoptera > Lucanidae > Serrognathus > Serrognathus titanus. The sequence goes on from CM077911.1 coordinate 3,799,939, forward strand.
GATTAGGGCAAAATTTTTCTATGGCAATTTCCACACCTACGAGTACATACAGCACATGTGTTACATTAGCGCTTAAAAAACAAAATGATAAATGTAACCCTCTGATCTTTAAACTCTGCTAATTGAGAACGAGCGTTACAACTTTAATTGATTAAATTATAGTTTTATTGTCATCATTTGTTTCAATGTATCGAGTGAATTAATTAATTTAAACGTCACTGCATATACAGAGCACGTTTTCCAACTTGTAACAGTAAAGCAAATCCGGCGTAGGTAAACCTAATAAAACCGTCACGTATATTTCCCCGCCGGCGTTAACTAATTTAGGAATTCGGGTTATTTTTAAAAAGCCGCCCGGCCGAAATCAAATGGGTATTTTATTTAGTGGCTTCAACGGCGAGGGATAAATATACAAGCACGCCGAAGGGAATTATTTGGCGGGCGTAAAGAGGCAGTTTAGTCGGTGGGATGAACTCTTCAAATGAAACGGAATAACTCCGGAAAAATACTCGCGCGCGCCGTCTGTCTCTATTAACAACTTCCTGTCTAAATGCATTTCCGGTTCTTATTTCACGCCTTGCACATGTACCTACTAATCAGAGCTATTTATTATAAATATTGATTACATACATATTACAGATTTAGTTACTCAAGTGTTTTTTTTTTTAGTTTTTAAATGTAATTTAGAATGAAATCGTTCGATGAAAAAGCAATAAGAACGCAGCAGAATTTAATCAACAACGCTGCTGCGCAAGGTGAATGGAATTCTTCTCTCCACAACTCCAGATAACCATCACAAGCTGATTCATCCTGCAGGCCTATTTCAGATCTGTAGCGTTTTGCTGAAAATTATCTAAAATAATCGTTTTACGAGGTATTTCCCAGTTTCAATATTTATTTACAAAACGCGCGAGCTTTTGAACCCATTAAGTTATTTTCGCATCCCTCAATAACTCTGTAAAGTTCCACAATTGCATTGTTTCTGACTAATACAAAGATTTATTTGTGTATATCCTGGGAGGCGGGGGGGGGGGCTTACTAAATATTATGATCACATCACCCTCCAACTCGACTGTGCACGTTTGTTTATTAATCCCTGTGGAACATAAATAGAACGCCCCCAAAAATATCTTCCTCAAAGGGTGCAATGCACCACCGGATCGACGAGTTTAAAATTGCAAGTGTGCCGAAAAACTGACTTTTTTTTGCTAATTACCCGAATATAAATACCTCGCCGGGGAAATCGGTCAAAAAATAAAACTAGTTCATCTTGTACCGTTTCAACGCCCGGCGACATGTAAAAATAAATCAGCACTAGCTTGAATTGTGTTTGTTTTTGAGGCGGAAACTTATTGAATACTATTCGTGTAGGACTGTGTATTTATACGCACGGAGAACACGTGTTTTTGGGAGCGACTTGCGATGGGCATAATTTGTACGTGCGGAATGATAAATGATCCAAATGCAAAAGCAAAATTAATAACACAACGAGAACTAGAGTAGGTTTATGAATTATATTTGAATTCTGTTTCACTGTGATTATTTTATGCTTTTCTATTAAGTTTTTTTTTTTTGACTAGCTCGTGCCAACATGTGTGTTATATGTGGAATAGACCATATGGCGTCTTGTTATATATACTATAAAAAAATATATAAACTTTTGTGTGTACCACCGGGTGCACGTCCATTTAATCTTCATAAAAAAATTGAATTGAAATGAAATGCATAGAGTTACGAATCAAGAATATCAAAACAAAGTATCAATGATCTACATCCTTATTCCGTTCTTATTATTTCTGGCCTGTGGCTATACAATCAGTTTTAACATCAATGTTCATATCGACGCTATCAAACGAACTCATACGTTAATTTAAATACCGCATACGGCGAAGCCTTCCTGCATTAATAGTAGTAATCATAATCATCATCATCATCATCGAAAACTTCCCTTCACAGAAGATAACGGTCGCCTTATCGCTCCTTGAATCGCGCAATAATTAAAACCACGCATTGATCAAACGAGGTTAACCAAGAACGTCCTCACGTATACCCATACGTCCAATTGAAGACACTTCCATCTGATTACGCGGCGTACTGTTACTCTGTAAAAAAACGAATTTATGGCATTATAAAGATAAGTATTGAATTTGAATCAAATAATTATACGACGCCGCTTTTATGCGTCCATCAATCATGGGCGCTCTTAACGTAATCGCGGTTTTTGTTTCAGATCTGCCTAATTAACACAGAGCGTTAATTAAATTATCTGCATCGAGTTATGGCATCGGGCGAATGTTACTGACCGGTCGTAATTTTTTTCGGGCCTTAATTAAACTGTGAATTCGATAAGAACTGTCAACTGTAAAGAATCAATCCGACGGAGATCAAGGGAGCTTCGTGCTTTATGACCTACCTTTATTAACATTTTAAGACAGGAAGCGCAGAAATAAACAGAGAAAACGGCGGGGAGATGGACGACGCAAGATTTATGGCATCCAGCAGTTGTAAATTCTGAAAAATAAATATCGTTAATGTTGATACGCTGCAGAATTCGCCGGCGGATTCAAAACAGAATCGAAATAGAAGATGCGCTTTGGTTTCCACGTTTCCGAATGCACGCAGATTTAAGCTGCACATGTTTGATTTGTTTTAAATTTAACATCGAGCTAATAAAAGACAATTTAGAACGTAAAATTAAACTTAAGTCTACTAGTTACACAGGACGTGCAAGTGTGTTCCATTCTAAATATAAGTACGTCAACAAATTTCAGTACCTCGTTAAATAAATGTAATAGCGATGATCGTCGCGACGTTGGCGAACAATCGTTTTCTCCTCGACGCGATGGCCGCGTTCATGATGGTCGTTAAACGGATTATGAGTGAAATAAAATCGATTTAAGCGACCGTTATAAAAAATGGTTTATTAAGAGCACAGATGCAGTTCGGGTGTTAAAATATAAACAGACGTTGAACATAAATTAATGCTGAACCTATAAATACGAAGATTTCAAACAAATATGCAAACCGAACGAATCCTGCCAGGCTTTGTCGAGGTCATTTCGATTTAGGTACACTTTTGAGAGTGCAAATAGCTTCCATCATCCTCAAAAACTTTGTTTTAATTTTAATTGCTTTACTAGTTGAATAGCTATGTTTAACTTCGATCAAGGTGACTCAATTCTTTTTTTTATTGTAAACATAATATAAATAAATGGAATGCAATTTGCTAAACTTAGTGTTCAATACCAATGTCGATGGAACGCGCTTCAAAGACACGACACGTGCAGTCTACCATCAATTATCTCTTTAGATCCACGCTTTGAAATGATACATATGCGCATAAGAAGAAAAATTGGGCGAAAATAATTTCTAACTTCACAACTCTCCTTTTTTTTACAAAATTCTCCTGATGGAAAGATGATAATTATAACTATAGTTTATATAGCTTTATACAAAAAGACAAGCAAAAGACTTTCAAAATAAATAAATCAAATTTCAAAATCGATATCGTTTCAGGTTCCTTGGTCAAAAGGAAGCAGCTCAACAAGTTACTCGAGCAAGAAAGAATCAGCTGCCAGTCCCAAGGTAAGATTCATCTCGTTAGTGAGCATTTTAAATTGGAACTGATTTAATATAGGTATCGTCACGAGATTTTGCTCATTCACTAGTAATAAACAGGGCCTAATGAGTAACCGCATTGTTTCAGTATGAAAGCAGCTACACTAGATCTCGGCCGGAGGCCAAGAAAATCGAGGATAAAAGCACGGCATCAGCTATGTTGGGTAGTAAATACGGCGCCTACGGATCTGGCTACCAACGTGACTCCAGTGTACGTGATACATCAAGTAAGCACAATCAAGAAATATTCTCACATTATAGAAAACTTTTATTGGCATTTTTTTATAAACGATCTTCACATTTTAAAGACCCCTGAACGTCAACTAAATACAACCTACATTTAAATTTATGATTGTTTAATGAAGGGCAATTACTAATTGTTTCCATTTCAGGTTCCTTATCGTCGAGAAGTGAATTACCAACGCGATACAAATCACCGCTAGAAAAGAAAGACTCACTTCATCCCCCTGTATCATACCGTCCTTTAACTCGTACTACTTCCTCTAGATCTAGAGACCCAAGCCCAGTGGATAGGGACAAGACTGAAAGTAGTTCTTCAGGTAGTTACAACCTGAACAGGTTATACCCCAGGCCTTACACGAGATCTGTAAGTCGGGAGAGAAACGAGGGCTCGACGATTCCAAAATACACCGGGAGATCGTCGCTAACGAAAGACGAAATTAAATATCCACTCGGACGTACGTCACGTGACGTTTCCAAAGAAGATTTGAGCTCTTCTTCGCGCTATAAATCAACCACGAGCGCTAGCAGGACGGCCTCTGGAGAAGACCTGTCATCTTCCCCCAAATATATAACGAGTCGCTTCTTGCCGAAGAATACGATCGAAAAGAGCTATACTGCTTACTCAAGGCCGTCGACGTCACGTACGAGTGAAGTTAGTAGAAAGAATCGGGAACTTCTAAACGTGTTGAGTACCCAAAATGAAGATAGAAGTCGTCCCGTCAGTAGGTGCTCATCGATTACTGCGGAGGATATTAAAGAAAGACCGAAGTTTGAAGTGCCTAAAGTTGAAGTCGAGGAGTACCAAGAAATGGAATCGGTCATGGTCGTCACTAGGAGTACGTCCCCTAACCTCGCATCGCAATCCAACATTCAAAGAACAAGGAAGGTAGAGAACGCTAAGTTGATTGAAAAACTGATAAGCAGACCACTGAAGCGACCGGTGATGTTAGACAAAGAAATTCAATCGGATCGTTTGGATGATACAACCAAATCTTCTAGATTCGCGGGAGCATCCAGAATAGCCGCCCCTTGGTCTTCTTACCTCGATCTAAAGTATTCTAGTCCGGGGGAAATCAATCAAGAAAGCGACTCAAGCGAAAAACCACAGAAAAACAGAGAACCCGATAGTCCGAAAAGCGTCTCAAGAAACAATTCTTCGAAGAGTCTGAGCAACTCGTCATCAAAATCCGAGATACCTTCTAAAACCAAATCTAGTGATAGCACCAAATCAAAACTAACCCCGCCGAAGTCATTCCAAAACGGCGACCTCAAAAAACAGTTACCACCTCAAGTTCCCAGCAAAGCTTTTAATCCGGCGAACACTCCAAACAAGGACTTTAGAAAATCCGTTTTAAACATGAACCCCGAGGGCAAACAAAAGAAGAAGAGCACAAAACGTAGCAACAGCGCCAGTTCTGCCGATTCTGACGGTGCAACGTCCGAAGCAACCGAGGTATCGGAGAACCTATCGAGTTGCAAGTCTTTTCCTAAAAGCTCGTCGGTTTCCAAATTGCCCCAGAGAGCATCGCAGGAACCGACGAGTGAATCTCAAAGGAGCAGGCGTTCGTGTACTAGATCGCCCAGTTTAGCTTCGGAAACTTCTTCCGCCCCTACCAGTAGCAGTGAAGATGACGGCAAAGTGAAATTAATGAAACCTGAAAGCAAACTGAAGAAAATGAGCGTGGCTTCTTCAAGAACGATATCATCAGTTGATGAATTGTCCACGGATAAATCGCCCAAACCACCTTTAAGCCCGAGGATGAAAACGGAAGGGCCAAAAACAGAAGCTGAAGCGAAATCGTTTTTAATGCGTGCGTTAGCCCCCGTTACGAATTTGTTCAAGTCACGACCAGATTCCAGCGAAAAGTCGCATTGGTTGGACAATAGTTCAGATAACATATCAGAGATCAAAACCGATTCAATTCACAGTCATTCCAATAACTTGCCCGAGGGTATTAGGCCCGAAGAACAACCGGCACCAAAGAGAATCTTTTCCTCCGGAGAAAATTCCTGGTGGTTCGAAGAAAGCGAGCCGAATTCAAAAAACCCTTTGAGGAAAGTTATTTATAGGGTTGATTCTGATGATAAAGATCGATGGTTGAGGGAAGCGATAGGAGACCAGAGCGGTAAGCAAAGTTTAAGAAGTACTGAGAGTGAGAATATGTTGAAGCGTGTTCTTAGCGCGTCAGAAACGGAAAGGAGGGAAAATTGGTTTAAGGAAGCTGTTTCCGACGAAAGCAAGTACAGTACTCCTTCACAACATCAGATTAATAGGCGAGCGGATTCAGAAGTACCTGAAGGACCAAAAACTTGCGTACCTGATGACAGTAACAATAAATCCCAAGGTTCGGGGAAGTACCTCTTAAAAGTGATTAGGCACGTGGATTCGGGAGAGAAAGCGTGGTGGTTAGAAGAGAACGCAGAAGTTCCCGAGGGCGTTGAAGTATTCCCGGCCACTTGCGTTGCTGAAGATGGTAGTATCAAGGAAGGAAGAATAATTTGTCCACAAAGCAGAAAAGATGATTCCAATGATAAAACCTGGTGGTTGGATGATAACCAAAATGTTAACGACACAAAAAATGATGAGTCCGTTCAGCCAGAGCTTTTCCAAAAATATAAGATAAGGCACATCGATTCGGGCGAAAGAGCATGGTGGTTAAGTAGCTCAGAGAATATACCGGAAACCACTCAGAACGAGGCCATACGCCATCAGTCTTCCGGTGAGAAACTTTGGTGGCAAGACGATGAGTCTGGAAACGAATTCGATTGCGAGGTTCCCTTGGGCGATCGCGCGAGTCCAGAAGGACTTGAAACTCCGAGGGAGGATGAAGCTCGGGGGAGATTGAGTCCGTATGATAATGTGCACGTGGCGCGAGCTAAAGCGAAAAGACCTGATAATATATCGCTGTTTATATCTAAGCATACGAACATTGATGATATATTAGGTGGTTCTAGTCAGTTGTTAAGTCCATTGATGAGCAGAATATTTACTTATCAAGAGAAAGACAAGTGTGATAGTGAGGAACAGTGTCAGGAAATTGATGCGGGTCAAGTTAGGATCCATGATAGTACGCCCCAGAGGGGCGTTATTCAGCCAACTAGGATGTAAGTAAATTATGTAAAGTGTATTTGCATGGTGTAGACTCTAGATTAAACGAAGTAGCGCTATAGTTAAAGCTATTTTTTAAATAATTGCAAATTAAAAATTTTATCAAGTCAAAATGTTATTACGCCAGGAGCGTATTTTATTTATTTTTTTTTTATTTAAGTTTGCGGTACTTTGATAATCTAGCTACTTCACTATGTTGTACATATATTGAGTACCTCAGGTTATTTTTTTTAATTTGTTTTTTTTTTCAATTCTTTGAATAACGATGAAACTTTAACCATTTTCTAAAACTTACTTAACGATTAAAAATAAGTGTCTCTGAACTTCCTCTCGCTTATCAGCTGAAGCTTTTATAACCAATGAATCTTTCCATTTATTCATTTTCGATTCGAATTTGTTTAGTTGAACCCAAGCTTGTAAAGTCATTAATTATTATGAAAGCTCCTCCCGAGTTTCTTTTTTTAGTTCTCGTCGATATTCAGAGAATGAAAAATAAAATGAAAAAACAGTATTACATTTTGATGCTTGAGCAAATCTCATTGTTAGTTGAATGACGTTAATTAACGCGTTTTTTATTCAACGATCTGCAGCTGCTCCTCAATGTAAGGACTAATCCTTAATTTAAATTCACCGGTCGTTCTTTTATTATTTCAGTGACATCATCGGGGGATTTCCTCCGAAGACCACCTCTTATGGCAAGGTAAGTGACTTCGATTCTCAATACAGTTTGTCGTTTACGTTTTCTCTTGTTGAACGCAATATTTGCCGGGAAGTAAAATATTTATTTTTTGATTGCGGACCAACTAAATTTGTGTTTCCTCGATTCCTCTTCCGTGGTTTCGTAAAGTGTTCGTTTTGTTAAGAAGAGAATTATTGTTGATGATTATACATGAGAGCAATGAGGCGAGCGCTTTCCATCTGTTTCTTCGCTCTCTTGAAAATCGCGCCTGTTCTTGGTGTGGCAGAATTTTAATTATATTTTGTTACTGTTACATCATAAACATTGTGTTATTTCTTGAGCAGTTAATGAAGTTTTTGTGGCTGCAATGAAATCACCGCCGTGTACTAGAACACACCTTAAAATAACACTTTAACAAGGTGAAAATTATAATTAATTATCTGTTATTTACCATACATGTTTTTATAAATCCCAAGTCGTTTATGGTAGCAACTTCTGATTGGGGTGTTTTTGGTAAACTCAAATGGTCTGAACCACTTTTCAAGTATATTGAAAATAAATGAAAAGAGTATGAAAATGAAGGAAAGCTTTCGCCCAGTAGAAACTTCCTAAGCCTGGGGTTAGTAGATATTTTTTTCGTAGAAGTCGAATAGATCACAGCTTATTACATAAACTGGGTCGTGAAATAAAACGAATAGAGAGCCGTTTTATAGTTGGGGTCGCAGTACTGATGTGATGAGTTGCTTTATATGCATTAAAATAATTTTTGACGAGCGAAAACACGTGTCGTTATTATTACATTGCAATTTCATTCCGTTGCATTTGAAAATGTAAAGGTAACTAACTGTACGCGATCGCCTGAAGGAGTTTCTGTATTTCTGTTTTAATTTAAATTTAAAATATGCTTTCACATCTGTACAATATCCATTTAGTTGAATTTATTTTTCGTTCAGTTGAATTTTCTTTAGTGAGCAAAATGCTTTAACTTATTAGTGTAACATTAGTTATATTCAGATTCCTCAACTAAAGATATAGCTAGAATAATGCAACTAACTAATATTCACTTTCGATGTTCTTAAAAGCATTAAAAATTAAACATAATTAAATATTCATATTATGTATTTATTGAAACGGATGAATGCAGACAAGGCATTTTCTAATGAAGTAAAATTTTTTAGCTTTACGTGTACTGTTAACATGTTAAGTAAACCAGCTCTCCGTGATTATGTTTCACTCGAAAATTTTTAGGTCAACACCCCGTAATATTATACCTGATTTCCTAACTGTTACTCGGGTTCTTACTCTCGCCTCTTGCGCAACACGTAAATTACCAAGAAATATTACGTTACCCATCCCGGAAAAAAAATCGTTAAGAATCCTTTACAAACTAGGATCTACTGTATGTACTTTCAGGTCAGACTCAAAGATATTTTTGGCCTGTTTATAAATCAACATTACGAGTAACAGTACAATCTCAGCGTACGAAATAAATTTTCAATTGTGTTGTGTGATTTATCTTATCCGTACAATCTTCGAATATTATTTCCGCTGTCTGATCGATGCGAGAGTGAACATTTTCCATTCTCTCATCAATCAGAAAGCTCGTACAGCTGCCCACAGCCGTTGTTGTCGGCCCATTACCTCGAAAATATATGGGCCGTAAGTTGGCACGGCCCGAACATCCGCGTTTGCAAAATTGATATTCAACGGGACGTTTCCTGGTACCACTCAACAATGCCCCGTCATTAGTTAAAATGATGAAGTTCTCATTCCTATTACATAAATAAATGTCTTTGGAATTATTTCTGTGTTTCGTTCATCGTTTTGTGGGGACTGCTTGAAGTGAAATTGCTCCCGGAATATTAATCGCGGGACTTTTGCATATTTCATGATTGAAATGCGGATGGGAAATTGTGATTATGACTTATTTGTATTGGCCAAGTATCTAGTATGTTAATTCTTCTCGATTGAACTTCTGATGAATATTCCGGCTAGGCTCCTGCCAATTTTAATACGGAGAAGAATGGATGACAAATTGTTTCACTTTCTCGCATAACAAACATTCGTTTCCCAATAAGAATAATAATATTTTCATAATTGATACCGATTAACGTTACAAATCACCGCTAGAAAAGAAAGACCCACTTCATCCCCCTGTATTACACCGTCCTTTAACTCGTACTACTTCCTCTAGATCTAGAGACCCAAACCCAGTGGATAGGGACAAGACTGAAACTAATTCTTCATGTAGTTACAACTTGAACAGGTTATACCCTAGGTTTTACACGAGATCCGTAAGTCGGGAGAGAAACGAAGGCTCGAGATTGCAAAAAACACCAGGAGAACATCACTAACGAAAGATGAAATTAAACATCGTGGGCGTGCGTCACGTGACGTTTCCAAAGAAGACTTGAGCTCTGCTTGGCGCTAGGAGCGCCGGATGGCCTCAAGAGAAGACCTGTCGTCTTCCCCCCAAATACATTCTTGCCGAAGCATACGATCGTATAGAGCTATACTGCTTACACGAGGCCGTTGACGTCATGTACGAGTGAAGTTAGTAGAAAGAATCGGGAACTCTTAAATGAGTTGAGTACCCAAAATGAGGATAGAAGTCATCCCGTCAGTAGGTGCGTTCATCGATTACTGCGGAGGATATTAAAGAAAGACCGAAGTTTGAAGTGCCTAAAGTTGGAGTCGAGGAGTACCAAGAAATGGAATCGGTCATGGTCGTCACTAGGAGTACGTCTCCTAACCTCGCATCGCAATCCAACATTCCAAGAACAAGAAAGGTAGACAATGCTAAGTTGATTGAAAAACTAAGCAGTCCACTAAAGCCACCGGTGATGTTAGACAAAGAAATTCAATCGGATCGTTTGGATGATACAACCAAATCTTCTAGATTCGCGGGCGCGCCCAGAATAGCCGCCCCCTGGTCTTCTTACCTCGATCTAAAGTATTCTAGTCCGGGGAAATCAATCAAGAAAGCGACTCAGGCGAAAAACCACAGAAAAACAGAGAACCCGATAGTCCAAAAAGCGTCTCAAGAAACAATTTTTCGAAGAGTCTGAGCAACTCGCCATCAAAATCCGAGATACCTTCTAAAACCAAATCCAGTGATAGCACCAAATCGAAACTAACCACGCCGAAATCATTCCAAAACGGCGACCTCAAAAAACAGTTACCGTCTCAAGTTCCCAGGAAAGCTTTTAATCCGGCGAACACTTTAAATAAGTACTTTAGTAAATTCGTTTTAAATATGAACCCCGAGGGCAGACAAAAGAAAAAGAGCACAATACGCCGCAACAGCGCCAGCTCTGCCGATTCTGACGGTGCAACGTCCGAAGCAACCGAGGTATCGGAGAACCTATCGAGTTGCAAGTCTTTCCCTAAAAGCTCGTCGGTTTCCAAATTGCCCCAGAGAGCATCGCAGGAACCGACGAGTGAATCTCAAAGGAGCAGGCGTTCGTGTGCTAGATCGCCCAGTTTAGCTTCGGAAACTTCTTCCGCCCCTACCAGTAGCAGCGAAGATGACGGCAAAGTGAAATTAATGAAACCTGAAAGCAAACTGAAGAAAATGAGCGTGGCTTCTTCAAGAACGATATCCTCAGTTGATGAATTGTCCACGGATAAATCGCCCAAACCACCTTTAAGCCCGAGGACGAAAACGGAAGGGCCAAAAACAGAAGCTGAAGTGAAATCGTTTTTAATGCGTGCGTTATCCCCCGTTACGAATTTGTTCAAGTCACGACCAGATTCCAACGAAAAGTCTCATTGGTTGGACAATAGCTCAGATAACAAATCAGAGATGAAGATTTAATTCACAATCATTCCAATAACTTACCAGGTAATAGGCCCAATACCGAAGAGAATCTTTTTCTCCGGAGAAAATTTATGGTGGTTCGAAGAAAGCGAGCAGAATCCAAAACGTCCTTCGAGGAAGATTATTTACATATTTAATTTGATGGTTGAGGGAAGCAACAGAAGACTAGAGTGGTAAGCATAGTAGAATTACCGAGAATTAGAATTTGTTGAAGCGTGTTCTTAGAAACGGAAAAGAGGGAGGGAAAATCGGTTAGAGGAAGCTATTGCCAATGGAAGTAAGCGCAGTACTTCTTCAAAACATCAGATTAATAGACGAGCGGATTCAGAAGTACCAAAGGAAGGAACAAAAACTTGCGTACCTGTTGACAGTAGCAATGAATCCCAAGGTTCGAGGAAGTACCTCAGGAAATTAGTTAGGCATATGGATTTGGGAGTGAAAGTGTGGTGGTTAAAAGAGAGCGTAGAAGTTTCCGAGTGTGTTGAAGGTCATTTGCTTTGGTGAAGACGGTAGTATCAAAAAAGGAAGAATAAATTGTTCAAGTAGAAAAGGTGATTTCAATGATAAAACGTGATGGTTGGATGTAAACGAAAATTTTAACGACACTACAAACGATTAGTCCGTTCAGCCAGAGATTTTCCAAAAATATAAGATAAGAACATCGATTCCGGCGAAAGAGCTTGGTGGTTAAGTGGCTAGGATAATATTCAGCTAACGACCCAAAGTAAGACTATATGCCATCAATCTTGCGGTGAGAATCTTGTAGTGGCAAGACGATCAATCAGGTAATGAGGTTCCCTTAGACGGTCGCACGAGTTCTGAAGAATCGGGTCGAAGAACAACCTGCACCAAAGGGAATCTTTTGCAAGGTTTCCTCTGGAGAAAATTTCTGGTGGCTCGAGGAAAGCCAGCAGTCCTTTAAAGAAGGTTATATACAGGGTTGATTCTGTTGATAAAGATCGATGGTTAAGGGAAGCAATAAAATACCATAGGGATGTGCAAACTTTAAGAAGTACTCAGGGTGAAAACTCGCTCTAGAGTTCTTAATATGTCAGAAACGGAAAAGAGGGAAATTTTGATTGTGTAATTCTCGATTAAACTCCCGATGAATCTTGCGGTTAAGTTCCTGTTTTATTTCGGAGAAATGTGGATGATACATCGCTTCACTTTCTCGCATAATAAATATTCGTTTCCCAATAAAAAAAATATTTTGATGATTGGTACAGATAAATGATTAAACGTCATATCAACAGTAAGGAATATGAATCAGGTTCACTATAAATAGATTTATTCCGACAGAAGTTTCTGACTAGATCAAAACCGTCAAAAGTATGCAGTCATCAAAGTTGTATACATGCTGCTCAAATCAGTCATTATTTCGGTGGACAACAGTTTTTGACGGTTCCGAACTAATTAGAAACTTTATTTTTACCGAAAAAAATCGTTCTGAAGCAAAACCAGTTTTAATTCTCTTTGGAATATGTTGTAATATACTACTCAAAATAATTAACGCATATTTCGCAAAAGTCAATATTTTAAAAGATTTAAAGGATGGATATGAAGTAATATTAATATTAACATTATAATTATACTATTAATCTTTTATTGACAAAATTTTAATTTAACGTGAAATAAACAATAAATTCATGAAAAAATGAAAACTAAACATTGAAAAACAAATTAATACTAAAAATATATTGAATTAATGAAGATTTTTTAGAAGAAAGAAAGGCTTTAATATTTATATTGCCTTCTCTTACTCGTATGATAGCTCTACACCGATTTGGCAAAATTAAATTTCGAACAAATTCCTGGGGTATATTCTGTCATTCCTCAACAAGTGCTTCAGAAAGCTCCTGAAGTGTCTGTGGTGGATTTTCCCACATTCTGACTCTTCGCCCTAACATGTCTCAAATGAGTTCTATACAGATCCGGAGACTTCGCTCTCCAGCCGATTTGGTTGATACCAATATCATTTAGGTACTTGTGTATTATTTTCGCAGTGTGGGGACGAGCATTATCCTGCACTAACTGGAATGCATCACTAATAAATGGGGCAAAAGGCACAACGTACTCTTGTAAGATGTCCCTTATGGACCGATCTGAAGTTAGAGTTCCGTTAGCTAACACATACAAATCGGTACAACCATGAAAGTTAATGCCACCCCATACCATTACACCACCTCCGCTGAATGCATCCAATTGCCGGATATTGCACTCTGCAAAATGCGTACGTGGGATTCTCCATACTCTTGCCCTGCGATCGTGAGTGCTTAGGGTAAAACGAGACTCATCCGTAAAGAGAGCAACGTTCCCTTGGGAATGCAAGACGTCTTATACGATGTTCCCTGGTCAAACGAGGGCCTGTAGCAAGACGCTTTGCCCATAAGTGATGTTTGTGGAGGCGATTTCTAATGGTTGATCAGATACCCTAACGTTATGGACTCGCTGAAGGTTATTTTGCAATCCTCTCCCAGTAACAGTATGACACCGTAGCGCTGAAATTCTAATAAAACGGTCCTGTACTGCTGTTGTAATTCTTGATCGACCTTGTCCCCGACGTCTAGGAGATCGGTCTTCCTCTAGATATCGGTGGTAACATCTGCTAACTGTCGATTGCTTCACAACCAGGATTTCAGTAACCCAACTTTGTCTATGGCCTTCTTCTATGAGTCGAACGACTAACGCGCTTCAGCTTCTTCCAAATTTCGTGAAGCATGCCTGTCATTATTTGCCATTATTAAATTCAACAAAAACAAAATTTTAACTGCTTTGAGATAAAATGAAGTATCTTCATAACAAGGAAAAAACTACAAGAAAAGGTTTTATCACTCGAATGAATCAAAATAAGGAGAAATAATAAAACTTGTCAAATTTAAACGTCTAATTTAGATTGATTATCCGTATCTTTGGACGTACTATTCACAATATGCGTTAATTATTTTGAGTAGTGTATATCCAAAGAACTTTGGACAAAAAAGATAATTTTCAGTGCACTTTTGATTTTGATTTTTGTGTAAATTGTGTAATCAGTAATTCGGATAAAATGAAAAATGTAATTCCTTTGTGTTATTTTGGAAAAATAAAACGTTGACTTTCAGAGGACGAAAGAGACTTGAATCGAAACGGCCCTACTGTGGAGTGAGTGCATTGCATGCATTCCTTTGTGATGTTGTAAGGGGTTAGTTAGTCTCACGGATAACGGACCAAACGATTAAGAAGAAAAAACAAAATAATATCCGGTCTGCAAATTCCAAAGCACAGGTAAAAGTAAATCAGTTTTATTAAATTTCAATTTTTACACCAAAAGATGTATTTTTTATAATAAATCGGTTCGTTTTAAGTTAAAGTAATTAATTAATTAAGAATTTGTTTATTGAAGTTGTAACCCATCGTATAAGAAATCTGAAAGAATTTGGGGATTTGAGGTTCTGTTTTCTTAATTTCCTATGCATTGTAGTGGGTGTTTTTCGTGGTTACATGTACATACATGGAATGAAATCAGCAAAAAAAACATGTTTATGTATTCGCACGTAAAGCTATGACTCAAGAAACTAAATTCATGTCACAACTCGGCGTCCCTTTTAAAATTCAATGTCGCATAAACGCACGAAACAACAAAGCACTTACCGTGAGATATTTCCAAGGTAGAAAGTTGCCAATATGAGGCAGGTCAGTTCGATCAAAGGTCAAGAGCATGTTATACGCATAAAGCCGCCCGGTAATGAGCATTTTGAGTTACGTACGCCCGTAAAACGGCGTCCGGCTAGAGTCTCCGGCGCCTAATTGAAATATAAATTTCGAACTTTCTTCGACTTAAACGATGTTTATTTCTTGGATAATTAGCGGAAATTTCGAAGTGAACACTTGATCGGGAATTAAACGGGCTCTCGCAGCGTGCTTATTTTTAATTATTCATAAAAGCCATGTCGTTAACGCCGTGGCTCTGGCTAAGTGTTTGATCATTGCTCCAAGGGCCAAGGTTATTCCAGACGTCCGTCGTCAATAAGGTATTCACAATGTTAAACAAACTGGACGTTTTATTTCTTTCAATTTTATTTTTATTCACTTTAACGAGTCTTCTTTGTTTCTAATGATGGTTTTATACTAACTATGCCATACGGTTTCTAATCTGTATAATTAATATTAACGCAAAAAGATAAATTTTTGCCAATTTTTAGAGCATTGTTATGGGGACCGGCCAATGGCCTTTTTGTCTTTTCAAAGATCTCGAGCTCCAAATTGATATAGAGTCGTTTCTTAATTTATTTACAACTTTCTCATTGGTTCCCATTTCGTCTTCAAGTTAATTAGCTCTAATTAGTGTTTGCTTGCTACTTTTTTCTTTTGGAAAGAAATTCCTCGATTCATCAAACCGATAAAGAGTGATTTGCACTTCTGTCATCTTCATCCCACGCCAAAACACGAACGTCCTCGTAAATAATGGCGAAATATGGGGCTAATAAAACAGTTCGAAAAGGACTACCATATGGTCAGTCCAAGGCGCAATTGGCAATCTGTTGTTTGAACTTGATTTTTACATTCTGCTTGATATCTGCATGAATTTTAAGTGTTCTGCTATTTTAGTGCAGCTTTTATGTTCCTCGCGACGCGTTTATATGTTCGATACAAAGAGACGTTTGTTTTGGACGCGGTAGAATAAACACATTAAGGGAGAAAAGCTTTAGTTTTTATTTTAGATCAGAGACCTTCTGAATCAGAAATAGTTTGTTTTATAAAATTCCTTGCGATTTTAACGTATAAGATACTTATCCAGGAACGCACGTCCAAAATAAAATAGAAAGATAAAGGCAGAGCAAAAAAAGGGTCGTTTTTAATTTCATGTTAAATTTTAAGCAATGAGAGTCAATTTGCTGATAATTTCACATGTAACGTGGATGTTGTAATACATTTCACTATCATCTTGTCTTCTATTTCCTGATTTAAAAAAAGAATCACGAACACAGGGGTTGATTATATATACAATGTCACATTCAGTTCTGTTATTTAAGTTTTAACTGAAATATTTTTAAAAGTCTCAAAACCTGTCGTATCTAAACGATTAAGGTGACAAAGATACAATCTGTGCATAAATTACCGCAATGGGTTGAAGTCCTCCTCAAATCCCCCGTTTATCTTACGCTTCACCAGCAGGGTGTAATGACTTTTGACTTTGCCTGGGAAAATTCCAACTAAGAACAAAGAATGTCAAGAAGCGATGCACTTCAAGTGCCCCCCCTCGACACAATGATTTTATAGGGGCGTTGGAAACCACCTGCTTCGACACGTTGCTGTTAATTTGATCCACCTGCCTCGCACTCCCGTAACAAAAATCAACCCGGTGTTAAATACATTAGCGGTACGGACATTATTTTATTAGTACCATTATCAATTACCATCCTCGGAAGTGAGATTTATTTATTTTGGTTCAAGGAAGTATGAATTGCTTAAATAAAATCGATGCATTGGAGGAATTGATATTTCCCGTATAAGATTTCGCACTTTCCAAAACGGCATCGAAAAAACAATAATAAAAAGCATTTAGTTATTTCTTTGTTTTAAGTTAATATTTAAAAAATGTTTCGATAGTGAAATTGACTTGGAGGTCGTTGAACACAAGAGCGATCCTACGTAAGTTAAAAATAGATTTGTGCATTTTGACCCTCCAAAAAATTTACAATAAAAAAGTTTTTTTTCTTGCTATGAATCGATATAGCATTGGGGGCAGGCAAGTTTTTAAACAAAAGCAAAAAAAGGGGGGAAAATTACGAAAGTTTAGCTTCGCTTTTGTTTACTACCACAATGCCTAGGTTGATGTATATCTTGTAAGAGCCTGCCGGTGAGGGCGCTGGCTGCGAATACTTACCGATTGGAACCTGAACTCAGTTACGTCGCGTATGCTATACAAGTGAGTTGTGCAGAGTATTCTATAGCATTTCAAAGGCCGGGTAAATGGTGAGATGGTGTATCAACCAAAAAAAAACATAGATCAAGTGCCAAGCTACGCAAATATACCGCCGTTGATTTCGAGCTGTGCCGGCGATCGTTGTTACCGAAATTTGTTTCATTTAACATCGGGCGCTTTTTTTGTTTGTTGCTGTGAGCCGGTTTTGTCACTCGCCAGGTTCGTTCTTTTTTTTTTAATTTCGAAACAGTTTATTGTATTCAAAAGAATTTCGGAGAATTCTCTCTCAGCTACAAATTGAATCGCGCGTACCTACAGATTTGTTGGAAAATTCATCTGCGCCCCCCGATGAGTAATTTCGCGTTGTTTTCGTGCAATTTCCAAGAAACTTTATCTGCCGAGTTAGATCACGCCTTTGGAATATTATTTACGTATCCGTTTCAATTACACAGCGCCTTACGTAATGATCAATTATTGGAAATTGATGTTGCCGGATCGAGTCAGTACTTTCGTTTTGTTTACTTTTCCGATTTAAAGCGGTTTGAATTTCAACAGGTTGTTCAACGTTCTTCCAGTACGTCACCGATTTTAAAAGTTGTTACCTTCGGAGGATAATCAAATTTCGAAATTTTATTTTGTATTCTCACTAACGCACATGACTAATTAAATACCACTTACTATATTGGCTTTACAAAAAGAAATTATTTGGTTTTGATAATGAAATTCCCATTATTAGTTTTAAGCCAGTTTAAAAGATAAATGAAGAATCGTTTTAGGTACTGAATAATTTAAGTTCCTTTAAAATCTATTTTAATTCACAAATAAAATTAAGAAGCTTTCAATTTGCCTTTCAAAGTTTAATTTGACAAAATTGGTAATTTCTTGTTCAGCGTATTTAAGAAATTGTTTAAAAACGATTAAACTACAGGGATAAATTGGGAAGAAAGTTAATTAAATGTTTATAAGTAAAGTTAAATTAAAACAAACTTTTTTCTTAATAAATTATTGAATTAAGTATGTAATAATATAAAAGAAATATTGTTAACAGCAGGTTTGCGACGATTTAAATCATGTTTTAAATCAATTGATTTTTAAAATTTAAATCATAACTAAAATCAAATAGCGTAAAAAAACTCATAATCTAAATAAATCAAACTTCAGAAAATTCAAATAAAAAGAACAATTTATTTAATGTTAGATTATCTACATATCTAAAACTACCTGCTTAAAAAGAATACGTAGGTAAACTAAACTTAAATTAAAAAAAATAATAATAAAACATTTTAAGTTAATTTTTTTTATAAAGAAAAACTAATTTAGCAGCTTTTTCAGTCCCTAAGCAATTTCTAATTTTAGAATAAACTGAGCCAAATGTTGAAAATATCCTTTCAACGGAGGCTTAAAAAGCTGCAGCAGATAATAATTGTTTGATAATCGGGAATAACTTATCAATAACCTCAATATTCCGTTGAGATTTCCACCATTCCAATCGATTTATGCTTTTAAGAATTTCTTCGTGAAACATTATTTCGATAAATGGCTCGAATTTAGCCAGAATTTAATAATCAATGGTAGTAAACCAGTGTTGAGGTATAAATCATTTTCAGCATTTAAAGCACAATTTTTTTCACTTTCTGTTAATGTATGGTTCCTTTTCGTAGGGTCCAGAAGGAAAGCTAGCAAATGGTATGGAGTGATACTTTGTTCATAGCGATGTCTAAATTTTTGCATTTGGCATAGAGTAAATTTAGTTTCCTCAAAATGTGATTTTAGTATTTTTAATTGTTCTACGACGTCTGATACAATTGCATGGTTTCTTTGAAGCCTATCAATTGCAACAGATATCGGATTCAGTATTGTTAAGAAATCTTCAGCTGTTCTTTTCAAATAAATATTCGAAATTTTCTGCCTTACTATACTGTCGATTTCATTTTTATGTTCCTCCCTAATTTTAAAAAGTTTGGGCCCATGCTTCAACAAAACCATGTAAGCACTCAGCAAGTGATTTTCATCTTACGTCACTAAGCTTTTTTACTTCTTCTTTCGCGTATGTCGCTGAAGCAAAATTATTGTTTCGGAAGTATTTTACGATGAACGTAACATGTTCCTTAATTTCACTAATTTCCAGGTCCTTACATAACAAGTTTAAGATGTGTGGAACACAACCATATGTAATAACATTTAATTCTGTTGAGTGTTTGATTTCTCATTGCATTCATATTAGAAGCATTACAAAACTGTTTACTGCACAGCGATATTATTCAGTCTTTACCATTTTAAATAGGTTTATTTTAATTAGGTATGTGGATTTCTAGACGGGTCTATTGTGTCTACTAAAAAGGAAGACCTATTTTCTGTAGTGACTGTTGCACATATGATTGGTTCGATATGGACATTGGACCATCTATCCAATGACAAACCGAATTTCCGGATAAATTTTTAAAACATTTACTTTTCTCTTTATTGTACACTTCATTTAGCAGTCCGTTAGGCACCTCATATCTAGACCGTAAAAGACTTTTTATTTCCGGTTGCTCAACACGTGAATGAAGTTGCTATTTGTTACATAAATAGCCCTAGCAATTTGGTTATCTATTTCCTCTTTACTAGACTTCATTGTATGCACAACAAAAGAAGAAAAAGACCCAGAACTAGAATTAGATGCCTTTCCTTTTTTAATTGATGAAGTAGAAGCTATGACCAATGGGGCACTATCCAAACTGTCCTCTTCTAATGTGTTCGATTGTACATTTGCCACTATTCCTGCAGAGGCACTTCCATTACCTGTTTTTGTTTCTTTTTCTATATTACTTGAAGCACATTTTTCCCAATGGTATTTCATATGTTCCATAAGCCCTTGCATTTCTACCTTGCATTTTTTTCAAGTAGCTTTACTTCCTCTTTTTCCAACAGATTTACATGACTTTTCAATAAAATGTTGCCAAATAGGATCTTTTTCTACACTTCTATGAGAAGACATATCAATATAGATGGACTTTTATACACTGTTATGAAGTATTACACATTTTATTACTCGTTATCGTTACGCAGCGCACGCTCGCGATGTAGACTGGAAAGTAGCGACAACTTGTTTCATCCCCGCATTATAAAAACAACCGAATTTTCAAGTTCTGACAGGAATTTCTTTTGTTTATATAAAAGTGCAAGGTGGTGCAACCTTATTTACTGCTACGTTGCACATAAGTTATTTCATTCAAGTTTGAACAAGACGTATCTTAGTCGTTATTGTTATTTTTAATTATTCGTTATTGTTAATGTCAATTATTGCATTTTCTATGTAAAAAGATAATAAAAATAAAAAAACTCAAAAAATTGCGATTGTTTAAGAAAAAATCGTGATTTTTTTTTTTTTTAATCATGATTTTTATCAACCCTGGTTAACAGATTACTCCTTTCTCAATATATTGTTTAAATAAAATTTGGAATAATTAAAGCAAAAGATGATCTTCGGGATTGTTGTAGAAGTTTGTGCTTTTTTAAAAGTAATTTCTAGATAACATTTTATTAAAATTCTTCGTTCTTGACCAAGACCCTTTTTGTCTATTTATGAGTGCAAGTATACATATTTGACTAACAAAGAAAATATGAATCTTGCAAGTACTTACAAAGCTGTAAAATATTTATTTGGAGGCCAAATAGTTTGAAAATTGCAAAAAAAAAGATATTTTTTTAATCAACAAAAGTTTCTTAATTCTTTTTGAAAGCATCAATAAATTCGAGGATTCAAAGATAGTTTTAAAGTAACAATTAATTAGACTAATTACCTTCAGTGGGAAAACAAACAGAATTTATATGTATATACAGCGTGTTTCATTGAAGATGCATCAAACTTGAGGGACACGTTTCTGACATTATTTCAAACAAAATATCTTAATAATAAAATTTTATCGGAGCAAGTTGAAATTTGCATAATTTGGAGTCGATGTTTTTTGAAATACTGTAGCGCGCGGAATCGTGAAACAAAACCGGCGATCTAATTTGCATTTATGAATGGCACACAACTACAAGGGGGTAATAAATCCATAAATAGCGAAGAAATTTATGACTAGATTTTATTTTGCCGTTGACCGAAAGCTCGGTGTATTCAACATTGCCACACGTCGAATGCAGCAGCGATGTGAAATCGCGTGGATATTTAAACTTATTTAATTTGATAATAAATTACAAATGTGGGGTTATCCAAAAATATGCATTTAGTATGTAGGTTGTCGCACATTACAAATTTGTCGAATCTTATAAATAAAAACATTTATTTGTATTACATTATTATTATTACAAGAAATGTTCAAAAATGCCTCCTTCTTGCTGTACACATACAATTATTCGTCGTTCCAGTGCACGCCACACATTATCCCACAGATTGCGTTCCCGATTTCGTACGTGAATAAGTAACAATCCATTCATCCTCATTTAAAGTCCATCCTAAAAATATGCGATTTTGCTTTCCCTTCGATTTTCTCTAAATTTATTCATTACAGAGAAAATTTTACAAAGAAACTTTTCTTTCTTTTCCCGACATCTACTCGCATACCAAGTTTGATGCATCTTCAATGAAACACTCAGTATACATATATGTATAGAGAGGATATCGTTCCTCTGTCTAATGTACAAAAAAAAATGAATAGAATAATTAATTAATAATCATTGATTTTATTTAACCGATCCCTTTCAAGTTTTTACGGACCCTTCTGGGGGTAACGTAGTGATAAATTTTATTAAAAATTTCTGAACTTTCTGAATTAAAAATACATACAGGATGGGTTAATGGAGAGAGTAGAGGATAGTGAGCTTTACTATTAAGCGGTTTTAAAATCCGTGTACCATTAATTATACACTTATCTAATCCAAGAAAAGCTACTGTATATGTTCTAAACGTTGATTCAATAATTAAAATGTGGCTAATGTTGTTATAAGTTTAAAAAATTCCTACTTGTAAAGTTCAAGTGCTGGAACTGAGTATTAGAAACCTTAAAAAAATATTTAAAACCATGTCACATGTATTAGTTTGGCGTTCCATTAAAAAGTAAATTAGGCATTACACTCTAAAGTTTAAGAGACATATCTGATTGATGATACATTCTTGTTTCCTAATAGTTGAATAATGGAACTACCAAAACTCAACAACAGTAACAAGTTGTATCCTGTTTTTTACATTTACATATTTGATTTACCCGCATTGAGCTTTATTATTCATGAAATAATATTTACGCCCTTCCATTAACAGTCATAAACTTAATGGACATTCTGTATGTAAATAAGTTGAAATTGTGCATCTGACCATTGCGTAAGTTAAAACGTACACCTTATTTTAACAATATTTAGAGTAAAGCCGCTCAGACACTTGGCGCAGCCTGTATAATCATACATATTTTATTTGATTAAGTTTTTTAATTCATTTAATTCTGAATATCTGAAGCCACTTTGTTCTGTAAGATACTTTACATAACACACACTCACGCACAAATTAAGAAGCAAATTATAACTGAGTTTGGTTAACACCTGGTATAGTAAAAGACAAACTTTGCATGTAATTTTATTATTGAACTGGTTTCGTTTCCTCTTATTACTTACAACTGATGATGACAATTATACCACAGTGATACAAATAATAAAACTAACTAGTTTTATACATATACAGTGTGTTTACATCAGAAGGTGAAAAATGAAATATATTTTCAATGCTATGCAAAATATTTCCTTAGCAACTGAGCTTCGTTCCTAAGATATCAAAGTTCATAGTTTTCGTGTAAGACTTCATTATTAACATTAATTAATTTGAGTAACTGGCGCCAATTTTTTACGTAAATTAATTGTTAATAAAGACGTCATCATCATGTCGTGATTCAAATGTTTGTTTAAATCAGATTTACAAGCGAAATGTGTTACAGACAGGAAAATGGTCAAAAGAAAGAAGGATATACAAGCGAATATTAGGTCTGTTTATCTTGTACTGGAGTACACTTTCTTTCTGCAAAATATGCTTTATTAATGAAGCCTACATTTTTTTGATAATGTATCAATACGAATCATACTTATTCATACTGACATACCTCACAAGCATTACAAGTTCCATTAAAACGTATTTTACCCTTAACGGAGTCAGTATTACCCAGAAAATGAAAGCATTTTTACTGTTGGGGTAGTCACTTGTATCTTAACTTATATTTTAACTACTCTAAAGAGAGGAATGCTCTTGTTTAATATTGCATCTTTTATCCCTTGTTCTTTTGTGTGGAAATAATTGAATTCCTTTTTGCAATAGAACAGTAAGGTTATCTGGAGGAAGTGGAACAGAGATGTTCATAAGGCCTTGCCAATATTCCCCGGTAAATAAAGCTTGTATCATCTATGATGTTATTCGTTTTTATTTAACTATTTTTATCCACTTTTTGTTGCTATTTTATTTAATGCGCAAATAAAATGGGGGTTCTGTTCTAAAGCAAGCATTTACCGCAGTTGGGAGGCATACACAAGTCATAACTTGTAATGAGAACGACAATCAATCCCTTCCTTCATATATCAGAATAGACAAACAATAATTAAGTGTGAACTAACACCTTTAGGATAACATTATTCCTTAAAATTAAACTACTACATAAAGAGTTAACTCGCGCTAGACAGTGTATGAGCGCGAGAAAACTTTTTGCATTGAATAATTTGCAGGATAAAAATTGGAAGTCCTTTTTTAAATGAGTAGGCCATCAAGTTTTTTTTTCGCATCAGAAAATCGAACCTTGTTTGGCCTGGTTTTCAATTAAAAATTAATCGAGCGGCTACGCGAATGCGGTTTTCTTAAACGAAAGTGATGCATCACAAACCGCCGAAATTTCGTGGATAATATTACTTGCACTTTCATACCGTATTTAATAATGATACAAGCCTGTGTTTAAATACTGATTACATCGATGAACTCAAGTCTTATGTTTTTGAGGTTTTATTATAGCAGAACAATTATCGTTTGCCTTTTAAAATTAATTTATTGTTTTCTACGAAGCCTGCGGAATTGGAAGTTTGTTTTTAGATAAAAAAAAATTGTAAGGTGTTTAGATAATTTTTGTGCGAGTGGGTGGAACTGTTTGTAATTTATTTCGAGCATAAACTCTCAGAAAATCTGGCACATATTCTGCGCAATATGTTTTCGGAGAAATTTTCCTTTATCACCGGTGAAATGATATACATTGAATTTATTTATATGAAAAGAAAGTTTTCAAGTTTAAATTTCGTCATTTCGAATTTTCTAAGGCCCCCGCTAGGGTAAAATAAAATCTCTAGTTGGATGTGAAATTGGTTGCACACAAAGATCTACGAAACTCATGACAGTTGTCAATCAAATCCCACTTGGGGTACGTCACAACGCTTAGGATCATAAGTAAATTAGTTTAACCCGAAATGAAATTTACATTGCTATATGAGTTTGTTGTAGTTCTTACTTGTGATACTATTATATGAAAAAGAAAACCAGTTTATATCAAGTAAAATATTTTTAATGTATTTACTGACGCTTCGCGACTTTGCTCGCTTTGTTAAAGTGAATTACAAATAATAAACGTTAGCCTACTAATTTTTTAAAAGTTTCTTCTGGGAGAATGTTTATAAAAACATCAATTATATCATTACTGATGCGTCCGGGCCCATCCAAATACTCCAGTATTTACTTCAAGAGTTAGGGAAACGTAACTAGAGTAGTGTAATTGTTGCAATTATTAATTTTAATTATTAATTAATAAATACAACAATTCTAACAATGAATCCAACAATAATACAATAAAAACTTATTATTAACAAAAACTATTTTTTATTAAACAATTATATATTGTAGTGGTCAAAAGTATTGGGCACGTTACATTATTTCATATACCATGAAAATCTGTTGGAGTGGGGTAAAATGGCCTAGGTACAAATTAATAACAATTTATTAAACTAATTAGTATTTTGTTGGGCCACCTCTTTCCTTAATTTAAAAAAAAAAACGTAGATTTAAAACGCACCGTACAACTTTTTACTGGCGAAGTGTAGAAGATGCAAACGAATTCAAAATTACAAGTGATATAAAGCAAACATTACCTATATTACCTCAAAATTTGATTCGTCGGACCACACAACATTTGCCCAATCCTTCTCTGTAAAGTGTTGGTACTTTATAGCTCATTCCAAACGAATTTTTTTATATTTTTCTGAAAGCCTAGGCTTCTTTCTTGCTTTACAGCCTTTCAAGCCAACGTTTCTGCCTGTAAGTTGCCTTGTTCGTGTAAGAACTGAATTCGTAAACGTAAATGGTCACTAAGTTCGTTCTTCGTAGGCATTTTTTACAGCAAAAATGACGATATTCAAAATTATAATGAAATAAACACTATTCTGGAAAGATCGTTCTTACTACAAGCGCTTATACAAGACTGTGAATACCTATTCACAGCACCACAATTCCGAATTATCATCTGCCACATGTTTTACAACTGCTGTAAAGTACTGTGCATTATTTAAATTATCATTTATTGTTGCCAACTACATGATAATAAAATTCTAAAGATTTCTGAGTAATATTTTCGGAGATAGGTTAGAAACTTAAGGGTGCCTAATACTTTTGGCCAAGGCTTATATGTATATTATTATATTTCATTTAATCAAAAAATCATAAAATTTCAATTGTTATTAGCTTGACTGTAGTTTTACTTTCAGACAAATTATTCATAATCGAAAATATAAATTTGATCAAAGAAATTCTTGCTCAAAATTCATATCCAATAAAACTTATTGAGTCTGTAAAAATAGATATTAGAAACAAAACATCTAAAAAATGTTAATACATCTACTGAACCCACAAGAAAAAATGAAAAAACAAATATATATCTTTATCTTACATTGAAACTATACACGATTCTTATAAATATTTTTTCAAGAAATTTAATTTAAATGTAGCCAGTAAATCTTCTGATAATTTTAACGTTCTTTTTACTATTTAAAAACAAAGACACCTAAATTTCAAATACCAAATGTAGTTTATGAGGTAAATTGTCAAAATAGTCTTTTTTACTCCCCAAAAATTGCATTTTTCAATTTTTGAAATTTCCTCAAAATTTCACATCCTAAAAATTAAATTTTTAGTATGTGCATTTTTTTTTTTGCTTAAGAACTTAAAAGATTTATAATTGAAAAAAATAATAGAAAAGATTAATTATTCCTGTAGAAACTTCCTTATTTAGCATGAAGTAATAGTTTTGCATAAATTTTACGTTCTTGATCCAAGATGCTTTTCAGGAGAAATATTTTTCAATAATAATTCATAAGTATTAAAGTGACTTGTAAAAACTTAAACCTACTCTTGTTAATGAATTAGTTCGACAAACATCCTGTAAAAGATTTTTCATATTCTGCCTATTTTTTGTTATTTTTGATTACATTTTCCTTTTTAAAAACTTTCAATGTTATGTCAAAAAGCGATCGCAAGATGTCGCTCCTTAAACTTTTCATTATTATTACATCGCAGTTTGCGAATAAGTAGGACACGTCGGTTTGGTTTACAATGGAATCCTTGAGTTACGTTTCCGCTGACGAGGCCCCAAATAGGGCTGAAACAGCTGTACATAGGATGCTTGGGGAATCCATTGCAATCAAAACCGACTAGCAATAAAATTTTTAAAAACTTTCAATGTCAGGTCAAAAAGCGATTGCAAGATCGCAATTGCGAATAACTATAACGGTTTGGTTTGCAGTGGAATTCTCGAGCTACGCTTCTGCTAACGAGGCTCCAAATAGGGCCGAAACAGCTGTATGTAGGATGCTCGAGGAATCCACTACAATCAAAACCAATTAACAATAAAATTTTTAATTTTTTCAATGGTAAGTGGAAGAATAAAATATTATTACAATTTTTTGTCGTTTATTTTAGTTTATTTTCATTGTGCGTTCGTTTATTTATTGTTTTACGATTTATAATGATTAACTTTTCCGATAGATTTATTTATTTTTATTTCCTTCTTGTAAGTAAATCAATTTTTTAAACTTTAAACTGAAAAATTTGAATAATTTCTTTTATTGTAATGCAGGAGAAACTAATTGGAATTGTCTTTTCTTTTCTAATACCCAAGGATATTGAATCCTTAGAGTCTGATACCACTAATTAGTTATTACTAATTACGGCAATGGTCAAAACAACCGACCTTCTTAATCCCTATCTTGACTAATAATAATCGGGCCAAATTATTCCTAATATTAATAGCTTACTTTCGACTTACGAGGAACAGATAAATAAATGTTCAGGGTCAATTACATATTACTAATAGACACTATTGGTATTTCATTATATACAGGGTGACATTGAAAAAACTACAATGCACAGTACCACGCGATAGAGGACTTATACATTAGTGTCCAATTGCCTATTGTTTTCAAGATATAGGATGCGAAAATTTGAAATTTTTTTTTTGAAAATTAATTTCTCTTCAATATCTCATAACAAAAAAATCGCTACTTGGTTGACATGAGCTTTAAAAACAATAAGGTGTTCAAATTGATGGCCTTTATTCTTGGATACACTTTTCCAATCTTCGTGTTTATGATTGACGGCATCTTTGATGTATGCCTGGATTATTACGAAATCTATCAGCAGATTCCATAATTCTGTTCTATAATTGCTCTTCAGTATTTATTTCTAGGGCATACACTTCATTTTTCATAAAGCTCCAAAAGTGATGATTTTTGGAATTCAGAACATTTTTGAAATTTCTTATATAAAAGCTTTGAAAGATTGAAATGGAATCGGCGATTAGAAATCTTTTAGAAAACTTGTGAGGGTGTGCATTTCTATGTACTTTTTATTATTTTGAAGTAGAATAGGGCAACATGGAGATACCCAATCAACAAAATTATTAAACCAGTGTTTATAGGTGAAGCTCGATGTTTATAGTTTCGAAAGAACTTGGCAAGAAGACCAGAGGACTCCTGCTATGGTTTAGGTAGCCGGTCGTAAATCATCCAAACATGATGTATATTAAGTTGTGTAATTCATTTGTATTTTCGGAGTGTTACCGGGCCTTTTAATTGCCAATCTAACTTAAACATTCAGGTTTTACTTAAAAAATGTCTCCCCGTTAGATATTAAGCTATCCTATATTTGGATATAAATTTCATTGAAAAATTTTGTCTTGTTATTGAGAAAAACGTATTCTTAGTTTTTGACAAAGAAACTACTAATATTTTTTAAAAAGGAAAATGTCTCCGCGTTGTAGTTTACAAAACGAACGTTTCTATATTGCAATCATTTTTTCAACTATTAAAAAAGCGCCTGTAAAACAATTTCTATGAATCTACTATTTACTATACCAACTGTTAGATATGACTGCAGTGGAGCCTTGATGGTTGAAGAAAATAATTATTTAATTAATTTGCCTTCCAATAAATTACTGTGTTTAGTAAAAGAGAAACCGTTTTGTCGATGTGATTATTAAATTAAAAACAATAATAATTCCTAATATCACAGGCCAAGGAATTTTTACTCAAAGTCTGATGGTCATCCGGTGTGACGAAACAGTTATTTTTTTTTTAGGTTCACTCATGGTGTCATGGCAACCCGTTTCCTTACTGTAAAATTACGGCAAAATTAAATATAATAAATTTTCATTTGCATAACCACTTTAAGATTTTTTCGAATTGAACAAGTCTCGCTTTATTTATAGAAAAAACCTCACCAGCAACTTTTCTATGTAAATTATAGTACTTGTTTATGTCATCTAATAAAACAAATTCATTTTGGAACTTTTTTTTAAATCAATCGTCTGATTTATTTCGAGTGTTAATTATAATATCTGGGAGGTCTAATTTTTTATAATATAAAATGTGCTGCTCCTCTCAACAGTATGTCCATAAATAATGACCGCCTTTTTATGAATGAGATATGATCACGTGTGTTATGCAAGTGCTATTATTCTTCAGCTTGCTGCAAAGCGCAGAAATTCAAAAACTACGATCGCTTACATAAATAACTCAATTAATATTAATTACGCGAGGCCGTCAAATTGAAATTTATTATGATTAGCTTCCGCATGTTGTGTATGCGCCGTCCGACATCATACAATTCGCTCACTTCTTTGGATTGTGTGTTGTTACTCCGACGCAAAGAACTTCACGTAATTAAGCTGAAGTTATGGATAGCATTTACACGATTTATTGTTTACTAAATTTGTACTCGACTAGATGGTTGTATAAATCGATGCCGTTCAATATCTATACATATTCATACTGCTACACAAAGACAAGTAAGTAGGTACATACTTGATGATATAGAATCTATTTCGGTATCTTAAATCAAACCAATTATGAATGTCATAGTTCGAATTAATGTTTTTAATCGATAACAAGTTAATTAGCAATTTTAGAATCAATTACTTTTGATTAGGGCTCACATTAAAAAATAATTTGCTTGTCACGATGCGATGTACGCTGGCAATTTTCTTGATTTATGCCTTTCGAACACCATCTCCGTTTACCCGTGCTTCATGAATTTTAAAGCCGACTCGTCCGCAAGATGTTTCTCAAAAACTGATTAAAATTCCAGGATAATTAAAACGGGCCGATGGAAGTTACGTAATTGCTAGTGCGTTAAGTGGTCACTTAGGGAACGCCGAGGATGTCTCTGACGTGTCGGGTCCAGTACCTGAACGACATCGATCCTTTCTCTTATACCACTAACTTCCCTGATCCACCCCGACCACCCCTGCACACTTTCAGCGTCACACTACCACTCATCAACCAGCTGGCGGCGATCCTGAGGCTTCTTAAGTCTCCGCACAGGGTGAGTCCTTTTCTCTTTGACTTTATTGCCTTAGGTCTATGGGTATTATTTTCTTCCGGTCGACAACTATACGCAAATAACATTTTTATGTGATTCTTCTGTTATATGTACAGTTAGAATTAAAAGTAATGTCTTCCCATTAAAAAGTTAAATTGCGGCCTAATCGCTTCTGACCGCTATAAGGAGTAAGTGAACGACAAGTGGAGAGGCAGTTGTCGAATTGTTATGGCGATTAGAATGGATAAGAACACAAATTGGGGAGACAATAATTTCAATTCTGACAGTACATATGCGCAGAGGTTAATTCTTATTGAAAACGCCTACCAGGTGAAATCATATCAATTAACATCACATGAATATGACGTTATGCAACAATAAATATTGCGTCGTAAAATATTACATTGTTGCATTATGTGATAGCACCGTACTGGTAAAATTTGGTGCCCCAAGAAAATTCCTTTTTCAAATTCAAAAAGTCTATGGAAGGATTCCTACCATAAATATTTTTCATAATTTTCATCTGGCAAGAAAACTTGATTTTATAAATATTTGCAATAAAAAAAAAAGACTCTACTAGTTGATGGATGCAAATCCGTTCCAGCGAACGACTTTGGTAAATGTAAAAAGCGCCAAAGAATAAAAAAGTGTCATCACAGCGACCGCCTTCAAAACGAGTTTGTGTGAATAACCTTTGAAGTAAATTACAAGATTTACAAGTTCTAAAAGTCTTTGCCATTGAAAGTTTCTGGAAATTTCAGAACAAGGAAGCAATTTCAAAACAATCCTCCTAAATTATAGACAGGAGTGATATTTAATGATCGTGGATAGTTTGTGTTTAGCGCCATACAAAATTATTGTATGTATTATGTTGGCAATGCACTTTGCTTTGATTTTTTTGTTCAAAATATCCACAGAGTACTGAAAAATAAACTCTTAACGCGAAAAATTTCTACGTCAATCAATTCCACACATACCCGTTTTATCTAAACGTTTACGTCAATTGTCATTGCATTGTAATTTAGAATCAAAATATTATGGCATCTTTGATCATCGACGTTCTTAATTTTAGATACTGATGATGTCATTGCGCTGAGTGTTCGCAAAGTGTTCTAATGAATCGCGAAACCCCGTCTTTTGCTGCTTGAGTGCGTGTTAAGATGAGTCAGTTTCATTCTTGAACGTCAGTGAAAAAATGCAACAGGAATTCCTATTCGTAAAATTTACGGTCGTTCGCTTTCAGTTTCCGCCGGCCGATGTTATGGTCGCATCGTAATCATTCTCATAAGTGTATGTCTATATAATTACATGTGATAATTTTGATTCGTCATCGTTGTGGAATCGCATCTGGTACCTTCTATTATATGTGTTAATTTCTAAGTTCTTTTTAGAATCGTGTCGTAGCCAATATTATTTTTACGAAACGAATTAGTCTAGTTTAAAATGCCTAATAAAAAGCTGTATATCGGGGATGTTTGTTTATGTTTTGACGATAAGCTAGTCGAAGGAATGTAAAATATTAGGACGAAAGGAAGGGCAGTCTTCGCGTGAAAGCAGAGTGAGAAACGTCTCGGTATAGGGCGTAATGAATTGGCCTGGTGTTACGCGTTGAAACGGCGGGATGTGTTACCGAGTGTGACCTCGAGGGTGCTTACAGAATATTGTCTTGAGGAGAAGATGTTCTGGCAGAGGTAGTATCGCTACACCCTCTTTATTGGCAATGCGTGATGAGGATCATGTTGTGGTGTGGAGTTAATCGGATAGGTGAATAACGTCTGATGGCAGATCCAGGGCGTTGGCCGGGGGTGGTACCGTGCACCAGTATACGATATCGTGTGATTGTCGCAGTGGTCAGCAACGCTGATGAAGTGCACGATATCGGCAAGACGATCAGCTGGTATTCTGTATTCATTGTGAATGGAAATTCAGCTGATTGTGTTCCTGACCTGGTGGTAGCTTTGTGCTCCAGAGAGGTCTAACGTGACATGATGTCCACTGGATCGGGAAACGGAGTGTGCTGACACTTACACGGTCGGTGGCATCAATTGATCCTAAGAACGTAAGCTTAGGAGGCAAGGTATGCTAATATCCATCGGTAGGGTGGGTTTTTATACTCACAGGTGAATGTGGTGTTAATGCATGCGAAGATAAGAAGACAACGTCCGAGGATACCTTCCATAGTGACAATTATCAATATGAGGGAACAGCCGCTAGTAGATTCGCTGTTGGATCCCATGAGGGCGCGCAATACCCCCCGGTGAATAGTATTTGATGTATTTTCGAACATCCGATGTAAATCGCATTATTTGTTGTATGTGAATCCGTTTCTCACGACGCATCGAGACGAGGAGAGAGAGAGAGAGATGACTAGAAGGGACTAACCAGCGAATGAGTGTTTATCAGAGCCTTGGTATTAGTGATGTAAATAATTCGAATTAAAATATTAGTTGCATCCAAGTACTCGGATACTCGGATTAAAATTAACCCGATTATTTTCTCTCGCACGAATTCGGAATCGAATTCGAATCAATTTCCTTTCAAACCGAGTACTCGGATATTCGGATTAAAATTAATCCGAGTATTCGGATACTTGGTTGAATTCTTCCGAAGTTTACATCGGCATACGCAACAGCAGCAATAGAGTCTAAAATCGCAAATCTCCAATGACTGTCTATGCATTAAACGAACCGCACACAATTCCCAGTTTTTTTATTTATATAGTCCCAATAAAAATAAGAAACAATATAATGGAATTTCCTATTGCTGTATCTTTTATTTATTTGTTCGAAATAATCGAAGACGTGTTTAGTAGGCGAAAGTAAAATGTTTTATGCATAAATTGCATAAATTTTTGGGAAAAATTTCTACAATTGTAGAATTATTTGCTACAAAAATTACACCAACAGGGACAAGTATAAATTGTAGTACAAAATTTAAAAAAATGGTAAAAAAATTGTAAGTGTGTCCTATAAAATTTTCTGTAATGAATGTCGTCACATTTTACTGAGAAATTTCAAAGTTACGTCATATTATTACTGATGAAGATAATAGACATTGTGTGTAACCAAGTTAATGGTTTTCTCGATGTTGCATTCGAATTCGTATGATCCGAGGATTTCTGATATTCGAATGCGACGTCGCTTGCGCATTCAAATTCGAATTCGGATGATTCCGAGAATCTTTTTCATTCGAATGCGCATTCGAATTAACTTTCGCAGTTGAATTCGAATTCGAATGAACCGAGTATTTCGTTCAATCGAATGCACAGTATCCGAATATCAAATCATCCGAGTATTTACAACACTACTAGGTATGCCCTGTTTAACGTTATTATTATTTTGACCCAAATTAGACAAAAAAATGCTCCATTGGTTTTGTCAAAAAATGATCGCAGGATGTCGCGATTCAAGCTATTCGCTCTATTATAGACTTCAGACATTTCGAAGCGTTGCCATGGATACGTAATACAAGGACCAATGAAAAATGTCTATTTCTTACGTAGCCATGGCAAGTCTCCGACATGTCCGAAGTCTGGTTATAGGGTAAAAGGTGAATACGAAAGTATGGGAAAGGTCAAATTTCTTACGGTAGCACTAATTACTCAGTCAATAGTTTGAAGATATAAATATTCTAAGGATTAATTAAACAAAGTTAAAATCCGAATTCAAGACCTCGATACTCATATAAAAAAAATATCCATATGAAATATGGAAAGACTTCAAATGTGAATTTCAATATTAAATAAAGTAATTTGACTTATAAATGAAAATGAGGGGGGCATAGTTGATTACTCATTTTATTTAGTACTTACTTTTATTTTTTTCACCAATCATTTCATTCAAACTGATTTCCTTCTGTATAAAAGTAGAAATAAAGAAATGATTGTAGTTGATTCTATCTGACTAAAAATGGTGATGCATCTAGACTCTATGTTTAAAAATATTTCAATTACAATTGCAAATTTACTTTTTGTTTTAGACTTTAAATATAAAAAAAGCAATAGTTTTGTCCTTGCTTGCAAAAGTGGGAAGCTTAGTTTTTTCTGAAAATATTATGCAATTTCTGAGTTACAATGATCTTCATGTTTGTTTTAAGACGTTTATGGATAAGTTAAACAAAATCAGACTTAATCTTCATCATAAATTGGTTTCACCGGCACTGTCACCATTTTATAAATCTTGGTTCAAATCACCACAGTATTATCACAGTCTATGATGTATGTATTTTGTCTTCTTCTAGTAATCACATATCGAAGTCTCATCATTCATTTCTCGTTTTTTTTTCGATCGAATCGAAATCTCTTGCATTTTATTATTTATCGTTTCCACGAAAATATTTTTGACAATCTTTTAAAAACATTTCTTGCTTTCGTAAATTTCTAAGACAAAAATTTTTGTAATTTATCAGTCATGTAAGAATGAGAGAACGTTTTATCATAAAAGGCGTCTGCTTTCATTAACAATTACGACATACAGAGTCAAATTGGGAACGTATGAGATGTTTGCATTAAAAAAAAATAAAGCAAAAACTAGAAAAAATATTGTATAGTTACTCAAGAGGTATACACATACAAGTCTGGAGTTATTATTATTATTTAAGAATTGCCAAAGATCTCATCCATATATAGGTATTGTCATTTAGTCGTATAGTTAAATAAATTCCTTAAAGTCATAAAAGCAGCGATCCAATAAAAACAATTTAAGTTTACATTTACATCCGGATGGATGCTTCTTGGATCGTATTGATGAAGGCAGGTGGTTGTAAGTTTTGAAAGCTCAATAATATACACTTCGTTCATAAAGGATGGTGTTGTGCCTGGGGATCAATAGATGATTACAATTTCTAGTTTTCACTGACAAGTTGGAGCTATATTTATCTTTATTTTTTGAAAATAAATTCAGATTTGTTGTGGCAAAAACCGCAAGGTTGTAAATATAAAGACAAGGCAAAGGTAAAAAATGGAAGCATCTTTATGTAGGACCCAAAAATTTTACCTTGTCAGACACTGGAAATAATCTGTCTTTAAATTTGATTAAAATATTAGATAACTAACAACGGACCATTTTTTAATTGCAGTGCTATAGTTTTATTGAAATTAATTGTGAGCTGATTCAATTTGGACAAATTGGACGTGACAATAATCGCTGAGGACGCAAGTTCTGCACAGAGTTACTCGTTACTATACATGAAGTGTCATCAGCATATTGGCACAGAGATACAGAAGGAAACTTTGTTCTAAGTTGTTGACACAGATCAGAAATAACAGCGGCCCGACGATGGATCCCTGAGGCACGCCATTACTAATTATTTTGGGATCAGACAAAACCTCGGAAATGACACCTTGTTGCATATACAGTCTTGGCCAAAAGTATGAAGTACTCTTAATTTTCTAATTTATCTCAGAAATCTTTAGAATTTTATCATCATATAGTCGTCATATCGTCATTTTTGCTGTAAAAATGCCTAAGAAGAACGAAATTAGTGAGAATTTACGTTTACGAATTCAGTTCGTGCACGAACCAGGCAACACACTGACAGAAATAGCCAAAAGTATTAAACGTTTGCGTTGTGCGGTGCAATCTGCCTTGAAACGTTACCCGGATACTGGATCACATGCGAACCGAACAAGAACAGGTAAAAAACGGTTAGCTTCGGACCGTGAGTATCGAAATTTAATTCGAGAATTATTTAAAAATTGAAAGAAAATTTCCTCCGAGCTCTCTGCCAGTTTATCGGAGGAAATCGGAAGACCGATCAATGTCAGAACGATCAGAAGAAGACTTAATGAAGCTGGCTTGAAAGGCCATAAAGCAAGAAAGAAGCCTTGAAGTAAAAAGTCTCGTTTGGAATGGTCCGACGAATCAAATTTTGAGGTAATATAGGTAATATTTGCAAATTTGCTTTATATCACTTGTAATTTTTGAATTCGTTTGCATTTTCTACACTTCCTCAGTAAAAGTTATACGGTGTGTTTAAAATCACGTTTTTTTAATTAATTGTAAGATATTTGGAACTCCTGATGTAGTGAGGCGGAGAATCGGTGAAGAATACCTTCCGGAATGCGGGTACCAACAGTGAAATACGGGGGAGACAGTGTAATAATCTGGGGTTGTATGACAGTCGACAGTGTAGACGAAATGCTTGTTTGTGAAGGTCGAATGAGCTCCCACACTTACATAACGTATTGGAAACGACATTGCGGCAATCATTTTCCCAGGTGTTTGGTGATACAAATATGGAAGAAATGCTGTATCAACAAGATAATGCACCCTGACACAAATCTGCTGTTACCATGAAGTGGTTTCAAGAAAACAATATTAACCTCCTGGATTGGCCTGCACAATCCCCAGACCTAAATCCCATAGAACATTTGTGGGGGATTCTAAAGCATAACATTAGAAAGCATCCAATTACATCTAAAGCAATTTAAAAAAACGTATTATTGAAAGAGTGGAATAATATTACCGCAGAGGAATGTCATAAACTTATAAGTACTGTGCCGAAAAGAATAGCTGCAGTGATTAAAGCTAGAGGTGGCCCAACAAAATACTAATTACTTTAATAAATTGTTATTATTTTGTACCTAGGATATTTATTTTACCCCACTCCAACAGATTTTCATGATATAGGAGTTAATATAAGGTGCCT
Organism: Serrognathus titanus; assembly: GCA_039766575.1. Classification (NCBI taxonomy): domain Eukaryota; kingdom Metazoa; phylum Arthropoda; class Insecta; order Coleoptera; family Lucanidae; genus Serrognathus; species Serrognathus titanus. The sequence goes on from CM077911.1 coordinate 3,836,766, forward strand.
AATACTTTTGGTCAAGGCTATATCTGATGAACTCTTTTCGAGACCTTCCAGATAGGTAGGAATAACCAATTTAGAGTTGCTCTTCTAACAACATTCTAATTTGAACAATAGGATTTCGTGATCCAAAGATTCAAAGGCTTTGGATAAATCAAAATACAGTCTTACGGGAGTTTCTCCCTTATCCAAGCAAGTCTTTATATAATTTAAACTCAAAAATTGCGCATTCTGTAAAGCGACCTTTTATGAATCTATGTCTTTGGATATACTGGATGTTTCTTAACTTCATACAAAAAATGAAACCAGTAAAACTTTACGTTAAAAGAGATAGAATGAAGCAGTTTTTGTATAACAATTGATTAATAAATATTAGAAATAATAAATGTTTTTGGCGAACGATGAAACAGTTTGATAGCCCCTGGTTTATTTTTATGACGTAATTACGTACTTGGAGAAATTTGCTGATGCCAACATCGGCATGTGCACAGCGTTACAAGGGATGCAGTGTGGGCAGAAAAAACCTTCATGCAATGAGGCGCCGTAGTTTTCAACAACGCTTTTCGGTCAATCTGTGTGCAGGTATGTTAAACGGCACTTTAATCGGTCTAAATGGTGTATTTACGTTTCTTGCAAACTATTTTGCCGGAACTCCTAGAGGATGTAAATTTAAATACTAAAAAATATTAGACTTTAATCCATTAGATTTTTATCTGTGGGGACATTTAAAAAATCTAGTTTACGCCGAAGAAATAAATGCAATAGACGAATTGAACGCACGCAGTGGAAAATATCTGAAAACAGAACCAATTCCGTAACGCATGTGAATCCCTGCTTTGTCGAGCCGACGTATGTTTACGTCTCGCGTAGGGGGGAGGGACTTCGAAAACTTATTGTGAGTGAAGATCACCGTCCGTTGGTCCAGCGGTTCTAAACATTTCACAGGGAATTGCCGGATGTCGGTATGAATTTTTTAAATATTTTTTTCCTTTTAATTTTGATGCATTCGTGAGAATATCTCGTACCTCACACGCCATTAATTGTTTTGCATCAAGTTGAAGAACACCCTGTATAATTTTCCACTAGGTAGTCAGCGAATTTTGTCACTCTCATCATTAGGCTGCTCATTTGCTAGGTCGAATGCAAACTATTTCTAACATCGTCTGGATTTAAAGATAGTAATCCAAGAACTTGCGTAAGCCATTGCCCTACCTGCCATATATTCAGAACTTGGTCCAAAATTTTTGAATTTTCTCCACCGAGACTGAGTTAGATGAAAACGACAACCTTGAATTTCTGCATTTTTCCAAACTTTATTTATCGCCGAACGAAATGTTTCTTCGAAGTGTATTACCGCACGTTTTGGATAAAAATTTATTTGGAAATTCTCACATTTGTTTATAATATTTTTGAAGCACTGCACATAAGTTTTATGAGGCTTGTGGGGTAATAAAATATTAACGGGACGTACTGTCTATTTTCTACACTGTGCAAGGTAAATATCTGACAAAAGTATTTTTGCAGTACCCAAACGTAACATCCATACACACAGTGTCTAAAATATCTAAAAATTTAAAATTTCTTATACAGGAAAACACGATGACATTTATCAATTATTGAAAGTTTTCGTTTTCTGATGTTACAATTGTCATGGTTTCAAGTATGCCAGTTACCTCGCCTGTCCTCTCTGGGAGAGCAGGATTCTGAGCCCTTCATTCACAGTAATAAGGTGTCTTCGATAGGTTTTCTGATTATTTTTCGAGGATTTTCACCTAATTCATCCAACGTTTTCCTTTTGCGTTTGCTAGCCACAGTGTGCCGATCAACGTTTTTCGGTTTTTCATGACCGTGATCACCAGTTTTCATAATAACATCTACAGAACTTCCACAATATACAGTTTAATGTGACACGAAGACACATCACACCACCAACGAACGATATCATCTTTTGCCGTATATATTTTACGATATCTTTAACTTTCAAAAAGAAAGATATCGGATCCTTTAATACTTAAAATATTCACCGCCATATTTTGCACGTACTGATGCACTTACTATAAGAATTCAAAAATAGTAATTTAATTTAATCAAAATTAGTTATGATTGCCACTTAATAAATTAACAAAGAAGTTGCGAAATCTAAAATATACAATAGGGTAGTAGAAGGTTGGTAAGGTTAGTGACTTCCACGTTCGCCATTTTCCTCTCTAATTATACGGACGACCACCGAAAGGTTAACGTAATTTACGGTAATTCAAAAGAGTTACGTGAATAAAATGCTTGAATGGCATTAGAACGTAAACCGTCAGGTCTGGTTTTTCTAGCGGCCCATCGAGGCCGATTTATTTTTGTACAGTTATCCTAACGTGTACGTCACCCATGGGTTAATGAAGATCTTCCGTAATTCCCCTATACATCCAGCGATTGCTTTTTCCCTTTCCTGGACGTTATTAGATCAGTAATAAATGCCTTCCTGGTCGTTAATCCATTGCAACAGCGACTTTCAGAACCTGTTCACTCTGTAACGCAGAACAGTTACAAAGCTGTAATTTAATGAACAATTTTTCTCCGACGCGACGTTTACTTACTCGCAGATGATGACGTGAATATTTTTGATAGAGTTGTGCGCATTTATTTTCGCGCGAATCTAGGAAAAGGCTGGTTGTAAATTGCCCAGTCATTTACGGTACCAGAATGATTTATTTTATTGCGGGCAAATTTTTTCTACTAAAGCCGTCGACGCACTGCCGCATTCCATCAATCACCATTAAGATACGCAACTAAAACAAATACACGTACAATATTATAATTTATAGATAGTTACCGTCTTTTCTCCTTTAAGGAAGGCCAAAGGACTCTTAAATGATGGGGCAAAGCAAAAAGCTTACTTCCAAAATTGCATACCGTCTTCGTCAGGCTGGTGATTAAAATGTAACCAGGCAGCCCGTGTAAATCGATGTTTAAGCGTTTGTCGTGTAAGAAACGTACGCAAAAAGTTACTGTACGTTCGAGAATGAGTGGCAATTACTGTTTAACAACGTAAAAATGCTTGGGATGCGTGCGTTGAGAGAATCATGTGAAAGTGAACGTTGGCAATTGCTTTTTCTTTTTTTTTTCGTTGTGGCTAAGGTTATTTTTGGATAAACGCAGTCTATTTGCAACATAAAACTGTTTTCATTTCTTTAATAATAGGATTCTTAAAACTGAGTATTTAAATTTTTGTTTTGTTGTTTGAATTAGAAGAAGTCTTGTATGATAGAAGGGCCTTGGAAGCAAGGAGGAGACTTTTATGTCGAATGCCTGGAGTGTTTCCATCTCTAATAAACAAAAATAAACAAAACGGAAGTCTATCACGTTTACTTTAAACAAATAACTTTGCGTCACCTGCACTTTTTGTCTAATTTGTGTTTACATGCTTATGCAACTGCTACGACCACGACGACGACTTCAGTAAATATTGACTTCCCATTAATTTTACGGTTAGCAGCATCAGCAGCAGCAGTAGTAATAAGCATCGAACCATCTCACTTTGCTTGAGAACGAGAAAAGAATTTTTGAATTGTCCAAATCATTCAATCGAACGAACCGAACCAGAAGATTGAAATTATCGAACCATAATAGAAATGTGTTCCATTAATTAATGAACTGAATCGAATGTCTTACTCGTTAGCCGTGACTAATTATCCTGCAGGAGTTATTATCGTTTATGTTTGCTGAAAAAGTGGGTTGTTTGTATTTCGCAATGTAATTAAATTTTAAAACTACGTATTTATTACATGCAAATCGTTTCAATAACTTCAGTCAATTTTCAGGAGCGTGTTGGGGAAAAATAGGACTAATTAATAAGTCTTTGTGCACTGATATTTAAAATAGAGATAAAGTACAGTTAAGTGCTTTTTAAGTTTGGTTTATTTAAAGAGAAAACCTAATCGCTAGTAAAAAGGAATGTTTAAAGATAAAATGCTGGTTTACCTTAATCCTCAATGCCAACCGAAAGTATTTACAAGTATTTACATTTAATGTAGTTTCTGTTAGGAAAAGTAATAAATTTGAAGCCAAATATATAGGATGTTTCAAAGAATCTTTTTTTTTATCAATTCTTGTCATGAAATTTCAAAAGACATTCTTAGTTTCAACTGAAAAATAAAATCTGACTTTTTGAAATTATTATTTTACAGTAAACCTAAGACTTTCGTCCAAATTTCATGGCAAGAGTTGGTGAAAAATTAAAACAAATTTTTTCGTACATCATCATCATCGATGAAATGCAAAGCACATTAATTTCGAAGCTGACGTTTCGCAAACCGTGTCTTAGCAACAAAGTCCTGGGCGTATCATCGTTATTTTCGAAATAGAACGTGGAAATCGCCGGAGATTTCGAAATTAAAATTAAACTGCGTGTATGTGCGTCAGCTATTCATCAAAAGCGATACGCAAATAAGCCTTCCTCATTTAAAACAAATGTCCGGTGGTAATTGGGAAAATTATTTTTGGAAAATCCAAACTGGAGCAGTCCAACCTCCTAATTATATACAATTTGAAGCAGTTTGCAAAAATAAAATCTGAGTGCCGAAATTATTTTTGGAAAATTCAAACTGGAACTGTCAATCCAATTATGTTTTGATATGACTCGGAGTAATAGGACGTATTATTTACCGGCCCAGATATTTTCAAGGCTTTAGAATAATTGTGTGGAATTGGGACAAGTCAACGTAATTATGCGTTCGTTTAAAAAAAAGATTTTTTTTTCTTGTGCTTAGACCGTATACTTTCGTTTCACGTTTCACGTAATAATTCCGGAGCATCTGCTCGTCGGTTATTTTTAAATTTATTACGAAATTAATTACCTTAACGGCGGCGTTGAATTTTACACCAAATGATTTACGTTTTTAAAACGGGATGTTATTAAATATGCCTTATTGTGTATTAATTTTTTTAAGCGCCCCTAAATTAGAATAATTATATTTACGATGGTGGGGTGTTTATTTTTTTTTCCTGTTTTTATGGCTACGGTGTGCGTCGTATAGTAAAGAGCCGACTAAACATAGCGACATGTACGTGAACTTGTATGCATCTGTTTAATATTGTAAGAGACAAACACATCACTGCATATATGTTCGCAAGCTTGTACGAGTGTCTGAATGCCTCTCTAGAGGAATTGATGCCATTTGTATAGTCCATTTTTTTATTTATTGACTTCATAAGAAATATAAAAAAATGTTTAAGCAGTTAAGCAGTTAGTAGTAAAGTAACTTATTTGATTTAATAACGGCAATAAGCGCGTTGTTTATTCCGCCTTTAATAACGAAGTAAGTAGTGTAGCTCACGCGTAGTTATTATTAATCATATCATAAACAACTGTAGAGCAGTTGCAGACGAAACAAATACGGACTCGTCTAAATAAACTTAACGAGTCACACACGTACACAAACATACCCCAGGTAATTTTAACACGCCTCACGTAAATAGGCCTGACGTGTTAATACGAGATGCATTTATAGCGCAGACATGATGATGTAATTTGCGTTTCGAAACACTCATCATAAAATAATAAATAACAAACGTTGTTTTATTATTATTATTTTTTTTTAATCGCAGTGTATAATTTTTATAAGTAATCCTTGGTCCTGGAGTTTAAGAATAATAAATTCAGATCCGCCCGATAAAGTCCATTTTATAGCTGCAAATTAGCTGAGGCAACAGAAGGATCATAATTGCCATTCTCTTTGTTTTGTTGTGCTTGTTTAAATGAAATACGAGCACCGAACGAGCGCATTGTAAACGCAGAAGATGGAACGTGAGAAAGTCTCACAAATCAGCCTCCTCCGGTCGACCTGCACAGATAAACAAGGGAAATTCCTCGTCACAAACGTGCACATACGTAGCCAGCCTAGAAGTAAAATTGATATGCTTCTTGTGCATTCAGGTTAATTAAACCGAACGCTTAATAACTGAATATTACAAGCCGATTAAGTACGTGCATTGTTTGTAGAGCTGCGATTTGCGAGATTAGATTTTCGTCGGTGTGTGTACTATCATGAATCATGAGTCACATAGGAGGGTAATTTAAATGCGTTTCATGATGCACTTAATAAGCAAAATATAATCGTGGTATGATATGTTGTAGTACAATTTAATTCAATTCATTTGAATTTTATGCTTTTATTATTATCACGTTCTAAATATGATACAACCTTGAGGACTAAATCAAATTCATCTGGCAAATTAAATTACAAGCCTGCCATTGTTCTATAAATTTTGCACTTCCTGTAAACAACCAATTTTGTTCCATAAAACGTGTGTCAGCATTGAAAAGTATTCTCTTGGGATACCCGTTTATAAACAAACATGTAAAAAGCTGTACCCATTACGTATGCATCTCGCCATACCTCCCATTCCGCCATTTGTCTGTACCATAAAATGTAAAATATTCTGATTAGTCATACCGCCGTTACCTCTGACCCTGTCTCCTTAACTCAACATGTACCATCCACAACAATAGTTTAACTTTCGATTAAATTTTCTTCTGCGTTCAAGATTACTTTCTATTACGATTCATCAAGTCATCGCATCCGACTTTTAAACGTGATCGATTAACGCAAGGGGGAATCGTTGTTGCATTTTTCCGATTGTTCCTCTTTTCTTTTTTAACCATCGCATTCATCAACATCATAATTCATCCGGTTATTTACACTTTAAGTGGCTGCTAATAACTTGAGCCAAATTGATTAATATCATGCAAATTAATTCTTAGCCGTGATCTCTTCATTATGCCCGGCGTGAAATCGATCGGCGTGCAGGGAAACATCCTTGAACGGGCTCGATTGTATCCTCAAAGCTCATTTTCGTCTCTCTTGTTGTTGCTATTTGTGGAAACGCGATGGTCTTGGAATAGTAACCCGAAGTGGGGCACATCTTATGTTGGGTGACACACAGCTAAAGAAGCATCTCGGAAGGACGACGAACCCTGGACCTAAAAACCTCGCTATTTCCGTAACCAGAGGGACATAATTAACGCGTATTTTTAAAATGTTTCTAGTTGGATTAACAAACTAAAATCCCAGAAGATTAGTACTATATTAATTAAATTTCTTACAACTCCACCTGCTCCTGTAAATTCTTTTGCAATACAGAATTAATTCAATTGGCAAAAATTTCAAGCATGATACAAAGGAAACGGCGTTTCTTCTTCAACGTTATTCCACAAATGTCGTCTGGGCTTCTGTTTTATTAATTTGCTCATAAATGTAATACAATTCCCAGTCCGGTTGGAATGCATTTGTTAGACGTTAGCAACTTCTGCGCATAGTTTGCATAGCACAAACGCACAAGATAGGCCGAGTATAAGAACTCTCCCACGCTAGTTTATAATTAATAAGCTGCCATTGTTAATTTATACCTGGAAACGGCGATCATTTTAGCATATTTATGACGTATACGACTCCCGTACGCCTTAACACAAATTTTCTTCTTACGGAAGATTTACGTTTATAACGTCTTCAGATTACGTTACGCTAAGATCCAACGTGGCTCGCGGATCATTAATATTTGTTGCTACTTTACGAGATTAAAATTATAATACACAAAGTATTAATCAAAGATGCTAGGTGATCATTGCGTGAGTGAGCGAGTCCTCTTTTACGCGAGCCTGCTATTCATATTTAAATGTCGGAAATAAATGTCCGCATAAATTTCAATTGCATGGTATTTAATTTACATAATAATTATCGTTGCGCTTATGATTGCGTTGCGTTATGAATTAGAAACTTTACAAAAATTAACAGTCCATGTGTGGTACGAATATATCATTGTTAAAGCACAGGACAACTATGTTAATTAATAATACATAGAGAGAAGTGTTTAGACAATACTGTGTAAAATAGAGGTGGAGAAATTATTAATATAATTGTTGAAAATTCTCCCTTAAAAAGTTTACATTTGTTTGTAGCAAAATTATTGCTCCATTTTGGAGTAAAACTTCCATAGTAATTTGACTTTTGTACTACAATAAATTCTCGTAAGTGTGAAGATAAAGTTTCAACACATTCTACATCTTATGTAAAAGTTTATTACAACTGACTGTGAAGATTTTATTTTCACATTTTGTTGTAAAGTTCTTCACATTGTGTAAAACTAAAGGTCGATAAAAATCATGCTTTTTTTTAAAAAAACCAAAAAATCACAATTTTTTCTTAATTACGATTTTTTTGATTTTTATTGATTTTTTTAATTTTTATTGATTTTTTTAAATTTTTATTATCTTTTTACACAGAAAATGCAATAATTGACATTAACAATAACGAATAATTGAAAATAACAATAAAGATTAAGACACGTCTTGTTCAAGCTTGCAAATGAAATAACTTATGTGTAACGTTGCAGTAAATAAGGTTGCACCACCTTGCACTTTCATATAGGGTATTCAGTCTAACTAGGCAATGACGTCAGTGAATCTAATGACGGCACACGATCACGTTGTTGCCAAATTTCTATGTTGACAAGTAATTGTTTGTATGGATTAAGGTTAAGTACGAACGTTTGAAATCAATTTTATTCATTACATTTTTTTATTTATTATATAATTATACTTCAAATACGGTGCAGACTTATTTCCTGAAAATGTACCTACATTGTACACGGATCATGTCAGAAACTGACAGACAAACATTTCTAATTCGGCATGAATTAATTTATTACATATAAGCTGTTACATTGCCGAGGAATCTCTTATGTTATTCATTTTATAAGTAAAAACTGTAAAAAGTAAGTAAACTCAGTTAAATGTCATTTGTTGTGTAGAATGAAGGATTACATCACATGTCTTCGTCTTCTGACCATTCAGAATCCTCACTGTCCTCATTTAGATTTATGATAAGAGGAGAAATGTCTCTTACATCAAACTGAATTTCTTTGTCTCACCACTTTTTTATTTCTTTTTCAGCATGTCTTATGCAGTTTGTCCATTTTTCAGGAGTAACTGTGCGTACCGCTTCCCTCCACAAATTGATGCAGTTTTCAACTGATCTACTTTCACGTCCCACATGGTTATTATAATAAAGCTTTACAATGCCCCACACATTTTCAATTGGGTTAAAAATACAGTGGTACGGTGGAAGACGCAATACTTTATGTCCATATTTTTCAGCCATAGTGTCAGCCACATAAGTTTTCGGAGGTTTATTGCTAGAATCAAATGCACATTTGTAGCAATTACTTATTAATTAACAAAGGTAACCAATACTTACAGTAGCACCAGTTGCAATAATTGAGGCTTTAGAAAATTTGCATCGAAAAGAATGCCATTGTTTCTGAGCCATTCTTGAATCTGCATCTTTCTCCAAGATGAAGTTGGGGTATTATTTTCTAATGTGCTGTGATAAGATGCATTGTCCATTATAATCATTGAAGGTTGTTGTAAATTTTTCAATAATTGATTATCAAACCATCTTAGAAAATTTTCTTTATTCATGCAGCCATGATAATCCTCATGCTGTTTAGAAGTCGAGAATATTAATTCCGCACCCTCTATGAAGCCATTTTCATGCCAGCATGAAGAATGATGTATCTAAATAATAATACAAAAATTATTTTCATGTCTGTTATTCTTTTCAACATACCTTTTGCCTTCAACTTTGGTAGATTTCACACTTTTAACGTTGTCATCCTGCCATGACCGACCAATTGTGCCATCTTGGAACATCCAAGTTTCGTCAAGAAACACAAATTAGTACAAATTTTCATGCTTGTTCTTAATGTATGAGCTCAAAAAATCGATTCGTTTAAAAGCAATGTGGGTCAATTCCATAAGGCCCCTTCGGGGTTCATCCTTTTTCCATCGGAAACCTATTTCCTTTAAAATCTTCCAAAGTGAAATTCGGCCCCCTTCAAAAAGGTGCTTCTCCTTTAACTTAGGAAGTAGTGTATCTAATGTGATATGTTGTTCTGCAATTAACATCAATAAATAAAAAGAAAACTTGAAATTTATTATTTTAAAAACTTACTTTGTTCGTACATCATGTATATAACATTACGAATTTCAATCTTCTTTGCCTCATTTATTTCACAGACGGTTTTAGGACGGGAACGTTTTCTGCAAGTAGGTAATTCATTTCCAGTACACACATTTGTAGCAATACGATTAACTGTTGTGAAACTCAATTGTAGAGCTGCTGCGACACGCTAGAAAAAAACGTGATTTTTAAAATTATGAGTACGTTGTCACATGTGACATGCAAAACTTACATCTCTCACTGCAGTTAATGGGAGCATTGGCCCTCCACAATCAAGCTCTTTCTCAAAATATGAAATTAGCGTAGCAACCAATTGCTTGGATTGACTACACAAAGGTTTCGGCATCTTCAGAATTTAGTAGACCACTTTTAGTTTTTATAAAAACTGTTTAAATATACAAGCAAACTGTCTATTTACAAACGAAGCTCCAAACATACAATAACAATAACTGACAGTTGACAGAATGATTACTGACAACAGCGCTCAGTATTACCAACTTAATTGACTCTTAATCGTACATAAAATGTACATAATGAATGCGCGTTAAGTTGGCTTCATTGAAGAGCCGTTATTGACGTCATCGCCTAGTTAGACTGAATACCCTATATAAACAAAATTCCTGTCAGAACTTGAAAATTCGGGGATTGACTATGCATTTACAATGTACACACTTAATTTTCTAATTTATCTCCGAAAATATTACTCAGAAATCTTTAGAATTTTATTATCATATAGTCGGCAACAATAAATAATAAATAATAATAATAGATAATTTAAATAATGGATAGTACTTTACAGCGGTTGTAAAACATGTGGCAGATGATAGTTCGCAATTGTGGTTCCGTGAATAGGTAGTCAGTCTTGTATAAGCGCTTGTAAGAACGATCTTTCCAGTATAATGTTTATTTCATTATAATTTTTGCTCTAAAAATGCCTAAAAAGAACGAACTTAGTAAGCATTTACGAATTTAGTTCTTGCACGAACAAGGCAACACACAGACAGAAATAGTCAAAAGTATTAAATGTTCGCGTTGTGCATCCAATTACATCTAAAACAATTTCAAAAACCTTTTGTTGAAAGAATGGAATAATATTATCGCTGAGGTATGTCATAAATTTATAAGTACTCTGTCGTAAAGAATAGCTACAGTGATTACGACAAGAGGTGGCCCAACAAAATACTATTTACTTTAATAAATTTTTATTATTTTGTACCTAGGAAATTTTATTTTACCCCACTCCAACAGATTTTCATGTTATAGGAGAGTTAATGTAATACTTTTGGCCAAGGCTGTATTTCTTAGATCCTCTTTTCTTTTTAGAGGGGTTTATTTTTCAGTATTTTATCTCTAATTTTTTAATTTTCACGTATTTCATCAAAAATTTGTAAAAGCAATATTCTTTAGATTATTTAGCACAAAAACGCTCTGTTGTCGCATTTCGTAAAGTCGAACCCCTTTCTAGTAATTAATAATTAAGATTTAAAGATTACCGTGTTACTATAAGATACTGAAAGTCACCCTCTCAAATTACCCCTTAAAAAGAGAACCTTATTTTTTGATGTTCTACTAATTCTGAAAATATCGGGAGATAATTTTGAATCACTCTGTATAATAACTGAATGACAAGAGCGTGTTTGGCTTTAGGTCGTCTTCTTTGAAGAAATCCACAATAATGATCACTCTGTACAATTAGATTTCTTTTCTATTCACTGGTATCTTAATTGTAGTAACAATTGTGTTAACAAATATCAGTTTTTTCTTTGTATAGCATCGTTAAAAATATTATATGGATGTTAAGTTACACTCATGCAACATAAAAATTTTTGGGATAAATTGTTATCCTCCTAATCGGTGTTACAGTGAGGATAAAGTTTTACCTGAAAAGTAGTAATGGTTAACAAATTTAGTGTTATCTTTTCTCGATTAGAATGTGTCCAAAAATAGGTAATAAGTTAATTTTACTCTAACCAGGTTAAACTCAACTCCTATTTAACACTGTACAGTAAATACTGGGTGTTTCATTGAATTTGGTATGCGGGTAGAAGTCGGGAAAAGAAAGAAAAGTTTCTTTGTAAAATTTTCTCTGTAATGAATAAATTAGAGAGAATCGAAGGGTAAGCAAAGTCGCATATTTTTAGGATGGACTTTAAATGAGAACGAATGGATTGTTACTTTACTCATTCACATACGAAGATTCGACAAATTTTATTTTAATAATAATTTGTAATGTGCGACAACATACATACTAAATGCATATTTTTGCACAGCCCCACATTTGTAATTTATTATTAAATTAAATAAGTTTAAATATCCACGCGATTTCACATCGCTGCTGCATTCGACGTGTGGCAAAGTTGAATACACCGAGCTTTCGGTCAAGGGCAAAATAAAATCTAGTCATAAATTTCTTCGCTGTTTATGGATTTATTACCCCCCCTGCAGCTGTGTGCCATTCATAAATGCAAATTTCAACTTGCTCCGATTAAAATCTTTTATTAAGATATTTTGTTTGAAATCATTTCAGAAACGTGTCCCTCAAGTTTGATGTACCTTCAGTGACACACCCTGAATATTATCCATAATTCGTTAATTCGATAAGTAGGATATAAGTTAATTTATATATTCTATCTACATTGGTGAAAGTCATCACAGTATTTAATCCAAGAATAAAGGAGTTGATTCATATCTATTTGTTTTTCGTCTATTGGTAAATTCTGATGTATGAGGGAAGGGATTGAGGACTTCTTCAATACAAGTTATGACTAGTATATGTCTACCCAACTGAGGTGAATGCTTGCTTTAGTTTGAAACCGTCTTTATATTTTCGCATTAAATCTAATAGCAACAAAAAGTGGGTAAAAAATAGTGATACAATAACAAATGACATCATAGATGATACAAACTTTATTTACCGGGGAATATTGGCAAGGCCTTATGGACATCTTTATTCCACTTACTAATATTCTAGTGCGATAAGGAATTCAATTATTTCCACAAAAAAAGAACAAGGGATATAAGATGCAATATTAAAAACAAGCACATTCTTCTCTTTGGAGTAAAGATATAAGATAAGATAAAAGTGACTGCCCCGTCAGTAAAGATTCTTTCATTTTCTGGATAATACTAACTCCTTTAAGGATAGAAATACTTGACACTTTCTGGATAATACTAATTTCTTTAGGGACACAAACTACTACCTCAGAAATTAAGTCTCTCTCTTTTCCTGGATAATATTAACTCCTTGAAAAATAGAAATAACTACCGCAAGGATTAAAATTCCATTTTTTGAACGTAAACTATTTTTAAAGTTATTCGTCTTATTTATTTTAACACCAGAAACGGATGGACGCCATGAACACTCACAAGGAGTTAAAAAAGTATTAACTCCAGATTTTTATATGTGTATGCTAAAGGGAAAATTATGAAAACGTTTTCTGAAACTATTATTTCGGAGAAAGATGTGCGGTATGCTATGCTCTTAATTGGTGGACCGTCATTTAAACTACTTCGCCCATCTTTCTTCGACTGCAATATTGTTTAGTGACCTATCGTATCGTGTACCGTTTATGAAATTCCTAGCGTCGCACTGTTTTTATTTGTCTTTTTATTATCCAATTTCATGCAAATCAGTCGCCGGTAAATAATTTACCGCAAGTGACTAAACTAGTAAGGTACACGTGCACTGACGAAGGCGTGCAGTGCACCAGCATCGAACCGGTCCGCTTTTTTCACCCATTTTAGTTTACGGCCTTTATAAAAACTGTTATAATTACATCTTGTATGTATGTATATGTGAAATTTTCATGACGGCGACGTTCGTCGAAAAATCGTTAGGTAAGTGTGACACAGTTCTGTTGTTATCGTTACACCCTGCTCCAGTTTTCGCAGGTCGATATTCCATATTATGCTTGAACATTTTTATTTCGCTGAATATGGTACGCTATTAGTCAAAATATTGTTTTACTTGTTGAATGAGAGTCGCGTGAAAATCGTAATTTACCATGTCATTCAGTTTAAGATATGGAAGACCGTTATTAGATGATTAATTTTGTTCGAGCAAGGAAGTGTGTCAACTCCTTTACCGTTTCTAATTCTTTTTCCCATAAAATATGATTAATTAAAATAAATTGATGGTGTGCCGTCCCAAATTCAAATTATTCGCGATCCCATTGTATTTCGTAATCCGCTTTGAAAGTAAGTGATGTATTTGATTCACTCGGGGGCAAAGAGAGTGTACAGCTTGGATTTCATAAAAGAAACATTGTCTAATACGGCGCAGAGATTTATGGCTTTCGAAGAATCGTGACGTATTTCTTGTTACGAGAATTAAAAAGGAGCACTGAATAAAATCCTGTAACAATCAGCGTACTCTTTTGTATGTTGTACGTCTTCGGCGTTTGAGAATCCAGAATGCACGACCGTCGTGGGAATAATGCTGCCGGATGTTAAGTACTTTTATCATATGCTCATCCGTAACGGTACTTGCTTCTTTCTTACCGAATTTGTAACAGCGCTGGCTTTTTATTATGCTGGACGTCTGGCAACAAATTTATACATCTTCGAAATCTTATGCACGTCTTCGTAATGATCACGATAGATGAAGGATGCCCGGTTATATAGTAACCTACTTCGTGCTTGTTGTACCTTCTGTTTGTTTGCCTAAAGTGAAATGCTGGTTTTTCCTAAACATGTGTTGGAAAAATATCGTAAAACATAAATAAGTAAAAGGAAAAAGAAGTTAAGTCATGCAATTAAGTGGAGACCTGCATAAAATTTTTCTGCTGAAGCTTAATCATTGTCCCACTTTTTAAAAATAATAGCAATAAATAAATTGATAGCTTCGAGACGAGACCTATCTAATGAGTTTTATAGATTTATTATCACGTTGAAAAAGGCCGCAATGTGCAAACGCGAAGAACAAATAAAACGTAATCAGTCGTTTTCTAAACGTAACCCGTTTGCCGTAGTAACGGTCTGGTTTAAAATTAGTTATCATTGTATACATTAAAACAGTAATAATTACGAGTACGTGCAGCAACGTTCTCTCCTCTGAGAACAACTCCCACAAGAAGTGTAGCTGTGATTATCATAAACAGCAACTCTCACAGATGAAGAATACAAAATAATATGTGCGCGCCCATTAAAGTTAGCGCAAGAAATAAAGTACAGCTTGTTCCACTTAAATGAGTGAAATAATTTTGGTGGACACCCTGTAGCGAATAAAAAAAGCGGGTACTTAACACATTCTGTCCACCCAACTATTATTATTTAAATGACGGGCAATTACAAGAAAAATTACTATAATTAGAGATAATAACGCAAGATACAAAGTATGTTAAAATTATACGTGTCATTTACTTAATGCTCTACAATGTTGCTGGGCTCAAACAAAGCCACATTACGGTGTTCAATGAACTATTAAAACAAAAGCATCGCAAAGGTATTGGAACGCATTTCGTTATCTCGGTAAGTCCGGCAACAATCTAGAAATAGGTATTATGGTTTAATAGCTGCAGGTACTTGTATTTTCTTGGATGAGTTCTAGGATCACGATCACGATGATTTTGTGCAGCGAGCGTGAAGAGGTATTGTAGTCTGTGCACTGACCCGAGTCACACACCCAGGTCAAGGGTTACTGTCACGCAAGGACCTCATCCCTCCGATGGGGTCACTCGACCGCGCGCTCGCACGCTTATTTCGAACGAACTCGATAGTCATCTTGGGAAGAAAGCATTCGTGTGATCACCCTCTGTGAAAATTTAATTACCTACGGCCTTCACCGTGAAATTTATCGAGGGAAAGCAAAACAACGGATACTCTTCTTCAACACTCCGGCGGGTTTATTGCGCCTTTAATCGCGTCATGAAATTACGTGTTAATGATGATTAATGTCCTCCCTGCACTTTTGCAAGTTTAATGAACGATGAAACGAAGGACAGATGATGTTTTAAAAAAATGTAAATGCAAAAAGGACAGATCATGCAAAAAAAATACACTGCGTTTTGGTTTTTTGACTAATCTCTCTTGCATCTATAACAAGGTTTAACTTATTGATGCGCTTCAATTCTTTATCCTGCTTTATGATCTGGTGTAGCAATGAAAGAGAATCATGGAGCTAGAACGGTTGGCGATTTGAATGTGCCTTAATCGGGGTGACATGCACACACACTCCGTCATTTCCGTGTATGGTGGCCTTTGCCCATTACGCTCGTTTTCGTACGATTTCAATGGATTATCTCTTAATTGAAAGTTCGAACGTTACGTCCCATTGTTCGCATTGTATTGGCACAAAACAAGCGTCTATTGTGGTGTAAACACCTTTTCTCTGTGCCTCGTGTGTCGTCTTGTTAGGTGTATTCTATTAGCGCTGCATTTTGTCGATTATTTTCACAGAATCGTTTAATGTCACGCGAAAGGTGAATGTATTGAACAGGATGGAAGCAAAAAGTCGTCATGCCATCGTCAAGCATGTAAATTAAAGAAATCTATCGATGAGAATTTAAATTGAAATCCAATTAAAAAAAAATTATACCTATACATAAAAATTTTTGAGATAAATTGTTATCCTCTTAATCGGTGTTACAATATGAATGTTCTCATTATAAGTTAGAACTAGTATATGCCTACCAGCCGCTTCAGAATGGGGTCGTAAATAAACAAGCTTGCGCCTGTGGCAAAATTCTAACTAGCGGCCCAACCTTTTGTAAAAAGTACAAAAATTTGTCAAAAGTCAAATTACATATTTCACAAAAATCCAAAAATATACGGGGTTTTCATTCTTTTCTCCTATGCCGTTTTCTCCATTATTCTTTCAAATCCACAGCTGTTTGAATCAACTTTAGCGGTGAGATTTCCTATTAGTATGAGAATATCTTACAAGGGAAGTATCCCAACCCGAAAATTAAAAAAAAATTGAAACCTTAGGGTAAGCACCGAGCCATCTTTTTATCGGCCTAAAAACGCTTTAAGCGGGGAAAAGCACCCTTCGAAATTTGTGCGATTTTCGGTTTTCTGCAAATAACTCAAATTAATAAAAGTACTATTATTATTTAAATCATTTTCTTGTTAATAAAATAATTTCAGTGTCAATATTTTGGTATTAATTTTTAATTAGAACCTTATCAAACTAGACAATCGTGAAAAATATGAAGCCGAACAGGAAGGTTCCGATCCAAGAACTAAAAATCAAAGAAATTATGAAACGTGTTTTCATCCCCAAAAATTCGTTTCGAGTGTTAAAAAAAATTAGCTGCACTCCACCCGAAGTAGACTACTCACCCAGACCAATGAATTATTCTTTTGATTTCTCAGATTCGGGTGGTAGGGGGTAAGTTTTGATTTTCAACCTATAAGGGGTGGCAATTTTTACATATGTGATAGAGCATTAAAAGACAAATATTTTGCAATATAATTTTAATTTTTATCTTTGCTTGTTGTCGACTTATTCGCAGAAAACCAAAAATCGTAGAAATTTCGAAGGGTGCTTTTCCGCGCTTAAATCGTTTATGGGTCGATAAAAAATGGCTCCGTGCTTACCCTAAGATGAACTACTAACCCACGAAGTTTCAAATTTTTTTAAAATTTTGAGTTGGGATACTTCCCTTGTTAGTTTGAAACTATATTAATTACTTAGAAATCTGTTGCAAGTCGGTTTTGATTGCAACGGATTCTTCGAATATCTTCTGGATAGTTGCTTCGGCCCTCTTGGGGGCCTCTTCAGGAGAAGAGTAGCTCGAGAACTCCACTTCATTTTTACCAACCTGACCCTATTCATGCTCAGTGATATCTGTATATATCTGTGCGTATCTGGCATCAAAAAAACACCGTGACAGATACCCACATTCGAATCGAAACCAACTCACATCAAATTTCTAAAATTAAAATCAATTTCAAATGATGCTGCAATTGCGTTATTTTGTCGTTTCATGTGTAATGACATATTTAGCAGGAAATTATAATAGTGTTTATTTGACCACATTCACACAATTTTAGATCAAAATTAGCCGCTAGAATTCGCAAATGAAACTGATGTTTGTATTCAATACATTACATTCAGAGTAGTATGAAACGTTTCTTTAAATTCTACCTGTATTTGAAACATATAAATTGGATTATCGTGAGTTTGTTTTCATTTATTTGCATTTTGATACTTCAACCTCTCTTCTTTTTACGTTAAACTGATAAAGTACAATTCTTTGTCTGGAGAATTCTGTTATTAATAATTCCTTGTTTTCAGCGCTTCTTGTGCTATCATTGCTGTCATCTTATACTTATTAAATATTACTTCATTTATTCATAATATTTTCATTATACCTTCCACGCTTCCCTGGTGGTTTGTTATAGTTTTCCTTCTTGATTTAGAGTTCCTACATTGCAAGTTACTCTTTTCACTATTTTCTTTTTCTACTATCTTTGTTTTCACGTGCATTTCGACTGTTGCACAACAAAAGGACGTAAGCGCCTTTCACCATGTCTTACAGGAGAAACAAAAAACGGATTAATTATGGAACGTATTTATTTTGTCATTTTCACAATCCAGAATATTAATTCCAGCATTTTCTAACCATAAAATAAGCATTGATCCTCTAATTTAATTTTTATTTTATATTTGTGCACCATCTGCCAGCGCTTAAGCTATTTCACTTTCACAAAGTGAGCTTTGAAGTGTCGCTTTGGCCGCACATACGTCTTTGATTTTTCTTTCTTCATTTTAGTTGGAAGCTGAAACTGTCGCTTAAGCCACTTAAACTTGAATTTTAATGCTTCCTGAATGACTGGCGGTTATAACTGCAGAGAAAACGAAAGGCCTGGTCGTTACGATTCATTTAACATAATAATCTCATTTTCGGATTTTTGGCGCTTACGCCCTTTTCGTGCAACCATTGATTTGGTCAACCCTGTAACTTTGAATTTATTATCCTTTTTCTTTCCAAGGTTTATCCTTCCATGCCCCTCTTGTATTCCATTGGTCTTTAGTCTCCGCTACTTTATTTTATTGCGTCTCCATTTCAGGGTATCTATACATATTTTACCATATCCAATTTTCATTATTTTTTTCCTTTGTTCTTTTCATTAACTGCCTTTCTCTTTTGTATCTCTCTTGTTCCTGAGTAAAGTGAAGTCACAATTTATTTATACAGTATGTGATTTTATTGTAGAATTAGTTCTTATTGTTTTTTTTTTAATTTTTTAACTTCTACGCGTTTTTATTTTTACTTCAAACCAACCCAACAAAATTGCAACGTTCATGGCCTGCCTACTCCATTTTATTTAGTCTCTGATTCCTTCTTCTGCAATGGTTTGCAGTGTAAACTATACAAGACAGGTGTTTTCAACTGAACCTGACACTTGTTTTGAGAATTTCTCTCTATGACTAAAACGAGAAAAGTAAAGCCGTCTTATTACATGTTTTTTTTTTTATAATCGGCTCCAGTAAATAATTCCCCCGACATATGTCGACGTGATTTTTCTTCTGTCCACCATCGTCAGCCAGTGACGGGGACCGCTAGGATTATCGATCAACCACAGTAATAAAATTACACCGGCAATTATCATAATGATGTCGGACAGATTAAAAATAAACACAATTAATTTTTATAGACATAAATTACAGGGAACGGCGAAGTTCTTCTTATTGCGCCGAGCGTCGTTAACTCGCCTTTTTTCCGATGGCACAGTGGGATAAATTAGAATAACTGTATAAGAACGGGGCATTGTTATGGGGCTTCGCAAGATGAAAGTAGGATGTTTAATGCGGGCAATTGTGTTGTTGCACGTTAAAGCGTTAAAAATCCTCGAACCTTATTATTGTAAACTTTGTACATAATTTAGTGGCAAATCACTATATCATTGCGGACGTTTAATAGCGTTTCGAGGCTTGGGAAATGAAACAGCCCCAGATCAATCATTACGACCACCTCCGGCCAGATTACTCGCCAGATATTATATGTATACCGACCTAAATGTAAATGTTTTGTTTTTATTGGAATTAATTTATTATCGACTTTGTTGCACGCTCTATGAATTAAATATGATTCTTTATGAGTTTTGTTTGAACTGGTGGCACATTTTCCATCCCGTAATTAGCTTTGAAAGAGTAATAATCGACTGACAAACTTGACGTGTGCTGGGTCCAGGCGTTGAATGCTTGAGATTTTTATAATTGTTCTAAGTGCTTGTCAAAATGGTAGATTTAATACATTCCTGTTCTATCAGGTCGTCAGGCAACAATCTTCCTGTTTTTGCCAAGGAAATTTCCATGAGTTTGAACGCAACGGAGCGAGAATGGCTTTTAACATTATTACGATTATTATCTTCCTCATTATCATGGCCGAGCGCGGCTACATTTAAATGCATATAAAATTATAAAATACTGCATGTTAAATGCATCTTCAGACACCAAGGCTTGTCGAAACATGATCGCGAGAGGCGCGCTCGGACGGAAATCATCTTCTGTTCTCTTCCATCTAATTATGCCTTAAATCAGAGACGAAAATGGCAGGCATGCGACACGTTTCTGCTTGTAATTCACGTCGTATTGTGAGGTAAAGAAGCGTAGGATACCTAATCTTGATGTTGATTACTTTCGCTTTAAGCGCGTGGGTTTTTATGTATGTGTGTTACGTTGACTGCTTTCTTGTTCTTTTAAAAAGTTAAAATCCGATTCGATGTTAAAACATTACCTAACTTACTCGCCACACTCAAAGTTGCTGCATGCAAAATTAAAATCTCCTTGGAAAAAATCGTTTCCTCATTTCAGGAATAACATTTGCTGACATTGACTTACATTTGCTCGTATATTTAATTAGATTTACATTCGTAATTAGATTAGACGGCGAGTTTACGTTTCTGCATAAACGAGCATGCATTGAATGCACCTTTCGCCGGCGTTTCTTCCTTGGGGAAAAAAATCTAGCTTGAGAAGTCGTTTAATTGCACGTCCGAGGCCGTAATTTAATTTCATAAGCGCGCGCTCGGCTTAATTTGTATGGCTGGGAAAAATTTTCTTGGTTCAGGAAATTTTCTTATGTCATGACGAGGCATTTTATATTAAATTAATTGAAGTGCTTGGGGGAAACGAGAGGAATAAATTATCCTACATTTCTATGCAGATGCGGATCGTGACACAATTAGCAGTTTTATTTATATAAACAAGCAGACATTCTTTTATGAAATGTAACCTAGTTTCTTTTGATTTGCATTTTTTTTCTCTTAAATCTACTGTAATTACCTTCGCTTGTTAAGATTTATTTATTTTAGATTAGAAAATCAAGAAATATTCAAGAATTATATTTCCATTCTTTACAGTAGTTTATTTGTTTACAAATTGTAACAATTGTTTCGGCAAGACAGTACCTTCGTCAGATGAGAATGTATTAAACAAAAATTGAAACCAATATACAAGGTGTTCTTCAACTAGATGCAAAAAAATTATTGACATATTTGGTACGAGATATTTTCATGAATGCATCAAAATTAAAAGGAAAAAATATAAAAAAAATTCATATCGACATCCGGCAATTCCTTGTAAAATGTTTAGAACCGCTGGACGCAACGGACGGTGACCTTCATCACAATAAGTGTTCGAAGTTCCCTCCCTGTGCGTGACGTAAACATACGTCGGCTCGACGAAGCAGGGATTCACATGCGTTAAGGAATTGGTTCTGTTTTCGAATATTTTCCACCGCATGCGTTGAGTTCGTCCATTGTATTTACTTCTTCGGCGTACACAAATAAAAATCTAATGGATTAAGGTCTAATATTTTCCAATATTTAAATTTACAACCTCTAGGAGTTCCGGCAAATTAGTTTGCAAGAAACGTAAATACACCCTTTCGTCCAAGCGACTAGGCAAAACAAATAGACCGATTAAAGTGCCGTTTAACGTACCTGCACACAGTTTGACCGAAAAGCATTGTTGAAAACTACAGCGCCGCATTGCATGAGGATTTTTTTTGCCCACACTGCATCCCTTGTAAACACTGATTCGTCGAAACGCTGTGCATACAAACGTCTTGCAGCCAACGCAATTTGACCACATTCGCCGTAAATTATCCACAAGAACAGTATTGGAAAATTCGGACATGTTTTCAACGCGACAAAGTGCAGCTGACAACTGACCCACTTAACAGCCGATGTTGACATCAACAAATTTCTTTGAGGACGTAATTACGTCATAAAAATAAACCAGGGACTATCAAACTGTTTCATCGTTCGCCAAAAACATTTATTATCTTTAATATTTATTAATGAATTGTTATACAAAAACTGCTTCATTGTATCACTTTTAATATAAACTTTCATTGGTTTCATTTTTTGTATGAAGTTAAGAAACACCCGGTATACACAAAGCATCCTGTGCCAAACATGTGGTAAAACTTAAACTAAAACTAAGAGTACATTGTACCTGCTTGTATTGCTAAGAACTGGAAAAAGATGTTATTCTGTTTGTGATATTTAATAGGGGTGAGTTATTTAAGTCTGTCTGATCATTTAATAAATTACCTGTATTTTTTAGTTGATTAATTTCTAGAGATTCAAGCAAGTTTAATTTTCTGCTCTTGTTTCGTACGTGTAATATTTTGAAGTTGTCTTGAAATTGATGGTTTTTTAAGTTCAGATCGTTAGCATAATTAGAATCGTTATATTTTTTAATGAAACTTCTTTTGTGTTCTTTTATCCTTTTTGAGAAACTTCTTCCGGTTTGGCCTATATATGTTTTTGAACAATCCGTAAACGCCTGATTTAATGTTTTTATCTGTTTTACACCTATTGTTTTTTATTAACATTCCCAAAGTGTTATTTGTTTTTAAAGCTAAATTTAAATGTAATTTTCGAAGATGTTTTGCTGCTATGTTTGTTAGTTTGCCAGTGCAGATTAGAGTTTTCCAAGACATTTGCGTTTGTTTTTTTAAGGGGATAAATTAAATTTAAAACCTTTTTGTACAATTTTTTATTAATTAATTTATCGATTAACGATTCCTTGTATCCGTTATTTTGTGGCTATCTGTTTGATTATGTTAAGTTCTTTATCGTAATTTTCTTTTGACGTGGGAACGCTAGTTAGTCTGTGTTTGAAGCTATTATAAGCTGAATGTTTTTGGCTGTAAGGATGTGTGGAACTATTATGTATAGTATTGTCAGTATATATTGGTTTATGATATATGGAGAACTCATGTTTATTATTGATGTTAGTGATGGTCAAATCTAGAAAATTTATTTCTATTTCTAACGTAAAATTGACAAAAAAATTTGTTGCAAATCGGTTTTGATTGCAATGGACTCCTCGATCTTCCTCTGTACAGTTGTTTCGACTCTATTTGGGGCTTCGTCAGCAGAAAGTTATGTCAAAAAGTGATCGCAGGATGTCGGTATTCAAACTGTTGTAAGTTTTTACTTAACGAATGATTGTGTATTGTTATTTTTAAGTTGTCCATAAAAATTTCAGCTAATAATGGACTTAGGCGATAACCTATAATTAATCCTTCTTTAGGAGTGTAAATATTATTATTAAATTCAAAGTAATTTTGATTTAAACAGGTCGTGAGGGAATCTAGAATATCATATTTTATTATAGAATTAGTATTGTTCTTTGAAAGTAGCTCATCCACTAAATCTATCACTTCCTTCGGCGGAATGCTGGGAAATATTGTATGTACGTCAAAAGATATTAATTTAGTATTGTTGGGAATTTTAATATTTGAAATGTTGTCTATTAGTTGATATGAATTCTTAATAGTACATTTCGGTGTGAAGTTGCCTTACTTTTGAATTATTTCTATTAAATATTTTGATAATTTTACTGCAGGGACGGTAACAAACGATACTACAGGTCTGATTGGCATATTAACTTTATGTAATTTAATTAAAGGATAGAGTTTTGGAAGCTGAAGATTCATAATTAATAATTCTAATTTATATTTGTCTTTAAGTATGCTTGTGTTTTAAATGAGGTCCTTAATTTGATTTTGGAATTGTTCAGTTGGATCATGTTTGATTACTGTATATTTAGGTGAATCCAAAAACTGAAGTGTTTTTATTAAATGATGAGATATACTTAAATAAGTCACCCCTATTAAATATCACAAATAGAATAACATCTTTTCCAGTTCTTAGAAATACAAGCAGGTACCATGTACTCTTAGTTTTAGTTTAAGTTTTACCACATGTTTAGGATAGAATGTTTTGAGTATATACAGCCTTGGCTAAAAGTATTAGGCACCCTTAATTTTCTAATTTATCTCCGAAAATATTACTCTTTAGAATTTTATTATCATATAGTCGGCAACAATAAACGATAATTTAAATAATGCACAGTACTTTACAGCGGTTGAAGACATGTGGCAGATGTTAGTTCGCAATTGTGGTTCCATGAATAGGTAGTCAGTCTTCTATAAGCGCTTATAGTAAGAAAGATCTTTCCAGTATAATATTTATTTCATTATAATTTTGAATATCATCCTTGCTGTAAAAAGTGCCTAAAAGAACGAACTTAGTGAGCATTTACGTTTACGAATTCAGTTCTTGCACGAACAAAGCAACTCTCAGACAGAAATAGCCAAAAGTATTAAACGTTCGCGTGGTGCGGTGCAATCTGCCTTGAAACGTTACGCGGATACTGGATCACATGCGAACCGAACAAGAACAGGTAGAAAACGGTTAACTTCGGACCGTAAGGATCGAAATTTAATTCGAGAGTCACTTAAAAATCGAAAGAACTTCTTCCGAGCGCTGCCAGTTTATCCGAGGAAATCACTCAGTGCCAGAATGACCAGAAAAAGGCTTAATGAAGCTGGCTTGAAAGGCTGTAAAGCAAGAAAGAAGCCTTGGCTTTCAGAAAAATATAAAAAGTCTCGTTTGGAATGGGCTATAAAGTACCAACACTTTACAGAGAAGGATTGGGCAAATGTTGTGAGGTCCGAAGAATCAAATTTTGAGATAATATTTGCTTTATATCACTTGTAATTTCGAATTCGTTTGCATCTTCTACACTTCGCTAGTAAAAAGTTATACACGGTATGTTAAAAATCTACGTTTTTTTAATTAATTGTAAGGTATTTGGAACTCCTGGTGTAGCTTACGTGAAGCGGAGAATCGGTGAAGAATACCTTCCGGAATGCGGGAAACCACAGTGAAACACAGGGGAGGCAGTGTAATGATCTGCTGTTGTATGACAGCCGACAGTGTAGGCGAAATGTTTGTTTGTGAAGGTCGAATGAACTTCCACACTTACATAACTTATTGGAAACGACATTGCGGCAAGCATTTTCCAAGATGTTTGGTGATACAAATATGGAAGAAATGCTGTATCAACAACATAATGCACCCTATTACAAATCTGCAGTTATCATGAAGTGGTTTCAAGAAAACAATATGTAACCTCCCCAGACCTAAATCCCATAGAACATTTGTGGGAGATTCTAAAGCGTAACATTAGAAAACATCCAATTACATCTAAAGCAATTAAAAAAAAAAACCTGTTATTGAAAGAATGGAATGTCATAAACTTATAAGTACTCTGCCGAAAAGAATAGCTGCAGTGATTAAGGCTAGAGGAAGGCTACTTTAATAAATTGCTATTATTTTGTACCTAGGAAATTTTATTTTACCCCACTCCAACAGATTTTCATCATATAGGAGTTAATGTAAGGTGCCTAATACTTTTGGCCAAGGCTGTGTTGGTTCAATTTTTGTTTAGTTTAGTACATTTTCGTCTGACGAAGGCACCGTGTTGCCGAAACAATTGTTACAATTTGTAAACAAATAAATTAGTGGAAGTCAAAGTTTTGTGTTTTGTATTTAATTGTCTTTATAGTAGTTTTGTTGTTAATTTGAAACAGCTGGAAATTACCATCTTTTTTCATCACACTGTATATTCCACCGCCTTTACGGCAAGCTATACATAGAGTACATGCAAAAATTTTACAAAGACGGAACTTTAAAGTAAACATCTGCTAGCACGCTCAATACATACAAGAGAACCAAATGCCTATAAATCCCAAGAGAACATTTCTACCATATGTTAACAATTCTTTGTTTACGACCAACAATTTCCAAGTCTGGAAGTAATATTTTTTGTCAGAAAAAAATCTTCTCGAGATTGGTTTCTTCCATCTGTTTCGAGGCAATAGATTTTTCTGGAGACACACCTGCCCTCCTTATCGGAATTATCCACACAAAAAAAAATCTCTTTAATAATACAGGCCGTTCTAAATACGAATGGGAATAAATCACCGCAACGTCGACCACGATTTGGTTTTAATGCCTGATTAATATCGCTAACTGTAATTAATTACTAACACAAATTATACGCATTCAAATCGCCTTGATTTATTACAACAGTCCGATGCGTAAACATTTTTATTTGCCTGGCAGTTTAATGAATAAATTACCAGGTTCAACGGAAGCGAGTGATACAGATTTTTATGCAACAGAAAAACAGCACGTAATTATCTTCTTTCTATTTGTGAATTTAAATTTGACATCTTTCCGATTGAGACTTACAAATTTATACGAATTTACTCAGCCATTGTCAAATGGACAACCGGTAAAAGAAAAAATATTTAAAATTTCATTTGCCTAATCGAATTTCCGCCAAAACACTGAATTGATCACGTGGCCGTGTGTAATGTAGATAATTTGTATTTAAAAGTGTTACCAACTTAAAGAATTTTTTTTAAATTATAAGGGCTTTTTTTTCGGAGGTGGTTTATCAGCTATTTTTCATAATGCGGCAGCCTAATAAAAAAAAGGATAAAATGAATTGTATTTGTATGAGATATTGAATACTGCCTCCCGCTTACTGCATTTTTTTTTAAATAATCTGTTGACCATGTAGAAGGCAAATAATAATTCTTTGTTTTGTTATTGTTTGTCTTAAATTGTTTCTTTTTTAATGTATGAATCTACTAAATCGTGCTCGTGCTTTTGTTTTTATTTTTTAAATATCGTTACATATTTTTTTAAATTTTGTTCAATTTTTTTCCTCTGTTTTGTCACCTTTCTTCTCGTTTTTTTTTTTTAATTCGACTGGCTTGTGCTTTGATTATTATTTAAATAATATTATTTCATATTTTTTTAAATTCTTTTATTTCTTTTGTTTTCTCGTCGTTCTTTACATTAAACTATTAAATTGTGTCGTAAAATCGATCGTCTTTTGTTTTTACCATTATTTTTATCATTTGAATTTTTTTAAAAAACAACAGAAAAGATAAGAGATCGTGCACCAAATTTTTGCTTTTTCGAAAGACGGAAGCCAACAGCAACTGAGAGAAATTTGGATTTTCTTCTTTTATATTTTAATTAATCGTCTTTTGAATTTTTTTTCCTTGAAGAAACAAAAGACGATCGATTGTGCAATGAACTTTCATTTTCCTTCATTTTTGTGCTAGTGTCTTTCTGAAATAAAAAAAATATTAAGCTGATTTTATTACGATGATCGTCTTAGTTTCATTTGTTTGTTTTTTCAAATTCTATAAGGTCACGATCGTCTTTTATTTTCCTATACTCTTGAACTAGTTTTCTTTTGTTTTTTTTAAAGACGATAGTCTTTTGTTTTCCTTTATTTTTGGTTTGATTTTGTTAAAAAATTAATTTGTCCATGATTATCTTTTATTTTCTTTCATTCTTGAACTAGTTTTCCTTTGCTTTCTTTTTAAAATTTTTAAAATAATTGGTCGCGATGTCGTCATTTTTGATTCTGTTACGAAACAAAATGAACAAAGCCCAATTTTAATGGCGAAACGTTCCATTCAAGGTTGTAAATAAAGAATTACCATAGAAAAATCGTTTGGGTTTTCCCAAATTTGTTTTCCTCGAAGAAACAAAAGACGATCAATTGTGCAACCAACTTTTATTTTCCTTCATTTTTGTGCTAGTTTCTTTCTGAAATAAAAAACAAAATATTAAGCTGATTT
Source organism: Serrognathus titanus (assembly GCA_039766575.1). Classification (NCBI taxonomy): domain Eukaryota; kingdom Metazoa; phylum Arthropoda; class Insecta; order Coleoptera; family Lucanidae; genus Serrognathus; species Serrognathus titanus. The sequence goes on from CM077911.1 coordinate 3,864,688, forward strand.
TATTACGATGATTGTGTTTTAATTTTTTTTCCATTCTTGAATCGGTTTTCATTTTTTTTTTTAAATTTTATTAGGTCTTTTATTTTCCTTCATTCTTGAACCAGTTTTCTTTTGTTTTTTTTTTAAGACGATTTATCTTTTGTTTTCCTTTACTTTTGCTTTGATTTTGAAAAATATATGATTTGGCCATGATGATCTTCTATTTTCCTTCATTCTTGAATTAGTTTTCCTTTGTTTTCTGTTTTAAATTTTGACAATATTTGGTTGCGATGATGGTCTTTTGTTTTCATTCATTCTTGAACTTGGTTTTTCTTTGCTACTTCTTTGAATTTTTTAAAATTTAATTAGGCAACGATTGTTTTTCTTCACTCTTGAATTAGTTTTCTTTTTATATGAAAAAGAGTAAATAAAATAAAATAAACTATTTAGTCGGTAATAATCAGTTTCTATTTCATGTAATACCTTTCCCGAGTAAGAACTGCGTCAAACTAGTTTTCTTTCGTTTTTTCTTTCTTTAAATATTTTGTTTTCTAGTAGGCCAAGACGATTGTCGTTTGTTTTCCTTTACTTTTGCTTTGATTTTGTTAAAAATTTGAGTAGGCTACGATTGTCTTTTGTTTTCCTTCATTTTTAAATTGGTTTTCTTTTGTTTTCTTCATTTTTTAAAATTTATATTAATCCACGCTGATTGTGTCGTTTTTCTTCTTTTTTTTTTTAATTTGTATTAATCCACGCTGATTGTTGAATTGGTTTTCTTTTGATTTCTTAAATTCGATTGTGCCAGGAATATTTTTTATTTTCTTCAATTCTTGAATAGATTATTTGGTTTTTTCTTTGGTTTTTTAGATTTTATGAAGTCACGATTGTCTTTCCTTTTCTTACATTTTTGTATTAGTTTTCCTTTTTTTTTAATTTTTAAGAATAGTTTGTTAGGACACGATGATCGTCTTTTGTTTTCCTTTTTTTTTCTCTTCCTTTTTCTTTAACTTTCTTAAATTTGATTTGTCCACGATTGCTTTTTATTTTCCTACACTTTTGAACTGGGTTTCTTTTGTTTTTCTTCTACATTTTAATTAATAGACGATGGTAGTCTTTTGTTTTGTTTCGTTTTTGAATTGGGTTTTCTTTGATTTTTTTTTAAATTGATTAGTCACGATTGCCTTTTATTTTTCTACAGTCTTGAATTGGTTTTGATTTGTTTTTTCCTTAATTAAAAAAAAATATTAATCTATTAAATTGTGTTGTAATATTGACTGTCTTGTTTTTATTATAATTTTTTTGCTTAATTATGTATTTTTTCAATTTTATTATTTTGTTTTCTTTGTTCTGTCATCATTTTTTCCAATTGTTTTTTTTAATCATTATTAGACTTCTGACCTTTTGAAGTCTTGCAACTTTTCTTTGGTCCTCGTATTGCGGAATCATGACAATACTCTGAAATGTTCAAAGGCTGATCATTATTAATCGACCGTCTTTTGTTTGTTTTTTTTTAACTTTATGTATCCAGAAGAAGTGTCTTGTCGTAACAAAACTTTATTTCGTCTGTTCACTTTTCACGCTTATTAGATATGTTAATTGCAAAGTCTCGTAACTGGAAATTAATTACAGTACGTTATCCTTCACATTTATTGCAGAGTGGCGCGAGTTCAAAGTACCGCGCGGGCTCCACAAAAATTACAAACCGCTTCGATTTCGTAACACAGAAACATAGATTGAAAATTGTGTTAGCGAACGGCATTTCATTTATATCCTTTTTTTCTCAAGAAAATGGAGAAACTAAACATGCTTGAAAAATATCCATTATTTATGTCGGACAGTTCTAAAAACGCGTTTGAACAGCCTGGTACTTCTTTATTCTGCCAAATCATACTCTGACCTCGAGACGATTTTTGTACATGCCATTTTTGATTCTGTTACGAAACAAAATGAACAAAGCCCAATTTAATAGCGAAACGTCCTATTCAAGGTTGTAAATAAATAATTACTACAGGAATATCGTTTGGGTTTTCCCAAACTTTTTAGGCGTTAGCTTTGGGGGTTACACTTTTTTGGCGTTAGCTTTGGAGGGTTACACTTTTCTGGCGTTAGCTTAAGGGGGACACTTTTTTGAAACCTTAAAAATTCTGTTGGTTTCAGTTGGACGATGCTGCCCTACAATTGTACAAAGATGGAGATTATGGGTCCTACTTGGATTTGGAAGCTTCAATCAATGAACAGCAGGAGGAATTTGAAGGTTTTCAATCAAAGTGAGTGCGACTTTTTTTTAATTGCCTATCACTACTTCACAACCTCTCCATCTTGTTTTAAATAGTGTATGCCACTTCTTTGTATCATTTCATCTAATTATTGGGAGAGGGACCTTGACTTAATACCAATTTTACGAGCTGAATAAATTGAATAAAGCTGACGAGCATGAATATATCTTTTTTTTTTTTTTAATAAAATCTATTGAAAGCCCATAAACTTCCAACTAATTTATTATTACCGCGCATACATTTCAACAAATCATCATTGTCTCTTGACCTGTGGAGATAGACTCGTCAGTGTTGCACGACGTATGTTACAATACCAAGGTCACAATTGAGCAGGCGATCGAATATTTTTTTTTATAACTCAAACTCATTTACAAGCGAGACAACATGCAAAGGATGTTTTAATTAGCCCCACCGAGAGTCCTCCTCGTTAATCGCGCCCGAATTTGCAATTAACCGGCGTTTGTTATTTCGCGATGATGATGATGATGATGATATGATGTTTCCTTCGAAAGTTCGTTAACATTTTCTGCGTTTCATGCACGGCGGGCCCCGCTGAAAGCCCCCGAACAAAAGCAAAACTGCATTCCTGCCTGCGACGCTTGCGTAAAATTCCCTTCGGTGAAGCCCGCCCCCCTTGCTCCTTTTTTCTGCTTCAAATTTTATGCTTTGTGTTTTGCATTGGAATTAAGTTTATGTAAGTTTGTCGGGATTATGGGAGTTTATGGCTACCGTTCTTTTTTGTCTCACGTGAACGGCGTCTCGCCGTATTCATCCTGCTCGAGGAATAAATCTTTTATGAATGTTAAAGTATCCAGTGAGATTTAAGTTAGACGAGTGCCAATAAAACGACTGCGTGCGGAGTCTCTTTATTTTTTTATTGGCTTCGATTAAAATTTATGGGCCATAAATGAATGTGGCAATATGTAAATTACGCGCACGTGTAGATCTGGTTGTATAATCAACGTTTTATTGGAACGGAAATAAAGCACATCTAATGGTGTAAGTCATTTTAGGGTACAAATTTTCAAGACATGATTGGATTTTGTTTAATAGTCAACATTTTACACATTTATTTATGAATTTGTTAAAAAAATATACTCCAAAATACGTGGTATGCCTACTTATAATTAACATTTTCAATTTACAGGTGAATTATTCGATTGCCTAAAATCCGCGCTGCTATTTAATAAAAGTTGAAAAGTGACTAATAGGTGGAGAAGACCTTGCGTCATCTGGGATTTTCCCTGGTTTTAATATGAGTGTGATTTCTACCATTTCTCTGGTGGGCAATTGTGAGTTAAGAACAATACTCCTGTATTTGCTAATTTCTGAGGTATTTTATCTGTGATAAGGTTTTTGAAGGTATTTTTGCCTTCTTTTTTGAGAAACAGCCCTTTTTAAATTGTGGCCCCTAAAGAATTTTAGAGTAGGCAACCCACCAAATAAATCAGAAATAACTTCGTGTTTTCCTAATGTACAAAAAACGCGGAAGTAAAATGAGTCGCTAACTTTCTAATTTTAAGGGGTCACATCATCTCACATACCTGTCAATTCAAGCTCCTTTAGTGAAGTAATGATCTTCGTTTTTATATTAGCAATAGTTTCGACTTAATTAGGCGTGAAGACTTTTTTCAGGTTTTCAGAAAAAGTCGCCACATGCATTGATCTATTCTTTGGGGTGGTATTCTTGTTTGTGGTCTTTTTTTTTAATTCATTTTTATCCTTTCATATAGATGTTGATCTCTGTTTTTACATTAGGAATAGTTTCGACTTAATTAGGCGTGAAGACAACTTTCAGGTTTTCAGAAAAACTCTCCAAGAGCCTTGATCAATTTGGGGTGGTACTCTTGTTTGTGGTTGTTTTTTTTTAATTCAATTTTATCGTTTCATAAGGGCGTTTCGACTTTATTAGGCGCAAAGACCTCTTTTAAGTTTTCAGAAAAAGTCGCCAAATGCCTTGATCATTCTGTGGGGTAGTATTCTTGCTTGTGGTCGTTTCTTTTAATTCAATTTTATCCTTTCATAAGGACATTGATCTTTGCTATTATATTAGGAATAGCTTCGATTTTATTAGGCGTAAACACCTCTTTTAGGTTTTCAGAAAAAGTCTTCAAATGCCTTAATCAATTCTTTGGGGTGGTACTATGGTTTGTGGTCGTTTCTTTCAATTCGATTTTATCCTTTCATAAGGACGTTGATCATGGTTTTTACGTTAGAAATGGTTTCGACTTTATTAGGCGTAAACACTTTTTTCAGGTTTTCAAAAAGAGTCTCCAAATAACTTGGGGATGATGTTCTTCTTCGTGGAAGTTTTTTTCAATTCAATTTGATCCTTTCATATAGACGTTGATCTCTGTTTTTACATTAGGAATAGTTTCGACTTAATTAGGCGTGAAAACCTCTATCAGATTTTCAGATTTTCAGAAAAAATCAATGCCTTGATCAGTTGGGTAGTTACAAAGATTACTGATAAAATAAAAACAATTGTAAAACACAATCACAATAAACGTCATAATAATAATTTATGATTCTTTTGCCCACGTTAGAAATATAAAATTGGCGACGAGGTACACTTTAAAGCTGCAAAAAGATATTACGAATATCAAGAAGATATTTTTCTTTCGTGAAGATGACAACAGCCATAGGGAAGATGGTCAACGAGTCTCTGTGGGACATTAATACGTGTTTACTTCGATTAAAACACTATCTAAAAGCAAATCAGATTAATACAAATCAGAAAGTCTCTGTATTATTAACTGTTTTAGGACCAAAAATGGTAAAACTCTTACAAGATCTGCTGGCTCCAGAAGAAGTAGATAGAAATCATATGAAGATTTGGTGAAAATATTAACTGTACATCTTAAACTTAAAAAGTTAATAATCGTAGAAAGATTTAAGTTTAACAGCAGATTACAATCTGCTTCAGAATATGTTTTATAAATTAAACATTTGGGAGCTACTTGTAAGTTTGGAACTTTTCTTAAAGAAGCTTTAAGGGATCGTCTGGTGAGTGGTTTACGAGATGACCAGATTAGGCAGAAATTATTAATGGAAGAGTTAGATTTTGAAGAAACATATGAACGGGCAACAATGCTGGAGGAAGCAGCAAGAAATCGCAATACATTTACTAATGAAATGACGGTAAATAAAATTAATTTTAAAAATAAAAAGCAGTTCAATGATTATAAGACTGATGGGAAAAGGACAAACGAAAAAGCTAAAACTAGCAGTCATTGCATACGGTGCGGTGGTATAAACCATTCAGCAATGAATTGTAAGTACAAGAATTATAAATGTAATTCCTGTTCAAAAACTGGACATTTATCAAAAATGTGTAAAGATAGTGGCAAGAATAGAAATGTTGACTCAGTAAATCCAAGTGCTTCGACGGAAAATTTGAAAAATGATAATGATTTGACACTTTTTCTCATAAATAATTTACATAGTGGTCAGGCACCTAATGCATATAAAATTATAATGAAAGTTAATGTGCAGCATTAACAATTATTCCTGAGTTAACATTTTGCAAATATAAAAGTAAAAAAAATGTGATGACATTTCTTTATCAGCTTACTGGTTTCAGAAGCCATTACCTTTATTGGGAAAACTTTCTTTGAATATAAAGTACAATAATACAAATGTAATGTTAGAAGCATTAATGTTGAACCGTGGGAATAGGAATTTACCTTCTTTATTAGGACATGATTGGATAGAAAAACTGAAAATTAATTGGAATAGTAATATTTTTAATGTACAATTAGAGTCTGAATATAAGAATAAATGGATAGGCAAACTCAGGGAACAGTTTCCAGTAGTTTTTGATTCTAAAAGAGGAAAAATTAAAGATTTTGGAGCAAAGTTAAAAGGAAATCCAACTCCTGCATTTTGCAAAGCGAGACCAGTTCCATACGCTTTAAAAGCAGGCATGGAAATGGAAATTAGAAAATTAGTAAAAGAAAATGTATTAATTCCGGTAGTTCATAGTGATTGGGCTACACCATTGGTGGTGGGAGCAGTATCATTGATGGTGAAAAAAGACCAATGAGTTTTGCTAGTAAAACTTTATCACAAGCTGAGAAAAATTATAGTCAAGCTTAGGCTATTGTTTTTGGGCTTAAGAAATTTTATACTTACCTGTACGCAAGACATTTTGAAGTTGTTACGGATCATGGCTCCATTGATGACAATTTTTGGTGAAAATAAAGGAGCACCACCTATGGCGGCTGTAAGACTTCAAAGATGGTCTATTCTATTATCAGCTTACGATTATAAAATAATTTATCGAAAAGGCTTTGAAATTGCTAATGCAGATGCATTATCAAGACTTCCGTTACCTCAACAAGAAAAATTGGAAGACAAATGTAATTATTTTTCTGCCAGTAATTATTTTTGTAATTTTATAGATAAATGTGAACTAGTTTTAACTGCGTTAGAAATAGCAGAAGCAACACAAAAGAATCCTTTATTAAAACAAATTTTTTAATACGTATAAAACGGTTGGCCAAGAGAATTAACAAGTCCGAATCTTAAGAATTTTTTTTTAAACGTGAAGAAATTGCAACTGATGGAAATTGCTTGACTTTAGGTAACAAAGTTATTATTCCGGAAAGGTATCAAGGAGATCTTCTAGAATTATTACATGCAAGTCATCAAGGAATTGTCAAGATGAAAGAATTGGCAAGATCTTTTGTTTGATGGCCAGGAATCGATGAAATGATAGAGAACCGAGTTAGAATTTGTAATAATTGTCAATTGAATGCTCGTGAGTCGCATAAGAAACCAGTAACGCATTGGCCAATAAGCAGTAGGAAATGGGAACGATTGCATATTGATTATGCTCAAATAAAATATAATGGTATTTCTTATAACTTATTGATTTTGATTGATTCCCACTCTAAATTGATAAAAGTAGAAATCATGCATTCTACAACAGCAGAGAACTTCCTGAACGGACTTCCTGAAATTATAGTCTCTGATAATGGTGTTCAATTTAAAGATTTTACGACGAAAAATAGTATTAGATACATATTAACACCACCGTATCATCCTTCAAGCAATGGTGCTGCAGAAAGGGCAGTACAAAATGTGAAGATAGCTTTAAAAAAAATATAATGACTAGAGGAACTTGAAATTTTAAATTACAACATTTAATTGATAGTTATTTGTTTGCATACAGAAATACACCGCATACAACAGGACGAAGCCCTGCAGAAATTTTTTTGGGTAGAAAACCAAAAACTTTACTAACACTTCTGAAACTAAATTTAGCAGAAGTTGTCGACAGGAAGAAGCAACATCAAGAAGAAAGAAGAAACATTTCACGAAAGCCAGTAATGACATTCACACAAGGAGAGAAAGTTTGGATCACTTAAGGAAGAGATTTGAGAAGATAAATATTCCAGATTTGCCTGATTACAAGAATGATGTTTCAACGAATGTTAAGAACGATTTAAAAAAGTATCAGAGAAGATCGCCGGAATCTTTTGAAGGATTAAGTAAGCAGCCTCAAAAAGTAATCGAGAGTTCTCATTTGGACATAACATCAAAAAGCGGCACTTCAGCTTTGGATGAAACTAAATCACCAGTGGTAACTGCAGTTACTACAGTAGGTTACGCAGATCAACAAAGATCAAGAATCCAATTGACAGATTAGTTCTTTAATGTAGTTATTTAATGTTGACTACTAACAGTATAATAAGTTGGAGGGAATGTTATATACGTAGGGTGCTGGGAAAGTTTCTGGAATCTAGTACTCTAGTGGTGTTAGCGTTTTTCAACTGTCATATTTGAAAAATTTGAACTTTTTCACTTATAATGCTTTTGACAGTTCGTACCTAAGTGAACTAAGTCTGTTTACACAGCGTTTTAAGAAGAGAAATTTTGTGTAAAAATGGAAATCTCGCGTGAAAATTTTCGTGCCATGATTTTTTACGATTTCAAATGTGGTCTAACGCCGAAAGAATGCATCCATCGGCTTCATATGGCTTTTGGAGATGAAGCACCATCAAAGAGCAGTGTTTACAATTGGTTTGCCGAATTCCAGCATGGACGTACCACTCTCAGTGACGAATTTCGTGAAGGTCGTCCATCAACATCTGTTGTTGCCACTAATGTTGATGCTGTGCGTGAAATGATTGAGCGAGATCGGCATGTGACATACCGTGAGATTCAAGCATCCTTGGGCATTGACATGAAAGCAATTAACGTAATTTTGCACAATCATTTGAACGTACGAAAGCTTTGCAGTCGTTGGATTCCACACAATTTGACACAAGCGCAGAAACAGGGTCGTGTCAAATGGTGCGAAGAAATGCTCAAAAAATTTAACCGAGGTCGTTCAAATTTGGTTTATAACATCGTTACTGGTGACGAAACATGGATCTATTCGTACGAGCCCGAAAGTAAACAACAATCTACCGTTTGGGTATTTCAACGTGAGCCAAAACCAACAAAAGCTGTTCGTTCACGCAGTGCTGCGAAGCAAATGGTCGCTTGTTTCTTCGGTTTAACTGGACATGTAGCAACTGTGGCTACTACAATTTGTTTGCCGGAAGTCATCGATCAAATAAGAAGAAACAATCGAAATCGACAAATTATTCATCATCATGACAACGCCAGCTCTCACTCAGCATGTCAAACCGTTGATTTTTTATCCAGTAAAAATGTTGAATTAATGACTCATCCCCCGTATTCACCTTATTTATCACCTAATGACTTTTTTTGTTCCCAAGTATCAAAAGTAAAATGCGCGGTGAGCGATTTTCGTCGGCTGAAGCAGCGGTTAAAACATTCCGGACACTGGTTTCTGAGGTATCAGCTTCAGAGTGGAAAACGTGTTTTACTAATTGGTTCGAGCGTATGCAAAAGTGTATTGACATCAAAGGCGATTACTTCGAAAAACAATAGAACCATTTACCAAATTTCATTTGGTTTTTTTCATATCGTTTCCAGAAACTTTTCCAGCAGCCCACGTATGTAATTGCATTCGAGTAGTAAGCTCTGATACTCTCGGTAGATACAAAGATAAAAAAGATGATAAAATAAGAACAATTGTAAAACACAATCACAATAAAAGTCATAACAATAATTTATAATTCTTTTGCCCACGTTAGAAATGTAAAACTCTTGTTTGTGGTTGTTTTTTTTTAATTCAATTTTATCCTTTCATAAGGACGTTTCGACTTTATTAGGCGTAAATACCTCTTTCGAGTTTTCAGAGAAAGTCGCCAAATGCCTTGATCAATTCTTTGGGGTAGTATTCTTGTTTGTAGTCGTTTTTTTCAATTTGATTTTATCTTTTCATAAGGACTTTAGACTTTATTAGGCGTAAAGACCTCTTTCAGGTAAAATTACGCTTTCATAATTTTTTCCTGTTGCTTTTTTAAATCTTTGATGTTTTTTTTAATAACTTTTAATTCTGATGACCGTTGAAAGGATTTTTAACAATCATTATTCTTTAATCTGAATAGAAGTGAAAGCAGTAACCTTGATGCAATTAGTAATGTTTCTTTTTTTATGAATACCTCCATACAAAAATAAAATAATGCGTAATGTATCTCTAACAGCATGACATGACAAATGTTGAAAAGCTCCTCTCGCACTTGAAGAGCATTGAAAGCGCCGCGGCCACCTGGATGCTCTCCAAATAAATTATTATTCATAGCACCTAAATGACCTACCTTGCTTGTATCTAGCAACAAACTTTCAAATACTTCAATGCGCATACCTTAATTATACTACTAAAAAATTGCTATGAATTTGACACGCGATTAATTAATATTAATTTACTCACAAAATTTACTGAAATCTACAACTAGTAGCAAAAAAAAAAGGAACTGATAGCATCTACGCCGCGATTTTCTTCGTTATAAAATTACATACTCACGCGTCTTAAAGCGAGATGATCTCCAAAGATAAAAACGGCTATTTAAACACCTGTTGTTGGGGAACTTCGGTGGTCCTCCTAAATTTTTATTCGTTCTGGTTGTCAGAACGATTACGACATATCCTCTTTTTTGTGTTTGTTTCAAAACGTAATTCTTCGCAATGACAAACAGAAACTCAAGTGAAGGAACGTTACAGGACGTACTACACTTGAGTTTTGTCGTTGAAGTCGTTAATTTAGAAGTGACAAATACTTTGAGAAAGAAAAAAAGGCAACGATAATAACGTACACTTAATGGCAGTTGAGGTACTGGAAAAAGAAGGATCCACATTATTTTGATATTTAACTTGTAGTAACTAGTTAATTTTATTCTCACTATTGCTAAAAATAACCACATCACAACATTCGAATAAATTTTGCAAGACACCGGCAACGTTTTTCACAATCCTCATCGCTTATTTATTTGTGTCCGGTCGACCTATTGGAAAAGTGCCTAGCGCGTTTTATTTCTGAATTTTCTTAGATTTCGAAAACCAGTTGTGTCTAACTTTCGGGCCGGAACGGACGTTTAGTGAGGCATACATAAATTACGACCACCTTGACGGTTGCAAGAAGGCATGGGTTACTTGATAAGAGATTGTTTTGCCCACGACGACAGGTAGTATTTTAAGGTTTGCTTTGCGTGTCGTATGGAAATTTATTGAATTAATTAGGTATGCGAGTGTGACACAGCGCACCTTGCGAACGGTAAAGCATTTCGCGAGGTACCGACTCGTTTATTACAGCCTGTGCAAATGCAGCTGAGGAAATATATTATTTATCTTGCATGCAACTTCAAAGATTTAAGGAGATAACTCAGTTTCCTTCGTGTGAGTTGTAGGCAGGACGTGACAATATTTACCAGAGGCTATTTTTACGAATGAGTAAACATGAAGCACTAAGTAGAATTAAATCAAAATAATGACAGCATTAAAACGGATAAATCATTCTAAAGTCTTACTCAGATTAGGACGCACCAAAATTTTTCATCGAACCGATTTGTGTGAGTGAGAGATTCAAATTGTTTATTAATGTTCGTCAGGCTATAAATTAACTTCACTGCAAATATTTTAAACGTCTCGTTGTAATGTGAGGTGAGGTTCTTGTTAACGATTTGCAAAATGCAATTTGCCCAAAAGGCTATAAACTTGAACACTTTGCGTCTTGTTATACTTAATTATTTTGCTTTGATTGCTTGTGCACTTTTTAAGAAAATTAAAACAAAAGCTTTGCCAATCGAATATTTAATTGCTATTTTCTTTATCTGCATGCTTGTTATTTTCTTTTTAAAATATTACAAGATTTTAATGAGTTGCGTAAATATATGTGTATGTGACTTTATATTTGATGTGATATTCTTATATCAGTCTGCATTAATAAAAAAAATAATCAGTTTTTATTTAGTTCTGATCTAGTGATTAGTTATATCAAATTTAATTTTAGTCGATATCGTGTTCATGTGTTTCCGCACGTTTTAAGTTGTGCATGAGAAGTAGGTACTCTTTTTATATTAATTCATCTTTATTAAGTATTATTTCATTACAGCTGCAAAAACTTCGTTAAATTCACTACTCGAAAATAACTTGATTAAAGCCCGGATTTTTAGGCACTTAAAAAGACTGAATTAGGTCAGGCAAATAGACAGTTAATGTCTAAGAAATAGAAAAAAATAGGCGTTTAATAATTTCTCCTTTTCCGTCTTTTTATAATAAAAAAAATATTAAAGCATATTTTAGTTACATAGTCATTTATTAAGAAATCGGAGGGAGGTTCTTCCGGTCTTATGGAACTCCACAGATGAATTAAACATAATCCGCCGTAAGAAATGTATTATAAAAACACGCTTTAAATACGCAGGCATAAATTGGCGTTTAAATAAAAAAATTCAGATATTAAAGTGTGTTTAAAAACACCCACGTTTGGAGTTGGTTAATTCCACAACAAAGTTTTAACCTGCAAACGCAGGAGTTTTTGAACGCACGTTACATAAGATGGTTTCCTATATGATAGGGTGGTCCGAGGGGCTCTCTTTACAGAGGCTCTCTTTACAGTTTTCTCTTTCAGGGCTTTTTTATTTCTCTAGGCGCGAAGGGTCTTTTCGTACATTATCACGACACGCACACCAGGAATATTTAAACTGGAATACCCACTCGCAAAAAGGGGTCGACGTTAAAGTTAAAAATTAATTAAAATTGTGTAACTGGCAATATAGAAAGTGTTAGGAAAGAGTTTATACATGTATTTCGGCCTTATTGGGCCTCATCAGAACTCTGTACCTTAAAAAAATTTTGGTTTATTGAAAAATTTAGAAAAACTTACCCCTTTTTTGAATTTCTAAAATCCCAAAACACAAGAACAGGAATTAATGGTAAAAATATGAAAATCTTTTGCAAAAGTATATGTATGTATGTATAAACTCTTTCCTAACACTTTCTATATTGCCAGTTACACAATTTTAATTAATTTTCATAATTTTCATCTGGCAAGAAAACTTGATTTGATAAAAGTTAAAGAAGAAGCAAAAATGACAATTTTTAAATTTGAAAATACATATGTAAATATAAAATAATAAAGGGGACACCTCTGTTAACGAAAAGGGTTCGGTGAATATTTTATAAAAATTACATGAATGTGAATATGAGAATTTGAAACACAACCGTTCGTGAAAACGATCCGGTGAACATTAATTAATCTCTTGAATCTTCTCTACCTGCGGAACTGTATTCTTTAAATTTTCAAAACCTGAACCCCTTTTGTAAAATTTGGGACTGCGAGGTGATAGAACTGTGCTCATTTAGGTCACTGGAGTAACTTAAGTTGCCTACCCGCAAGGGAGTGCGAGGTGTTTTTGGACCAGCTCCGCTATCTTGCGTGGGTGAGGTTCTCACGCACTCAGTGTTTTTACCGCGTGTATTACTTATTTTAGCGTATCATAAGGAGAGTCAATATTTTGCGTAATGTTTGTCGCTTGGGTCTCTCATCGCCTGAAATTGTTTACATTATCAATTAAAGTTTGAAATCCTTTGTTGAATAACACTGAAATAATTTTATTTAAATTGAGAAACTTTAGATTTCAATTTTCGGCTGATTATGAAGCGTTGCAGCGTGAGTTTAGCTGAACACGTCCAGTGTCTTTAAAATGTTTTTTGGTCCTGCGGCCAAAAATGTTGATGCATTCATCAAAATCGTTTGGAAACAGCGTTATTGAAGGCCTAAGCCATCAGAAAATTTACCAAATGTTGGCAATATTGACATCTGTGGTTGACATTTCTTAATGATAATAATGGTTATTTTAGATGGACGCATGCCATCCGCAATTTTTTCCAAGGTCAATATATAACAGTATCCCACTTGCTATACTTCTATTGACCTTTGTCCCATACGTATGATTCCTTTTTTCTTGTTTATTATTGCTGGTTATAATAAGTGAATTGTATTCGATTGCATACTATATACACTGTGGAACAAAAGTATGGAAACCTCTTAATATCTCAGTAACGGTTAGAGCTATCGAAGCAAAGTTCGGAACAGTTAATTTAGGTTAGTGATCGCCAACCTTTTCAATGTGTTAAGCTACTTTGATAATTTTGGAATAAACAGTGAGCTACCTAGTCCTAAGCACACCTAAATGAAACAATGCACATTATTTATTTAACGAACTAATACATACTAATAATAAACTAAAACTAAGCAGAATAAATCTATATCTATCAATCGTAGGTGTTTGAAAAATAAACAAGATTTTTATGAATTCTCAATGGCATGTTACGTGCGATTTAATAAAAGTGAATAAAAATAACAAAAAAGTATAACGCACTATTTTAAACAAAAACATGTGCTGATATAAAATTCATATTCAATGAGTTGGCTGACACTCAGACTCGTCGATAAGTCTTTTAATGTTTGCGGTATAGTTTGGTACAGCCAATTATCCAAATGTCCATCTGTAAGTCGATTGCGGTATTTATTCTTAATAAACTTCATATTCAAGAAAGCAGATTCACACAAATAGGTTGAACTAAATAACGCTTTTACTTTCAACGCAACGCGATATAGAACTGAATATTTTTCTTTACTTATTATAGGCCAGGTAAATGTTGTACCTGAGACTAATGGTTTTAAGTTTAAATCATTTTGAAACCCGATCACTTCCATTTCTGTTGCAGATATGTCTTCGCCAAAGTTCTACATAACACAAGTTGCAAACTATTGGATATCAATTTCCATGAAAGGTGAAACAACAAATTGTGCCACTAAAGCCATTTCATTGAAATCTTTAAATCTTTAAAATGCTTGGTATCGCGCGGTTGATTAGGTTTTGTTCGTAAAGCTCAAGCTTTTTGATAAATGCTTTTATATCAGAAATCATTTCCGGCTAGTTTTTTGTTCCTCCCTTGAAGCTGTAAATTAAGTTTATTTAATTTTTCGGTAATGTCCACAAGAAAACCAAAATCTCTAAACCAGATTGAATTTTCCAGTTCAGGAATAGGTTCATCGTTGTTTGAAAAATTGAACATTGACAGATAGGACAACGTTTCAGCACTCGTCCTCTACTTAACCATCGGACTTCGGAGGGAAAAAGTAGCTCCCCGTACTGATAGTCAATTTCATCGGCCAAGGTTTTGAATAACCTTTGTAACGCTTGAGATCTAATCTTGTTCACAATTTTTACAACTAGTTTCATAACGTTGTTTAGTTTTAGAAAGTTTACATATAAGGCTTGCTAATGGATAATGCAGTGGTGACAGAGAAATTGTGAAAAACTTTCATCTTTAACGCCACCAGACCCTTGTCACAACTCACCATAGCTGGAGCGTCATCGGTATCAAGCCTACCATTTTTGATATGGGAATTTTCTCAGATGAAATAATACTTTTGAAATGAGAAAACAAGTCCTGGCCAGTAGTATGTCCAGTGGAATAAACTTCAAAAGATCTTTTATCGTAAAATCACCAAAAACCCATCCTTACAAACACGGTCATGGGAAGTGTTAATCACATCTGTTGATTCATCAGTTGCAGTGAAAAATAAACACAGTTATCTAAGTCAGTTCTTAACTGTACAAAAATACCATTGCTCATAACTTCTACTCGCCTCATTACTATGTTAGCAGAAAGTTGCATAGATTTTATAATTGAAACTATCTCGTCTTTACTTCTAAAGTAGGCAAATAACGAATCTACAGCTTCTAAAAAAGCATGTTTTATTATTTCCCTATCTTCATAAAATTTCTTCTTTTGTGCAATTATCTGGGACACACGGTATGATGCTTCAGTTGCAGCCTTATTTTTGTCGACTGTTTTTAAAAATGTTGACTGTTGTTCAATTAATTGGTTTTTTAATTGTTTCAATTTTTCCTTTCTGGTGGCAGAATGTAATGGAAATGATTTTTCAAAATTCGAATGTACAGTTTTATGATGCCTCTCAGTATTTCCTTTTTTGTCAATGGAGACAGAAGTGTTACACAACAAACATACATTTTTGCCTTTAACTTCTGTGAAGAAATATTGTTCTTCCCATTGCGATTGGAAATGATATGTTTTCACCTTCTTACTAGTGCTTGCCATAATACTTTTTACTGCTCTCTACTTCGCTACGGACCCAAGAGCTGGACATAGATTACGTGATGTCCGGTTTTGAACTGAGTGCAATGTCGCCGTTCAGTGCGTAGTTATCCCATTCAAAGCAAACCAGATCGTTCTCGAATACTAGAGCGCTGCTGTTCTAGTCGATTCTAGCATGGTGACGTTGGCAGCAAATCGCTCACCGCAGTGTTGCCACTGCTTGTGTTTATTATGAGAATTTACGGAGGCTTCTATGATTTTTAACTGTTTGTATTTTTAAAATATAAAATATGTTGTGAACTACCAAAACTACCTTTGCGAGCTACTGGTAGCTCGCGATCGACGGGTTGGCGACCATTGATGTCAAGACGATGTCGGTCGTGTTGTCAATATTTCAGATTTTTCGCCAGTGCTGCCAACTTTGTAATTTTAAATAAGACACCCATTTTTTTCTAATTTGTTTAAGTTGCTTAAATAATCATTAACATAAAATGTGTAACATGTTCTATACCTAATGTTTACTGTTTTCGAAATGTTTCAAAATTTGTAAATTGTAAAATTAGCAATGCGTTTTTTTATATAATTTTTTTGAAATCGAGTGTTTAAAGACCAATAACCTTTAATGATTAAAATTAACTCAGACGCGCTCGACTTGATAAACACAGAGCTCGTAGATTTTCTGAAATCCTTCGTCGAATCCTCCTCCATTATTTATCGAAGACGGTGAAATATTTCACGGCTGAACTGTGTATTGTTTATCGAGAGCGTAAATAATCCGGCGACCTTCGGCGCCGGTTATTCCTGGGTGAAAAATAATCGGGTACGAGCGCCAAAGTTGAACAAGCGACCATCTCAGAGATGGACGAACACCTGGACTAATTTCATAGCAGCGATGTTGCCATCCTCGAATTTCATAATCCGTGAAATTACAATTCAGAATGGAAAACGAAGAAGAAGGGTGTTCCCTCGCCATCATCCATTTCTCGTGTTAAAATGAACGAAGTTAGGACGATTAACTTTAAATAATGTTAATATTGTCTTCGAAAGTGACATTTTAATCCTTGCGGTAGCTATTTCTACCTCTTGAGAAATTTATGTTATCTAAGAAAAGAAAGAGACTTAACTTCAGGTGCAGTTTATATCCCTAAAGAAATTAGTATTATCCAGAAAGTGTCAAGCATTTCTATCCTTAAAGAAGTTAGCCTTTACTGTTGGGACAGTCACTTGTATCTTAACTTATATTTTAATTACTTGAAAGAGATGAATGCGCTTTTTTAAATATTGCATCTTTTATCCCTTGTGGGAAATAATGAATTCCTTAATGCACTAAAATATTAAGCTAATTCGGAGGAAGTGGAATGAAGATGTTCATAAGGCCTTGTCAATATTCCCGGGTAAATAAAACGTATATCACCTATGGTGATATTTGTTGTTATATCACTATGTTTTACAAACTCTTTATTGCTACTATATTTAATGCGCAAATAAAGTGACGGTTCCCATTCTAAAGCAAGCATTCACCGCAGTTGGTAGGCGTATACTAGTAATGAGAATGTTAATCGAATCCTTTTATACATCAGAATTTAGCAATAGAAGAAAAGTAAATATGTGGGAACTAACATCTTTAGAATAACATTTTTACTTTTTTACATTAAATGCGGTGATGACTTTCACCAATGCAGATATAATATTTTACTGTATAATTTAACATAACTAACGAATTATGGATAATATGTTTACTGCACATTTCATAATTAACAAAGCGAAAATAAATACTTAAAACTTAAATAGCATTTGCACTAGCGATGGTAAATTTCACAATGCGCGTATGGAGCGAAAGCTTAGCAAATCACGATTGAAATTCTAATTACTAACTAGCAGTTAATGTTCACTTTTTGTTATGTAAGTGAAACAATACTACTTGCGTGGACAAAAAAGTAAAAAGCTCGATTTCTTATGCTCGTCAGGGTTTTATTGTGACCCGGTAACACCGATCCATTTTTGCCGTAAATAATTGCATATTTGAAAGACTGCCCGGGAAAGCGGATTTGAACGCAGGTCACGTTTCAGAATTAGTTTATCCGCAGTTTAGCTGGAGGGAAAAATACACCTATTATGTATATGAATAATAGCCGTGCTTATGTATACGTATACAAATTATTACAATCATAATATAATAAATTTATAGTTTGCACTACGTAACCGTCCCATTTTTTAACGACTCCGGCAAAGAAAGTAAATTCCTGTTGTTAACGCAAAGGTGACGAATGCGTTTTTTTTAGTTTCGTCCTTGATCTTGGTGCTCGTAACCGTAAAATGTGCTAATAGGAAGCATCTGACAAATAACAGCTTTCGACAATGAAAACAAAGCGACAATTAACACGAACTCGCACGTCTATTATTAATTATTTCGGCCAACTACAATTACTGTTTTTGTTAAGCCATAATTGATGATGAACCTTTTGTTGTGGAGGTTTTTCAGACTAGAACTATTACTTTACGGTGAATAAATAATTTATGTTTCTGCGAGCGTTAACACGAGGATGCGTGCGCGTGTAGAGTTGGCTTAAAATTGACAATGCTTTTGTCCGTTACGTCGTAAATAATTATAACTACACCATATGACGATTAGGAAATTGTATTTTATTATGATCGTCGATAAAGATTAACTATGCAATGAGGAATATGTTTAATGTAATTATTTTTTAAAACAACTTTTCGCTTGTAATGTTAAAGTACTTTATACACACAGCCGCTCAAATTGGGTTACTGATTCTATATACTGCCTGAAAATTTTAAAGTTAATGGAGTAATTCTATACACATCTCTAAGGAACAAGATCACAGCCGAGTGCTCGGAGCCACTGATAATGAATTTAAACTTATAATCGGGCAACTAAAGATGTGGGTTTCATCTTGTCTTGATACGTGGAGATCTTGTGAAGAAATTCACAGGCTGGAATACGGCAGAATACATTCTGACACTTGCTCGACAAGTTCCGGCTTGGGTCATCTATAGACTTTAAAAAATAAGGTAAAACAATACTTAATTTAGAAACATTCATATTTACCTACAAATAATTTCTGTACTGAATTCGTGTGACTTTTTTTCTTGTGTTCAGATGGTTTGTTTTTCACAAATTCATTTATTGTAAATAAAACAGGCGACAGTTAAGCACAGACAAGTCTGTTCTTGATTCTTTTTTGAGTCATGTACATCACTTAATTGTCACCCACATTAAATGGCCAATAAGAAGAGGCAAATAATCACGTGATTACGCCCACTTCATCACAATTCAATAATTTGTGTAAGATGTTAACAAATCCAGTGGTATTTTTTTCTAACGAATTAATCATTTTCAAATTGTAGGAAACTTTTCATTGCTATTCTAATCTTGTTTTACACAATGTTAGCAGAACTTTATATAACAAAATGTGAAAATAAAATCTTCACAGCCTCTTGTAGTAAATTTCTACATAAGATGTAGAATTTTATACAATAAAGTGTTGAAACTTGTCTTCATACTTTTGAAAATTTATTGCAGTACAAAAGTCAAATTAGAATGGAACTTTTACTCCAAAATGGAGCAATAATTTTTCTACGAACAAATGTAAAGTTTTTTAAGGTAGAGGTGGATTTTTTTTAAATTTTCAACAATCGTGTTAATAATTTCTCCATATCTATTTGAAACAATATTGTGTAAAATCTCGCTCTGTGTAGAAATTTATTTTCCGGAGTTATTGACCGTTGCTTTTATATGTATAGTTGTATGCGAAATACAAATTGTATTAAAAAAATGTAGGGCTTCATATTATTTTAATACAAATAGACAATACCTAAATAGAATACGACACACTAAGAAAAATACACATAATTATATTCTTTAAATAATTAAAAATTAAATAATTTGTTTTTTCTAAATAGTGTGCGAAAAAATAGCAGTCTTACAAAAAAAAATAAAGTAGTAAGAAAATATGTAATGTTTCAATATTTTGTAGTGTACAACGCCAAGTCATAGACTCGACTAAGCATTGACATCGTTCAACAGGAGTTAATCCCAAGCCCTTTGAACAGTCTCCCATGAATCCTCTTGTGCTCTTGATGCAACTTGTGAAATGGCTCTTTTAAGATCATCCCACAAGTTTTCGATGGGGTTGAGCACACCATTGAAGAACTTCAACCCCCGCTGCACGCAACTACTCCTTAACCCATGTGCTCGTATGCTTTGGAATATTATCACGCATAAAAATCCATTCTCTACCTACGGTAGCACTACGTTCTGAACGATCTGCAAGTAGTTGAATCTTTTCTTTAATGCTAAAAATTGAACCAACTCCATAGAATGTAAAACGTACTTCGTGTTTCACTGTCCTTATATCGTCTTTTATGAAATTCTTGTTTAGAGGGCGACTTTCATATATTCGGCAACCATTCGTCTCAAATAATACTAATAATATTTTATTCTCACCTGACTACAATATATTTCGCAATTTAGTGGCAATCTACATGGCTTTGTATGAATCCAAACCTCAGTTTAAAGGTACCCTCTTGGGAAGAGAGGCACTTTGTGCGGACTTCTTGCTTGTAAATTTACTTGTAGTAAAGGTTTACGTACAGTAGAAGTATCAATTTGGGAGGCTGAGATTACGTTTAATTTGTGTAACTCTCACAAAGGGTCTTTTCTATTCATGCATGTAATGGCAATATCGTCTCTACGAGTGGTTTGTTTGTTTTGAATAAAGTTTGAATTAACTCTTGTTTCTGGATTGCAATGTCTTTTACGCCCTATTGCCTCTATTCAAAGATGTTACTTTATAAATTCACAAGTAAACTACCTCTAACTTACCGTTAAATAATAAACGATAGAGATAAATTGCCATTTTGTCCAAAAAACCGTGTCTTAATGATGGCACTGCTGTTATTTCGCACGTTTTATATTTGGGATTTATTTAAAAAAAAATTGAAAAGTGGTAAGATTTTTATATCTTGAACTATCTAGTTAGTATCAGTTTTTGTTGCTAGAAAGCATTTAAATTTCTTTATTGTAAAAAATATCTCTTCATATCTCGACGTATTTTATTGTCATTGCTATTATTTCGCCCACAACTGTATGTCACAACATTTCTTGTGTATTTATTGGTGGTTATAGTAAGTGAAACTTATTCGATTACACATTGTATAAATAATAAAAAGAAACGAAATAAAAATGAAATTGTTTTCTTTGCATTCGCCGGTACCTAATATTTTCACGTGTGACCTTGACATTCATGCAAATAATAAATTCTATTAAAGAAAGGAAGCCATCGACGTTCAGTATTCAGTACGCAATTCGGATATTTATGAGCCTGAAATTGACGGTGGGAAAGTCGATAGAATTTTCGCTGATATTTCGACGGATGCGAGTCTCTCACTTTTATTAGATTAGGTGAAACTCAATTATCCTCGTTGGATTATAAAAATGATTAAAAAACCCAATTTATTATCGGTGTTTCGAGTGCGGAGTAACAAATTATTTTCTTTAAATTAGCGCTCGATCGCTTAAAGGAACCCTAATGCAGTGAAATTAATCAAATTGGGTCGACTTAAAAGTAGAATAAAAAAAATTAATAATTGAGAGTTCCTTTTTAATTTTACTAATAGAAAAGCTGTTGAATCAAAATTGCAGGAACTACAGAATTCACATGATTTCTAATTTTTGGTCTAATTTATTTATTTTTTTTAATAAATCGATGTGAGTTGGAAGCTTAAAAAAAGAACACTTGCTTCCATTTCTTAAAGATTTTCATTTGTAGATGTATCAATGTATCAAAATTTAAACTGAGTTAAAAACTATCTGAAAAAAATAGAATATGTTCTACCTTCTAGTTCTAAATTCTCATTGTAGAAGTCGAAACAAATAGAGTAGTCTAAAACTTTTGTTTTAGATTAATTTTGTGAAAAAGCCAAAAAAAAACATATTCTAAAAAAACTACATACATGGTGTTCCTGCTAAAACCACCGATTTGTATTTTGCAACAACTACACATGTAGGTGAAATCCGCAACTACATTTGCACAACTCAACTGATTTTTATTTTATTTGTATAGTTCAAACGTCAATTTAAATGCAACAACGTTCTTGACGTCTCGCAGTATTGTGACGTTTGTATGTGCGGTAAAATAAGTCATGCGTGAAGCCTTTTTTTTCTCAATCGATGATTTAGATTCATGTTCTGTCAGATAAGAGATGTTTCGCAGATAGCGGCCGTAAATAAGAAAATCGCGCCACGTTACGACTGAAATTTATGCATTTCTCCGATTTATTTACTTTCAGAGAGTATTTACAGCTTTCCATATTTTGAGCGCTAAAGGTCATAAAAGTGGGTAACGTATTACTTTGGGTACGAGGTATGGCAATGAAACCGAGAGAAAAACATTTTTCATTAATTAATTCGAGAATGGCATGTTCACTTTCCGCCCTAAAAAATTGCTGCGCACCACGGATGTCAGCTTCCTGGAAATATCAATGAAATATTAATCGCTGCTTAGCATACTTTATAGTTATTATAGTTTTTTGCCCTGGTGCAATCATGCGTAAAATATGGCAAATGAGAAAGCATATGTTTCATTATGGATACCGCAAGTTATGCGAGATAAATTATTGGTAAGTAAGTGCGTTTTTAAATGTCTTCCAGCGAGCATTCTTCAACTCTCCCATTCTGCGTTGTTTGATCGGTGATCGAACGAGATCTAATTGCTCCGCTATTTCTCGTTACTTTTTAATTTCTTGACGATTCATAAATAAATTAGTAGTTTTGGTTAATAAACAATAGAGCCTACTTGTTTCTGATTGATGATAATTTTGTAATTGGTGCTCTTCTTTAACCTGTGCACTTGCATACAAGTTTTGATTAATTATTAGTAGGCAGTTCGTTGGCCTCGGCTGTCACACTTTAAGCAAATAAAAATTAATTTACTATTCAGACAAGTTGCTGCGTGCGTTCTGAACATCGTCGTACAATTCATTGAATAATTAAGATACTGGTCGGGCATAACGGTCTCGCGATTGCATGCAGAGAGAGGCCTGGGGGAGAAGCATCTGGGAACCTCGTCGGCGAATCTGGGTCCCAGATTTGTGTCACCCGCTGTATGCGGACAAGTTCGCGGTCAACCGGCAGATATCCTCGGTTGATCTTCCGCGTCGGTCTCTTCTGTGCACCTGTCGTCTCACCCTTGCTCTTCGCGATTAAAGAATAGTGCAGTTAAAAACACACACACGGAAAAGATCGTGATTACGTTCCTGTGCTCATCAAATCTCATACAAACACGTACAAGTACGAGTATGACGTGCTAGATTTTTGCGTTTTCATTCATCATGTAATTAATAGCCAGTGCGGCAAATTTTAATGAAAATTTAATTCCCACGGTTCAAGAGCTTAATCTCATACCTAATAACTCTTGTGTAGGTATCTTAATTAATAAGATTAATTAGAAATTTAATAATTCATAGTGAATCATCTAATTAATTAATTAAATTAGATTAATCGAGGAGGTTAAAATCTTTTCGAAATGTGTCTGGTAAACGTGTTTTTAATTGTGTTGTAATTGCTGCGTGGTGTGGACCTTAAATTGTTCTGACATTGAACAATTAATTTTTGCAGTTTGTAATTATTTTTTTAAGCGGTTAGTTAAAATAAAACCACATATTTTGATGGTTACTGACAAATATTATTAATTTTAAATATATATAGGGTGTAATTTAATGATTAAAATAATTTGATGGGAGGCTGATTTTAAATATAAAATGTAATGGCCTAAATTGCTTTGTTTTCGATATACTGGCTGATAAAGTTCCTCTT
This sequence comes from Serrognathus titanus, assembly GCA_039766575.1. Classification (NCBI taxonomy): domain Eukaryota; kingdom Metazoa; phylum Arthropoda; class Insecta; order Coleoptera; family Lucanidae; genus Serrognathus; species Serrognathus titanus. The sequence continues at coordinate 3,888,268 of CM077911.1, forward strand.
AGCATGTGAAGAAACTATCCAAAGTAATTCTGGTATTAATAAAAATTAAGCTTTCTCATCTTTTATATTGAAAATGAAGCATTTTAGGCCACGTTTTATAGGAACTTTGTACATAATGTCACCCCTCCAAATTTCTTGCAATCATTAAGTTACACCCTGTATAGAAAATATTTCTTTGAATAAATCTCTCGATTTCAATATTAATAGTTATCGCGTTTTAGTATTTCATTGAGTTTAAACAAAATGTTGTTTTCGCATAGCGTTAAAGAATGTCTCTATCTGCCTACTCTTCCCTATCGTTAAATGGCATTTTTAAGTACGAATGGTCTTTAAAAGTGTTTGGAATTTTTGCGGTGCTGTTAAAATACATAGGCAGATATTTGATTTTCTTTTTTTTGATGTTTGAGTTTATAACGTGCCTTTTTTAAAATTTCTCCTCATAGTTGACCATGAGTAGCTAGTAGTGAACCCAGCCTTGCTTATAGTGTTTTCGATCCACTGACACCAGTTGCACTTGTATTTACATCTTCTTTTAACGTCACGTAATAACACGAGATGAAGATACTCCGAGTGCGCACTAGTGCAGTCAATAGAAAACGCTATTAATAAATTGACATGTATATATCTCACTTTTTTTTATTGAAGAAAATGTCATATAGTTCAAAAGACAATTTTATTGACAAATTTTATTGAAAATTCAAAGTAAAATCGTTATAATGTGCCTTTATTTCAAATTTCTCCTCCTAGTTGACCGTGAATAATTAGTAGTGAACCAGCCTTGCTTGAAACTTATAATGTTTGTCGATTCACCTGCACTGGTTGCACTCTATGTATTTGTATCTTCTTTTAACCTCACGTAATAACACGAGATGAAGATACTCTGAGTGCACACTAGTGTAGTCAATCGAAAACGCTATTAATAAATTGACGTTGTATCATAACTTCACTTTTATATTGAAAAAAATATCATATAGTTCAAAAGACAGTTTTATTGACAAATTTTATTGAAAATTCAAAGTAAAATCGTTATAACGTGCCTTTTTTTTCAAATTTCTCCTCGTAGTTCACCGTGAATAGTTAGTAGTGAACCAACTTTGCTTAAAACTTATAGCGTTTTCGATTCACCTGCACTGGTTGCACTCGGTGTATTTGTATCTTCTTTTAACCTCATGTAATAACACGAGATGAAGATACTCCGAGTGCGCACTAGTGCAGTCAATCGAAAACGCTATTAATAAATTGACGTTGTATCATAACTTCACTTTTATATTGAAAAAAAAAATTGTTTTACATACAAATTATATTCAAGATTCAAAGTAAAATCATAATAGGTGATTACAGTGTTCACCATTTTCAATAAGACAAGCTTGGAATCTACGTAAAACTCAAATTTCATACGTTAGGTCGATTGAGGCTGGTTCACAACTAACAATTCACGTTGAATATAACGCAAGTTTTCTTTATTCTTTACACTTGTTATACTTCTTCATTGTTATTTTATTTATGCAGTATCTGAGATGAAATGAGAAAACGAAATAAATGAAATTAATTAAATTGTTCAGTTGTCACAAGTGATTTAGGCATCGTCTTATAAACAAAGGAAGAAACAATCTGTTTTTGAAAACTAAACGAATATTAATTTTTGACTATAATTTTCTAGATCAACTTTGAAATTAAAATGTCGTTTTGAGATGTAATTTTGTATAATCAATTAGTTTATTAATTAGCTTATTTAGTGGCGCCAGATCCGGAAATCAACATCTTTTAGAGAAAATCGTTGCTGTTGAATCGGCGATGGCGCTGCATAAGTGTACGTCAATGTTAAGTACCAGTAAATTAGGAAGCATACAAAACAAAAATTGGAACTGAAAATAGAAACAAAAAAAATTATACACTTTTCGATTAGAATTTTTTTCTCTGCGTTCGTCAAACTCAGATTTTAACTATCAAAAGATGACTAAAATAAAATTACTGTGATTGATGATAAAGCAAAGTAACTGGAAAAGAATCGGTATGGCTGAATCAGAGATGGCGCTGTCTAATTGTGTGTCAATTTTAAGTATTACTGCGTCTGCAATAGTGAATGGAGCTACCTTATTTTAGTAGGCTTGAATAAATCAGGAAAAAATATTAATTTCATTTTTTTATCTAAATCTTGAAAATGCGCTCGAAATAAAAAAAAATGCTGCACATTCCTATGAAATGAAACGAAAAGAAAAATAAATAAAGTATTTGTAAAGAAATTTATCAGAATTTTAAATGAAAAGAATACTTTTAAAGAAAAACATAAAAGATTAGAATCGATTAAAAGCAGTTATTTGATAAGAAAGAAATAGTATACTGGGTGTACCACCAAATAAAGCAAGAATAAAATAAACGTACGTCTTTTAGCAGGTGTTAGCCTCCTTACAAAGAATTGAAATTTCACGAAATCTGTTTGAACTCTTTGATTATTATTATAATTTTTTTTTGCAAAAACGGGTTTACTAAGCCAATTGACAATCTCTCAAGAAATTTAATTAATAAGTGACGTACAGTTTCTTAAGTCGCTCTTTAAATTCCAGTAATTTTTGCCCATAGCCCTTTTAAATCATCAAGAAAAAGTAAATTAAAGAATCTGAAAGAGCATAAAAAATTGAGACTTTTCAGCCTAGATATTTCGAGATATTCTTAAAAAATTAAATTTAATGTTCAGCGAAGGTTTGTTAATCCCCTCTCATTCCTTCATAGTTTAAAAATAACTTAGCAATTAACAAAAAATTGTCAAAATATTCAAATTTTTGAATTGAGGAGAATTGGTGTAGCCTAGTTTCTTAAACAAGAGTTTTTTTTAATACATTTGAACATTTTTGTTTTCTTAATTTGAACATGCTTCCAATTTGTATCGCGTGTAATAAAAATGGAAAAAAAGCGATAAATTTGTAGCATGTCGGTTTTTAGATCGCAAAGGATTCTTCGAGCATCCTCTGGACAGCTGTTTTTAGCTTATTTGGGTGTATTTCAGCAGAGGAGTAGCTCGAGTACCCCGTTGCAATCTAGTAGGTCAAAAATCGCCCGCAGGATGTCGCCTCCTAAAGTATTGAAAAAAAAAAGCTATTAGCAATATTTTTGATTCTCTTTATCTTACTCTTTTTTATCTAACACATCTACAGGGTGAGTACAGGGTGTGAAGTTGCGGCACAGTTAACTTATTACCCAAAAATATAATCCACTTGCCAATATTTACTTCCAACAAGTATATACGACGTACTCTACCTGAGAACATTGCAAGTAGATAATATTTTTGAGTATAAGCTAACTGAACTGCAACTTCACACATATCAGTAATTTCTGCTCGTATAGTATTAGCTTTCGAAACTAATATAAAACCATTATAAACGAGGAAAGAATTTTTATTACCATATGAACCGTGGGAGTGCAGAAAATCCACAGATCCATTCTTTCACGGTGTATAATTTATGCATCCATTAGTACAATTACGCCGGTCGAATAACAACGTATTAGTTATTACCGTAATAAAATAATAGGTTCACATACAAGCACAATTTCCAACATAGTTGCATAAATACCGAGCTCCTCGGTTAAATCGTTTTCGGTCACTGGGTTACCTATGCCTTATGGCACTCGATAGGCAGGTGTTGTTATGGTAATTAAAACCGATTCTGAAGATATGCAGACGAGATAAACGCTCTAATTTGCAGTGCACACGCAGACTTCTAATTTACAAGTACGAGATATGTGTTTAAAATAACGTCGTGTTTGAAAAAAAAATGGGCAGAGAAACATTGCTTATAGAAACGTGCTGCAACAACAGTGATGGTATACAAGAATATGGATGTCACAGTCCCCCGGATCTTTTGACTCAATGGCTGAACTCTCTGGAGACGCGAACGTCGTTGTTTTGGCTGCATTACGTAGAGTGCAACTTCAAAAACAACGTGCAAGAGGCGTGCAGGTTCAAAGAAAGGCTCGGTTCTGAAGAAAGCACGGAGGATTTCGATTCGCTGAAGGGATCCTGCTCCAGTTCGGGTTCATCGATCGACCCCGTTCCGGAACAGTCTGGATCTTCGTTCGATGAAAATGCCCTGCGTGAAGCCCCCATTGTTCCTTGTAGGTCTATAGCTCACAGAGATTCGGAGCTACTGTTAGCCTTGACCGAGAATTGTTCACATGGACCGGTGTGTTACTTTTGCAGGTAATAAATGAGACCGTTTAAGAAAGAATATGTTACGCATAGATTAGAGTCGGATGAAAGGCGAATGCTTTTACGTGTCACGTACCGAAGAACGTGAAGAAGAAATGTATTTATATCGGTGGTAAAACGTTCACTGTCATTTTAATGTAGGTCTATTACGGTTGTTGCTTGTAAATCCTTGAAGAAAAAGTAATGAAAGGATCCAAATTAAAGTATTAATGATTGTTTTTTGTTTTCTTTAAGGGCCGGATTTAGAAAGCCTTTAAAGAAAAACATTAATAATATTGTAATATGTCAAAAAAAAAAAATTGTAAGTTGAACTCTGTAGAAACAAAATTAAAGAAATAAAATAGCCTCTAAATGTGATAACAGTGTTGCCAGTTATCTAACTCAATCTCGTTTTGCGGCATTTTTATTTTATTTTAATTTTCATTTTCAAAATTTGTTGCAGTTTTATGCACAATGCGATCAGTAATGACAGTTCGACACATACTACAATGTCCCACCTTCTAATAATGGAGATCAGAGGAAGTTCTAACTTCAGAATATGCAGCTGGTATAATCCTTCTTGGAAAGCAGTTTTTTTCCTACATATTTTCAAAATTTAATTACGAAAAAAACCATTGGCCGTGGAAAGAAAAAGACATCAAAAAGGCTCTGGACTAGTGAAAAAGAAAAGAAAATGAACATAAAATAAATGCGAGGAAAACTGTGAAAACTGTGAAAAGCAAACACTACTGCGATCTGTTAAAGGAAAAACAAAAACAGAAGAAAAGTCGGCAATAATTAGTTTTAAAAATTTGCCATATCACGGCAGTGAAAGAACAAATGAAAACTGGAAGAGAAAGACAAATGAAAACCGAAAAAATAAAAAAAGTAAAAACCAGATGAAATGAAATGAAATTCGCAAGAAAATTATGCCACATTATGGCAGTAATAAAAAAACAAATGAAAATTAGAACTAAAGTAAATTCTTGTCCGGTGAGAATTGTATAATAATTTATTTTAACGGAGTTAGGAGCCAATTTTAAGTGTCCGTTAAAATAAAATATTAGAAAACTAGAACGGAAAGACAAACGAAAACCGAAAGAATAAAACCAAATGAAAAGAAATTCATAACTTAAGGATGATCTTGGTTCAAAATACAAAAGAGTAATGCAGTGAAATAAAATGATAAAATGAAATCGGCATAATGTGGCACTCGATAAAAAACAATTGAAAACTGAGCCATATTATGGCAGTAAAAAAAAACAAATGAAAACTAGATCTGAAAGACAAATGAAAACCGAAAGAATAAAAAGTATAAACCAAATGTAATTCAAAACTAGAGGAAAATTTTGATAAAAAAAAAACTAAAGATTAATGCATTGGAATAAAACAGCTTGATTAAAAAAAAAACAAAAGAGAAATGCAATGAAATAGACACGTGTACATGTGACAGTATCGACAGAAAACGATTGAAAATTGTGCTGTATTATGGTAGTAAAAAGACAAATGAATACTAGAACATGTAGACAAATTAAAATGTGAAATGAAATTCATATCTTAAGAAAAAATTTGGTTAAAAAACAAAAGAGTAATGCATTGAAACAAAACAATGAAATGAAATCGACATACATGTGACAGTATCGACAAAAAAAGCAGTAAAAAACAAATGAAAACTAGAACTGAAAGAAAATTAAAACCTAAAGAATAAAAAAAGGAAAATCCAAATAAAATTCACAACTTAATTTTGATAAAAAAACAAAAGATTAGTGCATTGAAATAAAACAACTTGATTAAAAGAAAACAAAAGAGTAATGCAATAGACTAGACACGTGTACATATGACAGTATCAACAAAAAACAATTGAAAATTGTGCCGTATTATGGTAGTAAAAAGACAAATGAATACTAGAACATAGAGACAAATTAAAACCGAAAGAATAAAAAAATGAAATGAAATTAATATCTTAAGAAAAAATTTGGTTAAAAAACAAAAGAGTAAAGCATCGAAATAAAACAATGAAATGAAATCGACATACATGTGACAGTATCCACAAAAAAAAAGTAGTGAAAAACAAATGAAAACCAGAACTGAAAGAAAGTGTAAACCGAAAGAATAAAAGAAGTAAAATCCAAATGAAATTCACAACTTAAGGAACATTTTGATTAAAAAAAAGCAAAAGAGTAATGCAGTGAAATCGAGATTTGTACATGTGACAGTATTGACAAGAATTGAATTGAAAATTGTGTCGTATTATAGTACTAGTAAAGAGACAAATGAAAACCGAAAGAATAAAAAAATTAAAGTAAAACCCAAATGAAATGAAATGAAATTCACATCATAAGAAAAAATTTGGTTAAAAAAAGCAAAAGAGTAAGTAAAACAATTAAATAAAATCGCATACATGTAACATTATCGACAAAATCAATTAAAAATTAAACTATATTATAGCAATAAAAAATAAATGAAAACATGTATGAAGGCGAAAATAAAAACAAAACAATATACAAATAAAGTTCGAAGGGCAAAGAGCAAGATTAAAAAAAGAACAAAAGAGAAAAGCAATAAAAAATTGCACGGAAATTAAAACGCACGTGAGAGTAAAACAAAAAAATTCAGCGAACCAATACATCGCAATTATAATATTATAAAAAAAATTAATAAATAAAACAAAAGAACAGATCGAAAACGCATGAAATCGAGAACGAAAAGCTGAGTAATGGCAAAAGCAGAACAAATTAATGGAACTGACTTAAAAGTAGGAAAGAGAAACAAATGAAATTCGAATTAAATGATATTTAATTTGAATTGAATTTCATTGAAAAAAAAGGAGCAGAACAGAAACGAGACTAGAGAATAAAATATAATTAGTAAGAAAAAAAGAGAAGTGAAAGTAGAAACAAAAGAAAATTAAACTTCATAGGATTGACAAAAGAAGAAAACAAGGATGAAAATAAATAATAAAATTTGTGAAAGAAAAATTACGACTACAAATTGACATAAATGTATCAAGTAAAACAAATAAAAAGATAAAAAAATGGAGATAAGCTATAGATTGAAATGAACGAAAATGGAAGTAGAAGATAAGATTGATAAGAAAACACAAACTATCGTGGATTCAATTAAATTCCTAATTAAAGTAGGCTATGATTTCAATGTTTTTCTCTTAAAGCTTGCAACACTGACTGCTGTCCAATTATTTGTTTGCACTCACATAACCCTAACACTTGTGATAGAAAATATAAGCACGGGGTACGTTTGTGCATTCAAACTGAAGGGCAGCCTTTTCAGCATCTGCTTTAACCTTTAATGTTATTTTGAAGTGTTTCTCATAATTTTGCGTTAAAATATGACACTGACAGTTATTGACAGCTGCCCTCTCACTCTTGTATTGCGTGACGCCAACTCTATAAAAAGATAATCACAGCTTAACTTTAATCAGGAATTCATTTGAAGGCTTGGTATGAGTGGAAAAGAAAAAGAAACGGAAATTGAGGAAGAAGGATCTATTACAGTACAAACTAAAAAAAAATTAAGTCATTGACATAATAATTGCAAACGAAAATAAATGAAAACGTATATAAAAAAACAGGAGAAGAATGACATAGAAAAACAAATGAAAATCAAACCGAATAGCATCTATAAGGAAAAGAATCCGTTGTAGATATTTAATAGATAGTTGTGTTTATATTCTATGAAAAGAAAAATGTTAATAACTAAATTAGCAAATACAAAAAATATTATTTAAAATTAAGAAATGAACATTCCATGTCTCTGTTTTATTATTCATGGATAATTATTTATTACGTTATTTTAAATCTCAATATATTCATTATACAATTCACGTATTACTTAAGAATGACGAATCACGCCTGTGGTTCGTTGTTCATACTTTCATCAACTTCCATTTGATTTATGTAGATTGTTAACACTTGCATTCCAAAAAAACTGGTTAATTGATTTAAATCATACATTACACAAATTGACCTCGATCTGAATAATCTGAAAAAGTTAGATTATTACTTACTTGGCAATTGCACCACAAAATAAATAACTATAAGTGTAAATACTACGAGAGCGACTAAAAAACCGCCATGTGTTCTGATGCATAGTAATTAAGAATTTGTTACAAGGCCCCGAGTTCTCTTGAAACTGAAAGGACAGAACCTGAAAATATTTTTACGGCCGAATAGAATAGAGTAGAATAATTAAACTGTTTGAAATTCAATCGGATGCACGTACTTAATAAAAAGGATTAAAACTCTTCGTGCTGTTATACGTGTCGTGAATTACTTCGTAAGTCGTTTGTACACGACTTTCCCGTACAGAAGCTACATATTTTATTGTTCTTTCACTCGGATAATTGAATCGTCAACTACTGTCGGATTAATAAGTAGTAAGTTTTAATCTCTCGCTTAGTTTTAATTATAACTTCAAATAATAAATTAATTTGTAATTTAATCCTCCACACATTTGAGATTATTGAGTCAAATTTCCTTGATGTCTTTTAAACGTTTCGCTATACGTTGACAACTTCGTCAAGGATTCGAAGTTAAAAAGTTGTAAATTAAGGCGTTTTGAATTAGGCTACTTCGATTAATGTCGGTTACTTATAAGTTTCTCCATGCTGAAAGCTTTTGTTACGAACGTGTTCGCCGATGAAGAGGAATTTCGAGACGCGAAACGACGCCTTATCATCATCCATCAATCGCTGATGAACGATTATGTTGTATGGGAGTTTAGAAAGTTCTTGTAAGTACCAGAGTGACGAAGCCGTCGAACAGATGACATACGCATGGCGCCGTCTAAATATTGGTCAACGTCTTGGGCGCCTTTCAGGTGTTGCAACCGTTACACGTGGACGGCTTATGCGTATTTATGACAAGTGTAGGAGAGTTGAGCGTGATTCATATGAATTCCTCTCGCTTGCAACAGGATTGTTATCAGAGCCGGAAGAATTTCTCGGAATAAATTCTATTTTATTAAAACCAAACCGCTCTTTATATGTTGTATATGCAGCCTTGGCCAAAAGTACTAGGCACCATTAATTTTCTAATTTATCTTCGAAAATATTACTCAGAAATCTTTAGAATTTTATTATCATATAGTCGGCAACAATAAACGATAATTTAAATAATGCACAGTACTTTACCGCGGTTGTAAAACATGTGGTAGATGATAGTTCGCAATTGTGGTTCCGTGAATAGGTAGTCAGTCTTGTATAAGCGCTTGTAGTAAGAACGATCTTTCCAGTATAATGTTTATTTCATTATAATTTTAAATATGCTATAAAATGCCTAAAAAGAACGAACTTAGTGAGCATTTACATATACGAATTCAGTTCTTGCACGAACAAGGCAACACACATACAGAAATGGCCAATCCAAACGTTCGCGTTATGCGGTGCAATCTTCCTTGAAACGTTACGTGGATACTGGATCACATGCGAACCGAACAAGAATAGGTAGAAAACGGATAATCTCGGACCGTGAGGGTCGAAATTTAATTCTAGAGTCACTTAAAAATCGAAAGAAAACTTCCTCCGAGCTCGTTGCCAGTTTATCCGAGGAAATCGGGAGACCGATCAGTGCCAGAACAACCAGAAGAAGACTTAATGAAGCTGGCTTGAAAGGCTGTAAAGCAAGAAAGAAGCCTAGGCTTTCAGAAAAAATAAAAAGTCTCATTTGGCTATAAAGTACAAACACTTTACAGAGAAGGATTGGGCAAATTTGTGGTCGGACGAATCAAATTTTGAGGTAATATTTGCTTTATATCACTTATAATTTTGAATTAGTTTGCATCTTCTTCACTTCGCCAGTAAAAAGTTATACGGTGTGTTTAAAATCTATTTTTTTTAAATTAATTGTAAGGTATTTGGAACTCCTGGTGCAGCTTACGTGAGGCGAAGAATCGGTGAAGAATACCTTCTGGAATATGGGTACCAACAATGAATCAAGGGGGAGGCTGGGGTTGTATGACAGCCGACAGTGTAGGCGAAATATTCATTTGTGAAGATCGTATAAACTCCCAAACTTACATAATCGTATTGGAAACGACATTGCGGCAATCATTTTCCAAGATGTTTGGTGATATAAATATGGAAGAAATGCTATATCAACAAGATAATGCACCCTGCCACAAATCTGCAGTTACCATAAAGTGGTTTCAAGAAAACAATATTAACCTTCTGGATTGGCCTGCACAATCCCCAGACCTAAATCCCGTAGAATATTTTTGGGCGATTCTAAAGCGTAACATTAGAAAGCATCTACTTACATCTAAAGCAATTTTAAAAAACGTGTTATTGAAAAAATGGAATAATATTATCGCAGAGGAATATCATAAACTTATAAGTACTCTGCCGAAAAGAATAGCTGCAGTGCTTAAGGCTAGAGGTGGCCCAACAAAATACTAATTACTTTAATAAATTGTTATTATTTTGTACCTAGGAAATTTTATTTCACCCCACTCCAACAGATTTTCATGATATAGGAGTTAATGTAAGGTGTATAATACTTTTGGCAAGGCTGTATTTACGTCCTGGTGCTTTACAAGGGTCATATCGAAAGTTTTTAGAACTTCAATATAAACGAAAAATTGATAAATTTTAGATTTTCAGCTTTATTTTCGAAATAATCTTCGTTTTATGCGCTTTACTTCACTTTGAGCTAATGCTCATTAATAACTTCAAAGATGTTTCAGAAAAGACAGAAGGATAGTTAGGTGCTCTTACTACATCTAAATAGTCCTTCGGAGTGTTTCTCAAAAAGGACCCACACAGCAATCCATAGGATGCTAGGATTTTTAATTCAAGCTACTTTTGAAATAAACTCCTGGACAAAATAAACGCATCAGCGAAACTTCTCTTTATTATTTTTACTTTTTCAAAATTTTAAGTCATTAAACTTTTTATGTAGTTGGCCTAAGATATCCTCTGTCACTACTGATAAACAGTTGGAATTGTTTGACAGAAGGAAAGTAACATTTTGCGCTTGCTTGTTGATAAAAAATTTAACGCTGTTTAAAGTGATTTCTAAAAGGCTTTGCTAGTGATTTTTTCTAAATTTAATATCATTAAGTGACTAAAACACTTCGTACTTAGAGCAGAACAAATGAATCGTCCATGCAACTTAAGAGAAGATGAAGCAATCAAAGCGATAACTCTAGTTAACGAGGGACGTAGCCAACGATATGTCGCTAATTTCTTAGGAATTAGATAATCAACAATTAGTCGAACAGTTAAACGTTTCAATGAACTTGGAAGTTATTGTAGAATCCCAGGACAAGGTCGCAAGAAGTCTACAGATGCAAGAGATGAGCGATACCTTATACAAGTTGCCTTAAGAAACAGGCGTTCTATCTTGCCCTAGCAGTAACTCGAAATGTAACAATTTCTGGACGAACGGTCAGGAGAAGGGTTAATCAGGAAGATTGAACAGTAGAAGTCCAGCTATTGCACCACTGCTCACTAGGGAACATAGAGTTACTAGACTGCGTTTTGCAAGGGAACACGTAAATTGGAACATCGATGACTGGAAGCGAGTTTTATTTTCAGACGAAACAAGAGTAAGTCTTAATTCACCAGATGAACGTGAACGAGTCTGGCGGAGGCCAGGAGGGAGGTTTGCTGCCTGCAATATTTCTTCGAGGGTCCCATTTTTGGTGGATCAATAATGTTCTGGGGAGGAATTTGTTTCGACGGTCGCACGGATTTGGTTCCTATATGGGGAAGATCCATGAATGCACATTTCTACGTAGAAAATATCGTAGAAGAACATGTGATGCCATTTGTCCCATTTGTGGAGGACAATTTTATTTTTATGTAAGATAACGCTCGGCCCCACGTTGTTTGAGAGGTACTGGACTATCTTCGATTCGTGAATATTCCCACCATAGACTGGCAACCAAGAAGCCCAAATATGAGTCTGATAGAGCATCTAAAACGATCAGTTAGGCGCCACATACCTGCTCCTATGAATCTTAGGGAACTTGAACAGGTCGTTCTTGTCGAATGGGAGAATATTCGCCAGGAAACCATTCACAACTTAATTAATAGCATACCCAGACGAATGGAAGCAGTAAAAAGAGCTAGAGGAGGATCTATACGCTACTGAATTAAAATTCTTAGGATTTGTCATTTAAAAAAATTTTTTTTCATTGACACCGTTTTTATTGGATTACACATTATTGTTTCTTTTTGTTATTTATTCACCTTTTTGCCGATAATACCATTTCTATGTTGTCAAACATTAGTTGAAATCATTTAATTATAATATCACGTAGGTACTATAATTTAAAAGTTCGAAAAAAGGAAATTATAATGAAAAGTTTTGCTGATGCGTTAATTTTGCCCAGGAGTTTATATAAAAATTGGATTAATTGGAGTTTGTTTTCATTTTAGATTTACTACTTTCTTGAAAATAGCAGTTAACCTATTTTCATTATTTAATACTCCAACTCCTCCTCCTTTTCCGTTAAACTGATGAAGTATAATTACCTGTCTCGATAATTCTGTTATTAATTGAATTCCTTGTTACCAGCACATCGTATATCATCATCGGCACCATCTTATACTTACAAATATTGCTTCATTTATTCATATTATTTTTATTATACTTCCACTTCTCTGGTGGTTTATTATAGTTTTCTTTCTTGATTTAGAGTTCTTACATTACATGTTACTCTTTTCACTATTACCTTTTTTTTTACTATCCTCGTTTCGACTGTTGCACGACAAAAGGACGTAAGTACCATTCACCATATTTTACAGGAGAAAAAAAGACTGAAAGCTATTTATTTTGATAAATTTTTTCTTGTCATTTTCACTATCGAGAATATTAATTACAGCATTTTCTAACCTAAAACAAGCAATGATACTTTAATTGAATTTATAGTTTATACTCTTGCTCCATTTGCCGGCACTTAAGCCTTTTGACTTTCACAGAGCGAGCGCTGAAGTGTTGCTTTGGCCGGACATACGCCTTCTATTTTTATCACTTCATTTTAATTGGAAGCTGAAACTGTCGCTTAAGCCACTTAAACTTGAATTTCAACGCTTCCTGAATTTCTGACGGTTATAACTGCAGAGGGAATGAAGAACTGGTTGTTACGATTCATTTAACATAATAATCCTATTTCTGGATTGGTGGGCTTATGCCCTTTTTCGTGTAACCGTCGATTAGGTCAACCTTATACCTTTGAATTTATTGTCCTTTTTCTTTGCAAAGTCTATCCTTCCAAGCATCTTTTTATTCCATTGGTCTTTAGTCTCCGCTACTTCCACTTTCAACTTTATTTTAGTTCACTTCCATTTCAGATTATCCATACACATTTTACCGTATTGAATTTTCACTATTTTTTCTTTTTAATAAGTCTCTTTTGTATCTTTCTCGTTCCTTTGAACTGAGGTCACAATTTATTAAAACAGAATGAGATTTTAGATTGTATAATTTATTTTTTTTTAAATTTTTGTTATCAGTAAAATTATTTAATTTGCTTATTACACATTTTATCATAAGCGTTTTTATTTTTACTTCAACCCAACACAATTTATTAGGCGCCTCTGTTTAGTTTGCACCCGTGGGAGGTGTTTGCACCCATTGCAGGTGTCCCACCTTCGCCACGCCTTGGTTACGGCCCTGGTCATTTTATTTGTGCATTAAATATAACAGCAACAAAAAGTTGGTAAAAAAATGGAGATATAATAACAAATGACATCTTAGAGGATACAAGCTTCATTTACCTGGGCTTATGAACATTTTATTCGAATTCCTCCAAATAAGCTTTAGCATTTTACTTCAATAAGAAATTCAATTATTTCCACACAAAAGAACAAGGGATAAAAGGTGCAATATTAAAAAAAGTGTATTCCTCTTTAAAATATTATTAAAGATACAAGTGACTGCCCCAACGGTTAAGATTCTTTCACTTTTTGGATAATACTAACTCCTTTAAGGATAGAAATGCTTGAGACTTTCTGGTTAATATTAATTCCTTTAGGGTTACAATCTACTACATCAGAAGTTGTTAAGTCTCTCTCTCTCTTTTCAAAGATAATATTAACTTCTTGAAAGACAGAAGTAACTACTGCAAGGATTAAAATGCCACTTTTGAAATCAACATTAACACTTGTTTAAGTTAAACGTCCTAACTCCAGAAATGGATATGCATGAGAGAACTCCGAAAAGGAGGTGAAAAAGTGTTAGAATTAACTCTAGATTTTTATGTGTCTATTTCTGAAAGTATGTTATGTGAAACCTTAATGATAGTTTAAGTTTCTCTTTCGGACTTGAATTTGTTTATACTGCAACAAGCTAATAAATATCATACACTCTTATTTAAGTATGTGTGTTAGGTATAAATATACCTACTCTTAGCACGCCCACTAGTTAAAGTGTGACACTTCCTCTCATACACCGTCTGGATTTTGCGTTTTTTTTTTTGCATATGTACAGGGGCCTGATGCAGTTTGCGACGTGCGAACGGTATTTAGGTACGAATTATACTTTATAATAAAGCAAGCGAAAGTTTGCATGGGCGGATACTTGCTGCGGGAATTTAGAGCTGATATGCATTTCCTTTTTGATTTGCATGCGTTTTCATTTGTGATGAATCCATGAGTTTAATAAAGAAGGTCATTCAAATTTGACTGACGAGACCTTGTCGTTTTATTGAGTAACAAATACGCAAGGAAAAAAAATAGTGTAAAACTTGCATTTTGTTGTGATTATTAACGAATTTGTTTTCATTTGTGTTTCAGCAAAAAGAATTCCATCGTCCTTCGAACGCAGCTATCGGTGCGAGTTCATACCATAATAGGTAAGTTTCTTTATGTACATAAAAATCGGTGTTATAATATAGATAAAGTTTTATTTGAAAAGTGGTAATGCTCAACAAATTTGGTGTTTTTGTTGTCTTTTCCTGATTAAAATGCGTCTAAAAATAAGTGTTAATAAAAAAGTGGAATCATTTTATTTCAATAAGGATAAGCTCAACTCCTGTTTAACTTCGAACAGTAAACATATTATCCATAATTCGTTAATTCAATAAGTAGGTGATAAGTTACATTAAACAGTTGAATATTCTATCTGCATTGGTGAAAGTCATCGCCGCATTTAACCAAAAAAATCATAGAAATGCAAATGCGTGATCAGAACACATTTCGAATACTTGGCGCTGTTGGCCTGTCCAAGTGTTTAATGTAACGGTCCAATAATTAAATCATCCTAATCAAATAAATTAAAAACCGACATGGAAATAACGTAGCACGTACTAAACTAGAAAGATAATAACTGTAATGTATAAAATCTTGTTTTCTCATTTTTAAAACTAATAACACACATTAAGCGAAGCACGACGACAGACACCTCGTGTAAGTTATGCTATTCTGCACAATTTAATAAAACGCACACGTCCTTGCAGTCCTTTTTTTCCTTCCTCGGGACGCATAACCACCGCACCGAGGCTTTATTATTTCTTGAAAACGTAATTAACTCAACACCGCAATTCTCTTGTCATTGAATTAGATTAATTATTGCGAGAGTTAAGTTAGTAACGTCCCTCCAATAAAACGCGCGCATGTTTAATGCAATAGGTTATTGCAATTAGCGCATAAAATGTTTGCTTTACGGCCGCCTTCGTGTGCATGAAACTTATTATATTATCTCTCGGCCAGGCCGGGTGATTTAACTTTTGATACAGCCAACGGAGACTTCAAAGGCTACCGAGCGGTATTTATTTTAATTGCTGTAAACATTACTTTTTTAATAGTTACAATGAATATTGTAAGTTTGTTTCAAGAGCTTCTAAAGCGCCGGCTTGCCATTAAGCATGCAACGGAAGACGCTCGAATAAAACTTGACGTGGAACAAGTATGATGATGATTTTTAGTATTTCATGTTCGAAGGAATTAATTGTTTTTCCTAAATATCACATTTTTCTAAATTAATTAAATGAAATTACAATGGGAGTAAAATAAATAGAAACAAAAAGAATGCAGAATTTAAGGTATGTTGAATTAAAGATGTCTGCTGGTTCAGATCATATAAATTTCATACAAACACTAATTATTTAAATGATTAATTAATTGTAGAAAGGATCGCCGTTTTCATTGCTTGTTACAAAATTGATGGGATACAGTTATTTCTAATCAGTAAAGAATCTGAGATGTTGTATCAAACCTGAATGACCGTTTTGGATGTTACACAAGCATAATAAACAAATTTACGCCGACTTAATCGCCGGATGTATAAACAAATTCGACAACGTCTTGGTTCATTGGAGGAATCCGCTACAAATCAACAAAAAACGAGTCTTCTGCTAGAAAGCGTCCTCAGCAAACACGAAATGCTTTTTTTGAAGTGCACTCAAATGAATGATGCGATTTCTAATTTCGCTGTTGAGAATTATTAGATGTAACTAAACAGAAAGTATTTGAGGGTCTAATGTAGATGGAACTTGAAAGAAAAGAAGAGTGATTGTATTTTTTGTTTTTCATTTAGTTCGAGTTGATCGATTATTAACTTGAAGGCCTAATCCTCCTTTGTTTAACGATACCTTACGTTTCAGTCTGCTGATCTTGCACTTACTTTCCCAGCAGGAAAAAATCAAATTGTACCGTGTATGGAGCAAGAACCTGCCGACTTTATGGAATGAATAATTACAACAATTTTCATCCTAGTTAACGGTCTGTCGCGCACAGCCCTGCTCGTTTTCTTTATTATTAAATATGATTGGTGCATTGTCAGCAAGGCCTCAAAATGTGAAGCACACAGAAAAAAATTAGTGATGGTAATTTAAGCTGAGCTCAGGTGTAATTTGCAATACTTGTTTGTCGTTTTATAACCTTAAGAATACTGTGGCATATCTGCGAACATCTGCTCACGATGGCGTTTCTAAATTGTAACATCAAGGGAACGGTGGCGGCTCTTTTTATGGGCAAATTTGTTGTATGGACAAATTCGTTTTATTGTGTGATAAAACAAAAGACTTGCACAATAAAAATGTTTGAAAACTTTCGCTCAATTTTTTTATGAACCTCTCATGAATCCTTTTGTTCCAGAAAAATTATTAACCTCAGAAGGAAGAGAACTTCGACGTGCCTTATTTTCGTTAAAACAAATTTTCCAAGAAGACAAAGACCTAGTCCACGAATTCGTCCAGAACGATGGCTTGGCGTGCCTTATCAAAGTCGGCTCAGAAGCTGACCAGAATTATCAAAATTACATACTGCGAGCCCTCGGCCAGGTGATGCTGTATGTCGATGGAATGAACGGCGTCATGGAACACAACCAAACCATCCAGTGGTTGTACACTTTGATCTCGTCAAAATTCAGATTGGTGGTGAAGACCGCCCTAAAACTACTCCTGGTTTTCGTCGAGTACACAGACACTAATTGCATGCTCCTCATCAAGGCCGTTCACACCGTCGATTGCACACAAGGCCTCCTTCCATGGCACAACATCATGAAACTCCTGAAGGATTTCGATTCGGCCGACACAGAATTGCTAATCTACGCAACGACTTTGATAAACAAGTGCTTCAATGGTGTTCCTGACCAAGATACTTACTACGACCAGACTGATGCGTTGGAGGAGCAAGGAATCGAGGCCATCATTCAAAGATATATGTCGAAACCCGGAACCGACTTGGATCTTCTGCAGCAATTCCAAATTTACGAGGCCGTGTTGCAGTACGAAGACGGCGAAGACAAGGGCATGCCCATCAGACACCTGGACGAAAACATCAGGAAAACCCTGCGAAGCAGGAAGAACCTCGTCGAATCATCAGAAAGAAGAAAGAGCAGGCGACACTCCACCGGAAATACACCCGTCCACTCGGCGCTCAACACCAACTCCAGAAATAATTTGCAGACGAACGAAGAGGACGATGATGAATCCAGCTCGCAATCATCGGAGATCAACAATCTAAGCCTGAATGGGGGGTACAAGGAATCAAACAAAGGTTTGTTTTAATTGCACGCGTTTTCGAGTTTGAGTGTGCTTCTAACAAGTCATTGCGTTGCTTAGCTCATGACGCTGGAGTAACCCCTGCTTTAAGAAGGAGAAGAGAAAGGGCCGAGAGGCAGAGGAGTTTCATGAAGGAACAACAAGAGGGCGTAGCTTTACTTCGCAGTCCTGTTACACCATCAGATGAAAACATGGAAAACGGTGGGTTTTTGCTTCGCAAAAAAATATTTTTAGAGCCGATTAACTCCTGTTTTTAGTCTTCTTACTTCCTTCACTTTCCTCTAACAGCAACTTTATCCTTTTCAAATTATCTTTTTAAAACCATTAAATTGTTTTCATTTTTTTTTTTAGGAAATTACACGAACGGTCTTCAACAACGCCTTACAAACGGTAATAACATATTAAACCGAAACTCTAGTCGCAAGGATTTGACGCCGTTGATGAACGCGGTCAACAAAATCGAATCTGAAGAAAACAGTCTCACTAAACAACCGTGGATTTTATCGATGATGTACGGCAAAACACCCCACGAAGAGCAGACGCAAGAGAACGCCGAGGACGTGGAGAACGCGAACGAAAACGATCGAAACTTGCTGCTCCAGTTGAAGAAGGAGAACACCGTCAAGGACCTGACCCAGAAGCTCTCGAGTCAGAACATCATCCACAGCCCGTCGGATGAGACGAAGGTCAATAGAATCGGGGATATGTCCGGGTTGATATCCAAGGCGAAGGAAGGGTTGGCGAAATCAAAATCGCAGGCTAACGTCGTCGTGAAAAGTCCAACGGGGGAAAACATCCCCAAAGCCGTTGAAGTGAAAAAATCTGAGAACGAGTTGCGTTGGGAAGAGCTGGTCTCTTCCTTGAATAGACCTTTGAATCTTTGTGATATGGATTTCACTGATTTGGTTAGCGAAGATGAGAACGATATTTTAGCGCCGGCCGCTGTAATGAACGGGATTCCTCCTCCACCACCCCCTTTGCTTAACGATATAGGCCCAGCCCCGCCTCCTCCTCCTTTAAGCAATAGAATCATCCCTCCTCCCGTACCTAACCCTCCCGTTTTCGGCATTAACCTGCAAAGAGTGAACAAGCCAACTGAGACGAAGATTCCTATGAAGAAGACCAAAAAGACTGTTAAGTTATTCTGGAAGGAAGTGCGAGATGATCCTATTAGTGCGGTCAAACTAAAGTCAGGGTTTATATGGGACGAACTCAGTCCTGTTACGGTGGATACCCAAAAGCTCGAGCACCTATTCGAATCTAGAGCTAAGGACTTGATTAGTAAGGTAAGTGCTCCGTTCTAAATTTCATCGTCAGGGTAGTTTTCTTTTAGTTGTTGGATCTTTTGCAGTAGAAGGAATTTGTTTACAACCTCAGTAAGATATTCGACCTTAATTGCCTCATTTATGTAATTAGCATAGAAGCACACAACAATTCCTCGTGTTACAAACAAGGCTGTTAATAATAATTGTAAATTATCGTTGGGTTTGTTGCGATATAAAAAGTAGCTTATGAATAGCTGTTGCGCGAACTAAACAATGCGTGCTTAACAGAATACGGTATAATTAGTAGGTGTTTTGTAAATTCAATTTTAATTATGCTTTATATACTTTCTCTTTTTGTAATTGTTATGATTTAAAAAAATACCGATTGTTTCTTTGAGACACGAAAAAAGGCAGAGATTCTGGCGTTTCATTTTCTGGGGTAAACAGGGGATTTACATGCGCGTGAAATATGCGCAAATGCTCTTTTATTAAATATAAATTTGAATGTTGTGTGTACTCATATGTACGTCTTTCTCTTTATTTGTATTTTCTGTAAACTTGCATTTCCTACGTCTCTCTCTGAGTCTAGTTAATATGTAATCGATTTTTTCTTTTCTTTGGTGATCCGCACGTCGCATGTGCTGGCTACAGGAGGTGAGTTGTCAAGTTTCACGATGGTGGTGGTGTAATATATTTTTGCATTTTGTTTGCACTACCTGTGTCTTCCACCTCTTAATGTGTACTCCTTTTATGTGCCACAATTGCGCGTAGTTTATTCACCCCCCCCCCCTCCATGTATATTTGATTTGTTCTTGTCTGCGGTTTACTGTGAATTAAAGCTGTGATGTGTCACACCTGAAGTGACGTCTTATTTGTTATAAATCGCATAAATAAACAACTTCTAAGCTTGGATCACATTTGGCTTTAATTTATTATTAATTAATGTATAGAAAACTTGTTTGGCCGTTAGTGCATGGTAGAG
The DNA here is from genome assembly GCA_039766575.1 of Serrognathus titanus. Taxonomy (NCBI): domain Eukaryota; kingdom Metazoa; phylum Arthropoda; class Insecta; order Coleoptera; family Lucanidae; genus Serrognathus; species Serrognathus titanus. The sequence goes on from CM077911.1 coordinate 3,908,663, forward strand.
CATGATATTATTATTACTCTACCTCTACTTCCATTGCACTTCTGTAATACTTACCTCGTGTTGCTTTTTCCTTTCTGATGGGTAAATTCTGTCTGCAGAAGCAACAGGAGCTGAATAAAAACAAGGAAATAATAGTCCTAGATCCGAAAAGATCCAATGCCATCAACATCGGAATGACCAAACTCCCTCCGCCACGCTCAATCAAAACGGCCATCCTCAAAATGGACGCCACCATCATGAACAGGGAAGGAATCGAGAAGCTCCTGACGATGTTACCGACGGAAGAAGAACGTACGAAAATCCAGGAGGCGCAAGCTGCAAACCCGGATTTGCCCTTGGGAAGCGCAGAGCAATTCCTCCTCACCCTCGCCTCGATCTCCGAATTACCCGCGCGGCTAAAACTATGGGCCTTCAAGCTGGACTTTGAAAACACCGAAAGGGAAATCGCCGAACCCCTGATGGATCTCAAGCAGGGCCTGGAAGTCCTCAGGTTTAACAAAACCTTCAGAGGAATCCTAAGCACATTATTGTCGATAGGAAACTTCCTGAACGGCAACGAAGTTAAGGGGTTTCAAATCGAATACCTATCGAAAGTTCCTGAAGTCAAAGACACAGTGCACAAACATACTTTGCTGCATCACTTATGCCATATAGTTATGGAGAAGTTCCCCGATGCCACAGACTTATATTCAGAGGTACTTTAAAGCACCAACTTGAGGTTTTTAATTTTTGCAAGTCACTTTGTAGATCGGAGCTATCACCCGTGCTTCTAAAATCGACTTTGATGAATTAGCCCTGAACATACAGCGTTTGGAGGCTGATTGTAAAGCGTCTTGGGATCACCTCAAGTTAATCGCCAAGCATGATGGGTCGACGATGATGAAAATCAAAATGTCCGACTTCCTAGCGGATTGCGCTGAAAGAATCATTTTGTTAGGGATCATCCATCGCAGGGTTCTCAATAGGTAAGCCCCCCCCCCGCCCCCCAAAAGTTATGGCCAATTAATCAATTCCAGCGGATTTTGCAGGTTTCATAGATTTTTATTATGGCTGGGAATTCCTTTGCATCAAATCGCCGATACAAAACCGAATGAATTTTGCAGGATCGTTTCTGAATTTGCCTTGGAATATCGCACGACGAGGGAAAGGGTTTTGCAACAGCTGGAAAAGAAGGCAAATCACAGGGAGAGAAATAAAACCAGAGGCAAGATGATAACTGAGGTAGGTCAGTACAAGTTGATTTAAAAAGCAGTTTGCTTAACGAGCTGACTTCTAGACTGGTAAGTTTCGGACGAAAGAAGACCGCGCTGATGCTGAACTCCGTCAGTTATTGGGCAGTGACATATCAGATGTGGAAAGTATGCAGGGGACTTTGCCTTGGCGACGGACGAGACGAGATGTCAATAGATCTTTCATGGGGCAGGTTAATGGAAATTTGACTGACGGTGATGACGAGATACTAGAGAGTCTGGTGAAGACTGCAACGAAGGGTCCGTCGAGGACTGCGCCGAGAGAAAGAAAGCGAACTCGACATGCGGATCGCAAATCACGTAAGTTATTTCGTAACGAATTTGTTTGTAAAAGTAAGAGCTGTTAGATAATGTAAACTATTGTTTAGTAAAGCGTTCACGTACAAGAGAGAATAATCCATTTGGTAGCAGAGATTCGCCGTAAATTTTTAATTATTGGTACGTCGTGTGCATTTTGCTTTTATTTTTGTTTTATGTGTGGTGAAGTGCATGACGTTACAACCGTTGAAGAAAATTAAGAAATTAAGCACGCACGCCATTTTCGCTTCTTTAAGTCTTCCCAATAACTAGTCTGCATGACTATTGTCTTGTGTTATTGCCTTCTAAGATGATTTTGATTTTGTAGTGAGAAGAACTTTGAAGAACGGATTATCCGAGGAAGAAAAGAAACACCTGTCGGCATATATCAAGGGATACTGAACATATCTGCGAGGATTCTCGAATTTGGAATAACTTTTAAGTTCATTTGACTATAATTTATTTTTTAGTTTGTACATCTCTGAGATGTAAAATTGTATACTGATCTTATTATGTGATACCCTCTCGTTTTTCTCTTTGTCTACTTTTGATAAACACTAAAATTTCCCTTTTTTTTATTAATCGCATTGTTTTTCTCTGTTTAGCAAGTTAAAGAGGATGGAACTTGTTTCTTTTGTTATTGTGTCCGTTACAACAAAAGGAAATGCATTAAATAAAAAAATTAAACGAGTATGTAGAAATTACAATTTTAGTTTGTTTCATTCGTTGATGTTACATTTGAATGGTGTAATTTATCTTTTATTGAAATGAGAAGTTTCTGTTGCTCGGGATGTATGTATTTTTTTTTAAGAATGAATAATGCTCCGTCGTTTCTCGTCAATCTTTTTTTTTTATTTCTTTATTTACTGTTCATGTTGTCTTTAGATTTATTTAAAAATGTATACAAGTATGTATAGTATAAAATTAAATTTGTTATGAAAATTTGGTTTCTTGAAATATTTTGACCTACTTTAAAAAAAATGTTGGCCAAAATTTGATGAATGTGCTGGCAATGTCCAAGTTCTTTAATAGAAAATAGGAGGAGGGAAATTTCCCTATGGAAAAATGTAAAGCTTGATTTTTGATGATGAAAATTAACCATACCGGGTGAGTTTTTATCTTGAAACAACGCCATATCTCGTGAAATACGCATGGGATCAAGAAACGTTGTAAATACAACTTCTTCTAATGACACCATCGTGACCCCCACCCCCAGTGGGTGAGGCGGGGGGGGGGGCAACTTTCAAATCGCAAATAGGATCCACCATTTTTTATTGTGCAGATTCGGATTCTATGGGGAAAAATTCGGAACTTGTATGTCAAACATTTTATCAAAATATTAATAGCATACGTTATTAAAATTAAATTAAAGTTATCGCTTTTTGAACGCTTCGCTGCCAATATCTTTGGAACTCGTCTCAAATGCGGTGATTGATTACAAGAAAGTGACGTAGCGGTCTTCTAGGAAATGTGCCTCCACAAATATCGCACCGGCTCACAGTGGAACGGCCTTATGGAACGACACGGACATCGAACAATATCACAAAAAATTGCAAATTATAATTATATTTATGCAGTAATATATGTTTAATCAGTTGTAATACCTACCAGGAAAGTGAATAAATATATTTTTGATAATAGCTTGAAAAAAGTTTGTTTCTTTTAAAAATTAATAGTAAATAACAATGAATTTTTAGTTCACATATATAAGGTATTTTTATTTATTTAGTTTATACGTACATATTCTACAGTCTAGATTCAGGCGCTTATTCTAACAGTGCTTTTGCTTCTTCAGACATATCTGAAATTTTGTATTCTCGATGTGAACCACATATTATCGAAATGACTGAATCAGATGCCAATAACAATGAGTGTAAAGTGTTCTCATTATTGGAAACTCCACTCATTTTCCTACTGTTATTTTCACGATATTTGCGGAAAATTTTATGGTTTGCTTCTAAAACATCTTCACTTAATTGTCCAATTGGTACAATAGCGTTTTAAATAATATCTGCACCATGAATTAAAACTTCGTGAATTGAAGCGGGCCTATAATACCAATTGTATAGGGCTAGATAATGTTCTGTTGTTCGTAAAGTATATGTTCGAAATTTGTCGATGTTGATTGGTTGTCCTGAAGCTATTACTTGTAAGATATTTGCAAAACGATAAATAAGTTCTTGATCAATACCAGTTATTTCTGAGAACTTTTGTTTGTAGGACCTTAGATTAGACGTACCATCACAACCCCATTTACTTATGAGAATTAAATCTGATGACTTATCTGTTGAAAATTGCACCGCTTCTAATAATCTACTTGCGGTAATATCCATTAATGATTGCAGCTGAACTTGGACACCTGTTTCTGTTATTCGGACAGATTCTTTGACCGGATAGCCGCATAAAATTTACGTCGGAATTTTGCTGCGAGCTTTGAATATTCCTACCAGGATCACATAAACGCGAGGAGGTCGAATGAGATTAATCCGCCTTACAAAATTTCCGTCGGAATTTTTGAATCTTCCTACCAGGATCACATAAACGCGAGAAGGTCGAACGAGATTTATCCGCCGCATAAAATTTACGTCGGAATTTTGCTGCGAGTTTTGAATATTCCTACCAGGATCACATAAACGCGAGGAGGTGGAATGAGATTAATCCGCCGCACAAAATTTCCGTCGGAATTTTGCTGCGAGTTTTGAATATTCCTACCAGGATCACATAAACGCGAGGAGGTCGAATGAGATTTATCCGCCGCATAAAATTTCCGTCGGAATTTTGCTGCGAGTTTTGAATATTCCTAACAGGATCACATAAACGCGAGGAGGTCGAATGAGATTAATCCGCCGCACAAAATTTCCGTCAGAATTTTGCTGCGAGTTTTGAATATTCCTACCAGGATCACATAAACGCGAGGAGGTCGAATGAGATTTATCCGCCGCACAAAATTTCCGTCGGAATTTTTGAATCTTCCTACCAGGATCGATAAACGCGAAGAGGTCGAATGAGACTTATCCGCCGCATAAAACGCGAGGAGGTGGAATGAGATTAATCCGCCGCACAAGATTTCCGTCGGAATTTTTGAATCTTCCTACCAGGATCACATAAACGCGAGAAGGTCGAACGAGATTTATCCGCCGCATAAAATTTACGTCGGAATTTTGCTGCGAGTTTTGAATATTCCTACCAGGATCACATAAACGCGAGGAGGTCGAATGAGATTTATCCGCCGCACAAAATTTCCGTCGGAATTTTTGAATCTTCCTACCAGGATCGATAAACGCGAAGAGGTCGAATGAGACTTATCCGCCGCATAAAACGCGAGGAGGTGGAATGAGATTAATCCGCCGCACAAGATTTCCGTCGGAATTTTTGAATCTTCCTACCAGGATCACATAAACGCGAGAAGGTCGAACGAGATTTATCCGCCGCATAAAATTTACGTCGGAATTTTGCTGCGAGTTTTGAATATTCCTACCAGGATCACATAAACGCGAGGAGGTGGAATGAGATTAATCCGCCGCACAAAATTTCCGTCGGAATTTTGCTGCGAGTTTTGAATATTCCTACCAGGATCACATAAACGCGAGGAGGTCGAATGAGATTTATCCGCCGCATAAAATTTCCGTCGGAATTTTGCTGCGAGTTTTGAATATTCCTAACAGGATCACATAAACGCGAGGAGGTCGAATGAGATTAATCCGCCGCACAAAATTTCCGTCAGAATTTTGCTGCGAGTTTTGAATATTCCTACCAGGATCACATAAACGCGAGGAGGTCGAATGAGATTTATCCGCCGCACAAAATTTCCGTCGGAATTTTTGAATCTTCCTACCAGGATCGATAAACGCGAAGAGGTCGAATGAGACTTATCCGCCGCATAAAACGCGAGGAGGTGGAATGAGATTAATCCGCCGCACAAGATTTCCGTCGGAAATTTTGAATCTTCCTACCAGAATCACATAAACGCGAGAAGGTCGAACGAGATTTATCCGCCGCATAAAATTTACGTCGGAATTTTGCTGCGAGTTTTGAATATTCCTACCAGGATCACATAAACGCGAGGAGGTCGAATGAGATTAATCCGCCGCACAAAATTTCCATCGGAATTTTTTAATCTTCCTACCAGGATCACATAAACGCGAGGAGGTCGAACGAGATTTATCCGCCGCATAAAATTTACGTCGGAATTTTGCTGCGAGTTTTGAATATTCCTACCAGGATCACAAACGCGAGGAGGTGGAATGAGATTAATCCGCCGCACAAAATTTGCGTCGGAATTTTGCTGCGAGTTTTGAATATTCCTACCAGGATCACATAAACGCGAGGAGGTCGAATGAGATTAATCCGCCGCACAAAATTTCCGTCGGAATTTTGCTGCGAGTTTTGAATATTCCTACCAGGATCACATAAACGCGAGGAGGTGGAATGAGATTAATCCGCCGCACAAAATTTCCGTCGGAATTTTGCTGCGAGTTTTGAATATTCCTACCAGGATCACATAAACGCGAGGAGGTGGAATGAGATTAATCCGCCGCACAAAATTTCCGTCGGAATTTTGCTGCGAGTTTTGAATATTCCTACCAGGATCACATAAACGCGAGGAGGTCGAATGAGATTTATCCGCCGCATAAAATTTACGTCGGAATTTTGCTGCGAGTTTTGAATATTCCTAACAGGATCACATAAACGCGAGGAGGTCGAATGAGATTAATCCGCCGCACAAAATTTCCGTCGGAATTTTGCTGCGAGTTTTGAATATTCCTACCAGGATCACATAAACGCGAGGAGGTCGAATGAGATTAATCCGCCGCACAAAATTTCCGTTGGAATTTTGCTGCGAGTTTTGAATATTCCTACCAGGATCACATAAACGCGGAGGTGGAATGAGATTAATCCGCCGCACAAAATTTCCGTCGGAATTTTGCTGCGAGTTTTGAATATTCCTACCAGGATCACATAAACGCGAGGAGGTCGAATGAGATTTATCCGCCGCATAAAATTTACGTCGGAATTTTGCTGCGAGTTTTGAATATTCCTAACAGGATCACATAAACGCGAGGAGGTCGAATGAGATTAATCCGCCGTACAAAATTTCCGTCAGAATTTTGCTGCGAGTTTTGAATATTCCTACCAGGATCACATAAACGCGAGGAGGTCGAATGAGATTTATCCGCCGCACAAAATTTCCGTCCGAATTTTTGAATCTTCCTACCAGGATCGATAAACGCGAAGAGGTCGAATGAGACTTATCCGCCGCATAAAACGCGAGGAGGTGGAATGAGATTAATCCGCCGCACAAAATTTCCGTCGGAATTTTGCTGCGAGTTTTGAATATTCCTACCAGGATCACATAAACGCGAGGAGGTCGAATGAGATTTATCCGCCGCACAAGATTTCCGTCGGAATTTTTGAATCTTCGTACCAGGATCACATAGACGCGAGGAGGTCGAATGAGATTTATCCGCCGCATAAAATTTACGTCGGAATTTTGCTGCGAGTTTTGAATATTCCTACCAGGATCACATAAACGCGAGGAGGTGGAATGAGATTAATCCGCCGCACAAAATTTCCGTCGGAATTTTGCTGCGAGTTTAGAATATTCCTACCAGGATCACATAAACGCGAGGAGGTGGAATGAGATTAATCCGCCGCACAAAATTTCCGTCGGAATTTTGCTGCGAGTTTTGAATATTTCTAACAGGATCACATAAACGCGAGGAGGTCGAATGAGATTAATCCGCCGCACAAAATTTCCGTCGGAATTTTGCTGCGAGTTTTGAATATTCCTACCAGGATCACATAAACGCGAATAGGTGGAATGAGATTAATCCGCCGCACAAAATTTCCATCGGAATTTTGCTGCGAGTTTTGAATATTCCTACCAGGATCACATAAACGCGAGGAGGTCGAATGAGATTTATCCGCCGCACAAGATTTCCGTCGGAATTTTTGAATCTTCGTACCAGGATCACATAGACGCGAGGAGGTCGAATGAGATTTATCCGCCGCATAAAATTTACGTCGGAATTTTGCTGCGAGTTTTGAATATTCCTACAAGGATCACATAAACGCGAGGAGGTGGAATGAGATTAATCCGCCGCACAAAATTTCCGTCGGAATTTTGCTGCGAGTTTTGAATATTCCTACCAGGATCACATAAACGCGAGGAGGTGGAATGAGATTAATCCGCCGCACAAAATTTCCGTCGGAATTTTGCTGCGAGTTTTGAAAATTCCTACCAGGATCACATAAACGCGAGGAGGTCGAATGAGATTTATCCGCCGCACAAGATTTCCGTCGGAATTTTTGAATCTTCGTACCAGGATCACATAGACGCGAGGAGGTCGAATGAGATTTATCCGCCGCATAAAATTTACGTCGGAATTTTGCTGCGAGTTTTGAATATTCTTACCAGGATCACATAAACGCGAGGAGGTGGAATGAGATTAATCCGCCGCACAAAATTTCCGTCGGAATTTTGCTGCGAGTTTTGAATATTCCTACCAGGATCACATAAACGCGAGGAGGTGGAATGAGATTAATCCGCCGCACAAAATTTCCGTCGGAATTTTGCTGCGAGTTTTGAATATTCCTACCAGGATCACATAAACGCTTTTCACACTAAATTTGGTAATATGAAGGTAATAACCAGATTCTTCTGCTTCAGTTTTCAGTGATACGTACTGATGTTTTGCAATCTTCGCCAATACATATAAACCGAGTGCTTTCTCTGCGGGTATTTTATATGAGGGTTGTTCTAAATTTTTACAAAATTCTTTTATTTTTTTGATCTGTTGTGGATATTCTTGTATAAAATCAAGAATAAATTGTGCATCTGTTGATTTTAGCAACTTTTTAGGAGCAAACATTATATACTCTTTCGGAGACTGTCGAACAAATTCTGTTTTTCGTCGTTTCTGTCGCTCACTAAAGATTTCGAAATTTGTTGACTCTTGTCTCCAGGTCGTACACAATGGTATCGAGTAAGTTGGTCGCGATGGTACATTTCATTTTCTTTTTTTCTGCAGATTCACAAGTTCGCTTATTATTTGCTTAATTGCAACTTTTTATTCCTTTACTTTTGTTTTCTTTTATACCTTACTCGAGTTGCTTTTTAAAGCAACATAAACAATTGCAGTAGTAAATTTTACAAAAGACATTTATTTAATTTTTTTACAACGACCGATTTACAAATGTTTCTTTTTTTTACATTAAAATCGTTAACAACGTACCGTATTAAAATAAACAATATACTTCATAAATATTATAAAAAAAATAACGGATATTCTAACACGATTAAAACACTACAGCAACCACACGGAATGACTGATTGTGAAAAGAGAATTTCACAAGAATATTTTCTATAAAAAAGAGACATGTCTCGTATAAATAATTAATGAAAGTACTCGTACAACCGCGTTAAGAAGGAAGTTTTTGAGAGGAGGATGAAGTTTCCGTTTAAATAGCAAAATTATACTATGTGTATTTTTTTTTACAAATCTTACGTTAAGTTGGAAAGACAATTTGATCTTAAACTAAAAGACGTGTGCAGTCGTTGGATATTAAAGTTCGTCGTGTTTTGGTCCTGAGAATTCCTCGTGGGATATGTAGCCGTTTTTATCTTTGTCTTCGTGTTGGAAAATTTCTTCGACTAGCTTATCGTGATCGGCCAACATGTTCTTCACTTCTTCACTTTGAGTTTCACCATCAGCGGCGATCATTTGCTTTTTCAAATATTCACTAACCTGCAGACAAAAAGTAAAACATTCAATTAATTTAACTAAATTCGATTACAACAAAAAATAAGTGTATAAAGTGACCTAATTAATATTCAAATTCATAAGCTACCCCTGTCTGTTATATATTCATTCAAGTGAAAAGACATTAGCCAGCGGTCAGCCTTAGACCTGTTGCATAATGTCACTTAATTGAGCAGCTTGTTTGTCGTTGTTAAATTTAAAGTAGCGTGTGATTAATTCTGACAAATAATTATGTTTTTTATCACATCCCTGCTTAAAGAAACATAAAAAATTAATTGATTTGTTTTGGTATAGAGCAGTGGTCGCCAAGCTTTTCAATGTGTTGAGCTACTCTGATAATTTCGGAATAAACAGTGAGCTACCTAGTCCTAAGCAATGTAAGCACACCTAAATAAAATAATGCACAGTTTTATTCGACATTATTTATTTTACGAATTAATACATACTAATAATAATCAGAATCAATCAACACTTACCAATCGTAGGTGTTTGAAAAATAAACAAGATTTTTGTGCAGTCGCAATGGCATATAACGCTCTATTTTAAACAAAAACGTGCTGATATAAAATTCATGTTCAATGAGAAGGCTGACACTCAGACTCATCGATAAGTCTTTTAATGTTTGCAGTATACTTTGATACAGCCGTTCGAATACAATTATACAAATGTTCATCTGTAAGTCGACTGCGGTATTTATTCTTAATAAACTTCATATTGGAGAAAGCAGATTCACAAAAATAGGTTGAACTAAATAACGCTTTTACTTTCAACGCAACATGACATAGAACTGAATATTTTTCTTTACTTACTCTAGGCCAGGTAAATGTTGTACCTGAGACTAAAGATTTTAAGGCTAAATCATTTTGAAACGCAATCACTTCCATTTCTGTCGCAGGGGATGTCTTTGCCAAAGTTCTGCATAACACAAGTTGCAAACTGTTGGATATCAATTTCCATGAAAGGGGAAACAACAAACTGCGGCACTAAAGCCATTTCATTGAAATCTTTAAAACGATTTTTGAAGTTTACCTTCAACTTAGAAACTATTTCTACGTGATATTTACTGTCATAGGGTTCCAATGGATTTTGAGATATCTTTTCTGAAAGATTAGGAAAATGCCTGGTATCGCGGTTGACTAGGTTTTGTTCCCAAAACTCAAGCTTTTTGATAAATGCTTTTATATCAGAAATCATTTCCGCTAGTTCTTTGTCCCTCCCCTGAAGCTGTAAATTAAGTTTATTTAATTTTTCGGTAATGTCCACAAGAAAACCAAAATCTCTAAACCAGATTGAATTTTCCAGTTCAAGAATCGGTTCATCGCGTTGTTTGAAAAATTGAACTATGGCAGATAGGACATCGTTGAAACATCCTCTACTTAACCATCGGACTTCAGAGTGAAGAAGTAGCTCCCCGTACTGACAGTCAATTTCATCGACCAAGGTTTTGAATAATCTTCTTTGTAACGCTTGAGATCTAATCTTGTTCACAATTTTTACAACTAGTTTCATAACGTTGTTTAGTTTTAGAAAGTTTCTACATAAGGCTTGCTAATGGAAAATGCAGTGGTGACAGAGAAATTGTGGAAAACTTTCATCCTTGCGACATAACGCAACCAGACCCTTATCACAACCCACTATAGCTGGAGCGCCATCGGTAGTCGAGCCTACCATTTTTGATATGGGACTTTTCACAGATGAAATATTTTTGAAATGAGAAAACAATTCCTAACCAGTAGTATGTCCTTTCAGTGGAATAAACTTTAAAAGATCTTTTATCGTAAAATCACTAAAACAAACAGAATATCGTTACAGTTAGCTCTTATAAGCGGTCAAATATTCTGGAACCAAATTTTTTCTTATAATTTTTCAATACTTTCCTATAAACGGACGCTTTCGTAAACGGACACGGACACCATATTTTACATATTTCTTGGTTTAGTCTCATAAACGGACGCATAGCTCTAATAAATGGTTTCATGTAGCGCCTAATATGTGAACAAATCGGTAATTCTCTATTATAAGCTAATTTTATTTTCCTCTTTTGTATTCTCATGCAATGAATGTTTGCAAACTAACGAATACATGCGGTGAATATAATGGAGCCAAAGAAAATTCTGAGGATGTATTTCTCTCAAAATGAATAAACGTCAGAATTACTAGTGACATTTTGTATATGCATTAAAAGCCAAAAATACTAAAGTGAGGTTTAATTTGTATAAATGACATGCCCAGATTTTATTGTCCGCTACTGTACCTATGAACCATTTGACAAAATAAAATAAAATATAACATGATTCAAATTTACTACGTATATCATAAATTCTCCCATAATTGGACAGAAAAATCGGAAGCATGAGGTCGGCTTATGGGAGCTTCCACAGTACAATGTTTATTTTTAAATTATCATTTAAAGATGTAATTTTCAACTCCCCACTTCTCAAATCCTAAGCGCTAGCAACCCCAACTTTAAAAATTGAAATAGCAAAATACTCCTTGTGAAATTTCATTTAATAGCATCTTTTATGCTGAATACAATAAATAAAAGTTTTACTAAATCGGTTGATAAATAACTGAGATATTCAACAAAAATGTATTCAAACGAAATAAAACATCGAATTCAAAAGTTTTCTTTTTTTTTGAAAAATATTAAAATTAAATCAAATTAACGGCAAGACAATGTCTTAAAACGCTTGTTGAATATTGTCTACCTGAACCATTTCATGGGTGATTGAGCGAATTTCTTGTCGAATTCTCTGCTTTAACTCCTCAATCTTAGTAAGTCTATTAAAATAAATTTTTGCATTTTAAATAACCCCAGAGGAAATAATGCAAAGGGGTTAATCCGAAGATCTTGCCGATCATTCAATAGGCTCCGTCCACCGATCCATCGATTAGGAAATATTTGGTTGAGATATTTCCTTATTGGAAGGGCATAACGAGGAGGCGCACAAACTTGCTGTAACCAAATTCTGGGTTCGGGTAAACCAGGATCTTCTGCATTAGGAAACAGTATCCGCTAAAGCAAGAATTAATTCAAATTGGAGGAAGTTCACCATCCCACCCCATACGTTAACCTTTTGACCTTTTGAGGATATTGTGTATTCGCCTCTATCATCCAATGCGGATTTTCAATAGCCCAATAGCGGCAGTTTTGTTTATTGACCTCACTATTTAAGCAAAATGTTGCCTCAACGGAAAAATGCAGGATTTACATTAGAGAATGAATGCATCATTGTCTGGCAAAATTGCGCTTCTGGTCGATCAAAATCATCTTCGGACAATTCTTGCACCAAATGCACTTTGTAGGGATGAAACGTATCCTTAGGAAGAAGTCTGTAAATTGCATTTTTTGACAGATTAAGATGTGAAGCGTCTCCCACAAGGGTTGAATGTCGATTTTCCTGGACCATTAAAATGGAATCCAGCTATCTGTCTTCATCTAAAGCCAAATAGACTGCGACGATCCTTTTAGCAGTCAAAACTAATAGCTACGAATATTCACAAATATAAGCAGATTTGCAGAATTCTAGTGTTAGCAGAAGAATCTGATGGTGTGCATATTAGAGGAGGTAGTGAAAGTAGACAGAATTTTAAATGAGATCTAGCTTATGGTCTTCCCTGGAAAAATGATAAGATATTTTACATAAATATGGTCATGGAAAAGGTTCTGAGACACCGGCAACAGCAAGAAGATCCTGTTATTTAAATACTCCTTCATATAATGCTTTTGCGCCACCTGCAGCGCACCTCTACACCATTGTCAGGCACCAAATTCGAATCCCCTTCGGAAATTCATCCCGGCTTCGAGTATTCACCCCTTCTGCGACAGCGAGGTGAAAATGACCGCGAGCCCTATAATAAGACCATCCAGGGCCTGAGAACGACAGTTCTTCGGTCTGAACAAGTCCGAAAAAAAAACTCCTGGCTGAACAAGCCATCCTCTCGGGTTGCACAAACCGATACACCTCTCCACCCGCTGCACAAGTAGCAAGATCCATTTAGCCACACCACTGTGCACAAGATTCTATGAAAACACAAACACACATTCTGTCATTATTGCTTATTATCATATCTGAAGTCACATTTGTTAATAAAGAAACACTTCTTCGCTTTGTAGCACAATTGTTGACTAAGACCACGCAAACAACACACCTCACCCCAAACTTTCTCAATGAAAAAAATAATTAATCATTAAACGTTTGTTCGAGACGATATTTCTCGTTTTCATGGAGTACTATAGTATATTTTTTTGTGGTACCAACAAAAATGTCACCCTAACATGGCCTACTCTGAATGTAAAAAGATCGTGAATAGCTTGTACATACAATTTGAGTAGTTTATTGACAGAGAAATATCAATGCCTGCTCGAATATTGACACTTTCATTTCAATACGTTTTTGTTGAATATCTCAGTTATCTATTAACTGATTTTAAAAAAAGTTTTGTTTATTGTATTCAGCATAAAGAATGCTGTTAAATGAGGTATCAGAAGAAGTATTTTGCTATTTGAATTTTTAAGTTGGGGTTGCTGGCACTTAATGATTGACGGGTAGGGGATTGAAAATTACCATTTTAAATGATGTTTAAACATAGAAATCGACGTATCCGAGCAATTTTTGAATCATTTTTCTTGACCATTTTATAGAATTTATCTGTTTGTTTGGAGCAACACGAGTATGTATGTAAATAGAACTCGTTATTGGAACAACTCGATTTGTGGCTTCGCTCCCGTAACAGTTACGAACTTTTTTTTTTTTTATAAGAACCATCCAAGAGTGGCCGATAAATTCCCTTATCTCGCGGCTTAGCACGCAACGGGAACAAACAAGAACTCGAAACATTCTCGCGCAACTTCACACAATAAATCACTTGAACCGAAAGTCACACACACACACTCCAACCCCTTATCATTCAATAATCCACAGCCAGCGTAAACATATTTTATCTTCGACGGCGGAATCGATTCGTATATAGTACAAAAATGCGGCGCGCTTCTCTTCATTTCCGCATAAATTGTAAATGAACGAATGCGAACGCGAACGAATATGATGATGATGATCGGACGCGCTTTGGCTTGGCTTGGCTTGGCTTGGCTTGGTTAGGGTTTCAGGAATGGTTTTGTGTAATAAAGTCGCCTGGAAATTCACTTCTATTATTTAAATTGTTCCGGAAAAAGTGAGCTTTATAAAACTATACGACTCGCTAAAAGTTTCAAAGAATAACGGACGTAAAATACTACCGGCGGAAACTTTTATGCATTTAATGCAACCAACATAAAATCTTTCATTTGCTGCAACGAGATCTTTTTTTAATTGAAAATTCATTTTTTTTTTAAATCATTCTTGCATAAATAAAGTGGATAATAAAAAATATCCTCCTTACCTCTTCTCTACTGAGCATCATATCTTTATCAGCATCGATTTCTTTGAAGACATTGGTGGTAGGAGCAGTATCGCCTATGTTAATGAGTTCCACTTCGAAAATCAGTGTAGCTCCTCCAGGAATAATATTCCCGGCTCCCCTATCCCCGTAGGCGAGGCTTGGTGGTATCGTCAATTTGCGTTTTTCCCCGACGCACATATTTGTAAGGCCCTGGTCCCATCCTTTAATTACCTGCCCGACGCCCAGTTGGAAAGTGAACGGCGTGTCCCTGTCCAAGCTGCAACAGAAAAGAAAAATAAACGTTTGTGTTATTTTATTAATTACGGGGAGACTAAAAACGCGTTAAAGATTCTTATGGGGTTAAAACTTGCACTAATAAAGGACGTGTTTTGCGAGGCGACTCGGCGAGGAAAATATATAAAGTTAGCTGTTTAATTTTTAAGATGCACATAAAGAAAGTAAGGGCATGGTCTAAGCAAGACCCAAGTTCCTTTAATAATTCATCTGGGAATGCTGTGTGGAATTTATTCCCGTGTTACTCGTTAAAAATATGAAAAAATTAAATTACACAAGGATAAGTATAAATTTTTAAAACAAATTCAATTATGAAATAACACCAAACAAACATCGAATGATACGAGCTTAATAAATTATTACACATTAGACATGTTTAGTTTTAATTATATAAATATTTCGCGTCGGCGATAATAAATTGCTCATTCGTCAGAAACAATTAAATTTATTCGGCGTTAAATCGCAAAATATATCGCCGAAACCTCTGTCAACCCCGTGTGATTAATGCATTACACACAATAATTGTGCGTAATGAAAATTTACGGTCCGCGCGGGAAATTAAAAGTGTGAACAGTAATCTGCATTTTATATACGTGCGCGTTATTAATTTATGGTAATACTTTAAGTTGATCTGATGGTTCTTTTTTAACACACGTGGGAACGTGCGCGATAATTCGAAAAGTTTTAATACGCGATCTGCACCACATATTTTGCAATTCCCATCTCACATCACACACAGTATAGCATACATTCGAAATTTTTCTATGCATAATAAATATCAAGGAAACGCGTGCATACCTAAACGAAATACAAAATAAATTTTAATAACTTTACACGTTTTAATAGCAAAAAAAAACAAGTTGTTCGTTGAGTTGTTCGATAAAATGGTTGAGAACATTTTGACAGTTACTTTCTAAATTCGTCTGTGCATAATAAAAAAAATTGGAAACGCATCGTACCTATAGACTCGTACATCAAGGACTAAAATTTTATAAAGATACTCCCTTCTCCCCATCATGCAATCTTAAACACGCAACTTTAAAGTTTCAAAGATCAGAGAAGTATAACGGCTCTAAAGAGAGAGGATGTAAAAAAAAGTCGCTTCAATATTAAACCTGGTGGCTCTTGCGTAACGACAGTACAGGGAATAGCGAAAGGAAGTTTTTCCTTCGGTTTCGGACCTGATATCTTGTGCAGGAAGCAGGAGACAGGACAAAAGCTTTAAATATTAACGAAGTCATGCATAGCAAAGCGGAGGACCTCCCGCCGCTTCCCGGTGACGACGAACTCGTCCGCCGCATTCCTTAAACTTTGCGACAACTTTACATCAGGGGGTTTCGATTAATGCATGGAATGATAGGTTTTCGCGTTTTGCTTACGTGCGCCGCATAACAACGGGGGTGGAGAGAGAACTTTATATCGGTTAACATTATCGGGAAATTGGGAATTCGCCCTAAAATAACGTCGCTTAATATTGTGGGAAAGTTAACTCCCTAACTTCTTGTTTATAAAGTCGTTAACGCGAACGGTGTCTGTTGTTTCAAATTACTATAATA
The DNA here is from genome assembly GCA_039766575.1 of Serrognathus titanus. Taxonomy (NCBI): domain Eukaryota; kingdom Metazoa; phylum Arthropoda; class Insecta; order Coleoptera; family Lucanidae; genus Serrognathus; species Serrognathus titanus. Next base: position 3,925,205 of record CM077911.1, read on the forward strand.
AGACAGGAAGGTACACTCTGTTTTTTAAGTATGTACTAAATTTAAACATATTGCAGTGTTAATTACCTTTTGAAAAATTTTATTTAAACAATTACATTACGTGGGAAGAGTTAAAATATATACAACAGTGCCACGGTCCAGCAGACGTTCAACAACGGCTTTCGAAACAACTTGACGATGTGGGCGCAAGAGTGACGAGACGTTTCGGCAGGACGACATGCATCTAAAACAAACAAACAGACTAGAGGACAAATACAAAACGAAAAGGGACACTTACGAACGCAGCAGTTATAGAAAACATAATTACAGAACGACGAATCAAATAACCATTCCGGAGGGGAGCCCGAAGGTGGTAGAATATTTTGAATGGGCGAGCAAACATTTTGACTTCGTCGAAAGGATGCAGCGGAGGTTTGGCTTGTTCCGGGGGCCACTCACAGCAACATATTATCCGGTGGACGGGAAAAAGTCCAACAAAAATAAGAGAAGGCTAGTCTACTTGGAAGACGGCGGACGAGTACGCCTTCGCTGGGATAAGGTTCCGGACTTCCTAATAGACTACGAAGCATTGTGCAATGAACACTTGTACGAAAGTGTCAAAACTAAAAAAGAGACAAAGTAGATTATAAGAGTGTAGGACACTATGATAGATTAAGTTTGACAATTAGTTAGTGTTATGCATTTTTAAGATAAGTAAGACGTGAGAGGAGGTTAGATTAATTAGAAAATAATGTATTTAAGATACTTACCTGTTATTTAGAGTTAAGTTTGTCCCATTTTTAGTTCGATTTTTGATTTGATTTCCATGAAATGTAATCATTTAGTTAAGCATAAGAAACTTTTTTATTAAAAAAGTCATTGAAATACAACCAGGTCTTTTATTAATAAGAACCGGAGAATATTCACTGAATCCTGAATACTCTGTATCCTTTTCCTTGACCTCTAACAACATGGAGGACGTTTCCAGGTAGGGCATACGTGACGACACAAACAAAAATTTTTCATATAAAGACCTGACGACGGGAGACGTTTAGGTATCGTCGAAGAGCGTCTCTCTCTTGTGAAAGAGTTGAGGCACATGCGTAATCGACGGTACAGAGCGTCCTTCTTTTGATAACGTGTATATCTGGTAGGGCAAGAGGCCCACCGAACCTTGTGAAAGGCGAGGTGATTTGGCCAACTTGTGGTACCAGGTGTCCGATTTGGACGGACAACGACTTTTTTTTGATAAACCCTTTTTTTATTTCTTTTTCTTACACGCACTGACGCATACACATTTGACACTGACACCCCCCCCCCCTCATTTCTCTGTGTTCGTCTTGTATGTGTCTGCCATGGGGCCAAAATATGAAACGTGGGTAATTCCGAGCGACCCAAGAATCCCCTGAGAGAAAGACAAAAAGAAAGTAATACACTTACCCACACACATGAAGACAATAATGGAAAAAAACAAGAAAAAGGGACTCACGGACACGTATAAAAGCACTTCACAATTTATTAACCGAACAAGGGGCTCTAACAACAACACTACAATACTGGCACCCGAAGGTGGGAAGGTTAGAGTCCCACCTTCGGGTGCCAGTATTGTGCCAGTATAAGTGGTTACATAAAGTTTATACTGTATTTACAACAAAGCAGTGAGTCCAATCAGTATTAACTTTTGTGATCTGGAATTACGTTTTCTTACAAGCAGTATTCGTATACCAAATAACGTAATTGAAATTAGTATTAAAAATGGTGTGCTTCAAGTACCTATTCTCGACCATAGGCATTTTTGTTGTGTGTAAAGAAGAGACTAATTTAATTTTTGTTTCGAAAATGAACGTTTCAAACAACCTGTAACTCAATAATTATAAAAGCATTCGTGCATCACCTCTAAAGCGAAACACATTTCAAAAACGAACACGTGTGATGAAATTGCTCTGCGAATTTTTTCCTTGCACACACACGCCGACAGGCCCTCGTGAAATTATTTACTGCGAAGCTTTTTCCGCTAATTACACACGCAGGTGTACATCCCTTTGGATATTTGCAGAAAGTTGCGCATACATACGTTTGAGGTCCTCGACTTGTACAGACGTTCAGTTAGATGCTCCAGTAATTCGCTCTAATTTAATTTTGCATTTGACAGAGCGGCACGGCGTTGCCATCACTAATTCGAAAGTTTAGCTTTAACGTAGTGATGCATGCAGTACAGATATTATTTACGAGTAATTAATATTTAGCCGGTTGAAACCATGTGCTTATTTGGCTACGTTGTACAAAATAATTTATAAACTCCCGTCAAAAAGTTTAAGAACACGACCCAATTTTTTTGACGACAGTATACATGTTTTTGATAACTGGTTGAAAGAAAAATCTCCGGGGAAAATTGAGGAGGAGAAAAAGAAGAACAAATGGACTCGGAGACTGGGAATGTCCGCCGAGAAGCCCGAAAATAGTTGTAACGCACGGCTTGGCAATATCTCGATGAAATTTTCATCGCCGATCACCGTAAGTAATTTTTAAATTGGAAATTTATTAGATAAATGGGGAACATCCGTTCGGAGAAAGAAGTTCATTCGGGCGGTATTTATGAGCGCGGTGCACTCAGAATTTATAAGTACGGATCTGATACGCTTCATTACCGAACGCATAAATTTCAAATCCCTCTCACATTTGCATAAATTGTCATTAAACCATCTGAATTTATCGTGTTTTCAAAAAGTTATAATTAGATCTTCAGTGGACTGCTATGATGGTCATGATAAAAATAAGACGAAACGGTTTTCCGTGTTTCCGTCAAGGCAGACGGATTTAAAATATTGATGCATTCGCGGAGATACATCTTGTTGTTCATTGTACATACATGCGCACTTCAGATAAAGTTACTACTGTGCCCGGAGTAAAATGAATAAAATACCAGCGACAAATGCACAACATACGTTCAGGAATTGTACTTATACGCCAAGCGCCCATCTATTTCAAATTACAATTTCTTCATTATAAAAATTGTTCGTTTCGCGTAAATTTTCAATGTAGTCTTAATTAATGCCGTCGATTTTCCTGAAGTCTAAAATTACGCCGTCACTAACTCCCGCCTGAAAATTAATTACACTCTCAGCTTAATTGGAAACAAAAAAAAAAGGAAAATTAAGATGTATAGTAACATAAGGCGGCCGTAAAAACGTTCGTGAACCGCCCCCGTATCGGTAATAAGGTTTATTAAAGATGAGATCCTCTCGCGTCTGGAAAACTTTCACGTTCTTTAGAGAAAGTATGGTTTAACCTCATTCATCTTTAACTAACGCCCGCCAGCGGCGGGAACTTGCAATTATGAGGTTTGCTCATTTGGGAAATTGCTTGAAAAAAAGAAACGCCGGGGGTTGCATAATAATTGTGGTCACTGTGTGCGTAAAGGGGGAAGTCCTACCTTGAACCGAAATCCTAAACATTTTCCCTTCTTGAGAATAATAAACTTAAAAAGAAGGACAAATATTAATAAAAATACAGAAAAGGTTCGGCCATACTATGAGGACAGAAGAAAGTAACTTAGTGAAAAGTAAGTAAAACAAGAAAGAAAAAAGAAGGACGCTCATTTGGGAAATTGCTTGAAAAAAAGAAACGCCAGGGGTTGCATAATAATTGTGGTCACTGTATGCGTAAAAGGGGGAAGTCCTACCTTGAACCGAAATCCTAAACATTTTCCCTTCTTGAGAATAATAAACTTAAAAAGAAGGACAAATATTAATAAAAATACAGAAAAGGTTCGGCCATACTATGAGGACAGAAGAAAGTAACTTAGTGAAAAGTAAGTAAAACAAGAAAGAAAAAAGAAGGACGCTCATTTGGGAAATTGCTTGAAAAAAAGAAACGCCAGGGGTTGCATAATAATTGTGGTCACTGTATGCGTAAAAGGGGAAGTCCTACCTTGAACAGAAATCCTAAACATTCTCACTTCTTGAGAATAATAAACTTAAAAAGAAGGACATATATTAATAAAAATACAGAAAAGTTTTGGCCATACTATGAGGATAAAAGGAAGTAACTTAGTGAAAAGTAATTAAAACAAGAAAGAAAAAAGAAGGACCTGTTTTGCTCATTCCTCTTGACGTGGCCATCGAAAACACTTAAAAAAAATCGCAGTCACTTTACTGATACCACTTTTAACTTATCACCTTGGGCCCTCCGGAAAAATCGATAAGATATAGAACTCGATGAGAATTTATCGCGGGCTTCAGATAACGTATTAACGAATGACTATCCACTTCCGATGTTTGTACTCAATCTGAATCTACAATTTATTAAGACGTATCTTCCCAAGTCAAAGTTCATGGCGGGCTTGTTTTACACCTCGGTAACCCGATTAGATTAGAGAGAGCTTCGCCGACTAGGCCGGAACGATAAAATAAATCGCCGCCCTTATGGTTAATTAAATAACACGTGGGAAATGATTTCGTTACGGTTTTGCTTGCCGTGGATAAAGCAACAGCTTACACACATGACCAATCGCGAGGGGATCGAAATTTGTATGTGATTGGTTTTGAGAAAGTTTCCGTTTTTCTGGCAATCAAAGTTAATGGCACTTCGGAGATCTTAAAAGGTGGCCATTAGTAAGTTTTGGGATGTGACAGGCAATTAGTATTCATACTCAATCGTTCAATGAATTATCTAAATTCTAAAGGAATGCGAATGGGGTGAATTAGATTCAAAAACTCCTAAACTTACACACATAAAAATTTTTGGGAAAACCTCCCCCATAAATTCGCGGCACTTCGAATTAAAAAGTTTTTTTTTAAATTTGTTTTTCTTTTTAACGTAAACATTTCCCAGACGATAACAGGTGCGAGAAAATAGCCCAGACGAAATATTGACTAACCTTCAGATAAGTGATCTGATGTTGCATTTCGCATGTAAATAAACACAACCGCTGCGGCTCTTAATATACTGTGTACTCTAGACTTCAAAACTCCATTTACGCATACCTCATACCCAACAATAACTGAATTATTACTAGGTTAAGTCCACTTCATAAGAATACTGTCTGGCGAAATTCTTTTCACAAGAGAAATCTTCTTCGCCAAAGACTCGCCCTTGCAAACACAATCATCCCTCACGGGTTTGAATCAAACGGTCGCTGGGTCTTCCGAATTTGGGGTCGTTGATGGGGCGAGGGAGTGTATACATATTATATAGGTAAGTTATGCGGTGAATGTTTGCTTTAGAATGGAGCCGTCATTTTCAGGATCTTAACTAAACAAACTAGCGCCTGTGCGAAGACTCTAACTAACGCTCCAATCTTTTGTAAAAAATACAAAAAATTGGCAAAAGTCATATTTCACAAAAAGCCACAAATATACGGGGTATCATAGAGTGTGGTTTTCTTCTCTAATGTCGAAAATACTCTGTGTGGTTAGCAAACATTACAATATCAAACTTTTATGCTTTTTTCTAACACTTGCGATATCCATTTTTTAAATGTTAAATTGTCTGTTTTTCCTTTTATATTTTGCTTTCACCTTATTTAGGTCTGCCTTTACCACAAGATATATGTTCGATTCTATATCAGTTCTTTCTTTTTTATTTCATGTGTCCATTAACATCTTTGCTTCACTTATATATATGGTCTATTTAATTTTCATTTTCTTGTTTGGTAATATGACAGTTCTCGTTAATGAATAGGTTTCCTATTTTAAGTTGAAAGAATCCGCTTAACTCTATCAGCAACTTACCGTTTTTATTTCTTTCTCCTATGCCAGTTTCCCCATTATTCTTTCAAATCCACAGTTGTTTGAACCAGGTTTAGCATTGAGATGTCCTACTAGTATGAGAATATCTTTTTGCAATCTAAATAGTTTTCCAATAGGGTCGGGTCGTTTTGAAATGGAATAAAACAAACTGTGTGTGAGGTATTAACGAAATACTTTTTTTATTTGAAAGGCCCATGTATGGAATATGAAATCGTTCAAATGTCCGCCGCGGTTTCGTAGGCTGGCACGGATCCTATAGGTCGAATTTTCAATGACTCTGCCGCATAGATCCGGCTGAATTTGAGCGGTCGTTACGACCTATTGGCATAGACCTGCGACTTCAGAAAACCCCACAAGAAAAAGTCTGGCGGGGTCAAATCGCACGGTCTTGGTGGCCAATTCACGTCACCTCCGCGAGAGGTAACCATACCCTCAAATCGTTCATGCAGAATGTCCATCGTGGCGTTCGCTGTATGGCACGTAGCGCCGATCTGCTGGAACCACATGTCGTTCACGTCCATATCGTTCAATTCGGGCCAAAAGAAATTGGTTATCATCGATCTGTAGCGCTCGCCATTGACGGTGATGGCCTACCAACGTCGATTTCAAAGATGTACGGACTAATGACGCTGCCGGCCCAAAATCCACACCAAACGGTAACCTTTCTTGGAGACATTGTCACCTGGTGAACCTCGTGTGGGTTGGTGTCAATAGGGCAATTTTGCTTGTTGAATAGCCATTCATCAAGAAATGCGCCTCGTCGCTAAAGATTTTTCGGCCAAAATTGGGGTCCTCTTCCAAACACTCCGAAGCCCATTCAGCAAACAAACGGCGTTGTCAATGGTCATTAACTTTAAGCTCCTTGGTCAGTTGAATCTTGTACGGGTGCAGGCTCAAATCCTGACGCAAAATTCGCCTTAGTTGAAGTCTACGAAAGGCCGAGTTCTTGTGCACGGCGAGAAATTGACTGCCTCGGGTTCTCCTGCAGACTTTCACGGACAGCGGCGATGTTTACGGTCAATCTGGCGTTCCTTTGACGTTGGGTGTTCGCTGATTGTTTACCGATCCGGTCGTCTCGAATTTGGCCAACAAACGTTGGAGAGTCGACTTTGAAAAGCCACCGTGTCTGCCGTAAAATGGGCGCAACGTTTGCCCAAACGAACATTCATTTTGATAATGAAGTTTTATCATGTGGACGTGCCGCTCAATCGTGTAACTTGCCATGGTGACTTGGCATCAGATTTGACAGATGCCGCCAAAACAACATGACCGCCACAGCCTGTCAACATCGACCCGACCCTATTAGAAAACCCTTTATATAGATTACTTAGAACTTTGTTCCAAGTCGGCTTTGATTGCAATGGATTCTTTGAGTATCTTCTAGACCCTCTTTGGAGTATCTTCATCAGAAAAGTAGTTCTAACCTGGCCCTATTTATGCTCAAAGTCGTCTGTACAAGTTTCGACGCGTTTCTGAAAAGGCCTCAAATGGCCGAGATGGATGTTAGGAGATTCCATTTCAATTAAAACCAACTCACAACAAATTTTGAAATTTTAAAATCAGTTTCAAATTATGCTGTAATAGCATTATTTAGTCGCTTTATATGTAATGGTTTATTTGGCAACTAATCATAATAGCTCCTATTTGTCCATATTCATAAAATTTTAGGTTAAAAATCGGTCGCGAGATGTCGCAACCTAAAACTGATGTTTGTATTCATTAGATTATTCAGTATGGTATAAAACGTTTCTTTAAATTCCTGATACTTTGGAAATATATAAATTGCATTATTGCGAGTTTGTTTTCATTTTGGATTTAGTATTTTCTTGAAATACCTATTTTCATCATTTGATACTTCAACCATTCTTCTTTTCTCGTTAAATTGATTAAGTACAATTCTTTGTCTCGATAATTCTGTTATTAGTTGAATTCCTCGTTATCGGCGTATCACATGCTATCATTGCTGTCATCTTATATTTATTAAATATTGCTTCATTTATTCATAATATTTTTATTATACCATCCACTTCCCCAAGGGTTTGTTATAGTTTTCTTTCTTGATTTAGAGTTCCTGCATTATATGTTACTCTTTTCACTGTTTTCTTTTTTTTTACTATCCTTGATTTCATATACATTTCGACGGTTGCACGACAAAAGGAATAAGCGCCATTCACCATATTTTACAGGAAAAGCAAGGAAATGAATAATTATCAAACTTATTTAGTTTGATAAAGTCTGTTGTCATTTTCATAATCCAGAATATTATTTACAGCATTTTCTAACCATAAAACAAGCAATGATATTCTAATTTAATTTTTATTCTATATTCTTACCCCATTTGCCGGCACTTAAGCCTTTTCACTTTCACAAAGTGAGCGCTGAAGTGTCGCTTTGGCCGCACATACGCCTTTTATTTATGTTTTATTTTCGTGCTACCGTCGATTTGGTCAACTCTGTAACTTTGAATTTATTGTCCTTTTTCTTTGCAAGGTTTATCCTTCCATATTCTTCTTGTATCTATTGGTCTTTTGTCTCCGTTACTTCCAGTTTCACCTTTATTTTATTCCGTTTCCATTTCAGGATATTTATACATATTTTACCGCATCCAATTTTCACTATCTTTACCTTTGTTTTTTTCATTAACTGCTTTTTCACTAAGCCTCTTTTGTATCTCTCTCGTTCCTTTGAAATGAGGTCACAATTTATTAATAGTTTGGGATTTTACATTGTTTTTATTTTTTATCGGTAAAATTATTTAGTTTGATTAATATGCGTTTTATCATTTAACTTATATGCGTTTTTGTTTTTACTTCAATCCAATGCATTAGGCGCCACCGTCCTAGTTACGGCCCTGGACGTCGTAGTCGATGATGCGTAACTTATTCTAAAGGTGTTAGTTCGCATTTACTTACTTTTCGTCTTTAGTGAAGTCTGATTTCTGATAATTTTATAATAACAAATAATATCTTTATTCTACTTTCTGCAGATAAGCTTAATATTCTAGTACAATAGGGAATTCAATTATTTCCATACAGAAGAACAAGGGATAAAAGATGCAATATTAAAAAAAATGCATTTCTCTCTTTGGAGTAGTTAAAACAAGAGTGCTTGCCCCAACAGTAAAGATTCTTTCAGTTTCTGTGATACTAACTCATTTAAGGATAGAAATGCTTAACACTTTCTGGATAATACTAATTTCTTTAGGGATGCAAACTACTACCTCAGAATTAACTCTCTCTCTTTTCTTGGATAGAAAGATAGAAATAGCTACCGTAAGGATTGAAATGCCATTTTTGAAGCCAACACAACACTTAAACTTTATATACGAAAGGGGAAAAGGGATTGAATCTAATTTTGTCTTTAATACTGTCAACGTTGATACAATTAGTATGCTCCTAAGACGCTTTAAATCCACAGCTACCGGTAATGATGGCATTAATGTAATGATGATAAAAATGTGCTGTCCACTAATACTTCCCTATCTTACGCATATAATTAACAGCTGCATCGTTGACGGTATTGTTCCACATTGTTGGAAACATGCTCTAATTCGTCCCATCCCAAAAGTCAAGAATCCAGTGACCATATCAGAGCTTCGACCAATTAGCATACTACCATTTCTTTCTAAACTTTTTGAAAGTGTTATTACACAACAACTCACCCAATACATAAATTCTGTTGATATTTTACCCAACATACAATCTGGATTTAGAAGTGGCTACAGCTGTACAACGGCCTTGCTAAAAGTAACGGATGATATAATGCAAGCAACTGATGAAGGATTAATTATTGTTCTAACCTTATTGGATTTTAGTAAGGCATTTGACACTGTCCAGCATGATGTTTTACATACTATTTTATTATATATCGGTCTAAGCGAACAAGCTGTTAACTTAATTAATTCATATCTTTCCGAACGTAAGCAAACTGTTACAGTTGGGAACGATTGCTCTTCTCCGTTAGTAATTACGCAAGGTGTACCTCAAGGTTCTGTCATTGGGCCATTACTGTTCTCTATATATACTTCCAAATTTTTATCGGTACTGAAATACTGTTCGCCTCATGTCTACGCCGACGATACACAGTTGTATTACTCCTTCAAACCTTCCGAATGGAAAGATGCAGAAGTCAAAATTAACAGAGATCTAGAAGCCTTGTTTGCAATGTCTACAGTTCACTCTTTAAAACTGAACCCGCAAAAATCCAAAGTACTTCTTTTCGGAAAAACTAAATGTTGCAAAAATCTTACTGATATTTTAAGTATTATAATGAATGGTGCTAAAATACCATTGGCCACGAAAGCTACGAATCTAGGTGTAATTGTGGATAACAGTTTTCGTTACCGTGAACAAATTTCAAAGTATATAAGCAATGCCTATCTTTACCTAAAAAAACTGTATCCTCTCAGATCTTTTCTAAATATCAATATAAAGAAACGTTTATGTGAAGCCTTTGTTCTTTCTCAATTCTCATATTGCACCCCACTTTATCACTCTGCTTTGGATTGCATTACTATAAAACGTATACAGAAATTACAAAATTCCTGCCTGCGGTATATTTACGGAATTAAGAAATTTTGCCAAATTCACATAAACTTATTGATGCAAAGTGGCTTAATATGGAAAATAGGAGAGAGCTTCATACTTTGTCCTTATTTCATAAAATTATCTTGTACAGAATTCCTCCATATTTATATAATAAGATACGCTTTAGGTGTGATGTCCATAATGTGACGACTAGATTTCGTGGTCTTATAACACCACCACCACATAAAACATCTCTCTATGAGAGATCTTTTTCATTTACTATTTATTCAAAATATAATGATTTGCTAATGAATTCAAGTTACTAAGTTATCGTGCCTTCAAAGTTCGTTTGAAAACCATGCTATTCGTGAAGCAGAACAGATTATAATATTTTACATTTAATACTTAAGAATTGTCATTCAATTTATTGTGATCACCTCCTTTCGTTACTTACCTACAGTGCACAATGTAATTAGCTTAAATTTTCGAATAGTTCTATTTACATATATTATTTAATACATATAAATATTTAACTCTAAGTAATAGCAGTAGGCATATTTTTTTATATTATAATCTATTTAGTCAAGGTTAAGTTTAAAAGCAGTGTAGCTTCGGCATAACTGAACTTCGCCTTGTGTTTGTCTCTCTCCTCTTTTATTTGTTTATCTAAATTGTTTGGATGTGTTAATTTTCTAATTATTATTCTTGATGTAGAATATTTATGCTTTATATATCTTGATGGGAAAGACAATAAAGACGTTTATTATTATTATTAAGATTAAAGATTTTTGAAGTTAAACTTGCTAACTTCGTTTATTTTAACACCAGAAATTGATGGACAGGAGGGAACACCGAAAATGAGTTGAAAAGGTGTTAGAATTAACTCCAGATTTTTACGTGTGAATTTGGTTAGTTTATTACTTTTAGTAAGCAGTGAAGTTGTAGTTAAAAGAGCTCACATAGTTCTTTGGAATATACCATCACAATAGTGTGTGGCATGTATTTTCAGCTCTCAGGTTGAATCGTAACTAAAATTTTATAACGAAAAAAGTTACGTATTTCTACCAGAAACAAACGTGACCTTCCCTTGAATTGCAAATAAAATTTCCCCCGGAGTTAACGCGAAGACTGGGGGAGACCCAAAAAGTACATAAGTCAGTGCCATCTATTTACGCTTCGAGTTGTTTTTAAACTGTCCCCTGAACTCTTTATGCAGGCTCTGCGTAAGTCGACTGCGGTGTTTCAGGTCGTAACGTTTCCGCTGGGAGGTATTTGCTTGCTGAAATTATGCCGGAATAAATTATCTCCGTGTACTTCTTGACATTAATCTTTATGAAATTTTAAGACCCACTTCTTTAAACACGGATCGTGTTATCGACTACCGAATACAGGGCACGGCGCCTTAAAGAAGCCCACTGATAAATTAGTATTATTTAATTTGTTTATACTAAGAGGCTCTCATCAAACTTTCATTAAAAAAATAACATTATAAAACAAGCCTGGACTATTTCTTCGGGGTCTGTTATTGGCTGGGAAATGTTTACGTTCAAAATTGAAGTATCCCACATTAAATTATCTTACCTATCTGTTTTCTTTTTCTTTTATGATAGGACATGCGATAAAGCTTTATAACAAATTTACTTCACTAACCGAATGAAAAGAAAATAATATTAAAATCTGTTCATACGAAGTAGTGCAATTATGAAACTGTTCTTAATTGTGCAAACCAAAGAGCAGCAGCGGAATTCCATGCATAATTCATAGTTTTTAATAAAGTGGCACCGGCAAAGAAGAAATACATGGACCGCTGCACAAGTTCGTTTTTATTTTGCAGGCAGCAGTCGGCGGCGCGGCGTTATAACAAAGGAAACATGCTAAGCTCTCCAGAAATTCCAAATGCAGGTTGCGGGAGTCGCGCCGAGCTTTACGATAAAGCTCGAGTGGTTGACATACGTATACTTAATGCGTGAAAGTCAGTTAAGATGCTCTCTCTACGCTTTGCGCGCCTGGGAGAGCTTAATTCTCTGCACGAAGAGATTGCGTACTCTTAATATTCTTCGCGCGGGTATGTGCATATTTATGCGGCATGCTAATTATACGGTTGAAGGAAGCGCGGCGAGACTAACATAGTTGCGGGGGTTTTAGTTCTCTTTCTTTTTCAATGTACCACCACATCAATGTCTTTGAGAACAAAGATTTAAGTCTTTTTGATCTTATTTATTCCAGTTTGTCAACACTACAAAGCTAGAAGTAAGTACCGAGGTATGGAAAATAGACTTAGAATAAAGTCATAATTTTTCAAGCTATGTTCTGACTTGCAAATTTAATGTTTCCGCCAATTTCGATCATTTATAGTTGCAAATAGCGAACCTTCCATCGTTCGCAGTCATTTCTATCGTCCGATTTAACAAGTCCATTAAAAACATAATTCATAAATGCAATTTCGCGCTTCTAATAACGACCAGCAATAAAGCTGGGTCATAAATGAAGCGATAAGTATCGGTTGACTGCATAATGAGGTTATCCATATGCATACGTTGAAGTTAAAACGTCTGCTGACAATAATAAACAAAGCGAGATGCCCCAAGTACAGCGCTAATATCCTGACCAGACACGAGCGTGTGTGCTATGGTGATAGTATGGGCATTTGACGGATCAGAGCGATTTCCCAGGAGGACTCTAGATTATTGAAGATAGGACCGCTCTGGAGACCAGACGCGTGTATATGCAATCTCGTGCTAACCCAATCCATGAATACGTTCAGCGGACAAATTTAACAAATTTACAAGATAACTTGTGTAGATCCATGGTTTTTGATATCATACTTCTTGCCTTTATCTTCGAACAGAACGTTTACATAGAAAACTGTTCAGAGATTACAGGAAATTCAAACACTATACCACTTATCTCTTTCTCCTTTTTCTGCTGTCGATAGTTTCAATTATTAAATAACTTTGATACAATCGAATTAATAAAAAACAATAAATTACAAATGGGCTGATAATTGCAGTTTTTTTTAATGAAGCTACAAACTTCAAAGTTCTAGGAAGGCTCTTATCTTCTTCCTCGAATTTTTTTAATTAACAGTTTACTTGATTATCCCTGTATAATTTTTTGAAATTATTCAACTGATGATAAGATGGCAAGTCCGTGACGGTTTATAATGGTGTTCTAAAGTCTGAATTTTAAATAAAACATCGAAACCTACTAAATATTGGAAATAACTCGTTTATATTCAGTTCGTATGTCTTCAGCAATGCGACACACAGTCGGTGAATCTGGTTGTTTGCGACGCGACCTACTCGCTTTTAGAACCAAACCCTCATCGATTTGTGAAAGTTATGAAAACAAACATTGTTAAGCAAGACATTAAAAATTGAATTTCTTTTAATGGGCTTAGCAACGAGTGACTGAATTAGTATACATAGCCCCCACATACGACAACATTACCTCGGTCCAATGCATCCCTTTCCATTCAAGACCTCACTTATTATTTATTTATGTGACTTTTGAATAATAGCGATTCTATAGTTGATAGAGCAATATACAGGTGGGCTCCGATTTACTCTTCTTAAAACTTCCCCAAATAAACATCATATTTTATTTTATTTTTTAAGAATAATTCAAAACCTTGATTATAAGATATGATTCTTTATTTGAAGTCTAAATTAAACAACCGCACTCTAATCATAACGCTTCAATTCAAGTCTTGCCTCAGTATCTTCAATAATGAAATAAACGTGCAAAATATGGTTATAATTGGGCATGAAAAAAACATACTGTTATCAGTGGAGTGGTCGGTCGAGGGTTAGCCGCAGTCATTTCGTTTAAAAATACGCCTCTCCAGATTTCGCGATTAATAATTGAGACTGCGATTCGAACCTCTCGTTTCACAATCAATTACGTATTAAATCAAGCCGTGCATAAACAACGAACGCAAAGTGATTTATTAAATCGCATCAGATACGAACGTTGCCCACATTTATGTAGTTGTGGGGAACCTTTGACTGACGCTAAAACAATTACAAATCCTGATTTCATCTACATTTCCGAAATGAAAACGTTTTTATTAAAGTCTTTTACGTGAATATATAAACTAAATACGTTACAGAAGTGATTTGCAACAAACTTTGCTATAAATGCTGCCTACGTCTGATTTGAATCCCCCTGTACATTAGAGTCGGATGAAATTAATAAAAAAAAACGAATTCATAAACCTAGTTGCTTAGAATGTGTTTTTTTAATTAAAACATTTGTTATACATGTGCAATCCCTCCCTTTCTTCAAATTCCAGCTAGAAAAGTTCAAGAAAACGATAATGTGACTACTAACAAAGGATAATAATGCACCCCTGACGTTATTAAGTGAGCAGTTTCCCTCATAATTTTCCCCCCGTACCGAACAAAGATGCGCTTTGTTAGGGGGGTAGGGCCATAATAATTCAAGCGTGAGGAAACATGCATTTAAACTGCACACCACTGCATCGTTGGAGAGAGTAAAGTAAACCTCGGGGATCGTATTTAGAGAAATTATGCGCCGGAAGTGAAAATGTGGCCGCCGCCGACTCCAGGTGAATCAAAGACGCACGACGTTGACCTCGAAAATGAATCGCTGGCGAAGTGTCCCTTTCACAATAAAGAAAGTTGCATGCGATCGATGGATAAAATCGATATCCTGATTGGAAAATAAAAGTTTTTAGATAGATAGTTTGATACCTAACAGTCCCAGGGTCAGTTGGATGAAAAATAACTTGAATGCAAGTTTGGGTGTTTTATTATAAAACACTTTGTAATTCGTAAATTCTTTTTTGTTTTATTACTTAATGGATGGTTACGCTGCACAATAAAACAATTATCGTGTGTGTTTAGCAGTGATTTGCTCTACTTAAATTTTAAGCGTCGTTCCTGAAAAAGTAACCGTCACACTAAAAAATTGACGTTCACTGACGATTCGTTTAATTGTGATGGATGAGCACTAAATTATTTACACTTGGATTTACCGCGCGCGCGCGCTCGTTCATAATTACTTGATATTCGTTGCATGACGCCCGGGGTTTCACCTGGTCGCCACCCGTGTCCATAAATTGCCCCATAATTGCAAACATTTGCCGCGTTGGCAATTATTACAGTCCAGACGTTTCTTTTTTTTTTTTTTAATGCACACGTTTGCACCGAAGTTGCGCGCCACTCGGTAAATATTGCATTTTTATGTGTGCCAGGAGATTTGCCTTTGCCCAAACATATAATTCAGAATCTACGCGAAAGAGCTTTCTGGTCCCCAATTTATATCGTTGCGTTTAAATTTTATCACCGCCCAGTTTTAAGTAGTCTTCTTCTCGTATTCCTTCCACTTCTTAATTGTAATAAGTAATTTTAAAACATTTAAAATAATTCCTCTCAATATTGTCAACCCTATAACGTTGTGTCGCATGCATTTTTCATTATCCTGCTTCGAACGCCCTTCATTTTTTTTTTTTTTTTTTGGTGGAGTCGCTGAAATTTATGGCCACTGTGGTGGAATAATAGTTGAATTTTATGGTCGCAATAATTCTGAAAACTTCATCTATATGCGCCGAAATTGAGGGACACGTAGTTAACGCCCCTGCCATTATTTATGAAACACAATGTTAGAATAATTGCGCGAAGCGAATTGTTTCGTCTCTTTTTACTCGGTTTTTTTTTTTTTTTTAATAATCACATTCAACCTTTTTACCAAAACTACAACATAAATGTAACAAAATTCTGTTATATATTACTTATTATTCTAACTGCTAACTTCAAAATGCTATTTTATTAAAACCCCACACTCTAAAATATAAAAGTTATTATGATTTAATAAATTAGCAACAAACAAAGTTTTGTTTTAATATTGATGGAAACATATACTCGTCATTGAGAATACAAATAAAAATTCAGGAAAAAATTACAGTGAAATTTTACACAATATTGTGTAAAATGGAGCTGGATTATTTGGGTCTTCTAATTGGTTGTTTAATTCGACGACGATTAAGCGGCGTACGTGACTGCGAATAAACAAGAACAGAGTTGTCCGTGTTTTTACTGTTTGTCGCTTGTTTTATTTATATTGAATTTGTGAACAATAAACCGTCTGAACATGAATTCAGTACAGTGCTGCAGAAATGATTTGAAGGTAAATATGAATGTTTCTAAATTAAGTATTCCTTTATCTTATTTTGTAACGTCTATAGATGACCCAAGCCCGGACTAGTCCAGCAAGTGTTAGAATGAATTCTGCCATATTCCAGCCTGTGAATTTCTTCACAAGATCTGCACGTATTAAGACAAGGTCAAACCGACATCTTTAGTTGCCCGATTAAGAGTAAAAATTCGTTATCAGCGCCTCCGAGCACTCAGCTATGATATTCTTTCTTAGAGTTGTGTTAAACTAAAAAATACACTCGTGGACAAAAAATTCCGGACACCCAATTAATTTCTGTTATCATAGGAAAAAATTGATTTTTGTATTTGCTTTTTTTTATAACATGTGACACATCTAAATAGTAAGATTGGGAAATAAAAAAGGGGTAGTATACGTATAATTTAGCTTCAAAACTTAAGACAAGCCAAAACTGTGCAAAATTATCTTTACTCAAAAAATCTTAGTATGCTGTTTATTCAGTTTTCATAAATTGAACTGCTTTTGTTGAATGCGCATTTTAACTGTCAGGAGTGACATTATTGTTTGGACAAAATGCGACATGAAAATGTAGTTCGAGCAGTAACTTTAAATGAAGATGGGCGCAGCATAAGATACATCGAAGTACCATCCAAAACGTAATCCAGCGATATCGCCAAACTGCGGAGTACACGAGAAGACCAGGATCGGGAAGACCACGCATCACAAACCGATGACAAGACCGTTTTTTGGTGTTATCCACACTACGCGACCTTGGCTTACCATCAACGGTTTTATCTCGTCAAGTGGGAGATGTACAACATGGTACTGCAGTTTCAGCTCGAATTGTTCGCCGAAAATTGGAGGAATACGGATTGACATCAAGAAAACCTGCTGTTTGTCCCCTGTTGCTCCCAGCTCATCGTATTGGGCGACTACGTTTTGCACGTGAACATAGACATTGGACAATGGAGCAGTGGAACTCCGTATTGTTCACAGATAAGTCTCGTTTGTCTACGTTCACCAGATGGATGAGAACGTGTGTGGAGAAGGCCAGGTGAACGGTTTTCAGATTGCTGCATAGTTCAAAGAACACCATTTGGTGGTGGCTAGTGGCACGCGAAAACCGAACTTGTTCTCATTGAAAATGGTGCGTTGACGGCTGATAGGTACATCAACGAATGTTTAGCTGATCACGTTGTACTAGGGATGGGACATCGATCGATCAACATCGATGTTAGACATCGATGTTAACATCGAAAGTGCATATCGATGTTCAAGAAAACATCGACCGCCGGACATCGATGTTTGCTAACATCGATATTGAAATTCCAAATAAATGAATGAAGAATCAACATTATATTTTATTAATTTAAAGAAAAACAGTGGTGGTTTCTTTTTAATTTTAAGACAGATAATAAAAAATAAATAACGGTACTAAGTCTTGTCATATTAAAATTAATAATTAAAAAAGTATTAAGCTAAATTTCCCAAATGTTTTATTAACTGACTGTAAGAATAATATTTGTGATAATTTTTTTCCCTTAAGCCGGTTTCTCTGTTGTGTGAGGGTTTGTCCTGTTCCGCGGGCACTGATGTTCCTACAACTGTTAAAAATTTAGTGGCAGTTTTTGATAACTTAGGATAACTTTTTTTGTTTGTTTCCAAAGGATTCGCCTTGCGTGGAATTACAGGCTGTTTCAGATATGAAGAGAGTTCACAAAGATCAGTCTCCTGAGTTTGTAAATTAATATCTACAAGTCGTTGGTGATCTGCCCACAAATTAAAGGTCTCTTCTACAAAAAGATTCAGATAATTATTTTCAAAATAATATAACATAGGTAAATATAAATTTACCTGCAGCAGGCTTCAATATCCGGGAATGTTTTACTTGTAGATTTAAATTAGGTTTCTGTAATACGGAACCACCCAGTACTCGATAATAAAGGGCACTAGATTTTTTTCATTTCCAGACATTCTAACATCACTCTGAATTCAGATGCGGTTCGATGTTCGATGTTTTCATCGTAACATCGATGTTCGATCGATGATAATAAATTGTAAACATCGATGTCAAATACATCGAACATCGACGGTAAAATATCGATGTTGAGTAATCATCGATGTTTATCGCCCATCCCTACGTTGTACCATTTGCTCCATTCGTGGGTGAAAATTTTAGTTAATACACGATAACGCGCGACCACACATCGCACAGGTAGTTACGCGATATTTGAATGAAGTCAAATTCATCGATTACAATGGCCAGCTCGAAGCCCGGACTTGAACCCCATAGAAAACCTCTGGGATTCATTGGGACGACGAGTTCGGAACCGACAGCCCACACCGGTAACCATTCAAGAACTCAGAGTAGCTCTTCTTGAAGAATGGGAAACACTACACAAGAAGAGGTCTCTAACTGTTTTCAAAGTTTACCACACCGTATGGCAGAAGTCATTACAGCTCGTGGTAGCACACATCATTAGTCAACCATTTTTTTTTGTTAACGCAGTTCTGAAACCTAACCAATAAGCCAAATGAATTTCAGTTATTTTGTACACTTTTCTATTTTTCAAGTTTTTCTTATCAAAATAAATGGTCAGTTCTTTTTTTTATTCCCCATTCTTACTTTGATAACAAATAAATAGGTAATATTTCATAATTTGTAAAAATAAACGAAAACAAATTTTTCCCATTATCACACAAATTAAGTTTGGTGTTCGGATTTTTTTATCCACGAGTGTAGTAAAGGCGACTGTGGTTTAAAGAAATAATTAAGAATTCATCTCTGCCCACAATCATTTTTATATCCGTAGATACATATTTCGGCAGCTAAGCGGCTATCTTCAGTAACCACACTGTCAAGTTGAAAGCACTTCATGAAACCTAACAACCAACTAATCATATTCATAATTAGATATAGGAATATATGCAAAATGTTAATCTTCAATTTAAATTTTTTCGTGAAGTCTATATGCTACTTTATTAAATTCAGTAAAATGGTTTATTGATTTTGCAAAAAAATTAAAATTGAAGATCAACGTTTTGCATGTATTCCGTTATCTACTCATAATTATAAAAAATATAACTAAATGAATAAAAATAATAGCAAAAAGAAAATAATATATAATTATCTAAAATTAGACCGTCAAAAACAACCTACGAATAAAAGCATTATTATAATTAATCGTAGGTTTCGATGGTCTAATTTTATATATTTACACATTATTTTCTTTCTGTTATTATTTTTATTCTTTTAATTATAATTTTTAATTTTGAGTATGATAGGTGCTTGTTAGATTTCATGAAGTGTTTTTAACTTGGTAGTTTTCTGAAGATCACAGCTTAGCTGCCGAAATACGTATCTATGGATATAAAAATTATTGTGGGCGGAGATTAATTTTTAATTACAGATGTATACAAAACTAGAGCAGCAACGCCATTTGAGTGATTGTTCACACAGAGTGTATAATTCGTATACACAATATCGTTAAAAATATACTACAATTGGGTATAAATTTACTAACCTTTACTGTATTCCGAGAGGAGATTTTTGTATTATCTACCTAGCTATGAAAACATTATGCGACAATTTTCTTATGTCAAGTTTCTGTGACATTTTATAGTGCACCTTGAACTTTGGTTCCAATCGCTTACCATTTGCCCACATTTATGTCAATTTATAAAAGTACACATGAGTGGTTTGAAACTGAAACACAGAAGCGTCATAAAATTTCTATCGAAAGTAGGCAGTGACCAGAAGAATATTCATGAGAGAATGGTGGCCGTGTATGGAGAAAATAGCCCGTCCTATTTTCAAGTCAAATATTGGTGCAAGCAGTTCAAATGGAAAAAGATGACCCAAAATGTGGAAGACCTTTGAAAGCACGAACTTGTTGAAGATTTGGTGTTGACCGTCCGCCGAGTAAAATAGTTATTGCTAGAGAAATAGGAATATCAGAAAAGAGTGCTTTTAAAATTCTACACGAAGTTTTGGAATTGGAGAAATTTATTAGTCAATTAATGCGCCTTTGAGGAATTACAACATCCATCTTACAGTCCCAACCTCGCCTACTGTGTCTATTATCTCTTTCCAAAATTCAAAAAAACATTTGAGAGGACGTCGCTTCAAATCCAATGGTACTTGGAAAACGCTGTGGAGTTTATTTAGCAGAATTACCAAAAGAATTTTTTTTCGAAGGCATAGCGTTACTGGAAAAACGTTGGAATAAGTGTGCTAGTATTAATGATTCTTATGTTGAAAAATAAAATTTTGTTTGTCCGTTAATTCGTTGTTTACATAGCTAGGTAGATAACATAAAAAATTCTCCTCGTAGTTCCCAAACACTACTGTTAAATAGTACTAAATATTTGTCAATTTTTACTAAATAAATCTTTTATATAAAATAGTATTTAATTCAAGAATTTATATAACATGTTTACACTTTGTCTATAAAATTAATTTATACAATTTATAGTAACACATTTACAATTATTCGTGTTACACGATTCCTTAAAAATGAGTAATATTTTACTACAAACATTATCCAACAATCAAATGTAAATATTTTCTATTTATTGTAAGTGTTTTTATGTTAGTAACAATTTGTAGACATAGATCCTACAATTATGTTAACAAATATCATTGTTTTTTCTCCGTGTAAACACATAAATTGGCTGTTGGTATCCCCCTAACCGACGTTACGTAATGGATAAAGTTTTACCTGAAAAGTTGTAATGCTTAACAAATTTAGTGTTATTGTTATCTTTCTCCGATTAAAATACGTCTAAAAATAAGCGCTAAAAAACATGAAATAATTTTACTCCAACAAGGAAACGCTAAACTCCTGTTTCACACTGTAGAGTAAACATATTGTCCATATTTCGTTAATTCAATAAGTAGGAGATAAGTTACATTAAATAGTGAAACATTCTATCTGCAATTATGAAAATCATCACCACATTTAATCCAAAAAAGTAAAAATGTTACCCTACAGGTGTTAGGAAACACTTACACAGGGTGGAACAAAAGTATCAAATAATGGCTGTAAGTTTTCTACTTGAAAAGTTATGAAAAAATGTTTTATATAAAAGTTGTTTGATGTATTCCTACGCATACTTTGACATATATGGTTTCTTCATGTTGTCTTTTGTTTTGTTGTTATGGCAACCAACTTTGGTTTTTTAAATGGTACTTATAATTATTTTTAGTGATTTTAATACTAATTCCTTTTGGGATACAAATTACTACCTCAGAAGTTAAGTCTCTCTCTTTTCCTGGATAATAATAACTCCTTGGAAGATAGAAATAACTACTGCAAGAATTAAAATGCCACTTTTGATGACAACATTAGCACTCTTTAAAGTGAAACATTCTAACCGTTTATTTTAATGCCAGAAATGGATGGACGCGAGGCAACATAAAAAGGAGTTGTTGACAAACAGCGAGAGTTGTCGTTAATCATATTTAATCTTAAGAAAGTAATGAAACCTAAAAGAAATTACTTGTTTTCTTATTTCCCTGACAAATATTTTGCAATTCATAATCTTCAGAATTTACGTGATTTTAACTGGCAGAGAACAATTCATCCATAAATTCTATCAGAGTTTAAAGAACAAAACATCGTACCGAGAGCTATTATAACTACAAAGTATTTTATGTAGTATGCAGCGAGAATTTTATTACATCTTCGCCGGGCGTAGATTTCAAGTTGCGAACGCCCATGTTTATACATTCCGAATGCAAGACGTTGAATTGTTATTTTACAATCTGCTCGCTTTGAAAATGAGCCCCGATTATTTGTCCAGATGAAATTATACTGTCGCAAATTCCGATTGAGGAAAAGGCCCGTCCGCTTAGAACGCCCCGGGGATGCGTTATGAACGTTGTATACGTGCAAGAATTACGAGAAGAGGCAAGAAAGAGTCCACTTGTTCCTAGTATAACATAGTTGCTTCATTTTTTTTAATTTAAGTTGTAAATTTTCTTTCTTTACAAATCAAATCAATATTACCCTTCACGAATAAAGTAATTGTTTGCTTCCATTTGCTCGTTGATAAATTTTTCAATGCCGCGGCCAATTTTACGCCCCTTGAAGATATCGGCCGTACTTTTGTACTTTAAAACTCGGCTGATTTAAGAGAGTTCTGCTCATGAAGAATTCAGGGGGCGGGTTGTGGTGAAAGGTGAGCGACAAGTTGATGCGTCGGGGGAGGACAAGTCGTGTTTCATTTATTAAGCTTTATATTGTCTGAGGCGCCTTAGTTTACACACAAGAAGATGGATTGGATGCGGTGCACGCTTGATAGGATTAACCCGGAGGATGCAGAATATCGCGTGTGAAGCGCGAATGTGATTTATTATACATAAATGTAAACATATGAATATTATATGTCTCTTGCAATTCCTGTACGGGGGGGATTCCCCCAACGGAAACGCTTGTCAGTTTGCGGTGATAGGGCTACAAGAGAAACAAGGAAAGCATCTCGCGTCTGTTATATTATAGAATGGTTTCCCATTACAAAAAAGAAGAGACAAATTATGATGATTACGTAAGCTAACGTACTACCTACATTATTTAATTTATTTTACATTAAGTCCACAGCGCAAATAATAATTAAATAAACACACTGTGCTTGTTTGAAACTATATTAAATTTATTCTGCATTTAATATAATATTTACCTCGGCGTTAGCAAAATAAACTCGAACTGCTTTAGCATGTAAATAAGTACGTTGATAGGGAGGGGAGGGACTTTCCAAATTACCAATTAACCGAACGCAAATTAACTTGTGCGTGAATACGAAATTCTAAATCAAAATTTGAATGCGTCGTTCCCAAAATAAAACGTGCCATTTAAACCCTGAACTCTTAATTAAAGTGAAATGAAATGCTTTTTGGTAAATAGAATGCAAAAAGAATTCACGGCGCGGCATTAAAGATGCAATCAATCATGACTCGGTGATGACTTAAACAGCCCCAAATAAAAGAGTTTGTGTTGCGAAAGTTTCTAGTTCCTGAACATCCTGGACAAAGCCTGCGCGAGCTTTTCAACGGGAGTGGTTTTTAAGCGTCGCGCCGCCGTCGCCGTGTCACTTAATTTCCACCGTCGCTAATTTAATACCCCCTGTGTTTTCACTCGACCAAATTTCCACTGCATTTATTATGCTCGCCGCCGCTACCTGCTTCATAAAATTTGCAGGGCCCAAGCTAACCGAAATTTATTCAATGACCCCCTCACACTGACACTGGAGTGACAAGAATGATATTTCGATCCGTTTTGGAAATTAATATTTATATTTATTTTAAGCTTTGAATGATGTTGTTTCTACTCTTAAATTGCTTATTATCTTTCGCATAATGAACACATCTAGTCCTTAGCGTAATTAGTTTCCATCTTAAGCAACGCTACAAGGAAAATTTACTGTTGCTATTAAATTTAATCTTTATTGCACTATTATACATACCTTCCCCTCTTTCATGTAAAAGCGTATCAAATTTGCCCCGTTAAAAAAATCTATTTACGATTTAAATACGGTATGTGCGTTAACAGCAGCTCGTGAGGAGAGGGATACAGCGATTTTTAAATTTAATTTTCGCGATTTTATCAGCAAACAATTTCCGTACGTTGATGATATACTGCAGCAGCAAGTAACGAACGAACCAATTCGTTAAATATCGACGATTTACCACCACACAGGAGGAGACTTGCTGATACTTCATCATTTTCCCGAGACAAGAAAAGCTACCGTGAAAACGGTTTCTACAAAGAAATTACATCAAGCTCCGAGAGAACGTCACGGGCGGTGAAAGAACATTGAATTACAAGAGAAGGATTATTTTCAATTGTGTGTCGCTTTCGTTGCAACTACGTAAATTACGTTTCAAAGCACAGTGGCTCGTTAAGGAGCAGCGACGGTTTCTTCATATTCGGAGAGCTTCGCTTACCAATCAGACAGTTAAAACAACTTAAATTTCAACGTCAAAGGCAACAAATGAATACATTGTTAACGTCAGCGCTGTTATTCCCAATAAGGAACACAATCCGTCGCCCCCTTCGAAACATGAAGAGTTGAGAAAAAAAAAATCTTATGCGGAAGCGCTGTAAATATTGATAAGCTCAGAGTAAGTCAGAGAGTTGACCCTTCTTGAAAATCAGAATGGGTTTTCCAGTCCCGGACGCGTTTTCTTTCTCTGCATATTCTATTGAAAGTTTTACGATGAAAATGAAATGCGAGCTGGAGGGGTGGGTCGCTTTTTAAATAGAAAATTGTGGTTTGCAGTTGAAAAATATTGCCTGCGTATAATGGGAAATTTTGCTTTTAAATTTGTTATGTCATTGCATTTCTACTGTGTACACATAAACATTTTTGGGAAAATTGTTATCCCCCTAGCCGATGTTACAATATGGATGAAGTTTTACCCGAAATGTTGTAATGGTTAACAAATTTAGTGTTATCTTTCGTCGATTAAATGCTTCTAAAAATAAGTGTTAAAAAAAGGTGAAAAAATAATCTTAATCCAACAAGGATAAGCTCAACTCCTGTTTAGCAGCGTACAGTAAACATATTATCCATAATTTGTTAATTTAATAAGTAGGAGATTAGTTATACTAATTAGTAAAATATTCTATCTGCGTTGACGAAAGTCATCACCGGATTTAATCCAAAAATGTTAAAACGTTATCCTTAAGGTGTTAGTTCACACTTAATTACATTTTGCCTATCGGTAAACTCTGATGTATGTGGGAAGGGTTTCATTGATGTTCTCATTACAAGTTATGACTAATATATGCCTACCAACTTGCTTGCTTTAGAATGGAACCGTCGTTTTATTCGTGCATTAAATTGTGTAATAGCAACCAAAAATGGGTATTACACCATATAAGCTATTTTACTGAGCAAAAATGTTGATCTAATATCGGGAAATATTGGCAAGGCCTTATGAACATATTTATTCCACTTTCTCCAGATACGCTTAATATTGCGATAAGGGATTAAATTATTTCCACACAAAAGAACAAGGGATAAAAGATTAAAATTAATCTACTAATTATTATTAATATTAAAAAAGGGCAATTCTCTCTTTGGAGTAGTTAAAATATAAGTGAAAATACAAGTGACTGCCCCAACAATAAAGATTCTTTCATTTTTTGGATAATACTACCTCCTTGAACGATAGAAATGCTTAAAATTTCCGGATAATAGTTAGGGATACAAACTACTCCCTCAGAAGTTAAGTCTCCCTCTTTTCCTGGATAATGTTAACTCCTTAAAAGGTAGTAATAACTACCGAAAGGATTACAATGCTGCTCTTGAAGATAAAATTAATACTTTTTAAAGTTAAACGTTCTAACTCTAATTTTGACAATAGAAACGGATGGACGCGAGGGAGTACCGAAAAATAGTTGAAAAGTGTGAGATTTTTAATATCCATTAACGATCTTTTTGCACTCTAGTAGGCCATGTTTTAAATTTCGCAAAGAACAATAACTAAAATTTTGAAAGCAGGACCTGACAATTTGAAAACATCTTCATCTGGCAGACGTAAAAAGACGGATATATTTACAAATGACATGTTTCGGAAAGATTTGCAACGACTAATTTGGCAATATAATTTGAAAAATGAATATTTCACTTGGGACAAATTACTTACAGACGCTAGCGATACTTTGGAATTTAAAGGGAGAAGAACAACTTTATTCAAAATTGTGAAATCTATGGGTTATAAACACGCAAAATTTTATGTGAACAAAATTTCTTTTTTGAGCAAATTCTTACAGTTTTAAAATTCTAGTGAAAATGCACTGCTCCAAGAAATTAACGCACCATGCAAAAAATAAGAAATTTTCGTGTTCTTTATTTAAAGTTTATAGAGGTTGGCGTTGGTTTTAAACTGCTAATTGTATGACGTTCATTTGTCAAACATTTATTGATATTTGGTTGTCATTTAAGGGTGATTACATAAAATTAAATCACATACGAGATTCATTAGACAAAGAATCAATTTCTGTTTTAATTTTTAAGTCCTAGTTTCTATTGTTAAAGTAATTTTATTGTTTTTTTTTGTTTCTTCTCATTATGCAACGTGAATCTCGAAATTTGACCAGTGAAGAATGTGCTCAAGCAGTGGTATTGTCAGAAGAAGGCTGGAGCTATCGTCGAATAGGAGAAAGGTTCGGTGAATGGTGAACAGATATATAGACACTGGTAATTATTCTCGAAGACCTGGGCAAGGTAGACATCGTACAACAACCCGTATTCAGGATCGTTTTTTGAGACTTTCTGCTTTAAGACAGAGATTCGTTACAAGCAGAAATTTGCAATCGCAATTGCGGGATGTGCATGGTATTCAAATTAGTAACGTAACAATTCGTAAACGTCTTAAGGAAGTTAATTTGGTATGTCGAGTGTTTGCCCGAGGTCCAGCTTTATCCGTTGATCATCGAAGAGCTCGCTCGGAGTTTGCTAGACTTCATGTGAATTGGTTGCAGGACGACTGGGGTCGAGTTCTCTTTACAGATGAATCCAGATTTTGTCTGTATAACTGTGATAGACGCATTCGTGTGTACCGACGACCAAATGAGCGGTATGCTCAGTGTACCCCTCTGAATACAACATTGTTTGGCGGAGGTTCTGTTATGGTATGGGGAGGGATTTCTTTGACAGTTCGCACGGACTTAGTAGTGTTGCATAATAGAATTCTCAATGCTGATGGGCACATAACGGACATTCTGCAAGATAATGTTGTGCCATTTGCGCACTATATCGGACAAAATTTTTTATTAATGCAAGATAATGCTCGGCCCCACTGCTCGGATAGTTCAAAATTACTTCGGAGAGGTTGGTATCGACACCAGGGCTTGGCCAGCAAGAAGTCCTGACGTCAATCCTATTGAGCACGTCTGGACATTCTTGGTAGGCGCTTGAGAGAATATTCGGACCATGCCAACAACTTGCAAGAGGTGGGACGCCGGCTTGTGGAAATATGGAATGGATTGGATCAGAATGATATATCTTCAGTTATTTTGAGTATGGGTCGTCGATGTCAATCAGTTATTCAAAATAGAGGTGGAAATACCCGATATTGATATATTTTTTTTTAAGTTGTTTTTCGATTTAATTGGTTTTCAGTTTTTTTTTTTTGCTTGTAGAAAATAATTTTATAAGACATTAAACAATTGTTATTAAACTGTTTTAAATCAACGTCAACCGCTATAAATTTTAAATAAAGAAAACGAATATTTCTTATTTTATTGCGTGGTGCATTAATTTCTTGGAGCAGTGTATAATATTCGTGTACCTCGATGAAATGTGGATCTACCAAAATAGGTCTGCGGTTCGTCGATGGATATACGAAATAGGTAAGTAACCCAACCAAAATTAAAAGTGAAGGGAAACGTTTTACAATTTTGCATGCGGGAACAAAACTTGGCTTTTTGGAAGGACGTGACTTGTTACTTGACTCGACGAACAGTGACAGAGACTACCATAAAAACATGAATGCAGAAATTTTTCAAAATTGGGTGGTTAATCAGCTTATTCCTGCACTAGGCAAGTTGCAACGAAAATGTGTGATGGTGATGGACAATGCACCATATCACTCGGTGCAGTTGGACAAACCACCCACATTTTCCTGTAAAAAAGGTCAAATACAATGTCGAAATTGAGGGCAAAATTACAAAAAAACAATTATGACTGACGTAATTTTGAAGGAGCACGGTTATAAAGTTCTTAGATTGCCTCCATACCATTGTCAATACAATCCTATTGAGATTGCATGGGGGCAATGCAAAGGCTTTTACAATAAGCACATAAGTTCGCAACCAGTATCGAAAGATAGGGTTGCAAATTTATGGCATGAGGCTCTTTCAAAATGTAATCCCCGACATGTAACAAAATTTTTGTAATCATTGTGAAAAATTAATTTCAGAAGACTGGACGAAACATATTTTCATTATTACATTAGGAGAATCTGATTCAGAATCAGAAATTGATGATGAATCAGATTCTTCTATGGAATCAATGGAAGGGGAATAGGGAACATCTAATTTGGCATCAAAATTTTATAGTGTAGAAAACGCATGTATATCTGTAAAATTTATAAATAGACTGCGACGATCCTTTTAGCAGTCAAAATTAATAGCCACGAATATGCACAAATATAAGCAGATTTGCAGAATTCTAGTGTTAGCAGAAGAATCTGATGGTTTGCGTATTAGAAGAGGTAGTGAAAGTAGACATAATTTTAAATGAGATCTAGCTTATGGTCTTCTCGGGAAAAATGATAAAATATTTTACATAAATATGGTCATGGAAAAGGTTCTGATACACCGGCAGCAGCAAGAAGATCCTGTTATTTAAATACCCCTTCATATAATGCTTTTGCGCCACCTGCAGCGCACCTCTACATCATTGCCAGGCACCAAACTCGAAGCCCCTTCAGAAATTCATCCCGGCCTCGAGTATTCACCCCTTCTGCGATAGCGAGGTGAAAATGGCCGCGAACCCTATAATAAGACCATCCAGGGCCTGAGAACGACAGTTCTTCGGTCTGAACAAGTCCGAAAAAAACTCCTGGCTGAACAAGCCATCCTCACAGGCTGCACAAACCGATACACCTCTCCAGCCACTACACAAGTAGCAAGATCCATTTAGCCACACCACTGTGCACAAGATTCTACGAAAACACAAACAAACATTCTGTCACTATTGTTTATTATCATATCTGGAGTCACATTTGTTAATAAAGAAACACTTCTTCGCTTTGGAGCACAATTGTTGACTAAGAACACGCAAACAACACACCTCACCCCAAACTTTCTCAATTAAAAAAATAATTAATCATTAAACGTTTATTCGAGACGATATTTCTCGTTTTCATGGAATACTTTGTACAGCACAATTGAACTGGCAACATTGGCAGTGGCAGTTTTCAAAAACGTAACCACAAAATTAAAAACGAACGTCAATCAAATTTCTGACAAGTATATTTTTTTATGGTACCAACAAGAATGCCACCCTAGCACGGCAAAAAGATCGTGAGTAGCTTATATGTGTGTAAGTCTATTTTAGCAACATAAAAGGAAAAATATTTTTGATCAATTTCACGTAAAAATTGTCCTCTGACGAAATTATTGAGCGGTGCCATCGTGTTAGTAAAAGCACAGGAGTTAAGCCGCGGGGTATTATTGTGAAATTTACTTCTTATGTGTGACGAAGTATGGTTTTCCATAGTAAGCAAAAATTGAGGGGCACGCGTATTTCAATCAAAGAGGACCTAACTAACTTGAACGTGTTGACGTAACGTTTCCTTTGCTCCCTGAAATTATTGACTTTAAAAATATTGTTTCCTTGTGTAATTACGACATTATTGGTGTGTGTGAAACATGACTAAATATACTTCTGGACAAAATTAAGGGACCACCAGTAAATTCAAAATAAATTTAAAACAAGATAACGAAATTTAATGAAACGAATAAATATAGAAATCTAAGTATCTCCTTACAGTTTAGTTGATTTAAGGGCTATTAAATTTAACAAACTTTAAAATACTTTAAATTTTTAAAATACCATTGGCCTTCTCATGAACTTATATCCTAATTTGTAACAAGTTAACAAAATTAAAATTATTAATAGCGTGTATGGCCTCATCTTACAGCAATACACGCTGCTAATCTTCTTGGCATGCTTGAGATTAAGTTTCGTATACTTTCTTGAGGGATCTGTTCTCATTCTTGAGCAAGCATGTTAGAGAGCTCATCAAGTGTTACTGGTGCGTTTTTTAATTTTGTTCCCCAATTGATCCCGGAGATGCTCAATAGGATTGAGATCAGGGCTTTTGGCAGGCCACTCCAAACTTTGGATATTTGCATCTCTCAACGTAGCTGTGACAATGTTAGGTGTATGAGGTTTGGCATTGTCTTGAATAAAAATGAATCCATTGCCGAAATTTTCGGCAAATGATTGAACATGGGGTACAATAATCTCGTCTCTAGATCTTCTTGCTGTTAGCGACCCATTTCGTATCAAAACCAATTCAGTACGACCATTAAATTGTATGCCACTCCGAACCATTACAGACCCCCTACCAAATTTGTCAAATTCTTGAATGGTACATGGTGCAAATCGCTCGCCTGGTCTTCGCATGACAAGAGCACGACGATATTCTTGCTTAGAACTTAGGACTCGTCCGAAAAGAAAACGGAGTTCCATTGCCCTTCGTCCCAAACTTGATGATTTTGACAAAAGTTTAAGCGATTTCTTTTGTGCGTAGCTGTGAGAGTTGGACGGGTTGCTGGTTTTCTAGCCGACAAATTGACTTATTTTAGTCTTCTTTTTAGTGTTTTGGTAGAGATTTCTTTTCCAGTGGCCCTAAGAGGACGCCTTAGTTATGCTGAACAGAATTCCTCTCGCGTTCAAATTCCTTATACCATCGATAAATTGTAGCCAAGGAAGGTGTTTGTTCACTAAAAGCCGAATGTAAACTATTTTTGCACTCATAAGCGCTTAAACCTTTTTTAAAACCATAATAAATCATGATTCGAAAATGCTCTCTGGTTAATTCCAGTTTTTACTTGTAATATCACTTTGAAAAATTAGTAACTTGGGTTCTAACGAACGTAACTTCAACAACTAAACTTTAAATGACAGATAAAGAGTCGCTTTAAATAAATAACACCGTATATTTTGTGTTTGACGGCCTACTAGATCTTCTTATTTTCAACTTTACCCTCGTATTTACTAAATAAATATTGGTTGTCGTTATCTGTTCATGCTTATAATCGAGCCACTTAAAAACTGAAATTTAAGCATACGTACACTCTTTCCTTCTTTTTATTTACGTTTTTATTTGTTGCGTAACAGTAGCAATGAAAAGTATATAAATCATTGTTAAAAACTTACGTATATATGTGATAACGTCTGTACACAAGTTCATTTTAGATTTGTCGCAGTGAAAGAAAGAAATCGTTTCATATTGTGTATTATAAATTGTTTGCATATACCGAGTGTATAAATATGTAATGTATGCATTCTTTATAAGGGGGATTATAACTAAAAGTTAAATTTTGGAATAACATTAACGATTGTTGAGATCCACATAAGATCCCCATCGGCCATTCTCTGTATAATTTTTATCTATACTGGTGCTTAAAAGTATCAAAATGAAAAGCAACAGAATCGTTTGTGAACTTCCATAACGCCGATCATCCGGATACTTTTAAGCACCAGTACACGAATCTACTCACAAGCCTTTTCTACACTAAACGTGTCCATTTGTTTTTAGCAATTCCTTATGAGCCTTTTTAGTTGCTTTAGATTTTGTGCTGTCCATCCTTTTTGATGTAGTACTAGAGAACTAAATCGCCCCCAAAAAATTCTTCGATTGGTCGACATTGAAGTCAATTACTTGGGACCTTTTCTGTGGGTTTCTTTTTCTCGACAGAACTGACCGTTTTCTTAAGTGCTCTTTTTTATAAACATCCCAATTGATTGTCAATGCGGTAAGTTTAAAAAAAGGGCCCTGGAAAAATACATGCATTGGGCAATACGTTTCTTAAAACGTGCTACACTTTACCGGTACACTAATCGTGAGAAGTAAATTAAAAAGACTTTTATATGTATATAAAAGGACAACTACTTCTTAAAATTTTAAACAAATTGCTTTCTTCTGCAACATATTTTAAAGCCACCAGGTATCTAATGACTCTTTCAAGCAATAATTAAGGTGACTGTAAATAGAAGCTTGGTGAGTTCAAACACTAAATATTTTATTGCTTGAGTTCGTCAGTTCCGGTTGAGTGTTTTGCTTGCAACCGTTCGAGTTCTGTTAACTTGAACTTCACGCGAAAAACAAACTTGCTAGATCGAACTTTGGAAGTGGCATGTCTACACACTCCAAGGATGACGTACGAGTATTGACTATTTGTCGGGAAACTTGCTTGGAAACGCGCAAACTTAAATACGAATGCACCAATGTAAATCGGCTTAAGTTTTAAACGATGTTCATTGCAAACCATGTTTTTTAAAGAGAATTCCGAGAGCTTTGGCTTTAATGTACACCAATCACACAAATCTAGTTGCTATAAATTGAATTTTTGAATATGAAATGAAAAATCCTTGTGCCTAAATTGAATTAAATTATCTGAGAATTCGTAAGTGCAAATTAAATTAGTATTAATTAGCGATGTAAATTAAAAAGAAAAGTAGTATTCCTGGCTACAAATGATTACGTTTAGAAAAAAACGCACGGCATGCTGATGCAAGAATGGGGTACATTTTTCTACGTGAAAAAATGCTCAGGTGTCAGGCCCTACTTAACAACTACAGAGCTCAGGATTTGTAACTCGCCGCCTGGGAAATGTAATGGTATTTCCCTGTACTGGTATATTCATTGCGACATATGTCTGACGTTTGCTTTATACGAAGAGTAAACCCCCACAATATGCATTTTAACATTGCACTGAACTATATTACAATTATTTACTTATTAAACAACAGATTTTTTAAAATACAGTATATGCAAGTGTAAAATGGAATAAATCAAATTTACTTGTCAACGTCACAGTTTTTCAAAGAAATGAATTTTGTAATTCCGTTGAAACCCGAACGTTTCCCATTAATGTTAGTGTCAACAATAAACGGCACTGGAGGGCCCCAGCGAAAATCGTTGATCAACAATTCATTCCGACAAGCATAATTCAGCAGTTTTATTTCGATTTTGAAATCCAGATTCGCTGTGCACGATATATTGCAAACAGCTAATTTATCTTCGAATCTGCACGAAACTGCACAAAACTGTTTGCCGTTGGTGCGGTGGTTACGTTAACATCATCAAAACGATTTATTTGCCTATTAAAACTAATCGCTGCGAAAGTTTCTATAATTACGTACTAAGAATTAATTAAAATTAATTTTATTTTTGTATTAATAAACAAGTTGTACACTAAGAATATGCTAATGGTTTAAAAATTAATTCATAATAATGAAATATGAAACTATCAAAACTGAATTTATTTATTCTAATTAAACTGAGACTTCTAAAATTTAATCTAAACGAGAATGTAACTAAAGTGATAAGGGAATCTTAGAACGAGAAATCTTAGACCAATTAGAAGGAAATTTCGGTTCTTCGGCGTGCGTACACGTGTTAACTAACTAACGAAGTCCGTAGCCTGTCAATTTGGTAGATTTATGGAAATCGTAGAAAAGGGGGGAAACGCATGTAAGGAAACATTTTCGTCTATCACGGCCGCGGACCCACGTCACTGCCTGCCATTTAGGGGGCCGTTAAAACGCGCCTTTTAGCCGAGAAAAATTTATCGAAGCCACTGAGCGAACTCGCCTGACAACATTAACCCCCCAAACATAAAAATGTCGCCTTATTTCTGAATAACACTTTACAGCAAGTAAGGACCTCCTTGATCCTGCGAGAGGAAAAATTCACGCGTTAAAATTTAACCGAATCGGAATTTAATAGTCACGGATGCTATTATTTAATTCGGAATTAATTAAATCGGGCCGAACTTTAAATTAAATGAACTTTATTAATTACTGGCCGCAATTCCGCCGCCTCCACGCTCCCGGATTAATATTTTCGGAACGGCAAAGATCTCCACAGAGAATTGAAGTATTTTCAGGAAGAGACCAGCACTAGTTTTAACTTTTTAAACACACAACATAATATTCAATTTTTTTACATTAATTTTATGTAAACAGAAGTCAAATACATTAAGGTCATATTTTTATTTGAGGTCTTCTCGTAAGTCAGCTATTATTCTAATCACATCAATTTCAAGGCACCAGAAGGCGCGTGACTTATTTTTTAAGCAAATAATCACCTTGCAAGAAACTAATTACCATCATGTTCAGTACGTTGGGGTAATTTAGTCCAATCAAATTAGTATGTAAGTACGTTTGGATGGAGAGTTGAACAGTGCATTTCGATGTCATTTTAACAATTCACATAACACTTGCGTCCAAATCGACACATTAAACAAAACTATCAAACAGCATCACCGAGTAATTTCTGCAAAACTTGTGCTGCGAATAACTAAATACTACCTGCACTAATTATTTATTAGAGTAAACAATTTCATTATCGTCAGAGAATCCTGAAGTAGTTGAGACACAAATAATTAACCTGCGAAACTTATCTACCAACCTAGAAGTATGTACAGTAGACGAGTTAGTAAAATAACATAAATAATAAATAAGTGAGACCGTTAGTACGCTTTAAAATTTTTTATAGTTAATCCCGTAACTAATACTAGTACCTCCTACTTTAACGACACCATAAACCAAACCAAACGACTGCGTTATCAAACCCTCCTCCTCGCGTCCTTTTTTTTTTTTTTCTTCTTTTATGTTATCCGAGCATAAATATTTAATGCAGCTTTAGAGGAAGTTTATTCCTCCTCGCTAATGCATCGGGGTAATGTTATTCTTATAGATATTCCGTCGTCCTTCTTAATTTGCATAATCCCCGTTATCTATCAATAATGTTCGAGAAGTATTCGGATCCGTTCCGAAACGCTCGGGTTTCCTTATTAAATTCATGAGACGGGGCTAACAAGAATCCAATTGCCAGACAACTTTGATTGCAGATGTCATGTACAAACAAAGAACGAGAGGAATCCGTTCCTCCTTAATCCCGCAATCTGTATGGATAATCCCCGGCAATTTTCATTTCCTAAGAGAATAAGTTGAAATTGTCACCCTTTTTTTGCTTCTTATTGTTATTCAATAACTCTTTGTCGACGTGGAAAGTTGATATAATCGGAGTTTCCTTTGGGAATGGAGGATTTGCAACGAACTTAGAGATTTCATGAGATTTCTTAACTAACAAGCAATATTTTGTTTTATTTACACACCCTAAACATATAGTCTGCCCTCAAATAGTGTAATACATATTTTATAAAATACTAACAGTACATAAGTGTTATTTCATTACAGTGGATAATAGAATTTCACTTGTGGCTCTTCTAATTGTTTATTTACAATCACTGGCACCGTTGAAGTGCTAAATCGATTAATTATGCTCGCTAATCCTGTTAAAATAGATACAACAAAATTCAGTACATCCAACTCAGAGAGATACATCGCTTATTGTAACGTTTTGAACGTAGTGGTGTTGAATTTTTTATTTTTTTTTGAAAAGGGCACATGCAAATACTTTGATTTAATTTTTCTTCTTCGTCCTTAAAAAGCACGGCGAAACCATGAATACTAAGGCAAAAAAAAATACAAACACGCATTAACTAAATTCATCACAAATAAAACGAGCGACGCCCGTTTATAATTGAAACAGAATATTTAAAATGAAACACGGGCGCGCGTAAATACATAAATTAAATCGAATCGCTTCGGGGAAGAGGTTTCTTTTTTCAATGTTTTAGATAAATTTTCTTTTTGTTAAAAAACGAAGGCATCGTAAACAAACCGGATGCTCTTGAAGGAGGAATAATAAGAAATGCTTTGATTAAGGGTAAAAAAATTACCGGGGTTTGTAAGTATTGCGTTTAATTTTTTTTACTACCTCAGAGAAAAAAAACTTTGTTCTTTGCCATTATAATCTGATGTGAAAGCGTTAAATCACAGAAAATTTTGACTGGAATAGAAAAGGGAAATGTTTTGAATATTTTAAAGGCAAGCGAGGTAAAATCAAATGAAAATGCTGCTAAACAAAATTTAGTCAAAAAAATGTAATTTTTCGACGTGGTCCCCAATATGTTCTATCATAGATAATACTTCTCTCCAGATAGCCAACGAGACAGGAAAGAATGGACGCTCTAAAAATTGTTTGTAAAATATTCAATAGATGTCACTTGTATACACAAATTCTAAAACTGAACATTTGTCACAAACTATTAGCTAATTTCGAACCCTAATTGGCTCAATTGCCGCCAGATGTTTCTTTTAAATAACAGACAAATAAGCGTAACTAACACCGAGTTTGTCTCCAAATTGGGGTGTCAAATATAAAACATTTGATGAGCCTTCTGTCTAGTTCTATTATCTGTGGTTCCATGCACGTTCTCCACCGATTTCAAAAATTCTTTTGGTAATTTCATCATTGCCTTGAAATTTCTTCCTACTTAATGTCTCTTTCGGTAGACCAAAAACGTGGTAATCGTTTGGCGTGAAGTCGAAAGAATAAGGAGGATGTGGTGGACATTCAAATTTTAAACCTTGGAGATGGTTACCACGGTTTGGCTTCTGATGGTAGAGTTTGATATGGTTCTTTAGAAGTAACATTAGTAACAGTAACCCCAAAAGACAATTATGTCATTTCTCGACTTGGCCCCCGTTACATTCCATTCTTAAAAGTGCTTGAATACCCGAAGGAAAATTTTCGTTTGGTCGCTTCATCATTGCTCTGAATTTTCTTCCCACCTAACGCTAATAATTAAGTGGTCCAAAGGCGTGATAATGTTTCTAGCGAGGTTGAAGGAACAAGGGAATGTGGTTGGCACTCAAGTTTCAAATCTTGGTTGATTGCCGCCATTTCGCTTCCGATGGTGTGGCTCGACATGGTTCTTTGGGAGTACTGGGTATGTGACATTAGTAACACTAACTCCAAGTCCTCCAAAAAACAAATATGTTACTTTTCGACATGGTCCCCATTAGGTTCTATGCATGTCCTTTTCAAAGTGCTTGAATATCCGAAGGGAAAAAATTCCTTTAGTTACTTCATCATAGCTTCTTTCCACCTAATTCCTTTTTAAGTGAACCACAAATATGGTAATCGTCTGGAGCGAGGTTAAAGAAATAAGGTAATGTGGTAGACACTCGAACGTCAAATCTTGGATGGTTGCTATCGTTTTGCTTCTGATGGCAGGCTTGATGCGACAACAAAAAAAAAAGTAAACCCATCAAATATATAAAAGAAGACATTCCAAATAACTATTTGTCACACTGTTAATAATAACCCCGTTAGACCTTCAAAATTAACTTTTTGCATCCCTAGAAAGGGCCAACGAAACCTTCCCTGCCGAGTTGCGAGTGAACTCTTTTGGGTTTTTGTGAAGTGGTGTAACACCATTCTTCACTTGTTCTTTTGATTTCAGGTGGATGACTCAAGACTCGTCCCCAATCAGAATTCTTGTCTTCTGTTTCATACCGTGGTAAAATTTTTTTACAAACATCAACCCGCCGCCGTTATTTTATTTCTGGAGTCAATTGCTTTGCTTGGAGTTGGACGGTGTC
The DNA here is from genome assembly GCA_039766575.1 of Serrognathus titanus. NCBI lineage: Eukaryota > Metazoa > Arthropoda > Insecta > Coleoptera > Lucanidae > Serrognathus > Serrognathus titanus. The sequence continues at coordinate 3,962,802 of CM077911.1, forward strand.
ATGCGTAATCGTAATCAATTCCGGCATTATAAATTGATTTACTTGACCATCTCGGGGTGAATCAACCACCTCGTTTTTAAACTTAATGCACTAGCTGGAGTGACAAACATTAATTTCCGTAGCGTAGCTTCATTCCGAAATGGATATTATTGGGGTTTCACCTCTTCACTGCACAAAAAACGAAATCTAACAGAACAGGGATCTGGTCTCCTCCCTAGGTTTACATTTGACACTGCCTCGTACTTGACTTTTGGAGAAAAAAGTTCTCTATCTAAGCTTTGACTGAAATTTGGGTAACGATTTAGGCCGTGTTGTATACAAGCAGGTTTAAATTTAAATCAAGCTTAAACCCTTAATAACGATCACATGATTTAAGTTTTGGTTTAAAATTAAGCTGGAATTGTACAATTGGGCCTAAAAAGGATAAGGCAAATTTGCAGATTTGGGATATTTTGAGATAATTAATACGAAAAATCTTTAAGCAAGTAAAAGATAAGGGAGGAAGATGGAGAAGAGTCGTATTCTCTGCTTTAATGTTTGGAGGTCTATTGAAATAAATATGAGCTTTTAGTTAATCCCAAAGGGAATCATCCAAACGGGTTAAATCTGGAGATCTTTCTGATCATTCAATAAATCCCCGGAAATATTTGGTCGAGGTATTCCCGTACTGGACGTACATAATGAGAAGGCACACTATCTTGCTGTAACCAGATTCTGGGATCGGATGAATCAAGATCTTCTTCTTTGGGAAATAATACCTCTAAAGCAGGAATTAATTCACACTGGAGAAAGTCCAGACATTGATGACCACTCAGCGTTCCAACAAAAAAGTATGGTCCAATAATTCGATTACCCACTATCCAAGCCCACACTTAAGCTTTTGGTGATATTGTATAGTCGCCTTCATCATCCAATGCGAATTTTCAACCACCCAATAACGGCAATTTGCTTTTTGACGATATCATTTAAGCAAAATAATGTTTCATCAGAAAAAATGCAGGATTTGAACTAGAGTTCCATCATTGTCTCGCAAAATTGCGCTCGTCGATAAAAATCATCATCGGACAGCTCTTACACCAAGTGCTATGTAATCGTTAAAATGATATCACACATTCCACTTTACATTTAATTACAAACAACTTACAATTGTTTTTACCACTTGCTAGAACCATAACAACTCCTGTCGAATATTGGCACTTTCATCAATATCCGAGTTCTTTAACAACCGATTTTGAAAAAAATTTATTTATTGTATTCAGCATAAAAATGCTATTAAATGAGGTATCACAAGGAGTACTTTGCTATTTGAATTTTTAAAGTTGGGGTTGCTAGCGCTCAGGGGTTGAGGGATGGGGCGTTGAAAATCTCATCTTTAAATGATGATTTAAAAATGAAAATCGACGCATACGAGCATTTTTCTGAAACATTTTCCACAACCATTTTATAGAATTTATCTGTTTGTTTCGAGCAACACTGTGTGTATGTAAATAGAACTCGTTATTGGAACAACTCGATTTGTGGCTTCTCTCCCGTAACAGTTAGGAACTTTTTTTTATAAGAACCATCCAAGAGTGGCCGATAAATTCGGAAAACACTGTATGTAAATGTCCAAAAGTAATCAAGAACATTGTAAATTATAAAGAGTAAGAAGTGAACTTTATGCCCAAAGGAGATACTCGCAGGCAGGCAGATGTAGAGGAGAAAAGAAAAATCATCGACCAGACAAGAAAATGCTTCAATCTTCAAATACATAACATAATAGAAGGGGCTCCAATAATTTTAATTAACAATAAATTGCTAAATAATTTTGTAATTGTAACTACATTTCAATTGAAAATTTTTGTAACAGCTGCTTTTAATTAGTATTCTTTTTTCCAACAATGAAATCAGTCGATTGTCACTTGCGTAAACTTTATTTTTTTATTGAAGGCTTTACATTTCAAAGTGGATAGTAGACAGGATGGTTACACGCATACATCCACGTATACTTTCCTGTTGACATACTTACATAAATTACGTATTTTTTTAATTTAATTTAATTCAGAAAATTAAAACACAACATCCAACACAAAAAACGGTCGAGTGAAAGTTGAAGGAGCGCATCGTTCGGTGCCGCAACGTGTTCGATTTCTACAGGCCATTAACATATTTAAAACTCGTCCTTATCTTTGTTTGAAACAGAAACACAGTTTTTGTTTTTTGACTGCCCCGCTCCTAAAATACCACGACCTTGAACTTTACCTAAAGCTTGACAAAAAACGAAAGGCGCGTCGAAAGACTTTCCGTCTCGCAACTTTCCACACAGTTTTCCTGTAAATATCCAATGCGAATACGAACGAGAACTTTCCCGCGAAAGTAAAAACTTAGCAAACTCGAATTTAAATGCAAAAAACTCGTACAGATGGCGGGTATTTATTTATTTATCCGATTAAACACTTACCTCGAATCAAACTTCGTTCCATCTGCGAGTGTGCCGGTGTAATGCATGGTCAGGGTATCTCCTGATTTACTTTTAACGTCACATATTTCGGGGGTGCTAATCACATCAATTTTAATCTCGTCCTTGGCGCAAACTGCCGACGAAAGGATTAAAAGAGCAAAACTGAAACCGACTAGGAACTTCATGTTGAACGACGAGCCGCAACTTTAAACTGACTAAACGAAGTAAAGAAAGTGCCACGAGTACTTGGCCACGCTGCAAGTGGGAGAATCCCACTCTGTTTCTCGCTTCGTCCACAGAAATTTATGTGAGATAGCGCATCCTGAAGCCACAAGTCGAATTTTGATTGGCCGATCCGCGCACGTGACAACACACATGAATGTGACGTGCCGTTATTTACTCACCGGATAATCCTTTGCCGGTAAAAACTCTTCAACTACATCGACAATACTCTCTTCGGTAATCGTTTTTATTCCTCCCTATTTTTTTAATCCTAGTGGGATTATGATTTATTTATCTGCGCAACTGATTTTACCATTAGCAGTTTCGACTTGGAGTGAACGGATAATTCTGAGCGTAGTTTACAAAAGGGATGAACGTGGGAAATGTTTGTTTCTTTATTGTTCATTTGCAAAGAGGATTTCGTAATAACAATTTCCAACCAACCCACTATGAGGCAATGTATTTTATGTTTGCATAGCAAAATATCTTTTTGTATAAAATTAAATTATCTTGAAAATTCTGAAATGGTAAATTTCTTTAATGAAGATCAAGCTCTGGAAAATTTTATGTACAGGTGTCCCTCATCATGGATTTACAATTAAAGAAAATAAAGAAATAAATCTTACTGTGCACTGGAGCATGTTTCGCTCATTTGGCATCCCTCTTGAATAATTTTCTTGCAGTTCAATTAAGAATACGTCAGAAATGCAATTTTAATTTATGCAACAGAAAGTATTGATGAGTTTCTCATTAAAATTTTAATTAATTATTAATCTGTTTCAGAAAAAACACAAAGAAAACGTATTTTAATTAAAACGAAAATGGTTACGTAAGAAAAAAAACTTTCTAAATTTAATGAAAACAAAATAATCTCTACTACATGTAAACTGCAAAATGTAAATGATATACTAAGTCCCCAAATACCACCCCCCTCGACCCCTCAATAACCATTGATATTCTCGTCTGCATAAAACTTACGTATTCAAGGCCTTTACCAGGTCCAACTCTTTACTTCAACCTATTGCAGAGGAGAGGATTTTTACGTCTTTCGAATTTTGTTTTATTATTTTAGGGTGTGCGAATTGAACTATTTGCTTTTATTTCGGAAAATAAATTAATTAAAAAACACTTGAAACGACACTTTGTAAAGAGACCACTTACAAAAGTTATTGTTGATAGAAACCTACAAGAAAAATCTTTTAATTATTTTTATCAGAACAATTAAAGTCTGACGTGTATGAATAAGTAGGTCCTTCTTCGCTTGACCCACTGGCATTGTACCAAATGTATAAAAATTTACTATTGCTTACACTTAAGAATTATCATTAATTTACATCCTCATCAAGGAACTTTCTTTTAAAACAGAAGGTACCTATCATACTGTTTTATGTTTCTTAAATTTTGTCTAGAAAAGGACATACAGGATGGCATAGTACTATATTACATAAAAAACACAAAAAAGTTTCGCAAAAAAGTTGTAGAGCACGTTTTAACAGTTTACGTTAATTTTGGTTAATTTTATTTTAACCGAGGAAGTAGGTAAACGGCTTTTGATGTCAATTATGTTTATCTATTAAGTTACAAATAAAACACTCACATGTTATTCTATATTTGAATATTACTTGAAGAGCTGATGATACTAACTTAGTTTCAGTAGTTAGTTCTTCAAGTACTATCCAACTATGTGATAAAAAAAACATAAATTTGGTGTACTTTTTAGACAATACATAAACATTCTGTACAATTAAAAAGTTTATTGATAGAAAAAGCCATTTTAACACATTCTCAAAGCTCTGGGATACATTTAGATTGATTATGCAAGATAATATAAGCTACATTCTAGGTTGAACGCAGAGAAAACTGCATCATACAAGCTGCAGGTGAAAGTAAATGAAATTGAAAATGGCTAGGCTAATCAGATGAGACAAGCTACATTATTCTGCTCATTAACGAACTCCAATAGCTTGAGAGCTAAATCCTGTTCATTTGTATATTTGATGATAAAGTAGATGGCATCAAAGGTTTTAGAAACAAAAAATAGTGTCAAAAATTTTATTCTTAAAGGAATTAAGATGTTCATAAGGCCTCGCCAGTATTCCCCCATAAATAAAGCTTGTATCATCTCTAGTGTCATTTGTTATTATATCAGTATCTTTTATCCACTTTTTATTGCTATTATATTTAATCCGCGAATAAAATGACGGTTCTAAAGCAAGCATTCTCCGCAGTTGATAGCCCATATACCAGTCATAACTTGTGAAGAGAACGTTAATGAATCCCTTCCCTCTTACTTCAGAATAAGTAAAGTGTTAACTAACACCTTTAGGATAACATTTTTACTTTTTTGGATTAGCTGTGATGCTGATTTTCACCAATGCAGATAAAATATTTTACTATTTAGTGTAACTTTTCTCCTACTTATTGAATTGACGAAACATGGATATATGTTTACTGTACGGACTTAAACAGGTGTTGGGTTTTTTTTTTGACCAGAACCCGTCTGCAAAGTATGCAGCCATTTAGACTTATTGTGCGCGCCCTGGTTTTCTTACCGCAACCATTCAGTGAGGCGTGTTCCCTGCATCAACTGGTTCAGGTTTTTCACTGATTGCGTGTTGAAATCTTCGGGAACTATCATGAGATGTCCGAATATACGCTGTTTGCGATTTGCCAGCGCATCACATTTACACAAAATGTGCATTGCTGTCTCTGGTTCTCCATTGCAGAGTCTACGGTTTAGATACCCATTGAATTTACCAATCCTCCACAGATGCTCCTTAACAGTCAGGTGTCCTGTTAGTAACCCCGTGGTGATCTTGAGTTGCTTAAAAGCAAAAGTTCTGCAGATCTTTTTTGCAAGAGCCTCTAGGGAAGGTCTTGCTGTGGCGATATCCTGGTCTGCTTAGGTAGTTTCTTTTATGTTCCTCGTTTATCCAGTCACTCCAAAGCCCCGAATAACGTTCTTGGTTATACCTCGGACAGGTTAAGGGCCAAGGTATGCCACCCGCACTTAAGCATTCCCACCAGTTTGGAAGAGATCTTTGGGCTTACCAAAGCCTTCAAAGCGGCCTGGCTATCGGTTAGGATAAAGATCCGCTAATTTGTGTAAGCCCTCCTTTTGTTTTCCCGCGCACATTGTAATATGGCGTATATTTCTGTTTGGAATACGGACGCAAATTGGCCCAACGGGAAACATAAATTCTCCTTTAGTCTATGCCCATATATTCCAGACCCGGCATCAATCTCAGTTCTGGAGCCGTCCGTATACCAGATTAGACTTCCAGGAAGAAAGTTCTGTTCAGGTTCCCGATGCTCAAATTCATTAATTTCTATCTAGCAGGTTTATATTGCCTTTGGGAGCCATAAAGTCCGTCTTCATATCGAGTAAAGGACTCCTTATGCTGCCAACGATACTTGTATGACCCGTACTTGTATTAAATGAGTGACATGAATGCTGCAATCTGTGGAGTCCTCGTCTTGCCTCTCCCAATATCACAATGTGTAAGGGAGGGAGATCTAGAAGGGTTTCCATTGCAGCGGTGGGCGTTGTGCTCATCGCCCCCGTTATGCCTAGACAAGCAAGTCTTTGTACCCTGCTCAGTCTAAGTTTGATGGTTTCCTGCTTGACCTAGGGCCACCACACCGAGGCCACATAGGTTATTGTGGGTCTGACCATTCTGGTGAACAACCAATGCACCATACTTGGTTTTAAGCCATACATACTATCATAGGCTCGTCTGTGGCCATCGATCGCCTGACTATCTTGTCTAAGTGTTGGTTCCAGGTAAGTTTGGAGTCAAAAATCACTCCAGGGTACTTTACCTTTACCTTTCACGAAGACGCTGAAGACCTAAACCCTCTAAGATTCGCCTTCGAGTGAATGGTATAAATGGCACAAAGGTGGTTTTTTGAGGACTGATCCTCTGACCTTTCACCTCGGCCCACCTTGTTACTACATTTAGGGCAACTTGATTTGGTCCCTGACAGTGTTATTGAATTTCCCTTGTACGGGTATGACTAAATCATCGGCATACCCTAAGGGATCAAAGCTTTCACCGCTAAGTCGTCTTAGAAACACGTCCATGACGAGGTTCCACAACAGGAGGGACAGTACACCTCCCTACAGACGCCCCCCCTCTCACCCCAGCCATCAGAGTGTCGTCTAGTAGTGATGTGTAGACCACCTTTCCTTTGAGCATGCAATTAATTCACCTGCAGCAAATTTCTTCCACCCCTCTACCCCTTAGAGCAGTGGTGATGGAGTCGAAGGATGTATTGTCAAACCTGTTGAATAGGCAAACTCGTATTGGTGTAGGGGTCTAGCGATCACAACACCACCCTTTATATGCCCTTCGAGTATTTTCTCCATTGTCTTTAATATAAAGGCATAAGACTAATGGGTCTAAAAGCTTTTGCCTGAGTGTAGTCCACCCGACCAGTTTTTGGTATAAATACCACTCTGATCAGTCTCCACACTCTTGGCAAATAGCCCAGGCTCTTAGAATCATGCAGATTCTGGTGAGCAGAAGGTCCCAGCCCTTCTACAGCATGGCTGGTATTACCCCGTCCGGACCCGGGGATTTGTAACTATCAAAAGAGTTTATTGCCCATTTGGTACTAGGAAACGTTATAACTCTCCTGGCAGAACTCCATTCCTTTGAAAACAAGGGCATCCGGAACCTGGCTATTCCAGTCAGCAGGCTCAACGTCAATGACTGTTGACTCAGGAAAATGAACCCGAAACATTTCAGTCATAGTTTTTTTTTTCCTGTTCTAGTGAATTCTCCGGTAGGTTTTGCCAGAGAATTTAGGTATCCTTGAAGGGACTTTGAGAGCATTTTATGCCTGGCACATTCTGGAGTACCTTCAATTTCCTCCACGATGCCCTCTTGGACATTCTGAGTGTTTTATTGTATTCAGTTAGGAATATTTTGTCTTCCTCCCACCTTCCTGATACTTTTGGTGTTGGGCTTATCCTTGTTAGAGTATAATTATTTTACCTTTTTTAAACATATTTTTAGACGCATTTTAATCGGGAAAAAGATTATAACACTAAATTTATTAAGCATTATAACTTTTCAAGTAAAACTTTATCCAAGCTTCAAAAAGATTTATGGTTTAACGGTACTTATAAAATAGTTATTTCTGTTTTTCTTGTTTTTGTTTTAGGTGTAACTTCAGCGCAAATATCATCAGCTTCGATAGATTACCACCACGCCATGTGTTTATCAAGTGTTCACAATAATGTGTTTGTTTTAGGAGCGTAAATTGCAAACACGCTTCGACTCTGCACCAACCCCCACACGATAAGACCTAGTTTACTAATTTCATCCGTTTTCATTACACCACGCCAACTAGAACACCTAACGACATCAACGTGGGAGATATCAATTAATTTGAAAAGTATAACAGTTGCAAAATTCATGATTATTTGTCTAATTTGGATGTGATGAATTCATAATCAAGGAACTCAAGATTTTAATTAATAAGGTGAAGAAGTACTTACATAGGTATTAAATAATTCATTCAAATTAAATGTGTTTGCAAGGGGAGCTCATATTTGCATAGAGTAAACTTTCTGAATTAATTACCTTAAGCGTATGTGGTAGCCTATCTGTATTATTACTTTCACGTTTTTATACGGGTGTTATTTCGCATTATACATTGAAATAAATTCGCACAGTAAAGGCGGGCGTAATGACGCAGTTAATAATGCGAATTCGGAACATGAGAAGTGGAACGTGTATTTGATTTATTTTTTCGTTTACGTTCCATTAATTTGCGCTTTAATGTGCCTCGCAGATAAACAGGGTGCGAACAGGGAGGCGAAAAACGTAAAACAAGAAAAGGATCAATGTAATACCCGTGTTACTCCGCAGATACCTTTGAGAGATTATGCTTTTTTTGGGTATCGCTCGGAAGAAACTAAATTACCTCGGAAAGAAAACTACGAGAGTGAATATAAATCAAAGAGATAATTTCTGCCTTGCATCTGAGAGATTTCCACGAGTAATTATGAAGTTAATAGCAGTTCCACGCAATGTGAAAACTAGAAACTAGAAATATAGTTCTACCTTAGCAAGATAAAAGGAAGGATATTTTTGGCAATAATTATGATGATTAATTTCATACAACACTTTAAATATTTTTTCGTGTAAAAATGCCGAAATTCTAAAGCTTTTGAAGCATGTTATTTACTAAGTAAATATTGGATGTCGTTATCTGTTCGCGCTTATAACAAGACACTTAAGAAACTGATATTTAAAAGTACATACACTCTTTCCTTCTTTTTCTTTGCGTTTTTATTTGTTACGTAACAGTAGCCATGAAAAGTATATAAATCACTGTTAAAAACTTACGTATGTATGTGACAGCGTTTGTATACAAGTCCATTTTACATTTTTCGCGGTGAAAGAAAGAAATCGTTTCGTACTTTATATTATAAATTGTTTGTATATACCGTGTGTATAAATATGTAATATAGACATTCTTTATGAAGGCGAGCATAACTAAAAGTTAAACTTTGGAATAACATTAACGATTGTCGAGATCCACATAAAGTCCTCATCGGCAATTATCCGTATACTAGTGCTTAAAAGTATCCGAATCGTTCGAATTTGACCATACTATGAACTTCCACGGCGCCAGGCGATCACGCCGGTTGTCCGGATACTTTTAAGGGCAGCATCGTTCACTGTGATTGTGAAGGTCTACGAGTTCAAGTTTTCTGATCTATTTGGCTATCAAATCACTTGCAGTAAAAAGCATTGAAGTAAACACTGTAATCTAGGGGCGTACGGAGCCCGTTTTTCGAAAAAATTTTATTATCATAAAGAAAATTACGTGTCAATATACGCTATGTTTGATACACGATTAAACGTTGAACTAAAACCGGCTCTGTACGCCCCTAGATTACTTAATGCAGATTCCGTTCTATGTTTATTTATAACCATAAGTGCAATAGATTTTGTAAAAAACTTGAACAGTGAGCGACGGATTTGCACTTTTCCCACATACATCTGCCTATATTTCAGGGGCAATAAGCCGGACTTATGTAGTATGATTGTACTGCGGAACACAGATTCTGAACGTGAGAAGGCAACTGCGCTGACATGAAGATAGTTAGAAGTACTCTTCTTTTTACACCGGAACAGATACTGAATCGCTAGTTTTGCGTGTTGGCAATATACACCGTGTCCACGGTTTGGGTTCACTAGAGGAAAAACTTTTTTATTTTCCACTTTTCTTGACCTATAAACGAAATAAATATTACACAAAATAATAAATTCCCATTAATAACTGAAAAACTTAGGAAATTTGTCTTTTAATTCTCGTAAAATGTTGTTAAAATTCTATTAAAAATTATGTCAGCTAGGGTCGGGCGGTATTATGAATTTGATATAATATCACAAAGAAATTATTTTTTACTAAATCTCTTGTAGGTTCTTAAAATTTAAAAAATCAAATAAAAAATTTTAAACTTAATTTTAATAGCGCACGTAGTCATAAAGTAAATAATACATTGTTCGGCGATATTGTTTATCATTTTCCTTTAAATACTTAGTTTTAGTGAAATCATAATCAATCAATTATGTAATGTAACCGTAAAATAAGTTATTAGAAGTGAGTAGTTATAATTAATTAATGTATTAATGATGCAGTAAACAATTATTCATATCTTATTTTTCTCAAACTCTTGCTATTGTTTCCGGTAGATAAATTATTTGCTTCAACTGATTACATGAATCACTCGCATTTCTTAGCTGAAAATATTTAACTTTTTCAAACCCCTGCATTGTGACCCATACTGACCCTCGTAATGTGTACAGCCCTTATCATTATGTTAGTATTAGATAGTAATTAATATATAAACCCAAAAACAGGAAGTTCAGTCAGAATTACACATGTAAGTACGCATGTTCGTGTTAATCAGCGTTCCTCGCCTCATTAAACTATTGACTGTGGCTGTGAAGACATCGAAACTCTGAAAAAGACGTTAAAGCGATCATACCCTTCACGTAAAACGAGCCAACGAAAGCGTATGCGTTTGTCTCGATCTTTTTTGAAAGAGTAAGTCATGTACTAAATTTTTGTTAAATTATTTTTTGCACGATCTCAAAATAATGAGCAATTTTAGTCCCTAAATTAAGGGAGTAAAGTAGCTGTATTATTTCCTTGGGCAAAAATCATGGCCAATTTAATATGCTCTTTGTCATCCATCAGAACCGATGTGATTTTGTGATGTTGACAGTCGAAAATAATTTCAAAACTTTAAGCTTTTTTCATCAAAATCGTCGGGTTATGCAAAAAATAGTATAAACACCTCGGGAGTGAATGATTTTTCCCCTCGGTATTTGAACCCTTGGGCTACAAACTACACTTCAGGTTAAAATCATACACTTCACTGTCTTGATGTATAATTTACTATTCTTTTATCTTTCAAATAGATTGGGAAATTGCATAGGTAGAAATGGACAAGTGGAGGAGGAAAACGTAATGACTTGGGAGCAGTTTGAAAAAGAAAAGAAGTAATTTTTATTAGTATTAGAAGAAACACAAAAGAATATGCAGCATGATCAATGTTTACAAGGAACTTTGCTCTGGAAAGAAGAACGCCGTACACATGGAGCCTCGTTAGTAAAAATCTAATATTTTCAAATTTTAAGGAAAATGTGCCGACCAGATGGGGCAATGAACACGAAACAATTGCACTTTCACAGTTTAAACAAATGCTGCCAGATACAGAGCGGTCAAAAATTATGTGTGATTGTAGTTTATTTATTATTATTTATTTTCCTTACCTAGGGGCAACACCAGATGGGTTGTTTGGTGAAGATGGCATAATTGAAGCGAAATGTTTCTACAAGGCAGCTGCTTTATCACCTATTGAAGCAATTAATAATAAGGAAATTTAGTTTGCCAAGATTATTGACGGTAAAATTTCAATGAAAAGGAATCATAAATATTATTATCAGGTGCAAGGACAATTGCACATAACTAAACGTAATTATTATCAGGATTGGAAAAAGAAACAATTGCAAGAGATGACGAATTTTGGCTTAACGATATGTTGCCCAAAATAAAACTATTCTACGAAAATTGTCTGTTACCCGAGTTAATAAATCCTAGATTTACAATAAGGCCAATAAGAGATCTTCGAAAAGAGCAATGGTAAACCTCCCCTTAATTAATTGTTTGAATAATTTATTTGTACATACCTACATATTATATTATACGAGTATATTATTTTACATATTACATAATAAATTATTTTTTTCCAATATTTCACTCCCTTTTTGGTTTACATAAACTTGATTTTATTTATAATAATATATATTATAAGAATTTATAATATATACAGATTAACTGATACTTCTATATATATTTAAAGTCAGTGGTAATTAAATATACTATTTGCTTGACAATAATCTGTTTCTTTTTTATGCAAAGTTTGTTATACATCAAATGTTATTATATATTTTCAACACGCAAAACTAGCGGTTCAGCTTCGGTGCAAGAGTAATGGAAATAGAAATCTTGCTGCCAGACCCACTCACATGTCTTTTGTACATACACTAAACGTATCCATTCTTTTAAAGCAATTCCTAATAAGCCTTTTTAGTTGCTTTAGATTTTGTACTGCCAATCCTTTTTGGTGTAGAGAACTAAATCGCCCCAAAGAAAAATCTTCGATTGGTCGACATTGGAGTCGATTACCTGGGACCTCTTATGTGGGTTTCTTTTTCTCGACAGAACTGATTGTTTTCTGAAGTGCACTTTCTATTAACATCCCGATTGATTGTCAATCCGGTAAGTTTCTTAGAACGTGTTTTCCACGTGCTACATTTTGCCAGTGCACTAATCGTGAGTAACAAATTAAAAAGTTAAAACATCGCCATATTGAGAAAGTAAAAGTGAAGGAAAAGAAAGTTGAAGGTCGTTCGCGATGTCAATAAATTATTGAAACATTGACTTCGCGATTTCACTCGGTTGTTGGAGGACGTTCTTAGTCACTTCGCTGTATACATACCTTAAAAAAATTAATCGCGCAATTTATTTGAATTTCACCGCAACTATTTCGCAGACAACAGATTTATTAATTCGTCGATGAGGTCTTTTCAAAAACGAACTTTCTTTTTTGCGTACTGATTCTATTTGGCAGATGAAAGTTTGCGAATGCGAGCTCAATAAGTTAGCGAATAAATAAAAACTAGAAACTTCCAGATAAGAAAATAGAATTTGAAAAAAAATAGAATTATTTTAGAACACCTAACCGGGTTAATTCCGTCCATCCACTCTCTGTGAAAGTAGACCTCAACAGATAGAAGCGATAAATTCTAAAACAAAAGCAAAGGAAAATATGCTCGTCCTGACGATCTGCCTTACAAACTTATCCATTATCTACAATGCAGTAATCCGACGCTAAATTAAAACATAATACGCATGCATTGGAACCCATTGTAACGACATGAAATTTCTAATTAACCTGTCGCCAGGACAAAAGCTCATTGTGTTTTTGTATAAAATTTATACCGCCTGCGATGCTCTTTATGCGATGCTAATTTTAATAACGCCGCAGAATGCTGGGAACTAATTCCGCATAAAAGTCCGGAATATTGAATGTAATTGCATTGTTCGTGGATGCATAAGCGCGCCTTTATTACCCATCTACCATATTCGAGGAGCGCGTTTGAATTCGTTGCAAATCAGCGTAGATTATTAACTAAATTTAACTGGAAGTTTAGTTGCCTACGTGTGCGCGAATAAATTGCACGTAACTAAATAATTTATTTATAAAACTGGTTTGCTTTTGCTAAGCAGATTTTATACGATATACATATTTTGAAAACTTTTTATTGTATTTGGCGCATTAAAAAAATGTATTCACTGAAGGAGATTAATAAATCATTAAGATTTATGTAACGAAAATGGTCTACTTGAAATTTAACACAGTAATAAACCGAGCGCATAAAATTTTAATTGCCCGGCGTGTAAAGCGCTGATGTTACGTTGTATTTTATATCGGAAGATAATCCTGTCGTTATCTCAAGTGGACATTTTCATCAAATTCTTGAAATTTCAGTAACAAGTTTTAATGGTCAATAAGGGGCGGCGAAGCAGAGGCCAGATAACATCTAATTCGATACACTTTTATAGACAGCTGACAGATACAGAAATCAGCACAGGTACTTGACAATCATATATGAAATTGAATTAGCAGAGTTTTCGAATAAAAAAGTTTAATCAAATTAGAATTTTAAAAATTAGTCAACCGTACACACAAAAATTTGGAGTTAATTTAACACTTTTTCAACTCCTTTTCGGTGTTGTCTCGTGTTCATCCGTTTCAAGGAATTAATATTATCCAGGAAAAGAAAGAGACTTAACTTCTGAGGGAGTAGTTTGTATCCCTAAACGAATTAGTATTATTCAGAAAGTGTGAAGCATTTCTATCTTTAAAGGAGTTAGTATTATCCAGAAAATTAAAGAATTTTTACTGCCGAGGCAATCACTTATATCTTAACTTATATTTTAACTACTCCAAAAAGAGGAATGCATTTTTTTAATATTGTATATTTTATCCCTTGTTCTTTCATGTGAAGTGTTTGAATTCCTTGTTACACTAGAATATTGAGCTTATCTGGAGGAAGAGAAGTAAAGGCGTAAAGTACTCAGTTTGCTGCTGAAGCGTTGGACAAAAATGAACAAGTGGATGTCATTTATACAGATTTCGCCAAAGCCTTCGATCGTATAGACCATTTTGTCTTGCTTCATAAATTAGATTTGCTTGAACTAAGTTATAATCTTACTAAATTATTACACTCTTATCTATCTAATAGATTGCAATATGTTAGTTATAACGAGCATACATCATGTTATTATCCCACAAAATTAGGAGTACCTCAGGGTTCTAATTTAGGTCCTTTGCTTTTCTTGATTTTTATCAATGATCTTTGTGACTTAGTGAACTGTAACTGTCTACTCTTTGGAGATGACGCAAAATTCTTTAATAAAATTTCTTCATTGTATTATATTAGAAAATATTCAACGAAACTTTTTGAAATATCTTTATTTTAAGGAAAAACGAGTTTACCCTGAAAGAGGCTATAATTATAAACAACTCTGAAGTTTTTTTAATGTGTCTTCACTAAAATATAGACGTAAAGAAAGGGCTCTGATTTTTCTATACAAACTATTACACAACGAAGTTGATTGTCCGGCACGTTTTTGCCAACTCAACTTGTACACTCCGATATCTTAAATCCGAAATAATTGTACTTTTTACTCGTCCACGCCAAGAACAAATATCTTATTGAAAGCATCTGTGCACGTCATGTCAGCTCTTTTTAATAAAATTTGCGAGGACTGTGATATTTTCAACTGTAGTTTATCGACTGTAATTCAATCATATCAACTTGCTAATGTTTAACTTCACATTATGTCAGCTGTTTATAATGGAATTTATGAGTATTGTAATGTTTCCTATTGTAATTTAACAACTTTAATTAAATCATACTAGCTTGCCAGTGTATAACCTTATAAAGATAGATATAGTCATGCAATTGCTTAACGTAGCTTAATTTTAATTTTGTAAATGCCATTTTCTTCTCCAGTTTTCCAGTTTGTGTTTAGTAGTATACTTAATTAGTAATTAGTTTCTAAGTCTACCTTGCACTAGCCAAAACTAGTAGGGTTATACAATTTACTGTGTAGATTAAATTTGAACTAAAATACTCCGTTTTTCATTTATTAATTGATCTACACTATAATGGGTTTCCATCAAGAAATTATTATCATTATTATTAGTAATAAGCATTGCCTGGTTTTCTGGCCTATCATAACATCCCGTAATTCTGCGAAATGCACTTTCTTTGTTCCGCGGATCTATTACTTCGCGGAAGGATGAATGCAGGGTGGCATTCACTGTTTTACTGCTTCGCGGAAGAATAAATGCAGGATGATATTATTATCAATCCCCCTCTTTTTAGATTTTCAGTTTAAAAATTCTGTACACAGATTAAATTTAAGTCAGATTCTCTCTCTGGGTTCTGATTTCACAACAACGTCTTGCCAATATTGCCCGGAAAATAAAGCTTATATCTACGGTGTCATTTTTATTATATCATTACTTTTACCTACTTTTTGTTGCTATTATATTTAATGTGGTAGGCATATACTAATCATAACTTGTAACGAGAACGTCAATCAATCGCTTCCCTCACATCAGAATTTACCAACTAAGAGAACCAATACCTTTAGGACAACATTTCACCAACGCAGATAGAATATTTTACTATTTAATGTAATTTAACTCCCACTTATTGAATTAACGAATTATGGATAGCACGTTTGCTGTACGATGTTACACAGGAGTTGAGCTTATCCTTGTTAGAGTAAACTTATTTCACCTTTTTTTAACACTTATTTTTAGACGTATTTGAATCAGGAAAAGATAACAATAACACTAAATTTGTTGAGCATTACCACTTTTCAAATAAAACTTTATCCATATTATAACACCGATTACGAGGATAACAATTTGTGTGTAAATGAAAACGTTGCCATAAGGCCAAGAGCATGATCTTAACGAAATGTAATCGCAATGTTTTAGAAAAAAATAATCGGTGTCCCTACAAGATCGCCTCACAAAATATATGTATTGAAACGGTCGCGGATTTGTTACTTAAAAACAAATCGGGTTTTTTGCTTGTTTAAATTGTAAATACCAAAGAAAAGTAATTTTACGAGGCGGAGAATGCCACCGGGAAGCGACGGTTTCCAAATTACGGCCTTTTCGAACACACAGTTCGAAAACTGCACTTGGTGCTGTCGGCCATAAATCAGACTGCCTTCAAGTTTTCTCCATACGCTTTAGAATCTTTGAAAAAATTTGTCCCGCAGGTACTCGAGAAATTTTGTTAGTTTTAGAAAAAGGATCATATTATATCGCCAGCAGAAAGGAATTTGTTTTGTTTGGGAATTGTTAACGAAAGGACGGGAAATAATAAATATGTCAATCGACACTTGTATAGCGTCGAGTTATTTTGAAGAATTTGGAAAGTTTCAACCATGTGCGGGAAACCCGGGGCGTCAAGTATCTGTCAGACTAATTACTGTTCGGTAATTTAATAGTCCAAGGCAACGAGAAGGAGGAGTGATTTTTTCTGAACTAAAATAGTGGTTATTGGTCAAGGAGGTTTTTAAAATTTGCTTCTGGGGCATAGGGAGGAGTTTAATTTGTAGCTCGCGAAGAGAAAATCGGAAACGCAAGGCAGAAAGATTCTAATCGTTCTAACGAGCAGTTGAATTTTAATTTAACTCGAGAAGTTCTTTGCTGAGTACTTTGCAGTTGTTTTCATTTATTTTTCATAATTAGAATTAAATCATATCAGTTCGGGACGGTCAAAATAGAGTGTTAAGAAAAGGGCAATTAAAACAAACAAAAAAACTCGAACCGCACCGCGAATTTAACGACGCGAGTAGATGATAATAAAAACCAGTGTGCGAGTGTGTGAGGTGCGCATCGCGAAACGCGGATAGGTAAAATTGCATGAATTTATATTTCTTTTCATATACTTGGTTGTATAAATTTGTTAAAAATTATTTTAAGTCTATTTCAAATACAGTGTATTTTTTTTGTAATTTAGTTCTACCCTTTTTGCGATATATTCTGGCAATTCAGAGACACGCTATCGGTGTTATTTCGATTTGTTCAGGAAAATATGCAGCACCAACCACTGGCCGGGCAAAGTTATATCTGCCGACGAACATAGTGCGGCCAGCACAGTCTAACTCAGAAATCAAGGCAAATTTAATACTCGTTACGATTTCCGTAAAATTACGAGGGCAAACAATTTGAACTTACACCCTGTGTATGGACTGAAGTGCTGTCTTTGCCGAAAGGTTTGCAGGTTAATTGTAAGCAATTTGTCGAGAGACTGAAAGTGCCATAACCGCAAAAGCGGAGTGCCAAAAAACAGCCAATCGGGTCCTTTGCGCAAGCAAATTAGTTCGTTAAAGGTTTAGCCGACGAAAAACGACGTAGAGGGATCTGAAAAAAGGCGTACATTGTACCACCCTCTAACGGCCCGGAGGACGTAGTAAACAAATATTCTACCCAAGGAGCCTGATTAATTACGTTAATTAGCTAGAGTTAGGGTTATCCCATCACCTCTGAAAAGAGCCCTTGAAAAACTACCTTGCAAATTGATCGCCTAGGCGGCCTTTTGTATCACATACTTCTCCGAACATCTGATTAATCAATTAATTAATTATTAATTAATTAATGAATTAATAATTAATCAATCAATTTTTTTTGCAATAAATCATTAATTAAACTTAACGTCCCGCTTTTTTATTGATACGTATTTAGTTCCTTTAATCTCTCAAATTTATGCACCGTCTCACCAGAATTAGAATCCAGTTACGATAACGCAGGGTCAAGTTTAATTATACGATCACGAACAATAGGCATTAAAAGGTTTTAATTGTGGGAATTTCAGAAAAGAGGTCGACGCAGGTAGCCTGTAGTATTGTGGAGTAATATTGCTTAGCCCCAGCTAGCTCTAAAACGCAACGGTAGCAGGTAGTTCGGTAGACAGTGTCTAGACGTTTAGGAATTGCATGGTATTGACAATAACATTGTCGACCTTTTTTGAAATTTCTCGGTAATTACGCGTTTAGTTTTCATTTAGTTAATAAATTTTTCGGTCCATTTAATGATTTTGTCAATAAGTTTAGTTTGTTTTTGTTTGGACCGTGTTTATTAGTTATTTAGTTGTCCGAAAAGTCAACAAACTAGGTGGCACGTCTGGGCGCGTGTATTAAAAATTGAAATGTTTTAGAAGTTTCGACATCTTCTCATTTTATAACATTAAAAGTGAACTAATAAAATTTATGTATTTTAATATAACAAATTTGTTGGAGACAAAAAGGATCATCGTCTTCCTTGAAGACTACACAAAGGCACGTCGAAACATAAACTAAAAACTCACGCATAATTCGGTGCGTGATGCTTTCAGCGGAGTGCATTATTTATGATATTAAAATACGCCGGACCTACGCGAAGTATGCGGAAAGAATATTTAAAGCTTTAACCGTAAAGTTTCCATACGAAGGAAACGCAAAAAAGTATCTACCAGGATTCTGCACGAAGATGTTAGAGATTAAGGTTTAAGAGGGTCTCGCCCGTATTCTATTGTTTGTACGTGAATATAAAATGTTAGAACAAAAATGAAACTCTCAATTAATTCAAGGAATTAATTTCTAATATCGAATTTCGCAGTTAGTAGGCAGCAAGTAGTTAATCTTATCAAAACGTATGTATTCACGAACACCGACATGACAATGTAACTACTAATAAATAATAATCTAATACAAAAATAACATCAGCTTATAAAAATCACACAAACACTGTCATTTTAAATCTGAAGCCAGTCCTGAGAATTTTCGTGCGCACTTCTTCTGACAGAGTCGTCTGGCCATCGAGGGCCATTGTCGATGAGGGGCCTTCATATTTTCTTTTACGAATTTTTTAAGTCCATGTGTTTGGCCTCTTCGATTTCTTCAGGGGTTACAAAGCCCGTGCTTCTTCGGTTAGACAATCGGTTTTTTGATCGCCTTTTTCTCTCTGCTTCGCTATCACTGGATCTGAAATGAATTCCGATTAAAATTTTTGTAAACTTTCGGAATACACGAGCACGTGTATCATCATTGTTGTAAATAATCCTCTGAGAATCTGTGCAATAAATTATGATTCATCTACTATTTATAACAAAGAAGGAGATTAGATAGATTTATGATCGTCTTTGTTTTAAAACGCGTTTCTTAGAGGTCGTAATTGTTGGCAAAGTCACAAGCAAGAGTTCCCGTCAAGAAAATGTATATTTTTTTGATCTGTAAATACGTGCAAGTTTAGGTGTGTGCCGGAGAATTCCGTTTATCAATGTGCAAATGACAGTAATCTATCAAATTCTTTATCTATAGGCAGATTATACACGCAGTTCTTTATTTATAAATTCCTGTCGCTCAAATTAGGGCGAAGTGTAATTGATAAGGATTAAGGTGTAACACCTTTTCCTACTACTTCAGGAGTTGGTACCTTTCAATCAAAAATATTTCATTTAATTACTACTTCAATAACATTTAATTTCTTTCTTGGTGATTCAGATTTTCTAAAGAAAGTTTATTATTTATTTTAGATCAATTTATAATAAATACAAGTAAAGAATTTGGAAGAAACATGGAAAGGAAAAAAGGCATTCCCAAAAGATGGACTTAAATGAGACAAGATAAAAACGACATAATTCTAGTACTCGGATAAAGAAGAAAAAGATAAAGACCTTTCGCTTGTTAGTATATTTTGTTAAAAGCGTTGCACATTTATTATAATTTAAATAAAGTAAATTAAGAAAGGTCTTTATGTTTACTTTGATTTGAATTCTTGCAGCAAATTCGTGTTTCTGCTCTCAATTTTTCCTTTAATAATTATTTTACTTTTGAACTCTTATTTTTACATTCTATTTTGACACAAATAAAGAGAAATTCCGATTCTATTACGTGTAGTAAATCGTGTAGTACAAAATTGCCATGATTTTCTTTTTGTTACTTAATCACGCCCTCGCAGCACTGTAACCTGTGAATTCATCACAATCCATTACACATGACATATCGCTCTGTCTAACAAACAAGAAGATCACCAAGCCGTCCCTAATCCGAATAGAAAACGTAGTTTTCTGCCATGAATTTTACAAATAATAAAGCCAGACGCCCTCCGCTTCGCTTAATATGCCCGGCGCGAATTATTATAAACGGAAATAAACCGCAAAGCGAGTTTCCCGTTTTCTGTCAGTTTATGAAATTTGCTGAATGGATTTTCGGAGCGGATTAGGGAATGACGGGGGGCTATTGAAAGGCCTCTTGTCAATTCCAACGCTTTACGTAACGCGCCGGATTGACAGCAATAAAAATATTAGCGACTATCGATAACAACCGATTAAATTAACTACTGAAAATTAATTGCGTTTAATTAATTAATCACTTGAATGGTTTTTGCAAAGTAACAACAATTAGTTAATTACAAAGTAACTAAAACTCTTACTTTCTTTCTCGAAGTTTGACTCCAGGGTACGCCGTCGAATTTGTCGAATTCGAAGTGCCATTGGTGTGATTGTTTATGGTTGTTTCCGCATCCGCCATGGCGTCACCGAATTTTGTTAACAAAAAAAAATCACGAACTACTTTTGTACGAATAGCACACTGTGGTTCTGTTCTGAGAATACTGTGCAATCTTAGGAGCAATTGAATGGATGAAATAAATACATGTTGACTTAGATTACATATCTTATCTGATCTGTTAATAGTTAAGTAATCCTTTGACTGGCGGGCATAATTTCGGGTCTTACGGTGCAAAGGTATAGAAGCTAGTAAATGCAAATATTATTTAAGGGTCAATACATGTTTGGAGATTAGCCGGTAAATAATTCAAATAAATAGGATGTCTTCAGGAATTAATTTTTGTTTTTAAATCTAAGATCTATAAATGGGATTATTTTAGTTGTGGTTTTGCAAAATTGTTCCAACGTTCACACCAACACATTTGCTTTTACCCTCGTTGAAATTTCGACATCGACGACCGTATATTTCATAACTGGAAAGTTTTGAAACATATCGAGAGCCGGTGCAGACCAAAAACTAACTCGTTTTTAAATCTTACATGAAGTCGAAACGACGGGATAAATCACCCGAAATTAGAAATAACTGCATACCGAGACCATTCGAAGCATATACAGCGCAACCGTATATTCGTTTTGAAGGCACTGAAGGTGATATATTGTATGACTTTTTATTTATTATCATCGAATGTAATTTAAGTTTATTACGTTGCGCTGCTTTTGAATGAGGAATTTGCCCGGAACGTAATTGCTCCTATAGTCATTTACTTGATTAACAACTGCTTTTAATTAATTATTTAACACATGCAAAACTATTCGTTACATAATTAAAATGTCAAGGCATTTAAATACTCTATTGTTTATTAATAAACTGTGACATGTTGCAGCAGTCTTCTCAACACATTAACAGACCATATAATCAATTAGATTCAACTTAACTTTAATAATTTTGCAGTCGTTTAATAGGTTACTAATTTGATTGTAAAACTAGCCATTATCCAACTTGAAATGAAATTGTTCTAATCGATCAACTGGCACGGACGTTGTCAGGTACACGTCGACACGTGTTTGCTCCGGAATGAAATAAGCTTGCGATGACACTCGTTGGCATTAAATTAAGTTTAAATTATATAATAGTGGAATGAAAATTATAAAAGGCCACGCGAGTAAAAACACTCAAGTCCAATTTGCTATTATTGTACGGTGAAAGATTTATTAGAAGCAACAAGCTCTTACAAATAAAATTCAAATGTACATTTTTCTTTCCGACACACGCCTACAGATTGCATGTGACATTATGATTTGTCTGAAGTACCGCATTAAATATTCAAGCCCTAATAAACCAGAGAGCTTCGCATTCTCATTCTTTTCTAATTTTTCAATCTTCCATTTTATTTTGATAAACATTACTCGTCGCTCATCGACGCATCCTGACCGGAACTGGGTGGGTTAGTGAAGCGAAACATGTAAATAACGGTAATATTTCTTTTATTGTCAAACTCTTGAGAAGAAAGGGAATTTGTGGGGTGAATTATTTAAAGGATTAGGCCGAAGCGCTCGTTTGTTAAGCAAAAAACCGGAAATAAGGGAAAGAAACGGAAACGCACTTGAACCGAGGTAAATATTTAAGGCGGCCGATCTAAGTTCCGCTAATTATTTTGGGGAAATATATCCGGCTGCTAATGAAATTCTTAATATTTATGACGCGGCGGCAAAATTTAAGAGGAAATAAAAAACAAATCGTCATTGATTCAAGTTCTGTTAAAAATAAAATAGCGTAAAATTGGCATCTCAAGTAACACAAAAGCTCTTATAAATGTTCTCACGGCAAGTCTTTAAAACTTTGAGGTTTATTATTTGGTATTATGAACATTTTCTCAGTACTAATAAAGCACTTACATGTCCAAAATGAACACAAGTAATAAAGTAAAATAATGATGTAGAAACACCTAATAAGCTGCTTACAAAGTAACGTCAACACTATTTCCTATACGGTATAAAGGCACCTCGAATTATTACAAATCTAATTAATAACTATGTTATGAAGCAATCGATGTTATTATATAATTACTTGGAAATTGGAAAACAAAGCAAGAGAATACGAACTAAACTTGAACAAAGAAAAAACAACATCCATACAAAATGCAAAGCAAACAAAATGGAAGTCGACAAGCGATAGAGAATATAACTTCGAGAAGGTGGCGCAATTCGTGTATTTAGGAGTGATAACGAATAACTGCCAAGGAGGAGCTGAAATAAATAAACATTTAACAAAAGACAGTAGAGCGACAGGGGCTCTTGCGAAATTGATAAAATCAAAATACCCATCCAGAAAAGCAAAAGCGAGAATATATGGTACAAAAAGAAGACCGTCTGTGCTACAAGGGCGCGAAACTTTGATCTTCAACAAACAAGAAGAAATTAAAGTGAAATGAAAGGAAAATATTTGGAGGAATTCGCGTGGAAGGAGTGGAATGGAGGAAGAGGACAAATAGAAAAATTATGAAGCCATATGAGAGACCAAGTACATCATAGGATGCTTCCGCATAGACTTTTCAGGAAAGTGCTTACTGCAGGGGTGGGAGGAAAAAAACGAAGAAAAAGACCACAAAGAAGAGAGTTACCAGCGGTGAAGGAAGACTAAGCACAGGTTGGTGAGGAGGAGTGGTAAGAAAAGGCTCAGAACAGAACATAATTGAAAAGACTGATAAGAAGATTTGAAGCCATGTGTCTACTTGACCTGACTTGTATGTATATGTGTAAAATGGGATTGTCGAAAGACAGTTGCATTATACCCACTTTAAGGGGTCCCTTATTAAGGAAGTTCTATGAGAATACGGTCATTAGTAAGCTATGTAGTATTCGACAGCTGAGTATGAAATAAATATTTTTCAAATTCTGATGTCTTAGGCAGTTCGTCTAAATTTTTGTTGCTAATTTTTATGTTATCCGCATATTCATATTCTTCGGATGGCATTTCTATATTTTGTGTAAATTTTGCAACATTATTTTTAACTTTTTTGCGAAAACCTCCGGTTCTTTTAAGCTTTGTCCAATTTGATACGTCCCTCCCTTACTCCTATAACCAGTCAATTGTCACTGCAAATGCAAATACAGTATTTTACTAAACTTTTTATTCAAACAATTATAAATCTTCTTACTCAACATAATTTATAAAAGTATTTTGTAATGGTGAGCAACAAAGATTTTTCACTAATGTAGCCAAATCACTGAATATTTCTTATTTTATAGTGTTCAAACCACATTATGAAGCAAGAATGCAAACTATAGTACTGTTTTTAAAGGCTTTATTAAACACTTTCCGAAGCATGTATGTATAAGCAAATTTGTATAAATACGTAAAGCTACCATAAATGTTATTCTAGTTACAGAAGATACAAATGTAATAGTTATAAATGCATTTTTATAAATGATTTAATATTTAGTATTATAAGCACTTTTACAGCATGTTTTTAAATCTGATTGTTATTTAAGCATTTTTACTTATTAAAAACTTAAATAAATCAAAATGGTACGAAATACTTAAATAAACAATAATGATACAGTAATTTAGCTATAAGAAGTGTTACTTGGATGTACAATATCATCTTCTGTTGGAACTCAACACAATGATTCCCGCAACGCTTGCCAATCTTCATACTAGAAATGAAACATTTTATTAGTAACTTAGTAACTTTCATTTTAGTAAAACATATAATATGAAATAAAAAATATTACGCACATCATCTGGCGTGTTACATTTAACAAATACTTCGTCAACATTAACGTTTGCATAATTATTATAATGAAATAAACATACCCGTGTTTGATGCTGTTTGCAGATTTCTAAAAAAAAGCACATTTCAATTAAATCGTCGTGCACACATAATTATCCTAATAATAATCATTTGCTCGCTTGTAAAATTAATCCCTATTTACATCGAATGAAAGCAAATACATTCAGCGATGAATCATGCTCGTCTGCATACATATTTGCAATTTAGCAACAAATAAAGGCCGAGCCACGCGCAATTTGTTACAGCGAAACGCTCTGCGTCGGTGTGTGCATATTTTTGGTTTGGTGTGAGCATAAAACAGTAAACCGAGGCAAAAAAAGAAGAAAATAAAGCTAGCTAATAAATCAAGGGAAATATGGGGGTTGTTTGTAATATTTATGCAACGCGGTTTCCGCACTTCGCTGAGTGTCGCCGTAAAGTTTTTGTTGTGTACAGGCCGCGCTTACTTGCTTCGAACGTATGCAAAAAGAGCACGGTGATAAACAGGGAGAACATAGTAATGTAATCAAAAGTCCTAAAAAATATACTATAAATATAAGCACTGCGAACCTCACATCAAACTTTTTGTACAGGTACTTATTAAAGTAAAATCCATTTTCTTTTTCTTAGAAAATTTATACCGTTTCAATAGAGTATCTTCATCTCGTATTAAGTTAAAACAAGATTCAAATACTTTGACTTCCATCGCTGCAAGTGAATCGGAGTTCCTTATGAATTGCCTAACTATAAGAACTGTTGACTTTCTTTCTGTCCTTCTAGTTAGTGTAAAGGAATATTACTTTCATTAAATGAATTTATAACTTTCAGAATAAAATTTCGTGCTTCAAAAAAAAAAGAACATTTACATCCGACGAACTCACACACACAAAGGACGACTGAAACAGAAGCGCACAAAGCACAAAAGGCCAAGCCCTAACATTTAACGAAACGAGGATCTACGTAATCCACAAAATCATTGATTAATTCACTTTGAGTACCTGGTGCACGAAAGTGTTTGCAACTGCAGCCCCTGAACTCAGTGATAATAACAGTTAAGTGCGGAAATTGATTATAGAAATAAATTAGGAAGTTGAAGCTACAAGTACGTACATAATTCATTGTGTTACAATGCATTAATATTTCATAAAGCATCGTTATTTTAAGAAACACTGAGTAATTTTTTTAAAACAACTTCAAACATTGTTTCATGCAAATTTAATTTTATTTAAACAATTTATTTCAATCCAAAATACGTCTATAACATGCACAACAGTGTTAAAAATAATGTGTATCAACAGTAAATAAAATTATTTTGTTTTTCTTAATATTTGTTAGAGTTTAATCCACGTCAGTGCTTTGTGTTAGTAAGAAACTTTTCCAACAGAAAGTTTATCCACCAATTATAAAATAAATTATCCTGACGTTCTAATTAACTTACGACTTTTAATTTAATTAAGTTCAAACTTTTTGAAGTTACCCCCAACTGTCATCTACTCCTACATATTATTACAATATAGCTACCACGTAAGTTGGCAAGTTTTTCGTGACATAAAATGCTCGGCACCTCATGTTTAGTTTCTGAACACAAAAGCAAATATTTCTGAATTAAATTAAAACTTAGCTAAACCATAATAATAATTTCAGTGTAGTATAAATCGATAAACTTTTCAGTCATGTGAGGTTTCAACGATGTGATTTCGAATTCAAGGATTTTCACAATTCCATTGTAAACACCGATAGTTGTTGAGCGACCAGCTGAACGTAAGGAGTTCACTTGTGCAGAGGACTTTTAAAACCGCGTTCATTCAATAAATGTCGCACAAACACAGAAGAAGGTGCTCGCTTCGAAACTATGCATTTTTTGTTGTTTTATGTTTGGTGTAATCAAAGGATGATGTTTCAGAAGCAACGATGCTGGAGTTGAGTCCGGGGAATCTATTGAAGCATTTCAAAGAGTGAGTATGTTTATGGGTTTAGAATTTTTTGCGCGTTAAAAAAATTATATGTATTAAAATTTTTTGATATTTCACATCATTAAAGAAGCTACAATAGCAAGTGTAGATTCTTTAGGGGGGATATAATGTTTTATTAACAAGGACTTTTTTAAAAAAACCTATTTCTTTATAAATAATCTCGTTTGTCCCTTACAGTTTAGTACTAATTTGGATAACTATTCAGAATATTTTAGATAAGTCTTTTTTCAGAATTAGTTTATCCACCAATTAGTGTAAAATAAAGTACCACTGACGGTTGTAAATTAACTTTAAATAAAATAATAATATCTGTTCTCATTAAAGTGAAATATGAATTTACACAGTAAAAAGTAAGAAACAAAATGAAATCTGTTTAACTGTAATTATGATTAATTAGTTTAGTTTTAATTTTAGCGTGATAAAGAATAAATAAAGAATAAATAAAAGATAATGGTTTTTATTAACACAAATTGTAACTAAAATGAAGACACCTACATTAATTTTACAAAAATATTTACATTTGATTGTACAATAATGTTTGTAGTCAAATACTACAGATTTTTAAGAAAATTATATAACACGAATAATAGTCAATATACCATATAAATTATGTAAATTAATTTTATAGACAAAATGAAAACATTTATATAAATTGTTGAATGAAATACTGTTTTATAATGATGATTTCATCGTAAAAATTGGCAAATATACAGGGTGTTTCGCAAATATTTAGGGTACATATTAAACAAAAGTTCGAGAATTCCTGAAACAATCTCTATTTTAAAAAATATAAATAAAAACTTGTTCTTTGCAAAACTAATTTTCTTAGAAACTAGATAGGTATGAATGTATGTACATTTCTTTTGTTTTTAAAAAAAGTCAAATATTTTAGTTTGCCGCTAGGTCTGCTTAATTGAGAGTAGAGTAGCTTTTTCACCAAGGTCTTTAAGACACTGAACATCTCCAAAGCCATCGTTATTTTGTTCGGCCCATTCCAAACCTTTATTAAAAATATTTATTGCGTCTTTGTGACTGATAAACTCTATAGATTTGGTATGATCTGTTATGTCTTCAATTTCAGACAGAATCCTCTTCAGGTACATCGCAGATATCTCTATTCCATTCTTCAATATCTATAAGATGGCCTTATTGGGGATCAAGTTCTTCTAACATATTAATGTTGGTTTCTATAATAGAATTAAGATCCAAGATTTATTTACGTAGAGTCGCTGGGGGTATGTTGTCTTCTAGATCCTCCTCAATCTGACCCGCTAAGATGTTTTTCCAACATTTCTTAATCATTGTTGGCTTTAATTTATTCTTTGCCCGGGATAAATGGATGGCTTGGGGCGTTATGTAACAGTAGAATAGCCTTTTCTGGAAGTCTTTGCTTTCTAAGAAATTTTCTCACCTAAAACAAAATACATCTATGTTTATTTTTAATTTTAATGTTTAATTTAATTTTAATTTTTTTTATAAAAAATTAGACAAAAGAAAGATGGAAAAATTAGAACGTTCATTGTATGTACTCACCTCGGGAAGAAACTATTCATTAAACCATTCTTTAAAAAGGAATGATTTCATCCATGCAGATTTAGAATGTTTGTAACATACAGTAAGACAAATATTCTTGAAGCATCTTGTTTTTTTAGCTTTCCCTATTACCAAAGGTGTCAACTTATGCAGCCCAGTGGCGTTCATACATGCTAAAAATGTGATTCGTTCCTTAGCTGTTTTTCTACTTGGAACGATTTTTTCTTCAGTGGATACATAAGTTTTTCCTAGTAAGAGCTTCCAATACAAATCGGTCTCATCCGCGTTATATATTTGATTATGATCTAAATTGAGTTCCTTCACTGTACTCGCAAGTTTTTGTAAAAAAGGAGAAACCAGCTCTGGCTGAGAAGATAATTTTTCGCCAGTTATTGTTAAAAGTCGTATTCCATATCTTTTCTTAAATTTTTGAAGCCATCCTGAGCTAGCAGAGAAAGTAGATTCATTTTCCTTAATTTTTTCATGAAAGTACCTAGCCTTTTCTTTTAACACCACTAATTTCTTTCTTTCTTTCACGATGTCGCAAGAAACACTTGTACAACGCCTTTTCTATCTTAGGAAATTCTGAATCTCCAAGCGATTTCCGCTTTCCTGGTCCAGCAAAAGTCAAAGCAACTGTAGACATAATTTTTGCTTCTTTCTTTTTAAGAGCACATACTGTGGATTTGACTACTCCATATTTTTTTGACAAGGCAGTTAACCCCAATCCTTTATTCGAATCTGATAAAGCTGAGCTTTTTTTTCTAATGTTAAATAATTCGGCTTCTTAGACGTCATAATGTAGGAACAATTAAAATCACAGATTAGATTTAAAACTATGTGAAATAAATACGGAGTTTATGCAGGCACTGAGAACCGATTGACTGACTTGTCGAAACTTAACAGTGTCTAAATGCATTTATACCAGTGTTCACATTTTAGAATATTAAATATCAATGTCGTTCACGTTTTAGAACATGCAGAGTACCCAAACCACGTGTTCATATTTAGGGGTGTTCATGTTACGGGACGCTCACGTTATAGAGACTACACTGTATATTTTTATTGTGTATGCGAACTATACACTTTATGAAAATTAATTAAAATTGTGTAACTGGCAATATGGAATTGCCAATATGTATTTCGGCCTGTTCTGATGAGGCCCAATAAGTTTTAAAAAAAGGTGAATTAATTTTCTCTAACAGTAGAGCAAACATATTATCCATAATTCGTTAATTCAATAAATACGAGATAAGTTACACTAAATAGTAGTAAATATTCTATCTGTATTGATTAAAGTCATCACTGCATTTAATCCAAGAAAGTAAAAATGTTATTCTAAAGGTGTTAGTTCACAATTAATTACTTTTCTACTATAGTCAATTCTGATGTATGAGGGAACGGATTGATTGACGTTCTCATTACAAGTTATAGTCTACCAACTGCGGTGAATGCTTGCTTTAGAATGGAACCGAAAATAAGAAAAGCTAGTAGACCGTGGAAAACAAAACATACAGTGTTATTTAGAGCAACTCTTTATCAGTCATTTGAAGTTTAGTTGTTGAAGTTGCGTTCGTTAGAATCCAAGTTACTAATTTTTTAAAGTAATTTCACAAGTAGAAAATTGAGAGCATTTTCAAATCATGATTTACTATAATTCTAAAAGAGGTTTAAGCGCTTATGAATGCATAAAGAGTTTAGATTAGGCTTTTAGCGAACAAGAACCTTCCTTGGCTACAACTTACCGATGGTATAAGAAATTTGAATGCGAAAGGAATTCTGTTCAGCAACAAAAAGGAGTAAAGCATTCTCCTACTGCTGTTACCGAGAAAAACATTACTGCTGTTAAAAAATTAATTGAAGAGGACAATAAAGCCACTTTTACAGTAATAGAGCATCAACTTAAGTTTGGATCCTCCACTGTTAGAACAATCATACACGATCACCTGCATTAAAAAAAAGTGATTAGTCTTTTTGTGCCGCATCAACTTTTTGATTTCCAATAAGCAGAGCGTGTAAGAATTTGCCTTGAAACTCTAAATTTCTTAAATGATGACGGATACCAATTTTTTTCCAAAATAGTCACAGGTGACGAAACTTTTTCGCCGTACCTATCCGCCAAGAGAGTCATGTATGGATTCATGAAGATGAGGAAACTCCAATAATGAGCAATCAGGGAGCTATGAAAAAGGTTATGTATGCGATATTCTTCAGAAGTATGGGCCTAGTAAAGGCAATTAAGCTAGATGGACAATAGATAACGGTACACTGAAAAATGTTTGCCTGAAGTGTTCATTAAATTTCCACACAAGGGAATTATGTTGCACAATTATAATGCATCGTCTCAGACGGCAGCTTTAACTCTCTAATTTTTGGCTGAAAAAAATATAAAAGTAATAGAACATCCGCCGTATTCACCTGATTTAGCAAGGTGCGACTTTTGGCTATTTTTTGGGCTTAAAAGGAATTTGCGGGGTAGAAGGTTTTCGTCAGAAGAAGAGATTAATGCCTCAGTTCACGCTCATTTTGAAGGTATTCTGAAAGATGATTGGTTGGGAGCTTTTGAACAGTGGAAAGAAAGTGTATCATTGCTGAAGGGAATTACTTCGAGCATATTTAAAATAAAATCCTAGAAAATATTAATCGTGTTTTTTATTCTCAATAAATTCAGCTTGACCCTCGTACTAAGTCCGTCAAGAATAGAAATGCTTGACGCTTTCTGGGTAATACTAATTCCTTTAGGGATACAAACTACAAATCTCAGAAGTTAAGTCTCTCTCTTTTCCTGGATAATATTAACACCACAAGAATTAAAATGCGATTTTTCAAGACAACATTAACACTTTTTAAAGTGAAAGGTCCTAATTCCGTTTATTTTGACACCAGAAACGGAAGAGAACACCAAAAAGGAGTTGAAAAAGTGTTGGAATTAACTCCAGATTTTTATTTGAAGAATTTAAATAATATTTCTGAATATATTCATATTTTCAAACAGTAGAAGTAAGTGAACGATAAAGAAAAAGAAACTAAGCAAACTCTAAAAGCTAGGGCCCACGACATTCTTTAAAAGCGAAAGTAGTTGCATTTATTTAGAATTCCATTGCCTCAAACTCTTATTAAACATTCACCATGCAACAGCATAAACCTTTGTGTATATGCATAGCACATTTTTTGTAAATCACCAACATCACCATCATTAACAGCTTATCTAAATTGTGTCATGAGACATGACGTTTCCGAAACTTATGTCTCACGTGAATTTAATATTTCATATTAAGTATTAATGACACTGCCTTAGGCATGACTTCGTCTTTCGGGAAGCAATTAAAAGTCTCATGTCAATTTAAACCTGTATCGTCTCGACTCATTTTTAATTACCCAGTTTGTTTTTATTTCATGCAATTTAGAAATTTGGCCGTCATCATCATATCATAAAACATAAAAAAAAATTCATAATCATGGCGTTTTGCAAAGAATAATAACGTGAAATCGACAGAACGAGGAAAGAATTCAAATTTTCAGCTGCAAGCTACAGTTTGGAATAATTATTTGTAACAATAATAAATAAATAATTTAGCAGCGTAAAGGCAAACGTAGATATTACGAGAGGTTCAATTCTGGAAAAAGCATAAAATAATTTTTGCTATTTTCCCTTATCGGTAAGAATGGAATAAACAAATAGATATGAGTAACTCAAAAACTCCTAGAATAGCAATGACTTTGACGCAGAACTTTTCGCATTTCCAAGTGTAGAAATGCACCGACAAGAACCTCTCAGGTAAACTAATTATAAGCAACAAATTAAATTTTAACTAAACCTAGATTACTTCGCCACTTTTTAAATTTTTTCTGTCTCAACAAAAATATTGCAGTTAGTAAATAAGGTTCTCCGAGAGGAAACTTTCCCTGTTTGCCTTCGCCGTATTCATCGTGAATTTTTTTGTTTGCAGGCAAAGAAAACACGAGACCAAATACAATTATGAAGTCAAGGGCGGAACTGCAAACATAACTTCCAGTAAATCAGCTTTGGACAACGGGCAACTCCCGGAGGTTGCAATCTTCAGAAGTATTCCTCGGACCACGGCTTGCTTTAGCTACTGCGAGGGACACGTGAATATGGCCTTCATTGATTATGACGGGTGAGTAGTTTTATTAGCTGCTCTTATACAACGGGGGCTAATGAAATTCTGCGCTGAAATGTGAGCGAGTAATTTATCTTTTTGGAAAAATAATTCTTTTGAAGTCGTAGTAAACTAGTTTATTCGTTTACTTATGATTGATTCAGTATACAGACGTGTTTCGCACAAAAGGAATACTCTTTTTTATTTTCCTTCCACTATCAATTAAATGGAAGCCGTGACACCATCTAGTGCAAATCCGGCTAATGAAGTTGCCTATATGTTTATAAATCTAGCCTGGCTGTAACATACATCGGCGATACGGAAATGGTAACGAAGGACACCGAAATTACTCCCCGATGTGCACTTTGATGAATTTTATTATCCTGCACTGCCGATACGACTGTATCGAGGGCAGGACGTTGGGGCGTATGAAACTTGAATCCAGTTTCAGCAGGGCGCATCTTACGAGCTTGCTTTTACGATATGCAAATTTACACCTGAAGGGAATGGAAAAGTAGTCTGCTTCTTCAGATTTAATTACAGCAGTTATAAAGTATACAATATTCGACGGTTTTTTGTTCAGGATATTATAAACAAATTTCGAAAAATCAATAAACAAAAGCGTACATACACACGTGATTCAAAAAGTACATAACCAAAAGAACTACAGCCTTGCCCAAAAGTATTAGGCAACTTACATTAACTCGTATACCATGAAAATCTGTTGGAGTGGTGTAAAATAAAATTTCCTAGGTATAAAATAATAACAATTTATTAAAGTAATTCGTATTTGGTGGGCCACCTCTAGCCTTAATCTCTGCAGCTATTCTTTTCGGCAGAGTACTTATAAGTTTATGACATTCCTCTGCGATAATATTATTCCATTCTTTCAATAACACGTTTTTTAAAATTGCTTAAGATGTAATTGGATGTTTTCTAATGTTACGCTTTAGAATCCTTTGAATCCTTACGCTTTGATCTACCGCAAGATTCGGTAATTAGAAAAACGGACATTTCAAAGATAAGTGACGACTCATTGTCAGCGCAAATGAAACAATGGTTGATATAACGGAAATGGCAGACGAATCTGCTTTTTTATGAAACCGATTAAGGGGTTGAAGTTTGTTCATATGAATATGCAGTGTATGTCTAACAAAATTAATTTACTTGATTTGTATTTAAGTCGGGTTGATCCAGATTTCTTTTGCGTTACTGAACATCACATGCAACTCGAAAATTATAATGATTGTATTCTTGCAAAATATAAAATGATTAGTAATTATTGCCGTACAAGCACAACCTGTGGCGGATCCGCCATTTTTGCCAAGAGGGAATTTGCTATTAGAAATTTATCTAATAAAAATTCAACAGGATTCGATTGTGTTCCTATGAAACTTATTAAATTTTGCATTATTGAAATTGCCTTCCATTTTGCAAATATTATAAATGAATCAATCTATTTAAAAGAATTCCCCGGAGTTCTAAAGAAGGCAGTTCCAGTACAGAAGAAACGAAACTGTGTTGAGATAGATAACTTTAGACCGATATCACTACTCAGTAATTTCTCTAAAATAATTGAAAAAGTCATAGCTCTTAAAATAACTGAATTCTTGGATAAATACTCAATACTTGCAAAAAATCAACACGGTTTTCGACATGATCATTCAACTGAAACTGCTACCATTGATATCTTTCAATACATACAGAATAATTTAGATTCAAACTTATATGTAGTAGGTATCTTTTTTGATTTGTCTAAGGCTTTTGATACCGCTAGACTTGACTTCATATCACAAAAGCTTTTTGCTCTTGGTCTTAGAGAACCAATAAATGATTGGTTAATATCATTTCTCTCACATCGTAGTTATCAAGTAAAAACCGATGGTTCCTACTCAGACCCTTATTATCTCGATTATGGTACACCACAGGGTAGTGTCCTCGGCCCTCTTATTTTTCTATTGTTTATTAATGACTTGCCACATTATATTACTGGTGGCAAAGTTTTTATGTATGCCGATGACACTTCAATTGTGGTTACCGATCAAAACTGGAACTGTACAGTGGAAAAAGTGAAAATTGTCATTGAAGAATTTAGATCATGGTGTCTTATTATAAACATCGAGAAAACTGTTTGTGTAGAATTTCATTCTAAACATAAAGCATCAAACACAACTTGTTTTAATTTTGATGACATTACCATAAAGTGTTGTAATCAAGTCACTTTTCTTGGAGTAATAGCCGACAAACACTTAGCTTGGGATTATCACACAGACAATCTATGTAAAAAACTCAATAAATTTTATTACGCTATCATACATCTGAAAAAGTCTCTAAATATCTCTTCACTATTGAATGTGTATTATGCTGTCGTATATTCTGCCTTGAATTATAATATAATTATATGGGGACAAGCATCCTCCATTGATAGAGTTTTCATAATAAAAAAAGAATTATCCGATTAATTTTCAATTTGTCACCGCGTACCTCATGCAGAGAAACCTTCACTAAATATAAAATACTCCCACTGGCTTCAATTTATTTATTAAAATTATTAACATTCACGCATAAAAATATACATGAATTTCCGACGTTTGCTAACATTTTCAAAAATTCCATAGTAAGCATTAAACATTTATTTTTTTTTTAAATCACCTAAATATGCTGGTTCTCATTTTTACAATCTATTGCCAAACAGTTTGAAAACAATTAGAGATAATAACATATTTAAGAGGAAATTAAAATCATTTCTGTCTAATAATTCATTTTATTTGATACAAGAGTTTTCGTTCATGCTGGCATGTGGTAACACCTGACCGCGGGTTCATTTCCCCGATTTCATTTTTCATTTGAATTTTTCATTCTACTGGATTTTGTTATTGTATTTTGTTACGCATGTTATTTTTTACTATGTTCTATTGTTATTTAATTGTTGTTTTTGTCTTTGACATTTGACTATTTGACGTATTTTGTTACGCATGTTATTTTTTACTATGTTCTATTGTTATTTACATTATTTAATTGTTGTTTTTGTCTTTGACATTTGACTATCCACATGTACTACTTGTACCTGACCTGGTAAAAATAAATACAATACAATACAATCCCTCACAAATGTTCTATGGGAT
The DNA here is from genome assembly GCA_039766575.1 of Serrognathus titanus. NCBI lineage: Eukaryota > Metazoa > Arthropoda > Insecta > Coleoptera > Lucanidae > Serrognathus > Serrognathus titanus. The sequence continues at coordinate 3,998,165 of CM077911.1, forward strand.
TTAGATCTGGGGTTTGTGCAGGTCAGTCCAGGAGGTTAATATTGTTTTCTTGAAACCACTTCATAGTAACTGCAGATTTGTGGCAGGGTGCATTATCTTGTTGATATAGCATTTCTTCCATATTTGTATCACCAAACATCTTGGAAAATGATTGCCGCAATGTCGTTTCCAATACGTTTATGTAAGCATGGGAATTCATTAGACCTTCACAAACAAACATTTCGCCTACACTGTCGGCTGTCATACAACCCCAGATCATTACGCTGCCTCCCTCGTGTTGATTCCGGAAGATATTCTTCACCGATTCTCCGCCTCGCGTAAGCTACAATAAGAGTTCCAAATACCTTACAATTAATTAAAAAACGTAGGTTTTAAACACACCGTATAACTTTTTACCGGCGAAGTGTAGAAGATGCAAACAAATTCAAGATTACAAGTGATATAAAGCAAATATTACCTCAAAATTTGATTCGTCGGACCACACAACATTAGCCCAATCCTTCTCTGTAAAGTGTTTGTATTTTATAGTCCATTCCAAACGAGACAGGCTTCTTTCTTGTTTTACATCCTTTCATTAAGTCTTCTTCTGGTCGTTCTGGCACTGATCGGTCTTCCGATTTCCTCGGATAAACTGGCAGCGAGCTCGGAGGAAGTTTTTTTTCGATTTTAAGTGACTCTCGAATTAAATTTCGATCCTTACGCAAGTTATCCGCTTTCTACCTGTTCTTGTTCGGTTCGCATGTGATCCAGTATCCGCGTAACGTTTCAAGGCAGATTGCACCGCACAACGCGAACTTTTGGCTATTTCTGTCTGTGTGTTGCCTTGTTCGTGCAAAAACTGAATTCGTAAACGTAAATGCTCACTAAGTTCGTTCTTTTTAGGCACTTTTTACAGCAAGGATGATATTCAAAATTATAATGAAATAAATATTATACTGGAAAGATCTTTCTTACTATAAGTACTTATAGAAGACTGACTACCTATTCACGGAACCACAATTGCGAACTAACATCTGCCACATGTCTTCAACCGCTGTAAAGTACTGTGCATTATTTAAATTATCGTTTATTGTTGCCGACTATATGATAATAAAATTCTAAAGATTTCTGAGTAATATTTTCGGAGATAAATTAGAAAATTAAGGGTGCCTAATACTTTTAGCCAAGGCTGTATGTAATTAGTTGCGATAATGAATAAGAAAAAAGGAGAAAAGAATGGATTATATTTCAGTGCTAATAAATAAAAAATATTCATAATAATTAATGGAGAGTATCCGCATAAAGTTTTCGTCCTGTAGGAGTCCGCTGTAAATTCCTGTAATTTTATTGCGGAATATACACTCCAGTTCACAGAACTCAAATCCACATAACTCTCGGCGGTAAAGCGAAAACTATATTAGAGCGGGGTTTATAATATTTTCCTAAACGTAAAGTTTTTGCCGGCGCCAACTTTAAAGAAGTTAAATAAAGATAAGAGCGGCCGCCATAAAATATACACGGGATAGATTCTTATAAAATATTCCTGTACAAGTTGCGTCGTAAATTCGTGGGCTTAACGTTAGTACTAAATAAAACTTACACATTGGATAAAATTTAGAGTGTTATTTTAGTATGGAGGTTTATATCAAATGAAATATAAAATATGTATTCGGGGGGTGGGAGGGTTCATTTTTATTTTATATACATTTTTTTCACGATGATAAGGATATGCCTTAAACCAAACCATATTCAGCAGCGAATAAAGTCCTAACAGAAAATAAAAACTCTTGAAATTTAAAATCAAGTTTTCTTGCCAGATGAAAAGTAACTAAAATTGTGTAACTGGCAATATAGAAAGTGTATAAACTCTTTCCTACATTTCTAGTTACACAATTTTAGTTAATTTTCTTGGAATTTAGTTATAGTGACTTTATTGAAATTGCATAATTACAACAATCATTTTAGTTGTAATTGTTTCCTCAGACACCTTTAAAATCATTTACTATTCAACGTTTCCCTATATTATTATTGTACTAGTGATTAAAAAATTATATACATGTTGAGTAACTTTCAGTTTATTTAATTTCTCGTTACAAGTATTATCATCGTCTTATGTTTCAAAGGAGCAAATGGGTTTTGATCAAATTTATTCTATAACTGCAATACTACATATGATATCCTTCAAGATCAAAACCAGTTCAAATCTGACTGAAACTTAGATACTTTAATTTCTAAGCTGTAATAAGGGTTGCTGTTTTTTCTAGACGATTTAATACAGTGCCATCTACAGACTGTAGTAATTTAGATGTTCTGAGAAGGGCAGTTTTCTCTAAGCACTTTTTCCCCTCAGAGGGCAGCAGGCGCGGGTTTTCCAGGTAATCATTATTTTAGTTCCTTCAGCGGACGGTATGGCGTTCCGGAAGGTCAAAGGCGTAGAAATTTGTGCCAAAAATTCGGCGGAAAATTAAAATTTGACCTACCAAACGGCAAGCTACAACTGAAAGCGATCTCCGAACGTGGAATAAATTATTCCCCGCAATTTTATTGTAATTTAATTCAGCGAGACGGTGCCGTTTAAAAACTGGTAATAACCTGCACGCAGCTGGACGAAACCGCTCGGCTAATTAAACGCGATCACGTGACTGCTTAGCAACCAATGATATCCATTTGTGCATTACAACAGTAGATGCGATCTGTGGCGAAACGTCATATTGTGCGTGCAGTTTTCAACTCGGACAAGCCAAGATAGAATTAAGAAGAAGAATACTAACATAAAGGTAAGTCAATTTGCGTATGTAAATTTGGATGCGAAGCTCTTTTCGACATCCGTCTACATCCGTTTGTTTGGTGACGTTGGGTGGTGTCATTGGGTTCTTCTTGGCTAAGGTAAAATCAATAAGTCTAGTCATATCCTAATTTTTTTTATTGGCTAAGTATTACGGATGAATCATCAAAGTTAATGGGGGAAAAGTAACTAATGTATCAATAAGTTTGGGACGCTTGTTGTTTAATTTATCGAATAATTAATTAAAGATCAAGTAACTTGGACTTGGCTATAATTTGTGATTACTTTTAATTTCGTTGCTCGAGTGCATGTTAACAACAACAATAATAATTTTATTATGCACGTATACTATACGGTTTAAACCAGTTTTAAGCTGTTTAGGTTTAATAGGTATGTAGCTATGCTGAATGTGCTTCTTGCATGGTCTTATTCCTAAAACGGTCTGTTTCCAAAAAATGAAATACTTTAGTATCAAAACGTCGACATACTTAAATCTACCTACCGATCTTGAGTTGCTTAATTCAGACAAGGAAAAAAAGAGTCTTTAATTATCCTCCTGTTTAATGCCTGAAGGAACTCGGCTGAGGTCAATTACGCAATCACTTGATTGATACCAACAAATTCATTTGCCATGATACCCTGAAATAAATGTTAATAAAAATGTCCCCTTCTTTTTGATTTGGTGGCAAAATCTGAATATGATTTAATTTGATCCCAAAACAATATTGAATGAAATGCAGGAGTTAGGATCATTTGTCTTTTTTAAAACCTAATTAGACTAGCCTATTTCTTGAACTTACAAGGTTCTATTTCAACAATAAAAATTTAGAACAAAACACCTTTGGGATGTAGATACGGTTTGGAGATACAATTTACTACTGCACAGATTAAATTATTTAAGAAATGGAACCAAATCTTACACATACAAGAAATAAGGTAAAGTAAAATGGCCTTGAGACACACAAAACAAAAGATGTTAACCCAACCACAATGCAACTTGGGAAGCCCACCCACAATAATCGATTTTATTCGTGTTTGTTTTCTAATGCAAGGCAAAATAAAAAATGGAAAAGTTAGTTTGACTTCGGACTACCCAAAAATTAAGCAAGATAAAGAAAGGACAAAAAGTAGTCCCAGGCCAAAGCAGAAATGAAATCAGATGGACTTGATGTTATTTTTTGAATATTCCTAAATGGGCAAGGCCATTTTAAATGACATCCTGAAACTACTAAAACGACCGAACTGCATAGTATAAAGAAACGTAAACAGAACGTAAGTCACCCATAATCAGATAATGATCAAGGAATATGATTATTTATGTGTCCGCATAAGTCACTTCCTTTCTGTTTTATGTGAGTATTGTTTTAAAAATAGACAAGGAGAAAAAAGCGTGCATTGACTTTGTTGTTGCTTCTATATCTGTGGCATTTAACCGGGTTTCTTTAATAACCCTGTTCCTGTTGAATGTATGAAAAATGTTTTATACAGAAGTATCATCCTTTCAAGCTCCGCATAATTTAAAATTATTTTGAAATGTACAGGATGTCTCAATTTGGCTGTACATTGTCTAATTTCGTTACTTTAAATGGAACACCCTACATTTTATAACGAATTTGAGTTTATCATGTTATTTAGGGCAAGTTTGATGGTGGGTTCCAGTTTTTTTAAGATATTAGGTGGTTTTCGCAAAATACAGATGTAACTTTTATAATTATTATCTCATTAACGACGAAAGTTAGAAAGTAAATACTGTAGTGCTGTTACAAGGTAAGTGGAAGGTACCTACCGCAGTAACAAAATTTACTCTTCATTAAACATTGATCCAGTAAAACTAAATTCCTGGACAAAATTAACGCATCAGCAAAACTTCTCATAATTTTCTTTTTTCGAACTTTAAATTATAGTACCTACGTGATATTATAATTAAATGATTTCAACTAATATTTGACAACGTAGAAATGGTATTATCGGGAAAAAGATGAATAAATAACAGAATAACAATAAAAACGGTGTCAATGAAAAGATTTTAAAAAAATTGACAAATCGTAAGAATTTGAATTCAGTAGCGTGTAGATCTTATTACTGCTTCCATTCGTCTGGGCATGCTATTAATTAAGTTGTGAATGGTTTCCTGGGGAATATTCTCCCATTCGACAAGAACGACCTGTCCGAATTCCCTAAGATTCATAGGAGCAGGTATGTGGCGTCTAACTGATCGTTTTAGTGCATTCCATAGATGCTCTATGGGGCTCATATCTGGGTTTCTTGGTGGCCAGTTTATACTGGGAATATTCACGAATCGAAGGTAGTCCAGTACCTCTCTAGCACCGTGGGGCCGAGCATTATCTTGCATAAAAATTAAATTGTCCCCGACAAATGGGGCAAATGGCATCACATGTTCTACGATATTTTCTACGAAGAAATGTGCATTCATGGGTCTCCCCCGTACAGGAACCAAATCCGTGCGACCGTCGAAACAAATTCCTCCCCAGAACATTATTGATTCGTCAAAAATGGGATCCTCGGAGAAATATTGCAGGCAGCAAACCTCTCTCCTGGCCTCCGCCAGACTCGTTCGCGTCCATCTGATGAATTAAGACTTACTCTTGTTTCGTCTGAAAACAAAACTCGCTTCCAGTCATCGATGTTTCAATTTACGTATTCCCTTGCAAAACGCAGTCTAGTAACTCTATGTTCCCTAGTGAGCAGTGGTGCAATAGCTGGTCTTCTGCTGTTCAATCCTTCTTCATTAAGCCTTCTCCTGACCGTTCGTCCAGAAATTGTTATACTTCGAATTACTGCTAGGGCTCTGCTTAGCTCTAAATTCTCTAGAACGCCGGTTTCTTAAGGCGACTTGTATAAGATATCGCTCACCTCTTGCATCTGTAGACTTCTTACGACCTTGTCCTAGGGTTCTACAATAACTTCCAAGTTCACTGAAACGTTTAACTGTTCCACTAATTGTTGTGTCTAACTCCTAACAAATTAGCCACATATCGCTGGCTACGTCCCTCGTTAACTAGAGTTACCGCTTTGATTGCTTCGTCTTCCCTTAAGTTGCTGGACGATTCATTTGTTATGCTCTAAGTGCCCTGGACGAAGTGTTTTGGTCACTTAATGATATTAAATTTGGAAAAAAATCACTAGCAAAACTGAATTTATTGCCTTTTACAAATCACTGTAAACAGTATTAAATTTCTTATGAACAAGCAATCGCAAAATGTTATTTTCCTTCTGTCAAACAATTCCAATTGTTTGTCAGTAGTATCCTAAGCCAACTACATAAAAAGTTTAATGACTTAAAACTTCGAAAAAATAAAAGTAATAATGAGAAGTTTTGTTGATGCGTTAATTTTGTCCAAGAGTTTATTCCCATTTCGATAACAATTGAAGGTCAATAATTTTTGTTCTTTAAATGGACCGGTATTATTTTTATGTTGTCGTTAGATGCTGCATAAAATTAGCTTTCAATTGACTACACACTTCCCTATACCAATTATTAACGGTTGAGGAAATTACAATTACAATGAGGAGTGAGTATTTATTGAAGCGTTTTACTTGTTTTGAGTAAAATATCGATTTCTAATTAAATAAACCCGGATTGTATAAAATGCATACGTTTACTGTGAAATTAAAAGATTTTTTAAAATTATTTTGTTTTCCTATAATTTTCAGTTTTCAGTTTTTATTTGGAAAATTAATATTTAATTTTGTTAGTTATGTTGAGACATGATTAATAAATATTTCGTCAATAATGTGCATAGCGTACTTTATTATTTGACGAAACGGAAGCTTTAGAATGTTAAGTACAAGAAAAGTCTTGGGGCCAATTGTATAAAACATAATTAACAACATGATAATGTTACTGTTTAACTTACCACAAGCCTTAACAATGAAATTAAGTAGTTGATGAGGTGAAAGTAATATTTCCTAATTTGTTTTATTTTTATTTTTACTTGCTACCGGTTTCGACAGTTAATAAATGTCTTCATCAGGCTGCAAATAGTCACATTAAAATTTAAAAGTTAAAATCATTATAACAGAAAAATTGGAATTACAAAATTACTGTGAAAGCTGAAGGCGTGTTAAAATTATAGTCTTATCAGTCTATAATTTTAACAATTTAATAAAAATAATACAAATTAGGAAATATTACTTTCACCTCATCAACTTATGCACCTAATTATGGACAACAATTCTAAATTAAGTAGTATGTGTATAACAACATTTTACACCCAGGGCGTAGAAAATCTCTTGAACCGTCAATAATTAGTATATAGATAAGTGCATAGCCAAATTGAAAAGTAACGACGACGACAAAAATAATATCGTTCCATTTAAAAAGCAAAATTGCTCTCAATTCTTGTTGAAATGGAAATAGTTTTACTGGACCCTGTTTGATGAAAAGTAAATTTTGTTACTGCGGTAGATACTTTCCACTTAGCTTGTAATAGCACCACAGCATCTGCTTTCTAACATTTGTCTTTAATGAGATAATAATTGCAAAAGTTACTAAGTTATTTTCCGAAAACCATAAATAAAGCTTAATATCTTAAAAACCATAGGATTTAGGTACTGGAACCCCTTATCAAACTTACCCTAAAATAACCTGATAAACACAAATTCGCTATAAAATATATGGTCTTCCGTTTAAAATAAAGAAGGTACACATTGTATAGCGAAATTAAGACACTTTGTATATTTCAAAATAATTTTAAATTATATGTACAGCTACGGAATCATAAAGCGGGACAAGTCTTATAACAAAATTTTGTATTATTTTGATAGTGTAAAATTTCCTTAGTAACCAGTTGTCAAGTGTAATTATTTTACTAATGTCCAATAATTTCTTAAATTACATTCACAAACATCATGTACCGTCACGCTAGCGAAAATACAAGAGAAAGAATAATACAAGATTTGGAGGACGGTTGGTCTTTTAGATGCATAGGAGAAAAATTTAACGTTAGTAAGAGTACTGTGGGAAGAATTAAAAGAAAATGGGAGGCGGAGCAGAGCGTCAAAAGAAAAGACGGAACGGGACGAAAAAGAAGCACGACCAACGAGGAAGATGTTGAATTGCTTCATTTTTTAAGAGAAAATCCATTTGTGACTGCAGTGAGTGCTTGTTCGGCAGTTAATTATCCAGCTACTACAAGAACAGCTCGAAAACTGATACTATGTAGTAAAATTTCCAGTCGTTCAACTGCTCGGAAACCTTTCTTGTCCGAAGAAAATAAGCGTTTAAGAGTTCAATTTACTGAAGAATTTTTGGAAAAAGAAGAAGATTTCTGGAAAACAATTATTTTTTCAGATGAAAAGGTTTTCCAGTCGTTTAGTAATGGACGCATTCGAGTATGTAGGCCACGAAACTGTCGATTTGAGAAAAGATGTGTTAATAGTATTGGTGCTAGTGGCCGTTTTTCGACAAATATTTTGGAATGGATTAGCTATTCCGGTGCTGGTGTGTGGTGGCACATAGATGGTAAATTGAATGGGCGAATATATACATCTATACTAGAAGATATTATGCTACCATCTGTCCGCATAATACACGGAGACCAGTTTATTTTCCAACAAGATAATTCACCAGTGCATACGTCGCTTGTAGTGCAAAAATGGTTTGCTAATAATAATGTAAATAAATTACCTTGGCCCGCAAGAAGTCCAGATTTAAATCCAGTAGAGAACGTCTGGGCATTTATTGTTAAAAAAATATATTCTCAAAATTTTCGGCCAGAGAATCAAATGCAATTAATAAATGCTAGAGAAGAAGCTTGGGAATGTTTGGATATGGAATATATTAAAAATCTTATTCAATCTATGCCCAGACATTTAAACTCGTTAATTCAGTTGAATGGCAACATCATGATGTATTAAGAATTTTTACATAGGTTAATTTTTTATGCAGTTATAAATTTTCGAAAAAACTAATACATTTTCAACTAATATTGTTTCACTGTTTCTTTTTAAATTTATACGGTAAAATTTTTACCACAAACAGAATGATTGTTTAATAAGAACTACAAAGGTTGCTAAGTTATTATATAGTTCTCGGAATTAAGAAGTAATAATTAAACTAACGAAATTATACTGTCCCGCTTTATGATTCCGCAGCTGTACCTTGAAAGGATGAAACTTTTGTATAAAACATTTTTTCATATATTCAGCAGGAATAGCGTTAGTGAAGAAACCCGGTTAAATGCCACAGGCTACTACTATAGTAGGAAGTAAACAAGAATTTCTCAGAATGGAATTCTTTATGTTTTTTTTTTTTTTTTTAATTTGAAATAGAACACGACTTAGACACATAATGGTGAAACTGGTGTTTTGAGTTCCAATTTCAGTGACCTTCAACGCAGCAGCCATAATCTTGGAATTTGTAGGACGTAACAAAATGCAAATGGCGACTATAAACACAAATTGTGGTGTATTCTAGAAATACACCCAGTGAGTGAACAGCAAGTAGTAAACAACAAGGAATGAAGCTTTGAATTGTTAAATGACGCTAATGATTTTTTTATCGCTGAAAAATCACCACAGATAATAGAACTAGAGAGACTCATCAAATGTTTTAAATTTGTAGATAAACTCAGTGTTAGTTTGGAGACGGCTCAACAAATAAAGTGTGTTCAAAATAACCCACGTTTGGAGTTGGCCACGACTTGAGATAGCAACAAACAAAGTATGTCTTTACTTATTAATTGCATGTGTCATTCGAACAAAAATAAACACTAAAATAAATTGAGGTTATAAAAACTTATCGTTCGATTCAACCGGATTTAATACGTTTTAAAACTCGATTCCTGACTCCAAATAATTTTTATTAAATGGATTAACGACAAACAGAACCAAGAGAGAATTAATTCCACAATAAAATTGTAACATCAACATGTCGGAAATAAAATGTAAACTATTTTGAAAAAAGTTTTTCAAATATTCATAGTAATCCGTAGACATCTAAAAAAATTTTTGATCTAAAATTGTAACCTTAAAACTGGTTATGGTTATGTTCAGAGCATTGACATACGTTTACCGAACCAACGCCAACTGCAAACGCGGGAGTTTTTGAACGCACGTTATGTGATGGCACTACTGTTACAATAGCAATGGGCGCGTTCAGCAGACACAATTGTTGAGTAGGTTGAATTGTTTGGTACACTGAACGGTTAATGGTTACTTGTGGTGATTGTCAACAGTTGTTGAATTTACTCACCAGAATTTAATTTAATTTAATTTACGATGAGTGCAGTGCCAGTGAGTCATTTGTTTTTTCGAATTGCCGATATCTTAGTTTTGTTATTATAAAATTATGATGAGCAACACTGTAATATTGTAAGAAGTATAATCTACAATTAATTTTTTACAATATAATCTAGAATAATTATGTACAATCATAATGTATGAAAACATAACCTCACTCCAGATGTCAAATATTGATTGATAAATAATAGTAAGTTGTTAGAGGGTTCAAGAGCTCCAACTTGTTTAAACGCAACCTAAATGAAACACGTTTATGGTTTTAGTCAACTGTTGCGTCCGCTGAATACTCCCATTGTTTAATGGGAGAGTTAAGAGCGCATTATAACCATATGTCACAATATCGTATCCTGTCCCACTTTAATTTCTCTGTTACTTAAGAGAGATATCTGGCGATAAATGGGCCAATTGAGCTTCGGAATAAGCATATGGTTCGTGACAAAAGTTCAGTTTTCGAATTTGTACATACAAGTGACATCTGTTGAAAATTTTACAAACTATGTTTAGATAGTCATTCATTCCTACCTCGTTGGCTATCTCGAAAGATCTATTATCTGTGGTTTCACATAAGTATGTGGGATACCAAATTGCGAAAACAAAATTCAATTGGATACAAACTACAATTGGAGATTATTTTATTTAACATTAATTTTAAAACCGTCTATTAGATGATTTTTTTTTTTGATAAAAGATTTGCCAGAATGTCACTATAGAAAAAACGTTAGAGAAATTTCTGCTATATTTCGCTCATCAATACATCTTGTATTGAATTGTTACCCATAAGTTGGAAAAAAATTTGAATTTCGTGCCATCAGCTTTACTTATAATTGTTTACCCTTAATTTGGTATTATTTAGGAATTTTTAATTAATTTAGTTTAGGTTCTTACAATGTTTGTCGCTTAAATTTAAAATGGCCACGTGCTAATATACGCTGTTCTAAAGGTTTGTTTCAATTTTTTAATAATTAACTCGTTTTAAGTGTCAATTCATGTATTTTCAGATTTGATAATGGTTTTTAAACCGAAACATGTCATTCAACTAACGTTTTCTGTATTGATAAGCGAAATCAGAAACTTGGCCAACGTTTTTTCTATAGTGACCTTCTGGCAAATCTTTTATCAAAATTTTATTACTAAAAGACGTATAGTTTGCTTCTCACCTAAGGGTAGAAGTTCATTTGTGAGTTAATATTGGCGAGTAGCTCTAGAGGTGCTGTTGATAGTACTCTCAGACGTGTTCATCGTCAATGAACATACCTCTGATAGCATCTCGAGAGCAACTCGTCAATGACTTGCATCTTCAGAGAGGTTTTACTGTACCTATTTTATTACATGAGCGATTATAACATGAGTAGCCTCAAAAAATTAAACAATGGTAATAATAATAACTATTTATTTATATTTTACTAAAAAAATACAACAAAAATTTGTTATAATTATAAGATTAATTTCAGCTGTTTATTTATTGTATTAAAATAAAATCAATTTTTTAACTTAATACCAATACATAGGAATATATTAAGTTTCCTAAAAACTGTTTAATATTTTAAATATTCTAAAATTCTCATGTGATTTAATGCTTTTTGGCAGCTCGTTGTAAATTTCGAGGCACTTCTCAGTACATATAATAAAGAAAGAATAATCAAATTTTGAGGTTATGTTTAAAAAAAGTCACGTCATTTGTTTCGGACAAAAAATAATTGCTTACTTACCGCGTTATGCTTTTCGCAATCCTTTCAAACTCAGAAATCGTTAAAATAAGAGAATTTGAACTCGTTACAGTTCAAACTGTCAAAATAATTTAGTTACTTATGTAAATTGTACCAACTGCTGAACGTGAAAGCCCTATAAGAAAGTGCCGAAGGATTCGAGCTGCGCTCCGTTCGGTTCATAAATTGAACGACCTTCGAAGGACGCGGCGCCGATTGGGTGATCTACATTAGTTCCGAGAACTGGCGAGCATTGTGAATGAATTATAGTATTTCGGCGCTGTGACGTCAGTGTGGAATCTCCTTTTGTAGTAAAATTTTTAAACGGGAGAATTTGCTGGATTTTGTCGGATTGGGGTACAGTACGAGAAAATACAGAAATGTTTTGATGAGGAAGAAAAACAATTTTCTGCCAGGTTTAATGAGAGAAGGCTCCCAAAAATACGATCAATTATTTAATTCTTGAATTTTTTCTGTAAATTATGTGAAACGTTACGTAAAAATTAGAAAATTATTAGATTGTAAAATGAAGCTATCACATTTTTTGTATCTGGGTTTTGCTTTGATATAATTGATATTTTTATGCTAACTATATAATCGTGACTTGTCAAGGATATAGAATTGTCGAAGGAAACTTCATTTTTTTCTTTTCGGAACTCATTATCAGTCCCCTTTTAGAAAAGTAAAAGGCCTGAAAGTTTTCAAAAGTATCAAACATGCCCCGCGCACTAGTCGGGTCCAAAAATATTTTCCATTAATTTAAATTCTTTGTAATTAAAAATACAGTAATAAATGAAGTGCGAAAGCGACTATAAATTTGATAAAAACTATTGTTTATTTAGTTTCTATTTTAGGTCACAAAACAAAATTTATTAAATTAAATGCAGCAGAACGAAAGACTACTTGACCTAAGTTTGAACTTAAAAGCACTCCAACTTTTAATTTATGGCGAACACTTTACTTGGCCGACGTTTATCGACGAAAGTTGATATATTAAAGGAATGTTTCCTGTGCGCTACTGTGTCTGGAACGTAAACAAGTTCATTTAAACTTCATTTTGAAATATGTGAACGTCTCATATTGAATTACTAAGCATTTCACATTATTTCATGAACATTATTTTATCGTTTTCTTTTTCGTTAAGTATTCCGCAGCTGCCAACAGCAGATGTTAATTTGCAAGAGCTTACTGAAGTCTGTTTTTTTTTTTTTTTAGAATAAAAATGAACAACCTCAATTTTTCCCAGCGAAAGGAGAAATTAAAAATAAATTCTGTTTTGTTTGACATTCAAATTAGATGAGCTATTACGAACTGATATGTTCTGGTTTTTACGCCATCATCATCAACTACACAGTTCAGAGTTGGTTTGTTCGGTTTAAACTATCTAATGTCACCCATGTTGATAAAAGTTTGTATAATTTTTATTTTTTATCTTGTAATACGATCAAGCTCACATACAGTGCGCAGGGAAATTAGCTTTTACGACTTCGACGTTTCCACTTTGTTGGTTCTGGTCGGGCGTCGTCGTCGTTAACGACGTTCGTTGTAAACAAAATTAAGTTAATTAAGTTCATCAGTCCAACGTTTCCGTCGCAAAAAAGAAGAAATTTACGAAGCACTTTGTTAATTCTGTCTCTACAACATGCACGCATTTTTCCTCTTGTTTGTAGTCATATACATAGATGTGAGGTCACCTTGAATATATACTGTTCAAAACATTGCAAATTCAAAATTGAAACTAATATGATTATCCGTTTTTCTCCGTTAGTAAATCTGTATTCAAAATTTTGATTACTTAAATATGTAAATGTAAGAAAATACTAACGAGTTTTATTAATATTTGAAGCACGTAAAGAATGTAACATACCATGTGTTTCATTTTAAGTTGAAACATACGCGCGCTCTTGTCTTAAATCCTTTGATTTTAATGCGAATCTTGTGTCTAGAATAGACGGCGAAGTAGACTTGGTATACTGATCAAGCGAAAGTTTCGCTTTTATCTTACCAAATAAAATCTAATCTTTCTCTTTCTACGCAATGAAAACAATTTTCTTAACGCCTGCTTTTCAATAGTCTGTTTTTAATTCGTAAATTTCTTGTTGTTTCGCGTACTGTCTATAGTTTACTCTCCTGACGTCATTCTCCAGCGAAATAAATTAATGTTTATTGATTATGCTATCTTTATACTGAAACAAAATTTAAAATTATAATTATGTCTTGATAAAATGCTAAATATAAGTTGTGTACATTTTATATTTAGTTTTAATCGCTAAATCGGATATTTATTATTTTCTGTTCTAATTTTACTTGATTTTTAATCCAATAAGAGTGAATTTTTTCACTTTTTCTAAGCAAAAAGAAGTAGAACTTTTTAAATGTTATGCCAGATCGAAACAAATTTTGCAGTGGTCTTAATTCGCGTGTTTCGCCCTCATTAATGAATAAAGGTCAAACAAAAATACAAATACATATTAAAGTTGCTTACAGAAAGCAGTCTTTAAATTTGTAATAAAAGTATGGTAGTTACTTCAATGAATACTTATATGAAATATTCGGGTAATAATGTTATTGGGGAAACCTAAACTTTAATTAAGCCTGCATTATAAATGATCTTTGTGTAGGTAGTTGTATGTCGATCGATGCCCCATTTTATTCACCTCCTTAGTAAATTAATTAAGGTCCATGTACCTGATGATTCGACCGACATATTTTTTTCGTGTTAGTATCACGACCGACTTGGAAACAGACCGTACGTTACTTGTTTAAAGGAATGATTTGTTGATGTATGTATAAATCAGTTGCGATGCCGGGCAGTTTGCGGGGTTCGTATCGTTCCCTCACAGGATCTAGCGACGTGTATCGTTCCACCACCGTGTCAGGAGGCAACCACAATGTCCTGGACAGTGTCAAGAAAGCCCTCAGTTTCGTTTCGGCATCATCTCCGAAGGACGAGCGCTTAGTCGCTTTTAAACACCCCGTTATTGTTTCGTCCAGGTATAGTATGAAGCTTTTCATTTTTTGTGCTTTTTGATTATATGCATACGTTTGTGTTATTGCACTTGCTTTTGCAAACATACTTCATACATACACATAGGATAAGCACATAATAGTAAACATTCAGATGTACTTAACAAATTTAGTATTGTTATCTTTTCCCGATTAAAATGCTTTTAAAAATAAGTCTTAATTAAAAAAAGGTGAAATAATTTTACTCCAACAAGGATAAGCTCAACTCCTGTTTCACACTGTTTAGTAAACATAGTATCCATAATTCGTTAATTCAATAAGTTGGAGATAAGTTACACTAAATAATGAAATATTCTGTCTACATTAGTGAAAGTCATCACCGCATTTAATCCAAGAAAGTAAAAATGTTATCCTAAAGGTGTTAGTTCACACTTATTTACTTTTATATAACGAACGGATTGATTGACGTTCTCATTACAAGTTATGACTGGTATATGCCTACATACCAACTGTGGTGAATGCTTGCTTTAGAATGGAACCGCCATTTTATTTGCGCATTAAATAAAATATCAAGAAAAATTTGTAAAAAATAGTGATATTATAACAAACGATACCATAGATGGTACAAACTTTATTTACCGGGGAATATTGGCAAGGCCTTATGAACATCTTTATTCCACTTCCTCCAGATAAGCTTAATATTCTAGTACAATAAGGGTTTCAATTATTTCCACACAAAAGAACAAGGGATAAAAGATGCAATATTCAAAAAAGTGCATTTCTCTCTTTGGAGAAGTTAAAATATAAGTTAAGGTACAAGTGACTGCCCGAAAAGTAAAGATTCTTTCATTTTCTGGATAATATTAACTTCTTTAAGGATACAAATGCTTGACACTTTCTGGATAATACTATTCCTTTAGGGATACAAACTACTACCTCAGAAGTCCCTCTTTCTTTTCCTGGATAATATTGACTCCTTGAAAGATAGAAATAACTTCAACAAGGATTAAAATGCCACTTTTAAAGACAACATTAAAACTTTTTAAAGTTGTACATCTTAACTCCGTTTATTTTAACACCAGAAATGAATGGACGAGAGGACACACCGAAAACGACTTGAAAAAGTGTTAGAATTAACTCAAGATTTTCATATGTGCAGTGAAACTGTAAAAGTCAGTATTTTACGTTTATGCAGAAGAATAAAGTCACTTATCCTAATTGACATAAAAAATCTTTGATCAGAATGTTGTTTTTAATTAAAAGTCGTCAAAATGGAACTTGTGGTCATGGCATTCACTAAAGAAGTCGCTTCATTCTTAACAAACGTCATGTACTTTAAGAAGTCAGTTCTAAGGCATTTTAAATTGGCAAGTTATTTACAAAAGTACAAACGTTCGTTTTCCTGCGAAGGTTTTGGTTTTAGTTTTCGACGTATTCATTATCCATTAACGATGTTAATATTCCACACTGGTGTGATAATTGCTTGCAACATAGTTAAAGTGAGTAAATACATGTTGCTGCGTATCAGTAGTTGTTAAAAATTGTGAAAACAATGTATAAACAACATCCACATTAGATTATTCGAGTAAGTTTTTTTCTTTATGTTGGATTTTTTCTGTTCCAAAACAATGTCTTTCCTTTAAGTGACTTAATTAAATAACTTCATCATAAACAACTTGGTATTTTGCTTTTCACTGTCGAATATACGAGTATTAGTCAAACTAGATTAGCTGATTTAAAATTGTTTTTTTTTTATGGACAGGGTATTTTCAGTATTTCATATGTACTTATCCAGTCCCTCTTCTAGCGTTAATGTCGAGGTGTCCTGCCTTGAGAAATATCTATCCTTAGCTATTCTCTATGCTTCGTTTGTGAGATGTTCCTAGGTTCTAAGAGTTTTGGTACGTCTTGTTTCCAGTTCTAACTCGTCTACCTCGTTTATTATTTTTAACCCATCCAGTTTTCCACATTTCTTTCACCATCAGTTCGCATTTGTATCAAGCCTTTTCCTTACGTTTTCCATCTTCATCTTCATCTTATCTAGTCTCAAAACTCCTTCTACTCCCTTTAAATCCAGTTCTGGATTCTGAATTTGGTGAGGAGGATGAATAAAAATTCACATGCACTTTGGCCACAATTGGGCCCATTGACTATCCCCATGTTCAGCAGTGTTTGACTGTCAGCGTTCTTCGAGCCATCCCACTCTTTTGATAAAGCCAAGAACGTCCGACAGAGGAGCACTGCGAATTCCAGCTATGTCAGGTAAAACTCCCCTAACATGGGACCTCTGATCGAGACGAGTGCAGGGCAATCACAGAGGATATGCTCAGCTGTTTCTTCCTCTAAGTTACAACCTCTACAAATTGGGCTGTCTGCTAAACCAATGCGTTGCATATATTTGTTTAGGTTACAATGTCCTGAAAGAATTCCTACGAGTAGACGTAGTCTTCTTCTAGGTAGTTGCATACAGAATCGTGTCAGTTTGAGCGAGGGGGCCGTTATAGCCCTTTTCGTTTGGTGACACTTGTCTAGTTTTACCCAGATGTCGATATGTCGGCCCTGGGATCTTTGTTTCAATAAGGCATTAAACATTAAAATGGCGGTGCTATGGCCGGTTCGCGGCCCCAAAAGAACCGCCCCGAGCCCTGTCTAGTCAGTTCGTCTGCCTGCTCGTTGCCAAATGTTCCAGCGTGTCCTTTAACCCAAATGAGTTGCAGGGTGTTGTATTTGGCCACTTGTTCTAGTGTGCCGTGACATTGAAGTGTTATTCCTGAGGGTATTTTGTTGCTGTTTAGAGCCAAGAGTGCCGCCCTGCTTTCGCTAGCTATCCTAACGATTTTATTTTGAACACCCCGATCCACAATTCCTCTTGCACCTTCTTTAATGTCAACTAGCTCTGCTTGGAAAGCAGCTGTCAGTTGGCCAAGTGCTATGCTCATGTGAAGATCCAGGTCATAGGAGAGAATTCCTGCGCCTGTTCCTTCCAAAGTCTTAGATCCATCAGTGAAGATGGATTTGGGTGCATCTTCAAGAAAACGTTGAAGTGCTTCTTGAATATATATATATATATATAGGTGCGAGGGAGTCGACCACCGCCCCAAAAAGAGGAGATTCTTGTAGAGCCTCTTCCAGGATGAGGTGGTGTCTACCTCCGAGACCTTTATTATTCCACACCTTTTTAAACCCAGTTATAGAATGGAATAAGTTTATTTTGGTGATCTTAGTTTGTACTTCTATATGGGATGCTAAGAATGTACATATAAAGAAAATAATCTGTTGACAGTGACAATTGTCATGTCAAAATCGGAAAAGATCTTCACAATTTGCCAAGACCTTTTAGCACAATGCGTAATTTCTGGGTAAGCTTTTCTAATTTATCGCCAGTTTAATTAGCAACTGTATGGTCAGCTCAATTAACAGACCGCACAATTTGCAAAAAAGAAATGGAATAAGTGGATAATTTTGTGTGACATTGGCGGAATAAAATTGTTTTCATTTGGCAAGCAGATGAGACGCAAGCTGTGTTTACTGGCTGCTTGCAAGGTCGTTTGGGGATGTTATTTTCGTATTTCGCAGCAGGAATTTTTGATGGCCGCTGCTGCATAAGTATGAGCATCGCGCGCTCGGAAGTAGCACCATTGCAAAGAGATAAACATAGAGTAACGTGCCCGGCAATCTAATCTAACTTTGTGGGTAAATATTCTTTCGGTGTCACTCAGACAACATCAATGATGTGAGTTAGATCGAATGTGTGTTCTCGATTTCTTTCATAGTGACTGAGTGTGAACGTGAGTGATCTGATAAATAAAATGTTTGATTGTGTAATACTCGAAAGGGAAAAAAATCCATTATTATCTCTTTATTCGCGGTCGATACCACCTGAGAACTTAGTAACCCCCAAGGTCAACACCGTATCACCAATTTTGGTTAACCGCGTGTGTACATACAACGATTGAGTAAAGTTACTCATCTGCGTCTTACCTTTTATTATAATAGAGGTCTTGCCGTATAATTTCTGTCTGCGATTGTAGTAACAAAATTAACTAAATTTCGCTTTACTAATTTTGCCTTTAATTAACTTAAGTTAAAAATGGTGGTGGGAAATTGTGTTTAAAACGAAGGATTTTCACGATACTCCATGAAATCCTCAGTCCTGCTTCTGTTTTAATATAATTAATTAATTAATTGGTTTATTGTTGGATTCGCAATGGAAGGTTATGGTAATTAAATTTAAAAGTTGTGGTGGGATTATTTTTCAAGGCGCAGGGTTTTCGCATAAAACAATTTTGAAGACGTTTAGACTTGGCCGAACAGTTTGGTCCATGATACTGATGATACTGATGATTTTAAAACGTTCGTGATTCTCCAGTAAACTCGCTTTAAGAGAAGGTTGAACCCATGCAGGTTCCTTTTGTGTTCTTATCTTTTCAATATTTTGTTTTATTTTCGAGATATTTAAAAAAATCACAAAAACACCCACGCCCGTTGCGTAATAAATATTTAGATTTGGCAAGCCATCGGAAACCATACTTCTAATGGCAGCTGAATATTTGTCTAGCGAAACGTGTTATTCCTAAATAATGTTTAAAAGATTAAAATTCAACACCATTTTTCCTGGGGAATGAAAACGATTTTAAACTTAGCTTATTAAAGACAGTCCAGGAAAGTTCCTGAAACAATCAAGATTTACGAAAACCCTGTACATCTGTGTAATTGGAACAATTTTTATTTTGGTTAATTAATTTGTACGACAAATATCTTATCTATCTGTAATTCCCGTAATTGCATTCTGGATTAAATTGATTCCGTTCCGAATTACAAACAGCCTGCAGGGGTCTTGTTCGAGTTTATCTTAATCTGTTTAACTTGGCATTAGCTTAAGTAAATTCAATTCGGAATCGAGTGAATTTCGCAGGAGGTCTTATTACACGTGATTCGTATTTAACGTCATGCTATCAGTAGCAACAAAACCCCAACATGCGGTTTAAAAACAGATTTATAATTTAATTACGAATGCATAACGTGTAATTGATGGAAATAGTTTTTATATTTTCTTATTTTTTATTTTACTGCGTAGGTATGGGATAACAAAATTTCGGAAACAACATACATAAGTTCAAACGTAAATAAACACTAATCCACATGTGTTGTTTATAACGGGGCTTTGCCAACGCAGTATTTTACGGCAGACTTGCCCATTCTAAAAATACACTGTTTATTAGGTTTGACTGAGGAAAATAGAAATTTCCCACGCAGGTTAAAACATTTTTCAGTACACTAAATTTAATTATAGGGAAAACCCTGCGCAGATCGACACGAAACACTGAAACAATACCAAACGTATGGGCTTGGCTTTCTTTATTTAAGCTCTTTTTGTTGTAGGACTGAAAGTGCAAAGACACACACTAATAGAAAGATGCCTACTTCCGGTGTAGCAGAGGAGGCTGCACTCCTGGGGTAAGATATTTCTTAGATGTTTAGATTTAGATGAAACGTGCACATTTCATAAGTAGGTATGCTGCACAGTAATTAACGTTGTTTATTTTTATATGTAAGAAAGTAGACTCTTAGTGTTATGCGCCATTTAATTAATTTATTATAAAATGCAAATAAACGATAAGATTAACTTTCTTTGTTTGGTTGACGGATTCATTGTTTTTGTCTTAGTGCTTCGGGATCAACGATTCACAGAAAACATGGAAATAGCTTTCCCAGCCTCCATCACAGTTTCTGAACTAATTAAACTTTTTTTGTAATGCAAAGCCCCCAGAGAGCTTTAATTAAATCTTACTCTATCTGCGATTCCTTTACATTAAATTTTTGGCAACTAAGGACTATACTTTCCATTCAACTGCTTTTAAGGTTACGCATCATCGAATACAACGAAAAAGACTTTGTGAAAAGACAGTTAACGAAAAGAACAGAGAAAAATTGGATACGGTAAAATGTGTATAGATAGCCTGAAATGGAAACGGAATAAAATAAAGGTGAAACTGAAAGTAGCGGAGAGTAAAGATCAATGCAATACAAGAGGAGCATGGAAGGATAAACCTTGCAAAGAAAAAGGACAATAAATTCAAAGTTACAGGGTTGACCAAATCGACGGTTGCACGAAAAGAGAACGTAAGCGCTAAAAGTCCGAAAATGAGATTATTATATTAAATGATTCCTAACGACCAGGCCTTTCATTCTATCTGCAGTTGTAACCGCCAGAAATTCAGGAAACGTTAAAATTCAAGTTTAAGAGGCTTAAGCGACAGTTTCAGTTTTCAAATAAAATGAAGTGTTAAAAATAGAAGGCGTATGTCCGGCCACTTCAGCGCTCACTTTGTGAAAATGAAAAGGCTTAAGCGCCGACAAATGGGGCAAGAATATAAAATAAAAATTAAATTAGAGTATCACTGCTTGTTTGATGGTTAGAAAATGCTGTAATTAATTGTGAAAATGACAAAAGATTTTATCAAAATAATTAAGTTTGATAAGTAATCAATTTTCTCCTGTAAAATATGGTGAAATTCGCTTATTCCTTTTGTCGTGCAATCGTAGCTGTTTCGACCATTTTTGAGGCCTTTGCAGGAACGCCTCGAAACATGTACAGACGACTTTGAGCATAAATAGGGTCAGGTTAGAGCTATTCTTCCGATGAAGAGACTCCAAAGAGGACCGAAGTAACGGTCTAGAAGATACTCAAAGAATCCATTGCAATCAAAACTGACTTGCAATAAAGTTCTAAGTAATTAATATAAAGGGTTTTTCAAATAGGGTCGGGTCGATGTTGACAGACTGTGGCGGCCATGTTGTTTTGGCGGCGTCTGTCAAATCTGTTGTTTATTATTCAGACACTGATACCAAATCACCATGGCAAATTACATGATTGAGCAGCACGTCCAAATGATAGAAATTTATTATCAAAATGAGTCTTCGTTTTTGCAAACGTTGCGCGCGTTGCGCCCATTTTACAATAGACGCGGTGGCCCCTCAAAGTCGACTCTTCAACGTTTGGTGACCAAATTCGAGACGACCGGTTCGGTAAATATTCGGCGAACACTCGCACGTCAAAGGAACGCCGCTGTCCGTGAAAGTGTGCTGAGAACCAAAGGCAGTCAATTCCTCGCCGTGCACAAGAACTCGGCCTTTCGCAGACTTCAACTTGGTGAATTTTGCGTCGGGACTTGGGCCTCCACCCGATCCAACTGACCCTGCAGCTCAAAGTTAATGACCATAGATAACGCCGTTTGTTCGCTGAAGGGGCTTCCGGAGCGTTTGGAAGAGGACCCCAATTTTAGCGACGAGGTGCATTTTTGGATGAATGGCTATGTTAACAAGCAAAATTGGCATATATGGGACGACACCAACCCACACGAGGTTCACCAGGTAGCAATGCATCCACAAAAGGTTACCGTTTGGTGCGGATTTTGGGCCGGTGGCGTCATTGGTCCGTACTTCTTTGAAAACGGCGTTGGTGAGGCCATCACCGTCAACGGCGAGCGCTACTGGTCGATAATAACCAATTTCTTTTGGCCCGAATTGAACGATATGGACGTGGATGACATGTGGTTCCAGCTGGAAGGCGCTACGTGCCACACAGCGAACGCCACGATGGACATTCTGCATGAACGATTTGAGGGTATGGTTATCTCTCGCGGAGGTGACGTGAATTGGTCACCAAGATCATGCGATTTGACCACACTAGACTTTTTCTTGTGTGGCCTTCTGAAGTCGCAGGTCTATGCCAATAGACTGCAATCGACCGATGACCTCAAAATCAACATAACATAGGCCATCGCTCAAATTCAGCCGGATCTATAGGGCAAAGTCATTGAAAATTGGACCTATAGGATCCTGCCACCGTGCCGCGGCGAACATTTGAACGAAGTTATATTCCATCACATAATGGCATACATGGGCCTTTCGAATAAAAAAAGAATTTCGTTAATACCTCACACACAGCTTGTTTTATTCCATTTTAACATTGGAAAACCCTTTATATGAAAACAAGGATAGTAAAAAAGTGAAAAGAGTAACATGTAGTGTAGGAACTCTAAATCAACAAGGAAAACTGGAAGTGGAAGGTACAATAAAAATATTATGAATAAATGAATATTTAGTAAGTATAAGACGACAGGAATGGTAGCATGTGATGCGCTGATAACAAAAAATCGAACTAATAACAAAACTATCGAGACAAAGAATTGTACTTAATCAGTTTAACGGAAAAATAAAAGGGATTGAAGTATCAAATAGGCTAATTGCTTTATTTATTAATAATCCAATTTTTAAATTTCAAAAGTAACTTGAATTTAAAGAAACGTTTTATACGGACATCAGTTAAGGTTGCGACATCTCGCGGCCGATATTTGACCTAAAATTGCGTGAATATAGACCAATAGACACTACTGTGATTTGTTGGTAAATAAGCCATTACACATAAAAGACAAAAACCGCTATTACAGCATAATTTGAATTTGATTTTAAAATTCCGAAATTTGATGTGAGTTGGTTTTGATTGGAATGGAATCTCCTCTGGATAGCTGTTTCAGATCATTTTGAGGTCTTTTCAGACACGCCTCGAAACGTGTATAGACGTCTTTAAGCATAAATAAGGTCTGGTCGGTAAAATTGAGTTCTTGAGTTACTTTTCTGCTGAAGAGGCCGAAACAACTGTTCATAAAATACTCGAAGAATCGTTTGCAATCAAAACTGACTTGCAACAAACTTCTAAGTAATTAATATAGATTCAAAATAAGATACTAATGAGGGATTTCAATGTTAAAGTTGGTTCAAACAACAGTGGATTTGTAAGAACAATGGGGAAAATGATTTAGGAGAAAGAAATGAAAACGGGGAGATCCATTAATTAACGAGAATTGTCATATTACCAAAGAAAATGAAAATCAAATAACACATTTTTGAATAAGTGTAGCAAGGAGCAAGGATGTTAATGGACACACGAAGTAAAAGAAAAACTAATATAGAATCGAACAAATATGTTGTATTGGCAAAGATAAAGATAGACCTGAAGAAGATCAAAGCAAAATATAAAAGGAAAAACAGACAATGGTTCAACATTAAAATATTGGATATCGTAAGTGGTAGAAAAAAGCATAAAAGTTTTATATTTAAAAAACACAGCTTTTTAATTTTTGCTTAGCCATATAGAGTACTTTCGACCCTAGAGAAGAAAACCACACCCGATGGATTCTCTCTCTTTATGGGCTTTTGTGAAATATGTAATTTGACTTTTGATGAAATTCTGTATTTTTTACAAAATGGTGGGCGCTAGATAGAGTTTTCCCACTTGCCTAGTTACAGCTCTAACGATGTTTATACAAATAACGGCATTATTGCGAAAGAGCCATTCACCCTTGAATGAGTGCTACATGTAAAGCATCGAAAAAAAACTTACGACTTTCAAGAAACAGTACCTTTTGGTCCTTCTTGGACTTATAAAAACGTAATACAACAAAATTACAAAACGAACGTATTATTTTCATTCATCTCGACCTAGTTCTGTTTAATTAATTCGTTTTTACCGTCCGTATTTATTACCGACATCACAAATCTAATTTGCAAGTTGAAACGTGCTTTATGTTTATGCGTGTTCTTGATGTGACGTTTTGCGACGTTAACGAGAGACTCCGGAAACTTCGAGCGTAAAACGAGATAAGTACGTTCGTAAATCAAGGCCCGAAACTTCCGTCGACATTGTACATTACATGACGTAAATGTCTTTTATTGATTCTAACTGGCTATATTTATACAAGTGTGCTTAAGAAGTGCACTGCGCATTATTTGATTCGCTATGTATGTTGGATCTCGTGTTTGTTGTTGATTGAGTTATTGGCTCAACGCGAAACGTTCTTTCAAATGGCTTAAATTTCTCTGTCCTTCTTCTTCTTAAAAGCTAAAAATTATTTTCATTCAAGTTAGCCTTTACACAAAGTAGGATTTATTCTGTTTATGCTTTTTAAGGATACGAGAATTTAACGGAAAAATTATGAAGCGAAACGTCAGTAAGTAAAAGATTTTAATGGTGTCTGAAAAAGTAAAGTATATTTCCTGCCTTTAATTTCTGAAAAGTAAATTATAATGTCTGCTGGATGTTTGTACAATATCTTTGGCATTGGCAATCCGTAAACAAAACAGTTACTGCAAAACGTAATCGCCCACGCAATTAAACCATAATTAAAAGCGTTTTAAGTAACTGAGTCTAAGAAGCTTGTTAATTTGAGCAATTAATAAAGTAAGTGAAGTTAAACGGTTGCGAAAACAATTTTACACTTCCTTATTTCTTCTACAAGATCTGGTTTAATTCTTGAAAAAAAGAATGTGTTCTATCTAGTGTCGTAAATATTATTATAGACATTTAACTGAATCTTGTACAACATACAAGAAATAGGGTGGTCTAAAACGACCTTCATCTCTTAATTATCCCACAGCACCATGCCCTCAGACAGCATGGACGACATCGAGCTAAAAAACATTCAGCTTCAATTCCCGGCGACGAGGTCCATGTCCAGGGATGATTCCACCGCGATTGAGGAAACGGTGGAAACGGATCGCGGTTGTATTACGGTAGCAGTTCAGGGGTCGAGAAACAAACCAGCGATAATAACTTATCACGATCTTGGTTTGAACTGTAAGTATAAATAAATAAAATTCGCATCGCTTTTATCGTAATTATTATGCAAGTCATACGCTCAAATCGATTCAACTATATTTGTCATGTTTATTATTATTATTCTGTTATTATTAGTAGTACGTAACTGACCTTGCTTTTTTTGAGTACTTTTACTTTCTTGCAGTGAACTTATTTGCTTATTAATTAATTTTTAGTTTTGCAATCATCAACTGAATTGATTCCTATGGAATTCTAGTACCTACAAATCTATCAAAAGAAGCTAAAATTTCGTTATTTAAGAATTTATTCAATAGAGCTGCTTTCTGCTTTTAGATATTTCAAATTTCCAAGCATTTTTCAACTACATTGACATGAGAGTGTTGATGGAGAACTTCTGTGTTTACCACGTCAATGCTCCAGGTCAAGATGAAGGTGCCCAGACACTTCCTGAAGAGTAAGTACAGGGTATTCCACTTGAAACCACACCTATTTGAATAGATAGTTTACAGTTAAATTAATTGAAATTAACAAATTTACTTCTTTCAAGGAGAAACTACATTACACTTTTTATTTACTGACAAACGCCCATTTTTTTGTAACTTAAATTACACAGGGTGCATTTTTTTAATTAAACAATATAAAACATTTTCTTTTTCGTAGTTACATTTTTCCTACAATGGACGAACTTGCAAATCAACTGGAATTTGTCTTATCTCACTTCGGCCTAAAGCAATTCATCGGTTTCGGCGTTGGTGCCGGCGGTAACATCTTATCCCGTTACGCCCTTTTAAACCCAAATAAAATCGCCGCTTTATGCCTTGTGAACTGCGTCAGCACAACCGCCGGGTGGATCGAATGGGGCTACCAGAAGCTCAACGCAAGATATCTGCGCTCCAAAGGAATGACCCAAGGAGTCTTAGATTACCTAATGTGGCATCACTTCGGCAGGGTAAGACCATCAACTATCCCTTTCTCCTTCCTTTTTTAATCAGATTGTGCATCAGAACACGGAAGAAAGAAACCACGATCTAGTCCAAGTCTACAAGAGCTACTTCGAGCGCAACGTGAACCCGACGAATTTGGCTTTGTTCATCGATAGTTACGTTCGCCGTACGGACTTAAATATCCACAGGGAGTTAGAGCTCAGCAAAACCAAAGAATCTCACACCTTAACCATGCCGGTCCTGAACATTACCGGCGCCCTTAGCCCCCACATTGATGATACGGTGACGCTAAACGGCCGGCTGGATCCAAGACATTCTTCCTGGATGAAGGCAAATACTTAAGCCATTGTAGTTACAATCAGATTAACTATTTTGCGTAGATTTCAGATTGCGGGATGGCGCTGGAAGAACAGCCATCGAAAGTGGCCGAGGCATTCCGATTGTTCTTGCAAGGCGAAGGCTACGGTAAGTAAAACGAGGTGTTGGTTGACTGTCGATTTTCAAGTCACACGTACAAATGTGTCGTTGTTGTTGTTATTTAATGCGTTTAGGTGTAACAATGTTGTTCATGTAAATTTTATTTTTGGGATTAGAATAGGGCCACCACTGTTCAAAAGTCTTCGTTGAACGGTTTGTGCCCGGCAAGTTTTATTCTCACTGTTTTACACCGATGTCCAGTTTGCCGAACGATTGATAATCGTTACGACGACTATAAGATGACAGTTAAATCATAAATACTCGGAATATTTGACAAAATAAAAGGTGATTGAATTGAATCAAAAAAGAAATATTTCGATCTTTTCTTTTGTCTCTTTTACTTTTCCTTTTTATTAAATCATCTAGTTGCTGTTTCCCTCTCTTCATTTCATTTCTTTGTTGTTCAACTTCAGTTCATTTCTGGGAAAATATGTAAGTGAAAAATAGTTCTGTGGTAATTATTTATAAAATAAAGAAAATTGCCATAATGGAAATTAAATATATCTCCTGATTATTAATAGATTTGGCAAAGTGGACATTGATCTAGTACAATACTACATACTAGAGACCTGAAAAAATAATCCACGTAAGATGTATTACCATAGTAAAAGCGCTTACGACCTTAACACTCACACGCTCAAACACACGAAGCTTTTTGCGTACATACCCAATAAAGCTGTAGACGAGAGCGAACCGTTTCTGGAGGTCGTAGCAAACCAGGAATGTGTTATAGTTTTTATGTTGGCGTTATACTATCACGACCAGAACACTGAGTTTCTTTTATTTTACAATGTTTGCGTTGCGTGGATTTGCGCGAATGGTATGTATTGTCAAATTTATTACGTTTGCATTCATTTTGGCTGTCGGCGATTTGTTTGTTGTCTCACCGTACCTTCTTGGTTTTGTGTTCTTTCTTTTTTTTTGTAATTACTGCATTGATATTTTGTTTGATTCCTGCGTACGTTCGCAGCTGGTTCAGTGAAATTGTGCCCGAAAATCGAACCTGTACTGGAAAAGTATTAGATCATTAATAAATTAGTAATCGCTCATACCAAAAACGAACACCATTCCTATTCGTTGTTTCTAAACTACATCGCGTATTTATTATATTGTAAGTGAAAACCATTTTTCACTGTTAAAGTTCACAAGTAAAAAATGGTTTTTAATTACGTCACTTAAGATAAAAGCGGCTTTTGTAAAAATATCTACCAACACCGACATTTTGAAACGGTCCATTTTTTTATAAACTTAATTTACCCTCGAACTCGAAGATCTTTTACGTATCTAATCCACTTTATAAACCTTGCCTTGAAGATTCATGACCAAAACTTAAATCTTTTAAGTGTACTACTTTAGTTTTATTCTCTTACAGTCTGCCCGGAATTTTGGAATATATTTTTACATAAAACACTATTTAAAGCTTGAAGACCATAATTATGAAGTTGTTGTATTTCGATGAAATTTAAAGTTCTTCTAATACTTGTTGTTTAGTCTAATCTATTTACATACATATACCCGAAAGGCATGTCATTGATTGTGCGCTTCATAAGACTTTAGTTTTATAAATATTGTTAATGCTGAAGATGTATATTTATTAAAGATTTATTCCACGAACAATAAAGGAGTTAAAGCAGAGTTTACTACAGTTATTTAAAAGTCATCATGTACAGGGTGAATCAAACCCCTTCTAATAATTTTTTTTTACTAAATTTACATAGGAACGGAATTTTCTAATGAAAAGTTTTTTATCCTAACTTAATGCACCTAAATCTTAATCTAAGAGTTGCAGGGCCGAACTGAGTGTTTTTTTATTGTGTAAAGTGTGGACACCAATGTCATTCCACTGACGTAAAAGTTGAAAAATCACTTAATATACACGTCAGTGGAATGACGAAATTTTTGTCCGCAAAGAGCTTAAGGCCCCACTGAAGTAAAATAAAATCTCTGGTTGGATGTGAAATTGGTTTCCTGCACATCCTTGCACACATGACGGCTGTCAATCAAACCCGATTTGGGATACATCACGCCCTTTAGGGTCATAAAATGTTAATTATTTTAACCTGAAATTAAATTTATACTGCTATATGAGTTTGGTGTAGTTCTTACTCGTGATACTATTACAAGAAAAAGAAAACAAGTTTACATCGAGTAAAGTATTTTTAATGTATTTTTGTGAAGAGAACATTTAAAAAATATCAGTAATAATACATATTAAAAATTATATCATTACTAAAGTGTCCAGGCCCATTCAAATACTCCAGTATTTACTGCAAGAGTTAGTGAAATCCTGGTAAATCCTAACTGGAATATGTAGTGTAATTATTGCAATTATTAATTTCAATTATTAATTAATAAATACAATAATTCCAACAACAAAAACAAGTTATAATAATACCATGAAACTTACAATTAACAAAAGTAAAAATATATTAAATTTTTTTTTATATAAACAACTATATTTCTAATTATTGTATTTCATTTAACCAAATTTCAACTATTAGCTTGACTGATCGTACAGATAAATTAATAATCGAAAATATAAATTTAATTAAAGAATTTCTTGCTCAAAATGCGTATCCTAAAAGACTTATTAAGTCTGTGGTAATAGTCGTTACACACAAAATATCTGAAAAATATTAATATACAGGGTGTAAACGAATTAGACTAACAAACTTCTACTACGACATAGTATTTTGTATTTGTTTCCTAATCTTGCATATGAAATGTCACAATAATGTAACATTTAATAAAGTAATCAGACCACTACTGGAAATAAAACTAAGGTTTGGAGATTTAAATGCTTATGATGCGCGGTAATATCAAGTTTGAATGATTTTTAGAAGCTCTAAATTTTTCAAAGAAAACAGGCTACAGTTGACAAAAAAATTATTACTAATATTGTATCACCAGCAGACGAAGTTTATATGATTTTTTAAATAAACTCTTGGACAAAATTAACGCATCAGCAAAACTTCTCATTATTACTTTTATTTTATTTTGAAGTTTTAAGCCATTAAACTTTTATGTAGTTGGCCTAGGATATCCTCTGTCACTACTGATAAACAGTTGGAATTGTTTGACAGAAGGAAAGTAAGATTTTGCGATTGCTTGTTGATAAGAAATTTGACGCTGTTTAAAGTGTTTTGTAAAAGGCAATAAATTTCAGTTTTGCTAGTGATTTTTTTCCAAATTTAATATTAAGTGACTAAAACACTTCGTCCAGTGCACTTGGAGCAGAACAAACGAATTGTTCACGCAACTTAAAAGAAGACGAAGCAATCAAAGCGATAATTCTAGTTAACGAGGGACGTAGCCAGCGATATGTGGCTAATTTGTTAGGAGTTAGACAATCAACAATTAGTCGAACAGTTAAACGTTTCAATGAGCATGGAAATTATTGTAGAATCCCAGAACAAGAAGTAGGAAGTCTACAGATGTAAGAGATGAGCAATATCTGATACATGTTGCCTTAAGAAACAGGCGTTCTACCAGTTTAGAGCTAAGCAGAGCCCTAGCAGTAACTCGAAATGTAACAATTCCTAGACGAACGGTCAGGAGAAGGCCTAATGAAGGAGGATTGAACAGTAGAAGACCAGCTATTGAACCACTGCTCACCAGGGAACAGGTTTTGCAAGAGAGCACGTAAATTGGAACATCGATGACTGGAAGCGAGTTTTTTTTTCAGACGAAACAAGAGTAAGTCTTAATTCACCAGATGGACGTGAACGAGTCTGATGGAGGCCAGGAGAGAGGTTTGCTGCCTGCAATATTTCTCCGAGGATCCCATTTTTTGGTGGATGTTCTGGGAAGGAATTTGTTTCGAGAATCGCACGGATTTGGTTCCTATAGAAAGTATTATAGAAGAACATGTGATGATGCCATTTGCCCCATTTGTTGGGAACAATTTCATTTTTATGCAAAATAACGCTCGGCCCCACGTTGCTAGAGAGGTACTGGACAACCTTCGATTCATGAATATTCACACTATAGACTGACCACCAAGAAGCCCAGATATGAACCCCATAGAGCATCTATGGGATGCACTAAAACGATCAGTTAGGCGCCACATACCTGCTCGTATGAATCTTAGGGAACTCGAACAGGTCGTTCTTGTCAAATGGCAGGATATTCCCCAGGAAACCATTCACAATTTAATTAATAGCATGCCTAAACGAATGGAAGCAATAATAAGAGCTAGAGGAGGATCTACACGCTACTGAATTCAAATTCTTACGATTTATCAATTTCTTTAAAATCTTTTCATTGACATCATTTTTATTGGATTTGACTTTATTGTTATTTATTCATCTTTTTCGCCATAATACCATTTCTATGTTGTCAAACATTAGTTGAAATCATTTAATTATTATAACTCGTAAGTACTATAATTTAAAAGTTCGAAAAAAGAAAATGATATTGAGAAGTTTTGCTGATGCGTTAATTTTGTCCAGGAGTTTATTTAATGAAAGGAATAATGAAAAATCCATGATAGTTTGTAGAAAATGTTTTGTGTTGTACAGACTTTATCCTTCATATAAAGACCAATGTTATCTAACCTTTTATGCTTCAGTTTAGAAGAATGTGTACTAGAAATTGTCGGCCGAATTCGTATATAGCCTGTATATACTAGACCCACAAAAATAAAAAAAACGAATGTATATCTTTACCTTACTTTAAAACTATACACGATTCTTAAACAAACTTAATTTAAATCTAACCAATAAATCTTCTGATAATTTTAACGTTCTTTTTACTAATTTAAAAACAAAGGCACCTAAATTTCAAATACCAAATGTAATTTATGAGTTAAATTGTCAAAATTGTAACTCAGTATACAGTGACCGCCCAAAAAGTGAGCATCGTCAAATAGGAAAAAATTTACATATTTTTAATTTTTTAAAAAAACTTTGTGGCAATAATTTGTGCTTCTCAGAAAACCTGGTTGTGATTTTTACTATAGCGTTTTCTGAACTTACCAAAAATCCTAAAATTGTTATTTTTCCGGAATTAATCGAGATTTCTACGCGATTTTCTTAACGTGTATTAGTTTTAGTTTACTGAATAATCTCAATGCCAGAAAATAACGTTTTTTTTTCTTTAACTTCTCCAAAAATTACATTTTTCAATTCTTGAAATTTCACGTATTAAAACTTTCATTTCAAAATTATTTGTTTTTGCTTAAGAACTTAAAATATTTATAATTGGAAAAACTAATAGAAAAGATTAATTATTTCCTATTTAGCGAAAGGTAATAGTTTTACATAATGTTTACGTTTTTGTTCCAAGGTGCTTTTCAGGAGAAATATTTTTCAATAATAATTCATAAGTATTAAAGTGACTTCTAAAAACTCACCTACTCTTGTTAATGAATTACTTTCACAGAAATCTTGTAAAAGTTCTTTTACAGTTGCCCAACAGAGGAGATTTTTCATATTCTGCCTATTTTTTTGGTTATTTTTGATTACTTTTCTCTTGTCCATTTCAATTTATATTCGTGCCATAGTCGTTTATTCATTTTTAATTTCTAATTGTAAGTGAATGAAAAATATATTAATACAATCTTTTGTCATTTATTTTAGTTCATTGTCATTGTTCAATCGTTCAATTATTAATTCTTTTTTACGATTTATTTAATGATTTAACTTTTCCGCTAATTTTTTTTTTAATTTTTATTGCCTTTTTTATAAATAAATTATTTTTTTAAACTTTAAACTGAAGAATATTTAAATACTTTTTTAGTATGGTGCAGGAGAAAGTAATTAGAATTGGTTTTCCATTTTCTAATAAGTAGGGAAATTAAACTTCCGTGGTCTGGTACCAGTACTTACTAATTATCGCAGTGGTCAAAACAACCGGCCTCTCTAATCCCTTTCTTAACTAATAATAATCGACCCAATTATTCCTAATATTAATTGCTTACTTTCGACTTGCCAGCAAGAGATAAATAAATGCGCAAGGTCAGTTACATATTACTAATAGACACTTTTGCTATTTCGTTGTATATATTGAGAAAGATTTCTTATGTAGCAATTAAAAAAAAAACGATGATTTTTGGAATTCAGAAATGGTGGACACTTTAGAAAATTTTATACATAAAGTTTTGCTACCGGAAGTAATAGATTAAAAAAGAATCGGCCAATTAGAAATCTTTTAGCATTTTTATGTATTTTTATGTGCATTTTTATTATTTTAAAGTAGAATAGGGCAAGATACCCAATCAATCCATTTTTAATCAAAATTATTATTATTATTATCGTTTATTGACGAAGCTCAATATTTAAAAGTTTCGAGAGAACTTGACAAGACCCGAGGACTCCTGCTGTGGTTCAGGTACCCGGTCGTAAATTATCCAAGAACTGCATATTAAGTTTCCTAATTAATTCGTTTGTTTTTAACTTAAACGTTCAGGTTTTAATTAAGGTAGCTTCTTGCTCGGTGAAATTGTTTGATAAATTATCTCAAACGGACACTGGAAAATAGTGAAACGTCGAGCATTTGTGCCATTTTCCAGTGTCCGTTCAGGTTTTACTTAAAAGAGAGTGTCTTCGCGCTGTGGTTTACAAAAATGAATGTCTCTAGATTGCAAGCATTTTTCCACCTGAAATGATCGCCTGTAAAACGGATTCTACGAATGTACTATTTCTCTTTACTGTTAGGTACGACTCCAGTGGAGCCTTAATCTAAACGTAAAAGAAATTATTTAACCCTAGCCGTATAACTCTTCATCTTTTTTATATATAATAGTTGCTTATTTCGTGTGCTAATTTGTGTTTTAATTAGAAACATACAATTAATTAATTAAACTGTATATATTTATTTGATCTAATCTTTATTCAGATTCCATCACAGTGAGCTAAAGAGGTGTCCCGTAAAAGAGTGCACAGTTTCATTGTTCCGCTCCGTATTCTTTGAGTTCTCATAACAAGCACAAAACTCATTGATGCAAGCGTATTATGATTTTAATTTATTTGTTTTTATATTTCAGCTGTACATTCGAAGCCCTCCTACCCTTTGCTAGACTGAACATTCCAGAAAGTCACTATCGCATTTTCATTTATAGTACTTTAAACGCGCAGATTGTTTTTTAAACGACAGTATTAGAAACCAGACGTATTATTTACTTGTTTAATTTAATACTTAAGCCCAGTTGTACAATGCAAGTTTAAATTTAACCCATTACCATCGATTATTTCAACAATTGTTTAAAGGTTTAAGCTGGAATTATAATACAACTGGACCTTGAATGTTGATAAAATAAGTCAAAGTATTTATATTATAAAAATACAGCAAAATGGTCTGTTGTAAATCTCGAATGTTTTTTAACGTAATTTTATTCCTAACGACATTCCTTTTTATTTTATTTTTATTTTTTGTAAGTGATACGTAATATTTTCTAATTTGATTGAAACAGTGATAGCAAAGGGTAGGGTGGGATTTGCAGTATAAACGGATGTAGTGAAGGCTGTGATGTTGTTTTAGCGGTTCAAGTGCGGAGGCGAGCGAGTAGTGCTGCCTCTATTGAAGGTAAATGTTACCTGTCTTACTAGCACCGCCTGTCTGTGGTCCAACCCTTCAATGTAAGTGTCTCCACTTAAGATTGACAGCTAACACGAAACTAATGGCACCAGTAGTTTGCGGTTCTCACTTAACTTACTAACTAACAGCCTGGTTGCTAGCGATTTTTGTTTTTTAATTAAGAAAATGATTAATAATTCACAGAAGAGAAAAAATTGCATGAATTTTAATAAATTAAATAAAAACTTACTCTGCGTTTAATTTACAACAGGGTGTAATATTACTTGGTAACTCTTTAAAACGAGTTAACACTTCTTCCTCTCATGGTGATGATATGGAGTAGTTTTCTTTTCTAGGTTGACAGTGGCATGGTATTCTACTGTTCATTTTGTGAGTGGTGATCGTATGTTTGGTACATGGTTTTCTTTCATCACTAACGTCCATGTCGTACAACACCCCTCACCCTTCCCTTGATCATTTCAAACCATTCATTATTTTCTTTTCGTTAAATTTTAATTTTATAACCAGCATGCTTTGAGTTTGTGAATTGAGTTGCATTTTTATATTTACTTTCTAATAAATAAAAAAAAAAAGAAAAAGACATGTTTTTGGGTTACATATTTTTTGGGCTTCTGTTTTTAATATAAATAAGTAATTTTCGATTACAGTATTTTTAACCGTATGCGGCTATGTAATACTATGTTATCACTTTAGAATTTGTACATTACAGGTGTTTCACCGTTACACTGGAAATTTAATATTGATTTAATAGTTATTCATGTTATAATAACCTAATACTATAATAACTTTGGCTATTAAATATTCTAAAGGCAATTGAGTAAAACCTTAACCGACTCTTACACATAGTTGCATACACATTTAATACATCACATTCGCCTATATTCTCCCCCTCCCCCATTTCTAATGTTAATGTTCTAAATGTATGGTTTTCAGTGGCGCCGCTATCTCCAGTTAAAATGGCCCAGTTTCGCAAAGCATCTCTGGAAGATCTGCTCAAATCGAAATTCCCGAACGGGCAGTGGCCATCATCCGTTATCCACATAACCGAGAACCCGATTTCGGCTGTGGTCTGCTAATTGCATTTCGCGCCCTGTAATACAGACTACCCCATAGATTCACCCTACAGAGCGAGTAGGCTTGAGGTGGACTGTATTGAAATTTATGGCGTTGTTTAAACGACCGGAGTTTGTACATGCACGTTTTACTTTGCAGTTTCGACTCGGTTTGCATGTGAAGCTACTCAGGAATAGATTTATTTTTTTTAAATACATAGACCTGGTCGTTTAGAACAATCGCGCGTTTTAAAATTATAAATGTAAATGGATTAGAAAAAAATACTTCGTTTGTTCTAGCAATAACGAACATCCAGTGTTATTGTTGAAGTTGTAGAGGGCCATATTGTTTGAAGAAATATGACTGAAAAATAGGAGAACTCTTTGAATTTGGCTTCATTCCAACTGAGAGAAAATAGAATGGTTTTCGAATTAAAGTTCGAAATTCTAAAGTTTGCGATTTACTGATGGTGGTAGAGTTCATCTATTACTTGTATCAGTAAGAACTGAATGTGTTGGAATGGCTAAAGCGAAATGAAGTTAGTTCTCCGTGAAAAAAAAAGTAAATATGCACGTAATACTCGAACGTAATAAATAAATGTCGTTGGTATATTCTTCATTAAACTTAACTGAAATACTTCCAAAGAAAATTGTGTTCTCCTAGGGGTTACAGAAAATTAAAAAAAAAATCACAAAAGAATCGAATCAATTCTACCTGCACTTCAATCCTCTCTTACACATACTTCCAACATAAACATTATGCTGTAAAGTCATAAACTATTTCACAATCATATAATATGCATACATCATTATTGTTGTAAGCTAAACATAAACATCTGTTTCTGATTACTAGTTACTGGTTTGAAAAGAGATGGAGAGGAAAATAGATGAAGAAGGTGTCCTTTCTATTTTTAATTTTTTTATAGAGATGCAATTGGAATATTTCATATAAGCCATATTTAAGTGCATGTAAAAGCAGTTAACTTAACTAGGCTATAACTTGCAATCTTTCAAATTGCAGAAGGTACACACTCAGAATAGAGAATCGTACTGGTCAGGGCTGTGTTGATGGATTTAATGAAAGCAACTGCTGTTATAGTCGTGAGCAGATTGATTTAATTAATTCCTTCGAGAATATTTGACTGAATATGTTAACTCGTTTCGAATGTAAATGAGATAAATTTCAATACAGATCTACCCTAATCATAATAACAATTATAATAAAGTTTGGCCACTGCCCGTTCTAAGCACATATCTTTAGTTGTTAGGTTTTTGATTTGATCGGTTAATTTACGAACGCTGAGACGGAGAAGAAGAAAATAAGTATGGTTGAAATTTTACTACTCACCCCGCCGCCACACCGAACAGCATTTTTAGACTTGTTATGAAAACCTAGTTGACGCTTAAAGAGGGCCTCTCATTATACAATGTTTATGTATGGTTTAATTACTATTGATTATTCAAATATGTATAGACTTTATATTATAGTGTATAGAAGTCGAGCTTTACTTGTTATTAGAGCCTAAATTTACACAAAGTATGCAACGTTAATATTGATCATCCCGAAGTAATAATTATAAAAAAAAGAGTTTTCGTTTTTGTTCGTTGTATAATATAGACGGTGATGAAATTAGGTGACCCGCTTGCGTTGGTAGAACGATAATAATAATTTTGTTGCCGGCTGTATGCATGCAGTAGATACGTTACGGAGCTCAACTTAGTTGGGCCTTATCTACAAAAAAATGTATGCAAAATATTTCACCTGATCGTTTGTTATCTGTTTCTTTGTAACTGTTGTGATGGATATCATATTGTGCCTAACTTTGTTAAATTATTTATGTTTAGCACTTGATTTTAATAAAAATGTTCTCGAACAATATTGTCTTATGAGCTTTTTCCTTTCAATCTTACTATATGAAAAAGAAACAGATTATTATCGTGTAAATAATATATTTAATTACCACTGACGTTTCGCACACAGTTTGTTTGCTCTTTCAAAGTGAATAATATAATATAAGCCTATATTTTTTTTAAGGTTTTGTGAAGGGACGTTAAAAAACATTGTAATAATATAGTACTCCAGTATTTATTGCAAGAGTTAGGAATATCCTGGCAAAACATAACTGGAAAATGTAGTGTAATTGTTGGAATTATATTTTAAATAATTACAACAATTCTAACAATGATACGCCATTAGTAACAAAAAAATAATTATAATAACCCAACAGTTGTCACAGTTACAATGTGCTAAAAGGTTGTATTCAGCATATCTGTCGGGACAGAATTGCTGTCTTTATATACAACCTGAAATAGATACAGCTTAAAAAGAACATCAAATGCTATCAATGTATAGAGAGAAATAAAAGAAAAGGAGGGAAGAAAAGAAGACGACAGAGAAAATGAGAGAAGTTGTGAAGAATATACAAACATAAATAAGTAAATATCTATAAATACTTGTAATTATAATTATATAACTTGACACGCAGGCGTATTTTAAATGCGCGCACTGAACGTTGGTTTCACTTCAAATGAAAACGCAATATACACGGTGTCTCAGGTATAAGGGGCCATACGTCATCAGTGGGTCGATGACGCTCTATAAACAATACTTTGCCTCTGACAAAATAGAAAAAGTGCCACAGTTTTTGAGATATCGAATTATGAAGCAGTGAGTACAGCCCTGACGCGTCTCCGCATGTACGAAACTATGCTTAGCGCCAGAGCACAGTAAAATACTTAACCCTGACCTTGCAGATGTGCGCGGTTAAGAATGGGTGAAAATGTTGCTTTACAGGCATATCAATAAAAGTAATTTTACCATGAGAACGCTTCGAATGGGTAGGGTGCAATTACCATGGGGGTAATTACTCATTAAACCACCGCTACTGACCGAAATTATTTAGAATTTTTACAAAGAATATTGCCCGATGTTTTGGACGAAAGGTCCTTAGAGCTATGGCGAAACATGTGGTTCATGCACGACGGTGCACCACCGTACGTTACTCTCCCGGTCTGAACCTATCTCAATAACCAATTTCAACGCCGATGGACCAGTGTCGTGGCTACTCTTAGCTTCGATATGAATCCGCTGGATTTCTTTCTGTGGGGTGCTTTAAAACAGGAAGTCTAATCGGTGCAAATCAACACAGAAGAACAATTATTACAGCGGATTCATGCTGCAGCTCGCCGAGTATTGGAGGATTCAGAATGTCTGGAGCGAGTGAGGAGAACATTCGTCGTCGTGTGGACGCCTGCTCACGAGCCGGTGGAAGACATTTCGAACACCTTGCCTTGTTGAGGAAGCATTCATATTATTTATTCCTTTATTCATCCAATAAATGCTAATTAGTTCGCACAAATACGATATCGTTTATGGTAGATATCGTAAATGCTTTTCTAGCAACTTTTATGGTTATAGTGGGCCGCTTAAGTATTAAAATGTATGATAGTGTAACAGCCTTGTTTACACAATTGGTTCGCTTTTTTTATGACATCCCAGTTGTACGAGATGACCTTATCGATACGTTTTTAAAAGCACAGGTCCCGTAGTCGGTGCAGAATTTTTTATAAAATTTTCATAAAAATTATATCGGCAGAAATCGTTTTGTAACACTTTTCTTGGACTGTACATGTAACCCTCAGCTACGCCTATCACTATAGCTTCTTTAGTACGATACAGCTTGTATACCCTAGAAACATTGCAGGAAAATGATCTTTCATAGGGTGGTTCTATGATGCGGAGGTATGATGAAAAGAGGATGCATATTGTGCATATGCGAGAGGAAAATAATTTTATTATAAAGATAAGGAGGTGTTTAATACATCAATAGTTTATGACAAAAGCAAAATAGATGTAATTTTCCATATTCAGCCAATTCAGAAGAGAAAGTTTATCAGAGAATCATTGCGTTTGTCTGATACCATAAATCAAACGAATGCAAGAGTTGAATTTTCTGAATTCTGTTAGTGGTTAATTTATCCAAGCAAGGGCTATAGATTGTATTTTTTGGACCTTTCAGTCAGAAAGTCTTTATTAGAGTAGATTGTTCTTAAATTTGAAGAACTCGGAAAAGAAAAGACAGAGTGAAGCACAGAAAGTAAAAAATAAAGGGAATTAGAGCTAAGGGTTTCTAAGCCCTGCCAGTGATGGTAACTGTAGGGAAATTCCCCTACCTGTGGGGAAAACTCTTCTAAAAATTTGGATATACGCATTTTGTATGTTAAAGACAGGCGAAGATTTTGATTAATTACTCGCCTAACACTGCTCAAAAGCTTCTACTTTTAATAAAGAATGAATTAAAAACTACTGCAAATCTTTATACTGGCCACTGCGAGGTACCACCTTAAAAATGGACTTGGCAGGAAGTTACAAAAACTTAGTTTTAGCTTAGTTATCGAAATCCATAGTCTAATTCTGTAAAAACAATAAAATTTTTGATTAAAACTTTGAAACTCTATATTTCACAAACAGTTTGAATAAAATATCAAGTGTTTTATATTTTTATGAATGAAATTTTATACTCCTTTCATAAACTTAAAAATATATAGCGTGTTCCATATAAAAAATCAAAGTTCTTACTAATATCTCCAATATTGAGCAGTTTAGAAAAAAATAATTTGGAGCAATGAATTCTGCATGAAAAAGTGCCTTAAAGAAGTTTTTACAGAAATCAAAAATTTTCATAAACAAAAAAGTTATGAAGGTTTTTAGAAATCGTAGAATTTTGAGAAACGCCCTGTAGCTCCTAAGCGGTACAAGATATCGAAATGCGGTTTTCATCATTAGCTTTGTCTTAAAAATCGAGCTCTAGGAACCGAGATCAGTTTTTGTCTAACTCTTCTAAAAATAGGAGTTTCCTATTAAAAGTGTCGAATTTGGCCCACCCTGTACTGGGGAGACTAGCTTCTTTAAGTTTTCGGGAAATATGCCTTTAGCAAATGAAAGATTTATTAGAAATGTGATTGCTTCTACTATATACGACGAGAACTCTATAAGTAAATTTACAGGTAAGCCAGTAGGTCCGCAAGAGGTACTATTTTTTAAGTCAGTTATTATATCTTTTCTGCTCAAATACAAGGGTCAAAAAATGTATTTGATGTTGAGGTATTCTCGCTAACAGTGTATCTACATTTGTCAGTCACCCTATTGGTTGCATTATTGTTTGTTTTACCGTTTGCAATCGGTGACTGTGGGGCTTGCGATTGGGTGAAGTATTAAATGAATAAAATAACGTTAAATTTTTAACTGATTTCCACTTTATTTTTTTTAACACATGACAATTGTTTCGGTACACCGTACCTTCTTCAGATGTTGAGTACTTACTACTAAAGCAATATTAGTTTACAGGGAATTTATATCTACAACTGCTGTTCTTAAAATTATATAATTTATTCTGAACGTGTTTGGGACCTATTTTCTGTGAACGGATTAAGCAAAGGCGAACTATTTAAATCTAATTGGTCGTTTAACAATCTATCTGTATGTTTCAATTTATTAATTTCTAAACTTTCTAACAAATTTAATTTTTTACTCTTTGGCTGTACATGTAAAATTCTAAAATTTCGTTAAATATGTGATTATTTTCTAATAAATGGTTGGCATAATTCGAGTCTGTTTTTCCACGTGTGAACGAAATTTTGTGTTCTGCAATCCGTTTTCTAAAAGTTCTACCTGTTTGACCTATATATACTTTGTGACAACTACCACATGTTAAATTATATACCCCTGACTTATCTAACTTAGCCGTTCTGCTTTTATTGTTTTTTATCTTGGAACCTATTGAATTTATACTTTTGAAAGCTATATTCAGATCAAGTTTCTTCAATTTAAGCGTATTAAAATACTTGTGGTTCTGTATTGATTTAGGATAAACTAGGTTTAATGCTTGTTTAAATTGTTTTTTCTTTAATATAGTGTTAATTAAATCTGCTTTAAAACAGTTATTGATTGCTATTTGTTTAATTAGATTTAGTTCTTTGTCAAAATCTTCTTTACTTAGAGGGACCGTAATTAGCCTATGTATATAACTATTATATGCTGCTACTTTTTGGGAAAAATTGTGGTTAGACTTGTTATGTATTGTAATATCTGTATGTGCTGGCTTATGGAAAATTGCAAAATTATGTAAATTATGTTTTTTACTAATTGTTAAATCTAAAAAATTAATTGAATTATCAGTTTCTATTTCTATTGTAAAGTTTATGGTCGGATGAATATTATTAATAAATAATAGAAATACAGGAAAGTGTGGGTGGTTTATCCAACTGCACCGAGTGATACGGTGCATTGTCCATCACCACCACACATTTTCGTTGCAACTTGCCTAGCGCAGG
Organism: Serrognathus titanus; assembly: GCA_039766575.1. NCBI lineage: Eukaryota > Metazoa > Arthropoda > Insecta > Coleoptera > Lucanidae > Serrognathus > Serrognathus titanus. The sequence continues at coordinate 4,039,828 of CM077911.1, forward strand.
AATAAGCTGATTAATCACCCAATTTTGAAAAATTTCTGCACTCATGTTTTTATGGTAGTCTCTGTTATTGTTCGTCGAGTCAAGTAACAAGTCACACCCTTCCAAAAAGTCAAGTTTTGTTCCCGCATGCAAAATTGTAAAACGTTTCCCTTCATTTTTAATTTTGGCTGGGTTACTTTTCAAATCTGTTTCGTATATCCATCGACGAACCGCAGACCCATTTTGGTAGATCCGCGTTTCATCGAGGTACACGAGTATTATATTTTCACTAGGATTTTGAAACTAAGAATTTGCTCAAAAAAGAAATTTTGGATGCAACGGCGTGTTTTTGTTTACATAAAATTTTGCGTTCGTTAACCATTTTGTGTTTGTAACCCATAGATTTCATAATTTTGAATATAGTTGTTCTTCCCCTTTAAATTCCAAAGTGTCGCGAGTCTGTAAGTAATTTGTCCAAAGTGAAATATTCATTTTTCAAATTATATTGCCAAATTAGTCGTTGCAAATCTTTCCGAAACATGTAATTTGTAAATATATCCGTCTTTTTACGTCTACCAGATGAAGATGTTTTCAAATTGTCAGGTCCTGCTTTAAAAATTTTAGTTATTGTTCTTTGCGAAATCTAAAACACATATAGCTACATTAGAAAATGGGGCTCATTTAATTTATCTAAGCCTTACTTCACGTATATCTATCAACCTGCTTATAATTTCATCTTGTGTGAAATCTGGACGATCCTTTTTATAATAATTGTAGGCTTTTTTTATGGCTTGTTTGGTTTGCCCGCTTATAATTTTCGGCATTTTGACAGGATTAAAAATGTAATTAAATAATTAGTTATTTGTTTTAAGATAATTTTTTTCACGTCAAATTTTGACTACCTTCAAAATACATACACGTAACATAACGGAAAAAAAACATGGCCTACTTGAATGCAAAAAAATCGTAAATGGATATTAAGATCACTTATAGCAACCTCATTGACTGTAAAGGTATTTGAAAAGGATTTTTTGGAATTTGATCTACATGTGTGAGCATTTATCATGTTCTAAACAACCTTGCTTTTATTTCTGGCTTGGGCAATCTAGTCACGAGTTGTCAGTGATTTTGCTGCACTAACTACGAGTTTATACACTTTTTTATAATTATTACAGTATTCGAGCAATGTCGTACCTTATCAATTTACAAAGCATTTTTAGTTTATCACTGCTGACTCTTATTCCTTTCGTACGCCAGTGAATTTACGAAGTTTTGGTTTGTCAGTGCACTTGAAACATTTGAAAAGAAATGCTGTATCATAATAGTATTATAACGTGTCGTAAAATAAGCTGAAAGAGTTGTTTATATATCTTGGCAGTTATAGATGCAGCCCCATGTTTCTTATTGCAGTAAACTTTTAAATAGATCTTTATTGTGCGTGGTAAATAATCGTTTGTATTGAATTTTTTTATGGTAGATAATGCTTGCAGCAAAACTCAAACTTTGACCCGTGTGATCGGACAACCTAGTCTTGATTACATCAACAATACATAAGTCTAAGTCAAGATTTGTAAAGATATTGTAGATTGTAGTAGCACTGTGATCAGTAATACTAGTTGGAACCTTGATTATTTGATGCAAATTAAAAAACAGTAGTAAATTTTTCAATGACTCTAGACATTAGACTTACAATTAGACAAAAGATTAATATTAAAGTCACCACATAGAAATATTTTTGACTTGTTTCTACATATTACGGTCAGTAGCTTTATTAGTTGTTCTAAAAATGTTTGTAGGTTACCATCAGGGGACCTACAGACACATATCACAAGATAAGTTGAAACACCGATGGAGAACTTTATTCCGGCGCACTCGAATACCAAGTCAATAGATAAGTCTTCTAACCCGGGGATTGACGACAACATCTACGATTTGATGGGAAAATATGCAGACTCCACCATGTAATCCCGTAATTCTGCAGAAATGAGCTGCTAATTTATATTTATTTAATGTTGCAGCTCGTCATAGTATAGAATAGTTGGTTGTTCTATTTCCAATACAACGTCCAAGTCAAGATATTTATTCCTTAAACTACAACTATTTTGGTGGAAAACCTTTATATTCTCCGTATCCTGGACCAGTGCTGTTTTCTTAAATGAGTGTGGCTTATTTTCTTGTGTGTAGAATTTTTTTACAGAATTAAACTCTACGTTAGAGACTAGGTTGTTTGATGGTATGCAAAACGATTTTCCCTCCATAAATTTTGAGTTTCTATGGGACAGTTCACAATGAACTTTGATAATTCAGAACATATAATTCTTTACGCGAAGCTCTTAAGAGCAAGCCTTGCCCCGTGTGGGGGAAACGGTACAAAAGATTATTTATACAGAATATTTCTACGTGGGTATATTCTTTAGCCAGTAAGTACAGACGTTTGTTTATGTGTTCAATTATGCTATTTACGTGTGGCTTGTCAAACCTATACAGGTGGTACTAATAATTGTATTTACTCCTCTAGTTTTTTCCATTATTTGTCTGAAAACATCGACTAGTTTTCTTATTTCTGAACTGTCGTAGCAGTATTCAATGTATACATAGGTAATCATCAGGTCCAAAGTCTTTCATTACAATATCTAGATTGCTCACGACGGAGTTTATTTTGGCGTTAGGTTTAATGTAGCTCAAAAGTTTACAGTTTTCCGGTAAAACATCAGTTAGGAATTCATTGTATCGTCTGCCGTAACTATCACTCAGAACAGTAAGCCTGTGTCTTTTCTTCATGTCAATAGCTCCTTCTATGGGTATTGTTTTGTACGCATGTTCCAAATTGCGCTTTATACTTTCTTTCGTGTTTCTATTAAGGTATTCTTCATTACTTACATTAATCTTTCTGTACTTATTAGTAATATTCGGTAAGATATTTATCTTATTCCCATAAATGTTTAAATACTAAGCATGTATCCCTTAACTTTGTAATTTCAGACTTTAAAGAGGTATCTAACGTTTTGCTGATATCTAAGTTCAGAATTTCTTCTACATCAGGATCATTCGTAGAATCTACGTCATTATAGTTGATTGTGGCCTCTGTTTGTTCATCAGTTTGTGTACTTGATGATTTGTTGATATTGACTTCTGTCTGAGTGTAGCTGTAGCTGATTTTTGAGTTTTGTTTAGTATTAAGTTTTGTTACGAAGTCGTTCATTATTGCTGTTTTTGCATCTAATTCCATTTCGAGTTGGCTTATTTGAGTTTTTAATTTGCCTTTGGATTCATATAGTTGTTCGATCTCATTCTGTGCACTTGCCAGCTTATCTCTTAGGTCAACATTTATGGATGCCAGAGTCGATTTTGATTCTTTTCCGTCGTTATGTGTAATACTAACGTAGCTGTTGTTTAGGTTTAAGTTGGTAACAGTTTTTTCCCCTCTGCTACTCTTTGTTTATTCTGCGTACCAACTATGGAACTCATTGTTATTATTTTGATTAAATAAAATATAGTACTAGTCGAGAGTTTTTGTTTTTGCGTCGTGCTAATTTGTAAAAACGATTTGTTTTTAAATTCAACTTCTTTGTTAATCGCCAGAGAGAACCACGCTCGGAGAAATATCGCTAAGTGCAGAGCTGCATGTATTAACTCTAATATTAAATTCCTTAATTTAAGCGATTTCGATCTTTTTGTTCTAAAATTAGCCCCAACAAGTACGTGTGAGACTGCATTCAAAGACCAAGATCTCTATATTTACAAATTTTAATTAACTGGAGTGACACCGGAGATTTAGATTGCACTTCAATTTGTCACACTCTTCCCGAATTTACGTTTAAATTTCCTACCTCCTGACTCTACGACACTTCAGAGTATTTACGTCATTCATTTTGTAATCACCTCTCCAAAACAGTCGCGGAATTCTAATACGATATAGGATAAGTCTCATTCTGAGTAAAGTAAAAATAAAAATTGAAAATTAAATGTGAAGAAATTGTTTGAAAATAGCATCAATTAACATTGATCTTATGGTAAATGTATTTTTGAAAGGAATTATAATATTCCTTATAATTCGTCATGGCCTTCAAACGTTATTTATAACAAAAGATTAATTAGAAGAAATAAAGAACGCATTCTGCTTTTTTCTCAATGCTATTCCTCAAAAACAAAACAATCTACGTCCTTGCAAAATATTTCATTCAGATTAAATCTGATATGCGGGCGGTGATTTAAATACTTTTGTGCTACAGATGATTACAGTAACTAGAATATAAACAAACAAGCATGTAAGTAGATAAAAGACGTAACCGGTGTTAACCTGTTCGGCAAAATCTTATCATCACAACATACCTACCTAAACAAAGTTGATATTGATTGCAGCTTCTATAAGCAATTGTTAATTATTTACGCGCTTGATATCTTCCAAAATTTTTGCTAAGTTTAGAAATTTACTGTTTCATTTTATAATTTTTAATTTGTGTTTTAAGTCAATTAATGTTTAACTTTCTTGCAGAAGAAATATTTTTTTAATCTATTTTATCTAAAATGATTGATTATTTAAGTTACAACACGATTAAAAAAAAAAACCTTGAATGGAGTGGAGAAGACGGCGTTATTGTTGTTAACTTTTGTGTAAGTAAGAAGTTGATAAAAACGTTACGATTTTAATCTCTAGGAACTTCTACAAATGCATAATTAAAAGGTGCGAGGATTTGCACTTCAAAAATTCAAGTGTTTACATCATCAACGTTGTGATATATTTTGACAGTTTCGGTGCAATATTGTGTAATGTTTACTCCGTGAATAAAAAAATTCGAGTTACACAGACGTAACTTTTCACTTATCTAAAATGATTTCGGAAAGACTTTCAATTTAGGTCCATATTGTGAATTGTAAAACAGTTCTATTTCAAAGTCACGTCATTTGATAATTTATTCAATCGCTTCTCAAGTTCCATCCTCAAATCCCTTAACATCTTCAAATAGATGAAAGATTAGTAATATCGGACATCTAATCTGTTTGGTGGGAAAAGTATACCTATATAAATCCACCACCCAAACCACTTTTAGCCAGTTATAGTCGACATTGTCCACATAAGAATACGTCTATCAAAAGTAATTCGAAAAATTAATCACAGCATTTCCTCTTGATCGACAAGAACATGCCTTTTGGTATTTGGGGAAGTTTTCGTGCGAAAAAGGACCAAACAAAAAGGAACAACTCGCACAAGTCTGTAACGAAAGATAAGACGACGGCAATTACGAAAGAAGTTGTCCAAACCCACAAAGGAACGATTACTGTTGCAGTTGAGGGATGTATGAGCAAACCGGCCATTATAACGTATCATGACATTGGTCTGAACCGTAAGTTCTCTAAATGTTCAAATTTGAAGGCTAAACATTTCCTTCATTACAAAGATTTAAATTTATTTAATTCTCCTTAATTCATCTTAATCTCACCGACCACCAATGAAGCCGACTATCATCAAATACTTTACGATATGTTTTAATTAACACATGTATCGTCATTGAATCACAGATTTGTAAAGATGTAGTTTGCATTAATTATAGCCGATCACGTAATGGTTAACCGAGGGTAGGATATTTCTTAAATATGTGTAGAGTGTGTAGAGTTAAATAAATATTTAAAAATATATTTAAATCTGCTCAATTATTTCAGTAATTTAAAATATTTTAATTACGGTCGGTATAAATACCATTAAATTAAATTAACGTCGCCAAGAGTAAGGGGTAGCCCAAAAAACGTCAGAGTTGAGAACTGCAATTGAATCATTCATTGTTGAAAGGGGTTGAGTCACTTTTTAACCATTTTGAATTAGCCATGAGAATATATTTTAGAGGCAGAGATGCAACGTCCGGTGTTTACTTGAAATAATACCTAGAGTCACCTATTTCTAGTATCATCTGTCAGTTACTACCTAAAAAAAATACATTTTTCCAAATAAATTAAATTAATTAATTAAAAATTAATTAAAATTTTTATTTTAGAAATTCAAAAAAGGGGTAAGTTTTTCTAAATTTTTCAATAAACGAAATTTTTTTTAAGGTACAGAGTTCTGATGAGGCCCAATAAGATCGAAATACATGTATAAACTCTTTCCTAACACTTTCTATATTGCCAGTTACACAATTTTAATTAATTTTCATAATTTTCATCTGGCAAGAAAACTTGATTTCATTTTCATTATCGTAAGACTTTCGGATTTGCCGGAACTATTTTATTATAAATAGAACATCCTACATATTTTTACATGTTTTGAATCTACACTCAGAAAAATAAACTATTCAGTCAACCAAAAACGAATTCAGTTAACAAAATTTTTCGTTTACCTATTACCAGTCATACGTGGTGATTGAACCAACAGTCAAACCAACAGTCAAAAACATTTCAAATTGAATCAACTCAATATTCGTTTGAGGCAAACAATCAATGAAGAAATGGTTCATATTGCTTCAATGCAAGAAGATTGATACAAGAAGATTATTAAAATAATTAAATTTATTAATTTCTTAAATTATAATATTTTTTATTTTTTATTTTTTTAAAAATTTGGGTAAGAAATGCTTCAAATTTTTTAGTGAAGCTGAAATTAGGATTATTAATGATGGTGTATCAATTAGAAAAATTGAACTGCAATGTTTCTTGGCTCAAATTAATGTCATTTCAGAAACAGACTTAAAAGTCCACCCTGTAATGAATAAGGAGATGTGTAATGGGATAAAAGATGCAATTAATTCCTATGTGCTAAAAAATGTAAAAGTACCAATATTGAGTTAAAAATAAGTTTAAATTGTGAGGAACCTATATAACAAAATCCGCGGAGACTTCCTGAAATTAATTAAATTGTGGTTAAAGCTGCACAAGAAGAAGAGACTGAAATAAGAACGCTGAAAGAACTGATTAAACGTGGCCCTTGCGATAACTATTCTTTACGAGGAGAGATACTTTACAAATTTAAAGGAGCTGAATTACTGGCAATACCAAAAGTGATGCAAAATGAATAATCCACCAAAAAGGACATTTTGCTGCAAAGTGAACAGAGGATGAAATTAAAAAGGACTATTATATACCAGAACTGAAGAGTAAAGATGAAAAATACATAGCTAATTGTATTCCATGCATTTTAGACAATATAATGTGGAAAGCAAGAGGGATTCTTAAATCCGACTGATCTTCCTTTACATACTTACCACGTGGATCATCTTGGACCATTGGAATCAACACATAGAAGCTACAATCACATTTTGGCAATAATAGACGCTTTCACAAAATTTACCTGGTTATATCCTGTAAAGTCGACTATTAGCAGAGAAGTTATTGCAAAGTTGGAATTTTAAAAAAAAAAAACGTTCGGAAATCTTGTCCAGGTAATTTCAGATAGAGGAACAGCGCTTTCTTCACATGAATTCCGAAATTATTGTAACGAAGAAGGTGACTACTGGACTTCCAAGAGCTAACGGACAGATTGAACGCCTGAATCGAAGCCTTCTCTCAGTACTTACAAAATATTCGTTAGAGAATCCTGCAAAATGGTATCAACATATAAGTAAACTTCAACGAATTCTTAATTCCACTTATCACGGAGCTATCGGCACTACTCCCTTTGAACTTCTTATTGGAATAAAGACGAGACCGAAAGACTACTTAAGACTAAAAGATTTATTAGAATTAACAACATATTCTAAAAACCCAAGAAGAAGACAAACGAGCATACAATTTGCGACGATGAACTGCTACTAAATATGGTGACCTTGTAGTGATAAAACGTTTTCTTTCATAAGCTTTTCCTACACATATTTAATAAATAGCTTTAAATTTACTGAAATATTTTAAATATAAAATAGAATATTTTAAATGCAATTAAATTTTGTGTATTTATAAATAGGTGGACAAAATCCGAACCCTCGCGGTTAACTGTTAAGATAACGGTAACAAAGATGTTAAAGCCTTTACACCTACTTCTCCTTGTGATTTCAGATATATCTTGCTTCCAGACTTTCTTTAATTACCCAGAAATGAGAGCTCTATTGAGAAATTTCTGCGTTTATCACATAAACGCCCCAGGACAAGAACAAGGCGCCCCTTTACTTCCTGAAGTGTAAGAATACAGTTGAATCTAAACTTCATGAAATATTCGTTAGGGTGGGTCGTCCAAATTTGACTCCTTGGGAATATCGAATGTTATAAACATTATAAGGAGCTCACTGACAATTTGGTAGCCTATTTTTGTGTTGTGAATTTTAGAGAATTTTACTCGATCTGACCCAAAAACGAAAGAAAACATGAAATTCAATGAGTTTCTGTTCGATTCTTTTTGAAAATGTTTTCATTTTGTCACCTTTTAGTTACGTTTATCCAACAATGGATGAATTGGCATTTCAAATCGACTTTGTATTAGTCCACTTCAACATCCAACATTTCATAGGATTTGGAATAGGTGCCGGTGCAAATATCTTGGCCCGATACGCCCTCCAAAACCCCAAAAAAGTTTTGGCCCTGACTCTCGTCAATTGCAGCAGCACTGCCGCCGGTTGGATTGAATGGGGGTACCAAAAACGCAACGTATGGCATCTTCGTTCGAAAGGTATGACGCAGGAGGTTCTGGATTACTTGATGTGGCATCATTTCGGCATGGTAACGTCAAATTATCGCGGCTAACAAATTTTTCTTTATTATCACTCGCCTATGCATAGAAGATCGAAAGCAGAAACGTAGATGTAGCCCACGCCTATAAGTTACACTTCGAGCAAAACACCAATTTGGCCCTGTTCATAGAAAGTTACGTGCAACGAAGTGACTTAAACATCGTTCGTAAGATCGACCCCAATAAGAATATCTATTGTGGTACGATATCCACAACCATATTGAATCTTACTGGGGCTTTCAGTCCGCACGTTGAAGATACCGTCGTGTTAAATGGTCGTCTTGATCCTACGAATTCATCCTGGATGAAGGTAACAATATATCGCTTGATGGTAGGTGTAGAAATTGCATGCCGTTTTCTTTTAGATTTCAGATTGTGGAATGGTTTTGGAAGAACAACCGGCGAAAGTGTTTGAGGCATTTCGCCTTTTTCTTCAAGGTGAAGGATATGGTAAGAACGGGTTAACTAAATTTAGCGAGGTATTTAAGTACTCGTATGTATTCTAGCGATCAATCTCAATTGAGTAAGTTAATAAAAGAGCTGTAAAGTATACTAATTATCAAAAAAATCCAAACATCTAGAAAAAAATAATATTTTTTCATAGAACTTAATACATATCCTTTAATAAACAAAATTAACGTAAAGTTAAAATTTTAGCGTGATAGCAGCCATCAAACATGTTGTCATGTCTAATAACGTAAATTTATACACTCTGCCACTCGTCTTGGCATGCTCCGAATAAGATGATTGACTTCTTCCTGAGGCAAAGCATCCCATATTTATATCAATTTCATGTCTTAGCTGATTGAGAATCTGAGGTCGATGAGGAAGATTATTAATTCTTCGCCCTATCATGTCCCACACATGTTCTATTGGTGAAAAATCCGGTGAACATGGTAGCCAAGGCAAAAGTCGAACGTAAACACTCCAAAGAAACACGTGCAATATGTGGTCGAGCATTGCCTTGCTGAAATAGAGCGTCATGAATATGTTGAATGTATGGAATCACTACAGGTTCTAGTACTTCTTCAACAAACCGCTGGGCGGTCATAGAGCCCTGAATAAAAACAAGAGGATATCTGCTACCATAAGAAATGGCTCCTCAGATCATGAGGCCAACAGTATGCGCCACATGCCTTTCGACAGAAAACGCTGGATTTCGTTGTTCACCACTTCTGACTCTTTGCCGTCCATCATTCATGCCCAAACAAAATTTGGATTCCTCGGAGAAGACAACCGAATTCCATCCCATTCGCGACACCACTCCAGTCTTTGACGCCGATGATCACGCGTCAAAGGTAACATCAAATGAGGACGAAAACTGCGTAGACCCTACGATCTTATTCGGTGATAAATCGTTGATAACAAAATCAATCTACCTTCTACATTCCACCAGGCCACTGCACTCGTTGATATATGGCGGTCTTTAAATGCTAAACGTCTTAGGTAGAGATCTTGATGATTTGTTGTTCTCCTAGGGCATCCACCCTTGTGCACGACGCTCTCTATTTTCTACAGACCATGCACGCCAACACTGCAAAACAGTAGAGACAGAACTGGTCACTGTTCTGGCAGCTTCTCTAAATGAAGAACCGCGCTCCCGGAGACCAACAATTCGTCTTCGTTTAAATGGAGTTAACTGGTGAAAAACTGGAGCTCTCCTTACCGGTGGCATTTTTATATCCCAATGCACTAAATCAAAATGATTTCAACGACTGAATTCTATTAACACGGCCAAAATAAGAGAAAACCCAAACATAAAAACATGATAATTTTGATAACAAAAAGGCTTTATTTTCTTTAAGATATGTTTACAACTTTACTCAGTTCATTTTTACTTTAATGCCAAAATATTTAGAGAATTCTATGCAAAAATATTATTTTTTTCTAAGTGTTCGGATTTTTTTGATAATTAGTATATTTCACCTTCATTCAACGTGCAGATAGAGCTCTTCTTAGGCTAACCAATTTTTGGGGATCGATCCCTTACGTTAGGAAGAAGGAATGAGGAATGGACTCTTCTTGGCGTCCGTGTTGAAACCACGTCTTCGGTGTGCTTCTTGCGAGGATGGGTTTTCAACTCGGTGGCCAAGAAAAGTTACTCAGTGGGCCAAGGAAGGCAAAGGTCTTATAATGTTAACCCAAAATTATACAGTTCATCACATAATTCAATACATTTTGAGGCATAACAATGCACTTCAATTATCTGTTGCCTAAATGAGAAAACAAACGCCAAAGTTTATATAAAAAATAAATGAAATAAACGCTAAAGACTACTGCCACTTATTGCTGGTTGCATTTCTTGTTTTGATCAGCAATATTCTTTTTCCCGTACAATCTTAAGGTGAATAATCTTTTTAAAAAAATTATGATTTATGAAGTGTAATAAAAGTAATAATCGATGCATTTGCATGTGATTTATTTGATAACCGACCCCATAAACTCCAGGTAAGCAAAAATCTCATTACACAGCGGCTGCTACTGTGTAATGTAAAAGCCATTCCACGAAGTAGCTTCTTAAACGTTTCTCGCTTCCACCAATAACATTTTGAGAAATCGCCCATCGCCAATAATTTTTTGCTCTTTCGCTTGGTATGATAATTGAATTATAAAAACTACACCACAGAAGACTCTTCACCTACGATTTTGCATCTCTGCCGGAGTACAAATTTGAGCCTCGTATAGTCAAGTTCATACCTGAGTTCGTGCGTTTCCGTCTGAAACCGTCGAAAGCGTAAAGCGCGAAAGGTCTGAAAGTTGTCTTTCACATTGCATTGGCGTGGGTGCGTTGCTTTAGTTCTTCGTTTCGAGCTCGGTGACACTTGTTGCCTGTTAGTATATTTCGAATTTCGGTCCGCACGTACTTAAAAACTACTGCTTTTTTTGATTACGTTAGTTTTAGTTTGTGTGTTATTTTAAGTTTCCAGTGCGCATTAGTGTCGCCGATCCGTTAATTAATAAGTGATGATAACTGCATTTTGAACTTTTTTATTTTGTTTTAAATTTTTCGTGTGAAATGTTTGTTTTTTAAAATTGTTCCCACCCGACGTCGATATGGATAATTCACGGAAACTTCAGGCGTTCTTGGTCTTGCTTTATCTTTTGGAATCGCGGATAGTCTTTTGCCTGATGGATGAAAGAGGTAAGTAATTTTATATCTTGAGTTTCCCATTGGAAGCCGAATTCACGGAAAAGAGTAAGCGAAGAAATTTTTTTTCTGGAAAATAGAAATCCTGTAGCTTCAGGTTCAGAGTTACAGGAATTTCAGGCAGTTTTGAATTCTAAAATAAAACTTCTTATTCACTGGTTAAATTCACTCAATGCAAGTTTCATTCAACAAAATATTTTATTGTTAAAATAATGTTTTGGATGAGACCCACATCGTTATTATTTTATATAACTTTTATAAATTAAAATGAGAATTAGATTAATAAAAAAACAGAGCTATAGCAATTTTCTTACGCAGGTTTAGTAAAGAATGCTCTATTCTATAATATGATAGAGAGTATTTTTTTTTTATTTTTTCAAAAGAAATTTAAGTAAAATTATCAATCGTCAATAAATTTTAACTTGTATAGACTTAGTTAATTCAAAACTGCATTGAAGAAAAGCTAATGATCAGTAATTCTAGTTTAGAATCCATTTTTCTTCGGAATCTTTTAAAATTTGAAATTATTAACGCATCGCTAAGGAATTCGAATTAATCTGTTCTGTTGTGAAAAATGTAAAATGTATGTACTACGAGTTAGGAAAGAACGAACTTAAAAGATAAGATTGTTCAGTCATATTGGATAAATTAATAAAAACGCAAATCCTATTTTCCATTACATAAATTATTATTATGAACAAAACCAACTGCTCTATATTTATTAGTAACTTTTGATTTATATAAAACGCTTGAATTTACCTAATGTAAGTTGTTCAACTAATGTTCATATTATTCTGACTGACCTGAACTTCAATATATTGTGCATTAAAATTATAGTATTTCCCAAAACTGCGCTATTCTCATGTGCATTTGATCTGTTCTTTCGTTTGTTTTTGAATCACCTCCCCCCCTCCAAAAAAATTATGATTTGATGATATTATAATATGCTTTTGACAATCAATTACTTTTGGCTTGCATTTAAATAATGATACACAACTCTGTTTATTTCCATAAAAGTATGGTATCCATTAGTATTAGTATTGGTGGATACCAGTATCCATTAGTATTAGTATTGGTGGATATATAAAATTTAGTTTAGTAATCAACAACGTGTACAGAGGGCGAAAGAACACAATACTGCACTATTCAGGAACACCCTTTCAATATGAGAAAAGTTAAAAAAAAGTTTCATCCTAAATGTACGAAGAATTGAATTTCTTCAATTATCTGATCGTCTGTTAAATTAGCCTCGATAGTTTCATTTTCGAGAAGTGTCCATTCCCCAATTTCTTTGTCAGTTAAACCATTTGATGGATTTATAACACTGTTTGATTTTTTAATCTTATGCAAGTCTGGTTGTAAATCTATTCTCATTCTCCTTTTAAGTTCATCAAGTGGCATTAAGTCTTCTTCTTCTTGTGTTGTCACTAGCCACAATGCAAACCGACTTTTTTGAATGTTTCTTCTGATATTAATCTCCCAGCTTGTTCCAATCGAACTACAGCATCCCTCAGATTTAAATTTTTCAATAATCGAACAATGTCTGCATCTTCTTCGTCATTTTCTTCAAATTATGCAATTGAGTTAAATCTTTCTATAAGAAACTTTGATATTCTAAATCATATTTTGATCCACAGGTTGCAGCAAAGCGGTACAGTTAGGAGGCATAAACAAAACTTTAAAATTTGGATCAAAATTGATTTCAGTTGCTGGTGGATGGGAGGGCGCGTTATCTACCAGCAACATTGCTTTAAGTGGTTTGTTATCTTGCTTCAAAAATTTTTTAACATTAGGAATGAAAACTGTTTTGCACCATTCAAGAAAAACAGATGTTGTCATCCATCCTCTATTTGTTGTTTTATATACAACCGGTAAAATAGCTCGCGGATTTTGGGCTTTTCCAATGACTAAGAGTGGCAGTTTATGTATCCCGGATGCATTACAACATGGTATAAACGTAAAACCTTTCGTCCAGTTGGAAACCTTTCGTCCAGGTGCTGATTTTTCCTTCGAGTACACCTATGTGGTTCCTGGAAGAACCCTCCAAAAAGCTACACTTGATCCCGACTGAGATCAATTACCTCAACAATAAAAAAAAAAATCATCCTGGAATGGTTTAACAGCTTCTGCGTTGTTAGGTATCTTCTCACCGCATACTTTTAAATAACGAATGGGGCCATACTGCACTGTATTCTGATATTGAGCTGCTGTCTGGTTCACTGTAAGACCAAAGTGTTCGAGATATATAAGGAACCGGATTACTGGAGTGACTGTATCGAGTGTGTCCGAACTAGCAAGACTGTACTGTATTTGTTAACACAATTGTAGAATTTATATCTACAAATTGTTATTAAAATGCAGACACCTACAATAAATAAATAGAAAATGTTTATATTTCTTTGTAGAATAATGTTTATAATAAAATATTATAAATTTTTAAGAAAATCGTAACATGTAATAGAAAATGTTGCCATAAATTGTGTAAATTAATTTTATGAACAAAATGTAAACATGTTGTAAATTGTTGAATTGAATACTATTTCATATAGACGATTTTTCCATTTATTTAGGAAAAAGTTGACATATATAAAGTAGTATTTAATACAGTGTTTGGAAACTATTACAGTAAAGAATAGTAATTTTTTACCCAGTTGTAGTATATTTGTAGTAAAGGGCACAACTATAACACCATATGCAGTTCTAAAAGATTTTATTCTTAATCGAATCCTTTGAGTCAAAATTGTTAACGATAAATTAGATATATCTAAAAAAGTATAACTATAACACCATATGCAGTTCTAAAAGATTTTATTCTTAATCGAATCCTTTGAGTCAAAATTGTTAACGATAAATTAGATATATCTAAAAAAGTATATTAATTGAAAAATTGATTTTTTTAAATTTAGAAATTGGTAACGAAAACTAAATTTTCTAGGAGTATATTTGTAATATTTCTTCAAAAAATTATTTATTTTTAGAACTTGCACAATAAAAATAAAAGAAGAGATTTAAAACTAAATTTAATAATGTGTATGTCTGCAAATGGTTTTCTAGCAAAGTAGCGTATTCACCACTGTCCATTCTGTTTGTTGGAAATGCCAATCTTATAGTATCCTTCTTCGAAAATGCTCCCCAAACTACCGCCCCAACCCAAAGTTTCTTTTGGAAAAAAACTGAGGATCTCTTCTCATCTCCCTCCAATACGAATTTAACCGTCCGGACCGTCCAAGTCAAACTTCTTCTCGTCCGAAAAATATTGTGTATGCGAATTATACACTTGATGATAATATCACTCAAATTGTGTTACTGGTTTCATATGTTGCGAGAAAATTTTGTAGTTAATGGCGTAATTCTGTACACGTCTCTAAGAAAGAAGATGACAGCCAAGTGCTCGGAGCCGTTGATAACGAATTTTGATTCTTAATCGGACAACTAAAGATGTGGGTTCGACCTTCTCTTAATATGTGCAGATCTTGTGAAGAAATTCACAGACTGGAATACGGCAGAATTCTTCTGACACTTGCTCGACAAATTCCGGCTTATCTTCACACTTACGAGGATTTATTGTAGTAAAAAGTCAAATTAGTATGGAACTTTTTACTCCAAAGTGGAACAATAATTTCGCAACAAACAAATGTAAACTTGTTTAAGTAGAGGTGGAATTATACCTGATCTTTTTTAATTTTCAACAATTTTGTTAATAATTTCCCCACCTCCATTTTACACAATAACGTATAAAATCTCACCTTGTCACTTCTCTCTGTGTAGATGTTCGAAATTACAAAATCAAGTTTTCTTGCCAGATGAAAATTATGAAAATTAACTAAAATTGTGTAACTGGCAAATATAGAAAGTGTTAGGAAAGAGTTTATACATGTATTTCGGCCTTATTGGGCCTCATTAGAACTCTGTACCTTAAAAAAATTTGGTTTATTGAAAAACCAATTTCTGATGAGGCCCAATATTGTCAGTTACACAATTTTAGTTAATGCTTGAAATTACATTCAAATTAAACTGAATTCTTGAAATAAGAAATTTACATTCTTCAAACATACAAATATTTAAGAAACATGAATTTTTTAAGGTTTCTTTCATCATAAATGAGTGTGTGAATGTAATACAATATTGATAAGCCACTCCCTATAGATATAAATAACAGTTACTTAAGCTATTCTAAACTTTACATTAAATTGTACAATTTTTTGATTAAACAGAGTTGTTTCGATTTCGCCATAATTTCCTGTGGCTAAAATAAATATTTGACATTATCTGTTTTAATATTGAAACGTTGACGTACCAACCAAGGCTTTTAAATAATTTTTTGTGTTATAATATTAACATGTCTTTTCTTTTTTTTTTTAATTGTTTCGTTTGCTCCAGTTCTGCCGCTTCTTGTGCTCCACTTTAGGAACTTCCCATCCTCTAAACAACTCTGTATTTCATTCTCATTATTTGAAATTTTACAAATATCTATGTAGCTATCTTCTTTAAACAACTTTGCAGTCGGAGGTCATGTATGTTGTATGCTTGATTTCATCGGCATATAATAAAAAAATGAATTGTAGTCATTATTTTAGAGTAGATACTTTTGAAAAAATGAAATTATTCCGTTATTTATATGTATACATGTCCGGCTTTGTAACAGGATCAATTCGTCCGGCAACGAATGGTAGCGCTTTAATAATCGACTTCCTATGTTTCAACTTCTTAGCTTTTTGCTATAATTCTGTGTGTACTAATCTTGCGTATTAATCTACATTACTTACGTACTTTAAAAGCCGTTATTCGAGGTTTAAAGCACTGTTTTAAATTTTTCTGACGCAGTATCATTTACTCCTTTCGACAACGAAAATCTTTTTAACAATAATTTATTAGCCGAAATAAGAACGTTTACTTTTTGAGATCTCTCCTGCAGGTACTTTAACAGGTACAAAACTGCTTTCCATAATCTAATAACGTGCATTATTGATTATACACACGTGAAAGTTTTGAGATAAATTGTTTTTGTTTGTTATCCTAAGGGTGTTAGTTCATACTTATTTACTTCTCATCTATTGGTAGATTCTGATGTATGAGAGAAGGAATGATTGACGTTCTCATTACAAATTATATGTTTAGTAATTAATTAAAATTAAAATTTTTTGATTTTATATGATTAGTGTATGCCTACCAACTGCGATGAATGCTTGCTTTAGAGTGGAATCGTCATTTTATATGCGCATTAAATCTAATAGCAACTAAAAGTGAATAAAAATAGTGACAAAACTAATTCCTTTAAGGATAAAAATCCTTCGCACTTTCTGGATAATACTAATTCCTTTAGGGTTACAAACTTCTACCTCAGAAGTTAAGTCTCTCTTTTCCTGGATATTAACTTCTTGAAAGATCTACCGCAAGGATTAAAATATCACTTTGGAAGACAACATTAACACTTTTTAAAGTTAAACGTCCTAACTCTGTTTATTTTAACACCAGAAACGGTTGGACGCGAGGGAACAACGAAAAGAAGTTGAAATAGTGTTAGAATTAATTCCAGATTTTTACGCGTGCATGAGGCCCCTTTTGGGATAAGATTATTTTATGTATTTCATATTAAAATATGGTAGAACGAGCATTTCAAAATGACTGCCGTAATTTGGTTCAAAGCGGCTTTCGCAGTCTTGAATAGTTAGAATTAGATAATCATTTTTTAATTGGAATGTTTTACCAACAATTTTGAAAGAACGGTGGGTTGATTGTGGTGACTTAATTATCTTAATCATCCTCAAACTTCTGTGCTGAATCTCGGTAAAACATTAATTTGACAAATAAATTTATTCTTTCATGGATGTATACTATAAAGGGAGTTTTATATGTTATCTACCTAGCTATGAAACAACGAGGTAGAAAACTAACAAAATTTTATTTTTCAACGTAATAACCATTAACACTAACACACTTATTCAAACGTTTTTCTAATGACGCTACGCCTTCAAAAAGTTTTTTGGTAATTCTGCAAAATAAGACTCCACAGCGTTTTCCAAGTTATCGTTGACACTCTCTCAAGTATTTTTTGAGTTTTGGAAAGAGATAATAGTAACAGGGGGCGATGTCGGGACTGTAAGGTGGATGTTGTAATTCCTCAAAGCATTCATCGTCTACTGCTTGAACAATTTGTGCTTTATGCACTCTGTAATTGTCGAGCAGAAGTAGAATTTTCTGAGTATGATTGCGGGATCTCTTTTCGCCGCTTTCGAGTTCTTCATTGTGTCTTTGTAGCCATTCTCCGTTATTGTAATCCCTTTTGGAATATACGCAATTAAGAGGAACCCCCGCGTCTCAGAAAACTATGGCGATCACTTTCCCCGCAGAAAATAACGTGTTTGCCTTCTTGGGTGAAGAAGAACCCTTATGAACCCATTGCATAGAGTCTTGTTTCGTGGGAGGGCCCCAGGTCTCATCTCCAGTTGCAATTCTATAGAAGAAGTCTTCATCTTGAGGTAAAGCAAATTTGTCGTCTGCAAAGTTTTTGTTCAGGACTGAGCAGCTTGAGAATCCATCGTGCCGACACTTTGCTTATTCCCAAATCTTCGTGTAGAATTTCTGATATTCCTATTTCTCTAGCAATAACTAAAAATTTTATTCGGCACCAAATCTTCAACTTTGTTGATGGTTTCTTCAGTTCGTGCTTTCAAAAGTCTTCCACACTTTGAGTCATCATGAATGGATCCCTTGGCCCATTTGAATTGCTTGCACCAATATTTGCCTTGTAAATAGGACGGGCTGTTTACCCCATACACAGCCACAATTCTCTCATGAATATTTTTCGGGCCACTGCCTTCTTTCGATAAAAATTTTATAACGCTTCTGTGTTCAAGTTTAAATCACTCATGTTCACTTCTTTAAATTGACATAAAAGTGGCAATTGGAAAGTGATTGGAACTAAACTTCAAGATCACATTATAAAATGTCACAGAAACTTGACATAAGGAAATTGTTTTCATAGCTAAGGTATATAACATAAAAAACTTCACTCGTATATGATTTATTCACCCTTCGCGAATTCCTTTCCTCCAAGCAAATTTTATTGAGGAATCTCTTACATAAAACAAGTATATTAATAAATTTCGTGGTTTTGCCTGCATTCTTGTTGCGGGTAACCACAGAGCCGACCACAATCAAAATACGTCACGCTTACGTGCTCTCCAATGCCATCAAATGACAAGCAGCCACGGTTCTTACCTTCTAGCCTTACCTCTGAGGAGAATATGTGCGTTTTAGATTGTTGTTGTTGTTATGCGACAAGAGCGAGACAGAAAACGTTGCATTACTCAACCTTGATTACCATAAGTACACTTTAATACGTTAGTATTAAACGTACAACCTCTCATTGTTGTCGTATCTAAGTAAACAAAGTTTCGAATCAGCATTTTGCTGGCACAGATCGTGTAACTGATTCTTTTTCTGATTATCAAATCAGCTCACAGAAATTCTTGCTGCATTGGCTTAAGCATTGTTACGTTATCGTAAAAATTCCAAGAACAAAATGCGATAATTTTTTTGCTAGTATTTTTAATAATTCTCTTGATGTTTTTACAATGAATCAATTCATCGTGCAAAATTCTCGATGGTGTGCAGGTAGAACCGCAAAGAAAGAAATGAAACTGAATCGGGTAGGTAGGGACTTTTTTTAACAGAGGAGCACCACCCTCACCACTCACAGAGCACGGTGCTGCTGCTTTTTTTGTGTGTGTGAGGCAGTCCATAAATTTCAGAAATTGTACCCGACATGTGTGAAGGAATTTCTTTCACATTAAGGCCATTAAACGGGCCCATAAAATAAACCACCACCACACCGGGCCGTCTCCGTTTGCCCATCATCTCTTTCTTCATTGAAAACCCCTAAAACGACGCCATAAAATTTTCATCGCTCTTTTAATTAATTAAATTCGCTTGTGTATTTGTGGAAATACTGCGCAAAATGTGAGTAAGCGATCGTGGGAAGAAGTATATAAGTAAGTAATAATATTTCTTTGGTGTGTATGCAAATTTAGGAGAAGAAAATCCGGAATACAATTGACGATGATATCTTGCAAATAATTTCTCATGTCTTAAATAAAACCTGGCAAAGATTGCAAGGCAGAATTCTTTTATTTTAGAAGAAGCGGCGTGTTTAAATTAATTTATTCACAGAACTTATGCCAAAGGCTGTACTGCTGTGGCAGATGTTACATACGCAGAGAGGCCTACTTCACGTGTTAGCTGTTAGTATCTCCCTCGAGGAGGAGGCAGTTTATATTTTTTTTGCTTCAAAAATTTCAAATCTAATTATAAATTGCTTAAGAAACTGCGTGTGCTTTAATGTCTATGGAAAATCGTTTGACGCCGCAGCTGTTCGTATATAGAAAATCATTTATTTACCTACTGCTTAAACCTCACATAAAAACATTCTACGGGAAGGAAATCTTATACTTTGTCGTGATAGGAAGGGTATCGACGGTACCTATTGGAAGAGCTTCAACTTCTAAAAGGACGCTTACATTTAACTAATACAGGGTGTATATGAAATGTGAAATGAAGCAAAACACCTCCAAAATTAGCAAGCACCTGTTTCATAAGTAATTAAAATGATTATCGTCAATGTTAAGTTGAAGTTTACTTTGGAGGTAGCTCTCTGTTGTCCATTTAGCACATGAAACTAACAGAGGATTATACAAAAATTATAAATGGTGGATTATAGGATGGGTCACAGGGCCAGTGAAGGTCGTGGGTCAATTAGCACAACTATGCTACGCTGTCAGCCAAGTCGCTCTTACGACAGCCAACCGATAAGTAACAGACGTAGTCTCCTTAAGCAATGGCGCACAGCCATTTCGTGTACACCTCGAAAACCCAACCGTTATTATTACAGCGCACGTATGTAATTATGATTTAATTTGCGTAACGAAACGCTAATTTAATTGCCACGAATGTGTAACACCAGTAAAACCTGCGAGAAATTTCCGCAGAATTTTTTTAAATTAAAAGAATAATTTGTCCTAAATTCCTTTAAACTTTATAAATTCCTCAAATATTTGATCGCAGCGGCATCATAATCATCACAAGGTGATGCCCTAAAAAAAATGTTCAAAGTGCGCCCACATGTTACAACCATTATTGTAAACTAGTACACACTTCTGCGAAAAACCGGTGCACGCGATTAATCGTGTTGTAAGTAGTTCCAAGTGCGAATAAGTTCGTTTATTACACAAGTCGGGACGAGAGTTTGGTTCACGTGTAGTGGAGCCATGTGTGTTTAACATGCCACTTGTTGTGTTCAACAGATGTCTTGAGCAGAAGCGTGGGAACAAAAGGCCGGCATTGTCAAACAATTACGGCCATTACGACTCGCACCGGCTTAACTGACCACTGTATTGATAAGCAAATGATACTCACGGATTGTACCCGTAGGGGCACATCTCCAAAAATTAGTATTAATGATCGTCTGGACGCATTCCGAATTAAAGCAAATTGGAAACAACTACGAAAGGAATCCACATTCTTTTTACCTCAGTAGGTACAACTGAAAGTAATTTGAACTAAAATTACACGTAACAGAACGCAAATAAAAAATGAACAGAGAAGCAAGGCAGCAACGGTCTGATCAAATTAATTTCAAAACTCTGGAGGTCATATCATTCTTTTGCAATCTTTAAAATAGTTCTGCTAAATCCTAAAGCATCTTGCGTAGACATAATGGAGGCAAAAAGCCAGAAATAAGTAGGTGTTGGTTATTGGAAAGAAGAGAAAGTCAAAAGGGGTAATACAATAAGTAGATAGCTAATAAAGAGAGGATGTAAAAAAGAAGAATGAAAAGATAAATTACTCTAAGCAGTAATTAAAATTGGGTTTTGTTTCTTTGGCTCAAATTGCAATAGTTGAAAACAAATAGGTCAGGAATAGGAATGAAACTATGCCAAGCACACGAGGGAGAAAATGAAGAGAGAATAATTGAAGCAGAAAAGGAAAATCCATTTTTGGTTAGCAAAGACTTTTGAGGAGAAGTCAAAGAATAAAAGCAAGAAGATAACTGAGCATAAGTGACCACTTTCTCATGGAAATGATCAAGAGCAAGAAAGGGAAATCCTTGGAAAGGATCAAGAATCAAAAGACAAAGAGATGGTCGAGAACATATGGAGAGATTCTGAAATTATCTACTGCGATATTTGATCGCTTTGGAATTTCAGTTAAAGTAATGAAGGATCGAAAAAGGGAATTGAGAGAAGTGGGGTAATCTAATTAGAGTACGTCGACAACTTGATTATTACAACCAAAAATAAAAATGTACTAAGTAGAAATTGCAAATTTACAAGAAAGCACTAGAAAACGTAAATATGAAGAAAATTGAAAACGATTCAAAACAATTGGAAAAAGAAAAATTAATTATAACAAGTTCGAGCATTTAGTAAAAAAATGAAAGAACTAAAGAAAACCAACTAAAATAAGCCATATTAACTTACAGATTCATGACAAAAAAAAAAATATTGTCATAGAAGAAGAATAAATGATTGATAAAATCAGTTGAAGAAAAGTAGAAAACAGTATGTGAAACGAATGACGAATATAATTGTTATGAAAGTGGTCAAAACATAAGAACTTAAAGGGTATCAGGACCAAGAGAAACGTAGTGAAACGATTAGGATCTAAAACGTAACATCAAGGGAAAAGGAAAGACGACCTAGATGGCCTGGACACGTGAAAAGATAGACGACAAAGATTACAGACGAGAGCAATAGAAACGAGAATAGGTTACAAGCATTGGAGTAGCTTGTGTTTCGTTCTGTCAAGAGAAGAATTTAACAGATTGTTGAAAGCAAATACAAAAAAGGACACAATTGAACAAGAAAATATCAGTGTATATTTTCACAAAAAGGCAAAGTTATGTTTTGATTTGGATTTACCAGTCGAAGAAATAAAAGAACAGGTGGCAATTGGACTATGGTCACATTCGTCGTTTCAAAAGACTATGTGGATGTGGACGACCTCTATAAATATATTTTAAGGTATGAAAGAATTAACACTGCTAGATGTGAGAGAATGGAAAATAAAGAGATTATAAAGAAAAGTCACGAACTAAAAGAAGAAGCGGTACAATTGTCTTAAAAATGGAGACTTGGCAGGAGATTGTATGGAACCAAGGAAATCTGTAAGTTGCTTTAAATGTCAGCAGAGTGGTCACATAACAAAGAATTGTAGTAGAAATAGGCATACATGAATGAATTTAGTGAGTAACCACAGAAATTTGGATAATTTTCAAAAGTATGTGAGACAGATAGAAATAAATGATAAAATGTGCAAACCTATGATATATTGCGGTAGCTCTGATTGTGCAATTAAAAATACAGCTTGAAGGGAAACATCCAATTATGCCAAAGGGTTTTGGACCAAGTAAGTTCATGTATTGTAAAAGCGCGTGGCTCAAGAGATGCTAAAATTAAAATTGTAGATCGAACAAAGTGAAGCAATTGAACAGTTTCCCATATTTAATGAAGAAGCAATCAAGAAAAAATTGTAACTAATGAATTAAATTAAATATTGGTGAAAACACAAAGGAAGAAATATACGAACCGATGTTACCATTCAGTGAATATACGAATTGTGTGGCGAAAAATATACATGACTTAGGAAAAACAGAGTTAGAGAGATGGATGTTAAGGAGAGACCTGGGAATGTGTCAGTTGGTTCAAAGCCTTGCAAAGCACAGAGAGAGCAAATGCAGTATGATTTAAACATATCAATCAATGAAACGACCAACATGTTGGCATTTGAATTACTCTTCAAGGAGTTGGAGATGGTTTAATGAGAAATTTTACGAAATTTTGCGAAGCATATGCAGAACTAAAACAACTGAGAACAGAAGCTTCCAAAGAATGATGAAGGAACAAGGAAAACATAAAAGACGTTATAATCATTTGAGAAAACACACTGTAGGAGACATAGTGTTTATGAAAAAAGTGTCATAGTAACATTGTAACTTGTAAATCTGCAAAACTTCAAACAAGATTCAGGGGGCTATTGGTGATGACAAAAATTTTACCAAGGAACATGTACACTAATTTAATTGAGACAGAAGTAGGAAGAAAGTATGCCACAACATTATGCAAGATGGTTAACGAAGAGGAAGATGAATCAAATATAGAAAATGGCTACCCAGAAGTAGTAGAAGACATTGAAAAACCTGCAGAAAGAAAGAATGTGAAACAGAAGAAGAAACTAAAAAACAAGGAATTACATCTTTAGAAGTAGAGGAAAATAAAAAACAAATGCGCAAAAACTAAAATCTTTAGAAGCACAAGATAAGAAAAATCATCATAGTCGAGTGGGATACAAGGATTACATTGTTAAAATAAATAGATCTTGAGCTCAAGATGCTTTCAGGATGGCCGAATGTTAAAGAATTTAAATTTAAATTTATTATATGATAAATCAGGTTGATTGTATTTTGGTAGAGTTGTTAATTTTGAGCAGTTGTTTTTGAATTAGAGACTAACAAAAGAGTTTTCTCTAACAAATAATCAACGGAAATGAAGTTAACTTGCAAAATAAACTGCGTGCCAATAAAAACGCACCACCCATAATTTCAACGTTAAAATTTTCACAGTTTATTTCTCTTAAATAAAGAAACAATTGATTTCACTTTGGAAAAAAAATAACAAAAATTAAGGGAAAAAATTTAATAATGTGTCACGTCGCCACAGTTAACAATACATTCTCTAGCTCGCCGGGGCATGTTCCGAATAAGGTGATCGATATCTTCTTGAGGTATCTCATCCCTAGCTTGTTGTAGGTGACGACGCAGCTCCTCCAAATTGTTAGGTTGTTGAGGCAAACATCTTAAACGTCGACTTATGATATCCCACACATGTTCTATGGGATTCAAATCCGGAGAACGAGCTGGCCATGGAAGAACTTCTACCTCTGCTTGTTGCAGAAAGTTTCTACAAATTTGTGCGATATGGGATCGGGCATTATCTTGCTGAAAAATTACTCTAGCGTGTTCATTTATCAGAGGTAACAAAACGGGCCTTAAGATCTCGTCGATATATTGATGCGCATTTAATCTGCCTATGATGAATACCAAAGGGGATCTGTACCCTATACCTATGGAACTCCATACCATAACACCTGGTGTTACGCCGCCTCGTACAGGAAATTCCACATTACGTCTCTCTCCACGAAACCTTCTCATCATTACTCGACGGTCATTATGCCACAGACAAAATCGGGATTCGTCACTAAACATACTTGATCCCATTCAATGACCCATTGCTGCCTTTCGCGACACTATTGAAGTCTGGCTGCCTTATGCAATTGTGTTAGTGGAAGGCATCGACACGGCCGATAGGAGTGAAGACCAAACGATGCAATACTTCGGTAAATGGTTCGACTAGACACCTTTGTCGTAGATCTCTTATCCAATCCACTCCAATTGCAACTGAAGGGCGAAACCTCTCTCTTATAACCAGTCGACGGAGACGCCGATCTTCGCGTTCATTAGTTCTTCTAGGACACCCACTTCCTGGTCGACGGTGAAGCATGCCCTCCTCAGACCACGATGTCTATGCTCGAAGCACCGCAGAATGGTTTCGGTTTAAACGCCGCGCTATTTCACGGAACGAGAAACCCACTTCGTGCATGCCGACAATTCGCCCCCTTTCAAAGTCGGACAGTTGCTGAAAACGTTGTCTTCTGGCAATTCTAGGCATTGTTAACACTTTATGCTTTCGCAGAAAATAAAGACTATTTAGATAAACCAGTTTAAAAAATTACCAATAAGAACAGCATATCTTTTTAAGACAACTCTCACAAAAACCGAAGTTTCTGACATTTTTATCATCGACTCCTAAGATGTGGATAATTATTTGGCAAAAAAATCGACCTTGTAACTTGACCCTTTCTGGGTGGTGCGTTTTTATTGGCACATAGTTTACTTTACACCAGTGAGGTTAAATAGCTTTAAAGAACAAGCAAGTAAAAAGCTTTCTGTTTTGTTAAATCTCTTTAGAATTTCAGATGATACCATTAAGGTAGTAGAAAGAGAGAGTATCAACAGAAGAGGACAAACAAAAGCAACGTGGTAAGAAGAGATGAAAAGTGCATTAGAAGGACGAGGGTTATTGGTAATTATTAAAAACGATCATGTACGACAAAAGAAATTAAATTTTCACGACCCATTTTTTAAGTTGGAAATAACATTCAGGTTACACGATACCTTCGAAGCAATTAGCATTGCTATCTACATACAATTTCTTATCACAGAATTTATTTACCTGTTCGTTTTGTTATCAGCGTACCAACGCAAACTATTTATCTACACCTATTAAGATTATTATTATTGCGCTGGCCTAGGGACTTTTACACCCGGTTGTTCAAATTTGTAGGTCGTTAATTTATTGTAGGTACCTAATAAAATGTTTGTCGAAAGTCGTCCCCAACTTCTCATGCGGGATTAGTTATAAAATAGTAACTACAAGATTGATGAACAAAGTACGTTTATCCTTCCAAGAAATTTTTACGTAACAGGTTCACGAGAGCGTGAAGTTAGCCATTGTATGTTAATTTCTAAATGGGCTTTAAAAATGTGTACTTTGTTTCTCGTCTCGGACTCGGCTCGAAGAAGTGAAATTAAACAAATGGGTTTCGGTTAATAGACTGCACGAGTCCTTTTAAATCTTCATTAATTTTTATTGCCCTTCTTTCAAATGAGGACGGACCCCCCTTTTAAGTGCGCTTCCATCATCAACGGTTGGACTATGAGCTAATTGTTATGATTTTAAATTGTTCTTGGCTTGATTACAATCGTGAATAAGACTGAAATTATTTCAAACGCTTTATTTTCCGATTATCGCAGAAGGTGAAGATAAAAGAATTATTCATGCGATTGATATGACTGTAAAAGAAACAAAGTTGAAGACAACAACTAATCCGTGCCTGCTGATTCACTTTAAACAATAAGAAGTTTATTTTTATTTTCCGACAAAGTAGTCTCACTAAAGCCAAGCATTCCGCTTGGACTTATTTGTTTTGATGCAGGCGTATTTTTGGAGCAGAAGTGGCGCCTGTGTTTGAACAACTTGTTAGACCAGCGGCGGTAAAAGGAGTTATTAGCTTTAAATTTTGTGGTACTATAAATTTTCTTTTGATCATCCTTAAATTTCCGATCAGGCGTCTTGTAAAGGGCAGGAGGATTTAATGAGAAAAGTGTATATTTACGAATAGATTTGTTTTGGAACTTTTATTGTATTTACTAATAATATAAATAGCAAAGAAGACTTCTTTAACGTATCATGTATACATACACACTTCCAATATTATTATCAAGATAATTGCACTAGTAATTAAGAAATGCATTCAAAAACCTTGAAACTAATTTTTATTAAATTAGGTATTTATGTGTCATTATCGTAATTTATTTTTATTCGGTCATACGCCAGTCGGCTCTTCGCTTTTAACCATGAACATGACGCGGTGCATACGGCCCGGATTAAAAACGAAGATTATAACTCTTTTATACTCTCTTCCATTCAGCATCTGCTCGGATACGTCTTCTTTTATCTCTGCAGCTAATGGCAATTAAAAGAGTTTATAAATATAACAACGCACCGCCACTTCAATTGTAGCTTAACTTGAATGCGCGAAATTCGTTTTATTTTACAGGCAGAAGTTTCGTTTCTAAATGACGAGGATACGGGTGAAAGCCCCGATTACTTTGAGAAGAGGACTTCCGTTCTTATTGCGTTTCCGGTACGCATCTGAATATCACATCAACTCACATGTGGACTGTATTATCGCAGCTTAATATTCAGAACATCTTGGAGGCCAAGAAGCCTCCTCGTACGCTTTTTTCTGTTTGTAATTCTGGACGCGCGTTGCGTAGCTTTTTCCCAAAACAGGATTCGACGTTGTAGTTTCGTCACACACTCATATAATTCACGCTCGTTTATTACACGCATGTAGAAATCGATTTGAGCTCATTCACACGATTGCGAGCAAATTTCTAGATTTGACGGCCATCAAGCAAGTTAGTTTTCTATTTTGATTCAATTTTTAATTCCTAACTGTTACATGGCAACACTCACGGACGACCTGCTATTAGTAAACTCGAGGTTGAATTCTATAATTTAATATTTATTTATATGCACGCTTTTTACTGTAAATTGGTTGCATGTTGACATAGTACATACGATTTTATAAGGTGCGGTTCACGTGACTGCTTGGTCGTGGTGATGCTCGCACGGTTCTTCGAGGATCACCCTGAGCATATCTGCGCTTATGAAACCGGCTGAAGCAAGTACGATAATCCCCCCCACAGAATAAGAACCTTTTAAACAAAGACATTTATTGCCATAGCAAGTCATCAATTATATAAATTTATTCTGTGAATAACATACACAAACATAATACGCTATAAACTGAAACGCCAAAAATGAACTAAGCATCGTTAAACGATATGTAAATGTTTCGCACGATGGCCGTACACCGGATGCTAGGTGTGCCAAGAAATGAATGAAGATTGTTTTTTATCTTCTTGACCCGCAACTTGCCAGTCCAGTTTTTCTCTTGGAGCCCAACAGCACAACACTCCACAGAATGTTTCATTTATGAAAGAAACCATCGATAAACACGTTAATTAATGTATTATATTATTTCAATGTCGTCCGCGAGCTTTTTTTGGTTGATTAAAGACAGGGGGAATTTCAACAACAAGAAAAATGATATAACATAAATGAATTACCAAAGCAATGAAATTTTAATGCGTAAACCGTATACGTACAATCTTTTGAACATCGGTAGCTATCGACTTGATGGAAATTGATGGGAATGATGGCATGAGATGTCAACGACGAGCGCCATATTTGGACAAAACGCGATGGCCGTTTTTCCCCCCGGTTGAATCGAAACACATCCTTGTGACTTTTACGAGAGAATTTACAGTTTGTTGACCTGCGCTACGAAAATAATTATTTTTACATCTGTCACGTTACAACTTTATATTGCGTAATATAGAGCCGATGATGGACGTCCGCGTTCATGGCTACAAAAAGTGTCCGGTTCTTAGAGAATGTTATGTGGTTAAGTGGAATCGCAATTAGTGGACGGGCTTGATGGGCTCATCAAATATAATTGTAGAATGATGTTTAGTGTAATCCTCTTACTTAACTCAAGACTTAAGAGTTTCATTCGAAAAGAGATATTGCGTTACGAAGGTATGAATGAAAGTGGAAACGTAAATTCCAAGTCACAATTTTGAGATATTCTAGAGGATGTTTATTAAGCGAATAAACCCAATTGGGCTATAAAATTCAAACATCTGATAAGATATTAAAAGGTTGACTCTGCTTTATTTGTTGTTATTCAAGCTTTACTCACCGCCCATGTGAGCACATAATAGTAATTAACCATTCAAATATTGATCACCGATTTTAAGAACGCCAAACGAACACGAGTGTGTACACACATTGGATGTACAACATACACATAAGGACTATACAAGTACAAAAACACGGACATGTTTTAATGGTAACGCTGCCTTAAAAAAGAAATAGATTAACACCTAATAAAAAGCTTTTATCATTTCAAGAAGTTATTATGGAACGAACGTGACCATGAATAAACGTCCTCTTTCGCCTTTTCACTTGGTCATTCACTTGAGATTACGCTCACAAGAAAGGACTGGCGGGCAAAAAGTGATTTTAATTTCGATTATTCACGTTCCTCGAGTTTTATCATTTTTAGTATGGCTACGTGGTGTTCAGCGTATCGTTTTTCATCCAAAACCTATCGAATCCCGAAAACAATATCAAAAAGCACACACACATAAAAATCTGGAGTTAATTCTATCACTTTTTCAACTCCTTTTCGGTGTTCCCTCGTTTCTGGTGTTAAAATAAACAGGGTTTAACTTTAAAAAGTGTTAATGTTGTCTTAAAAAGTGGCATTTTAATTCTTGCGCTAATTATTTCTCTCTTTCATGGAGTTAATGTTATCCAGGAAACGAGACTTAACTTCTTAGTAGTTTGTAATCTTTACTGTTGGGGCAGTCTTTTGTACCTTAACTCTTAGTCCTTATCTCTTTTAAGTACTTATGCTTTGGTTACTTTCGTAACAATTCTCTTCATCATTCTTTTTACGTACCATTTTTCTATTTTTTTGCAACTGATTTGATCAATTATTGTTTTATCATTTTTTCTTCGTCTATGACAGTACCCTTTTTCGTGAATCTGTACGTCAATGTGGATGTCACAAATTTCGCAAATATTTGTATTTTTGTCTATTTTATTTGTTTCCCAAGAATGTACTTTTCTACGTCGTTATTTTAATTGTTTTCTTTTAGTTCCTCCACTTTCTTTACTGAATGCTCGAACTTGTTATAAATTTCCTTATTCCAATTGCTTTGAATGGTTGTTTGATTTTTTTTTTTTTAGTATCATGGTTTTCGATTTTTTTTTTTCATGTTTACTTTTTCTACACACATAAAAATTCTTACACTTTTTCAACTCCTTCTTCGTCTTCCCTCGCTTCCATCCGTTTCTGGTGTTCAAGTAAACGGAGTTAGGCGATTTAACTTTCAAAAGTGTTAATGTGCTTAAAAACGTCAATTTATGACATGTGTAAAGTCTATTAAAAATTTGTAAATTGGAAAAATTTTTACACGTTTATTTGGTGGTTCCTTAATTTTGTCCAGAAGTGTATTTAATACGCAAACAAAATTACGGTTCCATTCTAAACCAAGCAGTTGGTAAAAGAAAAGATAATAATAAGACTAAACTTGTTAAACATAGTAGCTTGTCAAGTAAAACTTTAATCATATCGTAACACCCGATTGTGAGGATAACAATTTATCCCAAAAATTTTTATGTGTTAAAAAAACAACGCTTCATTGCTTCAATTAACCTCGTAGCCATTCTCAACAAGGAAGCAACTGCCACGTGTAATTACCAGCAATTTTAGAATCAATGAGAAATTAATAATTGCGGCGTTAGCCAAGCTTCCATCGTTATTAACGTGAAGACGTGCACTTGTAAAGAGCGCGCTCCTTCCTAGAAAGGAAAGGTTCGAAAGCAGATCAACGACTCTCGTGGCTTTTACGGTGTGCTTCGACCCGAACAATTTGCACTGTGTTGAAAAGTTCCAACTGGCGCAGTTGGTAATGCTGTGAACTCAACTAACTGGTGAATTCCTATCAAATGGCAACGAATATTATACACGCTTTCGTAACGTCCGGTGCATTAACGCTACAAAAAGCGATGATAAATTAACGTTCAGTATCTGTTGGCGGCTGTTGTAACTTAGAAAACTTTAAGAAAAGGTTGATTTCATTGACTTGTATGTATTGTTAATACTTACAAATACAGATTTATTGCTTAGTCTTTAGATGAATATACAATTCCATGGACACAGTAAAATATTTTATTATTACAACTACTTGGAGGATGTATCACGCGTGCAAAAACCCAACCTTAAATGAACGTTCCAAATGTAATATTTTAATCACTTTTTTTTTGTTAATCATACCAAATTAATTGTGAAATGTCACGCTTGAAAGAGACATGATTTTTATTTGGATGGTGTCACGTATTTATACAATTAATTTAACGCCGGTCGACTGCGGTTTTCCTTCAACTTTTTTCGGGCATTTTTCGCCCGGTGTTTCACCATTTTGCTAGCATACGGAATCCACGACAGTTTTCCGCGAAGAATTAATTCTCCTCAAAAGCGATTAAACCTAATACAAGTTTTTAGGCCATCGCCGTCGTGTCGTAACACGTAAAAGGAAGCGAAGAAAACGCGCGCGCGTTTTTGCTAATAATTTATTTCAGAATGAACCGTAACAATAAAAATGTAATACAGCAAATCGATGAGTCACGTACGCATTGTTAATTTTATTATGGCCGTTATTATTATCCTTGAGGTACAGAGGCAAAAAAATGAGAATTAAGCGGATGGATAAGTTTCCATTTTAGGTGATTTCTCGGTCGTCTTTGCGGCTTGTAGTTCACGTGCGTACTTTGTTACTTTTCCTAAATCATCTAAAATTAAGCCCTAAGTTTTTAAACTACACATTTAAACGTTGGTCACGTCAACATAACAAGTCATGAGTTTTAGTGTGAGAATTTGGACTTTATCGTCTTCCTCGCCTTGGACCGCACGAGATCTCCGGTACGCTCGCACATAAAGCGTGGGATCTCCTGAGAATCAAGGACAACTTCATCGGCCTGCGAACTCCTTATCTTCAGAGAGTTCACAAACGCACAGTAATTTCAAGTGGATACGAATTAGGAGTTCTTTTTTCGTTCTGATGCGAGAGAGATGCGAGAGACAAAAGCGTCTGGTGGGTATTTTGAAACTCGGTCAGCAAACGCGTAAGCTCGGATTACACGCAGCGCGGCTCGAGCTCGTAAACGCACGTGAAAGCGATATTTTAGAATGTCTGCTACGTAAATCAGACTTACGTGTATTTTTCCCTCCTAACTTTACTTATCTCGAATTTCTATGTTTGTTTCGTTCTACACGATATTTCTTATTATTACGTTACCGTACACTGCGTTATCTTAAAGCGAACAAAAAAAGAATGTGTTATACACCTGTGCTAAGAATACCCAAAACAGTCAAATAGTAGAATTACTTAATCAAGCAAGAAATAAATCACAAAAACGACAATTCGAAAGTTAGAAATCCTGACAATCCAACCATAAATTATTATATAATCAACAGTTTATAAGACGCAACATAAAAACGATAAAAAATGCATTCACTAAAAGAACACCTCATAAATCCACTTATAGGCGCAGTTCATTATTCCTTCGTAACGGCCAGGATATTTCAGGATATTATTACGAATTGTCGTGATCGAAAGGACGATCGCTATTTGAGGAGCGGCCCTCATAACACGGCTCATATGCAAACAATTGGAATTCAAATCAAGAATATTTATGTTTACGTCGTGTGGCGGCGACCTGATCTGAGCCAGCATTGAAATCTCCTCTTGCGAGCGTGACGCGGTGATTTTGTCCAGATTGTATCGAGTTTCTGAACGGATTCGTTTTTACCAGGATTTAGTTTCTTTTTGGAAACAACACACCGTTACGCGTTTTTACGGCGCTTAGAATATTAATTAAAACTTGAAGAACACAGAGCAAAATTTACATTAAACAGAAAGCAGCAACATACGCTTCCTTAGTAATTCCTTAATATTTTTTTTATTTGCGCCAAGTCGTGCGGATCAAATAGTCTTTCATCTATCTGCCTGCCTGCTTTAAAATACTTTCACGACATGGCGAAGCTAAAAAAATTTCAATACGTACGTATGTATACCTGTCCGTTAAAGAGAACTCTGTACACGTATGTCTCTGGAATAAAATTATTTATTGGTTACCAATGCAAGATACAGAAGAGCGTCAACACAAATAAATAAATAAAACTGGCGGCTTTACAAGTCACGTTCGAGACCACCGTACTGAATATATAAGCGCAAAGTTACGTTCGTATGTTAAATAATTTCTATTTCTGTTGTCGTTGGTACTACTGCTCGATTACTTACGATGTAACGCCGGGCTGTATAGTAAATATAAACGCCGTGTTTTGCGAGAATTACAATTGTTAATAAGAATAAGTGACGCTATTGTTTGGCTTGGTTTTTTCTTTTGGGCGTCGGATTTATGGTCGCATAATTAGAATTGACGTGGAATATTGAGTGGAATAATTTTTTTTGCTACAAGAAGTTGGAATTTCACCAACAAAACAACATTTATATTCATTCTTCAACGTATTTACTTGGCGACATTGGTTAGGTCTTAAGCAGTCAAGGTCGAATGGATATATTTTTTTCTACACGCATAAAACATTTTGGGATAAATTGTTATCTTCCTAATCGGTGTTACAATGTAGATAAAGTAAATCTGGAACAAATTTAGTGTTAATGTTATTTTTTTCCAATTAAAATGCGTCTAAAAATAAGTGTTAAAAAAAGGTGAAATAATTTTACTCTAACAAGGATAAACTCAATTCCTGTTAACACCGTACAGTAAACATATTATCCATAATTCTATATTCTACCTGCATTGGTGAAAGTCATCACCGCATTTTATTCCAAATAGTAAGGAAGTTATCCTAAAGGTGTTAGTTCGTACTTAATTACTTTTCTTCTAAGTAAGTTCTGATATATGAGAGACGTTCTCGTTATGACTGGTCTATGCCTAGTAACTGCGGCGAATGCTTGCTTTAGAATGAATGGAACCGTCTTTTTATGTGCATATTAAATATAAGGAATTCAATTATTCCCACATAAAAGAATAAGGATTAAAAGTTGTAATATTAAAAACAAGCGTGGAATGAAAACCTCATGGAAAGGAGACGACAGTTCAGAAAACTTTTTAATAGGGAAAAAGTATCAGGAAGGAGGGAGGAATACAAAGTATTCCTAACTGTATACAATAAAACGCTGAGAAGGTCCAAGAGGGCATCCTGGAGGAGGCACTGTGAGGAAATTGAAAGTACTCCAGAATGTGCCAGACTGCATAAAATGCTCTTGAAGTCCCCTCAAGGATACCGGAGAATTCACTAGAACAGGAACTACGATTGAAATGTTTCGGGTTCCTTTTCATGGGTCAACTGTTATTAACGTTGCGCCTGCTGACTGGAATAGCCAGGTTTCGGGTGCCCCTGTTCTCAGAGCATCCAGGGAGGAATGGAGTTCTGCCAGGAATCCCCGGGTCCGGACGGGGTAATACCTGCCATGCTACAGAAGGGCTCGGACCTTCTGCTCACCAGAATCTGCATGATTTTAAAGGCCTGTCTGGCTCTAGGCTATTTGCCAAGAGTGTGGAGGCTGATCAGAGTGGTATTCATACCAAAAACTGGTCAGGTGGACTACACTCAGGCAAGAGCTTTTAGATCCATTAGTCTTATGTCCTTTGTACTAAAGACAATGGAGAAAATACTCTACGGGCATATAAGGGGTGGTGTTCTGGCCGCTAGACCACTACACCAATACCAGTTTACCTATTCCAGGTCTATCTACTGAGACAGCACTCCATGATCTCCTTGGAGGTTGGAGAAATCTCTGGAAAATAAAGAGGTCCTCTTAGCTGCCTTTCTAGACATCGAAGGGGCCTCTGACAATACATTTTTTGACTCCATCACCGCTGCTCTAAGGGCTAGAGGGGTGGAAGAAATGGAAAAATTGACTGCATGCTCAAAGGAAGGGTGGCCTACACATCACTACTGGACGACACTCTGATGGCTGGGGCGGCGGGGAGTATCCTTAGGGGGGGAGGGTGCTTGTCCCCCCCCGTTGTGGTACCTCGTCATGGACGGGCTTTTGAGACGACTTAGCGGTGAAGGCTTTGACCCCTTAGGGTATGCCGATGATTTAATCATACCCGTACAAGGGAAATTCAATAACACTGTCAGGAACCGAATGCAGGTGGCCCTGAATGTAGTAACAAGGTGGGCCGAGGATGAAAGTCTGAGGATCAGTCCTCAAAACACCACCATTATGCCATTCACTCGAAGGCGAAACCTAGAGGGTTTAGGTCCTCTGCGTCTTCGTGCAAATGAAATAGTCTTGTCGGGGGAGGTAAAGTACCTTGGAATGATTTTTGACTCCAAACTTACCTGGAACCAACACTTAGACAAGATAGTCAGGCGATCGATGACCATTTTCGCGGTGGCCAAACGAGTACGTGGGGCTTAAAACCAAGTATGATGCATTGGTTGTTTACCAGAATGGTCCGACTCACAGTAACCTATGCAGCCTCGGTGTGGTGGCCCAAGATTAAGCAGGAAACCACCAAACTTAGACTGAGCAGGGCCCAAGAATTGCTTGTCTAGGCTTAACGGGGGCGATGAGCACAACGCCCATCACTGCAATGGAAACCCTTCTAGACCTCCCTCCCTTACACATTGTGATAATGGGAGAGGCAAGACGATAACTCCACAGATTGCAGCATTTATGTCACCCACTTAATACAAGTACGGATCACACAAGTATTGTTGGCAGCATAAGGGGTCCTTTACTTGATATGAGGACGGACTATATGGCTCCCAAAGAAATCTGCTCATTAAGTTAGAAATTAATGAATCTGCTGAGCATCGGAAACCTGAACAGAACTTTCCTCCTGGAAGTCTGATCTGGTATACGGACGGCTCCAGAACTGAGATTGGTGCCGGGTCTTGAATATATGAGCATAGACCAAAGGAGATGTTATGCTTCCCGTTGGGCCAATTTGCCACCGTATTCCAAACAGAAATATACGCCATATTACAATGTCCACGGCAAAACAAAAGGAGGATTTACACAATCTTTATCCTAACCGAGACCCAGGCGGCTTTGAAGGCTTTGGTAAACCCAAATATCTCTTATAAACTGGTGTGGGGATGCTTAAGTAAGCTCAGGGACCCGGCGAAATCCAACTGCATCACTCAAATGTGGCTGCCAGGTTATCGGGGTATGATGCGGGGTGCGGATATGGCATACCTTGGCCCTGAACCTATTCTAAGTATAACCAAGAACGCTATTCGGGGCTTTTTAGTGACTGGATAAGCGAGGAACATAACAGGCAGGCCAGGACATCACCACAGCAAGACCTTCCTTAGAGGTCCTTGCAAAAAGGGAACTGCAGAACTCTTGCTTTTAAGCAGGGCGCAACTCAAGATCACCACGTTGCTAACAGGACACCTGACTGTCAAGGAGCATCTGTGGAGGATCGGCAAATTCAATGGAGATCTAAATTGCAGACTCTGCAATGGAGAATCAGAGATAGTAATGCACATTTTGTATAGATGTGATGCGCTGGCAAATCGCAGACAGCGTATATTCGGACATCTCATGATAGTTCCCGAAGATTTCAACACGCAATCAGTGAAAAATCTGTACCATCTGGTGCAGGGAACATGCCTCACTTAATGGTTGCGATAAGAGAACCAGGGCGAGCACAATAAGCCTAAATGGCTGCGGTGCCTCCGGTGCATCCTTTGCAGACGGGTTCTGCTCAAAAAAATAACGAGCGCGTTGATCTGCTTTCGAACTTTTTTATTAGATATTTAAATAATAATAGAAGCGAAAGAATATTGACCTAAGTAAACCGTCCTGCGGAACTTAATTTTTCATACCCATGTATATTTCGAGTTTACCTGAGAAATCAACAACACTTTTGTTGGCTGAACGTTTGTCTGCGAAACAATGTAAATTATCTTACTTAGCTTAGGAAGTAAAGGAATATTTTACCTCAATTTACATATTCAATTAATTTTATAAAATGTAAGCGAAGAAGAAATGGCGACGTAACCATGAAACAATACCAACGAGCATTAAACACTTCTTGCTAAGAGCTAAGCAAGTTGAATAACAAATGAGTTATTGTATAACACAAATTCCCGCGATGTTTCTTTAATGTGTGATATTTAAATAAATGAAAAGGATTTATTCGGCGGCTATCTCGGAACACGTCTGAAATTTTACGCCGAATGAAGTCGCTTAATTCGTTTAATTAAACGATCTGCCGATGCTAATGAGCCCCCGGGGCTCGGGCGCCGCTTAAAAATCAACGCTGACGTGTAATTTGGATATAATTTATAAAAAAAAATATATACAACGGTTTCGAATTTTGAGCGCATCCTGCCGAACGTGTCTCTTAAGTTACAACATCCTCTTTTCAATATGGAATAAATTAACGTGTCCCGTAATGTTATACATTTTTTTTTAATTGCTTGCTTACGTACGTTACTGTAATTATAACTTTCCGCTGCTAATAATAAAAGTTGTTTTGTGTCATTGAGTGATGGTTTCAATATTAATTCAAAAAAAATGTTATATATACATATAACAAAATTATTATTTGTTATTAGAAGAATTTTGAGAGAAAAGCAATGACATCAAGCCAAATAACATTAAGAATCCTTGACCGTTATAATGTAAACGAGACCTCATTGTGTTTCGACTGGAATAAAATTGATTTGATGACTTGTCAGAACGAACGGAGCAATGGATATAATAAAATAAAGCACGTCGTATTCAATTGACGATGGCTGTGAATTTACACGGTCGTTGAAAATATTCCTCTACTGGCAGAGGCCGAGAGAGGCAATTCTTGCAGCATTCCATTCATTTGAGAGTTGAAATCGCCGTGAATGGAGCCTGCTTTCTGGATTGACACGGCCTCAATAATTTTGTTTTATTTGCTGGAAAGTTGTTTTGCATCTTGCAGGTTATTAGCGGCGGTCATTTTTCTCGCAACCTGTTTTTCATTCAAAAATAATCGTTTATGCGCAAAGAGGCGAACGTTCATTCATTTAAAATGCATGTATGCGCAGAAAGTTGTCAATGTAAATATAACTAACAAATTGTTACATTCTCGTGTTTTATAAAATAAGAATGAATAATGAACCCTGTTCATTTTTAACTGACTTGTCAGTTGGATTTATATTATTTTAAGTTGTGGAAATAAATCTGTACAACTTTCACGAAAGCGATTGTTTGCAAATCAACAAAAATGATATTAAAATTTCGAAATCAAATGCATTACGTATGACTGGTAACAGCCAAGTATTTATTTATGACTTTGTTTACTTTAAGCAACAGCAACGCTGCTCTTGTTTATGTTTCCCTTCGTGTGAATACAACTGTTTATTGAATGAATAATACAGAATAGCTTTAAGCACATTAAGAACTTTCTTCTGCGTATAATAATAAATAAGTTTTAACACATCAATGATTTTTAAATTCAATTCTGATAGCATCCCAGTGTGCTTGTACCCAAAAGACTATTTAGGTCAAGTGAGAAAGTAAGAAAGCTGACAAGTGATTAAAATGAATTAGTGTCTTAATAAAGTACACACATAAAAACCAACCCCTTTTCGGTGTTCCCTCGCGTTCATTAGTTTCTGGTGTTCAAGTAAACGGAGTTAGGGCGTTTAACTTTAAAAATGTTAATGTTGTGTTCAAAAATAGCATTTTAATCCTTGCGGTCGTTATTTCTATCTTTCAAGGAGTTAATATTACCCAGGAAAAGTGAGAGACTTAACTTCTGAGGTAGTAGTTTATATCCCTAAAGGAGTTAGTATTATCCAAAAAGTGAAAGAATCTTTACTGTTGGGGCAGTCACTTGTATCATAAAAGAGGAATGCACTTTTTTAATATTGTATCTTTTATACCTTGTTCTTTTGTGTGGAAATAATTGAATTCCTTAAACACTAGAATATTAAGCTTATCTGGAGGAAGTGGAATAAAGCTATTCACAAGGCCTTGCCAATATTTCCCGGTAAATAAACCTTATATCAACTACGGTATCATTTGTTATTTTGTCACTATTTTTACCCACTTTTTGTTGCTATTATATTTAATGCGCAAAGAAAACAACGGTTCCATTCTGAAGCAAACAACGAGAGCGTCAATCAATGCAAACAATAATCAATATCAGAATTTATCAATAGACCAAAGCAGATAGAATATTTTACTATTTACTCCTACTTATTGAATTAACGAATTATGGTTAATATGTTTATACGGTGTTAAACAGGAGTTGAGCTTATTTCATCTTTTTCTTAACACTTATTTTTAAACCCATTTTGTTTTTGTTTCGAATACAATTCTATTACTAATGCATATTTCTAATGAATAAAAATCTTTATACCGTATTAATCTCTTTTTAGGCGCATGAACATCCTGTAGAAATATAACAAAATAAATAGTTTAAGAGTAAATGAGTTGCTATTAAATCGTTAACCATATAAAACAAAATATGTACTTATTTTGGGTGCCCCGTGAGAACATGCCCGTAATGAAGCAATCCGAATCCAAAAAGCGTGAAAGACCAGCGTCACTAATGTTCGAAATGAATTTAATTCCATTAATTACCGCACGTACTCGCGGTTGATTAAAAATGAGTGAGTAAAACGCTAGTGCAACTTCTTCTGCCGCCGCGCCAAATAAAGACAAAAATAATTATTAAGTCCACATAAATTATTTATAAACAAATTTACAGCGCAGGAATTTATTTATACGGCATTAATATTTATCGTCGTGTCGGCGTTTGAACGTTTCTGCGTGTGATGCAAGAGGAAACACGGTCTAGATAAAATTCGTATTTCGATGCCAATTATCTATCTGCTGATAATGGCGCCGGTGTTATTGCTCTTCTGTGAGAAAAGAAAATACGTGGATTTACCATGAGGAGCTTAACTATTATAAATATAAATGTCAATTCTTCAATTGAATGTAGCGATTGCTGGATAGCAAAATGTCGAAATGTACATATTAAATAATTATAGACAACCGAGTGGGAGGTATATATAAACTTGCAAAGTAATCTGATGATGAAGCGTTTTGAACAAATTATTAAAGAAGCATATCTGATTTTAATCTAAATTTGTTTCCTTATGATTCCTAGAAATTCAGAAAGTATTAATATGATTATAAAACGTAAATTGATTACTTTTATTCTAACTTGCGATGCCAGTTTAACTTATAAGACCATAGTACCTAAGTAACACATATATTGCTTCTTATAACTATGTTACTGTAGTATTATCTCTTTATTTACAGCATTTCGTACCTTTTTAATTTATAAAAGTTTTTAATAAGTAAAATTGCTTAAATAACAATCAGGTTTAAAAATATATTGAAAAGTGGTAGCTTTTCGTATTTATACAAAATTTATACTTGCTTCTTAGAAAGTTTGATAAAGTCTTTAAAAAACAGCACTATAGTTTTCATTATTGTTTTATAATGTGAAAATAATACGAAATAACAAATATACAGTGCTTTGGCTGCATTCGGGAAACATCTTTGTTACACATCAATACAAAATACTTTGGTAAATTATGTTTACTATCTGATTGTGAAGGTTTTATTTAATGATTATCGAACTAAAACGTGAAACGGAAGCAATATAGATTTATAATTGTTTC
This sequence comes from Serrognathus titanus, assembly GCA_039766575.1. Classification (NCBI taxonomy): domain Eukaryota; kingdom Metazoa; phylum Arthropoda; class Insecta; order Coleoptera; family Lucanidae; genus Serrognathus; species Serrognathus titanus. The sequence goes on from CM077911.1 coordinate 4,080,528, forward strand.
AATAAAATAATTTAGTAATATACTGCATTTGCATTTGCAGTGAAGTTGACTGGTTATAGAAGCAAGCGATGGACGCATCAAATTGGATAAAGCTTAAAAGAATCGGAGGTTTTTTGCAATAAAGTTAAAAATAATAAAGAAAATATATAAACAAAATATCAATAGTGTTCTGGTTCTGGATTGGTGAGGAGAGTGAATAAGAATTCACATGCACTTAGGCTACAATTGAGCCCATTGTACTACCCCCATGTTCAGCAGTGTTTGACTATCACCGCTCTTCGAGCCATCCCACCCTTTCGATGAAGCCAAGAACGTCCGACAGAGGAGCACTGCGAATTCCAGCCATGTTAGGCCAGAACTCCCTTAACATGGGACCATGCTCAACTGTTTCCTCCTTTAAGTTACAACCTCTACAAATTGGGCTGTCTGTTAAACCAGTGCGATGGATATGTTTGTTTAGTTTGCAATGTTCTGAAAGTATTCCTACGAGTAGACGTAGTTTTCTTCTAGGTAGTTGCATACAGAATCGTGTCAGTTTGAGCGAGGGGGCCGTTATAACCTTTTTCGCTTGGTAACACTTGTCTAGATTTACCCATCTGTTGATATATCAATCCTGGGTTCTTTGTTTCAATAAGGCATAAAATAGGCTTAATGATGATGCTATGGCCGGTTCAGGGTCCCAAAAGGGCCGCTCCGAGCCCTGTTTAGCCAGTTCGTCAGCTTGTTCGTTGCCAAATGTTCCAACACGTGTCCTTTAAACCAAATGAGTTGCAGGATGTTGTGTTTGCTCACTTGTTCTAGTGTGCCGTGACATTGGAGTGTTATTCCTGCGGTTATTTTGTTGCTGTTTAGAGTCAAGAGTGCCACCCTGCTATCGCTATCAGAGATAGTTGCCATTATAGAAGGTGCAAGAGCAATTCTGGATCGGGATGTTCAGAATAAAATCGTTAGGATGATTTTATTCCAAAGTCTTAGATCCATCAGCGAAGATTGATATATCGGATTTGGGTGCATCTTCAGCGTTCAAAAAAACATTGAAGTGCTTCTTGGTGCGAGGGAGTTGACCACCTCCCCAAAAAGAGGAGTTTCTTGTGTAGAGCTTCCTCCAGGATGAGGTGGTGTCTACCTCCGAGACCTTTAGTATTCCACACCTTTTTTGCCCGCAGCCTAAGGGCCGATCCCAGTGCCATCTCCTCCACATATATATTCAGTGGAGGGAGGCCAAGGATGGCCTTTAAGGCGGCGGTAGGGATGGATTTCATCGCACCGGTAGTACTCATGCATGCCAGCCTCTGTACATGCGAAAGCTCCGATGCTGTTGTCGATAGTCGGGCTCTAGGCCACCAGACCAACGCTACAAAGCAAAGCATGGGCCTGATTACGGCAGTGTACAGCCATAGGGCGGCTTTTGGTGATGGTCCCCAAATTCCGCCCATTGCACGGCGACACTGCCAAAAAGCGACGCATGCCTTTGTTACTTTTACATTAACGTGTTTCCCCAATTCAGTTTCCAGTCAAAAATGACTCCCAGATATTTGACTTCGTCTAAAAGGTTAGTTCGATTTGGAAAAGTTTTGGAACTCTACGGATCTCAACTTTCCTCTTTTTTGTGAACAGAATCATTTCCATCTTTGAGTGATTGATTGTCAAAGAGTGTTCTGCGCACCAATTTTGGATCAGTATGAGTGCTGTTTGCATTAGGTTGCACAGCACTTGTTCATATTTTCCATTAAGCAGGATAGTTATGTCATCTACAAATCCTATTGTGTAGAAGCCTGCTCCATTAAGTCGACGGAGGAGGCTGTCCACTACTATGTCCCATAGTAGGGGTGACAGAACGCAACCTTGAGGACGGCTTCTGCTTACCGTTCCCCCAGTAGACACGTTTCCAACAGTAATGTGTATCGCTCTAAGTTTCAAGAGCTGTAAATTCCATTCCCGAAGAATGTGGTTTAGTTCATGTTCACGTTCGACACTGTTGAAGTGGCTTTGTCAAACGCACCCTCTATGTCTATGAATACTCCTAAGGTGAACATCTTGTTATTTATAGCTTTTTCTATCTATTACAGAGTGTAGGACGGATTCTGTGGATCTGCCTACTAAGTAGGCATGTTGGTTATAATGTAGGGGTTTGTTGACCAAAGCCCCCTCTCTTATGAACCTGTCACATAGTCTCTCCAAAGTCTTCAAAAAGCAGGATGTGAGGACTAATTGGGCGATAGAATTTTGCGAGAGAATAGTCCTTTCGTCCTGGTTTAGGTATAAATACCAATTTTATTTCCCTCGAACTCTTAGGGATGCATCTCCAAGCGATACACCCTCTAAAGCTGCGTATCAGGTAGGGTAAAATTGTTTCCAGCCCCCATTGGAGGAAAACGGGAAAAACACCGTCTAATCCTGACGATTTAAAGGGAGAAAAGGTTTTAATTGCACAGATTATTCTTTCTCTCCCTACCACACGGCCGGCAAATTCCCAATCCTCCGCCGTTAGGAGTGTATCAGGCGCCTCCGCCCATGCAGGTACGGGATTGATTTGCAACCCAGAAAGTGCGTATTCATCAGTACCTTTGCTCTTTCTTCAACGTTGACGGTAAAAGAACCATCCTCACGTTTTAGGCTAGCAGGTTGCTGATGTGGGTCTTTAGCGAGTATTTTGTTGAGACGAGCAGAATCTCTGGTAGTCTCAATTGTATTGCAGAAAGATCTCCATGTCTCTCGCTGTCTTTCCCAGATCTTCTTTTTATACAGTCTTTGATGGCGTTTGCACGCTGCTTTCTAGTGTTTCTTGCTTTATTTAACAGTTTGCCCAGGGTAGATTTCAGTTTATCAAGCTGTCTACACCACCATATGGTGGGCTGACGTGCCTGGACTGTCTTTACCTGACATGCACGTTCGTAGACTTTGTAATAGAGTCTTCAAGAAAATCAACTTCTCTTTGTAGCTCTGCTCAAATAGTGTTATAGAAATGTCAACCGAAAAATATGAATATGTGAATAACATAAAAAGTAGCGATAAGAAATTAGGTGAACTGCCGAAGACATCAGACTTTGAAAAATATTCATACTCAGCTGTCAAATACTACATAGCTTACTAATGACCGTATTCTCATAGAACTTCCTTAATAAGGGTATTTTATAATGCAATTGTCTTTCGACAATCCCATTCTAAGGGACCCCCCATTTACATGACGTAAATAAAAGTATTTATAATACTGTTTTTGTACTTTCATTGTGTTACTCTGTTATAAACGCTTTGATACCAAATTATAAAGCTCAAAGTTTTAAAAACTTGAACATTCATAAGAGTTTAATAATGCATTTTGTGTTATTTGAGTAGTGTTTGATTCTTTTGTGATTTATCGACGACATTAATCGCATAATTTCAATTTTCATCGACTTGTAAACGCTTTACGATTGTAATTTGTAACAAGACGGAAATTATAACGAACTTAATGTTTGATTGAACGTCCTCACTCAAACGTGAAACTAAAATAAGCACGTCTCCGTCTACCTCAAGACCGGCGCCCCTTTCGAACAAGCTCTGCTCAAAATTAAGTTCAAGTTCTGCTTCACGGAGTGCATTACAAAAAATTAACATAATTTTTAAGCGCCCACTTACTTCGCAGACCGGAACATTTATTATTACAGTGCACTCAACGAAGCACGTCAATATTCACAATATTTGTCGTATACACGTTTTTGTGATGTCAGAGAAAATTTCAGAAGTAGTTGTAGAAAATGTGACTTCGGAAATGATTATGCATAACTCATATTCGAGCGATCTTTTCTGGATAGGTTGGTATTAATAGGAAGTCTTTAAATTACTTACAACTCAAAGCAAGTGCTCATTAGGGTTTTGCAATGAATTTTAAAGTGGATTCGCATGGATAGAAGCAGTAACTAGCAAAAACGGACTGGCAAAGTTAATAACAGCGTACAAATCTAGTTGATTACATCATTATATTCACGACTCTAAAGATTGTAAACACAGAAAAAGAAGAATACGAGAATCTTTATGGTAATTAACAACATCGACACGCGATGAGTGGAAATTAAAGACTGTTAAGTACTGTTATGTAATTTTTAGAAATATGCAAGTACCACCAAATCTTGAACAATAATTTAAGTCATCGACAAAATTCTGCATGAAAAGACGAATCCTCTCCATTATTTGTATACCACCCACTCAAACTTGAAATTCTAGAAATCTAAAGGTACCTTCAGGGAAAGAATGGCACCGCCTTTGTCCACTTTATGCCCGATTGTTATATCAAGCATTGAGGATCGAGTCTTGGTCACTCGTCCAATAGACCATACGAAGGACACTTGGTTTTTACAACAACGATAATCACTCCGAAGCTGGTCGATTAGGCATCGTTAGTTTGAAATTTGACTCTGATTTTGGCCAGATGTCTTTCATCTCAAATCCGTTTGTGAAACCGCCCAATTTTACTATGCCGTTTTTGTTTTAGGTGAGCACTCGATAGCGACTTAGTGAGTACTATTTGTTTTACATCTTCAGTAAAAAAAAGGAACTAATTTAGAATTTAATTTCTGAACTTTATCGTTATTGCTGACACAGTATAGAGTTTCGTAATGAAAGTATCGGGTTTCATTACTGTTTTATTTCCTTTAAAATGAGGCTAGCATCTGTCTTATGTAACGAACGTTCTTTGCCTGAAGAGGTTTCAGCGCTGCTGCCACCACTCGACTCCTTATGATTCTGTTGAAATTTTATGTTGGTAATGTCGGGTCGTCTGCTTCAAGTAGTTCAAATATTTGCTTGTTTAAAATGTAAGCGAATGTGTTCTTTGCATGGGAAGAAACACATCTTTGGTAGAATATAAAAAGTAACAATTTAAATTAAAGTACATTTTTGTCCGGTGAAAATTGTATAATAAATTATTTTAAGCACAAGGGAAAGAGTTTGTTATACGAGTAAGAACTATCTGGCATATAAAAACGAATCGTGCGGTTTTTCTATTCGACATAACAAGTTATGAAAGGTAATTATTGACTTCTTTCTTCATTGAATGTAGTCTCCATTTCCTGACTTTCATCGCGCAAGAAAACGACTTCATTTACATTGCACCATTATGTTTTCTCTCCGGCCATTACAAAACACATTTCTCTCGTCAACTATTTAAATTGATTTTTTCGTCGATTGTTGAACCAATTGATTTATTAATCATGTAAAAGAAAACACAATTTGCGCTTTCCGTCTCGCTGTCTGTAAGTGTCGTTAAAGTTCGCATTACGCGATTTTTCCCACGGCCACCAGATATTTTATTAAAATGTTTTTATCTACCCCTATAAGATACACACCTCCTCGAGTGAGTTTTTTATAAGGGCGTCTGGTTTCTGTCTTGAGCGTTCTCCAGTGACTAAGACATTGGGACCGTTCACATAAATAAGATTTATATGTTGCCGCGTCTTGGGCTATTTTTTTTTTTCTTTTTCGGCACAACCAGCAAAATTTTTCTTCACTGATTTTGTTTAATTAAGTTTGTTTAAACAATACGTGTGAATGTGGACGTTACACTATCGTCAATCATAACAAATGATTATTTTGTTACTATTTGTATGTTTGTTTAATGTATAATATATTCTACGAATCCAAGTGATTATTTTGTTACTGTTTGTTTATTTCTTTAATGTGTAATATATTCTACGAATTTCAATTTATTTTTTATTATTTTTAAACGATTCAATAATGAAGTGTTTACTGTCTTGGTTATCAGATTTGTCAAAACCAAACGTTCTTTAAGTAGGACAACTCAGCAACTTAATGTTGATTCCTTCAACATACAGCCTTGGCCAAAAGTATTAGAAACCCTTAATTTTCTAATTTATCTCCGAAAATATTACTTAGAAATCTTTAGAATTTTATTATCATATAGTTGGCAACAATAAACGATAATTTAAATAATGCACAGTACTTTACAGCGGTTGTAAACCATGTGGCAGATGATAGTTCGCAATTGTGGTTCCGTGAATAGGTAAATCAGTCTTGTATACAAGCGCTTGTAGTAAGAAAGATATTTCCAGTATAATGTTTATTTCATTATAATTTTGAATATCGTCATTTTTGCTGTAAAAAATGCCTAAAAAGAACGAACTTAGTGAGCATTTACGTTTACGAATTCAGTTCTTACACGAACAAGGCAACACACAGAGAGAAATAGCCAAAAGTATTAAACGTTCGCGTTGTGCGGTGCAATCTGCCTTGAAACATTACGCGGATACTGGATCACATGCGAACCGAACAAGAACAGGTAGAAAACGGATAACTTCGGACCGTGAAGATCGAAATTTAAATCGAGAGTCACTTAAAAATCGAAAGAAAACTTCTTCCGAGCTCGCTGCCAGTTTATCTGAGGAAATCGGGAGACCGATCAGTGCCAAAACGACTAGAAGAAAACTTAATGAAGCTGGCTAGAAAGGCTCTAAAGCAAGAAAGATGCCTAGGCTTTCAGAATAAAATAAAAAGTCTCGTTTGGAATGGACTATAAAGTACCAACACTTTACAGAGAAGGATTTGGCAAATGTTGTGTGGTCCGACGAATCAAATTTTGAGGTAATATTTGCTTTATATCATTTGTAATTTTGAATTCGTTTGCATCTTCTATACTTCGCCAGTAAAAAGTTATACGGTGTGTTTAAAATATACGTCTTTTTAATTAATTGTAAGTTATTTGGAACTCCTGGTGTAGCTTACGTGAGGCGGAGAATCGGTGAAAAATACCTTCCGGAATGCGGGTACCAACAGTGAAACACGAGGGAAGCAGTGTAATGATCTGGGATTGTATGACAGCCGATAGTGTAGGCGAAATGTTTGTTTGCGAAGGTCGAATGAACTCCCACACTTACATAAACGTATTGGAAATGACATTGCGGCAATCATTTTCCAAGATGTTTGGTGATACAAATATGGAAAAAATGCTGTATCAACAAGATAATGCACCCTGCCACAAATCTGCAGTTACCATGAAGTGGTTTCAAGAAAACAATATTAACCTCCTGGATTGGCCTGCTCAAACCCCAGACCTAAATCCCATAGAACATTTGTGGGGAATTCTAAAACATCCAATTGCTTCTAAAGCAATTAAAAAAAACGTGATATTGAAAGAATGGAATAACATTATCGCAGAGGAATGTCATAAACTTATAAGTACTCTGCCGAAAAGATTAGCTGCAGATATTAAGGCTAGAGGTGGCTCAATAAATTCCAAATTACTTTAATAAATAATTATTATTTTGTAGATACATAGGAAATTTTATTTTATCCTAAGGTGCCTAATACATTTGGTCAAGGCTGTACATATTTATTTTTTGTTAAAGAACGACATGTTTTGTTTTAGTTATATTTAGAAGTCGCCTTACGTTTTAACAATACAAATACAGTCTTGAATGCAGTCGTTCGTTATAGATAGCCAAATTGGCTATTATGACAGTTAACACTTCTCACAACAATAAGAGATTAATGGACCTCTACATTCATATGCAAATAATTCATGCTATCGCGTTGCACTTCAGCTTATGAAGATTCGAATCGTGGAAGACGACTAGGACTCTTCGAAATGATCTCGTATTGTTTGCTTATTTTATGATGTTTACGATGAGTGGATTTCGAAATTTGCTTTTCTAATCCCACCTGCCTTTTGAGGCGAGATCTTTGAACCAGATTCAAGCGAGGTCCCAGGTAGAAAATAAAATAAATAATAGAAAACGATTTGAAAGGACTTTTAAATAATGTAAGAACGAGCGGGTAATGTATGTAGGTCGTCGATGATGCATTGACAGGACATGAAATCCTTTCAGTTAAAATTATTTAAAATATTTATCCTCGTAAATGTTTGCGTTTCGCTTTTAAAGTCAGCATTCTTCTTTCACACAGTCTTAATTATCGCCGCTTTCCCATGGCCTTTAAATTTCCGATGTTTTCGTCCGTTAATGTTGCTCGTAAAATGCCAGTTTTGTTTATGCCAACAATAAATAAGCGCGCAACAAAATTAATTAGATAGGAAAGGATGTGACATAAAGCAGATTTTACATTTTCGTCGTCGTAGAAGAAATTAATCTTCTGACGAGCAGTTAATTTTTAGTAATTTTACGCTGCATCAATCCAGTTACAGTTCTGAGACGGTTCGTTTCGTCACTAATAAATTGCTGACTCAACAATTCCAGTGCATTCTGATACTTAAATAGCGTTTGATCAGCATTAACGTCACCAAATCACGCAAGTTCGCGTTTTATAGTTGAAAATAAAGACGTGCAATTCAGTCGTTCTATAATTTGATGAGAATTTCGTTCTTGTACGCCCTACAAACGTGGTAGGTACAACAATCAACATATGTATTTGTGACCCCAAGAAGGCGGCGGGGCCCTCTTTTAACATGCAATGAGAGCATTCCTTCATAAAGAATTTCCTGACAGGTGTATAGGTCATAAATGCTCAATGAAGTTATAAGACGATATCAATTATGGAATAATCTCATCGCTTCTTGAATGAATTATAAAATAATTTCATTTCAAATACACCGGAATTTAAAGAATTACATTTAAAAATCCATTCAATAATCGACTGACTATAAAATGTTTAACAAATTCGGTTCCTCTGCTTTTGAGATATAGACCTTGAAGTCAAGCGTCAGAGCCCTGTTGAAATAAGTTGGAGTGAAAAAAAAAAATTAAAACGAAAGAGTATACATTAAATTTTGTTTTTCAGAAATCTGAGAATGTTTAAGATTAGAAGTACAAGGCCAAATTTAGCATTTTACATTTTTACTTTAATAAACTGCTGAAAGGATTTTAAAACCACATAACAAGCCAGTCAAACTGAATTTCACACAAATCTGAATATGAGCTAGAAGCGTAAGTCAAAGTTTGGACTTTTCTAGAATTATTTCAGTACCTTCTAAACTAGTGTCATAACAAAAACAAAAATATTGTGAACGTCTGAGAAAAACTTCAATCAAATTTGGTTTTGCTGAAATCTGAGAGTGTTTAAGATTACAAGTATAAGCCCAAATTTGGCATTCCCGAAGATAATTTAGTTTTGAAGGTTACTCTTACTAAATCATTCATAGAAAAAGAAGCGTAAGTCCAAAACCTAGTGTAACATTTACTTGCATTTAATTTACTTTATTAATTAAATATTTGGTTTATAGACATTAAATTGACAACTCAAAATATTGCGTAAGTATACATATTGTTAAAGTTATTCTCGGCGCACGCTATTATATTGCACGCCTTTCTTTTTTTTTAACTACTACAAATTCAACTTAATTGGAGATTTTATAAATCGTCCACTTTTTATACGTGTCAATTTGTCTAGAGTCTTTTTAAGATCAAACTTTTCTTTAGCTTGTTCACTGTTTATTTCCACTTCTTTTTGGACATCATATTTCTTTTATCTTGTTCGGTATCCGTCTTCGACATCTTCTGTTTTTCTTTCTTTTTCTGTATTTCTTTTTTATTTTGTTCGGTATCTACTTTCAGTTCTTTTTGCACCTCGTCTTCTAGTTGGTGTCGCGTTTTTATATCATCTCAATTCTTGTAAATTTCCTAAACTGTACTCGGTTTCTTCTATAAATTCCTCTATTGTCCATTTCCACATTAAATGAGTTTGACATTATTAATTTGCTTATCCTACCAATTTTCAAGGTCAAGGTCAGAATTGGCCTTTATGAGAACGAACTTCCACTGAACCTCCTTGAAACATTAAATATTGTATATAGGGACTTTCAGGTTCGTCTTCGATCAATTTTGCTTTCGCAAAAATTTAAAAGTGTTAGATCTTAACGCAAAAGTCCAAAAATAGAATAAAATTGGCTTTTTTATTTTAAGCTCCAATTCAACCACCTTGAACTTGGGGTATTTCAGAGTCGTCTTTAGTTTCTCTCAAATTATTTTTTTGAGGACAAATTTAAAAAGGCTAATCAGAAACATTCATAGTCCAAAAATGTGACTTTTTTGACAATTACTAACTACTCCACGTAGTACTAATGTGGTTTTGAGATATTCACTTTACGAACACTTCAATTATATTTGGTTCCACAGAGATCTGAGGGAATTTCGACTAAAAACGAGAGTCCAAAAAAGTGGCCTTCTTGAGAAGCACTCCATGAACTATACCTTGTTTGAGAGCCCAATTTAAGTCGTCATTTGCACAAAAAGAAAAGAAGTGAAGGACTAAGATTCGAGAAAATTTAGGCTAGAATTGAAAATCCAAAGATACGCATAAAATTTCAAGCTCTTTTAAGCGAATAAAAAAATACCAGACGTGTAAGTAAATATTTTATCATGAACTTGAGAGTGTTTAAGGCCAAAAGACGAAATCCTTCTCGGGATTTACTTCGTAAACCTTCTGGTTGTCACAAGCCAAGAAAAAAATGTCAGATATTTCAAGATGATATTCAACCAAATGTATGATTACAATTAAGCCAAGTGTGAGGCTAGAAGTCAAAGGACCAGGTATTCAAAAATAAGCTTCGGACAAACTAGAAGATGTCTTTGGTTCTCTACTTAAGCTTTCATGGTAACTTGAGTCAGTTTAAAGGCTTTGAGACTTTTTTCAGGCTGGACACTTAGGAATGATCGTCAACCAAATTTGGAATTATTTTTATGAAGTAGTGTTAAAAAGTATAAAAATTTTAGCTAAGTTATCTACATAAAAAAAACATAAATGTAGAAACTGAAACGTAAGCAGCTTCCAGCAACGCCTGTTGAATTTCTACAATCCATGACTCATAAGCACAACACTTTTAAAGTCTCTTTTCGGCTGCAATTACGTAAGTACTTGCACTAATTTATGGCCTCGCCCTTGACATTATTTGCTATTTAATTACTATCGCAAGTTATCACATCACTGGAACGATTTTGTTTTCCATATTTTTTTTTTAGAACACGTCACTGAGTTTGTGTTCCCAGAAGTGTGATACAAAACACCGAAGATAATTTACGTAATAATCGAGGCGCCGTTTTATTTATAAAATAGGCGTTGATAACAATGCAATGTTATTCATAGAGTACGTGATGAGATGAATTATTTTAAACGGAACTGCTTGCATAAGCCCATTTCCAACGTACATCGATAAATGTCTGATCCAGATTCTACCGGTATTGATTAATTAAAAAAGATTTAGTCATCTCGGGAAGGCATGGACTCAGCTCAGGTTTCTATATAAGCTATTTATACTATGTTCCAAATGAATCCGTCCGATTCGCAATAAAACAGGGCGAAAATGAACACCTTTATTTTAGTGGTTTAATATACAACTTGAGAGCAAAAGTATTCGGCACCTAACAACCTTAATGATAAAAGAATAAATAGCATAATTCCTTACATTTGTGAAATAGCGCATTGGTATCGTTTCGAAGCCCGACTATTGCTCTCTCAAATGATACTAAATTAATTTCTGGTTAGCTCTTGCCTAACGTGTTAACAAAAGTTTTGTTATCGTAATCAGAATAAGTAAGACGAAAAATATTAAACTTTGTTTATTAATAACAGAAACAAAAACAAGTTTGAACAAATGCTGTTTTACTCAATACTTTGTATGACCCCCTCTTGCTCGTATAACAGATTGCATACGGTTTGGCATGGATCTGATCAGCCGTTCAACAACATCCTGAGGGATGTTATTCCACTCTTCTTGAACAGCCCTTGTCAGTTCCTGAAGCGTTGTTGGAGCTGGAATCCGTGATCGAATTCTTTTCTTGAGTTCATCCCACATGTACTCAATCGGATTTATGTCCAGACTTTTGGATGGCCACCTCATGACTCATACACCAACTTCGTTCAGGTAATTTCGAACAATCTCAGCTGTATGCGGCCTTCCATTTTCCTGCATAAGCAAGAAATTATTGCCAATGAAGCCAGCATAGGAGACAACATGCTCATCTAAGACTTCATGAATATAGCGTTGAGCAGTTAAACCGCCTAGGTTACCTGTGGGAATATAGGCCAGTTCGGTTTTTGCATGAAGAGAAATGTCTCCCCAAAACATGCATGAACCTCCTAAAAAAACGACTTACTGCACTATGTAGCACTGTGAAAATCGTTCTCCTTGACGACGGTAGACTCTAGCTCTTCTATCAGTATCATAGAGACAAATCTTGGTCTCGTCTGAAAAGGGCACATAGTTCTATTGCTCCAACGTCCAGTTTATGTGCTCACGAGCAAAACGTAGGCACTCTGCACGATGCGCTACCGTCAATTTTGGACCCGTTGCAGGTTTCCAGCACCTTTGCCTATTTTCAAGAAGTCTTCTTCTAACAGTCCAACGACTTAGTGTTACTCCTCGGACGTCTCGAAGTTCTTGTTTAAGCTAGACAGCAATTTCGCAAGGAGGTCGTTCTAATAAAGCGGTTATCCCGTAAAAGTTGCTCTTGGTCTGCCCGTTTTCGCTCTGGCCACGTATCACCAGTTTCTAAAAATTTTTAAAAAGATTTTGAACAGTAGAACGTGTCATGTTCAGTTGCCGAGCTACAGATCGCTGACTGTTACCAGCTTGAAGCAGAGCAACAGCTTGAGCTGCAATTTGAGGCGGAGTATTCATATTTTCACTAATTTTAATACCGTTGGAAGAAAACTTGACAGATACTATGCAAATAAATTGCAAGTGCCACGCATTCAACTGTTTCATAGTCCTCTTGAAACAATACATTGTTTGAAGCTGCAAACCATTCCACATACGGCACTTCTAATAAAAGAAAGCTTATGATCTCTTGATGGTTGGTAACAATTTCTTTTTAATAAAACTAATTAAGCAGTATTTTTTCTTTAATTTGAGTGATTAGTTAGTATTGTACAAAATGCATTTTAATATTAAAAATCACTATTAATTGAAAAATAATGGGTGGCCGAATACTTTTGCTTTCAAGTTTATTTGAAAGGCAGTGTACCTAATGCCGAAAATTAAATTATCGGTCCACATTGAATTAAGATGGTAAAATGCATTGTACTTTCTTTGACACTCAAGTATGATATAATGGGTTATCTCCCATAAGATGTTAAGAAAGACCTCTTAGAATCAGTAACACAACCGACCACATTTAGAAACGCAATAAAACTTGTTCGTAAAATAATGCAAGAATGTAACGCTCTAGGAAAAATTGCACAAATCAAAATAAAACCAAGACTTGGTTTGTAGGTAAAAATATGAATACTTGAACTGCCACTGTTTTACTTACGCGTAATTGCAGTTACATGATAAATCTACCGCACTTCGCACTTAATCACACGTTATGAAACCTGCCTTGGGATAAGATTCTTTTAATTAAGCACGGCCTTCTGCCATATAAGATAAAACGTGATTACATTTTATGCACTTTTTCTTTACGTACACATACATTTAAATGATATTAAACGGCATTCCGTGATAAATCACGCGTGCACTGGATAAAAGACGTGTGCTGCTGTGCAATTTGAATTTCTCTGGCGGGATTAGTCTTCGAATAAATGTACAGTTAAGGTATGAATTAATACATCCAGGAGTTATTAATATGATATACACATGAAGCGTGCAGATGCTCAGGCAACAATCTGGCCGGATGTTATTTGTCGTACGGGCCGGAGCTGGAACTGTTCAGCATCCGGTAAATGACCTGCGTTGCCACGAAGGTGTTAGCATATACCTCTAAGCTAAGAAGAGATCCAGATAGCAAGCAGAGGGAACATCCTGGGCGGAGATTGCACTTTTCTTCGACATACAAAAAAAATCGTAATCTTAAACATTTAAATTATTATATGTGTATATTTAATCTACGATTTTGCATACACAGCATTTTATACAGAAAATGTTATCCCAAGCCCGCATCTCCTCCGCTTTTATTAAACACGCGCTCAACAACAGACACAAGGGCCTCTTCGCGTAATGAAAACTACCCTTATTTTAAAAACCCTTAAACTGCATTGTAAACTTGAGGAGAGTTTACGCAATGGCACTTGGGACATTTTTATAGACAGATTCTATCTATTGTTAAATCACGTACCTTCTAGCCTCTCATCTTACGACATTATTTGGAAAGTAGGTACATCCCCGGAGTTATCATCTGAATGGCGGGCGGCGCGATCGGTATCCAATTACACCTCATTATGTTCCTTGCGATTGTTTTAATACAGCTCGCGCTAATTATACACGTTGGAATCACATGCCGTAAAGATAAATCAATTGAGAAAGAAGCGACGGGTTTAGATTAGTTTCTTTGCGCGAACGAGGTATATATTTAAACACATTGAGAGGATAGATTGCTAGTAATTAAGATATAGTCTGTTAGGATAATTAGTGGAAGTAAAAGCAACACGAAGATATAGTTATGGATACGCGTTTTTTCGTTAAACCCGATCTCAAGAAGTGATTGTTAGTGACAACAGGAACAGTGAAATTTGTTGCAGGTCTATTTTAATTGCAGGGGATTAAGGTCTCGTTAGTAGAAGAGTAGCTTGAAAACTTCACCTCAATCTAGTCCTAGCAGGTCAATATACGGCCACGAGATGTCGCGACCTAACAGTAGTGTCTTTAGAATTATAATAGAATTATACATTTTTTACAACAAACGTTGGTAGGTAATTCATTCTGCGAAGACGTATATATATATGATAATTAGTTTTTTGTGACACCATTTTTTTCATGAAATCTTCAGAGTGCAAGAAACTTTTCGCTTGTGATATGAGCTGGTATTTGCGTAGGTGATCACATCACATACGAGTGGGTGTTACGCCATTATATAAACGGCGATTTTTTGCAATCCATCCTGGAGTCGGTTTATTTTATTTTATAGCGCAATCTACGTCAATGTTTTTCACGCTCCGTTGTTCCACGTCGTCTTGCATACGACGACATCATACAAAGTAATCAATTCGATCGAGCTGATAGGATTCCTAGAAAAAGTGGAGCTTAATTGCGTAGTTAAACGAGTTTGAATTAATTAAACTATTTACAACGGCTCGATGTGCTTTTCTGCTCGGTGAATTTACGCCAAAGATTGCCTTCTGAAAATTAAAATAAGCCAGCTCTTAATTGGACAGGAAATATCTTGATTGCCGATAGGCTTAATTACCAATTAAAAAATTCTTCCGCCGTTGATCTACTTTATTTTATAATGAGGCACGGACAAATCAACGCAATAAAGGCCCAGTTCAGTGAACTAATAATGATTTAATTGTTACAGTTATACTGTCAACATAGACGACGTAATTATATATGTATACAATATGGAAATGCTCGAGCGTTTAATTTCGCTGATGTCTTTAAATTAATTACGACCAACGCATAGCGAATTGTTGTAAACATGTGCTTTCACATTTTTTTCAACGGTATTTACATTCAACGGATGTTTTTTTTTCAACGTTTTCACATCCATGTGTGCACGCACTATTGCAGTGTGTATACACACACACTTTCTAAAAACGTCGCAATCGCACGTCATCCGCAAAAATATATAATTTCTTTTATTAATATTTTTAGAGAGAAAACATCTAGTAAGTCGATCGCAAAAATGCGCTTCCCCGACAAGCTATGCGGAGTCGATATGAACTCGAAAAGAATTCATAAATATTATATTTATTTATTTTCCATTGTATAAAATTGTTTATCTTCTTGTGTGATTATTATGTTATGTTTTTTTTTAATATTTCTTAAATTGATATTTATATTTTTCAAAAACAAGACGAATTTATTCAACTCTATTCAAAGGCTATTTTTTTTTTGCAAGATTCTTGTCTGATTTGGAAAGGCAACATTGCACGAAACTTACAGACCTACCATCTATAAAATATTTTCTTAAGTTTAATAAACGTTTTATGCTCCCCCTCTGTGTACATTTCCTTAAACCACCTCGGTGTTAAGCGTCAAACTCAGATCCAGTTCAAGGCGATTTTTGCCAAGATTTTTCTCTTTATTTGAAGTTAGTGCTGCCAACTATGAACACTTTCTTGAATTTATTCATTTTGAATTCATTTTGGGTTCCGTCCTCCAAGTATTTTTTGTTGAACCACATCCATCTTAAGCGCCATTCAACTCAGGCGACTTTCTGCCAGAATTTTTTTCTTGCGTGGAGGGCCAACTTTGCCTAAAAGTTATAGCGAATATTTTCCCCAATTTAAATGACTTTAGGGTTCCGCCGTCTATGAAAAGTACATTCTTTTCTTTGAAACTTTAAACGTTAAATCTAGACGCTTAATTCTAGATTATTTTTGGCAGGATTTTTCTCCGGTATATTAAACATATAATAAATTCATTCAACTTAAGGTGATATTTGATAAGATTTTTCTGTTTTGCACAAAAAAAGTTAAGTGCTGCCATCTACAAATATTTTCTTGAACTTAATTATACATTTTGGGTTCCGTCCTTCTGGTACTTTGCCTTGAACCACATCAGTCTCAAACAAGGTATTTAGAGGATAAATTCATTCAACTCTAGGCGATTTTCTGCCAGAATTTTTTTCTTGTTTGTAGGGGCAACATTGCCTAAAGTTACAGCGATTATTTTCCTGAGTTTAACTACAAAAGAATTTGGGGTTGATTTTAAACGCTTAATTTAGATGTTCAACTCTAGTATTAGTGTATCTGTTTTAAGAGTGTCGTACTGTAGGGAACCAATTCCACTTTCAGTTCTAGAACCATCGACACTCTTCTAAGTTTTCTAGATAAACATTAACGTAACCGTCAAAACATATTATGCACGAGCTGCTGCTATACCGTGTGCATGTGACTTTTCTTCAATCAAGGAAATGCTTGCAAATTCAATGTCAATGCCGACATTACTGAATTCTTAAAAGAGTTACTCTGTAGGCTGTTTTTGAAAAGACACCTTTCCAGAGATGTTACAGAGCTGTCATCTAAGAAATATTTTCTTAAGTTTAATAAACATTTTGGATTTCGCCCTCTGTATACATTCGCTTGAACCACGACGATTCCACACGTTAAATTCATTCAATTCAAAGCTTAATATCTCTTTATTTGCACAAGAACGATTAAATGCTGTCATCTATGAACGTTTTCTTAATCATACACCTTTGGTTCCGCTTTCTAACTACTTTTGCTTGAACCACAAATTTAGTCAACTTAAGACGATTTTTTCTCTGTGTTTGCACAAAGAAAGTTAAGTGCTGCCATCTATGTACATTTCTTGAGTTTAATCATACGTTTTGGGTTCCGCCCTCCAAGTACTTTTCTTTAAACCGCATCATTCAGCCCTCTGTATACAATCAATTGAAGCAGGAGATCTTAAACATTAAACTCAGATGATAAATTTATTCGATTCCATGCGATTTTTGTCAAGATTTCTTTCTGTGTTAGCACAAGAAAGGTTGTTAAGTGCTGCTCTCTATGGACAGTTTTTAATTATACATTTTTGGTTCCACGTTCTAAGTACTTTTGCTTGAACCACAAATTCATTTAGCCTAAAACTATTTTTGCCAAAATCTTTGCACGAAAACTATTGAGTGCTGTCATCTACAGACAGTTTCTTGAGTTTAATCATATATTTTAGGTTCCGTCCTTTAAGACCCAGTTGTACAATTCCAGCTTAACTTTAAGCTAAAGCTTAAACCCTTAGCAACCATTAATGAAAACCATAGTTGCTAAGGGCTGGAATTGTACAACTGGGCCTAAGTATTGTTCCTTGAACCACATCAATCTTGAGCGCCAAATTTAAAGGACAAATTCACTCAACTCAACGCAATTTCCGCTTAGAGTTTTTCTCTTTCAAGCATAAAAGTTTAAACTGCTGACATCTATGAACACTTTCTTCGCGTGGCAGATTTGCTACTCGCCGAAACCAAAAGGTTTGAAAAATTAAAAAGAAAATGAATGTGTAGTCGAGGTTAATAGAAAAAATCGTTAACTTAATTTATTCCTGGACAAAACTGCAGTTTAATTTAATCTCGAAAACACCGCCAATACAAAACGAAACGTCGATTTTGAGCGTGTATATCAGGAATTGAACGAACGCATTATAGCAATCAACTAAAATGAAATCTTTTTTTTTCTTGCATAATGATATTGTTACGAAACAATTTAGAAAGTTCCAGCGGCGGCATTTCATAAACACAGAAACCGTAAATTCACGGAATTATTTTAATTGCGTGCAACGAAAAACAAAGGACAGAGCTCAACAAGAAAACAATATCGAAAGCAGTTCTTTGCCCCGTCGACTCAGAAACGAAATTATCGAATAATTAAAGACAATTGCCGGAAACGGGTTTTTATTCATTGGCTGAATGATTTATGCGGCTTTTTGTTGTAAAATTTGAGCTACGGCCACAGTAATACAGGTGAGTATTTTATGTAAGATTATTTTTCTGGAAATTTATTAAACCTTCAAGCTCAATAAAAAGATTCAATTTACTCGCAACGAAAACAATATCAATTAATTAACAGCAATGGAGAGAGTCAAGAAACTCGAAACAGATTAAATTATTATATTGTTTATCGTCGTTTAGTCGTTTTTTTAATCGTGTAATAAATAAATGTTGTGACATTACATTTCAGATAAACGCTTTGATGTTTACATTTATTAAATGATGGGACAAAGAGTGTATTGTTTCCGAACGATAAGCTTTAATAAAACAAAATTGATTTCGTCAGAATTAATTAATTGAGATTATAAACACATTTTTTTCTTTGTAAAATAAGTACGGACGAAAGCCATTAATAAATTTAATAAGAAAACGACTAAAGCAAAGATTATTTTATTCAGCAAGCCAAGGCACTCCCACATATCCAAGCACTTCTCGAAAGTGGTAATTTAATATTCACAGAAAGACGTTGTACACACCATCGATAATGCCAACTTATTCCGGTTTCAGCTCTGCCATTAAACGGACGTAAATCTCCTCTGACACTTTCCTATTGTACACATGTGTACTTCTTGGTATCAACTCGAAGCCGAACCCATAGAGTAAATATAAAGTGGAGGTCGCGATACGTCATCAGCGTCCAAGTAACGAAGAGGTGATTGGAATGATTGACCGTTCAATTGTAATTAGAGCTGATCGAGTTGAGCAGGTGTTCATTCGTATCGGAAAGAAAAAAATATTATATAAAATTATCATAAAATATTTACATTTATTATACAATCACATAGTGTACAATTTAAGTGAATGTTGTTATCTGATTTACTAGAATTGACACGGGGCTTGCCGTCAGCATTTACCTTTTTTGTGATTTTTTTATTGAAAGCTGAACGTGATTTGAATAATTAAAAAGAATTTTGCAAAAATTAATTAAACTAGGTACATAAAATATATTTCATGAAAGATGGTGATTGAAACTATGGACAGGGTGTTTGAATTACATAAACTCCTGGACAAAATTAACGCATCAGCAAAACTTCTCATTATAATTTTCTTTTTTCGAACTATGTGATATTATAATTAGATGATTTCAACTAATGTTTGACAACATAGATATGGTATTATCGGGAAAAAGATGAATAAATAACAGAAAGAAACAACAATGTCAAATCCAATAAAAACGGTGTCAATGAAAAAAATTGACAAATCGTAAGAATTTGAATTCAGTAGCGTGTAGATCCTCCTCTAGCTCTTATTGTTGCTTCCATTTGTCTGGGCATGCTATTAATTAAGTTGTGAATGGTTTCCTGGGGAATATTCTCCCATTCGACAAGAGTAACCTTGTTAACCTTGAGTTCCCCAAGATTTATAGGAGCAGGTATGTGGCGCCTAACTGATCGATTTAGTGCATCCCACAGATGCTCTATGGGGTTCATACCTGAGCTTCTTGGTGGCCACTCAATAGTGGGAATATTCACGAATCGAAGGTAGTCCAGTACATCTCTAGCAACGTGGGGCCGAGCGTTATCTTCCATAAAAATGAAATTATCCCCGAGAAATGAGGCAAGTGTCATCACATGTTCTTCTATGATATTTTCTACGTAGAAATGTGTCATGGATCTCCCCCGTATAGGACCCAAATCCGTGCGACCGTCAAAACAAATTCCTTCCCAGAATATTATTGATCCACCAAAAAATGGGATCCTCGGAGAAATATAGCAGGCAGTGTACCTCTCTCCTGGCATCCGCCAGTCTCGTTCGTCTGAAAACAAAACTCGCTTCCAGTCACAGATGTTCCCTTGCAAAACGCCGTCTAGTAGCTCCCTAGTGGCAGTGGTGCAATAGCTGGTCTTCTACTGTTTAATCTTCCTTCCTTCCTTCCTGACCGTTCGTCCAGAAATTGTTACATTTCGAGTTACTGCTAGGGCTCTGCTTAGTTCTAAATTCAGGTAGAATGCCTGTTTCTTAAGGCGACTTGTATAAGATATCGCTCATCACTTGCATCTGTAGACTTCTTATGACCTTGTCCTGGGGTTCTACAATAACTTCCAAGTTCATTGAAACGTTTAACTGTTCGACTAATTGTTGATTGTCTAACTCCTAACAAATTGCCACATATCGTTGGCTACGTCCCTCGTTAACCAGAGTTACCGCTTTGATTGCTTCATCTTCTCTTAAGTTGCGTGGACGACAGAGGGATATCCTAGGCCAACTACATAAAAAGTTTAATGAATTAAAACTTCGACAAAATAAAAGTAATAATGAGAAGTTTTGCTGATGCGTTAATTTTGTCCAGGAATTTATATACACCAATAAATATTTTTGAAATAAATTGTTATACTATACTATACTTATAATCGGTGTTTCAATATGGATAAAGTTTTAGCTGAAAACATGTAATGCTTAACAAATTTAGTATTATTATCTTTTCCTAATTAAGATGCGTCTAAAAATAAGTGTTAATAAATGTGAATTAATTTTACTCCAACAAGGATAAGCGAGCAACGTACAGTAAACATATTATCCATAATTCGTTAATTCAATAAGTAGGAGATAAGTTACATTAAATAGTAAAATATTCTATCTGCATTGGTGAAAGTCAACACCGTATTTAATCAAAAAAAAGTAAGAACACTTTCCTAAAGGTGTTATTTCACACTTATTTACTTTTCTTCTGTTGGTAATTTCTGATGTATAAGAGAAGGAATTCGTCGACGTTGTCATCACAAGTTATGACTAGTATATACTTCCCAACTGGAGTCGATGCTTGCTTTAGAATGGAACTGTCATTTTATTTGCGCATTAAATATAAAAGCAACTAAATAGAGTTGATAAAAATCACGATTTTTTTTAAACAATCACGACTTTTTCGATTTTTATTGATTCTTTTATTTTTATTATCTTTTTATACAGAAAATACAACAATTGACATTAACAATAACGAATAATTGAAAATAACAATAACGACTAAGCTATGTCTTGTTCAAACTTACAAATGAAATAACTTATGTGTAACGTAGCAGTAAATAAGGTTGCACCACCTTGCACTTTCACATAAACAAAAGAAATTCCTGTCAGAACTTGAAAATTCGGCTGTCTTTATGACGCGAGTTGTCGCTATTTTCTAATTTACATTGCGAACGTGCGCTGCGTAAAGATAACGAGTAACAAAGTGTGTAATACTTCATAACAGTGTATAAAAGTCCATCTATATTGATGTCTTCTCATAGAAGTGATAGGAAAAAAGATCCTATTTGCCAACATTTTATTGAAAAGTCGTGCAAATCTGCTGGAAAAAGAGGAAATAAAGCTACTTGTAAAAAATGCAAGGTAGAAATGCAAGGACTTGTGGAACGTATAAAAAACCACTGGGGAAAAATGTGCTTCAAGTAGTATAGAAAAAGAAACAAAAACAGATGATGGAAGTGCCTCTGCAGGAATAGTGGCAAATGTACAATCGAACACATTAGAAGAGGACAGTTTGGATAGTGTCCCATTGCTCATAGCTTCTACTTCATCAATTAAAAAAAGAAAGGCATCTAATTCTAGTTCTGGGTCTTTATCTTCTTTTGTCGTGCATACAACGAAGTCTAGTAAAGAGGAAATAGATAAACAAGTTGCTAGGGCTATTTATGCAACAAATAGCAACTTCACATGTGTTGAGCAGCTGGAAGTAAGCTTTTACAGCCTGAATCTATACCACCCTCTAGATATGATGTGTCTAACCGACTAATAAATGATGTGTACAATGAAGAGAAAAGTAAATGTTTTAAAAATTTATTGAGAAATTCGGTTTGTCTGTCATTGGATGGATGATCCAATGTCCACAACGAACCAATCATATGTGCAACAATTACTACAGAAAATGGGTCCACCTTTTTAGTAAACACAATAGATACGTTTGCAAATCCACATACATCTACATATTTAACAGAACTTGCAATAAACTTAATTAAAATGCTAAAGACTGAATATCGCTGTGCAGTAAGCAGTTTTGTAACAGATAATGCTGCTAATATGAATGCAACGAGAAATCAGATCAAACAGTCAAAGAATTAAATGGTATTACATATGGTTGTGCTCCACACATCTTAAACTTATTATGTAAGGACCTGGAAATTAGTGAAATTAAAGAACATGTTACGTTCATTGTAAAATACTTCCAAAACAATAATTTTGCTTCAGCGACGTACGAGAAAGAAGAAGGAAAAAAGCTTATTTTACATAGTGACGTAAGATGGAAAACACTTGCTGACTGCTTACATGGTTTTGTTGAAGCATGGTCCAAA
This sequence comes from Serrognathus titanus, assembly GCA_039766575.1. Lineage (NCBI taxonomy): Eukaryota > Metazoa > Arthropoda > Insecta > Coleoptera > Lucanidae > Serrognathus > Serrognathus titanus. Next base: position 4,103,119 of record CM077911.1, read on the forward strand.
CTTTTTAAAATTAGCGAGGAACATAAAAATGAAATCGATGGTATAGCAAGGCAGAAAATTTCGAATATTTATTTGAAAAAAACAGCTGAAGATTTCTTAACAATGCTGAATCCGATATCTGTTGCAATTGATAAGCTTCAAAGAAACGATGCAATTCTATCAGACGTCGTAGAACAATTAAAAATACTAGAATCACATTTTGAGGAAACTGAATTTACTCTGAGCCAAATGCAAAAATTTAGACATCGCTATGAACGGAGTATCACTCCATACCATTTGCTAGCTTTCCTTCTGGACTCTACGAAAACGTTAATAGAAAGTGAAAAAAATTGTGCTTTAAATGCTGCAAATGATTTATACCCCAACACATTATTAAAATTCTAGCTAAATCCGAGCCATTTGTCGAAATAATGTTTCACGAAGAAATTCTTAAAAGAACAAATCCATTGGAATAGTGGAAATCTCAACGGAATATTGAGGTTATTGATACGTGATTCCCGATTATCAAACAATTATTACATATCTGCTGCAGCTTCTTCAGCCTCCGTTGAAAGGATATTTTCAACATTTGATTTAGTTCATTCTAAAATTAGAAATCGCTTAGGGACTGAAAAAGCTGCTAAATTAGTTTTTCTTTATAAACACTATAATTAAAAAATTAACTTGAAATGTCTCTTTTTAAGTACCTGAAATGTTTTATTTTCTTTTTAAATTTAAGTTTAGTTTACCTTCATATTCTTTTTTAAGCAGGTAGTTTTAGATATGAAGATAATCTAACATTAAATGTATTGTTCTTTTTATTTGAATTTTCTGAAGTTTTATTTAGATTATCAGTTTTTTATACGATTTGATTTAAATCATGGTCTAAATTAAAAAAAAAATCAGTTGATTTAAATCAACCCTGCAACTAAATGCTCTAATATTAAAAACAGTGGATTTCTCTGTTTGGAGTAGTTAAAATATAAGTTAAGGTACAAGTGACTGCCCCAAAAGTAAAGATTCTTTCATTTTCTTGATAATACTAACTTCTTTAAGGAAAAAATACTTTCTGGATATTACTAGTTCGTTTAGGGATACGAACTACTACCTCAAAGTTAAGTCTCTCTCTGTTCCTGGGTAAAATTAAAATGTCACTTTTGAAGACAATAATAACACTTTGAAACGTAAACGTCTTAACTACGTTTATTTTAATACCAGAATCAGATGGATGCGAAAGTACACCGAAAAGGAGTTGAAAAAGAATTAGAATTAACTACATATTTTACAACAGATAGAGTTGAACATATCACATCCATTAAATTTATAATCGCTCATGATGATACTCGTTAAAGTTATCCGCCAAGTAAAAATACCTATGTAAAAATTACTGTTTTGTACCTGATCAGAATAATATAACAAGACGTTAATCCGCACTTTAAATTCATAATCTACTTTGTATAAAACGAAGCAGCCCATCGTTTATTCCGAGCGAACTTTGTTGAAAACAATCACAATCAGGGGACTTTGTATTATTCACGGCGAAGTGCGAGGACGAGCTTTAAATAAAATATTCGGGCGAAGTTCATAGTAGCGCGTATTGTTCGTTGGGAACGAAAAAATGGTGAACGGGATTCGCTTTCTCACAATATGCTTGAGCGTGTGTCATGAAAAAACATTACTTTTTTCTTTCCTATTCGTGCTTGACTTTTAAAAACCGTGTATTCCATAAACGTTTTCAAACAATGTTGCAAAAAAACAAATAAAGCGAGAATTTCCAATTAAAATAAGTGTCTTGCACGTACTGGTTTATAAACAAAGCTCGGGAAATTCCAGACGAGCATGGGTGTCCTATGATTTATGAATTTTGTACCTGGCTTATATCAATATTATTTTTTATTTAACGCATAGACAGCATTAATATGATTGCTTTCCCATAATAGCTCCTTTTTATTTTAAATTTGAATATAAAGAATTTGACTATAACCGGTAAATTAATTTATCTTAAAGTGTTTTAAATGCATAATTTAATTTTTTTTTTCATTGTTACGACTGAATTAAAGCAATCGAGCAGCAATATGTCGACGTATATTTCATTTAATTAGGAGCCTCACTTCTACTACTCCTTTTTTTTGTCAAGCGTTATCTAGTAAATCAGAAAAGTCGGCAAAAATACAACCGCAAACGTGTATTTTATTAGAATTAATGTATGCACTCAATTGCACTTTTTAAGAATGTCCCTATTTCTGTTTATAAAGCTGTCTAGAAGTTGTTAGTAGTATGTGTTGCAATGCAATATTTTATTTTGAATTATCTTAGTAACCACCAAGGACGGCCTCTAAAAGTAAAGAAAATTCGGGTGCCCCCCTATCAACCTCGTAACCTCGAAAGCACCGCCGATTTCTCGGAAAAATTTCAGCTGTGAAATTCGATTTGCATGCTTTGTTAGGCAGCAACTAAATCGTCGAATGCCTTCTAACGAGAGCAAAAAGCCGATTTAATTTATTTTTCGACAAGCGCACGTAATATCCAGCAAAAATCGGGTATGATAGAAAAAAATAAATGACTTCGACAACCGCTACAACGAAATTGACTGGAGCACACGTACGTAGTATGTAAAACACGCAAGACCAAGGAGCGTCTTCGTCCTAAACAATGGTTACTTACAGACATGAAGAGGCCGTCATCGTCACGCTTCAGAGGTTCCTAATTTCATTGCCGAGACGTAAGCCTAAGATAAGGGGGGCGGCGCATCATTGTTACAGCGAAATTAAACTCGTAAACAAATTAGATGTAATTGCAAACAAAATAAATGTTACATTCGTTTGATACGTTCGAGTGGTTTGAAATTGATACGCTTGATGCCTTGGGGACTTCTATTTTAACTAAATTCAAAATTATAAGAAAAACAGTTGACATTTTTAGTGTAATGTTAATTAGTGTTTAATAAAAGAACTTCAATGTTATCTATCTGATTTTTTGATAACAAACTTCCAATTTCAATTTTATTTTTGATATAATGATCAGACTTCGGGTATTCGAAGCGTTGCCATGGTTAGGCAATACAAGGACCAATGAAAAATTGCGTAACCATGGCAACGTTCCGAAATATCCGAAGTTTGTTAATAATTATGTCACTTCTTTCGAATCATATACGAGGGATATTTCCAAAATTCTAGGAATTTGGCTAAATTTTTTTTATTTCGTCAATTTTTATAAAAATTACAATGTAATTTTTCAATATAATGTCCATTTAATTGAATACACTTATCCCAACGTGAAACTAATTTTTTTACATCGTCCTCGAAGAATTTTATCAGAGTCTCTTCAATCCACCTATTTATAAGCAACTTTTATCTCATTTAAGCTCTGAAACGAACACCACGAAGTAGTTTTTTTTTTTTAATTTGGGAACAGATGATAATCACTAGAAGGCAGATCTGGTGAATAAGGTGGATGTGGAAGCAACTCCCAGCGCAATTCATTTAAAACATCCTTCGTTCTTCGTGAGGTATGAGGCCTTGCATTTTCCTGTTGCAACTTATGCAACTTTCCAGGCCGTTTCTTGCTAAGTGCCTGTCACAATGGACCAAATAAAAGATAATATTCGGCGTTAATTGTCGTACCTCTCGGTAGATAACCCATAAGAATAATCCCCTCGCAATCCCAGAATACAGTAGGCATTACTTTTCCAATCGACTTTGCGCCATTCTTTGGACTGATTTTTGTCTCAAGTTTGAAGTATGGCATCCTCGCTTCATCAGTAGTTATTATCCGCTCCCAAAATTGGTCTCCGTAACGAGCTAGAAGCTCTTGAAGTTGGCGGCATGTGTCGGACCTGTTGAGTTTCTGTTCCGGTCCCAACAGCCTTGGTACCCAGCGGGTTGAAACCTTATTCACACCCAAACGTTTGTGTAAAATGTCATGAACCTGTTGTGTACCTATTCCTACACTAACACTAATTTCACGAATAGTTATTCGCCTTTCTTCTTTGAGTAGGTTCTCTACGGCAGCAACGTTTTCATTTACAGAGGTGCTCGGGCGTCCACTGCACGGATCGTCTTCTAGTCATGTTCTGCCAGTTTTAAAACGATTAACCCACCGAAAGACAGTACTTTTTGATTCTGCAGATTCTCAAAATACCATTTGCAGACTTGAATGATTTCTGAAGGTTTCACATCCTCTTTGAACAAAAAGAAAATGTTAGCTCTTTGTGATTTAGCCGCGTCTTCCATAGTTGCAAAAACAGCTTACTAAACAATATTACAAGAGATAACAGCGTAAACATGTCAAAACTTGTCTTTGACCAATAGTTGTGGCCTATAAGAACTATATATATAAGAATTCTTTTGAATTGTTTTGAATTAAATAAACGTAAACCGGTCTCAAAGTAAAAGCTTTCTTCCAATCAGAACGATTTGTACTCTCTCATAAACGGACACCTCTGGTTCCTGAAAATGTGCTCATTTAAAAAAATATAGTTTGCTAGAGTCAAAACTAAAATAGAGGCACACATTTACAAGAAACTATCCTACAGAGATAAAGCGCAATTCATAAAAAATGTCGACAGTATAAGCAACACAACACAATTCTTCAATTTAGCAAAAACAACCATAAAAGAACTGTTTACGAACTTTTGTGTCTCCGCCGCAGACATCGAAATTAGCCGTTTTGCTCAACCTTGTTTGATGAAACAATAAATACATAAAAATAATAATAAATGTTTGATTCTCACCGCTAGAGCGAATAATCTGGTCCATCAGCTGATTTTTCGCGGACAGAATTTAATCAAACCGCACCATGCGCGAGTTTATGCGATCGCATTGCGACTTGTGTCGAAAACTTCTATGCAGATCCTACTTAAAATTCTTCAAATTTCAACTCGAATAGTTAATTGCTATTCTGAATCGTTTTCTCCTCTTGACAGAAATTAATCTAGCATAATGAGCCGTAATTACGTGTCCGTGTCCGGTTAATAGGGAGTCCGGCTAATAGAGGGCGTTTTGTCATATACATTTTTACTGTTCCCAAGAAAACGTCTGCTTAACAGAGGAGTGTCCATTAAGAGAGAGTACACTGTATACTTACATCTGATGAATTTATTTTTTTTTCAAACATGTGACATTTAAAAAAAATTAAGATGGTGACTTTAACATAGATTTTTCTAAGCATACGCCGGAGTCACTACATGTTGTAGACTTATTTGAATCCTTTACCTTGCATAGCTATTTGAATGCTCCTACCCGTGGTAATACTACCACTAGAATTGATAATTCTCTTACTAATTTAGAGAGCAAAACTTGTCACCTGTATACTCTGGAACCCGGCTTATTTGATCATCGCATCATCGTATGCTAATCTTATCCTTTAAGTTTGATTTACTTGGTAATGATGTATCACTGAATATTGAAAGACGAATTTTTGATCAAAAGTACACCTCCAATTTTGCATCTGCAATTAAATTGGAATCGTTTCAGTCTATTAGTGATAATAATGATTTGGAGTCCTTTATATAGTACTTTAAGAATTGTTTTCCTCTTAAGAAAATACAGCTCACGAATAAACATGGAAAAGAATGGATTACTCGTCAATTAATTGATGAAGGGCGGGAACTGAGAAATATATATATAAAAAAATGAAAAGTTGCTCCGGTTTAAGCTACGACTTATATCTGTCCCGATACAAAGAACTTAAAATAAAGCATCACGTAAATATCGATTTAGCTAAAAGAAATTTCAATGATAATTTTATTAGTAATTCTTCCTATAAAGCTAAGGCAGCTTGGCAATTAATAAAAAATAAAAATACAACTAAAGACCTTCCTGAATATATCAGTGATGTAAACAACTGCAATTTTAAAAATCCTTAAGATATCAGTAATGCTTTCTGTCGCTATTTTGTAAACTCTGTCGATGAGTTAGTCTGTCAATCTTTGAAGGAACCTATTAATGTTAAGTGCATTGGTTCTAGTTCTAGTCTTTTTTTTACATCCTATCAATGATGTCGAAGCTTTTAACATAATAATCTCTGTCTCCAATAAGAGATTTGCAGGATTACATGAAATTGCCTGTACGATTCTTAAATATGTTGCTGAGTTCATAGCTGCTCCACTATGCAAACTAATCAATCAGTCTTTTATTGAAGGTGCCTTTCCATCGGTTCTTAAAACTGCGAGGGTCGTTCCTGTATTTAAAAAAGGTGTAAAAACTGATATTAAAAATTATAGACCCATTTCTGTTCTTTCTGTATTTTCTAAAATCTTTGAAAAAGCAATGCTAGTCAGATTAGTTAAATTTTTTGATGATAATAAAATAATTAGTAGAAATCAATTTGGATTTAGAAGAGAGTTATCAACTAATGATGCCTTATGTTTGGCTTATAAAACTATCTTGCGTAATATTGAATAAAGAGAAAAAGTAGTAGGAATTTATTTCGACTTAACGAAAGATTTTGATACTGTGCATCACAGTACGCTACTTTATAAACTACACCAATATGATGTGCGTGGTCTTCTTTAGAGTGATCTAAAAGTTTTCTAAATGATCGTTTACAGACTGTTTCATGGTTAGGCGTGTTATCTGAAACCATTCAAATGAACCATGGGGTTCCGCAAGGTAGTATTCTTGGACCTCTCTTCTTTATTATTTACATTAATGATTTAAATACATTCATTCAAATGGGTGATACCTTTCATTATGCAGATGATATCTCCTCTATTCTTCATTATAGGACTGATGAACAGTTATTATATACCTAAAAATACTTAAAAATATGACCCAACGGTGTCGTTGCAACTATTTATCGTTAAATGTTAACAAAACAGTGTTAATCCCTTATTCGTTGAATTGTCATAATCATAAACTACAAAATTTAAATATTGACATATCGATAGAAAATAATGTAAAATTCTTAGAACTGACTTTTGATTCGAGTCTTACATGGAGTAATCATTGTCTCACACTGTCGAAATCATTAAATTCCGCATGCTTTTTATTAAGAAGGTTAAATGGCAGTGTGTCTCTTGATATTCTTAAAATGTTTTATTATGGATGCGTGCAATCAAAATTAAACTACGGCATTTTATGCCGGGGAGACTCCTCGTCCTCCAATTCGCTTTTTACTATTCAAAAAAGTATAATAAGAACAATAGTAAAAGTTAGTCCACGCACAAATTGTAAAAAATTCTTTAAGCAATTACATATTTTAACACTACCTTCTTTGTTTATTTTCAATTGTCTTCTTTATATGAGAAACAATGAACATTTATTAATTAAAGAATGCGAATTTAGAAGTTATAACACTCGATCTGTTGAGCAGCAGAACTTTTACTTACCAACATCGAACTGCCAAATTTCATAACAGTGTATTTTATTTAGCAATTAACTTTATAATAAACTTCCTATAACAATGAGACGGTTAAACTCTAAAAAAAATTTCAAAAAACAAATTAAGTATCATCTTGAGAAATGTGCTTTCCATTCCATTCAGGAGTTTCTTTCGACAGAATTTACCAGCTGACCATTATGTTACATTGGGTGATCTCTGTAATTTGCTATTTGCTGTTAGTACATATGCCTATACCTAGGCCATGCGAATTTCGACAAATTTCCATAAAGGAATGTTTTCTATGTCACTTTTACTTATAATTATCTTAACTATTTTTTATTTGTTTTTAACTGACAATTGCTGATATCTCTTGATCTGATAGCCAATAAACAATTATTCATTATTATTCATATTCATATTTTAAAAACTTAAATGCAGATATCCCTCGATTATTTTCCAAACATAAACGAATTGTTCTACATCTAATTTTAATGCCCTGTTGTATGGAGTATGTATTTGTTGCTTTTGTACGACAAGTTGCAGTGTCATTTTATGTTTTTGTGAAGATTAATAGAACGTATTTTTGGGACATAATAGCAAAAATTAAAAATTAAGCTAATTTATGTATAATAAAATATCATTTTGATGTACACCTGCAGAATCATAAAACAGGACAGTATAAAGTCAGTTTAATTGTTACTTCTTAATTCCGGTTACTATGTAGTAACTTAACAACCTTCGTAGTCCATAATATAATTAAATAATATAAAATGGTAACAATCTTATCGCATAAATTAAAAAAATAAATAAACTCTATCGAAATAATACACAATTTTACTATAAGAATCAGGAAATAACAATGTTCGTAATTTTTTTCTTTTTGTGAAAGATGTCTTTCCCACGTCATATACAAACCAACTCGAATAAAATTACCAACTCTTCTATCCTCTATTATTACAAAATTCTTTAAATGTTTAAGTTTTGTTACATAATTAATGATAATAATGTAAACGTACTTAAAAAAATATAAATGTTTCAAAAATATGTACTTTAGAACATATGCGCCATCTAGTAGCCAAGATCTTGCTACAATCGAAGTCCAACATTTCAGTCTACTCTTCAACCACACGAGGAAGTATGCAATGTTTAATATAGATGTCGCACGTTCCTTTAAACAGCGTAGTTAAATTTTTTAATTTCAAGTAAGTTGAGAAATTCAAATATGAATTTTGTTTTCAGTTTTTACAATTTTGGAAATAAAAAGCAAAATCCCGTTTGGAAAATAAAAATTACGTTAGAATTAACTTTTGAGAAAAATATACTTTTCACCTGAATTTTTCATAAACCAGGAACTTGTCTTTTGTTTCGGGGAATTGGAGATTTTTCTTTTAAATGTGTAAAATTATCATACTGCAGTTCTCTGTACTTCGGAACCACTCAACGCCACGCCGTGGTTCTCGATTACGCCGTGACAGTAAAGATGGCGGTGGAGTATCATTTTACAGCATGCTTAAAAAAGAATAGAATTATTATTATTTAATACAACAGTAAACTATTTCCCGAAGGTTATTTATTGTAACTTGTAATTTTATAAAAAGACAAAAATATAAATATTAAATTATTTTATCTTTATACTGTATAGTTCATTGAACTTTACGTAATTTTGTAAGTGATCATTCCACCTGTAATTCAACGTAGTTCCGGGAAACGCCTTTTAATTAGTCAAGACACTAAATTTATTGTTATCTAATTAATGTTTAAAGGGGAAATTGATACCGGCGATTTCCTTTATCGAGCTTTTTTATCACGAGTCCTTCATCGAGCTTTTATTACGACGAGTGAATTTCTCTTTGACTATATCATTTTCTAACAATATAATAAATCAGTTATTGCTGCATTTTCAATATAACTTAAGAAACAAAGGACCATTAGCTCCTCTCGTAGGACTTCCTAGCTCAATTATATTTTCTTTTGTTTTCAAAAAACTCTTAATTTATTTAAAAATTTCAATTTGTTCACTTGTACTGTTAACCAACGTAACTTGCAAATATATTTTTCTTAAACTAAGAAACAATGAAGTCACATTAATCGTTTAAGCATTTAATTGCACGACAAACTTTTTTACACCGGGGGCATATAAAGCGTGTTCTATTTGCATACGTATCATTATTTGCATTCTCTATCTTAATGAACACACAATAAACGCATGCAGAAATTAATTACTCTGTTTACAAACGTCCGAGTGATAAAAACAACTCGGGGCAAGAGAGGCGCCAAGAGGATGAAAAAGAAAACAACACGAACTATACTTTCGTACATTATCATCGCCGATTGTAAAGTCGACTTTAAATAATGGATGGCATCCTATAATTTGCCTCATTTTCTTGTTGGTTTCATCAACTTCCCATCCGCTAAAATACTATCCGTTACACTTTGGCTGGAATCGATCATGTAGTTAGTATGTCGTCCGTTTTGGTCAGAGATAACCAGGATCAGCAATTATTGGAATTTTAATTAACGACCGTTATTAAAAAGCAATATTCTCGCGGAAGCAATTATGCTAATTGCTCAGGTAAAAGTGGATCAAAGTAGGCGTACTGTAGTAGCCAGCGTGTGCGATAGGTGTCGCGTGCTTCGCAGGAAACCAAACGCGTTTTTAAAAAAACTAGGTGGTAAATAATAAGTATCATAACAAAATGGTTTTCGTTTTATGCAAATTGATTTTATGAAATATATTAGAATACCATATTTTCGGTACTAAATTCAGTACAATAAACTTTTAGATTGCAAATACGATTTGGATATGGAGCACGTTCTAAGTTTCCAGATTCAATTTAGTGTATAAATTAAATTGTTTAAGAAATAGAACCAAATCTTGTATGTACAAAAAAAAAGTTAGTGTAATTTGTAGTTACATTGAACCTTTCAAGTATAATTTTTTTATTTTAATTATGTACTTAATTGTGATGCGCTCGTTCTCATTCTAATTCCATGGCAATTTCCAGCTAATTTCTAGGAACCGTCAAGTTATTTAAACCCGCATTAAGTCAAGTCTTGATGATCTTGATACTTGAAGAAACGAGATTGCTAAACTATGTAAATGCAAGATACGCCGAGGAGGCTCGGAGAAAATCATAATCACTTTTCAACATGTAAATAACGTCTGCGTTTGATATATGGATGTATTTTTGATGTCTCTAATCGATACGATAAATCAATAAATAGTGGCGAAGTCAACGACCAAACGAAATAAGTGCGATGGGATCTCTCACGAGAGAGAGCTCGAGGATAAGGGTATTCGTTAAGAAGGTCCGATTTATAATACACGCAGCTCTTCATCCAGGCCATAAATATTACGTCCGGATTTTTTAATTTATTTTATCAAATGGTCCTCGTGTCATACAATGATAGGAAAACATTTTTTCCACGTCGGTATATGTCATTGTCTTGTCGGTTCCATTTTTAATTTATAAGTTTATTAATTAGAATATATTTTAATAATCGTGTCGTCGTTTTTTACAGAAGAAAATACTGACTGTCCTGTTAATTAAAGAAATGATTAGAGCTTTTTATTTTCTTGTTAATCCTTTTTTATTTCCTTTTGTTTAGAGGCTTCTACTTGTACTTGTCTAATGTATACGCTAGAGACAATAAAATTGCGCAGCAGAACCACGTTTCTAACTCTTGCAGATTATGAGATCTCCCTATTTTTCATTATTGTAACCACGTAGGTATTGTATAAACAAATCCTGTATTTTACGTTATAATTATTGTTTCGTTTAGCATATTTTCCTCTTGTTGTTAGTAATTCTAAATTGAAATTGAATACAGCAAAAACAGAGCTGCTTTCAAATTATCCTGTGTTGTGTTGTAGTTTCATAATTAATAGAAACTATAAACGTTCTTAATCAATTTTTTTCTGGGAAAAATGTGCACGGTTTTGATCGAACGAGAAAAATGTTTCATAACAAGAAAGATACGAAGAAGAAAATAACGCATATCTCTATACGATGCAACAAAACGTTTACAAAGCACAAAAAACTAATAACGTATACAGCACGTTGCTGATAAAATACGAAACGAGCGACCGCTTTATTGGCCGGAGTGAATAAGTCTTCGGTTGCCCGCTTAACGTATCGTCGATATCTCCGAGAATCCGAGCCCGAGCTAAGGTCAAACAGAACGGCTGATTGCTAATGAACATTCCTGAGCAGGCGTGACTTCGGGTGCTTGGAGCTCATGATCACGTTCGCGAAGGCAGCGCCGCGCGACGGACACATCCTAAACTACGTGCTGCACGTTCGAACGCTTTCTTTGAATGTGCCTCGGTTTGTATATAGGATACGTAACGAACATAATAATTACACCATCTGCATCGACGCAGAATACTAATCGAAGGGGGAAAATGTCGATAATTAAGATTGCTCTGGCAATTAGAGGACGAAGCCGCGTCAATTTCTTTGACGAACGTGTCGAGGCAATGTTTCTTCTTGGTACTGGTAACTTCAGGAAATGAAAATGTTTACAAACCTATTTTTTTGTTCTTAGAATACCAAGAGTTAATTTTACTTAGAATCATGTGATATGTTTATGTAGACATACGATCTTTTTAAACATTTTAATTTTATTGCGACTGCGACCGACTTACTTACCGATTTTTGTAAAAGCAAACGATTAAAAAGCTTAACTCACTGTAACAAGATATCGTCAAGAAATGGATTAATCAAAATTCAGTAAATTAATTTTTTTCTCTTTTAACTGATTGATATGCAAGCGATTAATTGCTGCGTTGAAAGAATACACAAAAATAAGAAAAATCGAGTAAAAAGAACTTACATTACTAATAAAGTGCAGGTGGGGGAATAATCAATAAGATAAGAATGAGTTGAATTATTCCAAGAATATTTTACAAAGTCTATAAAGTGACAAACGTATAAGCTGCAAAATTGAACGCAATAAATGGGGATCATATGCTAAGCCGTCGCGCTAAAGCAAATATTTGTCATACTAATAAAAGTGAGGAGACGGACGACACATCTGCTGGAAATCTTAAAAATAATATTAACAATCGTCTTGACGTCGTCGAATGTCTGCTCTAATGTTTGCAGTCTTTACGCACATAAAAATTCTTAGAATAAATTGTTATCCTTCTAATCGGTGTTACAATATGGAGAATGTTTTACCTGAAAAATTGTAATGATTAACCAATTTAGTGTTATTGATATCTTTTCCCGTTTAAAATGCGTCTACAAATTAGTGCTAAAGAAAAAGGAGAAATAATTTTACTCCAACAAGGATAAGCTCAACTCCTGTTTAACACCACAAAGTAATCGTATTAATAATAATAATCTGTTCATGTTGCACCAGCACTTTATACTATACCATCCGTCTATACTATCTGTTATTGTCGTCACCTGCGACAAAGTTCATTAGAGTCTTTTGCTTTCACTACCACAGATTTATCGTGTTCAAAAATTGTCATTAAAAAAAAGGTTAAAAAAAAGTAGGAATATAATATATTTAATATTATTATTAATAATAATAATAGTACTTTTCTACACACATAAAAATGTGGAGTTAATTCTTTTCTTTTTCAAATCTTTTTCGGTATTCCTTCGCGTCCATCCGTTTTTGTTGTTAAAATAAACGGAGTTAGCACGTTTAACTTTAAAAAGTGTTAATGTTGTCTTCAAAAGTGACATTTTAGTCCTTGCGATAGTTATTTATATCTTTCAAGGAGTTAATATAGTCCAGGAAAAGAGAGAAAATTAACTTCTGAGAGAGTAGTTCGTATCCTTAAAGGAATTAGTATTATCCCGAAAGTGTCAAGCAATTCTATCTTTGAAGGATTAGTATTATCCAGAAAATGAAAGAATCTTCACTGTTGGGCCAGTCACTTGAATCTAAACTTAAAGGGGAATGCACTTTTTTAATATTGCACCTTTTATCTCTTGTTCTTTTGTGCGGAAATAATTCAATTTCTTATTGCACTAAAATATTAAGCTTATCTGGAGGTAGCGGAATAAAGAACAAGGCCTTGCCAATGTTCCCTGGTAATAAAACTTGTATCATCTATGGCGTCATTTGTTATTATATTACTATTTTTACTTTTCTTGGATTACATGCAGTGATGACTTTCACCAATGCAGATTATTATTTAGTATAACTTATATCCTACTTTTTGAATTAACGAATTACATTTATTATTATTGTTATGTTTCGCCCAACAGGAAAATTCCCAATTATAGGACGAAATAGAAATATTAAAGATAACTAAACTAAGAAATACAAATAACACAATTAAAACGCAACTAATACTTATCATAAAATATGTCGCTGTAAATAACGTCGGGATTCCGGCACATAGAACAAAGCGGAGATTTTAAACGAATATTGGTGCTAGCAGTTGGTACGTGAAATGTTGTGGTCCATTTAGAGTTAAAACGTGACACTAGAAGATTCACAAATTCCAGGATTTCAGCACAACTTGGTTGTGAAGAACCTTCCAGATAGGTCTGGCTCCATGGATATCGCGACGTTGACTGACGATGAAAAATTAAAGTTTATGTCTAAGTAAAACCGTACATTTTCACGTACGGTTAAATATTTTAGTAACATAGATGTTTTAAAATGTCTTTTTAATTCGTTAGTTGTTAACAGGCTAGAATATGCTTCGCAAGTATGGTCACCCCTATATATATATTTGCTACCAATCAGATATAGAACGCGTACAACGTAGGTTCCTGAAGTTCCTTATTTTTAAATTCAGTGGGCAATATCCTCCTAGGGCTATTGATTACGACTGCTTACTACTTAGACATAAACTTTAATCTTTCATCGTCAGTCAACGTCGCGATATCCATGGAGCCAGACCTATCTGGAAGGTTCTTCACAACCAAGTTGTGCTGAAATCCTGGAATTTGTGAATCTTCTAGTGTCACGTTTTAACTCTAAATGGACCACAACATTTCACGTACCAACTGCTAGCACCAATATTCGTTTAAAATCTCCGCTTTGTTCTATGTGCCGGAATCCCGACGTTATTTACAGCGACATATTTTATGATAAGTATTAGTTGCGTTTTAATTGTGTTATTTGTATTTCTTAGTTTAGTTATCTTTAATATTTCTATTTCGTCCTATAATTGGGAATTTTCCTGTTGGGCGAAACATAACAATAATAATAAATGTAATTCGTTAATTCAAAAAGTAGGATATAAGTTATACTAAATAATAATCTGCATTGGTGAAAGTCATCACTGCATGTAATCCAAGAAAAGTAAAAATAGTAATATAATAACAAATGACGCCATAGATGATACAAGTTTTATTACCAGGGAACATTGGCAAGGCCTTGTTCTTTATTCCGCTACCTCCAGATAAGCTTAATATTTTAGTGCAATAAGAAATTGAATTATTTCCGCACAAAAGAACAAGAGATAAAAGGTGCAATATTAAAAAAGTGCATTCCCCTTTAAGTTTAGATTCAAGTGACTGGCCCAACAGTGAAGATTCTTTCATTTTCTGGATAATACTAATCCTTCAAAGATAGAATTGCTTGACACTTTCGGGATAATACTAATTCCTTTAAGGATACGAACTACTCTCTCAGAAGTTAATTTTCTCTCTTTTCCTGGACTATATTAACTCCTTGAAAGATATAAATAACTATCGCAAGGACTAAAATGTCACTTTTGAAGACAACATTAACACTTTTTAAAGTTAAACGTGCTAACTCCGTTTATTTTAACAACAAAAACGGATGGACGCGAAGGAATACCGAAAAAGATTTGAAAAAGAAAAGAATTAACTCCACATTTTTATGTGTGTAGAAAAGTACTATTATTATTATTAATAATAATATTAAATATATTATATTCCTACTTTTTTAATAACCTTTTTTGTAATGACAATTTTTGAACACGATAAATCTTTAATAAATTTTTGAAACAACTGTAACAATATTATTTATATGATTAAAAAGCTAAGCGCAGAATCAAAACTAACTCCGAGATCAAGAGCGATATCCTTTCTTTTTAACGGTTGATTATTAACAAAATAATTGACATTGATGGGGCGAAGCTTTCTGGTGTAGGTTACCACACAACATTTACTGACATTTAAATTTAAATAATTGTTTGAATACCACAAAACAACAGTGTCAAGACACCGCAGTAGCTTCAAGAACATTGGTAACTGAGGCCTAGATTTTGATATCATCCGCAAAAGCAAGCGCTCGAGATTCTAGAGACACCAACAAGTCATTGATAAATAACACAAGAAGTAAGGGACCCAAATTGGAGCCCTGGGGGACACCATACCGAAAGAACTTAACTTCTTAAGAAGGTTGCCGTGGTGAACAGGCAGGTTAACAGGCAAACACTGAGACTTTATTTTTGTAAAAATAAAATGTTAAACTCGCCAATTCCTGTCTAGATATTTAGGGTGGGCATTGATTCAAGGCTATTATACAGACCATGTGTGTGAAATGCTCATTATTAGCGTATTATGCTATTGTTAAACTTAAAAATTGTTTGGATCACGGAGGTCTCTTACAGATATATTATACACTAGCCTACTCACACATATCATATAATGTCATTGTTTGGGATAGTGCTGTTGGAAAAAAAAAATTTTTATACTGCAAAACCGATTAATGAGATGTTTCTTTAGAATAAGTCAAAGGGATCCTTGTAGACCTCTATTTATTAGCCATAATGTTCGTATGTATTCATATTCAAATGTGATATTTTTGTTCGCAGAAACTATCACTAAGAAAAAAATTGTGCTACTCATAATTATTACAAGAAATAATGAAGGATTTAGATTCTTGACTCATCGCACCACAAAATTTGAGCGTCCACCAGCTTTTTGGTGTGTAAGAATTTATAACTGTTTGCGTGAGGAGACTAAAACTGCTACAACTCAAAATATTTTTCACATTAAATTAAAGCAGTTTGAGTATTTGACTTGAACGTAGTTTCTTAATTTTTATTTATTCATTAGGTTTAAGTTGACATATCCAGTGATCAAAAAGATAAAATACATGAATTGAATTGAAATTGATTTAAATCTACCATACTGAAACAATACTCATTCACAGAGTACAGAGTGGAACAAAATGATTCTCTTCTAGTTATATTTACATTACTCATGTAAAAATACCTGTCACTCTACGAAAATAAGGAAGGCAGTACCTACCCTAATACCAAAGTTGAGATTGAAGTTGATAAGAAAGCCAACGAAAGCAAGTGTTGAAAGTGGCCACCATTTTGCTGCATGCCACGACGTGTCATATTATCAAAAATGTGCTACAATATATCCTGTATTATCTCAATGCATTTTCATGTGATCCTTGCCATCAGTTCTTGCAAATTATTAATTCTTTCTTTGTAGACCTCATTTTTAAGAAAGCCAAATATAGAGAAGTCCAACGAGTTGAGGTCTTGCTGTGCAAATTTCCCCGCCTACAAATTTTCTCGAGCAGCATGAGCTATTGCTTCATCTTTTCCATCTTACTGAAAGTAACCATTTTCAAATTCATCGGAATACATCTACTCTAAAAGAGAGATCAATAATTGTTCCTTACAATGTTAGCCATTGATTGTATCGTGGAAGAATGGCCCTATGATTCTACGGCGGGATATAGCTAACCACATTCCTAACTTAACAGGATGTAAAAGAGTCTCAAGGAAATTCTGAAATAAATTCAGAAATACGACGTGTTGGGGAAAGCGAATTTTCTGCAACGAGCTCTTCCACTTATTCAACGACATTTTGGTCAGTTTGCAGCCTTCCTGTGGGTTTTCGCCTTCTTCGTGCTTCCCGTTCTGTGGAATCTCTCGACAATTTAGCGAATGCAGCAAGGCTGTTCCTTCAACAATTTTGTTCCGAAACCTATGTAAGTGCTTTGTACTCAAGAATGAACTTATCATTCCCCAATCACTACAATAACCTTCAATAATGAAAGTTTGGGGGGTTGATCGTATTCTTAAGCCAACCAATTGATTATCACAAACACAACGAGAATATCTTTATTATTAATAACAATAATACAAAGATGTTAATATGTCAGAACATCTGGTGATGTTCCGTGGGTGCTTATTCTTTTATGAAGATGTTGTCCAACTTCTCTGGTTCAGGGAATTTGTTGTGTTCCCTCAAAGTCTCGTTTGCGCGTCGCACTAGCTGCAACCGGAGGTCTGTGGATGGACTGAGCGGTTTGATTTCTCCGACCTTTCGGCTGGCAAGGAGTTCCAACTTTCCAGCTGGCTAGGACAGAGTGCCTTTCTTGCTGCTTTGCACGAGTTTATATAGCCCAGACAGCCATCTTGTAGAGGGGCTGAGTGTGGTGTGGAAGGGTATTAGAGCTTGGTGCGTATAGAGATGAATCGCAGGTGGCACTGTGATCGCTACAAAATTGTTTTCTTGCAAGGAATATATTTTAATCGCTGGTTAATTCAATTCAATAAATTGTAATAATTGTTCATTTGACTGATTCATGATATTTATTGACAGAACTATCTATAATTCAAAAAGATTCGAGCGGCACAGGAAAATTTACATGTGTTGGTTAAAATTTTTTTTGTTAAAACATTATTGGCAAGTATTGCTGTCAGAGGACGGAGTTACAATAAACATTCACTCACCCTTTGGTTAGATCTCTCTTTCTCGACCACTGCAGAGCTGAGAGTAAACGTCTTAACATCCGGGCGCCACTTTTCGATTTGATAAGTGTCATGCAAAATTACAAGTAACCATTTACTAGCATCTACTCAACGATGTGGAACATTTTACTTACCGGGTGCCTTTGCCGACCCCACCTACTCCAGCGGAAAATCCAGACGCAGCAGTTCTCTGTAGATATAGAAACTCACGGAGAAGGTGTCCTCGAATGTCCATCTTCATACTTCGCATGCATAAAGACGAGCCCCAGGTGGATATTACATACCTTGCCTTCTGAGCGCACGTTCTTAGAATCATCGGTGCTGCTGCCCCCTAACCACACTGGTCTAAGCACAGTCAACATCAAGTCAAGACCGTTCTTGCGAAGCACAATGCAATTCACGAGGTCAGGTATTCAGCTAGCTGTTTTCCGACATCACCGGTCTCCTAACAGTGTTGCCACACTGTGACTGTTCCCCGGCGATGTCGTACTGCTGATGAAAGTACAACACCATCTTCGACGAGTGCCCTGGTCTCCGCCACACCCGATGGTCCTTGCAATTCGCCAAATCTAGGTCGAAGTATTGCGGAACTATCTTTACCAAAATTTCGCCATCTCGAGGCCGATATTATCTGTGGCAAGTTATCGCCTTCTCAAGGCCGATGTTCCACAGAAAACCCTTATGAAACATCTAATACATTTTATTAGCAGCACTCGCGGATGCGAGTATTTTTTGTACGTTTCCAACACGTTTCTCACTCAAAGCCCACCCGGAGACCGCCCGCACTTTGTATTATCGTTAGACAGCAACAAGAATATTATGTAAAGATATGAGAAAATAATTTGCAAAATCAGAAATAAACTTGGAAATAAAGTCAAAGACATTTTTTCTTTTATTGAGTATATCTGCAAATTAATTTTAAAATATTTTTCTTGAAAAATAATAATTTGTAATTATTACCTTTTCTGTGGTTAGTGGAGCAGTAAACTCATACTCAAATAAATAATTAACGTGTTCCATATATTAAATTAACTGTGCACGGAGTGAAAGGCAACGGCTTTTGAGTTTGTGTTTTTACTCCAGAAATCACATTTAAATACTCTCATTAATTGGTTAAGTATGTTTTCTTGAAGAACCGACAGTATATTCCAATTAAGTAAATTGCGTCTACATTTTGCTAAATCATGTTGAAAACAATTAAAATGGACACTAATATCTTTACACTAATTTTAAAGTTAAACAAAAAATTAGTCTTGAGGTTCATAAACTAAGAAGACACATGTAGATTTTTTTAATGCTAATGTACAGGGTGGGCCAAATTCGACACTTTTAATAGGAATTTTGAAAAACGCCCTGTAGCTCCTAAACGGTACAAGATATCGAGACGCGGTCTTCACCATTAATTTTGTCTTAAAAATCGAGCTCCAGGGACCGAGGTCAGTTTTTGTCTAACTCTTCTAAAAATAGGTGTTTCCATTAAAAGTGTCGTATTTGGCCCACCCTGTACAGTCAGAATTAAAAGCAATGTCTCTACAATAAAAAGTTGCATGTTATGGGTAAAGCTACGCATTTACATTTTATTGGGGAGACATCATTTATAATTCTGATTATACTTACAAAAGTTTTTATTTTACTATTACCTTTACAGTTTCTTTTATCATTCAGTTTGAAAAGAATATATATCTCGATAGCATGTAAAATGTACCTTAACGCTTCATTTCTGTACCTAGGCTTTAACTATGTGACCTCTGACGATGACCTTACAAACATGAAAAAATTTTAACGGAAAACCATGAACATAAAACCCGACAAACATCTTAGTTACCATCGACGTTTTATTCGCCTCGCCGCCACGTTTCTCAACGAGAAGACAATCTTTGTTCCGAGCTGGTGCTTTCGATACAGACCAGTCTCCATAATATCGCGAACGTATGTTATAATTTACCAAGTGTAGCAACAATATTCTAGGGCTTCTTTCTCTAATGGCATGGCGGTGTTGCTCGTGTTCATGTCCGGCGAAGAGAGATGATGGAGGAGCATGCCACGGCCTGCACGCTCCGATCGACCGTCCGTGACCTTCCTACCTTCCCTTGCCCGATCGCCCCTCTTAACTAGCATGGTCACTAAGGTAATAACACTCATAGGCTACATAGAATAACTTTGCTGATGGCGAAGAGAGAGAATTATCTTTGGATACGACCGTGATGTGTGGTATGTGATGTATTACTCCGGGGGTAATTTTTGCTTGTTTTATGGTGGGTAATCTTCTTGGGAATGTTGAAATCACAAACACACACTAGATCATTATTTTAAATAATAAATAAACTTTTATTATCCTCTGAATTCCTTTATAATGAATTGCTTTGGCTGAGATTACTATGTATAGTAAACAACACACAAAAGAAGTATCTGATAGTGATTAACTGTGCTTTTGATTAAAAGTTTGTATTATAGAATCATGAAATCGTAAAACAATAGGTTTCAGCAAGCCTTTTAAGTCATTCAAAATTTGTTTTGCTGTGGCCTTAACCGAGCCCACCTCAGCTCGGTACGGGGGTAGAACATGTTCTACATATTTCTTTTTCTTTTTTCTAAGTGACGCTTAAAGTCAAGCTGAGTTTATAAGTTTGGTTCATTTGACCAAGAAGTAATTTCTCTTGACTTTAATCAGCATTGTATTGTATAGAATTAAAGTATAGTGTGACACAAAACTATGACAATTTGCAATGCAGTGAAATAGCTTTCTATTATATGTTCTATTATCATTCTCCCTATTACGAAAGTGTAGTCCGAATTATAATTCGTTTCTCAGTGGAAACTTAAAGTCACTCTTAACACGGAATGTTTGAGAACTTATCTTTTGCAACTTTTTTTTTCTTGAAGCCACTACAGATGCAAAAAGATGGTTGTTCAATTAAATATCCTTTCACTTTCCTCGTAACATAGTGAAGCAATTCACAATGACTCACGTGCATAAATACATAGTAATCTAAGAGTTCGCGAGATAAATCTTACAAGTATCGGCTTATTTGAGTAATTATTTTTGCTGTCAACAAACAAACACACGACATGGACATTTTTGCACTTGAAACTGAGTGGAGTGAGTGGCCATGACGTTACACATTAAATATTTTCCATCGCTGCTGCAGACGCTAAGACGCTTTAAAATAATATTTCTCAATTTAATAATTAATTAATAATAATAATAATAACACTTGTCAAGGTTAAGTTCAGTTTGTTTTTAAATCTGATATGCGTCGTCTTAAATTACCGAACAAAATAAAATACTTATTTGTTTACGTGAAAAGCGACTGTAAATATTAAATTTCTTCGTTGTTTAAAGCCGTCTTTCATTGTTGGTGGTCCACTGTATTAACCCGAGATTGACATTTTGTTATATGCAAGCTGAAAGTTATGTAAATACTTGAAACCCAATTCAGCAAAGATTAAATAAAGTTCTTACTTGAGTGATGGTCTTTTCCAAATGCAAGCTTATAAAAGTACATAAAAATAAAATGCGATGAAGTCATTCTATAAATAAAACCAAATTCAAGCGGCATTTCATGCTCGTTACGGGTAAAACGATTAATTAAATTCGATTAGATCTGCTTCTGTATTCAGGGTACTATTAGTTTAATTGCACTTAAATGCATTCCCGTTTCTGTGGTTTGTCAGTCAATTAGTGAAAGGAGGTGTCCTATAGCTGGACGTAACATTTAATTGTAACTAGTCGCTTTAAAGAATATAGCATACAGAGTAGGATCTATTAAATCATCAATAAGATTTATGTAAACTGATATTATTTCCTGAAACGTGCAGAAAATTTAAAAAAAGTTAAATTTACTTTAAAAACTACCGCATTAGGTGTTTAATTAATTTTATTATCTATTTGCAAGTTGTGATGTAACTAAACGTCTAAATAAAATAAAATAGTTGCAATTGCATCATTTCCGCCTGATATAAATAAACAAATACGTACAAATTTGCTCTCTTATGACTTAGCATATGAGTTATTATTGTTTATGATGTAATAAGATAAGAATTAAATTAACGGAGCTGATTGCTTTTTTCCTCAAAAAGCTATCTTTAAATAAACTGATTTATCTCTGTTTATCATATACTAATATTTATGCAACCCGGCTAGTTATCGATGACGAGCGAATTACACGTTTAAAAAAATAATTCACTTACGAAATTGATTTTTCTTATGATTTAATAGGTACAGTGATAGGCAACAATCATGTGACACTTTTTCTTGTTGCACACAGCAATATGATGATTTCATAGTAAAGTTTGCAGTGTTAACACAAATATTGTTGTTTCAGGTAAGCTGACCGCCCGTTATCAGGAATCAAGACAACTCTGAGCCCTCGCTATCTCGAGTGCGTAGAGCCAGAAAGTTATGGCGTATGCGTTACTGCGTAACCTCAGTCTTTTGTGGCCTCCACTTGGGCATTGTTGAGGTCCAGTAGCGACTCGTCATATGGTATATCTTCAGGAGGTAACATGTAATCTGAATTACATATAACATTAACAGTTCCAAGTTATGATTTAAACTAGAATAAATCATTCTCTCAAGAGAGTTTTTAGATCATTTCGTTTTCTCTCTGATAACTCAATTAATACGAAAGGAAAGTAAGATTTAATTGATACCAGGAATTCCGTGCGTTTTTCTCACGACTATAATTTCTCTTTAGTGTTGCACTTTACTTCGAACCCAACATCACTGCAGAACATCTAAAGTAATAAAATGAGACGCCAATTGCCATATGGCATCGTACTTTCCTTTTCCTGTTTAACTAACATTACAACTATAAGATATTAATTAATAATAAAAACGTCCCGTTAATTAACACTGATATTATTTATCGTTTTAATCACGCTCCCACTCAACTATAACTTTTTAATATTGCAAATGTGTAAGCACGCATAATATATCAAAGTAACGTACAAAATACATTTCGACATCTCGAAAACGTAATAGCATTTTCAGAGCTTGCACCGGCGCTATGTAAATGTCGCGTGCTTCAAGCAAATCCTAGAAACAAATCCACCTGCCTTTCAGAATTCTTTCAGAATCTCTAATACCGCCGCGCCGCCCTTGGGTCGGTTGGTATTTCCGAGTCGCCACTGCTTACGAAAGGAGCAGTTGACACCAATTATAAACTTTTATGTTTACGTTGAAAGTAACTCTAGTCGTTAACGACTCATAACACCGCTTGGTTTTATTGTATCTTTTTTCCTCTCGTTTCGTTATCTAGAAAATTATGTTGCTTTTAGCGTTAATCTCCACGTATCTTAATAACAGAGCGCCTTTTTGTACGGTCTCCTAATTCACGTATCGCGCATGTATTTATTTACATAAGTTAGAAGTAAGTTTAGGTTTAGTTTAGTATAAGCGGGGAAAAAAGAAGCGCGAAGAAGAAATCTGCATCATCACTCATCACCGCATTCTTCTCCTGATGGGGCTTGAAGTCGAAGACCTGCGCGAGGAATGCGCAATGAAAAGTAAGTTGTTTTTTTGCTCGTTCCTATTTTATCACTTCCAATCTGACGTGCTTCCAGTCGCATTCCTTCCTATTTCGATTCGTGCTTCAAGGAATTTTTAGGCAAATATATGTCGATGTTAAATCTATCGTGATAACGAAGTTTACTTTAGTGATTTTTTGTCAACAGTAAATTTACGCCTTACTGATCGGTTTGTTTGATTTTCTCTGCGATTTTAGAACACTCTAGAATATGAACATAATAATATTATATACCGAGTAATTTTTAAATTTTTTTATCATCTCTTGCTATGGAATTTAGGCGGCATGTCTTAGCTTTACCGTAAAACAGCATCAAAGAGTGCAGTGACGTTCTTTTCACTTAAGCTAAGGCATGCCGTCCCAGATTTCATGGCAAGAGTTGATAAAAAATTTAAAAATCACTCGGTATAATATTACAGTTAATTAAAGTTAGTTGTTAGAAAGAGGAACGGAATATGCATTCCGCGATTATACCTGTAACGGTTTGCATCAATAAAAATTACGTACAATTTAGCTACAAATAGTTTTGCAAGATGTGGCACTGCATTCTATTGCAAATACGATCACGCATCAGCGTGCCGAGCGTGACTTTGCGATCGAGATAGCCGTGGAAGCAACCAATGGGCGCGGGTGGCTTGGGTCCACTATCTAGGATCTGCGAGACCACAAGGCGCATCCTAGTGTCTTTCTTCTTTGCCGTACATTTTTTTAACTTGTTTTAGGACTGTGAAAATTTAATAATTATTTACAAAGTAACCCTTTATGTTGCAACATTTCAAGTAACCAAAAATAAGAAAAATTGAGAAAGGGGAAATTAATTTTATGTTTTTAAATTTGTCTATGCAATGTTTTGTTATGGTTCCATGTCTAGTCAAGCTTTATGCTGCAAATAAATAAAGATTTTCCTGAAAAGCTGTAATGCTCAATAAATTTAGTGTTACTATTATCAAAATTAATTAAAATTGTGTAACTGGCAGTATAGAAAGTGTTAGGAAAGAGTTTATACATGTATTTCGGCCTTATTGGGCTTCATCAGAACTCTGTACCTTAAAAAATTTTGCTTTATTTTTATCCTCATATCGAGTAAAGGACCCCTTATGCCGGCAAAACTTGTATGACCCGTACTTATATTAAGTGAGTGACATGAATGCTGTAATCTGTGGAGTCCTCGTCTTGCCTCTCCCATCATCACAATGTGTAAGGGAGGGAAGTCTAGAAGGGTTTCCTTTGCAGTGTTCATCGCCCTCGTTATGCCTAGACAACCCTGCTCAGTTTAAATTTGATAGTTTCCTACTTGACCTTGGGCCACCACACCGAAGCTGCATAGGTTATTGTGGGTCTGACCATTCTGGTGAACAACCAATGCACCAAACTTGGTTTTAAGCTCCAAGTACTATCATAGGCTCGTCTGACCACCGCGAAAGTGGTTATCGATCGCCTGACTTTCTTGTCTAAGTGTTGGTTCCAGGTGAGTGTGGAGTCAAAAATCACTCCAAAGTACTTTACCTCCCCCAACAAGACTACCTCACTTGCACGAAGACGCAGAGGACCTAAACCTTCTAGGTTTCGCCTTCAAGTGAATGGCACACCTTGTTACTACATTCAGAGCAACCCGCATTCGGTCCCTGACAGTGTTATTGAATTTCCCTTGTACGGATATGATTAAATCATCGACATACCCTAAGGAATCAAAACCTTCACCGCTGAGTCGTCTCAGAAGCCCGTACATGACGAGGTTCCACAACAGGTGGGACAATACACCCCCTGCGGACAGCCTCCCGCCACCCCAACCATCAGAGTGTCGTCCAGTAGTGATGTGTAGACCACCTTTCCTTTGAGCATGCAGTCAATCCACCTGTAGCAAATTCCTTCCACCCCTCTACCGCTTAGAGCAGTGGTGGAGTCGTAGGATGTATTGTCAAAGGTCCCTTCGATGTCTAGGAAGGCAGCTAGGAGGACCTCTTTATTTTCCAGAGATTTCTCCACCCTCCAAGTGAGATGATAGAGGGCTGTCTCAGTAGATAGATCTGTTGAATAGGCAAGCTGGTATTGGTGTAGGGGTCTAGCGACCAGAACACCGCCCCTTTTCTCCAATGTCGTTAGTGCAAAGGACATAAGACTAATGGATCCAAAAGCTAAAAAAAAAGGTCCGAGCCCTTCTGCAGCATGGCAGGTATTACCCCGTCCAAATCCGGGGATTTGTATCTATCAAATGAGTTTATTGGTACTAGGAAATGTTACGACTCTCCTGGCAGAACTCCATTCCTCCCTTGATGCTCTGAAAATAGGGGCATCCGAAACCTGGCTATTCTAGTCTGTAGGCGCAACGTCAATGACAGTTGACCCAGGAAAATGAACCCGAAACATTTCGGTCATACTTTCTTTTCCTGTTCTAATGAATTCTCTGGTAGGTTTTACCAGAGTATATAGGTATCCTTGAGGGGACTTCGAGAGCATTTTATGCAGTCTGGCATATTGTGGCAGACTTTCAATTTCCTCATAGTGCCTCCTCCACGATGCCCTCTTGGACCTTCTCAGTGTTTTATTGTATTCAGTTAGGGATATTTTGTATTCCTCCCACCTTCCTGATACTTTTGCCCTGTTAAAAAATTTTTTGATCTGCCATCTTCTTTCTATGAGGTCTTCGTTCCACCAGGAAACTTTCCTGTTGGTGTTCCTCACAGTATTGGGACAGTTATCATTGTAAGCGGACATTATTGGATCAGTTAACTGATCTACAGCCACGTCCAACTCAATATTGTTGTTGACCGTAGCCATTGTTCCCGCGAGATGACTATCTAGGTCCACCCTATAGTCTTACGCGGATTACGGTAGGTTTCTTTCACACGGTTTAACCCAGTGATATCGAAACAGATGTATCTGTGATCTGAGCAGCTCTCCTCACTAGATACATGCCCGTTTTTAACAAAGTTACTTATAAAGGATTATTATTATTAAATCTATAACTGCCTGCCTTTGTGCTGTTACAAAGGTAGGTTCATTGCCTATCTTCAATATGTTCAGGTTGTTTACCATAGTGAATTGTAGGATACTGTCACCTCTAGCATTGGTGTCCCAGTTTCCCCAGGCAATGTTGTGAGCGTTTGCGACACAGCCGATGATTAGTTGGGATCCGCCTGCTCCACAGCTTCTTACCAGCTCGCTCACTTTTCCTGAGGTGGTGGTTGTTCTGGTTGGTCGTAAGGTAAATAGGCTGATCCGAGAACAATCTCCTTCAACCCTTCTCCCTTCGACGTCGCTTTCACTGCCACTAAGTACTTCGAACAGAAGTTTGTTAGTGGCAGTACTTTGATTGTTTTCTTAAACAATATACAGGCCCTGGGTCTGTTAGAAGTTCTGCTGTATATCAGCTCCCCTCCGACTATCCCAAGGCCTAACACCTTCCGCTTGCAAACCCTGAATCAGGGCGATATCGCGCTCCTCCATTAATTTACAGAGAGCTGTCGAAGCTGTTCTATTATAGTGAAGGTTCACTTGGACCACCCTCATCCTGAGAGTTTTTTGGATTGCATTCCGAGTTTTACTACCCCTGCAATCTACTTCTCTGTCTGAGGTTCCTTAGAGACAAGTCTTGCAGACAAGCCTGCACCCTGACTCCGAGTTCCCTCGTCAGGAATGTTAGTGTCTTCCCCTAAGGGATCCACTTCCAAATTTTTACTCGCTTTCTCCATATTGTTCTCATGAGTAGGGGGAAATGTAGGTCATTATCGCCAGGAGCCCCCCGCTGGCGAGAAAGGCGTTTATACAACGGGGTGCCCCCGGTTCCCCGAGATTTGATCGGTAGCGACTGGTCTTCTGTGTCCAGCCACACGTCCCTTCGGCCCGATCAATCTTAGGATTTAGGATTTTTATGTGAGGTTTTCTCCCCTTGGTTCAAGTGGTTAAGCCCAGACCCCCAGCCCCTCGTAAGTGAGAAGACCGGTTTAACCGCGAAATTTACACGGGAACCACCGCTGGCATCGTAAATCCCACTGCAGGCACTATGCCACGATACTACACCTGGGCCGCATTTAATCCAAAAAAATAAAATTGTTATCCTAAAGGTGTTAATTATTTACTTTTCGTCTATTGGTAAAGTCTAATGTATGAGGGAAAGGATTGATTGACGTTCTCATTATAAGTTATGACTAGTATATGCATACCAACTGCGGTGAATGCTTGCTTTAGAATAGAACCGTAAATTTGTTTGCAAATAAAATATAAACGCAACAAAAAGTGGGTAAAAATGTTGATACCATATCGGAAAATATTGGCAAGGCCTTATGAACATCTTTATTCCACTTCCACTGATGCATTTTTATAGTGGTAGATATGCATTTCCTGTTTTTTAACAAATTTTAACCAATATAAAATTTTGTTCCACTCTTTGTGCGCTTTCAAGAAAGTGACGCCATCACAGATTCCTTTCCACAAATCACAGTATAAGTGTTGCTATTAAATTAATAATTTATACAAGCCACCACCGGTTCCCATAATTTAAATAAAATAAAATTTACATAATTGAATAAACGGTCAGATATTATCTGTTCTATAATAACAAACGTCTCGCATCCTCTTAAGTATTTATGTATGTCGCCGTTTAACGTTGCATTCACCAAATTATCGAGTTGGCCAATTGCATGCCCATAACGCAAAACATTCG
Source organism: Serrognathus titanus (assembly GCA_039766575.1). Taxonomy (NCBI): domain Eukaryota; kingdom Metazoa; phylum Arthropoda; class Insecta; order Coleoptera; family Lucanidae; genus Serrognathus; species Serrognathus titanus. Next base: position 4,131,278 of record CM077911.1, read on the forward strand.
GCATTTAAGCGAATGGCCCGATTAGCTGGTTGTTCTCATACTAAAGAGCTTCCATAAAAGCAGCGTTACGAAGAAAACATCACGCTGCGATAAACAGGTCGCTTAATGTATCGGTAATAGTCTGCCCGTAATCAAAATAATAATTTTGTGGGATTGTCAGCGTGGCGTATTTTTGGGCATAATTACATTCAGAAAATGCCACTTTTTGCTTACGTGTGTTCCTCATCATCTAAAATAGTAATAAATAATTTTTTGAGTCGATAAAATGCCTCGTAGCCTTAGAACGGTAATCAGGTTCCAGAATTCGCATTTCACAAGGTGCAACGCCTTTCGAACGGTGTCGAGTCACAACAACATAATAAATTACGAAAATCTACATACCTCTAAATGCGCGATGATAAGTTACGAAAGCAAACCGTAAAAAAACTATTTTTTATTTCGCTTGCAAAAAAGGCGCGCGGCGTATTTAGGAATGATTTATTGGGGAGCTTTTGGAGGCAGCTGCAATATTCCCACAAAATTTTCTCGTTGGAAGTGACGATCTCTGTGTAGTAATTAATAAATTGGCGCATAAAACGTTGTAAAAATCAGTCGCTGACAGGTAACAGTGGCCACCTATCGTGCCACAAGCAAGGCATTAAATTTGACGACCGGAATTTCGAGCGTTGTGCCAAACAGGGCCATAAATATGCATATTCGTGCGGGGAATGCTTAAATTAAACTTTTTTAATTTATTATTCGTATAATAAACAACACACATCTGGGAACTAAGTATTTGGCATGACCTCAACATAAATCAACGCTAAATGTATGCCTGTAACGGCGATTTTGGTTTGGTATTTTCAAAATCCTACCATCGATCGATAGATAAATTATTGTAATCTTTTCCCGATTAAAATGCGTCTAAAAATAAGCGTTAAAGAAAAAAGTTAATTTCACTCCAACAAGGATAAGTTCAACTCAACTAAACAGCGAACAGTAAACATGTTATCCATAATTCGTTAATTCAATAATTAGGAGATAAGTTACACTAAATAGTAAAATATTCTATCTGCATTGATCACCGAATTTTATCCACAAAAGTAAAATATCATCCTAAAGGTATTAGTTAAAGATATTAGTTAATTAGTTAATTAGATTATATGGGGACAGTGCAAAGGCTTTTACAACAAGCACATAAATTCGCAACCAGTATCGAAAGATAGAATTGCAAATTTATGGCGTAAGGCTCTTTGAAAATGTACCCCCGACATGTGGCAAAATTATTGTAATCATTGTGAAAAATTAATTTCGGAAGACTGGACGAAACATATGAGAATTTTTCGTTTGAAAATATTCCTCCTTTCATTATTACATTAGGAGAATCTGATTCAGAATCAGAAATTGATGAAGAATCAATGGAAGGGAGACAGGGAACATTTAATTTGGCATCAAAATTTTATAGTGTAGAAAACGCATGTATATCTGTAAAACTTATAAATAGACTGCGTCGATCCTTTTAGCAGTCAAAACTAATAGCCACGAATATGCACAAATATAAACAGATTTGCAGAATCCTAGTATTAGCAGAAGAATCTGATGGTGTGCGTATTGGAGGAGGTAGTGAAAATAGACAGAATTTTAAATGAGATCTAGCTAGTCTTCTCAGGAAAAATGATAAGATATTTTACATAAATATGGAAAAGGTTCCTGTTATTTAAATACCCCTTCACATAATGCTTTTGTGTCACCTGCAGCGCACCTCTGCACCATTGCCAGGCACCAAACTCGAATCCCCTTCAGAAATTCATCCTGGCCTCGAGTATTCACCCCTTCTGCGACAGCGAGGCGATAATGGCCGCGAGTCCTATAATAAGACCATACAGGACCTGAGGACGACAGTTCTTCGGTCTGAACAAGTCCTAAAAAAAAAACTCCTGGCTAAACAAGCCATCCTCATGGGTTACACAAGCTGATACATCTCTCCGCCCGCTGCACAAGTAGCAAGATCCATTTAGCCCCACCACTGTACATAAGATTCTATGAAAACACAAACAAACATTCTGTCATTATTGTTTATTATTATGTCTGGAGTCACATTTGTTAATAAAGAAACACTTCTTCGCTTTGTGGCACAATTGTTGACTAAGAACACGCAAACAACACACCTCACCCCAAACTTTCTCAATGAAAAAAATAATTAATCATTAAACATTTGTTCGAATCGATATTTCTCTTTTTCATGGAATACTTTGTACAGCACAATTGAACTGGCAACATTGGTAATGGCAGTTTTCACAAAAACGTAACCACAACATTAAAAACGAACAAGTATATTTTTTTGTGGTACCAACGAAAATGTCACCATAACACGGCCTACTATGAATGCAAAAAGATCGTGAACAGAGTATACGTCTGTAAATTCTGATGTATATGGGAAGGGATTTATTGACGTTCTCATTACAAGTTATGAATAGTATATGCCTACCAACTACCGTGAATACTTACTTTAGAAGGGAATCGTCATTTTATTTGCGCATCAAATATAATAGCAATAAAAGTGGATAGAAAATAGTGATATAATAACAAGTGACGCCTTGGATGATACAAGCTTTATTTACCAAGGAATATCGGCAAGGCCTTATGAAAATCTTTATTCCACTACCTCCAGATAAGCTTAATATTCTAGCGCAATAAGGAATTCAATTATTTCCACACAAAAGAACATGGGATAAAAGTTGCAATATTTAAAAAAGTGCATTCCTCTCTTAGAGTTAAAGTATTAGTTAAGATATAAGTGACTGTCTCAACAATAAACATTCTTTCATTTCTGGATAATACTAACTCCTTTAAGGATAAAAATGCTTGATATTTTCTGGATAATACCAATTGCTTTAGAGATACAAACTACTACCTGAGAAGTTAAGTCTCTCTCCTTTCCTGGATAGTATTAACTTTTCAAAGTTAAACATCCTAACTCCGTTTATTAACAGCAAAATCCGATGGACGCGAGGGAACACCGAAAAGGAGTTGAAAAAGTATTAGAATTAACCTCAGATTTTTATGTGTGCAGTCTCATTAGTAACGCGTTTATATATAAACAATTTATTTATACCTAGAAACATTCCAAGTTGATTTGAGTTTGAGGCAATCCATTTCGTGCTGCACACTAACGCAAAAATCAACTCGAACAATAGACTCAGCCGGCTCTTTTTCAAATCGAGAAAATATTAGCACGCCTGACAGCCTAGCATTAATAATTTAGCTTCAGCCCATAACATTAATTCAGCCAGAGCGCGTTGCAGATTTTAATCTTGTGGTCGTTGTTCTCATTTGTAAAGGCTACATATTACCAGCAAATGAACTCGTACTTAGCGTGAACCTCGACGGAACATGTCCCCGAGTGAAATCCCATCGCTGTAGCGTGAAAATACTTCAAAACTGCCACATTGCAAGCGGGATGGCAACAACGTCCAATTAAAATAATACCTTTCTTTATTGAGTGTATGGTCTTAAAATCTTCGGCGGGAAACTAAAACGCACAACGAGACTTCGACGTCTAGAAAGTTGTTAACATAATGTTTGCTTGAGATAAAATGTAGACAGGACGATTTGCGTGAGCCTACTTATAGTTAACTAGAGATGGAGATATCAACTGTTGTATGCCGGATTAAAGCAGATAGATTCCCATGATCTTCAAGTTCCTTTTATCTAATCCAACCCTACGAGTTTACATACACGATGTGAGCTCTAATTTTTAAAGCTTTCTACAACACAGTTTCATTCAGTTTGCAAAATAAAAACAACATTGCTGATAAGTCGAAACTTTGAATTGTGTGACTTTTTAAGAGACTTCCTTATCAGAGGTAAAAATACAAAATACAATTAGAATGGGGGTTATATCCCCTACATATTGAATTGTACCATCTATAAGTAAGCTTTTTTGTAATTGTTGATATTTGACTGGTAGATGGTCAATTGGCAAGCAATTGTATCCTCAAGTATTTGAACTTTAGTAAGCTTTATTAAACTGAATTCTCGTCAAAATTAACTAAAGGAGGTATTTCTATAAGTAATGTTATTAAAATAATATTGAAACTATCATTTCATGTTTAAAAGCTGAAGCGTGATAAGATCTGTTTATATTAAATTACGTTAGGCGCGTACATGTGTTTAGTGCTGACGTTTACTCTTGTAGAGTAAACAAGCGAGAAATTCATCAAATTTATTTAATGTCACAATTTTCTGTATTCTAATTTTGCGTGGGTTGATTGGAATTGCAAGTAATAAATTTGCAGAACGTTTAGAATCAAAATTATTATTTTTTAATTAAAGTAGATTCTTGTCCGGTGAAAATTGTATAATAAATTATTTTAACGGACACTATCGCTCCACGTTTCACTATCGATTGATATATTTTTCTCAATTTATAAGTTGCATGACTTAAGATGAATCGGAAGTCAATTCAATTATATACATACACACATAAAATGCGTGTTAGAGTATGGATAAAGCTTTATCTGTAGAGTTGTAATGCTTAACAATTTTGTGTTACTTTTATCTTTTCCCGATTAAAATGCCTCCAAAAGTAAATGTTAAAAAAAAGGTGAAATAATTTTACTCCAACGAGGATAAACTCAACTCCTGTTTAAGATCGTTCAGTAAACATATTATCCATAATTCGATAATTCAATAAGTAGGAGGTAAGTTAGATTAAATAATGAAATATTCTGTGTGCATTGGTGAAAGTCATCACCGCAATTAATCCAAATAAGTAAAAAGTTATCCTAAAGGTTTTAGTTCATACTTATTTACTTTTCGTCTATTGGTAAGTTCTGATGTGTGTGAGAAGGGCTTGATTGCCGTTCTAATTACAAGTTATGACTAGTATATGCCTACCAACTGCGATCAATGCTTGCTTTAGATGGAACCGTCATTTTACTAGCAACAAAAAGTGGGTAAAAAATAGTGATATAATAAATGACACCATAGACATAGATAATATAAGCTTCATTTACCGGGGAATATTGGCAAGGCCTTATGAACATCTTTATTCCACTTCCTCCAGGTAATCTTAGCTTAAGTTCTAGGGACAAAGATGCACTATTAAAAAAGTGCATCACTCTCTTTGGAGTAGTTAAAATAAAAGTTAAGATACAGGTGACTGCCCCAACAGTAAAAGTTCATTGATTATCTCAATAATACTAACTCCTTGAACGATAGAAATGCTTAACACTTTTTGGTTAATACTAATTCCTTTAAAGATACAAACTACTATCTTAGAAGTTAATTCGATGTGTACCCAATCGAGCTAGACGTGTGTGCGTGCGCTGTTATACTAATAAGTTTTAGTTAGTGTTTTTTCCTTTCTTTTCAATGTGAGTTCAGACAGAGTTACGCAGATATGGTGGCAATGATAAGGAGGAACAACATATTCAAGGGCTGGTCGAGAAAGTGCTTACCAATCCTAAGTTTTTGGACAAAATAATCTTCGCTTTTAATGAACGGCTCCAAGGTCTCGAGTCTCAGCTCCATGAGTGTAATATCATTATAAAACAACGTGTACGAAGTTAACAATGAATTGGAGAAACAAGAGCAATACTCTCGCTCAAATAATATTAGAGTTTTTGGACTACCCGATGATGAACAAGAAGACCCTGCACAATTAATTGTAAACCTCTGTCGTGATAAATTGAACATTAATATTACCAACAAATTGACAATTATAAAATCAATTAATTTCATTAATATTACCGAAAATGACAGTCACAGATTGGGGGCTAAGGAAGGCAAAACTTGAGCTTTTATTGTCAAATTCTGCCGAAGAAATGTTAGGAATGCAGTTTTTTACTCAAAAAAGAAGCTTAAAGGAACACGGATTGTTATACGTGAAGGTATCACTAAACAACGAATTTCATGGGTCAAAAACTTAACTTCTCGATTTGGAAGTGCAAGCGCATTTACATCTAATGTAAACATTTCGTTAAATATCAGGGTAAAATTATTAAATTAAACTCTATCATCAACTATAATAATTTTCTCGCTTCGCGAATGAACCGCCGTAGTGTCACCTTTCTGTCCTGTTATCATAAACGTGCGTTTCTTTTAGTCAACTTTTTTGCTTTATTGTTTTGCACGCTGCTTTTTCATCTAAGAATTTCTTTTTTATATGATTTACAGGTGGAGTATTAATTTAATATGCTTTGAGTATGAATGCATAGGATGATTTAAATCTATACATATACATATATATTTATTTTTTATTATGTTAAATTTGCATCTTGTTTGTATTAATATTAGGTCTTTGCTACCTAAAATGCATAATTTAACTGATTTTCTGCATAAAAATGATATAGATATGTGGTTGTAACGGAAACTTGGCTTAATGAAACAATTAGTAGTAAGAAGGGACAGATGTAGTCGAGGTGGTGGTATTGCTGTATATTTTAGAAATATCTTTAATTATAAAATCATCCCAACAAATAATGCTATAAAACAAATTGATTTTCTTTACAGTACGCTGGAACTAATGTTATAGTGGGTGCTGCTTATAGACCCCTTAATACTGATTACAGACTTTTTTTAAACGAATTAGAAGAATCTTTTGGAATTGTCCTGCCTCATTCTGAACAAATTTTTTGCTGTGGCGACTTCAATATTGATTTCCTTAAACCTACTAATGCTTCTACACTTTATTTTCAACATTTTTTAGATTCTATCAATTTTATACAACTTATTAAACACCCAACTCGTTTAAGTTTTACAAGTGCCACTTTAATTGATCTAACATGTACAGCGGATGATACTGAAATTATTGATAGCGGTACGATTAACTGTGATTTCTCTGATCATGACGCAGTATTTTGTAAATTTCCTGTGTCAAAATCCGTGAGGTTGCCAATTTTCGTAATTATAAAAATGTTAACTGGGAAGATTTTCAATTGGACTTGTATTCTATACCATTTCAGTTTATATTTCTGCTCGATGATGTTGAAAAAAAAATTGACCTTTTGAAATTTTAAATTTATTTAACAAGCAGCTCCTCTCATCACGCGACGTTTTACAAAAAATTGGTTGACGGATAATCAAAAGCGACTTATGCATTTGAGAAATAGAACAAAGGATAAATATCGTAGGACAAAATGTAAAATTGACTGGGAATATTACAAATTTTTAAGAAATATTGCAACAACTTGCCTCAAACTTGAATAAAAAGCTTTATTTGATCACATTACTAAAGAAGGCAATAATAGCAGGATACTATGGAAAGATTTAGATTTTTTTGGTTTTGGCAGAAACCGTTGTTGCAAAACACCTACAGATCTATTGGATGTAGACAAAATAAATAACTATTTTCTAGAAATATGAATAATCAAACCTTAGCATTTTATGAAGTAAATAATTTAGAATCTGATAGAAATTTTACTTTTCGAACTGTAGATATTGATTTCATTTACAGTATTATTAAAAATATAAATTCTACAGTAACAGGATACGATGGTATTAATATTACAATGATAAAATTCTCCTGCCCATTAATAATTCCATACATTATTCACATAATTAATTCTTGTATTATTGATCATTATGTACCTTGTTGCTGGAAATATGCTCTAGTTCGCCCTTTGCCTAAAACCAAGAACACGGTATCTGTAAATGACTTAAGACCTATAAGCGTTTTACCCAAATATTTTAAAAAACTATCCAACACACAACTTATTAAATTTATTGAAATTACTGAAATTTTACCAAACATTCAGTCGGGATTTAGGGCATGTTATAGTTGTGCTACAGCCTTGCTTAATGTAACAGACGACATTCTAAGGGCCACTGATAATCAGCAATTAACAGCTCTCATCTTATTGGAATTCAGTAAGGCATTCGTCACGGTAAATCACAATATACTGTGTTCCTTGCTGCAACATATAGGCATCTCTGGAGGATCTGTCGATTTAATGAAATCCTACTTATCTAACCAAAGCCAGTCAGTTGTCATCGACTCACTTAATTCTAATCCGCTTGCTGTTATCCAGGGGGTACCTCAAGGATCAGTAATAGGACCGTTGTTATTTTCTATCTGCACCTCACAATTTTTACAAAACCTTAAAACTTGTAGTGCACATATTTACGCGGACGATACACAATTGTATCATTCTTTTAATCCGTCTGATTGGTGCGAAGCTGTTTCACTCATAAATAGTGACTTGGATACATTATATAGAATTACTAGTAAACATTGCTTAACTCTTAATCCTACCAAATCTCAGGTAATATTATTTGGTAAAGAAAAAAATATAGCAATATTGCCAATAGCATCCTAACTCCGTAAATTTTAACACCTGAAACGGATGGACACGAGGGAACAGTTGAAAAAGTGTTCGAATTAACCCCAGATTTTTATGTGTACAGTCTCATTAGTAACACGTTTATGTATAAACAATTTATTTATACCTAGAAACATTCCAAGTTGATTAAACTATTTGAGTTAAAAAAGTGATTTTTATGTTTCTATTTTTTTTTATTTGTAATTAAGAGAGTTTGTACTATAAATTTTATTTATTGTTTTAATAAATTACTTAGAGATTTGAACATTGATAACATTATTTAAATGTTGTTAATTATTTGTTGCTTTTACGTTTAAATCGTAGAGTTGTGCCACTGATTATCCTTGTACAGTAAATTGGGACATTTTGTTTTAAGGATTACGTAAATGTGAGTTTGGTTGGGTAATCACGTGGATCTCGGTAATTGGTGAAAACATGTATTTAACTGTACAACTAGAATTGAAACATACCTATTGCTTCGTTGAAACTTGAAAAAAGCGGAGATACAACAGAAATGATTACAAAATTACAAAATAATCACTATGATCACTAAGATAGCATATAATTCATATCATATCATATCATTTATTCGAACTCAAAATATAGACAGTTCATGTCAAAAATACAGCATAACACTAACGATAAGAATAACTGAGAAATCTATTAACTGTATAAAATGGATTATTCACAAGAAAATGTCTTATGGTGGTTCTAAACTGTTTCATTGGCATTTTAGTCCACGATTTGGGGAGACTATTGAATAAGTAAATGTGTCTTTGTTGAGCATCTGTCATGTTGATCCTTCGACGTGGGATATGTATTGAGTGAGCATACTTTAGAAGGATGGTAACCATATCTCTTCTTTTTAGGAGGTAATCAGATTCTGCTCGCGCTCTTGTAAATTGATGATACAAATATGTCGAAACCGTTGTCATTATGTTTAGTTTGTGAAATAGTGGCTTACAATGGGTTTGCTTAGAAACTCCTCCAATTACCCAGATCGCATTCTTCTGACTGACGAGTACACTTTCAGCATTCATCCCAAATTTGGATCCCAAAACTCATTCTGGAATGGAAAGAGCAGTTATAGCTGCATCCTTGCTTACTATTTGCTTGGTACGAGGGATGACGTAAGTTGCAGAAACGAGTTTATTTAATAATTAGAGATTACGCATATATTTTGAAATAAATATGAAATGAAATAGCATAATACTCTGTTCACGATCTTTTTGCATTCAGAGTAGACCTTGTTAAGGTGACATTTTTGTTAGTACCACAAAAAAATATACTTGTCAGAAATTTGATTGACGTTCGTTTTTAATTTTGTGGTTACGTTTTTGAAAACTGCCACTGCCAATGTTGCCAGTTCAATTGTGCTGTTCAAAGTTTTCAATGAAAACGAGACATATCGTCTCGAACAAACGTTTAATGATTAATTATTTTTTTCATTGAGAAAGTTTGGGGTGAGATGTGTTGTTTGCGTGTTCTTAGTCAACAATTGTGCCACAAAGCGAAGAAGTGTTTCTTTATTAACAAATGTGACTCCAGATATAATAATAAACAATAATGACAGAATGTTTGTGTAAGAAGATCGTGAATGGATATTATGTCACTGGGAGCAGATTGCATACCGATTGTTTCACTGAAACCTACAAATAGGCGGATTTAAGACAGAAATGCGAATTATTTTATGTCTACGTATACTTTCAGGGACCATACAGTCAGGAAATTTGTGACAAGTTCACATAAAAAATACGCACGTACAGAAAAATCTGGAATTAATTCTAACATTTCTTCAATTCCTTTTCGGTGTTTCTTCGCTTCCGCCGTTTTTGATGTTATAATAAATGGAGTTAGGATGTTTAACTGTCAATGTTGCCTTCAAAAATGACAGTAGTAGAAGTAGTTATTTCTATATTTTAAGTAGTTAATATTATCCAGGGAGAGAGACTTAACTTCTGAGGTAATAGATTCTATCCCTAAAGGAATTAGTATTATCCAGAAAGTGTCAAGCATATTTTTACTATGCCAAAGAGAGGAATGCTCTTTTTTAATATGGCATCTTTTATCCCTTGTTCTTTTGTGTGGAAATAATTGAATTCCTTATTGCACTAGAATATTAAGCGCACATGGAGGAAGTGAAATAAAGATGTTCATAAGGCTTTGCCAATATTCCCCGGTAAATAAAGCTTGTATTATCCATGGTATCATTTGTTATTATATCACTATTTTGTACCCATTTTTGTTGCTATTATATTTGATGCGCACGGTTCCCTTCTAAAGAAAGCATTCACGATAGTTGGTAGGCATGTACTAGTCATAACTTGTCATGAGAACGTCAATCAATCCCTTCCCTATACATTAGAATTTACCAATAGACGAAAAGTAACTAAGTGTGAAGTAACACTTTTAGGATAATATTTTTACTTTTTTTGATTAAATGTGGTGTAACTTATCTCCTACTTATTGAATTAACGAATTGGGAAAAATATGTTTACTGTACAGTGTTAAAGAGGAGTAGAGCTTATCTTTGTTGGAGTAAAATTATTTTTCTTTTTTAACGCATTTTAATCAGGAAAAAAATAACAATAACACTAAATTTGTTAAGCAATGCAGCTTTTCAGGAGATAGTTTATCCATATTGTAAAATCGGTTAGGGGAATAACACGTTATCCCAAAAAAGATTATGCGTGCATATGCATATGTGCATTACTTTAAAGAAACTTCAAAATAAAACAGTACACGTCACTAGAAACAGTACTTTCTCCAATTTCTACAACCATTCGGTGTAAAAGGTTGTATTCTACTCGTGTAACACAACAATTCCATTTTCCCCTTATTTACCTACTCGATTTCTTATACGATGTTCTCGTATTAAATCGTAGAGATATTTTACGCTTTCATTGGGTGCTCCCCTTGGCCAAAACCTTGTTCCGCCTCTGTCGTAGTATCTGTTACACATGAAAAAAAAAATTAATAATAAAATGTACACGTCTCAACCGTTTGTATCTACGTATACAAGAATACGTTAGGTTTCCCCGCTAAAGTAAACAAAAACATTTCCAAGTCCCATTTAACCAAGATAAAAAAGATTAAGAAATAAACAAAATATATTACGTAAGAGGTTTCGAAGCGAGAGCACACGGTGATGACTGCGAAGGCCGTCCACGGCAGTCTCTCAAGACAGTTAGTTACCTGTACGAAAGTTTAGTTACCTGATTCAAGTCGGTCGCGTGACGTCGTTTGAGCAACAACCAGCACCCGGTCTCAGCGAAAAAAGCGAATGTTTGTTGTTCGATTTTTATGCTCCCACCCGCCCTCGATTTTCGAGAAGTCCTAATTAAGAGTGATAGCATGTGACACTTTAATTAACACCTGTGGTTAATTAGAAGAGACGAACTTCGTTCCAAAAACAATAACGGCCGTGCTCGCCTCTTACATGACAGAGTTTATTTTTTCCCGGCGTTGTTTACCAAGTTTCGTTCTCGACATCACCTTGGAGTAATTTAAGGATATTTCAAGGTACGTTGTCACTGCGTTTTATTTTATTTCCTTGCGAGCCACAACCAAGTTCCTTCGCACAAACCGAGCATCATCCATTTAATCTTGCCAAAAACACGACCGCGTAAAAGTGAAACTTTTCAACTCAGCACAGCAATTGAACCGAACCTTTCTAAACTGCATCAACTTTAAAGTAGGTCGTTCTAATGCAGTAGGCGTTGACATTTCTTAGTTCCTCGATTAACAATCGTCCGGTATGCTCTCGAATGGTTTCGACGTCTAACAATTTTCTCCTATTAAAGAGTCAAAACGTACCAATCCTGTTTATATTTTTTTCTATTTGCGTTGTTTTCGGGTTCCTTGTTTAACTCATCGTTTATATTTCCGCGCTTTGTTTTGGCGCGCGAAAACTTTCGTTTTTCTCATCATCGAATACAATTACGTCACTGAAATCGATCATATTAACGTCGTATTTTCATATTTTTGCAGCGTAACTTCAATTTCAGCGCGTAAATTTCCAAAACAATTTGAAAGAGATCGTATATTTATTTGTATTTCTAGATCATGTAGTCATTGAATAGAAAGCTTATTGTTTAATCTTTGTAATAATTCTATCGCTTGATTATTTAATAGAAAAGAAATTCAAAATATCATTGAAATTTCATTTAGAAGTCAGATACAAACAAAATATGAAAAAATACTTTAATAGAAATTTTACTACAATACCTGGAAATTAAATTAAATTTGGAAATTCTCTTGATAATAAAAGTAAATATTGACTTGATAATGTTATCTTACTCGGCGTGTTTCGCTTCACCTACAATATTCCAGGAGATTAATATAAAACGATCTTTCTCATGACTTTTTTTTGTCAGGAGAAATTCACACATGTTTTTAGTTCAGAGAAAATTGTGAATTGAATAAATATGAAACCATAAGTATTAGCTGTATACGTTAAAATTAATTCTTATTTACTTAATCTGACCCTCACTATTTTTGAAAATACGAAATTCAGAAATGCAACGAAAATATTGAAGTTGAAATTGTGTTTTTTTCGGTCTTTTATTATAGTTTCGTTGCTTGTTCAGTATAAAATGGATAGAAAAATTATAAAAAGGACGTTTTTATTTATTTTTCTTTCTTAATGCTTTAACTACCATATTATTATATAATATATATTATCTTATTAAACTCATTTAGGTTTTCTTAAAGTAACTCATTAAAGCATCAGAAATTTTATTTTATTAGGTTGGCGACACGTAGGTAGATACTTCAAAAATAACCTCCAAATTGACATTTGTTGGTTTCACTAATTATAAACATAACCTCCAAAATGACGTTTATTTGAAATTATATTAAGCACAATCAATATCATCAACCGCCGCAAAACAAAACAGAATTTTCCTACATTTAGAATTGAGGTTTCTTTACATCTCTAAACTAAAACAAAAAACAATGTATAAAACACACGTTTCACTAGATATTTGTCCATAAGAGAACTCACTTGTTCATAAGAAAACTCGCCACAAGCGGCTCGTTTTCGTTACTTTTAAGATACTATTAGATATACAGCGAAGAGCACAGAAAACGTGCCGTGTCTTCAAGCTAAAATACCCAGACTTTAGCTATGTGGTCGTACTTTTTGATTACAAAAAACTGTAGCCACCGTTGAAATGTCGTTATATCTGGATTCTGGATTTGGTAAGGGGGCGAATAAGAATTCACGTGCACTTAAGCCACAATTGGGCCCATTGTACTACCCCCAGGTTCAGCAGTATTTCTTCGAGCCATCCCACCCTTTCGATGAAGCCAAGAACGTCCGACAGAAGGGCACTGCGAATTCCAGCCATGTTAGGCCAGAACTCCCCTAACATGGGACCTCTGATAAAGGCGAGTGCGGGGTAATCACAGAGGATATGCTCTAAGCTCTATGCCGTTTCTTCCTCTAAGTTACAGCCTCTACAGATTGGACTGTCTGCTAAACCAATGCGATGCATATGTTTGTTTAGTTTACAATGTAAAGTATTCCTAAGACTAGACGTAGTCTTCTTCTAGGTAGTTGCATGCAGAATCGTGTCAGTTTGAGCGAGGGAGCCGTTGTAGTCTTTTTTGCTTGGTGACACTTGTCTAGATTTACCCATCTGTCGATATGTCGGATTGTGGCTGGTTCGGGGCCCCAAAAGGGTTGCCCCGAGCCCTGTCTAGCCAGTTCGTCTGCCTGCTCGTTGCCAAATGTTCCAGCGTGTCCTCTAACCCAAATGAGTTGCAGGGTATTGTATTTGGTCACTTGTTCTAGTGTGCCGTGATATTGGAGTGTTAATCCTGAGGATATTTTGTTTCTGTTTAAAGTCAAGAGTGCCTCCCTATTATCGCTAGCTATCCTAACGATTTTATTCTGGACACCCCTATCCAGGATTGCTCTTGCACCTTCTATAATGGCAACTAGCTCTGCTTAGAAAACAATTGTCAGTTGGCCAAGTGCTAAGCTCATGTGAAGGTCCAGGTCGTCGGAGAAAATTCCTGCACCGGTACCTTCCAAAGTCTTAGATCCATCAGTGAAGATGGATATATCGGGTTTGAGTGCTTCTTCAGCGTTCAAGAGAACGTTGAAGTGCTTCTTGAATACATATATCGTCAACCACCGCCACAAAAAGAGGAATTTCTTGTAGAGCCTCCTCCAGGATGAAGTGGTGTCTACCTACGAGATCTTTATTATTCCACACCTTTTTTTGCCCGCAACCTAAGGACCGATCCCAGTGCCATCTCCTCCACATATATATTCAATGGAGGGAGGCCAAGGATGGCCTCTAAGGTGGCGTTGAAATGTCGTTATGTTCAACGATAGTCACTTAAGTGTACCAGCTGCACTGGTGTAAAATGAAACTGTATACGTTATGAAATAACGTTAGCAGTTTGATTATTATGACATTGTAACCTAATCTCTGAATCAGAACTGACAATTGAAGCTGGATACTATCTAAAATAATGACATGTTTTCTGTGCTCGCCACTGTACTTATATTCATAACTTTTTTAACACCAGGAAGATTTTTAATCGACTTTTCAAATTTTAATTATCGTAATTTTCTCCAAAATAGGGAAGAGAAAGAAAAACCTTCTACGCTTTTATTTTCAAAATTATCTTTCAGATCCTCTTAATGAAATGTAGCTCCTACATTTCTCCCATTCTAAGTAAAATAATTAACTTCTCTTTTTCATCAGGTCAATTTCCAAATTTATTAAAACATTCAACAGTAATTCCTATTCACAAGAAACATGCTCAAACCAACATAGAAAATTATAGACCCATATCACTATTAAACTCATTCTCTAAGATCATAGAAAAAGCAGCATAAAATAGAATAACCGATTACTTAAACAAATATAATCTACTATCTCATAACCAATATGGTTTTCGTGAGGGTTATTCTACCGAAACTGCAGCCATCCATTTTGTGCAATCCATACGAAACGCTCTCAATTCTAAGCTTAAAGTGGTCGGTGTCTTCTATGACTTAACGAAAGCTTTCGATAGTCTAAATTTTAATTGAATATTACATAAACTAAATAACCTGGTCTTAGAGGTAAAGTTGTAAAATGGCTCGAATCATATTTATCTGAACGCAAACTGCCTGTTAAAATTAATGAGCACTACTCTAACATTTTTGATCTTACTATGAGTGTACCCCAAGGAAGTGTCCTGGGTCCATTAATCTTTCTATTGTTTATAAACGACATACCTAATCATATTACTGAGGAACAAGTATACATATGTTTGCGGATGACACTACAATTTTAGTTACTGCATCGAATTACTGTTCATTGGAAGAAAAATTAAATATTGTTACTAAACAATTTAACGAATGGTGTAGCAAAAACCGATTGATTATTAACTATAACAAAACAGTTTGCATCGATTTCTATTATAAAATTATGAAAATTAATTAAAATTGTGTAACTGGCAAAATAGAAAGTGTTAGGAAAGAGTGTATACATATATTTCGGCCTTATTGAGCCTCATCAGAACTCTGTATCTTAAAAAAAATTTGGTTTATTGAAAAATTTAGAAAAACTTACCCCTTTTTTGAATTTCTACAATCCCAAAAAACAGGAATTAATGATAAAAATATGAAAATCTTTTGCAAATTATACAAGGAAGCGATTGCATTCTCTAGTAAAATCACAAAAGTGATATTTTTAAAAATATTTGTTAGATGTTACTAAGGCAACAAATTGACAATTATAAAATGAAGTTTTCTTGCCAGATGAAAATTATGAAAATTAATTAAAATTGTGTAACTGGCAATATAGAAAGTGTTAGGAAAGAGTTTATACGTGTATTTCGGCCTTATTGGGCCTCATCAGAACTCTGTACCTTAAAAAAAATTTGGTTTGTTGAAAAATTTAGAAAAACTTACCCCTTTTTTGAATTTCTACAAGGAAGCGATTGCAATCGCAATTTGCAAAAGATTTTTATATTTTTATCATTAATTCCTGTTCTTGTTTTTTGGGATTGTAGAAATTCAAAATAGGGGTAAGTTTTTCTAAATTTTTTTGAGATACAGAGTTCTGATGAGGCCCAATAAGGCCGAAATACATGTACAAACTCTTTCCTAACACTTTCCATATTGCCAGTTACACAATTTTAATTAATTTTCATAATTTTCATCTGGCAAGAAAACTTGATTTTATAAAATTATGATCACCACCAATACATTTAGATATAAACAAATAGAACAAACTACATACCAGATTCTTAGGGCTTACAATAGATAGACACTTATGTTGGGCCAATCATATTGACAACGTAACATCGAAGTTGCAAAAGTGTTATTATTTGATCCTGAGCTTAAAAAACATTGTCATTACTAAAGATCTACTAAACATATATTTCAGCACAGTCTATCCCCACATTAGTTACATGATATGCGTTTGGGGCCAAGCTGTTGATTTGAATAGAATTTTTATCATTAAAAAAAGAATTATAAGACATATTTAATCTCAGTCCACGAACGTCCTGTAAAGAAACTTTTAAAGTTAATAATATATTAATTGTTGCTTCAATATATTTATATAAACTAGTTACATATGTACATGTACACTCCAACAAATTTAATAAGGCCGAAAATGTCCTTACACATAACACCCGTTTTAAAGAAAGTCTACGTCCTGAGCACCCGAATACATCTCAATATCAAAAATCGCCGTTTTATGCTGGAACTATCTATTACAATAAACTTCCCAAAGATCTGAGAGAATCGAGAACACCATCTTTATTTAACACAAAACTAAAAAAGGTCGTAATAAATAGCTACCTTTACAGTATAAAAGAATTCTGCCGTTAATATATTGTTTCTTTTTTTGTTTTTATGTTTTACATTTTTGTTATACATATTTTTGATGTTATAATAACGATATAGTTGTGATATATTTTAATATATCTTGTTTCACGAAGACACCCATGTGAATGGAAACAAGTTTAATAAAAATTATTATTATTAATAACTGAAGAATACGTTTTTTAATATACGTTGTTCTCTTTATATTTTGCTCTTATCTTTATTCATTCGTCTTACTTCTGACGAAAATGCTTCACTTATGTAATTAATTTTTGAGATTTTCCCAGCAAATTCCAGTTTAATTCAAGCCTAATTAATAATAATAATAATAAAGTCTTTATTGCACTCATAAAGTATAAACTACAAAACATGGAAAACATAGAAAACTAAATAAGTAAACTACTTTTTTTGCTAGAATACAATTCCAAGGTGAGATTCAGATTGATTTTTTATGTTGTATTTACTGTTCTTCAAACAATTCCAAGTTTCATCTGCTAAATAAAAAATGACAAGTAGTTCTAATTTGTTTGTTTATTTCAGTTAGGAATTTTCTTATGCATAGATATTTGGAATTATACATTTCTAATTATTTAATTTGTATTTACTTATTTATTTGTATTTACTCTGGGATAAATTGTTATCCTCCTAATCGGTGTTACAATATAAATAAAGTTTTATCTGAAAAGTTGTAATGCTTGGTAAATTTAGTGTTATTGTTATCTTTCCACAATTAATAGATCTAGAAATAAATGTTAAAAAAACGTGAAATAATTTTACTCTTACAAGAATAAGCTCAACTCCTGTTTAACACCGTAAAGTAAACATATTATTCGTAATTCGTTCATTCAGTAAGCGTGAGATAAGTTACACTAAATAGTAAAATGTTTTATCTGCGTCGATGAAAGACATCACCGCATTTAATCCAAAAAAGTAAAAATGTTATCCTAAAGCTAGTTCACACTTATTTACTTTTCATCTATTGGTAAATTCTGATGTATGAGGGAAGGGATTAATTGATGTTCTCATTACATGCCTAGCAACTGCGGTGATTGCTTGCTTTAGAATGAAACCGTCATTTTATTTATTTGTGCATGAAATATAAAAGCAACAAAAAAAAATGTTGATATAATACCGGGCAATATAGGCAAGGCCTTATGAACATCTTTATTCCACTTCTTCCAGATAAGCTTAATATTCTAGTGCAATAAGGAATCCAATTATTTCCACACAAAAAGACAAGGCATAAAAGGTGCAACATTAAAAAAAGTGCATTCCTCTCTCTGGAGTTGTTAAAATATATGTTAAGGTAGAGTGTAGAATTTTCCTGAAATCTGAATGAAATTTAATTGTGAAAATGTACATTACTAATGAAATGTTTCACAGCTTCGATTATAAATTATAATTAAAATCAGCTTACAGACAAGAAATTTACGTACAACACGTTGCAAATGTTTCAAGAATTCGCAGAAAACATGATTGCAATGAGTAAATAACGCGTTGTAATTTTAAAATCTTATTAACCATGCCTGCTCATAACTTATTAAATTTTGACGCTTTCTGTCTTTCGCTTGCACATTCCATTCACCACAATTTGCAAAGCAAGTATGCAAGTTTCAGGGTCGATCTTATTTTGTCGGATTTCATAAATACATTTCCAATAGCACTAACGTATGAATAATGAGACGATTTGCAGTAAACAATCGTTTTAAATGCATAATTTATGCCGAGGTTCTGCTTTAGAACAACAACAAAAATATAACGACCAAAACAATAATAAACATTTTTCAGTTCAGTTTGAGAAAACGAATATTATTATCCGAGGTCTGGTAAGCTATATTTCATGGTTTGAAGCTGAGGTGAAAAGAATTAAAATATGTAAAACTATTGATGCAATTCAAACTATTAAGGTAAAATAATCTTAAATAAAATCGCCAACTGATAATTTAAGGTGCCCCAAACGGTTTTAGTTCGAACGGGCTCTCTTGACTGCCGTTCCCTTTTTGCGAGAAGACTTATCTCGGAGAATATCAAAAGAGGGCCTGAGCAGAGAGATCTTGGAGAAAGAAACCGCACCGAAGAAGGACAGGTGTTTAAATGTATTCAACTACATCACATTACGATGTTTCCATGTTCAGCCTTGTTTCGTATAATGTAACGATTTTGACGATCGATGTAAACCAGATAGTATTGTTTCTGAGATCAGGTCGATCGTAATCTGTCCTGACAAAAAAATATTTTACGTCGGACCCGTTTTGACAAAATATCGCTTAATACCAGCTCCATATAAGAAAAGGTCTCAACTTTGCTTATGCATATTGTTATAAATTATTTTTGGGCCGAAGAAGGATTGCATTCTCTACAAAGTTTAGAAATTATTGGATTTAATTTGCATTTCAATCAACTCGAAGATATGTAATAATAACCTAATAATAACAATAAGAACTTTATTTTCATCTCTTATACAAATAAAAACATAATTTTAACAAGTTTAACTTAATTGTGGAAAAAGGTAAAGTTCAGCTGAATTGCTTGATGCAATTCTCTGTTCTTCCACTCATAATTGGTTTTCTTTTTTGATTCTGCCTTTAGTCAAACGCACGTCGAGAAACTCCTAGTAGTAAAAAACAGAATTTTACTGACATTAACTTTAATGACAGCACTTTAAATAGCAATGGCTGAATTTGCAGTGACGTACCACTTATTTTTTTTAACATTCACGCATTTGGCCGACTCTGTGGGTGTTCAATTAGCGGCATTTCTTACCCACATGCAAGTATATGTCGGTCATGACGCTATATGCACATACTATTAACCCCAAACAGTAGTGAAGGTTAAAAAAATTTTTTTTTGTACTGGTACCGCCCGTTTTTTGATTTGAGAAATGAACCACGGAAAGGACGAGTTTCCAAAATACAGCTGGTCCCTTTTATTTTTTTTTTTAACTTAATTATGGTAATATATGTTAGTGTTCAAACAAAAAACCGAGAATATTTGTGAATACATTGAAATTCGATCTATCAGGTATTGTATGTTTTGCCTTCGTATTAGAATAGTATCATTAATTATCTTACTGTTAGAGTACGGTACATTTTAATAAAATTCCAAACCGTTTTGACGTATTTAATTAGCAGTACAATGATCTGTTCGAATAATAAACTCACATCTCTTCTGTGAATCGTCATGTTGAGTCGGCGGCTTAATATTGTAATTACAGCCCGGTATCATCCTTATACTTAACCATTTACCCCCGAATTAAATCTGCCAGCAATCACAGCAATCAATCACGGCAATGTGCGCCTAAAAAGTTTTAAGACCGACGGCGAAAATTCCACAGACCAACCCGAAAGATGCCATAACTACCTGGGCCCCGAAAATAATAGTCCTCGGCCATATAATGAAGTTTTATTTTCATGTCTATTGTTGCCCGTGAATGGGGATTATAAAATTTTGCTTTTGGTTCTTGAAGTGGTACCTGTTGCGCTTTTTGTTGCCGTTGAGTGAATTCACCTACCTGTTACTTACGCCTAGAAATTAATACTTAGCAGGCAGACGTTGCGTTTCAAGTACTTGCGTACTCTTTGACTTCCAGATAAATATGTGTTCCTTTCAATTTAGGTATGTTTTCCGTGAAAGAAGCAAATTTAGTATTACAAACACAGGACAAAAAAATAAATAAAATTATAGAGATTGAAAGATACCATGAGGAAGAAAGCAACGACATTTAAGAAAATGCTTGGGATATTCAAACGAAGCAAAGGAAATGTATTGCATGACATTATACGATAAAACCAGTCAATTACCTGTGTCATGAACGGCGAACGCTGTATAGTTATGACTGCATTAATCTTTGATTGTGTTAGAAGCCGGAATCAATTATTATGAACGCCCTGGAACAGCAAGACATCGCCTGTGAGATTTCTACTGAATTCCTTTTGAGTACATTATGCAAATGCAAGTGGATTTTGCAATAGACAGTGAAGAATTGAATAAGTTAAGTTTTTGAGCCATCAATTTTAATATAACTGCGAACAAATTTCTTTTATAATATTTACATTAAACAAACCAGTGCATTCAGCAATTAAGGTGTGGCAAAAATGCAAGACGGTTAGAACTAATAGTTTCTTGTATGGAAATATTGTCAATAGTAATTAAATTTAAAAAAAAATGAATATTAATGAAAAATTGTGTTAAGTAACAATATAAATGACCAAAGTCTTAAACATTCTTAAAGCAAAATTATATTGAAAAAAATCGTAGCATCGCTTAAATATAAGGTAAACAAGCTCGTTAATTGTTAAATAAACGAGCATACTTAAGCAGCATAATTTAAATACTTAAAGTGAGTTCGACTTTGAACACGTGTGCATGCAGTGGAATTCTCGCTCGCTCGAAAAATTTCGAAATAATTCCCATCAGCAAAACGGTGCTACGCCAATATTTCTAGCATGAACAATGGGTTTTTTAGAGCACATACGTTTCCAAATTGCAGCAGGACAAAACAACGAAAAGTGGAGCTATATATCTTCAAGTCGCGACGTAAGAGCTTGTAGCGAGTTTCTTTAAGTGGATTCCGCTTGAAAATCGCGAAGAATGTATTTATAATAGGCCTGCCCCCCCTGCCTTATTTTGTCTTATCTCGCGAGACGTCGGAAATATTGGAATCCAGAAGCCGCAATTATTTTGCCACATAACTCTGTAATTACTTCGAATTATTGCGGACATTTTATTAATATTATGCTGGGGGATTTTAAATGTTTTCATAACCGTTTCTAGGATCCTTGCAAATCTTGAATAACAAAATTCCTTGCAGCTGAAACGTTTTTGCTTTACATTCACTTGTCACATACATTGAGCGTGGCGTATTTACGTAAAGAAGGTGAATAAATACATTTCAATGAATCGAAACTATTTTGTTTTGGGTTTTTACATTTCTATCAGTCTGACTCTCAATAAAAATTGTTTAGTTGAAATCTTTACTTTTCATAGATAACGCGTTTCTTATTTTATTCCATAACTTAAAAAAAGTGTTGTCTTGATATCAGTGTTGCTTGTCAAGATAGACAATGGTAACCGAGCGAACGTAAATATCATTAATTTCGTTGTTTTTATGTGCACCGCTGAATATTTTTAGCAGCTGTAAATTCCACGAAAAAGCCGAGTCTACGAAATGCAGCTAAGCATTTACCTTTAATTTTAAGGACGAAGCAGACAAGGACGGGTGATTTATTTGGCCGCCGAACGGATAGAGATAAAATCTATCCGCCCTGTGTTCTTGTGGGTACTGGAGAATTTTTCTTAAATAACTCGGAATCCTCGGCTAACCGTGACAACCAAATAAACTGCCCGCCATAATGAAATAAATATTCACCAACGAACAAAAGCTGTAGATGAAATAAAAACACATAAAAATCTGGAGTTAATTCTAACACTTTTTTCAATTCCTTTTCAGTGTTCTCTTGCGGTGTTAAAATAAACGAAGTTAGGACATTTAACTTTAAAAAGTGTTAATGTTGTCTTCAAAAGTGGTATAGTTATTTCTACCTTTTAAGGAGTTAATATTATCCAGGAAAAGAGAGAAACTTAATTTTTATTATCCAGAAAGTGTCAACCATTTCTATTTTCAAAAGAGTTAGTATTATCCAGAAAATGAAAGAATCTTTACTGTTGTGGCAGGCACTTTTATCTTAACTTATATTTTAACTACTCCAAAAAGAGGAATGCACTTTTATTAATATTGCATCTTTTATCTCTTGTTTTTATGTGTGGAAATAATTAAATTCGTTATTGCACTATAATATTGAGCTTATTTGGAGAAAGTGGAATAAAGTTGTTCACAAGGCCTTGCCAACATTCCCCGATAAATAAAGCTTGTATCATCTACGGTGTCGTTTGTTATTGTAACACTATTTTTTACTCACGTTTCGTTGTTGTTGTATTTAATGCGCAAATAAAATGACGGTTCCATCCTAAAGCAAGCATCCACTGCAGTTGGTAGGCATATACTAGTTATAATATATATAATGAGAACGTCAATCAATCCCTTCCCTTATACATTAGAATTTATCAATAGAGGAAAAGTAAATAAAGTTGAACTAAAACCTTTAGGATAAGATTTTTACTTTTTTGGATTAAATACGGTGATGACTTTAACCAATGCAGATAGAATATTTTACTATTTAGTGTAACTTATCTCCTACTTATTGAATTAACGAATTATAGATAATATGTTTATTGTACGGTGTTAAGCAGGAGTAAAATTATTTCACCTTCTTCTTAAAACTTATTTTTAGACACATTTTAATCGAGAAAAGACAACAATCACATTAAATTTGTTAAGCATTACAACTTTTCAGGTAAAACTTTATCGAATCGATCTTACTTATGCATTACTTGCGTAAATCGTCGGATTGCGTAATGCAACAACGATAATTGTTAGCAAAAGGATGTGTGGCGTGGAAATTTCAACGCTAAGTGACAACACAATATTCCTTCCTACTTACAGATATCGATCATAATTACCGCACAAAACTGGAAACGATGAAGTACAATGCAAAGCAAATAAATCAACGTCGGTAATCCTGGTAAATCAAAGAAAAAAACTTTTCCGGGTGATCACGTGGGAGTTGAATTATAACCATTTGTATCTTATCGGAGCTTTTAATATTTGTTTCGAAAGTAATTAATCAATCAATCTTACGGTGGTTAACGAGTTTCTTTGATTATTCGAAACATCTGTTGCAAGTTATTCGACCCTTTTCTGATTCGTTCTGCTTAGTTAGCGTTCTGAAAACGTCCACGTAATTTTAACGCAGCTTCCAGGATTTATTTATCGCGTTCTTTGTAGCAGCACGAGATCGCAGTCCGGAACGAACAGGTAATATTTAATCAGTTTTAATCCCGAAATAGAAATTACACAATTTTTTGCTCCACATCTGTTATTATTAATGTAAACCGAAAGCGTCTGTTGATTCTGATTATCATAACAACGCAAATGTCAAGGTTTCACACATTCGTGACTGCACCGGCTGAAGGAACAGTCAGCTTTTTCGGTAACAGGAAGCAAATAAGATTTCAACTTAACATGCAACCGCCGCGTCACAAATTAATTCCGCCATCTAATTACACGTAAAATAAATGTAATTACTCGTGTCGTGGTTGAAATTCGTACGAATTGATTTATGTGCCACGTAAAGCAAAGAGTGTAATTACGCTGTGTACGTTACAACAATTACAACTTTAATGTCGGCTTTGCATAATATCATCGACAGCCTTTAATTTTATAGGTCTGTGATTCATGACGGAGGTTTCGGCTATCATTATTATTGTTACTATTCTCATTAATGAACTTTCATCAAACGGAATCTAACCTAATCCATTCCCATACGATGGTGATTGACTGACTTTGAACATATTATATCACGTATTTATGATGATCTGCCATGAGTGTTTCTGGTCGAAATTAATATTTCAGGCTATTACAAAAAAAATTATAATAAACGGAAGGAACCGAATCGATGTAATTCATACACACACAAACACTTCAGAAAACGATTGTTAGAAACTATTAATATATCTTAATAAATATTTACACAAGTATAAAAGATTTGAACCTAATCAAAGTATTAACGAATTTTAGTAGCAGTTGGAGAAATGCTGACAAAATAAATTAAAAGTGTCTGCAGAAAAAAATAGGCAAATTAGTTCGTGCGAACCTGACGTGTTTATCATGTTTTTGATTTTTAATTAATAGACTTGCTCGATCATTGCCAAGCAGTCGCCATAATTCTTTAAATTATCATGCAAAGATATTCACGGAATAGTTAAAGAACGATTGTGATATTGTCCAAAGGAGACTTTTGTAAACAATGGCATTATAAGTGCATTTTTTGGAATGGTTAATGATTTGTCGATTCTGTTACTAAACGTATTCTAACTTTCAAATGCACACATAGATGAATAGATTTATAGTAAATTTTTCCATAATAGATTGCAATTTTCTGTAAAAAAAGAAATTAACAATTCACTAAATTCCCTCGATGTAAATATTATCAGACAATGACAAATTAATAACTAATTGGTTTCATAGAGGATTGCGACGATTTAAATCAACAGATTTAAATCAAATCGTGTAAAAAAACTGATAAACTAAATAAATCAAACTTCAAAAAATTCAAATAAAAAGAACAATTTATTTAATAAATTGAAATGATCCCAGATAAACTCATAATGGAGTGAATATTAAAATTGAAAAATAATAAAACTCATATCTTCTCCATTGGATACATTGATGAAAAGATGAAACATGAATGAAGTCACGTTACGTACATATATGTTTCGGCCTTCTTAACTAAATGGCCATCTTCAGGCTATAAAAACGTGAACGCATGTGTTAGATACGAAAAATTTTTAAATATTGAAAAATATAACTTCATTCGGTAAGTTATATTTTTCAATATTTATATGGAACCGT
The DNA here is from genome assembly GCA_039766575.1 of Serrognathus titanus. Lineage (NCBI taxonomy): Eukaryota > Metazoa > Arthropoda > Insecta > Coleoptera > Lucanidae > Serrognathus > Serrognathus titanus. Next base: position 4,156,890 of record CM077911.1, read on the forward strand.
CATTTTATTTACGCATTAAATATAATAGCAACATAAAGTGGGTAAAAAATGACAAATGATACCATAGATGATACAGATTTATTTATCGGGAAATATTGGCAAGGCCTTATGAACATATTTATTTCACTTCTCCGGACATGCATAAGAAATTCAATTATTTTCATACAAAAGGATAAGGCATAAAAGATGCAATATTCAAGAAAGTGCATTCCTTTCTTTCTCCTATGGCAGAAGTTAAGTCTCTTTCTCTCTCTCTCTCTTCCTGGATAACATTAACTCCTTGAAAGATAGACATAACAACAGCAAGGATTAAGCTGCCACTCTTATAGATAACTTTAACACTTTTTAAAGTTAAACGTGTTAACTCCGTTGATTTTAACACCAGAAACGAATCTACGCGAGGGACTACCGAAAAGGAATTGAAAAGGCTTAGAATTAAATCCAGGTTCATATGTGTGTAACGCATTTGTTGTTCTTCTTCATTAAAGTTTTTTTCTAGAAAACAAACAATAAAATTATAGAAAGTTAACTAAAAAGGCTCCAGAGCAACAAAGCTACTCTTTTTTTCTTGCCGAATAATAAATAATTCTATCACGTATTTGTAACAATTTTAACACCTGAAACTTACTCAAGAATTTTAAACTGATTAAGATGCATGACGTAGGTGTGTACCCTACGTGGCACACTCCGTCCGAATATCCGTTAGAAGAAGCGAAGGGCACGGGCCAAAAACGGCCCAAGTTCAAACATCTCTCTGGCTCTGGTGTTTACAAGTGACGCAACTGCACATGCAAGCGAGTAGGCGTTGGTTTCTCCTTCTGGCTCCTACTACGACGCCTACGTTTTCGGAGACACCCGGTCGAATAGTGAAATAGGCGAGAGTTGTGTCGTATACCGCATGTTTTGCAGACCGACAAGATATTACGTGATTTATTTTCATTTTGTTAGCTTTAAACCATATTTGAAAATTGCATAAATTCATCAAACCTCTTAAATAAAAAACTTCTTTTAAAAGAGAATTAAATTAAAAAAAACATTAAAAGTTTATTTGATGATGGTCATATTAAAGTTAATCAGTAATTCTATTGCTTAAGTTTCTGAGCAATCCAAAGATATACTCCTTACTAAAGAACCGTAAGGCTTCCCATTAGGATTCTACGTTCATACTACTACTGTGAAACATAAAACTAAATTCTCGGTACCTGTACAGTTGTCCGTATCTATGTTATTCCTAATTTTGTTAACTCATACCGTAACCGTACGCAGAGAAGAATAAAGACATTATTCCCGTTGTTATATTCGAAGCCACAAATACAATTAGATACAGGTGAACCCACGTAAATCTACCCAAACAATCATCGCTCAAGTACCATATGTTAATGTGCATCAAAACCACCTGAGACAAGCTTTCACAAATTTCTTGCACGAGGAAAAAAAGGGGAGTGGTAAAGAGCCCAAGGAAATGGAGAAAATGATGCTCAAAATGTACTTTTTCATTATTTCCAATACAGTTTTATGATCAAACAAAGGTGGACTTTTAGCGATTTGAACTTCCAAGGTCCATAACATTCTAATTTTGATTGTTACTTTAATATACACAATACAAACTTTATTACATATGTATGTATGTACATATTCAATTCGGAATTCACGTGAGAAATGTGCAAGACGTAATAAATCAACAATCTTTGAGAGGAATGCACGGGAATGGTTGGAAATTATGATAAGTAGGATGAACATAATGTAACAGAAACCATTTGTCACGGCATTTTATACGTTCCCTCAGTAAAATATTGAATTCTGTATTATTCACGTTATTGATTTAACCGACTTTCTCTTCTGTAAAAAGGTTTCATCAGACGCAGAAGTAATTTTCTCATGAACTTAATCCTATAAGCTCATTAAGGCTCCTGCGATTCCGCGCAAGTAAGTCGCTAATTAAGGAGGAATCCGGGCCCGAAATTTCGATATCACGAGTTCCATTATTGTCAACGTGCCGAACGTTATTAGCCCCGCCGGTATCGAGTGTACAATCTTTAATCACGACTCCGGGAATCGTTACTCGGAATGAGTATTCGAAATTATTATCGCGGTAATAATACGCTGTAGGTACGGCGTTCCACCATCGAACAGGACACGCCCGCCGATCTTTACTTATACCGGCCGAGTCACGACCGGGCACATCTTTTGTTGCGTCGTGAAAGACATTCTTGTAGCAATTACCGGGGAATTATTGGGTGTTATTGATCACTTACGTGATCATCTGCTAATGGTGATAAGTTCTCGTGAAAAAAAAATAAATAAACGAGTTGCCCCTAATCTGTGCCACAATATGAATAAAATTTCACCTGAAAATTGTAATGCTTAACAAATTTAGTGCTATTGTTGCCTTTTCTCAATTAAACTACGCCTAAAAATAAGTTTTCAAAAGAAGGAGAAATAATTTTAATCCAACAAGGATGAGCTCAACTCCTATTCAACACCGTACAGTAATCATATTATCCATAATTCCTTAATTCGATAAGTTACACTAAATAGTAAAATATTCTATCTGCATTGGTGAAAGTCATCATGGAATTTAATCCAAGATAGTAAAAATGTTGTCCTAAAGGTCTTAGTCCACACTTATTTACTTTTCGTCTATTATGACGTTATCATTACAAGTTATGACCAGTATATGCCTACTAACTGCGGTGAATGCTTGTTTTAGAATGGAAACGTCATTTTATTTGCACATTAAATATAACAGCAACAAAAAGTGGGTAAAAATAGTGATATAATATCAAATGTTACCACAAATGATATAAGCTTTATTTACCGGGGAATATTGGCAAGGCGTTATGAACATCTTTATTCCACTTTCTCCTGATATGCTTAATATGCATTAAGGATTCAATTATTTCCACACAAGAGAATGAGGGATAAAAGATGCAGTATTCAAGAAAATACATTTCTCTTTTTGGAGCAGTTAAAATATAAGTTAAGATACCAAGAGTAAAGCTTCTTTCATTTTCTGGATTATACTATCTCCATTACGGATAGTGTGCTGCTTGACACTTTTTGGATAATACTAATTCCTTTAGGGATACAAACTACTATCTCAAAAAGAGAGAGACTTATCTCCTTTCCTAGATAATATTAACTCCTTGAAAGTAGAAATAACTATGCAACTTTTGAAGACAACATTACCACTTATTAAAGTTAAATGCCCTAACTTCGTTTATTTTTACACCAGACACGAATGGACGCAATGAAACACTAAAAAGAAGAATTAACTCCAAATATGGAATGGGGAAGTTCAACGATTGATTTCAACGATTTTTTAAGTATCCAAAGAAAAAATTAATTTTCACGTGTTGCTCCGTAACAATTAGGCCTGAATTCATAATAATTACACACCGAACAACGGCTACACGATCCACCGCGTGTTTATCAAAAACTAATTACGCTTTTTTATCATCTCGTTCCGTAATTGGCTCCGTGACTGGTATTTATAACAAGCAACGCAATTTACTCTTCGAATAAGCACCATAGTTCATTAAAGCTTCATCTAGCTAAGAAGAAACTATTATAATTTTTACGCCACCGTACACACGTGCTTCTTCGTCTCTTTCGCTTGTTTTTCGCAGAAAACTGCAATTAATCTTCGTCGGAGATTGGGGGATTACGCGAAGTAATTTTGCTTCAATTAAAAAAATAATTGTCTCGTTTCTGAAAAGTATAGAGCAATTTTCAAATTATGGTTATAATTTACAATAGTTGTTCTGAGATTAACGATCACTTTCAATAATTAAAACTATGTGTACAATGCAGCCTTATTTTGTTGCAAATAAAAATAAAATTAATAAAAGAGTGTTTAAAAAATTCAGTGTCTTTAGTTCTCCAGATATAAATAATCAATAATTATATCCAAAACTACCATATTTTATACGCACTTTATTAAGCTCTTATAAATGTTTATACGGCAAGTCTTTAAAACTTTGAGCTCTATAATTCGTTATTATAAACATATTTTCAGCACTAATAAAGCACTTACATTTCCAAAATGGGGCACAAATAATAAAGAAAAATAGTATTGTAGAAGTGCCTAAAAAGTAGCTTACGAAATAATGTCAACGCTGTTTCCTATATCGTATAAAGGTGTCTACAACTGCTACAAATATAATTAATAAATATATTATAAAACAATGGATATTATTACTTAATTACTGTGTACTTCATTCGTTTTATTACTGCGCACAAACTTTATACAGGTTTATAAATATACAGTAACTGACAAAAAGTTGGACATATATGGGAATTTCTTTATTATTGATTTCTCAGACAAATTTATTCCTTATGAAAGCCTCTGCTTCTTCCCAAACTCAAAATGCACATATCAAAATTTGAATACCTCTTGTCATATACCGAGGAAATCATAAGAGTAAAGTACCTTTATTTTTCAAAGTACGCGAAAATATTATTTGAAAAAGTTATAATACTGCTAATATGAATGCAATGAGAAATCAGATCAAACACTCAACAGAATTAAATGTTATTACATGTGGTTGTGCTCCACACATCTTAAACTTGCTATGTAAAAACCTGGAAATTAGTGAAATTAAGGAACATGTTATGTTCATTGTAATATATGATACTTCTGAAACAATCATTTTGCTTCAGCGACGTACGCGAAAGAAGGAGGAAAAAAGCTTATTTTACCTAGTAACGTAAGATGGAAATCACTTGCTGACTGCTTACATGGTTTTGTTGAAGCATGGCCCAAACTTTTTAAAATTAGCGAGGAACATAAAAATGAAATCGATAGTATAGTAAGGCAGAAAATTTCGAATATTGATTTGAAAAGGACAGCTAAAGATTTCTTAACAATACTGAATCCGATATCTGTTGCAATTGATAGGCTTCAAAGAAACGACAGATGTCGTAGAACAATTAAAAATTCTAGAATTATATTTTGAGCAAACTGAATTTACTCTAAGCCAAATGCAAAAATTTAGACATCGCTATGAACAGAGTGTCACTCCATACCATTTGCTAGCTTTCCTTCTGGACCCTACGAAAACGGAGCATACATTAACAGAAAGTGAAAAAAATTGTGCTTTAAATGCTGTAAATGATTTATACCCCAACATTGGTTTACTATTATCGTTGCCAGGAAAGATGAGCCCTGCGTCATTGGTTACCGACAATATCACAGACAAATATTTGATATTCACCGTCTTCTATGTCACACATGTAAAACAAAGATAGAAATATACATTATACGTCTTCTAAGTTCAAGACCTATCCACTAGAAAATAAAAAGAGCAGAACTTATATCATAGAGAGAGCTAGTCATATGTACATCTTTCTTAGACAGTTTTGTTCCATTACGATGTTGTTGATTTGACTCACGGTGCACTTTGTTTACATTAGTTTTCTGTCGCAAGTTTTAAGTGTCACTGTGCTAATTTCTAGTTGTGTTTGGAGTTTTTATTTTTTATTTCGTATGTTTATTAATCTCTAACCGTCTTTTTAAAGACAATTAGGACGTTTAAGAAAAAACTCAGTAATCCCCAGAAAAGTGTTGACGTACAACATGGTAGCCAGCCATGCTAGAGCTTGTGGAACGTACTTGCGTACATAACCTTAATCTTAATTGATCTGTCAAGTTGCTTGTCATTTTGACGTTTACTTTTTTAATTGTCATAAACCGGAAATACATTTCGTAAGAATGCAAGTGTTGATTTGACTTCGGCGTGTCGACTAACGTCGGACACGTAAATTTCATGACGCAAAACTCATCTTTCCTGGCGACGATAATACCATTGATGGATAGGTTGGTTTGGTTTGCAGTGGAAGTCTCGAGCTACGGTTCTGCTGAAACAGCTGTACAGAGGATGCTCGAGAGATCCACTGCAATCAAAACCGATTTGCAACAAAATGTTTTAAAAACTTTCAATATGCTTGGCCACCTTGTAAGGGATGACGTATTCAGTAGGTCCCGTAGAATGGGATTGTCGAAAGACAGTTGCATTATAAAATACCCACTCTAAGGAGTCCCTTAATAGGAAAGTTCTATGAAAATACGGGCTCTGCAGTATTTGCCAGCTGAGTATGAAATAAAGATTTTTCAAATTCTGATGTCTTCGGTAGTTCGTCTAATTTCTATTACTATTTTTTATATTATTCACTTATTCATATTCTTGAGATGACATTTCTATATTTTGTTTATGTTATTTAATCTTATGTTTAACTTTTTTGCGAAAACTTCCGGTTCTACTAAGCTTGCGTCCATCCCTTGCTTTTATAACCAGTGAACCGTCATTGCAAATGCAAATAGTGTGTCTTACTGAACAATTTTATTCGAACAATTATAAAACTATATTACTTTCATTTTACGTTTTAGTTTGATAATCGTTATATATAACCTTTACAGTCAACTACTAAACGTAATTTATAAAAGTATTTTGTAATGTTGTGTAACAAAAATGTTTCCCTAATGAAGACAATTCATCGTATGTTTGTTATTTTATTGTATTTAAACCATACTATAAAACAATAATGAAAACTATAGTAGTGTTTTTTAAAGGCTTTATTAAACACTCTCAGAAGCAAATATAACTTTCGTATAAATACGAAAAGCTACTACAAAAAACTGTAAATAAACTAATAATACAGTAATTTAGTTGCAGGGAGAAACACGTGTGTTACTAGGGCAGTTTAAAAAAAAGCAGGGCTTCGAGTGTTTTTTCTTAATTTTAATTTTAATTTTTAGTATATTATAAATGTTTAGTTTATTCCCAAGAGCAAAGTGTCTATAATTTCAATGAAGTCGGGAATTATAAATAATTACTGTAATTGTTCGATATTCATTCATAGTGCCAATCGTTTTTTCCGTTTAAGCCTGTCTGAATACGCACGAAGATAATTCTTACGACTTTGAATAACCTCAAGCATATTAATTAATTTTAATGGTTTTCGCACGAGTTTTACATTGCACTTTCAACGGCTGCTTATCAACGTATGGCATTCCATCTAATATGTCTCACAATCAACTTTTACAGTTCCGTCATATCATGAATCGTTTATAATGGCTTACAGCTGTGAATTCGGCATTTCAATTAATTATAAGCTATTCCAAAGAATTTTTTGAACATTTCTCCCATAATCTATGGCGGAACAATTCTCAGTCACCCTATTTAAATAGTGTTCTTTTGATTTATCGATCTTTTCACTTTTCATTTAAGCCAAACCCTGAACCTTGTGGTCTATTTTTGTTAATAAATCCTTGAGGTTCGGAAATCGTCCTGCTTTAATTTAAAATCATATTTGATCCTGTTCATATTCGTCAGTAGTATTTGTTTCCTAGGCGACTATAACTGACTAACATTTCACCAAAGAAAGACTCCGTATAAAATTAACCGAACCGGTTTTTTTTTTAATGCAGAAAACCTTGTACCTTAATTGTCCACGTTTATGTTATTTTAACTCGTCATTATTGTTGCTAATGAGGAGCAAATATTTCACCTGAACGGGTCTCGCTCCGTCGCCGCCGCCGCCGCCGACGTCCGTGACGTGATCGCGAGAATCGCACGTAACCGACGAATCAGATGGCGCTACGTTCGTTATTATTCACGATACTTCTTTCTGCGTCTACCCATTTTCGTAGGCGGCGCGCACTCCACGCACCATATTTGAAACCGGATCCAAGAAAGTGATTAAGTACGATGATCATATTTGAGCGGAAAAAAGGCGCATTTGCGGTAATTAAAAGTGAGCCGGTAGGTGGGAAAAAAGAAGGGAAAAAGACGTTAAGGAATGCTGTTGTCACAACGGACAACTAACGGGAAAGTAAAAGATTATGCCATATAACGGAGATTATTTTTAAAAATAAACTTTTTGGCGCTACATTATGTATAGGGGTATATTAAAAGGAAGAGTCAGCGTCGAACTACTTTACTAAATTCTTTTCACACGAAGATAAAAATCATCAACCGCCAAGACGCAGATACTTTCAGCAAGTTATTATTTGCTTCACGGTCAAAGCAGGTCTTATACTTTATCACCTTGTTAGTTGCGGTGAAGTATTATGATGAAATTTCCCAGAAAAAAAATATGTTTCTCCTTCCAGGTTTAACATTAACAATATTATTTTTCGTTTGCGTTGTTAGAAGTAGGTAGGCAATCTAAGATAAAAAAGTCGTCTGAAAGATAAAACGATCTGACAAGCTCATCCCATTCCCATTCTCATCTTCATGGCCCGAAGCCGACGAGATATTTAATACCCATGCGTTACGTAACCCACTAGATGCATTAGTTTAGACGTTCAACTGTAACACCTGTAAACGTTTCCTATCGTAGGCACCAGATTATTATACACAAGAACGACGAAACTTGAACATTCGCTTGTCAAAAATGGAAGAAATTTTCTTTTGTAACACAATAACGACGAGTCGTAAATAAATCACAACCAATTTCATCAAAGGCCGATATTTCGATTAAAACTTTTTTCTCTCCGCTGTTATACTTCTACCCGTAGGTGGAAGACTCAAACAATGGCCTGAAATTATTGGGTCGGAATCGATCTGGAGATTATTATATAACCTTGAGCTAGTGTTTATTTCCATCGCTGAAAACACGAGCAACAAAATTATCTTCGAACCCATCGACCGACGTGATCTATCTCACACGATGTGCACACCCACCAGCTACGTTTCTTTGTACGTACGTACAACGTTCTCCCTTGTTTATCTGCATTTGAATTTATTAGTGAATTGTTTGTTCCTTTTACAAGAAATCTCTGATGTTGATGGTGATGATGGTGCAAACTTTAACGGCCGTAGCTCGTTATGTTGTTTTTTTATGTTGTAAAACCTGAATTGTATTTATACCGTTCTTATTGGATTCATACGTCTAGAAAACTTGCAACTTAAAAATTTTGATTCCACAGGAAAATTGAACTTTGTACACAACACGCGGATACTTCCTAAAGTCAATAAGCAATTAGCCGACGTAGTACAACACGATGTGTCGTAGGTGATTCGCAAAAATGTGACTTATGTACTCGGTGAGGCCAGTAGTGTAGACGAAGCATAGCCTATGATTTTAGCAGACGTACTTGTACTGTATAGTAATTTACGAAAGAATTTGCAGGCGCCAATCGTAAAATTCAGAATGGGGCTCCCACAGTGACGGACTGTTGTAAAAAAAATCTCGGCGCCCAAAGAATAACAAAAAGCGATAAATCATGTAAATACAAATTAACGGAGCTCGAAAGCCCTCCTCTAACACACTCAAATTACATGGTGCGCCTATGTTTTTCACGTTGACAAGGTCGGCCTCAAACCTCTGTAATTAAACGGGCTGGATTTTAGGTGTCTTTGTTCTTTCCCTTTTGCTAGTCAAACATTTGGGTAATTTTTCATTTCTTATTTTATTAGTAACAATCTAACAATTTCACAATTGCCTTGTAACTTGTACTCGTAACAAGCGCTTAAAAGTGCTCATCTTTCTTTCACATTTCGACACGAATAATAACATCCCACCGAGCGCATTAACTTTTGATAGATTACAAACGAAGATAGACGCTCTGTACTAAACTGGAAAAAATCTAATCATCGACATTAATCGATAACCTGCCGCCGATCGAGTCGGGGCACTGAAGAAATCTTGTAACGTCATCCCTTCGCAGCCTCCTCATCTGATAACCACTCTACAATTAGTAGACCTAGAAGGTTTCTGGTAGATGAAACTTTTTGAAGGGGGTCTGACGTCCCAGCACGTTAACAGGTGACCCCACGTTGAGATCGGTTAACCTGCACCATGACTTTGTGAAACCGAGGAGCTCAGATTTTATGGTTTATGATAATTAATAATTTTCGAATGGAAAATTATTAATTAAAAAATTTTTCTGAACACTGAGATTTGAGAGTGCATGAGCGTAGTAAAACAGAAACAACGAAATTTGGGGAATTTTTATTAAATCTCCGCATCAAACGAAATTTATTTAAATGTATTCAAGTGCGTAGTACGAAAAGTTACACGGCGTATAATCGCTTGAAGTCAGTCAAAACGTATTGAATATTCTTAATAAGACGTAAAATAAATGTCCTGTTATTTTACGCGCACGCATATTTATGATCGCGCACAATAACCGCGATACGTTGATCAAAATTGATACTGACAACACAATAGTGCGCGAGCCATAAAATTTAAATATTGTTCGCGATATGAAGACCATAAATATGAAATTAAAATTATAAAAGTGTGTGTGCGCGCGGTAGAAATGGAGCGGCGGTGTACCGCTGCGCTCAAATCGGGGCAAGAACATTCCAGAAAACCAAGAAAACCTTTTCTCCCCTGGGGGTTCTGCACCTAAGTCGACTTGATTTATATTATGTGCCTCGAATCTAAAAATTATTTTTAGAAACTAATCGCTGTAAATTTAATGCCCTACGACTCAAGGTTAATTGTATCACACATTTCAGATGTAATTAAAAAAAACCTACAAAATACGACGTACTTACTATACATATACATTTGACGTCAGCGTTCTCATATTACAACTGTGTCAAAATTAATAGTACGTGCATTTAAAAAAGTTTCATATTTTTAAGGTCCCGTTCAATTGAACTTATGAAACGTGTACTTTGCTATTTTGATTCTTAAATGTAAAGATCTGAGGCTTTTGGAATTTAAATATAGGAAAATTCTGTTTTGTTATTTTGTGGTTGGTGACATTGATCGGCGCTTAAAATAATTTCAAAGAAATGTCAGTTTAGAGGTTATGTTTGTAACTTGTGCTGCCAATAATGTCAAACAAATGTCACTTTAGAGGTTATTTTTGTGATTTGAAGTGTCAGCGTACGTCGTCCTCAGCTTAATAAAATAAAATTTTAAAATAAGCAACTTTATGAAATCCAAATTCGTTAATAAAACCAAAGTCGTTAAACCAAGCACTAAAATCTAAAAAAAGAATTTGTTCGAAGCAGTGTTTATTTAGATGAATTATCGAGCTTAACACCAAGACTTATAGATTACTTCCACGTAATTTTAACTCCCTAGAAGTTTTAACTCAACTTGAAACAAGGCGTCATAAATTAAGTGCCTCTTTTTTATTACAGACCACTTACATTAATCTTACGCACGTTTTCGCATTTGTCTAGTTTAACATGTACGCGGTGGGATGTAATTAATGGCCGGTATTGACTGTAAAGTGTTGTAATAAAGTGATAAAAAGAAGAGGACATTCATATACTGGGTGTTTCATTGAAGTTGCATCAAACTTGGTATGCGGGTAGATGTCGGGAAAAGAAAGAAAATTTTCTTTGTAAAATTTTCTCTGTAATGAATAAATTTAGAGAAAATCTAAGGGAAAGCAAAGTCGCATATTTCTAGGATGGATTTTAAATGAGAATGAATGGATTGCTACTCATTTACATACGAAATCGGTTTACTGGTTAATTGCCTCTAGAATGTCGCCCCAGTCGATTCTTCAAAACACATTTAAAACATCATGCTTGTTGGCAATCAATAAAAATAATAATTAGTCGTTTATTTTCTGTTCTCCATTTATTACGAATTTTCTAATTGTTAGTTGAAGAATTTTAGGATTGTTCAAACATTTAGTAGTTTGCGCTTATTTAAGAATTTATTATTCACAATCACCGTTTCATGAAATCGTTCGCAGAAATACATACTAAATGCATATTTTTGCATAGCCCCACATTTGTAATTTATTATTAAATTAAATAAGTTTAAATATCCACGCGATTTCACATCGCTGCTGCATTCGACGTGGCAAAGTTGAATACATCGAGCTTTCGGTCAAGGGCAAAATAAAATCTAGTCATAAATTTCTTCGGTCTTTATGGATTCATTGCCCCCCTGCAGCTGTGTGCCATTCATAAATGCAATTTAGATAGCCGGTTTTGTTTCACGATTCCGCACGCTACAGTATTTCAAAAAACATCGACTCCAAATTATGCAAATTCCAACTTGCTCCGATTAAAACTTTTTGTTAAGATATTTTGTTTGAAATAATGTCAGAAACGTGTGCCTCAAGTTTGATGCATCTTCAATGAAACACGCTGTACATATTCCCCTGCGCCTCTTTTCAGCATCAAAAACTTTAGATATTTCATATTTAATAATGATAAAGGAACTCTTCTTCCTTTATTTCAAAAAGGTAACAGAGCCCTAGTAAATGGAATAAAATTAGTGCGTATTAGAAAATTAACAAATAAAAATCAATCGAATACGAAATAAGAACTAAACATTTTATTCCTACTTTAGAAAAAATAATAATACAGTTAATGAAGGAAAGATTCAAACTTGTTGCTCCAAATGTGATTTTGTGTTTCTATAAATACATCTAACCATTTAATGGCTAAAGCTGGTGATCCGCAAGGTAGTATTAATGGGTCTATATTATTTGTCATTTGTATAAATGACTTCTTTACCTGTTGTTCAGCCAAACGTAAATGATAATTAATTGCTAATTAAAATATATTTCACAATGTCTATTGTAAGAATGCGCACAATGAAAGTTTAAAATCATTAAGAACATGTCTCGCATTGCATCCCTTGCAATCTGCCGTAATTTTTATTACAGTCAGAATATTTTTCGGAGTTTTAACGTTATTTAACAACAAAAAACACTATTTTGCTTTGCAAGTTATGTTTTAAGCACACAGTTACAGATTGAAATATTTACTTTTTGTTATGTTGACAATGTACGCGCGTTGCAATCATGTAAAATGTAAAATGACGAGTAATATGCTTTTTATTGCAGTAATATTCCTTGCAATGCATCACTTTATAATTTGCAATGTTCATTGCCGACAATAAATAATTGTAGCAATTCAACAATTTTTATTGCGGAACACTACAGATGATAATAAACATCGCTGATTCATCAGCTTCAAGTTTACAACTTACTAAAAAAACTTTGTTCTCGTCATATTATTTATTTTTTTATGCAAATTTCCCAGAATCACCGTTTGGGACTATTTTCTCCAATGCAATAAAAATTGCCATAGCTGATCAAAATGCAAATACTGCGCCTGCGTGCAATATTTATTATCGGCAATTAGAATTGCATACCGTAAAGCGGTCTTTAGAAAACAAACTGGATCTATTTTGAAATACAATGGCAGTCACAAATTTTATTCGTAAATAACTTCTATCGAGTCTGAATTAGTTTTATTACTTTTCTCGATGTTTAATAACCTTATTACAATTTCCTTGGTTGCATTATCCTCGTGAGGTTTAATAAGATCCTAACGATGTGATGTAAGCAGTCTATCTTCTACTACTTGTATCCTCAATTATCTCTTTATGCATTTTCTATTACCTTATTAATCACTTGCCTAATAATGTAGCAATTAAAATAAGAAGTAATTAAAACTGTAAACAAATGTGACCATATGAGAGGATATCTAAAATAAAATGGAAGGAAATTATAAAGTAAAAAAGAAGTAGAAATTGCGAAAGATTTCAACGCAAACAAAAGACATTTTCCTAGAATTAAAACGGAAAAGACACAACTATGAGGGTAAAGCTGAATTTATTGAGAATAAAAAAAATTGTAGGCCATGAAAAACAAAACGTAGAGTGTTATTTAGAGCAACTCTTTATCTTGTCACCTGAAGTTTAGTTGTTGAAGTTACGTTCGTTAGAACCCAAGTTACTAGTTTTTTAAAATGATTTTACAAGTGAAAAAAAATGGAATTAACCAGAGAGCATTTTCGAATCATGATTTATTATGATTAAAAAAAAAATTTAAGCGCTTATGAGTGCAAAAAGTATTTAGATTCGGCTTTTAGTGAACAAGCACCTTCCTTGACAATTTACCGATGGTATAAGGAATTTGAACGCGAAAGGAATTCTGTTCAGCATCAAAAAGGAGCAGGGCATCCTTCTATGGCTGTTACCGACAAAAACATTGCTGCTGTTAAAAAATTAATTGAAGAGAACAATAAAGCAACTTATGCAGTAATTGAGCATCAACTCAAGATTGGATCCTCGCTGTTAGAACAATTATACACGATCACCTACATTAAAAAAAAGTGGTTAGTAGTTTTGTGCCGCATCACCTTTCTGGGTTCCAAAAAGCAGAGCGTGCAAGAATTTGCCATGAAACTTAAAATTTCTGAAATAATGGCGGACATCATTTTTTTTCCATAATAGTGGCTGGTGACGAAATTTTTATTCCCTTTTTCGACGTACCTACCCGCCAAGAGAGTCGTGTATGGATTCACAAAGATGAGGAAACGCCAACAATGACCAAGGAGCAGTGAGCTATGAAAAAAGTTATATATGCGATATTCTTCAGAAGTACGAGCCTAGTAAAAGCAATTAAGCTAGATAGATAAAAGACAGTAACAGCTAAACGGTGCTCTGAAAAATATTTACCTGTAGTGTTTAGTTGAGTTCCAGACAAGGGAATTATGCTGCACCATGATAATGCATCATCCCATACGGTAGCTCTCCAGTTTTTGGGTGTAAAAAATATAAAAGTAATAGAATATCCGCCGTATTCACCGGATTTAGCAATGTACGACCTTTGGCTATTTTTGGACTTAAAAGGAATTTGCGGGGTAGAAGGTTTTCATCAGAAGAGAAGAAGAGATTGAGGCCGCAGTTCACGCTTATTTTGAAGGAGCTTTTGAACAGTGGAAAGAAAAAATGGTCAAGTGTATCGTTGCCGAGAATATTTAAAATAAAATCCTAGAAAATATTAACCCTGTTTTTTATTCTCAATAAATTCAGCTTGAACATATTATAAAGAAGACATTTTTGAGGTAAATTGTTTTCCTCCTAATTGGTGTTACATTGTGGATAAAGTTGTAATGCTTAGCTAATATAGTGTTATTGTTAACTTTTCCCAATTAAAATGCGTCTAAAAATAAGTGTTGAAAAAAAGGTGAAATAATATTACTCCAACAAGGATAAGCTCAACTCCTGTTTAACACCGTACAGCAAACATCTTATCCATAATTCGTTAATTCAATAATTAGGAGATAAGTTACACTAAATAGTAAAATATTCTATCGGCTTTGGTGAAAGTTATCCTGCATTTAATCCAAAAAAGTAAAAAATGTTATCCTAAAGGTGTTAGTTCACACTTATGTACTTTTAGTCTAGTGGTAAATTCTGATATATGAGTGAAGGAATTGATTGACGTTCTCATTGCAAGTTATGACTGGTATTTGCTTACCAATAGGGGTGAATGCTTGCTTTAGAATAAAGCCGTCGTTTTATTTGCGCATTAAATATAATAACATCAAAAAATGGGTAAAAAAACAGTGATATAATAACAAATGACGCTACAGATGATACAAGCTGTATTTATCAGGGAATATTGGCAAAGCCTTATAAACATTTTTATTCCACTTCTTCCAAACAAGCTTAATATTCTTGTGCAATAAGGAATTCAATTATTTCCTCACAAATGAACAAGGGATAGAATATGCAATATTAAAAAAAAACGCATTCCTCTCTTTGGAGTAGTTAAAATATAAGTTAAGAAGTAAGTAACTGCCCAAACAGTAAAAATTCTAGTAGGGAGTATCGTGATAGCTACAATAGCCGTTGAGCGGCTCATTCTTCATTATTCCTTTGGTTGCGAATTATCGCTGACGTTTAATTGTTATCTTGCTATCTTGTTATCATAAATTCCTGCTCTCTAATTACGTAAAACGTTACGTATTTAACATATTCAAACAAATGACATCTACACGGCACTGAATCGTCTTGAGTGGAGATCGATAACGCGCTGTTGAATATTTCCTACCAGCCTCTGGTGATAAGTTAAGAAATAACTTTGTTTGCGTCAGCGTAAGCTTACATAATTTTTATCAAAGTAGGAAAGCAGGTGTAAAAACATATCTTTTTATAGTCTGCCCAGTTATATGTATATGTGTGTCGCCTATCTACGAATTTTTAAAGCCGGACAGTTGTGAATGAAACTCTCTTGAATGAGATTTACGCAATTCTAATTACGTTATTAATTTTAATATCGGCAACCTTGCGGCCCACGAGCGAACGTTTCGAAACCTCGACGAAACCTTCGAGGAGACAACGGCGATCGCGAGTCACGCAATAATAAAATCTGTAAAACTGTTAGAAAAAAGAAAGTTGTCATTCAGGACGCACCTCCGAAACGCACTCTTAAAAAGGTAGGCCGAACGCGATGGAATCGGACGCAGAAGAGCGACGGACAAAGACGGGCGCGCGCATTATAAAAATCAACGGGGACTTGAACGCTGGATGGGTAACAAAACCCGTCGCCACTAAAACATAGCATTCTTAATGGTGTTGTGGCGTGTTAACACGTACTTCACAGAATTTACAATATGGCATATTGTTGAAAATAAAGGAATATGAATTTTTAATGTATTTTATGATATTCCTTCGTCCTTCGAGTATGCAATAAATAAAAAAAAGATGACTTACAGTATATTGTCACTTCTTTTTTACTGACACGACTAACCAAATTATCTGCATCAAACAGCAAGCGAATGTTGTTTAATAAATTACAAGACAAAAACAACGAGCTGATTTTAAATTGCCAATTTAACTGAAAGCACAAAACAATGCAGCAATAACTGACGCGCTCATCAAATTTACGAGAAATAATCCATTCCTGTTAGAATGCCTGCGCTCCTAGATATTTAAATTGTTATACGTCCAGGCGTCCTTTAATAATCTGGTCGGCCATTAAAATTCAAAGAATCTCCATGTTTTCAATCTTCGACGTTTATAAACGTCGCTAATAATTTAAACAGTAATTAATATAGGAGTTGCAGGAATCTTGTACGTGCTTAAAAAGCAAGAAGAATTTGATATAGGTACGTGACAGATAAGCTAATGCCACGCCGGGTAAGCATGTGGTGGTACACGTTCAAAAACTAGAAACGACGACAACGTTTGAAACTGATACTTTAGCGGCTATCTAGAGGCATGGCAAAATATAGTAAATAAATATTTTAAATAAAATCGGTTTCAATGGCCCCATTTATAGAAATAATGCTAAGAAGGATACGCACCTATGTCTACGTAAAATTTTCAGGCCGTGGGTGTACAGTTGGCGTTATGCTAATTATTTACGATACTATAAATATCGAACTTATCGACAAATATTAAGTTGCTTATGACAGCGAATGTGTTAATATGGAAAGGACGGTCGTTTTTCATAAAACCAGCAATTAACTCTTGATGTAATTATTCAATTTGAGTCATGTATGTAACTACGACAGAGATTTCTTTTTATGTGTTAGATCAGGTGTTATGATGTATGACGTTAATTCTGCACATCACTGTACGCACATAAAAATATTTTGGATAAATTGTTATCATCCTAATCGATATTGCAGTATGAATAAAGTTTTTCCTGAAAAGCTGTAAGGCTTAACCAATTCAATGTTATAGTTACCTTTTCCCGATTCAAATGCGTCTAAAAATATGTTAAAAAAAAGGGGGACTAATTTTACTCCAACAAGAATAAGCTCAACTTCTGTTTATCAGCGTACAGTAAATATGTTATCCATAAGTCGTTAATTCAATAAGTAGCAGATAAGTTACGCTAAACAGTAAAATAATTTATCTCCATTGGTGAATGTCATCACCGCATTTAATCCAAGAAAGTAAATCCTATAGTTCTTAGTTCACATTCATACTTATTTACTTTCCGTCTATTGGTAAATCCTGACTTCTCCAACAGTAAGGATTCTTTAATTTTTTGGATAATACTAACTCCTTTAAGAATAGAAATGCTTGACACTTCCTACATACTACTAATTCCTTTAGGGATACAAATTATTACCTCAGAAGTAGAAGTCTCTCTTTTCATGGTTAATACTAACTCGTTGAAAGGTATAAATAACTACCGCAAGAATTAAAATGTCACTTTTGAAAACAACATTAACACTTTTTAAAATTAAAGGTCTTAACTCCGCTTATTTTAAAACGGATGGACACGAGGGAACATCGAACACCGAAAAGGGAAAAAGCGTTAAAATTAACTCCAGATTTATATATGCGTGCTGTTTTAAACAATTCTGAAACGGAATTGCGCACAAAAGAACAAGAGATAAAAGGTGCAGTATTAAAAAAGTGCATACCCCTTTAAGTTAAGATAAAAGTGACTGCCCCAAGAATAAAGATTCTTTCATTTTCTGGATAATACTAACTCCTTCAAAGATAGAATTGCTTCACACTTTCTGGATAATACTAATTCCTTTAAGGATGCGAACTACTATCTCAGAAGTTAATTTTCTCTCTTTTCCTTGATAATATTAACTCCTTCAAAGATATAAATAACTACCGCAAGGATTAAAATGTCACTTTTGAAGATAACATTAACACTTTTTAAAGTTAAACGTCCTAACTTCGTTTACTTTAACACCGGAAACGGATGGACACAAGGCAACACCGAAAAGGAGTTGAAAAAGTGTTAGAATTAACTCCAGATTTATATCTGCGTGCTGTTTTAAACAATTCTGAAACGAATTTGCAAAAAATATGAAACAGACAAAGCTAATGTATGCCTGCCTGTATGTATGATATTCTGCATTAAACAATAAAACTCGATTTAAACAAATTACATACACGACAGAAACGGATTCTGATATCAGATCTCGCCTACTTAAAGGAATGAGTTTCTCAAAGTAAATGCAATATATAAATAAGTTATCTTCAGACAAGTTCTTTTGAAAATTCAAGTTGCAGCAGTTGTTGTTACAACATAATAGTACATTAAAAAGCAAATTTCATAAAACGTGATTTTAGTGTTAACCAGTTCATTTTCTAATGAACAGAAATGTGTATTTTGTGCTCTTTTGGTTGTCAGATATAAAGAAAACTCAATAATGTGCGTCGTTTTGTAATTTAGGAAAATTCTGTTTAGTCACATGGCGATTGGTAACGCTTAAAATAATTTCAAACAAATGTCATTTCGGAGGTTATGTTTATCATTTGAGATGTCAACAGTGTCAAATAAATATCAGTTTGTAGGTTATTTGAAGTGACAGCGTATGTTGACGCCAACCTAATAAAATAAAATTCCGGGTGCTTTAATAAGCTAACTTTATGAAACGCAAATGATAAAAGAAAGAATTTATTATTGCAAAACGAACATTATTTAATTTAGTAATATCCAATGGATCGAGGAAAGTATTTCGAATACGTAATTGCATGAAACCGCAGCGTATAACAACAAATCCGTTATACAACATCCCGGTCCCTCAATCTTAACCAAAACAATTCCCCACTCGACATCGTAAACCATAAGCAACCTCTTGAACCAATCAATCCGTTATCAACTTTACATTTGCCGCTCGCAAGTAATAAGAGCCACCATTGGTCCCACCTGTGGACAGGTAACTGACTAAGGTGTGTTTCAGGCTGTTGGAGTCAGTCTTCGCCCGCCCGCGTTGTTGCACAGACTGTGCACCATGTGACATCGTTCTCGGACGGCCATGTTGCCCCCCAGCATGGGGACAGTTGTTTTTCTGTGCTTGCTTATCCTTATTGGTACCTCGGAAGTTGTGTACGGCGCCAGGGACAGAGAAAGACATCGGAAGCATGGGAACCACGGACACGGATTATCCTCGCACAGAAACCGTACGGTCACCATCGAACCAGAGAGGGACACCGAATTCGTTAGTAAAAAAGGTTTGTCGGCGTTAATTAGGGTGATAACCACCGGGAGTTTTCCTTAATTACCTCCTTCTAATTTCGAAAGGAACAAAAGCTTTTAAATCGTAAACCTTAACCATTGTTTGCTCTTCTCATTTCGGCAACGAAATGAAGAAATAATGGGAATTCTAATTGGTGTTAATTGTATAAGTGGAGAATTCGAAAAAACACACGCCGTCGGTTAACTTTGAAAGAGTAATAAGTATTATATTAAACGCCACTTACATGCTTCTAACAAGGCATTCCTCTGTGGCCATATAACTTTATAACGACTTAAGTGAGGATAATAAAACGAAAATCTCGGTAGTAATTTTTTTTCCGCATAACTATTAGACGTTATAAAGTACACCGACCTTACCGTGTGTGTATTCTCAAAACCTCATCGAGCACTTATCGAGTTCTTCGAGAGAATACTTACATTGTGCAACATCTTCACTTAAGTAAAAAAAAAAACATTCTTTCGTCAATGTGCACGACATAAACAAGCAACTGAGTTATAAAACATTCTAAATTATTTGAAACTCATAAAATACTTGACGTGTTATCGATGTTGTGAGTTTCAATTAATTTGAAACGTTCTATACTACACTTAATGAATTATGTACTTCATAAAGCATGTATAAATGACTTCTGTTATTATAATATATATATGTCGATTTTTATGGCCACTTAAAGGTTTCTAAAAAAGATTGTATGTATATACCCTGTTAGCTTGGATAGCTGAAGATAAAGTTGCAATACAAACTTCAGCCAGATACAAGCAGAATTTAACTGTTTTTAAAATAATTTTGTGTAGGTTATTGGTAGTAATTATAAATCTATTGTTATTGTAATTTTCTTTTTTAATAGAAACTGTTCTATTTTTGTATTTACAATGATATATTGTTAAAATTGCATGTCGCTGCATATAAGTAAAATTCGTTCTAAGGTATCATTAAAATCTCCGATGGAAATTTCGCGTTTCTAAAAGGTTTCGTCGGCGCAACTTTATAAACTTAATTACAAGAAACCGCGCGAGCAACTTTCTACTTACTGACAAAGAACCCGAGTTTCTCGAACGCAAAGTGTTTTAATTAATATGAATCTGTGTTAGGCACCGAAAAGGAAACCGTACAAAAAGGCGACCGTTAAAAACCAATCGAAGATATTTAGAAGCGAAAAAAAAAACGAATCAGGAATCATGACACGTACTTTTCGTAACGTCAATCATGTTTCATATTTTAATAGCAGGCGAGATCGCTCGCAGATACCCATGTAATAGTCTTCTTTTTTAATTAGCGTCCAATCGGTCGTCCGATCGGTTGGAGAGAGGCCGCAAGGATGAGCCAAGGTCAACGCAACCAATGGTATTCTGCATGTCAAACATTGACACCTGCCATAATCTGTTATATTTGTTTTAGTAATGTATTTTAATAATCAAGTGGGTTTGTCTTGCTTGATGTCCTCATTGTATGATTATTGCTTCGATAGTTTATCTTTAATTACAGTTTGCTTCTAATAAATTCTCTTTTCGATTACTCAATTGTTTTGGATTAACGTGTTATCGAACATATTCAAATTACTTCGTGATTAACGAACATCTTGTAAAGTCATCTCTGTCATATCATCGGAAATCATACAAGCCTTGTAAGGCTTCAAAATCACTGTCGAATGCCACAGTTCCACCGTGAATCCCAAGAAGCGAAGAAGCGATCCTCGAGAGCGCAAAAAGTCATTAAGTAAGGATAATAAAACCGCTTAAGTAGCTGCAATCGTCGGCGACTTTACGAAGCAATCATCAAGCTCGATGGTTTTAATCAATTAAATCTCATTTGCAGCGATGGTATGGTAAATCGCGCGCGCCTTTACGATCTTTCTCCACATATAAAGGCCTTCGTCCGCCTTTTTTTGCACGACCGGCTCGTACGCCACTCTGATTTAAGTTTATCGATTAATTAAAGGTTTTAGTGAAGCAGTAAAATGCATGAAATTATGAATTACGACCATTCGGGGAATACCACCAAGGCAGAAGTTGTAAGACAAAAAAAAAATTACACACCGAGGATTGCTTCCTTGAAATGTCAGAGAATAGAAATGCATTCCGTTTTGATTAACTCTTAGTATTATGATTACTAATTCCAATAGAAGATAAACTATAATAACTCTTGCCGACGTTTTGTCCTTTGTTGCAATAGCACTTCTTCAGGGCTGATTCTGCTGTTGTACTTTTGGTTGCAAAGTTCTTGATTTGTAGAAACTGCTTCTGCCACTTTCCTTGTTTTCTGGCAGCATCTGGTTTGTACAAACCAGAAGCAACAAGAATTATGAAGACCAACATCAGTAGCCCTGAAGGAACCCTTTTCATTATAATAAAGAGTAAACCGTCGGCTGAAAAAGGATAAGTGACGCGGCGCCATCTCAAGCCATTAATCAGCCAAAGTATAATGACAAATTTATTGGCCATGGACTATTTGAAATGCAAACAATAATACGTCCTTGTGAAGTAAGCTCAATTCCCAGCAATTTCCAATCGGGAAATTTAATCACGTACCACAAATTGATCGGACGATTGTTTTTACGTAACAACTCAATAATTTACGACAAAGAAACGTTTTCATATTCGCTTGATTGCTTCGCTTCGAGGTATACCGTTCTAATGCAGTTTGCCTGTCGCTGCCTGGACGTGACACAAAAACGTGGGCAACAGAATAGCCGCGAAGAATGAAAAAAAAACAACTTGTTGCTGTGGCTGAACACGATCTACACATATACCTCGTCAGTTTGTTGGTGGAATGACCCAAATTAGTTGGCGAGGTGAACGTAAAGACGCTGGTTCGATGATTTATTGTGTGCGTGTATTTTTTGCACTTGACTTAATGTTTATTTTTTTACCGTTGCGTTGAATTGAAGTGATGAATGTTAGGCTTATAAGTTAAGTTAAGAGATAATTGAATTGCTTAAAAACATAGTAGGAAAAGGATCATAATTAAACACTTTAATTTGAAAAATGAAATAAATCAGCAGTTTTACCCTCAATACCCAATAATCGTAATCTCCAATTACGTCTTCCTCAAACTATAACAGACTTCATCAAATATTGTAACGTATATTTTTTGTTTTTATTCATCAGATCATCAGAAAAACCTTCTTCAATTATAAAGTACACAATGCGCGAGCATTAAATAATAAGACTGTAGATGTGCGTTCCATAAGTAAGATTTAATTGAACTGAGAAGATGATTTATTATTATGATGTATCATAAATCAGCATCGCCGAAGCAACAAAAGCATAATTAGTAATTAGGATAGAAATTTCAAAAGCACCAGGTGTTCGTCGACACTGTGTGAAACCGATGTAGATTGCTTTTCAATCCGACGTTAATAACGTTTACTGTTTGTGTTTCTAGGAAAATCGTTGACCATATTTGACTATTAGCAGAAGTATACTTCAAGGAAGTTCACCTTGGACTTTATTATAATTTTATTTACGATCGTAAACATGTTCGAGAGTTTAATAACGGACTTTTTTTTCTTTAATTTGGCCGACCGACTCACAAACAAAGCGATTATTAATTAAGGGGCCAAGAATTTCCCTGGCGTCCATTAATCAGGATCAAATCGTCTGGAGCGTGCTTGGAAAGAAGACTTGTATGATATATGCGCATATTATTGGAGAAACCAGCTCACGCGTGCACATTTACATACGTATGTATAAATACAAGCGCACATCGGTATTTAAATCGAGTGTAAGTGTGTAAAAATCAAAAACTTGATTATGGTTCGCGACAATATAAATGCAGTCCGCCTTAGTTCTGTTTGTTAAATATGTCCTGTTGATTAAAAACGCTTACAAGTAAAAATCCGAACGAGTTTCCTTTTATAGAGGGTGGATTCTAATATTTATTGGGTTAACTCACTTCAAATAAATTTTAACCTGGTCCCCAAGGACGAAGGAAATGTTTATTAAAAATGTAAAACGAGCTTAACTTTAGAAAAAGAACTACCTACGTAGATTATATTTTTTCGTAATTTTTCTTTTTTGTTTTGTTTTATTTTCCTCTTTCACCAGTCAGTCGTCTTTTTTTCGTTACTTGATTGTCTGTTCTTCATTATTCGCCGTTTCTTGTTTGACCATCTTCTAGCAATTAAAAAAATAATGATGCAAGAACGATTGCGTTTTCTTTTTCATCGGTTCATTATTTTTGTTTCTTCTTCAATTTTTTCATTGCTCAGATGTTTTTTTATCATCTACCAAGATGGCGAAATAGCGTCAAATTTAACTTATCAAGTTGTTTGGCTTTAATTTTAGAAAAAAACAACGTCGTTATATTTTGCTAAATTTTTTTTGTTTTTGTTTTATTTTTAGTTTTCACCAGTCAATCTTCTTTTATTTATTTTTTCTTGTTTTTTTTTTTTTTTCGTTACTCAATCGTTTCTTTTTTTTCTTCTTCTTCTTCGCTATACTCTTTCTTAACCACCTTCAAGCAATTAAAACAAAAAAAAAATCAAATTAACTGAAATCAATTTTCTTCCTCTTCTTCTTCCCTATACTCAATCGACTCTTTTTTAACCACCTTCAAAAAATTAAAACAAAAAATTAAAACAAGAAATCAAGTTAACTGAAATCAATTTTCTTCTTCTTCGCTATACTCAATCGACTCTTTCTTGACCACCCTCAAGCAATTAAAACAAAAAAGTCAAATTAACTGAGATCAATAAATCTCACTAACAAATTTCCAATTTTTACCAAACATAGAAGAGGTTCTTCTTTAAATATTAAAAAAATATATAAAGATGAAATGAATGAAATCGGAAAGTTTGCTTAAAAAATTTAAAATTAACAAAAGAATATATCGCACTAATAAAGATTCCAGTGCAATATAAAAATTAATTACATAAGAAGCAACAAAAGAAAACCGAAACAAACGACAGAATGGAAAAATTAAGCTTTCATTTGCTTCTTAATATTTCTTTTTTTTTACTTGTAAGCAAAAAATAACAAATGTAAATTCGAATTCTGGGGCGAAGCTTTTAAAAATCAAATCAAGTTTTCATTTGATTTTTCGTTTAATTTTTTTCTTTTCCTTTCTGAAGTAAAAAAGAAAAAAATCGCCGCTTTCCAACAAGAAGAGAAAATCAAATCAAGCAAGCTTTCACTTGTTTCTTAGCATTTCACTGTGTTTCTGTTTTTTTTTTTTTTTTCGTAAGCAAAAAATAAATGTTAAATTGGCGTGTATTTTTGCCCCTTCTCGAAAATAAAATCAATAATAATAATATAATAATAATAATCTTTATTAAACAACATAGGTTCTCGTCATAAAAGATAAGCAGATTCAGTACTTAAAACTATGCACAGAGCTCCTGTTGTAAGATTTA
Source organism: Serrognathus titanus (assembly GCA_039766575.1). NCBI lineage: Eukaryota > Metazoa > Arthropoda > Insecta > Coleoptera > Lucanidae > Serrognathus > Serrognathus titanus. The sequence goes on from CM077911.1 coordinate 4,181,928, forward strand.
ATTTACTTACTTCGATAGCAATTTTAAGCAAATACTCATCCCATGAATAGTAAGATTCATTGATAAGTGTTTGTTTTATTACCGCCATAAACGTTTTTGTGTCCAAAACAGTGATGGTACATTATAAAATTTAATACATAAGTATTTTACAGCATTTTGCGATTTGGACATTATAAATTGCTGAGTTCTGAATTGGAATGCCTTCCTAATGTTTACTGAGTGTACGTCACCTTTCGTAGTGCAATTGGAAATATTATTCGTGACAAAATTTAAATAGTAGAAAATTTATAAACAAGGAAGCGTTAGCACCTTCATTGTGGTGAAGTATAAGCGACAGTCGTTCCTAAAACCTACACCCGCTAGGATACGAACGGCGATTCTTTGGAGATGAAATATTTTGTAACTGCAGGTGCTATGAGCCCATACCAGTATGTCGTGTTTGAATTAACGCAAAATATGCGGTGCGAAGACACGAGGCAGGAATAAGCTTTTGAAGGTTTCGTAGGGCAAAGATATTTTTACTTAACATCTTTCCCAGTTCATCATCATGTTTATTCCATAGCAACTGTTGGTCGAAGCGAATACCTAAGACTTTGGTTTTGGTCCTGGTGGTAAATATCACCTTTTTAGTTTTCCCCTCGTTTATTTCCAGTTTGTTAATGTTAAACCAATTTACGGCAAGTTGGTCGGCGAACTGGATGGTACATTGAAGTTTCGTAAGATTTGAAGCCGACTGGTAGATGGTGGTATCGTCGGCATATAAAATTGCTTGAGCATCATGTTTTAAATAATTAGGAAGATCATTGACATAGATCAAGAAGAGCAGTGGGCCAAATATTGACCCTTGCGGTACTCGGCAGGTAATAGGTTGTTCTTTTAAAGGTGATTGTTAAGATTTACTGCTTGAAATCTATTGGAGAGGAATGTTACCAATAGTCTACAAAAGTCTGGATGTAGATTACATGTATAATTTCTTGAGTAGAATTTCAAATGACGTACAATCGAAAGCCTTAGATAAGTCCAGAAAATGAGCTGCAACATACCTTCTGACTTCAAAGCTTTTTAAACAAGTTCGAACAAATTGTAGAATCGCTTGTTCTGTCGATTCGCCATGTAGAAATCCAAATTATATCTCGCTAAGCATTTTATTATTTTCCAAGAACGTTCCAAGTTGTGTCAAGAGCAGTCACTCCAAAAGTTTAGAAAGAATTGGTAGTTTTATGACTTGGGACCACAACTACAACTTTAAGCGGAAATACTGATGCGCGATACATTGGTTGAAAAGTTTTGTTAGAGTAGGAATTAAAGTGTCTAACACATTTTAGAAGTTCCACTGTCAGACCGTATTTGTCACTGATTATTTATGGCGTTTCTTACTGATATTTCTGACACTTCACCAAATTTAAAGTATTGTTGGGGGTGTTCAGAAATGAAATTCCCAATCATGAGATCTGTAGGTCGAGTTTCAAACGATGATATTGTGTAGGAAATGTCATTGGCCACCTTCAGAAAGAAGTCGTTAAAGTTTTCTGCTGTGATATCGCATTTTGTATCATATTTACGTTTTGTTTTTCGCGAGGCACTTATAATTTGTCACGTTGCTTGGACCTAGTTTCCTGCATTTTTTTATAAAATATTCATTTGTAGTTTGATGATCGCTGCTTGATATTTCTGCTTATATTCATTTTTTAGGAGTCTGTTCTCTGCGTTATTGTAATGTTGGCAAGCTTCACCAAAAGAGCAAAGAATGTTATTCCTTCTTTAAATATCTTCATTTAACCATTTTGGATCTTGTTTTGGACGTTTTCCAATGGAAGCTCTGGGAGGAAAGCAACTTGTAATTACTTGATCCAGAGTTTAAGTAAGAGTGCTAAACTTATAGTTAATATCGATGTCACTATCAATACAGAAATCCGAGTTATAGATTTCTAATATTTTATAAAAGAAAGTTTCGTTGGTGACAGGTCTGAATATTTTGGGGGATCGTCCAATATTTATCAAATTGATATTCTGATGACGCCATAAAAATAAAATCCCTCTGTGATCTGAGAAGCCCGTGGAGATAGGTTCTTAGAATGATTATCTTTATCTATGTTAGTAAACACGTTATCAATACGATTGCCGTATCGTGTATTGAAATCCACGATTTCATGAAGCCCATAAACATTAGGTTGCAAAAGTCTCGAGTTGAAATGTATCTTGAAGTCACCTCCTAGAGTAATCTTCGATTTAGGACAGTACATATTTTGCAGGATAACGTTTACAGAATCGAAAAAAGTATTCGTGCATCCGTAAGGGGGGCGGTATAAGTTTATTACGATCAATTTGCCTTTATTTATTTCTATTGCTGATATTTCATAATGGTGTTCTTTTAATGCTTGTTTTAATACATCTACTTCTTTGAACTTAATATTTCTGTGAATCAAAATTAAAGATCCTCTGCATTTACCTGTTTGCCGAGCAAAAACGCTTGCAATTATATAATTTCAGCTCATCCAGTTCGCCAGCAGATAAACCAGTGTTCTTGATGCAGACAAGTTCAGCAGTAGGTCTTAATTGTAAAAGAAAGCATTCTAGTTTCTTTCAATTTTATCATTTTTTTCTTGTTTCTGTCCGAAGCAAAAAAAACCCGCTTATCTACGGGAACCCCTTTAAAATCAAATAAATCGAGTTTTCATTTGTTGCCTGGCAAATTTCAGTGTTTATCTGTTTCTTTTAAGCAAAAAATTCGCGCGAAGCTTTTGAAAAAATCAAACAAACCTTTTGTGTCTTTCAATTTCACTTTCTGCAATATCTTTTTTTTTTTGGTGATTTAATTTCTCACACTCCACTCCAAAAACGTCGATCTTCTTTTGTTTTTTTTTTCTCGCTTTTTCGTATTTCGATTTTGTTTGTTTGAATTCTTTTTTTTATCGAACTGAGGTATCTTTTGTTTCCTTGTCGACCTTGATCATCGAATAATCCACTTTTTGTTTCTTGATCATCTTTCTCTTCTCGTATTTGAAAATCAAATAAATCAATCTTTCAATTTAATTATCTTCACTTTTTTTCTTTTTCTTTTTTGTTGGCGATTTCATTTTCTTACATTCCGGTCCAAAAACGTCTTTCGTTTATTTCTGATTCTCGTACTTTCACATTATTTGTTTCAGTTATTTTTTGTCGAACTAAGATTCTTTCTTTTGTTTTCTTGTCGATCTTGATCTTCAATCCACTCTGTTTCTTGTTCATCTTTCTCTTCTCATACTTCGTCGTTCATTATTCGAGTTTTCTTTGGTTTCTTACAGTCTAATTCATTTGTCTCTTTATTCGTGCAGATTATTATTTTGTTTTTGTTTTTCTTTCTGTAAGCATTTCATTATCTCTTATCTTCTTTTGTTTTAGAAGTCAAAGTACCTGCAACGCGATATTTAACGTTTGCGCAGTGCTTGCAATCGGTGTGGACGTTTTAGCCGCTCGTGTCGTTATCTATTTTGTGGCGAAACAGCGCCAAATTTAAATTATCTGGTTGTTTCTGCCCCACCTTGTGCAAGGCCTTGTTGGTTTTTTAATTTTAGAAATAGAAATAGAAATGCGTCGGTTGTAATTTTCCTTTCTCACCAATCGATCGTGTTTTATTTTATTTTTTATTGGTTTTCTTTTATTGTCTCTTCTTCATTACTCAATTGTCTATTTCTTGGCTACCTTCAAATAATTTTTAAAAAATACTAATGCAAAAGTAATTGCCTTGTTTTATTTCTTCTTTCATTTTTTTCTTTGCTCAATTGTTTTCTTTTTTAATCTTTATAAGAAGATTTAATTAAATTAGAAAAAAAAATGTAAAGGCTAGGTAAATAAGTAATTGAAAATTCTAAAATGAATTTCGGTTCTGCAGAAGGGCAAAGTGCATGTAATAATTAATTTTCTAGTCAATAAACGATGTGGCTTTACATTATTTGAAATGCAAATAATAATACGTCCTTGTGAAGTACGAATCCGTGGAGCTCGTTAGCTCAATTTCACTAATCAGAAATTTAAATTCTTAAATAAATACTCGCCATTCCTAAACAGGGAATTTGATCACGTAACACAAATTAATCGAAAGATGCGTTTATTCGTATTAAAATATTAAATCCTACTTGGGAAGTTCGAGCAATTAGAGAACAGAATCAAATACGAGGATCAAGCTGAATTTATTTTATTTATTTATTATTAACACGGCTAATATTTTCTAGGCTTTTATTTTAAATATGCTCGAAGTAATTCCCTTCAGCAATGATCCACTTAACCATTCTTTCTTTCCGCTGTTCAAAAGCTTCCAATCGACCATCTTTCAGAATACCTTCAAAATAAGCGTGAACTGCGGCATCAATCTCTTCTTCTGACGAAAACCTTCCTTTTAAGCCCAAAAAATAGCCAAAAGTCGCACATTGCTAAATCAGGTGAATACGGCGGTGTTCTATTACTTTCGTATTTTTTTCAGCCAAAAACTGGAGAGTTAAAATTGCCGTATGGGACGATGCATTATAATGATGCAGCATAATTCTCTTGTCTGGAACTCTACAGAACACTTCAGGCAAATATTTTTCAGAGCACCATTTAGCTGTTACTGTCTTTTGTACATCTAGCTTAATTGCCTTTACTGGGCCCGTACTCCTGAAGAATACCGCATTTATAACTTTTTTCATAGCTCGCTGCTTCTTGGTCATTGTTGGAATTTTCTCATCTTCGTGAATCTATACACGACTCTCTTGGAGGCTAGATACGTTGAAAAAGTTTCGTCACCTGTCACTATTTTGAAGAAAACTTGATGTCTGCCATTATTTAAGAAATTTAAAGTTTCATGGCAAATTCTTACACGCTCTGTTTTTTGGAAGTCAGAAAGGTGACGCGACACAAAACGACTAACTACTTTTTTTAAATGCAGGTGATCGTGCATGATTGTCCTTACAGCTGAGGATCCAGTCTTGAGTTGATGCTCTAATACTGCATAAATGGCTTTCCTCTTCAATTAATTTTTTAACAGCAGCAATGTTTTTGTCGATGACAGCCGCACTGCTCATTTTTGATACTGAACAGAATTCCTTTCGCGTTCAAATCTTATACCAAGGAAGGTGCTAAAAACCGAATCTAAACTCTTTTTTGCACTCATAAGCGCTTAAACCTTTTTTAAAATCATAATAAATCATGATTCCAAAATGCTCTCTGGTTAATTCCATTTTTTTACTTGTAATATCACTTTAAAAAATTAGTAACTTGGGTTCTAACGAACGTAACTTCAACAACTAAACTTCAAATGACAGATTAAAAAGTTGGTCTAAATAACACTGTATGTTTTGTTTTTCACGGCCTACTAGATTTTCTTATTCTCAACAAATTCAGCTTTATCCTAGCACAGGGCCTCTAAATGTGTAAATTACCCTCAAATACGAAATATGCACAATTCTTACACTAACGATAAATTATGAAATACAATTAAAAACACTTGTGACGCCACTGGCGACGGATAGAAAAACGCAGCGAAGTTACTGGAAATCGGACCGATCTTGCTCGATCACCCTCGAATATTCGAGAAGCCACGCGCACGTATATAAGAAGGTTGAGTCAAGCGTAATGGGCAGAGGTAGCTAATAATTGTTCTAGTATGCGTTACACACCAATTCTAAAGCCTTTTTAAGTGAAGTATTCGGTGAAAAAATATGTCTTCGCAGAAAAGAAAAATAACTAACGAACATCGAGTTTATAATGACCGTTGGGAATCAGACTATTTAATCACAAACAACAATAATAAACATCAGTGCATTGTTTGTATGCAAGTATTATCGGTTCCCAAAGAATATAATATGAAACGACATTACACTATCGTTACACGAGAAAACGTTTCAGCAATATACAGGGGAGTCAAGAAAGGCTATCATTACGGATTATAAGAAAAAACTAAAACAACAAACAACATTTTTTTAAAAATATGACACTGATAACAAGTGCAGTGTTGCCGCTTCTTACGAAGTAGCGCTGGAAATTGTCAAAGTGATGGAGTAATTATTAAAAATTGTTCAAAACAATTCAACGAAACAAAAATTGCCGCAAAATTCGAAACAGTCTCAGTGACGCATCAAACAATTGCAAGACGGGTGGACCATATTAATCAATATGTATCCAAAAAACTGCATGACACGGTTGAAAAATGTAAATATTTTTCGCTATGCCTGGATGAAAGCACTGATCTGTCCGACATTAGCCAGCTTGTAATTTTTATCCGAACTATTCAAAACGACTTCAGTGTAGCAGAGGAGATGCTTGATCTTATTCCTCTCCACGATAAAACCAAGGGTACGGATATTTTTGAAGCTGTAAATAAGGTGGTGTCAGACTATGGGGGATTCGATAAATGTTCCTGTATTGTCACTGATGGAGCCAGAGCTATGATAGGAACTGAAATTGAATTTGCAGGACTCTTGAAACAAAACATCAACTGTCCTGTGATACACTGTTCACCAAGAGGCCCTATGTGGAAAATCTTTACGTCAAATGAATGTCATGAAAGTGGTCGTTAAAATAACTAATATTATTAGAGGGGCAATCGTGCTTTGACTCACAGAAAGTTTCGTGGTTTTTTAGCCGAAGTAGATGCTACATATGGGGACTTATTACTTCACACCGATATTCGTTGGTTAAGCGCCGGAAACTGTTTGCAACAATTCTTCACTCTACGCAAGGAGATTCCTATTTTCCTTAAAAATCAAGTCCAACACTACGGAACTGGAAAATCAAATGATAGATGCACAATTTTTAGCAGACCTTGCATATTTAACAGGCTTGACATCTCACCTTAACGATTTGAATTTGAAGCTACAAGGAAAATAGCAGAATATTGCCAACTTATTTGGACACATAAATGGATTTAAGAATAAAATTAAACTCTTTAAGTCTTCATTAGAAAAAAATGATTTTTCATTTTTTCCAAGTTGTAAAGAGCCTTTTGAAGAAATGAAGGATTTTGAGGAAGTTTCAAATTTACCTCACATAAAATACATTGACACAATTGCAGAAGAATTCGAAAATCGATTTAGCGACTTTAAAAAAATCGAAAGAGAGATTTCAGTTTTTACTCAGCCCCTTACAATTTCAATTAAGAATGCTAGCAGAGCAGACCTTCAACTGGAATTGTGTGATTTGCAATCAGATCCTTTTTACCAAGGAAGAACTGAAACTGGATTGGACTTTTTCAAGTTGCTGCCAGAAGAACGTTACCCCAACTTGCGAAACTTAGGGCTTACACTGGGCTCAATGCTGGAAAGCGCGTATCTTTGCGAAAGCAGCTTTTCCAACATGAAATTCATAAAGTCAAAATATAGATGTTGCCTCTCTGGTAAGTCATTTACTCAGTTGCTTCGTTTATCAACAACAAATATTAAAGTTAAAATTGATGCATTACTTAGTGAAAACCAACATCCTCAAATTTCCCACAATTTTTTTTGTAATTTGAAATTTTTTGAATAAATTAAAATAACAATACAAACAGGTTTTCTTATGTATTCCATACCTATTAAAACTCACTGATAAAGTTGCAGACGAAGTGTATTATAATGCGGCCCTCCAAACCGTATTTTTTTTAAAGCGGCCCTTGGGACACTTGCAGTTGGGCAGCCCTGCAGGCCAGAAAATTTGTGAAGGCACAAATTCATTTCTTTACTACCACGACTGTTAATAGTATAGTTTATTTTAAAACTGTATGTTCTTAGAAACATTTATTACTACTTATAGAAAACTTTAATTAAAAAGTACAATTACACTGTCAGCGAAAGAAGTAATCAAATGCTAATGTGAACGATGTTGTAATACAATTTCGTTTCGGACGTGCGTGTTTGAATTACACACAATAAGCAACTCCAAGAGAGGTCAACGAAATGCCACTCGGCTTTATGCGTTGTTGCTTATTTTTGATTTTTTTAAGTTCAATCACGAACGCGATATAAACTTTGACGTCAATTACGCCCATCACCATTGTTCTGCGCTTAATCGTTACAAGCCGTTAATTATATCTCGTTCGTGATAATTTCAAGTTTGGTGGAATTTAATTCGAATAACTAACCGTCAACTCCTCGGGAGTTTCGTTTACTTTTTATGTTTGTTTTTCATTATCTTGTAGATATTTAGTTTCACGTGAGCGATATCACTGTTGATTTTTCCAAATCTCTTGTATTGACGTAGTACCATCGCTTGCGTAGGTATTACTGCTTCATATTTAAGGAAGTACCTCTATCCATCATTTTTTTTTTTGAACTTAGGGGGCTATCGTTATCTCAGTTGTCCTTGGAAATTTTAATTTAAATGTAAAGATAATTTATGGAACATGGAAGAGTCTAACAAATTTTTATTTTGAATGACTACATATGATTTCATAAGTAAAACATCTCATTCTGAATTATTAAAACGAATAAATTCAATGATCTTTTTTTAAATAATCAATTCATTATAACAAGATAAATATGAAAGGAAATGTAGGCGTTATTAAATTGTTCTATAAAATTGGAAACATTTATCTCCAGAGTGATTATTATATCCTGTATATACTTATAGATACATGTTTATGTTCGTTCATTAACACATAAGCAGGAAACATTCGTATGATAGTGATCTTATCTCACGTGTAAAATTGCATTAAGTGTACCTTAAAGAAACAAACAATAACTTGTCCACTTGTTATATGTAATGAGTTTGTATGTCGAACAAATTTTTCGTTTCAAAAAAATAAAATAAAACAAAAGCAAACACTAATGAACGACACCTAACAAGTAAACCATCCTCAATGGACATTTCCTCAAAAGTATTCTGTGTAAATACATATCGTGGTGGAGACCTTAAGTTAATATTTGTGATACGTGCTTAAGGTATATTTGACCAAGTGTTCCGTACTTTGTCCTGCCGTATTTCATATTTTCTGAAACAATAAGTTGAGGAAATATGTGCGCCATTAACAAAGCGTACTTAGCACGTGATTTGTCGCTTAGGAAAAATTCTTTGAAGCGTTCTTCTGCCTGGAACCGATTAGGAGTGTTTGCGAGTCCTTGATTGATCATAAAGAAACACTATTGAGTGCACCTGTATTGTTTGAACGCAAAAAAGAAACAATTTTCGTTTATGTAATTAATTTTACAATATTTTGAGATACGTTTATAGCCCCAAGTCACTTTTAACGGTCGGTACTAAGTTGTTGTTTTACGTGCCCCAGGCAGTTACATACACAAGCTTAAGCTCTCCAGTGTTATTATTAAATAATTTATTTCTTATTAGTCATAGATCGCATGTCACTTTATATTTATTGCTTGCAAATATTTTTACACGATTGTTATTTATTGACGTGCTATTATTGTAGAGTTGAAAGGAAAAATAAATTACAGATGTGTAATTATCTTGTGCGAGAGAAACGTTCGATTCAGGAATGTATTCAATTCTTGTAACTATGTATTTACAATCAAGGAAGATATTTATTTTTATATACTCAATCAAGTATTGTATAAAAGCAGTAGTTTCTTTGATTAATTAATTAACGATTGCCACAACATTAGGCGCAACAAACACAGAAATTTAAGTTTACACCTTACGACATCTACATTATAAGAAAATGTGAAAATAAAAAATTGGCGCGAAGCTTTTCAAAGTCAAATAAATTAAACTTTCATTTATTTACCACTGTTTTTCTGTTCTTTTTTTTTTTTCGTAAGCAAAAAATAAAAAAATTAGCGCCAAGCTTTTGAAAATCAAATAAAACTTTTGTGTCTCGATTTAATTATCTTCACTTCATGCAATTTCTTTTTTTTTGTTTTTTTGGCAAAAACGCTTGCTATTATATAATTTTCGAATTTCAGCTCCTTCAGTTCGCCATCAGATAGCCAATGCTCATTGACACAGACAAGTTCAGCAGTAGGTCTTAATTGTAAAAGAAAGCATTCTAGTTTCTTTGAATTTTATCATTTTTTCTTGTTTCTGTCCGAAACAAAAAAAAAATCGCCGCTTTTCGACGGGAATCCTTTTAAAATCAAATACATCGAGTTTTCATTTGTTTCCTAGTATTTCACTGTTTTTCTGTTTCTTTTCGTAAGCAAAAAATAAAAAATGTACGCGAAGCTTTTGAAAATCAAATAAAGCTTGTGTCTTTCAATTTGTATCTTCACTTCATGCAATTTCCTTTTTTTTGTGTTTTGTTGGCGATTTAATTTCTCACATTTCGCTCCAGAAACGTCGATCTTCTTTTGTTTTTTTTTCTCGCTTTTTCGTATTTCGACTTTGTTTGAATTCTTTTTTAGTCGAACTGAGATTATTTTTTTTTGTTTACTTCTCGACTTTAATCTTCGCACAATCCACTTTCTTGATCATCTTTCTCTTCTCGTATTTGAAAATCAAATAAATCAATCTTTCATTTGTTTACCGGCATTTCACTTCTGCTTCTTTTCGTAAGCAAAAAATAAGAAGTGAAAAATTGGGCCGGACCCTTTGAAAATCAAATAAAGGAATATTTTTATTTTTTATAGAGGGTGATTGAAATCGGTTAAATGGAAGCAAATTTGCCAAATTTCATGCTCATTAATAATACGTTAAAAAATTTGAAATATCTTAAATGGTTTCTTCACAATCGTAAAAAAACTAAAAATTGCGATTTTCGAAAATCGAACATAACTTCTTTATTTATGATTTTTTTTTGAAAATCTGTGAAAACATTCCTGAAGCCACTTTTTCTGTTTGATTGAATGCCGATTCGTTTTTGTTTTTCCAGAGCCAACTTCAACTGGCCGGCGCGATCACCTGACTTAACCCCTTAGACTTTTTTCTTTGAGGAAACCTAAAGAATGAAGTTTTTAAACATAATTACAACAACGCGGAAGAACTATGAAACGCTGTACTTCATGCTTTAGCTCATATTCTACGTAGAACAATAGAACGGTACCAGAAAATGGTACCAGAAAACATGTACCGTTATGTATTGCCGAAAATGGAAATGTTTTTGAACATATGCTCTGATTTTCTTTCGGTATTCTATTTCTATACATTGTCTTCGGCGTTTCAAAATATTATCCAAATTGTTATCCAACTTGAAAAAATATGTAATACTTTGTTGAATTCTTTTCGGATAAGCTTCTAAATACCACTGAGCACTTGTAATAGAATTTCGTTGTGACAAATAAAAAATACGCAACATATCACGTTTTTCTTCATTTGAATACACCATTGTGTATTTAATGACAGATAATTTGAACAAATGTGTACGTTTCCTTGGCTACGCAGCATATAACTGAATACAAGGTATATTTTCTTTGGTACATGGAAGTGTGTAGAAGCACAAGTAATACGAATTCGGAAATGTGCAGACGCGCAACTGTCCCGGAACACAACAAACACAGAAAATTAAATTTACACCTTACCACATCCAATGGTTGCAGGTTATAAGAAAACATTACGATAACAATGAAGTGATTTATTTTCAGTTCAAAGGCGGAAGACATTCCGTGCAAAGTTCCCGAAAATATCACCGCCCTTCCCGGTAAATAAAAAAAAACTCGCTCAAACGTCCCAGATATGAAACAAAATATGCATTACAACGTAATAAAATACGACGGCAGCATAGTAATAATAATTGGATTGCTTCTGGAATATAAATTACCGGCGGACAATTGCTTTCGTATGTACGCCCAGTGCCAATAAAGTATACCGATCATTATTGGAATAATTATGAGCTCGAAGCGAATTAATTACTATTCCAGTCAGAATTGTATTAGCGGTGGTAATTAGCTTAAATCAAGACATACGTTGGGCTGCAATGAAATTTATCGCCGGCGACAGATTTAACGTAAACGTGAATTTTCTCTTCGTCACCGCAATATTCTGTTAAACCTTCGCGTCGGATGGAGATTCTTTCCAGAAAAGGCAGTTGTTGCTGGCGCCTCAAACTTGTTCGTAACGGGAATTACACACAGCTTCGGCTCTCCCTCGCCCTTCATCTTCAGCGAGCAAGCCGACCTCGCATAGATGTACCTTACCAGGAAACACAGGTAAACAACACAATGCAGCTTCGCTGCTTTTCTCCTCTGGCCTGGAATGTTGCATTTGTAGAATGCCGAGCGTGCAGCGATCGTAAAAATTAAATGGCATTGCTCTTTTATAATTTTAAAACACTACACGGAATCCATTTGCCTTCTACAGACTATAAATACTTGATTACGTAAGTCTAGGTTCTAAGTATTATTCAGTTTACTACAGCTTCGGAGCGTGCATGAAATTAAAAAAAAAATTAATTAACACATGACTGGATTTTTACGGTTCAAGGAATATTACATACCTATTCGCAAACGTGCACGGCTTTACCTTCAAATAATATCATGTGGCCAAAAAAATAGTACTAAGAATTTACTACGTATTGCTTCATAGAAAATAACACTAAAAATTATCACTAAAGTACGGATTTAGGTTCACCTAAATCCGTGCTTTAATTATTACCAATACGAAACTTGTTTTAACGGACTCATCCACTTACGTGCGATATGGCACGACTTTATACATACATTTGACTAAATAAAAATGTAGTAAATCTTTAACTTTATCAGCATTCACTTAAGACAGAGTTACTTTTGCTTGACGTGATCGAGGAGCAGCTAGCATATTCAAACCACTAGATTCCAACATAAATTCCACCGAATATATCAGAATCCATATTCCTAAACGTTCCTTGAGAAAAACAAGGCCCCAGTATCGCGCACTTATCTAAAGTTTTTAAGTGCATTTAAAAATTAGCTGTCCTGAACGTGTTTCGTTAACGGCTTTTAAGATACACGTTTCTTAATCTGTGGCCGAGATGTATGCAAATGGATTCAAATCCGTCACGTTCGCCTTGTCGCAATTACGGTTTTAAGCTGCCCAGAAAAAACAATGGCTTAATGAAGCTTTTGTTATCATTTTGCCTGGTACTGGTAAAAAAGCGAAATGAAAGAGCGAATTGCCCTGGGAAACCGTTCGGTCGGGCACTCACATGCCGGAATAATAGTTCCAAGTTGAAAGGTAATCTAGTCATTTGTGTCTTTTGCATGTCGGATGACACGGTTGCCACAACACGTTCAATTGCGTGACGGTGAAGCACAAATTACATTATCGACGTTACCAAAACTGGTTACTTTATGCTCCATCATGTTACTCCTAACTAACGTTGTACATTACAAACATGTTATTATGTTCTGCGTTGGCTTGCTCTAATTGCTCTGCTCTGAAATTCGCTAAAAAGTTTCTTGTCTTACCCCATAAACGAGAGAACGAAGGAAAAAGGTATTTATCCTTCACAGACAATTAAACAACTAACAAGTCATTCTAATGAATAGCATTTCCAGAAATATTGATCATTCAATTATGTAAATACTGATTTAATGTTTAGTAGATTTAATAGATTTGTGTAATTTTTGTAGGTAACAAAAGTGACAATCCGCAACAAGATGAATAAGGGGCGGGAAAATGTTGAGAGAGCTGACGGAGTCAAACGTACTCTGCCCCACGTTGGGCATCAATTTTGTAATGAAGTGTTACAAAATTGGCGCCCAACATGGAGCATGTAACACTATTAAGAGTCTTATTAAAATAATTTCTTTACAAATCTGGTCCCAATTGCAGTGATGAGGACAATTAATTGGTCCAATTTTTGTTTGATTTTAATTGATTTGAAACGTATTGTGGAAGCAGCAGCAAGAGTAAAAATAACTTCTAATGATTGAATAACACTGGTGATCTCATATAATTCCTGGATGTGTTTACACATCTTCCTTGAACACTTTACTTGAGTGGCATACTCTTTTTTCATCTTAGATCTCAAGGTAACATCACACTTTGTTGCAGGACGATGTAACCATCACTTTTCAATCATATTTCTAAATACCCTTTTTGTTATACAACATTCTTTTCTCGGCGTTTAATTTAAGACCTACATACGTCACGTATTCCGCGGCGAATTTCCAACGTTCAACATTTTTGGACCGGTCCTGGACGGGTCTGTTGCGTAATTAAAATGCCTCGGCTTAATAATTACCGCTAATTTAAGATTTCTTTGTTGCTGCGGCCCCGGAGATCAGTCGAAAAAAGCGGAATTATAATTCCCTGTCAACGTGAAAAATCGCTGTCAGTTTACCGCAATCGCCAATTAAGTGTAATAAGAGCGCGCACCGAGAATGATTTGGGAGTTTCAAGATGAAACACTTTACCATATATATACTGTTATTCGATTAAGTGCTTATTTACTTTGCATCGAAAATTCATATGTTCCGAGGTTTAACGACCCTAATACAATTCTTGTTAATTATACTTAATTGTTCATCTAAAAAACTTAAAATCACTAACAGTCGAATCAGTTTTGTGCGGTGGGTGTTGGGGACAGTTGCGCCCTTGCACATTTGCACTCAACTTGATATATTTGGCTTATATTTTCGAATCCGCCATCTATTAAGTTAATCAATAGTTTCATTTAATTCCAAAACTGCGTATGTTTTCAAGAATTCGTCAAACAAATTTATGAGTAAGGTTCTTTATAGCCGATAGCGAAATCCGTAAGTTTAAAAAGAAAAATTAATGTAGCAATTACGGCCATCAATTTTCGGTGTATTTTTGCAGGGGGGGGACAAGTATCCGCAAGCAATATTCGACTTTATCGGAATCCGGTAATGCCGATCCACTTATTTTTAATAGCGGCCGTTTATACAATTATCGCCAACTATATAATTTCAGGTCGCAAGCGTAAATCTTTTCAGCATCGGTAATTATCCCACGAGTATTAACAATACCAGAAACAGATAATTAAAACTCCCCGGCTATACCATATCCATTTTAAGGTAGCCGCTAGTGTAATAGACGTCGGTTTGTAAACGTCACGCGATGTTGTGTCTTAAGTGTATGCAATTGCATAAGGATAGTGCACGTAGGCCGACGTTATTTTTCATATTTCATACCAGTTTTGTATGATCGATGTATTATTTTAACGTGTAATTCTATTTAATGTATTTATGTCGACTCCCACGCGACAAAACACTCGAAATTATATGTAATTTAGTCCCGGCCATTATGAAAACCGATCTGCCATGAGCTTTCTCAGAAAACGCTAGTATAACATGTATTATGTCTATGAAATTTGTTATTTCAAGCTTTGTATTATTATTTGAGACTTTTTATGATTAACAGAAGGAAAAATTGTATATTTTCATACAACCATAAACCTATTGCTAACAAAAAATTGTAACAGCTTTGTATCTTACAGTACCTTGATATAAAGCAAAGACAAAATGAATAATAAGTCGGTGTGAACAGACCGTATATGAACATTTCGTTTTCGTATATTAATGACACGAATCGTATGGCATTGCAAATGTTTGGATATTAATTACTTTGACGACAACGTCGAGGAGTGCTAACGTAGGCGAACTGGTCTCTTACTACGAGTATGACGTTACAACTATGCGTTTCTTTTTGGTGGAGTAGCAGCCACAACAAGAAATTCGTTTTTAATTCTTGTCGACGTCCGTTGCGACATTCAGCGCAAGTATGCCTGATAGCCGCGCTTTCTAAATCAATAAGTCATTTTTGAGCTAATAAAAAGCAAGATTTGATTCCAATCATCATCAACGACCTTAATAAATAGGAAACGTTGTCGTGCGTGTTGCTCGTAACTATTTAGCATCCTCAATGCATAAAACAGTACTTCTGAGAGTCAGTTATCCATTGTGAGCTCTGCGAAAGTAAAACCAGATCGAGATACCTGTCGAGCTGCTCCACTTATTGCCCCCTTGCCCCCTCCCACAAGTCGCAGCCCTCTATTCAAAGAGCTACGCTTGCAAAAACTGTTAACCGAAGGATGCGGTGTTGAATATCTTTTATGTGTTTTATATGCAACTATGTGTGGTCTTCTCTATCAATATATATCTTGAAAATGCGTCTTATATTTCGAGTGTTTTATAAATCTTTGTAAATAGATGTCTTGTAGTTAATTTGTAAGTCTTACAAATGAAGTTTGTTGCAGGCAACATGAAGCCAGAAGAATTTAAAATAGTGTCCACGCATTAGCGCATTTATTCCTTCACGTTTTTTGTTATCCATGAATATCTGAATTATGCATTAAGATAAAGGCTTCCTCCACACCTCCTCACAGATTATACAGAACGGTTCCCGTATCCAATAAATTTCGTCGTTGCGTTCAAATTCTAAAAAAAAATAATTGTATGACAAGTTGAGACATTATTAAGTATGCACGCATTTGTCCAAGTAATTTGTTAAGCTGACTGCATTCGTGATAGTTAGAGGGTCATTCATCAAGTGAATGAATAATAAATGTAAATGTCCCCGTCGTGTTTCTATTATCATCGAATTTGAAACTGATTTGTACTTTTTGTTTCAGTCTGCATCGGAACGAACGGCCGTATGTCCGTGCCCTCCAACAGGGACCACCATTACAGAAATCTGAAGGACCGTTACACCAACTGCACGTACGTCGACGGCAATTTGGAGCTGACGTGGATTCAGGATGAGAACTTGGACCTCAACTTCTTGCAGTACATACGGGAAGTGACGGGATACGTGTTGATATCGCACGTCGATATAAAAAGTATAGTACTTCCGAGATTGCAGATCATTCGAGGAAGGACGTTGTTCAAAATCGCGATGAGTGAACAGGAGTTCGCGTTGTTGGTGACACAATCGAAAATGTTTTCACTGGAACTACCATCCTTACGCGACGTTCTAAACGGAAGCGTTGGAATGATCAGCAACTACAATTTGTGTCACATAAAAACAATCGAATGGAAGGAAATCATTTCGCACCCTAACGGTTCCTACGTGTACAATTACACGTTCAATTCTCCCGAACGCGAGTGTCCACCGTGTCATAAAAACTGCCAACGAGGATGCTGGGGTGAGGGAGAAGAAAACTGCCAGAAATTCTCTAAACTATACTGCAGCCCCCAGTGCTACCAAGGAAGATGTTTCGGACCAAACCCGAGAGAATGCTGCCATTTATTCTGCGCGGGTGGATGTACCGGACCTACACAAGCCGATTGCATAGCCTGCAAAAATTTCTATGATGATGGTGTTTGCACCGCAGACTGCCCAAGTATGCAAGTTTACAATCCAATAACTTACTCGTGGGAACCAAATCCCAACGGAAAATACGCTTACGGTGCAACGTGCGTTAAAAACTGCCCGGAACACCTTCTGAAAGACAACGGCGCGTGCGTCCGTTCCTGTCCGTCAAATAAAACGGCCGTTAATGGAGAATGCGTTAATTGCGATGGCCCTTGCCCGAAAACCTGCGCAGGGGGTGTTTTAATCGACTCCGGCAACATAGATACCTTCAAAGACTGCACCATCATCGACGGACACCTACACATCTTAGAAAATTCGATCAAGGGCTACCAACACATATTCTCCAATTATAGTTTCGGAGCCCGTTATCCACCCATGCACCCCGATCGTTTGGAAGTATTCAGTACCCTGCGCGAGGTCACCGGATTCATCAACATCCAGGCGTACCACGAGGATTTTAAGAATCTCTCGTACTTTCGCAATTTGGAAATTATCGGTGGAAGGACGTTGCACGATTTCTTTTCTTCGCTGTTCATAGTGAAAACCTCCTTGCGGTCAATGGAGTTGCGCTCCTTGAAACGCATCAACTCCGGAAACGTAGTGATCCTCGAGAATAAGAACTTATGCTTCGCGGAGACGATCGACTGGTCGAAAATCAAGAAGAGTTCAGATCAACCGCCGTTGATACAAAGTAACGGAGCCAACTGCTCGGCTAAAGGGTTGATATGCGACGAGGAATGCACCAATTTGGGTTGTTGGGGCGCCGGACCTGAGAACTGCTTGTCTTGCGCACATGTTAAATTCGAGAGTACCTGCCTTCGGAATTGCAGTGTAAAACCAGGGTATGTACTTACTTTTTCACCATAATCTATAGAATAATTTTGTTCTTTATTGTTTCAGACTTTATCACTCTGAGAAAAACGAATGCAAACGCTGTAACGAACAATGTGCCTCATCTTGTCGTGGTCCAGGTGCCGACAAGTGTACGGAATGTAAGCACGTCAAAGACGGTAATTTCTGCGTCGAAACGTGCCCAACTGGGAAATTCCCCGAATTTGGCATCTGCAAGCCATGCCACAAAACATGCAACGGAGATTGCACCGGACCTACGAATATAGTCGGTCCGGGGGGGTGTAACTTATGTTACAAGGGTATCGTTAACACGTCCGTCACGGAATGCATCGACGAATCAGATGATTGCCCCGATGGTTACTATTTAGAACTCGTTAACCCAAAAGAGCACCAGGCTAAAACTTCGAATGGTAATTGTCGAAAGTGTCACCCCAGGTGCAAGAAGTGTACGTCGTACGGATTTCACATAGCAGCATGCCAACAGTGCGCCAATTATAAAAAAGATGAGCTTTGCGAAGATGAATGTCCCCGAGATCATTATCCAGACGATGCAAATCACGAATGCCTGCCTTGCGATAGAGAATGTAAAGGGTGCACAGGTCCTGGACCGGATCTCTGCATCGCCTGTGAAAATCTCAAACTCTACGAAGAAGGCGATCCTACTAATAACTTGACGTTCAAGTGTGTAGCTTCTTGCCCCTCGGAATACCCATTCAGGGTTTTCCCGCAGGACAGTTCCGAATCGTACTGTTCCAAAAAACCAGAGCAACAAATGAATGGGGCCTTGGTTAACGGTAGTACGCCCACAATTTTAACGATAATCATCGCCGTTGCAAGCGTTTGTGTCGTCATAATATGCGTGGCCACGATTTGCTGGTGCAGAAAAGTCCAAGATAAAGAAGACGCTTTAAAAATGACGATGGCCCTCACGGGTTTAGAGAACGAGCCTCTACAACCCAGTAAGGTCCTACCAAATTTGGCGAAGTTGCGAATTATAAAAGAAGCCGAAATGAGAAAAGGGGGCGTCCTGGGTTATGGGGCGTTTGGAACTGTATATAAGGGGGTTTGGTTGTACGAAAGCGAAAATAATAAAATCCCTGTTGCTATAAAGGTTCTTAGAGAAGACGCCGCAATTAACACCAGCAAAGAATTTTTGAGCGAAGCCTACATAATGGCTAGCGTTGATCATCCCAATTTACTGCAATTATTGGGTGTTTGCATGACGACGCAAATGATGTTGGTGACTCAGTTGATGCCGCTTGGTTGCTTATTGGATTTTGTGAGAAAAAATCGTGATAAAATCTGCGCGAAGCCTTTGCTAACGTGGTGCACTCAAATTGCTCGAGGTATGGCGTACTTAGAAGAAAAACGTTTAGTGCATCGCGATTTAGCTGCACGAAACGTGCTGGTCCAAACACCCGCATGCATAAAAATAACTGATTTTGGATTAGCGAAGTTACTAGATTTTAACGAAGAAGAATACAAGGCAGCTGGTGGAAAAATGCCGATCAAATGGCTAGCGCTTGAATGCATACAGCACAGAATCTTCACGCACAAATCAGATGTGTGGGCGTTCGGTGTTACAGTGTGGGAATTACTGACTTTCGGAGAAAGACCTTATGAAAGCGTGACAGCCAGGAATGTGCCTGAGTTACTAGAAAATGGTGAAAGGCTACCTCAGCCTAGTATTTGCAGCATTGACGTGTATATGTTAATGTTAAAATGTTGGATGTTAGACGCTGAGAGTCGACCGGGTTTCAAGGAATTATCTGACGACTTCATGAAGATGTCCAAGGATCCAGAGCGGTACCTGGCCATTTCCGGAGAAACAAAAAACAACTTTCAAAATCACGTAAGTTTTACAACATTGATAGTGTTTGGGGGTACAAAAGAATTGTTACAGAAAGATGTAATTCCTCGTCGTAGAAACAATCCAGTGACCAATTCCTCGAGTCATTCGGGAGAAAATGACATGCAACCTCAACATATACCAACCTCTGGTTCTTCGCAGATGACTTCCGTGAAAGTTTGGCCGTACAATTCGCATACGACGTCCGATGGAAGTTGCGCACCTCAGAATCAACACAATTGGAATCAGGAGCGTTTGCTCGCCCAATCACGTTTAGATCCTAATTTATTGCGGAACATTAACTCTGATGATTCCAGCATACATTACTGTGGTGATTCTTTGAAATACAAAAGTTACAATATAGGTTCGGATGAGTATGATTCGGCGTCATCACAAGCGCAAGTTGGTACTTTGAAATTAGAGATACCCGTAGACGAAGATGATTACCTAGTACCTTCCCCTCAACAAAATCAAAACGCGTCGACTTACGTCGACCTCATAGGCGATTCCAAACTAAATCCTAACATATACAAGTCCTACTCTGATTTTACAAAAACAAACATCGACAATCCCGAATATCTCCTCAGCAGTGAAACTCCTACGCAAACGTTGGGCATTCCGACGGTTTCTAATTTAGTACATGCGATCACGCGAGCGGAAAACAACTCTAAACCAGCTCAACCTTATACGCCTCAAAGGAGCACCGAGGAAGAATCTGATCACGAATACTATAATGATTTCGATCGCTTAAGACGCGAATTGCAGCCGCTGAAGCAAAAGGGTGAAACCACTGTTTAGGACGGCGCCTTATTCGTCTTCTTTAGAAAATCTGTGCCTGAATTTTTCATTTGCATTTGTTATGCGTTACAACAGAAAGTACAAAATTTTTGATATTCTTCATAATTATAGTCGACGGACATCGGTGAAATCAAAATCGACAATCAGGAATCACGCTTCGAAAACAATCGTACTATATATTTTGTTGCCAAATAATTGCCAATAATGACCATTAACAATCTATTTATTCTAGTGATTCTTGATTCTATAAACATACTGATCTCTAAAGAAGCACAAGTTATAGTGGAGATATTGATTTATTTTTTGGAGAAAATGACACAATCGCAGCTGATGTCTCTGCTATTGCAAGAGTTCGTAATATAGAGGGTGATTTATTAGTGTAATTGACAAAACAAAGCAGGGGTATAATAAATTTTCTTTAATACCCATAGAATTAAATTATTTTAAAACCAAACAAAACAAGACGATTTAACTAACACATTCCAATAATATTGAATCACCCTGTAGAGAATATGTAAATGGTCACTACTGTTTCAAATGTTTATATTTCTCGAATTTTCATTTAAGTGAGTTGCTAAAAACACTACAAATAACAACGTTTTCCGCACTTCGACTTTTTCGATTTTAGACAAAACTTCTCATTTTAATCATAAATATAGAAGATAGTCTTCCTACTACAATATATGTTACATTTTGTACCTCTACGTTAGTAATTTTATACAAAAAAAAATCGGTATAACTTACTTAATTACGTTTAGGTTGTGGCTGGTCTCTTAATTACGAAGTCATTAGATTAAAAAAAGAAACTTGTATTTTGGAACTGGCCTTTAGTTAATAAGAAATCAGATTGTTATGACAATAATCGTGTGCCATGACTAATAAAAAAAAATGGCATGTACATTGTAACTGTAAATAAAACTAAGGTAACAATTACAAATGGGTAAAACTGAGAAACGCAATTTACGTTGTAGCAGAAGATCCACTCCATCGTGGGCTGCATTCTTGCCCAGTTATATCTGTGATAATTTATCAATCATACTTAGTAAAAGACCAGTAGTTATATAGAATTATGAAAATCTCAATATTTGTTAACTTGTTTGTATGTAAGTAAAGGTTCTAAATATTCGAAATCCAATAACGAAAGCAATAAATACGATTTGACTGTTTTTGAATCTTTAGAACTGAAGCTTTTATCGGGGCACTCATCGTGCCATCATAATAAAATATGAGTGCCTTATTTTATGTAAATATATATCGTTTAGAAGTTTGTACATTTGTAAATCCTAAATAAAAAGTACTTTTTCTGGTACTCTTGTGCTTGTTTTGTTTTTAGATAAAAAAAATCCTCGTCTTCAATTCCTCTCTACCTCTAATCAATATAAACAAGATAATTCAATTTAATTTAAAATTAACTAAAGTCAATTATACTTATACAAAATACTGAGAAGGTCCAAGAAGGCATCGTGGAGGAGGCACTGTGAGGAAATTGAAAGTACTCCAGAATGTGCCAGACTGCACAAAATGCTCTCGAAGTCCCCTCAAGGATACCTAAATACTCTGGTAAAATCTACCGGAGAATTCACTAGAACAGGAAAAGAAACCATGACTGAAATGTTTCGGGTTCACTTTCCTGGGTCAACCGTCATTGACGTTGCGCCTGCTGACTGGAATGGCCGGGTTCTGGATGCTTCTGTTTCCAGAGCATCAAGGGAGGAATGAGTTTCTGCCAGGAGAGTCATAACGTTTTCTAGTACCAAATGGGCAATAAACTCATTTGATAGTTACAAATCTCCGGGTCCGGACGGGGTAATACCTGCCATGCTACAGAAGGGCTCGGACCTTCTGCTCACCAGAATCTGCATGATTTTAAAGGCCTGTCTGGCTCTAGGCTATTTTCCAAGAGCGTGGAGACTGATCAGAGTGGAATTCATACCAAAAACTGGTCGGATGGACTACACTCAGGCAAAAGCCTTTAGACCCATTAGTCTTATGTCTTTTGTACTAAAGACGATGGAGAAAATACTTGATGGGCATATAAGAGGTGGTGTTCTAGTCGCTAGACCCCTACACCAGAACCAGTTTGCCTATTCAACAGGTCTATCTACTGAGACAGCACTCCATCATCTCACTTGGAGGGTGGAGAAATCTCTGGAAAATAAAGAGGTCCTCTTGGCTGCCTTTTTAGACATCGAAGGGGCCTTTGACAATACATCCTTCGACTCCATCACCACTGCCCTAAGGGGTAGAGGGGTGGAAGAAATTTGCTGCAGGTGGATTGACTGCATGCTCAAAGGAAGGGTGGTATACACATCGCTACTGGACGACACTCTGAAGGCCGGAGTGGCGTGGGGCTGTCCGCAGGGGGGTGTTCTGTCCCCTCTGTTGTGGAACCTCGTCATGGACGGGCTTATGAGACGACTTAACGGTGAAGGCTTTGATCCCTTAGGGTATGCCGATGATCTAGTCATATCCATGCAAGGGAAATTCAATAACACTGTCAGGGACCGAATGCAGTTGGCCCTGAATGTAGTAACAAGGTGGGTCGGGGAGGAAGGTCTGAGGATCAGTCCTCAAAAAACCACCATTGTGCCATTCACTCGAAGGCGAAACCTAGAGGGTTTAGATCCTCTGCGTCTTCGTGCAAATGAGATAGCCTTGTCGGGGGAGGTAAAGTACCTTGAAATGATTTTTGATTCCAAACTTACCTGGAACCAACACTTAGACAAGATAATTAGACGATCGATGACCACTTTCGCGGTGGCCAGACGAGCCTACGATAGTACGTGGGGATTAAAATCAAGAATGGTACATTGGATGTTCACCAGAATGGTTAGATCCACAATAACATATGCGTGGTGGCCCAAGGTCAAGCAGGAAACCACCAAACTTAGACTGAGCAAGATCCAAAGACTTGCTTGCCTAGGCATTACGGGGGCGATAAGCACAACGCCCACCGCTGCAATGGAAACTCTTCTAGACCTCCGTCCCTTACACATTGTGATAATGGGAGAGGCAAGACGAGGACTCCACAGATTGCAGCATTCTTGTCACCCACTTAAAATAAGCACGGGTCATACAAGTATCTTTGATAGCATAAGGGGTCCTCTACTCGATATGAGGACGTACTATATGGCCCCCAAAGGTAACATAAACCTGCTCTTCAAGATACAAATTAATGAATCTGCTGAGCATCGGGAACCTGAACAGAACTTTCCTCCTGGAAGTCTGATCTGGTATAAGGACGGCTGGAATATACGGGCATAGACCAAAGGGGAAGTTAAGCTTCCCTCTAGGACAATTTGCCTCAGTATTCCAAACTGAAATATACGCCATACTACAATGTACGCGGGAAAATAAAAGGAGGGCCTACACAAATAAGCGGATCTTCATCTTAACCGATAGCCAGGCGGCTTTGAAGGCTTTGGTGAGCCCAAAGATCTTCTCCAAACTGGTGTGGGAATGTTTAAGTGAGCTCAATGACCTTGCGGAATACAACTGCGTTACGCTGGTGTGGGTGCCAGGTCATCGGGGAATTATCGGCAATGAACGGACCGATGAACTAACCAGGCAGGGTGCGGGTATGGCATATTTTGGCCCTGAACCTGTCCTAGGCATAACCAAGAATGCTATTCAGGGCTTTATTAGTGACTGGATAAGCGAGGAACATAACAGATACTGGCTGAGCAGGCCAGAACATCGCCATAGCAAGACCTTGCAAAAAGAGAGCTGCAGAACTTTTGCTTTTAAGCAGGGCGCAACTCAAGATCACCATGGGGTTGCTAACAGGACACCTGACTGTTAAGAAGCATCTGTGGAGGATCGGCAAATTCAATGGGGATCTAAATTGCAGACTCTGCAATGGAGAACCAGAGACAGCAGTGCACAATCTGTGTAGATGTGATGCGCTGGCAAATCACAGACAGCGCATATTCGGACATCTTATGATAGTTCCCGAAGATTTCAACACGCAATCAGTGAAAAACCTGCACTAGTTGGTGCAGGGGACGTGCCTCACTGAATGGCTGTGGTAAAAGAACCAGGGTGAGC
Source organism: Serrognathus titanus (assembly GCA_039766575.1). Lineage (NCBI taxonomy): Eukaryota > Metazoa > Arthropoda > Insecta > Coleoptera > Lucanidae > Serrognathus > Serrognathus titanus. The sequence continues at coordinate 4,206,550 of CM077911.1, forward strand.
ACAATAAGCCTAAATGGCTGCGGTGCCTCCGGTGCATTCTCTGCGGACGGGTTCTGGTAAAAAAAAGAAGTCAATTATTTTAATATTACTTAAATTATCCCCAAGACAACTACACTGCAGTTAAATAAAACAGTAACTATTATTATAAAAAGTAATACAACTCAAATTTCTTTTGTAACCTAACGTGAAAATGTAATCTTATATTCGCCACTTAATAAAATTGATTAAAAACTCAAATAATTATATTCTCAGCTGTGTACAATCAGGTTTAAAAGTAATGTAAATGAGTGGTCTTATCCATTCTAATCATCGTAATAAGCAAGCGGCCAAGCAGATATTAACAAGAACCCGATGCGTACCCCCTACTCGTTATAGCGATTAGCGCAATTTAATGTTTATGGGGAAACAATAGTTTTAATTCTGACTGTGCATTTTTACTGAGGAAATTCCTAAAGTAAAATTTTGTCGTTTTACTAAGACTTCGTTAAAATATTCTTGACGAAGAAAAAAGGAAACGAAATTAATTCGAAATAATACTTACATGTCAAAATGGTCAAGAATTTGTTTGTACAACTGGAGTAACTTGTTTTTGATGGCTTGACAACAAACAAATAGAAACAATAGCTCTTAAAGAGCTCTACACGATGGGCGCAATAGCTTCTGGAATAATTGCTACGTCTAGAAACTACGCGCCATTATTCCAGTAAATCGTTAATATTTCCGGAACCATTGCAGCTACAGCGATGCGGTTTGCACTGCTGTGTAGCTCTTAAAGAGCGCTACACGATGGCCGTAATAGCTTCTGGAATAATTGCTACGTCTAGAAACTACGAAGTTTTATTTAAATAAAAAATTCTCCTTGCACAGGATATAAATTATTTCAACACTGAAAAATGGCATTCTTAATGCGTCATTAAACAGTGAAAACAGAATTAACCTATCTCTTTTCGTTCCAGAGAAATCGCAATTTTTCTGGAAAAATATGGTGGATGCGCCGGCATTCCAGTAAATCGTTAATATCTCCGGAACCATTGCAACTACGGCGATGCGGTTTGCACTGCTGTGTAGCTCTTAAAGAGCGCTACACGATGGCCGTAATAGCTTCTGGAATAATTGCTACGTCTAGAAACTACGAAGTTTTATTTAAATAAAAAGTTCTCCTTGCACAGGATATATATTGTTTCACCACTGGATAATGGCATCCTTAATGAGTCATTAAACAGTGAAAACAGAATTAATCTATCTCTTTTCGTTCCAGAGAAATCGCAATTTTTCTGGAAAAATATGGTGGATGCGCCGGCATTCCAGTAAATCGTTAATATCTCCGGAACCATTACAACTACGGCGATGCGGTTTGCACTGTGTGTAGCCCTTAAAGAGCGCTACAGGATGGCCTCAATAGATTCTGTAATAACTGCTACGTCTAGAAACTACGCGCCATTATTTCAGTTAATCGTTAACATCTCCGGAACCATTGCAGCTACGGCAATTAGGTTTGCACTGCTGTGTAGCTCTTAAAGAGCGGTACAGGATGGTCGCAATAGCTTCTGGAATAATTGCTACGTCTAGAAACTACGCGCCATTATTTCAGTAAATCGTTAATATCTCCGGAACCATTGCAGCTATGGCGATGCGGTTTGCACTACTGTGTAGCTCTTAAACAGCGCTACAGGATGGCCGCAAAAGCTTCTGGAATAATTGCTACGTCTAGAAACTACGAAGTTTTATTTAAATAAAAAATTCTCCTTGCACAGGATATAAATTATTTCAGCACTGAAAAATGGCATTCTTAATGGGTCATTAAACAGTGAAAACAGAATTAATCTATCTCTTTTCGTTCCAGAGAAATCGCAATTTTTCTAGAAACATAAGGTGGATGCGCCGGCATTCCAGTAAATCGTTAATATCTCCGGAACCATTGCAACTACGGCGATGGGGTTTGCACTGCTGTGTAGCCCTTAAAGAGCGCTACACGACGGCAGCAAGAGCTTTTGGAATAATTGCTACGTCTAGAAGCTACGCACCATTATTTCAGTAAATCGTTAATATCTCCGGAACCATTGCAGCTACGGCGATGAGGTTTGCACTGCTGTGTAGCTCTTAAAAAGCGCTATAGGATGGCCCCAATAGCTTCTGGAATAATTGCTACGTCTGGAAACTACGCCCCATTATTCCAGTTAATCGTTAATATCTCCGGAACCATTGCAACTACGGCGATGCGGTTTGCACTGCTGTGTAGCTCTTAAAGAGCGCTACAGGATGGCCGCAAAAGCTTCTGGAATAATTGCTACGTCTAGAAACTACGAAGTTTTATTTAAATAAAAAATTCTCCTTGCACAGGATATAAATTATTTCAGCACTGAAAAATGGCATTCTTAATGGGTCATTAAACAGCGAAAACAGAATTAATCTATTTCTTTTCGTTCCAGAGAAATCGCAATTTTTCTAGAAACATAAGGTGGATGCGCCGGCATTCCAGTAAATCGTTAATATCTCCGGAACCATTGCAACTACGGCGATGCGGTTTGCACTGCTGTGTAGCCCTTAAAGAGCGCTACACGACGGCAGCAAGAGCTTTTGGAATAATTGCTACGTCTAGAAGCTACGCACCATTATTTCAGTAAATCGTTAATATCTCCGGAACCATTGCAGCTACGGCGATGAGGTTTGCACTGCTGTGTAGCTCTTAAAAAGCGCTATAGGATGGCCCCAATAGCTTCTGGAATAATTGCTACGTCTGGAAACTACGCCCCATTATTCCAGTTAATCGTTAATATCTCCGGAACCATTGCAACTACGGCGATGCGGTTTGCACTGCTGTGTAGCTCTTAAAGAGCGCTACTGGATGGCCTCAATAGCTTCTGTAATAATTGCTACGTCTAGAAACTACGCGCCATTATTCCAATAAATCGTTAATATCTCCAGAACCATTGCAGCTACAGCGATGCGGTTTGCACAGCTGTGTAGCTCTTAAAAAGCGCTATAGGATGGCCCCAATAGCTTCTAGAATAATTGCTACGTCTGGAAACTACGCCCCATTATTCCAGTTAATCGTTAATATCTCCGGAACCATTGCAACTACGGCGATGCGGTTTGCACTGCTGTGTAGCTCTTAAAGAGCCCTACACGATGGCCGCAATAGCTTCTGGAATAATTGCTACGTCTAGAAACTACGCCCCATTATTCCAGTTAATCGTTAATATCTCCGGAACCATTGCAGCTACGGCAATTAGGTTTGCACTGCTGTGTAGCTCTTAAAGAGCGCTACAGGATGGCCGCAATAGCTTCTGTATTAATTGCTACGTCTAGAAACTACGCACCATTATTTCAGTAAATCGTTAATATCTCCGGAACCATTGCAGCTACAGCGATGCGGTTTGCACTGCTGTGTAGCTCTTAAAGAGCGCTATAGGATGGCCTCAATAGCTTCTGGAATAATTGCTACGTCTAGAAACTACGCCCCATTATTCCAGTTAATCGTTAATATCTCCGGAACCATTGCAGCTACGGCAATTAGGTTTGCACTGCTGTGTAGCTCTTAAAGAGCGCTACAGGATGGCCTCAATAGCTTCTGTAATAATTGCTACGTCTAGAAACTACGCGCCATTATTTCAGTAAATCGTTAATATCTCCGGAACCATTGCAGCTACGGCGATGCGGTTTGCACTGCTGTGTAGCTCTTAAAAAGCGCTACAGGATGGCTGCGATAGCTTTTGGAATAATTGCTACGTCTAGAAACTACGAGCCATTATTCCAGTAAATCGTTTATATCTCCGGAATCGTTGCAGCTACGGCGATGCGGTTTGCACTGCTGTGTAGCCCTTAAAGAGAGCTACACGACAGCAGCAAGAGCTTCTGGAACAATTGCTACGTCTAGAAACTACGCGCCATTATTCCAGTAAATCGTTAATACCTCCGGAACCATTGCAGCTACGGCGATGCGGTTTGCACTGCTGTGTAGCTCTTAAAGAGCGCTACACGATGGCGGCAATAGCTTCTGGAATAATACGTGCTCAATAAAGTATCAGGAGGTATAGCACGACAAGTGTTAATAATTCTAGCTCGCAATATTTTCTCACTTTCAGGACGTGTTAAAAAACGTGATCCTGAAGAAAACACCACAACCAAAAATCTAGTGGCGTAAGATTGAGGAAATGTGCAGGCCACTGAACTGGTCCGAATGTTCCTATCCATCCTGCCCCAAATGTTCTATGTGCCAGTTAACGTTAATTCTGGCATTCTGTGGAGTATCTCCGTCTTCTTGAAAATAAATATCATTGACTTCAGCTAATGACAATTCATGTAAAACGTCTTGTAGGAATTCCGTCAAAAGTGCACGGTACTTTTGTTGGTTTAAGGTACCATCTATTAAAAATGGTCCAATTAATCGGATGCCTAAAATGCCACACCAAACATTTACACTGAACCTTCGTTGAAAATTAGTTTTTACAAGAACTCTTGGATTTTCTTGACACCAATATCGATGATTGTTACTATTAAAGATGCCATTACTGACGAAAGTGCACTAATCAGACCAAATAATTTTTCCAAAAAAAAATTGGATCCTCTTACAAATACAAATCATCAAACAACCGTGACACCGGTCACTTCATCCATCCGATTGGGCACACGCTCATTGGGCCGCAACCTCGACCCAATCAGACACTCCCAACTCGAGAGACGCAACGACCCATGACGACTGACCGCATAAATACGCACAACCTACCCACAACCAGTTCAGAATCTTTACAGCAGCAGCAGCTACTACATCAGCAGCTACAGCCTCCAACGAAGCCCTGAAGAAGTCCACGGCGAGATGGACGAAACGTCGGACAGACGAAGAATTGACGCGGTTCCCAACCCGGAAACCAAGATTGTGATGGGTCCTCTTGTATTTTATTTAAATAAAAATTACAAAAAACCTATCTTCGCTCAGGATCAGTTCTATGCACTTTCTGAGGTATGTAGGGATGAAACTTGTGCTTTTCAAAACACTCTGTACAGTAGATTTTGATATCCCAGTCAAACTACTAATTTCACGAACAGAGTTTTGGAATTTTCCTTGACACTAAGGAGGATATCCAATTCCGTGTTTTCCTTGTACTGGCAGTCTTTTTGTTTAGGTTTCTAATCGTTTAATTTAATTCCTGACGGCTTACAGTTAGAATTGAAATTTTGGTGTTTGCTTGTGCTATTGAGTGCTATTGAATTGAAATACTATTAATTAGTAATCGTACTAATAGTGCGTCCAAGGTAAGTTTATTGCTACATATTTTTTCCTAAGATAATGAAGGCGTTAATTTAATTTTTATTTATTATTGTTGCTACAGATTCACAATGTCGGAAAAAGAGAAGAAAAAGTACCAGCAAACTTATTCCAAAACTTGGGAGCATGATTCTCTACTAAAAGGTGTGTTGGCATACAATTTTAATTTAAACTGTGCCTATAAGTTTCTTTTTAATATTTATAGATTGGCTTGGACTAGACCCCAGTGGTATAGCGAGCAAAGCCTACTGTAAGTACTGTAAGTGCGCCTTAACAGCTCACAAGTAAGATTTAGTTAACCATGCAAAATCACAAAAACTTCCAGAAAAGTAGCATTTGATGTCCAGGCAAAATCATGCACAACTTTAAATTTTACACCTAACAAAACAAATGATAACAAAATAGCAGAGTTAAAATTACCAAGTATTTTCATCGCAGAACATTCCACAATTGCTGCTGTGGATCACTTATGTGAGTTATTACCTCAGCTTGACGCAAATTCTAAAATTTTAAGTAATCTTAAAATGCACAGAACAAAATGTGCTATGTTATTAAAAAATGTAATTGCACCTTGCATGGTCGATAACTTAATTAAGGATATTGGAAATTCATCTTTTTCATTAATCATAGATGAAAGCACAGATGTGGCAAGTGACAAAATTTTATGTCTCATGATAAAATATTTTTCTTCAAATAGAAGTAAAATAGACTGATTTTAGTAGAAAAGTGTGATGCTCAAGCACTGTATAATCTTGTAACCAACCAGTTAGCTAAGGATAATTTGCAAGTAAAAAATTTAATTGGCATTTGTGTGGATGGTGCTAATGTCATGGTGGGAATGCATAATTCTTTTTCTACTTTAATGAAATCTGTTGTTCCTGATTTAATTGTTGTAAAATGCGTATGTCATTCCCTCCATCTGTGCGCTGAAAATGCTTGCAGAGAACTTCCAAGGCAATTAGAATTCTTTGTCAGAGAGGTACATAATTATTTTTCACATAGTCCTAAGCGAATATCAGAGTATAAAAAAATATATTCAGCTTTAAACGATAAAAATCCAAAAAAAATTACGAAATTATCAGGAACAAGATGGTTAGCTCGACATGACGCTATTTCAACAATTTTAAACCAATGGCCTGAATTGTATGAATTTTTTAAAAAAGCTAAAAAAGAGTATAAATGTTTTACAGCCGAACAAATAGTTGATATTATAGATCGGCCCGCGTATAAGACATATTTAGTATTTTTGAAAACTAATTTAGACATAATTTGCAAAACAAATGTTTTGTTTCAGAGTGATGATGCTAATCCTTTTGTTCTATTTGAAGATATATTTTTAAACAAAATAGTTATTCCAAGTCAACCAAAAAAAATTTCAGACCATAATTTATTTAATTTTGGTTTTGAAAAATATTTAATGCATACTGAAAGTATCTACTTTGGTTACGATTTTCAGCAAATTGCGAAGACACTAAATTAAAATGATAGGATAGATGTGCAAAACAGATGTAAAAATTTTATAGTGTCATTTTGCAAACAATTGCAAAAGCGTCTTCCAAATAACATAAACATTTTAGAGAAAATAAATGTTTTCAGGCCAGAAATTGCGATCATCTCAAAAGAAGCCGGATATTATTAGTATTGTGTCTTGTTTCAATAGGTATTCAATTAATGACTCTCAGGTAGAATGGGAAAATATTTCAAATAAATCATGGATAAATACAGACGATATTGTTAAATTCTGGGCTGAAGTTTATAATGATAAAGATAGCGCAGAGAATCCACGCTTTAGAAATATTTCATTGTTATAGTCTGTTTTTAAACTAGGAGGAGTAATTTGAATTTTACCCGCCAAAAACTGACAAAGTTATTGGGTGTTTGATAGCCGGTTTTACACAAGCCTTCAATTTAAACGGAAAAATTAACATTTTTCATAATTCTTGTGACAATTTCAGTTAGTTTTAAACTTGTCAACAAATCTATTGATAAAATTGGTTATTTGAAGAATTTGTAAACCTCCTAACCAAGCCAAATTAATTTCTGATGTAGTATTACAGTGTGAATCTACCTACGACAGGCCGACAACTGTTACTCCTCCTAGTTTAAAAATAGACTATAGCTATAGGTTTACTTTCATTGCCTATTTCCAATGCCACAGTTGAAAGAGCATTTTCAATTTATAATGTAATTAAAAATAAAATTAGAAATAGGCTGACGTTGGAAATGGTGCAAGCAATTATGTTCGTTAGATATTTTTTAAAAATAGATAATATAGATTGTAAAACTTTCCAACCTATTGCTGATACGATAAGTAAATTTAAGGTTTCGATGTACGACCACAAAAATGATTTAGAAAAGGAAATAGTAAATATAATAGATACTCTTTATCTGTAAATAAAAATAAATTTTAGGGGAATATGTGTTTCATTTGAGGGATTTTTTAACCTCGGATGGGGGAAATCGTTCTCAATGAGTTGGCAACACTGCGTTGTTGTTTTAGGTTATGTCTGAGCACATGATTGCCAATTGATGATGCAGTAACTTTTGAAATCAATTCTCCTTCTTTGTAATAACACAGCTAGTTATTTGTATTAAGGTTCTAATTTGTAGAGGTTTAAGTGACATTAATTTTAATTCTTCATTAGTTTTTATTAGTCATCAATTATGAAATCGAATTAAGAATTAACCTCAAACAAAACGAAAAATCCGTTCAGCCAGTTCACAATTAGCTACATACGCTACATATTAGCGCTCCGCTACGTAGCAATAGCGGAAGGTAAACGCTATCTCTGGCGGAACGCAGCCGGTGTTTTCGGTTAAAATACTGTTTGTAACTAGTTTTATTCAAAAATTATGCAACATGGTCGATTACTGGAAGCGGTCGTGTTTAGGTCATTCTGCCCTAACACTGGATCCGGTGACAGTGACATATTACGTAACAAACCTAACTAGAAAAATAAAAAAATATCTATGAAAAAAAAATAACCAATCGTACACACGTTGTAATACGTTTCATATTTTAACATTAAATTCCCTAAATTTCTTTACAACCACGAACTAAGCGTAGGCTTCTCACGGTTATTATTTCAATGAATAAAGATTAAAGTACGTCAAGTATTTCTATCTCTTTTCCACCAATCTCATCGCTCATACGAACCGCAGGTACTCTAAGTTCAATGTTTATTTCTGGGAGTGGTTGATTTCGATTTGTTATCGACGGGCTGCTTAGAGATAGATGTGGAATAAATCCGGCGAAAATGGATCTAAACCTTTCCGTTTTTCAAGAGCCCAGAGGGGTGATGCGTATTTTCCACCTGGTGAGTAACGCGTACGATGTTTAAACTGTTATTAAATCCAATTGTTTACAGGTGTTTTCAATAAGTGCGTTTGCAACTACAGTGGATTATGAAGGATTCATAAAACTGGACTGCATTTCAAAATCCTATATTTTTAGCTACCCGTTCAATATAGATATGAATATAAACGGGCAATTGGCCAATAATACTTCTTGTGTGTTTACTACTACTGGAGATTTCTCATCAGATTCGACGTTTTTCGTTTGCACTGGAGTTTTAGCAATGCTTTATTCCTTGGCCATCATTGTTGTATATACCAAGTTTGATCGAGCATACAAGACTAATGAAAAGATACCTTTACTTGTAAGTTAGAAAGGACATAACCTATTATTTTAAATTGTTTGGGAAAGTGTCAAAATACTGAAGTTAAAGTCAAGTGTATGGTCAACCTACACAAAATCATCAAGTCAATGTTCAGACTAAACCATTTAATCAGTTTCTCAAGCTAAATATATTTTATATGTATAATAATTTTAACGGACACTTAAAATTTACACTATCACTCTACGTTTTACCATCGATTGACAACTTCGTCAGAAGTGAAAATAAAAATTTTATTTATTTGTTTTTTATTTTCACTCCCGATGAAGCTATCAATCGATAGTGAAATGTAGAGTGACACTGCGAATTTTAAGTGTCCTTTAAATTATTTATTATACAGTTTTCCCCGGACAAGAATCTTTAAATATTTAATATGGAATATAAAATTTTTAGTTGCCAAGTTTAGATCAAAAATCGTCCATTTGGCAATTCATGCATTTTGTTGCAGGATTTCATCCTCACTGTAATTCTAGCCATATTGTGGTTATCAAGTAGTGCAGCTTGGGCAAACGGGCTTTCCGGACTTAAGAACGTAGTATATCCAGGTAGCATCATCATCACAGACAAAACATGCATCAGTAAATGCAATATTGAGACGAGTGGTTTTGGATCATTGAATGTATCTGTGGTAAGAAGCTTAATTTCTTCTTACTTTTCTAAACAAAAATATTGATTATAATTTGTAGGTTTTGGGCTTTTTGAACTTCTTTTTATGGGCTGCAAACTTATGGTTTCTGTACAAGGAGACTAAATGGTTCCAGAAACCAGTGCCTGCGCCTGGCGTGTGAATTTCAAACATATCTGCACAATAACCAGTCTCCTAGTCATATCATTTAGAAGTAAGGTGTTCACTCGTTCACAGAGATTTACTTCCCGGAGTATTATTATATTTTGTACTAATGTTTACTTATGATTTTTTTTTAATTTATGTAATTCATATAGATATACCTAAATATGTACTTCTATACGTTTGTATAGTGTGCCCATTACAAACAATTAATTGTTAACAATATCGTTTTCTTAAACCAGAATATAATGCTAACTAAACAAAAACTGAAAGTGAAAATTAATCAATGACTCATTGATACTGATCTTACTCTAATTAACTATAATTGGTCAGTGTAAATGACTCAGAAAGTGAAATCACAATTTATATTTTTACCTTTCTATCTTAATGCACGTGTGAGATTAAATGAATATTGAAAAAAAGTAATATGTGTCAGTAATAATGTATTGGAACGTTGACCTCTGATATTTTAATCAAAAATGATAAAGAGCTTCCTAAAAATTCATTCTCGCAGAGAATGTAGCGACCAAGTTGGTCATACTGCGACCAACTCGGTCGCTACATCTCCACTTGGCTGAAATTGGAATAGCGTCATTCGACGGTCTACGTCAGATCAACGCAACGCAGCCTAGATTAAAAGATGGTGTAGCGATCCTGTTGGCGACACTGCTCGCTAGCGATTGTAATACTATTACAAATAATCATTTATAACAAAAATGACTGACAATATATTTCCGGATTCTATTAAATATAATAAAGCCCAAATTTAGAAACCCGAAATCTAAGAATTTTTGCCACACTTGAAATTGCAACCAAATTTTAAAAAAAATTCGCTTATTTGAAACCAAATCTTGACCTTCCGCCTAACTGTCACTTAAATTACTAATACCTATAAACATATTGGTAGCCCTCATAGACTGAACTGAATTTTTTGTCCAACGTCAACTCAACAATTGTTCGAATATTCATTGCAGCATAATATAAATTTTTCACAAAGTTCCAGACGATGGTCTGTATCATGTTTCTTTTGGAAAAATTTGTTGTGTAAGGAATTATTTTTATATCACCATTTAACTGACAACAAGGACGATCAAAATCTGTATGAACAAGTCAGACATTTAAAAAAATTTCAGATGACGTCACAGAGAAAAAAAGTCGATCGAGAAAAGATTTTTGCACTAAAATGTATCTTTATCAAATTAAAAATTTGCCTATTTCAAGATATTGCAAAAAAAACATTGAATAAACAAATTATGAGCTTGGTGTGGGACATTGTGACCAATCAGTAGGTTTGTTCGTTTTAGCTACACCTTTGCAAATAGTGTACACTTTCGCCACTTTTAGCGTTCGCATCTTGACAGTTGACATCAATCACCTTTGCTATACTTTATGCGTTCGGGTTTCGCTGGTTACCGCTAAAAAATTTACGTACACTTTCCAACAACTTTTCCTACACCCGAGTGTAATAAGTGTACGCCGGTGTAGTCAAAACGAACAAACCTAGTATATATTGTTTAACATAAGTTCATTTGCAACAGAAAAAAAAAACAATTTCAAGATACTAAATGTAAAGTTTCCTCTTATTTTAAAAAATGTAATTTAAGAAATTTTAGAGCCAAATTCAGGAACCTCACTGACTGGAGAGTGCACTCGACGCACATTCAAACTTGTATTTGAAATTGAAATTTTCTTTCATATTTACTCGTGTAATTGTAAAGTTTATGATCAGTATAGGTATAGATGCAATAAAAAAAACGGAAAATGAAAATTTTCCAATTAATTTGATTGTATTTGTCAATTATTGTCTACTTGATAAATACATACGCTTTCCAATTACACGTTTGTGCTACTCGAGACTAGTCCGGAGATGATCCGAAGCATTCCAATTGTAAGAGCTTGAAGCACCTGAACTAATCTGTTTTCATTTCCCTATTCCCCTCGAGCACCTGTCATATCGTTTGCGTTTCGAACACCAAAAGGGTGGGGAAAGGGAATACATGTGGCGCGCACATGGTTAGTTTGACATATACGTCACAACTGACGCTTGCTAGCTTACTAGCGTTCCCATTACGATTTCTAAAGTGTAGCTCGGATCAGATCAGTTCAGGTGCTTAGAGTTCGTAATTGGAAAGCGCCTATTGCTACCTTACGAAAAAATATAACCTATTTATTTATAAGATGACATACCGTCAAATAATTCTAACTTATTTCTAAACGAATCATGTTTACACTATGAAAAAACTGAAATTTCCCGTTTTTATTGATTTCAGCTGCACTTTGATCATCAGTGATTTACGATGGAAATCAATAAAATGAAAATTAAGGCTTTTCTGAATTTCAAATTAATATCGAACTTTCAATTTGAGTGTGAGTGATGTTTATGAATTTGGATAAATTGAAGTTTAGTTAAGGATTTTCTTAAGGTTGATGATGGGGCAGCACTGCTTTAATCTTTAATATACAACTTCCGAGTGACGTGTCAAAACAGTTTTTGAAGGTTATATTTTTAAATTGAAAGAAATTATGTTGCCCCAAAAAAAATTCATGCATCCACGCAATATATACAATAAACCACCCGATTTTAAGAGTTTAGCCGCAAATTTTCCTGAATTCAGAAACTTCGTGCAAGTGGTAAGCAAAATAAGCACGCAATTATAATATTTTGCTGCCTCACCACTTACAATTTTAGGAATTATCTGGACAGGTTCGTTTTAATTTTAAAAACCCTGATGCGGTCAGAGCATATTCTCGCGTTTTACTGCAGAAAGATTTCAATTTAGATGTAGTGATACCCCCAGACACTCTAATTCCAACTGTGCCGCTTCGGTTGAATTATATATTATGGATAGAAGATTTATTGAGTTTGTGGAATACAAAGGAGGATGTTAAAGGCCTTGATATTGGTACAGGTGCATCATGCGTGTATCCATTAATGGTTGCAAGAAAAAACCAATGGAAAATGATTGCCACAGAGAAAGATTCTTTAAATTTAAATAACGCACGAGATAATGTTGAAAGGAACAAATTGACTTACTTAATTGAAGGTATTAATACTTTAAAATAAAAATTCTTCAATTATTGATTTAAATTTTGAAATTTCAAAAACCTAGGATTTACTACTCTAAATAATAGAAAGTTCCGCATAAAGAAATTAAAGTTTTTTTTAGTAAAACAAGTAATGGGTACGACTCTGTTACATGAAGTTCTGTCTGAAAACTCTGAGCAACTTGATTTTTGCATGTGTAATCCCCCATTTTTCGGAGATGTCCATGAAATAAATTCGTTGCATAAAGCACGCAGAAAAGATCGAAATCCTCCAAGAAATGCATTTTCTTGTGCACCAGTTGAAGTAATTACTGAAGGTGGAGAAGTCGAATTTATTACAAAACTCATACAAGAGAGTGTGACTTATAAAGACCGAATCAAGTAAGTTATTTATGAAAACTTTGAAAATGTATTATTATGAATTTATTTCAGGATTTTCTCTTCAATGGTGGGTATTAAACGAAGTTTAAGGCCTTTAAAAGAAATCTTAAACAATATAAAAGAAGTCACTAGTTTCAAGCAAACCGAGTTCATACAAGGCCACACAACGAGATGGGGCTTAGCTTGGACATTTTCTGAGATAAGCCTCTCAAACGCTCCTGATTATATTTGTGATCGCAAGAGGCTAGTGCCGAAGGTTTTTAGCCACATATTCAATTCATGTGGTATAAATATTAATAAAGTAGCAGAAAAATTACAAAATATTTTTATGACATTACAGGTATGTTGTCTCATGAAAACTGTTTACTTTATAACACACATATTTGTTTTTATTTGACCAGATTAGTTATACGATAATGAAAACGAGTAATTCTTTCATTATATACAACATATCTACTGATTCAGACACTTGGAGTCACAGCAGAAGAAAAAGGAGGGAACAAAAACATCTTGAGCATCAAACACAAAAAGCCAAGCAGGAAGCAGGAAATTTGGAAAAACAACTGCTTCAAAATGAAACTAGTGTAAGTAGCGCTGCAGGATCTGAAAGTGCAGAGGGACCTAAAAGAATGAAAAGGCAGTTAGAGCAAACAAAAAGTGAAGAAAATGAAACTAAGAGACTAAAAATGGACCTAGGAAAGGAGAAATACTTGGAAGCAACTGCTCATATAAAACTTGAAGATGGGTCTGTAATTGTGCAATTAATTTGGATAACTGGAAGTGCTGGAATAGATACTTTACATCAAATTTTGCAATATATTAAAAATCATTTTAAAGTTGATGCGTAGTTTAATAATATGATATATTATATTTATAGTTTTTTGTTTTTTTTTATTATCTATTGTTTAATAAAGTAATTTATTATTAGAAGAAAATTTCAAATTGTTAAATTATTTAAATTTTTATGTTGAGTACATAGATGTCGCCCTATACGTCAACAACAAAGCTGTCAACATTTAGTAAAGTGAATTAACCTCAAAATTCTGATGTCCTTCAAAATAGCTATTTGAATATGAACCGCGAATATGGCTCAAGACTTTTGCCTCCCATCAAAGAAAGTGCAAGACCAGCGTGTAAAAAGTGTGGTTACGCCGGACATTTAACGTATCAGTGTCGAAATTTTATAAAAGTCGATCCCAACAAAGAAATTTTGCTAGACGTAAGCAGTACCAGCAGCGAATCAGAGCAAGACTATTTAACCCCCTTGACCGAATTGAGAGAAAAAGAACTCAAAGACAAGTTAAAGAAAGCGAAGCATAAAAGAGAAAAGGAGAAAAGAAAAATGAGAAAACGCAAACCTTCCACTTCTTCAAAAGATTCACTTTCAGACAGTGAAGAAAGTGATAGCGATATATCCAGCGATGAAATGAGAAAGAAACGGAAGAAAAAGCAGAAAAAATCCAAAAAGCACAAAAAGGAAAAACGCAAAAGAAAGAACAAATCGCCTTCCACCGACGATTCAGAGACGAATTAGGTTAAATCACAAATTTATTGATTTGACAATTTGTATACACCTATTATAAATATTTTCGGTTGGCACCAGTGCCAGTTGCAATGTTTTCCCCTAGTTATTGACAGTTGTAAATGTCAGAATATTGATGTATTAATCATAGTTTTTACTTAATAATTAGCAGTTAAATGTACCTTGTTCATTGTGTATTGTGTAAAATAAACTAGAAAATTAAAAAAAAAAAAAACATGGTTCTCGGCGATGAAAATAGAGTTAAACAATGGTTGTCTGGCGTAAGTGCGCAATAATTTTTTTTGAGTAATTTAAACAAATGCAATTTTTTTGTGTAGTATCGCAATCCAGATTTAACATACAGAGATATTCATGCCGTTACCAGTCTCTACCAAAATTTGCAACCCCTTCAAGAAACTTACAGTATGTTTAAATATGCATCGTAATCCTCAGTTAAAAACTTGATTTTCAGTGTTTAATGATGGTACTCCTCGCGATCTTGTTAATTTAAACGGCACTATACCAGTGAGATACAAAGGAGCTCTGTATAACATACCAATAAGCGTATGGTTAATGGATACGCATCCTCAACATGCACCACTGTGTTATGTGAAACCAACCTCAGAAATGAGCGTTAAAGTTTCAATGTTCGTGGATCAAAATGGAAAGATTTATTTGCCATATCTACATGACTGGGTGCCTGTAAATTAACTCAATTTTATTTTACTTAATAAGCAAAGTCATGTTTTTAGAACACGTCAGATTTAGTAGGACTTATCCAGGTAATGATTGTTACATTTGGCGAACAACCGCCCGTATTTGCAAGGGCAAAGACCCCTCAAGTACCATATCCACCAAATTGTAAGTGTAAACTCATTATTGAAGCACTTTCTTGTTTGTAAAATTTATAATTAATCAAACATATCATTTTTTGAAATACTTACTTTCAGCTTATCCACCGCAGACAGGTGCAAGCTCTTCTTACATGCCCTTTCCTGTTCCCGGTCAATATCCACCTTCTCAGAGTGGATACACTGGTGGCTTCCCTCCTTATCCCCCCACCAGCACTACATCTTTCCCCCCATTCCCTGGGTTCCCTTCATATCAACCTTATCCACCTATTAATCCATCACTACCACCAGCTGGCACCGGTACAATTAAAGAAGAGCACATCAAAGAATCACTCTTGACTGCAATTGAAGAAAAACTCATGCGCAGAATGAAGGAGCAGTTTCAGCAAAACCAGGCTGAGTTGGACACGTTAAAACGCACACAGGAAGAATTAAAACAAGGAAAAATTAAGCTTGATAATATTCTAGAGAGGCTTGAGAAAGAGAAGGTGGGTAAAATAAATCTCATTAATTATGCAATGGCATTAAACGTACTTTTTTACTAGAATGATTTAGATAGAAGCATTACGGTCTTAAAGGATAAGGAGCAGGAGTTGGACAATGCTATAGAGCGTTTGAATAACCAAGAGTCCATTGATGTAGATGATGCTGTAACAACCACAGCTCCCTTATATAAACAGTGAGTTTGTATTGTTTACAGTTTTTAAAGTGCAATGAGTAACTCACCATAACTTGTTTAGTTAACACTTTGCTAAAAGACCGTTAAAATCAAATGTCAATTCATGTAAATGAAACTGTTGCAGATTATTAAATGCTTTTGCTGAGGAGGCTGCACTGGAAGATGCCATTTATTACATGGGCGAAGCCCTCAGGTGTGGAGTCATCGATTTAGATGTTTTCTTACGCCAAGTGCGTACTTTATCTCGCAAGCAGTTCATGCTGCGAGCGTTAATGCAAAAATGTCGACAGAAAGCTGGATTGGCT
Source organism: Serrognathus titanus (assembly GCA_039766575.1). Taxonomy (NCBI): domain Eukaryota; kingdom Metazoa; phylum Arthropoda; class Insecta; order Coleoptera; family Lucanidae; genus Serrognathus; species Serrognathus titanus. The sequence goes on from CM077911.1 coordinate 4,223,063, forward strand.
GTTGCTTGAATATTTTATTAAGTGTAATTACTACCAACATATTATTCACCACTGTCTTAACTGAATCTATGTTAACGTTGAGCAAATATAAACATAAAATTTAATTTTAGTGTTTTATTTTATATATTTTTTAATCAATTATAATAATACTAACAAGAATTAAAAATGAAGTATCTTATTTTTTATTAGAATGTATTAAAGAAAATGCACATAATTCTTAAGTATAAAAAGTTTCTAATTTCACACATAAATGCCAACTGTAAGCAACAAAAACATCAAACCGAACCCTGAAAAGACTGCAGAAACAAAAGACAATGCGAGTTCTTTCCTAAGCTTCCTCGTATCCTTCGTAATGGTGACTTCATAAACGAAGAACCATGCCGTGAAAAAGACTCCGATACATAGAAGCACGGCTGTAAGAAGTGGGAACACGCTGGGGCTGACCGGGGATAGATAACGCCGAAGATTTTCAAATTTAGAATCATGGCCAGAATCGAAATCCTACATTCAAATGAAAAATTTAGTAACATAGAAAATGTGGTGAAAAAACCGTGTCTTACCATTATTTTGATGTTTGTGGGAGATGAGATTTAATTTTATTAACACAACGTGGCAGACGATGCTTTTTACCAATGCTTGAAATATAAAAAGCAAACCAATTGTCGAGGTTAGTTTTTATGTGACGTTTCTATATTAATTTGTTTTATTGTCACTAGGTATCGCTAATACAATAGCACATACAAACAGTATTGCCAAATTAAAATAGGTAAAATTTTTATTAATATTTTATTTTATAGTAAGTGAACAACATATTAAATACCTATATTCAAGCTGCTGGCATGGATGACACTTCAAACAATTTGCATAGTGTCATTTTCCTGAATATACTTGTATTTTAATTTGGTTTCTATAACGTTTTTTGATTGCTATCACCATGCGCCACAATCTTAGTAAATCAGGCAACGTCGCATAAAGAATGTTGCCGTTATAGCTTATAGGGTCAAATGTTAATTAATCAAGTAAATGTCCGGGTTAAATGAAATGACACGAGATTTTTTTGCCAATAAAAAGTTCAAATAAATTACTGCAAACAAGTTACAAAAGCCTAAATTATAATTGCGCTTTCGCTTGCGCATGTACCTTAAGCAAAATGTAAATAATGGTTGGGGCGTTTATCCTTTGTATGCAAATATGAAAATATTTATCTATTACAATTTTTTCGTTTGTCAACGTTCAAGGACGTAACTTTCCTTTGACAGTTGTTTCAACTGAGTCGGTATTGTAGGCTGCAGTAATGTTGGTGATTGTGGTTTGTGTTTTGTGTGAAAATATAAACGGTACATAATTGTGAAAGTACAAGGTATTTATAAACATAAATAAAATTAGTTGTATTTCCACGAGAGAAAAAGCATTTAACTTGTGCGAAACAGATTAACCTGCGATTATTGAGTGAATTTAAAAAGGGGTGGAATTCATGTGGCAGCTTGACATTTGACAGATGTCAAGCGTATAAATTAGTTTTAATTATTAAATACGGTTAGTTTGAGCGGTTGATATCGAGTATTATTCGTTTCAATAACACACGCACCATTTAACTACCTGAAATTCCAAGTCAACGGCATTTGACCCAATGCCCTATTTCAATTAATCTGCTGTTTTCTTTCAGATGTCTTAATCGGCGAACTCGGCGCAACAAATCCTTGCGTTAACATGCGGAGCATTTAGTGAATATACACCGTTCGAATTACCATTCATGGGATGAATGAGGAGGACTTGATAAAAAGATCGGCTGAAGAGCGCGAGAAAATCTTTAAACGTTATGAACTGGGGCGTACAGCCGGAGCCGAAATCGACCCCTGGGAGGACCCAGACTTTCAGCTTTATCAGGTCACGGACAGGTATGGTTTCATGCACGATAAGCCGTTGCCTTCAAAATTAGACCCGCATGAAGCTAAGAAGCAGCAGGTAGAACTGGAACGCATCAAAAAATGGCTGAAGATGTTAAAATTGTGGGACGAATACGAGAAGCAAAAGACAGTTCAAAAAAATAGTGAATTATCTAAGTTGAAAAAACATAAAGAGCTAAAGCCATTAGATAAAAACAATAAGCAGTTCAAGTCAAGTGAGAAGGTAAACGAATGGGAAGTGCTTCACAGGGAGAAATTACACAGGCGCATTTATAAGGGCATACCTAATTCGTTAAGGCCGCAAGTATGGTGTAAATTATTAAATATAGATAAGGTGAAAAGTGAAAACAAAAGCATTTATGGAAATATGATGAAATTAGCTAGAAAGTATTCAACTGATGCTAGACAAATAGATTCCGATGTAAATAGACAATTTCGTGAACACGTAGCTTATCGTGAACGTTACAGTACGAAACAACAGTCCCTCTTTAATGTCCTCACAGCTTATGCAATGTATAATTCAGAAGTCGGGTATTGCCAAGGCATGTCTGGGCTTGCCGGGGTTTTACTGATGTACATGGACGAAGAAGACACATTTTGGGCCGTACATGTCTTACTCACCGATCCTAAATATGCCATGCACGGATTATATAAGGAGGGTTTCCCAAAATTAAATCGTTTTTTGGAACATCATGACCGAATTCTTACCAAGTTCATGCCAAAACTCAAGAAACACCTGGACAAACATGGTCTTGATGCTATTCTCTATTCCCTTAAATGGTATTTTGTTTGTTTTGTCGAAAGGGTACCTTTCAACCTTTGCTTAAGAATATGGGATATTTATTTACTGGATGGCGAACGAGTTATAACTGCTATGGCTTACACGATCTTGAAATTACATAAAAGAAATTTAATGAAACTAAATGATATGGATTCAATCACGCAATACATTCAGGTAGTTATAATGTTTTTGATTATCGACATAAGAAAACAATTTTGTCCTTTTCTTTTAGGTTAAATTGTATAAGGATTTTATGTATGATGAAGACACTGCGATACAATCACTGGAGAGATCTATGGAAGAACTGAAGAAATCCAAGTTAGACCTTCCAGCTCCAGGTTCAAAGGAAGAATTTGCCAGCAGACCGTTTGGAATGTTCATTGAACCGACATTCGAGCAAATTGTGGGGCGAAGAGCTGAAACCTTCTCAGACAAAGAAAAGGAGACGAACGAAATAGTACTATTGCGAAGCGAGGCAGCCAGGGAATCGGTTGAAATTGATAACAGGGAGTCGCAAGTATCAACGAGTGATTCTGTTGGAAACGCAGGTACGGATACCGATAGCATTTCTAGTAGATACACGGTAGACAGTGATACCAGTGTTTGCGAAAGCACTAATAGTAGTATTATTGAGTGTACTAGACTATGATTTCTTTCATTTCTTGCATACTTTTATGCATGTTTGTCGTTTTTCTTCCAAGTGAAATTTCCATTATCTTAAACATTAAGTACTATATTAAAGTCAGGTATTCACTTAAGTTAAAACTAGCAATGTTCTCTTAATTACCTTTAAGGTTAGCAAATTATACATTTTCAGATAAAAAAAAATTATTTCAGTTAAGAGACTGTCCTTAAACAGTTTTGAGATTATTGTGATAACTCATTGAAATACTCTTTACATTACTTAGTTTCATGTTTTCATTTCGCATTGTTTAAAACGATCTTGCATGTGTGTAATGTTTTGAGTTGAAATAATCAATGTGTCTGCTACTCTGCTGTGGGTATATATCAGTACAAAAAGAAAACATTACATATTCCATTACATTCAAAATGCTGTGTAGATAAACATTTCTGAGTTAATTATAAATAAAATGCTATAAATTTGCAATAAAGTTTACGAAGATTTAACTTAGACTTAATTAGCAATGAAAATATTCCTGCTTTATTTGTATAATTAGATATATATATATAATATATAGCACTTCACCTTTGAAAGCTAAATAATTATTAATTTCTTTAATGTTCCTTAGATCTGAAACCGCCAAACGTAATTTGCTTTGAAACTGTAGATTTTATAATTATCCTGTGAATGTAATCAAAATAGCTGTAGTAAGCTTGTGATAGTTGTAATATTAATATATTTACATAATTTGATGGTGAAGTTTGCCACTTTCTCGTTTAGTAACCTTAAGATTTAGAAGAACATCATTTAGGTTTACTTCCTCCGTTGTTTTCTTTCACATAAGACATAATTATCACATTGTAAAAAATTTGGCTTTTTTTAAATTGGTAACTGACAAAAGTACAATGTACAGTTGATACCAAAGAAATATTACTGTATGTAATTATGTCTCAATGTGAATTACTTTAACATAAAGCTAAATAAAAATAGGAAGTTACCACTTTAGGCCAAAATCCAGCAGTGTAATCAATTATAAATTGCATGATTTGTCTGATTCTGTCAATGCTTATCGTACGTGTGTACCTACATGAATGTACGCATGTACCTGCACGCCTACATGTCCATTTGTGATTTTACCATTACTTAAGTGTTTGTATGTATGTATAGGTGTAAGATGTATATTTTTGTTTACTTTGTAATATCGCTCATCTAATATAATTTTTGTACAAACTACCAATTGGTTTTGGTTACTCACCTCGCTTCTCACCCTTTTGTATATATGTTCCACATTCTGAATTCACGCACAGCATACGTTTACTAAAACATGGTGGAAGGAGATCATGCTTTTGGGCTGTCCATAATGATGCTGATCTGTGTCTCATTCTTTATTAATTACTTTCAGTTTTCATAGCCTTTTTTTAATTCACGTGTACATTTTTGCAATTCTTAAGTATTTCATGTAAAATGAAAAAAGAAATGTCAGAGCACGGAAAACAATTCCTTTTAATCATTAAAGAAAAACTAAGATCTTTTATGTTATGAATGGGTATTTGTTTAAAGAATAATAAAAAATCAATAAATGAGTCTGAAACTCAACCAGTAAATAATTACGAAGAATAATGTTATGATAAAAATCGTAAAAATGAGAGAAAAAGAAAATAAGAAAAATGAAAAATTTAATTCATACATATGAAATCTTTTTCTGCAAGAAAAAAATTAACTACAGTTAGACAACATTTATGTTTTTAGTAAAACAATATAAAAGCTTAATTTACGTAAATACACCATTTAAATTGAAAATTAAGACTTAAAGCTTGGTTTAGATAATATATATACACAAAAATACATTACTAGATTAGACAAAATTCAGCAAAATAAGGGAAGGAAAGCTTGATTTAAAAAAAAGTCGCATGCTATTTTCTCCTATTACGTTGTTAATACCATCAGTGTAAGCATAGCTTTATATTTCTAGTTTTGCCAGTTATCAGCATATGAATCGGATCGCGGAGAATGCATTTTGGTAGGTGCAACAGACCGACCGCACGTTAATGATGGAATGTTTTATGTTTAGATCCTGGCATGATCACCCTCTTAGACTACCATCCCGATCCCGTGCACAGCACAGAAACCGATATAACCCGCGCGAGCACTAACAATAATTTCGGTTTGCACTTCGAAGATGGAATGCTGAGGTTCTCCGAAAGCATGGAAAACCGAATGTTTGAGAACTTTGCGAACGAACAGTACCTATTCCTCTCGAACAGAGCCAGGAAATACGAAGTCATATCCCACATTAAACCGAAAGCGCAGAATAAACTACATTTTGCCTCTAGTATTACATTTTTACGTAGCAAGTAGATCTGTTTTAGGTTCGTAATACATTATTTTCCAATGCAATTGCTTCGTGTTGAAATTATCGTTGTTGGTTGGCTTAAATTAAATTGAAAGTAATGGCTGTTTTGTATTTTTTTATCAATGCGGGGTCAGTTTAGATTCTTAGTTAAACAGAAAATGTATCAGTTATTCCCACTGTAAATAATAAGACTAGCTCTTTCGTTTTATGTGTTGTACATAAATTGGCAGGTGCATCATAAACGTGTCTTGCAGCTAATTACTAACAGGTACGAACACGTAATGCATGATGTAAATATATGTATGTGCTTGTAATTTTTTTTTATGGTGATGTGATTTCAAACTTAAAATACCTGGTTTTATTTTATATCTTTTTAATAAAATATGAAATACAGTTTATTTAACTAAATTCATGACAAACAATTCGAACCAAGTGTTTTAACGAAGCAAGCCTTCATCACATACACAATCACCTCATTTGGAGCGTACACGTTTGTTATACTCTGTAAAGAGAAAATATTGTGTATAAAGGGTATTCTACTTTAGAATGGAAATATTGCTTTTTCCAAAGATATCACTGTCCAGTCAATTATTATTATAAATTTTGTAATAATTTTCAATGGACAGGTATTAATTTTAAAAATTCGTCGAAAACGAATGAGTATAACAAGCAATTGGATTACATTCACATTTTGCAATTAACTATTATCTTGTCCATGCAGGTTCAAAATTCTCATTCGATCCAAGCATGGACGACGCTAGTTCCCTGCTGGATTGTGACCACACCGGTTCCAGAAGATCGCTGGCCGACACCAGCGTAACATCAACTGCAGATCTGTCAGTTTTTTCGACGATAACCCGTTCGCAGGCTCACGAAAACAGTTTGGATACCCACAGTAACATGTCAGACAACTCTTTGGGTGGCGGTAGTTCCGTGGGTTCGGGTATCGGTGGTACGTCCAGCACGATCCAGAAGGTGCTGAGCACGCACTCGACTCCTCGGGCAACCCCACATAATCCAAGCCCGGATATCCTCCGGATTTACGTACCTTACTCGCCTCTCGATACTCCGATAGCTAGTCCTCAAAACGGTGACCTGAATAAGTCGCTGTACGCGTTTCCCGATAACAGGATCAGGATCAAGGTGGACAACGACGAGTTGCCTACGCCACTGGTGGAACATGGGCAGTTCAAATCGTTTAGACTAGATAGTCCAGAGCTCGATTTAAAATAATGATAAATAAATTAAGTAAATAGTTTTGCTCTTTAACTTTAAACGCAGTTCTTTAAACTCAGATATTTCGGAATAGTCAAATTTCATTATTACCATTCCATCGTTGTAGATGGGTTAGTTTTGAGCGTAATGGAAATCATTAGTGGCATTCCGCGAGGTATTGTTTTTGGACCACTGTCGCAAATGTTGAATTTTTCTTCCGATGATAAGCAGACAATAAAATAATATACCTAGTCGTAAATGTTTGTTAAGGATTTTAGACGTCATCTAAAAAACTGTATTTTCAAATATATTAAAAATCTATTTAAAATAGGTACTTCTCCGCGCGATAGCGAAATTACGCAAACTTTCATCGAACAAGAATCTAATTGAATTTTTTAAAATTTATAATCATATTTTCTTGATTTTTTAATTTAAATCATTATCTATTTAAAATTTACAATGACATCATTTAAAATCATCATGATCTCATGTCGACAAAAAGCAACAGCAATAAAAGGTTAACAACTGTGGTTTTAAACAATACCCTGCGAAATCCTTAGCTCTTCCTTGGGCAGCATTAAAAAAAATTTTCTATTTGTAATTTTAACAATTTAAATTTATTTCAGTTCTTGGTTTCATTGATTTTGTGTAAATGTAAGTTTGATTTCCTGATCGTGAGTGGGGCAGTTTCTATTAGTATAACACGTACGTGTGTGTCGCAACCTATTTAAAATAAAAATAATGCCGTCCCTTCACATCAAAGTAATGAAACATATAAAGTTATACAGGTGTCTGGACGCCAAATTAATTTCAAAATTCCGGTTTTTGTAATATTAGCTATTAATTTAGAGACACCTATATATATTTTATATGAATAGAGGATCCAACTGATTTATTTCTTTTATAACTCCTATCGCGAAATTATTTATGAAATTTATAGGTACTAAATTATCTTCGGCATATAATTTTTTATTAACTATACAGAGTTGTCTTTAGGCATTTTTACATATTAGCATTACTTATCAAAAAGCTGATTGCTACAAAAATACCAAAATTTTTCTAATTTTCGAAGAAGATTTGGACAGGTTTTATTAATTGGATTAAAAATGCATTTATTTTTTTTTTTTCAGAGAGCCCAAAGTTAAATATAATATTTTAATATGCTGGACATGTTCTTTAAATAATTTTCTTAATATTATGTCTCCTTTATGTCATGTGTATTAGAGTTATAGAAAAATTGTAAAATGTACAACCTGCAGTGATATAATAACGATATTTGTTCGATATTAACAGCTCACGGGCCGATTTCTCCTTAAAAGTGAACGAAATCTTGCCTAAAACTATATTATTAAAACTAAACTCTAAATTTTAAGCATTTCATTCCATTTGCTTTTATTTTTTTGTCTTTTTAGTGACACGCAACGTTATTTTAGTTGTTAATAGTAAAGCATTTATATCCGCATTTTTTATTTTATGTATTATTATTATTTTTGTGCCATACTTTTAAAATAGAAAAATAATGTGTAAGTAATTTATTCAAATCTGTAGCAACTCTAAAACACGAAAGTTGTTCTGTGTAATTACTCGTTAAGTTTATAAAAATTACAAAAAAAAAATACTGAATACTCTCTAAAAAATATTGTTTCGATTTTAATTTCCTTCTACTATGTAAAAAAATATAAATAATTAAATATACATAACAACTTTCTTTTACAACAAGTTCATAATAATCATAATACTAGTTGCTGCTGTAATTTTCTTATAAATGTTGTATATAAGAAGTGAAGGCCAATATAAATATTTAAATAATTGTATGATGATGTTCGTCGAGTACCAATGTTTATACTATTATATTTTTTAATTATGTATTACTTGTGCGTAAATGAAGTCAATTATAGGTTCGCAGTATTACATAAAATGATTTCCGTTCGTTTCCTATCGCAAAAATGAAACTCAAGCAGAACACTCCTCTCGTACTGTTTATTATTTATAAATTACCGTAGGTTATTATTGCATAGGTGAATGGTTACGGCTTGGAAAGAATGGGTAATAATTAGAAGTGATACATGCAATAAAATGTATTCTATACTTAAAGAAAATGTATATTGTTAATCTGTCATCGGATGACGTTTAAATTTCTTAATAAAATAGAGTTTAAAGTAAAGTTTTTTTTATTATTTAACTTAAACTGCCATATAATGACATTATTATTACCTGTATAAATAATGAATTGTTTTTTAAATTAAATTGTAACTCATTTATTTGTTTTACTTAGATTTTCATTCCTTTTTTTAAGATTTTTTCTCGTGAATCTATGATAATTTGCCAAAAAATCTTAAGCAGTACTGGATTAAGCTGTCATTTCGAAGACATCCCTAAAATGTTTGTATATCCTCATTTACCACCAAAGAACTATATAATTTCGGACGCAAGAAAAAAACAACAGTTCGGCGGAATTTGCCCCTTCACAAGGTCCCCGAATTACGCTTACAACTTGGGGTCTATATGCTGTGCCGGTGGAAGCAAGCGTGACAGATCCAGCACCATCCAAGACTATGTTGACGTAAATTCGGATGTGGTGAAGACTTGGGTGAAGAAGGCAAAACACGAATGGATATGCAAACCAAACCAAATAAAACTTACTAGTTGTTTATCAACTTTATTTAAGATAAACAAGATAAGATAAGATAAATAAGTAAATTATACAAGCTAAGAACTACGGGCCGTACATTTTATTATGGGTTACGGTTTGTGTTTCTTAATTCTGAAAATACATGTGTTCTCTGTTGGAAGTAACAATGGAAAGTCTTTTATGTATCGAACCTGTCTTTCTGTTGCGTTTGTAATTAATGTTGGTGGATCAGGTGTTAAAGAACTTGGTGAAGAAGTGAATTGTAAATTTTATTTGGCTGAATTGAATATTGCGTTCTCTCCTGTGTGTAATAAAGAAGGAAAATTTGATGAAACCTACACATTTCCAGGACTTACGGTTGTTGGATAATGCTAAGCTACTAGGATTTGCTGTTGTTGGATTCGGATTTAGTGTTTGATAATTTACTAGCATACTGAGACTTGCCATAATTGGATAACTTGGTAGTTTACTAGGACCTACAATTGTTGGATAATTGGAGTTTGAAGTCGTTAGATAATTTGTTAATTTACTAAGATCCACTGTTGCAAAATAAACTTGTCTACTCGGATCTGATGTTGTGAAATTGATTCCTAATTTACTAGGCTCTATTACCGTTGGATAATTTGCTAGTTTATTAAAATCTGATGTTAAAAAGTATCCTAATTTACTAGCATCTGCAACCGTTGGATAATTTACTGGTTTACTGGGATCTGACATTGCTAAATAAATTGTTGGAGAGTTTGCTACCTTATTAAGATCTGTCATGGCTGGATAGTATGCTGGTTGTTGGATAATTTACTGCTCTATTAGGATCTACTATTACTGGATAATTTGATGATTTTTCAAGGTCTACTTTTGTTAGGTAGCTTGCTATAATGGGTATATTTCTTAAATAGCCTGGTGGAAAATCAACGTTGCGAATTGTGACCTGATTTGATACTAAAGGCAGAGCTGTTGCATTAACAATATTTAGTGGCGTGGAAATTGTTTCTTCGACGAACTTATTTGTCACAGAAAGCGGTGCAAACGTAGGAAGTAATGTTAGTGTAAGAGAAGAGGGGGTTGTCGAAATGTCCATCGCTAAGAGATTCAAATTTGGTACTAATAATGCTGAAGGTGCCAATTTAGCAATAAATGCGGGAAGATCTGTTACATTCGCCGTAAAAAGTTCCGGGGAAGACGCAGTTCAGTTCCATCATTTGTTGAATTGAACCCCCAGACAGCTCCTGTATTGCTTTGAACCCCTTTCTGTGCTTCAAAACGTGCAGTGGGGTTGTTCCTCGTTGCCTCAGTATGCATCAAATAATTAAACAAAAGATGCTGTTTTGGTCAGTTGTAGTAATCGGTGCCACTAAAGTAGTATCAAAGTTCGGCGGTAGGGGAAACATCAGCGGGTCTTTCACGAATTGCTTTCTTAGGGGTTTCAAATTTGTTTGTATGGGCAAGTCGAATCTTGATGGTCAAGAGTAACTCGATGGGTTTTTTCGTTGGCAAAATTAAATTAGACCCTGCTATATAATCTTCTATACATTTTTCCATGTTGATGGTTAATCCTTTAAGTATGTCTGGAACTGTTGCACCGAAGCGTTTACGCATTGAGAAAAGAGGGAATGTCATATCAGTTGAGAAATATAGAGATGTAGTTGTCAGTGGTCTTCCAATTGGCATTGGTAAATTCTTCATGGAATTTTCATCCAAAGTACTTGCTGTATTTTCACATACATGGTGTATGAAGAAGACACGTAGTCATAGTGCTACTATACTAAGTGCAATTGATGCAGTTGAGGTTTCTATAGTTGAGTTTATAGTAGTTGTCAAAGATATTAATTGTAGTATTATAAGAAGAAGTTGATGATCCAGGAGTGGCTGTTGAATACGTACTAATAGTGGTAGTTGTATTTGTTGATGGTTTAGAGATATTTGCTGATGGTGTAGAAGTAATAAAGTAGCTTTTTTAAATTATTTTAACTTAAACTGCCACATAATGGCATTCTTACCATCTGTATGAATAATAAATCGTTTTTTAAATTAAATTCTAACTCATTTATTTGTTTTACTTAGATTTTCAAGTTTCATTCCTTTTTTTAAAGATTTTTCTCGTACTCTCTCTATCTATGATAATTTGCCAAAAAATCTTAGGCAGTATTGGATTAAGCTGTCATTTCGAAGACATCCCTAAAATGTTTGTATATCCTCATTTACCACCAAAGGACTATGTAATTTCGGACGCAAGAAAAAATCATCTGAGTTCAGCGGAATTTACTCCATCACAAGGTCCGCGAATTACGCTTACAACTTGGGGTCAATACGCTGTGCCGGTGGAAGCAAGCGTGACAGATCCAGCACCATCCAAGTGCTACGTTGACGTAAATTCGAATGTGGTGAACACTTGGGTGAAGAAGGCAAAACACGAATGGATATGCAAACCTGGAGAAGATGCGCAATTTCTGCACGAATTGTATCGGAAGTACAACGTGGTGGTCTGCGATAGTTACGACACTAGATATACACACAGAGGTTTGTCATCAAAAAATAACTGGCGAATTACTTTGGCGAATATGGTTGATCAAATCTTAATTAATTTATGTTATTGTAACTAAGTCAACATCGTAAAAATTTAGTTCCAGTGTTCCCAAGATCTTTCAAGTATGAACAGGACTGTATGAAGGAGTATCGACTTCAGAAATTAGAAGAGAAAATTATTCGGGACCGAGAGAATGATAAAAGACGTATCTCGAAGACCAAAGCAGACAATGACATGCCCGAACCGCCACAAACAATTTACCAAGCCTCTTATATTCGTTGGCAGGAAAAACCAGCACTATTTGCACCTTCACAGGAAGATCCATGTAAAAGACGAGCAGAATTTGCTTTGTAAGCAATTATTAACTGATTAATTTTTATGACCCTCTTACATGTAAGATTAGATTATGCTGTAATATCCATTCACGACCTTTTTGCATTCTAGTAGGCCATGATTTTTTCGTTATGTTACGTGCATGTATTTTGAAGGTAGTCAAAATCTGACGTGAAAGAAATTGACATTGTTACGTCAGCTGTATTGACTATGTTGCCAATACTTAAATAAACTTGAACTACAATGCCATGATCAAAGTAAATGAAAAAAAATAACTAATTAGTTAATTACATTTTTTAATCCTGTCAAAATGCTGAAAATTATAAGCGGGAAAACTAAACAAGCCATAAAAAAGCCTACAATAATTATAAAAAGGATCGTCCAGATTTCACACAAGATGAAATTATAAGCAGGTTGATAGATATGATTACATACATTTACAAATCACATGTTTCGGAAAGATTTGCAACGACTAATTTGGCAGTATAATTTGAAAAATGAATATTTCACTTTGGACAAATTACTTACAAGCGCTCCCAATACTCTGGAATTTAAAGGTGGAAGGACAACTTTCTTCAAAATTATGAAATCTCTGGGTTACGAACACAAAATGGTTAACGGACGCAAAATTTTATGTGAACAAAAACACGTCGTTGCATCCAAAATTTTTTTTTTGAGCAAATTCTTACAATTTGAAAATTCTAGTGAAAATATAACATTCGTGTACCTCGATGAAACGTGGATCTACCAAAATGGGTCTGCGGTTCGTCGATGAATATACGAAACAGATTTGAAAAGTAACCCGGCCAAAATTAAAAGGAAGAGAAACCTGGGAAACGTTTTACAATTTTGCATGCGGGAACAAAACTTGGCTTTTTGAAACTTTTTGAAACTTGTTACTTGACTCGACGAAAAATGACAGAGATCACGATAAAAACATGAATGCAGAAATTTGTTCAAAATTGGGTGGTTAATCAGCTTATTCCTGCACTAGGCAAGTTGCAACGAAAATGTGTGGTGGTGATGGACAATGCACCGTATCACTCGGTGCAGTTGGACAAACCACCCACATTTTCCTGTAAAAAAGACAAATGCTGGAGTAGTTGGTTAAACACAATGTCGAAATTGAGGGCAAAATTACAAAAAAAACAATTATGGAAATTTTTTAGAATAGACGGAACAACAAAACGATACGCGACTGACGTAATTTTGAAGGAGCACGGTTATGAAGTTCTTAGATTGCCTCCATACCATTGTCAATACAATTCTATTGAGATTGCATGGTGTTGTGTATCTTGTAAGGACATGGGTGGACTCAAACACTAGACTTGTATTATTTCACTTTATTCTTAAAATTATTAGTACAACTAATATAAACTAATGTGTATGGTAACGTAGGTACCGAGAAACTAGAACGTCCCAGTAGTTCCCCTCGGCGCATGTGTACATGACTCCTCTGCTGCGTTCCGCAACGCTATATCCGCGTACTTATAATCACAACAACGTTCATATATATAACACCTTTCCTCTCCTTATAGATTTAGTTTATTCGGTGGTTTCCTGATTCGACTAGAACGGCGAAGTTGTAGAGGTTCTACTTCTGATTTCGAAAATTGCGGGTTTTCACCTCTTACGTTTGGCATATCCGTTTTCTCCGTTTTTGTTGAAGATTCTTTTTGTAACGTTTCTTTGTCCTTCTCTTCTTGTCTCTCTTTCGCCTCTTTTTCCTTCTCTTCTTGTCTCTCTTTCGCCTCTTTTTCCTGAACAGCTTCATCGAGCACGATCGTAGGTATAGTTGGATTTGGTCCCTTGTAATTGGTTCGTAACATTTGATCAATATGACGTCTATGATGCGACCCATCAACATCAATATCATAATGTAGATTTCCATATTTCTTTGTAACTGTTCCAGTTTTCCATTTGTTTTCTTTATTGTCATAAAATCTAACCAGTACTCTGTCCCCAATATTCATTTGTCGGGCTTTTGTTGTAATCGGAATTTGCTCATTTTTCTCTTCATGAATGTTTCTTTTCACAAGATCGAGCCTCGTTCTGTACGGTCCCTTAAACATCATTTCGGATGGGCTTTGTCCCGTCGACGAATTTGGAACTTTCCGGTACTGCATAAAAAATCGACATAATTTTACATTTAGATCACCCTGATCGGAAACCATGGACCTTAAACTTTGTTTAAAAGTCTGGACGTATCGTTCTGCTTGACCGTTATTTGCTGGATGATACGGCGCTGTGAACTTATGAATAATACCATTTGACTTCATAAAATCTTCAAATTCCTTGGATCTAAATGTAGGTCCGTTATCGCTAATTATCGAAACTGGTAGCCCAAATCTCGCAAATGTTTCCCTAAGCTTAGCAATTGTAATTTTGCTGCTCATGCTTTTTGTTGGTAGGATTTCTAGGTACTTCGTGTAGACATCGACGATAATTAGGAAATAATGTTCTTGAAACGGTCCTGCGTAATCAACATGGATTCGTTGCCAAGGATTATTAGGATATTCCCAAGGATGAACTGGTGTTGTAACTTTAGGATTGTTCCGGTTGTATTGACAGTGTTTACAAGATTTTGTAATATTTTCTATGTCGTTGTCTATTCCTTTCCACCATACATAGCTTCTAGCCAAGTTTTTCATTTTTACAATTCTTGTGTGAGCTGTATGCAGTTCTTCCAAAATTTTTCCTCGTAATGTTCTTGGTATTACCACTCGAATACCATTAAATAAACATCCATCTTCAAACGTAAATTTCATTAGATCTTGATCTGTAATTTCACATTCACTTTGTAACCCTTTGATAATTCTTACAAGTTCAATGTCATTTCTGGTTGCTTTCTTTATTTCCTTTCTTGTAACAGGTAATATTTGTAGCTGGTTTAAGTAAAATAAAGAATCGTCATCGAATGTATTTAAAAGAGATCTAACTTATGGTCTTCTCGGGAAAAATGTTAAGATATTTTACATAAATATGGCCATGGAAAAGGTTCTGAGACACCGGCAAGAGCAAGAAGATCCTGTTATTTAAATACCCCTTCATATAATGATTTTGCACCACCTGCAGCGCACCTCTAACCATTGCCAGGCACCAAACTCGAATCCCTTTCAGAAATTCATCCCGGCCTCGAGTATTCACCCCTTCTGCGACAGCGAGGCGAAAATGGCCGCGAGCCCTATAATAAGACCATCCAGGGCCTGAGAACGACAGTCCTTCGGTCTGAACAAGTCAAAAAAAAAACTCCTGGCTGAACAAGCCATCCTCACGGGTTGCACAAGCCGATACACCTCTCCACCCGCTGCCCAAGTAGCAAGATCCATTTAGCCACACCACTGTGCATAAGATTCTATGAAAACACAAACAAACATTCTGTCATTATTGTTTATTATCATATCTGGAGTCACATTTGTTAATAAAGAAACACTTCGCTTTGTGGCACAATTGTTGACTAAGAACGCGCAAACAACTCACCTCACCCCAAACTATCCGAATGAAAAAATAATTAATCATTAAACGTTTGTTCGAGACGATATTTCTCGTTTTCATGGAATACTTTGTACAGCACAATTGAACTGGCAACATTGGCAGTGGCAGTTTTCAAAAAAATCTATTTTTTATCATGCCGTATTATAAATTCTGCAAATTTCGAACAAAAGAAAAAGATATTCATTGTGGCTTGCGTCATATCACAAATTTGATTATCTTTTCAATACACATTGACTCGTAATGCAAATCTGGAATTAATCGAATCTTTTCTCGCTCACTTAATAATGATATCATTGTAATGACGAGCAAATTTTGAATTTGAAAGGCGGGTATACTTCGTATCCGGGCACTAAATAATTTATTTTCGACGACATTTTTAATTTTCAACGCGCTTAAAAATGAACGTAAAGTAGGTGTTAATATTAATGGACGATTGGTGTCGCAATCACGACGCATTAGATCTTTGGCGTTAAAAAGGTGTTAATTACTGTAATTAAATGGCAGACATTATGTTGGTCTTGGTAATTTACTATGGTTGTGTTATATTAAACTCGCGATATGAAAAACTCGCTTTATTAAACAAATAAAAGTTGCTGTAGCTAATTTAAAAATTTGTAAAAATAATTCATTAAAAAATTTACAATAACTGAATTATTATTTTTTATTTTAGATTTGGTCAGCCATTCCAGAATGAAGCGTGTAATTGGTATTACGAAAATTATCCTCCGCCGAAGTTGAAACTGCACATACAAAAATTTTCATAAAATATCTTTGACACAGTCAAAAATATTTTTTCAATTCGTGCTCTATTTATTTTATTCTTTTTTTTTAATAAAATTATTTGAATATTATTAATTAACATTAACTATTAAGTATATCTAAACCAAACCATTACATAAATCCTTGTGGTGATATCAAAATATTTGCAAAGTTGGCCAAATCAACATTTGTTTAAAATGTCAGTATTAATCAAAATTTTCGTTCAATAAAAATATCGCCAAATTTGTAAGTGCTTGTAAAAATTCATGTATAATTCCCAACAATGGAGAAATTCGCAACCGAAAACCTGATACTACTCGAATTCCTGGTCGACCAGCTAAATTTGGACTATGACGTGCAGACAGATCTTAAGAGCATAATGGGTGACACGTGCGTTTCGTTTCAGTTTCTAGATAACGCCCCCTTGTACATCTGCGAACAGGATTTTACAAACAAGCATCCATGTGCGATTCGCGATCAATCGAGCATAAAAAACGGAAAATCTTGCCTTTTCTCTTTAACCCCAAAACAAGCGGAAGCAGCAAGCGAACAGTTCGATGTCTACGTGGAAGTTTTCAAGAAAATGAAAGCCGGGGTACTACCGGAAAAACTACCCGTCGGAGAATCCCTTATATCCATAGTAAATTTATTCAAAGAACTAGTGGCGTCGATTTCGGAAAGCGGAGAGTCACCTTCAGCGAAAACCTTGAAGGACTGTTTCAAAATCACTAACAACAAAGGAGTAGACGTTGGCCACATCAGTGTGTACATCCGGATGAGCTGCTTTGGGAAATTGATAGTGACCCAGTTTCAGATGAACTTGGAAGATAAATCGGTGCAATTCAGGGCTAAGGAAGGGCACTACCTGTTCAAGTATAACAAAGGAAAAGGCGAGGCAAGTTGTGCGGATTATAAAAAAAGTCAGCAAAATGAAGGGCCACCTTGCATAAATATGAATCAAAAAGATGAAGAAGCGTGTCCTTTACAGCCTTGCATTTTCCACCCTCAACCTAAAACTTGTCCATCACCACCTTCTGGCATGTCTCAACAGCCATTCTGTATGGTACCCCAACCACCCTGTCCGATGCCCCAACCTCAGCCACCTTGTGGAATTTGTGGGATGCCTCTACATTCGATACCTCCTTGTGGCATTTGCGGAATGCCTCCACCTCCTACTTGTCCACTGCCCCAACCCCCTTGTGAATCCTACGAAACATCTCAACCTCCCTGTGCAATCCCTCAACCTCCTTGTGTAATGCCTCAACCTCCTTGTGTAATGCCTCAACCTCCGTGTGTAATGCCTCAACCTCCTTGTGTACTGTCTCAACCACTCGACACTCCATGTATTGAATGCTCTGAGCCTCCTGATCCAAGGGCGGCATACCAAGAAATTGGTGCTTCGATGGGGGGAAACGCTTTAACTATTAGAGTACACAAAAACAAAGGCAAAATCGAACAAATTACCGACCCTGATATATCTGACTCAGGCGAGTGCATTTGCGAAATGGAAAGCTTTAATAAGAAGGGCTATACTAAACCGCCACCAAGTTGTACACCTGTTCAAAGTTATTCACAACCACCTTGTTCACCCCCGCCTCATTCGTTACGCCCTTGTTCACCTTGTAATCCACCTCTTTGTTATACCGGTCCTCCTCCTTGTTACGCAATGCAAAATGCACTTTCTATGAGGCCAGGCGGCCCTAATCCAAATTCACCTTTCGAGTTTAAAATGGGGGGTTGTGGCGCAGGAGCAAGTAACAACATCACCGTCAACCCTCCCCACTGCGTGACTAAAGATGGGACGTGCTTTACGGAAATTTCCGATCCGAAAAAAGACGTTTTCGTGTTGAGGATCGGCAAGAAGAGCGAAGGGGTGGATAAGAAGAATAATTTAGAATTGGAACTGTGCACGCCCAAAGGACCTCCGTGTATACCGCTCCCCAAAAAAGAGACTAGGGAAACTCAGTATTGTTTATCGGACTTACCTGACGATGCTGCCGCAGGAAAGAAAGATAATGGGGAGAAGGGGAAAAAGGGAAAAGGGGACAAAAAAGGAGGAAAAGAAGGAAAGAAAGGAAAAGGAGGAAAGAAGGGAAAGAAAAAATAAGGTAAAAAAAACTTAACCACCGAATTAATCGCTTATTCGCAAGGGGATGCCTAAAACTGTTGAATATTTTTCTTCGAAGAATGATGTAATAAGTTTGTTTTTTTTTAGTATTTTTATATTTAGTATCATTGTACCTACGTCGTTGCTATTTTGTTTGTGAATAAAATACATGTTTCAGTTTCTTTTTTATTATTTTTTCAATATCGCTGTGTTTCCTCAAGAAAAGAAATAAAAAATGAAGAAAATAAGTACATAATCATAAAAATAAAAATATAAAAATACAAACAAAGCTTGTGAATTCAAAGTTTATAAATATTCTTCTGCTTTTAATTTTCAGATGAAACTAAGAAAAATAAGCAGGAAGTAATTCTTGACATTCAAGATTCAAGATTCACTCGGCTGATAACTCGCGAGTTTTGTCCAAAAGTTACTAACAAATTAAGTAATGGCAATGAAATAAATCACAGAATTAGTTTAGTTTCTAGAAAATCGATTTAGGTACTTAGTTATTTAACGGAACAAGCTCTTTGAAATAATTATAATAGGAAGAATCACAAGAAAGCATTACACATGTATAAGCGTCATAAAAATAGGCGCGATTTAATTTATAACTTAAGTATAAGTTGGTATAAAAGATAGAATCGAGTAAAACAAAATGTAATAAATTTTGATAATAAAAACAAGTAAAATTAAGTTAAGTATGAGTCAGTTTAATACAAATTTATTGAATGTCAGTGATTATTTCATCACTTCAACTACTGACCCCTCAGTTCCCGTAACGTACCGTACAGGTAGACAAATATTGAATGACGGCGCATACTAAAATTCTCGTGAGTGGCGGGAGCAGCAAGACCGAGTTGATATAACACGAAAAGCAAGCGCACAGCAGTTCAGTTATTTCTTGAATTTAGTAGGGTGTAGTGAACCAAGAAGAGTGCCGCTTTTTGCAACATTACTGAAAGGTATATACAATTTATTTATTTAAATTTAATCACTACATTTATTTTTTATTGAACGAAATTTCCAATTTGCAATTTATTAACGTCCGTTGTACGCCTGACATAAGCGCATAAATAATTCAACAAACTGGATAAACGGGTAGTTAAATTTATTCACCGAAGTGAGCCTATTTATTTATAAAAACGCGGCTGCAATAGTCAAATTTAACCCGAAGAAGCGCACGTCTTCTACACTCTAGTATTGCATCACCCCAAGCCGAAATGGCCATCGAGGTTGCATCATGTCTTGTTGAAATTTTATTTTTGATTAATTCGCGCGAAACGTTTCGATTTTGCTCCGGGTATTAAATATTAATTTATCATTGATTTGGGTGTTGAACCACGTGTCGCCCATGTGGCCATCGTTCGTGACTTAACATCTGACGCAATCCCGTAGTTAAAATCCATTTTTTTATTTCACGTTGCCCGTACTTTTAGGAAACAAACCCATTAAAAAGATTCACTTCACGAGTGAAACTTAAAATAGTGTCCGAGTATTTCGAGATATCAATTTAATTTTACGTCGAGTGATTCACGCGAACGCGCTTACCGCTAAAAGTAATCATATTAGGATCTCTCATGTAATTTTAGTAGACATTTGCGCAAAAGAAAAAGAATTAAAATTACAGAAATTACAGAAAATAAAAACGAATTTTGCTAATCTCGTTTTATCTAATTTTAATGTTTTTCAAAACCATGGTGGAAAATAAGGAATCCTGAAAGAGAAGTCATTTCTTCCTGGGTCACAATTTTTAAATTTCAATTTCACCTCATTTTTCATTTTTAATAAAAATTATAATTAAATACCTGAGATAATTTCAAACATAAAATAAAAGCCTTATAAAATTAAAATTTTAAATATTGAATATTGACGAAAAGACGATAACATGTCATCATAAAAAGAGTTGCGTCATTATCCTTTCAATAAAGGCGCCGCGCTTTAAGGATAGTCAAATGATGAACGCGCAGGTCGTGGATATTGCGTCACCTGAACACAAAAATGTAGCGTCATTGCTTGTGTTTCTTGTACTACGTTTATAAATTATAATAGTGATTCCTCACTTGTGTTTATAATTCTGTAAACCTGTTTGATTTTTATAAATTAATTTAAAATTCAAAACTGTTAATTTTTGCGAATCATCGTGAGTTAGCCCATTACTTTTCTTTTACGTCAGTGTTATTTTTTTTTCCTGAAATTTATAGATAGTTTATTCTAGTGCTACTTATATCTTTTAGTGACTTGCACGAATTGACATTACTGAGTGTTTGGAATTGTTTTGAAACTATAAGAAATTTAATCTACGCTCTTCCATTTATTTTAAGAACTTTTCTTGGTTCTTAATCTTTAGGTGAACCGCAGATTTAAGATCCAGGCAAGGGGACAAATTAAGGGACCAGTAGTAAAATTTAAAATAAATTTAAAACAAGATAACGAAATTTAATGAAACGAATAAATATATAAAGATCTACTTAACCCTGACCCAAACAAAAAGAATGAAGAAATATTTATACCAGAAATAGAAAAAGACGACAAGGACGAAAAAATAACGATAGAAGAATTACAAACTGCGGTAAAGAAATTGAAAAATGGATAAGCACCAGGCTACGACAAAATAACAGCAGAAATGATGAAAAACATGGGACAAAGAGGAATGCAATTACTATTACAAATTTGTAATAAAGTATGGACAGAAGAACATATACCAAAAGACTGGCAAATAACACTAACAGTACCCATACATAAAAAAGGAGATCGAAAAAACACAAATAACTACAGAGGAATAAGCCTAATAACTACAATCATGCAAATATTCGAACAAATACTTGAAAAACGAATAAGAGAGAAACTCGAAAACACCTTGAACGAGGCGCAAAGTGGATTTAGGACAGGAAGAAGCACGCAGGACCATATCTTTACGATCAAACAACTAACGCAGAAGAGACTACAAGAGAAGAAGAAAACATTTTAGCTTTTATCGATATGGAAAAAGCTTTCGATAAAGTCCCAAGAGAAAAACTATGGAAAACTTTACAAAGAAAACAAGTCCGAGACAAAACTATTAGAATCATTCAGAAAATATATAAAGGAAATGTCAACCACGTCATCAGCAATAACAATATATCGGAGGGATTCATAACCGAAAGAGGACTAAGGCAAGGTGGAAGTTTAAGCCCTATTTTATTCATAATATTCATGGATGAAATATTAAAAAATGCTCAGCAGAAAGCTCAAAATTACATGTAGGATATAAAAATTTACAACCTGTATATATATCAGAAGGAGCTTTCGCAGATGACGTAGTGATTATGGCCAAAGACGAGAGAGAACTACAGAAAAATCTAGAAATTTGGAACAAAGAACTGAACAAAAACGAAATGAAAATGAACATAGAAAAAACAAAAGTGATGGTAATCGGAGAAGAGACAAATAAACTAAACGTACAGATAGAAGGGAAAAAGATAGAACAAGTAAAATCTTTTAAATACCTAGGAGTCACGATAGATGACACAGGTAAACAAGAAAAAGAAATTATAAACAGAATTGAAAACACACTGAAACTGTTCTACACGATGAATAATAAGTTTATAAGCAAAAAAGAAATTTCAAGACAAACGAAAATAAAAATTTTTAAATCTATATACAGACCAGTACTGACTTTTGGATGTGAATCTTGGGTCATCAATGGAAAACAGAAAAATAAAATACAAGCAATCGAAATGAAATATCTAAGAAGAATTAGAGGAGTCACAAAAGCTGATAGAATGAGAAATGTCGATATAAGAAAAGATTTAGATATACAATCAGTACTTGAGTTTATTGAAGAAAGACAGTTGAGCTGGTGGGGACATTTACAAAGGATGGAAGAAACAAGACCTGTTAAAAGGATATGGCTAGCTAAAATACAGAAAAATAAAAGAAGAGGAAGACCACAACTAACATGGGAGAAAGAAATAGGGAGACTACTGGACAGAAGCAACAGAATTAGCAATGAACAGAAAAGAGTGGAAACAGTTTATACATGGATGAATAGAAAATATTTCACCCTACACCACTATGTGGTATCAAGGGATTTTGATTATATATATATATATAAATATACAAATCTACAGTTTAACTGATTTAAAGGCTATTAAATTTAACAAACTTTAAATCTTTAAAATACCATTGGCCTTCTCATGAACTTATATCCCAATTTGTAACAAGTTAACAAAACTAAAATCTTGCTAATCTTGGCACGCTTGAGATTAAGTTTCGTATACTTTCTTGAGGTACACGTTCCCATTGTTGAACAAACATGTTAGAGAGCTCATCAAGTGTTACTGGTGGTCTCGGTGCGTTTTTAATTTTGTTGCCCAATTGATCACAGAGATGCTCAATAGGATTGAGATCAGGGCTTTTGGCAGGCCACTCCAAACTTTGGATATTTGCATTTCTCAATGTAGCTGTGACAATGTTAGCTGTATGAGGTTTGGCATTGTCTTGCATAAAAATGAATCCATTGCCGAAATTTTCGGCAAATGGTTGAACATGAGGCACTATAATCTCGTCTCTATATTTTCTTGCTGTAAGTGACCCATTTCGTATCAAAATCAATTCTGTACGACCATTAAATTGTATGCCACCCCAAACCATTACGGACCCCCTACCAAATTTGTCAAATTCTCGAACGGTACATGGTGCAAATCGCTCGCCTGGTCTTCGTATGACAAGAACATGACGATCATTCCTACTTAGAAGGAATCTGGAGTCGTCTGAAAACAAAACGGAGTTCCACTGCCCCTCGTCCCAACCTCGATAATTTTGACAAAAGTTTAAGCGATTTCTTTTGTGCGTAACTGTGAGAGTTGGACCGGTTACTGATTTTCTAGCAGATAAATTGACTTCTTTTAGTCTTCTTCTTATTGTTTTGGTAGAAATTTCTTTTCCAGTGGCTAATCGAAGATCATTTTTTAATTCACGAGATGTTACAAACCGCTTTCTTAAACTCTGAAATTCGATAAAGCGATCTTCTCTGCGTGTTGTTTTTCTTTTAACACCTTGACAACGTCTTCTTTTGAAACTACCAGTGCTGCGGCCCTCTGTGCCATAGACTTGTTGGTATTTAGAATTCCAGCAACTTTTCTCTGTGAATATCCTTCACGAAGAAGAACAATCAATTGGAATACTTCTTCTGGTCTACAGTGGCGTCTAGACATATTTAATTAATTTAATGCAAACAAATTCACTAATTTTCGAAACAAAAAGCACGCTTTATTAATTATAAATGACTTAAAAAGATGTCAACAATTAGGCCTTTTTGTTGCAGAGAATGCCTTATTATTGTTAATTGTTTCATGGCACACTATTTGAATTGTGTTTAATAAACGTCAATTTATGACATGTGAAAAGTCTATTTAAAAATAACTTGTAAATTGGAAAAAATATTTAGTTTATTTGGTAGTCCCTTAATTTTGTCCTGAAGTTGTATTTGCTCTCAAAATCACCAAAACAAAACAAAAATTAAAGGGTTCGTGTAAATGGAAAATGATTTACAAAACGTAGGATTGCAGCAAAATTTAAGTTTGTAAAAAGTGCAATAATTGCATCGCGCAATAAAACGAAGTATTCCTGTATTACTGAAACGTTTGGATTGGCAATTAATTACTGAAGCATTTAGAATTGTTTTGAAACATGCATAGAAATTACATGATGTGAAACTACTTCAATTTTCTATATTTATGATTTTCCAGTTATCTATTTTTAATTTTGATTAATTATTAAAATTGAAAAATTATGTATTAAATAAAGAATATAAGTTTTTCCTATATTAATAAAAAATGGTTGTTTCATATTCATTTCCTGTAAAATTTAAAATATTCATTATTTTATAATATAACTAAATACAATGCGATCATTAATGATTTTAATTTATACATAGGTGGTACCTACTACAGTACCTTCTAATAATGGAGGGCTGGCTGCATTAGATCAGATTTATTTTAAATTACTCACGAAATGTGTTTTTAGTGTCAAGCAGTTTTTAAAAGAGCAGATTGGTTTCAAATAACTTTGTATCAATTCAGCTAAAATGTTTTAATGGCCCAATTCATTTCTTGTTTATAGTTTAAAAAAACGTATCGAATGACATTTAGAATTGAGCAACGAAGTAACTAAACAAATATAAAAAAAACATTACTAGCGAAACAAACAAAAATTCACAAACTTTTTTCAGAATTCTCAGGTTATATACAGTCCTAATATAATCCTTCTTGGAAAGTAGATTTTTTTTTGAGATAGTCTTTATTGATCACATTATATTTTATGAATTCCAAATGAGTTTTATAAAGTAATCATCAAGGAACCAGAATAGAAACGTATGAGACGGGAAATTCAAATGCGTCTCGATCATTTATGAACGCTCTATAGCCTTGGCCAAAAGTATTAGGCACCTTACATTAACTCCTATATCATGAAAATCTGTTGGAATGGGATAAATTAAAATTTCCTAGATACAAAATAATAACAATTTATTAAAGTAATTGGTATTTTGTTGGGCCACCTCTAGCCTTAATCACTGCAGCTATTCTTTTCGGCAGAGTACTTATAAGTTTATGACATTCCTCTGCGATAATATTATTCCATTCTTTCAATAACACGTTTTTTAAAATTGCTTTAGAAGTAATTGGATGATTTCTAATGTTACACTTTAGAATCCCCCACAAATGTTTTATGGGATTTAGGTCTGGGGTTTGTGCAGGCCAATCCAGGAGGAGATATTGTTTTCTTGAAACCACTTCATGGTAACTGCGGATTTGTGGCAGGGTGCATTATCTTGTTGATAAGCATTTCTTCCATATTTGTATCACCAAACATCTTGGAAAATGATTGCCGCAATGTCGTTTCCAATACGTTTATTTAAGTGTGGGAGTTTATTCGACCTTCACAAACAAACATTTCGCGTACACTGTCGGCTGTCATACAACCCTACATCATTACACTGCCTCCCCCCGTCTTTCACTATTGGTACCCGCATTCCGGAAGTTATTCTTCACCGATTCTCCGCCTCACGTAAGCTACACCAGGAGTTCCAAATATTTTACAATTAATTAAGAAACGTAGATTTTAAATACACCGAGTGTAGAAGTGTAGAAGATGCAAACGAATTCAAAATTACAAGTGATATAAAGCAAATATTACCTCAAAATTTGATTCGTTGGACCACACAACATTTGCCCAATCCTCCTCTGTAAAGTGTTGGTTTGGTCTTTATAGCCCATTCCAAACGAGACTTTTTATTTTTTTTCTGAAAGCCAAGACTTCTTTCTTGCTTTATAGTCCTTCAAGCCAGCTTCAGTATGTCTTCTTCTGGTCGTTGTGGCACTGATCGGTCTCCCGATTCCCTCGGATAAACTGGCAGCGAGCTCGGAGGAAGTTTTCTTTCGATTTTTAAGTGACTCTCGAATTAAATTTCGATCCTCACGGTCCGAAGTTATCCGTTTTCGACCTGTTCTTGTTCGGTTCGCATGTGATCCGGTATCCGCGTAACGTTTCAAGGCAGATTGCGTCGCACAACGCGAACGTTTAATACTTTTGGCTATTTCTGTCTGTGTGTTGCCTTGTTCGCGAAAGAACTGAATTCGTAAACATAAATGCTCACTAGTTCGCTCTTTTTAGGCATTTTTTACAGCAAAAATTACGATATTCAAAATTGTAATGAAATAAACATTATACTGGAAAGATCGTTCTTACTACACGCCCTTATACAAGACTGACTACCTATTCACAGAACCACAATTGCGAACTATCGTCTGCCACATGTTTTACAACCGCTGTAAAGTACTGTGCATTATTTAAATTATCGTTTATTATTGCCGACTATGTGATAATAAAATTTTAAAGATTTCTGAGTTATATTTTCGGAGATAAATTAGAAAATTAAGGGTGTCTAATACTTTTGGCCAAGGTCCTTTCGTGCTCAATTTAATTTGCACAAAATTATACCATGTACTTTCTTTAAAATTACAATTGTTAATGCAAATATTTGTTTAGTGCAATATGCGAAAAATATTAAATTTAAACATGTTAACGCCTTTGCCTATTTACTTTGTTAAAACGCTAATAACCTGTGGTTTTACTTAAAATACTTAATGCATACACTTTAAGCACAGATAAGAAACGTTCTATTTATTAAAACAACATTATATTTTATTAATGCCATAGGAAAAATAAAATTTATTTAAAAAATTCTCTTTTAAGTTTCGAAAATAATTCCAAATACTAACCGAATCTAAGGTTTCCTGATGTTAAAAAAAAATCGTTCAGTTCAAGGTATCACGAAATAAAATTATTCCACGCACGTGTTTCCATATTATTTTATAATGAGGGCGAACGTTACTTTCATAATTACAAAATACGAAGAACGTAAAAGAAAATTTTCGGCTTTTATCTACGGCTTAGTTTATAAATACATATGTCTTTAATCTTTAAACAGAGTGATGTTATAGTTTATCTAAATGGATGTGACGGTAATTACTTTACATTATTAATTAATTAAAATCAAGATAAGATTTAGACACTTGATTTATTAGGTATGTCGAGATGTTATTTTAAATTGTTTTAGGCTGCTTCCTGTGATTAAAGGGGTGATGGTATTTAAACGTAAAAACAAAGAAAATGTAAAGTCAAAACTAAAAATAATGTACAGTCTGATCCAGCTAAATGTAAATAAAATAATAAATTATTTTAAAGCGGACACTAAAATTGGCACAACGCTCTACGTTTCGCTATCGTTTAATAGCTATCAAACGATAGCGAAACGTACAGCATTAGTGCCAATTTTACTGTCCGATTTAAAATAATTTATTACAAAATTTCATCGGACAAAAATCTACTTTAATTGTTTGAAATATATCCGTAAATTTTCTAATTTGAACTTTAAGTACCTTCTCAAATATTTTGGATATTCTACATAAAATACTAATAGGTCTCAGATCCCGAAGTTCCGTTGGATTAATTTTCTTTGGTGTCGGAATAATATGTGCAATTTTCTATATTGTAGGAAAGACAGAGTTATAAATGCCGTAGTTAATAATATGTGTTATGAAGAGCAATACATGTAGAATGCACAGTTTTAAAAAAGAAGTATTGATGCCACCACATCCAAATGATCCCGTACTTATTTATTTTTTTGAGATTTTTAGGATATCATCCTCAGAAAAAGAGAAAGAATGATGAATATTTGACCTAGTATTATTATTATAGTAAGTAATTAGTTCAGGATCAGTAACAGTAGAGAAAGAAACACTATCAATAAAGAAATTATTGACAATATTTGGATCACTTAAACATTCAGGTAATAGTAAAATAATTTGTTTATTTATTCACTCCCGATGAAGCTATCAATCGATAGTGAAACGTAGAATGATAATGCCAATTTTAAGTGTCCGTTAAAATAATTTATTATACAATTTTCACCGTACTTTAATTATAACTTTTTACGTTGCAGTTGAGAGTAGGTATTTTTTTTCTATTTATTACTTATCATAACGTGGTGCTTATCTATGAAATAATCTTTTGTGACCTTTATGTGCAAAACCCCAGATAAAAATATATTAAAATACTCGTCTTGCAACGCAGAAAATTATAAATAATTGAAAGAAAAGGGTTTGACTAAATTCGACCTCATGATAGGCGCGCTATCGATTTATGTGTGGTTTTATGTACCTTGCTGAAACCAAGATAAAACTGACCGCGTTTTATTTATGCAAAACAATGTTGCGTCACTGCCAGTGATTGTTGTAACGTTATTAAATATGAGTTGATATTGAATATTTCGATAAACCTTCAATTTGAAGATATTTGGGTTTTCCCTTTGCACTGCATTTCTGTGATGATGATACAATT
Source organism: Serrognathus titanus (assembly GCA_039766575.1). Lineage (NCBI taxonomy): Eukaryota > Metazoa > Arthropoda > Insecta > Coleoptera > Lucanidae > Serrognathus > Serrognathus titanus. The sequence continues at coordinate 4,251,673 of CM077911.1, forward strand.
TCATGGATCTAAAACTGAAACAATCAAAATTTTATTGAAAGCTTTGTAAATGATAATTTCATAAAATATTTATATATTTTAGAGGTATATACATGATGATTTTCTCCATAGATTTAAGATTTTTTAAAAAATTTTATAATAATAATATTTATTTATTTGTACTATACAAAAGAAGTTATTTCTAGTACAGTAACTTCAATAATACATAGGTACATAGGCTATACTAAAATAATTAAGTGTGTGTATATTTCAAAAATTCTTCAATGTTGTAAAAGTATTCTTTCAAGAAATTCTTTATTTTTGTCTTGAACAGAGGTACAGGTAGATTTCTTCAATTTGAAGGAATTTTATTAAAAAGCTTCAGATGGAAGTGTAGAGCTTCATTGGTCGTGATCCTGTGTCTTGGTATATTTACGTCATGGTTGTCCCGAAGTATATATTGCAGAGTATCGTCTCTTGACAATGTCGCGCAGATTTTCTTTGCTTCCATTAGTTGTAGTAATATGTATATAATAATACGTCTTTATTTTTATGTTGGCGGAGTTCAGCTGAAGCTGTTCTACCACTCAACCAACCTCAGGAAGAAACAATATAACAATTGTAATTAAGATTATATATACATATCTTAAATAATGATAACATTAAAAAGCATCCAGTACGGAAATACATTTTATGTCAATCAATGGGCAATCACTGCTGTACAGTAAAGAGTTGATTTCGGTAAGTTTTTTTAAAAATAGGTAACGTCGACATACGAAGATCATGGGATATTTTATTATAAATTATAGAAGAATTATAGCTGAAGGACCTTTCGAAGAGGGCAGTATTGTGCATAGGGATATGTAATCCACTAGTACGTCTTAAGGCTAAATCATGTAGTCTATATCTAGGTATTAGTAGCACATTGAGATAAGAAGGACATGAAGTTACAAACACTTTATGAATTAAACAGGCCATATGAAGCAATCTTCTATTGCGCATGTTTAACCATTTAGCCTCCTTTAATTTATAAGATACATGATATGATAATTTATATGATACATGATACATATGCTGGGAAGGGTTAGTATTTTAAAATGTTTAAAGTGGGGACGACAATGTGTTTTTATGCTGACTCCGGCAATTTTCCGCACGACTTTTTTCTGCAGAATAAAAATGTCTTTGGCAAGAGTTGATTTTCCCAAGGTTTATAAACCGTAAGTCATCCTCGAGTGGAACATGGCGTAATAGTCAATAATAGCTACTTCAGTATTTATAATTTGCTTTATACGCCTTATTGCATAAATAACTTGTGATAATTTAGCTGAGAGTAGTATCAAGTGTTCTTTCCAGGTCAATTTGTTATCCAAAGTTAGGCCTAGATACCCGGGCACTTCCTGTTTTCTCGCTATCGAGTCTTTTGTCACTTGTAAAGTTTATTATAACTGTTTATTGGTGGTTTAATACCAATTTATTATCTTGGAACCAGTTATTGCATCCTTGAATGCAGTGTCGGGTTTTTGTATCAATACTCCTTTGTTTTTGTCGCTAAGTAGTAGCGTCGGATCATCCGCATAAAGCATGGTGCAGCCCGAAACATTCAGTGGGAGATCATTAATAAAGATCGTGAAGAGAAGAGGATCTAGGAGTGAACCTTGGGCGACTCCAGTTGAGTTAATACACAAGGAGGATTTCTCATTTTGATAGTCAACTAACTGATCTCTGTTATGAAAATAGGATGAGATAAGTTTTAATGCACTGTCTCGAGTACCATAATTGTTCATATTGTTGTATGGAGTCGAAAGCTTTCGAAAGATCGCAGAAGATTGCCTCGCATATTTCGTGATTTTCAACAGCAGCGGCTGAAGTGTTTTTCCTTGCTCGAAAGCCGCATTGGTTACCACGGACGTGCTCATGCTTATCTAAGAACTTTAGTAGTCGGTCTGAGAGAACAGTTTCAAAGACTTTAGAAAAGACCGGTAGAATTGATATTGGTCTATAGTTGTCAGGTGATGCAGGATTTCCATTTTTGTAAATAGGTATGACTCTCACCGTCTTCATTTTCTGAGGGAAAACTCCTTCCGCCGTGCAGGAGTTTATAATATTTACTAGAGGTTCAGAAATATGTTGTTTTATAGTTTTGTTTGTTCTAACATTCATTCCATACGGACTAATGTTAGCACCTTTTAATAACCAGTTCATTTATGAAGACAGAGATTCAATATGGATATGATAAGTAGAACATGCAATTAGCGCCATTGTTCCAGTGGATTGTATTTTGAAGAAAATTAGTAACTTGCCACTTTTTGTGAAAGCTAAGGAAAGTTTATTTTATTTAATCTCATATTACAACCTTGGCCAAAAGTATTAGGCACCCTTAATTTTCTAATTTACCTCCGAAAATATTACTCGGAAATCTTTAGAATTTTATTCTCATATAGTCGGCAACAATAAACGATAATTTAAATAATACACAGTACTTGACAGCGGTTGTAAAACATGTGGCAGATGATAGTTCGCAATTGTGTTTCCGTGAATTGGTAGTCAATGTTGTATAAGCGCTTGTAGTAAGAACGATCTTTTCGGTATAATGTTTATTTCATCATAATTTTGATTATCGTCATTTTTGCTGTAAAAAAGCAGTTACGTTTACGAATTCAGTTCTTGCAAGGCAACACATAGACAGAAATAGCCAAAAGTATTAAATGTTTACGTTGTGCGGTGCAATCTGCCTTGAAACGTTACGTGGATACTGGATCACATGCAAACCGAACAAGAACAGGTAGAAAACGGATAATTTCTTATCGTGAGAATCGGAATTTAATTCGAGAGTTACTTAAAAATTGAAAGAAAACTTCCTTCAAGCTCGTTGCCAGTTTATCCGAGGAAATCAGGAGACCGATCAGTGCCAGAACGACCAGAAGACTTAATGAAGCGGGCTTGAAAGGCTGTAAAGCAAGAAAGAAGCCTTGGCTTTTAGAAAAAAAGAAAAAATCTCGTTTGGAATGGGCTATAAAGTACCAACACTTTATAGAGAAGAACTGGGCAAATGTTGTGTGGTCCGACGAATCAAATTTTGAGGTAATATTTGCTTTATATCACTTATATCTTCTACACTTCGCCAGTAAAAAAGTTATACGGTGTGTTTAAAATCTACGTTTTTTTTTTATTAATTGTAAGGTATTTGGAACTCCAGGTGTAACTTACGTGAGGCGGAGAATCGGTGAAGAATACCTTCCGGAATGCCGGTACCAACAGTGAAAGACGGGGGAGGCAGTGTAATGGTGTGGGGTTGTATGACAGCCGACAGCGTACGCGAAATGTTTGTTTGTGACGGTCGAATGTTCTCCGACACTTACATAAACGTATTTGAAACGACATTGCGGCAATCATTTTCCAAGATGTGGAAAGAAGAATATGGAAGAAATGCTGTATCAACAAGATAATGCACTCTGCCACAAATCTGCAGTTACCATGAAGTGGTTTCAAGAAAACAATATTAACCTCCTGGATTGGCCTTCACAAACCCCAGACCTAAATCCCATAAAACATTTGTGGGGGATTCTAAAGCGTAACATTAGAAAGCATCCAATTGCATCTAAAGCAATTAAAAAAAAAACGTGTTATTGAAAGAATGGAATAATATTATCGCAGAGGAATGTTATAAACTTATAAGTGCTCTGCCGAAAAGAATAGCTGCAGTGATTAAGGGTAGAGGTGGCTCAACAAAATACTAATTACTTTAATAAATTGTTATTATTTTGTACCTAGGAAATTTTAATTTATCCCATTCCAACATATTTTCATGATATAGGAGTTAATGTAAGGTGCCTAATACTTTTGGCCAAGGCTTTTCACGATTTTTCAAGTAAACTGTCGAAGACTTCCTGGATGTTTTTCTTCCCCATGCCACATCTAGTACTTCCTTACGCGTTCTTTTTTGACACAACTTCCTTTGTCGAAAAAAAATAATTTGCGTACACGTAATTGATATACAAAAAATTATCAGCAACATCTGGCCTTTGATTAACATTGAATAACGTAAGCGCAATAAATCACGGTAAACAGAAACGCAATAAACGTTCAAATTACATAAAAAAATTGCTCTTCATTTGAATTTTAGCGTAATCAGACAGTGCACAAACAATAACGAATGCATCGTGTTATTATTGGGGCTCGCGTCGTAGTAACCACCATGCAAACAAACTGCAAATAAGAAAACTCGAATATGCAGGTCAGTGTTAAACGGATCGATTCACGTTTTAAACGAAAATTGTCAGTTAGGTACTTGTTACATTCTATTATTGAATACATTTTTCACAGTAAAGTATTGAGGAAGATAATTCTGATGCACATATTTGTTTAAGTTTTTGCATTTTCTAATTTGTTCATAATTTGCACACAAGTTTTATTTAAAATCTAAATTAGTTATACAGGGTGCTCTGAAATAAGGTTATGGAAAACTAAAAATTATTTTTTGTCGGGTATATTAAGAATCACCTGTATCTGGCCTATATATAGTCCTACTTAAATTGGATTATATTTTTTGGTGAACAAAATACGAGTATATAAAAATACTATTGAGAGCGCACAACTTAACTCTTCTTAATTAGGAAGGAGTCTGGGTTTAATATTGTGCAGTTTATTTCGGGGTACTCTATACTGGGTGTTTCTTAACTTCATACAAAAAATGAAACCAGTGAAAGTTTACATTAAAAGTGATAGAATGAAGCAGTTTTTGTATAACAATTGATTAATAAATATTAGAGATAATTAATGTTTTTGGCGAACGATGAAACAATTTGATAGTCCCTGGTTTATTTTTATGTCGTAATTACGTCCTCGGAGAAATTTGTTGATGTCAGCATCGGCTGTTAAGTGGGTCAGCTGCACTTTGTCGCGTTGAAAACATGGCCGAATTTTCCAATAGTGTTCTTGAGGACATGATTTTAATTTACGGCGAATGTGGTCAAAATGCGTTGGCTGCAAGACGTTTGTATGCACAACGTTACATTTACGATGTAAATTTAAATATTAGAAAATATTAGACCTTAATCCATACGTCACGCGCAGGGGGGAACTTCGAACACTTATTGTGAGTGAAGGTCACCGTCCGTTGCGTCCAGCGGTTCTAAACATTTCACAGGGAATTGCCGGATGTCGGTATGAATTTTTTAAAATTTTTTTTCCTTTTAATTTTAATGCATTCGTGAGAATATCTCGTACCATATATGCCATTATTTTTTTTGCATCAAGTTGAAGAACAGCCTGTATAAATCTTTTTTCCTATTCCTTGTGCAATGCGCAAAGCCAACAACAAATAGATCTGCATTTCCAGCTTTTTTTTTAACAACCGTTAATTACAATTGTTAATATAAACTATTTTTCATGGCTAAGGAGTTATTAATAGCGTCTGGTTGAAGTTACCAAGTCGACACGTGATACTATTGTTTGAAATATTTAATAATTAAATTATCGTCAAGAACGATAAGAAATATTCCACTACAGGCATGCCAAAGAGTTTTAACATAAAATACTTGCTCACAACTCGTTATTTTTTTTTATTTCATTTTAAACTAATGAGCATTTACTTAGAAAAGAACAATCCTTTTGTATTCGTTTATTTTCGATTTATATTCATGTAAGAGTCAAGGTGGTAGCTAATAACAGGTTTTTGGACCTACCAGTACAGCTTAGGTCTAAATATAACAGAAAAAATGAGTTCGAAGTATCTAGGTTTCATGCTTTGACGATCGTCTTAATACGTTATTCATTACTTTCGATTTCAATGGTGCCACAGCTGTCTTTTATAAATAATACAACCATGTACGTCAACTTATAAAATAATAGTTACAGTTACAGGTAAAACCAACTGGAAATATTTTATTATTTAAATACATACCGTAGCAAAGTTAATTCCTCAACTATTTTGCCATATTTCTACCCACTTATAATTTTACTATTTTAATTTAATTTTGATTGGTCTCAGTAGTCGGTTTTCGTTGCAAGTAATTACCACAGTTGCAGCTGCAACAACAAATGCGTGGGTAACTTGATATTTCTTGCAGGAAGCCTTAACACTCTCCCCTCGTTACTTATCGTCTGTTATCACTAGGGATCGGAATGTTTTATTTTGTTTAGTTAATTTAATTGTGTGCATTACCTTGCAAACTAATTAAAAAAAAATTGTGTCGCTGTAAAGAGAAAAAATTCTCCACCGAATGGATTATAAAAATCATCGAAGCTTTGCCAACTAAAATCGAATTTCTATCTTTAAAAATAGAAAAGTTTGGTATGGTGAACTCCCGATATAGTTGATAGTGTTATCTTACTAGGGAAGAGAATTTTCTGATTCGTTTGTTTGTTTTGTTTACTTTACAACTGCATACATAGGTCGGGTCGGTCAAAAAAAATTAAGTGCCATTGATAAAACTATTTCTCAATCAAGAAATCGTTTCAAACGCTTAAACTTTGGTCCTCTTTTCGGACCATCCCTCGTACATAAATAAATAGAAAATTTATTAGAATTTTCTTTTGAAAATTATTAAGCTGAAAAATCATTCTAGGAAAGTCTACGTGATAATTCTCTTGTAACATATCAAGGGAGACGCGCAAATTTTCCGCCGGTTATGCAAAATTAGTTTTCCACGTGTCGCCATAGATATAATTAGCAAAGTAATCGAGCTGCCTATGCAAATTAGTTGTGGTATGCTTACATGCAGTGCTTACGCGAATGTAAAACCGCATACAATAATTACGTAACACATCAACGTGTTCCTAATATTAAGTTTTTAAAACTTTTAAAAATATAAGTAAAAATTAAAGTTCAAGGTTTTAGTGAACGAATGAATGGGGAGGGGTGCTTGGTGTAATAATCACAAGCAAAATTGTTTGCTTTATTTATAAAATTATATATTAAATAGTCAATTAACTTTGCACTTTCTTTTTTCGCAGTAAAATCCATATACCGGGTGACATTGAAAAAATTACAATGCATAGTACCACGCGATAGAGGACCATAAAGTTATAAAAAAAAGGTCTTATACAGTAATGTCCGATTGCCTTTTGTTTTCAAGATACAGGATGTTAAAATTTGAATTTCTTTTTAAGAAAACATTTCTCTTCAGTATCTCATAACAAAAAAAATCGCTACTTGGTCGACGTGAGCTTTAAAAACAATAACATAACATAAACAAAAACAAATGATACCTCAAACGTGTAGAGAACCATTTTTAAAAGCAATTTTAAAAAACGGCACACAATCAAAATCATACAAAAATGTAATCAGGAACACGACAAACTTGAATAAATCAATGCAATATTAATTTGACAGGTGCCATAATTTCACAGGTAAGCGTTTTATGATAATATTCTAACAATACTCGAAACTAAAGTACACTAATTTCCCTAATTTTCCCCTAGATTTTTCATTTTGGGGGTTTATGAAAAATGGTGTGTATGCCGTAAAAATAAATAGTGAAGAACAATTATAGAACAGAATTATGGAGTCTGCTGATAAATTCTGTAATAATCCAGGCATACATCAAAGATGCCGTCAATCATTAACACGAAGATTGGAAATGTGTATCCAAGAACAAGGCCATCAACTGAACATCATTTTTAGAACGAAGTACCATTGTTTTTCTTTGTTATTTTATGTTATTGTCTTTAAAGCTCATGTCGACCAAGTAGCGATTTTTTGTTATGAGATATTGAAGAGAAATAAATTTTCTAAAAAAATTTAACATCCTGTATCTTGAAAACAAAAGACAATCGGACATTAGTGTGTAAAACTTTTTTTAATTATTTTATGGTCCTCTATCGCGTGGTACTATGCATTGTATTTTTTTCAATGTCACCCTGTATATTAATTAACTGCAAATATAAAATCACTCTTAGTCCTTATGATGTTTTTCTCTAAACAAGAGGTAGTTCTAACAAACACCATTTTTTAAAACAAAACCGTTCATTAATGTTTTGTGCAAGCGTAATCCAATTACTATGTTAACTTGGTGTGAATTCGTATAATTGCAAATGAATTGAAAGCCTAGTAAAAAAAGAGTCAATGTCTGCTCTGCTAGAAAATTACCGTTGCACTAGTAACTAACTTTCACGTCAGAGAAAATATTGTGGTCTTGAAAGGATTCTAAATGTATTTTCTGAACTTGTGACTTGGAAAATATTTATGGGGATTGCAAAATATTATAAATAAAATTTCCTTTCGGTGTTGGGTAATAACGTAGTAATCAATCGTAATCATTTATTTGAAGTTGTTTATTTAATTGCTACGTTTCTTTATCAAGTGGATTTTTTTTTGGGGTCCAAATTGAATGCCTATTTTAACTTCTTTCCGGGTCATCTCTCTGCTACCAAAATGTTCTTTATTGTTTGTTGTTTCGTTTATTAGTCTCCTCCTCTTTTCTTGTTTGGCTTCTTCAATAAATTTCCCGGTAGGCTGTATTCCTAACTCAGTTCTCATTTCATCTTTACTAATTCATTTTTTGTAATTTTTCTCATTAATTTAATTTTAACTTTGCTGTCGTCTTATCAGTGTTAAAATACAAATATGTAATCGTAATACATATTGTAACACAATGAATTTATAATAATGACGTATACGAGGATTTCAGTATAATTAGAAACTGTTTTGACCATTTTACAACACGTTCACGTTCAATGTTATTCAAATTGAACCGGTTTTCACGTTAAGAAGATAAAATGGTTTGTTAATATGTAAATATGGGTATACAATTCGAAACTGAGACGACGGTGACGTTTGCAGGTATTTGTTTGCTTGCAAGCGTACGTGTTTGAATTCTGCATAAAATTTATTTTTGTCTTGCTCTGTGTTCCGAATTTGAAACCTCAAAGATAAAACCTGGTTAGTACATACGCACTTGCAAACATGAAAAATAAAGCTAAACTGGAATGTTATTTGCAGAAGCATTATTTCGTGTTCAAAACCTTCACATACTTACAGTCGAGTGGGGGGGGGGGGGTACAATATGTATACCTAACTGCCGAAGAGATAGCCAATAATTTTATAGTCCAATTGCTTGAAATATTGTTAGCACGTGCTTGCATAATAACTTCATCTTACGGTCGTCAGAAACTCGGGCTATTTTTGAAATTTTGGCAAACCGGCTTCAATTGCACATGCAAGGAATTCGTAGTAGTGAAAGTCTTGGGTATAAATAAACACAGGCATTCGGAAGTAGATCAAAATTTGAAAAGTCACCGGAAGGTTTTATTTTCTTGACAAAATATTTTCATTGAGATAGCATATCTTAAAAATAAATAAATAATAAATGTACAATATGTATGTTCAAAAATAATTGCTGTAATATTTGCCTTGATGAACCAATATCGTCATTTATCTCAGTTGGAAACAAGCAGATTGCTACATATTTTAATAATTCTCGGACGGTAGTTAATTTTTTGTGAAAATAAATTTGGATAATTAAATATAAAATTTTGCTTATCGTTTAAATTTTAATTTATGCAATTAATGCCATATTTTATGCGTTCAGCTTGAGGACGATCTTATTTTGGACTTGAAGCTGATGGAGGAGTTAAAGAGACGAGTAAATTTGTTTACGTATGTTATATAACCGAGGTAATTTGTTCCAAAAATATTGAAAACGAAACCAAAAAAAGGTCTCAATGCCAAATAGTGGTCCTAGTTTGACGTAGAAACTACTGAAACACACCTCTCTACGCAATGGAAATATTTATGAGTTGGCAAAACAATCAGAACAAATAAAAAAGATCCTAAGAAAATCCTAAGATTTGATTGACATTTAACTTATGTAGGAAGGTTTGGAAACACAGTACACGATTCCATTTAAGTGATATGCCCAAAGATTATTTCAGACAATAAATAAACAATCGATTATCTGGAGACATAGATAATATGGACGGCCGATAAATATAAATCCAAAGTACGGTGTCAAAGGGCAAAAGCAGTCATATCTAAAATCCGTTATTCTATGCCTTGTGTACATTTCAATCTAAACAATAATAACATTTGTAAAAATACGGATGTAAATTACCCACACAAGAACTAAAGCATAATTATCAGTATAACCATCGATTTTGCATCTACAATGTTAATTTCATCCAGTTTTGCACTCGGCACACCAGTATAATATTTTTTTACTTAAAGTAACAACAGACACATCCTAATTAGACAGCCTTTGACTATCTAGCTCAGACAAGAAACTGAAAATGGGTAAACGTGATAGGATGTATGCAATTACACGTTATCCGTACCAATTGCCTTAATTGCAGTCTACCAAGCACTTTTCCGGTATTTGAAACGGCCTTTCCAATTATTATTAAACAACCAACAATGAAATAAATAAAATAATTAGACAATGAAAGTCGTAAGAAAAGTGAAATTTTTAAATTAATCAATTAGTTCTTCAACGAATAATGTAGTTATATAATAATATAATTGATTATGTTAATTCAACTGCACATGTTTAAATTTGCAACAAACCGAGGCGTTTGAATTCACCAAGCAGAAATGAATCTGTGCAAATTAAACTCGTAAGTTATTGACCTTCGCATTAATTGAGGTCCTGTCTAGTCGTTTTTGTAATGAATGACTTGTTACAGAGTATTCGATTAGATCACTCAGGTGTAAATAAGTCAAGGCTATGACATTATCAACGTGAAATATTACGAAGAAGAGAAGAGGATGACGTAGAACTAGCCTACATTTGCAATAAAGTGTCTTTGGCTTTGGCCAAAAGTATTAAGCACCTTATATTAACTCCTATATCATGAACATCTGTTGGAGTGGGGTAAAATAAAATTTTCTAAGTACAAAATAATAACAATTTATTAAAGTAATTAGTATTTTGTTGGGCCACCTCTAGCCTTCATCACTGCAGCTATTCTTTTCGGCAGAGTTCTTATAAGTTTATAACATTCCTCTGCGATAATATTATTCCATTCTTTCAATAACACGTTTTTTTTTTAATTGCTTTAGATGCAATTGGATGCTTTCTAATGTTACGCTTTAGAATCCCCCACAAATGTTCTATGGGATTTAGGTCTGGGGTTTGTGAATGCCAATCCAGGAGGTTAATATTGTTTTCTTGAAACCACTTCATGGTAACTGCAAATTTGTGGCAGGGTACATTATCTTTTGATACAGCATTTCTTCCATATTTGTATTACCAAACATCTTGGAAAATGATTGCCGCAATGTTGTTTCAAATACGTTTATGTAAGTGTGGGAGTTCATTCGACCTTCCCAAAGAAACATTTCGCCTACACTGTCGGCTATCATATAACCCCAGGTCATTACACTGCCTCCCCCGTGTTTCACTGTTGGTACCACGCATTCCGGAAGGTATTCTTCACCTATTCTTCCCTCACGTAAGCTACACCAATTAATTAAAAAAAAACCACACCGTATAACTTTTTACTGGCGAAGTGTAGAAGATGCAAACGAATTCAAAATTACTTCGCCTTGCCCGGATATTGAACAATACCTTAGGGAGTTGGATGTCCCAGAGGCGTTGGGACCTTTGCTGCAGCAGTAACCTTAAGCCTTTCTTGATTTCTCCTCTCTGTAGGATTTGCTCTGGGATGGTATACTGGGGTAGTGTAAGGGCTCATTTTCCACTTTCTGCACGCTGCCTCGAATTGTCGACCGGTAAATTGGGGACCGTTGTCGGTTAATATGGCCCGTGAATATCCGTACCTTCGGAATATTTGGTCCTCTAAGGTTCGTATTACTGTCGCAGAATCCGTTTTCGGGAGAGCGAAAGTTTCAACCCACCATGTGAACAGATCAGTGGTGACTAGTATGAACCGGTTTCCTGCAGCCGTTTTTGGGTATGGTCCCATTATGTCCGCGGCCACAATATCCCATGCCTTTTCGGGTTGTCTAGGCTTCAACGGTGCAGCGGGTATCAGGTTGCCGCGCTTGTAACTGACGCACACAAGACAACTCTTGACGTAGTTGGCGACGTCTGTGGTTACGTTAGGCCAATGGAAGTGCTGGTGAATCGCCCTTAGTGTCTCGTCTCTTCCAGGATGTCCGGCTGATGAGTGATCGTGATAGGTGTACAACACTCGATCTCTTGCTACGGTAGGAACAAAGATCTTATGGTCGCCTCCATGAACAAAGTTTAGTATCCCGTCTTCCACGGTGTACTGGCGATGATAGATTCTGTAACTCGGATCAGTTTCTTCCTCTTGTGTCGAACGAACCCGATTAATTTCCTCACATCGGGCTTTCAGTTCTGCGAATGTCTTCGGTGTCGGCACTGCCAAAGGCATTTTGACGTCGTCTCGGACCAGTCGGCATATGGACGAGATTCTTTCTTTTTCTGGTGTGGCGTCGGCTACCTTACTGAAAATGCCCCACTTAGTCATAGCAAAATGTACGGTGCTCTCGTTTGATGTTTGTGTCTCCGTATACAGACGGGAGAGAAGAGCTTGTGCGGCTTCTGGTCCAGCGAAACGTTCCTTTAGAAATGCCGTGTAGTCAGACCAGGTTAGATTTAAATCTTCGTATTCTCTAAACCAGCTTCTCGGTTCTTTTCCTAATTGTCGGGCAGCGGTTTCTACCCAGACCCACTCCGGGAGATTATTTGTAGTGAAGTATTCTCCCAATCGGCGTAAAAACAAGTGGACGTCATCTAGAGCACGTCCTTCGAATGTCGGTAGGGTTAGTTGGATGGCAGGTTGGAACGTATTTGTCAGATGTGCAAAACATGTTGTTTGTGTTGCTTGATGTCAACATTCACTCACAGTACTTTGCGTTTCACTCACGGTTCCCGGCTTCGTTTTCGGCATGGTCCGTCTCTCACAAACACAAGAACAACAAAGCCCAAAAGAAAGTTTGAGCGCCACTGGGGTCCTCACTTCCCAGAATTTTTTTCTTTTAGAGGATGAGACTCTTGTGTGAGTTCGTGGAGTTTTCTAACTTCCTTGGCCCCACGTTCGGGCCGCCAAATTGTTACAGTTGTGGTGTAGTGATATAAAGCAAATATTATCTCATAATTTGATTCATTGGACCACACAACATTTGCCCAATCCTTCTCTGTAAAGCGTTGATACTTTATAGCCCATTCCAAACGAGACTTTTTATTTTTTTCTGAAAACCAAGGCTTCTTCTGGTCGTCCTGGCACTGATCGGTCTCCCGATTTCCTCGGATAAACTGGCAGCGAGTTCGGAGGAAGTTTTCTTTCGATTTTTAAGTGACTCTCGAATTAAATTTCGATCCTCACGGTCCGAAATTATCCGTTTTCTACCTGTTCTTGTTCGGTTCGCATGTGATCCAGTATTCGCGTAACGTTTCAAGGCAGATTGCACCGCACAACGCGAACGTTTAATACTTTTGGCTATTTCTGTCTGTGAGTTGCCTTGTTCGTGCAAGAACTGAATTCGTAAACGTAAATGCTCACTAAGTTCGTTCTTTTTAGACATTTTTTACAGCAAAAATGACGATATTCAAAATTATAATGAAATAAACATTATACTGCAAAGATCGTTCTTACTAGAAGCGCTTACACAAGACTGACTACTTATTCACGGAACCACAATTGTGAACTATCATATGCCACATGTTTTACAACCGCTGTAAAGTACTGTGCATTATTTAAATTATCGTTTATTATTGCCTACTATATGATAATAAAATTCTAAAGATTTCTGAGTAATATTTTCGGAGATAAATTAAAAAAATTAAGGGTACCTAATACTTTTGGCCAAGGCTGTTAGGCACGGGATTGTAAAAAATTCGTGCTCCATTACGAGTTTTCGAAATAGTATTGAATTAAAAATTGATATGAACAACGATATAGTGATGACAGATAAAGAATTCTAAAGCTTGCAGCTCTTTGTGGCTAAATCTTATGTATTACTTTTGGAACGTATGGTATATGATTCGTGTTTTATTTTTCGTTTCCTTTACATTTAACAGTATCCAGCGTAAAGAAAATTTAACACGACAGAGATTAATGCAAAAGTTTATTAAATATTACGGGCTAATAAGTCAAGGTTTTCACGGATCACAAACTTCGAGTCACAAGATTTTGATATGTCAAGTTGTGATAAGTGTTAACCCAAATTCCTTGGTGTAAAAAGAGCATAAAACCCAAAGTTGAGCTTTTTTAATTGTTTCGACTTTTTCAATCAGTACAGAAATAGAGCGAAGGTTACGTCACGAGAATGTCTTTCAAAATTCAAAACAAAACGTGCGGTAGCCGCAACCTCTGACTTGTTTATCTTGCGTTTTTTTTTTCACAAAAGAACGCGCAAAACGAGAGTTTGCGTCACTGAAGTACCACACATACAAGTCTAAGTACAGAGGCGACACGTGCTCGGAACTATAAATAAAAAAAGCAAAACAAAGCCAATAACTTTGGACGTAAATAGTTTCACTCAATGCACTTGCTCAAAATTCTTAGAAGGAATCAAGTTGTGGAGGAGTTTGGTGATCGGATACATTTGTTTCAGGGCAACAAGAAAAGGACCTGTAAAATTGCGCGAGGAAACGGAAATTAAATAAAATGGGCAAGGATAACTATTCTGCAGAAATGGTGAGTGATTTTTTTTATTAATTAGTAAATAATTTTGCTTGACGTCACAGAGGATGTTTAATTTCATTTGGGTCTGCTACAGAGGAACTACAGAGGAAAATAAACCCTATCTTTAGACCGTCTTAATTCCATCTACTAATTTTATGTAATTTCGTCTAAAAAATAGAAGGAAGTTGGGAGAAACCTCTAAAAGGTTACTGTCCTTTAAAGAATTAGAAAGTAATTATTAGTTTATTGGCAAACATAACTCCTGCAATTTTGTTTTTACAAAATAGTACATGTACAGATCCATTTACACAAGAAACATACGTGTTATTTCTCACCTTGGCATTCTACATACATACATAATATATAGGAATTGACGATGATGATCATAATTATAAAGTAAACAAGTCCGAATTCTGTAAAACTTGCATAAGAAATTCTATATAAATTTCGCTTTAAAAATAAAAATTAGTGTCGTTAGCAAAGTGCCAAGTCATATACTACCTCTTCTCAGTAGTGTTTTTCCGATAATTACACATTTGCAATAAAATAGTTACACTATGTTTACATATATTACTTGAATAAGCGCAGTGGAGCTCTATTTTTAAGCATAGGTGTAAATTACTGTTAGGTGATAATCGAAAACCAAAGTGTTTTATTTGTATATACAGGGCAATTAAGAAATATTATTATTCTTAAGTCAGAACACTGACTTAACGAAATACGTTTGGATAGAGATAAAGATTAAATCGTCTGTGGTTATGTCCACGCATTTTAGAGACCGTGCACAATGGTATTTATGTAGTACAATGCTGGTATGTTTCTGTACGTTATCATTATTTTTTATTGCAGGTTAACAGTGCCACGACAAATGGTCCCTCGGAAATCGATACGTTTTTACCTGGCGAAAACTACATGAACGGCACAAAGTGAGTAGGAAAACCTGATTAACAAACATAAACAAAAAATGGCGTGATCTAAAGACAATTAATGTGAAGAATGACTCTCAAAAAGTTTAATGATAATGAAATCGATATTTACAAAACAACTTAAAAAAATTCGCTAATATCTGTTTTGTCACAAGTAATTAAGTCGATTACAATAAAAACAAGTTAATTATTTTAACAAAAAACAAAAAGTCAACTGTAAATAGAATTTGTCTATGTTTGCCATTGTTTTACAAAATAACGACTCGCATTAACATTTTTTAGATCTACGTATTTCTTACTGTTTGCTAAGTGTTTTGAACAATTTAAGACACATCGTGTGTTTTTTTTTAATTAAAATGACGACAGCTTAAATATTTTCCTTTTACTTAACGTAAACTGATTTTTTATATATTTGTAAAACTAATTAATAGCAGTTAACTTTTTCTATAGATATGAAATCACGAAGGGGGGATACGATGCCGAAGCAGCCAAAGCACTCAATGGAGACTTTGATCCTTTTAAAGATAGACACCTCGAGCATCCTGTTTCGTAAGTAAAATTTTATTTATTTTTATTAATGTTTAAGTTCGCTTGAACTTTGGCTGCCAAACAAAATCTACGATGTGAGTGAGAGTCCTTTTTTTAAGACGCAGTACATCCTTGCACAAATAAAATTTAATTCGGTGTAATACTTTTGTTTAAAAAATGTCTGCGAATTTATTATGTAATATTTACGAACCGTTAAGACGACTGCTCTACGATAAATATTTATAATTATATAATTTTCAGAGTAAAACTCAAAATTATTAATAAATTAGAAAAATCTGTTTAAAATAGTAATAATATTGCTAAATCTCTTAAAATACGGCATCCCATCTTTCCTAAATTTTACTGCATTCCAAAAATTCACAAACCTAATACACCTCTTCGTCCAATAGTTTGTAGTGTTGGTTCTTCTCTATATTTTTTTATCAAAATTCGTTTCAAAAATTATTACTCAAGTTACTAGTAAATCAGAATATTTTATAAAAAATTCTTTTGAACTTGTAAAAAATTAAGAAACACAGATATACCAATTAACTGCATTATAATTTCCTGAGATGTTATTTCTTTATTTGGTAACGTTCCAAAAGAGTTAGCGTTAATGATAGGTGGATAGAGATTAAAGGTTTTACAGACATTTTCAAAGATAATTTTTTTTAGGAATTGTTACTTTAAGTTTTGAAACATCTTATTTTGCATTCAATGATAAAATAAACGTACGGATTTTGCTAATTTAAATGACATATTTTGTAGCTTTCTAGATTCATTATGCAGGATATAGATCTGACAACTTTAATATTAATTAAAACAAAAAAAAAATAAAAATGATAGTTTTATTGTTTTAGATTCCCTTGACAACTTTAATTACTTGACAACCGTTTTACTTTGACAACTTTTTTTATTTATTTTCACTCCTGATAAAGCTATCAAACGATAGTGAAACGTAGAGCGAACACTTTACAGTAAGTCTACAGCTTTGAGCCAAATTCATCAATTATGATACAAATAGAAGTCATAATAAGCTAAGGCACAATTAAAATAATTAGAATAATTTTTTTGAGGAAAACTTTCGCGTTGTTTCTTCTTTATTTGTTAAATACAATAAACCCACAAGACTTAAATTCAGCACATTTTATAATCCAGGCACGTGGCATCCGACTCTAAATCGAACTGCACTACGGCACTCTTGTTCTATAAAAACAGGATAATACAGGATCGCAGTTAAAAATATCCCCAAGGGTATCGCACGCTTAATTTGTTTGGCATTTTTCGTGCAATAATAAAATAATAAATAAACACACATCTTTTCTATGGATCAGATGTTGGATTTATGTAAACAAATCTGCAAAAATAAAGCTGGCATTTTATTTTGATAACATAAACACAACCGGACCTTGTGATTAATGCTGTGACACGGGATTTGTATCGGTCGAATTCTTGAATGAATTTCGGCAATGCATATAAGCAAACAACTTTGTATGTGTTGTTTGTTTATTTGCAGTTTGTTTGGGAATGTAAATGAATTTATGAAATTTGAGTTATGTTACTAAAATACAAATAAAAACAATTCATACTTGTTGATATTGTTGATTGTCTATAATTAGGTCTACAATTGTAACGTGGTAGTAAAGCAGGCCACCACTCACTAGGCTCGGTAACTTAGCTCCTGGCAATAAGTTTGCTAGTGTCTTAGCAGGTAGGTCAACACGTTCGCAGGTTGATGGATAAATTTTGATATATAGCTTTGGCCAAAAGTATTAGGCACCTTATATTAACTCCTATATCATGAAAACCTGTTGGAGTAGGGTAAAATAAAATTTCCTAGGTACAAAATAATAACAATTTATTAAAGTAATTAGTATTTTGTTGGGCCACCTCTAGCCTTAATCACTGCAGCTATTCTTTTCGGCAGAGTACTTATAAGTTTATGACATTCCTCTGCGATAATATTATTCCATTCTTTTAATAACACGTTTTTTTTAATTGCTTTAGAAGTATTTGGATGCTTTCTAATGTTACGCTTTAGAATCCCCAACAAATGTTCTATGGGATTTAGGTCTGGGGATTGTGCAGGGCAACCCAGGAGGTTAATATTGTTTTCTTGAAACCACTTCATGGTAACTGCAGATTTGTGTCAGGGTGCATTATCTTGTTGATACAGCATTTCTTCCATATTTGTATCACCAAACATTTTGGAAAATGATTACTGCAATGTCGTTTCCACGTTTATGTAAGAGTTTATTCGACCTTCACAAACAAACATTTCGCCCACACTGTCGGCTGTCATATAACCCCAGATCATTACACTGCCTCCTCCGTGTTTCACTGTTGATACCCGCATTCCGGAAGGTATTCTTCACCGATTCTCCGCCTCACGTAAGCTACACCAGGAGTTCCAAATATTTTACAATTAATTAAGAAACGTAGATTTTAAATACACCGAGTGTAGAAGTGTAGAAGATGCAAACGAATTCAAAATTACAAGTGATATAAAGCAAATATTACCTCAAAATTTGATTCGTCGGACCACTCAACATTTGCCCAATCCTTCTCTGTAAAGTGTTGGTACTTTATAGGCCATTCCAAACGAGACTTTTTATTTTTTTCTGAAAGCCAAGGCTTCTTTCTTGCTTTACAGCCTTTCAAGCCTTCATTAAGTCTTCTTCTGGTCGTTCTGGCACTGATCGGTCTCCCGATTTCCTCGGATAAACTGGCAGCGAACTCGGAGGAAGTTTTCTTTCGATTTTTAAGTAACTCTCGAATTAAATTTCGATCCGAAGTTATCTGTTTTCTACCTGTTCTTGTTCGGTTCGCATGTGATCCAGTATTCGCGTAAAGTTTCAAGACTGATTGCACCGCACAACGCGGACGTTTAATACTTTTGGCTATTTCTGTCTGTGTGTTGCCTTGTTCGTGCAAGAACTGAATTCGTAAATGTACATGCTCTTTCGTTCTTTTTAGGCATTTTTTACAGCACAAATGACGATATTCAAAATTATAATGAAATAAATAGTGTACTGGAAAGATCGTTCTTACTCCAAGCGCCTATACAAGATTGACTACCCATTCACGGAACCACAATTTGAACTATCATCTGCCACATGTTTTACAACCGCTGTAAAGTACTGTGCATTATTTAAATTATCGTTTATTATTGCCGACTATATGATAATAAAATTCTAAAGATATCTGAGTAATATTTTCGGAGATAAATTAGAAACTTAAGGGTGCCTAATACTTTTGGCCAAGGCTACAGCTATCGGTTTCGATATTAGTATATCTGCTATCGTCAAAAAATTGTTAAAATTGAAATCAACTATTGAAAAGATCATTCCTAATACTAATATAAACCGAAATATTAAATAAAAAAAATGAACAGGATTTATGTAAGTATACAGGATAAAAAGTGCATATGAAAAATCTTAAGTCGGTGAGTGTAGCACAACCTCGACTTGGACACACACCTCTACTCTATTACTAAAACTGCGATCTTGACCTTAAACAATCTCCTCTTGTATGAATTACTTTCGTTTTCCCTACGTTCAAAAGCTGTAATATTTATCGAATATAAATGGAACAAGAAAATCGAAAGGAGTTCAAAATTATTACAAAATATAGCTAGGTATACAAATTTAATTTAGTGAAACGTGTATGAATTAAAAGAAAATTAAAAAAAGGAAATAAATATACAAGAGAAAAGACAAATTGAATTCAAAGAACAAATTATAAATCAGTTTGATTTTTTTTTTCTTTTACTTCAGACCATTCTGCTACTTAGTAATAGCGTTGACTGCCCCTAAAGCACTCTCAGAATATTGTCATAGTTTTTTAACCTCAATAATAAATAAGGGATGGAGATATTCTGAGAGTGCTCAAGAGCAGTCAATCGAAAACGTTATAACACTTTTAATTTTTCAAATGTCAGACGGACATTACAGAGAGATTTATTTTATAGGTCCTCATACTTTTGCCTAATTTTTGTAATAAAATTATTTTGATTTCTCCCGAGACAATGGAAAAAACGAAAATATTTTCATCTGCTCACCTAAAAACGAGGTTCTATTTTTGTAATAACATAACGTAAAGGGTTCAAAGTACTCTTAATAAAATTGAAGAGTCTGTAGTGGAAATTTTTGGGGCGTAATTAAGTTTTCCCTTCTGTTTTAGTGACTGTGATACACTAACTCACCTTCTGAAAGCGTCTTTAGGCACAGGAATTTTGGCCATGCCAGCCGCGTTTATGTGTTCTGGTTTGGTGCTGGGAATATTTTCTACAATCATAGTGGCAGTTATTTGCACACACTGCTCTTACATATTGGTAAGTCGGATTAGATTATTTCAATCAAAAAAAATTGAAAATTACTTTGCCCAAATCGCCTCTTTCAATAATAGCATTTGAGCTCCGTACAGCATGTTCAGTCGCTTACAAACCATCACACTCATCTCTTTCAAATTAAATTATTTTTTTGTTTAAAAACCACAAATAAAATATTTTCGGTAAAGATTAGGTCATGAAATAAAACATCCTAGTAAAAAATTGATTTTTTAAATCAATTTCGCATTTTATTCTTTTTTTGTAAGGATAATTGCCATTGTTTTACATTTTAATTTAAAATTGCTTTTAAGCGGCATTAAACCGTCGAATGTAAAACGACAACGTTTGCCAAAGAAGCCAAAAATAGCTAAACTTTCGTTTTTGAAATACCTACTATTTCGGGCGGGCGACATACTTAACGACAGTTTGAGAAAAGGCCCAGAAAACGTGACTTTTTGGCAAACTACTAATGCACCAAATATATTTATTGTAGTACTTATTACTTATTCATCTCTTCAATGTTGAAATATGGTTAATTTGTGTGATTGCGTTAGTTCAATCAGAGACGTCTAATCAATACGCTCTAATTTGTAATACTAGGTCATCCCCTCATGATTAATTAATTAAACGACAAAAAAGACGCCGCTCCTCGTCGATAATCTTCAAAGCGCCGCCGATTCTTTTACTTTTCGTCGTGCATAAAAACACTGACCTGAGTTGAATATTTTTATTTTCATTACCTATTAAGTATGTACTTATCGATGCATTCATTCTAGAACAGTGAAGTAAAGTTCATTGTAGTGACAGTAATTACATTATACTTTCAATAAGTTACGTTAAATGGCAGGTGGAATTTATGAACGGTAATTAACTGACTGTGTCTGCATTCATTAACACGTTACGAGAATTTATTACACATGTTACATTCTCGTTGCGTTCGAGTTAAATTCGATTTTAGACCCACGGGTGTTTCCTGTAAACCTTGACATCATTGCCAATTTTTTTAAAAGAAAAAATCAAATCAAACTTTCATACTTTAACTAAAACAATTATGCAGGTTTACCAGATTTGGTTAAATTAGGCTCGTGTAACTTATTTATCTTCTAAGCAGCTAATATTTTTTTGTAATTCTTTTTTGTTTTTGTTTCTTGTGCTTAGCAAAGCTTTCGAGATTAAACTGAAAAAACAATTATAATTTATATTAAGCAAATTCTGATTCATGGAAGGAACGTACAAGATGATAACTTAATTCAAAAAATTAATCTCCGCCCACATTAATGTTTAGCAAAGCTGCCATTTTCAGTACACACACTACCAATTTAAAAGCACTTCATAAAACCTAAGAGCAACTAATCATAATCAAATAAGAGCAAATCAAGTAATACAGAATAAGTATTGGTCGATTCTCCTGAAAAAAGTTCTCATTCTACCGAATAAAGAACTTTCTAAACATCTGATTCCCTATTATTGGATACTGCCTTAGGTTTTATGAAGTGCTTTTAAATTGGTAGTGTGTGTATTGAAGATGGCAGGTTAGCTGCCGAAATACGTATCTACGGATATAAAAATTAATGTGGGAGGAGATTAATTTTTTAATTTTTTCTTAAACCACAGTCTCCTTTACTATATTTAGATAATAACTTGAGCCTTCCAAAAAAAAATATCAAAATTAGCTCAAATGTATAATAATAATGTATAATAATTGATATAAGAAAAACCAAATTGTCAAGTAAGCGTACTCACAAATAAATGATAAAAAAATTAATAAAAATATATTAAACGTCAATTCACATATACACTCTTATCTACTTCACACACTTTCAAATTTAATGTGATTAAATGAATTGGTTTCAAGTGTCCATGTAAGATAATTAAAATAATTTGAAAGTGATATGTACAGTCACTCATTGATGTAAATTAAATCTCTATTAATATATTATACTACATTTTCTTACTTTCATTTGAAAGGTAACAGGGGAGACTTCTAAAATATTAAAATTACTCAAACGAATTTGAAATCAAAACTTACGTTTTTCTTCTAATCATTTTAACTTTCATAATACAATTTTAGGTCGTCTGCGCACACGAGTTATATAGGCGAACAAAAAAGACAAGCATGAGCTTCGCAGATGTAGCAGAGGAAGCCTGCAAAAGAGGACCAAAATGGAGTAGAAGATATGGTCGTCTATCTAGGTATTTAGCTTAACTCTGACGCTCTTTATACCTAAAGGGTACATTTCAAATTGCTTGAATTTATTTTATTCCAAACTCTTTAAAAATAAGTCTAATTTCTATTACTGTTTATTTATTTTTGGGGGGAAGAAACTGTACTAATTAAGGTTTTCGCCTTTACAGACAGATAGTACTACAGGGGATTTTTATAACGTACTTCACAACTTGCAGTTGCTATTCAGTCATCGTAGCAAACAATTTCGAGCACATCATCAATCACTATACAGGCCAAAAAATCGATCTGAGACTTCTAATCACAACACTTCTTATACCCCTCATCATTCTGGCCTATGTACCGAATCTTAAATACTTGGCCCCGGTTTCGATGGTGGCGAATGTCTTCATGGGTTTGGGACTGGGTATAACGTTTTATTATCTCGTTACTGATATTCCATCAATCAGTGAAAGGCGTTTGATTTCACCCATCACTACTCTGCCTACTTCTTTCAGTATTACGATTTTTGCCATTGAAGCAATTGGTGTGGTAAGCATTAAAAAAATGAATAAATCTGAATTGATTTAAAAAAAATCTTATTCATTTTTAGGTAATGCCTTTAGAAAATAACATGAAGAATCCTCAGCACTTCGTAGGACTCTGCGGTGTCCTTAACCAGGGAATGGGTGGTGTTACCCTCGTCTATATTTTACTTGGTTTCTTGGGGTACCTCAAATATGGAGATGAGACGCTGGGATCAATTACTTTAAACCTCCCACTAGATGAATAGTAAGTTCCACATTTACATAGTTATTTTATACATAAATATTTTCGTCTTCTTACTTTTTTACACAATTTTCTTTCTGCCAACAATTTCTCCCATTTATAACATATTTAAAACTTCTGCTAAACATTATTTTTTTAAATTAATTTCAGTGCTGCACAGGCTGTTAAAATTTTGATAGCCCTCGCCGTTTTCTGCACATTTGGACTGCAGTTCTACGTGTGCATAGACATTGCCTGGAATGGTATTAAGCATCGTTATGTGAAGAACCCCCAGATAGCAAACTACATCATGAGAACCGTAATGGTCATCATTTGTGTAGCAATTGCGATAGCCGTCCCAACTATAACGCCTTTCGTCTCTCTGATCGGTGCTTTCTGCTTTTCGATCGTCGGCCTCTTGGTTCCAGTGTTCATCGAAGTCGTCACATTCTGGGACAAAGGCTTTGGAAAGTACAACTGGAAAATCTGGAAGAACGCGATCGTTGTTCTCGCCGGCGTTTTCGCCCTCATTTTTGGATCAAAGGCGGCAATTCAAGAGATTGTGACTCTATACATGCCCTCTGCCGGTGGTGATTCTGTAAATGCAACTACCACTGCGTTAGGCCTAATCAATTCCACAGCACAGGGTGTTTAACGTTCCTTTATTGTATATGCATTAGGGAAATTAGAATTTCTAATTTGTTTCGTAATTTTTATATAAAAACGAAAAGACATTACAATTTTTTTGTAATATATTTTCAGCTGAATTTATAATTGATTTTATGAAAGAATAACACTGAAAATATTTAGAAACATGTTTCACAAAAATTTATTTATTTATTTCATCTTAGTAAATTTTACCGATGATTTTGTTTTATAATTTTGAAATAATTTATTACATAAATTAAAATTATGTACCTATAAGTAATTGTGAATGTATGTAGAGCACTGCTATTTATGTATTTTTTTTTAGTGAGTACTGATTGCACAAGTGCACTTGCAGCACCTCCCCTAGACATAAGTAAAACTCGAAAGTATTTTTTAAGTTAATTTAATGCTATTGGTGAGAAAACCTGTTTTGATATATCTGAACATTACAAAGTTAGCAAAGTAGAATAGATTTTTTAGTCTCGATAATTATGTATTTCATCAATTTGTTTTTTTCTTCTTTAATTTATAAAGGTAAACTGTTTAAAAACATAACTTTTACACTAGCCATGTAACACCAAAAACTTCAGTTTTCTTTTGTTGGTTTTAGTTCAGCATTGAAGGACTTATACCGTGTTTTTAAAATAAAATTTTTTACAGTAATTTTGTTCTTTCTAAAATACAAAATTTGCAAAACACAAGAAGTATTCATAGGCACAACGTTGCTACTGCAATGACAAACAAATTCTGCAGTCTTGAGTCCAAGAACAAATACTAGGAACTTATGAAACAGCCTTGGCCAAAAGTATTAGGCACCCTTAATTTTCTAATTTATCTCCGAAAATATTACACAGAAATCTTTACAATTTTATTATCATATAGTCGGCAACAATAAACGATAATTTAAATATTGCAAAGTACTTTACAGCGGTTGTAAAACGTGGCAGATGATAGTTCACAATTGTGGTTCCCTGAATGGGTAGTTGGTCTTGTATAAGCGCTTGTAGTAAGAACGATCTTTCCAGTGTTATGTTTATTTCATTATAATTTTGAATATCGTCATTCTTGCTGTAAAAATGCCTAAAAAGAACGAACTTAGTGAGCATTTACGTTTACGAATTCAGTTTTTGTACGAACAAGGCAACACACAGACAGAAATAGCCAAAAGTATTAAACGTTCGCATTGTGCGGTGCAATCTGCCTTGAAACGTTACGCGGATACTGGATCACATGCGAACCGAACAAGGACAGGTAGAAAACGGATAACTTCGGACCGTGAGGATCGAAATTTAATTCGAGAATCACTTAAAAATCGAAAGAAAACTTCCTCTGAGCTTGCTGCCAGTTTATCCGAGGAAATCGGGAGACCGATCAGTGCCAGAATGACCAAAAGAAGACTTAATGAAGCTGGCTTAAAAGGCTGTAAAGCAAGAAAGAAGCCTTGGCTTTCAGAAAAAAACAAAGTTTCGTTTGGAATGGACTTATACGAGCCCATGCACAAATGTATTCATACCTGAACAAAAATGCATAATACAAATTGAAGGTTTTTATATTTTTGTAATTTATTATTGAGGTAACTTAAATGTAATTTTAAATATTTCAAGAATGAAACCTAGCAGTTATAAAACTGTATTTATTTTGTACAGATACTTAACCATTTTAAAAATATAATGAAAACAATTTAATTACTTGAAAACAAATGTATTCGTACTAGTTTCATCGAGCATCAGATGAATTCGTACAGCATAAAATTAAAAATTATCAGCATAGTTGTGCGGCAGCTACCGTTTACTTTATTATTTACAAAATCAAGTTTTCTTGCCAGATTTTTTTTAAGGTACAGAGTTCTGATGAAGCCCAATAAGGCCGAAATACATGTATAAACTCTTTCCTAACACTTTTGTATACTGCCAGTTACACAATTTTAATTAATTTTCATTTTTTATTATTTACATTCTTGTTTACTCAACATTTGACAATTCTAGCATAGTGGCATTAATATTTCCTCGTAGATTTATCTAAGTTCTTTTTAAAAAGTTGTTAAAAATGGTTCATGGACGTGCTTTAAGTGCAGATTTACGAAATTTAATTGTTAAATCACATCAAAATGGTAAATCTTAAAAAAAGATTTCTTTAGATTTTAATTTGCCAAGAAGTACTATTCAATATATTATCTCAAACCATAAAATTACTGGAAATACAGATATAAAATCTAAATCCGGCTGCCCTAGAAAAACTTCTGCGCAAGATGATAGAATCCTGAAACGCATTATTAAAAAAAATCGGCGTGAAACGACTGCTGAAATTAAAAATGAATGGCAAAATCATACTGGAAAATTTGTATCAGTAATGACTTGTCGTCGTAGAATAAAGGAACTGGGATATAAATTTTATAAAGCCAAAGCGAAACCCCTCCTTACTTCTGCACAGAAACGTCGTCGATTAAAATGGGCAAAGGAACATATTAAATGGTCACAGGATCAATGGAATAAGGTCATATTTAGCGATGAAAGTAAATTTGATGTCTGCGTGGGTGATCATCGGAGTCGGGTGATAAGACTAAAATCTGAACCATTTCATCCCGATTGTTTAAAGAGGTCAATAAAGTTTCCTAAAGGTTTAATGGTAGGGGGCTGTATGTTTTTTAATGGCGTTGGTAATCTGTATTTTGTGGAAGGAACCATCAATGCAGAAAAATATAAGTTGATTTTGCAAGATCAACTTTTACCTAGTATTCAAAAATTTGGCGAAGAAAATCAGGATTATATATTTCAACAAGATGGAGCCAGTTCACATACTGCAAAATCAACTATACAGTGGCTACGAGAAAACGATATTCAAATATTAAATTGGCCATCCAGTAGTCCCGATCTTAGCCCAATTGAAAATTTATGGGGAATAATGAAGAAACAGCTTAAAAAACATCGACCCGGAACGAAAGAATCGTTAGAGGCAAAATTGAAAGAAATTTGGGAATCTATTACAGCTGAACAACGTGAGAAATTATATACCATGCAAGAAAGGATGAAAGCAGTTATAGCAGCAAAAGGTGATGTGACGCGATTTTAATATATAAGATACTAGTAGTACAAATCCATTTTTGTTACGTTCATTAATTTAAGGGTTAACTATATATGTAACTATCAACTTAATAATAATACATTTCACTTAAGAAAAAACTAAAACTTTGTCTTTTTAAATAAAACGATCTATAAACTTGTGTTATAAAATATTCTTAATTATTTGTATATTATTAGATTTAAAAATGTAATTTAATTGATGTGTACGAATACTTTTATGCTTGGGCTCGTAGTACCATCACTTTACAGAGAAAGATTGGGTAAATGTCGTGTGGTCCGACGAATCAAATTTTGAGGTAATATTTGCTTTATATTACTTGTAATTTTGAATTCGTTTGCATCTTCTACACTTTGTCAGTAAAAAGATATACAGTGTGTTTAAAGTCTACATTTTTTTAATTAATTGTAAGGTCTTTGGAACTCCTGGTGTAGCTTATGTGAGGTAGAGAATTGGTGAAGAATACCTTCCAGAATGCGGGTACCAACAATAAAACACGGGGGAGGCAGTGTAATGATCTGGGGTTGTATGACAGCCGACAGTTTAAGCGAAATGTTTTTTTGGGAAGGTTGAATGAACTCCTTTACTTACATAAAAGTATTGGAAACGACATTGCAGCAATCATTTTCCAAGATGTTTGGTGATACAAATATGTAAGAAATGCTGTATCAACAAGATAATGCACTCTGCCACAAATCTGCAGTTACCATGAAGTGGTTTCAAGAAAACAATATAACCTCCTGGATTGGTCTGCACAATCCCCAGACCTAAATCCCACAGAACATTTGTGGGGGATTCTAAAGCGTAACATTAGAAAGCATTCAATCTAAAGCAATTAAAAAAAAAACGTGTTATTGAAAGAATGGAATAATATTATCACAGAGGAATGTCATAAACTTATAAGTACTCTGCCGAAGAGAATAGCTGCAGTGATTAAGACTAGAGGTGGCCCAACAAAATATTAATTACTTTAATAAATTGTTACTATTTTGTACCTTATTTTACCCCACTCCAACAGATTTTCATGATATAGGAGTTAATGTATTACTTTTGGCCAATGCTGTATATTAAGGAAAAAGATAAAATGTTTTTCTTTGAAATTATTTACTCGTTAAGGATAACATATGAAGCGCTTTAATACCTTAAAACATAAAGTCCTGATGTATGAAATAAAGATAATTGATAATCTCCAGTAAATAGATTAGACTGAAAATATAAATTTCATGAGTTTGCATCCCAATGAATTCTATAGTCTTAAGAAACCCTAACATGAATTTCATTTCACACAAACTTTGAATATTTTTTAAAAAATTACCTGCAAAACTTTTTAAATAATTCAGAACACAAACTTTTTTCCAAATTAGCGTGGCAGTTTTCTTTTTTCATGTAACTTAGCAGCTTTTTTCTTCATACTTTGTATACGCTTATCTGCACTTATAATATTGATATTTGGTGTAACCATATTTCTAGACGCAGAACTAGAAGAGATATTAGATGATGAACTTGGTAGTGGCTTTACACTTGGTTTACCAGAAGAACTTGGTGGTTTTTGAGCAACAGATTTTGAACTTGAAGTGCTGCTTTTATATGACGAGCTTGTCATATTGTTATTGTTGTTGCTGCTACTGCGATGAGATGATGATGACATACTTTTTGAAACTGACTTTCCACTATGTGGTGACACCGACCTCGTAATCGTAGGGCTCTTTCGCATCTTCTTTAAGTCTTTACATTTGAGACAAATCCAAGTGTTATCAGCTTCTTGTTGTGACACCGGAGGTCTATGACATTCTTGATGGTACAACGAGTGACAATCGGAGCATTCCAGCAAACGATTTCTCGCAGCAACGTCCATGCCATTGCAGATAACACACATCAAGTCTTCTTTTAGAAGATCGAGCTCCAACTCATTATCAGAACTCGAAGCTGTTTTAGTTTCTTCAACACTACCACTAATGTTCTTGAAGTCTTCAACTGGTTGCTTGACCATGCAGGATGCCACAATCGCTGTTAAATCTTTGTCTTTGCCAGATTTGGCTTTGATTGCCTCTTCCACGTATTTTTGTAAAGATGATACTTCGCCGGTTCTTAGATATTCTTTTGAGTGTAATGCAGCCACCACCTTCATATAAAACGGATCCAAATCATTTAAAGTCATCTTGAAATGAATACAATACAACACAAAATTTTTAGGTTATGTTCAATGACAAGTGATGGGACGGAATCGGATGATAATCGGAGCTGATTCCGATTCTTAAAATAATCGGAAGGTTCCGAATCATCCGATTCCATATTGATTAACGTTTACCTTCTATTTACCGTCAAGTTGACATTAACGATGGCTCTTGCTGATTTGGTATACAGTGTTTTTTTTTCTATAATACCTGTCAGTTTCAAAATTCTAGGGTTTCTGTTGGAACCCTGCTTTTATCACTAAATGTAGGACAGAAATTTTTGAAATTTCCTATTATTAACGGAAACATTTGACAGATATTTTAGAAAGAAAAAACGGAATATAATCGAACTTGGAACGTTGAAACCACTAGTCGATACACTGGAATATTGTCTTTGAGTTCTGAATTATGATTTAACTTTAAGCACTCCACAGTACATAATCTGTTAGAATTGGTTTGCAATCAAAGCGTGTTTTCACGGGCCGATTTCAAGCAAATTAAAAATCTCCCTTCACACGTCTCCGACATACGACATCTGATTGTACGAAACGACTGCCTATTGGTTGAAATTTTTAAAAATAGTTTTGGCGGTACATTAATCCGATGGTTTTTAACTTCTTCCAATATCGGATAAAGTTAAAAATATTTCAACTTTTGTTCGACGTCGTGTGTAATTTAACTTCACTTTTGCATGTTTTGAAAAATGAACAAGATAAATGAAATTATTAATCAAGATTTATGTGATTGATGACAATTTTCATCACCGAAACACATATACGATCCGAATATCGGATGTCGGAAATCGTATACGTGTGTACCCAGCTTTAGTGAAGCTTTAGGTGAAGTCAGTTGATTCGATTGAAGTAGAGTGCTTTGAAAGAATCGAAAACTGTTAAACGAACAGTTTTGCCTATCTTGTCGGACACCGTGGACGGCGTCTGTACTTTTGAACTTCGAACGTCATGTGTGACGTCACTTACCTCTCCTGTGTCAAACATGGTTGCCATGTTGTAAATTTATAACAGATTATATAAATTTAACAGATTATATAAATTTAACATTCGTAATCAAATTTCAAAATATGTATATCAACTAATGTAGAGTACTTCTTATCAGTTACACACCTATTTAGTTTTAACTAATATTTTACGTCCGTCATCAAGCTACAAATAATTAGAAGGCGGCGTTTTGACAGAAGAGGTTGTTCAGCATTTTGTTTTAACAAAACTTTTGAAAGAATTTAAATTTCGATTAAGATGTCAAAACAGAAAGAACTGAAAACGAATAATTGGACTAACTATGCCGTCAGAATCATCGTAAATACTGCTTCACATCCGCTGGAGTACGCCAAAGTCCTCATACAGGTTAAGTTTTAGATTACTTGTTAGTAGTTTGGTTCTTACAAGATTGTGAATTGTAGTTGGGACACGAACCAATTGCACCTAGGCCTTCGACGACTCTGTTTGGAAAACCGGCGCTGAAATTACCAAATATTTTTGAGTATGGTAAATCAGTTTTAACACTGTTACAATTTGATATTACGACCGTAATTTTCAGTGAAATATATCAAATCTATTGACGGATTTACGGGGTGCTATCGAGGGCTCTTTCCCAAAGTCTGTGGCAATTTAGTGTGCGCTGTTACGACAGAAAAAATATTAGAGTCTTTCGAGAATGAAGCAAAAAGGGCCGACTTACTCGACTTAGAAACTGAATTGGATGGTGATGAACTAATCGAGAGCAAACAGAGAGATAAAAAGAAAAGAGAAGACGAGAAGTATGTATCTTAATAGTGAAAAAAACATGAAAATTTTGGTTTTTAATTTTCAGAGCAAAATTCCTCAGGACTTTAAAAAGAGATCTCGTAAGCCGAGTTAGTGCCATTATTATTAGTCATCCATTTCATGTTGTGACAATAAGAATGATGGCACAATTCATCGGGCAAGAGACAAATTACAGGTAGTAATTGCAGGAAAAAGATAAATTTTCATTGATTAAAAAAGTCTGTTTTCAGTGGATTGTTTAGTTCAATAGTAGAAATTTATAAACAGAACGGTATAAGTGGATTTTTTAGTGGCTTAATACCAAGAGTGATAGGCGATATTATATTTTTACTTCTGGCCAGTACAATGACATACGCAGTCAATACATATGTATTTGAAGAAATGGAACTGCAAATGTACACATCTGCGACAATGTCGGTAAGTTTTCAAATCAATTCTAAAAAAACTCGTCAAAATATGAGTTATTATATCAAATACTTTTCAAATTTTTAGTTCATTGCAAGTGCTATTACATACCCATTCCAAGTGGTATCAAACTGCATGGCAGTAAGTAATTCAGGGTTAGCTGCTGGTAAACCCCCTGCCATGCCTTTGTATAACTCGTGGATTGACTGTTGGTTTGACTTGTCACGTCAAAGTCAGCTCAAGCGTGGCTCCAGTTTGCTCATTCGTTATTATGTGGGTCCGCAGGTAATAATTGGGGGACGAGCTGTGGCAATACCGAGAAAGGATGTTTTAAATTTGAATTATTGAAATCCGATCGAGTGTAATAAGTAGTCCAGAGTTGTATTAAAGAAGTAACAAATACACTGCGATTTATCATTTGTGAAACATTGCTTTTAATCATTGCTGTGTAAATAAGTATTCGTTGTGACGTCTGTTTGGTCTTAAGGTTACTTACTGTGTACGAGTTGAAAACATAAAAATAAAGATTTGTATTATTTTTATTATTTTATATCGACCGGAATTACATTAATAATGTACAAAATGCTGGTAACCATGTGATAATACTGAAATATTTTTCCAAAATTCGCATTGAATCTTGAATTGCCACTCCATATCATACTTTATCTAAAAAAAGTCAACAATTAACTAAAAATGCGTTAAATAAATTAAAATTACAATTAAATCAATTAAAAAAACTACCTGCGCCATCTGTGATTATCAATTTCAACAATTATCAATAACTTCCCATGATACTTGCTAGGTGGCTTATTTTAGAAAGATCAGAAATGGAGCCTTCGGCTGTAATTAATATATATAATTTTTAAATTTTTATTCTGCGCTGGTATGTCTGTTTTTATTCATTTATATAGAATAACATAAATGTATTTACATTTGTACCGTAATTTGTAGTACAAGGTAGCGTGAAGGTTATATTGCAAGAAAATTATTGACTACAACGTCACAGAAAAGGAGAATTGGATTTTATTTAACATCGAAACCGATAAACACAAAAAAGAAACTGCTTTATCTGGTTTGCTTTTTGTCTTAAAACAAATTTGTATCTAAAATTTACGCAAGTTTACATCTGTTAGGTAATATTTTTTTTTTTGCGAGTTTCGTGATTTCACTGCTGTGTAATATATTATAACAAATATAGGCAGAACAGCGGGCGTGCGTTATTTTTGAAACAATCGTGTGGGTTGTGACTGAATCGTTTGACAAAGTTTGAATTTGCCGCCATCCCGGCTGTCATTTACGTATTCAACAAGTGCATTATGGGATACGAATGGTGGTTACTTTGTCACTCTGGGAAGTATTATTTGCAGCAGGTTTTAAGACATTTGTATTTAATATCACTTTGTACTCTGTAGTTAATATGATACATGTGATATAGGATTAATTTAAGTGAAATAGTGCGGTACTAACTGGAATTTTCTCCTATTTCGATAAGAGAGGTCACTTCAAATGAACCTAACCCAACGTCTTGTTTGAAACGTTAAAAGGTGGGTGATACACGAATTTCCATCCCAAAATCGGGGATTCCGTCGAAAAACTGCAAGTCACACTCGGGCGTTTGTGTATAAATAAAAAATGCCAACAACTTTCAAACTTGTCATTCTTTTTGTCATTGGTGCAGTTCAATTTGAAAATTTTCACGCTGGCTTTCATTATAGGAATCGCAAATATGTTTTGGAAGTACAACAACGCCTCATCCTCCCAGTTAGAAACCATTCTTTGCAAAGAGGTAATACAAAAAACTTCACTTTTGCAAAGCATCTCGTGAATTCTAGGTTAATACTTTTTCGTTGCAGGATGTTACTCTGCAAGAAGTAATGGACGCGGAGGACATTATAAATGAATGCAAATACGAAAATAAAGCTTTAATTACATTGTAAGTACTCACAGTGGATTCGTGCAGCCAGTTCAATCTAACATCGTGCATTTTCAGTTTAATAAAGCCGGAAGTAATAGAAGAGTTAGTAACTCTGACAACGTTAGAGCCATCCATAGAATTAGATGAATGTACTCGATTTAAATATCCAAATATAGCTTGCGAATTGTTAACTTGTGATGTTCCTGCATTAAATGAAAGATTGGCAAGTGATGAGGCCTTGCTTTCTAAGTTGTACTCCTTTTTGGACAATGAACCGCCTTTGAATCCACTTTTGGCTTCCTTTTTTAGTAAAATTATGGGTGTCCTTATTGCGAAGAAGACTGAGCAGGTTTGTTGCATTACATACCTACAGTATACTAATTTCTTGTAGTTTAATTTTATTTTATATCTCTGGTTTTCAATTATTGCATTTTTGAGCCTTTCACAAGTGCATGGAAAGTGCAACTTATTATTGTTATTGAAAATATATCAAATTAATCTTGCAAGTGGTTGTAAAGATTGTTGAATACGAAAAAATAAGTTAATTGCTATTGATAATAGTGTTGTGGAAGAAACGAAGCATTTCATTAAAGCAATAATTCAAGCAGTTTCAAACTTTGTAAATATTATATGTTTTGGGTTTTTAGGAAGAGAAAAGAGTTTTTATTTGAATTTTACTAAAATTATTTTTGAAAATATAAGTTTCTACATCAATAAATTTATTATTATTATTATTGCATAATTTTTTTGTTGAATTATTTTGAATTGTTTATTTTTTAATTAAAATTTTTCACATATTCTATCATGTATGTGTTCATTTGCTGTACCAAAGAATAATATATGATTTAAGGAGTGTCAGTAACTTATGGGCAGTTACAAGTTGTACCAAACACTTAAGCTTAGCTTAAATTTAAGTGAAGTTTATAATTGGTAAGGCCCAGTTGTGTGTACAACTTGAAGTCAAAGCTTAAACCCTTAACTCAATTGTTGAAATAATCATTGTTATGGGTTTAAGCTTCAGCTTAACTTTAAACTGACATTGTACAACTACGCCTAAGTCACATTCCAATTAGTGATGCTTAAAGTTAAGCTGAGTTTAAATGTTTGGCACAACTAGCCGTTAGTAGTTATTCTGATATCCTATTAAGTTAGTAGCCTAACTGCAAACCTTCCCAACTAGCTCACAGCTAGAGTTGTCTACTCTAAAATGCTAATTTACGGGAAACTGACATACTGACAATTCATATGCGGGACATAAGTGAAAAACACCAGACACAAAAAATTTAATCTATACATCACAAAATTAAAATACCAAAACTTTCTTGTAATTTAACCATCTCCTATAGTTTATAAGATCCCCATGGTGGACTTTTAATCAGTTGTATAGTATTAAGTTTGATTGCAAGTAATATGGGGAAGTCTAGTACTGGGCTAGCCACTTGACCTGGACAGTCATTTGCATGTTTCAGTCTAAAAGATCAAAAACAAAATGGGTCCATAACAAAGGATCTTCAATAATCTTTATATAAAATAAAAAAATTGTCCAAGATATATTATTCTTGGGTGGTTAGCGATTAAAAAAAAACATCTTTTGATGTCGTTTTAATACAGATGTTGTTACTAAGAAAAAAGTTTCAATAAAAGTAATTTTTGTGAATAAAATTACTTGCATATGATTCTGCCCGTGACATACCTTTATATCTCTACAGCCATCATTACTAAATCTTATCTCTCTTTTTTATCAGAATTTTGTGTTCGCATTTTCAAAACTAACTCATAGAATTGTATGTATTCCTTTTTTGTTATTACATGTGGTATCAAAGCATCTTTTAAACTGAGTTTTTAACTCGTGTTGAAAGAAATTTGCTATGGTATCACCAAAAGACAATTTAGATAGTAGGAACTTAGAATACGAAATATAACGCAAATTTTCTTTCTATCCTACCTATCCTGTTTCTTTCTTGTTTCCATATTCCTTACTCGCCTACCAGAATTGGTTATCCTATCAGTTCACGTGCTTGCAGGTGTTAGATTTTTTAAAGGCTAAAGAGAACTTCATAACCCTGCTGCTCAATCACTTGGGCACCTCTGCTATTATGGATCTCACGCTCAAACTCATGACACAAGTCGAAGGAGTCGAAATGCGACAAAATATATTAAACGTAAGAATAAAAGATCTTTAATTTTGTCATCTTTGCTAATTTTGAGGTTTTAGTGGTTAGATAGTCAACAAATAATTCAGTCATTAGTGGCTTTGTTAGACCCTAAAATTGATCAAGAAAGGCATTATAATGTTGCTCAATTGCTATGTGATTTCATTAAAATAGCTCGAGATAATCAAAGGAATTCAACCGAAAGGAACGATCCCGATCCTCTACTTAATACTCTAGAATCGTAAGTATTTAAAAAAATGTGCCCAGGCATCTAATAATTTTTTCTACTTACAGACCAGATACTGTTTCCTTATTGTTAGATCAAATACTAGGAGAACTCAAAGTTGAAAGCTCTATTGTAGGTGGTATTCAAGTTCTTCTTGCGCTTTTAGACATTCATAAAGTTAGGTAATTAATTAGAGCTTTCTGTAAGTGAGGAAGCAGAGTTTAATTAATTTTTTTAATACAGCATTCCAAAGTATGATTCCCAAAATATTTATAGTAATTCCAACGCTGATGATTCAAACGACTTAGAAGAAAGACAGAAAGTTGTGCAGTCAACAACTCAGGTGATTACAAAGAGGCTTAAGGATTTTCAGAATTTACTATTGGACCCTCCAAAAGTATTATTAATTCTCACTGTTTGTTAAAGCAACACTGATGAATGTGTATTTTCAGAAAGCACCAATCAACACAACTCTAGGTATTTTAGATCCTCCCCTAGGAAATTCTAGATTACAAGTAACGAGGCTTATAGCCGCTGTTATAATGTCCAATAATGCAGATGCAATGCAAGAAATAGCATCTCTTGGGATAATGCAGGTTTTGTTGGATATGTTTTTCAAATTTCAGTGGAACAATTTTTTGCATACACAAGTAGAATCGTGTATTACGGCTGCTCTTAAAGCTCAATGTCCTGCAGATCAGGGAGACTGTAATGCCTTATCTAAACATGTAAATATCGATCACATCTTATAATCAATCAAAAAGTAAATTACCCTTTCATTTTAGTTATTAGTAAATTGCAAACTAGTTGAAAGAGTATTAGAAGCATGGAAAGACAACGATGAGCAACAGTAAGTTTTTTATTACTAAATAAAATTCAACTAAAAACATGTTTTTAGAACTCAAAAGAATGCTGTCCGTAGAGGCTACATGGGTCATTTAATAAACATAGTAAATAAAATAGTGGAAATGTGTTCTAAAACTTCCTTAGGCCAATTTCTAAAAGATAATTTGCCTGAAGTGTACGAGATGCTAAATAACTTTAAAGAAACGACTCTGAACGAAACTAATAAGACGCAGGAGACGCTACTCGTAGGTAAAAATACAAATTGCGATTCAACAAAATTATTTGTCTTTGTAACAGGGCGGAGCCCATCCGAATACTTCCAACGAGGACAGTGACGAATACGGCGATGTACCATTCCCTCAGTCAGGTGTTTCACAACAACAGGTGAGCGCCTACTGTTTAGTTACTTAAGATTACCTTTGAATTTTATCTTTATTGAAGTTTGCACAATATCAGATACAGCAATTTACACAATTTATCGAAAGTTATGGTTTTGATGATGATGACTTCAATGATGGGGATGACACTTTGCAGTAAGTAAATCGTTCGTAAAACTGCCTAAAGACTAATTTTTATTTTGTTTTTAAGGACAATAGATCATAGAACTGGCATGAATTTCGATCTCTCTGAAAACGATTTTGCACAACAACAGGAATTATTCAAGCAAGTTTGTGCTCAAAATATGAGTACGTTAGGGACGTCAGACGATCAGATTTTCTTGGACAGAGATCAACCCCCCTTCCAAACAGTTATAGAGAAACAAAGAGGAAGACGTGATGCATACAACAGTGATAGTGACGAAGACACTTCTCCTACAGGTGCTGATCCATTAATGGATGTTGATCGTAGGTTACTCTATGTTCTGCATTTTAATAAAAAAAAATTCTTCATTGTTATTCCAGCGTGGTCATCTCCGAATAAAGCAAGCGAAGCACCGGTTTTGCCTCCCGTAGATCCTTGGGGAACTGTGGGGCAGTCATCAGAAGCAAATGCGGGTTGGGCCGATTTTTCATCCGCGCCATTCGTTGCCAACTTCGAAGCTAATTTCGACATATCACAGACTAAGAGCATCGAACAGAAAAAGAAGCCTATTTTAGAGTCGGATTTAAAAGTAGAGAATGTGGACAGTGATCTCAAAGAAAAGGTTGCAGAAGAGAAGAGTAGTGCAAGTATCGAAACAGTTGCTCAAATTGCTAAAGAAAACAATGCTGAGGTGGAAGCTTGTGGAGATCAAGCCAAAGTAGATACGAGTGTTGTCGATAAAGATCTACCACCTTTGTAAGTACTGCAACAGTTTTAAGTTTAAAAATTAACAAATAAATTGCAAGAGATAGTTAATAAATTTTTCTAAAAGTAGTACTACAACGGAAGGAGTCCCAGTACAAACCGGGTCTGTGGAATTATCAGCTTCGGCTGATAAAAGAGAACCGAATAAAGAGGGCGTGTGAACGTGGTCCCGTAACATATCACATGGGGAATAATAAGAATGTCAGTGTGAATGCCATATGGACCGTTTGTTTGTATAGTATTTTGTAATTAATAATACATTTTAATCGTCACCTTTCTTTATATACCTACGAACAATTATTTTTATTTTTAACATATTATTCATCTAGCAATATACCGAACGACACAGTTGTACAATGTTTTTATGTCCTTTTAATTTATTAAATTTTACGTTTGTATTACTTGTCTTATTTGAAAAGATTTTATGTGATCTTGTAAAGAGATTTATAAATGTTTTCGGGCTTACCAAGTTTTATTTTGCTGTTACTAACTTGTAATTAAATTTATTTACTTTTTACTAACAGTTTAGACGTTATTTTCAATGTTTTGTACTTTGTTAGATAGAGTTTTATAACATAGCATTTAGTTTAGTTTCATTATTATTACCATTAAAAAATCTCATTTAATAGTTTATGTGAGGTAGATTTTTTGTTGTTGGGTAATCTCGGTACATTCTTAATAATTCATAAACTCACATCACTACATTATCATTCAGTGGTGTACTTACATAAAATAATGTATATATCAATCAGCTATGAATAGTAAACATATTCAGTGTCTTATTGCAAAGTGATGCAAACATTTTCTCATTAAAAGTCTGCATTGTAACTATAGCTAATTGCTGCAAGTATTAACCAGTGCCTATTTCCTATTTAATCATTTTTCTCACACATCACTATGGAATTTATAACATTTAATTTTATTTTGTTCATTCCACTTTCAGTTGTGGTCAATAATATTGCCACAGTAAGAAAAAGTATACCTCCGCGAGTATTTAAATTTGCTAATTTTCTTGGATTTGCAGTAATGATGATTTGAAAATATATTAATTGTGAGATAGTTTGCATAAAAATATAAATAAAATAGTCCCCGATTCTTTCTTTTAAATTTATTTGTGTTGATTCTTAGACTGTGTGAATGACTCACGTAAACAAAGTCTCATGTAAACACCATGACAGAGTAGAAATTTCATTTAATTCATGTACCTATGACTTAGTTAAGAAGACATGTATATATTAAACAAATAACTAGTATGTAATGGGCCTATAAATTAATATTGAGTTTTATATATAATTGAATAAACGATCATTTATTTATCTCTTTACAAAAACGTATCAAAAGATTTTGTGCTTTTAATATAAGATTAATTTATGAAATATTTATGATTTAGCACAAAGTCTGTTCAGTATTGTGATATGAATCTGTATCCTTTATGAATGCAAGGTAGTAATGAAATTAGTTACTTTATTGTGCCTGTTGTTGCAATCACAAATTAACCAAATATTTTCGAAATAACAAATCGAACGTGGGTCCCTTAAGAAGAATGTAGTAGCTCGGTGATAATTACTTAATGTAGCTTAAATTTTTAAGTTTGAATTATATAAAGTTGTATTTATGTACGGTACCAAGTACAAAAGTGGTTTCATATGTGACCAAATGTTTTAGGTTTTGTAATATAGGAGTTATTTAATGATTTCATGTATGTAAAGATTTGATTCCTCTTTTTTTTTAAAGGACGTGCAACTATAACTTCTGTGATTACAGATTGTGACAAAATTCCTATATAACATCTGCAAAATAATTCTTCATTTGTATTAATAAAAAGATGTTCCCTCATCATACAGTGCCTAGGCATTATTGTATATTTTTAAACCATCCATTTAATTGTTAAAAATTTTGTTTCTATTGTACCTCTTCGGTTCTAATAAAAGTTTGAGAGATCAAGTATGGTTTTTCATTTTTGCATTTCATCATAACATGCATATGGTATGTATTTATGTATATAGAGAGATAGATATGTCAATAGTTATTGTAACAAATTGGTTTCGTAAATGTCTATTATTAAAATATTTTTTAGTAAATTAAATTAGTAAAATGTGCTTGAAATTTAGTCAATTGTTGCGCCTATAATTGAAGGAATATTTGGCCGGGGAAAACATCGTTTTGAAAGG
The DNA here is from genome assembly GCA_039766575.1 of Serrognathus titanus. Lineage (NCBI taxonomy): Eukaryota > Metazoa > Arthropoda > Insecta > Coleoptera > Lucanidae > Serrognathus > Serrognathus titanus. The sequence goes on from CM077911.1 coordinate 4,291,608, forward strand.
GCAAATAGCAAACCTGGACCAGTGTTGCCAACTCAGTAGTTTCTACATTAATGGTTATAAATTTAAGTTCGATTTTTTTTTTAATTTAGTATTTAGCGCTTTATTGTGATTTTTTAAAATATGTAGAACCCTAAAAGCCCATTTTTTGAAAATATTGTTCAAAGTGTTGAATACAAGCCAAGCAGCTTAAGTTCTTAGTTCTTTCGAGTTCTGAAATTTTGTATTGGTATTATTTCAGTAGTTTGTGTCGATTGTCAATTTTACAGCGCGCGTTTTTTCCGTATATCCTTGCTGTAAAGTAATGTTACTGTGCTTATGCTTATTTTTTTAACGTGTTTCACTTTATGAATTTTAAGAATATTTTATTTTTACGCCAGCAAACTTATTTTGAATTTAGTGATTTCCGACATCCATTTTAGTGACAACTTTTTTCGACTTTTGGCAACACTGGCCCTGGACTTGTCAATGCTGGCAAATTGTAAAAACTTTCGTAGTTTTTGCCTTGTGTTTAATTTTAATAAGTTTACAGTTTATTACGATTAATAACATCCAGATATAATTTTACAAGCAACAAACATCATGGTAAGCACCACACATGTCTAAAACAACTCAAAACTAGACATTTCAATTCTCATATTGCCCCGTAATTTTAACCTACAAATCACCGACATTGAACTTGCACGTGTGTACATGTATAAATGCGAAAAATAAGTATTTGCAGAACTTGTAAAAATGTTTTCAGAAACCACTTATGTTGCACGGGCACGAACGTGCCATTACGCAGATCAAATATAATAGAGAAGGTGATCTATTGTTTTCTTCATCCAAAGACAATAAACCTAATGTTTGGTATTCCTTGAACGGAGAGAGACTGGGTACATTTAATGGCCACCAGGGTGCAGTCTGGTGCATTGATGTCGACTGGCAAACCATACGGTTCTTGTCAGGTGGTGGGGACAACTCTTTAAAAGTATGGGACTGCGAAACTGGGAAGGAAGTAGGAAACATCAGCACCAACTCATCGGTGAGAACCTGCAGTTTCAGCTACTCGGCAAATATGGCAGTCTATTCCACGGACAAGGCGATGGGGCATCAATGTGAAATATTTATCATTGATGTAAGAAATGTGGATGAAAGTATAGCGCACGCTGATCCCATCTTGCGTATCCCTATCAACGGATCTAGGGTTTCATCTATACTCTGGGGCGCTTTGGATGAGACTCTGCTCACAGGACATGAAAATGGAGAAATTATTCAGTGGGATGTTCGGGTATGTATATTTAATTAATTAATAAAGAATTGTGTGTTGAACTAAATAATATAATAGACTGGCAAGAAGTTGCACACCACAAAGGAGCACGAACATCTCATAAATGACATGCAAATGTCTAAAGATGGAACTATGTTCATCACAGCATCAAAAGATTACACAGCAAAATTGTTTGATTCAGATAATCTGATGCTGCTAAAGATGTACAAGACTGAGAGGCCGGTGAATTCAGCAGCAATCAGTCCTATTCTAGAACATGTTGTGGTTGGAGGTGGCCAAGATGCTATGGATGTAACGACTACTTCTGCTAGGGTTGGTAAATTTGATTCGCGTTTTTTCCACTTAGTTTTTGAGGAGGAATTTGGTCGAGTAAAAGGACATTTCGGCCCTATCAATAGCGTGGCCTTTCATCCGGATGGTAAGAGTTATAGCTCTGGTGGAGAAGATGGTTACGTTAGAATCCACAATTTTGATCCATCGTACTTTGAATATGGTTTCGATTATTAAATATTTTTTACATGAATATTTTGAGTTCTAAGCTTGTATCATTAAATAAATAAACTAAATTAAATATTTGTAAGAATACGTTTCATTCATGACTTTTCGCAAATTAAAACAAGAGGTTGTATTGGACATAGAAAAAATTTAGAAAAGGAAATGTGTTTATAAGAAAAACAATTTCTTTTTTTGAATTCTTGAGTTACAAAAAAAAGATCAATATTTATATATATAAACAAATTTTATTTATTAAACAATTTATTTATAATTGCATTAAAAAACCAGTCTTTTAGAGAGTGTACCACCTTCTGCACTATCAAGTAATTTGCGTTTCAAAGATGGTTTTTCCAACTCTTTCAATTTCCTAATATTCTGTGGCAATGGCAGCTTAGAACCATAAGTTGGTGCGGGTTTATTACTGAAGAATGCTTTCTTTAAAGTTTCTGTACAATTTCGTCTTTTCACTGGATTTAACACCAACAGTTCAGAAATCACTTCTAATAAATCATCTCCAGCTGCTGTAAATATATGTTTTAATGGTACTGATTGAAATGGTTTAAATTCTATGTAATCTGATAAAGCTTTCAGTCCGGGCCAGTTCTCTTCAGTCGGGTTTCCGAACACTTGAAAAATTTTAGTCAACTGATCCAGATCAGTTTCACCAGGGAAAAATGGTACTCTAAGTAGTAACTCAGCTAAAATACAACCTACGGCCCACATGTCTACACATGTACTATATTGTTTTGCCCCAAATAAAAGCTCTGGTGCTCTATACCATCTCGTAACAACTTGGTGAGTATTTATACGATTTGGTGAACCATACAACTTTGCTAAACCAAAATCACCAATTTTTAAGACACCATTCGCATTAACTAATAAATTATTCGGTTTTAAGTCTCTGTGCAATATCCAGTTGAGGTGTAAATATTCCAAGCCCTGCAACGTCTGTATCATGTATGCCTTTATATTTGCGGTTGTCAGTATTATTGTATTGTCTTTTATTATCACTTCTAAATCAGTATCCATGAAGTCAAACACCAACGACACATTTGAAACGTGCCCGAATACATCGAGGAGTCCAATCAGGTTACGATGATTTAATTCTTGCAGAATTTTGATTTCTCTCAGAGCCGTCCTGTTGATTCCGTCTTGTGCTTCAATCCTGCTTCCTATTTTGATTTTTTTGACGGCGACTATCGTGTCTGTCTCCACATCTCTTGCTTTGTATACAGTGGCGAACTGTCCTTCGCCCAGGAATTCGATTTTTTCGTATCTTTTTAACTTGGATTCCATATTTCACTGTTACGCAAGGCCTCGCAGTATTTGATTAATTTTTGTCGACTGATTACGCGTTATTAAGCTTCTTTTTAATTTTTAAGACTTTTTTTGTTTTTGAGGTTAGAAACTCTTCGTTAATGAACTTTACAGTAGATGTCGCCGGTCGTGTTAATCGAGCCTAGATAATATCGAGTTCATATCGAGTTTGATTTTATGTTTTAGCTTTGTTAAATAAACATTGTTTAATTCATTTCCATTAATTGCAAAACTTATTAAACTTTCAAATGCCTGTAACTTCAGAACAAATAAAGATCGACCTACCACTTTTGTGTTTTTTAGTTTTAGAATTGAGTCTATTTTATGCTCCCAAAATTTGAACATAATGATACGGAACATCCTGTATATTTTTACATTTTCAAAAAGAACATAAAATTCTATTAACAAAAATAGAAAACACTTGATATTTTATTCAAAAGATTTTTGAGATATAGAACTTTAAAGTTTTATGTAATAAATTATTTTAAACGGCCACTAAAATTGGCACTAACGCTCTACGTTTCACTATCGATAGAGTTTTAGTGTCCGTTTAAAATAATTTATTACACAATTTCATCGGACAAGAATCTACTTTAATTTAAAGTTTTAATTAAAATTTTTATGGTTAAATCAGCATTTAAGTAGGGTATGGATGAATTTTAACAAACAAAAACGCAAATGTAATGAGACTAAAAATAGTAAAGTGAGTCCAATTTCAACTTTCAAATTCACTTCAAGAACAAACGACTAAATTTTTATTTTTCAAGTTATTTATTATTTATCACTATATTTTTTAATATTGTATCTGGTAGATATTTCTTTTCTAAATCCAATAAAGTGCAACACTTAGACATTTAGAAAACATTTTTCGTAAAAAGAAGAAAGTCTATTATGCAGAGCGTGCTTTAAAAAAAAAAAATATTAAAGAATGCCGTGTAAACAATATCAATAACAATAAGTGTTATTTTTCTGAGTTATTGCAAGCGGTCAAGTCCTCTTTTAAAGATCAATTTTCAATTTTTTCCTCATAGGAAGTCAATATTTCATTTTTTTTCTGCGTTGTTTGCTGGTCAAAATTTAAAACTGTTGCACATTGTCGAATTTTAAAAAAGCTCTACCATATATATATAAAAAATATATATTGTCATTAAAAAGAGCAGGTCCACAGGAGCTTGACCCTAAAGTCAATTTCCAAAAAAATCCAAGTTAAAAACAGTTTTTAGTATTTGTGAAATAATTTCTTTTATTTTCTTGTTTAGTAAAATTGGTCCATAAATAATGGAGTTATCGCTTGGGGCGAGTTTTTTTGTAAAACACCCTGTACATTATTTAGGACTGTCTTTGCTTGGTTTTGAGTCAAGAATACAATAAACTTGTGAAGTGTCGTGTAATCGATGTGGGACACCTGCACAAAAAGAAAAAATTAATCTGTAATAATAATAGTCTGTTGTTTTAATTGAAATTGTAAAGACTTCTAACTTTTTTTGAGCAGTTAACACCTGTTTTCAAATTTTCGCTTACGAATGAAATTAGGGAACGGCATTTTTTTAATAAAAAAAAAGTTGCGCAACCAAAACATATATATTACCTAACAGTACTTTCGCAAAAGTTGACTTATCACGATCGCAAAACCGTAATGTGTTAACTTTAAAAGTGAATTTGCAAATGCGGTCGCAGCCGTGAAAGAAATTTATTTAAAATATTCAAAGCAGTGTATACGGGGGGCGAGCGCGTCACGCTTTAACATCGCACAAACTCAAATTCATTTAGTTGGATTGGAACTAGCGTGCAAAGTGTAATGTGTTTCTACTGTATGTATATATACGGTCGCATATACAGATAGAATAGGCTAATTAATTGCTGGGCAAAGGCGACGCTGGGCATTAGCGCAACATGGCCGACGTCGGCGTCGTGACGCGCGGCGTCGGATGCGGGCTGCACGTTATTGAACAGCTGTTTCCAAAATGGTGTTCTTTGCATTGAAATGTTAATTTGGACTCAAAAACATGTGATTAGTTCGTGGTTGTTTTTTTTTGTGCTGTGCGTTTATAATTTAAAATGAGGAGACAACAGCAGAGTCAAACTCAATTACAGATCGAACACAGCGATGACGACTGCACCTCCTCACCGGTAGGTATTTACATTCACAACAATTCCGTGTGTGTGTGTAGTAATGACTCATTTGTAATTATTGACACCGACAGGTAACAAGTAGATCGTGTTATTTGCGCTGCTTTTACTTGCGCTAAATAGAGTTGAAAAAAAAAGAATTTCGCTTCGCCCTTTGAGAAAAACGTACCCCATCGCGTATGTTTAAAATACCTGTTTCTAGTTAGTGGTCAAGTCAAGATGACTCTCAAATATTTATTTTATCAATGCCATTGTTTTAACACAAACACGTTTTTATAGAAATACATGGGAAGAATAATAAATAATTTTTTGCGCATTATTTTTGGTTCTAATTTAAAAACCTAATTAATTCCGTCCCAACTATGAATAATAAACAATTTGTTAAACGACTCTAATTACAACAAAATTTTATGCGATAAAAAATAAATTTTTCATTTGCATTCTCTTTTCTTTATTTTTAAAGAGAGCAAAATAAAGTGCGCGCTTTAATGTTACATCACGGATTCTGCAAAAATCTATACTTACGTTGCACGAACTTTTGTAAGTACTGTTTCTAAGCTTTGGCGATATCGAACTACATATTCGCATTTGCTGTTATTTACGTCTTCATTCTTTAAATTCCTTCAACGTGAGTTTAGATTCGCTGGGTTTACATACATTGCTTAGAATACCTAATTCATTAAATTATAAATAGGTACAGTACAAAGGGGATTTGAAAAGCTTGAAAGCTTGAGAGTTTCTTCGACGAAGAAACTACGGTGATGGACCCCTATTAAATACAAGATGTTATATTCAGCTGCGATTATTATCGGACCCCTGGAGGTCTGAAAATCCAACTTTCAGAATCATTGAACTAGCTTAATTAGAATCAAAGAAGTTTTTTTAAGTTTCGGATTTTTTTTAGTATTTTTAAAGGTTTTCCATAAAAATAAAAAGAACTACCTTCGATGTATTGTCTAGAAAGTAACAAAAAACGGTTTAGAAGCCTAAACCCCATAAATTTAGCTCTGAAAGAGACCATGAATATAAATCTAACTTGTTCTGCAATTTTTCTGTTATATGAAAATTAAATTTAACATTTAAAATAATTAAAATGAAAGAAGCCATAAACAAAGGGTTTTAGGAACTGCAAAGTCTAGCCAATGTACAGGATGGGCCAAATTCGACACTTTTAATAGGAAACTCCTATTTTTAGAAGAGTTAGACAAAAACTGACCTCGGTCCCTGGAGCTCGATTTTTAAGACAAAATTAATAGTGAAGACCGCATTTCGATATCTCATACCGCTTAGGAGCTACAGGGAGTTTTTCAAAATTCTACGATTTCTAAAAACCTTCATAACTCTTTTTGTTTATGAAAATTTTTAATTTCTGTAAAAACTTCTTTAAGGCACTTTTTCATGCAGAATTCGTTGCTCCAAATTATTTTTTTAAACTGCTTAATATTTGAGATATTGGCAAGAACTTTGATTTTTTATATGGAACACCCTATATATTTTTAAGTGATATATTCTTGAGATTTAAAAACAATTTAATACATTTTTAGTCATTTGAACTGATAAAAACTAAAAATTATGCATCTCTAAACGGAAATAAAGAATTAGAGGAGGTCATAGTTTTTTGGAGAAATTGAAAATGACCGACGCCAGCTGGAGCAAACATCTTAGCAAGAACTTCTGTAATACGAATTTTAAAGAAACAAAGATACTGACCTTATTGAATAAGAAAAATGGATCACTACCAGTCCTTGAATTGGTGATGTCAGCTCAAACCATAACAAATCGGAATCGTTTATGTTTAGTACAAAATGGCCAAAAATTTGATACTTTATGTAATTTTTATGCAATTTCGATTAATTAGTATCTATTCATTATAATTTCGTTATATTTATTACAAATAAAGTAATATTTTTTCATGGCTCATTGAATCTTTAAAAAATATTTAGCTCTCATCACCTTGAATGCTGCAATAGCCATTAAAATTTCAATTAAAACATGAAAGCTCTACAGCTCAAAAATATTTTGAATATTTTTATATATTTTATACAGTAAAGTCCGGTTATAACGAATCCAGAAATTGTATCAAAATATGTTCGCTATATCTCAAAGAAGTTTTTACAGAAATCAAAAATTTTCGTAAACAAAAAAGTTATGAAGGTTTTTAAAAATCGTAAAATTTTGAAAAACGCCCTGCAGCTCCTAAGCGGTACAAGATTCACCATTAATTTTGTCTTAAAAATCGAGCTCCAGGGACCGTGATCAGTTTTTGTCTAACTCTTCTAAAAATAGGAGTTTCCTATTAAAAGTCCTATTTGGTGAATTGTGTATCTTATGCTCGCAAAATGCTCTCATGAACCAAGTAATTGTTCAAAATTAACATAATCTAGCCGAAGATGTAAGTACTTCCCTTGTTAAACGAAATTGTGTAATACTTAAGCAAAATGACTCGACGGTATACTTTTTTAAAATGTTTGTGACCGTTTTTTCAACTCTTTATTAAACTATACATTAATAATAAACGAGTATCTCTTTCCTGTTTTCCTAAACAAAGAAATTCTTTAGTTTCATCAAAATTACGAGAGCAGGTGCACTTGAATCAATTAACACAAAGATAAACTTCGTTTTCATATAGAAAATAGTAAATGGTAAGTACTTATCAAATGCTAATTAATCAATAACTTAATATAACTTATAAAACTTCAAGTAATTCAAAATTGGATCAATTTAAATTATTGAAGGAATGCTCAGGCATTAATTTTTAAGCCATTCGCTTATTTTTAGCTTTAATCTAATATTACTGTGGTATTTTTTATCATCCAAATATTCAGAAGTGGGTGACATGGATTATTATGTGGTTCATAAATTGTCTGTTCCTTGATTCTAAATTTACGCTTGTATGAAAATGAGTCAGTCATTTTAGTTCTGCGAACTCTTTATAATTGCCCTTAGTAGAAAACAAATTATGCCAAATAGTTTTCCATAAATAATCGAATAGCTTTTAATACATTTTTAATTCGGCGCTGAATATAATTTATGTAAAACACATGTAACCTCAAGGTCTTTCAAATCCAATGTAGTTCCTAATTAAGTGTGATTGTGACGATAATTTATTACGCACGAACATACATACAAACTCTTTAGCATAAACTATATTAGAAAAATACATGAAACTTAATATCTTCGGTTTGTATTGTGTGATGTTTATTTTGTTGTAAAATCGTGCGCTCTGTGACGCGTTTGTACGTTAAGCAGTCCTGACACGAATTGGCACAAGTAACACAATGAATTTTTAAAACACCAGGAACACTGTCCTGAAATGAAAATACAGGAAAATCCTGATTCGTCATCGTCCAAGCATTATTAATAAGCATTTGATTTTTCCATGTTAATTTTTTTTTTAATCTGGCCAACAATTTATGATTATTTTTGCGAATTAAGGTCATCAACAAGTCAAGCGAAACGATTAATCATGGTAATTGACTGGATTATTTCTGCTAAAAACGAATTAAGAGACGAAATTGTTATCGTTAGAAACGTATCACTTTTTTTCTAGATCAAAGCGGATCATTTTTAAAAGGTTAGGACGGTTTGCGAAAGCAAATTTACCACTCTTTTTTATAATAGTGTGATCATTAATAATAAACTTTATTGTCATCGACGAAAAAATACAAAGGGTGTTTTAAAGATCCAAGCAGACAAGATAGTAAAAACACAAAAAAGTGGTCATGTTTAATTGCGTTTTAATCTATCCTGCATATTATACATCATAATAAATTAGTGACATTCGGTAAACTAAACTTACTATGCTATATGTATCAAAATTATAAGCAATTGGAATTTTTTTTACACTTTCTTTCAGCATATGTCAATAAGGGTTTGACAACAACCTGGCTCTGTCATACACACCTGGTCAAACATATTCAAATTCGATTACAAATCTACTTTAAACTCCGGATGCAAATATTCCGATACACAAATATCTGAACGACGTGAATACACAGAAAAATCTAATCATAATAAGTAAACGCCAGTTTTGTTGAAATCGTAAATTTGAATGTTGGTTGATTCAGTTCAGTTGATATTGTGTAATACTTAAGCAAAACGTTGATATTCAACGCCGAATTAAAAATATTAAAAATTATTCGATTATTTATGGAAAACTATTTGACGTAATTTGCTTTCCACTAAGGGCAGTTATAAAAGAGTTCGCGGAACTAAAATGATATACAAGCGTAAATTTAGAATCAAGGAACAGACAATTTATGAACCACATAATAATCCATGTCCACCCACTTTTGAATATTTGGGTGACAAAAAAATACCACAGTAATATTATATTAAAGCTAAAAACAGGATTGCAACGATTTAAATCAACTGATTTTTTAAATTTAAATTTAATGTCAAAAAACTGATATCCTAAATATATCAAACTTCAGAAAAATCAAATAAAAAGAACAATTTACTTGATGTTAGATTATCTACATATCTAAAACTACCTGCTTAAAAAGAATATGTAGGTAAACCAAACTTAAATTTAAAAAGAAAATAAAACATGGTTCAGGTACTTAAAAAGAGACATTTTGAGTTATTTTTTTAATTATAGTGTTTATAAAGAAAAACTAATTTAGCAGCTTTTTCAGTCCCTAAGCGATTTCTAATTTTAGAATGAACTAAACCAAAATGTTGAAAAATATCCTTTCAACGGAGGCTGAAGAAGTTGCAGCAGATACTAATTGTTTGATAATCGGGAATAATTTATCAACAACCTCAATATTCGATTCCACCATTCCAATGGATTTGTGCTTTTAAGAATTTCTTCGTGAAACATTATTTCGACAAATGGCACGGATTTAGCCAGAAATTTAATAATCAATGGTAGTAAACCAGTGGTGAGGTATAAATCATTTGCAAGATTTAAAGCACAATTTTTTTCACTTTCTGTTAATATATGCTCCGTTTTCGTAGGATCCAGAAGGAAAGCTAGCAAATGGTATGGAGTGATACTCCGTTCAAAGCGATATCTAAATTTTTGCATTTGACTTAGAGTAAATTCAGTTTCCTCAAAATGTGATTCTAGTATTTTTAATTGTCGATGTCTGATAGAATTGCATCGTTTCTTTTAAGCCTATCAGTATTGTTAAGAAATTTTCAGCTATTCTTTTCAAATAAATATTCGAAATTTTCTGCCTTACTATACTGTCGATTTCATTTTTATGTTCCTCACTAATTTTAAAAAGTTTGGGCCATACTTCAACAAAACCATGTAAGCAGTCAGCAAGTGATTTCCATCTTACGTCACTAGGTAAAATAAGTTTTTTCACTCCTTCTTTCGCGTATGTCGCTGAAGCAAAATGATTGTTTCGGAAATATTTTACAATGAACGTAACACGTTCCTTAATTTCACTAATTTCCAGGTCCTTACATACCAAGTTTTAGATATGTGGAGCACAACCATATGTAATAACGTTTAATTTTGTTGACTGTTTGATCTGATTTCTCATTGCATTCATGTTAGCAGCATTATCTGTTACAAAACTGGTTACTGCACAGCGACATTCAGTCTTTAGCATTTTAATTAGGTTTATTGCAAGCTCTGTTAAATATGCAGATGTATGTGGATTTCCAAACGTGTCTATTGTGTCTACTAAAAAGGAGGACCCATTTTCTGTAGTGACAGTTGCACATATGATTGATTCGTTATGGACATTGGATCATCCATCCAATGACAGACAAACCGAATTTCCCGATAAATTTTTAAAACATTTTCTTTTCTCTTCATTGTACACTTCATTTAACAGTCGGTTATACACATCATATCTAGGTGGTATATATCCAGGCCGTAAAAGCGGAATAGCCTTTTTTACTTCCGGTTGCTTAACACATGTGAAGTTGCTATTTGTTGCATAAATATCCCTAGCAATTTTTTTTTATCTATTTCCTCTTTACTAGACTTCATTCTACGCACGACAAAAGAAGATAAAGATCCAGAATTAGAATTAGATTCCTTTCTTCTTTTAATTGATGAAGTCGTAGCTATGAGCAATGGGACACTATCCAAACTTCTAATGTGTTCGATTGTACATTTGCCACTATTCCTGTAGAGGCACTTCCATTATCTATTTTTGTTTCTTTTTCTATATTACTTGAAGCACATTTTTCCCATTGGTTTTTCATACGTTCCACTAGCCCTTGCATATTTTACAAGTAGCTTTACTTCCTCTTTTCCAGCAGATTTACACGACTTTTCAATAAAAGGTTGCCAAATAGGATCTTTTTTCCTACCACTTCTATGAGAAGACATGTCATTATAGATGGACTCTTAAACACTGTTATAAAGTCACACTTTATTACTCGTTATCGTTACGCAGCGTACCTTCGCGATGTAGACTAGAAAATATCGACAACTCGCATCATCCCCGCATTATAAAGACAGCCAAATTTTCAAGTTCTGACAGGAATTTCTTTTGTTTATATGAAAGTGCAAGGTGGTGCAACCTTATTTACTGCTACGTTACACATTTGCAAGTTTGAACAAGACGTACTTAGTCGTTATTGTTATTTTCAATTATTCGTTATTGTTAATGTCAATTATTGCATTTTCTATATAAAAAGATAATAAAAATTAAAAAAATCAATAAAAATAAAAAAGGTCGTGATTGTTTAAGAAAAGGTCGTGATTTTTTTGTTTTTTTAAAAAATCATGATTTTTATCAACCCTGGCTAAAAATAAGCGAATGGCTTAAAAATTAATGCCTGAGCATTTCTTCAATAATTTAAATTGATCCAATTTTGAATTACATACTTGAAGTTTTATAAGTTATATTAAGTTATTGATTAATTTAGCAATTTGTAACCACTTACCACTTACTATTTTCTCTAAGAAAACGAAGTTTATCTTTGTGTTAATTGATTCAGGTGCACCTGCTCTCGTAATTTTGATGAAACTAAAGAATTCCTTTGTTTAGGAAAACAGGAAAGAGATACTCGTTTATTATTAATGTATAGTTTAATAAAGAATTTAAAAAGCGGTCACAAACATCGTAAAAATTTATACCGTCGACTCGTTTTGCTTAAATATTACACAATTTCGTTTAATAAGGGAAGTATCTACATCTTCGCCTAGATTGTGTAAATTTTGGACATTTACTTGGTTAATGAGAGCATTTCGTAAGTAAAACTTGTGAGCTTGAGATACACAATTCACCAAATAAGGCCAAATAAGCCTAGTTGTATAACTTTAAGCCCAAGCTGAAACTCTTAATAATTATTGAATAATCGTTGACATTGTACAGGATGTAAAGTAAATAATTCGAGTAAGAATGGGTACAACCGAATTTTGCATAAGTACCTGATTTAATTTTTAATTAAACTTGAATTTTCCTCTGTGTCGCAATTGCTGTTAGCAAATCATTTGCGGTCAACCTCATTATGCTAATGTAAATGTTATGTTCAGCATTGAACGATCTTTTTTAAATTGGAAAACCTTTCGCATTAAACAAACCCTGTAATTCCGTTTAGTTTCTAGGTTAATATTTCTCGCTGCGAAATATTTACATCCTTCTTTGTTTTTGCGTTAGGAAATTATAAACAATACGCATTCTTTTATAATTTATTCGCGACGCCGCGCGCAACTCTATCGACGTTTTATTGTTCCTGCTATCTTTCGCCATATACAGTCCCAGAATAATGGTGTTAAGTTAAATTCGTTTACGGCGCAATTAAATACGTCAGCCAAATTACTAATTGAAATGTACGTTTCCCATGCGCCATATGAGAAGACGCTTCCGGTCGGCGTGCCCAACTTTTAATTGATATTGACGTGAAATGGCCTCACCACCGTCAGCTGTTACCACAGCGAACCTCCCCCGTGCCGCTAAAAATAGCACCCTTTAGGGGGTTGACGCCGAAGATTAATTTTGAAGTTACGTTGCGACCTAAAAATGCAGGAGATTTCTGTGTTTTGGGAATCATCGATTCCTGCAGTTTTTTTAATTTATTTATACAACCCTTTCACTAATTTAATTCAGACGGAATTTTGTAAATGCAAAGAACCATCTGCTTTGAAGTCAGAATTCATGACGTAAAACAAATTTAGGAATAAAACTTCTAAATTTCAACTGTGAGGTGGAAACTAAAACTGCTTTCATCGACAAGAAAAAATGATAAAATTAATTTTATTTTACAGTCCCAAATCTTGGAACGAGTTCAATCCGATCGCGTCACCGTAACCAAACCAGAAGAAGACCGAAGACGACGTACCATCATTGTCGAAAAAAAGAACGGCTCTTACGGATTCACGCTCCAAAGTTACGGCATCCACTACAAAAAAGAACAGGAAATAGAGATGATCACTTACGTGGACTACGTTGATTACGACGGGCCCGCGTTCAGAGCTGGCATGAGGGAAGGAGACGTTATACTTTCTATAAACGGGACCGACATGGAGAAAGCAGACCACAAAACCTTAGTTAATTTCATCAAGAACTGTGATACAAGGATGAGGATGGTAGTATTATTTGAAGACTGCGTTAGAAAGGTAAACATCAAGCTTATAGAAAAAAACAATTTTTTCCAACGGCTTGATTTCAGGTTGAATTACACATGAGGTACATACAACTACAAAGGTTATTACAAAGCAAAATGAACGAATTAGAAAAGCTTTGTCTACGCGAAAGGCAACTCCTGGAGGGAAAGTGGAAAACACATAGCCTACCGGCCCGTAAGAAATCTTCACAAAGCAGAACTAACGGAGATCCTACTACGCCCACCCAAGTAACATATTCTTATTGCAGGCCGACTGTATCAACAGAAGACGTAGCAAAAGTACAGCAAAAGCAGCCAACCCCACCCACCTTAATCCTCGCATATCAGTATTTAGACCCGCATTATCGCTATATGCTTCAGCCATCGACCAGCAACAGTGGCGAGTATCTATTGACATTCGAGCCCCCTCACTATAAAACCGAACAGCATCATTTCATAGTAAAAACACCATGCGATTCGCAGCAGCAACGGCCGAGCAAAAGTAATCAGACGAACGGTACTATGGGAAAGACTAGGAAGAGTCAAGAGCCTTGCAATTCGTATGCAGGACAATTATGTAATCCTTGCATGCAGCCTAATAACAATGCAGACAATACCAGTTTGGAAGCATATGATCTCGCTAGTCCTTGCTGTGATCCTCACTGTGTGCCAAGTTCCAGGAGGCGCTCCAGGAACCACAAGGACCATCGAAAACGCGATTCTAAAACGGAAGAAACACAAACGGAACCCCAAGAACAACATCAATTACACCAACAAAGGCACCAACAACAACAACAACAACAACAGCAGCAGCAGCAGCAGCAGCAACATCGCACTCGTCCTCATTCCACTTCATCACAAACACAAACTCATTCCGCCCCCCGCAGATACTTCCAGTTTGGGGCGGGATTAGTTAGCCAGTGTAGTCTTCATTCTTGTACGTCTAGCGAACTCAGCGGTGTAGCACCAACAACAGCAGGCGAGAGTTCTGGTAGTTACACGACATCGTTAAGCACGGACACATTATACTGGGATGGTTCCTGTGATATAAACACTGCCCGTCAATTAAGCGTTAAGACAGTTACCAAACATGATCATCAACAACGTTACCAGACCGCATCTCACCAACAGGAACCCACATACGTGCAATACAATCCCACGAAACCAAAATCATGGGACAACTTAGCAACGAAAGCTTTCGGTGGTTATGGTTTTGGTTACGGGTACTTAGACACAGCGAAATGCAGCTCAGGAAAAAATCACAATAGAACCAGCACAAAGACACAGTACATAAGAAACAGCAGCGAAAAGCATTCGAATACAACTCAACCCCAGTATACACCACACACCCAGAGAAGATACTTCCAGCCGACCAAGTCCACAGAAAATCTTCTCTCGGTGCCTAAATATTCCAATGAAGCGCTTTCAGATTCTAGTCTCTCAGTTGAATGCGTCGAGTCCGTCTCTCCGGGTCCTGAAACCGCTGAAAGCCGTTTTTTTCAGAGTCCCAGGCAAAGCATGGTTAGCCCTACCGATCCCAATTTTGGGTATTACAGCGCACGCAGGACCCAAAGAAATGATTATTCGCGCAACGTAGTCACAACCAGCTCAGAAGCTACAAGACTTTAATAGTATAAGAAGCATTTTTAAAAACTTTTGCATCGTCGCCTCTTTTCCATTGTAGAGGCCTTAATTTTTAAGAGGAAATTCTTTTACAAAAAATTCCATTGTAGCGAATTTTATATTAAAAAAAAATGTAATGGCTGTAGTAGTGTAGGTATACGTCAAGATTTTATGATAAAACTTATTAAAATTTCATTATAAATATATGTGTTCATTTCAGCTCGCGTGTTTTTTTTTCTTTCTTTAATCCACAACATCAGTCTTGAAACATTTTATTTAACCAAGTCCATTTTATTCTATCATTAAAGAAACAAAGAAAATACAATTTTAATTATAAAAAAATTAACTTTAATTTTACAATTATAATAATTGACAGAAATTTAAAGCAACGTGTAAAATAAAGAAAAATCATTGTATGCAGTACGATATTGCGATACTTTATTATGGGTGCTTTTCCCCGCTTAAAGCGTTTTAGGGCCGATAAAAAATGGCTCCGTGCTTACCCTAAGGTGAACTACTAACCCACAAAGTTTCAAGTTTTTTTGAATTTTCGGCTTGGGATACCCTTGTCAGTGCTTTAATACTTTTGGAAGGTAGGATAGTTACATACCGAGTGAAAATAAAGCTCTAAGCTTTTGAAATTGCAGTTTTCAAAAGTAAAAAGAAGTAATTTTCCTATGTATTTTAAGACAGACACACAAAAATTAGGAAAAAAGAGCAAATGCAAAACAGAAACCGAAGATGAAATGCAAAAGGCCAATAAAAAATGAAAATTAAAGCAATAACAAAACAAAATTGATGAAAGAAACAAAAACCAAAACCGCAAGCAAATAAAGAATGAAACGAGACAAGCGGTCACCAAGAAAAAAATTAAAATAAAAAAACAAATGAAAGACCAAAGGGAAGTGAAAAATTAAAAGCAAAGAAAAAATTAGAAAGAAAAGCAAAACAAAAAGTGAATATTAAATGAAAAAATAAAATGAAAGACTAAAGGCAAATGAAAAACTCATCGGAAAGGAAGGAAAAATTTGAAAAAAAAAACAAAAACAAAAAATGATATAAAAACTGAAAAACAAACAAAAAATGAAATGAAAATGAAAAATAAAGGGCAAACGATATTTGAAATAGAAAATAAAACAAATGAAAAATGAAAGTAAATAATGAGAGAAAAGGAAATTGAAAAGCAATTAAAAGAGAAACAAATCAGAAGTAAAGTGGAAGCAAATAAAAATGAAAAGAGAGACAAGTTAAAAACAAATGACTCTTCCAATTTCTAACATTGATGTAAGTATATCATTGTTTTTTATTAAAAATAAATACAAAGAGAAAATTAACATAAGAAAATCCAATGGAAATTCAAAGGCAAATGATAAAATTAAAAAAAAAGGAAAATTGGTAAAGAAAAACAAAAAATGAAGCAAAAATACTAAAAACTTCCAATCATTTTTTAAATTTCTAAAACAAATATGTAAACTATTAATAAAAAATTAAAAATATCAAAAATAAATGAATGAAAGCAAATAATAAATTGAAAGGTGGGATTTTGATCGGCATTGAACTTTTATTTCCATGGATGACCAGAGACAGAATTTTGTTTAATTATTGTTGAATTATGTGAAGTGAGTAGCCCAAATTAGACGCCAGTCGCCAAATAAGATTTTTTTAACCACCAAATATGTCTAAAATGTAAAGCAAATTCACGCCATGCAAGGAGGGAGTAAAAGTAGAGAGAGCGAAGAGTGAGACAAAACAAAGTTGAATAAACAAACGTAGCTCTCGAAGGAATGGATTATACAATGCGATCGAAAATGATTGAGCGTCCTTGAGAAAATAAACTCCTAAAGGCGATTGAAACTACGTTTCGCCTAGGGAATTTTCGCGTCTTTGAATGCTCAACAATTTGTGACGATTTGATCTTGAGTATTCAAAAACGCGAAAATTCAGTAGGCGGAAGTTTTGATCACCCTTGGATATTTATTTTCTCAAGGACGCTCAATCATTTTCGATCGCATTGTATAAGCAAGAACGAGCGCGCTATTTAAATAAGTTATTATTCTGAAAACGAAAGTGTGAATGATGCGATTAGTAGGATGTTTAAGTTACAGAAGTGTTGTTCGTTAGAGAAGTGTTGCAACACATTATTTTGGCGTTTTTATTGTGTTAAGCAACTGTGAAGTATATTTAAATTAATTATTTTTGTGAATACGAATTCCCAACAGGTGATGAAACGCCTGCACAATTTTTTTCCATATTTGTTGTTCCAAGTATGTAATTCAATATGTACTACAGCAAAATAAATGAAGTGTTATACAGAGTGTTCTTCAACTTGATGCAAAAAAAAATAATGGCGTATGTGGTATGAGATATTCTCACGAATGCATCAAAATAAAAAAAAATTCATACCAATATCCGGCAATTCCCTGTGAAATAATTAGAACCACTGGACGCAACGGACGGTGACCTTCACTCACAATAAGTGTTCCCCCCTGCGCGGCGTACACTAGATTTATTAAATGTCCCCACAGATAAAAATCTAATGGATTAAGGTCTAATATTTTGTAATATTTAAATTTACATCCTCTAGGAGTTCCGGCAAATTAGTTTGTACGAAACACCATTTCGTCCAAGCGATTAGATAAAACAAATAGACCGATTAAAGTGCCGTTTAACATACCTGCACACAGATTGACCGAAAAGCGTTGTTGAAAACTAACTACCTCGCCGCATTGCATGAGGATTTTCTTCTGTCCACACTGCATCCCTTGTAAACACTGATTCGTCGTAAAGCTGTGTATACAAACGTCTTACAGCCAACGCATTTTGACCACATTCACCGTAAATTAAAATCATATCCACAAGAATAGTATTGGAAAATTCGGCCATGTTTTCAACGCGACAAAGTACAGCTGACAACTGACCCACTTAACAGCTGATGCTGACATCAAAAAATTTCTTCGAGGACGTAATTACGTCATAAAAATAAACCAGGGACTATCAAGCCAAAAACATTTATTATCTGTAATATTTATTAATGAATTGTTATACAAAAACTGCTTCATTGTATCACTTTTAATATAAACTTCCACTGGTTTCATTTTTTGTATGAAGTTAAGAAACACGCAGTATAAAGCTTGCACATTTTTTCTTTAATTTAAGACCTAAAAATCATACAATAGTGTGCCTCAAATAGGGTTACCATCTGACCAGATTTTGAAAGCTGAGACCGGACTACGCTCGGATTTTATTAGAAACCGGACTTGCTTATGAATAGAAGTTTCAACTTTTTTAGACTTTAACACAGTTTTTGTCCTCTTTTTAATATAACTACATAACTGTTTTCATAAGTAATATGACAAGAGATTGCATATAAATTGAATACAATTCGACAGATTTGCTTTCAAAAACTTTTTGCCACATTAATTCTCCGCATTCTTTCTCAAATTCGTTGCCATTTGGCAATAGTGGTATTCCAAAGATTGTCAAAAGTTAGGTGCACAGAATGGGCCAAATTCTACACTTTTAATGGGAAACACTTATTTTTAGAAGAGATAGACAAAAACTGACCACGGCTCCTGGAGCTCGATTCTTAAGACAAAATTAATGGTAAGACCGCACTTTGATATCTTGTGTCGCTTAGGAGCTACAGAGTGTTTTTCAAAATTCTGCGATTTCCAACCTTTTTTGTTTATGAAAATTTTTGATTATCGTAAAAACTTCTTTAAGGCACTTTTTCATGCAGAATTCATTGCTTCAAATTATTTTTTTTAGAGTGCTCAATATTTGAGATATATGCAAGAATTTTGATTTTTTATATGGTACACACTATATATTTTTCCATATTTGTAAGTCAAGAGCAGCATGAAAATTTTATTAACAAAACAACACAAAACTCCAATCGTGATCAGTTTAATTAATTCGTGTAATTAATTAATTTTTTTTTTGCTCATAATAGAAATGATTAATCCTATATGTTTAAGCTTGAACGTTTTTGCTTCTTTACTTTTTCCTTTCGTCCTCACAAACTTAAAATTTTGTTGAAATTAATTAATTAAGAATATAGTTTTTTATCAGTTCCTTATTTCTTTTGTGGTTAATTAAATCGTAAATCGAGAATTTTCTTTCGAAGACGACAGTGAAGAAGCAATTAACAAATTGTTAACAGTTTAATTAATTCATGTTTTAAATTTAATTTTCTTGCGCACAATAGAAGTAGAAGAAGTAAAGAAGCAAAAACGTGCAAGCTTAAAAATATAGGATTAACATAAGATTAGGCTTAACTATTTCTATGATGGTTAAGCCTAATGTCAACCCTATATGTTTAAGCTTGCACGCTTTTGCTTGTTTACTTTTTCCTTTCGTCCTTACAAACTTCAAATTTTGTTTAAATTAATTAATTGAGAATATAATGTTTTTTTTTTATCAGTTTCTTATTTCTCTTGTGGTTAATTAATTCATAAATCAAGAATTTCCTTCCGAAGACGATAGTGAAGAAGCAATTAACAAATTGTTAATTAATTGTTAACAGTTTAATTAATTCGTGTAATAAATTTAATTTTTTTGCTCATATTAGAGATGGTTAAGCATAATCTTATGTCAACCTTACAAGTTTAAGCTTGCACGGTTTTGCTTCTTTAGTTTTTCCTATCATCGCAAAAAGTATGAAACCAAATATAGACAAACTACATATTTTTGGAATTATGAAAAAAATATCTTTCTCAATTTAAGAAAATATACTGTGTGTTCTATTTAAAATAACAAAGTTTTTACTCATTTGTCAGGTTTCCAATCATTATTTGTTTCTTTTCTGGCGCCTCTGGTGAATCCCTAAAACTTTTGTATTTAATATTTTTTTTTATATGTCTGATAGCAAAGTGTGTTCAAAATAAAAAAAAACCCTGTACTCATTTATGGAGAAAAGTAGATGACAGAGTACCCTTTGCATCACTATGCAAAATTACCGGTAATTTAAAAATGAATTTTACCGGATAATTTTGCTTATATTAAAATAGAGTACCCTATAAAATTAATTTATAAAAATGATATGGGTCCATAATAATTAATAATGATGTTTATTTTGTCTTTAAAGATATTTTTATATGATTCGATGTTTTATTACATTTTAACAAATGCTTTTGTTGGGTGGATGCGCCTTTGGTAACTTTATATAACTTACATTACTTTGATAATATTACAGTTGACATCACTACCCCTTAACCAGTGGCGGATTTAGAGGGGGGCGCCCCCCCCCCTAGAACTAAGAAACTTTTTTTAATGATTCTTAAAATTAAATATTTTTAAGTGGTTTCGATTTGAATCGTCAATCAAATCTCTTGCCTAACTATTACAAAGTGCAATAAAGTGTTAAATTGTATATATCACACTTGAAGCCATTTCTGCTTTAGCTGTTAACTTGCAGCGCAGAAAAACTTAGTTATGGCTCTTGTTTACACCTTTTTTTGTTTTGAAAAAGCTTCACAGTCGTAACTGGAGCCTAAGCAAAACTCAACGTCTGATGGAGGTTGTAAATCTCCCTTTGAAAATGCTGCGCTTCGCGTTCACTATCTACAGCCATTGATTTAGCTTTATTATATGTTCATCGAAATATAAATTTAAACATAGATGAAATTATAAATCGATTTGCGAATAAAAGAAGAAGGCTTGATTTTTAAAATAAAATTTAAACTGAAAATGTTGATTTATTTAATGTCGCTAGTTCTTTTATACCGTGCGATCCAAAATTATTTAGATATGGGGAGGCTATGAAAAATAAAATCTGAATATTAGCTTAACTGATACAATTAACCATCTGTCAAAATTGAAATGTCAGTAGAAAAAATTTCCTAAATTTTTTAATTGAATATATAAGGATTTGTTAAAATATGACAACGACCGCGTAATTACTTGCTGACAGTGCTCAAGAGCGTTTAAACGATTAACAGATTTGACAGGAGTCGGCAAGCAAATGACAAGCTAAATATGCTGAAGACTCTGATTTTATTTTTAATAGCCTCCCCTTATCTAAATAATTTTGTATCGCATAATATCGAGCGATTTTTTAAAATTTTATTTAACCGTTAGTTGTTTTATGTTTTGCCGTCTCGAATTAAATGCCACACACTTTAGATATTACTTCTATAATGATTATTTTGTGTTGTTTACTTGTTTAGTGTCACAGTGAATTTATAAAAGTTCTAGTTTTTTGTTAAACTATTCTACTGTTTTTTCATACATTAAAAAATATATAAGTAAAATATGTTGTTGTGTTAATTATTACAATAAAAATTTAAATTTATTCTCATTTCGAATAAATTTCAGATTTTACGACCTAAAGTGTAACAAGAATTTTGTTTTGTAAGCCACATTCTAGAATTAAATGCCTATTTCACTACTACTAGGTACTAGCACCAACACCACTTAAATAAGATATATTGCGCCCCCCCCCCCCCTAGAAAAGATTCTAAATCCGCCACTGCCCTTAATTTATCTTTCTTTTGCCCAGTGTGCAAAAGATTTCAGCTTAAAATTATATATGAAACGGGGTCGATGAAAACTTGAAAACAGTCGGTAACCTGTAGGATCGATGAATCTTTAGGGATCTTTTGAGAGTCGATGAACAATTAGTGTTCGACTGAGTGTTCTAAAAGCCTTTTTTGTTTATGAAAATTTTTAATTTCTGTAAAAACTTCTTTAAGACACTTTTTATGCACAATTCATTGCTCTAAATTATTTTTTTCTAAAGTGCTCAATATTTGAGATATAAGCAACATTTTGAGTTTTTATACGGAACACCCTATATATTTTTAAGTTTTTGAAAAGAGCATAAAATTCTATTTACAAAAATAGATATTTTATTGAAAAGATTTTTGAAAATTTTTTCAAAATTTTTTCTTCAACTATTTAAATAACTTCATAAAACTAAGAATTCTCCCTTCATAATCATAATATTTAAGGGAAATCAATGCAAAAATAAAAGAAGATACTCTCGAACTCTCCCGGGCATGATTTTATTAAAATTTTGATGATTATTGCAGCGTTCAAGTAGGTTGAGGATAATGATAGCTAAATATTTTTTAGAGCCTTAATGAACCATGAAGAAAAAATTATTTTTAATAGATACGACGAAGTTAGAACGAATAAATGCTAATATAATCGAAATTGCAAAAAAATTACATAAAGTATTCAAATTGTCGGTTATTTTGTACTAAATATAAACGATTTCGTTTCTTTATGGTTTGAGCTGACATCACCAATTCAAGGATTGGTGGTGGTGCATTTTTTTTACTCAGTAATGTAGGAATGTTTATTTCTTTAAAATTCATATTGCAGAAGTTCTTGCTAAGACAGATGTTTGCTCCAACTAACGTCGGTGATTTTTGATTTCTCCCATAATTATGACCTCTAATTCTTTATTTCTATTTTGAGATTCATAATTTTTTGGTTTTGGCAGTTTAAATCACTTAAAATTTATTAAATTGTTTTTAAATCTCAAGAATTATCTATGAAGGATTGTCTTCTCTCAGGATACCATTCATGGTAAAGATTAATCGCTGCTTCTGAATTTCCGCCAATTTCTATAAAACACTTTAATATTTAATACTAGTAAAGGAGTGGTTTAGAAATAATAAATCAAAAAAGTTTATATTCATAAATAACGGGTGTCCTACAAAAAACGCCCCGAGCCATAACTCCCTTATTTATGGACTAATTTTAAAAAACAAAAAGGCAAATGAAATGAGGCAAAAAACACTCTAAAATGTGGCCAATTAATTATTTTTTAAGTTACCTTCATGGTCAAACGACTGTCAATTTTTATTTTTTAAATGGCTCTGTATATTTTTTATTATTGATAGAGCTACTTTTTCTAAATTCAATGATGTGCAACACTTTAAGTTTTGGTCAGCAAATAAGGCAGAAAAGATTAATGAAAGAATTAAAATTAAGTGCGCAAATGTAAGTTGCTGTAGGAAAAGAATTGAAAATCGAAATTTAAAAGAGTGGTGTTGACGTAAAATTGTCAAGCATGTTTTGAAAAACAACTGCAACGTGTAAAATATTTATTCAAAAAACTAAATAGCGACATGAGAAAAACCTGAAAAGTTAGTGCACAAAAACACCCTGTAGCTTTTAAGCGATACAAGATATCAAAATGCGGTTTTTACCATTAATTTTGTCTTAAAAATCGAGCTCCAGGAGCCGTGGTCAGTTTTTGGCTAGCTCTTCTTAAAATAAGTGTTTCTCATTAAAAGTGTAGAATTTGGCTCACCCTGTACATTTTAAAAATTTGGTGCTTTTTTTGTTTTCGAGCAATAGTTACACTTTTTAATTTATAGCAATTGCATTTATAAAGCAAGAATGCGGTGGCGCAAAGTCTCTAATGTAAGTAGATTATTCCCAGAATAATAACGTAACTATTGGTCAGCATGAAACAGGTAATCAAAAATACTTCTAAACGATTGGAAAATGAGTCGAACACTAATCGTTTATCGATTCTCAAAGATCCCTAAAGATTCATCGACCCTCCAGATTTACCCTCTGTTTTCAAGTTTTTATCAACCCCGTTGTTTATAATTTTAAGCGGAAATCTTTTGCACACTAGGCAAAAAGAAAGATAAGTTAAGAGGTAGTGATGTAAATTGTAATATTACCAAAGTAACTTTGTTGGTAATATAAGTTATATTATGTAAAGTTACCAAATACAGTTTTTGGTAATATTACCAGTTATGTTAGCATACGGATAATTTCAGTAACACTACGTCATGTTACAACATTAGGTAAATTATAATCGATATTAATATTTCCGATGTGCAAAACACATTCACCCAACAAAAGCATTTGTTAAAATGTAATAAAACACCGAATCATATAAAAATGGCCCATATCATTTTTATAAATTAATTTTATGTGGCACTCTATTTTAATATGGATAAAATTATCCGGTAAAATTCATTTTTAAATTACCGGTAATTTTGCAACACTGTTAAAGGTACTCTGTCATCTACTTTTGTCCATAAATGAGTACAGGGTTTTTGTTTATATTTTGAACGGTACCTACACACTTTGCTATCAGACATGTAAAAAAATGTTAAATACAAAAGTTTTAGGGATTCACTCGAAGCACCAGAAAAGAAACAAATGATTGGAAACCTGACAAATGAGTAAAAACTTTGTTATTTTAAATAGAACACTCAGTGTATTTTCTTGAATTAAGAAAGATACTTTTTTATAATTCCAAAAATATGTAGATTGTCTATATTTGATTTCATACTTTTTGCGATATTTAAGTTTGAAATTAAAAAAAAAAATGCAATGGATGATAGGAAAAACTAAAGAAGCAAAACCGTGCAAGCTTAAACTTGTAAGGTTGACATAAGATTATGCTTAACCATCTCTAATATGAGCAAAAAAATTAAATTTATTACACGAATTAATTAAACTATTAACAATTAGTTAACAATTTGTTAATTGCTTCTTCACTATCATCTTCGGAAGGAAATTCTTGATTTATGAATTAATAAACCATAATAGAAATAAGAAACTGATAAAAAAAACATTACATTCTTAATTAATCAATTTAAACAAAATTTGAAGTTTCTAAGGACGAAAGGAAAAAGTAAACAAGCAAAAGCGTGCAAGCTTAAACGTATAGGATTAGGCTTAACCATCACAGAGATGGTTAAGCCTAATCTTATGTTAACCCTATATGTTTAAGCTTCCACGTTTTTGCTTCTTTACTTCTTCTACTATTATGCGCAAAAAAATTAAATTTAATACACGAATTAATTAAACTGATAACAATTAATTAACAATTTGTTAATTGCTTCTTCACTGTCATCTTCGAAAGGAAATTCTCGATTTATGATTTAATTAACCACAAGAGAAATAAGAAACTGATAAAAAAAACTATATCTAAATAAATAATAATTTTAATCAAAATTTGAAGTTTGTGAGAATGAAAGGAAAAAGTAAAGAAGCAAAAACGTGCAAGCTTAAACATATAGGATTAATCATCTCTATTATGAGTAAAAAAATTTAATTAATTACACGAATTGATTAACTGATCAAGATTGGAGTTTTGTGTTGTTTTGTTATTAAAATTTTCAAGCTGCTCTTGACTTGGACATTCAATCGTCTTCAGAAGGAACGCTTAAATCGTTAATTTTAAATTAATTCAAATTATGCAAATGAGCTTAAAAAATCGTTGGATCGAAATTATTATTCACAACACAATGATAATGAGGGGCAAAATGAATCAATCAGTAAATGGATTTATAGTTATTCATGGCATGATTTTAAACAGAGTCGGACTCACTACTGAAATTAACTGAAAAATGAAAATATGTGATTTTAGGAAATGAATAAAGAAACGAATAAAGTTGTTGAAGTTAGGTATAACATTGATGCTTAGCAAAATGTTATTTATTAATCGAACTGGGACATAAAAATCTTACGATTTTAAATAAACATCAACAAAGTGCCGCAAAAATACTGTATAATTCCTGTATACTGGAACGAATTAATATGGCAAATATAAATTGTATTTTAGGGCACGTCGTGAGCAGTGTCTTAGTCTAATGTTGCGCTGAATTATTTGGGATGGATGAACAGAGATAGCACAGTAGAAAGGAGCCTGCCGCGTGCAGTAAAATACAATTCAAACGCAAGTACCGCTGTTCAGTCGTTGTAGTGGCCCCACTGCAAATATAGCTTCTGCATTTCGCGTTGTAAAATTATTGTTAATAACAATTTCGGAAAACCGCCCGGTCCATGTGGCAATGTCAAAGAGGAATGTAACGTATATTAAGCCAGACGAGCCGAGTTTTCTAAAAAAAATCAAAGAGCAAGCAGGTTACAAGGAAGGCCCCACGGTCGACACGAAAGTAGGTTAGGTTAGATCGAGTTGAAATCGCAAAACTGATCTTACGTTTTCAGAGGGAAGATTTGGGCCCTGTTGAAGACGACGGGGAGTTCGAGGAGAGGAACGAAGAAGAGCCCACCGTAGTCGTCTTGCAACCAGGAGATTTAACAGCAGAGGAAGCCGCCTCTGTGCAGGAGCAGATAAGGAAAGGTTAGTTTCACCGGTCACCGGGTATATTGTTGAATTTGGGTTAACCAGCTCCTCGTAGTTATCACATGTACAATACACACAATAAATTTTTATAATAAAATTAATACATATTAAACAATAGTGTGGTTGTGAAAGCCTTGCGCGTCACTTCGCGCAAGCGTACTCGAATGGCGCGAAATTAAACCGCGAAACTTTGCTGCTTAAAATCTCGCGCTTAATATTACGGAAAGCGCAAAACTCTTGATTGCAAAATTAATTAAGAAACTCCGTTTTTTTACACCAAATTCTTTTAAAAAAATTCAAAATTTTAAGCGATCTACGTCGTAGCTAAGTTGTGACGTCATTTTTTTTCTACACGCCAATCATTTACTGGAGTGAGACGAAACTAGCGCATTTGTGAAACTAAAACAAGGAAGCGCGATTTTGAATCACGTGGTATGGTTTAGGTCGTGGTAGTTATGGAAAGGATATTCACTTCCCCTTTTCGCGTGAAAATGGTTCGTTCTGCGGCAGCGTAAATAGGACGAGTTTTTCTCTTCATGTAGAGAAAAAGATAAATATTTTGTTTTTAAAATAGAAATTTCCTTTGTGACGTAATTTTATCTTTCCCTGGATTTAAAATGCCTCTTCGTAAAAATTGGGATTTTTGATAAAATTTCCCTGCGACTAGTAGAAAAAAAATTAACTAATTTAGTGTGAGCTAAACATCAATCGCGTGCAGTTTCAAGACATGATGACCTCGGACCATTAAAAAGTTTCTTTGCCATTTTCTGTCTTTTTCTCTTTTTGCTTTTCTTTATTATTTCTTGATTATTTATATTAAAAATTAGGTAACCAGTTCAATTATTACAATTCTTTTTGTTTCGTCATGCAATGAAAACAAAAGCATAAATTTGCAGTATTTTTTTTTCTATCGAAATCAAATATGTATTAAACAATATTTTTTGTTAAATGGGCATATATTTTTTTAATAGTTTTATATACTCTAGCACAATGATTTATCAAGAAGATAGGAAACTCAATTGGCGGAGATAATTTTTGAATTGATTCTAATCTCGCAATCCACTTACAGTCAGTTTATTTTTAAATGATTTACGGAACTCTCACATTCCATAAATCATCAGTTATCATCCTTGTCAAAAATCCACAAAAAGAAAAGAATCGGTATAAATAGGAACTCATTTAAGCAGCGTTCCTGATGTAAAAAAAGGTCGCTGAATATATTTTAATTCATTCGTTAATTCCATGATTATACTAAGTTCTTAATCATTCAATCGTTGATAACCGAATTAAAATGTTTTTCTTTTCAGTTACTTGTTATAGTAATGGTTTTTTATAAATTAGCAAAACAAACTGCGAAACGTCTTTATCTCTGCTTTTATTTAATTTAAAATGCTTTAGTACATACCGGGTCTTCAAAAAAAAAAAAAAACTCGAGTCAGCCTTGGAAACAACAGTACGTATCGTAGATTGAATTGTACAACTGTCAAAATTGGAAATTTAGATAAGCGAAAAAACTGAAGTCGAGACAATTTATTTTAATATATCCTTCTAAGAGCGAAGGTATTATTTAATTGGCTTTCAGTTAGAACTGCGTCACGGTGATGTCTTCTACCGCCGAGGTTTCGTTCTCCATTGCAGAAGAACTGCTGATGCTGCATCTCATTAGTCATTGAGACTCAGTCTCGCAACACCAGCAGCAGCAGCCCTGAGGAAATTCTTTTGCATTGGAGAATGAAATGTCGGCAGTAAAAATCAACGTGACGCGGTTCCAACCGGAATGCCAATTCAATCATGGACGGCGACGGCGGAAGCCTTCAAGTTAAATTAACGTTGGCTACCAGTCCAACGACTGTAATGAACGATTACATGTTGTCTACATACGAACATTTAGAAGTTAATCAAATTTTATCCATTTTTGCCAACAGTCGAAAAAAGTTTTCACTAAAATGGATGTCGGAAACCACTAAAAATCACTAAATTCAAAATGCCACAAGCTTGTCAAATAAATTTTGTAAAAATTTATAAAATGACACTTAAAAAAATTAATCAGTAACATTACTATAGTTTGATTTTTTTCTACAAAGTAGTCAAGAATCACGGTTTATGTTGGCAGTGTCACAAACTTAAATTCAGTGTAAAAGCCATTAAGTTGGCAACACTGCATACGTTTTTTTTTTTCAAGGTTAACTCGATGTATTTTTTGGTTGAAGACGCCACATGTATATCTTTTTAAATTTGATTTTGCAACTTTATATGTAATCTTAAAAGTAAAAGAAACACAACTAAGATTTCAAATAATTTAGCTTTTATAAAGATGGGCATTTTTTTGCAACATTCTTTCTTACCCTAAGCTTTCAAGCTTGTCGGAGAGGTTTAAAAATATATCTCAAAGTACTTACGTGATTAGAACTTTGATATCCTTGTCTCTCGATCGGTCTCTCAAAAATGAAAATGTGGATAACTTAGGAGAGGAAAAAAGTTCTTCGTTAAGTGATGGAAATTTTATTTTCTTTAAAAAAAATATATTTTTCGACGATTTTTATTTGCAAGTAAAGAAAAGGAGTGGTACAAAAAGAGTTTTGCTTGCAGACCTGTGCATGTTTAATTAACTGTAGGTATGGATTAATAAATTATTGTAATTATTTTTTTTCTTGATAAATATGTCTGACTCTACTGTTATGTTTTGAAGCAGTTTAATTTAAATTAATAAACTATACAACCTCTTCGATACGTATAATTAATTTTATCAAACCTTGACATTATCAAAGACAAATATAATGATTTCTACACGTGAAATGTCTATTATTGGTTAATTAGTAAAACGTTTAATAATTTTAAATACTTGCAGTGAATTTGGAGATTTATCGTAGCTTTAATTAAATTAAATACGTCGAATGAAGCAAGATACATAATTTGTTTCTATTTAAGAGTTTTATTCATAGTCTCTGATCTACCTACTTAATAATTTTTAATTCAGAAAACTTTACTTATTTTTAATTAACGTATTACGGCTTACATTTTCAAAATAATTTGTATAGTAAATTTTTATTTTCACAATGATAAAAATCTCTGCATGAATCACCTTTCTGTATAGTGATGTTATTTAAATTTATTACTTTCTTCAGTGCACCTTTCTCTACAACTATTGGATTAATGTAATATAACATACATGCATTTTTTTGTTATATAAATACCATATCCACACGTTCGTTGTACAAAATTAAATACATTATTTTAAGTTAGTGATTTAATCGGTGAATAAAAAAATTAAAATAATAAATTAAGAAACCATTTCGTTCATTTATGAAGTCTATTGTCAATTTATTGTATATATTTGACTTCCGTATTGTTGTTAATATTTAATATAGAACCTTTTTAAATAACAGAAGCCGAAGAAGCGCCAGCAGATTTGAATAAACCTATAGTCTTTAAGGCGCCGACGAAAAGTAAGAAGATTCAAGAAGAAAAAGAAAAAGAGGCAAAACCAACTAAGAGATCTTCTTCTTCCCAGAAGCAAGATAAGAAATCTAAAAAGTTAAAAGCGTTGCTTTCTTTTAACGAAGACGAAGAAGAAGAAGAAGACTACTAGATTTGATAAGGTAAGTTTCTTACTCTTATATTGGTTTAAAAAAATCATTTCTGGGTTTGCCATTTTCATTTCAATTTTGTTTATCTGAGGCAAAAACTTAGATAGTAAATTTAGAGAAAAAAATAATCGGTTTGGTTAAAATGAGAGTAATTGAAAATAATTTTACATATAAATGATGGGATACTTTGCAAATCAATATAAATGTAGACGTTTCGCTGGACGTTGACATCTTCCTCACGATAAATAAATTTTGAAGCTGTCAACGTACAGCGAAACGTCGATATTTATATTGATATAATGAACTCTTCGATCTTCAATCAATTATATTTTTGATACATTTTTTCAAAAAAAAAAAAAAAATAGCATTTAAGTGGTCATATTGTTCTTCGTTTTTGATTTTCCTGCGTCAACTTTTTTTGCACGAACGAAATTCTTTTAGAAATCTTTTATAATTACAACCAAAATAATACGAAAAACATTTCCTTCTTCTTATTTAATAATTTGCCTTTTCGTTTCCGTTTTTGACGAGTGCGTAATGTTTAAATATAGATTTTACAATGTCCAGTTATACGAAAATGTTATTTTAGTTAAAAATTTGTTTATCTCTTGGTCTGCGTTCGAAAAATAATAAGGAATAGAGTCCATCTTTTGAACTACACGTCGGCTAATATCCTCTCTATTTTGAATAGGAAGTTTCAGTACGTAGGTCTATAGTAAAATATTTTCATACAAAATCAATAAGGACTCCCCAGCATAGTGAAGAGCAACTCGCCGCTATGTTCTGCAACGCACTGTAGCGGATCGTGTTTTATCATCGTTTTGCGAATATTCAGAATATTTTTTTTTCTAATGCCGATTCTTTTCCCCGGTCTTTTTATACTAAAAGGCACGTGGTCCTGTGACCACGTGCTTTTGACGTTTCTGCTAAAATCACCTCCACTTGAAAATAGACAATTGGGTTTGACGGAAATTAGCAAAAGCAATTGAGAAAACCTTAGACGTTAACGTAAATAGAATGTAAAATGCTTTGGGAATTTTTTCTCCACGTCGGCAATTATTTTATTATCCTCCATAGAAAGTGACGCGCGATGAAAGGTAATCGGAAACGTTAAGAAAAAGTTATTAGATACAGAGTATACATGAACAAAATGAGGTTTGGGTCCAACCATTTTTAGAAAGGGGGGTGTCCGCTAGAGTTTTAACGCCGGGCGCGGTGTACTTCATTTCACGCGAACGAACAGTGGGCTACGATCCATTCAGCGAGTTATGAACACTTATTCTGGACTTTCTACTCGGGTTCATAGCACCTTTTCTGCATAACGGGATGATACGCGCCATCACCTCAGAGCCAGATCCTCCTCAAACGGACTATGTACTTTGTAGATAGAAACAAGAGGAGAATTCTTTCAATTTCTTTCATTTATTTACTGATTTTCCATAAGTTTGTTGATAGAAATTTTAAACAGAAAATTATTGTTGCTGTGGTGGAAAAGGGGGAAAGGATTTTAAAAACTATTGCCTATTAGAGTGGGATTTAAACGTTATGAATATTTATAAATAAAAATCGTCAATGGATGTTGTTAATGGGGAAAAACAATGAAATTTTAACGCTGGCGGGAATTCAAAATTTTAAAATAGAAGCCGGTAAATCAGGTCGGGAAAAGCGCGAAAATAAGGCGGATTTAAGGTCTCGCAATAAGGAAATCGATAAATATTGTAATTGTTATAAATTTATATCGCTGCTTACGTAACGAAAAAATTTTTAAGACATCGCGGAATGGTGTGGCTACGTCACTATTATGGTCACGTGACGTACCGTTAGACGCCATATTGGCAGTTTAGTGCAGCGCTAAGGGTTAGTGACGTGAGTCGGAGGTATTCGCGTGTTTTTTTAAATAATACATGCCCCGAATATCTCGAAATTAAAGTCCGACATCTCGTCAACGAATTGTTCGTCCAAGTGCATGTGACAGCAGTTTTGAATATCGCGGACCGCGTTTTGCTTCGGGTATTTACGATTGTCATAGCCTACTATTGGTGGTGTGCAGCTGTTTAATGTCTCCCTGAAATATATTCTTAAATCTCTTGGCGGGAATAGCGAATATGATCTAAATATCGGTAATTTCATTAATTGTGTGCGACCGATTAGCGTTTTAGGTTATTGTTGTAGTGAGTCACAATTTGTTACTACAGTAACAAATTTTTCTTGCCTCGCTCAAGTTGGCATTACTGGAAATTGTTATCATTTTCACTAGATGGAGGGGTTCAAATTCGTTTTGAAAGGTTTTCTTGAAAGCCACATTTTCCTTTGTGCAAAATGAGACCGAAGCAAAATAACTAAACTAGATTCACTTTTACTTTAACCAAATATTATGTTAACGAAAATTCAATTAAAGACGTTAGCTACAGCTTTTGTTTATTTTTGACAGGCTCGTCTTTTCTGCTATGGCAGCTGTTGTTGACATGGGAGAAGTTGAGGAAATTCACTCGAAGGAAGACAATATAAAAGGTAACACAAAAATTGAATTTTCTATTACTAAGCGCACATAAACGTCTATGTGATGTAAATAACTTCCACAAATAATCTGACATTTTAAACTACTTACGAGATATTTATGTCAAAGAAACCATCAACATACAATTAAGAATTTAATTTAGTTGTAGGTAAATAATATGTGTAATGTTAGAGCACTAATTAAATAAACTTCGCATTCGTGTTTACGTGAACGTGTAGCAGTGAAATTTTAGGTACATTAATGATGATGTTTATTTCATGAATTTCAAATATAAAATAGTCAAATATTTATAATTGCTGTTAATACTTGGTTTCAAGAAACTTTTGCATCAATCAATTTAAGCTTGTTTTGAATGGAATAAATAATTTATATTTCAGACAAATTAATGTTAGTAGACTTCAATAACTAATAATTATTCCTATTCAGAAAAATTATTATTCTTCGTAAATTATTTGTTAATACACTAGTGTTTGGTTATAACGAATTCGAAGCGACCTGAAAATTTGTTCGTTATAACTGCCCGTTTGCTAAAAGTGACCTCTGTATATTGTACATGTAGTTAAAGAAACACTCGAAAGAAAAATTAAATATTTATTCAGAAATAACACATTATTACGTATTGAATATGTGCAATCCAATGTATGTAACTTATGTAACAAACATATCAGCACCCCAGAGGTAAAGTGTGTTAAGTCACATTTTCTTGAAAAACTACACACAAGTCATATCAAAGTCCTGTTTCTTAAACATTGTGATTTGAAAGTTAAAAAAATGCACCTATGGAAAAAAACATAAAAAGTCCCCTTGCCGTTTGTTTCTGGAAAGTTACACTAATTTAACATTTTATAAAATGTTAGAAAAATTGCTTTCCTTAAAAATTTGATTTTTGTGACTTAATACAGTTTACCCCTGAGGTGCTGAAATAATGAACACTGTCCATTTTTGGAGCTAAACCATAGGTATCTCTTGGTTATCTTAAGAAGAGGTATGAAGGTTAAATTAGGATGTCCTAATCAATAATCTGCAAACAAATTTCACTTACTTTTTATGGTTTTCAAAAAAGAAGTAAAAATTACGATTTTCGTTTTAATTTTCTTTTTATAGAAACCATCGCAGCTAGGAATTTTTCAGTAGGACATTGTAGAGACACATTCTTATGAGGAATTTCATTTTCTTTGTAATTTCATCATTAAGAACAAACGACGCTCAACTTTTTATTTTCTTATGACTTCTTATTTCTTTCGTTGAATATCTTGAAACTGTAGGAAGTAGGAGAAATTTGTTTGTAGATTATTAGTTAGAAGAAAAATACACAATTTTATTCCAATTTAGTTCGTATCTCTTAAGATAACCAAGATCCCTATGGTTAGGCTTGATAAGTGGACATGCTGTATATGATAATTTGACGCAACTTCAACATTTCTTCATTATAAGCGAGCATTCGTTATATTTTTAGTTCATGTTTTTTTTATTTAATATTTCGTGAAACATCCAATGGCCACTATGCCTTTGAGATATGTAAGAGAGTCATCCCTGTTGTACCGGAAGAATTTAATGATAAATTACCTTACATGATGCTCCTCATTTAAAATGGCTCTCCTTACTTAGAAGCCAAAATACACCTTTATCAACCTTCATTCTGCAAACAAAAGCGGAGGAGTTCGCCAGATTAACGGCAAAACCCGATAAAGCGCCGTTTGTATGTTGAATCGACAGATTTAAAAAACGCTACAGCATTAGTATGGTAAGGGTACCTGAAGAAGCTGCCAAGGAGAATGGCAGCATTAAGTAGCAAGTATGCTAAAAATAATACAGTAGTGCTCAGTTATAATGAACTCCAAAGGACCAGAAAATTAAATGTTTGTTCAAAAAGAACACGTTATTACATATGTGTGTGTAATCTAGCATATGAATCATGTAAAATAGTTGATATATTCGAGGTCCTTATAATGGAGCACTACTTACCTTCAATGCAGAAGAAACTGATTTATTTTATAAAATTATGCTAAACACCATGTTGGGGATTAAAGAGGAAAGGTGAATAGGAGGTAAACATAGCTAAAAGCGTTTAACTTGTATGTGCCAATATGTGCCAGGAAGAAAGAAGAGAAAGCTTTTGGTTTTTGGGAAAATCAAGAAATCCGAGATGTTCTACCCGTGAATTACAAAAACCAACAGAGAAGCTTGGATGACATCGCAAGTGTTTAAAGAGGAATTAAGAAAATGGGATAGAGAAGAAAGAGAAAAATAACTAATATCGAAGAAAAAAAAACACTAACTGCTAGCACAACTAAAATAGTTTCCAAGAAATAATAAGAAGAAGAGGGATAATGTTCCCCTGTGGTTTCGTTCACCAATTGATCGAAGAAATAGATTTAGATAATTATCTTGATGACTTCAGATTTACCTCCTGATGAGTCAATTGTTAATGAATGTGCAGTTGAAGCAAACCATAGAAGCGATGAAGAAAATGGCGAAGGAGAGGGAGAAGAACTTTCTAGAATAAACATTTAATTTTTCTTTCAAGCATTTTTTATAACTACATACATATTTAAAAAGACTCATATATAGAGGACATTTTTAACGAATGACTGGTTATAACGAACAAATTTTTTGTATTTTGAACAAGAAAAGTTTCAGGTACAATGTGCCATTGACATATGTAAGAGAGTCACCTCTATTCTACTTGAACAATATAATGGCAAATTGGCAAATATAAATTATTGTTGTTCAAATCATTTTCAAGTAACAATCATGAGTGAAATAACGCTATATTATATTTAATTGTAGCTAAGAAAATTTTAAAATTTTCTTTTCATTATTTTCTAGATGGGATAATTCTAAATGGAGAAATATCAAGCAGTAAAGCAGAAGAAGAGAATACCTTAAGTGATGCCAGCGACGATGTTATGGAGGTAGATGGTGACCAAGAATCCGATCAAAATGAAATGGAAGTAAACAGTATAGAAATAGATGATGAGGAAAGTAATGACAGTAGTGTAATAGAAAATGTTTCAACAAATGATAATCAAGCCAATGGAATAGAAGTGCATACGATAGATAACAGTGATGATGAAGATGACGATGATGAAGAAGACGAAGATGAAAATGAAATTATAAATGAAGAGCTGTTAGAAGAGGATAAAGATGGAGATGTGCATGTGATATCAGAAAATGAAAATGAAGAAGAAGAACCGCAAGAAAGTTCAGAAGTAAATAAGGAAACTGTTAAGGAGTCTTCATCAGAAGACACTAATAAAACAACTGACCATACGATAGAACTCAATGACTCGGGTGATGCAGACATAGAAATAATAGAAAGTACTATACCAAAAGAAAACGGTAATGCGCACAGTCCGATTGCCGGCAAGGAAGAATCAAATGCAATAGAAGTTGAAGATGATATTATAAGCTTGGATACCCCAGTCAAAAAGTATAAAAAACACAACGCTCTAGCAAACTTAGATTCGCCGAGGAGAAGCGCAAGGAATCTTAGCCGCCAAACTAGTTATAAAGAAAGTGACAAAGATGAATCAAACAGTGACGAAGGTGAAGAATCGGACATTGAAGAAGTTCTACCTCAAGATCCTCTAGCAGAAATTGATTCTATGCAGCACACTGAAAAATCTGTTGGTATTACAAAGAAAAAGTCATTAAAACCATCAATCTCTTCGACCATTGTTGTGAAAGACACAAAACGACTTGTAGAAATTGCCTCAAAAAGTAGTCCGAACAGTAGTGGTAAAAAAGAACCAACTTTAGTAATAATTGATACTAATTCTATTTTATCAGGTCGTGGCCCCATTCCCATAAACCAGAAGCAACCAACCATCACGCAACCTTTTCCTGTGCTCCCGATGGCTGTTCCCGCCCAAGGTTTATATCCACCAAACATGCGTGCGACAATAACACCCATACCTATGCACAATCCCTCACCTCCTCACTCCAAATCAACTTCATTGCTGCAATCATCTCAATCGAAAACACTTCCCACAATACTCGCACCTTCATCATTATCATCACTTTCTACATTGCCTACACTTTTGCCAAGTGCAACAAATATTTCGCAATCACTGCCAACTAGTTCAGTTCAACCTGCTCCAATTCTGCCATCTCTAACAGACGATATGTTTGTTGTTGAAGCGCCCTCATTCATAGTACCATACGTATATGAAAAACCCCCGGTCAAAGATCTGAAAGAATTCCTTGATAATTTTGCTAAAGAAATTGCACATAACTCGAAACTTGATTTGGAAGAGAAATCAAAAATGCAGAAGGAAATTGAGAGTGAAAATGAAAAAGAAATGGAGAAAGAAAAATCAAACAAAGAAGAAGAAACAAAGAAGGTAGAAGAAGAAGGACAAAAAACTGGTGAAAATGATAAACCAGAAATTGAAATTACTAAAACTGAAATACAAGATTCACGAGACGATGACAAAGTTAAAGAAAAAGAAAGTGAAGAGATTTCAGAAAAGGATAGAAAAAAAGCGTCTGATAAGGATAATAAAGATGAAGAAAAAACTGATCAAAATCAGGAGAATGTTGCAAAAGAATCGGAAGTTGAACAATCAGCAAAAACAGAAAAAGAAACTTCCGATAAATTAAGTGAAGCTTTATTGAAATCGAAAGTCGACGAACAAGAAAAATCTAAAGCAGCAGCAGAGCAAGAAGATAAAACAAAAATAATTGATCTTGACAAACTCGAGAAAGATAAAACAACATCGTTTGAGGAAATGATCAGAAAACCCTATTCGTATTTTGATAGTCCTTTGGGAAAATTTTTCATGGACATTGGTCATAACTTAGTTCAAGAGTTCGTGCAGACTGATTTATTGAAGCAACAAAAACGAAAGCGTGAACGTGAAGGTGGTAAAAATATTGAAACTAATAAAACCATCACATCACTAATTAAAAACTTAGAGTATAGTAAAGAAAATAATGGACCTTATCATATGCCCGTTAGGAAATGTGATTTTTGTAGCTTTAAAACTGAGTCGGCACTTGCAATGGCTTTCCATTTAGAAACGCCCCATATGAAGAACTTTGTATATAGATGTAATTTTTGCTCTTATGAAGTGCGTAGCCCTCATGATATTCTGTTCCATATGGAAGCAGAACACACGGTCAGAGGCCGTTTGGAACGAGCACCTGCGTTTCACCAGTGCCCGAACTGTCCCTTCGAGGACAATCAGAAAGGCAAGTTGTCAAGGCATTTGGTGGCTTGCACGCGTAAGTTCAAACCTGAACGAAATTTGGAGCCTCCCATAGATTGGGAGCCTCCTGCAAAAATACCTCGAGTGCCTAGGATGAAACAGTCAAATTTAAGCAACACTGCAGCAATGTATCAAGCAATGGCGAAAAATTCACAATATCACATGATACAGAAGATGCAGAATGCGCAGTCAGCTTTAAATCGAGGAAGAGGCAGACCCAGCCTTAGCAACATCAAACCACCCCCGATCATGAGAACACCCACCGGCATGGTATATAAACAGGGCATGTCTGGAGGATCTGTTTTATTACCAACTAATTATCAACTAAGTGGAAATCAATTATATCAGGTATGAAATATAGAAAATTTCGAAGTTTTCATGTTTCAAATTTATTTCAAGTAGAATTTGTTTTTTTTATTTTGTTCTACAAATTTTACTTAGTTTAATTCAAGAGCAGACTATGTTAGTGTAGTTTCAGTACTAATTTGATTCAGTGTTTGTCTTTATTTGTTTTTAACTTCTATTTTTACTTTAGAATATTAAAATAATATGTAGTAATGAGTGTGTGCGTATATGCTAGGTGGTAGGTGGACAGGAAATGGGCAGTAGGATAGGCACAGGTGGCCCAATGACCCTACTACCAAACATATCTTCCGCTACCAGTGCACTTACGATTCAGGTACGCCCTGAAGAATGGAGATTCGTTCATTGTCCTAGCGAAATTTTATTTCTTTTAACACTGCTTCATTATCATGCTTTATTACTTACTTTTTTTAACCATTAACAAAGGGAAATCTTATGCCGAATACAAAATAATAATAAAAAAGTAATCTACAATTTAATACATTTATAGTTTAAATTGTTCTGCAAAAATCTTATGTTAAAAAATAATTTTTAACCCATTTCATGTGTGTTAGTTTATTTATTTTTTATTGAAAAATTAACAGTTATCATCATTAATAATAATTTTAGGCTTGTTTAAAGATGTTTATCTTACTGGATTTCCTTTATAGCAACCCACGTCGGTAAGTAAATCAAAACCAGTTCACCAACCGAGCATTTCAATAACTCCTCTACCTCGTAATTCATCTGCACCGATGCCGGTGACGAAACCAGGTGATTCAAGTGCAAAGAATTCGTTTGTGATCTGCGAGATCTGTGATGGTTATATTAAGGATCTAGAACAATTGCGGAATCACATGCAATGGATTCACAAAGTCAAGATTCATCCAAAGATGATCTACAATAGACCTCCATTAAATTGCCAAAAGTGCCAGTTTAGGTTCTTCACTGATCAGGGTCTCGAAAGGCATCTGTTAGGTTCTCACGGCTTGGTTACATCGAGTATGCAAGAGGCGGCCAACAAAAGCAAGGATTCTGGACGCTGTCCTGTCTGTGGAAGGGTACGTAAAATTCTTCTTAACCATAATCCAAATACCAACTATTAATCAGTTCAATAATAAAATCAAAATTATTTTGTTTTAGGTTTATCAATGGAAACTTCTAAATCATGTTGCAAGAGATCACAACATGACGTTAAAGCCTGCTCATCTTTCGTATAAATGCACAGTTTGTACTGCAACATTCGGAATGTACAAGCAGTTTGAAAACCACGTTTATTCGGCACATAGCGTTGTTGCGAAACGTGTTATGGATAAGAAGAGCTCTTCACCCAATACATCAATCAGTGCTGCCAAAAATGATTCCTTATTGAAACCCTTGAAGATCAATGATGAAATTACAATTATTCCGCAACTTCCCAAAGCCTCAGTTGGGGCCAGCATCAACAAAGAGGGCAGTCCGACTACCACTCTGGCGAAAAATAGTATTAGTGTAACTACGACACCTAGTACTAGTAAAAGTAAGTAAGCGTATATTCATTTTTAAGTAAAAACCAATAAGTTTTCTGAGATTGTTTTATAGCCGTGAAATGATTAATGAAGGTTTAAGGCAGATTAGTTGCAAATAATAAGAAAGAAATAATAAATTTAGAATGTCATTTTGCTTTTTAAACAAAAATAACTAACTAAATAAATAAATGTATGATCTTCTGCGGTCTTTGATTTATTATTTTCATCTGCGAATAAAATTTGTTCTGTTGTCAAACTTATGAAAAATGAAAATAAGTAAAACTTCTGAATTTTATGAACTTGATTGGTTGTTAATCAACAAAAAGTGAAGTGATGTTCTATTTTGCAAGCCTATATCTAAGTGTGACTGTATAAATTTGGTCTTTTCTGTATATTTGATTTTGAACTAGAAATGTTTAGTATACATTCTATTAATCGATCATAATTATTTTTGTTGTACAAGTGTTTACAGAATTCGTGAGTCTAAAATTGAAATAATAATTTATAGAGTCACATGAAAGGTGAACGATACCAAAAACTACTGCATTATTATTTAATTAACAATTAGCTGAATTTATTGGCATGAATTAGTATCCTCTCCATTCGATCAGCAACTGATTTTATCATACAATTAAAAATTCACTAATCAATCAATGTCAAAATTTTGTTCATAAATGTGGAAGCTCCAATTGATTAATAGCGTGTATATGTAGATAGACAAAATAAATTTAAAAGATCTGTTTTTTTGTCTATAAGTATACTTGTAGCTTCATGATGTAAATACTTTATAGCGAGTAGAAATATTTTGTTACAAAGAAATAGATTTTTACAACAATTAAACTGAGAATTTCAAACCGATGAAGCGCTACATGATACTCAACATTTTTTTTTTTTAAAACTAGTTTAATTATTTAAAGTTATTTTTTTATAAACATAAAAAACCTGTAAATAATAAGATAGGATTAAATTATTTTATTAACGAGCCCTAACGTTTAAATTATCACGACAAAGTTTGGTAATTGTTTTGACGCATGTAGTCCTGTTAACTGAAATTATAACTTGATTTCAATGTAAGTCCAATAAAGTGTATGTAAATATTGAGTGGTGTTTTCTTCTCTTTTTACCTAGGTGGTGATCTGAATTCGTCGATGACTCGAGCAGAACGTCTAGCCCGTCGTAAAACATCGTCAGCTAATAACTGAGAACGATAGACAAAACTCGTTTAGTGCAAATGTTGTACATGGTATGCAGATAATTATATGAAAATTGGATACATAATGCAGACAGTATATTTTAAGTTTAATACGATTTTAAAATGGACCAGTCTAGGTTAGTCCATTATAAATTAAACGTGTGCAAGCACTGAAGTTGTATTTACTTATTTGTAGAAAAAAAGTTAAAACAAGAACGTTTATTCTCAACTAGCTTGTATTAATAAGTTAAGTACTATTTATTTACGTAATTTCGATATATTTTTTCAATTTATTTTGCAGAATGGTATAGGATAGGATACTTGTTGCACTATAAAGACTAAAAAATAGAATAGAATTATGTAAATGTGTTTTTTTAGCGTTCGTAGCCTTGTTTTCAAAATAAATGAATAAATTTTAATGTTTATAACATCGGAATGTAATTTGTTTACTGTATTTATTTTTTTATAATTATATCTTCTTTCAATCACTTATTATATGAACAAATTCTGTTGGTGTGTAACTATTTTAGACGTTGTTAATATGCCTTGTTTCAAGTTTATTTAGCTTCAAACCAACCTTCTTTACTTTGAATTATCATTTAATTGGCTTAATAAAATTGTAAGTTATTAGCAAAAATAAATTACGAAAATTTTGTCTTATAATTATTATTTTTGTTGAGCAATAGTTTTATTTTGTAGAAAAGAGCTACATACGACAAATATTATAAAACATATGCCAAAAAATGTTTAATGTCAGGTAAGTTATGATAAATACATTAAAAAATATTAAATTCATTACATATTTGTTATTAATATTTTCAATCGCTAGTTGGTCAGGTCTTGTGGTCTACCTCCGTAAATTGTAACTCATAATGACATCAAAAAACTTTTGTTGCAAATTGGTTTTGATTGCAGTGAATCCCTCGAGCATCCTCTGTGCAGCTGTTTCAGCCTTATTTGGGGCCTCGTTAGCAGAAGCGTAGCTCGAGACTTCCACTGCAAACCAAACCTCCCTGTCCATGGTAATTCGCAAATGCGAAGTAATAATAATCAATAGTTTGAATCGCGACATCCTGCGATCACTTTTTGACACAACTTTGCACAGAAAATGACAAATTGCAGCTAGTTTGCAGTGAAAGTCTCGAGCTACGCTTCTGCTGACGAAGCCCCAAATAGGGCTGAAACAGCTGTACAGAGGATGCTCGAGAGATTCACTACAATCAAAACCGACTTGCAACAAAGTTTTTTAAATCTTTCAAAATGCTTTGACAGCACGATTGGCCGCCTTGTATGGGAGGATTTATTAAGTAGCAAAGTAGCTGCAATTTGTTTCCTGTACAAAGTTGTGTCAAAAAGTGATTGCAGGATGTCGCGATTCAAACTATTCATAACGACATCGTTAAATAACGAAAATCGTGAAGTGACTAATCAGCGTTTAAATGCAACACATTTCTATGTAATGATTGGTTAAAATATGTCACTCAGTGGTTTCTAAAATGTTACATAAAGTTAACTGTCCGATAAAAGTAAACGTTACTGTAGCTACACATGTTAGAACCATAGGAATATTTATTTTAACGTAGGTAAT
The DNA here is from genome assembly GCA_039766575.1 of Serrognathus titanus. Taxonomy (NCBI): domain Eukaryota; kingdom Metazoa; phylum Arthropoda; class Insecta; order Coleoptera; family Lucanidae; genus Serrognathus; species Serrognathus titanus. Next base: position 4,333,979 of record CM077911.1, read on the forward strand.
TAACTTCATGAAATATTCCAGAAACCCGACCTGAATCATTTTCGTTATTTAACGATGTTTTTATGAGTTACAGAATAGGAGGGTTATTCTGAGAGTTGACTTGACGATTTTGTGCAAATTGACCGTTTGTTTAACGCAGTCATTGTTCTTGTCCTTAAAAGTAGGATATAAAAAGTGAGTCCGTTTTCGTATCGTTATAAGTAAACGCAAGACGTCTTGAACTAGCTAAGCGAAATGCAAAATAAGTAAAAAATCACGAGTGAAAAAAATACGAACGCGTTCAAAATACACTTGAGGTTATGGTTTCCGAACGCAACCCTGTCAGTAATAAACGCAGTGTTCCCAATACTTCGCAATTTGTTACTTTACCGGTGATTTGGGATTTTTATTTAAAATAAGAATTAGGTAGTGCCTTCTCTGTACTTTTCCACTAATAATAAGTTACTAAATTAGAAAGAATAAAATATATAGCTATTTCATAAGTCATAAGTGATCACGAGGTCGAAAGGATAGATATATTCAATGATACAGTTTTAAACTAGCCGAAAATATTTTTAATTGCAGTTAAAGATTATTTATTTCATGAACGATTTAATTCACAATCAGAATTTTGATTTATTGGATTTTTTGACGTCTGCTTTTAGTTATAATAAATTAATTTTCCGTTCTTTTCATTTCATCGCCATCTTTCTGTTACCTAAGCAAAAGACATCTTCTTGCAAGATATTTTCATTTCATCGGCATGTTTCTGTTACTTAAACAAAAGATAACATCTTCTACAGAGATACATTTCTAATGCGACAGGAGAATGCACCTATATATTACAAAAATTCGATTGGGTACTACTTATAACTAGACAATGTTAATCTTCAATTTTAATTTTTCTTGCAAAAAGACCCTATACCATTTTATTGAATTTTGTAATTACAAATTAATTATTGGTAATTAAGTTAGTATTACTGAAATAAACATTATACTGGAAAGATCGTTCTTACTACAAACGCCTATACAAGACCGACTACCTATTCACGGAACCACAATTGCGAACTATCATCTGCCACATGTTTTACAACCGCTGTAAAGTACTGTGCATTATTTAAATTATCGTTTCTTGTTGCCGACTATATGATAATAAAATTCTAAAGATTTCTGAGTAATATTTTCGGAGATAAATTAGAAAATTAAGGGTGCCTAATATTTTGGCTAAGGCTGTATTTATATATATTAATAGCTCTACAGGCCTTTGTGGCCCATGGCATGAGTGACAATTCCTCTCCATTCCTGTCTGTCCTTCGCTTTTCGTTTCCACTCTTTTACTCCTAGTTTTTGTAAGTCTGCTTCTACTTGGTCTTCCCATTTCGATCTCGGTCTTCCTCTTCTTTTACTAGTCAGCTCTCTTCTTCCTAGTGTTTGCTTTGCTATCCTTTCATCTCCCATACGCTCCACATGTCCCATCCAACATATCCTGCTGGCCTTAACGAGATTTACGATGGGTGCGTCCGCGTATACGGTGTACAGCTCTGCGTTCGTTCTTCTTAACCATCTGTCTTCCGTCTTCTTACCGCCAAAAATTCTCCTCAGCAAACGCCTTTCCCATGCTCCTAGTTTTTCTTGTTCTGCCTTGTTTAACACCCACGTTTTACTCCCATAAAGTACTACCGGTCTGATTATCGTTTTATAAATCCTCAATTTTTCGGACCGCGAGACTTTACGTGATTTAACTATGTGCATTACAGATGCCACGCTTCGGTTTGCTTTGCTTATCCTCGCTTTTATTTCTTCTGTATCCTCCATCACTTTTTACCACTACTCCTAGGTAATTAAAACTGTCCACTTTTTCGAAATTGCACATTCCTCTTTCTTCTGTTCGTACTGTAAAGTACCTTCCTTCTTCTCCTGTTTTTCCTACCAATGTCATGGCTTTCGTCTTCTCTGTGTTAATCCTCAGTCCTACTTTTTGTGCAACTTTCTCTAACCTCATTACTGTATGCTCTAATTCGCGCCATGTTCTTGTTATTAGTACTACGTCGTCCGCATAGGCTAGACATTGGTTGCTCTTGTAATATATGGTTCCCCTAGTGTTTATTCCACTTTCCCTTACCACGTATTCCAACACCAGATTAAAGAGTACTGATGACAAAGGGTCACCTTGCCTAAGCCCTTTCTCAGTTCTGAATTTCCTTGTTGTTGCCCCCATTATCTTCACGGCTGCTACTGTGTCACGCAACGTCATCTTCACTAGGTCTATTAATTTACCAGGGATATTAAGCAGTCTTAAGATCTGTTATAATTGGGTTCTTTCTACAGTGTCATACGCCTGTTTAAAATCTATAAATATGGCACGCAACGCTATATCATACTCGTGGCAGTGGGCTTGGACTTGCTTCAAAGTATGCAACTGGTCTACTACCGACCTGTTTTTTCGGAATCCTGCCTGATAGTCTCCTACTGTATTTTCCATATTTTCCTTTATACATGCAGCCAATACTTTATACGCTACGTCTAGTAAGGCTATTCCTATGTAATTTGAACATTGTGCTTTGTTTCCTTTTTTGTGTAGTGGGAACAGTATTGCTTCGTTCCATCTTTGCGGCATTTCTTCTCTCTCCCAGATGTTTTTTATCACATCGTATATAATTCTAATTAACCCATCTCCTCCACACTTTATTAATTCTGCTGCTATTCCATTTTCCTCGGGACTTTTATTATCCTTCATTTTCCTTATTATTTCCTTCACTTCTGCTAGATTTGGTTCGTTTACTTCACTTTCACTCGTCTTCTCTGTGATATTCACTTCTTCAGTTACCGCTGGTAGCTCTGTCACCTTACTTAACACCTTCTGAAAATATTCTACCCATCTTTCTTTTATCTTTTCTTGATCTCCCAGCAAATTACCTTCTTCATCTTCAAAAAATAACGTTCTGCTCTTATAACCCGTTCGTTCACTTTTTATATCCTGATAGAAACGTCTAACTTCTTTACTTCGATATTTCTCTTCTAATTGGTCTAATTTATTTTGCATGAAAGCTCTCTTCTTCTCTCTACAAATCCGTTTAATTTTTCTCCGTTTTTCTCTATATTCCTGTACTGTATTTTCTGTTCTTTTACATAACATTACTTCTCTTGCCTTTCTACTTTCTTTGATCGCTTGTTTGCATTTTTCATCAAACCAACCTTTTTTCTTACTTATCTGTTCTGTAAATTTTGATGCGGTTTGCAATATTACCTTTTCCACGCTTTCCCATCTTGCATCAATCTCCTCTTTTTCTTCTATACTTTGCAATGCTCTCCCAATTTCTTCTCTATATCTCAGTTTCACTTCTTCATTCCAGTTAATTTTTATATTTACCACTTTTTGCTTCTGGGTTTCATTTCTTCTGTTGGGCAGTTGCTGTTTTATACAAACTCTCACTAAGAAATGGTCCGAGTCTACGTCTGCTCCCCTGCACGTCTGACGAAGATATCTGACTCCTATTTACTAAAACATGGTCTAATTTGATTCACTGTCTTACTGTCCGGCGAGGTCCACGTTCCTTTATGGATGTTTTGGTGGGGGAAATATGTACTCATAATTCTTAACGAGCTCTCCGTGGTAAATTCAATTAACTTTTCTCCATTGTTATTACTTACCCTATGTTTACTATATTTACCTATTACCGGTTGATAAAAATCTTCCTTACCCACTTTTGCGTTGAAATCGCCCATTATAATTTTCATATCATACCCTGCAACTGTTTTCATTACATCGACTAATGATTCATAAAATTCTTGCTTTTCTTCTTCTTATTTGTCCTCCGTAGGTGCATGCACATTTATCATTGTTATTTTTCGGAACCTTCCGTTAATTCTTAATAAACATATTCTTTCTGATACAGCCTCGAACTTGATAATTGTATGCTTCCAAATCTTTTTTATTGCGAACTATCATCTGCCACATGTTTTACAACCGCTGTAAAATACTGTGCATTATTTAAGTTATCGTTTCTTGTTGCCGACTATATGATAATAAAATTCTAAAGATTTCTGAGTAATATTTTCGGAGATAAATTAGAAAATTAAGGGTGCCTAATATTTTAGCTAAGGCTGTATTTATTTAATGTAATAATTCTGAACGTTTTACAATAGTTCTAACACACATTCCAATTTTGAATAAACAAGAAACGCTCAGAGCTTAAACTATTTATTACTAGTTAGTTTGATTCAGAAAATTTAAAGCTGGACGAATTCTTTTTTTGAAAAAAAAAATTAAATTAAGTTTCTGCGTTAATTCCTTTAATTAGTAACGACTTAAGACTGCATACGGCAATTGGAAAATACACAATTATATCTACCACACGATTTCAATTTCTATGACCCACTTTACCAGGCAGCAGATGCATTACAGATAAGATATCAATTATTCGCTTTTACTGCACGTGAAATTGATCATGGCATTGAAAAATCACCGGGAATTAGAGCATGCACGGCGAAGATTCTAAGCCTGCGTTGGCGAGCCTCGAAGGCGCGCTTAAAAAGAAATTTCCATATCAGAAGCTTCTAGTCGCTGTTAGAATTCTTCGACGAGAAGATGGCTACGATTTTCTTAGCTTTAAACTGTTGCATGTTGATTGCAATCCTGTGTTTGTTCAGTGAAGTGGCCGAATGCAAGCAGGTTTCTAGAAGACGTGATGTGCACCGGATCATTTTGAAGGAAAAAAATCGAAATCGACCTAAGGTAACAAATTATTCATAATTTTTTTTTAAATTTAATAATAATAATAAGAAAGAACAGTAAATTATAAATACCTACATACTACATGTTTCATTGTGAGTTGAAAATGTATGCTCATACGAGGGTCAAGCTGAATTTATTGAGAATAAAAAACACGATTAATATTTTCTAGGATATTTTAAATATGCTCGAAGTAATTCCCTTCAGCAATGATACACTTGACCATTCCTTCTTTCCTCTGTTCAAAAGCCTCCAACCAATCATCTTTCTGAATACTTTCTGACGAAAACCTTCTACCCCGCAAATTACTTTTAAGCCCAAAAAATAGCCAAAAGTCGCACATTGCTAAATCAGTTGAATACGGCGGATGTTCTATTATTTTTATATTTTTTTCCGCCAAAAACTGGAGAGTTAAAACTGGCGCATGGGACGATGATATTGTCATCGTGCAGCATAATTCCTCTATATAACAATTCTACTGAACACTTCAGGCAAACATTTTTCAGTGTACCTTTTAGCTGTAACTGTCTTTTGTCCATCTAGCTTAATTGCCTTTACTAGGCCCGTACTTCTGAAGAATACCGCATACATAACTTTTTTCATAGTTCGCTGCTTTTTGGTTATTGTTGGAGTTTTCTGATCTTCGAGAATCCATACACGATTCTCTTGATGGTAGGTACGTCGAAAAAGGGACTGTAAGTTTCGTCACGTGTCACTATTTTAGAAAAAAATTGATGTCCGCCATTATTTAAGAAATTTAAAGTTTCATGGCAAATTCTTACACGCACTGCTTTTTGGAAGCCAGAAAGGTGATGCGGCACAAAACGACTAACCACTTTTTTAAGTGCAGGTGATCGTGTATGATTATTCTAACAGCTGAGGATCCAATCTTGAGTTGACGCTCTATTACTGCATAAGTGGCTTTATTGTCCTCTTCAATTAATTTTTTTTGATGCCGAACAGAATTCCTTTCGCATTCAAATTCCTAATACCATCGGTAAATTGTAGCCAAGGAAGGTGCTTGTTCATTAAAAGCCGAATCTAAACTCTTTTTGCACTTATAAGCGCTTAAACCATTTTCAAAATCACAATAAATCATGATTCGAAAATGCTCTCTGGTTAATTCCATTTTTTTTACTTGTATCACTTTAAAAAATTAGTAACTTGCGTTCTAACTAACGTAACTTCAACAACTAAATTTCAAATGACAGATAAAAAGTTGCTCTAAATCATAACTAAACTATCAAGCGATAGTGAAACGTCGAGCATTTGTGCTGTTTTCCAGTGTCCGTTTGAGATAATTTATCAAACAATTTCACCGGGCAAGAAGCTACCTTCATTCTAAATCATAACGTTTTTCGCGGTCTACTAGATTTTTTATTTTCAGCTTTACCCTCGTATATTGCCCGCGCTTGTATTAAATCCCCTAATTCTGTACGGTCCTAATAACCATAAGGTGTGCGCTTTATGCCTTTTATTTTTTAATTCACCCGTTTCTCTCCTGTCTTCACCATTTTTCAAGTGTCAGTGAAACTACTGGTATGTCACAAGGTTACAATAGAAACTAATTTCTATTAAACGGAGGTTTATCGCCTCTTTTGTCGAATTATATTTTCATTCACCTTTTTATGCGAAATAGTTTTTTCTTTTGCTTTCTTGTCATCCGTTTTATTTTCAAACGATTAACTGGAGAAAGTACCTTCTTTTTCATTTTAATTTTATTTATTAATTTGATTTTTTAACTTTCCTCCGAAGGATCGTCACTTTTCGCTTGCACATGAATTCCTTCATACTTACTACGTTTCTAAAAGTATATTGAAACGAATGTGTTACTTTATTTTGTTGTTAAAATGAATAAATGTTCCTCTTTCGTTGCATATTACTTATTAAATATGTATTAATCATTAATTTCACAACTTCGTAATTCGTGCTGTTATTAAGAAAATTATTGATTTAACTTTCTTTCTTATAAAGTCTTAATTACGGGATTTAACAACACATTCTATTCCAAATCTTTCAGTTCTCCGTTAACACTTTTACTGGCACACATTCGAGCTTCCCACTTTTACAAGTTTTTTTTCGAACACATTTAGCCGAGTGGAAGTTGAGTGAAACTAGAAATTATGAAAGTATCACATCAAAATAAATGAAAGTATCAAGTTCATATCGAACAAGATTCTGTAGTTATCTTAATTAAAAATAATTTAAAATGATTATATTTTCAGAAGCACACTCGTCCACCCTCTCATCACGAGTTCACACGTGGGCCTTTCGAAAATTCGTACGACCCCTCTTTCGATCAGATCGGTGAATACACCAACCACCACGTTCGTTATCAGAACCGCCATCCAGGGGGCCCGAGTTATTACGATTCACCCCAAAATTACTACCAAAATTTCGAGAAATATCCGGCTCCCTATTCTGACTTTAATTTCCGCCCACAAGTGAGCGATGCAGAAATTTCCGCCAATCGTCACCACCACATAATGGACATAGAAGAATTCAACAAGTACCAAGATGGTTTCAAGGATAACTTAAGAGGCAGTTATAACGGTAAATCCCCAGGCGATTATGACCGTTATAAACAACTGATGGAACAATATAATAAGAAAAATGAAGAACAGTTTAGGATTAAGGTGGAGCAACAAAATCCGTACGCCGAAGAAAACCTTTCTACGATGGCGTCTCATAATTTCCCAATTGCTTGGCATCCACAAAATTTGGACAATTTCAAAGGTATTATAATATCACATTGTATTAGCTCCAAATAGGTAAATTTCCTGAAAATGCTATATCTTCAAAATCTGTCTGAAAGTGGAAAGTCTTTAAAAAATGAGATTTTAATTGCACTATGAGTTTTCTCCCATGCCATTTTATAGGGCGTTATTAAAAAGTACATTTTACGTTACTATTATTTACAGGCAATTGGAATCCAGTTTCAACTTTGGGAACTCTATCAGAAATGAAATACACCGGCAATAACATAAAAGAATTTCCCCATCAGAATATCGAAGACATAATTGAATTGACCACGTCAAAAGCATACCTACTTCCTTCCATGATCGTAGAAACAAACCTCACGAAAGGTTTGGCGACGAATTTTAATTTGGGTCATTCGAACGTCTATCATTCCAACCACAAGTACCCCAAGAGCAAGCCGAGCGAAATCTTTTCTTCAAAATACAGGAATAAAAATTTTAAGAACGGTTCGTACCAAGTGCACGAGGAAAACGGAGATTCGGGGGTCTCGTCCGTCTTGGGGAGCTTCCAAAATTTAGCCCCTGCGGCCTCCACGTCTTCGTACACTGTTGCGAGGAAACCTGAAAATTTTGCGAGTCCAAATCAAACGACTTTTGGTCTTAAGACGAAGTCGAGGAGGACGAAGAGACCTGCTAATTCTACCAAATGAAAATTCTTTTTGAATTTACCTTTTGCATTATGTCCGTTTATTAGAGTTATTTGTTTTTATACTTGTTAATTTCTGAATTTATTTATTTTGTTAATTATTTTTCGATTCTTTAAATCATTTTATTGATAAATTTTAGTTTAATTACAACACTTAACGTATTCCCGAAGAAATAGTCCTAAATTTTGGCCACGTTAAAAAAAGAGAATTCTACGTGGAAGATCATGTGATATATTTTAAACACGCCTCGTTTACAAAATAATGTATTTAAATACTACATAAATAAAACAATACAGATAAATCGATCTTCAAAATTAGTTAATGTACATTTTTACAAAATTACTGAGCGTAGTGACTTCTGTTCTTAAGTACTGATTTGGGTAGCTTATGTAAAGGGCTCGTCGGTGGCGTATAATCAGGTGCTGGAATGTAAGGTCCTGTGGGTGTCTTACTAAGTTTCGGAAGGACGAAGTTTTGCTGCGGATTTTGAAGGTACGTGAAGGTCTGAGGTTGATGGTTATTCATAGATTGGGGCAGAGGTGGCGTGAAATTGAAAACGTTCCCATCTCGTGGTGATTGTGGATCGAAACTGGAATCAAAAGCAGTGTTGCTTTGCCCCCCTTGTGGTTGCACACGAGGATCGCCCGCCCCAGCAAGCCAAGTGTTATTTCTGCAATTTTCAATAAATTATTAAATAGTACACGCTGCATTTAAAACGACGTACCTATCCTGCCCAGCTTGATACGCGTTTATAAATTGTTGTTGAGTGTCGGATTTATTCACGTCCTGTTCGGTGATACGTGAAGCTAAAATGGCCAGGGTGCAGAGGAGGATGATGTTTATCAACAAAAAGCCGAAACCTCGTGCAGTTATCGTCATCATCACACCAGTGGCTACCACCATTAAATCAGCATCAGCATTGCTATACTAGAATTAAATTAAACTTTTGATTGCTCCTTTTTTCTATCGACATTTATAGAAATAACACTATATTAAAACAATTGTTTTTCTTACAGCATTATACAGGTAGTCGTAGTCTGCAATGAGTAGACTTGTGAAAACGATATCCAAAATTGATATTATACAAGTCAAAGCGACCCAAGCCAAAGTAACAACTTTGTAATTTCTGATTTTTTTTCTGAAAGTAACTGAAAAAAAATACACTTTATAATGATCAATTTTAATAGGTGTTGAATACGTACCCCAGAATAAACACAACGATGAAACAATCCAAATGAAAGATAGACTGAAATACGTGCAGACGAATCCAAAAAATACATTATTATTAACTATGCGCGGGTCGAGAGCTAAAACCATTTCTGGAACTAAAATAATTACGATGCAATTAATGGCGCTGCGCTCTCAAAAGAAGAGAGAGAGAAATTGACTTACCTCTAATGAATTGAGTTTAAAATCTTAATTTTTGAAAATTAAATTAGGGAAAAATATCATTTAATCGATTTAACACAAGAGCTTAAGGAATAGTTTGATCTTTTTTAAATGGTGCTTACCGTTTCTTACGAATAAGTTTGCCATCGCTGTGGCCAATCTTTCCGGAAAATTCGTTGCGTATAATTCCGGTGCCCATAATTCGGTGCGAACTAAAATTCCTAATAGAGTCAAAACACACCATGCCACTGATTGACCCTAAAATTGAAAAATAACATTACACTTGAGATAAACAATACTATGAATCATTCACATATTTATTAATTAACAAGATTTGCTAAAGAATTATTTTATTATCATTTAGGGACTTATCTCCTCTATATCTTTATATGCGCTATTTTTTATAATAAAAAAGAATTTATAGCCTGTAAAAGTTATTACGGGGAATCCAGCTATTGGTTTCGCTTATCTGCATCACCACTCGATCACTTTAACTACAGGATATCTAGTTTATTGAAAATTAAGTTTAATACCTCGTCAAATTAATTTACATGCTCTAAATAACTTAGTTCCATTTATTACAATCTAACATATGTTTCACTTTAAAACAATTAAAGTGCCCTTGTCTATACAGGGTGTTTCGTAACTTCATGAAAATAAATTAAACAATGAAAGTTTGCATGAAAATGAATAGAATGAACCATTTTTTGTTGAACAAAGTGTTATTAAATTTTCGAGAAAATAAATAATTTTGTCGAGCGGGTAAACCATTTGAACGTCTCTGGTTTAAGTTTATGATGTTTACGAAGAACATGAGTGATGTAGTCTACTTTTAGTCATCGCCGGCCGGGCCGGGTAGTTTGAAGGCGTACGTTGAGGTGGTTGCACGGAAATTTACTGAAAAAAATGGCAGAATTTACAAATAGTGAGATTGTTGACATGATTTTAGTGTACGGTGAAAGTGGGCAAAACGCATTAGTGGCAAGGCGTTTGTATGTACAGCATTTTCCAAACCGACATTTGCCAAACAGTGTCACATTTCTCTCTGTTGTGCAAAGAGCGAGGGATACTAGAACTTTAAGGGCACAATGCGGAAGAGGTGGAGGACGGCAGCGTCCACAACGCATCCTAGGCAGAGAAGAAGAAATACTACAACTTATCGAGGAACATCCTTCGTTAAGTGTACGTGATATTTCAAGACAAACGCGTTTATCGTCGTCCATTGTTTTTCGCATTCTTCGCGAACAACAATTACATCCGTACCATATTCAAAGAGTTCAGGCTTTGCTACCAGCTGATTATGCTCTGCGCATACGATTGGTTGGTCGTTGGTTACTGCATAAACAACAGGTAAATGTGAATTTTGTTCATAATGTCCTGTTTACCGACGAAGCTATTTTTACCAGAGATGGGTTGTGCAATTTTCGCAACGTGCATTTGTGGGCTGAGGAAAACCCTCAAGCAATTCGTCGCTGCCATTTCCAACAACGGTTTTCTGTTAACGTATGGGCAGGTATTATAAACGGCACGTTCGTCTTGCCGAACCGTTTAGATGGACACCAATACTTAAATTTTCCACGAACAATCTACCGGAACTTCTCGATAATGTGAACTTAAACCTTAGAGCAACGATGTGGTTTATGCACGATGGGGCTTCACCTCATTTCCGACGAGAAAGAAGTACGTGCACTCTTCGACGAAATTTTTCCTGGTAGATGGATTGGAAGAAGCGGGCCGATCAGGTGGCCTGCACGTTACCTGATCTAAATCCGCTAGATTATCATCTGTGGGGACACTTAAAAGCGTTGGTATACGAAGAAGAAATCAACACGTTCCAAGAATTGAACGATCGTATTAACGCCGCATTTCTCTTTGTTCGACAACAAAACATGTTTCATAACGCTTGTGAATCATTACTTCGCCAGGCAGATTTGTGTTTACGAGCGGCCGAGAGTAGGAATTTTGAACACTTATTGTGACTCAGCCGGCACTGAGCCAGAGATTCTAAACATTTGTCAATGCGTTATCAGTTGAGGGTAAGTTTTTTTTTGTTTTTATTTCCGTTTTTATTTAGATGCACTTATGCACACATCTCATGTCCAACACGCTATTAATTTTTTTTCACGAAGTTGCGAAACACCTGTATAACTTGCATTTAAAAGTATTCGCTGACGAGAAATTACGAAGATTTTTAAGCAATAATTAAATTATATTAGAAATCCATTCTTAATATTCTTCGAAGTATTAAAGTGACCCTTAATATGCAAGTGTGTCGGGAGGAACACACCGAACGCCGAAAGTTTATACTCCCGATTTGCTCTATAATCAATTATTTATTTAGATTTACAGGAGCCCTTTTGGTTTGAGTTGGATTGCTTTCAAACTTGGTTTTCTAATCCTAAGGGATTTTCTATAAGTTTGTGGCAGTCGCAGCGAGTAATACACATTAACTAGCCAAGCGTCGTCTTTACTTCACGCTGACAAAGCTTGGGGTATTTAATTTTTATTAAGGTTAATACTTCTAGGATTCATTTAATTTTGATTCGTCATAAAACTCCTTTAATTATATCAATTTTTACTTTAAATATTTACGTTTTTGTCACTTTCTTTCTCTTAATAAATAATTTCCAGCTTGTTTCCTTCTAAAGTATCGTAAAGAAAATATTACGTAACACTTTTATTGTTTATACTTAATTAAAAAAAAAACAGTCTCGAACAATAATTAAAAAATATTTCCTTTTACAATCAATAACGTTTCGGAATACACATACACCCGCTGCTGACACATTTTGCTTCCAAATATCCTCTTCCTAAGGCTTGACAATAATTAGGACAAGAAACATGGCCCCCATTTGCGGTATACTTTGCGCATTGGTTCATTACATTTCCTGCAAAATCCAAACGTTAAAAATATTTCTTTTAGAGGAACATGGTTTTAAATCTAAATGTCCTTATCAGATAAGAGTGACGTGTCTCAGGAAGAATGTCATTATCATTAAAGCGTCAATTTTTTTTAAATAGAAACATTTGAGAATTTACTAAACCAGATTAAGTTTGAGAACGACTTCAAATTTCGAAGGAAAAAAGAATCTTGGTTACTCATTACTCGCGGGATGTAAAATGAAAAACAATAAAAAAATATGAAAATTAATTAAAATTGTGTAACTGGCAGTATAGAAAGTGTTAGGAAAGAGTTTATACATGTATTTCGGCCTTATTGGGCTTCATCAGAACTCTGTACCTTAAAAAAATTTGATTTATTTCTATACTGCCAGTTACACAATTTTAATTAATTTTCATAATTTTCATCTGGCAAGAAAACTTGATTTTAATAAAAAAATAGTGTAAAAAGAAATAGGTATACCTTCACAACTTTTTACTGCTAATACAACGACAAACAGAGCGATGAGAAATACAATGCGCCCCATTTTCTTACTGCTTGGTGAGGTCTCTTTTGACTTAATGCAGAAATCTCCATTTTTTTTCGCTTTATAAAACCTTGATAACCGCTCAGTATTTCCAGGCCATTAATCTTGTCCCATTTATTATCAAAATTTGTGAATAAATTATATTAAGCGATACGAAAGAAAATTCCAAGGGTGCGTAGGGATTTACGAATTATACAATAATTTTGCGTTATCGTAAAATATGGAAAAAATATATTTACTAATAAGTATATTGTACGTACATGTGAGTTCGTTATCTTATCGTAATGAATCAATAATTATGGCGAGCTTGTATAGAATATTTATTTGTTGGAGAAGTAGCTCCAAACTTTTTTAAAAGAATACACGCACGACGGTCCTTACTACAGAAAAGAATAATTTAAAAGTAATAGGGTTTGATTGCTAATGCAATAAATTCAACACAAACCATTGATTGCGCTGAAACGAGAGTTTACTCTTACAGAATCGGATTTGGATTTCTATTTGAATAACTAGGTACCCTTATAGAATCTGTTTAGATTTTTTTGTTTATTTAAATTTGAACGGCAAATTTGTTTGATTTTTTTTACACCAATCAGCTATTAAATAAAATGAACAAAAAAACTTATCGTTTATATTTACATCTTTAGTTGTTAGATTAAATCTATTTATTGATTAGAAAGAGCGTTATGTATCAATTAAAACGGGACTTTTATCTTAATACTTTTAATAGAAGATATGTACAGTAAGAATTGAAAGTATGTCTCCTCAATAAAATTTAAATGCGTGGTCCTCGGTGTAGTTTTAGCCATAATAAGTTTATTGGGGAGACTTTACTTTTAGTTCTGACTGTATAGTATACACCTACTGACATATATGGAGAGATCAGAAACTGTTTACAAAGTCGCGTGAACATTTAAATAAAAAAAAATTTGCATGGAAAGTCGTTGTGCAACCAATCAAAACCTAGACAGCGATTTAAAAATTTGTTGTGTTCTTTCTTATCTAACTTTAAGTGGTAAGAATTAATTTTGATTGTAACTAAACTAAACTGTAAGTAAGACCTTGAGGATCTAACAATAATAAACCAATTTCTTCTCTTTTGCTAAAAAAGCTACTTTAACTATGCAAATTTGTTTAATAAAAAATATAGAAAATCCAATTGATCATTATTTATTGAGATGCGTCATTGGAGAGTTATTTATAAGATTTCTAAATTTAGTACGCCATCCTCTCATTGTTTTTCCAGGTGTTATGTGTTTCATAAAAATTTTACAAAATTAATCTACCTAATGATAACTAATCTCTGAATAATAATACGGATAGTTTACAGCAAAATCAAAGTCAGTAAGATAGTTCAAATAAATTTATAAATGCGCATGAAAAATATAAGTATCTAACGACCTTTTCGATTAACTGTACTGATGTACAGATGAGAATACTTTGGGTGCACGCTAGTGCAGTGAATCGAAAATTCCGCAAGTGTTTCGAACCTTTGGTTTTCTTGACAAAGAAATTTAAATTGCATTTGAAATTAAAATGACAGAAGAAAACTTCCACTTACCACACCAAAAATGGCGGCCGTAATCCCGAGGGGTCTCAAAAGAGGACTAACACCCATCCTCGGGCACTAACAGACACTCATTCCAATAATACCTTTTACTATCAATGATGAGCAAGTACGCTGCTTTATGTAGCTGATAACGCAGTAGATAACGAGAAACAATTAGATATTTTAATATTTCATGAAATCGATCATTAAAATAGAGATTACACTGTATGATTTGATAACGGGAATCAGATGTACCTACGTACTTATCTACAAATAGTGCGCGAAATCATTTTGCCTAAAGTCTCGTCGTACGTAAAGAAGTTCGTCAATGTTTCAATAGAAAAATAGAATAAAAAACTATTCAACACTGATAGGTTTACCATAAACCATCCAATACCACAGACATGTGCCACTTTCTTTAGTTGGGGTAATTAAAATAATCTTGTAGTGTTGAAAAAACCACATAATTAACGATGATATTGACCGTGGGGAAAGTACCTAAATGAAAAACTAGCAAAAGTTGTAAAAATGGTTAACGATTGCACATAACTTCATAATTCAAACAAAAAGAAACATAAAAATAGAATCAACGCTACGAGATGAAATTCCTCGGAAAAAAGAAACGAGAATTTGAAACAATAAAGAAAAGATAATTAGGCTTGTTAGGAAATGAACATACACGGAACCTACGAAAAGTATCTGCGTGAAACGAGAGCGTAAAAAGAAACAGAAAAGAGAGGCCAAGGAGAGCATGGGACAAAGAAGTAAAGGAAGTAAAAATGGAAAGATGAATAATGTGCAGAAGTACATACAGTCGTAGACAGTTAGAAAAGAACGAAAAGAAAAAAAAATATTATGCCAAATTCGACCTTAATTCCAATAGTTATGCGTTTCTACAGTGTGTCCCAGATGAAAAAGATGATTTATTAACATTAGCTTGTGTGGCGGCCAATCCTAGCATTTCAACCCGGAAAATAGAAGCGCAAGTTAATGTGTCAAAATCCAAGGCATCAAGGATATTAAAGAAACACAAGTTCCATCCTTACAAACTACAAATCGTTCAGACATTAAGACCAAATGACCATATTCGCAGAGCTACATTTTGCAATTGGCTTATAAATAAAATAACCGAAAATGGTGACTTCATCAACCACATTTCATGGACTGACGAATACTAGGTTATTTAATCGACATAATGAGCCCCACTAGGCCTTGGAAAATCCACATGTAGTTGTTCCAGGGCGAAATCAGGTTCGATTTGGCTTTAATGTTTTTTGTGGAAAATTGGGAAATCGTTTAAACGGTCCCATAATATTTAATGGCAATTTAACTGCGCAACAATATCTAGAAATTCTTCAAACATCCCTGGAAGATTTACTGGTTGATCTACCTTTAGAACAACATTTGCAGATATGGTAACAGCAAGATGGTGCTCCTGCACACAACGCTGGGGATGTAATTCATTATTTCAATTATCGTTTTAATAATAGGGTAATAGCTACAAATACAGCTAACCAGTGGCTACCTCGATCGGCCGATTTAACACCTCTGGACTTTTATTTGTGGGCACAGTAAAAAATAAAGTACACGGGAGTAGTTTCAATTATCACAACTATGAACAATTGCGTGAAGCAGTGGTGCATGCATTGCTTACTATTAGCCGCAATACCTTGCAAAATGTCAGTGTTATAAACCGATGTCGAATGTGCTTAAGGAATAATGGCCAGCATTTTGAACATTTATTGTAGCTTTTTTTTGTTTTGTCTTGATTTATATTTTGTGTGTAATAAGTAAAGGCAACCCGCTTACTTGATTTAAAATAAAAATATTAAATTTTTTATTTAGATATGGGTTGTGATACACGGTTGAAACGAGAAAAGAAAATGCTATTTAATCGTACAAAAATTCAATATAGCATCCATTTAAAATAAGAGAGTTGCTATCACTGAAAAAATTTTTAGGGGATGAAAACGCGTCTCATATTTTCTATGATTTTGAGTACTTGGTGATCTTAATACCAGAGCGCTTAAATATTAATATTACATATCGAAGTATTAATTTAGAAGTGGTTTATGAAAGTCATACATAAATATTATAAGCACATAATTGAAAAGGCAAACAGAGCAAAATATTTATTTGATTAACAATAAATACAAAAGGTATGAATAAATCCAGTTACATGTGATGAAAATGATATTCTTGGAGAAATTGTTGATGATGCTTTTGCCACTATATTTGTTGAATGAAATAAAGACTTTTGAACGCGGGGTCCAAATCTTCCTCCTGTTTCTTTAAAGACGATATATAAAGGAGACATAAGTTTACCTGCAGCAGAAATGAATGGAAGAATTGTAGAACTGTGAGTGGTTTATTGTACGATTGCATTCGATGACACCTTTAGTATAATTGTTCATTGATGAATTTTCTTTAATATAACTATGTTAAACTTTACTTAAAATAAAAGGTATTTGAATAAAACACATAAAACCAAATATTGTGTTTTGCGCATCATTACCCTCCGTGTCAGGTAATGGTGCGCAACGTGTCATTTTGAAAAAACTAACGTTTATTGAAAAAATGACACCATTGTACTCAAAATTAATAAACTTAATCATATTTCATTGATTTTCAGGTTTATCATGTTAAAAATAAAAAATGTTTTCACTCAAACAATTTTTTTTTTTCGTGAAAGATTTTCTATAACAAAAGTCACATTCATAGTCTTTGGCAGAATTTTTCCCGCTGCATTCGGCGTGTGCCCAACGCCCACAGCGAACACATCTAAACCAAATTTCTTTATCTTTCCCGAATTCTCCGCACAAAAGACATTTCTCGTTTTGACTTGAACCGTTTACCTCCATGTCATCTAATTCCTGATTCTCAATAAAATCTTTTACATCAATTTCTTCACTTTCCGAAGTCTCAGAGTCAAGTTCGATATTCCTTTTGTTTTTTTGGTTTGTTTTTTAGTTTTTTGGGTGCTGTTCCTTTGGCCTTTCTCTTTTCGTTCTTATCTTCTCGAGTATAAAGACTTTTCTTCCTTTTTTTGTTGTTTTTCTTCTAGAATTAACTGCATTCGTGTATCCGTTAGCACTTCTGACTTTAGTTTGGTGCTTTTTTTAGTTTTACCTTTAGCAGAATATACCGATAATGGTGCCAGTTCTGTAATACTAACTTTCTCTGCAATTGAACTGGTTTTGGACTTTTCTTTGGTGTTTGTTGTTAATGTTTGTCGATGTATGGCTGGAGTGTTTGAAGTCGATGGCCCGAGATCAAGAGAACTTGATAATTCTAAGTTGTTTGCGGGGAAAGATATTAAGGGGAGGAAGCGCTCATTGCATATATAGCACTAGTATTTTTTCCACGCTCCCAAGATATTTTTGATCCAAATTGACACCTTTTGGTCCCAGTAGTTTGGTAGGTTTCTGAACCGTCGATATCCCTGTCTCGTCAACATTAAATATTCTACTTGGAACAAATTTGTATTCTTGTAGCAAAGATTCTAAGTTTGTGAAAAGCGTCTTAACTGATTCTTCATTGAAAGCTGTAATTCTATTTACACTTGTACCCTCAGGTTTTCTTATACTGACTTCGGGGTTTCTCTTAAGAAATAATTGTAGTCATTCTTTACCCGCCTCTTGACGCATTTTGTTAAAGACATGTTGTATCCCATTGGCTTCAGCATACTGAAAAGCAGTTTTACGTAACTCTATCAGAGTTAATCCATGAAACAACTTGGCCAACTTAAGAACGTGATCTGCCATACTAGCTTCAATCTCAGCATGCCTTCCTAATTCTGTCTTTTGCGAGCTCTCAGTGTTGCCTCAGAAATCTGGAATGATCTAGAAACTTCCCTGATTTTTCTAACGGAATCAATTACTTCAAGAGCCTTCTGTAAAGTGTCCCCTGTCCAGGTCCCGATATTCGTTCTTCTCACGTATTTGTTAGACATCTGATTTTTGCAAGGTATTTTTACGTAATTAACTTCTTAATAGGTCTACTGTACTGCTCTCAAATTAAGAACTACCATTATTAATGTTTTAAATTAAACAAAAATGTAATTAGCAATATATTGTGAAACTAAAGAGTCTTACAAAAATTGCTCGAACTAAAAGAAATGAAGCCCTCATTCCCCTCCTCTCATGCATATATTTGCAAGCTGGAATTGTTACAGAGGACAACTTAAAGGAAAATTACTTTGTCGTTAGTCCTTTATGGCTTGACGACATTAAAGATAACTGAAAGCGTTTATTTATGAAACGACTTGCAAATTAACTACAACAACAAATGATAAATTATTATTGTAGCAATAAATCAATTCAGGAGTACAACAAAGTAAGATTTTATTAAAACAGTAAAAAAAGTATCACATATTGTCATCACGCGGCTATTTACAATAGTTCGTTTATTAAAATTAACTTACGTTAAGCCTAAAATCTAGACACAGTCTCGTAATTTGTAAAACCTGAAATGAGAAAGAATAAATAAAATGGGAAACAAAGAAGCTTTACAAATAAAGTGGCACTAACTTTCTTTGGCAATATCTGATTCCTCATCACCGTTTTGGGTTTCTGTTGGCAAGTAAGTCCAAGGGATCTGCCGCCTTAACTCACTCATGTAGGGTTTCCTCACGAGCTCGTTCGACTTGAGCAAACCCGCGCTGTTTCTGAACCCGGAAGTTGAGGGAAGATCTTCGCTATTCGAGATTGGGGGTTGAACTTTCATTTCACGAAGTTCATACTCCATCGTTTCGTCTTGGAAAACCAAATTTCGATTTCCGATGGTTTCTGGTGCATTTGCTTCAGTCGAATCGTAAAATTCATGCCAGATTCTAATCCGCGTAGACGATGAGTGGAAGTGGGTGGGTCTCTTGGGAATTTCGTCGGAGAATTTGGCCCGGTAAGCTGCTTTGGCAGCCTTCACGACGACCATTATGAGTACCAAGTTGAGTACCCAAATAAGACCACCTCTTGCAGAGACGAACGTCATTAAAACGGAAGCGGCTCCAGTTACTAGTAAGCTGGCTTCGCCTTTGAGCTCGATTGACTCGTTGATGTCGATGCCAATTAAATGCAACCAATCGGAAAAAGTCTAAAGGAAAAAAATATGATCCAACGCGTTTGCAATTTCCAAAATAAGTAAGTACACATTTCCTGTGAGTAATACTCAATCGATTTGGAGTAGGTATTAGAAAGCATCTGTGTGAGTCATTCACATATGTAGGCTTTATCTTAAGTTATCGAATAAATGCGTCAATACCCTTCGAATGAAAATATGTTTGCTACTAGTATGGTTGACTCATTATTTTATATCCATCGTACTATCTCATTACTATCTTCATCGACGCTGTATATGTGTGTAAAAAAAACAAAACAAGTTTGAATAAACTAATTAATTAATTTTTAAGATAAATTGAGAGTGAGTTGATGGTCAATCAATAAAATAATTTAGTTTTTTTTATTACTGTTTTGAAAAGTAACTTATTTTAGTTTTCTTTTTGCACTAGTACAAGAAAAGTAGTTTTAACATAATTAAACCATAAAAACAATCATTGAAAATTATTATATTCGCGATATGGCCATCACTCGGATGATTTGCTCACATTTCATCCTTATGAATAAACATAATCGTTCATATGAGATACCGATTTTATAAATTTTTAAAACTATTATAAAATAGTTTGACTTACGCCTGTGCTTGGAGTGTGTACTCCAAAAAAAATCGCACAAAAGACGTCGAAAAGCGAAATCAACACGTTCAAGACTATCCACGGAACATAAAACGCCAAAGCTCCGCGCTGTTTAATATGGCAAGCGGCTCCCACTAGAAAATAAGCATGGCAAATTGAAAATATGAAAGTATTTTTTATTGTAAATTGCATGCTCACTCAGTAAAGCCACAGCTGCAACGATCCATGCCGCGTCCAAGATGAGGTATGTCATTATCAGGGCGCCAAGAGTATTCGGGTTCAACGTAATCATTGTGCTGTTGATAATTCCCTCCATAATATTCGGGGGGTTGAAGGCTGCGAAAACAATGTCCGTTGCATTACTGCAATTGGGACCTGAAAATTTAAAAGAAAAATTTACTTAGTTTTCATAAATTAAAAAAAAATATATATTTAAATTTAATCAAAAAATTCAATCGGTATTAACTCACTAAGTTTCAAATTTTTTATTAGAAAAAGAAGAATTTTCATCTTCATCTTTCCACGACAAAATTTACGGGGGACTTCATTAAAAATCATGTTGCACGCTAACCATTTTTGAAACACTCTACATACGGTAAAATATATTTTTTAAGTTATTGCACTCAATAATGCAGAAAGAAAAAATTCTATCTCGTACTGTAAGAGCTATCGGAGAAGTGATTCACTTATATACTGAATGTCCCGAAATAACTGTCCTAATTTTCAGAAATGATTGAAGTACCTTTCCTTGGGACACCCAGTATGAAACATTGTATTAAAATTGAAAATAATAAAAAAATATAAAATTTAATTATATTTTGAGTTTTACTTACTTAAGAAATAATTAATGTACTCATCATTTCTAGTTTCTGCGGAGCACTGCCTCCACCAATTGATATAAATGAGAGCGTACAGGTGAAAACCAGTCTGAACCTAAAAGAAATTTGGTTAGAAGTGTAAGCAAAAGCTTCGTACTTCATACATGTTAATTCGACCGTTTGTTTATTTTCCCGTTTATAACATATAAAGAAGAACGTAAACAAATACCGTCGGATTCTAATAAATTCCGGTATTGTGTGGATCTGATAAGAAAACATTACGTAAGAGGTATTTTTTTATTGGGAGTGATTTTTAAAATGCCGAAACTAAGTTCGAGCTTAATTAATTTACCATTGTTTATGAAGTGCTGTTGCAGGTACTCGTTTAAGATATGTGAATTTAATTTCGCCCGAAACGTTGATTCATTGATTATGGTTCAATTATGTGCAATTTAGCGTGGTAGATCAAATCTTTATTAATTTCCGAATGTGTGCTCACGAAATTGCGGAATTTGTTTTGGAGGAAAAAGAAAGTTTTCATCCAAAATTGAGCAAACCTTGCATTCCGCTGAAATCCATGTAAAGTCAATGCCTCTTGCAAATGTTTTCAGATTTTTCTGACTGTTACTAATCCCATTCTTGCCATTTGAGACTCATGTTCTTAGTTTTTTCAGGATTTATAGAGTTACCATTATACGCCAAGAAGAGCTAAAAATTGGTAGGCAAGAATTCTACTAAGTAGAAGCAAAAAAAAGAATACAATATGATAAAAATAAAACGGATAAATACATAAATAATTTATTTACTGTACTGTTATGTGAGGTAGAAATGTTACAGCTCTTAGGTCCACAAATAACAACTTAAAGTCATGGAAATGTACTGTGGAGAAGCGCTGCACAAGGATAAGGGAAATCATAAAAATAGATTTTAATATAACTCACGAAGTATAGAAGAATGATTTGGCAGCTAAGTTGCCATCTTCAGTACATACACTACCAATTTAAAAGCACTTCATAAAACCTAAAAGCAACTAATCATAATCAAATAAGAATAAATCAAATAATACAGAATAAGTATTAGTCCATTCTCATGAAAAAAGTTCTCATTCTACCGAATAGAGAACCTTCATAATTCCCTATTATTTGATCTGCCTTAAATATTTAAAAATATCCCTGAAAAATAATAAAATATAAATATATATATATATAAATAAATCGTGTCAAAAAACAGCCAACAGATTAGAGGAGATCACACCCACTCATCACAAGTTAAGAGCACTTCAGTCTTTAAAATTTATTTGAAGTTCAATATTTTTTGGCTCGATGTGGAATACACCTTATATTTCAACTTTTTCAGGAAATCTATCTCGGAGAATCCTCTCCTTATCAAATATCCAGAGCAAATGCGCTTAACTGTCTCTAGCACCCCCTTATATATAATTTAGTTCGGGACATCTAGCGGCTGATTTTTGATCTAACAAAAACGGCATATTGCGGTCGATTTTAATGTACATTAAAAAAATTGTATATTTCTAAATATGGTTCGTCCAAAAAGCAACCTACAAATTAGAATAAGTCAAATAATATGGAAATAGGCATTGGTCCATTATCTGATTTCATTAAATAATTCTTATTTTTTCGAGTAAAAATACTTTCGAAGCATTTAATTCCCTGTTATTTGATACTTCCTTAATTAGTTTTAAATTATCCTTAATAATACCGTGTCCAGTATTGTAAATATGTTGGGCAACACTTGATTTCTCAAACCTGTTATACCGGTAGTGACTTTAATGTTCCCCAAACCGTGTTAATATATTTCTTTTTGTTTGTCCAATATATTTATTAACACATTCATTACATTTAATTTCATAAATTCCAGATTTCTGCTCAACTTCAACTTTATCTTTCGGGTTTCCCAATAAATTCTTTATGGTACTGTTGGCGGAAAAAGCTAATCGTAAGTTTTGAGTTTTAAAAATATAATTTAAACGTTTACATCTCTTTGCATGTTTCAAAATTGCTTTCAAATAAATGGCGAGTTTTTTGAACAAGTTCGAGGGACCGCAATGGGAAACTGTTTGTCTCCGTTTTTGACCAATTGATTTATGAGTAAATTCGAAAATGACGTAAGAGAAGATAATCAGTATTTTCCAAGAATTTAGTTGCGTTATGTTGATGACATTTTTGCTATTTTTGATACTAAGAAATGTAATTTGGAAGATTTTTTTAGATAAATTAAATTCAAAATTTAATAGCATTAAATTTACATACGAAAAGGAAAAAATTGGTGCAATTAATTCCATTTTTAGATACTCGTATAATTAGAAACAGCAAAAATGAATTAGAAATTGACATTTGCCGTAAAGATACAAGTACTAGCCGGTTTATAATTAACGAATCACAACATTCAGTACAACACAAATCGCGGCTCTAAATTTCTTAGTAAATAGACTACTCTCATTTCCACTTACTAAAGCCCGATATGATTTAAGAATGTTGCGGTTCATAGTGGTTATACTCCGCAAATAGTAGACAATATAATTAGGAAGATTAGCTATAGCAAACGGGTCCAAAATTCTAGCACTCTAACATTAATTTCGTCTCCAGGAAAATTTGTACTAAAGTTTTAAATTATATTTTTAAAACTCAAAACTTTTTCCACTAACAATACCATAAAGAATTTATTGGGAAACCCGAAAGATAAAGTTGAAGTTGAGCAGAAATCTGGAATTTATGAAATTAAATGTAATGAATGTGCTAATAAATATATTAGACAAACAAAAAGAAATATATTAACACGCTTTAAGGAACATTTAAGTCACTACCGATATAATAGGTTTGAGAAAGCTTTATTCGGTAGAATGAGAACTTTTTTCAGGAGAATGGACCAATACTTATTCTGTATTATTTGATTTGCTCTTATTGGATTATGATTAGTTTCTTTTAGGTTTTATGAAGTGCTTTTAAATTAGTAGTGTGTGTACTGAGGATGGCAGCTTAGCTGCCGAAATACGTAATATTTGAGTGATGGTTTGAAAAATGCGGTAATTAACTCTTACAAATACAAGTTTTTGATATAAAAATTATTGTGGGCGGAGATTAATTTTTAATTATTTCTTAAACCACAGTCTCCTTTACTATATTTAGTGAATAAATATATTCAAAGAACATATTACGGAGGAAATGACGGAAGGAGTTTCAAAATAAAAGACGAAGAAAATTCATCGAAGAAGAGCATGGAATGGGCAGCAGAAAATACACTGTACTAAAAGAATGTAAAAAACGTTTATGTTTTTGGTTAAAAATCACCTGCGCCAGAAGTACGCAAATTTTAGCCAAGCCAAATAATAAATTAAATATCTGTGATTGCAGCTTCGCCTGAACAATTAGCAGAAAAATCTGATAACTGCTCTAGAAATGAAGTCTACTTGGAAGCACTTCAATAAGGGAAATTATAAACCATAGAATAAGGGAAAAATGATGACTTAATGGGTTCTAAAATAAAAAGATCGGAGAAGAGCTTGGAACAAGGGTAGTTAAGCAGTTCGTTGAATAATTACTTAAGTTTTGTATTTGTAAAAGTAAATATAAAATTCTAGAATGATTCCACAAAATCAGGATTACAAAGACTTCATAATCCTGTAATCCTATTTAAAATCCTTGACGTCATAAGCAGAAATACGCATTTATGTAAATCCATTTTAAAATAAAAAATGTTTTAATTATGTCTACTGACGACATACGTTGATAAATAAATGTTTATATGTATGCTTTACATCATTGGCCCGATCCTAGTGACCCCCATTTAAGTCCGCTACTGGAATTACACGGTCATAATTTGGTTTGACAAATTGCCAGTTTTCTCAAAACTCAAACCCTCACTAAATTTCCTGATTGACAGAAAAATTGATATCAATCGAGTTTACGACATTTTTATGATTTGCAACTTTTTTTCAGCAATTTAATCCTTGATTTTTTCTTATCAGGCGCCCAATTATTAAAACGCAACAGTTTATTGTGAATAATACACACTTTGTTAAATTCATACAGTTATGCCGGTTCACAATAAATAATAAATCATGCCCAAAAAATATGTAAAAGCATTTCAAAATTTATTCATTTTATGCGTAATGTGTTTCAGTGGAAACACATTGCTCATTACATTTCTTCGTCTAAAAGACTGACATTAAATCGCATTAACAAAAACCAGCTAATTATTAATACATATAACAAGCCGGTTTCTAGTAAATAACATTTTTTGAGAGTAGGATCGAAGCACGTGCTAACGATGGAAGAGAAACTTAAAAAACGTAATACATACTTACTATTGTGAAAAACGCAATGGAAATGCAACAAAAAGTATGTCCGCAATATATACCCATGCTACACATGTGCTTACATTTTTAACACGTTTGTAAATAAAGCACAAATTATAAAGTCATATTTCCCTTAATTTACGATACGAGCTTTCTTAAAGCCGCAGATCGAACATCATACTGATCGCAATATACAAATGCTGAGAAACTGATTAGATACGATCATATTTTTGGATTAGATTTGCAAAAAAACGTGCGTACGCCAGTTGCCTACATATACCTGATGTTTTTCATTGGCCTGCGTTATTAATATTATTAAAAACATTCCCGTTCAAGTGAGCAAGCCGATAAATAAACATACAACATCTGTATCGCGGTCGATGGTGTTTGTAAAACACCGAAAAATTATTTAGGGAGAGCGAAATAGCCGAGATATGATATGAATCTTTTTTTTCTTGTAAATAAATTATTTGGATAAATATTTGCTCACGACGTCAGAAGTGTTAATTTGTTGGAAAAGTTGGAGAGGACGAAAGCGTGCAAACTTGAAGACGATTGTCCTTAGCTTAAAACATTGGCGTCAATTATATCACAGATCTGAGAAAAAACCAATTTAATCAAAATTTTGGTTTATTTATAACTCACAAAATATACCTCACGACTTATCTCATTATTAAGTAGTTTGTAAATTAACACGTTTTATTTAATTAAAAAGTTGAAAAGACGAATACTTACAATAGTTACTTATTGGTTTTTGCAGTGGAGAATAACTTACAATTAGAAATTTTCTGGCACAAAAAAATATCGACGAAGAAAATGAAGCAAATAAAAAGTATCTTTAGAAGGAACTGAAAAAGAAATACCCCATAGAATAAAATAAAAAATAATAATGCTATTAGGTACTATCCACTAAAATTTAATATTTGGCGAATTTTCGTTTTATTTTTTGTAAATACAATTATCTTCCTATTTAGTTTAAAGCTCACAACCGTTTTGTTTCGTTCGTTTATATTCATTTAGCTATTCAAATTCTTTCATGAAATGTTTGAAGATGAAGTAAAAATAAATCTATTAAAAGCACTGTAAGGGTTTTTATTTTTCGTTTTAAGTTTCATTTGGACTATGATTTCAAGATCTTGACTCGTGGAGAAACTTTCATCAAACAAAACACAATAACTTGCAACTTTCAGCAAATATTGATAATAAAGTTTCTCATCCTCGTTTGGTTCATCAACCCCTGGACTTACTACAAAGTCAAATTTTATATTTTCATAATCATAAATATTTTTCGCTCGTTAAGATTTGCATTGTAAACGTGAATTCCTTTTTTGCGCACGGAATACAAACGGCGAAGGCACATTTTGATTTGCTATTTTTAAACCAAATTTAATCCATATTAATTAATACTAATCGAGGCCCGAATGATTCATCATTGAGGTGTAATTTTCGTCACTTAACGACTGTCTGCAGAAAAAATAAAAGAGAAAATGTTCTTGTAAACATTTTGGTGATTCCTGCTAGGAGATTTGAATAAATATTTTTCAGTCAATTATCCTAGATTTAAAAATGACTCGTCGACAACTTATTGTTATTTACTGTGGAAATTATATACTCTACGATCGCCTAATTCTAATTTGAAGAAACTAATTTTGTTTTCATACAAATTTGTCTAACGTGGATATTTTTTAAATAATTTTTTCGCAGTTTAAAAATTTGATTTCTTATTCAGTTTTTATTTTTATTTCCCCTTGCATATAACGGCATTTCTTTCTCTTATTCTATTTTCGTTGACGTTTCACTGTTTCCAACTCTTCCTTGATTTCATTTCGCGGTCTATTTTCTTTCCTATTTATTAATATTAATGAATTTTATTAGCTGAAATTCACGAAATTGAAAAATAAAATATTTAAATAAATCAATTAGCGCGCAAAAATTTTTGTTAATCAAATTAGAGAAAACGATGATGCGAGTGTTAACCAATTCCCCGAGATTTGCATAAATTTGTTAAATATAGTTTCCGCAAGTATAAAATAATTGAACTGATCAAAAGCGCAAATACTTATGTAGTCTTGAGACATTTCTGGAATATTTTCGCGTTGAATAATTTTATTAAGCCCGTGATTAACGCTTATTTCGAAAAACCAATTCGCATTTACAATCTCTGTTTAAGAATTAAAGTTTAATTTTCATAATTTTCATCTGGCAAGAAAACTTGATTTTTTAATTTTTTGGTTTAAACAAGAAATTAGCGTTACGATTTTTTTAATTTTAACTCGTTATTTTGTATTCTTCAGTTTTTTTATTTAAAAATACTTAACATGTTATGATGGTCACAAAATAACCAGTAACGTATTTTTTTCAAATTCTCATTATACCTATAGTAGTCATTTATAAAAAAAATTGAAAAATTAAATCATTTCCTCCACATCCATTTGGCGACTCCTCACTTATTAATTACTTAACTATTTTTTCGTGTGAATCGTTTTAAAAACAAATATAATAATTTTACTATTATTTTTTTATTATTATTGTTGTTTATGCGTAGTATTGTTTGTGCCTTTCTGATATTGATAAGATTTCTGCCTCAAATACTTTGTATCTAGCATCATCTAATTATTTTTTTTATAGATACATATACAGCCTTGGCTAAAAGTATTAGGCACCTTACATTCACTCCTATATCATGAAAATCTGTTGGAGTGGAGTAAAGTAAAACTCCCTGCGTACAAAATAATAACAATTTATTAAAGTAATTAGTATTTTGTTGGCCCACCTCTAGCCTTAATCACTGCAGCTATTCTTTTCGGCAGAGTACTTATAAGTTTATGACATTCCTCTGCGATATTATTCCATTCTTTCAATAACACGTTTTTCAAAATTACTTTAGATGTAATTGGATGATTTCTAATGTTACGCTTTAGAATCACCCACAAATGTTCTATGGGATTTAGGTCTGGGGATTGTGCAGGCCAATCTAGGAGCTTAATTTTGTTTTCTTGAAACCACTTCATGGTAACTGCAGATTTATGGCAGGGTGCATTATCTTGTTTATTCCTTTCATATTTGTATCACAAAACATCTTGGAAAATGATTGCCGCAATTTTGTTTCCAATACATTTATGTAAGTGTGGGAGCATTGAGGAAGGTATTCTTCATCGATTCTCCGCCTCACGTAAGCTACACCAGGAGTTCCAAATACCTTACAATTAATTAAAAAAACGTAGATTTTAAACACACCGTATAACTTTTTACTGGCGAAGTGTAGAAGATGCAAACGAATTCAAAATTACAAGATATATAAAGCAATTACCTCAAAATTTGATTCGTTGGACCACATAACATTTGCTCAATCCTTCTCTGTAAAATGTTGGCACTTTATAGCCCATTCCAAACGAGACTTTTTATTTTTTCTGAAAGCCAAGGCTTCTTTCTTGCTTTACAGCCTTTCAAGCCAGCTTCATTAAGTCTTCTTCTGGTCGTTCTGGCACTAATCGGTCTCCCGATTTCCTCGAATAAACTGGCAGCGAACTCAGAGGAAGTTTTCTTTCAATTTTTAAGTGACTCTTGAATTAAATTTCGATCCTCACGGTCCGAAGTTATCCGTTTTCTACCTGTTCTTGTTCGGTTCGCATGTGATCCAGTATCCGCGTAACGTTTCAAGACAGATTGCACCGCACAACGCGAACGTTTAATACTTTTGTTTATTTCTGTCTGTGTGTGTTGCCTTATTCGTGCATGAACTGAATTCGTAAACGTAAATGCTCACTAAGTCTGTTCTTTTTAGGCATTTTTTTACAGCAAAAATGACGATATTCAATATTATAATGAAATAAACATTATACTGGAAAGATCGTTCTTACTACAAATGATTATACAAAACTGACTACCTATTCACAGAACCACAATTGCGTACCATCATTTGACACATGTTTTACAACCGCTGTAAAGTACTGTCCATTATTTAAATTATCGTTTATTATTGCCGACTATGAGAATAAAATTCTAAAGATTTCTGAGTAATATTTTCGGAGATAAATTAGAAAATTAAGGGTGCCTAATACTTTTGGCCAAGGCTGTAAGTATCTATACTTCAGTCTGTATTTATAACATGTATAAGATTTAGACAATACTTTATTCGTCATTTTACCTATGCTTCGTTCAATTCTTGCCTAACTACTTATTCTTACACCATGTAAGGTGGCAACACTATTTAAAATTTTCTTCTTTTTGCCGATATTTTGTTCTTCGTTACAAAAAAAAATTCTTGAGAGTTGTTGATCATGCCTTGTGGCTGTTGCCACCAACAAAATATTGGAAGACGAACGGCAGAATGACACGAGGTTTCAGCAGAAGTGGAAAAGAAATACATATACCGATTGCTTCATTGAAACATGGAAATAGGCGGAGACGAGATAGTGTTCAAAGGCTCTTGCAAAAATCCTTTTGGTACTTATCATGTGGGTTTGATGATGATTAAGTTATAAAATTTTTTAGACAGAACAAATCATTCAACAAATTTGCTCAAGTCATTGATAGTTTTCGATCTAATTTGTCACGACTTATTTGCTCACTCACGAGCGTAAAACGCACGTCAGCGTGACAACAAAGTGGTTCAAACGCTGTGACACGGGTAATTCGAGCTTGTTTGCGCTCAATTATGACGATTCCAATAATTGTTTGCGCCCAAACGTGCTAAGTTGACAAAAAATGTTGCGGTTTTGTTTCGCGGGGAAAAAGGGAATATAAAATTAAGAAAAAAACTTAATTAATATCGGCGACGTACGTACATATAAAGGTCACATTAATTCGCGGCTACGGGTGAAATCTACATCTCGACAAGCCTTTCAGATTTACTTTTGCGCTTCTGCGAAATTTCAGCGCCGCCGCCGTAACGCCGTCTCTCTTCCGTACGCAGGTGTGATTAACAGGTGTTGAAATAACGCGTTAAAAAAATATGTTTACAGATGAACGTCACCGGACGAAATTAAATTAGCTAATAAGTTACGTCTATAAAACGGCGGACTTCTTTGCGATCGTCTTAGTTGCGAACTTCTGCTACTACAGTATTAGTAACGATTAGTACAAAAATCAAAATTATGGCACCTGTAAGTAAACTTCTTCGGGCAGGGATTTCAGTGATTAATTCATTTGTGTAGGTTTTGGCTAGGCTGTTTGTTCTTTCCGTTTGCTTCGTGTTGTTCGCAAGAAGTTTGCCCGTTTCGCAGGAATCCGGTGAAGAGTCCTCCTCTTCAGTGGAAATTTCAGACGACAGCAATGGTACAGCAAAGGACCTGTACGTACTTGCACGAAATGTTACCTTGCTTTGACTTTTATCATTAATACTTGTAGGTATGTCATCAAAACCATTGTGTATGAAGTTGGGATTTTAACAGATGCTGAAAACGCCACTGATAATTCAACAGAAACGTAAGTAAATTTTACATCTCTGAAGTGTTTCAAAATGTTTTGAATTAAAGAGTGCTTATTTTTCAGAATTATCTGTTTACACTTACCACGTTAAGAAATTCCAAATTTGAATTGAAATTTCTGAAAAATAGAATCTGTTAAATGCAGAGTACTTTTTAATATCTTTCTTTACATGGCGCTGAAAAATTTAATTGCAAATTTTACCTGAGTTGTATCATTAATTAATAACTTTTGGCCGCCTTTTGATGCAGTCCTTATCTGTTATCTTTTCCTTGTTTTTGTAATTTCTTCAATTACGTTAGTCGTAATCCTGAAAAATCTGTCAACCTATAACGAAACGCTTACTTTTAAATTTAATTCAAAACTGTTTCAAAAATTAAATTAATTAATTTTGTGTTAATGATAATATTCGTCGATGGTACATGGCGAGTTTTTCATTTGCTCATTTACGTTTGTTTGTACGTAAGCTTCGCTGTATCTTTGTGATCGAACCTCGTAAAACCACGATTTTTCCTAATTAATCAAAAAAATATATATGACACCTTCAGAAATGTACAAAAGATAAAAATAGCAAAATTCGTTATAACATATTGGGCAATATACACACAAATTAATATTTCACATAATTCCGCGTTTATATCGTTCGTGGGTACTAAATTCTGCGCAGCAAATTGGAAAAGCAAAGATCCTTACTGTACGTATTAACACATCTGACATAAGGCGACCTTCATCGATAGGTTACACAAGTATAATGTTGTGATAAAAACTGGAATTTGCCGTTCCTAATACGAAACGTACTAGCCTTTATTTACAGCTCCAGGGGCTTTCATATTAGCTACAAGACAATTTGTTTCACAATCCAACTGGATCAGACCTTGTTACTTGTATTATTAATCTCATACTGTAATTCTACTAAATGCACATCAAACACGCTTTCATATTAGCTACAAGACAATTTGTTTCACAATCCAACTGGATCAGACCTTGTTACTTGTACTATTAATCTCATACTGTAATTCTACTAAATGCATATCAAACACAACACTATTGAATTATCAATTTCATTTAACTTCGATAAATGATAATCTGCTCTTAAGTAAAGCCTATTTTATTATTTTTTATTTCAGGCATGAGCAGGTAGACCTGACATTCTTTGATCCAGTGCAAAATGGCAACCAAATAAATCTCTCCAGCATTCCAGTGCCAATCCAGACCAACATCAGTGGTGTTACAGTTACCGGAATAGCCCCGGCCAACCTTGGTACCATCCAACTTGGTGGTGATGGTGAACCTGCTACATATTCAGCATCATTTCCACTCAACATCCCAATTCTTCCTAACGCTTTGATCAGCGTTAAACAGAATATCAGCACAACCAACGATGAGAAGAGTGCTCAATTACTGTCAGAATTACCTCAAATTTTGCATCTGACTGGTCCAATCACTGGAGAACCTATTAGGATAGAACCAATCACAGAGTCGAGAGAACCCGACTCCGAAAATGATGACAAAGTAACAACGGAGAACGTGCTTTCTGTGGTACCAAACGATAGTAATCGCATTAATAACGGTCAATGATTTGCGGGGATTTCCTAGGACTTTTTGAACAAATGTTTTGCATTTGAAATTGTATATATTTTTAGGAAAATCAAGAAGAATCAAAAATTTTTTGATACATATACACAGACAAAATGAAAACGTCATTTTGATTTAGTTTACTTCCTATTGCAGGAGTTTTAAAATCATTTAAAAAAATATCTCAAGATGTCGACTGTATTTATTATGTTTATACTATTGTTTGTCTATGACAATATAAGTATATTTTACAGAAATTAACTTTCTTTTAATTTAGGAGGGTTGTTGCTTCAGTTTTAACAACCAAACTACATTTAATAGTTTTGACGGTAATTAATTATTATTTAAATAATAAACATTTATATTATAAATCGATAAACTTAAATAATTTAAGGTTTTGGCAATTTGTAAAGACCTCCTGCATATACTAATTGATGTTCTCTTACTTTCCTGTCCAAAAAGTGTCTCAATTCCTGTAAACTACACTCAATAGTTGGGCCTTGAAACGCAAACATCTTCAGCATCTGATGGATCCGCTCAAGCGGAAGAGTGTCCAAGTTCATCAGCATGCCAATAATATAAGACCAGAATGTCTGCAAAGTAACATTAAGAACTCCATATTTGTATAATAGGTGTAAGCTATACTTGTAATTCTTCTTCTCTTTGATCTTGTGTGCTGGCCATGGCACTCTCTAACTCATCCTCTACGATAACCTCAGCAGGAACCGGTACGTTTGCATCTTTGCTTTCTTCAACTAACTCGAAAACATCAGGTGATACCTCGGTTATCAAACAATGAGATTGCCAAAACCCGAGCTTCCTTTTCAGAAGCGTAGGAGGGACTTGCATGATTCTACTGAGCTCGCTGATATTCCACTGACCTACAATAAGATAATTCTGAGCGAAAAAACTCAAATTATCAACTTAATTACTTATATCTTGAAAGTACATCAAGATTGTGGCATGCATCGGTGTTACGGACAAATTTAAAGTCCTGTCAGATAACTCAATTTCAACATCGACCAATCCTAAATGCTTTTTCCAACAGAGTGTTCGATTTCCCTTCAACGTTTCAAACGCTTTTGTATACTCAATCAATTGACCATCCACTTTGGAATGCAGCTCACATTTTTCTTCTTTGAAAGCAGGCCAGAACTGTGCCGATAGTATCATAGCGGACATTGGAATTTCATCTTCTTTATACTCTGGGTCTTGTTTAATATGCTGGTTAATGCGTTTGGAATCTACGACGTCCTTCAACATGACTTCACAATAATGAAGTTGTGAATCCCCAAATCGTAGCTTCAACAGTTCCAAGTATCGAATTTCTTTCTCTGTATCACACGCCAGTTGCGACAACAATCTGTCAGCTAATAAAGTGCGGTATTCGTTTACAAATAATTCTTTGCTGCCGTAAACATTGACTAGCATTGATATTATGTCGAAAGTGCGACGTGAGTTTAAGAATTTGGCTAAAAATAAACGCTATGAATAAGTTTTGTGAGAATATTTTAAACGTACTAGGGTCAGTGTCAACTGGATCGGGTGTCCACGTTTCCCAGTTACTATTTTCATCATCTGATGGAACGTTTTCATCTGTTTGAAGGCCCTCGCTTCTACATAATTCATCGGCCAAATCATTGGGACCATCTTCTGTTAAACTACTAACAACACAACTAAAACAAAAATGTGAAGAAAAGTGCATTACTAGTGATTCTTTTTAATTAAAAAAGGGAGATGTAAAGTTTAATAAAATTATTAATTACTTACCGAACGGTATCTTCACGGCTGCGTAAATACTGATGAACTGGTTGAGTGATGGTGTGCAAAAGTAAACCAGAAGGATCCAGCACTCTCATCGAACGAATTGCAGCAATATAAGCAGTCAAGACATCTGGTGTACTGACACCAGGATGCAGTAAACGAGTTTCCATAGACTTTTGAATTTTCTTCGTTAAATGAGATCTCAGATCAGTTTTAGGGAGGCAAGTTCTTAAATCCTCCAAAGCAGGAAGTGAATCGGGAAATTCTATAATTATTAACAAAATTATTAAGAAAATAATTTTACTCTAATCCGTCTACCTATGATGATGTTGAATAGTTGATTTATTCTAGCTTTGGTATAAGTTTCATTCAAGAAGTTTGTTAATTTCTTATTAATATTATGCACGGCATCACTGCACGTTTCTGTCGCATATATTTTCTCCAACCATTTGATTACAACATTTTCCAACCACTGTAACATATTTTTTAAAACTTAACAATGAGTAAAACAAGGCACAACTAATTTACTGTTTCAAGAAGTTCTAAATGTGACGTATCAAAACTGTCCTTACAAGTCTTCTCAACGTGACTTTCTATGTAATCATATATTGTACAAGTTAAGATTTGCCCCACCATTGGTTCAAGCAAGTCTAGTTCCACTAATATGCTGAAATATGCATAATATTGCATTCTGTGATTGCGAATCCAAGCAGTTCTACTGACCTGTTAGTTTCAAAAAAATATTGTGAACACAGGCATCCATCCAAGTTCAAACAAACCAAACATTGTTGATCTGAGCGGTTCGTGCTATCTGCCTCCTCAAGCTTTATAGCGACTTCATAAAAACCTTTTACTGCCTTCTTATGATCAATGGGTAACTGCGAAAGCAGAGTTGCTCTAAATATCAACTTTAACGCAGCCGTAGCATTTTTCTCACTGTACATGGGCTTTGTGATGTTATTGGTTGCACGCAGCAAATCTAATTTAGCCGATATACCATAAAACTGTAGATAATACTCATACAAACCAATAACCGCTGTATGGAAATTTCTGAATCCCTGCGCCTCATTCTCCACATTCTTGAAGTGCGACCAGAACTCAACAGCCACAGTTTCCTGCACGTATTTCTCTATTTTCTTAATAATTAAAGCCTGTATGGTTTCGGAAAGCTTTAAGCAGTTTATGATGTTAACCGCCTCGTAAAATTGTATTTCAGAAACGTTGCTTTTAAAGGGCTGAAAAAGTAACTTAAGTTTCTATTTCCTAGGGCTAGTGTAATTTAGCTTTACCAAAGTAAATGTTTCGTTTAACACTGGGAATATGTTTTTGATTAAAATCCAAGCTGCGTTGAAATCTACAGTATTTAAGTCCATGCTTAATTCAATCACAAATACGCAAGAAACGATTTTTAAAAATTTAATTTGAAATTTTGGGTTAAAATGGTTTAGGTTACGTCAAATAAACCAACAAAACATATATCCGGTTGCAGTGTAGCAAATACCCGAATAAAAAAATACTCTTGATTGTATTGCCAACTCAAGCAGTTCTTCTTGACCACTTTGTATAAAAAAGAACATAATTTTATATGGTACAAATTACTTTTTACATATATATTTATGTGGATCGATCGTTTGATAAGTTTAGGAACTTGCAGCTGTCGGCATATATAAAAAATGAAGATGTTTTGAAATAAAAAAATATTTTTGTTTTGTATTTTTAAGTAAAAATTGCTAAGTACTGCTTTGAATTTGTTAATATTAAAATCATAAAGATGAAGTATATTCTGATGATTTCTTTCCTTGATCAGGTGATTTTTGATCTATCAGACTGGTGATAAAAAGTTCTTGGGCCTGGCAACACTGAAAGTCGTTCACGTGCGATCTAACGATCTAACCCAAAAACCAGTGAATATGACTTCAGCAGGTAGAAAATGCCTTTCGCTCTTAGCCAATTGAAAAGCCAAGATTTACGTGATATAGATCACTTTTACGTTCAAAACAACGTTGGAAAAGTGAATAATGCAAATGCTCAAGTTTTCGAAGAAAGGAATACGTTTCTTCCAGAAAATGAAGAAGATCATCCGGCACACTATGAGCATAAAAAGAAAAATAAGTCTCACGCTGCTCATCTATGTACGAATATAGAAGGTACAGGTAATCTGTTTAATGTAAACATTGGAAAAGATGTACGTGAAAGGGTCTGTTCATATACAGCGTTTTCTTCAGGTATGGAAGAAGAAAATGATATATTTAAGACATCAACACAAGTAAGTGCATACAGAGCGTTTTCTTCTGGTGTGGAAGAGGATAATGGCATACTTAAGACATCAACACAAGTAAGTGCAAGCGTAGAAGCTCCAAACATTGAAAACTATGTTAATGAACTAAAAAAGAAACATAAAAAGAGCTTACACAAAGACAACTTATATGAAAATTTATGTGAGAATTTTCAAACAAAAAAAGAAAAAAATAAAACAAAACTGAAATCTGTAATGGACGTTAAGTTGCAAGACAGCAATGAGGACGTCTTTCAAGATACTGAATCATCATGTGCAACAGAAGGTAGTAGCAAACCTAAGAAGAAGAAGAAGAAACAAAAGTTATTAGAAAATGGTTATGCTTTAAATAATTCTTTTTTAAGAAATGATGGTGTAAGTGTATCGAATATTGATTCCAATTCAGCGTCAGGAAAGACTAAAAGAAAACGGAAAGGAAATATGAATTACGATCATGACAATATTATAGAATCCTTGGATTATTTAAATACCACAGACATTAATAAACGTAAAAAGAGAAAGTTACAGAGCACATATGAAAACAATTCGGAAAAAAATAATCTTCACTTTACAAGTGGAGCATTGACGGAAAATACTGACAAACTAAACAATTTTGTGATGCCGAAAAATTTGAAACAAGAAGAAGATAATACCTTCAGTACAGATTCAGACCTATTAGACTCATATTTGTACTTTTCTTACAAAAATAAGCAACTGAAGAAGAAAATAAAGGAGGTAATTCAGTCCTTACCCATGCCTATAGTAATTAAAACAGAAAATGACCTAGATGAAGAAGAACAATCCCTCAAAAATGCCATGCAGAATAACCCAATTCATTCAGATCAATCCTTAGGCCATATATCTAAAAGACATAAAAAGAAGCGCAAAAATTATTCAGTTGAAAACGATAAAAATGATTCTCATGATGAACCAACAAATCTAAATAAGAAACATAAGGACCATTTAGTTGAGAAAGATAAAAATGATTCTCATGATGAAGCAAAAAGTATAAATAAGAAACATAAAAAGAAACACAAACAAGCACTCGAGGACGGAGTAAAAAGCAAAGACCCAGACTCAGAACAAATAACAAGCAGTAATCATGAAGTACATGAAAATGCAAAATACATGCCTACAGATGAAGAAGAACAATTCTTTAAGAATGATATGATGAATAGTTCAGTTCATTCAGATCAATCCATCAGTAGCAGATCTAAAAAACGTGAAAAGAAACACAAGGATTATTTAGTTGAACAAGATAAAAATGATTCTTATGGTGAAGCAGAAAATATAAATAAAAAACATAAAAAGAAACACAAACAAGCACTAGAGGATGTAGTAAAGAGCAAAGATGCAGATTTAGAACAAATAACAAGTAGTAATGATGAAATACATGAAAATGCAAAATACATGTCTACAGCGACTACAACAGAAAATGATCTAGATGAAGAACAATTCTTTAAGAATGTTATGAAGAATAGCCCAGTTCATTCAGATCAATTCATTAGTAGCAGATCTAAAAATCGTGAAAAGAAACATAAGGATTATTTAGTTGAACAAGATAAAAATGATTCTCATGATGAAGCAAAAAATATAAATAAGAAACATAAAAAGAAACGCAAGGACTATTTAGTTGAGGAAGATAAAAGCAATTCTCAGGAAGAAGCACAAAGTATAAATAAGGAACATAAAAAGAAACACAAGAACTATTTAGGTGAGGAAGATAAAAATGATTTTCATGAGAAAACACAAAATATAAATAAAAAGCACAAAGACTATTTAGTTGAGGATGATAAAAACGATTCTCGTGAAGCCCGAAATATAAATAAACGCAAAAAGAAATGCAAGGACTATTTAGTTGAAAACAAAATTGATTCTCATGATGAAGCAACAAATCTAAATAAGAGACATAAAAAGAAACACAAGGACTATTTAGTTGAGGAAGATAAAAACGATCCTTATGAAGAGGCACAAAATATAAATAAGAAACATAAAAAGAAACACAAACAACAAGCACTCGAGGATGAGTTAAGGAGCAACGAAAATGAAGAGTCATATTTAAGTTTAAAAAATGTGTTACTTGATACTGAATTACCCCTGCAAACATCTGATGTAAATGATGAAGAAATAAATTTAGATTCTGACCGAAAATCCAAAAAACATAAAAAAAAGTCCAAAGATCGAAACAATTTTGTAGAAATCACATCAGTTGACAAAGAAAAGAGTATCGCTGAAGAAGAGCAGGAAAATATAAAAGAAAATTTTGGTGATGCAGCAGAAAAGTTGATTGGTAAAACTGAGAGTGTTAGTGATGAATGTAGTGAACAAAAATTTAAACGAAAGAATAAGAAATCTAAACTCAAGGTGGAAACCAGAGAAAGGAAGAGTGATATAATTTCGAAGCCAGAAGTGGATGAGTCATCTTCGTCTGATGGACCAGATGATAAACACTACTTAAAGAAAAGGAATGGAGGAATGGAAATATGTAATTTCAAGGTTGGAAGGCAAATGCAAACAGGTTTACTCAATACTGGTAAGTCTAGAAATAAAACTGTAAGTAGTTCTGAAAATGATCACCAAGTTTTTAAGTAATGCAAGTCTAATGGTGGATTTCACAAACATTACTTAAATTTAATCACAGGTTAAAAGTAAACGTTGCTATGGTTACATGTGCTGAAGATATAGGAACGATTATTCTTAAGCAATGATTAAGTTTAATTGACTTTTGTGAAACCCATTATTAGGTTTTAATTTTCAGAGTGTAGTAGATATAATATCGTTAACGTAAGTTTTTTTTTCATTACATTACATATTATCCAATTGCAGAAGACATAACAGACACAGATACAGATCGATTTGAAATGATAGCGATTATAAAGAAAGGGTCTGATTTATATCAGTTGCAAGAAAATAATGATGTTGGAAACGATACTTTGAACAGAAAAGTAAATGCTGATGTGGTAAATGCTTTTAAGGAGAAGCTTACCACTGTATTGAATCAGTGCAGCAAACAAATTTGCTCTGAATTTATTAAGGCACTTGAAATTGATACTCACGGAAAGAATAAAACTGCAGAAAATAACACACTGTTTAGTTTGCGAGTAAATTTAACGTTCACACGAACAAGGAATAACATTCAAGAGAAAGTAGATTGTCACAAAAATGAAAAATTGCACAAATGTGAAGAATTAATAGATATTTCGCTTAATGATAATATTATTATTAATAATAATAATAATGAGTTTCAAGATCGTATTAAAATAAAATCTGACAAAAACGAAAAATTGTTTGAATGTAATGAGTCAAAAAACGTCTCGCTCAGTACTATAATAACACAGGATGATCTTGTTCAAGAATGCACTACAGTAAACTGCTACAAAAGTAAAGAATTGCCTGAATATGAAGAATCAAAAGTTACAGCAACACAACTTGACGATTGCATTAAAAAAAGTGGTGAAATTAAAATGAGTACACTAGCCATTGATTGTAAAGACAACCCCGAAATGGCTTCAGAATATTGTACTTCAAGTGAGATTTCCCAAAAGACAAATGAAGACTTAACTGTGTGCGAAGATATCAACTTTAATTCCAGTAGCACTTCACTTAACAAAAACGTAATAATAATACAAAACGTGACATTAACTGAATCTGAAGAAGTCATTAATTTACCTGCTAATAACAATATGGAAATTATTGATTTAAAGGAAACGAAGCTTCCAGAAATCTCTGAAATTGAGTCTCAACTAGAAAGTATAACTGAAGAAGACATTATGTTGATTGCAGAAGAATTCAATTATATTAACGCAAACAATTACATACAGGCTGATAAAAATAGTAATGATGAAGTGGACGGAACTTTGAAGAATTCAGAAATCCATGCAACTAACTCGGAACATTGCAATGTTTCAAATGTGACCCATAACAGCTGTATGAAGAAAGTGACAATCTTCGATGAGGAAACTGTAATTTTATCACCAAATAAAATTAAAGCTCTTGCTAGCAGAAGCAACAAAGAAACAAGCAAAGAAAATGACAACCAAACACTTGAGTCTACCTCAACGATTACAAAAGAAGTTGAAGAATATAGCAGTTTAAGTTTTAAATCACCTTTTAATAATGCTAAAACTAATACTCAGAAAGAACGTACTAAAGAAGCAGACTGTCAAAAGCAATTAATTTTTAATAAAGAACCTGAAGATTTAAATACTGACAATGTAACAGAAAATTCAAGTGCAGTTAATAATAAGTCGAAAGCTTCGAATAAAAGCAATCAAAATGAAATTAAGGAGTCACAAGGCCACTCGTCCTTTATGAATGACCTGAAAATTAATTTTGAAGATCTAGACTCTTCATTTTTTCTTAGTGACTCAGATAGTGATACTCAAAAAGAACAAATCGGAAAGTCCTCATCCCAATCCAAAGATATAAGCCCAGATATAACTGATTTATATAATCGACTTATATGTGATACAAGCATAGATGGTAAAGATAACCGAAAACAAAAATAATATTTATGTGAATAATTAATTTTTGCAGGTGATGACACTACCACAGCCGGTGACATTATAAACGAAGCCCTAGATAACGCTATTGAATCGTCAATACAGTTAGTCGAAGAATATCAAGTATGTTTTTTACGCAACTTAATAATAAATTAATGTTTTTGTTTTCAATTTTAGTTTTTAAAGGATTTGGTTATTTTTATTTCCTGGGAGATTCCCATAGCACATACCATCGAGACTCGCATGTCCTCACATCCATCACCAGCGCAGAAACAAAAATTTAAAGAATTGAATATACAATTAAAACAAGGACCGTACACCAAGGAGGAAGATAATAAAATACTCAGTAACTTTGAAGAGTTTTGTAAAGTAATAAATTCGCAATTTCACATGTTAATTATTTAATTGATTTTCTTAAAGGTACATGACATACCGAATGATACAAAGCCATTCTTAAATTTCAAACATGGACGCCAGACATTGTTGAATATAAAACAAAGAATAAATTTCGTACAGTATTTAGGCAAAGGTTTAGAGTGCCGCATGTTACACAGTATTTACAGGAGATTCGTTTGCTTAAGCACCGAAAAGAAGAAAGGAAGGTAAATCTGATTGTTTGTTTTAGTAAGGTGTGCGACTCATGTTACTTTGCACAGATTTACTGCAGAGGAAGACGCAATTATTGAAAAATACATATCTAACAAACGAAATGAACACGACAACAATAAGTTCTCGACATTGGCAAAAATTCTAAATCGACACAGACTGGCAGTTGAAAAACGACACAAATACTTATTATCCAAACAGAGTAAGTATTTTCTCTTTTAATAATTTCATTCATCACACTTGCAATATTTTCAGAACATAGAAAAGACAATTATAAAATTAAAGAGCACATTCCTGAATATCTAAAACATTTAATGGAGATACTGGAAGTTAATGAGGTGAGCCAATTAAAAGACATGAAGATTACTAGGAATGTGTGGCTCAAACTCGCCGATAAAATTGGGCAAAGTGAAATCAAGATGAAACGTTTGTGGGAGACTACAATTTATCCCCGTTTATTTGCCAAGAATCCCATAGATAGAGACGGGTTGATGAAGCAACTAATTTTGAAGTCTGTTTTATTTTACTTTCGTGATCCTCTTTAAATATTTGCTTTTAGATTAATCAAACTAAAAAAGACAGACTTTAGAGATGTGAACTGGTGTGAAATGGCCAGCGAATTTGAAAATATAACTCCCGCATATCTATATCAAATGTTCAAATATTTAACAGTTAATTTTGTACCAGAAAGAAAGCGACACGATCTGTCAAGTGAGAATTAACGTAAATAATTAGGACTCACATAATCTGTTTTGCTTCTTCAGGTACACTGAAGCATCTGGCACGTGCTTATAAAGAGTATGATTGTATCATGAAAATGCAGTCAAAAATGGAATTTAAAAATGGACAAGTTTCTTTTGTTACAGGCTCATGATAAGTTTGTGATATTTATAATTATTAAACAAAAACTTAAATACATATAGTAGGATTACTGTAAAAAATATTCATGCTATTTATAACTTACCATGTAAAACTTTGTAACATTTATATTTCTGAAGTAATCGTACATAGAAAGGCAATCCTCTATTAGTAAAACAGTTCTTTGTTTTTAATTTACAAATACAATATTTTTAAGTATTGTTGTACAATAATATAAATCACGTATCGCCTTTGTCAGAAGTGATAAGTAAAAATTGTGATTGACTTTTTACAGATATGTTGCGTGAAATCTCTTTTTACCTTTTAATGTATTTAAGTTGTACTTTTACATCAGAGACAAATAAATTGTTAAAAAATGTTACAATATTTGAGTCCATATATTTTATAAGCCCATAAAAAACTTCGTACATCCAATCGTGACACAATTTAAAAAAAAAAAAGGATTAAATCAGCTTTGTGGTACTTTTTTGTTTTTGCTTTTTCATTGTACGTTCCTTTGCTTTTTCGTATAAAGACATGAGCTTGCCTTCCCTTGCAAGTATTTTAAGTAACTCCATGATTAAGGGCAAATAATTATGTTTCCTTCGAATATTTTCTACTTGATATCTGCGTGTTTTATTTTCTTCTTCTTCGATGAGATATCGCAATCTTGCCACTTCTGTTTGTTGAGCGTCAGTTTCCATTCCGCTTTCTTCTATTTGTTTTTGCAGCGTCTGCAACTGCTTTTCATACAACATTTTTCGGTCAGACACTATCGCCATTAAGTTAAAATGTATTTCACCCTCGTTATATCTAAAACAGAAAAATGAGTAATGGATTTTACTCAATATTTATCAACTTGCTTTTGAATTCTTTTTTCAATAATAGGTCTCACAACATCAGTCCACTCGGTATCTGCAGATATGGCACCTAAATCAATTGGTCCTGGTTTGAGTCCATCAAGCTCGTATAGTCTACCATCGATGGGAACGTATCCGACAAAGTGAAAAACATC
Source organism: Serrognathus titanus (assembly GCA_039766575.1). Classification (NCBI taxonomy): domain Eukaryota; kingdom Metazoa; phylum Arthropoda; class Insecta; order Coleoptera; family Lucanidae; genus Serrognathus; species Serrognathus titanus. The sequence goes on from CM077911.1 coordinate 4,377,306, forward strand.
GTCAGTTTTCGATGAGGCTGATTGATCGAATTCGAACAAAGTTTGTCTTGCAAACGAATTATGCACAGATCTTATGACGGGCGAATTACTTATCGTTAAACCTTTCATTGTCGCATCAAATCCTTGACAAAAGTCCCTAAGCTCAGACAAGGTATTACCTAATTTTAAGTCGGAGTGACGGCTGTTCAAGAGTATACTAAGAATTGCTTGAGTTGCACACGCGTTTTCTATCACCTGTTTTGCAAAAAATATTTTATCTAGCCTGCTGTCTTGCACGATGGAACCGCTAGGCTCATCATCTTTGGCCCATTTGAACAAAAAAATTAAACCAAGTATCGGCCTACAAGTTAAAAACAATTCAGTGAGAAATAGAAATTCCGGGGTCACTTACTTTAAATTTTCAAACTGTTCTCCGTCTAAACTCCACAATTCTTCAACTTGAACCCCTTTTACACCTGAAATTTTCAATATACTTTAAGGTTATGTTTGGAGAAGCGGGTTAAAATATTGCGCTCATACCGAATTCCTTTATAAGTTCTGTGAATACTCCTGGATCGCTTTCTATTAAACACCAATTTCCTGCACTTTCAGCCATTTTAATTAATATAAACGCTGATTTATGCAAACTTTACAACTTAACCTTTAAAAGAATCAAACGAAATAACTGAAGTTAGCAGTCCCAGTTAGCGGCGCCACTCAGCTTAGCCAACATACAATCTTTTTACTTGAAAAAGTTAAAAATTTTGAAGCTTCTTAGTAAATCTCATGGCCAGTCTAAACTCATAATTCATGAGGCTTAAATTCTTTAAAAATGGGCATTTTGATTAAAATTGACGGAAAGTGAGAAAATTGTTTTGAATTGGTAAGTTGACACGCATTGGTGGTAATTGATAACCAAAGTTGGTAATGCCGTTGTTGACGTTTCTACTGTCACAAAATCAATACATTCGTATAAAAATAAACAATTTTAATTTGATTATATCGAAAACATCAAATCGCGTTGATTATAAGAATGACAGAATTGCAGAATAGTTTGCCTCCGGGTTGGGAATGCAGATATGATGGAATATCTGGAAAAACGTAAGCATGCCTTGACTCTTTAACTTTCTTTTCCATGTGCTTGCTATTATTTCAGATATTACATTAATCATTACACTAAAACCACCACTTGGGAGGATCCTCGCATTCGGCCCGGAATAAGTCGCATTCAAATGATGTCCGATTACAGAGTGCAGAGTGTTCAAAGTGAACACATACCGTTGCAGGTGAATGAGAGAATCTTTTGCACCATAGATGTTTTTCACGAAAATGTTTCTAACCCACATTTTTCACACATGCTGCTTTGGATAATAGCATGGATCACCTGATTTAAGGCGAAACTACGTTTACCCTAGTCAGACCTCCCCTATACCGGCTTTTCAGATACCAGGTCAAAACAGTCCTAAATTCATACCCTTGCAGGTATTTGTAAGCAGACTTGTTTTAATTTAGTTTGTTCTGCTTCGTAGTTTTCATGGCTAAGTTTTAATATAAAATACTGATGCATCTAAATTTATTTATTGATTTTTGGAACAGGAAATGCGAAGCAACTCCCGAATGAGTCCATTACATGTAAGAACAAGTCGAATGCAAGATTCTACCTTGACCAATACTTCTGACACTGATGAATCTGTTGTTAAAATAAGTTCTATGTTTCCCACAGTTTCTGACACTCACATACGTCTTCTGCTTAAGAAGTGAGTACTTTTACTACTTTTGTTTTATTAAATATTCGTTGTACATACTGTACAGATATGCTTCGTTTTCAAATTGTGTGTATATAATTTTTAGGTATCATAACCGTGAGGCAGTTGTGATAAGCGCATTACAGGTAGAGAAGCATCCAATTACAACTCCAGGGCCTTTTGCTACCCCACCTCCTTCTCGTACTATACACACCACCTTTCCTTCCTCTTTACAGATGACCCCACCATTAGGAGGACATACTATTTCAAGAAGTGACAGTCCATTAGTGAGATTTGGCTCAGTCACTACTAGTATATATACAGATTCGCCAAGAATCGGAGAAGGTTTTCGGAATTCTCCGAGATATCATTCATCTCCGAAATTAAAATTAAGGTTTCTCAAGTCATATCATCCACTTAAGTGGTCTTGTATATGTAGTTGTTTGTTTGTTTATTTAGCAGCTACATTATTCCAGCATGACGAGTCTAGTATATTAATTTATTCAGTAGAATACATGTCTTTTTTGGATCATTGCTTTTTGTCTGTTACAATATAGAAATTATGATTTTAGCATCCCATACAATTAGTGGTTCAAGAACATTTGGGTATCATCAAAAAAGCCTGACATTTTTTAAAAAGAATACCCAAATTTTTTGACTTTACTTTTATATCTTTCAAAATGACTTTTCTTTTCAGGTATATGAAATCAATATTTCCAAAAGCTGAAGAAACTTTAATATTAGACATTTTATCCAACAATGACAATAATATCCAGAAGACGTCTGATGCTTTGAAACAAATGGGCTACGAACGAAAAGACCCTGCTAAGGTACTGCAACAGCAGGCGGAGGCTAAATTGGAAGAGCAACGTGCTAGAGAACAGGAGCAAGCGAGAGCTGAAACTCCATCTATACTAAAAATAAAAACCACTGAAGAAAAAGCCGCAAGTATATATTGTCATCACTTTGTTGTTGATTCAAATCTAAGTTATAGTATTCTTTTAGTAAAACTGGCTTTGCAAGAAAAGTACAAAGATATTGCAGAACGTGTCATAATAATTGCACTGGAGAGTGTGCATTATGATGAAATTCGGGCAAATCAGATTTTACAAATTATGGTCCAAGAGGACAATAAAGCGCAAAGTAGTTCCAGCGAAGACAGTCAAAGAGAAGATGAGTAAGTATGAGTAAGCAATAAAAGATTGTTATTACCTAATTCTTGTTTCAGAGAAGTAATGGAGATTGTTGAGATTGATGGCGCTCCACCATCCACTGTGTCAACTTCACAAAGCAGGCAGTCATTAAAGTCATTACTGATATCTGAAAAACCGGACAATAACAAGGAAAAGGGTAATTTTAACAGGTAAATAAACTATCAAAATAAATTAAAATATTGAGAGCAAGATTAGATAAAAGTAGATAATTTATGTAATTAACGACAAAAGATTACTAACCAAAGTTGAATCATACGGTACGGTTCAGTTAATTAACTTTCCCAATATTTTTTCACTTCAAATACTCGGCAGATTTCAATTATATATATATTTTTACAAATTAGAGTCGTTGAAGAAGAGGATAATATGAGTAGTTCTTACAAATCTCCCAACTTATTAAACACTCGCGGTGCAAATCCTGATTTGGCCATGGGAGCTAACGATAAACTCCTTCTGTAAGTACACACGCTTGTAAGTGTTCTTATTTTTTAATACATTTAATATTTTTTTAGGGTGGATTATGTCAGTTGGCAAGGTGCAGATCCTAATAATCGCAAAGGATCCCAAAAAGGACTCGCTCAGGGTCCTAGTAAAGCAAATTTAATTGAAAGAACTTACACATCGAAAGGACCAAATTCTGAATTATGCAAAGGACCTGTACGTGGGCTGGCCAAGGGCAGCATATTTCAGCAGTTGAGAAATGCAGTCGGGGGTGAATCTCGTGGGAAATAACAATCGCTGTGCAATATTTTGTAAGGCAAGTTAGCAAAGTTTGAGTTTAAGTTGTTATAGTGAGGTGATACTAAATTGAAATTTGTAACAAGCAGAATATGCATCTATTTAGTATCGTCTCATCTCAGGTTTGCAGAATATAAATTAAATGTGGAGCAAAAAGTGTAAGGCACTAATCTTTGGGTTGCATACAAATGTAGTGAATTTTTTGTTTCACATTTTCATTTACACTGAATATATAAAATAAATTTCTCTTTATTGTTTTTGCATAGGTATAATATTGCTTTCTTATTTTTAAATATTTATTGTGTTCTCAGTAGTGTTGTGGCTTTACTGGTAAAATTGGTGAAACTAAGCAACGGTATTGCCTTTATCAATTTTAAAATTGGTGAAACTAAGCAACAGTATTGGCTTTATCAATTTTACTGGTAAAGCCACAACACTAGTTATCAGATTGTTTATTTCAGTTTTCTAAGAATATTTTCATACATTTTATTGTTGATTTTAGTGATTGTTATTTTTTAATATTATATTTTGCGCTGGAAATTTTAGTACAAATGTTAGAGGACATATTATGTATAGACATTAATCCATATCTGTAATAGTGTACCTGTCGTACCTCTTGAAGTATTTGTATTTAAGACTAGGCATTTTTTCTGGCTTAGAAATTATTGTAATGAAAAAGTCACATAAATCGCTTTAAAAAATGTCTCCCTACTTGATGTAGAAAAGTTAAAACATAAAAAAAAAACATTTTGTTAACAGTTTTCTGGATTACATTTCTTTTTAATAATCTAGATGTACCTATTATTCCTAATAATAATCAGTGATCTCTTAACTTGCAGCAACTAATATTTTTCTATCTTATTGTACATACATGTAGGCATAATACCAACCAGCAGTGTGCAAATTCTAAAAAATAGTATAATAGTATTTCTGTATAATTTAATAATAATACAGAAATAAAAAACCAAGCATTGGTGAAGCAACAATAACTTCTAGGTCTTTGTAGTTGTATTTTAGCAAATGTCTCAAATAGTAAAGCAAGCATAAAGGTGTACACATATATTTTTTGGTATTGTATTTATTTATTATAAAATCTAATAGTGTATAGTCAAAAATTCTGATTAATAAATGTAATGTCTATATCATATTTTAAAGTTTATAAAATAGGGGTCTAAATGTTTTCCATGTTCTAAAGGCCAAAAGTAATTCTCATTTCTTTGATGTTTAATTTAGCGTGACGATATTTATTTTTAATATAGCCAGTTTTAGTTTTTAATAGAGAAAAATATGTTGTAGAATATAACAGAAATAAACAAGCTAATTAAACAAAGAACTTTATTAGTTGTTCAATAAATAACGTAAAATTCAAACCTCCATCTATCTTTCTAATTTTATTATTTTAACACATAAGGATTGAATCATTGCAACTTTATGTCATTTACTGATGATACAAACACTACATGTAAAGGCGACTGTTACTTCCTATAATTACAAGGATAAATAACACTTTTAGGAAAAAAAAAATTAGATTTCATCTTCGTTAAGTAACATATTTGGAATGCCATTGTTTATGGGAAACTTTCGTCCTGTCTCTGGGCATATGAGTTCTCCGTTTACGACATCAACCTCCAGCAGGATGTGATGAACCTTCCTCAGGAAATCAGAATTGTTTTCATAGTCTGAGATGACTTCTTTTGGTAGGTCTTCGACTTTCCCCAACGTATCGGCCGCTTTCCACAAAACACACCAGTCCAATTTGGGTATAATTCGGGATATAAATTCAGGATTAAAATCGACTTCCGAAATTTTTATATCCGAGGCCTATTGATTGATGAATATTAAGCTATTGTATAGATAGCTAGACATAACCTCAAAAATACTTACGTTGATTCCTAGAGGATATCCGATGTTGACTCCCTTCATACATTTGGAGGTTAACATATTATGCGTGAGGAGTTTCATTTTTTCTAGAATATAATTTAACTGCTATGCTATGGTATAATCAAAAGGAGCAATTTACGTTTGAAACTGCTCGTCCTCATCAAACGTCAAATTTTGTTGCCTAAAAATTGAATTTCCCACGTTTTATAAACGGAAATTAACTTTCATTAACTTAAATTAACTTAAATTCGAGGTTGTAGTATAATGTTACATGTACAATGAAATCCTGCACTATATTATCTAAAATAGCAAAAATAAATTTTACTTTTTAATTAGATTCATTTCATATGTAAATAACATTATTTAAAAAGAAATACCATCTGACGTCACTTCCGCTTGTAAACTAGTGATTTTTCCGGTGGACAAAATCGAAATTCCCAAACGACAAGCTGCGCCGCCATTGTTGACGTCTAGTTATTTTGTGATTTTTAGTTACTGTTGATTGGCGCGTGAAATGGAAAGTGAGGTGGACGAAGAAAATCAAGAACCGAAAAGCGAGGAAATACTTCCGGTCGAATATCCAGATTACGACGACGCTTACGAGACCGTTGCCGTATCTTCTCAAACGTACAGTACCGGCGTAGTGAGGGGAAAATACTACAAACAAACCTACAGAACTGCTTGGGAGCATATGCCCGACTTTAAAGGTAAGATTGTAAACTTCTAGAGGTAATACACTTACCAATTAATTACTTGTGTACTGCACAGGCTGGCTGACAGGAGTCCAGGGTGAACCTACGAGGGCATATTGTATTTATTGCCAGAAAACTCTGCATGCTCATCGCTTGAGTTTATTAAAACACACCTGCACCATCAGACATCAAAAAGCAGCGCAGTTACATAATACGAGGAAGGTACCTCATTCATTTCTTTCTTTTTTTTTTTTGATCACAATTTACTTTGAGGCTCTTTAAATTTTAGAGTAAAAATATGAATTCGCAAATCATATATGAGACTCAACCTTCTAATCAAGATGAAGCCGAAGGAGAAGAAGAGACGATGGTAGAATATTCGACAATCGAGGTTGAAGAAGGTGAACAAGAGCATGAAGTTGAACAAGAACATGAAGATGGTGAAGAAGAAGAAGAGACTGTGGCTCTTGAAACATTACCTGTTCATTTTCAGAAGGTACCACATTAAACAACGGAAAACAAAATTATACTATTTTGGACAAGTAGTAAAATTTTGTTTTTTTTTGCTAGTAGTCAACTCAAAACAAAAATAGTGCTGCTACAAGACAACATGATTATATAGTAGTAGGTCACCTCAGATAGTTGGAATGTATTTTTATATTGTCTCTAAGTGACTGAATGCTCAAAAAATATTTCATCACTTCAATGACTTGACAGATAGTGACTTAATTTTAGCTTCGATTAATAGTATTTGTTTAATATAATCTTAAATAATTGTTGATTAGACCTTCACATTTATCATTTCTAATAAACATTGTCAGCTTTAAGAAATGGTAAGCAGTTTTGACCCCATATTGATGCTTCCCTTTTTTTTTTTTACTTAACCTTCGCATTGAAACAAGCCTAGAGTACTGTTTTAGTTCATGTGTGAATTTAAATATTTGTAAACAATGAGATAGTGCTGGATCTCTTTCTTATTGGGAACCATGAACATTTCAAATAGGATCACAGTCCTTCATAATCACTTGATTGGTAGAGTAAGTTGTCATTTTTAAATGGCCCTGGCATAAAATTATTGCATTTTAAAAATTAATTAACTGCTATTTTCTGTTAATTTTATAAAATATCTATATAATATATAAAAATGTTAAGGGATCGTCAAGATTAATTAGAAGATTAAGTCAATTCTTGATTTTATTATTTCTATCTTAGTTTTTTTTGGGTTTCCTTTTTCCTGAATATATTACCTGAATCATTATTATGCTATGAGGCTTGTTATTACTGATTTGATTGGTTTTTGATTAATTAATAACGTATGTACAGTTGAAAAGAAACTCGCAGCAATCCATGGAAAGTTAACGTGTGTCTTAACTTGATTGTTAGATAAATGCAAACCCAGTCATGTTACAGAACGTCATGATTGGTTTAAAACGTAGAGTTTTAAAATGTATTGAACAGGGTGGAGGGCATTTTCAACCCTTTTTATAAATTAAAAATAAAATTTTAATTAGTAACATTGCATTTTTTCAATGATATAAAATTGAGGTTATCTTCTGACAGTTGTAAATAAAATAAGAGTACTAAGACATACCTTGATCATCATTTCAAAGCATGCTAGAGTTTTTTTTCAACTGTACATACGTTATTTATAAAATTGACCTTTTCTAGCTTCTAACAATTTCTCAATTCCTTTGATATAAAGTCCATAATTTTTTTTAAATCTTTTTAATTAATTTTTTAGCATATTGATCTAATTATTTTTTAAAAGTCGACATTTTGCTACACTTTGACAGTTTCTTTGTTCTGAAGAAGCTATCAACTTCTAACAAATTAAATTTATAAGTTACGATTTTTCTTTGAAAATTGTTAAAATTTTGTGTATTTTTTTTATTTCACAGAAGGTTTCTACTGACCTAAAATTATTTTAACATATATAAGTAGTGGCACCATGCAGCAGATTTTTTTTATTTAATCAATTGGGAGTAAATATTAAACAATAGTAGAAAATTATAATGATTGTCGCAAAATATTAATTTACTCCCATTTGGTTAAATAAATATAAATATTTTATTTATCATCGTTTACAGGGTCACATGTTACATTTAATAACTAATTGCAAAAGATTAAAAATATAAGAAAATATGCACTGTTTTATGAAATACTCGGTATGGATCACAATAATTAAAGGTTATAGGCAAAAACTCCCTGTCAACGAAGACTGATAATCGTGTTTTGTAAACGATGAAGGGGCGCTTTGTTAACTCACTGTATATATTAAAAAAAAAAAACAAGCAAAAAACGTCGAACAAAGATATTAATGGAATATTTCAACGAAATTGACCAGCGAGCTTTGCTCTTGCGAAACAAAATTAGAATAACACTGTTATCAATTTCTGCTTCATAAAAAAATAAGAAAAAAATACTTCTTATCATGTTGTTGCTTAGATATTAGAAAATAAAGTTACTGTAAAAATGCTAATATTTTTCCTTGCAGCAAATTCGTTCTCAAATAGTTCCGATGTCCATGTTAAAACCTCCAATTTCAACACACGTCCTTGACACGTCTAAGGGTCATCCAGTATCTGGACTACAGGTTAGCTTGTACAAATTAATTGATGGGCGCTGGACCTACATCAATGAAGGAGTTACTAATCCTGATGGAAGATTTGCGAACTTTTTGGAACGTGGAGATTTTTCTCCGGGACGATACAAGCTACACTACGACGTAGATCGTTACTTTGAACTCAGAAAACAAGATTCACTGTATCCCTTCATAGAGGTTCGTAAGTATGAACACCCTAATTAATGAATATTAAAATGTTTGATTCTTTTATAGATCGTGTTTGATTGTCGTGCTCAGTCGGATCACTATCATGTGCCTCTTTTATTGAGTGCTTATGGTTACACCACTTACCGTGGATCGTAAGTTCATTCAGATAATGTTAGAATTAATTTTGTTTCTTTTAATTGTAACGACTGACATTTATAATAAGTCTAGATTTACTTCAAAGTACATACAAATTATATTTTAAGCTAAAATTAGAAATACATTGTATTTCGAGTTTAATGTAATTTCTTCTTTTTCTTAATAAACCATTTTTATTAACTTCCTTCATTGATGATTCAGTTTAGTATACTTTAAATTAGTTGGGTTCGAGAACTACACCCTCCAGTACATCTTTCTCACTCATGATCGTTAACTTATTTTGCATCTCACTCGACCATTTCAAGATGTCTTCTATTTATTTTATTATCATAACAATGGGCGTACTTCGGACAATCCACTTTTAAGTAGGGAATGAAAAGTGCACGTGTTGTCATGGAAGTAATATAAACAAGACTTCTTGAAATAGATAAGGGAGATGCAAAATATGTTAAAAATACAAGCCCAAGTTGCACTGGATGGTATAGTTCTTAAATGCAGCCTAGGTGTTTTTGTTATCTTGCCCTGGAAAAAAAAAATTGTGGAATAACAAAGTATAAGCGTTTATCAAAGAATCCCCATCGTGTTACACTTGCATAATGTATGGGCCGCCAGTATTTATTTCCAAAAATTATGCATTGGTGTATACCAATATAAAAATGAATTAGGGTAGGCGTTGGAATTTAAATGCATGTCTTAGATAACATCATATTAATACTAATTGTCAATCAATTGTGACATAAATGGGAATGTTGCTTAACATTACTCACGCAGTTATTCATAGAGTCAAAAAGTGTCTTGATGCAGCAGGCAGTGGTAATTTTTATGCGTCTGCTTTAATTGTTTTAAAAATAAAATGATTTTCTTGCTTTGTAGAAACGTCAAAGTGACTAAACGAACATTCGATGAACTAACATGCGTGTTTAGTTGCATCGCCAACTCTAATTCATTTTTCATTTGATCACTATTACTAAATGATTTTTATCAGAAACAATGATGTATGATTATTACCGGTTCCTGTTTCATCGATATTTGGCAAACAAGGTTTTAGTAATATTTAATAAAAATTGTGATCACTACAAATACGCAATTTGAGTTAACTTGTAAAAATTACTCTTTATTCTTTATTATTAAAAATCTTCACTGCCCCTAGTTTAAAAACGAGCTATGATTGGTAACATTGAGTTGATATGACGTTCTTATGACAAGAACAAGTTTTAAGGTTATGTATTTGTTAAGGTTATTTAAAAATCGAAAAATTATTTTATTCACATCAAAAATGGCAAAAAGTAAATTTGAATACGTAAAGAATTTCGAAACTGACGACAGAGTGCTGCCAAACTGCTGGTTAGTCGTTCGCGTTGATGGCAAAAACTTTCATAAATTCTCTGAAAAACACAGCTTTCAGAAGCCTAACGATATACGCGCATTATCTTTAATGAACAGGGCAGCAGTAAGAGTGATGGAAGAATTTAAGGACATCTTAATATCGTACGGACAAAGCGATGAATACTCATTTGTTTTAAGGAAAGACACGGAGCTTTACAACAGGAGGAGCTCAAAAATTGTGACTTACATAAACAGCTTATTTTCTTCGTCGTACACTTTTTATTGGAGGGAATTTTTTGGCGATTTCAAGTTAAAATATCCCCCCGCTTTCGATTCAAGATTAGTTTTATATCCCACAGATGAAAATCTCAGAGATTATTTAAGCTGGAGGCAAGCTGATTGCCACATCAATAATCTTTACAACACGACGTTTTGGGCTTTAATACAAAAAGGTGGTTTAAGTAATTCAGAGGTAGGCAAGTTTGTAAAAGAAATTTATGGTATTTTAGAGCACTCTCAGAGTATCTCCAGCTTCTATTTTTCTTTCTGAAACTTGGAACACTAATAGTAATAATCCTGGCATACTAGGTTAAAACAAGATGAGAATATTCTGAGAGTGTGAATCAAAAATGCTACTAGATATGCTTTGGTATAATTGTTTTTATTTTTAGGCCGAAAAGCGTCTCTGTGGCACCCTCTCATCAGACAAAAACGAGATATTATTCAGCGAATTTGGGACAAATTACAATAATGAGCCGATAATGTATAGAAAAGGAACGACTTTACTTAGAAAGAAAATTAAAGATCCGAAAGGTATGAGAAAGAAACTCGTCATCTTTCCTTTCCACGAGGACATGATTCAGGATAGATTTTGGGAGTTGAATTCGGAAGTTTTGGCTGCGAAATCCCCCGGGAACTACGAACTGCCTGATCATACTGTATTTCCAGCAATTGTGTTACAGCAGTTGCACATTAGCCAAGAAAATGAGAGATTGATGGCATTAGATCAGTCTTTGGCAAAGATTCTTACGCCCACGTACAGTTGACAGAAAATTCTTATTTTTAATACATTAATGTATTTTATACCTAGTGTTCAATAAAAATGTTTTATACAAAAGAAATACTTATTTATTTTTCAGGATACCTATTGTATTATGTTAAAAAATCGGGGTAGACGTTAGTGAGTATAATTTAAAGTATTCTTGTATCTTGTTTTGATTGGGAATTCTAATTGTGTTGTGTGACTGTGTGTATTGGAAAACAGCTTATTTAAAAATAATATTGCAATTCGTATATTTATCCCATCGTATAGGGATTAATTAGTAGATTTGGCAGCACCGCTGAGAATGTTCGACATGGGTAGATGGCGGGAAAGTGCTGCCATTCAACTGCAGTGTTCAAAAATGGAACTAATAGAAAATGGCGTTGAGTGAATATTAGCACATGTCATATTTCTCCCGGTAAGTGAAGAACTTTCTTATTTCTTCCAGTGTAAAACACTTAAAACTTGTAAGTGAATGTAATTTGGATAAGCGTCCTTAGCGATCGACTTATTTTAGCACAAACTGCGTTAAATATTGTGCGGAGTGACGTAAACAATTACACTGGAGTGTCAAATGGGAATTTTTATAATAAATTAACTCAGCAAATAAGCAACTAATTCACGAAGTCAACTGAGTTATTTCGTTATGTTTTATGAGTGCATCGCATTTTCAATGATTCTCTTTCATTGCAGGTTGTTTCTTGAGTATCGGGTGCAAGGATAGACGTTGAAGATTTGTGTTGTAACAGAAACGGTAAGTTGTTCTTTTGCAGTCTATAAAAACTGATGGACGCATTGGTTACGTTCCTATAAGCCAATTATTCTAAATTTTTATACACATGTCTGTGTAATTTTAACTCTTGGCTACCTTCCAAGAACTTACGCTTAAATGTCCAACTTCAGTTATACAAATCTTAGATCGAGAGCGTCCACGCACATTGTCACCTACATTGAACTTATGTTTGGAAATATTCCAAATAAGTTGTTTCCCGAAGCTTATATATTAGGTTAGATGTCTATTCTCTCTCATACATTCATCATGAATGATTGGCCTGAGCTATTTTTAGATATTCAGACACATTGCTGCTATTTATTTTCATTTACTTGCGATCCTGCTTTGAATGATCTATTTTACACTTTGCATTCACCTACACCTGAATTATTGTATAAATAGGAAGTGGCAGTGGTTCTGATATTGATATGGTTATTTATAAAACTAACAAATTCTCCCTGATTTCGATTATACTAAAGTGAAAAGTGTTGTTTATTTTTGGATTGCACTAACAGACTACAGCTGGAAGTATAATACGCTGTTTACATTGCAAGGTGAGAATGCAAAACATTTTATCTAAACAAATATATTAAACTGAAACATAAGGCAAGTAGTTATGAAATTTGATTTATAAAAGTATCGTATTTCATTGATTTTTTTTTAAATTCTCATTCTTACAATTGCCTGTTTGTAATTTAATAATTTTTTTCCTAAATGGTTGAAAACTAGGGATCTATTTAATTATTTACAGTCCTTGACACAGAAAGAGACATTTCAAAGAAATTAGAACAAGTTTATTTTCTGCATATTTCTGTAGGTCAAGTAAACAAAGCCCTGGTATTAACCTGAATTGCAACCACGAGGTATTTTCATTTTAAAAATTAATATTGCATCTAGTCAAAAGTCCAAAGGTTTGAAATACTAAATTTTTATATCTGAAGTGATTACTAAAGCAATATTTAAGTAAAGTTAATGTTCTGTTACGACAACAGTTCTCTCCACTATGCATGAACAGAACTAAAAATTTTACACTGAAGATGAACCAGATCCACTTGGAAAATATAAATAATTCAGAAAATAAGCAAATATAAAAAATAATAAGTTGTACTTTAAAGTCATAAAACTGATAAAATTTGAAGTAAAACAATCTATTTTTTTTAATAGGAGATGGTGTGCCTCTCTGACGAAGGCACTGTGCAGGCCAACGTGACAGATACCATTGATTTATCTGCAAAGAGGCAATGCCAGGTTCAGCTATCGCCTACAAAGTCAGTGGAAAGCATATTCATCGAAGTTGGAACCAAATTTAACTATGATCCTGAAACTTTTGAATTGATCCTACAGAAGAGAGATGGATCTACAGTAAGTGGATATTTTAAAAGAAACAATTTTATTAAAAGCATAATTTTCATATTATTGTAATTAATAATTATAATCAATAAAAAAAAAAATATGAGAATTTCCTGATAAAATCTATCCAGAGAAATTAATTTGAAAAAAGCACGTAATTTCCGTTTGACTGTTTGGTTATATTAATTATCAACTAAATTGAATTGTACGACTGGTTTTTTTTTAGTATCCTTGCAAATTAGGGACCCACAGATGCAAGTGTTATAAACAATGTTAAATACTTTACCTTTAGAACCCCTTTATATTTAGCATAATTTGAGAAATAATTTATAACAAAGTGTTCGATGGGCAGTAAATTCATAGGTTCCTAACTGCAGGATTTCCTTTTCTTATTGCAAAATTTTTCAAATTTGTCATCTGTATACTTACATTAAATCAAATACCTGACTTTGGCTTACATAAGAATTTTATCTTAGATCAATAACCTGAGATTTTGTATATAATGTAGGCTTTAAATTCATGTTTTAAATTTATCTTAAATTGAAATATTTTTTGATTATGATTTATAGATAGTGCTGAATCAATTTAAAGACAAGACGTTAGGGGAGATTGGCGCCTTTGAAACAAATGGGCGAATTACGATAACACTATGCCCCCTGAAGAAGAAAAATATAACACTAGTGGTTAGTGATGCAGCTGCAGATGATGATTTGCTTCTTGGAGCTTCGGCCAGTCCGACAATGGGGGAAGTCCGCACGAGTTCCAACGATTCTAACCCTGCAGTCCTGATGGACTTTTACTGTCCAGGAATTCAAGTCCCTAAGATGGACATCAGTCCCGTTATCGAGCCCTGCAACTATGTACCAGTAATTGAAACATGCAATTACGTGGGACTTGTCAATCAAGCTATGACATGCTACCTTAATAGTTTACTGCAGGCTCTATTCATGACACCCGAATTTAAAAACGCCCTCTACAATTGGGAATTTGATGGACAGTCACAAGAGAAATCGATACCATTTCAACTGCAAAAATTATTCCTGAATTTACAGGTATATTATGCACATTAAATTATTTGTATATGCGGAAATTTGTTTTGTTTTAGACATCAATGAAATCTGCTGTCGAAACAACTGATTTAACTCACAGCTTTGGATGGGACATGCAAGCGGCTTGGGAACAACATGACATTCAGGAATTATGCAGAGTTATGTTTGATGCTTTGGAGCAAACCTTCAAAAACACAAGGCAGGCGAACTTGATAAACGATTTGTATGAAGGCAAAATGTTAGATTACGTTAAGTGTTTAGAATGTAGCACAGAGAAGTCTAGGGAAGACACGTTCTTGGATATACCATTGCCTGTAAGGCCGTTTGGAAGCAATGTTGCATACAATAGTGTAGAAGAAGCTTTGAGAGCTTTTGTTTTACCTGAAACCTTGGACGGTAATAATCAGTACTTCTGCGAAAAATGCAACAAAAAATGCGATGCCCACAAGGGACTCAAATTTATCAAGTTTCCTTACTTGCTTACGTTGCACTTGAAGAGGTTTGATTTTGATTATTCGACGATGCACAGGATCAAGTTGAACGATAAAGTTGTGTTCCCTGAAATACTTAATTTGAATTCTTTTGTTCCTGACGTTGTTGCTTTGTCGGATGATGCAATTGAAGAACGCGAAACCATCGTGAAGTGCGACGATTGTAGCACCACAGATTCAGGTTCCGCTTTGGATGATGAAAGCTGTCAGGGCACTGATTTATCTTCGAATGTCAATGGGCAGTATGACAATTGCCAGGATGATGACGAGGGTATCGATGTTAGTTCTGGGAATCATCATCATGAAAATGAGAAGAATAGAATGCAGGAACCAAAAGGACCATACATATACGAATTATTTAGTATAATGATTCATTCTGGAAGTGCCTCTGGTGGACATTATTACGCATACATTAAGGACTTCCAAAAAGGACAATGGTTTTGTTTCAATGATCAAAGTGTTAGCAGGGTGAGTTGATTTATTTATTATTTTTTAAGTTAAGAATTATTATTGCATTTAAATTTGTTAAAAGGTAACATAAAATTGTTTTTATTTGGTAGAAATAATACCGTGAAAAATAAAGTTTAACAAAAGATAATCATTGTGCTAAAAATATTAACTTTCAGATAACTGAAGACGACATACGTAAAACGTATGGCGGTGGTCCACAAAGAGGATATTATTCCGGAGCTTATACATCGAGTACAAATGCGTACATGTTAATGTACCGTCAGATTGATAAAGAGCGTAATTGCAATGCAATGACCGTAGAAAATTTCCCACCACATCTTAAGAAATTGTTGAAGCAAATGAGAGAGAAAGAAGAAAGCGATCGTTTGGCAAAAGAAAAAGAAAACGACATGTTCAAACTAAAGGTGTACTGTTACCACCCGACTTCAAACCAGCTACTGGAAACTAAGTTGTTTGTATTTATTGATACAACTCTTGCTGAAGCTGCGAGTGAGGCAAATGAAAAGTTGAAGTTGAAAGACATTGTCAGCTTAGAAGATTGTAGATTGGTCATGTACAACAAGTTGCAGGACTGCATCGATTGCAGTTTTGAAACAGATGACCAGAAATTCTGTGATATTGCTTCGAAGATAATCGTACAGCAGAATGATTGGTTCCTCGAGATACGAGAGCCTGGAACTGAGTTTCAAGTGTACAGGCCTGGTGGTCTTAAGGTGAAAGTGTACATAGTAAATTTGGAGACGGAAGAGGTCAGAGGTCCTTCTAGCGTTAGGATAAACGCAAACGAAATAGTTTGTGAGGTTAAAAACAGATTGGCGAGCATGTTTGACCTTGAGAACTTAAGCACTATGAAATTGGTACTTGAATCATATAGAAATGAACCTCGTTATTTGGAAGAGGAAGACGTGCCAATGAAACTTGATCCTAATTGTAATGGTTATAAATTGTATGTTTCCAACGCTTTAGATGAAGATCCTGATAAGCCATTCCTCTTCTCAAAACTGCATAAAATTATAGATCGATTTGTACATATCATCACAATTGATGTAATACTACCTGAGAACGATATTGGTAAGTTTGTTACCCAAGTATTCTCACAGTTATATTTTTTGTTTGTTTTTAGGTACGTTGGAGTCTTTGTCTATACCGCCCTTAGATTTAAATCAAAATTTAGATAAGGTAGAAATGGCCTGCGGTGATCGAGTGAGCAACTCTCCGAGTTCTAGAGTTTCCCCACAACCTGGGCCTATCATGGAGGGTTTTGGAGATCAAAGTAACAGTGAAGATAGCAGTTTAAGTGATAGTGATCGAACGCTGGTTGGAGATGCACCTGGTACGTAGTGAGTATTCAGGAGTGATCACCGAAATGAATGGAATTTTTCAGGTGATTGCATAGGTTTATTGTCGAGCAGTTCGAATTCACCGGCCGATCAACATATGGCGTCGCCATCAGACCCTGCAGAAGACACATACAATCGTGACATATTCGGAAATCCATCTGAAGAAATGAATTGGGACGACGAAGAAATGCCTGAATATACTACAAGATGTTCTAATTCTTATTTCCGCGCGTCCTATCAGTCTTACCAAAGCAGTTGTGATGTCGCTTGTTCTCAAGAGCCTGGCAGATTGTGTCGTGTTATGGTAGACAAGCGAATGAATCTAGCGAAATTAAAGAAATGCTTAGAACCATACGTTGGTGTTTCTGCTGAGTATTTCAAGGTTTACAGCGTTTATCCCAATCAAGACATAGAATGGTCATCACTTTCAGACACTTTAAGTTCAACCAAAGATGGAGATAGGTTACTGGTAAAACTAGGGAGGGTGTTGAAGAAGAATGAGTATGCGGGGAAAATTTTCCATTTGACTCCTGAGAATAGTGAACCCTTCACTTATCTTTTCGATTGGATTATAGCTAAAGGGCAAACGGTTGGTTTGGTAAAAAGAGAGATTTTATTGCAGGCCAAGAAACAACACATGTTGGATATTTCTTACAACAAGTGCAGATTGAGGAAGAAGAACTGGAAGAATCCAACCAAAATATATATGGATGATCAGAAGTTTTCAGATGATATCGCTATTAACAACAATTTTGAGCTTTTCCTGCAGGATTTGGGTGATGGAGAAAAAGTTACAAGGCCCACACAGCTGGGCGTTTTTCTTAAGAGGTTTTGCCCTGCTACTTTAACACTGACCCCTTTTCATGAGGTTGTTTTGGATAATCATACCATGGATGAACTGAAGAGGAAAATCCAAGAAGAATCAGGAATTCCAGCCGATTATGTGGATGTGGCCTACCTTAAATCTTCTTTCCCTTGTGATATGAATATTTTAGATATATACAATGACCTGGACTGGAACCCAAATGCGACACATCTAGAAAAGTATCCGCTGCAAGTTTATGATGACGGTTGCGTGTTTATATACAAGTGAGTTTGCATGTTATTTGTAAGTTTTTGGTATAAAAGTTGTTTTTTTATTTGCAGAGATAGTCGAGAGCCTTTGAAAGAGTTAACTCCTGAAGAAAGAAAAGAGATAAATCAAAGAGAAAACACACGCTTAGGTAGATTTAGTACAAAAACGTTTTCGCCAAGGAGAGAGCGTGGATTAAAGATATACCTGGATACGTCACCAACGAAAGCAGATGAGAACTCGGCCGACTGACATGGCCAAAATTCGAGCCGTTACCAGTCATGGATCTATTGCAGTTTGAGCTAATTGTTCATTAATCTAACAAGTTGATTAATTGTGGACAGTTGGAACATAAAAATCAGTATGATTTTCTTTTGTTATCTTTCTGTGAATGTTTTTCATGGTTTTAATTGTACAATACCTTGTATATCTTTTCAACTGTTGTTTTTTTTACATATATTATACATATACATAATCTTAAGGCTACATGAATCTTTGCCATCAATTTTATATAAACTGCCTGTTTTTAAGAGTAAAAATAAATTTTGCAAATCTGGATCAATTTTGTAAAAAAAAGAGAACATTGTTCAGTTCTTGTAGATTTCGTTCAGATTGTAATTCATTCGTAATCTTCCCGCTTCAAATATACTTAATTGTAATAGGTTTAGTAATGAAGGACTTCTACGATTACTGTCTAAACGACAGCAAATCGATCGTTGTAACATATGTATAATTGTTTTCCTTTTTTTTGCATTTGAAGTATTAATTCTTTAGTTAAAATTTGTTTCAACAAACTGTTCTGTTCCTATGAATTCATCATACACAGAAGACCCCTGGGTGTGAAGAGCGATTTGGTTTCGGCCTACTTTTTTTTTTCAAAGATTTTGATTGCCATCACCCGCTGTTGTTTTCTCCGTGCTACTTCTCAGCAAGTACTATTTTGTATAAATATTTATTTGTGACTGATAATAATAAAATGTTTACCTATACATGCTGAAGCTTTTTATTTTTATCATCACACAAAATGGGGTAGGGGAGTGGAGTGGGAGGGGGAGGAACTAAAACGCAAAATGGACTTTACATTTTTTAAAAATATTGTTTTCATATTATACAAATCCAAGACATTTCATGTCGGAGATAAATATAAAAATACTTCTTTTTTTTTCAAATGTGTTGAAATTAATTATCACACTCATTGTCCAGGCACATAAATTATATTTATGAGTTATTACTCGTTTTATATTGACATTTTTAATTATGTTTTAAAATACTAAGCGAATTTGTGTGAAAAATACATTTATATACATTTTGTATGTACAAAAATGTTTTTTTTTTAACTAACGTCCTTATCATTGAATAGCGGTTTCTAAGATTAATCTCCGAGTTAATGAGAAAGAGTTTTAGTATTTCAAAAAATAGAAACGTTTCTTGTAAACTGGAGGCAACGACGAATAAATGAGAAAAGTTGCCCGATACTAATATCTACAGTTCAAGAGAGAAGTTTTACTTTATTTAAAACATCTTGTATATTAAGTATTACGAAAATTAGAATGAAGTAAAAAAAATCGTCCTAGTTTTCTGTTAATACATTTAAAATGAAGTAAATTTTTGTTTTTCCCGGATGAATAAAATAAAAACATTTTATAAATTAAATACTGGACTACAACTAATCAAAAGGCTACATGTTTCTTTTCTTATTCATTCAGTAGTAATTTTAATTTTATCATCTCTTACAATAATGGCCTTTTAATTAGTTGTCCTAAAATTAAGTACTCTTCTTTACAACGTAAAATGTATATATACAGTCTGTTTTTATTTAATCTACACAATCCGTCACACATAATCTGATGGAACATTCACAGTCTCACTTATAGACGCCAACCTGGGCGGTTGTCTCCTATCACCACTGTTTCCGTTTTCCCACATGGGCAAAGTGGACAGTCCCACGACTTCATAGGCCCGATCGGGCATCGTGGTCACCGAGAGATCAGAGTAATAAGCGCTACTAGGTGCACTGGGTGCATCGGGGTCAGTGTACGCGGAATTTTGGTACGCAGGGCTATTACTGTCGATGGTACTTTCCTGGTCTAGTTCTGCGTACAGCGCCTCGTCCATGTGAGTGTAGTGGTTTTCGGCTGGCGACGTCGGCGAATCCAGCTGCGTTGGTACCGCTGTTGAACGGCACGAGAGCCAAGACCAGACTCCGTTGTTGGCCACCGCGTGAGGGTTCGATGGGTTCGGAAATGCTTGCGGGGCGATCGTACTGATCGCTTTATCATCCGGCGTGCTTATAGGTGGTCTGGTACCGTTCCTGATGGAATTCGTTTGTGTGTTTGCTTCATGCTCCGCTGTAACAAATTAAATAGTTTCTCAGTAGTTCTTTCATTTCGGATTTACGAACTTTATTTTATTGGTTTGCGTTATGCTCTGTGCTCTTCTAAAACCCCTGAAAGCGTTTAAAAATTTTAAATATCGCACAAAAATAAAATAAAATTTGTTTTATTAAATGTAACTTCAAGATCAAACGTGGGATGAAAAGTAATCTCGGCAAGTTGCTCTATTTTGATATTAACAACCAAAATTAATAAACGAAAGAGTAGGATATGTCGTAGGTTGTTATAAGTCGAAACCATAAAAGTTCGTACACTATTTATTAACAGGCCAACATGTTTCAATCACAGTAGTGACCATCTTCGGGGCGACATGGGGGCATAAATAGACTAAAAAACGTAGGGGTACACTTTTCGACAACGTTCTTTGGTCTATTTAAGCCCCCATGTGACTAATATATTTTTAGTCGCCCCAAAGATGATCACTACTGTGATTGAAACATGTTGACCTGTTAATAAATAGTTTACGAACTTTTATGGTTTCGACTTATATCAACCTATGACATATCATTTCGTTTAACAATATTGTTTACTAACCGCTCAAAGAAAACGTGAAGACCTATGAAAAGGTAATTAACTCAATTACTAATTGGATCTGACAGATATCCATTAAGGCCATGATTTATTACGTGAAAATATCAATATCTTTATCTCCGTTTTTTGACTGACGTGATGAGCTTCCAATGTTCTTGAGCTGCGCCGCCGATTAATGCGTTCAGGAAAATCGCTCGTAATTAAATTGCCTGTCAAAGCTCGCCTAGTTTTAAAATTTCTGAAAATTTTATGGACAGTTACTATAGTATAATTACAATCAACGTTTCATCATATTTTAACAGCTTTCTCAAAACGTTGAAGTACATTCAGCGCAACACTGATCTTATTGTGTTGTAAAAAGCTTTAACTGGTTACGTTATATTTTGGTAATAGTTGTTTCTTTCTTTGCTTTGCGCAACAATGCTTTGCTGCATTCTTGTCTTTCGGTGTTAACCATTCCAGACAATCACGAAGTATTTTGGAAGCTGGGTCTAAAAATTCTTCCATGGTCAGTAGTGAGATTCGAACTCACGTCGCCCGAGTGACACGACTTCCATAGTCGGCTATGCTAACTGCTTAGCCTCTCGGCGACCCTTGGTAATAGTTACTAAATTTTCTCTATATATATAAATTATTCTTGCCCCACATTACCAACACAAGGATGTGTAATTTCTGTGGATAAATACCTCTAAACTCAAACGAGAACTTTCGCAATTTTAATGGACGTTTTGATCAAGCAATGTGTACCAAAAAATCAAATCGTCGCGTCGTGCTATTAAGTCAAAAAAAAAAAAACGTCAGTCGTAACCTTTTGGCTTTCAAGAGTACGTTTATTGTGAGTGTTCGCGAAATTTTTGTGTCATTTGAAAATTCCTGTGATCAAAAGCAACCAAAACCGGTGAGTCAATCCAGCACTATTTTTACTCCTTTAAGTTTCCGTTTCCAACCAATGCAATATTTGTAAATACGGCAAAATAACGATGGGAGTAAGGCACTCCTAAATAATTACGTTTCTCTGTACACCCAAAGCAAACTTTAAAGAAAACAGCTTATTAACTGCCTTAACATATCACGTTTATTTTCCGTCTTAACGCACCGCTACGGACGAAAGCTAATTACAAGATACGTCAAGTAAACACGAGATAACAGATGTGGGTGTTGAATTCTTTCTTGGTTGAGGTATTGCACTAGTATAAAGTTGTGTAATGGATAACCGAGATCTTAGGAAGCAGTGGCAAAGAATTAATTTGAAATTTAAGAAAATTTGATTAATACGTGCAGTTTTAATACGTGCTTACGGATATTCATGTGGATGAAGTTTCGGAGAGCTAGTCATAAATATACTCTGTTCACGATCTTTTTGCATTCAGAGTAGGCCGTACTAGGATGACATTTTTGTTGGTATCACAAAAAAATATACTTGTCAGAAATTTGATTGACGTTCGTTTTTAATTTTGTAGTTATGTTTTTGAAAACTGCCACTGCCAATGTTGCCAGTTCAATTGTGCTGTACAAAGTATTCCATGAAAGCGAGAAATATCGTCTCGAACAAACGTTTAAAGATTAATTATTTTTTTCATTGAGATAGTAAGTGGCGAGGTGTGTTGTTTGCGCGTTCTTAGTCAACAATTGTGCCACAAAGCGAAAAAATGTTTCTTTATTAACAAATGTGACTTCAGATATGATAATAAACAATAATGACAGAATGTTTGTGTGTGTTTTCATAGTCACAGTGGTGTGGCTAAATGGATCTTGCTACTTGTGCAGCGGGTGGAGAGGTGTATCGGCTCGTGCAACCCGTGAGGTTGGCTTGTTCAGCCAGGAGTTTTTTTGGCCTTGTTCAGACCGAAGAACTGTCGTTCTTGGGCCCTGGATGATCTTATTATAAGGCTCGCGGCCATTTTCGCCTCGCTGTCGCAGAAGGGGTGAATATTCGAGGCCGGGATGAATTCTGAAGGGGATTCGAGTTTGGTACCTGGCAATAGTGTAGAGGTGCGGTGCAAAAAGCATTATATGAAGGGGTATTTAAATTACAGGACCTTCTTGCTGTTGCCGGTGTCTCAGAACCTTGTCCATGGCCATATTTATGTAAAATATCTTATCATTTTTCCCGAGAAGACCATAAGCTAGATCTCATTTAAAATTCTGTCTACTTTCACTACCTCCTCCAATACGCTCACCATCAGATTCTTCTGCTACCTAGCACTAGACTTCTGCAAATCTGCTTATATTTGTGCATATTCGTGGCTATTAGTTTTGACTGCTAAAAGGATCGTCGCAGTCTATTTATAAGTTTTACAGATATACATGCATTTTCTACACTATAAAATTTTAATGCCAAATTAAATGTTCCCTATTCCCCTTCCTTTGATTCCTTAGAAGAATCTGATTCATCATCAATTTTGGGTGTGCGTACATGCGTGCGGCCGTGTTTACATTAGCTCCGTAATCTAACTCAATTTTTGGGCGACTACGAGCAGTTTATATAAAAGTAAAAATTTACAAGTGTGATATAAAGGCAAGTACACAAATATTTAAATATAGTAATAGTAATATTCAAAGATTTAAGTGTAAAACTTTGAATTAAAGTAAACGCTTTGAGAAGAGAGCGACCTCCGAAAAGTAGATTTGGGTCGACCTCTTATCGCAAGCGATAATACGAGAGGCGTGACCAAGACTGGTCCGACTACAACGTAATTTAGAAATGGATAGTGACGAATATTCAACAGACGAACAGGGAACAAAAAGAAAGGTGATACATGGAATAGAAGCAAGTTTTGAAAGATGTAAGAAAACAACGAGAACACCTCCAAAACAACAAAAAATAGGAGAAGACAAAATCGATCAGATGCTAAAACTAATGAAAGATATGGACCAGAACCAGAAAGAAATGAAAGCGGATCAAAAGGAAATCAAAACAGAAATTTCTCAAATTAGAGAAGAACAAAAAGTTTTCAACGAAGAAATAAAGAAATTAAAATATGAAAATGAGAATTTAAAACATGAAAATGAAAACATAAAGAAAGAGAATGCCGAACTAAAAAAAGAAGTACAAGACATAAGAAAGACCCTAGAAATCATTGAGAAAGAGAAGAAGAAAAATAATATTATAATAACAGGATTAAAACTCAACAGCACTGAACCAAAACAGTAAATGAAAAAATAAGTGAATATTTAAAACAGAAATTACAAATAAATATTAACACTAAAACAACCACATAAATAGGAAATGAAATATACATAGTAGAACTAGACAATCAAAAGGAAAAACAAGAAATAATGATAAATAAATCTAAATTAAGAAGGGAATGAGAAATGGTGTATATTGCAGACGATTTAACTAAAAAGGAAAGAGAAAAACAAAAGAAAATAAGACTATTCGCTAAAGAAGAAAGGAATAA
Organism: Serrognathus titanus; assembly: GCA_039766575.1. Classification (NCBI taxonomy): domain Eukaryota; kingdom Metazoa; phylum Arthropoda; class Insecta; order Coleoptera; family Lucanidae; genus Serrognathus; species Serrognathus titanus. The sequence goes on from CM077911.1 coordinate 4,401,719, forward strand.
AAATAAAGAAGTTAAGATTGGATACAATAAAGTGACCATGAACGGCGAAGAATGGCGATGGAATGAAAAAACGAACAAAATGGAGAAAACTAAAACAAAAAACTAACATACTATAGAAGAAGCGAACATCTGATAACGAAACAGGCGAAGAAAAAGGACATCGATTATGAACAAAAGAATCAAACTAAAATAAATACAAATAACACTCAAAACAAAGAAAACATGAGAATTAAACACCAGAACGATTATGAGAGAAACGAAGAAAAGAAGAAAAGAAAAGAGAAAATAGGAAACAGAAAGAATATTATAGTTAATACACAGAAAGAATGGAAAATAGGAACATGGAATGTTAGAAGCATAGCAGGAAAAGAGATGGAACTAGAAGAAGAATTCGAAGAAATGGGATTACAGATATTATCAATAACAGAAACAAAGAAAAAGGGACAAGGCCTAATAAAAATGTTAAGAGGAAATACATTAATATATAGCGGAATACAAGAAGGAAAAAGAGCAATAGCAGGAGTAGGTTGCATAGTGAACAAGAAAATAGAAGAACAAATACAAAACTGGAAAGCAATATCAGTTTTAGAACTATGCGAAAAAGATAACAAACAACAAACAACAATCGTGACTGTATATGGCCCGAATGAAGACGACAAAACTGAAAACAAAGATAAATTTTGGGAAGACCTAACAACAATAACAGAAGAAGCCAAAGGAAAGATATATATAATGGGAGACTTTAACAGTAGAGTGGGAAAAAAAGATGAAACATACAATAAAGTGATAGGTAGCCACGGAGAAGAAACAAGAAATAATAATGGAAAAGAATGCTAGAATATTGTACGATGCACAACCTAATTATAACTAATACTTTCTTTTAACACAAAGACTTAAATAAATATACAAGAGAAGTTCGAAGTAGAAGAGAGAAGTCAATAATTGACTATATTTTAGTCGATAGTAATAATAGAAAAATAATAATAGATACCAAAGTGAGAAGAGGACCAGAAATTCGAAGCGACCATTATGTAGTAATAACAAAAATACGAGAAAAAATACAAATCAAAGAAAAGAAGAATAATGATTCAAACCAGAAGAGAATACCGACGGAAACAATAATGTCATATAAACTTAAAAACAAAGAAATAGCAAAAAAATACCAAAAATTAATAACGAGGAAAATTGAAGATATAGAGGAAATTACCAGAGAAATAAACGGAGAGCAGCTCTGGAACATTTTCAAAAATATACTAATAAATTGCGCAAAAAATTTATGTGGAATAACCATAAGAAGAGAAAACAAGAAACAAACGGAATGGTGGACCCAAGAACTAAAGACACAGATAAAAAATAAAAAAGAGGCATGGAAAACATATCTATCAAGTAGAACACTAGAAAAATACGAAATATATCGAAATGAGAGAAAGAAAACAAAAGACCTAGTAAAAACAGCTAAAACAGAAAGCTGGAGAAAATTTGGCGAAAAGATAGAAAGAGACAGCAAGGGAAATCAAAAACTATTTTATAAAGTATTAAAATCTTTCAAGACAGAAAAGACGCACAATTCTTTTCAAATAAAAAACAAAAGTGGAGAAATATTAAAAGCAAAAAAAGAGATAATGAACCGATGGAAAGAACACTTTCAAGAGCTACTTAACCCTGACCCAAACAAAAAGAATGAAGAAATATTTATACCAGAAATAGAAAAAGAAGACAAGGACGAAAAAATAACGATAGAAGAATTACAAACTGCGGTAAAGAAATTGAAAAATGGAAAAGCACCAGGCTACGACAAAATAACAGCAGAAATGATAAAAAACATGGGACAAAGAGGAATGCAATTACTATTACAAATTTGTAATAAAGTATGGACAGAAGAACATATATCAAAAGACTGGCAAATAACACTAATAGTACCCATACATAAAAAAGGAGATCGAAAAAACACAAATAACTACAGAGGAATAAGCCTAATAACTACAATCATGAAAATATTCGAACAAATCCTTGAAAAACGAATAAGAAAGAAACTCGAAAACATCTTGAACGAGGCGCAAAGTGGATTTAGGACAGGAAGAAGCACACAGGACCATATCTTTATGATCAAACAACTAACGATATGGAAAAAGCTTTCGATAAAGTCCCAAGAGAAAAACTATGGAAAACTTTACAAAGAAAACAAGTCCGAGACAAAACTATTAGAATCATTCAGAAAATATATAAAGGAAATGTCAACCACGTCATCAGCAATAACAATATATCGGAGGGATTCATAACCGAAAGAGGACTAAGGCAAGGTGGAAGTTTAAGCCCTATTTTATTCATAATATTTATGGATGAAATATTAAAAAAATGCTCAGCAGAAAGCTCAAAATTACATGTAGGATATAAAAATTTACAACCTATATATATATCAGAAGGAGCTTTCGCAGATGACGTAGTGATCATGGCCAAAGACGAGAGAGAACTACAGAAAAATCTAGAAATTTGGAACAGAGAACTGAACAAAAACGAAATGAAAATGAACATAGAAAAAACAAAAGTGATGGTAATCGGAGAAGAGACAAATAAACTAAACGTACAGATAGAAGGGAAAAAGATAGAACAAGTAAAATCTTTTAAATACCTAGGAGTCACGATAGATGACACAGGTAAACAAGAAAAAAAAAATTATAAACAGAATTGAAAACCCACTGAAACTGTTCTACACGATGAATAATAAGTTTATAAGCAAAAAAGAAATTTCAAGACAAACGAAAATAAAAATTGTTCTTTGCAAAATCTAAAACATACATATACCTACATTACAAAATGAGGCTCATTTAATTTATGCAAACCTTACTCCATGTATACCTATCAACCTGCTTATAATTTCATCTTGTGTGAAATCTGGACGATCCTTTTTAAAATAATTGTAGGCTTTTTTATGGCTTGTTTGGTTTGCCCGCTTCTAATTTTCGGCATTTTGACAGGATTAAAAAATGTAATTAAATAATTTGTTATTTGTTTTAAGTTACTTTGATAAAGCGCAAAGGCATTGTAGGTCAAGTTTATTTAAGTATTGACAACATGGTCAATACAGCTGACGTGACAATGTCATAATTTTTTTCACGTCAGATTTTGACTACCTTCAAAATACATGCACGTAACATATCGAAAAAAAAAACATGGCCTACTAGAATGCAATAGAATAGATCGTGAATTTACATTATAACTAGGGATACAAATTTTTGAGACTCTTATACTGGGTTTCACAAAAGTCAATTAAACTTAATCATTGCTTAAGAATAATCATTCCTATACCTTCAGCACATGTAACCATAGCAACGTTTACTTTTAACCCATGATTAAATTTAAGTAACGTTTGTAAAATCCACCGCTGATTTATTTATTCCGGTTTAAAAATTACGGTACTAACATTGAATTGAGAACATCTTATAAATATCTTAATAAGTGACAGAGTTACTTACCATTCAGTCTTGTATTCTGCACCCTGTAAAAGATGAAAATATCAACAGTTTGAATTGAGTTTCATTTTTGTTTGTTAGTTACCTTTTGCAATGTAATACAACTATCATCACTATGGCGCCTATCACCGCAGACACCAAAGAAACTATGACGAGTGTTAACACCCAGCCTATCTCTCCCGGAGCTTCTGGAACAATTACATCATCACAACAAACATAAACTTGCAATTAAGCGATTAGTAATACGCAGAATTATTAGTTACTATTTTATGGTAGTAAGTATGTATTTGGTATACTTCTTTCTAGTAACATTTCTATGGTAGGTAATGTAAGCTGTAAATAAAGAAGTTCTTAAAGATTTATTTTGAGGAATTGAGACTGAATATGATTTGATCGGCAAGGGGATTTATTAGTGGAATGATGACATTCAACAGATACATATTGAAAGACTTTTTTGATTCATTATGTAAATGTAAGGAAGTTTTTTGGGGTGAGGCATTATTTTTTTAATGAAACTGGAACAGCATTTCTCTTGCACTATCAGCGAGAAACTAAACAGTAACTCGTTCAATATTAAACAACCGGTACAGCAGCTACCGATATCTATCGCTACTAATTACTGTGACTGATTAAGAGAGCCGTCCGTGAGGTGTAGTAATTAAAGAATCCTAATAAGTCCTTCCATTCGAATCCACACGGTCATGTATCAGGCCTGTTGTTTGCGTGTGGTACACATTTTACATAGCCCATTAGTATTGTCCCGATCGCGATCAACCATGAGATAAAAAGCGCTTCTTCTCTTTTTCCCCGTCATTTTAATCTCGCGTTAATAAACTTTTAATAAAGCCGAGAAGGCGGCGCTTGATTATTTCTCGATTTGATTTGACACGCACACAAAAAGCTGGCTGTTCCCCATCGCCAAATTGCTAGATGCCACACCGTTATACTCCTCAATAAACGAATTGTTTTCTGCGTTATTGTTTTCGGACGCGAGTCAGTCGAATCATTTCACGCCCGAGCCGTACAAGGTTTCGATGTTAATTCTGGTTTATTGTGAATTGCAAAGGCGATTGAACCCAACTGACAAAATCTTTTGTTCATTCAGTCGAATTCTCTGCTTTGCTTCGCGTTCCGTCTTCAAAACTAATTACTCATTCGATATAATATAGGTATGGTTTAATAAATTTTAAGAAAGACGGTGCATGATGAAGTCTATCATGACTCGACGAAGACGTTATTATTATTGTATAACTAATAAAGATCTATTTTTTTTTCTCTCTGGAATGTAAATTGAGAAATTTGTACATCTCATAAGTTATCGCTGGTAATATTTGTTGTAAGGTTTGTTGTATTTCAATTTTCCATGCCAGAAATGTGTCAATTGCATGCCAGTTAGAAGGAAACCAGAATATCATTTATGCTCCCGAGGCGACTATAGTAACTACAACCAAAGAGGGTGGATGTGCAAGAAGGAGAAATATCTGAAGAATGTTAAATTGCGGCCTAACAAACAGAAAATGAAAACATGGAATAAAATTCAACATTACTTTGACATTACTTTGCTATCTTAGTGTACTTATATATTCCTCGCATCAGCAATCATTAAAAAAAACAAATAAAATTTTAGCGTTGTGTATCCATAGTTTAAATTTACATAACAATCCAACAAAACATGTCAGAAGTAAAGTTTTCCCAGCAGGACATTATGATTTTAGGGCTGGCGCGTCCGTCTCTTCCCCTCACAATACACGCAGCAGACAAAGAACGAAGTCGCACATTTCTCCAACATTTAAATTTTAAAACAACAGCCCAAACTCTAAAGATTTAAGAGTCCCTGTTTGTAATAGTTTAAGGTGTGAATGTAGCCCGCCCTGTAATTTATTATTAATTGTATTTCCCATTCGTTGTGTACCTCATGGCGGGCAATATGTATGTTTAACATAAAAGGAAGGTAAATCTTCGTAAAAGATGTTGCGCATCAGTTTCGAAGGCCCGTTTATTTTACATATTAAACGGTAATAATAAGAAGGAGACCTGCGGGTGGCTATTGTCTACCGCAAACAGCCCAACAGTTAGATACCATTTAGTACTATATTATTCTGGTCATTTGCATTGGCCGTTACCACCACACCGTCTGCTGTGGCTTATTACAACACATGTCTGTATTCACATTCCTCTGCCCACATATAGTACACTGCCGATCACTTCTTTTGTCTTTCTTCTTATAGTATAGACAGTGGCGTTGATCAACATCTCCAAACTATCACGGACAAAGCAACATGTACAACATTATGTTGTAGGATGCTGATTCATGCCGTCTAAGTAGTGGCAGTAACATAAGTTTTTTAAGTAGCATTAATTGAATGTTAAAATTTTACTGAGAATATATTGACAGGCAGATGTAATTAAAAAACGTTCCTATATAAACGTTAAACGATAAACATCAAGTCGTATGAAGCACATTGTGTGAGTGTGTTAAAAACAAAAGCTCTATTTGAATCATTTCCGTATAGCTTGAAAAGCATATTTTAATTTAATCGCAGAGTTTGGAGCACTTTTACTTCACTTATTATTACTTGAATTTTTTTTACAATGCAATTTTCGTGGCGAAACTCAATCTCTTCCCAGGAAAAAACAGCCACACGAAGCTATGTGGGCAACATTCTTCAGAGAAAGCCGAGCGGTGTGATTTCAGTGATACTCAATTAACGTTAAACATCGTACTTTAATAGAACTACTCCCACATTGAAAGTGTATAACGACGAAACGCGTTGGAGGCAGTTTTTATGAAGTAAATTATTCGCGTCGAAAACGTAATTATGTTATACTACGTATATCGCTACGTGATTCGGTTTTAATTTCCGATGTCCACTCCTTTTTTCGTTCTATTTCTTGCTGGACTACCTGTTTATTTGGCGTTAAATTAAATTGCAAAATTGTTCCTAATAATTTCAGGCGAAATTTGTATGAATTTCTGAAACCAGTAAACAGTTGTTCACTGATTGACTTATTTATGTACATACATCGAAACAGGTTATCCTTATATATTTATATTATCGTTCGATAAATATAGGCGTTGCAGCACGTGATTAGAATTAATGTCCATTTGGAGTAAATTAGATGAAAACAAGTTCGTGCATGGTAACTTCTGTAATGGTTTTAACGCGTCGTACTGGTTTAACGACTTCTCAGCAAGCAAGAAAAAATCGGCTCCACTTCGTTAATTATCTAATCTATATACTATAAAAAATACAGCTCATAAAATAAGCCGTTAAACATATCCATATCACTGTTATAATTTATGTTCCTCCTCGGCAGTTCTAAGATGGAGCAATTTAGCGCGGCCCCAAGAAAAAAATGGTTTTCTTTCCGAATGAAGCAATTATGTCCTGGAATGTCGCTTCTGCAATAGTGTATGTTATTAAAACCTTATCCAGGTCTGTGCCGATTACGTGTGTAATTATTGAGATAATTAGATCGAACGGAGGAGACCGCGGCGATACAATCGGTAGTTGTAGTTTATTTTCTGTGCAAACAGGCAGCGTTTATAAACCAATATTAAGATAATTAATTACACGGTGTCGTAAACGTATGTAACGTTTAACGGTAATCGCGGAGAGTTTAAGATTTCGTTGAACCATAAGGAATCGCAGGAGCTGACTGATTATTAAAATGCGATTAAGAGAATTGCTGTTGTTAGAAGCCTGAGTTACAATCTCGATAATTATTAATCGCAGAAAACCACAGATGCAATCAGGACTGTAAAATATAAAACAAGTATTTCTGTAGGCTTAACATCTTCTTATAGGCTCTTGCGATGTAGTTGTACTTTTGTTTGTTTTAGTGAACTTTTACTAACTCTTACACATTAAGAATCTTCTTGCAGAAGCAGAACAAAATAACGATTTGAAGAAAATGCTATTTCGTTTACATGAGGGAACGTTTAACTTCATCAGGAAACGATTGAACTGTGAAGCAAATTTATTCAACTTGCAATTTCTCTTCGATAATCAAAGAGTAATTAAATACGTTCGATATCTTACACGTTTTCCGTTATAACAACGCGGAATAAACGAGTACGATCAGTTAGTTACTCAATCCAACCTCGACGTTAATCTCCTTCATTATCAATGCCCCCCCTTTAAAAGCGAAGGGTTAATTGCCTTCTCTCGATTTGGTCGGGCCAAGTCTGTGATTATTACGCGTGCGGTCGGTTTTTGCCGCCACCAACCCGCCGGTTTTCTCTGGTAAGACCCGAAATTGTTGTCAGAAATATCTTTATTTTAATGGTTGCTTGTCGGCTGCTTTTCACACATTACGACGATAATCATCCGTTGGAATTATTAGATATTTGAGGTTGTGACTGTTGAAATTGAAGGGTTAATTGACCTACCCATGGCAGCGTCCAGGGTAAAAGAGTTTCCGTTTTGCCATGCCCAAGAGCAAAGATCACAGGTTGTTAGTCCGTCTGGTGTTGCTCCATCGTCGAGAAAGATCGGTCTGGGAGGTGGTGGGACGAAGTTTCCGGACCAAAGGCCACCTTCACTGCCGTCCAGGGGGAGAGAGAAGAGGCTGTCATCTTCTGCACCGTCGGTCCAGAGATCGCCACCGGTCTGGTTACTGGCGCTTGGTACTACCACCGATACCTGAAAACAATACCTATTTGAAAACCTGATTTTTAACTAGATCATGTTACAGCTGGTGCTTATGTCGAAGCGATTCGTTTACAACGATCTGAGTAAGATGTTATGTATTCTTAAGGTGTTACGTTTCATTATTTTAAAGATTTTTTTTAGATTTGTTCTTGGGGGTCCATTAATATATAAATGAGATATATTGAGTTGGCGGATGAGTCAGTTATGATACTCTTAACTTAATTATTGCTCTTAATAATGGTTACAACTCTGCATTATCCCAAACGACCTCTCAGCACTATGCCAAAAATCAAAGTACAGTATAGGAAACACAAATAATCCTTAAGATGGTAAAACTTATTTTTTTCGTTAAAATGTTGAATTAAATATTTATTTTATCGAGTGGACTGAAGTTATAAGAGAAGCGCAACCTTAATATGCAGCTTTTGAAGGTCTTAACATTCACAGAATATTTCTTGCATCTAAAACTAAAAAAATAAACTTCACATTTTTGGCGACCTCCCATTAACATTAATTTCTAGGAAAAATTCAGAAAACAGAAATTAATTATCATATCTAAATTGAAGCAAGACATTTACGGATTTTACAAATAAAAAGAAGATATTTGCGCCCGTATATTCGAATACAAAAAAGTTTTCAAATACAAGACAGCAGAACACAGTGGAATTTAGAATTATTTATTTACAAAGATGCTACCCTCAGATAGTCTCTAAGATGGTAATTGCATAATCACGATACCGACATCGGCACTGACAGCTGTCTGTCCGTTCAGTATAAATAAAGTGCAAGTTATTGTTATTATTTTAATGAGTTTGACGTAGATCCTTAACATCTCTGATCAACGGAGGCGCTTATGACAAATCACTTTCATAATTTTAATGCTAATAAGTTTGTTCATATAATTAGCGTTAATAAGCAATGAATTAATTTTTGAAGACTCGGTTTTTCAATCACAACTAACTTTAACATACACTTGCCATGAGGACAATAATCGTTACTGAGGACAGGAATAAACCTAAAGTTGAAGTTAAATTGCGATAAAAACAAATATTGTACTATTGAACCGGCTTGGTAGAAAAGCTCCAATACTTTAATTCAAAATAATGTGTTTTTTATTGCAGAATATAATACACTCGTGAACAAAAAATTCCGGACACCCAATTAATTTCTGTTATCATAGGAAAAAATGATTTTTGTATTTGCTTTTTTTATAACATGTGACACATCTAAATAGTAAGATTGGGAAATAAAAAAAGGGATAGTATACACTTAATTTATCTGCAAAACTTAAGACAAACCAAAACTATGCAAAATTATCTTTACTCGAAAAAAAAAAAAGTTTTCATAAGTTGAACTGCTTTTGTTGAATGTGCATTTTAACTGTCAAGAGTGACATTATTGTTTGGACAAAATGCGACTTGAAAATGTAGTTCGAGCAGTAACTTTAAATGAAGATGGGCGCAGCATAAGATACACCGCCAATGTGTTGAATGTTCCTCGAAGTACCATCCAAGACGTAATCCAGTGATATTGCCAAACTGCGGAGCACAGGAGAAGACCTGGATCGGGAAGATCACGCATCACAAACCGATGACAAGACTGCTTTTTGGTGTTACCACACTACGCGACCGTGGCTTACCATCAATGGTTTGATCTCGTCAAGTGGAAGATGTACATGGTACTGCAGTTTCAGCTCGAACTGTTCACCGAAGATTGCAGGAATACGGATTGACATCAAGAAAACCTGCTGTTTGTCCCCTGTTGCTCCCAGCTCATCGTGTTGAGCGACTACGTTTTGCACGTGAACATAGACATTGCACAATGGAGGAATGGAGTTCCGTATTGTTCACGAATGAGTCTTGTTTTCGTCTACGTTCACCAGATGGACGAGAATGTGTGTGGAGAAGGCCAGGTGAACAGTTTTCAGATTGCCGTATAGTTCCAAGAACACCATTTGGTGATGGCAGTATAATGGTATGGGCTGGTATTTCAATGCACGCGAACACTGAGCTTGTTTTCAATGAAAATGGTACGTTGACGGCTGATAAGTATATCAACGAATGTTTAGCTGATTACTCGTACCATTTGTTCCATTCGTGGGTGAAAATTTTACGTTAATGCAAGATAACGCGCGACCACACATCGCACAGGTAGTTACGCGATATTTGAATGAAGTCAATATTCATTGCTTACAATGGCCAACTCGAAGCCCAGACTTGAATCCCATAGAAAACCTCTGGGATCATTGGGACGACGAGTTCGGCACCGACAGCCCACACCGGTAACCATTCAAGAACTCAGAGTAGCTCTTCTTGAAGAATGGTAAAACATTACACAAGAGGAGGTCTCTAACTGTTTTCAAAGTTTACCACGCCGTATGGCAGAAGTCATTACAGCTCGTAGAGGTAGCACACATTATTAGTCCATTTTTTTTTTGTTAACTCAGTTCTGAAACCTAGCCAATATGCCAAATTAATTTCATTTATTTTGTACACTTTTCTGTTTTACAAGTTTTTCTTATTAAAATAAATATTCAGTTCCTTTTTTTATTCCCCATTCTTACTTTGATAACAAATAAATAGGTAATATTTCATAATTTGTAAAAATAAATGAAAACAAATTTTTCCCATTATGATCACACAAATTAAGTTTGGTGTCCGGATTTTTTTGTCCACGAGTTGTATAATGTTAGTACAGCCATTTGAGTAGTAACTATTGGTACAGACCACGCCATTGATGATAACTAATTTTTTTATGAGTCATGAATAATAATTGAAGAACTAGTTGGGATTATAATAAATATTTTATCGTTATACCTATGAATAGGTGTATAAAACCAGCCCCTTCCCTTTTTTTGAAAATGATACCAGAAAAATGGTTTAGAGACAAACCGCCAGGCATTATCTCTCGCATTCTAGTCACGATGTCCTTTTTTGTTAACAACGTGCTGCTTGTATATACGTAACGAGAGCCTGAAAAAGAAACCGTAGTTAGGTCTAGCGGTAATAACAATTCTCACTGCTAATCGGCTACTATTTTGCACCGACAAGTTCAGGAAAATGCTCCTGTAATTACGGACATTAAGGATCCCCATTATACGGACTAGTATTACAGAACGCCTTTGAATAAATATGCACTCGCCGACCGGCCGTGTAATGAAATAAAATTAAATTCCAGAAGCTCCAAGGTATCATTCCTATTAATTACATGGGCAATTATCCGTGCAGGATTAAAAAAAGTAATTAAAAGATACTGGGAAAAGTAAAGTGATGCAATCGATGGAATACAGTCTCCTGTTTTTATTTCTTGCCAAATATTTTTTTTGTTTAAGAAATAATTTAATTTTAAGCTGTAGAGATTATGACGTAACAATTTAGTAATAGAGCTTTTAGTGTTTTGAAAAGCTCGCATTTCGTTTTAATCATTGGCATTTCAGTGACGTGCGCACTTTACCGTGATAATTTAATAAAACGTTGGCCGTTAAGTCGCAATTATTCGCCGCCGCGCCGCTTAAAATAAATCCTCGCGCTAGGCCAAAAAAAGAAATAAATTACGAAATTACATTTATCCTATGACAGTTTAATTGCGCACGTCCGAGAATGTAATTAAAAACAGGAATTAATACCATCACAGAACCAGTATACTTAACCTCGTCACCTTTTGAAATTTTGAAGTATTTTCTGACTAGATTTCCCAACGCGTATTTAAGTCTTCTTCTGTAATGTGAACTTCAACTTTCCGACATGCCGCGGTTTAAGCCATCCATTAGTTGCGGTTTTGTATGTACGAAATTCCTTCTGTGTTTCACGAAAACTATTACGTTGCTCAGGACATACTTAACAGTAACTGCGTAACTGGTCACACGAGTTTGAATTTTCAACGTTGAAGCTAATGAATTTATTAAATTAATTACGAAGTCTTATCTTAATAACACGTTCTTTTTTTCACACATGAACACAAATCGAATAGATTCCTATCGAGCAAACAATTTTTTATGAGAAGTCGTGCATTTGTAACTGCTACCATTACAGATAATGAAATTACAAACAACAAATACTTAGTTATAATAGGAGAGAGTAAACGTTTAATTAGCATAACCAATTTTTTCATTAAACTAGTGGAACCCATAATAGCATATCGCCGACGGATCTCTGGAACTCGATCGTTTACGGCCTCCATTCAAAGATGAATACAAGTCATCTTAACTGTTTTCCAAACATTAAAACCTATCCAATTACCGGCCGCAATAAATCATGGCGGGCTTTTGTGAGATATCCGTAATAATTACAATTAGGTTGTTAGTCCCACGTTGGCTATTCTTGTGTGAAAATTACTCGTCTAAACACGCGCTTTCACGAAATAATTGCTCGCCTTCGAGAATAGAGATGCACAGGTTTTGTTGAAACTGATATAATAATTTCCACGTTCAATGACTTCTCCTAAACAATTTACCGAAAGCATTGGCATTGTTGATGTAATTATTTCGAGTTTTTATAATGTTGTCTGAGGCTGTTTAGCGGCACGCATGACTTTTTAACAAACAGCGTTCTTCTACTACGTGTGATTTAAATCTAGAATTTTTAGTTAAACCAATATGAATCTAACATTCTAACAATCCTGGTAAAGAAGTTAACCATTTAGTAAGTAGACTATAAAAATGTTTGATTTGGTTAATTAACCAACTGTTAACAATTCCTGTATCTGAAAAATAATAAGTAGTCAATGTTCAAAACGTAACCGAAAGAGGAAGAACAATTCAAGTACCAGCAAAAAATTAAAAATGAAGTGATTGCTGCTGAAACAAATCAAAATTATGAAGTCAAGAAGCAAAACCAGAGAAAAAGAAAGAAATTAAAAAAAGAAAAATAATAAAACATAATTATTGTTGAAGAAAACAGAACAGTACCTCTGATATAAAAAGAAGAAAATGAAAAGGAAAACAGAAAAAGTGAAACCAAAAAGCAAACATCAATATGAGAAAAAAAGAAAAATAAAAGTACTGGAAATAACGAAGAAATTAAGAATGAAGAATTAAAAAGAAAAGAATTCAAGATACTATACGAGTTGGCGCTGTCATGGGAGAGCTCGCATTAAATCGATAATTAATCAACAAAATCGATCGGTCAAAACTCAGATGTGAATGTGCTCTTTAACAATTTGCCAGAATTTCATTTGTATAACATTTGTACAAAAAGTGATGTGCTTTTGTATACAGCTTTCCACAGAAAATGCGTCACCTAGAATGAATGGAAATATTTCAACGAAACTTGTTGGATATATTTGTCTTGAATAAAGAACTAAATGATTACATTTGTAAAACGATACGATTAAAGTATGCTGCAAAGCTGCCAAAGTTAGAGGAGGGTGAGGCAAATTGTTAATTCTTCTTCCCATCACATCTCATACGTGTTCAATAGGAGAAAGATCAGGACTCCTTCGTAGCCACGAAAGGATGGCTATACCTGATTGCTCCAGGAAGTTCATTGTCCTATGGGCAATATGAAGTCGAGCGTTATCCTGCTGGAAAAGGGCACCTGGTATGCTTTAAACATAAGAAAGGGCAACTTCTTGTAGAACATCTCCAATATAGCGTTCCGCTGTCATAGTACTATGAGTAAGTACTAAAGAAGGCCTACTTCCTGTATTGATACTACCCCATATCATTAGTCTCACGGTGCGAGCTACATAACGTTTTACAGTGTGTTGTAAATTACGTCGCTCACTTCGACGTCTTGTAATGCGTTGTTGTCCATCGTGTGTATCCAAATAAAACCGAGACTCATCACTAAAGATTTCGGTCATGGCAACATTGGAGACGTTGTCTTCTGTGATCTCGAGTCAAAGGTAGTACCAATTGAGGTCGATACGAACTAGTCCAAATGCCCTAATCCCGCGATATATTGACGACATAGAGATCGTCCTTCCCACTACATTATACCAGGAATCGGGAATTCGCCTTGTTGAAGAGAATCGGTTCCTAAGAGAAAGCTTCGATCTTGTCGCAGTGTAGTTGTTTTCTGAGCTCCAGTACCTCGGCGACGCTTACGACGGCCTTTCTCTGTCCAAGGATGATTGCATATAATGACCGTGGCAATATTGCGATCGGTTCTTCTTGCGTAACCCCACAATTCTGCCACTTTCAAATTCAGTTAGTTGGTGGAATAATCTTATTTGGGGCATTCCCTAAATTCTTAACAACACTAAATTTGACAATAATTCAATATGTCAAAACAGGAAATGGAAAATATTTGTCATGCTTCTAACAAAAATTTGAAAAACAATACACATAGATAACTTGAAGCAGCCAATCAATTTGTTTGAGAATGTAATCACTTAATGCTTTGCTCATATTCACCAAGTTTCGTTGAAATATTTCTATTCCTTCTAGGTGACGCATTTTCTATGGAAAGCAGTATATTTGGCGTCTTTTATGTGCGTGACTTTAACTATTTTCAATCGAACAGTAATGAATAAAATCGATGGGCTAAAACTTACTGATGGTATCTTTCAATATATTTGATCATTTGCTATCCGAGTACGTGAAAGTGTTGATTGTAAACACTTTCTTTAAAAAGTTATTTATACCAGGTGTCCTACAAAAAACGCCCCGAGCCATTTATTTATAGACTAATTTTAAAAAACAAAAAGGCAAATGAAATGAGACTAAAACATTATAAAATGTGCTCAATTCATTATTTTTTTAGTTACCTTCATGGTTAAACCACTGTCAATTTTTATTTTTTAAATGGCTCTGTATATTTTTTATTATTGTATCTAGTAGAGCTACTTTTTCTAAATTCAATGATGTGCAACACTTTAAGTGATGGCCAGCAAATATAGCAGAAAACATTAATGAAAGAATTAAAATTAAGTGTGCAAATGTAAGTTGCTGTAGAAAAAAAATGAAAATCGAACTTTAAAAGAGTTGTTGACGTAAAATTGTCAAGCACGCTTTGAAAAACAACTGCAACGTGTAAAATCCACCTGCTTCAACACAATCTTTTAGCTACTTCGTAAGTCGCGCTCAATGAAGTATCAGAAGGTATAGCACGACAAGTGTTAATAATTCTAGCTCGCAATATTTCCTCATTTTCAGGACGTGTTAAATAAACGTTATCCTGAAGAAAACTCCACAACCAAAAATCTAGTGGCGTAAGATGGGGGGAACGTGCAAGTCACCGAACTGGTCCGAAAATTCCTATCCATCTTGCCCCAGATGTTCTATGTAGCCAGTTAACGTTAATTTTGACATTGTGTGGTGTAGCTCCGTCTTGTTGAAAATAAATATATTGAATTCAGCTAATGGCAATTCATGTAAAACGTCTTGTGTGCGTTCAGTCGAAAGTGCATGTTACTTTTGTTGGTTTAAGGTACCATCTATGAAAAATGGTCCAATTAGTCGGTTGCCTAAAATGCCACACCAAACATTTACACTGAACCTTTGTTGAAAATTAGTTTCTACAAGAACTCCTGGATTTTCTTGACACCAATATCTATTAAAGATGCCATTACTGCCGAACGTGCACTCGTCGGACCAAATAATTTTTCGAGCAAAAATTGGGTCCTCTTGTATTTTGTTTAAATAAAAATTACAAAAAACCTGTCTTCACTCAGGATCATTTCTTCCTAAGCCATGCACTTTCTAAGGAATGTAGGGATGAAATTTGTGCTTTTTCAAAACACTCTGCACAGTAGATTTTGATATCCCAGTCAAACTGGCGGTTCTTTTGTTTAGGTTTTTTGAAAGATCCATAATTTCTTAAATTTAATTCTAGTCTCAAAAATTTGCGACGATCCGGAATTTCTTTGTTTGGAATTCGCTGCCTATAGAGTCGTACTGCTTGCCTGCTGTTCTTATTACATTCAAAATAAACTTGCAATAAGTCATAAACTGGTTATTATCCATTGTAATCAACAATTTTAAACAACTTTTAAACTGTAATAAACCAAACTATCCGATAAAATCTTTCTTTTAGGAAACAATAAGTCATAAAGCAAGAAGAACTTGACAGCCTTAAACAATAACTGCGCAAAACGACGATTAATGATATTGTTTTCACTTGAACGTTTTTATAAAATGCACGTTTTGCGTAATAAACTATTTTTCTACAAATACTATTAAAACTTAAAAATTGACTTTTCACATGTCGTTATTTAGTTTTTTGAATAAATATTTTACACGTTGCAGTAGTTTTTCAAAGCGTGCTTGACAATTTTACATCAACACCACTCTTTTAAAGTTCGATTTTCAATTTTGTTTCCTAGAGCAACTTACATTTGCATACTTAATTTTAATTCTTTCATTAATGTTTTCTGCCATATTTTCTGGCCAAAACTTAAAATGTTGCACATCATTGTAGCTCTACCAGATACAATAATAAAAAATATTCAGAGCCATTTGAAAAATAAGAATTGACAGTCCTTTGACCATGAAGGTAATTAAAAAAAAATAATTAATTGACCACAAATTTATAGTGGTTTTTAGTCTCATTTCATCTGCCTTTTTGTTTTTTAAAATTAGTCTATAAACAAAGGAGTTATGGCTCGGGGCGTTTTTCGTAGAACACCCGGTATAATTAGGTACTGGGCGTTAATTATTGCCAATAATTTGGATTTCGTTTTTCTCTGGATTGTGTTACCCTAAATGCTCATAGGAAATATTAGTCAAACAAAATAAACCAGAAGAACATAAACCACCAGCGACAAACTACAGTTAATGATTTTCACAATGCTGTTAAAATTATAGTTCTGTGATAATTAGGATTGCTTTGACCGCCAATTTAAATTTTGAAATTTTGTAGCTGGAGGCTTGTTGCTAACTTCTCAATTACTGTAGAAGAAATTCAAAATAATTTAGGTAAAGAAATTTATATTTTAATAATAATAACAATAGTAAGCTACATTGACTGCAAAAATAAATACACATGTGAATACTTATTCAAAGAGAGAAGAAAAAAAACAACTAGAATTAGTATGACATGATTTCCCAATGAAAATAGAGAAATAGCAATAATTATGTATATATATATGCTGTGTTGTTCTTCCGGGTATTCCTCCGCGTAGGGTTCTCAAAAGAACCTTTGTTGTCTTGACGACGTTTCGGCAGAATCACATCTGCCATCTTCAGGTCTTCTCGGCTGCTTTCTTCGTTCTGCTCCTCGTTGTTATGCGAGTGGAACTTCCACTCGCATAACAACGAGAATTTTAACAAAAAAAGAAGTGCATACATTCTTTAAGACGAAGAACTGAGAAGCTGATGTATTGCAAAGTTATAAGATAGGTAGGTAACTATTTTTTCAATAGCATCAGTGCAGATTTATAATATAGAAGATAAGAGTTTCGACAGCTTCAAGGACCACAATTATTTTGTAAGGATATCAGATGGATATTCATGCTGGATTTAAAACTAGCCAATGATGAAGATTTTAAAAAATTAGGCAAATTATTAAAAATATGTGCAATATTGAAGAAGAACGACCTACGGAAAAGAGCAGTGCGGTGAAGTGGTAAGTAATCCCTTACTTCTGATATTGATGTTGTGCAGATCTGTTCTGGAAAATAATCTATTGTACAGGTAGACAGGGACCCTATCAGACAAAAATTTAATATATAACACACTAGAATGTAAGTAGCGTCTATTGTACATGCTGAGCCATTTTAGGGTGTGAGAGATGATCAGTACGCCGGATTCCCTATATTAACCGAAGGCAGGAGTTTTGAACTTGTTGAATTCTCCGTACGTCACTTTTGTTTAAGCATGGCCCATACACAGTATCACGGTAATTAAAATGACTTAAAACTAATGTATCACATAGCATTGTCTTTAAATTGAAATTTAAGGAATCTTTGCACCCATATAAAACTTTAAGATGACAGTAAGCTTCTTGAATCATAAGATTTAAAGCGCAAGTCTTTATCCAAGTGTACCCCTAAACTTTTACCGCATTCGACTACAGGAATAACTGTACCATTAATGCTTACTTTTACCTCATCTCTCAGACGCGGCCATTCTTTATTTTTTCCGAACACTAAGGCCCGGTTTTTCCATCACAGTTTAAACCCAAACTCAAGTTTAAACTGCAGTTTATGTTTGCTTTGAGTTTTTCAATGTCTGGTTAACACATAAACTAAAGTTTAAGTTTAAACGGTAGGACATCCACAGTTTAAGCGGTAGTTGCAAATAAACCAACCTAAAAAAATGTGCAGAATTCCAGATTTTTAAATTAAATTTTATAAATAGAGTATGCCCTAATGGCAGACATTATGGTATTAATTAGCGATGACGAAGACTACTTAAACCACCTATATCGACCGAGAACGTAAAAATAGGAGCCCGTTTGTTCTGTGCGGATGAATCTTAGACAAAGCAGAATTTTTTAATGTTATAATCATTATTTAAGTAATATGAACATATAAAAACTGCCTTTACCTGCTTTATAAAATTTTCGTTACTTGATGCCATAATACAAACAAGTCATCTTGCACTTTATGAAACATATACAAAAATCTCCCACTTCCATAGATGCCACATGTACAACCCTTACGACATTTTATTACAGAAATATTTTTCTTTCGACTCTATTAATTATTCGTATTCGTTATATCGATAATATTTACGGATTTTATATATGTATCTACACGAAAATTAAGATAATTTCATTCAAAAGTAGACTTTATTTTATTAGAAGAATCCGACAACACTGGGCAATCACATGGTGAATCCCATAATCGTGATTGTATTACTGCCAACCCTAAGAAAAAATTGACTTTGTACGGTTTAGTTAAACTGAACTAAGACTTCAATTGAAAAACACACAAATTGAAACTGCAGTTTAAACTTAAGTTTTTCGTTTAACTAAACTGTGGTTTAAACTAATATTGAAAAACTGGGCCTAAGACTGATGATTTCAAGGGATTGAGAGACAAACAATGATCAGTGGAAGCAGTACAGACAACGCCGAAATCACGCGTGACATCAGCAACTCCCTGAGCCAGGCTACAAGTGGGGAAAGAATGGTACAGCTGCGTGTCATCGGCATATAAGTGAAATTTACTCTTACGTGGAGACAGGTATAGATGATAAAAAGCAAAGGTCCTAGAATACTACCTTGAGGAACTCCTACATCTAAGGACCATTCATTGGATACGCTATCATATAGTTTAACTTGTTGCATACGATTAGAAAGGTATGATCTGAAAAAATTTACACCTGAGTCGCTCAGCCCGATAAAATTTAGAAGTGTTAGAAGTAAACTGTGATTAATAAAATCGAAGGCCTTAGTAAAATCAAGTAGTACCAGGACGCTGATATTGTTACGGTCACGTGCATTAAAAATGTCATCTAAAAGAGCAGCAAGAGCGGTTTCACAGCTATGGCCTGGTCTAAAGCCAGAGTGTGTTGCAGGGAGAATATTATATTGAAGCAAATGTTTACGCAGCTGTGACTCATTACCTTTTCTAATATTTTAGAAAAAATGGGAAGTAAACTTATAGGGCGTAAAACCTTGAAATCAGAGGGATTTTTATTTTTTGGCAATGGTATAACCAGAGCTTTGTTCCAGGAGTTAGGAAATGTGTTATGCAATATACAAAGATTTACTGTGAAAGTTATATACGGCAGGAGGAAAGGATAACACATAGTAAGCATCTTGACACTAATGCCATCATGGCTTACAGATTTAGTTTTAAGAGAATTTAAAATTCTAAATATTTCTTCTTCAGAAACTAAAGTAAAAGATAACTGCTCAATAAAATTACAAAATTTTTCATTCGTATAGAAGTCTAATAGAGGTAGATTAAGTGGTAGGCTGTTAATAGAATTCAAGAAATAATTATTAAATTTGGTGGCATCGGCGAGATTTGTAGGAATGGCATTATTATTTTTTTATTATATATATTCAAATTCCGTAGACCTTTCCAAATATCATTCTTATTATTATTCAGAGAAAACTCCAAGTATGCCTTCTTTTCCCTACGTATAGAAGGTTTAGTGAAATTTCTAAGTTTAATTTGTTTATTTTTTTTTCTCTGTCCAAAAATTAAATAATCTATTTCAGTGCCCAAAGAATTTCTCTTAATCCGTCCATCTCCTAGGAATATTAAAAAAATAAAATAAAAATAAACTGGAATTACATGCACACGTCTCGCCGTTAAAATCTTTGTTTTGAACGTCGTGTATAAATTAACTCCGTCAAGTCTGTAACTACCATGAAATGAATATCATCGTGTGTGGAAGGCACATTTTTTAATACGTCGGTAATTTGTATGCAAATGTATGATGAAAGAATTTCAAAAGTCATACGTGCATGTCGAGATTATTAGAAGTTCTGGTATAGTTCGCATTCTTACAATTAAGCAACGCCAGAAATGAAATAGCTTCGCATTTTAAATATTTTCTGAAGCCTTACGCAACCTCTTCGGATTCACGTCGGCCGGTTTCATAATAATTTTCTTCGCGGCGAGTATTATGAAAGCACAATAAGTTCCCGAGTGATTTAGTTGAAATAATGTTGAATATCATGTTTAGGGGGGGAATAATGTGGTTCTCACAGGTAAGCGAGTTGGACATGATTAAATCCAGATTACCTTTCGACTTCCACCGGTGAAATACACCGGTCGGCGGAGTCATGATTTAGCCTTATCTAGCTCGTTTACGATTGCTGTTATTCGTGCTGTTCGTGTTCGTTATTAATAAATGTGACTATAATTTTAAAACCAACGTTTTACCGAATAGATAAAATCGTTTAGGCATCTGAAACATAACAGAACCTTGACGTGTGGTCGCATTATTTCATAACGCCATGTTTCAGAGAATTGAACAGAAATTTAGAAAATATGCCGCAATATTCACATATACTACAAACAGAAAATCTTTTCTGTTTGTAGTATTTACTAATTTACTGTTGATTAACTTTAAGGTTTGTTTAATTACAACGACTACAATTATAAAGACAATGGGAATAGATCTATTGATTAAAGTAGGTATTGGCCTTAGATGTTAAGAGTATTTAAATTTAAAGAACTGTGAAAAAGTAGGTGTGCAAGAATAAAAACATGTTTAACTCGAGCACACAGAATCTGATCGAATCATGAAGGCATTTTTATGGGCTATCGGCGAGAATGCAGAACTGAAGTTTGAAAAACTAGGCTGTAATTATAAGCAAGACGATAATGAAACGTGTAGCTTCACATGTCCAGTTAAACGGCGTTTGCTTTTTATGTGAAACCTTATCGCGCATCCCGGGCATAAAATTAATTTATAATAACAATTAATTCCGACGATAAACCTCAATAAACGAGGCTCTTCGGAGTACGTCTCTCGGGGTAGAGTAATAAACTGATAAACGATCTGGAAGGTCTTGACGAGATGAGGAATGCGTGATAGTATGTGCGGCAGATGGAATTTACATTATTAGATTGGAAACACCTCTCGCTGCTAGGTTCAGATAGGACACGACTATCTAGAAATATCAATATTACTACAACCAAATCCCGTTGATAGTTTATCTATAGATGCTAGCAGTCAGGAGCGGCTTTGCTACTATTATTACCTGGACGATACTAAATCACACAGATAACGACAAGAGAAACAAGTTATTGATTCCATTGCGTTGTTGTTGGGAGATATTGCTCTTATCTGAACAGTATTTCAACTTACTTTCCCATTTTCGAACATTATCGACTGTTTATGGGCTTTAGGAACGATAATTCTTGACCTCTTCGTACCGAGAAGAACATCTCATGCTGATAATTGCGCCGGTGGATGTAGTTTTCGAGAAACTTTACGACTCTATCTGGGCTCTTTTTATGAGCGTCGTAAGACAGGTGAATGGAAAAATAACGTGGCATCAACAAATTTAAAAAAACATTTGGTTTAGTTCAACAGATTATAAACTGAAATTACATATCAAGCTATTTTAAGATAAAATAATTTATTACATCAAATATCTGCCTGTGACATGAATGTAAAATCTCGTAACGTCAAAAATAACGACGATAAACTGGAATTATGCTGCACAGTTCACGTTGTTGAACTCTTGCCTTATCGGTTTGACAGTTCAGTCGATGTGTAAGATAAAATTAAATTAAATCAAGTGCCTCGACGGTGCTACATTGCTTTATTAAAGTTCTTTCAAAGACGTCCTTAGTCAGACGTAAACCTGTCGCAATGTGTACTACACACCTATCTTCGCATAAAGAACGAAGAACGTGCGGCGTGCTTATTTTATTTTTATTCCTTAAATGATCGGCCCACACGCCATACAAAATTCAATGCGGTATAGAAATATCCACCTATATATTGTACTTACAAAGGGAGTGGGTTCAATGCGACCCGATAAAGATATAGTAATTATACATTATAAATCATATCCGGCGTGATCAATCATGCTCCCCAATGGCAGATAATAACTTAATTTGTCTTTCGTACGCCGAATGTTCGTGAGCACCGCACTGAGATTGAAACAATGACGGCCTTGTTGAGAGCCCCGAGATCTAACTACTTCTGACTTCGACTTAAATTCCTTTCTCATCTCTCTGGGGCTGAAAGAGTTCTTTCTTTCAACTTGGAGACGGCCTCGGATACGATCAAAAAGTGTATCTGCATGTAACGCACATCATTTGCTTCCTTTAATGTTTTCATTTTTGTTTTTTGAATGTTTGTAGTTATAAACTATTTTTCTCTTCGAGAAAGGCTAGTAGGTTTTCTTTGTGACACTAGAAAATCGCGCAATTACTTAACGTTTCACTATCGGATGTTAGCTTCGTCAGTGGAGTGGAAAATAAATAAAGTTTTATTTTGAGTAAAATTTCTTCACTTACTACAAATTACTTCGGATGAATTTCGGAGAATAACAACAGGATAGTAATGAATTCAAATATAGTCAGTATGGTGCTGAATAATGAAATTAAAGTAAAAGGGGAAAAATGTTGAGAAATGCGATGCGAATTTTAAGGGAGCAGGATAACCTCAGGATAGAACTCACTTCTTTTCAACGCCTTACCACCCGCGAGAGTATTCATCGTTTTTATGATACAGAAATTACCCTAAGAAATCCAGCACATCTGAAGAATTTTTTTAGCTTTAACGAATCTCACTAAAGATGCTATAGCATTTAGCAAATAAAAATTAAGTACGTTTTGAAAGTGTCAAGAATTCAAAATAATAAACTATAAAAATGGAAATAATTTATTCAGCAAGAGTCCTCCTGAAAGGAAAATAATAGAATTCAAAGAATTATATAAAAATAATGAATTCAAGTATATTTTTACAAGAAATGAAAGAATAGGCAATTTAAAACTGATAATCTAGTTTAAAGGACATCAAACGAGTTTGCCGTGCTACCAGCATAGGAGGAGGGCGTCCTTCTTCTTCACCTTCGTAATCTCAGCGCGCGTTACATGCATTATATTCATTCTAATGAACAACATAAACGTCAAGGAGGACATATAAAATAGCCCACTTGTGAACGTAACGTACATAAACTAATTTTTTCGAACACGCCCTTTCAGAATTTAAAGTGGACGGAGAGAGCGAGCGAGCGCACTTGTTTGGTATTCTTTTGTGTTGTAAATGTTGAATATGTAAACTTTTAAGATCGTTTTCGTGTTTTCTTTTTTCGTGCTCCGCCGGGCTTCAGCTAGTGAATGCATTTCCATACTTGAAACGTCAAGGACAGACGTTTGACGGCGTGCGCGTTTTTCTCTATCAAAATGCTTATTAAGTTGCATAACAAAAATGAAATTATAAAACGCGTGAAGTTAACACAACCCGTGCGTTAAATCTTACGTAAAAATTACTACGGATAAGTTTTTATTAACAGAACAGAAATGAAACACAGTTTTATTTACTTTTTTTTATAATTTAAAGTCTACATTCCAAATGCGCAAGTGTGTTACGAAAGGAAATTTAATTTTTGTAAAGTACTGGAAACTAAAAGCTTTTTAAAAGTTGAGAAAAGTTGGAGACAGGAAATGTACGAAGATTTAATTGCGCGTGAATAGGCGCCCCATTTCTAAACTAAAATAAAATATACGGCATAATAAATAGAATCATTTAATAACTTTAATCACAGCAGTTAACGATTTTGATTTCCATTTTTTAACCGAACAAAATGATTTTTCTAAATAATTTCAAGCCTGCTAAATCCGTAAAATGAAAAGCTAAAAAAAAGCTAAGCCAACAACTTTTTTATTCGACGAGAAACTCATTAAATTTTCAGTAGATTCAAAACCAACACGTTACACCGCCAGCTACTTACCGTAATGGGAGATCGTTTCACGAACGCCAGAAAAAAACTATTTTGTTAATTACTTTAATTTAGATAAAGGCCCGATTAAATTTCGGCGCTGGCGAGAACAAGATGCGTATCTCTCGTACGACGACGGGCATAGGCTATGAGAACTGTATAGGTTCAATAGGGTCGCCTTGTTCTTAATTTCACCGTCTGTTGAGCTTCTATCGTCGCCGTAATTTAACAATTAAACTCAATTATCGAAACCTTGTGGGCAAACCGCCTCGGCGTATCAGCAATTATCTCCGAAACCAGTTAAAAAGCGCTTCCTAGAAAAGCTGGCGTGCGAATCTGTACAAGTTTCACGAGAGGTAATGACAATCGACAAGAGGAAGACATTTCTTACATAGTATAGTATTTTTTTCATAACCACCTGTATAATAATCAAGCATATGCAGAAACACCTCTAGTGGAGAAAAAGACTAATAAGAAGTTAGCAGCAATAAAATTATAAAACTTCAAAATGCTGTCGCTGCTGCAATTAAGGTGACTTTTAATTAATTTCTAATTACTTCAAATCAACCGGCTAAAACTCAGAGATCACTTCAAACGAAAGATCTTGATGTGTACTTTCATATTCTGTAAAGAAGAAGTTTATGCAAATGCTAGTTAATGAGATATGAGCGTTTAAAACTTTGTATTATTCAATTGCTCAGAGATCACTTGAAACGAAAGATGTCGATGTGTACTTTCATATTCTGTAAAGAAAATGTTTATGCAAATGCTGGATAATGAGATATGAGCGTTTGAACTTTGTACTATTCAATTGGTCCGAACGTCACTTATATCAAATATTTTTTCAATTTCTTGGTGCAAGGAGAATGTACACATTATACTCTTTGCAATGGATTAAATATTATTGATCTGTGATCGTAATTTTAGCGGCGACAGCGTTTTGAAATTTTATAATTTTGTTGCTGCAACTTTATTGCTAACTTGCTATCGGTGAGAAAAAGCACTATAGCTGGCGTTCCTCACTTTTCCCACCTGAGTGGGATAGCCCAAGTAACACATATATTGAATCTTACAATTAAATTACTGTATTGTTATTATTGTTATTGTTCATTTACAGCAATTTGTTAAAGTTTGCAGTATTTGTTTTAGCAGTGACAGTTGACCGATTATAATGTATGTAACAAAAGTT
Source organism: Serrognathus titanus (assembly GCA_039766575.1). NCBI lineage: Eukaryota > Metazoa > Arthropoda > Insecta > Coleoptera > Lucanidae > Serrognathus > Serrognathus titanus. The sequence continues at coordinate 4,427,280 of CM077911.1, forward strand.
TTGGGAAAATTTTGCGTTCTTTTTTTTCCTATTGGATATCGAGAATCTGTAAGTTTCCTTTACAGTTCGACAATACATTTGTGTTCACAAAGTTGTACAAAATGTCTTACAAGCCAGAATTGCGGAAAGGTATTTACAATTTGGCTGGCCAAATACTCAAACGTGATATCGTCGCCATTTATAGAAACCAAAATGTTTATCGAGTTATTAGGAAATGTGAGGAAGGTTTACCGTGCATAAATCTTCCCAAGACGGGGCCGCCTTCGAGTTTTTAATTATCCAAGGTCTCAGAACTTGAAATGAATCTGCAAAAAAATAGAAGAGGACAATCAAGAGGAAAATTAACAGATATCGTTTGAAATTTAGAAAGCGACAAGTGTCAAAAATACACGGCTTTCAGTTAGAGGGGATTCAAGGTGCCGCAGACATTTAAGACGAGTACATTTCAGAGACAATGTCACGATAATTTTGGACGACGAAAAATATTTTATATTAACTCCGAAATAAAAGGAAACGAAGGCTTTTATATAGACAACATTGAGGGCGTTCCTTGTAGGGATGGGCGATATACATCCATATTTACCCAACATCGATGTTTTACCATCGATGTTCGATGTATTTGTCATCGATGTTTGTGATTTATTAATCATCGATGTTATGAAAAAAAAAAACGAATCGAATCGGTTCTGAATTCACTTTGGGCACGTTCAGCGCACACAATATATTGAGTTAGGTACTTACAATTACAACGCTTTTTCCGCTAAACGAAAAAGCTTCAAACGTTCAACCAATCGACAAGAACAAAATGCTAAGCAACATTAACGTTGACTAGCGCTGACAATCAACGCTGTATAACTCTTTCATGACAACGAAAACGAGGTAGAGTTTCGGCTAAAGCTGTGCCCAATGCTTTGAAATAAAAAAAAATCTAGTGCTCTCTATTAGCAAATACTGTATACTGGATACAACTGGATACAGAAACTTAATTTAAATCTAAAACTTTCCCTGGTAATCAGTCACATTTGATGACATTATTGCTCGTTAAGTGGTGAATAACTAATGAGCTATTTTGATTTAAAAACTGATATGTTATTATTAAACATTTTTATAACATAGGGTCAGTTGGGTTGAGGGATATATGTTGAATTTGTATAACATGTCTGTTTTTCTTGAAATATTATTTAATTGCCGTTGAAAAATTTAATACTATTAACGTTTATTTAATGAATTAATAGTAACAAAATTTATAGTTTCTTAACTACTTTTTACTTCTTACTGAAAATAATTTAAATATTTAGTCAAATATACATATTTTACAGTTATTTGAGAAAACAGTACAAATGTACTATCGTCTCAAATTTATATATTCATCTACTAAATTTAAAGTTTTGAAATCTTAAAAAACTGATAAATAATTGATGTTAGTCAAAAAAATTTATTACTTAATTCTCATCCGGGTGCAAGTTAATTAACCTTGAAAAAAAAAAACAATTTTTTTTGTAAGCTTTATTTAACTTAAAACGAAAATCCTTTGTAATAATTTTATCTGATTAGTTAATTTTTAAATTTTGAATAAACTTTTATAATAGAATCATATTTTGAAACTGAACAACGGTTAGAGAGTGATATTTGGGAATACTCTTTTATATTTTATTTAATAAATATATATCAGTTCTAAATAACAAGCACCATACAGTAAGCATCATTAGTGAATTCAAATTTAGGTCATCTTACAAAACTCTTCTTAATTTAAAAATAATGATAAATTTTGTATTATTTTTGAATAACTCACAGATAGTCAAAATTATTCACAACTATCTTAATTGATCCTGTCCGTTTGTTACACAGACGCGAGCAAAAAAGATGATTGCCAATGTCAATAAAAAATTTGAAAGAGTTGTCACAAATAAAAAAATATCTTCTTGTCTTGTTGTTAGATTTGAATCAATTTATTATACATGGCATATGTTGCTGTTCAAAGCTTATAACAATCACTACCATTTTACAGTAGAATATTTGGCATTGTGTCAAAAAATTACACTGATGACCAGTTCTTTTTACTCGTGACTGTACAAATGTATAACTAAAACCTAACTATTGTTTTACCGATAAAAATGCCATCAAAAAGTTCTATGTGACTGTGAAGGCAGTCTAGGATTTGTTACTTGTAAACTTTGTTCAATAAAATTAAAAACATGCGGAAATACAACTAATTTGAAATGTCATATTAACAGCAAACATCCTAATGTATTAAAACTGAGTGAACCGGAGCACCTAACCAAGAAAAAAAAACTAAACCCTTGGAATTTTTTAAAATCAAAATCGTATCCCCGATAACAAACAATTGTAAAAACTTTTTCTGATTTAACATCAAGGACAGAAAATGGAATGAAAAATATAAAAATGACTAATGCTATACTATTTATGATTTGTAACGACTATCAACCTTTTTCGATAGTAGAAAATGAAGGTTTCCAAAATCTTTTAAAAATAGCAGCCCCCCTCAATATAAAATACCATCTCGAAAAACAATAACTAGTTTGATAGAAAATAAATGTAATGCTATTTTCACTGTTTTCCGTTCAAAAATTCAAAAATTGAATAGCTGCACAATAACAACAGACATATGGGCAGATACCTTGCAAACACGAAGTTTTCTGGGTGTCACTTACACTTTGGTGAGGACGTACATATTTGGTCCGCAACCCTAGGTGTATATGAATTACCTGAAAGGCATATTGTAGAAATACTAGGAAATGTGTGCATTGGAACATTTTGAATGAACATGTCACGGCAGTAGTAAGTGATGGGGCTGCTAATATTACCAAAGCAATAGATATAGTTTTTGATAACAAACGCCATATACACTACTTTGCTCACCAAGTAATTTCATCGCTGAAAGGTCTGTAAAGTCTGTTGAAGATCTATGTATTACTAGCCCTAAAATTAAAGAAATTGTATCATGGTTTAAACATAGTGTTGTGGCTAGTGATGGATTGAGGAAAGCTGAAAAAGGTGAAGGCATAATTGAAGAAAAATTTATACAATCAGTATCCACCCGTTGGAATTCCATATATGGATAGGAGATATTGAACAGAATGAAATATTCTCAAGGAGAATCCTTTGGAATTTTGGAAAGCAAATAAAAAAAATTATCCTAAGTTATCGAAAATTGCCACTAAATTTTTAACAGTTATAGGAACATCAGTGTCCACTGAACATTTATTTTCAAAAGCAGGACAAACCTTTACACAACAACGAAACCGACTTAACGGAAAACAATTATCACAAATATTATTCCTACAGTCCGTTAATAAAACATTTTGGGATATCTAGCTTAATACTTTTTTAATTACTAACTGTTTTAATATGACAACACTTAATATCTTAATATCTGTTTATTTTTTATTATGTCTTAAAATTAAAAAAAAGCTTTAAATTGAATTGTAGGTCAATATTCAATTTGATGATAAGTAACATTTTTTGTGTTTCTTTAAATTAATAAAATATGACTGTCGATTACATTTGTTTCTAATTTCAACATCGATGTTTTTTCAAACATCGATACGAACTTTCGATGTTAACATCGATGTTGATCGATTGATGTCCCATCCTTAGTTCCTTGTAAGATAAAAGAAAAAAGCGAATTTCGAGGACAAGATACTAGTGTGGTGCGCCATTTCGGAAGCTGGTATTTCAAGGGCGAGTTAGGGGTGAAGCTGTAAATGCAGACATTTATATCAGAAGATGCCTCCCTAAATTGGTAAACTTTAAACAAAAATATATGTTAAAAATAAGTCACACTAGGGGCCGGTTTATTCACTTTCAATTAACATTATCTTCTGATTTATTGTCATAGTAACAATTGTACAATTGTACTATGGAAATAAACTGAAGGTTAAAGTTACTTGAAAGTGAATAACCAAGGAATACACGTGTGGAAAATCTAATTCGTAATAATAACGGAAGTGCGAACTTCTTGAAATAAAAAAAATAAATTATTCAATATCTCTGCAGGCCACTCTCTTCAACCAGACAGAGTCTCAGGATATTCGTAACTGAGAAAGAAAAGAATACGTTAGTTCATCATAATGAAGGTCTTTTTTTTCTTTCAAATACCGTCCAAAGGCTAATGAGAGGCATTCGCATTAAATCGCGAACCATTCAAACCCAAGACCCTTTAGCCGCTATATAATTTTTGTTAAATTTTCACTGAATAGTTTTCTTACGTATAAATTTAAATAAAATAATTACAGTTTGTATTATTAGATTTGAAAAAATTTCCCAAAACATACGTTAGAAGCAAGGGATGGATTGCATCAAATTGGACAAAACTTAAAGGAACCAGAGGTTTCCGCAAAAAAGTTAAAAAATATAAACAAAATATTAATGGTGTTAAAGAAATATCATCCGAAGAATATGTGAATAATATAAAAAGTAGCGAAAAAACTAAATGAACTGCCGAAGGCATCAGAATTTGAAAAATATTTATTATATACTCGGCTGAAATATAATGCAGAGCCCGTGTTCATAGAACTTCCTTCTCTAAGGGTCTCTCATTTACAAGACGTAAATAAAAGTATTTACAAAGAATGTGGTTTTGTATTTGTGTTGTATTACTCTGTTATAACATGTGTACAAAAAGTTTACCCATCTAGTGTGTTGTTCTCATTTTTCGCAAAATAACGATGATTTTAAAATAAATATTTATGTAATTGAAATTCGTGTATTTCAATATGGCGCCTTAATTTTTTACAAGTGCCGAAATAACTTTGACAAAAATTTCGATTTCATGGGAAACTAAGTCATCGACGCCTTCTAACGACAATTCTACTATTTCATATTATATTCAAGGTATACCTAAGATGGAAATACGTCAGAGATGCACATAATATCGTCCAACTGTTAAGAAAACTTTTCGTGTCCATAATAAAATAAAACTCCACTATTAGTAACTGATACTGGACTGAAAAGCTTTTTAAAAGTTGCGTAACTTACTTTATATATTTATAAACCTGTATAAAGTTTGTATGCTGTAATAAAACGTTATTTATAATTGAAGTACATAGTAATTAGGGGTAATAACATCTACTACTTTATAACATATAAATCTAATCAATACATTAGATTTATAACAGTTGTAGAAACGTTTATACTTTGTAGCTGCTTGTTAGGCACTTCTACATCAGTAATTTACTTTATTACTTGTGCCCATTTATGTAAGTGCAGAGAGATTTCTAAAAACTTTTATAAATCAAAAAGGTGCGAAATGTTGTAAATAAACAATAATAATGTAGTAATTTAGTTGTAGGAAGCCAATATATGTGTTATTTGGGAGGGTACTATGTGTATACGTTTTAGTTAAAGAGGAAGTGCGTTTTGGTCATCCGTCACCGCACAAACCCACCTATAGGCCGACAGTTGAATAAAGAAATTGGATAGTTTTGACTTCAATTAATGATAAGTTATTTTTGCTTGGAATAGTAACAAAGGAATAAATTCATCCATTTTTGCCCAGGAAGTGAAATATATCATCAAATACAATTTGCCAAAAAGAGTTTTACAGATTCATTATCTAAATTCTTTCCTTTATTTTCGGTGACGAAATTTCAACGTTTCAAATTATTTGAATTTCATAATATCAATTTTAAATTTATTAGGGTTTTTAAGTATAACGGACTATTATACTCGTAATGCATTACAAATAATTTGAAACGTTCTATACTTTATATTTTTCAGGAGAATAATACTACTAAAAGATACTGTCAAGTGAGAATAGATTATTATTTATTCTGGTGACAGAAACCAAGTCAGAGTACCCTATTGAAGTCAGGTCTATTTTGACGTGTTAATGATCGTGATAATTGTGAGATCGGCCTCAGATTTATTGAGGTGTAGTCAAAGCCGTCGAGATATCGACAGAATGTGATTGTGTTACCTGTCGTGTCCATAGTGCTCCTCGTAATTAACTTACCAGAGCGTTTACCTCCTTAATACCTCCCGTAATTCGAAGAGGATGACCCGCGGGAATTTATCATACGTTTCGCTTTCATTGTTGTTGCTTTGTTGTTCGCGTTCTTAATTAGAGTATTGTTTAAAACATGATAAAAAATGGAAATTAGCTGCCCGTCTTTCAATCAACGGAATTACAAATTATCGCCCGCGTCAATCAAATATGGTAATTAAAAATTAATCGAATAAAAAACTGTTGCCCGACTCTTAGATTGCATCTATTTACGAAGTTGCCACAACAAACACAACGGGTAGAATAATTACGTTAGATAATTATTTTTAAATTAGTTCTCAAAAAAAAAAGCAGATATCCTGCTGAATATAATCAAGCGGGTTTTATTATTATTATTATTATTAATATTATAGTTATAAGTTTCAATTTTCAAGTTTTGCTTTTTGCGATCAATTATGGAATCTTTATAAATCAATCCGGGCATAATAAAGAAATTTAATTGATCGCAAAGCTCACACAGGCGAACTTTTTTGACTCCTGTATTAATGCCTGGAAATTATAGGTCCTGCTTGGTCGGGCATTAAAAATTATAAGGCGTAATTAGACGGCAGGCACTTCTTGTTTGTTGCCAATTTGAATTTCACGCAGATAAATGCGAGCATAAAACATATTTAATGACAGCGTTTGAAACGAAAACCGAATCACATCCTGATAGACCTAAATAATAGCGTTTACGGAGCGCGTTCGAAAGTTTCTGTAATTCCATCTGTCGAAGGTAGTCGATCGTACTCTGTATACAAAAAAGACGAGGAGGAAATTGAGGCGAGGATGCTGAAAAAGTCCTAATAATGCTTTGTAATATTTTACAATTAATACGTCGTATATAATTTTGAAAGCAAGTGGAGGGGGGTGGGGGTAATTGTTAACACAAGTGTCTATTAGTAATTCTCATTGGAATTTATTGTGATTCATCTTTGGATGGTATTTCAAAACCAAATGAATCGAAATGAGTTTATTATAATTAAAAAAAAATATATTGAAAAGCCACTTTAATGTGTAGGGACAAAAAAGACGGTGCCTACCACTATATCCAAGTATGTAATTATTTTTATTTGTGAAGGCAACTTTGAATATACGAATAAAAACAAAAATAAATTGATGAACCAGAGCCGAATATACTTAATGAGGAAAAGGGGGCCATTTGTTTTCGATGTTGCTTCTAGAGTTTTAGAGCAAAATATTTGGTAACAAAACTTTTTCGTAGAAACGTATAAGAAAGAATAATATAAACATGAATTTGACTAATTATCTTCAATGGTTTTGTTAGTAATTTGAGTTAGAAAAAAAAGATAAACAAGTATGTTTTTGTAAAAATGGCCATGCTAATTTCAATAAATCTTCAAGTCGTTTAAGATAATGGTCTAGTAGGATATCGTTCACCGCCTTCTTCTAATAGACTCCTTTATTGGCGTGCATTGTGTTTCGACACAAAGAGTCGCTGATGAGAACGGATAAGTATTCGCCGTATGTGCTTATAATCAATAGGTTTGTTCTACTCGGACGGATCCTTCATTAGAAGTTGCGGCAGAGCGGATGCCCGAAACCTATTATTTTAGCCAGTCAGTGGTGAGGGAGGAGCTAAACCCCGGCGTCCTTGAGCTGCCAACGAAAGAGAAGACGTCTTCATCAGTGCCCGCTGACCAGAAACTAACACCATAACCGATCGCTGGATCCAGCGTGAACCCGCCGTCGACGCTATTTCTTAAACATTTCTTGGGTATTTCGTCCTGCCGCCGGCATTCCTGTGGTGGCTCGTAGGTGATGCGGTAGCAAGGATTGTAATATCTGAATTTGTAATGTGGTCTTCTACTTAATTGTCTAGTCAGCTTGTAATTAATATCTTAATCAATTATACGTTAATTGAGTTACAGGCTCTTTCAGATGGCTGTGTCTTGGCAATTATATTAACTTTAATTATAGCCTAGTAATGTGACTTGTAAACTAGATGTATTAATAACAAAGTTAACGCTAATGATTTTTGGAAAATTAACTCTTGTGAACATGTCTACCTTCATTGATAGGGAAGAAAGACGTAAATTCTGAAAAAATAACTATTCATATTACAATAATCTTGCTTGTAGTTCTAATCATATGAAATACAGTATGAGAATGATCGATAGAAAGAAAGAAATATATACTTGTACAAGAATATTAAGCATTCTTAAATTATGTAAGGCATCATCATCTAGTATGTGGGCTTTTTCAAGTAAAATTTGGCACATCTTGAAGCGGATCTGTGCTGCAAATGCTTTATTTGACCGTTCTCAATTGGTAGTCAAAAGTCATGCAATTCATTATGATTTACTGCATCTTATATGAGTAGCTGTTTTTTTGATAATTTATTGTCGCCTTACTCTAGGTACAGCCTTAGCCAAAAGTATTAGGCACCTTACATTAACTCCTATATCATGAAAATCTGTTGGAGTGGGGTAAAATAAAATTTCCTAGGTACAAAATAGTAACAATTTATTAAAGCAATTAGTATTTTGTTGGGCCACCTCTAGCCTTAATCACTGCAGCTATTCTTTTCGGCAGAGTACTTATAAGTTTATGACATTCCTCTGCGATAATATTATTCTATTCTTTCAATAACACGTTTTTTAAAATTGCTTTAGATGTAATTGGATGCTTTCTAATGTTACGCTTTAGAATCCTCCACAAATGTTCTATGGTATTTAGGTCTAGGGATTGTGCAGAACAGTCCAGGAGGTTAATAGTGCTTTCTTTAAACCACTTTATGGTAACAACATATTTGTGGCAGGGTGCATTATCTTGTTGATACAGCATTTCTTCCATATTTGTATCACCAAATGTCTTGGAAAATTATTGTCGTTTCCAATACGTCTATGAAAGTGTGGGAGTTCATTCGATCTTCACTTCGCCTACACTGTCGGCTGTCATACAACCGCAGATCATTATACTGCCTTCTTCGTGTTTCACTATTGGTACCCGCATTCCGGAAGGTATTCTTCACCGATTTTCCGCCTCACGTAAGCTACACCAGGAGTTCCAAATACCTTACAATTAATTAAAAAAATGTAGGTTTTAAACACACTGTATAACTTTTTACTGGCGAAGTGTAGAAGATGCAAACGAATTCAAAATTACAAGTGATGTAAAGCAAATATTACCTCAAAATTTGATTCGTCGGACCACACAACATTTGCCCAATCCTTGTCTGTAAAGTGTTGGTATTTTAGAGCCCATTCCAAACGAGACTTTTTTTTCTGAAAGCCAAGGTTTCTTTATTGCTTTACAGCCTTTCAAGCCAGCTTCATTAAGTCTTCTTCTGGTCGTTCTGGTACTGATCGTTCTCCCCATTTCCTCGGATAAACTGGCAGCGAGCTCGGAGGATGTTTTCTTTCGATTTTTAAGTGAATCTCGAATTAAATTTCGATCCTCATGGTTCGAAGTTATCCGTTTTCTACCTGTTCTTGTTCGGTTCGCATGTGATCCAGTATCCGCGTAAGGTTTCAAGGTAGACTGCACCACGAATACTTTTGGCTATTTCTGTCTGTGTGTTGCCTTGTTCGTGCAAGAACTGAATTCGTAAACGTAAATGCTCACTAAGTTCGTTCTTTGTAGGCATTTTTACAGTAAAAATGACGGTATTCAAAATTATAATGAAATAAACATTATACTGGAAAGATCGTTCTTACTACAAACGCTTATACGAGACTGACTACCTATTCACGGAACCACAATTGCGAACTATCATCTGCCAATGTTTTACAACCGCTATAAGTTATCGTTTATTGTTGCCGACTATATGTTAATAAAATTCTAAAGATTTCTGAGTAATATTTTCGGAGATAAATTAGAAAATTAAGGGTGCTTAATATTTTTGGATAAGGCTGTATAACTGCAGTAATTGTAGTCTTTCTTCTTAAAAAACGATTTCAGAATCGTTACCAAAAATTCTGTTACAGTAAAGGCTTCAATTTTAAGTTATCATCGAGAGTAAATTAATTTTATCAAATCTATTAAAACATGGAAAACCGGCAAGTTATTTTAATTACAGTCACCACATATAACTGGTGCGTTCTTGTCTTGCTGTTGCGAGTTTAATAGTCGATCTTCGGGCAAGGAAGAACAGCTTCGATTTTTATCCATCTACGCATACAATGGACCGAGGAAAGGTATCCCATAAGCAGTTGTATTGAAGTTGCGACAATAGGCCGTGATTGTGCAGTATCTTTGTTGGAAAACAGAAGATATCTATTGTACGCTTAGATAAATATTACCTGGTTCTCAGCGCCTCTGCTACCAAGCATCATTATTTCATTCTTTTGTCTTTTTCTTCGACTTTTTTCTCCAAGCGATCCACTAACTCATCGGCTTTTTGTTTCTTACATTTCCCTCCTCCACCTCGAGTGTGGTATTAAATCGCTCCTTCCGAGAAAGACGGACGCGCGACTTACACCATTCAGCTATAAAACGGCTTTATTTTTACGCGGCGGTTCGAGGAATTTTTTTTCTTAGCAGTTAGGTACTTAACGCGATACGTCTACGGCTTAATTAAGTTACACCGCGAGTGCTTTTAAAGCTTCATGTAGCAATTAATAGCAACAATGTAACCTTTGGATGTTGTATAACACCCACCGGCTTTTACTAACCGAATTTATTCACGCACAGTTTGATAGAAAACGAATTCGAGCTGCGATAATGGAGTTTTTGTTCGGCGGGCGCTTTCGTGACTCAAGTTGGTAATTTTTTGATTAGTTAATATGTTTCATCTAGAAAAATTAAATCACATTCAATTTCGAAAAGTATATGGTCCGCCTAGAGCTACCTACCATGAATTACGGCGATCATCGTCGTGATGCCGCCGCATTAAAAACAATTACGAGTTAATTTCTGAAATTTCTCGCGCCCAAATTGTAAGCCGTTCCTGATTAAAGCTTGAAAATTCGTCGGAATTTTTATTGGCCTTAAATTAACAATTGAGTCGTATTGTATAGAATGACATCGAGCATTTCAGCTGTATGGTTTGATAAGATAATTATTTCTTTAGGCATTCTCTCTCTCTGCTACGTTCTTCTAATTATATTGGGTCGAACTAAAGCACTTTTTTTTGGAGAGTAGAGTTTTACTTACTAACCTTTACAGGTCTCACAGAAATAATTCAAATAAAGAATTCTTGGTTTAGGACTAGCTGAGATGAAAAGAGACGTAAAGTATGGAAACGAAGAGTGCAAATATAATAGATAGCTGAATAGCCAAGTTGTGTTTTGAACTGTTTTTGAATTTATACTGTTTTTTTAACCTAGATCATCTGGGTATCTCCAGTTTGTAACGTGAATGCTACAATTGTAAGTTGTTCGCAATCGGAGTATGACGGGGTTCTTAAAATAAAAAAATAACTATATTAAAGATATCACAGAAAATAGAATACAAAACTTCATTTATGGTAACAAAACGAGATTGCAAAACCTAAGACGTAAGCAAGAAATTTGTTCTTTCGGTATCCTCAAACGTACAAAATGATTACCGCATTATCTAAGTTCAGGTTTCTACTCAAATAGAAGTTGTTTGCCTTCCCAATTTAGATTTTAACGGAGCACTTAAAAGTTATTAACATTCTTCAGACAAACAGCACTTTTGTTTACAAGCACAGCAGGAACCATTTCTCCTTCGCAATATGACAAGGAATAATTTCAGTAATTTACGCGTTACCGCCTTTGTTTGGATAACGTGGCGTTTTAGTACCAAGCTGAAGATTAACGCGACCATTGGAAAGCCATTAGGGCATCCGTATCCATTCTCTTTTATTATCTACTTCCTCGTTAAGAATTCAACCCTTACATTGTTTTCGTCGTCGCACAATGGGCGCGGGTGTCTCAGTTAGATGTTTATCTGGATTTATTGCCTAGGAAACATAAAAAAAACGTATTTTTAGACTTAAGTACAAGGCTTTACGGCCAAAGTACAAAAATACATACGAGAGGCTCGTTTAATTGCTTTGGGGATAGAAATTAAAGCACGTTTTCTAAATTATTATAAAATTCTCTTCTTGTACGCGTAGAAATAAGATTCTTGGTGGCCTACATTTTTCGTTTTTTTTCCCTCTGAAGATCATCTCTTTTATGATTTACAATGGCCTTCTTACTAGCAGAGGGCTTTATCAATTCACTGCCAGAGTAAATCCAACATATGAGCTGTGTCGTCCTGGCATCGTCCCGCATGAAAACCTTTATCTGATCGGACATTAAAGCCCCGATTTATGACATTCGAGATTTTTATTAGAGATATGATTTAATGTTGAACTGGGGAATATTGGATGTTGTCATGCTTTACGGTGACTTCCACATTTTTCATGGCTAGTTTTTATAATTTAGTTATTTATTATAAGTTGGCCTAACGGACGATAAAGTTTGTTGAATTCGTTACATAATACACGGAGCAGCTCAAGCTTTCTTAATCGCTTCTACAGATTAAATGTCAGTAAGATTAGTGTTACTCTTTGTAATAAAATTATTTTAAACAAAACGACCTGCTTAAACGACAGAAATAATTGTGTAGGTATCATTTAAAACTTTGCTCAATGTATACGAGGGCCAAGCTGAATTTATTGAGAATAAAAAAACACGGTTAATATTTTCTAGGATTTTATTTTAAACATGCTCCAAATAATTCCCTTCAGCAATCATACACTTTCTTTCAAAAGCTCCCAACCAATCGTCTTTCAGAATACCTTCAAGATAAGCGTGAACTGCGGCATCAATCTCTTCTTCTGACGAACACCTTCTACCCCGCAAATTCCTTTTAAACTCAAAAAATAGCAAAAGTAGCATATTGCTAAATCAGGTGAATACAGCGGATGTTCTATTATTATTATATTTTTTCAGTCAAAAACTGGAGAGTTAAAGCTGCCGTATGGGACGATGCATTAACATTTTGCAGCATAATTCCCTTGTCTGGAACTCTACTGAACGCTTCAGGCAAACATTTTTCAGCATACCATTTAGCTGCAACTGACTTTTGTCCACCTAGCTTAATTGCCTTTGCTAGGCCCGTACTTCTGAAGAATACTTCTAGGTCATTGTTGGAATTTCTTTATCTTCGTGAATCCATACACGACTCTTTTGGTGGGTAGATACATCAAAAAAGGGAATGTAAGTTTCGTCACCCAGTTACTACTTTGGAAAAAAAAATTGGTGCTCGCCACTATTTAAGAAATTTAAAGTTTCATGGTAAATTCCTACACGCTCTGCTTTTTGGAAGTCAGAAAGGTTATGCAGCACAAAACGATTAACCACTTTTTTAAATGCAACTGAGGATCCAATCTTGAGTTAATGCTCTATTACTGTATAAGTGGCTTTATTGTCTTCTTCAATAAACTTTTTAACAGCAGCAATCTTTTCGTCGGTAACAGCCGTAGGAGGACGCCCTGCCCTGCTCCTTTTTGATGCTGAACAGAATTCCTTTCGCGTTCAAATTCCTTATATCATCGGTAATTGTAGCCAAGGAAGGTGCTTGTTCACTAAAAGCCGAATCTAAACATTTTTTGCACTCATAAGCGCCTAAACCTTTTTTAAAATAATAATAAATCATGATTCGAAAATATTCGCTGATTAATTCCATTCTTTTACTTGTAATATCACATTAAGAAATTTGTGATTTGGGTTCTAACGAACGTAACTTCAATAACTAAATTTCAAATGACAGATAAAGAGTTGCTCTAAATTACACTATATGTTTTGTTTTTCATGGCCTACTAGATTTTCTTATTCTTAATAAATTCAGCTTTACCCTCCTACAAAGTAAAAGGAACAATTTCCGCAGGTAGAAATTTAATAACGATCTCTATTTTTTATTATATACGTATCGGTACCATCTTATAACTTTTAAGCTGAGGCGATTCATAAATTTCTAAATACCATCCTGGTGGTTTCTTTTCGCCGAAAATTTATTTCTCCCTGGTAACCTGCGGCGCCAACTTCTTCAAACAAACAACGACACGATGATTAACTCCGAACGCCCAAACAAAGATAAACATTAAGGATTATCACAAACAAGTATTCAAAAACAAAATTTACGTTGTGTTTATTTATTAACCTTGCATTGGCAAATCGATAAAATTTGAAGGGTCCATATAATTACAATAATTTGCATAAAATACATTGCGAAATTCATTGTTTGCGAATACCAATCGCATTGTGGATTTTTTTGAAACTCAGAGTGATTAATTGCACCACGGTTCTCGACGAAAACGTGGGTTTATAAAATAATTATCGTCAAATGTTATTTATTACGCGTCATAAATTACAGTTAACAATTGCTAATTTCCTTTCTCGCATTGCAGTTGCATTGTGTGTCTCGCAAGCAAGCACAATTTACAAACGAAAGCGACTCCCACGTTGGACTTTAATTAGTTGTATTGTTAACGTTTTCTCTGTAAATTTTATGTACTTCAAAGGAAGGAGATATTGTTGGAAGTAGCCCCAAGAATGATGATAACACCAGATTTTTCGAGTAAGGGTTGTTATCGTATCACAAATTGATTGCAAGTGAATATACGAGGGTAAAGCTGAATTTATTGAGAATAAGAAAAACAAGACATACAGTGTTATTTAGAGCAACTCTTTATCTGTCATTTGAAGTTTATTTGTTGAAGTTACGTTCGTTAGAACCTAAGTTACTAATGTATTAAAGTGATATTACAAGTAAAAAAATGGAATTAATCACAGAGCATTTTCAAATCATGATTTATTACGATTTTATTGCGCTTATGAGTGCAAAAAGAGTTTAGATTCGGCTTTAAGTGAACAAGCATTTTCCTTGGCTACAATTTACCGATGGTATAAGGAATTTGAACGCGAAAGGAATTCTGTTCAGCATCAAAAAGGAGCAGGACGTTCTCCTATGGCTGTTACCGACGAAAACATTGCTGGTGTTAAAAAATTAATTGAAGACGACAATAAATCCATTTGTGCAGTAATAGAGCATCAATTTAAAATTCGATCCTCAGCTGTTAGAACAACCATGCACGATCACCTGCATTTAAAAAAAGTGGTTAGTCGTTTTGTGCTGCATCACCTTTCTGACTTCCAAAAACCAGAACGTGTAAGAATTTGCCCTGAAACTTTAAATTTCTTAAATAATGGTTGACGCCAATTTTTTTCCAAAATAGTGACAGGGTTACGAAACTTACATTCGCTTTTTCGACGCCCCTACCCGCCAAGAGAGTCATGTATGGATTCACGAAGATGATGAAATTCCAACAATGACCAAGAAGCAACGAGCTATGAAAAAAGTTATATATGCGGTATTCTTCAGAAGTACGGGCCTGGTAAAGGCAATTAATCTGGGTCTACGACAATTCGGTGTACGATAGTTCGGTGTACGACAATTCGGTGAACGACAATTCGGTGTATGCGACAATTCGATGTGCGACAATTCGGTGTCGGCGACAATTGGATGTACGACAATTCGGTGTACGCGACAATTCGTTGTACGACAATTCGGTGTGCGACAATTCCCGAACGAATTCAGGTAGCTAATTTTTGTTTTCGCCGTTGAGTTTTTCTCGAAAAAGTAGCATTGGGTCCCGAAAACGATTTTCTTCTATTCCTACAAATAACTAAGAAACCTTATAAAATCATTTAAAATGGTCCACCCTGTACTCATACTAAAATAAAACGATATAAAGGCACAAAAGTTACCTAATTATTAAAGCTTGGAAAATTAAAGTTAAATGCATATTCGCATATTTACGACATTTAACTAAAATCCATATGCAAAAATAATAAAGCATATAATGAAGATTTTGACCAAATGGGCAAATAAGAATAGTGCCATCTTTGAGAACCGAGGTCGCTGATTCCGAATCTAAAATCCATTTCCGCGTAATGTCCTTTGTTTAGAAGAGGGGCACAATTTTTGGCGCGCGTTTTTTACTGTCAAATAGTAAGCTACTTTATCGAACTAACTCGAGCTCGATAGTGCAAACGCATAATGATGGTGACCAGGACGATGATTATAAAGACAAGATAAAATCAAGTTTTCTTGCCAGATGAAATTATGAAAAATAGCTAAAATTGTGTAACTGGCAATATAGAAAGTGTTAGGAAAGAGTTGTTTATACATGTATTTCGGCCTTATTGGGCTTCATTAGAACTCTGTACCTTAAAAAAAATTGGTTTATTGAATTTATTGAATTTTTTTAAGAGTTCTGATGAGGCCCAATAAGGCCGAAATACATGTATAAACAACTCTTTCCTAACACTTTCTTTTGATTTCTTTGTTTTGTACTTTTGCTTCTATAAATTTATTTGCTTTTTACTTGTTTTTTGAATTGCCAGTTACATAATTTTAGTTTTTTTTTTAAAGACAAATTCGAACCTCAGTCCCGCCATATTATAAAACACCATATAAAGGAAAGTAAGAATTTTGGAATAAAATAATGTTTTCAATTTGTTAAAAATCGTAGTGAAAATATTAAAAATGAAAAATTTTGTGGGTTAAGATTCGTCGTAGTCAGTATCCACTACTCATTGCGCTACCGAGATTAAATTGCTTGTTTTCATAAAGTAGCTTATAATTTGATAGTAAAAAAAACCCACTCCCAAAAATGCATATTTAAATGCATTAAAACTTATTGGTGCATATTTTCCAGGCTCTACTAATTATTATAAATATTGCTCAAAAAGTCTCCCGTCTTGCTGAATACGTAGCTAAATCCATCTAGTTACTTCACACCATACACTTCATATTATTTAAAAAACGATAATATTTCCCTACAGTATTTTAAAAAATCAAGTTGAAATATACCGTTGAATTCAGAAAAAAAAACCTCTTTCAAACTGCATGAAAAAAATATGTGGTGCTATTGTCGCACACCGAATTGTCGTACACCGAAATGTCGTACACCGAATTGTCGCGCACCGAATTGTCGCGTACACCAAATTGTCGCGTACACCGAATTGTCGTACACCCAATTGTCGTATACACCGATTTTTGTCGTTCACCAAATTGTTGTACATTGTTCCAGACAAGGAAATTATGCTGCACCATGATAATGCAACGTCCCATACGCAGACCTGTGCAAGTACTCGAAGTTTTACTTTATATTAATACTCGAGTACAGAAATTACTCATTTAAAAGTACTCACGAGTAGATTTTTTTTCAGTATTCTATACTCGTACTCGTGATGATTATTGCAAATTCTCGTAATAGGTACTCTTCGCATTTACGAGTATTATAACGAGTACATTTTTGTTAATACTTGCCGCCATTGCCGATATATTTAAGCCACAAATGCGGATCGTTACTTAAATAACGCAGCGACCACATTTGGACTTTTTGGTATTAATGTATTAATAGTAAATGTGCACCACGGTCAGATAGAACAAATTTCAACGACCAAAAATCATAGTTTGAGACGTTTGAGTGCCCACCTCCTAATGGTAACAACGTATCAATAAGGTTCAATTTCGAACAGGTTATTGCAAATCAGACGAATACATTTGGCTCCCATCGTAGATTCGGTTGATTTCGTTTGTCAATTGACAACGTTTGTAGTGCGTTTACAATGCATCAATTCTGTGCTCGTTTTAAATCTTCATTATGCCTAACAGTAATAATAGTAACAGTTCTGCTTCTGTTCGCGATCTTTATTCTACAGGCTCTGATGTGGAATATCAGCCACCTACAAAAAGTGCTAAGACCAGTAAAACTAACGTCAGCGATAGTGATATTGACACACAAAATACCAAAAGAAAACGCTCAAAACTTAGTGTAGGAAAATCTGCGAAAATTTGTAACCTGGACGATAAAGAAGAAAATCTTCAAACAAGACTAAATAACAGCGCTGTTCTTGATGGCACATGTTTTGAAGTAATTAATGTAATAGATATTAATTATATTGAAGCAATATCTAAAAGTTGTACACCAAAGACAACTAAAATTAAAGGATCCGCAATAACTACAACAAACTTTATCAAACATTTAAAGAAATTACACCAAAATAAACAAACAGAATACTTGGATTACAAGAAGAAAAAACAGGCTACTAAAAAGACAAACATTCTGTGAAAAGCTTCAACCAAGGATGCAGATGCAGGCCAAACGAGTACACAAAAATTCCAAAACAAACATCACTGTTTCAATTCACAACCACAGTCACACAACAACAAAGATGTAATCAGAAAATTTTTGAAAACAGAGTTATAAAGTTTGTGGTAGACACCATGTCTCCATTATCCATTATAGAGCATCTTAGTTTTAAAGCATTGTTCGAAGGCTCCAATTTGGATATACTTTCTAGAAAAACTCTTACTAGACGAATTGCAAATATTTTCCAGGAAAGGCAATCTAAAATTAAAACAGATTTACAGAGTGTCTCATATATTTGCACAACAGCAGATATTTGGTCTGGTAAAGGGAAGAGCTTTTTTGGAGTAACGTGTCACTGGGTAGACGATGACTTGAAACGTCATTCGATTGCCTTAGCGTGTCAGCGATCAAGGGTACTGACATATACGATAGAATTGCCGAAGATGTACATACAAAGTATGGTATAGAGATGAACAAAATAGTAGCTACGGTTACAGATAATGGTTCCAAATTTGTGAAAGCATTTAAAGAGTTTGGCGTAACCTTGCCTCCGCAAGCATTACTAGATGACGTGGCAATTTGTACCACTGATATAGATGACAAGGAAGAAAGGAGATTTGACAGCACCGATGAAGGTATTGAGGAAATAATTTTTATAAAAGTACGCGAATTTTCAGATTACCAGTTCATTTTGGATGAGCCAGTCATACGATTAATTTAATTTGCCCAAGTGACTGCAATAAAGTAATTAAAGGAAAGATATCAATAAACTCTAGACATATGCAAGCGATGGCTAAATGCACGTTGTTATGGAAAAAGGCTTCATTTCCAAAGTTAGCAGAAGTAATCAAGGAGACTCTTGGTCATACTTTGCGTTATCCCTCAATAACGCGTTGGAATCCATACTACGATTCAATAAAACAGATTTTAAAAAGCAAGGAAAAACTCGACTCACTTTTTCAAGCACTTGAATTGAAAAATAGTTTAAGTAAAAATGAATTACTATATCTTGAAGAATATACTGTGGTTATGGAACCAATGGCAGCAATACTGGATGTGTTACAAGGAGAATTTATAGGAATTTAATACTAAAAAAATTTCAAATACCTATAATTAAAGCTTGCTTAGAAGGAATACAGACACGATTTTCTGCTTTCTTTACGCTTGAAAATACGATAAATAATGCCGTCATCCTCAATTTAAGCTTCGTTGGTTTCAAATTATCAAAAAATCCTGCAATAAAGAAGTGTCTTTGTCATCTATCCAACAATTAGTGATTAGTGAATTAAATAAATTTGTGGAAACTGAATCAATGGAAATAGTGCAAAATGAACCTAACGTTCAAGATACATTTTTCGACTTTGATGAAAGTGAAAATATTTGTGTACTCGATTCCAATCCAATCAATTTTGTCGGTGCAAATGATGACAAGAACGTGAACAAAAATAAAGCTGAAATTGAGTATTTAAGGTATATTAATGATACAAGAAGTAACTTATCAATCTTAAATGATTACCAACTCATAAAAATGTATTTATAAAGTTCAATACACCTGTACCTTCATTTGTCCCCGTAGAACGTCTGTTATCTTTCGCTACCATTATTAATAGTCCAAGAAGGCATTACTTTTAATTCTTTTTTATTTAAAAAATAAATTGTTTTGTTCCTTTCCTTTGTATTATTGTTACATGATTAATTAAAATTACCAAAAATAAGAAAAACAAAACTTTATATTCCAGGTCTGTTTTGAATTTTCTTTTATGAGAAACCTACCACATCAACTTTTAGCCGTCATTGTAAAGTACTTAAGCCTGGTATTCGAAGGTTTGTGTCGCGAGTAATGAGTATTACTCCTACTCGTTTAAATTTTACCGATGAGTACTCGTTAGTTTTTACTCATGAGTATTATAACACAGTACTCATCAAAAGTACTCCTGAGTATCTTGATTCAGTGCTCGGCACAGGTCAGCCCATACAACAGTTTTTGACTGAAAAGAATATAAAAAAAATATAATATCCGCCGTGTTCACCTGATTTAGCAATATGCGACTTTTGGCAATTGGAAGGGTAGAAGGTTGATTGATGCCGCAGCAGTTCACCCTTATATTGAAGGTATTCTGAAAGATGATTGGTTGTGAGCTTTTGAACAGAGGAAAGAAAGAATGGAAGGGAATTACTTCGAGCATATTTAAAATAAAATCCTAGAAAATATTAACTGTGTTATTAAACATTTGTAAATTTTAAAGACATATGTCTTTAAAATAGATTTTTTTTGTTTTCAAAGAATTTTTTTTTACTGTACATTAAACAGAAATATCATCTGTAAAAGTTTACGCGAATGCTGTTTTATATTGAACAAACAACAACGTAAATGCTCAATCCATCCTGTGAGTAATATAATAACGTGTAAATGCGGAAGACATGCAAACAGAATGCAAATTACGTTTCTTTTTCCTGAATTCATTCACATATACGTAGGTATGTTTGATCGTCCATACGCGGCCGAAGTCTAAAAGCAAACAGAAATGAAATCCTCCGGTATTAAGCGTATTTGCCCCTCACATAACTTCTGGATGTCGTAACATTTGACTTACGATAATGGTGTTTGAGTAGACTTTCGGGCGGTGCAGCAAATCAAACACCTCCCGACGTGTAAACTAAATAATTACAGAGATGGTTGATATGAAAATTTTTCTCGGCCGCCTGACAGTTCCTTCGTTGTTTTTTAGGCTTCATTATGATAATCCAGTCTAAACAGTGGAGAGATGGTGATAATTGGTAAAATCGACGGCGGTAAAAATGGTGTTAGCAAAATACGCATTGTTGCCCAAATTATTTATTTAAAAAGTAGTTGTATTTTGTAAGCGTATTTTACTCTACGAACTTCATTCAATCAAATTAAGTATTTCAAAGTATTTTCCCAAAGTAACACATTGCCTTTATGTCGGCGTCAGTTTATTACGTTACTAGCACATTTTAAATTACACCTACAGTGATTTTATTTTCTGCTAAAATTTCGAAATCAAATGGTGGAATCTCAAGTTATTGTCATACAGTTAACGCACACGATGTAAGTGTTTACTTGTGGATAAATACGATGCGATTCCTTGCATTTCAAGGAAGTCTCATGCATTTCGTAATTTATCAACTGTTTATTTACGTTGTTTGCCTTTAAAAAGCAAAATAAATGTTAGTAACGGAAAAGATTAAAGAAGTTACATTAAAACATGAAGAATTATGATGTTTGCGATTCGCCGCCCCAGGGCAATGTCAGAGTATCTCCATCTTCTATTACATGAGGTTAAAAAAGAGAGAAATAAGAGTGCTTTAGAGACAGGAGCGAATTGGAAATGTTATAAGATAATAAAAACAAAAGGCGAACAGAAAGCAGATGGTATTTTCAAAAAAAAAAAAAAAAATGAGAAAAAAGTAATAATAGGACACAAAATAATAATACTATAAAATAGAAAATATAAAGCTTAAGATAAACAAAAATTAACGGGAAACTGCTTAAGAAGTAAAAAAAACTAACGAAAACAAAAAAGAGCTGTAAAAACACCAATGTAGTACGAAAATTAATTTCAAGAAATAAAATAACTAACAACTAATTATAAGTACAGAATTAGACGAATAGAGATGAAAAGTTCAATTCCATATAAAAAAAAAACAAAACAATTTACAACAAAATAGAGAATCACATGAATAGAAAACATAAGACGGACGATTTCATTAAGCGAAGTGAATAAATTTAAAACAAAACTACGACAAAAACTAATTTGATAGAAAAAAAACAGAAGAAAATTGAATTAAAAAATATCGATATATTAAAAATAGACCGAACGAAAAACAAATGAACGTGAACTGTTCTTCGGAGAAGTGTTAAAAAATTAAAAGACTAATAACTATACTCTTTCGTTTTGGCCGGAAAATCACATTACTTGCACCTTTGATTTTTTGCTTTTAGTTTTCTTTTGTTTTTATTTTGACGTATTATATATTTTTTTGAATGTATTATGTACAAAATGCAATTTCTTCTTTTATTTTTTGGTGGTTTTTTACACTCCCTCTGGATTCTGGATTGGTGAGGGGGGTGAATAAAAATTCACGTGCACTTCCGACATCCTCTAGGAACTTGGGAAATATAGTGGGAAAAAAACAAGCGTACGTAGAATAGAAACAACAAACTAATTCTTCTAATATGTTACTAACAGGCGTAACAACATTCCGATTTAATGACTAAATAACGTCGTTCAGAAGAATAACAACACATGCTCATTTTTAGTAGAAACACGTACCTAACCACCGGTGTGCACCAGATCTGGTGATAATTAGGTATACTCTTCTGGTGCTCAGGACATTTTTTTCTGTTTTTTAAATAAATCTGGTGATTTTTATTTTATTAATAATTAATTGGCCGAAACAACCTTAACAGGGCTTTTACGTACAAAACAAGTACTACAAGATACACTGTTTGAGTTAGCAGGGCTGAATGTTAGTTTTAAATGGTACAACTGGTTGTTGACGGCTTGACACTGACAGCTGTCACTTTACAAGCGTCATTCAAATTCAAATTAAAACACAAGAACTTACAATCAGTCGCTTACGTTAAATAAACCAACAAAACATATATCCAGTTGCAGTGTTGTAATTAGCGGAAAAAGAAAAGCTCTTAATTTTATTGCTAACTCAAACAGTTATTCTTCACTACTTTGTACAAAAAAAACATAGCACCTACAAATCACTTTTTATTACATATATTTATGTCGATTTATCGTTTGGTAAGTTTAGGAACTTGTAGCTGGTCGGCATATAATAAAAAAATGAACAGTACATGTTTTGAAATAAAAAAATATTTTTGTTTTGAATATTTGAATATTCCAAAAAAAAAAATTAAATTGAATATTTAAGTCTTATAGCGCTCTCAGAACATCTTTATCCTTGATTATTAGTTGTATTTCTTTTATCATTTTGAACTGAGTACCTCAGTTTGTCTCAATAGCTTAGTTAAATTATTTGTTTCTTTTAACTTTAACAAGTGAGTTTTTGGTGAGCTTAACTGAGACTATTCACTTTATTTTCACTGAAACTGAGCAGGCTCTTCAAGTCGTAGAAGTGAGTTTTGCCTAATTTGATTCTGTTGAGTTATTTGCAATTACAACAAACACATAACTTTTTGGTTAGGTACTTTCATATGAATGGATATTTTTAATACTTTCTTAGATGATACAAAAATTTCGTTTTCTTTTTAGCTCTCAGTTGTCTCAAACTAAACTTAGTTTATGTCGTCTCAATTGGTCTTATTATTCTAAAAGAACAGCTATTATATGAGGTTAAAACAAAATGGAAACACTTCGAAAGTGTTCTAGAGCAGCCAATCGAAAAAACTATAATGGTGTAAAGGATTAGCTTAAAAATGAATTGATTTTGAATGCTATTTAAGTCAATAATAAATAATTGGTTCTAATAACTACAAAGGTCTCAAGATAATATCATTCTTTTCCTTCTTTCATTGTGTTGCGTTTCTCTAATAGTAGTATTTTTATTCTTTTATTTATTCCAATTCCAACGTAAGTCAAAAGTTTATAACAGAAATTCCAAAAGACTTTGTTCACTCCACATGTTGACGATGCGGTATAAACAGATTACTTTCAAGAAACGTTAGTTATATTTATCCTGTTCGTCTGCCGTCACATTGTTCGACGTTAAAGTTTCTTTTCGAATTAGAGCAAAATTAAAAAAGAACTTTTCAGTTTAAAAATTAAGTTTAAGATTATAAATTATATATACCCTATTACAGTTCTCGCAGATACAGAAGACATAAAAAAATTGCTGGCAAAATGTAAAGAGCATAATTTTTTCTTTTTATGGTTCGTAAAATAAATAATATACCTAGGTCTGTTACCTGCATTACAAATCACTCTCTTCCGTACTATGTAATCTTTCTTTAATTTAAAATAAAGTTAGTGTGCTGATGTCTTCCGCATTTGCGAGGGCTATACTTTAGAAATTAAAATAGAATTAAAAAATAATTGTTCGGTACTTAAACTAACTCGAATTCCTTGTTTTGTTTCCTTCTTCAAAATTAGCATATAAGGAGATCATTAGAGACAAAACGCAAGCATCGCATGTAAAGAACGTACTTACGTACGTACACAGTTTCTGTTTATTTTAGAAAACTGTCGGTGAATTTCAGGAAGCGTGTTATTATTTCATCAAAAGCAGGCTTCCGCTGGCGGTGCGTCTATTTTCAGTTAGAAAACAAAAAGATCCGAGATTATGTAGAACGAAGCGCAGCTCCGCGCTTATTTTTATTAAAACTTATGGCCCAGAACTATCGTAAGTAAATCAAAGTTGAGACAATGAAGACATTAAGTGTGCTGTTGTTTGTTTGGGTCGCATGTTAATCAGACGGGAAATGAAACATAGGTGGGCATTTGAGTTATGCGCAGACACCTGGTCGGACTTTCTTGTTCTCTCTTATGTGCGAGCCCTAACTGAATGGTGTTTCGCATTAAAAGCGCTTGCAGAAATACCTCATCCATGGTGTGCCTTGGTGTATCGGCGCTCGGTGTGCGGCGTTAATCCATCCTCCTCTCTTGGGAACACTTCATAATATCACCCACTGTTAACAAAAACTCTTGTCAAAACACTCGACGCGGACATACGAGGTAAGCAACGAACAACCGACCCCCATGAACGTCTGCGGTCTTGTCTTGGAAGAGATCGCCGGTTCACCTCGGCGCTCTTCTTAGTCGCGAACGTGTGACGTCACCAACAGGTTGGTATCTTTAGAGGTGGTCACTACCATGGGGGCCGAGAGAGAGGGGCCCTTTTTGAATAAAGGATACATCCATCTAGATCGGCTTCGTTGCCGTCGCCCTGTGTTTACACGGGGCGCGAGAATCGATCTCCCCGACGTGGGAGGACTCCGCACTCATCCATGGAAAACGAAGATGACACACGTGTTTGTGTTTTATGTTTTTCAAACTCGTTCAAGTGTTTGTAAGCTAAGCTAAGATAATATTATCAAATATTTGAATGAGCTTCACGGATACACATGTAATTACTGTTAACACGCGTCTACTAAAGATGCAATGCAATTTGCGTTATTAATTAATTACTACATCCAGTATAATCTCCCTTAGGTGGACAAGAAATAATAAAATGTAGGTACCTATTTAAATGACAGAAAAAATTACGATGATTAAGATTAGCAAGGATGAAAAAGTCCGAAATATTTTCAAGATGATCATCCAAAGTGGCTGAAAATTCAAATCCTTTTATATCACTAGCTCTGCAATTTCTTTTCCCTTACACCATTTTAGTGGTCCTGACAAAGGAATATTTGTATTCCTTGCTTTAACAAACCATTCGTCAATCAGTTTTCTCCGTTTTGAAGAAGTTTCGTGTCTGTTTAACATTTATATTAGAATTCCACTTCAGTGACAGTTCCTTAAAACTGTAACAAAAGTTGTTAAAACTTATAAATATGATTAAAAAGTTACAGCCTCGACGGAAATTAACGAAATTAACCTCTCAGTGCTTAGCAGCCTGTACGTGTTCAGTACCCATTAATCGTTGTTGCATTTTTGTTTTGTTTTATTTTTTTTTTAATAACAGTGACGCTCACATGGGAGGTTTCGCCTAGTGCACACCATAATTAGCCGATGGATGAATGGATGGATGCCCGCATGAAAGAAACTCACTGTCAAGTCCATTGCGTGTAACAAACGATAAACAGCGTGCCATAGATGTGTGCTAACAAGTGGTAGTTTTAAACGTATGAGTCTTAGTCGGATGTGGTATTTAACAAAACAATGTTTGAACTTTTAAATAATGGTGCGAAGCTCTAAATTGTAATTTGATAATTCCGTCTTCAAGGAGGTGCCAGAAATATTTGAAAGAATTTCGGATTGAACTCGAACTCGAATCTCTTCTTGCAAATTGTAAGAAGAAGGGAATTCTCTAATTTATATTAAAAGAGAAAAACCTAAATTTATTTACAACATCAAAATAATGAAGTAGACTTTTCACATTTGTTTATTAATTTCGAAATGATATAATCAGGCAATTAACACATATATATTATATAAATGTAAGCTTGTAAGGTGTATAGAAGCAGCACATAAATATCGCATTAAAATGACTGTTATTTACATTAGAGTACATGTGAAAAGAACTGTTAATCTAGTACGCGCAGCAGATAAATAAAGTAACTGCCTCGGTAGTACCTTTCACAAAATGCTGGATATTCATTAATATTATCGTCGTAATAAAGTGAGAAGTGTAAAATTTTATGTTTGGGAAGTAGTTAATATTCATCTTTACGATCCTCGGGCGTGTTATATCAAGAAATAAACGTAATTTGTTACCGAACCCGGAGATAAATTACGCTCCGGTGAATTCCAGGTACTCCGTCTCGTAATAAAGTTACAAATTGACAAGACTTTTAGAGATTTTCGAATTAATTCAAGCGATGGCGCAAGGTGAAAAACTATTCACGTGACGCAAATAAATTTACGGTGAATGATTTTTATGGTATTTTTTGTCTTGTCTAATATTTTTTTAGATGAAATTTCCTAATTATATTAACTATAGTTTGTTTTGTTGTTGAACACGTAAAAATTTGTTTACATATAGTTACAACCGTTTGAATGGCGTTCTATTAATAATCCTGTGGGTACAGTCATGTTCAACTAATTGTAAGTAGGTCTTTTTGTATTTCGCAGAAAAATGCAAAATTTCCAAGCGATATTGGACGCTAGTATTTTTTTTAGGTATTCGCCATTATATTGCAAAAATCCTAATGGCGATGGCTTCAATGAAGACATCTTGTTTACTAAAGTTAGCATTAGTTTACCATTATATAAACTTAAGGGCGTTAAAATACGAGGACCACAGTCCTACCCCTATTGAATGTGTTGATCAAAGAGGTGGCAATTGGCATTTTTAATTCGCAAAATACGTAGTAGTTTTTATGATGACTTTCAACCAAAAATATATTTATTTTTAAATTTGAAAATGAGAAAGAAAGAATGTAAATATTTCTTTTCTAAAGCATGTGTAGCTACTTACATTGAATGATTAAACAAGAAGAAAATCAC
Organism: Serrognathus titanus; assembly: GCA_039766575.1. NCBI lineage: Eukaryota > Metazoa > Arthropoda > Insecta > Coleoptera > Lucanidae > Serrognathus > Serrognathus titanus. The sequence continues at coordinate 4,454,467 of CM077911.1, forward strand.
GTATCTTAAATTAGCCACTCAAAGCTCAGCCTTGAAGATATCAGGGATCAGAAACGTTTGATTCGAACGTGGCAATTAATTAAAGTTAAAAATTAATAAAACAAAGTTGGCCGAACAGACGTTCCCGATAAATCAGGCAGATTTCTTTGAACCGAAGAGAGAGTTGATTAAGAGGCGCGCAAATGTTTGTTTTCGAGCCCGGCATACATAATTAGTTTTCGATTGCGAACCAATCCCGATGGCCGGCACGTTAATTAATTATAAACAATGTATCGCCGCAATCAGATACGCCAAATTCGATCTATCTCGGATACATCTCGCTCCGTAAAAGGCACAAATAAAAAAAAGGCGCAAACCCAATTAAATGATAATTAATCGTGGACTCGCCTACGTACCTCGTATTCCGAGCAGATACAAAAGTGTGTGCGTTTATTTACGCACACACAATATCCATACACACACACATATGCATGCAATACAATGTGCTCAAAGATTGTGGGAAAACGAGTTCTTCGAGTACCTACAACTCGGACTACATCCAAAGTCGTGCAACAAAACTTCCGAAAGTCGTTCTCAAACGGAGGGTGCACCTCAATTTATATGATAATTCCGCGCATATTTTGTACATCACACTTTTAATTATGAAATTATAATGTTTACTAATGCGGTCTTAAGATGGTATCTTTGAGCACGGTCCCACCCTAGAATCGACAGAAGTTTTTAATTGAAACATTAAAATTTGAAATTGTTCGGCGACCGGAAACTTTTCAGACTTAAATTATGTTGTTTTTTTATGTGGACTACATGTGTTAATTAGTAAATTAGTTAGCGCTGGAGAAACAGTTATATGAAACGTGTACGGGTCTACTTAAAGCTTAATTGTCTGAGAATTATGAATAATTTAGATTTGATTGGCATAGATACTTAATGTATGTATTGTAACGTTTTTATTAAAATTATAAATTAAAACTAGTTGGTTTTAATTAAACAAATATTTACTGACGAGTTACATACAAATAATAAACACTTAAACTAATTAATAAATAAATAATTGGGCCACGACGTCTTTCCATCGAACGTTGGTGGTTTCACTTTCATTCTCGAAGCATTTTCTGATTCTTCTCTGGCTCTAGCGTTGTTCGCTTCTTCCGCTCTTGTACTTGAAATACTTTCTGATTTTTTTCATCCTTTTGGTGTCGTTTCATTGTTCTGCGTCTTCTGATGTAATTCTATTGCTGCCATAACTTCTTCGAGTGTTTTTATTTTATCGTTCTACTGTTCTAATGTTGCTGCCAAGCTTATAGATTGTTCCTGTACTTTAGCTTCCAAATTTCCAGATTGTTCCTGCTTCTAGATTTTCAGATTTTTCTAGCAATTTATTTTCCAATTCGTCGTTGAAATTTCCAGATTGTTCTCGAAATTTCTCGTCTAACTTTTTGGATTGTCCCAAAAAATTAATTGTGAAATATTTTTAATTTATTTAAACGAAAATCGCACACTTGACACCAATTGTAACGTTTTTGTTAAAAGTATTAAATGAAACTAATATTTAATAACAAGTTTGTCGTTTTTGGCAAAGTTCTTGGGCTGTAGCTGCAGAACTTCGGTCCCGGATCTTACCCCGGATCACTCTCCAACTTAGGCCATCCAAACCACAACTCAATTTTGGGATGGGTAACTTCTTCACCTTGTCAGCTAGCAGATGACTTTCCAGGTTACACAAAACTTTCCTTGTGATACTTACTTAGTTACCAAGTGATATAGATATCTTTTTCGTTCTCCCTGAGTGTCTTTAATCTTCAGCACCTTTTCTACCAGTGGTTGCTGCCTTTGCAATTCCTCGATGTGGTCGTATTTTACTCTGAATTCTTGGGCTATTTTCCTGGACATTCTTAAGTCGGCTGCCACGCACTGATCACAGTCTGGTGATGTTTTGAAGAGGTCCTGTGATATTTCAGTGGTTATTACAAATCGCACTTTGCATCCCGTGGGATAATGGGTCCTGCAGTTCTCAAAATTTGTTTGGGATTTCTGAACTGAACGGGCAGTTTTCTTCGCTAGCGTACGGAACCAACCGATTGAAATGAACCACCTTGGGTTTTCCATTCTGGATTTTCTTAATCCAATAGACTACATCATTGATTCCTTTGACAACTTTTTAGGGTCCCTCCCATGAGGTCTGCTTTGGAGATTTATGTAACCAAATAAGTTTTATTGGTCGATATCTTCCATTCTGGACGTTGATGTCGTAATGATCTTTCATTCGGTCACTGGCGATTTGGATGTTTTAGCGCACTCTATCGTGAATGCCGTCCATTTTCTTACGGTGATCACTAATGTAGTTTTCATCTGCGAGACCTAATTTTCCTAATGCCGAGTAAGTTGCACGTCTTTTAGAATAAAGCAGACTCAAAGTTTGTTCCCTGATCTGAATGTAATTCCATGAGTACATCAAATCGACTTATCCATTCCTTAACCAGTCCTTCTGCAACAGTCACGGCCTCTTGATTTGGTAGGAAGTATGCTTTGACCCATTTGCTAAAGTAATCCATCACCACCACGAGGTAGTCCGGGTCATTTTCCTGGTCTTGACGTAGCTCGTTTATCACGGCTGCCCGTGCCATCTGAGCCAGTTTTTCCTCCAAACATTTACAGTGCCTACAATCTTCTGAGCAAGATTTTCTTGACAAGGCATCAGTATTAGGGTGGTTCACACCTGGTATATGTTGGATTTCAAAATCGTATTCCTGGAGTCGCTTCTGGGTTTTTGAATCAAAGGACGCCGCTTCAACGCTCTATATGGTCCGTTCTTAATAGGAAATGTTTCCCACACAGATCCTTATAAAAGTGCTTGATGGACTTCACCATAGCCAAGAATTCTCTTCTTCGTGTGACACAATAGTTTTGCTCTGGTTTTGACAACACCTTACTGAAATAACCGATCACCTTTTCTGGTCCATCTTGGATTTGAGTGAGCACTCCGCTAATATCAACATTGCTAGCATCTGTGTTTAGGACAAACTTTCCTAGTAGAAGGAGGTAGCTTAAAATCGGAACACTTATCAGGTATTGTTTCTATTGCTGGAAAGCAATCTGGCAGTTTGGTTCCATTCTCGTCTCGTCTCGTTAGCGGTTTGCTCATATTCGCAAATCTTGGAACATATCGCCGATAATAGGTACAAAGCCCCAGAGAACTCCTTATCTGATGTTTGTTTTGAGGGATTGGCCAGTCTTTTATTGTCTGAATTTTAGCCGAATCGACGGCAATGCTGTCACCACTGACGATATGGTCCAGATAATTTACCTTCCGAAAAAGGTGACATTTCTTAAGGCTGAGTTGTAAGCCTGCTCCACGTATTCGCCGGAACACTTCTTCCAGGTTCTTCAAAGGTCTTTCCAAACACGATTATGTTGTCAAGGTGTACAATGCAAGTTTTGCAAGACAACCCCCTCAAAACCGTTTCCATTAGCCTCTTGAATGTTGCTGGTGCATTATATAGTCCAAATGGTATCACTGTAAACTGTCAAAGACCCATACCAATGCAGTCTTTTCTCGGCCTTCAGGTGATAATTCCACTTGCCAGTATTCACTCTTCAAATCTAGCGTTGAGAAAATATTTGACCCGGCCAAGGTATCCAAAGTATTGTCAGTCCGGGGTAGCTGTCCCTAGTGATATTATTAAGTTGCCAATAATCCACATAAAATCTGATGGAACCATCTTTGTTTTTCACCAATACTACCGGTGATGTTCATGGGCTATTCAACGGCTCGATCACGCGATCATTTTCCATTTCTCAGACGATTCGTTCGGCTTCTTCGCGTTTTGTCAACGGTAGCCTTCTAGGGTTTTGACGTATCGGTTTCTCATTCCCTGTATCTATTTTATGTTGGATCACGTTAGTTCTGCCTTTAGATCCATTTTCTATTTCGAAAAGATCTTAATAGTTGCAGATAAGTTCTTAGCTGCTGTCTTCTGTTCTTGCGTCAAGCGGTGACATCACGACGTCCAACAGTTTCTTTGGTAACTTGGATCTTGTCGTATCCGCTTCGGATTTATGGGATATAGACGATACCATCGTACGGCACCGTGAGGTAATATCTTTCTTGATGTTCACGGGATAAGAATTCACATTCATTATGCGAACTAGCACTGCCTCCTTTGCAATTAACAACATCTTGCAGATTAGAATTCCTCGTCCAACCTATCAACCTAATGGTCGTTGTTGCACTATTTCCCCTTCCTGGAAGAGGCCATCTAGATTTGCATTTACGATTACTTCAGTTCGGCTTGGTAGCACTGTATTTTGAGCAAGAAGAACACGTGCAGCTACATGTTTTCCTAACTAACTCTCCATGGTTGACTGTCATGACACCACATTTTAAGTCTAACTGGAATCCATAGGTATTCATGGTATCCATTCCAAGAATGGCTTCATATTCTATTTCTGCTACCAGAGCACGATGTCTAATGGTTGTTTGGCCAATTCTGATGTTGCCAGATATCTCTCCATGAACGTTGACTGCTTTACCAATTGCGGTGCTAAGTGTCCATTTGGTCGGTTCAGGGCATCTCGGTGATTTGATGACGTTGAGCATGATACACTTCACTTAAAAGAGCTTGCCCATAACGCATCTCGAGTCTCTTCACCAATTTGCAGAAGTCTTCCTGCTCATCTAATGGCATTGCTTGTAATACGTCAATAGTGTCCCCTCTTAAAGCTACAATTAATGATGCGGCTTTTTCACTATTCGTCCACTCATTCGCTCTTGTTGCTTCTTCGAATTGTTTGAAATAATTGAGCCACGAAGTCTTTTCATCGAACGTTGGTGGTTTCACTTTCATTCTCGAAGCACTTTCTGATTCTTCTCTAGCTCTGGCGTCGTTCGTTTTTCCGCTCTTGTATTTGAAATACTTTCTGATTTTTTCATCCTTCTGGTGTCGTTTGCTTGTTTTGCGTGTACTGATGTAATTAGTAAATAGGTAGTCACTGAAGATAGGTAACGTTCTCATTGCTGCCATATCTTCTTTGTTTTTATTTTATGATCCTACTGTTCTACTGTTGCTGCTAAGCTTGTAGATCATTCTTGAAGTTTAGCTTCCAAATTTCCAGATTGTTCCTGTAATTTAGCTTCTAGATTGTTCTAGCAATTTATTTTTAAATTCGTCCTTGAAATTTACATATTGTTCTCGAAATTTATCCTCCAATATTTTACTTAAATCGACAGGACCGCCCAAAGCTTTAAAAAGAAAGATTTGCGGATCTGCCTCTGCTTCTAGTAGTGCTAGACGTAGTCTCTGCTGTAAAACTGATTGCTTTCCAGAAATTTCTAATTCGCGTTCTTCTAATTCATTCTTAAGTTCACTGATTTTTAGTTCCTTTAATGTAACGGTGACGTCACTTCGTCTCGCCGGTTGGTCGGGCGATTTGCCACAGTGTGTACCTGGTTTATGACTTGCTTTTCCTTAAATTATTGAATTCTTTTTATCGTTGTGCAAATGTGAGTAGTAACTAAAATGTTTCATACGTATAATTTTTTTTTAATTAAAAATTCATGTGCAAAGTAACTTTGAAAATTAAAGAAATGTAGAATTGTTGAAATAAATAAGAAAATTTGTTTTTTGTTTTATGGCTGAATTGATTATACAAAGAAACACCTATACTATGCGATTACAATAAAACAAAATGTTTATTTACAATAAACTAACAATTAAGTTTCTGTAGCGTTTTTATTGCCGCCTTCTCAACACCATTAAATAAATAGTTTATAAAACTATATGACTTCACCGAACGGCCAATTAAATGGCGGACAGCTCTTTTATGTTTGCTGTGTTAAAAGTTTAATTACACGAAAACAAATTAGGCGAAACATCTTGCACGTTATGTATCAGTTTATATCTTAAGTGTGAAGTAGTTACCGTCGCCCCGCATTCCACGGAATAGGTGTAAATAAGCTCCGAACGGCAATTATCTATAATGAGGCGGAAAGTTGGCAACAAAAAAAATCTTTCGGTACAGTTTACCCAAGCCAGGTCAATCAGTTTACCGTTTACCGTAAAATTCAAATTCTTGTTAACATGATTTTAAAAATTACAAGGTTACGTGTTTGAACTTAATTCATATTTTTTACTACTAATCGAATTATTTCAGAATTAGAAATTTGTGTAAAAATAATAAATGCTTTGCTATTCGTTATTACATCAGACCGGACGTAAATGGTAAAATTTTACAGTTACACAACTTATAGAATATTATAGTAGGTCTTTGCAAATTCTCTTCTTTTTTTTTTAATTCCGCAAGCACAAAAGAAGTTCCGTTGTATATGTATTATTCGAAAAATAGGTATCGCCGCATGAATTACTGCTTTCGGAACAGTCACTTTATATGGCAACAATTAATTCAAAGCAGATAACCAAATCACAACCGCATAAAGTAGAAAGTAAGAACAGATAATCTGTGAGCAAGGAACGCAGCTACGTCTGCCTTCGGATGAATAATGTATGGCGAGCAATACTGTTATGTGCGGTCAGATGAGACGAAAAATGGTAAATAATCTTATCCAGCAGATAGGCAGGAACGTAACCTGAGCGGAGGCGAACAGATAATTTATTTTAATAACGAATGGAGACAAGATTAATTCATGACACGGAAACGTTTAAGTGTAGAAATTCTTTCAACGTTTCGATTCCTGATTAGATTACGTGATATTTCATAGTATCGCGATGTGAGTAGGAAGACGGTGGGTACGCATTTCAAACGATCTCTGCAAAGATTATTATCTTCTTGTAACTAATCCTTTATTGAAACAGCTTGCGGATAAAAGAAAATATTAAGCACAGATGCACATGTAAGTTTTTTTTATTAAAGAATATAGAAATTCGGGGTTCAATTTCCCAATAGTTTTAACATGGGGGATCTAGGTTTCAAATGTGTTGGTATGGTTGACTAGCACTTATGCGGACGTATTTTTATAAACTGCTATCTATATTTCACATGTCGTTCGCGATAGTTAGCTAGGCAACCATACCAACACATTTGAAACATAGACTTCTATGCAAAATTAAATAGGAAATTGACTTCGAACCCCCATAACTTATCTCCTCATTTTTGTGATGATATCACTGAAAAAACTGGATCTGTACATCATTTTGACTTTAAGAAAGCTGTAAATGGGCTAAGAATAATATGTCTAATCACGACCTATTACCTTACACGAAATAAAGTTCTTATCCGACCTAGATCAACAAACAAAGTTATGGAAACTGGATCAAAGAAGAAGACCGGAGGCCTGAAAATTGGGGAAAAAGAAGTAGAAAATGTTAAAGAATTGAACAATACTGCGTTTTTGTTCGACATACTGACTGTTTCATTGAAGATGCATCAAATTTGAGGGACACGTTTCCGACATTATTTCAAACAAAACATCTTAATAGAAAATTTTAATCGGAGCAAGTTGAAATTTGCATAATTTGGAGTCGATATTTTTTAAAATACTGTAGCGCGCGAAATCGTGAAACAAAACCGACGGTCTAAATTGCATTTATGAATGGCACACAGCTGCAGGGGGTAATAAATCCAAAAACAGCGAAGAAGTTTATGACTAGATTTTAGTTTGTCCTTGACCGAAAGCTCGGTGAATTCAACTTTGCGACATGTCGAATGCAGCAGCGATGTGAAATCGCGTGGATATTTAAACTTATTAAATTTAATAATAAATTACAAATGTCGGGCTATACAAAAATATGCATTTAGTATGTATGTTGTCGCACATTACAAATTGTTATTGGTTGAGAAGAAAGAAATTAGAAAATTCGTATTAAATGGACAACAGAAAATAAACGACTAATTATTATTTTTATTGAATGCCAACAACCATGATGTTTTAAATGTGTTTTGCCGAATCAACTGGGGCGACATTCTAGAGGCAATTAACCAATAAACTGATTTCGTATGTGACTGAGTAACAGTTCATTAATTCTCATTTAAAGTCCATCCTAAAAATATGCGACTTTTCTTTCCCTTCGATTTTCTCTAAATTTATTCATTACAGAGAAAATTTTACAAAGAAACTCTTTCCCCGACATCTACCCGCATACCAAGTTTGATGCATCTTCAATGAAACACCCAGTATATATTGCTGTGTTATGTAGTAAAATAAGAGACCCTGTATATATATTTGTTAGGTTAGAAATATTTTGTATTTATTTTATTTTTATAATTTGTTAAAAACAAAGTACATTACCTTATAAACTTCCAGAACTCAAATGGAAAATTAACTACTTGCAAATATTTAATTTAAATTTCTGTTTTATTTAGAAAATGTCGAACGAAGTACTAGAAGTTTCGCTATCACCAACGACAGAGACTTGGTTTCACGAGAAGTCATCGAAGCCTTCAATGATGTGGAGAACTTCTAGGGCTGCAATTTCAAGGCTCCAGAACTGATTTCTGAGCTTCCTTGTATTGAGAAACAGTCTCAACACTTCAAAGAACCATTCCAGACTGATGACGTAACACAGGGAAGCTGTTCACATTCTTCAACGTCACTAGAAGATGCCATCAGGGACAATCCTCGAGAGTACTTCTTCAAAAAGAACGGTGGAAGGCGTAAAACTGAAAAATCAAATTCAATTAGATTTTTCAAAATAGAAGCCGTACGACTAGGTTTATTTAAAATGTAATCACATAATTAGAATCACATAGAGAATGGCTGCATAGAAAATTTTTGTCTAAGTTATTTAAAGGCGTTATTATCAATGAATTTCTAAACAAATACCGTGTGAATAGACCGGAGGATTATAATCTTGTCCGTATCGTGGCTATTTGTTTAGTTTAAAGCTTGAATTAATCAATTCCTTTAAACAACAATGCAGATTGTATCATTTAATGTTAATGATGCAATTCTGATAAACAAATTTAATTAATGTTTGTTAATTAATAGTAAAATCAAAAACTTACCCATTGTAACAATTTTCATAACCATAGTTACTTCTGTTCGTAAGAAGGGTTATTAATGCATTTTTGATTATAAGTCCATGTATGATTTGACCAAAACAATTATTATTAACATGTTATCAAATCCATAGTTAATGATAGTTATTTAAAAACAAAATAAACTTTTCCTGTATATTTGTGTGTTTGACAAATTGCCATTCGACAACTTATTTTGCCAACAAAAGCAAAATAATGTGTAACTACAATTTGATCGCAAATGAAATATTTTATTAATGAACATTTATATGATTAAAAATTGTCTTTTACTTACCTGTTGCAATTCACGTAACGAGACGAAATTATCAACTAAAAATAGTCAATTATTATAAACAAATTAAAGAACAAAACAGAACCACGTAATCCTAATTTGTTTGCTAGACAACTGGCAAACCTGGGATACCAATTTATTTAAACAACTAAAAAAAAAGAGAAAAGAGTTTTAATGTTAAATAATTATGCGTGAACATATTATTTGTTGATAAATTTTACATTTAAAAATAATTTAAATGAATCCCACTAACAACGACAATACATCGCAATATGTAAATAGACATGCGGTTTTCAAAGGCCATTCATTAAATCGTTTGCCGAACGAAAACTAACGATTTCATTCAGTTGCCATCCATCATCAAAAACAACACCTGCCAAAAGGTCCTCGGTTTTAATTCAGCCCCATCCCGTGTTCACGACAGCCATGGCTGGCCGGTCCTCGGAAAGGTCGAAAGGAAAAAAAAATAAAAGCGAACAGCTTCATACGAATTTCTAATCACAGCAGGCCGCGCTATTAATTAGTTTCATATCGGCATAAAGACGCAGACGGCGGCGCTGCGCTTCCATAAAAAAACGCGGGAGGCGAGGAAAAATGCCAGCTCGTTACCGATACTACATGTAATAGGTAATAACAAAGGCCCCGATTTTTACGGAATTGATTGGATCTTCTATTACACAGAGTCATGTCCGATGCTGATTGAGACATCATAATAAGAGAACGAGCGGCGAAGCTTTCAGAGGCGGCTTGAACACCGTGAATGTAACCATCACCTCGTTCGGGATGGGTGGCGGGCCTCACGTATTCTTGCTCTTTTGTCTTACCTACCACAGTGTCGATATTTCAAAGCAACTTTTAATAAATAAGAGTTAAATGACCGCTGAAAGATATCCGCTTCGGAAAACTATTCTGAAAATAATTCTGATTTGCCTGAAAGGTGCGCTTCTCTTAATATAGTTATTAAACTCGGTTTCCAATTTGCACCTTGTAATTACAGCACTTAAAATCTTATTTAATTTACAAATAATCGTTTACATTCGTCTTCTTGCTAGCCATTAGCATTACCCCGTGAGGGGTAAGCGCTTTTTAACTGCCTTAATTACGGCGTTCTCGTCATCTGAACAAAATAAATAAAATAAATAGCGACGTTGTTGTGGGACGCTGGTGATTTATTAAACGAATGTGTTAGGTGCCTATAACTTTAAACCATGCGTAAGTAATTTGATGACAATAATTTATGTCGGTGGACGTCCCAATGAATTTATTGTTTTATTTTGTCGTGTCATTTCCGAGATCCTACAAGCCAGATTTAGACAGGGCATTCAATTTTTTCTTGTTAGACATGTGCATCTCGTAATTGTTTATTATCTGTAAGGCTGTACGTATGTTCTTTTAATAGCCTTGTTGTCATCATAAGTAGTTTCTAATTTAGTGACTTTGAAAGGAATGTGTCTAAAATTTGCCGAGGTGAATGTATCTAACAAAAAAAAGCTGAATTTATTGAGAATAAAAAACACGGTTAATATTTTCTAGGATTTTATTTTAAATAAGTTCGAAGTTATTCCCTTCGGCAATGATACACTTGACCATTCTTTCTTTCCACTGTTCAAAAGCTCCCAACCAATCATCTTTCAGAATACCTTCAAAATAATGAACTGCGGCATCAATCTCTTCTTCTGATGAAAACCTTCTACCCCGCAAATTCTTTTTAAGCCCAAAAACTAGCCAAAAGTCGCACATTGCTAAATCAGATGAGTACAACGGATATTTTTTTCAGCTAAAAACTTGTCTGGAATTCTACTGAACACTTCAGGCAAACATTATTCAGTGTACCATTTAGCAATTGTCTTTTGTCTATCTAGCTTAATTGCCTTTACTAGCCCCGTACTTCTTTCTGAAGAATACCGTATGTTGTGTATTTTCTTCTACGTAAACACACTGTAATTGATTATTCTTTATTGCACAATAATACATACATTACATTTACGTTCTATTGCGATCTCGCCATTTTTGAAGATGTCGCTTTTTTCGACCTGTCCGCAGGGAGTACGTTCCGAAATGCCCATATATAATACCTTTCCCTTTCTCACAAATTTAATTTATTGGGAGGTTTCCTAATTCGGTTGGAGCGTCGTAGTGGCGGGGTTTCAGATGGATTTTCTCGTATCCTGCTATCCGTATAATCTTTTCGCTTTTCCATTGTCTCTGCGACTTTATTTTCCTCAACCGTTCCCTTTAATTCTCCCCCATTAGTTGTTTCTTCTCTAGTGATGTTTTCTTTCCCGGCTTTCTCTATCAGGGTATCTTCGTCGTTTCTTGTTTGAGGAGGTCTATCGTCTTGAAATGCGATGGTCTTAAGATTTGGACCATTGTAGTCCGTGCGTATGATTTGGTCTAAATGACGTTTGTGATTTGTTCCATCTACATCAACGTCGAAGTGAAAGTTCCCATACTTACTCGTTACTATTCCCGTCTTCCATTTATTTTCTTTATTTTCGTAAAATCTTACAAGTACTCTATCTCCGACATCTATGTTATGAGCATTTGTCGCCGTCGGAATTTCTTCCTTCTTTTCTTCTTGCAAGTTCCTCTTAATTAGGTCAAGTCTTGTTTTGAAAGGTCCTTTTGGCATCATTTCTGCTGGGTTTCGTCCTGTCGAAGTATTTGGAATTTTTCTATACTGCATAAGGAATCTGCAGAGTTTAACGTTCATCTTTCCTGGCTTTTTCGTCATACAACGCAAGTTTTGCTTAAAAGTTTGTACGTATCGCTCCGCTTGGCCATTACTGGGTAGGTGATAAGGTGCTGTAAATTTGTGAACGATGCCATTAGATTGGGTGAATTCTTCAAATTCCTTAGATCTAAATGATGGTTCATTGTCGCTAACAGTAGAGACTGGTAACCGGAATGTTTCACGAAGTTTTGCTATCATAATTTTTCTGCTTACACTCTTTGTCGGCAAGACTTCTAAATATTTCGTAAACGCATCTACTATTATAAGGATATAGTGCTCTTGAAAAGGTCCGGCATAGTCCAGGTGTATGCGTTGCCATGGATTTCTCGGATAATCCCATGGATGGATAGGAGTCGTTACTCACGGGTTGTTTCTATGAAATTGACAATGCTTACATGATCTTGTCGTTCTTTCAATGTCATTGTCTATTCCTTTCTACCACACGTAACTTCTTGCTAGACTCTTCATCCTTACTAGACTATATGTAACTCTTCTAATATTCTCTTCTGCAATTTCTTCGGGGGTACGTTCCGCAATGCCCATACATAACACCGCATACATAACTTTTTCTCATAACTCGCTGCTTCTTGGTCATTGTTGGAGTTTTCTTATCTTCGTGAATTCTTACACGACTCTCTTGGCGGGTGGGTATGTCGAAAAAGAAAATGTAAGTTTCGTCACCTGTCACTATTTTGGAAAAAAAATGGTGTCCGCCATTATTTAAGAAATTTAAAGTTTTATGGCAAATTCTTACACGCTCTGCTTTTTGGAAGTCAGAAAGGTTATGCGGCACAAAACGACTAACCACTTTTCTTAAATGCAGGTGATCGTGTAAGATTGTTCTAACAGCTGAGAATCCTCTATTACTGCATAAGTTGCTTTATTGTCCTCTTCAATTAATATTTTAACAGCAGCAATGTTTTAACAGTTGTGGGAACAGAATTCCTTTCGCGTTCAAATTCCTTATACCATCGGCAAATTGTAGCCAAGGAAGGTACTTGTTCACTAAAAGCCGAATCTAAACTCTTTTTGCACTCAAAAGCGCTTAAACCTTTCTTAAAGTCGTAATAAATCATGATTCGAAAATGCTTTGTAGTTAATTCTATTTTTGTACTTGTAATATCACTTTAAAAAATTAGTAAGTTTGGTTCTAACGAACGTAACTTCAACAACTAAACTTCAAATGACAGATAAAGAGTTGCTCTAAATAACACTGTATGTTTTGTTTTTCGGGGCCTATTAGATTTTCTTATTCTGAATATATTTGCAAAATGTGAAGAAATATCAGTGGTCATAAAATAAAAGAAAACTGTTAGCGTGAATTTTGTAACCCTGCACTTAATTTGGAATTTAAATTTGAAATTGACAATTCACTTTTTTACCGCAAAAGAAGTTCCACAATTCCACAAGCACAAAGGATCCCTTTCTTAACCGATAATTACATAAATGCATGCAACTAAATTAAGCGCATTATTTCTCGCATTTCCACAGTCAATTTACGCCCATTTCGCTTCCAACAGAAAATTGCAACAAAACAAGCCCGATGCTGCTGCTGCTGTTTCTAATTGCGAAATAAATACCGCCGCATCCACACTCCCATCATACAGTATGAAGTATTAGCTACTGGCAATTCCTTTGTATCAAAGAAACCAAGTCGTAAAATTATGAACATCCGTTTTTTAAACTGTCGTAAATAGTTCAGCTGTCTTCGGAGCGGAGCAATGAAGACGGCTTCATTGTTGGAAAAATATCAGGAGATTTTCAACTGAGTGTACAATTAACGTGACCACCTATAACTGTAACGGAAACTCGTCGATCTAAAGAAGATTGATACATCCGCACCGCGGGTGCAACCAAGCGAACATTTTCATATATTGTTGGAATTGTGTCTTACAAAACGTTTTAGGAGCGAATTTTAACTGCGATAAAAGAATTATTATTGCTTTTTTTATTAAACAATAAGAAAAACAAATATATCGTCCAACTTAAAAAAAAAAAAAATAGAAGCCTGCGATAATCTAGAAGCTTTTTCGATTTAAACGCTATTAATGTTGTATTTTTAATTTTATCTTTTATTTTTTATTGACATTAATGATTAACTCTAAACATTAGGTAAATATTGATGATCGAATGGAATGAAAAAAAAAAAAAGATTTAAAATGCATAATAATTAATTTATAGAAAAAAAGATTCTGAAATATGCTAAGAGATAAGTTGGTTTGTAGTAACTTAAATTTATTTATATGAGCACATATTTATGTAAATTTTCGTGTGCTATTTAAAATGATGGAATATATTAAATCTGAAGTACTTAAAAACATAAAGCGTGTTAAGATGCAACACCAAAAAAAAAGCCCTCCGAACCTGTTCAATAAACATGCATTTTAAAAGCTGGTAAGAAAGAAAGGTGCACAAAAACATGTCGGATAAATTTGTAAACACAGTTTAATTCCTTTTAATTTAAAGAGACACCAATGTTGAAACTGTCCCTCGACGGTCCGTTATCGGCGGTCTTATCTGGAGAACGGCTGTTAATATTTCTCGGACCTCGAGGAATCTCGCAGGAATCGAAACTTGTTATTTCGGTCGCTGATTAAATATCAGTAGATTCCTGAGTTTCGAAATATGCGAGGCATTTTCGAAGTTCGACCGGGAGCTACCTTTGTTTACCGGCATGGAATCTATCTATTGCCTGTTAAAATTCCTCGTGGTGGCTAGTTTTTCTCGAAACCGCAATAAGAACGCTAAAGGGCTGAACCCGTGTAATTAAAATCGTTCGATGTACGGTCGGCTTAGCTTCTCGGAAATTAAACGTTGAAACGCACACGCCGATGTATACAGATATATGTTTTGTGTAACTTTCTCTTGTCAGCACAACTATAAAAGAAGCAATTATGTTATTTAGAAACTTAAGCAACAAGTTTCTTCTTAGAACAATGATTAAAGAATGCAAGGCTAACTTATGTGGGATTTAATACTTCATTATAATTCAAGAAAAGAACTTCATTTTTGTAAATGCTTATTAAATTAAAGTAAATAAATTAATTAAATGTTAATAAAATGAACTTTAAGAGCGAGTATAGATTTAAAGACGTGGAAAATAACTTGTCGTTACCAAAGCCAAAGAGAGACATATTTCAGCCTCATTGTGTATTCTTATTTTCCAGCGTGCTTGTCAATTTAGAGAGTAAAGTAGATTTAAGCACGAGTCAGCGTGATATTGGCGTATCTCCTGTTTTTCCTCTGCATAGAAAAGAATTTACATATTTCAGTTCCGCGGCATTGTAGTTCCGCAACATGTTCATTATGACCATGTTAGTGCTCGTTATAGGCCCACTATACTCTCATATTGTGTCACTAATAATATATTTGATTGCGAGATTATATTGTTGCTTATACTACTCTATTGATGCCATCGAGTTTATTGCTCAGGTATTCCGAAACAGAACGCAGCTCCGGCGTTGAATAGTCATTGATTCTTAAACAATCGCTTTACGGCCGCTTAGGAGGATAATTTACGAACTTATTCAAGAAGTTTATCCAGCTTTTATTGCATTATTTACTCTGGTAAGCCGCACCGAGTTTATTTCTTGATAAGCCGTTCGAACAGGAACAGCTCGTGTAATTAGAAGGACGTAATAAAGTTTATTTATCATTTTAATGTATAAAAATATTCTATCTGCGGCGTGCTTCTTAAAGTAAGAATCTTAATTACGTAATTATGGAAAATGTTGTAACGTGCTAAAAACGGTACATTAATAATGCCATAAACACGGACATCGTGATTCATCAAGGCTGGACATTAACAAAAATGAAAAAATATTCTGCATGCAATTAAAATTGTTTATCCTTTTGAAACTAATTACTGAATCTTTTTTGTTAAATTAAAATACATGAAGACGTAATTACATATATCCGCGTTTACAAGTTGCTTTTGCACTAACATAGCATAACTTATTAGAAATAATTGGATTCTTGAATTATAAAATAATACTAACCATTGCAGATACTCGTATATTTACCTTCATTACAGTTTTATTGAGTACTAATACAGGGTAGTTAATAAAAGTCGACAAATAAGTTTGTTGCGCTTTAAAACGACAATAATCTTACCTACAAGGGAAGTATCCCAACCCAAAAATTCAAAAAAATTTGAAACAAATATTTTGCCATATAATTTTAATTTTTATCTTTGCTGGTTACCGAGTTATTCGCAGAAAACCGAAAACCGCAGAAATTTCGAAGGATGCTTTTCCCCGCTTAAAGCGTTTTTGGGCCGATAAAAAATATGGTTCCGTGCTTACCCTAAGGTGAAATACTAACCAACAAAGTTTTAAATTTTTTTGAATTTTCGGGTTGGGATAGTTCCCTTGTTAGACGAACTGTAAAAGAAGTTAAAATAATAACTGAAAGCTATTTGAGAATTTCGACAAACAATTTATCATGTTTATTTAAAAATAAAATGTTAAAACTCTCAATGCATTACCAAAGCGCCGTTGGAGAAAGGCTTTTTGTGATGAAAGTTTGAGTCGCCGTGAAATTGCTCGAAGAATTAATCGATCGCGTAAAGTTGTGTCGAATTATTTAAGAAATTCTGTTCAGTATAGGACAAACAAAAAAAAGCGGACCAAAAAGGAAGATTTCACCTAGAACTGAAAGAAGAAATGTTTACCGGTGGACAATTCTTAGAATTTTGTACAAAAGTGGACATATCCTGCATCAAAAGTTGAAAACAGCTTCGCGTCTTTCTCCTCGCCATAAAATTGCCAGGTTGCAATTTGCTCGGGAGAATATGAATCGTAATTGGGAGAAAGTAAGATATTTATTTTTATTTTTAAGACTACTTCATTTAAAAAAATTCTTTTTAGATAATTCTTTCTGACGAAAAAAAGTTTAAATTAGATGGTCCAGACGAATTTAATCGTTACTGGCGGGATTTAAGAAAAGAGCCTCAGTATTTTTCAAAGAGACATTTTAGGGGAGGTACTTTAATGGTTTGGGGTGCCTTTACCAAAACTAGGGTTTTAACATTAGCTTATACTCATCGGCACGAATAAATAGCAGAGAATATCTCGACGTTCTTGAAGCAAATTTAATTCCAATTTTAAATAAGAACAATTATCAACAATGGGTCTATCAACATGTCAATGCACGAAACATGTTAGTTGGGAATTGATGTCCTGGTTCGAAAGAAGAAATATCGAATTATTTGATTGGCCTTCCTCTTCCCCAGACATTAACCCATTAGAAAACCTTTGGGGAACTTTGGTTCGCCGAGCTTATCGTGATAATAAACAATATACCACAATTAATGAACTCAATATTGCATTAGAGGATGTTTGGGTTAATTTAGAGCCGGAAATATTGAATAATTTGGTTGAAAGCATGCCCTCAAGAATTTTTGGGTTAATCACAAAAAACGGATGACCAACCCATTATTAAAGAGTTAATTTTTGTTTGAAATGTACCTAAGTGCTATAAATATTAATTAAAATTGTGTAACTGGCAGTATATATATATGTATAAACTCTTTCCTAACACTTTCTATACTGCCAGTTACACAATTTTAATTAATTTTCATCTGGCAAGAAAACTTGATTTTATAAGTGCTATAGTTATGCACTATTCAGTTTCAATATTTTTTCTTGAAAAAAATATATGAATTGTTTCTTAGTACTTCTGAATTGTTGTTATCGTTCTTCTAAGTCATATGAAGTTGCCTTTGAATTAGACAAAAAATAATAAAAAATTGGGAGCGGGGCTATAGTTATACTCTTCAGTTTAGCTTTATTAAGCTAGACTCCTTTTAATCCATCAAAAATATCTCCAATCCAATATGATCTTATGTTAGTGACTTCTAATCTAAACTTTGCCAGAAATTTATTTCCTTTTTTCTCCTCAATTTCAGAACGTAATTTCTTTCTTTTCCCGAACAGTAAGAATATCTATTTAAGTGTTGCTTAAATGATAAAAGTGTTAATAATTAATTGACCACGATCTTGGTACCACGTAAAAACCAATTGTGCGGTATTTAAGGCAGAATTATGTCGGTGACCTGTGACCCCAAACAGGAACGTCTGCACCGCGTACATTGTCCTGCTGTGGCCGCGCTCGGGCAGGTCAGTTGACTCGAGGAATAGAAGGGCGGGCACCACCGACTTCGCAATGTTTTACGGTCCTGTAAAAAATGCTTTCCCTGCATGGTTTCATTACATACAATGGCCGCGTTCGCTCGGGGCCCCGCTATACAAATAACCGTCTTATTCGTTGTTTTGGTGCGCGTCGCAAAGCAAATCGCGTTTGCGGAAAAGTTCACGTTTTTGTGGCCGAGGATTATAAATCATTTAACTTGGGACGCACAGGGGTAAATACATCTGGCTGTAAAATATTTTATTTTAATATTCATATTGTATTTTGCATTAAAGTTTATTACAGACCAAATTTAATATAATTTATCATGAAATAAACGCTACACATTAACTGTGAAAAATGCAACACATATTAGAAATATTTTGTATTTATTTTATTATTATAATTTCTTACAAACAATGTACATTACATTATAAACTTCCAGAACTCAAATGGAAATTAATTACTTGCAAATATTTAATTTAAATTTCTGTTTTACTTAGAAAATGTCGAATGAAGAAGTCCCGCTATAACCAACGACAGAGACTTGGTTTCACGAGAAGTCGTCGAAGCCTTCAATGATGTGGAGAACTTCTGGGGCTGCAATTTCAAGGCTCCAGAACTGATTTCTGAGCCCCCTTGTCTAGAGAAACAGTTCTAACACTTCAAAGAACCATTCCAGACTGATGACGCAACACAGAGAAGCTGTTCACATTCTTCAACATCACTAGAAGATGCCATGAGGGACAAGCCTCGAGAGTACTTCTTCAAAAAGAACGGTGGAAGGCGCCGTGTAGTTGTAAAACTGAAAAATCAAATTCAATTAGATTTTTCAAAATAGAAGCCGTACGGCTAGGTTTATTTAAAATGTAATCACATAATTAGAATCACGTAGAGAATGGCCGCATAGAAAATGTTTGTCTAAGTTATTTAAAGGCGTTATTATCAATGAATTTCTAAACAAATACCGTGTGAATAGACCGGAGGATTATAATCTTGTCTGTATCGTGGCTATTTGTTTAGTTTAAAGCTTGAATTAATCAATTCCTTTAAACAACAATGCAGGTTGTATTATTTATTGTTAGTGATACAATTCTGATAAATAAATTTAATTAATGTTTGTTAATTAATAATAAAATCAAAAACTTACACATTGTAACAATTTTCATAACCATAGTTACTTCTGTTCGTAGGAAGGGAAGTCCATGTATGATTTGACTAAAACAATTATTATTAACGTGTTATCAAATCCATAGTTAATGATAGTTATTTAAAAACAAAATAAACTTTTCTTGTATATTTGTGTGTCTGACAAATTGCCATTTGACAACTTATTTTGCCAACAAAAGCAAAATAGTGTGCAATTACAATTTGATCGTAAATGAAATATTTAATTAATAAATATTTATATGATACAAAAAATTTCTTTTACTTACCTAATTGCAATTCACGTAACGAGACGAAACTATCAACTAAAAATACTCAATTATTATAAACAAATTAAAGACTAAACAGAACCACGTAATCCTTTTTTTTTAGCTAGACAATTGGCATACCAGTTTAAACAATTAAAAAGAGAAAAGAGTCTTAATGCCAAATAATTATGCGTGAACTTGTTTCTTGTTGATAAATTTTATGAAAATTAACTAAAATTGTGTAACTGGCAATATAGAAAGTGTTAGGAAAGAGTTTATATATGTATTTCGGCCTTATTGGGCCTCATCAGAATTCTGTACCTTAAAAAAATTTGGTTTATTGAAAAATTTAGAAACACTTGCCCCTTTTTTGAATTTATAAAATCCCAAAAAAACAAGAACCAAAATTAATGATAAATTTTACATTTGAAAATAATTTAAACAAAACCCACTATCAACGACAATACATCGCAATATTTACACTGGCTCTCAACTAAATCTAAACCCCTTAATGTCGCTACCACGATTCTTGAGTTGCAGCGTTTTATTTAATCGCAGTGTGTACGTACTTATTTCACGTGTAATTTGAATTGAGAAGATAAAATGAAGAATTTCGATGATTCAGCACCTTAAATATATGTACCTATACTTCTGTAATCAGAAGGTAAATACATTATAATGCAGTTAAGAGGATGTTTATGCAATAAAATGTCGCAATAAATAAACGTCATAGTAATGCGAAATTAATTTCGCAATGAATGCGTTACTACCGACCGCCGCCGCCGTACCATGCGATTAAATTGTTATGCAGAACGCGAGGCTATTTTATGGTTATTAGTTGCAAGAAGGACAATCCTCAATCTGCTTGCCTCTGCGTACCTTTTTAATGCGTGCCCGGTGAGCGCTCGCTGTCAAAATGGAAGTCATTTAAATACTTTACCTTTTCAATTGTAACAAGTTCTGCATCTGGTATGTGGGACCACCGAGCGGGACCTTCTTCAACAATGTTGTGCCGTTAAGGCCTGCTTTTTTTGTGTTAATTGTTTTAGATTGCATCTCGTTTATGCTTTGAGGAAGAAGGACAATATCTCAGATATTTATTTTGTTCTTCAACAGATCGTAATTATCTTTGTCTCCTAAATCAGATACATATCTGTCTGGGGTCAATACAGTCGAAGCATGAATGTGACGACCACTGAGCACAACTAACATACATTGTTTCCTAATTTATCCTTCTGAAGAGGCTATCAACGTCCGACGATAATAAATAATAATTATTAAAAAATTTTTGGTAAAGTAATTTCATTTGGTAGGTAGTTGTTTCATGTGAAAGAAGAAATATTTTCTTCTGATTTATCGCTTGTGATTAATTAATTAAACTGTCGTGTATATAATCCTTATTGAGATGACAGTAATACATGTGTATGCGTTGATAGTTACGTTCAATTTGATAAATTCCAGTGTTAATAATTACAGTAATAAAAGTGACCGGCTGTTTGTACACTTCTTGAATATATCGTCGTTATTAAATTTGCATTCGATTTTGCGCGCGCCTCTCCGAAAACACTCGTAAATCGCTTACGAAGCGATTACTTTAGACCCAAAATGAGTAACAACAGTAATAACAATAACGACCCCCTTGTATTTCACACAAAACGATAAATTAAAGGCGACGGTAAAAAGTGTTCGTTTTATTATGTGGTTATTCTGTGCTAAAAGTCCACTATGTAAATACGGTGTGGGCAGACGTCGTTTTATTTTAGAGATTTTATTAGCGAGATTCCTGCCCGCTGATTCTGATTACTTTCGCAGTTAAAAAACAGCAATTTATTGCGGGCACCAAATAAGGTGTGCGCCGGTCGAGTTATACGATTCATTGTCGCAAAAAAAAACAAAATTGTCGTTAAGCGCTTTTTTATTTTAGGGGGCCGGAAATTTATGAGTTTTACGGAATCCGCTCCCTGCGTTTCTTCGTAATCGTAGCGTTCTTTTGTTGATTTAGGAATATTAAATTATATCGATTGTCTAAATAAATAAATAAAGGCTATAAAAATGGAAACCTATGTATGTAATACTACACGAATGTTCCACTTACATCATAGAGTAAGGTATTAGAAACAGCTTAAATTAATAACTAAAAAAAAAGGAAGATAGAATCTTATTTTAATTCACACGCAAGTGCAAATGGTATGCAACGATAATGTGCTAAGATCAGAATTATTTCATTTGCATCGTTTAAATAATGTATTTAAATTCCAGAGAACTAGGCGGTACTTTCTCATATCTAAAGGTTGGCAATATCATCGCACCAAGCCTTCGTGAATTTCTTTTTTTCAAATGTTAATTTTTATAACAAACGTAGGAGTAACGAAAGAGTTTTGCAACGTCACTGCTTTCAGCATTAAAATCACGTAACTGTTTACAAACTAATTCGAGTTTTAAATTTTATTTATTTCTATACAGGGTGTTGTTGAACAAATGTCGTCCAATAAGGATGCATCGTTTTCTGAACAAAAGAATGTCGATAAACAATAAATCAAAAAATAAGTCTGTAATTTCTTTTGTGATTATTTTTAAGCCGTGTGACTGTGCAGTAATGGTCTATAAAATCATTACCCCTACTAATTGTAACAAGGTTGGTACTATGTCAAGGCCGAATAGTAGAAGACACGAGGATGAAGTAAACAGCACACCCTGACAACCGTGCTTATTCCAATGTATTTCTTGTGTTAATAAAACTTATTTAATCAACCTAAAAGTGTTAATCATCATTATTGATCTGCAATGGAAACATCGTTACAAATGCAATTGGTTTTGGTCGCCCCACTCATATTGCCGCTAAGGGTTACGTGTCCTACGAGTCGTAATAATTTATTTAGCCATCAATAATAATAATTGGTGGATATTAAACAAACATACTGCAGCTGTTTCTTTGAAGCAATACATAATTCAAACTGGGCTTTTCTGTTTTAACATTTTTGTTCTTCATTACGATGCGTCTAGTTACTTCTTTTTCAACATATATAATATTTGAACAACATAAATTTAATAAATTGATTAATTTCTGTGAAGTGTGTGACTCACGCAGCATTCCTTTGAAGTTCTTTATCCGAGTATACGTTCTAATAACTGATGAGAAACTGTACCCAACTTGGCAAACCGCAATAATTATTTAGTTGTCAACTCGGCAAACCACCGAAGTGAATTATGAATTAAAACTCTGACAGGTATTACATTAAACCAGCGTCGTAAACCTACTTTAACTACTTAATTTACCGAGCACCCGTCAACTGTGATTTGTCCTGAAAAAAGCTATTCGGTTTACACAGGCGAGGCATCTACCTGTAAATTTCCGCGAAATGTGTATCCGCGACGCTCTCGTAATTAAAATAATATAAAAACATCTCTCGTTCTTCTAAGAAGACTTAATTCTGCGGTGAGTAAGTTTTGTTAGGTGCAAATTATGATGTGACAGTTAAATTTTGGTTCGTATGTCTAAAGTTGATTAGTTTAAAATTTAAAATACAAATTGCATCACAAAAACATAAGTGTTTTAATTACCGTCACAAATATGTAGTAGGTAGGTAATTTCTGTTACTGTTTTAATATTATGTTGCAACTTGATAACTCCAATACTGGTAAATTTAATTGTTTTTTAAAATCATATAGCTTGTGTCAGCTTATTACAGAACCGACAAGATTAACATTAAACTCGTCTACTCTTATTGATCTTATTATATGTAGTAATGTGCATGACGCACTTAATTTTACAGTTCTTACATCACCTCTTGTCACAGATTATGAAGTTGTGTCATGTATTCTATTTAATCATATAGCTAAAACTGGTCCTACAACTAGAACATACCGTAATTTTAAAAATTTTGATCTCCAGTCGTTTACAATTGGCGCCTTTTGACGTTATATTTTACTTTGACATTATTGATGAAATTGTAAATTACGTTAACGATTTGATTATTTATTTATTTGATCTCCATGCTCCATTAAAACTTAAAGACTACTAAACCCAAAGCTCCCTGGTTGACAGATAATCTGTGATTGATGATGTCTCTCAGATATAAAGCTCACTATCGGTATAAGCATACAAAAAGTATAAGTGACTTTGAATATTACAAAAATTTAAGGAATTTAACGAATTTAGCAATGAAAGCTGAAAAAGCAGCTTATGCAATTTCAAGACTGAAAAGTACTGACACTAAGATGTTATGGAAAGACCTTAAAACTTTAAATATTTCTAGTAAAACTCAACGTAATCCTATTCCTGATCATCTAGCGGATCCTGATCGTATAAATAATTACTTAGTTGATTCTATTCCTTCCAATATTAATGTTGATGCTGCCACACTTGATTTTTATAATAATAATTCATTTCTATTAAATTTTCCCTCCAAGTTTAATTTCTCTGAAACTAATCTAGATGAAGTGTATAAAATCCTTTTGTCAATTAAAACTAATGCTACTGGTGCAGATTTTATCAATTTAAAAATGTTAATTTTTTGCTGTCCTCTTATAATTCCATGTATAACATACATTATAATTTTTTGTTTAAACAATTAACAACTGTATTGCTAGAGCGTTTACAAATCTAAAATTAATTAACTCGAACCGATTGATTTTTAGTAAAAAATTGAAAATACATTTATGTGAATCTTTAGTACTTTCTTATTTTTCTTTTGCTGACTCTGTATACGGCCCTTGCCTTAGATGCTTCTACATCTAACCGAATACAAAAAATACAGAATTGCTGTCTCAGGCTTATTTCGGGTATACGTAAATATGAACATGTATCTCATGTGCTTTTGGACATTAACTGGCTGAATATGGCGAACCGTAGATTGTTAAACTGTGCTTCATTAATTATGAATATTTTAACCACGAAAACTCCGGCATATCTGTACAAAAAAATACGTTATAGAACCGATGCACATAATATTAACATCAGGAATAAAAATGTGATAACTCCGCCTCTGCATAAAACTACTCTTTTTGAATGGTCCTTCTCATACAACATTGCTTCTATATATAATATGCTTCCAGTGGCTCTAAAGTTATTACTTAATTTGAAAAATTGTTACTCGATCGACAAACTGTCTCAGATAAACTTGCCCTATAAATCTCAATAGTTTTTAGTTTAGTTTTGTTAATTATAATTTTAATGCTTTATTATGTATATTGTTCAACTTTTGTAATATGTAAATATTTGATATTAATTATACTTTTCTTTGTTAATTTCATCTCGGCAAGAGTTTACTTTGTACTTCTTTTTTTTAAGTTGTATAGGTTAGTGGAAGAACAGCTCAACTTAACTTCGCCTACATTTCATAATTACCTAATTGAAATTTATACATTGTCCTTTCTGTAATAAAGACCATTATTATTATTATTATTCCAAAATAATTGCCGTGCATGCTTTACTAAAAAAATGTCCATCCTTTCATTATTCTTAATTCCTATGCATATGAAATTCTTCGAAGATGAAACAACATAAATTTTATTTCATGACGTGCTTCATAAAATTTCGCTCTTTTTAATTCGGTCCGTCTGAAATGTGATTGGTTTCGCTCCTGGCCGGTACGAACGAGCAATCTCCCAAAGCTAATTGATCGTAAGATTTAGATTGCAACGTGTGGAAAGGGTTGAATTATGCCGTCTATAAATCGGCGTCGTCTTGTTAAGGAAGGCAGCTCGAGCAATTTTCAATTTGCGCGCCCCGGGTGGACGAGCAAATAAAGGATAACGCATTTTAAAAGCAAATATTTGACGTTTTTATTAGTGAAAAATTACTTATTGGGCAGTATAATGGGTAGGTGTGCACGGGGAACACGTTAAACCACTTTCTCATTACCGCAATGCAACATCCTCCTCCGGCAATCCTGAGGATTGTTATGCGAACATCAAACTGAATAATTACCAATCAAGGTGAGTGAAGTAAAGCGTTGTTATTTTTAACGTGTAAGCAAGTGCGTAACATTTACATAAAATTAGTTTTCTGCTCACTTAAATTGCCTGCGGTGTACACATATGAAAATTACTTGCAATTTTTGAAAAATCAAGAGGCTCGTTCTCGTTAATACTGGAAAGCTGCAGCTGCCAATAAATTCACAAAGTTTCTGTCATTACTGCATAATTTATAATTTAAATTGGCCCATTACCTATGTGAGTCACAAGAAAATCCTCGTTTATGAGTTGCGTTTGTAACTGTAGTTTGCTTATTTCAATATCACGTCTTGTTGAGGGCAGGATGTGGTATAATTAAGTGCAAATGCTTGGCATACTACTTTGGATGTACGAATAACATTGTATTTAGAACATATATTTTATTAAAAACTGAAGATGCTGCGTTCGAGAATTGATAGTTGAGGAAGAATTATGATATGTACTGTGTAAATAATCATTTTTTTTTAATTTTCCCGTTACTTTGTTTGTTTGTGTGAATTTTTTTCTGGTGTATAGGACTTTTCCGTGTCTTCATCTGCTGTAAGCTTGTGGCGAACAAACAAGGTTCCGAACTGATTGTTTTTCATTACTTTTCTGAATGTGTCTAATTAAGTTTGCTTTAAAATTCCTAATTTCATGTATAACATGTGGATAATTTTAATTGCCATACCAGTAAACAACATTAATGGTAATAATACGCCTAACGAGCCTGACATAAGCGAACTATAATTTAGTTAGGTCGGAAAAAACGCGCAGCATAAACCATAGTAGGAAGCAGCGGTATGGAGCCGGTTATGCGATTACTTATATATTTTATAACGGAAATGACAGTATCCATCACGACGTTATAGAATAGTAATGGAGTATTGATATGGTAATGAACTCGGCTGATTATGGCGATAGAAGTAAGGGCATTTCTCAGTGCTGGGCATGAGATGTTCTTGCATATATCATGCAGTGTGTGCGTTGGGAGCGGGAATAGGAATGCGACATTGCGCACCGAACCCACACAGGCAGCCCAATAAATTATTCCGTACCATCGCCATAAGAAATTAGAAA
Source organism: Serrognathus titanus (assembly GCA_039766575.1). Lineage (NCBI taxonomy): Eukaryota > Metazoa > Arthropoda > Insecta > Coleoptera > Lucanidae > Serrognathus > Serrognathus titanus. The sequence goes on from CM077911.1 coordinate 4,481,021, forward strand.
TTATAAGCCGAGAAAATTAGCATGAAGCCGGTTGAAAATGGGCATGGTTTTATGAAACGCGTACATCAAGCAGGTGTTAGCAAAACGAACTTTCTCATTTAGATTTTTACGATTTTGGAAAAATATGCTTTTAACGCTTAATAGAGGTGGCAAGTGACAACATAATTTAATTGTCACTCACGAACGTCCTTTTTTCAGGTAAGATGTTGACCACAACTGTTAAAGCTATTATGACCCATGTCGCACCAGCTCCTGCAACAAAGAAATGCACGAACAAAGTGAGCGTGATCGGAGCGGGATCAGTAGGAACAGCGATCGCTTTTGCCTTGTTAGCACAGGTAAGTTACAAACTAAAATTATATTTCAGTAAACGTAAACGTGTACAATACTGACAAGTATAATTATAACAGTTTACGCGGTAAATGTTTGAGGAAACATTTGAAAAAGAAAATGCAAAACACTAAACGATAGAATGCGGAATTTTAAAATCATTCAAAGCTTTTAACGTTGCGACATTGCTTTGGCCCTTTGATTGTTATTTCATCGCTTCAATGGCCAATTCACCTCGAACAATTACATCTATAAATTACTACCATTAAAGTAATGTTTTTAACAAACTTGAATCATAAGACTGGCTATTTATTCTAAAACAAAAATTCTGGTTGCCCGTTTATTAAATTATAAAACCTATTATAAGACCTTGCAAGCGCACGTACTGTTTTTTGAAATAATATTATGCTTTTCGTTCTGCAATTTTAGATTTAGGTGACAATCATTTCAGTACAACGATTCGTCAAACCGTTAGCAACATGAAACGGTTTTTGCTTGCGATACAGTTACGCCGCACAGGATATTGAAGCTTCAACAAAAATTTCCGGTTAAATAATTGTGTCTGCGAAAGTGAAGCGAATGAGGTCTATTGTCGGTGAAATAGCTGTTTATTCTTCTTTATATTTTAATCGGTGGTTTTTACATTGCTTTAATCTATTCAGGAATCTTTTGTCAATAATTATTTTGCAGTTTTAGAGTGGCCACCCTCTTAGAACACTATAGCTGAATACAAATATAAATCAATATAATTTATTTGGATAACTGGATCTTATCATTTTAAAATCAAAGTTAAGGTGATAGAATGACTTAATAAAACAGATATCGAGGTAAGCATCTTCTGATAAAATGAGCATCCGAAAAAGAAGCTATAAAAATAGGAATTACTTAAGAGTGCATTATCATTGGAATAAAAACTCTCCATTCGCCCTGGCAAAAGCTTTTAACTTTATGTAAGTCGATCCCATGTTCGAGATTATGCAAATTGCATCAGGAGAACAATGCCTTTTTTATTTACTTAATGAGATGCGCTATCTACAAGAATGTGGTACGTCCGAAATGAAAACGGCACTTAATGAAAATTATGCGCGAGGTGTCGCTCGGATAACGTGCAATCCTTGTCAGTGCACAAAAATGGACTCGTTCATAAATTTATTATTTAACGCTTGTCGACTGTGAGCGATAATTCCCCGAGATAAACGTGTAAAAAACGTCCACTACCGTTAAAACAGACGCAGCTGAATTTATGCCATAAATCTGATATACGTTTGAATATACGTAAGCACTAAACCCTCGGCATTTTTAACGCATATCTCATGCAAATACGGCCGACTTGTATTTATGTCGTACAAATTGTTGTAAATCTTGCGAAGAATTTTAATGGAAAGCGTTCCTCGGAAAATTCCCTTCGAAATCCTTTACGCCTTCGCTCGATCAAAAATTTATTTCACGGAACGTTTCGTGTTTAATAGGAATTATGCAGAACCATCCCCTTTTTGTATCCTGCGGTTTTCTGTTGATAATTCTTAACAACACATCGCCGGCGTTTCATTTACTTACACCTACCTTCGTAGACGTGGAACTAATGGATTTAGCCTCGACGCATTTATAAATATTTATTCTTTACAGGAATACACGATCATGCTTCACTTGCATGTTTGCAGTGCACAAAATCATTACCTTTTAAAATCTACAACAAATTACACTGATTGGTATTATGTTTTCCATTTTGAGTAGTACTGTAATGCTTGATCCACATTTACAGAAACTTGCTTTTGCTTAAATTGGAGAATAAGGAAATAGGAAGAACAGGGGTTTGAGTTTTGATCCTTAAGGGTAGATAGGGCTAGACAGGGCTCGGGGTGCCCCTTTTGGGGCCCCGAATCGGCTATAGCACCGTCATTGAGTCTGTTCAATGCCTTATTGAAACCGACATATCGATAGATGGGTAAATCTAGACAAGTGTCACCAAGCGAAAAATACTATAACGGCCTCCTCGCTCAAATTGACACGATTCTGTCTACCTAGAAAAAGACTATGTCTACCGGTAGGAATACTTTCGGGACATTGCAGACTAAACAAACATATGCATCGCATTGGTTTAGCAGACAGCCCAATTTGTAGAGGTTGTAACTTAGAGGAAGAAATCAGCATATCCTCTGTGATTGTCCTGCACTCGCCTCGATCAGAGGTCCCATGTTAGGGGAGTTCAGGCCTGACATGGCTGGAATTCGCAGTGCCCCTCTGACGAACGTTCTTAGCTTCATCGAAAGAGTGGGATGGTCGAAGAACACTGACAGTCAAACACTGCTGAACATGGGGGTAGTACAATGGGCCCAATTATGCATGTGAATTCTTATTCACCCCCCTCACCAATCCAGAATCCAGAGTAGTACTGTAATACTTGATCCACATTTACAGAAACTTGCTTTTGCTTAAATTGGAGAATAAGAAAATAGGAAGAACAGGGGTTTGAGTTTTGATCTTTAAGGCACCCCCTTTCTCAACTGAAGTCCAGAATTTCATTTGGCATTGTTTATATACAGGGTACATCGTATTAAATGAGCCATAGTGTTAGGCGTACATGTACAGTCCGAAAAAAGTGTTGCAAAACGATATAATTTTTATGAAAATTTTATAAAAAATTTTGCATTGAGTGCGGACCTGTGCTTCAGAAAACGTATCAATATTTCGGATAAGGTCATCTCGTACAAATGGGATGTCATAAAAAAGCGAACCAATTGTGTAAACAAGGCTGTTACACTATCAAATACATTTTAATACTATAACCATAAAAGTTGCTAGAAAAGCATTTACGATATGTACCATAAACGATGTCGTATTTGTGCGAACTAATTAGCATTTATTGGATGAATAAAGCAATAAATAATATGAACGCTTCCTCATCAAGGCATTTATTTATAACATGTGTTCGAAATGTCTTCCACCGGCACGTAAAGCAGACGTCCACACGACGATGAAAGTTTTCCTGGACTGCTGCAGACATTCTGGATCCTCCGATACTCGGCGAGCTGCAGCATGTATCCGCTGTAATAAATTGCTCTTCTGTGTTGATTTGCACCGGTTTTAAAGACCTTCACAGAAAGAAATCCAGCGAATTCATATCGGGGCTACGAGCAGGCCATGACACTGGTGCGTACCTACCTATCCATCGGCGTTGAAATTGGTTATTGAGATAGGTTCGGACCGGGAGAGTAACGTGCGGTGGTGCATCGTTGTGCATGTACCACATGTTTCTCCGTAGCTCTAAGGACCTTTAGTCCAAAACATCGGGCAATATTCTTTGTAAAAATTCTAAATAATTTCGGCGTAGCGGTGGTTTAATGCGTAATTATCCCCACGGTAATTGCACCCTACCTATTCTCATCGTAAAATTACTTTTATTGATATGCCTGTAAAGCAACATTTTCGCCCATTCTTAACCGCGCACATCTGCAAGGTCAGGGTTAAGTATTTTACTGTGCTCTGGCGTTAAGCGTAGTTTCGTGCATGCGGAGACGCGCCAGGGCCGTACTCATTGCTTCATAATTCGATATCTCGAAAACTGTGGCATTTTTTCTATTTTGTTAGAGGCAAAGTATTGTTTATAGAGCGTATGATGACGTATGGCCTCTTATACCTGATACACCGTGTGTATAGCAGTCAGATAAGAGGACAAGACTTAACTCCCTAATACCATAATCTTACAATTCCCATCTTGCGTATAGCTAGTTTTCTTTTTAATTATCAGAATGGCCTACAGATTGAAACTATAGGATATCACACAGTCTTGTGAACACTCTGTACTTTCATAAAGCTCAGATATTTTAAGAAAATAATGATGTAGAATATATTGAGTGTATAGGGCAAAATTTGTAATACATGCACGTCATTCATTATTCTAATACATCACAATGATTGATGATATTGATCCTAACATTAATGATCTCGAGTTGGTGGCTAAATTGCAATTTGTTTTTTATTTCACCATTGAATAGAACTCAAATTGCGCTGGCGCGCTATTATTCCAATAATTAAACGCTTCTTATCTGGATCTCATATGCAGGCAGAACAATGCTTTCAGAAATCACACGACGAAGGCGTATGATAGGTATTGAATAAATTCTTTGGGCGGGGGCGTTCAATTCTACCCGAAGCACGTTGTGAAGACCTGACAGGCGATAATTTCGGCTGCGGGAATAAAATAGAATTGCATCGTAATTATTTCGCGTCGGCGTGTGGGTTGAAAATTGAAAATTGTATTAGTGAAAATGTCGTAAAGTGTTAACGTGGGCTTTTCTTTTTGCGTTCAGGGGATAACGCAAGAGTTGGTGCTGATTGACAAGAACGAATCGCTTGCGCGTGGAGAAATGATGGATATTCAGCACGCCACCATGTATTTGAACAGTCCTTCGATTATGGCCAGCACAGGTAATAAGCACAGGTTTCTTTCATTGTAAAATCGGGAGAAATTGAGTTTGAGTAAGTGGTGGTCCTTTTTAATAAAAAAAGGCGATGTATGTTGTAGAATTCATTTTGGAAATGAAGAAATATTTTTGTAAATCATCACTAAAATTTAAGCAAAATTCATTTCTTATTTATTTCGTTGTCGAAGAACTCATTGATGAAATACAGAAATACGGTACATTCATAAATGATTAAATGACCTTTAACTTTCCAGATGGAAAGTTGGTGCGCTCGGTTTTGCGTATTAGGAGTAGAACATGAAAAGTAGATCATTTATTTATGACTAGTATGTTCGGAATTAGAAACTTGAAAAAACGTAAAAAAAGAGAGGAATTGAAAGTGCTAGTTTTCTGCAAAGTAAATCTACCACGTTAGATAAAATTATACATAAATTGGTTACGACATCGTAATTTATTTGAACAAATAATGCAAATAAGTACAAATGCTTCTTCGGGTCTTGGTCATTATTTCCTTTTTATGAAGCTTGTGCATATTCAATGGTATGATATGTGTGACTAGTTCTAAGATAAAGAGCACCTGCCGTCCTCGTATCTGTGACCGTGTTCACTTCGTTAACATGCTCTTCATTTGAATTGGTCGCATTTCTGCGTTATCCTTCTGCATTAATTAGCATTAATGCTCGGGTTCGTTTTTAGCGAGCGTCGACCGAGCTTTTTATTAGCGCAAAACTTCGCATGTCCGTCGTGTACCGATAATAAATGCTCACGCGCAGCTAATAATTTCATTTCGAGATTAATGGCTATCGGGGCACTTATTTATCGTTGACGATGTGATAATTTAATTTCGTCGTGCTACTTTCACAATGAGTTCGTGAAGAATACGTCGACTGCGCCGCAAGTGATTAATGAAGCTGTTGTCTTCGGAATGAGAAGAGATAACATTTGAAACTTTGTATCATTGTTGTGATAGTATGCCATACGATTGTACAACAAAAAATAAATTTTAAAATATTCGAAACACAACTAAATCTGGCAATTTAAAATTTGTAACTTACTTAGATATAAAAACTTGTCCTGTTTTCATCGAGAAAGGACATTAAATAATCGCGCATGTACACAATGCTATACGCGAACAGGCAATAATATAAAGAAAAATAAGGAGTTGTGCACGAAGTCCTTATCTGGACACAATACTATATAATACCTGTCTTCTGTATATTACTCGTCCTAAGCAAAAGTAAATAAATAAGAACACGTTCGTTTCTGAACACTACTATATACGATGTAGAGTTCTCAGTTTTTAAACATTTTTAGATTACGACAGTGCTTCTAATTCGAGGATTTGCATAATAACAGCAGGAGCAAATGTCACTGGGAATAATGTGGAATGTGCAGCTAAACAGAACACAGAAATCTTCAGGGGGATTATTCCTCAGCTCGTCAAATTCAGTCCCAATTGCACCTTGATAATCTGCTCGCATCCAGGTATTTTCTCCATTATAATTTCAACGTTAAGAATAACGCCAGTATTTTTATTTTCAGTGGATGTCATGTCTTACGTAGCTTGGAAACTCAGCGGCTTTCCACCCTATAGGATTATTGGGGCTGGTACTATTTTAGAATCTGCAAGATTTAGATGTCTGATTGCTCAACGACTTGAAGTCCTGCCAACATCCTGTCAGGCTTTTATCATCGGGGAGCAAGGACGTAAATCCGGTAAGCTAATTCTATTATCGATAAAAGTTTTCCATGCCATTAGGAAACCTACCTATCGTCGAAGTGTTAAAATACTACGCATATATGTAGACACCGCTTTGAAGACACTGCAACAATAGAGTCGTCTGACAAATATTTGTCTTTAACTTTACTATACAAATATGCCTTTGCGTTTAGTTTCTGTGGGAATTTATCTTTTTTATGTAACGTTTAACGTCAGAAGGTGACTCTTAATACTGTTCAAATATTTGGACTGTTTGCTGGGGCGAAACAAAACCTCGCGAAATTCGAGGTGTTAATGGACGGTCCGGGTTCGATCTCTTGCAGTATGTGGCGGAGAATTTATGCGATGGTTATCGGATCATAGGAATGATTAAGTGCGAACCGGCTGTCGTATTGTTGCTGTCTTGTTAGATAGGATTCATTTGCTTGGAGGATTTACCAAGACACATTTGCCTAATCGTATTTTGTACTTACATATACCTATGTAGTACGTATTTGCATTACATAAGGCGCAATTATTTATCTTTTGCATCACTAATGTCCGCCTCAATAGAAGACATAAGCGGTTTACGTCAGTATTGTTGAGTAATCTTTAACAAAAGAAAAAGATACTCCATTTCAGATTTCCAGATTAGTATTTATTTTAGCTTCAAGTTAATTTTGATAAAAGTGCACGTGTAAAATGTGGGCTTAGCTATGTGTAGTTTTACATTCCATTGTTTGCTGTTTTCAGAATTCTTTTAGTTGGTACTGATAAGATTTACGGTGTCTATACTATTTTGTCGAGATGTAGTAGTAGCTTCTTATAAGATCAATTTATTTAATAAAATTCTGTAATGTCTGCGTAACTTGCTATCCGATTTGTTTGGTGTTTATTTCACATATAAATGCGATCCCTCTCCAGGTGGTGCTTTCAAGACAAAACTGACGTAATATTTCACCTGTTTAATATTCGCTCTTCATGAATAGAATTCCGTCTCACAATCGAGCAAGTCCTTAAAATGCCTTTATACTCAACGTCGGCGCATAATTTTCCAGTCGGCTCACAATATCGCTTTCACGTTAATATACAGATGAAATTTTATATTCAACGTCCCGCTGCTCTTATATCCAGTTTCTTTCCTAACGTCGAATTAAAGTGCGTAATCTCCCCGAATCTACAATTACGAAACGAATAAACGTCCAATATTTTTTATAACTTTATTCTGGCCGCGCTTAATGATTTCGTCTGTCGCTGACAAGGGTTCGCGCCCCCGCTGGGGCGTGATGGTGGGTTTTGCTGACTTCAGACTTGGGGTTAACTGTCCGTCCATTCGTCGGTCCACTATGACTTTATGGTATGTAGGTGCAACAAGAAAGGTGATGATGTAGAAGAAATAAAACAATACCGGTTGTTGTTTCAAGTCTCCGAATTTACTACGTGGAAATACTTCAAGCGATGGTCTCGCACGTGACTTACTATTTCATCTATGGATGCATTGTTTTAAACATTTTCGCTTATACATCGTTAAAATAGTTAGCGTAGACTTTAGAAATCGCAAAATAATTTTTCAAATATAACGAAAGTGAAATAATTGAATTATTTTTTTATTATTTTAAAGTACATTGTAAAAAGTGACCCCTGCAGTTTTTAGAATGAGCAACCCATCAATCAAATCAGGAATAACTATACGTTTTTATAATGCATTAAAAGCACGGAAGTAGAATGTGTTGCCTATTTTCTAATTTAAGGGGTCACGATTTATTCTTTTAGAAAAGTTTTTTATAAAAACGTAAAAAGTATGACTTTTGAGGATTGCTTTTTTAATTTGTTACTTCTTTTTTTCTTCAGTACCAGTTTGGTCTGCTGTAAACGTATCCGGAGTGCGTCTGCGAGAAGTCAACCCCAATTTAGGAACAGACGACGATCCCGAGGACTGGCAGGAAATACACAACGAGGTGGTTACAAGGTACAAACATTTAATCTTGCGGCCGCGTCCACGCCGCATCTTTCGCCATAAATCAACGTCCTCCCGCTGAGCAAACACCTTCCAGCAATGGTTTAATTGACGCGTCACTCTTCCGACCCGGAATACGAGGCGGTTTTTCGACCCTCGCATTCTGAGAGTTTTTGATTTAGAGCGTGTTGGCGCTGAAATACGGGCATCGCTTTATGACCGACGTTGACGACTTAATTATCAAACGATATGGTCCTTAAGAACCACCGGCCTGTATTGTTGTGTGTGTACGCCTTAAGTTTATGAGCAAGCGTTGAGTAATTAATACCGGTCACGTTGTGGATGGGAAAATAAATAAGTTCCGTTTTAGGACTACACTTTTTTTTTGGTGTAAATAAAAAAGAGAAAGAACCGAAAAGTATTCTGAAGTAGAATTAGGTTCTTGTTTATTTTAAATACACGTAATTATAAAGGAAATTTATGTTATGGATTGAGGAAACGATGTTTTAACATCTAAATGCAGTTTAGACGTTCCTAGTTAATTCTATTCTTCCCTTCGCTTCGTTTGCCAATAAAATTTCATCGCCGTTAGCATCGAACACATTCTGAGTATAAAGTTAATAAAAGCAAAGATAAAGTAGGCAGTTATAATTTTGTACGTACGAGCGTCGTAAAGGGAAAATTAATGTTCTTGCAGTGCCGAGGAGGTAAATCGTCTGAAGCAATGTGGATCCTGGGGGATGGCCCTGAGCATCGCGAGGATCGTAAAAACCATCATCGACGATACCAAAGAATGCTTTTCAGTTTCTACACACATTAAGGTATTATACTTATTTGTTAAGACTATTACATTATGCACTGTTACAAAAGTGTTCTACCCATCAGTTACATTTAAGTGTACTATAATAATGCTGGTGGAATCGCTATAAACGATTCTTTTCTTGCAATTTATTTACTATTAATAATAATTTTTTTAACAAGTCTACGAGTTTCACCGCAGTCTCTGAGTACGTCGCTCTTACAAATCTTAAATTACTTTACTAATTTCTTGAAAATTGATGAGTAAATTCACAAGAAGTTTAATTGCATGGGTCTCCTGTTAAATCGTAATGGTTTCATATATTAATGCAATTTAAAAACCAGGAAGATAAAAAGCCTTCATAATGAAGCCGCAGAATTTCGATTATTAATGACGGCCCATAATGCAGTGTGTTTTCGTAAGTAGATGCCCTCAGCTTTGCTTTTTGCCGCAATTAATATGCTATTACGATCGCGAGTAGATTGCCGTCCTACACTTCAAAGTAATCTCTTTTTTGAGATAATAACTTTTCCAAAGTAAGATTCTTAATTTACTCTGGCGTACCCGGCGAAGAGGATATTATGCGCGCTCGGCAAAAAATGATATACATATTTCGTGAGGTAAATAATCTAAAGGAAAAAAAAGCAAATCGGTTTCGAGGTCTTAAGCATTTGGGAATTTATTTCCTTACATTGTAGGTAAAACATGATTTCGTTGCAGGAGACGTAAGTGATTCTAATTTATTTCTATGATTTAAGGCGCGCAAGGCACGAAATTTTAATTGGTATTTTATTTTATTAAATTCTATAATACGTCGGCACTAAATCAATGTCTGTATGTACACATAAAATAATTTTAAAGCGTTTTAATGTCTGGATCTTTTTTAAAGTTTTTCTTTTAGTTTATTTCGTTTAACGTCGCGTTAGTTGTGACTAGACAACGGAATTTATGCAAAATGTTAATGTTAATCTTCAATTTTAATTTTTTTTTGCAAAATCAATATACCATTTTATAATAATAATTAACATTTTGCATATATTCCGATTTCTTTGTGACCAAAAGTTCGTTATTGTTTTTTTTTTAGTGGTTCTCGAAGAATTTATTGGGAACTAGCGCGTTAAACCGCTGTTTCTTATTTACTTTATTTATTAGTCAATCAAAGCAGGAAGACATTTATTTTATGTACAGAATTTAATTATCCTAGTTTATTATGGAGAATATCTGGAATGAAATCGTTTTAATGTCGGAACGTTTTATGCGCGCTCTGCTCTTGTACTAGCATTGGAATTACCAGAACAGTTTGGAATTTATCGATGTCGTTTCCCTACTTACTTTTCTTTATTAACCGCGCAAACCAGGAAAACATTTCAATTTATCTTGAATTTAATTAATACTGTTTTATTATTTTATAATACCTACGTTTTTTCATTGAAATACTTCTGGTAATACGTGTTCCTTTTCAAGTAGGAAATTGGTTGTAGTTTTTAAATAACTGTCTCATTTACGCGCTTCAAATACTGTTAACTGTTAACTTTCGAAAATAAAACTCGCGATGATCCTGGATAATTACCAATGGAGACAAAAGAACAGTGATTGGTATTGATGTAAACATCCTCGCGAACAAGTCACATTAAAAAAAATTGACAAGTTCAACGCAGTTCATGCTCATAGATCAAGCAGAACCGAACGTAAGCACGCACAAGTTTCAACATCTTCCACCTTAATTTCGCGTCCGCAACGAATTGTCTACTTTCTAATAGTATTAACATCTCATTTAACTCGGAATTAGAATCGACCATGAGAAACTGACACATGACACGTCTTGGCATGCTTGGACAAGACGTGCATAAACATCGGACCTTGTTTCGCGTAATCTGATTAAAGTGTTTTTATTTACGTTACGGATGAAAAATCGGTCGTGATTCCAGCATCCAACCGTTCATTTATCAGTGGGAGATGTTATTTACGTTAAGCCCCCCCTCCCTCCTCTCTTAATCCGCTCCTGCTCTTCCTTATTAATACGTGTTATTATACGTAATGCTTGTTACATTTCAAATAGTCATTTGTTACGATTACGAGATCAGATTGGAAACCTGCTGGATCTAATCTTACCGAGCGTTTAAATTCTCTTGAAATTAAAACGCGGTAAATCAGAAATGTAATGGACGGCCCAATAAATATGATTATAGGGGAAGTGTCTGCCTTTAGTAAAATAATACGCATTCAGGAAATATTATTAATAAATCTATGTAGATAACTCGTGTTGTGACCTGACCTAATTGCAGAGATGAAAGGCTATGTGCGTCTTCATCTGTTACACTTTTCAGGGTTTTACATTTCCCACGCAATATTATCTTTTCGTTTTTAAATAGAAGAATAAATTTTTACGAAAACAAAAAACGTAGAAATTAGGTATTTATTTTTTTTTTGTAATTTTAGGGTTGCAGACATGGGGTCGACAAGGATGTTTTTCTGTCGCTCCCCTGTGTCCTAGGAAGTGCCGGGGTGGAAAGCATTGTTCGGCAGAGTTTAAGCGACTGTGAAAAAGAAAAGGTGCAGAAGTCAGCCGACTTCTTACACAATTTACAAAAGAAGTTGGGTCTGTCCTAAATCTCAAAGGAAAAAAAAAATAGAAAAATGTAACTCACAAAGAAATAAAAATGAAACTGACTGCATTCAGCGACTTACTTATTCGCGTTCGAACATGTGAAAGATAAAAGACTCGGTTAATACAGAAAGATGTATCTACATGATTTACAAATTCTAAGGTAACATTAATTAATTATTTATTCATGGTAATGCTTCTTGTCATAATTTATGGCGCTTATCTTGTTTGTAATTAGCTGTTAATTTTTGTATCTCTATACATATTAAATCTGTATAGGATTACGGCGTTTACAAACTAGTTTCATAGGTAATTTACGATACAGCTTAAAATGAAGACAATACCAAGCTAAATATTTATAACGAGCGAAGACACAATCAAAAGCTGAATAAATATTCATTCGAGATGGTTCGAACGCTGTGTCCGTCCAATTAATATTCAATTAAGTGGTCAGGCAGAACAGGACATCAAAATCCTTTCAATTAGGTCTTGTTCCATCAAATGAATCCTATTTTATTGAGCGCTCGGCGCATTCCTTCCCTCGATTTACATACCCGACCTGTTTAAAATAACCACTTCATTTCGCCGGGATGATTTTGCGTGGGGTCTATTTATTATTTACATGCAAGCAGACCAGTTTCGGTGTTAAATTATAATTCGCTGTTTGTATTAAAACAACTCGTTCGTGGAAACACTTGGACGTTTTTCTCTTGTCGTTAATAACGTAATTATGTAATAAACGTTCGCCGACTCTTGCGTTACCTTTAGGTCGTGTTTGTGTACAAACTTAATAGCGTAATTTTAATAATTTAGAAATAATAGCAGGATTCGCGATGTACGATGGGATCGTGCGTTTCCGCGCGAACTTGATCGGCTACTAAATTAAGCCCTGTATTACATTAACTATATAAAATTACAATATCAAAAATGCACTAAATAATGCGTATTCTTCGTTACACTCAACTCAGTTAATAATAATTGACGATTTAATAATGGTCGTCTTGATATTTCCTATAAAATCCAATTTATTATAGCACTCATTTTCTCACGGTCGAACATACAATATTTTCCATACTTTGTGCAAATAGTAATATAGCAATTCTATTTATCTACTTTAAAGAACAATATTTTTTAATTAATTAATTTCAAATCAACCAAAAGTATGTATTCGCGGGTTCATCTTTGTTTCACAAAGCACAAATCGCGATTTGGCAAAAGAAGGACTTTTTATTGCTTTTATTCGATCAATAAATGAACAATATAATTTCTTAAAATACAAACGAGTTAATTATATAATCATAATCTCTTTTCTAGACTTCTGAAGAATGTCTTGTACATGTACATGTCGCGACATCTTTATGTCTGAAGCACAAGCTCATTTCAGTTTCCTGTTTGGTCTGATTCTAAACATGAAAGAGTTATCTATTATCACGGGGGTCCGACTCAATAGGAAAAATATGTATCACTTAGAAATGTAGGCCAAGGGGGTTAAAGGCAAGGGGTAGGCATGTTTTGTGTATCAGATCATAGAGGCCGCTAAATAGTTAGTTATTTTACAGATTGCGTTTTCATGTTGTTTTATATTTTTAGATCTTGTTCTTATGTACAGATGGCGTCTTTTTCCGAAAGGTCTATGGGTAATTCACAAAACCAAGTCGGAGTACGCATTTGAATACTTGTGTTTTCGTGAACCTACTTATTTTTTATTGTTCAATAAGTGTTTTATCATGAATCGTCGGTTTTGTGTGTTGTGTAAAAGTTCTGAGGAAAACATACAATCCTTTTGGTTTCCAAAATCAATCGCCAGGTAAGTTAAATCCAAATTGAGCGTAATCAAGCATAGAATCCGGTCCGCCGCAAGAGATATGGCCGCCGGTGTGCAATAAAAAATGGTGTATTATATATGCACGTTTTTGAGCTATTAAATTGAAAGAAATAAATTATGCTTTTAAAATTCTTACTGAATTACTTTGTAGACCTGTCAAGAAACTAAATGAGAATTTCTAAACGTGATTGTTGTTTAAAAAAACCTTTAGAGGGTATAAACTATAAACATACTGATACGTATCTCCTACTTTACATTTTTCAGGATATTATTGTTTGCTTTGTTTTGTTGAAAAGTTTGATTTTTGATGCATTTTAACAGTTTTTTTGAGAAATCTCCAATTTTGTATTCTGAGTTTATTTTCAAGTTTTTTTTTTTTAATTAGGCAAAATAATGATTAATTGTTTAGAATGATATAAAAGTCTCAGTTTGAGCAACATTAGTAAGTATCAGTTGTTAATTTTACTTTATTTTATGTTAAGGTGTCAAGAATGGCTTGCTGCTCTGGGTTTGAATATGCCACCTGAATCTGTACAGCGAAAGAAGAGAGTGTGTGCCAAACATTTCACTCGTACATCATTTCGAAACAGCCTCTGCAATTCACTCAACAGTAATGCTGTTCCGTCACTTGTGGATAAAGAGAGTGTTATGGAAAGCGTGTCACTTTTAGAACAACCAGTTCTTCAAAGTGAATGCCCTCCCACTGCATCCTTCTTTGTATTGCTTAATTTGTTTTCCCTTTAGAATTTCATTTTATTTATAGAAATTCTTTTTAAATTTTAGTTTTGTTAATTTTTAGAATTTAATTTTACTTATAGTCAGGATTTCGTTTTCTTTTTGAATGATTTTTTACATTTCATTTGTAATTATGCTGCATGAAAATGTGACTATTTCTTTACACATTCACTTATTATTATTATTATTTCTTTTTAACACTTCGGTATCATATTTGTCCTGCACCAGACAGTGGTCGTTCCGTCAAGTGTACTATAAACTTCAATCATTTGTAATGAAAAGTTTATACAAGTTGCATTACTGACTGAATGTGGTAGAATCACTTAATCACTGAAATTCTTACTGTACATTTAATATTACTGTTGTTTTTCAGTATATATCACATATAGATACTTTATATTATTTACTTCGGTAGCTGAATAGCTACGCTCTTTTCAAGTAGCATTTAAATTGGCACTATAGTACAATAATGTACACCAAAAGCAAAAAATTTGTATCAGCAGTACAAATCTTTTCACCTTTAAATGTGCAAGAACTCTTGTAGACTAATTTTCATGTTTATTTTGAATGAGAACTGTGTTAAGTACTTATTATTTTTCAAAAACGTGAAATTAAAATGCTGTTAATTTCTGTTGATATAGGAACCAATCACATAACTATATTTTAAAATGTTACAAGCTTGTTAATATTTTACAGAATATCCCCCTTGATATATTGCGCTATTATAACAATTAATTTTAATTTATTGTATTTGCATTTTATGAAGTAAAGTTATTAATCTGCATCCTTATTATTTATTTTGGTAAGTACCTATAAACCAGACACATTAATAATTCAGCAAATGTACTTGTATTTAGATTCACATTCTGCCAAATTATGAGCTAAATAGTTTGTAATTTAAATGTCACTTTGTGTTTCTAAATAAAAATACGTTTGCTGAATTATTAGTGTATTTCCCAAAACTAAAAATTAAATACAGGAATTCAAATATCCCGCCCATAATTATAATTTTTAGAGCGCCATCTAGTGTCTTAATTTTGCTTTTGTGTCGTTTTATTTTCTACATTTAATATTGGTGGTGACACCTATGATCTGATACACAAAGCTGCTTTTTTTGTGGTGGGGAAAGTATACACAAATAATACCATTGACATAACCATCTCTTGTTGATATGATCGTTGCTATTATATAGCTTGAAAAGCTCCACTAGAGATAAGAAAGTTGTTTGTGCTCCAAGAAAACTATATTCAGTCCATTGTCATTCTGAAAACTCTCTTTTAGACAAAACTCTTATATTGTGCCTGAAACTCTTATACATATTATGGAGTATTCTTCCTAACAATTAAATAGTGCGTTCTGACTGCAAGCTGATTGATAATCAGAGAAATTAAACTTGCAATCAGAACAAACAAGTGGTGTAAAAAAATGATATGCTAATGAGTGCACCGAATTTATTTTGTACCTTTTGTCACATAGGAAATTTTTATTTTCTGAGTATAACCCTGCGTTGTTGCGCCCAGTTGTGAATTTTATCCAAACAATCACTCCGCCAGGCGTTATTACTAATAGAAAATTCCCTGACATGCAAATTCTTTAGAAAAAATTCTGTAAGACACGTCATTTTGTTATTATCAATTGACAAATATTTGATGCTCTTCACGTGGGCAAACACTTCACTATCAATATCAGTGATGCGATTCTCGCTCAGATATAGTAGGTCGACATTTTTGGTACCTTTAAACGCCTCGGGGTGAATGTACCTAATTTGATTTTTCCACAGTAGGATACTCAAAGCCCCCGCCGCCGTTCTGTTTTTGCAAACTCCTGCGAAAGCACTCTTCGGTATCTCACCGATCTTATTGCCGGCAAGGAAAAGTTTGTGCAACCGTGGAACATTTTTGAACCAATTCTTGTTTAGCTTCATGATGTCATTGTCGCTTAAATCCACCAATTTTAAGTTCGGCAAGTTCCTGAAAGTGCCTTTTTCTACGTGCGTTATCCTGTTAGCGGAAAGCGTAAGGTATTTTAAGGACGGCACTTTTCTAAAAGCGTTCTTATCGATTATCATTGTCGTTCCACTATCCTGGATGCTTAGGCCCGTTAATTTTGGTAGGTTTTCGAAGGCATCATCCTCGATGGTTTCGATATTGCAAGAACGTATATTCAGTGATTTTAGCTGCGGCAAATGAGCGATGCCGTGAGTGCACAATTTTGGAATCGCCTGTGAACTGACGTCGATTGTGTGCACGTCTTTCAAGTCAATGATTTCGTCTTTTACGATTACCTGTTTTATGTCACTGCGATAATTTTTTGCCCTAGCGCGAGTGTACGTCGTTAAGTTTAAATTTTTTAAAGTTGCACAATTTTGATTGGTGACACTCGCGCCGCACAAGATTAAAACGTAAAGTATTCCGCGAAGAATTAACATCTCGTTTGTTCTCTGATTATGTACTGCATTTGTGTTAGTATCTGTAATTATTAATATCTGTTTACTAATTGGAATGGGCGATATTTTACAGATTAGCAATTAATTAGTTGCAATAAAGTCTAATAAGTCGTAGATATGATTTTTTTTAGAATCAATATAGAATTTATCAAGGCGTAGTTACGTCAAGCGTAAAGTGAAATGTGAAAGTTATTTCAAAACAAACATGTATAGGTTAATATTGAAACGAAATGATAATTATTTTTAATCAAATTTTATTTTGCACTAATACATTCTACTAGTACATATAAAAAGTTATAAAAAAAGTTTAATCACTGCTTCCTCATTCAGTATATGAGCAGTTTGTCCCACAAATGACTAAAGAAACCTTAGTGACCTCAAATCTACCCCTTATTGTCTTTTATATCAGCTTTTTTTTTTAATTATTGTTTAACTTTCTGGTACTAGTTTTCCTATTAAAGGAATATTTTTAACATACGCCATAATCAAGTCGAAAACGAGTCTTGCAGATTCTGAATAATACAAAACTAAAGAGAACAGCCAATAGTAGAACAACATCGCGAATAATCTGTCGATGACGTAAAGTCTGAAAATAAAAAGTAACTTGAAATGTAGTACATATTTCTTGTCAAACAAACTGATTAAAATGAACTTTGAAAAAATAGTTTCTCAGGAAATAGTCAATCTTTTAAGTTTTATTACCACAAGTACTTACATTTTTTGTTGTATTCTACATCTGGTTAAGGAACTCATATTCTCTTTTAAGCAGTATTGTCTCGCACCTAAAATATTGTATACCATATACTCATCAAATGAACATATTTTAAAGTCCATCATAAACATCTTTTTGTCAAAAGCGTTTAACTCATCGGTTAAAGACAGAAACCGTTGGCTTCGAAATACCCACTGCCTTGTAGTGAAGAACTGCAGCAGTTCTAAACCATTGTGTATTTTACGCTGCAACCTTATCATACTAAAAATTAACGAAATTAATTAAATTAAAAAAACAAAAATACTGGAAGTATTACAAACGTTCCTGTCGGAATATGAAGAGGAGACAATCGATTAAAATGGCGGGAATCCAGTGCAAGAAAACCGTGCATATCAAGTGCCAAATGTATGAAGACCTCATGTTCCCATCCGGGTACCAAATTTGCATTTCAAACGGATAATTGTGCACGTGTTTCTTTCCAAGGTTTAGAACTTCCGACCAAGTTATGCTCACAACTTCGTCGTTCGTCATATTATACACAGGCACTTCTTTCGGTCTGGAATGTATCAGTTTCTAGGAGAATTTCGAAAATTGTTGCTCTTACTGTTCGCGAGCCGATCCGAGTTTCCAGGCTGCTACGATAATTCCGTTTATGGAAATATCAACGGGAACCACTTGAGCTCGGTTTTCTCCAGTGCAATGCATGGAGCGTATTACACCCTTACCAGCTCCTACCAAGACACCCATCGGGCCGTTCAGACTATCCACCCAACCTGGGAATGGTTCTGCGGCTGTCGGAGTTACTGCGACAAAAAAAATTATTCAAAATCAAAAGGGAAAATACTATCTCACCAATTGAGGGACGGATTATTGCAATTCGCATATGTTTTGCTTCGTTTACCACTAAAACTTCTGCTAGCCTCTTGGTGTATGTGTAAGTGTTGGGGTGAGGTTTAATCAATTCGGGTGTTGCTTTAATCACTGCTTCGTGTTTCATCCATTTCACTAGGTTGATTACATCCCTCGGATTATCTGGACTTGGATATACCTAACAAAGTTGTATGTGCGGATTTTATTTCCGAATCGTGTTATGTAATAAGTGTTCGTGTGGTTTTACACGAAACATCTATTACCTTCTCTTCGAATACTTCGATATCGGCAGAGCAGAATGCCGTGCTTAAGTGAATAAAAGCTCGCACATCTTTGATTTTTTTACAGAAATTGAGGACCCTTTCAGTTCCAGCTAAGTTCATTTCCACGGCATCTTTAAGATTGGCTTCGAGTCTTAAAGTAGCAGCTAGATGAAATATGACGGAAACATTGTTAATTATCGCGTTGATATTCTCCTCACTGAGTCCTAAACCTTCTGAAGATAAGTCGCCGTCGACGGGCTGCAGCTTCTTCAAGACATCGGGACATAAATTTCGTAAACGTTCAAAAAGCTGAAAAATATTATTTTTTTACAATTGCTCAAAAAATGGGCATTTACGCATTAGTTTCAGTGCGCAAAACACGCGTTTTTTTCACCGTTAAAAGAAATTTTGGCGCACTGTGAAAAAAAGAATTTCTGACATTTCTAATAGTAGGTATACTCTGTTCACGATCTTTTTGCATACATTTTTGTTGATACCACAAAAAATATACTTGTCAGAAATTTGATTGACGTTCGTTTTTAATTTTGTGGTTACGTTTTTGAACACTGCCACTGCCAATGTTGCCATTTCAATTGTGCTGAACAAAGTATTCCATGAAAACGAGAAATATCGTCTCGAACAAACGTTTAATGTTAATTATTTTTTTCATTGAGAAAGTTTGGGGTGAGGTATGTTCTTTGCGTGTTCTTAATCAACAATTGTGCCACAAAGCGAAGAAGTGTTTCTTTATTAACAAATCTGACTCCAGATATAATAAACGATAATGACAGAATGTTTGTTTGTGTTTTCATAGAATCTTGTGCACAGTGGTGTAGCTAAATGGATCTTGCTACTTGTGCAGCGGGTGGAGAGGTATATCAGCTTGTGCGACCCGTGAGGCTGGCTTGTTCAGCCAGAAGTTTTTTTTTCGGGTTTGTTCAGACTCGGATTTCTTCACTGCCGACGTTTCGTTCTTCGTTGCAGAAGAATTTCCTCAGGGCTGCTGCTGTTGGTCTTGCTGCTGCTTTGCGTTAGTCGTTGAGACGCGAAGCAGCAGCAAGACCAACAGCAGCAGCCCTGAGGAAGTTCTTCTGCAACGAAGAACGAAACGTCGGCAGTGAAGAAATCCGAGACACGCGGTTCCAACCGGAAGCCAAGAATTCAACAATGGACGACGGCCGCGGAAGCCTTCAAGTTAAAATACATATACCTACTTTAGAAAATGGGGCTTATTTAATTTATGTAAGCCTTACTCCATGCATATCTATCAACCTGCTTATAATTTTATCTTGTGTGAAATCTGGACGATCCTTTTTATAATAATTGTAGGCTTTTTTTATGGCTCGCTTGGTTTGCCCGCTTATAATTTTCGGCATTTTGACAGGATTAAAAAATGTAATTAAATAATTAGTTATTTGTTTTAATTTACTTTGATCATGGCATTGTAGTTCAAGTTTATTTAAGTATTGGGAACATAGTCAATAGAGCTGACGTGACAATGTCATAAGCAAGAAGTGGCGTCGTTTTTCGCGAATTGTGAAAATCCAGGAAAAATGTTGGATAGTGATTATAAAAATGAGTTTACGTGCACTCCACCTGAGTTACGGGAGGCCGCAGAAAGAGCAGAAGAATGTTTGTTGATTGAGTTGTTGTCCATAATTAGGTGCATTAGTTGATGAAGTGAAAGAATGTTTGTTGCCCCAAAAAAGTAAGGCAAGGTACGAAACGGCTTACAATCTTTTCAAGGGCTGGTGCAGCTCGAGTAATTTATCTTTGGCTTCAACGACATCAGCACATCAGGAAATCACTGTTTTTTCACCAACAGGTCAACAGGGATTTCAACAGGGATTGCATTTTTCAGTTTCAACGTATAATAATCCAAATGTAACAATTAATTTTAATAAATAGTTCGATAAAAATTAGCACCTTTTTTCCAAATAATAAAATGAGAAGGTAGTTCAATGTTGGTTTTTTTCTTTCCACTTTAGGGCGGAAAGTGGTTACTTTCCACCCAGGTAGAAAATGACAGTTAGTAATCGTCAATTTTCGAACTGACAAAGACGTCAGAAATAATGTCATTAATATATAGTTGAAAATATTATTTACATTAGTAATTACGGAAACCCGTGCAACAGTTACTTAAAAAAATAATGCTGCCTTTTTTTTATGAATTCAATGCAATTGTAGAAAAAAAGTTGTTTATATTACGTACGCAAAGCCAGTTTTTTGAACTTTCGAATGTAACCTAACATTCTCAAGCTCAAAAAAACCTTTGCTTTGCGCACTTAATATAAAAATAACTATTAGCTACCATCAAATGGGTAATTAAAAACTGTCAATTAAGAAAAAAGTGGTTATTAATTTTGCTTCAAACTGCTTGTAATAAACGTCTGAGTTGTAAATGGTCAAGGTTAACAATGAACAATTAGTGTTGTTTTGGTTGTCGACCTTTGAGAGGAGGTCTTTAAAGATAGTTATACTTGCCGGCAAGGCGAACATAATTTTCAATCTTTCATCGATCGTCTTTCCTCGTTTGGGCCTCATCAGAACATAAATTTTGTCTATTTTTGGACACGAGTACAGGAGTTTCTCGATCAGCACTTTTCCCATAAAACCAGTTCCGCCTGTCACGAAAATAGACCTTTCGTTGTACCACTCCGCGACCACACTCTTATCTTCGTCCATTCTTCTGTCAAAAACAAATTAATTAAATTTAAACACTTAAAAAAAACATGGACTATCACTAGGGAGTGCAAACAAGTTTTCTCGCTATTGCATAACTTTCGCAATTGCTTGAAAATACATAAGTGGTAAATTTCGCAAATAATTAATTAATTGGTTATCAACTTCCTGCTTATAATTAAATATTGCGTCTAAGAAAGTAATTGCGCTAATTAAATTTTTTACTTTGCTAAAAGAAACTTTATACTTTAACCAGGCAAAACGATGCAATTGAACGTCATAATTGTTGCAGTTATAACCAGTGGCGAAGCAAGAAATAAGGGAATCTGAAATCTTTGAATTTACGCAAATATATAATCAGAAATGTTTCACACCGTGGTTTGTTGAGAACTAAGTGATAATGAAAAAACATAACAAACACTTTGAAATTAATTGTTGACCTTGAGGATGGCAGGTTAATTTTAGAAGCAGTCGGTCAAGGATTCTCAGTTGATTCTGTTTGAAAAATAAAATATTAATTTAAAATTAGGCAATTTTGAACTTTTAAATGTTAAAAGCTTTCACTTCGTTATCCATTTTAAACTTGAACTTGTTTTCAATAATCTTTTGTGTATGGAAGTCGATTGCCTTATTGCCACAAATTACAAAAGAACATATTTTTCTACGGTTTTCAAATAGCACAAAATTTAACTAGTTTACATAATTTGTAATACATAAACGAGATTACATTGGTGAATACCGGTTTTCTAATAAACTGTACAAGGTGGGCCAAATTCGACACTTTTAATAGGAAATACCTATTTTTAGAAGAGTTAGACAAAAACTAACCTCGGTCCCTGAAGCTTGATTTTGAAGTCAAAATTAATGGTGAAGACTGCATTTCGATATCTTGTACCGCTTAGGAGCTACATGATACCTTTCAAGATTCTACGATTTCTAAAAGCCTCTATAACTTTTTTATTTATGAAAATTTTTGATTTGTATAAAAACTTCATTAAGGCACTTTTTCATGCAGAACTCATTGCTCCAAATTATTTTTTTCTAAAGTGCTCAATATTTGAGATATTAGCACGAACTTTGATTTTTTATATGGAACACCCTATATATTTTTACACTTTTGAAAAGAGCATAAAATTCTATTTACAAAATATGAAACAGTTTTTGAAATATAGAGCTTCAAAGTTTTAATCAAAAATTTAATTGATTGAAGTAGGCTGTGGATGACGATAATTAAGCGATTTAAGTTTTTGTAATTTCCTGGTAGGCCGCTGTCAAAATTTGACACAATCTCTTACAGTATTTGCATTTCTCTTGAATTTTACTATTTTTATAAATAATAATAATATTTATTAATTGCCCAACATAAAAAAATTCCAATTACAAGGCAAACATAAAAGCAATGAAATGTGATTAAAAAATTAAAATCAAATAAAAGTAAGCATCATATAACAGAAAAAAAAAATAACTAAATTCAAAACGCAGAAAACGTAAAAATAATTAAGCACTAAAACTATGGCTAGATCCAAGCGCAAGCAAAAAGAGAATAAGAAATAAACAGAAGTTAACCATAAAAATTAACATTGTTAAATTTAGGCGCGCTAGACCTCTAGGGCCCAGTATTTCAATCAGGAGTCAACCCCAACCCTCAGCCTGTTGCCATGGCAACAATTGTAAAAGCATACGTTTCTATTGAAACAAAGACAAACCACAGGTCAAGAGCTAACTCGTGATTGAAATACCGGCCGTAAGCAAACAGCAAAAATCTACTGGAAAAAACTAACTAAACAGGCATGTATTAACTCTACAAACAGTTAATAACGTTGTTAATTATAATCCCAGAAAGTAAAAAGAGTTGAAGGCAAAACTACACTAAAACTAAAACTAAACTATACTAAAGCAACATGGCTAACATCAAGACCTAATTTCGATTTACAAAATCAAGTAACACAGATAGGGTATAAAAATATGTCTCCTTTGAACAAAAGTTATTATAAGTAGAACATAATAAATACTTCGGAGATCTCATTAAAATATTAGTTCTCGGCGTGGAGATATAAAACGTAGGAGAATCTCTAGCTGCAGCTCTGGGAACCAGAAAATGTAATTTGTTTAACAAGTATTGACAATCAATTTGATTGTGTACCAATTTATATAAGAATGTAACTGCTATACAATTCCTACGGGTATCAAGGGCTGGGACTGCAAAAGTTGAAAGTAGTTGATTGTGAGCAAAGCCCCTAGCAGGATATTCTTTATAATTCTTGAACCAGCAGTTATAAATAGGGAACCAAATAAGCACACAATACTCAAACCTTACTAATTAAAGAGTAGTACAGAGATTTTAAGGCGTTAATATCAGAGAAAGACTTGCAATTTCTTATGATGAAGCCAAGAAGTTTCACTCCAATGATAACAATGAATCGAATATGTGGAGAAAAAGTGATTTCTGCATCAAAGATTACCCCTAGGTCCTTAATTTCGCTAACACGAGTAATAGAAACATGGTCAATTTTATAATGAAATAGATATTTATTTTTACATCTAGAAAAGGACATGACACGACATTTGTCGATGTTGAGCTGAAGGTTATTATCGGCAGACTACTGGATGACTGATTTAATGTTTAATGTTTAATCGAACTCCAGGGACCGAGGTCAGTTTTTGTCTAACTCTTCTAAAAATAGGTGTTTCCTATTAAAAGTGTCTAATTTGGCCCACCTGTAACAGGTGGCCCAACGATGCGTATTCCTTCTATAAAGCCTAGGGCAAAAAAAAAGAAAAAAATCGATAAACAAATTTATACTAGACAATACGCGGTATATTGTAAAATTATTTTCAATTATACAGAGTGATCAGAAAATTGGTGACTCGTGGAAACCAATTTTTTTTTTAATTGAACACCCTATATATTTTTAGATATTTGGATGCACCACGGTGAGCTGATTACAATGGCATAAATATATATAGATTTCATTGAACTACTTTCGTAAAATAATTTTTTATCTTAAAAAATTCTTCAAAAATTCAATCAGTTTCTGATTTCTGAGATAACACTGATCAACGAAAACTTAACGCGATATTTTTAGGACTTTGGCCTATGGCGATGGATACTTACGCAACATTCGCTATCTCATTTTTTTTAAATGGAACGACCTACTTTTTATTTTAGAAATCGATAGCACTTAAATGCAGCTTTCTGATGATATAAGGTTATATACCTTTATTTTTAATAGTTTCGTCACTAGATTTTTTTTCACAATTATTTGAATGGTCGCCTTTTTAAACTATACATCCGCACATCTGATGTCACCACCAGTCGGAATATGTATTTTACAAATTTCAAATTTACGTCTGTTAATTAAGTCTACTGTTTAAAAAAAATAAATAAAAAATTCCGAAAGTTCGGTAACAAATATTAAGTTCGATCAAAATTTTCTAAAATTAAGTAAGAGCTAGTTTCATAATGAAATCCAAAGGAGGATATCTGTAAACAAATATGTTTCCATATTCGTTTTTAAAATACGAATAATATTAGGATATCTGTTTGCATTATACGGGCGATCTGTACTTACGAAACATTACTTTTTATTTCTGAAATGGATAGCAGTTAAATATAGCTCTCTGCTGATATATGGTTAAATACCTTTATTTTTTAATTATATTTTTAATTTAAAAGAGGCTTTAAAATAATAATAATAATATTTAATTCATACTTTTGCCATTTATAAAATGGATATACATGTCAAAGTTATGGTAGTTAAACCTAACCTAGTGATACATGATATGGAAAGCATTATGATCAATATCATCGTTAAGATATTCTGAAATAGAATAATAGCTTCTGCTTAGAAGGAATCTTAAACACTCTACTATTTTGAGTTCTGATCGTTTCTGGGAGCTTGTTGAAAAATTTGATACCCATATAAGATGGTGCGCGTTCAAATTGTTTGGAATGATGTGATGGAATTACAAATAAATCTTTGGAGCGTGTATCATAGTCATGATAGTGAGAGTTTAGAACAAGTTCATCACAGTTCAATTTGACATAAAGTAGACATTTAAATATGTAAAGAGCCGGAAACGTAAGCAGCTTATTTTCTTGAAAAGTCTCTTTGCATGAATTTCTATGTTCTATGTTAAATATTAGTCTTATAATACGTTTCTGCGCCACGAATACCCTCTTGCTGTTTACAGCCATTATACGAAAGGTGAGAATACGCCATGGCGTAGTACAGATCAACTAGTTTATCGGAAGTCAGGATCCTCTTCAACTGGGAAATAGCAAAGTAAACTTTACTAAGTTGATTACATACCGCATTTATTTGATCTTGCAAGGTTAATTGCTCGTCCACTATTAATCCAAGAAATTTAGTAGTTCGAGAGGGATCTATTTAATCTATCTAATTAAAGTCAGATTCATGGTGGATTTCACAAATGTTACTTAAATTTAATCGTGGGTTAAAAGTAAACGTTGTTATGGTTACATGTGCTGAAGGTATAGGAATGATTATTCTTAAGCAATGATTAAGTTTAATTAACTTTTGTGAAACCCAGTATCAGACGTGTAAACAAATGTGTTTTCATATTTGTTTTTACATCAAAAATTAACTTTAAATTTAAAATCCTTTAAATTCCATTATGAAACTGGTCCTTAGTAAAATATATTTTAAAAAGTATGTCATGAAAACAAAATTTGAAAAATTTAACAAATGTAATTCTTGACTGCGTTCGAAAGTTATAGTTATAGTTATAAGAAGATATGGTTCATATGATTTACATATTAAGATGTAATAGAAATTGTCTTCTTGCCTCCAGAATTTACAGTGAAAGATATCTAGACCGTCGTTCTATTAAAGTAGAATGTTTCAGAAGCCTAAAGAGACGTTTTGAACAAAGCGACAGTGTTCATTACAAGAAGAAATTCGTTAATGACCCAAACACAACACATGAGGATAATCAGTTTACAGTCCTGGCAACAATAACAGAAAATCCAAATATAAGGTCACGCGAAATAAGCAAGATAACAGATATCAGTAAGACCAGTGTCCAAAGAATTATATAAAAAAAAACATAAATGTCACCCATACTATATTTCTTTACAACAGGATTTACATGGCGACGACTTTCAAAATAGAAAAACCAACCAAATTTTTTTCGTAAGTACAGATCGCTCGGTATAATGCAAAAAGATATCTTAATTTTGTTCACATTTTCATATAGGCCAAAGTCCTAAAAATATCGCGTTAAATTTTCGTTGATCTGTGTTATCTCAGTAATCAGAAATTTATATGCAAACTGACTTTTGAAGAATTTTTTAAGAAAAAAAAATTATTTTACGAAAGTAGTTCAATGAAATCTATATATATTTATGCCGTTGTAATCCCTTTACTGCGGCGCATCTAAATATCTAAAAATGTGTAGGGTATTCTATTTAAAAAAATTGGTTTCCATGAGTCCATAATTTTCTGATCACTCTGTATAATTGAAAATAATTTTACAATATGCCGCGAATTATCTAGTACAAATTTCTTCATTGATTTTTTTCTTAATTTTTTTGCTATAGGCCTCACAGAAGAAATACGCATCGTTGGGCCAACCTGTACATAATTTTTCTATTACTATTTTTATGTTGAATAACGTCAATGTGTTGTGAAATAAAAAATATTAAAAACAACAAATAATAAATTGATATTTTATTAATTCATGTGAACCGTAAGCCTGTAAAATATTATTTTCGCTTACCTAAGAGAGAATTGAGTGATGTAACTAAAAATTCCGCCGTTGAATCTCTGTACGGGCAATTGCCTAGCATAAAATAAATAAACTATATCGAGTGACAGTGAAAGGGGAATATGAAATCGCCTCACGCCCAAGATGTACTTCCGGTTGTAACTTGTAATATTCCACAGAGTTAATAGTTATGCAGAATTCATGCACATGCGTTTAAAAAAATTAAGAACTCGCACGACCCACATCTAACGTGCAAGAACGTTAAAATGGATTCAATATAAGGTAAACACTTTCACGTGTTTTTATTCTAAAATTTTGGGTGTAGGCACTTAATTAACATTTTATGACTGCAGTATAAGTGAAAATTCTAGCTGAACGTAAATTAATACCTCACACGATTTCCAACGAAAAGAAAACTTTCTATGTAACGCTTACATAAATGAGTAAAAATATTATAATGTCTTCTCAAACTTGTGTAAATTACTCCTACATTAAGTTTGAAATGATTTTTCTTCGCGAAACGATACATTGCGCAATATCGTAACTAATTTGGAGGAAGTAGGAACTATTTATAAATCAACGTTAGTAAAGGGGTAAGAAAAGAAAAGACATTGGATTATCAAAATATTAAAAAAAACTATACTAAACGTATTGTTTAGTAAGTTCGTTTCCAATTCACTATCAATTGTGCCAATTTTGACCAGATGAAAGGGTAACTTTACAAAATGCATTACTTTGATTTTGTGCAAAAATAAATCTTGTCTTCGAAATGATACCTTACATTTGCAGACCTAGATTACTTTACACGCTGATAAAATATTATATCTTCCTATGTAGGATAACCCGTGTACAGAAATATTTATGCAAAATAAGTAACTTTCTAGGAATTCAATTTACTACATAAGTTGGTCGTCATTTTAGGTTAGCTTTCGCTTTTCGGTTAATCGATTGCTGTAATTATCCATTACATTTTCCTAGTTTTAATGTCGCAGTATTTGATAATAATAAAAAAATAACAAAATCAATACACCTAAAAAGGTAGTTTCTTTTAAAGAAATTAAGGAAAATATTTAAATATTACTTGCGATTGTAAAAAAAAATAAACATGGTATATTATAACATTAATTTTTTAAAATTTGATTCGTATTAATATTTCCAGCACAGTTGTAGCGATTACGATAAGGATAAAGTTAAAATCTGACAAATTCTTGAAACTTGAAGATGGTTCGACTCACTGAAGTCCTTTAATTAAGAAGGAAACTATGAAGCTATATCTAAGTGTTATAAAATTGCTCGGAGAATAATAATTACAGATTCACTTCATAAACTTTTAACGGACAAGAAAGCACGTTAATTAAAAATTTTAATTGTGTATAATTTTCTTAAGCGATACAGGCGAGCTTCTCAACTTTACTGTGAATAAAATAACTCCAACAGTGCCTGTAATAACGATTAGTAATGCTTACGAATCGAGGCCGAATAATACTGATCATTCAACTAATAAATAAAAACCAGTTTCCGATGCGCTATTCGTCTGGGCGTTATTTTTATTCAATTTAGATTTATTTATTTTAAGTCTCTCATTTTAAATTAGAGATTTATTTATTTATTTTTTATTAATTTAGAAGAAACAGAAAAATGCACAAATAAATAAACTATAAATATATTTTCCGTGTTTCAGTTTTTACTTTTTTTCAGACTGATTTCTTTAAATTTACTTGAAACTATTTGCTTACCTGCAAAATCAAACGTTTAGCAGTTTTATTTCACTTTGTAATTAGGTTTGCCTAACTTAAGGAGAAAAAAAAACGAACCCACGAATTCGACTATCAGTCTGCAGTCGTTGGATTGCTGTCGGATACTAAGTAAACTTTCCTCTCAGTTTGGAGGAAAACTACCGCCTGCCTTTCTTCAACTTTTACAATTTGGTTTCAACGCACCGTGTCAGCGTGTTTACGTAACTAATTATAACTGGGTTAATTATTCTGGAGGTGATAAAATGAGAGATGAGAATTAAACTTGTTGCTATAAGCTGCAATAGTATATACATACTTAATTTATGTACAACGTTATCTCACATAGAATTATATCACTTTTAGGTCGTAATATCACCAATAATCCTTTTATTACTGTCTAGTAATAAAATTGAACAAGAGATTTTTATTCCCTTTCTAGAAAGTGTTAATAAATGGTAATCTTAGCATGTTTAAAATTTATTTATTAATACTTTCTAGAAAGGGAATAAAAATCTCTTGTTCAGTGAGGCCGGTATTTAGCGATGCCTTAGGCCTAAGCAAGAATAAATCAGTAATTAATAAATTACAGTTTTTGTTAATTATTTTCCGTTTTTTCCTGAACTTCACTTCTGATACAATTCTCATTAACGACATTCTCAGAATGATA
Organism: Serrognathus titanus; assembly: GCA_039766575.1. Taxonomy (NCBI): domain Eukaryota; kingdom Metazoa; phylum Arthropoda; class Insecta; order Coleoptera; family Lucanidae; genus Serrognathus; species Serrognathus titanus. Next base: position 4,510,501 of record CM077911.1, read on the forward strand.
AAAAGTCTGCCTACAGAAAATAGAACGAAAAACAAAAAATATTAACATCTTCTGTGATTTACTAAGGTAATCATAGTTTACTATCATATTTGTGTCTTTAAAAATGTCTTAATGAAGAGTAAGAATCATAACAAAAAGAAACTAATTTCTTTTAGAAAATGGGATCCATTAAAATAAAAACAAATACGGCATTTTTTTACATAATTTCACCATAATCGTCGTTACGGTGAAATTCTCCGTCTGTCTAATGTGTTTACTTTCTATTTTATACAATCGCACTTTGTGAACTAAGCAATATAATACGTTCTTCGCATTTTTTGTTTTATAAAATCTTCCAGGAATGTTTTTAAAACTTTTTTTAAATACTAATAGCATTATTGTTGGAAACTTTCGATGATTTTTTGGACGTCAATATTTTCATTTAATACACAGGCAAAAAATTCATCAATGTTATTTTTAAATTAATATTCATTTGAGGAAACTTTTATAGGAACAAAATGATTTCTACATTCATAACATCATAACATAGAGCTTTCAAAATTGCTTAATCTCTATCTTAACTAATAATATAATCGGCCTAATTATTCGTAGATTTAATTACATATTTTCGACTTACCGGGAGGAGATAAATAAATTTTCAGAGGGAGGAGCTCCAAAAATTATATAAATATGTAATCCTGGATTACGCCCCTTTACTTTTGTGACTGTATTCAAACAGTAACAGTGCTATTTTCCTGATGTCAGAGGTGTTTTTACGTCTTGTGTGATTGTGTTCTTGTTGTTGTCGATTTTTTTGAGTAACAATTGAGAAATATAGGTGTATTTTTGAAGATTGGGTTAAGAATAAACTCTGTCAAAGGAATAAAAAATAAAACAAGGAAAGAAAAAAAGCAGCACACGTGTTTTAAAAATTGGACCAAAACTTCAACTTCCATGGAAAGTCATATGTATTAGAGGGATTCCAATCATCAATGCAATGCATAGTTTAATGTATGGTAAAATTATAGGCGACGGTGACAGTAGCATATATAGAAAAATTCGTGATGCTAAACCCTACGGTCCTAACATTTTTATTGAAAAAATAGAAAGTCGTAATAATGTTTTACGTAACTATTGCAACAAATTAAGGGATATTTCAAAAACGTCTGGACAAAACATATTTTTAAGACAAGTTATAAGTAACAATATCACTAAATTTCGAACAGCTATCACAAGTGCCAATAAAATATCGGAAAAAAGAGAATTTGCCAATACAAAATCGAATCCAAAATTTAAAAAATGATATTCTAAATGGACCGCATCATATTTTTAACGACCATTCAAAATGTGAAAAATATTTTTGTAAAAAAGCTGGTGAAGACAGTCCGATTGCGTGGAATGAATTTTGTAATAGCCCACTAAACATAAATTTTGCTAAACATTTAAATCGTGTAGTTTATTAAATGACGTTGATAACAACTCCACAGAAAATTTTAATTCACTTGTTAACAAACGTGGGAGGAAAAAGAATTAATTACAGTTTCAGAGGTTCATATGAAGGAAGATGTTATGCGGCAGTAATAGACTATAATAAAGACGGTACGTTTATAACAGAAATAATAAAATGTGTAGTAACAATAACAATAGTATTGGGGAATTTTCAAGATAGTATTTAGAAAAACGATATTAAACTCAGAAATAAATCGTCGGTTAAAAGAAAAAAACATTCCTTCCACGATGGACACTCAGATTACGGTTGCGATCCTTCGCAAGATATGTCAGATATGACAGCAGGAGAATATTATGTAGCAAAGAATTTTTTTTAAATGATCTTTACAATTGCGATGCAGATACTGTTCAAAAGAATAAGTTAGGGTAACATACAAATCCTGAGTGGTTTAAGGAGAAATTTACCGGACTGACGGCAAGTAATTTTGGAAAAATTTGTAATATGAGTTATCGACAAATACTATTAACACAGTACAAGCCATTTTGTATTCGCAAACAAGTGGACAAATAGAAAATTACCCAAAAATCATTGCAAAATGGAATTCATAATGAAGCAAAAGCTATAGAAAAATTTACAGCTAAGTTCAATTTATCGGTCGCAAAATGTAGATCATCATACAAACTTTTTAGCAGCATTCCCGAATGGACTGGTAGCTGATGATGCGATAATAGAGGTAAAATGTCCGTATTCAGGGCGAAATATAAACTATTTTAGAAGCAATAAGAGCAAAAGTCATAACTTAACTAGATGTTTCAGGGTCAATTACATATTAGTAATAGACAATTTTGCTATTTCGTTGTATATGCGGAGAAAGATTTAGTATGTCACATTATTGAAAAAAAACGATGATTTTTGGAATTCAGAAATGCTGGACATTTTTGAGCGTTTTTATATAAAAGCTTTGTTACCGGAAATAATAGATCTGCGGTTGAAAAGGAATCGGACGATTAGAAATATTTAAGAAAAGACTTGTGAGGGTATGTACCATCGGCACAACTAATAATGTCATAGGGAAAATAGCTTATAAGAAACAGCCTATCTTCTTTAAGTTTACCACCAGGATCGGACCGCAATAAATCTGCAGTAGTTAAATTTTATTACAAGCAAATACATACAATGATTATCGCAAAAGAGGTCGGGTGTTGTTATTAAGCTGGGATCTGTCATGCGGCATTCTCTTCAATCTTTCGATTTACTCTAACTCAGAGGTTTAATTTAATTTCAGGTTTCCTAAACGTTTAATAAAATTCTCAGAATTCAACAAAAATTACACAATCATATAACTAGAACTGTTTTCATCTATTATAGTTGTGTCAACAGCGAATGTCTAACCACCTCCAGTTTTGAAATTCTAAAATTTGCAATATCAGAGTAAATAAACTCTTTAGTAAATTGTTAGTGTTAAGCATTAAGTAATAATTTATGTTTTTAATTGTTAATAGCTATTAAAATGTCTTTTTATGGTAAAACATATTATAAACGATCTTAATTATTCATGCCCATTTCGCTGGGATTCGTAGAAAGTACTTAGCAGATCTAGAAAATTTCCTAATGGGTTTTACAACTTTTATACTTTCTAATCTGTTTCTTAATTCAATCTTTTATTGTATTTAGCATGCATTTCTCTGTCAACAATAATTGAATTTAGGGAAAAGCTAAGTTCTAATGAAAATTAAAAATACTTTTTTATAGCGAACGTTAAAGTGTGCTTTGTCCAACTCAAAATAGTGGATAAAATGGAATTTTAACAGCAAGGGTAGATAAAATACTTTAATTTTGTTATTTGAATTAATAAATATTACAACTTAATCATAGCAACAACCCACACTAGTTACTGGGATCATTCATGATCATACAACGCGATTTTGACACATGACTGTTCTTTTTATTTTTCTGCGAAATTGTTTAAGTTTTAACGTTCGCTATAAAAAAAATTGAGTGTTACACACGACGGTAAAATTTAATTATCGACTCGTGAAAATTAATTTTACCGTCTTATATAACAAATAACTATTAAAACGTTAAAGCTTAAAATACAAATAAATCATTTTTTTATATTTATATCATATTTTATTGTATTTTATTTATGTTATAATGAAAGTATAACCATATTACCTCAACTAAGGAAAAGTATTAACATTTTTTAGGACTGTCACCGCAATTCGCCACAGCTCAATTTGAAGATACTTTTCATTAGAAAAATAAATTGTCTTCGGGCGCAAGAAAATTTTACCTGGTTTGCGGTTGATGTTTATTTTTTGATTATCTATAACGGGGGTTAGTATTATTTACGACCCTGACAGTAATTATTGAGGTCCGTGGTAATCCACCCGTTGTAAAATGTAAACCCGCTCCATTAACTATTTCTTAAAGGAGATATGCTGTAGTATAAATTTTTGTGCTTTTACTTTCCCTATGACATTATTAGTTACGCCGATAGTACATATTTCATATATTTCACTTTTTAATTATTTTGAAGTAGAATAGGGCAACTTGAAGATACCTAATCAATCTGTTTTTAATCAAAATGATTAAGTCAAAATTTATTTAGAGTCGGTGATAGAACGTTGTAACGTAATGCTCGCATTACAAAATTCGAATTCAAATATTCGTTGTCAATATCCCAGACATCGTCCTTTGGCAAGTGGACTCCCGCTGTGGCTCAGATAATGGATCATAAATCATCCTAACATTGTATATAAAGTCGCCTAATTCATTCGTTTTTTCGGACTGTTATCGGACCTTTTAATTGCCAATTTAACTGTAAACGTTCATGTTTTACTTTAAAAAAATGTCTCCGCGTTAGATATTAAGCTATCCTATAAATTCCATTGAAAAATTTTGTTTTGTTACCGAGAAAAACGGATTCTTAGTTTTCCACAAAAACAGTAATAATAAAAAAACTACTTATATTAAAAAAAAAGAAAATGTCTCCGCGCTGTAGTTTACAAAAACGAACCTTTCTAGATTCCAAGCGTTTTTTCAACTATAAAAATACGCCCGTAAAACGTTTTCTACGATTGTACTATTTCACTATAATTCCAGTGGAGCCTTAGCATAGCAACTTGTATCATTCAGAAACTGATTCAGTGTAGTCGTGCTATGCGTTCTACATTATTGTGTAACGAGTTGCCTATTTATCTTTATGATTTTTATTATGACATATTATTATTTTCCAAAGCTAATAAAACATTATTAAACTACAAAAGTTAGAAACTACATTTCAAAATTATTACAGAATTAACGATGTATTAACAAATTATGCAGAAGTCTTTAGTGTATTTTGTTTTTAATTTTACATTGTCGACGTTCGATAAAAAAAGTTCGATATTTTTGTGTGTTTAAAACTGCATTTAAGTAGTTCATTGGCTCACAATAAAATCATAAATTTCTTTCAGTAACAAGTACACATGAACCATATTTTAAATATAAGCATATTTTGAACATAAGTTGAATTTCAGGCGAGGAAAGGTTTCTTTTTTGTTTCAGTTGTTTCACAAATAATTAATTACTGTGTTAATTTGAAGCATATAAATTGTTGACACCTTGTGCTAAATTTACATCGAACGTGGTTGCAAAACTCTGCTTAGAATCGCACAGTAACATATACTATAAATACTTATAACAACCGCTTTTAATTAACACGCGTCTAGAATTAGTGTCTGCGAGATCGAAATCAATGCAAAAGAATTGTTTTTCGCTATTAGTAATTTGCTTCATTTAAAGATAAACTCGTAAAGTAATTGTGCATCAACTGTATCCAATTTATTTTTATTAAGTAAGCCAAAAACTTTCAGACTTTCTAATAAAAATATAATTTAGCTATTGGCAACATAAACATTATAAATTTTATATGCGTAGCCTGGCAAACATTCAAAAATTCAGACTTCTCACCATCTGCACTATTTCATCAACAAATAATTTTTATTCTCGCATAACATAAAAAAATTATTAAGAACATTCTGAAAGTGTAAATTCTATTTGCTTGATTTTTGCCCATAAACTTTCCACTTCAATAAAGTTTGTACCAAGTTTCACCATTAACTGTGTTTATTCTTTTTTAATTTGAAAATTAAAACGGAATTTTTCTTGCATTCTATGATTTTGTAACGTAACGTACGTTTAGGTCAGTTTCTTAACACAACAAGGAACTTGTGCTTCATTTACTTCACATAATTAATTTCTTAAAGTCTATATTAAAAACAATTTTAATTCGAATATATTTTAGAATTAAAAGATTTGTTATCGAACATTCACAAATAGATATGCCCACATGACTTGCATGTATTTAGTTACATATTCAGGTGAAGTTTGCCAAATTTTATAAAGCAGCTGAGCTTGTTGGCATAGGTTGGTTCGGTTCTTAAATGTTAACATAAATGATGGAATTTGATCGAAAACCTGAAGGTATGATAATTAAATAATTTTATTATCACAGCATGTTTAGATAATGGAGTTACTTGCTTACTAATCATCTCCTTCTCCCCCTCTTTCACATTTCAGTGTTGAAGACTGTAGGTTCTTTTATAATTTTTCCTGTCTCCTGAAATTTTGCGCTTTTCAATATGAAACTGAGTTCCTACCCTAAATAATTTATAACAAAACGAAAAACGATTTCTTGCTTAATTTTGAAGTCTTGGATTTCTTGATAATTTGTTTTACAATTTTTAAACAGCCAAACATACTATTTAACTGCTAGATCGTTATCGCTGTAAAAAATGTGCATTTATGCAACAATTAGTTCAGAATATTTTATTCAACGTTTTAGGTTTGCTTTCAAGGCAAATTTTACTGACAAATATTCAACCACCGTCACCGAATGAAACGAACAAAGTTACCATCGTTGGTGTTGGTGATGTTGGAATGGCATGTGCTTTCAGCATCCTTACACAGGTAAATAAATTATTTAACACAAACCATATTTCGTACAGTCGCAACCAAAAGTAATGTCACAGGAAGAAAGAGTCTGCCTTTATCGTCTCGAGGGTGTTTGCCGTAGCCCTAGTCCTATGACACGAAGGAAGATTGCATCTGTACGTCATTAATCCTTAAATATTTGCAATGAAATTACTGCTACTTTAGGGAATAACAAATTCAGTATGTCTGACGGATACTGCGAAAAACAAAATGCTGGGCGAAATGTTAGACTTACAACATGGATCTGTGTTCATGGAAAATGCGAAAATTACATCTGGCACAGGTAAACTCTAAAACCCGTGACAAGCTTTCAATAACATCTTTTGTTTTAAGCGCAGATTATTCTGTAACTGCCGGTTCTCGCATCAGCGTTATCACTGCTGGCGTTCGACAGCGCGATGGTGAACCCCTGCTAAATTTGGTTCAGAGGAACGTGGAGATCATGAAGACGATAATCCCTCAGGTGGTTAAATATTCGCCGAACACTCTTTTATTAGTAGTTACCAATCCAGTCGATATCATGACGTACGTGGCATGGAAACTCAGCGGTTTTCCTAAACACAGAGTCATCGGGGCAGGCACCAACTTGGATTCTTCGAGGTTTCGTTTCCTTTTATCGCAGAAATTGGGAATCGCAGTTACTGACTGTGAAGGATGGATTATAGGAGAGCATGGAGATTCTAGTGGTCGGTACAACTAATTTCCCCATTTGAACTAGGTCTAGCAATTTTACTTTTGCATCAGTTGCGGTTTGGTCCAGCGTAAATTTCGCCGGGGTCCGTCTTCGAGAATTAAACCCCAAAGCTGGTTTGGACGGTGACCCTGAAAATTGGGCAGATGTTCATAAGGCGGTAATCAGTAGCGTTTATCAAGTCATCAAACGGAAAGGGTACACCAACTGGGCCATTGGTTTCAGCGTTGCTGCTATAGTTCGATCCATTCTTGAAAACATTGGTGACTTGCATGCTGTTTCGGTTTACGTTCAGGTATATTCAAGCCATAAAAAATCAACTTTCTTAATTTAATAACTTGTCTTAGGGGATGCATGGTATCAAAGAAGATGTCTTCCTCTCGTTTCCAACAGTGGTTGGAACTGAAGGAGTAAGGGATGTCGTTAATCAGCAACTCGATGAGTTCGAGCTGGCTACTTTGCATAAGTCTGCTGAAGTTTTATCGAAAGTTCAAACCGATTTAGTGATTTGAATATGTAAACTATTTTCACATCACTTAAATGTATTTATAATTTATACATATTAATTAAATAAATGTAAACATACATTTTTTTTAGTTTCCTCTACTTTTAAAGTTTTTCTTATTGTAAATTGAGAGAAAAAGTTAATCCTATAACAGTGAAATTCAGTATAATTATTATTACTTGATAAAAAAATGTAAAGTCATGACAATACATAGCAACTACAAAAGCTGATTTCTATTTTATCAGTTCGGGGCATCTGGTGGATTTGAAATGAGCCTTCAATTGTAACAATTTAATTATGAGTCGAAATGTTATGATGAAGCGGACTGATATATTTAAATGTTGGGCTGCTCAAGAGTTTCGACGACGTAATTATTTTTCTGTCAGTACCTACCTGTCGTTCTGACTTTACTTCTCAAAAATTTGACTTTCGAAATACATGCCTAGAAGAATCTGACGGAAGTATACAATTTTGCTATTACATTCTTTAGCAAATATCAGTTCTGCTTGCATTTCCAATTCGAGTTTTGCATTTGAAATGGTGCGAAATGTGAAAGGTGCTAACCAATGCACTCAAACCAGTATTCAAAATCGTCAGATCCTTCTGTTCTGGTCTCTTTATATGTAAGGTTATTAATCACATTCTCAGATTTGCATTCAAAAGATGAATTGACGACTCAAAAAAACGCACCACTAAATGGAACCAATAAAGTCACAGTAGTCGGGGTAGGTGCAGTAGGAAGAACTTGTGCGGCTATCCTTCTTACACAAGTAGATAACAGAATACCTTTAATCTAGTGAATTAGTTAATACTATTGAATTTTTCAGAGAATTACAAATTCTGTGTGTTTGATAGATACAGACGGTGAGAAAGTGAAGGGGGAAATGTTGGATTTACAACACGGTTCTGCGCATTTGAAAAACGCAAACATAACAGCCGGCTCAGGTAAGCAAGAAAAACCATGTAATCCTCCAAACAATTGTATTTTAATAGATTACACCATCAGCAGTGGGTCTAGAGTTTGCATTATTTCTGCGGGCGTTCGAGTTAAGGGCGAATCTCGACTGAATATGGTTGAAGCTAATAATGAGCTTATGAAAATAATTGTCCCACAAATAGTGAAGCATTCAGCAAACGCCATTTTACTGATGGTTATAAATCCAGTCGATATAATGACTTACGCGGCGTGGAAATTGAGTGGCTTTCCAAAACACAGGGTTATTGGTTCTGGTGCAAGTCTGGATACGGCTAGGTTTCGTTTTCTTTTATCCCAGAAAATCGGCATTTCAGTCGGTGATTGTCATGGATGGATTATTGGCGAGCATGGAGATTCTAGCGGTGAATGACTTTTTTGGCCGTAATTGAAAACTGTGGTAATTTATTTTAGTGCCTGTATGGTCTGGTGTAAATTTTGGAGGGGTCCGCCTTCGAGAACTCAACCCCAAAGCCGGCTTGGAGGACGACAAGGAAAATTGGGCAGAAATTCACAAGTCGGTGGTGAAGGGCGCGTATGAGGTGAAGCACCGGAAAGGTTATACTAATTGGGCAGTTGCTTTATGTACTTGTGCTATTACCAGATCTATTTTGACAAACAACGGAGAAGTCCATGCCGTTTCCGTTCACGCTCAAGTAATTTTGAAACTTTAGTGTTAACGCGCCTGATCAAAATATTTTTAGGGTTTACATGGCATTAAGGAAAACGTGTTCTTATCGCTTCCGGCTGTAATCGGCAGTGGTGGTATACATGATGTTCTCAAATTACAACTTACTAACACTGAGCAATGCGCTTTACAAAAATCTGCCCAAATTTTAGCAAAGGCGCAGGCGGTTATTTCTGCGAATGAGAAAAACTAAGTGTTTGTGTTCTATTTTTGTGCAATTTTGTTAACTGATCAAACAACTAATTTGATTATAGCAAATGAGTTTTAATTTCTTATTTACCTTTCTATAGTAGATAAGTTATCGCGTTTCATATGTGAATCACACTTGGAATTGTTACGCGATATTCGTCGGAAATAGATTACAACCGCAAAGACTTATTATTATATTTTATGTCGAACGCGTAATTTTTTATTTATTGAAGATCAGCTTTTTTAGGTCGTGTTTTTTAATTATTCGTTGTGATAGTGCAATCAATAAAACGTAAAGTACTTTTAATTTTTAAGAAGTAATCAAGTTTTTAAACTGAATCGTCGATGTTAAATTCTAAAAGAAACACAAACATATTTTGTGCCGATGACGTACTAAATTAATTAACACAAATTCGGTTTTATTACATTTGTGTAAACGGAATAAATAATCGCTTCTTGTGACTAAGTGATTTTCCAATAGGTCTGCTGCATTCTTTAAAAAAAATTACTTTTTTAATTTAAAGAAACAACCGAAGTCTGAAGTGTACTTTGTGAAACATAAACGCTGTCATTCTCATCATTTGCAAATAAACAATATTTTGGCTGGAAAGTCATTATTATGTGTAACAAAAAAAACATAGAACTTTTCAGATGTATAAATAGTTTGAAAATGAAAGTATCGTGAGTTCAGTCACATCCTCTGTTTATTTTGGCGTTTAAATTTGTTGCCAGAATTTTTGTACTCGAACTCATTTCATTCGGACGAACAAGTTCAATATCAACTGATTTTAATTTTAGAAATGTTTGCCTTCATTTATTACGATTTATTACGCATTTAAAACCAAACAAAATAAAACCATGAAAATAACGTTGAACGCGAATTCACAACAGATGTTGAAAGTGGCCTCCGTCTTCTTTGAGGCATTTTCTAACTCTTCTGCGACATCCATTAATAATATTTTGCAAAATGTGGGGAGAATTGTTTATTTCATCACACTTTTCGATGATTCTTTGGGTAAGTTCCTGTAAATCATTAATGGGCGTTTTAAAAATGGAATTTTCAAGTAGGGCCAATCAAAGAAATCCAAAGGAGTTAGATCGCAAGATCGCGGAGGCCATATGTTTGCCACATTTTTGCTAATTATCCGATCTCCAAAAAACCCTTGAAGGAAATTTAAAATATCTTCGGCAGCATGAGCTGTTGCACCATCCTGCTGGAAATATCCAAATTGCAACTCGTCAGTTGATTAATAAATGGATGTAAAATCTCTTTCCGATATTATAAGTGCTATTAGTATGCCATTAAAAATATTGGACCTATCAATCTTCTCCGACTTAAACCTATCCAAACATCAATTTTTTGTGGATGGAGCGGAGCTTCAATGAAAATATGAGAGTTTTCTAATCCTCATATTTTGGGAATTAATGTATCCTGTGAAATGGAATCGTCATCGGGAAAGAAAGTTTTGTCCAACAAATCGTCATTGTCAATATTGTTTAAAAACTAATGACAGTATCTTCGCCTTGGTTCAAAATCTGTTGGAAGCAATTCATGCACGGCAGTCAAACGATAAGGGAATATTTGCAAGTCCTTTCTTAGAATAGTTCTGCACCAGTCATAATTTGTATCACATTTTCAATTACCTCATCAGTTCTTACTTTAGGCTTACTTGATACCTGTTTTCTAGCCACACTGCCAGTTTCTCTGAATAGCCCTACAAAGTACTGAAGTTGATTAAGAAATTTCTGGTACAGATGTACAGTTTCGGGAATTTTTTTCTGAAATTCTGCAATACAATCAGGAATAGAATAGGTTCATTCGCCATTGATATTTTGGGCGTTTCGAAAGTAGGATTCTATCATAAAAGATTTTTCTTCCAATGTGAAAACAATTGTAAAATCAATAAAACATATTTTTTAAAGTTATGTTTGTTTATTTGTCTGTTTAGGGTACGAATCAAGCAAGGAACATACGTGGACATGTGAAAAAATGAGAGCAACACAGTTGTTGTACACATGTTGTTTTAGTCGATAATTAGAAGTTGCCTAAAGTGATATATTAAGCAGAAATTGTGGTTTTTAGATATTTCAATATTTTTATTAAGAGATTATTTTAGAAAATCTTTTCTTTTCTTTCTTTCTCAGAAGTATTATCCACTCTGTGTACTCTTGTATTCCATCGCTGCTTTGAAGTTTTCACCCCACTTTATTTTTATTTTATTTGGTCTCTAGAAGAGTTTTAACATTTATTCCATTTACAGCCTTGGCCAAAAGTATTAGGCACGTTACATTAACTCCTATATCATGAAAATTTGTTGGAATGGGGTAAAATAAAATTTTCTAGGTACAAAATAATAACAATTTATTAAAGTAATTAATATTTTGTTGGACCATCTCTAGCCTTAATCACTGCAGCTATTCTTTTCGGCAGAGTACTTATACGTTTATGACATTCCTCTGCGATAATATTATTCCATTCTTTCAATAACACGTTTTTTAAAATTGCTTTAGATGTAATTGGATGCTTTCTAATGTTACGCTTTACAATCCCCTACAAATGTTCTATGTGATTTAGGTCTGGGGTTTGTGCAGGCCAATCAAAGAGATTAATATTGTTTTCTTGGAACCACTTCATGGTAACTGTAGATTTGTGGCAGGGTGCACTATCTTGTTGTAGCATTTCTTCCATACTTGTATCACCAAACTTCTTGGAAAATGATTGGCGCAATGCCGTTTCTAATACGTTCATGTAAGTGTGGGAATTCATTTGACCTTCACAAACAAACATTTCGCCTACACTGTCGGCTGTCATACAACTCCAGATCATTACACTGTCTCCCTCGTGTTTTACTGTTGGTACCCACATTCCGGACGGTATTCTTCACCGATTCTCCGCCTCACGTAAGCTACAGCAGGAGTTCCAAATCCTTTACAATTAATTAAAAAAACGTAGATTTTAAACACACCGTATAACTTTTTACTGGCGAAGTGTAGAAGATGCAAACGAATTTAAAATTACAAGTGATGTAAAGCAAATATTACCTCAAAATTTGATTCGTCGGACAACACAATATTTGCCCAATCCTTCTCTCTAAACTGTTGGTACTTTATGAGTCCCATTCCAAACGAGATTTTAATTTTTTTCTGAAAGCCAAGGCTTCTTTCTTGCTTTACAGCTTTCAAGCCAGCTTCATTAAGTCTTCTTTTGGTCATTCTGGCACTGATCGGTCTCCCGATTTCCTCGGATAAACTGGCAGCGAGCTCGGAGGAAGTTTTCTTTCGATTTTTAAGTGACTCTCGAATTAAATTTCGATCCTCACAGTCCGAAGTTATCCGTTTTCTACCTGTTCTTGTTCGGTTTGCATGTGATCCAGTATCCGCGTAACGTTTCAAGACAGATTGCACCGCACAACGTGAACGTTTAATACTTTTGACTATTTCTGTCTGTGTGTTGCCCTTTCGTACAATAACTGAATTCGTAAACGTAAATGCTCACTAAGTTCGTTCTTTTTAGGCATTTTTACAGTAAAAATGACGACATTCAAAATTATAATGAAATAAACATTATACTGGAAAGACCGTTCTTACTACAAGCGCTTATATAAGACTGACTACCTATTCACGGAATCACAATTGCGAACTATCATCTGCCACATGTTTTACAATCGCTGTAAAGTACTGTGCATTATTTAAATTATCGTTTATTGTTGCTGACTATATGATAATAAAATTCTAAAGATTTCTGAGTAATATTCTTGGAGATAAATTAGGAAATTAAGGGTGCCTAATACTTTTGGCCAAGGCTGTATTTCTCTACGAGTTTTTATGCCGAGTATAATATAACTGAATTAATCTTTTACATACGTAGATGTCAATACCGTGCCTGTGATGATTCATCGAGCGCACGTTTACGTCGACCGCAATTATAAGTTAATTACACATTGTATCATTTCCAACGCGAATAGCTATAATCTTTTGCAACATTTGAGCTCACCAAGTCGTATACATTTATTAAATTCGTTTCTATTTCTAAGTTCTTTGTAGTAATAGTGATCGCGTCGCATTTCACGACGCCAGGCGTCGTTATTGATTTATATTTATTATTTCGTTTCTGTACGCAACGTTTCACAAGCTTTCGAGAATTTGAACGAGACGTGTCGTTAAGAATGCGCTTTGCTGTCGTGACGATGGTCTGGTAAACACACGGAGTATTTCACCGAATTTCCACTCCATTCAGAAAGGCATGCGCGAAGGGAATTCCGTTGGGGTATACTCCTTTTATAAAGGTCACCTTGGAAACAGTTTTATTCAAACTTCAGAGTGTACCGCTACAAATTCGCAGTGATTATGGGTGAGTGAATTTTTTTCGTGAAATTTATTTACCCTCCATTTTCATATGTTAGTGTTGTAAAATGTAAATTCGTTAACAATTGCTTACGTTAGAAATATTTGCAGGTTTCTTGCGGTAAAAATAAATTAGGCGTCAATATGTACTGAAATAATTTAGTTTTTTTGTGTAATTTATTCACACTTCGTACGTAGGTATTCATAGGAAGTTATTTCTGTTTTAAATTTAAATTTATTAGGAAAAATGCCGGTTTTAAACACACTATTGTAATAAAATAAAGGCCCGTGCAAGAATTCAAGATCGTTGCTGAAATGTAATTACCAGTATATTAGGAAAAAAAAATATTCGAAAGGTTTGGCTTAAATAAAGTGATTATTTTTCAACACATCTAATTAATATATTCGGCCTTAACTTTAAATGTAGATTATTTTTTAAAAATTATTATTACGATAAGACAAATTATTGTTGCATTAAAAATAAACTAAGTAAAAGATTTGATAACGGATTGTATATGAATTTAGAGCTTAATTTATTTAAGAAAGTTTCTGAGGCATCCAAAGAAATTAATTTCATTCAATTCAATTACTTCGTACATGATTATTGATAGTTTATTTCAGAAATATCGTTTACTCGTTTCTCCTGCTTTCATGAACTGCCTGAAATTGGTTTCTAAAATACAGGCTGATTCAAAATAAGTGTCCGACCCGTTAACCACAGGTAATACATGAAAAAAAAAACAAAAAAACTATAGTCATGGTCTGTTATGCATAGTTTTTGAGATAAAATTAGTTGAAGATTCAGATGTAAATTATTTGGTATCCACTGGAATAACTGTATTGCGTCACGAAAGCAATAATAATAATAATAATAATAATAAGTCTTTATTGCTGATTTGATCGGAAGATGTTAGCAATTGTCATACAAATTTACATACCATTACATAGTTGATTTATAAAAATTATAAAAAATAATTGTTCCAAAATGGAAGTTGTCAGCTAAAACTAAACATTAAAATACAAAGACACTACAAACAATTGAGTGGACAGATCACCTAATATCCCAGTCATTTACAGCTGTAAAAAATTCTCCAGTAGAGTAAAAGGCATTTGCTTCAAGATAATACTTAATATGTTCTTTAAATTTTTTAGTAGAGTTTAATTGTCTCAAATTGGTGGGAAGTTGATTGTAAAGTTTTATTGCAATGTAAAACACACTATTATGAAATTTAGTTGTTCGATGTTGTGGTAAGTAAAATTTAAGTTTCCCATGTGACCGAGTATTATAGTTCCGAATATCTGTCTCTTTTATAAATAACTGTTCGTTGTTCCTGACATACATTAGGCAGTTAAAGATAAACAGGGAAGGTAGAGTTAAAATTTTAAGTTCTTTAAAAAAGTTTTTGCAACTTACATGCGATTTTATATTCACAATGGTTCTTATTATGCGCTTTTGAATTATAAATAAAGAATTCGATGAGGACGAACTTCCCCAACAAAGAATACCATAATTTAATTTAGATTGAACGCAGCCGAAATAAAACATTTTTAAAATTTTAAGAGAAACGCTGCCATAAAGCTTTCTCATCAAATAGCACGCAGAATTTAATGATTTTGCCAATTTGAGACAATGATCGCTCCAAGTAAGGCCAGAATCAAAAATTAGCCCTAAGAAGTTTACACTAGTATCAATAGGAATGTCAACGTTAAGATTTTCAAAATTCTCAAATTTTACTTGCGCAGCATTTACTGAATAAGGAACCATAACTGTCTTATTGGCATTTAACGACAAACTGTTACGATGGCACCACTCCATGATTTTCTGAAGCAGTACACTAAGTTTATGTGACAACTCTTCTTGAGATGTATATTTAAGTATGGATGAGGTGTCATCCGCATAATGAATAATGTCACCTAGTTCAACAAATTTGCTTAAATCATTAAGGTAAATAATGAAAAGAAATGGCCCAAGAATACTACCCTGCGGAACACCGTGATAAATTTGAGTAACTTCTGATACTGCATCTGACCAGCTCACAACTTGAGATCGGTCGCTTAAAAAACTTGCGATCCAGTCTCTAGCAGGACCACGTATACCATATTGGTTTAATTTGTATAGGAGAGTACCATGATGAACAGTATCAAAAGCTTTTGTTAAATCAAAATATACACCAACAACTCTATTCTTGCATTCAATGTTCCGCAGGATGGTATTATACGCTAAACATAGGGCATCGTTAGTTGACAATCCTCTTCTGAAACCACACTGATTTTTACCAATGATTTTGTTACTGTCAAAAAAATTAATTAGCCTAGCCAGCATTGCCTTTTCAAACACCTTAGAAAAAACAGAAAGAATAGATATGGGTCTATAGTTTCTAATGTCAGTATTGGTACCTTTCTTCAGAACAGGAACAACTTTCGAGGTTTTGAGAATAGATGGGAAAACACCTTCTTTAAACGACTGATTGATTAGTTTGCACAAAGGAACAGTTAAGAATTCAGCAACATGCTTAATAATTGAACAAGGTATACCATCGAATCCAGCAGAGTTTTTCTTTGAGACAGATAGAATTATATTATAGGTTTCTGCTTCGCTGATAGGATACAGGAATATACTACTACTATTGCAATCAATGCTAATTAAATCTACAACTGAGTGCCCAACTAATTCATTTACTGAGTTTACAAAGTAACTGCAAAAGGCATTGCTGATATCCTGGGCGTTATTATGACTGATATCATCTAAGTCAGTGATGTAATCAGGTAGGACTGAGGTCGAATTCTCATTTTTTAATATTGTCCAAGCCGCTTTGCTTTTGTTAGAAGAAGTGTTTATGAAGTTATCATTGAATCTTTTTTTAGCCGCAAATCTCTCGCAAAAATAAAACGAAACACGTGCGTTCACCCTGCACTGAAACCAAAAACATTTTTATTTATGACTTCATTTATGCGGAAAGAATTAATAACGGGCAATTCATTTATTGCGGATATCGAACTTGTGGTGCAGACGAAAGAAATTAATCACATTTTTTTACGATATATGTAGGGGTACAATTATGTTTTTGTCAGTGCAAATTCGTTCGTGTTAATGCGCGAAACGTTCGCTTAATTTGTATTGGCAATTATGGAAATCAGTGCGTATTAAGATTACCATTGTGGAATACAGCAATGAAGAATTAACAGATGTGCTCTTAATTTATGGAGAATGTCATCAGAATGCTAACCAAGTTGTTGCCCTTTATGCAGAACGATTTCCTGCAAAACGGCACTCACGCCACATTTTCAACGTAATGTGCGGGATTTTTTAATAGTTCATTTTGGAATTCGGTGGATCGGGCGCGGTGGGCCAGTAGCTTGGCCTTCCCGCTCGCCCGGTATGAATCCCTTAGACTTTTATTTGTGGGGCCACATGAAAAATTTGGTTTATAAAGACCCCATTAACACGGTTGAAGAACTTCACAATCGCATTTTTGCCACAGCAGAAATAATTCAAAACAATGCGAATCGAATGTTTCCTGGGGTGCGTGCATCATTCATCAATCGTGCGACTAATATACAACAAGAAGGGGATCATATCGAGCATCTGTTATAAAAACCATAAGTTTAAGTTTATGCACACCGTTTCACTTTAATATTAATATGAAACTCACAAAAAACTTGACCTTAACTTTTATAACGGCGCCAAATTCAATGTCGATTATAATAAATTTGCAGTCAAAATAGTTGATTCATTTTTACTACGCGTTTATTGCTACAATTGCCGACTATGCCAATAAAACTTATTCTCGTTATAAAAAGATGTCTCGGGGGGGGGGGGTTCTTACGTAATTTTATAAGCGCCGCACGTATCATATTCTAATAGTCTAATAAATGCCTCCGATAAATTTATTTCTTTCAATTTCGTAGTTACATGAACTTATTTTGGATCACCCTGTATAAGTTAAAAAATTGTACTTTAAATAAACTTTTATTTCGTTGATAAGGCGCAATTTATTACTGAAAATATCGTTTCAAGTTTGCCATCAAACTGATCACTGTTGTCTGTTAACGTGCCTTTGAATTTATAAATAAAATTAGATTAAAATAAAAAGTGGAACTGCTCACGTGCATGTTTTTCAGTGTTTTGTTTATACTGTTCCCTGAAGGTAAACCAATAAATTCGTTTATAAAATAAATTAACATTTCAGTGAATTATTGTAAAATACATGGAAAATAAATACTCTTTAAACAAACACTTGTATTCTTAGAAACGGCACATAATGTACCTTTCCAAAGGAATGTAAAAAGAATACATATTTCCCTGGAATAAGTTCATAATCCTAAATTAATGTTGATGAATTAAAGTGAACTTCAAAGTTCAAAGGTCAGTTTTTGTCTAACTCTTCTAAAAATAGGTGTTTCCTATTAAAAGTGTCGAATTTGGCCCTTCCTGTACATACATGGTATTATGAAATATAATAAATTTTTGGTATGTTATACATTCCTACTATAGACGTAGGTACAATTATGTTCAAAAGTAAGAATTAAAAAATTAAATTAAATTTTTAAAGTTTGAGCAAACTACAGCGAAACGTCGATATTTAAAATTCTTTTAAAAGGTGTCTGAAGAAGAACTACTATAATTGTTTTTCATAATTTAGGAGAAGAACTATCTCAATTTAATTATATTGTTTGATTCAAAAATGCAAGGAAACGGCAACAGAAAATGGACAACTAAAGTACAAAAGTAGGAAGCAATTTTTCAACAATTTTTTCTGTACTGTTGCACCAAAAAATTTGCAGACCTCTAAAGGAGTAGCGTTCAGTTTGATCTGGTATTAATATTTCTATTACATCATCAAAACCGACCTGCGTCAACTCACACTTGCTTACGAGTTCAAGTTCAAGGCTGCCTGGAAGCTTACGTTTAGGCAGAAACAATTTTCTAAGTTGTTTCCCTAATTTTTGTTTAATTTTTTCATTTTGGTTCCATCAAATAAATTTTGTGTGTGTTTATGTTATCATCAAGAACACTCAGTGAGACGATTGGCAAACAAAAATAATCCAGTCTGATATGATTACGTATCTTCATGTGGAATCAGAAATACAAATTCGTTAACAATTTTGATATTCTTTAAATAACTATTTAAGATATTGTAATTATATTTTTAGAAATCCCAACGACAGAAGCTCTGCTCACTCACATTCAACCTCCTGTACCCAATGGAGGCAATAAAGTCACTGTGGTTGGTGTTGGCCAAGTTGGAATGGCTTGCGCCTTCAGCATTCTATCACAGGTACAACATACCATCACCTTTTCGAAAGAGTTTTTTCTTAACTTTCTTTAATCAAATTCCAGCGGGTCACCAGCGAAGTCTGCCTGGTCGACTGTGTGGAGGACAAATTACAAGGGGAAATGTTAGACCTCCAACATGGCTCTATGTTCCTCAAGAACGCAAAAATTTCAGCCAGTTCAGGTAACTCAAACCAAGTAAACAAAGTGGCACACCTTATTTCTTAATCTTGCCAATCCATGAATATTGTTTATTTACTTTGTGATAAGTTATCCATCCAGGGTTACTTTTGTGATTACAGATAGACAAGTGGGTAGCTATAATTAAATTATATTAAAGCTGCGACGTCATTAGTTTGTTATCGTGTTTCTTTATCAATTTTATCAATATTAAATTTTGATCTGTAATTAGAAAACTGATCTTTGGAACTTAAGACTTCTGATTAAAGCATTAAAATCTTGCATTGTTTACGTTATAATTTATGAGATTTATAAAAAAAGGCATTTATTTGCATTTACATATTTTCAAAATTTCCTCAACTTTACGTCCAGCAAATAAAAATAAATCTTTTTGCAGATTACTCCATAACTGCTGGAAGTCGCTTGTGCATTGTCACAGCCGGTGTTCGCCAGAGGGAGGGCGAAACCCGTCTAGATTTGGTGCAGAGAAACACTGAAATCATGAAGATGATAATCCCGCAGCTCGTCAAGTACTCGCCTAATACAGTTCTCCTTATTGTCAGCAATCCGGTGGACATTTTGACTTACGTCGCTTGGAAGCTAAGCGGACTGCCTAAACATAAGGTGATCGGGTCCGGCACTAACTTGGATTCTTCGAGATTCCGTTTTCTACTTTCGCAGAGACTTGGCGTAGCTCCGACCAGCTGTCACGGTTGGATTATTGGAGAACATGGAGACTCAAGTGGTAGGTGACAATATCTTCGTATTGACTTAGAGGAGAAGAAAAGAAAAATTTTTAATTGAAATCAGAGCGTGAAATATGGAAGCTAAATAAGTATTTAAAGGACTATCCACACAATCCATTATCTAAATGGGCTGTGTAAATATCACGGCAGCACTTCAGGATTAATACTTTTTTCAATAAATTATGGAAAAATTCCTTCGTGGCATCTTAGTCATAAACATGTATTTAAAACCAGCAATAATAATTCACTTCAATCATGACCTCCTTCCACTAGAGTTGTAAATTATTTAGGTCGTCAACCTATGCTTGAAATCACTTCTGTTTGTTTGATAAGTAGGACGTGCCAAAAAGGGCAATTTTCTTGTATTCAACTTAAATAGAATCAGGCGACTCTCGTTTTGAAAATTCTAAACTCAAATGTGGATTTTCATAATTGTACCAGTCCAATAATAATTGTCTGAATATTTTTAAAAATTTTATGTATGTTGAACAGTTGCGGTTTGGTCTGGCGTAAACGTAGCCGGCGTACGTCTTCAAGAATTGAACGCCTTAGCCGGCAGTGAAGATGATCCAGAAAAATGGGAAGAACTTCACAAGCAAGTGATAGACAGCGCATATCAAGTCATTAAACTGAAGGGTTACACCTCATGGGCTATTGGCATGGCCGTTGCTTCTATTGCCCAGTCGATCCTTCACAACATTGGAAACCTACATGCAGTTTCCGTCCACGTCAAAGTAAGTACTGTTTTAATTTTAAATTAAAAAAAGTTTTAATTTTCATTAAATTTATTATATAGGGTTGTCACGGCATTGAGGAAGATGTTTACCTGTCGCTCCCTGCCGTTTTGGGCGCTGGTGGAGTAACTGACGTCATCAAACAACCCCTGAAAGATTCAGAGCGTACTGCCCTTCAAAAATCGGCTACAATAATGGCCGAAGTGCAAGCAGGAATCGTATTTTAACAACCACCAATATTTGACTGATACCCCCAAAAATTAAGAAGCATTTATACATTTTGTAGCGTGTAGTTTTGCTATTTATTTGAGATTCGGCTTCCGGTTATTAGAATTCGTGATAAAATACGTTTGTGTTGTGTATGTTCATTGTATTAAACATTAAAGTATTTCATTATATTTATTTGTTTCTTAAGCATTAAGCATTAAGTATTCATTAAAGTCGTAATTAGTTGTAAGTTTTTTTTTGTACTACATTTTTTTTTATTTATGTAATATGTACTAACGTTTTCAGTATTAGTCAGATTGGTATTATTTAAGGCAAAGATACTGTAGCGCAAATTTTTTATGCATGTTTAACAGCAATAAATGAAACTTAGCTGAATACTTTTATTGATGGTGAATGTCTGTTATAGAATGAAAAGAGGATTACTCAATGAACAGTGTGCATAGTTACATTACAATTTTTTTCTTGTAGTAGTACCTTTATTACTCTGCAAGCTGCATCAGAACGCAAAGAAGTGTAAAATAAATGCATTGGGAAAGTTGGCGCGCCATTCTATGAAATATAGTAGATCAGGGCTGTCTAACTGCAAGTGCCCCAAGGGCTGCTTTAAAACAAATACGGTTTGGAGGGCCGCATTATAAAACATTTCGTATGCATCTTTATCAGTGAGAATATACGTATACAAAGAAAAAACGCGTTTGTATTATTATTTTAATTTATTCAAAAAATATCAAATTACAAAAAAATTAGTGGGAAATTTGAAGATGTTGGTTTTCACTAAGTAATACATCAATATTAACTTTAATATTTGTTGTTGATAGAGGAAGCAACTGAGTAAGTGACTTATCAGAGAGGGAATATCTATATTTTTGATATTATAAATTTCATGTTGGAAAAGCTGCTTTCGCAAAGATACATGCTTCCCAGCATTGAGCCCAGTGTAAGCTCTAAGTTTCGCAAGTTGGGGTATTATTCTTCTGGCAGCAACTTGAAAAAGTGAGGTTGCGGGCCTTTTGTTGGACAGCCCTGCTCTTCATCTTCGTTTCAAAAGAAAAGCAAATATAGTTGCATAAGTTAACTGATGTTATCATTCCAAATGATGCCCAGTAGAATCAGTTAGAGCACTTTTCTGAAACAATGGTTGCATAAGCTCTAAGCTCGGAAATCGATAAACTTTTTATTCTCATACAGGGCGTATTCTTCTGGTTCCTGACCTGATATTTTATATTGTTTTTGTAAAATTCCGTCGCCAGCCCTAATCGTTTGATAGTCAACTTCTACTTAACATGATTAATCAGTAAGAAAATTTTATTATTTAAATAACCAGCTTATGCATATTTTTTACATGTAACTTTTAATTATAAGGGTAAAAAAAAATTTAAATTAAATTAATGCGTAAATAATTAAATATTAATTTAGTAGCAAACTTTACATATTACAGACATGGCGTAGATGATTAATTATAGGAGAAACCGTAAAATCTTTCCGCACATCTATAAATAAATGCGCAAGAATTACCGTAAAGTAATTAAACTATTATTATCCGGTGAAAGCTCTCGTTTAATCCTGGAAAGTCTTAAATTAAAAATAGCTGCTTCTGTATTAAGTAGTCAGCTTCTATAAAATAATTATACGAGGGTAAAGCTGAATTTATTGAGAATAAGAAAATCTAGTAGGCCGTGAAAAAAAACATACAGTATTATTTAGAGCAACTGTTACTAATTTTTTAAAGTGATATTACAAACAAAAAAAAATGGAATTAATCAGAGAGCATTTTCGAATCACGATTTATTATGATTTTAAAAAAGGTTTAAGCGCTTGTGAGTGCAAAAAGAGTTAGATTCAGCTTCTAGTGAACAAGCACCTTCCTTGGCTACAATTTACCGACGGTATAAGGAATTTGAACGCGAAAGGAATTATGTTCAGCATCAAAAAGGAGCAGGGCGTCCTCCTACGGCTGTTACCGACAAAAACATCGCTGCTTATATATATAGACAATAAAGCCACTTATGCGGTAATAAAGCATTAACTCAAGATTGGATCTTCAGCTGTTAGAACAATCATATACGGTCACCTGCATTTAAAAAAGTGGTTAGTCGCTTTGTGCCGCATCACCTTTCTGACTTCCAAAAAAGCAGAGCTGTGACGCGCCCGATCGTGCCACCTTGTTTGTTGACTTTACGGATAACTAAATAACTAATAAAAATGGTCCAAACAAAAACAAACTAAACTTATTGACAAAATGATTAAATGGATCGAAAAATTTATTGACTGAACTCAGTGAAAACTAAACGCGTAATCACCGAAGATCCACTTCGGAGAAATTTCAGAAAGGTCGACAATGGTGTTGATAATAAACCATGCAATTCCTAAACGTCTAGACCCGGTCTAGATTACCTGCTACAGTTACGTTTTACAGCTGGCGCTAAGCAAATTACTCCACAATACTACAAGCTACCTGTGTCGACCCCTTCGGAATCCCCCTGAATTAAAACCTTCTAATGCCTATTGTTCGTGATCGTCTAATTAAACTTGACTCTGCGTTGTCGTAACTGGATTCTACTTTGGTGAGCCGTGAATAAAATTTAAAGATTAAAGGAACTAAATTCGTTTTAAAAAAATGAGGGACGTTAAATTTAATTAATTATTTATTGCAAAAAAAGGTAGAAACTCCTTCTACCAGCCACTAAGGGAACTGATAAAATGAGGGTAAAAAACCTCGTTTTAAAACCAGTATAAAAACCACAATAAAATATACGCTTATCTAGAAGTACAGTACAATTCGCTTAATGTATTTCACGTCGAATATCGTAGCGATCTAACTTACTTCAATTCACACAGCTGGTGGCTCGGTGCACACACAATTAGTGGCTGTGGCAACTGTGTGACTATTAATTAGATCAACAATTAATTTTCTATTCAAGATAGCTTTGTCTTGGTACTAGTGTTTGCCACCTTAGATAGTATTTGAAGACGCTATGAGTAATCAACCAGAGCACAGTGTGACCGTGTGTTTACAGTTACTTTATTAATGGGAATTATTAATTGATTAATCAGATGTTCGGAGAAGTATGTGATCCAAAAGGCCGCCCTCGGCGATCAATATGCAAGATAATTAACAGCAACTGCCGCTAGTTTTTCAGGGACTCTTTTCAGAGGTGTTGGACTACTCTATCTCTATAATTAACCTAATTAATCAGGCCACGGAGTAGGATCTTTATCTACTACGTCCCCGTGCCTTAGAGGGTGGTTTTTTCAGATCCCTCTACGTCGTTTTTCGTCGGCTAAACCTATTATCGAACTAATTTGTTTGCGCAAAGGACCTAATTGACTGTTTTATCGGCACTCCGCTTTTGGGGTTATGGCACTTTCAGTCTCTCGACAAATTGCTTTCAATTAACTTGCAAATCTTTCGGCAAAGACAACACATCAGTTCACACACAGGATGTGAGAGAAGTTCGATTAAGAAGATGTCTATTTATAGGTAGTTCAAATTGTTTGGCCTCGTAATTTTACGGGATTTGTAACGAGTATTAAGTTTGTCTTGATCTCTGAGTTAGACTGTGCTGGCCGCACTTGTTTCGTCGGCAGATATAACTTTGCCTTAGCCAGTGGTTTGAGCTGCATTTCCCTGAACAAATCGAAATAACACCGATAGCGTGTCTCCGAATTGCCAGAGAATATTGCAAAAAGGTACAACTAAATTACAAAAAAAATACACTGTATTTGAAATCGACCAATAGATTTTAGGGGTAGTTAATTTACTCTGGTTAATTAAATCACAGAACGCGCAAACTACTGAATTTGTTTAGTTTTAACTTTGATTCAAAGCAAACGCAAGTACCAAAAATAAACTAAAAATTGCTTAACCAACGCGAATATTGAACTTTACAGATTTTTCGAGTCACAGATTGATGAGCCAATTAAAATAATTCTTAAAACAATTTATACCACCAAGTATGTGAAAAGAAATATAAATTCATGCAATTTTACCTATCCGCGTTCCGCGATGCGCACATCACACACACTCATGCACTGTTTTTTTTTTATAATCCACTCGCGGCGGAATTTGCGGGGTAGAAGCTTTTCGTCAGAAGAAGAATCTGATGCCGCAGTTCACGCTTATTTTGAAGGTATTGTGAAAGGTGATTGGTTGGAACCTTGTGAATAGTGGAAAGGAAGAATGGTCAAGTGTATCATTGCTGAAGGGAATTACTAAAATCTTAGGAAATATTAACCGTATTTTTTATTTTCAATAAATTCAGCATGACCTTCGTATTCTATCTACAGTATGCGATTTAAGGATAAATTTCAAACAATTTCTAAATTTTTTGACATACAACGCAACGTACACACGCTTCAGTTCTTAACTTTTAAATGCTCGCGTGTTACATAAGTGTCTTTGTGCAATTTTGTGTGAAATTAAGAAACTTATTACAACCTTTGCAATCGATTGTTTACCAGAATATTCTCAGAAAGCACGAGTTTCTGCCTGAAATAATTGGAAAGATCCATTCACGCGAATTCATGCACTTATTTTGATTATATAATAAGCGACGATTAAAAAATTAATTAAATTACACACACCAGCCGACTGTGATTACCATCACGTTAGAAAATAACACCTAATTATTCTGAACAGGAACTGCAGGAGGTTTCTTCTTAACAATTGCAACATCTGGTAGGTACGTATTGATAATAATTAGCGGTGTTATGCACGAACGGCATATTGCAATAGAAATGCCTTAATAGTATCATCTACGCTTGTTTGTGTTTGGATTTATCAACGTGTTTTGTATGCGAGCGTTTCGTTTAATAACAATTTTGAAATTGTTTTGTACGTGCTGCACATTTCAATTCTAAACAACTGCAATAATTTAGGATTTAAATTTCTTTTTTAAAAATTTATTTTAATTGTATTTCTTCAATAGAAAGCAATTAGTATTACTTTGTAATTTAAGTAAAGTCAATACTGCCTTATATATCTAAACAAAAACCAATGCAAACTTTTAGCGTTGATCTAATGGTAATACTCTTGGGACATAGATAAAATTCATTTACGATTTTCGTAGGATTACTGGATGTTGTTTAGAATAGATTATTGCATAAAAATAATTTATAGGCAGTTTACAATACAGGGTGTTCTTCAACTTGATGCAAAAAAATTAATGGCGTATGTGGTACGAGATATTCTTACGAATGCATCAAAATTAAAAGGAAAAAAAAATAAAAAAAAATACATACCGACATCTGGCAATTCTCTGTGAAATGTTTAGAACCGCTGAACGCAACGGACGGTGACCTTCACTCATAATAAGTGTTTGAAGTTCTACCCCTGTGCGAGACGTAAACATACGTCGGGTCGACGAAGCAGGGATTCACATGCGTTACGGAATTGGTTCTGTTCATCGGATATTTTCCTCTGCGTGCGTTGTGCTCGTCTATTGTATTTACTTCTTCGGCGCGATTTTTTAAATGTCCCTATAGATAAAAATCTAATATTTAAATTTACATCCCCTAGGAGTTCCAGCAAATTAGTTTGCAAGAAACGGAAACACTCCATTTCGTCCAAGCGATTAGGTAAAACAAATAGACCGATTAAAGTGCCATTTAACATACCTGCACACAGATTGACTGAAAGGCTTTGTTGAAAACTACGGCGCCGCATTGCATGAGGATTTTTTCTGCCCACACTGCATCCCTTGGAAACACTGATTCTCAGAAAACTTATCTTCAAAATAGTTTTTGCATTTGAATTTTCTTTCAAAATTAAACTTAAACACGCCTAATTAATATTATAAAGAACGTTTAAAAATAAACACCTGTGACCTACTGACCGTTATTGTTTATCGCAAAAAGCGCATTATGCATCGGGAAGTCAACCAAGGGCAGCAAACGTGCTTAAAAAAAATCAAATTAATACGCGCTGCAATTTGACATTTATTGTAATAATTTTATGCCACATGCACAGTTTTATCTTGTAACGAGCAAGCAATTTCAGGAGGAAAATGTCAGTGAAGTTTCACTAATAAATGTCATCCAAACGTTCGCGTTTATAAATGTTGACGTTGTGCTTAGGATGTGATTAACAATAAATATATGCTACGCGTTACGGAAACGTTTGTAACGCAAACAATTTTAATGATACACTATCAGGAATAAAAATAGATTCCTTTTTAAATAATTTATTTGGCTTTAAACTGATTTATGAATAAGTGATCATCGTTACTTCTGGCTATCAAGTAATCTTAAATCGTACTGATGTAATACAGGCAGAGGAATTTAGTAGTGGAAAAATTGGTTAAAAGGAATGCATTATATAAAGTTTGGCGGCGTTTTTCTAATTATAGAAGCCTTTTTTATTATTATTTTGCTTCGTGTTAAATTTAGAATTTTTTTCTCCGGGTTTAAACACCCGGAACTTAATTTTGAGTAATTTAAACTTTCAACACTGTCGCAAATGTATTCCTCGGAGCTATCAATCCGATTGCCAAAATAGAAACTGAGTGTGTGGCCTAATTAATGTAATCCGAATCAATTACGTGGAAGAAACGTCAAAAAAAAATTATTTACGATTTCAAGACGAATTGCCAGAAAGCTACAAGGAAATAATTAAGTTTAAGAAATTTTGTTGTTCAATCCTAATGCAATCAATATTAGGTCAAAAAGCGACCGCAGGATGTCGCGATTTAAACTTAATTAAGGTTAGAGAAAAAAGAGTTTAGTTTAGCGAAATTGCATTCTTAAATTTTTTCGAAAATAACCATTATATTACTTTTAGTATAATTGTCAGTTATGTTGTCAAGTTAAAATACGCAGCATTTTAAAAAATTACAAAAAGGATATACTGGCACTTTTCCTGAACACTTCAAAACCGCAAATGTGGTCCCAATACATAAAGGTGGTGATAGAACCGATTGTTTTATTTATAGGCCAATCTCACTGATATCATGTGTTGCAAAAGTAGTAGAGAGGTGTATATCTAGTTTCATCAGTAAGCATAACATTTTATCAAATTTCCAATTTGGTTTCCAGAAACACAAATCTACAGATAACGCCACTGCAACTTTGGTTAAGGAGGCGTAAGTAGCTTTGGATCACAATATACCAGCAGTGGCAGTAAACCTATCTAAGGTTTTTGACTCTGTCAATCACAAGATCCTACTCCAAAAAAATCTGGGGTTCAGAGTAAAATGGCATAACTTGTTCAAACGTTATCTGAGTGATAGAACTCAAAAGGTAAAAACTGGTAACCTGTTAAGCGATGGTGAGAAAATTCACTATGGAATGCCACAGAGAACTATTTTAAGCCCTATACTATTTATACTTTTTATAAATGACGTACTCCAAGTAAATGTAGAATGTAACACATTGCTTATGCAAACGATACGGTTCTCTTTTTAAAAGCCGACTCATGGAAAAAGCTATTCCAACTAGCTACTGATGCACTGACACAATTCACAAAACCTGTTAAGCGGTAGTGAGAAAATTCACTATGGAATGCCACAGAGAACTATTTTAGGCCCTATACTATTCATACTTTTTACAAACGACTTACTCCAAGTAAATGTAGAATGTAACACCATAGCTTATGCAGACGATACCTATTCCAACTGGCTTTTGATGCAATGACACAATTCACAAAATCGACAAATGCCAATGCCCTCGCTATTAATCTTGATAAAACTAAATATTTGCCGTTTGGTTGTTATGCCGACAGTATCCCAAAAGTCAAAAACCTCACACTACATGAAAATAGATGCACAATGCAAAGCTGTAAATGCAAAGGTTGAACAAACCAGGTGTATCAAATATCTGGGAATTTCTGTAGACAGACATATGCAGGTTGGTTAAATACAATGTCGAAATTGAGGGCAAAATTACAAAAAAGAATTATGGGAATTAATTAAGCCTTTTAGAGTAGACGGAACAACAAACGATACGCGACTGACGTAATTTTGAAGGAGCACGATTATGAAGTTCTTAGATTGCCTCCATACCATTGTCAATACAATCCTATTGAGATTGCATGAGGGCAGTGCAAAGGCTTTTACAATAAGCATATAAATTCGCAACCAGTATCGAAAGATAGGGTTGCAAATTTATGGCGTGAGGCTCATTAAAAATGGACCCCCGACATGAGGCAAAATTTTTGTGATCATTGCAAAAAATTAATTTCGGAAGACTGGCCGAAACATATGGGAAATTTTTCGTTTGAAAATATTCCTCCTTTCATCGTCAATTTCAGATTTTGAATCAGATTCTCCTATGGAATCAATGGAAGGGGAATAGGAAACATTTAATTTGGTATCAAAATATTATAGTGTAGAAAACGCATGTATATCTGTAAAACTTACAAATAGACTGCGACGATCCTTTTAGCAGTCAAAATTAGTAGCAACGAATATGCACAAATACAAGCAGATTTACAGAATTCTACTGTTAGCAGAAGAAACTGATGTTGTGCGTATTGGAGGAGGTAGTGAAAGTAGACAGAATTTTAAATGAGATCTAGCTTATGGTCTTCCCTGGAAAAATGATAAGATATTTTACATAAATATGGCCATGGAAAAGGTTCTGAGACACCGGCAACAGCAAGAAGATCCTGTTATTTAAATATCCCTTCATATAATGCTTTTGCGCCACCTGCACCACACCTCTACACCATTGCCAGGCACCAAACTCGAATCCCCTTCAGAAATTCATCTCGGCCTCGAGTATTCACCCCTTCTGCGACAGCGCACAGTGGTTCGTATTAAACATGGTAACTGGACAAAATTCATTTTGATATAAGGAGAAATGAATTGGTTTTAATTGATCTATAATAATAACCTATGAACACAGTATCAACTTTAAACCTCAAAAAAAAATATTGCGAATTCCTTCAGATGAATTAAATCCGATACCATCTTAGCCAGTCGACTAATATTTTTTTGAGTTCTTTTGTCACTATAAACAATCATACGTCATCTTTTACCTGTACGTCATAATTTGTGAATTGTGATGGCTACTGAATTTCAAAGTATGTAGAATTGTTTCTAATATCTTAAATTGTCAAAAACTTTTTTGGTTTGCCATAAATTTAAACTTTAATTCAACGATACATCGCATTAGAAAATTGCGTGATTTAATTTTTCAACAAGATTTTTGTATATGCTCCACATCTCTCCACGCGATGACGTTTTCATCTACGGGTACTTTATTGTTTTTACTTTTGGTTTACATAAATGTCAATTTGCAATTATTTGCAAAAGTATTTTTGATTGTTATTTTTTAGTTACTCGTATTACTATTCCAAGAATGGAATTTTTCGGTTTGTGGCGAATGTTACCAGCAAAGACGGAATTTGAGCAACTTTTCACATTAGTTCTACATAAAACTGGTTTTCCTAAAATCTCGGACACCTCAATGCAAATAATAAGGGCCAACATCTCCAGGTTAATTAGCCGAATAAGATATCGTTGGGAAAAAGCGGTCGCCAACAAGAACATTTTTTTAATAAGTTTGAAGATTGGCTTAAAGGAGACGATTTTATTCTATATGAAGGTCGACTTGATGAAAATAGTCAACCTTCTACATCCTGTGTTTCTGTTGGAAGACCAATGAAACCCTTTGAAAATTCTTCATACAAAACAAAGAAACGTAAAGTAATGAAGATTTTGCAAGAAAAATCTTTAAATGAAATAACTTTCGCCGCAGAAATAGCTTTACGAACAGCGGGCCAAAAAAGTGCCGCTAATCTCGTCAGAAATGCAGCATGTCCTTCTTCAGGTGTTGCAAGTGAATTAAAGGATTTGCGAAATGAATGTTTAAAACAAAGAGCGATGACATCTGATGAAGCTCTGGCTTTGTATATTGATACGAAGAGTACTTCTTTTTCCTACAAACTCAATAGGAAAAGAACGTTAAATTTAGGACACAAAGTCTATCCTTCATATTATGCCTTAATGAAAGCTAAACGTGCTTACTTACCTCCTGAAAGTGCCATCACAGTCACAGAGACCAGCGCGGAGCTCAATTTACAAGCAACTGTAGATCATTGGATTAATCGTTTACTAGAATCTAATATTAGTATTTTTAAAGAAGGCAATGAATTTGATTTATTTTGTAAGTGGGGTTGTGATGGCAGTTCAGGGCATAGCAGATATAAACAGAAACTTTTATCTCCTGAAAGTGATGACGAATTTCTATTTTTATTATGCTTTGTACCTATAAAATTAAGTAGTCTCATTCTATTTTGGAAAATCCTAGTCCTTCTTCTACTAGATATTGTCGCCCTTTAAAGTTCATAACTCAGAAAGAGAGTGATGATCTCATTAGAAACGAGGTAGCTAAATTTCAAAAGCAGATAGATAATTTAAACATTACTAAATTATTAGTAGATGAACAGGAGGTCACAATAAACTACAAGTTTTTCCTAACAATGGTGGATGGTAAAGTTTGCAATGTACTCAGTGAAACTAATTCTTCTTCGAGATGTTACATTTGTGGCGCTACGCCTAAATCTATGAATGATGAACCTCCTCAAGTAAATATAAATAAAGAGAATTATCGTTTTGGCTTATCTACTTTACATTTTTGGATTCGAATTTTTGAATGCATGTTGCATATTAGTTATCGCTTAAATGTAAAGAAATGGCAAATAAGAAGTGATTCGGAAAAAGTTGATCTAAAAGCCAGAAAACAACAAATTCAAATGAAATTTAGAGACGAAATGGGTTTGGTTATAGATCAGCCAAAACCAGGCTTTGGTTCCACAAATGATGGTAACACGGCTCGAAGATTTTTTAAAAATCCAAACAAAAGCTCTGAAATTACAGGTATTGACATCAAACTAATAGAAAATTTAGGAATTTTGTTGCAAACTTTGTCATGTGGCCATTCTATTAATATAGAAATATTTTCACAATTTTGTTTTTCTACTAAAGAATTATATTTAAATTTATACTCTGGTATAAAATGCCAGTAACTCTGCATAAATTATTTTATCACGCAAGTAGTGTCATAAAATCCTTTATAATTCCTATAGGTCAAATGTCAGAAGAGACCCAAGAAGCACGCCATAAAGACTGTCGTAGATTTAGGGAAAGACATACGCGCAAAACTTCAAGAATGGCCACTAACTATGATTTATTAACAATGCTTTTGGTTACTTCTGATCCATTAATCAATAGTTTTCGCGAGCTGCCTAAAAAGATACTTACTTCCGCATCTGAAGTAATGAAATTGCTCATTATAAAATCTGATGACACAGTTTTACATAGAGAAATAACCAGCTCTTGAAGATTATCATTTATCAGATTCCACGGAAACTGATAACTCCAGCAGTAAATAAGAAAGTTCAATAGTTAACAATTTTAAATCAAGCCTTTTAATTATAGTTTTAATTTGTATTAATCATATAGTCACAATTATTTAAAATTATATTCAAATATTCACAGAAAGAGAGTTATTTTCTTATAACATAAACTCATATAAACTCAATAGTGAGCAGAAATAATTTTGTCCAGCTGGCATATTCTATTCGAACCACTGCAGCGAGGCGAAAATGGCCGCGAGCCCTATAATAACACCATCCAGGGCCTGAGAACGACAGTTCTTCGGTCTGAACAGATCCGAAAAAAGAACTCCTGGCTGAACAAGCCATCCTCACGGGTTGCACAAGCCGATACACCTCTCCGCCCGCTGCACAAGTAGCAAGATCCATTTAGCCACACCACTGTGCACAAGATTCTATGAAAACACAAACAAACATTCTGTCATTATTGTTTATTATCATATCTGGAGTCACATTTGTTAATAAAGAAACACTTCTTCGCTTTGTGGCACAATTGTTGACTAAGAAGAGGCAAACTACACACCTCACCCCAAACTTTCTCAATGAAAAAAATAATTAATCATTAAACGTTTGTTCGAGACGATATTTCTCGTTTTCATGGAATACTTTGTACAGCACAATTGAATTGGCAACATTGGCAGTGGCAGTTTTCAAAAACGTAACCACAAAATTAAAAACGAACGTCAATCAAATTTCTGACAAGTATATTTTTTTGTGATACCAACAAAAATGTCACCCTAGCACGGCCTACAGCACGGCATGAACAGAGTATACACACGTGCCATTTATATTTAAAAAGCTAAGAAAGTTACTCAGTAGGAAGCAGCTCATGATCATTTATTATGCACTATTTGAATCCCAAATAAGATATGGAATTATAGTTTGGGGCGGAGCATATGATGGTAGAATCTGTGATATAGTAACTTGCAGAAATGGATCCTGAAAACTATTTATCCATCTTTGTTACAATAGTGAACAATACAAATTATTAAAGCAAGAAGAGACATTCTTTATCTATTTTTTACTGTTCGTTATTTATGCAACATCTACACTGTAGTTTTCCTTTTTTTCCTCTGTGTAATCAAATGGTCTCTAAATTAAGAATCTTTTCACGCGCAAGTGTTCAAGCACTTTAGTGATTTTTATGTTGTAATGAAAAGAAAAAATTGTACTTAAGTTCTTTTTTTGTGTTATAGATTTGTATAATTTTGTAATTTTGTATTATTTGTATTATTTGATTACTAAAAATGGGAGGTGAAAATTAATAATTTTGACTTGATACAGTTTTTTTCGAATGTATTTTTGTTCATATCTTGAAAGGAAAACTAATGTTTGGAAGATTATATAAACGACAACATTAAAATTTTTGACATTCGGTTTTGATATTTCTATTAGGTGATTGTTGAACTGAAAAGTAACCACCGCCTCGGATTCAAACTAATACAAAAATTCTCAAACTCTTATTTTCCACTCGTTATAGAATTTTTGCAAATGTATTTAAGTGATCTCTGAGACTGAAGCAACATCTTGTGTTTTTATTTTTGTAGGAGCACTCTACTGTTAATAATACTAGTTTCAAAATAAACACCTGAATTTGGCATTATTATTGGGGGTGGTATCTAAGTAAGATTTGTTGGTGATGAATTACAACAACAATCATAATAATAAGTAATTGCAAGGTAAAAATACGAACGATTTCAGATTCCATCGCCGTAGCACGATTGTTTTAGATATTCTATTGTGTTGCATGTTCTTTTATATTTCTATAACACTTACATGTTAAGTACTGCCCCTCCAGAACACACCTGTGTGCTAACCTACAGGCCCAGCTTAGGTGATTGTGGACAGTTAGTATAAAGTCACTGGTTGTGGTGACCGGTGCCGTGTCCGCACGCTGTATTTATTTAAGTACGCGCTCTACATGGTGTTTCTGTGCTGTGTGTGAGTGCAAATCGGGCTTTAAGGCCCATCTGTGATAATGACCATAACGTATACAGGAGAGGTTCCGAACGGCAGCACGTTTGGATGTTTTTGGAAAATACTGAGAAAGTAAGTGGCTTATCTCTCTGGGCACCGTTTTAATCACCTCGAATTATGAA
This sequence comes from Serrognathus titanus, assembly GCA_039766575.1. Taxonomy (NCBI): domain Eukaryota; kingdom Metazoa; phylum Arthropoda; class Insecta; order Coleoptera; family Lucanidae; genus Serrognathus; species Serrognathus titanus. The sequence continues at coordinate 4,544,894 of CM077911.1, forward strand.
CGGCCTGCGCAGAAAATTTTACAACTAATTGAAAGTGTTTGTTAATATGTGGGTAAATGCTTAACTTGAATTGCAAATTTATGAGCGCCTGTGAAGCGTTTCTAGTGCTAAATGAAACTTGTCTGTGACGAAAGTTGAACTTAATTTTAAAGATCTGCATCACTAACTAACAATAAATTAATTAAAATAAAGCACAATAAAATATAAAATAATAAAGTTCATTTGGGGTGGAATTAAACAATCGCCAAAAAATTCTTTAAAATTATCACCAACAGAAAATTAGATTTTCGTTTCAAGTCTTTTAGTCATAAGTTTTGAATCACCGATCAATTTTATTGATAGATGAAAATCATTAATTTGAACTCGAATACCGGTCATCAGCCCAAAGTAGAACCTACTCACGAACCGAAAAGTTTCCTGGTGTTTTGCCGACTACTCCGACCTTGCACCGCACGTATTAATATTAACAAAAAATTGTTTAAGTATTCTGGAAATGTTATTTGAATTAATAGAAACGAAGACAATGCGAAATGGTTTTTTTTAAATATATTTTGATTTAAACTAGTTTCATGGATGTCGCGGCCTTAAATGGTTTTACATATCCATTGCGACTACGTGTCTATTTGAGTAAAAAAATTTTTGGTTAATTCATCTTTTTCAAAAACGAGGAAAGTAGTCTATCGTTTGAAACTAATGCTTTTATTTTGTTTGATAAAACGTGATTATTATTTAAGCATGCACCATTGAAGCCTTCAGTTGATATTCGTAACTTTGGTTCCCTTGTAATGGTAAAAACAATAATAATAGCTAGGTCGTTATGTACTTTGAGTAGAAACGCAATGATATTTATATATATATAACGAAGACGTCAATTGATAAGAGAAAGAAATTGTGCCTGAAATAATGTTGGCAAAATTTGTTCTTTCAAGAAGAAACCCTAAGCTTACGTCTGGGACTTATTTTCGTTAATAAAGTAATAAACCATTTGCCATTTAACAAATGCATAATCAGTCAATTGGTGGCTTATTGAACCACCACAATGGAAAAAGCAACTAAAGAGGAAATAGCCAATGAAACTTGTTAGATGCTTTGCGGTGAATCATTTTTAAATAACTTCCCAATTGTAGACAATTGTTGTTTACAATGTAATGAAACAGAAACAAAGAAATTTCTCTCATTAATTAATGAATAATGTTGTAAAAGTTAAACAATTTAGTAAGCATTTTGATAAAAATTAAAATAGATTTGATGAAGGCAATTTGCTTCAATTCAACGAAATCGCAGTGAATCAACTTTGGTATTATCCTAATTGAATTATTTACGAATCAAAACAAGCGTTTCATATTTCAAGGTCCAAATTTGGGGAATTTCATAATTTTCAAGGCGCACCAAATTACCCACTTTTATGTCGTTTTTATAACCAGGTGACTTGTCAGAATTTTGTATTCGTATTCAACTTTTGGCTTCATTTTTTTTTGCGGAACTTGACTTATGTTATTATGAGCTTTTATTCAATCTCTGCGCCTTGTGCTTATTCACTTTTCTCGGCCGCTGGCAAGGAATGTGTGCTTAAAGCAAACACAATGAACGCGGATTACCAATAAGAAAGTTGTTTTTCTGTGCGGTTATTGTTGCTAACGATTTCTTTCCAAGAAGATATAAACAACTGTATAAAATCTTCGTCGATTATTTCTAGCAGTGGGGCTTTTTCGATGCAAGAAGTAAATTGCAATGCTATGAAACTGAGCTTTCAGAAAATTTCATGGAAACGCCAGTAATTCGCAATTTAAGATGTGAAGGTGACAGAATAGCGCAAAAGGAGTTTGAAAAACAAGAACATTGAAACAAGATGAGTACTGAGAAAATGGGTTTAATAAAATTTTCGTTATTGTTATATTAAGTAACGATTTATAAATCGTGAACAAATTAAGAATAAAAAATTCAGCTCTTCCCTACTCCCATGATTATAACCTAAACAAATCCTTAACCTTTACTTTACTGACTCCCTGTATGTCGCCTTCTGCGAAGATAAAACGTAAAAAAGATTTTAAGCGCAAACCTGTTCCGAGAAACACTATTGATGTTTGGATTTAAGGCCTCTCACATAGACTGTAATTTCTTGACTGTAATTTCTTGGTAATAATTTCTGGTTGAATTCCCTGAATAATATTAATAAATACGGTGCTTGCCACAGATGTTTACCTATCGAACGGAAAGCAAATTATGTTAAAGAGAAAGTCGAGGAAAGATTTTGAAAATTAAAACTTCTCTATTTTGGTTTTCTTTTTTATTATCCACACAAATTTCGATGAAACTTCAAAACAAGAGGTGCTAATTTCTTAGAGGAAAAATTTAAAGCAAAAAATGTTTCACGAAATTCTTTTTAAATTTCTTAGAACACCGAACCACATAATTCCAGTCATAAGTTATAACTACTTAGGTCCGGTTTATCAATCATAACTCTCAGTTAATTGCCATAGCAACAATTGTCTTCATAATTGATACTATGGGAACAAACTGAAAGTTAGAGTTAACTTGTGATTGATAAACCGAGCCTTAGTGAAGCAATTGAAGTAGTGAAATTAAAAAAAAGTTACTTTCGAGAAAGGGACAATCAGAAATAAAAAAAAGATTTCTCTAGTATTAAAAATACATTAAAAAAAAATCAAACGTCATTCATTAGCTCTTTTGCAATACATGTAAAAACTATTGTTTGCCTAATCAAAAAAAAAAAAACTTTCTTGTTTCTTTTATGTTTTGATTTTAATCTGGTGCCATGACGTGAAACCCTAGTCTTTCAGTTTCCGGTAAGTTTGAAGCTAACATATTTTGTAACGTGTGCGTGCGTGCCTTCTACTGGGAATGTCATTACATTGTAGTGCTTATCGAACTGTAAATGTAAATTATTGGGAAATAAACGTTCGGCAAACTTTGGCAATTTGTCGTCCTTGGAAGCGCCTTTACGGTAATCGCTGACTACATGTGAAAGCGTCCGTTTCGGTTGCTGTTGTTATTAAATTGTTATTATGTATGGTCAGTGTTAGTCAAGCGTGTCCGTATCATTGGTTTCGGTTTACATGTGTAGCTTTGAATAAAAGCGTTCATAGAACAAATATTTTTCATTTGTTATTGTCGCCATATATATAAATCGCCTGTAACTTTTGCCAATGGAAAAGTTTGAGTTTGCCAATACGTAGGTAGGCGGTGATTTAGATCGGGTCACACCTATAAGTTAGTTAATGTTCCGGACTAAAGTACTCGTTTTTAAATTTTGCAAAAAGTCACGAGGGTAATTACACATTTATAAATGTGTTTATACGGATTTTTCTCTTGTTAAAAAAACATTCAATGCGAAGACGAAATCTAATTTACTGTTAATTAATTTAAAATAAAACGAAGAGAAAATGAAAGCGGCACAGAAGCTCAGATTATAATCACAAGTGACGAGAGATGAGGATGATGCACATATAAATATAAATAACAAATGTGGCTTATGTAACAATGTTACAATTTACGTTTGGTTTCGAATTATGAAATATATTTGCCTCTGATTTCGCAAGTGAGATGTTTCTGTGATTAAGTTAGTAAATAATGAAAAACACTGTTTTTAATAGCATTGCACAGTTCTTACACTTGTTGGTATCTTAACTAACAACTAAACAACATTTTTTATAAGAAATGCAAATGAGTTTATGCCGTGAATCACCTACCTGCATGTGCCACAACAATTTTAATTACAACAAATTATTTCTGTTCTTCGGTTCCTTCTCAAGTAGTTTGGATTTTATAAAAACGATTTGATACTTCAATTTTCCTACAGATATTTCTAAATTAAACAAGATTCATTTTGTAGCTTGGTTTGAAGGCTTCCGCGGCCGTTGTCCATCACAATCTTGGTTCCCAACCCGGAAACCAAGATTGTGATTCATTTTGTACTTAATACTCCTAAGAAAGGAAATCAGTATAGAAAAGAAATGAATCAAAGAGAGTAATGGATCGAAATTCGGATCTTGCGGTACCCCCGACGACGAAACACGAGGAACTAAGTAAAAACACTTATCAACGATTATTCTTTAAATAGATTTCAATAAGCGTTTGAAGGAGTTTTTTTTTTTGACCAGAACCCGTCTGTAAAGGATGATGCACTGGAGGCACCGCAGCCATTTAGGCTTATTGTGCTTTCCCTGGTTCTCTTACCGCAACCATTCAGTGAGGCATGTTCCCTGCACCAGCTGGTACAGGTTTTTCACTAACTGCGTGTTGAAATCTTCGGGAACTATCATGAGATGTCCGAATATACGATTTGCCAGCGCATCACATCTACACAAAATGTGCATTACTGCCTCTGGTTCTCCATTGCAGAGTCTGCAGTTTAGATCCCCATTGAATTTACCGATCCTCCACAGATGCTCCTTAACAGTCAGGTGCCTTGTTAGTAACCCCGTGGTGATCTTGAGTTGCGCCCTGCTTAAAAGTAAAAATTCTGCAGCTCTCTTTTTGCAAGGACCTCTAAGGAAAGTCTTGGCCTGCTTAGCCAGTATCTGTTATGTTCCTCGCTTATCCAGTCACTAAAAAAGCCCCGAATAGCGTTCTTGGTTATACCTAGGACAGTTTCAGGGCCAAGGTATGCCATACCCGTACCCTGTCTGCCTAGTTCATCGGCCCGTTCGTTGCCGATAATACCCCGATGACCTGGCACCCACACCAGCGTGACGCAGTTGTATTCCGCCAGTTCATTGAGCTCACTTAAGCATTCCTACACCAGTTTGGAAGAGATCTTTGGGCTTACCAAAGCCTTCAAAGCCGCCTGGCTATCCCTTAGGATAAAGTTCCTCTTATTTGTGTAAGCCCTCCTTTTGTTTTCCCGCGCACATTGTAATATGGCGTATATTTCTGTTTGGAATACGGAGGCAAATTGGCCCAACGAGAAGCATAACTTCTCCTTTGATCTATGCCCATATATTCCAGATCCGGCACTAGTCTCAGTTCTGGAGCCGTCCGTATACCAGATCAGACTTCCAGGAAGAAATTTCTGTTCAGGTTCCCGATGCTCAGCAGATTCATTAATTTCTATCTTAATGAGCAGGTTTATGTTGCATTTGGGAGCCATATAGTCCGTCCTCATATCGAGTAAAGGACTCCTTATGCTGCCAACGATACTTGTATGACCCGTACTTATGTTAAGTGGTGATATGAATGCTGCAATCTGTGGCGTCCTCATCTTGTCTCTCCCATTATCACAATGTGTAAAGCAGGGAGGTCTAGAAGGGTTTCCATTGCAGCAGTGGGCGTTGTGCTCATCGCCCCCATTATACCTAGACAAGCAAATCTTTGGACCCTGCTCAGTCTAGGTTTGGTGATTTCCTGCTTGACCTTGAGCCACTACACCGAAGCCGCATAGGTTATTGTGGGTCTGAACATTCTGGTGAACAACTAATACACCATACTTGGTTTTAAGCCCCATGTATTATCATAGGCTTGTCTGGCCACCGCGAAAGTGGTCATCGATCACCTGATTTCTTGTTTAAGTGTTGGTTCCAGGTAAGTTTGGAGTCAAATATCACTCCAAAGTACTTTCCCTTCCCCGACAAGACTATCTCATTTGCACGAAGACGCAGAGGACCTAAACCCTCTTGGTTTCGCCTTCGAGTGAATGACACAATGGTGGTTTTTTAAGGACTGATCCTCAGACCTTCCTCCTCGGCCCACCTTGTTACTACATTCAGGGCCACCTGCATTTGAAGGAGTTTGCAGGAATGTAACCAGAGAACCACATCTGAAAATGAAATGTCGATTTTTGACGTTACACTCAACATCTGCGTTTGTCAAAGACGAAACTATTTTATCGTTATACAAATTTATTTTCAAAATACCACCTCATGTAATGAAGGTAGGCATCCTTTGAAATACCTTCATCCATCTCTTCGCTAAGTGTACTTATTGAACATTAAATTTGTTTTATATGTTTAGTTACGTGCAAGTGCTAATTTGCTTTATGTGTTTGGTTACATGCAAGTGCGCTTAGTGAATGAAGTTGAATGGCAAATTTCTTACGTTAATCGGTGATTTTAATTCCTGAACAGGATTCGTTAAAAATAAAAATTTGCTCAGTGAATTCAAATTAGTTTCGTTTTGTTACGCTTCTCAGAAATGCAACCAAATAAGTAGTTAAATATAGGTGCGTTCATTTAAATCAGAACTCCCTGGCCCTATTGATGGTGGTTAGAAACTTGTTTGTTTTGTTTGGACCGGTTTGCCATTTTTAAGAGACAGTTTCTTGAAATTGGGGAAGGCTGAAACCAGGCGAATGAATCACAAAATCAAGGCGAAACAAGGAACTCCAATAATCCATCAATACATGAATTTCCTTGAATGCGAGTGCATCTTTCAGATTTACAAAACTCTGCAATGCAAAAAACATTCCTATTTTAAATAAAGTAATAATAGGTTCTTGAAGAACAAACCTGTTATTTTCAGGGATGTATTATTAAGCTTTGTCGTAGCTAAAGTAATTTTGCAATTTGTTGTTATAGTCTCGAACCATCGATTTTATTAATTATTATTATTATATTATTTTTATTTAACATATGGTTTAACATATCGAACAAAAAAGCCTCATTTTCCTGGTTTATTCACTTACCAGACAGTTCAAGGTGGGTGACTCCGATGCACCTTGCACCTTACGTAACTCCTTGGGTGAGCTGGATTTCGTAAAACTCGTCGGTGAAAATTCGCCACGTTACAATTATTATTTAATTGTTCACGCTTCCTAAGTTGAGCAACGCGCTTGCGAATTTGTTTGGTGTTGCAGTTGTGCTGGCAAAGTTGTATGGAGGTTGGTAAAGTCTTGCGTAATGGAAAACGTTCACTTCTTATGTGGTAAGTCTGTGCTCCGCGATTTGATGGAAGAACGAGCACATTCGGTTTGTGGAGTGCACGCTGGTGGTTCCTCCTTGCATGACCTGCTTACTGTATGACTTTGCAGACCTTGCGTTTCTATAACTGTATTTTATGTTAGTTACACGTGCCTCATTAAATTCTTCTGGCATTCGAACTGTATGATAATTGTTGTTAATGTTTAATTGAAAACTGTCTAATTATTTTTTACGTTTTGCACGCACGTATCCTGAAAGAAGGCAATCCTTCAAAGTTATATTCTTGAGATTTAAAAACAATTTACTAAATTTTTAGTCATTTAAACTGCCAAAACCTAAAAATTATGAATCTCAAAACAAAAATAAAGAATAAGAGGTCATAATTTTAGGAGGAATCAAAAATAACCGACGCACATACGGGAATTTTGTCGATCTAGCTGGCCAAAATTATTTATGCTGCTTAACTAACTGAGATCATGTTTTGTAATTATGATAATATTATATTAAGTAATATGATTGATTTTATGGAAAAATTAACGTTAATTGATAAAATACAATGAATTTATCCCCAATTGATATATTAGGTAATAATTCTATTGTTTTGAGATACTTAGGCCCAGGTGCACAAATGTCAGTTTAAAGTTAAGCTGAAGCTTAAACCCATTGCAACGATTATTTCAACAATTATTGCTAAGGGTTTAAGCTTTGGCTTAAAGTTAAGCTGGAATTGTACAACTGGGTCTTAATGTCCAGTTTCTCAGTCAAGTTTTAATTTCAAAGCTTCGCTTTATTGTCCTAGTAACAATTGTAAAGACAATTTCCACGGAAATAAAACAAGCTTAAAATGATATCCTGACTGAAAAATAGGTGTTATAGCAGTGTAAGCAATATTTAAGCTCAGTTTTTTGGTTCATGGTTAAAAAGAAATTTTGACAGGAAGGAATGCTATGCAGCTATACGTAAAACACTAACTGTTGCTTTCGTATCTACTCTTTTTGTTCGTGTTTTAAATTGCATAATAATACACAGGCAAATAATTACTGAGTGCTACAGTGCTTGATCTGATGAAGCATCAGATTCATCATCTGACGACTGTTGCGCATCATTTGAAGATGAATCTGATAGAACTAATGTTGATGTATTTAGGTGAACCGGTTCAGCGGGAAGTAGCATGTCCAACGTTTCTTCTTTTAACAGTGGTAACGACTTATGTTTTGATTTAGGTCTAATACTAGATAGAAGAGGATCAGAAGTGAGGAGCAGTCTGTTAAGCACATCTAAATTGCAAGATTCTCGTGAGAACTTCCTGGCGAAGTCTTGCCGGTATTGACGAAAATGCTTATTTCTAGCCTCAGCAGCCTCTTCTGAAAGTTCCTATTGGTAACAAAAAATTCTCTATGACTTCAGCACCATGAATCAGAATTTTGTGTACTGTTAGAGTCATCGGGTACCAAGGATATAACTGTACATACAACTCTGCAGTTTCCATGGCATAATTTGAAAATTTGTCTGTGTCAATTTTATGTCCACACGATATTGTTTCTAGTATGACCTTGAAACGGTATATGAGACATGAATCAACACCTGTTATCTCAGATGCAATAATAGGGTCGATAAAAAACCTTCGACTGGTGTTACCATCATTCGAGTTGCCAAAACCTGGCTTTGGAACATCAACTATCAGACCTAGTTTATTTCGGAAATCTTCTTGAATCCGCAGTTTCCTTTGCTTACGATTTCCTTGTCATTCACATAACTGGAATATTATAAGAGGGGTGTATTAAACTCTCAAATATGCGAATTCTAGCATGTAAAACAGATAGACCAAAGTTCAGTGTGCTTGTTTTAATTTCTTTTCTTACGCTTGAATTGTTAAAATCTTTACTTGTGGCATTGCAAATGTAACACTTCATAGTTGATGTCGTTTGCGTGGTAGCATTTCACACCTTTGGGTCAATCATTGCTAGCATCATCACATGTTTAACAACAAAATGCTTATTTTCGACTGTCACCATTGTTGTTTCTAACAAATTGACAGCATTTTGTATTGTTTCGTATTTCTGTAGCAATAACGTCACCGCTTTCTTTAATAAAGCACATTCTAATGGGGCGACAGTAGCGTGGAAAAGAGGGTGTCGGATTTTGCCACATTACTTTCTTATTGAAATCAGAAATCAATTGCAATGGCACAAAAGAACTTTGAAATATGTTTGCGTGCAAATCTGAATCATTTAAAAATTTTTGTTTGTATTGAGCTTGCTATGAACCATCACAGCTCCACTTGCTCATTAAACACAACGTGCTACTTTCTTTCTCGTTCAAACTGAGAACAATTTCTTGTAAATATAACATCAACCGCGTGACGGTATGATCCATTAATTTCTGTAGATTAATTTCTGCAGAGGAAGATATCTTGTCTGGGCAACATTTCATTTTTTCTCTTTGTAACAAACTATAACATGGATAAAAAAGTTTGTTCGTACTTCGAACGATCTCATATTGCCTCCTAGAAAAACTACCTTCCACCATCATCGACAATGCATGCAACGGTGAAAGTTGTTTTTTATTTTCTTGAACATTACTGAAGTATGCTTTCTTATATTTCGTCGCTCGAGTTGGAGAACTTGATCTATCTTTAAGGACTTTGGAAGCATCTCTTTTTCCTACCTCCTGTAGCTTCATTTGTATAGCATAAGTCAAAATTTGCACGTCGGTATTACTTCTCAGCATTTCCGATTTTCTTCTCTTGCTTCTGTTGCTTAAATCTTCAAATTTCTTAGATGGCCGTCCCGACCGGTTTATTAGTTGTGGCAACACAAATGATTCTTGTAGCCAATCATGACTTTTCTTCAGAAATAAAACTTCTTTCTTTTGTGCAACGGCCCACCTTTGTTTAAACTCTGATCGAACATATGAAAACTTATGTTTGATTTCTTTTATTTGTTCCTCCTTATAATCTGCATATGTAAGCAAGTGATTTTCGAGAAACTTAATTTTTTCGTTAATGTTAGACAAGTTTTCTCCTTGCATTATTTCAAATAATTGTCTACGTGTTATTATCTCCTGATGGTCCTAGAAATAAGACAACAATTAAGAACAAGTACCATCTTAGCATTTTCATATTTTTACCCTAATTTTTCACTTCATAGTTAATCGAGATATTTTCAGTCATCATAATTAGCTATTTTTATTGCAATTTCGGGCAACCGAAATATCTTGGTTAATCGTGAACAGAAAAACTTGGTCAAAATCTTAAATAGGTCGAAATTCCGAAAGACGCGAATTTGCGGGTTTTTTTATTTATTGATAATTTAATGAACGGAATTATGTTTATGTTTGATAAGAATAATTTACCGGGATGTACCCTGAAATATAATAAATACTTTCCGGCCACAAAATTTATTATAAGAACTAATTGTGATAAATCATTTTTATCTGTGCCCAATAGATACAAAACTACCAAAATCATATTGTAAAATGTATAAATATACTTACCACCTTCTCCAAAATCCGTAACTATAACCCACTATAAAAATACAACAATATAATATTCACTTTTAGGGCCGGTTTATTCATCTTCAATTAACTTTATCTTCTGATTTATTGTCATAGTAACAATTGTACAAATAATTGCAACCATGGGAATAAACTTAAGGTTAAAGTTACTTGAAAGTGAATAAACAAGGCCTTAAGCTGCCTATGATGTACTAATCAATAAACAGACATTAAGTAATGTATTTGGCAGCCAAGGGAGGGTACAAAGGGATTCAATTGTTCATGCTTGAGTTCCGAGATTATACAGCTTCTCTAAGCTCAGTTATTTGTTGCGTATAGTAGGTTTCACAAAATCGACTTATGGCCAGCTAAATTGCTAAAATACCCGTATGTGCAACGTTAGTTGAAGCAAACATCTGTCTTAGCAAGATCTTCTGCAAAATGAATTTTAAAGAAATAAACATTCCAATATTATTGAGTTAAAAAAATGCACCACAACCAGTCCTTGAATTGGTGAATCGTTTATGTTGAGTATAAAACGGCCGACAATTTGAATAGTTTATGTAATTTTTGTGCAATTTCGATTAAATTAGCATTTATTCGTTATAATTTCGTTATATTTATTAAAGATAAAGTAATATTTTTTCATGGCTTATTGAATCTTTAGAAAATATTTAGCTATCATCATCCACAGCTTACTTGAATGTTGCAATAACTATCAAAATTTTAATTGAAACATGTAAGCTCTATATCTCTAAAATCTTTTGAATAAACTATCAAGTGTTTTATTTTTTGTAAATAGAATTTTATGCTATTTTCAAAAATGTAAAAATTTATAGGGTGTTCCATATAAAAATCAAAGTTCTTGTTTATATCTCCAATATTGTGCACTCTAGAAAAAAATAATGAATTCAGCATGAAAAAGTGCCTTGAAGGAGTTTTTACACAAATCAAAAATTTTCATAAACAAGAAAGTTATAAAGGCTTTTAGAAATCGTAGAATTTTGAATAACACCCTGTAGCTCATAAGCGGTACAAGATATCAAAATGCAGTCTTCTTTAATATTGTTTTAAAAATCAGCTCCAGGAGCCGAAGTCAGTTGTTGTCTAACTCTTCTAAAAATAGGTGTTTCCTATTAAAAGTGTCGAATTTGGCCCACCCTGTAGATATTATATGAAAAAATACGGAAAATTATATTCTTTGCTCATCATAATTTCAAATGGATTCCAGTTTCTGTAGATTTGTTTAGCGTGAGTAAAATGTGTATCAAGGTTAACTGGTTAGCTCACTTGATTTCTATACAATTGCAATACGATTAGAAATAGCTACAGGTGTTCAAGTATCTATTAATATTTTTAATACGTCAAGACTAATACTCGTAAATAATTCAGTACGCCTTCTTTAGAATTACCTTTTTTTATATTAAAATAAAATAAATCTAAACAACGAAGGGTATACATGGATATTAAGACTTGGAGTCATACGAAACTGCATCCACACTTGATTTTATTAGATGCTATTTCTTTATTATTGATACAGGCATTGTTTCTTCTCCGACATTGGTAAAACATTTCCGATTTCTTTTAAATTGACAGTGGATCGTATAGTACAACATAGAGAAACGATAATATTTCATAGAATGAATATGAAATTCGATCTGTGTAAGAAAAACCCTCTCACCTTTACTATCAAATAGAAAATAAAGTCCCAGCATTTAATAAGAATTATCAAGAATTTTTACATCGTAATTCTGAGAAGTATAACATACTTTCAAGGCGCAATTCCAATAAAACCGAATGTGGGTGTCTGCATAGAAACAAAAGATTTATCCACTTATCTGCCTTGATAAATCGCGCAAGGACGAAATTCTTCAGAGCACGCACCAGTCAGTTGCAGCTGTTCACAAAAACCTTAATGCCTGTGTGTATGAATTACAGCATTCTCCTTGCGACGTTTCATCACGTGGCACACCTTCAGCGATATTTTTCTTCGCCACTTTAACCACAGCAGCGAATTATGTTAAAAAATATCTAATGAAGGCAATGAGCATATTTGTGATTGCTACTTACCACCACCAGTTTTACAGCTACTAATTACGGTGATTACATTAAGAACTTAACTGTACTTGAAGTAGGTCTTACGCAAATGACAGTATTTGTAATAAATTAAAATGAGAACAAAGTATTAATAAACCAATAACGCAAGCTTATATTGGCCATATTCATTATCTGATTAATTTTCTATATGGTGCAGTCAAAAAAGAACGAGGCGAGCATCTCTAACTACATGGCATAAGTTTTAAATTTTCTATAATGATTGTATTTTAAGCTTATCGTATCATCTATACATATTATGAAACAATAGTGAACTTTTGGTACACGTTCCTGTTTTAAGACTGTCTTTATCTCAAATAGCCTATCTTTTAAATGTGAGAGTCTATCTTATTTTCTTCAACTTTGAATGTGCTTAGTCGAGTAATTCGTAATGTATTCCAAAACAAACATCAATGAATCTTAACTGTAAGATGCTCGTTACAAATTAATTAAAAAGCTGCTCATTCATAAGCGAACGAGTCACACCGGCAAAGTTTCAGAATGTGGAACGCGTTAAAGATTAACGCCGATCCTGGTACGCGCTCAACCTTGAGAATTTCATATGAAGATCGATTTTTATTTTGAGAAAAAAAGACCCAGAATAACTGGTTTACGAAAGAAATGAATACGCTTAACATCTGGTGGTCTAGAGCGCCTTGCATTGCATCAATACGTGAAATAATTACGACATTGTTTACGGAGAAATTCTTATTTCGCTGCTGCTGTAGCTACATGTGATATTTACGTCAACTTTTCTGGTCTATTTAACCCACAATTCATAGCCGAGTAATTAAAATTTGAGTTTAGTAACGTGTTTTATTTTAGTGAAAGCTTCGGTTACATTACTCAATATTCAAAGAGACCATTTTTGATGACCATTTTATTATTTTATTTGTCATCTTAATTAATTTTCTAATTATGTATACAGGAGGTCCTACATGTATCCTATTCTTCCGTATTTAGTTCCCAGTATTTCTTTATTATTTTTATTTATTTTGAGTCCATTGTTTCACGAATGAACCGACAGTTTCTTGATCTTCAGACAACGTCAAGTGGATGTTACTGGAATTATATGGTAGTTATTTTTCTCTACTTAATTTAATCATTGCTGTGTTATTTTAGTAATATAAGAGACACCTGTATATATATTTATTAGGTTAGAAATATTTTGTATTTATTATTATTATTATTATAATTTGTTAAAAACATGTGCATTGCCTTATAATCCCACAGAACTCAAATGGAAATTTAATTACATGCAAATATTTAATTCAAATACCTGTTTTACTTAGAAAATGTCGAATGAAGTACTAGAAGTCTCGCTACCACCAACAACAGAGACTTGGTTTCACGAGAAGTCTTCAATGATGTGGGAAACTTCTGGGGCTGCAATCTCAAGACTCCAGAACTGATTTTTGGGCCCTCTTGTCTTAAATAATAGTCCCATCACTTCAAAGAACCATTCCAGGCCGATGACGCAACACAGGGAAATTGTTCACATTCTTCAACGTCACTAGAAGATGCCATCAGGGACAAGCCTCGAGAGTACTTCTTCAAAAAGAACGGTGGAAGGCGCCGTGTAATAGTAAAACTGAAAAATCAAACTAAATTAAGAAATCAAAAAAGGAACCGTACGGCTAAGTTTATTTAAAATGTAAACACATAATTAGAGTCAGAAGGAGAATGTTTAATTTATTTGAAACTTTAAAATTTGAAATTCATTCATTTAAAAGCTTTACATTTTTTTAAATTTAAGGTTACACATAACTAAACTAATAAGAATTATTTTAATTTTGGCGGCATACAAATTTTTTGTTTAAGTTATTTAAAGGTTATATTTATCAACAGATTTCTAAACAAATACTGTGTGAATAGACCGGAGGATTATAATCTTGTCTGTTATCGTGGCTATCTGTTTAGTTTAAAGCTTGAATTAATCAATTCTTTTAAACAACAATACAGATTGTATCACTCATTTAAACAAATGTTAATGATGTAATTCTGATAAATAAATTGAATTTATGTTTGTCAGTTAATAATGATTAAAAATTGTCTTTTACTTACCTATTGCAATTCACGTAACGAGACGAAATTATCAACTAAAAATAGTCAATTATTATAAACAAATTAAACACAAAACAGAACCACGTAATCCTAATTTGTTAGCTAGACAATTGGCAACCCTGAGATACCAGTTTATTTAAACAATAAAAAAAAGAGAAAAGAGTCTTAATGCTAAATAATTATGCGTGAACTTATTATTTGTTGATAAATTTTACATTTAGAAATAATTTAAATGAATCCCACTATCAACGACAATACATCGCAATATGTTCAAACAAATGATATCGAATTGAAATTAATTATATTCGCAGTCGTAAACTACGTAAATTTATTACTTTAAAATTTTGTATTGATTGTTATAGTTCACGAAGGCAGTCTGATTGTTATTTTGTGTTTGTAATTTAATACAGGCGTATAAAAAATTTATAAAAGTGTAGGTATTATTTTAGTTCACTCCTTTGAATTGTTGCTTTGACCTGACTATCACAGGCAGTCCTTGGCAGCAAACATGCATTTTTCGTTCGTTTTTAATTAATACCTATAAAATGTCCTCTCAGAAATGACGTCGTTGACATCGCTACATATTAAGGTGAATGTAAGTCAGAGAAAATTATTTACAGAAATTTATAAAATGATTGCACAAAAAAAAACTTAAAAGAAGCAATCGCATTCTTACTTTAACCTATTTCTTTACTTTTGTTCCCGTAATGTCAGGATCCTTTTATAATTTCTGAAGACGTACTTTATGCTACTAGCGTCAATAAAGGTACAGTAACAGCATTTACCAACTTCTTACAATTATAAATAACAGTGCCGTTATGAGATAAATATTTCATTTGTGTAGATATAGGTATCCTTTAACCTTTATATTTTAGTATTCGTTCGGCTGCCTGCCAGTTGTTGCTATGCACGTGTGTGCTAAAACTACGAGAGTCAGTTAATCAGTTTTGCTTTCAACCTCGCATTTAAATTCCCGCCAGAGCGCTCTTTAAAATGTCATATTTAAATTTTGCCACCATAAAATTTACCTCTAACGGTAAATAAATAATTTATCTAACGTAAATCTCGTCGTGCGCCGCCCGCCCGGAGAAAACTATTATATTATATGCTCGGCGTCATTTGCTCGTGGGCTGATAGGAATTTCAAATCGGGCCTCGTGCAATTATTCTAATATAAATCGGTGTATTTTGCATTGTGGAGTGACTTTCAGACTGATTTTTTATTCTACGTCTGCATGGCATTGGAAGCATTGAACTGGACGATTTGTACTCGCCGAGTTTGTAATCATTTATATCATGGTGTAATTGCACAGATCTATTTTGGTATTAGATGTCTAAAACGTCAACTTTCTCTTTGTATACCATTTTATTAACTTAACATTATTGTAGATCTCGTGGATATCTGGCTTTAGACTTGAGACCAGTAGTTTAAGTTGAAATTGCTTCCGCGTTACTGGGATTACACGAGTTACAAAGATTTCCAGTTATAAATGGATTAAAGGCAACATAAAATAAAATAATAATATAAAGCTTCTCGTGATTAAACCCGCGTTCTTGTGTAATCTTGTTTAAGCACCACAACATGGTATAATATTGCTTCAGACTGTAATATGATAATGTATTATTCTTATTACCACAAAGGTTCAATATTTTGTTTAATTCAGAGTGCGTTTAGTTGCGAAGACTGTATTTTCTTTAGTTTTGATCGGAAACATTGCAGATTGGAATTCAATGAAGTAAAGATCAACTATAGAAGTTTGTGGGGGCGACAGAATGACCCAAGAAATAAAAGCAAAATATTAACACGAATTTACTAGGGCAGAGACTTCAAAATAAGAGAACCCAAGGCACTTAAACGAACATGTATTTTTCGTTCATTTTTAATTTGTGACTCGCCCGAACGTGCCACCTTGTTTGTTGACTTTACGGACAACTAAATAACTAATAAAAACGGTCCAAACAAAAACAAACTAAACTTTTTGACAAAATGATTAAATGAATCGAAAAATTTATTGACTGAACGAAAACTAAACGCGTAATCACCGAAGGTTTACTTCGGAGAATTTCAAAAAGATCGACAATGTTTATTGCCTCAAATAACATGCACTAGCAAGACTAGTCTAGACTCTAGCTAAACCCCCTACGGTTACGCCGGCGCTAAGCAATTACCCCACAATACTAGAAGCTACTTGCGTCAACTCTTTTGGAATCCCCCGTAATTAAAACCTTCTAATGCCTATTTTCGTTATCGTCTAATTAAACTTGACCCTACGTTGTTGTAACTGGATTTTACTTTTGGTGAGACGGTGAATAAATTTGAGAGATCCAAGGAACTAAATACGTATAAATAAAAATGCGAGACGTTAAATTGAATTATTTATTTAAGAAAAAGGAAAAAAAACTCCTTCTACCAGCCACTGAGAGATCTGGTAAAATGAGCGAAAAAAACCTCGTTTTAAAACCAATATAAAAACTACAATAAAATATACGCTTATCTAGACGTACAGTACAATTCGCTTAACGTATTTCACGTCGAATATCGTAGCGATCTAACTTACTTCAATTCACACAGCTGGTGACTTGGTGCACACGCAATTAGTGGCTGTGGCAATTTTGTGACTTAAATTAGATCAACAATTACTTTTTATTCAAGATAGCTTTGTCTTGGTACTCGTGTTTGTCGTATGTGCCACCTTAGATAGTACTCGAAGACGCTATGAGTAATCAACCAGCGCACAGTGTGACGGTGTACTTTATTAATGGGAATTATTAATTGATTCAGATGTTCGGAGAAGTATATGATGCAAAAGGCCGCCCTCGGCGATCAATCTGCAAGATAATTAACAGCAACTGCCGCTAGTTTTTCAGGGATTCCTTTTGGAGGTGGTGGAATACCTTATCTCTATAATTAACCTAATTAATTTCGGCCACGGGGTAGGATCTTTTGACTACTACGTCCTCATGCCTTAGAGGGTGGTACAATGTACGCCGTTTTTCAAATCCCTCTGCGTCGTTTTTCGTCGGCTAAACCTATTATCGAACTAATTTGTTTGCACAAAAAAATTGACTGTTTTATCGGCACTCCGCTTTTCTCGACAAATTGCTTTCAATTAACCTGCAAACCCTTCGGCAAAGACAACACTTTAGTCCACGCACAGGGTGTGACAGAAGTTCTGTTAAGAAGATGTCTATTTATAGGTTGTTCAAATTGTTTGACCTCGTAATTCGTAACGAGTATTAAATTTGTCTTGATTTCTGAATTAGACTGTGCTGGCCGCACTTGTTTCGTCGGCAGATATAACTTTGCTTTAGCCAGTGGTTTGAGCTGCAGATTTCCCTCAACAAATCGAATTAACACCGACGTGTTTCCGAATTGCCAATTGCAAAAGGTAGAACTAAATTACAAAAAAATACACCGTATTTGAAATCGACCAATAGATTTGAGGAGTAGTTAATTTACTCTGGTTGATTAAATCACAGAACGCGCAAACTACTGATTTTGTTTAGTTTTAACTTTGATTCAAATGCAAACGCAAATGCCAAAAATAAACTAAAAATTGCCCAAGCAATGCAAAGATTGAACTTTACAGATTTTTCGAGTCACAGATTGATGAGCCAATCAAAAATAATTCTTAAACAATTTATATTACCAAGTATGTGAAAAGAAGTATAAATCCGCGTTCCGCGATGCGCACATCACACACACTCACGCACTTGTTTTTATAATCTACTCGCGGCGTTGAATTTGCGGCGCGATTCGAGTTTTTGTTTAATTGCCCTTTTCTTAATACACTGTATTTTGACCGTACCGAAATAATAACTATAATTAACTATAATTATGAAAAATAGATGAAAACAAGTGCAAAGCACTCAGAAAAACTTCTCGAGTTAAATTAAAATTCAACTGTTCGTTCGAACGATTAGAATCTTTCTGTCCTCCGTTTTTGATTTTCTCTTCGCAAGTAACAAATTAAACTCCTCCCTATGCCTCAGAAGCAAATTTTAAAACCCCCCTTGACCAATAACCGCTATTTAGTTTAGAAAAAATCACACCTCTTTCTCGTTCCCTGTACATTACTAGTAAATTACGGAACCTCAATTAGCTTGATAGATACTTAAACCCGGTTGTCTTGCACATGTTGCAACTTTCCAATTTCTTCAAAATAACTCGACGCTGGAAGTATTCATTGACAAATTTATGTATCCCGTCTCTTCCTTTTAACATTTTCCAGACAATAGCCCAAATGGCCATTCCTCTCTATGGGCGATGTAAAATTATCTCTTTTCTAAAACTTCCAATATCTCGAGAACTCGCGTGACAAATTTATACAACGACTTTAAACAGTACAACGAAAAAGTTTTAACGTCGTTCACATCGTTACATATTATGGTGAATGTAAGTCAGAGAAAATTATTTACAGAAATTAATAAAATGATTGCACAAAAGTGCTTAAAAGAAGCAATCGCCTTGAACCTATTTGTTACTTTTATTCCTGTAATGTCAGGATTTTTTTATAATCCTTAAGCGAGCGGAAGACGAACAAGAACAAAATATTATAAATACTGTAGGAAATTAAAAATAGAGGGAACATAAAAGGAAGAGTTATAGTTATAGATCATGTTTGGAGAACGAAGAAAAAAGAGCCCGTTTAATTTTATCTCTCCAAATTTACTATTCTCTTACACTATCGGCAATATAAAATAAATTTAATAATTATTCTGGAATGTCGGTCAACTCTTTGAAATTTCGTTCGAATGTAGGACTCCCATAAATGTAAAGTATAGAACACATAACCAAAGTGGAATTGCTTCAGCCAAATACACGCGATTATATCGTAGATAAACAACAATGAGCGTTACATGAATGGTCAAAGAATTCGTATAATTAAACAACGGCGACCGTTTTATATAATAAACAGCAACTTTTACATATAATTACCCCGTAATAACTGACGTCGATATTATCTTAATAAGCACATGCAGGTAATTAAATATGCTAAAGAGTTTGCGTCACAAGAAATCGCATACATATGTGTGTAAATAAAAAAAAACATACACGTGATTGAAAATTCATTTATTGGTTAATATCATTTGACAATGCAAGCTCTTATGGATACGTCTGTGTTGATTGTGAGCGGAAGAGGACATTAAGTTACGGGTAATTACGTTGTATTTGAAACGTTCCGTATAATAGATTATTCCAGGATGTGAATTCCTTCCTATAAACACTACTAATTGCGGGCAGTACTGAAATTAAAACAATTAACAATAATAATGAATCTGATCGTGGTTTTAATTCCATTGTTAGAGGAAAATTTTTAAGTAATCACAACAATTGAATCAACCATTTTATAATTCATTTGAGAAGAAAGTCATGAGAAACGCAGTAGCTTTCAAGCTAATTTAATCATATATATGATATTTTAAATGAAAACATTTTAGAATTTAATGATGCGAATAGTGGATATGAATTTCTAAAAATTTGAAACCTAACGTGCAGGGTAATTATTGATTTAAACATTTGGTAAATTTTAGTCTTAGACTAACAAAAAAAATTGCAAATATCTTCGTTTATTTTTTTACACCAGTGATATCTGCGTTTAGGTAATGTAATCAAAGGGCGCCCAGTGAAATCAGAAATGCAACACTCACACCCATTGCCTATTGTAACGTGAGTCAACGTCCTAAAAATATCAAGCATGAATGTAGTCTATAAACACAAACATGCAACATTTTGATTAAAATAACACATTGGAATAATCAAATGCGTTGGTTCCAAATTCATCTGCGATTTATGAGTTGCTATACTTTACTTCTTTTAGAAGTTTAAAATCGTTTTGAATAATTCACTCCGTGTCCTAGTTTTATAAGGTTTCTTTCTTTGACGAATGTTTTTTGTGTATTTAAGTATACCTGTACAAAACCTGTTTTGCAACGAGCGTTGAAAATACCTCTTTATTACCAACATTTTCCGATAATAAAATTGCCCGTATTTGGTTCAAGGCCCCCTCACAATTGATGATAAATTCATAACAACCATAGCGACAACAACCTGTAATCCTTTGAACGCATTCGATTTATTTTCCATTTCAGCACTTGTTGGCTTCCTGTGGCCTTGCTCTAAAAATTTTGATTCCGTGATTTATCTCAGCAAATTCAACACGTTTCGCAGTTCTTTTGTGGTTGCTGTAAACCGAATGTGCTCCTGTATTATAAGAAGTAGCAGCTAATTACATTTATGGTGTATCAGTAATTTTATTGACATTTAAAGGAATACAAGTACGACAATTTATCGAAGCTTAACCTTCAGGAGTGTTTCACATAAGGTTTTTATAAATAAAACGTTTTTTTTTTGGTCTATTAATTACGCGTATGTAAGACCAGATTCTTAGCAAATTGAGTTTCTGCTTCTCAGAAACAATACTTTCTCTGCTAATTTAAGTTGGACGTTACATTTTGCAACGTTTTATAGGTAACGCATTAAAGTTTAATTACCTCGCCTCGCTCTTTTATTACCACTGCGGCTGTGCTTTAACTTTTATTTTCTCGTTTTTAATGTTGCTGCATTTTTATCTACTGTTGCACACTTACATGCGCTATAAAATTCTCCGAACGCATTTCCGCTATTATCTTGCGTCTACAGTCGTATTTAATTTCGTTGAATTTACTGTTTTAGACAACTGTAAAGCTATATGAGATAACTGTACTGCTCTAAGATCGTATAATTACAAAGGGAATTTATTTTCATTTAATCGGGTTTCTTTAATTTCTGTTGTATACGTGAAAAAATGTTTTATACAAAAGTATTATCCTTTCAAGCTCCGCATAATTTAAAATTATTTTGAAATATACACGATGTCAGAATTTGGCTGTACATCATGTAGTAACATCGTTATTTTAAATGGAACTTCCTAATTTTATAACAAATTTGAGTTTATCAGGTTATTTTAGGGCAAGTTTGATAAGGGGTTCTAGGACCCAAGTCCTAATACAGATGTAACTTTTATAATTATTATCTCATTAACGACGAAAGTTAGAAAACAGATATTGTAGTGCTGTTACAAGCTAAGTGGAAAGTATGTGCCGCAGTTACAAAATTTACCCTTCATTAAACATGGACCCAGTAAAACTATTTCCATTTCGATAATAATTGAAGGTCGATAACTTTTGTTTTTTAAATGGGACGGTATTGTTTTTATGTCATCGTTAGAGGAAATATTTAATATTATTTCATAATTTCTACATTTTAGCGAATTAATTACATTGAGGAGTGAGTATTTATGGAAACGTTTTACTTGTTTTGAGTAAAATATCGATTTTTAAGTTTATTAAGTCCGGGTATACAACAAATACATACGTTTTATACAACCCGGGCTTAATAAAATGTGAAATTATGACATTTTAGAATTATTTTGTTGTTCCTATAATATTCAAAGTTTTCAGTATTTATTTGGAAAACTAGTATTTAATTTTGTTAGTTATGTTGAGATATGAATAATAAATATTTCGACAATAATGTGTATAGCGTACTTTATTATTTGACGAAACCAAAGCTTTAGAATCTTAAGTACAAGAAGTCTTAGGGTCTATTGTATAAAACGTAATTAACATGATAAAGTTAATTGTATGATTAAGTAATATCACTGGAGGAATCTTACCAATACTTAAAAATACCAATCAAAATTGTTTCACGCCCACCACAAGCCTTAACAATGAAATTAAGTAGTATTTGTATAACAACATTTTACATCCAGAGCTTAGAGAACTTAGAAAATTCATGTTACTCAAAATAAGTAAATCGTTATAAGTATTGGTCCTTTCTCCTGAAAAAAGTTCTCATTCTAGCGAATAAAGAACCTTCATAAACATCTGATTCCCTATTATTTGATACTGCGTTAAATATTTAAAAATATCCCTGAAAAATAATAAAATATAAATATATATATAAATAAATCCTGTCAAAAAACAGCCTACCTCATCACAAGTTAAGAGCACTTCAGGAAATCTATCTCGGAGAATCTTCTCCTTATCAAATATCCAGTGGAAATGCGCTTAACTGTCTCTAGCACTCCCTTATATATAATTTAGGTCGCGACATCTAGCGACTGATTTTTGACCTAACAAAAACGACATATTACGGTCGATTTTAATTTACATAAAAAATCGTATATTTCTAAATATGGTCCGTCAAAAAGCAACCTGCAAATTAGAGTAAATCAAATAATACGGAACTAGGCATTGGTCCATTATCTGAATTCATTAAATAATTTTTTTTTTCGAATAAAAATACTTTCGTAAGCATTTAATTTCCTGTTATTTGATACTTCCTTAATGAGTTTTAAATTACCCTTAATAATACCGTGTCCAGTATTGTAAATATGTTGGGCAACACTTGATTTCTCAAACCTATTATACCGGTAGTGACTTAAATGTTCCTTAAAGCGTGTTAATATATTTCTTTTTGTTTATCCAATATATTTACTAGCACATTCATTACATTTAATTTTATAAATTCCAGATTTCCGTTATTTATTGGAAATTAACTAAAATTGTGTAACTGGCAATATAGAAAGTGTTAGGAAAGATTTTATTATTTATTAGGTTGTTTGCCCTTTCATAATAATCAGATTTATCTAAAATCACAATCTTATTACCCTCGTCGGCTTTTAAATAGAAACAGTCATTCTTTCTTAATCCGTCAACAATTTTATAATATTCATTATGCGGTACAGTTTTTCTTGAATTATTTAAATTATTTTCAAGTTGTATTTTGCAAGCATTTCTAATGAAGATTTTGTTAATTTCATCCAAAGAACTAATCGCGCTTTCAATCCTCGCAACAATATCCGTGGTGGGTGGTTTACGATACGGTAAATTAAATTTTAAACCTCTATTTAGAAAAGATAATTCTGTATCACTGAGATGTTTAGAAGATTGATTAACAACTATGTTTTCTTTTATAGGATCTTTTTCTGAAACAGGTGCAGGGGTAAGAAGGCTTTGAGATTTTTACGTTGCGTTACGTTGAGCTTTTTACGTTGCATCCAATCTATATGCTCTACATCACTTAAATCTTTGGTATGCTTCAAATGAAGCTGATATTTTTCTATTTCTAATTTACTACGTTTTTGATACAAATATTTGATTTCTAAATTGAGCCACTTCAATTTTGCGCTTTGCACAATTGCATTTTGAAATTTGGATTTACTATTAAATTTTAAATTAATAAATTTGGGAAAAACGTTTTTTGATTTACATACTTTAAGAAAAGAAATATTTGCACCAATCTTCCAAATCTTAGTGCTAATCTTATTAAATTAATTTAACTCCTTAGACCGAGAAGCCATGATAAACTGTGGTTTAAGAAATAATTAAAAAATTATCTCAGCCCACAATAACTTTTATATCCGTATTTCGGCAGCGAAGCTACCATCTTCAGTAGACACACTACCAAGTTAAAAGCACTTCATAAAATCTAACAACCTACAAGTGTGTGTACTGAAGATGGTAGCTTAGATGCCGAAATACGTAACTACGGATATAAAAATTATAGTGAGCCCATATTAATTTTTAACTACTTGCAAATTGTATGTTAAACTAATTGAAGTATCAATGCGTTTTCTTGTGCACTTTAAGGCTAATAATTATTTGTCAGACGTTTTAAATAACGTTTCATTCTACTTGATAGTTTCTTTCTTGTAATCAGTAAACAGAAGTAATTTCCGAAAATTGAAGCTAACAAATGTAAAAATAGTAATTTGATTGATGAGTTTAGCGGCGTTTTTAGAATTGGTCAGAACTGAAAGGTGTTATTGTCCATTGTGAATTTGAAACTCTTCTACTCATCTTCAGTACACACACTGCCAGTTTAGTTACTTTTAGGTTTTATGAAGTGCTTTTAAATTGGTAGTGTGTGTACTGAAGATGACAGCTTAGCTGCCGAAAGACGTATCTACGGATATAAAAGTTATTGTGGGCGGAGATTAATTTTTTAATTATTTCGTCAGTAATTAGTATAGGTAAGTGCATAGCCAATTGAAAGATAATTTCGAAGACATAATATGGTTCATACAATATTATAAAACGTAAGACATAATCTGGTTCCATTTAAAAAGCAAAATTATTGCCTTTCAATTGTTGTCGAAGTGGAAATAGTTTTATTGGATCCCTGTTTGATCAAGAGTAAATTTTGTTACTGCGGTAGATACCTTCGACTTAGGTTGTAACATCACCACAGTATCTGCTTTCTAACCTTTGACTTTAATGAGATAATAATTATAAAAGTTATGAAGTTATTTTCCGAAAACCATAAATAAAGCGTAATATCTTAAAAACCATAGGACTTAGGTACTGGAACCCCTTATCAAACTTACCCTAAAATAACCTGATAAACTCAAAATCGTTATAAAATATAGGATGTTCAATTTAAAATAACGAAGTTACATATTGAAAAATTGAGACAGCCTGTATACTTCAAAATAATTTTAAATTATGCGGAGCTTGAAAAGATGATATTTTTGTATAAAACATTTTTTCATATATTCAACAGGAACAGCGTTACTGAAGAAATCCGGTTAAATGCCACAGGCTGTATATATGTATATAATCTGTTTCGTATCTACGTAGTAAAGTTTTACCATGAAACTTGTGCATGATCATCTTTTACCAGGAATTATAATGCATATTATATTAATTATGAAATATAAATCATAATGCGGCATCTGACTTTACAATTTCACAAGAGCCCCGTGCTTTTAATTTTATGATTGCTGTGAAGGTTTCTCAATATTATTTATATGAAAATGGATTTTTAGAAACGATTATGAAAAACATTATACTTTAATTGCATTTTCATGCTTGTATAGAATTCAAAACATGCCGAGTAAACAAATTTAAACGTCATGAGGAAGCTATTTGGAACGTTTCCACTGTTTGGTTATTTTTGGTCATCACGTACTATCAATAACTGCAATTTTATTGTCGTGTCAAGTAATGACGAAGATTTTTTTTAACGCTGATTAAGTTTCGATTTATTTAGTTTACGAGAATGTTGTCCTTACTTTGTTTGGTTCGAAACAATACCGGAGATTTATCCACAGGAAAAGTTTGAATTTTCCAGCTCTTAATGACGTCGATAAGCTCTGCTGCTGTGAATAAAGTACACATAAGCAATCGTGCAAAGTGCCATTGAAAAGAGGTAGAGTTTATTCAGGTGCTAATTGCACGAGCCCATAAATGCTAAACACGCACTAATTCAATAGTTTTGTTGCAATGAGGTCAACAAATCGCAGAAAGTGCAACTTAGAACGAACAATTTAATCAATTCAGAGGTTTCTGCTGATGCAATTAATTAATGTCGTGTTTGGAAATAAGAATAATTACTTTGTTTTTTGTTGTTTGGTTTTTAATACATGGCACCAAATGCAAAGTACGCGTTTGATTGTGTTATTCACAAGCGCGATTAACATAAAAAAACAGTGAAATATGATGAAGCAAAATTAATGAAAATTTTATACAAGACTATGAAATTTGTATGTAAGAAAAGCAACCGTCAATTAAGCTTTGCACAGAAAAAAATGCAAATTTGAAAAAGGGTGGCTTTTATGTTTCAATCGAAATAATTTTTTTCTTGCCAAATACCAATGACAACCGAGGTGAAAGTGAAATCCATTTCAATATTTGAAACCTCAAGACAAAATTTCCTCATTGCAAATTATCGACAGTTGGCCGACGCACCTTCTTAGAAATTTATTGCTTGAATGCATGAGACGACGTGCACAATTAAATTGCACTTACACAGTGACGAAGAAATGTCAAGCCACACAACTTACACATACACAAATGCTAATGCAAATTAATTATTGTTTTTACATACTTATTGTTAGTATCCTTGTCCTTGGATGCACTACACATCAACGATTTAAAATATGCGTGCTCGTTGTCACAGTTTTAATTTGTAGCTATTTCAAGAATTATTAACACTTTTGGAACACACTAGATAGACATGTATTAAATGTGATTAATTTTCTTCTCTTCCTTTTCACAATACTTTATTAACAACTTGGAAAAGTTATTTAAAATATGCAAGGGGTAAGTCCAAACGTTTCGTAGAAATTCAAGTATTTGTTTCTTCAATGAATTCATAAAGCGTATAAAACCCAATTAATATAATTTAATCATTTGTACCTGTACTTTGCCTTGCAACTATGTTGTTTAATGCGCGGTAAAAGTTTTTATTGCACTAGTGCAATAAAGGTCATCTTTGCAGGTAAAACCAATAATGAAATATTTTAATTTTCGAACATCAGATTCATTAGTATCACATTCTATTTTATTTATAAACGCCGATGCTTTCCGCCTCGTTAGAGCACGTTTGATTTAAAACCGCTTCTGTTTTACCCAAACACGTTCACCATTAAAGCCTTCCAATATAGGCACGTGCCTTTCTCTCTCCAATGGTACATAATGATGCATAATTGGCTTGAAACTGTGTAATTAAACGTTTCCTTACACGGTTATGCCACAGTTACGTTACAAATTTTCTGTGATTTAATCGTAATATCTGCAAACAAGAAGAAAATACCAAATAAACAAATTCAGGTGGGTACTTCAGCACACTTTTAATTAATTAATTTCTTGCTGTTAATTAAGATGTTCCTTGCAGTACCCATTTCCTATCCAAATTAGTTTGCACAGTAATTAAAACGTAATTGAATATATTGCCTTGCAATTATATAAATTCATGGCAACTTCATACCATGAAGGGCACCATCAAAAACTCGCCGGCTCAATTCAATTGGAGATTTAATTAATGCAAATTCGCACCACAATTAAGATATCGTGAGAACGTCGAGCACAATTTGCATGGCAGTGTCAAAACAAACCAATGCCGGGCAAGCAGAAAATTATTTAATTTGTACAAAGCGTGTGTAATTTATTAATAAAGAAGGCACAGCGCCTAATTGAAACTAAACAATTAAATAATCGAGTTTTGTTTTTGTCTCGTGCAAATTCTTAAGTGTTGTGTTTATTCAAGGCTGTTAGATACTCATAACGTGGTTGTTAATTTGCTATTTTATCTTGATTAAAGCGTTATTTAAGTTTTTTTCGCTTATTATTAAAAATAACTAATTTAATAAGAAATCGCTTCACAATTTTGTAATGGTGCTCTTTCATTTAAACATGGAAACATAAATTTCTCCCCAGCTTAGTTTCCGCTGTGATGAAAAGTTTATTGGAAACATTGATTTCACCTCGCGCTATTGTATGTATGTATCATGCAGATGAAAGTCCATTATTCTCTTAGATACTCCTACTTAAAGTATGCAGTGTTTTATAGAGGCACAATTTCTCGAGAAAACTCTGAGAATGTAATTTCTACACTTAACGACGTTTTAATTACGTTCGGGAATTTTGATTTCTCATTCGACTGCAGCTTGTTTCATTATCTTCAAGGAAATTCATTCAGCCTGCGATGCTTGCAAGAGATGTTCACTTTCGCACTAGAAATTCAAAAGCAAAGCATTTTTTGGTTATACAGAAATAATTTTCCGCATTTTGATTTTAATGTCGCTGATATAAATAATAATATTATCAACTGAAAGAGTAATTTTGAATAAATAGAACATCTTTTGAGTATGAAAGAACTTAACATTTCATAGCCTGTTAGGCTGATTTATCAACAGTAAATACACTAAATAAAAGCATCGCGACTCAATCAAATACAGGGTGTTTCGCAACATCGTGAAAAAAAATAATGGCGTGTTGGACATGAGATGTGTGCATAAATGCATCTAAATAAAAACGTAAATAAAAACAAAATATAACTTACCCTCAATTTATAACGCATTGACAAATGTTTAGAATCTCTCGCTCAGTGCCGGCTGAGTCACAATAAGTGTTCAAAATTCCTTCCCTCGGCCGCTCGTAAACACAAATCTGCCCGGCGAAGTAATGATTCACAAGTGTTATGAAACATGTTTTGTTGTCAAACAGAGAGAAATTCGGCGTTAATACGATCGCTCAATTTTTGGAAAGTGTTGATTTCTTCTTCGTAAACCATCAGGTGAACGTGCAGGCCATCTGATCGGCCCATTTCTTCCAATCCATCTACCAGGAAAAAATTCGTTGAGGTGAGCACGTACTTATCGTCGAAAATGAGGTGGAGCCCCATCGTGCATAAACTATATGGTTGCTCTAAGATTTAAGTTCACATTCTCGAGAAGTTCCGGTAGATTAGATTAGAAAATTTAAGTATTCGAAACCATCTAAACGGTTTGGCAAGACGAACGGGCCGATTAAATTGCCGTTTAGAATACCTACCCACACGTTAACAGAAAACCCTTTGTGGAAATGGCCGCGACGAATTGCGTGAGGGTTTTCCTCAGCCCACAAATGCATGTTGCGAAAATTGCACACCCCATCTCTGGTAAAAATAGCTTCGTCGGTAAACAGGACATTATGAACAAAATTCGCATTTGCCTGTTGTTTATGCAGTAACCAACGACAAAATCGTATGCATAGAGCATAGTCGGCTGGTAGCAAAGCCTGAACTCTTCGAATATGGTACGGATATAATTGTTATTCGCGAAGAATGCGCCAAACAACGGAGGACGATAAACGCGTTTGTTTTGAGATATTACGTACACTTAACGAAGGATGTTCCTCGATAAGTTGTAGTATTTCTTCTTCTTTGTTTAGGATGCGTTGTGAACGCTGCCGTCCTCCACCTCTTCCGCGACGTGCCCTTAAAGTTCCAGTATCCCTCGCTCTTTGCACAACAGAGAGAAATGTGCCACTGGTTGGCAAATGTCGGTTTGGAAAATGCTGTACATACAATCGCCTTACCGCTAATGCGTTTTGCACATCTTCACCGTACACTAGAATCATATCAACAATCTCACTATTTGTAAATTCTACCATTCTTTTCCGTAAATTTCCGTGCAACCACCTCAACATACACCTTCAAATTACCCGGCCCGGCCGGCGACGACTAACAATAAATTACATCACTCATATTCTTCGTAAACATCATAAACTTAAACCAGAAACGTTCAAACTTTTTACCCGTTCGACAAAATTATTTATTTTCTCAAAAATTTAATAACACTTTGTTTCATTGTTTAATTTATTTTCATAAAATTACGAAACACCCTGTATACTGCCTGATTTGTAATCAGAGGATTTCATGAGTAAAAGGACTCCAAAGTTAAGTTGTATTTGTACGTGTGAAATTAAACACAAATAATTTTATTCTCGCCTATTTACATATCGTTGATTTTTAAATTTTGTTGCAGATGGCGGGGGAGCGTATACAAATTAGTATGGAGGGAACTGCTAGCTTATTTATTCGTATATTATTCAATTAATTTCCTGTACAGATTCGTATTAAATAGAGAGCAACAAAGGTGAGTAATTTTCTAATTAAATATTAATTTTACACATATTTACTTTTCTTGGCAAACTATAATGTGTTATGCTTTACATTCAGTAGGAATTGACTGAATTGTATTTAAATGCACTCCACAATTTGTTAAACAGTCGCAAGGCCATAAGTTACATATTTTTACAAGCACACATGTACTTTCACCGCGTCCAGTTCATGACCCTCGCGGTTCTTGAACACATTCTTTGTTGTACGTCTGCGTACATGTTTAATGGCTCGATTTTCTCTTAAATTCAGTTTTCTTTATTTAAATATCACTTTTTCTAAAGTTACAAAGAATTTTACAATAGAAAATTAATTAATTAGTTATGCAGGTGAAAAAAATAATATGATAGTACTTGTGTTTCTTAAATAAAATAATGACTTTTAAACATCAAGTGTTCAAACTCTTGTAATAAATAAGCCAAAGAATGTTCAGTTTCTAATTTTAGACAAGGTTAGAGGTGTAACTCATTGCATCTTTCGCAATAAGTTAAAACTTATAGTCGATCGACTAAATAAATTATAGATGCTTTTTGTTATGAAATCGGCAACATAAAAAGAATTTGATATTCTAAATATTTATTAAATTAAAGAAAAGTATAAAAAAAGTAGTCTTGTTATGTTTGATAACTATGAATGTACACTCATCGGCACAAAAAGTGACTCACTATTATTTTTTAAAATAAATTATCTGAGGACACTTTTTGTCCATTTTTTTCTGCTCATCGGTGATTAGGACATTTTCAATAATCGGGAGAGCCATGGTAACTAAATTCTCTTGTTTAAATAAATTATTGAAAGTATTTACGCCATTGTCAATGTTGTGTTGCAGTTGATTTTTTGTTTTCCAAACGTTTCCTAAAGACTTAATTTAATAATTTGTTTACATTTTGTCATTAATAAGTTGTTGTCATGGATATTAATGCAGTGGATGCAGCAAAAGTAATTGCTTTGATTCAGGCTGGTCGGTCTCAACGTTACGTTGCACAAGTTCTTGAAACTTCTCAATCATATGTCTCCAAAACATGGAGACGATTCTTGGAAACTGAATCTTACAAACGACGCCTTGGAACAGGTCGTCAAAGATGTACAAGCGCTAGAGATGACCGTTTTCTTACCCTAACGATTCTTCGCAACAGGAATTTGACTGCCGTTCAAGTCAGAAATCGCTTTGCAGAGGTTCGAGATGTGCTTGTAAGTGACAGAACGATCAAAAGTCGCTTTAATGAAGCTAGTTTAATGGCAAGAAGACCTGCACTTGGCCCAGAGCTTAACACACAGCATAGAGTAAGCAGACTTGCATTTGTTCGTGAACATGTTCATTGGAATATGGGGTCAAGTACTCTTCACTGATGGAAGAGTGTGGAGAAGGGCCGGGGAATGCTATTCTCAATGTAATATTGTTTCCAGACTATCTTTCAACGGAGGTTCGATTATGGTGTGGGGCGGTATTTCTGCTAACGCACGTACAGACCTTGTTGTAATAAATAGGGAAGTTATTAACGCTCAGAGGTACATTGAAAATGTCCTTCAAGATCATGTGATACCCTTTGCCCCTTTTATTGGCGACAATTTTATGTTGATGTACGATAATGCACATGTCGCCATAGTTGTTAACGAATTTCTTGACGCTGTTGATGTTAACCGAATGCATTGGCCCCCGAGAAGTCCCGACATGAATTCCATTGAACATGTCTGGGACATGTTAGGAAGGAATATAGAGCTCGCGTCCCCGCTCCAGCTATCCTAGAAGAATTACCAATGGCGCTTCAGCAAGAATGGGATCAACTTGACAATTTAGCGATTAGGCACTTGGTGGAGTCGATGCCACAACGTATGCAGGCTGTAATGCAGGTTCGCGGAGGCAATACTGGATATTAATTAATTAGGAAGATTGAAATTTTGCATTTTTCTTTAAGTTACAATTTCATCAATTTTACAGTTTTTATAAATTTATTAAAATCTTGTTTGTTTCATTTATTTTTGGCCTGATTTGATGATGTACATCAACCAAGAAAACTATAAATAACAATAAATAACAATTATCAGTCGAAAATTATATAAAAAATTTATTGTCGCAATGAATTGCACAAACCTCAAAGTGAGTCGCTTTTTGTGCCGGTAAATAACATCACAGAAGTTAATAACTAATTAACGCTTGGATGTGTTATGTTCTACTTGCGCAAATAAAACTAGTTCCCAGAAGATATTAGTTTTGTCATCTGTACCTGTCTCACGTCATTTAATAAAAAGTAATTGCGCCTTGTTTTTTTTTTTTCGTTTTGGCCAACGTGAGTCAACTCTCCTGCTCAAATTATGAGAGAAGAAATGAATGTGTTGTGCTATAATTTGATGCTAATGCAATATTAAGTGTTTCACAAAATATGAATCAGATACATTCAGCGCAAGGAAAATTTAGAATAAGGGACTTTTATTAGCTGATTCATACTTTTTTTCGAGTAAAATTAAATAACGAGTAGCAATAATAAGTGTTACTTTAAGTAACAAAAAAATGAACAGATTGTGAATTTTAATAAAATAAAACGAAGAGAAGAATTATTTTTCGTGCACAGTTAGGAAAATGTAAATGTCTCTTGGTTGCATTTAAAGTCGGTTAGCGACATAGATTTAATTCCACAGAATTTGTTTAAATAAGTAATATTCCTGCCACGAAATCTGTGTTACCGTTACCATACAACTTGCAGGAACAGTTAATTACACTATGTGTGTCAGTCGAGAGTGTACAGGTACTCTTGCCAGGAGTTGTCATCATTATCATCTAATGTTGCCAACACATTAAAATTTTTTTATTTTTCAGGACGTTCGAGACAATCCGACTGTACTTTAGCCAACAAAGCGAAACAATTCCCATGTCGTTCGTGCTTGGGTTTTACGTTTCGCTGGTAGTCAAAAGGTGGTGGGAACAGTACAAATTATTACCTTGGCCTGACACCTTAGCCCTGTTTTTGAATGCGGGCATTCCAGGCGGGGTGAGTATCACAAAAATAAATATTTGCGCTACTCTTGTAAGGCGAACGAAAGTAACACGATGTATAAATAATGTTTCCGACTCCGTTTTAGTTTAGAGAATAAAAGTGGGACGTTCTTTGTTTTGGGGATTTTATCTCAGAATTTACAGCTATTTTTCTGTGACAATCGTGATTTGTGGGGTATCTTTAGCCGAGTCCACTTTCTTCCACTTTAATTTATTGCAGTTCAACTTTCTACCTTCTCAGGGCACTTGCATCACGTTTTCCTGCATAACAAGACTTTTACCTGAAACTGCTGCATTTTAATATTAAAAACAATATATAATTATATATAATAAACGCTTCAAAATCAATTTATTGCACGACAAAAATAAGGAATAAAGCCAAAGTCAATTTAGAGACCAAGGCAGTAATATACTGATACATCATTTTACAGGCCTTAGGCTTTAACGGACCTTGCCTGCCCTTTCCTTGGTTAATTCATTTAAATGTTTTTTTGGTTTCTCTTCATATTGTACTATATTTTTTCCTTCAGAAGCATCTTCTCTTGATCTTTTCTTCTTTTAATTTCCTCCTCCATGGTGAGGAGTTTACAATTCTTCCAGCTAGGCATCATCATAATTTGTTTTTGCAAACAATACAATTTACGTATTTGTTTTTCTTTCATATCCTTCCCCCTCTTCTTTAAACTTAACTTTTGATACTTGTGTTTCTGATTCATGAAGGTGTTTCTATCCTTATGTGGTTAATCACGAATTTACTGAAACTGAATTTCTTGTTGTCGCAACAATACTATTGTATTGAGTATTTCATTGGAACTAATTAATTACATTACAAACGATTATCTTCGTCATGGTTCAAGTGTGACGTCAGTGTACTTTCAGTTTTTGGCTACAACAATAAACTTTATATTCCGGGTGAGGACGTTTTTTGGGAACATTACTCAAACAATTAGTACATGACGTGGCAAGCGTTTGTAATTTTTGGGAATTACTTGCGAACTTCGTGTTATATAACTATCGGATGCATTTCTGAGAACCGTCGCCGGTGAAAATAGCGCATGCCAACTGAAGAGAGAATCAATACATTGCAAACGAATTAATGGTTTCACATGTATCGTTTGCATAATGTGTGTAAAGCAAATACATAGGAATTTCCTCTGGCTCGACGACAAAATTTTAAGTTTGCTTAGGTTTTCCAGATAATTCGAATTTCTCTGCGTGATTTAGAGCTCTGCGTCAAAATTAATTATTGCTTACGTATGTTGGACGTAATATTACTAAAGCGTAGCCATTAATTCACTATTTATAAACAGCGCCGGCGACAATTGCGGTGGAAAATTCACTCGGAGAAAGTTAGAACCTTTCACGCCGCTGAATCCGGTGGATGGATGTTGCAATTACGCCTTATTACGAATAATTCGTTACTAAATAGAGCCTATCTTCATAAAATCCGATCTCGAAATAGCAACGGAAGATTTCTCTTTTGCGACGGTGTTATTTAACATTACATGCAAGTCGGCAAGTTCTCAAGTTTGTGTATGGATTTAAAAGAATATTTGCAAAAAAATAAGACCTTCTCTGGTGTTACCGTTTTGTATTGGAATTGTATGTAAAAGTTTGATTTTTTTTTGCAGGATGAAAGACAAAGACTGATGCGAAGAAATATAGTTAGATACGCGGTATTAGCATACGTCATAACGTTGCAGAGGGTATCTTTAAGGGTTAAGAAGAGGTTCCCAACATGGCAACACGTTGTCGATTCAGGTAAGTACTATCAATAGGTAAATGATTAAAAAAAATGTTATGTAATGTTTTGCATCATGTTTGCTGAGTTGTATTAATTAATCGATACTGGTCAATCAAACGTGATAAGTTTCCGCATGTGAAGGATTAAAGTATATTTAAATTACATATTTATTTTATGCCTTGCCGTTAACAACGTTGGTTGTCCTATTATCTTTAAAAAGAGCAATATGTTCATTAAATTATCGTGAATCGGTCCTCCTTTATTCCAAATACACAGTTTCATGATCAATGTGGGTATATGTATATGTTTGTAAATGTTGTTGCTATGTAAAACTCAATATCGGTAAATTTGTTGCTAACTCTACCTTTCACAATAGTGTGAATACAAAAAACCAAAACAATATTCTCATTATTATTATATCCAGGAATATTTAATTGACTAATGTCAGCGAACTTACAAAACATGTGCTTGTTTTACATGTACTGACGTGTCATATTCTAGTTTATAGTCCGAGGATAAATAAAAATATTGGTATTATTATGATATTAGTATGTTATTAAATTGTTACCTCGGCATTAATGTTTTACTTATAATATTTTGGACGGTGCGGTGTTATGGGATATGAAAAATAATCCAATTCTTGTTTTTAAAATAATTCAACCTCAAACACGTCATAGAAACAGTAATTGCAAAAACCCATTAGTTATACAAGAGGACATACGTACATATATACACAATGCAATCAATCCAGCGCAGCGTACTGGTTTTCAACAATGGGTTTGTTAACTTCCTCCCTCAGTCATGACCCGACGCGTCACGTACTTTCAAACATCGGTCTACACGAGTTACAAGAGCGACGCTCGCTGAATACCGAAACGGCGACAAATACCAGACATAGCGTATCTAATATGCATTTCGCATTTATCAACTTTTTAACGACACCTCTTCTCTTAAGAATTCAGGCGTTGTAGTGTTAGAAAGAACGACGCGCATACTTTTCAGTCAATGAAAAGTAAACACTCGCACCGTCGGAATAGAAACAAAGACGATCTTAAAAAGCATGTTACGTAAAACCAGATTTTATTATATTATATTAGTATTATTATATTATTAGTATTTATATATATATAATCATGTTCCCTTATACCGAACTCACGGTGTCGGGAATACATCGGTGTTTAAATATCATACACAAATTTGCGCCACTCTTTCTTGTTTATTGCCGTTAATTTAGCGTCCTTCCATGTTGTTCCTTTTCGTTCTAGAATTTTCTTTATTGCTTCGTCCCACGTTTCCCTCGGTCTTCCTCTTCCTCTTCTCATTTGTATCTTGGCCTCCCATACTTTTTTCACTGTTCGGGTTTCCTTTATTCTTACCAGGTGTTCCCACCAACCCAGTTGTCGCTGTTGGATAAATTCTTCGATAGAGTTGACTTCTAATTGGTTTCTTATTTGCTCGTTTCTAAATCTTCTTTGGTTATACCCAGTACTCTTCTAAGATATTTCATTTCCACTGCTTGGATTTTACTACGTTGTTGTCTTGTTAAAGTCCACGATTCGCAACCAAAAGTAAGTATAGGTTTATATATTGTGCTGCATACCTGCAGTTTTGTTTTTCTTGATATTTCTTTTTTATTAATGAAACTCTTATTTATTGCGTAAAAGGTTTTAATTGCTTTCTCTACTCTTTCATTAATTTTCATGTCTGTTTTCCGAACAATTGGATCATGTTCAAAATGCTGAACATGATCCAATTGTTCGCCATTTAGTTATATATCCAGCTTCCGCTTTTCTTGAGTTACTGCCATTATTTTTATTTTCCGTACATTTATCTTCATGGAGTATTCTTCCAGTATTTCTCTCCACACATTTATATTAGTTTGTAAATCTCTTTCACTTCTAGTCAATATTACTACATCAGCATAAGTGCATTCTGTTATTTCAATTCTTTCTAGTCTTCTGTGTCCGACGTGTGGATGCTTTATTTTTTCCTGACAGTTCTTAATTATGTCGTCCATGTAAATTGTGACAAGTGTAGGGCTCATTCCGCCGCCTTGTCTTATTCCGTTTCAGTTTCAGATACTCTGTTTTTAGTAATAATACAATTTAAGGTTCTCTTGTATAGGCTTCTTATTACTCTTACTAGTTTACTGCTTACTCCTCGCTGTGCTAGTATTTCCCAGACGATTTCCCGTGGTACTTTATCGAAAGCCTTCTCCAGATCAATAAAAGCGAAGTAAGCTTCTTCTCACTCTAGTATCGTTGTCAATTATTTGTTTAATTGTAAAAATATGATCCTGGAGACTTCTTCCTTTTCTAAAGTGCCGCTTTGTGATTCTGACAATGTAGGTTCCGTGGTAGCCCTTAATTTCTTATAAATTATTAATTCGTATACCTCCATTATCATGCTTAAAAGTGTTATTCCTCTGTAGTTGCTACAGCCTTTCGGATCTCCGCTCTTAAAAATTGGAACTATTAATCCTATTTCCCATTCTCTTGGTATTATTTCGTTCTTACATCCATGATCCTTTGCAGAAGTTGTGTTCCTCTCTGCCCATATTTTTAATCATTTCCGGTGTTATTTTGTCACCTCCTGGAGCCTTTCCGTATTTTAGTCTCTTGATAGCTTGTGCCAGTTCTTCTTTTGATATTGCATTTTCTTCTTCCTCGTGTCCGTCCTCCGTGGCATTTCCTTTCTTCTGTGTTTCGCCTTCTTCTTTCGCACATAATAACTGCTGGAAATGCTTTCTCCATCTTGCCATTACTTCCTCTTCATTTGCAAGTGTTTCTCCGTTTTTATTTTTAATCGTTATTGCGTGTTTCGTTGTATTTGTTCTGAGCTGTTTCAGTGTTTTATAAAAAAAGCTTTTGGTTACTTTTACTACCTTCTTCTGATTTTTCGCCAAATTCTTTCCAAGTTGTTTCTTTTGCCTTTTTAACCATATTGTTAACAATTCTCCTCTGTTGCTTGTATTCTTCGTACGTTTCCTTTGTTGTGTTTGTTAAATACTCTTTCCATTTATTTTTCTTTATTTTAACTTCGTTTTAGATTTCTTGGTTCCACAATGCATTTGTTTTTTGTTGCAATCTCTTGGTTGCTTCCTTCACAATTCCTTTAAAGTTGGTCCACAATTCTTTAATATCTGGTCCTTGTAGACTGTCTATTACTTTTTCTATTTCTTCGTTTACTATTCTTCCAAATTTTGCCTTTATATTTTCATCATTTAGTTTGTAGCTCCTAGTAGTTTCTATCTCTATTTTCACTTCCTTCTCCTTCTCTGTTGACCTTATTTCTTTCTTGATATTTGCAGCTACCACGTAGTAGTCGCTCCCTATTTCTGGGCCTCTGCTTACTCTGACGTCTGTGATGGATTTCCTTTGTTCTTTTTCTACTAATATGTAGTCTATCACTGACTTCTCCTTTCTGCTTGGTTCTATCCATGTGAATGTGTGAATGTCTCTGTGCTGGTAAAACAATGAAATTATTTATTTAGCAGAATTCTAGCAGTCTTTTGCCATTATTGTTTCTTGCATTTTCTCCGTATTTCCCAATTGTTGCCGTATATAAGTTAACTTTCTTTCCCACTCTGCTATTGAAATCACCTGCTATATACACTTCGCCCTTGGCTTCTTCTCTTGCTTTTGTTAATTCTTCCCAAAACTTGTCTTTGTTTTCTGATTTTTCGAGTTCGCTTGGTCCGTACTCTCCTATCACTGTCTTTATAGCTCTACCTGGTTCCTTAAATTCTACTAATAATATTGTTTCTGATCTTGCTGCCCAGTTATTTACCTTATTTGCTAATTTTCTGTGCATCAAGCATCCTACGACGCGTTTCTACTCCACTATATATCAGAACGTGTTCGTTGCCAATTTGTGTTAGTCCACTCCCTTTTTTCTCTTTGTTTCCGTAATTATTAAAATTCTCAGTCCTGTATTTTCAAATTCTTCTGTCAGTTCTATTTCTTTCCCTTGCAAACTACGTACATTCATGTTCCTAATTTCCATATTTTATCAAAATTTCCATTTCGTCTACCATTTCCTTACCTTGTCGTCTCCTTTGTCTCGTTATTTATTTTGCTTGTTAGTTTTTTGACTCGATTTCCTTAGTTGATTTTTTTAGACCATTCCTTTTATTGTCCCATATCCATGCCGTTCCATCGATCATTAGTTTCTACTCTTGTCCGTTTCCCCTTCATCTTTTCCTCCCTCGCTACATCCCTTATCTTTTTCTGTATTTCTCTCTCCTTCTCCGTTAGATCATTTTCGATATATACCACTGGTGCTTGTAATTTTCGAAGCTTGTTTTTGTTTTCTAGAACCTTAATTTTTTCTGCGAAACTTTTCATCGTTGAAATACACATTTTTCCATTAATTTTGAAAATTTTCTCTATTTCCACTTCAATGTCTAAGATTGTTCTCATGAAATTTACTATACCCATGTTGAGCATTTTTTCGTTTTCTACGATTATATTGAGTCCTTTCAAGACAATGTTACGTTTTTTCCTTTCTTTCTCGTGTTGTTCTCGTTTTGTTTCTATTTTTTCCATTCTATTTTCCATTTCTCTCATATCTTTCTTCATATCACTGTTTTCTTTTTCCATCTTTTCGATTTTTTTCCTTGTATTCTTTGTTTTCTATTCGTATCTCTTTAAGTTCCGTCAGTACTTGTTTAAGCATGTTCTTTACTTCTTCTTGTTCCTCTCTATTAGTATTTTTACTTCCCGGTGGTGACCTAGTAAGTTTCTTGTTTCTCTTGAAACCTTCTTTATCTCCTTCATCTTCCTGTCGAACCGCCGTCGCTATCTATCGCCTGCATTTTTAATTATATTTTATTAGTAACGAAAGAGAACGCGACGCGTATACTTTTCAGTCAATCAAGAAGTAAATGCCGGCGGCCATTGGAAAAGAAACAAGGACGACCTTAAAACGTTGAAAGCTTGTTACGTAAATCACATGGGATTTATTAATTTATTAATAATGTAAATTGGTAGAAAAATTAGTTCTGCGCGTTCGAAGAAAAACCTGAAATTTTCCCAAGCCACAAAGAAGAAATTGCGAAATCGTTTGCGTGAGTGTAGATGTTATTGTTACTGTGCCCACTCAAATTGATAAAACACATGTTGACTGAAATATTAGTTACTAAAACACAGATACTCACTGGTATAAATAATAAAATAAATATGTGAGGCAACACAATAAAAAGAATCAAAATCACTTCTGTGTTTCTAACTCATTTATGAATTAAATAAATTCATTTTTGTTATTTGTTACAATATGTGTGGTGTTATTATTATCAGTAGTGTGCATCAGGTGGAGATTTTAACGATGAGTCACCATCGAAACTTAATTATATTTTTAATACATTATTGCAGTTTTAGTGTTATATACATACATAAATGAAATTTGAACAATAAATGTGTTACTTGGATATTAACACAGATTTCGTACACATATCTACTTAAAAAATATATATAACCAAACGAATTCAATGAATGAACGTAGTTTTAATACTCTTACAGAAATATATTTCATATTTTCATGATCACTTGACCTGCAAGTAGTTAGTAGCTTAACGACGTAACAGGGATTTTACGTAAGACTGAAACAGGTTGTGAAGTGACGCGTTGAAATGTTTACTGTCAATTGTCTCGATTTTTGTTCTAAACCAGTTCTTTTAACTATACGTAGGTACGCAAAAATCCGTCTCCGAATCTCCGTTTCCTTAATAATACAGGATTATTAAATTAATTTATTAAAGAGATCACGTCTTAAAAAAAACAAGAACAATTTGAGTCTGTTGTTGAATGAAGAAAAAATGTAGAAAATCACATTCTTTTTGAATGCAAGTCAACAGACAAGAAGCAAATTACAGGCGCCACACGACAGAAATGAATGGCGCCTTTTCCACTTGACTAACAATCTAGTTGTCCGCTTTCCAGTTCTACATATCGCGCCAATAAAAAAAGTCTCATTCAAGACACATCGTCTTTATTACGCGTCGCAACGATCCGTTACGGACCTGTACATTGTAGAAAGAATAAAGATATTCGTTTAGTTCTACGCGGGAGCTAACTAATCATTGAAATTTATGAATTTAAGCCAAGTAACCTCAAAAATTAATGTAGTTATGACGTTATTTCTTGAACGACTCTCGTAAAAATGACAATGGAGTACCGCAGGATGTAAAAAGCGCCATGCGTGTTTTACTGTTAATTGAAAATTTATTCAATTAATTTCAGGGGCAATTAAATTATTATTTGTTTTACAATAAAGTTTAATAACAATCATAAGGTTTTTAAGCCTATTATTTTCGTGATTATAATGCAAAACTTATGACTGCGCCAATTGTTTACTACTTTGTTTGTTTACTATTTGCAAACGTGTCTTGTATTTTTAATGCGAAGTAACTGTTCTTTTTGCATTAACCCAGAAAAACCTGCAGCCTTATTTATGTAATACTGTTGCATTATAATATGATATAAATTATAGTGTAGAATAAAATTTATTAGATTGTTATATATTTCCGCAGGTCTCATGCTCGAAAGCGAACGAAAAATCTTCGAACTAATGGACGGAAAAACTCCAATGTCCAAATACTGGATGCCCTTGGTATGGGCGACGAACATCATAAACAGAGCCAGAAAGGAATCGCTAATCACCAGTGACCACATCGTCCAGACCTTGCTGACCGAATTGTCGGATATAAGAAGAAGACTGGGGGCGCTGATTGGTTATGATACCGTTTGCGTTCCTCTGGTTTACACACAGGTAATTTACGTCACCCTTAGGCAATTGCGCTTCTGCGTATCTTTTCTAATTTCAAACATCTGGGACGCTCTGAGTGGAAAAAGAATACTGTTACGCAAACAACTCAAAAAAAATGGATCGCTCGGTTGCGTAACACAAATAAATTACAGCGAAAAATCTCGCTCTATCATTAACTTGCGTAATTAAATAGATAGAACGAACCATCTGGAATTGCCTTGACACTGAATGCAATAACAGGGATTCCCATCGCAGCAATTATCCGCCCATTTACGAAAAGTCCTTCCGGCGTTTTGTAATACAATTAAAGGTTGTTTGAAGTTCAGTTCTTAAATCGACAGAATTTCCGGCGGCGTTTTCACCCATGTCCGCGCCGAATTGACAAAGCCTTGATTGATTCTTCGAAAAGAATACTTTTTTGAAAAAATTTCATGCGACTTATGCAAGAGCTGTTTGCTTTTGCAAGTTGGTTAAATATTGTCGACTCTTGTGCCAGTGTAATTTGCAATTGGTAATGTTTATTTTAGGTTGTGCGCAATTAATGTTTATCGAGTCGATTCTTGGAAATGACTTTTTTTAAAATTTTTTATTTCACATCGCATACGTACGTATACGTACAAGAAACTGTTTGTTAATCACGAGTCCCACACGTGATTACCACATGTGATTAAAAAATAGAACAAACGTCTGATGGATTGATTTAGAAACCAACGCGATATAATATAAAAGGGGGATAGCGATGATCAGAGTAATATATCAAATTAAAGCAGACTTTTAACTAAACCAATCGCTCTGTGCAAACTTATTGTGTAAATGTTGATAGAAAGGTCACTTGCACTTACAAATTATAACGCCATTGCCAACTACTTACATTATGATTTTCGTCAAGATTGAATTAGGACAATTTATTCGGCAAATCCGTCGTTATCACCTCCTATAACTTCCGAATGTGGTTGTGTGATTCAACGATGTTATCGTTTTGATAAACAATAAGAACCTGCCTCGATTAATAATGCGATCTGATAACATTGAAGCACCGGTAAACAAGCGATCATCTCAGCAAGCTAATTAAGAAATACCGCAACAAACAAAATCGTCAGGACGAAATGAGATCACGTGGGCAATTTTGCTGAGGAATGTAACTGTATTTAAATTAGGGCTTCAGATTTGGTGTGGATCCTATTATTTTCCGAGAAAATCCAATCAACACGTCAAGCTTATGATTAAAATAGTTTGCGGAATTAAATCCGCCAAGGTCAAAGAAACAATTCGAATAATTTCATGAATGAAGAAGTCGTCGGTATTAATCCTCTTAATCCTTACTTTAAATATTTTGCCAGCAAACAAATTTTGCGTCGGCGAACAATCACACGTGCCAAATATTTGGGTTTTGCGTTCTGCTAATTTCGTGTTTACGTTTGCCTTTAACATGAGCCGTAATTTATTCATTCCTTGCTAATTAATGGATCAATAAATAAAAAAGGTGATTTTGGGTGGATGAAACCGCCGAATTTTTTTCGTTTGTAGTTAAAAATTCCAAGTCGTTGAACTATATTTAGAAAAGCTAAAGTATACTTTATTATGATTGAAAGTTATATTCTTGACCAGGGCTGTCCAGCTGCAAGTGCTCCAAGGGTCGCTTTAAAAAAATACGGTTTGGAGGGCCGCATTATAAAATACTTCGTATGCAACTTTAT
Source organism: Serrognathus titanus (assembly GCA_039766575.1). Taxonomy (NCBI): domain Eukaryota; kingdom Metazoa; phylum Arthropoda; class Insecta; order Coleoptera; family Lucanidae; genus Serrognathus; species Serrognathus titanus. Next base: position 4,588,049 of record CM077911.1, read on the forward strand.
CAGTGAGTATACAAAGAAAAAACGCGTTTGTATTATTATTTTAATTTATTCAAAAAATATCAAATTACGAAAAAATTAGTGGAAAATTTGAGGATGTTGGTTTTCATTAAGTAATGCACCAATATTAACTTTAATATTTGTTGTTGATAAACGAAGCAACTGAGTAAGTGACTTACCAGAGAGGCAACATCTATATTTTGACTTTATGAATTTCATGTTGGAAAAGCTGCTTTCGCAAAGATACGTGCTTCCCAGCATTGAGCCGAGTATAAGCCCTAAGTTACGCAAGCTGGGGTATAGTTTTTCTGGCAGCAACTTGACAAAGTCCAATTCAGTTTCAGTTATTCCTTGAAAAAAGGATCTGATTGCAAATCACACAATTCCAATTGAAGGTCTGCTTTGCTTACATTCTCAACTGAAATTGTAAGGGGCTGAGTAAAAACTGAAATCTCTCTTTCGATTTTTTAAAGTCGGTAAATCGATTTTCGAATTCTTCTGCAATTGTGTCAACGTATTTTATGTGAGGTAAATTTGAAACTTCCTCAAAATGCTCTTTACAACTTGGAAAAAATGAAAAATCATTTTCTTCTAATGAAGACTTGAAGAGCTTAATTTTATTATTAAATACATTTATGTGTCCAAATAAGTTGGCAATATTCTGCTGTTTTCCTTGTAGCTTCAAATTCAATTCGTTAAGGTGAGATGTCAGGTCTGTTAAAAATGTAAGATCTGCTAAAAATTGTGCATCTACCATTTGATTTTCCAGTTCCGTAGAATGGACTTGACTTCATCTTTAAGGAAAATAAGAATCTCCTTGCGCAGAGCGAAAAATCGTTGCAAAGAGTTTGCGGCGCTTACCAACGAATGTCGGTGTGAAGTAACAAGTCCCCCATTACTTCGGCTAAAAAATCACGAAACTTTCTGTGAGTCAAAGCACGATTGCCCCTTCTAATAATATTAGTTATTTTAACAACCACTTTCATGACATTCATTTGACGTAAGGATTTTCCACATAGGGCCTCTTGGTGAACAGTACAGTGTATCACAGGACGGTCAATGTTGTTTTGTTTCAAGAGGCTTGCAAATCCAATTTCAGTTCCTATCATAGCTCTGGCTTCATCAACATTTATCGAATCCCCGTAGTCTGACACCATCTTATTTACAGCTTCAAAAATATCCGTATCCTTGGTACGTCGTTTTATTTAAAACGACGTACCCAGGATAAAAATTACAAGCTGGCTAACGTCGGACAGATCAGTGCTTTCATCCAGGCATAGCGAAAAATATTTTGGATACATATTGATTAATATGGTTCACCCGTCTTGCAATTGTTTGATGCGACACTGAGGCTGTTTCGTATTTTTTGGCAATTTTTGTTTCATTGAATTGTTTTGCCATTTTGATTGCACAATTTTTAATAAGTTCTCCATCCATAAAAGGTTCTTGGCTTTGAGAATTTCCAGCGCTACTTCGTAAGAAGCGGCAATACTGCACTTGTTATCAGTGTCAGATTTTTTTAAAAATGTTGTTTGTTGTTTTAGTTTTTTCTTATAATCCGTTGTGATAGTCTTTCTTGACTCCCTGTATATTGCTGAAACGTTTTCTCGTGTAACGTAGTGTAATGTCGTTTCATATTATTTTCTTTGGGAACCGATATTACTTGCATACAAACAATGCACTGATGTTTATTGTTGTTGTTTGTGATTAAATAGTCTGATTCCCAACGGTCATTATAAACTCGATGTTCGTTCGTTATTTTTCTTTTCTGCGAAGGCATATTTCACCGAGTATTTCACTTAAAAAAGCTTTAGAATTGGTGCGTAGCGCACACTAGAACAATTATTAACTAACTCTGCCCGTCCCGCTTCACTCAACCTTCTTATATACGTGCGCCTGGCTTCTCGAATATTCGAGGGTCATCGAGCAAGATCGGTCCAATTTCCAGTAACTTCACTGCGACCTTCAGTGGCGTCATACGTGTTTTTATTTGTATTTTATATTTTACCGTTAATGTAAGAATTGTGCATATTTCGTATTTGAGGGTAATTTACACATTTAGAGGCCCGCTCCGCCGTTAGAGACTTTCTCTCTTCACTTCACCCTTAAAGTTGCGAGCACTTTCTTGCAACATAAGTACCGAAGCAATGCCGTAACGATTAAATTGTCAAGGCGATAAAGGCAATTTGATATAATTTGTTACTAAAAAAATTTACATTCAAAATGAAGTAAAATAAAACATCTTAAGATTAAGATTCATGGTGAAACTAAATTGCATAAAGTGGCCATGAAAACAATGAATGCGCACATTACTGGAAATCAACCAAACGGAAATAGGAAGAAAAATTAATTCTTAAATTAAGCACTTCAGAAATAAATAAATTTGTCCAACGCGGAAGCCAGACCTACACGTATATAAATCATAATAAAACTTTCGCAAAACTAAGTGAAATGACAGCAGGATTCCTCAAAGAAAGCGTCAATCGGTTATTTATAAACTCTGCAGTAACAGGCAGCTCGAAGTCTCCTGAAATAGATCCACAATGCAACAAGAGCACAACGACGGTGGGTGATTTCAATGCTCGAGCAGAACGCCGACCGGTTCGTACAGTTATTACACTACAATCACGAGTTTACCTTGAAAGTAAACGCTGCAAGCACAAGACATGATCTCCGTGCAAATACCACATAAGTCAGCCGGTTGACCGAATCGAACGGTATTCGGAAACGTTTGCTTTTCGGCCGTGGAATTAATTCGAGTAGATTAATATATCTCTTCCTGCTACGAAAAGTTGATTAATTCTCGTTTATTTAAATCCTTTATGTGCAGTAATGATTCATAGCCTTTAATTAGATATAGATTTTCTGATTTTACCTGCTGCAAAAATTGTACTTTCGTTGAGTCAAAAACCATAAGCAGACTTTGCTCGTCAGTGCAATGAAAATTGCACACAAAAATTACATTTTCTCTTTATATTTAAGCTATTTCTTAGTAGTTACGATGAACGGTACCAATTTCTGAATGTAAATGTTGTCTTTTATTTGAGTGGTCTTATTGAGGATTGACTAACAATTAGTGTTTACACACATTTGTCGATACGCATGCGCACCATAGAAATTGCGTCTTACTGCAATACAAATTGCATTGTATAAATCCTGCTTTACGTGAAATAATGCTGCACGACCTTCAATTTAGATGCGGCTTTTTCGTGAGCAAATGTCCAACAATATGTGATTACCGCCACTAATATACGTATAAATTTCTTTGAATTTTGAAGGTTACCTTCTATTTTGATTTATAGTTCACCTTATGAAATAATCGGGGCCGGGATTGTCTGCAAAGTCTAAACTCGTAAATTTAGAAATATCCGATATATTTAATTTCATTTCAGAGAATTTGTTTTGACTTTAACTTTCACAATAAATCACATTTAAACATTTCCATTATATTATACAGGGTATAAGTGAATTGTAAAGCGAAGAGTTTATTTAAGAGAATTAGCTCTGGATTGCGTGCAGGAGGAATCGGTAGTTAGAAACTTTATTTGCTGCTTCTTCTTTGAAGTTGTTCGTAAAAGTTATTCCACCGTGAAATAAAGCCAAAATTGAAAGAATTTTTCTAACTTTCACAATCTTCTGCGTAACATCAACGTAAAATAAAACAATATTGCGTTAGAGAGCAATACTACATATAAATTAAATTAATTTTCAACACATTTATCACCACCGTCACCGCTTTCTTGCGTCCCAACAATGCAACGGAGCAAATTGTCGAAGTCACTTCAATTACTATTGGGAATAAATGAATTCATTTGAGTTAATTAATTTCATGGAGTAGAAACATTTGTTAATTGGTAATTAACGCTTGATATTTGAATCACTTTTTAGATACAGGTCTTTGTAAAGTAAGTCAAAAATGTTTTTCTTGATATAACAACACTTTTATTGGCTTTAATATTTATGAAACGTTGTGAATGTAGTTTTGTAAGCGCATGTCTATGCAAAGCAGTTAATATGAAAAGCACACGGTCTTGCATTCCAAGAAGTTTGATCTTAGATTATTAATTAATCTTTCATCATTTGACAATATTGCTTCTAGAAATTTGCGAACAAAGAATCAATAAAACAAGTTGTTAATACAGTATTTAAACTTGGGTTAGCCCCAAATTACTTTAAGCCAATAATACTCGGCAGTGCTTAACTTTTTTACTCATTACTTGCTTTATTATTTTATTACTCGTATAATTAACGGGTTTTGCAACACAGGATAACGTGTGAAATTTATTTCTTACGATTTTTCTCTTTCTAGGTAGTGACCTTGGCGTTATACACATATTTCATAGCCGCTTTAATGGGACGCCAATTATTGCCTAATGCAGAACATCCCACCGGCAAAGGTGAAGAACCAGACATGTATTTTCCGTTTTTTACCGCCCTTCAAGTAATTATAGATATTCCTAAATAAAAAAAAAACAATTAAATATTGGTACTGTTACAGTTTTGCTTCTACGTGGGCTGGTTAAAAGTGGCAGAAGTTTTAATCAACCCCTTCGGCGAGGATGACGATGACATTGAATTGAACTGGCTCATTGACAGACACATCAAGGTAAGGTAAACGACTCGGTTTATGCGACACACCCTGTGTACGTGTGTTAATGCGTTGATTGTATTTCCGTCGTAAATAAATCACAAGTGAATTTTAGTAAAGTGAGTCACGGTTTTTCTTGGATCTTCAATTTTCGTTTGCTTTGTGGGTTTCCACAGTCGCGTTTATTCCATTTACGTAGTCCATTAGCATACACTCTTCGGGGTAGGAAAAAATGTGGCGTTAATTGGTTCGGTTGGAATGATTTACACAGAGAAATAAGCGGAAGAATTACTATGGTGGAATTTATTGTGTTGCTTGTAACAATGAACTGCCCACAAGTTATTATGTCATTTTAGTTTTGCATAATTTATTAATTTTAGTTGCTGACAAGTGTAAGTTATTTTTATTCAGATTCAATTTTAAATGTGGAAAAGATTGACAATATTTTCTCAGGTCAATTAACTGTGATGTGGGTGGCATCTTTACTAAAAAAAAATGACGTATGTCATAAAATTTATCTAACCAATTAATTTTAAGTTCCTGTTATAAGACCCACGTAGTGTTCTGAATTAAACTTTTTAAAATGAATAATGTTCTGGCATCAACACAATGCGTCATAAAAAGAATCGACTTTCGCAATTTGTTTATAGTTTGAGTGCTAATCAAATAATTACAAAGTGGACTACGAAAAATTTTACTTATTAACGCTTAAATCTGACCTCTTTAAAAGAGATGTTAAATTTGACATGAATTTATTTGTCCTTATAGAAAGTACTGGTTATAATAAAATTCATATAATGTGGTTATTAAAAGCGAATCTTGTTTTAATTAATTTAAAATATGGTTTTTCTTACAATAAATTAGCAGAGCATTTTTATAACAAATGAATTTTGTTTGTAAAGGAAACTATTATAATACTAGGAATAAATCAAATTTATTGCAAGTTTTTAATAATAAATAAACCGAACAGCATTTATTGCATCATCAAACATAAAACACTCGCCCATTGCCAACGTGAATATTTATCTTACTATTAACCTTTGTAACTGTAACTTAAGAGTAGCATGAATAATTTAAGCAAACAACTAATCGTTTTATGACAAATGCATTATAATTCCGAGATGTTATACAAACAATTTATATGATTCGTACGTACCACCGACATTCCTCAACGATGCCAAGGTCGGCTCTGGGAAAATGCGGTGGTGGAAAATCGCTCGTGATTTAATCGGGGATTTTTAATACAATTAAATTCCAGGCAAGTTACATGATCGTCGATGAAATGCATCAAGAACATCCTGAGCTTCTGAAAGATCAATACTGGGACGAGGTCGTTCCAAAGGAACTACCCTATACAGTGGCTTCGGAGCATTACCGACGGGAAGAACCAAAAGGCTCCGCCGAAAATTACAAAGTCAAAACTCAAGATGCGATGTATGCTAATTTGATAACCCCGAGGAAGACAGTCGTAGATGACATGTATGCAGATTATGTAAGTGCAAAATGTATTCCAAAATTTACAAAATCCTTATTTGGTTCCTTTTTCGGTCGCAGGAAAGTGTGGATACGCCGATTGTAGAAAGAAGAAAGAGTTCGAATTGGTTCACACGTCAAATATCACGAACGAGGATGGGTTCTGTACGTTCTGCTTCCACCGCATATTCCTCGGGTGGTTTGTTTTCGAGGCATCGGGGCAATTCTGTGTACGCAAGTCCTGAGGCAGGACAAATTGCTCCCATTCAACAATCGAAAATGTCTATTTACGATCGATTGGTTGGAAGACGTTCTGGCCGTAACCAACGACTTACCAAACAAGGTGAATATTCATTATAAAGTTAAAAGTAAAAACAAAAGTTAAATGATGGTGGTCACAGGATAATCTGAAGATACGTTAGAGTAATAATTAATTTTTCGACCAGCTCAACTTGCAACAAATTAGTATTTAGAAACTGATCGATCAATAGTAAACAATATGGACTTGAGAAAACTCAATCCAGAAGAAAATTAACAATGCAAATTCGTAGGTAGTTGCCTTGATTTGACATGCAAAATGTATTTAAACAAATCCATTCACAACAGAATATTAGAATTAGCAACGGGTTCACTTCAAGGTGTCGTACCTACTCAATTGAGCAATAACGAACTAAAAATTGCAAAACTGCACACGCTTAACGTTTCCGTCAATTACCCAAGAATTTTCTTTGGCACTAATTAGCACTCCAACGAAACAGAAATTGGGTGAAGGCATAATACGCAACGCATAATAAAATGAGCAATTCGCGAAGATCAAATCGAGGCGATTCGATACGTGTAATTCGGCCTTGTTCCTTCGGCAATTGCGCTCCTACGCCTCCAAAACTGGAGTGCAAATCGCACGAGTACGAGTGCGCGGACTCCTGGTGAATGCTAATCAAGCAAGAAGGTCGGGACGTGTTGATATTGAATCGAAAATTGACAATGCCGAGCGTCGAAAAAAACGAAACGCTCAGATGATCCGGACATCTGTTGTCAACGAGGCAGATCCGGTTGAGGTTCTTTGGTCTTCTCGCTTGTCAATTTTGTTTGGACTTTTTTTTTTCTACGAGACGTTGCGCAAATAAATGTTGAGTCAGTAATTTGAAGTCATGCAAATCAGGTTTTTTTTCGTTCGTCTGTGAAGTGGCACTTGTCACCTTCGCGTCGGCTAATTATTTCAATATTTATTCTTGAATATGTCAAGCTAAATTTTCTTCGTCCCCATCAGTCGTAAACATGTGAAATTGTTTTATAAGTTATCCTTCTGGTTTTCCTTGCTTTGTAAATATGTAATACAAATTAACTTAATCTGGATTTGTTCCAGTGAAAAGTCGTCCAAGAATTCCAACTCCAGATGTAACAAAAGAAGTAGTAGATCGTGAAAATCGCTTAGCCGCAAGTGCGGCAAACATGCAGAACTCCATCACACCAGGTGTCACGCTAATGTCGCACCAGATTCAAACGAACTACCCCAACTACACGGGAAGTGATTTCCCTTTGGTTCAAGTAGTTCTTTCGCCGATACAAGAAACTGACGGCACAGGATCCGTGAATAATACCCTCCACCCCGGCCAGCCTGGCACAGCAGCTCTTGCCCAAGCCGTTTTATCGCCTGGATTAGGCCCAGTCCTAACCACCCCCGTTAACCTTCCAGTAACTGTAGGTCAATTAACATCACTTGGGATTCCGATTACAAACAGTCCTATGGTGACGCAGAAAATCACTAGCCCGGCGTTTTTGAACACGTTCAGGACTACGAAGTCTTCAACGCCTCCTCCCGTTGCTAAACTAACAGAAATCGTCAACCAATCCGATGACGAGTTGGAACAGCACAACAGCAGCAGAAGTAGCAATTCCTCAGACGCCTCTGACATGTCGCAAGTATCTAAAGACTCGAACGCTTCCAACACAACAGCATCCGTAACGTCGAAGAAGTCATTCGAAGTTATCGAGCTGCCAAGAAAGATTTCGAACAGTACAGTCGTCAGTCTTACTCAACCCAACAGCGATTCATTGAATCTACCCAACAATACGCCTCTGTCTTCCTTAGGATCTGGCGATAGGAGCCGGAAAACCTCAACTACTTCACAAAACAACTCCGGGAAACGAGGGGAAGTATACGTCTGATGACTCAAATTAAGAAGATCTACAAAAGTGATATTTTCGGATAGGATATTAAATGTCTTAGTATTAATGATATTGTGATATAACTTTATTGATCCTCTTGTGTATGATTGCCCGCATAGACTATAGGTTCATAGAATTAATCTAGAAATAGCTGAAAATGCCATTTCACGCACAAAGTATAATGTGATTGTTATAGGTCTAAGCAATTCTTCTATTTTTTAAAAATTTAACTAACTATGATTGCAGGTAACTATCACTTTCTTTTACTGTACTAACGGACGAGGTTTCTGATTTCTAGCAAATGCATTTTCATTAAATTAATTCTTTACTTAAAATCAGACACAATTTGTTAGCACGAAAATTTAAATAATTGGGGCATTCCTCGCATTTAAAAATGAAGGAAACGAATTAATTTTCAATTAATCATTTGGATATCAAAAAAAAATTAACCAATATGAGAAGTCTTATTTAGTTGTTGATTCTATTACATTCATTAAAGACGAATCGATAAATTGCAGGCTTTTTCTTCAGTTTTGTATCATCTCATCTTTGATTGTATATTTAAAAGCTCATTTAAAAACATAATGGTATCGATTATTCTTCCTATTTTGTATATACGTATTATATAGTTAAACTAAGTTGTACATATCCTTAAGGCAAATTATATTTACGACAATCAAACCGTTCCGCTTTGGAACGGAAAATTAGAAAATGTAAATAAACATATCTCTGTGTGTTTTACGATGACCGCGAAAAGGATTTGCTGAAACTGTCCTTCTGATTCCGAGGATTTGGAAACACCTAGCGAGGAAATTGCCTCTTCATTTGATTCTGGTGGCTTTGTTTACTTCTAGTCGTCATCGTAAAACTCTGACTGTAACAATTTTTAAGCGTATTTTGTATTTAGTTTAGTCACCTTGTGTATATTGTTTGATCTAGTTAGAAAAATCCTTAGGATCAGTTTCAGAGGCTGACGGCGGTAATAGTTTTTTCTTCTTAATTTAGATTGAGTCTAGGGATATTAACATGGGATTTAAATATTGTTATGTTTACGATGTAATAAATCATTTTATTTTTAAATCGCCTTTTTTTTAATCTCTTAGGTACAGATATAGTACTTATTGTAGTTCGTTTCCAGTCAATTTTATATTTGGAATTTCGAATTAGTAGGCAGATGAATGGATGCTTTTGCACTTTGAGACATAGTTTTTAATACATCTGTAACAAATTTGTAATTATTATTTTCTGCACATCTTTTAATATAATTAAGATCTCGGTGTACTTTTGACAGCTTCTTCAAGACTAAAAAGATGGGCAAAGCAAATAATATGTATTGCGAAAGATCGATTACAAATTTTTAGAAGGTGACGAGGATCGTCCTTGAACTTGAAGTTTTAATCAATAAATAATTTTCTAGAGGAATGTTGGCTGAATATTGTTAATGTGCTAAACGTAATAAATATAAATATATAAATGATGCAAAAATAAATCTAAATCATAAAATATTCAGGAAACTCAATAACTTTCGGTATTTCTTCAGTTCTAAGCAAATCTGTAAGACAGATTTTGTTCTATTAACGTCTTTTTTCTCCTTCATAAGATTACAGCTTTGAAATTTATTTATTGTTTTAAGTAAGAAAACAATTTGTAGGTCAACTTGCAATTATATAAAATGATATTTCGACAATAAATAACAAATTTGATGTAACAATGAAATTAATGAAAGTTCTGCAATGGTATGTAAAATAAAAATTATATTTTCATAATTGAAATCATTTAAATTTGAGAAACTTGTTCATTGGATAATATATTAATATAAATATGCAGGTTGAGTGGGAAGCCTTTTTAGTGGTAAACATAAGACAGAAAAACCAAAAGCTGTGATCCGATATTTATTTGTTTAGATGTTTAGAAGCTATAACGTTTGAAAATTTCACACAGTTACTCCAGTTTGGAGTATTTTTTATGAGTTTTGCAATGGGAATGAAGATTTGCAGTCGAGGAATACCATCATTGGCTTTCCCATTAAAAATTTCAAAATAAAAATAATATAAAACTCTTTAACACATTGTGTGAAATTTCCCAGTGCTAACTTAACATTTGACCGACCCTAGGAAGATGTAAATGATGTTATTTAATGTATATTGTTAAGACATTGTAACTTTATTGTTTTATATTTACGTGCCGGGGTTTGGAGCTTTCATCCCTGCTCACCTCATATAAATATAGCACAACATTAAAAAAAAATTTTGCTTAACTAATTTCTTATTATTTTCATAACAAAATATGTTCTAATAACATTTTGGAACTATAAATGCAAGTTCAGTTTAAACATTAAAAAAATTTTAAAAACGCTATTATTTTTTGCAGTGAATTACAGCGAGCATACTGGAAGAATATCTCGGTGTGATTTATGCGACTTTCAAGTTATGCTATACAATACAACACAGCCACTTTTGCCCCGATTAATTAGATATAATTTTCGCCAAGCCGGCCAGAAAATTGCACGAAGTTGCTGCGCTCATACTTCGTTTTATGTGGAGAATACCAAATCAGTGAGGTAATCGTAATTTATTGATCTGCAAACATACGCCTGGTATAATTAATTGTAATAAATTACGGAGCGATTATTTAAGCGCGCTGAACCGAATTGTAATTTGTCTTCTCGAAGGTGAATTTATTCTTTGGATAGTTTATCCAACATCTGCTGGAATATATAGATATATATATTTACATTCTGATATAAACATAATCTACGTACACCGAGTGTTAATTAGGTGAAATTTTAACGAACCTCAGTATTCTAAAGCTACATCCATACGCGTAGATACGTCCGAAGCCATACTCGTATAGAACCCAATTTGCTATCTTTCTTCAAATACAGACATTTGTGGCAAACAAGACACAACGTATAGAGTAACTTTAAAAAAATATTTTTTTAATAATACTCAGTATTTTTTAAGGAACGTGTCTACAGTGGGTAATTTTAATCTTCAAATTGCACGCACTTGCTGAAGGATGTTTTCCGTCCACTAATTCGTACACACATTGAACAAACCAGTCGACGATTTATCATTATCATCGAACCATAATAAATAAAGCAATAAATATCGTCAAAAAACGGTACTTTAACACGACACGATAAGGAAAGACCTGCTTGGTTTAAAAAGCTTCTGTGAATTCGGCGGCGTTCGGATTTTTAACGTACGCGGACGCAAGGTGTCCAAGAACGTGTAAGAGAAGGAGATCGACTTTTACGATGTACGAAAAAGAAACGCTTAAAACATGAAATGAATGAAATGTAACAGCGAACACGAAGAAGCGGGAGGGCCTGAATTATATTTATACATATTTAAGAAACCCATCATTAAATTACGTAATGAAATTATAAGGCATGTGCAATTTCAGGAGAATTACTTTTTTTACAAGTGATTTCTGTTACATGCGTTAAATGATTCTCTTCGTTTTGGGTCATCAAAACAAATTTAAAATGACTGACTTTCTGAATACTTTCATTACATTGTACCTTTTTTTTTTGTTTCTAAAACGAAATAAATTATAAATAAATAAATTGCAACAATTGACCTAAAGTTCCTCTGCAAAGAAAGGCGAACCAGGAACCTCGTTGAAGCTTTCACAACACATTTTTAAAGATTGGTCAAATTTTAACTTTTTAACCACGTATCTATAATTTACGTAACATATTAAATTAATTACAAGTAAGAAATGCGAACGAATTGCTATTGCATTCAATTAAAATTTTTATTTAATAAATCCGAAAAAAAAAGAGAACCAGTTCGGTGTAATAAATTTCAAGGTGGTGGTAATTGGTCAATTTTTAAATTGCGCTAACAATAAAAAGCAAATTAACGGCCCCGGACACTGATATATCTGCGCTAAAATGAAAACGGATTTAATTAAAAGTAACGTATGCGCGAAGATGACAAAATAATAATAAAAGTCGGCCGCCTTTTTGTAATTTATGCGTACAAAAATGCTAATTTTTTAATGGTCACGCACAACTTAATGCAAAGTAATCGATACCTCCATAAATTTAATTAATTCCCAGGCCGGGCAATCGCAAACGCCGAAAAAAATAAAGGAGCTCTCGGGTAAACGAACTCTGTAAATGTATCAGGACCTCCTCGCACACATCTCGTCGGATAACTGTATTTTGGGAGGAACTTCTGTCCTGATAAAAAAAGATGCAAATACTCGAAATTAAATCAGATTCATAAATTATTATAATTTATACCTGCCTTTAACCGTTATTTCTTATTTTAAAAAGAAATGTGTTTCCGGTTCTCTTCTTTTTTTATTCTATTTTTGGAACGTATTCTTGAATTTTCAAGATTCGAAAAACTTAAAGCTTGTTTCTGTAGATGGGTGTGTTGAGTACTCCGCAAATGACGAGAAAAATCTTCTACGATAATTATCGAGTATCTTGAACGCACTATAGTTTTGTAATGAACTCGAACATTCCACGTTGCATCCCTGTAGGGAAGTGAAAATTATTGCACTTAATAACAATGTTATTAAACGCATCACTGGCGATACAAAAACGCCATAAATAACAGAACGGCTCAATAATCGAGCTGTGGTATATCGTGTTCGGCACCCCACCGAGAGGCGATAGCTGAAAACCTACCCTTTTTGTATGGCCGCAACGAATTACGGCATAAATTACGCAAAAGGTATACAAATTCTAGCTATTTATAGGAGGTCGGAGCAACCACCCTGCAAAGCGCGGTCGCTTTTACACCATCGGCCTTGCAGATATTAACAGTTTTGACAGGTAATAAGCACTAGGTAATTTCTAACGTTATTTATTCGTGATCAAATTACACGTAGGATAGCGCCGTATCTTATAAATATAGGACGTGGAGCTTTAGTATTTTATGGCGTTTATCTCCATTTTTATGTCTTGTTTGCTTGTTTATTCCGTTTTAGTTTTCTTTAATTAACCATCTTACGAGAGCGCCAAAATGAATTGAAATGAAATAAATGCAAATCCAGTCATATTACAGAACGTCATGAATGGTTTAAAACGTAGAGTTTTAAAATGTATTGAACAGGGTAGAGGGCATTTTTATAAATTAAAAATAAAATTTTAATTAGTAACATTGCATTTTTTCAATGATATAAAATTGAGGTTATTTTCTGACAGTTGTAAATAAAATAAGAGTACTAAGACATACCTTCATTGTCATTTCAAAGCATGCTAGAGTTTTTTTCAACTGTACATACGTTACTTCAATATGCATGATCGTTTTCTTATTAACAAAAAATCCGTAGAATAATTTCTTGGTTATTAAATGAGAGTGTCTGATTGAGAGTCTCTTGTAATAATTGATTGGGATTATGGAGCTTTCACTGTATTGTATAGACTTGAATATAACTTAAGATAAACGATAACAGAGACTTTCGTGTTCCTGGTTTTTCATTTGCTGTTGCTTGCATCACTTATTTTACGAAAATGAAGTCAGGAGGTAAAACAATTTTTAATTCTGTTCTGTATTTAGTATTAAATCTAATAATTCGTCAAGAGATATAGGCTTAGAACATCGTGGTATTCTCCTGGCGAGTTTATGGAACCTTATTATTGTTCGTTTTTCGTAAAGAATGTCAAGATGTTTATTTTGATATTATTAGCAGTACAGCCTCGGAATCAAACAGTAATTATAATTCATGTAATTGCTATGAAGCGTGGGGTGCATCTCCTTGAACCTCCTTATCGGAGTTCATCAGCATCCTCGTCGATGGTCGGACGCGGCTCGAAGAAAGCCGAATCCTCCGGTAACACGGCCATTCTTACTTATTTCTTTGCGAAATCTTCTTTTATTTTATTAGTTACGACTCCCACGATTCGTGTTCCGCCCGACTATCCCTCTCTTCGCCGTTCTCGTTTCGTCCTAGATGTGGGACGGCGATTTTATTTTGACGATTGAAATTTCAATGGGAAACTTTTGACTCGACATCCATAAGGAACGCGCCGATGTGAAGAATGTTTTGCTCATGAAAGTCTCTCGCTCAAGAAGAGGAATTCATGAAAGTCTCTCGCTCAAGAAGAGGAATTGCCTGTCTAAATTCATAAAATCTTAGGTGCGTGTATATTCAAGTTTTTCTGCACGCTGATAATGTTACTACCTAATACGAAGCTATACTGTCACAGTCGATTCTATATTGAAATAATTTTCATTAGCGTGTTTCGAAAACGTAGGATGAATTAAGTTGAATAAATTAACGTATTTCAGATTATGCTTACAGATAATACCTACTATTTTAAAACTGGTACACACTACAGCAAATGTGTGGATGTACCTACTGACGTTCCAATAGAAATTACAACAAATTACTTCAAAATAAAAAGTTGAGAAAATCAAGCAGTTTAGGGATGTTGTAATAAAATGAATACGATCTAATTTCATTAATAACAAAATAAAGTGTAAGGCAATACTTGCTAATAGTCTGGGAAAGTGTGGATAAATTTAGTCCCGATATATCTTGGACGACATAAATTTTTGGCTCGTTTTAAAAAATATACATATCGTAACAACAATAGACAATAAGTTATTTTTGCCGAGAATGGTAACGGTTGTTTAATATCATGCGACATTATTGGCACACCCACGAAAATTTTTTCAACTTCATGCATCCGGATATCTTCCTAGATATACTATAACAATACACACTTAGAACTGCGTTTAAAAAAATACAGTAGTTATTGTTTATTATTCATTAGTGTACACAGGTTTCATTTATATTAGAAATTTTTCAGTCGCCTAGTTTTTGTTACTTACTAGAAGTGATATCCTACACGACATATCACTTTATTTCACGTAGTGTTATCTGTTTAAAATTCCTGGACATAAATCCTGATCGCGTTTCCGCGTTCTAAATTCATTTAACTTTGGCGTAATGCGGAGAAATAATCGCATAATAAATCATACTTCCATTCCGCAGACAGCTCGGCCTGTCCATATTTTGCGGTAAGTAGGAGTACGGAGATGAGTAAAAATCGGAACAATTGCGCCCATTTTTGCGCGTCCTCTAAACGAAAAGCCGTATTCAATCAGCTCTGAACCCACAACCGTGCATTCTGCGCGTTCGTTTCTATTATTCGCTTGCAAGAAGCTCGAGGCTAGAACGAGCTTCTCGTAACTTCCTGAAAGTCCAAGAGGATCGGCAGCGTAATTATTACGTCGCGAAGGAGCGAGTAAATGATGGGCCTTATGTTCAAGTTTAAAGAGAAATTGAAAATTTCCTAGTTTATAAGAATTCTAGGTATAAAAAGGTTTGTTGTGGGGAGAAAGAAACTCTAGCAAATCATTTAAGGCCTAACTCACACTTGCAACTTTGTTGGGATTGATTTTCTTGTGGTTATCGTGTGGTTGTTTGTAGTCGAAATGTGGTTCTTTGTGGTCGATATCAAATTCATACTGTGATTCGTGGAGTGGTCGATGCTGTTGACAACTAACCACACAACAGCCATAAGAAAGTCACAACAAAGTGGTACGTGTGAGTTAACCCTTAAAGTTTGTCATGATCTACAGCCTTGGCCGAAAGTATTAGGCGCTCTTACATTAATTAAATTACTTGGGTTTACAAAGAACTAAGTATTGTTTTTTACATGTACATTAACCTCAATTATTAATTATTTACTATTTGTGCCGGTCATATGTCAAACTTATAGTGGAGGTGTGGTCCTCTAACTTGATTGTTTATGTCCCACGTACGGACATTATTTCGTACCTATGCCGCGCTTGGCTTGCTGTTGCTGCGGCGTTTTGGCCGAGGAGCATCTCATCGGAACGTGTGGCGTTTGCAATATGCTTTACAAAAATAGTTGTGTTGATCTGTCCGCTTCCGAAGTCAGAACAATAAAAACAAAGAAAGGCTTCGTATGGAATTGTCCAAATTACATAGATGTTGGTAATGATATTAACAGTCTGAAAGCCGTTATCATTACGCTCCAAAATGAGATTCAAAATTAAAAATCTCAAATTTCATCATCTAAAACCTCTGCTCTTGATAACTACTGCTTCGAAGAGATAGTGCAGGAAGTAAATCAACGTAGAATTAGAGCCAACAATATTTTAATATTTGGTGTCGCTGAATTTAGTTCTGATTTGAGCAGGAATGATCGTATGTTGGCTGAATCTGGGAAAATTGTCAACATTTTAAATTATCTCTTACCTAACCGTCAGTTTGAGGTCGCTGATAATAAAATACATCGTCTGGGTAAATTTTCGCCGGAAAGGAATCATCCTCGTCCATTTAAAGTAAGATTTAATGATGAATCTGTAGTTTCTGATCTTATTCGCTAAGCCAAAAAATTAAAAGAAAATGCTACTTACAAACAAATATCCCTATCTTATGACAGAACACCCAAGCAAATTGAGCTTTATCGCAGTGTTAAATCAGAATTGGATGATAGGATTAGGACTGGAGAGAAAGATCTTAAAATTAAATACGTACGAGGTATTCCTAAAATTATCTCTTTAAACTAAGTGCGCCCAACAGATCATATTTAAGCTGTTACTATCAGAACGTCAGAAGCATTAAGAATAAAATGCAACAATTCGAATCTGCTATCAGTGATACTGAACTTGACATTATTTGCCTATCTGAGACGTGGTTAACCCCAGACATCATTAGTGCTGAAATTTTTGGCTTTCAGAAATATGTAGTGTTTCGCTGTGACAGAGGTCTCCAGGTTGGTCATGTTGTTCGTGGAGGAGGTGTATTAATTGCGTGTAAAAATAACATCGTGGTAGATCTTTTGGATTTATCTATGTTAATAAACGCTCTGCCTAATATTGATATTGTAGGCTGCAAATGTACAGTACATTTTAGTACTTTGTTTATTTTCGTATTGTATATCCCGCACACGCCAGCGTGTGATGATCTTGTAGTATTATTTGATTATTTTGAGCAATTACATACATGTACAACTAAACTAATTATTTTAGGTGATTTCAATATACCTAACTTTATTAATAATTCTGTAAACGATGCGCAAAGCTCTTTACTTCTCAACTTTCTTAATTTTATGAATATGTCTCAATATAATAGTACGCCAAATAACAATGGGAAATTACTAGATTTGGTTTTAGCTAATGTTGAATGTAAGGTTCAACGGGAACCGATACCTTTGGTTCAAGAAGATTTATTTCATCCGGCACATGCTATTGAATTTAAAATAATATCTGTTCAAACCGCTTCATTCCAAACTAACATGGCATCCAGATCATATAATTTTCGTAAAGCTAACTTTCCGTCCTTATATAATGCTTTATTACAATGCGATTGGTCTGCTTTGGAAAAAAATAATGATGTCGGTTCTGCTTGTGGGGAATTTTATACAATCCTATATAGTGTTCTCGATGAGCATGTTCCTTTGTTTCAATCTAGGAAATCTGATTTTCCTCCTTGGTTTTCGAGAGACATTATTGCTAAAATTAAGTTGAAACATGCTTATTATAAAAAATATAAAAACAGTAATTCAGTATTTCATTATGATGAATTTAAGCGTATTAGAGCTTCGGTTAAAGCAGACATAAAAGCTTCTTATAAATTATACCTTTCAAATATCGAGCGTTCATTTGTTAGCAATCCACGTGCCTTTTGGTCATACATTCAAAATAAAAAGGGTAGCTCTCGCATTCCTGGTTCAATGAGGATGAATAACTTGAATATTGTTGATCCACAGAGTATTGTTGACTCTTTTGCCGATTATTTCAGTTCCGTATATTCTGATGACGATTCAGATCTTAATGTTGTCAACAATTTTAATGCCACGACCATAAATATAAATAAAATTTCTGATTCTCAGATTCTATCTGCAATTAAAAAATTAAAGAATAAAAGTACTGCAGGGCTTGACCAAATTCCTTGTTTCTTAATAAAAGACTGTAGCATAGTGTTCTCCAAGCCCTTTTCAATTTTGTTTAACCTCTCTCTGGAAAACTCCTGCTTTCCGGATATCTGGAAACTTAGTAAGGTTTGTCCTGTATTATTAAATACACATAAAATAAATAAAATAAACATTATATTGGAAAGATCGTTCTTACTGCAAGCTGATTTACTATACCAAAATGATCCTACGTTGCACAATAATCGAAAAAGCTATTATATCGCTCGGAGGTAAGTAAATAACTGAAATTTGTATTCGTTCCAAAGCGAACAAAACGAGACTGAAACCAACATTCTAATTTATTACGTCTCGGGCAACATAAAATAGATGGAACACAGAACGAAATTGAGCAACGGCATTATGTACGGGCGAAGCAAAACGTTAAACAAGCGAACTATGGCAATAAATTACGCAATCGGACAATAGGAACAAACATAACAATCACCGGACCTACCGAAAAGACCCATACATCAAATTTGATTGGGTGATTGAATCGCTCGCGCGCGATTCAAATGCTTCTTCGTATTCCTGAAGCCTCTGTTTGTTCAAAGTGATCGACGGTACGAATTGCTTTGGTATCTGCGTAATTGAATTAAGCATGGCATAATATTTATTAACAATATCATACTTTTCTGATTGATTTTATTCTGGAAATACTTCGCGTGCAACAAAATTGTTGTACAGTCAAGCTCCTAGGAAATCTTCGTGGAGACTAAAATGGAAATCTAAATTTATGAACTTTATCTTCTGATATTTATTAGTGGGACCCGTTTTCAGAATTCGCGGCAATAAAACTGACGGCCGTAAAAGCAATATTTACGGCCACTTCGCTGTGCTACAATGCTAAAATAGTACAGATTTTCAATTAAATGTTATAGTCCGACGCTCTCATATGTAATAAAAGATTCTATAAAATATGCCCAGCATATTGCTCGGTGTGCATAAATATTACACATCAGTTTAAAAAATTCCGCCGGCAGTAAAGTAAGCTTTTAAAACATCCTCTCTTAAATGATCCAAAGAAAAAATTTTTTTTTAAATTCTTTTAGATACATTGGGGAAACAATTTTTTTTTAATTTAAAGGAAATATCTGTTTACTCTGACAAAATAATTTCAGTGTTATTTGATACGTCCATCTTAGATGTAAATCTCATGCTGTTAGATAGTTACAGCTAATGAAATTTATGTAACTGATAAATTTATCTGAATCGTTTAGCCCTAAATCTCCAAAATGAGTTTTATAGTTGGAATTTAACACCTTACGGATGAATAATTCACACCACGGAAAATGTAACGTTTACGGCCGCGTACGTAAACTCGCACTGTTAATTTAATAAACTTTATTTATTCACACCAAGAGCGAGTCGTAAAAGCAAACGGAGAAAAAAAGGCATCGCAAATGCGCGAGCCGCGGCGTGAAATAAAATCGCGCTTTTGTGATTTTTCTCGTCGGCGCAGATTTTAGATTGAAATTTGACACCGTTCGGCTTGCACTCCCACGCTTTCATCCGTTAAAGGTGCTCGATAAAATTAGATTTTTTATAGTTGGTACGCCTACTGGGAACGATTTATCGATGACTACCGATTTAAAATAAAGTCAAACAATTGCGCACACAGAACCACGCTCGAGAAGTTTAAAGGAGATTTATTATTTTAGTCGTTCTTCGGGTTTTGCTTTACGCCAGGTCTCTAACTAAATTTAACGCTACATAGTTATCTATTCATTTGAGAAATACATTTTTACTTTTTATTTTTTATGTACTGACATAAAAACTATACACCCAGTGTTTATGATTGTATACGTTTTATTTTGGTTTAAACAAAGAGTCTTATCGGTTTATTTTTTCGTTTTTTCTCATTTTTTTTTGTTGGATGATATTTTTTTTCATTTTAGCTTACCTTTATCAAAAATGTATTTGGACAGACGGTATAATTTTCGTATGCTTGAAGGAAACTTTATTTGATGGATTTAGTTAAAGTGCTGTGCTATTAAATTTAGTTGAATTGCTCTTGTTATTGTTATCAATCGCGAGAGTTAGTAAAACTCAATGGAAAAATCTTCCCCTATTCCATTGTTAGATTTATGTAATTACGATTTCCACCCACGTTACACTTCCTTGGTGACTTTTATTTCTGAAACAGTCCAACAAGATAAAATCTAAACGAGGGATCCCATTGGCAATTGTTTAGTTTACCGAACGTGAATACGGGTTTGGAAATGGTCTGGTGGTTACGAGTGTCTTGTTAAGTTAATTCGACTTTTTTCCGGTACGTAAACGCGACGTAAGCCGAGTTCGCATCACGTGACCACTTTATCAATTTTCAGTACGTGTATCTGCAGGAAAAAATAAGCAAAGAAGAGGAGCATCTCGTGGTCATTAAAAGTAAAACTGCGGGTGTACACCACCGGCCGCCGAACAGAAGATTTACCGCACAGCAAGAGCAGATCGACGTTGTCGACCTACGTAACCCAGCAGAACCCAAGACGCTCAAGTGTTCTTCGACAGTGGACTTCGCCAGAAGTGCTTGGAGTAGATTTCAGATGATTCGTCTTCGGGTGCGCGAATTTAACAGGAATGTGGCGCACTTTTTGTTCTGTGCTGATTAAGTGATGGAAGGTGGTGCTGCGACACCTCCTGGAGGTGCTTTTCAAGAATTCATTAGGTCGCGGACTAGAGCCAGCAAGAGGGAGGCAAAGCGGCAGCGGTGAGTGCGATTTTCAATTACAAAAAACGAGTTTGCTGTCTGTGCATTCACTTTTTAAACGTGCGCATGCATTCGTTAAGCGTCGACTTTAATAACATTTAAATTTACACTTGCACGCCGATCATAACGCTGAACTATAAATGCGAATTTATATTCGCCCGATGAGACATGTATTGTCTGGCATTAATTAAAACTTTGGTTTTAACGAGTTTCAAATTCACAACGCACAATAACACCTTTCATTTCTGACCAATTCTAAAAACGCCGCTAAACTCATCAATCAAATTATTATTTTTTAATTTGTTAGCTTCAATTGTCGCAAATTACTTCTGTTTACTGATTACAAGGAAGAAACTATCAAGTAGAACGAAACGTTATTTAAAACGTCTGACAAATAATTATTAGACTTAAAGTGCACTGATACTCCAATAAGATTAACGTATTTTTTTTTACTTCAAATTTTAGATATTATTAAGAAATTAAAGTAAATACAATTTGTAAGTAGTTAAAAATTAATCTGCGCTCACAATAATTTTTATATCCGTAGATACGTATTTTGGCACCTCAGCTACCATCTTCGGTACACACACTACCAAGTTAAAAGCACTTCATAAAATCTAACAACCTACTAATCATATTCATATTTATAAAAATATATATAATTAAATGAATAAAAATAATAACAGAAAGAAAATAATATGTAATTATATGAAATTAGACCGTTTTTCTTTTGACGGTTATATATATAGTTAACACCTGCAGAGAGATCCTCGACCTAGGAAGAAGTGCTGACATGATTTTGTTTTTACAGATTAGACTTTGCTATCACGATAAAATTGTACTCAAATCGTCAATTAATTTATGGAAAATAAAAACACTTTTTAAAAATTCCTAACGTTTTACTAAAGTGTTAAGTGGCACAGTCAGTAGGATATTTGACAAACGCGTGTGTTTTTGTGTTGATTCTCAAATTGTGTCAATATAGGAAAACGCGACGCGGTAAACATCAGTTTTTTTGTTGTCACACACTAACCAAGGACGCCTAGCTCAGGATCGTCGCTAAAATTGCTGCTAACCCCGGAAGACCCATAGAAGCAACTTTAATCATTGGATTAGCACTGTAAATACCTTATTTATTTTTCCGCTTCTTGTTTGTTTTCCTTCTGTGAGTAAATATTTAAAACAAAGTGGATAATTACGACGACTTAGTAAGAGCCCTAAATAAAATCGAAATGGCGCGAGAGGTATCTAAAGTGGACCAAGATTTAATTTCGGTGTTCGAGGGTGATCAGATCACGTTGAGAAACTACATTAATGCATGTGAATTTCTAATAGAAGAATACCTGCCTGTCGCTCCACAAAATCAAAATGATATCAAAATGGCGAACTGATTATTGCTCATCTTTACGAGAAAATTACGAGCCAAAGCTCGAGAAGCCGTAGACGCCAACAAAACACCGACAACATGGCCCGATTTAAAAAAAAAACATTCGTATTTATTCGTTTAGAGATAAGCGTTCGAAAGATGTACTTTTATACGATTTAAACAGCCTGACTCCGAAAAAAGAGGACACAACTGCCAGTTACGCGAATAAAATTAAGGCAACCCTGTATACCCTCCTCTCGAAAATCAATCTCGAAGAAGAAGATGCAGTATTGCGACAAATTAAGCAAAATCAATATAATCAAATAGCTCTAAGAACATATTTATTCGGACTGGATCTAATCAACGGAAATGTTGGGATGGAAGTAAAACTACGCCGTCCAGCAGACGTAGAAACAGCTGAAGCCTACGCGTTTGAGGTTGTTAATTATAATACACGGAAGCAAAGATTTTTGTCCAATTTTCGGCAACCAATTTCAGTTCAACCCAGACCTGTAGCATATTCAGTAACGCATCAACCTCGATTGGCATTATCATCGAATGTGCAACCACAGCTGCAAATACAACAAAATCGATTTATTCCACCTTCATTGACATCACCAAGGTTACTGCAGAATTCAGGGCCGCAACGGCCACATCCTGCACAATTTCAACAAAGGCCATACCAACTAACTCCTATGGACGTAGATCCAACTACTCTAAGTCGTTCAGGAACGTCACTAATAAACACCACTGAAAAGGCAATGGATAGCTTACAACATCGAGGCTCCCATCGAGGTTACGGAAGCAGAACCATATAATTGGCACGAATATCAGGAGAATGGCCAAGAAGAAGGGTATATTGAACAGGAAGAACCTTTAGAACCGGAGCAAGGATTTTCGGCTGGACCAGCTTGCAGATCCTCCTGCTTAGTCATTTCTAATAAAGCATATTTTCGAGCACCAGTACTTCCGTATGTAAAGTTTGAAGGTTTAAAATTTTTAGTTGACACTGGCGCAGAATGCTCCTTAATAAATTCAGAAATTTTTGATGATGCCCAACGGAATAATTATCCCTGTCAAAATCAAGAATATTTGTGTAAAGCTTTTAGTTTAGATGCTAAAAAACACACCACTTGTGCATATCAGCTACTACGACATCTACCGATAACATCCTGTACGCATACTCGATGGCCCAGTTTGGATGTCGAAATAATTCACCCAACCAATTCCGAGTGGATCTTATTCCAAGCCAACCAATCTGCAGGGATCCATTGTGGCTCTCGACAAGACGCCCGGCAATTACAGGGAAACCTGCTAATACAAACCACATCAGAGTGCACTCTAAACTTGGGGTACGAAATTTTGCGGACCACATCCAGCCATTATTTGGACCGGCAAATTCACTTGATGCCCCTCAAGATAAGTCTCCTGCCAGTTAAACAACCTCATTGGCAAATAGAGGACGTTAACATTAAAAATCTATACTTGGAAACCTTCAACGAAACTAGATACTGCCTTGTCAAACTAGATGCCCGCCTGGAAGAATTGTACAGTTCCCATGTGACAAATACTTGGAGCATAACAAGTGCATTGACAATGGTCGCCGGGATATGGTATTTGGTCAACAGAGAGTCCCGAAAACAGCGATCCAAGAATTGGAGCCAAAACGTCCCAACCCATGGCTCGCTCCAAGGGGGGAGGAGTTAACATCTGCAGAGAGATCCTCGACCTAGGAAGAAGTGCTGACCTAAGTTGATAGATAAGACTCGCTATAAAAATGCATCCTTTTGTTTTTACAGATTAGACTTTGTTATCCGTGTCGTCGCGCACACTTCTTTTTATAACCCGATAAAATTGTACTAAAATCGTCTCAAATCGTCAATTAATTTGTGGAAAATAAAAACACTTTTTAAAAATTCCTAACGTTTTAATAAAGTGTTAAGTCTATATATATTTTTATAAATTATGAATATGATTAGTAGGTTGTTAGATTTTATGAAGTGCTTTTAACTTGGTACTGTGTGTTCTGAAGATGACAGTTTCACTGCCGAAATACGTATCCCAGGTATAAAAACTATTGTCGGCGGAGATTAATTTTTAATTATTTCTTAAACCACAATCTTCTTTATTATTTTTTAGACAATTTGAAAGTGTTACAATAAACAAGCGGTATAATAAAACAAAGTAAAAATTGTTGTGTGTTTTACTGTTAAAGTAAGTACCTGCACCTACTAACTACAGCAAGAAATCAACCTTTTCAATCAGACAGAACAACGTTAACTGCAATTTATTTTTGCATTGCAAATGTTCGCCGGCTGTAACCCGCAAAATTAACGAAGTCCTTTTTTTTGGCATAAAAACGAGTGCTGCTGGACTTCTTGTTACGTGGCAAGCAAGTCGTCAATCGATTTTTTCGTTGCGCTAAATTTAGTTAGGCCCTTGAAAAACGAGCGGTAATTAAAGTGCTTCGATTTTCGCTTAATTGAGGAAGTTGTTATAATTGATTGGTTAAGTGGCTGATTAATAAGTAACCGGGGTCAGGGGTCCTTACTTGTCTTTGCTGCTGCATGCACGGTTTACCGTTTTAATTATTTTTGAATTTCGTACGTGGCAATTTTCCGTTTTCAACTTGATCTAAATAATTAATGAATTAAGTAAAATATAGTGCGCGTAGTTAAATCAAAAATTATAGAATTCAAATAGGTACTTAATTACAGTAAAACTTTTTCTTTTTTCTTTGGGAATCAAGGTTCGTTTAATAAATATTTTGAAAATCACAGTTCACACTACATATTATGATCTTTTGTTTTAATCGGGTTTCATTCCCTTGAAAATAATAAAGACCAAAACTAGTTGGGAAAGAAAAAGAGAGAAAATGTTCGTTAGGACAAAGGAAACAAAGAGAACCACGAAAATCCTGAGAATAAGGACAACGTTCTGAATGACGTTAAATATGAAAAGAAAATTCTTGACTGGTGCGTTGTTTCGCTCAAGAGAGATCATTCAATCTCCACGTAGACCAGGAACTGTTTATATTGATAAACAATTGTATGGAAGTAAAATATATATGTATAATATATTTTATTTTAGCATCCCCTCGCATTAAGTTAAAAGATGAATTGAATGGTTGAACGCAAAGAACATACTACTTGTTCCAAAAACTGCAAACACACGTAAGATACCTTCTGCAAGACCAACAGTAAATTCTTGGGCACTTTTATCTTCAGATTCTCTAAAAATGATGCATATCATATTTATCTTACTTTCAATTTTTTTTTTCTGGAAAAATTCAATATGCACTGGAAGTCTTTTCAACTAATAAATTGATTATTAAAATCGGTGATTTTAATCTTCCAAGATATGTTGAACTAAATACCACCTGTCCGAAAGAAGAATTGCTCCATAACTTCTGTGCCTCTCAAGAATTGACACAATATAATAATATTCGTAATGGTTTTAACAGATTGCTAGATCTGATTCTTTCAAATCTTGTATGTGAATTTGTAGTTATCCATGAAAGACTACCCTTCGTCACTGAGGATGCCTACGACCCGGCTCTTGTCCTGTCCACTAAGTGCTCGCCAGTAGCTGATTCCTCTTTTCCGCTTGCACCAGTTAAGAAATACAATTTTCGCAAAAATAATTTCATTGGCCTTTATAATAAATTTCTAGATGGGCTCCCGTTGAATACAATACTGTTGTCAATTCATGCCTTGAAACTCTATGTGCATTTTGTACAATGTTTTTGATATCTTTGTTCCGCAACATATTATTCGTAAGTCGGTTTACAGCATCCTTTATTGCCAATTTAAAGTTAAAGAACAATTATCGAATAAAATGGGTGGCTACTAACAAGTTATCTTTTTATACTGAATTTAAACGCTTACGTACTCTGTGTAAATTACAAAATTTCTTCTGCCTATAAAATGTATTTGCGTCGAACGGAAGAGTTTATATTGTCCAATCCTAAACAAATTTTCCAATATGTTCATTCGAGACAAGGCACTTCTGGGATACCAAATAAATTATCTTCTTCTATAGATAATAAATCTTATAATTCTCCTCAGGATATTGTTGTTGGCTTTGCAGATTTCTTTTCTAAAATTTATTTAACTAATTCTAATGATACTGCTTCGGAAGATGTCTATTCCAATTTTTCTCCTTTTCATTTTATTTTTGTTACTGAGGATGAGTAATTGGAAATAATGGTTTGGTGTCCGGCCAGAATCACTGCTGGTGAAGATCTAATACCCAGTTTTTTAGTTCGTGATGCGAGATTTGTACTTGTTAAACCTCTCTTGTATATAAATAATCATCTTCATTTCCAGATGTTTGGAAACATGCTAGAGTTACTCCTGTCTATAAAAAGGACGATGAAGTTGCGTTAAAGAACTATCGACCTATTTCCATATTAAATAATTTTGCTAAGATCCTTGAGCAAGTTGTGTACAGACAAGTTTATAATCACGTTCGCTCATATATATATTACTCCTCCTCAGCATGGTTTTGCCTCTGGTAGATCTACAACAACCAATTTGATGACCATAACGGAATTTATTTCTGCACATCTGGATAAACGAGGACAAGTTTATGTTATATACACTAGTGCTTTTGATATTGTTCACCACGTCATCCTTCTTAAGAAATTAAGTTCTTTCGGTATGACATCATCTGCTTTAAATTTAATGAAGTCGTATATAGAATAAACTATGTGTCCTATAATAGTTACAAGTCTTTTGAATATCGAGCAACATCTAGCGTCTCACAGGGCTCCAATTTGGGTCCCTTACTTTTTGTGTTATTTATCAATGATTTGTTGGTGTCTCTAGAGGTCGACCGCTTGCTTTTACGGATGATGTCTAAATCTATGCCTCAGTTACGAATGTTCTTGAAGCTACAGCGGTGTCTTGATATTGTTGTTTTGTGGTATTCAAACAATTATTTAAATTTAAAGGTTAGTAAATGTTGTGTGGTAACCTACACCAGAAAGGTTCGTCTCATCAATGTCAATTATTTTATTAATGGTTAGCCGTTAAAAAGAAAGAATATCACTCTTGATTTCGGAGTTACTTTTGATTCCGCGATTAGCTTTTCTAATCATATAAATAATATTGTTACAGTTGCTTCAAAAATGTACGGTTTTGTCTTACGTACGGTTAAATATTTCAGTAACATAGATGTTTTAAAATGTTTTAAAATGTTTTAAAATGTCTTATTAATTCGTTAGTTGTTAGCAAGCTAGAATATGCATCGCAAGTATGGTCACCCCTATATATTTGCTACCGTTTAGATATTGAACGCGTACAACGTAGGTTCCTAAAGTTCCTTACTTTTAAAATCAGTGGGCAATATCCTCCTAGGGGCATTGACTATGACTGCTTACTACTTAGGCACAATTTTCAATCTCTCTATCAATATCTATGGACTCAGTTTATCTGGAAGGTTCTTCACAACCAAGTTAATCGTGCTGAAATCCTAGGATTTGTGAATCTTCTACTGCCACGTTCTGACTCTAGGTGGACCACAACGTTTCACCTACCAACTGCTAGCACCAATATTCGTTTAAAATCTCCGCTTTACTGTATGTGTCGTAATGCCGACGTTTTCTATAGCGACGTTTTTTATTATAAGTCTTAGTTGCGTTTTAATTGTTGTTTGTGTTATTTGCATTTTTTAGTTTAGTTATCTTTAATATTTCTATTTCGTCCCATTATTGGGAATTTTCCTGTTGGGCGACAACATAATAATAATAATAATAATAATAATAATAATAATAATAATAAAATATAAAATTTCGAAAGGAAGCAGTAATTTCCTTAACGGTAGTTTCAATGATCGTTGGCTTGCTTGCGATTAACAAAACAATTAAATCCAAGCAGTGCACCTTCTATTAATTTTCTCGCATTTTTACTGTTACCTGTCAGTGATAAAGATATATGATGACCTTGAGAGAAAATTAACTATTTCATCTTTAGCTTTAAAACGAGCTAAAGTAATTGAAGTTAGGGTTACTTTATTTTCAAAACGAAATATACTACATTTAAATGACAAAATTACTTAATTCTCACCGTGTGACAAGCACAAACATGAGCCAAGTAGAAAAGGGTACTTGTGCCTATTGCATCGCAAATGGATCCCAAACCATTTATTCTTGGGCCACAAAGGAATTAATTTTTTTTGTATTTCTTTTCGCTTTGCTTTTGATGCAAGCATTAATGCTCGCTTTCAGGGAACGTCCTTGTTGTAGTAAAGAAAATTAAATAATATTTAGTTCTTCATGTTGGTGTACCATATTTTTAATAACAAAAGATGAAGAGTTGCTGATGAATCGTGGGAATACGACACAATATGACTGTGGAAGGACATTCCAATTGGTTCATTTGTAATAGAAGGAGAGCCTTGTATACTCACTCTAATTCCTTGAAGTGCATTCTGTCGCTGCAAACTCATTACTCCTGCGGTTGTACATTTGAACGTATTTCAAATAAAAATTCACCTCTTTGATGAGTTTCCATCATAACGACGTGAATGTCAGCAGAACAGCGATAGGCGCACACAATTAAAGCTATCAGATTTACGCAACTACTTACGTGCGTTTCATAAATTTTTAATAAAATGCTTTTCCTACTCTCGAGCTTTTAAACGAATTCCTTGTAACAATGCATTGTTGTTGTATTATTTCCTTCACTCGAAGCCAGGCCGTATATTGAATTTGAATAACATTTCATTATTAATAACTCGTAATTAATTATTTTGAAACGGAGTCTCTTACAAAATAAAGATTTTAAATTAGAATAGCGCCCGGTCACGCTTCATTCGAAAAATATCGCCGCAATTTAAACCGTAAAAATCATGCTCGCTTTTTAATTGGAGTATAAATAAGGAACGAAAAGTTTGCTTTGAAATATGACGCTAATCAATAGCAATTTCTGTGTAATTGAATGCGTACAGCGATTTAAACTAATCATTAATTTCAACTCGAGAATATTCAAATTTAATTGAATACTACGTTAATGCGGTGTTGCGTAAGCGAAATGGACGGAAATGGATATTTGAATTAAGTTGTACAAGAAAAATGATCAAAAATAAGTATTTTTTCTGTTTAAAACCTTAACGCTATCTTATCCATCCATTTTTAATCTCCACTTGCCTTCTCGAAAACCCACGTCCAAGGGAAAGAAAATCACTTCATGTAGCTATGCTTTCTACGTTTAGAAATAAGAGGTTGTAAAGATGATATTAGATAGTTGGTTAGATGTGAAAACCCGCATAATCTATGATGGTAACAATAACAAGGTACTCTGTCGATCTCAGCATGCCAACTGCTAAATTAATACGCACAACCGGGAGCTAAATAATAAATCAAGATGCCTCTTCGATAAAATGGGCACAATCTAAAAATTCAATCATGTCCATGTCAATTACGCATGTGACAAGCAGACCTACATGAGTTGACATTACCGGAGTAAGTTAATAGAATTTTATGCGAGCCTTTGATTTGTGGTACGTAGGCAAACATGAAACAGTCTGCTGGATGTGAGTGACAACTTTTCCCGATATATGTAGCTTTCTTAGAGCTAAACAAATTATGATTAATATCCGCTTGATAATAGATAATGTAATTTGGTTATTTGTTACTTAGTTATTTCCCTAAGAACTCGGCGACGTTCATTCGAGGAAATACGATCAAAATTTTCGTTAACAACAAATGAATTGGATTAATTTGTGATGGAGAGGATTCAGATTACCGACTTAACTGCAAACAAATGCGAAAGCATTCCAAAGAAGCATGTCCAAATAACGGCCAGCAAAACTATTGTTTGGTTATTCAGCGATTTTATGGACCTAGAAGTAATTTTATGATTCCCGAGGGAGAAATTGTTAAATTCCTCTGGTAATTGGAAAACGATATTGTAATGCATTTACCGAAGTTTGCAAATAAAAAAGCGCACATATGTGTCAGGGTTGTGGGTTTGATATATTAGGCACGTAATTATAGTAATTTACCATGTAAGGCATTCATAATTTTATTTATATCCGACGTGTCAATAAAATATAGTAATTACGCATAATAGATTTAGCCGGATAGCCTATTTATAGCAGGCTATAAACCAATCTGCCCTTTAATAATAATAATATCAATTAATTTGTAATCTTGCAGCCTACAGCTATAAATCTTCTAAATAATGCAAGTACGCTCGCTAATTAACAGGAGATGCTATTATGAAGTCAGTAACGTTGTAATAATTTCTTGTCCTGTACGCATTTAAATCAGTGATGATATCTTTGCTAGGAATCAGGAGATATTTGGTTTCAGAATTTTGTAGTTAGCAACCAGAAAGCAGTTTTGTTTCATTCACAATTAATTATTTTTCAGTTATCAGAAAATTTAATGTGTCGCCAATCACTCAACGCGAAAAATAATTTCCATCCTTACTTTTTCTTGTCTGGCTCGATGTTGTGGCAGTATTTATAAGCATGTAAAATAAATCGCAATACATGAACGACTAAATATAGTAAAGGAGACTGTGGTTTAAGAAATAATTTAAAAATTAATCTCCGGCCACAATAATTTTTATATCCGTAGATACGTATTTCGGCAGCTAAGCTGCCATCTTCAGTACACACACTACCAGTTTAAAAGCACTTCATAAAACCCAAAAGCAACTAATCATAATCAAATAAGAGCAAATCAAATAATACTGAATAAATAAATATTGGTCCATTCTCCTGAAAAAAGTTCTGATTCTACCGAATAAAGAACTTTCATAAACATCTGATTCCCTATTATTTGATACTGCCTTAAATATTTAAAAATATCTCTGAAAAATAGTAAAATATAAATATAAATATCGTGTCCAAAAACAGCCTACAGACTAGAGATCACACCCACTCATCACAAGTCAAGAGCACTTCAGGAAATCTATCTCCGAGAATCCAGTGCAAATACGCTTAACTGTCTCTAGTACCCCCTTATATATAATTTAGGTCGCGACATCTAGCGGCTGATTTTTGACCTAACAAAAACGACATATTACTGTCAATTTTAATTTACATTAAAAAAAATTCGTATATTTCTAAATATGGTACGTCAAAAAGCAACCTACAAATTAGAGTAAATCAAATAATACGGAACTAGGTATTGGTCCATTATCTGAATTCATTAAATAATTTTTATTTTTCGAATAAAAATACTTTCGTAAGCATTTAATTCCCTGTTATTTGATACTTCCTTAATGAGTTTTAAATTACCCTTAATAATACCGTGTCCAGTATTGTAAATATGTTGGGCAACACTTGATTTCTCAAATCTATTATACCGGTAGTGACTTAAATGTTCCTTAAAGCGTGTTAATATATTTCTTTTTGTTTGTCCAATATTATTATTAGCACATTCATTACATTTCATTTCATAAATTCCAGATTTCTGCTCAACTTCTACTGTATCTTTCGGGTTTCCCAATAAATTCTTTATGGTATTGTTAGTGGAAAAAGCTAATCGTAAGTTTTGAGTTTTAAAAATATGATTTAATCCTTCAGTGCAAACCGCATCGAACGGCATTTTTACAAATTTTCCTAGAGATGAAATTGATGTTAGAGTGCTAGAATTTTGGACCCGCTTCCTATAGCTAATCTTCCTAATTATATTATCTACAATTTGCGGAGTATAACCATTATGAACCGCAACATTCTTAATATATTTAAGTTCTTTATCATATCGGGCTTTAGTAAGTGGAGATGAGAGTAATCTATTTACTAAGAAATTTAGTGCCGCGAGTTTGTGTTGTAATGAATGTTGTGATTCGTTAATTATAAACCGGCTAGTATTTGTATCTAAATAAATGTCAATTTCTAATTAATTTTTGCTGTTTCTAAAGGGGAAATTATACTTATTAATAGCTTAATTTCTTGAAGATTTTTCTGTATAATTTTTTTATCATTAATTTCTTTTTATACGAGTATCTAAAAAGGGAATCGCACCATTTTCTTCTTTTTCGTATGTAAATTTAATGCTATCAAATTTTGAATTTAATTTATCTAAAAAATCTTCCAAATTACATTTCTTGGTATCAAAAATAGCAAAAGTGTCATCAACAACCAACCAACCAACCAACCAAATTCTTGGAAAATAGTGATTATCTTCTCTTACGTCATTTTCGAATTTACTTATAAATAAATTGGCCAAAAACGGAGACAAACAGTTTCCCATTGCGGTCCCTTGAACTTGTTCAAAAAAGTCGCCATTTATTTGAAAAAAATTCTGAGACATGCAAAGAGATGTAAGCCTGACGTATTCTTCCGACCTATCTTTATCCTACATTATTAAGAAAATGTCAGCAATTCCCGCAAATAAGTTAGTGTTTCAGGTATGGGAACACTGGTAAATAACGATTGCACATCAACATGAACGAATTAATTTTTTTTTAATATAGCCCTAGTCTTTCCGCCCCATTTCTCATAACTAGGAACACGTTCCAAGTTTCTCCAATAAATTAGACACGATTTATAAAAAAAAAAAACTATAGATACTTACCATTCACGAAGCACAGCGCATTATTATTATAACTTGTGTAATCGAATCGGTAAATCTGAGAATGAGATTGCTTCTAATAACAATCTCTACAAATTACTAATACAATTTTTATTGTCACGAAGTAATTACATTTCGTTGTGTTGTGTGGTTATTTTTAAACAGATTATTTCAGATTAGTTAGTTTTGGCCCACTTCTTATATGAAAGCGCAATGCTGTATATTGAGTTGCCTGTAAAGTAGGGGCAAAAGACATTGCCTGACCACAGATAAAAAAAAAATCAAATAATATGGATGGACGTATCCGCTGAAGTCTATTCAAATTTATACATTCTCATTACATTCCTCTTCTCAGTATTGTGTGTATTTGTGGGCTTCTTTTACTTTACGTTTGGACGTTTTTTTTTTGCAAGGGTCAAATTTTATTCGATAACTTCTTGACCTAGTAACCAAGTAAATGTAAGAAGAGATTTATCGATGCCTCAGACGTCAATAAAGGAGATCCATTAGCGCGCTGGTTGAAAGTATAGGGTTACAGTTTATTGTGAATTCCTCACACGAAGGTGAGGCCATTAAAACCGGGGAATCTGGAACCAAGAAGAAGAACAAGAAGAGGTGGAGATGGGCGACTCGCAGATGTCACGAACGACGGTCGGTCATGCTGTCGACCCGGCCTCCTTGGCCACCGCACGAATTGCTCCATTGTCAGGATATTTGTGTTTGTTATACCATGGCCAGAGGTTCTAAAACGTTACACTTAATTACACATTTAATAAGTCCGGAATTAATGCTATGGAAATTATAGACTCTGCACGCGAATTTCATTGAACATTTTGCATTCTGCGCAGGAGAATATTAATTAGTCCAGTTCGTAATTGCTGCTTGCGAGCAGGTCGTGTATGAGATTTAATTAAGGAAAAAAATTGACGTACCGTATTGATCCTGTTGTTGATTGTTAAGTCGTATAATTAATATTTTTAAACCTACATGACTGTTACGGATGTTACAAGTCAGTCATTTTGACGTTACTCCCTGTAATTGCTAGTTAAAGTTGGTAGGTTTCAACAAACACGACCTCTTTGATTCTTGCTGCCTAAGTAAATTGGCGTTTAAAATAACGAAAGCGTTCCAAAGCTAGTTTCATTTCTAAACGCTTTAATAATTAAATTACACATAAATATAACGAAGCAAGTACATTTTGAAAATCGAAAGGTAAACGATATCTTAGAAAAAATATGTTCATATCCAAATCTTTGTTAATTTGAAGGTTTTTTTTTTAAATTTCCTTTGAATTTGACTGCTAATTTGAGTTCGGTTGTTTAATGTTCTCGGCAAAGGCACTGTTTGAGAATCCTTCAGTTACGTGGGAGTACATCGTGAAATGGCCACCAGCCCCATGATTTACCTTTGTCGTATTGGGAACGCAGACCAGTTGCGTAAATAAAGAGACACATTCGCGTTGCATAAATGATCCACAGAGAAAGAGGGCCTATGATTTTACGTATGTAAATAAGGCAGCAGATGATGTGGAAGACCCTCATCCACTAAATTTCACAACGACGAAATGAATTTCATTTTCGACTTGAGACGTCTGTCAACATTGTATTGTTGAAAATTGAGATGTCATGGTGTATAATTATCTCCGAGTTTAATAATTACAAAACCCATCTTGCACAAAATAAAACATTTTAAGTGAAAGTGAATTTTGAAATTCAAGATTGCACATCAAGGTACTCGGGGACTATTGTATTCATTTTAACTTTCTTTGAGAATTAAACAACTTTATTTTCAGACCTCACTCGTTTTTTAATTTATATTAAATTAAATAATTTTAATTTTAGAAAAATTAAAAAGTACATTATGAACACTAGTGCTATTGCTTTGAATAACATCGCCGTTTTTATTATATTATATTTCTACTTGCGACTAACAAGTTCTTCCACCTTTCAGCTTCTTGTTTTAATTATGTATGAAATTAAGATTTCAACTGTCCATAAATCTGAATCAATTATGCAGATGTGCGACGCTAATGAATCTAAAGTAAACGTTGCGGGGTGTGTAATATTTCACCGCACCTTTGTGATTAAATTTCATAATTAATTAAGACGTAATTATTAAACTCCGACTTTTGATTAAAAAAAGAAGAACCAATTAACTTGTGCTTTCTTCAATCTAAGGAAATTTTTACCTGACCACCGCGTAGGTAGACGCGCGCCTATTTTCGTCCGTTTTGATTTATTTGACGTCGAAATTTCAACGTCGTCTGTGTGTTTGTCGGTTTTTATTATGGCCGCAATTCATTACATTTCATTCGAAATTAATTGAGGCATGTTTTTATTTATGTGCTTCGCTCGAGTATTTTTGCGCCATAAATTATGTTTCTGCGTAGAAAGTTTATTGTTAGCTGCTTGTAAGAGTCACTTAATGTTGATCTAATTAGGACGATCTTCTTCCAAAAGTAAAAAGCTCGTAAGACGATGCGGTTTGATTAATGTCGAAGAAGGTTGGAGGTAAATAATCACACAAAGGTAATTTCATCAAAATAAACTGCAAGGAAACGCATTAGTTACTACCAAATCAGGAAACCAGTTTGCACTTTACTTCAAAACATCATGTGCACTTATTTCATTATTACAGTTGAATTAAATATAACTAAGTAGTAAAATGTTTCACGTTTATAAAGTAACAACTTCTTACATAAGTAAATATACTTTTCTAATAAGAAAAACGTGTTGTATGTGAATCTAATGAAAATAGAATGCATTTAATTGATTTAATTTAATTATTTAACCAGACAGAGAGTGGAATTTCTACCGAGTTCCAGCTTTCTATTTGTTCTTTATCGATAAATGAAATGATGTTACAAATGAAAAGCAAACGTGTGCAACCAGATATATTCAATTAAAGTAAATGTGAACCTATTACATAATTAGTTAGACTAAGGCGGCGGCAATCTGGTTCAAAAAATTCTACCCCAGTTCTAGATTATTAATCTTTTTACGTCCAAATATAGCCCGGTGAATACTTGATAACTCACCTACATACATGCCTGCAATCCATCTTAATCACTTCATTTTTGAGCTACATTTTAACATTAGCAGAGAACATGCTCATCGAGTTGGCCTTTGTACGTTAATTTAACGTTGCGCAACTTGAATGTGTACGTGCATTGTGCGAAAGGTGTGAAAATAATACGTCCGATTGTCAAATAAATCAAAAAAGAACATGAGCCGACGCCATATTAGGTTTTGATGGAACGCGCTTAAATGGACCGGCTCTCGTCCTTGAGCTTTGTTAACAAGAGCCTCATTATTTCGTTCGTATGCTAAAATAAAAGTGAAAACTGACAAGGATTTATTGTGCATAAAGCTCCATATACATTACAAAGTATGCTGGTGCGTGCTCAGTGTTACATTGCGTTTCAAATGAGTTACAAGATGTTTCGCCTCCCTGCAACAAATTACCGTTCAGCATCCACCTTTTTCATTTTTGTTTGCTCGCCGAGCCACAATGTAATTTTTTCGAAATACTGCCTAGTTTCTCTTCATTGTCAATCTGACTATAATAGAATCAAAAACTGCCAAGTAATTTCAGATCAATCATATGAGCAAAGGCAGTGAGTGCAAAAAATTGGCAGAAACAGGAAACTTTCATCGCGCCTTCTCAGTTGGGCGTCGACTATTTATTTGAAAGATGAAATTGCATTTGCATTCTGCAAGAAATCGATTAGTTTTCGCACCTCAATAGATGAAATGCGGATGTGAAGACTGAATGGTCAAATTACTTTAGCAAAAATTTTGAAGAAAGGCGTCTTGGAAAGTTTCACCTACACTTTATTAAGGAGAAGATTGCAAAGTCAATTCAGATACTAGGTCATCGAAGGGAAATCTGCATTCATTTTTGGAGGTATGTTGACACGAGAGTGTTCATTGTGAATGCACAATATCTAATAATTCAGGAAGTGAGGCGCCCAGTTTTTCAGTTTTCTTTTAAACAACTGCTGCAACTCAATTGCATTGCACAAGACATAAGTACAAATGAAGTCATTGGATATAAAAACAAATAAATGCGTGCACAGTAGCTGGATTGCAGAAGCAGTGGCTTCGACACTTCATTGCATTGCGTAAAAAGATAATCAGGATTATATAGTTAATCATATTTTCCCGCAGTACAACGTATTATTATCGTAAATGGCGGATTTTTTCAGCGTCGAGCAAAACTGCCACAGACGGACACAATCTCGCGAAATCTGCAAAAACAAGATAATTTGTTATTATAATCGCCGTTCATTTCTGAGCGCATTAAAGTTTAATTATAATACGCCGAGGTAAATCTATTACGCGCATTACAGTGTTTATCTGATACAATGCTTAATATAATTTGAGTTCATTACCTGAGATGTCAATGAAAGTGGAAGAGAATGATCGATAATTTACTGTTACGTGAATTTTCACTTTTTCAGACGACAGGGGAATTGCTTTTTGTTGTTGCTTACCGTGTAATGTTTGTTTGTGGATGGAAGGTTAATAATTTAACCGCAAGGTTAATAAAACTTCACCGAGCAAAGCTTTCATTCACTCTTTTTTATATTTACGTCGTCTCGCAACGCACTTACTAAAGTAAATAAATCACTCAGTAAATTAGCGACTTTGTGTATGGTACTTTCTGTTGCAGAAAAACTCAATTATATTTCCAAGTTCTTTTAATTTATGTACGTATGATTTATTAAATTATACAAGGTAACAACATTTTGTTACTTACCAAGGCAATAGCAATAAATGTGAAGTACAATAGTATAAGTATGGAAAGGAAAGCGTATAAAACGAGATTTTTTTGAATTTTTTAAATATAATTCATTAAGACAAATTTTTTAGTAATAGTTATCAAAGAACAGTACAATCTCGCTAGTCCGCACACATATAGCTTTCTGTCCAGCCGGATAGGCGAGGTTTTCGTATTAGCGAGGTAATCATATAAATACAGTTTATTGAATAATAAAAGAAATTACATGTATTTAGCTGAACTTATTTATTAAAAAAAGTATTATCCAAGTCTGGTTATAAATATATTCTCATTCTCGTTTTAAGTTCAGCAAGTGGCATTAAGTCTTCTTCTTCTCTTGTCACTGGCTACAATGCAAACTATTTTGAATGTTTCTTTCTTATATTAATCTCCAAGCTTGTTCCAATCGAACTACAGCATCCCTCAGATTTAAGTTTTTCAATAATCGAACAATGTCTGCATCTCCTTCGTCATTTTCTTCAATTATGTAATTGAGTTAATTCTTTCTGTAAGAAACTTTGATATTCTGAATCATATTTTGATCCACAGGTTGCAGCAAAGAGATGCAATTAGGAGGCAAAAACAAAACTTTAAAATTTGGGTCAAAATTGATTTCAGTTGCTGGTGAATGGGAGAGCGCTTTATCTACCAGCAATAGTGCTTTAAGTGGTTTGCTATGTTGCTTTTAACACTAGGGATGAAAACTGTTTGAACCACTCAAGAAAAACAGATGTTGTCATCCATCCTCTATTGGTTGTTTTATATACGACCGGTAAAATAGCATTTTTGAAAGCTCGCGGATTTTGGGCTTTTCCAATGATTGATAAAGAGTGACAGTTTATGTGTGCCGGATGCATTACAACACGGCATAAACGTAAAACTTTGGAAAACTTTCGTCCAGGTGCTGATTTATCCTTCGAGTCCACCCGTGTGGTTTCTGGAAGAACTCTCTAAAAAGCTGCAGATTCGTCCGCATTATACACTTGATCCCGACTCGGATCCATTGCCTCAACAATTTTTAAAAAATCATCCTGGAATTAGATTAGATATCTTCCCTCCGCACACTTTTAAGTAACGAGTTTCATGTCTCGACTTAAATTTATCAAGCCAACCAGAACTAGCACAAGTCGTCTTTGCCTGTTAATTGTTTATAGAAGAATTTGGCCTTTGTGTGCAAAATATCTGAGGAAACTGGCATATAAATAGCACGTTGTTTCAAAAACCATGTGTAAAACGCATCTTCCATTTGAGGATGTTCTTCCATACGAATCACCTTTCTTTTTCCTTAAATGAATACCAAACACATTTAATGAAATTTTAAGGCAGATTTACGAAATTTTGCTTACCTGCCCCCTGAAATGTTTTAGAAACGATTTTTTTTATTTTCAATTTTTTTTTTTTTTTAATATCTTACATTGTCGATTTGGATACTTGAAAGTGTTCAGAAACTTGCCGAATACTTCTGCCTTTTTCAAGCTCTTCTAATATTTTGCATTTAACACTAAAAGTAACCGTTTTGTGTTCCCGCTTAAATGGGGCCATACTGCACTGCGTTCTGATACTGAGCTGCTGTCTGATTCACTGTAAGACCTAAAGGTCCGTTTTCACGCTCATGCAATTTGCGCAAATGGATTTGTGCATGCAAATTTGCACAAATAAGAACTGAATTGATCATTCATTTTCACGGTCAGTTATATTTGCACAATTTTATTGGTAATTCTGCACCTTTGAACGCGCACATTATAATGAAGTGTTAGCTAGAATTGAGAGCTGGATGTGAGAGAAAATCAACGATGGACCAGGAAGACGAATTATTAGCATTACCTGGCGTTTGTTTAATTAAAAAGTTAAAAACCAAAAAAAGCCCAAGAAAACCGCAGAATAAATATAAATGAATTGCTTTATGCAGAAAGGGCAGGAACGGCGTAATATGTTTACACGGTTTTACGATTTAAAATGTAAAGATGAACAGGATATTTTCATTCAAGGGTTGATTAAGATCATAGGTGTTCAAAAACATCAACACAACACAAAAAAAAGAAAAGAGAATGCCAAAGAAAGACCCTATTCTTACAAATATTACGTCCTAAAAAATGGAGACATTAAGTGTGAAGTTTGATTACAGGCATTTTTGTCCATTTTATCAATTACTGAAAAGAGACTTTTAAGAATTAAGCGCTTGGCCACGCTCGGTAAGACTCCAAGAGACATGAGGGGTCGTAATGTTAGTGCAAATGCATTTCCAGAAGAAGCGAGATCATGTATGAGGGAACATATCGAATTATTCCCTAAAAAAGAGAGCCATTAATTGGCCGAGAAGTGTATTACTTAGATAGTAACCTTAATATCGAAAAGATGCACAATCTTTTTAAAATTCGGTACCCCTTGTATCAAAATATATCATATGCATCTTACTATAAGTTTTTTGTGAGCAATTTTAAGCTTTCATTTGGAAGACCGCAGGTTGATGTTTGCAGTCATTGTGAAACTTACAAGATTAAACTAAAAGATGTAAATTTAAACGAAACAGCGAAAAGGGTAGCTGCAGTTGAGTTCATGATACATAAAAGAAGAAGCAAAAAGTTTTATTTCAAGCTTTCAGACGAGGTCAAATTAAAAGACGAACAACCTCACGTTCTTTCTTTGTGCTTCGACTTTATGCAGAATATCCAACTTCCCGTCACACCAGTAGGAGAAGTCTTTTATAGAAAATAGAGCTACTTTGTACCTTTACCATGAAGGTGTAGCGAAAAAAACACCAGATGAAGTATGCTCCTTTCTATTCGATT
The DNA here is from genome assembly GCA_039766575.1 of Serrognathus titanus. NCBI lineage: Eukaryota > Metazoa > Arthropoda > Insecta > Coleoptera > Lucanidae > Serrognathus > Serrognathus titanus. The sequence goes on from CM077911.1 coordinate 4,628,367, forward strand.
ATATTAACAAAAATTCTACAAGGGCGACTGAACTTCATCTTTATAGTGACAATTGTTGGGGTCAAAACAAAAACCATGCTTTAATAAGAATGCTTCTAGGACTTACTGACACCAAAAGGTTTTCTAAAATAATGCAATATTTTCCAATACGAGGGCATTCGTTTCTACCTTGTAATAGAGACTTTTCTATCATCAAAAGGGCACTTAGAAAACGTGACAGAATCTACTCTGTCCATGATCTTACAGAAATCATTGCCAATGCCTCCAAAACGCATAAATTTGAAGTAAGAGAGGTTAGTACAGATGAGGTACTAAATTTTAAGTCATGGTGGCCGAAATATTACAAGAAAACTTCAGTTTCCATCGAGACTCAAAAACATGGAAGGGACCAAAAAATTCATTTTAACATCAGCAAGTTTCATTATTTTATATACGACTCTCAACATCCTGGATGTGTCAAGGTTTCAGAGTACATTGAAGGAATGGTGCTCTTAACTGGGATGCCAAAGATATTCTAGTCTTTCCAAAAACGTCTCGTTATCCATTAGGCAAAGTTCCAATTAAACAAAAGAAGATGAATGGAATAAAAAAGTGTATAGAGTTCGTAGAGGAGCCTTACAAGGAGTTTTATAACAACGAAATTTTGACTTGGCCCACTACTGCTGCCCAAACTCATGACGATTGACGTTGTTTATATACATATTTGTTAATAATCTCATGTAAAATAATATTATAAACTCATTCTTCTTGCACAATAAAAAAATGTTAAAAAAAAGATGTCTTCTTTATGCAGAAACGACTTAAGTCACATTTTTCAAAAGCAATCTTGACAGCATGCAAACATCTTATAAAAAATTTGATTCAATTTTTTTGGCATATTTAAGTGTATACATAAGATACCATTCGCAGAATATTCTCCAAAAACATAACAATGTTGTAAACACATTTTGGTATATTTCTCGAAAACAGAATTTATGACTCATGTCCTTTCTGCAAAAAGCCATTCAAATATCAATATATCGTTATTTATCGATGATTGAAAAGTATCATTATTCCATAGTAAAACACACAAAATAACTATCATTTATATATCGTCACAAATATTTACCAGTATAGCAGCCACGTGCGTTTCGCGATAATAATTCATTTACTATTATGTACCCACTACGCATGCGTTAGGTTGGAGTGTTGTTTACACGTTCAAACATTTGCGCCAACCGGATGCAAATTATCTGACCAGCCAGATTTTGCACAAGCCAAACTTTCCGGTTTGCGCAAGTAAAAAAAACGTTTTCATGCAACGACTTCCTTGTACAAATTTTCATGCACAAGTCAATTTGTGCAAATTGCATGAGCGTGAAAACGGACCTTTAGACCCGGTTGTTCAATTCACGGTTAGCCACGTTATTTCGGTTACCATAGTTTGTACTGGGTTTAAACAACCAGACTTAAACTACACAAAAAATTATGGTAACCGAAATATCGTGGTAAAAATGAATTCAATATCCTGGACTAAAGATAAATTTAGAGCTCCTCGTTTCCACGTTGCCGTTCATCCGGCAACGGATTATTCTGGGATTCACAGCTGTACAATGGCGAATATTTTAAAATCCTAACCAATCAAATAATTTCATTTTAAAACTACAATCAGAAAAACATTAAAGAACCGACCAGCGTAACTCTTTTTCTTTGCAGATAGCATAATTTTTATATTTACAATTATTCTGACAATTAACCTCACTGTTATTCGTCAACGGATTTTCCCCGCAAAACTTCAACTTTTACGGACTTTTACATCGTCGGCGTCGCGTCGTCGGGTAGATTGTGAAGCATCGCAAAATATGCGGTGTGAGTATTCAACGGACAAACGAAAACGTATAAACGGAAAAATATGAACCTTAAATGCACAAGATTATGTACTGAAGTTAGCGCAAACGCATTTCAAGAAAGTTGTCCGGACTGTAGAGGTAAAAATTTCTAAGTGTCCGAAATATAAAAAGAACCGGATTACTGAAGTGACCGGATCAGAATGTGTCCGAACTAGCGAGACTGTACTGTATAGTATATAGAAATTTAGATACATTGTTGCCAACAAAGTTGTTTTAAAAAATAATCAAATTATCAAAGAATGAAATTCATAGGCGCTTAGTTTCATGAAAAATATTTTTAATAAACCGTCCGGATCGTAAAGTTTAGCACTGAAACTTTTTAAAATAAATTTATATAAAATATAAACTGCGTTTATTAAAGTTATTGGTGAGCGCAGGCTGCAATGAAATAATAATTACGGCGGCGTACCCATCTGCTGGCGTAGACGGCGTTCCATATTTTAAAATAGAGGCATAAAATGCGTCTTAGTGTTTTTTAATGATGCAAAAAGTACAACAAGCGCTGATTTATATTTTAGCCGTTTCTACGTAGAAAAGCAGCGCACAGAGAGAAGAAAATAAATAGCAGCGGGAGTAGTAAATAATTTGCAGCGAAATCTAGTAATATCTTCTTTGAAGCGAGCTTACAAGAAGAACAAGCGCTCGTTTTGTTTTCGTACGGAACAATAAACATGACAATGAGGCAAGGCCGTACATATTTTCTGCTCATTTTTCCTCGAAGTCGGCCAGTCTATAAAAATATGGATATAACTGACATATACCCATTGAATTCTGGACTTTGATGGAAACCCATTGACCGATAATTGATAATTAGAATTCTTTAGCGAATATATAGACCAGTTAACGATGCCAACGAGTGTTTAACAACACAACAGTAAGACTATTAAATATAATTGTTAATAAAAACTCGATCGCAGTAGCAGTTCGTAATGATTTCATTTACAGGGCACATACTTCTTATAATCACCAGAATAAATAAGATTTTTTCCCTTCATAATTAATAAAACTTTTAAAAATATGTTTCGACACATGCCTGTTAATGAAGACAAATCAGGAGCAAGTTCTGTTAAATAAAAGCAAACGTATTTCCTTCAACAATTACGTTGTTAATTATTGTTTCCTATCTTAATTAATGAAAACCTTTACAACATTCCAAAATCAACCAAAAGAGTAAACACGTCCCACTTTACAGGGCAGGCCCGGTTTACTTTTCTTCAAACGTCAGCGATTAATTAATCAATAGCTCATTCCTTTCTTTTATAAATTTCTTCGGCAAATAAATTAATTAATCGAAGAATCAATATCATTTAGTTCCTGTCGGATGCTGGAAATTTATCGCTCTCGGAGTACAATCACGTTCGGTATAATGAAGCAAAAGTTCCCTCTTTTTTTTTAATCCGAGCAGAATCTTAAATCTTTCCCGTCCTGCCGCCGCCGTTAATATTCCTGTTTTAACGAGAAAACGAACGTGTCGACTTAAAAATAACTTACCGCTTAATTACTTTCGATTTTTACGAACCCCATCCTCGGCAAATATTTTCAATTGTCTGAGGGAATGGCTATTTTATGTAATCGCGAGGCGCTTCAAATGAAATTATTCTTGAGAAGCGCGAGGCTTCGCGCTTCCATCGATGGTAATCGATATGATTATTATCTGCGTTATCATTATCGATAACGGCCACGAACGAACAGGTTCTGTTATAATAGATGGCGTTAATTTTAGTTGTGTTGTAGTAAAAAAGCTCTTGACAGTGGATATTCCTGCAATAAATTACTCTTTTTGAAACGCCATAGAATATACTTCTTTTTAAGAAAATTAGAAACTTCAACGCTGTTTTAAACTTCTGGAACTAATCATGAACATAATCTGTTGTAGTCTGTAACAAATTACGTCAAAGTAAAAATAAAAGAAAAGCCTAGTTAAGTGAAGATACAAAGTAAGCAGGAGCAGAAAGAGTTATTATTCTTACTTTTGTAAAACTATAAAATATCTGTTCTTTGAAGTTTTTTTTTCAAAGTCGATGTATGTTACAAATTAAGCATTAAAATCATAAGATTTCTAGCTATGTTTATCTCAGTGATTGAATCTAATCTTTTAAACATCACAGTATTTACTAGTGAAATAACTTTTTTGACTTGATTCAACCCTTCTCTCAATCTTATAACACCCCATTTAAAAATACGATCAGGACGTATAAAGAAACGCTATTGCAAGATATTAGACGCATTGTTGTTAGCAGAATGAAAATTCTAGAATGAACGGCAAGACGGAATCATGTTACATTAGCTAAGCGAAGCATTTTGTGGGGAAATTCGTTTCGGATTTCACGGTGAAGGTTGCGATGCGATATCGGTTTGAGCACACCTGCATATTAGATACACACGCTGCTGTTGTTACACCTAAATTGCTAAAAAGTCCTCCTGCACGTAATACGAACAATGTTATGTATGTTCTTTACTTTACGCAACAATTCATTTTAGACTGATTCAGAAATCGAATTATAAAATAATCCTGATTGTGATTTTATAAACCGTCAAAAGCTAAAAATACCAATTCGTTTATTAATGTAATTTCAATCCGTAAGCTTCAGTATCTTGGTCAAGCTCAGTAGTTACTGGTTACCGCTCGGACAATGTTATGAACGAGCGGCCTTGGCCATTGTTGCTATTCAAATGTCACTGCAACAGACGCGAGAGAACGCGAGACAAAATAAAGAGGCTATAAAATCAATATGATAAAAATACTATTTATTATCCAGACTCGTGTACCACAATAAAACAAAATATTCCCTGCTCTAGTCTCTGCAGACGGTGGTAGACGATGGTAGACGATGGTAGCCATTGTATGCAGCCCTGCAAAACGAGAGCAAAACAGGAGGTCACATATTTATGCATAACATCGTAAAGAATACCATCGGCTCTGTTACATAAAACTAATAGACATTGTATTAGTCAGTGTAATGTTGCTTTGGAATAATTTCTGTAATGAATTGTCTGTTCGAAAGTGAAGCTTAAATTAAAAAAAAAAAATGCAGATGAACTGGACGTACAATTGAGGTAATGTTTTCAAGCTTCATTTGTTATCATCAGCGAAATGCTGATTTCCCAACAGCAAAAGCAGATACTTTAACTTCAGAGAGGTACCTAATTTATTTGAACATTTTCAAACAACCGTCTATAAAAATTATTTGTATTTGCAGCTTTTTTTAAACATCATTATACTCTACGATCTTTTTGCATTCAGAGTAGGCCGTGTTAGGGTGACATTTTTGTTGGTACCACAAAAAAATATACTTGTCAGAAATTTGATTGACGTTTGTTTTTAATTTTGTGGTTATATTTTTGAAAACTGCCACAACCAATGTTACCAGTTCAATTGTGCTGTACAAAGTATTCCATGAAAATGAGAAATATCGTCTCGATGATTAATTATTTTTTTCTTTGAGAAAGTTTGGGGTGAGGTGTGTTGTTTGCGTGTTCTTAGTCAAAGCGAAGAAGTGTTTCTTTATTAACAACTGTGACTCCAGATATGATAATAAACAATAATGACAGAATGTTTGTTTGTGTTTTCATAGAATTTTGTGCATAGAGGTATGGCTAAATGGATCTTGCTACTTGTGCGGCGGATGGAGAGGTGTATCGGCTTGTGCAATCTGTGAGGATGACTTGTTCAGCCAGGAGTTTTTTTCTCTCTGTCGCAGAAGGGGTGAATGCTCGAGGCCGGGATGAATTTCTGAAGGGAATTCGAGTTTGGTGCCTGGCAGTGGTGTAGAGGTGTGCTGCAGGTGACCCAAAAGCATTATATGAAGGGGTATTTAAATAACAGGATCTTCTTGCTGTTGCCGGTGTCTCAGGACCTTTTCCATGGCCATATTTATCTAAAATATCTTATCATTTTTCCCGAGAAGACCATAAGCTAGATCTCATTTAAAATTCTGTCTACTTTCACTACCTTCTCCAATACGCACACTATCAGAATCTTCTGCTATTATAACACTAGAATTTTGCAAATCTGCTTATAACGGGTCTACCAATAAGAACTTTGTTTTCTAATAGGTTTGAAATAAGTTATGTTGAGATTTCTGTCATTTAGTTTTTTGACATATGTACAGCAGAAGGTTTACCATTTGTTATAATGGCTTCAATTTCGCTCGAAAATCGCATTAAAATAATTCAAATCTATTATAAAAATGGTGGATCCGTGAAAACCACATTTCGTAAAATTCGCGATATTTTTTGTCGTACTGATCGTCCTTCTGACACTGCCATTGCGAATTTAGTGCGAAAATTTGAGTCCACCGGTTCAGTAGCAAACGTAACCACAACAACACGAGCTGGTGCAGGCCGCTCAACCGAAAATATTGCTGCAGTAAGTGACAGTGTTGCAGAGGACCCAAATTTATCAGTTTCACGACGCAGTCAACAATTGGGCCTATCCACAATGACCATATGGCGAATTTTGAGAAAAGATTTGGCTCTAAAGCCTTATAAGGTTCAACTGGTGCAAGAATTAAAGCCAGCAGATCATTTTCAACGTCGTGCATTTGCTGATTGGATCATTGAACATGGTGCTGGTTTTTCTGAAAAAATAATCTTTTCGGACGAAGTTCATTTTCACTTAAATGGGTATGTCAACAAGCAAAATTATCGGATTTGGGCTTCTGAAAATCCAAGAACAGCTATTGAACAACCATTACATTTATCTCGTGTCACTGTATGGTGCGCTTTATGGGTAGAAGGCATCATTGGTCCATATTTTTTCGAAAATGAGGCTGGTGCTACCGTTACTGTCAATGGAGTGCGCTATAGAGACATGTTAACCAATTTTTTATGACTTATTTTGGATGATATGGATGTGGAAGACTTGTGGTTTCAACAGGACGGAGCTACGTGTCACACAGCCCAAGAAACAATCGATTTATTGAAAACCAAATTTAATGGACGTCTAATTTCGCGAATAGGTGATGTCAACTGGCCACCACGAAGCTGTGATTTAACGCCACTGGACTTCTTCTTGTGGGGCTATGTGAAAGATAATGTTTACGAGAATAATCCGCAAACAATTCAAGAGCTCAAAACCAATATCGAAGACGTCATCCATGAAATAGAACCACAATTATGCAGAAATGTGCTCGAAAATTTTGTTAAGAGGATCGACGTCTGCAAACGTAGTCGTGGTGGACATTTGCCTGATATTGTTTTTCATCCATAAATGCTAAAGTCTCTACAACATATTTCGATAAAGAATTACAGATTTTTCCTACAAAATGTGTGTTTCTTTTGAAATTTAAAAGCAAAGTTCTTATTGGTAGACCCTGTATTTGTGCATATTCGTGGCTATTAGTTTTGACTGCTAAAAAGATCGTCGCAGTCTATTTATAAATTTTACAGATATACATGCGTTTTCTACACTATAGAATTTCTAATTAAATGTTCCCTATTCCCCTTCCATTGATTCCATAGAAGAATCTGATTCATCATCAATTTCTGATTCTGAATCAGATTCTCCTAATGCAATAATGAAAGGAGGAATATTTTCAAACGAAAAATTTCCCATATGTTTCGGCCAGTCTTCCGAAATTAATTTTTTGCAATGATCACAAAAATTTTGCCTCATGTCGGGGGTCCATTTTTAATGAGCCTCACGCCATAAATTTGCAACCATATCTTTCGATACTGGTTGAGAATTTATGTGCTTATTGTAAAAGCCTTTGCACTGCCCTCATGCAATCTCAATAGGATTGTATTGACAATGGCATGGAGGCAATCTAAGAACTTCATAACCGTGCTCCTTCAAAATTACGTCAATCGCGTATCGTTTTGTTGTTCCGTCTATTCTAAAAGGCTTAATTAATTCCCATAATCGTTTTTTTGTAATTTAGCTCTCAATTTCGACATTGTGCTTAACCAACCACTCCTGCATTTTTTTACAGGAAAATGTGGGTGGTTTGTCCAAATGCACCGAGTGATGCGGTGCATTGTCCATCACCACCACACATTTTCATTGCAACTTGCCTAGTACAGGAATAAGCTGATTAACCACCCAATTTTGAAAAATTTCTGCATTCATGTTTTTATGGTAGTATCTGTCATTGTTCGTCGAGTCCAGTAACAAGTCAAACCTTCCAAAAAGCCAAGTTTTGTTCCCGCATGCATAATTGTAAAACGTTTTCCTTCACTTTTAATTTTGGTTGGGTTACTTTTCAAATATGTTTCGTATATCCATCGACGAACCGCAGACCCATTTTGGTAGATCCACGTTTCATGGAGGTGCACAAATATTATATTTTCACTAGAATTTTGAAACTAAGAATTTGCTCAAAAAATTCAACGATGCAACGACGTGTTTTTGTTCACATAAAATTTTGCGTCCGTTAATCATTTTGTGTTTGTAACCCATAGATTTCATAATTTTGTATCAAGTTGTTTTTCCCCCTTTAAGTTCCAAAGTATGGCGAGCGTCTGTAAGTAATTTGTCCAAAGTGAAATATTCATTTTTCAAATTATATTGCCAAATTAGTCGTTGCAAATCTTTCCGACACATATAATTTGTAAATATATCCGTCTTTTTACGTCTGCCAGATGAAGATATTTTCAAATTGTCAGGTCCTGCTTTCAAAATTTTTGTTATTGTTCTTTGCGAAATCTAAAACATTACATTAGAAAATGGGGCTCATTTTATTTATGTAAGCCTTACTCCATGTATATCTATCAACCTGCTTATAATTTCATCTTGTGTGAAATCTCGCGATCCTTTTTATAATAATTGTAGCCTTTTTTGGTTTGCCCGCTTATAATTTTCGGCATTTTGCAAGGATTAAAAAATGTAATTAAATAATTAGTTATTTGTTTTAAGTTACTTTGATCATGGCATTGTAGTTCAAGTTTATTTAAGTATTGCCAACATAGTCAATACAGTTAACGTGACAATGTCATAATTTTTTTCACGTCAGATTTTGACTACCTTCAAGATACATGCACGTAACATAACGAAAAAAAAACGGCCTACTAGAATGTAAAAAGATCGTGAATGGATATTAATTTCAATCACCTGCACCATAGCTTTTGCATATTCGTTGGTTTTATCTAATGCTATTATCTTGCTCGAGGAATTTATGTATATGATTTTTAATTCCCAAAGAAAATAAATTACATTGATAACTGTTATAGAAAATTCCTTTATTTTAATTAATGGACGCACCTTCGGGAGTTCACAAATAAACTCGTTCTTTCTGTAGGAGCACATTTTATAAGTGTCCCCCTAGGTAAATATTTGCATAAATTAATTCACGATTTCGCCTTCCCCCGGCGAAACAACTATTCAATTTTATAGTACGAAACAAAAGGAGGAGAAAAAGAGCGCGAGCGCGCGAAAACATCGATGATGCATTAAAGTGAAATTGCATTACGAAAATAATGACCTGCTCGAAAGTCACGGACGATCATTTTTAAGATTTCGCACTTTATTAATGCGGCATAAGTGCAAGGTAAGTGAAGCTATTAGTAATTGTACTTAAAGCAGAGTAATAAAACACACCACCATCATAATATTTCATCATTTTTATGCTTAATTACAGCACTTTGTTCTGAATCAACCACAAAGTGCAGAAATATACGTATAGCGCGGTGCAAAAATAAATGAACGAAAGCTTGTTTCAAATATGTTCATGTCCTTTAACTAATGTCTTGTTGGTTTACTTTTTATGTTAATTTTCTTAACGGCGCAACTTTGTTGGAAAATCAGGATTCTGTTTGTACTTTGACAACTCCGTTGACAAGTGTAAGTAATTATTACTTTCATAAATAAAACCTCTCAGTATATAATTTTGTTCATTATGTACACTTGTATGCAAACGTTATCTCGAGCTTTTTAAAATAATGGTGGTAATTTGTGTCATTACCAAGCAGTTTCTTCTTCAGCTTTACACATTGAAGACAAAACGTTCATAAGAATCGAATGTAAACGGAATCCACCCTTCTCCATCAAAATATGAAAGGATTAAACTTATTTCATCAGGCTCTTGCCATATTTAAGTGAAGCGTGACCGACAGTTATCAACTGCGATTGAATACAATAAAAAGGTTTAATGCAAACTAACTATTCTCAGTGTCAGACCGTGATGAATACGAGCACATGTATTAAGTGATGTTATTTATATTGCGTAATGGGCCCCATAAGTCATCCAAGCAAAACGAGTGTAATCTTTACGGCTAATGACTTCAATCTCTATGTGTACGTTAAAGCAACAAGTGACGCAGAATTTAAGCCCAAAAGAAAAATTCTGTTCCTAGCTTCGTGCTCATCGTAAGACCACATTCCTTCAATTATTTACTGGGTTAATAATACAAATACATGTGAAGCAAATACTGGAAGTGCATGGCGTGACGAATAGAGGTCGGCGTGTAATTAATTCAATCAACCGTGATCCTCAGCCGATGCTAAATGACTCGGTAAGGACATCATTAATAGGAATACCGTAGGGCCGGGGGATGTAATGCAAATGGCGACACAGCTTGTGGTAGACACAGCTATCTCAGATAAACAGATATCGTGACTTTAAAGTGACAAAATGATGTATGCGGGTCATGGTAAGACACTATGCACGTACTTTTGCATAGGTTTATGGTTACCACTGTTGCATTTTAGATCACGATTTTGACGTTTGCGCTTTTTACAGACGGGTTCAAGAGGTCCCAATTAGGGCGCATTTTAAATAATTACGGTGAAAATATGGAGATTTTCATATCACGTTCTCTCAGTCACCGTGTTCTCTCTTTTACGAGATACAAAGTCGTGGTTAGTTTCATTTAAGTTTTTTTTTATTCTACCGCCACTTGTCAGGAGAAACATTTTTTTCTTTTACTTTACGTTTAAACCTATTTTGTTAATAAATTAAGGTTTTTAATTAAATAATCGAAACATTAACCAATTGTAAGATGTCAACTTGGCTATTTAACAATAGTAAAAGAGTGTCTTTCCGCACTTCGTTAAAGTTCATTAGTATGCGTTTTGTAATCAAAGTACAGTGTAGTCTCTATAACGTGAATGGCCCGTGACATGAACACCCCTAAACGTAAACACGTGGTTTGGGTCTTTGCATGTTCCAAAACGTGAACGACATTGATATTTAATACTCTAAAACGCGAACACTGGTACAAATGCATTTAGACACTGTTAAGTTTCGACAAGTCAGTCAATCGGTTCTCTGTGCCTGCATAAACTCCGTATTTATTGCACATAGTTTTAGATCTAATCTGTGGTTTTAATTGTTCCTACATTGACGTCTAAGAAGCCGAATTATTTAACATTAGAAAAAAAAGCTCAGCTTTTATTAGAATTGGAATAAAGGATTGGAGGTAATTGGTTTGTCAAAAAAATATGAAGTAGCCAAATCCACAGTATGTGCTCTTAAAAAGAAAGAAGCAAAAATGATGTCTATAGTTGTTTTGACTTTTGCTGGGCCAAGAAAGTGGAAATCGCTTAGAGATTCAGAATGTCCTAAGATGGAAAAGGCGTTGTACAAGTGGTTCTTGCGACAACGTGAAAGAAATGCTCCAATAAGTGGTACTAGGTACTTTCATGAAAAAATTAAGGAAAATGAATCTACTTTCTCTGCTAGCTCAGGGTGGCTTCAAAAATTTAAGAAAAGATATGGAATATGACTTTTAACAATAACTGCCGAAAAATTATCTTCTCAGCCAGAGCTGCTTTCCCCTATTTTACAAAAACTTGCGAGTAAAGTGAAAGAACTCAATTTAGATCATAATCAGATATAACATATGTACAGTTGAAAAAAAACTCTAGCATGCTTTGAAATGACAATGAAGGTATGTCTTAGTACTCTTATTTTATTTACAACTGTCAGAAAATAACCTCAATTTTATATCATTGAAAGAATGCAATGTTACTAATTAAAATTTACGTTTACTCTACGTTTTAAACCATTCATGACGTTCTGTAACATGACTGGCTTTGCATTTATTTCATTACATTTATTTAACAATCAAGTTAAGACACACGTTAATTTTCCATGAATTGCTGCGAGTTTTTTTTTCAACTGTACATACGTTATAACGCAGATGAGACCGGTTTCTAGTGGAAGGTCTTACCAGGAAAAACTTATGTATCCACCGAAGAAAAACCCGCTCCAGGTAGAAGAACAGCTGAGGAACGAATCACATTTTTAGCATGTACGAACGCCACTGGGCTGCATAAGATGATACCTTTGGTAATAGGGAAAGCTAAACAACCAAGTTGCTTCAAGAATGTTTGTCTTCCTGTGTGTTACAAACATTCTAAATCTGCATGGATATCATTCCTTTTTAAAGAATGGTTTATTGAACAGTTTGTACCCGAGGTGAGTACATACAATGAATGTTCTAATTTTTCTATCTTTCTTTTGTCTAAATTTTTTTATACAATTAAAAATAAACATAGATGTTTATTGTTTTAGGTGAGAAAATTTCTTAGAAAGCAAGGACTCCCAGAAAAAGCCATTCTACTGTTAAATAACGCCCCAAGCCATCCACAGAAGGAATTTGTTTCAGATGATGGTCTTATTACTGCTATGTACATAGATGTCTCCTAACGTTACGCCCCTGAAACAATCAATGGATCAGAACGTGATCAGATTAACAAAACTGCATTACCGATCAAGTTTTTTGGCAATGGTTGTAACTAAAAATCGAAAAATATGAATGAGATTTTGAAACAGTATAATCTTAAAGATGCTGTTTTTAATTTATTCTGGGCATGGAATAAGTTAGAGCCAACAATGATTAAGAAATGTTGGAAAAACATCTTAGCGGGTCAGATTGAGAAGGATCTAAGAGACAATGAACCCCTAGCGACTCTACGTAAAGAAACCAGCATTATTATGTTAGAAGAACTTGATCCCTAACAAGACTATCATCTTGTAGATATTGAAGAATGGAATAGAGATATCTGCGATGTACCTGAAGAAGATTCTGAGTCTGAAATTGAAGACATAACAGATCATACCACATCTACAGAGCCTATCAGTCACACAGAAGCAATAAGTATTTTTAACAAAGGTTTGGAATGGGCCGAACAAAATAACGCTGACTTTGAAGACGTTCAGTGTCTTAAAAACCTTCGTGAAAAAGCTGCTCCACTCTCAATTAAGCAGACCTATCGGCAAACTAAAATATTTAACTTTTTTAAAAAATAAAAGAAATGTACATACACGCATGCCTCTGTAGTTTCTAAGAAAATTAGTTTAATTTTATCGTTTTATAAAGAACGAGTTTTTATTTATATTTTTTAAAATAGAGATTGTTTCAGGAATTCTCGAGGTTTTTTTTAATATGTACCCTAAATATATGTATAAACATGTATTATAATACAAATTTGTAATTAGCCTCCAAAACGTGAACTTTTCAAAAACGTAAACACCACTATCCTTAATTAGTTCACGTTATCGCGAATACACTGTAATTGCTAATTGGTAATATATTTAAAGAATTGCGTTCATTCGGTTAGGTATTAGGCATTCTTGCTTCCATCATTTTGACAAGAAGTTTTTTTGTTAATATAAATTATTGTCGTAATTTTCTTGAAAAAGGGCATCTCATAATTTAAAATGAAAATGATTATTAGACAACTTATTAATTTTTTATCGGTAATTTAAGTCAATCAATGTGAAGTATGTAAATTTTTTTCATTATGATTTGACTTGCAAAAACTTGAGGCGAAAAAACTCTTCTCAAGTGACCTTCGAATCATGGTGAACACAAATGATAAAAAAAGAGTTTGTAGCATTGAGCTCTCACCCGGAAATATTTAAAATTAATCACGGTATGCATGTCAGGTGAGTAATAAATATATCAGTTTAAAAGTCGAACTGTCCTGAATTCCTTTGGTTGCAAAATTTAATTAATGTTATGTGTTTGTAATCAGATTGGGTGATGCAGTTGACACGATTGGAGCGGTAACACTCAGTGCACTTGTGCACACGTCTATATTTATGATCTAATTCTTTGTTAATTGACATCGTTAATGAGACATAAATGGCACGGTCGCATTCACTCGTATCTCGGCTTCTTTAATTCTAAAGTACTCGTTTTCGTTTGCATAAATTTTACCAAATGGTAACAGTTTACTTTTCTTTTCTAACCATGAATTGAAAACCTAAATTAATGGACCCATTTACATTGGCTACGTGTATAGTCCTCTTACCAATAGCTCAAGAACGCCAAGTTCGAGCTATCACGAACGAGAGCAAACCCACTCCAACTGTCACAACAAACAAATGGAAGATTTGTGTCAACTTCTTTGTGAATGCCCTCGTGTATTGTCTTCGAAATAATAGAAATTATATAAGCGCTCTTACGTATATCGTTGTAAGCCATAAATTATCTTCGTGAAATTTAGTATGACGGTTTACGAAAGTACTCTCTGCCTCATTTTGTTCATGATTGTTTTCTAAGCTACCTTATGATCTAGAACGATTAAGTTTTTATTTGGCAATTCCTTTTCCTAAAAAAATTTAAAAGAAACAACTAGGAATACGAGGAAATGCGACTTCAGGCTGTGGTTCAACAAAAGGCAATTCCAAGCTTCAACAATGTTTGTAATTCTTTAAACGAATAATAATCGCAGCGCACCGCTTCATAAGAAATGTAATAATCAGTAATCTGATGTAACAAGTAACGCTTAAGGGTTTGATTATATGCACTTTTCAGGCCTCGAAATTACTGTGATTACGACCTTTACCGTACAAAGACGAGGAAGTTACACCTGAAGCTAAAAGCAAATTACGCCAGAGCGGAAACTCGCGCGAAAAATCCCAGCGTCTTAAGTTTCCTGCATTTCAGGAAGTGCGTAATAAATTTACCACAACCCCGGTCGATTTTGGAATTCGTAAAAATCGGGAGCCAATATGGGCTTCCTCAGGGCACATCAATTATTATTTAGAATTTATTATTGATAGCACTCATAAAAGGAAACTATTTGCAACAGTTGCTTTCAATTAACATTTGCGTATGGATTTGATTGGAACTAATTTATGTCTCAATCGCAGGTGAAGTTATTTAATCAAGTGTGGTCGATAAAAATTCCGTATTCCAATTAAACAAAGCGTCTACGACACTGATCGTTATCGTAGGCGTTTCACGGTAATTTTATGAAATGCCTTCGGTTTATGTAATTTACTATGCCTTCAACCTTCGCCTACTAACGGATTTTTAATTTTTTCAATTCCATAAATAAAAGGGTAATTTTTACATTAAAATTTATACAAGTGAAGCAGATTAAATTACTTCGTTGAAGCTCAAATTCTTTTAAAGCAATGAGAGATTGTTTTAGAAGTAATTGATTAGTTTCTGTGGTATTTAATTTTATTTCTTTTCGGCTTCTAACTCTCGTTCCATGCTCTGAATACAAATTACTTGTAATTTACAACTTCGACTTAAATGTTTAGAAGTGTATTGTAAAATAAGTTTGCTTTGTTGTTAAAGACAAAAATTAAAATACGTTCCATGTAGGTGAAGGTTCAAATGAGCAATTGTTGTTATTGAAAGAATCTTGTTCAATGAATGATAACAAGGAAGTGTATGCAGGAATATTTTACACAGTCGCGTAAGGAAAACATGAGCACGCTTATTATTCAATGTCCAGTATGTATGTACACGATAGATTGTAGATGATACACATATATCTGGATCTATGCGCACAATTCATGCATAAATTTTGTCGCATTACACAACGCACATAAATTATTATTATATTCAGCTTCAGTTTCATTTTCCGACCGCCTGCTTCAATAAATTCATTGAACATCATTCTACTCGGCATTAAATCATTTATAGATATGTCGCGTACCGGCCGGACGTTCTTTTTCGATTTGCTAAACTGTGCATTTATTCCTGTCCGTCGTAATACCTGTGGGAACGAAATATGTAGCACAAGTGTAGTACACGTAAAAACTTATGGATGGTCGTGTTCATTGCACGCATTATTTTTTCGCTTACGGCTGTCTAGAGCAGGGCTGTCCAACTGCAGTGCTCCAAGGGCGATTTAAAAAAAAAATACGGTTTGGAGGGCCGCATTATAAAATATTTCGTTTTAATAGGTATGGTATACGTATACAAAGAAAAAACGCGTTTGTATTATTATTTTAATTTATTCAAAAAATATCAAATTACAAAAAAATTAGTGGGAAATTTGAGGATGTTGGTTTTCACTAAGTAATGCACCAATATTAACTTTAATATTTGTTGTTGATAAACGAAGCAACTGAGTAAGTGACTTACCAGAGAGGCAACATCTATATTTTGACTTTATGAATTTCATGTTGGAAAAGCTGCTTTCGCAAAGATACGTGCTTCCCAGCATTGAGCCGAGTGTAAGCCCTAAGTTACGCAAGCTGGGGTATAGTTTTTCTGGCAACAACTTGACAAAGTCCAATCCAGTTTCAGTTATTCCTTGAAAAAAGGATCTGATTGCAAATCACGCAATTCCAATTGAACGTCTGCTTTGCTTACATTCTCAACTGAAATTGTAAGGAGTTGAGTAAAAACTGAAATCTCTCTTTCGATTTTTTTAAAGTCGCTAAATCGATTTTCGAATTCTTCTGCAATTGCGTCAATGTATTTTATGTGAGGTAAATTTGAAACTTCCTCAAAATCCTTCATTTCTTCAAAATGCTCTCTACAACTCGGAAAAAATGAAAAATAATTTTTTTCTAATTAAGACTTGAAGAGCTTAATTCTATTCTTAAATCCATTTATGTGTTCAAATAAAAAATATTCTGCTGCTTTCCTTATAGCTTCAAATTCAATTCGTTAAGGTGAGATGTCTGTTAAAAATGCAAGGTCTGCCAAAAATTGTGCGTCTACCATTTGATTTCCCAGTTCCGTAGTGTTAGACTTGAGTTCATCTTTAAGGAAAGTAGGAATCTCCTTGCGTAGAGCAAAGAATCGTTGCAAACAGTTTCCGGAGCTTAACCAACGAATATTAGTGTGAAGTAACAAGTCCCCATATGTAGCCTCTACTTCGGCTAAAAAATCACGAAACTTTCTGTGAGTCAAAGCATGATTGCCCCCTCTAATAATATTAGTTATTTTAACAACCACTTTCATGACATTCATTTGACGTAAGGATTTTCCACATAGGGCCTCTTAGTGAACAATACAGTGTAACATAGGACAGTTGATGTTGTTTTGTTTCAAGAGTCCTGCAAATCCAATTTCAGTTCCTATCATAGCTCTGGCTCCATCAGTGACAATACAGGAACATTTATCGAATCCCCCGTAGTCTTATTTACAGCTTCAAAAATATCCATAACCTTGGTGGTACCAAGGAAGGAGAGAAATAACATCAAGCCATCTCTTCTGCTAAACTGAAGTCGTTTTGAATAGTTCGGATAAAAATTACAAGCTGGCTAGTGTCGGATAGATTAGTGCTTTTATTCAGGCATAGCGAAAAATATTTACATTTTTCAACCGTGTCATGCAGTTTTTTTGGATACATATTGATTAATATGGTCCACCCGTCTTGCAATTGTTTGATGCGACACTGAAACTGTTTCGAATTTTTCGGCAATTTTTATTTCATTGAATTGTTTTGCCATTTTGATTGCACAATTTTTAATAAGTACTCCATCACTAAAAGGTTTCTTGGCTTTGACAATTTCCAGCGCTACTTCGTAAGAAGCGGCAATACTTGTTATCAATGTCAGATTTTTTAAAAAATGTTGTTTGTTGTTTTATTTTTTTCTTATAATCCGTAATGATATCCTTTCTTGAGTCCCCTGTATATTGCTGAAACGTTTTCTCGTGTAACGTCGTGTAATGTCGTTTCATATTATTTTCTTTGGGAAACGATAGTACTTGCATACAAACAATGCCCTGATGTTTAATATTGTTGTTTGTGATTAAATAGTTTATTTTTCTTTACTGCGAAGACACATTTCACCGAGTATTTCACTTAAAAAGGCTTTAGAATTGGTGCGTAAAGCACACTAAAACAATTATTAATTAACTCTGCCCGTCCCGCTTCACTCAACCTTCTTATATACGTGCACGTGGCTTCTCGAATATTCGAGGGTGATCGACCAAGATCGGTCCAATTTCCAGTAACTTCGCTGCGACCTTCAGTGGCGTCACACGTGTTTTTATTTCTATTTTATATTTTACCGTTAATGTAAGAATTGTGCATATTTCGTATTTGAGGGTAATTTAGACATTTAGAGGCCCGTTCTGCGGGCCGTAAAAAGTGAGGTAGCGGGCCTCATGTTGAACAGCCCTGGTCTAGACGATTAACGACAACTTGGGCGGTTTGAGACGTTAATGGACGCCATTTTGACTGCTTAGACGCCGTAGATATAATTTCTTATGACCACGCTTTATGTAACTTATCGACGAACAACAAGATACAACTTGATCAAATGTGGAAATTAAAATGTTTTGTAGCAATACTTTAGTATTTTCAAGAAAGATATATTTAATTTATAATACTTTCATTCCTAAATCTTACTACGTTTAATTGAGGAACTTTGTTTAATTATTAAATTACAAGTAAACTTCTGCAAGCATAAAGTAAATAACAGATATTTCATATCATTTAATCTAGTACATACAATCTGAAGGTGTTCCTCGATTGTAACAGTTGTGAGATACATATTTATTTGTTTGTTTGGAAAAATACATGTTTTCTTATGCAGTTAAAAATGGAACACCTTTGCACGACGATCGAAAATATCAACTGTGATGTAAAACGGAGCTTTTTATATCCTGTCGCTTTTAAAAGTGACAACATTGTTGCGAAAAGCAATTACCAACCCTAAACGCGAGTATAAATCACACAGTAAAAATATCTATTGCGGTCTCTGTAATAACATTAAAGTAGATAATAAAATTCGTAACCTTGGAGTAGAATACGAAGATTTAAACTACACTAATTTATTTGTAAACAAAGTCGTGAAATCCCGTGTACTGTGCGCGTCTACCCACTTAAAATTCTTCTACGTGTGTGCACTTACGAGCGCCGAACGTTACTTTAAATTAGTATTTATGCTGGGGGGTAATTGATTTTCATTATGAGTAACACAATCGGCTTCTCGTATTACAGGATTTCTAATTTGTTTCGATGGTGTTTGCTTGAATTTTTTCCATCGCGGATAATTGAAGAATACTTAAAGAAAACGACTGGTTTCGATTTAATCACTAACGATTTTCAACAATCTTTGACTGTTTTGGTATGCAAAGAAAGTTAGTAGAAAAAAAGGCAAAGAATACTATATTATGTGGAACAAAGAGTGGTTAGAGAAGAATAAAAAGAATATAATAAAACGAAATCTGTAAGAATTTTATACAAGGGAAATAAAATAGAAATAAGGAATTTAAAAATGTCTCTTTACGTATTTTTTAAAATTATTTAAATCATTTTCGCTAACTTAAGAATTCAGATTTTTAGCGAAAGCAAGTTCTCATATAATTATTTTCTTATTTCGAAGCTGTGCCGGGGGTAAAAATACGAGCGCAAAACTTATACCTACTATAAATATGCAAAAATATCTGAAACCATAAACATGTTGAACCACCTATTGAATATATGGGCGAATATATGTATATGATGCAGATGGTGGTATCAGTATTTAGACACGACTGCGAGCCGCATTTTTTAATTTAAAATGTAATAGCGAACATCTGTGTACGTTCAAGAGCAGCCTGAATTATGCCCAGATAAATATGAAGAACAAAAGATGTATCTGTACGGTGTACGAGTATCGTACAGGTATAATATTGTTTATTATCTCACTAGGAGACTCGGAGTTTGCTCGTAAGCTAAGGAGTGAACACTGTTATGCATAAATTTAAATAAATATTAATTTTCTTATTTTTATTTCAAACGAATTAATAGTAGATACTCTTCATTCTTATTAACTTGTTGCATAAAATTTCCCTTGATATGAAACGTTGAGTGATTGTGCGATTTTTAAAGTTTCCTTTAAGAATCAAAAGAATTTGTTATTTTTATTCTTATGGCTACGTTTTTTTTAAATCCACGTTAAAATATATGAGACGTGTCAAGAGTGCATCAGATAAGAGACGATAAAAGGTGGTTATATAATATTCACAAGGTGTTTTGTGCTTGCATAAAACTCATATTTACAGAAGCGATAAATTACCCGGAGCATTTTTACAAGCTCACGTTCGTGTATTTTTTTGGCAGCTTAACTGCGCGTTCGTGCTCATTTTGAGAAGATAATTGCTAATTTGACAACGTAACGACTTGTTAAATTTCGAAGCTAATTGTTCGGAACAAATTCGTTCTTTTATAGATTTATTACGGCGGATCGTTTTCCGCGCCGGGATTTTAAGTGTTTCGGAAGAAAAATTACGTATAGATTATTGTTATAAAGGAGATAAATTGCGTTCCATAAAGTATGAAACTTTTTGTTCGCGTGTTGCTTTGTTGTCTGCCTACCTTCATTGTGGTGATCTTTAATAGAAATAATAATATATTGAGTTTCCTGTCTTATACAATCATTAGTTCAACGATCATATGCTGCAGCCATTTTTTTTCATAATAATTATTTTTACCGAAGGGCGCCTTTGTGACTGTTTATTTTCGTGATCAAAAATTAATTATGATTTCCTAAAAAGGCAATCAATATCGTATTCCAAACTAAATATCTGCCAGGTTATTTTTTGTTTTGTTTTCAAGATCGGTTACTTCTTCTTTTAATTAGGCCTTTCGTACAGTCATTTGCATAACACTAACGTTTTCAGGCGAGACGTTTAGGGAAAACATATGACGCAATTAAAAATTCAATTAACGAAAGAAACGAATCAGTTCTCCTGGCAAGGCAAACGTTAACGTCCTTAATTAAACAAATTAAACCAGTTCCATGTACGATTTGAAGAGTCGACGAAGAACGGAGAAAATGGGCGTTTGTTTCGTTATATAATCCCCCTGTAACATCTGCTGTTAACCCATCTGTTACATAGAAGTTCATTCCGCTTTTATTATCGTTCTATTCCAATTTTCAAATTTTCTATCTCTCAAAGCCCATTATATATTATTGCAAAAATAAAGCTTCTCAGGAATGTGGTGTCATGTGCATAAATTAGAGCTACCTACTCGCAATGTAAATTCTACTAGCTTAACGCGATTTACTTTAAGCCACACTTCGATGACAATGCGAATATATTTGAGATTTTTCAAATTTGCAAGTTTTTTTCTCTCTCGATTTGAAACTGTAGCGGTAAGCCGCGGTGCCAGATGTCAAAGCTTAGTGGAATTTCCGCTTCTGACTGAATAAATAGCTGAGAGCGAATACTTGACTTTAAGGTGTTTTTTTTCTTGTGGCAAAAGCGAGTTCAATGTAATACAAATATTTAATGCACGTTAAAAACAGGATGTAGTGTACCGAACCATTTAAGTCAAATCGTACCTATCGACGTGCATGTAAATTCAAGCACGAGGTTAGATGCTTGATACTCTTGCAGAGTGCAGAGTAACGATTTGGAATGAAGATCAACCAGATGCTAACAGTAAGGTGTGAATTAAAATTGCAGTTTCGGCTAACATCACAGATGCAAATGTAAATGGCAACATAAAGTATAATACACCAGGTACTGTTGCTTTTCACAGGACATAATCCAAGGGAAGTTAATTTTAAGAACGCAGGCGAATCGCAAATTATATTTAAACGCGGTCTGGCTCTCAAAGTAAGTAAGTAAATCGGACTGGTATGTACTACAGTCAGATACGCTTTCAAGGTTTGTTTTGCATTCGCTAGTCCTTAAGGTGAAGTACGCACAAAAAATAAGTTTGATTGATGAGTTGAAAATAGCTGCATTTTTTCCCTTCGTTGGACGTGACGGCCATACGGGGTCGCTGTTGCGAAATGTGACAAACCGCATTCTTTTGTTATGACCTTTGCCGGAGTCCATCGCTCTTCTTGAGTGATTTAATTACGCACTGCCATAAAATCAACTTGACAAGGAAGTGGGCGTGAAACAGACTAATCTCATTGCGAATGCAATTGCATGCGAGGCCAAGGAGGAAAACGTTTTATGGGGGTTTCAAAAGAGGTATTATTGACCTAGGATATAATTTTCCATAATTTCTCAACTCACAATTTAATTTTGATTTTAAATAATATATTTCTATATATATATATTTTTATTTGCAACAATTTTATTTTTTATTAGAAGATGTTTACGTCAATCTTCAACTTCATTCTTGTATATAGTAGCTTTAATAAATATATTTTTTTATCATTGATTTTTTTAATAATCTTGTTTAGTTAACGACATTGCGTTAATGATTGTTATTGATTTTATTAAGTAATCGAAGATGTGTGAGAAGATAACCGATAAAACTGGTGTCTATACGAAATTAACTTTATTTTCGAGAAACGTATAAGGAGCAACATGAATCTTTCATAAAACTAATCAGCGCACTGCCAATATTCGATTAATCAACAACTGTCAATTAAAAAGACGTAACTCAGTAACTTTCACGTTTAATGAAGTGGTTTTTTGAGATCGTTCGTAATTACAAAGTTCTTCCTATTTATTCAACTAATTCCGATGAAATTTTTGAAAAAAAGCAAACATTCCACAGATAATAATAATTACAGTTTTAGTATCTAGCGAAGCACGAACTACTCCGGTATGTTTAGTCTTACCTTCATGAACTCACTATTCATTTGTAGTCCGGTTTCTTGTTTCTAAACGCGAACTGGAGCAATTTTATTATTTGTGCGGGTTTTTTTCTAAGAGCAAGTCGTGAGTAAAAATCCCACGAGAACATCTCACATTTCGTCGTTCATAATGAAATTCGAGAGCATTAAATCGAACGGCAATTTTCGATTTAGATGTGGTTTTTCGCTACGTGTAACTGTAAAAGGTCAAAAGCGTGTTTAAACTGTAACACTGCGTACGGAGCGAATGCTTTTAGAGTTCATGCAATGCCGTGGATCTGTTGTCTACGGTATGGTACGTTACGTGAATCTGTTTCTTATGTATTATGCATCATTTCCTCATTTCTAATAACGATGTAAATGTAACAGTAAACTCGGCAAGTTTGAAAAAAGCTACGGGATGTGGGTGATTCAAATTACGTTATGACGATTACATTCACTTGAACATATTAAAAGATAATGAAAATACGCATCTACTTCTTAAAGTATTTTAGTCAGAAGACGATCTTCAGTATTGTTTAAAAGAGTAGGTATACATTCTGCCTATCCCTGATCTTGTGTTGCGCGTCGTCGTATCCATCACTGTGAACTACGATACAAGTCATTCATTAGCATCTCTAATAAAGCAGCGTCATGGGGGCGAGCAACTTCCTAACATGTGTTAAAAAAAGTGATCACCATATAGGTGAAAGCCATAAATCTTCAGCAGTCGTTACACCGTCGAAGCAACTCACAACAAATTTAAAATACATCGAAATGTCGTCTTACATACATACTTGTAGTTGAATTTCTAGACGAAGAAAAACTTCTACATTACCTTAGAGTATTCTTGCCTTAATGCATTTTATTTTGTGTTAGAACAACGAACCTCTTAATTAATTAACGTAGTGAGTAGGTTCGAGTTAAGTCACAATAAGTTATAGCAAGTTGCACCTTAATCTGTTGAAACCTATTTGATAGATGTTCTTTGGCAAAAGTAGGAGGAAGAATAAGATTAAGTACAAGGTTATTTAAAGCCACAATAAAACAGAGCTGACGTTTCAGTGCAGAAAAACTCCAATTCCACACGTCACTTCGCGTATGAATTGTAACTACTGCATTTGGCGTCGGAATTGGAACAACTTTTACTCGCGTTTCGAAAATCTTTAAAAGTTCCTTATTTATTGGCACTAAAAGGTGTCGTTGCTAATTTCATTGCGGTTATTATTTTCTGCGAGGTATCCGTGACCTGGCTTAGATTTTGTAATAGATACTCTCCTCGGTTTTATCTTAATGCAAATCCTTGTTTTATGTGGCAAGTATATTAGTTTTATTGGAGTGTAAAGCGCATTGTTAATATTAGGAAATGTGTACCTCGGATTATCTAACTTTATGGTTGTAGTTACATGTCGAAATGACTTTTCATATTGCCTTTTATGTCTTCGACTTTCGTAAGTAAACTTAACTCATGCGTTCTTGGAAACAATAAAAATGTAACATGTGCCATGCATTTTTCTTTTTTGTTTTTAGTATTTGGAAGACGAGAAATTAACATTTCGATGTCATAATACTTATATAGTTATAAAGAGTGAACAACTGATAACTCAAGAAGACAGCATCCCATGAATTAAACAAGCCTTGAAATCAAAGATGTGTGGAATACAATCATAAGAAATGACAGAAACATCTTCTGTTTATCTAATATCAAAAGGAATCAGAGGAAGCTAGAATGATAGTTTATGTAGAAGTTACTAACTGTATAGAGTTGTAGCTTTAGTAGTGGTTAGAATACGTGGTCTGACAGTCTAAAGGGCCTAGGTTCAACCCACGTGTAATGCAATAATGCACAAGTAAAAGAAAACTGGCAAAGAACTGCCTTTCTCAAAGCAACCCTTCTTAAGACGGCAGCGGATATTTGCTGCCGAAACATTGAGAATCCCAGAAATGGTGGATATAACCCAAAACAGCTTCATCACAGTGAGCGATATAAAAATGGTTATGCACTCAATCGTGCACGCCTGTATTTAATACATACCTATGTATTTTGAATCATTTTGTCTTTTTGATTAATCAATAATATTCAACTTATTATGCGATATGTGAGAGTTTTTATACGAATTTACTAAACTCATATCTGTCAGCTACATTTTTATTGGTTTTAACCTGCAGCCGTTACTAACTGTAAAACTTACTTAATTAAACTCAAAATGTACTGTTTCTCGTTATGCAATTACTATATCGACTTTTACGAAATTCGGTTTGTATTTATTTTACTGGGAGTCGTTTTCCTTTCGAGTTTATTAAGCGTCATGTACCCGTGATTTCAGCTGACAACAAAATTGCGCGCGGAAGCACTTAATTTACAGGAGAAGAAGAGGCTCGGGCTGGTTTGACCGCAGAAAAACATATTTTATGAGCGCATTGCACAATGTGCATCAGGACGTTGCCCTTGCAATTTTCCGAACGCATATCCGGAGCGAAACGCACACACCGGCGAAAAAAGCTCGGCGGATAATACCGTGAAGGAAGGAAATCGAAGCGTGCAAATAAATGATAATATACATTAACAAAGTCCGATAATCCAGAACGGGTTTTAACTTGTTGCACCGTGGGCAAAGGCTCTCGGTTTGCCGCGTAAAAATCCTATAAATTTCATTTAAATGAGCTCGGTCGTTAGAAAGGTGAGAATTGTTTCGTGTCTTTCACAGGGAAATGTAAATTTTGAGGCTGTTCTCGGTAAATATTTACCTTGACTTACTAACAACATAATTTATTACTTCACACAAAGTTGCTTCGCATTGTCGAATGTGCTTTCAAGTAAAGTTACTAGCAATATTAGTGGAAGGCGACAAATTTAAATCTTAAATTAATTCACAGAATAGAAATATAACAAGTACATTAACGAAAGATTTGGAATCGAAACAAAAACATGAAATACAAAATGACTGGGCCCCCAAGTAACACAAAATTTTCTATTAAACTCTTATAAATATTTACACGGCTTTGAGCTTAAACATTTTCTCGGTACTAATAAAGCATTTACAATGTAAAATGGGCACAAGTAATGAAGCAAGTAGTGATGTAGAAATGCCTAAAAAACAGCTCACAAAGTAATGTCAACACTATTTCTTACGCCGTATAAAGGTTTCTATAACCATTACAAATCTAATTAATAAAGCAATGGATGTTATTATCTAATTACTGTGTACTTCACTTATAAAGTACCTTTTATTACGGCATACAAACTTCATACAGGTTTATAAATATATAAAGTAAGTTACGTAACTTTTAAAAAACTTTTCAGTCAAATAACAAAGTCATAATTTTATTTCATTGCGTATACGAAAAGTCTTCTTAATAGTTGTACAATAAATATTATTTGCATCTCTATCATATTTCCATCATGTGTGCAGAGCTGGGCATTAATTGAATTAAAATGCTTGAAGAAGGGTTTTCATTAATTGAATTAAAATATTTCAGATACTTTTGATATCTGGTCTTGATAATTGTTATTTCAATTACTTTATCAAAATGCTTGATAATTAAAATAATTTTATGTTATTTCAATTAATTTTCACTATTTGAAATACTTTTGAATAATTGAATTACTTTTAAGTAATTAAATTACTTTTTGTTAATTTCATTACTTTTAAGCAATTGAAATACTTTTAAGTAATTGAATTACTTTTAAGTATTTCAATTAAATTTTAGTAATTGAGTTAGATTTAAGTATCTGAACTGTTTTTGTATATGGGTGTTTCATTGAAGATGCATCAAACTTGAAGGACACGTTTCTGACATTATTTCAAACAAAATATCTTAATAAAAAAATTTAATCGGAGCAAGTTGAAATTTGCATGATTTTTGAAATACTGTAGCGCGCGGAATCGTGAAACAAAACCGGCGATCTAAATTGCATTTATGAATGGCACACAGCTGCAGGGGGGTAATAAATCCATAAACAGCGAAGAAATTTATGACTAGATTTTATTTTGCCCTTGACCGAAAGCTCGATGTATTCGGTGTATTCAACTTTGCCCCACGTCGAATGCAGCAAGGATGTGAAATCGTGTGGATATTTAAACTTATTTAATTTAATAATAAATTACAAATGTGGGGCTATGCAAAAAAATGCATTCAGTATGTATGTTGCCGCACATTACAAATTGTTTTTAAAATAAAATTTGTCGAATCTTCGTATATGAATTAATTCTCATTCTAAAAATATGCGACTTTGCTTTCCCTTCGATTTTCTCTAAATTTATTCATTACAGAGAAAATTTTACAAAGAAACTTTTCTTTATTTTAATTTTGAAACATGTATACATAAAAATACAAGGAACTTTCGTTTTTAATCTCAAGGTGGTGTTCGTGCCTGTGGAATGCTTTCTTGTAGAATTTCGATGTCGATTGTCAAAAAACTTTCGTTCTTGAACTCCAGATGGCGTTTGTGGCCTTGAAAGATTTCCTGTGGAGTAAAATTCTGTAAATTTGATAAGTTAATGCAAATTATATCTAAAATTCAATTAAATCGTGGCGTTTAGGTTCGTGGAATGTTTTCTTCTTGTTTGAAGTTTGAAGTAAATCTTGATAAACTGTGTCAAGAAACTTTCATTCTTAAATTCAAGATGGCGTTCGTGTTCCTGGAATGTTTTCGGTTGAGTGTTGGAGCAAAACTTGGTCAATTCCACAAGTTAATGCAAAGTGTATCTAAAATTAAAATTAAATCGTGACTAAGAAGTTACCTTCTTAATATCAAGATTGCATTCGTGTCCGTGGAATGTTTTCTTGTAGAATTTCGATGTAAATCTTGACAAATTTTGTCCAAAAGACTTTCGTTCTTGAATTCGAGATGGCGTTTGTGTCCTTGAAATATTTGCTGGCGCTACTAAACGTGGTCAATTTTACAAGTTAAAAAATAACGTTCTTGAAATTAAGTTGGCGTTTTATTCATTGAATATTTTGTTTTTAATTTTGAAGCAAAACATTCCATATCATTGCAAATTGCTTTTAAAATTCAACAAAACTGTGTCCAAAAATTTTCGCACTTAATCTGAAGATGGCGTTTGTGTTCGTTGAATGTTTTCTGTGAAGTTTTGAAACAAATTTTGTAAATCGAGGCAAGAAGCTTTCGTTTCTGAACTCGAGTTGGCGTTCGTGTTCTTGGAATGTTTTCTCTGTAAATTTTGGAGAAAATTTTTCGTTCTTGAACTCGAGATGGCGCGCTTGTTCCTGGATCGTTTTCTGTTGAGTTTTGGAGCAAAACTTGAAAAAGTTACCGCAGATTTTTTTATAAAATACAATAAGATTACAGGCAAAGAACATTCATCCTTGAAATTAAGATGGCGTTCGTATTCGTGTTGATAAGAAATTCCTCCGGAACAGTTTATAATTAATTAGCAAGCTGCGGCAAAATACGACGCCACGTTTCATAAATGCAGTATAATAAGACTAATAAAGTTTTATGATTATTATTTTATTGACTCCTTGCCTGCATACAATGCGACCTTGACAAACATCTCAAAATCCCTTTAACAGTCCGAGTTACGTTTGTTTTGCGTGATGTAATTATTAATAATTTCTAAAATAACTGAAATTGCGTATGAACGAAGAGCTAAAGAGTGACAAATTCGCAAATAATTGTGTGAATAACTCCGATCATTTTATTGGGGTAATTAGTCTTTAACCAATCTGACAATCGAGCAGCTGATTGTAAAAGCATTCGCACGGACTTTTAGCTTTACTAAATACATCTGTTGCTATGCGTACATTTTTTGATCAAATCGCGTACTCGAATGAATGTCACAGATTACTAGAAAATAGATAAAAATATTCTGTGGAACGGTTTGTAATTAATTAATTATAGATTTCCCCAAAAAAAGTAAGTATGTTTAGATTAAAATGCCAAATTCACAGCGTACGTCTGTCATAAACGTTTCATTTTTACATTATATTTTATTTCATATCATATTTATTCAAAAAGGCTTGTAAAGCTTGACCTTGCATGAAAGACTTGTTAAGCTGCGTACAGACAGTATGCCTCGGAATGTAGGGTCTCGTTTGAGTTACGTTTCTTTTGCGCGTTATAATTATTAATAATTTTTAAAATAACTGGAATTGCGTATTAAAGAAGGGCTAAAGAGAAGCAAATTCGCAAATAATTGTGCAAATAACTCCGATCCTTTTATTGGTGTTATTAGTCTTTAACCAATCTTAACCAAAATGTTCTATTGTCTTGTAAATATTGAAGAATTTCTAATTCTAATTTATTGCGGATGTTGAAATGCTCTAAAGTAGTTCAATTACTTTAGAGTAAATGAATTACTTTAAAGTAATTCAATTAATTTAGAGTAATTTAATTACTTTAGAGTAATTCAATTACTTTAAAGCAATATGATTAGTCAAAGTAATTGAAATACTCTAAAGTAATTGCAATACTCTAAAGTTATTGCAATACTCTAAAGTAATTGAATTAGTCTAAAGTAATTTAATTAGTAATTGCTCTGCAACTTCAAATACTTTTCGTTTTAATTAGTAATTGCCAATACTTTATACATAAACAGGAAAAAATAATTGATAATTGCCAATATTTTTCAAAGTAATTGAAGCTTGTTATTGGAATTATTTTTTTTAAGTAATTTGCCCAGCTCTGCATGTGTGTACCTGTTTTATTCTTCAGTATAATACGAAATATTTAAATTGTCTTTAGCAGGTTTCGATGACTCTCTCACGCAAATCAAAATTTATTATCAAAGTTGTTTCGGTACTTGTAAAAAATTAATTCTGTAAACATTTCACAGGAGCCGGATTATAACTTAGCAAAATCTGTGGGTTTCTCTAAAAACCTCACATGTCCGCTTGAATTTTAGCAAAAACAACATATGTCAAGGACATGTGAAATTTTTTTCTAGAAACTTTTTGAGAGGTTATGTTTAAGTCTTATGTGATAGAATTCACATTACCTACTGGAATAATTGTATTGTTTGTGCTCTCTAACGTGGATTTGAATGTGGATAAGTTATAAGCTGAATTCTTGCAATAGGCACAGTATTAATACATTAAAAAAAAGATAGGGGTGATTTTTATAATGTTTCAAGTAAAAACCTCACATGTCCAGTGTTTTTTATTATTTTTTCAAAAACAGTTGACATTAGCAGCAATCTAGAATCTACAGTCTGCAGGTACATTTTTTACTTTTTCCAAAAAAATAGTTTTTGGACAAATGAGGTTTTTCCAAGAAGCTCGTCAATTGTTTTGCCATTTTCATTGCACAATTTTTAATAAGTACTCCATCACTAAATCATCGCTTTGACAATTTCCAGTGGTACTTCGTAAGAAGCGGCATACCGCACTTGTTATCAGTGTCAGATTTTTTAAAAAATATTTGTTGTTTTCATTTTTTCTTATAATCCCTAATGATAACCTTTCTTGACTCCCCTGTATATTGGTGAAACATTTTCTCGTGTAACGTAGTGTAATGTCGTTTCATACTAAATTCTTTGGGAACCGATAGTACTTGCATACAAACAATGCACTGATGTTTATTATTGTTGTTTGCGATTAAATAGTCTGATTCCCAACGGTCATTATAAACTCGATGTTCGTTCGTTATTTTTCTTTTCTGCGAAGGCATATTTCACCGAATATAACCTTTAGAATTGGTGCGTAACGCACACTAGAACAACTATTAACTAACACTGCCCGTCCCGCTTGATTCAACCTTCATATATACGTGCGCGTGGCTTCTCGAATATTCGAGGGTGATCCAGCAAGATCGGTCCGATTTCCAGTAACTTCGCTGCGACCTTCTATCCGTCGCCAGTGGCATCACACGTGTTTTTATTCGTATTTTATATTTTATCGTTTATATAAGAATTGTGCATATTTCGTATTTGAGGGTAATTTATATATTTAGAAGCCCACTCCGCGGGCCGCAAAAAGTGAGTTCTCATGTTGGACAGCCCTGTACTTGACCATTCTTTCTTTACACTGTTCAAGAGCTTCCAATCAATCATCTTCCAGAATACCTTCAAAATAAGCGTGAACTGCTGGATTAATTTCTTCTTCTAACGAAAACCTTCTACCCCGTTAATTGCTAGTGAATACGGCAGATGTTCTATTACTTTTATATTTTTTTCAGCCAAAAACTGGAGAGTTAAAGTTGTCGTATAGGACGATGCATTATCATGGTGCAGCATGTCTGGAATTCTACCGAACACTTCAGGCAAACATTTTTCAGTGTGCCATTTAGTTATAACTGTCTTTTGTCCATCTAGCTTAATTGCCTTCTGAAGAATACCGCATACATAACTTTTTTCATAGTTCGCTGCTTCTTGGTCATTGTTGGGGTTTCTTTATCTTCGTGAATCCATACACGACTCTCTTGACGGGTAGGTACGTCGAAAAAGGGAATGTCACCCTGTCACTATTTTGGAAAAAATTTGGTGTCCGCCATTATTTAAGAAATTTAAAGTTTCATGGCAAATTCTTACACGCTCTGCTTTTTGGAAGTCAGAAAGGTGATGCAGTACAAAACGATTAACCACTTTTTTTAAATGCAGGTGATCGTGTATGATTGTTCTAACAGCTGAGGATCCAATCTTGAGTTGATGCTCTATTACTGCATAAGTGGCTTTATTGTCCTCTTCAATTAATTTTTTAACAGCAGCAAAGCTTTATCGGTAACAGCCCTAGGAGAACGCCTTGCTCTTTTTGATGCTGAACAGAATTCCTTTCGCGTTCAAATTCCTTACACCATCGGTAAATAGTATTCAAGGAAGTTACTTGTTTACTAAAAGCCGAATCTAAACTCTTTTTGCACTCATAAGCGCTTAAGCCTTTTTTAAATCATAATAAATCATTATTCGAAAATGCTGTCTGGTTAATTCCATTTTTTTACTTGTTATACCATTTTAAAAAATTAGTAACTTGGGTCTAATGAACGTAAGTTCAAATGACAGATAAAGAGTTGCTCTAAATAATACTATATGTTTTGTTTTTCACGGCCTACTAGATTTTCTTATTATCAATAAATTCAGCTTTACCCTCATAATACAATAATTTAGTTGTAATAACCAACATATTTGTTACTTGGGCTGTATCGAACATCAAACATTAAGAAAGCAAAACATTTAATTGTATGCTGAATACTTAACTTTTTTTATGATTTCTTTTACAAATATTATTATGAAATTAATAAATAAAATACTAACTAGCTTCTTCTTGCCTTCCGACGAGAGCCAGATAGTAACTCTTAACACAAAACTCATTACTAGGTACTGTAAAATAATTAATAATTTTATTGTTCAGTCGCGTATAGAAAACTCTGCATCATCAAGCATATTTAAGAATATGACCAAGCAAATCAATTATGCTCTTTTTAAGATATTATTTACTGATTCTTTTTTTCTCATTTAATACCATAATTTCCACAGATGTGTATTTAGTTTTTTCCTCGGCGAAAAATAAGAAATACTGCAGTTTTAAATGGGCAATTTACACCCATGATTTTCGAATATGTTCGATAATCCAGATTAATGTGCGTCCAGTGATGTATGAACATTTTTTGTCGTAATTGTTTCGTCTACTAATGAGCAACGGTTTAATAAATAATAAAATGTACTTAAAATATTAACTTTTAGTTCTAGTAGTGATATTGAAATAATTCTGGCTTATAGGTGCATAAACGAACTTATATAATGAACTAGAACCTTTCAAATAGATAAAACAATGATTCTAATAATAGATGGAAGAAAGCCGTTCTAGCTAACCTTGCCAAGAACTCAAACATGCGCCGGTTTTCTTCTCAACTATCATCATTACACTATTATTTGTAAATACTTCTGTAGTATACTCGCTCGGATTTGACCGCATACTTTATAATACGATATTTAGAATATCTCTTGCACCGCATGTAATGAAAGTTATTAATGATGCACTTTATTGCAGTGCTTCATAATGCCAAGAGCATCAACAACCTTCAATTTAATTACACGGCGTTTTCCTGCCGTAAACGGCGGTATAAATGAAGTTCACTTTCGTCACTTCTTTGAACTTCCTGTCCTAGAATGCATTCTAATTAAGCAAGTTTATCAAAACGTGTGATTATGCAACGTCACCTTCTGTGCGTACTAATTATAAGTACGGACATCTGGTATGTGTAAGTACGTACCGAGTGCATTCGTTTAATTTATGGTCTAATACACAAGACTTATTATTTCGTTTTGCTGCTTTAATGCTTCGACCGTGATCGATTATATTATTAGTGCAAATGCCACTGTAGTTGTGTAGATTAAGTTTTGCTGATTGTAATTAAAAATTATGAGCGTTTAATTCGAATTAAAACATTTAGTAATTGAAGGCCGCAATTTCGTTTTGTGGTGTATCACTGGACTTAATAATAAATAAGAGCAAACATTACCAAACGCTTGAGGGGTATAAGTCTTTAGTCACGGCGTTTCTCGTTTCATTCTGACTTCAACGTTTTGTTATTGCATTGTAGGAATTCTCATTTTTTAACTCGGAATTGCATTACAGCTAAACAATATTATTATATATTATTTCTATGTATATTTGTAATTTGATTAAACAAAGGTGAGTTTAGTTTAACATCGTTGATGGAGTTAGTTTCAGCTTTTAAAAGTTTTGTTTGAGTTGAAGATGATTTTTTTTTGTAACAAGCGAAATGAATGCGCAGACGTTATTAAAATTTTATTTAATATATCACAACTCATAATCTTTACCTGTGCGGCGTATTACCTGTGTGGATCATAAATAAATATTTTCCCATGGTTGTGCGATTATTATATTATAATTAACATTTGAAAGTAATTTAAAGCCTGCTTTTAATATGGTCTATCTTGTGTTTATTTATTTTTTGTTTTAAACAAGAAATAACTTGCTCGGCAGTGTCAAGAATAAAGATTAATTTGCTAGAAGTATTTTAGCCATTTTAATAATACTGTAGTATATTTTTTGAAACGAAAATACCTAATTTCATTCCTCTGTACTACTTTGTAGAGCCTATAAATTTATTACTGTTGTTATTAATTATTACCGGTGGTTTTTTAGTTTTAATTCCACAATAATTTATTGCACACGTAGCTAAGCCTTTAATAAAAAAAACTTCTTTTATATTATCAGCGCTTTCATCAGCTCTTTATAGATCGCCCAAGTGATTTATTGCTCTCTATGGTCTATTAATTGCGGCGATATTATTAACCCTAATTATCAAGGAAAAAAAAGTTCCGTTATTTTATTTTGCTGGCATCAAAAGAGCGAGCGCGCTTGATTACAGGCGTAAAGACGTTCCCGTCCAACCTGGCAAATAATCTCCCTCGGGAGAGATTGAGGGGCAAGATAAGGCCTGTCTGTATTCTTATGACGTCTATAACATGCATTTGCAGGTTTGTTATAATTGAAGAGCGTGCAGAATAAAACTGAAAAGGCGCTCGCGCGTTTCAGCTTTAATCCGATAATTTTGTCACATTAATTATGGTTTAATGTGGCTCGTGTAAATGCAGCAAATTTTCTATGCTTTAAGTTTGTTATAATTAAGTAATTTCTTTTAAACATTCTATATCTAAATTGGAAAGTCCAGGCATTTTTATGTGACATGAGAATAGAATCTAAATAGAACATTGTTTTTTACATGGAATCATCAACAGATTATTTCATTTAAACAGATTATCAAAAATGAAAGTAAAAAACTTAACGCCAGGAAGGATTAACGCCAAAAGATGAAATCTCCAACACAAAGTCACGTTAATGATAACATATCAAACATACCTAACATAGCGGTTTAATAAAGCCTTTTAGTTTTACTTTCATTGACTATTAAACACGAAAGCTTGAGTTTTCTCCTATCGGCGTTAATAAAAAAGTAAATATTTAGATGGCGCCATACAAGATTAGACCACGAACGCCATTAATGTGAATGCACCAAACGAAAAAAGCAGCCCATAATGTGAATAAACCATCAGATAGTCAAATAGAACGCGGAAATGTGAATGATTTTGCCAGGTTCTTCCTTTCACAAAGTCGATTCTCACGCCGTTCCTGCTTTATTAGAAATGCAGCAGCGATAAGGGCGATTACTCTCTTGGTCTGGACTAGGTTTGTTTGATTATATTTATGGCCGAATCGGCTTAATATTTAGCATAATATCGTGCAACCGCGTTTACTAATTGGCACTATGTAACGAATCGGTTAGATTACATAAATTAATTTATCCAGATTACTATGTGTGGCTGGTAAATTGGTCATGTTTGCTTGAAACTCACAGAAATTTATGTAATCTAAGTTGCAGGATGTCACGTAAAATAAGATGCATGTTGTATTTACATGTAGACATAGAGTTATATGCATAACGTTTACCTAAGTGCCCGAGTGTCTTCAAAACGAATTCTATTTGCAGAAAATTTTGCAATTCGAGTTTTATAATCAGTAAATTCCCGACCGTTTCAAAATAAATGGTTTTAACTTCAGTCAAGCCATTTAGAAATGTGAATGCCTTCAAAGAATTAGAGTGTAATCTATTTTATTTTTATTATTAAAATATATATGGCGTGAATAACAATGTGCTCTCGTACAATTCAAAAACGGCAGATATAAATGGCAAACGATACTTCAAACCATACCTACATGAATATTTGTATTAAATTACAAGTAAATATTTATCACGCCTTAGATTGCAGCTCGTAGTTTATACAACCACAAACAAATACCTTGATTTATATATTTGAACAACCTTAATCATGTATGCCCCTTGGGTTCGGCGATAAATATTTATAGGTCGCGTAATATACCTTATAGGTATAAAATAACGAGCAGGATTTGGTCGGGATATAATTTATTTGTCATCCTCGTATATCTGATTGCATTAGCCTAGCAAATGCATATATAACGGCTCGATTCTGGTATATCACATGCGTAAGTAGCTTGAACGTTTCAGGTCGAATGCCTTTCCATTTTATTACTTACAGTATAATTGGATTATCTATTTTTTTCAATTAGATTTTGTATGGTTGGATAGCACCAACTTGACATAACAATTTCTCAATATCAATAATTATTCGTTTTGAAAATCAGTTAACTTTTTACCAATCACAGTTACATGCTTACATTTATCACTTTTTGGTTGGATACTTCGAAGAAACTTGTTTGCATCGGAATTTCAAAGATATACACGTTGTATTAGATAGACATCGTCTTCTCAAGAAGCGGGAACAGTGAAAACAACAAAATTTGTGACATCCTGACCTTTGCGTATTTCACTATATAAATACTAACAGTAGATAAATTCAACTCTGCTAAATAAGACTTGTCTGTGTCTTTGTTCAGTGTGATCTGCAGCTATTCCTTTACCATAATAATAATTCCTTTACCTTTGCGACTACGGTGGCAGATTTATTCCCTGACGCAAGATCTCTATCTTAATTATTACAGGTGACAATAAAAGCTTTTCTTATCAAAAATATTTAATCAGAATTGTATCATTGACTTCATGAATCCATTAGGTTTTACATGGATATTATCAGATGCCTACACTTTGATGATGAATAAAACACGGAAGAACTAGTTAACAAAACCTAATAAATTTGCATTTCTCTCAACATGTATTACAGATAGTCAATCTAATTTATTAGCAGCATTCCCAATTTGTTATTAGTTATAAA
Source organism: Serrognathus titanus (assembly GCA_039766575.1). NCBI lineage: Eukaryota > Metazoa > Arthropoda > Insecta > Coleoptera > Lucanidae > Serrognathus > Serrognathus titanus. The sequence goes on from CM077911.1 coordinate 4,664,589, forward strand.
TAAGACCACAAAGCCTACAATTTCAAACGCTGCAGTTTCGTGGCGTGATCCATACATGCAAATTGCAGTTTTACTTTCAAATTCATTAATTTTTCAGCGCTTCAGCTTGAAAACCGTACGTAATTATAGCTATGCACGTCGTTATTAATTTTGTGCGGGAATTGGTGAAAACGCTACTTTATAATTATTCTTTGTATCGCATAAGTTTTGCGTAAGCAGGAACTGTTTGTATGAAAGTGCAATTGTTGTTATGCAACTCGAAAATATTTTAAACAATAACGTAAGCCTTACGTACAGACAAGTTCAATTAAAACGATAAGTTTTGAGGTAGTATCGATTTACCTACCTGAATCATGTTTCCATAGAAATAGCCATCAAAGAACTCACCACTTATCAACAACGTTACGTTTTCGTTACAGCTAAACGTCTCGCGCCCGCCAAGTTCATTACATGCAGCAATTTCGAACGCAATCTTCCGGTATCATTTCATGATATTCGCTGGATTGGAACAGGACTTAATTACTGATCCCGCGTCTTCAATTAAGTCAGTGCACGTGGGATCATCCCAGGCTGATCGACGTCCGTGAGCCGGGTATTTTTAACATTCTTATCGCCGCGCACAATACAATATGGTCGGTCTTGCGCTTTTTCTTCTTGCTGCACGGCCACGGTGTTGTTGCTGAAGGATGCTGCATTAGATTGTAGTAAATAAGTGGACGGCGGGTTTAAAAAATCGATAGAGTATGTTCGCTACAACGTGCTCACTCTTGTTTTGTTGCTTTCGTTACCTGAAGAACCAATAAAAGTAAATATGGTATCTTCTTCAATAAACAACCGAGAAAATAAGAACAGGTTATTGTTATACATCACATTTCATTATTTAATTACAATTGAGAAGTTACGCTCTTACTGGATCGTTAAAACCACTGTGTTATAATAAGATTTCAACGAAATATTTAATTTCTTTCTTCTGAAATTGTAGTTCACGTAACGAATAAAATATGGTGTGATAATTTCCCGCCCGATTCTCGATATGACCATTTAATATTTCTAGACTTTTAAAAAGAAGTAACTTGCCCAAAATTTTGAATTTTATATTTTACGAGGACGGTTTCCATCTCGATCTGTGGATTTTCCTGCAAGTTTAATTCAAGAAAATTTCATCCAGAAAATAATTATTAGTATTATTTCACAGATGACTGCCTGTACGGATTTCACACACTTAGGTATACAATAAGTATTTTAAGATTTTATTCTTTCCTAATAACTTGAAAGTACCTAATTCACAAAGAAAAAGTACATGTGTAAATTAGATCCTTTTCTCCTATGGTCAGTGTACATGGAAAAGAAAAAGGTGAATTTGGAATTAATTTAAAAAAGAGCAATGTTAACAAATCACTAAAAAAAAAAGGTTTATGAAATTCATTATCGTGGACAAGTGAACAAGTTGTGACTTATTTTTAGGAATTTGTTCTATTCTATAGAATCAAGTCATTGCTCTTGATGAAAAAAAAAACTGTAAATACAAGTCAGTACTTTTCTATAGAGTTTCTATTACCAAGCAGTATTATGCTTTGCTGACAAGGATGCTTCAAGGTCGAACCATCCGTAACACATAACGCAGAAAGAACTTACAGTAAACGTAACATTCGGAATAGCATTCGCCATTCTGGCTACCGACGTTGCTGCAATGCCTCGGTATTAAAAATTCGCCGGATTGTCGTACAGTTGTCCATAGCATTTACTCCTGGAGCTCTTCGTACGTCTCTATCTTGGACCGGTTTGGTCGGCCGGCTGCACACTGGCTCGCGATCTCAAAGTCCTTGAGAAGGTCACTGCCTTGTCCCAGCCTCCCCGGATCGTACGACCTGTATAAATCACAATGCAATATCGACGCCTCCGGTTTTGTAAAGCCAACCAGATCTGCACTTTTAAAAAACGACATTTTGTTGTGCTGTGTTGGCGGGTTTAAAGTTCAGGTCAGAAACCTCTGCTTCGTCTAATCTTCCGCTTTATTTGCATTCGGTTTTCATTAGAGAAAGACTTTGCAGCTTGCACAGTGAAGTGATCTCTCTAAAGGAATGTTTGGTCAATTTAAAATGAAGCAAAGAAAAAACGCTCAGAATTAATTCGGTGCATTTACATACAATGAAATATACGAAAAAAAGTGGACTAAAACGAATCTGTTTTCATTATAGCATTATTAAATTAAGTTCAAGAAACACATTAAAATATTTAAGCTGTAAATCAAAGCAAATTGTTCTTTGCCAAATTATATTGTGTAAATGGAAACTCTTACAATCTTTTCCAAATGAGTTCGTCCGATTTACAATAAAAGAGGGCTAAAATAAATCTTATTGAAATACTTCTTCGACGTTATTTTAGAGCTTTAATACACTTGGAAGGCAATATACATATGCATCTATTAGAGGGTTGTTTAACTGCAAGTGCCCAAAGGGCTGCTTAAAAAAAAGTACGGTTTGGGGGCCGCATTATAAAATACTTCGTATGCAACTTTATCAGTGAATTTTAATAGGTATGGTATACAAAGAAAAAACGCGCCTTTAACTGATCTTCTTCGGAAAAGTAAATCCTTCTGTTGCCCGGATTTCTCACGTGAATTCGTTGTACAAACTGATGCCTCCGATTTTGGCATTGGGGCTGTTCTTACCCAACAATATGACGAGGGAGAAAAAGTCATCGCTTATCTTAGTCGCTCTCTCACGAAACAAAAACGTAAGTTTTCGACCACGGAAAAAGAATATTTGGCAGTGTTATGGGCTATAGAAAAGCTAAGACCATATATTGAGGGTTCACACTTTACTGTGGTGACGGATCATTATTCTCTGATCTGGTTGAATAATCTTCAAACTCCGTCTGGAAGATTGTCTCGGTGGAGCGTACGTTTACAACAATACGACTTTACTATTATTCACCGAAAAGGGAAAGAACATCTCGTTCCCGATGCGTTGTCTAGATCGGTCCCTACAATTTCCAGTGTTGAGGCTTCGATTAATAAGGACCCGTGGTATCAAGCTCTTGGAGTTGGTTAGGAAGAATCCGTTAAAGTACCTTACGTTTCGGATTGAAAACGGAGCTTTGTTTCGATATGTTAAAAATCGTTATCCCCATTTCCACGATCAGATCAGTCAGTGGAAGCGCATCATCCCTAAGCCTCAGCGAGAAAATCTTCTTCAACGATGTCACGATGATCCCACTAGTGGTCATCTCAGGGTGTATAAGGCGTATCATAGGTTGGCTCAGGATAATTATTGGCCCAAGATGAAAGCTGATGTGGCCAAATATGTTCGCAAATGTACGATTTGTATGCGTACTAAACCTCTTCAATAGGCGAAACCAGGTCTTATGGGTGGACATTCCCAGACATGCCCCTTGGGAAGTTCTAAGTATTGATATCGTCGGTCCTCTGCCCAAGTCATCTCAGGGATATAACTACATTCTAACGGTCACAGATTGTTTCAGTAAATTTTGCCTTTGTTTTCCGCTGAGAAAAGCAACTTCCCGTGCGGTGGTTAAGCATTTGAAAAATGACGTATTTCTTCTGTTTGGAGTCCCTCGGTCAATTATCTCGGATAGCGGAGTTAAATTTCGGTAATAAGGCCAACCCGGTCGAACGAGTGAATCGTGTCCTTGAAACCATGTTAATCTCATATGTCTCAACCAATCATCGGGAGTGGGATAAAGAGCGTGTACTCTGCGTACTGCCAAGCATGAGGTTACTGGTTTAACCCCGCATTTCGTTAACTTCGGTAGAGAAATGTCCTTGATTGGTCGGCAGGATAAATTGAGTCAGGGTAGTGACGACTCGTTGGATGAAACCAAACTTTTAGAACGGGCACAAGTTTTTCCCAAGCTTTACCTCGACATGCAAAAACGTCTTCAGCGGGCGTACCTGCAAACAAAAACTCGCTATGACCTTCGTAGGCGACCGGTCAGCTTTGAACCGAATCAGTTGGTTTGGCGTAGGAATCTTGTACTTTCTGACGCCTCGAAGTATTTTAGTGTTAAATTGGGGCACAAATTCGTAGGGCCTTTCTTAATTCACCGACGTGTCTCAAATAATGACTATGAATTGAAAACCTGTGAAGGTAAAATTCTGCCCGGGGCTTGGAATGTTAGTCAACTAAAACAACAACCGGTTGACGATTGAGTAGAGTTGGTAGGCCTGCAGATTGGGTCGGAAGATACAACCGCTGTCCGTCCTACAGGTCGTAAGATGCCATCATTGGTTTCTTAGTTTTCCATCCTCCATCGTAGGAAAACCAACTTTTGTTCCCCTGTATTGCCATTGGGTTCACCTATTTCGTTTGGCTTTTGTGATTTGGTTTTTGGTTTGGAAATAGGATGGACACAGGATGGAACAGGGTTGTCTTTAAGTCATGTGATCCTTCCTACCCGTTTGGCTTTACTTTTGTGAGAGAGTGTGGAATTGTTCTGCTGGTGGTGAATTTTGTTAGTTCTTTAGTCTTCGATCTTGTGTTGGTTGTCGTCGATTCGCGTCTTAGGTCACCGGTTGGAGCAGTTTCCATGGGTCTGTTGTGATTTTGTTTGGATATGCTAACGGGGTGGTTGGATTAGTTTCTCTCGATTTTGACCTTTTCCTATTTTGACGTTTGTCTGTTTTGACTTTTTACCGGATTTGACGTTTTTGGTCAGGGAGTTGAGTATTGGATCCAGCGAAGGGAGTTTGGTAATTTTGTTTTGGGTTTTGTTGGTCTTTTCGGGTCTGTTTTGAGTAGATGTAGAGTTGGATAGCCCCTGACAGCCGGATGAATACTCTCCTCGCCAGGATGTTCGCCAGCATCCTTGTGTTAACTTTGTTCATATTTCAACTTTGCTCTGGCTTGGGATGTGTCTCTTTTTGTTTGAATTTATTTCTCTTCCGTTAATGGAGTTAGCCGCCCAAGCTCGGTTTTACTTAGGTTAGTGGCTTCGGTTGCTTCGCCTTGAGACTTTGGACCTCTGGTCGGCTTCGTTGTGGGATTCGTGGCGCACATCACCTCTTACCTACCATGCACCGCATCCTTTACCGCTTTGTTTTCCCGCTTGTAGTGTCATACCCATTATGTTTTGTTTTTTTTTTTTTGTTTTTGGACAAGTACCGCTTCACGGGACGAGTCTTGTTTTGCGTGTGGTTGCTATTTGGGTCTGTTCGGGGGGGGGGACGTTATTGCTCGGTACCGCCTCGCAGGAGTCCAGCTTACTTCTTGTTTTATTTTATTTCTTTTCCTTACTTATTCCGCCTCTCTTGGCCTTCGTCGAACAGGCAGGAGGAGATGGGTACGACCCGCCCCGTAAGTTCCTGTGCGATATACGATATCATAGCTCTGGCTCCATCAGTAACAATACAGGAACATTTATCAAATCCCCCGTAGTCTTATTTACAGTTTCAAAAATATCCGTCCCCTTGGTTGTACCAGGGAGAGGAATAACATCAAGCATCTCCTCTGCTACATTGAAGTCGTTTTAAATAGTTCGGATAAAAATTAAAAGCTGGCTAATGTCGGACAGATCAGTGCTTTCATCCAGGCATAGCGAAAAATATTTACATTTTTCAACCGTGACATGCAGTTTTTTGGATACATATTGAATAATACGGTCCACCCGTCTTGCAATTGTTTGATGCGACACTGAGACTGTTTCGAATTTTTCGGCAATTTTTGTTTCATTGAATTGTTTTGCCATTTTGATTGCACAATTTTTTATAAGTACTCCATCATTAAAAGGTTTCTTCGCTTTGACAGTTTCCAGGGCTACTTCGTAAGAAGCGGCAATACTGTTTGTGATTAAATAGTCTGATTCCCAACGGTCATTATAAACTCGATCGTTATTTTTCTTTTCTGCGAAGACATGTTTCACCGACTACTTCACTTAAAAAGGTTTTAGAATTAGTGCGTAACGCACACTAGAACAATTATTAACTAACTCTGCCCGTCCCGCTTGACTCAACCTTCTTATATAAGTGCGCGTGGCTTCTCGAATATTCGAGGGTGATCGAGCAAGTACGGTCCGATTTCCAGTAACTTCGCTACGACCTTCTATCCGTCGCCAGTGGCGTCACAAGTGTTTTTATTTGTATTTCACATTTTGTCGTTAATGTAAGAATAGTGCATATTTCGTATTTGAGGGTAATTTACACATTTAGAGTGAGGTCGCGGGCCTCATGTTTGACAGCTCTGATCTATTACATTAGTGAAGTAGCAATTGGTATTTCGTTTCCTCTGAATATTTTAATTAATAATTATTAGTAGAGACGCAAATAATCGTTTTTGGGAAATCTTCAATCCACTTTTAGCCACTTTTTCAAGATTACATTTAATTTAATTTCATCCTAATAAAGCCCTCAACAAACGCCGGTGTGTTGTTAATTAGTTCATATTAAATGGAAATGTTTTTTTTTTAATTTGCTTATCGTTTATTTATAATTCTGAGAATATTAAATTTGTTTTGATGGTCATTTCGAAACCTCAAAACAGCGGTCCTTATTAAGTTTCATTTTCGATAACCGCATATAAAATTGCTTTCCGTTGTTGCTACCGTACGTCGATTTCACGGTTTCTTTATGGCCCTCAAATTACATCTCATTATTATGCCCAATAATTATTTTTTTTTGCTGCATGAGAATATACAATTATTTTTTATTTCCATTCGATTCAGGTAGCGCAATCAGTACCATTTATTATTTCGGAACATTAAAATTAGAATGAATACTTGATTTTAATTTAAATTATTCGGCCACAATAGTACAGATATATGTATTAATTATTAAAAACAATCGAGTTCTTGCTACCTTATCTTAATCGCGTATACTCAGGCGGGCCATTAAAATCATATCTCCGTTAACATTTCCATAAAGTGCTCGTAAACCATTATAATTGCAATTCCTGAATTAGTCTCCGGTGTTTCTGCCAAGTTCAGATAAGAATGGATGATGTGCTTGTGGAATTCCTTCAATTTAAATTGTTCAAATTACTGCCTGCAATAGTTTCAAGGAACTAATGCAGTTTTCGCCTTGTATCCTTATACGAGGACTTAAATTCATTATCTAGCGATAAATATGATTCTGAACGTCGCCGGGACATATAAATTGAGATTTTCTCTCTCGTCGTTCGCACTATCGGGAGACGAGAATTGTTTTCATCCTTTTGTACTCGGTGATCAGGAAAACGTAAGTTAAATATGAATTGATGAATTATGGTCGACGTAAAACTGGAATTGCAACCTTCTTATTTGCAGATTAAAAAAAATACTACAGAAAATAACTTGTCGTGACACAACTCTTAAACGAAAAATACACTGTACGAAAACTGAATAATTAATTTAAATTTTTTGTTGTGTGAATCGAATAAGTTATTGATTCAAGACTTACAAAAAAAAAATGAAATGAGTTTAAAAAATCTTCTCTGCGCTAATGAATCGAATGTATTCTATTTTGATGTCTTTCAGTTTCCCGTATTTGTCGCTGTTATCGACAGCGGAAAAAATTATTGGAATAAAAATACTTCGAGGTGCGATATAGAAATATGCAAATCGTGTAAAAAGACGCGCGTACGTGCGCAAATAAATAACAATCCGTTCACAGAAAAAGAATAAAAGCGTATCGTGTTTTCGCGCGCGGATAAAGTTCGCCTACGCCGCGCCGTCGAAAGTAACAGTATACAGGAATTCCAAAAGAAATAATTCGCTCGCATGTACATATCGACAAATGCCTTATCGGGGCAATAAATTTTCGGAGAGGATTATTTTTGCGAAGGTAAGTTATGAGTATTTTCTAGATGCCCACACACGTCCGGGCGCCATGCAATTTGAACATATGGCCGTTCAATTCCGTGCTCGGCCGTAATAGGAAGTAGGTGTCGATAGAACATCGATAAATTCTCAACTAAGTCGAAATTTATTGTTTGTCAAGTAATTATTATGCATAGAATTTTCCCATCCGGATATTCAAAAGTATTTTTGCAACTCCTCACAAGCTTCACACACAATAACAAATATTCTCTTTATCTCCGAAAAAGTTAAAATAAAAGCAAAATTTTTGGAAAGCTTCAAATAAATCGAATATACTCTGTTCACGATCTTTTTGTATTCGTAGTAGGCCGTTAGGGTGAAATTTTTGTTGGTACCACAAAAAATTTTCTTGTCAGAAATTTGATTGACGTTCGTTTTTAATTTTGTGGTTATGTTTATGAAAGCTGCCACTGCCAATGTTGCCAGTTCAATTGTGCTGTACAAAGTATTCCATGAAAACGAGAAATATCGTCTCGAACAAACGTTTAATGATTTAATTATTTTTTCCATTGAGAAAGTTTGGGGTGAGGTGTGTTGTTTGCGTGTTCTTAGTCAACAATTGTGCTACAAAGCGAAGAAGTGTTTCTTTATTAATAAATGTGACTCCACATATGATAATAAACAATAATGACAAAATGTTTGTTTGTGTTTTCATAGAATCTTGTGCACAGTGATGTGGCTAAATGGATCTTGCTACTTGTGCAGCGGGTGGAGAGGTGAAATTGAATTGTGGTCATCATCTATAAATCAAAACAACTTTGATTCATTTTCGTCGACACAGTCTTTCATTGAAGAAGTCGGAAGCGAGATAAACATCAACTCATGTATATCTGGTATGAAAATGGTGTTAGATAATTTGAAGAAAGAATTGTGTCATTACTTCTCAGTGCAAGAGATATCGGATAACACTGGGCAAAGATGGATCTTAAATCCGTTTTTAAATGCAGCTATAAATGAGGCAAATTTAGCAACTAAGTTCAAAGAGAATCTGCTGGAATTATCTGCCGATGGGATGTTACACTTGGAATTCAAGTCTGAAAATTTGGATACCTTTTGGTTAAAAAGAAAAACAGAATACCCGGAATTAACAACCAAGGCTTTGAAGTGTTTGATTCCATTTTCTACCTCGTACTTGCGCGAGTTGGCATTTTCATCAACGGCCCAAATAAAAAGTAAACTAAGAAATCGCTTAAATTTGGAAAACGATTTAATACTTAAAGTTGCAAAAACGGATCCACGATGGGAGAAATTGATTGAACAAACTCAAGCGCAACCTTCACATTAAAATGAACGAGTACTCGAAGATTTTATTTTTTGTTAATGTGTTTGTATAAATAACACAACGAGTATCATTTTGTTAACTTTTTTTAATATATCTGCCTTTTTAAAATTTATTGATTTTTTTTACTGAGTTCTCTCGACCTCTCGCGACCCCCCTACAGAGGCTTCGCGACCCCCCAGGGGTTCGCGACCCACAGATTGAAAAACACTGGTTTAGACTGAAGAACTGTCGTTTGTAACCCATAGATTTCTTAATTTTGAATAAAATTGTTCTTTCCCCGTTAAGTTCCAAAGTATCGCGAGCGTCTGTAAGTAATTTGTCCAAAGTGAAATAAAACGAATCTATCATTGCATAATGAATTCAACCGTTATAACAAGAAACCAAAAAAAAAATTACTGATGTGAAAAAGACAGTTTCAAAACTAAACTATAATAACAGTTATATTAGTGTTGTATATAATGAAGGAGATGATTCTAAATCTAATTTAGCATCTAATAATGTCATATTAAGAGATAAATTAGCGAAAGCAGAAAGTGAAATCGAGGATGTGAAAGATGCCAATAACAGCCTTAGAAGAAGAATCAGTCAGCTTGAAATGGAAGTAACTACAAAATCAAAAATGATTAAAGAAATAGTAGCTGAATTAAAAATGTAATTAAATCGGCAAGCTCACAAACCGTCGAAAGTAAAACTAAGTCACTATATATTTCAAATTTAAATGACTCAGAAGGCGAAAATGATCCTGACATTGAGGATATTTTGAAATTAAACATTGACGAAGTCCCTGACACGTCGACGTTAAGGTCTGAAATCATCAAATTAAGGGACAAATGCTTAGGATTTATGCATAAAATAAATATTTTGTCAAAGTGTACTGCCCAACCCTATAATGAACACAGAAATAAATTATTCCAAAATAAACAAAAAGAAACAAACTTGAACCATACAAAATAATAACCGCTGAGGAACCTGAAAATACGCCAACACATAAAATAACACTGCTAACTGATAGTCATGGAAGAGGTTATAATGAGTTATTAAAAGACATTTTACCAACAAGCTGTAAACTCATGAGTTATATAAAACCAAATGCAAAAATAGACTTTGTAGTTAACAACATAGATGCTGTAATTAAAGACCATGGCGATACCGATTATCTCTTTATACAGGCAGGCTCAAATGACGTTGACTACTGTTATGACAGCTCAAATATAACAAAAATTCTTAGCACCTTCCGAAATATAATGGAAAAACTAATTATTTGCATACTATTGTATAGATTCGATAAGCCTAAACTAAATGGTATAATAGAGCATATTAACAACCGCCTATATCTTTTGGCACAAGAGTATGGTCATATAGAAATATTTTGTATAAACAATCTCCTTCTATATTCTTATTATACAAGCAAGGGTTTATACATCTTAAAAACTTTGCTAAAAAAATTGTGTCTTCGGAATTAGCAAAATACATTGCAGATTTTTCTTCGTCAATACCCTGGAATAATTCGAACCGATCGTCAGTCCAGCAAACAGGACAACTCTTCTCTGTGGGGCATAGTAAAAACAAATACCTATCAAAAATCTAAATCAAATTCAAATATTATTATCAAACTAAATAATACTGAATATACTAATTCCATTGACATTGCAAATTTATTTGGCGAATATTTCACTAAAACAATACCTGCTGAAATCAATGAACATTTTATAAACACGACAACTGAAACTTGTACAACTACCTTTAGTAAATCCAATATATTTTTTGTTCCCACTACTGAAATTGAAATAAATAGGATAATATTGAATTTAAAAAATTCAGTAGGACCTGATGGAATCTCCGTGCACATGTTAAAAAATTGTAGTCACCTCATTTCCCCTATCTTAAGTGAAGTAATTAATCTCTCCTATTCTCTAGGTCAATTTCCAGATACTTTAAAATTCTCAACAGTAATACCCATTCACAAAAATCTATAGACCTATATCCCTATTAAATACATTTTCTAAAATCTTTGAAAAAGTTACGTACAAGAGAATTATGGATTACTTAACCAAATATAATTTATTAAGTAATTGTCAATATGGATTTCGAAAGAGATGCTCTAAATTCTAAATTCAAAGTAGCAGGTATATTTTATGACTTAACAAAAGCATTTGATAGCCTTCAATTCGATTTCATATTACATAAACTACATAGTTTCGGCTTTAGGGGTATATTTCAAAACTGGTTCCAATCTTATTTATGTAAGCGAGAGCTTACAGTAAAAATCAATGAACAGTACTCAGATAATTTTAGTCTAACCGTGGGAATACCACAAGGAAGTGTTTTAGGTCCACTTATCTTTTTGCTGTTCATAAATGACCTACCTAAACATATAACTAAAGGACAAGTATTCATGTTTGCTGACGACACCACAATTTTAGTTACCGCACCTAATGATATTATTCTAGAACAAAAATTAAAAATCGTTACTCAAGAATTTAGTGCATGGTGTAAAAAAATAAATTCAGTATTAATTATAATAAAACGTCGTACATTAATTTTTACTATAAAATATCAGACCTTCATCATAACTTTAATTATAACAAAATACAGGTAAAATAACATACAAAATATTTAGGACTTGTAATTGATAGACATTTGTGCTGGGCAAACCATATTGAATATATAGCAGCAAAATTAAATAAATGTTATTATCTGAAACTAAACTTAAAAAATATCCTTGATAGTAAAGCTCTCCTTAATATTTATTTCATTGTAGCATACCCACATATAAGCTATATGATTTGTGCCTGGGGACAAGCCGTTGATTTAAACCGAATTTTTATTCTACAAAAACGAATTATTAGATTCATCTTTAATCTCAGTCCTTTAACATTCTGCAAAGAAACATTTCAAAATAAAAATATTCTCACAGTTCCTTCAACTTATCTGTACAAACTGTTAACGTATATACACACTCACTACAATAAATTTATCAGAGACGAAAATGTCCACAGTGATAATACCAGATATAAAAGTAATCTACGTCCTGAGCACCCGAATACATCCCACTATCTAAAATCACCATTCTATGCGGGAATAACTTATTACAATAAACTACTCAATAATCTGATGAATTTTAGAACACCGACCTTATTTAAACTGAATCTAAAAAAAAATTCTGATAAACAGATGTCTATACCATGTAAAAGAACCAACTTGAATGTTATGTACTCTTGTATATGTTTCTGTGAATATCGGATTTCTGTCAGATTTTTATTTATATTTATTATTTTTTATATTCATATATTTATATTAACGAAGCTAACCATGTAATGATGGAAAAAAACTGAAAATATATTATTATATATTATTATTATTATTATTATTATTATTATTATTATAGGCTTTTTTATGGCTTGTTTGGTTTGCCCGCTTATAATTTTCGGCATTTTGACAGGATTAAAAAATGTAATTAAATAATTAGTTATTTGTTTTAAGTTACTTTGATCATGGCATTGTAGTTCAAGTTTATCTAAGTATTGGCAACATAGTCAATACAGCTAACGTGACAAAGTCATAATTTTTTTCACGTCAGATTTTGACTAACGAGAAAAAATATGGCCTACTAGAATGCAAAAGATCGCGAATGGATATTAGGTTAAAAATGAATGTAAACTGTGGGTTTTAATTGCGAAAATGAGTAAAATAATATCTCACGTTTAGTAACGATTATGAAACTAACTAAATATTAAACCTTGCGATTATCTTCCACGAATCGAGTTCCAAGTTCCTTAAAACTTGAAAGTCATAAACGCCATCTTTTTCAAAAGCGCTCGTACATTATCCTCAGATTACTTCTATTATACTATTACCTAATATGTGAAGTCGTATATTTTAGCAGCAGATATGCAACAAGAATAAAAACGACAATTCAAAAGGCTCAACTGCACCTACAATTACATGTATTGAAACGGTAGCTTCCGCCCACATCACGTACAATATAATTCTCTTGTCACAGGGAACACCTAATATTTCTTCCTTTGTCAGAAAATGCATTTATAACATGTGGCGCTGCATTCCTTTCTATTTGAAAATGCTAATGTTTAAATTCCCTTCTAGAAGAACGTTAATCTTTGTGAATCTGTTCTTGTACTCACCTAATTCCACTTGCGTCAACTAATTTTCTTTGTATATTTAAATTTATTTCTTTTTTTAATCCTATACAGCGACAGTCACTTTATTAGGCGTTATTAAAATTCGGACGTGAAGTCGCACGTTGTATAGTTTTTTATGGCACCTTTTTTGTCGACGAGAACAAATGATCCGCCTGATTATGCCTGACATCAATAATTTGTCTATTCAAGCACGAAGTACATACGTACCGATTCTGCCCAGATACACGACGTTCGATACTATTCGGCCAGATGTGTTCGTGATTCGAGTTCGATGATAGTTGGCGTTCAGAAGAATTCATCAAGTTTTTTTAAGTCCTAATCGTATTTGGCAGTGACGTTGAGTTGATACGGTGATTTCTCAGTGTCGTACATTTTTGATTAGATTTTGGCATTACCACAAGAAATGATAATAAGTATAAAGTAATGTCATTCGAAGGATGTGGTTTGTGGCTGATGATATAACTTCTTAGGTACGACACTTTAAAAAAAGCCAAAGTAATTGTATTTACTTAAGTATTGAATTTAATCTCATTTGAGATACAACAAAGTTTTCGGTGAACTTTGGCTTGACATTAGAGCATTATCACATCTGGTCAAGCAACAATTTCTGTTCATGGCCATTCAGCGCTAACATTTGCGCCAATAGTGTGTAAATAATAGCGATCATGCCATACAACTTACAATCAGTGTTAGTGTATGCAGCTCTACTTGCCTTATTCTCTCACGAAATTTTGTGCTGCAAATACTCCACGTTTACAAATGTGCCTGCAAGAGTCATTGTGAAGGGAAGCAAACCAAAAATTATTGAAATAAACGATTGCATTGAAAACACCGAAGAAATGCAGGATGCTTTTACGATAGAAATATCTCAACAAGCTCTGCCGTTTTTACAACAAGAAGTCGTGGTGAACTTAAAAAAACTTCAGCATCTCGCCATTGAGCATTCAGGTATACAACGCATACAAACGAGAGCGTTCTCTAACCTCCCCGTGCTAAGAAATGTAAGTTTGAAGTTTAACGAATTGAAGAAAATCGAAGCTCAAATATTCGAAGGGCTGGCTTTACATCATCTGGACTTGAGTCACAACCAAATATCACATATCGAAAATTTCGCTTTCCGAATAAGCACCCTTATTTATCTTTGTCTTTCAAATAATCTTTTGACTACGTTCCAATCTGTGTGGTTTGGTGAATCCAATTTATTACACTTGGAGTTGGATAATAATCTGATCGAATACCTACCAGAGAACGCCTTGGCAAATCTGAAAAAACTCAGAGCACTTAGCGTAGCAAAAAATCAGATTTCGTCGATTCACAGGAACGCCTTCAAGGGCGCATCTGGTTTGAGAACGATGGTCTTGACTTGCAACAGGATTAAATACTTGCATGAGAATTTGTTTGCATCTGTGAGCACTGAGATATACACGGGGGGATTCAGATATCTTCATTTGGATGGAAACAACTTGACATATTTTCCGCAGAAAATATTAGAGAAATTAAAACCGTCGCTTTTATTACTTGAAGTACATCATAATCCTTTCGAGTGTACTTGTTACTGGGACATAGTAAACTGGGCCAAGACAAACCGACTAAGAGTATTGATGAATACTGAAGGGGATAATCCCGTTTGTGTTACAAGTTTAAAAAATCCCCGCGAGTGTAATGAAGTGATAGACGAAGAGGTAATTAAAGAATATCAAAAAGTTAGCCAGCCATACATGTGTCCGTTGAAGGTATTTTAAAATAATTGAAAATACTGTAATATAGAATAAATATATTTTTTCTTGTTTATTGAAATTATTTCTTGCTTCTATTCAATGCCTGGATAAATTGAAGATGTCTACTTAAAACAAGCCATTATGAAATTGTTGTTCTTAAGTTTAAAATTAATAATAATAATAACTTTTATTAACCCAAGAGACCACAGTCCAAGAGGGACACATACAAAATGAATTATACAATTATCTAGGTAAAGTATATCGTATAGTTTATAAAAATACGCAAAGAATATAATTTCAGCAAATATTATCTTAAGAAGAATTAACCAACAATAGCATTCTTACAATACATACGAAAACTCTTACAGCTACCAACAATAAAAATGTCAACTTTATTTGATAACGAATTGTATTGGCGATACATATTTTGCACGGGGGCGTAAAAGTGTTGCAACGTTCTGCAATATTCTATGCGAAATGTTAGTGGATGTCTGCAATTTAAAGGAGGTATCTGAAATTTATTTTCCTCAAGAAGGTGTGTACAAACGATTTGACTATGTATCAACTTATACAAAAATAACAGACTGGCAATTTCTCTTCTTAAAAGTAACTTGTCGAGGTTAAATTCTCATAACAGAATCTCACTTGAAAATGATCTTTCTGGATGTATATCATACTTAACGTAGAACATATATTTAAGGAATTTTCTTTGAATTCTTTCTAATGGCATGATGTGAATGTTATAGTAAGGGTTCCACACAACTCAACAGTACTCAAGTTTAGATCTTACATTACTAAAATATAGAATCAGAAGTGGGTCAATACATTTAAAGTGAGACGTGTTTCTAATAATAAAGCCTAACATCTTTAAAGCGTGATTAAAGATATAATGAATATGAAGTACAAATGAATCAATGATAAAACCTAGGTCTTTAAACTGCGTCACTTCCTCAATTAATACATCATTTAACAAATACCATTTTGCACTTACTTTCTTTAATTTTTTGTCTATTGGCAGAACACCAGTTGCTAAAATTATTTAAATCATTTTGCAAAACATGACAATCATCAACACTTGTTATGATATTTACTATTTTAATATCATTAGCGTACATTGAAGCTGATATAGATAATAAAAATATATGGATAATAAAAAGGAGGGGTTCCAAGCTTGAACCTTGAGTCACCCCACTGTGCGTGGTGTACGTATTTGACCGAAAGCCACCATATTCGACATATTGCCTCCTTTTTGTCAAAAAAGACTTAAACAATTTTATTAAATTGTTACATAATCCAAATGAACTTAATTTACTTAACAAAATCTGATGGTTAACAACAACAAATGCTTTACTTAAATCTGAGTAAACAATATCAACCTGATTCTTATTGTGAAGAGCTTTTGACACATATCGCAAAGGTTCGATGATGTCGATTTACCAAGCATAAATCCATGTTGTCAATCACTAATATAATATTCATTCACGATCTTTCTGCATTCTAGTAGGCCATGTTTTTTTTTCCGTTATGTTACGTGCATGTATTTTGAAGGTAGTCAAAATCTGACGTGAAAAAAAATTTGATATTGTCACGTCAGCTGTAGTGACTATGTTGCCAATACTTAAATAAACTTGAACTATAATGCCATAATCAAAGTAAATTAAAACAAATAATTAATTAATTAATTACATTTTTTAATTCTGTCAAAATGCCGAAAATTATAAGCGGGCAAACCAACCAAGACATAAAAAAAGCCTACAATTATTATAAAAAGGATAGTCCAGATTTCACACAAGATGAAATTATAAGCAGATTGATAGGTATACATGGAGTAAGGCTTACATAAATTAAATGAGCCCCATTTTCTAAAGTAGGTATATGTATGTTTTAGATTACACAATGAACAACAACTAAAATTTTGAAAGCAGGACCTGATAATTTGAAAACATCTTCATCTGGCAGACGTAAAAAGACGTATATATTTACAAATTACATGTTTCGGAAATATTTGCAACGACTAATTTGGCAATATAATTTGAAAAATGAATATTTCACTCTGGACAAATTACTTACACACGCTCGCGATACTTTGGAATTTAAAGGGGGAAGAACAACTTTATTCAAAATTATGAAATGTATAGGTTACGAACACAAAATGGTTAACGGACGCAAAATTTTATGTGAACAAAACCACGTCGTTGCATCCAAAATTTCTCTTTTGAGCAAATACTTACAGTTTCAAAACTGTAGTGAAAATATAATATTCGTGTAACTTGATGAAACGTGGATCTACCAAAATGGGTCTGCGGTTCTCGATGGATATATGAAACAGATTTGAAAAATAACCCAGCCAAAATTAAAAGTGAAGACCATCCAGGACCTGAGAACGACAGTTCTTCGGTCTAAACAAGTCCGAAGAAAAACTCCTGGCCGAACAAGCCATCCTCATGGGTTGCACAAGCTGATACACCTCTCCACCCGCTGCACAAGTAGCAAGATCCATTTAGCTACACCACTGTGCACAAGATTCTATGAAAATACAAACAAACGTTCTGTCATTATTGTTTACTATCATATCTGGAGTCACATTTATTAATAAAGAAACACTTCTTCGCTTTTTGGCACAATGGTTGACTAAGACCACGCAAACAAAACATCTCACCCCAAACTTTCTCAATGAAAAAAATAATCACGAAACGTTTGTTCGAGACGATATTTTTCGTTTTCATGGAATACTTTGTACAGCACAATTGAACTGGCAACATTGGCAGTGGCAGCTTTCATAAACATAACCACAAAATTAAAAACGGTCGTCAATCAAATTTCTGACAAGTATATTTTTTGTGGTACCAACAAAAATGTCACCCTAACACGGCCTACTCTGAATGCAAAAAGATCGTAAGCAGAGTATAACTATAAGCATGAGCTTGTAAATTTTTGGCCACAATAGACTCAAATAGTTTTGCAAAGTTAGTATTAACGCCACAGGTCTATAATTTTCGATATGATTTCGTACACCTGATTTAAATTTTTCATTCTTCAGGAAAAGTAGCATGACGAATAACTAGATTAGAAACGACAAACAGAAAACAGTCTTTTACAAAAAACGCAGGAACATTATCAACCCCCGAGGTAAAATTTGGATTGAACTTGTTGGCAGCATTCACAATATCACAAGGCATTATCACAAAGTTATGTAAAAAGTTACCCACATCGCCGACAATATCATACTGAAAAGAAAAGTCACACTTATTATTATCGCGGACGAAAAAAGCGCTGAAATGTTGAGCAAAGCTATTCACTATTTCTTGTTGTGATGTTAATTCTAAATTAACTTCAGTTAGAGGTAAACAAATTAACTGAAATGAAAATCCTTGAACCGAAAATTACCAAGCAAATGATGAACGAGCTCCAGCAGGATTGAACGGATGTCGGTTACTAGGGCTCGCTTCACATACACAAGAACATACGAATGTATGAATCATTAATCGTAGTAAAACGTCAGTTTCTGACGAATAGTGATTCAAAAGAAACTGAGTATTATCATAAGAAAGCTTGAATTTATAGGAATATCATTTAGTCAAGTGGTACAACTGAATTTCTTCTTTTTTAAGTTGAAGACAGGCACTGGTATACTCAACTTGCATAAGTTATAAAATAAAACAATAATAATGTTTTATTTGTCCGACAGAGGATGTCGCATTCGTTTTGTGTATATTTACATCGAACCACATGATTAAATATTTTTTTGTAAGCACTCATAAACACGACGACTTTCGTCGCCAACATATCAGTACGTTATGTGCAAGAGAAAACAAAGCTATGCTACTTAAATTAGTGTGTGCCACATTAATTCTGCAGTGCCATGCGGCCATGTGTTGCAAATATTCCACTTTCAAAAATGTGCCGGCGCGAGTTTCCGTTAACAGGCGAAATCCTCAAGTGATACTCTTAAACGATTGCATAAAACCGACCGAAGTGACACAAGATATCACCGACATCACTATATCGAACGCACGCGTGTCTGCGTTGCTTCAAGAGGCCGTCATTAATTTAAACAACTTAAAACAACTTACAATCGAGAAAGCGACGGTAAACACCATAGAAGGCGGCGCTTTCAGAAACCTTTCAAGCCTAAGATACTTGAATTTGAGGAGCAATAATTTGACTGACATAAAAGTAGGAGTTTTCAATGACCTACGGCTTACGTCATTGTATCTTGAACACAACCAAATAAGATACATCGAAAACAATGCGCTGAACATAAACACGCTGAGAATTCTGCAACTTTCCGATAACCACCTGGAATTATTCGAGCCCAAATGGTTAGGCGTTTCTAATTTATTACAGCTCCATCTGGATGTTAACAGAATACAAGAAATTCCTCCTAGAGCTTTCTCAAACTTGAAGAACTTAATTTATTTATCGTTGAAAAACAATTCCGTTTCCACCATACACGCTGACGCTTTTCAGGATGAATTGAAACTGAAGGAAATTCATCTTACTTACAATAGACTTCTTGTACTGAACGCGGAGGTTTTTGGGCCGTTGAAACACGTTTTGAATAACTTGTACATCGGTGGAAACAATTTGACTTACTTACCGGAAACATTTCTCAAAAACTTAGTTAATTTGAAGGTCTTGGCCGTTGAGTTGAACCCTTGGAAGTGTGCCTGCTATCAAAAGATTAGATTTACAGCGGAAGAAAGGCATGTTCACATCCTAGCGCAAGTCGACACTGAAGGACAATATCCGGTCTGCGTAGAAGCTCTAGACCAATCACAGTTGTGCGTTGAGGCTGTAGATGAAGAAGTAATTCGTGAATATTCCAGGAAAGTTTTTAACTAAACGACCTCACACTGGCAAATAAATTTGTTATATTCGTAAATAACTTTGTATGTTGTTTTTAAGATAAAAATGTTATTTATTATTTAATCTCTTTGAACTTGTTGAAAAAAAATGTTCTAATCAAGAAGAGTATTCAAATGTTTTTAAATAGTTACTTTTGAAAGGCCCTGTTTAGTTCTTTAGTACGTATAATTATTTTAATTTATAATAAATTACTTGACCGCAATTTCCCTCAATCTCGTCCATGACCTTGTGATATAAACATGAGGTTAGATACGGACCACCATGTTCCAGTATAGTGAAAGGTATTGCCATCTTCAACGTCGCATGTAAATTCAGTCGTTCATCAGTGTTGATTCCGTGCATAGTAAAAAAAATGAAGTTCAAACTAGTGTCCTCAGTACTGGCTTTTTACTTCTACACGGTCCTGTGTTGTAAGTTTCCTTCATTTCAAAACACTTCGGCCATGTTATCCGTAAACAAGCAACAAACGAAAGTGATTCGCGTGAGCGGTTGCATAAAACCAAGTATAGAAACACGCAACATCACAAATATAACGATTTCAAACTCGTATGTACCGGTGTTATTCAAAGAATCAGTGTCCAATCTACCTGAACTGAAAATACTGACAATCCAAAAAACACAACTCGGTCGGATAGAAGACGGCGGCGCCTTCTTGAACCTCCCGGCATTACAATATTTGAATTTGGGGAATAACGAGCTGACCACAATCAAAACCACAACATTCAAAGAGGTTTCGCTTAAGGCACTGCATCTTGACTACAATCGAATCGATACCATCGAAAAAGACGCGTTCAGGATTAACGGAATTAACATGCTCCAGCTCTCCAATAATCAGTTGACGACCATAGAGTCTGAATGGTTTGGTGATTCTAGTTTACAATATCTGCTTTTGGATAGCAATTTTATCACGTACATTCCAGCCAGGGCTTTCCAAAGTTTGAAAAATTTGCTGTCGCTGTCTTTACGAAACAACCTGATTTACGGCATTCACAAAGACGCCTTCAAAGATGGATTAAGAATAGCAACACTAAATTTAGGTCACAATAGACTCTTTTCATTGGAAACTGAAGCACTGGCTCCAATCAGCGGCTCCTTAAGTTACTTTTACGTCGACAGAAATAACTTGACGTACTTACCGGAAAGCTTCCTGGATGATATGGTGAACTTGAAGATGTTGGCTTTGGAAATGAACCCGTGGCAGTGTTCTTGCTACCACAAGTTCAGGCGAATCACTCAGGAACGCAAAATTTACGTACTGCCATTGGTGGATCCGCAAGGATTATATCCTGCGTGCATACAGAGTTTGGATAATAGTGAAATATGTGTGGAGGCAGTGAACGAGGAAATAATTCGCGAGTATGCCAAAAGTGTTAAAGGGGGATGAACAGTATTCAAGCATCATTATATGTATACCCATGGAACAGGATATTTTAATTTAGAATTACACTAAGGCCTTGTTTATTCACTTTCAAGTAACTTTAACCTTCAGTTTATTTCCATGGTAACAATTATTTGTATAATTATTACTATGGCAATAAATCGGAACATAAAGTTAATTGAAAGTGAATAATCCGGCCATAATTTAAATAAAATCGTTTATTTTGTTTTCTTGTATGTAACGCATTGGTTTGCCTTAGTAGCTGAAGAAAATTAAAGGTCCGAATAAAATTAAAGTGATCTTTTTTAATTTGACAATTTTCTCAGCTTATTTAACTTCAACAAATAATATTTTTTTACCCATTTGAATACACTAGTTGTATTCAAATGGTCGATACTGGTCAATGACATCTTCATCGACTGAGTCTGAACACGGATTAGATGCACTGAACATACAAACAGGAACTTTAGCAAAAAATTTCTTTATAACAATGTGGTATATATTAATATTTTTGCTTTTCGTCCAATTTTTTTAAACGAATAACAAGGACACTGCCACTGATTAGCGTGGAAATTAATTATGAGAACGCTTTTTTTTCTTGAATTTGATTTTATTCTTTTTGATTTTAATACTAATTTCAGAGGTTTTGGGACACCCTCTATATATATATATACAGGATTACATCTAATTAAAGGCCCAACATCAAAATATTAAAAAAAAAGAAAACATAAAACGACAGCTTTTAGATAAAATTCGAAATAAAGTGGCGTCGAATTCGAAATTGAAAATTTCTAAAAGCAAAACAAAGAACTGAAAAATTAAATATATTAATAATAATAATCATCATCATCATTCAAACCTAACCTAACGATTTGCGATGAGAACGCAAAAGTCGTAAAGGCAAAACAAAAGACGATCGATTTTAAATAGAAACCCATTTTGACAAAACACGATGAATTTTGTTTGTTTGTGTAAAACAAACGACAATCAACGTGTCCGCGCGTTTTAAAATCTGAACTGGTGAATTTTGACGTTAATCTGCGAAAACAAAACACGAAACGACAAACTTTAGATGAAATTCGAAACAAAAGACTGTCGATTTTGAACGTAAACTAAGCACGAACTCGAAACAAAAAATCTCTGAAAGTGAAGCACAGAACGATAAAGTGCAATAATGATCATGATCATGATCATAATAATGATCATGATCACAATAATGATCATGATCATAATAATAATCATGATCATCATCATCATCATCATCATGAACAAAACCTAACCTAAGAATTAGCGAATGTACAGCAAAAGTCGTAAAGGCAAAACAAAAGACGATCGATTTTAAATAAAAACCGAAACAACAGTCGATTTTCAATGAATTTTGTTTGTCCGTGTAAAACAAACGACAATCAACGGGTCCGTGCGCTTTAAAAATCCGATGATTGGTGAATTTTAAGGCAAAAACAAAACACGAAACGACAACCGTTTTAGATGAAATTGGAAACAAAAGACTGTCGATTTTGAACATTGAAAATTAAACGCGAAATCAAAATTTCAAAAATCTCTAAAAGTAAAGGAAAGAACAAAAGAAATCAAATGTAACTTCAACAGTGAACGTCTACAAAACCTAACCTAAGAATTCGCAAAGGGACAGGTCGTAAAGGAAAAACAAAAGACGATCGATTTTTTATTTTCTTTGTCCCAGGATCTTGAATCTTTAAATTTCCACAAAAGTTTTCTTACTAAGTGAAAAGCGATGAGTTGTAAAAAAAGACGTTTCAGGTTGTCATTGAAACCTAAGGGTTTTAAAGCTCGAAAGCTCCCGCTTGAGGAAATCAGACTCTTCAAGCTCCATCCCCCTTAATCTTAAGAACCATCCAGCGTTCGTTTCGGTAAATACGTGAGGCTGATGTTGCTGAAATACAGATTGGCCAAATTCTGCTCGGCAGTTGTGAACGTGAGTAAACTAGGATCCAGTGCTTTAATTCGATTACAATCCAGGTTAATTATTTTAATGTCTGACAGAATTTTGAACGTGTCTTTGTGGATGGACGTAATCCTGTTCACTTGAATACTTATCACTTCTAATTTACGCAAATTGACGAAAGCATTCTCTGGAATTGAACTCACGAAATTTTTAGACACGAGCAACACTTCCAAGTTCGAATTCTCGTACCAATCCGGCGTTAACGTTTCAATCCTATTTTCAATGAGGCTTAAGTATACAATACTGTCAATAACGAATTCCTTGCTTTCTAAAAAATAAATCCTTTATGCTTAAAAACACATGTCGTATAGGTAAATTGGTGAATATATTGATGTGTTATTTTAGTAAAATAAGAGAACCATGTATATACTGGGTGTTTCATTGAAGATGCATCAAACTTGGTATGCGGGTAGATGCCGGGAAAAGAAAGAAAAGCTTCTTTGTAAAATTTTCTCTGTAATGAATAACTTTAGAGAAAATCGAAGGGAAAGCAAAGTTGCATATTTTTAGGATGGACTTTAAATGAGAATAAATGGATTGTTACTCGTTCACATACGAAATCGGTTTATTGGTTAATTGCCTCTAGAAAGTTGCCCCAGTCGATTGGTTGGCTGGCAATCAATAAAAATAATAATTAGTCGTTTATTTTCTGTTCTCCATTTAATAGGAATTTTCTAATTGTTAGTTGAAGAATTTTAGGATTGTTCAAACATAAAGTAGTTTGCGCTTATTTAAGAATTTATTATTCACATTCACTGTTTCATGAAATCGTTCGTTGAAATTTAGCGCCCGAGTACCAGGTTTTACCCAAAACATTTCTAAGATTCGACAAATTTTATTTTAATGACAATTTGTAATTGCAACAACATACATACCAGATGCATATTTTTGCATAGCCCCACATTTGTAATTTATTATTAAATTTAATAAGTTTAAATATCCACGCGATTTCACATCGCTGCTGCATTCGACGTGTGGCAAAGTTGAATACACCGAGCTTTCGGTCAAGGGCAAAATAAAATCTAATCATAAATTTCTTCGCAGGTTATGGATTTATTATTAATATTTATTACTATTAATTATTTATTTATTCATAAATGCAATTTAGATCGCCAGTTTTGTTTCACGATTCCGCGCGCTACAGTATTTCAAAAAACATCGACTCCAAATTATGCAAATTTCAACTTACTCCGATCAAAATTTTTTATTAAAATATTTTGTTTGAAATAATGTCAGAAACGTGTCCCTTTATTATTATTATTTGTTAAAAACAATGTACATTACCTAATAAACTTCTAGAACTCAAATGGAAATTAATTTCTTGCAAATATTTAATTCAAATTACTGTTTTACTTAGAAAATGTCGAATGAAGTCTCGCTATTACCAACAACAGAGACTTGGTTTCACGAGAAGTTCAACGAAGTCTTCAACGATGTGGGGCTGCAATCTCAAGACTCCTGAACTAATTCTGAGCCCCCTTGTCTTGAAAAACAGTCCCATCACTTCAAGGAATCATTCCAGACCGCTGACGCAACACAGGGAAGCTGTTCACATTCTTCAACGTCACTAGAAGATGCCATCAGGGACAAGTCTCGAGAGTACTTCTTCAAAAAGAACGGTGGAAAGCGCCGTGTAGTTGTAAAATTGAAAAATCAAAATAAGACTTTTCAAAATAGAAGCTACGGTTAGGTTTATTTAAAATGTAATCAAGTACCAGATAGAGAATGTTTAATTTATTTGAAACTTTAAATTTTGAAATTCATTCATTTAAAGGTTTTACATTTTTTTAATTTTAAGGTTACACAGTTTTTGCCTATTTATTTTGCTATAAGAGGGAAATCCTGTGTGATTTAGGAAGTCATGCTTAGGTCTTCAAACTGAACAGATCAGTTTTTAATAAGTAGTGAGTTGTGAAAGAAGTAAGACCTATTGTTTAATAACTTTGATTGAAAATGCATATTGATTTGAATTTAATTGTCTATGTAATTTAATTCGAATTTTAAAGTAAATATACTTTAAAATTTATGATTAAATTTATTTCATTGTTAACATCTTGGTAAAACTTTGTATTGTGTGAAAACTAATAAGAATCATTTTAATTTTGATCGCATACAAAATGTTTCTCTAAGTTATTTAAGGGCGTTATTATCAATGGATTTCTAAACAAATACCGTGTGAATAAACCGGAGGATTTGTTTAGTTTAAAGTTTGAATTAATCAACTCCTTTAAGCAACAATACAGATTGTATCATTCATTAAAATAAATGTTAATGATGCAATTCTGATAAATAAATTTAATTAATGTTTGTTAATTAATAATAAAATCAAAAACTTACTCATTGTAACAATTTTTATAACCATAGTTACTTCTGTTCGGAAGAAGGGCTATTATTGCATTTTTGATTATAAGTCCATGTATAATTTGACTAAGGTCCGATCTTTCCACCTCCTGATAAATTTATTCAGCGAATAACTTTACGAATCACCATGGTAACCATTCATAAAAATCAAATTATTTGCCAAATAACGTTATCGGGAACTTTATTAGGAGGTGGAAAGATCGGGCCTAAAACGATTATTATTAACGTGTTACGTCCATGTTACGTGTGTCATAATTAATGATAATTATTTAAAAACAAAATAAACTTTTCCTGTATATTTGCGTGACTGAAAAATTGCCATTTGACAACTTATTTGCCAACCAAAGCAAAATAATGTGCAATTACAATTTGACCGTAAATGAAATATTTAATTAATAAACATTTATATGATTAAAAATTGTCTTTTACTTAACTATTGCAATTCACGTAACGAGACGAAATTATCAACTAAAAGTAGTCAATTATTATAAACAAATTCAAGACAAAACAGAACCACGTAATCCTAATTTGTTAGCTAGACAATTGGCAACCCTGAGGTACCAGTTTATTTAAACAATAAAGAAAGAGAAAAGAATCTTAATGCTAAATAACTATGCGTCAACTTGTTATTTGTTGATAAATTTTACATTTAAAAATAATTTAAACAAAACCCACTATCAACAACAATACATCGCAATATATTCTGAGATTTGGCTCAGCAAATTCATTACCAAACTTACAGTGCGCAAGGAAGGCAAATTCACCAAGCTTCCTCTTACAATATTACCTCAGTTTCATTTATACGAAATTGATGTGCTTTAGGTCGGGCATGTTCTTAAATAAAGTGGACACGAAACTATCAGAGACGGTTATTGACGTTATGTTTTCGGTTTCCTCATTTGCAGTCAGACATCCGTTTGTTTTTAGTTTGGCGAGGATGCCTTCACTTCGTAGGTACATCTCGGTGTTGTTAAAACTTGCATCTTTACAACACTTAACACCGTTGTTACACAAGTAGATTAAATTGCACTAAATGTTGCGGTTAACCTTCTTGGAATTGTTAGTGTTTCATGCGCACAGTAAATTTTGTGTGTGATGTTATGTTACGGCGAGTTTACATATGCAACTGACCTAAGATATCGCGTTTGTAACTCAAAGTTCATTCTTCTGGTTTTCGTCATTTGTTATCATTTGTTTAAATTATTACTGCGTATCTATCGTAAGATTTCTAGCCTATAGCATATTTATTTGGAGACTACAAAAAAGTAAAAAAGGCTTTTTAGTAATTCATCTCCACCTGCCTTCACGTAGAATATATGAATTCCTAGAAAGTTTAAGATAATGACGGCTATCGGTTCTACTTTCTTTCTAGTATTTTTGTATCTTAATATTAACAAAACGTTCTTGTTGAAAAGCAATTTTTAGAATACGTTGGAATGGCGCTGATAGACGCGCATGAAAATGCCGCAATTGAAATTTTTAATGAAAAAGGCACAGCAGACAGCGAGTGAATGGCAGTAACATGATTATGCAAAGCACGGAGAGCGCGGAACAATTGACATGATCTGTGATACAATTTCTTGTAATATTTAAACGTATCAGTTAGGTACAGGACGCGAGACCTCGCGTGCCAATTACATTATTTGCTCATAAATTTCACTAACGTCTGTCAATCGGGAATTAAATGTGCGATTTTTATGAATGTCAGGCATCGTTCAATCGTTCGATCAAAACTTTCCGTCAATCAACTTGTGACGGTCCATTTAAAAGTGTTATGAAACAAACTATTTTTGATCAGTGAGTGTTTCTTAGTCAAGAAGGAGTATTCGGTATGTACGGTATAGAAGTATTTTCTATAAGCGAAACTGAAAAAAATATTTCTATTGTATGTACTTACATAAAAATATGAACGAGCAACTGAGAATCATATGATTTTGAAATATTTGATTTGTGTTTAGAGTTCGATTACAAACAAATAACTTTTTTTCCAGACCGGAATGTCTAAAAGACATTTCGACTTTATCCGCAAGAAATATGATTACTCGTTGGATAAAGGACCTTCGGTCTGGAAGTCATCGAAGTCCTACCATCCCAAGCACTCCTGAAAATCATCCTTTTACCCGATTCAGTCCTCGTTATCAAAGTGAAGGAAAACGCCAACACAAAACCAAAACTAAGGATAACAGGAGGCACTCCTTCAACAATCGTCAGCTGACACCGCCTGCACAAAGACGAAGGTAAGTTTTCATGAACGCATTTTTTACGACTTAAACAATCTCCGATTAAATCTAAATTATGAATTCTCTACATTTCTCATGGCTAATGAGCTCCGCGAATTTCAATAATTAAATAAAGCACAATTACGATTTTTCCTTGTTCGAAATGAGATATGCGGTCGCATGCGTTGAAACGCTATAAATTATGCTGAAATATTTAAATAATTTTGTCGAGGTATGTACACATGAATTATATGCAATTAAAACTGAGCACAAATATCAAACGCTTTATATGGAAACTAGGTGACGTAAATCTGACTTGTGCGCTGCAACGGAAATGTCTAGTCTTCCGAGTGAAACGTCGATTTTTAAATTTAAACCTAATTTACTTTAAATTGATTTGAATGTTTGGGTAACTGCGGGCTTTAATTAATGAATATTAGATTTAATTAATCGCATTCGGTAGCTCTGAGATGGAATGCGAACGTCGGCATCGTCGTCGGCAGTTGTTTATTAATTTAAAATATTTATTAGATTTTTCATCCTATTAAGAGCTAAACATCTTCATAATAATTTCATTAATTGGTTTTATGATCCGGCTTGAATTAGAAACAAATAACGTGACATTACATCGTTTAATTAAACTAATAATTAGACGGCAGTAAAAACTCTTCCATTAACTAATTTGATTTATGGTGATAGTGTTTAGCGGGCATTAGGTAGCGTTTTCGTTATTAGTTATGCATATTAAGCTATAAAAGATGAGAGGTCGACGCGGCGGCGTGCGGTGAAATTTTTTAAATATTTCATGCTCAAATTGGAAGCTTCGAGAAGGGTACATCAATTTATTAGTATAACCAAGAATTTAATTTTTAAATGCAGAAGCTACTAGCCTCATAAATGAAAATCAAATTTAAAACCCTTCGAGTTGAGAACAATATTTAATTACAGTTGTTCCATTCTGACACTTTTAATAAAAGAAAACGAGCCTAACCCAGTGTATAATTTAATAAATTTATGAATGTAAGTGTAAGACATGACACTGCGCTCTTTTGTGTTTAATGTAAGTTTTAAATGACAATGAAATATTGTGAAGTTAATTAATCTTTGTAAATAAATTCTATTTTCTACATACTGTCGAAAGCCTGTTACAAGTTGTAAGCAAGCAATAGGTATAATCAATTTTTCTTTCAAAATTGTTTAGCCTCTATCCTTGTAATTTACTTACAACTTGTTAGGCTGCAGTAATAAATTTTGCCTTGTGGTTTTTGAAGGTAAAATAAAAAGAGTTCCTGGCAATCTGTAATTACTGATTGTTTTCTATGTGAATTGCTTACATCTCTATTTAACTTTTCAAGATCAAAGAGTAAGTCTTCTTGAATCGTTACGTTCTCTCACATATGTAAGAGCCTTGTTTTAAATGAATAGATTTTGTATTAATTTTACTAGGTACTTTAGAGTCGCCTTTTATTTGTCAACTTATTATTGTCTCTGGCATTATGAACAATTACGTTCGTACTGCGACGTTAATTAATAGAACTGCTCTTGTGCTTATATAACAATTGCTTGTGCATGCAAATTATAGAAAGCATGCAAAAGTTATGTTGACATTTACGCGAGTATTGTGGCGCGTTCCAGTTTTTGCACATAAAAATCGCGCTTTGCATTAGTGCGATTTTTCAAAGGCGAATTATTGTTAGTGGTTACGAAAGTCGAGCGGTAGCTTTATTGCTGCCCCCAAAGTGATTTGTAGTTAAGAAGTGCGATTTTGCAGTTCATCGAAATTAACTATCTGTGTATGTAGCACGTAGCAGAACAATTTTGAAATTGAGAGGCGGGCAAAGTGTAAGTTGTAAAGCTTAATAATGTAATTAATAATAAATGTGATAAAAACTCGCTTTAATTTAGACTTTTACTTCGAACAAAAAATGTATTAGTGTAAAGGCCTCATAGAAGGTTCTTTAATAGCTTATGATCTCATGTTTAGTAAAATGATGAGTAATCATAAAAACGCTGTTTGCTTTTTGCAATGAAAAGAGCATAAGCAAATATTTGAAACATTAGTTTTTGAGATGTATGATGAGATTTCGACTTAGCTGCATAACATTTAAATTAATTTCTGGAGTAGTCGTACAATTGCACTTTGCACTTATCTATTCCAGTTCAAGTATTGACACAACTATTAAATTCACCTTGTATATGTTATGGGCCATGTAAATAATGAAGGCATTGTGCATTAATGCCCAGGCACTCTGCATATTAACTAGAGCTTTTGGACAATGTGAAAAATATTAGTGTATTTGATTCATTTAATCACATTGCCCGGGCACTATTCAGAATGCAATGTGAAAATTTCTTGAGTACGTCTAGGATCAGCGCCTCTTTTACGTGTTACTAACAACGTAACCTACAAATTGCGATCAAGTATAAAGCCTGATTTATAAACTTTATGTTGTCGTTCGTTGTTGCAATTGTCATTAAATGTTTAACTAGGGTATTGTGAATCAGTAGAAACGTTTACAAATTTTGTACCACTGCAACGTCTAAATTTATAAACATCTTAACTCATTTCCTATATTTTAACATTTGGCGACAACTGCAACAGTAAACTGCATCGATTGTTCTAAATTAGGCTTAAGTATAGTGAGCGCGGTTTCTTTTTTAATTATTGTCATGTTTTCAGTTAAAGAAAATTCACCAGCTAATATGAATGCCCGTTTCAATTGTCGCTTAAATGAATTAATATCGACGAAGAATAAAATTTTTAATAAATCGGACTATTTGAAAATGATAGAAAAAGTTAAGCACACAAAAATAAAAACTACGCCAAAATCACCAAACGAGTATCATATATAATGTTGTAACCATTGGAGAATTAGAAAAACTTTTCGTATCAGTTAAAGAAAACAATTTTATTAAGTATACTGAAGAAATGTTCCAAATTTTACATGATACCCACATTTCCATTGTTCATGGTGGAAGAAATCGTATGGAAAGAGAATTAAACAATAAATACAAAAACATTACGCGGGAAATGGTTGTCATTTATCTGAACCTGTGTGAAATTTGTCAAAAAAATTGAGCGTTCCTAAGAAGCGCTTAGTAGTAAAACCAGTTGTAAGTAACGAAATGAACTCAAGATGTCAGGTTGACTTAATCGATTTGCAATCGGAAGCCGATGTGAATACAAATTTATTTTCGTATATCAGAGCCATTTGACTAAATTTGTTTAGTTGTAGGCTCTTAAAACAAAAAGGGCTGCAAAAGTAGCATACATCCTTTTAAATATATTTACGATATTTGGTGCACCTAGTATTTTACATAGTTATAATGGTGGAGAATTTGCAAATAAAGTCATTGTAGAACTTCGTAGTATGCAGTCTGATTTGAAGATAGTAAACCCAGACTCTCACAGAGTCAAGGATCTGTAGAAAGGGCCAATCAGGATATAGAGAACATTCTCAATTCTTGGCTAGAGACCAATAATACCAGTAAATGATCAGAAGGCTTAAAGTTTGTACAATTAATGAAAAATAGAGGATATCACACTGGTACAAGCTGCAGCCCTTATGAAACCATGTTCGGTTCGAAATTGAAGGTTGGGTTGAAAAATTTCTTACCTCCTGAAGCATTGATCAGCATTTATACAGAAGAAGATTTGGAGGTACTTTTTAGAAGCAATGACGATCATGTTAATCAGCCAGATACTGAGGAAACTAATGCTATACAAGTCAGCACTACAAAAGAGTCAGTAATAACGACAGACTCCAACATTACAACTGAAGAACTTGAAAATTTGCTTCCTGATGTGCGTTTGCGTAGTAAAAGTAATTTGGCTATAAATTTTACAGTTCCCGAAGAATTGGCAAATAGTGAAAACGAAAATCAATCAGTTGTGTCAATAGTACAAAAGAAAATTGAAAATGTGGACCAAACCAGACAGAAGGCTCTATCAAGTTTTAAGAAACAAGCAATGCCATTTCAAATTTGAAATATCCCGCAATCAACGTAGGTGATAACGTAAGGCTTCGCATTCCAGATGTTGACCGAGTTCGCAGTGATGGCAGAAATATTTTGGCCGTTGTTCTCGCTTGTAAAGATCAAAATAATTACAAACCGGGCACTAAATATGGTAAATTATGCCAACTGTATTCAAGAAACCAATTTATCATTTCCAAATAAAAATTCATTGCTGTTGAAACAATACCTAACACAGAAATTTCACTTAGAGAATGCGCAAGGATGTCATTCTATTTCAGGAGGCTAAAGTTACAGTAGATGCTGTGCAAGAGTGGATATGGTACTACTAAATGCAAATGTCGCAAAGAAGAAAAGCAGTGTAACTCCAAATCCCACTAAAGTCTCAGTTGTTCTAATAAATGGGTTTATAAATATAGAAATATTTACTGTTTTATAGCAATAGAAAACAATATTACTATTATCATTAGGGTAAAAATTGGTGACACCTTGGTAATGTTTTTCTATGTAGTTTGCAACGGATTCTTTAAACGCACTATTCCAACAGGATAAAGAACTCGTAAATGATATCCATGGAGGATAGAAAATCTAACTGCGCAAACCATCTTAAGAAATGTACTTTATTTTGATTTTTTATTGTTACAGTATTTTTTATACCAATAAATTTGTACCACCCTAATATTTTGAATTATGTTTCGTATTTTGTAATAAAGTGATGAATATATGGTAACAATTTGTATCTTTATCAGAAAAACTACACTGCCCAAACACCATGCAGCACTTATGCATACTGCCCAGACGATGTAATAAATTCAACGATAATTATCACTTTGCGCGACTGTTTTGGGCATTATATACCCGGGCATTATACATAGTGACCTATTAATTACATTGTCCATAACATATACACCAAACGCCATAATTTGTCCACTTTATATAACTACGTCAAAGCGAATTTATATGTATAAATTAATTAACCCTTCTGATTACATAGTTCAGGAAAGTAATGAAATTTCATTTTAACAATTTGTTATTTTTGCCGATTTTTTAAAGTTTATCGGTTTAGTTTTATGTTCTCGTTAGGTATGCCAGCAGTCACATAAATCATAGTTGCCAGTAAAGTAAGACACGGTGAACTGCTGAGCTTTAATGATGACAATAATAATAGGAGTTATATCGCTTGATAGGCATTAGCATAGAATAATTGCTTCGCAGCACATATTATTTTTCCTAAATTATATTTTCACTGACATTTACCAATTATCAATTAGCCGCGTCCACAAATGCGGTTTATCTAATAACTTGTTTTATCCCAGAGCGTGTTCATTTTTAATCGGCAATTATCCTCTTACACAGCGCAAACTTTTATAAATGCATTTATCCGCTTCATTTGAAATTATAAATATTTCTTGCTGGCAGGCATTACGTTGTACACTTCTGTTTTGTGTTAATAACAGTATGATAATGTGCTCTGATTGAAATATCTCCAGGCAAGGCTACGTGAGTTTTTCCCTCTGTTGGTTTTGCCTGACGTACTCTGGCGGATTTTTTCCGTTCCTTACCTGCGCGCTATTTACTCAACGCACAAGACAGTGTAAATTATAGGTTCGGAAGTGTGTGAAGTACGATAGCAAATTAAATACGCTTATTGTTTTTTCGACCTTGCGGAATAATTATAGAGCGAGAAATTAATTTCTGACCCGCATTAAAATTTGATAATGTTTACTCTACCTCGCCGAGCAAATTAATAATGCAAAAGTCTTTTATTAAAGAGATAAGGCAGACATTCATTGCATTTGAAATTCCATTTTGCATCGATAATCACCGCTCATTTTCATATTAAAACGCGTTGAAGCATTTATATTTTATGTTACGTTGACATAGCATGACATTGGTTTTATATAAACTTTATTCCAACAACTAGTTTCAAAAAATATTCTTACAGAATAATTTAGATTTCAATACAATTATAACTAAGAATAAATTAAAGCAAGACATGAAGCACAAAGCACAAACTTTTTTTTACATAATTGAAGGCTCACAGTATTTCTTTCAATTACGCACTTATTAAATCTTATGAGTAAATAATCGACGAATCGCATGTTCGTGTTAGGGAACTACTACTTAATATCATTAGTAACAATTCGAACAAAAAAAAATTGAACAGGCTGTATTTTACACTATGAATTATAATTTTCCAAAGTAATGAAAAGCTGGTAAAGTTTGTAAAGTAAAAGTCGACATAAAAGATTCACGTGCAGTATAGGTACGAGGACAAAATAAAAAGAAAAGCTTCGTCAGCGTGAAACGAGTTTGTAGTTATTCGGTGCGTCACTAAAAACGAGGAAACAAAGAAATGCGCATTGAAAACAGCCAAACAAACCGCTTTATTTTTACAATGCTTCTTAAAAATGCGCAGCTAGTTTCGGACATGCCGGAGCAACTCAAAAAAGCGCACAACCTTTGAAAGGACGAACAAGGGTCGACTTTAAAGCGACCAGAAACCAAACCACCGCCGCCGCCGTATTGTTTCTCGGATATTTCTTTTTTATTATTTTCAGTAATATGAAAGACGTGTACCGCTTGCCAAATGCGTTTGTTTAAGAGCGTACGAGAATCGTGCTGTTGTTATTATTAAAAATTGTTTAATAGTAATTGAAACATGGATATCTGGGATCTAAATTCGTATGTAGCAAAAGTAGGTGTTAGAATGTAGACACATTGCTCACGATCCCCCTATCTTAATCCCCTGTGAAAATAGCTTTTGCCAACACGAAAATATTAGTTGAGATAAGAGAGTATATACCTAAGCCGATTTGTTTAACTATACCTACCTACTTGTTGCGTGGTTTTTACTTATACAAAAGAATAAATATCCGGCACTCACGACACCATTCAGAAATGATCCCGAATTCATGTAGGACGCAGTTTTATGGTGGAAGGTTGGTTTAAGGTCAGATTCCTCTGTGCTAGGAGCAATAATAAAAACGTGACTCGTTCAAATTAATTTCACAGATATATCTCGAAGGAGGTGCGAATTTAAGGAAGACAGTTTCATGTCAGCGAAACCATTTTATTCCGTGCTCAATTACTTCCTATTTCGTCCCTTGTTCAACAAAGGCTCATTTCGAAACAAAAGATCGTGAGGATTTTAATTGGAACGTCTTCCGTATCATTTCAGTATTACATAAATAGTCGAAAACACTCAAAATATCTTTAGCCTGACAGTGATCGAGAAAGATTTCCATTTGCCTGAAATTTTTAGAACCATTACGGCTCTCACGATTCTGTTTCATGATTTAAAATAATAAGCGGCCATTACATTATCTGGAACGTTCCAACGGAAATTATATTTTTGAAATCAGCTCGGGTCATTAAAAAAAATCTGGCTATCATTTCTCACGCTCTTGAGTTCTTCACCCACCGTTACGGTCATGCATGTCAGGTTGCCTGGGTTTTATTTGCACAAAACAAACTATAATCGATGTTTTATTTACAAATGCAGAAAAGTAAAAATTGATTATTTGCAAACGTACAAAAGAAAGGGCATTCGTGCTGAGCTTTATATTAATTAAAAATTACAGGGTTTTAAAGGCTAATCTAAAATTCCTCACTAAAAAATATAAAATGTGAATTGTTTTCTTATCATAAAGTGGGCACTAAGGTGTCCCAAGGCATAAAGGAGAATTTTTTTTCGAGAATTTAGATACGCACACCCTCTATTTTCATTCTATTTGACCTGAATAACTCAAATAATAAATATTATTACAATTGGATAATGATAACCCGTGTCGACTTGATGCCAAAATAAGACATAGAAATTAGTACCGAGTTTATTGAGAAAATAATACAAAATTCGCGCATATTGCAATCATTTAATACTTTTTATTTCAAAACATTATTGTTTAAATTTTCTTTTTAAAGTTTATTTATTACAATCTTTCCGCAACGTAATAAAAATTGCTTTTGTTCCTCTTCAACCGTGATTAAACCATGGAAACTTAATCGCTCTTTCAGCTGTATCGTTTATAGCCCTGAGTGACAAAACCTTATTTTTGGCTTCTTGAAGCGAAATGTTATTTGACCACAAAGTCGGACACTCGTGGAGGAAACTGTCAATTTGTAGGCGTTCAAAAAAGGATATGCTTTTGACTGAAATGAAGTCATCGATGTTTTTCTCTGAAACAAAAAAGAAGACACTTAATACAAATGTTAAATAAACAAAAGAAAATACTTATTTATATATTTACTTATGAAACTTACACAGCAATAAGTTGTTCCTTATTACTATATGAATTGAAAGTTGTTCTTTTTTTCATTTCCTGGAATCTAAAGCAGGCAAGAGATTACCATCCCAATGAACAGTCACAACATCTGGTACCTCGTTTTGAAAATCAACTTTTATGGCTTCTACGTGTTCTTTCCGTTGTTCCGTACGAATTGTTTGAATTGATGACTTGCTTATCGGAAACTCGTCAATATTAAGTCCAATTGCCTCAATAGTAGCTTCAAGAATAAACACAGAATCTCTCATACTTAACTGACACCTATCAAGCCCTGTCACTAAGTTTGAAGTAATGAAATCTTTCCGCATACATGTTTTACTTGTTCCTGGTTGTGTGGTCCCGATCAGAGTTGGCAAATCTTCTTATAAATCCATGTCTTCATTAGAATCAGATGAATCGTTTTGCAATGGTTCATAAAATGATGTCGAAAAAGTTGGTGTTTCACACTTCGCTTTTCTTCCTCTTTAGCTCTAAGCTCTTTTTCAGTCAGTCAGTCGACCTGGCTCTCTCTAGCCTGCAAGAAGATTCTGTCTTCATTTATTTTGATCAATTGAAGCGCGGCGACGTGTGCTATGTCGAACAGATTGTCTAAATCGTTCACAAACTCTTGTCGGCGCTGCTTAAAAACGTTTCGTGTTTTTTGTGCATTTTTTTGCAAGTTCCTCCAAACTTGATATAAGTTCACAAGCTTCTTGACAATAGTAGGTATGAGTTTAGTAGGCATACGCGCCTTCTTCCAATAAATAATACACTCGCGAATAGTAAGATTTGCACTTTCGTTGACAGTTAAATTCAATTCGCGAATGTTGTAAAACAAAGCTGCCAGACATTGTCCATTAGAGGGTAGTTTCGAGCCCGTTATTTGATGTTTTACGTCCCCTATTAAAAATACACTCCTTTTAGAACTGCGTAATTCCACTGACATGTTGACTAATTGAAAACAAAGCGTTTACTAACAGAATAGCAAGCTATTACAAGCACATCAACACATTAGCTAGCGTTCATATTAGTGTGCAAGTACTGAGATGCAAGTCGGCACGGGTTTCCGTGGTCCTAGATACACGAAATTTTATTTACATTTGTTTTAACATCATACGAAAAAATTAAGAGGGTAACTTAAATTTTTTTGGGACACCCTAGTGGGCACATTTTATTTATTAATTTGCTACCCGTTAACCTGGACAGAGTGTATCTTGCCTTCAAGATAAAACATGACGTGGCAACCATGTGCGCTCAAACTCTTCTGCAGAGCCGTGCTTACCGGATAATCTTCTTTAGGTGTTTCCTAATGAAACGCATTTTTCCGGCGAGGATTTTGTAAGTCATGTGGAAAAAATACACCGCTGATAGCGTTAATTGCATCTCATTTAGATGTT
Organism: Serrognathus titanus; assembly: GCA_039766575.1. Lineage (NCBI taxonomy): Eukaryota > Metazoa > Arthropoda > Insecta > Coleoptera > Lucanidae > Serrognathus > Serrognathus titanus. Next base: position 4,702,006 of record CM077911.1, read on the forward strand.
ACATGAGATAGCTGGTCTGCGCGGGCGCCGGACCTGCATTCCTGTAAATAAATCGAAAGCTTATTAATGCATGCGCATGTTAATTCTATTCTTATTTTCTGAGAGCAATTTCTGCTTCAAGGCTGTTTCTACGAATGAACGTGGCAATTGCGTAAAAGAAACATTTCTTTATCTATTGCATTTTAATGTCGAAAGCTTCTCCTATTGTTTTTTAAATTTTGCTCATTTGTTGTTGAAAATTCCGGCGTTTTCGCTTTGTTTACATTAATCCCATTCTATTTCACATCTGCGGCTATATACCGACTAATTGATAGCGATCCAAGCATGCAAGAAATATTACCGACATAAATCTTAATAATAACTACCTTAGCTTCAGAGTTATCTCTCATTTGAAAAATTTTCCCCGAGTTGAATAATAGGAGACGCGCACATCTTCGCTTTTGCATTCAATAGCCTTATGGTAAGGAAGGAAGGAGGACATATTCGCGCATATCTAGTTTGAGAGTTCGACACTCTTGTTTTCATTGCAGTTTGCGACGAGTTTTTGCAGACAATTATACGTATAAGAGACGAAGAGTAAGCCTAGTCTGGATAAGTGGTATGTCTAGCGTAGTTTGGCCGTCGGCTGTCTGTTGCCCCAGGTCGTACTATGGCGACGAGGAGGCGCCGAAGGCCGCCCGGTGTTCACTATCTTCGCTGCACGGAGCGATATCACTGTGCTGTGACACGCATTTGCATTCAGATTACGGGATGCGCTAAAAATAACGTGTAATACTCGCTGAATTATATTTACTTCTTTTTAATGATAAACAAGAAGCGTATCATTAATAACGTTCGCGCCATCTTCGTCACTCTCCTTCTGGTTCTGGCCAATGGCTCAGGTCTTCGTACCTGATGGTACGGAAGTTACCCGAAAGTTTCGCGTTTCTTTTTGCAGTTCAGACTTTTTTGATTAATTTTCGTCCTTTATATTGAAGACGCAAAGATGAATTTTCTTTTTTTAAATCTCTACACAATCGCACCGTATACAAGGCGATCAGCAATCAATCATCAATACTTTTTGTCTCTAATTAGTAGATGATGATCTTTTTGAATTTCAGTTGTTTACGATTGTAAAAAAATTCACTAATTAATTTCATATTGACAAATAAACAAATTTAATCTCGACAAACAAACAACAGTCAAAAGAACTGGAGGAGGTGTTTAAGTTGGTACAGAAATCTAGATTCTCCAGTCTTTTTGACTTTTAGCGCCAAGTTTAATTTAGAGAGAAAATGATTGCAGAGTTTTCTTATCTTATTTTAACGCCATGTAATAATAAGGGATAGAGATATTCTGAGAGTGCTCTGGAGCAGATAATCGAAAACGCTATAAGTTTCACACACTTGCACACGATTGTACATTTTAGTCTGAAGAAATTAAACGAGGTAATACAGCAGAATATTCTTTTTTTGAGTAGTGACAACAGATTTTAATTAATTATCCCCGCCCTGTCTCCACAATGTAGATTAAAAATTCACACAGAACATGTCCGTCGCCCGACTTACCTGATTTCATCTTACAACGAGCATTAATTATAAACAGTGAACTTTATCAAAGCGCGCGTCTATTAATTAATTAATAAATAACATTCTGAAAGTTACCAGTACGAATTCATTAACATTCGAGATTTATGCACGGGCCAGTGACTGCCATACGGTTTACGTGTGGCAGGCAACAATGTTACCTTAATGACGACGACCAAGCGCTTGGAATCGACCTTGATGCTGCTGCGCTGCTAATGCCTTGCAGCAGACATCGTTTCCGACGTTCAAGACCTTTTTTAACTTGAAGTAAAAGAAGCATTATATACCTGCAGTTTCGTGGGTTTCTGTTATTTCAATTTTATATTAGAATTTATTCTTGTGGAAAAAATTGTTTATTTTCATTTATTGGCAGAGATAGTGCAACACCTATCTATGTATACAACATACATACTTGTTCAGATAAAACAATCGAGATAAAATCAAATTTTATGCACGCGCTGTTACCTTTCCATAGTGAACATCAACCCAAGCAATTGGTGAGTTTCTTTTTAATATTATAAAAAGGTAATAAACAGTACAATGTAGACCGGAGATTTGCCACATTTAATTCCAAACCGCTCCCGGGCCAAAATTATTAAAATTACGATAATTAATATACCTAAAATAATGAAATGCAAATTATTCCTCGTATTATGTTGCAGAAAATATTCTAGTCCGCTATCCTCAAGGTTAATAACGATCTGCTCTAATATAACATTATAGAAGTATTAACATATTCATTACTGTGCATTTTTTTAACGTTATGTGATGAATATAAATCAGCCAAGGGTCTTATTCCTGTGTTATATAAATATATTATAATGAATGTGCGTTTTATTGTCAGCGTGCTAATGTTTAATTCAGATATGCAAAAGAATTTATAATTAAATAATTGTAATTGCAAAGTGATATCCCAGCTACAATACTCGAAGTTACTATAAAATGTAAGAAATTATTTTAGGATAAACGAGAAAAATTTCAAATCAATTTCATTTAATAATGAATTAATGAACACTTAAACAATTCAGAGTTCGGTTTACAGTCGTTCCTTGTTTGTTTTATTTATTATAGCCTATAATTAAAAAAAACTATAAGAAAGTTTTGAACCATCGTATTTGATGGTATGTAATAATTTTTTATCGAAATTTTTTAACTCTGAGATTATCTCTATTAACAATCTGGTATTTCGATCTCGGATCTTGATAAATAATAATTAATACACCTTATTAGTATCTCTTTTTTGTGATAAAGTTAGAATTCGTTAGTGATGCTTATATAACCATCGGCGTGCACACACATCTACATTCTAGTTTAAATTCAACGCTGAGCGCAAACCGAGCGTCCATTTTGTTATTTTTGCAGATTTAAATCACTTTCCTCATGTTTATTGTATATATGTAAATTTCACCGGAGAATTTAAGGTGACAGCGCGTTCGTCTCTCTTAGCCTTTGAATTCTTTTATCGTGCGGCGTTAATTTCATGAATCATGCGTAAAAAATCGAAATCAAATCTCAAGCGTTTATTTTCAACGAGTTTAGCAGTTTATTTTAAATTTTCGTTGACTGCGCTGCGAGTCGCCGAATTTTTTAGCTCGGGTTCCCGAAAATTAACCAACTATTTGGAATGTAACCGATACGGTCTCAAACTTGGGATCCTTTCAACGAAGCCGGACGAGATAGATAATTCAATAACACTTACATAATGGCTAAAGTGAAGTACTTAGAGTGAATTCAGCTGCTTAGACCACGTCGATTTATTATCTAATAAATTCATTTTACTCAGGTTTTCGCTATTGTAACTTGAATGGATTACTCAAGCGGAATAATGCGGCATGTACTGATGAATCAGATGAATTTGAAGGAGTAATAATTGCTTATATAATTATTTCTCTCTGAGCTAAGTGGTATTATTTGGTGAAGGTAGATTAGATGCTTTATCTGATCTAGTTTTTATTGAGCCGAAGAATTTGGGTTATATGGATTCAGGATACTTTCGGGAGGAACAATTTATGGCAAAAAATTTTTAATTAGAGCCTTATGTGTTAGTCATAATTGTAAAATCATCACGGAAGTAGCAACAACTATCTTTAAGATGAATGTATTTTCCACAGTTCGTTTCTAACGTAGCCTACGGAGGTGTTCGTGTTCCCTGATTTTCTAATATATTAACAGGAGATACTACATACATAAACCATGTAGAAAGTGACGACATCTTGCACGGTACATTCTTACAATATATTATTACAGCACAGCCCATCAATTTACATAAACCAATAAATCAACTAAAAATATCATAAATGAAGTAAAATTGCAGACTATTAAATCATGTAACGGGCGAAGAAGAAAAAAATGGTAGAGTGCAAAGTAACTGTATTTACCGGCGAGATATATAAGTTACCTTAGAGCACCTACTCTCCGATGAGTAATTAATGCCCCCTGCGACATAAATTCGGCTTAGAGCGAGTTTATACATGGTACGGAATGCATTTGTCGGTCGAAGACTACACCTACGCTAACCATGAGCAAGTCTCGGCGGTTAAACAGGCGAGAATTTGCTCATACTCATGGCCATCATTATTACAAGACATGTGTTCACTTATATACGTGGAGGCCCCAAGGAAAAATACCCAACCAATTTGTATTAGATTTATGCGCAATTTGATCCCCTGCGCGTTTCAAAGGACGTTGACATGTTTTCTTTATTGCCATAATTGTTTCTGAACTGGACTATACTTTTATGTGCAGCGATATCAGTCAAACGCAGCAAGAGGTATTTTGTATATACATACATTAGCAAGTCACATCAAATATTTATAAGCTCTTAACATATTAAAGTAATTTAGAAATCGTATGCTTTTAAAGGAATATTTTCACTATCAATTAATTACTTTTCCTTACGCTTTTGAAGCTTTCGGGCAAAAAATAAGGTCGTCAAGGTGAATGAAACGCGTAGTATTTCCCTTTCGTCTTAAAATAGCTCGTAAGATGGATCATTTGCATATCGAGATGATAAACTGAAACCAGTTCCTCAAACTTCTATTATTATCCTGTGTCACAACACTCGGAATCACTGTTAGAAACATTTCTCTACTTGAAATAAAATAATCTTTAGAATGAAATAGAATATTTTGCATTTTAATTTTTGTATTAGTATTTTTTATTTTATCTTATATTTTGTAACGCTTTGTTCATGAATTAACAAAGAATAGTTACCAACAACAGTTTATCCAGTTTATCCAGTCATACTGTGTGTCACTACAGGCAGTGGTTTGATACCCTTGTGTTTTCCGTGCATTGAAGTAACCAACGAAATTTATATTGTATAGTTTTTCATGTAAGTAAATACTTGTTGCTGTTAAGTGTTTTATTAACTTCAAAGAAATTCGCGAAGCAATATTATTTAATTTCCAAATACCTTGTTGCAATCAATGCGTGTAAGAGTCAATGTCAAGGCCGACAAGAATGCATGCACACATGCCATATTTTACTTTGAAATTACACTTGTTCCGTTTTTACGCTGCTAATAAAAGCTGGCGTTTCATGCTGAAAGCGTTTAAGGCCACTTAGGTGTACGTCTGAAAAGTGTTCTAATGCGCTTGCCATTACGGGAAAGTTTCCTTCGCCTCGCATAATTCTGTTTTGATTGAATTCTAATTTCACGTCATAACCGCATTAAACGCGGTCTTTGTAAATGGACAGGCCTGAATCGCAGATAAACGCGGATGATGTGACAGCGCGTATTAGTCTCCGTGTAAATAGTGATTGGTAATAAGAAGAAGAAAACAATGTAATCGGGAATGACAGACAGCAGGCTGCGCTTAGTGCGAAGAGGCGCAAGGGGAACACCACCCGCTGGCCGCTAGACTCTACATTCCATCCGATTCCCATATATTCAATCACATCGAAAATTCAACGGCCTCTCTACATTAGTGGAATATGCTAAACATAGCTGAGCGCAGCCAAGAGATTCCGTATCGCATTTCTATCGGTTCATTGGCGTATGCATATTTCTCATGTAATTTTTATTCAATGGAGCATTGATGACTGTCAAATCTAATAAACTTGAAGAAAGACATTGACACGCACGAAAACTTACTTGATGTATGGAAGATATCGACTGCAAGCTCTGTTTCTTTAATAGGCTATTGCGTAAGAGCCGAGGTCATTAATACACCTCTCAACACCAATAAAATGTAAGCATGGATTCCCAGGGGCACAATTCAGTCTCATATCAAGTTTTAATACACTTACTGTGTAATCAAATATGAATTTCATTAAATTCAAGTTTCCTAGTTACTGCACATTATCATGTTTCATAAATATGATGTTTCTCTTTTATCACAATTATTTTGCATCGATAGTTTGATAAAAAGTAAAAAAAGATAATTTTCTTTCTGGCTTCAAATAATATTTTAAAGGTTGAATTGATCTGCTTTTGTTTGCTTTTTATAATTTATATTTTATATCAACTAATTATATCGACTGTTTCATTGACATTTGAGGAAAAAATGGAGAGAGGAGAGAGATGGCTAAATGGGTGTCAAATGCAAGAGTTCGGCCTCGCTTTGCATTCAAAATATACGTGTGCGCTTCAATTAAATTTTTGAACATGCACACGATTTCTTTCAATTTCCAAATCTTCCAATTATGGTGGATATTACTATGGTCCATTATCTGAATTCATTAAATAATTTTTATTTTTTCGAATAAAAATACTTTCGTAAGCATTTAATTCCCTGTTATTTGATACCTCCTTAATAAGTTTTAAATTATCCTTAATAATAATGTGTCCAGTATTGTAAATATGTTGGGCAACACTTGATTTCTCAAACCTATTATACCGGTAGTGACTTAAATGTTGCTTAAAGTGTGTTAATATATTTCTTTTTGTTTGTTCAATATATTTATTAGCATATTCATTACATTTAATTTCATAAATTCCAGATTTCTGCTCAACTTCAACTTTATCTTTCGGGTTTCCCAATAAATTCTTTATGGTATTGTTAGTGGAAAAAGCTAATCGTAAGTTTTGAGTTTTGAAAAATATGATCCAAACCTTTAGTGCAAACCGGCTCATTTGTGTAATATAAAATATTATTTTTGACTTCCAATCAAACCTCGGATAATCGAGGCTCTATAGCAAGCTTACAGAACATCGTACCAATCTCCTTAAAAACTATGAACGTCGAATGCATCCAAATCTTACTATCTACTTAAAAGAGAATCCGAGATGTAACTTATTTTTTTTTTTGGAAACCACAGATAAAATGTCCACGATGAGTTTTTCTGTAAAGGTTATGTCATGAATTAAGATTCCAACTGTAAACACATTTGTGAGTGCACGCCTATGCATTTAACCAACTTAAGAAAAATTTTCAAAGGCGGGAAATTCAACTTGTCCTCAATCATTTGTGCTCATACTGTATATAAAGTGTTAGGAAAGAGTTTATACATGTATTTCAGCCTTATTGGGCCTCATCAGAACTCTGTATCTTAAAAAAGTTTGATTTATTGAAAAATTTAGAAAAACTAACCCCTTTTTTGAATTTCTAAAATCCCAAAAAAAAAGAATCAGAATTAATGATAAAAATATGAAATTCTTTTGCAAAATACATAAGGAAAGCGATTGCAATCTCTAGCAAATTCACAAAAGTGACATTTTTAATATTTGTTTGGTGTTACTAAGGCAACAAATTGACAATTATAACATCAAACAAATATTAAAAATGTCACTTTTGTGAATTTGCTAGAGATTGCAATCGCTTTCTTTGTATATTTTGCAAAAGAATTTCATATTTTTGATAATTTGATAAAAAAACCTACACTGTTGGACGGGTAAAAAGCAACAATTTTCAATAATGAAATACAAATATTACATTATTTTCAAAAAACGGTAAAATATTTATTCAATTTACCTCATAAGAATGCTTCGCTCTAACATTTTTGAGATTCAACAGAAAATCACAGAAACTTTTACTCCCGGCGATTACCATGTATTAGAAACTTCAGCGTCTTACGCGATAAGTGAAAATTAAACAAACGGCGCTAAATGACGAGCACAGCGCACAATAAATAAATAAATAATAAATAAATTAACAAATAAATAAATATTACTTGCGCTTCTTCGTCTTCTGTAACTACAGAGTCCAAAATTGGAAATTATAAACGAAAATTGTTGTAAAACAGGACTTGATGGCAATGTGATTCAAGTTAATAATAAACATGGATATATGTAAATGTTGTCGCCTTGTGGTTCCGTTAACTGACTTGATAATAAAATATCCTGCAAATTACGCAAGTCCACCGACAGCTATCTAAAAACGGTATTGTCTTGGGCGATCGAGATAGCCATCCACTTGTCACTTTAATCCGGAGTTATGCATTTTTAAGTTACTGTTACTTCACCAGATACTCATCAGTAATATATTACGAGAAGATAACTAATGTTGATGCGTAACTAGGAATGTTTAAGATGAACCTGTTCTTTTTTTTCGGAGCCACCTTACCTTTATTTTTTCGAATATTAAGGCTAATGTACGAACAAAAGAATTTGTGAGAATGAGAACGTTAGTCTCCTCCCCCTCTGCCTCTCTGAACCGCATATTTCTGATTAGCGGAAGGCAGCAGCAATTTAAATTTTTAAATTCTGGAAATTGTAGGTCGTTAAGGCGACGCCTAATGTAAATCTTATGTACGACATAAAAATTAATTCGAATTTCTCGGCTGGATATAATTAGATGTTCGCGCCGTGGAACTTTCGTTTTCAATTCGAATTGCTTAATGAATTATTTTGTCACAGTAAAAGCCCATAAATTCTGGTATGCCTGGATAATCATCTTGTAGGCGCCGGTTATTTCATAAGTGAGTAAAATTCTCACTGACACAGTTCTTATTTACAAAAGCTTCAACTTTGAGGACTCAAGAAACTGAAGAGTTTCGCCTTGCTTCGATGGTACTTCTTACTATGTACTCCTTCATTCAAATGTAAGATTGAAAACAGGTAGTCAAAGACCTTCACCAGCGTGCACACGTTGTTTGTGACGCTTGTCATGACATGGTTCACGAAAGAAAAATAATAGCCATGTTATATCATTTCCACACACGAACGTTGACATTTGCGGAGAGTTTGCTTATAGAAAGCATGCGGCGTGTGTGTATATTTTGGCGGACTTTCAATTTCTCATTGCACGACGCCGTAAATTCGAAGAAAAGGATTTTTTCCGCCGAGGGATTTTGTTGTTCCGTTCTATTGTTCGGCTACGTGCGTGTGCATTGTAAGCAACACATCTGCATCGTCCGCCGCGTTGCTTGACCTTAGGTCAAAGAATCCGCGTTTAATCTTTTTAAGAACGTCGTAAAAGCGAAAAAGAATTGTTCATAAAAGTTAGATCATATAAAGAGGAATTTATACCGGTTATTGTGAAAAACATTCATGCCTGATATAATGGTACAAATTCCTCCGACGGATGCCTATAATATTTTAACAGATTTCTTTATACCTTATAAATAAAAGAAAATAAATAAGGTGAGATAACGTAATAATATTTAGAAATCTTTTCGAAATCAATCTTTTTTCAATTATGATTGGGTTGTTGTCCATAATTAGGTGATTTAATTGATAAAGTGAAAGGAATATTTCCTAATTTGTTTATATTATTTTACTTGCTACCGGTTTCGACAAACAATTGTCTTCATTGTTGCCGCCTGATGAAGACAATTGTTTGTCGAAACCGGTAGCAAGTAAAATAATATAAACAAATTAGGAAATATTCCTTTCATTTTTTCAATTAGTTTGCAGAAATAACGATTTATGATATCAGCTGCAGTTATTATTACGTTACTTGAAGTCATGTGGATTTGCAATAAAATATAAGGAAAAAAATAACGTGCAAGTCAATAAATACTCCGTATAAGTGCCAAATAAAACCAAACCAACATACTGCTGCCCTCACTTCTGGTATGACAGCTTAAAAGACGTGATGTCAGATATGTACATCCAGGTGTGCGCAGGCGGATCAATTGATGCTATCAAGAAATGCTCCAAATACGAGTGACCATCGAGGTTAAGCATTTCAGGAATGTAGTTTCGCGAGACCGAGCATACCACCTTCGAGCATCACCATAAAAAAATACGCGCATTATATGGCTTATCAAATCTCGAACGGCCGCATAAAACAACCTAAAATGTATTAATTTCTCCGTATTATTTTATTGCGGATGTAGAACGTGCTTTTGTGCTCTATCAAGGGTATAATTTGGAGTAATAACAGGCCTATAAAATGTTAACGCGCCGATATCTCAAAAAAAATTGTTTTAAAAAGGCATAAATAATGGACTAACCCAACATATTGGGTAGAAGCCAAAGAGAGAAACGAAAACAAGTTCTTGCTCTTCTTCTGTATGGACCTCATTCTCATTCTCATTCTCATTACATATACCCGAGCTTAAGTCTCAATTCACGTCATAAAATAATGTTATCAACTTATTAAAGCAAGATGATTCAACTCTTTCCACGTTTGGTAAGTACTCGAAACTAAGAAACTCGATGCACTCTCTTGTGTGCTATTTTTCTCAATATCATCGGCGTTTGGAATGCGAAAGAAAGTATAGTAAATCAGAGATTATTTAAAAAGAAATGTGTGCTTCCTTCCACGTTGCTAAATACCTGGGAGATTTAAACGCGTTACGAGAATAATAAGCATCGGAAAGACATAAAACCGTCGCGTTTTGTTACAAATCAAAAGGCATTTAAAATTCAAATTTAAAATATTCGCCATGAGTGTGTATATATTACGCTATACTTGGAAATAAACTCTGATATGAAGTGGCCTTCCTGCTATAAATTTCGCTCACGGCGTTTCTCTTTTAAATTTAATCCAGCGCTTTAATCGGTTGCTACTACAACTGGCAGGACAAGAAATAAATAAATTTTTAATAAATTAAATTATATTAGATTTTCATTTAAAATATACAGTGATCAACAATGTTTGTACTATTTTTTTTTAACCTTCTAATGCAAAATAATTTAATCAGTTGTGAATATGTTATTTTAAATATAGGCTTTAATTTAGTTATTAAAAATTCTGTGATGTAATAAATAACTAAAAAATTTCAATGGGGGCTTGAAATAGGTACAATTTGGGTCACTTGCTAATAACTGAGTTGCATGCAATTTATCTTCTGCATCGTTGCAGAAAGTCGCATATATCCTATTGTTTTGTCAAAAAGTGACGTGCACGGACTCCGCCGCCATTTAAACCTGCTGAACCAATATGAATATTTAAATTAAAAGATACCTACATCCAACACTTGTAACAATACAATTATTCCGATTAATGTTTTGAATACAATCCGCGCGCATGCAAATCTTAATTTCACTTTCTATTGAACACCTATGCGACACGTCCATTTGCATAATTTGATCTACATTCATAATAACTGATTTTCGTGGGCAAGCATTACACTTGCGTACCTACATTCTTTAGCGGAAGTAAAACGAATGTTATTAATTGTTATTATTATTATACTTGCCGTGAATCATTCCACACCTTTCGTTTTTCTCGGAAAACTCAATCAGTCAACCTTTTGCGTAAGCGATGACTGTGTACATGTTTTCAATACCTGAATAAAATTCACACGCGAAAGCTGAACATGTGAATTTATTTATGGGCTTTTGTTGTTCAGTATTCATATCACGCGTCTTTACTGTTTAAGAAACTTTGATGACCTGCTATGTTATGTAATAAATGAAATTAGAATCCATACGCAACAGGTGTGTCTACCACAAAGTAATAAAATTAAATCGATTGATTTACATTCAACAGCTTTACATAAATGTATGTAGAACTGTATTGTCTACATTTAGAAAAACTAAGCCGAACTTAAAAATAAATAAATAGATAAAATAGATAAATAGATATTTTTATGACGTACAACTTTGTCAGTGCTATTACTACTATAATTGAGAAAAAAGCGTCAGTGGAAGAAAGAAATTTCACGTGGTACCTACCCAATATGTAATAACAAAATGTTAACGTTTTGTTGAATTTTTAATGTCAATAATCTACTTAATACTCTTGTATTATCTACCATACAATATCATATCGTCCAACCTAGTGTACTGACTCAATCTGTATAGTATTTTAATGTTATGTATTTTGTATCGTCATTTTGTTTTCTTATTTCGCTATGTTCTTCTAGTAATAGTACTTATGAATACGTGAACATATCTCATCTCATTACAAAGCTTTTTAAAGTTCGAGGTAATGATTTGGAAGTCTGGCATACAAATAGAAATTCATTACGAAAGTTCTAATTCAAATTGTAGCAAATGAAAAATAGAAGAATAGTGCGTGATTTGCATCTTGGGATCTTTGTGAGGCCGGAGATGATTTATGTCCCTATGCCGGTGCAACCGTGAATTCCGCGAAATCACTTAGGTATATTCCTTTGTGACACCCACCTTAAAAGCTATCGCACATGCAGGTCTTCAATTCTGCCCGCAAACAATGCGTAAAAAGGTAGAAAACTAATGTAAATGAACTCGTTTTAAAGAAGTGCCTCTGAGCATGGCGCCAGTACACTCTGCATGTGTCGTAATGTAATTCTGTCACATTCCGATAGAATATTTGTCGCCTGCGCGGTGATATCTGTTCTTTATCACGCTAGCATTCAATTGATCGTCCAACTTCTTAGTTGGCGTATCTGAGCGTTTCTATAATACTCATATTTGACATGATTCATGTGGAACTTTCGTTTTTAATTAACGTCTGACGCGTTTAAATATGCACGTATTCGTTTTAGGATCCGCGTTATCTAAATAGATTCCGACTAACTTTGAATACGTTTGTGTTATCTGCTGTAAGAAAGTGAATTTTGTACATTATGTAATCAATTATTGGCTTGACTTGTATCGAAATTAAACTCGTCCTGATACCCTAAGCGACGCACGTATTTTCATAATCTATTCCTCTGGCAGTTAAATTCTAATCCGTTTGTTTCGTTATTTTGAGTTATGGCAAGAAATTGCAAAGGACATGTGCTATCTTTGTGTGGGTTTTCTCTTTTATCGGCGGTTTGTTTTCCTCGTTATATTTCTCACCCAATGCCAAGAAGACTGACAGTTATCGTTAAGTAATGGAGTGCCTTAATAAAGTTATACATTGTTGCACAATAAAGAAAACATTTAAACAATACTTACTAAGTGGCTTCGAAAATCATTCTTTTATCTTCTAATTGTTATGGTAAAGTTATTTTGTAAGATTTAATAATACTTACCCAAAACGAAATAAATGGAAGAGGATTAAATTAATGTTGTAAATTGTTACGTAAATCTCTCCGTCTGAATCACAACACTGCACATATAAGTGAAGGATTAATTAAGGTATTTATAATTTTAATTGGATGAATCTAATGAGACGGATAATAAGAAACGCGGTTTAATTTATGCAGCAAGAACAATGGAAACACCTGTTTTAGCTTAGAATTCACTCGTTCGTATATAAGACGGGAATTTACATGGAGATACTTAAAGAAAACCAACTTGATAATTGACAAAGATTGAGTGCATCCATTTTGTAACTCGATAACTAGCGAGGCTAAAAGCACGTATTTTATTGCTGTGCCATTTTTGCCATTTTCTCGTAACTTACTAGACGCTTTTAGATTGTTAGTTTGTTCCCCCGTTGCTAACACTAATGCGCAGTGTTTATCGCTTGCTGCTCATCTTTTCACATGCGTGATACGTGTACCGTAAAATTTATGCTTTCCGTTACCAAGAGACAGTTTTGAATAAACAGTGCAATTTGTTCTTGAGGAATGCAAGTCTGTTATTAGCACGCATAAATTGGAATTGCTGGAAACCTACACGAAATTTTATTCGAGATAATGACTTACTTGTGATTTCTGCATGCTCTCGTGCAAGTTTAAAGCAACAATATGTTTTCAAGTAGTAACGTACAAATTTATGATAATTACATGAGAAACTCACAATACCATGATATTTATGGAAGGAAAATATTGAGAAAATTTATCCAGTTTGAGAACCTAATTCGTTTTCAAGTAGAAGCAAAAGAAACTTTTTAAAGGTCGTGAGATTTATAACATTGTTATTAATTTAAATGCCACAAGAAAAAAAATCGAAAATGAGTGAGTACGAACATACAACATAGCCGGAACTGTTGGCGCCGTAAACCCGTTTAATAATCAGTAGTCAGTTCATAGCGGACCCACTTTCTCCTAAACGAACTCGACCCCAACATCGAGATGCACTTCTTAGATCCTTGCCTGTTACGTCAGGGCCGTAATCATTTTAATAACAGCGAGCGGCGTTGATTTCATTACGAATGTCATTGTCCAGTAGAGAAACAACAAAGAGGAGCTTCAAGACTGACTTGAGTCCGTTTGTTCCGACGACCACGCTTTCTTTCATTCCGTTTCGAGGCATATTTTACGGTGAAGAAACAATCGTACGTAACCTTCGTGGCTCGGAGATGATAGGTATTAATATTCATTAAGGCGGTGTTTAATCATCCCGTATTTTGTTTTCTAATTGTGTTAGACAGTCGTTTAATGATTTGTTGAACTACTGCGTCGACAAGTGTTTGTTTATCGTCACCGACCTTTTCGTGAAAGTGAGGTGAAACACTTTTTTCTTAGAAAACATAAAGCTCAGAATTGTCGATTTTAAGTTGAAATATTTTCAGAAGACGTGGTGTAGGTAAATAAATCGTGAGCTTGCGATTCGGTTGACATTAACATTTAAAGACGAAGTCAAAACTTGTACTATCGCAGATTCCATCATCTTGTAGTCAATGTCATGACCATGACTTCAGTCACGGTTCAACTCCATTATTGCGTTAGTAGCTTATGACTTTTTATTTATATGGTATTTCTTGCAACAAAGTTGCTTTTTAGTTATAGTCGACGAGCATGACGTGAGATTGTATTCAAACGTGGTAACCTTGCGAATTGCAGTTTTGCATTCAATAATACACAATTTCATTAAAGCAAAGGCAAAGCGTTGGTATCACATTACAACAGCTTGACTTGCAGAAAAAAAATTAATGAAACTTTGTAATAACAATAAGTAAGGAGCGAGCTTCTTTTTGTATAGTTAAAAGAAAGCACTAAACAAGGACGACACAATTTTTTCATTTCATTTTGAGTTTCCTTACAAGCCCCCTCCGCAACTAATTATTTTTAGAACTCTGTTAAAGATATCTAAAAATAATCCGAAGTGCTTTTATATTTTAAAAATATTTTCTTTATCGATGGCCGTCGCATTTCTTGTAACAGCGAGCGGATATTCTACATGTTTCATTAAGTGGAAGTACACCATTACTTATCTAAACGATACTTTGGATATTCTCACACACATGGTAGATTTCTTTGCTTTGAAGGGGTCAAGTACGGTAGCTCTTGCTAACACGTGGATCTCCGCCGTTGAGACGGTTAAGGATTTTAGTATTAAGACGTCTACAGCCTTATATAATTTATGCAATCGTTGAACTGTGCTTGCCTTCTAAAATAACTAATGGCCCTGTGCGCGCTCGTACTTGCCTCGAACCCTGCAAATTCTTAAATATGCGAACGTGTTCGATGAAGAATGGACGTAAACACGTTCTTTGTAATCGTAGATTATCCGCTGAAATATATTTGAACGTACTTAAGGTTTTAATCAGATCTTTGTGCGGACTTTCAGAAGAGCGCCTTTCGTTCCGCGTGAATTTACTACACGTTCAAATCTACTTAAGTACGAATCTAATAAGACTTGCTCACTTTTTTTTTCATCTCAATAAATTTACACGCAGTAATAAGTACGATATTTAAGATGAGAACAAGTAAGAAGCTTAGATTATTAAGAATTTTTTTCTAAATAAATTGTATGATCAGAGGGAAGCAGCTAAGTTAGCTACTGAAACGCTGAAATTTATTTTAGAGTAAATTTTGATTTAATAGTATTGAATTCGCAAGAGCCAATAAGTTTTTATTTTGATTTGTTATTATTTCCATTGAATGGTAATGTTGTTGTGAAACTAGAAAAGAAGGCGGTAATCAATCAGTTGCGTGTATAGATTTACACAACGGGTTTTACAAAACGTCGAAGAATATCTGTTACGAATTAAAAAAAATCGAAGTAAATTATGATTAATATTCCTTTGAAATTTGGAACAACAAAATCTCGTCCTACACATTGCTAACATTAATCGAATTATAATGTTATTTACGTAACGTTTGTGTACTTCGTTTTGTAAGAATATTGAATTCGTCACGAATATTAAATCAGTTTTTGTGTTGCTAATCCTATTTACCATGGGATGTTCATTAGAAATTGAAATAAATCAACTAATTTTATAAAAATATTTATTCATAAGTTATTATTGTCTCTCAAACGAACCGAGATCATAAATCAATTTAGAAAAGAAGTAAATAAAAGCGTACGCCATCTTTTACGTTTTTCCCCTAGAAATAACTACATACAACCTACTGAAAAAATTCCTATAAACCGAAGGCATTTTCTTTATATACTGGAACGTGTTTATCCATGACTAGGCTACGATTTGTTTTATTATAAAACCTTGTCATTGCCTTATAAGATGGATATTATCTTTCAACTTATTAATAATTATGTAAAAAAACTTTTCCAAACAGTGCATGTGTCCATTAAAAAGGAAGGAAACAATGAATTAAATGCGTCGCGTAATTAGCCAGCAATTTTATTTATTAGAGTCTCTTCAGTAAATCGATTCCGATGAAATTTGAATCCGGTTAATATTCTACGACGTTATGGTTACGGCCGTAAACAGGATCGTGAAGATTTACATTTTTCTGCTAAGTCCTTACCGAGAAGTAAAATCTCGCCGGGGCAATTACGTTATTAAAATTTCTGCGTTAGAATTTTTATGTCTGATTTTATGTTCGCTAATTATCTAAGAGTTTTCCGTTTTGCTTCTTTTTTTTGCAATTACGGGTAATTTTTAAACGTTAATAGTCGAGACCTGTCAGGACGTTGAACTACATTTGAAAATTATTTTAGAGAAAAATCCTTTATTGCGGATTTTCCAGGGGAAGTATGTATTACGGAATGTACACGCACGAGGATATGTGCATTGTGTTGGAAGTTACAGATTAAAGAACAATAAGTGCAAACAATACACCTTGAATTGCTCTGGTTTTAATTGATATAAACTAGAACAAACTTAGAAGAAATAAAACAGTTTACTTCTGTGCATAAATAGTTTCGTAACATACTATAATTTAACTGTCATTAGATTATACTTTTACGTTTATGTACAATTCGTATTAACTGCTTTGAAAAGTAATTGCATGAGGTAATCATAATATAATAAGCAAGTTACAGTCAGAGGAATATGTTAATTTGGTTGCCTACTCTGAACATTTAAAGTTTACTTGCACTACGCTCTGAAATGCATAATGTAAGCATAAACAAAAACAAGTTGTCTTATATTCAGAATATTAAACATTTCTCTTTGTTACGTGCAGTGAAATTGTTGTAATTATTTACGATGAAAGAAACGTGCGGTCATACGCATAAGTCTAGATGAAATTAAATTGAACATCATTCGTTATAGTCAAAGTGTACCGGGGATTACAATGATTAATTAGGTAATTAGATTTCCTCATGTGTCTCTTATGTCAGTGATCTGTAAACGTTTGTTTATCACATGCATACACAAATGAACTAGAATAAATTGTTAAAAAATTAAGGAAATTGTTGTTTATAATAACAAAGGGGAGTATATCTATGTGAATTTCTTACTGGTGCTAATCGTTAAGAACTAATCTAATATTAAAAAATGTGATGATTTAAAAGTACACCAATAAAATATAATTTCAAAATTACCAAACCAATTAAATTCCTATCTTTCTAACCGATCTGTTCATTCAAGACGAACAGAAAACGAAACAAAAACACCTGTAAAGAAGATGGCTCCTACTTTTTTAAAATTTCTTGAACGTAACGTTTACAGATGGCCTTGAATTTTACCAGTGAAGATGAAGGCCTTGAAATCTGCTTTCGCTACAAAATGAGATGTGATCTGTGCTTCGGCCATTTTTTTTAACGCAAAAATCTTTCCACTTGACTCGTCTTTGCTCAGTAGCGCGTATGATAAATTAATCGTAAAATCGACCGTCAGCTTTGCTCATGTACACAAAGTTCTGCGTCACTTTCAGTTCCCCTTAATTGATAAGTGCGAGCACTTTAATTGAATTCCGATATGATGAAAATTACAAAGTACTTTTTTCGGTTCTTCCAGGCTGCATAACAAATGGTTTTGTCATAAATGATTTAAAAGACGTTCGACTATATCGCTATAGGAAGCTTACACGATTTCTTAATTAACCGGTCAAATTAACCTCCAAAGAAACTCATGGATCCGTTAAAATTTAAATGACGCGCTCACATTGTAGATGTTTCGTTATATATTTTTTTTTCTCTTATCTGAGATGATTTAAATCGGTTCTTGCATCGATGAATATGATTTACTGCGCAACAAAAAGCTTAATATCCTGTGATATCGTCCTGGACTTGTAATCATTTATTCAGTGAGAGTTGAATAAATGATTTAAGTGCACCGACACAATGGCTTATTAATGCGTATGTCACAGTTTCACAATTAATATAATTAATGACGGCGGACGTTTAAATAAAATTAAAGCGCACCTGATCGTGATGAATTGTTATTACCGGGGCCCCGACATTTGCGCACTGTTTCGGCCTTTAATAAAAATGCAACTCCGGGAAAGAAATTCGCCTGATAATCAATCATGATCACACAAGTAGTTTTACATACAATAGGTGGGAGCATTTAATCAACGAAAAAATGCGACTTTGATTATTCTAAAACATGCTGCACCCTGCATTTATTATTTGGATGATTACAGAAAAATTTAATTGCAAGTTTTAATTTCATTTGGCGATTTATTATTTTTATTTCTTAGCAAAAGTATATCCGCAATACTAAAACACGCTATAAATTGCTAGAAATAAATTTTGTAATTACACGGTATCCATTGGTAAAAGAAAATTTAATTTGTTTAATCGTAGTCGTTTAGTTTGAATTTTAATTTTGGATTTCAATGTTTATAACTCATCTTATGAATTCAAGTATTTTGACCGTTTAATTAATTAAAAAAATATGCTTTTATACCTTAATCTTA
This sequence comes from Serrognathus titanus, assembly GCA_039766575.1. Classification (NCBI taxonomy): domain Eukaryota; kingdom Metazoa; phylum Arthropoda; class Insecta; order Coleoptera; family Lucanidae; genus Serrognathus; species Serrognathus titanus. Next base: position 4,720,755 of record CM077911.1, read on the forward strand.
CTCGTCTTATTGATTTTTACGTGCAACAAAAATCCACAAACTAGTACTGAAACGTGCTTAGCGGCGGCCTTAATTAATTTACGCCGGCAATTAACGCTCGTTTTAATTAGAATAATTACGTTTCATTAATCACTCGTATATGATAATTAAGCCATATTTAAAATGCGATTGGCTCGAAGCCGGCATCACACGCATAATCGAGAGCGGTCATTTTCACGATTCAATACTTCAAAGGCATCGTCGGTATTAAGACATCCTTTGCGTCCGTGTCTAACATATTTATTGAACTTGTAAAGCGATTAACCTGTCGACGTTACAAAATCATAAAACGAGGAAGTGTCACCGTTCATCGCACGAGAAATATACGCCCGGTACATATTTTGTATACATGAAACAGACTACAAATTATACCGTGTACGTGATAGGAAAAGAAGGCGGCGACGACCTTTACTTATGAGACGAAGACTGTGTGGTTTGTGCAATAAATTCAGCTAAAGCTACATTTTTGTATCTTCCAGTGATCACAGAACACTGTTTTTTTTTTTAATATTAAATTACTTTCTTTTCTAATTCGAAAATTTGAAACACAAACAAATGGAAATTTGGTTGTCACGAGCGCAGTTGCAACCGTAACACGTCTTCCGAACGGCCTTACGTAACATTGTAGTCGATTTAGTACGCATTAGTCATGGTGTTCTCTGCGGGGAAATTTGTTTGAAAAGTAGTAAACTGATACCACGTTTGGAAGAGTCCAAGGACGACGAAAACTTTCATCAAAAGTCCATCCGGTACGTTCCACCGCCTTGAGTTATGTATATCCACGACCGAGTAATTAGAGTAGAGTGCATGATTTTTTTATGTTTAAATTAATTTAATTTATGAACAAATGAGATGACTATATTTGTCTTTAGGTAAAAAAAAAGAAATACCCGGTGCGCATCGAAAGACCACCTAATGCGCCAACCCCAGGTGCTGTGTACGTAAAGGCGTGAAGTAGGATGGTCGCGCGATTTATTTGATGGTAATGCACTACAACGCCGCATATTTAAACAGTCTATAATGCTAAGAAATTAAGCGAAGATCCTGCTTTGAGAATTAAACTTTTTTGTTTCAGAATACTTTATTGCGCGCCGCATTGTAGATCAAGTATGTAAGAGCATTACGACTTTTTTCAACTAAATCATTGTCGCATAATATCAGCGAATCTTACTCAGTATAAAACCAAAACAATTAGCTAGAAATAAAGGAAACCATTATTTAGCTTTTTGGTTTCATTAGTTTATCATCAGACTTAATAGTTTTTTTTTTCTTTTTTGCTAATTATAGCGAACAATTTTTCTTTCTCTATTTTTAGGAGCAATGAAAACTCTATGTGAGCTTGTACTTGTAGTTTCGTTACTTAATTCTATAATTTTTTTCTTTTCTCCCTTTTCTTTTTGACATATTAGCTTAGGTATATTAATTTACCTGTGGTTATGTCTCTTTCAACTCTTAATTTATCTCATTTGAACATTCGGTCGCTTACAAATAAATTTAGTTTTTTAAAAAAATTTTTACTCTCACATAAGTATGATGTTATGGCGGTAAGTGAAACATGGTTAGCTGATGTGGTTCCTGATGATGCTGTGAATATTCGGGGTTATACTCTAATTAGGCGCGATCGCAATGGCAGAGGTGGAGGCGTTGCTCTGTATCTCCAACAAAATTTTACATATAAGCTCATACATTCCGAGTGCAATGATTTTTTGGAACAACTATGGATTAATGTCACCTGCAATAAAAAGAATATTTATATTGGTGTACTTTATCGTCCGCCTAACTCTAACTTGAGTAATTTTTTTGCTGCTTGTAATGACACATTAGCTGATTTCTCTGTGATGTGTGATCTACTGGTCGCTCTGGGTGATATAAATGTTAATTTACTTTCATGCAATTATGACAGTCTTTCGTTTACTTCAATTTTGAGAGCTTTAAACTTGAAGTAGCCTATAGAGGCACCAACACGCGTTGCACAAAATTCCTCTTCTTTAATTGACGTAATTATCACAAATGATGATGCAAATGTTATGAACAGTGGAACGGTTGATGTTCATGAGGTGTCGGATCATAGTCTCGTTTTTTGTCAGTTTGAGTTCAATATAACGAGACCCACTTCCGTCTTGAGTACGTTTCGTTCCTTAAAGTTTTTTGATCATGTTGCATTTTCTAATGATATATCTTTAATTCCCTGGTGGAACATTTTATTCCTCAATAATATAGATGATAAGATTGATTTTTTGAATTATTATCTTAATATTTTGTTTGACCATCATGCACCTTGGAGAACATCTTCGTTTTCTGGACCAAAAGCTGGTTGGCTTACTGATAACTTGCTACTCATGATGCAACTACGGGATAAAGCTCTTCAAAAATTTAAAAAAACCAACCTCCAAGCTCATTGGGATTATTACAAGCAACTGCGTAATCTCACTACCGCTGCAGTAAAATCAGAGAAAAAAGCTTATTTAGAGTTCTGTTTTAATAACTCCAATAAAAAAATGTTCTGGCACAAACTTAAGGAATTCAATATATATAATCGTATAGCGGACATTCCCCAAAATTTACAAGACGTCAATGCAATTAGCAATTATTTTAATAGTGTTACTGGTCAATGTCCTGTTCCAGATCATGATATGTTACAATTTTATCGTTCTAGAATTAATCCTAAGGCCAGCATATTTAGTTTCAATGAAGTCTCTGAGGAACAAGTCGCTAAAATAATTAATGCTGTGACTTCTACTTCAACTGGTATTGATGCTATATCTATTGATATGATTAAGCGTTGTTGCCCTTATTTAATTCCTGCCTTTACTCACATTTTCAATTACTGTTTAAGCACCGGTACTTTTCCTTCTCAGTGGAAGCATGCCAAGGTAGTTCCAATACCGAAAACCACTCAGTTTTCAAAATCTTCGACCAATTAGTATTCTGCCGACCTTGTCGAAGGTCGTCATCTAACATTATGTAACTTATTGCCCTCTTTCCGATCCGATTTTCGACCTGGCTATAGTTGCTCCACAGCGCTTTCGCTTATTATAGATGATATTATTAAAGGTATTGACAACAATAAACTTACAGCTCTTATCTTGCTTGATTTCTCCAAGGCCTTCGACATGATCAACCATGACCTACTTCTGGCTATCTTACACTATTGCGGATTGGATGTAGTGGCGATTGAATTGATTGGCAGCTTTCTTTCGGGTAGGACTCAGTCGGTTTTTTAAACAACTTTAAATCTAATAGTGTTAGTTTAAGATCAGGTGTTCCTCAGGGTTCTATCATTGGACCATTGTTATTTGCCATTTATACTTCAAATTTTTTTTCCTTCTGGAATACGTTTTGTGAGTGCCTTATGTTTGCTGACGATACGCAGCTGTATGCTTCCTTCGATATAAGTGATTTACAAATTTGTATGACCAAAATCAACAATGATTTAACCGAACTGCTTAATATCTCATCCAAGCATTGTTTACAAATTAACCCTAATAAATCATGTTTTTTATTGTTTGGGAGAGATAAAGCACGTAACTTTGTTTTGCCTATAATTGAACTTAAGTTAAATGGAATACGTCTACATCACCGTGATTGTGTTAAAAATTTGGGGTTACACATGGATTATAAATTACGTTTTAAAGAGCATGTCACCGCGTGTATTAGTAAGGCATATTGTAATTTAAAAATGCTATATCCCAGCAGACATATTCTTACCACTAAAGCAAAAGCATCTCTTTGTGAAGCCCTAGTTTTATCTTTCTTTAACTATTGTGACGTGATATACGGTCCTTGTTTAGATTATAAAGATTCGAGGCGCATACAAGTAGTGCAAAATTCATGCTTGCGATTTATATACGGCATTCGGAGAAGGCAGCATATCTCACATAAGTTAACTGACGCAGGTTGGCTTAATATGTTAAATAGAAGATTTCTCCACTTAGCATGTTTTTGTCAAAAAATTCTCTTCTTCAAAACACCTCCATATCTGTTTGCCAAAGTTAGATATCGCACGGATGTTCACAGTATTAACATCCGCCGCAAAGATTTAATAGATATTCCGCTGCATCATACCTCATTCTATAAAAGGTCTTTTACTTACATTGCTGCTCAGTGTCTCAATGATATTGAACCTCACCTAAAAAACTTAGCGCCAGCATCTTTCAAATTTAAATTAAAAAGTAATTTGATTCGTGTTCAAATGGGATAGATAATCTTCTTTTGTTTTCTTTTCGCTTTACTCACTCTTCTCTTTTCTCTTCTCTCTTTTTTCTTTCTTTTCTCTTCCCTTCTCTTTTCTTCCTTTTCATATACTTCTTAGTAGTAGTTAGATTAAGTTAGTTGATAGTTTGGTAGGCCAGGTAGAGCAGTGTGCTGCTTGTTAGCGCAACTGATGGCTTTCCATTTAGATCGTAGCATGCTTATTATTCTTTCTTGCTTAAGATTGCTTTGTGTTATTATATTGTAGTTTGTCACAGCTTCGCGATCTAATAAAACTATTATTATTATTATTATTATTACTTAATTTTATACCGGGTGAGTTTTTTTTATCTTGAGACAACGGCATATCTCGAAAACTACGCATCGGATCAAAAAAACGTTGTGAATACAATTTATTCGACCCGAAGGGACCTATCTAAAGATACCAATCGCGACCTCGCGTCATCTGTCACGAATCCAAAACAAAGATTCGGACGAGCCCTATGTAGTTTGAGGCGTAGAATCCGAATATCTAATAAAAAATAGTGGTCGGTCGAACAAATTGTATTTACAACGTTTTTTGATCCGATGCGTAGTTGTCGAGATATTGCGTTGTCTCAAGATAAAAAGACTCACCCTATATAATATGTCGTCAGGGATATAAGACGCACGTTGGTAAATACGTAACAGCTGGCGCCTTTACCAAAATATCTGAAAACGAAAGTCAAAATAAAAAATTGTTTTTCAAGTAGATGTATACAGAGTGATGATTTACGTATTTATGTATTAACACTTTTTTAATAATCATTCTTGGACTAATGCACTGATGACTAATGACTTGCAGAAGAGGTTCTTATTGCCCTATAACTGCTATACTTTTACATTTTTGTTCTGAAAACACAACTGTGTTCAAGTGAAATTGCAAAGTGGTAACAACAATGTAATAAAACCTGACTTCCAAAAAGGATACTTCAATTTTCAGGACTGGGATGACGTCATCAGTAGTCGTTATGTTATTAATCCAATGTACAAAGAAAAGAACAGTTCATGAAAGCCATAAACGCTAACTTATTGCTGCAATTTGTACAAATTTTACTGAGGTTGTCGTTCCTTAGAATCAAGGTGTCAAGCTGACTTGCTGCTCAGAGGCCGTTACACCTCACACAATGGGGGCTACTTCCTTCATAAACATGCACTTCTCAAAGCCGAACAACTTCGGTCATTCAACGAAACAAAGCTCTTTAGAATTCATCACCAAAAACTGGAAACGTAGGAAGTTTTCAAGATAATTATTGCATAATCTAAAACGTAATTAGATAATAATTATTTTAATTCTTGTTTATAAGTAAAGAAAAAGTTGTTACTTCCGCATTTCGTTTCGTGAATTGCATTTAAATTGCTTGTATTTATAAACGTCTGCTATTAAATGTTTAATTTGTTGTTCTTGACATTTCACGATGCTAATTTTTTTTGGCGGGTTGATATGTGGTCGGGTTTTTACACTCATAAAGTTTAAAAAAATGTATAATTAAAGTTTTCGTTAAGATAAAGTCGTCAATTAAACTGTTTGGAAAAGAATTCCCAAGAAAGTGTTCTATTATGATTCTATTTTTTTTTTCGTCGTTCAATTCTTTTGATTTTTTACCATAAAATTTGCGTTCTCGTCGCCGAAATAAAAGATAAATATGCTATTATACACGTCGAGGTTTCATAAGTGAAATTATAGGCTGGCATCGTAATTAGATTCACCGTGAGAAGTGGTTATAACACCAGCAACAGTTTAGTTATCGAGGCACGTTCGTATTACCATATGCGACCAACATCAGAGGAGTGTCCCTTGTTACCGGAGCTTGTCATCTTCATTCCCTTATGGTTTATCTCCTGATTAGTCCGTCCTCTGCACTCGCGGACTACTAAGTCGACGGAAACTTTAAAGGCGCACACGTTTTGAGCTATAACCTTTAAGTCGTCACATAAATTATAATTACTTATCTAGGAGACGGTCGCCGAGATGTTTACGCATATTTGAAACGGAATTAACTTTTCCAACAAATTTAAATTCTCATCAGGATCTCCTACTTACCCAATTACAGAACGTATGCGTGAAATAAACTTTTTTAAAATTCATACATGTCAGGAATAACGAAATCTTTTTCGCATATTTTAGAGCACACGTTATGTAAGTACGTACCACAAAGAGGATTCTGAATGAACTCATTTGAAACTCATTATCAAACAGTTTGCTGTGATTTTCGAATTAAAACTCTGATCGACAGCAAATTACTGAATATAAATATCACAAGAGAGAAAGCAGCAACAGAAAAAAAAAAGTTAAAGCTCTGCGGTCAATTAATTTTTAATTACACGAAAATTATCACACATCAAGTTGCAAAGTAAACATTTTGTTACTGTGACGTCTTATTTCACCTTGACAGAGCCACACGATAAGTAGTAGAAAGTTGCGAAGGATAAAAATGTTTCCCGCAACCAGCAACAAAGAGATTTTCCTGTTACAGTTGCATAAGCTGTGAAAGTATTCAAGGCGCTTCGCTTCAAAAACATAAAGAACCATTAAAGGAATCGCGCGGTTGCTATAGAATTCACACGGTGGCTCGGTAACGTCTCGCCCAAAAGCGGGCATTAGGACAGCAAAGGTTAACGTGGATCATAAGGATGATCATAAGGATGAAAGGCCCCGAAACGCACGTTTACGTGAATCTGATCTACTTTTCAAGTTCCCCGGCGGTTCGTTATCTACTGAATGCAAAACAGGCGAATGCTATTTGAAATAACAAGAACAGACGATGTATCCTTTATTGTATCGCACCAAAACGGAATTTTCCTTCTTTTAATCCGAGCACACGTGTAACCTAAATGTCTCTACAACTTTGCAAAATATCCTCAAATAACTCGTTTCAAAAATTCATTAGTAATCCAATTAAATTTCTAAAATAGATGGCCCTGCTTAAAAATATCCAAATTATAATGCGCGCGACCTCGTAACTGTAATTGAACAGAGCAGTAATTTGTAGCTCAGAGAATCGGGCCGTTCTTTTTTTGTAAAGGGGAAATTTCGGGAATGAGATCGGCCGCTTTATGAGCAACACTTAACCGGCATAATTCGAAGCGCAGGTGAGACATATTAAAAAATGATTATAATCATTGTATCCCACCGGTAATTGCCAAAAAATCACATTCGATTCGGTTCCCACTGCGCCTCTAAATTCGATCTTACGAAACGCTCCGAATTTAATCAGTTTCTTTAATTCTATTCAGATTATTCACGTCGAATTACGGCGCAGTGTTAATTTGTAATACACGCTTATGTCAGTTCATTTAACATAAACAAGGGCCTTGATAAGTGAGCCACTCATTGTATTCGATTTTTATTTTAATTTGCAACGACAACTGCGAATTTAGTTTGACAATGCTTACGTAAGCAAAAAAAGAAATAATTAATCAAAAATTCGCAAGATCTTCTATGTGACAATATTAAAAAGAAAGTTTCTGAATCTGAAGTGTCAACGAATGAAAGATCTCATCTATCCTTTTATTAAAAACAAGCACTTGAAAAGAGATTTTCTAATTTTAAATTGAATTAAATTCAATAAAAGCATGTTCCTCCTTGTTAAAGATTTAGTTCGGTTACAATATCCTGAACTGCGCTAGGATGTTGTCCTACTTTCCCGTGTATCCGTGAATGAAAACTTTGAAAGGTTGCCTGCCCGTAATTGAAGCTGGACTTGTGTGGAGAGAGGCCTGTTCTTATTACAATACAGAATTTCCGGGTTGTGAGAACTAGATATCGCTCCTAAACGAAGTGTGATCTTCAGGAAATCTTTGTCTAAGTAGCAAAATCAAATTCAAATTTTTTTTTAATGAAATGGGCTTTTCTCCCACAATCTGCAAATTGATTGAATTTTTAAATTTTTTACGCCCAATTCTCTAGAGTTTATTTTTAAACTTTTGCTGTTACATCTTTCTTCTTTGCTTTGATGAATATGAATTTATGTGTATTTCTGCTTTGCAATAAGTTAGCGGCGACTTTGTACGAGATAATACAATATTTATTCGCTTCCAATGTGTAATTTATTACACTTTATTGCAATAAAAAGTGATTTCCCCCTTAACAGCCTTAAATGTTATAAAAATAAGTAAATTGAAAACTTGTGAACTTTAATCACCTCGCTTCACTGCGCAAGTATATTAAAATGATTAATCGAAATGTTTGAGTACCTTCTTGAAGCAGTAAAGCGGCAAAATGAAGATCAACTTACAATTCCTTATTAGACCACTCAGGGTTCCATTTGCACCAGGTTTTATCGTCCGTTCCGTTTTCAGTTGTCCGGCGTTTGACGCGAAATACCCTCTCTAATGGCGATCATAATTATCAAAGATTAGCTCCATTCGCACTTGTGCAAAGAAATAGATTAGTTTCCAGATCCAGACCCGTTTAATAGCACTCCAATTCAAATCAAAATGAAATAGGTATATTAACCTTGTATGGCATTCAAGCTGATAATGATATTTCAGTCGAAGAGCACGAATGTCATTCAAACCATGTCCATTAGCCGTATTCGCGGAAGTCATTGGCTTTTTCAAGGACATCGACGACACCACGGTTTTTAAATGCCGCATTGAAAGCTCCTGTGGGATACGCTTAACACGCTGGAAATATAATTCACGGAGCTTTTATGGAGGCTGGGAAAAAATAATTGTGTTTAACGATGCTACTTGTTAGTATAAAACGGTGTTTTTCTTGTATTACGTTGATAAACAGGAAAACGAGCTGAAACCTTTTAGAAGAAACTCCTCTGGTGGGCAATTCGCTATTTATAACTGAACATTTTAAAAAATGATTTTTTCAGAATTCTGATGATTTAAACACATTTAATTGAAAGTCGTGACAAGGACAATCGACGAATTTTTTTGTGATCGAAGTCAATTGTGTCTATTTTCGTTCGAACCTTATTTAGGAAACGATTCTACGTATTCATTATAAAAAAGGACCTTTTAAAACAACACCATTACAATAACTGCAGAACAGATTTTCAATTCTTGCTTTCGACGAAAATAAAAACCTCGTTGAAGAAAGCAATTTGGTAATTCCGTTGATTGGAATGTCAACACTTCACCAGCAGCACAGTGGCTAAATTTATAAAGTATGTACCATTACGTAACGAGCGTTGGATGTTTCATAACAGCTAGTCAACAATGTGAATATGATGTAGTTTCGGTTATCGAAAGAAAACGGCGTTATAAATGAGAAAAGAGTCTTTTTGTGTTAAACACTGCGCCCGGGAATGATTAATGAGAGTACACGTTCAAGTGGAACACTCTTACTCATTTTTTAACGGAGATGATTAGGAGCTTTCGTGGAAGTATGTGCTTTTTTTCAGAATGAGTTTGTTCTGGTTCATTTCACCGCATGTGACATTGAAATAACTAGATTTTCGTTTCCAAACACCTAACATAAATCTGCATACAAATAAATTGGTGGGTATTACCTGTTGATAGTTGTTCCTATGTATAGAACTGGTATTAAAATGTAAACGAAATCCATGAGACCACATCGCATAGTTAGTATGGGTGTGCAAGCAACAGGTCCAGGTAGACATAGAATGGCATGCAGTTCAGACAACATGCCCAGGTAAAACGGAGGTGACAAAGAACGTTGCTCGGTGGTGGGGACAACTGCAAGAAGTTGCTTGTATACCAAAGCAACAGGTAAGATAAAGAAGGGAGATTTAAGTGGCCGAGAAGAACCGTAGTCGGTCGGTCCAAGCCAGCTAGATTCAGTCAAGTGCTTGCTTTCTGGGCGGTTGCACTTCACAGAAATAACCGCGCCGCGACGAACTCAAGATTCCCTCAGCAGTGACATTTTCAGGATAGTCGTCATACTGTGCCCCCGACTCTAGAAACCTTGTGTAGTGTTAGTGGATACACCAAACAGCTTTGTGAGTGTGTGGACATTCTTTTGCTCTTGGTTTTTTGTGTGCTTGGTGTATTGCTACTGCCAGCGCACAACCGGTCTTTTCAGGTGAGACAATTCATCTGGCCTGTTTTTATAACTGTTATCAAACGATTGCTTTTTACCATACCTCAGGATATATTTTTTTTCATTCTACGCGAGTTGAATATCCTAATAATAAACGGGCTTCGTCGAGTTCGATTATGAAAAAAAATACCATGGAACACCTGGAAATGAAAACGCAGATAAAATTTATGGCAAATGATTAAAACCAAAACGAGATGATTAATTAAAAAAAAAGCGCTTACATAATTTGTCAATTCATGTAATCAGTCCATATTTTTCTTAATTTGAAATAAAAAAACTGAAACCAAACTGGTATGACATTATTTTATTTCTAAATCAAATAGTAGTCAAATCTACAAAAAAAAACACACTAATATAATTACGTTCGAGTTAGAGAAGCAAAAAACTGAAATAAAATTTCTAATAATAATTTCTATTTAATTAAACAAATTAAATTATAATGTTCGATTATAAAACAAATTCATCGTGAGGACGTCAATTAAAGGAAATTAACAGAGGAATTTAAGTAATCCTATTATTTCATTTATTATGCAATGGGAATGGGAAGTTAATTAATGCCTCTGTAATTGCATCTGTACTACTGTAAAGTGTAAGTGCTTTCAGAGAGCAAATCAAATAGTTTCTTGCGCGCGTAGGGAATTCGAACCTGGAAAAAAATTATTTAATTAACTGGGTAACGTTTCCATAATTCCGGAATTTGCTTTTTTTCACTTCGCTTGCTCACTCAGGATATTAACTTTCCATAGCCAAATTAAAGTCAGACTCATTTACGTCAAGGGGTTTCGAAAGGAGTGAAAAATATGTCACAACAAAACAACACATCCTGTGAGAAAGTTTTGTTCGTATGGACATCCGGATTACTTAAAATTCCATTGTCAATATCATATGCGTGGTACTATACCTTCAAGCTTCAATAAAATAAAATAAAATCAATTATCTCTGAAAACTGCAATTAATTTTACATATTTTATTTTTAGTTTATTTCATTTTGTTTTAATAGCTTTTCCTTCGTCGATGTTGCAGCTAATAATCGGTGATCATTTCCTCTTTAGTCGGCTTCAAACACTTTTTGACTCAAAATGAATAAATTGAGAAGCCCTAAGAAATAATCAGTTTTTTGCTATTCTTTTACTAAGTAATTTATATAATTGTGTTTCAAATTTAAAATCACCTGTTTTTCTTAAAAAAACAAATCGAAATTGCTCGAAGTTTCTTCATAACTGGACAAACATGAACAAAGCTCTTCGATTTTCGTTTTCCTTTGCAGCAAAATATTTCTTAAATGCCCCTTTTAGCATACTCCCCTTTCGTACTTGCTCTCCTATAATTATTTTCTTATTTAATTTAGTAATTCTGTTTTTATCAACTGAATAGCATTGTTTAAGTTCATAACACATCATTGAAAATACTGATGTAAATATTAAATTTCTTTCACACTTTTGAATCTGACAGTAATTTCGTCTTTCAAAAATTCCTAGCACACAGATTTTCATCGCACAGAATTAGATTTATGATCTCCAAACTCTTTTCGACTAACATCAATATTTCTGGAAGTCGTCTTTGATCCCCCTCTCACGATAACATTGAAATTTTTTTCGCACCTATAAATAGAAACTGCGAACCTGCAAGTGGGATGCGAACCTTTACACTGTTTAATTAATTAGTTGCCCAATTTTTAATGCAAATACGACGGAATTATATAAAGTTGCTTAAGTGTGTAGCGCACAAGTGTAGTTGAGATGAATTTATCAGTTACTCACTACTATCAAAATGTTTTCTCTGATATATTTATTAATAAATAAATAAATACATCATCAGTCGAGTCGCCGCATAATTTCTATTTACATAAATTTAAATACATCTTTAATCTATCACACAGATATGGCATTTATAGGAGCTTTCCTCGTTGCGTTCGGGCAAAGCCTTAGATTTATGCTTTTTTAAACAACGTATCTCCTAGGGGAAACATAATTCTCTGTCGTTGTTTATTATCGCTGGCCTCTTCAGATGTTTTAAATCTTAATTTTGACAACTGGAACACTCCGTTCTTCTTGTTTCCTCCGCGTTTCATTCACTTCCTTTTATAGCGGGGTTTCTCAGACGAACGTAATTACATCTGTGAGTTCATTACGTAAATAAAAGCAAACTGCTTTTCTACATATTCAGATTCGATTTACTAATAAGCAAGGCTGAACGGCCTCATATGATTATTGTAGAATCGATATAACGTTCACCTTCAGTGGGAACTTGCAAAGCGGAAAGTTGTTTGCTTCAAAAAAAAAGACTTTTTTTTATCGGAGTTAGTTACACCAAGCGTTAATTATTAAATTCTCACGCAGCCGATTTAAATATTATTTGAATCTCGCTTTTTGTCTCTTCTATTTGCTAAGTGATTTTAATGAGTAATTCCGTCATTTACGCGCTGATTACTGGCGACATTTACTGCGGTCATTGGCAAGTAACAATGTCGCCTACAAGAGCTTCTTCGATGTAGCGAATGGTGAATTTATCTGCGGATTTATGATGTCATATCCGGTTTAAGACCGGACAAGAACAACAACAATCCTACAACAATCCGGTGAGTAACGCAGTTGTAAATTGGAGTCTTTTAATTGTTTTATCGCAAACTCGCGCCTACCTTTAACATGTCTTTAGCCACACCCTTGAGTATCCAGCCATACTTCTTGGAAGTCACTATCTTGAATCATGGCTTGGGATGCCTAGAAGGTTCACCACACTTCAAATTCTATCATACATTTATCTAAATTGGAGAAAAACGCTGTAATTTATGGATTTGTCTGAAAATACAATCTTTTTAAACCGCTATTTAGATGTATTTTTTAACGATAAACGTCAATATTTTTAAGCCATTCATTAGTATTACATAATTATATTTAGTACTCGGCGGAATTAAACTATAAAAAAGCTGTGTATATAAACATTGTAGATGTCAAGTTAAGTGAACGTAAAATTTGACCTTTCAGTTTCCGAGAAGTGAAAAAAGAAAAAGAAGTTACACAGTGAGTCACTGTGAGGAATTTATGGCATCATTTGGATGGAGTGTACATGAATCGCAAAGGTTAAACCGCAGAGTACGGTTAATTTCGTGCTAATAGGACACCAACAAAATTTAAATTTTAAAACAAACACCTAGGAATACTTACAGTTTTTATTAAACTGAAACACCAGTTTAAAGTAAGGATTCATTTGTACAAATAGACGCAACAAACTGTCGCAGATAATGTGTTTGCAAATAAATTAGAAAATGTAAACGATTAAAAAAGTGTTAATAATAAAAAGGAAGAATTTGTTTCAGGTTTTACTTATTGAAACTTACTTCAAGTAGCATCCTAAAATGAAACCAAATGTGCGCTCCACAAACTAGCAATTCCATCACCACCTTCCACATCATCTTATCTTTTGCATATTTCCTTTTCTAGCATTTCATTTCTATATTTCTTAAGCTCCCCAATAACGCCGTCTAGCCCTTTCTTTGTAAATTTCTCTTCTGGTTTACATTTCTCAATGATTTTTATTTTCTTTGCCATTTATTTTTTTTATTATGTAACCACCCCATTTTGACTAACTTTCCTTCCAGAAGAAAAAAATATTAAATTTATATTCTACGATGTGATTTTGAAATGAAATATACTAGAGTCATTTCATAAGTCATGTAAAAACAGGTTAATTTATTTTTTTTTTTATTATTATTAGCATTGTTAATACCTTTTAATCATATCTTTAATTACACCTAGCTTTGAAGACTTTTATAACAAGGGCCATTTGAAATAATGGATATTCCTCTTTTAGTGTCATCAAGGAGCGAATTGGTTGGAGACAGAGAATGCTCATTATCAAACTTGAAGACATCTTTCGCTCGAATTACGTCAGAACTTGGCTTTTTTTCTTAATGTTTTCATCGGACAAATTTGAATTATTTTATTATTACTTGAATGGAAACATTAACGTTATATTTGATTACATCGAAGAAATAAGCATGTGTATGTATTTGATAAAATTTTACCAAATGCATTCTTGTGACATGTTGTGTGTTTATTCCGTGGGTGTACTTCATTTTAAAGTTATGTGTCGGCATACCCGAAGGTCCTCCACCAACGTTACCAATAAAATATAAAACCGTCATTTACATTAATTGTAAATCAAGAATCACCTACGAAACAATAAAATAATAGCGTTGCATTGCGCCAGGTTTTTTTTCTTAATGTCGCGCCAGTCTTATTCACACTGATATTCATTAATAAGTTATTTATTATCCAGTACTTTTATCTTTATAAGCCTTTTATATATGGAGACCACCCAACACAGAATCGTAAACTACCACAGATAATTATTGAGAGTTTCCCTCAAAGACATTAAAAGCGGCGTGTTTATAGAAAAATACGGGTATGTAGATGAGGCAATAAATAGAAGGAAGTGGAAAAAAGCATGCACATATCTAATTAACGTGACCATTAAGAGTTCAATGTTTACGGCAATACTGTAGCAATTTTCTTACAGTCTCGCACACATAATTTATTACTAATTAAATGCGCGGTCGCTAATTTTTTTTTTGTAAGCGACGGATCGAAAAACTTGCTCTCGGATCCAATTAAATCGAAGCGTTTTATTTTAGTTCCTGATGTAATTTGCACGGCGGATAGTTTGCTCACTTCATGAGTTTGCGATATATAGCCTTGAATGAAAACTTAGAACACCCACAGTGCCAATTATATTAAACGGCTCTCATCAATTTTACTGGCCAGATAGGACTCTGATAGGAAACAATATGGAAACGCAATTTTATCTGCCCACTTCAAAGAGATTAGCTGATGATTTACCGACAACGTCATGAAATTCTGTTTTGCACTGTAACGATTTCGATGTATATTATTATTAACTTTCTAGGAGACGGTTAATATTAACATAACATTTTTTTGCGCTTTTGTGTATTTAAAAAAAGACTTGGCTGCAGAATGGAATAAGGGCAATATGACTATGCATTTTGATCGGAGATATCAAATACCGTTAGTATTCGCTTATTTCCATTCTTGTTTGCAAGATAGTATGCATAACATTCCGTAAATAAGAAGAGAGGAACTGGAACATTCCGATAAGCAGCAATTTACTGTTGCCTATTTATGTATGAACTTATCCAAGCATGCTCGTGTCCTGTATGTCAGTAGGAAACGTGTAACTTTTTAAATGGAAGAAATCCCTGACCTCAACTGCATTCATGTTGAGGTAACGATATCTACATTTTTTATAATTCTTTTTTCGGACGAATGAAGAAAATATAAAAAGAATATATCCGCTGCGCTTCGACGCGCTGATCTCCGTCTAAATGTGCGGGCAACTTAATAACGTATCTCTTGTATTTACTATTTTCTTTCTTCCATTTCGATTTTCCATTTTTTTTCTGTGCAAAACATCATGAAACAAACAAATAATGGAAATAATTTCAGCTATTTAATAAAAGTTAAAGTGAGTAGATAAAAGATTTGAAGTCGAGTTGTAAAAACTTCAATGTGATGTAATGACGTATGTAAGTACGTACGGGAGTGCCACTTATATTGCCTCCTTTTACATCTTTCAATATAATAAAGGTTTTACAACTTGCATGTGAGTTGGCTACAGCACGCTACTGTCAATGAGCGCAATAAATTCCATTTTTATTTCATTCACATCGGCGCTTAATAAACGCAGGAGAGACGAAAGAAAAAAGAGGCAGCAGCAGCAGCAGCGCGGTCGTAAAAATGCACGGCATTTTTCCGTAATTATACATCTTTAGAGGATAAATGTTTCTAATTTCGAAAACCTGAATTACCGGTCGCCTGTTCTCTTTATTTAGCAGCAGTAGTTTGCAGCTCCCGTAATGAGAGTAAACCGAGGCAATTTGTTTTTTCTTCTGATGCTTTAAATTAATTCACTCGAAACTATTATGTATGAGGTACGACTTCCGTAATGAACGCGTGTTTTTTACGTGGAAAGTGAACGAGTTTCTTTTATTGTCATCGTGGTCAGTTTTATTATTATAATGAAAAGTTTAACTCCGAAATAGCATACGTTTTTAAATAAGCCGTTTTAAACATTCCTCTCAAATATTTTGGCATTTTAGGTAAAAATATATACTCTGTTTACGATCTTTTTGCATTCAGAGTAGGCCGTGTTAGGGTGACATTTTTGTTGGTTCCAAAAAAAATATACTTGTCAGAAATTTGATTGACGTTCGTTTTTAATTTTGTGGTTACGTTTTTGAAAACTGCCACTGTCAATGTTGCCAGTTCAATTGTGCTGTACAAAGTATTCCATGAAAACGAGAAATATCATCTCGAACAAACGTTCAATGATTAATTATTTTTTTCATTGAGAAAGTTTGGGGTGAGGTGTGTTGTTTGGTGTTCTTAGTCAACAACTGTGCCACAAAGCGAAGAAGTCTTCTTTATTAACAAATGTGACTCCAGATATGATAATAAACAATAATGACAGAATGTTTGTTTGTGTTTTGATAGAATCTTGTCGCTAAATGGATATTGCTACTTGTACAGCGGGTGAAAAGGTGTATCGGCTTGTGCAACCCGTGAGTATGGCTTGTTCAGCCAGGAGTTTTTTTCGGACTTGTTCAGACCGAAGAACTGTCGTTCTCAAGCCTTGGATGGGATTCGAGTTTGGTGCCTGGCAATGGTATAGAGGTACGCTGCAGGTGGCGCAAAAGCATTATATGAAGGGGTATTTAAATAACAGGATCTTCTTGCTGTTGCCGATGTCTCAGAACCTTTTCCATGGCCATATTTATCTAAAATATCTTATCATTTTTCCCGAGAAGACCATAAGCTAGATCTCATTTAAAATTCTGTCTACTATCATGACCTTCTCCAATACGCACACCATCAGATTCTTCTGCTAACACTAGAATTCTGCAAATCTGCTTATACAGTCCGCGACAACTGTTTAGGTTCACTTAAAATAACGGTGTAAATTCAAAAATATGCTTATAAATTCTAATTCCTTGAATTTATTGTTTCATTTAATGTATTATAATTGATTGAGTACAATACCTACCTAATATTCAAACAATGGATACCTAGAAAAAAATATATTGAAAACCTACTATTATTTATGCAACAGCTGATTAGGTCCACAGAATAAAAAGCATGAAATAATTCTTGAAAAATGAAAAGTATTTATTTCTAATAATGAGTATGTCTACCTCTATTCGTTATGACTTCGAACATACGTTTTGGTAAAGAACTATACAATTTATGCAAATAATCTACCGAAATTTCAGCCCACGCTTCTTTGATCCCATTTGTAAGTTGCTCTGCGTTGTCAAATTGCTTACCATTAGCATACACGCGTTGCACTAGCCATCCCCAAACATTTTCTATGATATTTAAGTCTGGAGACAATGCTGGCCAATTAAGGACGGTGATGTTATGGTCCTGAATCCATTCTCTTACATGTCGAGCAACATGAATACTGGCGTTATCATGCTGAAGGATTCAATCATTTGTACCCATTTTCTCTGTTACTTTTGGCACAGTGTTTTCTAATAGATTAGCATAATTTTCAGCATTTTGTCGGCCACGCAAAGTTATCAGATCCATGTTCCATTGTAGGAAATAGCTCCCCAGACCATAACGCATCCTAATGTGCTATGTCGACGGGCCAGATTCAGTTCTCCTTTCCTCACATCGTGAAAATAAAAACGAGATCCATCTGGACCATCAAGATTAAATTTCTTTTCGTCCGTAAAGATAACTTGGTGCCATTGCATTGTCCATTCACTATGTTCTTCTGCAAATTCCAAGCGATTTTGCTTATGATTTGGGGTTAATAGGGATCTTTTCACTAACTTACGACGCTTAATGTAAGGACAAGCTTTAATTATACGCTGAATAGTACGAGTGCCACATGCAGCTCCTACTTGGGATCTAATTTGCTTAGCTGATAAAGTGGAATTTGATGCTAGTCTCAAAATGAGACGCCGTATTCTTTCCGTATTGCCAAATTAGTCGTTGCAAATCTTTCTGAAACATGTAATTTGTAATCTTTTTACGTCTGCCAGATGAAGATGTTTTCAAATTGTCAGGTCTTGCTCTCAAAATTTTAGTTATTGTTCTTTGCAAAATCTAAAACATATATATACCTACTTTAGAAAATGGGGCTCATTTAATTTATGTAAGCCTTACTCCATGTATATCTATCAACCTTCTTATAATTTCATCTTGTATGAAATCTGGACGATCCTTTTTATAATAATTGTAGGCTTTTTTATGGCTTGTTTGGTTTGTCCGCTTATAATTTTCGACATTTTGACAGGTTTAAAAAATGTAATTAAATAATTAGTTATTTGTTTTAAGTTACTTTGATCATGGCACCGTAGTTCAAGTTTATTTAAGTATTGGCAACATAGTCAATACTGCTGACGTGACAATATCATAATTTATTTCATGTCAGATTTTGACTACCTTCAAAATACATGCACGTAACATAACGAAAAAAAAAAACATGGCCTACTAGAAAGCAAATAGATCGTGAATGGATATTATAATAAAAAATGCACCTTTCTTTACTTGATGACTTATCCCTTACTGAGCCTTGAAATGTAAATAAAATGCCATAGAGTTTATTACAAACAGGTCCATTTAATTAAGTAAATTTTATTTTGGAATTTTCAAAAAAACAAAGACACGAATGGAATTGGGAGAGTCAACTCTTATTTCATAATTTCATAAAGCTTAAAAATACCAACAATCTGTAATAAAGTAATTCACTCAAGCCAGCCTATGACACAAGTTTCCAATCCTACGTGTTAATTTAAATAATCGGTAACTGGTGGAATATTAGTCACTTAAATAGCCTTGGCGGGCTAGCATTGAATCATAAGAAGTTGTTTGACGTACTACATACAAGAAAATCATATCGCACATTGAAAACTGTGCATATCTAGCCACTTGACATTTATTTTACTGCGCTCGTGTATCACCAGCAAGTACGCAAATGGAAAAAAATGAATTCATTAATTTCAATAAATCTAGAACGTTTTGCTATTCAAATGCTGGACACTAATAGAATAGCGCGTAAATACTGATTGTGCAATATTATATGCTGTGAATAGTTCATTTAAATAGCCAGAACGTCTTGCATCATCGAGTAAAGAGAAACTTGATTTAATTCACAGTGCATCTGAACTGGAAGACGGGCTTCCAGATGAGTTCTAGTGAACTTTAATTAAGATTGACCTTCTCAAGACGATCTAATCTTACTTGTATTAGGGTATACCATCATCTAGTAGGTCTAGGTCCATCGGCTTTCATCCGAGTTCGATTTGTAACGCCCAGATTTATTTACACGTAATTTATGTATTTCGCTGGCAGGCGAACGATCGGTTGTTGGATCAGTTTAGATTCTTCCTATTTTATTTATAAATAATTATGACGCGCATGCTGGGGAGAGGAAGAACTTACAAGGCGCTGTGCTTGTACCGTTTGCTGTAGTAAAGAATGTATGTAATTTAATTAACTTCACATTTACAGTTATGAAAGTCAGAATAGGCCCGCGGAGTTCTGGAAAAATTATTATTTGTAACTATTTTCCATTCTACGTATATTTAACTCATTTATAAAGATCATTTATTCCAACTAGTCAAAGACCATATAAAGTAATTTGGTTTTCTGAAGCATGCTAAAACAATTCTTGGAATAATTTAAATTAAATTGCTTTTTGTTTTGCGTGCATAAGTTCGTTAGCAATGGGAGATAGAAAATTGAATTAGCATTCAATGACAATTGGAAAACATTGAAGCTCACTTGATTGCGTTTTTCTTAACGACTTAATTCACTTAATTCAGCAATCTAAATTTATTCCAGTAGCCCAGGTAGACAAATAGATAAAAACAACAGTGTTGAAAATAGTATTAATTAGTAGACTGTCGAGCATTTGATGGCCCGATACATAAACTGAAATGAACTTAAAATTCCGTATGTGACACATCAGATTCACTTTTGAATGCGTGCGTGCGTGCGTGCGAGAGTGTGCGTGCATGATACTTAATAGCAATCGAACTACTTGACCTTTCTGATAGAAAAATATTCAAATTAAATTCCATCAAGCAGACTTTTTATGTCTTCAATTGTCCGAGTGAAAAGACCCAGTTATAACCAACCTGGATTGACTTTTTTTTATAATATTTAACTACTCACGTTATATCCCTGTATAAACATTCATGGTAAGTTGCACCAACGTCATTGTTGACTAATCCTAGATTAAACGTAGAACTTTAATTCAAATTAACTTGGTGTAAAAGGATGTCATTGTGTTATTATTATATAATTTATGAAAGAAGAACAATATTTATGTTCTTGTGATAATTCATAAAGGTTTCCATGGGATATCCTTCAACTGTTTTTGCTATGCAGCATGAGACCATTCAAGAAAGTTTCTTTTGGTCGTTTATGAATTCCTCCACGGCGTTTTATTTTCTATAACAGTTCCGTGCATTAACGAGACCGAAGTTATATTCCATTGGCTTTTTGTCGGAGGATCGACGAGCTGTTTCATGAGCAAGCAGCAATTACTTTCTTGCCTTGTTTGACAAATGTAATTGTGAGTGGTGGCCGGTAAATTCTCGAGCACCTGTCGTTTCACCGAAAGAAGGAGAAAGAAGCGTAACGACTGAAGTTCAGCGACTTCGTAGTAAGCGGGTATGGGTCCCCTTAATTGTGTTTCAACGTGTATGAGGAAGCTTGTGTGTAGCAAACCGTGTTGCTTGCCCCCGGGAAAAATTACCAGTTTCAAGTTCGACTAGTATTTTTACTTGCATAACTTGATGAATAATTGAGATTTAATTTTTTGTCTGTTACATCAAAGAAAGTTGTTCTGTGTACACCTTTTTTCTTAATTTCAAAAACACCTTAATGTATTCTATGTTTATGTAAACAATAACAATCAGAGTTTTCGATGGTTTGAATAATTTAATTATTTATTTTTGATGTTGCTGCTTGCCCTCTCTTTATTTTAAGCATCATACTATATGACTGGTTTATTAATGGTAAACAGAATGCATTTTCTTGAATTTATATTTCTTCGATCCTATTTACACTCAGTAATGACATTTTAACAGCAATTTGCACGGTGGTAATTTGTTAATTAACGAAAGCAAAATCACATTCTTACCTTCAGTATTTGTGACGAACCAAAAATCATTCACAAATTACACCAAACTATATTATTAATTAGTATTCATCTTCCAAAATCAAGTGTTTTTTGAGTTACCATATTTACTTGCTTATGTTTAATCCGATAAGGAGATAAAAAAAAAACATCTGTGCATTACAAATGTATTAGGACTTAAGAATCAGGTTTTCAGGCTATACCTCCAACAGATATAAATAACTTCACCTTTGTTGCACTCGCCTACATAATCAAATTATGTCATTATTGGCGCCAGAATTTGTCGCGGGTGTGTCAAACTGAAGCAGACAAGGATTTTGTCTGCTTTTTGCCTTTGAATTTAATTTCGGTTTCTTTCCATTCATATCTCATCGTACACATATCAACGTAAACAACAAAGGAAAAGGTTCACGGAAAATAAAGCATAAATTGATTACATTTGAGCTTGTTACTTTTTCATATTAAAATTAAATATACAATGATAGTCAATAGTTATGCAACACTATTTCTATATAATAAATTATTTCATTGGACATTTAAAATTGTCACTATCGTTCTACGTTTCACAATGGATTGATAGCTTCGTCAGGAGTGTAAATAAATAAACACAGTTGTCAAATAAAACTTTTGTCAAGTAAATAAAGTTGTCAAGGGAAACATTCATTTTTATCTATTGGTTTTTTATTGTTTTAATTAATATTAAAGTTCAAAGATCTATATCCTGCTTAACGAATCTAGAAAACTACAGAATATGTAATTTAAACTCCAACTTGGTTTGAGTGGTAGAGCAGCATAGCTGAACTCCGCTAAATAAATAAAGGCATTTATTATTATTATTAAATTAGTAAAATCTGTACGTTTATTAACAGAGTTCGATAACATTTTAATGTTACACATTTCTATAGAACGTCTTTTGAAAATATTATATATACAGGGTGTTCTTCAACTTGATGCAGAAAAATTAATGACTTATGAGGTACGAGATATTCTCACGCATGCATCAAAATTGAAAGCAAAAAAAAAATTAAAAAATTCATACCGACATCCGGCAATTCCCTGTGAAATGTTTAGAACCGCTGGACGCAACGGACTCTCACAATAAGTGTTCGAAGTTCCTCTCTGCGCGAAACGTAAACATACGTCGGCTCGACGAAGCAGGGATTCACGTGCATTACGGAATTGGTTCTGTTTTGGGATATTTTCCACTGCGTGCGATGAGTTCGTTTAATGTATTTACTTCTTCGGCGTACACTAGATTTTTTAAATGTCCCCACAGATAAAAATCTAATGGATTAAGGTCTAATATTTTCTAATATTTAAATTTACATCCTCTAGGAGTTCCGGCAAATTAGTTTGCAAGAAACGTAAATACACCATTTCGTTCAAGCAATTAGATAAAACAAATAGACCGATTAAAGTGCCGTTTAACATACCTGCACACAGATTGACCGAAAAGCGTTGTTGAAAACTACGGCGCCGCATTGCATGAGGATTTTTTCTGTCCACACTGCATCCCTTGTAAACACGGATTTGTGGTAACGCTGTGCATACAAACGTCTTGCAGCTAACGGATTTTGACCACATTCGCCGTAAATTAAAATCATGTCCACAAGAACAGTATTGAAAAATTCGGCCATGTTTTCAACGCGACAAAGTACAGCTGACAACTGATCCACTTAACAGCCGATGCTGACATCAATAAATTTCTCCGAGGACGTAATTACGTCATAAAAATAAACCAGGGACTATTAACTGTATCATCGTTCACCAAAAACATTTATTATCTCTAATATTTACTAATCAATTGTTATACAAAAACTGCTTCATTCTATCACTTTTATTATAAACTTTCACTGGTTTCATTTTTTGTATGAAGTTCAGAAACACCCAGCATATATATAAAACATGTGTACAAAAAGTATTCCCATTTAGTGTGTTGCTCTTATTTATCGCATGTTCAGGTGTGTTCCTTTCTTGATCAAATTGACATTTAACCTTGACATAACGACAACAGATAATCATAATCAATAATGACGATTTATTACATTGAAAATAACGTTGAACGTGAATTCACAACAGATATTGAAAATGGTCTCCGTCTTCTTCGAGGTATTGTTTAACTCTTCTGCGACATCCATTAATAACATTTTGCAAAATGTGGGCAGATTTGTTTATTTAATCACACTTTTCGATGTTTCTTTGAGTGAATTTCTGTAAGTCATTAACGGGCGTTTTAAAAATGCAATTTTTCAAGTAGGGCCAAACAAAGAAATCCAAAGGAGTTAGATCGCAAGATCGCGGAGGCCATATGTTTGCCATATTTTTGCTAATTATCCGATCTCCAAAAATCTCTTGAAGGAAATTTGAAGTATCCAAATTGCAACTCGTCATCATGCAGTTGATTAATAAATGGATGCAAAATCTCTTCCCGATATCTAAGTGCTGTTAGTGTGCCATTAAAAAATATTGGATTTCGAGGACAGAAAATTTTCATATTTTGGGAATTAATGTATCCTATTAAATCGAACCAGACCTCATCCGAAAAAAAAGTTTTGCCTAGCAAATCGTCATTGTCTATGTTGTTTAAAAACCAGTACATCTTCGGTTTGATTCAAAATCTTCTGGAAGCAATTCATGTACGGCAGTCAAACGATAAGGGCGCATTTGCAAGTCCTTTCTTAGAATAGTTCTGCAGGTGACAGATGACGGATGTCAATCATAATTTTAAACTACCTCATCAGTTCTTACTTTAGGTATACCTGATACCTGTTTTCTAGCCACACCGCCAGTTTCTCTGAATAATCCTTCAGAGTATTGAAGTTGATTAACAAATTTGTGGTATAGAAATACAGTTTCTGGAAATTTTTCTTAAAATTCTGCAATACAATCAGGAATAGAATAGGTCAATTCGCCATTGATTTTTTGGGCGTTTCGAAAGTAGGATTCAACCATAAAAGACTTTTCTTCTAATGTAAAAACCATAGTAAAATCAAATAATTAAAACAATTTTTTTAGAGTTATGTTTGTTTAGTTGTCTGTTTAGGGTACGGATCAAGTAAGAAACAAAATTTACTCTTCATCAAACAGGGATCCTGTAAAACTATTTCTATTTCGACAAGAATTAAAAGACAATAACTTTTATTTCTTAAATGCAATGGTATTATTTTTATATCATCGTTAGATGTTCCATAAAATTGTCTTGGCTATACACGTCCTTATACCAATTATTGACGGATGAGGAAATATTTAATATTTCATAATTTCTATATTTTGGCGTATTAATTACAACCAGGAATGTTAGGGCTTGTGGCAGATTAAACAGTAACGTGTGAAATAACTTGTATTGGTATTTTTAAGTATTGCTAAGTTTACTCCAGTGATATTGCTTAATCACACAATTAACTTTGTCATGTTGTTAACTACGTTTTATACAATTATACACTTAAGATTCTAAAGCTTTTGTTTTATGTCAAATAATAAAGTACGCTATGCACATTATTGACGAAATATTTGTTAATCATATCTGAACATAACTAACAAAATTAAATACTAATTTTCCAAATAAAAAATGAAAATGTTGAAAATTGTTGGAACAACAAATTAATTCTAAAATGTCTTGTAATTTCATAGTAAACGTATGCATTTTATACAACCTGAGCTTAATAAACTTAGAAATCGGTATTTTACTTAAAACAAGTAAAATGTTTCAGTAAATACTCACTCCTAATTGTAATTATACGTTAAAATGTAGAAATTATGAAATAATATGAAATATCTCCTCAACCGTCAATAATTGGTATGGGGAAGTGTATAGCCAATCGAGATATAATTTTATGGAGTAAAAAAATAGTAAATACCGTTCCATTTAAAACACAAAAGTTATTGGGCATCAATTGTTATCGAAATGGAAATAGTTTTACTTCCACTTAGCTTGTAACAGCATCACAATATCTGCTTTCTAACTTTCGTCGTTAATAAGATAATAATTATAAAAGTTACAACTGTATTTTTTGAAAACCATAAATAAAGCCTAATATCTTAAAAACCATAGGACTTGAGTACTGGAACCCCTTATCAAACTTACCCTTAAATAACCTGATAAACTCAAATTCGATATAAAATATAGGCTGTTCCATTTAAAATAACGAAGTTACACATTTTTACAGCGAACTTGAGACACCCTGTATATTTCAAAATAACTTTAAATTGTACGGAGCTTGAAAGGATGATACTTTTGTATAAAACATTTTTTCATATATTCAGCAGGAATAGCGTTATTGAAGAAACCCGGTTAAATGCCACAGGCTGTATATAAAACACATTCAAACATATTTTCAAGAAACATAACTCAATTTTAGTTAGCAAATCTGTGAATAATTTAAGTAATATATTCTCAAATTTAAAAATTAAAACAACCTAACGTGGTTGATGAAATTAAATGTTTAAATTGTAATTTAAGTTATATAGAAGAAACAAGCCAAAATTAAAAAAAAAAAAAAAACGTTTAGACCAACACAAATATCATATACAAAAAATAATTCAATGCTTGTAGAGCATTCATTAGAGAATAATCATAATTTTGATTTTGAAAATACTAATATTTTATATTTTATCTAATATTTTCAAAAGACAATTTATAGAAATATGTAAAATTAAAATGTCATCAAACTCTGTTAATAAACGTACAGATTTTGCTAATTTAAATGACATATTTCGTAGTTTTCTAGATTCGTTGAGCAGGATATAGATCTGTCAACTTTAATATTAGTTAAAACAAAAAAAAAAAAAAAAACAAAACAACACCCAAAAAATAAAGATGCTGTTTTAGTTTCACTTGACAACTTCATTTACTTGACAACTTTGTTTATTTATTTTCACTCCTGACGAAGCTATCAATCGATAATGAAACGTAGAACGATAGTGCCAGTTTTGAGTGTCCGTTAAAATAATTTATTATACAATTTTCATCGTATAAGAATCTACTTTAACTATTTCTATAGTAAAGTTTCTACAGCCTTGGCCAAAAGTATTAGGCACCTTACATTAACTCCTATATCATGAAAATCTGTTGGAGTGGGGTACAATAAAATTTTCTAGGTGCAAAATAATAACAATTTATTAAAGTAACTAGTATTTTGTTGGGCCACCTCTAGCCTTAATCACTGCAGCTATTCTTTTCGGTAGAGTACTTATAAGTTCATGATATTCCTCTACGATAATATTATTCCATTCTTTTAATAACACGTTTTTTAAAATTGCTTTAGATGTAATTAGATGCTTTCTAATGTTACGCTTTAGAATACCTCACAAATGTTCTGTGGGATTTAGGTCTGGGGATTGTGCAGGCAAATCCAGGAGGTTAATATTGTTTTTTTGAAACCACTTCATGGTAACTGCAGATTTATGGCAGGGTGCATTATCTTGTTGTGTCACCAAATATCTTGGAAAATGATTGCCGCAATGTTTTTTCCAATACGTTTATGTAAGTGTAGAAGTTCATTCGACCTTCACAAACAAACATTTCGCCTGTCGGCTGTCATACAACCCCAGATCATTGTATTAAGAAACGTAGATTTTAAACACCCCGCATAACTGGCAAAGTGTAGAAGATGCAAACGAATTCAATATTACAAGTAAAATAAAGTAAATTTCACCTCAAAATTTGATTCGTCGGACCACACAACATTTGTCCAATCCTTCTCTGTAAAGTGTTGGTACTTTATGACCCATTCCAAACGAGACTTTTTATTTTTTTCTGAAAGCCAAGGCTTCTTTCTTGCTTTGCAGCCTTTCAAGCCAGCTTCATTAAGTCTGCTTCTGGTCGTTCGGGCACTGATCGGTCTCCCGATTTCCTCGGATAAACTGGCAGCGAGCTCGGAGGAAGTTTTCTTTCGATTTTTAAGTGACTCTCGAATTAAATTTCGATCCTCACGGTCCGAAGTTACCCGTTTTCTACCTGTTCTTGTTCGGTTCGCATGTGATCCAGTATCCGCGTAACGTTTTAAGGCAGATTGCATCGCACAACGCGAACGTTTAATACTTTTGGCTATTTCTGTCTGTGTGTTGCCTTGTTCGTGCAAGAACTAAATGCGTAAACGTAAATGCTCACTAAGTTCGTTCTTTTTAGGTATTTTTTTACAGCGCAAATGACGATATTCAAAATTTTAACGAAATAAACATTATATTGGAAAGATCGTTCTTACTACAAGCGCTTTTACAAGACTGACGACTACCTATTCACGGAACCACAATTGCGAACTATCATCTGCCACATGTTTTACAACCGCTGTAAAGTACTGTGCATTACTTAAATTATCGTTTATTATTGCCGACTATATGATAATAAAATTCTAAAGATTTCTGAGTAATATTTTTGGAGATAAATTAGTAAATTAAGGGTGCCTAATACTTTTGTCCAAGGCTGTATTTCTATAGTAAAGTTTCTATATATTTAAAGTGTATAGCAGTTAAATTAAAAAAAAAACTGCTGCCCTTTACTACTAAAGCAAAGGTCACGTAACATACATTTTTTGGATTAACTTCACCACTTATGGCAAACGTTACAAAACGACCAATTGTAAGTCATTTTGATACTTTGAATAAGAGTCTATCATGTATGTAATGTAGGCGCCTTAAACATAGCGAATTACTCATACACGAGATAATAATTAAGATAATAAAATGGCTTCAAACTCGTTAACCCAGATCCAGCAAATGTTTAACGCGGTAATAAAATAAATAACGAATGCAATTTTGTCTACCGTATGTATAAATAAATCGGAAAACAAAAGCATTCGCCGCAAGCATTACTTCATGCTACCATTTGACGTGCATTGCGAAATGCATTCGTCGTGTGCACGCTGGATTTACTTATACATACTTCTTAGTCATCCCGAATAATTGCAAAATTGAACTAATCTTGGAATGACGCGAACGTTATCCGCCTCTGGTCTCTCTAATAAGAATTTTAATTCGATCTAATTCGAATTTTTAACGAGTGTGTCGTACACACAACACTTATTATTATAGATAGGCGAATCCGAAGCGTTATTTTTGTGCGATCGTAATGATGATTACGAGCACAATAAAAATTATATCAAAATTACGTTGATTACGACTTGGTTTCGCGTAATTATTCGACTCGTTGTGTATATAATTTGCATTGTGCTGCTGCAACGTGGCTCGTATAATTTCTGGGGAAGCGAATTAACTGCTCGTTGTTAATTTTTTTTGACGTGATCAATTCTGCCTTGTCGGTCGTTTATTATATTTTGCGGGGTTTCGTGTTATTATCTTTTGAAAAAAATATATCTTATGAGCAACAAGAGCTTATTAATGGGTTTTTTCTGCAAGTACAAAAAAGAAATTGCTCCTTGCTTCTCTTTTTCTGACAATGCCAAATTTGACAAGTTGGTCACGTAAAAATGTTATTGCTGAACAATTTATTACGTATTTATTTCTGTACAAATGAAAATAAGAATATAGTCAAAAGTGCATACAGCAGTTGCTAAAAAAAGTGACACGGCTACAACTAATTATTATGCAATTAAATCCAGCAGAACATGTTTTTTGGACTCTTACTTTTGTACAGTAAAAGTGGTTATGTATTTTTATAATTAATTTATTGCGTTCTAACTTTTTTTTGCTTTGAATAAGTTATCTGAAGCATGGGAAAAAGCGAAATATCTAGTTCCAGATGTGTTGACTTGCGAAAGCACGTTAATCTCGTGAGTTAAACGTTTCTGATTTCGCGTTTTAACATGATGTGGCGAGGAGTCATTGTTCTTTATGTTATTTTCTACGTGTGACGGTTTTTTAGGTTTACTAACAAGTTCAAAGACAATTTAGAAAACGATACTGCGTCCTTTAGGTTTCTCCTGATAAATTGATTTAAGTGAAATTCCTTCTCAAGGAAGTTTTAACTCGCCTCTAACGTGGCCTTGAGGTATTATAGTGCTAGTGACCTTGAGAGCGTAATTTTTTGTAATACCTCTGCAAATTTACGTTACATTAAAAAAAGCAGGCGTACAGCTGCGGTTCTAATTTGGGCTTGAGTTAATTTCTACGGCGTTATCCTGAAAAAAGACGACGAAGGAAAGCTCGAGTCACGAGGAAGAAGAACTCTTCAGGTAATTTGTGCACTGCAGTGTATCGCCGGCCGCTAATAAAATTGATTAACGTTCGTGCCTCTCATTTTTGCAAAGTTGGCGATTTTCTGCGGATTGAGAACCAAAGGTGGGTTGAACGACCAGCAAGGTTATCAACGAATATATCTGCTGATGGTGAGATAAACTTGTTTTTTTATGGGCGTTAAAATTTAATGTTCTGTTCGCGCTCGCAGGAAATGGCGTTTTTTCCTGCGGTAAAAGTGTATACACTGGCGTATGCAGATCGTCAGATTATTTCATTAATTAATAGTCGCTTTTTTGCAACGTTTTTCGCGGTTATTATTTTCTAATAAAAAAGCCGCTGTTCCTCAGGATCTCTGCAAATAAATGAGAAACGGAAAGGATAATTTAAGAACTTCTATGTCTGAATGTATTTACTGCAAAATATTATGATTACAACTATTATTAATTTACTAATAATAATAACTGAAAATCTTTGTTGCTATTTACGATTTTAATGTTAAAGCATCACTACAAAATCAGAAACTCTTTTAATATTTCACACCCAAAAGGACATAATTTTTATAGGCTGATGTTCTGACACTTTATTTTTTTATTCCTTAAATGTTTCCATCGGAAAATATCTAAAATACAACAAATTCTAAAACGAGAGAGAAAAAATTTCATATGGTATTTATTACTCCGCATTTTATAATACAAAATTAACATCCTCGTATCTAAATTTAGTTACACACAGGAGAAATCGGTATTAATCATTGAAATTTATAGCAAACTTTATTGCGTACGATAATTAAAAGTCGTAAAATGAATTTACGTTGCATACGTTGAATATGAAGGTCAAGTTTTTTTATGGTCTTTTTCAACGTAAACAACTCGCTGAATGATGCGTTGAATAATTTCTGATTCTTTGTTTTGCTGCTTGATTGGTGATCTTA
Source organism: Serrognathus titanus (assembly GCA_039766575.1). NCBI lineage: Eukaryota > Metazoa > Arthropoda > Insecta > Coleoptera > Lucanidae > Serrognathus > Serrognathus titanus. The sequence goes on from CM077911.1 coordinate 4,751,279, forward strand.
TCAAACATGACATATTCTGTTCTTATATTATACATATACAGCATTCATTTATGAATTTATGAAATTTAGAAACTGTGTAATAAAATCTGCTTTTATTAACTAAAAATTATCCCTGTTTCATAGAAACTGCGCCTCTGTTTGATAAAATCTGTTCCCCAGTGCACCCGCACCTGCAATCGCTTTCTGCACCGAGCGCCTGTTGGAGCTATGATAGGCAACCATATACACACAATTGGTACATAATATCAATTCTCCATAAGAAAGTGACTTTCGAACCCTCCTAGTATATTTAATTGTAATTTTTAATTTATTTATTTGGTTTCTTAGATCACATACAATGTTATAAGACACGTCACATTACATGAAGTTTAATGATTGCCTAAAACAGGACAAACTTAGGATTAGTGTATAACAATTACAAATTTAGCATTATGACTAGGAATCACAGAGCCAAATAGTGTGACAAATATATAATAGTATACGTATTTTGCTCGTTTCATTTGTAAGATCACAGTTTTACTTAGAAGGTTCGCAACATCACATGAATTATTCCTGCAGGTACTCGTTTAGGGAGTGTTTGCATTTAGATATGAGACAAATATGTAATCGCTTTTTGAAAATATTTAATGCCCAAGGGTGTTTGAACTGACTAGGGAGTTTATTATATGTTGTAATGGCTGAACTTACTGGTCATTTTTTCCGAGCTGGTTGATTTCAGTTACTGGTGAAATACGAAACACATTTAACGAAATGTTAAGAACAAATTTACGAAAGTTTGCTTACCTGCCCCGTGAAATGTTTTAGGAACAAAATTTTTTATTTACAATTTGTTTTTTTTTAATATCTGACACTGTCGATTTGGGTACTTGAAAGTGTTCAGAAACTTGACGAATACTTCTGCCTTTTTCAAGCTCTTCTAATATTTTGCATTTAACACTAAATGTAACCGTTTTGTGTTCCCGCTTAAATGGGGCCATACTGCACTGCGTTCTGATATTGAGCTGCTGTCTGATTCACTGTAAGACCTAAGACCTGGTTTTTCAATTCACGGTTAGCTATGTTATTTGGGTTACCATAGTTTGTAATGGGTTTAAACAACCAGACTTAAACTACACAAAAAATTATGGTAACCGAAATATCGTGGTAAAAATGAATTCAATATCCTGGTCTAAATGTAAATTTAGAGCTCTCCGTTTCTACGTTGCCGTTCATCCGGCAACGGATTATTCTGGGATTCACAGCTGTACAATGGCGAATATTTAAAATCTTAGCCAATCAAATAATTTCATTTGAAAACTACAATCAGAAAAACATTAAAGAACCGACCAGCGTAACTCTTTTTCTTTACAGGTAGCATAATTTTTACATTTACAATTATTCTGACAATTAACCTCATTGCTATTCGTCAACGGTTTTTCCCCGCAAAACTTCAACCTATACGGACTTTTCCCATCGTCGCGTCGTCGGGTAGATTGTGAAGCATCGCAAACTGTGCGGTGTGAGTAGTCAACGGACAAACGAAAACGTATAAACGGAAAAATATGAACTTTAAATGCTTACACAATAGCCAAGATTACAAGTTATGTACTGAAGTTAGCGCAAATGAACTTCAAGAAAGTTATCCGGACTGTAGAGGTAAAAATTACTAGCGAGACTGTATTGTATGTAGAATTAAGTATCCTAAAACACCATGGATTACGGACGTGATAAAATTAATGCAAACATTAAGAGACAAAGCTCTAAACCAATTCAAATGCACTAGAAATCAGGAACTGACTTTCTTACAAGAGTTTGCGTAATTTAACAACTAATGCAATACGAAATGAAAAAAGAACCTATTTAGAATTTCAACTACGTAATTCCAATTCTAAAACAATGTGGAAGAAGTTTAAAGAATTTAATATCGGTACTAATGGAAATGTAAATAATCAAGAATTATCTGAATATTTAAGTGATCCTAATATTGTCAATAACTTTTTTATTGATAGTGTTTCTTCCTCTACTGTTGCTGATCCTGAACTAATTACTCATTATAATAATAATATTAGGTGTTTCTTATATAACACATATTATTAACTACGGCATTTATAACTCTGTCTTTCCTACAATATGAAAACTTGCACATATTATTCCGATACCAAAGAAAAATAATCCAACGGAACTTCAAGATCAGAGACCTATTAGTATTTTTGTAGCCTACCAAAATATTTGAGAAGGTACTTGAAGTTCAAATTAGAAAATTAGTTTCAGTGTCTCTGCCGTAAAACTTATTGCTCATTATTTTTAACAAGTAGAACACAGAAAGTTTGTGTTAAAGGTGCTGAATCTTCAACTCTTGATGTTAAGTCTGGCGTTTCTCAGGGCTCTATTCTTGGTCCTTACTTTTTACTTTATGCACTTGTAACTTACATAAATCTTTAAAATTTTGTTTATATCACTTTTATGCTGATGATGTTTATACTAATTTGAGAAGGAATATATCCTTGCAGCAAACATTCTTGTGAATTCAGACTTAAACAATATGGTTACATAATCAGAAAAACATCATTTATCTTTAAATTCTAATAAATCTGTAGCTATGTTGTTTTATAAGAATCATGACAGAGACATAATCAAATCTAGTTAACTGTAAACGATTTACCCTTATAAATTGTAGATTCAATCCACAACCTTTAAATTGATTATTCTCTCAGATTTCGTGAACATATTTCTATTTGTCTTAGGCCCAGTTATTTCAATATTAGTTTAAACTACAGTTTAGTTAAACGAAAAATTGAAGTTTAATCTGCAGTTTAAATTTGTGTGTTTTTCAATTGAAGTTTTAGTTCAGTTTAACTAAACCGTAGCAAGTCAATTTTTTCTTAGGGTAAGCAGGTAAAGACAGTTTTTATATGTTTATATTGCTTAAATATCATTAAATAATTCTGTTTTGTCTAAGATTCATCCGCACAGAACAAACTGGCTCCTATTTTTACGTTCTCGGTCGATATAGATGGTTTAAGTAGTCTTCGTCATCGCTAATTAATACTATAATGTCTGCCATTAGGGCATACTTTATTTATACAATTTAATTTAAAAATCTGGAATTCTGCACATTTTTTTAGGTTAGTTTATTTGCAACTACCGCTTAAACTGTGGATGTTCTACCGTTTAAACTTAAACTTTAGTTTATGTGTTAACCAGACAACGAAAAACTCAAAGCAAACTAAACTGTAGTTTAAACTTGAGTTTGGGTTTAAACTGTGATGGAAAAACCAGGCCTTAGAAAGACATACTGTAATTTGAGAACAATCTGCTCTAATAAAGACTTTCTGACTGAAAGGTCCAAAAAACTGTTATGCGATGCTTTAGTTTTATCTCATTTTAACTTCTGTAATACAATCTATAGCCCTTGCTGGATAAATTAACGACTAACAGAATTCACAAAATTCAAAACTTTTGTGTTCGTTTGATTTGTGGTATCAGACGAACGCAACAAGTCTCTCATAAACTTTCTCTTCTGGATTGGCTTAATATGGAAAATCGTCGTAAGTTACATACATCTATTTTGTTTTATCATAAACACCCAGTATAATGAAATAATTTTCAGTGCGTGCATTTAAAATACAAGTACCGAAATAACTTTGACAATAAATTTCGAGAAACTTAGTCATCGATGCCTGCCAACGACAATTCCAATATATCATTTATTATTATAAATGATATATAAATATATTATTTCATTATAAGAAGAATAAAACAGATATACATATGATAGAAATATGACAGAGATGCACATAATATTGTACAATTGTTAAAAAGACATGTCGTGCCCATAATAAAATAAAACTCCATTATTAGTAACTGTTGTATGATTAAAAGATAGGTAACTTATTTTATATATTTATAAATCTGCATAAAGTTTATTTGCAGTAATGAAACTTATTTATAAATGAAGTACACAGTAATTAGGTAATAACATTGCTTTATAACATATTTATTAATTAAATTTATAACAGTTGTAGAAACCTTTATACAGCATAGAAAACAGTGTTGACATTACTTTGTAACCTGCTTTTTTGAACATGTAAGTGGTTTATTAGTATTGAGAAAAAGTTTATTATACCAAATTATAAAGCTAAAAACTTTAAAGACTTGCCCTATAAACCGTTGTAAGAGCTTAAAGAATTACTTGGATAGTAAAGGGTTATTCGTTGTTTTCTGTCTCCCTAAATATTGCAGACGTTTTAATAGTGTATGGGTAGGAATTAATGAACCTCTTATTTTACGATTTAATTCAAATCATCTCCGCAAACAAGTTAATCACACCACGCGACCCCATAAATTTTTAAATCGGCACAGATTTGACCTTGCTCCGTTTCCAGTTAGATCTAACACACTTGTTTTCAATTAACAACGTCCTCCGACTCGCAAGAAACCGAGTTTCGTTAAAAGCCACACCAGTTTCTTGATTCTATTTTTTTCTCAAATTAATTATTTCGATAGACTTTTTTACGTGGTCCGATTTTTAAACGCCAGACAATGAACTTATCAAGGCCCTGACTAAGAATTTATTGTTGAGATATAGATGCCTTATCGCCGTAATTAATTAAAGCCGTTGCTTATAATCATTCGATTGTATTGTGTTTGTTTCTTTATGTGCAGGTTCACATTGTATATCGTAATGCCGAATTGCGCAACCACTTTCAATCAGGTTGTTTCTTAATGATCATTTATTTCACTTACTTACAATAATGTTTACGATTTTGAAAATCATAGGACCAATCAATATCGAAGAAAGAACTTACCTATCAAATTGCTTTTAATAGTCACAGACTAACAAAGTAGAACATGAAAAGAACATATTCGAGTAATAGATCATTTTTATTAATTAATAAAGAGGAAAACGTCTTCACACGGTCTTCAGAATTTAAGCTTTAGCAGACGGTGCAGGAACTATTCGAGTAACATAACTTGTCCACCATGTAATCCCTGAACGATGCGGAAGTATAACATAACAACGCATTAAACATAGCTTTTGAGACGTTTTATACATGATGGACATTAATGATACAGTCCGTGGTAAAAGTGCCAATGCCTAAAGGAGTTATAGTATGAAAATAATATGTTCTGGCAAACTGGTTTAAATGAAGGTACGAATAACATGGAAAAAAATCACATTCATATCTCGTCGTTAATGTAGGAATCAAAGTATGGCAAATAATAAATAAAATGGGGAAAAATTTGATTGGTTAAGTATTAAATTACACTAACGTTGCGTGACTCGTTCAACAACAATTCAATTTTCACTGCCCAGACATTTTCTTGATGTAATTAAAGGTTTTCCGCTGTGCGATCCTATCACGCGCTGTATGTAAAGGCAGGGTAATTACATGCGTGATATTGTGTTGAAAACGAGGTTTTTTGCAATAATAAATAAGGTTGTAAAAGCCATCAGATAGAGCGTATACACCACGTCTGCGTGATTTTTACCGGGGGAAAGGTTTTCTGAAAAAGGGAAATTAAGGAGATGCACGATAATTATCTTGCATGCGTGTTTTGCTTTACTCCTACAGTTCTACATGATTTTGCTTTATTTGTTTAGTAGACGAGTTTGCGGCGAATGAAAAAATGATTTAGAATTTACATGTGCGGAGACTTTTTGGTTTTTCTGCAAAATGTCAGAGAGAATGGATGAGAGGCGGTTATGTTAACATGTTTTATTTGAAATTTTTTTTTTAATTTACAAACTCATTGTTGTGAATGATTTATTAGTTGAACAAAAATTTTGCAATGGAGTAGACAGCGAATAATTTGTGTAAACATAATTCATCTTATGCGTTTTTCTTTTACACCACGCACAGTCATAATAAAGCTAAACTGTTCGCAAAATAAGAAAAAGTGGAAAGTATTTTCAGCCAACAATGAGCAACAACCAAATACAAGAAAAGAATCTGCGGTTGGTCCTTGGTTCTTTTGAGGTTGAGTTATTACGGTCCGCGCCAACAAAAGCTTAAGGAGTTTTAAATGCGAAAATCCGTTTGTTCGGTTCTTACGTTTTTCATGACTTTTTTCTCCCTGTTCTGAAAGAAAGTGTAACAAAATTTAAATACACATTTACAAGAATCCGGCTTAAATTCTGGTTTTATTTCGAAACCTATTATTATGAAAAAGTATTCGTTTTCTTATTTTATCCGTCGTTTCAAGTTAATATTTGATTAAACAGCTATTAATTAAATTGCCAAGAAATAAAAGAACATTTTCTTTTGAACCACACAATAGCAATAATAATGTGAAATTGGTTTAAAAATTATTTTATGAAATGAATGTATATAAATAAAAGTTTGTTATAGTAATAATTTATTGATAAATTCCAAAATTGTTGATGCTGAAAATACATGAATTGCTACTGTTTATTAATTTCAAATTTACATATTAATAAATTTTAATTTATTATAAACTATACCACTTAACACCCAGCATAATTTATCAAGTCATCCTTCAACATCAACTACGTTTATAACATCACATTCTGTTTTCCAATTCCAAAAATGTAATTACCGCTCCCAAATTCCTCGCTAGGTTAACCACTAATCAATACGGTCGTCGAGCATTTTTGGACATCTTTATCGCCGAAACGTGAGCCTATGTCGTTTTCCCCGCGGGAAAAACAACCAAATCGTAATCGAAAACGCAGCGAGACGAGGAATTCGACACTTTTTTCGGCCCACTCGAAAGGTCAGCGAATTTTTTTCTTTGCGGTTCAGCATCAAATTACATGCTAATTTTCTCTTTTTTGGACGGAACGTTATCGGTTTTAAGTCTGAATTCCGGTTTGGCGAGAACAATAAATCGCTTCAAGCAGTTCGACAGCTCAACCGAAATTTATCAAAAAAGAAAAAGAAAAAATAAGCTAATTTTGTTCCTTATTGGAAGTTATGTAAAAACTTCGACTAACTAAAGTTTTTTTTTTGAAATCATTTTCAACATGTTTAAAATGAAACATTGAGTTCGTTTTATAAATTATAAATACATGTGATTCTCATCTCACTCGTTGATCATTGTACTTTAGCTTTTGTTACAACAATGCAGTTTTCAGAAACTTTTCGTTTTTAGAAATCCTATATTTTACTTACCGTACTTTATGTACCGTAGAATGGGGCATTTTTCAAAAATATTACAGTTTGTAGTTTCCATAAAAGACAGAAAATACATAAAAGCCTAGTTATCTGATGCGCATAGCTAAAAGCTATGAACCCTCAAAATATTAACCTTAGGTAGTAGTGGAAAGGCAAAAATTTTTTTCTGGTCGACCCAAATAGCCCCATAGAGCGGGGTAATTTGGGTCGCACGCCTGAAAAGCTAACTAACTCAATTAAAACGTATACAGAGGCTATTTGGGCCAGAAAAAAAATTTAAAGTACCTACTTCATTTAAATTAAAATAATAGTTTCACCTATATTGTAAAAAAACAATATTCTTATGCATTATTTAATATTTGGTAGGTATAAGTAATTAAAAATTATACTAGTTATCTATATCTAGTTTTTTTTTATTGTACATTAAAGACAGACAAATCTTCTCGGAATTTAAAAAAAAATCTTTTTTCTGTGTCAAATGTTTTTGGTGTCTTTAACTTTTTTATAACCATTTCTCTCTCGATTTCGTCTTCATCAACTTCTGTTGGGTAGACAAATTGTTGGATTCTTCCAGGACTGCGTTTCAAAAATGTAACTTTATATTCTTCTTCTAATATGATTTCAATTATCTTTCCAGTAAAAAATTTCTCAATCTTTTTTGTCGTATATTTGACCAAAACTCAATTCCCAATCTGAAGAAACTCTGAGGATTCCTTTGTCATATCTGTGTGTGATAATGTGTCACTAGCAGTTAATGAATGTTCTCTTGAAATTACTCAGAAGTATCACTTGAATCTGGAAATGAAATAGTAGACACCTCTGAATCTGATGAGATTATTCTTTCAGAGCGTTTACTTGGTATTTGTTGTTTGTTTGCTGTACAACTTGTACCAGGCTGTGGGTCAAAATCTTCTGCTATTATACTTTTTCCAGGCTCCACAAGAAGTCGTTTTCGCCTTCTTTTGGGAGAACTTTCAGCAGTGTCGTGGCGTAGACTTCTAAGCAAATCAACTACTGCTTCAGCAACGCCTTCATCTGGATTCTCTTCATGTCCTTTGTATCTTGGGAGTCTTTCTTTTGATCGATTTGGATAAATCAGTCCTGATTTATTAAAATTATGTTGCTACTGCCTTTGTTTTCATGTTGCAATTTGTCGTGCAACTGGGACAGAAATTTAGGAAATTAGTCTTTTGCCAACGCATCCAAGCGCAATCCATCCTTTTTTTTTCCACAATGTGAGTTTTTCTCGCCTGTAACGTTTAAGTGGCGCGTACTAGGCAACGTCTAGGGGTTGTAGCAAGTGTGTGGCATTAGGGGGTAGACAAATAAAACCAATATATATATATATATATATATGACAGGTTTCTACAATTGTTTTTAAAAGTGGGAAGATAGGTTGTCACCAATAACAGCTTTTGTTCTACTTTTATTTCGCAGATATGGCACAATTGTAGTTAAAAACTAATCTTCAAAGCATGCATTGTCAAACCATCCACTCCTGGATCTGTTGTAGCGGGCACCTTGTAGACCTCCCTCTTTCCATTTGTCCCATAAGTGCTCAGATTTATATACCACGTATGGTGGTGCCATCTGCTGCCCCAGCTTTCATAATAGAAATAGAAGTTTTTGTTGCGTTTATTACTCTCTCTGGGTATCTACAACCTCGTTTGTAAATAAACTTCTTTGCCCCAGGATCGTCTGTGAATTTGTTTCGTCATAATTAATATAATAATACAGTCAGGACTTACACCTTTTATAGCTTATCAATTGTATTTGAGTTTATATTTGCTCGCTTTGAAGCAATGCTGGTTGAAAAACGATTTGACAGGCGATCCTTATGGCGTTTCATAAACTGCATGGCCCAGTCACGACCAGGGAGATTATTTTTTAGAACCTTTTCATTCCTGCCTGCTCTATCAAGATATTTCTTCGCTAGTATACGAAGGTCATACAAATCACATGGAAATCCCCATTCTGACATCACTTGAAGGTGTTCAAAGAAAGCTTCTTCTTCTTCATTTGAGAACATTAGGGGATGTCCTGAAAATTTTTGTTTATTATTCTCACCCTTAATTATACATCCAATTGTAGATTTGGGAACTTTATAAACTTCAGCAGGTCTTGCCCGGGACATTCCTTGTTGCACTGCTTGAATTACATTTTGTAGTTCCTTCTCATGGTATGAAAAGTAAGGCATGTGATTCTTACCTTTTCTTGCATTAGTCTCATGACGTTCTCACCACCTAGAACCAAAATTCAGGTAAATAAATAATCGACCCAAATAGCCCCACTTAACCTAATTAATCAAAACTAACCTTAATAGTTTAATTTTTATTGTCTTGTTTGTACCCGTTTTCACTATACTACTAACTATTTGTTTAGCGAGTTACAATCAAATACACTCTTTGTTTGGCCTGTAGGTATCAATGAAAGTTTGCACATGTTACGAATCAACCACTTGTCAGCTAACTGTTTGACGTTCAATATTAAAATATTGGTACCATTGAAGAAGTTCAGAACACTCATACCCTCTAAAAGATATTATCAACACAGACTGACGAAATTCCTTGATATCTGGAACCACGGAATAAATACAACATTTTCACAATAATGAACCAACACCACAAAACCCAAATAACCCCATTCTACGGTATTAAAAGATTTACTATGGCACCCACGTTTGGTTTAATTTTTTTTCGAAATCACATAGTTTACTTGAAACACTTAAATTTCTTTCATTTTATTTTTTCTTTGTTAATAGGTAACTGTTCCTCAAGTCATTGAGAGATTGTGTTAAAGTGAGTTAAAATGAGATTGTTGACTTTGTCAATTTTTTTCTTCTTTTTTACTGCGTTAGTTACTTGGGAGAGATGTTATTATATAACTTTTGTCTCTTGCTGTACATACTTGAAATACCAGGATGATTGGATTGAACAAAACAACTTATTCGAACCGAATACAACACACACCTAAACAAATACAAAATCACAACAAGACATAAAACAATTGTATACAGAAGTATTTAACGTGAAGATGTTGAAAAACGAAATGGGAGTGGCGAGGAAATTTTATTTCGTCCGTCCAGCGAGAAAGACGTTAACCTCTTCCATTTAATGGCGTTCAGGCAAAAACGCACTCATGCCCTATTCCTTCGTGGGAAGAATCAACATCGCAACCCCTACGCTAGAGCTCGCTCGTCTATTACAGCTTTAATAAAATTAAATACGTTTCGAGTTTCACACACCTTATTTACACCCACCTTGGCGGCTTGGCCTTTATTCCCTTTAGATTTATGAGATTAATTTCTGATATTTGTCTGTCGTCCTGGATGGCGTCTCGCAGGTTTCGCTTTTAGAATCAGATAACGTCCCGGATAGATGAGCGACTGTGCGAAGGAAGTTTGTTATTATTTCTTTTTAAAGAGTCCGCTGGTTCTAATGCAATTATTTTTAGACGGATTTAATTTGCTGCATATTTTACATTCGCTTACATGTCATGCAAATTCTAGCAGATACCATCAAGTTTGTTCTTACAGAGCGATTTTATGGTAAATGCAAATTTACTGATTTTTTTTCTTCTAATTGTTTTTTGATTTTTGTTATTAAAGATAAATTATGTACGAAGCTGTCCACTGGGTAAGGAGAAGGAAAATAAATTATTATTATTATTAGTATTAAATTTGATTGTCCTAGGTCATTTTTCAATCTATGGAAGATATCACCAAAGGAAGAGGAAAGACCAAAATTGAAATAAAAGAAATTTCTAGGTTTGTTTACTTTGGAACTGATTTTATGATCTATTCACTTCTGGCAAATTTTATTTATTAGTTTATTCGCTCCGGTATCGAAGAATATTTCCACAACAACCATGAAAATTTTCGTCCTGCTTTTACATTCAATTGTTCTGCACTTAGTCGTCCTTGTGCATTTCAAAATAAAACCGTCTAAAAACTGCTCGTACCAATGTACTTTTTGCAATCAGTTCGAACTCATTTAAAATTGCTCGGGGTTTTCGAGGTCAGAACAATTACGAAAATAAAGTAGAGTTAATTCGTGGAAATCTTTTTTCTCTTATTTAAAACTCGTAATTAAGACGGTCGTTAATTGCCCCGTCAAGCAACGAACAAAATGATCCGAACGATCCCAAAATAAGTTTAAAATAACTGTACCGGCGAAGCGCCCATGAGAATATTTGAATACCAAGTGGCTGGGGACTCTTACATCACGACAAATTCTCGTCGAACGAACTAGATGGCCTGGCGTTCATGAATAGCAAGGACATGATCTCCCTTGAATCGGTAATAATAACGACGACCGAATTTATTTATGAAATCTCGGTGATTTGACGTTCGTGGCCTTCAGAACGAACACAATGGCATAAGATCCAGCTCAAGCCTTCGGGGCCTTCTTTATACGCTGCGAGACTTGTTTTATTGTGAACTGGCTGGTTGGAGCATCGCAGTGGCCTTGTCGAGCTAACACCGGTATTCGTAATGGTTCTTGCTTCGAGGAATATGGAATTATGTTGCGAATTTCTGCTTTTTTGCCCTTATTATTAATAATTTATTAAATATTTCCACGTACAACTGAACTTACATAAAATAGCCTCCGTCGTTTTATGCGACCAGAACCATCTTAACGGGCTACAGCACATTGTGCTGATCTCCATTTTCTGTTTATTGCGTTTCTTTTCAGGCAGCTCATTCTCAGAATATCGATGCCCGAATAATATTCAATTAATTATTATTAAGTAGGCGGCTATTTCAATATTAACGGAGGAGAAAATTCACGGAAGAAAATTAAGCTGGTTCTCTTTACATAAACAACTTTTTCAGAATTGAGATTAATAATTAATATAAGAACTTACTTAACTGTTGTTATTATGGCTCAACAAGTCATTTTTGGCAATGGTATACTACAGCTACTATAACTTGGTAATTCCAAGAAGAAAATGTCACTTTATTTTCAAACCAGAAAAAGCTTTCGTAACTTAATCCTGCTTGCTTATTCGAACTAACAGTAATTAGTTCAAAGAAAAACTTGACTTTCCACTCGAATTAGTTTTCCTATAATTAAATTTCCAGGCGAAATTAGGTAATATACCTACATATATATAATTAAATTTTTTTAATTAGTTTAGATCATTAGTTGTAATTGTTTTTGTATTAATGTAACAGAATTGTGTTAATCAATTCGAATTTCTTCGAGTTCATTTCCCATCTGCTTACAAGCATTTATTAGCAGTAAATAATGTAATTAATGTTAGTTCCTGGGAATCATGGAAAAATAATCGAGCATAGCACAATAGTTTTTACAAATTCGTTCATGTTTAAATAAATTCTTAATTAAAATCACCTGTTTTAAGTGCACTAAATTTAATTTTTTCATGTGTTATTGTATTAATAATATCTTTTTGTTGAATAATGTTTCGTTTCTTTTTCAGGTGAGCTTTTTCTTCGACGTCAACAAAAGATCTAACTCCCCGCCAGTAAGTTCAAAACATGCAGCTTCAAAGCAAAACAAATCATTTTTAACTCTATTTCTTGCATTTTTCTTATTGTATCTTATCTGTAATATTTTCCGCTTTTTACGCAATTCAACTCGTATGTACTTACAATTATGTAGATCAGCGGTTACGCAATCGGAAAAAAGCTCTATCCCTTGCGGCTTTCTGCGCAACCTTCAAACGGTAGTTCTGTAAAAATAGCGAAACACGCCCTCTCCGTATTCCACTTTCAATCGGCTTTGTATTAAAATTCCGGTTGTGAAATACGGTTTTGCAGGGGGAAAAAACGGTGGCGTTAAAAATCGATCGGCGGCGGCGCGTACTTGCTTCGCTTGCTTATACTTACATGCATGATTCTAAATGTCAAGGTTGAAACGTTGCGTGAAATATGTAAAGCATTCGAGTGTATGCGGCGGCGATAAAAGGATACCGAAATCGAGATTAGCGCGCGCGTCCTTTTTCTTTCAGTGACGGTTTATTTGTGGCGATGCGCAATGTTGAATTCTTTCAGTGAATTTATACTTACCCTGCGGCATCAATTGAGAATACAAAATGTACAGTGCGTGTAGACAATTCGAAAATAACTAAATTGTAACACGACCGACAACAAATCTACTTAAATGCTTCTTACACTCTTTCGATTTTTGCTCTGTATATCCATACTTTTCACTCAGTATTTTAAAGTAAATAACGAAGCAAAAAATAGTACTGGGGTGATGAGGACGTCCGAATCTCTTTCCTTGAGAAACTGTCAATCGTCATATAATCAAATATTGATTATAAAATGTTTCGAAAGTTGTTCAAAAAATGGATAATATTTCGAAACAAGATAAGAAAAGAATAAAAATTTAGGTGGAACGTAGAATATCGTAGAAGAAATAATGTTGGCCAAAACTGGACAAGAAATTCATACCAAAATAGAGATATGGTAATTTGCGAACTCTGACGAAAGCAAGCAATTTATATTGATATGTCGATCGGAGTGTATAGACACTATCGCCAGAAAAAGAAACACTCACACTCAAAAAAGAACAAGAAGACATGAGAAAAAAAAACGATGCTAAACAAGGCAAAGGTTCTCATCCAGAAATTAGAAATACTGCAACGGTCTGGTCCACTTCAGACTCCACCTAGTACAGTCAGAATTAATAGTTAATATCCATTCATATTCGTATACATCGATGAAATATGGACCTACCAAAATGGGTCAGCGGTTCGTCGATGGATATACATACGAAACAGATTTGAAAAGTAACCCAGCCAAAATTAAAAATGAAGGGAAACGTTTTACAATTTTGCATGCAAAACTTGGCTTTTTGGAAGGGTGTGACTTGACGGACAATGACAGAGACTACCATAAAAACATGAATGCAGAAATTTTTCAAAATTGGGTGGTTAATGAGCTTATTCCTGCACTAGGCAAATTGCAACGAAAATGTGTGGTGGTGATGGACAATGCATCGTATCACTGGGTGCAGTTGAACAAACCATCCGCATTTTTCTGTAAAAAAAGTGAAATGCAGGAGTGGTTGGTTAAATACAATGTAGAAATTGAAGGCAAAATTACAAAAAAAATTATGGGAATTAATTAAGCCTTTTAGAATACACGGAACAACAAAACGATACGCGACTGGACGTAATTTTGAAGGAGCACGGTTATGAAGTTCTTACATTGCCTCCATACCATTGTCAGTACAATCCTATTCAGATTGAATGGGGGCAGTGCAAAGGCTTTTACAATAAGCACATAAATTCGCAACCAGTATCGAAAGATAGGGTTGCAAATTTATGGCGTTAGGCTCTTTAAAAATGTACCCCCGACATGTGGTAAAATTTTTGTAATCATTGTGAAAAATTAATTTCGAAAGACTGGACGAAACATATGGGAAATTTTTCGTTCGAAAATATTCCTCCTTCCATTATTACATTAGGAGAATCTGATTCATAATCAGAAATTGATGATGAATCAGATTCTTCTATGGAATCAATGGAAGGGAAATAGGGAACATTTACTTTGGCGTCAAAATTTTATAGTGCAGAAAACGCATGTATATCTGTAAAACTTATAAATAGACTGCGACGATCCTTTTAGCAGTCTAAACTAATAGCCACGAATATGCACAAATAGAAGCAGATTTGCAGAATTCTAGTGGTAGCAGAAGAATCTGATGTTGTGCGTATTGGAGGAGGTAGTGAAAGTAGACAGAATTTTAAATGAGATCTAGCTTATGGTCTTCTCGGGAAAAATGATAAGATATTTTACATAAATGTGGCCATGGAAAAGGTTCTGAGGCACCGGCAACAGCAAGAAGATCCTGTTATTTAAATATCCCTTCATATAATGCTTTTGCACCATTGCCAGGCACTAAACTCGAATCCCCTTCAGAAATTCATCCCGGCCTCGAGTATTCACCCCTTCTGCGACAGCGAGGCGAAAATGGCCGCGAGCACTATAATAAGACCATCCAGGACCTGAGAACGACAGTTCTTCGGTCTGAACAAGTCCGAAGAAAAACTCCTGGCCGACCAAGCCATCCTCACGGGTTGCACAAGCTGATACACCTCTCCACCCGCTGCACAAGTAGCAAGATCCATTTAGCTACACCACTGTGCACAAGATTCTATGAAAACACAAACAAACATTCTGTCATTATTATTTATTATCATATTGGAGTCACATTTGTTAATAAAGAAACACTTGTTCGCTTTGTGGCACAATTGTTGTCTAAGAACACGCAAACAACACACCTCACCCCAAACTTTCTTAATGAAAAAAATAATTAATCATTAAACGTTTGTTCTCGTTTTCATGGAATACTTTGTACAGCACAATTGAACTGGCAACATTGGCTGTGACAGTTTTCAAAAACGTAACCACAAAATTAAAAACGAACGTCAATCAAATTTCTGACAAGTATATTTTTTTGTGGTACCAACAAAAATGTCACCCTAACATGGCCTACTCTGAATGCAAAAAGATCATAAACAGAGTATATTTGCATCATTAGGTCAGAAACAGTCATTTTGCAAGTGCGGGCACAGTTTGCGAAGGCAAGGCACTTGCCGAGATTTCGCAAGTGAGAACACTTGCAAAGCACTTTCGGGCCGAGTGATACACACTATTTTTGGTCCGACCAATTTTAAATTGTCTCAAAAGTTCAAAAAAATTCCAATTGTTTGCGCTAGAGAAGTTCCTGTATTCAGGTTGGTAACTCAATCTCCAACACGATGATTTCGAATTTGAAATTAAAAATTAAGTTACAGTTTTTACTTTTTTGACATTTAATAAAGAAGAATAATTTCACTTTGCAAGTCATACTCACGTTTGATAAAACTACGAAATCAAACCTCTTGTTATTTAAGAAATGTCAACCACAGATGTCAATTTTTTTGATGGCCCTAGGTCTTCAATACGGCTGTTTTCGGACAATTTTGACGAATGCAATACAACATTTCTGGCTGGAGAACCAAAAAAGTAATGTATAGGCAAACTTAATCGATATTTTCCTGTTTTATTTGTTGAGCGGCGTTATATTTTATTATACCACATAAACACGCTCATAACCAGAGCAAAATCCTAAGCTCTGCAGTTACATACATAAAAGTTAGTACAAACCCGTGGTGGTCATTCACTGGAATGCGGAAAAATGATCAGTAATTAACGTAATTACTCGTTTAAATGCCTATTAACATTTGCGCAAATTTACATCGTAAGCTGCTGCTCCATGTTCATTCCTGTTCCCTTTTTATTGACAGTACTTTCAAACCTTTGTTAAAAAAAACTAATGAATAATTACCATTCATTTTGAATAAATAGAAGCAATGAATAACATAGTTTTTAATTATATGCAAGCTGTTGGTTCACTCAACCATGTCAAAATTGGTGTGCTATTACTGCAAATATTAAGTTTGTGAAACTAAGGTAATCGGTTTTCTGCTCAAGTGACTTCCGCGTGTTATTATAACTTACGTTTAAGATATTACTGTGTTTTCCACGTTATAAATATAATTATTTTACTGCGTTGTTATTATGATAAAAGTAACTTCAAAGACTCAAATGGAAACGACTTTCATTTGCTCGTTTAATGAGGGATAAAATACCCGGTACGTTTGTCGCCAGCCACATGCTTTGTCAAGTCTGAGAAAGTGATATATATCTTATACAAAGAAGGAAAATTGGGGCGAGACATCTACCTTTCATGTCATTGCCTCCAACCAGGGACGAGACTTCTGAAATAGGATACCTCTGTAATATGAAACATTTAAGTCATTAAAGAAAGACCTTTCTAATTAGATCCGGAATCTAATTCATTTACTTTATAATTCATTTTTATATAAGTATTTCATCATTTTTTCTTCTGTGTTTGTTTTAGGTACGTTCGGTGAACTGTCGTCGTCAACACTATGGGGATTTTTTACTTTTTTTAGTTCATTCAGTTCATTTTGGTTTGTTATTGTAAAGAGAACCATTCTGGATGAAGAAATAAAACATGAGGTCTCGTGACGTTGAAAATTGATGGCGTTAATTTTCTTTACGTCCTCAATCTATTTTCTTAAAGTGCACTAATTTAGTTAACCACTATTACTATTAGCGCAAATAGATCTGACACCATATAAATTTGTGGCAATCCGTCAGAAAGGATTTGTGCTTGTAAACGATGATTAATTTTAGTTTCTGCTCCAGTACGTAATTGCAGCTAACGAACAGTCTACCCCATAAATATTAAACACATGAACCTCTAACGATCGCCTTCAATGTTCAGACTTAATGCGTGTGAAATTAAATTTTATGACCCATATGAGCTCACGATGTTAGTCGGTTTGCTGCTGCTGTTGGTTGTTGCATTGTGTACTTTCACTAGCTCCATGCTACTGTGCTCTCAAGGCTTACTAGATCCGAACTCCAGCCTGTTCTGCCAACGCTGACTGATTACGGTCACCATACACACCTTGTATCTGTCGGTGTAAGTAGGCGCTGTTATCTTATTCTTTATGGAAGACTCCATGCCATATTGTAAACATTTCGAGGGCTGGCTAGACTCGTGTACTTTCTTGGTGCCGCCTACGGGATACTTACCCCTGACAAGTGAATGCATGTTCTTCAAGGAGAAAAATATATGATGGAACACTACAGATAGCCGAGATTTATTATTTTTGGGACCTAGACAACGGAGAAAAAGCGTCACGTTTTTTAAAACACAACGATACTGTGGTGTATGGTTTACTTTTGAGTGTTTATTACTTTCAAGGGGGCACAACATCTGCGATTTATTGCTTCCTCATTTTTGACTACTAAATATTATCCGATGATTAAAATGTACGTTAAAACCTTTCCGAAAGATTAAATTACATGAAGTTCGTTTAATAAACGACGAGGTTTGTAAACTTGAGTTGAAAACAACTTCTGGGTGTGTACCAGAAGTTCAAGAAAAGCCTGACCGCGCTGCATAAAACCAGAAAGTGCAAGGTCTCATTTCCTGGTCCCGCCGGATTAAATTAGAATTATTTATTTGCAATGAAACTAAACGCAATGGTTTTCTAAAAATGGAATCAAGGGATATGTCAGGAAGAGCTGCTGCGGCGGATGTTATCGTGTCAGGGCTCCAAGGTGAAGCTGCGCCCGAAGCCGTTAAAAACGAGCAAGAAAGCCAAAGAAAGAACCGGCCTCGGCGAGGTTCACGATGACTTGCGTTCGAAGCCATGTATTAAGAATGGGCAGATAACTTACGGACATGTGTGGCTCGCCATCCTGCCAAGTGGATTGTATTAAACTCAAGAACGAGCCGATTCGATAACGAGAGCGGTACTGAAAAACGGCACTTTATTTTTACACACTTGCGGATGCAATCAGTTAATTAACTCGAAAACAAATGGCAATCTCATTTATTCTCCTCGGTATTCCAATGAGAGCAAGTTATGTAAGGAAAAACTTCCGAACACGACCTACATAGTTCGTTATTAAAAAGAACACGCCACAGGAAGTGATAGACCGACCGCAGATGAACACGATTTCCCATATTTATTAAAGAAATAAAAACCGTGTCGCTTTCCTCTTAATTTCGCTGTAATTATCTAGAACTTTCAAAAGGAGCATCTCTTCTTCCGTTTTATTTACGAATTAAAGTAATTTATTTTTACCTTTTCGAAAGCAAACTCATGTGATAGAAGTTGAGTTCATGTGGGATTCATAGACTGATTTATGTAGTTTATTTTCACAGTTGATATTCTCTCTGCTGTCGAAATACCGATAGGCCTTTGAGTAAATAAAAAAAAAATATGACTAGTTGGACATTCTTTCTTGGGAATTTGAATCAATCATGTGATTATAGTTTGAGGAGAATTCGTCCTATACAAAATTAGAACTTCAATCAACTTTCGATTAGTTTTTGAGAAAACGAAAGATATAATCAGAATGCAAGTAAAGAAATCAAAAATGAAAACGAACAAGTTTCACTTGATATCTAGATGATCTTCGCGTTTATAACTGGAATTTACAAAAAACGTTTACCATGAGAAGCTTCCTTTAATATACTTACTATACGTGCATCGTTAATCTTTTAATCAATCAGGGCACTGGGAAAAAATCTAATGCGCGCGTCAATTACGCCACAGGAAGTTGTAATGACTTGCGAAAAAAACTTAATAGAAAATCGTAGTTGAACGGCACCGTTTTATTTTAGCAATAAGTGTGTCGCAATTAATTATTTGATGTGAGCACAAGGAGGCGATTAGCTTCGCGAAACAGATGGGTGTTTGCTTATGCCTCGACGCGTTCGCGTTCAGAGGATATGAACCACACGTTAGCGTCTCATATTGACTTATAAGGTGCAAACTGCAAATGGAACTCATCTTATATGCATAATATTCCCAAGGACGACTGATATTTATCTCTATGCTCCGAGCTTTGTCATGGCTTAAGACACGAGAATAAATTATGTAAGCGGATGTCAAACAAAATTGTTTATCTAAACGAATCAGCGAGTAGATAAGATCAGGAAGAGTTATTTATGATTATGTTATCTGGAACACGCTGTATATTCTTGCAAATTTTATTTAAGTATATAGGTGTAATTGAAAATTTGCTTTTATGGTTGCTTCGTTATTGTAGATTTCGTTTTCCTACGCCGGATATATTCCTTGTTATCCTGTATCTCTTAAATACCGCTTTCTGCTAATTCCGAATAATTTATACTTTTGCTCTTATTTTCTACTTCAAAATGTACTAGGTGATTACAATGCAACGGGACAAATAATTTTAAGTGGAATAAGCTTTCTCGAAACCACCCGCGGGCCTCACTATCCGGTCAACTTTAATTAACGATATCCTAACTTAACACTTAACTGGTGTTATTTCTCGCTAACCCATATCGTTTTTTAAATAAAATTGACCGTTAATTAGATTAAAAACATTACACAAAATAGAAATTAATTCGACGTTTGAGGAGCATCATACTTTTATAAGCTGTGTTAAAAGGCCGATGTGCTTTCCTGGTGTCTTCATGTTTTAATTTGATTTATAGCTTTTCCAATAAAAAATAAGCGTTAAAGCATCATGTGACCCTCATTTCTACTTTGGCACTTTGTTCTTGGGGCGCAAGAAAATTTTTATCAGGTAGCAATTGCTGTTTGAACCTCACATCAAGTTCTACTTTTCTATAAATCATTGGGCAAGTGGCTTTCCAACAGATTCAGTAATGGAGAATTTTCACCAAATATGGCGTGATTCATCTTATCTCGACAATTATTTCATTTGTCTTTTATTATGTGTGTGTACGGGTGCGTATGTGTGGGTGTGTGCGGCACATACCAAGCGATCGATTGCGTGCGCGCACTTAGCGATATGTTTATGGAGCCGTATTTAATGCGGCACTGAAATATTGGTGTTTTAACATTTAAATGAGTTTGTCATTGCTATTAATAATAACCGGCACAATGCGTTGTTACACACCTTTAACCCACTGCTGAGATACCGGTAATGAATGGTGTCCTGTAAAAGATATTATTGTAAGCGTTGTCTATTGAACCGACGACTTCTAACTGTCCACGTCGCCGCTTTATCAATAGGCTACTAAGTAACTGATAAACGTAAGTTATGGTGTTGTTTACGGTTTACGTACAGCTTAAAAAAAGTGTAAACAATCCAACGCTTTCCCGCCTAAAAACAATTTCGTTCTTATTATTTTTTCTTTTCATTGAATCAACACAATTTTGGATCTTATTTAAAACTCATATTTTATCTACAATGTAGGAAAATAATCTACGCTCTACAAGTACGAAGAAAAAGCTAAATAATAGTCATCACGCGACAGGTTTCTTCTTTACTAAAGAAAAAAACTTTTTCAAAAAAAAACTAGAATGAAGCACTTGATCCTTAAGAGTCAAGGATCCAGGCAATCTCTTCAAAATTTGAAAACTTGAATGTAATGAGAGCTTGGAAGATATCCCTGCTGCTTTTCTTCTCTGTGTGTATTCCTCTTTATTGAAAGCAGATGAACAACTCATTATACAATAACCAGAAATTCGCTCTTTAAATTCACATTTATGGGTGAAGAAGTACAAAGGGCAGCACACCGCTGTATAATATAATAGAGAGTAAAAACAGGATGTAGACAATAAGTCTCCATTCTTAGAAAGAGAAAAGGAACGTGTTGGCGTGAACACTTGCCTATGCTTTTTGCTCAGACATTTGTGAAACACCTGCGCTTTGGGCGGGGGACTCTCATTCTTTTGACTTGGTAGTTATACGACGATGCAGTTAATTATATACACAGGTGCCTGAACTGTACGAGCCCTCTTACGTCATGTAGTAGATACATTACACAACGTAAGTAGAGCAGCAATTTCTTCGAGTGAGTGTATCATCTTCTAACGCAACGTTAAATTTATGTTATGTTATCCGATAGTAAATTTATTCTAATTGTGGTTGAACGACACAAGGCACTATGTGCTTACATCTAAATCGTCCCCCATAGAAATAAAGATAATTTAGCTTCGGATAAATGGCATTGTTAGAGTCAAAAAGAAGTGGGACACACAAACTTAACAATACATTCACATCGGTATTAAAACATGTTACCCACTCCCACGCACATCGAATTGTATCTAAATAATTACAGCCTACACTTCACTTCGCCGGAGCACAGCTTGACCAAATAAAAAAAATAACCACGATGACATGTACCTGTATTAGCTTCGGAGGATAATAATCAATTCTCCTGTGTTTCTAAATTTCATGACCATCTGCTGCAGCTGAAGCCTGATTCGATCGACCCGATGCCTGCCCCATCCAAACCAGATTAATTACCGACACGAAAAGGAACGATTTATTGACGCAATTGAAGATGCTATGATTCTATTGTGAAATTTTAATTGGAAGTCGGTTTTAGGAGTGAACGATGTATAAAGATGGTTTTTGTCCGACGAGTTTTATTGCTTTCGAAGTGATAGACTTGCTTTTTCAGATCGGAATTGAGAATGCACGTTGCACGCCTTGGTTTATTGTGGGGGAGCATATGGCCATTTCTGTTACAATGACCGAGCAAATTTGCCTTATTTTATGGTGGTGGATGATAGAATAGCAGATGGCCAACGAGCGAAAATTCCTGGGAAGTAAATAGAGACCCATCCATAATGACCATTTATTAAAATCGGGTTTTGATTATTAAAATAACGATGCTTCTCTTACGTGCCTAATTTATTAAAAGTGCAATGTTAAATCTAAGTCATAAAAAAGTGTTCTGTAATTCCTATTGTCTATTACAGGCGTATAGGGTAAGGTTGTCCATATTGTACCATTTTTCAAAAAAATGGTTGTAACTTTGGAGCAAATGCACATATCGCTCCTTGGTTTTAGCCAAAATTAGTGTTGACATTTAAAAACACATTGCTGTTAGTTCACAGTCTTTAGCAATCTTCTCGATGTTTTTGTATAGAACAAAAATTTTGTCTGCAAATGGTTCAATTTGGAAAATTAGTTGCTCAAATTGAACCATCGATACCTTAAATTGAACCTGTATCATTTTGAATAAGAATTGGGTCGCCCACGCTTATAAAACATAAAACTTTTAGCTGAATTCTTCAATAGAGTTAAAAACATAATAACAACGTAATAAATAATTCATAAATAAGATAATAACAAAAGTTCCATCATATATGTTAGACATAGCTATATATATCAAAGCACAAAACGAAAACTTAAACTAAAAATAAAACAATAAACAAATTTTTGTCAAAAGTTATTCAATACACGAATCACAAAAATGTTTATTTTTACTTGCACTTACACCCACGCATTTGCAGCGGACCCAAGCCTTACATCGCATGCATTGAATCATGTCACTACATTCGTTTACTCCACATTCCTTACAGTACCATCCCAGTAATAGTGACTTGGTAACGGTGGTAGATTTTCCAAAACCTTTAAGGAAGGACATCTTTGCATTCGTAATTCTCAGACAAATCAATTGCTGATGTACTTCCCAATGGTATTCAGCAATCCTACTGATACAGTACGGTTTCTCAAATTTGACAAGGAAATATTATCGTCTTCATTAAATTGATTATCCGTCGCACTGCCATTATGGTAATCATCCTTCTGAATATTTTTAAACATAAGCACTTTAGAGTCAACAAAGTCAGATTTTTTAAAGACATGTCTATTAATAGGTCACACTTCAGCTGCTCTGAAACCATTGGCAGCATTTCAACAGTGGCCGCTCTTCCATATGCTTCGTTAAGAAGTTCTGTCACTTAATATTGGCTAACTGTGCGTCCTACATTACACCTCAACCATTTTTCTAATGCTTGAGTGTAGTACACCTCCAACGGTTTAAAAAAGACCTATCAAGAGGTTGGAGGCGACGTGTCGTATGACCAGGCAATTGTAACAAAATCATTCCATTTTCTCTTGCTAGAAGAAGAGCTTCTAGGTTCTTACAATGTGTGGTGTGTCCATCCAAAAGAAGCAGCATTCTCTTGTCCTTTGAAGGATGCATAACATCTATGAAGTGTTGCAACCATTTCACAAAGAGAGCTGTTAATGTACCCTAAATCAGATATTTCTACCTTACTTCCGGGTGGAGCACCATTGCTTAGCTCTGCTGTGTACCTTTTGCGCTTAAAAATTATCATAGGTGGCACATAAAATCCCGCCGCACTTTCGCAACAGACCATAGTTGTGTTAACACCGCGTTCTCCACTAGCCACAGAATCAGCAGCTTTACACCCTTTCTTAGCCACAATCTTTTGACACTTTTTGGCCATAGTTGAAAACCCAGACTCGTCCATGTTAAAAAAAGTAGTTGCGTTGATATTGTGCCTGTCAGATAAATTTTCCAGCAAGTTAAGAAACTCTTTCACATTTTGGAGGTGGATTCAGTTTGACGCAACGATAAGTTTCTATGTCTGCTCATGAACTGGCAGTATCATTTCTTTCCTGCTATCTTCTCTCTATTAAATTTGTGATGTATGTTATTTTTTCTGCCAAATTGCTACCCTCATCTCTTTAACCTACCTGCTTGACCTTGTATTTGCTGCGACTGCTGGGGAAGTTCGTCGATGTTAAAAGAAAGCTACTTGGTTTTATGCCCAGCTCAGTGGAGACAGGATGGGCTACAATATGATTGTCGGTAGCTCGAAACCTGGATGTAAAAGGGGCGCCACCTAGCGTAAATTTAACCAAATAGTTCAGCAAAATATGCGGCACCGCTAAGACCGCACACGTATTTAAAATTCCAGCAGGTTTATACTCGCGTGCATAAACAAACTGACAGTCACCCTGTATAGGACGTAACAAAGAAGAGAAAAGACACCAAAACGAAATATCCGTACGTTCGTTTATTTGAGCAAAATTAAACGGTCAAACTGCTCTGACAAAAATTTAAAGATCTATCTATCTCAACGTAGAAAGTGCTCTCGAAATCGACGGTATCTCAGCCAAAAACGAATCAAATGAATAGCTCAAGGTTCGGGTTGAACTTAACCTTGACTTTCACATCCCCATGGTATTTGCCCTTTAGAATTCTAGGGCCTGAGAACAAAGGCGGCAGATCTGAAGCACAAGTAAAAGTCGCAAAACGCGCTGGATTTATAATTCCAATGATTTTTCACCAACGAAACATATATCCCCAAGTATCTGGGCGGTTAAAAAGACTCAAACTGTTAATAAACGGCAAAGCGTCCTTTCGTCGGTGAATGTGCTTACAGAAAGAAAACCAAAATGGGCCCCAAACAGGAAAAAAGAACAAAAACATCCAGTGCCTCCTTCCTTGAGTTCAATTCAGTGTTCCCAACAGTTACGAAAAAGAACCAAGAACAACACAACAAAAATAAAGAACCTAACTTGAAAACACGAATCCAAAGAGAGTGAGCACAGTAAACGCGAATAAAAAAAGAAATTACGAAAAGAGATGCGGGGAGGAAAAACGGATAAATTTCTTTAACTACGCACCAGAAATATTATACATGGAAAATGTCAGTAAAGAAAAATACGCGGGAAAACAAATTAGTCAATCGTATTGGCAGTGCGCTACGAAACTTAGGTCCAATAGATGTACTCTTTAAATCACCGATGTGCATATGGCGCGAATTTCATTAGAAATTCGAAAAATAGCAGGGGTTCAATTTAGGAGTCGGTTCAATATGGGCGACTTTACCCTACAAGTGTAATACCACATTAAGGTCAAACTCCGTTGGCCAAGATGAACAAATTTCAGTATATTTAATTGCTCATATTAAGCTAATCACCATGCCTAATTGAACAAAGTCAAGTTTTTCGAGGGGACTGAATAGAACAAGCTTGACATTTACGGCGAGATATATTTTATTATATCGCTCCACAGCAAAGGGGGACCTGCGGTATCGACACGTCAACCGAGTCTGATTGGCTTTGTTGCAGTAAACAACAGAAAGTGCAATTTGTTTACAGTTTCAATAGTAGAGGACTGCAGATATTACCTTATTTGTGACCGAACGCGGCATCCTGTTAGCTTTAAGTTAATAAAATTTGACTTCTTTTTGTCGCAAAGCTATATGAAGAACTGTGATTTGATTTGGGTTGTTAAACTTTCTCTGAGTTCATTCGAATAAATGCACGTACGTTTCGCGTTCGACTTGCAAAATTCGTTTTGCCATAGAAATTCCAGTCTTTCTTCAACTTTTAACTTCTTTTTTAATTTTAATAAATGTCATAGGCGTAGACATTAGGTTAATTTATGTTTAATTTTGGTTTGACTGTGTCTAAAGTAACATAAATCAAGATGACCTGAATTTCGAACTCATAAAGCCATTATAACAACTATCATCATCATCATCATTATCATCATCTTACTACATTATGATAATGTTGCAGTGTTTTGAGTAACACAATTTGCAATCATCTTGATTTTTCGAAGAATTAATCTAATAACAGTAAGCGTCTATGAATGACGCTAATACACACGAATAAGTTTCCAGGGATCATTTAAAGGCAATGCAAAAGTTCATTAGCCTGAAAAGTGTGCGTGTGTTGCTGTTGAAGACTTCGTCGCATCTCGGCATGCACCGTTAGATGGCACCAATAAATAAGACGCAGACCTATATTTACCTCTGCTTTATTTTATTGATGTGAGAGAAAAAGCGAAAATTACGCAAGCATTGAACTCTTTGTGTGCTTGTGAATCGTTAACCACTCGACGAATATGATCGTTAAGCATTGAATAGAAGTACGCCAAGAGTTGTTAACCAATAATGTTTTATGCACCGTAAAACGTTTACTTTCTTTCGAATTATCATATTATGGCGAAGCGTTGGTTTAAGTGTCGCTAATTATCAATGCTTAGCCCATAATTATTACATTGATGGTTTACGAGAAATATATGAATATGTTTTCATGTTGAAGTCTACCCAGGAAGTAAAGTCAATGCTTTGAACTTAGCATATCGTATGTACTCGGCAAATTTAAAATTCCAAGAAACGAGTCAAAGCTCCCAAAAATTTTTTTATTTGTGTAGAATTTATTTATAATTTCGTGAACTCTCCTTACATCCAAATAAAAATAAAATCGCATAAATAATCAAGAAATCACAACTTGAGTTTCAACATTTCAAGTTTTCCAGATTTAAAAGAAAAAAATACAAGTTGCTCTAGCCTACGTAAATTCTTTAAAATATATAAAGGAATTTCTTTTCTGATTTATACTGTTTTTTAAAATATGAATGACATTATTATAAAAAACATTTACATAATTTCGAAACGAGTTTTAAAACCAGTACAATGAAAGCGACATTGTGCATATAAATATATTAGATATTTATGCATGGTCGTCATTTATAATTTTACAAATAACAAAGCCTTTCAGTTGGAAGTTTACGAGCTATTTCAGTTATTTTCGTAAAATGAACACACATGTATGCTACGTAATTTGTTTAGTCGGTAGGTATAGGGTGTCTCTGGATTAATCAGATCTAGAGCCTGTAAATATCAAAAGAAGTAGTAGAAGTAGTTTAAAATTGTAAAAAAATATAATTAATCTAAATAATCACAAAATAAACTCGTCAATTCGCCGTTCATTCACACACATTAATATACCGCGCATTCTTTGATCATACAGCGTGAAAAGGTTACCTTTTTGTATTCAATTAAAATAATTCACGGTTAATTGAATTAAACAATTCGCGTTTGTTTGCTGAAATGCCACTTTATATGTATAGAAGCCAGTAAATAACTGTTTAAAAATCTTATTTTTTAGTCACAATAAGATACACACAAATATACAAGAGAAGTTCGAAGTAGAAGAGAGAAGTCAATAATTGACTATATTTTAGTCGATAGTAATAATAGAAAAACAATAATAGATACCAAAGTGAGAAGAGGACCAGAAATTGGAAGCGACCATTATGTAGTAATAACAAAAATACGAGAAAAAATACAAATCAAAGAAAAGAAGAATAATGATTCAAGCCAGAAGAGAATACCGACGGAAACAATAATGTCATATAAACTTAAAAACAAAAAAATAGCAAAAAAATACCAAAAATTAATAACGAGGAAAATTGAAGATATAGAGGAAATTACTACAGAAATAAACGGAGAGCAGCTCTGGAACATTTTCAAAAATATACTAATAAATTGCGCAAAAAATATATGTGGAATAACTGTAAGAAGAGAAAACAAGAAACAAACGGAATGTTGGACCCAAGAACTAAAGACACAGATAAAAAATAAAAAAGAGGCATGGAAAACATATCTATCAAGTAGAACACTAGAAAAATACGAAATATATCGAAATGAGAGAAAGAAAACAAAAGACCTAGTAAAAACAGCTAAAACAGAAAGCTGGAGAAAATTTGGCGAAAAGATAGAAAGAGACAGCAAGGGAAATCAAAAACTATTTTATAAAGTATTAAAATCTTTCAAGACAGAAAAGACGCACAATTCATTTCAAATAAAAAACAAAAGTGGAGAAATATTAAAAGAAAAAAAAAGAGATAATGAACCGATGGAAAGAACACTTTCGAGAGCTACTTAACCCTGACCCAAACAAAAAGAATGAAGAAATATTTATACCAGAAATAGAAAAAGAAGACAAGGACGAAAAAATAACGATAGAAGAATTACAAACTGCGGTAAAGAAATTGAAAAATGGAAAAGCACCAGGCTACGACAAAATAACAGCAGAAATGATGAAAAACATGGGACAAAGAGGAATGCAATTACTATTACAAATTTGCAATAAAGTATGGACAGAAGAACATATACCAAAAGACAAATAACACTAATAGTACCCATACATAAAAAAGGAGATCGAAAAAACACAAATAACTACAGAGGAATAAGCCTAATAACTACAATCATGAAAATATTCGAACAAATACTTGAAAAACGAATAAGAGAGAAACTCGAAAACACCTTGAACGAGGCGCAAAGTGGATTTAGGACAGGAAGAAGCACACAGGACCATATCTTTACGATCAAACAACCAACGCAGAAGAGACTACAAGAGAAGAAGAAAACATTTTTAGCTTTTATCGATATGGAAAAAGCTTTCGATAAAGTCCCAAGAGAAAAACTATGGAAAACTTTACAAAGAAAACAAGTCCGAGACAAAACTATTAGAATCATTCAGAAAATATATAAAGGAAATGTCAACCACGTTATCAGCAATAACAATATATCGGAGGGATTCATAACCGAAAGAGGACTAAGACAAGGTGGAAGTTTAAGCCCTATTTTATTCATAATATTTATGGATGAAATATTAAAAAAATGCTCAGCAGAAAGCTCAAAATTACATGTAGGATATAAAAATTTACAACCTGTATATATATCAGAAGGAGCTTTCGCAGATGAAGTAGTGATCATGGCCAAAGATGAGAGAGAACTACAGAAAAATCTAGAAATTTGGAACAGAGAACTGAACAAAAACGAAATGAAAATGAACATAGAAAAAACAAAAGTGATGGTAATCGAAGAAGAGACAAATAAACTAAACGTACAGATAGAAGGGAAAAAGATAGAACAAGTAAAATCTTCTAAATACCTAGGAGTCACGATAGATGACACAGGTAAACAAGAAAAAGAAATTATAAACAGAATTGAAAACACACTGAAACTGTTCTACACGATGAATAATAAGTTTATAAGCAAAAAAGAAATTTCAAGACAAACGAAAATAAAAATTTTTAAATCTATATACAGACCAGTACTGACTTTTGGATGTGAATCTTAGGTCATCGATGAAAAACAGAAAAATAAAATACAAGCGATCGAAATGAAATATCTAAGAAGAGTTAGAGGAGTCACAAAAGCTGATAGAATGAGAAATGTCGATATAAGAAAAGATTTAGATATACAATCAGGACTTGAGTTTATTGAAGAAAGTTGAGCTGGTGGGGACATTTACAAAGGATGGAAGAAACAAGACCTGTTAAAAGGATATGGCTAGCTAAAATACAGAAAAATAAAAGAAGAGGAAGACCACAACTAACATGGTAGAAAGAAATAGGGAGACTACTGGAAAAGAAAAGAAAAAACTGGACAGAAGCAACAGAATTTGCAATGAACAGAAAAGAGTTTATACACGGATGAATAGAAAATATTTCACCCTACACCACTATGTGGTATCAAGGGATTTTGATTATATATATATATATATATATATATATATATATATATATAAGATACACTTTTGTTACGTGTCGTGAAGGTCAGGATAAGGTGTTGCGTTAACATGTGATGTTTTAATTAATAAGCATATATATGTGGCGGAGTTAATGATGCATTGTGGTTAGTTAATGAAGCTATCAGATCAAACTGACCTAAAATCCCGTACATGGAAGGTGATGTGTTGTTGTATGGACATGGCGAATGAGTTCTTTGTTTAAGAACGGAAGGTCCTACAAAGCATAGATGGTCGCAAAAACATTCATACTTTAAAAGTACATGCATAATATAAAAATTTAATTAATAAATGTTTGTTTTTGTCTTTTGGTGATAGCAGTAAATAACACATTAATAATATCTTTTTGCTTAGACTAGGCGAACTGAAAAAGTAGTCAATGCACTCCTTGGTGTTATTTTACGGTAAAGCCGTCCAAATTTTATGGCAAGAATTGATAAACAAAATTTAAGAAATCACCCGGTCATGTTCACTGCGATTCATATTCATATTTTCTGTAAAATTATAAATTTGTTGTTGAAAGTTCAGTCTTTCCGAAGTTTTCTTTTTTTTTTCTAATTGTGTTTATTACTTCTAATTGACGTCCTGCAGTTTATTACAGTTCTCTCGTGCACGCCGCGTCCAACTGCAAAAAATTCTTGCACTTTACTAACAGCAGACGCAAGCAACATCGAGAAGTAATTATCAGCCTTTTCTGCGAACCATTTCTGTTCATTGCTCGCAATTATCCGCATAATTTCATAACGTACCGAGCGCTCGGCGACTTAATTGTTGCCTGGATTATTGGCAAAAGTACGAAAAATGGCCGTAACAAATGGCAGGCTAGAGGCTGAACGTGCTATGGGAGGAACGAGTTACATACTAAAGGCGTATTATTAATAAGCGAGTATAAGAGGATGTGCGCGACAGATGAAACAGTTCTCAGGCATCATTGTGGTACCGTTATTTCGACGTATTTGAACTGAACTGTACCTGTCACTTTTGCACGTGCGAGGACCACACATCTGAATACTGCAAAGGAGGAATAACAATTACAAACATCCAAGGTCCAAAAGTACAATCTTGCGAGTAGCATAACGCGAAAGCTTGGAAGTTATAATATGGAGCAGGTCGCTTTTAATCAATGATAATATCCATTAAGCGAAGAAAATATTGAAATTATGAAATCTTTAAAATAGAAAGTTCTGTCAGCGTTAAAAGTTAGTAAACAGCAATTAGTAAACGCTGATTTATGACAGCAGGATACAAAACTAGCACCACATCCGTTGTTTTATGACCGTGAATCTATGCCAGTTGCAAATGCACACATGTTTATTATTTCTGTTATCGAAAGCAAATAAAACGCGCTGCAACCGTATGTATGTAAGTTAATTGGAATCATCGTAATAAATACTTCGCGAAAGAAGCTACTACGTTAGTATATGAACTCATGTTTTTCATTTGATTCTTGTTTATCCTCGTAAGAAATTCTTATAGAAAATAGTGTCCGCCAAAAGTATCAGGATTTTTCCGCATAAAACAAGTTACATAACTTTTGGATAAACAGCATAAATAAGCGGCTCAGTAATGAACAGGCAGCGTGCATTGTTTAACCTTTTGTAATAAACACAATTGTCTTACGGTTTACGTTTTAAATTCATTACGTCGGGGCGCTAGCGTATTTAAATAAGTAATTATAACGTTTCATTAAGAAATATGCAAATGAGGAGCGCGCACGAATATCGTATGTATTATGTAAATTGCGTTGCATTTAATTTCACTGGTCGTTTTATTTTTCGACGACGCGCTGTCCCTTTTAATCGAGCCTCGTAAATGCATTCGAACGGCTACATAACGGATGTTAAATTGAGATAGTGACGAAAAAAAATGTTTAATCATGACTAGCTCGCCGCTTAACGGTAAAATCTCATATTAAAATTTATGAATAAGGTGTATAGGTACGCCGTGAGGTTTTGGAAAATGAATATGCAATATATGGAGATTCGGAAATAAAATTCGTTATTTTAGGCAGTAAACAAAACTACACCTTAAAAATCGAAGAAGCGATAATAAAAATTGTTTACGCTTTCGTATAATTTTATAGTAAATTCTGCGCTTTACGCTCGGGTTTCGTCCTTGTTCGATTAAAAATTAAAATAAAGTTTAGATTATCTCCAACACTTTGCTGTTTTAGAAATTTTATTTTAATTCTTATATAAATATTTTAAGAGGATAATTTAATCCCAATCGTTGGCATTCTCTTTCGATAAATATACGAATGATTACATCCATTTAACTTCATTATGTTCGTTCATTTTATTAACTTCAAGTAACACCAGGACATGGCTGTAAAGAATTTTATGCAAAAAAATTCTATTGCCAACTAACTTCCCAAGTAACACAAAATGCTTTATTAAGCTCTTATAAATGTTTGTTTATGTGGTCTTTAAAATTTTGAGCTTTATAATTTGGTATTATAAATATTTTCTCAGCACTAATAAAGTACTTACATATTCAAAATAAGCACGAGTAATAAGAAGTACCTAAAAAGCATCTTACAAAGTAACGTCAACTCTGTTTCCTATGCCATATAAAGGTTTGTAGAATTGTTGCCAATCTAATTAATAAATATGTTGTAAAGCTATGGATGTTATTACCAAATTCAATATTGTTAATTTTTGCATGTGATAATTAATGCGGTTTATTTAAAATACAATGGAACAAAAATATCAAATAATGGCTGTAACTTTTCTACTTGAAAAGCTATGAAAAAATGTTTAACATAAAAGTTGTTTGATGTATTTCTACGCATGCTTTGATGCATATGGTTTCTTCGTGTTTTGTTGTTATGGCAACCAACTTTGGTTTTTTAAATGATACCTATAATTATTTTTAGTGATTGTGAAATAAGCGTATATTCTTCTATCCAGTAATATAATTTTGTTGGAGAAAACGAAAATAAAAAGAATAAAATCAGCGAGAAAAAATATTTAGTACTGCTCAATTGTAAGCTTTAATCAAAAATGATATGAAAATTTCACAATTAAAAATTAAACCAAAAAAATTAAAAAGTAACAAAAACATATAAACAAAAAACTTTTACAATAACAAGAGGCTAATAAGAACACTAAATTAAATGTTCAAATTGAACTCCATTGACTGCTAAGCAAAGACCTAATCGGGATTTAAAGTTTATTTCAGCTCTTCGTTACATCTCTGCAGGTACTCTGCCCATTTCAGCAGTTATTCGCACCTTCAAATCGTCCAAATTTTGTGGTATCTCTTTGTAGACGTTATTTTTTACGTAACCCCATATGAAAAATCCAGGGGTGACAAATCAATTTAAAAAAAAATTGATCGTATGCGTACTGAAGATGGCAGCTTAGCTGCCGAAATACGTATCTACGGATATAAAAATTATTGTGGGCGGAGATTAATTTTTAATTAATATATTTTCAAATTTAAAAATCAAAACACCAAAATTAAAAACCTAACGTGGTTTATGAAACTAAATGTTTAAATTGTAACTCATGTTATATAGGAGAAACAAGCCAAAATTAAAAATAACTTTTAGACCAACATAAATATCATATACAAAAAAATAATCAAAATCATTCAATGCTTGTAAAACATTCAATAGGAAATAACCATAACCGTATTTTTAAAATGCTAATATTTTATGTTGTGAGTCTAATATTTTCAAAAGATGTTTTATAGAAATGTGTAGAATTAAAATGTCATCGAGCTCTATTAATAAACGTACGGATTTTGCTAATTTAAATGACATATTTTGTAGTTTTCTAGATTCGTTAAGCAGGATATAGATCTGTCAGCTTTAATACTGATTAAAAAATAACAATAATAATAAAATGAGTCAACTGTTTTTGTTTCCCTTTACAACTTTATTTACTTAACAACTGGTTTACTTGACAACCGTTGTACTTGACAAGTTTGTTTATTTAATTAGAGTAGATTTTTGTCCGATGAAATTTCGTAATAAATTATTTTAAACGGACACTAAAATTGGTACTAACGCTCTACGTTTTGCTATCGTTTTATATCTTCGCCAGATGTTCCTTCGTTACTTTCACTCCTGATGAAGCTATCAAACCCTAGCGAAACGTATAGTGCCAATTTTAGTGACCGTTTTAAAATAATTTGTCAATAATAAAAGAAGATTTGGAAGCTGTTGCTTATATATCCCAGCAACAGCTTAGACAGTATTTGAATTTCAGTATTAATAATGTAAATATTACTTTGCGGAAACAGGGTCGAAATTTAGGTTTAATTATGGACAATTCATTCAGATATAAAACTCAAATTCAAAATTATGTGAAGAGAGCATAGTGTAATTTAAAGCTCATTTACCCTCATCGCCATGCTCTTGGCAGAAAAAGTAAAATATTACTCTGTGTCTAACATAGGATACAAATTTAAAAAGTCCAAAATTCCTGCTTGAGATTAATATAGGGTATGCGCAAATATGATCATATTTCACATAAATTGATAGAATCTGGTTAACAGAAGGGCTTTACATACTTCATGTCTTTTTCATAAAATTATCACTAAACAAATACCTATATATTTGTACCGAGAAGTCAGATATCGGACGGACATCCATAATATTAATATCAGATATAAAGGAACCATAACATAGCAGAATCAGCCTCATAGAATTTTAGGGATTTTTTAGGCATATTTTCTCTTTTGTAAATTTTTCTGTTATATTCTAGGTTAGGTGGTAGAACAAAATGCAACTTTGTTTAATTTTTGAACCTCGCCTAATGGTTTCCAAACTTACATATTGTATATGTTATTTTCTGTAAGATTCTGTACCAGATACAATAATAAAAAATATACAGAACCATTTAAAAATAAAAATTGACAATGAAGGTAACTAAAAAAAAAAATAATTAATTGACCACATTTTCTAGTATTTTTAGTCTCATTTCATTTGCCTTTTTGTTTTTTTTTTAAATTAGTCTATAAATAAAGGAGTTATGGCTCGGGGCGTTTTTTGTAGGACACCTGTATAAAAGTAAGTTACATTTCTTTTAAGAAACTTTTCAGTAAAATAATAGTTACTGAGTGCAGTTTTTTGCGAAAATCTCCGGTTCTTTTAAGCTTTATCCAATTTGATGCATCCATTCCTTGCTTCTAATTCTAACCAGTCAACTGCAAATGCAAAAACTGTATCTTACTGAACTATTTTATATGAACAATTATAAATCTATATTGACGTGTTTATTCGATGATATTATATAAAACCTTCACAGTCAGCTACTAAACATAATTTATAAAAGTACTTTGTAATGGTGTGTAACAAAGATTTTTCCCTAATGCAGATAAATATTTGTTATTTTATAGTGTTTAAACCAAATTATAAAATAATAATGCAAACTGTAGTACTGTTTTTTAAAACTTTATTGAACACTCTTAGAAGCAAGTATAACTTTGCGAGAAGCTACCACAAACGTTAAAACTTTATTGAACACTCTTAGAAGCAAGTATAACTTTGCGTGAAGCTACCACAAACGTTATTCTACTTACAGAAGGTACAAATGTGATATTTATAAATGTATTTTTACAAATCTTGTATTGTAAGCACTTGAGAAGTACGGGAAAAAAATGTGGTTTATATTTTATCAAAACGGTTCTTAATCAGAACACGAGATTTCTAAAATAGAAATCTTTTACAGTGAAAATTAAAAGAGATTGGAAGTCTCAAATTCTGACTTCTGTGAACTCCTTTTCTAAACTTTACCATCCTTTTAACCAAAACTTTTCCAAACCAAATCGAGACGCGAGAGACGATTCCTTTGTTAGTAGCGTTTCCAATTTTAGCCAATTTTTAGCCAGCAATCGTTCTTCCTGCTCTCTTCGGTCTGGGTTTGAATTTTGGTCCTTTTTACCGTCAGGCTTACTTATTTTGGGTTTGTTGGATCTTTCTCCTCTCCTTGTTGGACTTATTGTTAAAGATTCTCTAAAAACTACTTTGATATTTTAAATAAACTTCGAAAGTTTTCACAAATAAAATATATATTAAAATAAAATTTTACGAGAACAAAGAATTTACAACAAATTTTAAAATTAACAAATCGTAACGAAATTCTCTGTTAAAACATATGAAACTACAACAAGAACAAATATCAAGACAATTACAGAATCAATAATGAGATAATTATAGGTAATACAAAATATCTGAAAAGGTTTATGACAACAAAAAATACATATTTCAATAAGGAGAAAAGAGGTATATTCACATAGAAAAATGCTTTTAGTTAATTAACTTTCCTGATGATAATTACGTTGAACTTACCAGCGACGAATCAGAAAGGATTTTTCACGTATCCGAAATTTTTGGGGAAACACTCTAAAGTTAGCTTTGCAAGACTTGTTTCGATTACGACGAATTTAATTTAGATAAAACACTAAAACTGCGCGGGAAAAGCTTCTGCTTTTCCTGACCGAAACCGATAACAAACTTTTGGAAAATTTATAACAAAAAATCAAAACCCGAACTTAGAAAAAATAAATAAAATTAAACCAAAATTTCGACGAGATTTTTAACGCGAACCAATAAGGAAACCGGGAACTCCTTATCTCCCTCGCTTAAGCTACTTAAAGGCTCGTCACCTCCTGGAAAAGTAAGGAGGGAAATTTTGCGAGATCAGCAAGAATTTGAAATCAGAAGACCCAAATAGTAGCTTCCAAGCGAATTTTTTTTCGTTACGAGAGGGCGTAAACGTCTCGCTTTTAACGAGTTTCACCAACGTCGGTCGTTCAAGGGCAGAGACGCACAGTGGCGTGATTTCCTATTGCTGAGAAAGGAAAATTTTATCTCAGTAACCTGATATTAGTATTGATTTGAAAATGCATCTGAAGTTCAAAAGCTATACGAACATCCAGTTTCTTTCAAAGAACAAGTAGAGCTGATAATCAAATGATTAAAATAAAATAAAAATAAATTAATTCACTAAATTCTCTGAAGCATTTTTCCGGGTCCTTACAGTATTATTTATTCTTATAACCACCTTTACAACTCGTTTTTAAACCTGATTGTTATGTAAGCATTTTTATTTATTAAAAACTTTAATAAATCAATTAGGTACAAAATGCATCAAAGAAACAATAAAAAGACAGTTATTTAGTATTAAGAAGCAATATATTTACAATACTGGCCAAAAGTATGGAAACTTTAATAAAATGTTTATTAAATCTATTCAACTATGAACATTTACAAAAAAAATATTATAATTAATTAAATCGTATTAACAATATTTATCATAAACAAAAATACATTAAGAAAATCAACACTTGAAATAACTATAAGAAATAATAATATTGTTTGCGGACAAAAGTATGGAAACCATGGAAACTTAATTTGTATGATTGAGAAACATCAGCTAGTTAATATTTTGTTGGAAATCCTTTTGACTGTAATACAGTTCTGCATCGGTTTGTCGTGGAATCGACTAACTTAGAACAAAAATCCACCGGAATTCTTTGCCATTCACGCTCAAGAGCTTGCCTCGATCCTTCTTATTTGAAAAATTGATTGTTTTAATTTTCAATCCAATATAATGCCAAAGGTGCTCAATTAGATTGAGGTCTAGTGACTGAGACGGCCATTCCAGCAATTCGATGTGATTCTCCATAAACCAATCCTTTACCAACCTTGAAGAATGTTTGGGATCGTTGTCTTGTTGAAATATCCATCGCAATGGCATTTCTTCTTCCGCATATGGCAGCATATAATTTATTAATATGTCTCTGTATATGTAACGATCCATAATACCCTCTATTCTTACTATTGGACCAGGACCAGAACGCGAGAAACATTCCCACACCATTACATTGCCTCCACCAAATTTTACAGTAGGAACTTGATATTTGGGATTGAATCTTTCGCACTTTGGTCGCCTTACATAACGTTTGCCGTCAGAGTTAAATAGACAAAATTTGCTTTCATCGCTCCATAAAACTGTATTCCACTTTTCTGGTGACCAGTTAATATGATTACGTGCAAACTGGATTCTGACTCTTTTGTTACGTTTTGATATTAGCGGTTTTTTAGCAGGAGATCTACCAAATAAATTTAATTGATTCAGGCCCGATTTTTTCACCTCCAGTTATCTTTATATGTCGGTTTATTCCCATAGTAACAATTGTAATCACAATCGTTACTATGGGAATTAATCGCCAGATAAAGTTAATTAGAGATGAAAAAACCGGGCCTCAGACGACGCCGTACAGTTCTGCATGACACATCAGCCAAATCTGTTATTTCGTTTTTGATTTCTCTCGCTGTTTTTCGAGGATCTTGTACAGACAAATTCTTGATTTTTCTATCGATTCTAAGTGTTGTCTTACGTGGTCTTCCAGTTTTAACTCCGCATTCCACACTATTTCTCTCCTTAAAATTTCTAATTATCTTCGAAACTGTTCCTTTAAGGATAGACAATTGTTTCGATATATCACACTGTCGCTTCCCTTCTTTATACAGCTGAATTATTTTATTTTTTAAATCTAACGAATAATACTTAACTTTAGGCATTTTAAACACAAAATTTGAAAAGATTACAATGAAGCTTCCACTGACAGCGACATTCAATAAATTAAATGACACTTGCATTGTTATTGTTTTCCATGGCTAGGGGCGATATGTTTAATATGTAAAACTCAGGTTTCCATACTTTTGTCCACCGGATAATCATTATATTTCTATAGCAAGTAAAGTTTTTTTAAATTAATTTTTGTTGATAATAAATATTACAACTAAGATTAATTTAATTTCATTAAACTTTTTATATTATTTATTATTAAACATTTCTTAACTTGTGTCCTATGAAAGTTTCCATACTTTTGGCCAGTACTGTATGTGTTACTTAGGTCGTTCTCACCTTACTCACAGTAACGTACTACTCCCAATTGAACTTTTCGAGGTTGTTTTCTTTTTACTAAAAGTTATTGTTCTTAAACTTCTTCCACACGTCGAATGGCAATTCTAATACCACAGAGAAATATGTTTTAAATTAAAGCGAACTTGACTCTCAAAAGATTTAAAAAGCGGTTAAAACCTAACATCAAAATTATTTAATTTAATTTAATTATTACCAGCCGTCTTTCCTATTTCGTTGAAATTAAATTTCTTTAACCGTCAATTACATCAGGTCAGCAGTAAACAGTAAACATCTCCCAATAAGATAAATTTCAGCGTTATTGTGGAAATATCAAACTTGAAACGACGCTGCTCTTACTGTAAAATCGTAATACAAATCACAATCACAATAAACGATAAAAGACATATATCACATACTTAATATATTGTCCGAGGTACGTTTACTCGCTCAAGAATTTAGTATAATAGCGGAATTCTTGTTTTTGTCCTTGGCATTTGCTGACCACGGACACTAACGGCGCCAAGATGTCCGCTAACCTGAAGTCTTCGGGAGTACGATTCCAAGCAAGTTTCAACACATATGCTTGAGTTTGCTTTACGTAACGTCTTCTGGCTATTTCCCAACACATCAAAAGCGCACAAAATTCTAAATTTAAAATCGACGAATTCAAATTAGTTTCCTTGTTGGTTTAGAACAGACAAACATAAAATCTACCGTTAGATTACTTAGCGGTTTTTTTCTTAATTTATTATTTCCTCCGTACATTTAAAAACCGATTAATTAGTTTATTTAGCAGTTATTGTAAATAAGTCGGCTGTTTAAAATAAACGATTTCCGTAAGATGTATTTGCTTTCCCGTTTCCACAGCAAAGCCCAACGAGAAGTGATATGGTTATTTATTTGTTGCATTGACGTGTGTTGTTATGCAATTAAAATGTTTATGCATTTTATAGTCTACATAACAACACGAGAACCTTTAATGTACTTCCTGATTGTTTATGGAAAAGCTTGACATTTTATTCAGTCATTATGTTAATGTAGTTGCTCTAGAATAATGTAAATAATAAGAAACGTTCGAGCAGATAAAATTATGCAACGCGGCTCTATTTATTATTAAAATAATACATTATATTTTAATTCACTGACTTTAATTGAAAATTATTTTTCCAGTAGCAATAACAATCACATCATAAACCACGAATCAAGAATCAATCAATGGCTACGATTAATAATGAAGTCAATACTTATTTTGCTAACCTTGCTGTTACCGGTTAATGACACCGGCGAATTTGACTTTTAAATTTGATGTATGATTCAGAAACTATAACTTCCTTTGAGCGGTACAAGTTTCACTCGTTGCTTGCTATTGCATTAAGCAAACAGTATGTTCCTGGATGCTAAAGAATACAATTACGTTTATTCCGGTTAATTGTTTGCGTGTATTTTCTGCGAAGTTGAGCACGGCAATACAATATACACAGTTATACATGATGTACCTTATTAATACCATTGATGTGTTATGTCAATATGAAACAAAAATATTCAAATTAAATTTATTTTACTTTTACTTTTTTGCAGTCTTCATAGGATTGTGTTCAAATAAATTGTTATTAATTTTTTAATTAAAACGCAGTAGAATATTTGAACAAATCAACGTAAG
This sequence comes from Serrognathus titanus, assembly GCA_039766575.1. Taxonomy (NCBI): domain Eukaryota; kingdom Metazoa; phylum Arthropoda; class Insecta; order Coleoptera; family Lucanidae; genus Serrognathus; species Serrognathus titanus. The sequence continues at coordinate 4,791,599 of CM077911.1, forward strand.
TAGCGGTTTAGAAAGCGACATGCATCCAGGAAAGACTAACAAAAACGAACGCTGAGAGAAATACAGCGCATAAAAGTCGAGCATCAGAAGATAATTGAGAAATACAAACGAGCTTCAAGGCAGTTGAAAATAATACCACAGGAACTTAAACTCAATTTCCTAACGCTACCTATTGTCACAAATAATGGAGCATGGGTCAAAACCAATAAGGATAAGGCGCATGCTTTTGGCATCTTTTCACAGCTTTTCATACTAATCCTGCAGTAAATAACTATAATCTTTATTATTAATGGTCAATAAGTGCCATAGAAACAATAGCTTTAGATAAAGCTTGATGAACTTCAATTAACTTCGTCAAGCTTTTGATTCTATTCATGTTTGCAATTTCTCAATCTTTACAGTTTCTGGGAGGTCTTTAAATTCCCCAGCTAGCGTCAGCGTCTTTTACAGTAAAATGCTGCCCTGTTTACCATATATACGTAATATTGATGATATCGGTGTAGATGGATCGCTTCCTACATTAGACATAGGTGTATTTCAGGTAGTTAACCTCGATATTTCTTTTCTGATTACACATATATCAATACCATCTGGCGCAGCTCGAGAATCTCACAGCATTTTATGCTCCTATTCATAATTTTACTTATGTTTCAAAGTCCAGTCTTTCGAGAAAGGCAGTTTTCATTTAAAATTTATGTATTTACTTACTGCAAGCAAAGCTTTTATTGCTTTTCTGAGGAAAGACGTGGAGAGCAATTGTCATCAACTCGACAACAAACAACTTACATTATGACAAACATCCTCCGATTCAATTGGAAAAGGAAGCACTTGAGGGATAGTGGTCGTAACAATATTTAAAAAGAAAAGCAGCCATACGTGTAGTACGCATCTTTATTAATAGACTTCCGTTTTATATTTCGCTTTGTTTGAACTCGTGCTTCCATGCACACTTCCGGCGTGGCGTTTCTTCACGCTTTATTTTAATTAATTCAACAAGAAATGTGCGTTCGAAGTTCACATGCAACAACTAGTTTGGTGTATTTTGGTTAATCAAAAAGGAGGTCTGTCCTCTGGTACCATCCACCAATTTAAGGTGTTAAGTGATTTGGCCTTGAACGGTGTTGAATGCGATGGATGCCCCGAACCCCTCGACGGATGTGTATGGGAAATGTTTATTTATTTTTTATACAACTCGTGCGTGCTTCGGAATCTTAAGCAGTCCTGTGGTATGGTAAAATTAATAAATAATAAATTACGACGTAAAATGGAAGCGGCGAGAACTCGTTTTAACGGTAGAAATATCTCGAGCCGTGGAAGGATTAAATTCCTTTTTTGTTTGGTGTATTTGGTCGTTATTCAAAAATCTCTTCTTCTCTCAACAGGCGCGGGCTCCACCTCTTGCATTGTGCTAACATTTTTCACCTCATTGTGGAAAGTGTATTAATATAATAAGTTTTGTTCATTGCACACGTGCTTCTTATAAGGCCTTATAAAAATATTCCATCGTCATCTTTATGAAGACACAGCCGGGGCCATTCATGAGCTTCGGAATCGTGAGAAATTTCCTGCATAAAATGTACCGCCAGGTATTTTGAAGGTATTCTCCCTTCATGTCAAGTATAAATCGTGCGCTTATTAAACAATGTGCCATTGTTGATACTTCAGTACCAAAATATTATAACGTAATAATGATACCTTTCTTTTTATTATTATTTAATTGGGCGCTCTAAATCGGCAAGGTTTTATTGGGCCATTGTTTTACACGTGCGTTTACGAAATTCATCATTATTTGCGAAGGCATGACAATCGAATTAGAATCACTTTCGAATTCTGTTTGGCTAAGGACGATGTAATTAATTACACTTTCAATAAAACCAATATTTTTACCCGCTTGAAATGCAGATCAGTTTATTTAAATATTTGCGCTTCGTGTTCAGTCAAGTATTAAATATTATATTTGTATTATTTGAAAGCATTGTTTATAGGCTTTGAGTATAAGCTTTCCGAATTAATTTCGTTTGTTACGTTACGTATCGTAACGTAAATCACGAAACGAAAAAATATTAGCCGTGGTATTTACGCATGTTTTCGCAAAACACGTGCATGTGTTTATTTTTTCATTAAATACTGTCTGTTAATTTTCTCGGTATGTCAAATAATACAGACGAAAAACAAGTTTGTTTTTTTTGGATGAAATCCTATGAAGCTTTCTTGTCGTTGCATCAAAACTAATGACCGAAATAATTTTAATGTTAGCTAAAAGATGCCTTTGCAGACATTCATTTGCACCGAATTTTAACAAAAGCTTTTTTTTTACTTTTATTTGTAATTTAGTAATCAAAATAGAATTGAAAAATTCGGAAATTATTTAAATTAAAGGTCGAAACTTTTAAAACCGGCCCTGACTTCTGGCCACCCACATGACCAAACACGTTACGTCTTTTAACAAAGTAAACTATAATATTTAACATCTGCCTTCGTAAAATTCTATTTACCAAAACTTTGAAAGTATTTACCCACCTCATCACCCGGTTTTCTTATTAAAGTTTCCACCTTCTTTTTAAACCAAATTAATTGACATTTTCTGCTGAGTATTTACATTATATTTACCTTAACTAAGTATGTTTATTGATGTTCCTCACTTCCTTCACTTTTGAACGTTATGATTTAAATTATACATTTCGTTTTCCTTTTTCATGTACTGAGAGATTCCTCAATTGCTTTAATAAGTTCGTCATTTGTACGATTTACGTCTTTTAGATCAATTGTTAATATTAATGAGAGATATTTTTATTAATTCAAAATTATTTATTTATTTTGATCAATATAACATTAAGGAAAGTTGCTTTTTAGTTTCTTAAAGTAAATGAGATTTTTTTTTAAGTAATGCTGGTATACTAGACACAATCAATCAAAACCAGAGATGAACAGTTTCGATCTTCTAAATCTCAGCCCCGCAGGTAATTGATTGATAGACCTCTGTAATCACTTGAACTCATTACATAGATCTTATCGATTTTCTCACAATCACAGCCTTTTCAGTTCCATCGCTTCGACTAATTTCCTCCGAGCTGAAATGGTTTCGGCCGGTAAGAAACGGCCCTCGGGGGATTGTCGTGATTCCAGACGTCCCGCAAATCACCGCTGAGAGTTCCTTGCGCTTACATAACTGCGATTATTTGAGAGAATCGTGATAAAAAGTGGATTAGTTTTGATTGGAGGCGTTTCGTTTTATCTCGAACTTTGTGCTTTGAGTCAATGGGGTATTTCAACACTTGCTCATTAAAATAAATACTTCAGAGCAGTTAATTAAGTAGTATTTTTTTCCTTTTTATTTTTAGCCATGAAAATATTCCGTAGAGTTTTTTAAATTCCAATTTCTCTAGAATATTTAGAACTAATATCGAAGGAACTATTGCGTAAGTGAACGATTACATCAACATAATAGAATTGTTAACGGAGTCTGCCTTCTTCTAATCATGTACAACAACTAATTGTATGGAAGCGAGCATCAGTCTTGTTACGTCAAAAAATTTCATAATGAAATTTATGAGGGCGTAACGCACACATCTATCAATAAGTACGGAAAAAAAGATTGCGTTACGACAACTGTAATGCATTAGTTCCATGAAACAAAGGTCAATCTGTCAATTAGTCATGGCGTTGAAATATTACTGTTACTGAATACTCCAGCAACCGTCCGGAACGCAACTTTGACAGCCTCAGATGCAGATAGATACATTTGAAGTTATCCATTACAGTCGTTACTATCATCGAATATCTAGCCTTGCGCAAATTTCATTGGCCTTTCGATGACCACCACAAGGACGGCGTGCATTTAATTAATTCCCTTGTCCTTAACATGAACTAATTTGCCACATTATCTGCACGATGTAACAAACATTAGATCCCCTTCAGAGATAAATTTCATTAATATGCGCGCTCCGTTAAGCAAGTATGCACAATAGCCTCAGAGAAAATATGCAGTTATGATACTTTTTTCCGCAAGTCATTCAATTTCCAATTAACCAATTATTTCGAACGTTGTAGGACAAGATTCAGAAATTTTGGTTCCCGAAAGAGTCTTAACGCTTGATCGATCCGTGGCGTAAACGTAATAACTCCGCCTTTATTTAAAAAAAAATGTTTACCGCTTTTGTGGAAGGAAGGCCTTTCACTTTGTAATCAAACGCTTCGCTTCAAAAATCTGCAGGCAAATTTTATTGGCGGACAGAAGTAACGTGTAGCGTCTGGTTAATAATCTTGGAAGTACTGTTACTAGGAAGTTCAAAGGTTGTTGCTTCAATATAAGAATAAAAATTTAAAAACAAGAAATAAAGCTGAATTTTAAGTTTAAAAATTTTCCAAAAAAAAAATCATTTCGAAAAGCAATCGTAAGTACTCTTTCTTTATCTTCTTAACCAGCATCGTTTCTAAGTAGCTATGAAAGTGATCAACTTGCATTAATTAAGTAAAACGGTAGAGCGAGTTATGTTTCACTTGCCGGATTCCATTAGTAATCAATAGATTATTAATTACACGCTGTTTTGCAGTCGTTTCTGTTCACGGTAATAAACTGTTCAATAAAATAGGTAACTGTCTATTACGATTATAAACAGAACATCGAATTAAATATTCCGCATATTCGATTTCTTTTTTAATTTTATTTATACGTTGCGGTACTTATATTTAATGAGTGAAAGAAATTTAGAAATCACGATTTTTCCAACAATTTTATAACCTTTAATTAATGCAGTGATATTATGTATGCACGTGCATTGATTTATTCTGATAGGGTGATGCAAATACGTTTGGAATCATCCTATGAAGCTCCTAGTTAACTGACTACCTGTATATATTGTAATTAACTAATAATGAAGGAATTCAATGAAAACAAATTGAGCTTGAAATTCATGAAATGCGAAAGAGGTAGACATTAGGTTTTGAATAAGGAAAACTTTGCCGCTTTCTGTCTGTTACGTTGCCTATAATCCATTCCTTATCTATTTGTTATCGCAGTAGGCCGTGATTTTAAATTAATAGGTTGGCTAGCATTCTAAATTAGACAAATTAATATCCGTTCACGAGCAGGCCATGTTAGGGTGACATTTTGTTGGTATTACTAAAAAATGTTACGTTCATTTTTAATTTTATGATTATATTTTTGAAAACTACCACTGCCAATGTTGCCAGTTTGACTGAAGCAAGACATCATTCCGTGAAAACGAGAAGTATCGAACAATTGACAATTATTTATTTTTTCATTAAGAAAATATTACATGCAGGTATTTAAATAATATGATCTTTGCTGTCTTATAATTTGCCCCGACCAAACCATGCACTGAACCTCATTTAGAAATCTGTCTATTCTCGCTAACCCCTCCAATACGCACACCTTCAGACTCTTCTGCTAATACCAGAGTTCTTCAAATCTGCTTATATCTACATTGCATATACGTGGTACTAGTTTGGGTTGCCAAAAGGATCGCCGCAGTTTACATATACATACAGTTTTACAGATATACATGATATATTCTACACTATAAAATTTTGACGCCAAATTAAATGTTCCCTTTTCTCTTCCATTGATTCCATAGAAGAATCTGATTCATCATCAATTTCTGATTCTGAATCAGATTGTAAGCACCTGATCAGTACGGGAAAAAGGGTGGTTTATATTTTGTCGAAACGGTTTTTAACCAGAATACGAGATTTCTAAAATAGAAATCTTTTACAGGGAAAATTAAAAGAGATTGGAAGTCTCAAATTCTGACTTCTCTGAACCTCCTTTCTAAATTTTACCACCCTTTTAACCAAAACTTTTCCAAACCAAATCGAGACGCAAGAAGCGACCCTTTGTTAGTAGCGTTTCCAGTTTTAGCCAATTATTAGCCAACAATCGTTCTTCCCGCTCTCTTTGGACTTGGTTTGAATTTTGGTATTGATTTGAAAACGCATCTGAAGCTCAAAAGCGATACGAACATCCGGCTTCTTTCTAAGAACAAGTAGAGCTGATAATCAAATGATTAAAATAAAATAAAAATAAATTAATTCAATAAATTCTCTAAAGTATTTTTCCGGGCCCTTACATGATTCTCCTAATGCAATAATGAAAGGAGGAATATATTCAAATGAACTAGTTCCCATTTGTCGTCTCCAGTCTACCGAAATAAGATTTGCAAAGTACCTACAAAAATTTTTCCACACGTCGGGAGTACATTTCGAAAGAGCCTCAGCCATACACTTGCAACCTTTTGTTGAAGGTTTGGAATTTATGTCCTTGTTGTAGTAAGTTTTACAAAACCCTCCTGCCATTTGGATTACATTGACAGTGGTACATTACATTGACAGTCGTCAGTTACGTAGAGTTTATCAGTGGCAGTTCTAAAAGGTTTTGTTAAATCTCATAATTGTTTTTTTTTTTGTAAATTTATGTATATATATATATTTGTGCCATTGTAATCAACTAACTCCGGCGCTTTCAAATATCTAAAAATATACAGGATGTTCCATTTAAAAAATATTGGTTTCCACGAACCGACAGTTTTCTGATCACTAGTTTAAAATAATTTTGCAATATGCCGCGTGTTGTCTAGTATAAATTTCTTTATCGATTTTTTTCTTATTTTTTTGCTATAGTTCTCACAGAAGAAATACACATCGTTGTATTTATAACAGAGCAACACAATACAATTACAAAAACACATTCTTTATGAATACTTTTATTTACGACATGTAAATGAGGGACCCCTTAGAATGGGATTGTCAAAAAGCAGTGCATTGGAAAAGTATCATTTTTAAGGGGTCCCTTATTGAAGGAAGCCTCGAGTAATTAATAAACTCTGCAGTATTTGAAAGCTGTGTTTGATATAAATATTTATCAAATTCGTCTAAATTTCTATCACTACTTTTTATAATTAAAGTAGATTCTTGTCCGATGAAATTTGGTAATTAATTATTCACATATTCATATTCTTCGGATGACATTTCAATAACACTATTGATATTTTGTATTATATATTTTTTAACATTATTTTTTAACTTTTATGCGAAAACCTTCGGTTTTTTTTAATTGCTTGCTTCTTTAACCTGTCGAGTGTGCAAATGCAAACACATTTTAGTTCGATAATCATTATAGTTATAAAGCCTTCACAGTCGGCTACTAAACATAATTTATAAAAGTATGTAGTAATAGTGTGTAACAAAAACTTTTCCCTAATGCAAACAAGTCAGTAAATTTGTAATTGTAAAGTCTTTATTAAACACTCTCTGGAACAAGTAAAACCTTTGCATAATACGCTACCACAAACGTTATTCTACATATAGAAGGTACAAATGTAATATTTATAAATGCATTTTTATAAACGTGTTATAAGCACTTTTACAGGTTGTTTTAAAACCAGATTGATATTTGTTAAAAACTTTAATAAATCAGAAATGTACGAAATGCTGTAAATAAACAATAATAATAATACAGTAATTTAGCTGTAAGAACTAATATGTGTTACTTGGGATACGACTGGTTTCTTATTGTTCCTGTTTCTGGTATAATAAATTCCGAAAGAAAATATTTATGGTAATTTAACTGTCTTATACTTATTACTCAAAGCCAATAAAGCTAAAATATTCAAAAATGATAATATAATCAAGAAGTGTTCGTATTGTGTGATAGATAATTCGTTTTAGCGCACCTCGATTAATTTTCACATCCCGTAGAATGACGTGAACTCCGATGACCATCAGTTTCAAAGATCCTCATGTATATATAACCTCGTTGCATGTTATACGTATACTAATGGGAAAAACGGTACTTAAATAGTTTTTTTTCCCGCTTTGCTGCGGCTTCTAGTTGGTAAATTCACGTTCGAATTCCGGCCTATCGGCACTCGTGTTGATTTATTGTGTTATGCTGGAAGTGGCGATTACATCTACCGTGATCCAGATGCAATAATGTCGGCCGGTTTACCGAAGCCCAAGCTGCAATTAAAAATAATAACTTATTTATACGGTTTCTTTGGAAAACCACATGTCGACGCGGTAAATGTTTTGCAATACTGTTCATAATTAACGAAATATGCTGTAATGGACGCTACTGTTATTTAGAAATGGACGGAGTCGTTATGAGTGAGCTTTCCTGTCATAATGTAACTATAATAATGTAATAACAGGTTTGCTTTGATTGACACGTTTCTGATTAGTGCAACATTGTATTTATAATGTAACGAAAGGAATTTAGAAACCGTATAGTGTAATGAGATATTAATATTAAATAAATTAAATAAACATGGGGAATACTAAATAAATAATAAATTCTAGAGACAGAACAAAAACATTTACAGAATTTTTTCGCTTGCTATTTTTTAATTAGTAGAATTAAGGAACTTTTCTGTTATTATTTCGCACCTTTTATTTAAAAAAATATATTATTATTATTATTATTTTATCAAAACTCATCAGGACTCATACTACATATTATAACGGAACGGAATGCTTCCAAACAAAAATCTAAACGAAACAAAAATGTCATTACGTAGCATTATTTAAAGTTCATTGTTTCCAGCTCGTTCTTATATAGTTGTTATAGATTCCTATTTATATGCTCCATTGTTCTATTCTTATAATCACAGGGGAAAAAAACGATTACAAAAATCGTTATATAAGACGATATACAGCGATGACTCACGACGACTTGTAAATATTTATGCGATGAGTATCAGACTCTTCGGATATATAAAACACATGTTATGGCAATTAGTACTTAATTTTTTTGTCGGCCTACAGAAAAATGCGGCGAAGCTCCATGTGAATCACTTCTTTGTCCACTTTCAACTCGAAACCAACCAGCAACTTCCAGAGGACTTATCTGCGGCCATAATCGTGTTTCCATTCAAATTCACGACGTGATTTACGCTTCAACAAGTCGCTTACGATGGCGGCCACTGTTTTGCTAAAATGCGAAAGTTTACGTATAATAAGCTGAAATGTCACATTTACTGAACAAATTACAGCTCCGTCTTACTCGTAAAACCAGTTCGCGCCGTTGTTATTATATTTCAGAGATTTTCAAGACGACGGCTACCGCGCTCGTTTCAGCTTGAAATTGCAGCGTGAAGGTCGAACGTGTCTGCAAATTAAGTATTTTTTTGTTTCATGTTCCCAGGTTTAGTTACACTTGTTCATTCATTATGAAAATAATTCGCTTGGAATTATTTCATTCATATATGTATGCAAAAGCGTAAGAAATATAGTAAATTATACGTAGTCCTTAAGAAAATATTGAAACTTGTAAAAACGTTTTGAATTATTTGCGATTAACAAAATCAAGTTGTATTTACCTTACACTTAACAAATACCGGCGAATGTCTGTATGTATGCCTTCGATACTAGAATAAACTTCAGAAATACTTTGCTTATGATTCACTCAACCAGCTAAACACTTTGAATATGTTTATTCCTAACAGACGTCTTGCATATTATTTGCAGATTGTATTTGTAAAACGTTTCTTGTAATATCTGTCATAACATTGTCGCACATTTCGTTCGGAATTGTTTAACGAATGTTCGTTCGATCTGCAAAGGGACGTAAACGAAATGTCAGTACGTTCGGGTATGCGGTGTAAACTTTCGCCGACGAATTTAACAACCAAATCGCCGCTGGTTTGCACAAGAATTCCCGGGCACGAATCAATTCAGGTCATCTAATGAAATCGAGATAATAAATATTGACCTAAATTTAAACAACAGCTGTCGTAGACGTAGAGACAAGTGGGTGGTAGTTATTGGTAAAGTGCAAGTAAATATGCCCAAGGCATTGATATTGACAAAGCGCCGCATATGGTAGCCCACCTTCTAATTCTTGTCCTAAATTAAAGCTACTCCGAAGTATCAAGTAACAAAATTTTATTAAAAAAAAAAACAATAAGATCCTTCATTGCCCCAAGAAAATGGAATGGGGGGTGTCGCACACTAAACGAAGCGGATCTTTGAAAAATCACGTACAGGTCATCGAGTTATTATGGGCTCAATAAAATCTTTATATGTGCTTCTTAGGCCGTAACTCATGCACCTGCCTGCATATTAAATTACCTGCTCGCTGCTTTTATTGGTGTAAAGATTAATTACTTATGCATTGTGTCGTTCCGGAGAAAAATTAACACACTTTATTACGTGAACGACGGCAGCTGTACTAACATTCCGCTCGTCGTTATTATTATTCTTCTTTAATCCAGTACAGAAATGGACTGCATTGCACGTGGTGTACAAAGATAGAGAACTACCAGTTTACATTGGCTCGTTTCCGGTCACGAGAGTTTTTTTTTTAATTCTTGGTACCGTTGCCCTATTTTTTTTAAGTGCCGTCACTCTGTAATGGTTCCACGAAAAGATTGGATCAAATTTCTCCAAAAACTATGTAAAAATATTCGTATCTGTTAGGTTTTTAGAAGACAACTCCTTATGTCAGCTGAGTAAATATGGAACTTCACTTTCTTGTAACTAATTTATCTGTAATTGTAACTTGAATATTATTACATTTCCCAAAAGAAAATAATTCGTCTTTATAGCTTCATATTTCCTATGTTCCCACTATGTTATGTAAATGATCATTTTTGGACCTTAATAATAACATGCTCCATTTTTTTCAATCTGCAGCCAGCAGCTGACAAACGAAAACAAGCTGCCTATGATGAAACATAATCAGCGTAGCGTGTAAATATTTAAAGGAAACGCATTAACAGACGCCGTGTTATTGTAAGAAATTAGCATAGGCATGTTACCAGTTTACGTGTGGTCAATTACCCATTCTAATTACAGATCTGTGTATAAAGATCGTTATTAGAAGTCTGGCCACATACGATAGATACAGATACACTGGGTCGCTTTGATGAACAGTTTCAACGCTATGCGACTATTAGCAAGGTAAATGCAAATCTACGGCGCTATTTATAGGATCTAAGCGTGTGGTGCTCTCTTTTGCATTGTTTTATGTTACTTTCTCGATTCAAATTATGTGAGCTTTTGTTGACCACGTTTCTGTTAGCGATCTCTTAACGTCGTATGTAACGCTAAACTTTCATTGTGATTTACCTGCAACTTAATGAGGAGACTTCAATGATGCGTCACAATACAAATTCGAATTTCAAATTTCTTCGTCTATTCATTTCAGATTATCATTAATTATATTAAATTCTATCCTTCATTGCTAAAATAATAAGTAGCCTTCTTGTCAATTGAAAGGAAAACCTTGTATTGTTTGCTTGCCTTCGATTTTTGAACCTTAAACCTTAACTGAAACATTTCTTAACACTATCATAATTCTTGCAAAAATATCTACGTGCCTGTCTGGTGTAAAATGAAAAGTTTCAGCAATACTGTCAGATTGTGTAACTGAATGAATTAGCATTACGAAAAAAAATTAATGATTGAGTAAAATATGTGTCTGCCCACGCAGCTCTGAACTTGGGCTTTATACGGTTCTTGTACTACCCCAGCGGAAAGTAATGAAACTCTGGAAAGGGTAAGCGGCCACCCGACTTCGCCCGACCGAGAGATAAACGCCGTAGCTCCGCCCGTTGAAATTTCTTAGAAATATCTACCTACCCTCAACTGCAGGCATTGCTAATATTACGATACGTAATTATTAAATGTAATTGGCCGACATCAATGAACTTCTTATTAGCAAGAAGTATTATGCATTCTAAACATTATTAATGAAAATATTTATCTTATTCATAATTAATCTTTAGGAAATTATTTGATGCTCTTTCAAAAAACGAAATAAAGGTATAATAAAATAGTTCATAGTTCATAGTTCGTTTTATTATTTGCAATTAAGATTACAAATTCGTCAGATTACCCAGATTACATTAAATCTATAACATTTAAATAAACATATTACATTAAATACCTATTTGGTAAATAACATTTTTGGTAAAAATAAATACATATTTAACAAACAAGACAGTACGAAATATAATAGTTATTGCGGAACAAAATTATTAATTATTTATTAATATAACTGACGCAGGAAGAAAAGACTTTTAATAAACAAATATTGTAATTACAAATTAAAACAGAAAACAATAATCCAATTATATTGAAGGCGTCCCGTGTCCATCGTATATTGTTGGCCTTCGGTTGACCGCGTGATGGATCAACCATTACACAACGACGTGGTCAACCGAAAACCTAAAATATACGAAACAAAAAGCTGAAATAAATGATTAGTTGCTGAAAAAGAAAAATTATTAAAAACTCTTAGAATAAAATTCAAACAGAAAATAAAAATGCCAAAAGAAAAAGTAATTAATTTCTGAAAAATAAATGATTAGTTGCTGAAAAAGAAAAATTATTAAAAACTCTTAGAATAAAATTCAAACAGAAAATAAAAATGCCAAAAGAAAAAGTAATTAATTTCTGAAAAATAAATGATTAGTTGCTGAAAAAGAAAAAATTATTAAAAACTCTTAGAATAAAATTCAAACAGAAAATAAAAATGCCAAAAGAAAAAGTAATTAATTTCTGAAAAATAAATGATTAGTTGCTGAAAGAACGAAAAAAGCGAAGATAACATGTTAATACTTTGTGTAGTACCCGTTACTTTCAACACATTCTCTTAACCTGTTTGGCATTGAATTTACCAAATTTTCACAAAAATTTGTGCCTCTAAATGTCTCCCAAACTCGGAAAACATGTTGCGTTAGTTGTTCAACGGTTCTTTCACGAACACCGTGTCCAGCGATATCCTCTCAATTCCTTACCATCGCTCCCCACATATTTTCTATTGGATTGAGGTCTGGAGATCTTGCAGGCCACGGTAATACCTCAATATCGTTGCGATCTGTAAACCAGGCTGTTACATTGGCAGCTTTGTGAATGGGGCTGTTGTCTTGCACAATGGTTATTATTTCCACCTCGTCCTCGGGATATACTAATCTTACTGATGGCAGCATCACTTCTTCCAAAATTTCTATATACCTTGCAGATGTAAACCTTGGGGGTGAAACGGGAACTAATGCACCGGAACCTGCACTCGAAATCCAACCCCAATATCCAGCTGATATGCGTCCACTTGTTGCATTTGGTCTTACGTTTTCCACATTATACCGTGTATTTTTCCTTCTCCATAACACGACTGGGGAATCCTGCGATGTAGAAAATGTTTTCTCGTCTGTAAATATCACATTTTCCCAATTGCGATTCATATTTTCCTCACAGAAACGCAATCTTGCAGCAGCGTTCTCGGGTGAAAGCAAAATTTTCTTGGCTGGTTTTCTGCTGTGAATACCTGCACTCCTTAACCTTTCCCTTACTGTCGTAAAAGAGCAATGCAAATTTAGTTGTTCCCTGATCCTTACTGAAGTTGTAAACGGATTAGCTTCGACAGTGGCAACTATTGCCTGGTCTTCGTTATTAGTTGTTACTCTGGGACGACCTGATTTCGGTGCTGTTCTTAGGGAAGCGTCTTCTTGTCTTCTATTGATCCATCTTCGAATTTGACTTTCTGACATATCAACTTGCTGAGAGATGTTTCTTATGGACATTCCTGCTTCTGCTAAACCGCAAATATATCCTCTTGTAGCTACGGATGATTCTCGTTGCCCCATTCTTCTTCCCATTTTGCTAACAAAAAAGTTGCGATTCCTACAAGGAGAACTAATCACAGACGACAAGACCTTTAAAAAATTGAGAACAAAAAATATAAATGGCGAAAGAAAATTAAATAAATTCTAAAATAAAAATTACATAAAAAATATGAAAATAAGACCTTAACAAAAATTATAATTTGCTGAAAGAAAAGTAATTAATTATTGAAAAAAAAAAAATTAAAACAAAAAAGAAACAATGCTAATATAAAAATTAAAAATGCTAACATAAAAATTACTATATTTAGTTGATAAAAATTAAACAAAATATATAAAAAATATGAAAATTAAACCCCAATAAAAAATTAATTTGCTCAAAACAATATTAAAACAAAAATTAAATCAAAGCTTAAATAAAAGATGAAAATATTAAAAACTATTACAATAAAATCCAAACAGAAAATTAAAGTATTTAAATTCTGAAAAATAAATGATTATTTGCTGAAAGAAGAAAAAAAAATTGTTAAAAACAAAAAACAAATAAATGGTAAAATAAAAAAAATCACAAAAAAGACCACAACAGAAAAGTATAATTTGCTGAAAGAAAAGTAATTAATTAACAATATTAAAACAAAAACTTAAGCAAAGTTTAAATAAAAACAATAATAATAATAAAAACTATTGCAATACAACTCAAACAGAAAATCAAAAATAAAACTGACTAAAACTCACTTGCTGCTCGTTCAACTTTCCTTGGTGAGGCACAAAGGCAAATAATCAATGTTTAAACAATCGAAGTTTATATAGCTCTGAAGTTCACATTAGCAGAATATTAAGAATATAAAGAAACACGTGTTCTTTAATGGGATTCAAATGAAATTGGACTAAATTGTAATCACATTCCGTTTAATTATAAATCGGATTTAATTATTCCGATTTCGTATTAAAAGAACATTTAGCATTTTTATTTTCTGTTTGAGTTTTATTCCAACAATAGACGATGGACACCGCGACGCCTTCAATATAATTGGATTATTGTTTTCTGTTTTAATTTGTAATTACAATATTTGTTTATTAAAAGTCTTTTCTTTCTGCGTCAGTTAGATTAATAATTTTGTTCCGCAATAACTATTATATTTCGTACTGTCTTGTTTGTTAAATATGTATTTATTTTTACCAAAAATGTTATTTACCAAATAGGTATTTAATGTAATATGTTTATTTAAATGTTATAGATTTAATGTAATCTGGGTAATCTGACGAATTTGTAATCTTAATTGCAAATAATAAAACGAACTATGAACTATTTTATTATACCTTTATTTCGTTTTTTGAAAGAGCATCAAATAATTTCCTAAAGATTAATTATGAATAAGATAAATATTTTCATTAATAATATTTAGAATGCATAATACTTCTTGCTAATAAGAAGTTCATTGATGTCGGCCAATTACATTTAATAATTACGTATCGTAATATTAGCAATGCCTGCAGTTGAGGGTAGGTAGATATTTCTAAGAAATTTCAACGGGCGGAGCTACGGCGTTTATCTCTCGGTCGGGCGAAGTCGGGTGGTCGCTTGCGCTTTACAGACTTTCATTTCTTTCCGCTCAAA
Organism: Serrognathus titanus; assembly: GCA_039766575.1. Classification (NCBI taxonomy): domain Eukaryota; kingdom Metazoa; phylum Arthropoda; class Insecta; order Coleoptera; family Lucanidae; genus Serrognathus; species Serrognathus titanus. Next base: position 4,806,797 of record CM077911.1, read on the forward strand.
CTGTACATACTTACATAAACAAAAGATTGCATTATGAATTAATAGTAATAATAATAATAACACGCTCTGTCGGCCACTCAATAGGCGTTCGCGTAAGAAATATGCCACGATCATAAATTAAAATGTGCGATTAATATTAATTAAAGCTTCGTTTCGTAATAACTTAATAATATTAGTGTAGCACGTAGTACCCTACCTCTCAGCGATTTCGGCATTTATTCCGAAGATAAATTAAGCTTTTTTCATCGTTGAATGTCAGCGCGGTAATGTCAAGGTTTAGTAGCATAACTGTATTGTATTTTTAAATCGTTCCAACACCCGCATAATAAAGAAAAGATTACCTACAGAACAAACACGACGTTCTTGATTCTAATATATGTCAAATTAGCATTTCGATATTTTAATCGTCAACGAATTAATAACGCTTCGATTAATGAACGTGAAAAACATGTTTTCCTTGGGTTAAAAGTCGTGTCCGTATAAAAATCGATGTTAGCCTATAATTTACAATTGTATCTTCCTAGAAACGAACAGTTTACCATTGTATCTTCCTAGAAACGAACAGGCAGAGCAGATCTAGCCGCTAATTTAAGTCGATATCTCGTCTTTAATCTGAAGTTCGTCGAGTAAATTACAGATCCTGATTCTATAGGTACGAGAGTGTATGACGTTTCATTAACAGTGGGATTATTGTGCCAATTTAACGTCTGATAAATGGCACAGTAAGACCTTCTTATATGGTGGTTAATTTACGCTGCAGTAGCCAATTAAAAAACTCGCAAGTGATAAGAAGTTATTTAAAACGCATTGGACGGAGTTAAATTAATTGATATTTTATACGCAGGCGAGCTCGCGGATAATTTTTTTCCTTCGTTTAAATCCTGTTATGTAACTGATGCCACTTAATCTTATAGGATTAGCGCTTGTAAAAACAAATATTGATCTATGTCTGATACGAGGACGTTGAAAAAATTTGGCATTTATTTCAATAGTATAACAAAGAACGTATTAATTGCTGCAGACTCCCTTTCCACATTTCACAGATCAAATAAATGTATGCGGGGTCAATAAAATTTTTTAAATTCTTCTCACAGTTGTCACCTTCACGTATCAATTCAATTTAGACAAGAATTCTTTTTCAATGCTCGATTCGTTACGTCAGACGACACTAAATATAATCGAATTAGAACGAAAAAAGCATGCCACTGCCAATACCTTAACCATCTTCTGCCTCTCGGAGGATCTGACGTCGGACAAGGCAATCTCGCCCGACTTTCAAGCGCTAAATCGTAAAGCGAATTATTATTATTATATTAAAACAGATGTTGCAAGACGGCCTCGGGTCCGGGTATACTTTGCAGCCAGTCAATTTGTTGATAAACGGTGCATGAAAACTTGCGATTCGGTTGTAAGAGCGTGACAAAATTACAAGCAATCTACCGTGATAACGACAGCCCGTTTCATAGTTGGCATTTTTCTACGGACTCTTGAGCACTGTTTGCGTTGGAAAAGGGAAACGAGGAGATCGAGGCGCGCCGATAACGAAAACTTAATTTATTGCAGCGTGTAATTATAGTGCGAATTGATTTGCAGTTCAACTTGGAGGTAGTGCAATTGTTCTGGAATTAGTTGGTGTAATTTTTATGATCGGCGGTGGTCCGTTATTTAACTCTGATTTACTTTGCTTGAATGCACATTTCGATGTAAAATGATCCATTAGACATGTCCGACTACCAACACTTATTTACAAATAAACCAAAAGGATATTCGGTGGCCTTTCTTCGTGCCACATCATCTATAAGAATTCGATTAATCGATAAAATCTTTTAAGTTCATTGCCTGAAAATTATTTTAAAAAATATTAAAAGCCCTGCTTACGGTAGCTTCAATCTTTTCATATGTAAAATAATAAACTTTCAATTTGTAATTATATTAAAACATGTTTAATGTCATTGTTTTCGCATATACCACCACATCTATCGATCTCGAGAAGTAATGCCAAGGCTACCGCATGAAATGTTACACTGCAATAATTTCATATTTACAATTCCCTACAATGGCCATTTTTTTCACTCCGTTCTATTGATATTCACCGGAGATTGTAGGCGCGGTATTCCACAAAAATTTATTGAAATTACATTCCGCTAAGGTCAAGATCTCTCCGGCACCATTATCTGAATGTGTGTTATTAAATTACAATGTTTGAACAGGCAACCGTGTGCTGCGAACACTTGGATTGGAAGTAAGTCACGAGCTTGTCACTGTTGGGTTTTTTCTTTCACATTGATTGTTATGTTGTACGAAAGAAATCGAAGTGCTAGGCACACCGGAAGGTCATGAATTAAATAGACTGAAACTGACATTGTATGGTAATGCTAAGGTTCTTACAGAAGTCGGATTGTGTACACCCCCACATATTTCAGATTACAATTTCCTCAAGACTTAATTTTTAGTGATTCCGAATGAAAAGTAGAATTTAATTATAGTATAGAAATAAACTACAATTTGAAATTTCAAAAGAAAATAAATACTTAAAATAATATAATAATTCCGGAGTTCCAGTTGTTACGTCTCAGGAATTAATATTTTGCCAGTAATGAATAAGCTTGTTAATCGTAATTTGAATTAATTCAAGCGTGTGGATGTGAAAGCGAGCGGATCTAAGTCAATGCGAATTGTTAATTACTAAATATCAGTATGGAATATTAATCACCGCTTTGTAAATTGAAACATACTATTAGTTTCATTTGTATTTAACGGCTAAATTTAACACAAAATTAAAATTGATAATAATAACATAATATTAATGAATGTTTTCTTGTAAATTAACTCTGATTATCTACATGATGTATTGAGTATTTTCTATTTAACTTATTATCAATTAGTACTTAAGAATATACTGCGTTTTAGAATAGAGACTGTTTTACGCTCAACCGCTTTCCTGCTCGATAAATTTCACTACTAGAAATCGTTAAAAGAAGAAATTAAAATTTTCACATTGCAATTAACGAATTTAATTTAAATTTTGTAAGTCGTGTTTCTAATCTCGTCCTTAATTGACAAATTTTGCAACGTGCCAATCTAATTAACCAAACATTTCGACTTTCAGAGTTCGTTTTTGCCACGTGCTCAAACGAAAATAATTTCCCATAATTTCAAAATACCTTGAGCTCGTTTAGAAATTTTAGCTCGTTTCATTAAAAAAAAAGGAGGAAGTGATGGATGGCGCCAGTTATCATAAAACTTGTTAAATTCCCCGCATAATATCGAGCCGATCACGTTGCATACAAATCGCCTTAATTTTCCCGTCATAAAAAGGTCAATGCGAAATCCTGTCGTGTTACAAATTCGACGCTAAATCGACGTCGGCTTGTGAAATCCTGGGATCACACCGCGGGAGAACGGCCGATTGATCTGGTGCGATCACGACCTCGGCGTTCACAGGAGATTGTTCCTTTGCAAAATAAACGCAAATAAATAACTCACTCCGATACGGATACACAAGGTCAATGTAAGGCTGTACAACGTTCATGCTCGTGGACGATCTCAAAGAGGCAGGTTTCGTTCATGGAACTTAAACACTGTGTAATTTCGTTACGTAAGTTCATTACTCTTGAAGGACGAGAAAGAATGAAAGGAGGGAACCTTTTGTGTTTAATTTTCTTCTTTTTTATTACAGTAATTTTAACTGTCCCACTTTTTGAAAAGTAAAAAAATTACAATAGACAAAGTTAACAAATACGTGTGACTACAATTTATGACATTTTCCAAGAACTACAAGTCAAGTTTTATCACGTTTGTTTATTTTAAATGCCCTCTTCACATATTCCTATTTTTAATTTCCTGTTCCTGTATTAAACATCGTTTTCAAGATTGTCATGTCATTGCCACTTCATTGTCAGCGAATAGAACAGTGTGCATTTGTCACCCAATTCAATCAAGCATTTTTAAAATAAATTTCTTCAATTGAAATCGTAACAAATTAATATTAATTAATAATGAAATAAGCGTTATCAAGAAGTTGTATGCTTTTGTAACACATAAGCAGAGGCCAGACAATTTTAGGATTTGAAATACAGGTGTTTCAACTTCGTGAAAAAAAAATAATGGCGTGTTGGACTTAGATGTGTGCATAAATGCTTCTAAATAAAAACGGAAATAAAAACAAAATAAAACTTACCCTCAACTGATAACGCAATGACAAATGTTTAGAATCTCTGGCTCAGTACTGGCTGAGTCACAATAAGTGTTCAAAATTCCTTCCCTTGGCCACTCGTAAACACAAATTTGCACGGCGAAGTAATGATTCGCAAGCGTTATGAAACATGTTTTGTTGTCGAACAGAGAGAAATGCGGCGTTAATACGATCGCTCAATTCTTAGAACGCGTTGATTTCTTCTTCGTATACCAACGCTTTTACGTGTCTCCACAGATAATAATCTAGCGAATTTAGATCAGGTGAATGTGCAGGCCACCTGATCGGCCCGTTTCTTCCAATCCATCTACCAGGAAAAATTCGGTCCAGGTGAGCACGTACTTCTCGTCGAAAATGAGGTGGTGCCCCATCATGCATCTAAGATTTAAGTTCACATTCTCGAGAAGTTCCGGTAGATTAGTTCGCAGAAAATTTAAGTATTGGAGACCATCTAAACGGTTCGGCAAGATGAACGGGCCGATTAAATTGCCGTTTAGAATATCTGCCCATATGTTAACAGAAAACCGTTGTTGGAAATGGCCGCGACAAATTGCGTAAGGGTTTTCCTCAGCCCTTAAATACATGTTACGAAAATTGCACACCCCATCTCTGGTAAAAATAGCTTCGTCGGTAAACAGGACATTATGAACAAAATTCGTATTTGCCTATTGTTTATGCAGTAACCAACGACAAAATTGTTTGCGTAGAGCATACTCTTTGAATATGGTACGGATGTAATTGTTGTTCGCGAAGAATACGCCAAACAACGGAGGACGATAAACGCGTTTGTCTTGATGTCTTGAGATATCACGTACTCTTAACGAATGATGTTCCTCGATAAGTTGTAGTATTTCTTCTTCTCTGTTTAGGATGCGTTGTGGACGCTGCCGTCCTCCACATCTTCCGCGACGTGCCCTTAAAGTTCCAGTATCCCTCGCTCTTTGCACAACAGAGAGAAATGTGGCATTGGTTGGCAAATGTCGGTTTGAAAAATGCTGTACATAAAAACGCCTTGCCGCTAATGCGTTTTGCCTATTTTCACCGTACACTAGAATCATGTCAATAAGCTCACTCTTTGTAAATTCTGCTATTTTTTTCAGTAAATTTCCGTGCAACCACCTCAACGTACACCTTCAAACTACCCGGCCCGGCCGGCGATGACTAACAATAAATTACATCACTCATATTCTTCGTAAACATCATAAACTGAAATCAGAGACGTTCAAACGGTTTACCAATTCGACAAAATTATTTATTTTCTCGAAAATTTAATAACACTTTGTTCAACAAAAAATGGTTCATTCTATTCATTTTCATGCAAACTTTCATTGTTTAATTTATTTTCATGAAACACCCTGTATAGAGGCAGAAATCGGGTACAAACATGCATGAATTTGCTGCAGCGGACCAATGCAGTACTAAAAATGAACCCGCGACGTCACATACAATATTTCATGGCTCCACTAGAAATTTCTAATAGACTCATAATCCTTAAGTTTCGTATTAAAAGTCTTTAACTTTAAGTTTTTCTCCTTCTTCTGTTTAAACGTTTCATGTAAATAATATTATGTATAATTCACAATAATATGGAGAAATAAGCTTGTTATTTGAGCATCAAATTTTTAAAGCTGTCTTGCTCCAGTTTCGCAAGATACCAAGGCTGTTCGTTCGATTACCTACTCTTACGACAGTACTTCTTACGCAAGTAACGCAAGCAAAGATTAATGACGGCAGAGGATAATAGACGATAAAAATCGAAAACAAATTGAACCGATTAATTCGATCTTGATTGGCGCAGATTGCCTCGATACATTTCCATTCGCCTCCAGACGGTTGGCACCTAGGTCCCGAGAAATAATTAGCTAATGGAATAGCGTCATGATCGATTACCGATCATATTGGCTGTAATTAGTGCAACAGTACTTCGAATTATACCCAACGCATGACAATGCAGGCGGTTTTCTAATAAACCATTGCAAAATCCCCCCGAGCGCCTTCACAAATTCGCAAACGTTAACAATTCTACCGCAATTCCGAGGCGATGTGTAATGAATTGCGTTTATTAAAATTCTTACCGATCGCGGAATGCAACCGCGCTAGAACGCTAATTTCTTTTCGTTCTTTTTCGTTTTTAGCATGAACTAGATTTTAAAGGTCTTTCAGATCGGTACGCGATGGAATGAAGGCAGAAAGAAAAAATGTTGGCTTCAAGTGAAATGCAGGAAATAACCGCATGCTATGAATTGTTAGTTAAGGCAAGTAGCCTACACGTTGTGTAACGCTTCGATAAATAATCGCGCTCGTTAATAATCTTTAATATAGTTGAAATCTTGCGAATAAATTAATTAGGTGTAACAATCATATTCAGAGCGGTCAGTGTTATCTAGATATTATTGTTATTAACTTCCCGGTTGATCGTAGGTGGTCGATACACAAATTTCTTCTGCACCTGGTGATGCAATGTTTAACAATTAATATAAAGTAACACTTTTCCACCTCACGCCATAAAATGCAAATCATAAACTCAGCGTCATTATTGATCTTGTCTTCTGACAACATAAATCAACTGACTTAAGTGTAAGTGCGGTCATACGAAAGTACGGGTTGATTATAATTAGCCATAAATTACGTCGGCAGAAATAAAATCGCCGTTTCATTAGCGGGCGAACCTGCTTTCCCAATGAAACTTCCACGTCGCTTTTCTTCTTCTAGATTATCTCGATCTCAACGATAACCGTCCCGTCCGTCATTGAAACTTGAAAGTACACACTATCAAATACAATCTCGCAATTTGCATTCTGTGATTAACAACTCTCCATATTACGGCTAAGGTAAGGCAACATTTGCTGCTCTCCTTGTCGACACAAAAACGCTGCCGACGTCACTGTGGGCGTCGGTTGATAAAACCAGATAAATGATAAATTGAAACCATTTTTATTCATGACACACTTTTCGACTATTGTACTACTAGTATTCTTTTACGCCGGCACCCACTCTTGTAAACAACAACTTGTGTGCCTTAGTCATTCTTTTTTTTTGTAATTGTTTTTACCTGCCCGGCTAATTTATGTGTGCTCTCGCGAACGTGACATATTAATAGTGTTTTCATGGTAATTAATTTCGAATTGACCCGGAATTATGACAGACGAAAAAAATGTCGTCGCCGAAGGATCGCCGCCGATATAATAAATGTACGTCGGTTAACCCTTCAGGTCCGTAATAAAATTTTATCCGTTTAGATCTTATCTGACTTATATTGATCACACTTTATTGAGATTATCTCTTAACCTATTGCAGTAGAAGGAGAGTAAATATGCGAGTGGAATGGGCGCGACACGTATTATGTTTGTCTTACTTTTACTGACAGAGTAAATATCAAAGAAAGCCAAAAAGTCAACTTAATGAAGTGAAAACATTCTCGTAGCCTCATACATATAAGAAATTATTTTAAACATCGCGGAAATTCGCTGTTTCTCCCTGCGACATTATTTTTGACTGCAATTGTACACACGTGTACTTTTAGTGTGTATGCTGTTATTTGTAAATCTATTCGATTTAAAACATAAATAAAAACTCAAAATACCATAAAATTTGCATAAACAACATCGACAGCGTAAAACTTAGTAATTAAACACAGTGTGGGAATGTTTTATTAATTCTTTGAATATTTATAATGACAGAATTCAAGGCAATAATAATAAAACGAGCGTTTCGTATAATGACCGAAAGAACTGGAAATTGCATAAGTTAAAAGCTTGCACACGTGCACTTTTAGTAACTACAATTCAAGTAACAAAACAACTTAAATATTTTTGAATTCAAAAAATAATTGGCAGTGGTGCAAACAAATGGAGAAGCTTTTTGTTGTACATTTCTGTCATGGTTGGAGTACCTGCGTACTGTGCAGCTTTTTTAGTCGCCTCTAGATCGTTCTAGACTTTATAAGCGCAAATATGAGCGCGAAATTTAAACTGTTTATACTGAGATTGCGACTAAGATTACGAAAAAAGAATAGTGAATTATTTTAATATTTGTGTTTAGAGAAGTAATTAGTTGTAGCTTATTATGTTTAAAAAAGTTTTGTATTTTCTTCATTACTCCTTTCCCGTGGCATCTTTCAGTTTAGATTTTATAGTCCAATCTTTCTCCATCCTTTCGGTGTGTTTAACCTCTTTCACCATTTGTAAGTACATACTCTGATTATTTCTTTTGTGCTATTTTTTTTTTGTTTTACTCTTAAACACTGATGACGTTATCTCAAAATGATTCCTTTTAACTGCTTATTCCACTTACTACCTTTCCGTAGTTATACTGAAAATGAATTATTTCAAAATCTATTGATATTTTCATCCCTATTTAAACTGCAATAATTCTTCGAGTTACTTACTGTCTAAAAATACTTCATAAGTTATAGTAAGGACGTATTTAGAGAATTTTCGACACAATATGTTTAATAAATGTATACGACTATCAACGAGGAAAATAAATAAGACTTTCTTATTCTGACTTGTTCCAGTTCGTAGAAAGCACAGTAAGTAATCCGAACTTGAACTCCTATAGTTTGCAAAACGCATAGGCCACCAAGGTGGCGATATGAACGAGACAATCACTTTGGGTGGTCCGTACCAAACCAAACCCACCGTAGTAAGTACATATTTATGGCGTAATTCGATATTCCCAAGCCACACTCTTTCTGCATTCTTCGCCGCATCCACTTAAACGAAACCATAAATAATTGTTGTGTGTTTGTAATTGGCAAAACGGCCGGCGTGTCAACAACCGTAAATAATTCACGCCTGACTCACTTAAATAATCACTAATTTAGGCCAGCGCAACTTATTCCTAGGGCTCCACCAACAAAGGAAATCAAGCTCGGATCTGTGTTACTCGTGCCCGTACGCGGATTAACCTCCGAACTTAAACTTGGGTTGCGTGTTTTATTGGGAATTCGAAGTATAATCTTTCACCGGCCTCGCTGTAAGGCTTCTTTCTAAGTTGGGTCGTAACGGTCCTGGTCACAGTGTGTTTAGTGGTTTTAATACCAGTTCGGTGGCCTGTACTCGTTACCGAGAGGTAATCGCGCGAAGAAATCTAAAGAAACCCTAAATTCATGGTTACGGTGGCTCAGGCATAACGCGCCTTAAGAAACCTACAAGATCATAAAAATTTCTCATATCCACAGTTCGTTATTTACTTAAACTAAATGAATTTTAGCGCAGAACTTTTAATTTATTAATAAGTGCATCGTTGACTTTGAAATCTGTAAATACTAACATAAATTGCACATTTATCAGCTTGTTTACTTACGCGTTGCGTTTTCTTGTTTGACGACTAGAAAATCCGCCGTCTTGTTTTGTTGCAATCCAAGAAAGCGGTTTTTTTCGCGAACTTCCTCCGCTCATACCTTATACAACGATTATTATGCAACTAATATGGAACTCATTAGTTCAAGTGAATGTCAATTAAAATTTGATTGTTCCTTCAGTTATGGCGCGCGTTACCACCGAGCAGAAGACCGCCAATTAATATTGATTCTTTTGTATGTATTTCACTCTTCTCGTAGTTATGGGAAAACATGGGAAACATTTTCACGTAACTAAATGCTCAACATAGATTTAATCGGTGATCAAAACCAGTGCACATGTGTTCGGTTCAGCTGGCTACTGCAATCAATTTTATTCCTTATAGGGAGAGAGTGTTTTTACATCGGTTGTCAAAGAGGTTCTCGCTACGTATACCCATAAAAGCGACGCTTGATATTTTAATTTACCTTAACTAAATGAAACTAAAAGGTTAGGAAGATAAGAATTCTAATAGGAAGTTTGTGAATGCTCGGCGATACACGGAGGTGAGAAAGTAAGTGTAGGAATTATTTTATTCGCTCTAGTTTTTCAGATGTCCTTAAACCTTTAGTGTTCAATGAATGATAAGAAAAGAGCGCGAGCAAAATAAATACGTCGCTTGAAATTTCTCCTGCCGAAGCAAAATACGGCCGTAATCAAGCGGATCGTAAACGACGCCGTTAAGAAAATTTATGCCGCTTCATTTTATAATTTAAAATTTCGTTTATTAACATAACTCGACTGAAATTGTTGGAACACACGTTCGCGGCCAATTTATCACGCCAGAAATGAGACGAAATGCCTCGAAAACCGGTATTTCAATGAAAAGCGGCGAGAAATTTGAGAAGGAAATCTGCGTGCCTGGCAAGCGCTTGGAAGCTGAAAAGGTGCGATGCCTTAAATGGTAAATTGCTGAACGACCAGAGATAGATGTTTACGAGATTACATGCATTTTATGTTGACATGTAATTGCCGGAAGTAGTTTCATTTAAAAAATGACTATATTTCGCTGTTATTGGCTGGATGTCCAAGTTCATTTGGCATATGTTGTATAATTAATTATTATATTTTCTTGCATAAGTTAATGATACATTAGTCAACTACTTAATTATAAATAATTAAAAAAAGGTAAGCAATATAAGTACGCATTTCAGTATTTAAAAACAAAGCTATTTCTGTTGTGTGAAACTATCATAAAGTTGCGAAATATAATTAATTATGCTTTAACCGTAGTAATTCAACGCACGTTTAAAAAATAAAGTATTTCTTCTTCTCATTTTCTTCTAATGGCAAGCCGAGGTAAATTTATGTTCGCCGGTAGTTCAAGTAAAAGAAATAAATATCAACGCGAACGTACATAAACTATATCTGTCCGATGTTTTTTGTCATAAAGAATAACTGGGTAGTCGACATAGTTAATTGACTTTATAAATAGCATATTAACTATTATTAGCCTCGTCTCGTTAGAATTTTATCCGAGTGTATTGGACTCTAACGCAGATAGTTACGACATTGACGAGAAACTAAGCGAAGCATTTAAAGTGCAATAATTTCTGTTTTTCAATGTGCATCGGATATAAATAGCAATAACTAACTCCCAGGTATGTTGTTGACTCCTTTATGAAATCCTGCTCGACGGGTCAACAGACCGACGTATACGTACGCCTAAGCTCTATCTTTCGACATAACAATGAGCCGATATAAGCGATCAATAGCAATAAAGAAGCATAAAGTATTTCAATTTCTCTAAAGCAACGATTTCAGCACATAGAACGTGTTCTTTTGTGTGATGGAACTTTAATATCGTAATGCGATGTAATTAGAGAAACTATAGACTTTAATTGCAACAGTACTTAAAACGTAAATCGTCCAATTTCTAAACTCTTTAACAATATTACTATAAAACTTTGCCCTCTTATCAAGATATGCATTCAAGAATCTGAAGTATTTTTACGAGCAGTTTTACGTATTCCGTGCAGTCTCGGGTTCAGGAATACTTTCGTTCTCAAAAATTGCACAACCGCTCGAGATGCAGCGAATAAGCAATTCACCGAAAAAAAAGCGCAGCACAAATAAAAAGTAATCCGAATAAAATGCAGCGTAATCTGTGCAGTTGCATCTGGAACGTGACGAGTATTTATATTGTCGGATTTGGATCACGTTTTGCACGGCGAAAAACAACAAATTTCGTATGTACGCTCTTGTAGTATGAAAGTCGGTCTCACGGTGAACTTTTCTTTCGCGAATAATTTTACCTGTCAATTGTGCTTGCTTGAAACGGAGGAATTTTTAAAATACGTGCAGTTTTTAATGAGATTTGGACAAGAGAATGCAATGTGAATACCAGGAACCGGATTTATTGTCGTTAATTACATATGTGTAATTATTTGCTTCTGGCTTTGTGTAATACGCAGGTATTCTAAATTCTTTGGCTAATGTAGAGGAAGTGAAATACAGAATTGAACTTGATGACTTCCCCACGAAAATTTTAACCGGTTGTGCATGTCTCGTTCGACGTCTTAACGTTATGTCTTCATTTGCATATGTTCTTCAGAAACAATTTTCATAAATCCAGGCGCACGTAGGAACCCCGCTAGTTATTAATATTAATGCCCACCACTTTAAATGCACATGCACAGCTTGTGCAGGCTTCTCATTCTTTTGTCATGTGACGCATAACAACTTTCCCTTGGGCACCATCAAGTTCAACAAAAGAGTTTCACAGTTATCCCAAAAATTAGCAGATATTTTGTCAATTTGTCACGCACGAATTCTAAAAGAACCTATTCCGTTTTGGTAATTATCTCCGTCACTGGCTAATTAACAAACTTATTTGCAGCTAATCGCAGTCTCCTTTAAAAAAAACGAAACACTGGTCTCTTTTGCATTTAAATAACCTGGCGTCTCGTCTAGACAAATTTGAGAGCGTGGTTCCTTGTTATTAGCATCTATTAAAAAGAGTTAATAAGTGTAATAAGCGAGGATGCAAAAAACTGCTGGAGGGCCTGCTCGGAAAAGTCGTCGACCTTTTCCCAATTATGTGAGTGCCCCAGTCCGGAAACATAAATTCCGAAATACGCATATGCATCACCGTTTCCCATTTCACTAATTATTAATTGCTAACAAAATCTTATCATCAGTACGTGTTTATTTATCACGAAAATACTGTTGATAATCACGGGTTGTCCAGGTAATATTCCTCAAGCTATCATTTATGGTAAAAAGTGCTCAAAAATAATTGTTTCTTTTCCACCGTTTCCCACATTATTTATTTATACTGTTGTTGTTGGACTGGATCTGACTTCAAGTGTCCACATTAAGCTAAACCATCTAAATTGGCAAAGGGAAAGCATCAAAAAAGAACGCACCTTTTCGTTCCACCCCAAGTCCTGGTCTTAACATTACAAAAAAAAACTACGTTCAATAACATACCACAATTTTAGAAAATTATTTTACATGCAGTAGTGTTATTAGAAAGCAGTCAACGTTTTCGATACGTTAAAAATGAAACCACATTTGGATTGACACGACGATGAACAAAGCCACACACCGAAGCAATGCTCTTAGTCACTGTAACAAAAAGAAATTCCTCGAGAATGATATCAGCCACAAGTAAATAATTAAACGTTTGAAAATTTTCAGGAATAGGATGAAGGTATTTATTAATTTATTTTGAACAGACGTTTTTTTTTTAGTTCTGTTATGCATCAAATAATTCTGATGAATTACTATTATCGTATTTGGAATCGACACAGAACATTACCATGTTGTGGATAAGTGTTTCTAAATAATTTAATTTAATGTTACATAAATTCATTCGTCCGAAAAAACACAACGCCAGCAAAAACACCAAATTCATTTAGGACATTCATTGCTGCTCACCGACCATTCTCACTTTGTTCGGAAATTAATTTGTACAAGTTAGTTCGTTCTTAATAAAATGCATAATGGACTTTTTTTCTTCCTTCTCAAACTGACTTTTATAACTACAGATGTGAAATAAATCGAGCTTAATTTTTTTACGCGCGGTAATTAAAGTTATTAATTTTCTTCAAACGGGATTAATATAATAGTTCACTTTACCTAGGTGTATTTTTTTTTACTTAGTTGTGTTTCTGGCTTAGAAAAATCATGTCACGTAGCAAAGCACGAAAGTCGTGTTGTTTGTCGCAGTATAAATTCTGCTCCCGCTTGTTGCAAAACGAAGTAAACTACTGCAATCTGCCACTACAAATGAAATTACGCGCCGGAAAATCGAGCACAATAGCATGCACAACGAATGCACTTGCGAGTAACAAATAGAAGTGTCAGCCCGTTATTTAATGGCCAATAAGCACCGCAAATGTTGCAGGTTTCCAAGAAGTTGATTTCGTCCTCGTGCATGCCCACAGTGGGTGTTACATCTTTAAAATTTTATAGAATAGATTAGATTTTTTTTCCTAAAACAATTTTGGGTTTCATACAGAAAGAAAACTAATTTTTGTCAATTGGCACCAACCTCAGCCTCTGTCGATGTGAGATTCCCAAGTTCTATTTTCTATTCAGTAATAAGTACTTGAATGAAAAGAAAGAAAATTACGTTGAATTTCAAAACAGACTCCATATGCACAATAAACCACACATTCTAGCACAATAATTATATTTAACAACTTTTACACTAGCAGTGCGTCAAATTGTAACCGTCAATTGTTATTTACGTAATCGTCAGTTAACATGTATTGCGTTAAAACAGAAAAAAAAACGATAATTTGCGTACTTATCGCTCTGAAACACGTTTAAAGCAGCAGTAAATTACGCGAGAAACAGTTTTTCAATGCTTTTGCTGAAAGCGTTCATTAATCCTTGGTTTTCGTATCCGCTTATCCGAAGACATATTGGCATTGATTGATGTAAGTGTGCAAAAAAATTGGGCAAACGTAGTGTCAAAATATTGCAAATTTCTGCGCTTGATGTTGGTGAATACGACGACCTCAATTCCTTCGCAAAACCGTAGTAAACGGATTCGAAGTAACTACCAGTGACATAAACCATTCGATGCAGTCGCCAGATTGTTTAATGGCAATTCAACAAACGTTAAATTAGCGTTCTTCAGGCCGGATTCTGCGAACGCTCGTGCTAACGGATTTTTGCTTACATAAACACACATCATCTAATTTGTATTCCTTCTGTGTGCGTTTCTTTCTTGTTGTGCGCCTTGCTTTGGTCGCTAGCACATCCGCCAAACGAGTTTCACTCTTTTTGCGCTTGTGTGGTTGTTTGTCTCGCTAGTTATTAATTTATTAGTTTTCATATGACCGTGGCCAATGCAGGTAATAACAAAACTTTGATCAATAAAGCCCCCCCAAACGGTCGAAAGTTGCGTTTAGCTCAAAGTTAGAATCAAAAAAATTAAGGTGTTCTTCAAGCAATTACTAATTTTTATTAATATGGAACCGATTCCAGGCAGCAACAAAAATGTCTACCTAAATTAACTTCATTACTTTTAAGTAAAAAGAAAATTAGTTTAAAGGCACAAATTGTAAAATGTATTTACAATCAAAGCTTGCTATACTTATCATTTAACTTTTTAGGACCTTCAGATGGTTCCGTTATTAAAGTAATTTTATTTCGCCACTGCACACTAGGTAAGAAAAAGTAAGAATGCGAATAATTAAATTATTTTTAGTGAGTTTTAAAATGCAAGCGAAGTCGACACACATGTTTCCATTCGAGCTTGAATTCCGAAAGTGAAATTAAATTGTTTCGGTAAGCAAGAATTTTCTACATGATTTGTCATAAAAATCAAATGCCAGAAGTAAGTGTAACGATGAACTTGCTTGCGCCAAAGTCGAGATTTGCGATTTCACAGTTACATAACGGTATCAGAGGTTATACATTCAAATTCTAAACAAAAAAAATTCGAATTATGCACCAAACATCACCGCCGTCGGAGGAGACACTAATTACAAGACGTGGAGTTTACGACCGTTAATTTTCTATTCACACTGACGCAACCTTAATTGGTAGAGTATTACGTAAAATCGAATCGAACGATACGCATGCGACAAATACCCAATATAACATAATTACATCGAAATGAATTTATCTTGGCTACTCGTTTTTCCTTTCTCCCACTTGTATACAAGGCGAAAAATCGTGTTGTGTTGCAGGAATAGAATGTGGGTGCAATCAGATATCGTTTGTACATTAAAAAAAAAACGAAATTTTTCTTGACATTCTCAAAGTAGAACGCAGATCTAGGATAAAATATATCCTGCAAGGATAGTATGTCAAAACGGGGAAAAATCTGAGGAAATGTAATTGTCTTAACTGCGTAACTTATTTATGTAGAACCATTTGTAACGTCAACTCTACCACACACGTACATTCTCGTAGTGGCGGCGGACAATTAATTTTGTTCGCCTAGTAGGTTTTCGGAATTACTTGAATTCCGTGTTCGTTTCTGCTGCCGCAGAGAAATATTCCAATGCGTAACCCAATATCCTTTCCTTTCTACAGGAAGGAACCAAACTACCGTTTGCAACGAGCGAAAGGAGCAAAGAACCGGTGCGATATTTTTCTATGCCGACACATTTCAGGCCGGCGTGTAGTTAATTAGGTTTTTACGCGGACGCAAAAAGTCCTCCGCGCTAAGCGGTAAAAGCTCTCGGCTTTATGTTTCAAGTTCACCACGTTAGCCGCTAATTATTTTGAACAAGAAAAAATTGAAGGAAATCTATTGTAGGTAATTAATCTACTAGCTGAAGTGCAAAATGAAACAAATGGAACATCTGCTGTTAATTATAAATGTTTGTAACCGTAAACATGATTTTCGAGGCATAAAAGCTCTCAAATTTTTATATGATTTGATTTTTCTTCATACGAGAACTCCTAGCCGCCTCATGGAGTCTAACTTGTAAGATTCAAAGCAAATTATTTCGGTTTAGAGGAAATAGCATGCTCCAGAATTGAAGAAAGTGGTAGCGGCACAGCAAAGTTGAATTAGGTTTGAAGGCTCTTGTCCGCGCATAGGACCCAAACTTCCTTCATTTTGAGCCAAAGAAGCCTCCCCCAATAAAATCTTCTCGCTATCATTTCTCCGTTCTTTTATCATTAAATTCTCAGAAATTTCACACTGAGCTTCCTCTTGCTTTGTAAATTAAACTACAATCGTTACAAAATACTCTACCATACATAAGTGGACAGTAAAATAAATCAAACTTGAGCATTACATAAAATAAATTGTAGGATTCGGCATGTACCAGAAACTATACGCTTTTTAATTTTTACTTTGCAGAAATAGTGATATTTGGAAATGTACTATATCCTGGTTTTTCTCAAAATAATCGGAGATAAAGAGGAAGAGATTAAACTATGTACGGCATGTGAAATTTCCCTCTCGGAGGCTTCCACGGTCTCTGACCAACCAAATAGTGTTCCGGTCGAAGGCACGTTCTATCTCGCTTCGTTTTCATTCGTACAACCTATTAATCAGAAATTTGTTCTCTTGCAATTCCTAGAACGATAGACATTAATTACGGCACCGCTGAAACGTTTACGGACGCACAAAAATTGCGGTAGCCTCGAGATGACGTACACGCATTCCTCTTCCTTGACGTCTGCTTTCTATCGGGGCTTACGTTCGACGATAAATTCAACGAAATAAGATAAGTAACGAAAGTTAATTAACATTTCACTCCGAGACGTGTCTTAAAACAGTTAACTGCTTCTGTAAATGGTTATAATCTAATCCCATTCGAAACAATTAATGCGCCGGAAAGCTCTCCTAACAGTACCTTGTCACGACTTGAAAGCAAAAAGAGATTTACTCTGTGTCTCTCTTAAATTCTTTTTTTTTTTCTTGAAACATTTTGGCATGGAAGTTTTGTTATTACAGGTAACCATTAGATATTAGGTCGAACAGGTCACGGCCTGTACGTTTCCATTTTGTCAATCCGCGGTGTGAAAGTTCATTTCGCAACGGCTTGAAAAATCGTTTCTTTCGTTCGATTAAATGTTACTACTGCCATTTACGTACGAATGCAAATTCAGAATCCATATAAAGTAACGACACCGCTACATAATTTGGTGAACGGTTGTGTATGTATTATGTATGTACTTATGTATGTAGGTAAAATGCAGTTTAAACGTTTCGAAAACATTTCGCGGCCAATTTGTATTGTCTGTTTGTTTAGCGTGCAACTCCAACACCACGTTATTGTAAAAATAATGCTCGTGGTAGAGAACAGAACAGTTTTTGTTTCCCAGATAGCATTGCCTTCATTTCTTTTACTCGTATATTATTTGTATTACATAAATAAAATTACATTGGGGATATGCAGGTTGGTATAAGCTGGTTGATGTTATCTAAAAGATCCCATGTGGTAAAGATTAAAAAAATATATTGTTTTTTTGTTGATTTAATAACTTTTGATTCAAACCATCAAATAGTTTAGAAACTGAAAACTTTTCAGAAATTGTCGTTAACGAAATTTGTGTTTACGCGACGCATTTCATTACTATGTTAATTTTAGTGCGGTGAGTCTGAACTTTACACGATCAAAATAAAATAAAGAATTTTATTGCCACCGTAATAAAAAACGTCAGGCTTAATTAAAATAAAAGAAGTTTTAATTTGAAATCATGTTTAGAGCATCAGAGATAATTGAAAAGGATTACTTTCATTAGTAATCTGGGAAACGAGTTGAATCATATGAGGTATTTTCTTTGTCGAGTCACTGATAAACAGTAGAATTTCCTGTCGTAACATTGTTTGTTATTTAAATTATATAAACCAAACGTTCTGGGAGAGAGAGAAAATAGTTCTATATAACATGTGAACTTTTTGTGCTGGAAAATTATAATAGCATTTCATTTTTTCTGTATTGAATGGCTGAGACAAGCATAATATAGTTATTAAATAATTTAATTTAAAAATTGCTGTTTTCAGCAATTTAAATGAATTATTTCAGTCAAGAACTACAGTATTAAAACTGTTAGTTTTGGGGCAACGTGTACGTACGGATTTATTTATAAAACCTCGTTTCATCCTGAGACGTTTAAAGAAGGTTATTAAAATTTAGCTGTAACCTTACAGCAAAAGCAGACGGATTCACACCTTGCAGAATTCATCATTCTGAAGAGAAAGACGTGGCCAAGCAGCCGCCGCCGGTCGAAGGAACCGGTTACGGATCGTAACGTTTACGGGATTGTTACCTTAACATATTGTTCCGTATACCGAGTCTACATAACGATCAATCTTCCTATTAATGCGGCTATTACAGCAACATTATACACAAATTATTATAATGCGCCTAGTGGTACTTCGAGATAATAAATAAAGTGACTTTTCCCGAATCGGCGAGCAGATTCATGGGGCACACTAAATGGGTCGAATGCAGCATTGCAATTATACTAATTTAAATGCATGGATCATTATTGATTACGGACGCTATTATCTCGTCATTGTTTCAGCAGATTTTAAAAGTTTATGCTCGATAAGAGTAAAGTTATAAAGAAATGTATCTGCAATTTGCCTTTCCCACGCGCCTCTTTGGTACAAGGAATTACTTCGTCCACCTATTATTAACCTACGAACCATTAGCTTACTTCTTCATGTTCTCCTTCTTTGGTTTTACTGTAAATTCATGGATTTGTAACAACTGCTCTATCACAGTACTTAACTGACTTTCAGCATTCACTTTTTCGAATATAATCAAAAAAGAACAACAGAAAAAATCACTTTATTTACTAATGTCTACATAATACAGCTTCGATTTGCAAAACTTTATCCGTTTTTTCTCTGCTTTCTTTAGATGTAAATTCAAGAATAGAATCCGAAAAGAAATTGGGAAACATTTACTTCTTGCAAAAGTTATTATTACTCAATACAACTTTGCAGTCGGTATCTTATTACCTCACGTTATCATTCGCAACTCTTCGAAGTTATTTATGCAAAATCCTTTGAGTTTCTTTCAATTATTTCTGCATTAATTTGCATAATGCAACGTACTCTATTATCACAACTATAGAAATAAGCACTTACTTAACACGTTTTAATTACAACACCAGAACTTAATAAAAAATAATAAAAATTGCAACCAACCACGGCGCAATAATTAAATTATAATGTAATAGTGACACACTAAAATTATTATCAAACCCAAGTTTAGCTAGCCACTGCGAATTATGATAGCCTGGTAATTATTCGGTATTATTGTTCGGCGTCGACGTGTAACGAGCAATTTCGTCGTTTATTAATGTAATCAGTTTAACTAGCTTTTCGCTCTAGTAAGTCGAATGAAGGTTGTTCAAGGACGAACTTACTGCAAAAACCCAGCAAAAACTCTTACGACAAGACCGAAGGAAATTGCCGCTGTTCATGTTTTATGGAACGCGACTTGCAATTATCTATATAAATCACATTCATATTCGAAGGTTTCAGCTGAAAACTAGGAAACGTTCGCACTCGGCAGTTATGTTATAATTGCAGTTTGCTTCTGCGAATGTGCAATTATGAAGATTAACTTGTGCCACAGCCCAAAGCCCTACCTTCAGATACATGTACAACATCTCTTCCGCACTCGTTTATTAAATATTTTAAACCTTCGTATTTTTTCGTGCTCAGGCAACTAATTTAATGGAACTGCGCTTTTTGATAAAACTTTCAAATGAATCACGTTCCCGCATGGAGAACGAACGCCTCGATAATGCATTGAAAGCTCCGCCGTACTAATTGTGGGATAATTGAAAACGTGAAACGAATTATTAGTTTTGCTGCGAGAAACAGGTTAAATAAATAGTCATTAGAGCAGTCTACTTTGTAAAGTAATTATTTTGCATATGATGTTTCTGGGTGTTTCTCGAGTAATTTCTGCAAATAGGGCTGTGTATGTAGGCCAAGAACTTACATACTCGTACATACATTGTACGTACGTAGTCCTCGACGACGAGATAGCAGCTGTTGATTATAAATCAAAAAGAATTCTTAACATCGCAGTTTTATACCTAAACTGTGTTGTGCCATTAAATTTATGCACATGCGGCGGCCACGTGATTGAGAAAAATGGAAAGAACGGAAATAGAAAGGCAAAAATTTTCTATCGTATAAATAAACCTAATGTAGGAAATTGCGAAATTTACAAATCATTAAATGATTTTTTTTATAGCGAATGTTAAAATGTGCTTTGTCCAATTCAAAACAATGGATAAAGCGGAATTTTGACAGCAAGGGTAGATAAAGTACTTTAATTTTGTTATTTGAATAAATATTACAACTTAACCATAGCAACTAGGGGTGCGCGATATCATATTTTCAATATCGGTTATCGATATTATCGATATTATCGATATTATCGGTATTATCGATATCATCGATATTATCGATATTATCGATATTATCGATATTATCGGTATTATCGATATCATCGATATTATCGGTATTATCGATATATCGATAACTTAATATGGAAATATCGTTATTCGATAGTTATCGATATTATCGATAAATTTTCGCAGCTCTACTTCTGAACATGCAGAACAACTAATATTTTTATCTTTAAATAAAAATCAATAAATAACCGTTTTTGCTTATTTAAATATTTCCTTATTAATATTGGTATCATTGATATTTTATATCGACATTGTCAATATCATGTTTTTAATATCAATTATCGATAAGCTAATACCGATATCGGCTATCGATATATCGATTAATATTGTTATTTTTAAGTTATTATTAACTGATAACCGATAGTGAAAACATGATATCACGTACTCCTACAGAAGTTGTACAATTTATTGTTTTTCTCAATCATAACAATAAAAACTTTTAAAAAGACATTGTTAGCAAAAAGACTGTTCTCACACCACAATGTGCGAAATTGAGCGCGCCCGAACAAAGGTTAAGTACACGAAAGTTTAAAGAAAAAAATCTTTCTGGACTTTAATATTTAATAATATACTTATAAATTTAAATGGAAAAGTATATAAAATTTTCTTTAGTCGTGTAATGTAAAATAATTCTAAAATTTCTAAATATATATAAATAACGGTTGCATGTGTACTTGCGGATAGAACAGAAGGAAAAGGCTCCAGAGGTAAGCCTGTATTTATGTCCTATAAGGACAATCATTTGCCATAATAATAAATCGTTTTATTAGTACTTTAATAAAATTCATTTTCGGAACGTTTTAGTGAGAATTGGACGAATTCATTTCAATGCCACGGTTATTCTATCCAATATGCATTGATATCGATGTTATCGGTATTTTCGATAATATCGATGTTATCGATAATATCGATATATCGATAACTGAAATGGAACTATCGTTATTCGATAGTTATCGATATTATCGATAAATTTTCGCAGCCCTAATAGCAACAATCCACATTAGTTACTGGGATCATGATCATACAACGCGATTTTGACTATGATTGCTCTTTTTATTTTTCTGCGAAATTGTTTAAATTTGTCTTTAATGTTCGCTATAAAAAAATAGAATGTTACACACGACGGTAAAATTTAATTATCGACTCGTCGCTCGTGAATTAAACGTTTTCACTCACCGATAAAAATCAATTTTACCGTCTTATATAACAAATAACCATTATTCATCTGTGGACATTTTTTACAAGGATTCTCTCTTTAGAATAAAACAAAGAAGGAAAAAATGGTAAAAATTTAAAGCGACATCATGGAACGTTGGGCGAACGCAAAGTCAGCAAGAACCCACAAACTAGACGTATGCAATAATTTTAAATCGACGTCTGCAGCGACGCCATAAATTCGAATCCGGCTCTGCCCATTAGGTCAAAGAAAATATCACCCGTCAGACGTAAGTATGTGTCCGGCTAAATTTATTTGGCGACCTTCGAATGACAAAACAGAAAGAACTTTGGTCCGGCTCCGGTGGCATGAAAAAATTTAGTTTTTGGTTCATCACAACTTTTTGATTTCTCCCCTCGAAGAACCAGTGGTACGTAATGAACAAATTAAATTGAACGGAAAAAGAAAATTGCCACCGCAAAGTTTTATGAACTATGATTAAAATGAGCACGTGGTTTGCGAATGATACGTGGTTGCAAGTATTTAATCTTAGTAAGGTAACAACAGTAATTAAAGTGACATATTGTTTTTGTGTGGTGCGTTTTATACCCGGTAGTTATGAGTACGTCGTTATTCAAAAATGTGGGTGTTGTTTATAATCGCTCATATATTTAAGAGCTGATTGGATTTTACCATATTTACCGAGTGTTTCCTATACGTACGAAAGTTCAGAGCGTACGAGAGATAAACGAATGAACGGTGCAGTGACCAGCAAGAGCCTGTTGGTTGTCGACCTGACCAACACCCGCACGACCGGTCCAAGTTGTAACTTACTGGCGGAAAACACATGTTAAATGATGACTCTATTCATTTGGTGCCGTGCGGTCGGGAAACAAAAAGAAAAAAAATGAATCCGTCATTACAAACAACAATGACTCCGTTATTGAGCGTACTTTATGAAACCAGTGTGAGGTCACCACATGTAGCGAAGAATTTGCGTTCGTCCGAGACCATTGTGTTTCGAGATATGTAGGTCTCAGAAAGTCACGGGAAGAGCACGACAAGAAAATCCCATTACCGGACCGGCAGATGCGCATTTCACGGCCCGAATTTATGGTATCAGGTCACTCCGGGTGACAATTTTAGAAACACCTGAGCTATCACAGCAAGGGGCCATAAAATACAGGTACAGGATTTTTTTTGGTTCGTCGCGGCTATCGGCCTAGCTTAACGAAAAGGCGCATGACGTAAGTGTAAACAGCATTATGAAATTACTTTAAACGTTTTTTGCGGTGTCGTAAATCAATAAAAGATAAAGTTAATTGTCTCTGGGAGATAAGAAGATTTAGCGACTGCCACAAAAACACGGGTATAACGAAATGGTTTTTGCCTAGACGAAGATACCAATACATTGGACTTTACCTGTCTAAAAAGACTCCCACACACAATATAACTTGGATTAAATTGAGAAAAAGAATGGATTTCGAATTGCTACGTGTGGGTCCAAGACTAATTTTACTACATGTTAAGTGAGATGAAAATGTGACAATGTTATTTCAAAACCTAGAAGATCTAGACAAGTAAAAGGCTGTGCTTCCTCTTGGATGAAGTACTTATGTTAGACGAGATGACCAGGTGCTCAAAATCACCAGTTATTTTTAATCTCAAAAATAAGTATTTGAATAAAAAACTGACACTTTTTGAATAAACGAACTTAAAGTAAGTTCATTAGCTACACGCAGATGAATGTACTAGATTCATCATTCGATTGTGGGGAGTTGTGCGGTTAAGTTGTGGTAGCAAAGTAACATCAAGTTAACTGACGCATTAATTATCAGCTTAAGGTTTAGTGTTACTTCATATTCACGCCGTTCCTTTGAATGCTGCTTCACAATTACCTTCGGCGTTGAAAAAATCTGGTGCGAAAGTGCTGATTACATGCGTTGGCTGTTAGTTGCTATACCTCTCTGAAAGAGTGAATTGCTTTGATTGCTGCTGATAGAAACACGCTCGGCTTAACAATACCTGTATAATTAATATTCTTTACACGACAATAAACTCGTAATGAATATCGCAAATAATTCCTGGCATTACATTAATTAGAAGCCCGGTAGATGATCGACATCTCTTAATCACACATTACGGAAGCTCATTGTATCGTGCGTTCGAGATGGGGTATTTAAAGTGCAGCGGAGCCTGGCATTTAAATATAGATTAAGGCCTAATCTACTATCAGCTTTATAGTACCGTCGTACCATTAACATAACCGATAGGCTAGTGCTTTTGCTCGATTTTCAGCATTGTAATAATAAACCAAAGGTGTAAAGTTCTATTATTCCCATTGTTTCTAGGCCAATATGTGTTGCATGGGCGCCATTATAGTTGCAGGTTCGATTATACTGACCGATAACTCGCCAACGTATACGTATGATATTTTGAAGTGCTGATCGTATCAACTTCTTTTGTCTTTAAACTTAAGAATAAAATACACATGAGCTTATCAGATAGATCTGCCGGTGATGATGTTTTTTTTCTTTGAGGTTTATAACATCACATGTGAGTGTTTTTTTTTTCAATTAAAAAGATTATACAGTTACAGTACTGTTCTAGCATTCTCTTAGAATTCTTCCTTTTTTTTTAATGGCATACAAGGCTTGCGTTTATGAACAAGTGAACACACCTGTATTTGAAAATTGAAAGACACTCGGAGACAGTTGTTCTAATTTTTGTTCGGCGAAGCGAAAATTGAATTAATTTATTACGTAATGCCACGGTACCATGTAAAAATGATTCTGCAATAAATTTGCCGTTAACACGCACGATAAAAGGTTGTTGCGCAATTTCTTGCAGGTTAGAAATCGGTTTACGAGTTCAGAGACAATCTATTGTTAACGAGAACATCCAGCAAATAGCACACAGTCCGCAACACGAAACGATTTTTAGTACGAAGACAGTAATTGCAGAGTGCTTGGTCTGTTAAATTACTTTTGTTACTTCACTTTAAAAGCCTCATGCACTTACTGTCAGAATGAACATGAAACAGAGCAATTTCTTTTAATGTACTTGTAATTTCTTTTCTGTTGAAAATGTATGCAACAAAATTGTAAATATACTACTACAGTTGACAGCATTTTGAATAAATTGAAAATTATGGTAAAAGTGAAGAAGAACGAGGAGATTATTGTTTGCATAATGAGGAAACGTTGAAAATCGAGATAAATGGCAAAAAAACAATATTTGAAAAGAAGCAGAAGAATGTAACAGCCACAACAAGGTCAAATGTTTCTTTTTTTCGAAAATATATATACTTCACTACTCAAAATAATTAACACAAATTTGGCAATAGACAATAATTTAGAAGATTTAAAGAGGATGGACGTGAAGTAATACAGTTTGATATTAATCTTTTATTGACAATATTTTAATTTAACGTGAAATAAACAATAAATTCATGAAAAAATGAAAACTAAACATTGAAAAACAAATTAATACTAAAAACAAATTGAATTAATGAAGATTTTTTAGAAGAAAGAAAGGCTTTAATAATTTGTGCTGCCTCCCTTTGCTCGTATGACAGCTCTACACCGATTTGGCATACTCAAAATTAAATTCCGAACAAATTCCTGGGGTATATTCTGCCATTCCTCAACAAGTATTTCAGAAAGCTCCTGAAGTTTGTGGTGGATTTTCCCTCATTCTGACTCTTCGCCCTAACATGTCCCAAATGTGTTCTATACAATTCAGATCTGGAGACCTCGTTGGCCAGCCGATTTAGTTTATACTGACATCCTTTAGGTACTCGTGTACTATTCTCGCAGTGTGAGGACGAGCATTATCCTGCAACTGGAATGCAACACCAATAAATGGGGCAAAAGGCATAACATACTCTTGTAAGATGTCCCTTGTGGACTAATCTGCAGTTAGAGCCCCCCACATACAAATCGGTACAACCATGAAAGTTAATGCCACCCCATGCCATTACATCACCTCCGCTGAATGCATCCAATTGCCGGATATTGCACTCTGCAAAACCCGTACGTGGGGTTCTCCATACTCTTGCCCTGCGATCAATAGTGCTTAGGGTAAAACGAGACTCAACCGTAAAGAGAATAACGGTCCAATCTTCAAGGGTCCAGGCAACATGTTCCCTTGCGAATGCAAGACATTTTATACGATGTTCCCTGGTCTAACGAGAGCCTGTAGCAGGACGCCTTGCCCTTAAGTGATGTTCGTAAAAACGATTTCTAATGGTCTGATCAGATACCCTAATGTTATGGACTCGCTGAAAGTCATTGTGCAATCTTCTCGCAGTAATAGTACGTCACCGTAGCGCTAAAATTCTAATAAAATGGTCCTATACTGCTGCTATAATTCTTGATCGACCTTGTTCTCGACGTCTAGTAAATCGGTCTTCCTCTAGATATCGGTGGCAACATCTGCTAACTGTTGATTGCTTCACACCCAGGATTTCGGCAACTCAACTTTGTGTATGGCCTTCTTCTATGAGTCGAACGACTAATCGCGCTTCAGCTTCTTCTAAATTTCGTGAAGCACGCCTGTCATTATTTGCCACTATTAAATTCAACAAAGACAAAACTTTAACTGCTTTGAGATAAAATGAAGTTTCTTCATAACAAGGAAAAAACTACAAGAAATGGTTTTATCACTCGAATGAATCAAAATAAGAAGAAATAATAAAACTTCACCATCTTGGTTTCCGGGTTGGGAACCGCGTCAATTTTTCGTCCATCTCGCCGTGGACTTCTTCAGGGCTTCGTTGGAGGCTGCAGCTGCTGATGTAGTCGCTGCTGCTGCAGCTGGAAACCAAGATTGTGATGGAAAACGGCCGCGGAAGCCTTCAAACCAAATAATGAAACTTGTTAAATTTAAACGTCTAATTTAGATTGATAATCCGTATCTGTGGCCATATTCAAAATCTGCGTTAATTGTTTTGAGTAGTGTATATGTATGTTGTAGTTTTACGTGTAATAGAGTTCTCTTCTTTTAATTAAACTTTGTCAGTATTATGAACTAGTTCAATATTAAAAAGAAATTTATTGAAACCAGTTATAATTACTTAAAGTAACTCTTACTCACTCTTATTACGATTATCATCTTTGATACTAAACGTCGAAAACAATGTTGCATAAATTCTTCAATACTAATTTAATAATCACGGTCGTACTAAAATTATTGAAGGAATTTATAATTGAAGTTTGTGTCCGGAAAAGCATAATGCGTCGAGTCTGCAAAACTCGCTTGCTACTAAATAACATGAATAATAATAATAATAAAAGTACGCAAGCACAGGTCAAGGAACATGGAAAAGGGTCTCGTTATTGTTACACCAAATTGCCAAGGAAACGCAACAAATCTAAATAATTATATTTTACCACAAAGCAGCAGCATCTGTTCGCTATCTGCCTTAAACGCTTTATTTATGTAGGACTCACAGAAGCGGTTATCATGTTCCACCGGCTAATTTTCCAAATAATACAATAGTGAAGCAACATTGTATTACAATGCGTTCTTGTAAGTACAACGTATGAGGTAATGATGTTTTATGCATTCCTGCTTCTAAGCCTGCCGTTCCGAGATTCATGAACTTCGAATAATTACTTATTTTAAACGCACGTAGCAGATGGCGTTTATCACGCTTCCGGGCTGATTTATGTTTGTATTGTATCCCTACAGTTTCAAAAAGTATGTCTGTACTTAATGTAATGTACTTATGTACGTCCATCCTAATTTGTTTCTTGCATGTTCATGACGTAAACTGCTTTTTATTAGTAGCATGATAAAAATTTAATCAAAAGGCGATAGTTTTAAATTTGTTATGTGGTTACGACCTTGTTTATTATGATTATTTTATAGGTATTTGGTTCTTCAGCTAACCACATAATTGCCAAAGAACGGTAACAATTTCCGGTCCTTACGTTGACTACAATTTTACGACTTAATCATTTTAACGGCGTGATTATTTGGTATTCTTTCAACCTGGTTATTTAAATTCGTTTTAATCATGAAATATTGGTAGTCTTCCGCCAAGGAAATTTAATTAAATAAGCGCAAGTAAAAGAGGAACAACATTTATTTTTTCTTCAATACAAAAATAAGTTTTTAGTTACTTTCCACATTAGTAAAAAAAATAATTTCTACTTATGTTAAATTATTACAGAAAAATAGAAATGAAATTCTTATATGTCAGTTATTTGTAGTTTTCTTTGGCCTTTCTATTTTTATTTTGATTTATATTACCTACTACAATAAAATTTTAATATAAAAGTAAGGAAACAAATGTAAAAAGTGTACATCAGACGAGAAAAACATAATAAACGAAATTATGATTCTCAGAGAATACCATAAAGCTAAACATACTTTTTGTCGACCTTCTTTCAACACCCTGTACATACTCAGCTTTATTTGCTTGGTTTCTACTTTACACTTCACTTTGGCTTCCTGGTTTGCTTTAGTCTACGTACGCAGCACGTGTGCCGGTTTCTTAAGTTTTATTTTTCTGAACCGTTCACTTTCAAACGAATAAAAATATGTTACATATAACGGATTATGAAAAAATTTAATTAAAATTTTGTGAAACAGATCATTGTTTGCTACGTTTCCTGTTCGAAAACTCAAAAACTATGCATATAGGTGTTTAGTGTTTATATCAGAGCTCATATAGAATTTAAATTAATTTACTTTTGACCGGACGCATTTTTTACCGTATGGCCGCCGGCTACAGTGACACTTTAAATTGATTGGCATAGTTTCTAGCGATTTTTTCAACCTGCCTCGACATAAAGAAGTAACAATAATTTATTTGCGGCTAACGCGTGTAATTTACTGCCTTTTATTTTTATTATTGCTGCATTTGTCCGTGAAATGTACACGACCTTTCACTGACATTAATGCGATCTATTGTCGCGTGGTTTTTAAGTGACAGCCGCAGATCTAATTTAATTTCAGAGATAATCAGTTCAGCGATCTGCATGTCCTTATGCTGTGACATAAGACAGTATATCTATTGTTGGGTGATTGGTTGCGCGGGTGGAAGTTCCAACGACAACAAGGCGTTGGTAGCTGGTAGGAGTGTTAACGTGAACCATTTGTTGCAGAACCAGAACTAATGGCTTCGAAGTCATCGCAAAGCCGCATTTCCCGGCAAAGAACACCACACATACCCACACAATGATGCCCTCTCGTTCAACGCCGAACCTACAGCAACAACAAAGTCGCGAATCGAAGAACCACACGCCGTCCATTTACTCGTACCTACATAATCAGTCCGGGCTCAACTTCGCCCCTGTCAGTACCACAACAACAACGCCTACAAGAAATGACGACTCACCTCCACCAGCACCTCCAGTCAGAGATTCATCCAGTCTTAAATCAATCAAGTATGGACCTGGACATGAGAAATTCCCATCTTGGCCCGTTCCCGCAGCTGCTGATACTCCGCAATCACTCCGAGGACCTCCAAGTGGAGGCTCGCATCGGTCTAAGTCTTGGACTGACCACACTAACTATCCTAAGGAAAAGGTCGTGACTTATACCCGACCGTACATGAAAAGACAACATTCTTCGCATACCCAACAGGTAAATCGTTTCTTCTTCTTTCATTAGCATAGATGTGATGAACTGCGGTAAATACCTCGTGAAGTAATTATCGACCATAATGCGTTATATTTCTCACAGAACATATAGGAATATGTAACTAATTATTCTTACTCAGCTTTTCAACGCTATTATGCTCGTTTTCTCATGGTTACGCTGCTGCTGCGCTCATTATGAAATACTTTTTGTGTTCCATTAAAAAGAATGCAATAATGTGAGGAGGCTAAGTGGAGTAAATGCAACAATTATTTACGTTGTATATCCGTGTGTGGAAACGCGTCTTAACATTGATTTATTTTTGGAATTTTTCAACAAAAGTTATTATTTTATAAATATTATTAAAACTATGTTATATAATAATGATTTTTTAACGTTTTAACAATATATTTATACTTTTAAAATAATCATTTATCCAATTTAATTTTTAAAATATCAATTAAAAAAATAATAATTTAAGCAGAAAATATTTGAATGGCAATTTTAATCTCGACAAATGTCCTTTCTGTAGGCGTTCTTATTTATTTTCGTTACAGCTTAATTGTCAAATTATCTTTCTTTTCTTATAAAGCTTAACCTTAACATTTGGAATGTTTCGAAATCGTTAATTATGCAAACGCTTTTTCCAAACACCATGCAAAACATTAAACCAGTCGAATTATAATCGAGCATACGAACAACAGCTCTTTCTTTATCAGCTGTTGAGATTTCAACAATTTCTAAATCGTTAATTATGCAAGATTTATTTTCTAAACGTAATGCGAAATATCGAATTGCTCATAAAGGTGCTCATTCCTTTTCTGGGAAAGCATTTTATTTATTTATTTCAACGGACAACTACGTGTTAAGATTTGTGTGCTAACAATTACATTTTTTTTAATGTTTTTGATTATTTAATTAGCTTGGTGTTTCTTTTCAGAAACTGAAAACGGTAATGGAGCGATGTGAGAAAATTCCTCCGGAAACCTACGAATCCCGTTACGAAAAGATCAACGATCGTCTGTACTTACCCCACGTCGATCGTGATGGTAAACCCCTAGGCGATATGGAATATACAGTGCCATCTCCACCCGAAAGAGACATCAGCAAGCCTCAGCTCACTCAGGCCGAACTCGAGGAATACGCCCGTTCTTATCAAGACGCATCCATAGAGAAATATGGCCACATTAAAGGTCTAGAGAACTTCATCGAGTACGCCAGGAACTACGAAGAAACTTTGTTTCCACATATGAACCAGAAGCATGATGAAGCTGCTCTCACTCATCTTCATCAGAAGCAATTGTCTTACGCTCAGTCTGAAGGGTATCACAGTTATGTTTCGAGCACTGATTCGACGTCGACGCCTTTTTTGGATAGGCTGCGAAGAGATAGTGAAGCTGTTCCTTCAAGGCAGACTGCGTCATGGGATGAAATGTCCGAGCAGGAAACGACCAACATCAGACGGGAAGGCAGAGATAGCGTGGTGACCACCAGCTCTGGGAGTGCTTCTTCGAGTGAAACTTTGAAGTGGCATGGTTCTATGAGCGACGTTTCAGTGGCGAGCAGTTCTTGCACCCACTTAGCCAACTCATCGAACTCGTCTTTATCAAGGCAACATATTGTGCACAGCGCTAGAGTACAAACACCTCAAAGACATCACTCGGAAAGTGTGTTGTACATGGGAGGTGATAATCCGGAAATCTGGAAGGACAAAGAAAATAGGAACAACAATACGAATAAACTGAAGCTGTTTGCGGTAAATACATACACCGTGCAAAACGATCAGCAACCAACGCCACAGCAACAACCATCACAGCAGCAACAACATTCACCTCAACAACAACAGCAGCAAAGCAACAGGTACTTACTTTTCAGTTTGCTTTTTAATATTGAATTCAAAAGTTTTGATATCTTTATCGTAAATGTCAAATTTAAATAGGGAATTGTAGTTTTGTTTTCCCTACAAAATATCGTGCTAAGTTTTGGCCTTCTTTGTTAAAGAACGTAGTCTATATTCTGAAGAAATCAAAGCGTACCTAGGAGGTAATCATTCTAATTGGCAATCAGAAGAGAACTTGTCGGCGATTAATCAGAAACCACATTTTTCTCAGACGCATTACAATGTTACTCAGAGTTTTGTTAAATAATGCATGAATTTGATATGGAAATCAGGACATTTAATATATGGACGTAGGAACGTGGAGTCATTAATCCGTAATCGTGGCGTAATCGCGGGAGGAAATAATTTATAAAGAACGCCAGAAAACTATGTGAATTCGTTCCGCGTTACTAATAAATTCAGTGATAGTCGAAAATAAACACGCATCCATCTTAGGTGTTTAGATAAAGCTGACGTGCTCATTAGTATATTTTTATTTGAACAAATATTTTACGTCTACTCAAATCTATCAATTTGATTTCAGATTATCGTCGCAGCCACTCTCAATAGCAGACAGGATAAACGAACTAGAGAAGCAGCAAAAGTACTCTTACTTAGATCCGGAGAAGAAGCACAAAGTTCCTGACCCAACCTTGAAGGCCATCCAAAAGAAGGCGTTGCTTTCGTTCTACGAAAGACACCACCATAATAATCCGACCAAGACCAACACGTGGAGATCAGAACCTCAACTAGCTCAATCTCAACCGGCTCTAGTTGCTGTACCCCAACCACCCCCAAGAGTGAAGACGCAAACGCCATCTCGTCGAGCATCTTGCGCATCGGATTACGCGTCCAATAACTCGAAAAGAAGCAGCCTTGCATCGACACGTGAATCCAAGGAAAGCAGCGGTAAAATAACCCCCAGACACCAACATAGCAACTCATGTGGTAGCCTATCCACAGATTTAATTGGCCCGGTGATAGTCGGACCTTCGATTTCCCTAGACGATTGGGTCCCCGAAAAACCACCGGAGAGACCCCCCAAAAATCCACATTTACGTATTGCATACCCCGATTTATTCCTAGACCAACGTGTACCCAGCCCAGATCTGCCGCCACCTTCTCCGCCGACGGTACTCGAAGACGAAGTCTTCAACAGCGACGAACCTTTACCCCCGCCCCCTTCAGAATCAGAAACTTCGAAGTGGCAGAATGAATTCGAGGAGAGACTGAACGACAACGCAACAGGAAACCAATTCGCAGCGCCCCAAGTCGAAACCCACCGTAAAACAGTTGAGGAAACTTACCTTCCCCCGGAACTCTGCATTGAATCTCCTAAGCAGCAAATCTTGGGCATTCCGGAGAGGGGAAGCACGAAGTACTCGTCAATCCGGCACATACAGCATGTGAATGCTGAAAAGAGGAGCAACTCATCCCCAGAAAGCAAACACGCATCTATGGGAGAAACTGAAGTCAGACATGCGTCGCACGAGGGAAGAGAAAACAGGGAACGCAGACATCAGACTGAAATCAAGCACGTCGTAACAGTACAAAGCGAAAATAGGATGACACCTGAAAAAAGACATGTTCCTTTGCAACATTTAGCTGACTATAGAAACATACCGGATGCTAACCGCCATTCATCATCCAACGATAGCTCTTCACAACCCGATAACCGGATGACCAACGAAGCTACCGAGAGGTTAAGATCTCCACACAAAGAACAAATACTCGGTTTTCCGAATCGAAACTACGCAGAGCGCTCTAGCACCCGTTATCCTGCAATGCAGAAGTTAGTTTTGAATGGGAACATCGCAGTCAGCCAAAAGGTAGTTAACGGCGTTTGCGATCAGTACAGGGCTGAGCCTTTACGCCCCCAAATCTTGCCGAGCAAAGAAGAGGACAAACTTTGCGGAAATTTACGTAGTAGTCAAAGGGCGTCCATTGCAGAGGGCACCACCAGAGATGCGCCTCCTCCTCTTCAACCCAGACAGATGCGAATTAATCAGAGCATGCGAGCTAGAATTCCAGAGAGCCGCCCGGGTGGAGTTTCAACGAGGATGTCACCTCCCAGAGATGATAAGCTGAGGGATTCGAGGCCACTGAACTACACAATGTAAGTCACATTGTATTTTGTAATAATTGCACGAAAAATTATATAGAGAAATTTAGGTAATCCTGTACGTACACAAGCAAGCGACTTTAATTCAATCTCTAATTAGGCTGAGTTTATTTTTTGTTTGTTTTTATTGAGACAGGTTACTGATAAGCGTTCTAAGAACTCTTGTCTTAAGAACAGACAGTAATAATTAAAAATGTTCATTACACGCAATCAAAGGCATAAATAATTAGAAACAGAAACTCATACACTTTTATAAAACAAAATGTTTTACTGTGATAAAGAGGAAAGAATTTTCAATAAAAATATTGTCTCAATTATAGTTAGAAAAATGATTAGACATTTTTTTTATAAGATGTATGGCTCCTTGAAGTGTTTGCTATGACATAGCTTTCTTGTTAATTATTTATATTATTGCATTGATATTCAATTTACGAAAATAATCTTTTAATACAATCTTAAAACTACATGCAAATGCATTTTTGTAGTAAGTAGTAATGATTGAAGAACTATTTCTAAAAACCTAACATTAAAGAATCAGTTAGAATTCATAATATTGGTTGTGTAAAAGAAAATAGATTACATTCGTGGCGTTTTTATGTTTTCTTTAGGAAACACAAAGGGAACTTAGTACTTATTTACAATCATTGAAAAATATTTTAGTCACCGGATCATTTCTGTGTGAATAAATAAAGTTTCCTGAAAAAATTTCCAAGTATGCATTGGACGCATTGAAGAAAATTTCTTTTTGTTGTTAACGTTGGTATATTTGGTATTTTAAGTTACGAAAAGTTAAAAGTGTATTAATTACTGAATTAAGCATTTACTCAAGGCGAGATCCTGAATCTATCGGCATAAATAAAGTACCAAACGGCCGTTAAAGTTCGATATTGATATCTAATGATTTCAGGTATAACGTAAGTCGCATATTATTACAGATAATTTTTGCAGTAAATTGCACAGGTTCCACGTAGGAGTAATTTTAAACGAATGGTAGGCAACCCAACCTACGCTAAAGAGTAGATATCATCTATCTGAAACTACATAAAATTTAATTGCAGGCAAGGTAAATGAGCTGTACAAGCGAATAATTCCCTACCTCCATTAACACTGTACTATTACGTCTAATTAAAATAAATTATGCAATTAAATTGACAAGACTTAATTGCAGTGCTAGAACCTGAAATTAATTCTTCCTTTCCACGTCGGTGTACCGAGACATTGAACTTGGCTCGATTTTCATTTCAAGCTCACTTTTTTTCCGCGTGCTTAATCGTTATAATTTTTCTTTTTAAGTGTGTTCTCTCACTGCTTTTTATTTTTCATTGAATCTCCTACTCCGCCACCAAGATTTACACTAATAACTACCGCTCGCAAACTTACGTGTTATCTTTTTTTGGTTAGTGCAATGAGTAATTGCAATTACAATACTTAATAATACATAACAAGAACATTTCGTTTTCAGACACGCCTTCTTGCTCGTCGTTCTTCACGACTCTTTAGTTTTATTACGATTTGCTCCTTACAGTTCAAACTGGTTTCTATCAATTCAAACATCGAAAACTCATTTAAAAATAAAACGTTTTTATTATGTCATTTTGTTCGTTATTTTCTAATTTGTTTCTTTCTTAATCTTAAGCAAACGTTATTGAAGTCACAAGGTATTTAGAGAGTTGAAAAAATAGAGGAAAACATCTTTTTTTAATAATTTAAGAATTCTTTCTACTTTATTTTCTTATTTACAATTATTGTAGATCTCCGATTCGTTTTAATGTTTTCTAAATTATTTAATTTTCAAGCCACCCCAAGTAACACGTATATTGCTTCTTATAACTAAATTACTGTATTGTTATTGTTTATTTACTGCATTTCGTACATTTTTATTTCTTAAAGTTTTTAATAAGTAAAAATGCTTTAAAAACAAGGTGCAAAAGTGTTTATAACACTAAATAATAAAACATTTATAAATATTACATTTGTACCTTCTATAAGTAGAAGATCATTTGTGGTAGCTTTTCGTATTTATAAAAAAGTTATACTTACTTCTGAGAGTGTTTAATAAAGTCTTAAAAAACTGTACAATAACAAATATGCAATGAATTGTCTGCATTAGGGAAACATTATTGTTACGCACCATTACAAAAAATTGTGTTTTGTAGCACACTGTAAAGTTTTTATGATTATCGAACTAAAACGTGAAGCGGAAGTAATATAGATTTATAATTGTTCGAATAAAATAGTTTAGTTCTTACTGAACTGCAAATCCAAATACTGTGACTACAGTATTTGGATTTGCAGTGACAGTTGACTGGTTATAGAAGCAAGTGATAGACAGATCAAATTGGACAAAGCTGAAAAGAACCGGAGATTTTCGCAAAACATTTAAAAATAACGTTAAAAAATATAAATAAAATATCAACAGTGTTATAGAAACATCATCCGAAGAATATGAATGAATGTGTGAATAATATAAAAGTAGTGATAAAAAATTTGTCGAACTGTCGAAGAAATCGGAATTTGAAAAATATTTAAATTCATACTCAGCTGTCAAATACTGCAGAGCTTACTAATGCCTGTATTCATAGAACTTCCTTGAGCCTTCCTTTAATAAGGGACCCCTTGGAATGGGTATTTTTAATGCCACTGCCTTTCGGCAATCCCATTCGAAGAGGTCCCTCATTTACATGATGTAAATAAAAGTATTTATGAAGGATGTGATTTTGTATTCGTGTAGGAGTAATTATTCTATTCTGTGTCATAGCTACAGCCTTCTTAGGAAATGTCCTCCCTTGAGGACAAATCAGTGTTACTCTGTTATAAATGCTTTACATAATATTCAATCTTACTAAGGGTATTAATGCAGGGTGTTTCGCAACTTTGTAAAAAAAAAAATAATGGCGTGTTGGACATGAGATGTGTGCATAAATGCATCTAAATAAAAACAAAATAAAACTTACCCTCAACTGATAACGCATTGACAAATGTCTAGAATCTCTGGCTCAGTGCCGGCTGAGTCACAATAAGTGTTCAAAATTCCTTCCCTCAGCCGCTCGTAAACACAAATCTGCCCGGCGAAGTAATGATTCACAAGCGTTATGAAACATGTTTTGTTGTCGAACAGAGAGAAATGTGGCGTTAATACGATCGTTCAATTCTTGGAACGTGTTGATTTCTTTTTCGTATACCAACGCTTTTACGTGTCCCCACAGATAATAATCCAGCGAATTTAGATCAGGTGAACGTGCAGGCCACCTGATCGGCCCGTTTCTTCCAATTCATCTACCAGGAAAAATTTCGTCGAGGTGAGCACGTAAAACAAATTCGTGTATTTGATGTGGTGCGTTAATTTACCGAAACAATTTTGACAATAAATTTCGATTTGCATGAGAAACTAAGGCATGCCTGCTAACGACAATTGCAATATTTCATATTATCTGAAGAATAAAACAGGTGTACATACGTATGATGGAAATATGACAAAGACGCACACGATATTGCACAACACTTAACTCTCTCTCTTACATGAGAATTTTGTTTCACGATTACAAAATCGCAGCAAAACTTAAATTTTGTGTGTCTCGCGACTGTTTCCACTTAAATTTTAAATGGAAACACGCACAAAATTTAAGTTTTGCAGAGATTTTGTAATCATTAAACAAAATTCTTATGTAAATATCTCATCGTGGATTCGTACTTTTAAGAAGACTTTTCATGTCCATAATAAAATAAGAATCCACTATTAATAACTGTTATCTGAAAAGTTTCTTAAAAGATACGTAACTTACTTTATATATTTATAAACTTGCATAAAGTTTGTATGCAGTAATAAAACGTTTTTTTTTTTTTTTATAAATGAAGTACACAGTAATTAATTAATAATATCCATTGCTTTATAATATATTTATTCATTAGATTTGTAACAGTTGTAGAAACCTTTATACGGTATAGGAAACTGTGTTGACATTATTTTGTAGACTGCTTTTTAGGCACTTCTGCATCACTATTTTACTTTATTACTTGTGCCCATTTTGGACATGTAAGCTCTTTATTAATGCTGAGAAAATGTTTATAGTACCAAATTATAAAGCTCCAAGTATTAAAGCCGTATAAACATTTATATAAGAATTTAATAAAGCATTTTGTGTTATATGGGATATGTGAATTCGTCTATTATACTCCACTTATACTTTTTTTATAACTCAAAATATACTAATGAGACGATATATCGCATGTACTTGAAAACGTACGCGCATATTTTGCTCGCTCTTGTCTTAAATCCGTTAATTTTTATATAATAAGCTTTGTGTCTAGAATATATAGATGGAACAGTTTCGTGCTATACCTTTTGCTTTTATAATTAAAGTTTTTCAAGTTTTGGTGAAACAAGAGGTATATACTTATATGAATGGATTCCATTTCCTCATACTCTTTTCCTTTCTCCCGTCCATTAGATCTCAGTTTCTCATCTGTGTGTATAATAACTTAATTTCAGGGGGCTCAATTAAGTTGTC
The DNA here is from genome assembly GCA_039766575.1 of Serrognathus titanus. NCBI lineage: Eukaryota > Metazoa > Arthropoda > Insecta > Coleoptera > Lucanidae > Serrognathus > Serrognathus titanus. Next base: position 4,844,959 of record CM077911.1, read on the forward strand.
GCCGCACTTAATGCAAAATAGATTATCACGTTCAGCTACTGTAATTTTCTTTAATAACGTGCACATTCGAAAATCCTCAATCAAGCTCCCAGCTTTCTTAGAGCCGGGCACATTTGCAAGAGAGATCTGCTTAAGATGCATGGGATCAGCGAGAAGTGCCGTTAATCTTAATTCCAGCGTCTTCCTCTCGATGATAACTCGACGACGTCTTCGCACGATGTGCGCACTTAACGCAGGAAATCGTAATTACTGAGTCGTAAAAATTCATTTTCCCCGGACCATACCGTACTTTCTAATTTATTTCGTCCGCTCCGATGACGAGCACTGCACTCAAGTGTTAAATCGCATCGCCCCGGCAACAAAGGCGGAATCTTCGGAGCATGGCCTGTCGTCGTCTTTCGTACCGGAATAACCTTGACATCCGTTCTCGCTAGATAATAAAGCGATGAGTGCGATAACCTACCGAGATATTACTATAATTGCAGCGTATTCCGGTTGTGCCGGCCGGAAATGCAGGTGGAGCGAAACACTTGAATTTTATAGACCATTTCAGCAGACTGAAGATGATACCAAACGTGAAACTCTTTTACTTTGCTCGAGATTTATGTAAAGCAGATGTTTATCTGATAGCTTCGATTCTCAAAAGACATCCAATAAGAGCATGAGTTCATGAGGTATTGCGGGGAAGTCTAGCATGTTTCATCCAAATATTTACTTGCGATAACGATCTGGGTTCACGCGTGGTACCCCACTAATTGCATTCCGAGAATCTTTCGCGTTTCGAGCAATTTTTTTTCCGCGGAATGCAGGCACAGTTATTTTGGTTGAACGTACCCGGAAGGCGTGAAAACGGTAAGGCCGCGAGCGATCCGGAGAGAGAAGATGGCTGAGAGAAATTTCCGGAATTCCGCGCAAAAACGCGAGGACGGACGTTCGCCCGAGCAAAAACCTAAAATAACGCGCATTTCGCGTGACGAATTGCCCCCCCAGTAAAAACTTAAGTACTGTTTACACTGTTTAAGTCGCTAATCACTTTGAGCGACCGGTTACCGTTTCTAGGCGAATGATATGCTCTGTGAGACAAAACTAACAGTATTGCACGTCATAGTTGGTTATTTTTCATCAACTAAATTACTTTCTACTTCACATAATTTGATGCGCAGGAAAAAATTAAGAGAGAAGTTCCGGAAGTAATGTGCTTGCGCAAATTCTTAATTTGCAAAACCATTTGATTTCGACAAGCATTTCACAGAACAAACTTGCAAAATCTCTCTAATCCAAACATCAGTTCATCGCCCTTCGGTTTTTTTTAATTTACATTCCATCGGGTAATAGCTGTTTACTTACCTGCCTTTCTAATAATAATAAATAACAACACTCCTGATCAATGGAATGATTTCTAAAGATGTTCGTTCGGTCTATGCATGAATTTCTAACTCGCTCGCGAGACAATTAAAAGAGATGATACGTCCATTCCTTTGCGAATCTGCTCAAAGTGAAAAAGCTTGTGGAACGCATTCTGCGAATGACTCCGCAGGTTCAACCCGCGCAAAAAGAACGGAATTAATGCACCTGAGAACTTCCTATGTATCTGCTGAATAATTGTAGAAATTCTTCTGGGCTCCTTGTGTACGAAGCAACGATGTGTAAAACGATAAAACCAATGACAAATAGCTCTGCAAATACCTCTAACTGTTGTTTGGATAGATTTGTATTAGTGCAAAATAGCGTTGAATTAAATTCACACAAATGAGTCACACTTCTTGACTAAATGTGCTAAAGCAAAACGATAAGTTAAGTAAAGAAAATCACACACAAAGTAGATAAGAAGTGTGTTTATGTACGTGTGAATTACCTACATACTTTGTCATGAAAATGAAGCGGTTGCGTCGAACTAGGTCGCACCCGGATTTTTCAAAATTAGATTCTGTGAAATTCGACCTTGCAAAATCCTAATTTTCTTTGTGTTTTGAAGGTCCGGCAATTTATGAAACCGCGCAAAAACTCCGGTTCATTGATTGCGCCTGTAATAATATTATTATTCAGTGCAGCCAATCAACTCATGCAAAATAGATACCGTGTTTCCTTCATTAGCGCTGAAATTATTGACCTGACTTAAATTGTTGTAATATGAGACAACGGAAGGCAAACTCGTATTTACAGTAATAAAAGCTCGGTGAATGTCAAGGCGAATATCCTCCTCGTTGAAGTATTTCCTTCAGAAACTGTGCCACAGAGAAAATATTTTTTTCTAATATCAGCCCTCACTTCAAATCGGCCGAGTAATGAGGAAGTAGTAGTAGGTACTAATTCTGTTTAAGCGGTGTTACCAAGATAAAATAAATTCATAAAAAAATGGCGAGTTCATTTTAATAAATTATCTAAGAAATGAGGAATGCTCGTTAATTTAATCGTAAATTTTCAAAAAAAAAACTATTAATTTCCTTACTCAAGAAAGTTCTATGAATCTACATAAGTAATTATTGCATAAAATAATGTCATTGAAGTTTGTTTTTATAAAAAATGAAGGCCGCCATTCCTTGGAGTACGCAACTCTATTTTGATTCTATTTTTCTTTTATGATAACAAACTGTGACTTCGTGTGTGCAATTCAGACGTACATAAATAATGTTGGTTTAAGGCCACCGCGTGAGAACACGTCTCGAATGCATTTTATCGCGTTAAATTATCAGATGAAAGATAATTTTATAATTGCAGCTCGGGCCAGATTGTGAAGAACGTTAACGTGCTGACTATTAAAAATGGTTTATGCATTAAAATGCGCCGACCTGTATTACGATTACGTTTTACGTTCCATCGTGCAAAATTTGAAACACACTCTCGTTTGAAGAAACACTTGCCAATCAATTATTCTAATTTGAAGTACGTTTGAAATTTTTAATGTTTAGAAAGCGCTGCAAATTCTTTTACGTATGTACATACTTCCGACTTCCTCCTTACGTTGAAAATGATTTAATCGCAATTAATTTTCTATTAACAACTAAACTGGTAAAGATTTTTTTGAACAAAAAAAAGTGGGTTTAAAACGTAAATTTGAGCAGTTTAATTTGCTTGAGAATTTTTGTCGCAACTTAAGTCATTTATTTTCACTTTCGCATTGATTTAAATGTTGTGTGCCATAACAGTTTCTTCGAAGTAGAAATTGCTCTAATTAAATTTTATTTAGAAACTACAGTTACTGGAGTAGTTAAAACTGATTCAAAAGTAACGTGCACATAAAATTAGTTGACTTAATGCGAATTACATGTACACGTGTAACAACACACATCAAAACAGTAACGAACGGTATTAAAGCCATTAACTGTTCTCGTTCACAAAGGACGTTCCCATAAATCAACAATTTTTTTTTTTTCGTAAATTAGTTATTCAAAGCGCGAGGCATTAGAATCCGACTATAATAACATAAATTTACACGGTGTAGTAATTTCGTGTTTAAGTAGCTACCCAGCGATCGATCTAATGAACTTTCAATGGCGATAAATTGTAATGTTTATTAACATTGAAACCGTTCATTAGCCTGCTCATGTAAATAAACGACACTGAAGCACGTCAGATGCGATTTAAGAAATATTAGTTTATTTACATCGGCTATAAATATGCGTTCATTAAAACACAACAAATTACTTGTCGAAATCAGTTTCCGCATTGACGCTGTAATTGATTTTCATCGGTAGAATTTCTATCAATAAAATTAAAGTTAAATAGGGCTGAACGTGTTTGATACGCCAAGATTAATTAATCTTAAAAATTCCGTTTCATTTTTATTGTTTATGTGTTGCGTCGTGTGTGTGAACCACCAAAGTGATAAAATTTATTTTTCTTTTTCGAACTTTCGACGTAATCCAAATGTTGCCTGTTCGTGTTTCGGAGAAATTATAGAATTCCAAAACGCAGAATCGAATAATATTTGAAGTATCGGAGCGTTGTTTATTATTGTTACGGAGTTGTTTTAGAATTTGAATAAAAAATGGTTTCAATAAAATGCAACGTTCTAAAATAATACCTTTGAATTTGATTACATTAAAGCAACCTATCCGTAGAAAAACCAGCAGGCGGCAGCTGTTGAGTTCAATCAAGTTGGAGGAGAGTTCGTTGCACATCTGCCATAGGCAGATTGCGATTGTGAAAGCGCTTTGCTGACCCGAATGTGGCTCACACCGATCCATTGTCAATGCACAATGCCTGTTGGAAACTTGAATATTTCCGAAGGACGCGCGGACATGAATTACGTTGCTCATTTACGTTGTCCTTGCTGTTACTGTTAAGGTTTCGGGCGGGCACACGCCACTGCACTTGATCGCCGCTGATACTGTCGAACTTTCTGTTCGCAAACCTGTTACTGGACGAAGACACGCATTTTTTTGCGCTGCTTCGAAAGAGATCGATCTTTCTGCAAGAACACAGGCGGGAATACTTTCAGGAATGCACTTCATTAATTTGAATTTCTGAATGTATTATGTTATGCGATCGTATCATTAATTTTCTTCTCTTGACTGTCTCATTTACTGTCGCCTTGCATATTTCAAGTACTTACATTTGTAATGGCTTTTAGATTTTAACACGTTGGAAAAGTGATCATCTAGGATAGAAAGTTCAAATATACTTAAAGTTGCAGTTAGAAATGCCAAATTAATAAAATGGGAAAATTATTGTTTTGTTCTTGTAGCTCATTTAAAGGACTTAAAATTATTTTGTATTCTAACGGTACGTCACTGTACAAATAAGTTAACAAGTTAACCACTTAGGCAAAATAAAATATTTCGGACTTTTTTCCTCACCGTATCATAAAATTATTTCAAGAAAAATATTCATGAAACGTGTAGAGTTTCATAAATATTTATAAATCATCAAACGCACACGTGCATAAATCAACTTTATTTGACTGATGAAGTCACCGACTTTGCAGAAACCACTTTCAGTTTTCTGTTGACTTCAATCAACGAAGTCATTAATTCACGTAGCCGTTTTAATATTTTTTTAAAATTATATTGCTGATTGAAGATACGAAAGTGGATCATTCAAGCTTTTATATTTTCTTTCATTTAATTAATCTATGCGTTTCCTATTTGGAGTGCTCCTCACGGATGATTTATAATTTCTTAAGCACTGGAACCATCTTTGTTTATAAAAAATGTCTTGCCACGTTTCACTTTAATGCATACATCATTTTTCAATTAAAATAAAATGCTCTGCTTCAAAAATAAAAGTAATCGTTGTTTTTGTTGATATTTTAAACAAATCCTGGGCTTTATATGTTTTACTTAAAAATTTTAGTACCCCAACAAAAAACTGTCACTGCTCGATGAACTAAGTCATTGCAGATTGTGCAACGCACAAGGGCGCCTAATCAGAGGGGCGCCAAATTCTACTTAAATAGATATGTATAACTAAAAATGAATTGCTTTTGAGAAAAAAATATAGCAAAAATAATTATTCACTTTATCAGCTTTTTTGTAAACTTTATTTCAGCAGAATTGGTTTTTATTTGGGTAATCTAGATGATGAGAAATTTGTTGCTGCAATGTGCCTTATGTGTCGTAAGCGTTGAGAAACGAATCAAGTTCAAGAACATGAAAGTTGCGTTGTGTGTTTGGCTATCAGGTGTTGATGATGGCCATTCCATTGTAGTGATTACGAACATGTTCCCGCCAAAAATGAGCATGGCGTTATTATTCCTCTGAGCACATTATTTAGTCATTAAGTAGAAATTATGGTCCGGTCCGTTCTGAATCCGTACGAAGAATTATCGTTACGTCTGTTAATAAGAACAAATTAGAAGAATTAGTTTTGCGTTTGTTGTGCTTCTGATCCTTCTATTCTGCGTACGTTTGTTAAGAATTGTTTATTGGAATTATTGCTACGTCTGTTGAGAACAAACTTGAAGAATATGTTTTGCATTTGTTGTGCTATTGATCATCCTGCTCAGCGTACGTTCGTTAACGACTGATTATTGAGGTGTGCAACTCCCGGTGGACGTTTGATTCAAGTTATGTATGCATCAATGTCCTGAGATTGCTCAGTTAAATCCAGATCAACCTAACATCCCAATCAAGTCTTAGAATTTGCAACAGAAGTCTAAGGCCCATATTCATAGTCAGTTCTTACACTTAAGAAAATCCTAAGACAGGTTATAAGAAAATCTTAAGCATTTGCTTGAAGTCTTAACTTACGTAAGGCGACCTTTTTACCTACAGACCTAATCACAGATAGGGATATTATAAAAATTTGCTTTACCTCAACGAATCTGGAGGAGTTAATAGCCACAATGTACTTAGAATTTAGTAGTATAGGCTGAGAGATATAAGACGGATTAAGTCTCCGTTTCATTAGCATCTGCCCAATGGTAGCACTGCTAGGATGAAACGACACTACCCTTAAGAATACGGAGAAAACGTTTATCTGGTATCTTTTTCTTACAAACAAGTAAAACAGAGTAAAAGAGTGCTACGTGTAAAACAGAGGGACTGTGTCTACACCAGAGCCTCCCAACACTTTGTAATGCAATTTTCGTAAACAAAACTCATGAGCGTGGCCGAAAGTATAAGGTAGATTATAATGTTGAGAGTTCCTGGTACAACTTAATGCTAGAGGCTCGGCCCATTCCTAGAAGGAAACGGGTATACTTAATCCGATCGTGGAATTCTTATATCTCTCGGCCTATATAAGTTTTTGAAATGTGTGCGTACCGCGATTTTTAAATTCTCGTTCGTTATATTTAGATACTATAGTTTCCAAATAATTCTCAATTCTACATAGTTTTTTTCTTAGTACTCTCTCCTCATAAACATTAAACATGCTAGTAGTATTTCTTCACGAATATAGGAATTCCTGGTTTACAAATTTGTAGCCCTGTAAAGGGCTGTTTTTAAACGGTCAGAAAATCCAAAAGATGTAATTAGAGAAGTTGCTGCAAATTGTTGACTTCAACTTGCAAGCATAAGTTTACATGGCGTTATATATTGGTGAAAATGTTCTGCTATGTTTCTGGAGTTATTGCAGTACATAATTCTGAAATACGCTGTTAAAGGTCTTGAATGTTATGAACAGGAGTTTTAAAAACTGCTTTTCAAATAATGAAAAATAAATCAGTGGTGGATATTCCATATCAGAACTTAAGTTTATGATATGATTATTATAAAACTCGCGTAAGTAATTCAGAGTTTCTGGTGTTGTGTGAGCTATGGCCTCATCATGTTGGACATATCCATGCTGTATCTCGTCATCCAATAATTGGTTTATGAAAACGGTTAAGATGTTCCTGTGTCGTTCAGTAGCTACAGTTCCCTCAAAAAATATCAGGCCAATCGGATCTTCGAGAAACAGCAATACTACAACCTTTATTGAATGTAAAGGTGTTTCTGTATAAATGTGAGGGTTATCTCCACAATCTAAAATCCTGTGAATTGACGTATTCAGAAAGATGAAACCACGTTCGTCTGAATAGAATGTTCGATCCAGTAAACCATCGTCATCCATTAGATGCTGAGCAAACCAACGGCAAAAGTTCGTGGAAGACTTGCATTTTATATGGATGCGTATGCAGATCTTTCTTCAGAATTTTTTGAACAAGCCTATTTCTTGGGATAATTAACGTGTGGATATTCTAGATTCATCCTCCATATGCTGTCGTACAGCTTCCTATCATCTAAACTCGAACTTTATGATATTCGCGGCACAGTCTCTAGTTGGTTCTTATCCTATCTAAGTGTTCGCAATCAATATGTTAAAGTAAAATTTAATTGTAATTGTATTCGCTAATTCTTGCCTTTTACTAATGAATATTGGTGTTCCGCAAGGGTCTGTCCTGGGACCGATTTTATTTCTATTTTTTATCAATGACATTGTTTTGTTTATCAATTATGTCTTGATCATGTATGGTGACGATACATCAGGAATTTTTTCAAGAAAGAATTTAGAACACTTAACGACGAAAGGTAACTTATTACTTAATGAATGAAGTCAATGGTTCAATATGAACAAACTTTTCATGAATCACACAAACACGACTTTCATCCTTTTTCGTTCTTCATATAATCAGAATTTCGAAATTAATTTACATCTGAACGGCACAAATATAAAACATGAATCGTATGTAAATTTTTTGGGAGTTACTCTAGATGAGAATTTAAACTTATAAAGAAACTAAACACCGTATGTTTCCAAATTCGTAACATTAAAATCGTTTTGGGACACCATTGTATCTTGTCATTCTATTTTACCCAGGTTAACTCAAGACGGGATGTGCTTCTGGGGTAACTCAGTGTTATCTTGTGACGTCTTCCTAGCTCAAAAGTGTATTATACATTGCATAGCCAATATCCGATCAATAGAGTCCTGCAGACCAGATTTTATTTGTTATAATATACTACCCTTAGCTTCTCTATACATTCTGGAATTACTGATGTATGTATACACAAATCGGAATACCTTTTCGAAAACCTAGATTTTCATAATCATTATACGTGATACCGAAATTATTACAGAATTCCTTTATAGCACACTAACACAACTGTTAATAGCCCCTTAGTTATTGGTCCGAAATTGTTTAACTTGCTCCCTCTGCATCTAAAACAAATTACAAATGTCAATTCATTCAAATCCAAAATTCTAATGGATAACTGTGTCTATTCTATTAAAGAATTTCAAGAATTAATGGCATCTCTATAACATGTTATTATCTTACATCTTAATTTATAAATTGTGATAATTTCACTATTTGTGATCATTTGTACACTATTATACTTATTTCTTTCTTCTGACTTGACCTATTTACAATTGTAATTCTTGGGATCAATAAATATTATTATTATTATTATTATTATTAGTAGTATCGGCAGTTCTAAAAGAAGGTCTTCCACTTCTTTTTTGCGTTCAACTCTTCCTGTATTTCCAAATCCTGCAACAGTGTTCGTAATGGTTACACGTAAGTTTTTAATATCGACAACCACAGGAAATTTTTCACAAAACTCATCGATGGAAGCTTGGAGACTGTATATCCAGCCACTATTTTCTCGAATACCATTGCGAAAGTATGAAAATCTGCTCTTGTGTAAAAACTATTTTCTTTATAAATAAAGGTTTAAGTCACTGTTACTCGTCTTAACAACTGTCAGTGTCAAGCGTAATAATTTATTTTTCAGTGAAGCTAAGACATACGTTTCGATGTTCATAGCAAGAATTGATAAAAAATTTAAAAATCACTCAGTACAAAACATTAAAATAAAAATTAAAAATTGCTTGATTGAAGAAACAAATTTATTTATCAATTTTTTTTTGATAGCAGCCACTCTTTGAGGAATTCAAGAAGTGATTGGAGTATATTTTAGCGAATAAGTAGTTATTTGTCTCTCTAAAAGTGAGCACAGAATGATGCACTCGAAATGCAGATGCTGTCAGTTGTCAAACGAGAATGTAATGTCAGACACTGCTATTGTGCGCAGTCTCTATTACCGGCTATGTTTTATACAATTGTATTTCGTTTGACAGTTGGCAGTGTCGCAGGAATCTTGAGAGCGCGTCCATTCTGCAACTGAATTAAAGATGATTTTAAAACATTTACGCATTGTAATGTTACTTAAGTACCAAGCACAACATACTAATTGATTTTAAGGTGGGCATCAGAGAAAAAAATTTGACACTACCCGAGTACAAAAAGTGTTCAATCTGGTGCCAAAATCACTAAATTATCAACTCTGACGAGTATAAACTAATTATGTTCACATCTTCGCGGATCGCCTACAACGTGCCGTTATAAGATTGTTCGTGCGCGGTTAGGTAATAGCTTACTGCCTTTAGGAAGCTTCCGCGTGCAGTATACACTGTGTCGATTCGTTTTTCAGACAAGAAAAAATTATATACAATTAAATGCTTGCAAATGTTGTCTCTCCTGTACATAAAATAGTAACGGATTAGATAATTTATTCAGAATTTTAAAAGGACACCAAAATATGTTTTGCATAAGGGCACTTGACACCCTAACAGCAGGCTAGAATAAAGTAAGCACCCTAATCAAATCAGAGGATATAAGTAGACATTATTACACAATATTCGTGTAAAATAATTGACATTTATACTTAAAAGAAAATTAAGGTGATTTTCCTTATAGGTCCATATTGTACCCGTTACAATCTACTAGTTTCTAATGGTATTCAATAATCGCGCAAATTCCCCGTTCAATTATATAATACTTTAATAAGCCATGAAAATTCCAGCCGATTTCGAAAACTTCCTTAATAACAGCTTTCATGGCAATATTATTATTCCTTAAGCCATGTAACAAATCGAATGTATTGTTTGCGGTTGCTAAAGATCATTCAATAAAATTTTATAAGATTGAGGCTTCGCCAATTACAAATTCTCATCTCTAAACTCAATTGAAAACTTAAAGAAAGAAGATTAATCAAATAACTGTTTTAATTTTAGAATCTCATCATCACTGTAAAGGAATTCCACATTATAAAGTGCAAAACGTCCTTTTGAAACGCATGAAGAAATTTTGCTCTGCGAACCTTGCCTTTAATGTATGCGTTGCAAAATTGCACTCGGTGAAACGAATAATTGTGGTAACGGTACTTAAAACTAGGAACACGTCAAGGCGTAATTAAATATTCGCGTGCACTTAGTATTTAGCATTGTCTGCGGCAAATAATGGAAGCGGGCAGCACGTGAACGAAGAAATACGCGCTAATTAATAACGTAACCTCTCTCGCATTACCGTGACACAAAAAAAAGTAAACGAAACCGTCTTTAAATTCCTCTTTTTTGGAGTGTTCCACATACAAGTACCACCTAATGCAGTTTCGATACGCTGTGCTTGAAACACAAAAACCGAGCGCACGCGTTTCGAGGCTTAATTGAAACAACAAACTTTGATAAATAAAAGCAAATAGTGGGATACGTATTGGCCAACCGCCTTGTAATTAATGTGCGAGGCATTTAAATTTAATTATGTAAAGCGTACGTGTTTGCGAGCTTTTTACCTGCATGTGCGGCTTTATTTATCCTCTGCGAGATAAATGAGTTAATTTACTATATTTCCCAAGGGCCTGAATTATAAATTGTAATAACACACTGACACAGTACGGTTTCCTGTATTACAGTAAATTTTACTTTCTCGTAATTCATTAATTACAATACGAAATTACTAATAATAATTCATGGAGACGCTTGCAATCAAATATCTAACAGCTGCGTTCCCTCGCCCGTTCTTTTCATCTCTGAGCTAAAAATATTAAATTGAAATTCCTTCGTTTTATATTAGATTGTTTTCCAAATAAACACAAAACGCGCAGGCAAAAACTAAAAGATTTTTGTAACGGTACTGCGAATGTACAACAGTAAAATCTATTGCAGTATGAGCGAAGATTAATTTGTACATGCTGCTCGGTGGCATGCGATGATTTCCAATTATTACGAGTTGATTAACAACGGGAATGAACTTGGTGAGATGGTTTGAAAACTTCATACGGTTTTGATATATTGAATGTTTTCTATTACTGCGATGAGCAACTCCTCATTTCGTATTGAACTGACGACGTGATATCTTTCAGCATGTATTGTTTGAACGCAAGTGAAATTTTATTATTTTTTAATGCCAGATTCTTCCACAGTTCAATAACAAAAACGTAGAAGATATAATGATGGACTGGCGCATCCACCAGAATTATATTCTTGAATTACGTGACATCATAGCAAGTGAAGTTTGTTTCTAAATAAGACGAGTAGCTCAGCAAAATAAATAAATAAAAATCAATAGTGATATTAATTTGCAATAATAATCGTCAGGGGATGTTATAGTTTTCGACGTGTTTAATTGTTTTGCAACTGCTCATTACCATGCGGTAATCACGATCGGCAAAAGATTTATTAATTGCCATGCAAGGTGTTTGTTGTTGAAGACAAAGAGGGAAGGAGGAGGAGACAACTAAAAGAAACGTTCGGTCGCAGATCAGAATTGATACAAACTACTATAATTACAAGAGCAAAATAAAAATGAGGTGCGCTTATTACACACCCTAATAACAACTTAGCGTCTCGATAAAAAACTAAAAGAAAACGCGTCTACGTGCATACAATTATTCTCTAATCTATAAACTTCTGCAAATCCGATTACATCATATACATGCTTATTAAAACTACGTTGAGAGATTAGCGCAGCCTTAATATCGCAATCGTCTCGTCGATCGAGCGCCGACTTGGAGTTCGCCCCCCCCCCCCGAATCCGGAGTTTCAATTCCAACTCTCTATGACAGTATCGTTCTTCCCTTTCACTACACCTGGCGGTTATATTTTGCCTCTCCGTTCCTCTCGTTTCTTCGGCGATGAGCCATTTCTGTTTAGTGGGGGACGCGGACATTTTCCCCAGGTAAATCGTAAACGTGCTAGTTGACAGTTGGCAACGCTCGAAAGCGGATGTGCTAACGCGCGATGCGATTCAAAATTGGTTCGAAACTAGTGCGAGACAATTGTTTTTGTTCGGGTCTACTTGATCCCGTATTGATTAGTGTCGTTTTTTATTGAGATCGTTTCACTATGGTTTTTGGGAGCGGAAACAAATTTCGGATTAGAAGGTAATAGTTTAGCACACCTTTTCGCATGTTGTTTAAACTTGCATAGATAAATAATTCATTCCTAGAATTGCGTATTTGTACAACTCCAAAATACATACAAAGTACTTCTAATTCTTTTTAATAACCATGGTGCTGCTCTAGCATTTTATTATTAAATCAATGCATATACACTTTTGTAATTTGTGTCGAGGTCTTCATTACTTAATAAACTTAGTTTGCGTTAATTAGGAAAACCAATTTGACACTGTTGCGAACAGTAGCACATTTATCTTCCGGAATTGGTGCTAATTAAAAAATATTTAGGCGATGTTTTTTTCTCCTTTAGAGATCGCTCTAATTTCTCCGGCGTGTAATGATTAAATTCAGCAATAACACTTAAACTAAATTGATGCGACTTCATTATTTTAAATTTAATGCAACTGGACGACCTATGAACTCTCCCCGGGGAGTAAGGAGGTTGCAAGAAATCTTGTTTTAAGGTGAGGAAAAAGCTCAGAATGATGATGAATTAAAAATAAGTTCATGTCTAAAAAGATGAAAAGAAGAAGTGTGTTTTGATGTTTACTTCCTTTGAACCATTGCAGAAATTAAGGCTAACAATATAGCCAGTCGATTTTAATATCCTTCCTTACTGTTTTGAACTTCAATATTTGACGTACAGGTGTTAATAAGTTACTATGTTGAATAATTTTTTTTATTTTTTAACTCGCTCTTTTGATTTTAATAGACAAAGTGGATTAATTTTCTTGCTCCAGCTCAGTAGGTAAAAATTAGTCATGAATAATAATAATTATTATTATTGTTAATTCAATTTGTAATTTATATTTATCGGGGATGAATGGCTTAAAGTAAATAAAAAGACTGTCTAGATCATATGAAATGAATTATAAATTTCCTCTTTCTTCGTTTACTTTATTTTTTGAGTCTGCTTTCCTTGTATTTATAAGCAACCTGTCGTGATATGATACAATCTATTATCTTATCTCAAATTTATTCGGTTTTTGTCTCAATTTCATTGTTTTTGTTTGTTAATTTATCTGCATTGTTAGTATTCTGAAATTATTTATTTATTTTATTCCACTTACGCAAAGGTTAAATGGAAATTGAAAATTGTTGATTTGTTCGTTTTATTTGAGATTCTTTGATGATTTTCTCATCTTCCTTTTAACTTTATTTACTTATTTGTCAACAAGACCGTACGATTTAATAAGTGACAGTTGAACCTTAAAATTTCTAAAAAGATTAGTATTTTAAATAAATATTTGACGGAATTCTAAAATAAATTACTTTTCTTGTATTAGTTTTAGAAATTCAGTTTTTATCGACTGTAATTTATACAGGGTGTTTCGCAACTTCGTGAAAAAAAAATAATGGCGTATTAGACATAAGATGTGTGCATAAATGCATCTAAATAAAAACAGAAATAAAAACAAAATAAAACTTACCCTCAAATGATAACACATTTACAAATGTTTTCCCTCAGCCGCTGGTAAACACAAATCTGCCCGGCCAAGCATGATTCACAAGCGTTATGAAACATGTTTTGTTGTTGAACAGAGAGAAATGCGGCGTTAATACGATCGTTCAATTCTTGGAACGTATACTAACGCTTTTACGTGTACCCACAGATAATAATCTAGCGGATTTAGATCAGGTGAACGTGCAGGCCACCTGATCGGCCCGTTTCTTCCAATCCATCTACCAGGAAAAATTTCGTCGAGGTGAGCACGTACTTCTCGTCGAAAATGAGGTGGAGCCCCATCATGCATAAACCACTTCGTTGTTCTAAGATTTAAGTTCACTTTCTCAAGAAGTTCCAGTAGATTAGTTCGTAGAAATTTTAAGTATTAGAGACCATCTAAACGGTTCGGCAAGACGAACGGGCCGATTAAATTGCCGTTTAGAATACCTGCCCACACGTTAACAGAAAACCGTTGTTGGAAATGGCCGCGACGAATTGCGTGAGGGTTTTCCTCAGCCCACAAATGCATGTTGTGAAAATTGCGCACCCCATCTCTAGTAAAAATAGCTTCGTCGGTAAACAGGACATTATGAACAAAATTCGCATTTGCCTGTTGTTTATGCAGTAACCAACGACAAAATCGTATGCGTAGAGCATAGTCGGCTAGTAGCAAAGCCTGATCTATTTGAATATGGTACGGATGTAATTGTTGTTCGCGAAGAATGCGCCAAACAACGGAGGACGATAAACGCGTTTGTCTTGAGATATCACGTACAGTTAACGAAGGATGTTCTTCGATAAGTTGTAGTATTTCTTGTTGTCTGTTTAGGATGCGTTGTGGACGCTGCCGTCCTCCACCTCTTCCGCGACATGCACTTAAAGTTCCAGTATCCCTCGCTCTTTGCACAACAGAGAGAAATGTGGTACTGGTTGGCAAATATCGATTTGGAAAATGTTATACATACAAACGCCTTACCGCTAATGCGTTTTGCCCACTTTGACCGTACACTAGGATCATGTCAACAATCTCACTCATTGTAAATTTTGCTATTTTTTTCAGTAAATTTCCTGCAACCACCTCAACGTACACCTTCAAACTACCCGGCCTGGACGGAGATGACTAACGATAAATTACATCACTCATATTCTTCGTAAACATCATAAACTTAAATCAGAGACGTTCAAACGGTTTACCAATTCGACAAAATTATTTATTTTCTCAAAAATGTAATAACACTTTGTTCAACAAAAAATGGTTAATTCTATTCATTTTCATGCAAACTTTCATTGTTTAATTTATTTTCATGAAATTACGAAACACCCTGTATAAACGCATTTCGTTTGGTCACGGTCAATTTTATGAAAGTAAAAAGTCCGCATTTTAATTATAAGCTTCTGTTTAATTGCGATACCAATAAATGCAAATTAGGTTTAGAAAAATATGTAAACATCCGCGGCGATTATAAATAAAACGACATTGGATGTTTATTTAATTTTTTTTTCGTTTTAAATAAATATATGCCACTAAATCTAATTATTTAAATTGAGTGTAGCTTTATAATTTATGTTCTAATTTAACATCCTTAATAGACATTAGAACACCGAGCAAATAAATAACCAGCGCGCGTCAGGAAGCCGCGGAGCATACGCCCCGGTTGTTGTAATTTTTAATTTCAGGCAGGACATAAATTACTAACTACTTCAGCAGCATTATGAAAAATTTCAAATTCGCTCCCACGTTCGGTGCATCGCGTGATACCTCTTTCGCATTCCTTTCACCTCAAGCCAAGAAGTGTATTAAAATTGTATGAATATTAAAGCGCTCCTCACTTTCGGCAAGACGCTTTTGTCCGTACCATCGCCGGTACTAAAAACGAAACATTTTAGATCGATTTTGGTTTGTCCAAAAATCATATGAAATTCGTCTTTCAATATACACTATCCAACTCATACGAAAATTAAATAATTATAAATTACCACACCTAGTTATAAATTGCTTCACTTTAATTGTATCCTGTATAAGGACGAGGAACGTGTTACGGTTTTTCTTTGGATTTTTATGCCTTATAAATTGTAAAAGGAACAATAATTATAGCTTGCGTTGTTATCGTTAAATGTACCATTGCTTCTCAGACGTCGTTGAAATATTTGCTTCGAGCATTAAAGTGTTGCTAACATCCTGTCAGTGTGTCATTGCCAGTACACAATGAAGTGACACATGTCAGTTGTGTGTTATTGATGATATTACGCTTGCGAATATATTCAAGATGAATTAACACTATTGCAGAGGGTGCTGAAAGAAAATCGACAAATATGATACTGACAGAAATTGAATTATTTGAAAGATTAAATTTAAATCAATTTGGCACCAGTTGAAGAATATACTCATAATCACTTTGTGTTATTAAATGCATATAGGATGACAATGTGTTAAAACATATTAAATTACAATGGTACTTAAAGCATAACAAAACAAAATCAAAACTGAGTTTGTAGTTCTTAAGGAGTGCTTCAAAAATTAGCACGATTACTTTCTTGAAATTTGAATTTATTATCTGCTGCTTAGTAAGCCTCGGTTTATAATTAAACGTGTACTTTTTTTTTTTCTATGAATCACTGCATGTTCGTCAATTATTGTTTTTTTTATGCACAAACAAGCTGGATTTCAAACTGAATCAAATAACATTGTGGTGACGAACTCTTGATATGTGGATTTATAGCTATTTGTTTAATCAACGTGTATCGAATGTACCTGATAAATGGAAAGTACGAGTAAGTAGTAAATATTTAGTCAACACATTTCTCTGTAGAAAAAAAAATAGGTTTTAAATCCTGTTATTAGTAAAAGATTAAGTTTACAGGAAATATATTAAACACAGTTTGTTGTCGGTAATAAAATAGAAAATATTTTGTAAAACAATTTTTAGAAATTATTTAAAAATTTGACTTTTTTCTTAACGTCCTCGAAATAAGCGCTTGGCTTTATATTTCAGCTAAAAACATTTTAGAGATCTGTACTCGTATTATGTAATAATTTTTCTAGTTTAAATGATAAATAAACGATAATAAAAACTGTGCAACTTGCCTTGAACAAAATTTTCTTTCCATTTGAAAAAGTGTGAACATTAACAAACGCAAATTAACAACAGCAATTATAACCGCTTCTCAAAAGAAAAAGAAACGCCAAATCCAGGTCAATATCAATCGGCAAAAGTTTCTATGAAACAAAAAATAAATTAAGTTAATCGAATACCTGCTGCACCTACAGAAGCAAAAATGCACTCGCACGTTAGTAAAAGTATCCGACTTTCTTTCCAGCACACATCAATAATGTCACCAGTAATTAAGTATTTAACCTACTTTGTTATCATTATTAATTCTCATTCTCATTAGACTGCGTACGCACAACATCAAACAGTCAAATTAATGGGGACATTGTCTGAAAGGTTGATGACGATTTTACGTGCACGAAAAATTCAGCAGAAATAGGATTTGTTGTTAGCAAGTCAGAGAAACTATTAGAAAGGAAGACAATTTCTCATTCCAGTAGTACATAAAGCAAAAAATAATTGCGTTTTAACTGTAAACAATATATGGTTTGTGCCGTTTAAGATCAGTGAGGTGGGTGTGCCTTCTTAAAAGGAATAAATCATAATAGGAGCTGGACGAGGTTGTGCGTAAATAATAGCTCTGTTTCCGTGTCTTACTATACGAAGCCGTTCGAATCAAAACAAGAAATACAGAAGAAAAAGACTTGTTCGCATTAATGGAAAAATGTATATAACATGGCGTATGTTATTTATACAGCAATTCCGAGTCTTGAACACGTCAATAATAATCCTCCCGCAATAATACCGTCGCATAATAAAAACATTATCGACCATTTTCAGTGTTGCTTGACCGTGAAGACAATGACAATCATTAGGCGTGCCGAATCAAAATCGCATTCGCGCTTTATTGTTTCCGTTTGAAAAATCTCTCCCGAAATGGAAAACGCAGGCGCTTTTGCAACGTGGCAAAACAACTCTCATAAAGTCAATGCGTAATTATATTTTTATTACTTCTTCGGAACGTGAAGAGGTTATTGTTTTCAGTCTCTTCTTTTTTTTTTAATATATAACATTGAATCCTTGAATGACACTAGATGATGATTTCTTTTTTCTCAAACGCGATTCTGAACTAGATCAGTCTTCACCACTTCTTCTTCGCCAAACCAGTACTTGCTTCGCTTGCATTTCTTCTTATCTTCACAATTGTTACAGGCTCTTTCATTTAATCTAATAGGTGTAGCATATTATTTTTTGGACGTTTTCTAATGAGAAGATAAGCTGAAAATAAACATTATTCACGTAAAACCATTTTGAAATATCGATTTACTTAGTGCCAATACCTGTATTATGATGTCACTGATTAAGTCAAGATAAGTTAAAATCATTGTAGGAAAAACACAAGATAGCAAATGGCTTTTGGTTTCGTGTATTTGAATCGTCGTACGTAGTGCAGATCCAACTTCTCTTGTGAATCACTAAGCTGAAAATAGATTTAAGTGACGACGTTATTAATTATGCAAAAGTGTACGTACGTGGTAGTTCGTTCGCACGGATCTTTTACGTTTTGTTATGCATCGTCCGTATAAATAAATCCTGCATCCAGCAGCAGCAGAAGCAACCGATTTGTTGACCTCGGGTGATGTTTGTGCGTATTTTGAGTTCTCATTCTCCTCTTGTTAGTAAGACAGCAGAAGTGAAGAAGGGAACAGATGTCTTAGATTTTTAATTTTTATCCCACATCTGTTTTAAGTAATTATAGAAAAGTATTTTACCAAGGCATGCCACATTTCAACTAATATTATAAACGAGGACGAATTGAATTAATTTTTTATTTTTAAGTTTTCAGGCCTCCCTAAGCCTTTATTGATTTAAAATACAGATTTTATTTAAAATATAAGAATAGTGTACAATTCTTTAATGCATGTCCTTTAACATGTGTGTGTGTATCAAAATTATGAATTTACTTCAATTTTGATTTAAAACCTTTTGTGTGCGTGAATGGCATCGCTCCTGATGTTAATTATACCCACAATAATTGCTCCAAACAAAACACATTCCACTGTTTATTGCTTTAGCACACATGAAAACTCCATTTGTTTTTAAATAGAGGTTAAATTTAAACTAGATCTACGGTCGAAGAACGACGAGTATATTCGTGCATTACTAGAACCAATAAACATAAGTATTGACTTTGGTGAATTTCAAGGATAACGAAATGTATTAGTGTGGTCTTTTTATTTGATTAATGCTGCTTCAAGTTGGCAATTTGCCTTTCCTGATTAAACCTGCAATAAAACATAAATTTATTATTGTTAAGAAGCGAATTACTACTGCATTAAACAATCGTAAAACTATTCGTGATTTGATTTGTTTTCTTAGTGAAAATTTGTGTGTCCATCATTAGAGGTAACAATTGGAAGGTTTTGGACACTTTTCAGCTATAAGCACTGTCTACTTCGTGTCTTCTTTTAACTGCTTTTCTTAATTCTATTTGCTTTGTTACGAATTTTATTTGTGCAAATTTCTTAATGTTTTCTTCAACTGCTTTATCTTTACACAAAGTTTTCTGCCTTTTCATAATCATATTTGTAATTTATTGCCTGAAATCTGGCCTTATACTGTTAGATAAAATTAATGCTATAATATTCTATTGTTTTTTTTTATTTTTTTTATCGTTCTAAATTGATTGATTGATTCAATAAAATCGAACCAGCATGCTTTCAGAAAGCAACCCAACAGGAAGCAAAAATAACTTTTTATCAAAAGTCGAGCGATTACCGAACATCCTCCTTCGCTTTTTCGGAGTTGTCAAAAACTATGGCGTTCAATTTTTGGCGGAAACGTCGACCCAATTCTCCCAAAACGCGAAGCTCACAAAATTACATCCAGTCAAAAAAAAAAAAAACAATACTTTCGACAAGGCGTGTTACATTGCTACTGTAACAATAATTATCGGTTTTATTAAAATGGCAAATACTTAAGCGCGCCGCCTTGCGGATGTAACGTAACGCAAGGTCATAAAAACAAAGCGGGCGTTTAAACGAAATCATGGTGTACACCAAAAGATTTTATCGCGCTCGGTTAATTTCTGTTATAGATGGAAACGACAAGTATAAGTATACGCATATAGGAAGAAAAAGAAAAAAGGAAAAAGCGTCGACAAAATAAAAAAAAAGCTGGGAACCGTTTTAGACTTAGATTTCAAGTTTTTCTCAACAAACTGTACCACGCCAGCAGCTTCCGCGTTCGTCCAAGCTCTCGCATTCTTGCATATATTTGACATAAATTCGGAAGCTTCCGTCGTGTCCGAATTGTTTTGCGCGCGCCGCCGGTCGAAGAAACTCCTCGCGGTGGGACAAGAATGCTGTTATATATGATATAATTATGCAGATTATTATTAGAAAGGAAAAGGTTAAAATGGGACGCTGCAGAGTGCAACGGAACATTCGTAATGGTTTCGCATTTATCGTTGCACTTAAATGCTATAACGTTACCATTGACGTCGTCGTCGTCGTGCTTTAGAAAGAACGAACTGGCATGAACTTTAAAGCGAAGAAAAGCAACGGAATTGAAGTACGAGTAATTGGGCGTGTTAATAAAGAGGAGGAAGCATTTGATAAATTAACGCGTTTCAGAATTCTCGCGAGCGATTTATTTTTCATTGTTATTATTATTTGGAAATTTTATATCAACCGATTCTTTTAGTATTCTTTTAGCATTGTCAATCAGTATCAAAACAACTTTCGTAAAACGGCGCGTAATTTCTCTCTTGAAAAGCTCGCACAAACCAAAAATTTGGCCTACTTTCGATTTTCCAAAGGTTGGCAACTCGATCTAGAACGCAACGAGCCGCGCCTGTTATAATAATCTGCAGATCAACAACATATCCACAGACACGTCGCTTTTATTTATTTAGTCCCGAAATTGTTTCCGCAAATATAATAATAGCGACCATCCATCTCCCCCAAGCGGGAGCAAAAGAAAACAAATTTCAACTTTCGCACTCGTCGGAGTAAATAAAGAAAACCAATTGAAAAGAGCTTTGCGTCGTCGGAATTACATAAAATACGATAATTTAGATGATAGATCATGATGTATCATTTTCACAGGATGGGGAGATTATTACATCTTCGAAGATTCCCACAAATTATTTCGTGTAAGAAGCCAAGCAATTGCCTTTATGATTAATTACGATAGTATCCAGTTATTTCATTTCTTCTACTATTACTTGCCTCAGTTAATAAATTGCCGATTAGAAACTAATGGTACGGTTTCTTCTATTTCACTTTTACGTTTCTAGTTAATTAAATCCGTACTCCTCGGAGATAATTAATAAAACTCGGAATCAGATTAGAAGCAGTTTTACAGATTAATTTATCATTGCCTTGCAGCTCGGTTTTTAAACTCGTTTAGCATAGGGATAATAAACGATTGAGTCCGAGTGAAAAAAAGGAAAAATGTAATTTGAAGTGAAATTGAAAAAAAAAGTAGCGAAGTTGATGGCGAATATTCATTGAATTTACGTTACACGTGTTCGCAGTTTTTTTTTTATGAAGGCGTTCGGTAAATTTATTCATAAGTTGTTACTTTATTATCCAACGCAAAATACAAATTATGAATTAGTTGTTCAAGCTTTCTGTAAATACCGAAGGTTGTAGTTTCTGAAAGCACAGTATTAATAATTATTTTTAAATTTTATATTCAAAATATATATTTTCGCTAAAGTAAATTTATGCGTGAAAGCTCATAAAAACGATGCATTGCAAAAACAAAGTGATTTGCTGATCCGTTTAATTATGGCAGCCATCACTATAATTTATGGGCAATAATTTCAACCTTCCTGCTGTTTTGTGTTGATAATAAATCACTGATAAGAAATTAATTAGTATATATATTTTCCCGATAATGGTTTTTCTATTTCGTTTAGACTCCAGTTTTACATTTATACTATAGCACCCGATTACAATTTGAATTATTTTTAAGTATTGTAAATGTAATTCACGTTTTCTCTTTTGATACCGTATTAAACCTTTTTTTTTTCAATATACGACTTGTTAATTTTCTTATCGTTGAAAGGTATAAGTAGAAATGTACGGTTTCGTTAGATAACTTCGCTAATCCATGACTTGTTTTAATTTGCACGTCAAGTTTTACTGCCGCCTTCCAGTGGAATAGAATATTTTATCGCCAATAGCGGTTAATTATCCCGCTACTGAGGCCAATTAATGGCAAAGAAGCTGCTGAGAGACGTAGGTGTATCTCCACATTGTTGCCCGTAAAACTGCTAATTACTATTTTCGCATTTGCCGCCGCAAATCACTCCGGGAACAAAGTGATGTGCGGCTTCCTCAAATGGGAATTTTATGGTGACTAGGCGATGTTTTTCCGCCATACTCCGGTGCACCCGGGAGGATATTATTATGCATGTGTACACGTCGATGTCGTTCAAAGGTGAATGACTCGCCGTATGTTATGAATTTTACATTTATGTATTATCGCCCTATATTAAGTGGAACGAATTTGTTTGCTTAATGCGCTGACTTGGAAATACACTTATTACATATATATTTATCTTCAAAGATCTTCTGGGAAGTTTATTAAAGTAAGCGCAATTTGAAGATGATGAGCAACCAAACAGCTAGTTGAAAATTGCAGTTAAGTATAGTACTTACCTTCATTCGTTTATTGCTTTAAATAACTTCAATCTAATCAAATTTTTTGGTATAATAAAGGACCAAATTAATTTACTCTTGTCATTGATACTTGTTTTAACTGGCGAGTTTTACATTCGAATTAACTCTTCACACTTCCACCGTTAATTAAATAAATGAATAATCGAAATTAAAACTGCATAGAGGTGTAATCGATGCAACTCCGCGATTATATAAATTAATTTATACCTCAGTAAGGACACTGATGCTGATGATAATCATTAATCATACTTACATTTATCAAAGTTCGTATCAAGTTTAAATTACGTAATACATTTAGATCGCATTACACCTTGCTTATCACATCACCTTTTTATATTGTAACTAAATCCTAATTAAAACCTGATTTACCTTCACATATTAAACAAGGCCGTTCGTTCAGATTATTAATTTACTTTCAAAGTCATTATGATTTAAATTAGGAGCATCAGAATTTATATCGCATACGTGAGTTTTTTTTTGCTATATTTGATGAAGTTATATCGTTTGTAAGCGAAACACAATAAGAAAACTCGTAATCTTTCCTGTAACTACCTGCTGGTGTTTACCTTCTCAATTATAAAACGCTTACGAGCGATCATTACAACAAAGACGACGAAAAATCATATGCTTTTCAACGGCCTAGTAATTAAGGATTTTATAATGTTCGAGACAAAGTGGCACAGCACGTCCGAGAAATCCAGTAGCTAGTCGATCATTACACGCTATGAAATGGATGGTTATAAATAAAAGGCCGGCCTTTGATTAGTGGTTTGAAGCAGTATAGTGATCTGACAATAATTCTTTTTGTGTGTGGACCATGTGCGACCCAAATCGGAATTGGGTTTCGCGATCGTTTTGAACTCGTTCAAATCCTTCAAATTAATTAATATTTTATTAAACTCATACGTCTTGATCTTATACAGGGATCCAAGTAGTATTTGACTTGTTTTATTTAAGTTGTCCATCTCCTCTGTGATTGATTCCTTAGTAATTACACACCCCACGTTATAATAAAACGTCTTCAAAGCCTTTTGTCGCTTTCATCAACGTGATGGCGCCATACCTAATCAGATGCCAAGCATAATTTTTGCAAGTTTGAGCCATTTCATCGTGTAATAACGAAAAGTAATTTGACGTGATTATATCCAATCTGTTTCGCAAACAAAAAGTTAACCTGAATCGCTGTTTTAGATCGCTGCAATAATATACTTCACGTTCGACGTATAAATGTGAATTTGAAATTTTAATTACGTTTTAAAAAAATATACAATTAATAGAAAAAAGAAAAAAGTTACTTAATACCGTCTCAGTATTCACTATTGTAAGCCAAGCTTTAGAAATTCATTCAAGAAACTATTAATAACGTTTCTTTAAAACTAAAAATATACAAGCATTCGAATGGTGGTTTCATATGGAAATTCGTATCATTGCGTCACTGAACACGTAATGTGAAGACATAAGCGATTATAAATGAAAGAAAAAGTTGTGCGTTGAAATGTATTCGGGTCACATGACAATTAGAAAATCAGAAATATGATTTGCTACGCTTTCCTCGCATCGGCTTTTTAAAAGGCGCATTATGCAAGCCGGGGCCGATAGGTCAATGCGACAATGGTGCCAGCAATGTTGCAACTTTTTATTATTGATCTCATTATTAAAAGGAAAACGTTACGCAATCGTGCGAGATCACGATTTGTCTTTGTTCGTTATGTGAAAAGTCATTAATTTTATATACTCTCTTTTCTTCCAGGTAAGTCCAACTCTCTTTCGTTCGTTGTTGTATTTCCTCCAAAGGTATACAGGTATGTTTTACACACACACACACACACACACGAAGAAAACCATTACATACACAAAACAAATATATTTGTTTTCACTTCTAAACACTTTTTAATGAAAGAATGGTTTAGTTTGAAATTAAGCAAATTCATATACATTCATATTACTTCATAATTTCACGTGAAACTCATTAAAACAACGGATACCGGTAATTATAGAAACAAATTTATTACAGTTAATTATAGAACTGTTCAATCGATTAAGTTAGTAGAACCACTCCAAATAGTTCTTGTTCTAATTATGCCTGTTACATAAAATTAATTAATATTCTGGTGCTAAAGGACCTTATGAATAGTACTGACTGTTGGTACCGGTTATCGCATTTTCTTTTTGAAGTTTTGATACTTTGTAACGCAGCCTATAATTTATTTATACATTTATATGAAGAGCACCATACATAAATTACACAAGAATAGCTGCGAAAGTTATGTAACACTTCGTCAAGTAAAGCGTGCAGAACGACCTTGTAAAACACGTTTGAGAGAACTGCAATTTATGTGTCCAATCAAAACGATACCTCTGGCTACGTTACTTTACATTTTGCATATCCCCCGGAGCGAGGAAGAGTATTTTACTTTGCCGGTCTACTTTTTGCTCGCAAGAAAGTGCCCTTTGTGCTTTTCGACATTCCGCGAAACAACTGAATCAAGAAGGAGCCTAATAGAGCGTCACCGAATTCGCATTGCCCACAAATCACGGGAAAAAATCGTCGTCGTCTGTAGGAGAAAAATCGAAGGAATTAAATCACGTTCTTAGATTTTGCTTGGATTACTGGCGCGTCCTTGTACGACCTCAGCAAGTCGACTTTTTTCTCGCCTGAAACCCGACTCGTTCTCTGCAGATTGCTCTCTGATGTAATGGTGTTGAGTTTACATGCAGTTATTGATCTCTGTTTATCTTGTTTCGTGCATGTACGCATTCGTGTTGGGCGAATGCTGGAATAGTTTAGAACGGGTTTGGGTACGCGGTATCCTTTACATAGATCGGATTTTGTTTATTGCTTGGCTAATTTATTTTGCGTTCATAAAAGATTTTGTAATTCGATGATGTTTATCTAATCTGGATCGCAAGAGTTGACATTAAAATGTAATTTGTGACAATTTTATAAATTTTTTAGGGAAACATTACCTCAGTATTATAACAGACTATTACTTTTAGATTGTTAATAAGGGGAACATTCCTTATTTGAGTTCCCAGCTTGCTAGTTGTGACAATTTTTTGTAGCTTTTGCAAGAAGTACATTTCCTTGGTTTAGTTTTTCCCAAACATCCCAAGTAAAACCAAACACAGCAAACTTCTTTCCATTATGTAAACATAGTTCTTGATTCAATTAGTGTCGAACATATGGCTTCCAAAAGCCATATTTACATGTGCTTTTTAAGGCGAGCCAAGAACTAACGACCGAAAAGCTCTCAGCTGGCACGTCTTCTTCGAGTGAAAGAAATGCGTGTGCGTTTCCACTCCAAGGCTAATAACAATATAAATAGAACAAAATCGATGAGCAGATTTACGCTCCATCGAGTCGGAGATCATTTTTGATTAGCCGTCAATTTATTGTGTTCGTGCTTTTCTTGCGACTTCAAACTAAGAGGCCCCGTTTTTTCCGTCGGTAATCACGTCACTTCAATTAAACGAGCGCGACTTAATAGACCCTCGTTACATTAATAACCGTGAAAAACGCTAAATTAATTACGGAAAATACCGCAGTTGATGCTCGAGAACCAAAAATTGACGCAGATTATCATTAAACGACTTTCATTATTACTTCTTCGTTTTGCTAACGTTAGAGGTATCTTGTGTGTACGGAGGTAATAAAAAGTTAATTATTTGACAGTTAATATTGCGAAACAAGTATACGGGATGAATGTGTAATTGAAAAGCTTGAAGAACCTAGTTCGTCATTTACACATAACTGCAAAATTACAGCTGATCGTAAAAGCTTCCGTACCGATGTAAAAATAGCAATCTAAGATGACTTCAAACAATGAAATGTTTCTTACAGACGACTGTGGATACAATTTTCAACTGCAATTTTCTCAAAAACTACCTATTAATTCAATAGTTACCATTTATGGTGAAATATTATACGTTTCAAGCATGTCATTCGGTATATGTAGTAATAATGATGGTTTGGTGAAGGTCAAAACTCGGATTACAACACAGCGTAACATCTGTCGCACGACTTGATTGGCAGACAAACATATTTTTATAGATATTTTATAATTATATGGGCATTAACATATTCCATGTTTTAATTGGATCAAATTACCCCGACGTTTTTCCACGACTTAATTCCCTGAGAATGTCACCTTAGATTTAGAAACCGAACACGTTTTAATGCAAACTTAATTATTACATTCTCTAATCGCACGTGTTACTACTGTCCAGTTAACTTCCTCGTTGGATAAAAAAATATTTATTTAAATCAAATCAATTTTGCGCTTGCAGAAAAAAAAAAACTTGGAGAGTTCAAGTAATGGGCATGGGTCAATAAATGTGAGTCACCGTTTGCAAAGTGCGTGTAAATAAAGCGACCACTTATTAGTCATTTGTTAATAATGGTGCACCTTTTTGTTTTGTATCAGTCGAAGGTGACTGGGCGTTTTTTTTGTCTTTTCAAACAAAAATTCCAGCGCTGCGTAATTTGCATTGAAATTGGAAAATTTGGTTACAACACGCGTTCCCATTCTCATTCTCATTCTCAAATTACGAGGAGGATTGTATGGTCGGACACGCGGCGGTTTTAAAGTGTTTTATGTTAAAATGTAAACGGCCGTCGTCGTCAATGTCATTTACATGAAAATAAGTATACTAAAATGAGCTGCAGGAGGTACTGAATTATTTATTGAGTAACTGTTATACATAGCTTGGATAATAAACAGAGTCGCGTGGGACAAATGCCAAGGGGCGTTTCAAGTGCTCCCTTCTCCCCTTCTCGAATGGTTTGTCTCTAGTTCGTGAAGAAGTTTGCGATGTTTTGGGTTTTACAAATTATCTACGGAGTAACCAAAAAAGGAAAGTAATCATGAGTCAAATTCAGATACTTATTTAAAAATCATTTCGAATGGAAATTTTTTGAATTCTTAACGAATTTGATAATATATTTACAAGTACAACTGTGCCCTTAGAGGAAGGAAAGTGTAGAAGAATCGAGGATAATTTAAAGTTGGTGCTTAAGTTTGGACTGTGGCCAGACTGAAAGAAATGGCAAGGATAATTCGTCTCTGGTTGTGTACTTTGAATTTTCTTCGCGTACTTCGCTTTTGAATCAAAAACAGTTCGTCTTAAAACTTATTCTGAACTCTAACCCAACGGCGGATAATTTTGAGTAATTAGGTATTACAAAAATATCGCTAAAGGTGGCGCCACTTACCGTATTTGTATGGCGGTACGTTCAAATTAAATTGTTGATGCTGTACGTTTCAATTAGCAATTAATTTTTTAACATAACTCGAGAGCTCTTTGTCTTCTGTATAATCCACCAAGGGAATTATTGTTGTTTTGATTTAACTTGCCCCCAAATCGAAAACGTCAGTGACTTGAAATATGTAACAACAAACTAATTTCAAGTGCTAATCAGTTCCGTTATGTAATTGTACATTCTATTACGCTGGCGTTGGTCGACATTGACATTTAATCAACGATGCCTTCCTACGTATGTGCACTCCGCCTTCGCTGGGTTCATCCGTAAAATACACAATTACTTTAATTACCACCCACATTTGAACGCTCTTAGTTCAGAAAATAGTAAACGTACGAACGTAGATGCCGCGAATTAAAAAAAGTGTTGCCAGTGAAAGCTAAAGTTTCTACCCATCATCATCACTTTCAAATTTGCAAGAAATTTGCAGTTTACGTATTTAATCGTGTTAGCATCGCCCCCTCAGACTAATTAAAAGCCGCCTTGCATATTTCCATTAATGGTTTAATTGATTTGGAATTTTTTCGTGATCAAGTCTGATGAGAAAGTAGGCGGTAGTGAGTCTGAATTGAGAAATTAAATAGCCAGATAAAATGGTCCTTGTGTTCGTAAATGAAGCTCAAAACGATTGTGTAATTATGCAAATTGCATTTATGCTTTTTCGTGTCTAAAAATATGTTGGAAATTAAAAGAGAGAGATTCAAAATTGTTAGAAAGTACAAATAGTAAATGAACGCACATTTAATTCAGGATTATTTTAAAAGTTTCGAGTCATTAGTCATTACAATTTTGGCAGTGACGTTGCTGCAACTCCCAAATCGACGCAATAGATTATTTTTAAAGAACACTTTCTTTCTAACGTTTACACAAAAATCATTCCCCATATCACGCTAATCTAAAGTGCAAAAGGTATTGCACGCACAAATAATTTTAAGTGATAAAAACTGTCAGCAAACAGATAACCTGAACTACATAACTTATTAATACAAAAAAAAAAAAAAAGATTAGAGATTTGAAAAGTGCGATTAAATCTGTTTTGATCGATTGCAAGCCGGGATTTATAAGCAGCCGATAGTTTGTATGTAGCAGACGTGATTGCATTCTATTTATTTCAAATATTCCTGGCTGTATTTTCATTTGAAAATCTATTTTGAACTCGCGGTGATCCAATACGTACAGTCCGGAGCGTAAGCAAGTAGTGTCGTGTTGTTTGTTGACCAAGTGCGTCCGAGCTTACTGTACCACTGTACCGCAACAGTTTTTTCTCTTTCCGGGATTTCATTGCAGAATTAACAATTAAGTGCATAACTGTTAATGACTCCGTCTGAAATGCATTTGCACGTTTGCTGCTTCTTATGCAGATGTTGGCAAGTATTTATTCGCTTTTTCCTCAAGTTTTCATTACAGTTTCTTGCATCGAATTAATCCCGTAAGGCCTACATCGCATTAATTACCAGAGTGCAAACTGTAAAGTGAAATTTGCTCCTTGCTAACCAACAATTTGACCCCCCATCATCGCATAAGTATTAGTCGACGTAATTTATTGTAATGAGCGGAACCCCTTTCTATTTTTTTTTCGTTCCGAAGCGTTACTTTCACACTAGGATGTTTATCATCAAAATAACGATTTCGTCACCCGATTAGGAGAAATTCTGCATTCGTTAAAAACACTAAGTAATTAAAAACATGACGGGCGAGAAACATTAGTTTTAGCAACATTGCGTGCAGGCGAATTCGCTTTCGTTGTTGATGAATTAATTGATGATGTGTTTCAGGGTCCTGTTTTATTTTAGAATTTGCAGAGTGAGTAGAAATCTAAGTTTAGGCGATTACAGTTAAAAATAGGACGGAAAAGCGACAGACTGTATAAACACGTTGCAAATTCTTGGCGATTTGGCGCATAGTTCTTGCGTTAGGTTTACGCATGTAAACCCCACTTAAGTTGGTTTTAAAAAAGTTACAACTTCTACCTACAAAAGACTAAAACTATTTTTTTGTTGTTTGTGTGTAGTGTAAGTTACATATCAAAAATATTTGGCATTTAAATTTGTCTTCTATTTTAATACATGAGATACACCCTTAACCACATAAATTCACTGATAGCGAATACGTATTTCAGTAACAACTTTACCATCTTCAGCGCTAAACTGATGATCTGATGATGATCAGTGAATTTATGTGGTTAAGGATGTATCTCATTAATTAATTTAGATTACAGCCACAGGTTGAGTGTTGCTTTGTGATTATTGTCTTCTATTTTATTATTATTTTTTTATTTCATTATCCTTAGTAAAGTTAGAGCAAGTTTGACTTGACACTATTACACTATTTATTTTGTTTTTAAAATTATTTTACCATAATTTACATTACAATTCCTTTTCTATTCAAGGATAAGGTCTTTTTTTCGATGCCTTGAATTGGAATGATTCTTTTATTATTTTACTTACGACGTGACGTTTTCTTTCGAGTTCTAACCCAAGTAGTTTCCGTTCTTTTTTTTAATTCTTCGTCAATCAAATTGAGACTTTTATCCTCATAAAATTAAATTCCTCAATTGTTGTGTTTCTTTGTAACGTTGTTTCATGGCCGTTTATAATTATTATTTTCATCCGTAACGCCGTCACTTTTTGCTTTGAAAATCATTGGATCCAACAAGAGCAGCTAATTAAATTACTTGCACAAACGTCACTGGCAATGACTCTTAATTTGTAATGGTAATATAATATTGTTGTCACGCGCCGTCAGCATCGCACCGAAATAATTCAATTTAAATTTATGGCTGACAAAAGCGTCGTTCTATTCTTCGGCTAAGTGGCATACCTTTTCTCACTTGGCATTTATTTCATTCTTTTTATAAGCGCTTGCAGGCTGATTTGAGGCCGTACGCAATTCACCTTGTGCTTTACCGTTTCATTGTCTATAAATCCCATAACTTCAGATTACGTCGCCTTTCCACCATTTACACCGATTACACAAAACGAAAACTGTTTCATGAGTTATCCGCTTTTGTTTATTTGACGGTTTGTTCGGCAAAGCCCTAATTTGTATTCAGTTGGGCATGCGTTACGAGATTTTTGCTTTTCACGGTGAGAACAATGGGGAATTCTCTTCTACATTCGAAACATGCGTGTCGCACGTCGAAATCTGTGCGGTTTTTCGAAACACACGTCTTCGATGTTAGTCAGGGTTTGCTGAGTTTTATTCCGGTACATTGTTTGTTTTCTTTCATTCATTGTGAAAACGGTAATACGTATTTTAACCTTCGGTATAGAAAAGTAGCTGTTTGTAGAAAAGTACAAGTCACTGTTAGGTGGTTCTTTAAAGAAGTTCGAAGTGGGCAGGTAAATTTTTGTTTTTGCAGATTTGAATTTTTGTACAGTAATAAAGAATGTTACAGAAAATAAGGGTTCCATTGATTTACTTTCTTTGCAGATTAAGTCCGAAGCGAGTACCTCTGCAAGCTTCTTTTAAGTTTCCTTTTTTGAAACGTGCAAACTGTTGGCTTTGCGCTAACCACCTGCATTCTGTAAATGCGCTTTAGTTACAGATTAAGATCTTCTAGAAGAGGAAGTTCATTTTTCAACTCTCTAACTTCCGGAACAACTGACGTTTAATAATTATTAATTAACACTGCGCCGTTGCCTTGACAGTTGAGTAATGGGAATGCATGTGTGTACTTGGCATACTAGCAAAAAGCTAGTGAAAAGTGATCGCTGTTCTTGTTGCTTCTCCTACGTGCCAGTCTTTAACTACTTTTTTGTAAAGTGTGCAACATTCATTCCACCGTATTATATGTATGCACATAGAAAGTTAATAAGTGATTTTATTTAAACATTAAATTTCATGATTTATAAGGGTTTCACCAAACGTTTTATTGAGGATTCTCTTGTTTTCTAGTTTTGATAAGAAGAGAACATAAGTGGTATTGCATATCTATTTGGCTTATTTAAATGTGTCTTGACTGCACGTGTTGTTCACTGATCTATTTCTTCAATGA
Source organism: Serrognathus titanus (assembly GCA_039766575.1). Classification (NCBI taxonomy): domain Eukaryota; kingdom Metazoa; phylum Arthropoda; class Insecta; order Coleoptera; family Lucanidae; genus Serrognathus; species Serrognathus titanus. The sequence continues at coordinate 4,877,011 of CM077911.1, forward strand.
AGTGTCTGTAGACCTTAAAACGTCATCGGTAAACATAAGCTTCCGATCGAAACGAGGACAAGGTAGTCAATTAACGCGGTCAATCAGAATGTTTAATTAAATTAAATTTAATACGCGTTAGAAAATCGACATACAAAGGAAACCGTGACGCAATTATTATGCGTGCGTGCATAAACAATTACCTTGTAATTTACCACGTAAAAACGAAATTAAATCACGTCCGTGGAGCGACAACAAAGCACTCCCTATTTTCAGGACGCAATTTCAATTGTCGGTAACACCTGCTCCTGATAACAACGCGGACGTACGCACGTTGCGTTTTTAATTAAGCGGAGCCTAACGCGAACGGTCTCTCTATTAATTATAATTCAATGGCGACCGCAAAATGACTAACACAGATCTCTGTTGAATTTTAAAAGAACGAGAGCCCTGGGAAAAAAGTCGCTTGCACAATTATTATTGTTTCTTGTACCGTGCAGAACGTGCACCGCCGTCGATAAACTAACATTTACAAATAGCTGGTAGCTCGGAGTTATTCTGCGGCAATTTCGTTTTCTATATTTGGTCTAAATGTTACTACCACGGTTCACCATTACTATGATTAATAGGGCTATTTCGGTTTTCAGTTTCAAAGGACTATTTTATTAGTTGTTGAACGACACGACGATCAATTCCTGTAAGGCGTTGTTCAGAATTCTTTCACGCGCAATTGCGATTTACTGTCGCAACAATAACTTCTCGCAATTATTCAAGATCTTCTTAGTAGCAAGGCTGCATTCCATGAAGCCCCATCCACAAATAATTGATGTTCATAAAGCGTGAGAAGTTCGACCTTATCAGTTCAATTCAGTACAGCTCAGTTCACATCAGGTGATTATTTGCGGTAGAGGACAGTTTATTAAAAAGCAAGCGTACTTTTTGCGAGTGTGCACGATTAAAAATAAGCATGAATTTCGTGAATGTAATTTCATTTCGTAACGCGTAATTGTAGATTAACACATAGATTCAGGCGGTCAAAAATTCGAGCAATCCACATGCTTCGATGTGCATTTTAATTCTTGGGAATCGACCTTTCAGTTGTTCTGTTGCTATGTTTAAGCAATTTTTATGTTTCTCAAAAATTTTTAGTTACATCAACTTTAATTATTGTCAGTGGAGCAATAAAATTCGAAATTATGTGATTAACCGTAATGAAATGTAACAAAGTAATACCCACATTTCTGATGATCTTTAATGCTAACACATAAGTCACGCAGATGTGATACTCGTACGTATGTAAGTTTTAAAAATCAAAATGGCGTGACCATGGTGTTCATGTGTTAGAATAAATAAATGTCAAGCGATTTACAGTTCCAATAAATACGCGTCAGGACAGTTGGCCTACGTAATTTTTTTTTTTCAGATTGAGTAAAAAGATCCTAACTATGTATATTTCTATAAAGGCACCTCATGAATAAATGTATGCCGGTATAATTATTTTCTACCTTGGATTAATATCTGGTGGGGTAAAAAAGAATTATCGATGTGAGTTATTAACGGCGTCGTAATTAATGGCACGAGGCTTTCAGATGGCATAAAAGTGCATTTCATTTCAATTGATTTACTTTATCGATTCTAATAACAATTTGTATGAAAGTTGCTTCACCTTGCACAAACCAACATTAATTTTTAATTACATTTAAATTAAAAAGAAAATATATTAGGAATAATTTAGTCGAGCTCGAGGATAACGGTTGACAGCTTCTTAAAGAAGCAATCGTTAGCAAAACATTGAGATTGGTGCAATTTTGAAGGTGTACTGTAAAAATTTCAGACAAGAGTACAATTTAATTATAGAATAGAATATACAAATACAATACCAGATGATTTTGAAATCACCGTTATATTTAATAAACTCTAAACAAAAATTAAAACGGTTTTCAACACGCGCCGTTTTGATGTGTCAATATTCACTCTTTCACGAAATAGAGATTTGGCACAGCTCCTAAAAGCGAATCGATTCGCGGGAATCAGCAATATTTATAGTAGATTCTCGTAAAACATTCATGCTTAATGCACATCAGACATCACGCGAAAGCAGTAAACAGATAATATATTTTCTTCATTTACATCTACATTTTCTTTTCGGTATTTATCATTCTGCCTTTGAAACAAATTTAAAAATCAATTTGATACGAATAGACAATCGACTTTAATTAAATCGACGAATCAATTAAATGAAGAAAATTATTGCAGCTTAGGATATAGTTTTGAGCTTTTGCTTTAAGATTAAAACCGATGAGAAGTTAACAACAAAATTTCAAAATTTAAATTGGTTGTCACAAGGCGCCCTAATTATCACAGAACTATAATTTTAGCAGCATTGTGACGATTATTAACTGTAGTTTGTCCCTGTGTATTACAAATGAGAAAAAAAACGAATTATAAATTATTGGCAGTAATTAATGCCCAGTACCTAATTGTACAAATAACTCTTAAGAGAAAGTATTTACAATCAAAACTTTCAGTTAATCGGATAGCAAATGATCAAACATATCGAAAGATATCACCAGTAAGTTTTATTGATTACTGATCGATAGAAAATAGTTAATATCAAGCACTTAAAAGACGCCAAATACGTACAAAAGCACATAACTTTTTGTACAAACGTTACACAAATTAAATTCTAACAAAATATGACAAAGCACATTCAAATGTATCGATTATGTTATCTCTGAGTTTTATTGATTAATCACCATTCTAATTAAGCGTTCGCAAGGTTTATGTATTCAATACAGTATCAAATATAGACGCATGTAACTTTTTATACAAATGTTGTACAAACTAAATTCTTGCAAAATATAAAAGAGAACATACAAATCTATAGATTTTTGCTTTTTGCTAGTTTTTGCAATAAGTTGTTGTAGCCCAAGTAGCACAAAATGCTTTATTAAACACTTATAAATGTTTATAAGGCAAGTCTTTAAAACTTCAAGTTTTATAATTTAGTATTATAATCATTTTCTCACCACTAATAAACCACTTAACATGCCCAAAATGGGCACAAGTAATAAAGTAGTAAAATAGTGATATAGAAATGCCTAAAGAGCATCTTAGTAAGTTATGTCAACACTAGGGATGACAAACTAAAATTACATATCGTTATAGCCATCAAATGAGATATCGCAAATTATATATCGATACATTCGATATATTGGTACAAATATATCGATATCTCGATATACATTGATGCAGTTATACATATAAATGGTGATTATCTTAAATAGTGCCTTAAAAGTCGAAAATATTCCGTTCATTTAGTACATTATGAAAAAAACAAAGTTATTTCTGATTTATTTAATTCCCCTGAAGTATTCAGGGGGATTATAGTTTAAAATGAGCATCCTGTACACATGTATATGTACAGTCAGGTAACAAAAAGACATATCTCCGATAAAATGTAAGAATATTGTTAACTACTATACCCAGCATGCGGACAATCGAATGTCCCGTTCCAATATCCGCTTACTAGATAGATATCGTGTTCTAAGTTAATTCTACATTTTATTGGAGAGACGTCTTTCTACTACTTGAATGTGTATGTAGTCGCTTCTTATCCTATTTCGCAGTATGGCAATGAATACTTTATTGATAGCGTTGACAAAGTATTAGTTGAGTTCGTAAATACTGCACGTTTCTTGCAAATTTTCATCTACAATATATGTACCTATGTATATAAAATAACATGTGTCCAACAATTAATGTAGTCCTGCGTGGTTGTGGAATCAAACGTTTTTAACTAATTACTGTTTCAAATTGCACTAAAACAATCAATATTTGAGTCTTCAATTCAATGATGTGAAGTAAGAATCGACATTTATATTTGATTCCACGGCCATCCATGACTACGATAATTATTGGAGACATATTATTTTAATACTGTTAAGTATCCAATTTAAAAGTAAATAAAACAATACGTGATGACAATATGCACTAGTATAGCCATTGGAAAACGCTATAATTTTCCACAAACTAAAAACAGATAGAAAGGTTATTTGAAAATATATCAATATTTTTAGCAGTATATTGAATTAAGATATATATTTTATGAGATATTCCATGAATATATCGATACTCCTAATATATCGATATATCGTTGCCATCGCTAGTCAATACTACTTCCTATATCGCATAAAGATTTCACATAAATATTTATTTAAAAAAAATATTGTTATATTGCTTTAATTATCTTTTGAATGCTTCATAGATAATTTAAATGAATAAATAATTTATAATGTACTTCCGTTTATAACTTTTTATGCAAGAAAATAATTATTGGATATTTCTATATGTGCTTGTGAGAGAGTCGAGCTGAATTTATTGAGAATAAAAAGCACAGTTAATATTTTCTAGGATTTTATTTTAAATATGCTCAAAGTAATTCCCTTCAGCAATGTTACATTTCTTTCCACTGTTCAAAAGCTCCCAACCAATCATCTTTCAGAATACCTTCAAAATAAGCATGAACTGCGGCATCAATCTCTTCTTCTAACGAAAACCTTCTACCACGCAAATTCTTTTTAAGCCCACAAAATATGATGTTCTATTACTTTTATATTTTTTTCAATCCAAAACTGGAGAGTTAAAGCTGCCATATGGGACGATGCATTATCATGGTGCAACATAATTCCCTTGTCTGGAACTCTACTGAACACTTCAAGCAAATATTTTTCAGTGAACCATTTAGCTGTAACTGTCGTCTAGCTTCATTACCATCACTAGACCCGTATTTCTGAAGAATGCCGCATACATAATTTTTGCATAGCTCGCTGCTTCTTGGTCTTTGTTGGAGTTTCCTCATCTTCCTGAATCCATACACGACTCTCTTGGCGGGTAGGTACGTCGAAAAAGGGAATGTAAGTTTCGTCACCTGTCACTATTTTGGAAAAAAAATGGTGCCCGCCACTATTTAAGAAATTTAAAGTTTCATGATTTTATGATTATTCTAACAGCTGAGGATCTAATCTTGAGTTAATGCTCTGTTAGTGCATAAGTGGCTTTATTGTCCTCTCCAATTAATTTTTTAACAGCAGCAATGTTTTTATCGGTAGCAGCCGTAGGAGGAACCTTGCTCCTTTTTGATGCTGAACAGAACTCCTTTCGCGTTCAAATTCCTTATGCCATGGGTAAGGAATGTGCTTGTTCACTAAAAGTCGAATCTAAACTCTTTTTGCACTCACAAGCGCTTAAACCTTTTTTAAAATTATAATACATAAATCATGATTCGAAAACACTCTCTAGTTAATTCCATTTTTTTTACTTGTAATATTGCTTTAAGAAATTAGTAAGAGTTGCTCTAAATAACACTGTATGTTTTGTTTATCACGACCTACTAGATTTTCTTATTCTCAATAAATTCAGCTTTACCCTCGTAACAATGACCACTGCATCTTACCAAGAGGGAACATAAATAATATGATGCAATAGGAGCAAATAAGCAATTATAAAACCTTTAAAAAGTTGAAACAAGAAGTTGGGTTTTTTAAGTTATATATTGAGAGACACAAATGCAAACTTTATAAGTATAAATTACTATATTAATACTCTCAGTAAGATTTAATAACAATAACCAAACAAAATAAAACATTGAAAATAACATTGAACATGAATTCACAAGAGATCCATTAACATTTTGCAAAATGTGGGGAGAATTGTTTATTTCATCACACTTTTCGATTATTCTTTGGGTGAGTTCCTGTAAATTATTAACGGACGTTTTAAAAATGGAACTTTTCAAGTAGAGCCAGAGAAAGAAATTCAAAGGAGTTAGATCGCAAGAACGCGGAGGCCATATGTTTGCCATATTTCTGCTAATTATCCGATCTCCAAAAAAGGAAATTTAAAGTATCTCTAGCAGCCTGGGCCGTTGCACCATCTTGCTGGAAATATCCAAATTGCAACTCGTCATGATGCAGTTGACTAATAAATGGATGCAAAATCTCTTCCCGATATCTAAGAGGTGTTAGTGTGCCATTAAAAGATATTGGACCTATCAATCTTCGACTTAAACCTATCCAAACACCATTTTTTTGTGAATGGAGTGGAGCTTCAATGAAAATATGAGGGTTTTCTGTACTCCAGATCCTCATATTTTGTGTCATGTTAAATGAAACCAGGCCTCATCGGAAAAGAAAGTTTTGTCCAACAAATCGACATTGTCAGTATTTCTCAAAAACCAATGATAGTATCTTCGCCTTGGTTCAAAATCTATTAGAAGCAATTCATGCACGGCAGTCGAACGATAAGGGAACATTTCCTTTCTTAGAATAGTTCTGCAGGTCTCGACAGAAAGATCAACTTGTTGTGACAGGTGACAGGATGGAAGTGCGAGAAGCATCAGTCATAATTTGTCTCACATTTTCAACTACCTCATCAGTTCTTACTTTAGGTCTACCCGATACCTGTTTTCTAGCTACACTGAGAGTTTCTCTGAATAGTCCTACGGAGTACTGAAGTTGATTAACAAATTTGTGGTTCAGAAATACAGTTTGTGGAAATTTTTCCTGAAATTCTGCAATACAATCAGGAAGAGAATAGGTCCATTCGCCATTGAATTTTTGGGCGTTTCGAAAGTGGAATTCAACCATAAAAGATTTTTCTTCCAATGTGAAAATCATTGTAAAATCAAATCAATAAAACATTTTTTTTTAAGTTATGTTTGTTTACTTTCTGTTTAAAGTACGGATCAAGTAAGGAACATAAGTGAACATGCGAAAAAATGAGAGCAACACACTAGATGGGAAAATGTTTTGTTATTATGTAAAGCATTTATAAACAGAGTAAACAACACACATAAACACTTTTTTTAATAAATACTTTTTTACGTCATGTCAATGAGGAACCTCTTATAATAGGATTATCAAAAGAGGTTGCATTCAAAATACCTATTCTAAGGGGTCCGTTATTGAAGGAAGCCTCAAGGAAATTCTATGAAAACGGACATTAGTAAGCTCTGCAGTATTTGACAGCTGATATATTCGGCAGTTCGTCTAATTTTTTATCACTATTTTTTTATATTATTTACACATTCATATTTTTAGGATGATATTTCTATGACACTATTGATATTTTGTTTGTATTTTTTAATAATATTTTTAACCTTTGCGAAAACCTCCGGTTCTTTTAAGCTTTCTCCAATTTGAAGCGTCCATCCCTTGCTTCTACAGCCAGTCAACTGTCACTGCAAATGTAAATACTCTATCTTACTAAACTCTTTTATTCCAATAATTATAAATCTATATTACTTCTGTTTGACGTTGCAGTTGGATAATCATTATATAAAACCTTCACAGTCAGCTACTAAAATACTAGTTTAGGTATTTAGGTAACAATTTTTCCTTAATGCAGACAAATCATTGCATATTTGTTATTTTATAGTGTTTAAACCATATTATAAAATAGTAATGAAAACTATTGTACTATTTTTTAAGACTTTATTAAACACTCTCAGAAACAAGAATAACTTTTGTATAAATACGAAAAGCTACCACAAATTATTCTACTTATAGAAATATAAAAGTAATATTTTTACACGCATTTTTAAACCTATTATAGCAATTTTCTTAATTAAAAACTTTAATAAATCAAAAAGGTATGAATTGGTGTAAATAATCAATAATAATACACTAATTTAGTTGTAAAAGGCATATGTGTTACTTGAACGGTTTGCCTTTCAAACCAATTTAATAAAGTAATTTGATATGGACCAGACAAACGACTTTAATTAAATCATTCAAAAGAAGAAACTTATTGCAGCTTAGGTTGTAATCTCGAGCTTTTGCTTTTCAAGCTAAAGCTCTGGCACCTGACTTGCGAATATATAACTATTTAATTGTTTCCTATCATAATCACGAGAGATTTCTATAACGTGTGGGCTTGCTGTCGCCTGATATCTCAAACACATGTTGCCTTCGCTTTTATATGACCGCCTCGGGGAGGTATTTCTGCACGTATGTAAGTACCTATTCTGTACAGCAAATATTTATAAATTCTTCGCTCTCGGTAATGGTTTTGAGCTACTTTCCTTTTAATCAAAGCAACGGGGTATTTTCCCTTTTTTTTTCCTTTTAACTTCGACCTGTGGAATTATCGGTTTGGTTTGCTTACGTTCAATTAAAAACTTTCATTCCTTTCCTAATTTTATTTGCTATGTAAGAAATTATTTCGGAGATTTACTGATATTTTTATTCTGGCAACTTAATTAGTATTCTATATGAACGCGTACAACTATCTCAGATGATCTTGCTTTATTCTAAAAAAAAAAAAATTGAAGATGCGTCTCACAAAGTCATAAACTACCACTCGCCGTCCTTTTAAGGTATTCTAATTCATTTCAGTTTTGTGTAACACAGGGAGATGCCTACTTAAAATTTCAGAGCTTGCCACCGTCGTGTCCTGTTTGCCATATTTAATCTTGCGTATGTACTAAGGTACGAGGCTGGTTTTAGTAGGTACGTGTTTTTTTTCCCTTATTTTAATAATGCACGCACGCACGGCGGAAACATAAACTCTCGTTTGTAACTGATCCAGAATGACCATTTGGAGTTCTTTTACGACTCGCCTTTTGTTCTTTCTCGGCTGCTGCGTGAAATCCGTCCCTGCAAAAATCGTATGCACCGTTCACATTTAGAAAGTTGGATTGCATAAGTCTGGACTGTTATTACACTAACCTGGTTAATGGAAAACGTACTTTATATAATATTAAACGTCTAGATAATTTCGCTTAATTTATTATTAAACAAGTGCACGCCGCGGTCTTTCTTTAAACGTATAATTGCGAACCGTTTAGCGATTTGACTTCGAAAAGGAAAGTTAACTTGCACACGCATCTTTAAACGTCTTAATTACAGCAAGGCTTAATTACAAATTTAATATTTGCTTACTTAATTTGTTAATTGTATTTGCTGGTAATCTTTAAGGTATTTCGGCGGAAGAGATTTGCATTAAGTGAATGTTTGTTAGAGAGAGAAATTTGACATAATCATGGACGTTTTTACGAGCCTGTGCTTTTTCTCCTATAATTTAATTAACTCATCGTATGTAATAAAATTGAATAAATTAAACAATGCCGTGTTTACTTCGAAGATTCTCCAAATTCCAAGTATCTTTTTAGTATTAATTAATATGCATAATTTGTCATATTTAAGTTCCTTGGTGAGTAAACAAAATAACACTATTTAAAATAGCGAAGTAAAGTCATCGTTTTTGAACGCGGATTTATGAATTGACCCTCAAAAATATTTTTAAAAAATTAAAAATATTTAAACTCGACAAGAGAGAATAAACAAACCTATTAGTTTATTAGTTTCCCATTGCATATTCCAATTTCTATTTTCTGAAAACAAAAAGTGTATTTTTTTTCAATCGAAATCAATCGATTTTTTCTTATGCAGCGCTTTATTTTTTCACTATTAATTTCCTGGCGTATTCACAAATTCTTACGTCGTTTATAGTAAAAGTTCACGGTATTAAGGATATCAAAGAGAAGTCATCTTTAAATCGCACAGGACAATTGTAACAACTTTCATCAAAAATACACAGCGTGTAATTGAATAAATTGCAGTAATTTCATTCTCTTAAATTAAACCGGCGAGGAAATGCCGATTGTGTTGTGCAAAACTGCAAGGTGACTCATTTTTTATCGATCGATTCATCAACGGGAACGGACTTTTACTTTCGGTGACATTGATAGAAAGTTGGCGAATATCGTTTAAAACTTCAATCTCCCACTGTTTGTTTAAAGTACCGTTTTTCATTTGCGTAGTACGTGCCCCCGATACAATCAGGAAATATTTGTTTTAATGATGATGTCCTCAAGTAACCATTAAAGATATTTATTTAGAAATATTTTGCATAATTTCCAAATGTAATTGCAGGTTGTCATGCAATTTATTCAATACATCTTTTAAGGGAGTACATTGAATTATCTATGTAAAGGTTTGAAATTTTCGCATGCAGTCAAGTCATGTAGGTGTGCTTTTTGATTTATCTGATGAAGACCGAAAGTCATTGAATGCTGATAAGAAATATCGTTTACCAATTTTAATCAATCTAATGGAATATAGAATTAAGCTGAGTTGTTTGTAATCTGTCCTTTATAAAATGTATTTGATTTTGTCTAATCCATTTTAATAAGCGTTAAGTGTTTAATTAGTTGCTTGTTCAGTCTTTGGTTTGTAATTTTTATTTGTACCACTTAATATAGTCTAAAAATCGTATGTACATCCACAACAAAGAATCATAAGAATTTCATTAATAATAGATTTTATTTATAAAACCGAAGGAACTTAAGAACGCCAAAAGAACCGAAACAATTTTTCTTCGTGAATTTAATGAGAAAAAAAGTAAGTATTTTGAAAGCAGTTGCAATACAAACAAACATGTCACACTCTCAATTTTAAAATTTAGGCTAATGTCAAGAGTACTGTAGCAATATCCTGAGCTGAAATAAATCATTCACGAAATAAGTGGGTCAGTTTTCACGATGAACTGGAACTTGATTTGAAATGAAATAAAAATAACGACCACGCATTCCTAAACGACAAATACTAATTATTTCATTAGCAAGGTCCTTACAACGGAAAGTTCGTTCGCGCTTGAACATATGCCCGGCGTTCGTTAAACCTGAAGAATTCTTCGGATGAACTAAATATCGGGGGGCTTCACGTTGGTATTTATGTAACGCGCGCAGATTTCTAATTTCTGAACTAAACAGTTCGACAGACAGCATATGTTCAGTACGGTAAGACAACATTCCATATAAATTGACGAGTGCGAATGGAAGAAAGTTGTGCTGTGAATGTTGTTTTCGTTGTCCACCTCGCGGGCAATTAACAGATAAAACACCATCTCGACTTATCGTGGATTTCAATTATGTTAAAATATTTCGTTGCCCAACACGACTGATCGTGCAATTAGGGAGATGAGGTAATCATATTCCGCGTGCCGATGAATGCTTAATTACATCTGATCTCAGAGGATTTTAATTTCAAGCACGTCTTCCGCAATTAACCAACTGTTAATTACAACGAAGCAAATTTATAAAATGAAAGTAAATAAAAAGTTGGACTGATTTCGAACCACCGAAATAATAAACTAAAGCTGCAAGTCTATTATAAACGAATCATACTGTATGTATATGGCAGTAACCAATGTAAATTTCAACTCAACAATAATCGCAAATAAATTATCTCTTTATCTTGTAATGCGTTTTTCATAATGAAGAGACAGATACCGTCGTATCTTCAATGAGCCATTGTTCTTCAACAATGAGCCCGCAGAGTTTAGACATCATCCAAGGACGTTCCGTAAGTAATTGCGACGCGGTCACTGTGTTACCGTTCGCGTATTTTTTTTCTTTTTTTCTCTGCTGAGAAACGCCGTCAGTAATTGCTTATTAAGACTGTTTGATGAATAGGTTTTGTTGTAAAGTCTTGCGAACTGTTACGTCCGTTTCACGACCTTCCGCATTTATTTACTACTTTATTGCGTGCGTTCATTAGGGGGGGCTCATTACGACACTGGGAAGTTTGAAAAAAAGCGAATTCACTTACAATCAACGAGGTCTTTTTTTTTGAGAACTTTTTCTCTGTTTTGAGCAAATTTGGGCCATTTTTTATTCGTTGGTATTTGTATAATGCTAGACATAGGCAAAACTTAGAAGTAAAAGACAGCACCAATAAAAAACAGTAATACAGAGTGTTTCGTAACTACATGAAAATAAATTAAGCAATGAAATGAATGAATGAACAATTTTTTGTTGAACAAAGTGTTATTAAATTTTCGAGAAAATAAATAATTTTGTCGGACGGGTAAACCGTTTGAACGTCTCTGGTTTAAGTTTGTGATGTTTACGGAGAATATGAGTAATGTAATTTATTGTTAGTTATTGCCGGCCGGACCGGGTAATTTGAAGGTGTACGATGAGGTGGTTGTACGGAAATTTACTGAAAAAAAGGCAGAATTTACAAATAGTGAGATTGTTGACATGATTCTAGTATACGGTGAAAGTGGGCAAAACGTATTAGCGGCAAGGCGTTTGTACGTACAGCATTTTCCAAACGGACATTTACCAACCAGTGCCACATTTCTCTCTGTTGTGCAAAGAGCGAGGGATACTGGAACTTTAATGGCACGTCGCGGAAGGTGGAGGACAGCAGCGTCCACAACGCATCCTAAACAGAGAAGAAGAAATACTACAAATTATCGAGGAACATCCTTCGTTAAGTGTACGTGACATCTAGACAAACGCGTTTATCGTCCTACGTTGTGTAACACGCCCGGACGTGCCACCTTGTTGTTGACTTTACGGACAAATTAATTTATTAAATGGACCGAAGAATTTGACTAAATTCAAGGAAGCAATAAATGCCTCTTTCCTGAGGGTTTGGCCTCCGCAAAGGGTCAAAAGATGTTATTGCTAAACATGCGCTTCCTACTGGGGGTTGCTACCTGCTACAATTATGGTTTACAAGTGGCGCTAAGACTAATCGTCCACTGACCTACTCTAGCGTCAGCCTTTTAGGAAGCCTTTCCCTGAATATTCACCTCAATGGAATGACTTTAATGCCGTGTTCGTCTAATTAAAAAACACGGGCCCTACGTTGTTGTAATCGTGTTCTAATTCTGGTGAGACGGGGTATGAGTATTTTGAGAGGTGCAAGGTACTAAATACGTATCAATAAAATGCCAGGTGTGAGATTAATTAATTATTTATTGTAAAAAAAAAAAACGGGAAAACTCCTGTCACGAGATCTTAACGACCTGGGGACTTGAGCGTAAAACCGTAGATTGAAACAATGGATATCTTTCGCAATAAATTAAATACAAAATTCCAAAGAAGTACAATAAACTTTGCTTAACGCACTTAACGCCGAATATCGTAGCGATCTAATTTATTTCGATTCTCAGTTGGTGACTTGTTGCACACGCAATTAGGCTGTGTCAATTTTGTAACTTAAATTAGCTCAACAATTAATTTCTTTCCTTATTCAAAATAGCTTGGTCTTGGTACTCGTGTTTGCCACTTTAGCTAGTACTCGAAGACGCTATGAATAATCAACCAGCGCACGCACTGTGTAACAGTGTATATACAGTGTACTTTGTTATTGGAACTTTTTAATTGATCAATCCGATGTTCGGAGATGTATGTGGTACAAAAGGCCGCTCCGGCGATCAATTTGCAGGATAATCAACAGCAACAGCCGTTAGTTTTTCACGGGCGGAATAACCCTATCTCTAGCTCATTAACCTAATTAATTAGACTTCTGTGCGTAGGATCTTTGTCAACTACATGCTCCAGAGTCCTTCGAGGTCCTGTATGCAGATCCCTCTACTTCGTTTTGTATTCTCGCCGACTAAACCTATTATTTAACTAATTGTTTGCACAAGGACCCAAATGACTGTTTTCGACACTCCACTATGTGTAGTTTTGGTCCATTCAGTCGCTCGACCAATTGCCTTCAATTAACCTGCAAATCTTTCAACCAAGACAACACTTTAGCGCGCACACACAGGGCGTGAGAAAAGTTCTGTGAACAAGATGTCTAGTGATAGGTGATTTAAATTGTTGGCCTCGTAATTCTACGGAATTCGTAACGACTATTAGATTTGCCTTGATTTCTGAGCTAGACTGTGCTGGTCGCACTGTGCGTTTTGGCGGATATAACTTGCCTGACCAGAGGTCTTAGTTGCAGATAACCCTGTACAATCCAGAATAACACAGATAGCGTGTCTCCGAATTGCCGAGGATATCGCAAAAAAGTAGAACTAAATTGCAAAAAAAATACACTGTATTTGAAACCGAACAAAAGATTTTAGGTGTAGTTAATTTACTCTTGTTGATTAAATCACAGACCGCGCAAATTACTGAATTTATTGATTTTTTAACTTGATTCAAAAGCAACCGCAAGTACCAAAAATGAACCAAAGGATTGCCTGAGCAATGCAAAGATGTGACTTTACATAAATTCCACGCTACTGATTGATAAACCAATTAAAATAATTCTTACGCAAATTTATGCCACCAAGTATGTGAAAAGAAATAGAAAAAAATTCATGCAATTATACCTATTCCGTTCCGCGACGCTCACTTCACTAATTCACCCGCGCACGCTTTTTATTCGCGTCGCGATCGTCTCTCGCGGTTATTTATTTGATTGCCCTTTAGAATTCACTATAATTTTAACGCCCCGAAATAATGTGATTGAACTCTAATTATGCAAGCTAGATGAAATAAATTGCAAAGCACTCAAAAATAAACTTCTCGAGTTCAATTAAAATGCAGCTTTCCGTTCGGACGGCAGAAGCCGACTGTCTTAGTTTTTAATTTTGACTTTTCACGAGTGACTAATTTTGACTCCTCCCCCATCCCCTGAAGTAACTAAAAAAAAACCCGTCGGCCAATAAACGCTTTTATTTCGGAAAGGAACACACGCTTTTCCTCCGTTCCTTTTACATAACTCATCAATTTCTGACCGGCCCTTGACTTCACGGTGGCCGGCGCATGTTTTTCTTTCTAGATTCTTCAAAATAGCGACGCTATGTAAGTGTCGGTTGACAAATTTATTACTTCCCGAATGTACGCTTTTGAAAATAGAAACCCAGTTTTCTCCTATTGCCGATGCGACATTATACTTTCTAAATTTTACAAAATTCTTTGAAAGACTCTAAAGCGTACAATGACAACAAAGCGGCCCTGATTTATCATACGACAGTAATTCAACACTAGCGACAAGTGTCTTCAAAATTTTAAATAGCGTACCAGACAACTTTAAAACAGGCTAATTTATGGCCGATAGTAACTGCTTCAAGTGCCCTTTACGAACTATATGTTCTAAAAGATCAAAAAAATGAAATCGAGTCGTTTCCTGCAAGCTGCAACTCGTAAATTTCTCTTTGTAAACCAGCAAATCAAATAAATAAACGCAATTTGTTTTTCAATAAAATTCGCGACCGTTTCAGTTGTTTGGCGTATCCTTCGCGAACAACCTTCCGTACCATATTCAAAGAGTTCAGGCTTTGCTACCAGCCGACTATGCTCTACGCGTACGATTTTGTCGTTGGTTACTGCATAAACAACAGGCAAATGCGAATTTTGTTCATAATGTCCTGTTTACCGACGAAGCATTTTTATCAGAGATGGGGTGTGCAATTTTCGCAACATGCATTTGTGGGCTGAGGAAAACCCTCGCGCAATTCGTCGCGGCTATTTCCAACAACGGTTTTCTGTTAACGTGTGGCAGGTATTCTAAACGGCAATTTAATCGGCCCGTTCGTCTTACCGAACCATTTAGATGGTCTCCAATTTTCTACGAATTAATCTACCGGAACTTCTCGAGAATGTGAACTTAAATCTTAGAGCAACGATGTGGTTTATGCACGATGGGGCTCCACCTCATTTTCGACGACAAGTACGTGCTTACTTCGACAACTTTTTCCTGGCAGATGAATTGGAAGAAACGGCCCGATCAGGTGGCCTGCACATTCACCTGATCTAAATTCGCTAGATTATTATCTGTGGGGATATGTAAAAGCGTTGGTATACGAAGAAGAAATCAACACGTTCCAAGAATTGAACGACCGTATTAACGCCACATTTCTCTCTGTTCGACAACAAAACATGTTTCATAACGCTTGTGAATCATTACTTCGCCGGGCAGATTTGTGCTTACGAGCGGCCGAGGGAAGGAATTTTGAACACTTATTGTGACTCAACCGGCACTAAGCCAGAGACATTTATCAATGCGTTATCAGTTGAGGGTAAGTTTTATTTAGTTTTTATTTAGATGCATTTATACACACATCTCATGTCCAACACGCCATTATTTTTTATTCACGAATTTGCAAAACACCCTGTATAATAGGACATTCTCCAAGCAAAATGGCGCCTTGGATTCACTGAAATGTTCAAATGATTGCGTACATACCGGATGTTCTCGTACTTAAAATCGTCTGGGAATATACTACGTTATTCAATTTACCAACAACAATTAAATTAGTGAAATTAACCGAAAAGATAATGAAGGCGCCTTTTTCGTTTTCTGTTCCATTGTTGATTTTTCATCAAATAAATTCTACACATAATTAATGCGTTGGGAATTACTTAGTCTTTGGTCTCAGGAAGAGCTGAAGTTAATTTATGGCAATTAGCCCAAATGAAGTGATGTGTTTAACAGAGTCGGAATTTATTAAATGCAATCAAGGCATTCTCAAATATTGATTGACATAAATACGCGCTACGTAATTAAGAAAATATTTAGATCTTCGATTAACTTATACGGCCGACTGCTTTATTGGTAACATCTGTATTATGCCATCCTTAATGTCATAATGATCGATGGTTACGAGCGTTGTTTTCCATGCGATGGCACGCCGAAGGTCTTCCATTTCGTTTTAAATTGCAATACGCAAGCCTACCAACTGAAACAATGAGGCAATCATTCTTGATTACCAGGTTCTAGGAAAATACTAATTAGTTTAAAAGTATATTGCCTAGATGTACCGTTAATGAAGTAATTACCACCGTCACTCTTTAGAAAGCACCCTCCGGAGGAGACTGTATTTCACTGAAAATGAGAATCATAATTGCACCACATCAGATGCAACTGTCTCTCAAATAAAACAAAGATACACGATGCAACTCGAGCAAGAAATTTGCCACATTCTTTCTGTAACGCTCACTCATTTCTTGCATACCTACTTTATCTAATCCGGTGGTTTATCATAAGATTACATTCAGATCTTATAGATATGTTTCACGGCGCTCCATTTAAAACTAATTGTTACGAGCGAACGATGCCTTCGAAATTTTTCTCGAAAGTTGTAGCGAAACTCATAGAACTGTAAACTTTTTATTGCTCTTTGTTATTCTGTAAACTAATGTAGGTTTTTGCGTTTCAGGAGTCAATCAAAGGCATCTTATTTAGCATCTCGTCGTGATCGCATCGTACCAGATTCGGACACCGGAAGTTACAAGCGCACCATCAGCCCAAATGGTCACGTAATCTCGACGGAAGTGGTTCCGGAAACACCGTCGAGGATCAACCCAAGGGAAACCGTGTGGCCCATCAAACCATCTAAAGATGCATCGTACAAAAACAATAACAACCCTTGCATATTGCGGAGGGCCTCGATGTGCGACAATCAGGGCAAGAATCCCGCAATACAGACCCACGAGGACAAGGACGAAATGAAGAAGCCTCAGATGGTGTTACCCGACGTCCTTCCCGTCAATGCAAAAATCATGGGCCAACGTATTCAACTCAATCGTCCAACTCATCTCAGTTTATCTACGCATTTGGATGACCAATCATCACCAAAGAATCCCTCGAAATCTCCACCGTCCTCTCCACCTAAGAGTCCATCCAGGAATTCACCTTACACACCCCTACGTAGTACAAATCTTTCTAGTTCACCTTTAAGAACGCCTTCATTAAGAATGTCCCCTCAAACCAACTCAACTTCTACACAATTCACAACCACACCCTCCCCAGCAAGGATGTATCCCACTCAGAAAGTCGGCAGCACTCTCGTCCCATCCCCTTCACCTCAAAAAACATCCTTGCCGCCCGAAGTAAGACCCTCCTCATTATCTCTGCAAAGGTCTTTTGATGAAATGAAAATCCCGATCTCACCTTCATCTCCACAGAGAGCATCCCTTCACGAAGTCAGGCCGAGCTTTGCTTCCTCATCGCCACCCAGATCTTCCCCCCCAAATTTGCAAAAGAGTTCGCTTAAATCAACAGAAAGGACGACTCCCTCTTCGCAAAGATCTAGTCCTCCTCCTCTGTCTCCTCAAAACCCCGAACCTACTGCTCCGCAAAAAACCTCACCTCCGGAAATCAGACCTACCCTTTCTCCCAGCGTGGCCAACAAAACCACCCCTATCAAAACGCTTTCTCCAGTATCTACGCCATTACATACTAGTCCCCCCGCTTCACCAAAAGTCTCTTTAGCTCAAGCATCACCTCCTCCCAGCCCTAAGCTTCCCGAGCACCCTAAAGTAATCGAAGGCTTGCAAATGATTCAAAGGACTGAAGTCGTTTTAAGGGTCAACACGACTACAACCGACGCATCGTCTCAAACGGAAAAGGAAGAACTACCGCCGACTCCTCTACCCACACGGAAGAAGCTGCAAGAAGAGATTGATTGCGAAAAGTTATCTGAAGACTTTGTTAATCAGTTACCTGTTACGGATAGATTGAAGGGATTGTTAGGTTAGTGGTATTTACTTTTTTGACTTCATTAAAATCGATATATATTAAAAGTGCGTCCTTCACAAAGTCAATTGGTGGATTTAGAGTATGAGATCAGGAATTAATCTCTTTAAATGTCAAGTCTAATCCTCGTAATCTAGTTTATATGAAAGCTGAAGACGTCATACGTGTTTTTAAAATTGATTGAACTTGACTGGCTAAATATTTTTCAAAGCACTTGCACAATTATTTTTTTAGAAACTTAAATTAAATGAAATCCATTCATTCTAATGCATATTGATTAATAACCATTATGATAAAATGATTAGATGCGATTCAAAAGAGACTGAAACAACCAAGGAAATGTTTCCATTTTCTAAAAGAAATAGGGTAGAAGATAATGTTTTTTTTTTAATTTCAGTACCAGGTCCAGAACATAAAAAAGTGACCGATTATGTCACGGGGCTTTTCCGAATTGACGTGACATCACGTCCGCGACCTGCAAACTCTCCTTTCAGAAGTAGGAACAACACACCTAGCAGCAGCCCGCCTCCTTTAAGCACGAACTCTTCAACCTACATTACTACAACCAAGACCAGGTAGCCATCAGTTTATAATAGTGCCTACTTCTCACCCACATTTTTTTTATTAATTACATTCAATTCACCACCAGTGATACTATTTCTAAAATTTATAACTTCTTTTACAGCGAATTAACTTCTGTAGTGCCAAGTTTAGAACCAACGAGCCCTTTGTCTGCCACATCTACGTACTTCACAACTTCAGAGCCGAAAGCTAAATTTTTAACTAGATATAGTCAAGACATGAATCAGTACACTATCAAGAATACCAAAGATCTCAATCAAAAGAAGGTGAGCACGAGACGAGATCTCTAATTTTAATACTGCTTTATATCTTTAATTTGCCATTAATAATTAAAGATTTTTTTTTCAGGATGAATTAGTGAATCGCTTAGACCGTAAATTGCAAGTTCTGCGTAGCGAACAGCACGTGGTGACGGAAGAATGCCGAATCAACAACGAATTAGGTGAGAACGTCGAAACTCACATCTCACGCTTAGCTAGGCCGCACGAATTAGCTAAATTCCGTCTGCACGTCGAAGAAGTTGGAAAAATAACTAGTCTACTTCTCGGACTTTCTGGAAGGCTCGCCAGGGTGGAAAATGCCCTCATGGGAATGCCCGAGGATCACCCAGAAAAAGTAAGCGCACTTGAATTTTCTTGCAAACCTTCAAGTATATATGTTTTTTTTTTAGAGAATATTGGAGAGTAAGAGGGATAAACTCCTAGAGCAGCTAGAAGAGGCTAAAATGTTGAAAGAAAGTATAGATCGACGAAGCGTAAACGTATCAAATATTTTGTACAAATACTTAAATTCGGAGGAATACGCGGATTACGACCACTTTATAAATATGAAGGCGAAACTAATAATGGACTCTAAAGACATTGCCGATAAAATAAAGTTGGGTGAAGAGCAGCTGGTGGCTCTCAAAGAGACCCTGATCATCACAGACTGACTTGAACTACTATAAAACTTTAAGTGTGTAAATTTGCTTTAACGTTCGAGTTTTATTGAACGTGCCTAGTCCAGTGACAATTCCTTCGCTTTCTTGTGGATCTTCTCTGGATGGATTGGAGATAATGAAACCAGTGCAATACCAGGGATATTTTTATGTACTATAGTTCTATTTTTCTACTGTATTTTAAGTTCACATTCACACAGATTTGGTACTTAACGAAAAACAGTAGTGACTTTGAAAATATTTGTTGAGCGAAATATTCTGTTCTGTGTAAGCGTGTACGTCTTGAGTACAACTTTTATTCAAATCTTAAGGTAGTTTTTAATAATTTTTAAATTATTTTTTGTGATAGTAAAATTGTACGTTAACGAGCGCTCGCGCATCTGTCAACTGATTGTGAGTAAATTTTGAGTAAAGGTTGTATTACGTAATATCGGTAAGTAATGGATGTAAATATATTTTTCATTTTTTTTTAAGTAATTATTTTATTGTGTAGAATATTTCATTAGCAGATATTTATAGACGTCGAACTCGTAGGGTGTACCTCGCAATATCTACTTGTTAAAGCTTGTACTAGTAGATGGTTGGCCGCTTAAGTCAACTGGTCATCTCTTGCCATTTTGTGAAATGGTTAAGATGGTGGGTGCCAGGAGCAGATAGGCTGTTATACTACGTGCATTTCTCAATTAGTAATTATGTATTTATAATTTTAAGTGCAAACATCTTCCTACCAAGTATTTGATTATGGATTAGTTGTATAGAAGAAACGAAATTATAAACTATTTGAATTTTTGATACTCGACAGAGTAGAGCCAATTGTATATATTTATGTCTACGTTAAAAGAAAATCGAATAGAATGGTGCTCTGGTAAAATTATTGTTAATTGTAAGTTATTACATTGTGATCATATCTTTTGTGTTGAACCAATATCGTGTACTTCATGACTTACTTTATATTTTGTATTGATAAGATATTTACATATGTTCTATAAGTAAACAGACTATTTTTTGAGCTTTATGCCTTGCTTGCAATAAATAAATCCATAACACATTTTACTTTCTGCATTTTATTTCTTTTACAATAATAGATTTAGCAACAGTTTGTCGCGACATCTTGGGGTCGATTCTTGAACTAAAATTGTATGAGAAATAACGAATAGCTGACGAGACCGAAACAGCTACGTAGTTTCTATGTAACACTTGTATACACTTATGATATACGCGGCCAGTTACCACTTTAAACAAGAAACTACTGTCAGTATAACTCCCTTCTGTTATTTATGTACTCGTAGGGTTGCCTAGATTAATAGAGCACTGTACTATAGTTTGTTTTTAAACTAGGAGGAGTAATTTGAATTTCGCCCACCCACTGTTACTCCTCCTAGTTTAAAACAAACTATAGCAATTTTACAGTTTAAAATATTGATTGAAAGACGACGTGAGCATGGTTCTGTAGCTTTTCTATTTTTAACCTATTGGCACATTCGTTTTAATGAGTTTAGTATTTCGGAAACTTTCAAATTTCCCTTGCAAGGAACGTTTGCAAGAAAAATCAATATTTTAAACTGTAAAATTGCTATAGTTTGTTTTTAAACTAGGAGGAGTAACAGTGGGAGGGCAAAATTTAAATTATTCCTCCTAGTTTAACAAACTATAGTACAGCGCTCAATTAATCTAGGCAACCCCACGAGTACATAAATAACAGAAGAGTTACACTGACAGTAGTTTCTTATTCAAAGTGGTAACTGGCCACTGCATGTCATAGTGTATACAAATGTTTCTCGAAACTCTGGAACATCCACAAACCACACACTTCACCATTATTTATAATACTCTTACTGCACTAAAGAATTTATGCTAAATACTAAAAAATAAAAATTATTTTATTAGAAATAGATTAGAATTATTTGGCGGTAGGTCAGTTTATAAATAAATAGGTTATATTTTTTTGTAAGGTATCTATTGTCAAGTAGACAACTAATTGACAAATACAACCAAATTTACAATTCGAAAAATATCATTTTTTGACTTCAGTTGTATATTAAGGGCGCGTTTCAAATGGGGGGATTGCATTCTCTGCTTGCCAGATTGCATAAGTAAACATCATTTAGGATGTGGCGGCATCTTTTACTTACGAAGAATATTGTCTTTACAGTTTTGCCGTGTAGATGGACATATTGTAATACTGGTATTCTCCTTAAATCACAAAGTAGGGGGAACACAATAAAATTTGATGGCATAAGAGCTGTGGGGAAAAAGGAAAATACTCGCAATTCACAAATTACGTAGAATAAAGTGATTTGAGAAATAGTTTAATTTGAAATAAACGAAATCATATGAATTTATTATACAAATAATAATAAATTTATGAATAAGTATCTTCATTATTTTCATGAAATATTTGATTAGTAGTTAATTTATTTCTAACTCCAATAGATCAGTCGATGGAAAAAATATAATTATAGGTAAAAAGTGAGAACATATTTTTTTTATTATCTAATTGAAAAATTTAATAAATAGTAATATAATTATGCGTAAGACAATAATTAAATTTAAGTCGTTACTGTTGTACATTCTCTGGGAACATAAAGCCATGAGTATTTTTTATGCAAGTTATCAGTCACCAAAAATTTTATGGAAATAAAATAAAATTAAAAAAAAATGAATTAAACTAGTAAGAAAAACTCTTTACAAAATATGCCGTACGTCTTCAAGATGTATGCATCGCGTACAAAATGTACAGGGTGGGCCAAATTCGACACTTTTAATAGGAAACTCCTATTTTTAGACGAGTTAGACAAAAACTGACCTCGGTCCCTGGAGCTCGATTTTTAAAACAAAATTAATGGTGAAGACCGCGTTTCGATACCTTCTACCGTTTAGAAGCTACAGGGCGTTTTTCAAAATTCTACGATTTTTAAAAACCTTCATAACTTTTTTGTTTATGAAAATTTTTGATTTCTGTAAAGACTTCTTTAAGGCACTTTTTCATGCAGAATTCATCACTCCAAGTTATTTTTTTCCAAAGTGCTCGATATTTGTGAAATTACCTAGAACTTTGACTTTTTATATGGAATACCCTATATATTTTTACATTTCTGAAAAGAGCATAAAATTCTATTTACAAAAATATAAAACACTTGATATTTTATTCAAAAGATTTTTGAGTTGTAGAGCTTTCATGTTTTAATTAAAATTTTGATGGTTATTGCAGCATTCAAGTAGGCTATGGATGATGATAGCTAAATATTTTTTGAAGATTCAATGAGTCATAAAAATATAACTTTATTTTTAATAAATATAACGAATGAATTCTGCACGAAAAAGTGCCTTAAAGAAGTGTTTTTCATAAACAAAAAAGTTAGGAAGGTTTTTAAAAATCGTAGAATTTTGAGAAACGCCCTGTAGCTCCTAAGCAGTACAAGATATCGAAATGCGGTTTTCACCATTAACTTTGTCTTAAAATTCGAGCTCCAGGGACCGAGGTCAGTTTTTGTCTAACTCTTCTAAAAATAGGTGTTTTATATTAAAAGTGTCGAATTTGGCCCATCCTGTACATCTAGTTTTTAATAAACGTTATTTTGTGAAAAGGGTTTATCTTACTAGTTTAATTAATTATATTTCACAAGTGCTCGATACACAATACATTAGAAAAATGGAAAAGATTTAAAGGCGGCTTTAAATAATTTATTTCGGAACGTTTCAATATAAAATGATGGAAATTGTTTCCCATGTAAATAATAAATTTAATACAGTTTTCCAAATTTAGGCACCAGTTGGACTTGAAAACGAATGTAAAATGTATAAGCTACGACGTGATCATAAGTGGTATCAATTACTTCAGCGTACTTTTAAAAAAGAAATTCGATTTATTTTTTATCACAGAAGGATTTAATCAAAGTATTAACATGTATGGTGTGAAATATACAAGATTTGTAGCTGATGGTGACTCCAGTGTATTTTCAAAAATAAAAGCAAAAATGACATATGGTGACGAGGTAGAGAAGCTCGAATGCGTTAATTACGTCATTAAAAATTATGGAAAAGCTCTATATAAAATAAAATCGGACACAACAATCCCTGTTCTTATTCGAAAACGTTTAACTGTACAAAAAATAAAAGAATTACAAAAAATAGCACAGAAAGCGATATATAATAGCAATGGTAATGTTGATATGTTGAAAAAAGATTTGAGCTGCGGGCCTCTATCTCATTCATACATATTGCAAGAAGTACTTTTGCGACAGATGCGCTCAGTCGAATTCTGAAAATCATTCCATAGAGAGAAGTCAAATTCTTAGATATATAAAAGGTTTCTAATTGTTTTATTGTTTAAACCTACATAATTTCTTATTATACTTCATAACAGCACTAGAACTTGTATTACTGTATATACAGTAGGTACAGAACATTTATTGTAATAATTGTTTTATCACGATTTATTTCATTTTAATAATATATACGGACGCCGGATTCCTACGGTATTTAGTTGTAATTGGTATAGAATTTCAAATTGTATTCCCCTCGTCAGAATAAATCCGATTGGGTTCCCACCCTGATTCTCCTTAGCCTCCTAATTCGCTTTTATGTTCAGAGCCATCTAGTTCAACTCTAGTGAACCTATGCATTTCACGTATTTTCAAGCAAAATCTGCCTTACCAGCAAAACATTGCAGATGGTTTTAATCTACGCTATATTTTCTATAAATTCTTCAGAAAATGGATATTTTCTCGAAAACTATTGAATGTAGTCTAAAATGATTGATACTACTTATAGTTTATATGTTTGCCTACAACGTGATCTATTTCATTTCTTCTAAATTGCTATGATTATTTCTTAAAATAATATTTTCTGTTAATGTGTATGACATCGACTGTTTTATTAATTTATTTTAGAGTAATTTCCACTTCCATTTCAGTTTAAAAATAGATCACGTCGTAGCTTATACTTTGTAGAACCTTTTACATCCATTTTAAAATCATTGTAGTGCCTAAATTTTGAAAAAATATCGAAGTTCTTTCCTCCTATTATTTACATGGGAAGCAATTCCCGCCAATTTGAAATGAATCGTCCCCTTAAAATCATCAAATTATGAAGGTTACTTATGACCCTGAAGCCAGACCTGAAGTTTCCAATTTATTGGCCATCCACTCGGCGCTCAGTGGAAAACAGTGTTGCCAACCGTAGCGACTTGTCGCCACTATAGCGACTTTTAGAAACATGTAGCGGCGTAGCGGCGCCTGCAACAAATCAGCGAAAAGTGGTGACTTTTGGAAATGTTGTATGTCCATAATTATCATTATCATTATCATAATAAAACACAAGAACAATAAAATAAAATGAGTTAGGGACATTAAAGTTACATCCGCTTCATGGTCCTCTTGTGCACATGCGCATTAGCAAACTAAAATTTTGTATCTATCTCTGTCGGAGAGATCAGTAATTACGTTTTAAAATTCGATAGCGATACATGTACTCTATTTTCTTTGCAAGTCGGATGTCGGATCGTCGGATGCACCCTAATTAGTTTAGGAAATTACGAGGGAAATTGTAAGTAATTTACATTTTAGCGATTGTTTATTTTTTAATGTGTAATAAAACATTTTCAGTACTCACTTCGTCACTTCTCACTTCAAATAGACACTACTCAGCAAACTAAGAGAGCTAAAATCGAAACTTCTTATTAAATATTCGATTCTCTTTTATTTTGTTGTCTATTATGTACATATAATCATATAGGCCAACATTCTCATCTTATTATGTATTATTATATAGTTACCTATATTTTGTAATATAGCATTTTTGTAAATTTAAATTTGTTGTCAATTGTGTAGCGACAAAGTAGCGACTTTTAAAAATTTTTAAAGTGAAAATAGAGACTTTTATTTTAAAAAGTAGCGAAATTTAGTTGCGATTGGTTGGCAACACTGGTGGAAAATCATTTAATGATTGAAGTGAAAACCCTGAACACTGGAAAATATGTATGCCATAGGTGCAAGTGTTTTACAAAACTCTGGAACGACCACAAACCACATTCACCATTATTTATAATACACTTACTGTACTAAACTTAGCAAAATAAGATTCTAGAAATGTCAGTTACACTCTAGGCACTGAATTCGAATTCGAATTATTGAAATTCTATTACGAAAAGAACTTGGAAGTGTTGGAAGGTACAGGGAGATCGAAATGAATTGTCCTGATCCTACACTACTTTCCATGAGCTTCATATCAATATTTACATCTATTCCCTGAAGGTTAGAACGAAAAACAGTAACGTCCATAGAACATTCACGAAACTTACATCTAAACCTAACCTACTTAATAAAGAATATAATTATTGTTTAATCAGATTGCTATTGCAATGAAATAAACTATTTTAAATGAATGAACGGCAATGAGCTGTCAACAAAATCTTGGTATATCTAGTAACTTCCCCAGACCTCCCTAATCTATGCCTCCCTATGTCACTAACTTCACTTTAATAATTAGATGTAAATATCGATATCAAGCTCGTGGAAAACCAGAGAGGTGGAAAAGACTAGAGGGAGCACTACCAAATTTTGTGGTCCAACGCGCGAAAAAGTCGGGGGTAAGACGGGGGCAATAAACAGCTTCTGGACACAATCTTATACGAAGTGGTTTCCATGACACTGGCGTACAAAATTCTGCTATTGTCCGATTGAAATTGTAAGGCGCGTATGACGGCGATATTTCTTCTATAAAATTAGTGAAAAACTAATAGAGAAGTGTCGAATTAACCAATAAACATGAAAACAGGGCGGAAAACAGTTTTGTTCCGCTGTACGTTAACAGTTTCATCTGAACTAAAAGTAAATACATAAACAGCGGTAGCTAAGGCGTTTTTGAGATAAATTAATCAAAGATATTAACTCTAAAATGTTTTCAGTTTAATTTTTAATTCCAAATTGATATTAGATTTCTTTAAATTAAATTCATAAAATTGGCACGCTTATAGGTTATTTAAAGATTCTGAAAAATACAAAATATTATTACCCTCTCTGTGGAAAACAGTGTAGAATCAGAACAATCAATTTCGATCTCACTGTACTTACCTTACTTACATATTACTAAATAAACACACAAGTTGAGATACAAACACAAAATCAGGAATTTTTTCCATCAATGGATGTCAAAAACCGCCATATTGCAGAAACTGATTATCCTTTCGGAAATTGGTAACTTCCGTCAAGATTAATCGCGTTCCCTCACCGCGGTAGGTTTCCTTCTGTTAATGTTTTACACGTAGGCTCGTAATTTATAGAAGCATGGAATTTCATTTTTGCTTCCCGAATACACAGATAAGCAGGATAATTTATTGGCAACGCTGTCCACCACTCGATCATATCAACAAACAGTTTGACTATTGGTAACACTGAGGAAATTGTAACATAACCTTAAATCATTATTGAATATATAAGTTTTAAATGCGAAAAGATGTTAAGTAGCAGAACATTGCGATTAATTAAAAATAATTTGAGATTTACACACACTTCAAGAAATGTAATGAATACATTTATTGCAATCAACTTGTAATGCCATTTATAATTCTAGGTTAAAGCGGAAACGTCGAGGACTGATTTTCCAAGAAAGGTCTTCTCAGGAATTCAACCCACAGGAGCCATTCACTTAGGAAATTACTTGGGTGCGATAGTTCAATGGGTGAAGCTACAGGAGAAGGAAACGAACATGACCCTGAGTATAGTGGATTTACATTCGATGACTTTACCGCATGTGAATACCTTTGTTCATTGCTTATCAACGTTATTTATGTTGAAATTAATTCTAGGAACCTCATACTTTATCAAAGAATGTGCTCGAAATGACTGCCACCCTTTTAGCATGTGGAATTGATCCTAATAAGGTTATTTTATTTCAACAATCTGCATTGCACCAACATACTGAACTGTGCTGGTATTTAGGATGTGTAGCAACAATGGCAAGGTAAATATTCACATAATTGTTTGATTGCAATACACAAATTTTGATATATCAGATTGAAACATCTACCACAATACAAAGAAAAGTCTGCCAACTTGAAGGATATACCTCTTGGCTTATTTATCTACCCCGTCCTGCAAGCAGCGGATATTTTAGCCCACAAGTAAGTGTGGTACTACTTCATGATTGTAAAACCATAAATACATATGCATTATGCTTTTAGAGTGAAGCTCAGAGTTTGATTTTGACATATTTTTAGAGCAACTGTCGTTCCTGTCGGTGAGGATCAATTGCAGCACTTGCAGTTAGCTCAGGATCTAGCCAGGATGTTTAACGCACGATTCGGGAATGCATTTCCAATTCCTCACTCTCTTATCACTGGTATTCAAATTATTTTCTAATTGAGACGGCCAGACTTTTATTTGATGCATTTTAGAGACTGCAAAGATTAGGAGCCTGAGGGATCCAACTAAAAAAATGTCTAAATCTGATACTGATACAAGGAGCTGCATTTACTTGACTGATAAATTTGATAGTATTGTTAAGAAGGTCAAGAAAGCAGTGACTGACTTTACATCTGAAGTAATTTTTTTTTCTGCTTAGAATTAGTTCTCTTCATAGGAAATTAATTATGTTGAATTGTTAAAAGCAGGGAGATATATGTAAGCTCAAGAAGTATTTACTTAAGTTTTTGTGTTATACTGTTGTATGGTAACAGTGATTAACAACAATTAACGAATTCTAAAGCTTACGGTAGACATTACTTTTGTTTCCATGGCGAAGCCTTATTTTACTTTTTGAATTTATGCTAAATGCTAAAAAATAAATTCGTGGCAAGAGTATGTATGTTAAAGTTATCAACTTTTGTAGGTTACTTATGACCCTGAAGCCAGACCTGGCGTTTCCAATTTATTGGCCATCCACTCGGCGCTTACTGGAAAATCATTTAATGACATTTGCAAAGAAGTGAAAACCCTCAACACTGGAAAGTATGTAATCTAATGTATACTCTGAACCTGTTAACATGTATTATTGTTTGAAGTTATAAAATCGTGGTTGCTGAAGCAATAGAAGCCCATGTTTTACCCATCAGAAAAAAGTACTTTGAATTGATATCAGAGCCACAGTATCTGCTGGACGTCTTGGAACTTGGAAGAGAGAAAGCAGCTGCTGAAGCTGAAGAGACTCTCCAGGATGTTCGGCAAAAATTAGGTCTACAGTTAACTAGTGAGATACCTAAAGACAAAATTGAAATTACAATATGAACGGTTTTTTAATATAAATAAAACATTGTAAATAATTTTGATTGTTTCATTTTTGAGATAAGCACAAGTATTGTAGAATTCTGCAAGATTTCAAGAATTAAAAATAATTTACTTTCTTCTACTGCAGCTTTTTCAAGCAGTAGTAAAACAAATAAAAAAAGTGGACAGACCCCAGAATATTATTTAAAGTAGATACATGTTTGATTACATAAATTAATAAATTAGGGGTTACTTTTTTTTGTAACGTGAGTTCAATTAATAGGATGGATTTTTTAATGTGTCTCTAATTTAGGGCCGGTTCGATTTTAATGCGTTTTCTTCCAGTGTTTACCTGTGGCACATTAACGCAGTTGTCCTTCTCGCTCCTTGGGGCGTACGCATATCGCCGTGACCCGATCCTGCGCTCCTCCTGGTCGTCCTGCGTGCAGTGGTAGGATAGCGACGGGCTCGATCAACAAGTCCTGCGGCAGTCTCAGCGAAACGCCGCGCGCGCTTTTACCATGTCGCTTTCCGTCAAACTTAAACAATTTCACCTGCCCAAATGCAAAGGTGAGAAGATCGCCAAGATCGATTTTCGAGGTGAGTTTCACAGTTTTAGCACGAGTTTCAGTCATTAGGACCGCAAGAAAGATTTACGATTTAGAAAAATTTCGAATTTTAAAAATCTCGAAGTTTTAATTTTCTGCATATAATATTCAGCGATATGTTTCCAAAAATTACAAAAAGAATTATTAAACGCTATCGTTATCAGTTGAAACGGAAGCACAACCTATAGCAGAGGATGTAGACTCTCGTTATCAAAATGCGTCGCTCGTTTTCTTATTTTCATTGAATATGCAACAGTAGCTTCTTACAAACCGCTTACAGGCTAAGATATTATTTTCCCGGAGGATTCTCGACTAAAAACTAACCGATTTAATTAAAATGTAAATATCAAGTGAGCGTCCGTATTATACTTTTAAATTTTTTCGAGAAAATTTTATTGCGTTATCTTGAATTTATATATATATAATCAAAATCCCTTGATACCACATAGTGGTGTAGGGTGAAATATTTTCTATTCATCGATGTATAAACTGTTTCCACTCTTTTCTGTTCATTGCTAATTCTGTTGCTTCTGTCCAGGTTTTTCTTTTCTTTTCCAGTAGTCTCCCTATTTCTTTCTCCCATGTTAGTTGTGGTCTCCTCTTCTTTTATTTTTCTGTATTTTAGCTAGCCATATCCTTTTAACAGGTCTTGTTTCTTCCATCCTTTGTAAATGTCCCCACCAGCTCAACTGTCTTTCTTCAATAAACTCAAGTACTGATTGTATATCTAAATCTTTTCTTATATCGACATTTCTCATTCTATCAGCTTTTGTGGCTCCTCTAACTCTTCTTAGATATTTCATTTCGATCGCTTGTATTTTATTTTTCTGTTTTCCATTGATGACCCAAGAATCACATCCAAAAGTCAGTACTGGTCTGTATATAGATTTAAAAATTTTTATTTTCGTTTGTCTTGAAATTTCTTTTTTGCTTATAAACTTATTATTCATCGTGTAGAACAGTTTCAGTGTGTTTTCAATTCTGTTTATAATTTCTTTTTCTTGTTTACCTGTGTCATCTATCGTGACTCCTAGGTATTTAAAAGATTTTACTTGTTCTATCTTTTTCCCTTCTATCTGTACGTTTAGTTTATTTGTCTCGTCTCCGATTACCATCACTTTTGTTTTTTTTATGTTCATTTTCATTTCGTTTTTGTTTAGTTCTTTGTTCCAAATTTCTAGATTTTTCTGTAGTTCTCTCTCATCTTTGGCCATGATCACTATGTCATCTGCGAAAGCTCCTTCTGATATATATACAGGTTGTAAATTTTTATATCCTACATGTAATTTTGAGCTTTCTGCTGAGCATTTTTTTAATATTTCATCCGTAAATATTATGAATAAAATAGGGCTTAAACTTCCACCTTGCCTTAGTCCTCTTTCGGTTATGAATCCCTCCGATATATTGTTATTGCTGATAACGTGGTTGACATTTCCTTTATATATTTTCTGAATGATTTTAATAGTTTTGTCTCGGACTTGTTTTCTTTGTAAAGTTTTCCATAGTTTTTCTCTTGGAACTTTATCGAAAGCTTTTTCCATATCGATAAAAGCTAAAATGTTTTCTTCTTCTCTTGTAGTCTCTTCTGCGTTAGTTGTTTGATCGTAAAGATATGGTCCTGTGTGCTTCTTCCTGTCCTAAATCCACTTTGCGCCTCGTTCAAGGTGTTTTCGAGTTTCTCTCTTATTCGTTTTTCAAGTATTTGTTCGAATATTTTCATGATTGTAGTTATTAGGCTTATTCCTCTGTAGTTATTTGTGTTTTTTCGATCTCCTTTTTTATGTATGGGTACTATTAGTGTTATTTGCCAGTCTTTTGGTATATGTTCTTCTGTCCATACTTTATTACAAATTTGTAATAGTAATTGCATTCCTCTTTGTCCCATGTTTTTCATCATTTCTGTTGTTATTTTGTCGTAGCCTGGTGCTTTTCCATTTTTCAATTTCTTTACCGCAGTTTGTAATTCTTCTATCGTTATTTTTTCGTCCTTGTCTTCTTTTTCTATTTCTGGTATAAATATTTCTTCATTCTTTTTGTTTGGGTCAGGGTTAAGTAGCTCTTGAAAGTGTTCTTTCCATCGGTTCATTATCTCTTTTTTTCTTTTAATATTTCTCCACTTTTGTTTTTTATTTGAAAAGAATTGTGCGTCTTTTCTGTCTTGAAAGATTTTAATACTTTATAAAATAGTTCTTGATTTCCCTTGCTGTCTCTTTCTATCTTTTCGCCAAATTTTCTCCAGCTTTCTGTTTTAGCTGTTTTTACTAGGTCTTTTGTTTTCTTTCTCTCATTTCGATATATTTCGTATTTTTCTAGTGTTCTACTTGATAGATATGTTTTCCATGCCTCTTTTTTATTTTTTATCTGTGTCTTTAGTTCTTGAGTCCACCATTGCGTTTGTTTCTTGTTTTCTCTTCTTACAGTTATTCCACATATTTTTTGCGCAATTTATTAGTATATTTTTGAAAATGTTCCAGAGCTGCTCTCCGTTTATTTCTGTAGTAATTTCCTCTATATCTTCAATTTTCCTCGTTATTAATTTTTGGTATTTTTTTGCTATTTCTTTGTTTTTAAGTTTATATGACATTATTGTTTCCGTCGGTATTCTCTTCTGGCTTGAATCATTATTCTTCTTTTCTTTGATTTGTATTTTTTCTCGTATTTTTGTTATTACTACATAATGGTCGCTTGTTATTACTACATAATGGTCGCTTGAATTTATACAGGGTGTTAACTCAAATTGAGTAAGAAATTTTATTTCATATTTGATTGCTACGACGACGGATTAAAGTATATACCGGATGTTTGTATAACACCGTAACTATATTTAAAAAAATCATGATTATTTTTATTAAAAAAATTACTTTTAAGTTCTTGTAACGTTTATCTTTTGTTTAATGATTTTTCTGTGAGTTTTCTTGAATAATTCATTCGCTCGGAACATTCCACGC
This sequence comes from Serrognathus titanus, assembly GCA_039766575.1. Lineage (NCBI taxonomy): Eukaryota > Metazoa > Arthropoda > Insecta > Coleoptera > Lucanidae > Serrognathus > Serrognathus titanus. The sequence goes on from CM077911.1 coordinate 4,909,546, forward strand.
ACAGCACAAGTTTAATTAACAAATTTTTTTATGGAAATTATAAATCATTCGATGACATCAAGTGGTTACGTTAGCACTTCATTAGCAGAAAAAATAGTTCAAGTCCGGGACCGATGAAAACGATTCTGGAATGGTGTATGTAAACGGATGATTAATTACGTTTTCTGACATCTGAATGAAACCGTACACGCCATGTACGTACTACACCGATCAATAATTATTATTTCTTGAACGACCTATGACATTCCATCAAAACTTTTACGAGAATAATCCATAGAACCTCAAAAGTAACGCCATGCTTTTAGGGAAAGTTGAAACAAATTGAAAAGAAACGAAGAATAATATAAACTCCGGTATGTCCTCAATAACAAGTTATTTAAGCGAAAAGAAAACAACTAAATTAATTTTTATTTATGGAAGCGAATCGTTTAGTTCCTGTTTGTAAAACTTATTAATTCCAGGAAAACCTCAATTTTTTTTGTTAATTGTATTTGTTTAAGTATGTAACTCTGAATAACGAAGGTAGGTAGGTACAGAATAAATGTGGCCATTCGAGTTCACAGAAGTTATAATTCGAAGAGGCAAAGCCCGAAGCACGTAAATTATAAAAGCCTTAATTAAAAGTTAATTAATTAATTCTGTACCGTCGATCCCGGAAATTATAATTCATCAAAATTAAAACAAACCGCAGACTGTAACTGGCTAATTTTAAATTAATCCTTTATTTATTTGAATGATGTTTTTGCTTTTGTGTGTGTGTTTCCGACGAGAAAGTTGTCTAATTGTTAGTGCCCGAGATTTATATAAACTGATAAACTGTACGTTTACGTGATTGTCGGAATGCAGGGTAATCGCACTGTCGTGTTGACTAGTATAGTGCAATATAATTTGATGTTAACTTCCATTAATTCTATTAATTTACAAATGTCATATCCCAACAGCTTGACTAGGCAAACACAATGTGATTTATTTTAGACATAAATTATGCACTGCCTGCACATGAGTTTCATGATAAAACTTGAAAAATAAAATACTTTTCTTTGTGAATAAATCGATTATATATTTTAACTTATTATTTTAAGAAATTATGTTTAATTAACTTTCTTTAACTAAATTACATATGCCCAGTAAAATAAAATAAATTTATATTCTTTTTTTATGATTATTATGATTTTCACACAAGATCATAGTTGCTGATACGCTAAGAAATTCGATACTTTACTTTGTTATCTAACACGTAATCGTTCTTCCTTTTGGAACGTTCAAGTTTGTTTGAAATTCCAGTCGCAAACTCAAATAAATTTCAATGGATAACGTGTCCTAAAGAAATTCGAAGGAGAAATAATTCTTTTATGTTCTCGTATGGCTATGTAAATACTAGATACAGATTTAAAGACTAAATCGGCGATTTTTTCTAGTTTTCCAAAGTAAAGTCGTAAAACCGACTTCAATTTGTCTTCGTCGATGTATACTTTCGTACGATTATAATTAATTAAAAATCAATATAGTCTGTTTGCTTTAATCAGGGGGATTACTACGATTTAATTTAAATTAGATTTATAAAATATCAGCTCGTCATTTGTCGTTTGCAAATGTTTTGGGGCGGTTGATAAATAAATCATTCATACGTCAATTTTTTTATGGAGTTCTCATTTTAACTGAGAACTTCAAACTTGTTGGTTTTTGTTTTCACTCAGTATTGGTTAATAATAAAAAGTTTAACACTGTCTACTATATTTAAACCTTGTTATTAACTTCAAACCACCTAGAGCTAAACCGCATCTCTGTTTTAATTAATCAACTCTATAAATGGGGCACTAATTGCAAAACCGCAATATATCTGCAACGTTCAATTCAATTTGCTTAAGCAACACTGGGGATAACACAACTCGTCCCCCTTATTTGTCTTCGTTCTACATCCCTCAGAATTAACGGCGTTATAACTTTTTGCGGATCTGACCCACATAAGTTTTGCGTATTTCTTTGCGACATACTTCAAATAAACTGCAAGTATTTTGCTGCACCAAGCAACGCCAAATTTATTATTCTTTTCCAAGAATAAAATTTATTTTGTTTTATTTCTAACATTACGATATACACTGCTTAGAAAATAAAAGAAATGTAAAATGTAAATTAATTTTTATACAAATTTTACTTAAAATTTTGAAGTCAACAAAAAACAATGGCTACTTTTCTTTCTTGAGAAACAGTAATCAAGACACGCGGAGAAACGTTGAAAGTTTACGTGAACTTCATAACTAAATCGCTTGGGTTTATAAAGTTGTAGTCTTGAAACTTTAACTAACAATAGTCAATAGGTATTGTCAGTAGTAGTTTGAACTCAACGAAATTTCTTTAATAAATTACTAATGGCTTTGTTTTGTCAATCAATAAACAGAGCAACAATGTAAGACATCCTTGTGCACAAAGTTGAAAGCAAATTTCCTGTAACAATTCCGTTAACAATTCAATGCATTTTGAATGACCAATTATATTAGTTATTTCGTTTAATTAAAAAGATATGTCTTGTTAAAATATTTGGGACACCCAGTATTTTAAAACAAAACGTCTAAAACGTCATCTAAAACATTAATTGTTAATTTTACAAGTTGTATGTGTTAGTAATATAAATAATAATAATGATAATATTACTGTGACAGTGGAGATGGCAAAACCAAAACTGAATTTTATAACGTGATAACTAAAACTCAGTAGGTAGGTCACAGCACCTAAGCAAATTCAGTTCTTTTCTCTTCTTGGCATCACGAATACTAACCATTTCAATGGGGTTCTATGTATTAATATTTAGTGTAACCGTTAATATTTTGTGTTACGTTAAGTGTTGTGTATGTGCAAGTTTCAACAACACCACGATGGACGTTTTTATAGTTGCTGAAGCAGATATATAAAAATAAACGTAACCGAATGTCTGATTTCAATAATAATAATCCACGTTTTGTGTGGATCCGTGCCTACATTGTTCAAAGATGCCAAATTTAGAAGAAATTACGATCGAGATATATCAAACGAGAAAGTTTGGTAAATTTGCCTGCCTTGCGCATCCTAAACCTTCACTCAAACTTGCTGAGTAAAATTTCACAAAATACTTTCACCCGTTTTCTTTGCAAACTTTAGAATTGAGCCACAACAGAACTTACTGTATAGAAAACAAAGCATTCATCATCGACATATTTGAACATCGACGATAATAAAATAGAAAATATTCCCACTGGATTGGTTCGAATCGGTTTTAATTGCAATGGATTCCTCGAGCATCCTCTGTACAGCTGTTTCGGCCCTATTCGGGGCCTCGTCAGCAGAAGCGTAGCTCGAGAAGTCCATTGCCAAACCGACCTGTCCTAGTTATTCGCAAATGCGATGTAATAGTAATAAAAAGTTTAGATCGTCACATACAATAATGCAATACTAGGTCAGAAAGCGATCGCAGGATGTCGCGATCTGAACTTTTTATTGAAGGTGTAACAATAAATAAATATCATGAAAGCGGGAAGTTAATATAGAGCAACTGCAGTAAACCATATTGTATATAAAATCTTTTCTTGCCAGACGAAAATTATGAAAATTAACTAAAATTGTGTAACTGGCAATATAAGAAAGAAGTTATACATGTATTTCGGCCTCATTGGGCCTCATCAGAACTCTGTACCTTAAAAAAATTTGGTTTATTGAAAAATTTAGAAAACTTACCCCATTTTTTGAATTTCTAAAATCCCAAAAAATAAAAACTAGAATTAATGATATAAATATGAAAATCTTTTGCAAAGTATACAAGGAAAGCGATTGCATTCTCTAGTAAAATCACAAAAGTGACATTTTTAAAATATTTGTTTGATGTTACTAAGGCCTTAGTAACATTAAACACATACTAAGGCCTTAGTAACATCAAACAAATATTTTCAAAATGTCACTTTTGTGATTTTACTAGAGAATGTATGAACTCTTTCCTAACACTTTCTATATTGCCAGTTGCACAATTTTAGTTAATTTTCATGATATTGTATATGTAAATTATATTTTGTCGTTCCTTAGATCCGGGTGTATTTTGTAAATTGTGCGAAAGAAAAGTCATACCCAAAAAATGCGTGCTATCCCAAGAACATAAATATCACTAACACGACAGGCGAAGTAAAATTACAAAATCTTCTCGACCACATTGAGACATTAAGATATATTTTACAGTTTTCCTAGTATTCGTTTCATTATCCTTTGTTGGAAGGTTCTATATCTGCTTTCCTCATTAATTTTTTACTCGCAATACGTAAGAACTGCGATTCTTTGATGAATAAAGTGAGAACATTAAAAACCTCCAAATTTGTGAAAGTCATAAATTGCTTAGTACTTTTGCAATTTTGCACGCCCTTAACATAAAATGTATTTTAATAATCCCAGAAACACATTTACTCCCTTAAAGCACGACACTGGTTATATTTTACAATAAATACAAAATTTCCGCTCATTTTAATTCGACGGAAGTGATGGCCCCGTAAAACTTAAATGTAGAACACTATGAGACGCGTTGAATCACAGAGTTGTTTCACTACACACGCTTTTGACATGTACTGTAGGCAAGGTTAGATTCTTGTGAAATTTTCTGCGATTAGAAGAGGCGGAATCTGATTAACAGTTTTGATGTTCTCGCCTGGGGCCCTATCCTCAACCAGTTCGAAAATTACGTCAATACGTATACCAATTTTTTAGAATGGATTGAGAATAGGACCCATATTCCTTTTTAGGATGGCCGCCACTACCTTCTTTTCTTGCAACTCCACCAGATCCTCTAAATAAAGCTACATAATAATTTAAAATATTCGCAACAGTTTAATAATTTCTCTTGAAATTCATCTATAGTCTGCTTTAAGTACTGTAATCCATGCTTTGCGAATACGAAAAACGTGTGCTGCTGCGATGCACAACGACGAAGCTCCTTGTGAAGAAAAAATCGGCGGTCCCCAAGAGGATGCACTCGAAAATTCAGGTGAAGCTTTTCCCCGTAATGACGTACTCGATGCTGACGTTGATCTTCTCGGCGAAGCTCTGCAAAAAGTTGATGTCTGGGCCACGAAATTTGCCCTTGTGCAAAACGTTTCTCGGTGGATCGTCGAACATAGCAACTTTCAACGCGTATCCATTCACATCTATGAAGATTTTGAAATTTCCGGGTTTCTCGGTATAATTTAGAACGTCATCGAAGAAAGGGTTGTACGAGATTCGTTCTAGGCGATGGTAAAAGAACACTACAATGAAATTTTGCAAATTGTTTGCCTAGATTACTTTGAGCGTATCGTACAGCTAAACCAAATTTCTCCACGAGCTCGCAAATTGTAAATTGGAAGTAACCTTTGGGAGCCCAGAATGCGTAGACTTGCGCTTATTCGAAAATCACTGGGAATTCCTGCACTGTATTTATGAAACTGAAGGCGATTTTGATTCTGGGCAGGAAAACGCTGGTATCCGGAATCCACCGTTTCTTATACGAACGGGCACTTTTACTAAAGTCTTGATGAACCAATTTACTGTGGGGCCTGTGTTGTTATCTGTGGTGCCAGTAAATGCCACAGCTTGATAAATCGAAGACAAATTCAGTTTCGCGTTAGTTAATTATTTGATTTCGGTGATGAATCTCATTTCTTTCCGGGGGATGTAAACGACAAAGTATTACATGAACCATCACCAGAAGTATATAGTTTCTGAGCATTTTTACGTTTCCACGAGCAGTTGTCGACTACTTGCAACAGCGTTAACGCAAGGGTACTGTGGCAGGGCTAAATGATGAACTGCGATTGATTTTATTCTATGTCCAAAGGCTTTTTAATTACTTACATAAATTTCGGCGCGTTGTAGCTAGTTTTATTTTATATTTATAATGAAGTACCTCTGCTAACACTAAATCCGTACCCAAGGGAAATGTACATCAAGCTAGCCCTTAAATGTAACAAATCCAATGTGATTATGGCGTTTGATGTTTCAGGTACACTTGTAATTTGTCTTCTTTTTTTTTCCATATGTACCAAGCAATACCGCTCTAAACCACATTAAAATTTCGTTTATTTTAATAATGTAAGGCGACTCCTTGGGAAACCCGTAGCTCCGCAAACCTGTCAAAAAGGGTTCCTCGATCATGTAGAAAACTGGGGGGAAACGTATTTTCTCCGCGATATTCCCGGATAGAGCATACGGATACTCAACATCACCTTCAATTATCTTATGTACCAACAAATTTTTCTGTATGACGTATAACTTGTTTTCGGTGTAATTTGAGTCCTGTGAAATCTTTCAGAAGAGCGTATTTGGGATTAGTATATTATAGTCGCTTTCGAGTAATTCCCCTATGGTATCGATGTCCGGATGGTGATGGATCTTGACCAAAGTACTTGTTAGTTTACTACTGAAAGCAATGGTTGTGACCAGGTTTAAATACAACCAGAGCAAAAAGCATAGGCGTATAGGCTCAACGTATTTCCAAAATTTGCTTACTGGATATCCCAAAAATATCTGGAGTACTTGGGAATATGAATTTGGTGTTGGCAACACTTTGAATATGACATATACCAAAAGCACGAGTCCCATGAGTAAACCCCAAAAGTAAACCAAATGGATTTATCAAAAAAAATCATTATGGTTTGTTGCATACCACCAGGTTTCTTGTTTGGGACGAGCAAGACTATATTATCCATTCTATGGGGATATAAATACCTGCGTCTTTTACTATTACTCAAAGTGGTGAAGGTGTTATAGAAAACAAATTGATTTTCTCAGTCATTACAGCTCGTTTCGATCTTGCCCAACTAAATATCTTCAATTTCGCGTTCAGCTTCGCAGCAATCGTAGTAGAAGGCATCGTATTCGGCCATAAAAATTTCAGCATCATTGGAAATCATCACGTTGATCATATTTTCCTCCATGTTGAGCAACTTGTCGGGGAAGAGATCTTCGCTACGTGTCATATTAAGCATGTTGTTCCTAAATGGATAGAATTTTGAAGCTATCACCGTCGTGACAATGACGTTGAGCAAATTTTGCGTCCAAACGCCCTCGAGCGTCTTGTTCACTCACCTTAAGCTCCGCACGCTTTCGCAAACTACGAAAATGTAATCATCATCCACGTTCAAGGGATTGTCCACGACGAAATTAACGAGGGTGTTGTAGTGTTCTGAATGGAGTACCTCCAAATTGCTTGGACTTGTATGCAGTATAAAAGTAAGATTCCACAACGTAAGCTTTCTGTTCAGTTATAAAAACCACTTTGTCAAAATATAAAATAAAAATTAGTTCAATTCAGCTAGTGCTTTTGAGTTAAGAACGGTTTGGTGCAAAACTGATAAATAAAACTCGATGTCAAGTCGATAGCAAGATCTGTATTAAGCTAAGACATGAAATTTTATTCCATAGCTGCCCGTGACCCGAAATTTATTGAATCATTTTCCGGATATACAGTAAATGGAAATTAATTTTTATACACATATATTAAACAAGTAATGTCTTTCTAGGTATATCAAATTTTATGTACAAAATTGTACTAAGTGCTTAGAATCAATTGATAAAAAAATTGTTCAATGTTATCAACTCTATCAAAATATTGATTGCATTTAAGTAACGTTCTTCTCGGTGGAGGGCTACGGGTTATCTACTATGAATTCGGCAAAACCTAACTTTAAGATACATTAGATTTTGTATAGTTAAGTTATTTATCAACCCAAAAGTTATTTTGAAAAGTGCGGAATTTTTTTTTTGCGAAAAAACGGAATCATTAATTTCATGCGACAAAAGTTTGGATGCGATATTTATTTTTTAATCACTGACAGTAACTTTGACAAAACGGTAAACGATAAAAGATAATTATGTGACAAGAATAGATATAAAAAAATCGCTAATTGTGTTACTGATTCAATGCTTCAATTTTCTCTCATGATCTTTTCTTAAAGTACTCGATATGAAGGTATTATTTTAAGCAAAGCAGCAATATTTTGAAAAGTTCTCGAGCGATGAATTAATTTTCCTTTGCTTCACGAAAGCTCGCGTGGTTAAGGTCAGGTAAAAACGAAATTTCGCACTTGAATCGAGGCAAATCTCTTCTAGTTAAAAAAAAATCCGCTCTCGTTTACACCAGATGCGTAATCGCACGCACGAAAACTCAATTTTAATGTCAAAGGCTATCCGAATGTTATTAAACGCTTTTGTGCCAAACACGTAACAGAGCTTACTGTAAGGAAAAAGGGTGGTTTATATTTTGTCAAAACGGTTCTTAACCAGAACACGAGATTTCTAAAATAGAAATCTTTTACAGTGAAAATTAAAAGAGATTGGAACTCCCTTTCTAAACTTTACCACCCTTTTAACCAAAACTTTTCCAAACCAAATCAAGACGCAAGAAGCGACTCCTTTGTTAGTAGCGTTTCTAGTTTTAGCAAATTTTTAGCCAGCAATCGTTCTTCCCGCTCTCGTTGGACTTGGTTTGAATTTTAGCCCTTTTTACCCTCAGACTTACTTATTTTGGGTTTGTTGGATCTTTCTCCTCTCCTTGTTCGACTTATTAAAGATTGATAAAAAAATTACCTTGAGATTTTTAAATAAAAATTCGAAAGTTTTAACAAATAAAATATATATTAAAATACAATTTTACGAGAACAAAGAATTTACAACAAATTTTAAAATTAACAAATCGTAACGAATATCTCCGTTAAAACACATGAAACTACAACAAGAACAAATATCAAAAAAATTACAGAATCAATAATGAGTTAATTTTAGGTAATACAAAATATCTGAAAATATTTATGACAACAAACAAAATATATAATTCGACAAGGAGGAGAGAGGTATAATTCACATAGAAAAATGCTTTTAGTTAATTAACTTTTCTAACAACAATTACATTGAGCTTACCAATTTTTCTCGTATCCGAAATTTTTGGGGATACACTCTAAAGTTAGCTTTGCGAGACTTGTTTCGATTACGACGAACTTAATTTAGGTAAAACACTAGAACTGTGCGGGAAAAGCTTCTGCTTTTCCTGACCGCAACCGATGACAAACTTTTGGAAAATTTATAACAAAAAAATCAAATCCCGAACTTAGAAAAAATAATTTAAATTAAAATTTCGACGAGAGATTTAACGCGAACTCAACATAAGGAAACCGGGAACTGCAATTTTAACGAGATATTTAACGAGGACCAAACATAAGGAAACTGGGAACTGCAATTTCGACGAGAGATTTAACGCGAGCCAAACATAAGGAAACCGGGAACTGCAATTTCGTCGAGAGATTTAACGCAAGCCAAACATAAGGAAACCGAAAACTGCAAACATAAGGAAACTGGAAACTGGCTTATCTCCCTCGCTTAAGCTACTTAAAGGCTTGTCACCTCCTGGAAAAGTGAGGAGGGAAATTCTGCGAGATCAGCAAGAATTTGAATTCAGACGGTCCCCACAGTAGATTCCAATCGAAACTTTTCTCGTTACGAGAGGGCGGAAACGTCTCGTTTTTACTGAGTTTTACCCACGTCGGACGTTCAAGGACAGAGATGCACAGTGGCGTGATTTACTTTTGCTGAATCAATGGGAAAGGAAAATTTTTATTTTGAATTGAAAACGCATCCGAAGCTCTTAAAAGCGATACGAACATCCGGCTTCTTTCTAAGAACAAACAGAGCTGATAATCAAATGATTAAAATAAAATAAAAATAAATTAATTCAATAAATTCCCTAAAGCATTTTCTTAACGTATTATTAATGAGCATGAAATTTGGCAACTTTGCTTCCATTTAACCGATTCTCTATCTCTTATAATAAGCGAGATCCCCATGCTGGCCCTCGAATTTCAATCACCCTGTATGAGCCTTTGTCGCCTTCTCAAGCGTTTAATGTAAATTATGTATTTTATGTTACATTTAGCGGCTCACTTAATACTTACGGTGGTATGCGACTTAGCAGACTGAGTTTAAATTCTTTTAGGGCAGGAGGTTTTATTAATCAACGGAAAAACTTCACTATCTTATTAAAATTTAATTTATAAATATGATAAAAAAACCTGCAAGCGTTGTAAATTTTTTGTGTAAACCAAAATACATGTACCTGCATTCATTAAATAAAGTAATATTTAACAAACTGAATTAAATTTGAACTTTTTGGTGGCCATATAATTTGAGCGCGCGCGGGACATTTATTTTTTCTCCTTTGGATTTGAACACAGAAATGAAATTGAAACCTGTAAAACACGCCCCTGACTTTATATTAAAATTCCGTCAAAATTGAGTTGCAAGATTAGTTGCAAGTGGTATGCGGAAAATGTTGACCCACAAGAGTTATGTAGGGTACGACGAAATGAAATATTTCGTAGGTTTTGCATACACCGCACGAACTGAAGAGACTTTGTTATTATATGCACGTAAGTTGCATATTCTCAAAACAACGACCATAAAATAACAGAGTTCGTTAACAAATCATGTAAAATACCAAAAAATTGTATGAACGACTGTAATTAAAACGACATACAAAATTTAATCAAAGTTTTTTACTACCTTTATTTAAAAAGGAATATAATATCAAAGTAATCGATCTATGAGGATTGCAAAAGTTAAATATTTGTCTTTCTTTCAACAAGCTCGGTCTCATACAATATTTAAAAGAACGCGGAAAAAAGTACTTGCGTATCGAATTTATCAACTTCAATAACTAGCAGGATCGTTCGTATAGCCCCAGTTTCCTGGTGTATCTTAAAATATCGCCTAAACGTTGAATTATTAAACGAAGCCTGTTTTGTGGCTGAAATTTACGAAGATGAGAACAAAAGGAAGCGGACGTTTATGAGAGCGTTTGTTTCCTATCAGATATCTTATTGCATTTCATTATTGAGAATTTTTTTGGCGTGTTTCGTAAGCTTTTTTGTCTCACAACGTTTTGTTGTTTATATTAATAATTTAACGTTTATTTTTACAAACAAGTAAATCAATTCATAAAGTAATAGAGCGAGTGCAAGTAGAATCACACCCAAAAGTAATGTCTGGATTGAAACAATCATTTGACCTTGAATATTATAACAAACTCTTTCGTGGGGCAGAACGGCAATTGATTCTCCCCGAAATTCACCTTGAAACAATTAATTAAGCTTGGCTTGGGTGATTAGAAATTCGTAAACTAACCATGAAGTTTGCTTAAAACTACGTACGTAATCAGATATTCAAACCCAAACTATGAGGTTAGTTTAATTAATGTAACACGTTCAATAATTACTTTTCGAAATTCTAATTAGCAATCAGAATTATTTGGGTTTAATAACACAAATTAATTTAATCAATTAATTGATAGTATTAAATCGATTTTCGCGCATGCAATAAAACCTGCTTATTGCGTCCACTAATAAATAATATGTTGCGTTTGTTGCTGTTTGATATAAGCACTAGCCTTCTATAATAATGGGAAGATTTAAATCCCTTTGAGTGCAGACGAATTGATTTGATTTTCAGCCTGAAAATTTCAAATCAAACAGTAACTCTTTAAAGGAATAATCTCTCTTCAAAGCGCTTTCAGTAAGTGATTGACGAACTTGAATTTCCCTAAGATTATAATGTGCTAATATTTCCGCACATAAATCCCTTGTTTTTACGAAGGGCGTGCTTTCGGAGGAGATAAATGCGTTTTCATGGGGCCTTCATAAAACGCCCGGAGTTTGGCGATCTAAACGAGTTTCATATTGAAAATTTGCGTTGCGTGCGCCACGCGTATGACATGCGTGACCTGGCTTGTATACATACATATATATTTTTTTTTATTATGTAGTGGCATGAGGGCGGCATAATTACTTCAGGAAAATGATGAAATTATTCTTTTTCCGGCGAGCCATTAACCGACTTACATTTTTATTAATAACGTTGCATTCAACAAAATGAGGTCAAATCTTCAAGGCAAAAAAGATTGGTTATTTCAGAAAAGTTACATGGAAATGTATTCAACAGAAAATACATTTCAATTAGGTGCGGACCCACTTGAAACCGTGACGCCTTAAGCTAGGCAACTATTGTTTAAGGTTAAAAAGAAAGCGACGTTCCGCCAGCAGAATGGGTTGCATAATTTCAAGGCGCAAGTCAATCTTATAAGAGAATACTCCATTGTGTCATTTCACTGCATTGCGGTTACATTAACAAGTTCAGATTTTATTTAGATGTGAATGAAAGGCGCTCGTTTATCGTAGCTTTTATACGACGCATAATGTTGCAGAAGGCATTAAAGAACCAAGCATCACGATGTTTGTCATAACGTAAAACTTTTTAACACGTTCGTTAAATTTTACGGCCTTCTAAACAACTCTACGTTTAAGATCGGAACTATAAGATTTGATTCGATCCTAAAGATAGTTGCGAAATATTATTTTAAATTATCTTTTGTGATGATATTTTTATTCGATTAATTAACCGATGTGACTATTTGTTCTCTCTAAAACCGTTTTTTTTTTCATGACCATAACCCGTTTGCAAAGGATGCACCGGAGGCATCACAGCTATTTAGGCTCTCGTTCTCTTACCGCAACCATTCAGTGAGGCATGTTCCCTGCACCAGCTGGTACAGGTTTTTCACTGATTGCGTGTTGAAATTTTCGAGAACTATCCTGAGATTTCCGAATATACGCTGTCCGCGATTTGCCCACGCATCATATCTACACAAAATGTGCATTGCTGTCTCTGGTTCTACATTGCAGAGTCTACAGTTTAGATCCCCATTGAATTTACCGAACCCCCACAGATACCCCTTAACAGTCAGGTGCCCTGTTAGTAATCCCGTGGTGATTTTGAGTTCCGCCCTGCATAAAAGCAAAAGTTCTGCAGCTCTCTTTTTGCAAGGACCTCTAAGGAAGGTCTTGCTGTGGCGATATCCTGGTCTGTTTAGCCTGTATCTGTTATGTTCCTCGCTTATCCAGTCACTAAAAAAGCCCCGACTAGCGTTCTTGATTATACCTAGGACAGGTTCAGGGCCAAGGTATGCCATATCCGCACCCTGCCTGGCTAGTTCATCGGCCCGTTCGTTGCCGATAATACCCCGATAACCTGGCACCCACACCAGCGTGACGCAGTTGTATTCCGCCAGGTCATTAAGCTCACTTAAGCATTCCCACAACAGTTTGGTAAAGATCTTTGGGCTTATCAAAGCTTTAAAGCCGTCTGGCTATCGGTTAGAATAAAGATCCGCTTATTTGTGTAAGCCCCCCTTTTGTTTTCCGGCGCACATTGTAATATGGCGTATATTTCTGTTTGGAATACGGAGGCAAATTGGCCCAACGGGAAGCATAACTTCTCCTTTGGTCTATGCCCATATATTCCAGACCCGGCACCAGTCTCAGTTCTGGAGCCGTTCGTATACCAGATCAGACTTCCAGAGGAAAGTTCTGTTCAGGTTCCCGATGCTCAGCAAATTCATTAATTTCTATTTTAATGAGCAGATTTATGTTGCCTTTGGGAGCCATATAGTCCGTCCTCATATCGAGTAAAGGACCCCGATACTTGTATGACCCGTACTTGTATTAAGTGGGTGATATGAATGCTGCAATATGTGGAGTCCTCGTCTTGCCTCTTCCATTATCACAATGTGTGAGGGAGGAAGGTCTAGAAGGGTCTCCATTGCAGCGGTGTGCGTTGTGCTTAGTCAAGTTTCCTACCTGGGGCCACCACACGGAGGACGCATAGGTTATTGTGGGTTTGACCATTCTGGTAAACAACCAATACACCATACTTGGTTTTAAGCCACCACATCGAGGACGCATAGGTTATTGTGGGTTTGACCATACACCATACTTGGTTTTAAGCCACCACATCGAGGACGCATAGGTTATTGTGGGTTTGACCATTCTGGTAAACAACCAATACACCATACTTGGTTTTAAGCCTCACGTACTATCATAGGCTCGTCTGGCAACCGCGAAAGTGGTCATCGATCGCCTGACTATCTTGCCTAAGTGTTGGTTCCAGGTAAGTTTGGAGTCAAAAATCATTCCAAGGTACTTTACCTCCCCCGACAAGACTATCTCATTTGCACGAAGACGCAAAGGACCTAAACCCTCTAGGTTTCGCCTTCGACCGAATGGCACAATGGTGGTTTTTTGAGGACTGACCCTCAGAGCTTCCTCCTCGGCCCACCTTGTTACTACATTCAGGGCAACCTGCATTCGGTCCCTGACAGTGTTATTGAATTTCCCTTGTACGGGTATGACTAAATCATCGGCGTACCCTAAGGGATCAAATCCTTCACCGCTAAGTCATCTCAGAAGCCCGTCCATGACAAGGTTCCACAACAGGGGGGACAGTATACCCCCCTGCGGACAGCCCCCCGCAGCTCCAGCCATCAGAGTGTCGTCCAGTAGTGATTTTATTCCATTCAGTTAGGGATACTTTGTGTTCCTCCCACCTTCCTGATACTTTTGCCCTATAAAAAAGTTTTCTGACCTGAGGTCTCCTTTTCGTGAGGACTTCGTTCCAATAGGAGACTTTCCTTTTGATGTTTCCCATAGTCATGGGGCAGTTATCATTATAAGCGGACATGATTGCATCAGTTAACTGATCTACATACACGTCTAACTCAATAGGTCCATCGTATAGGTCTCCGAGTTAGCCTTACGGGGATTACGATAGGTTTCTTTCGCACGGTTTAACCCAGTGATATCGAAGCAGATGCATCTGTGATCTGAGCAGCTCTCCTCATCAGATACATACCAGTTTTTAACAAAGTTACTTATATAGGAAGTACTTATTGTTAAATCTATGACTGCCTGCCTTGGTGCTGTTACAAAGGTAGGTTTATTGTCTATATTCAATATGTTCAGGTTGTTTGCCATAGTGAATTGTAGGATACTGTAACCTCTAAGCATTGGTGTCTCGGCTTCCCCAAGTAATGTTGTGAACGTTAGCGTCACAGCCGATGATTAGTATGATTAGTTGGAATCCGCCTGCTCCACAGCTTCTCTCCAGCTCGCTCACTTCCTCAGGTGGTGGTTGCTCTGGTTGGTCATAAGGTAAATAGGCTAATCCGAGAACTATCTCCTTCAACCCTTCTCCCTTTGACGTCACTTTCACTGCCACCAAATCCTTCGAACAGAAGTTTGTTAGTGGCAGTGCTTTGATTGTTTTCTTATACAATATACAGGCCCAAGATTCCTGAATCAGGGCGATATCGCTCCCCTCCACTAATTTGCAGAGAGCTGCCGAAGCTGCTCTACAGTGGTGGAGATTCACTTGGACCACCCTCATCTTTGTTGGTTTTGAGGGGCTTAAACGTCACCGTTCTAAAGCCATAAAAGGCTATGAAACGGACCTGTTCAAGCTTCTTAAAGGATCTGTCGTCCATAGAGAAGGCTTGGAGAGTTCCCTCTTTCTCCTGTATCCTATTGAGAACACGCCAGTCTGTCGTGTTGATCTTCGGGTTTTGCACCCCGAGACGGTTCCTGGCGGCTTCACCTTCCACCTGACCCGGCAACCAAACGATAGCCTTAGGTCTCTTAGGGACATCTTTGGACTCAACAACTGCTAAGTCCGCACCCTCCCAAGGTTGTTTGCACACGAGATCCAGAGAACACCTCCCGTGTACTTGATACCTTCGAATTGCGGTGGATTTGCACTCCCAGAGGGAGTCTGATCCAAAACCGCAAGGAGTTTGGTTTGGATCAGGTCCGCTCGCCCCTGATCCAATGTCTGTCTATCATTGCCACCCGCAGATTTTTACTGCTCCACTGTAAGACACAGTCTGCTCTTTAGAGCGCCTGGGTTTCTTGCGGAGTTGATTCTGGAGTGAGGGGGTTGAGGAGTCTAAGTGGGGTCTTTTGATGTCCCCACTTTCTTCCTCCTTGCCCTTCACTTTCTTTGTCAAAGGCTTCTGCTTCGTCTAGAGCCCAGCCTTGACTTTTTTCTCCTTCCGGAGCTTCCTTCGTTGAGCCCCTGAGAGTTTTTTGGATTGCAGTTCGAGTTTTACTACCCCTGAAATCAACTCCTCTGACTTAGGTTCCTTAGAGATCGGTCTTGCAGGCAAGCCCGCACCCTTACTTCGAGTCGCCTCGTCAGGAATATTAGCGTCTTCCCCTATGGGATCCACTTTCAAATTTTTGCTCGTTTTCTCCATATTGTTCCCACGAGTAGGGGGCAAATGTAGATCATCATCGCCAGGAGCCCCCCCGCTGGCAAGAAAGGCATTTATGCAACGGAGTGCGCCCGGTTTGATCGGTAGCGACTGGTCTTCTGTCCACCCACGCATCTCTTAGGCCCGATCAACCTTAGGATTCAGGATTTTTGTGTGAGGTTTTCTCCTCTTTTTCAGGTGGTTAAGCCCAGACCCCCAGCCCCCTCGTAAGCGAGGAGACCGATTTAAAGGCGGAGTTTACACGGGAACCACCGCTGGCATCGTAAATCCCAGTGCAAGCCCTACGCCACGATACTACAGCTGGGTTGGGAGTCTAAACCGTTTAAACATTTTAAATTGAAAAACTCATTCGAATTTATGTCGAATGTTAAAGTCCGAACCATAATAAAACGTTTTATTATTTTGGCTATAATTCGCTTAGAACTCCTGCATTTCTGTTTTCAGAATTTAAAAATATTTTATGCACCACTGAAAATATTTCGCTCAAGGTGACAAATACACACAATATCTTATCATTAATTTTCAGTAATTAATAAAAAAGAAACAGATCAATCACTTCTAAATTTAAGTTTAAAACAACCTCGTTGTAATATATGTAAATTGCAAATTTTTAATTAAAATTGAAATTAAACGTTTCCTACGACTTCATCATAATTTATCAAAGATAATTCAGGTCCATTGTTCTTTCCATTCATGTTCGCCCAGAATTCTCGGCAATAGGAAAATGAACGCTGTTAATTATTTGCATAGTTCCCGTGCAAAACTGCCGAGGATAAATAACCGTTAATTTAGCGCAGGGCTGTACTAAAGCCCGCCGTGTTTCTCTCTCATTAAAATCGAACAAAGCTGGGCGTTTTATTGTAAATTTTACGCCCGGAATCCGCAAAGACATCCGGAGCCAAATCTCTATAGATGAAAATTTATGTGAGCCTTGCTTTCCCCCAAATCTATTATTATATTTCAACTTTACAATACGAAATGATCTGGGAACGTAAAATGTAATCACAAGTAACTCGAGAACGAAATAAGTTTATTAGTTTTAACTGAAAAACGCAAACGAGTAGTGGAGTTTAATTTTAATCAAAATTATTTTCTATAAAAAAATTATCTTTCAATCTTCTGCTTTCACGTTCATAGGTACAACATTTTCCGATTGCGTTCCAGGAAGTCGAACGCGAAAGGGAGCTTTTGTTGAGACGGAAAGTGAAGAATAACTTTACGGTGACTTTGCGTAATATGAAAACCTGGGAGCTTTTGTTCGCTTGGATTGTGCGCGTTGTTGTAAATGAAGACAAAAATAAATCATTCGAACGCTTTCATGTGCGTACATCTGATGGCCTATTTCTTTTATGTTACTCGACGTATTATTCAGTAAGAAAAGGAAAGTCAGTCATTCACGGTATGGATTTTTATTCAGGCATTTACCAAGTAAATTCATGGGCATTCTTAATTATATAATTCCCCGAAGGATTCCTCTAAACCCCTGAACTAAGTGAATTAATAGTTAAAGTGAATATTTACAATCGATGCAATCATTTTTACGGGGAATTGGAAATTATTTAACATTTTTATAAAATGTGAACAGACACGAACTCTATAAACCGTGAGGAAACACAAATTTTCAATTTAACCGCAAATCGATTTTCGTGATATGCGCTGACGATATTTTAATAACTTTTTACTCTCTCTGCTTGTTCAAATTTTATTTTTACTTCCGAAAGCTGTAATCCTCGTTTTATTTTAGACTTATGCTGCACCCTCTAGTCACCCTTTTTTGTACTGATATTATCAAACTAGTATTGATAATAAATGCTTTGGCCTCAAAATATTCATTTATTTAAAAAAAATATTTGATACTGGGTGGGTCAAAAATAGGTTGGTAGTTGGTAGTTGCGAAGTAATTGAAAAACGAGTCTTCTTTCAAAAAAAAGTAATTTCTCTAACTTTGTTTATAAAATTTTGAGTCTTTGCCTAAGGTGTAATTACCATCATCAGTAGTGGCCTCATGAATTTCACGCTTCTCTCCAGAATACATCTCGTTTGATAACAAATGCGTGTTAATAGACCCTCGAGAGGATCATAGTGCCCTTCAAATTTCTGTACACGCCGAGCGAATCCGAATAGTAAATTTGTCCGGACGCGTTCCTCAATAGTCGAATTAAATGTTAAATTAGCTAAACACGTGGCCCTAATTACGCTTCCAAGTGAGCAAGGGCGCTCGTTTATAATTCACAGTCCGGAACGCAAACTGATAGTCTGTTCGTTCGGCTTGAAAACATGGCTTTCGTTACGTTGAAAAATCGATGTGGTCGTATGACGCAATTGATGGTGTGTAATGCATGCAGAACACATTGTCGGGGGGACCATTAACAGTACGTTAGCTAATTGGGACGAAGTAGTGAGCTCCCATAAGATATGCGTATGTATAAAATGATTATTAGAGGATGTCTTCCAACAAAGAATAAGAAACTGACAAGGAAGGTGCTCCCTCCCAATTTTGAAACTTGCTACTTTACAGATTTTAAGTAACTACTATATTTAAAACCACTTGTTATTCTTGTGTATGAAAATGTACTAAAAGTGGTATTAATAATTTTTTAAGGTACAGGGTTACCATATATACCTTCCCTCTTTCGAAAATGAAGCGAAAATTGGTGTTTTACTGGAATACTGTCATACAGTATACTAGTTTTTTTTCATTCAGATCAATAAACAACAACGGATTTTACAGATATCTAAAAATATTTTGTAATCCCATCATTTCAAAACCACCATCATTGGATTGCCAAAGCATGAAAGAACGGGCCGTCGCAGGTTATAAAGAGACGACAAAAACACAAAAGTCACACGTGTACATACTTAAGTACAGAATATTTTTCAAATACACATAAAAAGAAAGAAATACAACTATTCGTTTTTACAACGCAATTTATTTATATGTTACAGATGAAAATGTAGTAAATTATATTTTATTCGTTGAAATTTAACAGCGACATTAATTTAATGGCGACATTTATAGTGTGGCTGAACTTGGGAAAAGATGTATGTTCTGATACAGTTCCTGTAATTTATTTAGCGAGAGCAGGAAAATCCATACTACGTATTTCTCTATCAGCTTTATTGATAGCGGTATACATAAGTGAGTTCTTCTGCTGCTTTCGCATTCCTCATTAAAAGAAAACTCAAAGGCTTTGAATCACAGAATATAAATTAAGTATTTGAAACAAACATATTTCTTTCTTTTTATAAGGAGAATATTAATAATTTTTTTCACAAGATTCCATTATTCCGCCACGGACAATCCAAATATTTCCCTTACTCCTTAATAACTTCTTACCCTCCAGCTAATCTTGCTCTGAGCAGATAAAACTTATTAAAAGTTAATAATCCAGGACCCCCGAAAAGTACACTCGTCGTTTTAATTACGACTCCTACCAAGCCAGCTCGTAAGCGAAACGAAAATATGCCCGAAACAATTTTTGGTTAACTGTAGTATTATGATATCGACCGATGTTTATGAAAATAATTTCGCAAATTCTAAGTGGAACAATAAAACTTCGTAATGAAATTTTCGTTTATCCTTCATTTGGAGAGAAACGACCACCACGCTTTTTGTTATCGTAAATCTATGAAGGACGTTACATGCAAAAATATAATAAATTATTTCGTTTTCTTTGCAGGTGTTTCGCATACAATCCACTTGGAAGACAGCGGGGATGAATTAATCATTGTAGACCAAGTAAGTTGATTTAGATTAATTAATGTGCGTGCATATTTCATTAAGTAGATTAATTTGATACAATTTCGTTACTATTAAAAAAAAATAAATGCAAACTAATAATAAATATCCTACGATCTAATTAGCCACGAAGTTGATTTATTATTTTCACTAATTTGTAATGATTTTGCAACCTCTTTATACCCAAAATCTTTCTTACCAGAAGAAGACGATAGCAGTCCAAGCAAGAGAGTCTACACAAATTAAATACAAAACAGGCGCTTTTTATCTAGCACAGAAGTAAAGAGCTTTTTAAACCAATCTACTTTTAAAGTATAAGTACATAAATAGAACGCCCTGCATAATATTAATTTATTGCCTGACATAATTAAGATCTTAATTATACTCTTCCGCCTGCGAGCAAAAGAAGTTAAGCAAGTGTTTCGCAAAGAGTGGTTTTACTTTTTATTTGTCTCCTGCTTTCCCGTTTTATTCGCGCTTGCTTAGGTGATCCAGATGTTCCCCGTCGCAGAAAGGATAACAAGGAAAGTTTAGGGAATCCTTACAAACTCGGAAGTTTATACGGTTAGGGAGGGAAGGGTCATAACTTTCCTTAAACAGCGACTTTATTGTCAGGCGAAACGCGGTAAAGTAAATAATAAGAAAATAAGTTTAGATCGCGACATCTTGCGATCGCTTTCTGACCTAATATTGCATTAGGATTGACAAATTGCAGCCTGTTTGCTACTTAATAAGTCATCCCAAACAAGACGTCCATGCGTGCCGTCAAAGCATCATGAAAGTTTTAAAAATTTTATTGTAAGTCGGTTTTGATTGCAGTGGATTCTTCAAGCATTCTCTGTACAATAGTTCGGTCCTATTTGGGGCCTCGTCATCAGAAGCGTAGCTCGAGAATTCCACTGAAAATCAAATCGACATGCAACAAAATGATTAAAACTTTCATTATGCTTTGACAGCACGCATGGCCGTCCTGCATAGGATGACTTATTAAGTAGCAAATGTCGCAGGATGTCGCGATGTAAATTTTTTATTACTATTACATCGCATTTGCGAATAACTAGGACAGGTCGGTTTGGTTTGCAGTAGAATTCTCGAACTACGCTTCTGCCGACGAGGCCCCAAATAGGGTCGAAACAGCTGCATAGAGGGTATTTGAGGAATCCACTTGCAACAAAATTTTTAAATAATAAGGTTTAAAACGTTAAGCAAAGCGTAAGTAAACGGAAATCTTAAGTTTTTCAATCAACTCTTCTAAATTATAATATCTGGAATTTTACAAATTGTATACCGGGTGAGTTTTTTATCTTGAGACAACGCCATATCTCGAAAACTACTAGATAGCGTCTACAATCGTCGGTGGATCGGAAGAAGTGGTCCAGTATCTTGGCCTGTAAGATCGTCAGATCTTACTTCGCCTGACTTTTATTTGTGGAGTTACTTGAAGGGTGAAGTTTATAATACACTGCCAACAACACGTGAGAACGTTATTGAGCGAATTACTATTGCCTGCCGGACGATTGCATCAGACATACTTCTCAATTGTGTCCAAGCATTCCAACTGCGGATAATTAAGTGCATCGAAGTGGATGGACACATTCTGGAGGACTTACTGAAATAATATTACAAACACCTCGATGATGAGGGGCAAGGGGCCTCACATAAAACAAGCACCCCGACGGGAACAGAAACCTACTACGTCCACGTCGTTGTTCCTGAGTAATGATAAAAGTAGGTTTGCAAAAATTCAAGTCAGGAATCCAAAATAAAGATTCGGACAAACCCAACGAGTTTGACGCATAGAATTCAAATCTCCAATAAAAAATAGTGGTTCGTATTTGCGATTAAAAAGTTGTCCCCCGCCCCACCCACTGGGAGTGAGGGTGGGGGGTCGCGATTGGTATCATTAGATAGGCCACTTCGAGTCGAACAAATTGTATTCACAACGTTTTTTGATCCGATGCCTAGTTGTCGAGATATTGCGTTGTCTCAAGATAAGAAACTCACCCTGTACCAATACACATTACACTGGTTGGCAAGAATTTAACAAGTACATGGATACTTTGTGAATTTGTGACAAATTAAAAATCAAGACCGACTTAATACAATCAAACAAGACAAGTGTACGCGAATTTTTTGAGTAGAAGTTGAAAAAATCCATCAATAATAAATTTTAAATACAATGACCTCCGTGTATGACCGTTCTGAATAATTACTGACACTGTTTTACATAAACATAATGAAATAAAATTTCTTCTTGCGTGTAATAAAATTCTAGATGGTCGAGATAAAGGATATATGCCATATTTTCATTTTTTTGTGGTAATTATACGTTGTTGGTAATGTACAGGACTACAAAAAAGAAACGAATCTAGAAAATGAAATTTCATTTTTAATTAAATAATTAAAACCTATTCTATTTTTGGTCTTGCACAACAACGAAATGAATGAATGAGAATCTCTATTGTAACCGAGAATGAAAATTAAAATGACCAAACCACGAGACAGAGTGAAATATTTTTATAAAAAATAATAAAGAATGAACGATCTCTTTCGAATAACTCAACTCAGTTTTGTGCTTTACTTTGTTCTTACAAAAAGAAACATTTCCTTTGGTATTTATTAAAATACTCCTAATATTATAGATAAATTAGTATTATTCTGTAACAATTCAGTTTTTGTTGTAGATTTGTTTGGATCCTCACAATTACAGTTCTAGAACTATTAGGATTATGCGCATAATAAAAAAAAGCGTTTGCTTTTTTGAAGAGCAGTCCGAAGTTTTCGTTATTCCTAGGACAATCCGGATTCATTTTACAACTATTCAAAACAGTATTTAATCTATTCAACTTGAACTTTTGTGTATCCCATATGGTTCTTGTATTCTTTTGTCATCTGTTCATTACTATGAACAGTAAGGACTGAAAGTACGTCCATATTTTGATACGTTTATAAATCGTGAATCCATATGTTTTTAGATTATTTATTAGTTCTAACTGAGCTTTTACCCTTTTGTGTTTTACACCTCTTCTGTATTACTTTTCTTTTTATAGGTCGAATGCTGCACAAAAAACAAACATAAATGTTTTCGCTTTAATATGTTTATGCACGTTAACGAGTTTCTTGAACAGTATTCATTAATAATGTGCGTCTACCGATTACTCTCGATGAAAAATAACGTTTTTATAATTCACACAAAGTAATTACCTTTGTTATCTCTATTACAGCGGATATTTTTCCGTTGCTTTCCTACTTCGATAATGAGCGTTTACCGTAATGGACCTTTCGGGTGAATGAAAAACAAATTCCTGTTTATATTCACGTAATTGAATGCACTCAAGTATGTACATATGTTAGATATTTATTAGCGACGATATATATTTTTAATGGGAAAATTTCCGAGTCTTGAGTCTTGTGTTCACAGTTGTCTCTTTTTACGGGTAATAACGTGTCATAAAAGAGTATTTTATATTTTACTCCCCTCTTGATGTTTCAACGCGTTTTCCGCGAACTTTTATGCTAATGTGTTTTCGTCACATAGTAGCAAAATCTTAATGCCCAGCAAATGTCTGCTTTCATTCGAACGTACCGTTTCATCGAGAGCAACTCTATCCTAGAAACTCCTGCAAGTTGAAACTTACAATCAATTTTTCTGGTTCTTTTCGCAATAAAATCATACGTACCACAGCTAATATTTCATTTTAGTGGAAATGCAGATTACGTCTCAATTTCCTCTGCGTAATTAAATTTATATCGCTGAAAGCCCGCAACATTTTAATCTCGAGCTTTTACGTAAACCCAAGAGCTACATTTCCGCCGTCATTTAGTCGGAGAATATTCGAGGGAATCCGCGAAGGAAATGGACGATTACAAAGGAAGGAAATAATCAGACGCATTTCTTCGTAAATTACCGCAGGTATAACGTAAATGCTCGACGAAGGTGCTCTACAAATGTAGGATAATAAGATTCCTCTAGTGCTCTACGTTTAGCTCGGTTCTGTGGGAGGGATCAATATCGGAAGCGGGCAAAGCAGAAAAATTATATAGCCCCAAAGGCACAAATTTTTCTTTAGAAAAATAAATCAAAAGTTTTTATGACAAACGGTACAATAATAATAATATAATTGAAGCTTATAATTGTTATTTGTCATACTGCAATTACTATACTATATCAATTAAATGTTGCTGAAAACGAAGTAATCACAGCGAATAATTTAATTCATTCAAAATCCGCTCGTTACACCCAAAACAATTTCAAAATTCCATTAGCTAGCTCTCACCTAATTTATATTCGCAATTACGTATTTAATTCGCCCCTAAGCAAATTCTATTTGTTTCAGAGATTCGATTGGCCCGTGGCCAGACCCGTGGAAGAGAACGAGGTGATAATCGTAGAGCTGTTGGTGCGTGGCCGCCTGTTTGCGGATAAGTTGATAGGATCCTACGGATTAGTGCTGCAAAGCGTTGTACGCGATGGAAGACTATCCGTCAGTGATAACCTGGTCGACCCCAACAATAAGCCACTACCCGTGAGTATCGTTTGTTATCCCAGCCTTAGCTTAATTTCCACCACCGACTTACCATTAGATGAATGAATACCCGGGAGAGAAAACATTACGAGAGGGTAGAGCTTGAGGCCTCGAGTCTCAAGGGACATGAAAGGTACCAACCACCACCATAAATAATTACCTCCGCTATTAATTATATAATGGCATAATGAACTAATGTAGGTAGATACTGGAAACTGAAACCTATTTTGTTCTCAATATGCCATTGTAGTCTTGCGTGATATTTTCTTCCTTGCGCAAAATCCAGAAGTGTTCTTGTATATTTATTTTCTGTGGCATGTATATTGAATTTCCTTCAGAAAATACTTTCTGGCACGCACGTATTGTGGTAGAAACCGAAACCAATTATTTCTATGCGCGTCTGGCGAAATACGAGCTTTTCTCTCACTCGTGACATCCGAAATAAAAATAGAACTGACAATAACAATCATAAAGTGTAGTTAATAAAGACCGTTTAAATCTGTTCTTTATGAATTTTAGAGTTTTTTACTTAGTATTGATAAATTTTATATATTTTTTTAACTTTTAAATATTACTCGTCTTATTCAAATTTTATTTTATTGGAAACGTAATAACATTTATATTCAAAGAAATAACCAGCTTTATTTATTTGCGTCTCTTTGTAATTAGCAAATAAAACCCGTATCTGTTACAACTAACAGGACAGTGGCTGCGAATAATTTCTGCAAACCTCAGAGTTCTCGCCTCTAATAATGAGGGAAAAGTAAATAAATTACTCTTGAATAACTTTCACAACTAATGTTTACTCCACGACCGGTGAAGAGTTAGCAACAAACTTCCAGCAACAAAATTTCAAAATTGAAATTGGCTGCCAAAGGTATCCAAATTATCACAGAACTCTAATTTTAACAGCATTGTGAAGATCATTAAAAAAAAAACGATATCCAAACTATTGGTAGTAATTAATACCCAGAACCTAATTATAAAAATAACTCTTTAAAAAGAGTATTTCCAATCAAAAGTTTCGGATAGCAAATGATCAAATATATCAAGAGATACAAGTAAGTTTTGGCCCATCGATTTCATTCATTAATTATATCGATTGAAAACGACTTCAGATATTCAAGACAGCATCAACTATAAATGCTCATAACTTTTTAAACAATTGCTACAAATGAGTTACCAATCTGAACAAATACAAGCCACATCTGTAAACATTAAAACAAAAACGTACGAAGTTATAGTAACGGCACCAAGATATATTATAAAGAAAGAGCAATATATAGCCTTTTTAGATAGCCAAGGACACAGATTCATAGTAGGAGATGACTACAATGCCAAGCAAACTCACTGGAGATCCATAACCAGAAACTTTTATCAGCATGTAATCAGCTTAAATATAAAACGATATCAACTGGTAAGCCTATGATCCGAACAAAATTCCTAAACTCATAAATTTCTTCGAAGTCAGGACTACTTCTTTAAATTACGTCCATGTTGATGAAGCATGGGATATGAATTCGGATCACTGCACTATACTCCTAACATTGAGCAATACTGTAATTCAGAAAGAAAACCCCACAAGTATAAGTAACAATAAGAGAGACTTGCAAAGCTTCAAAATTCAGAAATGCTGATGGGAGTTGGGCTCAAAACAATACTGAAAAAGCATTCAAATTCGCAGAACATTTGCAGATAACCATCCAGAAGGAGAAGATTCTGAAACTGGAACGAACTGGAACAAGAAGATGTTATCATTTCTGATGAAATCAAAAAAGAAAAAAATGCTCCTGGCTTTGACCTGATTAATGGTGAAGTTTTGAATCAACTTCCAAGGTAAGCTATCGTAAAACTTACCAATCTTATCAACATATCCTTCAGACTGAAGTATGTTCCTATGATGTGAAAAGTCACATGGGCTATCATGATCACCAAACCAGGAAAACATCCTTTTGAAGTTTCATCATGCAGATCCATATCACTGCTGTCAGTTATTTCGAACCTCTATGAAAAATTACTTCTTAAGCGATTAAATCCTATAATAGAAGAAAAGAATTTGATTCGGGCCCATCAGTTTGGTTTCATAGGATCACAGATATTAAAAAGTCGCTAGAAGAAAAAAAAGTTTGTTCCACCATCTTCCTCGACATTGCCCAGGTTTTGGAAAAAGTTTGGCATTCATAAACTAAATCTATTTCAGCCAAGACAATATTCGCAACTTTTGCAGTCCTATTTGTCAGAAAGGTATTTTAGAATTAAGCAAGAAGATGTTTATTCTGAAATAATAAAAAGACAGAGCGGGGGTGCCACTTCGGTAGTGTCTAGTACTCTATTTTCCACTGCGTGCGTTGAGTTCGTCTATTGTATTTACTTCTTCGGCGTACACTAGATTTTTTTTAATGTCCCCACAGATAAAAATCTAATGGATTAAGGTCTAATATTTTCTAATACTTAAATTTATATCCTCTAGGAGTTCCGGCAAATTAGTTTGCAAGAAATGTAAATACACCATTTCGTCCAAGCGATTATAGGTAAAACAAATAGACCGATTAAAGTGCCGTTCAACATACCTCCACACAGATTGGCCGAGAAGCGTTATTGAAAACTACGGCGCCGCATTGCACGAGGATTTTTTTCTGCTCATACTGCATCCCTTGTAAACACTGATTCGTCGTAACGCTGTGCATACAAACGTCTTGCAATCAACGCATTTTGATCACATTCGCCGTAAATTAAAATCATGACCACAAGAACAGTATTGGAAAATTCGGCCATGTTTTCAACGCGACAAAGTACAGCTGACAACTGACCCACTTAACAGCCGATGCTGATATCAACAAATTTCTCCGAGGACGTAATTACGCCATAAAAATACCAGAGACTATTAAACGGTTTCATCGTTCGCCAAAAACATTTATTACCTCTATTATTTATTAATCAATTGCTATACAAAAACTGCTTCATTCTATCACTTTTAATGTAAACTTTCACTGGTTTCATTTTTTGTATGAGGTTAAGAAACACCCAGTATACAAGTGATATTCCAGAGTGACACAGTGTCCACTTTTGCTGACGACACTGCAATTATGGCTGTAGGAATAAACTATGAAGAAGCTGCAGCAAAGCTCCAAACTTCAATTAACCGAGTTAACCAATTATTATTAATTGGATCATGTAATGGCGCATCAAGTTGAATGAAGCCAAATCAGTTCATGTCAACTTCATCAACAAACAAGATCAACATTTACCAGTCAGATGCTCAAATTCCCTCTATCTGGTTATGAACCTAGATGCTAGACTCCGTCCCGGTCAAAAAGAAACGGGAAGAGCTTGGTATTAAGTTTAAAAAACTGTTTTGGCTGTTAGGACAGAATTCCAAATTGTCTACATACAATAAACTGCTTCTCTTCTAAAGTTTGTATGGACATTGAACTATGGAATTGTGCCAGTAAGAGCAATATCGAAGTTATTCAATGGTTCCAGAATAATGAAGCCGAAACAGCGACATACATCGGGATAGTGTTGCCAAATTTGCCAGTAGAGACAAACAAAGGTTGCTCCATCGTGTGAACGTCGAAGCTCTCCAAGCTCTTGAAAACGTGCATCTACTAAGAAGACTCAAAGAAATCAAGTTGAGTTGATTCGGTGATTGTGTCAGTTTAAAGCAGAGCATAGTGCGGTAGCGTAGCGAGTAGGACCTTAATTTTAAGATATGAATCGTATTCAATTAGGTTAAAGAAAAGTTGCTCATTGATGAAAGTATTGATCAGATTGTAATATTACTAAAAGCCTTATGAAGGGACAAAACTAAAAAACGAAATTTTTGCAAAATATAAAAGAGAACTTTCAAATCTATAGGTTTTTGGTATTTCTGAATATTGCCAAATCGATTTTAATGATTATTGATTGTAGTAAGACGTTCTTGGAGCAATAGGAATTTAATGCAAAAGAAACGTTGCTTACTGGACTTTAATTACTGCCCAATAATGATTTTCACATGCTGTTAAAATTATAGTTCTGTGATAATTAGGATGGCTTTGACAGCCAATTTAAATTTTAAAATTTCGTTGCTGGAGTTTCGTTGCTAACTTCTCATCGGTTATTTTACGCAGTTTAAAATATAGTCAAACTGTCAAGATCAAAATAAAATTTCTGTGTTAAAAGTGTTGGGGTTTTATTTGATTAAATTAGTACTGTTTCGTTTTCGTGGCAGGTTTTTGAAAGTCTGGTCATCAAAAATAAATATGGTAATTTCTTATTTTCGTACGATCAAAGTAGATTTTTTTGGCTTCCTCAACGTCTACCTCTTTTTATACTAATACATCAGAGTCAACCGGAGATTTCATATTAAGCCAATTTAATAGCAATCTACCAGGCGCCGCTTATGTACTCTCTTCAGAGCGCGCCGATAAATTGGAACCTCTGTGTATCCCTCAACCACACCGTCCGCGTCCGACCTAACGATCTTCATTATAAGCGATAAAATGAGCCAAGCAATAAACGAGATAAAAAGCGCAACGTCCTTTGGCGTTAAAAATTAATAACCACATCCATTAGTCGTAATTGGGGGTGACGCGTGACTCAAATTTGTTTTCGAACGCACCCGGGAATAGCGAAGGACCGAGATTATTAATTTATCGAGACACACACAGGGTCCTCCACCAAAATTAAATATTTATGTCGTTTTAGATGTCTCTTTCGGATGTAATAAAAAGTTATTAAAACCAACGAATACATCTCTGTGCAAATTACGACTGAAAATGTAAGAGGTCGAAACTCTTATGAAAATTTTCCGTTTCTTTTTTTTTTGAGGGAAACGTCGAATTTACTAATATGTATTATATACGTTCAAAGATTAATACCTGAAATATACAAATGTTAAGTTGTTAAAGTTGATTTTATCACGCGCAGCTTTAATCCCTAACTTTTGATAAATCACGAATAGAACAAAGCGACTGAATTATTCATCAGAATTAATCTCATCAGAGAGTGGCTTACCACGAACAAGAACGGTATCTTGATTATAACCGTTATTGTTCCCGAACAACCTACTCATTAGCCATATTTTGAGCAAAGCACACACACACATAAAATGAATTAAATACGCAGTCCAGGGTCAGAGTGTATTAAGAGAGCGGTTGAAATACGACCTTTCTCATTTTATAACTTGGATTAAATCACTTCGCTCACCTTTCGCACGCAACAGCGCAATTTACATTTTATCGCGTAATGTTTAAATAACATGTGCGAAAATGAAGAAATCGAGGCTAAAATTAGCAGGACGGAAATGGAAATTCTCCCGCATTATTAAAAAAAGCGCAGGATTCATACGAATACGAACGATAAAGGTTCTAAGGCGTAACAACCCACAAATCTAATTTTACTAATGGCTTTCTGATGTCATTGTCGATATTCACACAAAAAAGTTACTCTTGAAAAGGGGTGAACAAAAATTAACAAAAAAATGATGGATGCGCGTGATTATTTCAGGTGTTCTGCCTTAAAAATCATGCTTGGTTTCAAAAAAATATGGCCAATTTAGACCATGGGAAATTCAGATACTCATTAAGAAAATGGCATCATCAGAAAGAATTCGCGATCATAAATTCAAATAAATTTCACTTGAAATTTGCAGGCGTCTCCTTGACAAATTTAATCGTAAAGTGATATTCAATTTGGCTACGCATGACGCGAAATTTCCTTTGGGAAGGGTAGTGAAAGAGAGAGAACATATCATGGTTATACAGCGACAACCTGCCAGCGGTCTCATGAATACAGATTGGATTCGAATTATGTTCCGGTGGGCCTAAATAATAACAAGAAACAGCAGGTCTCGTCAAAGAATTGTTTCATTGTGACAATAATCTCGCTGAATTTAGCTCGAACTAATCAAGTATTAAAGAAGAAAAACGGCGCAATTTTCACGCCAGGTTTTAATAAATGGTTGTCCTAAGAGGGTGGAAATTGTCTGGTTAAAATATTCCATGTAGCAGACTTCAGGCTTGCTGAAACTACTAATAGAATTTTTCTTGGTTTTATGTAATGCATTTTAAATTTTTCGCAACTTGCATATTGAAATTTTATTAGCATATCATTGGAGGCCTGTTATTAAAAATGTCCAAAACTACTTAGTTTATTTCTGCTTTTGATTAGCATGAGAAAGCGAAAGTCAACATTTGAACATGACCAGGAGATTGGAAGTTTCATAGTACGCAACTAGAGCCCTTGTGAAACAGATGGATTGTAAGAAATATATTAGAATAACCAAAGAATACTTGGGGTTGAATGTATGAAAGAAATAATCCTACGATACTCAATTAATTTCATACAAATATTATTCTCTCCTTTTTTTAATAAATTAAATTTATTCGACTTACATACGTATTTAAAATTTAATCAAGCAGGATCATATTTAACAAATCCAATATAATTCATAGGAAGTTTCAAAACTCAACTCATCTCCAATTTGAAATAATTTCGGTTTATGTCAACCTTTGAAAATTAATTAGAGGCCATTAGTCCGAGCAAATTATAATTTCGGAAACTGCAATAAACTGCTTAAATAGATTCCACCATCTGATACTAATTGCTTAGGAATTTCAAAAATGAAATAAAAGTTTTGTAAAAAAAATAAAGTTACCTGGACTTTAAGACCATAGCACAGTAATTTAAATATTTATTATATGTATTCATCAATAAGATGAGCTATTAAACGTTCTCATTTACTTTCCAATTAACAAACACTTTGAAATGCAAAACCGATGTCATTGAGAGAGAACCCTCATGCAGATGCCGCTGTTGCTGTAGATAACAGTGTCCAAATTCTATACATTTTCGTTGCAAATTAATACAAAGCTACCCTCATTATCCTTATTAATAAAAGTCGTGCTGTACTGATTAGCCAGAACATCCTCCATTATATCAATTTAGTCTTCATTATAGTATTTATGAAATGTTAACTGTATTTTTTTATATTACAATTAGTTAATTTTTCTTTCGCCTACAATAAGCCACAATTTCAACCTAAAAATCCAAATAACTCACTCGACTTCTGGAATTAATCTAAATTTAAATCGATTAATACAGGGTGATTGAAATTCGAGGGCCAGCAAGGAGATCTCGCGTATTATAAGAGATAGAGAATCGGTTAAATGGAAACAAAGTTGCCAAATTTCATATTCATTAATAAGACGTTGCACTCAAGAGACGATGCTCGTCGATTGCAGTTCTGTCATTGGCTTGCCGAACGGGATGACGATTTTCTTAAGAACATCATTTGGACAGATGAATGCAGTTTTATGAATTCTGGACTTTTTAATCGCAATAATCAAGATTATTGGTCTAGAGAAAATCCTCGCTTCATCATGACGCAAGACCTCAACATCGTTTTTGCATAAACGTCTGGATTGGTTTATGGAGAGATCGAATAATTGGACCTTTTTCATATGAAGAGACTCTTACCGCTGAACGTTATTTAAATTTTTTAAATCAACATTTGTTAAATTCCATTGATTCATTTAAGGGAACTATAGTGGCACCAAGACGGAGTTCCAAGACGGACGCTCGAAGAGTTCGAAACCGCCTAGACGAGATTTTTCCAAGGCGTTGGATTGGAACAAATGGACCTGTCACCTGGCCGGCGCGATCACCTGACCTTAACCCCTTAGACTTTTTTCTATGGAGAAACCTAAAGAATAATGTTATATATATATAATCACATCCCCTCTACCTTTTGGTGTGGGGTTATTTGAAGCGACAAACGTAATACTTATTCTAATAACTATAACTATGTATCATAGCTATTCTAACTCTAGGTTAATTTTAGTTTTCTATTCTATTTTCCTTAAATTAAATAAAAAAGTAAAATAAAATCTAATTCTTGTTTTAGTTTAACAACTTAATACTAATAAATTGTCCGTTCTATATGTCATGTACGAACTTCCTCCATAATTTTCTATCCTGTGCTATTATTCTTGCTTCATTCCATGTCTTATCTTTATTTAACAGTATTTTTCGCAGTATCTTGTTCCATGTATCCTGTGGTCGTCCTCTGTTTCTTTTCCCCGTCGTCCTCGTTTCCCATATTTGTTTTACTTGTCGTTTGTCATCCATTCTCTGTAGGTGACCCCACCAGCTAAGCTGTCGTCTTTCAACGAATTCTGTTACTGGCGTTACTTCTAATTCTTCTCTGATTTGTATGTTTCTAATCCGATCTCTTAATGTTACTCCTCTAACCTTTCTCATGTATTTCATTTCAGTAGCTTCCAGTCTTTGTTTCAATTTCTTGTTTAGTATCCATGACTCACATCCGTATGTCATTATTGGCCTAAATATTGTCTTATATACATTTAATTTTGTTTTCCGAGTTATTTCTTTTTTACTAATAAAGTTCTTATTCATGGCATAGTACATTTTGTTAACTTTTTCTATCCTTTCGTTTATTTCTATTTCTTGTTTTCCTTTTTCATCAAATGTTACTCCTAGATATTTTATTTTTGTGACTTGCTCTATTTGACTCCCTTTTATCTGGATGTTAGTATCTCGGTGTTCTTTTCCTACTACTATTATTTTTGTCTTATCCGTGTTGATGCTCATCTTGTTTTGCGTTAGTATTTTGTCCCATATGTTTAGGTTTGCTTGTAAGTCATTTTCAGTCTCTGCCAGTATAACCACATCGTCCGCAAAGGCACATGTTGACAGAGAAATTGGTTGCAGGTTCTTGTATCCTACATGGATGCTCTTCGTTTCCTGTTGGCATTTTTTTATTATATCGTCCATGAATACTAGAACAAGGCGGGACTTAAAGCTCCTCCTTGTCTCAGTCCTTCTGATGTCTGGAATTCCTCTGATGTGTTGTTGTTGCTGATGACGTAGTTCCTTGTGTTTCTATACAGGTTTTTTATTACTCGTATTAGTTTTGTATTTACTTCTCTGTTCTTTAAGCTTTCCCATACTTTATTGCGTGGAACACTGTCGAAAGCCTTTTGTAGGTCTAAGCAGGCAAGGTACGTTTGTTTGTTGTATTGTATTCTTTTAGCTAATAATTCTTTTATTGTGAAAACATGATCTTGCGTGCTTCTACCTTTACGAAATCCGCTCTGTACCTCCTGTAATGTTGGTTCTATCCCTGCTTGTAGCTTTGCTTCAATAATTTGTTCGTAGATTTTAAGTGGCTGGCTTAATAGTGTGATCCCTCTATAATTGTTACAATTTTTATTGTCGCCTTTCTTGTGTATTGGGACAATCTGCCCTATTTCCCAGTCCTTTGGTATTTTTTCTTCGACCCATACTTTGTTGTTTAGGTCTAACAACATTTTAAATCCTTCTTCTCCCATTTTTTTTATTTTCTGGTGTTATTTTGTCATGTCCAGGTGATTTCCCAGCTTTCATTTTCCTTAGGGCTGTTTCTAGCTCTTCTTTTCATATTTCTTCTTCTTCTTCCTCTTCTTTATTTTGTTTGAGCATTTCTTTATTTATGTCTTCTTCTGTATTCCTTTGGTCGTTTTTTTCTTGCGCTCCTAATAATTCTTGAAAGTACTCTTTCCATCTGTTCATTATGTCCGTGTTATGTGCAATCAGTTTTCCTTGTTTGTTTTTCATTGTTCTTATTTTTGTTGTTTTTCCTTTCTTTACTGTTTTTAATATTTTGTAGAACAGCTTTTGATTTTCCCTACTGTGGTTTTCCATTTTCTCACCGAACTCTTTCCACGCTTTACTTTTCGCTTCTCTTACCATATTCTTCACTTTTGTTCTTTGTTCTTTATATTCTTTATACATGTTTTCTGTTTTCTTCGCTAGATATTGTTTCCATTTTTCTTTCTTCAATTTTATTTGCGTTTTTATTTCTTCATCCCACCAAGGTGTTCTTTTCTGTTGGTTGTTTTTCTTCTTGTTCACTCCGCATAATTATGTCTTTAAATTTTTGCCACGTCTGTTTTGCATTCGCTTGCTTTAGTTCTTCTGTGCTGTTATGTATATTTTGCTTTATTATCTGTTCGTATTTCAAGGCAATTTCTTTTTGTTGTAATTTATATGTCTTAATCGTTTTTTGTGTAATTGTCTGTTCGTTCTGTCTTTCTTCGTTGTCTTTACTGTTTAGTATTTTCATCTTTGCAACTACTAGGAAGTGGTCGCTATATATCTCCGCTCCTCTTCTAACTCTTACGTCTTTAATAAGCTTTCTGTTTCGTTTTTCTACTAATATATAATCTATTATAGATTTCTCCATTGTATTTGGTGTTTGCCTTGTGAATTTACGTATGTCTTTATGTTCGAAAAATGTATTAGTTATCAATAGATTATGTATTATGCAAAAATCTATCAGTCTTTCTCCATTATTATTTCTTTTATTTTCGCCGTGTTTACCTATTACACCAATAATGTTTTTAAACATAATTACAACAATGTGGAAGAATTAAGAAACTCTGTACTTCATGCTTTAGCTCATATTCCACGTAGTTTGACAAATGGTGCTATCTACCTGTCGAAACAACAAAAATCGCGCCCATAAAAAAAATGAAGTTGGCTCTGAAAAAACAAAAACGAATCGCTCAATCAAGCAGAAAAAGTGGCTTCAGGAATGTTTTCACATATTTTGAAAAAAATCATAAATAAAGAAGTTATGTTCGATTTTCGGAAATCGCAATTTTTAGTTTTTTTTCCGATTGTGAAGAAACCGTTTAAAATATTTCAAATTTCTTAACGTATTATTAATGAGCATGATATTTGGCAACTTTGTTTCCATTTAACCGATTCTCTCTCTCTTATAATAAGCGAGATTCCCATGTTAGCCCTCGAATTTCAATCACCCTGTATATACTTTTGTTTCCTACTTTTAAGATAATGTAATGAAATAGTTTCAGTAAGGCTAGGAACTACACTGCAGATACTGAATTCTAGTATCTAAAGTATCTAAACACCTCCAACCTCCACCTTCCAATCCCTCTCTTGAAAATGAAGATTTTAATTTCAGGTTCGTATCCAATTCGATATTTTGTACGCACTTCCGGATGAATCGACTGCATCGTTCGCCGGAAGCCAAGCATACGACATGTTAGAGGACGACCAACAAATGCTCGTTGACATAGAACAGAACATAGCGAACTTGGAACGCACGTTATCAACAACAGGTCCACCGGAAAACACGCAAAGCTTGGAAAAAGGAAACAGGACACTGAAACGCGGAAGTTCATTAGGCACCCCCGACAAATCACCGCCGGTTTGCGATCGCTACGAGCGAAAGCGCAGCTCGGCCTTCAGGAGCGTCCGAAACCTGATGCGCCTAGGCAAACAGAGGCCTCCAAGAGACAGAGACGGTGAAAGCGAAGACGAGACCGCGGTGCTCATTCAGGGATCTGCGGGGAATTCTCGCCACCCGTCTGAATCCGAATCTGCTCCGATTTCGAGGACCGGAAGTCAAAGTTCAATAAGCTCGAATGCTGAGAGTCAAGCTCTTGCTGAGAAAGGAAGGAAAGCGACGAGGTCAGAATTTATTATTTTATTTTACCTTGTTTTGTATGTGAATCACGTTACGAACATTATCGAAAGAAAAAATAACTTCTTTATTAAGATCTTGTAGGTGTACAAAATTATTATTTGGCCATTCAATACTCTCAATTGCTTGATGATAATTAACAGTCACTTTGAAATACGAAGCTTACGTAATTGACATAACTGAGAGAACCCTCATGCAAATGTTGCTCATACTTAGATAATAGTGTCTAAGTTTCATGAAATGTTAGTTGGTTTCACAAACTGATGCCAAGCTACCCTCATTACGGTTTGAAATTGAAATATATCGCACAGCCTTCCCCCAATAGAGGCCTGTTACACTCATTACTTGGCTCATCATACAAGCAAACTTTAATTTATTTTGCAGAATTATTTTTTCTTAATTAAAAAAAGTCACTCAGTTCTTATTCATACGAAAATCACATTTTTATTGCAATATTAGAAAGTAGAAAATTCAGACTAAGCAGAAAAGCTTATGTAGCAGAAAAATTCGAGTCCGTAAATAGTGATCCGTTTTTTGTTTCAGGATAAAATCCGACCTAAAATCTCGAGTCCAATCCGCGCTCAAAGCCCAAGACTTCCAGGTCTGCCTCACAATCATCGAAGCAAGACAACTGGCAGGACTCAACATGGACCCGGTCGTTTGCATTCAAGTCGGAGACCAGAAGAAGTACACCTCCGTTAAAGAAAGCACGAATTGCCCCTACTACAACGAGGTAAGCCCACCTGTTTTATTTGATTGAGAACGAGATATAAGACTCTTCTCGTTTCAGTATTTTGTGTTCGATTTCCACATGCCCCCCATAATGCTCTTCGATAAAATCATCACCTTATTCGTAAGTGCCCTTTCAAATTATAAATTTTTATGTGTACGCTCGATAACGCAACATTACAAAAATAACACAATACGGAAGGTTATTACAAAGTTAACTGAAGCGTGATTACGTTGTGGTTTAAGTACTTCGTCTAGACATCTGTATGTTTTCCCATTTTCCCTGTAATGAACTGAAAAAGAAAACGTGAAACATCTAATAGTCTTCGCAGATGTTTCGGTATCCTTGCCTATCTCTATTAGTTCTGTCGCAGCATTTTACTTCTTTATTTTAGACTTTCATTAAACATAAGCACTAAAGGTGTATGTAATCTATACCAAGTTAAAAGCAACGAAGTCTCTTTTTAATGATGTCATAATTTTGTTTTGTTTTTATTAAATTTTCCATCTTATTTACTGTAATTGTTAATTAATGTTACGACATTGGCGATGACAGGTCATTTAAATTCTAATCTAATCTTGAGAAGGAAGGGACGTAATACGCTGTAAATATATAAATTTCTAAAAAGCCGTTATTCAGTAAAGGTACAAAGTATTCGATAAAGAATTATTAAAATCAAAAGAAGCTAAAAACAAAAAAAAGAGAATGACGAAAATAAAGTAAAAGTATTCCTGATTGAAAAAAGTATTTTGTACTTTCATCTAAACGCTAAGTGAAATCGATACCTAGTTCGTGTTTACCCGAATTTGTTCTATTACAACGGTTCGTTTGTGGCGAACTGTTTACCTGAATAAATCCTGTTTTTATCCGAATCTGATGACACGAAAAATAGAAGGATAATTGGAAATTTTCCATCCAAGCTTCGACTGTAATGGTTGCGTTAAATCTCCCAGGGCGACGAATTTAAGACAGCAGTAATGAGAAGTTTTTGCTGTAATAAATGCGCCCGTAAAATACGTTTTGAAGAGATCGCGACGAGAAGCGAAGAGGGAAAAGTTTGAAACTGTTAAAATTAAATGCGTCGTTAATTTTCATCTAAGCTAAATTTTTATTATTGAACTAGATTCTTGTCCGATGGAAGTTTGTATAATTATAACAATTTCGCACTAACTTCTCACAATATCTTATAGTTCGCACAATTCTCAACGTTTCGCTAAAAATACTTACAAGTTCAAAATATATACTGAGACAAACGTGGACCCTTAATTTACGTCGGACATTTAAAATTTTAAAACAAAAAAAAAAAAGAAAAGAGAATAGGTCTCAGTAAAGAGCCTAGTGGTAATAATTTTAAAAAGCTCAAAATTTAGAGTATTACTAAATATTTTGCTAATAGTTATAAGCAAATAATGTAGCCTAACTAAACTAAACTAACAAAATAAAATTGTATAAGGAGCAAAATAACAATAAGAAGTAGACGTTAGTTATACAAGTGGTGTTAAAGTTGAAAGTATTCACTTAATGAATAAACATTCTTTGAGAGAAGCATGGTTTTCACTTTAGACCTAAATTGTGTTGGAGACGTGAGTTTTTCATTTCTTCAGGAAGACTATTAAATAATTTGATGGGCATGACATAAGGTCCTATCGCAGTCGTAGATAGTCTATGTTGTGGAACAAGTGCATTGTGTTTACGACGAAGATCGTGATTGACATCCCTAGTATCGGGCCAAAGGAAATTGCTTCTGTGGGAGTTACACTAGCCGGTATATATATATTGCAGTAATTGTGAAAATAATTAAATTCCGGAATAAACGTCTACATTAATAGGGGAGTGCGGGATACATTTGACATCCTTTTATATATTTTATTTTATTTTTTCAATTAGTGGGATTTGTGAACAAAAACACTCATTTTATAAAGAAAAATGCTTTATTGTATTTCACCCAAAATAGTAACGCAAGAATATAATTCTAATAGGTCAAACGAAATATTTTTAAAATTCTTTGCACTGAGATAAACATGTCCCACATCTAACATATGTGCGGGGTAGTTTTAACATATTTTTTGCACGGTATATTTTTAGTATTATTTTAAATTGTAAGGCGAAAAATCCAAGCTAAACTCAAAATACTTATGATCTATAATTGGATTTGATAAAATTACAACTATATCTTGCCTATTAATGTCGCTAATATCATCGACATGAGGAAAATAAAATTGGTTTTTATTGATTTTTTTTTTTTAAACTTCACTGTGTATTCATTCTTTATGTAGTCTATTATGTCTAAAATTTGACCAATGTAATATACCACGTTAGTTTTTTGTTGGGAACTGAACAAGGACAAAGTTTTGATCGTCAGTAAGCTCTAAAATTGACTGTTCACCCATACTAGAATCTGATTTTAAAGAAAAAGTCGAATTGCTGTTACTTTCACTTGATGTATCAGTTTTTTTTTTTCTTTTTAAGATATTCTTTCTACGTTCTCAAAAAGATTTTTTTTACCATCCTTTTCCTTTCCTGCCTTCTCTCTTCGTTTCTTTTCTCTATCGAGTAGCCCTTGTATTTCTGGACTCTCTGTGTATATAGTCGACTTCTTTGATTCTCTACCTCTTTTTAAATTGTTGGGTTTTTTTAATGGCTGTAAAGATCGAATTGTTTCAGGTGTAATAATTTCTTTTTTATTATTCGAATATACAAGGTTCTGGTTCAGTACACAATAGTTTATCTCGCGTAGAAGGCATTTCAGAAATGGTTGTTGATGGCCCACTTATTCCCACTGTAAAAGAGATGCTATCAAGCGTAGTAATTTCTGATGATAGGGTCGAATCTACTATTTGATCGTTCTTTTCTGTAGGAATAAAGTCAGCATCTTTGAACACATTTGGGTTATAGGGCCAAATCCCAGATTTCCGAAAGCTTGACGTTATATTCTTTGGACTGAATGATTCTAAACATGGCCACAAGTTATTTCCCTGACATCATAAAGCGAAATTTTTTGCCCTGGAACATTAATCAACCAGTTGTGTTGCGCGGTTTTAAGGGCATATTTAAATGGTCCGAATACGCCAACATTGCACTTTATTAGAAGTATGTGGCGTAAAACTTAACAGTATTAACCCATTCTCACAACAAAACTGTATAGCTGCGATAGTAACATGTGTGTCGGGTTGCCCAAGAGCAGGAGAATTCTTTTTTGCCACCTTCTGATCGTGGATCAGCGTACTTTTTAAAGTGCTTCAGCACCTCAACAAATAGTTCTGAAGTTATCCATCCACTTCTACTACATAACCCTAAGCTATTTGCAGGAGTACGTCTCATAAAAGAGTCCTTAAGATGAACTCTAGGGAAAATGTACACAGGTGGGAGGTAATTTCCCTGAGCGTTAATAATACCTATAAAAGTTATGAGTCAACCTTTTCCATTTGAAGTCGCTTATCCCACTTGTTTCTGTCCTAGAGGAGCTACAACCTTAGGCTGTTCCATTACCGTTATAATCCCGGTCTCATCAATGTTATAAATGCATGAAGGATCTAAGTCATATGTTCGAAATACCTTCTCAAGGTTTTGAAAAAAATTCCCGAGACTTTCTCTTTATTAAATTCTCGAAGTCTTGCAAGGCTAGTGATTTCGGGCTTTCTTAATGAAAGACTTTTACCGTGGCGTTTCATGAATGATAACATACAATCACGTCCAGCAGATTTTTTATCTTTCCATTCTTGAGGCATTCTCTTATTATTTTGAAATGCGTAGTCGTATGCAAAAGATCTCACCTGTTTGTAAAACAATCAGTAGTGCATGTTGCAGCATTTTTTATATATTCGATGCTTTTCTCTTCTGAAAAAACTTGTCGGCTTGCGTATTTAAACCTTCTTGTTTCAGTTAGTTCTGCCTCCAAATCCGCACAACCATCATCTTGATTTTTAATCTTTTTTAGTCTAAATAATAGCGTTGTTCTATTTATACCATAAATAGAAGTAGCTTGTCTACTAGAGTATTTTTGTGTTATAATATCGTTTAGAGTCCTCTTAATATTATTTTCATTGATATCGGCCCTATTGGTTTTCTTCTTATATCTTCGAACGATATTTGTCGCACTAGAAAAAATTGGTAGATTGTAAAGGATGTAAAATAATCGTACGGGGCACTTTTGACAGGGTGTTAAATGAGCCCCGCTTAAATCTGTCAAAAGAGCCCCAATGCGACATTTTCGTACTTTGTCTAATATGACTTACTAAAAATTAAGAATTTTGCATATCATTCTTGTTCGATTAATTTTTTAAAAGATGTTTTATTTAGTGTAAATCAATCAATCATTTTATATTGATTAATATAGAACTTGCCTCCATAGAAAACAAACAGAAAACTATTAGATTTCACATACAAATTCTTCTAACACACATCGGTTTTTGTTTTTGTTTCTTAATCCATTAATTTTTATAATAATTTGTTTGAAACTTAGGACTCCCTTGTCTCTTACTTCTCTTTATTTAACGGCTTGTTATTTGCTTTATTGCTTTTCGTTTGTTTATTTTGTTCTATTGCGTCAGTAACTATCACTTTGTTTTGTCATTCATTTGTTTCTGTTTCTTATTCGCTGCCTTGGTTTATTTGAAGTTTTTCCTCTTTTGTTTCTTTTATTTGTTTTTTTAAAGTTTGTCTTTTGTTTTATGATTCTGTTACATCATTAGATTTTAAAACTAGCAAATATTTTGAATTTCAACTTGCATACTTTTCATTTTTTTTTTTTTCACTTAATGCCCTTGGATTTTATGTATGAACCCACACAATCGAAAATGTATAAAAGTCAAAACAAAATATAAAAAAATTTGCAGGTATTTCACGTTGAAATTTAATTACGTAATAAACATGTAACTCTAACCATCCCTCCCCGTATTTTTTTATTTTTTGATAATACGGTACAAAGCAAAGCCGAAACGACAGAAACAATTAATTTTTACATCCCACACAATTAAATTGCAGCTTCAAAGTGATGTCGTGCAAATGTTGCGTTATCGAACATGTTTTAAATAAAAAACATCAAAGAAACATTTTTTTATTGTGAACTTCAGCAATTGAGCATGTGTTTTAGGTGTTACATTCTAGGAAGCTTTTAAGATCCGGAACGGTGGTGGGAACTTTCAAGATCGATGTCAAGACTGTCTATGACGCTCCTGGTACATAAAACAGCTTATAACACGGTTGATTTATTCCGTTGCGACTTTCCTATTTAGATGCAAATGAACCGTAACAAAGCACGAACAGATTGAATGCACCTGAATATATTGGCTGTATGTAACTCGATTAAACTTGAAACACTTTAAAGTGCATCTCTCCATCTAATTAGATCCTGAAATTATTATTAACTCTTTCGGAAGTATCTCTGAAATATAAACATGTAGCAATGTAATGTACAATTGTTTAAATTAAACAAGAGGCAAGTTAATTTCTAAACGTCGTCGTTTCCACGAAACGTTAAATTCCACTCCTTTTCATATATTACAAAACCCCCACATATATTTTCAGTAGATCTTAATATATTCACTACTCCCTCATCCCCGACACACAACGATATATAAACTGGGGCAATTTCAGGAACTTGACGTCTGTTTGCGTACATCTTATGCGGCGGAAGGGCAAATATTTACCATTGTAATCCGGGAGCCCTTTATCCGAGTTACACAGCATGAAATTCTTTAATATTTAAAGCGAAAGCTCTAAATGGGAAAGTCCCCAAGTAATCTGCCAACTAACGTTTCTAGTTACTCTTACCTATAAACATCACTGCACTGGATGATTTGTTTCTGCATCGTGCTGGACGCTATGACTTTGATTTTCTGAACGTTTTGTGCTATTTTCTTTTTTCTTTGGCTGGCAGGTGTTGCAGTCTCGGAACTTTCTCAGGGGTAACAAATTATTGGGAAGCTTTAAATTAGACGTGGCGACCGTCTGGTCGCAACCAGGTACGATTAACTTAGCGAACGAGGCTCATATTTATATGTACAGAGTGTTTGGCAGCAGTTGTTTAGAATAGTGTGTGAAGAAAGCTTGGCGAAT
The DNA here is from genome assembly GCA_039766575.1 of Serrognathus titanus. NCBI lineage: Eukaryota > Metazoa > Arthropoda > Insecta > Coleoptera > Lucanidae > Serrognathus > Serrognathus titanus. The sequence goes on from CM077911.1 coordinate 4,952,227, forward strand.
AGTGGACCTTATGCACACAACTAAATCTCCATATTTAAATTCCAAATTTAAATCTAAGAATGATTTCATTTTTAAATTGCAAGAAGAATAAATAAGTAAGACATAAAAAGGATAGGGGTGGGGGGTATCATGGAGAAACCTTTGTACCTATAAGTAACAAAAAGTTTTCCCATCTACTGTGTTGCTCTCATTTTTCCACATGTTCACGTATGTTCCTTACGTAATCCGTACCCTAAAGTGACAAGTAAACAAACAAAACTTTAAAGAAATTGTTTTATTGATTTGATTTTACAATGGTTTTCACATTGGAAGAAAATATTTTATGGTTGAATCTTACTTTCGAAATGCCCAAAAAATCAATAGCGAATGGACCTATTCTATTCCTGATTGTATTGCAGAATTTCAGGAAAAATTTCCAGAAACTGTATTTCTGTACTGCAAATTTGTTAATCAACTTCATTACTCTGTAGAACTATTCAGAGAAACTGGCAGTGTGGCTAGAAAACAAGTATCAGGTAGGCCTAAAGTAAGAACTGATGAGGTAGTTGAAAATGTGATACAAATTATGACTTGTGCTTCTCGCACTTCCATCCGTCACCTGTCACAATAAGTTGATCCTTCTGTCGGGGCCTGCAGAACTATTCTAAGAGAGGACTTACAAATGTTCCCTTATCGTTTAACTGCCGTGCATGAATTACTTCCAGTAGATTTTGAACTAAGGCGAAGATACTGTCATTGGTTTTTAGACAATATTGACAATGACGATTTGTTGGACAAAACTTTCTTTTCCGTTTTAACAGGAAACATTAATTCCGAAAATATGAGAATTTGGAGTACAGAAAACCCTTATATTTTCATCGAAGCCCCACTCCATCTACAAAAAATTGGTATTTGGATAGGTTTAAGTCAGGGTTGCGACAATTTAAATCAACTGATTTTTTTAATTTAAATCATGATTTAAAACAAATCGTGTAAAAAAATTGATAATCTAAATAAATCAAACTTCAGAAAATTCAAATAAAAAGAACAATTTATTTAATGTTAGATTATCTACATATCTAAAACTACTTGATTAAAAAAAATATGTAGGTAAACTAAACTTAAATTTAAAAAGAAAATAAAACATGATTCAGGTACTTAAAAAGAGACATTTTAAGTTAATTTTTTAATTAGAGTGTTTATAAAGAAAAGCTAATTTAGCAGCTTTTTCAGTCCCTAAGCGATTTCTAATTTTAGAATGAACTAAACCAAATGTTGAAAATATCCTTTCAACGGAGGCTGAAGAAGCTGCAGTAGACACTAATTGTTTGATAATCGGGAATAACTTATCAATAACCTCAATATTCCGTTGAGATTTCCACCATTCCAACGGATTTATGCTTTTAAGAATTTCTTCGTGAAACATTATTTCGACAAATGGTTCGGATTTAGCCAGAAATTTAATAAGGTGTAAATCATTTGCAGCATTTAAAGCACATTTTTTTTCGCTTTCTGATAATGTATGCTCCGTTTTCGTAGGGTCCAAAAGGAAAGCTAGCAAATGGTATGGAGTGATACTCTGTTCATAGCGATGTCTAAATTTTTGCATTTGACTTAGAGTAAATTCAGTTCCCTCAAAATGTGATTCTAATATTTTTAATTGTTCTACGATGTCTGATAGAATTGCATCGTTTCTTTGAAACCTATCAATTGCAACAGGTATCGGATTCAGTATTATTAAGAAATCTTCAGCTGTTGGTTTCAAATAAATATTCGAAATTTTCTGCCTTACTATAATGTCGATTTCATTTTTATGTTCCTCGCTAATTTTAAAAAGTTTGGGCCATGCTTCAACAAAACCATGTAAGCGTCAGCAAGTGATTTCCATCTTACGGCACTGGGAAAAATAAGCTTTTTTCCTCCTTCTTTCGCGTATGTCGCCGAAGCAAAATAATTGTTTCGGAAGTATTTTACAATGAACGTAACATGTTCCTTAATTTCACTAATTCCCAGGTCCTTACATAACAAGTTTAAGATGTGTGCAGCACAACCATATGTAATAACATTTAATTCTGTTGATTGTTTGATCTGATTTCTCATTGCATTCATATTAGCAGCATTATCTGTTACAAAACTGCTTACTGTACAGCGATATTCAGTCTTTAGCATTTTAATTAGGTTTATTGCAAGTTCCGTTAAATATGCAGATGTATGTGGATTTTCAGCCGTGTCTATTGTGTCTACTAAAAAGGAGGACCCATTTTTTGTAGTGACTGTTGCACATGTGATTGGTTCGTTACGGACATTGGACCATCCATCCAATGACAGATAAACCGAATTTCCCAATAAATTTTTAAAACATTAACTTTTCTCTTCATTGTTCACTTCATTTAGCAGTCGGTTAGACACATCATATCTAAAGGGTGGTATATATCCAGGCCGTAAAATCACAGTTGTAATTACTTCCGGTTGCTCAACACATGTGAAGTTGCTATTTGTTGCATAAATAGCCATAACAATTTGTTTATCTATTTCCTCTTTACCAGACTTCGTTGTACGCACGACAAAAGAAGATAAAGACCCAGAACTAGAATTAGATGCCTTTCGTTTCTTAATTGATGAAGTAGAAGCTATGAGCAATGGGGCTCTATCCAAACTGTCCTCTTCTAATGTGTTCGATTGTACATTTGCCACTATTCCTGCAGAGGTACTTCCATTATATGTTTTTGTTTCTTTTTCTATATTACTTAAAGCACATTTTTCCCGGTGGTTTTTCATACGTTCCACGAGCCCTTGCATTTTTTACAAGTAACTTTACTTCCTCTTTTTTCGGCAGGTTTACACCACTTTTCAATAAAATGTTGCCAAATAGGATCTTTTTTCCTACCACTTCTATGAGAAGACATATCAATATAGATGAACTTTTAAACACTGTTATGAAATATTATTTACTTTATTACTCGTTATCGTTACGCAGCGCACGTTCGCGATGTAGACTAGAAAATAGCGACAACTCGCGTCATCTCCGCATTATAAAGACAGCAAGATTTTCAAGTTCTGACAGGAATTTCTTTTGTTTATATGAAAGTACAAGGTGGTGCAACATTATTTACTGCTACGTTACACATAAGTTATTTCATTTTCAAGTTTGAACAAAACGTATCGTAGTCGTTATTGTTATTTTCAATTATTCGTTAGTGTTAATGTCAATTATTGCATTTTCTATGTAAAAAGATAATAAAAATTAAAAAAATCAATAAAAATCAAAAAAATCGTGATTAAGAAAAAATCGTGATTTTTTTGTTTTTCTAAAAAAATCATGATTTTTATCAACTCTGGTTTAAGTCGAAGAAGATTGCTAGGTCCAATATTTTTTAATGACACACTAACAGCACTTAGATATCGGGAAGAGATTTTGCATCCATTTATTAATCAACTACGAGGAGTTGCAATTTGGATATTTCCAGCAGAATGGTGCAGCGGTCAATGCTGCTGAAGATACTTTAAATTTCCTTCAAAAGCTTTTTGGAAATCGGATAATTAGCAGAAATATGACAAACATGGCCTCCGCGATCTTGTGATCTAATTCCTTTGGATTTCTTTGTTTGGCTCTACTTGAAAAATTCCATTTTTAAAACGCCCGTTAATGATTTACAGGAACTTATCCAAAAAATGATCGAAAAGTGCGATGAAATAAACAATTCTCCCCACATTGCAAAATGTTATTAATGGATCTCGCAGAAGGGTTAGATAATGCCTCGAAGAAAATAGAGGCCATTGTCAGCATCTGTTGTGAATTCACGTTCAACGTTATTTTAATGCTTTATTTTGTTTGGTTTCAAATACGTAATTATTGGTTATGATTTTCTGTTGACGTTATGTCAATGTTAAATGTCAATTTGGCGTTTACTGATCAAGAAAGGAACATACGTGGACATGCGAAGAAAGAAAGCAACACACTAGATGGGAAAACTTTTTGTACATATGTTATATTACGAGCTTACAATATTAAACATTTTTTTTTACAATAAAATGTCTCAATCTGCAACATTTTTTTAAATAAGCTTAGGATCCGAATACACGGATCCCTTTCATCAATTGAGATCATCTACTGAAAACATTAAATATCCCCACTAACACAAATTTGGGAACTAAAATAAACTGTGAATTTGTAAGTGATAAAAAAGTAATGTACACTTAAAAATGTGTAATACATTTGTTTATTCTTCTGATGCACCGTTTCTAAGCCTGGGTACCGCGAATATATACCAAAAGGATACCAAGAAGAACCTAACGTAGTTTAAGGGGGGTCGAGAAATATTGTTTTTATTTTTTTGTATACTTTCGGGACCTCGGAAATCAACAGGTTGAGAAACAATATTATAACGTAGCGTACAATTTTCATCGTAAGAAAATAATTTATGAATTATTTAAGTGATACGTTGGGGATAATGTGAGTTCCTCTTCGTTTTAATTATAACATATTTCTCGCTAAAATTAGTTTGTAACTTACAACAACATCGACCCAGCTATGTGAAACCTCTAAACAATTTCTCACTTAAACTACCTCAATAACATAGTGCACGGGAATGAGAAAATGTGGTTGACTTCTGCACGTGACCCATGATATTTTCTGTGATGCAAAGACGTCTGTATTTCTAAACCTTTTAGGCTTTGTACTATTCGTTGGCTTACTAAATTGAAACTTTATGATTTACCACACCTTCGCAATGCAATGGCACATCAACTCTTGCATACTTTTATGGATCGTAAAGCGAATGTTTCTTAAGATTGCTCACGGGCCAATATGTTTTTATATTTACATAAAAGTCGCGTGTGTTTTCGGAATCAAGCGATTATCTAAAACATTCGTCATGTTGCATGCAAGAAAAGAAAATGTCGTGACAAAAATATTGTTATTAACGTACGATTATGTATATAGACCATCAATTTTACCACAAATGGGCTTTGTTAACCGATCCAGATGATATAGCAGGAGGCCCCAAAGGTTACTTGAAATGTGACATAAGCGTAGTGGGAAAGGGAGATAGCGTCAAAGTACCTCCGAAAAGCGAAAAGGATGAAGACGATATAGAAGCGTACGTACAAGTTTTGGTTTTATAGTAATTTTAAAAATACACCCCTTGAATATCAATCAGTCTCCCTAACATATTCTATTTTAAGCTACTCGATTATATGCAAATACTGTTAGCAAACTTTCGCACAATTGACGATTGACTTGCGCGTTTTATCTCGTCGTTACGTCAACCCCTACAAACGAACATTGTTTGCCCTCCGAAACTATCAAATATTATGGAAACTAGGCGGCGTTCCCCTCGCTAAAGAATTCACACATGGCATTCGTATTCACGTCAATGTGTCACATTGATGTGACGTTCCTGGAATTTGTAAAACTTCTTGCTCCTCGCCAGCTTCACATATATAACATTAGTCAAGTTATCGACGTTTGAAGATCCGAAAGGATCTGCGTAATATATGTTACCCTTGGCCTTTCCTCGACGCAGGGGTAGTTCCGACGAGGAAGACTGCTGATTTAAAATTAAAACTTCAATAAAAAATTGATGGCTGTAATACAAATTTAGAAGAGACAGATACACACGCGATATCTCAAAGGGAAAGAAAATTAAAGCGCTTTTCATCCCTTGAAAGTGAAGGTGAAAGCGAAATACTTTTTAATTAAAGTAACTAAAATAATAACAAACCTGGAATCCAATTCTTTTTTATTTATAATGAATCCCTTTTCTATATTGCAAAGAAAATGACAGGCAGCCCTGAGTCAATTTTTTTTTACTTTTTAGGAACCTCCTTCTTCCCGATGGCGTTCCCATCGATAGACAAAGAGCTCGTTTTATAGTAAAAATTTATAGAGCCGATGGTTTACCAAAAATGAACTCTTCGATCATGGCGAACGTAAAAAAAGCGTTCACAGGTGAATCAAATGATTTGGTCGATCCCTTCGTGCAAGTGTCCTTCGCTGGTCTTACGGTACGATTGCCACATTCAAAGACCTTTCCCGTGCTAAAATGTGCATTACCCGTAGGGTAAAACGAGCGTTAAAAAGCATAGTTATGCGCCGGTGTGGAACGAACAGCTCGTTTTCACTGAGATGTTTCCACCCCTATGTCAAAGGATAAAGATTCAGCTGAGGGATAACGATCCGGTGAAACCCACCGTGATCGGAACGCACTTCATTGACCTCAAGATGATTTCCAATGACGGAGAGAAGGGTGAGCCACTTCAGGTATTTAGAATTGTCCTGACGAGTGATCGGGCTCTTCAAATTGCCTGCTTACAGGTTTCTTGCCGACCTTCGGCCCTGCCTTCATTCACCTGTACGGATCTACAAGAGACTACAGCCTCATCGATGAGCATTCCTCTCTCAACATAGGACTCGGAGAAGGCGTTTCGTACAGGGCGAGGCTGCTAATCGCGATTAGGACCGAAATAACCGACGCTATCGATTTAGGACCCTCAGATGTCGAGCTTGAACCCACTCTGCCGATTAATGAATCCTCGTATGGGAAAAACGAAGAGTTCTTCCTTTTCACTACGATACTGGACGCATCCATGATCGACAAGAAGCTGGGGGATAAGCCCGTATATTTTGAGATTAGCATCGGAAATGCGGGTAATGCTATGGACGGGCATAACGAATCAAGCAGGGAACCTTTCAACGATTCAGACAGCGATGAATTAGGCAAGTCTCCTCCATTTCCTTTTCAAAGAGAAACTCACTCACTGCATGTAAATTTTATATTAAATGTATCCTCTGAGAGTTGCTCTTGTTGTTGTAATGGCACATGTATACTGCGTGCTATATGGAAATTGTTTATTCAAAAACAAGGATTTCAAGATTTATTTACGATCTTTGTTGCTTTCCTTCCTCTACGCAATGCAAACTCATGTAAATAAATTAAAACGTGATCACGAATTAAAACGACCACAAATGATAGGTGCTAGCATATCGGTACGGAATCTTAATTAAAGCGGTTATTAGATTAAGTTATTTGAAGCAGAGACCTCGTACGAACAAGTCTAATTGGATGAAACTTTAGCGAACACGTTTTGCATTATTAAACGTGAAATTCGAATGGTTTATGTGTGGTCTAATTATTCGAATGCGAGAAGTCGTATTTCATTAAAAGACTATTAATTCTAGGACGATTTTAAGTAATTCTGACATTATTTATGCAGACACCCTAACTAATGTAGGTATGCTATTTAAAATCGCCGAAAGTAAATATCAACCTCTTTCAGAGACGGTAGCTTCTGACGCGGGTTTCTGGCAAAGCACCACAACCCCAACCAAACCAATGACTCACGATCGCACATACTACTTTCTCCCCTATTGGGATAACAAGCCTTGCATGCACGTTCGTTCTGTTTGGCCCGATCACAGACGAAGAATGTACAATTCGAATATAATCTCAAAAATAACCGAGAAATTCGTAAGTCCTACCTTAGAACCCCCTTCCCAAAATCAGCTTCGTGTCTTACAGGAAGAGGGATTAACGGAAGTACACGCGCTCATGGAATTCGAAAGCTCAGACCTCGAAATCCACCTAAAGCAATGCCTCGAAGAACTTTCTCTTGGCTGCGCGAAATACGTTACTATATCAAAAGCGTCTACAACAGGGCCCGGCACGGGGAAAACCAAATTGGATAAGGAACATTTGAAGCTTTGTCAAAGAGAAATAGTAAGTCAGTCGGTAAAATGTTGAACTTGGTGTAGTTTCTTGATGTTTAAATTGTAGGAGCACATCGGTAATATGTCAAGAAACTTAAAGGCGCTAGTTACAAAGAGCAGTTTCAAGGAACGCTACAAAACCGCCCACACATACCTGACGAAAATGAAAAGTCTCATAGAAGATGTAAGTTCCCCGGAGTGGAAAACACGGGTGACCTAAATTCGTCTATTTCAGCCCCAACATGCTCTACCAGACGTCTTCTTGTGGATTATTAGCGGAGGGAAACGTCAGGCGTATCAAAGGATTCTCGCGCGTGATATCATATATTCCATCGTGGATGAGGAAAGCGGAAAAGATTGCGGAAAAGTACAAACGATGTTCTTAAAGGTAATTTACTTAGCTTTATCGCCTTTAACTTATTTAAAATTTGCGATTTCAGTTACCAGGTAAAAAGGGAGTAGGTCCAAGTGGTTGGACCCTTCAAGCTAAACTCGACATACTGTTATGGTTAGGAATATTAAAGCACAAGAAAAACTTCGTCAACGGAATACCGAAAGGTTACGAAATCACCCACGAAATACGTAACGCCGAGCGCCCCCGAGCCCTCCCACCCTCAGTAATCCATTACATCGACAAGCATGTAATTAAAAAGACAGCGCAAATCAAAAAAAATTCCAATCGTAACTTAATCCCTTTGAATTTCAGATTTTTCAGCTTCGGTGTCACGTTTACCAAGCGAGGTCGTTAATTGGATCGGACGCGTCCGGTCTCTCGGATCCTTTTGCCCGTGTAATTGCGGGGGAATTCAGTAAGACGACGCAAGTTATAGACGAGACTCTGAGCCCCACGTGGGACGAGCTCTTAATATTCGAGGAGATTTTAATATATGGTACGAGCGAAGAAATACAGCAGGACCCCCCCACTATCGTAATCGAAATTTTCGATCAGGATAAAGTAGGCAAGTCCGAGTTCATAGGACGGGCAATCGCGAAACCGCATGTTAAACTGAGGGATGAAACGTACGCGAAACCGAAATTTCCACCCTCATTAGAATGGTTTGATATTAGCAGGGGGACTGATCGTGCTGGGGAGTTGCTAGCGACATTCGAATTATTAGAAATCCCTTGCGATGATTCAGTATCACTACCGTCTCTGCCACTCCCGAAAGATATACCAGTTTACAAGGACACGGAGCCGCGCGATGCAGGCCCAATTTTACCCGTACCCAAAGGAATCAGGCCGACACTTGCTAGATATAGAATTGAAGTACTCTTCTGGGGTTTGCGTGACCTCAAACGCGTCCACCTTTTAAAAGTGGATAAGCCCAGAGTTGACATTGAATGCGCTGGTCATATCCTGTACTCTTCGATAATTCAGAACGCTAAAAAGAACCCGAATTTTAGTACGCCGGTGAAATTTTTAGATGTCGATTTGCCCGAACAGGAATTATACAGGCCCCCTTTGACTATACGCGCGGTTGATTGCAGGAGTTTCGGCAGATACACCCTAGTAGGCACGCACATGATTAATTCCATTCATAAGTACATGTACACGCCGGTAACAAAACGCGAAAGAGAAGCGGAAGAACGGAAACGCTCCTTAAACCAACTCAAAGCCCTGGATTGCGTTGAGAATACCCCACAGCATAACTACGTGAGCAACGAGAACAATCTAGAAAAGAGCCCGCTCCTACCGAAAGACATAACGATTTCCGTCGGCTACGGAACTCAAGAGACCACAAAGAAAATGAAAACGGAAATTAACAAAAAGCGGAAGCAGAGTCTCGAGGAAGACGTGACGGACGAGGAATGTTGCAACAAGGATTGGTGGACCAAATATTTTGCTTCCGTGGAGGAGATGATTAACGAAAGCAAGGAGGCGAGAAAATTACACAGCCAGGAGGAGTCCCTGCAAATTCACTTAAGCGACGACAGTAACCCTCAGAGCAACTACAGCTGCAACAACTTCGATAAAAGTCCTAACGAGGCTAAGAAGCGGTTCGGTTTCAAGACTACAGCGACGGCATCTAAGTTTGCCGCAAGAATCAGCCCGAAAAGCTTTCGTAAACGAAATAAATTGAAAACAGCTTTATGTAAGGTAAAAGTAAAAGATAACTATACACTATATACACTAAGAATCAGGTGCCGATTACCACATTGTTAATGTTCGCTTACGCGGTGTCGCAGTTTGATGCAACGACGAAGGTTGGCGAAATTGAGATGTCTATCAGTAGGATGGTGACGCGTTCTGTATATTGTTGTTTCTATAAAATTTTTGGCTATATTATAAAATAAAAGACTGATTCGCACGGTACATTTAAGTTTTTGACAGAAAAGTACTGTCAGGGCTTAAGTGTGCGCGTACAAAACAAATTAAAATACAATCTATCATAAAGTTAAACTCTGTATATTTTTACCACTGCTTTTTCCAGATTTATCCGACAGATTTAGAAGCACGTCCGGAATTTAACGGATTTCGAGAGTGGCTTAACACATTTGAATTATACAGGGGAAAAAACACCGGCGATGATACTGAAGATGAAAGCCGAATTGTTGGAGTTTTTAAAGTAATTGCAAATCTATTTCTTACTATTCAGTTTTAATTATTTTTAATAAAACAAACTTGTCTGATGCAATTTATCAAACATTAAGGGCTACTCTGTAATTTATTAACAGGCTATTAAATTTTAAGGATGTGTTAAAATTCAAAACAGAGTATTGTAATTTGCTGTTACTATGGTAACAAAATTTAACCACCCTTTAAATTTAACGTCTTCGTTTTAATAGTTTTAAACGTCGACGTTTCCCTGCACGTTTATTATTTATTTCGAATAAACTGACAACGCAGCGAAATTTACAGTTATTTTAAAAGATGTCCGACGACTAATCATTACAATCATTTGAAAAGAATTCGTTCGATTTTCATATTGAATAGACTTTAATAATTGAAAACCAAACAAAATTCGATTTTTAAGACATTTTTCTAATCCTCTATCACAGGGAGCAATAAAAGTATACAAATGGCCATTGCCAAAGGATATCGAGGACCACACGATAATGGGATTTGACCCACAATACGGCCTCTTTCAAGGCTTACCCTCCAACGATCCGATTCGTGTGCTAGTAAGAGTTTACATCGTGAAAGCAAACGACTTACATCCGATGGACTTGAACGGAAAGGCGGATCCGTACATCGTCCTCCAGCTAGGTTCCAAGAGGATAAGCGATAAGGAAAACTACATTTCAAAGCAGCTAAACCCGGTTTTCGGCAAGTAAGAGATTTACATGCTGCGGCGGCACTCCCCCTCGTTCAATGGACTTGTTCGCAGATGCTTCGAGTTCGAGGCCACCTTCCCGCAGGATTCCCTTCTTACAGTTCAGATTTACGATTGGGATTTAGTGGGTTCTGATGATATGGTAGGGGAGACGAAAATTGATTTGGAAAATAGGTTTTATAGTAGACACAGGGCTACTTCCGGTCTTCCGCATAAATACGAAGAGTAAGTAAGAGTTCCAACGCATTTTATGTATTAATTATTACTTTTCAGATCCGGCTATAACTCATGGAGAGACGCAATTAAACCCACTCAAATTTTAGCCAAGCTTTGTAAAGACGGTAAAATGGATCCACCCATGTACGCAGAAGGCCAGGTGAAAATTGGTAGACAAATATTTTCCGTACAATGCGACGATTTCGATTACTACACCACCAAAGATGTTGAAGAGCACATGGCTTTAGCCGTTCTTCATCGATGGCACGAATTTCCGCGCATTGGATGCCATTTAATACCAGAACACATCGAAACTAGATCGCTTTACAATCCAGATAAACCGGGCATTGAACAGGGGAAGCTCGAAATGTGGGTGGACATGTTTCCAATGGATATGCCCCTGCCAGGGCCGCCCCTGGATATATCGCCGAGAAAACCCAAGAGTTATGAATTGAGAGTGATCATCTGGAACACTGACGATGTTGTTTTAGAAGACGACGCTTTCTTCACCGGAGAAAAAATGTCCGATATTTACGTGAAGGGGTAAAAAAGTTTAATTGTGAGGGTGCACTTAAATTCCGAATGTTATTTTAGTTGGCTAAAGGGACCAGAAGACTGCCAGTGTACGGACATCCATTACAGGTCGTTAACGGGAGAAGGAAACTTTAACTGGAGATTTGTTTTTCCCTTCGATTACATGGGGGCCGAACAAAAAATCGTAATATCCAGAAAAGAATCGCTGTTCTCCTGGGATGAAACCGAATGTAAAATCCCTGCAAGACTGGAACTGCAAGTTTGGGACGCCGATCATTTTTCAGCAGATGACTTTCTAGGTAAGCACCCAGCCCTCTGCATACTAAGTTAATTAGCTAATTATTTCAGGTGCTATCACATTAGATTTGAATAGGTTTCCACGAGGTGCAAAGTCCTCAAAATTATGTACATTGGACATGTTAAAATCTGATGGTACCGTGCCATTAATTAATATATTCAAGCAGAAACGAGTTAAAGGCTGGTGGCCGTTCTTCGTAAAAAAAGACAACGAAGATATTGAACTGACTGGAAAAGTCGAAGCCGAAATTCATCTCCTAACCAAAGAAGAAGCGGAGAAGAACCCGGTTGGTTTGGGGCGAAATGAGCCAGACGCCCTTGAAAAACCAAAGTGAGTTGCATTCGTAAAATATTTTTTTTGTATTATTTATTTTTTTTTTGCAGTCGACCTGATGCCTCTTTCATGTGGTTCCTGAATCCGTTAAAATCGATTCGCTACATCATATGGCACAATTACAAGTGGAAGATACTGAAGCTGTTGATTATCATAGGACTAGCAATAATAATATTGCTGTTTATATATGCAATTCCTGGTTATTCAGTTAAGAAAATAATAGGTGCTTAAAGTGCAGACACGTTTTAAAAATCACGATATCTATAATCAGTACAAATGTTAATCCTTTAAAATATTATGTGGATATAAAAAATATTGTATAAAATACACTGTACATTAATTGATGAGTACTTCAGAAAAATACAATAGTGAGTCTGATTTTTTTGAGTAAATATTTTAACCAGCTCCTTTTTTTAATTACATTAATTTTACAGGTCTCCGTAATTTTATTTTTTAATAAAGATAATCGTGAATTACAACACAAAATAACATCGAAAAAATAATTAATTAATATTTTAAAATAAAATATTTGTCTTACTGAAACTAAGAAAAATTTTATACAACGCGTTAAAACCGACCGTGCATTTTCCTCCTCCGCTTCTGTACTGCCGGAGAAAAAGTGTATCGCTACTTTTATCATTCTTTTGCCTTAGTGATCCAGTGATCACAACACCAACGGCAGATAACAATATAATCCATCGAAACGAATCCATTGCCAATACAGAATTAACATCGAATACTAATTGCAACTCTATGACCATCAGCAGAAACTACACAGAAGAAAACCTCTCAAGATGGCATTGTACCCAGAAACGACGACATGGCCTTTCACACGAAACGTTTTTTAGAATAAGCATAACTTTAAGAATTAATGTTCAAGGACTAAACTCCAAACTGAACGAATTAGAAGTATTAACGAATGATATAAATCCAGATGTTGTATGCATTTCTGAGCATTTTTGTACACCCATAAATATATCAACAGTCACTCTTAATTTAACTTGAAGGCTTCCGCGGCCGTCGTCCATTGTTGAATTCTTGGCTTCCGGTTGGAACCGCGTGTCTCGGATTTCTTCACTGCCGACGTTTCGTTCTCCGTTGCAGAAAAACTTCTTCAGGGCTGCTGTTGGTGGTGACGCTGCTACTGCTGCTGCTGTTGGTCTTGCTGCTGCTTCGCGTTAGTCGTTGAGATCACCTTGTGGGTCAATTGATTGTTTCATGTCGTATTTACAACAGATTCTTATACGCGTTGCAAACAGTAACTCAACTATAATTATATGTGGTGATTTCAACGTAAATTTTCTATAATATTCTCACACCAAAAATGATATTGTCAATCTATTCCTAGAATACAATATTAAACAAAGTGTATCGTTCCAACTTGACTTACAAATCATTCCACCACTTTAGTAATCGATAACATTTTCACTGACGGGACATTTTTATCGATGAATGTTCAAGTGACTGTTACACATCTGTCGGACCATTCATTTCAAATTTTAGATGTATCCATTAATTTAAAAGAGATTCCTCAATCACCGCGTAGATCCTTTTCGGAAATTAATATCCACCATTTTGAACACCTACTGCAAAATGAAAACTGGCTGGAAATGAAAGAATCACTGGACTTCCAAAGTAAATTCTCCTGCTTTTGTAATCGCTTTTTAATACATTTTAATTCGGCTTTTCCCATTCGTAAATCGAAAGCGAAAAACAGAAACTTTTTCGATATGTCAAGGGCGTTTGATACTATCGAATAAACTCAATAATTTTGGTATTCGTGGACCCGCACGTGCTTGGTTATGGGAATACTTGGAAAATCGTACTCAATACGTTCATTTCAGCAACGCGCTGTCATCCGTAAAACATAATAATACTGGAGTTCCGCAGGGATCACTGTTAGGCCCGCTGTTATTCATTATCTTTATTAACGATATAACGCAAACACTTTCAACACCCTGTAAAACCGTTTTATATGCCGATGATTCAACTATGCTGGTCGCCACCAGTGATCAAGAAATGTTAATTTGCAACTCAAAAAATATCGTCAACGAGATGAACGATTACTACTGCAGCAATGCTTTGGTTCTGAACTCGTTCAAGACAAATTTCATTAAGTTTGTAACCAAAAATAATAACATCAATAACAGTTTATTAATAAAACTAAATGATAAGTCTATCGAACAAGCACATAATACAAAATTTTTGGGTATTTACATAGACGAAAAGCTAACATGGAACAAGCATATTGATTACTTGTGTGCAAAAATAAGCTCAGTGTGTTTCATCTTAAAACGATTGTATGGACTAATAAACCCAAACGTTCTCAGACTGGCTTATTTTGGTCTTTTTCAATCTGTGATCTCGTACGATATTATTTTTTGGCGGGAGCTTCCACCATAAACATGCAAAAGTTATTTACCATCAAAAAAAAAGCTCTACGTATAATCTGCGGTGAAAATTATAAAGCACAGTGCAAACCGCTATACGCTAAGACAAAAATATTAACCTTACCGTCACTCTACATTTTTAACTTAATCACTTACATTAGACAAAATATTACAAAATTTTCACCTAATTATTCTTTGCATGATTATGAAACAAGGACACGTAGTAATTTACAGGTCTCATACAATCGACTAATAGTTTGTTGTACCTGTCCTTCACACAATTGTATTAAATTTTACAATAAACTCCCATCAAAAATCAGATCCGCCGAAAGTATAAGCATTTTCAAAAAGCAAGTAAAGGAACTCATGTTGGAAACACGATATTACTCAACACAGGAATTTCTAAATAATTGATTTTATATCGAATTCATACTGTAATTTTGTGACTGAAAACCTAAATTTCGCATTACGTTACTTTGTATTTACGTACATTTATTTTTATGACATATTCATATAATATATATATTACAGTGGTGACGAATAAATATTATTATTATTATTAGTTTGATGCGTCGCTTGTTGAAGGACCTTTTTGTACCTACTTAAGGAAAGATTAGTCATAAATGATTCGAAACGAAATCCAACAAATATTATTTTTCTTATCTTCGAATGTAAATTGTACGATTAAAAAAGTATTAAAGAATAGCTTGAATCGCGACATCCTGAGATCACTTTTTGACACAACATTGCATTAGAAATGACAAATTGCAGCCAGTTTGTTACCTAATAAGTCATCTCACGCAAGGCGGCCAAGCGTGCTGTCATAGCGTTTTGAAAGCTTCTGCTGACGAGGGCCCCAAATAGGGCCGAAACAGCTGTGTATAAGATGGTTGAGATATCCACTGCAATCAAAATAAAGTTTTTAAAAAAATATTCTCAGTTACAAATACCTAACGATGGGGTTTATTTAAATAAATGCTTCTTTTCCTGATACTTATTTATAAAATTCAATAATAAATTATTTAAAAAAAAAATGCGAATTTTAGTGTCCGTTTTTCAAAATAATATATTAAGAAATCTCATCGGACAAGAATCTACTTTAATTATAAAATCTAATTATTAATTATTTGCAGCCTAGATTTCTCTGGCAACAAATCTAAACGCCTTTAAGAAATAGGTATATTTAAAAAAATACTTTATCATTCATAAGGACTCCTCTGAATTGGGTTTTCTGCATTTTCACGCATTGTAAGGTGAATGTTGAATGCGTGAAAATATTTAACAAGTCAGTCGCAGCGAACAATAGAAAAATACACTGTGATCGACAATGATTATGTGGCGCTCTAAAAAAATATTTATTTTATTGGGTGGAAATTACTATTGATGTCCTTACAGAAAGTAGATAGTTGTTGCGGAATAAAAGATTGGTAATATTTCGGAAATATTTCAGAGACAAACATTCTTTTTACATCGATTCTAAGATAATCTCGCCTCACTTTTGGTAACTCACTTTAATTATGCAATCCTTTTGCTTGGAACGAGCATATATGAGGAAGAGGAGCTTATTTCCCCCTTTACACAAAATAATTAATCAAAATTAAGGCGATTCCATTAAATTAATTTTACCCATCTGCGCGGCTTTCTTAACGAAGACCCATTTGGGTAAAAGATATTAAAAGTAAGTAAGTAAGTAAGTAATTGTTTAAATTTTTAATGTGTATTCTTTTAAAGGAAGTGTCGAAAAAGATGCAGTGTTAGTTCCAGTTACATCATCGTAATCGTTTTAATTTTCTTACTTTTTGTTCTTCTGTATATCAACAACCTGTATCATAAAATTTTATGTATAAATAAAAAAGAAATAAAATAAATGTATTTGCTACTTTATGAAATTTATTGTTAAATAAGTTGAATATGCTTTTATATTAATATATAATAAATTGTTAAAAAATGCTTGTAAATTTTTATTCTAAGCAACAATTTAGTGCTTTTAAGTTTTGTTAGCGAAAACAACCATTGTAGCGATATTTTACTTCAAGCAGTTGGTAACACTGAGCTGAACGTGCTCTTTGCTTTCATAATGTGTATCTGTGCATGTCATTTGCTATGTCTGTGTGAGGTGCAGATCTACGATAAGCAAATAATTTTTTTTAATTATATCATCGACTAGCTTTAAAAAAGACTCAGGACTCTATTACAAGTAAGTATTTTATCTTGCGAACTGAATATTTAAATAAAAACCAATTTTTTTAGCGCATGATAAAAAAGTTTAGTGAACATAACCTAACTTTACGATAAACCAGAATGATCATTCCTGTTCGTTGTTTCACGTGCGGGAAAGTAATTGGAAATAAATGGGAAGCATATTTGGGGCTGTTGCAAGCCGAATACACTGAAGGAGATGCTTTGGATGCATTGGGGCTGAAACGATATTGCTGTCGTAGGATGCTGCTGGGCCATGTAGATTTAATCGAGAAACTCCTCAATTACGCACCTTTAGAAAAATAGATCTTTATTACAGTTATTTATTTATTACATACTTATTTGTATAAAATATAAGAAGACTTTCAGTTTCGCTCAGCAGGAATGTAAATATTATAATTTTTAATAAATGTGAAATTAACTATCACATTTTATTTTTACTACTACTCAGCATTTTATTTGTGCACTTGCCCAAGCACACAGAAGCAATTATAAAATGAATCTCGCATAAATTTTTGTCTTCATGCCTATTTATTCTGCAAAGGTAATCAATTAATCGTTATTTTAAAAATGTCTAATTATTTATGTGAGAAATGGGCAAAATATTATTGTACTTAACCTGTGTTTAAGGTTAATAAAATAAATGAATCGATTTAATTTAAGGGTATTTGTAATTGTAAAATTTGATTTTCACAAAATAGATTTCCCGCCTATTTTCAAATTTAAAACAAACTAAAGTCACCGGAAACACCTGCCATTTGCGTCTAATATGACGTAGCATCCGGTGTGCCGTTGAAAGTTGCGCTTTTTTCTTGGAAGCCGGTTGTTTCGCATTCGCATCGCGTTTACAGTCACTTTTAAATCATTTTCAACTTCCAAAAAGTTCAGCTAAGCTTTTTGTTCGTCCATAAAATCGGCGAGTGAAGTATTTAGGAGTCAAATATCAAAAATGGGCGACGAGAAAAAGGTTTGTCGTTTTGTTTGGACTTCCTAACCAATAAAATGTTTGTATTTTTTGAACTGATGCTCACCGTTCTAGGTATTTAGTCTGAAAGCGAGCACATCAACTTGAAGGTATTAGGACAAGACAACGCAGTAGTTCAATTCAAAATTAAGAAGCACACGCAGCTCAAAAAGCTCATGAATGCTTATTGTGATAGAGCAGTAAGTTTAATGCCTTTGGGGGTCATTGTAATCACACATGCAAGTAACGATGTTGGATCCTACCATTATCAAGCATTTTGCTCAAGTCTAGCTGTTTTCATTTTAGCTCGTGGTAGGAGTATGATGACAAATTAATGTATGTTGCAAACTCTACTACCGTTTTGTGTGGTTGCCGCCTTCCCACACCTTATTCATTTGAAAGCCATTTACAATTTTCTTTGCAAGTGTGAACCATATGATTTTAATTGCTTTAGCACCTAAAGATTACAATTCAACAATAGGTACAGCATATCTAATACCTGCCGTTCCAAGTCCTCTTGCATAATTGTGATGCAGCTATTAAATAAGCTTAGAAATAAACAGGCTTCCTGCAAAAGGACTTTAGAATGCCAAAATATTCAAGTTGCAACTAGTTACTATATTCCTACAATTATTAAATTGCAAGGGTGACTTTTAATTTTTTTTTTATATTCCGTGACGCTAATTAATTTCAAACAAATAGACAAATCTCATTCTTGTTTTTTGATTACCAAAGTATTTAAGCTTCAAATATATTATAATATTAAAGAAACATTAATTTTGAACATGAGTAGAACTGGAACTTGGATAGTTGATTATTTATTCATTGAGGTCAATGAACAATTAACTTTAATTATAATCAATTATATTTGGATCACGTTTCAATCTAATTAATAGTTTTAAATTCATAGATTATTTTCTATTACATTCAAATAATAAATTACTTTTTATTAAATGTTACTGATTGCTCAAGAGATTTTCGATTAAAAAATAAATAATACTTCTTAATTGCTTCAGGGTTTAAATATGCAAGTGGTACGTTTTCGATTCGACGGTAATCCAATCAATGAAACGGACACTCCAAGTTCATTAGATATGGACGAAGGTGACACAATCGAAGTATTTCAACAGCAAACTGGAGGCCATTAATAATATTTAAGTATTACTTTAAGCAGGTCTTTTCAAATTGACAGCAGTTTTACTCGACGGCTGTCAATCTGAAAACCATATGTATGTATAGATTTAAGTTTAAGGCTATACTCTTAGAGATTGTCTCAAATTCAAGTTTCTATCGAATCTTTTCTCATACACGTAAGAGCAGTAGCAATTCTAGTTATTGTATTTTTTGATACTTATGACGTTTGTGTTCTAAATGCTAAATTTCTTAATAAACCAACAATATTAAATAACAAACATTTGTGGTTTTGCGAGAAATAAGAAGAAATGGCTTACTTAAAATGATTTATTCATTTTTCTTTTTTATGTTACTTTTCACTAGGCGTTTCGCTTTCGTTTCATTAAAAACTTCATCACCGTAAGAATTAAAATGCAAATTTCCATACACTACGGCTCCTGTGAAGAAGAACCATAATGAGATGAACGTCAGCTCGATTATATTGGGGGCCGGTACACAACATGCAGTATACCAAATTGAACCATGTAATGGAGGTTTGCCATTAGGTAAGCACTTCCAGTCAAAATACTTTTCGTCATAGTCAGTAGCACATAGGTATTTCCTTTTTTGTAAGACCTACAATGTATATTTTAAATAATTAAACTTAATAGGAATTTTCTTTAATTACCATGCCAAAAGCTGTTTGAATCGGTACAGTTTCATTGCAGGGACCGATTGGTTCCTTCAAGCCAATAGCAATTTCATCTTCGGGTTTAAAAAATATAGTAAACAGCAAGAATGAACTGTAATGAAACACCAAATGCGATAAAAGAAGCCAAGTTGACCAGTGGAATTTTGGTTTTATGCCTTGATTTTTAATATCTGCTCTTGACGTACGATCACCAGTCCAAATAATAAGCAGAAAAGTGGAAAATAAAAAGAAAAATGTAACTTCGCTGTGAATTTTGTGGATGTCGTGCAAGGGATGGTAATTCGGAATAAATAGCAAAATCCCTCCAGGTGTACCTAGCACCGCAGCTATAACAGTGCACAACAATTCTTTGGGAAATCTAAAATAATCATATGCGTTAATAATTATGATTTAAATATAAGTGGGCAATTACGTGTCAGGTTCCCATTTTCCTTTTGTTTTGCAAATTAACTTTCTTGTAAAATGAAACCAGAAAGTAAAGCTTGCTGCGAAGCAAGCGTGAAAATAAAACGAATTCCAAGGCACCCAATAAAACCTATCTTCTATGTTAGGATCTGTATCGTGCCAGGTCCAGTGCAGAAAATTAATGCTTATTATATCGTATGCAGAGTCTATTAAGACTGAACCTAATCCTACGGCAAAAGGCTCTGCCCATTTCGGTAATTTCATCTTTGCAACACCAACCGAAGATTGGTAGATGAAACACGGATCTAAAAGTAATTGCATTTGAAATTGTGTTACAAATGTACATGTATTTACATAAAAAAAGGATGTGTAGTGGTAATCGTCTGCCAAGTAACATGATGGGTGTTTGTGAGTGCCAGAAGTTATCAACATCTGGTAAAATGTAGCAAAGACATTCCACCACAAGCCCATGAAGAAGAGTACCGAGCCAAAGATAGGGTAGTCGTCCACCTCTAATTTTTGCTGAAGATATAATGTTTGGATTTATTAATTTTAAAAAAATAAAATGTTTGTTTACCATGAGTAAATGTGACAATACCGCCAAAAATAAATAAAAAGTGTACGATTAAGTAAGTCGGCTCGTACTTCCAATGATGGGCTAAGCTTCCAAATTGGATGAACCAATCCCAAAACTGCAAGAACAATTATATAACAAATTAATGAGTAACATAAAATAGAATATGCATTAATAATACAGAAATCTTCATTACTTGTGTAAATAAAATCAAATTAAACTATTCAAAATTCGCGCTTTTTCCCCACCAGCGTGCAGTGTTGCCAACTTAGCTGTTTTCGGGTTAGATTTGCTTCTCAAAACACATTTTTGGATTATTTAGTTACTTTTCTATTTATTCATTTATCCTAAAGCACAACTATTTATACATAATTATAGTGGCTTAATAAAGAATTGACAAAATCGAATCTATATAAATCTAGCTCTCAACGAAATAGAAATAGTTGGCAACTCTGCGAGCATATGCCACGTGTAACTACACGTGTTATTTAAAAATTCACAGCTTTTTTAGCTTCTCCCCATTTCACAATTTTTTATTTTTTACATTTATAAACCAAAAATATGTAAAATGTTAATTATAAAATTATATTGTTTACATACCCCCTCATAGTGTATTTCAGAATACTCTGCTCCAAATTTAAACAAATCTTCTTTGACCATCGTCTTTGCAACAGCAGACAAGCAATTTTTGCTGGTTTTTATAAAACTGCAGATAAAAAATGTTCAAGCAGGTACTAGAAAAATGTTAAAAGTTCAAGTAAGCAATCGTTTATGATTAGATAGGAAGTGATAAAGTAGACTCTATACTTCTAAAATTATAAAATAAAAACTGTAACCTAGAGAATTATAATTCATATCTGAAATATAATACATGTAAATTTCTTACTTAGTACAATTATTACATCAAAGTTACGTTATTTTAAAGTTAAATAAATAATTAATGTTATTCTATCTAAAATACCTCGCACAATAAATAAAACAAGGCCTTGATACAGTATGCAAGAGTATATTTCAAAAAAATTAGGAATGTTCTTACAAAAGTGTCAAATACATTAACTCTACACATTAATATAATAATAAAAAGTAACTGCTAAGATAGCGACAATGAAACACACAAATAGCAACCAATATTTACGTAAAACTGACATCTTCTCGGCTTCTTCTTGTATCTTACGTTCTCGATTCTTTTTCTTACCATGGAACATTTTCTCATACTTTTCAAGCTCTCTCTGATTTTTTAAGTCTTCTTCTTTCTTCTTTTGCTCCCTTTCCAGTTCTTTTTGCTTTCTTTCCTCTTCTTTCTTTAGCTCGCAGATTTCATCGCAGTTTACGACAGCCTCACCCTTTCTGAGTGTTTCACAAGGAAATTCTTTTTTAATTCTTTTGCATTTACAGAAAACTTTGACTTTTTTCTTGCACGATTCGGGATTGGGGCACGGACCTGAATGACAGCTGGATCGACATCGATGCCCGCATTCGTACTGAAACATAAAAGGAACAATTTTTTTTTTAAATGTAATTATAACTCACGTTGTTCGGGCATTGATTGCCACAGCACTGCAATTGTTTTCTGTTTTCAACGTCGTTCCATTCACTGCAGGGTACATAAGGCTGGTTGAGGCCACAGTGGCATTTGATGCGAAGCATTTGTTTGCACGGTGGGCATTCATTTGGATGACATGGCTTCGGACATGCATGTGTACAACCTTCTGGCCTAGCTTTTAGGCATTCGCTTTCACACAAGTCACAATTTTCACCTGCCTTCATAAATAATGAGCATTTAAAAATTGACTTAAAAAAGCAACCTACTTTAGTGTTATCTGGAGCAGCTATAATATTGTGGCAGAGTTTCTTGCAAGTGTGATTTCCACATAATAGAACTCTACCGCATGGTCTTTGACAACTTGAAGCTAGAGCTGCATGACAAGGCCAGTAACGAGTCTCATGTCCACCTAAAAGATATTCAAGTCATCTTTTTTTTTTTAATTAAGAAACTAAACGAACCTAAGCATGTAACTAATACAGGAACATTACAAGGCGGACATGAAAATTCTTTTACTTCAAATTGCGGCCCTGTTTGTTCCCAAGGCATGGATCCTTTCTTCCCTTCAATTTTTACCATGACTGCAGCGTGACAGCGTGCAGGACAATTATGTCCACAGCTTTCACGTGATTTATTACAAATTTGTGTGCAAGGTGGACAATCGTTGAAATGACAGTTGTGATGGTCCCGCTTTGGGTGGTGACAATCAGGTGGTGACCTAAATATCAAAACTAATTATAAGATGAGGACTAAAATAACTTTTTTCTTACAAGCAAGGCTTGTGACATTTTGGGGGACGTGTCCTATTTTTTTTCCCACATGGTACTGTCACAAAAGTACCCCCACAATGACAGAAAACTTTCTCTGTTAAATTACATGGATAGCAAGGGCCTCTGTGGCAAACCGATTTGCATTTGTGAGTACCACAAGAGAGTGTCCTCCCGCAAGGTTTCTCACAAGGAGGACAATTACCATCGCAGCACTGAATTAAAAAAGAAAGTGTACTTTTGCTAAATTAAAAAAAAAATAGTACAGACCTTACGATTACAAGGATGTTTGTTGCAATCTTTGAGCTGTTTGCATTTAGTTTCACAGAGAAAAGGTTTCTTACACTGAACTTCTTTTGTGTGTAATCCACATTGACAAGTCTTTGTTACTACTTCCACGCACTGAAAGGCATCATAAACTTCACCTGTTTGTGATCTTCGATTTTTTTTTTATTAGATTACTTACATTTCCACATTTATCTTTGTGACACTTTTGATAGCACACGTGCTGTCCGCATTCTAACACTTTAAGACAAGTATCATGACATGCTGGAGTTTCTTCTGTGCATGAAAGCAAAAATGAGGATTTTCCACAAGGGCAAGTCCTTAACTTCGACAACTCACAACCTCCACACTCACCAATGTGACACAATTCAGAGCAATTATGAAAGCCACATTGCAATGGCTTATTGCAAACCTAAAAGCAAAATATCTTTTATCATCTCAATATGAGCTTTTTATGCAACTGTACCTTATCACACTGCCAGATTGGCGAGGCACAGTCACGTAATTTCTGACTAGATCCACACAAACATTTCTGAATGCTCTTTTTCGAGCAGGGCCGGCATTCACTTGAATGACATGGCTGGGCACATTTATGTTTTTCACAAACTAATAATTTGTTACACGGATTCCCGCATGACCATTCTTTGTTGCTGCATCGCTGGATTTTTGGTGGTTGAACACCGCAATAGCATTTAACACTAACAGTTTTAGGACAAGGAGGACAAGGCCCTACAAATACAATCAACACTACCATATTAATTCCAGACATAAAATAAAATCAAAGTGTAAAGTTGTGTACCAACACAATCAAATAAATTTGATTTTACTTTTTTTTAAACATCTTTAGCATACTTGTAATAACAGAAAATGCTTTACCTGGATGACAAAGTAAAACACATTCATGACCACACTCTGGCTTCAAGCTTCTATCACACTTTTCTCCACATGAGTGTGGTACAAGCAGAGACTGAAATACAGGATCGGTAGTTTTACCACAGAAGCACAAATACTGAGTTGGAATATCAGCAGGTTCATAATCATGTCTGCATTTGGGGCAACCCCATGCGACTTTTATCTTTTTTACTTGCACCTGGCCCTCCAACGCCAGTTTCTTTTGAGTGATCGTATCCTTAGACCATCGCTGAATGCACATCAAGTGAAAAAAGCAATAACACTCAGAACAACTCCATATCTAAAATTATACATATTTCGCAATTTCTTTTAATTTAAAACATAGGTATAGCAAAAACTCCCTTGGCGGCAGACACCTCTGTTAGCCGGACAGTTTTTAGCTCCACATTTATATAATTGACTTGCATTTAAGAATATCTCTATTAGATGGACAGTTTGCTGGTCATGGTAAGTGTCTACATAAGAGAGGTTTTACTGTACTTACAGAATCATTTCTCTTGATGCTTGATATACAAATAAGACAGGTCGCAGCTCCTGATGTAAAAGCATCTTCTAAGTAGTTCTTAGTGCGGACTAAATTTTCTTTGTCTGCATCACCAGGTGCATAACCCTCTAATACCTTGTCTGCAAAGTATTTTATAGTAATGAAGAAGTCGTCAAAATAATTTTGACTTGACGTACCTATTATACGTTGTGACTCAAGTTCTTCTTCCTCAGAAGAAGATTCGTAATCTTTGGCATATTTTTGGGCAGCAGCTTGATGCTTGCTGGTTGCCTCTTTGAATTTATTTTCAGAGTTTTTGAGGTTATTTGAGATTACCTTCGAAGATCGATTTTGCTGCTGTTGCTTGCCCACAACCCATGGGTTTTTCTGTTTAGGTGGCTTGAAATACTCACCCATTTTTGTTTTTATAACGCAAATAATGAATAAAATAAATTCTAGCAGGACATCGAACTTACACAATTTACAACTCTACATCCATTTCTTACGTGTTGTTTCCACGTTGACCAACTGAAACAGTATGTCAAAAGAAAATCACTAATTCCGTATTCATAGTCAGTGATGGTAAAACTTAAATTTACTCCATTCAGCAAAATTGTACTCTTCTACTCCATAAGGACGCTTTTTTACTCCTATTTTTTTAATAAATAAAAAAAAATTCTGTTGTGATTTCTATGTAAATATAATTTATGTATAACGATAACAAGGCATAAATATCGGCTGTTGTTAGCTAACCACATTGCTAAGCACTTTCATTGGTTACAATTTTGACAAATTCAAAAAAATTAAATCAGTCGCATTACCTAACAACGTGATTAGATAGGTTAACAATGCTTATACAACCCGCCTATATATTATTACAGCATATATTTAACAGAATTCTTTTCTATTTTTCCTTATATTGTTACAGAAGACTGTTATTTTTTAAAATAAACATGTACTCATGTACATTTTAGTGTTTTTCTCTTTTTATTTATTGGCAGCTAGATAGTTACTCCGGCGCCATCTTCTTCTTCTTCTTGAAAATTTCTTTGACCTAATTGCCGGGATGCAATACGGCCATGGCTGAACTCATAGACAAGGACCTCTTGCTGAACTAGCGTGATTGCTGTGTAGGTTGTGGAGACACTGTTGCCACTACTGCCAACACCACTACTAGACTGTTCCCACTTCACTTTCAAATATAAAAGGCGCGGAATTTAAATGTAAGGTTCGAAATATTCTAATCAAAAGTGTTGTCTGTGACTGTCCCATAGAAACAAACATAACATAGAAATGAAACTTTTCTCTTTCTGGGGTCCGGCAGAGCATTTCACACACCGAAATGGACCTCGGAACAAGAACCCATGGGAGGAAACAGCAGGTAAAGGTTCTAAGTTGAATTTTCAGTTTTATAATTTTAAATTGGCGTCATGCAAGAAACTAAAAATACCATTTAAAACCTCTTTTTTGTTAGAATTCAAAATAGTCTGCATGTTAAATGGAGCCGGTATCTGTAGGTTGTGCATCCTTCTTTGAAAATCATCTGACTGGTTCTTCAAAATGTTGCAATTGAAAATATATGGTTCAAATCTCCCACTTCACCGCAGTCACATAATTCCGAATCTTTAACCTTAATTTTAAAGAGATGAGCCGGCGTTAGATAATGATTTGTCCTCATTCGTATCAAACTAGTCACGAACCTCCTTGAAACATACGGAATGGACTTGAACCATTCCTTCTTCCTTGGTTTGTTTTCAATACCAGCATACCATTTTCCCTTCGCCTTGCTGGTATTTATCCAATCATTTATCCATTCTTTCCAATTCAACTCCTTATATATGCTCATCACGTCCTCCACAGGACATTTGAATTCGCTGCTGTTCGGAATTGTCTTGCCCCTATTGGCAAGACAATTCCGAACAGCAGCAATCAAGTTACCATTAATTCCTCGATGTCCTGGGATCCATACCATTTTGACCTCTCCATCTTCCCTCCTGATCCTGTGTATCATGTTTTTTATTTGCAACGAAAACAGATCATTTCTTTGCTCTATTCCTACTCTTTGCAACTTAGACAGAGCCCTCTTCGAATCAGAAAAGAGAACAATTTTCCTCAACCCCCTCTTGTGCGCCTCTGTTAAAGCCTTATAAATCGCCACCATTTCAGCTGTGCAGATGGAGAAAACACTTGCTAATTTGCCATAATACAAATATTTTATTTTCGGAATAAAAATTCCTATACCCACTGTCCTAGGATCCTAACCCACAGACCCGTCAGTGAATATATAACTAAAACTTGGATCAATGTTCAACGTTCTCACCCTCGCTTCCAACTCCTTCTCTACTAATAATGAGTCATATTCTTTACTGATTTCTAGGTATAACACCTCAATCTCAGTAAACTGGGTAAAATAATCTATACAGAAACAGGGTAGCTTATTCAAAACCATTAGGTCTTTCTGACTACTTTCCACCATTCTCCAAGCGCGTACCATGATCGGTAGTTCTTTATTCCTCCAAATTGGACTCACATCTTTCGTTTAATCTCTGGATCCTGTCTGTGACAGCGTTTTCTCCCATTGCCAATTTTCTTAAAATAAATTTACAGCACAACCACATTCGTCGTTTTTCCAGAGGCATCTCCCCACATTCCGATAACAAGGTATTGTATCTTATCTAATGAACCGTTCAAATATTTTGCACATGGTGACATAATTTGACAACCGAAATCGAAATGAGATCTTACCATGGCTCTAAATATCAGAATCAGCGTTTTCGGATCAGCTCCCCACCATTTTCTGCATAGGCCCTTGACCACATCCATTCCTTTTTGTGCCTTCTTTAAGATATGATTTATGTGGTCTTTCCATTTCAACTGAGGATCGAAATGCAGACCCAAATATTTCACTGAAGTCTTCAATTCTATTTTTTGTTCATCATACATTATGTCAGGCAAATTTAGTCCTTTCCTACCTCTCCTGAACAGCATTGCCGAACTCTTGTTTATTGATAAACTTAATCCATTTTCGTCTAACCAATATTTTAGACTGCCTAATGTGTAGTTGATTCTTCCAAAAACCTCGTTAAAATTCTTCCCTTCGCAGTATATAACCACATCATCGGCATACTGTAGCATTTTAACACCTTCTTCTAAAATAATGTGTAAGTCATTGACATAAATGTTGAAAAGTAATGGACTGAGAGGCGATCCTTGGGGTAACCCCTTGTTGCATAACCTGGGACTAAACTGTTCAGATAAGTAGCTAATGTAAATTTCCCGATCACTTAACAGCTGCTCTTTGTATCTAATTAGATATTCTTCAATATGCAAGTCTTTTAATTTTTTGCTTAGGAGTCCTGGTAAAACCATATCATAAGCCGTTGTCAAGTCCAAAGACACTGCTAACACGAGCTGACCATTTAAGAAAGCCAACAGAATGTCCATGCACAAGATACTCAGACTATCCATTATGCTTTTATCTTTTCGAAAGCCAAATTGGTTTGTCGGTTCTGCTCTATTTTCCACTCAATTCTGTCTTTAACTATACCCTCCATTACTTTTCCTAGACATGAATTCAAAGCAATCGGTCTGTAGCTGTTACTATTGTTAGGATCTTTACCTATCTTCAAAATAGGTCGGATAGTTTGAATTTTCCAAGGTCTTGGGATTCGCTCTCCTCGTAATATCTTATTAAAAACATTTAGCATGATTTTGATGCCAATACTAGGTAGATTTTTTAACATAGAATAAGAAATTAAATCCCTTCCAGTAGCCTTGTCCTCTTGTTATATCAACAACCTTCGCTGTGTACTTCAAATCTCCTATCCTGTAGCTCGCATATGGAGGTGCTAAAGTTTTCAACAAATCATACATCAAGTCACTTTCCATGTGTAAAATTTTGTTTTCAGAATTTAAAAACCCACACGAAAACTGTTTGATTTTCTTCCAGACCATCGAAATTGGTGTGTTCCGATTTAGCGAGGAGCAAAACTCTACAAAACTACTTTTCTGTCTCTTCCTTAAAATCTGCTTAGTTCTCGCCATTTGTCTTTTTGCAATTATGAAGTTTTCTCGTGTTGAATCTCTTTTGAACTGCCTTATGGCTAACTGTCTCTGATTGACTGCCTCAGTACAATCATTGTTCCACCATGGTAAAGAAGGTCTATTTAATTTTTTTTTCTTGGACACCGGTATGAATGCATCAGCTGCAGACTCTAGAACTTCCGTGAACCCTTCATACGTTGTGTTCTCTACACCGCATAAGTTACTTTCCACCATTTTACTGAATCCATCCCAATCCGCCTTCTTATAAATCCTTCTGGTTTTGGCAACAAACCGTGTTGATATTCTGCTTCTGTCATTCCCTAGAGAAAGTACAATTGGATAATGGTCACTATGAAAAGTGTCTTCTAGCGTTCTCCAATTTGCTTCAATCGCAAAATCATTCGACACTATTGTTAAATCTACTGCACTGTGTCTAACTGCTGGATAAGTCAGAATAGTTGGGCTACCTTCATTTAAAATCAAAACCTCCTTGTCTTGTAAAGTTTGAAAGACAATCAATCCATTATTGTTTGTTTTATAACTGCCCCAAAATGGATGATGGGCGTTGAAGTCCCCCATTAGTACAAATGGTTCCTTCAATTCATCTATGATATCATACCAGCTTCTTTTCCTTAACGATACATTTGGGGGAATGTAACAACTATACACATGAAAATCTTTAATTTTTACTCCTATTATCTGTACACCTTCAGGTAAAAAGCAAAAAATATTGACTCTCACAAAAGGAAAATGTCTTCTTAATACTATTGCTACTCTTCCTTTTCCATCATATCTATCTTCTCTAGTAATGTTGAAACCTGGAACTCTGAATACCTGCTTCTCCTTTAGCCAAGTTTCTGAAAGACATGCTATACTAATGTCGTTTTCTTTTATGATATTTATGAGTTCTGGTCTTTTTGGAGCAATACTCCTGTTCCATTGTAGTAGATTCACCCTCTTCTTCTGATTTATTGCTGGATAAAAATGATACATCTTTATTTTCATTACTGAATTTACCAATTCTACAAAGAACCTTTGCCGTTGTTACTATTATTCTTTGTTTAAAACGTTTTTGTTTTTTTACTAGATTTTCATTGCAAACTTCGCTTGCTTTTTCTTCAAAAAATTTCAATTTCAATTGATCATCTTTTATTATTTTTTTAATGAAATTTGGAAATTCCTTTTTAAATTCTTCTATTCAAATTTTCTTCGCATTTTTTCTTTTCTCAGTTTTTCACTTAATTGTCTTGTCACCTTTTCTTTTAATTTCCAGAAATGTTTTTATAATATATCAGCATATCGGTAGGATCTTTCTTTTGTTTTTCTTTAATCAACAAGGATATTGTTTGAATTTAAAAATTACTGGTTTTTCCATGTTATGTTGGCAACAGAGGTAATATTTAAAAATAACCGGTAACATTGGAAATTTACCGTAAAGGTATACGAGGGTAAAACTGAATTTATTGAGAATAAGAAAATCTAGTAGGCCCTGAAAAACAAAACATACAGTGTTATTTAGAGCAACTCTTTATCTGTCATTTGAAGGTCAGTTGTTGAAGTTACGTTCGTTGGAACCTAAGATACTAATTTTTTGAAGTGATATTACAAGTAAAAAAATGGAATTAACCGGAGAGCATTTTCGAATCATGATTTATTGTGATTTTAAAAAAGGTTCAAGCGCTTATGAGTACAAAAAGAGTTTAGATTCGGCTTTTAGTGAACAAGCACCTTCTTTGGCTACAATTTACCGATGGTATAAGGAATTTGAACGAGAAAGGAATTCTGTTCACATCAAAAAGGAGCAGGGCGTCCTCCTACGGCTGTTACCGACAAAAACATTGCTGCTGTTAAAAAATTAATTGAAGAGGACAATAAAGCCACTTATGTAGTAATAGAGCATCAACTCAAGATTGGATCCTCAGCTGTTAAAACAATCATACACAAAAGTGGTTAGTCGTTTTGTGCCGCTTCACCTTTTTGACTTCCAAAAACCAGAACGTGTAAGAATTAGCCAAACTTTAAATTTCTTAAATAATGAGGGACACAATTTTTTTTTCAAAATAGTGACAGGTGACGAAACTTTCGTTCCCTTTTTGACGTACCTACTCGCCAAGAGAGTCGTGTATGGATTCACGAAGATGAGGAAACTCCATCAATGACTAAGAAGCAGCGAGCTACGAAAAAAGTTTGATCTGACTCGTAAAAGAGTCTTCACATCAGCAGCTACAGCCTCCAACGAAGCCCTGAAGAAGTCCACGGCGAGATGGACGGAACGTCGGCAAGACGAAGAATTGACGCGGTTCCCAACCCGGAAACCAAGATTGTGAAAAAAGTTAATGTTTGCGGTATTCTTCAGAAGTACGGACCTAGTAGAGGCAATTACGCTAGATGGACAAAAGGTAGCTACAGCTAAATGGTACATTGAAAAATGTTTGCTGATGTGTTCAATAGAGTTCTAAACAAGCAAAAAAAAAATTATGCTACACCATGATAACGCATCGTCCTATACGGCAGCTTTAACTCTCCAATTTTTGGCTGAAAAAAATTTAAAAGTAATAGAACATTCGCCGTATTCACCTGATTTAGCAATGTGCGACTTTTGGCTATTTTTGGACTTAAAAGGAATTTGCGGGTAAAAGGTTTTCGTTTATATTGAAGGTTGGGAGCTTTTGAACAGTGAAAAGAAAGAATAGTCAAGTGTATCGTTGCTGAAGGGAATTACTTCGAGCATATTTAAAATAAAATCCTAGAAAATATTAACCTTGTTTTTTATTCTCAATAAATTCAGCTTGATCCTCATATCATAATTACCGACTCACAACAATACTATGTCGCTAAATTCAAAGTATCGTCAATCATTAGAATTATGCTTTAAAATAAAAGGAAGATATTTGCTAACAACTTTACCTGAAGAGCTATGTAATCAGTTTAGAGAATATGATGAAAAGTATTTTAATTTAGAAGACATTGCAAATACTGAAGGAGTATTAAATGTTCAAATAAAAATTCTTCTGTAATTTATTCGGAACCTGAAAAGGATATAATTATAGTAGATATACAATGGCAAAACTCTTTAAAATATTTCTGTACGGTGGGTGTGCCTAGTTTGCTCAAAAAATTGAGCACAAATCAAATAAAAAATTGAATTGTGTAATAAATTATTTTAAGCGGACACAGAAAATGGCACTAATGATCTACGTTTCACCATCGTTTGATAGTTTCGTCAGGAGTGAAAATAAATAAACAAAGTTCATTTATTTTCACACAATTTCACCGGACAAGAATTTACTTTAATTCCAAATTTAATGTTTTTGTTATTTAAATGCCTTTAATAATCACCACACTTTGGACATTTCGCAGCGTTCCCATGGCTATGCAATGAATAGCACTTTTCATTGATTCTTGTATTGCGTAACGATGACAACGCTCCGAAATGTCGAAAGTCTGATAATCACTATTAATTCTGATGACAACACAGTTACGAGCATAAAATAAGCCGACTTGAAAACATTTTTTTAATAAAAGGCAATTTAATTTTCCCTTTATTTATTAGGCCCCAATATGTATTGTATAGAACTTGACGATTTTCTGACCTCTCAACTCAACAGATAATTAAAACTTGATTCCGTATGAAGGCGTTTTTGTGCTGTCTGCAAGATTCGAAAACATTTCTTTGATTGTGGATCGAAATTGCTCGCCCATCAACTTCAGAAGTTCAGATAATTTATTTTCATCTTCCCTTTTACGATGCCATTAGATAATTAACTGGGGAGGCAAATAAATTTAACTATACTTCCTACCCACTTCCTTAATTTAACGGAAATGATCGAAACATGAGAAAAATTATTTTTTATTAATAATAACTTATTTTTATTGCATAACTTAAAAGTGTGCAACAATATCACATAAAATAATTGAGTATTTTTTTAAAGGGTTAAACAGAAGATTCTCCATAATCGATTGTCGATTCCTCCTCCGAAAAAAATTGAATATAACGAATTTTGCGTCAAGCATCCCAAAGGACCCCATTCGCACTAACTTACGGGGTAACTTTATCAATGCCGTTTCTTTTTTACGACGCCAGTTCCGGCACTTTACTGTCAAACATTGTATAATATTTTCATTGAATCGTTCAACAGCTTTATTTTCCATCGGGAGAGTATTTTATGGGGTAATAGTTTGATAATAGTCTTGCTAAGGAATTTAGATTAGGCATAATGTTTCACATCCTTTGTTTTATTATTTCAATAAAATAAATCACAAATTCAGGGGATAAAGAAAATCTTGGGGGCAATATGGGGAGCGTATTTATTGTTAGCTTGAACATAAAGAAAAAACGCTGTTAATTTCTGATTGTATTTTGAAATGTATTCTCTTTATGTAGTGATTTATTTATTTGTTGAGAATTCAATTGCCCAACAGCCTTTCTGAGGATACGAAGGGCATATTTGATATACTTGAATATGTACTGTTGTAGTGCGGTCAGCTTATCCCTAAGAAGGGACCAGAGATTGCGTTCAAGTAAATTGGGGTTCGGTAATCTCATAAAAGATTCGCGCTCGTCCTTTTTTGGCAAATTCGAATCCGAACAACACCCAGAATAAAACGGAAACGAATTTAAAAAAGAGCGAACTAGAGTCTAAGTGTAATTGGAAGCTTATGAAATACGACATTAAGGAATGACCAAGTTGCGGTTTGGGTGCAGTATTTCAACTTGGAGAGTGGACGTGAGCTTTAAGTTAAGTCCGTGCTTTGTATGCGGCGCGCGCCCCAAATTAGGCAGGTGGTTTAATTGTAGTAATCGAACGGCAGCAGTTCGGTTTATTTTCTCTTCAAACTTCTGCTGAACTCGACTGAAGTTTAATACACATGACTGAATGCCGAATGAAAACTAAATACGCAGTTAGGTATTGATTTATACGAACGAGAAGTTACGATTTAAAAGCCTTTTCATTTCTCTTTGACCAAAGGAATCATTTGCAGAGAATAATAAGCAATTTGTTCCTGTTGATAGAAACATGAGGAACGAATTTATTCTTTATGAACACGATAATAACATCACTTGATTGCTCGAGTAAAACTGCTGGTGTAAAATTTCAAACCCCTTTCAATATGTCCTCACTCATCGCAGTCGTGTTGGAAAATCGTTTCATTTCACCGTTCGCGCACGTGAGGAAACTTCATAAAAATACCTATTGTACTTTTCCCCATTCAATACATTTTATGCCTTAGAAGCACATGTAAGGATGTAATTTAATATAGTTTACAACGCAAATGGAATCTTGCAGAGCGCGAACCTGCACATAAACCTCTTATCGGGTGACGTCGAGGATTCCGGGCAAAAATAAAATCTATAAATTTATTACCAAGTCAAGTATGTCGTATCTTTCTGAGCGAAAGACTTCGACAAAGTTTAACAAATCGGAAACAGCCAAATTTCCATGATTTTCTGAGGAAACGTTTGCGTATTTACGTTGCCGCGGTTTTTAAAGGGGCAATTTTAGACCCCCGGTGAACTTTGCCTTCACGCAATTTGCAACGAATCCAAGAAAGTTTTGCTTAATGAGGAAAGCGTTTAGTAAGTTACCCTTGCTCTGAATGGCAGAAATTTTTAACGAGTTTCTTTGAAAACTTTCGAAACATTGTTATTTCTTTTACCATATGAATTATGAGACTTGTTATTGTCAATTAGTTTGGTATACACCTTGTGTAAATTATGTACTTGTTTCCACAACCAATGCAGAACATGTTCACATTTACATACGTGTGTGTATATGCTCGTATCGTTACGATCACTAATGTCTAAATCATGCACGCCGTTATTAAGTTCAAAGCAATCAAGTCCATTAAATTATGCATTATTAATCAACTGCATCTCACATTTGCGTTAGCTTTGTGCGTTTGATTTACGTAGTTGCAGTTCCGTACGTTTAATTTTCGCACAACTCACTTAAATTTGCTCATACTGTAATTCCATTTGAATTCGTTTAACTAGTTTTGTTTATAAGAAAATAAGTTTTTCCCTGAGACATTTATTTGTTTATGGTCAGTTAAGGAAAGTATAATTCTTCAAACAAAGAAATACAAACTTTTTTCAAAAAGTATGCAACACATTCTAATATTAATTATTAATTTAAGAAAATAGCAAATAAGATTAATTGTACACGTGGGATACAGTAGTAAATGGAAAGAGATACAGAGTATACAAAATTAAATGTAAAAGATTTAATGGGACTGGAATCAATATAATAAAAAAGATAAAAATAGGTGTAGGCATTTACAAAGATGATTTTTTCGGTAGATGTTGGATAGATACTCACCTCCTTACTGCCTTAAGTAGTGATCGTATATTTATAAGTATAACAACAAAAAAAAAGTGCAATTAGAACTGTTAAAATGTTTTATTTAAAGTCTTAAATATGTCAAATACAATGATATATGATTAATTTCACATTCACGTTTTATACTTACAAGTAAAAAATATAATAAAGATGTTAAAAACAATACAAACACATTATCATCAATAATATTAATAATAATAATAATAATTTTATTACACATCAATAGAATTCGATGATTATACCTATTATACAATCTACAACGAACATCTATACATTACCAATGTACATTGCGCCAGCACGCCAATTCAGGTCAATTAGGAGCTGGCGGAATTTGCATTGTTTACATAATGAAGGGGGGCGAAAACAGTTAAAAGGGTATGAATAGTAGAATGGCAGTGGCGAGTCCAGAGAAAATCCAACGACGGGGTGGAGACGGGGGGCAGGAGGGAATGATACGTGATGCCATTATGAAATAACTAACGAAGTTGTTGAAACTGTACTATCTCTAAATTAGGTCGGGGCTTCTCTTTGCCTATTGGCGGTCGCGGCGAGACGCTGAAAGAAAAAGCAATTTACTACATTTTTCCACACACAGCTATAATTTCATTTCCAAGAGAATTAAAAATTCCCTTATAACTAGTGCAGTATAAATTTTCGTCCAAACAAATAAAAAAATAATTCAATTTCAATTCTTGCTAAGACCCAAAGAGGGTTTATTTCTTTTTTTAATCTTTTGGAGACTCTTTTACACAAAAATGCCTTGGGTTAGACTCCATTTAAAGGTGTATAAGACGAGGCTCAATTCAGAAAGTCTTTATTTAAGGAGCACTACACGATAGGTATGTTAAAACTAGAGAATTAAAACAACGGAAATGGATAGCACTTAAATGTAGCTTTCTGTTTATACCAGGTGTCCTACAAAAAACACCCCGAGCCATAACTCCTTTATTTATTTTAAAAAACAAAAAGGCAAAAGAAATGAGACTAAAAACACTATAAAATGTGGTCAATTAATTATTTTTATACCTTCATGGTATATCATCATCATCATTGAATTTAGAAAAAGTAGCTCTACCAGAAACAGCAATAAAAAATATACAGAGCCATTTAAAAAATAAAAATTGACAGTCGTTTGACCATGAAGGTAACTAAAAAAGAAGAATTAATTGACCACATTTTATAGTGTTTTTAGTCTCATTTCATTTGCCTTTTTGTTTTTTAAAATTAATCTATAAATAAAGGAGTTATGGCTCGGGTCGTTTTTTTTTAGGACACGCAGTATAAGGTTATATACTTTTATTTTTAACAGTTTCGTTTTGAATAAAGCGGTAGTGTTCATTACAAAGAAACCCTTAACCGTTCTAAAGTTGACACTTATGGAAGAAGTACATAATATAAGTAACCTGAAGTAAAGCAATAGGTGAGTAACTGGCATAATTAGAGCCATATGTGCGACAGTAAAACTACCTTGGCAGGCGTACCGAGTAAGCAAGAACGTTAAAATTTAATTTAAATAAAATTTCTTCACTATCAGTAATGTCATTTAGAAGTTTATAGAAAAACGTTAGGTAACTCAAATTTCTGCGAGAGCTCACCGATAAAATGTTATAATGACGAAGATTATTTTCACATGAATCATAAAAAAATTGCCTCCAAAATTTATAATTTAAGTAATTGATAAATTTTTTCTGAACTTTTTCAATTCTATCTATGAAGCGCTTGTATGACGGATTCCATGCAATTGAGGCGAATTCAAGACGACTGCGTATATAGAGTTATGATAGAATTTACATTTTTGAACGTTTCAGTAGCTCGACAAATGAACCCTAAATTGCGCAGACTGTCCTTTACAACAACTTCAATGTGCTTGTCAAACAACAGCTTGCTGTCCAAAAGATCCCCAAATCTCTAACGTATAGACAACGTTTCACGTAACAATTATTAATACTGTAATTGTAATCTATTGTATGTAATTAGCAGATCGGGAGAAAGTAATATATTGACGTTTAGCGATCTTGAAGAACAATCGATTTTGCAAGCAATAACTGAAAATGTGACAAATCCCTCTACAAGAGCGCGCAGTCGTCTAGACAAGTTATTATTTAAAAAAAAAATTAAATCATCCGCATAAAGACAGATTTTTGAATGCCTAAAACACCAATGTCACTAATAAATAAAGAAAAAAGTAAGGGTCCCAAGTGCGATCCTTGCGGTACGCCAGAGCCAATACCGACTGAAGCACCATTTATTTTTACACATTGTGACTTATTTGCTAAGTAAGAAGTGCTCCAATTTAAAAGTCTACCATATGCACCAAGATTGTCCAATTTAGTTATTAATGTAGGATGATGAATTTTATCAAATGTTTTTGGAGAAGTCTGTGTACACAGAGTCCAGCTGAAGACCGCTACACAGATGCACACTGAATAAATTCTTGCTTAAAATTCATATAATAAAAAACCTATCGTGTCTGTAATAAATAGTCGTTTGAAACAAAACATCTAAAAATATTAATATACCTCCTAAACCCACAAAAAAAAAGAAACAAATACTTATATATATTTACCCTACATTGAAACTATACACGATTCTTATAGACATGTTTAAAAAGAAAACAATTTGAATCTAACCAGTAAGTATTCTGATAATTTTAACTTCCTTTTTACTAATTTAAAAGTGAAAACACCTAAATTTTATATACTAAAGGTAGTTTATGAGGTAAATTGTCAAAATTGTAAGTCAGGAAGAGTGAGCCCCAAAAAGTTGGCACCAAATGGGAAAAAAATTTACTTTCAATTTTTCAAAAAAAACTTTCTATGTCAATGTGCTTACCTGAAAACCTATTTAGCTCCTGTCAGATATACCGAATGATTTTTAATATAGTGTGTTTGTTATTTTTCAGAAATTAATCTAGATTTCAACGAGATTTTCTTATCCTGTATTAGTTTTAGTTTACTGAACAATTTCAATGTCAGAAAATAATGTGTATTCTCTTTAACTTCCGCAAAAATTATGTTTTGCAATTCTTGAAATTTTCTCAAAATTCACAAACACTTAATTTGAAAGGTAATTTTTTTTTTTGGTTGAGAACTTAAAAGATTTATAATTGGAAAAAATAATAGAAAAGATTCCTTTACCGAGAAGTAATATTTTTTATAATTCTTATAATCTTGATGCAAGGTGTTTTTCAGAAGAAATATTTTTCAATGACAATTCTTATGTATTTAAATCAGTTGATTTAAATCATGATTTAAATCAACTGATTTTTTTTTATTTAAATCATGATTTAAATCAAATCGTGTAAAAAAACTAATAATCTAAATAAATCAAACTTCAGAAAATTCAAAT
The DNA here is from genome assembly GCA_039766575.1 of Serrognathus titanus. NCBI lineage: Eukaryota > Metazoa > Arthropoda > Insecta > Coleoptera > Lucanidae > Serrognathus > Serrognathus titanus. The sequence goes on from CM077911.1 coordinate 4,990,651, forward strand.
AAAGAGAACAATTTATTTAATGTTAGATTATCTACATATCTAAAACAATCTACTTAAAAAGAATATGTAGGTCAACTAAACTTAAATCCAAAAAGAAAATGAAACATGATTCAGGTACTTCAAAAAAGACATTTGAAGTTAATTTTTTAATTATAGTGTTTATAAAGAAATACTAATTTAGCAGATTTTTCAGTCCCTAAGCGATTTCTAATTTTAGAATGAACTAAACCAAATGTTGAAAATATCCTTTCAACGGAGGCTGAAGAAACTGCAGCAGATAATAATTGTTTGATAATTGGGAATAACTTATCGATCAGGTCCTTACATAACAAGTTTAAGATGTGTGAAGCACAACCATATGTAATAACATTTAATTCTGTTGATTGTTTGATCTGATTTCTCATTGCATTCATATTAGCAGCATTATCTGTTACAAAACTGCTTACTGCACAGTGATATTCAGTCTTTAGCATTTTAATTAGGTTTATTGCAAGTTCTATTAAATATACAGATGTATGTGGATTTCCAGACGTGTCTATTGTGTCTACTAAAAAGGAGGACCCATTTTCTGTAGTGACTGTTGCACATATGATTGGTTCGTTATGGACATTGGACCATCCATCCAATGACAGACAAACCGAATTTCCCGATAAATTTTTAAAACATTTACTTTTCTCTTCATTATACACTTCATTTAGCAGTTGGTTAGACACATCATATGTAGAGGGTAGTATGTATCCAGGCCGTCAAAGCACAATAGCCCTAGCAATCTGTTTATCTATTTCCTCTTTACTAGACTTCGTTGTACGCACGACAAAAGAAGATAAAGATCCAGAACTAGAATTAGATGCCTTTCTTTTTTTAATTGATGAAGTAGAAGCTATGAGCAATGGGGCATTATCCAAATTGTCCTCTTCTAATGTGTTCGATTGTACATTTGCCACTATTCCTGCAGAGGCATTTTCATTATCTGTTTTTATTTCTTTTTCTATGTTACTTGAAGCACATTTTTCCCAGTGATTTTTCATACGTTCCACAAGCCCTTTCATTTTTTACAGGTAGCTTTATTTCCTCTTTTTCCAGCAGATTTACACGACTTTTCAATAAAAAATTGCCTAATAGGATCTTTTTTCCTACCACTTCTATGAGAAGACATATCAATATAGATGAACTTTTATATACTATTATGAAGTATTACACACTTTATTACTCGTTATCGTTACGCAGCGCACGTTCGCGATGTAGACTAGAAAATAGCGTCAACTCGCGTCATCCCCGCATTATAAAGACAGGAATTTCTTTTGTTTATATGAAAGTGCAAGATGGTGCAACCTTATTTACTGCTAAGTTACACATAAATTGCAAGTTTGAACAAGACTTATCTTAGTCGTTGTTGTTATTTTCAAATATTCGTTATTGTTAATGTCAATTATTGCATTTTCTATGTAAAAAGATAATAAAAATTAAAAAAATCAATAAAAATAAAAAAAATCGTGTTTTTTTCTGTTTTAAAAAAAAATCATGATTTTTATTAACCCTGATTTAAATGGATTCCAAAAACTTAAATCTACTCATGTTAATGAATTATTTTTACAAAAACTCTGTAAAAGTTCTTTAACATTGCCTGAATGAGGAGATTTTGCATATTCTGCCTATTTCTTGGTTATTTTCTTGATTACTTTTTCCTTGTCCAATTCAATTTATATTCGTTTCGTAGTCGTTTATTTATTTTTAATTTATAATTGTAAGTGGAAGAAAAAATATTTAAATATAATCTTTTGCCATTTATTATAGCTCATTTTTAATGTACAATCGTTTATTACATTTTTGACGATTTATTTAATGATTTAACTTTTCCGATAGATTTATTTGAATTTATTGCCTTTTTGTAAATAAATAAATTTCTTAAACTTTAAACTGAAGAAAATTTAAATAATTTTTTACTGTAGGAGAAACTAAATGGAATTCTCTTTACCTTTTCTAATAAGTAGGAAAATGAAACTCCCGTCGCCTGATACGAGTAATTAGTAATTACTAATTACATCAATGTCAATGGTCAAAACAACTGGCCCTATTTTAATAAATAATAATCGGCCCAATTATTGCTAATGTTAATTGCTTATTTTCGACTTACGTATTACTAATAGACACTTACTGTTTGGTTGTATATACGGAGAACGATTAAGTACATATGTGACATTGAAATAAAAACGATGACTTTTGGAATTCTTAAATGGTTGACATACATTTAAAAAAATTTTATATAAAAGCTTTGCTACCGTAAATAACAGATTGAAAAGGAATCGGACGATTAGGAATCTTTTAGAGGGTGTGCATTTTTATTATTTTGAAGTAGAATAGGACAACCAATCAATTAGTTTTTAATCAAAATTATTAAATTAACGTTTGTTGACGAAGCTCGATATTTAATTGCTTCGAAAGAACTTGGCAAGAAGACTAGAGGACGCCTACTATGGTTCAGGTACCCAGTCAAAAATCATCTAAACACTGTATATTAAGTTGTCTAATTCATTCGTCTTTTCGGATTGTTATCGGACCTTTTAATTACCAATTGAACTTAAACGACCAGGTTTTATTTAAAAAAATGTCTTCGCGTTAGATATTAGGCTTTCCTATATTTGCATATAAATTTCATTGAAAAATTTTGTTTTGTTATTGGTACATTTTTTCAACTGTAACTGTGCTATTTTACGTAATGTTAGATACGACTCCAGTGTGTCCCGTTTTCTGTGCTCGCGATTGTACTTGGAACTGTCACTGATAAATAAGTTGTTTGTTGACTTTGTTATAAAAAAAAACGATGTTTGATTTTAAACATTGAACATTTTTTATTACGTTGAACATGTTTTGGATTTACGTGATTGTCTACAAGTACTTTAAATTCGAACGTTATTGACACGATGATTTATTCGCAATATGAAACAGTCTAGACTGTAAACGGCACGTTAATAAATTATTTATTGAAATTGTTCACGTCAGCTAACAAACAGACACTTTGTTACGGTGGGAATACACGTACATCACAAATAATAAGCACATATTGAAACGTGGGGGCCGTTTATAAAATAATGCCTCGGCCAAACAGCAATCGATTTAAAGGGGCGTACGTGTACGTGTGCGTGTGTATGAAATGGGGATTTTTAATTGCATAAATTTAATGGTAATGTTGATTTACGTGCGCGCGCGCGCAAGCGCCATCAAAATAACAATAGCGACCAAATTGATGTCCCCTCATTAATTTGTATCTATTCATCGAATTAAACGTTAAAAATAATATGAATTAAAACAATTTCATTAAAGGAGCGTCATGTGCAAAGTTGGATTGATAACATAATTTGCTCCGGAGATGTGACGGCGGAACAGCTTTCAGAGCTTTATGCACCGGAGAATACGGATAAATTTTCCGCTGTCAGACAACTTTAGCTATTTGCGTAAATGAAAATAAGGAACAGCATGCTCCCTCGTTGGGGGTAATGATACACGCACGTTGTGGGCACTTTTGTGTATTGTGCGCGAGGCGTTCCCCAGGTCTAATATGGACCATAAAACAGCGTAATGAAGTTGCGAAATAATCCATGACTTAGTTGCTTAATATTTCCTAGGCAGCAGAGTGACAGTAATTTAAATTTATGGTTAGAATTACTTTCAACTAATTGGGTAATAAGCGTGTCGACATTTTTCTGCAATTATTATCTCTTTAATCAATCATCCTTCTAATTAGGAACTTATTTTCTAATTAACAGATTAATGTCCGTCTGTACAATAAGGCCTGTACTTTTTGAAAAAATGAAAAATAAATTAATAACTTCGGCCATCTCCTCTTTTCACATTTTCAAGAATTAAAAATAAAACAATGATAATCATAGCAAGAGAAAATGTTCTTTGATTAATGTAAAAGCATGTGAGCGCGCCATATTATTTCAAAATTTTAAATATGCAGTCCAACAGGCCTTAAGAATGCCATAAATTAAATTCCTTTCCTTTGATATTTTCGCTGCGATGCATCTTGCAGCTGACTTAATGGGTCTCAAGGAGAATTATTAACATTTGCATTCACAATTCTTAAAATAGCGCTTAGTGTAGAATGCAGCGAAGTTATTTAATTAATTAAACGTTTACTTGCTTAGAACAACGGACGAGCTTTAGCATTATCTATTGATCCACCTACGTCTCGTGTGCTTTAGGTAGTAGCTAAAAGCTTCAGCTTTTAACGTTGTACAACGTACAACAAGGAGTCCTGCACGGACCTGAGTGGCTTCTTTTAGTGCTTATTGTACGCGTCCTGACGTCTGTCTGGGAATAGGGGAAAACGGAAATTGATTTTAAGCGCTTTATACCTAAGGATCATTCCAGTTCATGTTTCAACCAATTTAAATCGTAAAGTGGTTTGTATCCGTTTGGAATAATTATAATTTAAACTTCGGGGGTTGATTGAAGGAAACAATTTGGCGATTTGCCCGCGAAATAAATGGAATGCTTTGTATCCCAAAATTAATTTGAAATGTAACGTATTACGTAAAATATATGCATTCTAAAGTAATTCTATAATTTCATTCATTTTCAATTAAATGCCTTGGATTCGTTTGACACGTAAGCAATAGTTTCTTTGGTATTATTTATTAGTTAGAAATATTATAAAATGTTATTAAAAAAGAAGTAAATGTGAAAAGACACTACTCGCGAAGACAGTATTACTCTTGACATAAAACAAATCTAATAACATTATAAAACGTCTGTCACTGCAGAATTCAAGAAATAAATCAAAAACATACCGCGCGTGTGACGGAAATAAACCGGAGTAAAAAAAGGCGAGAAAAAGTGAGGTGTCCGGTTTTGTTTGTTTGTGTCTGCGCTTTTGACAAATGTGCGGTTTCGCAAAGCTCGAAATTGTTTTAGTTTTCTCGAGATGTAGTGATTACGTTCAATCTCGCGAGTAAGCGGCCCGACATTTTAAGGCTCAGTTGACAAGTAACGGTACATTTACCGCGGAAGATCTCGTCGTGATTTAAGGGAAGAAGCACTTCCGATAAAACCTTTTTACTTCGTGATTATGTATTCTGAGAGCGAACATCGCATCGCACAAACGATTTGTCGAATCTTCTAACACAGTGTTTCGTTAATTCCGATTATGAAGCGTTTAAAATTATACGGTCTCTCCCTTTTATCTTTTTTACGGTCCGTTTCGTTTATCTGGCCAAGGCATTTATTGCTGGATGAAATTAATTCCAGTTTTAAACTTTCTTTTGCTAAATGATCGTTAATGAAATTTATAAAACGCAAGCGCCATCTATTTAATTTCCGATCGATTTGAGCTCCTTTCGTGGGAAGCACGAGAACGAGATCAATGTATACCGCGATAAAACGTCTCAAATTCACTATCTATTCTATTTCCACTTCAAGTCCAACGATAAAGATAACTGCTTCCGACCGCCATCAAATTAATATTTAAACGTGATCTCCAAAGGGAGCTCAATTCGAGACATTGCTTTCGTAAACGTTACAGGCACATCGATTGCCTTTGTTACAGAAAATTCAAAATCAAATTGCACTCAGCAATTTAATCTTTCAGAAGGATTCTTTGAAATGGAGGAGGAACGATTTATTTAAAATTCAGGAAGTGTTTCAGCAACAGTCTAAGCATTTCTGCAATTAGACCAATACGGAACATTTATTTTCCAACACCGTTTTTCACAATAGCCTTACATCAGAACAAATTGTGTGTCAGACCAAAATGACCTCGACAGCTCAGAAATTGGAAGTAAATAAATCTTGTATTTTAGTTATTTTTATTTAAACCGACATTAACAGCTCCACGAGATTAAACGATGTTAATTAATCTTGGCTTTACGAATTAATAAAAACAAGCAAAAAATTCCTTCATGAACAAAAATGTATATATAAAATGGCTTAAGGAAGAAGAAATATAATTGAAACTGTGCATGTCGGTGAATGTGAGACGTTCAAAAGTTTAAAGCGACAAAACTACGGCAACAAAAGAAGTAAAGTATTTTCAGGTTGCAAGAAAAGTAATAATCAAATGGATCGACGAGGGGATGTTATATTTACGAACGTGAGGGTTGAATATGAGAATTTAGCGCGGCTTTAAAAACTTCCGGAGCTTTTCTATAAAAAAAAAACTTGAAAATATTGCTTTTCAGAACATATCCTATTACATTATTTATTTCAACAGTTTTCTTTTTATAATCCAACGTTATTAAATTTCTTTATTCTATAAAATGTGAACGCAAATCTTTTGCAACGTAAATAAAGGATTTTAGGGTCGCTCGTTCCTTCATAATATGCTCTGAGGAGTTTTTTTTTTAAGTTTAGATATTCTTGAGGCGCATCCAGATTAAGATACTGAAATATTGACATAAAAGTTATCTTCGTAGCCGCGCGGGCTCAGAGCTTATTTTTAATAAAAGTAACTCGCAAGGGACTGGAAATTAACGTAAGGATAAAATATATAAAGAACTGAGTAGTAAAACTAAAATATAAAAACTACTTACTCCCCTAAGTGCAGGTGCTAGAACTGTACGCGCAAAGTATTTAAAATTTAAAACTAAGGGAAAAGAAAATAAAAAGCGGAATACGTACTTTTACCTTTACCTTTCGTGGGCTTGGATCCGTTGCATTTTTTCGTGATCTGTCTGTTCTGCTCGCAGGATGGGTCGCTGTTTGGCTTAAGCTTGTCCTTCCGCGTCATCTGATTTTGATTGCATTCGCCCCAAGCTCCTCTCTCGTATCGACATGCTAGGAAAAGCAAGGATCTAGTTACCAAAGACGTTATGTGCAAAGCTTCAGAGACGTACACGAACTAAAACGCTCAAGATGGATTTGTATGAGTATAAACATGCGTCGTTTCGATATATGAAAGAAAAACTAACAAAATATTACCCGATTTTGAACTTAATTCGAAAATCAAACAGACACTCATGTGGACGATTCAATCATCTGTCTTATTTAAACATTCGATTTGTAAGCTTGGATCAAAATAGACTGCCTTAATTGAAGTCAACCGTGGCGCTAATCTCATTTAATCCAATTACTTTTCCGTTTCAATCTGGAAGAGCATTTTTGAAAGGATTTACAATTATATTTTCGTTTCATTGTTGAACTTGTACCAAAGGACATCGTTCCCCGAGAAGAGATTATTATGGAAACGTCCAAATTTTTAATTCGAATTAAACTCACCCACGCCCCATTTCAAACAATTTATCGTTTCGCTTGAGTAAATAGGACTAATTTATTTTTTCTTGGCAAATTTTCCTGTAATTGCACTTAATGCAGTATGCGTGCTTTTATGGAAACGAAAACGTCCCATGGGAGGAACTAATATCAGGAAACGCTCATTCAAGATTTTATACAGGGAACGAGTGCTGCGTACTTTAATATTCTCGATATTTAAATATCTCATAAAACGGTTGGAATTCTTTTCATAAAAAATATCGCTCCCGAATCCATAAATAAGCGTCAGCGAATTTACGTTTTGCTTATCCTTAAAATATTGAACAGGATTTACCTGCCCGGCCGGCGGCGAGTATTTTGTTTGTCTTGCGGTTTTTCTCACCGGGTTGTTGTAATAAATAATTTGAAAGCTGCGCCACAAGGTCAAAAGGGATGTATGTATTTATTGAAAGCTTCATCGTAACGAGAAAGAAATATAAATTATTGATTTTGCCCTGGAAGAAAGTTTTTTTACTTCAGAAAGTTTCCCTTCCCATTGTCAATATCCTTGGAATTTATATTGAGATGAATTCTAACGTAGCTTCAAAATATGGATCGTTAGGAAAAGAAATGTTGCACGTAGTTAAAACTTAACGTTAACCAACCTCGTAGAAATAAATGAAAAGGTCAGCACTTGATTGCGCAAATATTTAGCTTTAATTTGCGAAACCTGGCCTGGAGAGTTCATGTTCGAACAAGTCAATTGCAGGCGTTTTCCGTTTAAGTGCGCTCGCCGAAGTGGTCCTCCGGTAATTCGGTTTAATATCGGCGAGTGCGCGCTTTATAAATTCGATATTAAACGGCGAAATAAGTAGCAATAAATTGGAAACGTCAATTCCAGATGGGGGTTGCAAAGTGCAAGCCCATCATGCAAGAAATTGTGTCGTGAAATTTAATAAAACGGGATCGCGGAAAATCGATGGTAACAAGCGGGGAAAGATAACGAACCTGGCGCAAAAAGCCGCAAAAGCTGCACTCGAAATTCAGAGGAAGACATCCGATCTCGACTGCATTATTGTGATCCTTTGTGAGAGAGACATCATTACGTTTGAATCAATGTCGAAGGATAATAATCTTTTTCCAGCGAACGAAGCGTTTTTCGTCGTTTAATAATTACAAAGAAAAAAAGCTTCGCCCGTCTGCAATTAACATCAAAGAAAACTCCACGTTCGTATGATGCATATTTACCTGTTTACACTCTAAACGAATTCTCTTTAAATACCCTTGCAAAGTCAAAAAGATATAACAGAATGAAGAGTAGAATTACTGCAGAATAAGTTCTCCGTTTAATTAAAAATTACATTTCATATGCCGTATTTATTTTAGCACACGGGAAGTTACGAATTAACTTTACTTACATTGTCTTCCTTTTCGTGAAAAGAGTCTGTACCTGGAGCTCAATTTGTGGCTGTTATGTCAAAATAGAACTCTAACACATCGTGGGATTATTTTAACTTTTTGTCAGCCATTGTCACTATTTTATTTTGTACGGCGAACCGAACAATACAATCTAAACTTTAAACCTTTTGTTATTTATTTTGTTTTTGGGGAGAAGCTTAAAGTAGTCTCGATCTTTCAAAGCGTAATATTAATTAGACGAAGATGTATTCATAACATTAAGATAAGAATTAGCATGAGAGTTAATATAAAGTCGTAAATTTTGATGAAAAATGAAATGAGGAAAAAATTAGCAGCAGACAAGGTTTATTAATTTATTCCTTACAAGCTAAGTATCCCAACTCGAAAATTAAAAAAAATTGAAATTTTTTGGGTTAGTAGTTCACCTTAGGGTAAGCTCGGAGCCATTTTTTATCGGCCCAAAAACGTTTTAAACGGAGAAAAGCACTCGAAGGGTGGGATTTTCGGTTTTCTGCGAATAATCCGGTAAGCAGTAAAGATAAAAATTAAAATTATATGGGAAAATATTTGTCTTTCAATACTCTATCACACATGTAAAAATTGCCACCCCTTATAGTTTGAAAATCAAAACTTACCCCGTACCACCCTAATCTGAGAAGTCAAAAAAATAATTCATTGCTCTGGGTGAGTAGTCCACTTCGGGTGAAGTACAGCGAAATTTTTTTAACACTCGGAAAAGTTTTTAAGGGATGAAAACACGTCTCATATTTTCATTATTAGTAAAATTGTACGTCAACATCAACAAATGAATAATGTTAACTGAATTTATTACTACCATTTCGCAGATATAAAAACTCAGTAAACTGAAAAACTACGTATGTGATAGAGCATTGAAAGACAAATATTTTGCCATATAATTTTAATTTTTATCTTAGCTGGTTACCGAATTATTCACAGAAAACCGAAAATCGCAGAAATTTTGAAGAGTGCTTTTCCACGCTTAAAGCGTTTTTGGGCCGATAAAAAAAATGGCTCCGTGCTTACCCTAAGATGAATTACTAACCCACAAAGATTCAATTTTTTTTTAATTTTCGGGTTGGGATAGTTGCCTTGTTAGTCAAATTGTTTCTACTTACAACCCAAGTAACACATATTGCTTCTCACAACTAAATTAAGCTTAAAAGAATCGGCGGTTTTCGCAAGAAACTTAAAAATAATGTTAAAAAATATAAACGAAATAACAGAGTGTTATAGAAATGTCTTCCGAAGAATATGAATGTGTGAATAATATAAAAATAGTGATAGAAAATTATTCGAACTGTCATACTCATGTAAAATACTGCAGAGCTTACTAATGTCTGTATTCAAGAAACTTCCTTGAGGCTTCCTTCAATAAGGTACCCCTTAGATTGGGTATTTTATAATGCAATTGCCTTACGACAATCGCATTCTAAGAGATCCCTCAATTACATGATGTAAATAAAAGCATTTATAAAGAATGTGTTTTTGTATTTGTGTTGTGTTTAGAATTTCTGACTCGGGAATTCTCGATTTAGATTTCCCAGGAAATTTGCTAAGTTTGATCCCGGGAAAAAACTGTCGAGAAATCAAGAAATTTCCGAGTTCTGCTTCTCTCTTTTCCACTCAAGACAGGACAGCTGCCCGTCTGTTGCCTCTCACGTCTTATGATTCTCTGCGGGAAAGTAAATATATACAGATTGAAGACTTTCACTTTAGCCGTTGGTGATTTCATGAAGAGCAACAAAGAGCATGCGACTCGTAATATTTTAAAAAGAAAAAGCACTGCTCTCATTTTTATCATGAGTAATGGACCTGGATAGAATGTCGTAGGGAAGAATTTGAATTCTTCCAGCGGTATTAAGCAAAGATATTTTTGTTAATATTCATCTGTAGCTTAGATGCGACTGCATTAACGTTAATGCACGTAATGGATAATCTTATAAGCTTCAAAGAAGCAAACATACTACGCACACTGTTCAACCAATCGCATACGCATGTTTATTACTCTGCAAACATAATTGTTACTCTTCATGAATTCATGAAATTACTTTATGGGGCATAGGAAACAATGTTGAATTACTTTGTAAGCTGCTTTTTAGGCACTTCTACATCATTACTTTATTACTTGTACCCATTTTTTACAGTTAAGTGTTTTTTTTTTAGTGCTGAGAAAATGTTTATAATACCAAATTAAAAAGCATAGAGTTTGCCGTATAAACATTTGTAAGAGTTTAATAAAGCATTTCATGTTGCTTGGGCTGTGCTCGCGATAAGTTAAGTCATAAACCCAATTAATAACGTTAGATTAATAAGTCAGCAGCAATTGTAAATTATAATACATCAAAGATTAAGTTTCGTCTTTTAAAGCTAAGGCCCATTCATCACCACTATATGTTTTCAGATTTAATTAGAAAAGAGCAATGTTCTCGAAATTTATTTACACTTTACTAATTTTCTAACTTCCGTAAACACTACTTGCCGTCAATAAAACGGACCACTAATGAATCCATCATTTCAACAGAAAACGTATTTATTAACGATAATTTGTTGATTCTATTGATTTTAATAGACATAAAAGATAATCTAAATAAATTGGCCTATGCTGAAAAACATATCTATAGGTCGGCGGCGATGATGATGATGATGATGATGATGATGGATTCGGTAGTTGGTTGCACTCGTATCGATTACTGAGGGGGCGCGTTATTTATTAATTTGCATCTGCCTGTTTCGGAATTATAAAATTTTTATGCTCATTTGTGTTTTGCGGTTTTAATTGACAGCAACACGCCAATAGGGTCGAATGTGGTGGTTCAAATGTGCAGTTCTAATTAGCATTTATTACCTGCTATAATGTGATTGGAAATTTTGGGCCGAATGGAAATGCAACTCGGAATTATTCACGCCAATATTTTAGCACGTGTAACTGACAACCGAGAATATTAGATTAAACAAAAAAACAAATGAACGGTATTTATGGAATTTTCCTCTAAACATAGAAATGTTAGTTTGTTATTTAAGTGTAAAAAACAGAAACGCTTTCCATAAACTGAAAACCTTTAATTAGTTTCCGCATTGTATTCCCTACCCTAATAGTTTGCGCGAGTATTTGTTACAGAGGGTGAACAGTACATCACGTAATAATATTATCGCTACAACATAAATGTAAACACTAGCGTAATTAGGTGACTGTAGGGGCTATAATAACAGGCAATGATGTTAACATAACTGTAAATTTAGAGAGAGGACGACGCCTGATGATAACGATTTCAACCCTAGGTCATAATCACGACCCGATAAAGATCATCCCCGAGTGGTTCAATGCGGGTGCGATAATAAGATGCACGATGGTATATACGAAGACGAAACAAAGCTGACACGGCGCAATCGAAAGGCGAAAGGATTACCATATCAAGTGGAGCGTTACCCAATCCCCCAATCCCCCCTCGTCGAAGTGAAGTTGCTGGGGTGGTTTTGTGTGTGTAAGTATAAAGCTCGGTGAAATGACTGCAGGTATTCAAAGATCAATAAACGGCCAGCTAGGTACGAAAGTTATCAGCGCTTTTGTTCTAATGCAATAAACAGAACGCGACGGTCCGAAACGGATGCAGTCCATGAATTGCTTGGTTTATGTACGGGGTGTATGAAGGAAATTTATTGGTACTTCTAGTGTTGGAAAACCCTGAATCGTATACTGCGGATACAGTGTTGGGCTTAAGCTTGGGTAGGAAGGAAAATCGATAAGATTGTCTTTAATACATTTCACATTTTGATAGAACACTTTGCAGTCAAATGTGTAAGGACTTTAAGTCCGTTATTCTTCATAATTATCCTAGTTTAATTGTACCCCGAATCAATAAATTTAATTCCTAATTGGAAGTGATTAATTAAACTCATGAAGGCAGTCTAATTGGTCGAAGTAACTCGAATGTTGAATCGCCTGCAGGCGTCGTTGCATTCCACCATTGATTTGAGGAAGTAGAAATTTTGCTTGAAATTAAAATTATTTCCAGAAATTCTGGGGTGGGTTTTTTTTTGTAAATACATGGACCGGTAAATCATTACATCGCAATCCATTCGGATCGCATACAATGCAACAACAATAAGCCGCATGATAAAAAGCGAACGAAAAATGCACAAAATGCCGGTCACGTACGATACGTTGCAATGCAGCGGGGTTTATAAAAGCGAAAGCATTCGCTATATACGGAGTAATTACCTTTTCTGCACTTCTTCTGCATCGTTTTAGTGGCCTCGCAAGTCTTCTGGTCACCCTTCTTCAAAGTCAACGTTCTGGAACGCATGTTGGTCTTCGAATCGCATTCTGACCACTCTCCTTTCGCATATCTGCATTGTTCTGAAAAAGAAGTTCATATATTCAAAAAAGCGCTAATATAATTAACTGTGAGATTAAATTTGTAAATACGCATTTCATTTGAAACGCGCAAAGCACGAATTCCATAAAAATTGATGATAGTAAAAAAAAACATTGGCGTGTCAAAATTGATGATACATTTTATTTACAGCAGGCACACGATGAGTAAATTTCAACGGAAGCGTAAATAATAAAAAAAAAATGCAAACGTATTTTTGCAAACTGTGTTTCATGTGTACAACGTATTCCCCCGTTTGGCTTCGCTTTGGGAGCTGTTAGGAAATTACAGTCTGTAAGCGCTTATATGAAAATTAAATTACACTCCAAATATTTGCAGAATATCCTTCTTTAAATTTATAAAATATTAATTAAAATTTATGATGAGCTTCGGTCATAGCTTGCGCAGCTGCATTAAGTTAATAATACTCACGATAACACTCAATAAAAATAAAATGCATTAGTAAATTACTTCAATAGGGAAAGGTAGGAATTTCTAAAATGAAATTAATTTTAGTAAAAACTTGGATATCACCCTTTAATACACCTCCCTCACTACTACTACACACACAGACATTTCGCACATGGTTCCAACAACCACAGCACAACTTCTCTCAATTTGTAACGCTCGCCAGCCAACAAATCCCTTAATTAAATTAGTTATAAACACTTACGTGTATTCCTCTAATAATAATGCATTGGGTCACCCAATGACGAATGCAAATGCCCCCCCGGAATTAAACATGGGCGAAGGTCATTAAGAGCGGGCGTTTCGCCATCAATATTAATGTCTTTCGTAACAAGTTCATTTAAACTGACCGCCGCCGCTGCATCAAAAATTCTATTTCGCCCTTTATTATAACTCAATTCCACTGTTACCGGCAACTGTTAGGACGTAAATTCCGCGCGGATATTTAAATCGTAAATAATGTTCGGACCGTGCCGTAAATTCGGCGGCGGCCCCCCCGACTTTCCACGTGAGGCTCCGCGGAGAGTACGGAAAATGAGAATTGTAGCGCGTGAGTTATGGAAGTGGCCGTAAAAGCAGTTAGATTCTGAAATTGCCATTTTTACATCGAATTTCGTTTTTACGACGTCGCTGCGTATAATAAAACCGGGAAGTGAAGAGGACAACAATAACGAAAGAGTTTCTCGTTTTAATACAAAAAATAAAAATAATGCAGTTGATTTCAATCAGTTTTTTTTAATCTGCTGAAGGGTAAATTTATTTTTTCAAAAGTTTTATTGTGTTCCTTGCCATCATCTTTTGAGTTTCCTTTCAAGTGACTTTTCTCTTATTCTAAATTCTAGATATTTCGTCGTTTCATGTTTTCTCTTATGGACCTATCACGTTTCTTATTTTGTTCTTCCCATATATTTTTCATTCACTTGTGTTTTTCATTCGACACAGGTGTCTATAATTGTTTCTGTCCCCTTACTGCGCTATACCTTATTTCGTGTCTTCTTGTTATTCCTTTAAATTTTTTCAGGTGTTTCATATCAAAGGTCTTGTAAATTCCATTATTAAGAAATTTGGATGAGAAGGATTAATATGTCAGTTAAACTCAATCCATTTCTGTTGCCATAATTCTCCGTAAATTGACAAAAACAAGGTCCAACTAAAATAATTCATTTAGAAACTCCCTTAAAAACAATTTATATTTAACTTAAGGACAAGTAATGTTTTTGTGGCCGTTTCCAATAGCAGCGAACTACGTGCTCAAGCAGTGTAAATTTATAGTAACGAACCACACCCTCTTCGGAAACGTGTTCGCGGACACAAATAATTTACGCCACCACAGGAATATACGGCGGCGGCGGCACGAAATCTCTTCCAACACGAAATAGGTCCAGAATTACAAATTATAACACCCCCATCCGTAGGTAAACCAATTACGAATATGCAGATGATTTTTGCCTCGCATAATCAATCTGACACACGCACGGGACTTAAGTTATTGTGAAACGTATTCTTTGTTCTGCTTAATTAAATTTTAGAGCCGCGCAAAAGTTCGTTAAAGCGCGCAGCATATTCAGAAACTAATTTTGTTAAAAGATTATACGAATTTCGTGGGATCTGACGGAGTAAATTAAGGATTAAGCGCGGAAACCTACCAAGATTAAGTTATGGTGGAGAAAGATAATTAAAACGCCACAAACTTGGCCGGAGGAACTTTTTTTCATTTCTAAATAAATATAAACTACACGAAATTAGCTTTAACGCGCTGGAAATGGAAGGCCCTTATTTAAACGTTTTATTTCCGAGCAGAGCTTTGTAGGTACAACATACCACAAGAAGACGATTTTTTTTTTATTTAGATAAATAAAGGTACTTCAAAGAATAGTGATCTACACTGGCGAGCAAAAAATTGAGGTCAACGTATAGTTATGATATCTTTGTGGAGTTTTCTGTTTTAAGCTTATATTGGCCAATTGTAAACCATTGTACTATAGTTTCTAGGTTAAATTAAAAATTCAATGATGAATCGTAAAGCATATTTTTTTGTTTTTACGATTTATTGTGACAGAACAACAAATTTTCATTTTAAACGAAAGTCGACATAGGACCAGTATGGGACAAAAAATGTCTGTTCCCTCCTCTTGCGTTAATGACTGCTTGAAGTCGACAAGACATACCTTGAATTAAGTTAAGTATTACATTCTGGTCGACGTTACCCCATTCTTGCAATAGTAACTCCCTCAGCTCCTGGGCAGTTCTTGGAGCTGGTGTATGCCTGCGAGTACGACGTCTCAATTCGTCCCAGATAAGTCCGATGGGATTCATATCCGGACTAAGGGCTGGCCAATCGAACCGCGTAATTCCCACCTCATGCAGATATTCTCCGACAACTCTAGCTGCGTGAGCTCCAGCATTATCATGCATAAAAATGCCACGCTCGTCCATAGTGATCATGAAAGGCAGAGCATGATCTTCTAGAACCTCGGTAATGTAGCTGTATGAAAACCAACTCTGTGCGTGCTTGTGAACTGATTCCTGCCTAAACCATAACAGACCCACCGCCAAAAAAAAGTCGCTCGTCAATACAAGCTTGAGCGTACCTTTCTCCGGGTCTTTTCCATACTCGCCGACGTCCGTCTGACCCAGTAAGGCAAAAACGCGACTCGTCTGAAAACATTAGCTTGCTCCAAACCTCATTATTCCATGCAACATGATTCCGAGCAAAAGTTAATCTTGCAACTCGATTCCGACGTTGCAATGGCGGACCTGTAACCATCCTTCTACAAGACAATCCAGCAGCACGAAGTCTTCTACTAACGGTCCATTCACTAATGTTTACATCTCTAACTTCTTGGAGTTGATTTCGTAGCAAAACTGCAGAAGCTATTCTATTCCGCAAACTAAGGGACACCAAAAACCGGTCATCTCTTTGGATAGTGACTCTTTTTCGGCCCGATCATGGTTTTCTGGTTATCAGACTAGTCTCCTCATAGCGTTGGTATACCTTCTGTACAGCACAAAGGCTCCTACCAACAATTCTTGCAGTTTCACGTTGTCCTCGACCATCTTGTATCAACGCTACAATTCTTGCCACAACGATAGGATCTAAAGGCATTATTACAAGCGCAGTAACTTCCACGAATAATACACCATGCGACTGAGAGGTTCTACAGAGAGAAATCAAAGCGAACTTCAAAAAAAGACACCGAAATGTAAATTTTTAATTAGAGGGACTGCACACTATTTCATAGGAGTCGTAATTACGGTGATAATGCATGACAGATAACCAACATGATACATTACATTTTTCGAAAAACGCCTACTATGATTAACAATTAGCCAGTATAAGCTTAAAACAGAAAATTCCACAAAGATATCATAACTATACGTTGACCTCAATTTTTTGCTCGCCAGTCTATTTAGCTATATCAAAAATGACTACAAGAGCTTTCAAAATTATATTATTTTAATTTTTAATGGTGCATAAATTTCATTTAAATTTTCAATTTATTTATATAATTCAGAAATTTATTCACGGGAATAAACTGATTCCTTCTTTTCGGCGTTTTCAAGTCGTTCCATTTCCTTCTCCGTCGAAAAGATAGCCAAACCTCCTCGTTTTAATGGCCCGTAATGAATACTTTATTTTCTTTTTATTAACGTGAGGCCAAGTTTATGCTGCCGTAGCGCTGCTGTAAAATATTTATTCGCCGGTAAAATCCGCGCAAAATTATTTATTCAAAACGGGGCGAGCTTTTTAAACAAATCCTCCGCGTAAAATAAATAGTGGCTCGGTTTAGTGATGAACGTGATTCTGGGCTTTTTATGACGAACGTTGTTACCAGTTTCTGTCTGGATTTGCCGAAAATATGGTGGAATAAATTAAACTGTTGAATTTCATTTCTTCAGTTAATTAATTCGGAATGTAATCATAATGTTTTGTAAATCTTAAGAATGTCTTTCACAAAACACAAGATATTTAAGCTAGTTATTAAAGGCTGGACGTAATGCTTCAAATTATTTCTGAAAAATATTATTTCGGAAGGGAATTAAGGTAAGTATTGTAGCGTGAAATTTTATTGCTTGATGAAATTAATTTAATTTCGTTGTATAAATTTATGAACAGTGTTGACTTGGCAGCCGGTTAATAGACAGCAAAAATGAAATTTAATTTAAAATAGATCCGGGCAGCCGGAGCAATCTGTGCGATCTGCCAACATCAAAAATGCATTAAATTCCGTCATAATGAAATAATTAGCTTAGCTCTTCCCCCGAACGAGGTAATTCCCTGAAAATTTCATAAGCAAACTTATTTCCGGTTATGGAGATTTACGCCGCGGCGGCGGCGGGCGCAGTTGTATTAAAAATCGATGCGGCGCGCCTTTTCATATTTGATACTGTTTATACAAGACGTCGTCATCGGTGAAAGTAATAAAAAAAAAATAATAACAACCTCCTTCTGCACGTTAAATTTTAATCGCAAATGTTGTTTGAAAAACAAGGCGGAAAGTGTATGTGAGAGTTATTAATTATACTGGGGCGGCCTTATTAGTTTTAGTTTAATTTGGTTTTGACGAGGCATTTGAGCTGAGGAGATATTAGAAATTTCGGGTAATGAGGACGTGATTTACAGCTCCGATTTTTTTTTCTTTGGTACTAGATTCTGTGACGTCGCATATTTCATTAATCATCTTCTTTTTTGCAGTGAGATTAAAAACCTAGAAAAGCGATGGCGGCGTCTTCCGTTTGGAAAATTCCGTTTTTATGTTATAAAAACCGTACATTTAAGTTTGAAATACACTGACACTAACTTAAGATTTTTTTTATTTTGGGATAAATCAAAGTGTAATAAGAGAATGTCTATTTAAGTTTAAAATTCTGTTATTTTCGGCTGCATATTTACAACAGGTTAATTTAATTCAACGCTCACAAAATTTGTACATAAAAGGAAAACGTATGTGAGCACTCACTCACTCATATATAATATGTATATCTACAATCATTAGTAGCGAATTAATGACAAATTAACAGCCGTGCGAGCGTGCATTTTTAATTGATCCTATGCGCCAGACATTAAAACGTGTACAAATAATAATTTATCTATAAAATAAATTTGTGTGCACGGACGCATTTCCGTTGCGTTTTGAAATGTCCATTACGAAATTTCCATGCTGTGCACGTTCACAGCTTCAAATCTATCCCTATACATGAGCTGCATTTTCTAAATCCTAGTCCCATGTTCGTTTAAAACGCTCAGAGCTTAAACAACACATCTCCGCATTTATTTATCATTTGATTTTTTACTTTTAATAATCCTAAAATCCTGTTTGCAAAAATCGAGCGCCACTGCAAAAACAATATTGAAATTAGCATAAGTGATTCGTTTTTGTTTTAAAAATCGCGAAAGAAATTAAGTCACTCGGCTTTTGTTTCACGTAAAGAAACAATTAAAATGAGAAATTGATTATTTCAGGCAAAGAAAAACAATTGAAACGAAGAAAACCATTGAATTCGGAAACTACAGAAAAAGAAACAACTAAGATTAATTGAATTTTGTTTAATAAATTACAAAAACAATTGAAAGAAATTAATCGATTATCAAAGATCGGTTTGTATTATAAAGAAAAAAATCACAAGAAATACAAAACAATTGAAATCAAGCAAAAATTGAACGCTACTGCAAGAACAATTGAAATCAGCGTAAGTGATTCACTTTTGTTTTAAAAGATTGCGAAAGTAATTAATCTTTTATTTCGCGCAAAGAAAAACGGTTGAAACGAGGAATTGATTATTTCAGGTAAAGAAAAATAATTGAAACGAAGAAAACAATTGAAGCACAATCGGATGGGGTATACTTCGGAAACTACAGAAAAGAAACAACTAAGGTCAGTCGGATTTTGTTTAAACAAAACAATTGAAATCAAGCAAAAATTGAGCGCTACTGGAAGAACAATTGAAGTTGGCGTAAGCGATTCACTTTTAAAAGATTGCGAAATTAATTAATTCACTCAGCTTTTGTTTCGCGCAAAGAAAAACAATTGAAACGAAGAAAACAATTGAAGTATAATCGGATGGTTTATACACCAGAAGCTACAGAAAATTGAAATTGAAATCCAGCGAGAATTGAGTGCTACTGCAAGAACAATTGAAGTTGTAAGCGTTAGTGATTCGTTGTTGTTTTAAAAATTGCGAAAGAAATTAATTCACCCGGCTTGTTTCACGTAAAGAGAAACAATTGAACCAAAGAAAACAATAGATGCATAATCGGGTGATTTATACTTCAGAAACTATAGAAACTACAGAAAAAAAAAAAACAATTGAGGCTAATTGATTTTGTTTAATAAATAACAAAAACAATTGAAAAAAATCGATCATGAAAGATCGGTTTGTATTATACAAAAAATCGAAAGTAATACAAAACAATTGAAATCAAGCAAAAATTGAGCGTTAAGAAATTGAAACGAAGAAAAGAATTGAAGCACAATCAGGCGGTTTATACTAGAGATAGTACAAAAGGAAACAATTGAAACTCATTGGGTTTTGTTTAATAAATTACAAAAACAAGTGAAAGAATCCAATCGAACTTAAGTGTTCCGTTTTGTAGAAAAAAAAAAAACAAATCACAATCACAATGCAGATAGCCTGGAAAATTTTTTGTAAATTATACAGGGTGAGTTTTTTATCTAGAGATAACGCAATATCTCGACAACTACGTATCGGATCAAAAAACGTTGTGAACACAATTTGTTCGACTCGAAGGGGCCTATCTAACGTTGTCCCCCGCCCCCAGTGGATGGGGCGGGGGGCAGCTTTCAAATCGCAAATAAGAAGCACTATTTTTTATTGGAGATTCGGATTCCACGGCTCAAACTACGTAGGGTTTGTCCGAATCTTTGTTTTGGATTCCTGGCAGATGACGTTGAATTTTTGCAAAATCTACTTTCAGCGTTACCCAGAAACAACGACGTGGACGTAGTAGATTTCTGTTCCCATTGGCGTGCTTGTTTTAGGTGGGTCACTTCGCCTCTCACCTCTCATATTATTTCAGTAAGTGCTCAAAAATGTGTCTATCCACATGTTGCACTTATTTATCCGCAGTTGGAATACTTGGACACAACTGAGAAGTATGTCTGATGTAATCGTCCGGCAGGCATTAGTGATTCGCTCAATCATGTTCTCACGCGTTGTTGGCAATGAATTATAAACTTCATCCTTCAAGTAACCTCACAAACAAAAGTCAGGCGAAGTAAGATCTGGCGATCTTGCAGTCCAAGGTAAGGTCTTCAAGTAATACTGGAAGTTCGTTCTCCAAGAAGTTGCGATATTTTTCACCATTTAAGTTTGACGGAACGTATTGAAACAATGTGACACGCAACGAAAGCAAGGCACGTACTGAGGTAACGCACAGCCGGTACGATTTTTGTGGAGGCACATTTCCTAGAAGACCGCTACCTTAGTTTCTTGGAATTAATCACCGCATTTGAGACGAGTTCCAAAGATATTGGCAGCGCAGCGTTCAAAAAGCGACAACTTCAATTTCATTTTAATAACGTATGCTATTATTATTTCGATAAAATGTTTGACATACAAGTTACATCTTTTTCCCCGTAGAATCCGAATCTGCAATAAAAAATGGTGGTTCCTATTTGCGATTTGAAAGTTGATTGATTGAAAGCGATTGGTATCATTAGATAGGCCCCTTCGGGTCGAACAAATTGTTTTCACCAACATTTTTTGATTCGATGCGTAGTTTTCGAGATCTGGCATTGTCTCCAGGTAAAGAATTCATCCGGTATAAGAGTGCTGCTCAAGTATATTTTTTAAGTGTTGCATAATGGTAACTAAAGTACTTATGTAAAGATGTGAATGTAATCGCCCGTTTTATTTTATGTTATATTGTTAAGTGGAATAAAAATTCTACCATAATTAGTTTCATATCGTGCAATTAGAACGGTCTGTATGGATTTACTCCTGATGAAAGAGCACTAAAATGCAGTGCATTAAATCAAATTACTCCCTTCATACCAGGCCCCGATAAAAGCTGCAGATTTATTAATGAGATTTTCCAACCAAAAAGAAGAAAAATTCCGGCATCGATCGCCGGAGCTCCACGCCCGGAATACGAAATCGAGTTAAGCGACTTATCCTTAACATTTCTGTACACTTCATGATGCGCGAAAAAGAAGATATGCTAATTTGAAATTTCTATCACGTTAAAAGATATCCCTGCCCCCCGTTCCATTGTGTGTTGTGTTCTCGTGGTTTACTTATTCTTGCGCAACTTGAAAAGATTATTATGTCGCAGCCGGGGGCTCGTCTTGTTTTGTTATTCCTTCTGACTTTCTGTAAACTTAAATCTGAACTTAAAAGGCGCCGCAGATAATTAAAATTTACACAGTGGCGGTGAAAAGACCTGCAAAGCTTCAGCAAGCTTACAAGTCATTGTTGTCTTAGTAAATTAACGTTTTTGCAAGATTTTAATATCGAAAAGTTTTAACAACTTGGATTAATTGTTTTCTTCAAAAAAAATTATTTCAACAGTATAGTAAAATAATACATTCGTAGAATCCTCCGTTTTACAGGCGTATGTATTTTTACAGTTGAAAAAATGCTTGCAATACACACTTGTTCGTTTTTGTAAACTACAGCGCGGAGACATTTTCCTTTTTAAAAATATAAGAATTTTTTTTTATATTTTACTGTATTTGTGAAAATCCGTTTTTCTCGGTAACAAAATAAATAAATTTTTTTATTGAAATACTGCTCTGTTCGCGGAACAGTTCTGCACTAGTTCAGAATCGTCAAATCCGTGCATTCATGAAAGGTGTACGCTTGAAAGGATCGTTAAAACCGAGCATTACATTGCTGGGCATTTGATTTTAACAGTTCCGAACTAGTCCAGAACTGCTCCGCGAACAAACCTAATAAGACCACTAGGAATTGTTTGTTTTGTCATCATCATTTTTCTGTTGAAGTGAATACCGCGTATCATCCATCAGCTTACTGCATGACGTCTGTAAAATATTTTGATCGGCGCAAGTAAGAGATATATCTATAACACAAATTTACATGTCAGTGTTTCTTTTCATTGGTTTTTGCATTATGTCAGGCTTATAATATTGCAATAAGACATTCGTTTACGATGATTTTTTATACGCGCAATTGTAATTAGCCTTTTGTTGATTGATTCGTCCTATTGTAATTGAGTAATTTTGCATTTTTTTTTTCGGAAAAGAGATAATGTAAGCAACAGAACAAAGACTCCATATTGCTCACTGATACTATAAATATCAATCCTGATGAAGGAAAAACTTCAAATTTCGCACAAAAGGCTACTAGCATGACCATAGTTATTGTTGGGCACTGGACTAATCTCAGCGATCAAAATATCGAGAATTCAGATACAAACGCTCAGGTCATACAAAAGATACAGAGCCCAATTGTTGACAAAATAATTCGGAATACGATTTTTCAGAGAGTGCGGAAGAAATTCTTCACAATGCGGAACACGATAACATTGAAATACCAAAAGAAATTAGGAAAAGGCGGAGAAAACTTAAGGAAGCTGAGTGGGATAAAAAAAAATTAAAGTTAGAAAGAATGAAAGGTGAGGTCTATCTTGGATTTACCAGAATAAAAAAAAGGTCAAGTTTATCACAATAAAATGCGAGAAAACGGAATACTTGGAGCACCTTGCATATCACAGAAATCTATCAAAAACAAGAACCAATACAATTACTCCGCAACAACGAACAGCCATCTTTGAGAAGTTTTGGAAAGAATTGGATTGGGACCAGAAGAAAATCTATGTGATCAATTTGATGAAGAAGAAATCCGTTGGCAGGAAATTCGTTTCTGGAGAATCGAGAAGAGCTTTCACTTATAATTATTTTGTGCGGATTGACAATGAAATTAAGTTTGTAAGAAAATGTTTTTATCCACCTTGAAAATAAAAGATCGTATGGTTCAAAATTGGTGCTCTTTAAGTAGTCATGGTATGCATTCGTCTAAAGAAACAATCAATGCCAGTCGTAGAAAGGACCGGTCAGATACTGAAAAACGGACGATTATACGTAATCAGTAATCATAAAACGTACCTCGCGTCATTTTTGACTAATCTACCGAAGAAATACAAAGAAGTTGTACCTGGAAGCTGACTTCACATCAAAAGCCCAGTTGTATGTACAAAACAACTTGTGAAGAAAATATTGAAACAGCTCTCAATAATTGCATCTTTTTGGAAATGTTTGAAGAAATGAATTTGGCACTGTTTAGCCCCAAGAAAGATCAGTGCAACATTTGTGTTAGACATCAAGTTAACAGCGTTGACTAAGATGAGTACCTTCCGCACATAAAACTGAAGGATCAAACTCGACTCCAAAAAGAAAACGATAAACAGAAGGCTATCGCTGGTGAGCTCCACGTTATTGTTATGGATGTGCAGGCTGACAAGCTTTGTCCTATCAACAACGCTAACAAATTCTACTTAAAACAAGGATGCACAATTTCACTATTTATAATTTAGCTACCCATTAATGCATCAATCATTGGTGGGACGAGTCAGAAGCAGACTTCATATATATAACTACCATAGTCTTCACATCTATAATCATTACATTTGGAAAAATATTGCACAGATGATCCTCCCATTATTATTTGGAGCGACGGGTGCCCATATCAAAATAGGAAAACTATCCTTGCCAACGCCTTGTTGAATTACGCCGTAAGAAATAGAAAAGCTGTTCCACAAAAATACTTGGAGCCGGGTCATAGCTTGATAGAACGTAAACTCAAAAATAGAATCATAGTTTTGCCCTACGACTACATAAACATAACCAAAGAGATAAGAGCCAGACCTTTTCAATATGACGTAGAATACTTGGATCACATCTTTTTCAAAAACTACGATAATCAAACCATCATGACTTACAAAAGTATTCGACCTGATCAAGTAGCACATGGGCCAACTGTAACCAACATCCGCATCTTGACCTATGAGAGCACTGGACAAATAAAGTACACATTCAACTTTGACGACGAGCTTAAGGATTTGCCTCAAAGATCTAAAGTTACAAATTCGAGGACGGAACCTGGGCAACTTTACAAAGGCAGGATCAAAATATCGAAGCAAAAGTATAATCACCTCCAGGACATAAAGATCACTCTTCCAAAAGAAGCTTACAATTTCTATGATAATATTCCTTACGATTAATTTGATTACCTAATTTATTACTTACCTATTTTGAATACTTACCTAATTATCAATAATATTTATTTTTTCAATTTTTAAGTTATATTTATACCTAGTTAATTAGTTATAATATGGACCCCTAAGTTTAATATGACTTATATCATCAGCGCAATTTTATTTCACTACCGCATATCAACCTTTTCTGGAACTGCGCAGTGCTGATAAGGAAAAAACTAAAAAA
Organism: Serrognathus titanus; assembly: GCA_039766575.1. Taxonomy (NCBI): domain Eukaryota; kingdom Metazoa; phylum Arthropoda; class Insecta; order Coleoptera; family Lucanidae; genus Serrognathus; species Serrognathus titanus. The sequence continues at coordinate 5,015,543 of CM077911.1, forward strand.
TTCGAATTAAAATGCTCACTAGATGTCATGTGTAGTAAAACAAATAAAATTTTCCAAGTGTTGCAATTTTCTCGTGAAAAGTTGGCAAAATGTTAATAGGTACGCAGTAATGCCACTAAGCAATCGATTTATATTTTTTTCCACTTACAATTAAAAAATTAAAGATGAATAAACTACTATGAAACGAATATAAATTGAAATTAACAAGGAAAAGCAATCAAAAATAACCAAAAAAATAGGCAGAATATGAAAAACCTCCACATTTAGGCAACTGTAAAAGAACTTTAACAGGATTTGTGTGAAAGTAATTCATCAACAAGAGAAGATTTGGGTTTTTAGATGCCATTTAAATACATATTGCTGTGATATTACCTACAATACCATGGGTTCCGGATGTGATGAAGACAAAGTATTTAAACTTATTGAGTCAAATTTATTGTTAATATTTGAATTTATTTAACAGATGTTAATCAAGGAAGATTCGCAACGATCGTAATTGAAACATCCAAACCAAACAAATTCAAATAAACAAGAAATTGGAATTACTAATTAAAGATAGATTGTGGACGATTCGCAACGATCGTAAACAATTTATTAAATCTATTAGCAATTTCAAAACGCTAAATAAAAAAAATAAGATCAATAAAACTTTCTTAACTAAGCAACCCACAACCCTAAACAAGCCTCATTAATATACAGAATCAAAATAAAAGAGGTAGGACCATGACAAACAAAGCATATCATTACATATATAAATTTGGCGCCCAACGTGGGGCCAAACAAAATATTCCACTGCACATATACAGGGTTACAACTAATTAAAGGCTCACCATGGGGATCTCGTAAACTATATGAGATACAAAGACGGTTAAATTACAAGAAAGTTACGCTATTTTGGGGTCTATAAAAATGTGCAAAGAAATCTCTTCTATCTTTATTCATTACCGAAATATCTTCAAAAAACTGAGAACTCTCAATTTCGAAAATCTTGAATATCTTGTTCATTTATCAAGATAGAGTCACAAAATTCTGTAATTTTATATTAAATTCAATGGACAATCTAATACAGTCAGAATAAATAGGTTAGGATTCACAATTTCACAGATACGACTGTCAACTGTTTTTTTTCTTACGGCCGCTATCTTAGATTTTCGTACCATGTGATGCAAAAATAAAATCTGTATACGACGATATGACACACTTATGCTTTTGTTTTAAAAAAAAAATTTTATCTGGTAGGTGGATGTTTACAAATATTAAGAACTAAAATTATGTTTAATGTAATTGAAAAATGAAAATGTTCTGTGTTGACATGCAAATGTCGTATACCAATTGTTGGCAATAAGCGCCCGCCTACTAAATTAAAATTTTCTAAAATATTTCTTAGTAATTTCAAATTTTGTTTTTAAAACAAAAGCATAAGTGTGTCATATCGTCGTATACAGATTTTATTTTTGCATCACATGGTACGAAAATCTAAAATAGCGGCCGTAAGAAAAAAAACAGTTGACAGTCGTATCTGTGAAATTGTGAATCCTAACCTATTTATTCTGACTGTATTAGATTGTCCATTGAATTTAATATAAAATTACAGAATTTTGTGACTCTATCTTGATAAATGAACAAGATATTCAAGATTTTCGAAATTGAGAGTTCTCAGTTTTTTGAAGATATTTCGGTAATGAATAAAGATAGAAGAGATTTCTTTGCATATTTTTATAGACCCCAAAATAGCGTAACTTTCTTGTAATTTAACCGTCTTTGTATCTCATATAGTTTACGAGATCCCCATGGTGAGCCTTTAATTAGTTGTAACCCTATATATAATAGGCGCCCAACTTCGGGACTTTTTGAATTTCAAGTTAGTTAAGAAGGTCACAGAAAGAATAACTCGAAGATGGCAGAACGAAAGACAAGATCTAGTAGAACAAAATCAGATGAATTAGAAAGAATACTAGAAGAAAGAGAAGAAGCTGGCGAAATGATGGAAACAAGAACTAGCACAAAATCAGAAAAAGAAAGAGGAAATTAAAAACATCTTAGCAATAATGATGGAAGAAATAAAGAAGAAAACAAACAGAACAACAAACAGAAATTACAGAAAAACTAGAACAAAATAATGCAGAATTTAGAGAGAAACTAGAACAGAATAATGTAAAGTTAGAACAAAATAAAGTCGAAATAATAGATGAAGTGAACAAGAAAATAAAACAAAACAAAATAGAAATGTTAAATTTAAAAAAGAGTCAAGGAATGAATTGGACAAGAGATTGATAAATGAAACAAGAAGAATAAATGAGGAAATGAAAGAGAATATCATAAATATAGGAGAGATGATACAAAGAGATACCATGGAAAAAATAAGAGGAGTAGAAGAGAAATTAAATAAAGCAGATCAGGAAATAAGCCAGGAATGTATAAACATCTCTGATAGTCTTGGACACTGTACAGGGTAGGCCAAATTCGACACTTTTAATAGGAAACTCCTATTTTTAGAAGAGTTAGACAAAAACTGACCTCGGTCCCTGGAGCTCGATTTTTAAGATAAAGTTAGTTTTTAAAAATCGTAAAATTTTGAAAAACGCCCTGTAGCTCCTAAGCGGTACAAGATATCGAAATGCGGTCTTCACGATTAATTTTGTCTTAAAAATCGAGCTCCAGGGACCGAGGTCAGTGTTTGTCTAACTCTTCTAAAAATAGAAGTTTCTTATTAAAAGTGTCGAATTTGGTCCACCCTGTACTTTGGAGAACACCGATATCTTCACCAACTCCCGACTGAAATCCGGGGTTACTTACGTATCTTAAAAATATCCGTAATTTTTCTCCTGCTTCATTTTCCATAAAATGCCTTAACATCCAATTAATATTTTCAGCATTAAAGCGATATAAAACTTTATAATCGCAATTGTTCGTCACTCTCCGTTTCTTATACAGTTTTTGTGGGCAAATAACAGGTTGCATGAATTCAAAAATTCACGAAATTCAAAACAGAAGTCTACATATAAGCTGACTCACAAATACCGAAGGAAAAACTCGTAAGTTTGAGCATAAAGTAGTTTTCATTCTTACCAAAACTGAGTAAATGCTCAACCACACACACCAACAAGTAAATGCACCTACTCCGAGTTTATACTGAAACTTTATTATTACGAAATGTAGTTTATACTCTTTTTTTTTTGGAGTATAAAGTAAATACTCGCTTTTATTCATATCACCCAATATGTAAATAAACAAGAAAGAGAGAAATACTTAAAGGAATATGAACAGAAAATGGAACAATTTAAAAATAAACAAATAATAAGACTGAATTCTGGAATAAAGAAAATTTGCCAAACTTTTATGAGGATGAAAGAGTAAACCCAATAGCATTTTTACAAAATTTAAAAGAGCGTATAAATGATATAACGGATGAGAGAAGAAAGATACTAATTCCAAGGAATAGTTTAAAGGACGATGCACAAACATGATGAATGAGGAAATAAAGACATTCAATGACTTTGAAGATTTATTTAAAAGACAATATTGGAGTGCGAATGAACAAAGAAAAGTCAGAGAGGATTTAATGTTTGGAAGGTACAGAGTCGGAACAAGGTTGACGAGAGAAAAATATATCCTCAAGAAATACAGTACAACAAAGTATTTAACACCAAGATTGTCGGAGGAAGAGATAATTATGCAATTGGTTAGACACTTTGAACCAGAAGTAAATCAAGCAGTAGCTTTACATAATATTAACAATATATCAGATTTTATAGATTTATTAAAAAGAATAAATATAGCGAATGAAAGAATAAATATACACAATTAACGTGATACAAACAAATAACACAAATTATGACAGAAATAATAATTTTGAAAGAAAATTCAACAGAAATGACAATGAGAGAGGAATAAATGCAGAACAAACAATTCAATATAAATTATCAATAGTTTGAATCGCGACATCCTGCAATCACTTTTTGAGACAATTTTGTACAGGAAATGACAAATTGCAGCTAGTTTGCTACTTAATAAGTCCTCCCATACAAGGCGACCAATCGTGCTCGAGGATTTCACTACAATCAAAACCGATTTGCAACAATTTTTTTTAAAATCTTTCAATATGCTTTGATAGCACAATTGGCCACCTTGTATAGGAGGACTTATTAGTAGCAAACTAGCTGCAATTTGTCATTTCCTGTACAAAATTCTGTCAAAAAGTGATCGGAGGATATCACGATTCAAACTATTGATTACTATTAAATCGCACTTGCGAATAACCTTGGACAAGTTGGTTTGGTTTGCAGTGGAAGCCTCGAGCTACGCTTCTGCTGACGAGGCCTCAAATAGGGCTGAAATAGCTGTACAGAAGATGCTCGAGGATTTCACTGCAATCAAAACTGATTCGCAACAAAATTTCTTATATGAATTATCATTAAAAAATATTTGTCCTGAAAAACTCCTTGCATTGAGAACGTAAAAATTATGCAAAAATATTACTTTTCGGTAAATAAGAAAATTTCTAAAGGAATAGTTAATCTTTTCTATTACTTCTTCATATTATAAATATTAAGTTCTCAACAAAAAAAGGTAAGGTAAAGTAGGCAAGTGCAAAATCGGGGTTACTGCAATTATGCGATATACTTGGAAACGCATGCGGAAATTTTGATATTTTCTGGTATTAAATTATTTGTTTAAATACCACCAGTCATTTAATTCCACTGCAATTACACACTCTAGTTAGATTTTACCAGGATTTTCCTAACTCTTGTAGTAAATACTGGAGTGTTTGGATGTGCCTGGAGCCATTAGTAAGGACATAATTGTTAACATGTTGATAATTGATAATTGATAATTTTTTTAATATTCTATTCACAAAAAAAATACTTTCAAGAAATTAGCAGGCTAATGTTTATTATTTGTAATTAACTTTAACAAACTGAACAAAGTCGCGAAATGTCTGTAAGGTCTTAAAAGTACTTTACTCGATATAAACTTGTTTTCTTTTCACATGATAGTATCACGAGTAAAAACTACACCAAACTTATGCAGCAATATAAATTTCATTTTGGGTTAAAATAATTTACGTGTTATGACCCTAAGGTGTGCGACGTATCTCAAGTCGAATTTGATTGACAGTCGTCATATTTTTGTATATTTTTGTGTGCAACCAATTCGCATCCAACCAGTGATTTTATTTTACTCCAGTGGGGGGCCTTGAGTAAAAAAAGTAAGTGGAATAATTAGAATAGTATGATAGAGTTTGCACATCGCTAAAGTGCATCGCAAATTCCCCCTCAAGTTTAATTTGTTTCCGGTTTTATTCCGGAAGCACTGCAGTTATAAATTCCGCCATAAATTCACATCAAGCAAACTTTTCGAATATCCTTCACGCGTTATATTCACTCCGGTGGCGGCAATTTAAGAAATGTTCCGGTTTAATAATCTGAGTTTCATAATGTTCACTGTAAGCTTTTCCCGCCGCCTTATTACTCTTTAAGTTGTGCCTGTCGTAAACGTTCGTAACGGAAATTTACGACGCGTTTTCACGCTTCCGCGAGGTAAATTTTACACGAGGATGATTTTTTTTTGAAATTTATATAAAACGCTATGGTGTTTTACTTACTTAGAATCATTTTGATTTACACGAAGTTGAAAAAGTTATTTGAATGCTAATAAACTACGACGCAAAATATAAACTTAAAGAATAAGAGAGCGGCAGAATTTATTCGCTTGTTGCTTTAAAACGCGGGGGAGCAGTAAATCTCGTTTAAACTTTCTTCGAACTGTAAGGCACGATCATTTCGTTTTAAACTAAATTTACAAATTTTTACAGCGGACGATTTAGTTTCCGCGCGAGGAATCCTCTCTTTCCGGGCTTTCTTCTTATCATAATTGAACTTGCGTGTTTCGCATTCTCCAAGTAAGCGATATCGCTGTTCTTTGTTGTTCTTGTTTTGCTCTTTTTCGGATAGGTTTCGAGCGGATGCCGTTTTATGCGTCCATTGTATCGTGTGCGTTTATAGTTCAGGCGATTGAATAGAGCTCGGACTCTACTTGGAAGGACACATCCGTCCGAAAACTTTAGTTCCTTTTGTGCCCAAAATGGAACTCGATCTGCTGCTGCAGCCGTAAACTGTATGAATGGATTTCTTTTTTTTCTTTTTTGTTGTGAAAGAGATTGGGGGAGGGTGAAGAGGTTATTATTATTGCATTGCGATAAGAGTTTATAAATATTTTCATGCAATTATCTCTAATTGAGTTAAAATTTGCCCCCTGATATTTACCAGCCGAAAATAATAATATAGAATGTGTAACGAGCAAACATCCTGCGTGAATTTTGATATCCCAATTTTCAGTATCGCTCCTCCTTAAATAGCGTATCTATTTTAAGCTCCCTTCAGTGGTCAAATGGGAAGTAAAACGTATTTCGGGGTAACATTCATCAATTTCACGTGACGTGTGCTAATGATAGCCTGGTCTGTTAGGGAGCGGCATAGATTTCTCCTATCTAATTAGGTATCAGCATATCCAACGATTGGATTACATCATGAAATACGTCGACATCATTTACGAAGAGTTGCAACTCTGTAACATTGTTCGCGTCTGCACGACTAAAATATGCGAAGTGTAATTTTCAGACGGCCTTCAGACGCAATGTTTGCTGTCACTCAAGAAGTCGCCAGAATAAAATAATCGTGTGGCAGACTGAATGAAACTCCTCCGGCTTCTTGCTGTAATAAAACGTATTCTGGAGATTTTAATTAAAAATCGCCGTCCTTATTGATGTGATACATAATTTAAAAAAAAAATTAAGTGTGCTAATTAATGTTGAGGGTTTCAAGCGAAATTCCAATGCTATGTTTTTATTTAAGAAAAAAATTGAGCGCCGAGCAATTTGAGGTAAATTAATTAAGTGTCTGGATAAGAGTTTGCCAGAAGTACTTATTGGTACAAAATAGAATAGTAATGTGGCGTATGAACTTCCATTTAAGAATAAAACCCGAACTATCGGATTCAACACTTGTAATAGCAACGATCCGAACTGAAATCTTGACACGGCGCTCATATTTCCGAATATAATGGGGGATCGAAAATGTAATCAAATGTCAAAGGAGATAAAGGGTCTCGTTGCCTATGCAGAGGGTTGTTTGGAATACAGATAAATCACATCGAGCGGAGCGCACCTCGCAAATTGAATATTTATAAATTTTATAATGGTATTTTTTCCGGCGGACCCGCAAATATAATTTATGGGGCGTGAAAGCCGAAGCAAGCGCGCGAGCGAAGGTGCGGTCGATCAAAACGAAAATGAAAGAAGAAAAAAAGGAAAAAACCCGCCCGCGTACCCCCGGAGCAAAATAATCTAATATTTTTCCGGGCTGGTTTTAATCTAAAAAAAGGAGGATTACGTTTTTTCTCTTTCGACAATTTATCCGGCACAAGATGATTTCGATTGTGGGATTTGTGATGTGATATTGCCTTTATGTGGTGCGCCCGATTCGTCGAGATGATCCCAAATTTAGAGATATTAAGTAAATCGGTTTCTGAGGTTGCGCGCCTTATACGTATCATATATCACGATTGCTTTTCCTATTTGCTGTTGATCGTCCTGGAAGAAATTTGTTCAACTTCAAATCACTTGTTTATAAAATAAAATATGATGAACCAAGAGCAATCCAAATAACTCATTTTCTTTTAAATCAAGTAAATACTTTCAGCTTTCAGATAAATAAACTTGAATAATTTATTATTTACTTTTACATTCAATTAAACACGACGAAAGATCTACAAATATTTTAACAAATGTTTTTCCTTGAATTACGCATATACATATACTGCTTTCCATAGAAAACGCCTCACCTAGAAGGAATAGACATATTTCAACGAAACCTGGTGAATATATTTGTCTTGAACAAAGCATAAAATGATTTCGTTCTCAAATAAATTGATTAGCTGGATCAAATTATCTAGATGTATTGTTCTTCAAATTTTTGTTACAATCATGACAAATATTTTCCATTTCCTGTTTTGACACATGGAATTACTGCCAAATTTAGTGTTGTTAAGAATTTAGGGAATGCCTCGAATAAGAAGACGTACACAATTCCACCAACTAACTGAATTTGAAAGAGGCAGAATTGTAGGGTTACGCGAAGCTGGAATTCCTTTTAGAGAAATTGCAAGAAGGACCGATCGCAATATTGCCACGGTCATTATATGCAATCGTGCTTAGACAGAGGAAGGCCGTCGTAAGCGTCGCCGAGGTACTGGAGCTCAGAAAAGGACTAAGCAGCGACAAGATCGAAGTCTTCTTCTGCTTTCTCTTGGGGACCGATTCTCTTCAATAAGACGGATTGCCGATTCCTGATGTAATGCAGTGGAAAGGCCGATCTCTATGTCATCAGTATATCGCGGGATTAGGGCATTTGGACTACGTTCATATAGACCTCAATTGGTACTACCTTTGACTCGAGATCACCGAAAACAACGTCTCCAATGATACTGTGACCGAAGTCACTGGAACCATAAATGGGATTCAGCTATCTTTAGTGACGAGTCTCGGTTTTGTTTGGGAACACACGATGGACAACAACGCATTAGAAGACGTCGAAGTGAGCGACGTAATTTACAACACACTGTAAAACGTCATCGTGAGACTAATGAAATGGGCTAGTATCAGTGCAGGAAGTAAGTTTCCTTTAGTACGAGGACTGTCCGATATTAAAGATACAAGCTAAAATTTCACTAACATACATATTTAAAGAAAATATTTAATATATTCTACAAAAAAACTACCTACTTTTGTTTATTTCTAGACATATTCTCCATAAAGATTGAGACATTTATCCCAGCGTGACAGTAGTTTGAACATTCGCGATAGTGTTGCCTGTCAAGTCGATTAAAGTAGTCCACAACTGTGTCTTGCAATTCCTATTCATTCGCAAAGCGTTTCTCCGCCAAAAATTTCTTCAGGGGTCCGAATAAATAAAAATCGGAGGGAGCCAAATCGGGACTATATGGCAGATGTTGGAGGACCTCCCACTTCCGCTGTGTCAACCACTCCTTAGTTTGATTCGACGTGTGTGGTCTTGCGCCATCGTGCAAAGGTTTAACTCCCTTTTCCTTCTAATAGCTGTATGCAATTTCTGGAGAGTTTCACAGTATCTGCCGCTATTAATGGTTGTGCGTGGTTCAAGGAATTCACAGAGCAATAGGCCTCCACTATCCCAGAACACTGTAGCCATAGTTTTGCGGGCAGATGGTTGAGTTTTGAATTTTTTGTGAACTGGGGAATCTGGATGTTTCCACATCGTGGACTATTGTTTCGACTCTGGGGTGAACTCATAAACGTAGGTTTCATCTCCGGTAATAATGCTTTCAATGAAAGAATCCCCTTCCTGTTGGTATTGGGTGAGATGTTGAAGTGACGCTCTCATTCGATTGGTTTTGTGGTTCTCGGAGAGCATTTTCGGCACCCAGCGAGACGAAACTTTGCGAAAGTTTAGGTCCCATATGATTTCATGGACACAATTCTTAGGAATGCCAGTCATTTTCGCAATTTCACGAACTTTATTGCGACGATCTTCCCTAATCAAACCTCCAACAATTGAGCAGTGTTCATCTGTGTGTGAGGTCCATTGGTCTGCCTCTGTTCTTCTCCGGATCATCAATCAAGTCTGTTCGTCCATCTTTAAATTTTTTGCATCAAACGCTGACTTCTTTTCGACTTAAGACCTTCGGGCCATAAACGCCCTCTAACCCGCGATGAACTTCGCTCTGGTTAACTCCTTCGGCTTGCAAAAATCAGATAACTGCACGCACTTCATACTTGGAATACTCTGCGATTACACATGCCATGTTTGTTTACTTCCCATAAGCTAGTAAATTGAATGTTTACACACAACAACACTCCAGACTCTACTATCACGTTTCAACCTGTCTAGACATGCATATGATGGCAATATTTCGCTTGCGGTGTTTGTTTCACAGCCACCTGCACCTTTAAAATTGGACTGCCCTCGTATTTACTCATGGTACTATGAGAGCGGAACGCTATATTGGAGATGTTCTACAAGAAGTTGCTCTTCCTTATGTTAGAGGCATACCAGGTGCCCTTTTCTAGCAGAACAACGCTCGACCTCATGTTGCCCATAGGACAATGGACTTCCTGGATAAATCAGGTATAGGTATCCTTCCGTGCCCCCCTAGAAGTCCTGATCTTTCTCTCATTGAACATGTATCGGATATGATGAGAAGAAGAATGAACAATTTGCCTCGCCCTCCTCTAATTTTGGCAGCTTTGCGGCATGAGGGACAAATGGGTTGGGATTCCTTGCCTCAAGGAGAAATTGATCACTTAATTAGGGCCATGCCTAGTTCAAGGATATTTAAGACAAAATGGTGGTTCTACATATTATTAGTTTTTTTCTTTTGTTTTAATCGTACCGTTTTGCAAATATAATTATTTAATTCTTTACTCAAGACAAATATGCATATCATCCAAGTTTCGTTGAAATATTTCCATTCCATCTAAGTAATGCATTTCCCATGGAAAGCAGTATAATTTCCAAAACTAGAATAAGAGAAAAAAGTTACCGGCGCGTCCACCATTCTTTTAATATATAAAAAAGAATTCATTCTATTTAAGTATTGTAAGATTTGAATTTGAAGTATTTCAGTTCAAAATAAAGAAAAGATTTATAGGAAAGAGACGAATTTGTCTAGACCTAAGAGCTCTGCAATTACGGCTTACCTTTAATGAAATTGCACCACCCATTGTATCAAGCAACAATGGAATGCATCGAATCGGAAGAGGCAAGCTAAATCCAAACGCGGCGAGGCGACGTAAATAAAACAACAGAAATACCCGAACGCAGCAGCTGGAGCTTCACCTACCCCAGCTGTTATAAAATCGTAACTAGCTGGGGATGTTTGTTTTGATATTGCAGCGTAAGAAATTCCCCGTCGCCGTTTTTGCCCTCTCATCGTCGAGCGCAATTTCAAAGAAATCGCATTACGTTCGAAAACTGCAAACAGAATTTTATATGCTCGCTGGAAATATGTATGTAGCATAATCCGGCGTTGTGTTTCGAACAAGAAGTTCTGGTTTGTTTACTCCTTGCAGCAATCTTATTATCGGGTTGTGTTCGAACAGCTTGGTTCATTCCGAGTTATTGTGGAAGTTTTTAGTCAGCAGCGGAAAATAAAGGTTAAGTAAATCCTTTCGGAATATTAAGGACTAAAATATAAAAGCTCCAGCGCGAGCACAAAATAAACATATTTATTTTATCTTCGTTGCTTTACTACGTGAAACTGTTCGCGGCCTAAAGTTAACCAGCGTTTACTTGAGTGAAACAAAGCAAACTATTTTGTGTTTTATTTTCATTGTCTACTACTTACTTTGTAAATCCAAATACATTCCGAATTTTTAAGTAATTTAAATCGTGCCCCGAAAATGAAATCATTAATAAGTTTCACGAAGTTGAGAGGCCCCTAACGAGCTCGCAACAGGAAACGGCAGAATAATATTTCTAGATTACAAACGTATTTTTTGCGAACGGGCCTCCCAAAAACGACGAAACTTATAATTGAATATATCGATTTTTATTTCAGCCCCGGCATCCGGATATGTTCCGACCCAACCAATCACAAATATCCATGTTTGTTTTGCTGCTTCCGTTTCGTTTATAAACTTGGCGCGGATTTTTTCCCCTGAATTTCGATTTCTAAACCAAGATGATTATGTTATTCGCACCCTACGTTGTGAAAATTAGGATTTAATATAATTATATTCGACGATACCATCACATTAATTATCCATTTTTAATTAAGGGATCAAAACCTGGAATTTACGTGCGGCAAATTCAATACTATATATCAACAACTTCCATAATTCGAGAACGTTCAAAGGAAAAGGACGTCTCCCTGTTAGTCGCAAGGATGATAAATTCATTAATTAAGGCCGCTCCACGTTGACGGAAAAGTAGTTTAGGTGAAAGATGTTCGCGGATAATTACGTTCTGCTTCATAATTCATTTATCATTAGTCGCAGAAACTAAACTAAAACAAAATCCATAAGCGACGGCGTTAAAAATATCATACGAGCGGATCAAAAGTTTGTTCCCCAATTTTATTGTTTAAATAAAATAAACCAAAGTTAATTATACGTTTCGCTTTCCTACTTATATAAAAAGCTGTTACAAAAGCGGCAGGTAATTTTTTATTGATCAACAGTTTTCTGCTCGAATAAAACGACGCAAGTAAGTTTTATGTAAGTGAAAGAAGTTAATTCATTTCTTGTTTTTTTTTAAGTTATCGCTGAGTAATTCAACTTTCACTGACCAACAATCAAACAACTTTTATATTAAGAGTTATAAGAAGACTTTTAACAAATAAATAAATTTGAAAATAGAAATAATTCTTTATAGCTTTAGTTATCTTCTTTTAACTTATAAAAATAGAAAGAGGTATATGAGGTTCTTGAAGAAAATATATTCCAGTTTCATAATACACCTCTGGACAAAATTAAAGGACCACTAAATGAACTTGAAAATAACTTTTCCAATTTACAAGTTATTTTTAATAGACTTTTCACATGTCATAAATTGACGTTTATTAAACACAAAAATCGCTTAAACTTTTGTCAAAATCAAGAGGAGCAGTGGAACTCTGTTTTGTTTTCGGACGAGTCCAGATTCCTTCTGAGCAGGAATGATCGCCGTGCTCTTGTCATACGAAGACCAAACAAGCGATTTGCACCATGTACCATTCGAGAATTTGACAAATTTGGTGGGGGTCTGTAATGGTTTGGGTTGGCATACAATTTAATGGTCGTACAAAATTGTTTTGATACGAAATGGGTCGCTAACAGCAAGAAGATATAGAGACGAGATTATTGTACCCATACATACATGCTATTAATAATTTTAGTTTTGTTAACTTGTTACATATTAGGATATAACTTCATGAGAAGACCAATGGCATTTTAAAGATTGAAAGTATTTTAAAGTTTGTTAAATTTAATAGCCCTTAAATCAACTAAACTGTAAAGAAACGCTTAAATTTATATATTTATTCGTTTCATTAAATTTCGTTATCTTGTTTTAAATTTATTTTGAATTTTCCTGGTGATCCCTTAATTTTGGCCAGAAGTGTACTTAAAAAAATAGGAAGCCTTAACAAATTCCTCTTAATAGAATAGATTTTCCTTTGTGCAATTCTTCAATTATCTCCAGCAAATGAAGTTAAATTTTTAATTAAAAACCCATCGAAGTTTCGACAAACGAAGATGAAGCAATAACTAAAAGTTTAACAAAGAGTATTTTCACGAATTCGCTATTACCGGTGTTGCTTGCAATCAAATCGCTCTTTTGTGTTTTTACGTAAGCAAGCGCCTTATGTGCATTACATGACTGGAATTCTCCGAATCCAAGTTCGGCTATTATAGAAAGAGCCGCCGGGAGCAAAATTACTTTTAAGCGCGATTCGCCATTTCCTTCTCTGTTATGTGCCTTTTTACTTAAGTAAATTGCTATTTGGACTAAAACGGGGGTTCAATTCCGATTGGCGGCGTCAATCGACATTACCAAAAAGAAGAACTTTAAAACCCGTTAATATTTTGATGATATTGCTGGCCTTTAATTATCCCCTTTGTCTAAGTCCTAAATAATTGAAGTGCTTTAATTGTTCTTGCTTAATACGGGTAGTTGGAAAGCGTTAAATTTTCTTTCGGGAATCTCGAAAGCCAATTTGTAAAGTACGCTAGCTCGCAAATTTTTCAACGTTTTGGTCGTATTTCATTCGCCATTTATAATGCAACTGGCAACTATGGTTTAAGTGCGGCAATTCCGAGAAAGTTAAAAGTTTCTGCGAACTCGTTACGATTTCTTTAAGAGAGAGCAAAATGCATTTTAGATTTATTTCTTTGAACTATTTAACAAAATTATTTTATAGTTAAAGCTGAGGTAAAGCAGATCTGTACAATTAATTTGCCAGAAATTAAGCAGCATTTTTCTCTTTTTGTTGGTACAAATTACTTATTTGACGCGTCCTTTAATATGCTTCTATATCCAAAATAATTAAGGTGAAATTTGCATTTCGAATTAATTATTTTTAATTTGTTATTTGAATAACAATATAGATTTATTTCAAAATAATTTCAAGTTTATTATAATGCTAAAGTTATCTGACCAAAATTGATCGTTTTATACCTTATCAATAGACCGAGCGTGTACTTTAACCCACATGATAAACGGGTTAAAAGTTTTCTTATGTAATGATTTGCTGAAAAAAAGTTTGAATTCCAGGCTGTGCGTGCCGATATTCCGATATGAACATTCAGAACGTTTCATTGCGTGTTACTAAAATATCATGAATTAAAAATTAAACACATTTTAATTCGTTGCATTTTTACTTGGAACTGTTTTGCAATTTAAACGTGGAAACAAAATAGCGTTAAAAATGTACTGGATGTTTCATTGAAGATGAATCAAACTTGAGGGACACGTTTCTGACATTATTTCAAACAAAATATCTTAATAAAAAATTTTAGTGAGCAAGTTGAAATTTGCACAATTTGGAGTCGATATTTTTTGAAATACTGTAGCGCGCGGAATCGTGAAACAAAACCGACGATCTAAATTGCATTTAGGAATGGCACACAGCTGCAGGGGGTAATAAATCCATAAATAGCGAAGAAATTTATGACTAAATTTTATTTTGTCCTTGACCGAAAGCTCAGTGTATTGAACTTTGAGACAGGTCGAATGCAGCAGCGATGTGAAATCGCGTGGATATTTAAACTTATTTAATTTACTTAATAAATTACAAATGTGGGGCTATGCAAAAATATGCATTTAGTATGTATGTTGTCGCACATTACAAATTGTTAGAGCCAATTAACCAATAAACCGATTTCGTATGTGAATGAGTAACAATCCATTCATTCTCATTTAAAGTCCATCCTAAAAATATGCGACTTTGCTTTCCCTTCGATTTTCTCTAAATTTATTCATTACAGAGAAAATTTTACAAAGAAACTTTTTTTTCTTTTCCCGATAATTACCAAGTTTGATGCATCTTCAATGAAACACCCAGTATATCGGGTGATCAAATAAAAAAGTATCAAAGTAAGTTTAGTATTCTCTTAAAACATTCACTTGAATGATTCATATGTGTTGAATTCAGAATTATTTGGCTGTATGCTTGGGGATTTCGTCGTCGTTATAAACAAACCCCTCTCATCGATAGGTTCCCGTTAAGTTTCAAGAACTTGACACTTCAAGATAATTCTTTGATTTTTTTCTTCTTCTCCTCTTCAACTTCGATCAATTGAACGATCAATTCGCCTTCCCTTAACATATCCTATACCAGACCATTTTTATCTGAATAAATTCTAATCTCCAGTTGTTATTTCACATTGGAGATGTTAGCAACTCCTTTTATAAAATGGCCAAGGGTCACGAAAAATAGGTCCTACAACATCAAAGGCGTTGAGAGAGAGATATAATATTAATTTAAAACTGTTATCAAGTTGCTATTTTTTCTATTGGACCAGCGTCATCTATTCTGAATATTCTTTTTACAAATTTCACATTATCATTCGATAATAATTAACGGTGACGTCATGCCGTAAATGGATAAAACACGGTTGATTTACGTCCGCCGGAAATACGATCCTCGTAAATCTAATTTACACCGGCGAATCCTATGCAAACAGTGAAATCCTTTTAATAACAATGCGCCGAAGTTATAAGCGCGCGCGCGCCGAAACAAATTTAATTAAAACGCACACAAAATGAACATAAATTAGCTGCGGACGAAAACTTGCAAACCAGAACAAACGACCTGAGAAAATTCATAACGGCGTGAGCGCAAGATATTTCAGTTGAAACGCGACAGGACAACAAAGTGCGGGTTGAAAGGATATTATGCACCCGCATAGGTGCACCGGGAAACGCAGCCAATGACCGGAATCCTTAAACGACGCTTTAAAATAAACAGGGCCGAGTGGTGGCAGAGCCCCCAGTGATTTTCGACTTTAAATAAATGTGGCGGCGATGATGTAACAGAAAACGCTTTCAGGACAGACTGAAATTACCGCAACGCCTCTGAAACTAAATTGCATTACCGTTAGCGTTGTGAAATAAGCTGTGTCATTACACGAACTCCGCAAACTATGCGATCAATTCCTATTTTATTTTCACTTTTATTAAATTACATGATTATGTAAAATCATCTATATCCAATAAGGTTTTATTGCGTCCATCAAAATTTCTAGGCTCCTTCCTTTTAATAAAAATATTAACACAAAGAGAGTAAATGTAGGTTCGACCGAGTAAATCGTAATGAAAACAGGAAAAGCACAGGTTCAGCACTCCGTTCAATTTATTGTTTACGTACGTAGTTTTCGTTTTAACAGAAACTCTAATTAGTTTTTTACGTTCTTGGCGAGACTTCAACAAGTTCTCGCTGGATGATTCGCTTTGATCGAAAAACAATTCGCATTCTTCTCGTGTAAACTCACTCCATCATCAGTTCGAAATCAACATAAAGAAAAGGCTTGTAAACAAGAGTGTATTTCATTTCTATTTTTAGACGGCTTTAAATTTAAATGCGAAAGTACCGAGGACGAGGGTGGAAAGAATTCGAATATCGTGAGGCAAAGATATGAAAAGATGTGTAAATGACAACAAAGGCATGACAGCTTTAAATATTAATCACATGGATGACAAACAACCATCACCTGAATAATGAACTCTTTTTAAATCCATTTATATAAAGAGTAAGCTTTTGATGTTAGTTGAAACTAAAGACATACTTGTACATAAGTTAAATTTGAGAGCAGCATTGGAACTTGGAAAACTTCGAGGTAATATGCAACTTAAAATCGATAAGACCGTCGAGGACAAAGGTCAAGCTGAAACTTTTCGGTCTCCTTATCCGTTCGAATTGAATCAGAGTGGACGGAAAATAATGTTACTGCATCGGGAAATCTGCGGAACTCGGACGGTGGACTTACATAAATTAAATTTTTAATCTCGGAAGGACCGAGGTTACGCCTGCGATTCCTATAAAAGCGAATGGAAAGCTTATCGTTTTTATGATATCTGTTTATGTGCAGAAAGTCTATCTCTGCGTTGCTTAAACGTTTATTGAAATTGTGTTTTCTCGAATGTAGGAAAATATAGAATAAGTACAGCAAATAGGACGATTGGTATTAAAAACTCTGTCTTCTTTATTTCGTCCACTTCTTTCCTTATCTTTGTGCTACATATTTATTTCTAAATTTCTCAACGACGCATTCTTACTTTGTTCTTCTTTCTCATGTTTTTGTTTAATCTTGTTCCAAGGCATTCAATAAAGACAGTGTTCCGTAGAATGTCTTAACGTTGCTGTTACTTGTAGGAAGACAAAGCTTTTGCCAGAGCTTCTTCAGGTAAGGGTATTTCTAGCAAACTAATTTAAAGAGAAGAGTCACAAAAAGCTTATTACAGCGATCCCGGATTAACCGCATATCAAGTAACGAAAAAAACTCCAGCATCTAAAGATCGTATCTATGCTTGATAAAGAGCGGTTGGTCAGTCCCAATTTTTACAGTCATCCGTTAAACTAACACCCACCATCCGTCTCCCGCTTGATGTCATTATTTAGCCTGTCAATTAACGGCCAGAGCACCAGCGAGGAGATAACAAACAAAGAAAAAAAAACACAACGAAACAAATGACTGCTTATTTTTATCGCGGCCGGCGGCGCGAACCTTAATCTCTTCGGTACGCAAAGTCGTGCCCGGAAAAATCCTATCGCCCGGAACGCAATTAATCATCGGAAAGTCGACAGCCGCTGGCAAGGACTTCCGAACCGGATGCGATTAATTTGCATTCTCTGAGATGTCCGGCTTTCATGATCGCAGTTTTCACGGATTGTTAAGCACGGGGTTTTTAAAAATAAAAATTAAAAATTCGTTTCGTGTGTTTTGACGGTTCCGAACGAGAAAAAGTTTTAGTTACGCTTAATTAATTATTATTTGTTTCTAGCAAACTATTTTCTTCTTTAAAAAGTTACCCAACAGAGGCCAGAAGCTCTGGATTTTACAGATTACAAGTATTTGTGCAAACCCGGAATGCTATTATCTTCTACATCTGGCTAGTGGATACGGGTGCGTTTTGAATAAAATGAAAAATTTGATATACAGAGAGGAAGAAAACAGAAATACCTATGTATTAGTATTTATTTTTCATCAAAAATACATCATTCAGAGTACCAATTAATTTATAAGAGCGTCCCCTCTCCCCACATAAACGCATTTAATTACCCCAGAAAAGCGTCCCAATTAATTAAAGCTGCGCAAGCAGAAACACCAGCGCTTATCCGTTTTCATTTACCGTCCAGGAAAACATTTTTAATTGGAACAAAGCGCGCGTGCTCACACACACACTCAAGGAAAGCCATAATAAAAAATTGTGTCTTTGTGCTCTTGTATTTATGGCATATTTCGGGTGTCCGAGCCGAGCGTGAAGTTCTAATAAAACTAATTAAAATCGAACGGTGGAGATAACGAACGAAAGCCACCATCCATGGATGAAATGAACGCCCCGCGACAATAATTATGCGAGGAACGTAAAGCTGCGCTCGTTAATGAAATTTGAGTTAGCGTTCGAAAGAGATTAAATTGATCACGATCAGTGTGCAAGTTGTTTCGTATTTATTTGATTTGTGGCAGCTACCAAACTATTACTAAATCGTCCAAATATAACTAGACTTCGAACATTTCAGGCGTTGAGCAGTGAACGCTATTCATATTGCGTAACCATGGCAAGGCCCGAAATATCCTAAGTCTGCTTATAACTTGTTCTCGTGTCGGTTCAAAATGAATCATTTTAGAACGAACCTGGTTCGATTACGTGTTTATTTTGATTTGAATTTAAAAGTAAATTTTTGTTATAAAGTAAGTTTTTATATTTTTTCTAATATTCATACAGGGTGAATCAGGTTTAATCTTGTTAACTTCAAAAATCTATAGAACTTTGGAAACTAATGTAAACTCTTTTAATTAAAATAAAACCTGCAATGTATTTCGTTTATACAAATATTATGAATGTGCAAAATTTGTTTCACACTGGAAATTAACCCAAAAATCCATAACTAATACAAATTAAAATATTTACAATTTCGTCCAAGTAATTAATAATTATTTGGACGTACAGCACGTGACATGCATCCATAACGTAATTAATTTATTAAACTGCAACCCTGCGATTAAATTTACATCAAATCCATGTTTAATTCGCCGGCTAAGTTCAAAAGACCAGCGCAAAAACTATTTTAATTTGCCGCATGTATCTATGTATCTCCCTGCGAGCCGAGGGTTATCAAATTGGGAGCATCGCTTCCTACTCTATTTATAACTTCGTTTCATTTTCATTCAGAGCGCCTTTAATTTCGAGCGTAGATATTCGTCTCCCGGCTGTAAAGGCATCCGACTACAACTAGGAATATTTAATGAAAACTTTGCGTTCAATTTCAATGGAAGCTCGAAACAGTCGGATCGTTTGCTCCTGGTCCCGCTTATGCAATCTAATATGTTTTTACTTTTCGAACGTATCGCGTTCGCGGAAGCCCCGAGCTGACAATGAAATATCAACGCGCATAGAATTTCAAATAACAATGTCTCCGAATAAATTATCTGGGGATTTGCTGCTGTTATACGTTGGCGCAAAGTAAATACTTATATACCATTCTTTTTTTTTATATTTGTATGGGTGTGTGTTGAAAACCAAAAACATTTCAATGATTGCATCACTGTAAATGTATAGGGTGTTATTGAACTTGAGCCAGGCTGGAATCAACAAAAGAATCGTCATTAAGTTTGCGTTGTATAAAAGATTTGAGCCAGGATTGAATTTAATCCTAAGTTAGAATGTGACAAACATTATGAAGTACAGCATTTTGTATATCACATTCAAACTTAGGCTTAAATTTAATCCTAGTGTAAACATGTTATACAACGCAGCCTAAATGAGAAAAATTAAAAAAATAATTCATAATTTATTTGTCAATAAACGTCCAATTAAATACAATTGTGAAAAATGTAGAGGATTCCGCCAAAGCAATAATACAACTGAACGAGCAATAATAGCAGGCCCCGGATTATATTTCAGAAGTTACTTTCCCCCCTTTTCGCTAGCCGTGCGGCTGTGCTGATAGCACGTCACTTTTTTGATATGAAATATATTCTCAAACCGCAGAAGGGTCACTCAATGGTCTACTTATAGAAATACAAAAAGTAACGTTGTCTGAAAGTGGCTCCTTATTGCATTTCGCTCGATCAAATGACCTGTCAGATTACGAGCTTTTTTTCCACTAACTAAGAAATAAATCACCTTCGTAATAATAGTAAATAAAAAAAAATGAAAACAACTTACTCTTACCAGTGTTCTTGGCACCTCTCTCGTTTCGGATGAGGACCTCGTGATCATCTTCCTCCCAAATTTCACCTTCGGCCACCGCCAGACTGACGAGGATCACGGCCAAAACGAACAGCACCAGCCACTTCATCTGGAAATTGCACACGAAAGTTTAGTAATTCATCAAAAAAGCCAAGGCGTGTGTTTTATTAAACATTAATAACTTAAATCTGTTAAGATTCAATCTTGCGTTGCCAGCGAATTTGCGCTTGCACACCTGCACAAGTTTTAATGAGTTTGATTGCATATAAGGAACAAAGCTCACTCGCAAATTCGAAGTCTCGGAGCTTCATATATCTTGATGGTGATTGCGAACGAGACGGAGCATGTCTTCCTCGTAAAGACCGAATTAAAGAAAGTTTGTGTTAAATAGCAACACTTAAATAGTGCATTCATTATTTAAGCCCTTAAGAACTGACAAATCTATTCAAATTTACGACTATAATCTCTGTATTAAGAGCTTTGCATCCAACCTGAAAATTTATGTGCTCATGGGGCGTATGGCTAGACACTCATACAATTGTGACAGTCAATTAATTTTCTGAGGTCAGTTTACAAGGGAAAGAATTCCCATCCCCATTCGCATTCCCCCAGATAAGTATTTGTCTCTCTTTTAAAACGGAAGAAGTCGAGATCATCAGGGGACTCGTTTAAACTATTACACTGACACTCGTAAAGGATTACATCTCGTTTCTGTTGACTGCGAACACGTAAAGAAACTAATTAT
Organism: Serrognathus titanus; assembly: GCA_039766575.1. Classification (NCBI taxonomy): domain Eukaryota; kingdom Metazoa; phylum Arthropoda; class Insecta; order Coleoptera; family Lucanidae; genus Serrognathus; species Serrognathus titanus. Next base: position 5,036,717 of record CM077911.1, read on the forward strand.
TTGTTGGACTTTTAATATTTTTAAAGCTTAAACTAATTGCTGCAACTATATATAAATTATCCCGCAGTAAACTGCAAATATATAAATTCTCCTCCAGTAAATTGTTAGCAGAGAGATTATCTAAGGCAAAGAGCCACAGGATGAATCATAAAACGGTCAATATGCAAATGCAGGGCAGAATAATTCTTAGTTATACATTTGAGCGGAGTTCGCAAATAAAATTATTACGCTCCGGCTTCGTCGAGGTTTAGTTAACATAGATAAATGTTCATTCTATAAAGTCTAAAGCACACAAATTCAGCAATTCAAAATTTTCCGTGTAACACTCGCGAGTATTATAAATGCAAATATTTATTTTACTTTCCGACGGTCTCAGCTAGCTACTAAATGACCAAAAAAAAAAAAACTCGCGAACGAAATGAATTGTATAGAGCGTTCCGGAATTTTAATACGTTTCATTTAGTTCTCGCATATTTTAATATTAAAGTCGCGATGTGTCTTGTTTAGTATCGGAGTTTTTTCCTTTTTCCCGCCGGCTCCTATATCAACCGACCGAACATAATAAGTGTCAGAAAAATACAATTTTTTTTCTTCTCCTTTCTGTGTATTCGCGTCACAAGCAGTTTCCGATGAAATTTCGCGAAAGTGAATTCCGAGGAATTATTTATAAAGAAGGCGGATGGATGTTCGGTATGTAAACTGAACGTAGTTCGCGCGTCGTTTTAAATATTTACGAGGTAATCAAAAGTTCGGGGAGATTTAGCAGGATTTACCTTGAAAGTGACGGGGGGTCTTTATTAAATGAAAAAATAAACTCGAAAATTTTTCTTTTCAGAATATCAATAGATTCATTACGCTTGCAATCGAGATAATCATAAAGCAAACACTTTTTCTGTCACAAATTTACGCATTATTCAATCTACTATGTTCTCTCTCTTTACTGACTCCTTTAGTTATTCTTACAATTATTTTCGTAGATGGAACGACATGTATGCATAATTGGTGAGGTTATTTAGTTACACGCGGTGAATACTGACCTATCAAGAAAGTTTTTATTGTTTCAGTACTTGCGATTATTATTCTTTAATTCTAATCGGAAATAGCAAAAATAATATATATACCGGGTGTTTCATTGAAGATGCATCAAACTTAGTCTGCGGATAGATGTCGGGAAAAGAAAGAAAAGTCTTTTTGTAAAATTTTCTCTGTAATGAATAAATTTAGAGAAAATCGAAGGGAAAGCAAAGTCGCATATTTTTAGGATGGACTTTAAATGAGAATGAATGGATTCTTACTTATTCACATACGAAATCGGTTTATTGGTTAATTGCCTCTAGAATGTGCGACAACATACATACTAAATGCATATTTTTGCGTAGCCCCGTATTTGTATATTATTATTGAATTAAATAAGTTTAAATATCCACGCAATTTCACACCGCTGTTGCATTCGACGTGTGGCAAAGTTCAATACACCGAGCTTTCGGTCAAGGACAAAATAAAATCTAATCATAAATTTCTTCGCTGTTTATGGATTTATTCCCCCCCTGCAGCTGTGGGCTATTCATAAATGCAATTTATATAATAATATATAAAATTTACATTTATATTTAAAATATTTGTTTTGTTTCACGATTCCGCGCGCTACAGTATTTCAAAAAACATCAACTCCAAATTATGCAAATTTCAACTTGCTCCGATAAAATTTTTTTATTAAGATATTTTGTTTGAAATAATAAATAATAATAAACGTGTCCCTCAAGTTTGATGCATCTTCAATGAAACAGCCTGTATATAGGCTGACGAAATTAGAGCCGCTCAAAGTAGAGCTCTTCTGACCGTGGCTACTTTTAGTGAATGGTAGGTCACTCCACTCCACTTTTTCTTTCTTCCTTTCTATAGATTCTTGTGTTTCTTTGCTTCCTCTGTTATATTTTTCCAATCCTTTCTGTTTAATATATTCTTTCGTCGTTCTATAATTTCCAATCGTTTAATCTCCTTAATAATAGTGTACGTGGAGAGACTGTGTGTTAATTCATCTTTTTATTAAAAACAAATCCGGCGTTATCTGTTGTTTCTTGTGAGGTGTTTACCGTCATGCCGGAGAAAGAGACATGTAGTTTGTGCTCTGTTATTGTTACTCGACACGCACCAGCGATATTATGGCTATCATGCAAAAAACTTTCGCATATCAGTTGCGCCAAGCTACCATCAGAGTTCAATAAAGTGCCAGGAGTTCTCTGGAAGTGCTCAGATTGTGCAACCATGCCTTCTGTGAGCAGTATCTCGACAAGTAGCAATGTATTGGAGAATATTCTAACAAGACTTGATAACATTCAATCAGACATCGCAGATATCAAAAGACAACACGTCGAAATTATAGCATCCCTGGAATTCTATGGTCATAAGATTGATGATTCCAATAAAAGAATTAATTCCTTCGAGACCCAAATGAGAAATATTCCGAAGCTTTCTATAACATAATAAATATTATCATTAAAGAAAAAGAATATTCCTCTTATATCTCAGCGCGGTAATTATCCTGTCTGATATTCTCAAAATACAGTCATGTTGATTAAGGAGAAATATAAGCTTCACCAGACTTGGAAGAAACTATGTCTACAAAACTGAGTCACAAATTAAACAAAATCCCAAGGCATTTTGTTTATTTGTTGCAAATAAAAAAATTCTAAATCTATTTCTAAAGTAATTAATCACCCAGGTGGTGCTGCAACGACTGATCAAGACATTTCTGAAGCTTTTTTTAGATATTTTTCTTCTGTCTTTGAACCGTCGAATACTAATTCATGAATTCAGTCAAAGCATTCAGAGAATTCCTTCGAAATGAATCATATATCGGCGAAGCAGATTTAAAGGGCAATAGATAACTTATATATCAACAAAGGTACAGGATCTGACAACATTCCTCCAATTTTTGTAAAGTCATGTAGAAAATCATTACTGTTACCGTTCAAAATATTATTTAATAAATCGCTTTCAGGAGTTTTCCTTTCTGTTTGGAAAATACACATGTAATTCCAGTTTATAAAAGTGGTGACAAATGTGATGTGTCTAACTCCAGGCCAATTTCTTTATTGTGTACAATGGCAAAAATTTTTGAGGCTGTTATTACAGCTGAACTATTTTTTATGTGCAAATATATAATCCCTGTTGAACAGTATGGTTTTTTTCCGTGGTCGTTCCGTCACTACAAATTTACTTCCATCTATTCAGTGTAGCGGTCATCAGCTGGACTCTGTGTGCACAAACTTCTCCAAACCTTGATAAAATTCACCATCCTATATTAATAACTAAATTGAATAATGTTGATGTACATGGTAGAGTTTTAAATTGGATCATTTCTTACTTAGCAAGCAGGTCACAATGTGTAAAAGTAAATGGTGCAGTCAGTACCTGCTTCAGTCGGTATTGGCTCTGGCGTACTGCAAGTATCCCACTTGGGACCCTTACTTTTTTTATTTATTAGTGACATTGGTACGTGTTTTAGTTGAATAATTGAATTCCTTAATCCACTAAAATATTCAGCTTATCTGGAGGAAGTGGAATAAAGATGTTCATAAGACCTTGCCAATATTCTCCGTTAAATAAAATATCATTTGTTATTATATCACTATTTTTACCCATTTTTTGTGGCTATTATATTTAATGCGCCAGTAAAATGACGGTTCTATTCTAGAGCAAGCATTCATTGCATTTAGTAGGCATATAATAGTCATAACTTGTAATGAGGACGTCAATCAATCACTTCCCTCATACATCAGAATTTACCAATAGACGAAATGTAAATAAATTTGAACCAACATCTTTAGAATATCATTTCTTGAATTAAATGAGATGATGACTTTCACAAATTCCGATAGAATAGCTTACTATTTAGTGTAACTTATTTCCTATTTATTGAATTAACGAATTATGGATGATATGATTACTGTACGGTGGCAAACAGAAGTTGAGCTTATCCTTATTGGATTATTTCATCTTTTTTTAGCACTTATTTTTAGACCATTTTAATCGGAAAAAGATAACAATAACACTAATTTTGTTAGCATTACAACTTTTCCTGTAAAACTGTTTTCATCCGATTATAAGAATAAAAATTTATCCCAAAAAATTTTATGTGCGTACAAAGCGTCGATGGATTATGAATTTCACATAAGTAGTTATGTCGACACTACATTAACTTTGTTTAAATTAAAATATGCTTTTTTCTAATTAATCTTTTTTTGAAGTATTCACCCATCAATCAAAACCTTTAGCTGAAAAGCACTCTAACTGTCTTGTGCTTCTGTTTTGTACCTTGTCAGGCTAATTTCACAAAACATTTTCATTTTCGATTATTTTACCACCGGCAAAAAACACGGAAACTTAAGGGAATTAATGTAGCACGGAACGAGGATTAATTAGCACGAGCGCATGTATAATTTCCATCCACCTTCCCGCCTAAAACACCATGTAAAACACTTAATTTGCAGGCCTGTAACTTTCAAGAGCCCGGATAATAAATAAGGACCTTTATGATCTACCCTTGCAGCGGATTGCGCCCGCCGTGTCCTCCTTAAACCCGCGTAAGCTCTCCGGCATTATAAGTAAGTTCTTTTTATATGCGCGTCCATCCGGGGCCGTAAAGTACCCTGCAGCATGCATATGTTCAAGATAATTGAAATAACATCCGGAGCTTATGTGAATTTACACTAAGGGAAAAGTTTTGGGGCCTTCAAGTATTACCAACTGAGTTATTTCAATTAATCATGAGGCAGAAGCTCCATCACTTTTCAAAAAAGACAATGGCATTTGTTAGAAAATTTAAGGTGGTCGATAATATATTTAGGGATAAGATAGAACTTTTGTTTAATATTCACAAAGCTCCATATGTATTGGTAAGATAAAGAGAAACTTTCGTTGATATTACAAAAGCGTGATCGAAATTTGGCTATTACTGTCACGTCTAATCGCCTGTTAAACTTTGAGCTTTTGTTTTTATAAGCTCTTAGTGTCACATCAGAGCCAATAACCGGCGATATTATTGGCCGTGGAGCGCAAGCTGGCAATAGATCGCTCGAAAATATTCTCGTAACGTTTTCCATCCGAAAAGGGGATGAAAACATATCATGCTGACGATAGACCAATTAGACAGACTATATTATTGCGAAATCGAATTGAATGTCGGGAGCTTACTGTCGCAGTTTCTGACAATGAGCACGAGTGCGAATTTGAATGTCGTCGTACAAAACGACTTGCTAATTGTAGTCATTTCATGATGCCTTGAATTTCCTGAACAGATCACGTCTGCTCCAACAACGCATTCATCTCGCCTACGATTTCCTCGCTCGCTCTTAAATGAAACAACGTTCTGCGTAATATGCTAATGGAGTAATTTTAATATTGAGCTGAGCTGCAGAAAAAAAGTGAGATCTTTTACTGGGTTTATCATAGATTGAGATTAAAGGCACACGTGGAAAGTTTCTCGAATAACCCAACTAAAGCATTCCACTCATTTCTGTTTACCAAAAGTACAAAGCAAAGTACAGAAGCCGAACTCCACTCGAAGTTCGAAGTTCCGACATAATTTTCTCTTACTATGTCGCCTAGGCATTCGAAATTTATGGAGAGCGTATTGTTCGGTTAGACAATGCCCAATGATATTAAATCCAGCAAATTAACAGGACCCCCTACAATTTTAGAACTTGGAGAATTTTAAACGCCTCCCTTGCGGAGTTCTACATTTCAAAGTCCAAGGAACTAGGCTAACGCACATCTACAATGGAAATTTATGAAACCGCGCGCATATATCCATACCCATTTTAAATTTAAAGCGACGTAGTAAAACATGTCTGGCTCGAAAGTGGTCCAGCGCGGGGGGGCTGAGCTACTATTGTTTTATTTGGGGAGGCGACCCACTTTAACGGGCAGCAAAACATGCAGTATTTAAAACTACGTGTGTGAGGTTTTAACAAGCGTTTGGCAAGTTCTACGTCGTATTAATAATGTTGTACTTTGCTAAATTTGCGCAGCCTTGCCCACTGAAGAATTCTATTCTAAAACAAAGGGTTGGCGAGCATTGAATTTAAGGACCTCCTACCTTGTGATGTTAAATTATTTCACGCAGGAATAAAATTCAAAAGGACTCTAATATAACATCGCAGTACAAATTACATAAGGTTCTCAACATTGTATGCGCAATTATTATTTAGTTATTTCAATTATTTTAAAATCTCATTTATATAAATCTCTTTAAGGACGCTGGACACATTTGCTGTTTATTACGCAAACAAGGTGGAAATTAGATCAAAGATTTAACAGAATCTAGTCAACGGGGCAATTATATTTCTACTTGGATTAATTTCGCCTTTACTTTCGAACTTGTTTCCTTAATTTTTTAAAAAGTTTAACCAGATTAATTTCCTTAAATTTAACTTCCAGACAACAATAAATTTCCAAGTTCGGAAATTTAGGAACTCCTTACACTTCCTCAAACAAAATATAATTAATTTAAATCGCCTTAATTTTATGTCACGATTATCAATAAATTAATTCCTCGTGAGATAACGCAATGAACCAGAAAGTTAATTATAAATGTAGGACGCCGTTTATCACTTTATTTGTTCAGCTCTGAAATTCCCAAATTTTTATCTCGCAAACACGCAATTTCGTTTTGCACATACTTTATAAAATTAACTTTTTAAATCACGCTGTCTGGATAAGGGCGTATCTTTTTCGCGCCGCTCTATTTTTAGTCACGGCCACCGACATTTATTTTAACGTTATTAAATAGTGTACTACATAACAAGAGTAGTACTTACTATAAATAAGATAGTTTGTTCAAAAATAGACGGCGATAAAGCTGTAATCTTTTCGTGGAAAATTATTTCGAGATATGCATTTACCAAATCGCACTCCACTGAAGTCGTATCTAACAGTACAGTAAAATAGTACATTTGTAGAATTCGTTTCAGAGGTGTGATTTCTTTTTTTCAATATAAGTAGACTTTTCATTATCATTATTATTTTTGTGAAAAAGTAAGAATCCGTTTTTCTCAATAACAAAACAAAAATTTTTATTGAAATTTATATCGAAATATAGGATAGTTTAATATCTAACGCGGATAAATTTTATAAGTAAAACCTGAACGTTTAAGTTAAATTGGCAATTAAAAGGTCCGGTAACAATCCGAAAAAACGAATGAATTAGTGTTTGAATGATTTTCGACTGGGTACCTGTACCACATATGGAATCCTCTGATATTCTTGCCAAGTTCTCCAGAAGCTATTAAATATCGAGCTTTGTCAATAAAAGTTGATTTAATAATTTTGATTAAAAACTGATTGATTGGGTATCTTCAAGTTGTCCTATTCGACCTTAAAATAATAAAAAGTACATAAAAATGCGCACTCTTACGTCTTCTAAAAGATTTCTAATCGTCCGATTCCTTTTCAATCTATTACTTACGGTAGGAAAGCGTCTATATAAAAATTTTCTAAAATGTTCACAATTTCTAAATTCTAAAAATTATTGTTTTTTTCAACGTTACATATTAAATTTTTCCCCGTATATACAACGAATTAGCAAAACTGCCTATTAATAATATGTAATACCTTGAAAATTTATTTATCTCTTTCTGGTAAGTCAAAAGTGAGTAATTAACAACTAGCAAGTAATTAATAATTAGGTCCAATTATTAGTTAAGATAGTAATTAAGAAGGCCAGTTGTTTTGAAAATTGCGGTAATTATTAATTACTAATTACAGTGTAACCTCTAGAACGTGAACGTCCCGTAACATGAACACCCTTAAACGTGAACACGTGGTTTAGGTATTCTGCATGTTCTAAAACGTGAACGACATTGATATTTAATACTCTAAAACGTGAACACTGGTATAAACGCATTTAGACACTGTTAAGTTCGACAAGTCAGTCAATCGGTTTTAACGAAGGTACACAGAACAGGAAGATCAGTAGTGCAACAAACGCAAAACATATTCTTTAAGTATGTTCTCAACAGAAATAGCAATAATTCCAATAAACAATTCTTAATAAACGTACACAGAATAGAAGGATCAGAAGCACAACAAACGTCAAACAAATTCTTTTATGAATAGCTTGCTTGAATCGCGACATCCTGCGATCACTATTTGACCTATTATTGACAAATTACAGCCAGTTTGCTACTTAATAAGTCAGTGGTTAACTCAAGCATCGTCTGTACAGCTGTTTCAGTCCTGTTTGGGGCCTCGTCAGCAGAAGCGTAGCTCGAGACTTCAAACTGCAAACCAAACCGACCTGTTCCAGATTATTCGCAATTGCGGTGTAATAGTAATGAATAGCTTGAATCGCGACAGATTATAGCAACAGATTTCTCATCAAAATTTCACTGACGAAAGCATGACGCTACCGCGTACAATCATACCATCTTTTTCGTCTCCGATCCCAACATTACCGACCGAAAATAATGTCCTTAAATCAGTAATTTCATAAATGTTTTGAATTATTAAAACTGCAAATTAGCTTCACATTAGCTCAGAAAACGATGTGCGTTTCCAACTAACTAAATAATGACACCAAATCAAAACAGGATTGTTTAAAGAAAGATTACAAGTACCTGTTCTAAGGATAATCTAATTCTAAGGGAACAGAGTTTTGTGTATCTTCATTAAGAGAGTAAAATTTTGTTATTTTTAATTAATCTAAAGAATTAACAGTTGCGATTAACATTTTTTAGATGTTTTGTTTCAAACAACCATTTATTACAGACTTAATAAGTTTTTTAGAATATGAATTTTGAGCAAGAATTTGTTTAATTTTCGACTATGAATAATTTGTCTGAAAGTAATACTGAACGATGTCAAGCTAATAATAGTTGAAATTTTATTACTTTTTGGTTAAATGAAATACAATAACCAGAAAGATAGTTGTTTATATAAAAAATCGTTTTTATTTTTGTTAATTATAAGTTTTTATTGTATTATTATAGATTGTTTTCATTGTTAGAATTGTTGTATTTATTACTTAAAAATTGAAATTAATACTTGCAACAATTACACTACATACTCTAAATAGGTTTTACCTGGATTTCCCTAACTCTTGCAGTAAATACTGGAATATTTGGATAAGCCTAGACACATTAGCTCAAAAAATTATTAACATGTATTGTTAGTGACAAATTTTTTAAATATTCTCTTTACAAAAAACTTAAAAATAATTAGTAGGCTAATTACTTGTAATTTACTTGAGTAGAGCGAACAAAGACGTAAAACGTACATTAAAAATACTTTACTCGATATAAACTTGTTTTCATTTTCTTATAATAGTACCATGAGTAAGAACAACACTAAACTCATACAGAAATATAAATTTAATTTCGAGTGAAAATAATTTATATTTTATGACTCTAAGGGGCGTGATGTACCCCAAGTCAATTGACAGCCATCATGAGTAGATTTTTGTGTGTAAAATGTACAGGCAACCAATTTCACATCCAGTCAAAGATTTTATTTTACTCCAGCGGGGCCTTAATAAATTTGCGCGTAAAAACATTTTGAACTTGAATAGATCCGTAAGCTGAATTTGGGACTTCAAAACTCCCAAAATAAAAGTTTGCTTCGCTTGATGTACTCGTACGAACGACATGTTTGTAAATACTTCACGAGAAAATTAGTTTCACAAAAAAAAAACTCGACGCCTTTAATCTGACGTTTGTTGGGCCGTTCTTCTTAATTCATCTGGATGTAACGTGAATGTTTACTGAAGAAAAAAAGCGAAGTTTGAGTAACGCAAATATTTTTTTATAATTCTTTGCTGTTTGGAAAAGTTTATTTAACAGAAAGCTTTAGACATAACGGAATTTGTTTGTATACTCTAAAACAAGTTGAGGCACCTCAAAAGCACCTCAAAGCTATCAAATAATAGTAAAATTTTAAATTACAATTGAATTAGGTCAAATCGTACGGCGTTTTCTAATTCTAGTTTCTGAAAATACGTTCGTGGTTAAGCCTGAACCAAAAATAAATGTTCGCTTTTACAAACAATCCCCCCTAATCAATCACTGCCAAATGATTTTTTTCGTATTAAAGCAGGTGCGGGTAACACATGTTCTTCGGCGAGCTCTTCCTTCGGTAGTTTTAAAATAAAACTTTCGGGAACGGCCACAATTACGGCGCAGATTGTGTGTGAAAATAGCGAACATATTTTTCAGCGCCTCGCCTCGTTTTTCTTCTCCCTCCACACACATACCATAGATTCCTTCAAGAATGGGGGGATCGCCGGCTTGCTTGTTTTTGGGGGGGTCGAAAAAGCCGAAATTGCGGCCGCGCACGAACTATAAATCATAGCTCAGTTAAAATAAAGCGATAAATCAAGTTTGCGTTTGATTTACTACATTCTAAAGTTTATCTGTTAATTAAAAGTGTTTTCCTTTTTCCAAATTTCAAGCCAGATTTGTCCGAGGGTTAAGTTACAGTCTCGTTAGGAAGTTTTTAGTTTTTCGATTTATCACCCGTTTACACGGGAGACATTTTTCAAACGTCCTACGTCGAGTTTCTCTCTTGTTGATTTTATTTACTTTGGGAGAGCAATATATTTTCCGGAAATGCTCAACAGTTGCGAACACATCCATTGTAGTTCGAAATTACCGTCTCGTCTTGTTTCATAAAAGCAGCGAATCCAACAAGAAGAAAGTAAGACGAGAAGATCAACAAAGTTGCTAGATGGAATTTATTTTAAGCGTCACATATGCGCAAGTTATGGATAATTACGCCTGAAAAGTTATCTCTTTTTGGGTAAACATTCGGATAAGTTATTATAACGCACCTGGCCAAGTTGCTCGATGGAATCTGTTCGTGTTTTGAACATAAATTACAATGTTAATGCCTCATATAATTTTTTTAGTTAAATTCACAATAGATTAGAAGACTTTGTTGAACTTTCGTTTTATTAAAGCCATTTATCATTTAATTAGAGCTACATCCCCCCAATAATTGAGAAATAAATTCTTTCCCGACGAACTGTCCCTGTAATATACGTTAACTACCCGAGGACAGAAAACGTTAAACTGCAGAATAAATCTTGTTTGGGAGTCTTCTGCTGTAAATATTTAGGTACAAAACGACCAGGAGCGGCGGAGACAATGGCGCTTGACCTACTCGGAGCATAATTTATGGCGGGATGTCTCCACTTAGCTCTTCCTTATTGGGGTGCATTTTTCTTATAAATTGGACTTTGGGATACAATTCTCTCAAACAAAGAAGTGAACCTACAACTTCTACAACTTCTTTTTTAATTTTATTTAATTCCATTTCTGACTTAGTAAGTCTAATTAGCATGTGGAAGTTAATGAATACATAAAATCACAATAATTACAGTAATTTAACTCCAACAGCCTAGTATGTCGTGATTATTTAATTTTATAGCATCACAACAAAGATCAATAAATTAACACGCCTGATGGACTGTTACGTAAGCAATTCGATCACGAAATGTCGCCGTTAGGCCGTTTCGGGCAAATGGGGCAATCTTCTTTGGATTGCTTAAAAAAAATCCGATCGTCCCGTGCGTTTATTTAGAGTTGACAAAACTGCTCCGGTTTACGCTCCTTCGGGACTTAATAAAGCGATTCTGGCCCGAGCAATAATGAAATTAGAGACGTTCCCCCGATACTCCGCGGTTATATCCGTTTAAGGTTAACGACGACTTTTAGTGGTCCTGGGAAGCAATAAAGCCGGCAAGAAATGGTATTTGTTTTCCTTTCCGTGATTAATGAGAAATTTAATTAATAAAAAGTGTCCGGTGCAAGGGCAGCATTTTCTGGCTGATTAATGGAAGACACGATAGCTTATCGATTCTGTAATCCGAGTTCGCCGTTAAAAAAATATTGTATTATATTTTCGTTATTTGTTTCAATGGCATTTAAACACAATTTAATAAATAATTTTTAGAATATTATTATACAATGGCTACCTCTTATATCAATACACCTGTACCACTTTTCCTTTAATGAACTTTAATGATGTCCACAAAGCTGTAATTAAGAAAAGTTTAACAAATTGCATTTTATTCCTTTCGTAATGGCTTTTCTAAATAGTGTTCTGTCATTACAAGAACATTTATTTTAATTATGCACAACAACAAAGCAATTAAAAGTATTGAACAAAAGTTCAATCAAAACTAAAAATAAAAGTCGTGGGAACTATAGAGATTACACTTTCTGTGGCATTCTTAATCTAACTCTAATTAATTAATTTATTGTAACAAATACATAAACAAATTTATTTCTTGTGAGAAATAAATATGTAGACAAATTATTTCAAGACAAAATAAATGATTCCAACGATCTAGTGTCAAGAAAGGAATATTTAAGTTAAATTTATACAAAGGCACGACTTCCAGCCAAGTACCTTTACAAATTCTAAGTCAGACGACATAATTGTTTATTAAATATTTTTTTTAATAATCCACGGTCGTTTATCAAATTAAAAATACATTAAAAACTGAACGAACGAGCTACAATATTACCAACTAAACATTTCAATTAGTTTATCGTTCTATGGTTCGCTTTTAATCAGCACATTTACACTATAACTGAGTTAAATCTCATGTCCGCTTCTGCTTTTATAGAGGTTCCATCTTTTAAGAACAATTATAAAAGATAGATATGTACGTAAGGGTAATTAATGTCAAAATAAGCATCGTAATACGACTTGTCCCACTTTTACTGCACCTAACTGTATATAAAATAAATTTATTCGTGTTTGATTTGTTGATACATTTTAAAATCGTATTGTGTTGCTTGCTTTAAAACTTGCGCCAAATCAATAAAGCAAGAACAAAACAAATAAATAAAACGTTGTTTCTTTCATACAAGCGCACTTGAGCGTCGAAGGATATTTACAGGGTGAAATTGGGTGGGATACTTCAATTTTGCACGAGATGCTATTTACACACGTGTGCACTCACACATCAAAGTATGATATTATTTTATATTTCTACTAAAATCCGTACATTTCTTTTTATAAACACGCTTCTATTTATATTTACAATCACGTTACACTAAATTATTTTGAAACTGTCGTCTTTTCATTGCTCTAAGCGAGGACTAGTAACAGGCATTTAAATCTCTCTTTGCAAATACCGAATTTTAAAATTAAATTTTCTCGGGGTATGTTCTGCACGAAATTGTCGACAGTTCCACAACAATTCCAAACTTAATTATGCCCCACTTAACATATTTATGCAGTGTCTGCACCACACAACTTCGAGCTATTTTACATGTGACCTTTCGTTTCTTGCATCCATTCATATCTACGTGGGGGCGATCAATCAGCAGGCCCTTTGATCGATGATTGATCTCTGTTACGCGTCATGAAGTAAGTGGGCGAACGGTTTTCTTAAAATAAGTCGGGCGCAATCATATTTTTCTTCGGTTAAGCGAGTTTATGGGCGCGTAAATATGTCGAACGAATTTCTGCTTTATTTTATAATCCGGTGTGGGATGGGAAAGCTGCCTTCTTATAAAGTAAACTTTCCGTCGGTGTTTATTTTATTTTTCAGCGTTAAACGTAGTATATTTCAGAATAAAATTTATTTCATTCCTCATATTAATTAATTAATATATTCGCATATTTACATTTTATTTTTTCCCGATTTTCATTGTTTACAGGGAGTTCACAAGAGGTCGATAAGGAGTGTTATTGTTGTTGCACTTCAAGTTCTATTCGCTTAACCCGTACTAGAAGCTGACAATGAAGAACTGTAGATACATCAAGGCGTGAGGAAGAGTGGAATAGATACGAATAAGAGGTAAACATATCAGCTTGGGAGACTCTATATATCATATTCGAATTGTAAGGCGAGTGCCAAGGAAGAAAAACATTCATAAATATACAATTACATAAATTACTTTTTTACAAACTATAATTTTCCCCAATTATGACTCGTGAAATGAGTTGTGAAGTACCACGTGTAAAACAATATCGTTCAATCGAAAGCTACACTGATTTCTAATTAACGAAACACAGAAAAAAGAGAGACACAAAAAAAACATTGATGACACAGACATCCGAGTCATCCGAAAACGAAATAATTATCAGATGGATTACGTTACGTTTTCGTCGTCGCTTCAGTTAATTAGTAATTTTACAAGCCAGTAAAAACACACAACAAAAAAAAAATGTTTCGTTTTACGACGGGCATGTTTACGAACGAAAAAAAGAGGCAATAAAAAGATGGCCACCGTTCGTCCTGTCGAAACAAGGGACAACAAAATTGTCGCCACCTTTTTTTTTTTCTTCTGCAAGGTTACACTTAATTTATCTCCGGGAGATGTGAATTTATATTACGAAAAAAGACGCAGACGTAATAAACTCCCTGCTGTTCGTTCAGTGGCGGCCATTAAAAACCAAAATGACGGAGGGTTGTTTCTTTTCCTTTTCTTTTTGTTGTCGCTGTACTCCCGGGATTATCAATACCCCTAAATGATTCTGAGCTTGAGGTTTTAAAGACAATTAATTTATTTTCTGCACATGCATTTATACAAATAATATTCGCCAATTAAATCCTATTTTCCTGAAGAATACTAAGTCATGTAAGCTGTGAAAAAAAGCTTAAAAGCTCCGAGTAGATGCTACTTGAAAGTAGAAACTACGGCATCTATGCGTTATATTTATTCCAGAAAAACTTTTTATTTTTGACAGTATAATAGTATTTATATCTAGTGCTCAATTGCTATGGGGAGTTCTTTATAGGCTCGTACACCAAACTGTGACAAGCGTTTAAAGCAGGTATTTCTCACCAAATCAAGAAAATGTTCATTGAAGGCGGAAGTCTTATCTTAGATGCGTTCATCAACGCACTAATCACTTTTCCGTCTACGATTAGGTCTTGTATTACCATGCTTTCATAGCTGACCATCAAAGTTATAGTAGCTGCTTTCAGCCACTGTATAATATTCTGCTTCGAGTTTACATACAATAAGGAGATTTTCTGAAAGAACTTATCAAGTAGAAGTAATGGGGAGACCACCAAAGGTATGGATAACATAAATGATATGACAGAGGAAGGTCAACTAAGGTGGTTTGTTCTATCAAGATAACATACGAAGTCGAAGTGAAAGGAAAAAGCAAACTGGGGAGATCACCAAATGACATGAGAGGGGATGTTCAGAACCAAGGTGCTTTGGGCATGTATGAGAACCTTATCAAGGTAACATACGAAATGGAAGCAAAGAAATAAACAAAATGGGGAAACCATCAAGAGTATGGATAACATACATGATATAACTCGATTCGTGTACATTACCAAGGAAATGTCTGAAGGGAAAGACCGTGATAAGTAATATTCACTAAAGACTTTTCCATTCCCCGTCATCGAAAAGTTACAAATACAATTCCGAAACTATCACTTTCAAAACTAACGAATTGTTCTCCGGATAGGCAGTGGTATCGATTATATCGAAGTTATGCAGACCTTCGAGAACCAAATTCGTAAATTCAATCGAAGCTGTCATCGCTTTAATTTTGTAAGAAGGTGCGTATAATTGTTGGCATGATGGCAAATTCCTTGATGGTATTCCAGCCATTACATTTAAGGCGACTTGTGCGTTCGAATGTTTCCAACATTCTGAGAGATTGGAGTCAGCAGGCTTACAAAATTTTGTGGAAGGAACTGAAAAAGTTTGATACCAGTTAATTTAGATTAATCAAACCTGTGTAAAGTGATGTAAAGTGAAATTTACATGCCTGGAAGCAGGAAGGCACCGGCAAAACGATTAAGAAAAGTGAAGCCTCACGAGTATTTTAGAAAATTGCGAACTTGAATGTGCGTTTTTAACTGTATCAAAACAAATGAAAACAATTCACCATAGAAGTCACGGCCATTGTTTGTTAAATCACTTATTTATTAATTTAATTGTGTGTAAATTCATTTGTTTGTAAATTTTTAAGTATGTATGGTTGCAAGTAATTAAAGGACCGTTATACAGACCTCGCAACAGTTGTTTATTATTTTCGGTGTTATTAAGGATACATCTTTAATAGTGTTCTAGATACTTACCGATGTAGATATTTTCCAAAATATACATACATATAGATATATAATATAGATGCAGGTACTGATACTTTTTTTCTGAAAACATCCAAATACAGATACAAAAAATGTATCTGCAACTTATCAAGATACAAGTGTGTACGTAGCTACTTGGTTACTTTTAAGAGAAAAAGTCATCTTTTATTTTTGTAAAGAATGTGTATTTCAAAAACAGGTTTATAGCGAAGAGGTAGGCGTTCAAATTAACAAAAATCATTTCAATTTGAAATTTGTAATAATCAAGATCCTGATCTACACCTCCCAACGTTAACGTAAATTATAAAATTACCAACAGATATGACCTTAGCAATGACAAATCAATCTAGGGATTTACGCCAGGGTCTGCGGTTTTTATAAAACTTTAAAATTTATATCTTAGTATTGCAGATGAGTAGATACTCACGTTATTGTATCGAGATGCAGGTATGGATACAATTTTTCAGCAGTACTTGACGTACTCAAATATTTATCTATGTAGATACTTAACAACACTGCTATTTTGGGGGGCGTTACGATGTTATGATATACTTACCTATTTATTTTTAAATAAATTAATGAATAGGTAATATAAACACATTTATTTATTTTTGACCGTACAATATTCTTTCTGCTTATTCACTTGCTAGGGGGAGTCCGTTGAGAGCCCTCACACAATACTGCGACATGCGTTTAACAAAGGTGTTCTTCAACAAGTTAAGAAAATGTTCGTTGAAAGCGGAAGCCTTATCTTGAATGCGTTCCATCAACACACTAATTACTTCTGCATCTTCTATTACGTCTTGTTGTTGTATTGCGATGCTATCGTAACTGACGTCAATGACGTGACCTTCGATGTTACGGTAGGTAGTTTCATTTTGCGTGAAAATTTCGGCTTCGAGTTTCCACACGATGACAAGATTTTCTGAAGTATACAAAATTGAAAATGGAACAGGTATCAAACCCCCAAAAATGATATGATAGGGAAAAGTCGTCGACTGAGATAGTTTGGGTACATACTATCGTGGACAATTAAAAGAGAATCAATTAAAAGAGTGAATATGATTCAATAAGTGATAATACTTACTAATAACTATAGTAACCTTTCCATCACCCCCTATAGAAAAGTCAGCGTATCTTCCTCTAGACACAACATCGCTCTGCAAATACAACTCCGAAACTAACACTTCAAAAACTGCCGAATTACTTTCCGGATCGGCAGTCACATCGATTATATCGAAGTTATGCACGCCTTCGAAGACCAAATTTGCAAAATCAATTGAAGCTGTTCTCGCTTTTATTTTGTAAAAAGGCACGTACAGTCGTTGCACCGAAGGAAGGTTCCTGGAAGGAATTCCTTTGATTAAGTTCAAGGTGACTTGAGCGACAGAATGTTTCCAACATTCTAAAAAATTGGGCTCGGTAGGTTTGCATACTTTTATGGAAGGAACTTAAAAAAAAATATTATAAACAAAAAATTCATAACGAAGTAAAATTCACTTACCTGATTCATCTGAGCCTGAGCAGAATAGAACCGATAAGAGGATTAAGACGAGTGAAACCTGAAGAGTTAGGAGTTTCATTGTTGACAGCTATATACGTTCTCTATTGGCACACTCTGCTTTATATAGCTACCGACATATATATATATATATATATATATATTTAAATCATGTAATTACTTAAATATTTAAAAATTACACATTCCATGAAAATTATGATATTATTTGTAAATTATTATTTATACGTAAATCAAGAGAGTACGAGGGTCAAGCTGAATTTATTGAGAATTAAAATAATTTTATTTTAAATATACTCGAAGTAATTCCCGTCAGCAATTATCATTGACTATTCTTTCTGTCCACCAATCATCTTTCAGAATACCTTCAAAATAAGCGTAAACTGCGGCATCAATCTCTTCTTCTGACGAAAACCTTCTACCCCGCAAATTCCTTTTAAGCCCAAAAAATAGCCAAAAATCACACATAGCTAAATCAAGTGAATACGGCGGATGTTCTATTAGTTTTATAATTTTTTCAGCCAAAATCTGGAGCGTTAAAGTTGCCGTATGGAACGATGCATTATCATGGTCCTGTATAATTCACTTGTCTGGAACTCTGCTGAACGATTCAAGCAAATATTTTTCAGCGTACAATTTAGCTGTAACCGTCTTTTTTTGTCCCTCTAGCTTAATTGCCTTTACTAGGCCCGTCCGTACTTCTGAAGAATACCGCATACATAACTTTTTTCATTGCTCCCTGCTTCTTGGTCATTGTTGGAGTTTCCTCATCTTCGTGAATCCATACACGACTCTCTTGGCGGGAAGGTACGCCGAAAACGGGAATATAAGTGTCGTCACCGGTTACTACTTTGGAAAAAATTTAGTGTCCGCCATTATTTAAGGAATTTAAAGTTTCACGGCAAATTCTTACACGCTTTGCTTTTTGGAAGTCAGAAGGTGATCCGGCACAAAACGACTAACCACTTTTTAAATGCAGGTGATCGTGTATGATTATTCTAAGAGCTGAGGGCCCAATCTTGAGTTGATGCTCTATTACTGCATAAGTGACTTCATTGTTCTCTTCAATTAATTTTTTAACAGCAACAATATTTTTGTCGGTAACAGTCGTAGGAGGACGCCCTGCTCCTTTTTGATTCTGAACAGAATATCTTTCCTTATACCATCAGTAAATTGTAGCCAGGAAGGTGCCTGTTCACTAAAAACCGAATCTAAACTCTTTTTGCACTTATAAGCGCTTAAACCTTTTTTAAAAATCATAATAAAACATGATTCGAAAATGCTCTCTGATTAACTCCATTTTTTAGTTGTAATAAAACTTTAAAAAATTAGTAACTTAGGTTCTAACGAATATAACTTCAACAACTAAACTTCAAATGACAGATAAAGAGTTGCGCTCTAAATTACACTGTATATGTTTTTCACGGCCTACAAGATTTTTTTATTCTCGATAACTTCAACTTTACCCTCGTCTTTTGTAAAGAATCTTTATGAGAGTTCTTTTTCAAGAACAAGTTAAATTAATAAAAATGTTTCATTTCAATTTGTAATAATCAAGTTCCTGATCTACACCTCCCAACGTTAACGTAAATTATAAAATTACCAACAGATATGACCTTAGCAATGACAAATCAATCTAGGAATTTACGCCAGGGGCTTCGGTTTTTATAAATCTTTAAAATTTGTCTTACTATCGCAGATGAATAGATTACTCATGTTACTGTAACTAAATGTAGATACGGATACAATTTGTCAGCAGTACTTGACATACTCAAAATATTTATCCATGTAGATACTTAACAACACTGCTATTTTGGAGGGCGTTGCGCTGTTATGACATACGTACCTATTTATTTTTAAATAAATTAAAGATTATGTAATATAAACATATTTATTTATTTCTAGCCGTACATTATTCTTTCTGCTTATTCACTTGCTACGGGGAGTCCGTTGAGAGCCCGCACACCATACTGCGACAAGCGTTTAACAAAGGTGTTCTTCAACAAGTTAAGAAAATGTTCGTTGGAGGCGAAAGCCTTATCTTGAATGCGTTCCATCAACACACTAATTACTTCTGTATCTTCTATTACGTCTTGCTGTTGTATTGCGATGCTATCGTAACTGACATCAATGACGTGACCTTCGATGTTACGGTAGGTGGTTTCATTTTGCGTGAAAACTTCGGCTTCGAGTTTCCACACGATGACAAGATTTTCTGAAGTATACAAAATTGAAAATGAAACAGGTATCAAACCCCCAAAAATGATATGATAGGGAAAAGTCGTCGACTAAGATAATTTGGTTACATACTATCTTGGACAATTAAAAGAGAATCAATTAAAAGAATGAATATGATTCAATAAGTGATGATACTTACTAATAACTATAGTAACCTTTCCATCACCCACTACAGAAAAGTCAGCGTATCTTCCTCTGGATATAACATCGCTCTGCAAATACAACTCCGGAACTAACACTTCAAAAACTGCCGAATTACTTTCCGGATCGGCAGTCACATCGATTATATCGAAGTTATGCACGCCTTCGAAGACCAAATTTGCAAAATCAATTGAAGCTGTTCTCGCTTTTATTTTGTAAAAGGGCACGTACAGTCGTTGCACTGAAGGAAGGTTCCTGGAAGGAATTCCTTTCATTACGTTCAAGGTGACTTGAGCGACAGAATGTTTCCAACATTCTAAAAGATTGGGCTCGGTAGGTTTGCATAGTTTCATCGAAGGAACTTAAAAAGGTTGATTATAAACAAAAAAAAATACATAACAAAGTAAAATTCACGTACCTGATTCATCTGAGCCTGAGCAGAACAGAACCGATAAGAGGATTAAGACGAGTGAAAACTGAAGAATTAGGAGTTTCATTGTTGACAGCCATATATGGTATGTTCTCTGTTGGTACACTCTACTTTATATAGTTACCGATACGTTTAAGAAATCATATAAGTATACAAATATTTAAAAATTATACATTCTATGCAAGTTATGATATTGTTTGTAAATTCAATTGTACGTAAATTAAGGGGGTATTCTTTCCAAATATCCCTTCCGGGTTCTGATGCAAAACTTTGTACGTTATCTTATTGTAAATATATTTAAAACCATTTTCCGTTTTAACATATCATACTGTATATTTCAATTTTTTTCCATTATGATCTATTCAAAGCAGATTTTGACAAGTTCTTAAATAATTTAGTAAGCTATTATTAATTGGTAGAGTACAAGATGTGCGTCAACCATCTTCACTTTATACATATATGCAGCTTTTGCGAATAGGAATATATGTATTGGAAAGATTTATTGATTTCGAAACTACTTATTTTGCTTCTCTCTCGCCTCATGGATTTTAAGTTTGCTTAAGGTTTAACCGTCTGAAGTCAAATCCTGAAACACCCTGTATAAGTTTTACATAAAAAGTGTTTGTTCCAGATTTATCCTACACCATATTCCTCGACTTTAATTCGTTATTTTTTTTGCTTGGTCGTAATTTATGCAGGCATACGTTATCACGTTATCAGACTCTGTTGAAGTATAAGCGTCATTATCGCTTTAATTTTTTTGTCCCTGTATGTGTGTGTGGGACGCGATAGCGACGCGTTAATATATACGCCACATAATCCGTATAAAGTAAACGCTATTAACAATGTAATACAACGCAACGATTATCCATAAAGTCACGCCTTGCAACGACCCTGCATAATTTCAAGTTTATGTTCCCGAAAATACATAATTCACTCCCATGAACCTTCACCATCAACTCCGAAATGCTTCTCTTTCTTTTAATTTGTTCGAAACGAAAGGAGAAAACTAAATTTAGAATGAAGCTTCATCCTTCTTATTGGTATTGTATTGCAAACATTAAAATTAATGTGTCCATTAGAGAAAATGAAATCCGCTTTCGCTCTCGTTCAATTACGGTATTACTTATAATTAATTTTCTTAAACGTTCATTATTAATTCGGTTTTAATTCAATTAAAAAAGTGGAATCCCAACGGTGCGTAACAAAATAAAATAAATGTTTCACGGCGCCCACGCGTTCCTCCTCGTTATCCCTGGTTTTTCTTGGACGTTCATCCGTCAACGCTACGCACATAAAAATACATCCGGTCGCGTGGAAACGTGTGCTTCTTTGGGGGGTGAATCGATAGCCGCTTGTTTTAGCCGATGTCTTTTATAGGTCCTCACTGGGCCCTTGGACCCGGAATTAGGTGATAAATCATCTATTAATCCTTTTATTAGCGGCTCTTGCTTATCGCCGTAATAGGGAATGATCAATAAAACCAGCGTGTGACGAACGATTTATGCTGTTAGTAAGAGTGTCATCCATGTATTGACCCTTTTAATACCCTCCCCCCCCCCCGAAATATCATGAAGCAACTACAGTTTATAAACTAAATAAGTTGCAAAAGACGATATTTTATGGTGAAGATAAGGCTACCGAAAAAACAACGAAACGTCGAGTTGTTAATAAATAGTTTTTCTTTTGCTGTATTATCTTGTCGAACAAGAACATCGTCTCAGAATATTTTGTCATCAATTTAGAGCTGCGTCATAAAGATGACATCATTATTTACTGTTATACGTCAGTAAATGCCACTATACTATATATCATAAAAATATTGAATAAATTAACGAAAGCGAGGAATTTCGTAATTGAGATAAAGAAAATACAAGACAGTTATTTTATGCATGCCACACTCGAAAGTTGCCCGAACACTGTGGGTTTTTACTTTATTTTCTGTTGTAACATCACGGGCACTAGAATTTGTTGCAAAGTTAACATACTCTGGGCCCAGGCATTCAGACGCAAAATGCTCTACTTCTTCCCATAGTTACGCTACTCCATTTAACATTCTGTTGAAATAATTAAACTATATAACCAAACAAATGCTTTAAAGCTAATTATTTTGTGTTTCTCTTTTAAAGACCACATTTCTTAAACACACCATGAATAATTTACAACAAATGTAGTTGCAAACGTTGTGCTTTTTTATCTTTCAAATAATAACGAAAGTTAGATCTTCGACGTGTTTGTTCTCAGTTGTAACTATGTAGTTAGATAGGAGGTATTTAACGTGTCTATCGCCTCAGGCGTTTCGAGATTCAGCTGGAAAATGTCGGGCGCCCCAAAAGTTCGAGATAAACCCCGGACAGCCGAATAGTTTGCTGCTGAATCTGCACAAAATGATGCATTAGTTTAGTACTGCACTTTCTCTAAATCACCGTCGATAACGAACCACAATTATTCACTCCGATCAAATCGAAAGCAATTAAAACGGCTGTTATTATTAATCATTACGCCATACGAATTTGAGCCGAAATGGTTGAACGTCGTCAGAGAGAAGCAGCAAGGATGCGGTAAGGAGATGGAGGAATCAATATTTCATTTAAAAGTTCGGCGTTTCTCGTCCGTGGGGACGCGCCTTAGTTAGTTCTTTGGTTTTCCGAAAACCCAGGAAGTAATAACGCGCTCTGACTTGTTCTCACTAAATGATAAAAATTAAAAAGTTCTGCCGTCGGAGAATTTTGTCTTGAAGTCTGAAGGTTATACGATTTTTAAATTCTTTAAATACCATAATTTTTTATCACCATTCGTTATTTTCGACCACATTTCCATCAACGTAATTTCGAAGCGAAATAGAAAGCGCTGGTCTATTACATGAAAATGTTAGGGCGCCTTCTTCTTTCCATCGCTAAAATTAGGGGATGATTGATTGCACTGGCACATTCAAATTAACAGCAAAAAAATTACAGGCTTTTACAAGAAATTTCGACAGCGCGTTGCGTGATGTCAATCAAGCATTTCCTCTTCGCAATTTCCATAAAGACCGTTATGTTCTGCAATCTGCGTTGCGTGTATTATAAAATAATTAGCCGTCTAATCTCTAATCTGTAATGAACCGTCGTAAGTGAACACTAATTATTCATGAGTTAATAGGCCCTGTCAGTTTTCGTTTCTGGGTAAGCACCCGCTTCATAGTTCGTAAGGTATGGATAGGTAGATTTCGAATTGGATTTAAGGCCCCGCTGGAGTAAGACAAAATCTCTGGTTGGATGTAAAATTGGTAGTCTGTACATCCTTACACACAAAGAAACTCATGGCGGCTGTCAATGAATTCCGGCTTGGAGTACGTCACGCCCCTTAGAATCATAAGATATAAATTATTTTATCCCGATATGAAATTTATATTGTTATATGAGTTTGGTGTAGTTCTTACTCGTGATACTATTATATGAAAAAAATAAATAAATTGGATTTTCTCAACAATAATCTTACTGCTATCTTCGATATTCATTTTTCCCTAAAAGTTTTGCTATAAAACACAAAAGTCCACCTTGGTTAACCGATAATCTGAAATTTATGTTTAATTTGAGAGACAAGGCATTGAAACGCTTCAAACAAACTGGATACCCGGAACATTGGACTTACTATAAATCCTTGAGAAATATAGTAACACAGTCAGTTAGGGCAGAAAAGAAAGCCTACTTGGAACATAAAATTAAGACTTCTGCTAAAAGAAACGTTTGAAATCAACTTAAGGAGTTTGGTATTAACAGTAAGAATAAGCCGTTTCTTCCTGCGGAAGGTATTAATGTAAATGATATAAAAGAACATCTTATAAGTGGGACTGTACCACCTGAAGGTGATATGGATAGCATAATCAGTTCTTATATTGATAACGAAGAATTAAGTGAAAGTTTTTCATTTACTGAGGATGTAGTTGCTAAGATTTTGCTTAAATTTACAGTACAGCCTACGGGGCTGATAACTTCAACATAGATATATTGCGTTTCTGCTGTCCTTTACTTCTTCCAACATTTACTCTACAATTAATTATTGCATAATTCATGGTATCTTTCCGAAAATCTCGTATCCTACTCTTACACAAAATTAAAAACCGTAAATCTTTTAATGATATTCGACCTATTAGTATATTACCAGTTCTTTCTAAAGTGTTGGAAAAGATCATTTATAATCAACTCAATTCTTATCTCTCAGTTTACGATTTCGTTCCTGAAAAACAGTCGGGTTTTCGGCAGCGTTACAGATGTGCGAGTGCACTGTCCACAATAACTGAAGACATTGTAGCAGCTCTTGATGATAACAAATATGTACTACTGATATTATTAGACTATTCAAAAGCTTTTAATCTAATTAACCACAAAATAATGATAGCAACTCTAAAATGTATCGGCTTCAGTCAGAGTGCTTTGAATTTATTTGAAAATTATTTGGTGGGCAGATTTCAGCGAGTATTTTGCAACGGTGTGCTTTCTGAACGCCTTGAAATATATCATGGTGTACCTCAAGGGTCAATTTTAGGTCCTTTATTATTCTGTTTATATACTTTTAGGTTTTTAGAACTGGGACCATTCAGATTTGCGAAACAAATAAAGCAATGGCTTTTCCGTGACCATAACAACCAAAACAATCAAATTATCTGTTAATAACATTATAATATAAGTTATGTGTAAATCTGTTATATATATACATATCTTTTTTTATTGGATGGAGTGGGAGTTATATAAAGGTTTTCTGTACTCCAGATCCTCATATTTTGGAAATTAATGTATTCTATTAAATGGAATCAGACCTCGAAAAGAAAGTTTTGTCTAACAAATCGTCATTGTCAATGTTGTTAAAAATCAATGACAGTATCTTCGCCTTGGTTCAAAATCTTCTGGAAGGAATTCATGCACGACAGTCAAACGATAAGGGAACATTTGCAAGTCCTTAGAATAGTACTGCAGGTCCCGACAGAAAGATCAACTTGTGACAGGTGACGGATGGAATTGCGAGTAGCATCAGTCATAATTTGTCTCACATTTTCAACTACCTCATCAGTTCTTACTTTACACCTACTTAATACCTGTTTTCTAGCCACGCCGCCAGTTTCTCTGAATAGTCCTACAGAGTACTGAAATTAATTAACAAATTTCTGGAAATTTTACCTGAAATCCTGCGATACAATCAGGAATAGAATAGATCCATTCGCCATTGATTTTTTGGGCGTTTCGAAACTAGGATTCAACCATAAAGGATTTTCCTTCCAATGTGAAAACCGTTGTAAAATCAAATCAATAAAACTATTTTTTTTTAAGTTATGTTTGTTTACTTGTCTGTTTAGGGTATGGATCAAGTAAGGAACATACGTGAACATGCGAAAAAATAAGAGCAATACACTAGATGGGAAAACTTTTTGTACATGTTACATGTTGACAATTATACAGGGTGGCCCTATTTCGAAAACGAAACAGACTTAATATTAAAATTTTGTTTGAAAACACGCAAAAACAGGTCGATTTATAATCCTCCCTTCCAGCTTTCTAACCAATAGAATTTAAATAGGGAATGTAATATGAGTGGCATATCATTGAAAAGATAATTTTACAGATAATTCATTAATGTGAATATGAATACCCAAAAATTTTATTTTAGCGCTCTCTTTTGAGAAAAAATATCGTTACATAATCCAAAGTGCGGCATCTCATATGAAAGCTAATTTTAATAGTAATTCGATGCGCGAATTGACATTGCGTAAAGATATTGAAAACGGACTAGAATAACTAAAAATAAGGTTCGTAACCTAGAAAATTGATACCATATTTTAGTCAGTTTTGAATATCTTTAAGTAATGTTAATTCGCGCATTGAATTATTATTAAAATTAGCTTTCATATGAGATACCACACTTTGGATTATGTAACAATATTTTTTCTCGAAAGAAGGCGCTAAAATAAAATTTTTGGATATTCTTATTAACATTACTGAATTGTCTATAAAATTACCTTTTCAATAATATGCCACTCATATTAAATTCCCTATTAAATCTTGATTAGAGAGCTGGAAGGGATTGGAATAACGTATGGACAGTTTGGTATAGGATAGAAAAATGTCCCCTTGTATATATATATCGACCTGTTTTTGCGTTTTTTTAAACAATAATTTTCGTGGGAGATAGATATTCGGTCTGTTTCGTTTTCGTATAATTGTAATAATAACGGTATAATTGCTAATGCGTCCAGGCCTTTCCAGATACTCCAGTATTTACTGCTAGTTAGGGAAATCCTGGTAAAACCTAACTAGGATATATATATATATAATCAAAACCTTAGTGTACCGTAGGTTGTTAAGGTATTAATCTTTGTCCGTAAATAAATTCCGTCCACTTTTTCTTGTTCGCTGCCAGTTTTTTGGCTTCTCCCCATGTTATATTTCTTCGCCACAGGTTTTCCTCTATCATGTTGTTCCATGTTTTCTTGTGTCGTCCTCTGGGCTTTTTGTGTGTTGTCTTTGCGAGCCATATCTTCTTCGCTTGTCTTTCTTCCTTCATCCTCACCAAGTGTCCGAACCACTTCAGCTGCTGTGCTATGGAATCTAGTATTGCCTCTGCTTTTAATTCTTTTCTTACTGTTTCATTCCGTATCCTGTCTCTTCTTGTTATTCCCTTGATGCCTCTTAGATATTTCATCTCGATGGCCCTATTTTACTTTTCTGTTGTTTTGTGAGTACCCAACTTTCGCATCCGTATATTAGTATTGGTTTGAATAAGGTCTTATACACTGTTAGTTTCGTTTTCTTTGTGATTTCCTTTTTTGTTATGAGGATTCTATTCAATGAGTAGTACAATTTTGTTGCGCTTTCCAATCTGTTATTTATTTCTGCCTCACTACCTCCTCCTTTCTGTATCTCTATTCCTTGATATTTGAAGCTGTCCGTCTAGGCTAACTTTTCGTTGTTTAATTTTACTCCTACATGTGTGCCGCTTTTCCCTGTCACCATTGTTTTTGTCTTTTCAATATTGATTTTTAGGTTTTTCTGTTTAAGTGCTTTATTCCACAGTTCTAAGTTTTCCTGGAGGTCTTTCACACTGCTTGCACAAATCACTAAGTCGTCAGCGAAGGCGGATTCTGTTAAGAATATTGGCTGCATGTTTCTATATCCTATTTGTACTTTTTTTTGTCTTTTACTTCCTTAGTTACACCATCTAGAATAATATTGAGCTAGAATAATATTAAAATCTCAATTTTTTTTTGATAATTTCTCCACGTTCTTCTAGTCTCGCCTAATCAGCTGATAAATTTGTATTTATAACTTGTAACTTGTAACAGGTAGGAATAATATTGTAATAATTTCGATTCTCAATTTGTTTATTGCCTACCAATTTCACTTTTCCTCTCCGATCGTAAAGAATTATTGTTTGAGCGCTTTTATTTTGGGAGTTAAGTGAAAAGTAAATAGGCTAAAAGTTGACGAAAAATTTCTATTAAAAACCTTTCTTAAAACCTCTTTAATAAAATTAATATCTAATAAAGCGTGAAAAAGAATAATTTTTGCTCAACCTTATACCTTTAAATGGGTTTACACGAGGAGATTTTTCACACTGTCTATTTTTTGGTTATTTTTCCTTGTCCATGTCAATTTATCTTCGTTTAATAGTCGTTTATTCATTTTTAATTTTTTTATTGTAAATGAAAAACTGAAGAAAATTTAAATACATTTTTTTACTGTAGTCCATGAAAAGTTAATTGGAATTGTTTATTCTAATAAGCAGGGAAATTAAAACCCCATAGTCCGATAGTAATAATTAGTAATTACTAATTACGTCAATAGACAAAACAATCGGCCTTCTTATTCTCTATCCTAATTGAAATAAGTCGGCTGAATTATTCCTAATATTAATTGTTTATTTTCGACTTACCAGGAACAGATAAATAAATGTTCAGGGTCAATTACATATTACAAGTAGACACTTCTGCGATTTCGTTGTATATACGGAGAAGGATGTAATATGTGACATTGAAAGAAACGATGATTTTTGGAATTCAGAAATGGTGGACATTTAGAAGACTTATAAGGGTGTGCATTTTTATTTACTTTTTAATATTTTGAAATAGAATAGGGCAACTTGAAAAAAAAAATCAATCAATCAAAATTATTAAATCAATGTTTATTGGCGAAGCTCGATATTTAAAAGCTTTGAGAGGATTTGGCAAGAAGACTCAAGGACTCCTGCTGTGGTTCAGGTACTCGGTCTTAAATCATCCAAACACTGTATATTAAGTTTTTTCGGAGTAGTACCAGACCTTTTAATTGTCAATTTAACTTAAATGTTCAAGTTTTACTTAAAAAAATATCTGCGCGCTAGATATTATGCTATCCTATATTTTGATATAAATTTCATTGAAAAAATTTGGTTTGTTATGGAGAAAAACGGATTCTTAGTTTTTCATAAAAACAGTAATTATAAAAGCCCACTTATATTGAAAAAGAAAGAAAATATCTCAGCGGTGTAAGTTTACAAAAACGAACATTTCTAGATTGCAAGAATTACGCCTGTAAAACGTATTCTATAAAACGTGTTACATTAGGAAAATTTGTTTCCCCTCTCAATATAAATCCATCCCCCTTTTTTAAAAAAGCGACAGTTTATATTAACTGCCGCTGTGAAGTGAAGTAAGGTCCGTATCGAGAAATATTTATGACACTTCTGTCCATTTCGCGTCTATAAATTACGTGACATGCTCGGGTATCTCTTGCACTTCTTTCGGTACGCTGGATGTAACGACGGGCGCAGTATGGATTCTGCTTTTAATTCTGAAATTTATGTCCATCACGTGTTCACTGATGCTCCAGATAGCTGATTACTTTTTGATAAATGGCGACGCGACGGTTCGGCGTTTAATGCTCCAGGTCAAGTTCGGTGGTAGTTAACAATGACTAATTAAAAAAATATACGCCGGACGTAAAAAAGCTCTAATTGCGAGGGATTAACCATATTACACAAACCTAATTAACTCTGTTAGCTTAGAGCTGAATGTTTACAGTTGATGAAAATCGAAACGCAAGAACAAAGTGGATCGAAGCAAGCTATTAAAACTATCCTCGACACTTCATAAGTTTTGAGCAGACTTCGGACGTTTCAAAGCGTTGGTATGACTACGCAATGAAAGAAGTCCTCGCATTACATAACCATGGCAACGCTCCGAGATATTCGAAGTCTGGTTACAAGTATTTTGTATTTTAGTAAAAAATGACTTTTACATGTGCGTGTCTTTGCAGTTTGCATGGTTTTTAAATTAAAAATGGACAGATTTTGATTTTAATAAATTAAATAGCAACGTGAAATAACGCGGAAAATATTTTATAATTCATCTTGTAACAGCAAGTTGCTACGAGTGATACACACTTAACAAGTCACAACGTGAAATGAATATGTTTCAAAATCTATAAATAATTTGTCAATGCTCCTTATTGCACAATTGCATTTGAAATTATAATTAAGGCTTAAAATCACATAGAAGCTGAACACCTGTCGCCAACTTCTTGCTTATCACTAGATCACTGATTAATAAATACGTACAAGTTTGCGTTAGGTAATTCAAGTTTATGTTGATGACTTTCAGGTTTTCTTTCTTCTTCTAGATTCATTTTATGATAGATACTTGTTTATGTTAAACACAACAGTCCATGCGTAAAAGTAAGGGGCTATGTTTGTTATTAAATGTGGCATTTCAGCAATTTTTCCTGAAATATCAAGTGTTGAAACAGTAAGTACTTGTCGGCGTAAATAGAACGGCGGCGACGAAGTTAAACACGAACGAGCGACAGCTGCTGCAACAAAATTCTATTGCCCGAGAGAATTGAGAGAGGCACATTCTATTAGAATTCTATTAGTAAGCACCCTTGTTTTACATATTTACTGCAGATTCCGAATGAAGATGGCAAAGTTATGCAATCTAGTATCTAGTAGATTTCATATGATAATAGAAAAGAGCTTTTAATTGTTAAGAATTGCGAAGACAACATGACCAAAATGTAAGCTTATTTAATCGCCTGGCATAATTTATTTCATTACTTAAGTGATTAAGCGGTTACTCGCACGAAGTAATTCAAAATTTAGAACGGGGAAGTTGGCATGGCATACGACGACAGCACTATCAAAAGTATATTAAGTTATATCACGGAAATGAGTTAATTAATTAAGTCTTGGCTGATCTAAAATTCAGTTGTTGTGGTTGCCAGATATTTGCGAACACAATTAAATATATACACTCTCAAAATGTAAATTGTTTTCTCATATGTATATGTACGTTCTGTTTCCAAGGGCGTATTTTGCGGTCACTAAATACTCTTGGCGAACATTACAGCAGCCACAATTTCAGCGGAATTCAACTTCGCTTTCGTTTTTAAAACGAATTTCTCGCCGACCCTTTAATGCGAAATTATCTGCGATTTATAATATTCTTTTCTGTTTTCTGCGTTACAAAGGAATAGTAGGAACGAGATCGTAATGGAGAAAAGGGCAAAACGCACGGAAACTTATGTCGCACGCTGACAATGGAAAGCGGTTTTTGTGGCCTTTGTGGACTAGGAAAAAATGTAAGTGAATGCGCAAAGGGTGAAGGATCCTAAAAACATTATGTATAAAGAGATTCACCATCTACAGTAACCCGATACATTCGCTTATTATTATTTTTTTTTTGCTTATTCACTCGAGAGGAATAATTCAGAATCGATTCGATTTATGGTTGAATTGAGTCTTTGCAAACCATGCAACGAAAAAATGGAATCGACTCATATGGAATTTATCGAGTCAATTGAATCGATTAATCTAACTACCTCGAAAATATGTAATTAATTATAAATGGTCGAATCAATTTAAAAGTCGACGTTTCACCTTATCCTCAGGATAAAAAGTAAATCATTATTATTCAAGCTGAAGAAGCTATAAGCTGTCAAACGTGCGCAAATTGATTCGATCATTTATAATTGAATTTTGTATGTAACAGTAAAATTACTTTAAAAAAAAATATAATTAATTAAAAGTTATACAACAACTGAACATCAGGACATCACAGTCATTGAAAAATATTTTTAGAAAATGCCTTAAACATGAAAAAGAATTTCGTGCTTTAAATCCAGAGGTTTAAAATTTGCAGGATTGAAATGCGTAAAAAAGTTGATAGGAGGGAGCTTTTGTTGTAACATGAAAAGAAACGATTTGCACTCGAGGGAGAGTTACAAAAGACCCTGTTTTTTTTTTTCAATATCTGAAATGAACGTAATTTTTTTACAGATGTTTAAGAAAAATTTATATAAGATAGATTAAAATTAATTGCGTTTTAAACAGTGCACAAACTTCGTTCTGTTTTCTAGCAAACAATTAAATTTTATTAATTTGGTTAATTGGCAGAACAAACCAAATTTTAAGACATTATTGACTTTAATCCATGTTAATATATATTTTAATAAAAAAAAATAAATTCTGCAATCGTTTCGCTGAATTAAATGCGAGTGTTAATCAATTACTGGAAAATTAATTCACTTCCATGAGCTTACAACGGACTAAACCCAAAGACACGAATTATGCACCGAAAGCTCCGGTTCAGTCCGGTATTAAGCTGCAACATAACACACCTAATACCGTTAACAACAACTGCATCCACCTGACACCCCCGAGAGACGAATTCAATTACGTAGCCGCAATTCCGATTAAATTAGCTCCACACGTATCAGACGGACAGAAAAGTTTTCTAATTTAAAGGACGCTCGGAGTTAAAACAAAGATTCGTGAATATTTGTGAGGGACATACATTGGCAAACAGTGCCTACTATTAGAGTGCTATTCTCGTCTCTAATTTAGTTAACAAACGCACCAATTTAATAATAAAAAATACACCAGGACGCTGCCGCTATATCGCTCGATTTATTTACATTTTTAATTGGCACGAGCACGTCGGTCGATGATAAAGTAAAAAAAATTATCTGGAAACAACACGGAAGGCTTATCGCCTCTGAGTGAGGTCGTTGAAATTTCATGTTTTCTTTTTTTATTAGTGTTTAACATAAACACTCGCGCGTGTTTGAATTATTCGAGAAATTCTGTTGTTAAAGCGTATTCGCAAACAAAGTATGTATTAATTCGTTGAAGTGTATTGCACGAAATGAGGATGTTATTCTGAATTAAATTAGTTTCTTCTGTATAGCAGGAGCAGCAATGAGTTTTTAACTATGCAAATTGGCGTGCAAATTCAAATACGAGGGACTGGATTTTTGTTGGTTTTCTCTTAAAAATCGATATCGAATTTGGTAAATAAAAACGGACTTACCTTTGATGCTGGAAGACCGACGATGGTGATAAACAGAGAGTAGCGCGGTGCTGAATGAGCTATGCCTCGGATACGAGCACGGAGAAGACTTCTATTGATCACGGCACAGGCGAGAACAGCGGGCGGGGATCCAGGATGTGCCACCGCCACCGCGTCCCTCTGCGCGTAGTCGCCCGCCACTGGTAGGGTTCCAGGGCATGAGGGTTGCTCTTACGGATGGGACACATCTGCATGTGGCTTCCATTAGCACATGTGCGTACCGGTGTACCTATACTTTTTCCTTCCGCACTTAGAACCCCTCGAAGACATCAGACAATGGTCAATTTTATTTACCCATGAAAAACCAAATGTCATTACAATACAATGTGTAAAATAAAAAAAATACAAGTACGCTAATTTAGAACCAAGTAAAAGCCTTTGCATTACTGGTTTTCATCGACTTTGAAATACGATTTTAAAGAAACGAGAAGTCCTTTTTTAGGAAAATACTTTATAGCCCCTAAATACTATCATTAAAATAATAACAGTTTCGAAATTGATGAAATTTCATGGTTAACGAGAATAGGGCGATTTTGAAATAGTTTGTTCAATTCTAATTTGCTGAAAGAAACCAATGAGTTTTGAACCATCTCCATTAGTCTTCGGGTCATACATATGGTCTAAAAGGTACCCCAAGAAAGTATCTAACGGAGCCTTGCCTTACAAGTTGACAGAAATGTTATTTATGAAATGTAGAAGACCTTCCTAATCACATATCATAACGGCATTTATAAATGTTGATGCAGTAACTCCACTAGGAAGAAGCAGCGTTCTATTATTCTTACTTGCCCATAATATCCTTCGTAAAATGATACAATATGGGCATTTATGTTCGTCACTCCAAGAAATGTAAGGATGGAGCAAGAAGTTCAAAAACGGAGTGACTTTCGTCGACCTGTCGTGATGCCCGGATCGATTGCGGCAGCTGAAGCCTTATTGTGCAGTCATATTAAGTATCGTATCCTCTAGTTTCCATAAAGTATCAAGCAATTCTAGAAGAACGCTTACGACCGTATGAAGGATAAGAAGATTCTTTTCTGACAAGGATTGTGATTGGGGATGAGTTCTAGGTGCACTAGTGATGACATGAAACCAAAAGAAAAGCAAAATCCGCACACAACTCCCGGCAGAGTTGCAAGAGGGATACTTTTGATAGGGGTTTTTATGTATTTACTTTCTTTTTGCCACAATCGAAAGCATTTTACCTATAAGGATTACTGTTATTAGTGTCGCATACTCAAAACTCCTAAAAAGCCATCTTTCAAGTTTGCCATCAGAAAAGCAAAAGGCTCTTAGTATTTTTAGAGGTTTAGAGAATCTTCTAGAGACTACCCGTCCGATCAAAGTGCAATGTCGGAGGGAATGTTGGATTCATACCAACTAAACTGCCTTCCTCATTTGGCTCTACCTTCTGCAAAGGTATCATCACTTGGTATTCCTTCCTTTTGTCTGTTTTCTTCTTTCTTATTTTATTCCCCTTCTATTCTCACTATCGTATGGCTTCTTTGATCTTCTCTTTCTTTTTTTTTCTAATTGTTTTCTGCTTATAATTCCTGCTGCTATTTCCGTTACTTTTGTCCAGTTTTCTTCTTTGTCAAGCATTATATCCATCATGTTATTCACATTTATACTTTGTTGCACTTCGTCTGTTCTTTTTTTAATTTCTTTCCATCCTCTACACGCAAAGAAAGTGTGCTCTGCATTGTCTTCTTCCATATTGCAGTATCTGCAATTCGTCGTTTCGGTTTTTTTTTAAATTTTCGTTTTATGTGATTCGTAGACCCCATGCTCGTTTATTAGCTGTGTTAGTTGATAAGTTGTTTCGCCATGTTTTCTATTATACCATTTTCTTATGTCCGGTATCAGCTTCCTCGTTCATTGTCTTCGGTTTCTCATCTCAGTTGCAATTTTCTTATTATTTCTTCTCTTCTCTCTTCCTTTCTCTATATGTTTTACCCTCTTTAATGCCAAATACGATTTTATTATGGCTCGCAATCTCTTAGTAGTAGCATTCTTTAACAATACGCTGGCAATCATCCAAGGTTCTAATTTCAGTGTCTACCATATCCTTCTTATTCTCCTGACTTCTCTTCAAGCGATCACCATCTTCGATCATTTAAAGATGCTTCGTGAGGGAAATCAATCATGAACTGATTCGAGAGGTGCATTTATAAATGTTGCTGTGCTCAAGTCCAAGTCTTCTGTTATTTAAGCACTTCCAAAACGGAGAAGGCATGCAGAGAACTGAATGGGGATTAATTGTAAATCGAAAAATTACGTTTACCTCATAGGACAGGACAAGTCCCAGAAAGAAGTGTTTTGTTTTAAGATGGCCAAGTCGTTTTTGTAAAGTTCAGAAAACTGTAGCATATATATTTGAAGTTAGAGGAGGATTGCGAAACCCAAAATAAAGTTGGTAAAAGCTGTCTGAAATTACGCCATTTCTCTCTACTTCCTTTTGTTTGTCATTTCACTGACATATCACGTAAAAACATATCTGTATGAAAGAGATGTGTTTAAGTAGGCACCAAAAATACCTCTATCGTTGGACGTCCATTAATGGAGACGTAAATCTTTCGCCTCGTCTGAAAACTTGGGGAAATTTGGATTTATCGAACAATAAAAGACGAAGTTTTAAAGTTCACACCCGCCGCCGAAGAATAACTGACATTATTGATGTGGGTAGGTGGTAAACACACGTTTTGTAACAAAAACTTCTCCATATTCGATATTCGTCGACGAACAAATATCCATTTTGCGTTCCGTGTAGATAACAGACGACTTGCAACGGGAAGAATAATCTTCATTCCCCTGGAGGACAGTTCGTTTCATCTCGACGAATTAATCTTTTTAAATTCAACGAAAAGTTCAATTTTGAAAAATATACATTTTTCATATTACACTCTAATCTGCAGTTCGATTAATTTTTATTTTTGATATGCATATAATAATAACTTTAATAATAATTTATGGTATTTGTTGACGTTGGCAAAGTTGATTAAATACAATACGATTAATTTAAGTAATTCGCACCGGGTCAGTTTCCTTGACGCATTCTTTTGCAATGAACTTATAAGTAATGCTTTTAAAATAAATTGACGATATGAATTTATTTACAAACTCATTTCCTGCAATCGTAAGTTAAGAAAGTTCTTCTGCACTGGATGCAACAACACACACACACACACAAACTGTGATTAACGTGTACATGTTTAATTTAAAATAAATTCAGGCACAACAACTGCTTCTTCAAAACAAGTACAAAAACAATAAAACAAATTAAGTTCAGATTATTCGTGTTTTAAGTATTAAATTAATGAGTGCGATGTGCGCCGCTCTATTAAGAGAAGTGCAAAATCGTCTGAAAGAAACCAAATAGAACGCCCGGAGTCTCCGGCATGGGGGGATTGCGCGACAAGATTTATTTATATTGCAGTTTTACTTATACGTGTAATCCTCTTAATCTAGTCAGATGGTTTTCGTAGTCTCCGAGCATTATCGTACATGCCGCGTCCGGATTTAACTGCGACCCGCCAATATTTGCATTGCGTTCGGCCATCCGACCGGTCATGATACCGGCTCGTGCTGCTTATCTAACGCTCATTAATAATCTGTTAAGGAACCGCAATGCTATAGATTCTGTGAATATTGATATAACACGGCGACCATACAAGGTATTTGTATTTTGGATGAAACAACATATAAATCAAAAAAGAATCTCTTACCATAATTAGTCGAAACGTATTTCCACAACTACGCTGCCCTCTTCAGTACGCACACATACTCACAAATTAGAAGCACTTCATGAAATCTTTGGTTGGTATAAACCATTATTATTAAGTCTTGCCAATGTTAGCTACAAAAATTAAGCTCATACTTGGATTTATACTGAATTTAGATTATGTACAAAACTCCAAATGGTGTTTCTTTCCGGCAAATTACTTTCAAAATGTCTGTTCGCAGAATTCATGGAGTGGAACGCGTTCGCATCGATTTTGTATGCATGTATATTCGTCCCGGCAATCATTGCAATAAACGTTCTTCCGTTATTTACTGCTCTATTTAATGCATTGAATTTAATCAGCAGCCGTTCGTCATTACATAAAATCCACATTTCCGAAACACGGCGGTTAATCGATGCCCATCGTGGGGCGAGTGCATTAAAAGTTGTCATGACGAAAAATTAAATGGATCGGAACGAAGGCGAATTGATTTGCTCCTATTTAAAGTTTAAACTCGGTTTGTGAACTTTCAGCACGAATCAAGGAATATTCTTCTAAAGATTCGCGCACCCAAAGTCTCAGTTCTTTTTTTTTGTTTGCTTAAAAAACCATTTTCAGTTGAAAAAAGGGGCCAGGTGACATTAAAAAAGGTGAAATGGAAGCAATATTTTGGGAAGAAAGCAATAGGGCTTAAGATGAATATAAAATAAACAAAGGAGTAAGGTGAAGGTAACGGTGGAAGAGGCCAAACAGAAGTCTTGAAACGCGCATGAAAAAAAGGAGTAATAGAAATTAGAAGTTATTTTATAGTATGCTGAAGAGCTTGAGAAAGGGAAAACAACTAGCAGCAATAAGGATGAAGGGTGGAAATGGTGTAATTAATAATAAGAGAAGAAGGAAAAATCAGCGAAAGGTAGAGGGATTATTTTATGGAATCACTGGATATGGAAGATGTGATCCAAAGCATGGATATGGGGGATTTAGAAAGTCAGCAGCAACAAATTGGTGAGCAGGAGAAAGAAGAGATATTAACACTAGAAGAATTAAGAGGTAATTAAGAAAGCGAAATGTTGGGAAAGCAGCAGTAGCAGATAGTATTAAAAGAGAAATGCTCAAGAGCATGGGGGAAAATAACATTAGAAATTCTTCGAAAAATAAGGGAGTCGGGCTGGGAAGAAGGAGTTGTGGTGTCTATTTTCATAAAAGGGGATCGTAAAGATTGGAACAACTCTAGAGGTCTAACATTATTAAGTGTGGCGGCGAAAGTATTTTAAAGAATTTTATAAAGTAGATTAAAAAGTAAAGCATAATTGATTAGTAAAGTGGTAGCTTTTTTGGACGTGGAGAAGGCATTCGCCAGGAGATCGAATAGAATGTGGGACATGCTGGAAAGCAGGCAAGAAACTAACAAATACGCAGGGTTATCATCAACCTGTCAGCTACGATAGCAAATCATCTGTTGTGCAGA
This sequence comes from Serrognathus titanus, assembly GCA_039766575.1. Classification (NCBI taxonomy): domain Eukaryota; kingdom Metazoa; phylum Arthropoda; class Insecta; order Coleoptera; family Lucanidae; genus Serrognathus; species Serrognathus titanus. The sequence goes on from CM077911.1 coordinate 5,074,659, forward strand.
AAACAAAAGCTATGAAAGGTATATACAGAGCAAGCAGAAATAAAGTCAAATAGAGGAATATTGAATCCGGGGCATTTCATTCAAAGTAAGGACCAATAAGTCTATACTTATTGTCAGTTCTTATACTTAAAAAAATCCTAAGCAACGTCTTACGCAGGTTTTAAAAAAATCTTAACCATTTGCTTAAAGTCTTAACTTACGTAAGGTGAACCTATTTAAAAATGTTTCACAATTGTCTCGAAGGAGTTCCACACTGTTCTTGAAGGAGTCAAGTAATGAATAATTCTTTGTAACGACGAACAATTTTAATTTTTATTGCAGAACATACGAGATATTGACGACATTGATATTGAAAGTATTGACTTATCAAAGTTCACGCCTATGAATACATAGCAACTTAAGACAATCTTAAATATATAAGACGAACCTGCAAAAAACGGTCCTTAAGCACTTGCTTAAGTCACGACTCTGAATACCGCGCCTAGTTAAAGTACATTATTTATAATGATGAATGAAATAATTAGGAAGCCGCTTCAAAAATAAAAAAAAAACAGTATATCGGATACTGGAATTTGTCTAGAATAAACATCTCGGAATGTGCTTTTGCAGACGATCTAGTGATTTTTGTGGTTAACAGAAAAGATCTACAAGAGAACCTGAACATCTGGAACGAGTTACTAAGTAAAAGGAACATGAGGATTAATGAAGAGAAAACTAAGATAATCCAATAATAGCAGAAATATGGAAACAGGGTGGAACGAGCAGAATTTTACAAATATTTAGGAACCATCATAAATGTACGAGGAAAACAAGAGGCAGTAAAAGTGTATGGAGGTCTAAGCAGAAGCTTCATTATAATTATGTTGAATAAGAATTTATATAGAATGCCACAATTTTCAAATGCATACAACAAAGGAACTGGGTCGTCCGCACACGAGTAAAATATGCACTTGCAGTGTTGGTCTGGTGTTGTTGGTCTTTATTTTCGGCCAAAAACGAAACAGTTTCTATATTTCAATGTCAATTACTTCGGTTCCGAATTATTACCCCTGCGAGCTAAAAATACACCCGTCCTTATTACGCTGCTTCGAAAATAACCCCCCCTTGAAAGTATTCCGCACTCGTGGAGACGACGACGGGCAGGGAAATTTTATAAAAATACTTCCGTCAATTACCCCAGACGTCTTCCTTTTTTTCGGCCGTAAATTAACTGCCATGCGTAAATAATGAAAGCAATTTATAAAAATGTGTGCTCTGCAGAAATGCGAGGTTATTATTGGAAGCTGCTTTGTTGGGAGATTCTTTTTACAGTCGCGTAAAATTAAAACTTATTGCCCTTTTAACTGCGCACAGCAATTAAAAACGGTGCGGCACAAAAGTTTAAATAAATCGCCCGAATTTTTATTGTGCTCTCTGGAAAATTATTGTTCTCATTAGAATCAAAGCAATACTACTAATCACGTTCCATTTACTTAAGCTAGCTAGTACGAGGGTAAAGCTGAATTTATTGAGAATAAGAAAATCTAGTAGGCCGCGATACAGCGTTATTTAAAGCAAGTCTTTATCTGTCATTTGAAGTTTAGTTGTTGAAGTTACGTTTATTAGAACCCAAGTTACTAATTTTTTAAAGTCATATTACAAGTAAGAAAATGGAATTAACCAGAAAGCATTTTCGAATCATGATTTTTTATGATTTTAAAAAAGGTTTAAGTGCTTATGAGTGCAAAAAGAGTATAAATTCGGCTTTTAATGAACAAGCACCTTCCTTGGCTGCAATTTACCGATGGTATAAGAAATTTGAACGTGAAAGGAATTCTGTTCAACATCAAAAAGGAGCAGGGCGTCCTCCTAGGCTCCTAAAAGGAATTTGTGGATAGAAGACTTTTTTAATTTTTTTTTTTTTCATGAAGAACCTGTCTGCAAAGGATGCACCGGAAGCACCGCAGCCATCCACAGATGCTCCTTAACAGTCAGGTGTCCTGTTAGTAACCCCGTGGTGATCTTGAGTTGCGCCCTGCTTAAAAGCAAAAGTTCTACAGCTCTCTTTTTGCGAGGACCTCAAAGGAAGGTCTTGCTGTGGCGATGTCCTGGTCTGCTTAGCCAGTATCTGTTATGTTCCTCGCTTATCCAGTCACTAAAAAGCACCGAATAGCATTCTTGGTTATACCTAGGACAGGTTCAGGGCCAAGGTATGCCATACCCGCACCCTGCCTGGCTAGTTCATCGGCCCGTTCGTTCCCGATAATACCTCGATGAACTGGCACCCATATCAGCGTGACGCAATTGTATTTTGCTAGGTCATTGAGCTCGTTTAAGCATTCTCATACCAGTTTGGAAGAGATCTTTGAGCTTACCAAAGCCTCCAAAGTCGCCTGGCTATCGGTTAGGATAAACATCCGCTTATTTGTGTAAGCTCTCCTTTTGTTTTCCCGCGCACATTGTAATATGGCGTATACTTCTGTTTGGAATACGGAGGCAAATTGGCCCAACGGGAAGCATAACTTCTCTTTTGGTCTGTGCCTGTATATTCCAGACGCGTCACCAGTCTCAGTTCTGGTACCGTCCGTATACCAGATCAGACTTCCAGGAGGAAAGTTCTTTTCAGGTTCCCGATGCTCAGCAGATTCATTAATTTCTATCTTAATGAGCAGGTTTATGTTGCCTTTGGGAGTCATATAAACCATCCTCATATCGAGTAAAGGACCCCTTACGCTGCCAACGATACTTGAATGACCCGTACTTTAAGTGGGTAACATTAATTAATGCTGCAATCTATGAAGTCCTCGTCTTGTCTCTCCCTTATCACAATGTTAAGGGAGGGAGGTCTAGAAGGGTTTCCATTACAGCGGTGGTCGTTGTGCTCATCGCCCCCGTTATCCCTAGACAAGCAAGTCCTTGGACCCTGCTCAGTCTAAGTTTGGTGGTTTCTTGCTTGACTTTGGGCAATCACACCTAAGTCGCTTATTTATTATGGGTCTGACCATTCTGGTGAACAACCAGTGCACCATACTTGGTTTTAAACCCCAAGTACTTTCATAGGCTCGTCTGGCCACCGCGAAAGTGGTCATCGATCGCCTGACTATCTTATCTAAGTGTTGGTTCCAGGTAAGTTTGGAGTCAAAAATAACTCCAAGGTACTTTACCTCCCCCGACAAGACTGTCTCATTTGCACGGACACGTGGAGGACCTAAATCCTCTAGGTTTCGCCTTTGAGTGAATGGCACAATAGTGGTTTTTTAAGGACTGATCCTCAGACCTTCCTCTTTAGCCCACCTTGTTATTACATTCAGGGCAACCTGCATTCGGTCCCTGACAGTGTTATTGAATTTCCCTTGTACGGGTATGACTAAATCATCGGCATACCCTAAGGGATCAAAGCCTTCACCGCTAAATCATCTCAGAAGCCGACGAGGTTCCATAAAAGGGGGGACAATACACCCCCCTGCGGCAGCCTCTTGTCACCCCAGCCGTCAGAGTATCGTCAGTAGTGATGTGTAAGCCACCCTTCCTTTGAGCATGCAGTCAATCCACCTGCAGCAAATTCTTCCACCCCTCTATCCCTTAAAGCAGTGGTGATAAAGTCGAAGGATGTATTGTCAAAGGCCTCTTCGATATCTAGGAAGGCAGCTAAGAGGACCTCTTTATTTTCCAGAGATTTCTCCACCCTCCAAGCGAGACGATGGAGTGCTTTCTCAGTAGATAGACCTGTTGAATAGGCAAACTGGTATTGGTGTAAGTGTCTATCGACCACGATACCATCCCTTATACGCCCATCGAGTATTTTCTCCATTGTCTTTAGTACAAAGGACATAAGACTGATTGGTCTAAAAGCTTTTGCCTGAGTATAGTCCACCCGACCAGTTTTTGGATGAATAACACTCTGATCAGTCTCCACATTCTTGGCAAATAGCCTAGAGCTAGACAGGCTCTTAGAATCATGCAGATTCTGGTGAGCAGAAGGTCCGAGCCCTTCTGCAGCATGGCAGGTATTACCCCATCCGGACCGGCGGGAATTTGTAACTATCAAATGAGTTTATTGCCCATTTGGTACTAGGAAACGTTATGACTCTCCTGGCAGAACTCCATTCCTCCCTTAATGCTCTGAAAACAAGGATATTCGGAACCTGGCTATTCCAGTCAGCAAGCGCAACGTCAATGACAGTTGATCCAGGAAAATGAACCCGAAATATTTCAGAAGGCTTTCGTCAGAAGAAGAGATTGATGCCGCAGGTCACGCTTATTTTGAAGGTATTCTGAAAGATGATTGGTTGGGAGCTTTTGAACAGTGGAAAGAAAGAATAGTCAAGTGTATCATTGCTGAAGGGAATTACTTCGAGCATACTTAAAATAAAATTCTAGAAAATATTAGCTGTGTTTTTTATTCTCTATAAATTCAGCTTGACCCTCGTATCTAGAGGATGAAGTGAGGACTTATCTATGTATAATTTGAAATAATTTTCATCTTCCAGGCTTCAAGATCTTCATAAAGCCAGTGTAATAATAATTCTAATATAATTCAATTTTTGACTCACAACTGTTAAGAGTAGTTGCAGAATAAGTTAAAATGGACTTCCTTTTATCCACTGCTCTTCGGTTTCATTTAAAAGAATCGCGTTTATTTATTCGGCGATAAAGGATCGCTTTCGATTTGAGACTAATTGATTTGCTCTGATTTTTACGCGAAATCGGTTTAATCAAACAGAACCCACAAATATTTAAGCCCCGATCGAGTTGCCGCAAATCTTGGCGATTTTATTTGTGTACGTGGTTTTGGAGCGCGGTCAGAGAAAGTATCTCTCTTTCTCTCTGGTCGTAAATGAATGAAAAGTTTCAGTGATTGGTTTTCGAGGTAAACTGAAACGAAACGCATTTAATTTCTTAAAATTATTGACATTGACTGAAATTTTCCAAAAATTAAAAATTATATAGATACGAATACTTGAAAGGCGCAAACATTATAAAATTCTCAACTCACTTGTTTCATTGAACCTTTCATTTAGAGAGTTATGTTTATTGTGAAAACTTTGTTTTGCTATTAATTTATAACTTACTAGCTTCAGTTTCAAAACATATACATCAATGTAAATGTGTCGTGTAAAACTTTGCAAATTTTAAAAGTAAAAATAATTACTTTCCTGTTTTTTATTATTCGAGATTTTTATGTATTTCACAAATCTCGTAACTAAACTCATTCGCGTCGTATTTCAAAACCTGAAATATGGAAATTGCCAAAGATCCGTGCGTCGTTAAAGCTCCTTTTGTTCCGATCGTAAATTCGACGACAACACAAACTAACAAAGCGCCGTCTTTCATCTAAGCAAAAAAAAAAAGAAATAAAAGAAATTCATCAATAAAACATTTTTAACAGTCTCTCAAAGAAGCGTCGACGCCGAAGAGCGAGTAAAAGGTTTATTTAGAGAGAGTATTTTTTTGCAGCAGAAGTGACACATTGAGCCCGTCATAGTCTAACGCATTTCAGGCGAGAAAATTGGAGGTCGGGATAAACACCTGACACTTATAAATTTTCCCTTCACGTTCCAATATATTACCGGAGGGAGGGGGGGGGCTGATACTTTAAAATGAGAAAACTTTCTCGACTAACTTCAATTACATTATCCTGGAGTTATCCTATCAAAGCTCATAACAATAACTGTAAAAATTAAATGCCTTTCTCTCGGAGAGGAAATTCTTTTTCAACTTCTTACAGCCCCTATGACCTAATTGTTTAAGAAAGTTTTCTTGTAATTTTGATAATCAAAAACCGTTCGAAGTTACACAACATCTAATTTTGACAAGTATAAAATGGCTGCAGAGTTAAATGGAATAGAAGTCGAGTCTTGTAAACAGGGCGATTTTCTCTGTGTCTTATACTTTTTAGCGCACCACCGGCAAACGGATTAAGCGACAGGAGAAGAACGTTTCGAGTTAATCCGTTTAATTACATGCATTACCACGAGCCAAGCAACTGCATTTATCTACGACTCTTGAGAATATCAGATTCTGTAAATAGCGGACAAAAGTAAACGAGGTTTCCAATTAAACGTCCAATAAAATAATAACCAAGTAAGCTCGAGCTAGATTCCTTGCTGCGTGCAAAATTTTATCGCAATCTTTATTTTTTATGCAAACACTTCAAAAAATTTCAACCTTAGTAAATTCCAAATTAAAAATTATCCTGATACTCTGCGTTGTATTAGAACCAGTGCTTTAAAATTGCAACCAAAACATGTGTATTGGACTCTTCTCTCTCCCTCGTTTCCAATTAATTAGTAAAACGCTTGACGTCTGTATGTGCTCGCAACACTCTCTACTCCACGATGAAGCCCCCATCGAAGCGAGACCTCTTTGATAAATGAATTACGTATCAGTCGAAATTGGAAACAACGATTTTTAAAGACAAGCGCAAAAAATCGCCCCCCTCCCGCAATTAATCATACGAATGTATTGCAATTTAAATCTCCGCCGTTTCGGAAAGCGACTAAATAAATTCGTTTTTATTCCGGCTGGAACGTGTTGCGTCCGTGGATTGGATTATTTTCGTTTCAGGACGTGATGTCGGACTCTTGTTATTTAACAAGGTTTCGTTCCTGTCTTGAAATTTATAACGCGTGTATTGTAATGAATCATTGCTCTGACAGTGAAGTTAATGACTAGTTAAACATCAGAACAATCAGCGAAAAGAAAATACACAGTAAAAAAAAGAACAGGAACAGAACTGAAAGGACACAGACAAGACGGGGAATCATTAAGCCAATAAAACTTTTAAAGAAGAGATGCAAATTAAATTTTTGATTTAAATTTCTGTGCATTCACTTGGAAGTTTTTGATATGAATTTAAACATTTAATTGCACTAAATTAATTTCTAATTTTCCAGTTAATTTATGTAATTTAGTCTTATTGTACTCATACGTTTAATAATGCAGTTCTGTGTCAGAGACAAGGTAAACAAGAAGGGAATCACAGCACCTATTTTCGGTAGGAATTTCGTCTTCACCGTTGCATTATTGACAAGAAGGACAACCATTAAATCGCGACCTGGCAAAAGGAAACAACGGTACGTGGTCTGGGGCCGTTGAAGGGCGAGAGCCCTTTTATTTCTCGCACAACGTCGGCATACTAAATCCCTTCCTTGGCGAGCAGTATTTCAACGTTAGGAGCGCGATAATCCCGATGATCCTAATAGCATTGGCTTACTAATTAAAGCCGGAGTTGTACGGAAGTCTACCACCTCAAATTAACAAGAAATGAAGCCGACCGAATTCTCGCCGCGCAGGAGGAAGTGTATTACAGGAGCGAATCTGAATTCGTCTTCGAGTCGAAACTGATTTTGCAAAGTTTGCGGCATTTGAATTAAAACCTCCAGCTGGAGATGCATAAATATATTTATCATCAAACATTCGACTTCTTTTTTATTGCTTAATTATTTATTTAATTCCGTTGACTATCGTAAATATGAATGTTTGGTGATTTTAAAAGCCCTTCTTATTCATATAAAGTATTTAATTTATTTTTGGAGGGCGGAGCACCTCCTTAGAACATGTTTTTATTATTTCGAGATCCTGAATTCGGATTTGTGTTTAGCTATTTAATCCTGGAACCCTCTCTGTGTTTATGCTGTGCTAATGAAAGAAAGTAATATGGTAATTCAGGATTACAGTTAAAAAAATCCACACCAAAGCAATAATTGCGTGCTCGTACAGATATGTGTAGTGTAAACACATGTACTCACATTACACCAACGTGACGTCTTCAATGGGCTATATACTTCCTTAATGATTAAATTTTTTATTGTATTTTTAACTCGCCTTAAATTTCATTGCTTGTTTTGTAACGTGAAACCGTGTTTTATTACTTACTGTATTACAATCCTTCCCGAACTCCAATTCAAGCTTACACCTATACAATAAATAAACTCTGTATGTACGTACTCAGCTTTGTCAAATCAGATTTTAAGAACACTGTTATTAATGTTATTAAAAATAGATATTCGAATTTTAATTAATTAATATTTTACAGCGAATATTTCACATGCATAAAATTTTCACGTGTGTGTTTGCACAGAGGTAATTACATGTGTAATGCAGTGCAATTTGGTGCTGTCTAAATTACTGGGTCGTAAATGCAAAATTGTAAAATATACATTCAAATTAGTTTTAATCTAATAACAGAGCTTCTAGTTTTTAATGCATATTTAACGCTTTTAGAATTATTAAAAATTACAATAACATTAATAGGCATTTCTACATTTTTTTTACAAACCACTCATACGTAGTTTCGTTTTTTAATTTAAGTTCGGTGTCATGATACTTGTGAAATTTGTTCAGCTGTTCACTTTAAATTACCACCAAGTTAAAGAACGTCTTTGTAGTCTTTGAAAACAATTCAACATACACTGTAAAGCAGTTCAAGCGTTTGACTTTGAGCTAGATGCCAAAAAAGCGCAAAGTGAACGAACCACTTCCTGGCTCTGCTAATTTAATATCAAGTTTAATGACGCGTTGCTTAAAACATACACAAGGTCTTTAGGATGAAAAGTTTTACTTTTTAATAGCACTTTCTTTTAAAATTAATATCCACCATTTTATTGTTTGGTTTTCATCAAGATTGGCGTGAGATAAGATTAAGGAGAAGAATTAAATTCATTTTTATTAAACGTAGAAATCAAAAATTGGTCAAAATAACAAGTAGAAAGCTTTACTACCTCTACACCTGATTAACAGATGAGGTCTATTTTCATAATTACATAATTTTTCATAAAATTACATAAATAATTTCATAAATAACAGCAGCAGAGATTGCTTTGAAATTCAAGTTCCAGGCTCTCTTTTTCGTTTGAACAATTTGCATAATTTATTTATTCCATCCTCCAGCAAAAATTCAAAGCAACACACCGTCCGTAGTAATTCGCTTAAAACAAATTTTTAATCCCGGCTAATTTAAAGATAAAAATTCTCAGCGAGCGAACGTTTACCGAAGAGATATTTTCACGTCCATAAATAAGGGCTAATTCCGATGGATGTTCCCTCCTCATTGATTTACGCTGATACACCGCGGGCTATGCAAATGAGGGTATTAAGATTACATCTCCGTCACTCCCCCTCGCATACATAAATAACAATTTATAGTTTTTACATGAAGATATCTGGCTTGACATGCTCGAAATCGTTACACGATTTTATCGCTGGTTAAGATGGTTGTGTTAATGTTGATTTACATTTTACTTAAGTACAAATTTATTATTTACACTCTACTTGCAGGTTGTATACTGAAATCAATGTTAATTTTATTAACTATGTTTTCATTAAATTAATTATTAATTAAGCCGTCCCTGTCTAAATGAAGGTGAATTATGAATGAGACAATACTCTCTTATTTTACCTATATAGAATATTCTTCTTAATTCTTCATATAAAAGTATTTTATGTTTTAGAATTTTATGAAATCAAATCCTGAAGAAACTTATTTCAACAAAATAGCAAATACATCACAAGGTAGTTTACAAATATTTTCTCCCTCTTGTTCTTCTAGTTCGCTTATGATATCACGTTCGCTTTATATTGATCTCTCACGTGTATACAGTAATTCTGTGCGATACATATACCAGGGACGTAATAAATCTCGCGTTTCTCAAGGTGTAGAGAGACTCAAAAGGGCAAACGCACACAGCAATATTGAATTTCAGAATCAAAACGCGACTGCGAATTCTTTAATTAAGTTTTTCATCCCCCGCCCGCTCAAAAAAGGAACGTTTTGTAGCTAGTTGAAATAAAATATGGCACGTCGATAGGGGTGGTGGCGTCGTCAAGGATTCTGGTCCTGCTAATTTTTATTACAGGTGCTGTAAATCATCGAGTCTATTGTGAAAGCCAATTTGACGTTAATGGAAGCTCCGATGGAAAGGAGCTTTTTCTAGGTTTCAAATGGAAAAATTTAAATCAGATTTGAGGGCACTCACTGAGGATATTGACAGACGAATTAAATATTTATGTAGTGTATGTACACACATAAAAATTACTATATGGACATTGTTTTACCTGAAAAGTTGTAATGCCTAACAAATTTAGTGTTATTATTATCTTTTCTTCCTGATTAATATGGATCTTAAAATAAGAATTAAAGGAAAAGGTGAAATAATTTTACTGCAAAAGGATAGGCTGAACTTCTGTTTAACACCGAACATTAAACATATTATCCATAATTCGTTAATTCACTACGTAGGACATAAGTTACACTAAAAAGTAAAATATTGTCTGCATTGGTGAAAGTCATCACCGCATTTAATCGAAAAAAGTGAAAAGGTGTTAGTTTATACTTATTTACTTTTGGTCTACTGCTAAATTGTGACGTATAAGGGAAGAAATTAATTGACGTTTACGTTACAAGTTACGACTAGTATATGCCTACCAACTGGTAAATGCTTGCTTTAGAATGGAACTGTCATTTTAGTTGCGCATTAAATATAACACCAGCAAAAAGTGGTTAAAAATAGTGAAAATTAATTAAAATTGTGTAACTGGCAGTATAGAAAGTGTTAGGAAAGAGTTTATACATGTATTTCGGCCTTATTGGGCTTCATCAGAACTCTGTACCTTAAAAAAAAATTTTGTATAATTTGCAAAAGATTTTCATATTTTTATCATTAATTCCTGTTCTTGTGGTTTGGGATTTTAGAAATTCAAAAAAGGGGTAAGTTTTTCAAAAAAATTTTTCAATAAACCAAAAATTTTTTTTAAGGTACAGAGTTCTGATGAAGCCCAATAAGGCCGAAATACATGTATAAACTCTTTCCTAACACTTTCTATACTGCCAGTTACACAATTTTAATTAATTTTCATAATTTTCATCTGGCAAGAAAACTTGATTTTGTTAAAAATAGTGATATAATAACAAATGGCAATATTGGCAAGGCCTTATGAACACCTTTATTCCACTTCCTCCACACAAGCTTAATATTTTAGTGCAATAAGGAATTCAATAATTTCCACACAAAAGAACAAGGACTAAAAGTGACAATATAAAAAAAGTGCATTTCTCTCTTTGTAGTCATCAGTGGATCGATGATGCTCTATAAACAATATTTTGCCTCTGACAAAAAAGAAAAAGTGCTGCTGCTTTCGAGATATCGAATTATGAGGCAGTGAGTAAGGCCCTGGCGCCTCTCGCATGTACGAAACTATGCTTAGCGCCAGAGCATAGTAAAATACTTAACCCTGACTTTGCAGATGTGCTCGGTTAAGAATGGGCGAAAATGTTGCTTTACAGGCATATCTATAAAAGTAATTTTACGACGAGAACGCTTCGAATGGGTAGGGTGCAATTACCGTGGGGGTTAAACCATCGCTACTGGCCGAAATTATTTAGAATTTTTACAAGGAATATTGCCCGATGTTTTGGACGAAAAGTCCTTAGAGCTACGGCGAAACATGTGGTTCATGCACGACGGTGCACCACCGCATATTACTCTCCCGATCCGAACCTATCTCAATAACCAATTTCAATGCCGATGGATAGGTAGGTACGGACCAGTGTCGTGGCCTGCTCATAGCCCCGATATGAATCCGCTGGATTTCTTTCTGTGGGGAGCTTTAAAACAGGAAGTCCATTTGGTACAAATCAACACAAAAGAACAATTATTACAGCGGATTCATGCTGCAGCTCGCCGAGTATCGGAGGATCCAGAATGTCTGGAGCGAGTCCAGGAGAACTTTCGTCGTCGTGTGGACGCCTGGAAGACATTTCGAACACCTGTTATAAATAAATGCCTTGATGAGGAAACGTTCATATTATTTATTCCTTTATTCATCCAATAAATGCTAATTAGTTCGCACAAATACGACATCGTTTATGGTACATATCGTAAATGCTTTTCTAGCAACTTTTATGGTTATAGTGGCTCGCTTAAGTATTAAAATGTATTTGATAGTGTAACAGCCTTGTTTACACAATTGGTTCGCTTTTTTATCAAATCCCAGTACGAGATGACCTTATCCGAAATATCGATACGTTTTCAAAAGCACAGGTCCGTACTCAGTGTAGAATTTTTTATAAAATTTTCTTAAAATTTATTTCGGCAGAAATCGTTTTGCAACATTAATCTTCGGACTGTACATGTAACCCTCAGTTATGCCTACCACTATGGCTCCTTTAATATGATACATCCTGTATAAGTTAAGTTACAAGTACCCCAACAATAAAGATTTCCCGGATAATACTAACTCTTTTGAGAATACAAATGCTTGAGATTTTCTGAATAATACTAATTCTTTTAGGGATACAAACTACTACCTCAGTCTCTCTCTTTTCCTGGATAATATTAACACCTTCAAAGATATAAACAACTACCGGAACGATTAAAATGCCACTTTTAAAGGCAACATTAACACTTTTTAAAGTTAAACGTTCTAATTCCGTTTATTTGAGCACTAGAAAGAGATGGACGCGAGGGAACACCGAAAAGGGGATGAAAATGGGTAAAGAACTTAAAAATTCTTAAAAATATATATACAATCCGAAACATAACAAATTTTCGATTAACCCTATCATTTACTCTGCGATTACATCAAACATTCATTGCTTGCGTAACACACCACCGGCCAATGGAAGGCAGGCATTGCGACGCTCGTCGACGTTTCGGTTCCCCAGCCGGCGTTAATCTAGTCCTCTTTAATTACCGAGTAATTGATAACTTGGCAGTTTATTTAGATTAGTAACTCATTCGCAAATTAGTGTACAGATGCAGCAAGGATTTGTCGCTGCAATTACGCTGCTGAAAGCAAATCTCGTTTCAGCTATGAAACGCGCCGCCCGCCACCTGAGGACGTGCACATTTCCAGTATTGTTTTTATTTATATGCAAATTTGTTCGTTTCTTTCATCTTTTCAATTTTAGCGCCCGCCCGACCGAATGCGGAAGTCGGATTGCAATCATCGCTTTAATTAAAATTTAACACAAAATTTTAATTGGTGTTGGTGTTAACAAAAAAAAAGCTATTTGTTTGAAGATATACTGAAGCACACACCACAGTGGTTTCCGAAAGTAACGGATAAAATCTATAAAATAGTCGAGGGTGAATGTTTCAAAAAGATGCTCAGACACGTCGATTTTAATTCTTAAATCATCATTTAGAAATGTCATTGTCAACCCCCCACCTCTTAAACCCTAAGCGCTAGTAACCCCAACTTTAAAAATTCATAGAACAAAGTATTCCTTGTGATATCTCATGTAACAGCACTTTTTTACTGAATACAATAAATAAAACTTTTTCAAAATCGGTTGATCAATAACTGAGACATTCAACAAAAATATATTGAAATGAAATTGCCAATATTCGAGCAGGTGTTGATACGGCCCTAGCAATAAGTGGAAAAAACAATTGCAAGCTCTTTGAAGTAAAATGTGAAATAGAATTTAATGACCTTACGTAGTGGAGTGTGTGTTATTTGTTTAACGAATAGATAGCAAAATTGAGACTTACTAAAGCAGAAAAAATCGAAATTTTAAGGATGATTGGGTTTGGAGAATTTGGACGCATGAAGAAGTTCGTATTTTGTTCAGTGGAACTCATCCAAACCGTCCTCCAATATTGCAATCAACGGTAAGTCGAAGTGAGAACTAATTTCGCGATCTTGGACATGTATCAGATAAACCTAAAGTCGGACATCCAACCACTTTAAATGAAGACTAACAATTGGATGCCATGTTAATGGTGCAGGAAAATCCACATCAACCCTCGTTTCACATCTTAATACATCAAAACGTGCGGTTTACAGACTTCTCGTAAACAAAAATTTCATCACTTGGTACAAGAGCTATCCAATGATGATTTTGATTGACAAGGGCAATGATGGAACTCTAGTGTAAATCCAGCAATCATTAGAAACATTCTCTTTCCTAATGAGGCAACATTTTGCTTAAATACCACCTTCAATAAGCAAAATTGCTGTAACTGGGTAATTAAAAATCCACTTTGGGTGATGGAGGCGAATACACAATATCCCCAAAAGGTTAGCGTGAGGATTGGAATAGTAAGTAATCGAATTATTGGACCGTACTTTTTGTTGGAACGCTGGGTGGTGAACAGTATCGGGAGTTCCTCTAATTGGAATTAATTCCGGCTTTAGCGGTACTGTTTCCTAATGCAGAAAATCCTATTCGCCCTATCCCAGAATTTGGTTACAGCAAGATGCTGTGCCTCCTCATTATGCACGTTCAGTACGGGAATACCTCTACGACCAAATATTTCCTAAATGATGGATTTGCAGTCGAGGGCCTACTGAATGGCCACACGCACAGTGGATCCGATTAGGAAATTTCTGGCCAAAAGTAAATATAAGTTGAGTTTTTAAACTTTCACGAAACAGGTAAATATCAAGAATTTTAGTAAGGGTAAAGCTTATTCTTGGAATGATAATTCTTATACTTATTCTACTCTCTGTAGGGCCAGAAGCAAAGACGTGTTTAAGCGTACGTTTGTGCTGTGAATTTTCAATGTTTCCTTGCCTGTGATTTTTATTTTTTTAACTTTTCTTTAGTGAAACAGTTATGTCTGATATAAAGAAAAGTAAGGGATATATTTTATGTAGATGATTGACTTTATTTAGGACACTGTGTGTAAATTAGAGAACATTGAGTGCAAGGTTTTAGACATAAAATATAAGTAAATCTATTTTTATTTTTTACAAAATCAAATTTTCTTGCCAGATGAAAATTATGAAAATTAACTAAAACTGTGCAACTGGCAATATAGAAAGTGTTAGGAAAGAGTTTATACATGTATTTCGGCCTTATTGTGCCTCATCAGAACTTTGTATTTTAAAAAAATTTGGTTTATTGAAAATTTTTTCTCCTTATTTGTGGAAACAAAAATGACAAAAAATCAATATTTGAAAATAAGATTAGCAGCTGGAGCAAAGAGGACCAATATCTATCCGAGTTATCACAAACTACGTCCAGCTAAAGAGCAGTGTTATCCTAAAACCGGATCTTTTACTGTATTGGAATTTTCGATGGAGGTGAAATTGGCACTTTTAGACCATTACTGTGTAGCGTATAATTAAATTTCAACAAGAAGTGGTTGAATCTTTACGCGCAAAACTTATTTCTGAGCTGGTTTTGGTATCTACATGGGGCTGTGATTGAAGCACAGGTCACAGTCTGTATAAACAGAAATCTCAAGAAGAAACAATTGATACGGATACGATCATCACGTCTTTTGTTCCATTATTATTACATCCAGTCTCATCGAAAAATACCATTGTTTGGGAAAATCCATGTCCAAGTGAGGTATTGTAGACCGATAAAAATATTGTTCGCCAAAAAAACTTTGTCTCGAAAAGAGATCGCCTATATAGAAGATAAGATTTTATACTTAGAAAAAACTGATGTAGACTTAAACGAAGATAAACAAATAAAAATCCGTCATGAAATATTGTTGACCATGATTGATGGTAAAATTTATAATTGTGCAACATCCACGAACTCTGCTCAAAAGTGCTACATTGTGGAGCTACTCCAAAACAGAAGAACAAATTAGACCAAATTATGCGAATAAAACCAGATGTAACTACTTATCATATCGCTTGGATTTTAAGAATGGCAAGCGAGAGGAAACGTAAAGGAAAAATTGAACGTCCGAAAAACTCAAATTCAAAAAAAATTCCGGGAAGTGATGAGTCTCGTAATAGATCAAGTGCAAGTAGGTGGAGCAGGTGGATCAAGTTATGAAGATTCGGCCAAGATAACAGAATTAAATGTTGATTTGGTCAGACGGTTCGGTGTTATTTTGCAATCACTTTCACCGGGCTTCAAAATTGATGTATCGGCGTTCAAAAAAATATTGCAAAGAAACATTTGCTTTATGCACGCAAGAGTATCCATGGTACTATATGCTAGCTAGCGTGCACAAAATGCTAGTTTAACTCATGCCATTCTACCCATAGGGAATTTGTCAGAGGAGGCGCAAGAATCAAGGAATAGAGACAAGCATTGTAGAAAGGAACACACTAGATAATATTCAAGAATTGTGACTTCACAACAAACTTACGACTATTTCCGTCAAGAAGAAAGACTAGCCTTTCTGCAACTGCTTGTTGCCCCAGAAAAACCAGGCACATCGACACCTGACGACGAACAAATGAATATCTCAACCTCATCTGAAGTCGAAAGTGATTCGAGTGAAGCACAAAGTGACTATGAAAGTGATTATTGAACTCAATAATAAAAACTTTAGTTTCTGAAACGTGTTTATGAACCACACTTTCATTCGATCCTGAATCTTATTTCGAGTGTGGGATTTTCTTATTTTTCCTTGAATTTATATTTATGTTAAATTTGATACGACTCTCGATTTTTATTCAGTTTTCTTTTGGGTTGTCATAAAAGATTCTTTCTTACTACTTTTTCGTTCATTTAGAAGGCGATTAGAAAGCTTATACAGGATGCTTCGCAATTTCGTGAAAAAAAAATAATTAATTAAAAAAAAATTGTTAATTCGGACCCACTGTGGGCTTGCAAGATCTCCGGATTTAACCCCTTTGAATTATTTCCTCCAGGGGTTATTTAAAATCTAAAATTTATTTTAATAGACCTCCAAACATTGAGGAATTAAAACAGAGAATTCGACAAGAAATTCGCTCAGTCACCTCTGAAACGATAGACAATATTCCACATGGGTTTGTCTCTAGATTGGAACTAGGTTTTTGATTAGATTAGGTCTCGCCGTTAACGGGTTGCATTTTTTTTTATTTAAAAGATACAACAAGATCCTTTAAGATTATTACAATCTGATCTTCTAAGTAGATCAATGATCAATGAGTTTTGTACTAACTTAAATTATTACGTTTGATGATTCTTAAACTAAGGTCTTACTCATTAGTTTGCCTTGTGTTCTATTAAATTCACTACACTAAACATAACATGTAGCACAACCCGCATAATATTCTGCTTTGCACTATTCATTCTTTCACTAACTCAAAAGGCTTCGTCCTCTTGAGTCTTCTCATCAGGTTTGTATTGTCTAGGAGCTGGATGGCCTCGACGTTCACATGGTTAAGTAGCCTTTGTTCGTGGCTATTGGCGAATTTAGCGATGGTTTGGTCAACACTATTCATTTGAAGGTCACGATGGATATCTCTGTTTCGACAGTACCAGGGTGCGTCGACGATGTTCCTTAGTCCTTGTTCTGGAAACGCTGGATCACTTGAATATTGCTCTTGCTGGCGCAACCCCAAAGCTGAATGCCATATGTCCAAACGGAGTTTGTTATATGCAGACAACCCGGAATTTCTTCCAAGCAGCCAATATATTTTTTTTTTCAGTTTAATGACTAGTTCTTCGCGTTTCTTTTTGACATGAACTCTCCAGCGGAGTCTGGCGTCTAGAGTCATTCCCAAATACTTAACTGAGTCTGCGTAAGGTATCTGGGTATCGTTGATTCTAATTGGTAGGTTTTGTTTCCGTTTACTAGTAAAGTTTACATGTACAGACTTGTTTTCATTTAACTTGATGCGCCAAGTTTTAGTCCAGATGTTGTTTTTTTGGCAGCCTCTTCATGATCTCTTCCTACAGCAATAACTGCAGTGTCAGCAGCAAATGTTGCTATTGTTTCATGCTCAAGATCAGGAATGTCACTAGTGTATAATAGATAGAGTACTGGACCTAGTACACTTCCTTGTGGGACTCCTGCTCTGATTTCTTTTAATTCAGAATAATCTTCTTGTTTGATTCTAAAGTATCTTTCTGATAAGTAAGACTGTAAGAGTTGTGCATATTATTTTGGTAGAAGCGAGTAAGCTTGTGAAACAAATCTTCATGTCAGACTTTATCGAAAGCTTGAGCAACGTCGAGGAAAACGGTGGAACAGATTTTTCTTTCTTCTAACGATTTTTCAATGACGTTTGTGATCCTATGAACTTGATCAATCATCGAATGACTTTCTCTGAAACCAAACTATGGGTCTTAGTCTCTTGAGAAGTATTTTTTCATATAATTTTGAGATGACTGGTAGGTCTGTACGATGTTACGTCATTAGGAGGTTTACCTGGTTTCGGAATCATAATGACCTCTGCAACTTTCCACATCTTAGGAACGTACTTTAGTCTGAAAGATGCGTTAATAATATTGGCAAGTTTAACTATAGCTTTTCTTGGAAGTTGCTTCAAAACTTAGGTCAAAACCGGTGGCTTTTTTCGGGTTTATGTTCGCATTATTTCATTAGTACTTCCTTTGGTGAAGTGGGTCTAATGATAGTTTCTTCTTGTTCTAGTTCAATCCAGTCTTGTTCTTCTCCGTCATTGGACTGCAATTTAAACATTTAATTTAATTTTAATATTGGCTCAAAAATTAAGTTTGATGTTTTATTTGATGATGATGTTTTAATTGATTGCATATTCCTAAAATCAAAACGTTTAACTACACGTCGATAGTTTCTTCAGGATAAATAATAACCAGTCATTATTTAGTTTATAAAATAAAACATTTCAGAATGCCAATCGAGAGGAATAATATAAATTGGTGGTGGCATGGCTCGAATTTATTTCAGCATTTCAGGAATTGTGAATAATTTGCAAGCCGATTATCAAAGCTCCCAATTATGAAATGATTTAATATTTGTGTCGACAGGAATTCGTTATATACATTTTATATTGACGATTTAATCGTTTGTTTACATTGTTGATTAAATCACGCATTTCTAATTGAAAACACGCCCTCGATATTAAAACGGGAAAGGGGGTAATTTAAGATTTGCAATTTGCAATTGCTTAATATAATAAGCGATCATTTGCATTCAATTTTTTTTTGTTCAAATTGACACCAAACCGCATTTTAATTGAAACACTCCTCCAATACTAATTCACTCTGTAATTAAATTAAATTTACGGAATTTAATTATTTAAACATATATTATGTGCGTACATTGTAATTACCACAATAAGTAGTGAGTGGTTCAGAATATTCAAAAAATTATCTTCGAATTTAATAAACCCTTCAAACAAAAAAAATCATGAGGTAAAGTTTCTTATCTCCTGCAGTAAACCTCATCGACGAAGCGATAAATTAACATCTCATCTTATTTATTTCAAGGGGAACATAAACCTGCCGTAAATAATTCATCAAAACTGCTAAACAAATTAATATAAGCTGCTACTTTAAACGCAGCAGCTGACAGACGCGCCTGTGTACGTAATGGTTTAACAAACGCTCCAAAAAAAAACAAAGTAAATAAAAGGACCGTCATAAAAATAGGTTATCAAAATAAACTGCTAAGGCGTCGCACTTACAGATAGGTGGCCACCGAAATAGAACGCGTTCTATTTCTTCCTGGACTATACTAAAGAGTGGAGTGGTTTCGGCAGTGGCGGCGTATCGTAAAATGTTAATCTCTTTCAGCAAATGTTTTCATTCCTGTAAATATCTAGGAGGACGGAAGATATTTATTTATGTGAAGGAACCGTTTCCATCCTATCTGAGTTGTGATCGTATATTTTGTACCACGAGTGTTTTTCATTTAAATATTTTCAGAGAGGAACGTTAGCTGAAATTCATAGCTTTCTTAATTTTTTACATTTACCATCATGTAACATCAGATACTATAAAAAGGATGGCGCATTTTCTGATGATGTTGATAATTGATAGTGTCTTAAATGTGTGGAGTCTATTATTAAAATGTAAATTTAAAATTACATTTCAAACTACAAACTCGAAAAGTAAAGTACTGGGAAATATTTGAAATCGATTTTCTGTCAGGCCTGAAAGTGAGTCCCACATCTAATTTGAAAGCGGGTTGTGGAACTGATACTAATCTCGCCCTATTATGACGCAGCTATAAAAATATCTTCTCACTTCGCGCCCCAAAATATTCTCACTCGATATTCACGTATATAATTCTTGAGTTATTAAGATGCAATTTATGCTGCTGCATTCGAATCTGTTCCGGTAGAATTGCGTTCTGCAGCTTAAATTTGATTTTGTGTACGTACCTCGGGCGCCGTTTAATTTGGCGCTTGCAGTCTGTGATTTTCGATTAATCGAAGCGTTAATTACGAGCTTCTGTACGTAATTTCTGCTTGACGTATTCGTCTCGCTGTGAGATGTAATGCGAATGATAAATAATCAAGACACTATATGTCTGAGATATCAAAATGAAAACTCGATTTACTTTGTAACTAAAAATTACAGAATAATAATATTAATGATTTAATAAAACTCAAGGTCTATTTTATTCGAGAATATAAATGTGAACTGTAAGGGGGGAGGAATTATTCCTTCGGGATTCTTTCCAAAATATGCAAAATGGTCTTGAAAATAGCAGCAAAAGTGACAACGAGGACGCTTAGTAATATTACACTGTCACAATGACGATGGGCAACCATACATACACATTTGGTACTTAATATTAAGTCTCGATAAGAAAGCGAGCCCGAACACCCATAGTATATCAACCAGCAACAGGAATCAGCGTTCAAAAAATAAAATATAAATATTTTTTAACAAGCGAATAACTCGAAGACCTTTCTGAACTCAATAACGAAAAGTTTTATTTTTTTTGCAGAAAATAAAACTGATTGAAGATTCTTCCCGGAAGCCCCTGTAATAATCCGGGAATGATCAGAGGAAAATTCCAAGACAAATTGGAACAATTACGTGCAAGACTTCCACCTGCCTCGTAACGTGCGTTCTGTGAGAAAATTAAACGTTTTCCGGCTGCCGTAAACGATAGCTCGAGTCAGTCTTAAGAATAATACGAAATAAACGATACTTCTGCCATAAAATTTCTGCTCTGTTAAATATCTCACGAAACTTTCATTAAGTCACTGCCATCGGGGAGGAAACCTCCATCTACCTACTTGTATACTGCCGACTTTTTATTGGTTCATCCACTCATTTAGATCGAATACAACAGGAAAAGTATTGTATTTTAGCTCCTCGCGCACCTCTGTATTTTGCGTACACATATAGAAATCTGGAGTTAGAATTAACTCCAGATTTAATGACAGACGAAGAAACTTTTTGTTTATTTCGTACTACATAACACATCCCTAAATCAGCGCCGTGCAATTACGAAACACCCAGTATATAGGTATTTACGACAGATTTTAAGAAATACATATAAGTGTAATTAGAGATTAACTCAATATGATATTACACAGTCATACGAAAACAATGCAAATTCACGTACGAAATAATTTTATAACAAAAAAAAGTAAGTGAATTTTGCATATTAAATAAAACACATGTTAACCTCTAGTCACATAGCTAACTGGCAAATAAATTTACGTTTTCTCACCCAAATCATGATACTAGATGCTGAGGAATTGACGGATTTTCAGAGTTTCATCACACACTATGACTGCTAGTCACGCCCTTGGACTCTTGCTTATGTACGACTACTGCTTGAATAATATCTAATTTTGAAAGTAAATTCTAATTACGTGCAACCTTGTATGTGGGCTTTCAATTTCACAATTGCCCTATGAGTCATTGTGATTTTCCTAGAATCGACTGTTCTCGTTGATTCAAAATAAACAAATCCTTTTACATAACGGCGGCATTCCCTATGAGTTATCTCGGCAACAGTTTCATAATATGTAATTTTAAATGTAATGTAAAGTCATGACTCATAATGGCAAAGCATGTCGCTTGTTTAGATAATTTTTAGACGAGCGAATTTTCCCGGAATCACGGTGCTCGAGTGCACCCACTTCCAAGTCTGGTGCTTCAACCCAGAGGCTCTCCCATGCGGCTAACCCGGAAAAGAAAGCAGGACAGACCAAAAAAAGGGTAAGATCCGATGGCACTCCGCCATCAGAGAGACCCGTGAAGAAAGGCAGTGCTGCTAGTCAGCCTCCCTCATCTTCAAAGACAGAGAGGATCGTGGTTGCGGGTAAAACCACAGCAGGATCCTCTAAAAGACCGCCTGGTGGCTATAGAGAGGCTGTTAATAAACACCTCTACAGGGATGGTCGCACTCGGGTGAGATCCTGAGGGTCATATGCGAGGACGATCATTCCTTGGCTTGGTTGAAAAAGACGGTTGGCAACCTCTCACCCCTGTGGGAGGCTGCACGTCTGGAAGTGGTACAGGTGGACCAGCTTCCCAGGCTCTGGAAGGCGACACTATGGATTCCGGGTGAACCGGAAGAAATGGAGGTCGTTCAAAGGCGCCTGGAGGTGCAGAACCCCTGGACAAAAAACTCTAGGTGGCGCATCTCTCATAAGGCCACTCGTGATCAACCTCTGGGGAGGCTGATCGTTTTTGGCGTTATGGATGACGCCGTAAAGGAGATCGACAGCAAAGGGGGGAAGCTAAATTATAAGTTCACCTCCTTAAAGATCAAAATACAAAGGCATTTCGAACGACAGACGACTTCAGTTCCAAGTACACCAACCACAACTGCAACAAACACAACAGCAGCAAGAGCAGCAAATAAAAGCTCCCACCAACCTCATGGAGACTGAGGCGGTCGAACCTCCGGTTGGGATACCTCAGATCAGTGAAATGTGGTGGGATCTGTTATAAACTCCGTCACCGGATTCCCATTCCGATAACTGAGCTTAAAAAAGTCTAACCTTCCCCCATAAGTCCCAATGGCGGGAATACACATTAAACAATTAAAACTGCATCACTGCCGGGCAGCTGCAGCAACCTTATGCAGTCACCTTGGTAGTAAGCCGGACATTGTTTTAATTCAAGAACCCTGGGTAGTTAAGTCAAGGGATTCTGGTCTGAGCAATCTGCGAGGTACAAACTTTATAGACAAAAAGCAAAACAATCATAGGACATGCACTTATGTACCGGGCAATTTTCAAGCCCTCCTAGTACCGAGACATTACGGTTGTTCAAATAAATTGTGACATGAAGGGAGAAAATGAAATCTTTCTGGTGTCAACTCACTTCCCAGGAGATTCAACTAATCCCCCTTCCACTGTGGAGATGAAGAGAAACAAAAAGCATCTTATAATTGGACGCGACTCAAATGCACACCACACTGTATGGGGCAGTGCCAATATCAACCCACGGGGAAGATCACTACTGTAAAACCTTTCCGGTACAACCATGGAGATACTTAATAGGAGTAGCGAACCTACTTTGGAAGTTCCCGATGCCAGAGAGTAATTGATATTACTTTGGCTTCCCCCGGTATCTCCAACAACATAGAAAACTGCAAAGTCTCACATGAAATTACCATGTCAGACCACAGAATGATTAGCTTCAAAATTAAAAACTGCGAAACTACTCCCAAAGAGTACAGAAATCCGAGAACTACCGACAGAGCGTTTTATCTGAAGTTCCTGGAGGCTAGACTTCGGATTCCTCCTGCCTCTGAAAAAATTCAAACAATAGTAGAGCTACAAAGAGAAGTTGATTTTCTTGAAGACTCTATTACAAAATCTTTCGAACAGGCATACCCGGTAAAGACAGTCAGGCACGTCAGCCCACCATATGGTGGTGCAAACAGCTTGATGAACTGAAATCTACCCTGGGCGTACAAACGCCACCAAAGACTGTATAAAAAGGAGATCAGGGTAAGACAGCGAGAAACATGGAGATCTTTCTGCAACATAATTGAGACCACCAGAGATTCTGCTCCCAAAAGACCCACATCAGCAACCTGGATGGTTCTTTTACCATCAACATTGAAAAAAACAGCAAAGATACTGATGAATACGCACTTTCCAGGTTGCAATATCAATTCTGTACCTGCATAGGTGGGGGCTCCCGATACACTCCTAACGTAGGAGGATTGGGAATTTGCCGGCCATGTAGTAGGGAGAGAAAGGACAATCTGGGCAATTACAACCTTTCACCCGTTTAAATCGCCAGGATTAGACGGTGTTTTTCCAAAAGGACTATTCTCTCGCAAAATCCTATCGCCCAATTACTCTCACATCCTTCTTTTTGAAGACTTTGGAGAGACTATGTAATAGGTTCATAAGAGAGGGGGCTTTGGCCAACAAACCCCTACATCATAAACAACATGCCTACTTAGTAGGTAGATTCACAGAATCCGCACTACATTCTGTAACTGGGCGGATAGAAAAAGCTATAAATAACAAAATGTTCACCTTAGGAGTATTCATAGACATAGAGGGTGCGTTTGACAGAACCACCATCAACAGTGTCGAACGGGTACTACGTGAACATGAAGTAAACCACATTCTTCGGGAATGGATTTTACAGCTCTTGAAACATAGAGTGGTACATGTTACTGTTGGAAACATGTCTATTAGGGGAACGGTAAGCAGAGGCTGTCCTCATGGTGGCGTTCTATCAACCCTACTATGGGACATAGTAGTGGACAGCCTCCTCCGTCGACTTAATGGAGCAGGCTTCTACATAGTAGGATATGCAGATGACATAACTGTCCTGCTTAATGGAAAATATGAACAAGTGCTGTGCAACTTAATGAAAACCAGTACTCACATTGACCGAAAACTGGTGCGCAGAACACTCTTTGACGATCAATCCTTCAAAGACGGAAATAATTCTGTTCACAAAAAAGAGGAAAGTTGAGATCCGAAGAGTCCCTAAACTTTTCCAAACTGGGAGTCTGAATTGGAGTAAACTGAATTGGAGTAAACATATTAATGTAAAAGTAGCAAAGGCATGTGTCGCTTTTTGGCAGTGTCGCCGTGCAATGGACGGAATTTGGGGATCATCACCAAAAGCCGCTCTATAGCTGTACACTGCCGTAATTGGTCCCATATTTTGCTATGGAGCGTTGGTCTGGTGGCCCAGAGCCCGACATCGACAACAGCATCGGAGCTTTCGCATGTACAAAAGCTTGCATGCATGAGTGCTACCGGTGCGCAGAAAATCACCCCAACTGCCGCCTTGGAGGCCATTCTTGGCCTCCCTCCTCTGAACATATATGTGGAGAAGATGGCACTGGGATCAGCCCTAAGGCAGACAGCTCAATTTGTAGAGGTTATAACTTGGAATTCGCAGTGCCCCTCTGTAGGACGTTCTTGGCTTCATTGAAAGAGTGGGATGGCTCGAAGAACGCTGACAATCAAACACTGCTGAAGATGGGTGTAGTACAATGGGTCCAATTTTGGCCTAAGTGCACATGAATTCTTATTCACCCTCCTCACCAATCCAGAATCCAGAATCTAGAAGTAACACCTTTAGGATAACATTTTTACTTTTTTAGATGAAATTCGGTGATGATTTTACTATTTTTATCTCTTACTTATTGAATTAATGAATTACTTATGGCTAATATGTTTACTGTACGGTGTTAAACAGGAGTTGAGCTTATCCTTGTTGGAGTAAAATTGTATCACTTTTTTTTAAACACGTGTTTTTAAACGCATTTTAATCGGAAAAATATAACAAAACACTAAATTTGTTAAGTATTACAATTTTTCAGGTAAAAGTTAATCCATATTGCAGCACCAATTAAGAGGAGGATAATAATTTATCACAATTATTTTGTGTATATGAATTTCCAACATTCATATTTAACGTCATTCGTCGCTTTCCCGTCATTAAGTAATTTTCATCTGATTATCAGAGAGTGTTTTAAGTAAACTTTGCGTCGCTCGTGTATTCGGATGGATGTCAAAGGCTAAATCAGTTTAAAGCTTTCACAGTGCAACGCGTTAATATTAGCGCCTTAGCGTTTCTGTCGGCGTTTTATCCCATCCGTAGGGGCGGAAGAGAAAGCGAAAAGCTCGCACGCACCCAAAGGTCGGCGAAAGTGCAAGCCAGAGAGAAGTCGTTTATAATTTACGGATGGCGAAGAATGGCAAGGAACAACGCGAAAGCGTTCAGTCGGCGTTGAAGGAAATATAAATCGTACATGTTCCAGACGTGTATATTGAATTTACATATTAAAACACTGTAGGTGGCATATTTACGGTTCCAGCTTTCGTAGTTTTAAGAGGGGGAGGAGAGGGGGTAGGTCACCGAAATTTTCTTTTTCACAAATTTGCATTTCGTTCCGGCTACTAAATTGTAGGACGTAGCAAGGAAATGCTCTACGAATAAGTTATGGAAATACCAATTTGCATGACAAGTGCAATTTTAATTTGCCATTTTAATCTCGTTTTCAAACGAAGTGCAGCTCAATATTTTTTTAATGAAATTTCTGGAAGCAAAAGAAAACTACATCAATCGGTGGCGGCACCACCACCAAAATTTTTTCGTAAAATGGATTTCGTAACTTCGCATATCCCGTAACAATACACCCCTTCTGAGATAAAAAAACTACAAATAATTGATCGCCCAAATTAGAGAGATGCCTCCCTCGCATCCGCCCCAGGAACAGATGTTAATAGGGAGGTTGATGTATATCACGCTATAATGAACATACCATCCGTCACGGCAGTTGTTCATCACAATCGTGACGTTCGCGTGCAAGTAGAATTATTACGACCACTTCTACTTATTGCATACAATCACTTAAAATAATTAATTACGGCATTTACATTCAGCTGTATCGCTTGTCGCAAGGCAAAACTATGAAATAAATTATGGCGGCCGTTTGCGAAATGGTAAATGAGATAAAGCCGGCGGAAGGCGATATTTTATTTTAATGCCGCAGATTTTATAAGAAGTATATAAACGAGAGGTGCATTAATTCAACCCTATTTACATGAATTTATGGTGGAATGCTTTCATTGTTATTGCGCCATTTTAAGATACTATTACATTTTTCCTTGCACTTTCATAGCTTTAATTGAATTGGCTGCCGGTTGGAATCGCGTCACGACTGCTTCTACTGCTGACGTTTCGTTTTCCATTGCAAAAAATTCGTCCTCAGGGTTGCTGCTACTGTTGGCGCTGTTGCAACACGCGGTTCCAACTGGAAGACAATTCAATTATGGACAACGGCGTGGAAGCCTGCAAGTTAAATTTTCATGGTTTATCATCATTGAATATGTCATCTCTTTCGTTATAATCAAAAATCAAAGGAACGTCAAGGAAGGAAAACGACAATAACATGATCATAACCATAATCTCAAATGTCAAAGAACACTTGAATATCTTGGAAAAATGGGGACTTTGGACTTTGGACTCTCTCGCGTCCTTAGACAAATCTACATATGTACGAGGAATTCCAAGTCTAACGAAGATAGATAGATAGATAGAATATTTTATTTCAATTGTATATGTGTTTAATACAAAAAAAGAGTAAACAATTTTTCTTAAATACATTACAATTCAGAGCATAAGATCGATTTGATTTATTTCTAGCAAAGAAGACCATAAAATTTTCATAAATAAATAAAATTCCGGGCCCGGGTTATTCACGCCTGTCCAACTTTATTCACATTAGCGATGCGGCTCTGAATTTTGTTAGACACGTCGAAATCTATCGCGCCATCAATCCAAGGATGGATGCATTATGCATTTTTCATCCACTTCTTGCACACTTATCCTCCGTGTGCGACGCGAAGACGTACGTACGGCTGTTACGACCAAGACCCAAACGTCGATATAATCATCGCGAACACTGTGTTGCATACATAGGTCTTTGAACCCTCGCAAACTTGCTAATCAAGGAATTATGCGATACGGTGCTAATCGTATTTAACAATTTAAACCATTGAGCGAGCACCGAGTAGATTGATGGGTGAAATATGCTAAAGACCTAGTGCGCGTTTTATACTGAACGTGAGTACATTTTGCAACAATTTGTTGAAATTCCGGCTCAGAATTTGGCTTTCCGCGACGCAATAAATATCGGCGTACCGTATATTTCATTTCCCTTCTTTTATCCCTTTCCGGGAGATCTCTGGTAATCCTAGAGCTTTCCCATCTTGTCAGACAATAAAGTAGATTATATAAGTCGGATGACCGGGGTTAATTTCAGATGGAAATTCCTCCTTTTTGTTGGAATTAAGCGAGATTCTTATCTGATTACTAGATTGTGTCTTTCGTGTGATTCAATTATTTTAAATTCCCTGGTACTTCCCGTTTCGTTAACTCAGCTACTGAAAGATTATTAAAGAGAACTATTATGCACAAATAGAGCTACTTCTTGTTAATTAGAACGAACTGTAATGTTAATTGAACAAAAAATCAAATAAGAAATTTAATGTAGTAAAGCAAACGTAAGAATCATAATTTAAGCATACAAATCCAAAACTGCTACAGAAAATTATTTTTTTCTTCTACTTCTTCATTCTTATGTGCGTCACATAAAAATAATAAATAATGAAACTTTGCAAGTGTTGTCATCAAAAGCATTAAAAAATTGAAGCCCGCATAAAGCAAATTGCCAAATAAATCTCCTTTATGACGCCTTTGCATTAAACTACTTTCGAAGAAAATACGATAACGTAACCTCCCCTTAATACATATTTAGCCTGTTTACATGTATTTATGTGAAACCCGGGCTAAAGTAATCTAATCTTTCGCGCGGAATGCACGCCGCCCAAAATAATAGCCCGAATTCAATTTTCAGGATTTTGGTACATGCGGTTTGTTTGAATTTTGCGATGACAAAATTATTTTAGAACTTAAAAAAAGTAAAACCTGAAGTTTTTAAGTTCACGACTTCAACTAAAAGCGTTTATGTTAGTGTGTTAGCAAATTGTTTAAGTGGAAAGTTTCAAAAAGTGGAACTTATTTGGTTATCCGTTGCACTAAAGTCAAACGTGAATTTTTAAAAGGCGTAAAATTATGGTTTCACATAACTATGTTATGTTACCAACTGTAAAATTATCCAGGGTGAGTTACTAAGTGTCATGACTGCCCTGACTCAATAAAATTGCAGCAGCATATTACGTTATGAAACAGTCGCTGAAGTAATTGATAGGAAATACCGCCGTTATGTAAAAGAATTTGTTTATTTTGAATCAAAGAGAATAGTCGATCCTAGGAAAATCACGATGACTCAAGATTGCGCGTTATTCGAATTTCCGGTATAAACCATATATTTTCAAGATTACATATCAATCAGCTAGTAATCATGTGGTCGTGTATATCACCAAGAATCCGATGGCGTGAATTGTAGTCATGTCATGTCATAGTATGTGTTCAAATTTCAAATTGGGATGAGAAAACGTAAATTTATTTGCCAATTAGCTATGTGATTAGAGACTAACCTTAGCTTTATTTAATACGCAACATGTAGTTACTATTTTTGTTATAAAATTATTTTGAACGTGAATTTGCATTGTTTGATATAGTCATACTTTGTGTAATATCATATGGAGTTAATGTTGTTTTTGAATCAAAGAAAGCGTCAATCCCAGGAAAATCACGATGATTCATAAGGTATACGTGAAACTTAAAGCCCACCTGGAAGGTTGCACGTAATTAGAATTTTCGGTATAAACCATATACTTCCAAGATTAGACATCAGTCAGATGTTTAATTCTATTTAATAAGTATGACCTAAGCAAAACTATTCAGCTTTCAACTTAATGTATGCTATTCTTATTATACCAGTTGACAATCAAATGTTTTTCTAAGTTTTCCACATTGAATTTTTGCCGTCTATCTAACAATTGTTGTCAATGTTTAATTAAGAAGTTTAGAATTTAAGAGAGCTTATACATTTTCAGTACATCTCTAAATCACGAACACGTTTGTTTACTTTGTCTATGGTTTGGTAATATGATACAGGGATACGTTTCAGGCAGAGGGATGTAAAAAATAGAGAAGGTAGAGCAGGCAGTCTCCGGGTGGGCTTTGAGTAAACGTATTGGAAACGAACGAAAAATACTGGCGCTTACAAGTGTTGTTAATAAAATGTACTAGATGTTTGATAAAGGTTTTCTGTGGAATATTTGGCCTTGAGAAGGCGATAACTTGCCAGAGATAATATTGGCCTCGAGATGGCAATATTTTGGTTAAGATAGTTTCTCAATACTTCAACCTAGATTAGGCGAAGTGTAAGGACCGTCGGGCGTGGTGGAGTTCTGGGCACTCGTCGAGAATGGTGTTGTATTTTCACTAGCAGTACGACATCGCTGGGGAACAATCACAGTGTAGCAACACTGTTAAGGTAACGGTGATGTCATACCTGATTTCATGGATTGCATTGTGCTTCCCAAGAACGGTCTTGACTTGGTGTTGACTGTGCTTAGACCAGTGTGGCTAATACTATAGGAGGTAGTAGCACCAATGATTCTGAGAACGTGCGCTCGGAAGGCAAGGTATGCTAATGTCCACATGGGGCTCGTCTTTATGCATGCGAAGTATGAAGATGGACATTCGAGGACACCTTCTCCGTGAGTTTCTTTATCTACAGAGAGCTGCAGCGTCTAAATTCGCCGCTGGAGTAGGTGGGGCCGAAAAAGGGTCCCGGTAAGTAAAATGTTCCACAACGTTGAGTAGATGCTCGTAAATGGTTATTTGTTATTTTGCATGACACGCTTATCAAATCAAAGAGCCCGGAAGTTAAGACGTTTACCCCCAGCTCTACAGTTATCGAGAAAGAGAGAAAGAAGCATGGAAAAAGACATCCACCGACGTGATGGGTACATACTTAAATGCTGCAACATGATGAGAATCTAAATCCAAATCTAAATCTGCGCTATTAGTTTTCGCTAACTATTTTGTGCTAATCAAAAAAGATTTTGGCATAATATTATTATTTAGAACACCAACTAATAAATTTGCAATGTATCGACTAGTGACATCAGTCATTTCATCAGCAATATTATAAAGAAATTGATCCCTAATACAATATTTTATGTCTCGAATAACATTATTGTAAACTGAATTTACATAGTTCTTTCTTAACGTTCTTTCGTAAGATACACTTTTATTACAAAATTCTTCCATAAAGGATTTCAATTTATGATTTTGTACCTTATTTGGAGGAATATTTGCACTTAATAGTGTTTCGCACAACCGCAAATTAAAATATTCTTGATCCGTTGAAGTTGAAGACGACGAAATACAATTTTGTAACGAAGTCTAAAATTTTCGTCTTCTTCAGTTTCTCGCACCCACTTTTGTCTCCCGGTCGCGATGTGTTGTTCAATTTGTGATTTTTTTCTCACACTTTACCTTTAAAATAAATACTAGATAAATAGGCAAATAATAAATAAATAATAAATAATAGATAATAATAATCTTATTATATACCATACATACATGTAATCAAAATTTAAAAACTTTCAAATTAATATTTAATGTTTCTTAATTAATGTAAATTAATGGGCCTCGTAAAAATGTAGAGGAAAAAGAAACTTACCACTTTCCCACAGACCTTGCAGAAAACTTCTTTTTCCAAAGTGGGCTCTGGATGATTTTTAATCCACAGAGACACATTTGATATTTCGAATTTTATAAATTATTTGGAAAGTGAATTTGTATTGTTTCCATGTGATATCATCGTGACTTTGTGTAATATATATTGAATTAATCTGTAATTACATTTACATGTATCTCTTAAAAATTATTGTAATTGTTAATCGATGATACCTACATGATTTCGTTCGAATTAATGTTTTAATTATTCTATTTAGAATTTCGCTTTATGCCAAATCCTTTAATTTGAATTATAATTGTTTTCTTACTCTGAATATATACCTTTATAGAGGATGATTCAAAATAAGTGTCCAACGCGTTAGGGGCGTACTTACTAAGATCATGTAAGTACGAAATTGAAAGAAATAAATTTATCGGAAGCATTTGAAAAATAAACCTCTTGTGAATCCTAAATCGAAACTGTTTAAATACCACTGATGGCTATTAGAATGTGATACGTGCGGCGCCTATAAAATTACGTAAGAAACACCTCCCTTCCCCGAGACATCTTTTTATAATAATAAATTTTATTAGCAGCGTCAGCAACTGTAGCAATAAACGCGTAGTAAAAATAAATGAACAAATTCGATGTCCGCAATAATGAATTGTCCGTTATAAATTCTTTCCGCATAAATAAGGTCATAAATAAAAACGTTTTTAGTTTCAGTGCAGGGTGAACGCACGTGTTTCGTTTTATTTTTGCAAGAGATTATTGCTTTCGTGACACAATACAGCTATCCCAGTGGACACTAAACAATTTACATCTGAATCTTCAACTAATTTTATCTCAAAAACTATGCATAACAGACCCCCCCATGACTATAGTTTTTTTTGTTTTGATTTCTCATGTCTTACCTGTGGTTAACGCGTCGGACACTTATTTTGAATCAGCCTGTATATTATATCTAAATCTTATTAAAAGAAATTTCGTCAATCCCGAAAAGTATGTGTAGTGGTTGGCATGGGCTAAAATTTCATTCCATTTAAAAGGGGCGCTAAGGACGATTCCTTGCTTAAATCTCAAACCAGAAACGTACAAACAAAGGAATTGTGACTTGGGTCTTTTATGGTTTGATTAAAATTTTGGTAAAAGAATGAAGAGGAGAATTGAAGAAAAATTAATTGAAACATAAAATTTGGACTAAAGGAGCATAGCGTCTCGACAAAGATTTCTAAAATTGATTACAAACAAGACGAACAAATTCACATTATACCAACCCCGTCTTCTATCCTTAATTAATTAATTCACAAACATCTACGACATACATGAGCACTTTAATATCATTAAGAACAAGCAGGTGTTCGCTCAGAAGCATCAGATTTCTTTCCCTCCAAGCTATTTCACGTACGACGTCCGTCGGTTTGGCGTACTTTAAAGACTTGAAACGCAATACTATTCTGCGGTGGTTCTGTAAATGGACATTAATTACCAGCGGTTACTATTCACTATCATCATCAAAAGGCCTATGCCTACAGGCTTTAATTGGGTGTTCCCCGCTTTTGATTCGGTTTTAGATCAATTCAGATTATGTAGCATGATACAACATATCATAAGATATTACTCATTAGATGCTTCTTCTTTAAATTGATGCATGAACATTACACCTGATAAATAAACATTTATAATTAAAATGAGTTAATATTTTAGATGGTGTTCGTTTCTTTTTTCAGGTTCAGTTCACTATGCGCCGCAAGGTGATTATATATCTCAAGATCAAAAACCTTTAACTCCAGTGAAACTGCGGAATTAAATTTTAGTCTGCGTGAAAGATGGAAATGATTAAATTGAGTGAACATTTCAATTTGGCGCCGGGGCAAGGGGAAAGTGATAGGAAAATGAATTTAACCGAATTGAAATGTCCTGCGATCTCCCCGGAATCTTCCCCGAATTAATATTTGTTTACCCGAAACTGACTCGAACTTCCACATCAGACGGAGCTCTTTTATTTCCGGTTTGTTTGTCTTTCTAGAATTACGCTCGGAAAATATTTAATATCTGGTCGAACTTGGGGAGATTAAAAATGAAATCGTAAAAACGCCGGGTTTATTTGAGAATCCTTTTGTTCTATTTGTTTATTTATTTATAAGGTCCGAGGCACTTACGGCACCTAGGAAGATGCAATTGTAGCGAAGGCGTTTCAGGAAAGTGTCAATGAAAAGTTTCTGAATGGAGGGATAGATTGAATGGGTGTCATCTCCTAAAGCTTTCACATCTTTCCTTTCAAACATTTACTGAAGGCTTTCGTTTTTCAATCGACAAAGTCCACATTAAAATTCCTTAGGAGACACTTGGGATTAGATTAATAAATTAAAAAAAGAAGACACAATTTTAATTAACATTGATTAGTTTATTAGTATTTGATGCGGCTTGTTAAATACTAGAATTCGAAAACGATTTGTTAAAAATTACAAATAAAAAACGATTCTGAAGTGTAACTTCGCCGAAAATTCACGACGCATATTCACTTGGAAAGTTAAAGCCTCCAAGTTTCCCTTAATAAAGTTTCGAATTAGGTACCTGACTTAATCTTTCTAATTACGTAATGACTTCTCCGCCTCGTCATTACACATCAAAAGTTTCGGCGGAGACCTTCCTGGGTACAAATTAAAACAAAGCTTCCGCCCATCGGTTTCCTCTTCTTTAGCCGAGGCCGTTAATGTGAAAACTTCGGCGGAAGAATTAAAATTCATGGCTAACTAAATATTGCAACAATAATAACTTTCGACGTTCATGTTTAATTCAGTTTGGAAATTTTCAGCGAAATTGCTCGGCTGTGGCACCCACTAGCATGATATAATTTAAATTAACTTTACATTTTAAATATTAATCGAACGCTAACAGACATTAGATATTTATAATCGCTTGTAATTAGTTTATTTTGCTTATTCTATTGCAATATAAATAAAACTATTACTCTTTTCTTCTTATTAGTAGATATACCATAAGGGACACTCTGAGTCACTTTCTTATGGAGATTTTACGTGTGAAACTCGCATGTATGGTTGCCTATTTTGCGGCGATTCGTATGGTAGGAACCGTGGAATGAAGAAGTTGCCTAAGTGCAAGGCGCACAGAAGTCAAAAGTCATCGGACTAGAGTTGCTAAAACTAGAAAAATTTCTTCTATTGATCTAGGAAAATCGTAATAATTCACTAAAATTTATTGCTAATAATACCAATACGTCATCTGTTCATTACATTCTGCATAGTCGGCAATGATATTTGCTAAAAGGATGCATTCAACCAGTGTTGCCAATCATAGCGATTTATCGCTACAATAGCGACATTTTTAAGCCCGTAGTGACCAACATAGCGGCGTCTGCCGCGAAATGAATCAAAATTACCGACTTTGTACGAATATCTTTAAAATTAATTCAAAATCGGGTGGTAATCAAGTGAAACGTTTTGTGTTGGATTTTTATTGCTCCCACAATATACCACGCGATCAATTAAATTTGTAATTAAAGTAGGCGGAATTTTCTTTATACGGTTGCGCACCTTGTCAAAAGACCAGCTGTGTAAATTAGAGGTTATGTAAATATTTTGACGTTTATAGAGTTCCCATGTTCACTCATTTTAATTTAAATGAAGTGAAGCACTAGAAAATAATGCAGTTTTAGTGACAACCATAGCAAATATTGAAAATGTCAAAAATCTTGAAGCGTCACTTTGACCGTTCAAACTCAAATTAAGCTGTTAACAGTTAGTGTTGCCAATCTAATTCAAAATTCATCGCCTACTCTAAACATAAATTTAAATGTTCGCGTGGTACTTATACCTGTATTTTTTTCTTACAAATAGAAAACAGATAAATCTTTTAAAAAAAACAGAAACAAAAGACGGTCGATTTTACAGCGCAATTCGGTAGATCAGAATAAATTTACAAAAAAAAGAAAACAATTTGAAAAGAATAATGACAAAACATTGAAAACAAAATCTATTTAAAAAGAATAATAAAAACAAAAAATGATGTATTTTACAAACAATTTAATAGATTAACATTTTTTTTAATAGAAAGAACCATGAAAAAGTAAAAAAGAGATAAATGAAATAATAGAATTTTTTAAAAAATACGAACTAAACAATATTTCAAAATCAATAATAACAAAAGACAATCGGTTTTACAACACACAGTTCGTTGATTAATAAATTAAAAAGAAATTGGAATCGAAGGAGAGTAAACAAAGGAAACAAGTGAACAGAATTTTAAAAAATGTATAATAATACTATTAAAAGCAAAAGACACAACAAAGCAGAAGTCAGTAGATTCGTAAATTGAAACAAACGAAAAAGAACTTTCGACATGTTTCAACAGATGGCGCTATTGTACGTCTTACAATCAGACTTCGAACATTTCTGAGCGTTACCGTGATTACGCAACGAATGGGCACTTTTCATTGATACTCATATTGCGTCACCATGGCAACGCTCAGAAATGTTCGAATGTATATCACAATAGATTTTAAAACATAGACACTGTGAAATTATGCGGAGCGTATTCCTGCTATACACACAGATTGTGCATATTAAATCGTGACTCCTGAAAGCTTTATAAAAGGCAATCCGAAATATGAAAGTAGAATTGGTTTCCTGTTTTAAATTCTATTTAATGTTAAATACATTAAATATTTAGCCGCAAATATACTTGTATCTTTAAAAAAATTGTTAGAAACCATTATTCGCGAATTTTTATTATTTAAGTTAAGGAGAGACAATTTGACCACATTTTATATTTTGGTAGCGAAATCAGCGATAAAGAAGGAATCGGAATATAACATGGGGAATTTACTTTACAGGGTGGACCATATTCGACACTTTTAATAGGAAACACCAATTTTTAGAAGAATTAGACAAAAACTGACCGTATTTTGATATTTTGTACCGCTTAGGAGCTAGAGAGCATTTTTAAAGATTCTGCGATTTCTATAAACCTTTATAACTTTTTTGTTTAAGAAAATTTTTGATTACTAAATCAAATTCATGCAGAATTTATTGCTCCAAATTATTTTTTAGAGTGCTCAATATTTGAGATATAAGCAAGAACTTTGATTTTTTATATGGAATACTCTATATATTTTTACATTTTTGAAAGGAGGATAAGATTATATTTACAAAAATATAAAACACTTGACTTCATGAAGTCTTGGGTTGGTATAAATATTATAACATGTCATATTTCTCGTAATTTTTATACATGTTTAAATATTTCTCTAAGCGTACTTCATAGAGATACTAAAATTCTAGAGAAATGCAAATACTGTAAGAGATTGCGTCAAACTTTGACAGCGGCCTACCAGGAAGTTACAAAAACTTAAATTGCTTAATTATCGTAATCCATAACCTACTGCCTGCTTCAATGCTGTAAAAACAATTTTTGATTAATACTTTGAAGCTCTATATCTCAAAAACTGTTCTTCTAAAAATAGGTATTTCCTATTATAAGTGTCGAATTTGGCCCACCCAATACACGTAGTTGTGTGCAAATTTATTTCTTGTAAATGATTAAAAATTTTAAGATTTTCCTATTTATATTCTACATATTATCTACGGACAATCACAGAATGGACTGCAGTTCAAGCGAAAGTGAAGATAAAACGTAGTAGGTACTGTAGGTAGTAATAGTGAAACTCCTGATTAACTTCATTCTGTTAGAAAATATGATTTATTTGTAATATAATTTTTATACTGCTATTTCGTGCTTTTTGAGGTAGCTGGATAAGACTCCTTTGTTATTATCATTATTAATAAATATGTAGCAACTGGATTTTATATTATTTAATACCGTTTTAGGAAATCTCTTTTTTCATATCATCTAGGAAAAACAATTAAAATTAAAACAATAAACAAAAATTATTAAAATTTAATTTTTGGATCGAAATTTATTGGCGCCATCTATGGTTAGAATCGGATACTACTCCAAGCATACTTAACCCCTTTTAGCTATTAATGATGCAACCAGCAATACACCTGTGACACACCTACAAATTGAGACGCCTTGATGACGTCACCTAATTATTAAATGTTTACATCAACAAACTACCTGTTCTTCGCCATCCAAGCCGCACCTGAGCACGTAAGTGGCCCACATATCTCTTTCAGCACTCGAGAGGCAGAACATAAAGCTCCCCCCAACATGTGAGTCTTTCCCTCCAGCTCCAACCCGCTCTCACATGCCTTACCTCCTATTAAGCTTAATTGAGTGTAATTTAAGTGGGATTTATAAGTCAAACGTAATTGGAGTCGGAATTTTAATCGCAATTTTAACCGGAAGAATCGCAAGGTACTATTTTATAACTGATCGCAATCGGCGTCATAAGACTGTTGTCAATCAAATTTGTGAATTGGTTATTTAACCTACAAAGTTGAGATACGCGAAAATATACAGGTGCAAACAAAGGTAAGTAGTTGTAAATAAATAATAGGTATAGTAAACCATTTGAGACTACTGATTTAATTTGTTGTTAGGCATATAAAATATGGATGTGCAAACCAAGACGGTTGTAGCTCTGGGCGGCAGTTTCTTGTTGCTTACACTCTATTATTTACAAATACGTCTTAAGAACAGAAGTGATAGGAAAGCCAGAAGATTTAAGACACGTCCTATAAATTGCAACAGAAAGAGAAAGGGCTTTTTTATAACAACATTGTTGCCTATGAAACACGTAGATCCAGAACAATTTTTTAAATATACACGAATGAACTTGAAAGTGTATCAACAATTTTGTGATTTATTAAAACCGTACTTCCATGTTCGACTTCAGACACCTGATGCTATAACATTTGAAGAACGTGTAGCAGTCACATTACAGTAATGGTGTAATTTTTTCATGATAGATAAGTAGTT
This sequence comes from Serrognathus titanus, assembly GCA_039766575.1. NCBI lineage: Eukaryota > Metazoa > Arthropoda > Insecta > Coleoptera > Lucanidae > Serrognathus > Serrognathus titanus. The sequence goes on from CM077911.1 coordinate 5,112,716, forward strand.
TTGAATAAAATATATTTTCAGCTATTTGTCACAGGGATCTTCCATGCAAACAATAGCTTGGAAATACCAAATGGGACTTGCTACAGTCCATAAAATAATTATTGAAATGTGCAACGTGATTTGGAAAGCTTTGATGCCTATATATTTAAAAAGTCCAGACAATGCTGAAGAGTGGTTAGCAATCTCAAAAGACTTTTTTGAAAGATGGAATTTTCCCAATTGCCTAGGTAAAGATTTTTCAATAATGGAAAAATTAGGTATTTTTACTTGTGTGTTCTGTCAATATTAAAAGACTGCAACCTCAAGTTGAGTCCTGTGGTTTAGGTTATTTTAAATTAATTGCTTTATACAGGTACACACATTCTGATAAGCCTCAAAGTCATCATTAACTGTATTTCTTTCTTCCATTTTTGTGAACACCCACAAATAAAAACACCTATCATTGAGTGCCTTTACCAGACGTAATTGCTTGGGATCTGCTTGTAATTATTTTAAAATGTAATTAAATTAAACTTGATAATGTTTACCGGAAAATCACATGCAGACTGCAAGCTGACGACAAGCAATCATGTTTGGTTGAACGAACTCATTACAACTGCTAATATTTTGTCGCTATTTATCGTAGGTGCAATTGATGGAAAACATATAAACATCCAAGCCCCTGCAAACTCTGGATCTCAATATTTTAACTATAAAAAAACTTTTAGTATAGTGTTACTGGCGTGTGCTGACGCAAAATACAAGTTTGTTCTGGTAGACATTGGTGCCTATGGTTCTGGAAGTGATGGAGGTGTCTTTCGTGACTCTGTGTTTGGCCAATCTTTTGACAGAGATGATATACATGTTCCTGCTCCAGCAAATCTGCCTGGTACAAATATTGCAGTTCCTTATGTACTTGTAGCTGATGAAGCCTTTCCTTTGAAAAATTACATCATGCGACCCTTTCCTGGTCGTAATTTGTTGCTACAGCAAAAAATTTATAATTATCGGTTATCAAGAGCAAGAAGAATTGTTGAAAATTGTTTCGGAATTCTTGTTGCAAGGTGGCGGATCTTAAAAACAACAATCAATGCAAAAGTTGACACAATTGACAAAATAGTAAAAGCGACAGTTTGCCTGCATAATTTTTTACAAATTGAGAATCAGTCTCAGTATTGTCCTCATGGATTTGTTGATTCACCAGATTTATCTGATGGACAGTGGAGGCAAGAAACTGATGGTTTAAGATCTGTAGGACGCGTGGCAGCAAATAACCCGCAAAGAACGTCAGCTGAAATCAGAAATGCTTTTATGAATTATTTTTCTTCTCCACAAGGAGCTGTACCATGGCAAATCGACCGTGTTCAAGAGGGAAGGGAACCACAAATTTAAACTAAATCTGTAATAAGTATATTTGCAATTAAAGATTATATTTATATAAAATCTGCATGATTTCTAATTTTACATTGCTTTTATTCTTCTGATCAAGTTCTTTCAATGATAAAGCTACATACTTAGCAAATGCAACATCCGAATCCTCTGTAGGTTGTTCTCTTATAAAGTTTTGTAACGCATCAGCTGTATTTAAGATTTTTTTCTGAAAATCGGCAATCTCAGTAGCCCCTCCCTTCCTTTTTCGAAATGTGTTTGCAGTCACATTTGGTAACACTGCTGTTGTATTTTTAGCAACCTCTTCGTCCCCTTCGGATGGTGAGCATGGGGAAGGTGAACTAATTAATTCACGAACTGTATCCCAACAACTTCCACTGTTGCTGCTGCTGCTACGGGATGAACTTGGGACTTGAGATGATGCTGATACTGAAGCACTACTTACAGAGTAGTTGACATTTGTAGATGTTCTATAATAATAAGTATTTTATTAAAACAATGGGCCTGTTCAAAAGACCACACAAGTTGAGTTGCTGACTCAGCAATGTTATTACGGACATGCTTTCAAGGCGCTATGAAGCAGCTGACATTTTCATATTATGTTATGTTGTCCATATAGGAACATGAGCCAGACTTTCATCATGCTGAGCACTGTTTGACAGCTGCTGTGTAACTTGAATGAGCTCATTGATTCTTTTTCATGTATAATAATACATACCTTCTCTGTTTTACATGTTCGTCTAAAAAGTGCAGAGTGTGGTACAATGACCAGTTTAATTGTTCATCTCCTGCACTTCCTGAAGGCATCGATGTTCTCCTTTTCTTTTCTTTAGTGTACCTGGTTCTAATGTTTAACCACACTCGCTGACAATTTTCCTCTGAGTGTTAAAAATTTAAATTAATACAAATCTGTTAATATAATCCATGTAAAAACTTACTACTTTCTCCCATGGCAGCCGCAATATCATCCCAAGAATTATCTCGCTTGTTTACATTTTTGAAATCACTCCTACTTTTATCATATAAATTTGCGTGGCTCTCTACCAGAGTAACTAACAATCCCTCGTTCATTACGTCGCTCCACTAAACTAAACACAGGAAACAGAAAACTAAACACCACACATAACCTTCACCCAAGATCCGCATGAAAATTCACATTTCCCACCCAAATCGCTGTTTCATCGGAAACGTGATCGGATTTATTCGGTTAGCGATGTATTTTCATTGGTCGATCGTAAGAATCTGATCGTAAGAGATGAAAGTTGACGAACTTCTTATGATTCTTACGACTCCGATTGCGGTTACGATTGGATTATAAATTAAACAAAGGAAACTGTACCTTTCAATTTTCTTGCGATTACGATTAAAATTGCGATTCCGATTACGATCGAGTTATAAATCGGCCTTAAGAGAAATTGTTATGGAGTTCGCCACACCCCATTAAATTCAGCGTTGTTTTGGTTTAGGTCTGCCATTAACGTCTTTTATCGACGGACTCGATGAGCAAGTGCCATGTCTGTGCTGGATGTTAGCGAGAGGAGAGCCTATTTAGAGAGCCCTTATTATAAGAAGATCGACTACGGTGACTTCACCCCTTTCTACATTACCATCAGCATTGTTACTATTGTTGGGACTGTCTTGTTCATTTTGAACATTGTTTTTGGTTGCTGCTCGAGGTATTCACGTTATTGGAACGAAAGACATACTGGTAAGTATTCAAAAATCATGGATAAGCAGCGCACAGACACATTAAATCTATATCTCTTATGATTAAGGTAGATTCTTGAGCTTCCTGACGAAGCTATCAAGCAATAGTGAAACGTTGAGCATTTGTACCATTTTTCAGTGTCCGTTTAAGATAATTCATTATATAACTCTTATGGTTTAGGAATTCATTTCAATTGCAATTGCAGGTAATCGTTGGATAACATCCCTGTGGTCTTCGACTCCACACAATCAACCCCCATTAGACTACTCAGAAATCACCCCGCATCAAATCACAAAGGTCGTCGTGTACCAACCACAGGAACACCCGTACGAATACAGCAACGTCCAATTTCAAACCCAATCCAGCGAGCAAATTCCAGCCCAGAAATCGGCCTTACCACCTGCCCAGTACTTCGAGATGCAAAAAAGAGAGAGTGACATTTAACTGGTGTTACATAAGCAGCTATTGAAGTATAGAGTCCACGATGTTTCATATATTTTGGCCAGCGACCGCCTGCTTGACCCTGGTTTTGATCGTCGGGGTCATCATGGTGATACTCAAATATGGCCCTGTTTTGTGCAGGACACGTCATTATACTTACGCAGATGAGGTGACAACCCACCATCCTCGGAGGGAAATAATCTAAACAATCACTTTTTAATAATTTTAGTATAAACTAGATTTTAACCATAAGTTTTATTTACAACGAATGAAGTACTAACATTTGTTTTTATTTCTTAGCTTAAGCAAGATGCCTTACTGCAGTTTTATTAATTATGCTATTCAAAAAGAAGGAAGGCACTGTATATAAGCGCTTTCCATTTACACAAATGGGCAGCTCATATGTGTAAATAAAAAGGTTATATATAATGTTTAAGTAGATAAGTAGATCCATTTACACTGAATCTAAATGTTGTCCGTCCATTTTGATTTTAAACTTTTATAGAATTTTTACAGGTTTATTAAAGCATATTTTATTTACTCTCGTTTTATTGATCATTTAAATGACACTCGTGTTTATTATAAAGTTCTTTATTGAAAATAATTTATAGCGTAATACTATAATGTACAAGACGAATAAGAAAAAGTACATCACACAGTATAAACAAATAAAAAGTAGCTTCAATTATTGTACAGGAAATAAAGTACAAGTTTCCAAAGGATTGCTGAATCAAATGTCCCCTGTAGAGAGTTTCTTAACATTTTAAATCACATTTCACGTTAAAAATGACAAAAATATACAGATCGTTCACTTATTTATTATAATACCACAGATTAAACTGAGAGTACAAATCTAAATGAGTAAGAAAGAAAAAATTAAAGCTTGGAGAGATGCTTATACCAACCTTATCAAAAATGAAACACATTTTCTGCCTTGTTGCAAATTTCACTTGCGTAACTTTAATCGGTGGTATTATTTTATGCTAAATACGTTCGTAATGTTTAGGTATAAGGAAAATGATTGGGAAATCATAAGACAAACAGAAAACTATTAGTAAAGAATAACTTTATTGAAATAAACTTTTCTTCACATCGAAAAAAGTATCACAATTACTTGTTTTTAAGTTACATGATGTCTTTTCTTTTATAACAAACTTCACAGTAAAAAAAGAAACGTTCATTTCTAAGTAGTTTAACGATTTGCCTTAAGATTAAAACGCTCGCCCAAGACATCGGCGGACGTTCCATTCTTAAAACCAATGCACGAAATGTGCGTTCGTATTTTGTACTCGAATTTGGCGAAATTTTAGCACTTATAAAATAAATAATAATTAGCCCCAATCATTTTCCCACTCTAGCCGTGATATCTTCGTTGATATCGCTTTATTACTGTTTCGTGTCTTCTTCAATTTATGTCACGTTATCCGTCGACATTGAAGCACTGAGAATCTCATCAAATGACTGTACAAGACAATGCTTAAGTTCTGCGTAACTCACAACCAAAATACTTTGTTCGTCTCTTGACATCAGACAAACCTATATAAAATAACATGTTTTAAATTATTCAATTCTGATAATTATTATTTTTAACTCATAAAAGTAACTGCTCTCACAGTTAACAAAAATCAATAATTTTCTTATTATAGGAAAGTCAACCCAAGTTAAAATTTGTTTTTAATTTGATAATTACTAAACCCCTTCTCAGATGCCAACAATTACAGTATCCCAAAAATCACACAAATTCATGTGGTAAGGAAAAGATATTCATACTTCAATTAAAACAATTATTAAACTTGTCAGGCAAGTCACCTAATATCCTAACACAAATTAAGGCTCAAAATTAAGTAGTTCAGTTGCTAATCTAAAATAAAGCATTATTAAATTACCTTCTCTGGAACACCAGTATCTAACTTATTAAGACATTGAACGACATGTGCCATATCCAACCAAGGTCGTCCATCTTCAGTGACCTGGTGAAAAACATAATCTCGGAATAGTTTCAGCATATACCGATCACCGGTCTCGCTCCAAGTTCCATCCATATTGAACCTAATCACAGAAATATTGAAAACAAGAAGTGAAAAATTCAGGCTCGTACTCAGGACGTTCGTTGATCGTTCCTAGCTTCACCATGAGCCTGAATAAGCGACCGTTCTCCATCTCTTTAGAAACCTCGTTCTCCAGAACGTCTGTGCGTGATTGTATGTTATCCAGTTGGGTGTAGAATCGTGCGCCTATCATCGGCATTAAATCGGTGACGCTCCTTCGCTGTTGCAACGTCAACAAGTACCTGCAAAACACACATCAGGTGGATCCTAAAAGATTTTCACGAGCCACCAACATAATGAGATTTCGCAAGTCTGAAGTGTAGGTTCTGGTGACGACATCAAGGGCCGTCGATATGTTGTCCCTTTGCACAGCCATCGTCGATTTACAAGCCAGGGCTAAGACGAGTTTTCCAAGCGCTGTCAGGTCGTCTTGCTGGTAGTGTTGGATCATCCCTGCCGGATTTGTGCTTGTAGTGGTGTCGTTCATAATGACATCCATTACACCCAGACAACTCAATCTCAATCTGTTCCCCGAGGTTATTATTATTTTCGTTGGATCTAAGCTACGGCATGCCAAACCTGAAATATTCTACATTAAAAACAAAACATTGCTACATGGAAGATAGCTCATGCAAAGTCATTCACGTGTAGCAATGGTCAGTATGGGTTTTCTGACTGACGTTCCCGTTGTAAAAGACCTAAAATTTGCTAATATATTGCTAGTACAGTATTAACCCTAGAAAGACCAACAAGACCCATTCTCTTTTAATAAATCTTAGAAAGACTCAAAACTTTTAACTTCCCACAAACATTTTTTATGGTGCAGCTTAGTAACAATTGTCTTCGCATACAAGCTTCATGATTTAAAAAGAATTAAATATCAAATTCAAACTTTCACGATGAAACCAATTACGTATGTAAAAAAAATATAAAAATGTATGATCTTGCAAGGGTTAACTACAGTTTCTTTAAACTATGATTTGTTCAAGAAAATTTACCTGTTGAATGAATAACTCTCAGAGCAGAAGTGAGTTGTATTATATAGTTCCAAATAAGTGGTTCCGGTAGTTTATTGCTTTGTTGATGGCGTAGTATATTATTTTTTTGATGACTGTATGGACGAGGTGCAGTTGGATCAGTGGCGAAGGGATCTGTGTACCCGTTCAACTGATCAGGAGAGAAATGTTTATTCAGTAGAGTTTCAGAGCCAGGATGGAAGTCGTACACAAACACCATAGCTGCAAATTATGTTGAATCATTTTGCTTCTCAACCTATCCACTCACTTCCTTTTACTTACAGTTATCACCAAATGCTTTTGTGGTAAATACTTCCTTTAACTGAACAATATTGGAATGGATAAGTTTTTTCCATTGGTCTACAAACGTCATGCATTTCGTATTCTGCAGACGGAAACCTAAAAACACTTAAGTTATCAGATTTCGAACAAACGAATTTTTTTTCTTACCATGAATCCTCCTTAAGCAATAACGTATTCCAGTCTTAATATTGGTAGCCTTGTACATGGATGCTTGGTAACCTAAGTGAGCTTTATGGAGGGGATTGTTTGGAATGGGCTCCAGTGGGCAGAGTTCGTGATAATTGTCCACTTCTTGAGGAAGGTCTTGAATAAAAACATTAACTAAACACTAAAGTAATGCATCAACACATGCATAAATAAAAACTTACAAACAATTACTTATTAATAAAATCAAAATGAAGAGATCATACCTGGATATTGCTCTGGATCGGTTTGCAGAAGCGTGAGAGCATTCCTACTAAGTATCTCCATGCGAGTATCATCCGAAATGAAGAAGGTTAAGTGACCCCCTCTCGACTTAAGGGTTGTAACATGGCTTGGTGTTCCAGGATACACTTGATATGATGACGAAATTATGCTGCTGCTTACAGATATTGAGCTTAGGGTGTCATTTGATGTGTGCGAATTTTCTGCCGATGTCGGATAAAAGTATGTAGTCCCACCAACATTCTCCTATAAAATATTTAAAGTTAAATTAAATGAAGCAACTGTATTTCCTCACAGCAAGTCAGTGTGTTATTTTAAAAATAGTTTGTATCTGCACTCCAAGGAGTTTAAAGCAATTCCATAAATAACTGAAATTGCAATCAATTCGTTAATTATTAATTACATATCAACTAAGTAATAAATTCTGAAATCTTATCTGCCAATAAATTATGTAAAGTTTTGTAATTTACATTTGCTCTTGCCACTTTATGTGATGTAAACATTAACACTGTCTTAACTAAAAACAAGTAAGTGTTAAAAATGATATCACAAAATCCAAGTTACAAAAATAAGTATGACTTGGTTTATAAAATACACGAGATAATAAACTGCCAATTTATGGAACGACGATATCAGCTAATAATAATTAACAATGTGCAAAAGCTTATCTTATTTTTATCTAGAAGCACTGCATAAACATAAACAAATATTATGCAAAGTTTACAAACAACTACTTTTTTTGTTTTACATTTGCACTATCATTATCTTTTTTTTTGTATGAACACTGACACTTAAATTATTTTAAAAAATAACTTAAGAAAATGAAATCATTTCTGAGTATTAAATTGTTGTAACAGTATTCTTTATTTAGTCGTAAATTATTTCTTCATCTTTTGTATAAAAATATTTTTTTTTGTAAAATGACAACCTTTTCGTTTATTTATTTATCCATTTACTTGAATTGACTAACTTTTTTATCTTTATATCTCAAAACAAACGCAGAAATGTAAATAAATATTGTAAAGTGAATATACTATTTTTCGCGATTTGCTATCACTTCTTATCTAACATTAACATTGACACTTATAAATAAATAAGCAACGTAAAATATTTTTATTAAAAATAAGTTCCGAAACTTTTCTTATTTTCTATGGAAAAGAAATGTAAAACGTGCATTTTTATTTTTTCTATAAATCATACATTCATTTACAATTTGTGCATATGCCATGGTTTTGCTTCTCAATACATCAACAAACTTTACAGTGGACTGAACAAAAAGGATTGTACCCTCTCAAAGCAACTAATTAAAATTTGGTAAATTTTACCCTTGCTTTACTGCCAAATTACTTAACTGAAGCATACTCAACTAGTTACTTTATCATGAGTAATTTAAACGGTCTTGCTTTGACAATATGTGACAAAATTACTTGACACTTTCTTGCTATGCATATACTATCTGTGATATCAAAAGTTCACAGACAAAACTGACTATACACTTAAGACTTACTATTCTTAATTATTCTAGAGTTCATATTATTTTTAATCAGAAAAAAATTACAGGAATTACAAGAATTACTTTTCAAAAACAATATGTATTTGTTACAATAATAATAATATAAAAACAAAATTGAAAAAAAATGTTTCCATTAATGTTTAAAAGATGGAAAATGTGCCAATGTTGTGTAGATTTTAAATTTTGTAACAATATACAAAGTAGTCCAAAAGTAGTGGGGCACAGGGCAACAGTAGATTCCTGACAACAAATATTGCGATTTAGATAAACTTACCTAGTCCAAAAGTTAAAGGAGACACAGGCCATTCCAAACAAAATTTTAATTTCAATTTTCTTTAGTAATTTTTAAAGTTTTAAACATGTTGGCCCGTTAAAGTCGTATTTAACTAAAGTCGTAACTAAAATAAACAAGAAACGATATGGCTTGTACCGCTCCAATTTTCGAAAACGCCTTTTATGTCAATTTAATGTGTAAGAGAATGAGCATTGCCATAGTTATTAAATTAATCATAGATTTAGAATACGAGCCATTGCCTTTAAAATTGATTCATAATAATTTGGATAATAGAGGGCACTATACACGGTATCTTTATAGTTTTTAAAATGCTACCTACATCTTTTCTGTGATTAGACTTATGGAACAAGAAATTGTTATTCCCCATCGTTTTTAAACTAATGAGGTATACCTATTCAATAGCGCTAAAGTTAATCGTTTTAGATATTTGCTAATTTAGTTTTCAATGCAACGTTGCATTCAAAGCTAAATCAGTAAATACCTCGTTTGACATGTTTATTTCTCTACAATATTTTAAATTTAGCTTCTGGTCTGCTTTTGGCTGTATTGTACACATGTCATGGCCTTTTATGAATTTCATTTGAAATGTAATTTATCAACTCTTACCACGAAGTCTGGACGGCATGTCTTAGCTGAGTATAGAGTTGATAAAAGATCACTTGATATAGATACTTATAGAATTCTGAAATACCGACTTAGAGATGATCTAAAATTTATCAAAATTACAGTTACTTTATTCGCTAAGTTATGAAACTGGCATGAAAATGGTATTTTAATCATCGATTTTAATATTAATTGAGTTTTTCCAATTTAGATGTGGTCTCTTATTTTTCTTTTAAATTTTCTACAACATAAAATATACCTAAGTGCTTATAGAAGTGATATTGGGGAAACCACAATACTCACAAAAATTCAGAGATGTGTAGAAAACTTATGAAAAATTCAAAAGTTGGTTGGACAGACGCATTTAACAAAAGGCTGTCTAATATTAAACAAAATTTCTTCATTTTTGAAATGGTTGGTAATGTTCATAATTTTATTATAAATTTTTCATGGAAATAACAGTAGTATTCCTAAATTAATACACATTTTAACTTTTAACTTTAGCTCTATTGAACAGGTACACCTAATCGGTTTAAAAAAGATGGGGGAATAGTAATTTTTTGGTAAAAGTCCCAAAAGTTCAATGACAAGAAAGTTTGAATATTTTGAAGGCAAGAATGATATGTTATGTAGTGCCCTTTATTTGTGACATCAAAATTAAGGCCATATTATTATTTCTCGTCTCAAAAAATCCCCACACGTCAGTTTTTAAGGCAACACAAAATCAAAAAACTTTGAGAATTATTGAAGAATGTTGAAATTAAAATTTTCTGTAATGATTTATCTCAAACGGACATTGAAAATGGCACAAATGCTCAATGTTTCACTGTCGCTTGATAGCTTTGTTAGGAGTGAAATAAATTTATTTTCACTCCTGATGAAGCTGTCAAGCGATAGTTAAATGTTGAGCATTTATTTTCACTCCTGACGAAGCTATCAAGCGACAGTGAAACGTTGAGCATTTGTGCCATTTTCAGTGTCCATTGAGATAAATCATTACACAATTTCACCGGACAAGAATGTACCTTAATTATTAAATTTCATTTTAACACCCTTTATTATCAACTCTTATACCAAATGAATTTAGCTAAATTGCATAATTTGATGTCAGGAATCCACTGTTGCTCTGTGTCCCATTACTTTTGGACTCTCTTGTATATTTATCAGATGTTATGTTTTCAAAGTGTTTAATCTCTTTTTCTTGGAATTGTCTGGTCCACAAATGTTGAAAGTATTATAAAATGAAATTAAAAGTATTGGCAACACATTAAGTCTACTCCCAAAACAATTATGACATTTTAAAAGCATGTGTGATACCGCATGTGGCATCTACATCAAAATTAAGGCCATATTATTATTTCTTGTCCCGAAAACCCTCATATAACAATTTTTATAAGTCAAAAACTTTAAGAATTATTGAAGAAAATTAAAATTTTGACTTGAATAGCCTGTATCTCCTTCATTATCAACTTTTGGACTAGGTGAGCTTAGCATTATTTTGATATCAAGAGTCCAGTGTTCCTTACTTTTAGATCACCTTGTATTACGTGTACTATTATTAGAGAAGAATAAAACTATACTTACTTGGTATGCAACAGCAACAGTACCTATGGGTTTTTCGAGTGCACCCGGAGGTATAGGAGAGCAGTTATTAACAGGAAGAGGAGGTGGTGAAGGTTGAGGAGTGACATGTGGCGAGACGGTACCACTGCGAGGTGAATCGACCAACCGAGAGAAGCCAGGGCCCGCCGCAGATCCTGCTAGACCAGGAAATGAATTGAAAAAGTTCGGCGAAGCTGAAAACACATGATAATTAATAAAACGTCAGCAAACTAAGCGGCTTAAATTAACTGACCTCGTTTGCGAATAAATGAAACAAAACTGCAATGAGCAAATCAAATGCACTTTACTCAGCTAAATGTAGTGAATTAATAAACATTTAAAAACAGTGTTTACCTGAGGTACTACTCGCAATAACTCGAGGTGCAGGAACGAATTCGGGTGATTGTGGTGTTACTTTTTTGGATGAAACGGGAGAGTCGATACTAATTTTTGAGAATGACTGAGATAAATTATTTGTAACCACTGGTGTGCTTGTGTTTTGGCGATTCTACACAAAATAACCTATAACTATCTACGGCAAAATGAAAAGGTGCTACAGTATTACCATGTAAGTAGCTAATTTCGACTCTTGGGGTACTCCGTTCGGAGGAGCATAAGGTAAAAACATAGGATGATCCATTCCAAAATCTGCAATGCTTTTCAATTTACAATAAACATTAGTAGTAAAAATAAACACATGCACTATCTCTTATGTCTTAGAAATGTCAAATTTATCATTCTAATATCTGGAACGTTTTACTTTAAAATAGGTTACCGTACTAATATGGCAATGAACATAACTCTCTCGTGACTATTTTACTATGATAACACTAACAACAAATCGAAGAACCTCCGGAGTCGCTCGAATTTGACGAAAATTCAACTAAGACCTTGGACAAACAACAGATGATCGGTACAAAAAAATCTCAAACTTTTTTATTGCTATCGTTCGAATAAATGCAAAATGCACGATGCTTATGTGTAAATAACTTAAAAGAAAATAGTTTCGAATGTATAATTCAAGAATAAAATGATATATTGACGTAAATGTCAACTACGTACTCTCAAAACAAAAGCTTGTTCACTTCATTTTGCACTTGTTTGAGTGGGGGGGAGCCACAAGCCATGGAGATGTACGCGACCGACGACGGCAAGTCAACCGCATACATTTAAAATAACTCAAACTAAACACGAAAACGCCCCAAATAAAACCACAAATTATTTAGAAATACTTTCTTTTATTAGACAAAAATCTAACGACCTCTTCGTTTTGCAGTAAGGCCTTCTTTTTTTCGTTCAATACTTCCTGTAGGGAAATGTGTTTATAGTAATCATCAGGTGTCCTTCCGTTTGCACCGCCGCCTATTTTTTTCTTATTATCACCTGCACTGACGCTTTCTTGATACGTAGCGTCATTACTCTCTGGTTCCTCTTTTATCCTAATTAAGTGCGATTCATCAGTGGCTTTCACTTCCTTATGTTCTCTTTCTTGTTGATCGGATATTTTTTTCTGAATTAACGTACTCAAACGTTCTTTGACATTTTCCGATTCCATACTTTACCTAAAAATGTATTATTAAAATCCTATTGCTACCTTATTTCGTAATTATTTATATCCCCCTTTTAAAGACGAACTTACCATTGGTAGTACTGACTGCATCTTTGTGGCATCAGTGTTGCCAATCGGCGAAAAAGATTTTTACTAACTTAATTTAAAAGTAAAATTTGAATTTCAACAAGATGAAACGACTTTAGAATTGTTACTCTTGTAAAAACTTAATTCCTAATTCGGTGAAGCATCATTTGCAGACGCCTTTTCAGCTTCAGCTTGGAGCAGTGCTGTCAGACGATCAAAATCTAGGTCACCAGATTAGTTTATGAGTCACTTTTCACCAACCCAAAAACATTTTAATTTTTGTCATTTTATTGAAACTTTAAAAATTATATTAAATATTTTGGTAGAAATTTAAATGTACAGGATGGGCTAAATTCGACAATTTTAATAGGAGACACCTATTTTTAGAGAAGTTAGACAAAAACTGACATGGGTTCCTGGAGCTCGATTTTTAAGACAAAATTAATGGTGAAGATCGCATTTTGATATCTTGTATCGCTTAGGAGCTACAGGATGTTTTTCAAAATTTTACAATTTCTAAAAATCTCAAATATTGAGCACTCTAGAAAAAAATAATTTGGAGCAATAACTTCTGCATGAAAAAGTGTATTAAAGAAGTTTTTATAGAAATTAAAAATTTTCATAAACAAAACAATTATACTTTTAGAAATCGTAGAATTTTGAAAAGCACTCTATAGCTCCTAAGCGGTACAAGATATCGAAATGAGGTCTTCACTATTAATTTTGTTTCTAAAAAAGAGTTCCAGGAACCATGGTCAGTTTTTGTCTAACTCTTCTAAAAATAGGTGTTTCCTATTAAAAGTATCGAATTTGGCCCACTCTGTACATACAGCGCAATTTAGTAGATTAATAATAAACTTGAAAAAGGAATGGAAAAGAATAGTGACAAAACAAAGAAAATATAATAAAAATTGAAATTATGTAATCATATTAAAAAAATATAAAGACAAAAGACAATCGTTTTTGCAACACAAATACGACCAAAAAGAAAATAAAATAATAAAAATTCAATAATTCAAAATTAATCTCCGCCTACAATAATTTTTATATCAGTAAATACGTATTTCGGCAGCTAAGCTACCATCTTCAGTACACACACTACCAAATTAAAAGCACTTCATAAAATCTAACAATCGTATTATTTGATTTGCTGTCATTTGTAGATTGTTTTTGGCGGTCTAATTTTAGATAATTACATATTATTTCTTTCTGTTATTATTTTTATTTATTTAAATTATATTTTTTAATAAATTATGAATACGATTAGTTGGTTGTTAGATTTTATGAAGTGCTTTTAACTTGGTAGTATGTGTACTGAAGATGACGGCTTAGCTGCCGAAATACGTGTGTACGGTTATAAAAAATTATAAAAATTATCTCAGGGGTCATTAACACTTTATCAGATTTGGTACAATGGGAAAACGATAATTAAAACGCTATTAATTTTGCAAAATTATTCCATTTGTCATTAACATTCATACAGGAATCCAGAATATTTAAGTGGTTAATGAAATTGTCAAAAAAAAAACAATTTGAAAAGAATGGTGACAAAACAAACAACAAAATATTAAAAATTCAAAAATAATCAAATTAAAAAAATGATAAAAACAAAAGACAATTGATTTTACAACAAAATTAAAAGAGTAATAATATAAAAAAACAATTTAAAAAGAATGGTGACAAAACAAAGAAAATAAAATAATAAAAAATCAAAAATAATTAAATTTAAAAAATTATAAAAACAAAAAACAATCAATTTTACAATACAATTTAATGGATTAACAATTAAAAAAAAAACAATTTGAAAAGACAAAACAAAGAAAGTAAAATAATGAAAATTCAAAAATAATCAACTTAAAAACATTTTTTAAATGGTAAAAACAAAAGACAATCGATCTTGTAATTCAAAAATAATCAAATTTAAAAAATGATAAAAGCAAGAAACAATCGATTTTACAACACAATTTAATGGATTAATAATAAAAAACAAACAATTTGAAAAGACAAAACAAAAAAAGCAAAATAATAAAAATTCAAAAGTAATCATTTTAAAAAAAATAATAAAACAAAAGACAAATGTAATTTAACAGATTAACAAAGATTAACAGATTTAACAAAGCATTTCATATTTTACTGTAAATTTAGTGAAGTCTACGAGTTTATTGTGTAAAGACAAGTATGATATTATTCAAAAGATCGAAAGTGAAGTTTATCGTATAATAAGCGTGCCGAAATCAACCGTTTCTGTACTGAGGAAAAAAAGAGAAGAAATTTTATCATCTTATGGCAAAGTTAATACAAAGTGTAAGGTTGAGAAAATCGGCTCATGAAGAAGTTGATAAGGAACTTTTGCAGGGGTTTACTCAAAAAAGACAGGAATCGCACATTGCTAAATCAGGTGAATATGGCGGATTTTCTATTACTTTTATATTTTTCTCAGTCAAAAACTGGAGAGTTAACGGTACCGTATGGACGATGCATTATCATGGTGCAGCATAATTCCCTTGTCTGGAGCTCTACTGAACACTTCAGGCAAACATTTTTCAGTATACTATTTAGCCTTTTGCCCATCTAGCTTAATTGCTTTTACTAGGCCCATACTTCTGAAGAATACCGCATACATAACTTTTTCATAGCTCAATGCTTCTTGGTCATTGTTGGAGTTTCCTCATCTCCGTGAATCCACACACGACTCTCTTAGCGGATATGTACGTCGAAAAGGGAATGTAAGTTTCGTCACCTATCACTATTTTGGAAAAAAATGATGTTCGCCATTACCTATTTAAGAAATTTAAAATTTCATGGCAAATTCTTACACGCTCTGCATTTTGGAAGTCAGAAAGGTGATCCGGCACAAAACGACTAAACACTTTTTTTAAATGCAGGTGATCGTATATGATTGTTCTGACAGCTGAGGATCCAGTCTTGAGTTGATACTCTATTACTGCACAAGTGGCTTTATTATCCTCTCCAATTAATTTTTTAACAGCAGCAATGTTTTTGTTGGTAACGGCCATAGGAGGACGCCCTGCTCTTTTTTGATGCTGAACAGAATTCCTTTCGCGTTCAAATTCCTTATACCATCGGTAAATTGTAGCCAAGGAAGGTGCTTGTTCACTAAAAGCCGAATCTAAATTCTTTTTGCACTCATAAGCGCTCAAACCTTTTTTAAGATCATAATAAATCATGATTCGAAAATGCTCTCTGGTTAATTCCAGTTTTTTACTTGTAATATCATTTTAAAAAATTAGTAACGAACGTAACTTCAACAACTAAACTTCAAATGACAGATAAAGAGTTGCTCTAAATAAGATTGTATGTTTTGTTTTTCACAGCCTACTAGATTTTCTTATTCTCAATAAATTCAGTTTTACCCTCGTATAACAATAAATTTTGCAGGTGTCTCTTTACTCGAATAGCAAGTAATCGACTTTGCATTAATACTATATTTTTTGAATATACAACTCCTCCATCCCTTTGAGTTGATCTGCTACTGACTTTCTTTGGTTTATTGATTGCCGTGCCATGATTCTAACGTATGTACAGTTGAAAAAAACTCGCAGCAATCTATGCAATATTAACGTGTGTCTTAACTTGATTGTTAGATAAATGTAATGAAATAAATGCAACCCAGTCATGTTACAGAACGTCATGAATGGTTTAAAACGTAGAGTTTTAAAATGTATTGAACAGGGTGGAGGGCATTTTCAACCCTTTTTATAAATTAAAAATAAAATTTTAATTAGTAACGTTGCATTTTTTCAATGATATAAAATTGAGGTTATTTTCTGACAGTTGTAAATAAAATAAGAGTACTAAGACATACCTTCATTGTCATTTCAAAGCATGCTAGAGTTATTTTTTCAACTGTACATACGTTATAAACTGAACAAAGTAGAGTCAAATAGAGAATGATTTGTGTCCAAATTTAAATTTCATTTCTGATTGTGCTCAACACAATTTACACATTTCAATTAAAAAATAATCAAATTAAAAAAAAATAGCTAAGGCAAAAGACAATCGATTTTACAACACATTAGCAATTTTTTTAAACAATTTTAAAAGAAAGATGAAAAAACAAAGAAAACAAATAAAAGTTCAAAAATAATCCAAATAAAAGAAAAGACAATCGATTTATTAATAAGAAAGTATCTTGAATTTTCTAACTCTGACACACTGACTCTGACATGTTCTACACAACCTCTGGCAACACTGGTTTAGAAGAGAACAAGAACCAATCACATCACTGAGTTCTCGCGCGTTTCAAAATGTGCATAGGAATAATTTTTATCCTTTTAAATCTTCAGTTGGGTTACATTCGCTTGAAAATAATAACGAGTTAATTCTGGAAAATATAATATACAGACACCTTTCAGTATACAATTTGAAGGGAAACTTAAATATTTGTAAATGCTTTATATTTTTCATATTGAATATTTGAGTTTATACTGTGTAGTTTTTTTTTCAAGAACCAATCACATCACTAATTTCTTGCGCGAAATTTAAAAGAAGGTGTAAGAATTATTTTTATTCAAGCAACACGTTTCAAAATAGGCCAAAATTCAAACGTAAATTAAAACACCCTTATTAAGTATACTAATAGAATCACAACTGTTCTAGAAAAATCTTCTTCCTTTGCTTTTTCCTGTTCACTGTGGTATTGTCCTACATTGGGGAAGTGGGTTCAAAAACCAAGTTATAAGAACAATAATAAAACACAACTATCAGTTATAGTGACTTTATTTATTACACCTAGAGTTGTATAAATGTAAAAGCAAGAAAATAAAAACGACTTAAAAATGCAAGAGATGCTTTATATCACTAGATATAACAGTATATCTAAAATGGATACACAGACACATATGGAAATACATATATTAATCTACAGTGAATACTTAATTTATTAATCCTTAGGCTGAGTTGTGTTGGATATATCAGACTGATCGCGATCTTTGATTATTCCTTCCAAGTCAGAAACAGCGGCAGATAATTGGAACAATCTTCCAAACACATCGCCGAGGTCTCCATCTTGATTTGTTATTATATAACAATCTAAATTTAAAGAAATGTAAATATTATTTTTCAGAAAATGTTACAATTACCATACCTGGCCTTTCGAAAACCATTTTCTTGCAGCATGTGTTCAAGATAAGGGCAACGTCATCTTCGAAGTCCACGTTGCTCTCCCGTTCGACGCAAAACTGACCACGGTGGTGTTTAACGAACGATATTGCACCGACCCATTTTTCACTGGATATCAACTCGTAGAGAGAATTTTCTAGCTCTTCGAGACTAGATGGAGCTGGAGACGCTGCAGCTGATGACACCGGGGTCGGAGTGCCCCCGTCAGCTTCGGTGTCTTCGATCGCTCTAACCAACGCACTTTTAATAAGGATAATTTCTGAAGTCGTATCTTTCAACTGCAAAAATCAAATTAATAAAATTCTTTTCGATTTATAATTTTTTTTGCCTCACAGTTTTCTTCGTCCAGACTAACCTGAGTGTTCTTCAATGTAGCATTTAAAGTTGCAATCATTTTATTGGCAGCTTCAATTAAAAGCAGAAGTTGAAAATGTAGTTTATACAGGGCCTTCCCCAGATCTAAAAGGTAATCTTCATGCCTGACGTTCCCGTGTTGGCCGCTTAAGAGCTCCAACTTCAACGAAGTTTTTACGGAATCTGAATACTGAACGTTTCGACGTACTTATTAATTTTATGAATTAATTAATTTAATTGGCTTACCATGGTTGCTTGATCTCTTTTATCACAGAACGTTTCTAAATGCTCCTGCACCTCCAGTATGCCATACCTCAAACAATCCGCCAGTTTTACGTTGCTCAGCGAGGCGGAGTTGAACCAGATGAAATGTGCAGGCAGGATGCGAAGATTCACGATGTCAACCATCGAGTTCAACCTGGTGTTGATTATTTTTACAGATGGCAAATTACTGGCAACCGATTGAGATAAGCAAGTACAAGATTCTTTGGTGATAGAGATCGTGGAATTGGAGATACTCTAAAATGCTTTTTTTACTAAAAAAGAAAGTGTAATATACTTGAAATTTACCCTAATAAGTCTTTGTAGTTGATGGAATAATTGCAATGGATCCGTAGGGTTTTGTATCATGCTACTTTGCACATACGATGTCCAAGTTTCTAAAGTATCGCTTCTTGTGATTGGCCTCATACTCATAAGCCCCGATAAATTTGGTGATGCATTACATGGTGTTACATCGCCCAAATCACCTGCACTTGATCCACTAAAATCAAACAAAATAACTTAACGTACTTTTACCTGGAGAACGAAATACCTCGTGTCAGATCTGGCACTTGAATCACGCCTTGTCCTCGTTAGGCTCAACGAAGAAGGCGGATAAACAACACTCCCTGCCGCAGAACTACCTTCGAATTCGGGGGCAACGACGATCTCATCCAAGGGTGATTCAGACCCAACCTCATCATCCGAAGATTCCTCAGCGGCAACCGCCTACAATACAATTGCCCCGAAGGTAACTCACATTTCATTTAAGGATTGTTGCAACAAAACAATGAGCAGCGCACATGATAAGCTGACAGAGACTCACATTGTGGTTAAAGGGGCACACGTGTACCTTTCTGACAGTCAAAACCGGAGTCTGTTCGCTTATGCTGTCTTCGAGTTGCCTCAGGCTCGGTTGTTCTTCTTCTCCTTCACTTAGGGGGCGACGACGTACACCCCAGTTAAAGTTATCGGTGCTTTCACCCTAGAAAAACCATTTATTTTAAATTTAAAAAAATAAGGAACTTATTGTAATGATTTACTTCGATGCTTTCGCTTTCGTACTCTAAGAAATCGAAGTCTTTAAAAACTCCGAAATCTGCGGTGGCATCATCTCTGCGAGAGCCTCCGCTTAGATCGTTGTTCGCACCAGAAACTTCTTCGGTACTGGAGGCCATGCTGGACTGGCGTTCCAGTATGTCTGAGCTTTGGCTGAATATTACCTAGAAAAAAGGGGGGAATGTAATTTGGGGTTTAGATGATGCTGTCCCATAACACTCAGAATGTGGCAGGCAAATTATTAATTAAGGAAATAATGTTGAGAGCGTGTTCGTTTGCAATTGCAAGATTGAAAGAAAGTAGAGGATTAAATACAACTACTACATCCTATTATTACTGATTTTATCCTTTTGCATTTGAATCTTTTAAAATGAAAGAGTTGCATTTAATCCTAGGTAAGCAATAGTCTCTTGTAGTAGAGAGAGAGAAGTAGAGTGAAAGAAAGGTGTAAATTACATACTTTGTGCACTTGTGGTCCACATTTAGTGTTATTGCTTGTGACAGAGAAACAAAAACACTGAAACATGCAATTCTACTACTCACAAAACACATAACTACAGTTTCATTAATTACTTAATTATGTACACATTTTAATTTATTACAGGTACTGATTTAGATTTCTTGTTCGTTTTGATGAAATTGAAAATTGGTTTTTGTATTAATCATAGGCTTAAGATATCACACAGTTTCGAGAACAATCTTGATACTTAATTTGCTAATATAAAAAGAACAAAACATAAAGATATTCAAATGAGTTTACTAAACAAAATCTAGTATGTAAATATTTACTTTATTATTGTTGGAGTCACCTGAGATCATGTGAGATATGAATAAAATAATTTATTCTCTTGTACACTTTTTTGATTCGGATGAAAATGTATAAATTAAACAGACATGCTACAAATTCAATTTATAACGTCTATAATAAACAGTGATCGTGTTCGTTAAGTGCTTCTCTCATCTTCCTAAAAGCTTTAGTGTCGAAAGTGAAAATAGTGTGAACGATCATTTTTGTTTAAGTTACCTTGGAGCTTATAGTATTAATCATATCATCCTAGAAAGTAGAATCACCAATAAATACCACAACAAAAAAAAATTAAATTTTTACAAAAAAATTAGTTTCAATGTGTACAACATGAGAAGAAAATCGTAATGAAATTACATGCCACAGCATTAAACTATCCTAGTTTTTACACGGATGGGACATTTTAATACATAAAGTAAGAAACTCACCGAAGGACTCTTGGGTAAACCTACACGCTGTCCACACGTTGTCAATAAATTCACCAAACACTCACGCACTCTTCCCTATAAAACAAAATAAGCTCACGTAATAAAAAAAATTATTTAAAAAAAAAGGATACCTGGGACATCCAAGGCCTTTTCCATCCGGAAAGTGGAGAGGTATCGGCGGGGCTTAAAGAACACGATCTCCTAGGAGACGCAACATTTTTTGTCTGCATGTTATCCTCAGGTTTCGTTAAGAAACGACGACCTATCACAGGTGTTTGGGAAACATCGAATGTAAAGTCCATCGTTCTCCCTGTAATGCACCTCATATTAATATTAAAGACTCAGCTAAGTCTTAAACTTACCGGGCAGTTCTTTTTTGCTGAAAACTTCGATTTCAGTAAACGAGGGATGCGGTGCCGAGGCCAAAGTGCTCTCCCAGTGTGTATGTAAAGACGTCGGGGGTGCAACTAAGCTACTGGATCTAGTTACGACCAGCTTTAAGATCTTCAAGGATTCTTTCCAGTGCGCCCCCTCGATGTACTTCACAATAACGCGCAGGAGGTCTGCGTTTATTGGTTGGGCGGCTGCGGATGCTAAATCTATATAATGCAACATGCAATGCAAGATGTTAAGTACGGGCAGTTGCAAATTTGTTGGACCTTTTTCCAAAACCTCAACCAAAAACGTCAGCATCGGCAGGCTTAAATAAGAGTAGGTGTCGTAGAGGTATTTAACAACGCACTTAGTCCACTGGAAGCTTTCTTTGCAGAACGTTCTTCGACTGTATAGGTTCATCACCGTACCCAAATTTTCTAATTTCTTGCTCTTTTCTATGCTAACCTAAAACGTCGGGCTTATTATTATTAATTAGCTAGAAAATCCTAAGACTTACTTGAGCTATGTTTTCGGCACTTCGAATGCAAAGCTCATTTGCATCTTCGTAATTTAATAGCATGTAAGGTAAGAGAGCTATAACGTTCATTGGAAAAGCGATGCTTTGAGAAGGGTCGACGACTACCAAATCGAGTAGAGGTGTGAACTGTGACAGTAAAGCAACTACAGGCTCGTAGATGTTAGGGTGAGTGCAACCCTGTAACAAACAAAAAATGTGAAGGGGTTTTTAATCGAAATATGTTTGATTACCTTTAATAAAAGAGCATGTACTCCAGGAAATGAGCCCCATCGGAGCTGTGCTTGTAATTTCTCGACTTTATCCCTTGCATCTGGTCGATCTAAAGGCAATCGGTGCATAACTCTGGCCAACAGCCTCAAAGCGAGCAGAAACTCGTGCTCATAATCTGATTCCAGCAAAGATACGCTCAGCCAAAACAGCTGAGCTAAAATCGTCATTTTATCATCTTGGGTTGCCGAGTCGCCCAGCAGTTTCAGGCTTTGCGCAGACCGTGACCGCGACAAGTTCGAGCAGAACTTGCTTAAATTAGAACCGGATCTGTTTTCCATTTCAAGGACGGTACGACCCCTCAACTCTTTTGCATCGGTGGCCGGAGAACCGGATGTCTTACGCAAGCAATAAGAAACCGAGTAGCTGGTGCTGCGAGCATGCCCTGCTTGGCTTAGGTAAGGGAATGGTGGCATTGCTTCTCCATACATGGCGTTGGCGTTGCCTGAGCGCTTGCAGATAGCCGTTTCTTTATTGTTTAGGTTTGGGGTTGATTTGAAAAAGTCACGCATGAAATCGAGGGGGCGAAAATCTGACTCTAGAGATTCAACTGCCGCTTCTAATGTTAGGAGTAATTCTGTGACGTAGCCTAAAAGCAATTTTTTTTCTCTTCAACTTGTAAATTATTCAACATATACTCCTACAAGGGAAAATAACATAAATTAAATACCTTGCATGTCTTCACCTTGCTCGGCAACAGTTTCTACTAATCTACTCAAAATGTCCGACAACATTCTTGAGGTAATTGGGACCCTTAACGACCTGTATATTTGTAAAGAGCGACCTGCATAATGCCTGGATGAACAACTCAAACCCAACTGTAAGGCGGTCTGTGCCCATCGCTCATTGATATGTGCGTTAGGCAAAGAATCTTGGAACACCCTCAACACATGTTGCAGGAACATATCGATTTGCTCTGCGCTTCTAACTTGCCACACCTTGGCAGTGATGTCTTCATAGTTCCACAGCGGTTGATTCTGTCGAGTCGCCAGAAAATCAATGAGTGACTTTATGACCTCTTGTATGGGTAGATTTGGCCCGATTTCAGGCCCCGTCCAGACCGAGCCATCTTCAGGCGTGACGATCACAGGTGGTATCGCAGGCTCTTTGCTTTTTTCGCCTGCAAATGCTACGCGTTATTAAACGACGCGTTCTCACCACACCATCGAAGTATTACCTGCACCATTAACACTAGACGAAACAACATTCGTGCTACTAGAATTTGCATCTACATTTGACGTAACAGAAACAGGACCTTGCAGATAACTATCAAAATTTGGATCAGGTTCTATAACACAAGAAAGCTAAAGAATATATTTGGACATCGACAAGTATGGTATTAGTTCACTTGTGTGTGCAATCTAATACCCTGGCTACTATTAAAAATGTTGATGAGGCAGAGTTTACAGCAAAAATAATTAAAAGACATTTTATTATTTAAATAAATTAATTATTACGAAGCTCAGGTTGTACTCAATATTTTGATGAAAAAAAAAAAAAAGAAATAAAGTACAGATACGTCTGTAAATTAAAAACTATTTATAAATCAACACAGATCATGCGATCTTGATTAAAATTTAAAAAAAATACGACAGGCTCACCTGTAAACGTGTGATTTATAATTGGTAAAGTCGGTGTTGGTAGCCCTAAATTCAACTCGTTGGTCTTGCTGTTTAAAAGTATGTGAGCGACCATCAAGTGATCATTATGTTGCGCTTGCACAATCAGTAGGTTCAAAAGCAACTGCTTGCAGTGCTGATGGACCAAGAACCTCGTGTGATCCAACCCCAAAAATAAAATGTGCAACATAAGGGGAACGTGAACAGTCCAATCGAGTTCAACCCCGTCGACCACTATGTCACACAAAAGCATTACAGCTACGTTACACCTAAAAACACAAGCTTCAGAAATTCACATTGGATTTGCTCAGAAAAGGAAATTACCTATGAAAACCTGAAATTGGTTGGGAACTGTCGGGTAGGTATTCGGTTAGTGGAGCGAAGTACCCTCCGTATTCCGGCATCGGTAATGGATGGGGTTGAGGTATTGATATATCTAATTTATCTGCCTGTTGGTTTGGTCGAGACATTGAAAATAAATCCTCGGAAGCCTAAAATATTTAGCAAAGTGGTTGATTTACTTTAAACAGTTCCTACGTACATCGTCCGTTGTTGGGGTGCAAATGTCTTCCGAAATATTGCCACCATTACCTGCTCTGGACTTCGGGGAATTAAAATCAGGCAAAGATTTGATTGCGTCCGACTTTGCAGCACCTGATTTCATGGGGTCTTCACCACTGTGTCGTTTTGTGTGAATAGTTCCTTTCTCTACGCCTAAAAAAACGACAGCGGGATTCTTGTTGAGAGCAAGTAAAAGAGTAATACCTAAATCACTTCTGCTATTGGAATCTGATTGCCCAGCTACTCCTCCGGTCCCATCTGAATGACTGGAAGCTTTCCTCATAACGGTAAGTCTATAAAATGGGGGCGTTTCAGTTCTTTCTATCAAGCAGTTGAGGGTTTCAACTGTTTGCAGTTCGAACATCATTTCATCCAAGAGTCTGGCCGTTTGTACCCTTGCCAAATATAAAATCACTCGCTTTGCCTGTCAGTTAAAAAAGAAAAACACGGTGAAAAACAAAAAACAAGGGGGGGGGGGGGTTGGCTTACATAAGGTAAGAGTTCGTTGGGAGCCATTCCTGATATTATTGTTAAATATCGAATGATGACTTTCATGTTGTTAGGCCATGATGTGCAAAGCGTCGCCCAAATTTCTTCCAACTCCTTCGGATGATTGTCACCAAACTTGAATTAAATAAGTAGAATTTAAACAATCCAATTTAAACGCCGTCGAAACTTAAGAGAAAGTTTGGGTCTATTTAAAGAACGAGCCACCACAATAACTTTCCTCGCGTTTCCCCTCGAATTAGACGCCTATTAAACGTAGGCCGTTCAATTAAACAAGTGGGCAAGAGGCGCAAGGAAGCTATAAATACTTAGGGGAACTTTTGTAAAGCAATTAAAGTTTCATCTTATTAAAGGATTGAATTCTGTAATACTGAGGTATTGGAAGTGATGTACCTACATTTTTGGCTCTTTTAGAAAGCACGTGGTTTGTCCTTTTTTTATGCAAAGTAAATCAGGATAATATGCTCAAGAGTGCGAGAGATTTCTTCATTTCTATTGCTATTAATTAAATTTTTTTAATAGAATTAATTCGGCTTAACGATTAGGATATAATCCGTTGCAGAAGTGCCTGTACTAGACTGGAGGGCTTTCAGAGTATAATTACGATTACGACATTGTGAAAGTTGTCACTTGCAATATACTTACTTCAGTTGTAATCAATCTTATCACTGCAATTCAATTAAAATCTACATCAACTTGCAATGTTGCATTTACTTTGACTTATCAATAAATAATTATAATTTTAAATTCAACTAAAGTTCTTGCAGGAGATTGGTTAAGTAAATAGCATCGAGTTTGCAAATTACTTAACTACATCAAAGTCTTATTATAATTTGTTTCTTTTTTTTTAATTACACGCAAACTGAAATCAATTTGCCTTCAGAAAAATTAAAAATATGATAGGTAGACACTGGCCTGTAGTTAAAACGAGATCAAGCGCAGACCGATTTCTTCACAAACTAATTTAAACTTGATTACAAAGTTAATTAAGTAACCAAAGTTGCAAATTAGGCACATATCATCGATTTAAAAACTTACTTTCGCAGTTATGTAAAAGATGTTGTTGAGGACCATTTCTGTAGCCTCAGCCGAACCCCATCCTTCCCTCCGGCCCCCGGGACGTCCGATTTCGTTTGCGTAGAACTAAAAAGGAAATGGAGAACGTTCCCGAATTGTGTGATATAAATTTGCGGCGAGGTAATTCCAAAAGGAAGGCAGATATTAGCTACCTGATAGTAGAACAAAAGATTCGTCGGTGGCACGTTGGGGTCCACTAATTCCATATTGTGCAACCATGGTAACAAGTACTGAAGGAGGAGTTGTCTTACTTCAGGACGAGCAGTTTGGAAGCGATGCGTGATTTCTGAAAATTATTAAATAATTTTCGGTTTGAAGAATTTACAAAGAACAGCAATTCTATAACTTATTTGTGAACAATGAAATTGCTTTGTATTCTAAATTTCGTTAGCTCTTTAATTATTGTCTTTCTCTTGAAATTATTAACTTATTTTAAATTATTTTTCTCAGTCTGTACTTTCAAATTAATTTAAATAACTTCAGATTACTCTGCAATGTTCCTGGAATTTAGAGTACGCTCTTAATGAGAGCCTGTGCAATTAATTTCCGATTTTCCTAGAAAAGGTCAACCGGGAATACTGCGCCCGTGACGTAGGTAATAATGCAGGCGTTGTGGGATTCGTTTGAAGCTGAAATCGAGCATTTCTTAGAAGCGGAAACCGAGATGTGTACCGTGACAATAAAACTCAGCCTGTGATCTGAGTTAATCCCGTATTTCCGCTTCTGTATTTAATGAATGTATGACACAAAGGGCACGCCACGGGCAATGAAACGTGTGCACCACAGGTTGGAATTTTCGGTGAGATTTTTTTTTGCACATTGCTTTCGGTGGTTTACAACATTTATTTTTTTTTAAGAGAAAAAAAAACGACAACGTGTATATTTGAACTTTTGTTTAGTTTAATTTTTTTTTTTTTCAAGAAGACTAGCAGTAAAACAACACGGGATTTGTTTTTATTCTGGTTTTGGTGGCTTTTAAACTTACCGGAAAACATAGGCATAGTAAGTTCCGGGTGTAACTGGGATAACTGACTTGAGAGGTAGAACTGTGATCGACAGTAAGCTGTCGCCAATAAAGTGTCCAAAGTACTTCTACCCTTGTCTCCTTCGGCTGAAAAAATAAATTAATATAAATAAAACGTTAAAGTTGTTTTGTCGATGTTATTATAATAAATTTACTGAACCTTACAAACGATTACTACAATAGCATTGTAAAATAAAATAAAAAAAAGATTTCACATAGTATCCTAAATAAATTAAATAAATAAACTAAATTATTTTCATTTTTCTGCCCGGTGAGGTTAATATTAGTTGGTGTTTTGGATAAATGAATTGCACTGAAGATGAGCCAGAATTGAAACTTCAAAGTACTCTGTAGAATAAAAAATTCAAACCAAAAATGAACGAATATTTATTCAAAAAACCAACTAATAAATAAATAAATTATTCAGTGAAAAAGAAACGTGTTTCAAATTTCTTTAAACTACAATTATTAAAATTGAAAACAATAATAATAAACGATTTTATTTTCCAAAAATATACATACAGCTACACAATATTGACAGAATAAACGGGGTTTACAAAGTGGTCTTCCATGCACACCTTAATTAAATGTAGAGTACAATGACATAAATGCCTAAAACTAACTTAAGTTAAGCAAACTAAACTAAAATAAAACAAAAGAAAACTATAATTCTGTGATCACAGAGAAGTAGAATTTGAGGGTAAGTAAATGGAAGAATATTGTGACAGAAACAGAAAGTTGACAATGCTCAGATAACTAAATTTATCAGCTATCATTTTTTGTTACTTAGCAAATAGAAATTTATAGAAATAAATTTTAAAACTAGAAATGAATTGTGCAGAAAGATTGTTATAGATCTGCGTAATGTTGTAAGAAAATGATCGTTCGAAGAACGCTTTGCGATATAGAGATGGTGTTAGTGTTCCTTTATTCCGCACATTAATGTTGTGAATGTGGGTACGGAAGATATTTTTCTGTCCAAGTAAGAAGGTTGCTTAGACTAGACAATGTTATGATGAAAACAAGCTAATTGAAGTAACCACCGATTTTCATATTAAGCCATTTCAGATCGATTAGCTTATGATTCCAAATATGTAACGCATAGAAACATTTTGAACCTTCTGAATATGATATTGTCACGATTACGAGAAATTTGGATTTTATTAATTTCCGTATTAACGTAATTCTAACTTATTTGCTGATCTGCACCTCGGCGACCTGTATTCGCAACATTTAGACGTTGAACTTGCAGGTTTATGTAGAGTTGCCGATGTAGAAAAATAACTAGAGCAATGTGTAATTAGTTTAACGAAAAAACAATTAACTTGCGATCTAAATTAAATTGGTAATCGCGTGAAAATCCTGACATCAACCTTTTCAGCTTAGTAACTACGCGTGCCCCTAAAAATTCGTGGACTTTTGGGTCATGACGTCATGCACATTTTCAGTATATAACATAGGTATCTTTTGTAATAAAGGATCAGTTACCTGGTCATCGTCAAGGGATACAGTGTTCTGTATTTCTAACCTTTGACAACAAAGGTAATTCTTTTTGTTATGTGTTAGTTTGCAGCTACCCTCGTTAATCCCTGTCCCCTAAGCTACGCTACCCCCGAGCGGGACACCGAGGAACCCGCTCGTGACATGGTGGAAGTGCCGAAATTCCCATATGCCAGCACCCTACTGGACCAGGGCCCATGCAAAAACTCAATCACCAGGACAACTCGGCGAGTTTCAACAACCTCATCGAAGCCCGGAAGTCTACAACAACGAGGAGGACTCTGAGGCCAGCACCCTTGAGGACCTATCTGACACCATCATCCCTCACCAACACAGCAGCACAGATTCTTCAGAGAAAACGTACGAAGACGTACTATTCCTGGGTACGCCTTCCATACAACACCACGCAATGGAAAACATCTCCACAAGAGAAGAGTACAGCCAGTTTCCCAAGCATCTCGTACAGCGACAGACCCTAGTCGACTTGCCATTCAAACGAGGCGGAGAAAAACATCAGTTGAAACGGAAGAAGCAGTCCTCAGAGTCCAACTACAAGAAAATCGACTCCAAGCATCACCGCCACAGAGAAGAATGGCGAATACAACATTGTCTTGAAGCTCTTGCATCTGCCAGGAGCCCAGTAGTTCCGAAGTTCATCTCACCGCATAT
Organism: Serrognathus titanus; assembly: GCA_039766575.1. Lineage (NCBI taxonomy): Eukaryota > Metazoa > Arthropoda > Insecta > Coleoptera > Lucanidae > Serrognathus > Serrognathus titanus. Next base: position 5,141,861 of record CM077911.1, read on the forward strand.
TTTCAATCCATCAGTATCCAATATCATCAACTTCATCAAGTCATATGAAAGAATAGCCATTGCCAACGGATGGGACGACTCTTTGAAGATCTACTACCCGTCAACATTCCTCGAAGGAGTAGCGAATGTCTGGTACCACAGATATTCCCAAAATGCAAACAACAACCGAAAAACATGGGACCAAATTAAAGCATATTTGAAGACCGAATTTGGGGGAGAACACTCAGTCAGAAGATTAGCCGCAAGATTAAGAAGTCGTTACCAAAAAGAAGATGAAGACATCAAGACTTACTACTACGATCTGCTCGCCTTGGCGTATGAAGTCACCCCACATATCTCGGACAGTGCATTCCAGGATCTATTCAAAGCCGGTCTCCACTCCAATTTCGTGGAAAGCTACTACCTCATCAGCAACCCCAGCATGATATCGTCGGAATTACGAAACGTGGTCCTCAAGATAAGTCATCTCCGACAACGACCCAGACCTCCTCATCTACAGCTTTAGTCACCGACTACAAAAAAACAACCTCTCAGAATCGGCAACAGAGTCCCGAATCCTTTCCTATTACGACCCCTGGACTAATAAACCCTGTCCAAATAATCCCTGGTTTTCTATTTATGCATCTATTATCTATTTTTACTTATACAATTCTTTTTTTTATAAATATTCCGAAAAGATCCATACTCCGAGTCATACTACTCCTCCTAATGTGGACTTTTCCCATTGGAGTAATCGTGGATTAATGATAGTCATAGTGATTTATTTTGTAACAGTACGTGATATAAAAAATAGTGCCTTTCACAAGCTTTTTGAAGAAAAAAAAACATGATGCCGACCAACAGTGGACAACCCTTGGACCGCGAAAAATTTTCATCCGACCCGCGAAACCTAAATCTAATATTTTTTTTTAAATAAAATAAATGGCAAATATTAATAGAAACTAAATTGTGAAACAATAATAAAGTATGATAAAGTAATTGCAAATATATTTCGTAATTCCGTTCACTAGTCATTACAGTTGGTTGCTATTTTTAAATTTAGAATTACTGGCAACACTGTACAGATGTGCGCTGGCGGTACACAAAGACAACAACGTTGCCAACTTAACTATTTTAGGGCTAGATTTAGCCCTTATATGTAAAATTTAGTTCTACAAATAATAAAATAGCTCTCAAACGAGTTATTTTAACTCTCAAACAAATTTTTGGATTATTTACTTTTCTATTTATTCATCTTTCTCAAAGCAAAATACAAAGAGGTTAAGAATTAATTGTTTGAGTTAACAATACAATAGTTATTAATTAAGAGTATTTTTGTTATTTGTTGCTATTTGCAACACTGCAACTGTTGGTTTATTTGACGTAACCTGAACAGTGACAAGATTGTAGGTTATGTGAATAAGAATTGGCATTTTAAATAGAATTTAAAATGTCAAACGACGTTTGTAATGTGACGACTATCAACAATCGGAAGTTCTCTACCATTGTTGTACCATTTAAAAATAAAATTCAACACTGCCACCTCAAACAGTCATTTTTGACCACTTTGTAACGTGTTCAATTAAAATCCGTTATCGAGAAGGTTTCTGAATTTGCTTTTATTTTATGACGGTACGTCGCAGCTCGGTACATACGTACGTTGCAACCTTGAACAACTGCAAGCTATCAACAGCATTAACTGTCAAAGGTTTTGTTTATATCTTTGAGGCATTTGTAATAAAAAAAATGATTTAATTGCGTTTTATTATCCATTTTGTAGAGAATCGTAATTAAATGGATATAAAAAGTTAGGTTTATAATAATCGTATGGTTACGACGTGACTGCAAAATTTGCATTTGACATAAGCCTACTTGATAACGATTTTTTTTGAACGCACTTCATTTTACACATCCTGTAAAGTGATTTATTTTTTGTTAATTTTTTAAGAAGTTATTTTTTATAAAGATGTCAATGAATTTTATTAATAAATAATTAATTTTTTCATTGAAGAATTAATAAAATTGCACCTATGTAGCCCTGAACCAAACAAATTCAGCTCTATTTTGATTAGTATCTAGCTCTCAACGAAATTCAGAGTTGGCAACACTGAAAGACTAAGCAACTACCTTTTTTGTACAAAACTATGCCTATTTGCCAAAAGGGATAAATATCTGCAGTTGGCAGTACTGATTACAGCTGCATAGTATCGACACTTAAACGAGTGTCAAATTAGACCGCCATATTGTTTGACACCTATATGTATTTATCATTTGTCAAATGTTTCTAATGTTGGTATCTGGTACTTGAATGTTAGGAAAATTTTAAAAATTGTGTCCTACATTTATTATAAGGGTTCGAACAGAAACTCTAGAATTTTGACACTGGCAGGTATTATATAAAAAAGTCTATAATTTGCAAATCAATAGGTATCAAACAAAATGGCAAATGTGATTGTTATACTCGAGCGTTGATACTGTGACAACTGAATCTCACCTTCTGGTTGTGCTTCTTTTTTATTTTTCTTTTATTTTTCCTAGTAGTTTGCTCTTATTTATTTACTTCTTAGTTTTATAAAAAAAAATGTCTGGGTCACAGTAGTACAGTGGCAATTAAATTTGAGCCGAAGCTTAAATCCTTAATAACAATTGTAGAAACAATCGTTACTATGGGTTTAAGCTATGGTTTAAAATTAAGCTGAAATTGTACAACTGGGCCTTAATGTTTAATTCTAACGTCACTCCACACAATGAAATTCGAATAACTCCTTGAATGAACAATGAAAGTCATTCCTGTAATATTTTTGATTTAGGGGAAACCTCCAGTCTTATGAATTCTAATTCTTCGAGTTTAATGTCTTGGACATGCTAAACTTAATTAAGTTTATCTTGTTAATTATTACATCTTCATTTGTACAAATATTTGTTTCATATCTTTGATTTTGTCTTTGATTTACCTAAAATTTATAAACTAAGACAACATATTGTTTTAATTTTATTTGACTCCTCAATGATGGATAAACTAAATGCAGCTTAATTTAACAATGCCTTAACTACTTGCTCTACCAAATAATACGAAAATTTATTATTAGTACTTTTAATAATTTCAAATGTTAAAAATGATGAAATCCTAATTATCCCCTAATTTTGCTGCGTAGCGTATTTGAAAATTCTCATTCGCACATATTAATTTATTTTGTAATTTAATAGGTTTTGGCAATTAGTTTAGTAACCATAACAATTATTGCTTATGTAACAGAATCTAATCCCATCAGCAGGAAGCACTCATGTAAATGGCCAATTAATTGTCCTTCGTTGCAATAGAGCTTATCCTTCCCTTCTAGAATTTTCGCCCATACATATATTTTTGCAATTAAAACAGTTCTCACAAATTACTTTATTTCGGTGTATTCTCTTAGTATTAACCTGAGTTTGCAGGGTATAGTAATAATAAACAGAGCCTTAACTGTAAGCAATGTGAAGCCAAAAATAAATTACAACTTTCAGCCACTAATCAAGAAAATGCAAACAAGGTAAAGCCTTCATCTTACGGCATAAAAATAGGTTCCTGCGCTTTCTTCTTACACAGCAAAAGAAAACAACTTCTTGAACTTTAAAACTATATAAATGACTTGCGGTTAAAAGCTTTAAATGTTACGGTTTACAAACGCAAAGAGCAAACTCAAAGACGTACAAAGTAAATTGAACTGGCTTGAGCAAAGATATATTTTTTTGTAAAGGCCTACGCCTAATATTTTTAACAATCCCTTAAATATACTTTTTCAATTATTAATCCATATTTCCTGTCAGTATCATTATATAAACAAATAATACATAACAAAAAAATTTTAAATATGTACAGACGTTTACAATTAGATATTTCTTTAGATGTAGCCTTGGGTTTTTATTGTATTTTGTATTCCATACTGCCAAGTTTTACGGGTTCTATAAGTAAACTGTTACAGAAGAAACTTGCAGTATGTACAGCGAAATTTACATACGTCTTTTTATAGACATTTTAAGACAGTAAAAAAATGTTATTTTAATTCATTAAATCTTACACGGACGTTTATCTGAAGTTCTTCATTTATCTTATCTCATTGACTGAGAGCATTCTACAAACGACCTACGTAACATACTCTTGACCAAACTTAGTAATATGTAGTTGTCCCATTACAACGATGTTCTATTTTAAATCACTGTGCATTGTATTGCTACTGGTTCAAAATAACTGTTGTGAAATCGATACGTTCACAGATACAACAATACGATTTGTATACTCGAACAAATTCAAGGATACAAGCATTAATGGCTTCATCAAAAATATTAAGGAATTCGCCAAGGTCGTTCGCATACAAATCACTAACGAATCCTTGCCGACGTTCTAAGAAGAAGCAATTTCGAATTTACCCTCGTTGGAAGGCGTGGATTTAATCTCTTTGGGTATACAACACATCCATAGAGCAGCATTCGTTAATTTAACGCGTCTGCACTCGTTAGATTTCAGCAGCAACAAAATCGAAGAAATACACAAGTGCGCGTTTAATGAACTGCCCCTTTAGACTATCACGTTCGAATAACAGAATCTCGCACGTCCAAGAAGTACCTTTCAAATTTAAAGACTTCAAGCACTTGGACCTTTCGAAAAACAAACTGGAGGTATTCCGCCCTGAATGATATCCAAATCAAAGCTGAGAGAGCTCTTGTTATCCAAAAATTGAAGAAGTTAGATTCCAAAGAGTTCCTTCATCAAACTGAAGAAGTTAAAAGTGCTAGGTTTGTGAGGTCAATATTTCTGAAACTAGTGCAGGAAAGAATTTGAATACCTATAGTGTTGCAACAGATATTAATAGCGTAGAGTATCAGTCATGTGATGAAGTAGTGTTACATCAAAGTCACTCAAAATATAAAATTTTACTGCTAGGAGATAGCCACGCTAGAGACGCCGCATTTGCATCAAAAAGTTGGCCAAAAGTCATGGTTTTTAAATTTATCGTAGTTTCGAAAAGAGTTGATCATGGTAAAGTTAAATAGATATTTCACTCCCGCACTTCTAATTATCAACTTACCTTAGCCGAAATTCGATTTTTTGTTATCACTGACATATCTGTTTTCAGCTTTCGTTGCAATAGCAAACTTTCGGAAGTAATAATTGTGGAAGACAGCAGGACGCTGACATTGATTTCCAAATGAGGGTGCGATGGATCACAGCAGCACCAGTATAAACAGATATTTGAAAATGATTTACAGTCTGATAAATATATATTTCAAAGTTCGTTTGTACCATTACAACTAACTTGTGGTACAGGCAGTAAAATGACCATCTGGCAAAATCCAACACCCTCTTCACCGCGATACTGCCGACCAATTCGAATAAGATTTATTAAAGAGTCCACGGAAGTTATTAATAAAGAGGTTCAATACATTGAAAAAACAAAATCATTTCATTGGAAGAAACAAAAGTTATATTAGCAAATAGAAGTATGTTTGTTAAACACGTAATGACACTTACAATGATTGATGGAAAAATATGTAATGCTGTCACTCATAACACATCGACCATGAAATGTTATATCTGCGGAGCCACATCCAAAAATTTCAATGATATTACAGAAAATAAGGAAATTCGTCAAAATGCCTTAAACTTTGGTTTATCAATACTTCACGCCAGAATTAGATTATTTGAAACATTGTTGCATCTTTCTTATAAGTTGCCGGTAAAAAAATGGCAAATACGATCAGAAAGTGAGAAAGCCATTGTAATGCAAAGAAAATTAGAAATTCAAGGAGAATTTAAACTAAAAATGGGATGTTGATGTTCCCAAGTCTGGCTTTGGAACCACAAACACGGTAATACAAGCCGAAGGTTTTTCACAAACCCAGAATTGGCGGCAGAGATAACAGGCATAGACTCAAAACTTATACATCGTTTGAAAGTAATTTTAGAGGTAATATCTAGTGGTTTTAAAATTAATACGAATATGTTTTCTACTTATACTATGGCTACTGCAAAACTGTATATTCAGCTGTTCCCATGGTACCCAATGACACCAACACTTCACAAAATTCTGGTTCACGGTTCTATTATTATAAAGAAAGCTTTATTGCCTGTAGAACAGTTATCAGAAGAAGCAGCAGAGGCAAGAAATAAACATTTTCGTTTGTATCGGCAAAATTATGCAAGGAAGATGTCCAGGGAACAGTGCAACATCGACGTTCTTAACAGACTACTTCTAACTTCCGACCCTCTCTTGACAAGTACAAGATCTATCTCAAAGAAAAAATCGCAACCATTTCTCAAAGAAACTTTGCAAATGCTGTGTCCTAGTGAACCTATGTTGGTGACTTCACAGAAAGATACTAATGAAGAAGATCTTTCGACTGCATCGGAAATCTCCCCGGATTAAGAAGAACTCGAGCTTTCATTTTCTGAATGAACTATGTATATTTAGTTCAGAGTTTCTTATCTAGTTTTAGTACGTTTTCCATTTATTTAAATAACGAATTTGAAGACCAATTTTACTTTTTCTAAAAAAAAAAAAAAAAAACTCTGTTGACTTATAATATAATAAATTCGTAGACAAACACATTCTGAATAAGTTATTCACAAAAAATAATTATGACCAACTTTTTGATGCAAATACCCCTATGTGCGCCGTCTATTTTCTTAAGTCACATTTCTATAATAAAATGACTGTTCAATCCCTGTTCAAACCAAACGGTCTCTTTAAGGATGTGGTTTGTGACGCTCAAAATTTCTCAAAAACTTTCACATCACAAGGTTTCGCTTTAATTCTCGCTGTAAGTAATGATATCCTAAATGGACAAAATGTGGATCAAGATCTACTTCTACGTACCGTATCCAGCTTATCACGTACCAATGTAATATTTTTAGGAATCCTAAAAGTCACGAGAGATCGCATCTTAAACTTTTTTACGACAATAACTGTAATTTGTATTACTTTGCAAACAATTGTTCTCGCAATAATATTCATATATTGTTTTGAATGAAATTATAGGAAATGGTTGTCGTACAAAGCATGGTCTTCATTTGACCAAAGTCGGTAAATTTAAAATCATGAAATACACTGTTAATTTCATAAAAGACCTTTTAAATGAGAATTTTAATTCGACGGGAATAAATTACAGCAATTTTTTCTAACTAACTGTGATAAGTTAGATGATCATAATCATATTAAAATAAAACAAAATTTTGGAATTGTGCGTCATCCTACTTACAATATTGTAACTTACAATATTTGCAGCCTCCGTAATTAGGATTAATGAACTAAATATATTCCTTAAAGATCATGACTATCCTGAAATCTTCCAAGACACATACAACATATTTGTTGTATATGTCTTGGAACCTGGTTTATCTGATTACTATATGTTAATATTATCCACTAAGCTTGATTTGCTTCATAATAGCTGTCTCATGTTGCTGAAAAACGAATTTCTATAGATAACTTTATATCGGCTATTAAATTTGAAACTTTTCCGTTTCTTAATGGTAACTGTGATTTTAATTCTAATTTTACTAGATTTTTTGAAACTTTTTTGTCTTATTTTAATGACTGTTTTCCCCTTAAACCAATTAAACAGCACGGGAAGGAATGGATCTCTCGTGAGTTAATTGAGGAAGGTCGAGAATTAAGGAATATTTACAAAGATATGAAAAATAGCTCCGTTATTGTATATGACTTGTTACAAAAATCTTAAAAAGAAGCATCGTGCAAATATCTGGCTACGATAATTTTATTAGTAATTCTTCCAACAAAAGTAAGGCAGCTTGGCAGTTAATAAAAAATAATATATCTATTCATGATCTTCCTGATTATATCACTGATGACAATAATTAGAATAATAATAACGCTCAAGATATCAGTAGTGCTTTCTGTCGCTACTTTGTAAATTCTATTGATGAGTTAGTTTGTCAATCTTTGGAGAAACCAACTAATATTGAGTGCAATGGATCTAGTATGTTTTTATATCCTATCAGTGAAGCAGAAACCCTTAATATAATTATACCTGTTTCCAATAAAAAGTCTGTGGGTGTTGATGAAATCCCATGCGTAATCTTTAAATATGTTGCCGAATTTTATAGTTGTTACATTATGCAAATTAATTAATCAATCTTTTAGTGAAGGTATTTTTCCGTCGATTCTTAAAATTCCTAAGGTAGTTCCTGTATTTAAGAAAGATATTAAAACGGATATAAGAAACTATAGACCCATCTGATCTTTCTGTTTTTTCTAAAGTATTTGAAAAAGCAATGCTAGCCAGATTAATAATTTTTTTGACAATAATAAAACAATTAATAAAAACCAATTCTGTTTTAGAAAAGGTCTATCAACTAATGATGCCCTATGCTTTGCTTATAATATTATCTTGCGGAACATTGAATATAGAGAAAAAGCAGCAGCAATATATTTTGGTTTAACAAAAGCCTTTGATACTGTGCATCATAACACGCTCCTCTACAAATAACATCAATATGGAGTGCGTGGTCCTGCTATGTAGATTGGATTAGTAGCTTTCTAAGTAACCGTTTGCAGTCTGTTACCTGGTTAGGCGCGGTGTCTGAGAATGTTGAAATTCACCATGGGGTTCCGCAACGTAGCATTCTTGAGCCCTTCCTTTTTATCACATACATTAGTGACTTAAACAAATTCATTAAAGTAGGTGACACCATACATTATGCAGATGACACATCTTCCATTCTACATTACAGAACTGATGAACAATTATTACAAAAACTAAACTCAATATTTACAAATGTGACTGATTCCATATTCACTGAGTTCTTTTAATTATAAACTGAAATATTTGGATATTGATATACGCGTTAATGATAAAGTAAAATTCTTAGGACTGACCTTCGACTCTAATCTTACATGGAACAATCACTGCCTTGCATTGTCGAAGGGTTTAAACTCTGCATGTTTCTTATTAAGAAAGTTGAATGGCAGTGTGTCTCTGGAGATTCTCAAAATGTTTTATTTCGGGTATGTACAGTCGAAATTAAACTATGGCATTCTCTGCTGGGGAAACTCCTCTTCCTCTAATTCACTCTTCATGATTCAAAAGCGCATAATAAGAGCTATTGTAAAAGTTAGTACACTAACAAAGTTGTAAAGGCTTTTTTTAAACAATTAAAAATTTTATCTTTGCCCTCTCTCTTTATTTTCAATTGTCTCCTTTTACGCTAGGAAGAATGATAATGACCGTCTATTAACCAAGGTATCCGAAATTAGAAATTATAATACTCGTTCACTTGTGAAACAGAATTTTTATTTACCCCAGCACCGAACGCCAAATTCCATAACAGTGTATTTTACTTATCAATTACACTTTATAATCACTTTCCCATTGCAGTGAGGCAGTTAACTTCAACAGAGATTTTCAAGTATTGGAAAAAACATATAATTTGATGAAGAATCGATCAGTAAAGATAGTTTTAAGGGATTTAAATGCCAAGGTTGGAAACGAACAGATTTATAAGCATGTTACGGGAGGAGAAAGCAAACATCAACATAGTAATAACAATGGGAAAAGATAATAGAATTTGCAGAAGAAAAGCATACGAAGATCGTAAGTACCAAATTCAAAAGAAAGGACCTACACAAAGTAACATGGACCTCACCAAACGGACAACATACCAATCAAATTGACCACGTACTAATAGATGAATGCCACAAAAATCTGATCACTAATGTGAAAACATGTAGAGGTGCAGATATCAACTCGGACCATTTTTTGGTCAAAACTAACTTAAAGGTGAGAAAACAAATAATGTTAAAGAAACGACAAAGGAGGAAAGCAAAATCAAGTTTACAGGAATTTCACCAGCCAGACGTACAGTTTAAATATAGGAAAGCAATAGGTATTGTGAGCAGAGAAAGTTTCAAGGAACACGATAATGTAGAAGAGAATTGGGAGAGGATAGAACAAATAATGAAAGAAGCAACAAGAGCGTCAAGCCTAAACAAGAAGACAACTGAGAGGAGGAGTTGGTTTGATGAAGAATGTAAAAAAGGAATTGAAAAAAGAAATATGTTGAGGATTAAAGCGCTACAAACAAAAGAAGTTGAAGACCGTATAAAGTATCAAGAGCAAAGGAGAAAGGTAAAGAAGGATTGCAGAAGGAAGAAAAGAGAAGAAAAAGAAAGACAAATAGAAAGAATAGGAGAGTATTTCCAACGAAAATAAATTAGAAATTTTTATAGGGAGGTAAAAAATGAAAAGAAGAGCTATCCAAACCGAATATATACATTAAAGATAAAGAAGGGAATTTAATAGGAAAAGAAGAGAAAATAAGAGAAAGGTGGAGAGAATATTTTAGTGAAATCCTAAGTGACATGTTGGTAGTAAGGAATGTTGGAGAACAAACTGTATTAGAAAAACCCACAATAGAAGAGTTAGAAGCAGTAATAAAAGATCTAAAGAATAATAAAACCGCGGGTAGAAACGGTATAGTAGCAGAGAACTTAAAATATGGGGGAAATTTCATCACCTAGTAGGAAGAATTTGGGACCAAGAGAAAATGCCTAAAAGTTGGGAAGAAGCTACAATTACACCGATATATAAAAAAGGCGATATAACAGACTGTAATAACTACCGAGGAATCTCTCTTCTGGACGTGTCGTATAAAGTTATGGCAACCCTGATAAAACGAAGATTAGAAGCAACAGTAGAAGCCCAACTCAGAAAATATCAGGCGGGATTTAGGAAGGGAAGGGCAACAACAGATCAGATTTTTACAATGAAAGAAATACTTCTCACTTGTTATGAGTATAATATCCCAGCTGTCGTTCTCTTTCTGGATTTCAAAAAAGCGTACGATTCTATTAGGCGACAAAAGTTGCTCAATGTAATAGAAGAATTTAATATCCTTCCCAAACTAATTAGGTTGGTCAAGATGACACTGGAAAATACAAGAAGTAATGTAAAAGTAGGTGGAGGTGTTACTCAAGATTTTGAGATTAAAGTAGGATTAAGACAAGGCAACCCTCTGTCAACTCTTCTATTTAATCTAGCCCTAGAAAAAGTTATGAGAGATAGTAGTGCAAATAGAGAAGGGGACTTGATGTATAAAAGCCATCAGATCATTGCTTATGCGGACGATGTAGTTCTCATAGCCAGAAGCGAAAAAGAATTACAAGAAGTGGCAAAAAGAGTGATAGAGGCAGTAGAGGGAATTGGACTACAAGTTAATCAACTAAAAAGTAAATACATGAAAATTGGACCATCGGGAGCAACAAACAATCTAAGACTAGAAATACGCGGGGAGAAAATAGAATTTGAAGAGGTGAACGAATTTCTGTATCTGGGAGGAAGATAAAGAAATTGATGCAAGGCTGATGAAGGGAAATAGAAGCGAGCAATGAACAAGTTGTTAAGATCAAAGCTGGTGTCAAGAAGTTTAAAGTTGAGACTATATAAAACAGTAATTCGACCGACCGCTTTATACGCTTGCGAAACATGGGTCATAAGCAAAACGTCCCAGGAGAGATTACTACGATGGGAAAGGAGGATTTTGAGGAGAATATTAGGAGGGAAAAAGACCGAAAGTGGATATGAAAGACGATCTAATAAAGAAGTTTATGAAATATTCAATGAGACAAGGATTACGGAATAGTCAAGAAAGTAGTAGGAAAACATCCAGGTGGTAAGAGAAAGAAGGGAAGACCAAGGAAAAGATGGACGGAGATGGTGATGGCGGACTTGCAAGAGAAAAGCATAAGGAATTGGGAAGAAAAAAACCAAAAATATACTGCAGTGGGAAAAAGTGAAATGGCCTACTAACAGCGCTATATATATATATTCATTTATGCTGTGTTGTTCTTCCGGGTATTCCTCCGCGTAGGGTTCTCAAAAGAACCTTTGTTGTCTTGACGACGTTTCGGCAGAATTACATCTGCCATCTTCAGGTCTTCTCGGCTGCTTTCTTCGTTCTGCTCCTCGTTGTTATGCGAGTGGAACTCTTACCACACACGCCATTAATTTTTTTTTGTATCAAGTTGAAGAACACCCTGTATACTGATTTTATGGCAATAAACGATAACATAACATAAGTAGCTTGCATAGTAATGCGTTTGAGGGTGAGCTGAATCTTATAATGATAAACCTATCGCATAATAAACTCAAACAGTCTGTTCTCACATCTTGAGGAGGAACTGCATCACCTGAATCTTGCGTCGAATTCTTGACCTATTTCTCGAGGAAGATGATGAAGAGTTTAGAAATATAAGAGGCTTTGGATATTCTGCGAAATATTTTACACTACGGCTTTTATTGGAACGTAATTAAGTGGGTCGGAGAAAGAGAGATACGGTTAAAGACTTTGGGGGTTGAAGAATCAATTGGACATCCAAGTGCTGTGTGTATAACTAATGTAAAGCATCCGGACGTTTGTGTAGAAGATATCCATGAAGAAATTTTGAAGGAATATCATAAGAAAATGGGGTGGGTCTTTTCACATTTTAGATACATGTACGTTAATTGCATTAAATTTTTACAAATAAAAAAGTTTACAAACAGAAACAGCTCCTAATTTTATTTTATTTTTTAATATAAGCGAACGATTATAAATTATATTAAAGCAAACTTGTTTCTGTCGATATTATGGTTTCGAAAGCTGTTAATTTTTCTTTAATTATTCAGTCGTGCCAACACGATGACCAACAGTATTACACACATCCCACGTTGAAGTGGCATTCGTAAATAGAACTCTGAATGAGTTGACAATGAACAACGTAAACCCAAACAGAATGGATGAAGTGTTCGTTCGATATTAGAGTGGTGGAAAAACATGAGATTTTATACAGGCGCGTAAAAGATTAAAAAAAATAACATTTGCAGAATGAAAACAATTTTTTAAATGCTTTTTGTACAATCTTGGCCAAAAGTATTAGGCACCCTTAATTTTATAATGTCGTGTTCCGACGATTCAAATTTTGAGGTAATATTGTTTTATATCACTTTTAATTTTGAATTCGTTTGCATCTTCTACACTTCGCCAGTAAAAAGCTATACGGTGTGTTTCAAATCTACGTTTTTTTAATTAATTGTAAGGTATTTGGAACTCCTGGTGTAGCTTATGTGAGGCGGAGAATCGGTGAAGAATACCTTCCGGAATGCGGATACCAACAGTGAAACACAGGGGAGGCAGTGTAATGATCTGGGGTTGTATGACAGCCGACGGTGTGGGCGAAATGTTTGTTAGTGAAGGTCGAATGAACTCCCATACTTACATAAAAATATTGGAAAGGACATTGCGGCAATCATTTTCCAAGATGTTTAGTGATACAAATATGGAAGAAATGCTGTATCAACAAGATGATGCACCCTGCCACAAAACTGCAGTTACCATGAAGTGGTTTCAAGAAAACAATATTAATCTCCTGGATTGGCCTGCACAAACCCCAGACCTAAATCGCATAGAACATATGTGGGGGATTCTAAAGCGTAACATCAGAAAGCATCCAATTACAACTAAAACAATTTTAAAAAACGTGTTATTGAAAGAATCGAATAATATTATCGCAGAGAAATGTCATAAACTTATAAGTACTCTGCCGAAAAGAATAGCTGCAGTGATTAAGGCTAGAGGTGGCCCAACAAAATACTAATTACTTTAATAAATTGTTATTATTTTGTACCTAAGAAATTTTATTTGAACTCACTCCACCAGATTTTCATGATATAGGAGTTAATGTAAGGTGCCTAATACTTTTGGCCAAGGCTGTATAACAATCTTCTGGGAAATATTTACAGAACAGTAGCTTTTCGTATCAGTTAAGTTTCGTCAACAAAAAAATTCTGTGTGGCATTCATTTTAAAGCTTTAATTTTACAATTTGGTTCGATTTGGTTCGTATCAAATACTAAACGCACTTTATTTACTGCATTAAATTCAATTTCGCACAGTAAGTATAAAAACACTTAAGATTGTTGGCGAATTTATATTATTTGAAATTTTGGACAACCCCAGATTATTAGAAAAGGTAAAGGCCTAAAGTGAGAGACTTGCGGCACTCCTAAGGTCCCCAAGAACTAACTGTCTTGTTATTTTTATACTATACTATACTATAGATTATAATAAAACACAAATTGCCTTTAGCAATTGACTGAAATTTATAACACTCTAAATTACTATAATTATGTTCTTTACTTGTAATTAGCAAATCTAAATGGTCCAGTTTCAAACAGATTAACAGCTAATTAATTAACGCCGAACAAACAAGGCCCTTAATCAATTAGATCCTGACGTTCACAATTTACTACACGTCTCGAAAAAATGACGCTACACCCCTGTATTAAATTACACGTAATTTAAATCCCCCAAACCGTCGAAAATATTCACGGCCTTGCGCTCCAAAGAGTATCATCGTTAACACGCCTAATTAATCGGATGGGAATCGAGGAATTTGTTGCATTCCTTTGTAGACGAAAAAGAATCCCTTCAGGTTTAACGAGCTTCCGAGTTGCTTCCGACGAAGAGCTCCGGGCCTGTTTGTGGAATAATTCGAATCACGAAAGTCCATTAAGACATAATTGCAAAAATTCATTGCTCAGATTAATCACTTTGCTGACACGATAAAACCTAATTGATAGTGCAACACGCCGGCAGCTTTAACTAATAAAATTATTATCCTTAACGATTATATTTATAATAGTGTGTGTGATTTTGATTATAAATAGCAAGGTGCAAAATTGATTTTAAATATCTGGAGTGCTGTGCCTGGGATTTTCATGATTGGTTTTAACGATTGGAACGACTGTAAAAATGACAATTTAAACAACGTCGAATTTGCACACAGTCGCAATCTGACATTAATAGCTGAGATATTCCAGGAAAAAATAATAATTTTATAATTTAGAATAATCGTAATAAAAGTTTCGTTTGATTTGATTCTTTTGCGCGTTTATTTTGCTTGCGAAGCAGGCTCGTAAAAGAACCAACGTTTACGCGACAACTTTATTGATGTTAGCAGAGATAGTCCTTTCGATTGACAGGACAAATGTTAATGTTCATAAGTAACAAATACCTTTTGCAATAAGTTTTGCAGAATTTAAAAATAAAAATTAAAAAAATTAACACTTTTCTGTGAGTGAATCCATTTATGAGTCACAGGGTGTTGATAAAAAGTCGATTTGTTTTGCTTAAATTTTAACAAATTATTTAAAACGTATCACATCGACGCCGCAAAATAAATGAACCAATCGATTTACTTTTAAATAAATATCATGAATGTTAACTATCCGTGATGCTTTTTGTTCAACGTTATTTTGCAATTATTTTTGTCCTTTGATACCGGACATAACTGAAAATGCAATTATCATGTGAATCTATATTTATGGTGAATTGTATGACCGGCAAAATCCAAAAATTAATGTTTCACCACTGCCAGGCTTTAATGGAAATATTCGCAGAATAAATCGAGCCTGTTTAGGGGTTTAACGAAGCAAAAGTCTGTTATGTCACGTTTTACGTAACTCGTATGTGTACGTGGAAGTCTCATTTTATTTTTCCATTATAACACATTTTTCATATGCAGTAGGTACTTTGAAATAAAACACGCCGTACAACATAAACCCGTAAATATAAAAAGCAATCTTTATGTACCTATCGCGGAATAACTTCGAATTGGAGTGTATACTGAAGAGATAAAACCAATTCCTGTAGCAAATGCGGAATAAATGTGTAGGTAAGCGGGGGGGTTGCAACCAGATGCGTTCCATGAATTTATTCATAAGTGAGAAGTATAGAACATGACAGGATATTTATGGAAAACTGCAGCGACGTAATTTTTCTGGTGAAGCGAAATGCAATTACTGTCATTTCACGGGCAGAAAATTGAAGTCATTAATATTTTTACGCGCTTTTTACGTACGCAGTCTCTCATTCATGCTTTGATGTAACAATTACACAGTTAAAGTAATTCGATATTACTGCGGTAACACGTTGTGTTCCGCAAATGCTAACACTGTTGTACACTGAATTAAAAAGTTGCAAGTGTTCTTTGCTACGTGTCTTCTTTAACCAGCGACGTATGTATGAGGATGCTTCTGGAAATACTAACACGTTAAGGACCTATCTGGTCGATTAATGCTAATGATAGCATTGGATTTTGATAGTACTACGCATAGACGTAAGTATTTAGTTATCTGTTGTTCTATCTATTTACCAAGGTCCAAAACATCCCCATGCTTGACTGGATGCAGGAAAGTTATTTAAGTTATTCGTATTGATTGATCAGCTCTGAGTTGCTCCGATCAGCACCGATAAGTTAAACGATGTTTTCTTGAAAACAAAAGTAACTACTTATGGCTTATCCGCGTTACTTCCCCCTTGCCCCGCGGGCGCCAAATAATTTGCTAGACCAGTTTAGGTGTGGCTAAGTTACAGAGGCTATGTTTATGTTATTTTTAATTATTTTGATTCTGCTTGTAGGATCACAATCCTTCGTCTTCAAAATGCTTTTACAATTAACTGATGTCGAAACATTATTTGAGCTGAATGTTAACGAAACTGATTATAATAGAGCACACAATGTCTCACCAGCCATTTCAATATAGGTTAAGTACTCAACAAAACCACAACAAAACTTTCTGTTTTCTTGAAAGCACCATAATTCGTGATTAGATCAGTTAAGTTAAAGTTCAGATAAGATAAGTTACATTTTGAAAAGAATACGACTATTGCTTGCATGTTTGAAGTGAGGATCCGTGCAGTCGCCTGGTGGATGACCTTCTATCGTCCACTCTACCCCAAATAATCAGCCTAATAACCAGGCAAATCCACAGTAGATGCACTTCATAATTTTGTGAATGCTGAGGAAATATCTATCATGGCAAAAGAAGTTGCTGGTGGTACTTTTATAGACATGTGGGTGCCTTGATAAGACCTCACCGGCAATTCGGTGGTTCAAATCAATGCTAGAAACTCGGACGGTGGCGGCTTCATTAGGAGGGGTAGAAACAACAATAACTACAGCAAAGGATTGCCCACACAACGCCTATGCTGTGGACTATTGTCGTCGACGACCTAGCAAGAGAAATGACTGACAAAGGTCACCATGTGTTATGCGGAAGACATAGTCATACTTATCAGAGGAAAACATTCCTAACCTAACGCAGAATACTCTGAACATTATCGATAGGTGTTGCCATAAGGAAGAACTCAGTGTAAACCCTAAAAAAAACATCATAACACCATTTACGAAACGTAGTTTAATCGCTTCCTTTTTAAACGGATTTACCATACAGCTTTCCAAAGAGGTGAAATAGCTCGGAATAACACTGGAAGCTTAATGGGAAAGCACATATCGGTAAGACAGTTTGAGAGGCAACGGCATCGTTTTAGGCAAATCGCAAGCCCTTTGGTCTTGGTAAAGCATAAGACCTGAAATCGCGAATGATTCAATGGTTATATAGAGCAGTAATAAGACCCATAGTTACTTATGCCTCTTGAGCATGAAGGGCGAAGACCACTAAGGTAACTGCGCAGAAATTGCAGCGATCAGCGTGCCTGGGAATAACAGGGGCCATGAAAACTACCCCAATAGCAGCTCAGATTTAAAGGAAGGGCTAACCCGGATTAGGAGATTACAGAATTTTTAACAATCAAACCCTCGAACTTGATGCCGAAACTGTTGGACTTTGACATACCTTATGAAGTGGATATTAGTAGCAGCGATATGGTTAAAAGCCAAATAGTACGGTTAGGCAACAATGTCTCCATCTGATAAACGGATAGATCAAACACTGCAAAGGGGACAGGCATAGGTATTTACGGCCCAAAGTACTATTCGTTAATAGCCTCAACAATTATGTAAGCTGAAACACTTGCAATAAATCTATGTGCCCATGAGTGCCTGAGAAAGAACGGAAAGGGCAAAAAGATATTTATGCTGTCTGATAGTCAGGCAACTATAAAGGCACTCAAGGCATACTGCACTGAGTCCTTTTCAATATGGGAATGCAAGCAATCCCTCAAGGAGCTAGCTAAGAGCAACAAAATTACCCTAAAATGGATACCCGGCGATGAGATTATAGAGGGGAACGAAAAAGCCGACGAACTTGCTCGTACTGATTCTGAGACTTCTCCCATAGGTCCTAAACCTTACTATAGTCTAAGTAAGAAAAGAAGCTGGATAAAAAGGAAGAAAATTTCGTACCGAAGAATGTTCCAGGTCAAAAACAGGCGAAGATACTTATTAATTATTCGCCTAAGACTGTTTAAATGCTTCTATTTTTAACAAAGAATGAATTATAGTCTTTCTACTGGCCACTGCCCTGTGAGGTACCACCTTAAATAAATGGGCTTGTCAGAAACTGAAACATGCAGATTATGTAAATCACAAATCGAAACAGCTGAGCATATACTTTGGAAATGCGAGGCAAAAGCTAGACTTCGGCTTAGTCATTTAAGCAGTGTGAGTCTGACACCTGATCAAGTGAAAACTAAACCTCTTGGAAATATTCTGCACTTCGCTGAAAAGGTAGTTTCCAGGGTTTGAACAATAGATCAGTTTGATTGCAGTTGTGTGAGGCCCCATAAGAGCCCTTCGACCCCTCATTGCATTACAATATAAAAAAATCATCGTTGTTGTTAACAGGTGTCTGAACTCTTTCCTGATGAAATTTTTCGAGAAAAAAAGGAACTGTTGATTTCGAAATATTTAATTTTCGCCCAAATTGTCTTACTCCAATTACTTTGTTGATTTTTCTTCTCGGTCAACCATTTATTTCAGAAAGATAATTAGCAGAAATGAATCACTAAGAGTTTAATTGAGATAAGATTTCAACTCAAATCATAACAACCAATCAAATTAGGTGAAACTTGAGAAGATTACCGAAATTAAGCAAGAACGGAGCATCTTAATAAAATCCTAATTAAGTCAAGAAGGTTTTTCGTAATCGTAATTTCCGGTATAAACCTTATAACTATCGACTGGTCTACATAATTATCATCATCAGACAATGAGACGTTTGGTCGTAAAGTCATCAGCATAAGTGTCCATGCTTTATAGTGATCGTGACTATCATAAATTCCGTCTGTTTCTTTGCATCGATTTTCATGGTTTGGTGAGTGAACATTAATTTCTTTTGCTTTATTTGATGTGTAAAATTCTTCTCGTTATAAAATTATTTTGAATTGCTGTCTGGGTGTTTTATGGTTTAATTGAAATTTTGGTGAAAGAGTGACAAGAAAGAGTGGAAATTGTTGATTATTTTTGTAAAATGAATTAAATCATAGAGTTTGAGCGCTTAACAACAGAATTTCTCTCTCACTCGCGTCGTGGCATCTAGAGGAGCATAGTGTCTCGATGAGGCCTCGTAAAATTGATAATTTGAAGGTAAAGAATAATTCATCCCCTTCCTTTTATCATTTTTAACTACCCGTCCCAAAGTGTAATGTATAATGTAAAGCCGGCTTTATACTAAATTTATCGTTAGCTCTTCAATAAACTTGCATTTTGCAGAACTCCAGCTTGACTAAAAAGAAACAGTTCTGTATTAAATTCAAAATAATTGAAGACCGAATACGAGAATCTTGCTGCGTGGGAGTTATCTAATCCTAATCCTAAGTTACGATTTCCTATATTTAATTTTATGCCCCACAGATGATACACAATAACATCCGAAAATAACAAACTTTCAAAAAGCAAAAGGCGTCTCAGAATTCTATCGTAGCCATGCCTGCTTTTCACGTATCAAATTTTAGGCAATTTTACGCCTGTCATTTGCAAATATGTGCGGAGTGTGAATTTTTTAAGCTCGAGACACATCTTACATTTTTTTGACTTTCTTTCGAGCGCGCGCGCGCCAAAACTTGCCGGCGCACAATGAACAAAATTTAAGATTTCCAACTTTTTTCTAAAATAGATTTGGCAAACGTGGGCGCGTGCGATACTCGATTTTAAACAAATAAATCGGGGTAATTTATATAAAAGACAGAGAGGGAATTAAAAGCAACAGTTAGCATGCGTTGACTCTACAGGTAGGTAGATATACTCGACGCGTTGAATTATGAATGAACAATATTTTCCAAGCCACCCTGCGAAGAACAGGCAGCAACAGCCTCTTCAACCCTTAAACGCGCCCGGAGCACGTGCTTTAAACGGTTCGCGGTCATATCCGGAAATTAAATTCACGTTATGGTATAAGGTGTGCAGTGCATGTTAAAGTGAAGTAATAAAGTGTGAAAATGCAAAATACAACTGAAGCGAACGAAATGGAAAGCGGGGCGGATTTGTCTTTCAGAAAGTTAGAACTGTTTCAGTTGTATTATACTCCGTGTTTAGTGGTCCTCGGTGTTTTAGGCAACACACTCTCGGTGTTTGTATTTTTCAGCACCAAATTAAAGAAAATCTCCTCCTCTTGTTATTTAGCCGCGTTGGCCATCAGCGATACCTTTTTCCTTTTGTTCTTATTTGCGACCTGGTTAACACTGATTGGCCTCGATATATACAACAAGCCAGTTATATGTGAATCAGTCACGTACCTGTCGAGTGTAAGCAGTTTCTTATCTGTGTGGTTAGTGTTGGCTTTCACCGCTGAAAGATTTTTGGCAGTGGGTTATCCTTTCCACAGGCAATCAATATGCAAGGTATCCCGCACGAAACGAGCCAAAACTGTTACTCTGATTTTGCTGGTGATAGCCATGATCGTGTACTCACCCCTTCTGGTATTCGCCGGGACGAGTTTCATTGATGGGAAAATGATGTGCGGGATGAACGAGGAATGGAGGAAAGAGCTGCACATCTTCAATATTTTTGATTCTGTTATAACGTACGTCATCCCCGTCGTTGGGATTGCAGTTTTAAACGCGTTCATCAGCAGGAACATGTGGGTAATGGCCAAAGTGAGGAGGAGGCTAACTTACCAAGGCTCATCGCAATCATCCAGAGAAGACTCGCTGTTAAAATACAAAAGAAAGATGACTCCTGTGTCGCAGTATAAAATAACCAAGATGTTGCTGATGGTATCAACGACTTGTTTATGCCTCAACCTACCCAGCTACATCATGAGACTACTCGCTGATCTTGCTGATGTAAGTAAAAATGCATACGTTACAGTTTTTTTTGTTAAATCTAGAGTATTTATACTTTTTTTTTTGAAAATAATGCCTAACGTTTTTTTTTAAACAAAAAACGTAAAACAGAAGCATGTAAACGAAAGTAAAAAGGACGTTCAAAGCACGGTGATTGATGTTAATACTGCGTTGAATTCAAAGTTTTGTTTTTATATGTATAACAATCCCCAATCGTGTTACATGGAAAGCCGGTGAGGTGTCTCTTCTCTTTCAACAAAGGGCATCGGGTTTCTGTTTTGATCGTTTCTTTCAATAACACGATGACGTGTTCTATTATAAAAGGAAAATGGGGGTGATTTTGGAACACTTTGTTTCAGGTTATTGCACTTCAACTTGCAAAATACAATCTGTTACTTGGGGTACGACTGTACTGAAAATGATAATTCTTGGGAAATAATAATTTTCGTATTGAAAATTAAAAGTTATATAACATTTTGCTCTTACCCAAAGTGCTGTGTCTTAATCAATGTATTTGTATTGAACGATATTTGTTATCTTTTCCTATATATAAACTTATCTCCGCTTATAAAACGTATTTTGTTGTGGTTTGAGTGTTTATATTGCAGTAACCAATAAAATGTACGTCTTCTTCATTTTTCTAGTTCAATTCGTATGCGTTTGCATGACCCAAGTTACTGAAAAGCGAGTAAGTTTTCCACATGTACATATTTCTGCTTAATTGATGTTATCAAAAATGCAATCAAAATTTGAGATGCCGACACGGAGCCATTCATGTTATCTTTGAAATCGTTAGATCACTTTTTCAGAAAACAGAAATCGTGGAAAAATTCAAAGTTTTCTTTAATTTAATTAAAAGTAAAGTAACTTGTGATGCTCATTATAAAATAGATATTTTAAAAAAATGTATGCAATCATACAGAGTCATATATGATAATGTACCGCACGTAGGACCCATCAGCATTATTCTAAAGTTTGCAGCAAGTAAATTTTATTTTTGTTATTATACTGTTTAGGTCAAGAATAACTTAATTAAGTTTAACCTAAAATCTTGAATAATCCTGTATATATCAATATCACACAGAAAAGAGTTACAAAACAGAATTTCAAAAATTTCAATGTTTTTACTTGGTTTTAGTGAAAAAGTAAAACAAGAGAGCTTCAGTTCACATCCTATTACGATGCAAATCCACCGTTTTGCATACACTTTTGCATAAACCGACTCAGTTATCTATCGAATGCCGTCTATAGAATTTATCCAAGGGTTTTTCGCAATTTGCATCACATTGAAAACGGAAGTAAATGATTTGTTGTGTACTATAGGAGTTACAAAGTATATAAAAGACTTAAATTTGGAAGCAAAATAAACTAAATAAGATAAGATAACAAACAATCATATCTAAATGTAAAACAAACAAGCTAATGCTAACCATTCAAAATTGCAGCTTCAAATTGTATGTGATCGGATTCAAATATTGACAATTGTGTTTTTTGATTTACTGACATAGAGTTTCACGAGGAGACTGAATGCAACCGATGTTCATACAAAGTAAATGAACTCAACGAATGAAATATGTGTTCTGTACGTATTCTATCCCAATAGAGTTTAAAATTTAAATTAGAATGTGTAATAAACAAAGAATTCAATTAATATATCATAATTTTGGAGTATATTAATAAGATATTAATTTTTAAAAAATATTTTTATTGTTAGAACCTTAAGGCAGAATTCCACTGAGGCAACGTTAAGCACTCAAGCGCAGATTTTAAGTTCCATTTTTTATCTATGCGAAGTAAATTAATTACTTTTCCAGTAAAATACACCCAATAGTTTCTTGTTTTTCGTACAATTTTATTTGAATGGTTCTCGTTTCGGTATAATACATCAGTAAAAGAGAATTTCATCTTCACTTTCTTTAGGTTAACTGTGCCAATCAGACATGGGTTGATTCCGGAAATCGATTGATTTTTGACCTTCCGTACATTTACAACTTGTGTATATATGAAGACTGTAAGAGCCGCCAACGTGCAAGTTTCGAAGGCAATGACAAGAAGATAACAACATGTGGTAGTAACTTGCATACCGAATTCACAAATTCTTGTGTAGCTGAGGAATTTAAATGTTCGCTCCGTCAAAGTAATCATCAATGGGAAAATTCAGGAGTGATATACGTTCATCTACAAATGCCTGAAGTAAATGATTTGATGAGACGAAACTATATAAGAATGCACATCAATCTTGTCTTCAATAAAAGCGAAGAATTTTGCACAGAGAACTTAACAAATCCGAGCGGACAATCTATACATTGGAATCTAACGCCTATGGGGTTTATAACAGAACCGTTCGACTTGTGCCCTAATCAAACATGTTATGGTGATTTGTTATTCGATGCAGACGTTCCTGTTCTTTATGAATTATGTTCGGTTATAAATCCAATGTCAACACTTGCCACATTCGTCCCTATCGTAAACTACGACATAAATATTATGTGTAGTTTAAAACCTTACTCCTTCAATCACTCCAACAATCCGAAACAAAGTCTAGTTTTTAATTCCAATATAAAAAAGCTATTAATAACCTCGGGAACTGGTTTGACTTGTTACAGAGTATCTTGCATTGAACTAACAGAACTGTCAGAAAAATTATTAGGAAGACACGTTTGCTTCGACAACGAAGTGGAAATAACTGATGTTTCTTTGAATTCTAATGACAATACACTAGAAAACGTATATGAAGTACTAATCGAACAAAATCCCGGCTTCTATAGATGCAGCGTTAATAACAGTGATTCAACTAAAATCGTACCAGGATACAGACGGAAAGAAGGAAATAGTTTTCTGTT
The DNA here is from genome assembly GCA_039766575.1 of Serrognathus titanus. Classification (NCBI taxonomy): domain Eukaryota; kingdom Metazoa; phylum Arthropoda; class Insecta; order Coleoptera; family Lucanidae; genus Serrognathus; species Serrognathus titanus. The sequence goes on from CM077911.1 coordinate 5,165,743, forward strand.
GAACTTTACAATAAACTGTGATGATATCCAAGAACCAGAACTGATTTACCTCGGATTAATTTCGTTATGTTGGGAGGCAAATACAATTTGCAACCTCATCTACGTCGAAGATGACACCGACTCACTTATAAGTGCTACTGTTGATCCAAGCAGAACAAACGAAAATACATTACCTACAGATTTTAGAACGTTTATTATCCACATACAACGGAATACAACAAATGATATCTCATCAGAATATAATATTATAAAACAAACTCTAAGAAAGTTTATATTTAGAGCTCTTCGATTAACCAGCACAGAATTTTGCCTGCCAGAACTAACGCCATACGAGGATAGTCAAGAAATCATAAAATGGGATTTAACACCAGTGGGTTCAGTAGCGATTCCAGAACATCCATGTTTCATCCCAAATGGGACACTCTTGACTAGAAAATGCGAGGGTGATTTCTTAGGGGGTGGAAAATGGTCGGATCTTGAAGCTGGATGTTGGAGATTAGTTTCACAAGAAGAAAAACCGGATACTTTGAGAAATGCGTTCCAAAGCGTTACATTTCGCAATCTCGAGAATCTGGTATATCAATTACGCGTTCCCTACAACTCCCAAGAAGATGTTCCAGAATTCAGAGAAGACATCGCTCTTCATTTGCGCTTCAATTCAACTGATCAGACTTTGATGTTGCACGTGTTTTACGCAGGATCTGATCCAGAACAACTTAAAATCGAATGTTTCGTAGCAGGAGATTCTAAATTATTGAACGGTAGTTTCATTGATTACGATTTGAATTTGGGTCTTTTGGAAAGAACGGTGAAAGTCGAGAAGGTTTACCAAGGAAAGGCAAATTTCAAACTGAGGCCGTCTCTCCAAACACTGCTCATCTACAACGTGGACATTGAAGAGGAACCGGCGGTATATTGGTGTAAAGTCTACCAAGATCAAGCTACTCTGCTGGCCAAAAGTGAAAACGTCGAGGCATACAAGCGAAAAATAGGAAATCGATTTTCGTTGCATCTTTATGTAAATTCGGAACAACTAGGTAATTCTACGCTAGTGTTTTCTAAAGTCTATTCGCTTTGCAATACTGCACAAGTTCGATGTAAATTGATGGGCGTGTTCTACGAAGTCTCATCTGGTGAACCAATCAAAATAATTATCCACCTTCGCATGAACACTTCAGAAAATGCTTTTACTGATCGTAACACATTAATAAGCATTTTGAACACGAATTCCAACTTCTTGCAAATCAACAGCATCGACCTTTGCTTCCGTAATGAAACCACAGATGGAACATTAATGTGGAACACTACCTCTGTAGGGTACGAGGTTGTCGCAAACCAATTTTGTGCAACCACATACGGAGCTTTGCTAACCAGAAAATGCTCAGGTGATTTCGTTTTTGGTGCAACATGGACCGAGGTTTATTCACTATGTTCGAGCACACCAATCGCACCATCAAACCGATCGATCTATTTGAGCGACAGCGTTTTTAGGGCAACTATCAATAACTTGGAGTCTTTCTGTTACGAGTATAATTTCCAAAACGATCTGGTCTATCCTAAAAATCACCCGGGGTATATAAATCAAGTGGATTTGGATTTGAAATTTGATTCTAACACGCGTTCTTTAATCCTAACTGTATATTACATGGACGCCAGACCTGAAGACTTGCTGGTCAAGTGTTCTATGGCAGGTGATAGTAAGTTGATGAGTTATCCACATATCGACTTCAAACTGCATCTGGGTCTTTTCACGAGTGACATCGCAATTAAACAAGTGTACAATTTCCGGGGGGGCCTTTCAAGTAACATCAAGGACTTCAGTATGTATGAGCTAGAAATTGAAGAATACCCAACTTTGTATTGGTGTCAAATATATCAAAACCCAAATTTGTTGCTGGCATCCACCGATCAGGTTTATGCATACAAGCAAACAAACGGAAACGAATTTAGTCTGAGTTTGAGGGTGAACTGTGAGGATATTACCAACATGGCGAAGATGTTTTCTGAAGCGTACAATTCATGTAATGATGATGACATCAACTGCAGATTGATTGGGACATTTGGTTCAACGTTCTCCAATGAAGTAGACGTAGTTGTGCATGTACAGAAAAAATCTACGGGCGGTGATATCGTAAATGACTACGCCCAACTTGTTGGAACGTTTGCAAAATTAAATCAGTCTTTTCCTGGGCATGTCAAAATCAAAACCAGATACTTCTGTTTGCCGGAAACAACCGGGCAAATCCGTTGGGGCTTAACAGCAATAAACGCCGTGCAACTTCCACAAAACCTATGCTTAACAAAACTTGGGGACCCCCTCACTAGAAGGTGCGAGGGTAATTTTATTTTTGGACCGGAATGGTCGCATCTAGAGGAAAGTTGCTCAGACGTCAAAGCACCCCCGCAAACTACTGCTTTGCAAAACTTAGTCCAAAACATCACTTTCGCCGACTTCAAAGATCTCCTTAGCATAACTGATGCGCCCCAAAACCTTTCCAAAATTGAAGTCGCGTTAATCTCAAACGGCTTGTACGCCTTATCACAACAAACACTTGGAACCGATTTAGGAAATTTCAGCCAAGCCATAAGCAACATCATGCGAACTGAAGGAACCGTGCTGAAGGATTCCCAAATCATCTTCAACTCCACCGATAAAATCTTGAACGCTATTGAAAATGTATTGGCTCAAAAAGCGGAGTTAAACAACAAAGAGATGGTGAGTCTGACCGTTGACGTGCAAGCGAATATGATAGTCTTCATGACGAATTCGTTCGTGAATAACATAACGGGGTTTGCGCTCTATCGAAAGCATTCTTCGTCGTTCTCAGATTATGAAATTAAGAACATTTATAGGCACCAAACTTTTCGGAATTTGGAACTGGAGAATTTGGAATTGGCGATCTACGTTCCGGAAAATATCTTGCAGAGCATTTCCTTTTCAACAAATCAAACAAACGCAGACGTTCAAATAATAACTTCGGTCTTCTACAACGATAGCCTGTTTGTCGAAAGCAAAATTAATCGGCAGGTTTTTGAAAACGTAAGTAAACATAATATCCAAGCTGTGGGTAGTAGAATCATCAGCATGACCATTCCTGGATTTGGGTCACACTTGCAGACACCTATTCCTCTACTTTTCCGATCATTAAATGCCTACGTTGAATCAGATTGCGTATTCTGGGATTACGGTTACTTACGAAGAGGCAGCTGGTCAACAGGTGGTAGAAATTACTTCAAGACCTTCTCCGACGACTCACTGATCGAGTGTGGTTTCTCGCACTTATCACATTTTGCCCTCTTCATTCTGAGCGATAGATTGATGATCACGGAAAGAGTCGGAAAAGTTACCCTTACTTACAATCCCCTTAAGAGTCACGACGTGGCACTGAATATAATCACAATAGTCGGCAGCGTACTATCTTACCTTGGATTGTTCATGATGTTCATAACGGCCCTTTTATTTAAAAAATGGCGAAACGATCGGTTTAATACTTTACACCTGTCTTTCATCATCTGCCTTGAAATCGCCGCGTTACAAATCAATGATAGATTTACCGAAGATCAAGTTGCATGCAGATATATTGGGGCAATCATACATTTCATACTTTTAGCAAAGTTTTGCTGGATGTTGGCAATTGGGATTCAACTTTTTCTGTGGTATATAATTGGCCGAAGAACGACCATCACGTCTTTGCATTTGAAACTAATGTTCATAATTAATTGGATTTTTCCGTTGATTATAATCATGGTGGTGTTTTGGATTTCCCCCGATAGTTATAGCGCAGGAGCACTGAGATTCTGTTATCCACAAGGCGTAGTGTTCTACGCAGTTTTGATAGCGCCGATCACTTTGGTGCTGCTCATTAATTTGACCATCTTCTGTATTATCATGGCAAAATTGTGGTCCTTCAGAAAGGAAAGTTTTGCGGACAAAGGGCGAGCTCTGCGCGAGCAGGCAGACACGATTCGCAAAAGAGAAATAAAAGCCGGCATTTTCTACTTCTTCCTCCTTGGGATACCTTGGACGTTAGGGTTAATCGCAGAGACCATCCAAATTTTTTCCGTGAAATTAGTGTTTGTATATTTATTTTGTGTGGTAGGACCTCTGCAAGGTTTCATCCTTTTCATTCACAGCTTCGCTTTGGATAGAAATACCAGAGATCAATGGAGGAAGCTGTTGACGAAGCAAGACACAAAAAGGCAGTACAACTACACTTTTGAAGAAACTCCCCTGAGGAGTAGAGACGATTAATTTTATGTTTAGATTGGATTTAATATTTTTGTAAATGGAGAATATCAGGGATTAATAAAAGAAGACAAGAACCAAAAAGGCAACAGTATTACAATTTTGAAGAAACTCCTTTGAGGAGTAAAGACGATTAACTTTATATTTAGATTGAATTTAATGGTTTTGTAAATGGAGAAATAAATTATTTTCTTTCTTATAATTTGATGTTCTTTGAACGAGTGTTTGGCGATGTTTTTAATAATAGTAATTAACGAAATACGATGTACAAAATAATTTTTGCAAGTAAAATAAGAATTGCGTAACAGGATTTTCAAACAAAATTCTTTTTGTGGGAGTGGCGATTATTTACATACATCCGCAAACATTTCCAAACTTCTTATAACCGGATGAAAATTTGTTGACTTGAAATCCAAATAAATAAATAACCTTACGATAAAAGAGTATCGTACAAACGTGTTGTATTGTATTTTGAGTTATACCTTCAACAACAATTTTGCGATTTTTATAAACACAGGTTACTCATTCTCTTTTAAATGTATAAACTTGATAGCATTTGATGATTCTATGTATAAACTCCAAAAAATGTTTACTGAAATACAGCAATTATTAACAGCTACTAATAAATGACGAAGACAAGATGTCCTCAGAAAAAACAACAAACTAATAAATTGGTAATACTTTCAAAGTATTTCGTATGAATATCAATGATAGCACTTTTATGTATGTGCCCCGTATGTGGCATTATTTTTACATTTCTGTTTTAATTAATTTCAAATGAATGAAATTCCCGTATTTACCCTGCCATCAAAAAAATTAATACCTACACATGTAAAAGTAAATGTAGGGTGCGTTTACGACTGCGATAATGTGTTTTGACCACGAAACGAAACGTACTTAATTACAGTTTGCCGTAGATACAAGAGTTCAAATGAATAGGCAGCTAATTAAGCCAAAAAAAAGCTTTCAAGTTAATATCAAATTTTAAATGAACGTGTGGGACAAAAGTATATGTGTTGCGATTACACACTCCCAACACAAACTTTAGTTTTAGATTAGTTTAAAGCTAAGTCTTTAATCGCTTTCTGAGCTACAAAAAACTAAATGATTTCAGTGAGAAACTTAATTAAACTTAAGAATTAATAGTTTGCAACTCCAGATAAAACTCTAATCACAACGAAGCCGGTAGTTAAATATTAATTTTAAATAAATCGACAAATTTAATTTGTTCGAGAAAAGACGCGAGCGACAATTTTTTTAAAGCCGCTTGCTCCTATTAATAACCAGAAATGAGTCAAATATCTTAAAACTATCGTTTTTATACGGCCATTAGAACATTCCTCGACCTCACTCGAGGATGGAAATATTAAATATGCGCATAACAAACTGCCTTAATACTTACAAGAATTCTTTTATCAGACGCGAAATTTATCGGCATTAAAGCGCTTCCGTTCCTTACAAAAATATACTTAGGCATTACGTTTTCTGCTAATTGCGCTTTCCCTTTTATTTACATCCTGATTCTTGGACTAACGAGGCAGGTGCTTTTTTTCTTTTCATGGATAGTTTCCCGAAATCACACGGAACATATTTTTCTCGGTGTGAAGCAAAAGTGCCTTCGATTTTCGAGGTTGTTTGTTTTAATAAGAAACGATTTGTTTTGATTCAGATAATAATGCGATGATTTATAATATTAATTTATCAAGGACAAAGACGTACTTCGGTAGCTACACCACCATCTTCAGTGCACTTCACATACAAACAAGTTAAAAGCACGAAACCAGAGGACATTCTCCTCACCAAATTTTCATTTCGTATTCACCCCCCTCACCAATCCAGAATCCAGAATGATGATTTTTGTTAGGTCGTCGGCGAAAAATAGTCCACAGCAGCGGTGGTAAAACCCCATCTTGTGGGCAGTACTTTGCTATGGTCATTGTTGTTTTTACCACTCCTAATGAAGCCGTCACCGTCCGACTTTCCAGCAATGATTTGATTCACTGCATAGTCGTTGATTTAATACCACGTTTTATAGCAGCTTTTTCTAAAAATTTAAATGAGGTGTTATCAAAGGCACCCTTTATGTCTATAAAGATGCCAACAGCAACTTTTTTGCAGGGATAGATTTTTCCACAGCATTGACAAAATTGTGAAGTGCATCTACCGTGGATTTGCCTGGTTGGTAGGCAAATTGCTTGAGGTGAAGTGGAGCTTCCGTACAGTAATTTAGTTATAAGAAGCAATTATGTGTTACTTAGGTTCTCTTGTGATGTCACAAGTCTGGCGTTTCCAAAATGTTTGATGTAACACTCTCCAGCTCAAACACTGAGTCTCCCAGAGTTACATTTTGAAGTTTGACAACAATCCAGGGCTTGAAAAAAATGTTGATTTAAATGTAAATCGGTGCATACACCAAAGATCTTGTATGTACGTAAAGGTATGCAAAGATAAACTAAATTAAGTTATATGTTTACGCATGTTTAGTATCCGATGAAAGTAAAACTTCGGTGTAAAATTAAAACTCACTCAGGCGGGAACTATTTCGCGATGTATGTACAAGTACGAAAGACAACAAACAAAGAAGATGGAAATTAGATAGTTTCTACTTTCTGCAAAAACAAATTTTAATCTTGTTTAAGATCGCTTAAATTTGCGTTTATTGGACGTGCAAAAGCTTTAACAACGAAATTAATTACGTTGGTTAAAATTGCAGGAGGCTCTTGATAGAATTAAACCTTGTAATACCGACAGACGATGAGGCCGGAGGATTCCATATTACAAAACATAATTTCTTTTTGCTTCTCGAGAAATATTTCCTAATTAATTAAAAACCTTTGAAAATAAATCAAAATCGACATCTTCAAAGATACTTGTCTAGTAAGTGATCAAAGTAAAGTTTTTTTTTTAATTTTTAAAAAACATTGTCAAATTACTTTCGGATTCATCTTTCAACATTTGTAACAAGCGTTTCACTTTTTATGACACAAGTCGATATTTGAACTCGAAAAGCTGGTGAAGTAAAGTCTCAAAAGAAATAATATATTTTACGAGAAAGCTAAAAATAACACAAATGTTGCAATGTAATGGCCTGAAACTACGAAGTGTGGGGAATACAGAAAGCGGAAAAACATCATAATTTAAGCCGAGGGTAAAGCGCCGGCAATTTTTATATATATTTCTTGTAATTTCCCGACGCAAGTGGTGTCGACATTCTTTAACAAATTACAATTTAAGAAGTCGAAATTGCTACACAAAAATCTAAATCATTTAAACACAGTATTTCAGTTCACTTTAAATTAAATCGTCTCTTTTGCAAATAGATGTCTAATATAACGTACAATTTAAAATATTTAAAATAAAGTCATGCAAAATATTTTTCCTATTTCACATAAAAATTTCATGTATTTGCAATCTAGTAGTTCTCTACTTCAAAGGTATTCGTTTGTTAGATAATCCTTTCAGAGGGTTCTTTAATCTGTAATCCGAGAATCCCCTCCGTTCTGCATAAAAGCTCTCTCGAAATATTCGCGGCTTCATATCGTAACCAGAGTCCGTGAACGAACGAAATAGAAAAGAATACCTCTGATGCAATAAGTAGCATTATTCGCGAGAAACATCATCCATTTTCGTCGTTTTTCACGGTAATTCGTTTCGAAAATTTATGCTCTGTTGTTGTTTGGACAGGATGAGTCATTCTAATTGCCTGCGGCGAACTATTTGTTGGCCTGATTATAACAACAAAGAAAATGTAAAGTGGTCGTGAATCTGCGGCAAGAAACTTGCACGTTTAACCACGATAAATCAAGCGTTTTATTGGACGGTGTTTCAAAATTGTTGCAGAATAAATCACCAAAGATTTGTGGTCACCTCGAAATAAAAATTCCAATTATTTTCTGAAGCAAGAAAGCATTTACCTACTGAGAACTCGGGGGGTCTCAACACAAATAAAAAATGGACGTGGAATGAAATATCCCAAAACGCAATACAGAATACTAAGCGGGTCGCTTTATAACACACGCACAATATGTCGCATAGAAGGAATTCCAAAACAGTCAGTCACATTCACGGTTGGGGAGATCAAACGTTCAAGTTTCATTGATTTAAACGCATTCGGGTCTTGAAAATTAACTTTCCAAGTTTAATACGTTTCAGGCCATCAATCATCAATAATCGCTAAGAAGTTACATTTCCCTTCAAAGTTGAAGGCGCAAGAAATAAACGAAATATTATTGTTCAAAAGAGTTTCGTAACGAAAAGAATCTGCTTTAGTATCAGTTTACAATATGACTATTCATTGTCACAAAAATTAAGCTTCAAATTAAGTTTGAAAGGTTTTAGATCGCTTTAACCGAAGTATTATCTTTTAAGAAAGGTTTATGTCCTACACCACAATCGACGAACAATGGTGTTCCTAATTAATGTATATTTTTAGTCCCCCTTAGAATGGCTTCTCACCAACACGTGTAGATATCATCTAACTCTGACTTTCAAGGGAAATTTGTTACAACTATTAGAAAACTCAAGAGCAGACCTAAGAAACAAATGAAAATAATTAATTTTCAATAAGTGAATTCCAGTTTTCTCAGAAATGTGGGAGGGTTTCTTAAACTAAACCTGATACGTACTGCTTCATTTAGTTCCCAAATTTATTCATTATGAAACAAGTTTTCATTAAGTTGACGTGCCTATCGACGCAATACCCTCATGTTCCGACAAACTTGCAAACCAAAAAAAGAATTCCCTTCGTGTGGAAGAAATGAATATGCATGACCGTATTAATAATTCATGTAACATCGACGCGTGGGTTGTTATCACAGTTTTTCAAGATAAATAGCAATCCGTCCGATATCTTTGGATATTTCGGCGGGGCCTTTTAGTCTTTACAAAATCGAATTAGATACCGCCGGGTTTTATGCGAAATGACGGGGCCGTAAAACCTCAATGTGGAGTTTTTCCTTTACATCAAAAGGCTTTCATCTGACACTGATGATGTATTACCTGCGCGTGCATCTGATAATTTGGAATTTTTATGGCGAAAATGTTACAGCGCAAATCGAAATTTATGTGTCGTTAATGCAGGTTCAAAGCCGGTAAAGAAATAAAAGGTTTAAGTGAAAATTACATCAAAGTTGATTGGAAGAAGTTTTGGAAGAATCTACCCACGCACATTCAATGTACTTGGGAGAAGTAAACATAAGATAATGTGAAAAGTCATGAAAAAATAAGTGAAATTGTTAAAGATACCCAAATTTATTTGAAAACTTGTGCTCACAACATTCTAAACCCTCATTTGTGAATTTTGAAAGCATCTCGAAATATTAAAAAAAGAAACTCGATGTCTAAATCCGACTTATTTATTCCCCGCTAATTCGAGAACCAGAAATGTTGACAAACAACACCCATCGATTTTATATTTTCGGACACACGTGCACCTCGCCAGAATAACTGTGTTCGTTGAGCCCTTATATTGCCGACATTTTTGAGACGATTTAATCCCAACTCTCAAGAGAAATTCGTACAAAACGCCCAACATAAATAACAATTACATCTAAACGAAAGCTCCCGTTTGTGTTTCAGAACGTGAAAGGTTACTTTTCTTATTGGACGTAAAAACTGATTGTGAGAAGTACTCTCTAATTATTACCGTTACGTTTCTGGAATGTAATAAAGTTACAACGAAAGCTTTAATTCCTACCGTGACCGTTGTGTTGAGTAAAACAAAAATACTGGATTCTAGAATTTATTTTATACATTACGATTAATCTTAAGGGCACGCAAACATACATTCCCTCAAAGATTGAGATCAAGACGTATCGCTGAAAGAGAATCTAATATTCAGCGAAAGCAATGAATTAGCCTCTAAATTTTCAGTCAGCTATTAATATTCAATAAAAAGCCTTGATTATTTAAGTTTCGTCCAAATTTACTACGTCGAAGCGTTTGAAGTAGCCGTCTTCGTACATGTAAAATAATCAAACGCCTGCAGAAGAAAATCGAATGCAAACCGTCACAAGCACAATCACTCAATGAATACGGCTCGTAAATCACATCGAGTTATTTAATCAAAACATACACTCTTCTACACTATTCCATTTTTTATAAATATTTACTTGAAAGATAGCCATCATCGACCAAAAAATTTAATATAATTTTTTTTTTTTGCAGTCTGGAGTCATGGAGGTCTCGAAGGAGCCGTTCATAATAGCACAACAAATCTGCCTGCAACTCTTCTATGCGAATTTCGGCATAGATTTTGTCCTGTACTGCATCAGTGGACAGAATTTTCGCAAGGCGGTTCGGTCGGTTTTTTGCCCTCGGCCCATGAGAAGACGCGAAACCTCTGCAATGACAGGTAGGAGCAAAACGAGGGAACTTTGCACGCAAGTGTAAATGGTAAAAGGTACTTGAATGAAGTTGCTGTTTTGATTTATTTTTATCCCGCCATTGCAATAGATGTTCCATTTTCATATAAAACAAATTTATAACCACAACAAAAAATCTCAAAGCTAGTGGGCTTTCAATCCCTTACTCTGCCTGGAGAAATTTATTAAACCGCATTTACCCGAATTTCAAAGCTTAGGAAGCATCTGCATTCGTCCTGGTAATCCCTTCAAATGTGATTAAGAAATGGGGCTGCGCCTCGCTTATGCTAATAAGAAACGAGTGAAAGCAGAAACCGTTTTATTATGAGGATTGGTGGTTGTATTTCGTTCATTCAAATTAATACATACAGAAGAGAAAGGGTTTAATTACGAAAATCAAGACGCAGATACAAAAACTAATCAAGCACAAAACTACTGCCCCAGCTCACAATTAGTTATGCCTGTCCTTAAACGAGGGGGGGAGGGGGCGATCAATAATTTGTCGCTGCTTGATTTTAAGTTTTCTGAAGCAACTTTCATTAAAACAAATTTGATTTAAAATTAAAAAAATACCGTCCGACTAATACTGCTTTCTTTTAAGTTTCAGAGAGTAGAACTCAGTCTACGGGATCATCAATTTCAAAAAAGAGGAAGACCCCCGTACCTTCCGAAGTCCAAGACAACCTCAACTATAATATCATCGCGATGAAAGTATTTTAGTAATCAGCGTAAGCAGTACGCGTAGTGCGTACTGGAAAACTTAACTCAGCAGATAGTAAATCTGCAAAGTGTATACATTTTGCTTGCGAAATGTCTTCTAAATCTATAGATGTCACCGTTGACTGACGCACTGAAAAGCACAGAAGCTTTATGTGTTACATACCAGAGCCTACAATGTCTGTACTTATTACATGAATCAGAAAAATGGGAGAGTACATTATTTTTGATAATAAAAATATACGAACGCTTGCTGAGCGTGACTTTTTTAAACAAAACAGGAAAAACTGAAAAACACACAGAAAGTCATGCTTGTTATACTTTTATATTCTTATTAAAGTTTATAGATTTATAAAAAAAAAACTAGAAGTAACGTTACTTCGATTTGGTAGATGTAGTCTTGTAATTAAACGCAACAAATAAATTGCATTTCCAGAACGTTTCTAGAACATCTGTTCTCTAATTAATTAATTACGTAATTAAATTCCTGCGTCAAATTGCTTCGCATCTCATAGGTATACTTATAATTCGGAGTTAATTACTTAAACTTTGCTTTATAACGAGCGATAGAGAAAGGGGAATTGAAAACCGGCATAAGTATATAAACCTGAAAGGTTTGTGTAATTGATCATATTTCTAGATGTTTTCGCTTTAAATCATGTTACGATACCTTCCATTTAAATGTTAATATAATTATAGAATTATTAAAAATTAAGTAGTAGTTAGTTATCAAACTCAATGTATTAAAAAAAATTTATATGCATGACAGAAATCTATTGTATAATGAGAATTTTTGTGAACAACGACCTCACCTACTTAATATTTGAATTTATGATAGAACGTCTGTGTTAAAAATGATGTACGAATATTTAATATTTATATAATGTAAATAAACCAAATATATTCCAACGTAATTGCTTTTCTTCTTTTCATCCTTAACTCAAAGCCTTCGGATTTATTACCTACCTGGGGTGTTTGAATATTTCTATAGATTCACGGATTTTAAGGTTAAAAAATGAGATAAGCTGGCTAAAAGTTTTTTGTCGGAAAATAGGATTTGGGAACCAGTTTCTAGTTTGTGTTCAGCTAAGATAGAGCTAGTTGTTTGTTGTAATCATCTCAGGAACACGAGTGCTAACAGAACGTTTTGTTTCACCGATGCATACACGCCCACAGGAACATGGAATTTGATATACACCTTCACATTGTAATGGGATGTGATCTTTTGTGGAGGGTAGACAGTCTGAAAGTTTTGTCATGGATAAGTAAATGGATTTAATTTTCTGTTGTTTGGGAATTTTGCCAATTCGGTCCGTTATGGTGTGGATGTAAGGTAAGTAAGCTGTGGCGACTGGTGGTACATCAGGTTTAGGGGGTGGTGAAATTGGGATGAGATGACAGCAAATGGATCTTTGGACGTCGTGTTTGTTGTGGTTATTGTTGATTAGGACTTTTGTTACGTGGTTCAGAAGATAGGGCAAAGGCATGACTAACTAGTGAGTCGATTGTTTTTGAGAAGGATGGTGGTGCGAGTGCGCATTAAGATACCGATCAGTATGGGTCGGTTTGCGATACACAGAGTGTCCGAATCTGTTCAACAAGTTGAACAGAAATCGGATCAATAGTGTGTAACACACAAGATAATTCTATCGGAAAATATAAGGGCGGGAACGGATAGGTTTGGATAGAGATGGAGTCAGTAATATACTACGGGTGTTATATTTCGCCAAACATAAGCCTAGAGGAGTTTCAAAAATATTTAGGGGAACTGGGTAGAAGTATCAAGTCCAATAGGAGTCAAAAGCAAGGGTAGCCATCGTAGGTGATTTTAAGTCGAAATCTCCGGAATGGGGGGATGCAACATTGGAGGCGAAATATTGGGGGAGTGAATATCCAGTCCAAAATGTTGGCCGTAAATCTACTTTTATTAGAGGAAATAGTGCTTCACATTATCTTAACTTTGCTTAGTTTAGCAAACAAAATAGAGAGTTGGACGGTCGAGGATAGCGAAACGCTCAGTGACCACAACTATATAACTTTCTAGGTCAATGCAGGAAGCCGAAGGAAGATAGCCCAGTTGGAAGAGGTTGAGGTAAAAAAACTGATGAACCAAGTTGCCGAGGAAAATGAAAAAACTTCCATAACGACAGAACAGTGGACTTGATCCGAACCATCTGTGACCACACAATGCCGAGTAGAATAAAGGATAAAGAACACCCAAATACTGGTGATCCGACGAGATAGCAGAGTTGAGAAAGAATAGTCTGAGGGCAAAAAGGGACATGGTCAGAGGGCATAACAAAGGTAACCAACTACAGTATATGCGATTGCAACGGACGCTTATTAAAAGCGGCTATTACAAGATCCAAAGAACAACATTGGATCCAGCTATGCAATGAAGTTGATAACGATCTCCGGGGGAAAGGATACAAAATTGTTGACAAGAAAATAGGAATTCCCAAGAAGAGGTTGTTTACAGAAAAAAGGATCGAAATAATTAACCAACTTTTCCCGACCTGCGAATACGAAGGGGACGTAGCCATTGATGATTCAACGGACTTGACCCCGTTTACGGAGAACGAATTGGAGGTTGCTACTGAGAAGATGAAAGGAGGTAAGGCTCCCGGACGAGACGGTTTCACAGTAGAAACATTATGAACATGCGCTGAAACAAGGGAAATTCCCACGTGCTTGGAAGATCTCTAATAGAAAAATCGAAGAAACACGAGGATACCAATATTAGTTACAAGCCGATATGCTTATTGGATGTCTTCGGCAAACTCCTGGAGCATTTGATCGACACCAGACTGAAAACTGAACTCACAGCAGAAGGTAGGAAATTATCTGAACGTTTTAGAAAAGATAGGTCCCCCATCATGGCCATACAGAGAGTGATAGATATAGCCAGATACGAAATGAAGAAGACTCTCAAAACTATATATATTGAGAATGCTTTTAATACGGCTAACTGGTTATTGATGAAGTCAGAACTGGCGAAAAGAAACTTTAGTACTTAATTGCGCCGTATCTTACATAGCTATCTGGAAGATAGATACCTGGAAATTGAACCAGGATTAGAAACAAAGGCTGGGTGCGGAGTACCGCCGACATTATGGAATTTACTCTATGATGGAGTATTGCGGTTAAGAGTACCGGAAGGGGTGGAACTTCTGGCCATGGCCCGAAAGGAGGGAGATATAGAATACAGTGTAAACTATACATTATCGGAGATAGCGGAGTGGATGCGTGTTGGAACTTGCACGAGAAAAAACGGAGGTAGTAATGCTAACTGGGAGAAAAAAGTACAGACCGATACAAATAAAGCTTAACCAAAATTCAATAGTGCCAGAGCTTGGAAGGCAGCCACCACACTAGGGAGACTTATGCCCAGAACATATGGTCCATCGGAAAACACGAGAAGATTACTCGGATCAGTGGTTAACTCCATTATCCTGTATGCTGCGCCAGTTTAGACTGAAGCCTGCGAAGTCGAGAAGTACAGGAAACAGTTACTGGGAACCCAGAGGAACCTAGCGATCAGAATTAGCAGAGCATATCGTACAGTCTCTACGGAAGCTGTTTTAGCACTAGCCGACTAATCCCCATGGATATTCTAGCAAGGAAAAGACATAGAGTCGCCAAAGGAGGTGATAGAAATGAATAACAAAAAACACAATGGAAACCTGACAACGTAGATAGGTAAATGGAAGTAAAGGGCAATGGACGCGGCGTTTAATCACAAACTTGGAAGAATGGTGTGGACGTGGACTTGGAGAGACAAGCTATCATTTGACCTATTTGACCCAGCTTTTAAGCGGTCATGGGGCCTTTCAGACCTACAGGCACCAAATAAAGAAAACAGCCTCGTCTATGTGTAGATATTGTCACATCTATGAAGATACGGTTGAGCACACCTTTTTTGAGTGTAATTATTGGAGGGAGGGAGAACCGAAGAGTCCATAGGAATAGGAATAAATGCTTGAAAATAATGAAAAATGGGAAAAAATAGCGAAGGGAATCCTAATTATTAAAGAAAAAGACGAAAGAGAAGAGGAGGCTAGAACCTAAAAGAAAATTTTAATATATATAAACATATTTATTTATTTATTTAATTATTTATCTATATACTTATTCATTTATTCATTTGTATATGTATTTATTTATTTAATTAATTGTATGTCAAGATGTATACACTTATCCCCGTTTAGTTGGGGAGGGAAAACTGCGATTAAGACTGGGAAAATATGAAGAGGAAATAAATTAAATATAATTAAATCCTTGGAACACCGAGGTCGGCCTTAAATATGAAGAGAAGAAACTAGTCCCACATTTAAGATAACGCAAATAAAAAAAACAAAAAATTAAGAGACAGGGCTCCACTGAGAAGATATGCAATTTGTGATTCCTCAGTCGAATGCAGAGCCAATGAGGAAAGGGGGTTTAGCTGGTAGACGTCTGGGCTATCTTTCCAGATGATTCCAGCACACGCTCGGTATAGACCTAACCGAGGGCGTCTTTAGAAGATTCCCCCGGACCTCAATAAAAAAAAAGAGTGTCCTAATCTACCGTTCGGAAGGAGGCTTACCAAGATATCGAGGAAAGGTGACCGTCAGTTTCGTATTCCAAAGTGAAACGAATATCAGGTGTTGGGTATTCAGATGTTCAAAGAAGTTTCTTACCGTGTGGCCAAATTGCAAAAATATCATCAACAAATCTGAACCAACACTTGGGTTTAAGGGAAAAAAAAGTAAGAGCTTGTTGTTCGAATGCCTCCATTAAAATGTTCGCTACTATTGAGGAGAGAGGAGAACCCATGGCTGTGCCCGATACCTGTTCGTAATATTGATCACGGAACATGAAATAAGATGAGATTAAACAACATTCTATTAAAAGAATTAAGTCTTCGGGTTGGTTATATGCTCTAAAGAGTTGCTGGATGATTGTGACGGTGTTGGGAATAGGGACTTTGGTGAAAAGAAATTCTACATCGAAGCTGACCAGAATGTCTTGGGGGTCTAAGGATATCTCGTGAATTTTTTGGACGAAGTGCCGGGAATTGAGGAAAAATTTGGAGACTTTGTAGGTTGGTGAGTTGATTGTGCTGACTATGGACGTAAAGCTGTATCAGGTTTGTGGATTTAAGGGAGACCATAAGTCTGGGTATTCTGTGGTCACGCGGAATCAAGATTTTTTGTGTTTCTGGAAGGATAGAAGAAGAAGAAGCCGTTACCGTGAGGTCGGATTGTGTCGCAAGGGTTGTCAGGCAGGGATATTAGGGAGACCATAAGTGTGGGTATTCTGTAGTCACGCGGGATCAATATTTTTTGTGTTTCTGAAAGGATAGAAGAAGAAGAAGCCGTTACCGTACGGTCTATACGTGAGGCCGGATTGCGTCGCAAGGGTTGGCAGGCAGGGTCCTCTAATAGGGTATTGATTTTCTGGTCGTAATGGACGATTTTTTTAAATGTGTAATATTTTACTACAATCAAATGTAAACATTTGTTGTAGGTGTGTTCATTTCAGTAACAATTTGTAGATATATAATATTTGAAAACTAGACTGTATCTGTTTTCTTAAAAGTTTCTTTTTTCCATCAACTTTCATCTTGAAGTTTTTACATCAAGCTGACACTAACGTAAAGGAATTTTTTTATAAGCTCCAGTCAATGCATACAATAAATTTCAGTACGAAACGTAATTGAAAACATGAAACATTCCATAATAAACATGAAAACGCGGATTTCATAATT
Organism: Serrognathus titanus; assembly: GCA_039766575.1. Taxonomy (NCBI): domain Eukaryota; kingdom Metazoa; phylum Arthropoda; class Insecta; order Coleoptera; family Lucanidae; genus Serrognathus; species Serrognathus titanus. The sequence goes on from CM077911.1 coordinate 5,182,817, forward strand.
ACTCTTTGCTAACGAATTTAACGCGAACGTATGGAAGTGGATACCAGCAAGATTAATTTCGAATTAATTCATTTGAAGTAAATTCCCCTGTAAAGTATCTGAAACGTAAACATATTCTAAATTCCAATATTTACAAGTCGATGATTGCCTCTCGGTGAAACGATTTCCTCTGGAATGCGCGTGTTTCGAAAATATGTATGCTTTTCAAGTGATGAAGAACAGAATAATTAGTTCTAAATAAAATTGGTGGGCGACACCAATTAATTCGGTATCAAGCAGTTTGCAAGCCCAGAAATTTAGTCGCGAAACTTTGTTTATGTAGAACCCTCTCGACTTCCGTATTTAACTAGTGTAGGTTTTTCTTCATTGATTACATTATGGGTAGACTTTGAGTAAATTTGCTTACGACCTACGCGACGCAAACTTAACAAGAGTAGAGAAAATTACACGATACCCTTAGGGCGTTTCGTGTTTAAACTATTTCTTATCTGTACACAAGATTTGGTTCAATTTTTTCAGGAATATTTACAATTTAAATTGATGAATTGTACCAAAAAATAGGATTGGAAAAATCAAATAATTATTTAATAATTACAATGAAAAAAAAATTAGTTTTGTATTGTTTTCGCATTTCATTTATGGCTTCATTTTAAATTGCAGAGAATTTAAATTAATTGAAAATATTGCAATTTGAAATTTATTCTTGGACTTCGCTAGTAGCGTGCGGGGTTTACATAAATTCACTTGTTTGATACTTATGAAAATTTAAAGGCCTCTTACTTTTCTAAAAGGGGATTGTTAATAAGTTCTGGAAATAAAAATGGAAGTTTCCTTCGACAATTCCACATCCTTGATAAGTCACGTTTGAATAGTTTGTGTAAAAAATAACTATTATATAAAAGTAAGACTCAGAAACAAACAAAAAAAATACCACAGTTTCATTTCACAGTCTAATAATTTTCTAATTTTTCGCACTTGTAGAAGAAACATAACATATAACGTAATTTAGAGGAAAAAAATCAAAAATTAAATATTTAATCGTATTTTTGAGGGCCCTCTTACATTAATCAAAATATTTTCTCGTAATGCCTGCGCAATATTTCAACCCCTTAATCCAAATCCAAAATCCAGCAAATTCACCGTTTTAAGTTTTACTACAAAAGGAGTTTCGGTGCTGACGTCTCAGCGTTCCGTAACTCGAACTCCTATAACTCGAAGTTGCTTGCTGTCCCCTGCATTTGCCTAGCATTTCGCATTGATTTTTCGCTCTTTATTTCGTATTTCTATAACTCGAAGATTTCTATAACTCGAACTAAATTTGACAAACAAAGGTCTCACAAAGCTCTTCGAATTTTTACGAGAAATCGCCACCTTTATATCATCAATTTACAACGTTTCCAGCGACACTGCTTCTGGGAATACCCTACTTCGGGTTTGAGACAATATTGCTACGCACTTCAGTTGCGTTTAGTGTTTCAATTAATTTGGTCGTATTGTCTTTACATACATATAAATTTCCATAATATAATGCCTCTAAATGTCAACTCAAAAGTCTTACAGCTGAACAAAACTTTGAAATTTAAAAGAAATCGAGAGTGGTTTCAAAAAGAAAAATATTGCTGAAGAATACAAAATACCAGCAAGTACATTATCCACGATTATTAAAAACAAACGACCGACAGTACAATTTTCTCAGAATACAAAACTATTCAATGTGGACGACTTGTGATTTGACGATTTTTTGAATCTAGACAGTAACCTTGTAACCAGTGAATCTTACAGATCAAGAAATGATAGACAGTATCAGTTTAACTGAAACTCAAGAAGCAACTCAAGGAAATGGCGATGACAGTGACTGCGAAGAGATTGGAGTGGTGAAGCCTTCCCGTAAGGAAATTCAGAATAGTGTTGAGATTTTAAAACGTTTCTTCACGATGGAAGAAAGTTCAACTGATTCTGTCCATTCCTAATTAAATAAAATTGAACATTTTTATGAAACAAATTGTATCAAGAAAGCTACTCATCAAAATTTAATCACCAATTTCTTTAATCCGCAATAAAATTAATTAAATAGTGATTAAATTTTGGTGTGTGTATTTACTAATGTTTACATATGCTTTTGTTTTACTTCTTAATAAAATATGTAAATAAATACATGGATGTACAGGATGGGCCAAATTCGACACTTTAATAGGAAACTCCTATTTTTAGACGAGTTAGACAAACACTGACCTCGGTCCCTGGAGCTCGATTTTTAAGACAAAATTAATGGCGAAGAGCGCATTTCGATATCTTGTACCGTTTAGGAGCTACAGGGCGTTTTTCAAAATTCTACGATTTTTAAAAACCTTCATAACTTTTTTGTTTATGAAAATTTTTGATTTCTATAAAGACTTTTTTAAGGCACTTTTTCATGCAGAATTCATTGCTACAAGTTATTTTTTCCAAAGTGCTCAATATTTGAGATATCAGCTAGAACTTTGATTTTTTATGTAGAACACCCTATATATGTTTACATTTCTGAAAAGAGCTTAAAATTCTATTTACAAAAATATAAAACACCTGATATTTTATTCAAGAGATTTTTGAGTTGCGGAGCTTTCATGTTTTAATCAAAATTTTGATGGTTATTGCAGCATTCAAGTAGGCTGTGGATGATGATAGCTAAATATTTTTTGAAGATTCAATGAGCCATAAAAAATATCGCTGTATTTTTAATAAATATAACGAAGTTATAACGAATAAATACTAATGTAATCGAAATTGCGCAAAAATTACATAAAGTATCAAATTGTCGGTCATTTTGTACTAAACTCACTCATTGAAAATGTATTTTTAATCTTCTTTTATAGTTAGTCAGCCTGATGATGGCTTTTTGCCGAAACCGGTTGCTGAGATATATTTGTCAGAATAAATTTGTGGTTTTCCGAGACACATCGCTGTTTTATTCTAGTCTCAAAATTTACAATTAATTGCCAATAAGTATTAAATCATGCGAGAATTTTAGGTTATTTAAAATGTTAACTTATAAATAGTTTTTCGAAAATTCAAGCTACTTCGTAGTAAGTACAGGGAGATCGAAATTGATTGTCCTGATCCTACGTTATTAGTTAAAACAAAAAGCAGTGCCGACTTGTGGCGTGCATAGATCATTCATGAAAGTTACATTCAAACCTAACCTAATTAATAAAGAACATAATTATTGTTTAATCAGCTTGCTATGACAATGAAAGAAACCATTTTTCGTGAATGAACGGTAATGAACTGTCAACAAAATCTTAGGCTGTCTAGTAACTTCCCTAGATCTCGTTATGTTGCTAGCTTCATTTTAATAATTGGATGTAAATATCGATATTAAGCTCGTGGAAAGCAGTGCAGGGTCAGGACAATCAATTTCCTTGTATAAGATGACCATATGTCCCGCTTTTGACGGAACAATCCGATTTTTAACAATTCGTTCCGCGTCCCGCGGAGTTTTAAAAGTCCCGCTTTTTGGAAAGAATATGCTTTTTAAAAGATCCCAAACTTTAAAAAAAAATCACTCAAATGCGAAATACAGAGTGTTCAGAAATGATTGAAAGGTGTTTGAATTTCCCGTTTCCTGGATTATTATTTTTTTTAAATTGATACCACGGGCGTCACATGGGATAATTCATTTATTATTTCTACATGTTTGTATGCCTCTTTTTCATTTACCATTACCAGTAGTAATTTAATTTTAATGTTACCTTACCGGTAGAGTTACCGTAACATTACCAACTAAATTTTTTTAAAAAAATTACATATACAACCGTATACAGCTTAAGTGCTACTAGTTGATAGTTCTGTGAGCCTTCGAGCCTTGTACCATAAGGTTTAAGGGTGAGCTTGCGTGCAGGAGGTGCATTTTAGGTGCGCATGGCTCTACCTATACTTAATTAGATATTTCTGATTAATTTGATATCAAATACCTACGTATCATTTTTTTTGTGAATAAAATGGGGTTTTCAATTTTTTATTACTATTTCATATTACTTTCCCAATATCGGCGATATCGCCACCCAAAGGACGCTGAAGCCTTCTAGAAGGGCGGTAGCAGGTTCAGAGGCAAGTAAGGGGCATTAAAACCTTCTAGGTGTCAGTGGCGACATACATAATAATACACAGAGTTGCCAACTTTGTCAAACGTATTGTCGCCAATATTTCAGAATGAAATCGCCCAATGCGTATATTTTATATGGAAGATAAAAATTTTTAGTCGCCAAATTCAAAAGTAAGAATCGCCCACTAATGCATTTTAAATGGACAAAAGAAAATTCTTGGTCGCCAAGTTTTACTTAAAAATCGCCCAAACGCCGATAAAACGCCCATGTTGGCAACCCTGATAATACATACAAAATAGTTAAGAATAATTGTTTGAGTTGGCAATATTGAAGGTTATGTGAGGTCGAGTTATTAAGTGAATGATCGAACTGCACTAAATCATCAAGTCAACGGTCAGACCAGACCACTTAAACAATCATCGATTACGAAAATTGAACATGTGGTTTAGTCTGATCAATTCGATCGTTTACTTACCGTAGCCTTTATTTGAAATGCCAAATGACGCTTGTAAAGTGTCAGTGAGCCGACAAGCGGAAGTTACTCCAATTGCACCATTTAAAAATAAAATTCAGCACTGCTAATTCAAACAGTGTATTTTGACCACTTTGTACTTTAAAATTTCTTTTCCTTATATTATGAGGCGTTAAAAAGATTTTATCTTGTAAAGTGGGCGGTGGTTTCAAAAAGTTTGAGAACCTATGCTCTACTCTAGACCAAACTTTGTCCTTCATTGGAAGTTTAATTTACCGATTATCTTTTGTTTTTATCTCTTTCTTTCTAATTGTAAATCTTCCTTTTTTTCGCATTTTTTTTTGTTTTTCTCCAGAAATTTTATAATTTTACCGTTTATTTGTTTCGCTTATTTTTCATTGGAAATTTTTCCTTTTTTCTCTCTCAATTTTATTTTGAAACTGTCTTTTGTTTTCTTAGCTGAAATGTCTTTTGTTACTCTATTCTTCATTGGAAGTTCAATATATGTACTTTACCGACCGTCTTTTGTTTTCTTTTTTTTTGTTTGTAATTGTAATCTTTCTTTATCTTCACAAATAATAATAATAAATTATCTAAATATAGTAAAGGAGACTGTGGTATAAGAAATAAATAAACGTCAGGCTTACATCTCTTTGCTTGACTCAGAATTGCTTTCAAATAAATGTCGAATTCAAGAGACCGCAATGGGAAACTGTCCGTTTTTGGCCAATTTATTTATGAGTAAATTCGAAAATGACGTAAGAGAAGATAATCAGAATTTTCCAAGAATTTGGTTGCGTTATGTTGACGACATTTTTGCTACATTTGATACCAAGAAATGTAATTTGGAAGATTTTTTTAGATAAATTAATTTATCGTAAAGATACAAGTACTAGCCGGTTTATAATTAACGAATCACAACATTCAGTACAATACAAACTCGCCGCTCTAAATTTCTTAGTAAATAGATTACTCTCATTTCCACTTACTAAAGCCCGATATGATAAAGAACTTAAATATATTAAGAATGTTGCGGTTCGTAATGGTTATACTCCGCAAATAGTAGATAACACAATCAGGAAGATTAGCTATAGGAAACGGGTCCAACATCAATTTCATCTCTAGGAAAATGCCTTTCGATGCGGTTTGCATTAAAGTTTTAAATCATATTTTTAAAACTCAAAACTTACGATTAGCTTTTTCCACTAACGATACCATAAAGAATTTATTGGGATATCCGAAAGATAAAGTTGAAGTTGAGCAGAAATCTAGAATTTATGAAATTAAATGTAACGAATGTGCTAATAAATATATTGTACAAACAAAAAGAAATATATCAACACGCTTTAAGCAACATTGAAGTCAGTACCGGTATAATAGGTTTGAGAAATCAAATATTGCCCAACATATTTACAATACTGGACACAGGATTATTAAGGATAATTTAAAACTCTTTAAGGAGATACCAAATAACAGGGAATTAAATGCTTACGAATGTATTTTTATTCGAAAAAATAAAAATTATTTAATGAATTCAGATAATGGACCAATACCTAGTTCCGAATTATTTGATTTACTCTAATTTGTAGGTTACTTTTTGACGGTCCATATTTAGAAACATACGTTTTTTTTTTTAATGTAAATAAAAATCGACCGCAATATGTCGTTTTTGTTAAATCAAAAATCAGTCGCAAGATGTCGCGACCTAAGTTATATATAAGGAGGTGATAGAGACAGTTAAGCGCATTTGCACTGGATATTTGATAAGGAGAGAATTCTCCGAGATAGATTTCCTGAAATGGTCTTAACTTGTGATGAGTGGGTGTGATCTCCTCTAATCTGTAGGCTGTTTTTTGACACGATTTATTTATATATATATATATATATATATATATATTATTTTTATGGATGTTTTCAAATATTTAAGGCAATATCAAACAACAGGGAATCAGATGTTTATGAAAGTTCTTTATTCGGTAGAATGAGAACTTTTTTCAGGAGAATGGACCAATACTTATTCTGTATTATTTAATTGGCTCTTATTTGATTATGATTAGTTGCTTTTAGGTTTTATGAAGTGCTTTTAAATTGGTAGTGTGCGTACTGAAGATGGCAGCTTAGCTGCCGAAATACGTATCAGCAGGTATAAAAATTATTGTGAGCGGAGATTAATTTTTTAATTATAATAAATTATTATTGTTTTTTATTATTTTTAGGTGGCTAGAAGTAAATTCGGACGAAGTCGTGTAGGAGTAGAGGGGGTTCTCGCGCTAGCGTGTATCAGTTCACGCCTCGAGTTCGAAGCGTGCAGTGTTGTTTTTGAGCTACATTATTATAAATTAAAAAGAATTCACAACGATAATATAAAAACATAATAAAAGATTCTCTTGTAACAGAAAAACGATTTCTCAAATTGAATGAAAGATTTTATAGAATGAAGATAAAAATAAAATAAACTTAAATTAATTCTGGTCAAGAAATAATAAATATATTAAACATCTTTCAAAATTTTTATTAATTCTGCGGATGGTTGTAGCAGAAGAAATTTGACGATTTACAAATCTTTCTCTGGATAAATTAATTATTCGTTCGACTGAAAAACCCCGGTAATACCACTTTATAATTTGTACTTTCTCATGTACACTATAATTCATACTGAATTTTTGTACTAAAGAAAAATAAAGAACAATTACAATAAATATTATATTATAATAAAAAAAATAAATATGTAGCTCAAAACTCGAACTCGAGGCGTGAACTGATACACGCTAGCTCAAGAACCTCCTCTACTCCTACACGACTTCGTCCGAATTTACTTCTATCCACCTAGTTTTAAAATTCAACCTGTATATACAACCTGTTTCAATGAAGATGCACCAAACTCGATATGACGTTAAATATCGTGAAAAGAAATAAGTTTTCTACACTTTTTTTTAATCGAATAAATTTTGAGAAAAGCGAAGGGAAAGGAGAATCGTACAGCCTTGGCCAAAAGTATTACACACCTTACATTAACTAATATATCATGAAAATCTGTTGGATAAAATAAAATAAAATTTCCTAGGTACAAAATAATAACAATTTATTAAAGTAATTAGTATTTTGTTGGACCACCTCTAGCCTTATCACTACAGCTATTCTTTTCGGCAAAGTACTTATAAGTTTATGACATTTCTCTGCGATAATATTATTCCATTCTTTCAATAACACGTTTTTTTAAAATTGATTTAGATGTAATTGGATGCTTTCTAATGTTACGCTTTAGAATCCCCCACAAATATTCTACGGGATTTAGGTCTGGGGATTGTGTAGGTCAATCCAGGAGGTTAATATTGTTTTCTTGAAACCACTTCATGGTAACTGCAGATTTGTGGCAGGGTGCATTATCTTGCTGATACAGCATTTTTTCCATATTTGTATCACTAAACATCTTGGAAAATGATTGCCGCAATGTCCTTTCCAATATGTTTATGTAAGTATGGGAGTTCATTCGACCTTCACAAACAAACATTTCGCCTACACTGTCGGCTGTCATACAACCCCAGATCATTACACTGCCTCCCCTGTGTTTCACTGTTGGTATCCGCATTCCGGAAGGTATTCTTCACCGATTCTCCGCCTCACGTAAGCTACTCCAGGAGTTCCAAATACCTTACAATTAATTAAAAAAAACATAGGTTTTAAACACACCGTATAACTTTTTATTGGCGAAGTGTAAAAGATGCAAACTAATTCAAAATTACAAGTGATATAAAACAAATATTTCCTCAAAATTTGATTCGTCGGACCACACAACATTTGCCCAATTCTTCTCTGTCAAGTGTTGGTACTTTATAGGTCATTCCAAACGAGACTTTTTATTTTTTTCTGAAAGCCAAGGTTTCTTTCTCGCTTTACAGCCTTTCAAGCCAGCGGTCTCTCGATTTCCTCGGATAAACTCACAGCGAGCTCGGAGGAATTTTTCTTTCGATTTTTAAGTGACTCTCGAATTAAATTTGGATCCTCACGGTCCGAAGTTATCCGTTTTCTACCCATTCTTGTTCGGTTCGCATATGATTCAGTATCCGCGTAACTTTTCAAGGCAGATTGCACCGCACAACGCGAACGTTTATTACTTTTGGCTATTTCTGCCCGTGTGTTGCCTTGTTCGTGCAAGAACTGAATTCGTAAACGTAAATGCTTACTAAGTTCGTTCTTTTTAGGCTTTTTTTACAGCAAAAATGACGATATTCAAAATTATAATGAAATAAACATTATACTGGAAAGATCGTTCTTACTACAAGCGCTTATACAAGACTGACTGACTACCTATTCACAGAACCATAATTGCGAACTATCATCTGCCACATGTTTTACAATCGCTGTAAAGTACTGTGCATTATTTAAGTTATCGTTTATTGTTGCCGACTATATGATAATAAAATTCTAAAGATTTCTGAGTAATATTTTCGGAGATAAATTAGAAAATTAAGGGTGCCTAATACTTTTGGCCAAGGCTGTATATTTTTAAAACGTACAATAGATGAAGACGAACAGAATTCTTAATCTACCTTAATCTTCGTTCAAAGAATCGGTTTATTGCGTTATTGCCCCATAAAATGTTACGTCTCAGATGATATGATGAAATACATTTAGTCCGTTCTTATTAATGCTGTAGTAAGGAGCGAAGCCGTTTTCGTAATTCGGCCGCTTTCGAATTTGTTTCTACCTCATATGACCAAGTTCAGTCTGATAATAATTTGACAGACAGGCGGAAGCACTAATTCTAGTTACTAATTGTCCCAATTTATTAATTGTGCCGATTTTAGTCAACTGTTCAATTACTTAGTTGTGTTCATCATATGATGTACACGTTGGATACAGGAATAAATAAAAACCCGTTACAAGCGTTAATTATCGTACAATATTAAGACTCGGCAAATCATTATGTAATTACGGTTTGCATCAATGTCAATGCGTTGAAAACGCACATACTTTCAAAGTTTTCACCTTTAACATGTCTTGCGTTCAAGGGCAAAATTAAAAGTCTCCCATAAATTCCTTCGTTTACGATAGATTTATTGCCTTCTTGTAGCCGTGTGCCATTCATAAATAAATTTAAATCGCTCGTTTTGTTTCACGGACATAGAGATTTAAATCGCTACAGTATTTCTAAAACCATCGCCTCCAATTAATTCAAATTTCAAGTTGCTCCGATTATAAAATTGTATTACATTATTTTGTTCCAAATAATGTCAGAAATGTTTCCCCGAAATTTGGTTCATCATCACTGAAACACCTTGTATTGTGAAAATGCTCTAGCATATCAGCTTCCTATAAACGCACATAACTAAACATTAAACAAATTAAATTGTCTTGACTTTGGGCGATTCGTCAGATGTTAATTTTTTCTTTTATTCGATATTTTAACTCACCAGAAAATACTTTCGCGAAACAGACGTCAAAATTTAATAAATAACATTATAAATCGTTTATTCGCGATGGGAACGTTATCTTTTGATGCCCGAATTTCCGATTTTTTAGTCGCATTTTGGGAACAGCTCTAGGACATAATATTAATAACATTTTTTTAATTGTCTTGAATTGAATATGATCTTCTGAGGGCGTCATATTGAATCACTTATATTTGCTTAAAGCCATTTTTAGAAACACAGATTTGCTAAAAAAAATTAATCGAGCACTTAACCATTCAACCTTTACCTAGCTTCACCCACGCCGAAATTTTTAGTACAATTCACATTATTAAATAAGCATCACCCCAAAAATAGCCGAAGCATATTTAAATAATACAGCATCCGCTTTCCATCTCGTACTATAATAAGAACCTAACGGTCCCCGGTGCATAAAAAGCGTGGGCTTCATTCAAAACTCGGCTCCCCCGTTAAAAAAATGATTAATATTAATTTAAATAGCTTCTCCGGTGTAAAAGTACCCCCCATAATCGGAAAAGCGCGCGAGATAATCCCGCCTGTCTCTGCGGTGGGATACGCATTCATCATCCCCCCGCTAACAATAACGATTACGGAAAGTGCGGCCGGTCTCTGTATGTGTGTGCGTCCGCTATTTTAAGTGCCGCTTGTATTTTTAGAATTTCATTCATGGGTATATTTAGGCCGCCAAAATTTATTTAATAGGAAATAATAAATAAGGCACTCACCCAAGTCGCCCTCTGCTAATGGAACAACTGCACCGAAGAATCGCTTGTCTAATAGCTGAAGAAGCTGAAGGGCAGTGTCTCTAACTGGGGGTCTTGGACAACCGGTGTTCATCAGAGTAACGTTGATCACAGCTGTATAGTGATCACAAGGGTATTCCCTGAAACAGATGGGGTGGAAAATTTTCCAATTTTTTTCGTTTAATTTTTTTTTTTGAAGATTAGAACGCAGGGCAAAGAGGTACTACCTTGCACTGAAGATTGTGGCTAATGCTAGAAAGCACCCATCAGCAACTGCAGCATTTCCAGTATAACAACGGTCAACAACCCAGTCCAATAAAGGACCAATATCTGGATTGCATTCAAGCAGTAGGACTACGGTTTCACGAGCGAGGTTGTACACCTGAAAAAAAGCAAATCAAATTCCTAAATTGCTCCTATAGTGCAAGTCAAAAGATCGCAAACCATAGACTGAGAATCGCTGATTAAAAAAAAAGTTTAAAATTTTATTCAAACATTGATTCGAAACTCTCAAGGTTTAATTAGTTTACGTTACATTAATCATTTTCTTTTTGGCATGATTACTTCCAACATCCACAAAATAATGGAGCCATGCCAAAATTAATGATCTCGTAAATACGTTATACAGAGTTCTCGGTTGACCCAACGGACGGGCAAAAAATAAATAAGATCATTACCTCGAACGTCAAATAAAGTCTGAGATTAGATTTGAAATAAGACACGTTTATTGGACGTACAAGAAACACTGGACAGTGCGAATTTCTTCTGAAATGTTTTTTTTTTTCGGTAGTCCAAAGTATAACTTTGTTTCTGTCCTATTTTTATCTCGTCATAATTTGATTCCACCCACAGTTGTACATACAATTTAATATGCGCAGAGGAAAATAATAAAAATAAAATGAAACTACAAATAGCACATAAAAGAAGCCGCCTATTGAAAATTGCATTTCAAATCAAATTTTGAACGTACGAGATGGCCCCACGCATCATTGGCGACGAAATTCATATCGCGAAGTGTTTCCTGATGAAAGAAGCACGTTCTTTATATGTGTAGTTAAGTAAATGTGGGACGAGCTTTTAAAATTCTTTTTATATAAAATAAATCAGCATCAGGATGCGAACTAATCGATTTACCGACGTGTTTATGAGGTATTTAAAAAGCGGCATTTTTATGTTGTGTTGTAGAAATTAGAACAAAGGACGGAAACATGAAAGCAAGGGAAAAAATTATAATTATTTTTTTGTGTGTACAAAAAAGAGCGCCTTCGTTAATTTTAACTTTAAAATTAGCATCGTTAAGCCGAGATTTGATATCGAGAAACTTCTGGGGCTCCTAGTAATTAATTCGATCGCAAATTTCAAAGCTTCTATATTTCATCAATATGTACTTTTCGGGCGAGTAATTTTCATCCTCGATCGCTTGCGTCAAAGGACAACGAACAATGTTGGTTAATTGCCAAGTGCATAACTACTTTTACGTCCCCCGAGAACTACTAAATTAAATTAGAAATTTCCAGAAGCACGTGCACTTCTAATCTTTACTTTCTAACAAAAAGTTCTTGGAAACTCTATAGTAGTAATTTCAATCATAAATACGAATTTAATTCGAATGAATAGTAAAGTAGTCCTTGTACATAACGTAATGAAAAGAAATCTATTAAATCATCGTTCAGTGAAAAAAATACCTCAAAATATTTTATTGATTTAAATGGCAATACTTATACGAGGGTAAAGCTGAATTTATCGAGAATAAGAAAATCTAGTAGGCCGTGAAAAATAAAACTTACAGTGTTAATTAGAGCAACTTTTTATCTGTCATTTGAAGTTTAGTTGTTGAAGTTACGTTCGTTAGAACCCAAGTTACTAATTTTTTAAAATGATATTACAAGTAAAAAATGGAATTAATAAGAGAGCATTTTCGAATCTGGATGAGTGCAAAAAGAGTTTAAATTCGGCTTTTAGTGAACAAGCACCTTCCTTGACTACAATTTACCGATGGTATAAGGAAAGGAATTCTGTTCAGCATCAAAAAGTAGCAGGGCGCCCTTCTGAGGCTGTTATCGACAAAAACATTGCTGCTGTTAAAAAATTAATGAAGAAGACAATAAAGCCACTCATGTAGCAATAGAGCATCAACTCAAGATTGAATCCTCAGCTGTTAGAACAATCATGCACGATCACATGCATTTAAAAAAAAGTGATTAGTCATTTCGTGCCGCATCACCTTTCTGACTTCCAAAAAGCAGAGCGCGTAAGAATTTGCCATGAAACTTTAAATTGATGGCGGACACCATTTTTTTTTTTCAAAACGGTGACAGATGACGAAACTTATATTCCCTTTTTCGACATACCTACCCGCCAAAAGTGTCGTGTGTGGATTCACGAAGATGAGAAAACTCCAACAATGACCAAGAAGTAGCGAGCTATGAAAAAAGTTATGTATGCGGTATTCTTCAGAAGTACGGGCTTAGTAAAGGCAATTAAGCTAGATGGACAAAAGACAGTTACAGCTAAATGGTGCACTGAAAAATGTTTGCCTGAAGTGTGTTCAGAAGAGTTCCAGACAAGGGAATTATGCTACACCATAATAATACATTGTCCCATACGATAAATATAAAAGAAGAGATCATCCACCGTATTCACCTGATTTAGCAATGTGTGACACATTTGGGTATTTTTTCTTAAAAGGAATTTGCGGGGTAGAAGGTTTTCGACAAAAGAAAATATTGATGCTGCACTTCACGCTTGTTTTGAAGGTATTCTGAAAGATGATTGGTTGGGAGTTTTTGAACGGTGAAAAGAAAGAATGGTCAATTGTATCATTGCTGAAGAGAATTACTCCGAGTAAAAATAATTGTCGCCATGTCTGGATTTTGTATTGAACTGGGCTGGTTACCTTAGTTTAGACGAAAAGATAGACAACTAAAATCATTTAGGCAGGCACGTAAAAAGAATGACGGAAAACAAAATAGGCAGGTATTTGAGGCAACAAAGCAAGAAGATCGAGAAGATTACAGCTGGAAGAAGTGTTGTAAAGAGGAGAGGTGAAAAGAAATGAGGAAATGTGTGGAACAATTTCATCATTCTTGTGTTAGGTTGCATCTTTATTATTCAGCTTATGTAAAGGATCCGTTGGTTTTCCCTCTCCTTACCATCATATTTTCGAATTTGCAAAAACTAATCGCCAATCTCGTTTATTATTATCAACACATTTCTTTTAATGCATAAATATATTTTTGAACTGCAAATCGACTAATGAAAATGTGTGTAATAATTTCGTCATAACTTTCCACGGATAGCTTAAAAATATTTAGCGTTAACAAAATGTGCGATGTTTAAGCTGACGGTGGAAAGAGATTACGAAATTGTTATGAAGTGAACTTTTGTTTCAAGTCTTAAGGCAGTATTTATCTTCATTTTGCATACGAGATTTGACGTTTCGCCCTCATTATTTCCACCTTATTTTCCATTTGGTTAGTACTTTATGCGTATACTTCGATATTTTTTAAATTAACTGTTCTTTATATTCACCAAAGCCTTCAGTCATCATTGATGACTTTTCGTTACAGAAAAACTGCTTTGGGCCGCTGCTACTGCAGTTTTTTAGAGACAGACATTTTAATAAGAAGAACAAAGGTCCTGAAAGGATTCTTTCTCAACGAAAAACGAAACGTCGAAAAGTAGTGACGCGGCTCAAACAGTAAACCTTGATGAAGACGGACAACAGCCGTGGAAGCCTTCACTTTTCTTCTTTATTTCCAGCCTTACGTTAGTCGTTTTAACAATGTATATTTAAGTTCTGTTCTTCTTCTTCTTTTATTCTACAATAATTTTCAGATTCTCTCATTTTTTGTCTTTGCCACGATTACCGTTACCATTTGATAAGACCTTTTAAGAATCATTACAAAACGCATTTCTTTTGTATGGAACCGGTCTGGTCACCATAGTTTAGACAAAAAGATAGGGCAATTAAGATGGTTTAGGCAGGCACGTGAAAAGAATGACGGAAAATAAAATAGACAGATTTTTGAGGCAACAAAACAATAGGAAGATCGAGAAGATTACGGCTGGAAGAAATGATAAAAAAGGGAGTGAAATGAGAATAAACAAAAAAAAACACTCAAGATAGGAAGAGGTGAAAAGAAATGTGGAAATCACTTATCGGAATTAGTTCAACTCACCCGAATGCCTTACACCCATAAGGGTAGATAGGTCTGAGGATTAAGTGAGTATATTTTAACGTACCCCAGTCTCTAACACTGCTGGCCCTCTATCAAAAATTTATTCGGGCTCTTGTGTTCTTTGTTAATTAAATTGTTTTTAAATTGAAATTTTTAATCATCAGAAAAAAAAAAAGAAACAATTGTATAACAAATTTAAACAATTTTCTTTAACAAAAGGAAACAAGATAATCGAAAATACGATAACTTGTGACCACATTTTGCTTTTCCAGAGAACTATGGTGGAAAAATTTATATTCTTTAGATTTTTTGTTCCACCGAGAAAATAGATGACGGTTATACAAAGAAGGGATTAAGAACGGTCACTTTTTTTCTTTGAAATAACCAATAAAAGTCGATTGTCTTCCTCAAGTCACTTTTCCTTTTTGAAAAATGAAAAATACCTAAGTACCTCAAGTTTAGATTAAAAAATGATAAAAATGATAAAAATGACAAAGATGGAAAAAAGGACCTAAGTCAATCAATTGCACCAAAATTAGAGAAAAACAAAAGAACATTTTTCATCAGAAGAAGGGAAGAAAAAGCAAAAAAACCATGAAGATATGAGAAGTTTTATCATTACGTAATTTTTAGTTAAGAATGGCGATTTTGGTTTAACTTTAAATCTCCTTTTTGTAAATTCTTATGGGATCAAACAGTAGTTTCGGTACTTCTTTGATTTCAAAGTGGAAATCGTGCTAATCTCTTTTCTTCTACCCTCTTTCGCTCTACCATTTCCTCCTTTAGCGATTCCAGTCCATCCCCTAATGCCGAACCTTTTCAAATCATCTTCCTGTATGTCTTTCATTATACGCTTGCTCTTCATTGATAAACCGTTATATATTAAAGCAGAAGAAAGAAGATGATATATATTTTTTCTCTACCAAACCATTCTGAATGCCTAGCCTTTTCAAATCATCTTCCTGTGTTTCTTCCATCACATGCTCGTTCCGTTATCTATTAAGGCAGAAGAAAGAAGAGAACATATTTCCTTTGTTCTCTTTTGTTCTACCATTTTTTCTTATTTCTAGCGATTCCAGACGATTCTCTAATGCCGAATCTTTTCAAATCATCTTCCTGTGTTTCTTTCATCATGCGCTTGTTCTGTCCTTATGTTTTCTTTTTTAAGAAAAACTAAAGCCAGCATTTTTATATGAAAAGCAAAAGAAACAGACGACCGATTGCATAACAAATTTTAACTGTTTAACAAGGAAGAAAACAAAACACCACATCCTGAAAGCAGGATCATTTTTTATGACATTTAATTTAAAAAACTAATAAAATTCGATAGCTTTTGGTATTTTTTCTTTTGCTTCTTTAAAGTAGAGAACGTTATCGATTGTATAAACAAACGTTTGTTGAAATAATAATAGTAATAATAATAGAATGTCAAAATAAAACTTGTTTTAGCAGAAATGTCCTAAAATATTGTATTTGTAAAAGGAAAGAAGGGCCTAAATCCTAGAAAATATTAACCGTGTTTTTTATTTTCAATAAATTCAACTTGACTATCAGTGATTCAAAGTACTACTGCAAGTAATTGATTTTTTCTTTCTTGAAACGTAAATGCCAATTATATTCCGTGTATTTTTTTTTTAAGTCAAAAAAAAACAAGAAAATATTGTATTACCTTTTCCTCGTTACTTTCAAGCATAACATCCAACCATTGATAGAAAGGTCCATCCTCAGCAAGTCCCTGTGAATCAAAGCACGGTCCACAGCACAACAACGCGCTCATAGCTTGCAAAGCACTAAACTGCAGTTCTGTACATTTCTTATGACCAGCTTCAACATCCGATGCAACGAATTGCCTGACTGGGGCCCCATATTTCCCAGACCAATTCGAGAAAAGCAAAAAGATATTCCTCCGCAGATCTCGTTTTAGCAAGGCCTGACAAGTTTCCACTAAAACGTGAAAGCTAGTCAGTCACAATAAAGCTCCTTTTTCTTGGGGGTGGCAACTTACAGCTGAAGCTCTTTATCATTTTTGTTATGAAGTTGCAAAAGTGTAAGGTGATTTCTTTGACGGTGCTCGAGTTTTTGTCGGGTTCACTCTCAAGGTATAACCGAGCTCCGTCCATATACTCGACGAAAGTGGGATGCAAGGACTGTGTGTCACGATCCAGGACAAACATGCTCACACCGAAGGTACCATACTCGGCTATCAGTTCGAGCACTTTTACTAATTGCAATCGAAGAGCATCTCTACGTCTGCGTCGCCTTACATTTTCTTGTTTCCTGTCAACTGCCTCCCGGATGTAAAGCAATAACTCCTCCATTAAATCTCTACAACGCAACTTAAATCAATAAAGTAATATCAGCATTTACTTGAATGGTTACTTTAGGGCATCATTATTAACATTTCCCAGGGCTAAAACAGCAGCGTCACGCACATCGCTCACTTCACAGCGAAGAAGGGGCACTACGAGCTTGTATAAAGCCCCCGGAGATATGTTGGCACCTGGAGTTTTGGTGTCGCTGCGCTCTGCACTTAAACTATCTGGTGAAGAACTGCAGCAAAAAAATGTGGATTGTAAGTTCCAATGCAAAATTTCTAGGTTCACCCAGTTATTGTAAACCAATTTTTTTTTAACTATTAATGAAAAATGGGTTTACTCTTAAATAGGTGTCACTGTATTGTCAAAATTATAAGTCTAAAAATAAATTTGCTGCTAAATAAGGCTACATGCAAGTCAAACCTACTACTTTACTAACATTTAGTTTCAAACAAATGCCTCTAAAAACAGTATTTCCTGTTAATAGCCTTTGATATAATTTATTGAACATGCACTTTTTTAACATGCAGACCCTGTAAGTTACTAAGTTTTTTTTTTTGTTTTTGTTATTTGATTGAAGTTGAAAGTGATTTTTCCACCACCCCCCAAAAAGCTCCTTTACTAGAAGTAAGCAACATACTTCTAGTACTATATAGTAAATATAGAAAGAGGGCATAGCCTTTAAAGTGATGCACCTGAACCTCACAGGCCACAATTGTTACTATACCTGGGCCCCAACGTTTAAGTCAGGCCTATTGAGACATTTTAAAACCCTAAAACTGTTTGATTTTGATAAAAGCAATTTGTACTGTACATAATAAAATCTGTACATGTACATAATAAAATCAAAGAATATTATATAATAAATTCATTACTGCTAAGTATACTAATATGTGCTTTACAAAAAACTACATCTTTGAATTTTGAATTCCTTGAATGTAGGACACATTTATTTTATGAACAAAAGTATCAGTGACATTCACCTGCTGCGTTTATGTTGTTTCCGTATCGCTGATAATGGTAAAGTAAACCTCCCGGTTGAAACCAAGCCCTGCGCCTGCACCAAATTTTCTAGACTCGAGCTAAGACCGTTCTCAAGAATACCCTCCAACGAACTTAAAATAACAAAGAGTTCAGTTTAAAAGCAGAAACCCCACCTACCCTTAGAACACGAGTGAAGGATGAGGCGCAACAGACAATGTTTTATAATTAACTACGGCACTACCAAGCCTATCAATACACAGCAAGTACCAAGCATGTGGATCAAAAAAATTAAAAGCAATTGCCAACTGAACAAGCCCAAGCTTATGACTTACCTCAAACTTAAATCGGGACTGGCACAACGAACTATCGGGCTTGGAATTGGGGGAACCACACGAAATGCAAATGTAATATAATTCTTCCAAACATGTATATAAATGTCGCGCTCATTGACTGGCTTTTTAATTGCTGTAGAACTTCTTAGTAAAGAAGCACGATTGTCATTAACGGGCCTGGAAGCGAAAACCAAAATGAAAAAATAAAAACTCCTAGTTTAAGAAACTTACGTTGGGTCTATCACTAAATACAACGCATTCACTCGTGTAAACACAATGGGCCATGCATGGCTGACTACGGTTGGGCAGAGAGTTAAAATCCGATCTCTCTCCAGAAAACCAAAGAGGCAAATGCTCCAAGGATCGACTGAACTTAGACTGAAACTGGAACCGCTTTTCACAAGACCGTCTTCGTGTAAGCCAGCTGTCCAAATACATGCACTGCGATCCGTCAACCACTGCAGATCTATGTGCGAAACAGCTTGGATTGCTGCTTTTTCTGTTGCCGGTAAATATGGAATGCACTTTTCTACTACCTGTGGACAACATTGATCCATAACATCGATCGCAGCTTGATCCTCAGAACAATTAAGCAATTTCGTTAGTGTTTTAACATCACGTAGGATATGCACGGAGAACCGCCTGGTAGAGAGGCGATAGTTACATAACATAACTAAGGCGAAAGCCTCGACGAGGTGTAACACTGATGAAACCGGCTCAGGTTTCTGCGTGTCCGTTCGACTGGTCGCGATTGTGTCACGTGAGTATGGCTTAGCAGCTTCTGACTCCTTTCCTAAGCGCATAGTTGAACTACTGTTGCTATTCACGGATGTCACAGCCATTTTCCAAGCCGTCAACAACTGCAAGAGCATCCTCAAGCCATTATCGATTAACTGAGGAAACGTATCCAAAACATCTCTTGCCAAAAACTGAGTGAATCCCCACAAGACATCTTGCCTCCAGTCAGGAAAGTCCATAACTAACGTCTGTAAACTCTGGAATGCTAACCCTCTCAATTCTTCATCCATGTGCACCGTCAACCTTGATAATAAATCAACTAATTCCGCGCCGGTCATTCCGTCAGGGATCAATCTTGGAACTGCAGCTACGCAAGTCCTAAATAAATCAATCCTTGGCTTTCGCTCGCCTGTAATCATTTCATCTGGCTCTTTATTAACATTCTGGGTGCTAGTCATCATTAAAGGTCGACCATATTGTGCGTCTAACGCCCGTAAAATATCGACGAAAACTCTGCGTACATGGGGGAAGTATGCACTCATCCCAATGCTTCTCGCGGTGTCCTCAGTGAGCATTTTGTTTAAGAAAGTCTTGCGCACTCGCAGGGTGTTTCCACTGGGTAGAACCCCCATGGATCGGGGCATTGGGGGTTCCCCTTCTTTCTGCTGTAAACTATCGGCGACCACGAGGAACGCCCTCAAGCCAATGCTCATTCTCTCAGGGGTTAAAATGATTTTTATGGGGCGGCCAACCGAGAGCAAATCGAAGACTATCTCTCGCATTGCAAAGTCTAGGCGTTCTTGAGCAATGAATTGGATTATTTTTACGAATATGTTGAGAGGTGTGTCTCTGGGGACGACTCCTTTAGAGCCTTTCGGAAATAGCGAATTGACTATACTTTGGAGCCTCGATTGGGTTGCCGAGTTGCTTTCGCACTTAATCCGGATCATGTAGACCCAGAGCAAACGATATAGGGCCTCTGGAAATCAAAATTTAATTTATTCATGTTAACCCTCTTGTATCTCAAAGAACCTTAATAGATTTAAGAAAAGTAAGTTATTAAGCACAATATGCATAAGGAGGTTTGAAAAATGGCAGTAAATAATAGCACATGGCATAAATAATTAATTTTAGTTTAAAAAACAGTATCTAATTAAAAACTTACCTAAAGCAACCCTGCACATTTTAGGATCACGGTTCTTCAAGTGTGACAAACACATTGCCAAAAAGCAGTGCCAATTTTGAAGGAAAAACGCCTTCTGGCTTACACAAAGCAAGCAAGTTATTAATGGAAACAGTGCCAGTCGATGTTTGGATTTGGTGCTTGCATCCAACGTCTGCGAGTACAACATTTCTACAAAGTTCTTCAAACATGGCACGTTCACCTCATTTTTCACAGTCTGAAATTTTAATTGTACTTAAGGACAGTTCTAATTGTGAAGATTAAGAAACCTACAGCAGCAACTGGCACAAGTATCTCAACGAACAACCCAGCTAAAGCGTGTTTTATATCTTTGTCTTTCACTTCTAAAAAGTATTGGGCACATTCTTGCATGAATTGAAAGGAGGCCTCGAATTCTTCAATAGGCACCATTTTCACTCTGAAGAACTTCATGCCCATTAAAAGACTGATTATGCTCTGTGTCGTATGGGGGCTTGGGTCTTTTGCTCGCAATTCTTTTAGTTCTTGCATGAAGCAAGTGCGTACGGACATGAAGCGAGATTGAGCTAAAGCCCCAATGACTTCTGCGTATAAATCTGCAATGATGTGGATGTTGCCTGCATTCGGACCTGTTTGGATTCTGTAGAAAAAAAATTCAATAAATTAAAACTCTTGGCAATTTCATTAAAAAAATAAGACTTTAATGATTGGTAATAAATAATCTGTAATTTAACCTACCCATCTCTATACTTAAAATGTTTAAATGCAATATTTTCTATATATTGTACAAGGTCTTCGTGTCCGGGATGGAATGACAATTGTCGCAGCACTTCTATTAATACTAAGCAAAAAATAAACTCCACGGCCAAATCTCTCCTTTCCTGCTGAATATCAGCCTCGCTTCTTTCAACAGTTTCAGGCGCATTTCCAGACACCATATATATTATGCTAAAATTATAAAAATTTTGCTTGGATTCAAGTCATCAAAAAAAGTTCAAACCTTTTCCCTTTCTGATCAACTTTTTTCTGTTCAGAATTAGAAACCTCAGACATTTGTCTTTCATACCACGAAAACAATGCTCTCAAGAGCGATGGTAAACAGTGTTCGGCAACAGATCCGAAAGCACTCAACAGTTGATCGAATTGTAAATCTTCACCGCGTTGTAACAGTTTCGATAATGGTTTCTCTTGTGGTTCCCCCATTACTGACTCAATTTTCTTTTCAGCTTGCACAGTAAAATCAGCAAATAAACTTCGCATAACAAACTCTCCTGGTCTTATATCCATATCAATACTTGGTCCTGCACCTGGATGGGGGGATCTCTCTTTGTGTGCACCCCAAGGTAATAAACTACCCTTATTAGTCAAGGTGGTGCTTGTAGTACTGGAGGTATTATTTTTCGCATCTGGCTCTGTAAATTTATAAATAATCAACAATACAAATAAGATTGTCTTTTACCTGGAGAGCTTGACGTAGTTAAAAATGCAGGAGTACTGGGATCTATCGAGGCAGAACTAAGGTGAATCATAGGGCTATTTAATGAACCTTTTTCTGTTAGACCTGATAGTGATGTATGCCCACTGTGAGTATCTGAGCCTGAACACATACTATGAGTTGAATCAACATCAGAATCTTGGCCACTCGATGTGCACTCTGAAAAAGCAAAAAATACATTAATCTAGAAGAGGAAAAAAATTATCATAATCTTGTACCTATCAGACACAAATACAAGCAATATTAAAATACTTTGATGCATGGGATTAAACTCTTATCTGGTCATTCATATTAAACAGTCAAACTGGTGTGATTCTTATCAAATATAGATAATGAATATGTATATAAAAGATAAAACTATTAATGCACGGAAATCTAAGGGTATTAATCACATAACATGGGTATTGCTTACCTGCTGAAACATCCTGGGCAGAAGCTTGGTCTACGGTATCAGCCATGGTATTGTTTATATTTTGCAACTCATCTATACACAAAGAAACGAGTTTGTTTATTGAATTAAGCACTGACGATTTGGGATCAATAACGCAAGCAGATGAGATAAGAGAACAAAATAATAAATCATTTTCGAAGATAGGTTATGGCCACTTAGAAACGAATTTCAGTGTACTTCTTTACATGACATCGCGAGTTTTGGAAAGCGCGAATCGAAGGGCGTTTTAATTAACTACGTACTTTAAGCAATATTTACTTTTTTATTTATTAAATTAAATTTGACAAGTATGACAATTGATTGCGACGTTGCCGCACTATACAATACGCATTTAGCAACACTGTAAATTGTAATTATTTACTCTTATTATGAATGGTTTAACTCTTGAAGTTCTATTTAAGTAAGATCCTAAAAGCTTAACTTATTAAAATTAATTAGATTTTCTTGTTTATTTACCTTAGAATTCTGGTGATGAAATCGACTGCTGACATCACTCATTCCCTCATAAGATGTCGCTGCAATCACTTTACGCCTGAATTTAGGCATTTCTTTCTACACGACCGTGAATTTGTTGTCAATGTCAAATATTAGTCATGTTTTGTAACAGCTGTTCTATGTTTGCTATGGAGAACGCGATTAGATGAGATCATACCAGTTGAAGAAACTCGCGTAACATAACATGATAATACTTCAGTGAATCGGTCATTCCTTTTTAAACACGTGATGCATCGACGCTGCATGCCTGTCACCCACCTGTGAGTTGTACGTAGGCAATTGCAATGAGAAATTACAACTCTACCGGGTCAAGAGATCCCATATGGACTCAAGTCGCAAGCGATCCGGAAGATGGGCTGCGTTGTGTATCCCAGGAACGAGTAAGTTGTTAACTCTTTCTTATATAGTATGAACGCTGTTCTATCTTATAGTTTAGTTACAGGGAGCAGCTAATATCGTATCAAGATTCCCCAGAAATACATATGATCTGCCCCCATCAAATAAAAGAGGCCTTAATGTAATTTCCGCTGCTATATTTATTGCGGGGGAAATGGCAGGGAGTGGTGTATTGGCCCTTCCAAGAGCTATTGTAAATTCAGGTAAAACAATTACACTCAACATTAAGCCAAAATTATGAAAAGAATAAGAATGTAAATGTCTGTGTATCATTTTGTTAATAAGTAATTATTTAAATTAAATTCACAAACAACTCTCGCTTTAAAATAAATAAAAAATAATGGTAGGTGAATACTTCCACAATTTGGATGGATCCAGCTAGATATGTGCATCAATGTCCATTTTATCTAATTATGCTTTAGTTGCTAAGGTGTATTGTTCAAATATTATCTTTTGTAATGAACTTTCGAACTCTTGGTAACCAAGTGCAAAGCTACCGATGTAATACTATGTGACCTATGCATTAATGTTATCTAATCCTAACTGTTTTATGTAACAAACAAGCAACCTTTGGCCCAAATCTTTTGTTGTTGAAAACACATCTGTTTAATAAGATAAACAAACAAAATTTAATTCTTAGGTGACCCTTGCTCTGCTTGTCTAAGTTTTAGTTTATTATTTATCCAAGCAAGTGCAAATGTCTGGAACACAATTTTGTAAACACGTACTGGGTTAATGTAATTATGAAATTGTAATGTCAAAATTTGATTATTCTGTTAGTCTTTATTTTAAAGAAAAAGAAAACTTGAGATAAAAAAATATTTTATTTGAAAGCATTATTTTTTTATAGGATGGATTGGTTTAATTTTGTTGTTATTATTTTGTTTTAACGCGGGTTATGGTGGAACAAGACTGGGAGCTTGTTGGGACATAATTGAGGAACGTTTCCCAGAACACAGAGGAAGAACAAGAAATCCCTATGCCACAATTGCTCACAGAGCTGCTGGTAGATGGGCAAGGTAAATAAATTGTTGGGTTGTATTGCCCAAATTTAAAAACATTTTCCTGTTTTAGTCTACTCGTGTCTGGTTGTATACAATTCACACTGTTCGGTGCCGGGACTGTCTACCTCCTCCTATCCTCACAAATATTTCAGGAATTACTCATGGATTATTTTCCGAAAGTTAGTTTCTGTTTTTGGTTTTTGTTAATAGCTGGTTTACTGACACCACCAATGTGGTTGGGATCTCCTAAAGATTTTAGGTAACTTTTATTAAAGTATCTAACAATTCATTTACTCTGCTTTGCATTCAGGTCTGTAGGAGTTATAGCTGTTATGACAACAGCTGTGGCATGCGTTTTGTTTTTCACACAAATAGTAATGGATGGTTTGACTAATACAGAACCCGTTAAGCACACATCACATAACTTTCATGACTTCTTCCTTGCTTTCGGTACTTTGCTCTTTGCATTCGGAGGTGCTTCAACATTCCCAACGATACAAAATGACATGGAGAACAAAAATAGGTTCTCCGTCAGTGTAATTATTGCTTTTGGAGGTATTTATTCAACAAAAGTTACCGTATCTTTAATTGTGTGTCTTTTTAGTTGTTTTAGCTCTCTATTTTCCTGTGTCGGCGGGAGGCTATTTCGTTTATGGTGAAGATATTCAACCAAACGTTGCAATGTCATTATCAAAAACTTCTCTTGTAACGTTCGCTAACATTTTAATGGCTATACATTTAATTTTCGCTTTCTTGATTGTGATTAATCCTGTATGCCAGGAACTAGAAGAAATCTTCGGTGTCCCACACTGTATAAATTCAAGGATTTAAATTAATCTTGCACATTCATATCATGAATAAATTTTAGATTACCACTGGAAGAGATGTGGTCTACGAACGATAATTGTTTTAGTAATGGTACTAGTAGGAGAAACGATACCAAAATTTGGAAAGATCCTGTCTTTGGTGGGAGGGTCCACAATTACGCTTTTAACGTTTGTTTTCCCTCCATACTTTTATATGAGACTATGTAAGCAAAAGGATCCAACGTGGCCAGAAAGGTTTTGTTTTAAAATAGTTTGTACTTGATATTTTTTTAATTCAATTTATTTCAGGCATATTCCGAGATATATTAAAATATATCTTTGGGAATTGATATTTATTGGCCTTGTAGGGGGTACTGCCGCGACGTACAGTGCAATTATGGATATTTTTGGGTCTGGGTCCATGACAAGGCCATGTTACTGGCCTTAGCAAAAACTAGTGTTAGTGAAATTCTTCTAAGCATAGAGTGATTCACGGATTTCTTATTTTTAGAGACAGAGTGTGTCATTCTGTATAATTTTAGAAGTCAAAGTTACCTGCCAGAATTATTTATTGTAATATCTAAACACAAAAGCATATTTATTATTCATTTCTTTAATTATAAACACTTTGCGCAATGTGATATTTTAAATATTAAGAGTTGAAATCTACGAATTTTATATTGCAATCAGGTTGTACATTGATCTTTACATTTTTATTAATAAAATCTTCCAAATACGCAGTAGTTTTTTTATTTCAAGTTTTATTTAAAAAAAAATCACGGTACAATTAAAGAAAATTCAGTTTAGCATAGCTGACATATTCTATGCACGAATGAGTACGCTAACACTGTTAAAATAAATGGGAAATTCTTTTAAAAACATTAACTAACTAAACGTAATTATATTAAAAATTCTGTACTTAATATTCTCCTTCGTATCCGCCACCGCCGCCTCTACCAAATCCACCTCTGCCTCTTCTGAAACCTCCGCCTCTTCCGAAACCTCCGCCTCTTCCGAAACCTCCACCTCTGCCAAAACCTCCACCTCTTCCAAACCCTCCACGTCCTCTTCCGAAACCTCCACCTCCTCTCCCAAAACCTCCATCACCTCTTCCAAATCTTCCACCACCTCTGCCAAATCCTCCATCTGTGTAGCCTCCCCTATCTCCAAATCCACCATCGCGTTGGAATTTTGGTGGAGGTGGTCCTCCCATACCTAAGGTATGTCCTCTTGGTGGCCGTTTAGAATCTAACTTAGATGGTGTGGCTCTATCTATTCTATAACTACCAGCATTGAGTTTACACAACTCTCTGATGACGCTGACAACCTATAAAAAATTAATTTTAAAATGTTAAAATTTTTATTACAAAAATTTTCATTACTTACTTCATGATCTAAAGGGCTCATTTCTAAAACTTGTTCCGGTTCTTTGGAAGCTCTAACAACTAAACTCTCGAGAGCAGGGCGTAAGGCAACAATCTGCGACGCCACTAGTGGATCCATATTAAAATTAATCCAATTGTCAAGTCTGACTACACCTTCAATCTATGTACAAATGCTTATTAAAACAGTAATTATAAATTATGATTAGAACTAACCCATTCCACTTTCCTCGAACCAAAAAGCAAAAGATGTATTGGTGTCACCATTGACATCTGTTTGCAAGAAACGGCTCTTGTCCTTATCTTTTCTCCAAACACGAAAAATGGATACGGAAATGTTTGCTCCAAATTGCTGCAATTCACTGAAGTTTTATGTATCAATGCAGCTTTACTTTCTGTTGTTAAAACCTAAATGAAATTAAATCAGAATGTGGTTTCAATGAATTTAGTTCACTTACCTTCCGTTTTTCCTTGTGGTAGCAAACATTAGGGTACAATCCGTAACACATAAGTGCCATAACTACGTCTAATTTAGGATCAGGCCCTACAGAATCTAAGTGAATAGGCACTAAAGACTCTTCGGGAAATCCAACGGATGTAAGAATTGCTTGAAGCTGATTTTTTGCCTCCCATGTTACCCTCATAGTCGGCATGCTTATTCCTTTGTACTCACAAAATCTGAACTCGGCTTCCTCACCACCCTCTCTTGCTTGATCCCACAACTAAACTCAAAATAATTGACAAATTTAAGGTGAAACTTATAATTTCTCACTTACTTCGAAGGCTGTCAACATAGCAACATGATCAGAACAACGGTCGCCAGCCAATGCTTTCTGGTGATAACTGAGACGACGTTGACCTCCATCCATATTGAAAATCTCGGGGAATGTGGAGGAGTTGGCAGCCATCGTTGCAAGGGGGCCTCCACACATGAAGATACAACCCAACACCATCATTTTACCCAAGCGAGGCTCGATTGGAAGCTTCGCCAGGATCCGTCCCAATGGTGTTAATTCGTCGTTTGCATCTAAACATTTCATTTCACGCAACAAGACCTGAAATTTGAAATTAGTTTAATTGAATTTTTAGTATTTACATTTCTTTTGTACCTCGGCTTCAATTACAGCATCAAGCGGTGGTGGCTCAATTGCTTTACTTAAAAAGTGTCCAATCGAACCCAATCGCAACAACTTAATACTCAAAGCAAGCTCATGCAAAGGAGTTCTGAACATTTCAGGCGTCATATGTTCTTCTAGTTTATCAAATCTGGCCTTTGTGCACAGATGAAAACAACAACCAGGTCTAACTCGACCTGCTCTGCCTTTGCGTTGTTCTAAATTTGTTCGAGAAGCCCAAACAGTTGCGTAACTCGTCATGTTATTGTGAGAAGTGAAAAGTTTCATTTTAGCTTTGCAACTGTCTATGACGAAAACGATGTCATTGATGGTAATTGATGTCTCAGCTATATTTGTAGACAGAATCACCTAAATCATATTAAAAAACGTAACGACATTTCCTGTTGCTTCTTCCAACATATACCTTTGTAACATGTACGGGAACTGGGGCAAATACTCTCCTCTGATCTTCGCGTGGTAGTTGTGAATGCAATGGTAGAATGCAGTATTTGGATGTACCATATACAGGATGCTGTTGCAAATGTTTCATCATAGCAAAAATCAAATTCCAGCCAGGCAAAAATATCAACACAGCCCCAGGAGTATTGAGACCTCTGATATAATTTAGAAGTGCTTCTATCAATTCAAAGCTAATTTCTTTTTCTGACAATCTTGCAAGTACATTTCTGGTTTGTTCTGAATACTTGCCCCCTACAATCTATAATATACAAAATTATAAGAACTGTCCACAGGTAATGGGTATAAATGACAAATACTTTATTTAGATTTTCATCTCCTTCTTCTCCTGTAACTGATTCTTCATCGTCACCACCACCACCTCCTTTTCGCTTGCGACTGTCAGTTGGTGGTACAAATTTTGTAAGCTCAACACAATCCTCAAGGAAATACTGCTGAACAGGAAAGGCTCTCCCTGCAATTTCAATGACTGGACAGTCATTGAAATATTTAGAAAAGAGTGTAGTGTCGATTGTGGCCGACATAAGAATGACTCGCAAATCTGGATATGTATGAATCATATCTCTCAGTACAACCTGAAAATTACACACCATAAATTTTTAATATAATAAATATTAGGTATGTACCAAAATGAAGTCACTGTTAACGTCACGCTCGTGTATTTCATCTACAATCACGTGGCTAACACCTCTCAAACCACCCTCCAACTTCTTCAATAAGACCCCCACCGTGCAAAACATAATTGACGCATAAGGTCTAGGTAAGAGAGATTCGAATCTAACGGAATAACCAACGGACTGGCCCATGTCTTCGCAACGCTCATTTGCAATTCGTTCAGATACAGAAACGGCAGAAATTCTTCTAGGCTGAGTGACTGCAATGTTACACCAGGCACCTTGACCAGATGCGATGTAATCATCAAGAATAAACTGACACACCTGCGTGGTTTTACCTTACGAAAAATTAAACACATAAAAGAAATTGCAATTTTCTTTTAGTTTATACATACCACAACCAGTGTTGCCCCGAATGATAATGACAGGATTATCATTGATCGCTTCCATTATGGGGCCACGCATCTGAAACACGGGTAACTGCTTCCGATCATTTAAACTTTCTTGCAAGCTTTTATCATTCTGTTGTTGCTCACGCGCATCGTACATTATCTGCTGACTAAGATCTTCTAATGTTGCAGTAGCTAAAGGACCTTCGTCAATATTACATCCTGTCCAGGGATGCCAATTTGGTTGTGGTGGCGACCAAGGTACTACGCCACCGACAGTTGGTTTCGAAGCAACAAAATCATCCAAGACATGTGAAGATAAAAGTGACACTGGTTGATCTGATTTTTCTTCAGTTACTGAAGTGGATGTTATATTCAGGTGATTTAAACAGCTCTCTATTTGTTTCTGTAATTCTGGTGAAACAGCCACATCATATGGCTTCATTTCGTTACCCGTCTTTTCTTTTTTAAGCGTTCCAGAGAAAGGCTCGATGACTCCAAGGTGAAACAATTGTCTCACGATCGACAGAGCGCAGCTCTTGCTTGCTGATTGTTTATTTGAACCAGTGTCTCTCCCCATTATCGTGCGTCCCAATTGCTTCACGTAGAAACTCATTTCCGCAACAAAACTCCTATTAAAAATAATTCACCCGTCAATTAAGCAAATGGGTGCAATTTGAGTATACTTACGTGCTCAAACATTTAGTAGGTGTTATGCGACTGAATACCTACAGAAAACATACAAGAATGTACAGTTGCTCATTATATAAATTAAGTTATGTGTATGAAATTTACATAATACAGAATAGCAAGCTTTTTTGCAGCTATGCTTCTGTATTAAATTCATTTAATATTTCAGCTACACTTTTCTACAAGCCAATCGAGTGTGGAAAAAAGTTAAGCTGAGTGTTTCTTCAATTAATTAATTAATTTATTTAATATATTGATGATTATATAACTTGAAATTGTTATAGCATCATCAAAAATTAGATACATCGCAACTGTACATTCTTGCAGTTCTTGCTAAACAAATAATAATTCAAAAATCTACTACTGGAGATGTATGCCGAGTATACAAAAGACTTAACTTTTGTCTACTCCGTTTAGTCAGCCCTATGAAATTAAATGCACATCTGGTAAATAAACTTATGAAATTAGAAGTTTTTATTCATGTCTGAGAAATAAATAACTTCTAAACTATCCTTAAGAAAGTAAAGAATAATCAGCAATGATTGATAGTCACAAAATCTCTTAATTGTCTATTACATATATACAAATGGATGATCAAAATCATGATAATTTTTTTAACATTTAATTAAAACTCTGAAACAGCAAACATTAAAAAAATACTCATTTTTTATTAGCTCTAAATAACTTTTCTACTTTGGCATAAACTAAATGTTAAATTCAAAATGTAAATGAGATTAAAACCTATTACACTTACATATGGATTTTTCCATTGGAAAATAATAAACTTACTTCGTATGGTCAGGACCCACAGGCGTGTATTTGTAATCAGCATTAATTTTATTGCTCTGCATGAACTGATGCAGTTTTGATTTTGCATTTTCTATAGTCCAATTCCCATGGATCTGAGCGTTCACATCAAGATCTTCTGCTTCCTCCAGCCTTTTTTGCTGTTGTTGTTCATGCATTCTATCCATGTAATGCCAACTTCCATCGGGTTTATCATTACCCACAGGCCGATAGGCTTCGCCGAAACTCTGCGGACCCAACCCTTCTCCAAACATTGGACGGTGCGGTGCACCATTTTCTTCCAAGATAAAGAAAACATGTGTAGCGACCAGCAGTAATAAAAATTAGAATTTTATGGTGCCAACATTGATGCGATATTCGTTCCCACGGCAGCACCTGGCCGAAGAAACCTTGTTTCCCGGAAAACAGGCAGGGACACGTGGCCAAGGAAATAAGAGGACGGCCGGAGCGTGAGCCCGGGGTAGTGAAAGAAAATTCCTTGATTCGCACGGGTCGCGTAACCCGTTAGCCCCCCGTGTTCCGTTTGTACACACTTTGCGAGTAATTAATAAATAAATTTTTACGTAGTTGGTTTTATTGGAATACCTCCAAATTACCACACATGAATTGAAGAGGCAAAAAAAAAATGCTCATTTACCTGACACTGGTCCATCACCTCCTGGTCCCGACAACCCCAAATCAGTAGGAACTTCACTGGCATTTACCAGAGCCTTACGAACTAGAAAGCTTACGAAATCTCTGGAAGCGTTTGCCTGGGCGTCTTTCTTGTTTGTGGAATTCCCCACGCCGACATAATCAAAACCTTCCACTCGTACTTCGCATAGAAACCGTTGACGATGCTTCGGTCCTGTAATTAAAGGTTAGTGATTTTTTTGTGCATAAATTCACGCGCGCATACCTGTAGGTCTTATTTCAAACGAAGGCTCCGTTTTATTCTTCTGACAATACTGATGCAGAAATGACTTAATATCTCCCATTGTTACTTTTGCATTAATAATTTAATAGAAAATACCAGCCATAAACCGGAAAAATCAATAAGAGTAGATTCAAGATGGCCAACTTAAAAATAATTGAATTAACACGTCGCCATCTATCTGGAGCTTTAATAATTAAAACTTGCAATTAATTTAGATATCGAATTTATATTACTAACTGCTTACATGTAAGAATAGAGAAACCAAAAGCATATTTAAAGGAAATTAATTAGCAGATGGAGTAAAATATTTACCGCTAAGAACTGATGTGGCACCATCAGCTGATAATTTTTAATAATACAAATAGGTAATTGTATTTTTTATTATCTTTTTTATTTGTTAAAGAGTAATAAAAAACATGAACGAGAACGATAGCCTACCTCATGGTAATTTATTTAAATGATGCGATCTATTTAGAATTGAACATTTGAAATCTTTAGACATTTTCGCTTCATAAGTGATCTGAACTAATCTGACCCCAATTAGCAAATGTCAAGATAACTTTACTTTCTGCAAGGTTATTTGTCATTATCGTTATTATTAAATGGCAGAAACTAATCATTAGTATAATTTATTTTCGAATACATGTATAAGAAAAGTGTCCGTTGACAGATAACGTTATTAAACACCTAACCTCAAAAACGTAACTGATCATGAACTGATCCTACAATATCTTGAGTGGCAAGGGGAAGATAGACTAGGGCAGTTGAGAATTAGTTCACTTAAAACGAAAAGAACGCTTACTGGTCACATTTGATGACATTATTAGCTGTATTTCTTTTACCACAAAATTGGCTTAGTGATAAGACCAACTGAGATAACATAAACTAAGTTTAGATTGAGACAACTAGGAGTTAAAAAAAACGAAAATTTTTTGTCATCTAAGAAAGTATTAAAAATATCCATTCATATGAAAATATCTAACCAAAAAGTTATGTATTTATTATGATTGCAAAGAATTCAACAGGATCAAATCATTCAAATCAGACATAATCTCAAAAATCATTCTCATAAGAAACACTTCTAAGACTTTTGAAGAGCTAGCTCAGTTTCAGTGAGAATAAAGCGAATCGTCTCACTTAAGCTCACCAAAAACTCACTTGTTAAAGTTAAAAGAAACAAGTAATTCAACTCAGCTGTTGAGACAAACTGAGATTCTCAGTTCAAAGTGGTAAAAGAAATATGTACAGCTTTGTAGATATGATCGCTGGTACAGCTATTCTACTCGGTGCTTACTCCACTCATTGAAACGAAAATGGCCACCTCTCTGGAAAATGGCTATTGTTGCCGCCTAAGACATGTGGCGCCATCTTTTAACTTCCTAGTCATTAATATTTTAATTAATTAATTTATTAATTGTTTACAATTGAAGAAACAAAAATATTAATAATACACAAATGCACAACAATTTCTTCAAAATTGAAAATTTCATCGCCGTCCACAGATAATTTAAAAGTCCGTTTCAAAAACAGGAACAAAAAATGAAACATGAGACGAAAGTTAATATCAAAGGACTTCGTTTATTAACAAATTTCATACAAATCTGATTGCCATTTTCATTATTTTTAACACTGTCGAAATTAATCTACTTTTTAAACGAAATTGTATCCAATAATTTGCATTCATCATGTAACTAGAGATCTAAAAGTATATTTAACTTTTGTAATACGTTTTGCATTACACAGAGTTAAATGCGTAGAGGACATTAACACTTTCATTTGCATTCCAGAAGCTATAAATAATGAGCACGCAGGAAAAAAGGAAGTCTCATTCCTATTCGAGTATTGCGCAATTCCCTGCGCAAAAATATGGCAACGGCGTAGAAGTGGTTGTGAGCCCAGCTGACAGACAGATTTTGACGTATTTGTCATGAATAGTGGGTGTCAGAAAATCTAAGAAATACGACGACACAAGCTGTTAGAAATGTTCTACAATGATTTCAGCTAATTTTATTTATACAACGCTTTAATTTTTCTTTTACTCGAATATACAGGATGCGTGATACTTTAGTGAGTGAATAAGTTGATAGGAAAACAAAAGGATGGATCTAGACGATACTGGCGATGGTCTTGGCCACGAGACCGTGTATGTAACTCATGAGGACTCCCACATGGTTATGTCAGAGAAAGTGCAATCGCTTGCAGGCAGCATATACCAGGAATTCGAAAGGATGATAGCACGATATGACGAAGACGTTGTCAAGACTTTAATGCCGCTTGTTGTGAATGTGCTTGAGTGTTTAGATGCAGCTTATCAAACCAATCAGGTACATATTGTTTCTATAAGGGAATGCTTTACCTTATTTATGTTGGGTCTAGGAACATGACGTCGAATTAGAATTATTACGTGAAGACAATGAACAGCTAGTAACTCAATATGAAAGAGAAAAAGGAGCTCGCAAAGCATCTGAACAGAAGTTATTGGAATTTGAAGACTCTGCCGAAGGTAATTAATAACAATTTAGCAAGTTCTTATAACCTTATCAACAAAGAATATTTTTTTTTTATAATCACTCAAACATATTCATTCGTTTATTTTAATCTCTATTGTTTACAACTTACATTTTATCAAGGATATGCTATGTATTTTTTTTTTTATAAAATTAATTTAATAACGTGCAGTTCCAGTTAATTATTGTGATCAATACTTGCTTTGCATCTAAAATACTTACCAGAATATTTTTCTTATTTATTTGTAAAGGACTTTTATTGTTAGTAATGCAGTACAAAGACCAAAGGTTCAATAAAGACTGCAAAAGAAACTACTTTCCAAGAAGGATCATATCAGTATTTAGGTCCCAATTACGTTCTTTGAATTTTGTTTGCTTTAATTTGCTTTCTGCTCGTTCATTGGCTAGGGATATCTTTTATGTTTATTTAAATACTTTGTTGCTATACGCAGATATTTTATATCAATCACTTTTTTTAAAAAAACAACTTTATACTAAAAAAATTTCTTGATTTAAAATAAATCTGATCTAATGAAGTCTGCCATCATTAGAAGATGGCATATTGATAGTAGCTGCCTATAAATTAAAGTAGTGGCATTATTATAAGAATTTTAAAATTATTTCGAACTTTATTCAAAATTCAAAAAGAAAATTATATAATTGCATTTTGTAAATCAGGTGAAAGAAAAGAATTAGCTGCAAGATTGGAAGCCCTCGAAAGCATTGTACGAATGCTCGAGCTAAAGCACAAGAACTCGATGGAGCACGCGGGTCGTTTAGAAGAACGCGAAGCCGAGCTCAAAAAGGAATATGCGAAATTACACGAGAGATACACCGAGCTATTCAAAACACACATGGACTACATGGAACGCACTAAACTACTACTTTCCGGAGGGCAGCTGGCGACCGAAAGATCCGAAGGCCGACTAAATTCAAACAGACTGAATATGTGTCGAAGTTCCGGGCCTGTATCCTACGGTTTTGCATCATTGGAAGTCACTGAAGGAGTCGACAGCGTGCCAACATCTCCGATTAGTAGTAGTCACTCATCTCCTAGGTATTAAATTACAATAAATTTGAAGTAATATTAAAAAAAAATGTATTAGTTTGCACAGTGAATTAGACAATGTAAAGGAAGGTGTAGTACGTACAGTAGAGAAAGCGCAAGAGACTGATAAAATAAATTTAGAAAATAAGAGCATTATTACATCACCAGTGAGTCCGCAAGGTCCTGCTCAAAGTCATGGGAATGTGGGAAGAGTTCACACTAGAAAAGAAGAAAGGAGTGGCAATACACTGTATCAAGAACTTAGTTTTCAGGTAATTAAAAATGCACTAACAAGTTTCAAAATTGAAGCTTCATTGATTTTAGGATGCGGATGCTTTAGCCGACATGGATGATGGTGCTGACATTACAGGTAAAACGCATTTGAAATAAATCCATGTTGCATTTATTGATGCGCTTGTTTTAGGTGGATGGGTGCATCCAGGAGAATATGCATCATCAGGTAAAATATGAAATACATTGCTTTATGTGTGTATATAAGTTGCATGTGTAAGATGTCATAACTAGCTAGGTCTGATATTGTTAGTAGTCTTTACTAATGCGTCACTTTTTCTTGATTTATTGCTGCTTTTGATGGACCTGCACCTTGCAGTGAGTGACAACTTTTACGGTGAGTACCTGCTTTGTATTATAAAAGTATAAAAAGTAAAAGTACTTTAATTGACACATCAAATTAGTGCAGTGTGGCATAGTAGTGTAGCTCTTTAATAAAAGTAGAATTTTATAGAAATTAACTGTTAAGTAAAGGTAGTAGTTTTTTGCAGTCCTCTTTTTGTATTCTTGTTAGTTTCACTAGTTCACTGCCTGTAGAAGTTATTTTAGTGAAGATTCCTGATTGCTAAGATTCTGTACTTCTGAGGTAAGTTAGTGGGTTATCTACAAACGCATGGTTTCTAATAACTGCAAAATTTGTGGCTGCAAGAGAGTATGTGTGCAGACATGTTAGATTCACATTCAATGGTATACCTTTATAAAAAAAATATGTACGTAATTAGATAAGTTAATTAATCAGAAATTATGGACTATTTTTTTTGCCTGTTTGTATTCTCCAATGCTCAAATGCATGATTGCTCTTGAAATAGCTGTTATAAGTGCATGATTTAATTTTTTTTTAAATGTTTTCTGCTTGTGGGTGTTTTTTTGAAACTATACAAGTAACTCATATACATATTTATACTCTGCATGCCTTTCACAGCTTCATAGTTTTAAAGTACTTTTACAAAACCTTGGTTATCATCATAATTTTTAAAACCGCTGTCTAAATTCGACTTAACCACGTTTTTATTTGTTTACTTTAAAATTAACAATTAATTTTCTTAGGTATGGGTAAAGAAGTGGAAAATTTGATAATGGAAAATAATGAGTTACTGGCTACAAAGTAAGTTATAATACTCGCATAGATTTTTTTGGAATTTACTTACAAATGATTGCAGGAACGCTTTGAACGTTGTGAAGGATGACCTGATAGTCAAAGTGGATGAACTAACAGGCGAACTGGAAATGTTACGAGATGAAATACTATCGTTGAATGTTTCGCGGACGAAACTTCGTGAACGCGTCAGTGAATTGGAGGAAGAGTTAAAGAAAGCCAAGGAAGTAAATGAGAATAAAGTCGAGGCGGATGAAGAAGCAGACGTCCCGATGGCTCAGAGGAAACGCTTCACTAGGGTTGAAATGGCTCGAGTTTTAATGGAACGTAATCAATACAAGGTTTGGAAAAGTATGGTTTTTAAATTCGTTATTGTGATTTTAATAATTTCAGGAACGTTTCATGGAGCTTCAGGAAGCCGTTCGTTGGACTGAAATGATCAGGGCATCAAAAAATGATTCAACTTTCGATAAGAAAAGCAAACAAAGTATATGGAAGTTCTTCAGCAATTTGTTCAGTAGTTCAGAGCGACCGAGACCTCTGTTGGCCCCTCAATTGAGATACCAAGCAGCAACTAATCAGGTCGCACCGGGAGTGAGGGCTCTACCTCGTTCTGGGCAATATTTTTTAGACACGGAGTTGGGTACGGAATTATGATCTGTTTATTGCACTATCTACTGTCAATTGTCTGTGATATTGTACGTAGTTATTTATAAAGTCATTGTTTTTTCTTGGTTTTAGTTTGTTCACTGTTCCATCTCTATAACTTTGCTTTCTTGCACAACTGCTTGTGCTTCTCATGCTTCTTATAGTATCTGAATTTCACTGAGCACATTTCTCCACATAAGCACCGTTTTTAGTTGTGTTTACATTTATACCAAATCAACGAATCTTATTTTGTGTTGTGTATATAAAAATATATTCTATTTATATTGTTGAATATGTCTACGTTTTAGTTTTATGCCAAAAATATATTAATCTACTAGTCACACTGACTGATTGCGAGTACATTTTAATTCAGCCAATTACTGTTTGTAGATCAGTATATTTATTGTTGTTAAGTTTACTAAAATTAAGGTGGTGCTGCGATAGCGACAAATTAGTTTGTTATTATATGCACTTGTTACTAATTCTTTAGGTATATAGAGAGAAATCAGTTTGGATGTTCAAAGAGTTCTTAAAGTTTCCACTTTTTTAGATTTGGTGAAAAAGTACAATATTTGAGATGGAGAGAAATATAAACACTGGTCAAAGCTGTGTTAAATCACGTGGATTACTTGTTTACTTGTGTATTTTTTTTACGCACAAAAAGGATGGTAATTTATTTTGTTTTTTTTTTTTTTATTGTACTATACGTAAGGATATGTTATACCAAATATTGTACCTGTAGTAGTTTTATTTAAATTATATCTCACATCAGTGTAACTCATTTTTAGAAATATTTCCAAGTTTCTCAATCTTCTTTTGAAATCATTGAATTAAGCAATTTATTTATAGTTTTTAAACGCAAATTTACATTATTAAAAATTTCAAAGCTTACTAAGAATGTGTATCCAGTTCAAATAAAAAATTAATTGAACGAAATATATTTTTTTAATCATGTTTAAGTATTTACTGGACATCACTAAACATTTCAAAAAAGTAAAATAAAACATGATTAAGAAACTTCATTTGTTTTTACATTACAAAAGCATATAATTTCACTGAGTTTATAATTTACTGATAAATTCTTTAACATGTATTTTAGGTATTTGACAAAGCTATCTGAAACAAAACTAAATAATGTTAATTGCAACAATGAACAAATTAGTTTACAGTGTATGACAATTGCAGAATAAAATTCAATCACTGATGGCATACCATGCAGAGTCAAGCGCACAAGAAAAATTTTGTTTCACGTAATTAATTATTAGTAAACGAATGTAAAGTGATAGTTTATTTTATTAGATGTGAATTGCTCATCATAACTTGTACCTTCTATACCCAATCTGTGTTGCATTGTAATAATGTTTTACAATACTTCCAATTAGTTAAAAAATAGCAGGTTTGCAGTAGAGAGAATTATAGTTTTTTTTGCAGAATAAGTGTATATTTCCATCTGTCAAATTCCAAGTAGATTTGCTATTTGATTAGTTTTTTTTTTTTAAACTGTGGAATGTTTGAACCTCTTAACATGTCGCGATGAAATTCTAGTCCCGATTAACATGTACGATTTGTTTTTGTTGAACCTATTTTTTTCAAAATACATTTTATATAAAATAAAATTTTCGTTTTTCTTGTACTTCATTTACATCTCTTTCTTTCTGTCTTTCTTTAAACAAATGTAAATACAAGTGCATGTAAACTGTGCATGTGTAAGTTGGTGTATATCTTGTTAGACAATGAAATAAATTGACAGTAGATGGTGTTAGTAGTAAGTAATGATAAAATCTTGCGATAGCCACCTCTTGTGTAATGGTTCAATGCGACTGTGTTGCAGCACACGGATCGGAGAGGCTAGCTTCGAAGAAGGCAGTTGAGAGAAGAGAGCAGTATCGACACGTTAGAGCCCACGTTAAGAAAGAAGACGGACGGCTGCAAGCTTATGGTTGGAGCTTGCCTGGGAAAGTTGTAGCAGAAACGAAAAGCGCTCAAAGTAGTGGTGGTGTACCAGTTCCGGTTCCTGTATACTGTCGACCGTTAGCCGAAACGTCCGCTGGTATGAAGATGTGGTGTGCTGCAGGAGTTAATTTGATGGGTGGTTATACAAAGGATGGAGGTTTAATGGTATATTTTCAGTTTTTTTTTTTTTTATTTATCAACAAAAAAACCCATGAGCTGATATTAAAACCAGACTAATATTTAGGTTGGAGGCAGTGTATTCTATTATGATGAACCTGTGCTGGAACGTATCAATCAACTCTCGGAAGTAGAAACTCTGGACAAAGAAATAAATGCAAGCAAAGAAGGTGCGCTGCTAGAAACTAAACTTTCCTCGCTCGTATGGATATGTACATCAACACATGCAGCTAGTATAGTTACCGTTATTGATGCTAACAACCCGGCAGATATACTGAACAGTTTCGGTGTATGTGCAAACCACTTGTTGTGCATTGCCAGTGTACCTGGTGCTAGTCCTAATGACTATATTATCGACGATAAAAATGTGAGTAGTGATGATGTAAGGAACAACGTAGAAACTGA
Source organism: Serrognathus titanus (assembly GCA_039766575.1). Lineage (NCBI taxonomy): Eukaryota > Metazoa > Arthropoda > Insecta > Coleoptera > Lucanidae > Serrognathus > Serrognathus titanus. The sequence continues at coordinate 5,222,420 of CM077911.1, forward strand.
TAAAGACAGTGGGATAAGCAATGGGAAGGAAGATGAGGGAAGCAGTGAGGACTCAAAGGAAGACACCAGCCCGGATTCAATTGTGAGTTTCCTCCACACTGTTTTTCACGAAACTGAAAATTACTTTATTTTAGCTTGGAAAAGTAGCTTTCGTCGAGTATAATGACACCGTAATAAACAAGAAAAAGCAAAAAGTCAAGGCAGCTGAAGTAGTTGAAGTAATGGAGCTTAAAAATGATAGTGAAGCTAATGTACCAATAAATTCTAATGGCGATGCAAGTTCTCCAACCATAGATGATAATACTAAGAGTGCTAATGATCATGAAGTTATGTCCAGTGTTTTAGCTACAATGTGGTTAGGTGCTCAAAGTGGAATGATTTACGTTCATTCATCCGTTACAAACTGGAACCAGTGCTTGCATTCCGTGAAACTTGGGGATGCAGTACTGGATATAGTGTTAGTTATTTGTTGAAGTATATTTTTTATTGCATCATAACAATTGATTTGTTGCAGACATATAAATGGTCGTGTAGTCGTGGCTTTGGCAAACGGTACTGTGGCTGTGTTTAGACGAAATGCAGAGGGTGAATGGGACCTCTCTAATTACCATTTGGTGCAATTAGGTTTACCTCAAATTTCAGTAAGGTGCTTAGCAGTTGTAGGCGAAAAAGTTTGGTGCGGATTCAAAAATAATATCCACGTTCTTGAACCCAAAGAACTGAAAATCGTCCACACATTAGAAGCACATCCAAGGCCGGAAAGTCCTGTGAGTATACCTTTTCGTCCGTCGATTCGAAATTAAAAATATTAATTATGTTAGGTGAAACTTCTGGCTTGGTTAGGCGAAGGCGTTTGGGTATCGATACGTTTAGACTCAACTTTAAGACTCTATCACGCGTACACCTATCAACACCTGCAGGACGTTGATATAGAACCTTATGTTAGTAAAATGTTAGGTGAGACATAAATTCTTGAAATCATGACACTTTGCTGACTTGCAGTTTATAGGAACCGGTAAATTAGGGTTTTCTTTCGTAAGAATAACGGCGTTATTAATTTCATCAAACAGGCTGTGGATTGGTACAGACAACGGTGTGATTATTTCGGTTCCTTTAAGCGAGTGCTGCGGGACAAGCGGTGCAATTGTACATCGTGGCGGAAGTGTCCCTGGCAGCAGCGTAAGAATAACAGCGATGCCAGGGAGTTACATACCATATTGCAGTATGGCTCATGCTCAGTTGAGCTTTCACGGTCACAGAGATCCCGTGAAATTCTTCGTTGCTGTGCCCGGAAATGGAGGTAATCGAAAGTAAATTTGGAAATTCAGTGAATATTCTGTATTTTTTTTTAAGGAATGAGCGCTGCTTCTACTCCTTCTGAGGCACACTCTGCAACAGTTACACCTATTGGGGGGCCACCAAAACCACCTGCTGCAATGTTGGTTATGTCAGGAGGAGAAGGATACATTGACTTCAGAATTGGTATGTTATCTGTAGTTTTGTTTGTTGCATGTGGATAGTTCAGTTTTAAATAGTAGAAACTAATTTTTTATTTGTTGTTGGCTTAAGTGCTGCAAGAAATCAGCTAGTAGCATATTAGTTGCTAATGTAAATATTCAATATTCATTGATTTGATGATTAAGCACTTACACATTTATTTATTAAAAATGTCCTGCACGGTAATAAAACTCTGCACCAACGAATTTATTAAAAACAACCGTAACTACTACATATGTGTGTGATGTAAATAAAACTATGTAATTTTTTTTATAAGCAAATGAAGGCGATGTTATTTTTTTGTATAATACACGGGGATTTACCGGGAATATCTACAAAAGAATTTTTTATTTAAAACAGGTGGAAGCATTTTTATGTACATAAGTAATATACTAACACCCTGTTCCTTATGTATTATTTTCTTACTCTGTTTTGCTTGCCTTGAACTAGTGTTTGATACAGTAAACAAATTGCAGAGGACGATGAACCTAGAGACGGAGCTTCTCACCTTATAGTTTGGCAGCTTATGTACGATATTCCTGGAAATCCTTTCGGGTAGGTCCTTAACATGCAAAATTTTAATGGATGACATTAAGGTGAGAGCAAACACAAACTGATAAAGTTGAAACTTGTGCTTTCTCTCATTCAAGTGCATGAACTAAAACCAAACTTTGAATGAAGAAAATATTCGTAGGACTTAAGAATTCCAGATTGAATAAATAAAATGATCGGGTATGGGGTAAAAATACATCAGATTTTTGTTTATGTGCAGGTGATGGTGAGATGGAAGATAGTATGATCGCAGAAAAATCTAACAATCTCGAGAGTGCTCAGGGTGAACCGAAGGGTGAAAAAAGTCATCTGATTGTCTGGCAAGTGACACAAGGTTAAAGACCTACTAATTTTTAATACTCACTTGAATTCATGAATAATACGTAGGTAGGTAGAAAAATTATAATTCGTTAGCTCTTTAATGAAAACAAAAAAAACAATTTTATATTAACCAACAAAAGCATTGGCAGTTGTGATTGTTTGTGTTAGCAAAGCGTTGCGAAGTCATTTTATTTATACTGTACAATTAATTGTTTAGCAACAATTTTAACGATTTATTTTAATTTGTAAGGAGTATATATTATACGGAATATACTATTTAAGCTTGTATTATAACCATGTTATTTATTATTTAGATATTAGTATAGCTAGGTTTTAACGCTGTAGCTGACTTTATACAACTGCAAGTTTCATCTTGGTATACACATGTATAAATATGTATATGCTTATTATGCAGTTTTTATTTTATAAAGTCTTACATCCACTAATTGTTTCTTTTTCTTTTGTAATGTAAAAATTAAATGTGTTCATAGCAACTATACTCTTATTATCTTTCAAAAAATCCCCCAATTGTTACTCAATGGTTTTAAGAAGTAACTGCCAAATTTGTACAACAAAAGAATGACTTGTTAATAGATTTTTTAACGCAAGTACAAAAGACATTTACACATTTGGGGTAAATAAATGAAACTCCTTTTGTAATGTAGATTAACATGTTAATGTGTTTCCATAATTTATACCTTTATTCAACAAAATAAGAAATATTCTTAAGTTAAAAAAAAACAAGATTAAAACAGATTTCTTACCGAAAAAACAAAAAAAAGTAAACAAAACTATTGAAGAATAATTAATCATATTTAACTTGAATTCAAGTAAATTTCATTTTTTCTTAGAGGGAGGCAATTCATATATTTCACTTATTCAAATATGTATTCAAAGAGTCCGTTATTAATAATATCAACTTCAATTACGATTTAAACGAATGTATCACACTTAATGCTCTTTCGATGCCATATGTCGTATTAAATTGTTAATAAATTTATCGATTTTCCTAACGTCCTGGGCTATTTCCGTTTTGAATTGTAAACACTGAAACAATTAAATCGCTAAAGAAATCGCACTGTTTACATGAAGGATACTAACCACAGCATCATTGGTCATTTTTAATATTAACTGGTTCTTTGCATGGGCGTATTTCATCGTGTATCTAACTTTTGATGGTTCTTGAAGATACAGACGTTCAGCAGCTTTTTCAAATTCTTCCCACGAGCTTATAAAAGTCATTTTCACCTACAAACAGAAACGGTCTGTTGATAAAACGTGTTTACGTGTGATTGACATTTCACATTATGATGGGCAGTGCTACCAATTGTATTCTTTTTCACACCATAAACATTTTTTAATGCGACAGTCTAATTTGTAGCCGAAAACACTTAAGCAAAATAATTTGTTCTGAACACTCAATTTATTATTAACAGAAATAAAAATTAAATTAAGCTGAATGGCGCTAGATAAAAGTCAGTCATAATTTTTGTATTGGCTAGCCTGTAAGCACTATTAGCGGCTAATATCCGAAAGTACTTGGCTTTTGGAGGTTAGCACGTGGTATTTTCATTATCTTTACAGGTTATTTAATAATTGAAAAGTGGTTTTAATAACGGCGAAACACAATGGTGGTGTTTACTTGCAATCACTGTGGGGATAGCTTGCAAAAACCTCGTGTGGAGAAGCATTACATGATCGCGTGTCGAACTGAAAAATCGTTGACGTGCATGGATTGTCTGAAAGATTTTAGGTAAGAATGGGGCTTTTTCTTCTACATTGCTGTAAAATTCCTATTCTTTATGCGTGTAGGGGTGAAGACTATATGAAGCATACCAAATGTATGTCGGAAACGCAGCGTTATTCTGCGAAGGGATCAGTTGTTGATGAAGCGACAAAGGGGGAAGTGAAACAGGAACATTGGACTAATTTCATCAAGGACATCATTATCAAGAACCCTGATGTGCCTATAAATTATTTGACTCACTTGCAAGCTCTTTCTCGCTTAAGTAATGTACCAAGAACTAAGGACAAGTTTGTGGCAAGTATCAATCCTTATTTAAATTAGGTCATTTGATTTGGACTTATCTTGACCTTTGTAAACCTAAACAATATTAAAATTATGAAGTTATTACAGTGAAACTTCTCTTAGGGCAGACACCAACCGTGACCAATAAACTGTCCGCCTTTCAGAGGTGTCTGCCTAAGAAAGGTAAAAATGCATGAAAATCACATAAATGGGGAATTAAAAACTATTTGGTTGTGAGAGGTGTCCACATAAGTGAGGAAACCGCCATTGGAGGTTTTACAGTAATTAGCCAGACAATTTATAAATCAATAATAAATTTAAAAGTCACTGTAGGTTGACTGAAAGTGGAACTACTTTCATTTTATTTTTTTATAAAATGATTAATACCTTTCATTCTCTCAAGCTAAATTATAAAAAGTGTATTGTTTTCAGAATTTCATGCAAAATTCTGGCGGGCGCAATGTACACAAGGATCTTATGAATGGATTATGGGACTTCATTGAAAAACATAAGGAAAAAAACAAGGAAGGTACTCAAATCGAAAATAAAGCAACTAATAAGGAAGGAAATAACTCAAGCGAACCTGTAAGGAAGAAGCGAAGCAAAAAGGAAAAGACAACAAACAACAATAAAGTCGAGAGTGGAGCTACTAATCTCGATGAACAAGACGGACAAGAGGAAAAAGGAAATCAGGAAGATGAAAATAATGCAGGAAATGATTCTCCTGTTCAGGTAAAATCTAAGCACAGGAAGTCCGGTATAGCTAATGAAGAAAGTTGTAAGAAACATAGAGATAATGAATTAGATAACTCTGCAGCAGGAATTAAGAAAGAAAAGAAGAAAAAAAAGAAAAATTCGTCAGCGTTTGAAAACTTCAACGCAGATGTACAAGAGCACTCAGAAATTGCTGCACAAAATCAAGAAACTGCAGAAAATGGCAAAGACAAAAATAATGATTCCATTCATGTGAAAACTAAAAAGCGGAAGTCTGATGCAGCCAGCAATAAAGTAGATGTAGAAGACTGTGAGAAGCAGAAAGAAAATGGTTTTTGTAATGAATTAGACAGTTCTACAACAGAAATTAAGAAGAAAAAGAAAAATTCATTAGCGTTTGAAAACTTAAAAAAAGATATGAAAATAAATGACGTACAAGTGAAAGAAACTGCAGAAAACGATTCCATTCGTGTGAAAACTAAAAAGCGGAAGTCTGATGCAGCCAGCAATAAAGTAGATGAAGAAAGTTGTAAGAAGCAGAAAGAAAATGGTTTTTATAATGAACTAGATAATTCTGGAACAGAAGATAAGAAGAAAGGAAAAAAGAAAAAGAAAAATACTTCGTCATATGAAAACTTGGATGATTTAAAACAAGGAGAAAATGCCGAAAATCAGGAAATTATAGAAAATGATAAAAATGCTAAAAAAAAGGATAAAAAGCGAAGCTGTGCTTCTGACTTTTTCACAGAGAAAAATGGAAGTGTTAGTAACAAAAAAGAAAAAATAAATAATGATGAAGATAAATGGACAACTAAAGAAAAGGCAAATGAAAAAATGGAAGGTGAAAGTTTTCAAGCAGAAACAGACAACTCTGAGGTGCCTAATGGCGAAAGTAGTTTGTCAGAGACACTTCCGCTTCAAGATATAATATTAGATATATTAAATTCAAAAAATTCTATTTCTTTAAACAAATTACAAAAGAAAGTGCTGAAGGCTTATAAAAAGACTGATAACGAGATGTCGGAAGAGAAACTGCTCAAGAAAATAAACAGGACATTGAAGAAGTTGAACAACATAGAAGTTAATAACGATATTATAAAATTAATATCTGTTTAATTGCTTGTAAATTTATGAAACATTTAAAATAAATGCTATTTACAATGGATCGTGTGTTTTTAAGCTCGTTTAAATATACTACTTCTACTTACAATTATAATTTAAAAAAAGAAAGAGTAGTTTCAAGGCGTGGGTAAATGAAAAGTTGCATAATTTCCAAAATCTATTTCACTCTCATTTGGATGATTATCGACATTTTTAGGTGAAGTATAAAAAGAAAAAAAAATTTTTTTGAAACTACCAACTGCAATACATGAATTAATATGCAAATGATAAAAACACTTCAGTCCAAAGAATATATAATACCTATTAAATTTAAAAGTAATCAAACTAAATTTGTTCTTAAATAATCATCCTCGTCCTTCTCAAGGTGTGTATTCAAAAATTCCTCGACAGAATCAGTGTTCCACTTTTCAATCGCAACCGTCTCCTTCAAAAATCCATCCTTATCATACAGTTTAATAATCGGATCAAGACCTCGAATGTATTTTATCTGCAGATTTGGGAATTTGGCTGGTCGTTCACTCTTAATGAAGGCCTGAATCTGCGGATATGCCCCAAATTTACAGGTGCACACCTCTAACACTGCTTTCGCATACTTCTTCTCCACAGTTGAAGACTCATCTGGGTGGCAGCAGTCTTTACAATGATCTCTGAAAGAACACGTTAAACCAGTGGAACCAGCAATGAAGACACTTACTTTATCACATCTAGGCCAAATCTACTTAATTGATCGCATGAGGAGCACAGCAAATTGGCTTTATTAAAGCCTAGTGACCAGCAATCTTCAGTGGAGAAATCTGAAGAGACAAAGTCCTGAAAAATAGCTTCTTTTTACCACTTGATAAATATGTATGAGTGGATTATTTACCAGTGGCAGAAAGCCTGTAAAAATTAATATAAGAGGCAACTTCAGCATTTTCCTAATTGTAATGTATGACTTTTCAGTGGCAAAACATAACCTCTTTGAATTCAACCAATAAACATTGAACACGTGAATCTGACGTTGGAGCAGCGTTGCCAGACCTTAACTCGTGTTTATCAGCGTACCCAACTTAAAGGATAAATAAATCCCTTTTTAAAGATTTTCTGGAATCATTAGAGATAAAAGGATTTTTTTAAAAGATAATGTTCAAGTTTCATATCATAAAAAGAAACTAATAGTTCCTGGGCAGCTCAAAGTTGCTCTTTAACCCACTTTATGTAACAATTCGCGTGTAAAAATGAGGTTATATACCCACTTTAAAATAGCATTCTTTTTCATTTGTTTATATGAGGGTGATTCATTGGCTATTGATGGGTCCTATTGAAAAACCCCCACCTAAGAAAATCACTCAAATGCGAAATACAGTATGATCAGAAATTATTAAGAGACGTTTGAATTTCCCTCCTTTTTATTTACTATAGTTCATTTTTAAACTAAGAGGAGTAACAGTTGTCGGCCTGTCATAGGTAGATTGACACTGTAATACGAAATCAGAAATTAATTTGGCTTGCTTAGGAGGTTTACGAATTCTTCAAATAACCAATTTTATCAACTGATTTGCTTACAAGTTTAAAACTAACCGAAATTGTCACATGAATTATGAAAAATGTTAATTTTTCCGCTTAAATTCTAGGCTTGTGTAAAACCGGCTGTCAAACTGCCAATAACTTTGCGATTTTTTGGCGGGCAAAATTCAAATTACTCCTCCTAGTTTAAAAATAGACTATAATGCACTACTATTGAGAAGTATGTATACGATAGTAAGTGGTAATACGAGAAACCTTTCCTGATAATAAGAAAACCAAAACTGATTGAATTCAACATAGTCAGCAGGGACACCAACGTTGTAAGGTGAAAATTACTAACAAGACAGTACGCTAAAATCAAACGCCCTTCAATAATGTCTGAACACGCTGTATACTCAGGAAATTTAATTTTGTTTACATATGTAATATTCATATAATTGTATTTTTTTCTCTTGTTTACAGTTATTTATGCCTGGTTAAAATGTTCTCTTTTTGAAACGTTAAGAGCTAGACAGCAGTGAAAACCGCATCGACTTAGTTGCAATAGTTCCGGAGATATTAACAATTTTTCGAGAAAAATTGCGATATATCGGGAACGAAGACAGATAGAATAAAACCGTTTTCACTATTTAATAACCCATAAAGAATACCATCATCAAGTGCTAAAACAATTTACTTATTATGCAAGGAGAATTTTTGCTTTAAATAAAACTTCGTAGTTTTTAGATCAAGCAATTATTCCAGAAGCTATTACTGCTATCATGTACAGCTCGTTAAGAGCTAGACAGCAGTGAAAACCGCATCGACCTAGCTGCAATAGTTCCGGAGATAATAACAATTTACTGAATACTCGGCGCATCCACCATATTTTTCGACAAAAATTGCGATATCTCGGGAACGAAGACAGATAGAATAAAACCGTTTCACTATTTAATGACCCACAAAGAATACCATCATCCAGTGCTAAAACAATTTACTTATTATGCAAGGACAATTTTTGCTTTAAATAAAACTTCGTAGTTTTCAGATCAAGCAATTATTCCAGAAGCTAGTACTGCCATCATGTACAGCTCCTTAAGGGCTAGACAGCAGTGAAAACCGCATCGACTTAGCTGCAATAGTTCCGAAGATATTAACAATTTACTGAATACTCGGCGCATCCACCATATTTTTCGACAAAAATTGCGATAACTCGGGAACGAAGACAGATAGAATAAAACCGTTTTCACTATTTAATGACCCACAAAGAATACCATCATCCAGTGCTAAAACAATTTACTTATTATGTAAGGAGAATTTTTGCTTTAAATAAAACTTCGTAGTTTTTAGATCAAGCAATTATTCCAGAAGCTAGTACTGCCATCGTGTACAGCTCGTTAAGAGCTAGACAGCAGTGAAAACCGCATCGACTTAGCTGCAATAGTTCCGAAGATATTAACAATTTACTGAATACTCGGCGCATCCACCATATTTTTCGACAAGAATTGCGATATCTCGGGAGCGAAGACAGATAGAATAAAACCGTTTTCACTATTGAATGACCCATAAAGAATACCATCATCCAGTGCTAAAACAATTTACTTATTAAGCAAGGAGAAATTTTGCTTTAAATAAAACTTCGTAGTTTTTAGATCAAGCAATTATTCCAGAAGCTACTACTGCTATCATGCACAGCTCGTTAAGAGCTAGACAGCAGTGAAAACCGCATCGACTTAGCTGCAATAGTTCCAGAGATATTAACAATTTACTGAATACTCGGCGCATCCACCATATTTTTCGACAAAAATTGCGATATCTCGGGAACGAAGACAGATAGAATAAAACCGTTTTCACTATTGAATGACCCATAAAGAATACCATCATCCAGTGCTAAAACAATTTACTTATTATGCAAGGAGAATTTTTGCTTTAAATAAAACTTCGTAGTTTTTAGATCAAGCAATTATTCCAGAAGCTATTACTGCTGTCATGTACAGCTCGTTAAGAGCTAGACAGCAGTGAAAACCGCATCGACTTAGCTGCAATAGTTCCGGAGATATTAACAATTTACTGAATACTCGGCGCATCCACCATATTTTTCGACAAAAATTGCGATATCTCGGGAACGAAGACAGATAGAATAAAACCGTTTTCACTATTGAATGACCCATAAAGAATACCATCATCCAGTGCTAAAACAATTTACTTATTAAGCAAGGAGAAATTTTGCTTTAAATAAAACTTCGTAGTTTTTAGATCAAGCAATTATTCCAGAAGCTATTACTGCTATCATGCACAGCTCGTTAAGAGCTAGACAGCAGTGAAAACCGCATCGACTTAGCTGCAATAGTTCCAGAGATATTAACAATTTACTGAATACTCGGCGCATCCACCATATTTTTCGACAAAAATTGCGATATCTCGGGAACGAAGACAGATAGAATAAAACCGTTTTCACTATTGAATGACCCATAAAGAATACCATCATCCAGTGCTAAAACAATTTACTTATTAAGCAAGGAGAAATTTTGCTTTAAATAAAACTTCGTAGTTTTTAGATCAAGCAATTATTCCAGAAGCTATTACTGCTATCATGCACAGCTCGTTAAGAGCTAGACAGCAGTGAAAACCGCATCGACTTAGCTGCAATAGTTCCAGAGATATTAACAATTTACTGAATACTCGGCGCATCCACCATATTTTTCGACAAAAATTGCGATATCTCGGGAACGAAGACAGATAGAATAAAACCGTTTTCACTATTGAATGACCCATAAAGAATACCATCATCCAGTGCTAAAACAATTTACTTATTATGCAAGGAGAATTTTTGCTTTAAATAAAACTTCGTAGTTTTTAGATCAAGCAATTATTCCAGAAGCTATTACTGCTGTCATGTACAGCTCGTTAAGAGCTAGACAGCAGTGAAAACCGCATCGACTTAGCTGCAATAGTTCCGGAGATATTAACAATTTACTGAATACTCGGCGCATCCACCATATTTTTCGACAAAAATTGCGATATCTCGGGAACGAAGACAGATAGAATAAAACCGTTTTCACTATTGAATGACCCATAAAGAATACCATCATCCAGTGCTAAAACAATTTACTTATTAAGCAAGGAGAAATTTTGCTTTAAATAAAACTTCGTAGTTTTTAGATCAAGCAATTATTCCAGAAGCTATTACTGCTATCATGCACAGCTCGTTAAGAGCTAGACAGCAGTGAAAACCGCATCGACTTAGCTGCAATAGTTCCAGAGATATTAACAATTTACTGAATACTCGGCGCATCCACCATATTTTTCGACAAAAATTGCGATATCTCGGGAACGAAGACAGATAGAATAAAACCGTTTTCACTATTGAATGACCCATAAAGAATACCATCATCCAGTGCTAAAACAATTTACTTATTATGCAAGGAGAATTTTTGCTTTAAATAAAACTTCGTAGTTTTTAGATCAAGCAATTATTCCAGAAGCTATTACTGCTGTCATGTACAGCTCGTTAAGAGCTAGACAGCAGTGAAAACCGCATCGACTTAGCTGCAATAGTTCCGGAGATATTAACAATTTACTGAATACTCGGCGCATCCACCATATTTTTCGACAAAAATTGCGATATCTCGGGAACGAAGACAGATAGAATAAAACCGTTTTCACTATTGAATGACCCATAAAGAATACCATCATCCAGTGCTAAAACAATTTACTTATTATGCAAGGAGAATTTTTGCTTTAAATAAAACTTCGTAGTTTTTAGATCAAGCAATTATTCCAGAAGCTATTACTGCTGTCATGTACAGCTCGTTAAGAGCTAGACAGCAGTGAAAACCGCATCGACTTAGCTGCAATAGTTCCGGAGATATTAACAATTTACTGAATACTCGGCGCATCCACCATATTTTTCGACAAAAATTGCGATATCTCGGGAACGAAGACAGATAGAATAAAACCGTTTTCACTATTGAATGACCCATAAAAAATACCATCATCCAGTGCTAAAACAATTTAATTATTATGCAAGGAGAATTTTTGCTTTAAATAAAACTTCGTAGTTTCTAGTGTAAGACTAAGGTTTGAAACAAACGCTAAATTCGTATCAATAATTATTTCTCTCTTTTTTTTTGTACACGGGGTCGCAATGTCGACGTGAATAAACCGCCTGCAGCATTTTCCACATATCAGAATTCCATAAATCGATTACGTTTATCATTATGTAACGTTTTGACCGTCAACAACAGTAACGTGCCGGTCCAACCATTATGTAAAACTTCAACTGTACCTAATATCGTTAATGAACTTTGCTCTTCGAATAAATGTACATACTGAGGCTGTATATCGTTTTACGTAGGAAATCGCCATCTCGATAATCATTGTAGTTTAAACAACTCTGAACAGTAATTAAAGACAGGCTTCCACGGTGGTAACCGTGAATCAATTAGTTTACGTTTTGTCCTCGGCATTACAATGCCGACGCTACTAAATATCACAGGAGCCCGGGATAACGCACAAAGTTCCTCGTCCTGTAGGGCCTACTTAGAAATTAACTATCATTAGCTTACCCGGCAGGTAAGCCCGCTGGTGGTGCAATGGGAACCAAGGGATAACCACGAGGTTCTCTCCTCACAGTCTATTGGGGGATAACCACCCAGTAGGTTCCAAGAATGTAACAACTAGATGTAATAGGCAGGCATTCCCCGGCTAGGGTAACCATAGCCCGCTGTAGGTGGTGCAATGGGAACCAAGGGATAGCCACCAGGTTCCCTCCTCACAATCTACTGGGGGATAGCCACCCAGTAGGTTTCAGGAATGTAACAACTAGACGTAATATACTGGCATTCCCCGACTAGGATAACCATAGCCCGCTGTAGGTGGTGCAATGGGAACCAAGGGATAGCCACCAGGTTCCCTCCTCATAGTCTACTGGCGGATAGCCACCCAGTAGGTTTCAGGAATGTAAACACTAGATGTAATAGACTGACATTCCCCGGCTAGGATAACCAAAGCCCGCTGTAGGTGGTGCAATGGGAACCAAGGGATAGCCACCAGGTTCTCTCCTCAAAGTCTACTGGGGGATAGCCACCCAGTAGGTTTCAGGATTGTAACGTAACGATCCGTCCGAACAAAACGGATTATCAGACCATTAACTAATTTTAATCACAGACTGTACTGACTTTTAGTTATCTAATTGGCAGATTGATACCGACTGTATTTTAGCGAAATTATTATTACAGAATCATTAAAGTGTATGTGAACTATTCTGTCGGACACCCGTGGACTGAACGGAGTTAGAAAACGAACTCAGCCTTCGTGACTTATCTGTTTATAAATTTTCGAAATTCTGACTATGACTTTAATGTCACAATTTCGAAATAAACTCTTGTCAAAGAGATAATTACTTTGCAAGGAAATCTTATTACATGTTTGGTAGCTTGAAAAACCATCATTACAAAGTATAAAAACAGTTTCCATTATTTCGGTCGCAATAGTACTATCGCTATCATAAAACACTAGGACAACTTTTAAATTCAGTAATTTTTTAATAGTGATGCCCTATACTATGCAAACTATTATCCTAGCTTTTAAAACATTTACTCTAGACATGACTGACAGTGACAATTTCAAACAATTTTAAATTTATGATCGGTAGCAGTTTTACTCAGATTAAAATGTCATGTCCTAGTTTTTTCTGCTAGCGATGGTACGTGTGTATACCCTCTCACTCTTATGTTGGTATCAATTCCTCTCTATCTACAGCGAGTCTATATCTAACACGTCATTGAATATTAGACGTTTTGTTGTGTTGTATTCTCCATCAAAAAGTTATAATGTGCTAGTGAACTTTTTATTCATAAAGACCAAGGGATACTTTCTTAATGAGTATATCTTCTTTAATTACAGTTCAACCAGTTTCTAAAAATGACTCTTCAGTTTAACAATCAATCAACCCTAGGTAATTTCGCTCGCATTTTATTGATTTTTATTTATTTTTTTCTTCTAATTTTCAGGCCAACAAGGTTTTGGCACTATTTCAGATCCGAACGATTTCACATTGTTTGGAAATGTGAACGATAGCCCCCTGGAATTTAACATGAACAAAACTAATCCGTCCAGCTCACGGATATCAGACAAGGACGATGCCAGTCAGAGCCCGCCTCAAAAATCCCGAAAAGAAAGGAAACTAGAGAGAGCCAGGAATCGAGAGCGAAGAGAAACTGAAAAAGCAAGAGACGACTCAGATTCGAATTTGTCAAATACTCCAGAAGTGATTCCTATCCAGAATGGGACCACAATACCCCCAAATATGTGGAGCAGTGTAATGGGAATGGGATATCCCATGGTTGGAGTTAATATGTTGGTTGATCCTAATATGATGTCTATGAGTAATTATGGGATGATGCCACCAATGATGGCTCCTGATCCAAATATGATCACAACTGATCCCAGTTTACTTATGAATCCTGTTAAGGAGATTATTCATTGCAAGTCTTGCACATTGTTTCCTCCGAACCCCAATGCACCCCCGCCCACAACACGTGAGAGACCACCAGGCTGTCGAACTGTCTTCGTTGGAGGTTTACCAGAAAGTATGACCGAGGATATTATTACGGAGGTTTTCGAGCGTTGTGGAGAAATCACCACTTTAAGACTGAGCAAGAAGAATTTCTGTCATATTCGCTTTGTATACGAGCCATCTGTTGATTCAGCAATTTTTTTGTCAGGTTATAGAATTCGGATTGGTTCCAACAGTGATCCGCCAAATACTGGGAGATTACATGTTGACTATGCACAGGTAAGTCTTATTGTTACGCTTAAATATGAACACACAAAAGAATGATGAGACTGATATTGTAACTTTATATGTTTATATAATACTAATATGTAATTGCTATGTGGTCTGATAGATTGAGAAATAAAGATACCATAATTTTTGTGTTCCATTCAGGTTGCCTTGGTTCTGCAGCATTGCGAATATATTTTTTACACTAATCTTGTTAGTACAACAGACTGATCATTTTTCTTTACTGTTACATTCTAGCTTTATCTTTGTGAATTTAGCAGCTGTTTCAAATTTGAGTGTGTACTGAATGCTGCATGGATTTCCTAAATTGTAAAGGTAACAGATTGGGAATGTCTAGCGTTCAGGTCCCTGGTCGTATAGGCAACAGAATAGCACATCCGAACATAAACGGACGGTTAATTAAAAAGATATTCATCCGGGCAGATAATATGTATCAATACATATACATATACATTTGTTATAATGGCTTCAATTTCGCTCGAAAATCGCATTAAAATAATTCAAATCTATTATAAAAATGGTGGATCCGTGAAAACCACATTTCGTAAAATTCGCGATATTTTTGGTCGTACTGATCGTCCTTCTGAGA
The DNA here is from genome assembly GCA_039766575.1 of Serrognathus titanus. Taxonomy (NCBI): domain Eukaryota; kingdom Metazoa; phylum Arthropoda; class Insecta; order Coleoptera; family Lucanidae; genus Serrognathus; species Serrognathus titanus. Next base: position 5,237,537 of record CM077911.1, read on the forward strand.
CTGCAATTGCGAATTTAGTGCGAAAATTTGAGTCCACCGGTTCAGTAGCAAACGTAACCACAACAACACGAGCTCGTGCAGGCCGCTCAACCGAAAATATTGCTGCAGTAAGTGACAGTGTTGCAGAGGACCCAAATTTATCAGTTTCACGACGCAGTCAACAATTGGGCCTATCCACAATGACCACATGGCGAATTTTGAGAAAAGATTTGGCTCTAAAGCCTTATAAGGTCCAACTGGTGCAAGAATTAAAGCCAGCAGATCATTTTCAACGTCGTGCATTTGCTGATTGGATCATTGAACATGGTGCTGGTGTTTCTGAAAAAATAATCTTTTCGGACGAAGCTCATTTTCACTTAAATGGGCATATCAACAAGCAAAATTGTCGGATTTGGGCTTCTGAAAATCCAAGAACCGCTATTGAACAACCATTACATTCATCTCGTGTCACTGTATGGTGCGCTTTATGGGTAGAAGGCATCATTGGTCCATATTTTTTCGAAAATGAGGCTGGTGCTACCGTTACTGTCAATGAAGTGCGCCATAGAGACATGTTAACCAATTTTTTATGGCCTATTTTGGATGATATGGATGTGGAAGACTTGTGGTTTCAACAGGACGGAGCTACGTGTCACACAGCCCAAGAAACAATCGATTTATTGAAAACCAAATTTAATGGACGTCTAATTTCGCGAAGAGGTGATGTCAACTGGCCACCACGAAGCTGTGATTTAACGCCACTGGACTTCTTCTTGTGGAGCTATGTGAAAGATAATGTTTACGAGAATAATCCGCAAACAATTCAAGAGCTCAAAACCAGTATCGAAGACGTCATCCATGAAATAGAACCACAATTATGCAGAAATGTGTTCGAAAATTTTGTTAAGAGGATCGACGTCTGCAAACGTAGTCGTGGTGGACATTTGCCTGATATTGTTTTTCATTCATAAATGGTAAAGTCTCTACAACATATTTCGATAAAGAATTACAGAATTTTCCTACAAAATGTGTGTTTCTTTTGAAATTTAAAAACAAAGTTCTTATTGGTAGACCCTGTATTATTTCGCAAAACAAAAATTTTCGACTTTATGTTTATTGTTTGGAAAATAATTCTCAGGTAAAAAAATAAATTGAGAGTTACTGAGCGGATTCGAATATTTTTTTTAAACGAAGCGACAAATATTTACGGCATGTATCGCACCCAATAAAGAATTCAAACTGCAAGTGCTTCAATAGATGCGCATACGGACTAGACATTAACCCAGGTTTGCACCGAACAAATAAGCTCAGCTTAAATTTAAGTGTCACTTAAGATGTGACTTACTCATTGTCATGTAAATTTAAATGTCACATTATAAACACCATTTAAATTTAAGCTCAGCTTATGGCCATAAGTCGACCAACTGAGGTTACGCTTTAAAAAAACGAGGGTGGGTCCAATAACTAGCTTTAAAACGACAGGATTCAACGGCATCATGTGTAGGCGGTTTGAAATAATATGCAATTGTGTCGTAGGCATTTTGAAAAAGCATAAATAATAATAATGTTAATGATAATAAAGAAAATAAAGAATACATCGCCGATTATCGAAATAATACTGGATACTAATATAATTGCAACTTGTCGCTCGCGTTTCTCGGGTTCACGAAGCACCGGTGATATTTGATGGGGAGACTGAAATTAAATATAAAATTCCCGCCCAGTAGTGATAGTTTATTGACTGTAATCAACAAATTTTATATCGGTAAAAACACAAAAAATTGCTACTCATAGCTGTTTCAGCCCTTTCCCATCGAATTTATTTCAATTTATCAAAATAAAGTTTTGTAAAATTTACGCCCGGACTACGATTAACAGAAATACATATCCGTGCGCCCAGACGAAGAGACACGTCCGAGCGTCCGAACGTATAGACGACGGATTTACTCGTCCGAGCGCTCTGATATGTGTGTACATATTCCAGTCAATTAAAAATGTTACCTCTGATTCCCAAGGAAAATAATTTGGTCAGTAGGAATTCGAATTGCACTGTATCATTCTTGTTCAAGGAATCATAGACGTATTCAACGAATTCGTTACAAGCGGTGGCAGTTGATTTTCCACTTCTGAAACCATGCTGAGTGTCCGAAAGTAATTGGAAATGCTCTAGCTAGCTCCGTATTTCTGGTATGGACAATTTTCTCGAATATTTTCGAAATTTCACTGATGATTGAAATCGATCTGTAATTGGTCAGCGTATCACGTTCACCTTTCTTGTGAATTGGGAGTACTACCGTCAGCTTTAGAACACTTGGAAAGACACCTCGATCTATTAAAAGATTAAATAGATACGTCAGAGGTTCAGTAAGGACATTCATATTCTGCTTTATTAATACCGTTGGAATACCGTTAATTCCCGTTAGGTTTCGAATTTTGGGTTGTATTGCTCGCAGTGTCTCTTCAGAAGTAATCTCGGCGAAAAACATAAAATGTGTTGTAATGTCGCCAAGGGTGCAGGCATGTGACAGTACCATTGTGTAGCATTGAGTTAATTTGTCGATAACAATGTTTGCAAACTGTTTACCAAAAGCATTGGCAACAGCCAAAGGTTCATCTATTATATCTCCGTTGTAATATATAGATAACTTATTGTTGCTGTTATTTTCGCGTCCAGTGATATAGCTGACAGTTTTCCAAACTGCTTTTGTTTTATTATCAGAATTCTATATGTTTCGATTAACGTATTCACGCTTATTGGTTTTTATTTTCTTTTTTTCTGTGTACAATTCACGCAGTTCAGAATTTTCTGTATCACGATAGAGTACGTAAAGGTCTCTCAGTTTTAGTCTAATACTGGGTTTCACAAAAGTCAATTAAACTTAATCATTGCTTAAGAATAATCATTTCTATACCTTTAGCACATGTAATCATAGCAACGTTTATTTTTAACCCATGATTAAATTTAAGTAACGTTTGTGAAATCCACCATAAGAGTTAATTTCATAGTTAATCCACTTGGTTCTATTTAGATTTTTAACAATTTTTCCTTTGAATGGGCAGGACATATAAGGTACCAATTAAGGATACTTAAAAACATCGGAAAAGCTCTTTATAAATCTCGTAAACAGACAACCAATTTTCCTGGACACTGGAGTTCAGACATATTATTAGCTGTTAGAGAACAGTATTTGCATTTTCTTTGTGGGGAAAGAGCATGTGGTATATCCGAGAACAATGATAACACATGGCCTCTGTGCTCTGCTAGATTGGGATCAATAACCTGCTATCGTATTTCGCTTTGTCTAAGTTGACTATCATGTAATCAATTCCTGTAGCTTGTTGGTTTGAATCCTAGTTGGTTGTTACAAGCAATCCAAACGAGGTAAGAACATCTAGCAGAATTTTACTTTGCAGAGTCTTTCAGAACATTGATATTTAAGTCACCACAGATTATGACCGATTCATATTTTGCAGCTAATTGTGAAATTTGATTTAGTGTATTTATGAATATCTCAAAAGATCCAGCTGGGGGGTCTATATATTCCAATCATGAAAAACTGCAAAATGTTATGTTTATATTCATTAATAAGACGAATATAAATGTTTACTAAAAATTTTGATAAATATTAAATAAATCCAAGAAACAAGTGACTCAATTAGTTTTCGTGATGAAAATTTGATTCTGGTTTAAAATAATTCGGAATTTCCAGAAACGTTTACCTACATTCGTCTTGACGATTTATTGGTAAAAATTGCGTTGTCATAAAATAAAATTCAGCTGGCTCAGTTTCGTACTTTATTGATTGTTTTTATTATTATTATTATCATGATGTCATAAATTCACAGATGCTTGCATTAGGGAGGGAATTAGAATGAAAGACGAAGTGCTGAATAATAGTTTTTTGAGAAAATTCAGTCCGAGTGAGTGCGTTTGTATTTTATAAAAGACTGAGGTTAAAATAAATTTTTAAAAGCATCAATAGGCTTAGTATTATTTATCAAATTTACGCAGTGTGTAGTTTGCTTTGTGTAGTTTAATTCGTGTAAATATCTGTGCACACAACTTAATTGAATTGTAAATAAGTAAATAAATATGGCTCATGTTTATTCCAATGAGGAACTGGTAGACATAGTGCTTTGTTATGGGGAAGCTGGACAGAATGCAATTACAAATATCAGTGTCAAGAACAAGAAGAGAATTTTACTAAAATTCTAATGTCATAATGAATGCACAGATATGACAACACGTTTGATATGCATTTTGTGCTGTACTGTACATTTTTTTATTTCGCATATTGCTAACCGTAGACGTACAGTTTCAATTCTTAAATTACGATCTGTTAATTTTAATTTAATACAACAATGCTTGTCACATTGTACCTTCTTCTTTGAAAATACTGCAATTTTTTTTATAAGCTGCACAAACCGTGATGTGTACAAAGTAAATTACAAACTTTTTAATTAAGTAAGTTAAAAGTTTGTGTTTAAAACACAAATAATGACAAGTGTGTGGATTATGTCGTCTCTTTAATAAGCTATTGAAAGAATTGCTGAACAAGCGAGAAATAAGTATCATGTAACGCAACGCACCCGTACAGGTTGCTGCCTCGTAGAGTCTTGTAGAGCTGTTCGATTCTAGTTCTGTTGTACCCAATTTTATGTATGGCTAATTGTTAACCGTCATTGATTTGATGAGTAGATCGTATATCTTGAGGATAATACTTTTTATTGTTAACAACTTTTTCTTGTTTTTATTTTCAGAGCTACGTAATCACATAATGTATATAAAAATTACATGTGAGTCATGAACAGTAATAATAAATTAAACTAGATATAAAAAATTATTGATTCATACATATCTAGAGACATTTGACAAACGGTTTTTCTAAGAGCTACTGCTGAAATAATGCTCAGTGTATTATATAAATGTGTATTGTTACAATATAACTTTTAGGACAAGTTTATTAATTTTTAATTATCTTGCGGTTTATTGCCCTAGTAACAGTTATACAAATAATTGCTACTATGAGAATAAATTGAAAGCGAATAAACTAGGCCTTAATGTCAGATCTCCATATTGTATTGTGTTATGCAAGGTGGTCCAAAAATAATGGAGCAATAGTGAATTCTTGACATCAAAATATTGCGATTTAGCTCACTTACAACTCACCAAATTAATAATAAAGGAGATAAAGGGTTTAAAATAAAAATTTTAATTTTAATTTTCTTCAATAATTCTTAAGGTTTTTGACATGTTAATTATATAGACTACGTGGATAGCGCGTTGGCTCCGTACACGTGTTACAAAACAAGAGACAGATGAAGTATTCTTGAGCGTTATGCGCACGCGCGAAATTGAAAGTAATTTTGAATATAATAGGCTCGGTTTTACAGCGCGAATCATTTAAAAGGCTGCGCTGTGCAAAAGTTAGAGCGGCTTTTTAAATGGTTCGCGCCGTATGAAGGTAAGATAAATACACTATGGTTTAGCGCCCTGTTAACCATTGCTAATTTGTTAGTAGGTCTCTAAAATCGCTATTCATAAATATTTGCCTATTTTAATTTTTTAGTCACAGTGTACTTAAATATTTTTGGTCCTGGCGGTAAAAAAATGTGCAATGAATAAAGTACAATTTATTTCACTACAGTAATATTTTACAAACATTTATAAAATTGTAAAGTTACAAGTAGCTGCTATCTATTGATTTTTAAACAATATTAATTTATTTAACTTATGACAATGGTTTGGTTCGTAGAATTTGTCTTACAATAATGAAATATTCTTATCTGAAAATAATATTTTTTAATATTTATCGAAAGCATTTGGTTTCTGAATTTTCGTATATGCCTATTGAAGAAAATCAAATTAAAATATTAATTTTAACGCCTTGTATTTACTTTATTATTAACTTTTGGACTAAGGCTGGGTTGCAGAAAAGATTTAAATGGGGTTTGAATTAATATCTTAAGTTAGATGTGACACACAATATGCTGTACGTCATAATATGTCACATTCTAACTTAGACTAAGTAATCGAACCATTAAATTCATTGCCACTGTTTCCAGAAACGGCTTAAGTGAGCTTAACTAAATCGCAATATTTTGATGTCAGAAATCCATTGTAGCTCTGGGTCCCATTACCTTTACTATATTGGAATTTAATTCTTTAGGCAAGAGATGATCAGTATGAATGGGAATGTCGTCAGAGACAATTGCAAAGAGAACAGAGACATCGAGAGCGCATGGAAGAAGAGCGCCTAAGACCACCTTCACCGCCTCCTGTTGTGCATTATACTGATCATGAAGCTTCTGCAGTATCTGAAAAAATTAAACAGGATGATACCTTTACAAAAGCTGTTCAGGTATGATAAGTCGATAAGCTTTGACGTTGGTGGTTAGTTAAGCTTTTGTATTTGCATTATTAATCTTGAGTTACTGCTTTAAAATTAGTCTGTGCAATCTTTTAAGCGAAAGGACCATTTGTAAATTTCGTCAAATTTTGCTTTCTAATCTTATTTTGAATGAATAATGCCCCGCTTCTAGAACATTTGTCATTAGATAAAGTTATACATTCAATGTAAGATAAAAAATACCGCTTTACGAAAATAGAGATATTTATTACATTATAGAGATTGAAAATATACTTCAAAAGTTGTTAGATGATAATGTAGACAATCAGAACAAATCAATAGATAAAAGGATGAAGCCAACCCTTCATCTAACATCTCTTTTAAGTTCCTAATTTTTATCGTTTCTGTTTAAGTAAAAAAAAGACGATTTCTGAAGAAAACCATTTATTATAACTCTGAAAAGGGCTGTTTATTATAAATTTTACAAGTGTTAAATGGCCACGCTTTTGTTGCATGTATAATATCTTACGACGTTTCGTGTATCACGGAAGAATATTGATCCTATTTAACGACGATGCTAATGCACAAAAATTTTCAAAATTAAAAATATTTCAAAAATGGTTGCATTTAGGTACAGGGACATCTTATAATTTTCTATTCAAAATTATCTATAAATCCTAAATTTGTACGAAAAATTATATGATTCCATTTAAAATATCGAAGTTTACAGCGACTTCCGGTTGAAGGTCAGGACCTGAGGGTTAGCATAACAACAACGAGAGTGAATTGTTTGTGTTTGGGATATATGAGAAAGTTGTAAAACTGTATCCCAAAAAATAATAGATAATTATTCGGAAAGTGTTACGATTTGGATTTTACTTCGTTTTTTAGATTATTATTATAATCGTATTTGATGATGAATATTTAATTTTTAATAAAGGTACCTGCAAATTTTAGCAAAATTCATCAAAAATAACAAAAATATTAGGGTTGAATGCCTTGGCTAGGATTGATAGTTTGATTTAAATATTATATTTATTACAGATTGTAATTACCTGGTTGGAAAGAGGCGACTGTAACAAGAGAAATGCCAACACTTTTTACTCGATGATTCAATCAACGAATTCACACGTGCGTAGATTACTAAGTGAAAAGACGCAATACGAGGAAGAACTACAGAAAGCCAAGGAAATAATGAAAGGCCGCATGCAAGGAATTTTACTACAATGTAAGCCTTTAAAATATTTTTTACATACAGTAGGTCAATTGTAGAGTAAGTATCGTATTTGGGAAGGAACTTAAAAGGCTGTTTTACTGGACATACTGTTTTGTATAATTTTGACTGTAAAATTTAATAACTAGCAAATTAATTTAGTACGAATTTATACAAAAATAAAAAAATTATTATAGTTTCAAAATAATACGTAGATAATTTTTCTAGGAGGGATTTTGGGTTTTTCACAGCAATTTTAAAAATATATTATTATAATACATATAATAAATTATTTTAACGGACACTTAAAATTGACCTATCACTCTACGTTTCACTATTGATTGATAGCTTCGTCAGGAGTGAAAATAAATAAACAAAGTTGTCACTCCTGACGAAGCTTTCAATCGATAGTGAAACGTAGAACAATAGTGCCAAGTTTAAGTGCCCGTTAAAATAATTTATTATACAATTTTCACCAGACAAGAATCTACTTTAATTAAAAAAATTTAATTGGATATTTAGTTCTACAGAAAATTACAAACTACTTTGTTTAATTTCTGACGAATTAGTTAAATTCGTGTTGACAAAACAGAAGTATCAGTATAAGCCTCTGCAACCGAACTGGATTTCCATCCTCCTAATCTCTTAAGTTATGATATCTCCTCCGTTGTTAACAAGTACAGTCGCCGCCGTCCTTCTAAAGCAGTGTCCAGTAAAAGTGTTAGGATCAGAAATATTTGAAAAAGTTGCAATTTTTTTAGGGAACTGGCAGATGCTATTGTGACCAAAAGGTTGATTCGTCATTTTCCTGATCTAATTTGCATAAAGAATTTGTCACTTTCAATATTTTTTCGAAGGTCGGTGTACTCTTTAATTGTTTCAATCCATTTTTCATTGGTGATCATAAATGCCCTTGCCTGGTAAGTTTTTGTATTGTCTAATTCAATGCTAATTTTCTTCTCTAAAAAATTAACATCTGTCGTTTTCATTTTGTAAAATTCGTCAGACCTACAGGCTCTTGACACGCCAATGATCAGAGCACCAGCCCTTGAAAACATTGTAAGCCGTTTCGTACCTTGCCTTACTTTTTTGGGGCAACAAACATTCTTCTGCTCTTTCTGCGGCCTCCCGTAACTCAGGTAGAGTGCACGTAAACTCATTTTCACAATCACTATTCAACATTTTTCCTGGATTTTCACAATTCGCGAAAAACGATGCCACTTTTTGCTTTCAAATAAATTATTTGTTATGTTTCCCGTCATGGCAACGCAAACGCCTTCTAGTTATATAATTAATTTGAGGCGGTTTTCTTTTCTGGTAATAATTGGATCTTATTATTATTAGGTTGAATAATAATGTTTGAAAATAAAATAGTATACAAACCTCGGTGGAAAGTTTCATTTCTGTCTCGAGATAAAATTAGGCGAGACATGAAGTGTCTCGGCTAACTTCCTAATCTCTCGACAGAAATGAAACACATTTCACCTCGATATGTAATATACTATTGTTGCAATTTGTCATTTCCTGTACAAAGTTGTGTGGAAAAGTGATCGCAGGATGTCGCGATTCAAACTATTGATTATTATTACATCGCATTTGCGAATAACCTTGGACAGATCGGTTTGGATGCAGTGGAAGTCTCGAGCTATGCTTCTGCTGACGAGGCCCCAAATAGGGCTGAAACAGCTGCACAGAGAATGCTCGAGGGATTCACCGTTTTGCAACAAAATTTTGTAATTAATTACACTTAAAAATTTCGGCGATTGATTGTCTGAATTACAACATCTAATTATTTATTTTTTTGGGGATAATTTTATGAAAACGAATCATCACGGAGTATGAAATTGTATACTTAGCTTGCAGAAAAAATAAATTTATTATGTTAGGAGTATTTTGAGGACTGTGTGTTCGCAATAAAAGATTTATGGTATTTCTTGTTGTCAAATTTAAAATATCTTCGACGTAAAGTTAATGTTAATACTGTATTAAGAGAAAAATACGTCCTTCCCAAAATGCACAAGGCAGGTAAATCGGTGAGACCAATCGCGTTCGGTTTAAACTCACCCACTTACTCTTTTTCCAAATGGTCGAATAATGAGCTCGGGCATTTCCCAATCCTCAAGATAATTTTTCGGTAAAAAAACTCAATGAAGTTTATAAATAAGATTAAAAATATTTCTTTACAAGAAGGGGAAATTCTGGTCTCTTTTGATGTTCAATCGTTATTTCCCAGTGTGCCTATACCTAAAACATTAACTTATTTGCGGGACCTACTGACAGTTAATAATGTAGATACTACTTTCAAATAAATGGTCAGTTTCTTGAACAAGTTCAAGAAACCGCAATGTCACCGTTTTTGGCCAATTTATTGACGAGTAAATTCGAAAATGACGTAAGAGAAGATAATCAGTATTTTCCAAGAATTTGGTTGCGTTATGTTGATGACATTTTTGCTATTTTTGATACCCAGATATATAATTTGGAAGATTCTTTAGATAAATTAGATTTAGAATTTGATAGCATTAAATTTGCATACGAAAAGGAAGAAAATGGTGTAATTCCGTTTTTAGATACTCGTACAATTAGAAATAGCAAAAATGAATTAGAAATTGACATTTACCGTTGAGACACAAATACAAACCGGTTTACAATTAACGAATCACAACATTCTGTACAACACAAACTCGTGGCTTTAAATTTCTCAGTAAATAGATTGCTCTCATTTCCTCTTACTAAATTCCGATATGATAAATAACTTAAATAAAAAGAATGCTGCGGTTCATAATGGTTATACAGCTGAAATCAATAAAAACGGGAAATGTCAAAAAAAATTGCCACGTCTTTTTCAGTTTTTCATAGTGTGAACATGATTTTTTTAGAAATAGGTTAGAATTATTTGACGATATGTCAATTTATAAATAAATAGGTTATATTTGTTCGTAAGGTGTGTATTTGTCAAGTAGACAATTCTTTGACAAATACAACCAAATTTACAATTGAAAAAATATCATTTCCCGTTTTTTCTGATTTCAGCTGTACTTCCCAAATAGAAGATTGTTGTGTATTTCTTACTACGTAAATACACTGTAATTATTATTCTTTATTGCACTACAATACATATTACATACATTACATTTACGTTCTTTTGCAATCTCGCCATTTTGAAGATGTCCTACCCGCAAGGGGTACGTTCCAAAATGCCACATACATATCACCTTTCCCTTCCTCACAAATTTAATTTATTTCTAATTCGGTTAGAGCGTCGTAGTGACGAGGTTTCAGATGGAGATTCTCGTATCCTGCTATCCGTATAATCTATTCGCATTTCCATTGTCTCTGCGACTTTATTTTCCTCAACCGTTTCCTTTAATTTTCCCCCATTAGTTGTTTCTTCTCTAGTGATGTTTTCTTTCTCGACTTTTTCTATCAGGGTATCTTCGTCGTTTCTCATTTGAGGAGGTCTATCGTCTTGAAATGCGATTGTCTTAGGATTTGGCCCAGTGTAGCCCGTGCGTATGATTTGGTCTAAATGACGTTTGTGATGTAATTTTCCACATGTAAAACATTTCATTTTACTATGGCTTTGGGTCGATTTGTAGTTTTTCTTTGGTTTAGAAGGAGTCTTTTTGTGAACGTAATTAATTTGCGAAGGATTTTGAATTTCTACGCTTTCTACTTTTGAAGATTCTATAGATAAGGCTATTTTAAAGGCTTCCTCGAAAGTAATTTTTGTGCTTTGTTGTAACGAACGTACTCTCGTTTCGGTATCACGTACTCCCTTGATAAATTGCGTACGTAAATGAGTTGGTTTTTGGCAGTTTTCACATACGAAATTACAATTCTTGCTTAAATTTTTTAATTCCGCTTGATAGGTTGATACGCTTTCACCTTCGTGTTGAATTCTTACTGAAAATTTATGCTGTTCCGCAATTTCGCTAGGTTTCGGTGATATATGTGTACGTAACAATTCGATTAATTCAGTAATTTTTTTATTTTTCGGGATTTCCGGTGCCGTCAAATTTGTTAATGTTTGATAATGATCCTAAGCTAATCAATATACGCACGCGTTTTTTATCATGATCATCAGTATTTTGATTTAAATTTCGTAATTCAAGATAATTTTCTTATACATCGAAGATTTCATTAGCTTCGTCAAACTGCTGCAATTGAATGCCTCTTAGGTCCATTTGACTTGAATGTTGCCCTTGCACAACTTGACTTTGTCTCTGTAAACTTTGTAGAATTTCAGCGATATTTGTTGGAAAGCCTCTTCCATGGTGATTTTTTTTCTATTCGCAAAAGGAGGTGTAAGGCGTAAGTAATGCCAAGAGGGTTATCGAGGCTAAGGTTAGAGGCTCCTGAACGATAGGTGCATTTTACAGAAGACCACGTGGGAGGAAAACATTATTTTTGTTTTTGTAACGAATGTAATTTGCCACTTACTTGTAATCCGTCCTCGTCGCCACTGTTGTGTATTTTCCTACTACGTAAACACACTGTAATTGATTATTCTTTATTGCACTACAATACATATTACATACATTACATTTAGTTCTTTTGCGATCTCGCCGTTTTGCTGTGCAGTATAATTAGGAAGATTAGCTACAGAAAACAGGTCCAAAATACTAGCAGTCTAACGTAAACTTCATTTCTAAAAAAAAATTGTTAAAATACCTTTCGATGCGTTTTGCACTAATTGTTTAAATTATATTTTTAAAACTCAAAACTCACGATTAGCTTTTTTCACTAACAATATCATAAAGAATTTGTTGGGAAATCCGAAAGATAAAGTTGAACAGAAATCTGGAATTTATGAAATTAAATTTAATGAATGATGGCAGCTTAGCTTCCGAAATACGTATCTACGGATATAAAATTATTGTGAGCGGAAATTAATTTTTAATTATTCAATTATGTGTATTTTACTTTATTTTATAAAGATTCTGTTTTAAGGGTAGTCAGATTGTTTTTGAGCGTTTCATGAAGAGCAGTAAAGAGCTCGCAATAGGTTAAAAAGAAAAAGTGCTACCCTTGCATTTTTAATGTGAGTAATGTGCACAATGTAGTGGGGATTATGTAACAGTAAACAGTGTAGATATGCGAATCAGTGGAATGTAATTTAAAAAAAAAAGTAACAGATAAATTAATTGTTGCTTGTTCAGAATTTCCATAATAATGTCATTTAAGAATTTGAATTTTAAACACAGCCATTTTATTTCTTCTTTTTAAATTCTTCTAGAATACTCTCAGAATATTCTCATACTATTTTAATGTCATTAATATTAGAAGTTACTCTAATCGAAGATGCTTTTATTATAAACACTTTAACAGAGAGTTCATTGAGATTTCCAATTAAAGTGCGTGAAGCAGCTCCTGTAATCAATATTATTACACAATTTTTCATTTTACTCTAGAGCAGCTTAAGGGCCTACGTCGCCCATAAATAATGTTACCTGAAATTAATAAGAAAACATCTACGTGTATAAGAAAAAAATATAGAAAACATTCTTTTTATGGTTATTTGTTTAAAAAATATATTAAACATTCAGTTTTAGGTAACTTTCTTCAAACACATCTTACGGCCGTTTTCATAGATAAATCTTAAGTTCCGCTTTTGTGGTTACAGCAACAATTGTATTTCACGGTCCAACAAGTACATCTTAAGTTTAAACTTTAGCTCAAGACCGGTACATCTGCATCTTAAGTCATACTTGCCTACATACATGCAGATTACGTATATCAGCACATTTTATAGTTGAGATTGAAGGTGTTCGTTATTGGAATTTTTTGGGAAAAAACGAACACAAGTTTGAAATTACACTTCCTCCACTCAAAACATCAGGAACCAACTTGTAAATAGATGAAATAATTGATTTATGCTTGAGTCTGTCAAATTTCTGTTGAATTTAAAGACGCAATCTAATGCTACGATCATAAATCTGTCAATAATAAAAATGCGATGCGCAATATTTTTGATGTTTGTGATGGTCTATCATAAGAATAAAAAGCGGGGCCTATTATTTTTATATATAATAGATAGCAAATATTAATAAAACAAAAATGTGAAACAATAAAAAAGAGTACATGCGCACCTACAAGTAACTATTAACTAACTGTTAATCTTATTTACAAAAGGCTGCCGTTTATACATTACCCGAAGATGTGTCTATGAAACACAAGTTACATATAAGTTTTACTTTTTCTTAAGTAAGACTTAGCGCAAATCTAACTTGAGCACGGAACTATGAATACGACCGTTAGAAACTAATAGTGTTATGCCTATCAAATTTAAATAAATAATAAATAAATTATTTTGCATCTATTAGACCATGTTTTTACAGGGAATGATAAATGTCTATTTAATAAAATTATACCAACTACAAATTTCAGTATCAAAGAAATCTCAAGAAATAACAATATTATAAATCGTTTGTTAAAATATAGTCCAATATATGCAAAACAATTTGTGTAAATTTGATAGGCATAACTCTATTAGTTTCTAAGAAATGCTTGAAGAAAGCAACCTAAAATTCAATGTTTAATATATATTTTTAAATAAATAACAAAAAAAATTTTCTATATTTTTCCCTTAAGCAACATACTTATTACTACAAACGTAGATGATTTCTTATTAATTTCAATTGAAATTAATTAAAAAATTAATTAGCGTATAATAATAATTTTTATATCCGTAGATACGTATTTCGGTAGCACCCAACCCAGCCCTCTACCAATTTAATAGCACTTATTTGATTTGCTCTTATTTGATTATGATTAGTTGCTTGTTAGATTTTATGAAGTGCTTTTAAATTGGTGGTGTGTGATATGAAAATGGCAGCTTAGCTGCCGAAATACGTATCTACGGATATAAAAATTATTGTGGACGGAGATTAATTTTTTTTTTTTTATAGCGAAGCTTTGTCCAACTCAAAACAGTGGATAAAACAGAATTTTAACAACAAGGGTAGATAAAGTAACACTTTAACAGCAAGGGTAGATAAAGTATTTTAATTTTGCTATTTGAATTAATAAATATTACAACTTAACTATAGCAACAACCCATATTTGTTACTGGGATCATGATCATAATCGCCATTTTGACACACGATTGCTCTTTTCATTTTTCTGCGAAATTGTTTAAATTTTGTCTTTAACGTTCGCTATAAAAAAAAATAGAATGTTACACATGACGGTAAAATTTAATTATCGACTCGTGAAAATTTTCACGTTTTCACTCATCGATAAAAATCAATTTTACCGTCTTGTATAACAAATAACTATTATTTCTTAAACCACAGTCTCCTTTACTATTTTTTTAGTTCAATTGACATTATTTATAGGTGAAGTAGACCCTTAAGAAGGAAAATGAAAATTACACATACAGTGTTGATACCCCGTATGGATTAAAATTGCTTTTGGCCTTATTTTAGAAAATTATAAAAAAGCTTTGATACGTCAATTTTTAACCTGAATGGTACGTATTTTAAAGTAAAATTTACAGTAATAGGGAGTTTTGTTAAGTGGATCACTCTGTATATGATTCTACTTGATCATTTGAGTTCAACAACGTACAATACTTATGGTTTAAATAATAAAGATAATGATTTTTAAAGAGATTTCATGAAAACGCAAAACTGGGTAACATTAACAATTTTAAAACAACAGACTAAGTTTTCCTTAAACCATTTAAACGCATAAGAATTGTAGGTTGTTGCACTCAAATAATCAAGTGGAATTCAAAAATATACGAGTATACAGGGTGATCCATTAACAAAATTCATCTACCTTTTACACTAAGACATGAATTTATTGTGCCGTCGATGATCAAACAGTACAGAATTTAGTACCAACTTTTAAAAATAATCGAGGGTGCAGGAAATTCAAACGCCCTCCAATCATTTCAGAACACACTGTACAAGTCGGCGAAGTGACATATATATTTTAAACGAGAAGTCGTTTTTTTTTTTATTTTTGATACTTTTTTTGGCGAATATTATATTTACACTTGTCAAAAATTTGACAGTAATAATTAATAATTATTGAATGTAACTATTTTTTTTTAAATTTCAATTACTCCTAATTTTTATAATGAATTAGTAATATACCTACTATATACACTGTCTTTCAAAAAGTGTGCTACAAATGGGCTTTTTTTATTATTGATTTTTATAAAAATTTATTGACGCAGAATGCTTTTGCATCCCTTAAAGTTAAATTGGGAAATGTCAGATGAAATTTAACATGAATGGTATAGTATACTGCGTGGCCACGGAGAAATGAAGATGATTTATAAGTAAAGCGCCCTTATTTTACAAGATACGAAAAAATGCCATAAGAATAAATCGTTCAGAATTAAAAATTATGGCTAAGAATGAAATTACGACCTCTTATCTTAAAAATAAAAGAATCACTATTTATTGTGAATCACTATATTCCATTTTGCTCTGATTATGTCAATGGGTTCCGAAACTTCGTGCTTTCTTGGAGCACACTTTTTGACACTGTGTATGTATATATACTATATACGTCGTAATATTCTATATATTTGTATATATGTACAGCTTCTATAAAAGTAAGATGTGTATTACTAATTTATTATATATATTTTTAATAGTTTAATCGACAAGAAACTAATTTAATCAATTTTGAATATACTCTGTTGTATTTTACTGAATTAAAATACCTTTAAATTATACAAAACAGTTACCCATAATGCAATTTCATTCGACTTCCGGTTGTAAACATACATATGTAGGCAGAGCATTGTTCAAATTAATTTATACATAATGTGGGGATGATCGAAGGTTGAGAGTCGGCGGAAAGATTTTGGACACCGCTCTAATTGCCTAACATATATTGGGTGTGAGTGTTTGCTTATGGTTTAAGTATATATTTTAATCTTAAAATGGCTCTATGGTTTAATCGTATGTTTGCGTGTCCCTGTCAGTCAGTCAAATTGAGCGATTATTCATGGCTGCCTGCCACAAGAAGGTTTGGGACCATTTCACCAAAGCGCAGAGAAAGAATATTGAGCTGTGGAAAAAGCAATCAATGGTACGTACAACCACAAGCTTTACAAAATCTGCATAAAAGTTAAAACATTTTCGAAACAGGTCTTAACGATGAATCATAATTTTCAAACTAGTTTTGTAAAGTTCGTGGTGAATGCATGCTTAGCCTAAGTTTATTCCAGCCCGTTCTTCGAAGAAATCCTGATGTATACATATTAAAACGGCAAAAATGTAGCTAAATAGCTTCACTGATCTAACAAAAATTGAAGTAGTAAAATTTCATTTTTTGAATTTATTTTAGGTACACTGGTCCGCAAAACTGTAGATGTATTAAAATTCTGTATTTTTTTACAAATTACCACAACGATGATACTTAAAGGTTTTGTTATCGCGTTTTGCGCGTTACCAGAGTTGTCATACGTTTTCTGTATCAATTTTTTCCACGGCATGCATGAGAAGTTTTTTATTTGGAAACTGGTTATACAAATACTAAAAAGTATCTACTAAAATTTATAAGTTTATAAAAAAGTCAAAGGAGATAGACTTCCTCTGATACAGGAAAAGCACATCAACTTTGTTATTTTAAATGTAATGCCCTGTTTTTTTTTATTGTGCTTTTGGTCTCCTTGTTGAAAAAGACAGCACACGATTAACTGTTATGTTAAGTGTTAAAAAATAATCTTCTTAGATATATTTTGCACTATTTTCTCCTTTATGATTATGTTTCTTCTTGGTCTCACGAAATAATAATAATAATAATCAGCGATGGGAATTCAGACCAGTCGTAACTTGTCTGTACCCGAGTACACAGCTGCGGAATTAGCAATCGTATTTTACGACTATTGACATCATTTTTCGTTATCAGTCGGTAGACACGAGAGACCCGCAATTTAAAAATACATTTTAAATAAAAATTATTTATTAAATGAGCTTAATTATTAACCGATTAATAATCGCTGTCATCAATTGCTAGTTGTGCAATTTAATAACGTTTTTTTCAATTGTCCGCTGTAGAGCACTTTCAGAGAGTGCTCGTCTTATCTCACCCTCATGTAATAATAAGGGACGAGATATTCTGAAAGTGCTCTACATCAGTCAATCAAAAACACTATTACTTGCAGACTTGTAACCTTAGGGTTTATATGACAATGCCTCACATGCAACTCAAAAGTAAACTGTGATTCAATAATACTTTCGTTAACGTGTGCTACGAAAAAAAATACGTATGTCTGAATATAAAGTTTGAATGTTGGAACCACACCAAATCTTCAAATGCGTTACGTATTAAATAAATTCACAAAACATCACTTATTTCATTGTTTCTAAAATATATTTATAACACACAGCATTGTTGGTGATCAGTGAAAGCCATAACGTTGAAATGTGAGAGAATAGAGAGTTTGCAGCAACGTATTTCGCGTTACGTTAGAGGCCGTTTTTCCTTATAATTAGAAATCGGAATATATGCAAAATGTTAATCTTCAGTTTAAATTTTTTCGTGAAATTTATATGCTACTTTATATAGTAATACTAACTTATATAACTTTTATAAAATCAAGTTTTCTTGCCAGATGAAAATTATGAAAATTGATTAAAATTGTGTAACTGGCAATATAGAATCTTTTTAAGGTACAGAGTTCTGATGAGGCCCAATAAGGCCGAAATACATGTATAAACATTTTCCTTACACTTTCTATATTGCCAGTTACACAATTTTAATCAATTTTCATAACTTTTATAATTACAATAGTTAACTTTTAATTATAAAATTCAATAAAATGGTATATTGACTTTGGAGATTAATATTTTGCATATATTCCGTTGTCTACTTATAGTATACCGAATATTGTGAAATATCGTTTGCGGATACCGTTTAAATTAAGAAACGTTACATACAATTTTGTGGTTAGTGTCAGTAGCCGTTGGGGTAACTGTCAACAAGGCAGAAATTCGAAATTTGATTTTATTCGACATGGATAGCATTGAAAATTTGAATAATTTTGCATCTTCTTCCAAAGCCAACTTCATTTTTTCTAAAGTGCGCAATTTTTGTTGTTTAGCACATTTCTTTCAATTTTGTTTTAATTGAAATTTTGGAAAAGCTGAAATCAGATTATGTGCTCACAATAAGTACATACTGGGTGTAGAATTGTTTTCCGAGACTGGATTGTATGTTCGTGGCCTTAGAATTTTGCACGATTCAATTTTCCGCAGTAAATAAAACGTTTTTAACGGCTTGTCAAAAATAATCATTTCAAACATCAGATTTCAAATGTAATGCTAAAGTTGTAGCGTCACAATGCCAAATCACGTACTTTTTGAAGGAGCGAAGGATTTTGCAATCGCAAAGTCAGGTTGGTCGCTACTTTTATTCTGTTATTTAATTTCTAATATTTTACTACCTTGCTATTCTTAAAATATAACCAAACAATCTGGACACCACTTTTGGTTAAATATCTTTAGTGTCAAAGTTGAGGAAAAAGCGTGTTCTACAAAACAATAATTTAGAGAAATTCTAGATAAAAAAATCCTGCGAAATTATAAGGCTGCTACAGTACATATAAAAATAAGGAATTTCAATTATTTCCTCTCCTACCAATTTTACAGCAAATTAATTAAGATTAAAGTTATACAGAACTAAAAGTTCATTCTTTTTTTATTCTAATATCTGATAAATAATAATAATAACTGAAATAAAAGGCAAAAAAGGTTTTAAAAAATACTAAGTAGTAGTATTAGTAGAATTTGAGTTTTACAATTAATATGACGTTATGTATGGCCATTTCAATTCGACATTTAAGAAATTTTGACGGGTCGACCTCAACTCATCAACGGACAAGTCATCAACACCCAACTGATCAACGGGACATAACATCAACGACGATCCAACTCATCAATAGGTATTTCATCAACAGGCGATAAATACTATCTCATGAGTAGTGATGGGCGATATCCTGACATCATTATCATTGTGAAATCGCAGTTTTGGTATCAGATATTTTAAACTGTGACTCGATATCAGTTTCACGGTTTCAAAAGTAATAATTGTTTCGAAATCACAATTTGTACTTGGAACGAGTATCGTGCTTACGATATATCGCGTATGCCACAAAGTCGACTTTCGTTTAACGTCCTAAAAATTGTACGCGCAGCAAGCGACCTTGTGCCTTACTGACATAAGCATAAGAAATTTATTATATATATACTGGGTGTTTCTTAACTTCATACAAAAATGAAACCGGTGAAAGTGTTTTTTATTCTCAATAAATTCAGCATGACCCTCGTATAATAAAATTTTAGTAACTTTTTACTAATGCGTGTATATGGTCGTTTTATCAAGCTTTAGATTTCCAAAATTGTTGGTGCTTTCCTTTCAAGCGAACGGTGATCATATTAATTTGTAGAGAGTCCATTACCTTGATTTGGTCTGTGATTGTTAGCTGGTTACTTCCGATGCTGTAGTCGTTAATGGACAACTTATAATATCTTCCAACGTTCTCTACTGGAGATGACCAACTCTTTTTCTTCTTTGGATAGTATCATGTCCAGTCTTCTTAAATCGTCACTTAATATGTCCGGATTCACCATTAATATTGGAAGCTGATGACTTTTGCATGAGGAGATGATGGATGTGAACTTGGCGGAATTACTCAATGCGTATAGACGTCTGACGTTCATGAAGATGTGATGCAATGAAAGGTACACTTCGTTCAGTGTTTATATGGCCTTCATTCGCGTTTGGATAATTTCCATCGAGCTTGCTATCTAGTATTGATAATCTTGAAATTTTTCGGAGTTGGTTCCAAAATCTTGTAATTCTTTTTGAAGCCCTTGGATGTCGTCTAGTTGATGTGTCATCCATAAAATTAAGTGACTTCCTCGAAATATTTTCTGTCATGTTTTCCACTTCGCTTTCTGGAAACTGGATTTGGAATTCGGTAAAGGTCAACCCTTGCTGAAGGATTTTCAGCTCTTGCGAGTAAAAGAAAAGTAACTTTTTATCGTGGACGTAATTCCAACATTTCTTACCGAATCGACCTGTATTCCGTTTAGAAGATATCTAAACTCGCTAAACATATAAGCTATTGAACTGTTTATCAACTGTGCTGTCGCACTGCACTTGGTATTATCGCTCGCTAAACGAAGCCTTCCCTCTACGTATAAATCTCTTTCACATGGTAAGGTATAATTGTCAATTTCCAGGACTGTTATTCTGATTTCATCGTTGTTACCTAAAGACATTGACCCGAATGGTACTCCACACTAGTTACTGAAGTGTCCGTTTTAATTTTATCAGTCACGCCCAAAATATCGATTTCGTTCTGAATAGGTGATGATTGACTTACGTGTATGATGCCGTTTCACGGTTATCTCGCTTCAATAGTGTAATTCTCTCTATGAACCCTAGTTGTTCCAACTTCTGGCTCATTTGACGTTCGAGGGTGTGGTTGTGTAACATTCTTTGTCTTTAACGTAGCTGGCGTCGAAGTTTGATGTTTTCCACGGAGTCTGATATATCACTAGTACTGTTATTCATGACTATTGTTTCCGGTAGCAGTTTCCAGTAATTCCAGTAGTGATTTCCACGACTGCTCTAATGGAAAAGGTTAACATTAGGAGGAGCAGGTTGGATCATATTTGAAATCTTTATAGGAAAAAAAAATGTATAAGAGAAAAGGGAGATAACAAGTGTATAAATAAATAAATTAATTAGAACTAGGAATTATTCAAGATTATAGATTAAGTGGTACGAGAAGATTCGACTGTCATGAACTACTTCCACCTTGCTGCTAATCTTCTGACGGACTTCATTCTTCAAATCTTTCATCTGCTTCTATGTTTTTCGGTCGTTCCGCACAACGAGAATATCTCTAATACCAGACATTTGTTACTCCCTCATGGAATATCAATTGGTAGTAGATTTTTGGGGCATCGTTCCATCCGTTGGCAATGGCCGTCCTCTCGTACGATTTGACGAAATTGATGATGTTGGATGATGAAAGGTTGAAGGTGTGCAGCGAGATGGATGGCAGATGCGAGATCTTCAGTTAACGTAGTATTCGCTAATCTTGTCCGTAGTTCTTCAATTAAAAGTGATAGAGTCGAGTTTTTCGCAGTTGGATTCTTGCCGCTTGCTCCGCTTCAGCTACTGCTTCTCTCCGCTTCTGGTTTACTTGTTTGAACGGTAACTCACATAGGAACTGCCGTTGTGCGGACTACTTGAAGGGTCGGAGATTGTCTCTTTCCATTGAAGATGCTGCTCTGCTGTTGTTCTCCATAGAAGTTGCGCAGAAGTCCGTTGATAAGAGTGTCCAAGATTATCACGTCTTCATATGTTTCTTCTGAGGAATCCGCATTCCTCTCTTGATGCGGGACAGTCGAGTCGGGTGAATCTCCGAGGATGCTGACTTCGGAATTCTTATGTACTTCTACGGTAACTCGCTGAGCTGAGTTGGTGACTGTATTGTTTTTGATTGGGCCCTGATCTAGTAAGGTGCTGACGTATAGGAATTTTGGCGTCTCCACCATCGTCACTTGCTGAGGTGAGCTACCATGTCACGTACGTGAAGCGTATACAATATGTGCATGTTATATTCTAAAGATACACGTGACGTCATGATCAAAAATCCATAAAATTTAGTTGACCCGTACAGTTACCTGATTGCTAACAAGGTGAAGGTCAGAATTTGCTTTTTAGATTGCGAATTAATTGCTTGTACTAATAACACAATGCTCCATATATTTTGTTTACGCCTTCAAGTTCCACGTCTAAAGTTGAAAATGCAGTCGCTGAGTATGCCATTGCATTGTTTTAAATTAATTAAACAAAAGTACTATTGCGGCCTTAGACTTTCGCACGATTCAATCTTCCGCTGTAAATATGACTTTTTTTAACGGCTTGTCAAAAATAATCATTTCAAACGTCAGATTTCAAAAGTAATGCTAAAATGCTAAAAAGAGCTGCAATCAAATACAAACTTACAGCCTCCTATTTCAAAAATAAAAAAATCATCTTTTATTACGAATCAGTCTTTATACACACTACTTTAGCAAATACTGGTGGGATTAAAGTATTCGCCAAGATAACATGCTAATCTCTCTTATTTTTCAATGATTTAATTTCGTTCAGAATAATTTCCGTGCATGCTCAAAATTTGTGTTTTCTTGTTACCATCGCTCATCCAAAAAAAAAAAAAAATGTAACATTTAAATTAAGTAAATTTTAAATGATAAAGCTTATAATTTATAATATTTTTTACAACTTCTACATTTAAAATGCCACTTAGTTTAGAGGTATTGTAATTTTGAAGTGGATGAAAGATGAATGCAATTATTGCAAAATTTGAAAATTGAATTGAAAAATTGAAAAATACAAATTTTCGAAACGCTTGGAAATAATTACGTAGAACCAAATGGAAAATTGAAAAACAACAAAAAGATTAGTCTTTTTTCTTTCATGTTATCTTGGCGAACAATTTAATTCAATTTTGTATTTACAATAACTTTTAATTTTCTTATGACATTTTCCTCTATACATATTTTAAAACAAGGACGGTGTCCACGCGGTATACCATAAAAGATAAATTCTTCTATCATTTCCCAATTTGATTTGAAGGAATTCAGAAGCGTTCTGTATCAATAAGTTCTTGTTCACAATGGACGTAAGCCATAATAAAAACGTAAAATATACGTAAAACATAAAGTTAAACTAATGAAAGTTAAATGATAGTGTTCAGAATAATAAAACGAAAAGTTTATGTTTTACGAATAGTTTACGATCGAACATAAGGCAAACGTGGTTGAAAATAGTTCAACTTTACGTAATTTTTACATTCCAATCTAGGGAAAGTGGAGTTTATAAGTTGTCACAAACTAAGTTGGTATAAAAAATTTGTACCGCCAAAATTATAAGTGAAAAACCTTTTGACTCTATCATTTAATTTTATTTCCAATAGGTGTGAGTGCTCTAAATTCTCTGTTTTTTTTTCTAGGTCCACAATTATAGGTTGTACCTAATATCATCTATGTTTTCTAGGACATATAATGTCAGTAATTGCATTTCTTTTTCTAATCACAATATCAGTATTAATTGTAATTGTAATATTCATCTTATTTTTTTAAACACTGCAACTTTTGTTTAATTTTTTGAGATTATTGTACTGTTTACTAATGCTAAATCATGTGCACGGGATGAATGCGAAATCACTTTTACGAAATACAAGTTTCTTAATATTTACGTTTGTCTTTTGGTTTACGTCCATTGTGAACAAGAACTAAAATTTAATAAAAATCGATACTAAAAAAATCCCATTTGTTGCCTTTTTTTGAAAGACACTGTAGATAAGTCGGGTTAAATCATCTTATTTTGAGCCCTGGAATCTGTCCACGGAACTTAAAATACCCTGCATATTATAAAATATTATTTATTAAACTGATAATCCTTTGGCACACTCTGGTCTTTTATTCCAAGTACTAATATTTAATATAATAAATTGTACCTGTCCAGTTTAATAAAATCTTTAATTATGTCACAGTCGCAATCTTACTTAGCGATATCGACTTTTGCAGAATTATGTAACTACATTTTTACGGAACTGTGTACATTGATGGTAAGGCACTTGCTATGGCATTTGGTAAAAAGTTGTTATTAATTTGAAATAAGGTAAGCAAAGGTAAGTTGAAACGAGCAAGTCAGACTGTCAGATATCACTCACTGAAGATGTTTTAACCAAAATCTTGAGACGATGTGGTAAATTGGAAACTCATAAGCGACAAGAAAAAGCAGAACATGTACACCGTTGATATAAATAATAAAACTTTTTCATTTGCTGTGAAAAGGGGAAGGAAAAGCTTGACAATCGATTTTAGGATGGATCATCTTTACCATTAAAAGAGAGGTAAACGCAAACTTATAATACAAAGCTTTAAATATATTTACATAGTTGATTTAGTCTAGGTTATTGGTATAATTAATTAATAATTTTGCTATTCTTAATACTTATTCAGTCAATTTGGGCAAAAGCCACATGTAATTATTCTATAATAAGGAAGGTAGGCTAAAACTTAGTCTTGTAAGGTATTATCAAACCAGGATATGGAAATGAAAGTTTCAGTAACCATCAGGAGGCCTTTTATCAGTTTTCTTTTTATGTACAGGATGTCCCATTTTCGATGGTATTCCACAGGTATCTCCGTTAATAATATAAATAGAAAAAAAAAACCGAGCACGCACTATTGGCCCAATTTTTTATGCTAATGGTTAAATTAAAAATTTGCTATTTTTACTGCTTTAATAGTATTACTAAAGCAGTAAAAATAGCAAATTTTGAAAAAACTAAAGTTCATCAAAAGTTCAAATGCAAATAACTTTTTTTTTAAGATGAAAATGAACTTTGTTTTTTTTTTAACGAAAGCTATAGTTGACTTTGGCATTATTAAAAAGACTTTTTGCTACTTAGGCTGGTTATTTTTGAAAATAATTTCAATGAATCATACTCCCATATTTTTTGAAAGGTAAGAAATGTATTTAATAGTATCTATGACTACGACTTTCATTAATTAATTAAACAAAATAATTAGGTCATAAAAATAAACCTTTTTTATGTTATTTAGAAATTGATAGTGAATGAATACAATTAATATGCTTGTATATAATTTGCAAAGAAAATGTATTTTTCGTGTAGTTGTCAGAAAGTGACACATTGTTTAATCAAAAATCGTGAAGAAAAGTAGGACTTTTCTCGTTAGCAACACTTTTCTTCGCGATTTCAGTTAGTAACATTTTTTTCATTATTTTATTTATTAGCGTAAATTGTAAATGAACAATTTGTTAAATTATTAAATATTACACCAGAGGATGAGAAAACTGACCGCAACGCAGACACTGACAATTTAGAATTTATTACTTCACTTGCTGCTACTGTTGATGTTAATGTTTCAGAGGTCGAAGATTGCTTTTCAGTCGATAAACAAAAATTTTCTTTGAAATTTTTACTTTATTTTCGATACTATCTTCGAAGTAGGCTTCTGCAACAGCACTACTACGCCAGCCGCCGTGTCTCTGCAAAACTTGGATATCGGCTCCACTGTCAGCCAAAAAGATCGCTGATGTCCTTCAGAAACAATGGCTTGTGAAGCTGTTCGGCTCCGGTAGCCCTAAGTATGCAACAATTTTCTTTGGTAAATTGTAGAGGGTGTTTATACCAATTGGTTGCTTTGTGCACTTGCCCTGCCTATAAAATATAGTCTGCGATGTTCCAAATTTTTGGGTCTCAAATTCAAATACTTTTTGTAAAGCTCAATTCCGTTTACTCCATCTTCCGTTTTTTTTTTTTTTGTTTTGGTGTCATGTAATGTTATGACCAAAAAATGGCCGCAATCTTTTACATCATCCACTTTTAGTAAACGTAATTTTTCCACCCGACATGTTCCATGCAAAGCAATTACCAACGCTACCTTCATAAGCAGAAAACTGTCAGAAGCTTTTTCTTTCACATTATTCATCGATAGAATTCTCGATTTTTTTTCCACGTAACCGTCATTTTAACGTTTCAGGTAAGCCTGAAATATTTTATATACAGAAATATCCACATTTTCATTTATTTGTAAAGTACTTCTCAGCATCGAGTACACTGACCATAGTGTTGAAACTTTAAGAGTTTTCACTTAAGAATATTAAAAAATCTGTGCTAACAAATCTTATAAATAAAACAAACGTTTTCAAAAAAGTACGCAATAAGAATATCTTCATTTGCCCCTTGCACATTTTTTTCATTTCTCCAGCCACAGAACTGTTGGTAAGTTTTCTCGTACTTTGCTTTGTTTGAACTTTTTAGGTAATAAACTTGACTCTGCTTCTGATACCAATTGTAAAATTTCTTCATTATTCTCGTTTGATTGACTCATTTTAGGTGAACGTTTTTTCACAAATTATTTACTTGCTCATATGTTTTGTTACTATGTCAGCAAATGCTTGATATACTTTGATAACATATTATTATTCTTCGACACTCTCATAATGTTAGCATTATTTTCGTCAACTACACGAAAAAATAGCATGATCTACACGTTAGAAAAGTGAATTTCCATGTTCATGTAAATTTGATCTACTCGTGAATTCAAACATTTACACTCACTGGAAAACTATCACTTTTCTAAACTTATAAATCAATATGCTATTCCTTATTGGAATTATTTTTATTCCGTGAAATTAACATATTTAAATACTTGTGTAAATGAACGTATGAAAACTACCTACCAAGAAGAGGGAAAATAGAAATCTAATTCCGTATTTTATGTTTAAATGTTTAAATGTTTAAAAAAAATCGTTTACCATGAGAACGCACAGTTGGTCCGAATTAACAATTTTTGGCCAAAATTCTGGAACTTTTGAAATTTATTCAGAATTGGCTCGTGATTACCGGAAAAATAATTTTAAAAATGTCAATGATAAAATAGGGTACTTTTCATGGGGTTGAAATTGAAATAACAGGGGAAAATTCTAAAATTTCGGATTGATATATAATTCGGCCACTGAATCAAGAAAAATATAGTAGAAAATTTACAGCACAAACGTACGCTTAAACACGTCTTTGCTTCTGGCCCTACAGAGGGTAAATGAGCTAAGTATAAGAATTATGCCCCCTTGTCCTTCCAAGAATAAGCTTTACCCTTCCTTAAATTCTTGATATTTACCTGTTTCATGAAAGTTTAAAAATTCGACTTATATTTACTTTTGGCCAAAAATTTCTTAATCAGACCCACTATGGAACGATAAGAAATAATAATTTTTTTATTGAAACTTTCAAATCGGCTTAAAAGTTGATCTAATATTGCGTGATCAATTTTTTTGTATTTCCATTATTAACGGAGGAACCATACAATACCATCAAAAATGGTACACCCTGCACATTGCATTTATTTCCATCTACCATATGTCCAAATAAATTTTTGATAAAGGTAGGTCTTGGAACATAAAACGTTTGCCTTAAATTACTACAACAATTTATTTATTTACTTAACAATTTATGAATTGACGACTTGCTGTCCAATTACAATTACTATAACTTTCTTCTATTAAATTATAATTTTTTTATTTACGTTCAAATATGTAAATATTGTGTAGTTCTGTTTGGTTGCGACATAGGTTTACACTTCCATGACCTCCCTTTCTCGAAAATCTATTTGGCCAAATGGTACTAAGTTCTCAGTGGACCACAGAAAATAGGTAAATAGAATATTCACTACAATTGAATTTTTACAGTCTTACAACACAATAAAAAATCAAAGACATTTTACAGAGCAATAATATTTTTAACTACTTCTAAACATATGAGTTCTAACCAAAATCATTAAAAACATTGAATTGTTTCTTTTTTTTTGTATAATTAAAGTTTTTTTTTTTTGGTATAATTCAGAAAACAAGTCACATACCTAGATTAAGAAAGTTGAATTTTTATTGTGTTTCCACAACAATCATTTGAGCTGAAGCTCTTCTCCTTTAAAAGTAAATGATTACGAGCTTTTTATTATTTATATTAGGCGGGATTCTTCTGGAAAAAAAATTCATGTGCAAGATTTATAACTTTTACGTATTTAGAATTAATTAAATGTAAAAACCGTTTCCACTAGTTTAACACTGATATGATGGCTTGTAGGAAATAAAGAATGTCCAACTCGACGGTGAAACCACCACCGAAAGAGCTGATGATGAAATGGACGTATCAGATGAAGAAGAGACGGCCAGAAAGAGATCACGTACAGAAGGCATTCAAGAAGAGCATCTGCGAGAAGAAAATAACACACTTAGAATGCAAATGGAAGCCTATAAAAACGAGGTAACAAAAACCTACAATCGTAACAAAATAGGACAGATTTTTAATTTCATTTTCAATACTATTCATAGGTTGAGGTTATAAAAATGGACCTAAAGAAGGAACTTGATGACAAAGAGAAACAGTTTAAAATGCTTCAACAGACCCTACAAGGTATGCAACAGCAATTAATCGAAGCGAAACGAAAACAAGTAGAGGAAGAAAACAAGGTAAAGGACCTCCAGAATAAATTATGTAGCAAAGAAAATAAAAAGCATATTGACAAAGACATTGTAAGCTTGGATGATACTGAATCTGATAAAGCTGAAAGCATTTCTAGCGTGAGTGAAAGTACCAGCGATACGCTTACACAATCGCATCCATTGAACGAAAGGGACGCCAAACTTATAGGAATCATATCAACTTTCCTAAATGTACATCCGTTTGGAGCAGGCTTGGATTATATATGGTCCTATGTAAGTAAGCTGGAGTCCAACTTGAGACCGTCAGATATCGAGTTACTTATGACGAGATTTCCAAACATTTTTAAGCAGGAACTTGTTGGCATAGGCGCTAATATTGAACGAAGGTGGCAGTTTAATGCATTCAAAACGATGTAAACGTACTTGCCGTGTTTATTTACCACATTAAAATTCACTTCGAAATGTAATTAATGTTTTAGATATACGTATTAAAAAGCTATTATCACAATAAAAAATTCTGTAGATCTGAATAATCTTACGGTATATCATTGCTTGGTAGTTTTATTTGTAAACATCAGGTGTTTTTTTCTTAACCTTCAATTAAAAATTAATCTCCGCCCATAATAATTGTATATCAGTCCGTAGATCATATTTCGGCACACACATTACCAAGTTAAAAGCAGTTCATGACATCTAACAACCACCTAACCATATTAATAATTATAAAAAATATGAAAAGCTTAAATCGCAACATCCTGCGATGGCTTTTTGACCTATAATATTGCATTAGGATTGACAAATTGCTGCCAGTTTACTACTTACAAGGGAAGTATCCCAACGCGAAAATTCAAAAAAATTTGAAACTTTGTGGGTTAGTAGTTCACCTTAGGTTAAGCACGGAGCCATTTTTTTATCGGCCCAAAAACGCTTTAAGCGGGGAAAAGCACCCTTCGAAATTTCTGCAATTTTCGATTTTCTGTGAATAACTAGCAAAGATAAAAATTAAAATTATATGGCAAAATATTTGTCTTTCAAATTTGTATTTAATAAGTTGGCAACTGCAATGGAACTGGGAGCTATCGTTCATGATATGCATTTACGAAAATGGGCAATAGAAACTAATGACAATGTTCAATTAAAAGACTTTAAAGCATCAAAGAAGTGAATATCGCATTTTAAAAGGACATATAGGATTGTATCACGAAGAATTAATAAATTTATCAGCAGATCATACTAAAACCAGTACAGAAAGACTACAGGAAATTGGGAGCACTTTTGTAAATGAAATACAATATATAGAAACTTATGGTATAGAGAATGTATAGAATACAGATGAAAGTGGATTTCAGCTAGAGTTACATTCAATTCGTACTTTAGCTCCCCAAGGTTCTAAAACCGTCGAAGCAGTAGTGCAATCTGTACAATCAACCACTCACAGTTATACAATTCTTCCATTGATTTCTGCTGCAGGTAAATTTATGTTTCCTTTATATATCGCCTTTAAACAGGAGGAAGATTTGGACCTCGCGTTCAAGAGTCTTTGTTTTATTCAACAAATGTAGTGGCAAAAGCATCATCGTCTGGAAAGTTAACTACGAATTATTCACAAGTTGGT
Source organism: Serrognathus titanus (assembly GCA_039766575.1). Classification (NCBI taxonomy): domain Eukaryota; kingdom Metazoa; phylum Arthropoda; class Insecta; order Coleoptera; family Lucanidae; genus Serrognathus; species Serrognathus titanus. Next base: position 5,267,721 of record CM077911.1, read on the forward strand.
TTCTGGACTTGTTTATACCAAACACAGGTCAGTGAAGTATTTTATTATTAGATTCGTGGACAGGTGATTGTCCCGCTACTTAACAGCAAAAAGTACCGCCAAATAAATATAAAGGTATTCAAATATTTACGATACCAAAAAAAAAAAAACTACAGGGATGATCCAACCTTTGGATGTATATGGTTTTCGAGTTTTGAAAGGTTTCGTAAAAGCATTTTTCGATCAAGTAATTCTTCCACAATTTGACATAGATTTACATGCAAGAAATAATTAAAAATTAATCTTCGCCCACAATAAAAAAAAATATTGTGGGCGGAGATTAATTTTTAATTATTTCTTAAACCACAGTCTCCTTTACTATATTTAGTGCAAGAAATAACGTCCTAAAATTACAATCACTTATACACAATCAACTCTCGGCTCCAAGATATATAAATTTGTTTGCTTACAATTGGTACAAAAGTGGATATATTATCAACAAACCCGTCAGTTTTGTATTTTCAAACTCAAATAGTTCAGTTTGTGGACCTGAAGCTTTAATATGTTGTGCATGGTGTAATAGGTTTCTATGCTTCGAACACTTTCCAAGAATATCATTTTCATCACATATAACTGGATTTATTACTACCTTTTGTGTTTATTGTTAATCAAATAAATATTTTGCTCTGTTTGCCTTTTCAATTATGTACTTATTAGATTAGTAATATGATAAAGATATGCCTAGATTTGTGAACTGTAATCGAAGTTAATATTTAAATATGACTCATAAACCACTTCTAAATTAATACTTTGATATGTAATATTAATATTTAAGCGCTCTGGTATTAAGATCACCAAGTACTCAAAATGATAGAAAGTATGAGACGAGTTTTCATCCCCTAAAAATGTTTCCGAGTGTTTTTAGCTGCACTCCACACGAAGTGGACTACTCACCCAGAGCAATGAATTATTTTTTTGACTTCTCAAGTTGGGGTAGTATGAGGTAAGTTTTGATTTTCAAACTATAAAGGGTGACAATTTTTACATATGTGATAGAGCATTAAAGACAAATATTTTGCCATATAATTTTAATTTTTATCTTTGCTGGTTACCGAGTTATTCGCAGAAAACCGAAAATCGCAGAAATTTCGAAGGATCTTTTCCCCGCTTAAAGCGTTTTTGGGCCGATAAAAAAATGGCTCCGTGCTTACCCTAAGGTGGAATACTTCCCATTCAAGGCGGCCATGCGTGATGTCAAAGTATAATGCGGTGGAATTGCAGCTATACAGAGGATACTCGAGGAATCCACTGCAGTTAAAACTGACTTGTAACAATATTTTTATAAATAAATAAATAAAAATTATAACAAAAATAAAATAATGTGTAACTAAAAGTAGACCGTCAAAAAATAACCTACAAATTAGAACAGTTCAAATAATACGGAAATCAACATTGATCCATTATCCTAATTTATGAAAAAAGTTAGGATATTGGACCAATACTTGTTTTTGTATTATTTCATCTGCTCTAATTTGTAGGTTGATTTTGACAGTGTAATATTAACTTAGTAGTGTGTGCACTGAAGATGGCACCTTAGCTGCCGAAATACGTATCAACGGATATAAAATTATTGTGGGCGGAGATTAATTTTTAATTATTTCTTAAGCCACAGTCTCCTTTATTATCTCTAGTTCTTACGCTTTGTTAAAATGAAGCCTTAAAGATTGTGCAAGAAGAACTGACTCCACATATTTACATGTGAATTAATATCTTAAAAAAACTGCTAATTTTATATTCAGGATGGATAAAATTTTGCTTTTTTCTATAGTAAATGTTAAAGAAAAAAATAAGAAAAACCAGTGACAAATTAAATTATTAAGCACATGTAGCGTGTCCGAATAACTAGGATACTTCCACAATACTTTACAATAGTTTACCTAATGTTTATTTTATGTTTTCTCACATGAATTAATTAATTAAATATATCTAAACGTCAGTAAAAAAATTGTTGCGAGGGTTTCGATTGTTATGGATTCCTCGAGCATCCTCTATAGCTGTTTCGGCCCTATTTGAGGCCTCGTCAGCAGAAGCGTAGCTCGAGAACTCCACTGCAATCACACCGACATGTCCTATCAGGCGTTCAATTATAAAGTTCAATCGGCTGCAGGATATCGCGACCTAAACTAGTATTTTTTAAAATTAAAAATTGTATAACAAATAACGAACTCTCGAAATTCGTACAGTAACTCAACATTTCGCTAGCTTCACCAGGGGTGAAAATATTTGGGCCCATTGTACTACCCCCAGGTTCAGCAGTGTTTGACTGTCAGCGTTCTTCGAGCCATCCCACCCTTTCGATGAAGCCAAGAACGTCCGACAGAGGGGGACTGCGGATTCCAGCCATGTCAGACCAGAACTCCGCTAACATGGGACCTCTGATCGAGGCGAGTGCGGGGCAATCACAGAGGATATGCTCAGCTGTTTCTTCCTTTAAGTTACAGCCTCCATAGATTACACTGTCTGCTAATCCAATGCGATGCTTATGTTTGTTTAGTTTACAATGTCCTGAAAGTATTCCTAAACTTCTGGGCTATAGTAGAACATAAAGGCCCTAACAATGAAGGTCATTACGTGAGCTACATTAAGAATCCACAGCAAAATGAAATGTGGCTCAAATGTAACGGTAATGAAATAAGTATTATAAAGAAAAACGATATTATCAATAAAAATGCATACCTACTTATTTATTAATTACAAAACACAAAAAGTCTTCTGGGATACATTATGAAAAAATAGAAAATTTATTTTTAACCGATAATTTTGGAATACCGTAACGTTCATAGATTTAGACATATTTGAAGAAAAGTTCTTACAAATTCAGAGTCTCTTTGAAGGTACAAAAAAATTATGTAATTACGACAGTTTAAAAAAGAGTGAGCTTTGTGGAAATTATATTAATTTAATCACTTCAATTATTAATCGCCTACAGTGGGTAAAACGATTAATTCCTAATGTAATAGGGCATAACATCATAAAACGAGATTATTTTGATGTGGTAAGAAAAATTTCGAAAACACTTTTTGGTACATTAACAAATAAGGATGCAATAAGATTTGAGCACGCAATACAGGAAGTTCAAGCTGACTTATGCCAACTTTAAATTCATTGAACAATACATTAGGTCACATCGATCATAATTTTTGGAAACTTTAAATCAATCAAAAACATTTTGAACAACACTACGAAAGAAATCGATTTCTTATATAAAATAGATAGAAGACTCAAAGATCATCTAACAGTACTTTCTGTAATAATTGATCGATATCAATTAGAAATAATAAATCTAATCAATATTATTGTTGCGGCGAAACAGGGAATTTTCCACCCATTATTTATCACACCTTCAACGATTTTAGAAAAATTGAAATCCATTACCGAACTCATCCCTTCGGGACTTAAATTTCCCATTGACATTTATAACTCGAGTTCAATAGAACCCTTACTAAAAATTAGTTCTTTAGACATTTTTTTAAGAACTCGAAATTGTACGACGCACAGTTGTTTAGAATGCATTGGGCTGCGGAAAAAAGTCGATACGTGCGTTCTGTATGTTTTAATCACTTTAAGATACATTATAAATACAAACTAATTACTCATATGAAATAGTTGAAACATAATATACAATATGTGTAAAAATTTTGGGAAAATTATTACGAAATTAATATCATAAATGTTGGAAAACATATTACTACTACATCAAAAATACGTATTATGTTTTTGACATAGTACAAAGTATTTTTATTTTAATCTAACATTAAAAATGACCATAACATTCATTATATACCATGAAAACATCAAAATGACCAATACAATAATTAATGAATACTTCTTATTTGTATAAATAAAACAATTACAATAATTTTGATATAAACGAATCAGTAATCTGTAATAGAGGTTTTCATTGACTTTCTCTTAACAAAGCTTTCACTTCCTCGTTTAATTCAAATTTCGTTTTCTTAGGAAGCGTTCTCAAATTGGTAATGTAGGGATCTGACGATACCAAAAGCTGATTCATAACATCTTCGTTCGTACATACTCTACTACACTTTCTAGAATGGTTTAACCGGTATGATTTATAATCTTTATTTCGTGCTTCTTGTGCTTCTTCTGTCAGTAAACCAATAGGTAGTACGGCTGCTTCAATTATCTCTTTTCCATGAAGGAGAATTTTGTGCACTGTCACTGGCATATTGTACTTTTCTACATACAATTGTGCAGTTTCGTATGCGTAAGCAGCATATTTATCTTCATCGATATATGCAGTTGAATTTATTGCGTTTAATATGGTGGAAAATCGTCGAATCAATTCCTCGTCAACACCAGTTATCTCAGCGGTTAAGATTGGATTTTGAAAAAATCGTCTTGCTGTATTCCCATCATTTGTCGTGCCTGTTCCTTGTTTAACAAAATCTACTTTTAATCCTATCCTTCTTTGAAACTCTTCTTGAATTCTTTTCTTCAATTCTTCTTTCAGGACTCGCGTATTAGTGTCTGTTTTCCAGCGTTTAAACGATATATTGTAAGCAATATGCAAAATACATTCCATACATTTTATTCGGGCATGTAAAGGTGACATACCGAAACGATAAGCACTTTCAAGATGACTTTTCTGTTGTACGATATCCAAATTATTCATTTCAGAAGGTTTAGCTTTACAAATGAAACATGTAGCTGACGATGCGGTTTCTGAAACGCTTTGTGCGACCTTTCCATCAATCATTGTGAAAATCATTTCATACTTAATTGTAAATGTTCGGTTGTGTGCAATAACAACAGTATCGCTTAGTTCTGCAACCTCTTTCTCGATTCGGTCAACTTCCGTCCTTGTCTTCTGTGGAGTTTCTTTTGCAAATTCAAATCGAATTGGTCGGCAGTATCTAGTAGAAGAAGGTCGTGGATTTTTCCAATAATATCTTGTTAGGTCTTCTCGTGGAGAAAGACATAAAGGTACCAAGCATGTAAGAAAAAGAGAAGTGTCTGTAACTTCATTATCTGTAAAAACTTGCTTATAATCGCTGTGTCCTGAAGAACCATCACAGCCACATTTTACAGTAAGTTGTAATTCCGTACTTTCCATTGCTTCTACTTCATTTATGGGTTTTGAAGCCAATATTCGTTTAACAGTGTGGTTCAATAGTTGTTGTACGCTAACACTAGCACAGCTCTCCGTTACGGTTACGTCCTTTGGATAACATTCTTTCTTTACTTCTAAAACTCTATAGTACGGTGGGAAAATATCATAATCTACATCTAGAGATGCTTTTCGTAAAATTTCATATTGGTATTTCCATAGTTTTGCGTCCATAATTAGAGCTAATCCTTTTTCAGCAGTAAATGCAGTTTTGTTGCTGAAGTCATCTTCCGATTTTAGCCGTTTTGCTGCCGACAAAATTAGTTCATGAGAAGTATCTGAACAGAACTTCATAGTTTTATATCGTTTGGTTCTACTACAGCTCTCGTCAAATTCTTTAATCGGTCGACCAAATGAAGTTGATGATGTGGGAACGTTCTCTGGACAGTTGAATTCAATGATTAGTGTTTTACCTAACCAGTCACTGTTCTTAGTTACAAAATTATGTTTGCATCGATTCGCTTGTTGCCATCATTTGGTAAAATGTGGTAAAAACGTTTGTCGTATTTGAATCATTATTTCTTCATGTTGGTCCTCAGAAAGATACAAATAATTTAGTTTAAGGTCTTCGCTAAGAGCACTAACATCCCGTTTACATATTAATATCTTTTCAAAGAGATCTTTGTACGATATAGAAAAATTAGTCATTTTCTCAGTTGCGCTTGAACACTTAATTCACGATTTCCTTTGTATTCACAATATCACTTACTTGCCCGTTAAAACACAATTACTGCGATATACAAAAAAGAAAAGTAAATAATACGATAAATGTCAATACAATCAAAAAGGGAAACAACCTGTTAACTCTTCACACTGTTAGTTAATTAACAACTATCGTACTGTGTGGTATGATACCTCTTATAAGTAATTTTATACATAAGATGCTTGTATTCTATTGGTTACAAAGGAAATAGAATTTGCTACATTTCGGAAAATAAGGGAGGCAATTACAGTTAAATTTTCTAGTAATTATTAAGATTACGCGCAGGTGGGAGGAATTACAATTTAATAGGAATTAAGGGTGGATTTACAGAAATTGAATTCAATTCTTAATTTCGATTAACTCCAGGATTTGACTTAAACACCTGAACTCTTAATTACGCGATTAACTTAATGACATGTTTGTAAAACCAGCCTAAATAGGTGATAGCTGTTTGTGTGCCTTTAGGATTGATTAATGGCCAAATGGGCAAGTATATGCAGCTGAAAATAGCATTATTATTTACGTAATATCTCATTAAAGATAAAAATAATAATCACCAGTCGGCGGAGTTTGGCGGGTAAAAGATTTTTCTTAAAAACTGAAAATGTTCGAGTCTATGTAGGTGGTTTAATATGTAGGGTATTGTGACTATAATAAAAGCGTAAAGGTCATCATTTCTTAATTTAACTTGAAGGCTTCCGCGGCCGTCGTCCATTGTTGAATTCTTGGCTTCCGGTTGGAACCAACCGGAAGCCAAGAATTCAACAGTCATCATTTCTTGTCCTTGCAATTATTATTATAATATATCTTCAAAGATCTAAGCGTTAATATTAGATCGAAAGAAACAAAATCGGCTTGCATTCGTACTAAAAAGTCCACGATTTCTGCAAGTTATTGTTGCGTAAGTTTATAGCATCAAATAGAACATTTCTACGCTATGAAAAATATTATTTGTGCTGAATTATGGCAGAGTGGACTTTTAAGAGTCATATACACCAATAATTTATATTAAATTAAATACTTGACAAAATGGACTTTTTTCCGCCGATTGACCACTGTGCGGCGTTATTAAATTTCCTTTGATGCAAATTAATTCGTTCAGATTATATAAAATGACATCTATTCCAATTAGACTACATAAAAATGTTTTTAACGTGATAAATTTGAATTTTACCTACTTAGCAGTAAATGAATTGCATTCAAATTTTTTTCATATGAGCTCAGAAGAGAAAACAAAACAATTTTAGTAGAAAATGATATTTATATTTCGCTTAAAGAAAAATCGTTGGTAACAACATCTAAGACTTCATGCGAAGTTCGCTTATAGACAAATGTTTGTGAGCGACATGTAATAAACATAAATCATACAGGCTTCCTTGAGTCGGAAACAACAAATTCACGGATCTTTGTAGCGCCAATTTTAGAAATTTTAACATTATCATGTAATTTCGAAAATGGTACAAATACCTTAAACCGAATAAAATTAAATGTAAACACTAGTCTCATTTCACCCTTGACAAAAGATTTAGAACAACTAGATTTAACAGGGTTAGAAGGAATAATGAAAGACAAAGAAGCCCTCTTAAAAAAGTAAAAACTAAATTCAGTTATTATGGACATTAAATCATTACAAGTCAAAATACATGCCAAACATAAAGAAACAGAAGAATATGTAACTCTTTACTGTCTAGTAATTATAACACTCACAGGATTGGGTATATATGTGGGGAAGAAAATAAAATGCTTGAAAGGAAGAAGAAAAAGTAAAGTAGTTAAAAAGGAAAGTATTAGTCTTAGAGAATATGACGAGGGAACATTCATTTTACCTGATAGATTAAAATGTACAATAAACCTAAGGGAAGCTACTTCCCGGAAGATCTGGATTATTTGAACTGGTCAGCAAACATCCAGAGTGCTTTGATTAGTAATTCTTAGGGTAGCCAGCCAGAGGCAATAAAATTTACGAAGGTGCTCAATAAAGCCTAGAAGTGGAGCGGTAGTTTTTCTGAAGAGGACCTCCTCTTTTTCAGGACCGAGCACAAGGACAAGGTAAGAAATCCTTTGTTTTTCGAATAAACTACCCCCTAATGCCTTTAGCCCACACCTGAGCGGCACCATCTACCGTGAGCTACATTCATCCCCACAGCTAAAATTAAGAGCAAGCTCGTAGAGAGCGTGACAATATTAGGCTTTATTTATGGTTTTCAGAAAATACCACTGATTTTGATGAATTAATGCCCTAATCCAATGGGGATTATTTGTTCAATAGTAATCCACATTATGTCTGTTCACTAGTCCATTATTTTGAATGTCGATACATCTGTGAATAACATGTTGTTGAGCATATCAGGATCATCATTTATTATTCTTCAAATTAGTTGCAAAACATTGTGCTATTTTGAAAATCGTCGCCATGTAATCTTGATGTAAAGAAATATGGTAGGGGTGATATTCATATTTTTTTATATTTCTTTGGACACTTGTTTTACTAATATCTGTTATCTTGTTTATTTCGCGTGAACTTATATTTGGATTTTCTGTTATTGTTGCCAGAATTATAAACTGATTATCCTCATGTGTTGCATTTGGATTAATAACGGTTTTCTGCTTGTAATGAACACTACCGTTTTGTTCAAAATGTCTTTTTAGACTTTTGAAACATTCTACTTGAATAGGGCGACGGTCTGAATATCTTTCACTATCAATTCTGGGGGCAAGAAGGCAATTTCTATTACATTCTCCTAACATATCAACCATTTCTTCTTTGGATAAACTCATTTGTGTTGTCATAGTCGTGGCTCACTGTTAATCAATTATCAATTTTCTTTGAACTTTTACTATTTTTGAGAATATGAGTACAAAATTTAAAAACATTACATGAAATTCCTGTCCTCCAACAAACTGTGGAACGTTAAAACGAGTAGCAACTAGAAAAACTACGCATCGTAGTCATATGATTTCAAAGTAACAAAAAAAATAATGTTCTACAAAGTCGTAGTCAATTTGATCACTGTCATTTAACAATCTTCAAATTATATTTAAATTCAGAAGTCTATTCTTATGATAACTTAAATTTAAATTTTGATAATCAATTTGCAGTTTGGTATGAATGTACGCTAAGTTTCACAATCTTACTATTATAAAACCATGTTTTAATTTTTCAAAATTTCAAGATTTAACGCCCTTAATTGTAATAGACGCGTCAAGACAGTCAGAAATCCTAAAAGTCAGAGGTATAGATGTACGAATTGAATTTGAAACAAATAAAAATATACCGCAAATACGAGTGACTTCTGTCTTATTTTACATGATGGGTTAGTTCAATACAATCCATTTACAAATGTTGTAAAAATGTTATAAGTTTAAAATAATAATAAAAATGTATATTATACAGATAGACGTTTTCATTCATCCCACGAAGTAGGTCTACATATTGCGATATATTGTCGTTGATAAAGGGATTTTGTATAAATTATTTTTGAATGTAAATTTAATAAAACAGAAATTTGAATTAAATATTTGCATGTGATTAAGTTTCCATAAGAGTTCTAGAAGAGTATAAAGATAATATACATAGTTTTTAAAAAATTATAATAATAAAACTAATACAAAATATTATCGTAACCTGACTATTATATACAGGTGTCTCTAAAATAACTAAATAACACAGCAATATTTACACGAACAAAGATATAAGTATATCAGAAAGTTAAGTTTATTCATCCTGATATAAGGGCAATAAAGATTGCTTGAAAAAGCAGAATTATATTTTCTCAGTAATTAAAAATGATCTTGTAAAATATTTACAGAGTTGCAATTTTCATGTCGTAAACAACAGATAAAAAGGTAGGGATGTATACGTTTTAATAGTTTTAAATATCATGTTTTTCTGCTTAACTTGCTTTCCTGCAGTATCAGTTACCTCAATACGATATGTAAACTCCGTATTTGTTTATAAAAATAAATAAATCCTATTCCACAGAGGACGTTGTCTTATTCTTTCTGAAATTTTATTTACCTCTTTTAAAAATCCTTTGTTAACGTATCCCCTAATTTCATTTTGTAAACACTAATATTTCTCTGTTATTCAAAATAATTGTACAGGGTGGGCCAAATTCGATACTTTTAATACAGGGTCTACCAATAAGAACTTTGTTTTTAAATTTCAAAAGAAACACACATTTTGTAGGAAAATTCTGTAATTCTTTATCGAAATATGTTGTAGAGACTTTACCATTTATGAATGAAAAACAATAAGTTTATATAATATATGATTGCAGTTTTATAATTTTTGGATGATTACGAGTGAAAATTAATATATCTATCTGACCACGTAGGTTTATGAAAACCAATTAATTATTAATTGGTCATTGTGTCTGATAATATTTACCTCGAGGACACTGTTAATTTCTTTTTTTACAGAAAGTCGTCATGGAAAGAGTTAAATTTCCTTAAAAGAAAATCTACTTTATCTGAAGGTAAAATCAATAAAATATCATCTACACAGCGAAAACTAAAGTTAAAGTGAAAGGTAAAGAGTTAATGACAGTTTTTTCTAGTTCCTGCATAACAATTTCAGCTAAGGCAGGAGATAAAGGAGGACCCATTGCTATACCGAAAATCTGTCTATAAAATTTATCATTGAACGTAAAATCAGATGTTTTAAAATATAAAGTAAGAATTTTCGAAAGACGTTTTATAGAAATGTGTAAAATTAAAATGTCACCTAACTCTGTTAATAAACGTACGAATTTTGCTAATTTAAATTACATAATTTGTAGTTTTCTAGATTCGTTAAGCAGGATATAGATCTGTCAACTTTAATATTCATTAAAACAAAAAATAAAAATGATCGTTTTACTGTTTTAGTTTCCCTTGAAAACTTTATTTACTTGATAACCGTTTTAATTGACAACTTTGTCTATTTACTTTCACTCCTGACGAAGCTATCAAACGATAGTGAAACGTAGAGCGTTAGTGCCAATTTTAGTGTCCGATTAAAATAATTTATTACACAATTCCACCGGACAAGAATCTACTTTAATTGACGTCAATGCTACCTTTAAAATGCTTCTAAGTAGTTCACAAGAATAAAATGGCAAATGTTAAAATTTTCAAAATATCGAGAGAAAACAGCTTTTATTCATAATATCTAGTCAATTTAATAAAATAATTAATATTTATCAGATTACCCAACTATTTTTTATATTTTAGTCATTATTATTTATAATGAACGGGCCTTATAAATAATGTGAAATTAATCATATTCATATTCTGGTCATGCATATTCTCACGCAATTGTTTGTAGAGGAAATGCATTTAGATTCAGTACATTAGAGTGTGTAAGGTTTGAATATTTATATTAACTTGATTTCTAATCAAATCCGTAAACAATACGAGATAGATGTATAACAATGTAATATTGCGTACGTGTATTTTAACATTCACAGTAGGTACTTCAATGTTTGTTTTGGTGTGTAGTTGGCGTTTTGCATTTTTTTGCCGGTATCTTATCAAGGTTTTATTAATTTACACTTATTTTCAGAAATAAGTATTGAAAAATAAATAAAAATTCAACTTGGTCTTCATTACATTCTAAAGAAAGTAAAACAAAATTTAACAATAATTTGCGAAGTATGAAAAAAAAAAAAATATATGCTGAACTAATTCAATAGAGGTTATTTTTTTATTTTCTGTCAGAAAATCTTCCACCTTTTTGCTAAAAAGTAATATTTTCTGTTGAATTTGATTTCACGAAATTTTCTTAATTAAAAAAAATACATTTAATTAACAATAAGTGAAATGCAACAATCGCCAATCTAAATACTCACGAGCCCTTTTAAATTATTTTTAACACTTAATTTTTTGAAATGCCATAAAGTTTGGAATTTCTAATAGCATTTGAAAAATCCTTGCCCGCCAGAAGTGAGAGTTACAGCTTCGAGCAAGGAAATAAATTTCGACTTATTAATTTCATTTTAATAATGTAATAATAATAATTTAGTAAGCTTTCACTGCCAAACCAACCTTTGACCATTCTATGCGCTGTCGCAACTTGATGTACTCCATTTTGAATATCTGCAACTACTGCTTCTATATTCGATCAATTTTAGGAACAGATAAAAGAACACAGTCAACCTTAAGAAATTTCTGTTGGTTCGTTTTAGAACATGTTAACATTTGTTCAACACCCCTTTTTTTGACCAGCATAGACCTCAAATCTTTTATTTTGTATTTTTTGTGCCCTTAAGTACAACTGCTCTGCAGTTTCGTTTCGCAACTGCCCGGCTGTTTCGTTACCCAACTGCGGCGCAGTTTCGTTACTGCGTTCGTTAGATTGTAAATCTGGTACAATATCCGAAGGGTCTAATATAAATTAGCTAATAATTTCATAATAATCAAGTGATCTACTATCTACTGATTCTTCAGTTATAGAAGGAACTGATATGATTATTGGTTGTGACTCAAAATCCAAATTAGTGTTTATTTCAGTCGAAGTTTCACTTTCAGGTTCATTGTTTAAGGCTTCTAAGTCTTCTTCATCATGTAAAGAATTTAGAAGTACATATGGAATATTTGATGATGCAAGTCTTATACGGGGTTCATCTCCAAACAGCGCTCTGTAGGGCGACCGACCAATAATCCTATGGTGCGATATATTCTTTTGCCACTGTACAAACTGAATAGCTATGGACCACTGCTTAGAATTATTATCTCTCATCCAGCTTCGCAACATATTCTCTACATCTTGATTGTAACGTTCAACATTTCCTTGACTCTGAGGATGCCTCGGTCGCCAAATGACTATTACACATTCTGGCCACATTTCTTTCAATTCTTTTATAACATTATTTACGAACTCACGCCCATTATCGCTCTGCAGAATTTTTGGAGCTCCGAACGTCAAAAAAATTTGTAATAGCTGCCGTTTTGTTTTGAAGAGCACAAAGACAAATAAATTTTGTTGAATGGTCCTGGTAATTGAGAATCCATTTATATTGGCCATCTGGCCATTATAAATTAAGTCAATTAGTTCCACCTGCCCTCTTTCATTAAAATCCTTTGATGTAATAGGACGAACAACTATTTTCTTTGACATAATTTTCTTTTTATTACAGGATTCACATATTGCCAAAAAATGTTCAACCGCAGGTCGGGGAATGCTGAACTTCTTACTCAGTGCTTGACGCATTTTTAAGTGACTGCCATGTATGTCGTAAAGACGCTCAAAAAGATCTTTATGTGAAACAACATATATTATCTCCGCAGTATCACCTTTATTTTTTTTATCAAAAATTCTTCATTTCCAACTGATAAGACGTCGTAAGTTTAAAATAGGAAATATTCTCTCCTTGTCTTGCTTTCCCTGAAAAAACGTTGATATAGAGCTACTTCGAAAGCTTTCTGAATTGGTCGGTGATGTAAAATATATTGCGTCACAAAAAATAGCTTTAATTGTTTTTTATAATGACCTCACTTTTAGCGAATGTACTTACTTTTTTATTTTAGCAGGTTTTATTCCTTTTATTAAAACTTGCTGCTGCTGTTTCGTAAAAACTCTTTTCCCTGGTTTTGTTTCATAATAAGTATTTAGCTTATTATAAAATTCTTGTTTTTTTATTGAACAACAATGCTCCTGCTGGCTCTGTCATGTTTTTGATGATATTTTAATCATTTCATCAAGTGCACAGTTTATGTAGAGTTGCCTGTGACCATTACATGAAAAGAACGAAATTGCCCATCCAGTTGATGAAATTGTAATTAATTTCAGGAAGAGTACAAAAAGTTGCTCCGTTTCATGAAAAGGACAAAATACTTTGTCCTGATAGTGAATACAAATGATATTATAGTAAGCGGATGCGTTTCATGAAGTGGATATCCGTTTTATGAAATGATCGATTTTACTAAGTGAGCACGACATATATAACAACAAAGATTCTTTATCAGTCACATGATATCTTGAAGTATTAATAATTATGTACAGTTGCAACGGAAAGTAATGAAAGTCTGGAAAGGGTAAGCGGCCACCCGACTTCGCCCGACCGAGAGATAAACGCCGTAGCTCCGCCCGTTCAAAATTCTTGGAAATATCTACCTACCCTCAACTGCAGGCATTGCTAATATTACGATACGTAATTATTAAATGTAATTGGCCGACATCAATGAACTTCTTATTAGCAAGAACTATTATGCATTCTAAATATTATTAATGAAAATATTTATCTTATTTATAATTAATCTTTAGGAAATAATCATTATTTGATGCTCTTTCATAAAACGAAATAAAGGTATAATAAAATAAAATAGTTATTGCGGAACGAAATTATTAAATCTAACTGACGCAGAAAGAAAAGACTTTTAATAAACAAATATTGTAATTACATTAAAACAGAAAACAATAATCCAATTATATTGAAGGCGTCCCGGTGTCCATCGTCTATTGTTGGAATAAAACTCAAACAGAAAATAAAAATGCTAAATGTTCTTTTAATACGAAATCGGAATAATTAAATTCGATTTATAATTAAACGGAATGTGATTACAGCCCACAAAATTATTCTGAAAGATTTAGTCCAATTTCATTTGAATCCCATTAAAGAACACGTGTTTCTTTATATTCTTAGTATTCTGCTAATCTGAACTTCAGAGCTATATAAACTTCGATTGTTTAAACATTGATTATTAGCCTTTGTGCCTCACCAAGGAAAGTTGAACGAGCAGCAAGTGAGTTTTAGTCACTTGTATTTTTGATTTTCTGTTTGAGTTGTATTACAATAGTTTTTATTATTATTATTGTTTTTTATTTATAAACTTTGCTTAAGTTTTTGTTTTAATATTGTTAATTAATTACTTTTCTTTCAGCAAATTATACTTTTCTGTTGTGGTCTTTTTTGTGATTTTTTTTTATTTTACCATTTATTTGTTTTTTGTTTTTAACAATTTTTTTTCTTCTTTCAGTATGTTTAGTTTTCTGTCTGGATTTTATTGTAATAGTTTTTAATATTTTCATCTTTTATTTAAGCTTTGATTTAATTTTTGTTTTAATATTGTTTTGAGCAAATTAATTTTTTGTTGGGGTTTAATTTTCATATTTTTTTATGCATCTTGTTTAATTTTTATCAACTAAATATAGTAATTTTTATGTTAGCATTTTTAATTTTTATATTAGCATTTGTTTCTTTTTTGTTTTAATATTTTTTTTTCAGTAATTAATTACTTTTCTTTCAGCAAATTATAATTTTTGTTAAGGTCTTATTTTCATATTTTTTATGTAATTTTTATTTTAGAATTTATTTAATTTTCTTCCGCCATTTATATTTTTTGTTCTCAATTTTTTAAAGGTCTTGTCGTCTGTGATTAGTTCTCCTTGTAGGAATCGCAACTTTTTTGTTAGCAAAATGGGAAGAAGAATGGGGCAACGAGAATCATCCGTAGCTACAAGAGGATATATTTGCGGTTTAGCAGAAGCAGGAATTCCATAAGAAACATCTCTCAGCAAGTTGATATGTCAGAAAGTCAAATTCGAAGATGGATCAATAGAAGACAAGAAAACGCTTCCCTAAGAACAGCACCGAAATCAGGTCGTCCCAGAGTAACAACTAATAACATTTCGTTCACACATGGAAAAACAGACTCGAATTATGCCAACCATTTATTAGAAAATAATCACATATTTAACGATAATTTTAGAATTTTACATGTACAGCCAAAGAGTAAAAAATTAAATTTGCTAGAAAGTTTAGAAATTAATAAATTGAAACATACAGATAGATTGTTAAACGACCAATTAGATTTAAATAGTTCGCCTTTGCTTAATCCGTTCACAGAAAATAGGTCCCAAACACGTTCAAAATAAATTATATAATTTTAAGAACAGCAGTTGTAGATATAAATTCCCTGTAAACTAATAATGCTTTAGTAGTAAGTTCTCAACATCTGAAGAAGGTACAGTGTACCGAAACAATTGTCATGTGATAAAAAATAAAGTGGAAATCAGTTAAAAATTTAACGTTATTTTATTTATAAATTCTGGAGGCAAGAAAACAATTTCTATTACATCTTCTTAATATGTAAATCATATGAACCATATCTTCTTATAACTATAACTATAACTTTCGAACGGAGTCAAGAATTACATTGGTTAAATTTTTAAAATTTGGTTTTCATGACATACTTTTTAAAATATATTTTACTAAGGACCAGTTTCATAATGGAATTTAAAGGATTTTAAATTTAAAATTACTTTCTGATGCAAAAATAAATATGAAAACACATTTGTTTACACGTCTGAATCTGACTTTAATTTTAAGCCACCTTTAAATTAAAAATATAATTAAAAAGAAAGGTATATAACCTTATATCAGCAGAAAGCTATATTTAACTGCTATCCATTTCTGAAATAAAAAGTAAGCCGTTCCATTAAAAAAATGAGATACCGAATTTTTCGTATGTACAGATCGCTCAGTATAATGCAAACAGATATCCTAATATTGTTCGCATTTTAAAAACGAATATGAAAACATTTGTTTACAGATCTGAATGTGCCTTTAATTTTAAAACCTCCTTTAGATTTCATTATGAAACTGGCTCTTACTTAAGGCGATAATTTTAGAAAATTTTAATTGAAACTTAATATTTGTTACCGAACTTGCTTGAACTTGGAATTTTTTATTTATTTTTTTAAACAGTAGACTTAATTAACAGACGTAAATTTTAAATTTGTAGCAAAAGTACATATTCGACTGGTGGTGACACAACAACAGCAAGAACAAGGTTGGCAACCATTAGCGTTCTTTTCAAAAAAGTTATCTGCAACAAGCAAGAAGTATTCCGCTTACGATAGAGAACTATTAGCGATCTACCTAATAATGAAACACTTCCAACACCTGCTAGAAGGAGTCAGTTTACAATTTTTACAGATCATAAACCACTGGTCTTTGCATTTAAACAAAAGTTAGAAAAATGCACACCCAGGCAGTTGAGACACTTCGACTTCATCGGTCAGTTCTCAACAGACATCCAACATGTTTCCGGAACAGACACAATCTCAAGAATAGAATCAATCTCCAAAAGCATCAATTACGAAATGTTAGCAGAAAGTCAACGCACCGATGAAGAGTTGGCATTAGTGTTGGGCATAATCGGATGATTTCAAGAATCGGAATCATCGGAATTGGATGACAGGAATAATCGGAATATGTATCGGAATCGGAATTATGACTAAACTCTTTTGTTTATGAGAAGTGATCTCAGAAATCTCTAACCACGTTTAAAGCAAATTCCACGAAAGTAATAAAAATTTTAATCCAAGAAATTGATATATAAAGAAACATTTACTTATACTTATTGTTTTCCTTTGTTCCGTTCCTAAAGTGTATTAATAAATTTGTTTTCTTTCTTAAATTGAATTTGGTTCTTATTGCGGCTCTCTGAATTGCGATAAAAACGCTCATAAAATGTGTCGTCCGCAATGTAATATCCGTGATGAGATGAGTAATTTACTTATTTCATGCACTATGCACTATTCAATTTAGTGCATAGAATAATAATAATAATAATAAGACACAGATAGATTTGATCAGCACGATCGCGATCATTGAAAGTGAATGTTCGTTTAACAGTTTTCGATTCTTTCAAAGCAGATACACTCTACTTCGATCGAATCACCTAGTAGGAAGAATTTGGGACCAAGAGAAAATGCCTAAAAGTTGGGAAGAAGCTACAATTACACCGATATATAAAAAAGGCGATATAACAGACTGTAATAACTACCGAGGAATCTCTCTCCTGGACGTGTCGTATAAAGTTATGGCAACCATGATAAAGCGAAGATTAGAAGCAACAGTAGAAGCGCAACTAGGAGAATATCAGGCGGGATTTAGGAAGGGAAGGGCAACAACAGATTAGATTTTTACAATGAAAGAAATACTTCTCACTTGTTATGAGTATAAGATCCCAGCTGTCGTTCTCTTTCTGGATTTCAAAAAAGCGTACGATTCTATAGGCGACAAAAGTTGCTCAACGTAATGGAAGAATTTAATATCCCTCCCAAACTAATTAGATTGGTCAAGATGACACTGGAAAATACAAGAAGTAATGTAAAAGTAGGTGGAGGTGTTACTCAAGATTTTGAGATTAAAGTAGGATTAAGACAAGGCGACCCTCTGTCAACTCTTCTATTTAATCTAGCCCTAGAAAAAGTTATGAGAGTTAGTAGTGCAAATAGAGAAGGGGACTTGATGTATAAAAGCCATCAGATCATTATTTATGCGGACGATGTAGCTCTCATAGCCAGAAACGAAAAAGAATTACAAGAAGTGGCAAAAAGAGTGATAGAGGCAGCAGAGGGAATTGGACTACAAGTTAATCAACGAAAAAGTAAATACATGAAAATTGGACCATCGGGAGCAACAAACAATCTAAGACTAGAAATACGCGGGGAGAAAATAGAATTTGAAGAGGTGAACGAATTTCTGTTTCTGGGAGTCCTAATAACAAAACAGTGTCAGGAAGTTAAAGAAATTGATGCAAGGCTGATGAAGGGAAATAGAAGCGCAGGAGCAATGAACAAGTTGTTAAGATCAAAGCTGGTGGCAAGAAGTTTGAAGTTGAGACTATATAAAACAGTAATTCGACCGACCGCTTTATACGCTTGCGAAACATGGGTCATAAACAAAACGTCCCAGGAGAGATTACTACGATAGGAAAGGAGAATTTTGAGGAGAATATTAGGAGGGAAAAAGACCGAAAGTGGATATGAAAGACGATCTAATAAAGAGGTTTATGAAATATTCAATGAGACAAGGATTACGGATGTGGTTCGAATGAAACGATTACAGGGGTTTGGCCATTTGCAGAGAATGAGTGAAGATAGAATAGTCAAGAAAATAGTAGGGAAACATCCAGGTGGTAAGAGAAAGAAGGGAAGACCAAGGAAAAGATGGACGGAGATGGTGATGGCGGACTTGCAAGAGAAAAGTATAAGGAATTGGGAAGAAAAAACCAAAAATAGAGAGCAGTGGGAAAAAGTGATAAAGCTATGGGCCTAAATGGCCTACTAATAGCGCTATATATATGTGTTTCGGTGATGAAAATGGTCATCAATCACATAATTCTTGATTAATAATTTCATTTATCTTGTTCATTTTTCAAAACATGCAAAAGTGAAGTTAAATTACACACTGCGTCGGACAAAAGTTGAAATATTTTTAACTTTATCCGATATTGGATTAATGTACCGCCAAAAATATTTTTAAAAATTTCAACCAATAGGCAGTCGTTTCGTACAATCAGATGTCGTATGTCGGACGAAGGGAGATTTTTAATTTGCTTGAAATCGGCCCGTGAAAACACGCTTTGCTTGCAAACCAATTCGAACAGATTATGTACTGTGAGTGCTTAAAGTTAAATCATAATTCAGAACTCAAGGACAATATTCCAATGTATCGACTAGTGGTTTCAACGTTCCAAGTTAGATTATATTCCGTTTTTTCTTTCTAAAACATCTGTCAAATGTTTCCGTTAATGATAGGAAATTTCAAAAATTTCTGTCCTACATTTAGTGATAAAAGCAGGGTTCCAACAGAAACCCTAGATTTTTGACACTGACAGGTATTATAGAAAAAAAAACACTGTATACCAAATCAGCAAGAGCCATCGTTAAAGTCAACTTGACGGTAAATAGAAGGCAAACGCTAATCAATATGGAATCGGATGATTCCATATCTACAATCGGAACCTTCCGATTATTTTAAGAATCGGAATCAGCTCCGATTATCATCCGATTCCGTCCCATCACTAGTTGGCATCCCTGTTAGACAATAAGTCCACCAGCCTTGTCCTAGAGCAAATCCAGATTCCAGACACGTCTGTCTCATTATACTGTGACCTATCCACCAACACAGCTAGACCCTTCGTCACAAAACCATTCCGCAAGACAGCCTTCAACAGCCTACACCAACTGTCACACCCCGGAGCAAGTGTTTAAGTCAACACAGAAATTCGTCTAGCCCGGCATCAGGAAAGACAGTAGAATGGATCAGTGTTCATAATGACAACAATCCAAAATCAGCTGACATGTCACCACACCCGTGGGAACTTTCCAACCACCTTCAGCCCGTTTCGAACACGTCCACATAGATTTAGTAGCACCTTTACCAGACTCGGAAGGACAACGCTACCTACTAACATGCATCGACCGCTTCACCAGATGACCAGAGGCAATACCGCTCGAAAACATCGAAGCAGAAATAGTTGCCAGAGCTTTCTATACGCACTGGAGAGCACGATTCGGCACACTACTAAGAGTACGACAGATCAGAGACGACAGTTCGAATTTCAGCTTTTCAAAAAATTAGGAAAACTCATTGGTTTCGCCCGCATCCGAACCACAGTGTACCATCCACAAGCAAACGGACTAGTTGAGCGATTCCACCGACAACTCAAAGCCGCGATCCGCTGCCACGCTAACGACCAATGAACGCACTGTTCTCCTCGGCATCAGAAGTGCATGGAAGGACGACCTCCAGGCATCAGCAGCCAACTTAACATTAGGCGAACCACTACGGCTTCCAGGACAATTTCTGGCAAAAAACCTTGGAACCAGCAAGTTTCGTCAACCAGCTCAAAAGGCATTTTCAAGAACACCAACCCACCATGGGAACCCAGCAAGCCACTCGCAAAAGTTTCATATTCAAAGAGTTGGCAGCCACAACTCACGTCTACATTCGACACGATGCAGTACGAAGTCCTCTACAGCAACCATACGATGGACCATACAAAGTATTCAAAAGAAACCTCAAAAACTTCGTAGTGGAAAGAAGTGGACAACAATCAACAATTTCCATAGATCAAATCAAACCAGCATTCACCGAGAACGACATCATCGAACCCTCTGACCCAGCTGACATAGCAACACCCAACCCAAAGGAAAACAGGGTTACCCGGAGCAGCCGACGGGTACATTTTCCAAATCGTTAACGTGATTGACGACTCAATCACTGGCAGGGAGGTATGTAGCGATCACAGCGCCACCTGCGACCCATCTCTATACCACTGTCACGCACCAAACTCTAATACTCTTCCACATCACGCTCAACCCCTCTACAAGATGGGTGCCGGGGCTATATAAACTCGGGCAAAGCAGCAAGAAAGGCATTCTGTCCCAGCCAGCTGCAAAGTTGGAAGTCCTCGCCAACCGAAAGGTCGGAAATTGCTCGCCAGCCGAAAGGTTGGAAACTCCTCTCCAGCCGAAAGTTCGGAGACTCCTAACCAAAGTCAAACCGCTCAGTCCACCCAGCAGACTCCCGGTTGCAGCTAGTGCGACACGCATACGAGACTTTGAGGGAACACAACAAATTCCCTGACCAGAGGAGTTGGACAACCTCTTCATAGAAGAATAAGCACCCACCGAACGAGACAGCCCACTATCTACATAATCACCACATGTTCTGACATATTAACTTCTTTGTATTATTGTTATTAATAATAAAGACATTCTCGTTGTGTTTGTGACAATCAATTGTTTGGCTCAAGAATACGAGCAACCCCCAAAATTTTATCTGCTTTATCTTTCAAAGCAGTATATTTTTGTTCAAATTAAAATAAATATGTAAAATAAATTCTATTTTCGCTGAACAATTCCATTCATAATATTAGGGAAGACAACGAGTACCCGAGGAGGACATCGGGTAACTAAGTACTACCAATACAATTGTTATCCGGTACTGAGTAGGAAAATAGAGAAGGCATGGGGCACCCGGGTATCCGAGTACAATTATCCGAGTATTAAGAAGAGATATAAATATTATCTCTACCATATTTCTCTCTACATGAGAATTATTATCCCAAGGTTCAACACCGTGTAGTACCTTGGGATGGAGGGTGCTATGTTGTACCTTGGGACTAAGTGAAGGAGCGGACAAAAAATTCAATTTAGCAAATAAATCTTAAAAACACAAAACATTAGAACAATGATCTCACAAAAGGCTACTTTATCTACCAGATTAGTCCATAGGCGTGTCATATGCATTGAAATTTGAGTAATTGCTTCTGACGCTCCGTGGTTCCTGTAGTTGAGGGTGTAGGAAATTTACATATTATTTCTTCCTCATCTATTTCATAAATAGTTTCATTTCTTAAAAGGAAAGTATTCCTTCCAGTTTTAACAAGACATTGAATTTCACACACAATGTCTACTTTTTTTATGACTTTTGCAACACAATAGAGTTTTCTTCTTACCAACAAGTTTAACTAAAACATAATCATCTTGTTTAATTTCTTCACATTCAATATTCTCCTATAAGGCTATGTCCGTTTCTTCTTCCAACACTCCTTGTAGGCCTATTAATTCTTGCGCGGATGTAGGCCTATCATAATCTTGTTCGTCAAACGAAAAAGTCATTTGTTCATCCTCAGAACTAGAGGTCTCTATAATTTTGTCTTTGTTTTTCTTTCTTGAATTATTTTTGTTCTTCTTCCTATCAGGATACAGTTGTTTGGGAAAGACAGAACCTCTTTTTTTGTTATTTTTCTTCTGATCTTCAAATTCCTTCTTTTCGGTTAATATTCGATTTCTTCCAGGCTGCCTTCCCCTTGTGGTCTTCTTTTTTGCTGCAGCTTTGAAAAATGAGCGAATCACTTCGGGTGTCACGATTTCAGATGTTTGATTTGATGTTGATGTGATCTGTAAGTCACAACTAGACAATGAAGTCTGGACTATAACGGCATTAACATAACTGGTAGAAGCTGGTGAATCCAACACAACTTCATTTGTTGGTTCTTGAGTTTTCTCTTTGTCCGTAACATTTGTATTTTTCTGGACCAGTTCACGATCTGTCACATAGGATGAAAGCAACTCGTTTTCGGTAAATGTGTTTCTTTCAAATGGAAATATTCCTGTCACCTTAAACCCCTTTTCAATATTTTCTTTTGAAAATGCTTTGCTGTACGCATTGCCAATTAATGGACAGGTTTTTCTGGATTAAATAACATCCAACTACTCATGGCACTGTTTTGTTTTGTATGGGCCAAACACAGTCCGGTCCAACGGTTGAAGCTTGCGGGAGGTATGAGGCGGGAAGGTTAACATCTCCACGTCGTTTTCCTCAGTTAAATTTAAAGCTTCAATTGAAATATGTGTTTCGGGATTGTTCAAGATAAGAAGGACCGGTTTTAAAATGATTTAAAAATTCAACAAATACTTTATTGGACCACCCACTTGGATTGGCACCTCCAACTGCACTATTTGGCGCTCTAATGAGCATGTAATGTTTAAAATTTATCCGTGGAAAAATCAGCATCGGTGGAATCCTATTACAGATAGCATTGATACATGCTACCATTGTTACATTAAGTCCTCTCTCCCCCGAAGTGACAGAACCAACCTGTTTTGTTCCTTTAGAACATAGAATTTTAGGAGGCTCATGAACGATTGAATTGCCAGTTTCATCTAGATTGTTCGCTTGAAACTGATATATTTCCATAACAAGCTGTAAATTATCAAAAAAATTGTTTACGTTGTCTTTGTTGAAGCTTGTTGCCCCTGCAAGACTCGTAGCCTCGGGTTTACGTAAGCTTAGGCTAGGATGATGTTTTCTAAAGTCACGTAACCAGAACTCTCCAACAGATTCCTGAGTAACCCATTCTTTTGGTAGTTGGGTTTTGCCATTGGGCTGTTCTGAGATGGCTTTCGCATACTGGAAAGCTAGTTTAGTTTTTTGTTAGGCCATAATACAAGGCAGCTGATTCTTTGAGATAACTAACTTAAGTTTTTGTTCGTTTGAAAAGCATTTTTTTCACTATCATACGCAAACCAAGGCTGGTCTTCATTTAATCCTAACGTAAAATATGCTTTATAATGCCTACTCACAGTTGAGTTGCTTAACCTATACCTTCGTGGAGCCTCATTAACTTTAAGTTTTCCCTTCAACATATCATTTACGGCACTATCCAAAGCTTGAGAGTTGATCTTCACCCGCGTCATGCCAGTCTTGCTGCGAGGTATAGTTCTGAAAAAAAATTAATTAGCCTACCTATAAAGTAGTTTGACGGTAAATCAAACACTCTATCAGCATCAGCATGAAATTCAGCAACCAAACAGTGCATAATAGTTAAACTTTTTAATGTATTCATTTGAAAAGTCTATCTGTGTTGTAGCTTGGCACATCCCAAGGTACAACCGTATATTAGTCCCAAGGTACAACACATTGCAACAAATGGAAACGTGGCTTGTAAAAATTGTTAAGGTTAGTTGTAACTAACTATAGCATTAAGTAGAGCACATTCCATAGTTTAACACAACGTCTCAATATTTAGCATAAATTAAATAGACAAAATTACAAAAATCAAACAAAGAAAACAAAAATTTACTAACCAATGAGCGTTTTTTCTTTTTTTCTGTAGCTAACACAAAACTGACTTCAAAGTTGCCAGTCACTCTACACTAACACCTAGTGGCTAAATGAAGAACCATGTCAGGTTAGTTTGATCTGCCACTCACAGATGGCAGAGCAACGCAGTTTGTCCCGAGGTACAACTGTCTCAAGGTACAACACCTTCCCCTACTCTCAAAATAATTGAACTTTTAGCTATGTAAATAAATCCTGCTCGTTTAGTACTTATTAGGGATGCCATACATATACCAGGGATCCTAATAAAATACCTGCATCGTGCTCGGGTAAATCGTATTAAGCTCTGGTACCCGCATAAAACTAAAGTCCAGATCTGACACGGTACGAACTTATGCGGGTACCCTTTTAAATTGAAATGACCGTATAAATTCAGGTACCCGTATAGGTTCGAGTACTCGTGTAAGTTTAGATATCCGTATAGTTTGGATATTTCAACATAAACGGATACACTAATTTTACATGTTTCTTACTTTCTGCACTGACTAGTTACTCGGGTAATAGAGGATGCCCAAAAAAAAAATTATACTCCGGTACTCGGATACCCAAGTCTTTCCTAATACTTATGACTGGAATTGTCTGGCGAAAATTAAATTTATTTTACATTTTTATTTTTAACTGTTTATGTTATTGGTTTACGTTTGTTTCTGTTGTGAGTGATCGGTACACAATTTTTAAATATTAATAAATTGTGTAAAATAAAAAAAGTAAGATACTTGTAGGTAATATGGCCATTTTAAGGATAAAATGCATAAAGCGTTACTAATAAGAACAATAGATCGATAATACATCTAAATATAGGATGTTTCAGTGATGATGCACCAAACTTCGGGGAAACATTCCTGACATTATTTGGAACAAAATATTTTAATACAATTTTGCAATCGGAGGAACTTGAAATTTGCATTAATTGGAGTCGATGTTTTTAGAAATACTGTAGCGATTTAAATCTCTATGTCCGTGAAACAAAACGAGCGATTTAAATTTATTTATGAATGGCACACGGCTGCAAGAAGGCAATAAATCTATCGTAAACGAAATAATTTATGAGGCTTTTAATTTTGCCCTTGACCGCAAGACGTGTTAAAGGTGAAAACCTTGAAAGAATATGCATTTATTAGCGTGCGTTTTCGTCGCACTGACATTAATGCAAACCGTAATTACATCAAATTTGCCGAGTCTTCATAATGTACGATAATTAACGCTTGTAACGGGTTTTTATTTATTCCTGTATCCAACATCATATGATGTACACTAAGTAATTGAACAGTTGACTAAAATCGATGCAATTAATAAATTGGGACACAATTAGTAACTAGAATTAGTGCTTCCACCGGTCTGTCAAATTATTTGCCTAACTATCAGACTGCACTTGGTCACATGAGGTAGAAACAAATTCAAAAGCGGGCGAATTACGAAAACGGCAATTACCTTACAACATGTGTTCAAATATGCCTCCTTCTAGTTGAATACACAAAGCCACCCGCCGTTCCAACGCATGCCACACACGATTTCACACATTGCGTTCCCTGATATGCTCAGTAGCTTCAATAAATCGGCCTCGAGGTTCTTGTGCAGCGTCCACGGGCTGATTATAAACGAGTTCATGTAGCCCCATACATGAAAATCAAGAGGATTCATGTCAGGAGAGCGAGGTGGCCATGCTACAGGACCATCACGGCCAATCCACCGATGAGGGAAAAGCTCATCTAGGTATCTTCGAACGGCAGCACTAAAATGTGGTGGCACCCCATCGTGCATAAACAACATGTCCCTTCTACTGGCTAGCGGTACATATTCCAGCAATGTTCGCAAATCGTATTGCAAAAATGAGAGGTGTGCATCGCCATTCATACGATCAGGTAAAATTAAATGGTATAATGCAGTGGGAAGGCTGACATAGAGATGTCGTCAGTATATCGCAGGATTAGGGCATTTGAACTACGTTCGTATCGACCTCAATTAGTACTACCTTTGACTCGAGATCACCGAAGACAACATCTCCAATGGTACCGTGACCGAAGTCACCGGAACCTGAATGGGATTGTTGGCGGTTTTGTTTGGGAACACACGAAGGACGACAATCCGTTAGAAGACGTCGAGGTGAGTGGCGTAATTTACAACACACTGTAGAATGTCATGTAGCTCGCATCATGGGGCTATTGGTCCATACCAACTACCGATACTACCCCATGGTAGTATATACCCCGTGGTAGTATCGATGCAGGAAGTAGGTCTCCTTTAGTATTTATTCATGGTATTATGACAGCGGAACGCTATATTGGGGATATTCTACAACAAGTTGCTCTTCCTTACGTTAGAGGCTAACCAGGTGCCCTTTTTCAGCAGGATAACGCTCGACCTCACGTTGCCCATAGGAGAATGGACTTCCTGGATCAATCAGATATAGGCATCCTTCCGTGACTCCCAAGAAGTCCTGATCTTTCTCTCATTGGACATGTATGGGATATGATGGGAAGAAGAATTAACTTTAGCAGCTTTGCAGCATGAGGTACAAATGGGTTAGGATTCCTTGCCTCAAGAAGAAATTGATCACTTAATTAGGTCCATGCCTAGACGAGTTCAAGAATGCTTAAGACAAGGCGGTGGTTCCTCGCATTATTAGTTTTTTTTTTTTCAAATAGAGCCGAAGCAGCTGTACAGAGGATGCTCGAGGGATCCACTGCAATCAAAACCGATTTGCAACAAAATTGTTAAAACTTTCAATATGTTTTGACAGCACGCTTGGCCGCCTTGTATGGGATGACTTATAAGTAGCAAACTGGCTGCAATTTGTGAATCCTAATGCAATATTAGGTCAAAAAGTGATCGCAGGATGTCGCGATCTAAACTATTCATTATTATTACATCGTATTTGCGAATAAGCTTGGACAGGTAGGTTTGGTTTGACGAGGCCCCAAATAGGGCCGAAACAGCTATACAGAGGATGCTCGAGGGATCCACTGCAATCAAAACCGATTTTCAACAAAATTGTTATTATTATTATTTAAATATACGTCATTCTTGGATTCATAACATTTCTTTTTATAACTAAAAATTTTACTAAAATTAGCTTTTGTGATGTATGAAATAAAACTCCAAAGGTATATCAAAGCTTATTTTGTTTTTGACTTCATAGAATACCATATTTTCCTTTGCACTGTTATTTTTTGCCTTTATAGCTGTTTCACTTTATTAAATGGAGATGTATGATATATGGAAAAGCATCAGAAAAAATAGATCTATTTCATGATATCAAAATTCAATATGGCAGCCATAATAAAAAATGAAGTTGATGATCGTTGGGGCAAAATGAAACATTTTAAATAAAATCTAATGGCATCATAAAAAACAAAACTACGTTTTTCGGTTTTTTGGAAATATTTGAAAAACTATAAATCGTAGAAAATTTTTCAAAACGGATTATTGTTCAATACCAAAATACGCAACTTTGCCATATTTAACCGACTTCATATCTCTTACCGTTTTCGAGATCCCAATGGTGAACTTCGAATTTGTAACAGCCTTGAAATACAAACTAACCAATAGTAACATTTATTTTTTCAGTTATTTAACAAATTAAACAAATAAATAAATATGTTACATAAACTTCATAATCTAGAATACAGAGGTATAGTTAATGATGTTATTAAGTCAAATCTAAACGCAGGGAATGTCACAAAATTCGGTCTTAAGACCCCTATTATTTTTACTTTACGTGAACGACTTTCCCTACATTATTAATTATTTAATCATAAAGTTTGCTGATGTTACTTCACTGATAGTAAAAGCACAAACCAACAGTCACCTGTCCACTCAAATTACCAGTAACCTTATACAGATCGAAAAATGGTTCAAGGAAAATAACTTAAACTTGAATATAAATAAAACTAAAATGCTAAAATTCACATTTAGAGAAGAAAATCAGTTCGATCTTATGTATAACGCAACTGTACTTATCTCAGAAGCTCATGCGTCGTTCCTAGGAATTGAGGTAGAGTAAACTCTAAAATGGAATTTCCACGTAACAAAAAAAAAACGCGGAAAACATTAATAGATTTGCTTACACATTCAGAACTATAGCTCACAGTATAAGTAAAGAAGCTGCTTCTATAAATTCTCGCATAAGCTATGGAATCATCTTCTGGGGTAATTCTACCGAAACATTCCGGAACTTCAAACTACAAAAGTCTTGTCTAAGAAGTATCTTCAACCTAAAGAAACGACAACCTTGTAAAGATATTTTTGAAGTAAACTTCATACTCACCTTTCCCTGTATATACATTCTAGAGTGCGCGTATTTTGTAAAAAGACAACTATAATGACGAAGCTATCAAGTGATAGTGAAACGTTGAGCATTTGTGCCATTTTTCAGTGTCCGTTTGAAATAATTCATTACACAATTTCACTGGACAAGAATCTACCTTAATTATAATGATTTCATAGGCCGATTTAAACTTCAACACACCCATGATACCCGAGGTCAAAAGAACTTACAATTATGTGCACTGCAAACTAAATTTTAAATTTTAATATGTTTATTGTGTGTACGTATCTATATTAAAGATTGTATATTTGACGTGTTTCATGCTTTATTGGACATATGTGAATAAATGTGATTCTATTCTATTCCATTCTAACAGAGATTGACTAAAAATTGCTAAAAAATTTTTTTTATAATATATTGAAGAGATATCAAACATCAATAAAAATTTAAATATTAATTTAAAAAAAAACAGATGTGTATGAAATACAATACTTTTGGATTATTTATATTAGTAATATAGTGCACTTACATACACATATCAGAAATGTTTTTTGTTCTTAAAACAACAAAAATAAGCATCAATGAAAACTGTATTAAAACAAATGTATGTTTAAAATTTAAAACAATTTGTTTTTTAAACTTTCCAACTCTGCTTTCAATATATAAAACTAGTTTGTTGAAACTATAACGTTCTTTATTAAGTTCATGGTTAATCATAAAAGCATTATGTCTGCGAAAAGGAATGAAGTAACGATATTGGAAAAATAGAAAATACGAAGTAGAACAAGATAAAAGCGCGAAAATCTCTCCCCTACTTCTCTTTAAGCCTACCTAATGCGCCAAGTTAGCTGTAGCCTTGGTTTATATATAAAAGTAAGGTGCGAACTTATTGTTTCGAAGTTTGGTGCGCTTGTGTTTATGTTTACTTATCAACACTACCAAAGAATTCATTAATCGTGCAACAGTTTAATTTTCTGAAAAAAAAACTGCTGTTTATTAAAAAAAATCCAGTGTTATAATTTTTGGGAATAATACATGAAATTAAATAAACGCTATTGATTGATTACCTAAACATTATTGATAGTATAAGGAGAGGATAAGGAAAACTGTAAAAAAAAAGTAATCTACGACGAAATTAATGTAAGTATGCTAGTTGCAAATTTTGTAACGATGAAACTTTCATTTTCCGCCGTAGTTAATGTAACCAAACGAAAACAATTAAATCGCAGATTTGTATTCAGCACAAATTGAATTTCTGTATTTGTAATTCACCTCGCATAATTTGTTTTTAGATGACAAAAATAAGCAAGGCGGAAGTGTACGTCGCAGCGATCCTATTGTTCCTGCTCATTCTTGCAATATACCTGAAATCTTGGCTGAGAGCAGTATATTTGGCCTTAAGACTTCCGGGTCCTACTGCTCTACCACTTATTGGAAATGCTGCGCTAATAACTGATTCCAAAAGTGAGTATTTTTTTATTTATTTGAAGTTTGAAATACGAATTTCGTTTATTAAGGAATTTTGTCTTAGTAAGTAAAAAATAATGCTGTTCTTCGCAACAGTTATATATTTTTGATCTTATGATATTTATTAGAAATAAATTTCCTAGTTTTTAAAACAATAGAGAGTTTGCGCAAACACACTGTTATGTTTATGTTATAAAAGCACAAAATTTTTAAAATGTACGCCTAAATTTCTACTGTGCTTCTTCTGTTCGTTCTCAAGCAATAAATTTCTAATTTAATAACGATTGTTATAACATAAGAAGGGGGTGGCGTAAACTCTTATTCTTCCGTGTGCACTAATTATTTTGAAGTAACAAAATGCGATTTTTTAATATGAAGCGCGCATGCAAAGGGTATGATCAAAGCCCCCTTGAAAGTTACAGACTGTAAACATACTGAGATCCCTACCAAACCTCGTAGTCCGATTCCGTAGACTCGAAGTCTTCACATGTGCCACAGATAAAAGATATATAATAGTTATATAGATGAGAATCTCTATCCTTTTCTAACAGACATTATTTTAGTTTAACCTTGTGTCGCCGACACCGCTTGAATCGCGATAGGGCGGTAAATTTTAAATTTTTTATGGGCTCGTATTATTAGGAAACACACGGAGAAAAAATTGTAGTAAAAAATAACACAACTGTCTTTCAAATAGCTCCTGATCTGAACAAATAAAGTGTTTTTGGGCTGTTTCGCATGAGTTATGCCAAACATCGTGCATGAATATCTCAGACAATTTGTTTGTGAAGCTATTTGATCGACAGTTGTGTTACTTTTTACCACAATTTTTTCGCTGTGTACCCGAGTGTGTATTAGATACACGATTTTAGAGAAAACTGTTCAATATTTCAAGTTTTAGTTTTGGAATCGATTGGAAAGTAATTTCTAATGAAAGCATTTAGAAGAAACGTAATATACATTCTTCAATTGAAATCGATTACAAAAATTATATTCTAATTTGAAACATTTAAACGGTTTTCTTTAAAAAAAAATACTTAATGTGGATTGACTTCACGAGTATTTTATATAAATTTTACAATTTTCACTATTTTACGTTAGCATCTACAACATAATATTCCACCATCAAGGAAAATGTCAACATAAAATATGAAAATATATAAAAGCTAGTACTTATTGTATTGTGGTTGTATGGAGAAAACATAAATCATTTTTACAAAACTTTCACGATAGATATTTATTAACAAAGGCAGTAAAAATGTATAACACTATTATTTGTCTAAATTTAAAAGTACAAACTAATAACTTTCATAAAAAAAATTAAAATTCTGATACAAAAATTATTGCAATTGTTTCTGCAATCGCATGTTTTGCTTTTTGACTTTATATTTGAGAAAAAGTTTCAAAGCCTGTTTTTTAATGGAATCATTTGCATTTGTCATTTGCCCTTTTAGGATTTTATTAACATTAGACACCCATGTGAAAAAATACAAATCTACAAACAGATTTACAAAGATTCTGAATAAGTTGTGTGTTTGTATAGTAAAATTAATATTTTGCTACGTAAGTTATTCTCATGGCACAAAGTTGGAAGAAACTTGTGTACCACTTGAGCACATAAGCCAAACAGAAGAACAAATTTTGTTCTGGGTTTTAGCAGAGCATTTACTTTATATGCACGTCATTCAATTAAATGATGTTCTTCTGTGGAACTTTGTGCAATGAGTTCTGCACGACAGCGTTTGCAGAAGTTTGTTGCTTTTAATATTTTTTTGGATATGAACCCTGCCATATAACCATGTAATTTTAGAACATCTTCTTTTGTCAATTGTAAATCTAACAGATAGTCAGGGCCATAATCTAAAGGAACAAAGTCTTCATCTTGTTGTAGTGCGTTCTGTCCCAAAAAATGTTTCAAACTATTTAATGCCCCATCGGATTGGTCAAGTTCACAATTTGCACCAACAGAATGAGATGCCATCAAATTACTTATAATTAGGCTCTTAAAGGATGCTCTAAATGCTGTACAAGAGGGATTGATGTTTCTTACACCGTCACTGCGTATGCAACTGAAAAAGTTTTCGAGCGGATCTTGATTTATATTCCTTGGTAGCAAAAATTGAAAACCAACTGTTTGCAATTTATTCCAAAACAACTTCAAATTCTTTAGAGATAATATCCAATTTGTAACAGTGGGTGGTACAAATGTTTTCTTTTCTGAGAAGAATTTGATGGATTTCAGAACTCTGATAAATTCGTTCCACATTTTTACGTGCTCCGTTTTCTTCGTAACAGCACGTCTTAACACTTTTCTGTCTCGTGGTTCAACACTTGATCCGTTAACGCTGTCAAATAATTTGTCCACAAACAACAAGAAATTTGCTGTTCCTAGAGCCTCAGGTGCCAAAACATTGTTACCTGCAAATTTTCAATTCAAAATAAAACTTAAAATAAACTAATCAAAATAAATATACCGTATTTGAGCAATCCCCTTATAGTGGATTGTACCCTATGTGAAAACACCTGCGCTGCATTTTTTACCTTCATTTTCTTAATACGATCTCTTCTGACATGCTCATCGGTTAGGTTGTGCAACATTCGATAATCATCTTCTTCTTGATTCAAGTCCAAGTCATACATATCTTCAATGTGCTGCCAAGATGCCACTTCCTCTCCATTTTTCCAACAAAAACGAACATTGTATTTTAACATATTATTTCTCAATCCTTTTAATAAGTGAGGAAAATCAAATATGGGAAATATTTTCTTTCCATCTACCAAAAATGTGTAGGTTTCGTGTTGATTCCCAATTCTAACAGCATTTCTTCTAGTTTCATCCACTAAGAAGTTGATTGCAGCGTTGTTATGTTGATCACATACTGTGGCAGCTACATTTATCCCAACCATTGAAAGTTGCCTTATTATCTCCTTCACATTCTTGGCAATCTCAGGGTTACTCATTCCATTTTGAGTGAAAAAGTATGCTATAGGTTGTTTCCAAAGTTTTGCCAAACCTTTAACCATGAAAACCATTACATGATCAGCTATTTTATTACTTGAGTTTTCAGATCCCATGTCTTGAAAGCCTTCAATTCGCTGGCATTGCTTACTGTAATGAAGAGATGGTTGTAAAGTCATTTCATCAAACATCAAAATGCAATGTGTGTCCCTAAAACACAATGTTTTTACACTTTCTCTCATACTCTCCACTATTGGCTTGTTAATGCCATAGTTAAACGGTATTTTTGCTAAAATTTTCATAAGTACTTTTCGGGATGGTAAAGCAAATATTTTTCTCAGTAACCTATAACTTTTTGGGCTTTGTTTCAGCAGTGACAGAGATAATACTTTATCATCAAAACTGAAACGCCGACCTTTCGGTTTTTTACTTTGTTGAGTGATCTGTGATAGCAGAAATTTGAATGTGGTTGGGTTGATTTTATTTTGAAATATTTGTCCTGTTTCTGATAATATTATAGCTTGCCGCACACGCTCCTTATTTGTTTCGTTGTCATAATTCAGTTGCCGGGCTACTTGCCTATATTCTTTTGCAATTTCATATAACTTAGCAGCTTTTGGTGTTAATTGTGCTTTTTTGTGAAGATTTAATTCAAGCAAAAAATTTCTTCTTTTTTGCTTGATTCTTTTCTGCCTTTTTCTTGTTGTGAATACGTTTCTGTTACCTCTCGGTGTCGGTTCACTACTACCAGGAATATTTACTGCATCTTCCATCTGCTCGTCTTGATCTGTAATTCCATCATTGATTACTTCTACTGTTGTTATAGTACCAATTTTTGCAGGAACATTCAAATTTGGAACACTACCGGTTTTCAGAATGGTTCGATTGTGAAATGATATGAACTTCACATCAGAAAAATGGATATCACAAACTCTGAAGTATTTCCGCACATGGACAACTCCTTTCAAAATTAAATCCTCTCTACCAATAACTCGACACCACTTTTCAAACATCTGTAAAATGGTTATGTTGATAAGCATATTTTGTCATAATGCATAAGCCCAGATGCACAATGGGATGCAAGGCAGTAATTTTTTTTAATTCATTGTTCAAATTTATTGCATTGAAAAACCTATGCTGCAACTCATCTCAGTGTGTTCGAGTTTAAATTGCAAAGCAAGTACATCAACTCAAGACATCTCTGAATTATTATTGTTTTTAGTTTGCCATTTTCTTAATTTCTAAAATTATAATGAAATCTTTTTGTTGATTCCTAAACTACAAAATGGTAAAACAAAAATACATTCTAACAATACAGAAGATTTTGGGTCGATGCCACTAGGAAGAAACTTTAGAGCACAGGATAGTAGGATGAAAATAACAATAGCAAAATTAGAATATAAATAACAAATAAACAAGACGTAAAATTCTTAATTACGATGTAGAAAAATCTAAAACTAAATATTAGTAATATTACAATATAAATTATTTGCTGTCAACGTGTGGTGGTATCAACCGTTAACTTATCGACCGGTAATGTACAGTTGCAGCGGAAAGGGTAAACGGCCACCCGACTTCGCCCGACCGAGAGATAAACGCCGTAGCTCCGCCCGTTGAAATTTCTTGGAAATATCTACCTACCCTCAACTGCAGGCATTGCTAATATTACGATACGTAATTATTAAATGTAATTGGCCGACATCAATGAACTTCTTATTAGCAAGAAGTATTATGCATTCTAAATATTATTAATGAAAATATTTATCTTATTCATAATTAATCTTTAGGAAATTATTTGATGCTCTTTCAAAAAACGAAATAAAGGTATAATAAAATAGTTCATAGTTCATAGTTCGTTTTATTATTTGCAATTAAGATTACAAATTCGTCAGATTACTCAGATTACATTAAATCTATAACATTTAAATAAACATATTACATTAAATACCTATTTGGTAAATAACATTTTAGGTAAAAATATATACATATTTAACAAACAAGACAGTACGAAATATAATAGTTATTGCGGAACAAAATTATTAATCTAACTGATGCAGAAAGAAAAGACTTTTAATAAACAAATATTGTAATTACAAATTAAAGAAAGAAAAAGTAATTAATTTCTGAAAAATAAATGATTAGTTGCTGAAAAAGAAAAAATTATTAAAAACTCTTAGAATAAAATTCAAACAGAAAATAAAAATGCTAAAAGAAAAAGTAATTAATTTCTGAAAAATAAATGATTAGTTGCTGAAAGAACGAAAAAAGCGAAGATAACATGTTAATACTTTGTGCAATACCCGTTACCTTCAACACATTCTCTTAACCTGTTTGGCATTGAATTTACCAACAAAAATTTGTGCCT
The DNA here is from genome assembly GCA_039766575.1 of Serrognathus titanus. Taxonomy (NCBI): domain Eukaryota; kingdom Metazoa; phylum Arthropoda; class Insecta; order Coleoptera; family Lucanidae; genus Serrognathus; species Serrognathus titanus. The sequence continues at coordinate 5,303,059 of CM077911.1, forward strand.
CTAAATGTTTCCCAAACTCGGAAAATATGTTACGTTAGTTGTTCAACGGTTCTTTCACGAACACCGTGTCCAGCGATATCCTCCCAATTCCTTACCATCGCTCCCCACATATTTTCTATTGGATTGAGGTCTGGAGATCTTGCAGGCCACGGTAATACCTCAATATAGCTGTGATCTGTAAACCAGGCTGTTACATTGGCAGCTTTGTGAATGGGGCTGTTGTCTTGCACAATGGTTATTATTTTCACCTCGTCCTCAGAATATACTAATCTTACTGTTGGCAGCATCACTTCTTCCAAAATTTCTATATACCTTGCAGATGTAAACCTTGAGGTGAAACGGGAACTAATGCATCGGGACCTGCACTCGAAATCTAACCCCAATATCCAGCTGATATGCGTCCACTTGTTACATTTGGTCTTACGTTTTCCACATTATACCGTGTATTTTTCCTTCTCCATAACACGACTGGGGAATCCTGCGATGTAGAAAATGTTTTCTCGTCTGTAAATATCACATTTTCCCAATTTCGATTCATATTTTCCTCACAGAAACGCAATCTTGCAGCAGCGTTTTCGGGTGAAAGCAAAATTTTCTTGGCTGGTTTTCTGCTGTGAATACCTGCACTCGTTGACCTTTTCCTTACTGTCGTTGCTGTTGTTAGTTGTTCCCTGATCCTTCATGAAGTTGTAAACGGATTAGCTTCGACAGTGACAACTATTGCCTGGTCTTCGTTATTAGTTGTTACTCTGGGACGACCTGATTTCGGTGCTGTTCTTAGGGAAGCGTCTTCTTGTCTTCTATCGATCCATCTTCGAATTTGACTTTCTGACGTATCAACTTGCTGAGAGATGTTTCCTATGGACATTCCTGCTTCTGCTAAACCGCAAATATATCCTCTTGTAGCTACGGATGATTCTCGTTGCCCCATTCTTCTTCCCATTTTGCTAACAAAAATGTCGCGATTTCTACAAGGAGAACTAATCACAGGCGACAAGACCTTTAAAAAATTGAGAACAAAAAATATAAATGGCGGAAGAAAATTAAATAAATTCTAATAAAAATTACATAAAAATATGAAAATAAGACCTTAACAAAAATTATAATTTACTGAAAGAAAATTAATTAATTACTGAAAAAAAAAAAATATTAAAACAAAAAAGAAACATAAAATGCTAACATAAAAATTACTATATTTAGTTGATAAAAATGAAACAAAATACATAAAAAAATATGAAAATTAAACCCCAACAAAAAATTAATTTGCTCAAAACAATATTAAAACAAAAATTAAATCAAAGCTTAAATAAAAGATGAAAATATTAAAAACTATTACAATAAAATCCAAACAGAAAACTAAACATACTGAAAGAAGTATTTAAATTCTGAAAAATAAATGATTATTTGCTGAAAGAAGAAAAAAAATTGTTAAAAACAAAAAACAAATAAATGGTAAAATAAAAAAAATCACAAAAAAGACCACAACAGAAAAGTATAATTTGCTGAAAGAAAAGGAATTAATTAACAATATTAAAACAAAAACTTGAGCAAAGTTTAACTAAAAAACAATAATAATAATAAAAACTATTGCAATACAACTCAAACAGAAAATCAAAAATAAAACTGACTAAAACTCACTTGCTGCTCGTTCAACTTTCCTTAGTGAGGCACGAAGGCAAATAATCAATGTTTAAACAATCGAAGTTTATATAGCTCTGAAGTTCAGATTAGCAGAATACTAAGAATATAAAGAAACACGTGTTCTTTAATGGGATTCAAATGAAATTGGAATAAATCTTTCAGAATAATTTTGTGGGCTGTAATCACATTCCGTTTAATTATAAATCGGATTTAATTATTCCGATTTCGTATTAAAAGAACATTTAGCATTTTTATTTTCTGTTTGAGTTTTATTCCAACAAAAGACGATGGACACCGGGACGCCCTCAATATAATTGGATTATTGTTTTCTGTTTTAATTTGTAATTACAATATTTGTTTATTAAAAGTCTTTTCTTTCTGCGTCAGTTAGATTTAATAATTTTGTTCCGCAATAACTATTTTATTTTATTATACCTTTATTTCGTTTTATGAAAGAGCATCAAATAATTATTATTTCCTAAAGATTAATTATGAATAAGATAAATGTTTTCATTATTAATATTTAGAATGCATAATACTTCTTGCTAATAAGAAGTTCATTGATGTCGGCCAATTACATTTAATAATTACGTATCGTAAATATTAGCAATGCCTGCAGTTGAGGGTAGGTAGATATTTCCAAGAATTTTGAACGGGCGGAGCTACGGCGTTTATCTCTCGGTCGGGCGAAGTCGGGTGGCCGTTTACCCTTTCCAGACTTTCATTACTTTGCGCTGCAACTGTACAAACTAAACATTTTTTTCACATTCAGCTCTGGTGACAGATATCACGTATTCAAATTTGATTTTCTGGAGTAGTGGGATGTATACTTAGGAAACATGTTGATGTATTCCATAACCAATGTTTCACATGCAGATTCCATTATCCTACCAGGGCCGGTACCTCTGTGATCCTTGGCGCATATACCAACAGCACTTATCTTTGCACAAACTGTGGTAAACCTTTAGTGCTTAATCAAGTGTTTTAAGAAAGAACATACTCGCTTATTAAGTAAGGATATCTCTGTACTAAACTATTTGCCTGTATTCGTATTTTTTTTTCTATAAACGCTTTTTTTTCTTTATGCAAGAAGAAATGAAAGAATTTTGTAGTTATAGAACGATAAAGCATGAAATAGTACTCGCCTTTCTTCTTCTGAAATATTTTGGCTGCAGCTGTATCTGCAAATATACTCATACGATTTTACACTACACGGTATATGTTGCTTATTTTTGTGGCAAATGTATGCTTTTGCAGCAGTTTCTTTTTGTTGATTTTCCATTCGCTTTCATTACCCTTTCTTTTCCTGGCTCTTAATGGCACCTGAATGTTTCCGTCTGCACCATTTTCACTCGATCCATCCACATCATTATCGGATTTATTATTATCACTTTCAGGTATATAATCACTCTCTTCGTCGATTCCATATGGATCAGAAAGATCACGGATATCTGAAAATTCAAATGAAAACACACCTCTTTTAAGTTCTTTATCCAGACTAATCAAAGGCTACACCCAAAATTTTTATATATGTATACATACAGGTTGAATTTTACAACTAAGTGGATAGAAGTACCTTGGGTTAGTAAATTCGGACGAAGTCATGTAGGAGTAGGAGTAGAGGGGGTTCTTACGCTAGCGTGTATCAGTTCACGCCTCCAGTTCGAAGCGTGCGGGTTTTAGAGTTGTTTTTGAGCTACAAGTATATATTTTTTATTATAAAATAATATTTATTTTAATTGTTCTTTATTTTTCTTCAGTACAAAAATTCAATATGAATTATAGTGTACCTGAGAAAGTACAAATTATAAAGTGGTATTAACGAATTAATTTATTCAGAGAAAAATTTGTAAATCGACCAATTCCTTCTGCTACAACCATCCGCAGAATTAATAAAAATTTTGAAAGATATTTAATATATTTATTATTTCTTGACCAGAATTACTTTAAGTTTATTTTATTTTTATTTTCATTCTATAAAATCTTTCATTCAATTTGAGAAATCGTTTTTCTGTTACAAGAGAATCTTTTATTATGTTTTTATATTATCGTTGTGAGTTCTTTTTAATTTAACCATTATCAGAGAAGATTTTTCATTTATTAATTTCTGTTATGTTTATGGATGTATTGTTTAATTACAAACAATAATAATTGCGTTATGCAAATGTATTGCGGGAATTATAACAATATTGTAACAAGAATTATTGAAATCTTAGTTAAACTAAAATTATTAGATACGCGCTCATCGTTTCGCTTCCCAATGCGAGACAAGGCCGGTCGCCTCGAATACATCCGAGGCACTCGTCGCCAACCTACTTGCTTCACTCAAGCTGTATAAGCCCCGGAACAAGACAAATAAGTCACTTCACTTCTGAAAAAGATTACGACATGATGATCGAAACATCAATTTCTACAAACTTTCTACAACGCAGAGAACCCAAGAACCGACGGCCGTGAAAGCCTGAAGACTAAATTAAGCTAGACAATTTGAGATTAATCAAATGTTTATCAAGAAATTGATTATGCAAGCTCTGACATACAATTTTCTTCCAACGCTAACCCAAGGTACTTTTTATTGAAGACCCGATACATTGTAATGTTTGGAGTTAACCAGAGATACGGTGAAATTATGCTCAGGACGTTAGTACTACACTTATCGTTTATTCATTTCTTTTACATCTCATCGATCCGCGAGCGGTGTTTACACTTACGCGAATTACACTTACTCTGCCTGTATTACCTAACGCTCAGCTTATATTATATGGGTTGGTTGCAGTATACTAGAGGTGTATTTTAACCACTACAACATTTAATACCATGCACAGAGTGTTTCGTTCCTGAATCGTTTACTTTAAACGACTCGTTCATAAACGATAACACTAACCGACTAGGAAAAATGTAATGACCAGATGGCGCATTTGTTTTATTAGCAATAAATTTTAGTGAATTGTTACGATTTCTCTAGAATAATGACCTGCTTCCCTATTTCTCTAGGGTTGGCACAATTTCCACAAATTTAAGAAATTTTCCCCGGCAAACCTGATTTGAGTTCAAACCAGTCTTTTCTGATAAATCTCACTACGTTGCAAATATTTTTTAATTCTTCTTCGAAGTTTTTACAAAAAAAAATCTGATGCCAACTAAGAAATCCAAAATTTATTAGAATGTTTTGCTTTGCGAGTAAATTCTCATTTTTCAATGTAAAGAAAAAACTTAATTAAACATTCTTCTAGTGTAACGTAGTAATAACGTCTGTGAGTTAACAGCAAACTGCGACTCTTCTGTCTACATTGTCAAGGCTGTCAATTTGTTAATTACCAGTTTTTTTCTGCCTATTGTGATACTAACGTTCATACAGGACATCAAATATGTATTTTTACCATCAATTTTAATTATTTAAAAGTCAACATTATTTTAAGAATCTTAATTTGATGAAAATTCATGAATTGGATGAAATATATAAAATTTTGAGCTATTTGATTTTTTTCAAATACATAACTATTGACTTCCTTAATTATTTCACAGAAAAAGGCATTTTACCTTTTTTGCAAAAAGAATGCATTCATAGATGTTGATAATTGTCACTTTCCAACTAATATTTGGAAAAATTAAGAAAAACTAAGTGAATGTTACAATAATATAATATCATGGACAAAGTCATTATTTCTAATACCTTACAAATATATCTAAAATGAAATTATTCAAAATAGCATCATGAAATATTATTTAAGCTGAATTATAACTGCGTAATTATCAAAAGGCGCGTGCGTTACAATGTCAAGACAGCACACCTACATGATTATATATTTAGGAAATAAAAGAAATATATTAGACCAAGCTTTACTTTAGAACCATAGTCGTTATTCGACAAAATTTTATAAATGAAGCTTTCAACTTAAATAGTAGAATCGTTTTATCGATTTATTCTATTTAATATCAATCATGATGACATTTAGATTTCGATATCTCTTATAAAAAAATTATGTCCACAAGAACAATATTGGAAAATTCGGCCATGTTTTCAACGCGACAAAGTACAGCTGACAACTGACCCACTTAACAGCCGATGCTGACATCAACAAATTTCTCCGAGGACGTAATTACGTCATAAAAATAAACCAGGGACTATCAAACTGTTTCATCGTTCGCCAAAAACATTTATTATCTCTAATATTTATTAATCAATTGTTATACAAAAACTGCTTCATTCTATTACTTTTAATTTAATTTTCACTGGTTTCGTTTTTTGTATGAAGTCAAAAAACACCCAGTATACTTTGTTGCTTAATTATTTTATAAGCAATGCCAATATTGTATTACAGAAATGGTTCATATAGGAAATAATTGTTACAAGAAATATGGCAGAATTTTTCGTGTCTGGATATCGGTGATGCCAATGGTGTTTATCATGGAACCAAAGGACATACAAACAATTATCGGAAATAATAAACACACCGATAAAAGTTTCATCTATACTCTGCTTCATAATTTCATTGGTGATGGACTTATATCAAGAAATGGTAAGAAATTTATAAAAAAATTATTTCCAATTTTCTTTTATGAAAATTAACGCAGAAAATAAATTGTATTCTGATTAGTTAATGTCATATTTTTTACTAGGTATACGTTGGAAGCGTCATCGAAAATTAATCCAGCCCTCCTTTCACATTAATGCTTTACAATTGTACATCAGTAGGTTTTCAAAAAGCGCTGAACTACACCTAAGTAAATTGAAAGCTGCTGATAATACGGAAATTAACATCACATATTTCATCAACGATTGTGTTCTAGATATACTGCACGGTGAGTAATCTTTCTAATTTTAAAGCGAAAACGAAAGAAGGTTCGTTTTTAGACACCGTTCTAGGAATACCATTAGACGACATTGTACTTAAATCGAAATCTCCATTCAGAAAGTATTTTTTTTATTTGAGTTAAGAATTTTTAAGACCATTTTGTGTTTCAGGGGAGTGATTACGTTACCTACCAGAATAAAAAAACCATGGTTTTTAATCGAATCGATATATCAACTAACTTCTGTTGCGGAAAATGAATTGAAACAAAAATCCAAATTGCAAGAATACACGAAAAAGGTAACATTAGTTTAATTCTGAAAGTTCTTAGTGTGTTATGTCTTCAATAGGGACGTTAAGAAAGCTCGGGAAAGGTAATATTTACCGGGTTTGTAATTCTTAGGATATGATTTCTAAAGGCCGAAACATTGAGTTGAAGCCTGGTAAATATTAATTCCTAAATATAGCATTAGCATTCTGCACCCCTGTTGAACTTCTATTTATTAGTTAAAGCAATTTATCGACCATTGAAAATCTAAGTAATACTTTATTACTCCGGACACTTTTAATTGCTTTAACAACAGTTTCGCTGTATGGTTGGTCAAAAACCATAAAATGTTCTCATCAGAAAACAGATTTCGTTATTTATGATTCGCAAGAATCGTCATTATCAAAATGTGTGTGAGGCTCGAATACGCACAACCATTATGAACATTACAAAATGTTCTATCATTGTAAAGAGAAAAAAGAACGCATTACATTTTTCCAAAGCCTACGCGGCGATCCATAAGAAATACTAAAGTTAAGCTACATTTACATTCAATTTCATACAAAGTTTCGTGTTACGAATTCTTGTTGGCACAAAGTTGAATATAAATGTAGCTTTATTCATAACAGGAAACTTTGACGTATGTTTTCGTATGTTATCATACATTAACAGTTGTCTGCACATGCCGGCATAGAATTTTGTACTTATTTTAAAGTACACGTGTACGCACATAGACGTGTTACATCTGTAAGGTTCTGTTTCAAAGAAAATGGTTTCGTAACCACCACACTTTTGAAGTTTCGTAGTGGCACGAAATTCAATGTATACATGTAGCTTTAGGAGTGAAAGCACGGAAACGGAAAGCGAAAAAAAAAACAAAAACACATTTAAATTCTGCATAAAAAAGTACTTTTAAAATGTATCGAATACAACAATGAAGTTATTGCAAAAGAAGATTTTTTTTTTCGGTAACTCCTGATAGTAACTAAACGTCATTTTTTATTATATGCCAGTCTAATTAATCTGAATCTCAAATCTGTCTCAAACTTATACAATCGCGCACCTACATAACTCGAACCTCCACAACTCGAAATTTTCTATAAGTCGAAATTTACTGATGCGCCCTGCACCTTGAGTATACTTGCTATGAGTTTTGATTTCTCTAACTCGAAAATTTCTATAATTCGAACCTAATAATACGGCTCAATAACACAGGAATCTCTATAAATCGAATTTGATCTTGTCCATGAGTACGGTTGCCAACTCAAGTTTTCTCCGCAGGCGCATGCAATCTGTGCGGATATTTGGGAATCCCCGACGCAACGGAACCTACGTTTTGTATTCTTTTCGTATTCAATTTATTTAGTGTTCAGTGTTGATGAAAATGTACAGTGTTGATGAAATGTCGCCGCCGCGGAAACTTAAGAGCCTGACAATCGAAAAGAAAATAGAAATTTTAAAAGAAATGGAAAATGGAATTAAAAAAATGTTCGTTTAATATCTGTACCTCAGAGGCAAACTATGTTAAGTCCAAAATTAGCATTTTACAGGAGAAGCGTTTAAAGTTTTTGTTAATGAATTATGTTAAGTCACTGTGTAACTATTTGAGATAATCCTTTTGGAAATTGTCAAGGTAAGAAAAGTATTTTTCACACTTGATAGTTACATTAAAAGAAAAATACCTAGATTTTCTTTAAAGTGACTTAACATGATTTGGCCAAGAGAAAAATATTGTTATTTGGATTTAACTGTGTATTAACTCCAATAATGGAAAATAATACTTATGGAAATGTTAAGTTTATTAAACTTTTAATCAAACGAACGTACACAAACATTTTTAAGAAACTAAAAACTATTAAGCAGATACTTGTTTAATCACTATCTTCCGCATTGTTATCACCATGTGCAAGATTAATGTAGAAAGCGTGAAACACTTTCGGAATCCATTTTAATAACTTTTGTAAATGGTTATATTTTTTGTAGTAATACTTTTACGTCCGTCTTTAATTATTTCTAATTGATCGGGTATAGCTCCAGTTCGCCTCGTTCTTCTGTTGATATTTAGTTGTTTAAATTTTTTCAAATCGGTTTTATAAAAAACAATTCCAGGACTTTCTCTTCTTACTTGAAACTGTACCACTTGTGATATAAGAAAATCTTCTCCAGACTCATTTTTTTTTTCTCATAACAAATGGCGACGAAAGTTCATCACATAAGTTCTTAAAATTTAAAAAATCTTCGGTTTCCATAACAAAAACAGAGAATGCCTTTTTTTGTCGTACAGCATCTAGCCAGTTGCTGCCAATCCCATGGAGTAGCTATTTTAAACTTTCTTTCTTTCCCTTCCTATTAGCGAGTGAATCGCATCAGCTTCCAAGTGTGTGTGCCCTCTGGCAAGAAACTTATGATTTATTATGTTTATGTTAGGTTTTATCTTTAATATCCAAAGATAACACATGACCATTTGTGGCATTTCTATTTTATGAAGGGCAGTTATCCGACCAAACGCACAGCTCCGTAATGGTGTCTGAAATATCACATATTTCAACCCAACTCATTCCCTCCACGTCCATCTATGCTTTCGTCCCACATCATGCAATAGGATTTTTGTAAAGTTGAGTCATAAATTACTAAATTGTACGTCCAAAGTTTTAATGAATAAAAACTCTGAGAATTTGAAAGGTCTAGGGTTGGCAAACATTTTTCTAAGTCTATCATGACTACTTTTTCAAAATTGTTCTTCTTTGAACGGTCTTTGTCTTCTGACTTGAATTTACAACGGTTACTAGCATCTTCCACATGTTGATCATATTGTTGTTGCAAAATAACTCGATTTTCTTGAGTATCCACTTCTTGCAATTTCAACTTAAAGCTTAAATATTACAAGTATCATTGGCAGGCGGTTTAAATGCAAAATTGAATTCATAGTTAAAATTTTCAGAATATAACCATTCTTTGGCAATACAGTCTTGACTAACGTTATCTGCTCAGTCTTCCAAATATAAGGCATACATTCTTGCTATATTGAGGTGGTTTCCCAAGTATGGCTTTTTTGTTCTTTCACGGGAATAGTGAGATTCGTAAGTGGGAAACCGGGAAATGTGGTTCCGTACGCTATTACGAATTTCCTCAGATATTTTATTGATAGGAGGATGTTTCCCTCTTTTATCAGGGGATATGAAACCACCATCTCTTTTTTTAGTAATTGCAGTATCAACTGATTGCTGCGAAATATTAAGTGTGTTTAAGAAAAATGTTTTGCATACTGTTATATGTTTGCCGTCAACTTCGAAACAGTATTTGTTAGTAAACTGTCTCTTGCCTTCACGTAAATTATTTCTTTCTCGTCTTCTTTTAATTGCCATTTGGTGTACATGAGATGCTATATACTGCCTCTTCATATCCACTTTTCTGGTGAGTCCAAAATTGTCCGTGAATTCTTTGACGAACTTCTTTTATAGCTTCTTTGCATTTTAACTTACATCCTGGTTTCAGTGATCTTTTGTCAACAATTCTGTTTGTGTTTGTAGATCTTCTCTTTCTAGTATTTGTTCTTTTCTCTCCGTCCTTCTGCTCTTCTTCGCCGATAGCTTTACTCGAATCTTCGCTACTGGTACTAATTTGCTCTTCAAAGGTTGGATCAGTAATACTATCATCACTGTCGAAATCAGTAGTTGGGTGTACAACATTATTTTCCGATGATAATATGCTATCATCTGCTACTATGTACTATGCTACCCATCGCCATTCTTCCGACACTTTCAAAGGTTTTTGAGAAAATTATAGCACAACAAATTATTTGTTTCTTTGAGAAAAATCGTTACTTTTCTGATAGGCAGTTCGGTTTCCGACAAAATTGCAACACAGGGCATGCTTTAAAGTCACTTATAAATTTTATTATGGAGAACATGGAAGATAAAACAGCTACAGATGTGTTATTTTGTGACTTAACAAAAGCTTTCGATTGTGTCCCACATGAACTTCTATTAGATAAACTTGAACATTACGGTTTTCGAGGCGTTGCTTTCAAGTTGATGGAGTCCTATTTATCAAATCGGCAACAGTTTGTCAGTCATAAGGATTTAAACAGCGACATTATTTCCATAAAAAAACGGAGTTCCGCAAGGTTCAATTTTGGGACCCTTATTGTTTATAATTTTTATAAACGATTTGCCAAGCTGTCTTTCCTGTCACACAACCCTTTACGCTGACGATACTACATTAGCAGTGAAACATCAAAAATGGAATACGACTGCAACTATATCCACAAAAGCATAAGCTGAAGACTGGTTCTACGCTAATAAATTGTCTCTAAATACTCAAAAAACAGTCGAAATGACTTTCACATCTCACAAAAAAGCAGCAAAGAGTCATACTAAATTTTTAGGAGTCACCATAGATACATTTCTGACTTGGAAACAACACATTGATCATCTGAGTGGAAACCTTGCAAAAGCCATATACGCGATTAAGAGAATAAAAGCTGTGACCAATAAGAAAACTGCAGTAAATGCCTACTATGCTCTCTTCTATTCCAGAATGTCTTACGCGGTTGAAATATGGGGCCATTCAAAGCATACTGAAAAAATTTTAATCTTACAGAAGAAGGCATTACGAGCTGCAGAAAATGTACCTCCTGATACACACTGCAAACCATTATTTAGGGAAAACAGAATGCTTACGGTAATATGTCATTATATCTACAGGCAAATATTAAACATAAAAGCAAATAGTTCCTTGCACATTACCCGAGAAGAAAAACATGGTTTGAATCTTCGAACAAAAGATACTCTGCATATAGATAATTACAGATTGGATAGCACCTGTTCCCTTCGAATCGGTTTGGATCTATGTAATAATTTGCCGAAAGAATTAACAAATTTAACTATGCATAAATTTAAAATACAATTAAAGTCCTACCTAATTGAGAAATGCTTTTATAGTTTAGAGGATTTTTTTAGTGACGAAAAAGTATCTACATAAATTTAAATTAATTGTGAAACGATTGATTTTTGTCGCTGTTTTTATATTTTGTATTAAGTACTTTTTTGTAATACATTACCATTTTGACTTAGCCTAGCATTGTCATCCAATAGGCAATAAATACTATTATTACTATTATTAAAATACCAGATATGGCATAATTTAGGTAACGCCTTTACATTTCCACAGTGATCCAAGCCTGGACGACTTTTTAGACAATGTTTATTTTATCTAATATCCGTTTTTGCAGATTTTAGAAATACGACGTAAAACAACTTCTAGGATTGACCATAGTCTCGTTGATGCTTTCATAGAAATTTCCAAGAACGATCCCGAATTTACAGATGACGATATAATCAACGAATTATGCACTTTCATGCTGGCGGTAAGCTAATTTTTCAACTACGCAAAAGTACTTACTTACCATTATTTTACAAATTTTGTTGCAAATCGGTTTTGATCGCAGTGGACCCCTCGAGCATCCTGTTTCGGCCCTATTTGAGTCCTCGTCAGCAGAAGCGTAGCTCGAGACTGCAAACCGACCTGCAAACTAAACCGACCTGTCCAAGGTTATTCGCAAACGCGATGTAATAATAATGAATAGTTTGAATCTCGACATCCTGCGATCACTTTTTGACACAAATAGAGCCGAAACAGCTGTACAGAGGATACTCGAGAGATCCACTGCAATCAAAACCGATTTGCAACAAAAATGTTAAAAACTTTCAAGATGCTTTGGCAGCATGCTTGGCTGCCTTTTATGGAGTGACTTATTAAGTAGCAAACTAGCTGCAATTTGTCATTTCCTATACAAAGTTGTGTCAAAAAGTGATCGCAGGATGTCGCGATTCAAACTATTCATTATTTTACAGTTTACAGTTTTTTACAGGGACAGGATTCTGTCGCAGCTGCCGTTGCTTTCGCTTTATATTATTTAGCCAAACACCAGGACGTCCAGGAAAAAGCATGCTCAGAATTGCAAGATATATTCGGCAATTCAGCTAGACCAATATGTTTCGAAGATGTAAACCGCATGAGATACCTAGAACAGTGCATCAAAGAAACTCTAAGATTGTGCCCGAGTGTTCCTATTTTTTCTAGAACGCTGTCCGATGACGTTGTTCTAGGTAAAGCTCTTAAGTACAATAAATAACTTGAATAACTTACATTTTATTTTGTAGACGATTATACACTTCCAGCTGGATGTAACGTTTTGATATCACCTTATGTAACACACAGACTTGCTCATATATATGAAAACCCGGAAAACTTCGAGCCCGCAAGGTTTGCGCCGGAAAACTGTGAAGATCTCCATCCCTTTGCTTACTTACCATTCAGTGCCGGGCCCAGAAACTGCATTGGTTTTAAATTCGGGCTATTAGAAATTAAAGCCATATTAGCGACGTTCCTACTTGCTTATAAGCTTTCACCCTGTCCTGAACGAGACTTCAGTTTTTTTTATAGGGTAACACTTAGAGCTAAAGGTGGAATATGGTTGAGACTGCAAAAAAAATGATTGGTCTCATAAAAGTACAATGATAAATTAAAGTATTCATTATTCATAATTTGTACCTGTATGTAAAAGTTTTATTAGTAAATATAAATGTAAATAATTTCAAACTTAAAACTTAAAAATATATTTGCAATTGGATCATGTTATGTGGTGTAGACGGGCCTGAATTTCTTTTTATATTTATCAATTTTATGTGATTTGATAAAAATTCAGAAATTTGAGAAAAGAATTGAAATCGAATTATCCCGACGCTCTTACCATTTTGTAGGAAGGGTCTGTTAATTAACCCTTCTTACTGTGGCCGCGGAATTTTTAATGAGAAAGAGGGCCTCTACTAACTTCTACTTGTAGAGGTGGCCTTACTTTCAATAAATGAGGATTTTTAGATGTCATTATAATTTGGTAAACTATCAAATTCCAATTATTTACGCTGTCACAACCGGAGTTTTAAAGGGACACCGGACCCTAAAGCTAAGCCTCATTTATTTATTTAAGATTTTCATTTTCCTGGAGGCGTGTGGCTACTTAAGACTCAGAAGCTGTTTAAAGTAACTTCAGAAAGAAAACTATATCCAAAATAAAAGATTGATGTTAGGGACAATATTTGAGTATATTGACTAAGAAAATACAATAATAAAAATAATTCAAACATGACCTACCAGGCAGGATAGTTTGATTGGAGGACTCAGCAGCAGAGGACCTCGCTACAGCCTTCTTAGGGTTTTGTCTGCTTAAAAAGGAGGGGTCTCCTACACAACTTTCACCTTGACCAGGTAATTTAAAAAAATATACACTCGCGGAGCAAATTTAAAAGAATAATAAAAAAACAAAGGACGCAATTTAAATTTTGAAATAAGAATGGACACAGTAGAGAAAACAAAATACTAAATTTTTAGTTAATGATCTTCGTTTCAAACGAGGGTTAAACCAATAATTTTGAAAACTCAATTACTTAATTTTTTTAAGAGGAACCTCAAACTTCTCTCGGAAACGGCCCGGTGAACGTTAATTAATTTTCGAAATCCCTCTCTTCCGTGGGATCGTATATGTAAACAAATCCCTCCCGAGAGGTGTCTTGAGTTGCCTACATCAAGGTGCAAATTGATCCAATTTTGACCGTTCTTTTTGTTTTCGCACGTGCGGGCGTCAACTTCGTTTTCACGCGTGAGATTTGCTGACGAAAGATTTATTTATCTAAATTACCTTTAGATAACTCTTAAGGAGTATGTTTGGGTTAACTGGCCTGGGAATCTGTTTACGTTAGGATGAAGTTGAAAATTTTTTTTTTAATTTTCGAGTATTTACAGTGGAACGATTAGTATAATAATGTGTTTAAATATTCTGACTTATTTCTTAAAACCGGAAGTATACTTGAGTATTCATGAACAAACTAGTTACTGCAACCCAAAATAATATTACAAATAAAGTTTTATAAATGTTTTTAGTTCGGTTTAAAGTACAGGCTAAGCCAAATTCGACACTTTTAATAAGAAACACCTATTTTTAGAAGAGTTAGACAAAAACTGAGCTCCTGGAGCTCGATTTTTAAGACAAAATTAATGGTGAAAACCGCATTTCGATATCTTGTACCGCTTAGAAGTTACAGGGTGTTTTTCAAAATTCTACGATTTCTAAAAACCTTTATAACTTAACTTGAAAGTTGCCCCACCTACTGGGGATGGGAGTCGCGATTGGTATCATTAGATAGGTCCCTTCGGGTCGAACAAATTGTATTCACAACGTTTTTTGATCCGATGCGTAGTTTTCGAGATATGGCGTTGTATCAAGATAAAAACTCACCCGGTGTATCCCTCTTCACGTCTCTCTTGTTTTATCCTAATCCTACTCTATATCACAATCCCTCAATGTACATATTTTGAAAAAATTTAATCCTTATTGGAAAACCCGTTACATAAATAATACAGATACATTAAATATATATTTTGAAATCTAGATAAACTACAATAAATGCAATATAGTATTTGAAATAAACACAAATATTTAAACAATTCATAAAAAAACTGGAATATCATTATATGCAATTAAAAAATTAGTAATACTTAGTTTTTAAGCAAAACATATACCAAAATAAAAAGTATACATATATAATCTCCGTTCACTTTTGTAATGAGTAACTAATTGTGATCTTGTGTTCTTATGTTACGATTGGTATTGCAGATGAAATTTTATTAATCAAATTTTCTTTTGTCACAATTTAATTGTCAATTACAAAATGTAATTTTCACATTTAGGTATAATGCATTCAATAAAATGTTCGAAAAGTATGGGGAAGTTAGCAAAAAATCCAAAATCACAGCACGAAATGAAATCAACATAATCTAACAAGTCAGGTAAAAGTTATTAAATCGTGTAACTTTAGTTACTCATTACAAAAGTGAATGTACTTTATAAATATTACATAGCACCACATATTTCGAATTTAATTTTTATTTAAAGCATCAGACCCAACACTACATACATAGATCTTTGTCTCATCTTTTTTTTTTTTTAATTTAAAGTAATTATCTCAAACGGACACTGAAAATGGCACAAATGCTCAATGTTTCACTATCGCTTGATAGCTTCATCAGGAACGAAACGTTAAGCACTTGTGCCATTTTCAGTGTCCGTTTGAGATAATTCATTACACAATTTCACCGGACAAGAATCTACCTTAATTACTATAATATAGGTATTTTCAGAACAATTACAATAAATTCGCGCACGTTAAAATTTACATTTAATATTATTTTGTAACGTCTACCCATTATTGGCGATTAATTGAAACTAATTTGTTACTAGCTAAGTTAAATAGCTGTATGTTATTAAATAATCATAAATCACATTTATTAAATGTGGTTCTTAACTGATCATCAAAACTGGAATTCTTATAAAATTATGTAGAGTAATTAAATGCATGGATTTAAACTATAAGTAACGAACATTAAAATGCATATCAACTGTAAAATTAAACAATCTAGTCACCTCAAGATACAATTTCACTGTTACAGCGCATTTTTAATTTATAATTTAAGAAAAAAATTACGCAACAATTAATATTGGCATGTAAAATTTAAATTCATCTCCCTTAACTGCTATATTTACAAAGAAAATATATTTTAAGAAATGTAACTATTGATTCTTTACAAAATTATAACTAAAACTGTATGACGTCCTACATAAATGTGATAAATTGGGTATATATAATTTGTATTCGATAAAATACTTACATTTAGCTTTCCAAAATCTACAAAATATTCACCAAGAACAATAATTTAAATTTTGACGTCTTATTCTCGCTTAGAACAAACAGAAACTAACATAAATATCTAGATCACATACACACAAACCTCTATTGCCAGCTGCAGCAAATATTAATAAAAAAATAAGAGGTAAATTTAATTACATATCAAGGCTCCCAATGTATCGAACCTCTCCCCTACTACAAGGTGAATTTTGCTAGAATATCCAAACTCGTTTCACTTAATTTTATTTTACTGTGAAGAATTTAGCAAAATAGACAAATTATTGAACAAATACAATCATGTCGGCTGACGTTATTAATATTTTGTCACTGTGACTAATATCCGTTCTCGATCTTTTTAGATTCAGGGTAGGCCATGTTAGGGTGACATTTTTGTTGGTATCACTAAAAAATACATTTGTCAGAAAATTGATTGACGTTCATTTTTAATTTTATGGTTATATTACAAAAAAACAATTATGGGATTAATGCCTCCGCTTATGATTTTTTGGTATTTTGACAGGATTATAAATAAAAGATGTATTTGTTATAGGTTATTATTTACTTAAATTATTCTACCGTAGTCCACGTTATTTACGAATTGGCAATACATCCAGTATAGGTGACGTGACACTGTCATTTTGTCATGTCAGATTTTGACTTCCATTAAAATACATGTACGTAACCTAACGAAAAAAAAACATAGCCCTCTATAGTCTAAAAAGATCGTGATTGAAATATATGTAGGTACTGACAAACTAATTAATGCAATATTAATTAATACTATTTGTACTTCATACTTCATCATTGATAAGACGCGATCTACCAACTGGATATGCTTCTGGAACTTTGGATGCAGCAAAAATCGATTATTCTACGAATCCTAGGAATCGTATGGGCTACTAAATATTTTAGACCGTACCTATATGGTCGAACTTTTAATATTGTTACTGACCACAAACCTTTAACATGACTGTTTAGTATCAAAGACTCCAGATCCCGATCGATGCGATGGAGACTTTAGACGAATACGATTATAAAATGAATTACAAGAAAGTTTCTTCAAATAGTAAAGCGGATTCGCTGAGCAGAATTTATAAAAATAATGTGAAAACAGAGAATAAATCGTACGAAGAATATTTGAAACATATCGAAGAAAACGTGGTCGTAAATACCAATGTAGAAGAAATAGAAGAAGACACTTATTGCTCCTGAAGAATTTAGTCTTACACACTGCATAAGTAAAGACTTGGAAATGAAGAAAGGAATAGCAAAACAGTTCAAAGAAAAATTCGAAAATGTTACTGATTTTGTCAACTCAACAACCTGAATTAGGAAAAATTTTATTTTTGAAACAAGCCATCCTTGAAGTTTGGCCCTTTTTTTATCGGATTATAAAAGCTTGATCTACTTTTAAAGGCGATTCGAAATAAAGCATACTATACAGTACGTTCGGTTTAGAAAAACATAATTTTGGATTGGCATAGTCACACGAAACACTGCAATTGTAAATCATTATAAATCATGCAAAAACAGTTTGTTAAATACTCAATAGATGACACTTGCATGCACAAATTCGAAACTGAATAAATAAATTTAAAGTGGCGTCCGGACACGATAATGTGACGTAAGGTTATAATATGCTGTTAGTTCTCTTTTTAAACTTTGCTTACTAATGTAGGAACCATGCACATGCGAGGACAGCGCCACCAGTGGCCATATTGTGCATTAGTGATATGAAAATACGAGTTTTTCAAATGACTAATATACAGGGTGTTAGGTAATTGACTAGACACCTGCAAAACCACGTATGGAGAACACTCTGTACAGTAAAAAAGCCTTTACATTCGAGGGTGTTCCGGCTTTCGTTTTCCCGGAAAAAATTCAAACAAAAATCGATAAAAATTGTTTCGAAACCACTGATTGTCTTATCTACTGTTACACCCATGTGCCGAACGCCATCCGGGCGGGCGATCCCTTGCCATAAATTCCCAGATGGTTTATTGTTTTATGACAAGAAAATAACGCACGTTCAGAGTCTTAACATATTTCGGAGTGTGCAGGTCAGGAACAAAATGAATGCATACACAAATCACGAACTTGTTGACATTATTCTGACGTATGGCGAATGTAGGGGCAATGCACGTGCTGCAGAGCGTAGATATCGCCGGCGGTAACCCCAGCGTCGTACACCGAATTGTCAAACAATTGTTGCAACGGGCAAGAAACACGGGACATCTTCAACCATCACATCACGACGCCGGAAGACAACGACCACTTGATGTAGATGAAATCATTCTGGAATGGGTTAATAACGACCCCACAGTCAGTACACGTCAAATCGCTCGTGAAATTGGAGTGTCGAATTGGACAATTTGGCAATCTGGCTCTGTAAGTACTATCAGCGGTTCTCAATAGTTCGCTCTTTTTGCATTTTTTCAAAATGTACCGAAAATCCGGCATATTTGAGTACTTTCTGATCCCATATGACACCCTTCATTTACAGTTTTAATTTGTCCGAGCAATAACCTAACACCCCGTATATTTTAATTTTGTAATGATTTTCATACGAAGAAAGTCAAATATTATGTATTAAAATCGTAAATTGTCATAAGAGTGATATTATTCCCATGGAATAAGCCTCAAGAAATGTTTTCATAACACTAACTCACATGTCACCAAGCAAGGTGGCGCTGAACGCAGAGTGTGCATGGTCCTTATTACTTATATTTACGGGTTTCTGTTTTCCACTCTGCTATTGTAACAGTAGCGCCACCACATATTTGGTGAGCTGTCTCCACACTAAGACTGCGTTTGTCACTGTATAGTAAAATCATATCAACCGTTGCTATGTACATGTATTTTTATTATAAAAATTAAAATTGTGTAACTGGCAATATAGAAAGTGTTAGGAAAGAGTTTATACATGTATTTCGGCCTTATTGGGCCTCATCAGAACTCTGTACCTTAAAAAAATTTGGTTTATTGAAAAAAAAAAAAAAACTCTTTCCTAACACTTTCTATATTGCCAGTTACACAATTTTAATTAATTTTTATAAAAATTAAAATTTTTGAAAAATAAAGTGCTGCTTAATTCAATTGGCGCAAAATATTTTACATGATTGCATGAACAAACATACAATGAACTTAGGAATCTTCTAGAAAAGGATCTTGATACGAAAAAAAAACATAGTTGTGGCTCAACTTCAATTTTTATCAAAGTACGAGACTGAGCAACAATCAATCGCTTATTTTGTAGCCACGCTTAGAACAAATATTGACAATTGTGATTTACATCAAATTGCGAGAGTAAAGCGTCGATTGCAGATGATTTTTGCCGAACACAATTCAATCGGGGAATTAGCATAAAGGACAGCGATGCAACTTCAAGTCCAGATATCAACAACATAAATAATAACTCAAATTGGGTATCGATGTACAGTAACACAATCAAGTTCCATTTACAGCATCAATTAAATTGATGAGATTATCACAACATATCCGGATATTTTCGAAAAAACGATAGGATGTGTTCCAAACTTCAAGATACCTCTTGAAACTTCGAGAGAAAGCGAAAACATTTTTTCATCGAGAGGGAAATTCCTTATGTGCTTTTCAGTCGGGTCGAAAAAGAGCTGGAGTCTCCCAAAAAAATGGAATTATTACGAAAACGGAAACAAGTGACTGGGAATCTCCCCTCGTAGTTCTACCGAAAGAGAATGGAGTACGGCTGTGCGTCGATTACAAAATTAGCGTAAACAAACGACTTATGGATGCTCATTACCTAATCCGAAAAATCCAAGACATACTCAATAGTCTTCTTCACGGTTCTCGTTACTCTGCCGACTGGATTTATATAAAGCATATCTACATATTCCGGTTGATGAACAGTCAAGCGAAATTCACACAATATCAACACATCGAGGAACTTATCCCATAAATCGACTTTCTTTTGGCATACTAAACGACATCATCGAAATTCAACAGAATCATCGACCAAGTCCTCAGAGAGATACCGAAAACAGAAAAATATTTTCACATCATCGTACAGGAGCTTCAAAGAAGGAGTGTAAGATAAATTTGTCTGCTTGTCTTAAGCAACTACAAATTTGACTTATATTTGAATCGCCGGAAATGTTCGTTTTTTTAACAACGTATTTAATTTTGGAGATATTTCATCGAATTCAACAAAATTTTGAAATCGCCTGTGAAAATTAAAGCTGTCATCGAAATCCCGAAGCCAAAATCATCGAAGGAAGTAAAAATATTTCTCGGATTGGTAACATTCTATTCCCGTTTAATGCGTCAACAATCATCGCTCCGTTACGTCATCTACTGAAGGATAACGTCATTTTCAACAAAATGTGAAGTAGCTTTCAGGAGGTTAAAGCAAGGAATCGTGAATGAGAGAGTGAAGTATGCAAAACTTCCTTGAATGACATCAGCATGATTACAGCGATATGCAACTTTTTTTATCAGAATTCTATTATAAAATAGTATTCAAGAAGGGTTCCAAAAATACGAACGCAGACTTTGTCACAGCACCATTAATGAAACCAGAGCACTATACATCGATGCTATATTAATGAAGAAGTTTCCCTGCTTTATGAAGAAACAATCGACAAGATCTTTACTCCACAAATCACATTCGAATCTATTCGAAACGAAACACAAAAGGATCAACATCTTTCAAAAATTCTACAGGAACTCCAGGAAAACAGCACAACTAGGGTTGATAACGATATAATATATTGATAGATTAGAAATATCGATATATCCATTGAATATAACGATATTTTAATTTCGATATTTTTCAAACCTTTCGATATCTGTTTTTAGTTTATGCAAAGTTATAGCATTTTCCAATGGTTGCACTAATGTGTGTATTATCAATACCTAATGTTTTATTTACTTAAATTCGATACTTAACAATACTTAAACATATTAATGAACAGTTTAAATCGCGATATCCTTTTTGACCTAACATTGCATTAGAATTGACAAATTGCAGCCAGTTTGCTACTTAATAAGTCATCAATGATGACTCATCACATACAAGGCGACCAAACGTGCTGTCAAAGCTTCTGCTGACAAGGTCCCAAATAGGGCCAAAAGAAACTACAATCAAAACCGATTTGCAACAAATTTTTTAAATATTTTATGTACCTACATACATACATTTTAATTGGAAATTTGCAAGAAACGTGGAATATTTATGAACCGTGAAGCTCAATTAATAATTTGTTAATGCTGACAATAAAGGATTCATTACCATCCTATGATAAGAAGCGACTACACATTTACATGTGCATAGGATGCTCATTTTAAGCCGTGACTACCCTGAATACTTTATAATATCAACTCAGATATAACTTCGTGTTTTCATAATGTACTAAATGAATGAAAATATATAGGCGTCACTATTTAAAATTATCACCTTGTACATGTATCGATATATTGAATGTATCAATATATGATTTGCGATATATCATTTGATGGATGTATCGACATATCATTTTATGGATGTATTGATATATAATTTTAGCGTACCATCCCTAAGCACAACAGAGTCAGAATTCCCCACTGATACCACAACGAATCGTGATTAGTTTTACTTTACAGGCTTCGATATTGAACGAACTCCATCGGATGTTTGGTGTATAGTATGAATGAGTATGATTCATACTGACACATTATCAAAAAATGTAGGCTTCGTTAAAGCATATTTTGCAAAAAAAGCGTACATCTTTGTAAGCTAACAGACAGACCCAATGTATCCAGGGAAGTACGTTACTTATAATTGGGCAACAAAAATATTTTCCTGTCTAATTCCTTAGAGAAAAACGTGTTTAAACCAGTCCTGTTGTACTTATTGATGTCACTGTGCACAGAAATCCGCTCGATTATTCAAGTTTAACTATATCAAGCATGTAAAGCAAAAATCATAAGAACATCAAGAACCACATCAATACATACTGTTTAATGATTAATACTGTTCTTTACTTTGAAGTGACTGGTAATAGTTAGCAAGTACATTCCATGCTTTCGATGCCATGAAACCCTCTGGTGGAGACTCTCCTTCCTTTGCTAAACGCCTCATTCTCGTTCCAGAAATGAAATCAAAGTCTTCTTTTCGGAGTGGATCAAAAAACGCCATTCTCTTATTCTTCATATCATAAGCTGCCACTCTGAACGGGATAATTTCAAGCGTGTTCAATCCTGGCGCCATCTTTAATACTCTTCCACCATGTGTGACGTCATATAAATTACCATCTGGAGATATTTTTTTTCCTAAAATAATAAGCTTAGGGGATATATTTGTTTTGACAAAATGTATAATTAAAATAACATGTATGTATAAATATCATCGTTCAGTACTAGCTAGAACCCCAAAATTATTCAGAAAAAATCACCTAAAGGATGAGGAACGCCAGCTGGGTCTCTCCCAACGATATAGAAATTAGCTCCTGCGTTCATACGAGCTTTTGCATGCCACTGAACTTCGGTAGGTCCAGCATACATCATTGGACTTGGGAAAATGGCCAGTACTGTAGATGACTTATCCAACAAGTCCTCATCTAACACTGCTTGGTGTTGTAATATTCTTGTGTGCAAAGGGACATCATCGTCTTTCACCCAACCACCTAACGGATGCAACAACAAAACTGGTCTCTGAAAACCTCTCTCCTGCAGCTGTTTCTTTGTGTCAGACATCAACAATGCATGGCCATTATGGATGGGGTTGCGGAGCTGAAATGCGAACACTGCATCTGCCTTCATTTCCTTGAACTTAGCTCTGAGTTCTCTCGGTGTCAGTCGGTATTCATCCAGACCATCATGCCAGCGAATGCGATGTAACACCTCCAGATCTCCTCCGACTAACCAATCTCCTGATTCGTAAATCATCTTGATATAAGGGTGATCTTCATTTACTGTTCCAAATTGTCTGGCTGCTCGTTCTTCTTTGCGGTGGTAATAAAACTCGGGCTTTCTCATTATAGCAACAAAGGTATCTTCATAGCATAAAGATATTGCAGAATAACCATCTAATTCCTGTTTCTGTTCTATGGTGATGGCCAAGACTATTGGTATGCTTTGGCTAATACTGTTGTTGTTATCAACAAGGCAGTTAAAGTGTTGTGCTTGCAGATATTGATCTTCCCGCATGAAGCCCTTCAGTGGGTAAGCCCAACCTTCACTCAGAACCTAAAATTTAAAAAAAATTAGTAAATTATTCCTCTTAAATAGGTGTACGAAGAGATAAATATTATTTAAAAATATATTTAAATCTATTTAATTATTTCAGTAATTTAAAATACGTTAATTATAGTATAAATATGAATAAATACCTTAAATGAAATTAAATACCAGTAAATACGATTAAATACCATTCAAACACAAATCAATAATTTCAAATTTTTGGTAAATTCCTTTAAATTAAATTAAATGTGAATAAATCTTTTGAATAACTTCAATGTCGGCAAGAGGAAGGGGTGCTCGGGTGGCACGTAGCGCGAAAAATGTTACAAGAGGCGAGAACTGCAATGCAATATAATTTCATTGTGGAGCATTGTAGTGTATCTGAGAAAGTGACGTAAAATCTCACATAAAATACTACTCTTTGTAAACGGTAAGTTATTCTTTTTTAAATACATATATTACGTATCTAAATTTTCTTAATTTGAAAATATCATCACAAAAAGAATAAATAAAAACAAATAACTATTTCACCAGTATTTCAAATAGTTTTCTTGAATTTTTTATATTGTAGATCAAGATGGGTACTGAGAAAACATTTAACATAATTGATGAATATAAAAAGATTGAGAATATAGTTCTCCCAGGCTATTTGAAACGCATTTTAACTTTTGCTGGATTCGATAACCAAGTGAGTTTATTAAAATTTAATGATCCACAAGATATCAAAACTCTAGAAGAAATAGGAAAAAAAAACACGTTCTAAAGATTTTTAAAGCGTCACCAGAAATTTTTTTCATATTACCGGGCTATAAAAAAGTCATTACTGACATGAAAGATTACAAAGATTACATACCTTACAAAAAATATAACCTATTTATTTAGAAAATGACATTTCGTCAAATATTTTAACCTGTTTCTAATAAAATAGTTTTCACTCTATGAAAAAACTGAAAAAAGTCCCAATCTTTCTTTGACATCTCCCGTTTTTATTGATTTCAGCTGTATGTTCTCTCCCTCCCAACACGCTCTAGGAACTTGGAAAATATAGTGGGAACAAAAACTTACACAATACAGAATACTTAAATTATAAAACATCAGCTGATTTTTTTTTTTAATCAACTTTTGCCATGAAATCTGGGCAGCATGTCTTAGCTTCCAGTGAAAAGTACGTCCTTGATGCTATGTTATAGTAAAGCTAAGAGAATTTCCACAATAAATGAATAAGAAATATTTGGTCAGCAAATTCATATGGTTTGGAGATAAAACATGTTCTCTTTTCAGATTTTTGATACGGTTCATATCAAATAAATCAAGCAAGAAAAATGTGCTAATCGTTAACATTTACAAAACACATTCATTTTGCAATTTTGAAATTTGTGATCACGCTTCGGCAACTTTCTATTAGTTGGTTCTGAAGCGCGAAATTTGAAATTATCAGTAATAAACCGAATATAAAAAACAAAATTTTATTAAAATAAATTCTGTCATACCATAAGTATTTCGCCCAAATCGCCTTCCACTAAATAGCTAAATCGCCTAAATTATCGCCCATCCCAAAATATAAATTTTTAACGCAAGATTAAAAAACACGTCGCCCAATTTGCAATAAATCGCCCAAGTTGGCAACCCTGGTAATTAGAGTTGATTTAATATTCATTTATGACGTCACATCGCTGAATCGATGGAATAAATCAGATGAAAAAAGAACACGCCTCGAGTCTGTCTTGATGAAAATGGTGGACATTTGAAAACTCTTTTTTGAGCTTTATGACATTTCCTTCAACGAGAAAAGTGAGGTTATGACATACATTAATTAAGTTTCAAACAAGGCTGGTTCACAGCCAACAATTCACAGCCAACTATAATTACTACTGACATCACCCACTGTTGATTAGGAAATATCGACTTTGCTCTAATTAAACCAGGCTAAATTCGCAAATTAAGCATTTCTCCAAACTGCCAAGCAGCGATGTGCAATGTTGATATTGCTTGGACAATGCAGACCCTGCACACTGTATGGACTTTGCCACAACATAACCAGTGATTCAAAAAAAAATTCATCAATATGTGCCATGATAAATAAAGATAGATGTAACATGCATGTCTGAGATATTACAATCGGTGACATTACAAAACTACATTTGTCAGTTCTACCAGATTAATTTATCTTTTGATTATTCTCTCACATTTCAACATTATAGCATACACTAATCACTAAAAATGTTAGAAATATGTTTTAGAAGCAAGTGAAGAAATTGATGGTTTGTGGATTTACTTAACATATAACGTATTTAAAGATTCGGTATAGATTCAACATTCAAACTTTATATTCAGAGTAATTTTTTTTGTGGCACACTGATGAAATTTTTTTTAAATCACTTGTTATATATATCTTACCTGTACCCACTGAAGATCAATTATATTAATATTTAACCTAGGAAGTGATGCCGCTTCTTCATAAGCAGCATTTAATCTACATTCTGGTATGAACAGCTCTTCCACAAACTCTACATTCTCACTATCAAATGGGATAATGCCATTTTCCTGCAACATTTCGATAACTTGTTGAGTAGACTCTTCAACAGATGAATCAACAGTCTTCACAACTAACTCAGGGTGTTCTGGTTTCTCATATGGTTGATCAATACCGGTGAAACCCTTAATGTCCCCCTTTCTGGCTTTGAGATATAATCCTTTCGTATCTCTCTGCTCACAGATGTGCAGAGGAGTGTCGACAAAAACTTCAAAGAATGGCAAGTCATTATCTCGATGTATTCTTCTGGCTACTTCACGATCCTCAGCAAACGGAGACACAAAACTACATAGGCATACTTGACCTGCATCTGCAAACAGCTTGCCTACTTCGGCTACTCTGCGTATATTTTCTTCACGGTCTTGCTTGGAGAAACCAAGGTCTTTATTCAGACCCGTCCTCATATTATCACCATCTAATCCATATGCTGGAATTCCTCTCGATATCAAGTATGCTTCCAGTTCAAAAGCAATGGATGTCTTTCCGGCCCCTGAGAGCCCTGTAAACCACACTGTGCAACCTCGAAAGCCACGAAGATGTCCGAGGACTTGACCCCGCTTAGCTCTGGAGACGTGATGTTTCTGTTCTATTACGTTAGTGGCGACTTGCATGCAGGTCTTTTGCTTCTTATAAATATCTTGAGTACTCGTCATCTTGATATCTGAGCACTGACTTATTAGAAACGTATTTGACTTACATTATCGAAGACACGTTTCTCAAATACAGAGTTTCTTGCCAATTACTAAGATGATATAAGAGAAAGCTAACCTAATTACAACTCGTCGACGATGATAAGAATGACATTGACAAGACCGTTAAAAAAATTTGATTGATAATTGAAAGTGTTGCCAACCAGTAAAAAACAAGGAATTTTAAATTAAAAAGACACGGCTTCCTAAATTAGAATTACTATTAGTATTGAACGACTGGAATGATCGAATGATTGTGACAAAACATTCGATCTTTTTAAATATCAATCACCGATCGATAGAATCTGATGGTAATTTGTATAAAGTATTAATAAAAGAACGCTGAACAAAATAATGCGTCTATTTGGCTGCATGAATTAAGACCAACTACATGAAGTTAGGAATATGTAAAACTTGGTAACATTCCTATGGTCTGCCTATTTTAAGAAAAAAGTAGTTAGCGCTGCGAGCGGGGACCGATTTACACTCGCAAAATTAATCGTGGGCGGCAAATTTGAATTCATTTATTACATTTAAGGATAATGTGTATGACTTTCCAAATTCATTGTAAGGACCCGGAAAAATGCTTAGAGAATTTATAAAATTAATTTATCGCTTATTTTATTTTAATCATTCCATTATCAGCTCTGCTTGTTCTTAGAAAGAAGCCGGATGTTCGTATCGCTTTTACGAGCTGCGGATGCGATTTCAAATCAATCCTATCAGGTTTGATTCAGCAAAAGGTAAATCACGTCACAAAGCGTCTCTGCCCTTGAATGAGCGACGTGGGTAAAAATCAGTAAAAACGAGACGTTTACGCCATCTCGTATCGAAAAAGTTCCGCTTAGAAGCTACTGTGGGGACCGTCTGAATTCAAATTCTTGCTGATCTCACAGAATTTTCCTCCTCAATTTTTCAGGAGGTGACGAGCCTTTAAGTAGCTTAAGCGAGGGAGATAAAGAAGTTCCCGGTTATCTTTTGTTTGGTCCGCGTTAAATCTTTCGTCGAAATTTTAATTTCTTTTTTCTAAGTTGTTATAAATTTTCCAAAAGTTTGTTATCGGTTTCGGTCAGGAAAAGCAGAAGCTTTTTCCGCGCAGTTTTAGTGTTTTATCTAAATTAAATTCGTCGTAATCGAAATAAGTCTCGCAAAGCTAACTTTAGAGTGTATCCCCAAAATTTTGGATACGAGAAAAAATCTTTTGATTCGTCGCTGGTAAGCTCAATGTAATTCTTGCCATAAAAGTTAATTAATTAAAAGCATTTTTCTGTGTGAATTATACCTCTCTCCTTCTTGTCGAATTATATATTTTTTTTTGTTGTCATAAATATTTTCAGATATTTTGTATTCCTTATTTTTTTTGATATTTGTTCTTGTTGTAGTTTCATGTGTTTTAATGGAAAATTACGTTATGATTTGTTAATTTTAAATTTGTTGTAAATTCTTTGATCTTGTAAAATTTTATTTTAATATATTTTTAATTTGTTAAAACTATCGAATTTTATTTAAAATCTTAAAGTAGTTTTTTTTAGAGAATCTTTAATAATAATTCGAACAAGAAGTTGGAGGAGAAAGATCCAACAAACCCAAAATAAGTAAGTCTTAAGGTAGAAAGGGCCAAAATTCAAATCAAGTCCAAAGAAAGCGGGAAGAACGATTGCTGGCTAACTTTTGGCTAAAACTGGAAACGCTACTAACAAAGCAGTCGCTTCTTGCGTCTCGATTTGGTTTGGAAAAGTTTTGGTTAAAAGGGTGGTAAAGTTTAGAAAGGGAGTTCAGAGAAGTCAGAATTTGAGACTTCCAATCTCTTTTAATTTTCACTGTAAAAGATTTCTATTTTAGAAAACTCGTGTTCTGGTTGAGAATCGTTTTGTTTTGACTCAAAATATAAACCACCGCTTTTTTTCTCCCATACTGATCAGGTGCTTACATCATTATTCGTAAATAACTAAAAACAAACTCAAGACTTGCTTCTCTAGGTAAGTCTGCGTATTATCTTTAACTTTGAAGTCTTTAATAAGTCAATTTGACACTGGAGAAAGCCTTTTTGGTCTATTTTGATCAGTTATTTCTAAAACGTCAAAATTTGGACTTGTCATTTTTGGCTGCTTCCCCAAGCAAGTTTTGCAGGCGTTTAAAAAGGTCAATGGCTCTAAACCACTCTGTTTGCAGTGGGGATACAGGCAAGCGCCGACCAACGAGCGCGAAACAGCAAACGTGCTGCGTCCTGCATGACTCTGATCGCGGTTCGTATTTAGTACAACAGGCCCAGCCCAGAGAGAAAGTGTTACGCCAAATGGCGTCCGGTGCAAGCACATATTACGACGGAAGCAGAGTCTTCAGCTGGCTAGCCGACTACGTTGGAGTATCAGTGGATCAAGTACGTCTAATTTTTTTCTGATTACTCACAAACTCGTCAGCAGAGGCATAGTAACTACTCGGAGAATTTCCGTAACATCATCGCGGTGTACCATTATCGATCCTAACAGTAGTAGTCTCAAATTTCGTTCCATTCACAAAACCGGGATATATTTTTTTATAAGATCATGTGATTATCATAAGGTGTTTTTTAATTAATATTGGATTTCCAGCAGAAAATATACATGCTTGTCACTGACATCAATTATATCAGAGGAAAATTTTATTCATCTGCAAATGAATAATTCGTATTTATACACCTTTGGTAATCCCAAAATTAAAAAAAAAATGTGTTACATCAATTGTAAACTGGGAACTATATTTAGATCATTCACAATGCGTGGAAATGTGGGCAGGAAAAACAAAAATCGTATTTTACTATTTTATTGGTGAACGTTTTTCAAATAAAACGGAAAATCAAAACTAAATTTTAAGGTTGCTTGTACTTAAGGATAAACAGTATTCTCCATAACCATTTAGAATAAAATATGCCTAAATTATTAATTACTTGAAAATTTAGCCAAACTACTACTTTGGAGTTCGCGGTTTTTAGCAGGTGATTTGGCGCTGATAATGAAAATAAAATGGTGCAAAAAGAATGGTTACGCATTGTAGATGTTAATGAATCATACATATAGTATAGTGATTGTTCTACCTATTAGTTTTCATCAGTGCTTCTAGATAAGAATAAAAAAAAAACGTTTATACTTACCTATCGTGTTAAGGTTTACGTAACAATATTAAGATAGCAAGTACAGAACATTTCAAATCATTTGAAACACACGATAACATTCGTAATTAATTATAAACAGTGTACGGAATTTGATATTTTGTTCGGTTTATTTCGAACAAGGCGGCAACGAGCGCGTGCATATTAACCCGTCGCTGTACGTTGCCGCTACGTTTGTATTTAATCGAACAAAATATCAAATTCCCTTCACTAATTATAAAGTTTCGACTAAAACGCCAAATTCATAGCTGCACAAACGTTTATGATATTTATCTAACACAATAGCTCGTACGAATAAGTGCGCTAAAAACACAGGATAAGGAAACGCACCTTGAATTTCTTAATTTTTTTCAAGATTTGTGTTACGGATGTTTTTACTGATCATAGTTGTCATATGCTTATGATGGACACGTTGCTTTTGCGAATAAACTTTTTTAAATTTAAATTAAAGACAAATACTAGAAAAAATATTAACAGGGAGGTTTGAACTCTTTTCGTATTGCGTGATTTATTTGTTTACCTATCAAAGCAGATATTCAAAATGGAACCATTTTTATCCTTTGTACGCAACAATTGACTTACATGAATTTGTCAAGTAAATATTTTGGAGTTCATATTTTACGGCGTCGGGCGTGAACTTGTCCTACAAACGGAATTGACGTAAAATTCCGTTTAATTTAAAGGTCAAGTTCACACCTGACGCCACGCCGCTGCCGTACCTCTCATAAAACTATAAAATACTATTATTTCGTTCATATCAACCTTTTCGTTACCAGGAGGGGATTAACGTTCTTCGGACAATTTTTAATTATTTCTCCAAAACTAAAATACATAGAATTTTTTTACATTTTTCCCATATCCTCAAAGTTTTTATTCATGGTTTCGTGGCACATCACTCGGCAATAGTGGCACATCACAAAAACCAACATTTAGGAGAAATTTGAAAGTTTTTCGTA
Organism: Serrognathus titanus; assembly: GCA_039766575.1. Classification (NCBI taxonomy): domain Eukaryota; kingdom Metazoa; phylum Arthropoda; class Insecta; order Coleoptera; family Lucanidae; genus Serrognathus; species Serrognathus titanus. Next base: position 5,334,027 of record CM077911.1, read on the forward strand.
ATTAAAAATTAATTAAATGTATAAATATAAATTGCCAGTTTTGTTATAATTAAAGTCTCCAAAGAAAAGTTGTATATTAAACACTGCTCGCACTTATGTGCTGTAAACCTCAATAGGTCAACTGGCCAACTCAATAGGTCCTTAGCATAAAACGAATTAATTCTGCAAATCTCAAAAATCTAGCTAAAAATTGAAAAACTGACCTGCGTAGTATCAAAAAGTTCCACTGTTTTAAAACCTCTGACTCATTTTACGGTGTTCATGGAATTCAGTTTGTCTTCGGACCGTTCATACAACAATAAAATTCGAGCGCATTAACCCAAATAATCGGCTGGACAGATGCAATAAAGGCCAAAGTCGGCAATGTATAACCGTTGAAGAAATACGAAATGAATGGATTTTATTGTTACTATTTCTTATTCGATAAAAACACATATAGGTATCAGCTGTTTTATGAATTTTCAAGTATTACAAAAGATGTTCGAAATGTTGCCCACTGTTTATGAAACATAATTCTGTTGGATGGAGCCAGTATTCAGTTATTCGGGGGAAATTCCGTAGCACACTCATGAATTCGCTGACGTAAATCCTCAATAGTATATATTTCTGTTGCACAAACATGCTGCTTTAGGCACCCCCATAAAAAAGTCTAAAGAATTTAAATCAGGACTATGAGGAGGCCATGGTGTAGTACTTCCGCGACCTATCCAACGATCTGGAAACACAGTGTGTAAATGTTCACATACAGCACGGCTGTACCATCCAATACTAACCACATGTCTTGCCGAATGTCTAACGGTACATCTTCTAAAAGTTCTGGAAGAATATTCTGCAAAAATTGAAGATAGTCTGCCCCAGATAAACGAACTGGTAATTCGTATGGTCCAATGAGCATGTTATTAACAATTTTGCCCATAAATGTATGGAAAACCGTTAGAAATTAGTACGTCGCGTAACGTGTGGGTTTTCTACTGCCCACACGTGTATTTCGGAAATTTAATATGTCGTTCCATGTAAAGGTAGCCTTATTCATTCGTTGGAAAAGCTGGATTTTCTTGATGACGTTCCAACAACCAATTACAAAATGTCTGTCGAAGGGGATAATCGGTTGCAGTCATTGTCTGCACTCTCTGCACATGATAAGGATACAACTGTGCACGCCACACAACGCGATTTGATACAGGCAAATGACGTGCGATTTTCCGGGTGCTTGCGGAAGGATTTTCAGTCACCATGTCGAGAATTGCTTTTTCTGCATCCAATACGCGGACAGGTTGTTGCCCACCTCCGTTTCGCCCACGTCGAGGTTTCAATTCTCCAGTAGACCGCCCCCGTTGCACTACTGCCATAAATGTCCTGGGGGTGGGCACTATCCTACCAGGAAATTTTTCGGCATACAAACGAGCATTCTGTCTGGCTTCACCGTAGCAAAGTCCATTAATTCTTCGCCATGTTAAAATAATAAACAAACGAGTTTTATAACAATTTATTTACCCAAGTTTTTACACAAATTTATTTACATAAATGACAAAAAACAAAAATTTATTTCGCAACAACAAATAAAAAATTCTTTAGGTAAAACTTACACGCTGCACGGTACCGTGAATGCGAAACAATGCGCCCGACCCTTACGTACCCAAATTGCGAACTGAAGGCTGTGTGTTTAAGTGCTCCAATCAGACCTACCCTAACATCGCATCAAAATTTATGAGTCTTATGACGGGATTCACACAGCTGGGCATTCCATTCGATACCAGTGACACCCGAACAGATATTCATCATTTACGCCGTTATTGTTAATAGTGCTCCCTTCATTATATAACTTTTTTATCTTGTTTTCGTGAGTACTATTTGTGGTTTCAATAAATGACAGTAGTCCTGTAACACGCTGTATTCTTTGAATGTGTATACGAAAATTCCTCAGCGGTTTACCCCTCGGTGAAAACCAACCGCTCTAATAAATGCAGCGCTGCCAAACTCTACGCAGGAATCTTGCACCATTACGTTAGGGCTGGGTCCAACTCCTGGCCAAAGGAAGCGATACAATAGTTAAGTTTTAAAGTGCAACATTACATTAGGGCTGGGTTCTACTCCTGGTCAAAGGAAGCGATACAATAGTTAAGTTTTAAAGTGCGATATGGCCTGACCAGGAGTATGACAATGAATCGGACGAATTCGATGAAGTTTGACTATGGTTTGGCAACGAATCGGACGCAGCAAAATATGTTGTAGTTCGAGCGGCATTTTTAATTTAGCTTTGATTGACTGTAGTAAAAATTACATGATCTGTTTATGACCCATTATCATTGATTCACGACAAAGGTTTAATGAATGTATTCGCGTCCCACGTCACCTAAACGTTTGTTTGCATCTCATGTCACCGTCTAATTCCATTTGCATGTTGATTTGCACTATCTTATTATAAGTATACTGCGGACTGACGACGTCCTCTGTCACGTATGAATCATGTTCGGTTGCCATAGAACGTTCGCTGTGCATATGACTTATGTGCAGAAGTCATATATGCCAACCGAACGTGACTCAAGAGTGTGTTTAGAACAATTAATTATTTTGCCATACGCTCGCGACTGTTTTCCACCCTGTAATTGTATTACGAATAGCAAAATCGCTGCCTCATAAGCTACCATGCTCGGGTTTACCACTGCGGACAATTACCTTGTCATCGTAAACCAAAGCAAACTAAAACCATCCAGCCGACTTGCAACCAAATTTTGCAATTAACCATCTTATTATTTATTAGGGTTTTCAAATGTTCCGAGCGATAGTGATGGTGCTCACGTGTATAATATTAGCCGATTTCGCAAGATCTGTGGTTTGCGTGTAGGAGGTGCACTTTAGTTGCGCACGATTGTATGTAGAACAGTCTCCGCTGTTATTTTTCCTTTTAAATTATCTAATCTGATGATCAATGATAACATTACGTTGTCTCAGATAAACTTCAGATAAACGTCATAATGTCAGAAATGCTCTTACAAATTTTATAAAAAGATCTCCATTATACATAATGACACCACTTTAATAAAATAGTTGATCTAGTTGATATTATCTCGTTTAAATAATTAACACTATCAGCTGCTATTCGTGACGTTCGGTATTAAGAAACCAAGACACTTTGCCAGTGACCTTATTAATAAAAAAGTTTTATTTTCAATTTACAATACAAGATTAAATTTTTTTATAGCTCTTGAAATAACTGCGTGTCGTTTTATGTTGGCAGATTTCTAAGATGCATAGTCAACTTAAAAAGCTGATGGTACACAAATTCAGCATTCCTTTGAGTTGACTCTTCCAGGCCCTCTGTTTACGTGTATGTACCTATATCTTGCATTTTCAATTTTTTGAATTTGAAAACTTATCGACACGTTCTTCTTTATGGAAGTATTTTGTATCACTTTTTCTGTCAAAATGTCCATCACCAAAATTGAAAAATAAAAAGAAGTTTAATAAGGATCGGAAGTCTCATTGATTTTTTATAGAAACGTCCAGAAAGATTTGTCGAAAATGTTGATCTTTCTTACCTAACTAAAAGTAACTTATGAGGGATCTTGTTTATTATTATCAATTGCTTTTAAGATAAATGGTGTCAACGGCTTCATGAAAATAACTTTTAAATTTAAATAATCATGCAGTATATAAACAAAACTGACCAGTATTATTCATGTGTTATTTACGTAGCTCAGTATGTAAACGTCACTCGCGATAACACTGACAATACATCACGTGAGAGTGGTCTGATGTAGACACATTCGTATATTGAGCTTATATTTCCTTTCAACGGTTAATAATAGAATGCGTCTTATTTGTTTGCTTTTAACTTAGTAATAAGGATAATATCATGTATGACAAAGTAGTTTTTTTTTCGCAAAGGTTTTAACTGTTGCATACACATTGTTTCATTTTGTGCAAGACGCTTTCGAACTTAAAATGCAAAAGACAATGATGAGATGCGAAACCTACCAAGTAATTTTCTGGTCCCTTAATATTTTTAATTGTGGATGTTCGACAGCATTACTTAAGTCACGATAATTTCCATACAAGTTTATAGTCGCTGCTGCAAATTGCTTTCCACAATATTCAGAAGAGTTAATTTTATTTTCATCCATAAGTTAAAATTGAATCTTTTTTTAAGCTCAATTGAATTTCTACACAATTTCAGCGTGCAAATACCAAGTGAGATATTTTAAGCCTGACGTGCAGAACGCGAAAATGTTATGTTAAACTATTTACAATTGTATGTTTATTTGGGGATAATAATAGCGTATTCAAATTGAATTTTGAGTTCAGAGTGCAATCGATTGTCTTTATGTTTGTAACAGTATTTAAATTCTGCTGGAATTCTGGTTACAGTACAGACTTTGAAAAACAAGTTTAAATGTAGTCGGACACGCGTAAGAAGTATATTTATATATAAATATACAATTAGGCATCTACCGGTTTCCACAAACGAAGAGTCTAAACTTTTTATAATTTTCCGAAGGTTGGACTTCATATTTTCAGAAAACGTGTTTTTTTACATACAGTCGCACCTCTATAACTAGAACCACCACAACTTGAAATTTTCTGTAAGTCGAAATTTACTCTTACTCTTTGATGCTCCTTGCACATTGTATATAACCGCTACCTCTTCCTTAACAGGAAATCTCTATAACTCGAAATAATTTTCCGGTTCCTTGAAATTTGAGTTATGGAGGTTCGATAGTTAATTAAAATGTAACTAGAGTCCTACTAATTAACAAGGAATTTTGAGTTGGCCTAAAAATAATTTTTACCAGGAAAAATATAAATAAATTGAAAATCTCCTGGCTCTCACGTTCGAGATAAAAAGTTGGTTGTAATCCATTTGGGCTCTTTTTTGAATTGATTGGTTACTTTATTTTCGACTTTTGATAACGTATAAGTCAGTTACTTAATAACACCGTGATATAACGGATATTTTTGGCTAAGTATATTTTGTTATCATGAACGTTTGACGATCGGTGATTATATGATTAGTATTGCGATCATAGTTCACTGACGCACTTCCATTGTATTCCATTGTATTCTGAATAGTTTCAGGTCAGACCACAGGTCAATTAGTTTTAATCGCTGAGCTAAAGCACATTACGTTCTGAATTTAGGCTCGAATAACTAGAAACTAGGGCTATTTTGATATAATATGAACTATTACATTTAATCTAATTTCTATTCAACTTTTCTTTGTGATCTCTATTCTTGTACGGATTATTATTTGGCAGTCTAATGAAGAATCACCTTGTATTTATCTGAAGGGTTTGCCTCCCCTTTCTAATTTTTTTCTGAATCCTCCAGAGACAATTTTCAGGGTTTATGGTGAAGGGGACGTTGTATTTATAATAATTGATGTATCAAAAGGCTTTGTAAAATCCATCTTGAATTTCAGCCGTTTTTTTATTTAATATGAACTTAATTAAACATTTTTATATCTAGAGATAAATATTTCGTTTTCGTTGCATTATTTCCTATGAAATTGCTATTACTACGTAAAGTATAGCAAACGTAAACTAATGAATCACGAAGATATAAATCTAACGATGCCGTTACTCGTCCGAAAATACTGCAATAAAATTGAAAAGCTCAATAATCACATTCGTTTTGGGGAAATAAAAAATTTATCGTTTCAAATCTGCTTTGTTATTACATTGCTTTTTAGGGTTCACAGAAACATAAATAAAATAAATTTTTTGCAATGCAATGAAGAATAAGCTGACGTGCCGATAGCCCTTATAATTTGAAGTTAATTTTCTTTTTTTCTTGTTTTACAATTTCAGAATTATAGAATAATTCTTTTATATTATTATTTTTATCGGTGTCACTCCCCATCATTACTTTTTATTTGGTTCATCATCTTTCGTCGTTTACTTCTGTCATTGTGTTAATTTTTTGATTTATTATTGCTTTGTTAACCATCTTTAGTTGGTGGTAGGGAACCTGATATGGTTCTTAAGTATCCTCTTTCCATTATTTTTGATCACTTTTTTATTAATATTTTAGTTAGTGGTCTTTGCACCTCAATTGCTTTTTTTTTCTTAATTTCTCTCTGTCCATGATTCCTAATCGCCATATTTTTTTTGTAGGTATCACTTGTGTTAATGTTTCCCAGTCAACCTTATTTTTTTGGTCTTAATTGCTCTTCTCCGTTCGTTAGTTCTTGATTCGTTCTTGCTTATATTAATTACTTTTTGAATCGTCCCACCTTCAACTATGTAAAGTGGTACTGGTATGACATTTAAGTACTCCTTTTCGTTATTCCTATTCGCTATTTCATATTTATTTTTGTTGATGTCATTTTTCCTTTGGTTCTTCTTTCTCTGTTATTTCTTTTTCTATTCCGTGTTTCGTCTCTCATTTCTTTCCGGCTTTCGTTCCTTAATTACTCTTTTTCATTCCATACCTGGTGCGTATACTATTAACTAAATGTAACGCTGCGGAATCAGCATTTCCAAAAAATGATTGCAAAACTGATTTGCAAACAAATTGGAAACGCTATATCAACGTTGACGCAGTTTTCTTTATCTGCAGGTATTTATAGATAAGATACTTTATTTAGCGACTTTATCAAAGTAATTAAAATTTTAGGAGGTAAGTGTATTTTATTTAGATTTGTACAAATAGACAAGATTTCTAAATTATATGCTAATAATCCAGTTTATTATTCTTCCTTTCGTTTATTCTGTCCTCAATTATTTTTAAAGCTCTACATGAAACAGACGTTTATTTTTAGAATCTTCTATTATCGTTAAATAAACTTTTCTCGGTGACATTTAACTTTACGGAAAACTTCCTGAAGGCTCTGTGTTTTATCCTGACTATGTTTGTATACGAGTTCATCGCGTCATCGAAACCGTCTTTAAATTAGCTAAAAATAGATCCATAACAGTAATATTTTAATTTTTACAAAAAAAACAATGATTTTTGTAGCTTACTGCAAGAAAAAACTCACCGACAAAGTAAACAAGTATGTTCTATTTATAGAACGCTTAATTAATTAATTTCATGTAATTTTACTGAACCCAAAGCCTAATTAAAATAATTAGTGTGATTAAATTATACAGGCCGCATCATTTGTTCGTATTTTTTCAATTGCTCCTTAGTTATGTGCACGTTTGAGATGCATTGAGATTTTGATTATTCTCTTACATTTCAACTTTATGGCTTTCACTGATCACCAAAAGTGCTGTATGTTAGAAGTATATTTTAGAAGCAATGAAATAATTGATGTTTTGTGAATTTATTTATTAACACGTAACGCATTTGAAGATTTGGTATAGCTCCAAAATTCAAACTTTATATTCAGACATACGTAATTTTTTTCGTGGCACTTTTCGATGAAAGTTTTATTGAATCACAGTTTATTTCCGACATATACGCTATTAGTCTAAATAAATTAGAAGAAAATTGTACCAATGATGCATTCTGTATATTTTTAAAATATTTTAACGATTGAAAATGTTATGATTAAATTGTGAATGAATTATTTTTTTTTTATTTGCTGTTAACTTTACGAAATGACCCTTTAGATAGATAACCGGGCGTATTATTATATTATTATTATTATTCAATGATCTGTAACCAGAAAGAAGCGTCGAAACGAATGGGAAAGCTTCACCATTTGCTGAAACGTGCCTGCGTGTGTTGGGCCTTTGTAGTCTTTGAAACTTTTTACGCAGATCCGGCTGAATGTAATTTACTTTCTTTAGTGAGCCATTTTAATTGTGAACCGCGAAGGAAAGACACCCTGCAATTTTTTTCTTGTGAAAAATGTTGTGGAAATGGTAATTACATAAAAACGATGTCTAAGGAACTTAAGATTCAAACTGTAGGATGAATAGTAACTTAAATTAGACTAGAACACACTAGAACAAGTGACCACCTTGCAACTCATTTGGGTTAAAGGACACGTTGGAACATTTGGCAACGAACAGGCAGACGAATTGGCTAGACAGGGCTAGGGGCGGCCCTTTTGAGGTTCCGAACCGGCCATAGCACTGTCATTAACTCTGTTTAATGCCTTATTGGAACAAAGAATCCAGGATCGACATATCGACAGATGGGTAAATCTTTCAGGACATTGGAAACTAAGCAAACATATGGATCGCATTGGTTTAGCAGACAGTCCAATTTGTAGAGGTTGTAACTTAGAGGAAGAAACAGCTGAGCATATCCTCTGTGATTGCCCTGCACTCGCCTCGATCAGAGGTCCCATGTTAGGGGAGTTCTGACCTGACTTGGCTGGAATTCGCAGTGTGGCCTAAGTGGACGTGAATTCTTATTCACCCCCCTCACCAAATCCAGAATCAGTGTATCAGTGTGTGCCTGGCCCTATTTAAAGCATTGAAAAAACGCTCTCTAACAAAATTAGTCAAAAATCTTTTGTCTGAAGACGTTTTGCTTCATCAGCCTCAGTGTACAATGAAACATCGACATTAATTTGATTTCAAAAGTGAGTAGTTTATATCGATTTAGGTTTCTTCTTTTCTTTTTGAATTTAAAAACTAGAGACATCAGCATTAAATTAATTAAATTCATATTTAAATAAAGCCTTTGCCACTGATTGGTTGCATCTAAATCTTGCCATTTAGGTACATGTTACAATTTCATTAATTACTCATTTTCTAAGTATTGACTAATGTAATAACTAAAGTTCTTTTTTTTTCTCAATGTGGTTAATTAGGGACGGGCCTTTTTACGTTGGATCAACCCTGTAGCTCTTTGCTTTGATCGAAATAGTTTCCTCTGGGGTGAAGACCCTTGACCCACCAAAATTTCAGAAGGCTTCAAAGTACCCACTACAAAAACATCGCAAAATGTGATTTAATCAAGTGACATCTCTCGGCGTCAGCGTTTTGCATTGTAAAGAGACTTTACGATGAAAATTAGCTTTTTGTTCGCCGGAGATTCTCGCAGAATGCAATTAAACTTGCCCCACTGATCTGGTTAATAGGATAATCATCACGAACGCCGCATACGAGACGCGCTCAGCTGCTCAACTTTGAAATATGATTACATTATTTTAAAGAGAATATCAGGTTTCAAGGAATGCTTGCATCAGTAGTTACTCGTGTGATTTCAGCGCAACTCACAAATTCAGTTAGAAATCTCTTGGGCTTTTATGAAAATTGACAAAACTAAAATCCTGCTTGGAAACTTTTTTTGAGGTACTTTTTTTACGTATCCTCTGAAATTCAAAAATTGTTTTAGAAGTTCCTTGAGTTTATAAACCAGGATTTTTTAGTTACCTTAGTAAAAAAGATCTTTTTATTTCATTCTTAAATACCTCCTCTGGTTGAAGTAGTTTCAAGTTCCTTTGAAGCTGAGTTATTTGTGCTTTAAACGATACAGTCTTTCTGATACTTTATCTCCTTCCAATTTTTCATTCCTGGACAATTTAAAAAGTTGATCCTCTCATATTACAGAGGCTTACGGAAAATTTCGCCCTACTGAAAGCTAGGGAATTAGGGAGTCGATCTCCAGTGATAAACCGATGCTCGCCCACGTTGGCCGTTACTTATTTATAACATTTTCGCTGGCGGAAATAAATCAGACGAAAGAGAAACATAGTAGAAATGGTGCAGCTGCTTCTTATTACTTATTTCTATTGTTTCCCCGCGTTTCCGTCGATTGATTTTTCTGTTGGAAGTAAATAGGACGAGATGAATTCTCCTTACTACCCGCCTATCTACAACTGACGAGCTTGCAACAAAGAACTTCATTTAATAAAGCCCTACGTTTTCCATTCAATTTCAAATTAAAACTTTTATTCTCTTTATTTGTTTCCAATATTCAGTTAATTTTATTTTTGCAGACGAGAAAGATTGTGGGATTTTTTCCTGAATAGAAACAGAATCAATCAATTTATTGGTGCATCGACAGTTGATACAATAAATATAGTTCACGTCACATTAAGTTCTAACTAAATACACACTAACAAAAGGTTAGACTACGTTACAATATATTAAAAAAGAACATTAACGGTTTAATGATATCAAAGGTAATATAGTAATGGCCGCCCGACGAGTACGACAGTAAACATTTCAGTGGACTGCAAACAGAGTGTTACATTTTTAAATTCATATATGAAGTACATTGTTTTTATGAGTGCTTTTAACTTATTAGTGTGTGTGAGCTTCGAATTTGTAACAGCCTATATATAATAATTGGAACAAGACATTTTGAGATGCAGATTTTGTTTGAAAAGGAACACGTTCTAATTTTTCCTACAATTTTTGATTCAACCCAACTTTAGATATAATTTGTTACACAATTTAAATTGTTCAAGAAATAAAACAAATCTTATAAAGGGAAAATCGTTTTTAAAAATATTTAATGAGTATAAAGGATATCTGCTTTCAGACGTACGGATAACAAATATTTTTAATACGTAATATTAGTGTTTACTGCGGCTACGTTTGTAGGTTTGTTCCAGCTACAGTTGCTGGCCAATTCTAAACCGTCAAATGCATGCGTTCATCTAAGTTGCAAAGTCGATCATTACTTCACTGAGGAACTGTTTCCGAACTAGTCGGAAACTGCTGCTGGAACAAACCTTATGAATGCAATACAAAAATGCAAATGCAAGCATCCTACGCTACTTCAAAACAGTTTGTCACCTCACTTACGTAAGACTTTAAAAATATAGGTTTACTAAGAAAGGAAATATTGAGGGCAAAAACGCGTGGAGATTTATGTGTATCCAATTGCTAAATATGTTACAAATTTGAAGCGTTTTAACGGGCAGAGCTACTTTAATCGATTGACTTTGAGCAAGAGATTCCTTTTAAATTTGTCTCGTCCTTTAAACTCAATGTCATTTCCAATTGGTTATGTCGTTAACGCTGCATTATATTCGACTTAAAATGAAATAATAATTCTCAACGATTATCAGTTGAAGTAGTGATTTATTTTTCTTACTGAAATTGTTAGTACATAATACTTTCAATGGCTAAAACTGTTCCATTTTTTATTCATTTCGTTCGCAGCAGTACCTTGACTCTTTCTGGGTTAGGTAAAGGAAGATTATTTTAGTGACTGTTAAATGTTGGTACTATTTGGATACTTTCTTACATCTAAAAATAAAGCAACCAATCATTATTTATGCAAGAGAATTACTCAAACAGTTACTTACTGTAAACTCCTGACTGTAAATATTTCTATTTTATTGAACCATCACTCTCTACAATTTATTTTATTGTTATTGACAGAAAATATTCCCTGGCTACCATGAAGAATGTCGATTTTATAAATGCGGATATTAAACAGACCCAAAATAAAATGTGCATGCAATTCTTCCAATTTTTGAATGGGACACCCTATATATTTTAAATATCACAATCCTGTTGAAATTTAAACCTTAGTTTTTTATGAAAATTAATTAAAATTGTGTAACTGGCAATATAGAAAGTGCTAGGAAAGAGTTTATATATGTATTTCGGCCCTATTGGGCCTCATCACAACTCAGTACCTTAAAAAAATTTGGTTTTCTTATTTTTTTAATAAACATAACTCCCATTAATTTGCTACAACTCAGTTATAATTAAGTTCCTGTGTTCCGGGTGTAACTGAACGCAAATATGTTCGGATTCCAAATTTCGTCTCTACGGTTTGTTATACAATTCTCATGCGAACGTTATTGTCATCGTACATCTAAGTTATTCCATGAATTTATCGTCCATTTACCATTGGATATTTGGCTGTACGTTTCCGCTTCACGTGTGGTTAATTCCGGGTTTGTTGCAGTTTGGTGGTTATTTTGTGAAGTAGGAAATGAACTTCCTTTTGCTTCGAGCATTGAAGTTAGTTGTTCAAGTTTGCTAACGTATAATTTCATATAAACTGATTTTAATTCAATCCGCAACAGAGGAAAAACCCGCAGTTTATAAAATAAATAAGCTACGAAAAGTTTTATTTTGTGAAAAGAACTTTTCAAGACAACTGTTTGATTGTTACTTCAGTAAACGAACAAAATATGTTTGTAGATTTTATTGAATTTAATTTAAAATACGCGTTAGGAGATGTATAGAATCATTTAAAAAATAAAATATGGAAATATATATTGAAAGACATTTTAGTATATTGTAAAGAATATGTTTTCAGAATAAGCATGTTTACTGTTTATTAAACAAAAATTAAAAAGATTTATTATTTATATTTTACATTAACTTTATCAATGATCGTTTGGCAAGTAGTTTCTCCAATTCCGTAACATTTTATTAACTAAATCTGCTATATAGGTATCAGATTTATTTGTTATTTTTAGAATATTAGATATATTTTTTAATGAAACGAAATAATTTGAAATATTTTTTCAGGTAAATTTTATAATCAGTCAGTTTGTCGCTCTCGCGCTAGCGTCTCTGTTCAGGACAGTTCTTCATCCGTCGAAAACAAAGGCAGGAACAAGACATGGATTCGGACTTATATTTGGTCTCATCATCGGCTATTTTTGCTTTGGCATGTGAGTAGCAACTGATATTTGCTTATTTATAGAATCACCTTGTTTTCTTTTTTTTCTTCACTGTCGTTAAGTCACTCGTTAACTAATCTTTTGTTTTTAAAATGTTGAAGCTTTTTTTATTAACCATAAGCAAATTTAAATAAACTACTGTGAAAATTCAAGTAAATATTAAAATTGATTTTTAGGCAGGCAATCCATCTTGCCGGCTTGCCAGCTCTTTGCTACATCGTCATCCGCACCACAAATCCTCAAATTATGCAGAGGTATAAATAATTTAACTTTCTTAAAAATTGTTTAGTCGAAAAAGTTTGTTTATTCTAGAATGGTACTAGCTGTGGCACTTATTTATTTATCTTGTATTCACTTACATAGACAAGTGTACGACTATGGCTCCTATACACTAGATATAACAGGTAGTGTTTTATTAATAAAGTTCTCGTCTTTTGATGATGATGGCGTTTGGTTGTGTTAGGACCTTTGATGGTCATCACTCAAAAAGTGACTAGCCTGGCTTTCTGCATTCACGATGGAATTGCGCGGGCCGAATCAGACTTAACAAAAAGTCAGAAGTTGTACGCAGTAAGAAAAATACCATCAGCTTTGGAATATTTCAGCTACGCCCTACAATTTCCTACATTAATGGCAGGTCCTGCTCTATTCTATAAGGACTACATTGATTTTATAGACGGCAATAATCTTCTACCCAAAAAACCATCTGTAAGTATGTGGTTACTAATTACGCAGAACTTGGAAGTTAATGTATTTTAGGGAAGTTTAGACAAAAACTCGAACAGCAAGACGCTAGTGCACGAACCCTCTCCTGCAAGAGCAGTGTGCAAGAAAGTTTTCCTTTCGGCGATATGTGCCATTCTGTTCATCAAGTTCCAGCCGATGTATACCGTAGCAGCTGTGAAGGATGACGATTTCTTAGAGAAGATGAGTTTGGCATACAAATTTTGGTACCTGCACGTAGCTACTATGCTCGTTAGATTTAAGTATTATTTCGCATGGCTGTTGGCAGATGCTATCTGCAATAACTCAGGGATAGGATATAATGGAGATGATCCAAGCGGTTCTCCCAGTTGGGACAGATTTAGTAATATCAATATTTTAAAATTTGAGGTAAGCATCACAGTTTCTTGTTACTTATTTATCATTTTTCAATTATAATACTTAGGCTTGCTTCACTTTAAATTTAAAGAAATGTTTAGATCGCGACATCCTCCGATCACTTTTTGACCTTAAGTTACATTACGATTGACAAAATTGTAGCCAGTTTGCTCCGTAATAAGTCATTCCATATAAGGCGACTATGCGTGCTATCAAAGCATAATGAAAGTTTTGTTGTAAGTCGGTCTTGAATGCAATGGATTCCTCGAGCATCCTCTGTACATCTGTTTGGGTCCTATTTGGGGCCTCGTCAGGAGTTTGGTTTGGTTTTCAGTGGAAATCTGGAGCTACGTTTCTGCTGACGAGGCCCTGCATCTGTTTCAGTCATTAGGAATGCACGTTGCCATGATAATATTAAAAACCTTAAAGACCTAACATCGTAAAACTGGGTTCGTGACATCGTTCTTAAATATTTCTACTAATTTCTTACAGAGTTAGGAACTTCCTTGATAAAATGTTCATAGACAAATGTTAAAGTGCAAGAAAATAATTTCTTTCTTCCCAAAATTTTTATTATATTTTTAAATAACTTTTTCAAATTTGCAAGTCAACGACTTTGACCGATCGTATTAATTAATAAAGTCTATTTTGTCTAGTCACGAAATCTATGCATTTATGTTAACAACATCCGATATATTCTGTCTGCAAACACCGCTAAAAGCGATTGTGGAAATATCGATTTCCGCCAGCCCATTGTTTGCCCTTCTTATAATATTTGCCTAAATCTTGTCCTACAGGATTTGTGTACCAGTCTTCGTTTGTTATTAATAAATCAATACGTGATTGCTATGGAGACGGGTTTTTGTGTAGCACCGTGACGAAAACTGTCACGCTGGGGGTTCACATTTTGATGAAATTCTTCTAAGTGTCTAGTTCTGTTTAAATTCCGAACTGTTGTGATGGAAGAGTTGAGCGAAGATGCCAGCCTTGAGATGGAGGATTTTCTAATTTCTCCCGTGAAAACGATAACCGTCACGTTTACCACACAAGACGGAAAAATATTCACCCAGGCATACCCGAACAGGGCTACAATAAAGGAAATTAAAGACAACCTAGTCGAAGTATTTGGTGTTCCTGCGTCAATGTTAAACTTACTATTAGGAGAGAATCTTGTAACGGACGAGCAAGAATTGCGCGAATTTGATGCTGGCGAGTACAAGAAGTTAGACTTCAATTTGATTTCCACGCACCCAAAATATGTCATCTCAGCTGAGAATGTCTATCAAGGAATTACTGTGCCTGACGTAATCACCGTGCGAGTCCAAGGTAGTGAAGGTTCATATAAAGATGTGGTGGTAGAAATAGAAGATCATAGCATACTTAAACCGTACCTCGGAGGTTTTGTCGATAAACTAACGGGTATCGAATACCATCACGGTTATTCTCAAACTGGACCGCCGAAACGCAGAGTGCCTCCAGAAATGCGAAATCACAGGGACACCCAAACGACTGTGTGCCGTAATAGAAAACAGGAAACAACTTATTCACGAGCTACGCAAATGAACAACGAGGAAATATGGATTCCGAATGTAACTGATTTTATTATCGAAGCCGGCCCTTACGAGACCGCTGATGAAAGAGAAAAGAGATTGGATGTAAATGGCAAGGTTCGAATAATACAACGCTATTTTAGAGCCTGGAAGATGCGCAAAGCCTTGAAAGAACTAAGCGCCGAGTATAAGAAACGCGTGGAGATGGAACTGCTCGCAAATCAATACGATGTCCAAGCAGATGAAGATCGTAAGAAAAGGGAAATCATAGGAAAGATCTTTCCCCGCACCAGAGGTGACTTTTCCATGCTTTACTCGATGTTGGAGCGGTGGAAGAAAGCCGAGTTGCAGCGAATTACAAGCATGGCTTGTGGTCCTTCTAAGATTTCCGAAATGTATATATTACTGGAAAAGGAAATCGAAATGTTGCAGTCGATTGAGACTCACAGGAAAGCGGTGAAAGAAGACATAAAGATCCAAAAAGTGGAGGATTTCTTTCGGACGATTGGTGATCCCATCGAGTGGAACAGTGAATATAAAAACTTAGCTTGCGCGATGGATACCTTAGAGACTCAAAAGGCGCGTGAGTTCGAGGGCTTATTCAAAGCACTTTGTGATAAAAATCGGAGTAAAGAATGCCGGCTTCAAGCATTACTAAACGTGAAGATGCTTTTTAATGATCACAAATGCGTTGTGTCGAATGAATTGGTTGAATTAATTGATAGAGCTTGTGTTTTGTTGACGCGTGGCTTGAGCGAGAAGCACTTAGAGGTCCTGCAGATGCGTATTGAAGCCCTTTTCGTAAAGCACATAAAGATTCCGGAATGTAGCTTCGGAGTAACCAATCGCATGACGCGTGTGAAGGAAAAGGAAATGGAGGATAATCTATTCTATTGTATTCGTTGTCATAGTCTTAAAACGCATGATATGTTTCCTCTACACTCCAGGCTTGAGAAGATCAATGTTTGTCGTGTCTGTGCTTGGGACGACAAAGTACAGGAACCATGGATTGATATTGCACCGTACCGTTTCATTCTTCGGTGCGTACGCCGTGAGGAGAGGCTAAAATCGGCCCACTCCTCGATCGTTTACATCCTTCAAGACAAGGACATCCATCACATCATCACTAACATTTGGCACTCGCATTCGGCGATTAACGAGTGCAATGACGTGTATCAATTACGCCTTTGTCGGTGGTTCAAGGACGAAGTCTGGGCCCCTTGGAACTGCATTCTTTTGACGAGCGAAGAGGCCCAGGCGCACTTGAAAGTGCGAAAGCTAAACGAGGTGTATGATCAGGAATTTTTGTGCCACGTCTACAACAAGCACACTCTTGCCAAGAAGCATTTTTCGCTGACGTTGCGTCTTGAAAATTATTTCTTGGAAATCGGAAAACTCGAAAGCCGCTGGGATGAGGTAATAGACTATAAGAAGTTTGTAGCCGTCAACAGTAAAGAGAAAATATTCTTAAGTTGTCATTGATTTAAGTGAGTGTGTAAAATGAAATAAATATTGGTGCAATAAATCAATTCCATCATTTCTCTTTGAGTTTACAATTTCTTGCTTCTTTACAAATTTGAGTTAAAGTTATATTCAACGCGAAGGGACCAACAATAAATTTCGACTTACAAAAAAGTTCGACTTATGGAAGATATTGGTCTATGATTATTGATAACCACAAACCAAAAGGTCCGCTTTTATCACGTCTGGTTCAATAATTATTTATCAAGCTAATTATTTATCAAGCTTTTCATTAAATATTAAAATTAAATTTGAATATAAAAGTAAAGTTATTAATAACATACTTGAGGGGCCCAAGATTTGTCCTGATGTCCATTTTCGAAATCAAAATAAGCTGCATACGTTTTTTCTATAAATGGTGCAATTTTCTTCACAATAATTCACAATACCAGAACAGAAATTGTTTTGTTAATAATTATTTTCTCTTAGTTCCTCAGTTTTAGTTAATTTGTTAATGTACAATGCACTTCTTTAATACACGCATTGAAGAAAAAACAAATCCTACGTTTTATTTATCGACATTTTTCTTGAGCTTATTGGAAAATACCTTTGAGACATCGAATTTAAAGCAATGGTTAATTTTTTCCTGGACATTTTCCAGGTGTTTCACAAGGCAATTCATTTGTGCCAAGACAACTATAAGGGTTTGAAAGTTGAGAGTATTTATTATGAATAAAAAGACGATGAATAAATGAAATGGAATATTTTGATAAAATAAAGGGCATATAGATAAAAGTTTGAGGGATTATTTTAAAACTATGGTTATATGTGTTGCTGGTACATGAATGATTATTCTTTACCACTGATTAAATTTAATTGACCTTTATAAAACCCAGCATAAGGACGTGTAGATATCCATCTGTTAATAAACTAGATAATAATTATTACATGAATAACTACCATGGAAACAATTCATAAAAAATCAATCAACAATTCAGAAAAATCAAGTTATTCATCGAATAACTTTAATAGGAGGTCGATATTTCGACCCTTAATGAAGAATGATTTGAGGAAATTATGATATTTGCTTTTTTTCTTAAGAAGGCTTTAGTATACCTACTAAAAAATTAATTGCTGGCGGTCATAAGGTAATATTCCAAAGCCAGTCAATTATTGCTGAAATAAGGAAGTTCTCTTTTAGTATTCTCATTGTATAATTTGGACACTACACCATTATGAGGCCCAAGAGCTTTAGTTTCAATACCTGTTGGTTTAACGTTTGAAATAATATTCTTTTTAGTAGTCCTTTCTAATAACTCTGTTTCTTCCAGATGGGTAATAATTTAAGAGAGAGCATTGAAGCATGGAACATGGGGACCAATAAGTGGCTGCGTCAAGTTGTGTATGAAAGAGTAGATAAGTATTCCACAATTCTAACTTACATGCTGTCCGCCCTATGGCACGGTTTCTATCCAGGATATTACCTGACTTTCGCAAATGGGGCTTTGTTCACGTTTGCGGCGAGAAGTGTAAGATGCGATTCAGTTCCCTGAAACGAATTTTCTTATCGGTTAAATTTACAGATGAGACGAAGGGTACGTGAGCACTTCCAAGGGAACGCAGAAGCCAAAATCATTTACGATATTTCAACCTTTACCATCACACGTTTGGTTATGGCTTACGTTACGGTCACGTTTGTACTGTTGGAATTCTGGCCCGGTATCCGTTTATACATGTAGGTAGTTAAAATTAAAAAAAAGCAACAATTTACCATTTAATTTAATTCCAGACATATGTACCTGTGCCTTCACATATTAGCATTGGTAGCTATATTTATAGTGCCTCGTGTAGTGCCCAAGGCGCGCCCGGGTGACTCGAACCATCTCTCGACGAATGGTAGTATCGCGAACGTACTGAGAAGCGCTAGCCCCATCACCAATAGTGTTTCCAACCACCACGACTGATCATTCTCATTTGAAACCATTCATTGCCATTACTTACAAATATTTTGCTTCAAATATAAATAATATTGTTTGAAGAAGCCAATGTTTAGGGAATCATATGGTGGTAATAGGTGTTTTCAACACATCGAAAATATGTGATTAATTTAGTTTATATTGTTTTTTTTTTATTAATATTTTATTATATTTCATATCGTAATTAGTACAAAGTTGATAATTATAAAATTCTATATTTACTTATGCGCTTCCAGATATAGTTTCCAACAAAAAGAAAAGTGGCACAAATTTTTATTGTTTTTGGATCGCCATCCACTATGTACTTTGTTGCTCCATTTTTGGGGAAAAACCGTAAACTGTTGAGGAGTTATATCAAATTATGACTGTGGAAAGTGATCTTAAATTATCAGGTTCATATTAATTAACGATATTAATAAAGATAACATGGAGCGGTATAATTATGCTTACTGCTTGTTTGTTAGCGATTTGGTATGACACATTGTCACAACTTCAGGGCAATTATAGTGCGTCATTAAAATCTGTTAGGTCATGTTCGTTCGTAATTTTGGAATGTACATAATTGAAATTTTGACTGAGCAAAAATGTTCTTTAATAATTCATGTCTGTATATAACTTGAGTTGTTTGTAATGTGTCTTCCTATTTATATACAAAAGAGAAAGTTTAGTAAGAATAAAAATATGCACAAGTTTAGTTACTTCTCTTTTCAACCTGCCTTCAATTACAAACAAAAAAAATACGTACTTTTTTAAACCAAAAAGAAATGTTCTCTTTGTGCAATGTGTATTTTTTTTTTGTATTCTACCCCGATCCCGGCGGCACTGGTGAATAAGGAAATTTCTTTAAATAAATTTGAAGCAAAAAGCCAAGTTTGCACCTAAAGGTAAACCGTAACAATTGCCAAAATATGGAAAAATTAGTAAAAACTCAAAATTGGTAAATGGAAATGAAAATTTAAGAAATTGTTTTTCATTTCAAAATGAACACAGAAAAAAGAAATTAATTACAAGATCATAAATATACACAACAAAATTAAACTACTTATAGAAATCTAGATTAGTTGCATGTTACAATTCGCCTCGGTGCAATCTCGACTTTAAAGATAAAAAAAAAATCCATAGAACAAATTCTTGGGAAAAAAGGAAGCGTTTGTAAAGCCGCAGTCCCATGATTTAGGTATCGTCATGACTCGTGCTCACGTGGCTTAATAGTTCTTGAAAGAGCTGAGCCAACCCCCAGCAACGAAGGAAAACAACAATAACAATGTATATACAGTAACTCATCGCTGTAGCGTTATAGGCTGCCGTTTCGTTCGCAATTAATCGAACAAAATATAAAATTCCGATCCTTACTTATTAAGAAGACAAGCCCTTTTATTCCTGCGAACTATATTTTGCAAGGGCCCGTCATAGTTTGTTGTTAGTACAAATAATATACCATTAAATACTACAAATATAATTACTATTTAAAATTTAAACTTCGTAGCCGACTGTGAAAAAGGGTTCCTGGCTCGAAACTAAATCATAACGGGTAAACTAAAAACTTTCCAATTCTCTGCAAGTCCACGAATTTAATGCAAAACGAAGCGAGTCAGCTCATCGTCTTTGACTTATGTTTTATTATCGTCTCTGAGGCGATCCTTCAAACCTCCAACTATGAGTATCGCAAGAAAACGAGTAAATCTTGTGTGTGGCTTGTATTCGCTCGCCATGATTTGCCGAGACAACGCTAGTTGTGGGACCGAGCCTTAAAACAGCTCGAAAATAATTTATTACAAAAGTTTTACACAAGTAATATCGTCAGAATATAAAGCAAAATTTCGTAATAAATACGATAAAAGTCTTTTCGATTTAGTTTCACGGCGACTAATTAATGCAAATAACCTTGTAGTTCATTTGCTAAAATCCGCCCGAGCAAACCGGATAAATTGCCAAATAAACCTTCGTTAAAACGATGAAAGGTCGAAATACTTTTTCCAATAAGTTGTATTTCGTTAACAGTCCGCCCGTCAAATAATTCGACACGTGCTTATTTCACTTAGTTTTACATCATAGTGATAAGAACATACAGAGGTAAATTTCTGTTTATTCTTTTCATTTACGCTGGTTAAACTTAATGTCACGCATTTACTTTTTTGTAGTAAATCAAAGCGTTTGAAGTGATTTGTCCAGAAAAATAAAATGATTTACAAAACCGTTGTGAAGATTGTAGTGGTTGCCTCGATATTAAAGTAACTTGGTTTTGTGGTAAGTGTGAAATGCAGTTTGTGTTTTTTGTTAAACATGTTTTTAATTGCAGAAACGGTTGCTTTCCACGTAGTTGTAAGTTTTTATATTGCGCTCGACAAACATAAAATATACATATTTTTTGTGCTTGTACACACTGTGTTTTATTTATCCTTGATACATGTATGTATGTAGGATGTAGGATACAGGCAAGTAAAATGGAAATTTTTGACGTGATAACGTTTAACAAATAAATATAATACATGCAACAAACAAGTAATATATTTTTATTCTTTTATGACCCAATAAAATTATGTTCATTTCGATGTAATAACTTCCTTTGCAATAAAAGAGATTATAAGGGGTTTAACATATCTATGTATAGTAATGATTAATGCAGAAATTATCCTGGAAATTAAAAGAAGTTGTAAAAATAACAAATATTTGGTTTACGTTGAAAATCAGATGAGTAATATCACTTGTTACTTTATAAACGAGACCTTGCCTTGAACTATTATATGCGTACAATCATTACGTATACAGTGTGTAATCGAATAAGTTTCACTTATGGTAACCACTATTAATACACAAGAAAAGAAGCGAAGTTATGATATATGTATGGGTCAGAGCATAAACAAAATAAGCCTAGACATTTAAAGCGAATGCATGACCTTGTTCACATAAACAAGAAAATGCGTCAGTGGGATATATTTGCTTGTGTATTATGACATGGATGGAAGTTGATCAACTTTTCACGTACGACGCCGTTCATTCTGTTTATTCTGCGAGTAATAGCGATACATTCTGTTCAACCTTTAATAAGTGAAACTTAATCGATTACACCCCGTATAGCTAAGACCAGGCACAACACTTAAACTACTTATCCATGTAGTGGAATTTGTATACACCGTGTCGCTGACTTGACTCTGCGTTACGTATTTCTTTTAATTATTAAATCTACTAATTTGAATTTCAATTTTTTTGACTATTTGTAGTACAAAAAAATACATCTTACTTAAAAATTTATTCAAGAATTACCCTGTATACTTATTTAACGTTACATTTCTTGCCTGTTCAGTTTTTTTTTGGATTTTTCAGAAATAACTTGTGCAATTGACTTCACTCTTCATTACGACAACCTAAGTCACGCACCATGTTGGTGTTACATAAAAGTACGCAATGGTCTACATACTTTCATGCGCACCAGCTGAATTATCTTTTATGGCAACACTAAATTACCATAATTTCTTGTTTGGTCGAGTAAGTGTATTTATTTGTTTTGATAAAAATTATTGCATAACAACTAACGCAGTAACAAATACCTGATGTTACACGGAATGCAGGAATCCAAATGTTTTAATAATTGTTTAGAGCTGTTTAGAGATGGAAAGAAGTCATATTATCGAGTGTATTGAAATACTAAAATTGTGCAATTAGTCACATCATGTGTTTCAGAATATACTGCAAACCGGAATTACGGCACGCGTTAATGTTACAAGGTCTACGAAATAAAACACGTTTCTGTAACTTACGATATAAATATATCCGATGATTCAGCGTGTGTAAGACGAGTGGTCACGTAGATTTTTTGTGTGTCACGTGTGTAAGGATGGATAGAGGATAGTTGAAAATTAGTGAACTTAATTTTATGTGTTGTATTTAATGAAAGAAAAAATTCAGAAAAAGTAGTGATGCCCACTTTCGAACAAAATAAGAAATTAATCATTGGTATGAAAAAAAAAAAAAAATTGTAACGTTGTGGAAAAACCAGTCAGTTAAGAAACAACAATATTTACAGAACTTAAAATCGATGTACAAAATATGCGGACACGAAAGAAATTGTACGATCAGCTATTGAAAGCTGTCCACCTTAAAATAGTGCAAGGGCTGCTTCAGGAAGTTTGCTTGAGAATAATTGAATGCTGATTCGAATCAACTGCTAGCAGACCCAATATGAAGAATCCTGGTAATGTAGCTTATGCCCTATACTCTACCCGAGGGTTATGTATTTATTTGTTGGAGTTTGATTGAAGTGTCTATAATATTACTGTAGAGACGGAAATGGCAAGAGAGGGCCCAGAAATTTTTGAATTATCTATGTATGACAAAAATTAATTAAGAGTTCAACAACTGTTCCGAAAATGTGGAATGTCTAACCGAAAATACCGAAAGAATACGAGTCGTGGCAACATGAATTTCTGGCTCAGATACTATGAGCAGTGAGGTGCCAACCAAGAAATACGCTGGGGTCAGTGCAGAAATATCAGAAGTATCTGAGGAAAGTGGCAGCAGTGGGCGAAAATTCAGGCATGCTTCGATTTGAACGCTTTGTAACTCACGACCAGACTTAGTTAGATAGAAAAAATGAAGAACCTAACGGGTTGTGGTCTCAATGGACATCGATTCATTCGGTTTGGGTCAATAATCGATAATTCTTCAAACATAAGCATCTTATCTTCAATGACTTTAAGCCCTTTGTTGATTTCACACCGGTCTCCCAGAGACCTTGAAAGTGAGGAGACAAAATGCTAATACCTAACGGATTTAACAAGGTCAGTGTTCACCTCATTTAGTAACAGGAAGCTCGCGAAAAAGTGCTTTCTATTCTGCATTAGCTCGGACGAATGTTGTTCCGTGGTCTGTTTACAGCTCTGAATGCAACCACGAAAGCCTAACTGCCTCGTTGTGAGTCGCTATCATCGCTATTGCATAATGTAAACATGTTTTCGTTGGCAAAGGTTCGGCATCGAATGGTCCTACGTCCCTGGAATGGAGAAATGATCAACTTGGCGTAACTCGAACTTCTGGAAGTTGATGAGTTGACCTGGGGAAGGTCGTTGTCGTCTGCAAACGGCAGACTTTTGAAGTATTTATTTAACTAATACTCGTCTACGGGTCCACGATACAAATGTCCTTCTAAAGAAAGCTGACAGTAAGGGACAGAACAGATTCATGAACAAATTGGACAAGCAATAGACTTAGGGACGGGAATTTTGACAAATCGAAAGTTGCTTCGCGAATTTTGGCAATTTTCGAGACCTGGACCTACACATAAGACTCGATTTTCATAGAGAAATGGATGGAGATCAAGAATCGGTCAAGAACGTTTGATTAGATGCGGGCTTCGCAACACTGTAAATTAATTGACAACTGACGAGCTTTGAGACAACCTATAAAGCGCAAATCAAAGGCAATAAGTTGTTACTCGTCAGCGACGAGTAGCGAAAGGAAAGGTTGAAGTCTATGTTTTATTTTGGCCCATACATTATATGTACTCGAACATGAGCTTCATTTTTTGGCGATGCAGGAAGCGCGCTAGTTTGCGACGGCCAATATAACAAGACCTAGGAAAGCCATTGGGGTCTGCCACAATCGCGGACTGGAAAGTTCAGAGGCACTCATACCGCGCGATGCAATCTCAGTAGGATTGTTGGCATTTGGCACGTAACGCCAAGTCAATGTCTAAATACACGATACACAATTTGCGACGACAGTTTTCCATCGACTTGGATAACTGCGAATCCAAGCAATAACTACCATACGGCCAAATCAAGTAAAGCATGGGGTGGGGCAGATTAACGTTAAGTACGAGTCGTACTAGAAGCAATGCAGCACAAAGCTCAAAGTGGAATTTCTTCCAACTCACAAAATCAACGCAATGTACTGTTTAACTGAACTGGTAGGGTTCTCTAAGATGCCTGTTAATACCCAGTATTATGGCTACAACTTTAAAGCCAAAGACGACATGTATCCCAAGGCGGAGAAAGGAGGCAAAAACGACAGCTCCAAGTGACCCAATTTTCTAATCCCGATAGTAGCTAGGGTCAGCTAATTGGAATTTACTTAAAAGTGATGGGTCTATGGGAGAAACGCTTTGAGAAAGGATGCGATCGCTTAATCGCGATAAAACGTATGATGCGCGGTATAATCGAGATTCAAAAATAACTTAGAGGATGGAGGAAGCAGATAGTGAAGCAGCTATATCAACTCCAAAGGTGAGCTTTGTCGCGGAAGCCGCAAACAATGTGCTTAGCGATTAAAACCATTCCAGTTTTCGGTGAGAACTGAAGTGAAGACAACACTAAAACACTAAAATCTGTTTACAACCTACGTTCCTAGCAAGTTAAGACCCACTTTTAGAATAAGGAAATAATAACTATTCGTCGAATATTGTTTAACCTTCTCCAATACCTACGTCACTGTAATTCCCAGAATATCTACTCTTTTATTCGACGTTTGTAATATCAGACCTGAGCATTTTATAAACTTCAAGTACCTAGTTTGAAATGTTCTATAAGTCCTTTAACACCTGAATATGTATTTAGAATTTTGTTTAATTATCTTTTGTTTCTTCGTTTCGCAGAAGCAAATTCGAAGAAAACTGCAAAATTTGAACCGAGAATAGACGAAAATAATTTTAAATCAATCGATCCCTTGCATTTGTCATTCCAAGTTTTTTCATGATAGAATGATTGCAAATAGTTTTTTATTTGCTTATTTATGATTGCATTTCGTTTTCTGTACTTTTTAGGCGACCCATGGCCGTGACATTGGACTCATATGTTGAAACTGTTAACGGAATTTCCAAACAGAAACGTAGAAGCCAGTGGTGGCGTCATCGCGAAGCTTGGTCGTTGCACTTCGAATCCATAGCGCCAACCAACCTTGCTTTCACTCTCACAGTAAACACTCAGAAAACATACAATTTTAACCCAATTTTGGTTACATAATGCGCCAACATGCTGACATTTAATAATTTGCTATTTGTTTTATATGTATTTACTACGTTGCAAAACAAAATTTATTACCGACTTCACCAATATCAACTAATTGCTTCGCTTTTTAATATTCAGATACATAGTTAATACTTTACTGTGTTTAAAACTGAATATTCTTCCACTTTTCGATCAATTTTAAAAAGTAGTATTATTTTTTTAACCTTCAAGAAGGACCACGCAGACCCTTGAGTTTTCCCCTTTCTGCATTAAACATTAAACAGGGTCTTCTGGGACTGCTGTCATTAATTAATATTGTAAGTTTTCGTTACATTTTATTTGTGAAAACATCTATTTTTTTTAAATTGTTTGAAAAAAACAGAGTCGTTTTTAGTACGTCTATGGCTATTTCGAAAATTATAAAACAGCTGTTGCATTGACTGCAATACGTATCGAATTAAAATTTTTTTAAGTATTTATATTTATCCTAATTTTACGGTCTTTTAAAATTCGCAACAATAAAAAGATTATAACATTCTCATAGGTAAAAGTAAAAGCATACAATTGCAAGATATCAATTTATCGCCATTCAAATTGAATCGTGAACAAGAAATCTTGACCAGCCTTAAATATCATCTATGAATGAATGAAATTAGTAAGTGATGAGTAATAAGAGTGAAATGAATAAAAGAATGCAAAATAGGAAATTGTTTGTAAATAGGTTAATGGGAGGCATCGTTGTTTAAATTGGGCACACTGTACACACGAGATCAGAAAACTAGAAATTTCAAACTGATCTAGTTTATTGTATTGTTATATTTTTTTTTATTTTCAGACCCTAAGCGTTTAATAAGACTGGTTTTTCCAGAATGTCGGTTTGAGTTAAGATTTCTGTATTGTAGCTTACATCCCCTATGTAAAAGTTGGAAAATACGTATACATACCTAATTATTCTTTTTTTAATATTTTTTTCACTACCCTTATTTTTGACTGCACTGAAAATATCAAGAAATTTGCTTTGGTTTGTTGAAATTCTTCAATGTCATGTTACAAGAGTTGATAAAGCCATTGTGTACGTTCTTAGCTTTAAGTAGAGTACCGAAATCTTGCTTTTTGTTAAAGCTTTTAAAAACGCATTACATTTACGAACGTCCACCTTACAGGGTGTTATAACACTACTGTCATTTATTAATACTGTACATTCCTCAGCATAAAATGGATTCATTCTGCAAATCTCTAAAATCTAGCTAAAAATTGAAAAACTGATCTGCGTAACATCAAAAAGTTCCACTGTTTTAAAAGCTCTGATTCATTTTCGTTGTTCCTGCAATTCAATTTGTCTTCGGACCGTTCACAAAACAATAAAATTCGAGCGAATTAACCCAAGTAATCAGCTGGATAGATGCAATAAGGGCCAAGGTCGGCAATAAATGTCAGTAGTCCTGTAACACGCTGTATACATATGTCGCCTTTTTATATGAAACCAATATAATTTTGTATATATTGCATACATTAACAAAAATAGCTTTTCTTCTACAAAAAATCCAATCCTTCTACATAAAATTCCAAATTAAACATTAATTTATTTAAATTAAATATTTGTTATGTAATCGGTAAATCTTGCATGTAAAAATCGAGAAAATCAAAACAAAACACGTTTGTTTGGTGATATTAACCACCAACTAGGTGGGTTTTACGCTAATCTGTAATAAAAAAATCCCATGGCTAAAGATAAACTATTAACGAATACGAAAAATATATTTTTATTAAAAGGAAGAAATTCATTGGAAGTTTTCTGGGGCTTTGTACTTACCTATTATTGGCAGTATGTTCCAAGATTTGCGAATGTCGCCAAGCAGCTAACGAAACAGAATTTGAATGGGACTGCAAGATTACTTTCCAGCAATTGCAAAAATACTTAATAAGTGCTCCGATTTTGAGGTATTCCCGTCCACAAGGAAAGTTTGTCCTAAACACAGATGCTAGCAATGTTGGTATTGGCGGTGCGCTCTTTCAAATCCAAGATGGACAAGAAAAGGTGATTGGTTATTTTAGTAAAGTGCTGACAAAACCAGAGCAAAACTATTATATCACACAAAGAGAACTCTCGGCTATGATGAAGTCGATCGAGCATTTTTATAAGTATCTGTATGGAAGACATTTCCTATTAAGAACGGATGTTGAAGTGGCTCCTTCGATTCAAGAATCCAGGAGGACAAGTGGCACGTTGGATCGAGCGATTTTGAAATCCAACATAGGCTAGGTGTGAGCCACCATAACGTTGAAGCCTTGTCAAGAAGACCTTGCTCAGAAAATTGTAGCCACTGTAATAGTTTGGAAGAAAATTGGTTCAGATTGCAAGGACAGCGTGGTAGTCGAGCGACGGCAGTCAGAAGAGCTACATCAAGGTCAAGAAAATAACCCGGACTTGAAAGTGATACTGGAATGGAAAACGAGAAAATCATGATCCACTTGCCTAAAAACAATATTTTACACCCCTTTTTCAGGGCTTATAACTCCCTTATGCACTTTTGGAAAGAAGCTATATAAAATGTTCTGTGATGATCTATTCACCCCGAAGATATCGGAAGACAATTCTGAATCACCGTGTATATTTAATTTCTTGTATAATACAACAGTAGTAGACGTGTACATCTCAAACTCATTCATTAAATTCATTTATACGGGAATCTCTACGTAAGTACGTATAATGGGAATTACTCAAGTAAATTAGCTTCCCAGAATTTCGTTCTCCAGTTATATCATCCATATATTTTTTTGGTCATTTAGCAAAAAAAAAATACATTCCAATACAGAGAATAGTAAATGACGTTTCCAAATTATTTCTTGCCAGATGTTTATTACTATTATGCATAAATCAGCTGGTATTTACGTATATTTTTTGCATTTCAAATTACTTGACGTCAGTTTGTCTTTCGTAACTACATATACTCGGTCGTAAAATCAACCTCCTACGTAAAATTTTGTTTACTTAACTAATTAGAAGTTAATTATCGGGGGTTTCCTGAAATATTTGTGATTAATACTTTCAATTTTGCGAAACACGATTCTTTTTGATCGTTGCGCTATGACCACATTTTTGCTACCACAACAAGCGTTAAATAAACAGAAATAACATTTAGAATGTTCCTGAGGCTTTAATATTTAATTTAATCCGCCCGAGCAAAGTTCAAGTTATTAATTGCAGCTAATTACGGAAAACATTTATGTGTAAAAACCAATTGTGTGAGACATATTATTTTGCGTAATTGCAACATTTACTGCCACCGCAATTACAAAATACATCGATTTAGATATTGTTCATCTACAATTTATTATGAAATACCGCTGTAACAATAATTAGCTAATTCGTAGTTAATATGACTTTTAATAAATTTAAACCATATACCGTCTGTTTTACGAAAAACGCTCCTCGCTATAACTTTGTTATTAATAGTCCGATTTCAGTAATTTAAAATCACATAAGATTAATTTATAAATACTACAAAATAGTATTATTTTTGATTTTTTTTAAATATGACATTCTTGTCAAGTAATAGTCAACTTGTTTTTCCAAATAGCAGCACTTATATTTTTTCATCTAGTTCGATAGAGATTCTGTTTTCAGAATTCAACGGTCCATTTGAACTTGATGTGCGGTGGAATACAAGGAAATGGAAAATTTTATTACATACTAAAATAAAACAGTATAAAAACACAACATACTCAGCTTTTGGATATTTTTCCATGAGCCAGCAACTTGCGAACATGATGACCAAACTTGCGAACACGAAAACATGATGATCAACCTGCGAACACGAACTTGGTGCCACGAGCCAAGTTGCCGAGCATGTTGCCCAACATGCTGCATAGTGAGTGGCCTAATTAAGCCTTATAAGATTCTTCACTTAAACATGAGTGTACTTGCATAGTTTAAATAAGTAGCGTTAAATGAAAACGCTAGTTAATTAATAACTGTTTATTGAGAATCTATATTTTCTGGTTATTGCATATAATACGATAAAAAACATTTTTAATTAAGAAGTCATTAAATCTGAAGTGTAACAAACTTTTGTTTTTTAGAAGCTCGAAAAGACTAAACTTCAAAATGTCATATAGTAAAGAATTTCCGTATACTATTTCTGTCTCCAAAAATGCAGCTCTTAGGTCTAGGTTTATTTTTGGAAGGGTATTTGAATTTTTATGGGCTATCATTAGCGACTTAAGGGTTCTGTGCCACCTTTCTGTCAGACCATTGAAAAGACAACATTCAAATGAATTACCTTGATCAGTAACGACTATCTAGCTACAAAACTTCTACAAAAAAATGTTGCAATGGTTTCTGTCATTATATCAGCAATTAGCTGTGCTTCTAACTATTCTGAAAATCTGTCGATGCAGGTAAGACAATATTTATATCCTTGGGGGGTCAATAATGTCAGTGTGAATACGTGTAAATATACTATCTGGTACTGTTTGCATTAGTTGAGTGGCGATTTTTATTTTTGGCATGCGCTGCATTCTCGAGTACATTTTTTACAATCCCTTGGTCATACAAACCCTTCTCGAATCAACTAGTTTGGCGCTTTGATTATAGGATGACCCAAGCCCTGTAAAAAATTGAAAATTAACTTACGAAACTGTTCCGTTTGCTTGATGACATACAATTCTGGATTTAGAATTTTTGGAAAGTGTATCTGCTACTACGTTCTTGAATCCTGAAATGTCCTTTGACAGTCCTGAATAAGCTGGAATGTCAAAATGAATAAGCTGGAAAATGAATAAGCTGGAATGTGAAATCCATTTTGATTTGAAAATCAAAATGTCTCCCCAACTGTCCATTTCACCAAAACAAGTGTTGTTTTACAATTTCAAATCATCATCAAGTCAGCAATTAAAATTAATCATTTCTTCAACGTATACAAATGGTTATTTTTTAATATTTTACTAAACTTTGTTACGTTCAGTTTACACCAACTCTTATCAATATTGGAATCTTCCTCCTTTAGTTGGACATGCATTTGTCTTACCATTACCTTTTTCGAAAGCTCCACATAAATGAAAGAAGTTTTAGTTAAACCTTTTCGAACTGCATCCTCAATAAATCCCTCATTCATCGATTTACCACTCAAGACATTACAGGTTTTGTATTCTTACTTAACCGTAAAAGGAAAAAAAAATCAATTTCGCCAGAAAAGATATAGAATGTAATTTAGAAACCTGAGATTACATCAATAGAAAAATAGAAAACGTCAATTTATGGAAAACAATTAGTCATTTACTTTGTTGGAAACTTTTTGTGTAGAGCTTATAATATCACCCTGTGTAACTCGTTAGCGTTGCATTCATGCATTGATATTGTTCCATAGAATTTCGTCTTAATGATGGGGGGTAAGTCATTTCTGTATTTGCATTAGACTATTATATTATGCAAATTCGTTTGAATCACTCTGTAATTTACCTTCTGCAGTGGCGTGTACTGTTTAAGTTTAAAGAACAAAACAAAAAATAACGTAAATGACTACAAAACCACAGAGCAAAACTTCATATGATAATTTCGATTACAATAAAAAAAATTGCCTTAATTACCAGCAAAGTGGTCAGATTAAAAAATATGTTTAGTGATTGACAATAAATTTGTTGCATTTAATTACCAATTTAAATTCGCCAACTCTGAACAGTATATGCAAAAATTAATTAATAATGTTTCGCACGATAGTAATTAACTTATAGATTGTGATCCAAAACTTTCTAAATATATCTTTCGAGTACAGCTTAAGAATTTTTATTTTTCAGTTCCTATGTCTTATTTCTAATTTAATTGTAATTGTAAATTAGATAGTACAAACCTAGAATAGATTTGTCAAGCTGAATTGAATTGAAGTGTTAATTTTTTTAGATGTTTTTTATGGTGTAATTCAGAGTATTGGATTCAGAATTAAGTTTTGTTTTGTAAAGGAGCGAAGAAGAATTCGCAGGTAAAACGACGAACCTCGTTTAAACTTCCGAAATACAGAAAAGAAAGAATTGCCATGCTCAGCATGAGTACCATTAAATAGTCAATAAGTATTTACTGTTAAACTTAATTTGCCAATTCATTCTCATTGATATCAGTACATAGCAGATATTTTTTGGCGTGTATTTAATTAGTACTTGACCTCTCGTCAGTTAATCGGAATAACAATAAAAAAAAGCAGAAACGGAAAGGAATGCAAACAGATCGCTGTTCGGTATTTCCACCGTCCCTCTTCCATACATGAATGGTCGAGAGCGCGAGGAATAATTTCTTTCTCGGTTAATTTGGAATCAGCCGGCGGTATTCCGGGTATTCCTATTCCTTGTCAGCTGTCAGTTCATCCCTACCATCTTTAGGTAGGTATCCCCCGTATCTTTAAAATATGTAATCAAAATATTTTAGTGTTTGTTAACACAGTAGACGCTTAACGTTAGGTAGTAAACGTTTACGCTGGTGCTGACGAATTGCCTGTGATTAATTTGGAAATTATGAATGGATTAAGCAACGCAAGATTGCTGTAAGTGTGCCAATAGATTTTCATCTACTAATCGCAGTGTATAATTAATAGCTGATTAATTAAGCGGTGCTATTATTTTAAACCAAATTTAATTTTTGTCTTTATAAAATAATTATAACAAAAATTTATAAATGCCAAAATTAAATTTAATACTTTTTTGGAATGTAAATTCTGATGCGCTTAATTCCTATATTATTCATATTCATACATGTTTGTGTTTAATATCTAAAAAATTAATTTAATTTTGAAAATACTAATATTGTGAATCTAATACTTTCAAAAGACGTTTTATAGAAATATGTAAAATTAAAATGTTATTGAATCCTGTTCATAAACGTACGGATTTTGCTAAAAACGACATATTTTGTAGTTTTCTAGATTCATTAAATAGGATATAGATCTGTCAATTTTTATTTTATTAAAATTTATTAAAAATATTTATTAAAAGCATTATTCTAATTCAGAAAGATCATTTTACCTTTTAAGTTTCCCTTGACAACTTTGTTTATTTATTTTCATTCCTGACGACGCTATCAATTGATGGTGAAACGTTGAGTGCTGTTTACTAATGCAAGAATTCATTCAAAAACGAATGAATAATGCAAGAATTAATTTAAGAACGAACAAATAATATTAAAATTTTTTATTTAAAAAAGGGGAGACGATGAACGCCGCAATTATGCGTTATCTAGTTTGCAAGTAAATATAAAAATGTTTAAAATTGATATTAAAGCACTTATTCTCATACTCGAGATATTAAAAAAAAATGTTTTGCTGATTTTATGTTTTCTTGGGGGAAAATTAATTTTAAATTATATTTTTATTTGAAAACGATCGTTTCAGGGAAAAAGTTTTTTTTTCTTAAATATTATTATATATTATAGACAATTTAAGAAAGTAGATATTCAAATTTAAGGGATTATCCATGATATTAGTGACTAAGAAAATAAACACCAGTTTGAATCACGACATCCTGCGACCACTTTTTGATACAACTCTGTCCAGGATAATATGGGAGGACTTATTAAGTAGCAAACTAGCTGCAATTTGTCATTTCCTGTACAAAGTTGTGTCAAAAAATGATCGCAGGATGTCACAATTCAAACTATTGATTATTATTACGTCGCAATTCCGAATAACCTTGGACAGGTTGGTTTGGTTTGCAATGGAAGTTTCGAGCTACGCTTCTGCTGACAAGGCCCCAAATAGGGCCGAGACAGACATACAGAGAATGCTCGAGGGATCTACTACAATCAAAACCGATTTGCAACAAAAAATTTCAAGAAAATAAATGTTGATAGATATGCCTTAAGTCACCGTAAGACGAATCGAAGTTACATTTCGAAATCAAATTCCAAATTGATTTGGAAACCTAACTTCAATTCGTTTTTAAGCTTATTGTTAGTTTCCACGAGCATCAGAATTTGTATGAGAGACTTGCACATCTGAAAGTTTTGATAGAACTCCTCATACATTTATCATTTGCTATAGTAAACTCTCCTGAGCACTAGTTTAACTAGTGTAAACCCTTTCTCATACTTGTAATCGTACACATATACGCCCACAAGTCAAAGATTTATACAAGTTATCTTCTGTACAAGTCCCGATATGTGGAAACTAATCTTTATAGTGACTTAAGGCTGTGCCTATCAACATTTAAAATAGATACTTTTGGCGCAACATATCATTTTAAGAAATAAAAACACAATGAATTCCATAATTGTACCACTGTTAGAAATATGAACGTAAAAACTGTGTAAATAAATTGTTTGACCAAATCTGGCAATACCCTGTATCTCCATATACAGGGTTAAACTAAATAATTAAAGGCTCACCATGGAGATCTTGTAAATTATAAGAGCTACAATGACTGTTAAGTTACAAAAAGTTGCCCTGTTTGGGGTCTATAAAAATGCTTAAAAAATTCTTTATTCATTTTTGAAATATCTTAAAAAAAAAAACTGATCCTCAATTTCGAAAATATTCAAATATTTTGTTTAGTTACGAAGATAAAATCACAAAATTCGGTAATTTATTATCAAATTCCATGGACAATCTAATACTGTTAGAAGACATATGTTAGGATTGACAGTTTCACAAACACGACTGTCAACTTTTTTTTTATGCGCGATATTTTAGATATTCATACCATGTGATACAAAAATAAAATCTGAATACGATGATATGACACACTTATGCTTTTGTTTTAAAACAAACCATTACATTACTAAGTAATATTTTTATGAAAATTAATTAAAATTGTGTAACTGGCAATATAGAAAGTGTTAGGAAAGAGTTTATACATGTATTTCGACCTTATTGGGTCTCATCAGAACTCTGTACCTTAAAAAAATTTGGTTTATTGAAAAATTTAGAAAAACTTACCCCTATTTTGAATTTCTAAAATCCCAAAACACAAGAACAGGAATTAATGATAAAAATATGAAAATCTTTTGCAAATTATACAAGGAAGCGATTGCATTCTCTAGTAAAATTCTAGTAATTAATATTTTTATGTAAATACGTAATCACGTAATTTAATTATTTATTAATTTAATAATATGTAATTTTAGTTCTTAATTTTCCTAAGCATCCGCCTAATAGATTAAAAATTTTCTAAAAATATTTCTTAGTAACGTAAAACAAAAGCATAAGTGTGTCCGTATTCAGATTTTATTTTGATTATTGATATGGGAGCGCCCATAAGTAAAAAAAAAGTTGACAATCGTATCTGCGAAACTGTCAATCCTAATCTATTTCTTCTGATCATATTAGAGTGCCCATCGAATGTAATATAAAATTACTGAATTTTGTGATTTTATCCTCATAGATAAATAAACAAGATATTTAAGATTTTCGAAAGTTTCAGTTTCTTGAAAGTATTTCAGAAATTAATAAAGATAGAAGAAATTTCTTTTGCATATTTTTGAGGCCTTAAAATAGCGCAACTTTCTTGTAATTTAAGCTTTTATATCTCTTAAAGTTTACGAGAGGTTTTATTAGTTATAACTAGAGACCGGATTTTAGGTAAAATACCTTTCTTTAGTTTTGAAGTGTGCAGATATTTTTTAACCATATCTCATCTTTTCATTCATTTCAAAATTATTTGCTTCTATTTCTAATGAAACGAAAATATATATAAAATATCTTTACAAACTTAAGAACTAAAACAAGGTATTTTACCTAAAATCCGGTCTCTAGTTATAACGCTGCATGTTTCTTAAGGTTTATTTTTCCATGAGGAATTTGCAGTATAATATAGCACTGACGGTAGGGATACCTGTATTTCACTTTTTTTTTAATATACAGGATGTTCTCGATTAAGGTGGCAATAATTATATCAAGTATACAGTGAGAATTACCTGCATGCAACACAATATTAAAAGTGAGTTTTCTAAAATTGAATACAGGCTGTAATATGTATGTTAGCGTCGTTACGATAGAGGATACCATTCATTTTTATTAGTTTAGCACTGAAGTTCTTTTGTTGAAATAAATAAAAATAATAGTCAGTTTTTTGGAACTTTGAGAATGAATCCCAAACGGTCATAAGAAACTGTTAATTGCCTTAAACTTGACCCTACTCGATACAAATTGTAGATTTGTGTCCTTTCATTCGTCGAATATAAGAAGCGATTAAATGAAAAATGAATTAGAGTTGGCGATGCAACTAAACACGCTCTTGTGAATTTAGTTCATCGAACGTCCCTTCAGTCACTTTGACGTTTCTAGAAAGCAAGAAAATCGTTCTATTAAAAAAATTAAAGCATATGCATAAAATGACCACTGCCTGTACTAATATGACGTTATCCAAGACATGCATTTAAATTCCAACGCCTACCCTAATTTATTTTTATATTGATCGCTGGTTATGTCAAATTGTATTGTCAAATATGTCCATATCTACCACGTATTTTGAAGCTTATTTTCGATTTAAAAAACCTCAATAATACTTATTCATATATTATGTATTTCTACGTTAAAAATTCTTACTGTATAATTTATCTATACTCAAAAGTATTTCGTTTCTGAGGTATAACCTCCTAAAGAAACAACTCTGAAACGGTTTAAGATACAGGGTTGACATTTGATATACAAAGCAACTGAAATACAGGGATAGAAAGATCTTCACCAGTGACGTAGATGCAAGGTAGTAGGTTATCATTTTAGTAAATAACTTTCTATTGTCACTTTTTCAAAAAATCTCATACAAAAACTGAAAAATTCGAATAAACTTGTACAACAAATGAACTAGATTCCATCTTCGCGTTCTAGATATGTCTATGTTAAACGATTACGTTGCTTCAGAAATTCCAAATTTGATCAAAAAATGCTTTGCCAACATTACCTGCTATTATTTATTTATTATTATTACATTTATACACAACTGTTGCGTAGTTTTTTCTTAATTTATGAATTAAAAACTCTAATAATAAAATAATAGACATGATACTCATTTTTGAGGAAAGTAAAGGAAACAGTTAAACTACAGCAAGGCTTTACGTAGAACGTGTTCTAAGTTGTTTACTGTTAATTAAGCGTTTTCCTTATATTAAAATTAATATATTTTTTATACATTCTCACAGTTAACAGTTAACAAAGTTTTGATGCAGTTTTTGAAATTCGGTTGTTTTAATTTGCAATCACATTTTGTAGTAATTAAAAAAATAGTAATAAATAATTTACGATTCACGAGAATTTCTTGAAGCAAAGATATATATAATAATTTAGCTAATGCATTCAGCAATAAACAGAATTTCCTAACTGTACGCCCCTCTTTAAAGCAGCCATTTCCTTTTGCTCGTTCGAAAAAGCCCATCATTACAAGGACACACGAATTAAGTAAGTCGATTTGAATTACTTTGTGCGGTCTATCTGTTTAATTAGCACCAGGAAAATCCGTTCTCCAGCAAGGAAAACTCGCGACAACATGTCATACATAAAAATAATAGATGTGAATTATTATGTAGATATCTCATCGTAATGTGCTCTTTTGAATTGCTTTCAAAATCCGGATTCACGATTGAACGTGCCTTGCCTGAAACACTAAATCAAGATAATATATGTGCAATATCCGTGAGCTATAATTATCAGATTTGGGCAAATTAAAAAAGAGTTTCATTTAATTGGCTATCAATTTTCTGGTATGTTTTTACACCGCAAAAAAACCTGGAAATTTGGTAATTACGTTCGGCGCAGACAAAGTGCTAATGGTTACTTGATGTATTTCTTTGAAGTTATAATTTTCAGCAGATGGTGCTAATGCGAAATTCCCAAAAATATGATGACTTCTTAGGAAAAAAAATTGAACCTGTACATATTATTATTATTATTAAAAAAAAATTATATGATATCATAGTTTTTGTTTAATATTGTAATATTTCACCGACTGAAAGCAAGGTCAGCCAAAAAATTATTTGTTAAATCTTTGTATATTTATTTCAGACATCTATTGCGTAATCCATGCCTGGCATAATTATAGAATCCTTTTTGTGTTAAACACGAGAAATCCTTGCTTCAAGGTTTGGAATGGCAACGACTTTTTTATTTATAAATTCTTTTTAAATTAGTTTTTAGTATTTTTCAACAATTAATGAATTGCATGCAGGAGAGAACTGCTAATCCAAAACTGATCTGTGCATTTCATAATGCTGGCCGTCAGTAAATAAAACGTATCTCACGTTTCCTAAACTTAAAAGTTAGTTAACGTAATGACCATCTAATGAGAAAGTTTTGGATTGAACACTTGCGTAATGTAGAACTTTTAATTGCAATGTCACTCCTACGTCTGTACGAACAAAGTTAAGTCAGTTGCTAAATATTTATTTAGACGTTCTTTTTTTCGTGTAAGTTAAATAAAAATTCTTTCTCACGCTTAAAGACAGGTGCTGTAAAGTATTAAGAGCATGGCAGGTAACTTATAAAGTTTTCTTATCTTAATGTCTTATAATCTTCCAGTTTGTTTTCTATTAGTAAGCGTGGTGCCTTTTCCTTAGTAAGACTCCAAATTTCATCGTTGAAGGTAATTAACTGGTCGATTTTAATTTTCAAATCAATAAAATCGAGCTAGATTTTGTTAATTACGCATTATGTTAGGCTTCATTTTTAAAACTTGAATGCGACAAACTTACAATATTAGTTTGCAGTTGATAAGGCTTAATAAAGATAAGTGAATGACAGATGAAAATATTTTATTTTGCAAAAGGTGGAGAAAATTCAAATTTAAATCATATTGCTGTAAAATATATTTTAACGTATAGTATATATTTGTACAATTTCTCCTTCCTGATATTAACGTTTTCGAAATGATTAGTTATCATTAACATGCAACTTTATTGTACTGTGTCGTGATTGCTCTTTTATTCACACGTCACTATTAAATCTAATTTAGTTATCAAAAACTTGTGTAACTTAATTATTGTACAAAATTTGGTTCAATTTCTATAATAATAGATAGGTTTATAACCGTCTTCTTTAAGAAAAAATAAAAAATAAATCATAAAATAGGTAGCTAGAACATGTTTTAATTTTCCAGATAGTTTTTAATTCAATTTAAATGTTGTTACAACTTACAGCACAATTTAAACTGTTTAAGAAATTGAATCAAATTTTGTACAAGAAATAGGGTAGTACAAAACGGCTTTTATATATTATTTGAATTACACAAACATTTGAGTTTGAAAAAATGTAATCACTCCTAATTTTTTTTCCTTGTTTTATTTCTGTATAACTTGAGCGCAAAAGATAACAGAAACGAATATCCTCTTGGTAAAATGACCCGTACTAATGAATTGCACTTTCTTTTTCTGTTAAAATCAAATAAAACAAGTCGACTAATTTTTAAAATCGCAGTGCTTTGACATATTTATCCTCTTGGACTCTTGGAGAACCGTCAACTATCGCACGTCCTGTAACTTAAGACGAAAAACAATGCGAAACAATTTTCAAATCGACTTCCAGGTTCCCTACCGGAAGATTTTGGGTAAGACTTCCTTTTCCATCAATCAACTCTCCAATTTTTTCTGTTTTTCGAGAAAAGACTTGGTAAGCATCCTGGATGCTGGAAGTATTTCAAATTTACGTCCGATTATGAATCTCTAGGTCATATTAATTAATCCTAGTTCAGTAAACTTCGAATATTTTATTATACCCCATCATAGAATTTGATAACAGGGCTCTAAAGTAAAAAAAAAAAGTTAAAAAGTGGGCCTCAAATAAATAAATCATCTTTTCTCAAGGAATTCTCTTAAATTGATTTAGCAAATCCTCTTCTCCTTTCAGGTGAAAAACGCTAGGTACCATTTGGCATTCAGTCAAATGTCTTCCTGGACCCAACGTAATTTGCTCTCCGAATCTGCTCCTTTATATGATTTCCTTGGATAGATTTAACCTGTCATTCTCAAAAATTAATTATCAGTTCAAGAAATTTGAGTAAAACAACTTGAAACCCGCCACCGGGACTCGGGACACTGCGCGACAATTTTCTGATCTGCAATTGTGTTGGGAATAGCAAAATCGCCGCCTCTTAAGCTATCACACACGAGATAGTCAGTGCGGACATGTCATCGCAAACTTACAAAATTTGGCTGTAAGTCGCCTGGATTGCAATGGGGTCTCCGAGTACCGAGCTTCTCTGTATAGCTATTTCAACAGAAGAGTAGCTCGAGAACTCCATCGCAATCCCAACGATCAACAAGACTTACACAAAGATATCGCGTAAATAAAAACATGTTACCCAATCGCCTTTGCGTAATTCTTGTTGGTTGTGGGCATTGCGATGGAGTCCTCGAGCTACTCTTCTGTTGATGAGGCCCCAATTAGGACAGAAATAGTTATACAGAGGATGTTCGGGGGCCTCATTGCATTCTAGCCAAATTTTGCAACTTGAAACCCTGAAATCGATTTGCTTTAGAATTTGACGGAACGAATAAGTGCCGATGGTACTTTATCTCGTCCAATCACCATCCCGTTGGCATAGCTTCTTGAAGACAATCCATTTCTCAAATAATTAATTGCGATCTATGGTGGTCTGGTCCTGAATTTTTAAAAGATTCCAAATTTACACTGTAAATGAATATTTTACCGCTACTGACATTTCCGTAGCATATCTGCCGAGTCCTATTTTTGGATTTATTTTATAGAAAAGTTTTCCAAATTTAATCGTCTTCTTGGAACTACTGCTTACATAATTTGTTTCAAAAATCGCTTTCGCAATAAACATTTTTATTCATGTTTTGTTCCAGTGTTCATAAAATTAAGGAATCTTTAGATTTTTTGAAAACTCATGTTCAGTTTTCGGTAAGGAAAATCAAATCCAATCAATTTCTCTCAAAATGCAGCAACATTAATACACTTTCCCTTTTCATTCATTCATTCTTCGAGTAGGAAGTAGGCTTCCAAACATCAATATGGACTCTTTTCATCCAAAACCAATCCTTTTACTAAACTGTCAATTTAGTACAGTTTCATGGAAGTTCAAAACTAATATGAGTTTAGATTGAACGGTCTTTTTGAATCATAGAAATTCAATTATCTATTAAAAGTCTCATTGTGTCTTGCATTAGCTGTATTCAGTATAAATCAGAAACGTTTACTCCTTCAGTGCATAATCTGCCTTCTTAACGTGTAAATCCAAGCAAAGCTTTTTCTACAGTAGGCTTGGACTTTGCTGGGTCATTCATTCCTCGTCCATACCAAGAGAGAGGAAAATGAATGTTAAAGGATATATTGCATTATTTGGTTATTGTTCAACAAAAGCCCTTCATCTAGAACTTTGCATGAATCTATTTGAATTATGGGGTTTAGGCGATTCATCGCATGCCCTGATCGATGTCAATAAGTGATGGTTGATGACGGTCGAAATTTGTTGGTTGTAATAAGATAATGAAGGAGTTTTTATACAATATTTAAAGTATCATTAAATCTCCCGAACCTAAAGATTTTTTGTCAAACCCTTTCATCGAATGGCAATTTATTTCTCCCCCTCCCCGGTGATATTTGGGAAGAGGGTATAAAAACAGTGAAGGGCTATATGGTCAATGTTTAGCAATTAACTCCATTGTGTTTTCTTGACATTCTTTCAACATTTCTTCAAGACGAATTCATTAAGGATATGGACCGTAGTTGAAGAGCGCCGTACTTGGCCAATATATCCAAAATATTCAGCCAAAAATCTACTGTATTACAATTTTCATTTGATTGCACTGCGTTTTGGAAAGTAATCCAATAAGAATGAGGATTAAGTTTTATTTGAAAATGTTTTAAAACATTTAAGACATAGATAACATGATTTCAAAATTGACTCTAAATGAGTATACATATATATTTCAACCTTATTTATGTATGTATCAGAGGATTGTAAGTTCTCGTCGACATTTGAAGTAAAATATTTCGTAAACGCTTTGGTAAACCTCTTATGGTATTTACGTACTCTTAGGTAATAACTGTGGTGTAATAACGTTTGAGATTTATTTCTATTAAAATTAATACTTCCTTTAGAACGAAACTGGAGCAACGTCTAGATCGACACAAAATATCAATTAGCGTCGTGATCTATCTTGCCGCGTGCTTTCTGCATATCGAACGTGAATTACGTAAAAGGTATTATATAGCTCATGCAATTGGGGTTTTAAGTCGAGAAAAAATTAGGAATATTTCCGTGAAAGTAAATTGACCAGCGTGCACGTGAGACGTTGCTTCAAATTTGCACATGCACACGTTTACAATAAAAGTGATTGTATGTATTCTTCGCAGGTCCATTAAGATGTTGCAATTCGCAATTTTCTTCATAACTGCTGTTTATTGCTACCGTGGATGTCATTCCTATACAATAACGAGCGGTAAGTAATAGTAAGGTCATATTTGATTCTCGTGTCTGTAATAATCCCTGGAATTATCGGCTGCTTCCGTAATTAACTTCTTTTACTGTTTGGCAAAATAACCGTTTAAAATATTTTTGACATTGTTAGTTCATAGTTAATTGCAACATTTTGTTTCATCACATCCCATAAAAACTAAAAATAACCATTTGAAGATATTCTTCTGCGTACGAAGCTAATTAATTATTGCAAAACAGTTTCTCACGTATGTGTAAATTTCGTAATAATTGTTGGATTTACAAGGATTTTTAAGATTTATGAAACGATTTACAACTATAATCTTGCGTTGCAGGTAATTGGACTTAAAGCTATTATCTGACAAAGATTTCCTGTGGAATATTAAACAAACACCAGTACAAAACAACAAAAGTCTTTAGTTTCGATGCTATTAACTATTAATTTGGAATTTATTATATAATTCAAATTCAAAAAAACAAAATTGTCGATATCTTAAGTGAACAGATTTAAAGTTGTATTCCATTAATATATTTGTATTAGTATGTTGATGTTGTTTCTTTCTGACGACCTCCTCTTAAAGAGTGCAACTTCAAAAGAAAGCTAAAAAAACAACATTAACATAAAACTATTTAAGACGTAATAGAGATCAGTGAATTCTTTCATTTTTAGGGCAACAAAATAATGCCACAGATGTTCTGGAGTTCGTGCTGTTGGACAAAGCGCACTCCTGTTTGAGGCCTTGCATCAAAGGAAGTCCGTCCATGGTGTGTCGCTACCATTTCATTTTGGAGTGGTATCAAACGATGAGCAAAGCCTGTTATTCCTGTCCCCATGATATCGCAGACTGCAAAAGGCCTCATTGCATAACAGGGGATGGCCGAAAGCGGCCTGTTTTGGCTGTTAATAGACAAATGCCGGGGCCAAGTATAGAGGTATGCATACCGAATAACATTTCAATTCATATTCATTCCATAACAATAATTGAAAAGAGCCGAATTGATATAAAACTATTTTCACCTAATTTAGCGGATTCTGTTTAAGTTTAACGTTATAGAGGTTGTTCCGCCAAAAAAAGC
The DNA here is from genome assembly GCA_039766575.1 of Serrognathus titanus. Lineage (NCBI taxonomy): Eukaryota > Metazoa > Arthropoda > Insecta > Coleoptera > Lucanidae > Serrognathus > Serrognathus titanus. The sequence continues at coordinate 5,377,000 of CM077911.1, forward strand.
ACGCATAAGAGAATGGATGCCACATATTACGGGATTTTTTTTAAATTCTTCTAAACAGTTTATATTTAATTAAAATATTACTTTAAAAACAAGCTGTGGCATTGTGTACGAAATATGACGCCATGTTTTATAAATGCGGCATTATACTGCCGTATTTATAGAACGTGGGCTACAAAGATTTTTACTACTCACATGCACACAATGCGACCTTGACACACATCTCAATTCGTTTTATTACATTTTTAATAGCTGGGAACGGAAGTCGGAGTTGTTTCTTTTACGCGCCCTAATTATTAGTAATTTATAAAATAACTGGAATTTACTAGAGCGGAATGTACCAGCTGCTTCATCCACAGAAAAAAATCGTAAGGATATTAAATCTGGTGATCGCCGGAGTCAATGTACGGCTCGTCGCATGTGTGTGTATTAAACAAAGCTAACGCTCAGCGAGTATGTCCAGCTCCAGAACGCACTGTTGGGATACCTATATCAATCATAACAATTAAACAATTGATACGCTGAGAAATTTGGTTTTTAACTTATATTTATTTTAATTCAATTGGATCACAGCAATGATAATATTGCTTACTTGGATTAGAAAGTAAATAAGTTTCTTTATCAACTACTTATTAGAATTATACGTTTACATCTTTGGTAAATTCTCCTAAACCTTTCTTTGATGTTTCATCCCGATTTCCTTCATACTTTGGAGCATTTAATGTAACCCTCACCCATTATTTACTTTAATAAGACTTTGTTGTTGACATAGGTAAATCAGGTTTCAATGCAGCTTTTCTCGCACTTAAAGAAGTATCTGTTTTAGAAATCCGTTCCACTTTTTTCTGTTTGACTATTGATGATCTCTTGGCTGGATAACAGGCTTCATGTTATTATCTTCTCCTACTTCCTCATATCGTAAGCTTTTTACCAAAACGTGTGTTGTATAATATTGAGTAACACGTTTTACAAATGCTCAGAAGGGATCACTTGCACGAATCGATACTTGGTTATTAAATAATAAACGAAAATAGAAGTGACTTTACTGCTTGGACATCCCCTTAATAGTATTGCGTTTCAAAAATACGGAAGCGTTATTTAAACAAATGAGCCTGGAATTGTAATTACCTGTATTGTCTACAAACACGACAAGTCCATTAGGAAAATGGGCACAGATGTTCAGCTAAAATGAATGTGTCTAATTGATTTAAGCGGTCTGAAATAGAAACCTTCAATCGTGATGAAAATTTTGTTGTTTAATTCTAAATAATTTGAATCATATCAGAGTTAAAGAATTTTAATGCTTCTATGTGATTTACAGTGTGTCCACGAATTTTCTGCAACAGTCGAGTGAGATATGACTTTTGATATATTCATTATTTAAAATTTTGGACAAAAAGTAAGCTTGTTTCTTAAATTTAAAACCATGTACAAAACATTTCGAGAATTTTTGTAGGTTTTAATGTAAGCAAAAGCTTTTATAAAAAGTTTTTCCTTTATTGCAGAAAATCCTTTACTTTATCGGCCTGATATGATTGTAATATTTATTAAGTACCTAAATATTAAATGAAAATAATTATTGCTATCAAAATTAAATAGTCGCTTTCTGGTGCTATGATCAAACGTAATTGTAATTGTCATTACATAAAAATGAAAAGGATTGCGGTCATGCAATGAAAATGATTATACCTATTACATTAATATTTTCCATTGAGAAAACGAGGTAATTGTTAACACATTTTTTTTTTAATAAAGACCTCGACACGCACGAAAAATATTATAAACAGACCTAGGGAAATTTCGGACATTCTTAAAAAGTATATGGTTCTTAGGTAAGATGCGGCAATTGAGTGCCCAGGTTAATTCTAATAAATTACACGTTTTCGGTTGTATTTTTGCCGAATTTTCTGAATACTGGCATTAATTACTAGATAACGTTTGCCAGAAAAAAACCAGACCAGTGGAAGTGAGGCTCCCTTATGGGTCGATTCTGCTATTATCTGTAAGAACAATAAGATCTGTAAACCTACAATTCAATTATTAAAATATGGAATTTTGAAGTTTTATGGAAGGTATGTTTCCTTCTAGGTCTCTAGAATTACTCGCAAATCTCGATATTATCTTAGAGACTTACTAGAAATCGTATCATACTGAGAACTTCAGAATTCTACTTTTTAATAATTGAGTTATAGGCTTACAGATCTTACGGTCCTTACAAATACGATCAGAATCGATTCATTTTAATTTGGCTTAACCAAATTCAACGTTTCCCTTATTAATGAAGAGCAAAAGCTCTTTGTATTCAAAATAAAATATTATGCGGTTTTGCAGCTTTGTTTGGGAGATGAAGTCATCGTAGATGTTGAAAATCGTCTTCTAGGCGAAACTACAACAATACATTGGCATGGACACCATCAAAGAGGGACACCCTACATGGATGGAGTACCCTTGGTCACCCAGTGTCCCATCCAGCCTGGAAGCACATTCCAATATCGTTTCAGGGCTGATAATACTGGCACACATTTCTGGCATTCACACACAGGTACAAGTCATATTCTGAACATTCTATTGTAATGGATTAAACCTAATCCTATTTTAGGAATGCAAAGAGCCGATGGTGCGTTTGGTTCATTTATAGTGCGCGTACCTGAAGAAGCCGATCCACACTGCAATTTGTACGATTACGACCTCTCAGAACACGTAATGGTAATTTTGGATTGGGGGGAAGAAATTGGATTAAATAAATTCGTGGCGCATCATCACAGCGACGGTGATAATAAACCGAGTACCTTGCTGGTGAATGGTAAAGGAAGGTTTAAAGAATTTGATACAGCAGACAATACAACTGTTTTTATTCCGCCTGAAAGATACGTTGTTGAACAGGTAGGTACCTAACGTTTTCAACACAATGCAATTTTATGAAGACCAAGAATGTCGTAGGGATATCGATATAGATATAGAGTAATCAATGCAGGATATTTGAATTGTCCGATAGAAGTCTCCGTGGATAATCATACTCTCACCCTCATTGGTACAGACGGAAATGACATTGAGCCCGTTAAAGGTTGAAAAAATGTTTATATATTTAAAATTAACATTTTTGAAGTTTCTTTTTTGCATTCTAGCTGAATCTTTCGTGACGTATGCAGGAGAACGTTTTGATTTCGTCCTCAACGCCGACCAACCAAAAGATCTCTATTGGATAAGATTCCGCGGTCTCATGGATTGTGATGAAAGATTCAAAAGCGCTCATCAAGTGGCAGTTTTGCAGTATTTGGGCACGTCTGACAGCGATTATCCTGAAAGCGATGCTAATTACGAAGAATCTCATAAAGAGGGATTGGTACTTACTAGCAGACAAGTTTAAATGTTGTGTATACCTATTTTTAAAAACTTTCAGCAAGTAAACGCCCTTAACAAAGGCATGGAACATAACTCGTCCATTAGTATGCCGCAACTTCGATCATTAAAAGAAATGGATGCTAGATTGATAAGAGAACCCGATTTCAAATATCTCGTTTCTTACGACTTTTATAAAATAAACAATCCACATTACCATGAACCGAATTTTTACGGATTTCATAACGGTTAGTATTTTTCCTTATTTTATAAGCTTACTTAAAGTAAGCGTTTCGTTGTAGTTACGGACAAGAATCAACAACTTTTAACACCACAACTGAACCACATATCTATGAAATTGCAGCCATTTCCTTTGTTACCCGGGCGAGACACAATTAAGCCCGAAATGTTTTGTAATGAATCCACGGTGAAGAACTGTGAGGATGCCTACTGTGAATGCACTCATGTTGTGCAGGTAAACACTTATTAATGAAATTCGTATTACGTGAATTTCAAATTTAGTTGTCGTTTTAGGTTCCCCTGGGTTCTGTGGTAGAAATGATTTTAATCGACAAGGGTTTTGCTTTTGACGCAAATCATCCCTTTCATTTGCATGGACATTCATTTCGGGTAATCGGAATGGAACGTCTTGGTAAAAATACCACGGTGGAAGAAATCACCAAATTGGATAAAGAGGGATTGCTAAAAAGAAACTTCCGAGATCCACCAGAAAAAGATACAGTTACAGTACCAGATGGGGGTTACACGATTATTAGATTCATAGCATCTAATCCAGGTGATAAATCAAATTATCTTCTTTTTGTTTAAGTTTGTATCATGGAATTTTTGCAGGGTATTGGTTATTCCACTGCCACATCGAATTCCATGTTGAGCTGGGAATGTCCATCTTATTTAAATTCGGTGAACATCATGATATGCCTCCGGTGCCGAAGAATTTTCCCCATTGCGGTGATTACGTTAGTGTGACGAAACTGCCCCACGCAGAAACGATATTTTCGGGCGAGTGGTGGCAAAATTTATTTACACAAACTAATAGTTCTGCAAAACGTTACAACTCATTTAAATCGTACGCCGCTTTACTGGCAGTGTTATTATTATTAAGATGAGGCCAATTTTAATTAGAACTAATAGTGAATCTATACTCTGTGGAGAGCCTTTTGTGATTATAATTATACATTTTACTTAAGAGAGATTGTAAGTACGCAAGTCAGTACCTATTTCTTTATTTTTATAGAGAACCGTTGTGATATTTAGGTAGTAAGTTGTAATGTCTAAATAAAATATGTTTTGTATGACTCTTGTATTCTTTTGTAATGATATTGCTAAGGGCCCTTTTTATTATAGGGCTAAAGGAGATTTTAATTTAAAATCATTTTAAGAATAAGGAAACTAAAGCCCGTTTTACATGGGACATAATTCTATAGAGAATTCGCCACAGAATTCTGCCGGTAATTGTAGCGAGAATTATCCCCATAATTATGCATAGAATTATAGAAGAAATGCGAATTATAGCTATAATTCGAGTTAGGCACGTGCGCTGTTTCGCAATTTTATCGCGATAAATCTGTCGACAAAACTTTAGCTGTATTACACGGTTTATAAAATTTACAGATAGAATTCTGTCGCGAATTCTCTAGAGAATTATTGTCCATCTAAAACGGTGTAAGCGAGGGTCGAGGGGGTGAAAGATGAAGTCTTTCCCGTAATCAACCCTTCTTACTTGGGTAGCGGACTTTTAATATAAAATGAGGAAAATGATATTGCAAATTAATTACACTGCCACCACCGATGATTAAAAGGGCACCGGACCCTTATGCCATTAGTAACGTTAAACCTCATTTAATTATTTTGTAATTTTAATTTCGGAAGACGTGCGGATTCTTGGACTCAGAAGCTGTTTAAAGCAAAGAGAAGAAAAAGGAATAAGAAACGTAAAATGCTACTTGAAATAAAAACGATATTAGAGACTACAATTAATTTATTGGTCTCGAAAGAAACAAATTAATATGTGAGTGGTACATACCGGTTTCGGTGGTCAAAGGGAGGACTCAGCAGCAGAGGACCTCGTAGATTTCCCTATGAGGGGTTCTCGGGGATGACGTCCCACTTAGGGTTTGCTTACTCTACCCCTTTACGGGAATACTCGGGGTTTCACAAAATTTCCACTAAATCTCGGGCACCGTGCACAAACTTATTTCGAATTAATTTTATGATTAATTTAAACTCAAAAATGAATGCTCGTTAACTTCCAAGGAAAAAGAGACGCCCGAACTTTTTGAAAGTCAGACGAACATTAATTAATTTTTCGAAATCCCTTTCTCCCGCGGGATCGTTTATGTAAACAAGCCCCTCCCGAGAGGTGTCTTAAGTTGCCTACATCAAGGTGCAAATTGATCCAATTTCGACAGTTCTTATTATTTTTCTGCGTGGGAGTAAACTCCGTTTTCAAGCGCGGGATTTTGCTGACCAAGCATTTATTTATTTTAGCTCTTAAGAGGATGTTTAGACTAACTCGCCTGGGAACTTGTTTACATTAAGAAAAAGTTGAAAATTCCTTTGTTCAATTCGAACAACAAGTAATTTAATTTAATTGGATTTAGGACGAAAATTTTCGGCTGCTTACAACGGGCTTAAGGGCTAGTTTCATAATCGACTTTAGAATTAAAGTCACGTTCAGATGTGTAAACAAATGTGTTTTCAAAGTTGTTTTTACATCTGAAAGTGACTTTAAATTTAACATCTCCTTTAAATTCGATTATGAAACTGGCCTTAATATGTTTTTACAGTTTAAAGTCACTTTAAATTTAAAGTCCAATTAAGGAAACAGTTCTTAGGTCCGGTATTTCTATTAAGTAAGCTTTAACTTTAACACAAGCCCGATAGATTTTGCCGCGCTTTTAATCTCGTATGTAAAAAGTTTCTGTGACATTTTACAGTGTCATCTTGAAGTTCGATTCCAATCGCTTACCAATTACCTACCACTTTTAGGTCAATTTAAAGAAGTGAACATGAGTGATTTGAAATTGGAACACAGAAACAAAATTTCTATGGAAAGAAGGCGGAGGGCCGAAGAATATTCATGAGAGAATAGTAGCTGCGAATGGAGAAAACAGCTTGTCCAATTTTTGAGTTAAATATTGGTGCAAGCAGTTCAAATGAGGCAAGGATGCTCCAAAGTGTGGAAGATCTTTTGAAGCACGAACTGAAAAATCATCAACAAAGTCGTAGATTTGATGTTGACTGACCCCCAAGTAAATCTGTCAGTTATTGCTAGAGAAATGGGAATATCAAAGTGTTTTTAAAATTCTAGACGAATATTTGGGAATGAGCTTCATGCTGCTCAGTCATGAACAAAAACTTCGCAGACGACAAATTTGCGAGGATAATTTGACTGCTTTATCCCAAGGTGAAGACTTCTTCTATAGAATTATAACTAGAGATGAGACCTGGGTACACCACTGAGATCCTTCCAAGAAAGCAAATACGCGATTTTCTACGGGAAAAGTGACCAGAGTTTTCTGGGACACGGAAGGGATTCTCTTAATTGAGTATATTCCAAAGCAGACTACAATAACGGGGAATGTCTACAAAGACAGAATTAAGAACTCGAAAGAGGCCGCACGCGAAAAAAGGCCCCACAATCTGAAAACCCTGTTTCTGCATGACAGTTGCAGAGTGCATAAGAAGCACTTGAGAGGGGATGACTTGAGAAACGCTGTGGAGTTTTATTTTGTAGAATTACCAAAATAATTTTTTTCCGAAAGGATAGCATTATTAGAAAAACGTTCAAATAAGTGTATTAGTGTTAATGGTTCTTACGTTGAGAAATAAAACTTTTTTGTTCTCTAACTCGTGGTTTTCATAGCTAGGTAGATAACATAAAAAATTCCCCTCGTACTTTTTTACTTGTACTTGTGCAGTGTGGGATTTTTATTTTTGAAATAATAGGCTGTAATTTAGCTATAACTTTTAATTCTAAACAACTAATTCTTATGACATTTTCTTATATTTTGTAAACTTTACTCTTAAACCATCTTCATTTCTCGGTGCCCACGCTGCATACCGTTCAAAATAAATTTCATCTGATGTTTATCAATTTGACTTTAAGGAATGCAGAAGCGTTCTGTGTCAATAATTTTTTTATAAAAAAATCCCATTGCTAGCACACTTTTTGAAAAACAGTGAACATAAAAATGTTCCCAAGTCAAATGATTTAAAATTGCACGAGGTTGACAGTTATTTGAATTTATTGTGGTCAGTGCTACGTCCCATGTTACAACTATCACAGTTTATTCCGTTTATAAACTGATAATATTTTACGAATTAAACACGATAAAAAGTTGCGGTTTCTACCGTCGCGTCGCATGTTGCATAAACGAACCGTCTTCCACTGCCAAGTTTATTTAAATACACTTTAACTATACATCAGATTCAAAAGATATATATTAGGTCTGTTCCATTTGATAGAATTTCTAATTCTGAACCGTTCAAATCATGCGCTGTATGAAATCTATATCCAATTTTGTGCACTGCTCATGCTCAGTACGATTTTGAACGGTTCAAAACTTAAAATCCTGACGAATGGAACAAACCTATTCGATTAAGTGTGAAGAGAAGTTGGATCAATCTTTACCGAGTTCGTATCCAACAACAGAATCGGTTTCCTTTTGCTTATTATCCTTGAGATACAAGCGAAATTTCTTTCTTCTTTCCCCTTTATTTTAATGTGGGACTTCTTGTTACTGCATCAAGTGGGTCTGGCAGAATTGTAATCAAACGTTTCGTTACTTCATGATCATTTTCAATTTGATTTAAATTCAACTAAATTGACTCTTGGAATCGGTGGAATAGTGGAATAGTGTGCAAAAAAGAAATTAATAATAATAAATCGGTAACAGTAAAATTAATTAATAACAAGATATATCTTAAATAATGATAGTACATTAATGTTGAGCATAAATTTTTCTTATGGCAGCTTCATATTTTTAGAGATTCCTTGAAAACCTGTCAAGATCCGTGATTAGACAAACATAATTAAAAGTTCTTGATAAGCGAGGAATAACAGAATTATAGTAAGAATTTATGAGGGAAGCTGACTGAGACAAAGGTGTAAAGTGCCGAGTAGGATAACTTGGAACATTTAGCCCGAACAATTCTAGTAAACCAGGACAATCAAAAGGATTGTTTAATATTTGAAAACACTAGTTAAGTCATTCATGGAACGTCTATTCTTAAGGAGAAAATTAAAATGACCACATAAACTATTGTAATATGTAAACATACATAAAAATTTATTAGCCATGTAATACAAAAATCTTTTCTAAATTCTCTCTATCCTATAAATGTTATATTGCGGATTCCAAACTATAGTACAGAAATGAAGTGTACTGATAAAGTATGCATAATAAAATATGGTGATAATTTTTATACTAGAAAAATTTCAGGATGTTGTCAATGTGCTTGTCTAAAAAAATACTTCGACATTGGCATATAATAATAATTTGCAATGCTTAAAAAATTAATAAATATCGTTTATATAATGTTGAATAAAAGAGGACCCAAATGAAACTCCCTGAGGAAATCCGGATGTTGCAAAGACACGTGGTTGCTAAATTTAACAAATTGAGATTTGCTGCAGTATACAGTCGGTACACAGAGCATCAACCTGTTGATTATTATCGAGAGCGGATGAAACATCATTGCTATACATTAGTAAATTGGATTCAACAGACTTACCCCTGAAACAACCATGTTGTTGAGGTATAATAATATTTTTAAGTGTTGAGAAGATATGATCGTCTATAAGAGACTCAAAAATCTTTGCTACCGCAGAGAGTATCGATAATTACACACTACATTTCTAGCTCCAGAGTTGTAAATAGGAACAATGCAAGCAATCTTCCAAACTTATGGAAAAAATCCAAGATTTAAAGGCATCGCAAATAAAATACTCAAGGGAGTACATAAAGTGGTATAACATTTCTTTAAGAAAACGTTAGGAATGCCATCCGGGCCGGATCCTTTACAAGTGTCAAGAGAAATTAATTTCTTGCTGATTAATTCAGGCGTAATGTTATGTTTATAATGGAAGAATTTTTTGTTCAAATATTTTGATCATGTGCAGTAGGTTTTGGAAGAACTGAAGCAAAATATTCAGAAAAAGGACAGCCTCGTCGGATGTTGTGGCGGTTTTAACATTATACGTAACATTGAGATCCAGAGTCTCTTTTTTTGAGAAACAAAGTGCCAAAGCTTTTTAGGACCGTTTTGAATAATCACAAACTTAAGTAGAAATTCTTAGTCTTACTACGTAAACCTTGGTAATAAATTGACATTAAATCCATAAGGCAAATTATTTAACTTTCAGCAAGTCCTTTTCATCCTTAATTATGATGCCAGAGATGCATTAACGGTATTTCTATATCGAGGGTATTTCCAATAAGATAACGAATTGGCGGTTGGAATGTCTACACGTTTAGCATGGTAAGAAGAATAACTGACCCGAATATAATAGGCCCAGTGACTTTTTGCTAACGCGCTGAGTACACAACCAACAGATAGTTAATAATATCAGGATGGATATCTCTCATCGTCAAGCAAAATTTCCTTATGTTTATGTCAGAATTGTTTGAAGAAGGAATTATTATAATCTGAAAGGAGGGTAAGTTACGTAGCGACCACATTCTTTCTGTTTTCTAATTTTTCTACCACTGGATTTCGGTAACGTAAGTATCATTGAGTAATACTTGTTCTTTTCTCACCATTTTACGAAATTTCTTTGTTTTTGAATTTGATGTAATTTTAGCTTATATCATTTCATTAAATATAAACAAGAAGCTTGTTGGTATATTCGTTATTTGGGTCTGGGTGTGAGTTTTGATTTAATTTTTTGTGGTTTTTCGTTTGCTCTCCTTACGGCAAGGTGTAGATATTACCATTATTATATTTGTCAGGCTTAAAGTTGAAGAAAGAGGGGGCTCAGTTTCTCTAATCGAAATTCGTAAAATTTCATGCGGACAAGAAGAGCTGTGCTAATTCGGCGACACTTAGTGCGTTTTCACATACATCGGCAAAACCAGGACCAGTGACGGCGCCAGCACCGGATGTAATGTAATCAAAGCCAATTAATATCTTTTTGATTGAAAAACGTTTGTAAAAAAATTTAAGTTCTTTTCGTTAGTTCTCGCTCATATCTCAGAAAAAAGAACCATAGGAATACCACTTTTTAATTTTACTCTAAAACTACATCGAAACACCATAAGATTATATGTTCTATTCCTGTTACTTTTTGAGCAGATTGAGCAATGACGTTACAAAAAGTGCACTGAATTGGAGAACCTCTACACATGAACTCAAATGCGAAGGGCAAACTGTTGAGGAGTTTATTGCGATTGCTACCCCGTAAATCAACTTAGTCCCATTGTCAGTGGATACCAATAAGCGTTCGCTTAAACAATCACTAAAAGTTACTAGAAGTAGAAAATAATTCTCTAGTAGAAACAAATGCCGAAAGAATCAAATTCTGTTCTCGATTATACCGTGAGAGCAATAAAAATCCTTGGGGAAATGTCAAGGTGTTGTCTTTGTTAGCTTCATACATCTTTACTTAATCTAAGACAAACGAATTCTTCGACAAACGAATTCGAAATTCTATGGGAACAGAATTTTGAGTTTTGAATTGCGGAAGTGTTACTTGATAGACAAGTGTTCTAGCTTGTGTTACAGCTCGTTATTCAATTGTCTTAAGTGATCGTGTAGAGATTAAAGAGCTTTTAAAATTCATCCACGATTGTAATTTGTGAATTCCTAAGTCGTAACAATACTCTACATAGTCACATTGGGATTGGCTGGCCTCAACCTAAAAGTCTATTAAAATTACAAAAGAGTTGACGGTCTCTATTAAAAACTTAAACAAAAGACGATCAATTGTTTGACAGGCAAAGACAAGAAACAAAAAAAAGTTCTCGTTTGCATCAAGAAACGAATTAGAAGAGTGAACGAAAGGCGTTCGAATTTCAATCGAATTTCGACTTTTCTTTGTAAAAAAAATAATAATAAAACATGAACAAATTTATAAGCACAATCGTCTTTTCTTTTCTCCAAAGACGTGAACAGTAAACAAACAAAATACGATCGAGCGGCGGTAGAAAAGAAAACTTTCGAATATTGTTTTCTTTTTTCCAAAAAAAAAAGGGGCAACAATCGATAGTCGCTTTTTGTTTTCGTTTTCTTCTTTCTGCATTTTAAACAAGAACTCGATTTGTAAGCCTGACAAACAGTATTGCCAACATTTTTCCCCCTCCTAAATTTAGGGATTTATATACTTTTTTAAGTATTCTGCTTAGTCACATTAGGATTGGCAACACTGGCCTCAACACGAAAATTACAAAACAAAACAAGAGTTGGTGATTACTGCCAGAATCTCAAACAAAAGACGATCGATTGTTTGACAGACAAAAACAAGAAATAAAAACGAAAGGCGTTCGAATTTCGACTTTTTCTTTGTAAAAAAAAAATAATAACAAAACACAAACAAATTTATAAGCACAATCGTCTTTTCTTTTTTCCAAAGACGCAAACAATAAACAAACAACAAAATACGATCTAGCGGCGGTAGAAAAGAAAACTTACGAATATTGTTTTCTTTTTTCCAAAAAAAAAATCGAATCGATAGTCGCTTTTTGTTTTCGTTTTCTTCTTTCTACATTTTAAACAAGAACTCGATTTGTAAGCCTGGCAAACAGTATTGCCAACATTCCCCCCCCCCTCCTAAATTTAGGGATTTATATATATATTTTTTTAATATTCTACTACACATTACGATTGGCAACACTGGCCTCAACACGAAAATTGCAAAACAAAACAATACAATGCTATTACGTACAATTTTTTATCAGTTAGATCTCGAAAATGAAGAGCGAGTTAAGTGAACGGTCAAACAACACAAAATCACGTCAAATCAACGGTCAGACTAAACCAGACCAATAAGCGATTGGGAAAATTGAACAGGTGGTTTAGTTTGATCAATTTGATCGTTCAGCCTAAGTCACAGAATTGTTTTTATATTTGTCGACGTCGACTTTCTTTGATGTGCGTTTTCGCACTTGATGACGCCGCAAAGAATGACATTTTATGGAACGCTTTCACGCACATGTTACTGTCATGCTGGTATGGGTCGTTGTTGTCGACGACATATCGTTGTTGGTATCGACTCCATTGCAGTCGTCATGAACATCATATCGATCTACCTTTGTACATTTACCAACATTCTACTCTGCTACACTGCATTTTTACAAGCGTCCGTGACACAAACACGTGCGCAAAATAGTGTATAGTATACACAAAACATGCACAGTGTATCATGGAATTGATGCGAGTGAACAACGACATCCACTAGCATGATACCAACATGTCGTTAAGTGTGAAAGCGTTTCATAACACTACGCGAGGTAACAGATAATAATCTCCCTATAGATAAATTGGATGAAATAGTCTTATTCTTAGCCTAGGATATATGGTTAAGGCAAGTTCACGCAGTGTTCAGACATGCTGTATATTTACGTTATTTAAATGTTTAGTTATCTATGTTTGTGGATTGTGGATAAACCACAAAACAATAACAGCAAAAGTATTATGTAAAAAAGTTAAAAATAAATAGAACACGTTATGTAATTGATTATTTATTTATTAGTTCTGAGCGCAATAAAGAAATTGCAGACAGACGAAAAAAATAAGGCGTTCCTAGAAGTCGATTAGTGGGTCCACGCGGAATCGCACGTCCAAACAACAACACGAACGTTACGTCTCGCTCACGCTTTGCTAGACGCAAATTCCGAAAGCGGGCTGACGTCACGGCACGTCCTCGATGGGGCATCCCAGTTTCCGTCCCCCTTGCGTCGCCACACGGGGGGAAATCCCTTGCGTTACTCGCAGGTCAATGCGCAAGTCGACGCACACATTCAAGCAAAAACCCGCGATTTCAACCGGGAAAAAAGTTACTCACTCACGTACGATTACTTTCTTGAATTTTGTGTAACAACATCATGGCTTTTAACTATTTATATCAATGTGGAGTATGTGCGGATAGTTACACATGCGTTTTTCCGATTTTAAAATCGCACCAAGTGTTAATTGAGAAGTTATACTTTGTACTGAGACTACAGGTAAGTACTACCAATTTTTATATACCTGCATCTTAAAACGGTTTCAAGTTATAAGCACTCAACATCTCATTTATATTACGCTTATACATTACGTACGATCAAATTAAAATTAATTCATCCATGTAATAAGGTAGGTATTTTTAAAATTCATGGAATCCAAATTAAATAAGATAAGAAAGTCAAAGAATATAATTGCGAACGATTTCCTGAAATTAAGAAATCTTTTCTGGCTATTGATTTAAATAAATGATCGTATTTTTTTGTCCTTGACTCTTTCAATGAATCCTCTCCTTTTTGGATTTACCACCACTGGCAATAAAATTTAAATTTAATCTGATAAATATAGCAATGCCAAATCATCGTTTTTCACCATCCTAATGTATTGTCAGCCGCATCAAGAAAGTAAGTTACCGTTTGCATTGATGCAACCTCGGAGAATTCTACGTGATTTTCGGTAATCCATATTCGTAAGTGAAAGCTTAATTCCTTTTTTTTTAATTTCGAAGAATTCTTTCATTATTTCTCTTTGATTGGTGTGTACGTGTTCAATTATCACCTTATATGGTTCTACAAAGTGTAATTAAGCGAAGTGTCTGTTAATAAAATTAATTTTCGTTTTAGATTTGCTGTTTTAACGGCAGATTTTTTTAATGAAACTAATTTTCTTTTTGTTACTATTTTTTTTTAATAAAATTTATGAATATAGCGGATTTTGCCTGTGTGGGGCTTCTTCTATAATGTGCAACAACAGGGTACTGGTAAAGTGCTCAACTTGAACAATAAAACTTCATCTTTATTGTAATTTTAAGAGCAGGAAAATAGAAGGAGCTTTTATAAACATACCTATCAATAGATAGCCAAAATAAATATGTTTGGGAAACTTAGCTTCTTTGAGTTACATTAATGATTTAATTCGTTATAAAAGCACGGTGTATTAAGTTATTAATTAATTAAATCTAAAATATTTCAATCCGTTATTCATTATTTTTTAGGAGAAACGTAGTCACAATTAGTACGGTTTCTTCTACACAGCGAACGCTACTTTTAAGGCGGGCGGCCACTGAACGCGAAACTAAACTAAGCTAAGCGAAACTATATTTTGTAAAAATTAGCTCCCATACTATCTTATGCACACCCGGCCATTAGGCCTAAACTAAGCGAAAATAGGCGAGCGACAAAAACAAATGTCGCTTAGTTTAGTTTTCTTTAGCGCCTGTCGGAAGTCAACGAAGTTTTCGCTGGGATAGTTGAACGATAAAAATTCAACAAAATGTCATCTAAGATACATATGCAAGAAAAATAATAGAATGTGTTAGAACACATGAAGTATTATATAATACGGATATGAAAGAGTACAGTGATGCTAGTGTTAAATTGAAAATATGGCGTCAAATTGCAGAAGAATGCGTTCATCCACATTTTTTCTTATATTTGTTAGTTGTCATTACTATATCTTCCCAAAAATCCGATTCTTCAGATTCTGAACTTAAATCGAGCAATACGAGTTTATTCATCTTTGTGTTTTCAACGCTTGCAATTACTAAACTGACAGCAATATTTCGCTGATTTTTGCTTTCAGTGGCCGCACAAGTTTAGTTTCGCTTCGATTAGTATAGCTCGGATTAGTTTAGCTTAGCTTAGTTTCGTGCTCAGTGGCCGCCCGCCTTTACGGTGGAACTTATCTGATTGTTTCTGTTATTCCTCTGGTTCTTTGGACCTTAAAAATAAATTGTTCATCCCCGTATGACTAGTTCATACTTATACTTGATTATTTTCGACATTTTGATTTGTTTTTCAATTATAAAAAAAAAAAAATTGCGCCACCCCATTGCGTCTTAGTAAGGAAAATAATTCGGATTTCGGATAAATATGGAAGAAAATGTCATTGTTTTGTAAGTCTGTTTATTGCTGAAGTTATTATATATTATATTAATTTAATAAACGGTTTCTTTACGTAACATGTTCAAAGGGCGTACAAAATTTTCTGCCTTTCATGCTTGACTTCAAAAATTTCTTCGCTTGTGTCTTAAATTTAAAAATGTATGCAAACTGTTGCAAAAAAAAAATTGTAAGAAAGTGGTGAAGACGGAAGAGTTACAAGTATTCTTACAATGAAAAATGGACATGATAGGGAAAGTAGAGGAAACAGTTTAGCAGTGCAAAGGCTTTGCTTTTTTGACAACATATCACTTTACCGGAGACGCCACTCAATGGCGAGAAAAGTTTTCCAATTTTGGATGGGTCCAGTAAGAAATTATAGATAATGCAGTCACTCCATATGGGGTAATAAAACACAGAAACCCTCCAAGAAATTTTACGCTCTTTCCTAATCACATTTATTTTCCAACAGTAACTGCCCTCTTTGAAAAGTTTAAATCGTGATTCGAATAGTTTTATGCTTACCTTCTCTGGATTATGGCAGCAGAACACTTAAGATTTTAATGACTTTGAATCCAACCGATTCATAAAATAGGAAGATTGAAAGGGGAAATTACACGTTTCTCTATGTATGAGAAATAAAGACGTACCTACTTGTGTAAAAGATTAATGTAACAACAAAACTTGTTCAATTGCGGCTAACTACAAGACATAAACTATTTTTATTGGCAATAAATTATTTTTAATGATGATATTTCGCGGTTTATTAATTGCCCATGGTTATTTGTAATGACAATACCGTTGAAGTAAAAAGTCAAGTACATACGACCATTTAAATTAAAACACGTGAAGATTTATATTTTCTTTTGCCCCGTGTCTTTATCTTCTTCTTTTTCTGATGATTTCAACATTCCTTTCTTTTTTTTTGTAATCTTTTATTAATTTTCTTCCGTTTAAATTTTCTTGTAATTTTGTATCCTGCACAGACAAAGTGTCACCGCGAAAAGTTGCACCCGAAATAAATCAATAAAAATTAAACTGAAGAGAAACAAATGATTTTTTTTGACATACTCATAAGAGCAAACGTTTTTTTTCAGACATGTACCGTACTTGCAGTTTTCTAATTTAAATAATAACTTGCCTTTCTTGACAAATAAAATTTTCTATATTTATATTTTATTGAAATAAAACCTAAAATTTTATCCAAAAACTGTTAAAGTGTTAACAAAGTTTAATTTCATTAAATGTGTAAATACATAGAGCGTTCCATTAAAAATAATTTCAGTTTATATCTGAGTTATGCGATACTAATTTGTTCTTTTTGTGTACATAAGCAAAAGCTTTGGATTAGTTTTCAATATTTCTTCCTAAATTCAGAAATAAAAAACTAAAGGGGTGAGAATTTTCGTTTTGAAATCCTGTAGACCAATTTTGATCATACTGGGTGACAATTTTAAAAGTTGCCTCGGCTGTTTAATAATCGCTCAAAACAGTTAAAGTGGGCTTCATGGAGGGAACTAGAATAATGTAGAAATACAAAACACGATATACCCCGACAAAACATCGGAAACCATTTCCAGCATTTAGTATAAATTTAATAAAACTTAAAAATTTGTACTTTTTAAATTTTTTAAGAATTGTTTAGTATCGTTAGAAAGCTTTCTTCAAGACCATTTGAAGTTTTAAATTTGGGGTCGCTGGAGTAGGTTGGATGGTATCTTTATTCTGATTCCCCCATCTAGCTATCTAAACGGTTTTGAGTGCTTATTAATATCTTTTTGTATTTTTAAGATACAGCGCCGATAGCTACTTCTAAAATTAGATTTGGCTACATTTGAATCGTTCTAAACTAGATGGGACATCAACTTGGTTGCTTGGCAATGAAAGCGTCCTTGAGAGAGAAAACCAATGGTAGAGAGTTTGCCATGTTTTTTAAAGAAACTTGCAAGAATACCTCTCCGTTTATATTTTCTAGAGGTTTTTGTAAAATTTTTCCCCACATTAAAAATGTTATTCCATCCAGAAAGTGTTTACGATCCTTTCCCAAATTGTTTCCCTTTAATTTCCCAAATTGTTTATGTGTAATTCATATGCATTGATACCTCTACAAGAAGGACGGGGATATCCAATTTATGGCAGAAATTTACCCCTGTTACGTGGACATTTGCAAAACGCTTATTATTATTATTATTTTTTTTTTTGTTTTACTTATTTAAATTCGAATATGACTTAAGGCTGTTTTACATTAACCAATTCATTGTACAAGATTTGGTTCAATTTGTATAAAAATATTTAAAACAAGAAGTCTTTTGGGCTGCAGAAACGGTTTGGAGATAAACACGTTCTATTTTTTTAGATAAATTTTGATCCAATTTATATTTCGCCACACTTTACTCTTAATCTAAACTATTTAAAAAATTGAACCAAATCTTGTACAAGAAATTGGGTGATCTGAAATGGCCTCCAGACCCAAAATAGTCCCTAAATCAGAAAGAAAAACTATGTTGGGACCTTTGATGTTTTGAGTTCCAATTTCGATGATCTTCAATGCAGCAGTGATAAACATGGGATGTGCAGGACATAGTAAAATGCAAACACAGATTGGAGTGCATTTGAAAAATACACTCACCTATAAAATGTTAAATGACATAGAAACATATTTGGTTCATTCAAATAATTTTATTATTAAGTTAATAAAGTTATTATGTTTTACGTAAATATTTAGAATCCCAAAATCTAAGAAACAAAATTCAATTGGATATAAATTAACTGAATTTTATGAAAATTAAAACCTTTAAAGCTTTCAGATAGAAAAAAGTTTTGCACTTCCTTGAACGAATTCATTAAGGATAGAAGTGGTTGTGGTGACCATGGATTGGAGTTTCTCAAATGACTGGGAAAGTGCAATCAACCAACTTCTCTAAAAAAAAAAGATAATTTTTTAAATGTATATTTTGTAACAAATAACTTATAAACAATCTTCTGATGAAAACTGATTAAATATTCAAGTTTTAAGATTTTTATAGATTTTCAATCAAGATTCCTGATAGCACTTGCCCCATTTGCCTTAATCTTTTACAACTAATTTTCTTTTTGTGTCCTACTAGTACAGTTCATTAGGGTGTTCACTTTTCGAACCTAACCATAAGGACCTTGGTTATCTTATTACAAGATGTTAAGTTGGTTAAATTGGGACAAAGTTGCGTATTTTTGTCCCAATAAATAAACCACGAATAAATTTCACGTTTTTTTGTGGTTTTCGAGATATTCGAAAAAAGTAAGAATCACGACTTCTGTTTTAATTTTTTCTTATAAAAATCAATAAAGCTAGACATTTTTAAGTCTATCAAAGTGTACACTTCATTTTCACAGAATTAAAAAAAAATGTGCACTTTCTGTACACTCAATTTCCATGGAATTTCAGACAATTAAAGCAAAGAATAAAAGATGGAATCAATGGTATTCCTCGTGCAATGTTTCAAGTCCAGATTCTGTGGAAATTTGATCGATCCGGATTAAATATATGCGAAGAGTTGAACGACGCTTATTTGCAAAATATCGTGTTTCATGCATAAAATTTAATAGTTTCGTTTTATTTTAGTAATAAATTTGCCTTGATTCAAGAAAAAGAAAAATATTAATAGGGTGTCAAAATACACTTTTTTATTAAAAATAATTTAAATCAATTTGTTTCACAAAATTTTCAAAAATTTAGTCCAAATTACTTATAATAAATTATTTACAAATTTTGATTTTTTGATACGTCTGGTCGTAAGAACTTCCTCAGTTCTCCTCTTGAGATATGTATCTTGATGTTACTTGGTTGAACTCGTTTTGTTTCATCAATGATATGCTTTCTCTGTTCTTTTTAAAATGAATATTAAACATACTCTTAAGTTAAAAGAAAATACATAGTATATTTATCATATTCATAAATCTTAGCTGCTCTTCGATTCTCGGGTCCTCTGGCGTGTAAAAAGTTTGAAGAACTTGACGTTTCGATCACCACAAGATGATTCCAAAAACTTTCTACACGTCAGAGAACCCGAGAACCAAAGAGCATCCATCAACGACGACCATGAAGACTACATTTTAAATCTGAGTTCACAAGTTAAATAATTACGTACATTAGATTAAGCAAAAAAAAAGATAATTAAGAAATGACTGGGTTTTCAGATCACATGTGCAAACAGTTACTGAAAATTTTAATATTACCGGAATTTAATGAACTGTGCCTCTAAATTTACTTAGTTTAGAGTTATAGTAATTCGAAAATCTAATTGTCTTTGTATTTTAGAAATATCACTTATACTAGGTATATTTTACATTAAACTTTCTTTTCTGTTTTTCTTTTCGCAATTTATATCTTACATAATTTTATTTTTCCTAAAATACTATTTCTTGTAACTTCTTTCACTCATCTTGCGATCCCTATGGGATAAATTCAAGAATTTTGTTACATATCCATATAATTTTGAGTGAGTGTGGTTTTGGAAATTTTTTGTGTATCTTTCTCCGATAGATTAGGAAAAGCCGGTGCGTTCTCAGCGAAATGCCACACGAAATTAACCCGCGAATATCCATATCGCTTGTATTTTCCTGTTCATAATTACACAGTAATACATGGTAACGATAGGATTTGTGTTTTGAGGTTCAAGTTTACAGTGTGAAGTGAAACAAAGTGGACGTTTGACGCGTCGCGCCAATATTTAGCAATTTTATAGAATATGTGGGAAACTCAGGAAGACTCAACACACTTTTGATTTTATGAACACTGAAAATAGTAAGTTAGTGCATTAAGCGTATTCTTGGTCTAGTGTATCAAAAAAAAATAGTTTAGTTAACTTCAAAAATAAGGAGCTAAGTAAATCTTAGGGTAAGTTTTGTTATTATTTTTATAAGTATTTTTTCTTTGACGCAAACATGTTCGATTTAAATCAGTAACTATAAAAATTTTTTTTTTGTAATTTATTTTACGAACTCAAAAAAAATTTGAGTGGCTACCTAGTTTGCATTAAACCCGTTTTGAAATTGAACTAATTTAGAAAAATAGTTTAAATAGTGAACTTACAAGTAATATGTTTTCATGAATTAAATAATTACATAACCAATAAGCAATCACACCCATATTACTTTTTTCTGTTTATTAAGAATTGATTATAATTTACGTTTTTGTTTGTAAGATTAAGTGATTCAACTGAAACTAATCCAAAATAATCGATTCATTTCAAATTTATATGTAATTTATTATACACTAAAGACCTTCAAGTTAAATTCAAGTTAAACACCAAAGACCTATTCGTATTTATTTAAAATCTACTCCAGTTTTCCTACTTTTAAGTTATATATAGTTAATATATTCAAGGATGTTACAGTTATTGCAAGAAGCCTAATTTTTTCTTTTTTTAATTTTACTCTAAAACCTTTATTTAATTTTTGAATTACTCCAAAAACTTTGTCTGATGTTTGAGTATTTTGTGTTGATATTCTCATTTTAATTGTCGTACTGATTATAACGCCCACACAGATAAAGTGTAAGCAGTAAGTTTATTTAAATTTATTTAAATTTAAAGAAATATTTTCATTTTTTAATCTATTTTACAAAAAAATATGTTTAATATAAACTTGTAGGTACGTTTGTAATTATTGGTGGTCACCGGTAGCTATTGATAATTATAGTAAATTTACATAAAATTTTTATATATAAAGAAAAGAATAATATGATGAAAGTGTATTTGAAATAAATCAGTTGTTTCATTCTTCACAAAATTATGGTCTTACAAATACGAAATAAAAGCTTGCAATTCGTAATTTTAATATAAAACAATCTTTGAACCACTTTTATGAGTAATCATTTAATATGGCCAAGAAATATCCAGTGTGACATGCTTCCAACTATTTCTTAACCGCAAATAAAATTATGTAGAATTTCAAAATAAGGAAGTTACTTTTAAATAAAATAAAATAAATTATTAAATCCTATTTACAACAGTTCGTTCTACATTTTCGAAAAGATTAATAACCTAGAATTTACTCTAAATACAAATTTAAAGCACTTATGCAATTCACTGATATCACAGACTTTAAGAAAAGTTGAAACATATTGTTAAATCGATAGGTCTTCGTTATTAAATCATTCAGTATCCAATGAAGTGACTCCAGAATAATGCTGCAACGTTTTATTTTTTTAAATAATTATTTTCTTAACTTAATTCTACAATTGGTACCGAGTTGCATAGATGTTCGTAATTTTTATATTATCAAAATGATACTGCAAGTTTTATTTTTATCCATAACCAGTTTCGTCTGCTGCGAAGATTTATAAATTTATAAAGATTTATAAATAAATAATTCTTATTACATTATAATACGTATATAATTATAAGCTAGTTTATCCTTTTTCTTATGTGTACATAATAGACACAATATAATTACGTTGTGGATGAAAATAAAACATATAGAAAGGGCACCGAAGAATTATTTTTGATAATTCTGTAATTATTGGAAATATTTTCACTAAACGACACCCAGGAAACCATGCTAGTACCTGAAAAAAAAGCTAGAAATCCACCTTCTTTTTTACCTCTTACAATCTGTGAACGAATTTGATTGAAATTTCAGTATACAGTAACCGCCAAAAAGTTCACACTATATGGGAAAAATTTTAATATTGTTTTTTTTTCTTTAAAAACGTTTGTGCGTGTTCGATAACCACATATAAGCAGGACAGATTCTGTGAGCAATTCTTAGTATGGTTCCTATTTCAAATACGAAAATGAAAAAGTGTTTTAATTTGGAATTATTAGACAAATAGTACAAAATTTTAGTAAGCCCCGTTAAGTTTTTACAGTATAACCATTTGGTACTCAAACAAAATTTTTTGCAGCTTAATATTTCGAAAAATGAAAGATTTTCAATTTTCTTAGTTTTAGTAAAAAGTGAAGCGGGGCCAATTTGGTATTTAGCTCTTACGAGTAGTTAGCTTATTCATTTATATTCATAAAAAATATTTAAAAGAATCAGATTAGCTTCAGGTTTTTAATTTTGCATGCACTAGAAAATTTAAGGCGATTTTTCATGTTCTTGGTCAAGGCTCTTTTTACAAGAAAAATTGTGTTATCAACTTTGTTTTCTTGATAATGCAATTCTAATAACTCCAGTTTAGCATAAGAGACAGGAAATTGCAAAAATTGCATGCGCTTTTTATTTTAAATTCGTTTAATATCCGTACCTATAAGATGAATATCTTTTTCATAGTAGCCATAAAGTGCATGCAATTCTTGCAATTTTCGGTCTCCTTATGCTAGATTGGGGACATTAAATTTGCATTAACGAGAAATCAAAACTGATAAAACAATTTTTTTAAGAATTGCCCACCGGATCTGTCCTGGTTATCGAACATGAACAACAAACTATTGGTGTAAAAGTTTTTTAAAAAAATAAATAATAAAAAGTTTCCTATTTGGTGCGAACTTTTTGGTGGTCACTATACTTATAAAGTACATACACAGAAGATGATCGAACGAAAGTTGTATGGAGAATAACTTAATAAATTAAATGATAAATAATAAACAAAGAGAATTAAAAAATGATTCCGACTTACTTAGGATTTTAATAATCAAGTCATGCGTTTTGATATAAAATTAAATATTGTGCGATTTTTTATATGAATAATTGATATTGTCACTATTCTTAAAAATCGGTGAGTCGCTGGCTGCTTTAACACACTCACAATTAGTAATAAACGCACGTACAATAAGAAAAAAAACTGGAGTGAACAGTTTCTCGTTTCCTTTTTAATAAATGACTTATCGCCACTGAATCTACAATCAAAAAGTGTTAAACATTGATTGAATGAATTAATGTTTGTTTTAAGCAAACAACTTTTTGTAATGTATTATACTTAAACATTTTACTATTATATCAATTTTATAGCTTAACTATTAAACTGTTTTTAAGGCAAATCATTTACATTCATCCTTCACTCAAATGTAAAAGCTTAAATTGTTATTGTCACTTAAAAAATTTCATACATGTTAAGATGTCTAGAATATTTATGTTAATGTAAAGAAACTTATTGAAGTTAACGCAATAAAAATTGACATTATGAAATTTTTTGACTGGACTATGTTATTTTACTAATTCATCGTATGTATACTAGTTACCTATTTATTATATTTGATTCGCGACACGCGAGTTTAAATGCTTTGCTTTCCTCACATTCTTTGTACAATTTAAGATAAAATAAATTTAATGAAAACAATAAGACATAAGAAACACATTTTGCTTCGTTTATATCATTAAACTACTATAAGTAAGCAAGTAAGAGTAAGAAGTTCTGACTTTGAAGGTGTGTATCTAATATGTTAAAACTTTTATAAATTATCGATCAACTATTTATGTTCAAAATGGAGACTTTGTAAAAAATATTACACATTTATCAAGTTTTCTTTTTTCACGATAGTGAAAGAGATTTTTTGAATCCCTACCATACATCGCAAATTGTAATGATTCCACGTTTATTAACTCAATAAAACAAATTAACAGAACTATTAAAAATGCAGTGCACAGGAAGGATTCGGGTATTTAGAATTTGCATATTTTGGAGTTGATGTTTTTTGAAATACCGTAGCGCGCGGAATCGTGAAAGAAAACCGGCGATCTAAATTGCACTTATGAATGGCATACAGCTGCAGGGGGTAATAAATCCATAAACAGCGAAGAAATTTATGACTAGATTTTATTTTGCCCTTGACCGAAAACTCAACTTTGCCACACGTCGAATGCAGCAGCGATGTGAAATCGCGTGGATATTTAAACTTATTTAAATTAATCATAAATTACAAATGTGAGCCTGTGCAAAAATATGCATTTAGTATGTATGTTGTCGCACATTACAAATTGTTATTAAAATTAAATTTGTCGAATCTTCGTATGTGAATGAGTAACAATCCATTCATTCTCATTTAAATTCCATCCTAAAAGTATGCGACTTTGCTTTGCCTTCGATTTTCTCTAAAATTTTTCATTACAGAGCAAATTTTACAAAGAAACTTTTCTTTCTTTTCCCGACATCTACCCGCATACCAAGTTTGATGCATCTTCAATGAAACACCCAGTGTAGAATGGTGATAAAGTCCCGCATCAAGCTTATAATTGGTTTATTGAATGTTTTCTTGCAAAATCCTGAAACTTTTTTATACAAATTTGTATCATCCTTCTTTTATCATCCTCCTTACACAAGTTCTTTAAAAAATGTAAAAATGGGCATAATCCAGACCAGCGTCTGGAATTTTGTGAAAAATTTATATTACGTTGCAATAGTTTCGTTAATTTTTATTTGTTTATGTTTTCAATGCCAAGATTATCATTAAAATAAAATAAAAGAATATATTTTTGAACAGTAATGTCTATTTTTTGATGGATTTTCAGTTTCCTTGTGCACTTTATGTTGTGCTTTTAGTAATTCAAAGAGGGGATGACCAAATATGCTTGACTAGGCTATACATTTGAGGCGTTTATCTCAGATGTTATTAAGAAAGTATCTGTTAAACTTACTCAATATTTTTAGGAAATTTTAAATTGAATTTTGAATTTAATTATGTAATTCTTACATATGTACTAGTGAGAAATAATAAACTTAACAACTGATTTTATTTCGGCTCGCTGTAAGAAATATGTATAAAATTTTATTAAATAATAAGAAATACATTATACATATTTTTAGAAATGAAATAACAATACGAAAAAAATTTTACAAGAGAGCATTTTTAATTAAAATTCAGTAATTAGATATTTACTCATTTCTTCCTTGGTATTGAGGTCTGAAGTGTTACCACCAGAATATGAAAATACAGGAAAATAATTTTGAACGGAAGAAAAATAGCATTTATATTTAATCTCTTGATAAATGAATCACACTTAAACGAAACCAATATTATAAAATGTTATATAAAGCTATTTAACGATGTGGTCCTAATTTAACGAGATGGTCCTAATTTAATTGCCACAGATTGCAGATGCCCCGTGTGAAGATTTTCTAGTTTTGTGAAAATAAATAAATAAATAAGAGCTGAAGAAAATCAATCTGTATGTGGAATATTAAAGCAGGAGTAACAATAAAGTCTTACTTAGGTGTAGCTGAGTGCATATAACTTAACCATTGTCATCAATCTTAATACCATAACTTTTTATCAAATTTCAGAAAAACCTGGCAGACTTACCAGAGTTCGCTTGTAAGCGTTGCATTGAAAACCTGGAAACTTTCGACAACCTGATATTGCATCTGAAAAAAGGGCGAAAGTACTTTCACGAAGCAAATGGTACCATGCACCAAAATATTCAGGATCATCCAGAAGGCAAAGTCGAAACCAACCCTGAATTGCATCCGTACAACTGTCAGTGCTCGGACTGTCGCAACAAATTCGGAAGCCTACCTCTGCTGGCGGAGGTAATAGAACAAGCTCGGAAAGAACAAGAAACAGAGTCCCGCGTCAACCTCGCGGTCCCGTCTACGAGTTTCAGCCCCGAAAGGAGGAGCTCCTCACCAAAGCAAGGATCCAAGCAAATGGTGTGCACGTACTGTGATAAAGTTTTCACGCACCGCGGTGACTTGAACAAGCATGTGCGAACTCACACCGGCGAACAGCCCTTTTCGTGTCATATTTGCGACAGGAAGTTTACGCACACCTCGAATTTGACGCGGCATATAAAAGTGCACAGTGGTGACAGACCTTTTAAGTGTAGCGTGTGCGGTAAACAATTTAGTAGAAAAGATAAATTGGAAAACCATAAGAAGACGAAATTGTGTAAAAAGTATAGCAAACAGAATTTTGATGCTACCGACTCATAACACATTTTTTATTATTTATTTTGTGTGCACAGCGTGATTTTACAATACCTACCTCTTCGGTCAATAATTTCTGAATCATTTGGAATGGAGAGTTCGAAAAGTTTCATGTGGACTGTTAGTATGGTTTTCTGGAATAGGAAAGGTCGTCATGATTGAATCGAAATTATTTTTAGGGAATCCTGGACTTACAATTGTTAAATACTTGTAAATGACTTATTCATGGCAGATTTCCTACTTCTGTTATCAAAAACTGGCCGCTCTCTGACACGTTTTGCTCGAATTCGAACGAATTGTCATATCTATTGGAATGTAACATTAAAGAAAGAGAAACGTCAAAATAGTCGTATTATAGTATATCTTTGCATCTTATCTACCCTAAGCGGAAGTGAATTGATCACGTACAATTCTCTACATTAATTGGTTCAAAAATTATTAAAGGCCATGCCTGACTACCCTATTTCCTATACAAGATTTGGTTCACTTTCTTAAACAATTTAATTTGTGTAGTAAATTCTATTAAAATTCTGTAACACAAAAATTCTTATCTTAAATTTTTATTATGGAAATTGAACTAAATCTTGTACAAGAATTGGATAGTCTAAAAGGGCTTTAAGAAGAGACGGAGCATTCTAAAATCAAGCTTATATTTATTTTATGTATATTTTATACAGTAAGTTATAGTTTAGTTTTTTTTTTACTTGAGATTGTAAGTTATAGTCTGACTTAAATTGTATGTGCATCCCGAAATTTGAATCTCTAGATTTGGATAACAATTGAGAAAGTGAAACAATCTAGTGTTAAGTATGAAATGATTTTTAATGGAAGCCGTTGAATAATTTTTTGTTGGTGTTTATTGTTTTGTTGATATCCTTCACTTCTTCCTTCAATTTTTTTCATAATAACTGAATTTTTCAAAGATTATATCAACGACAACTTATCAATTCCTTTTCGTTTTATTTACTTTACGATTAAGGAAGTAAGAAAATACGATTGGTTTATTTCAACTTCATTCTTGAGGATAACTATATTGGCATGATTAAGGTAGATTCTTGTCCTGACGAAGCTAGCAAGCGATAGTGAAACGTTGAGCATTTGTGCCATTTTTCAGTGTCCGTTTTGAGATAATTCATTATATTGGCATGATTGACATAATTTTCTATAAAGTAAAAGATAAAACCAATTTGGCATTTTCTAATTTTCTAGAAGTAGTTAAGGCTTCAAAATAGAGACTCAAATTTGGGATATCAGAAAATATTAAAGAGTTTGTGCTTCCAAGGAGTTAAAGAGTCATTTGAACTGACAGTAAAATCCTGCTTTTTAGAACCTAATAAGATATTTACAAGATTACAAATATTAAAATGTGTTCTTGGTATTATTATTTTATTTATTTCCCTCATTCCTTCCTCTCTATTTTTAAATTAAATTTTTCGCACGTTGTCACCCGTGTCCTATTTTTTCCTTTTGATTTCTGGCTTCGAGAGAGTCTCATCTCAGGAAACAGTACCCACATCAAGGTTTTTAAAAAATTCGAACATATTCTGAACTCAATTTTTATATAGTAAAATATTTTTATTTTAAACTTTGTTTCGCAAACAATACTATCTTAGCTTTGGACCCCAAACTGTTCAAGTATAGCTGATTTATTATTAAAATTTGCTTATTCATATCGGTTAACCCCATGTGCAAGTTTATTTTCAAGAGCTCCAGTTTATGTGTAGAAACTAAAAATTTAAAAGATTCGAGGCCCCCTAAGTGACCACCTCATCTACTTCCACCGTTTATCAAGGTTAATAAAACAATCGAATCATTGTCATTGATTCGAATATGAAAAAAATTATACCAGACGTACCCTCGGATTATTGACCGAAGAAAATCGGCGAATACGAATTGATTTTGCAAGGCGACCGTGCTTTTTCGCTGGATTCGCAGAATCTTCTGGGCAAATTAGTGACTGTGTGCAAGATATGTTCTCGTACTTGACTTCAAGGCTTGTCTCAGCGCAGTTCACTAGGTGGTTCCAAGAACTTCGAGTGAATGCCTCAGTTGGGAAGGCTAAAGCGAAATTAAAAGGAATTCGCAGGAATTTTATTAATAGCTTGTTAAAATCGCTATACTTTCAAATTGTAGGAGAAAGGGGATTTGGGGAATAATCCTTGCATAAGAGCTGATTATCAGATGACACCGACAATGTATAAATACTTTTGTAGAAGTATTTTCGAAAAACAAAATTTCATGACGCTTCAGGAAATAAAAGTTTTGTTATTGATGTAACGAATCTCATGGTTCGCGATTTTATTCTAAGAATAACAATAAATTCTTTTGAGAAATTTTTTTAATAAAAAATCTTTTGGTTTCAATTAACTTGATCCAAGCATTCTAGATAAATTAATACAAAATTGTTAATGATATGCTTTATTAATGTTATAACTACATCTTTACAAATGTTTAATGACACATGATGTGCAAGGCCTCACCTTTCCATGTTTGATTAAAATAACACTAAAAAACTTCCGGCAAAAATTTATCAGGAAAAAAACTTTCCAAATTTAAATGCATTGTTCTACTATTTTGCTTAGCAAAGAGTGTGCAAATCCTGGTTTTCAAATTTGTTTTTATTCAAGTGTAGATGAGTTTTTATTTCAAATTAATCATTAAAGAAAAGAATTGGTTTAAAAAAAGGAAAATACAGCAATTAAATGAAATAAAAAAAATATTTACGTAGATGTAGAAAAAATGCATGTAATGGACGATGCACATGCAACATAAAAAATTCTGTGCTGTGTATGTTAACTATTGATTATCTGAATTATTAATTTATATCACTGCGTAAATGCAGTTAACTGCAATTACATTCACGAAGTAAATTGGTTTATTAATGTTTGCAACACGAAACGATTTTCCTTTTAAAAACTGGCGACAACTCTACGCAATTCTAAACCACCAATTAGAGGCATTTAGCATTATTATTATTATTATTACTAGACGATGTCCTACAACGATATAATTAAATACCATCATGTTTACTTTAGATAAGTTCGTTTACTCAACTCCATTTACTCTTTCCACACTTTTGCGATTGTCTATCTAATTTTTACATCGAAACAGCGTACGTTGGGACAAATATCCAAACGTAATTGCACACGTATACAGTGTGTAAATCGATTATGTGACATGATGAGCGGAAATATACACATACTATATATATTGTGTGTACAAAAACTGAAACAGAGTGACGACTTATATCCCATATATTGTCTTTGCTATGTGCACCCTAATATATTTGCTCCTTTATGTTGCCTATTGTGGAATGTCACGTAAATCGAATTCCACATAGTATATTTTAGCACTTGAATTTATATTCACCCTAACTTGGAGGGAAATGTCTTTAAGATGTTCCTTTCTCTACTTGTGTAGCTAGGTTCGAAGTAAGAGTAAATAATAATAATAATAATCATATCTCAATTTGTTTAATTCTAATTTTTTGTGTATTTTACGTTTTTGTTTATTTTTTCTGTGTTTTAAGGTGAACTGAGCTTTGAAATAAACTTCACATGTGCAAAATAATTATAGGGAATACACGGATATCAATATCAAATGATAAATGAGTGACAAATGAGTATTAAGAAGAAAACATTATTGGAGAAGAAACAGGTAGGCATTTAAAAGAGAGAGTTGGACACCAAAATAAAGGAGAGACACTATTTAATGGGAGTAGGACCGAATACCAATTTGGGATGAATTGTGAATGTCCAAATAAGAAATAAGAAAGGCCAAGGGGAAATGTATGGAAAGAATGAATGTGTGACCGAAACGAATGGGCCTTCCGACTTTTGCTCATCTGCCTTTCCTTGTGTATATTTAAATTATTTCATTTTATCATTTACATTATAGCCATTACAAGAGAACTGTAAACTTCATAGAGAATTATTTAGGAGATCATCGAGGGAAAGAAGGATGAAGAAAATGTTGGGTGAAGCGAGAAATCGAAATTATCAAGGAAAGAATCAGCAGAAATACTTATCTGTTCAATTGATTATTCGAAAAAAGCATCGAAGATATCGTCTGTCCAACGGGCTACAGTTAATCGATTTTTCTCCATTTGGTTTGCGGGTAAAATGAACGGATTGGAGAAAATTAATGTTAAGAACGGCTTAAAATCTTCAAGGAGAAATCACTCGTAATTGTTAAAAATAATTTAAATGTAAAACTTGGTGGAAACCAACAATAAAAGTTTAAGAAAATACTAAAAGAAAACCTTATACTCGGAGTATATTATGACGATGAAGAATTCGAAATGTCAACAAATCTAACATAAACTTCCTTATTGATATATACTGTATAATTATATTGATTTCTATTGTAAAATATGCAATAAATATTCTGTTTTTCAGGCAAATTAAGACCACAAACTTTCGTATCAAAATTAAAACAATGTTTGCTATTTAACTTTGGCTGATGGTAACATCTTTCAACAAAACGTTATAAATTATTTTGATTATACAACATAAAAGAGGTGGAATCTGCAACGTCAATTATTTTTTTTTTTTTAAATTTACGTTTGATCGAAACTGTAATATAACAATGCATTTAAAGTAGCCTGAAACGTTTTTAAATCTTAACAGTTATTAATTAATTATTTGTGCAACTTTATTTCACGAAAAATTAATAGAGATACCCTAAGACTTTCTCGTTACATATTTTCGTCACGACAAACATTTCTTTAATTTAAAAAACGTTTCAGATTGGGTGAGTATCTTCCAGTAAGTATAGTTTTTGTCAATTCGAATTCAAATCGATTATGAACTGAAATACGTATACTTAGAAGAGAGATACGGAAAAGTTCACTAAAACCATCAGTTTAGTAAGCATTATTAATCGGAATTAAGAAATAAGAAAGTTGTAAAAACAGTATAAAATAGACTTACAAATTTGCATCAAAACGTCTATACAAGTATCAGGAGTTTATAAGTATACCGTACAGGGCAGCTGGGGCATTAAAAAGCGTGATGACATAATAAATAATTTAACGATTTTCAAATACATTCGAGGAAGGGTTCCAAAATTTCCTACTGTACGGTTCTAGATAATTATATAATTCGGGGACGCTTCTTCCTGATACTTTTGATAGTCTGCAAATATGAAATACAAGAGTGCTAATTTTTGGTAGAACATTTCATCATCCGCTTCAATGAATAGAATGAAAATGGTAACTTTTAAAACGGTTACACCAATTAGATTATCGGGGACACAACATTTTTTTTAAGGCTACAACGTTTTAAAATTTCAAGGAAGATTTCGTGATACACTAATAATAGTAATAATGTACACAGTCCATTAAACATGTACCTATTTTTGGCAACCTCTTTTGGTTCACATTTACCATGTACTTGAGATATGTCAGCTGTTGTAATTCTATAAATTTCTCTACAACTACGTTTATTTTTGAATACATTCAGTCTTAATCTTTATTTTTACAGAACAGTAGCTAACGTTTTGTTTCTCGGATAGATTATTACATTTGTCAAATAATTTTGAAGATTAGTTCAGATTTACCATAGAACTACGAAAAATCCTTTTGGTCAATTACAGACTACGTGCTTCGCTACTTCTCTATTTAAAAAAATACAAAAATATATTACTGACATTCCTTCTTCAACGAGTTGAAATTTTCTAAGAGGTATATTACTACATATAACATCGACACATTAACGTATTCACAATGAAGAAACGATTCTTAATGATTTAGGATACAGTTCAACCTACTGTGTAAAGAAACGTTCAATTTTATTTGGAACTGCAACAGGAATATTTTTCCTGAGTCAGTTAAGTTTGATTTGAAGATATTTTGATCTGAAATCTACTTTGATTAAACTATATCCTAACGTACCTGTACACGACGAAAACTATGAAATTTGAAAATGTGGACGTAAATAATTCTAAAAGGTATTCACAAGGGCTCAGGGTTGTATAAGTCTGACTATACAAATTTTACATTTTGTTTGGCACGACTTTCGCTCGCAGCATGGTTATGGTTTGCTGACTCACGGGTTCCGTCGGTGATTCTGAATCAGAACTCGTTCCAAAAGGTATCTGAGTAGGTTCCAGTGCCGTAGTCTTAGTGATGTTATTGATAACTGATTGGAATGGTGACTTTATGTTGGTATCATCTGGAAAGGTGATTGCTTAATACGATTTTAGAAACTTGCTTTGATTCATACTTACAAATTTTGTTGCCGTTTCCAAAGTCCATGTTATCTATTTGATATTTGGCAGCTAGAGCTGCTAACTGATCGATTTCGGCTTCGTCGTCTTCTAAACTTGAGTAACTGCCAGTTGTACCATCGCCATCTGAAGAACCTTTGGAACGTTTATCACCGGCTTGTTCTATTTCAACACCTTCTTCTTCCTCCTAAATTAATTCACAATCATAAATAAATACTTCTTCTACTCTATCT
Source organism: Serrognathus titanus (assembly GCA_039766575.1). NCBI lineage: Eukaryota > Metazoa > Arthropoda > Insecta > Coleoptera > Lucanidae > Serrognathus > Serrognathus titanus. Next base: position 5,409,705 of record CM077911.1, read on the forward strand.
TAACAAATAAGTAACCTCTTGTTCTTCACTGCTGTCTTCAGATGTAGTATTTTCGCTAACCGAATTGCTTGAACTGCTCGTGTTTTCTTCATTCTCTTCTTCACTCTCATTGCTATTTTCACTCTCATTCTTAACTATCAAAATAATTCAATTAAATTTAATTACACACATCCGAATTTTTTCGATGGCTTCACAGAAAACTTTACTTACGTTGATGCACTTTCTGAAGTATCAGTGGGTAGAATTCTTTGGCTGTTGAATTATTAGGCTCATACTGAAGAACTGAAACAAGTTTATTATTGAAATAGTAATGAAATGAGGATAATTTTATCTCGCACAAACTTTAAATCGCCGAGGCAAACGCAAACTTTCAACAAGGAATAAAAGTGTATGCAAACTGAAAAGTTTTCGACGCTTTCATGAAGATGAATTTATATCAAAGGGAATTGTAAATATTATACTACTTACTGAGTTTGCAGTACTTGAGGGCTGTTTCGTAATCTTTGAGCATTACAGCTGACAGGAACTGAAAAATAAATTAATGAGATTTGTAAATATAATTCAAATAAAAACTTATTTGCCAACGTCAGTATTTTTACAAACATATAACATCGCGATCGATGTTAATTTCCATTACCCAACTAATCTCTCTCTGATCTTCATACGCCTTGAAAATAGAACTTACAAACTTAATTGAAACTTCAGTGAAATTCTGTTTGCTGTTTAATTAGTTTTAGCTGGATACTCTCGCATTATATTATAAAACCTAATCATTTTATTAAACTTAGGGCTCCGTAATGTAATGAGTTTATAAGTAACTAAAAAAATGTAAACGATGACTGATTTAAAACTTGAAATTATTCGGTTTTGCGATGCGCGGGCATAACATCAGATTTTATTACGCTGACTGTGCCAATTTCCTTTTGCAACTTTCAAATCGTTCAGATTCAGTTTGGAACAAAAAGTATCGAACAGTGACTTTAATTTCAAAAGCAATTTCTCCTAGTTTTATAGCTTAATTGAATTTTCATGACGCAGTGAAAATTTTTGTTGACTTCAATATTAATCTATTCAATTTGTTTGCCAAATAAAGGGTAATAAACAATAACTAAGTCATTGGCAATAAGTTAAGGAGATATCCAAGTTAATAAAAGTTTTCATACATTAACATTAATAATGTTTAAATAAATAAAGATTCAAGAACGACATTATCAACAGAGAATCTTTTCATGACAAGACTTAACAAGACCACAGTTTTGATACGTAGTTAACTGACATAATTAGTTCGGGGTTTATTATACCTTATTGTTTACTTAACAAAATGAGTACGATTTGCTATGATATATTACAGTTGGGAGTACATATAAAACTAGTTGAGTTGCGTTTCAGATTTACAAAGTTTAAGTTGTATGCCAATTTTCAATCTCATATAATCCTAAGCAATCTGAAATTGAGAAGTGAAAAGCACGATGTAATTAATTGTTAGATAGCAATCAGAGAGGAAAACTGTAACTCCAGTGAAAACAAATATGAGAAAGACCTCAAGTTTAATCACAGGCAACATCTCAAAAGTACTTAAGTCTCTCGCCGTCGGAATTACGAGAGGACTTTCAATGTCAGGCCGCGGAATCCTCGCAATATTGATCACAAAATTCAGGACATACGAATAGATACTAGTAAAATTTGCTAACCTCTGCAAGAAATTCGGTCGGTGCTGAAATGCTCTCGTCTGCATCTGTGTACTCGCTTACGTCTTCGTTACTACTGGAAGTTGTCTTATTAAGGCCAATGTTTCCATTATCTTCCGTCGTCATGGCTGTTGAATACCTGAAGCAGTATAAAATGAAGTGCTAAATAAAATTGTTGAAGACCTTCTTTGTAAAGCACGGCTGCATTAAAAGTATAAGCCAAGCGTAAGTATATTTATAAATTCAGAAATTTAAGTTAGCATTATTCGAGAAGTTACAAATATGCCATAATTTGCAAAGGATCATCTTCAATAAGTAAATTCAGTAAAGAAAGCTATTTAAATGTATGTGCTCCTATAAAAACCTTAAGTTTTTCAAAGCTATCAGTAGTGAAAACATTTGCTTTCCTCATCGAATAGATCAATAAAAGCCTAATTTAAATCCTTCTGTACCTTTCAAGGGCTTACACCGACACGCAATCACTATTTATTGCTTGTATTTGCATCTAAACGAAAACCACAGTTTTTGTTTGGCCGCAGAATTAATCGCGCAAGGTCAAGCGAGCTTCGCAAGCTTTCCGAAGCTTGTTCCAGGCAGATGCTGTTCGGAAAGTTATAGGTTTCATATAGTCCTAAAGTGCTTAGGTTTGCGATATTAAAACCATACACGTTGCGAAACAAATTTATTTCAATGACCGAAGTTTCTGAACGAAACGAGAATTAATTTCGGAACAAAGGGATTTACTTGATATTTTGTATCTGAAATTATGTACGTTTCTTTTTTCGGTGTTTTATTTTATTTGAACCAACAAAAATATATTACAAATTCGAGTTCGCCATTGGGATTTCAAAAACGGTAAGAGATTCTAAGATTTTGTATTTCTCAAATAGTTTGTCATCGATTATTACCATGTGCAAATTTTCAACGAACGCTAAGGCGTAGTTTCCAATATATTCTAATAGGTTATTGACTGTGAAAATCCCTGTATAAATTAAAAATAAAATTTCCAAAGAAACCTACGATTTGGCAAGCAATAGATGCAATGTTTTCTAAATATCTTTCATTAAAGGTAGGGTTTCCTAAGGTAGCGGTGCCATAATGCCAGCGGCCGTAATATGATGTCAAGTAGCGTTGGAAAATAATGTAAAGCAAGAAAAACGCGGTGGTTTTTATTCTACATATTTCATAATGCTCCAACTTGATTTGTAATAAATAAATGCGATTACAGGATAATGACACATGATATTTGAATAAAATAACTGACCTGCCTCAACGTTTATTGTATTACATCTGCTGGTTTACTAAACTTCTCTCAGCTGAGGCATTTAAATCACATGTGGTACTCTTTTTTTTTTGTAAAAAAATTATGAATTACAATTATAAATACGATAAAGTATTAGTAAGTCACCGCAATCAGAAAATTTTACATGTCACACTTTTATGGCCACAAATATTAAACAAGCATTTCAGAATATGTAAAGAACAGCTAAATTGTTTATTGTTATGCAAGATACATCAATTAGTGTTATTAATAACGCGAAGAAATCAAACAATTTTGAATATTTATAAGGCAACTCAACAAACATCAGTACAAGTGACACAAATATGGTAAGACCGCTTTCGGGATCCCTTTCATGTTTTTTAATAAAGAAGAATAATTTACTTTTGGGATTGAAACTCGGGTAACCAATTTAATAAAGTATTGGAAATTATTGCAAACCCTCGTCAGAGCTGAGATGGGATTAGCAATACCTAATTCCAAACATTGATTTTCGATATGTTTGTTATTTAAATTTTCTTGCAAGGTGAGAATGAATTCAAACGAAAAATTTCAGCATTTCCAGCTTCGTTTCAAACAAAAGGGTGTATTCATTACCTTGACTTCCAATTAGCACTATAACTGTGTTTTCATATTAAACAGCTAATGCACGGTTGTTGAGAGCAATTAATTAAAATGCTTGTTTGAATACATATTGTCGCTTAAGCAAATAATTGGCAATGTTAGCAAAGTGGAATACCGCAAATGAAATGTTAAATATATGAAATAAATAAACTGGAACACAAAAAATTGAATTTGGTGAAAGTTACTAGTTTTCTATTTGGTTATAAAGTACTCAAGTACTATCACATTATTTGCAGTCTTTTAAAATCAACATTTTTGTTGCCTGGGGCAGTACCCCAATGTCAAAATATACATCAAAATTCAAAATGTGATTTGTTGTGAAGGGATAATATGAATGCAAAGTTGCGATTGAAATTGAAACGAAAGCCAACGAAAGCCAACGAAAGTAAGTCATGGCAAGTGGCCACCATTTTGCTGCATGCAGGTAACTACCCGACGTTTCAAATAACCGGTGTTATCTCGTTGTATTTTAATGTGATCTTTGTCGTCGATTCTTGCAAATTAGTAATTCTGTCTTTGTGGATCTCATATTCAAGAAAGCTAAATATGGAGAATTTTAACGGGGCGAGAGCAAGTTGTAAGCAGGGCAACTTGGCCAGGGAAAAACTCTTCAAATTTTCTCGAGTAGTATGAACTGTTGCTCCATCTTGCTGAAAGTAACTATTTTCAAATCCATCGGGATGCACTTGCTCTAAAAATGGGGCCAACAATTGTTCCGCATAACGTTGACCATTGATTGCATTGTGCAAGAATAATAACTTCATGATTCCATGACACTCCTAACCATATTCCTATCTTACAGGATGTAAAGGTGCCTCAGGGATATTGTTGGAATGTAATTGTTCGGTAATTTTGTTTGATTACATGAAACCAAGTTTCATCGATGGAAAAACTTAGATTGAGAACGTCGCGTCATTGTTGTTTAAGTTTTCTTGAAAAAAAGTTGCAATATTGAATTCGACTGTTGTAATCTATCTGACTATAGACACTTTGTGTAGATGCACATGTAAATGGCCCCTCAGAATTCTTCTAATGGCGGTAGGGATACATTTTGAGTGGAAATACAACGTGTTGAGAAATATGGAATTCTGCAACGAGCTCTTCCACTTGTTCGATGACATTTATATTAATTTGCGCCCTTCTAGTGGATTTCCCCTTCATTCCTGCCTGTGGAATCTCTCAACAATTTTTCAAGCGTGTTGGTGCAAGACAGTTTCTTCAACAATCTTCGGAAACCTAAGTCGAAACTGTGTTTTGTGCATTCAAAAATGAAATACTGCCATTCCCCATTTACTATACGTACAGATCGGAAGTAAGTTTCAATAATGAAGTGTTTTCTTGTAAGGTATACATTTTAATCGCTTGTTAATACAATTCAATAAAGCGTCATAATTGTCAATTTGACTGATTTATTAATGAAACTTTGTATTTTGATTTAGTTGCTATTTATTTAAAAATTAAGGAAGAATTTGCTAATTTTATTTTTCAAGACTTAACTGCCGGTTTCAAACAAACAAAGCCTTCTTGTTGGGAATTTATTACCTACGTTATTTTGATATGAACAACGAAAATGCATCACCATTTAGAGCGCGCTCAATAGTGGCCCAACCCTTTTACTAGATCTTCCGATTGAAAGCAAGGTTTTCCTTTGCAATTTATCGACAAGTGCTGTTTCATGTTTCTATCACTCAATATTGATACGGATAAATTAAATTTTGTCCGTCGAAATTAAAAATCGATCGAAATAAATTCCCCTGTTGGATTACCAATTACTGAGGTAACTGAAATAAATTCCAATTACCGAGTGAGCGCTGGAAATATCTCTTTGGGAAAATCGATTCTATGTAATTAAGCGAACTTGAAATGAATTTTCATTTTCTTTCAGTATGGAGCCAGCACAGATTCTAATTTGGATTACTTTTAACGTTTTCGATTTACTGGCTCTAGAACACATTCAAGAACGAAGAGAAATAATAAAATTTAGAAAGCAATAAAAATAAAAGACAACCGTTTTAACAGTGCAATTCATAAAAAGTCTTGGAAAATACATATAGTTAAAAGAAAACAGAAGAAATACATACAGTTAAAAGAAAACAAAAAAATGCATACAGTTAAAAGAAAACAGAAACAAAAGACGGTCGACTTTCTAGCGCAGTTCAGTAGATTAATATAATTTCTTTCTAAATTTACAATTGTGATAAAACAAAAAACAAAATATTGAAAGTTCAAAACAGTCAAATTTTAAAAAAATGCAAAAAAAAACAAAAGACAATCGATTTTACAGCATAATTTAATATATTAATTAATACATTTAAATAAATAAATAAAAAGAATGAAGAGAAATATTAAAATTTAGAAAACAATAAAAATAAAGACAATAAATTTAAAAAAATACAATAAAACAATAGTACTTAAAAATAATAATAATAATATAGAAAATCCCTAAAATTTGTTACTAGATTCAGAAATTAATTAAAAAAAAAACACTTAAAAAGTCATTAAAAATGCATAAAATTAAAGAAAACAAATGAAACACGGTCGACTTTACAACACAAATCAGTAGATAGTAGAGTAATAATAAATTTAAAAAAGTACAATTTGACAATGCTGACAAAACAAAACAAAAATAATAAAAAATCAAAAATAATCAAATTAAAAAAGTAATAAAAACAAAAGACAATATATTTTACAATTTAAGAAAAATTAAAATAAAAAGAACGAAGAATAAGCAAAAAAAATGACAATAGAATTTATAGAAAAATATGGAACAATCAAATTTAAAAACTATAAAAACAAAAGACAATCGATTTTACAGCACAATTCATTAAAAATACATCAAGTTAAAAAGAACAGAAACAAACGACGGTCGATTTTACAAGGCAATTCAGTGGATTAATAATAATTTTAAAACAAAAGAAAACAAAAAAAAATAATAAAAACAAAAGACAATCAATTTTACAACACAATTTAAATAGATTAATAAATAAATAAATAAACTGTTAAGAAGGGAACGTTACAAAATAAAGAAAACAATGAACGCATTTTTTTTAATATATGAGAAAGCAAAGAATATGAATTTTGAAAATATGTATACGAAATAAGAAAATTTAAAAAAACAAGAAAAACAAAAGACAATCAATTTTATAGCACAATTCAATAGATTAATAAATTTAAAAAAGAAACTCTTTGGAAGGAAATACCAAAGAAAACAATTGAACAAAATTTTTAAAATATATAACGACAACATTTAAAAAAATAAAAACAACATAGAAAATCCCTAAAATTTGTTATTGGTCAAAAGGTTATCAAAAATAGATGTAGATAAAAAAATGGAAGCAAAAAGGGAAATTAAAAAAAAAGAACTATTTGACAATGCTAATAAAAAAAAATAATAATAAAAATTCAAAAACAATCAAGTTATAAAATAATAATAAAAGCAAACAAAACACTCGATTTTAATAGGTTAAAAAAAATAAAAAAATAGAAAGAACGATGAGAAAGCAAAGACAATGATATATTAGAATTTTTTTTGATACAAAATAAAAATTTTAAAGAGGAATAAAAACAAAAGACAATCAATTTTACAACACAATTTAATAGATTAATAACTTAAGAAAAAATAAAATAAAAAGAACGAAGAAGAAGCAAAGAAAATGTTAATCGAATTTTCGAAAGATATGGAATAATAAAGTTTAAAAACTGTAAAAACAAAAGACAATAGATTTTACAGCACAATTCACTAAAAATACATCAAGTTAAGCAGAACAGAAACAAAAGACGGTCGATTTTGCAAGGTAGATTATTAATAAATTTAAAAAACGACCAATTTGACAATGATGATGAAACAAAAGAAAACAATTTGACAATGATGACAAAACAAAATTTAAAGAAATAATAAAAACAAAAGACAATCGATTTTACAACACAATTTAATCGATTAATATTAGATTTGGTTTCAACAATTGAAGCTGGGTTAAAACTATCTTGTTTGGTTGTTTTCAACATTTTCAATTTCGAAGCTAGAAAGTATTTTTAAATCTAATACAGTTTTAAGCTTTCACCTAGGAAAAAGTCCTTGTTCGATAAAGAAAAACTAATTTATGCCTGATGCAAACTTAACATCCTTGTAGTGTCAGATTAAGCGGGTAAAGTAGCGTCGCATTATGTAAACGACGTATTCTCTTCTGCATCATACAATCAATAATGCTAAAGTTGAGCTTGTCGTCGCATTCATCCCCAACAAACTATCTCGAAATGTCACACGGTTAAGACTTGTCTGTTGCCTCGTGAATATTATGCTGATTACCGAAAACTTGTACAATAGCCCAGTAAATTACCCGCCCGGATTTTCGAGCACATGCCGTTGTGCGACATTTCTTAGGAAGTTAGTTATTCACCGCAGACAGCTCGACACAATACTGTTTGACATTTACGTTTGTTGTAAGCTTATGTGGTTTAAACAAGCTTTTTCTTCTTTCTATAATAACCGATTTTTTATATTTTTATGTCTATAGAATATTAAATTTAAACCGTTCATATTTAATGTTTAGTATAATGCACCGAGTCACTTTTACAAAGGTTGGCGTCAGATAATTAGAATTTCCTCAGTTTTCTTTTTAAAAATGTTTCTTTAGAGCAAAAATTTTTCATGTCGAGAGTTATTTTGAAAATGGCACAAAAAACGAAAATGGTGAATGGAAACATTCTATTGCGGTTTGCATCGAGGGTTTTAGAGACTTCCATACAAGTCACAATGATCTTGCTGCACAAAAGCTGCATGTATCGATGCAGGTAGTAATCACTTTGAATAGAGACTGTAACCTCCTCCATGTAGTGTTTAATTCTCAAATTGCTTTTTCTTTCTCTTAAAATGTCAGAATGTCATAGGTACATTTTATGAACAGTGTTGTATAATGTAGTTATGCATATTAATCAAAACGACATCATGAATTTAATCTCACGACCTCACGAGGGTTCAATTTGCATTCTACTCTAGCCTTGTTTACTTTATTTTTCACGATTTTGGCGAATATAAATGGCTTTATTTATGTTTTTGCTGAGAATTTGATTAATATGTCCCGTATGAAAGTGTCATTGTTGTTTGGAGGCAAAAGGAATTGCAATTACGCTCACTGTTATCGTAAGACTAAAAAGCACGACAGGGTGGTTTTTAGGCATTCCGACAAAAAATTATAACACAGAAAGAAAACAGAGATAATAATCGGGTTGTAATTGGAAAGGATAAACGAGGGTGTAAAGAGAATGGCTTTGTGGGGAAAAAGAGGCGAGAACCGCTTTTGCCAAAGTCGTCCGTCGTAATGAATTTAATTTTGAATTAATATCTGTATAAATAATCTTCTTTAAACATCCAGAGCGAAACAAGAGTCTGACAGTCTCGTTTAAGCGTGAGCGTCGGAACAAATTGAAGTAATTAGTTTTGAAACCAAAATTTATAAAGCCAGTCTTAATTTGCCCTAAATCATTGCGCTAAAACACAGTGAATTAACCAAATTTCAGAAAAAGGAGTTCACTTGATGGTTTCAAATTTATTATTTAAAGGTAGACGTTAAAATTGTAGAGAAATTTTAAAATGTGAATCTTACCCAACATGTCACAAAAGAAGTTGTCTGTAATATTAGCTTCATTCTGAAAAAGTACGTGTAAACGACTATGCTCTCAGTTAATAAATTTTGTGATACCAAGTGTTGCCTCGTTTTTTTTTTTTTCATTCCGTTGCGCGCAAAACAACATCCGTTTCAGAATGTCGGACTAAATGTCGCGCTGAAGAACACGAGAAATTGAACAATTTAAATGAAATATTTCATTTGCTCGGCGAGTTTGCATTGTTTGTAAACGTCGAAGAGCCATCCCTCGTTCGGTTGCCGCTTGCATTTGAACGTCGGACAAGTGACAATATAAATGCCGGAGCCCCGGAGTGATCGATTATAGGTCAGTCGAATCCGTTTTAAAGAGGATAGGTGTACGCTGGAAGATAATGGATTCTTTTCTGCGATTTGGATTAATCATCCTAACTGTCAGCAACAGCCAAACCGCACCGCCATGACTGTAGCACGCGTTGTTTTTTACACCCTGTTTTGTGCTCTCGCGCCTGCTTTTAAGGGCTATAAGGAATGTTTTCCAGGCGTCGCAGAGCAAGTGAAAAATTTCTCCTGGGACGGCAAACTTTCTTGTTTGCTACATACCAGCACAGTTTAAAAGTTACGAAGCTTAAGATCAAAAGATTCTATAAGTTTGGACATCACTTTTCTTTTTAATTTATGAAATGTCCTTATTATAAAGGAAATTTTTTTGAGATTAGAAATTAAAAAAAAAAAAACAAAATACACTAACCGGCACAAAAAGCGACTCACTTTGAGGTTTGTGTAATTCATTGCGACAATAATTTTTTTGTATAATTTTCGACTGATAATTGTTATTTATGGTTTTCTTGGTTGATGTACGTCAAATAAGGCCAAAAATATATAAAACAAACAAGATTTTAATAAAAGTAATAAAAACTGCAAAATAGATGAAATTGTAACTTAAAGAAAAATGCAATATTTCAATCTTCCTAATTAATTAATATCGAGTATTGCCTCCGCGCGCCTGTATTACAGCCTGCATACGTTGTGGCATCGACTCCACCAAGTGCCTAATCGTTAAATTGTCAAATTGATCCCATTCTTGCTGAAGCGTCATTGATAATTCTTCTACGGTAGCTGGAGCGGGGACGCGAGCTCTAATATTCCTTCCTAACATGTCCCAGACATATTCGATGGGATTCATGTCGGGACTTCTCGGGGGCCACTGCATTCGGTTAATGCCAACAGCGTCAAGAAAATCATTAACAACTATGGCGACATGTGGCTGTGCATTATCGTGCATCAACATAAAATTGTCGCCAACAAAAGGGGGAAAGAGTATCACATGATCTTGAAGAACATTTTCAATGTACCTCTGAGCGTTAATAACTCCCCTATTTATTACAACAAGGTCTGTACGTGCGTTCGCAGAAATACCGCCCCACACCATAATCGAACCTTCGTTGAAAGACAGTTTGGAAACAATATTGTATTGAGAATACCGTTCGCCGGTCCTTCACCACACTCTTCCACCACCATCTGGTGCTCGTAGGCAGAAGCGGGACTCATCAGTGAAGAGTACTTGACTCCACTGCCTCATATTCCAATGAATATGTTCACGAGCAAATGCAAGTCTGCTTCCTACTCTATGCTGGGTGTTAAGCTCTAGGCCATGTGCAGGTCTTCTTGCCATTAAATTAGCTTCATTAAAGCGTCTTCTGATCGTTCTGTCACTTACATGCACATCTCGAACCTCTGCAAGGCGATATCTGACTTGAACAGCAGTCAAATTCCTGTTGCAAAGAATCGTTAGGGTAAGAAAATGGTCATCTCTAGCGCTTGTACATCTTTGACGACTTGTTCCAGGGCGTCGATTGTAAGATTCAGTTTCCAAGAATCGCCTCCACGTTCTGGAGACATATGATTGAGAAGTTCCAAGAACTTGTGCGACGTAACGTTGAGACCGACCATCCTGAATCAAAGCAATTATTCTTGCTGCATCCACTGCATTAATTGCCATGAAAACAACTTATTAATGACAAAATGTAAAGAAATTATTAAATTAAGAATTTAGGAAACGTTTGGAAAACAAAAAATCAACTGCAACACAATATTGACAATGGCGTAGATACTTTCAATAATTTGTTTAAACAAGAGAATTTAGTTACCATGATGATTATGGCTCTCCTGATTATTGATAATGTCCTATTCATGCGTAGATACTTTCAATAATTTGTTTAAACAAGAGAATTTAGTTACCATGATGATTATGGCTCTCCTGATTATTGAAAATGACCTATTCACCGATGAGCAGAAAAAAATAAGGACAAAAGTGTCCTCAGATAATTTATTTTAAAAAATAATAGTGAGTAGCTTTTTGTGCCGGTGAGTGTATTAGATGAAGTATTAATTTCTATCGGTTTTTATTGTTTATTAAATTGTTTGTTAAAAATTTTTGTTGTAAGTCGGTTTTGATTGTAATGGATTCCTCGATCATCTTCTGTATGTACAGCTGTTGTGGCCCAGTTTTGGGCCTCGTTAGTAGAAGCGTTGCTCGAGAACTCCATTGATTGCAATCAAACCACATGTCTCATACGGTGTTACATCAAAAATCGGTTACAGGATGTCGTAATCTAAATAATTATTTAGTAATCAATCACGAATACACAAATAAATGCGGGGAAGAATAAATTGCAATTTTGTACAGTCCATACGTTATGAAAAAGAAATTATTTATTCATTTCAGGTTCATCGATATTGCTGGAAACTGAATAAAATGTAAAATGTTATTTTCTAAGTTTTAGTACTTCCTATAAAGTTTATTTATGATATTCCCAGACAGCATAACTACAGTAACGACGTGAATTCACTGAATTAGGTCATATCATTGCTGCTTCGGAAACCCAGCTGGATATAACTGGCACACTCAAAGGGTTTGCTTAAATGCAGGGGATTGCACAGAACATGCTCCATTCAATTATTTCCTTTATAAACGCATTAGTTCATAGGCGTTTTTAATTTACCCATAAAAGCTTGTGCATACTTACCGGTTGTAATTGCTGGAGGGGGTGGTCCGATAGCACTCACCCTGTAACACACATTTTTATCAGTACATCGCTCAAGGGTGAAACGAAAGGCTCGCGTGCGGTAATAATTTCATGCGAAAGCGACGTGAGATATATGACAAGCAAAGGCGAATAAGGCCGAATACCTTATTTCAGCTATGCTGTCACACATTCTGCAATAAGACGTGTATTATGAATATGAAATTCAAAAGGAATATATGTACCTCCGAGATTAATGTTGGATGAGATGTAGGATAGAGTACTCGTAACCTTTGAAATTTATGTGATTGTGATAGAGGTATCTATATTTTCCGAGGATTCTTCAAATGCGACATTTTATTTTATCATTCAATAAAAGATCAGTAGCAATATTAGAAATAGAAATGGACCTTGTTAAATCAGAAAATTCTTCTTTAAATATGGTTGTTATTTAATATCTAACCCGGAATTCTTATTTTAACTGAATTCTAACGGCTAGAAAATAACAGATTTGCATCGTATTAAAAAGGAAGTTGAACATCCCAGTCGAACTCCTGCGTGATCCTACGGATAAGATGACTCGACTTTGTCTCTCTTATCACGTTTTAATTCTCTCTTTATTGCACCCTCGAGACATTGTAACATTTTTTATTCAACTCTCCAATTACTAACCACGAAACCAAGGGCAAACCGTTTGAGTATGAACTGGAAAGTATATGTATAATTTTGTATGTAAAATAATGAGCTAATAAACATTTGGCCGGAACAAATTAAATCGTTGTGCTCCCTCTGGAAAAAAGCCAACTTCACGTACAAACAAAATGATTTTATTCCGTACCTGCGGAAAATGAACAGTCTTGGCTCTTGGCCATGACGCGCTTCCAGAAGCAACAATTTAAAGCTCGTCGTTCCATGCGGATTAACACTGCTCATTTTTTATTCATTTTTAGCACTGCAGGGTAGATTTATAATTAATATTTATATACGTACAAATTCGAGTGCCACAGAAAACACTCAAGAGTTAAATAACACAAAATGGAGGCAATTAAAAATATTCTCTGTTGTATCATTTATCCTTGTATACAGGGTATAGTCTTTTTTAGGATTTTGAATGTAAAACAAACAAAAAGCAAATATGCAAGAATTTCAGGAATGTACAATCGCCGGCACTGAAAACGAAACGCTGTACCAAGACCACCGCCGTAAGCGCGTAGTAAACAAGGTTCATTTTCGAACGAGTTTAAAGCTTTTCGTTTCGTTTCTAGTGCATTCATGGTATCCTTAGCTGATGTAACCTGAGGATATTCTCAATTCTTTCATAATTAACCAAAAGTTTCTAGAGTTCCGTAAGACTTCTGGTTTCGCTGAAAGTAATGTGAGCTTTCGTATTTTAAATGAAGTTACATATTTGGAATATGCAAATCATTGCTAGTCCGAATATCATCAGTTAAGGGCGGAAATCTGTTAAATTCACTTTTTACAGGTTTTGGGTATTTTGTACCACTGTATTGTGAAGTAATTTTCCCATTATGTGATCCTGATCAGTGATCACTTTTCGTTCTTATATCGCTAAAATGTCGATAATTTGATGCATGTAATTCTGGTATGTCATAGTGACAACAACCTGTCCCACGTGTTAAAACTATTATTTTACTTTAGGGTATCAAAGTGGGTATGACAGGTTTTTGAAGATTTTATGTTCTCCTGTACAATCTTCAAATTTGAACATACATAGCCAACGATACGTATTATTTGGAGATTTGGGTTTCCGTGACGACTCTACCCTTACAGGATATTGGCAAAATACCTAAAACCACGGATGTGAAACCCTTTAATTGATCAAATTTCCCTCAGTGTAACTAAGGCGCAGCTGTAGAATTCCAGCTTAACTTTAAGCTAAGGCTTAAACCCTTAGCAACCATTGATGAAATCATAGTTGCCAAGGGTTTAAGCTTTAGCTTAAAGTTAAGCTGGAATTGTACGACTGGGCCTAATTAAAATTATTTTTCAGCTCTGATGAGCTTTAAAAATCAATGATTGATTTTTAAATTACATGAGCAGAACAAGTATTATTAAAAGGTGACCTTTTCAGACATTTTTCTTTGCGATACATGAAAAAACCAAATTTGTACAGCAAAGAATCTAAACCTGACAGCATGTAAATGTCGAAGTGTTTCGAGTAAATTGCAATTTGAAGAAAATACGCCTCACTGATGGTGAGTGGAATCTCATTAGTACGGAATTTCAAAGAAACGAAGCTTTGCGTAAAATGAATACGCATTCAACGACTTTAAATTGTTTAAAGAAAGACTGTCTTTTACAATTCACGGTGAATGGCTTCACAAAGGTTCTTTTAACTGAAACTAATTTAATTAAAAAAAGAAATGGTTTACGGACAGTTATTACATTCTATTTGAATAATTAATTTGCATCTTGCCAGTGGTGTTAAAGTAATTAATTCCCGAATATTGACTCGCCATTTTAAATGAAACTTGAGGATAGCTTACATAGCTTAGATTTAAATTGAAATTTTTTCAAAGATTAAAATTAGTCGAGGCATCTTCTTTAAAATGAAGTAGACAGGCGATGAGATGAGCGTTCTTAAAATAGCCGATATTACATTCGATTTTGGTTCAGCGTTCACAAACATACGCCTTGAAGTAACACAAAGCCTGGAGGGCAGAAAATGAAAATTTCTTATTACCAGAAAAGGGAGAATATAAAAAGAAAAGTTGAGCCGTGCTTTTTCATAATCCTCCTCGGATTAAGTTTATGAAGTTGTGAATTACGTGCGGCAATCTTTCTTCGCGTATTTTCTGACAAATTTGTGATGTCTGCTGCCTTGACCACAAATTATATACGATCAGTTATTTTTGTATTAAAAAAAATCAATTGAAACTAACAATAAGTAGATTAACTGTCGTAAATTTTTAATTCCAATCTATTATTTTAAAATATATATTTTCTCAATAAGAAAGTTAAAAATATTTCACCTCACAATACACAATTTGATTTTGTATACCAGCGGCGTGCTTAATTTGGAGAAATTGTTTCCTAATGCGATTTGGAAATACGTGCTTAATTAATGAAAACGTGATGAGTTCTTGCGTTCTGTAGGTTTAACAAGTACGAGTGACGTACTATTTTATGCAAAAATGATTAGGGCGCCTGCGAACAAACAGAAATTAAAATTGGCAAGACTGGAATAATTTTGTTTTACATTATGTTCTTGCTTGATTATATTTTTTTGATCTTATGTTTGTGTTTAATTTTAATTGTGAAATTCGTCAAAAAATTTAGTTTCAAATTGAGTATTTTCACTATTCGGTGAATTGATAAATTAAATTTACTAAAAGAATAAATGAATATAAGATGCAAAATTTAATTGTTGACGAAAAATCCTTTTTTTTTATTAATAGAAGGTAGTATTTCGCTCATTTACAACTAGTGGTACTAAGAAAATTATTTCTAAGCTTTTAAGTAGTTTTCTACAACTTCAAATACTTTTGATTGTGAAAAATAAAATATTGATTCGTCGTAAAATTTATAGCTGCTTCGCTAAAAAGAACAAATTCCCATTTGTCGCATCTTATGTACTGCTTCAATAACTCAAAACAAGAAGAAATATCGCCATTATTAATTGAACTACCGAGGATAAATTGCTCTCCAAACGTATTTATAGCCTTTATACTTTGAGAATTTTTCCAATTTCGCAATCAGTTTATGTTGCAGCTAGGTTTCAGTTTTAAAAATCTAGAAAGTCGAGTCTTTCTCCTCGCATGATTTAAATACAATGAAGTAAAATAATTAGAAATGTAAGTAAAAGATAATTCAACAATATTATAACTAGCATAATTGAAGCACTTGCTTGAAAATTATTTACAAAGTTTGTAATTATGAAAGATCGGGTAATTGTATAAATCGATTCCGTAAATAATGGTAAAATCTAACTAAGTTATAATATAGACGAAGTTCCATTTGTAATTTGAAAGAGAAGAGCCAACAAATATAGCCATAAAAAATATCTGAACTCTGGCATTCGCTGCAATAGAGAGACTCCTTTAAAGCCCGTTCATAATCACTTAACGTAACAAAATTAATCACTTAATAAAAGTTGGAAGCACTAGTTAGAAATGTATGCACACATAAATTAACACTGTAACTTCCTTAATTTAACTTTGTTACGTTAAATCATTATGAAAGGGCGCATCATGCCGTAACGTGAATCATAAGAAATCTGCTTACTGTATTGATACAAAAATTAAGTATTCTTTTTCGTTGTATACTTTTTTCCACAAAATTCGAAAATGTAAAAATATACAGAGTATTTGTGAGATATTCTGTATATTTCATATCATTACAAATGGAGTTATTGATCTTCAAATTACTGAATACGCTATCACCCTGTTACATTGCTAAAAATTCCTTATTTGGAGCAAACACAGGTATCAATCATATCATTACAAAGTAAAACGGATTGAATGTTAAACCCCATCTGACATTTATTAATAGGACTTGCCTAAATTAATACATCCCACATTGTTGGGTTTGCCTGATTACAGTTTAATTTATCTAAATCTAGACGTTGATTTTGAATGATCCTTTTTCCCTAAAATTCAATGCAGCAGTTAATTATCCGCCGTCAATAAAATTTACCCAATTAAGCTTGATAAATACGCGGTCTCCGGGGCTTATTTTCCCTTTTTACCAAAAGGCTGTTCAGTTTGCGCCCGCCAATGGTTACACATTTCAGGTAACATGAATGTTATCCCTGGATAATATCACCTCGCTTTAATGGCTGTGTTACATCACATTCGATTTTGTATAGGAAATTGCCGGGAAGAGATAAAATTCACCGCTGATGATAATTATGTTCTGCGCATCTTTAGTAATTACGCAATAGCGGCACCTTCCATGGTTACTAGTATGGGCAATCTCTTTTTCAACAAGTTATGATATTATTTGTGATTCATTAAGTAACTAGGATAAAACTAAATTTATAGTTGAAGAAAAAGCTATTAATTAAATATTTTATTTTCCTACTGTGTGTTGTAGATATTACAAGCGTTAACTAATTCACAATTTCCTGTCATAAATTTCGCCCTTAAGTTTGAGCTATGTTCAAAGAAGCTTCATGCTTTGCATGTTAAACAACGGAGTAAGTGTGTTAGAAAGCAATTTCCAACTAAGTTATAAGCTGTTACTCCAGCATGGTGAAATGCCCAACAATTTTGTCCGTGAAATAAGCTTTTCTCGTCCATTCCTTCGCGTTCTATTACAATTTTCTAATTTCTTTTTTGTTTCCGTCATCTACACGTTTCTAAAATTATTCTTTTTTATAATTCAAAATACGACTTCCTTCAAACATTTATTACTGATGAAATCGTCAATATTTACGGGTACATACGTAACAGAATAAATTCATTGCAAATATTTGCCCGCACTTTATTTAACGACATCAAACTACATTGGATTATATCCCCATTACATTGTATAGAGTGAGGACGTCCACATGATTGAAAACGTATCCGCGGGCTTTGTATGGTATAAGGTTGTCTATCGAGTCCTTCCAGAGGATGAGATTTCTATTGGGAACTTAAATCAGATGTTTACACGAAGAAAATTGCCTTTATATTAAATCTGGGGCTCACTCGTTTCGTGTTTAAATTTAATGTCACGATGCATCTTCGTATAATTTGTTTCGTTTTACGTAACTGTATAGATGATAAAATATGTCACATTTTAGAATAAGTTGGAGAACTATGTTTTACTTTATTTGATATGAAAAGAGCTTTGAAAATGGCGTCACGTTTATAAATACACGATTAACGCCTTATGAGTTGAATATCACAGCTTTCCGTGAAAGTCGAGTATAATTAACATTTAAGTTTAAAGTTTAATACCAAAATGCTTTAAATATTGAAATCTTTCCGATCTACAAATTCATGCGAATTTACTCAGGCATGTAATATATAATAATTTCTGTTTTCCGATGTTAAATCCATATAAGTTTTATTTAACATAACTTGAACTTTAACAAATACAACAAATTGATAATTAATTAATTAATTTGGTAATTAAAGTTTTATGTTACACGACTCGTAAATTATACTTCATTGTATTTGCAAAAGAAGAACAGAAAATGAAGCAATAGAATATATTTTGACTGTATAACTTAATTTATTAATTTTCATTACCCTTAATATTATAATTTGTTAATTATTCTAGTGATTGCCAATGAACGTTACGTTATTAACATGTTAACGGAATCGGAAATTACACCAGAACTAGATTAGTCCTAATGGAATAATTACCGCCGGCTAACTGCAATCGATTGGTGGAATGAAAATGTAAATACATAAACAGATCGAGGCTATTAATTTTCGTTGGCTAAATTAGTCCGTACACAGAAAAAGTTTTGCTAGAAACATATACAAACACTCAGAAGATGTTATTTATATACAAACATATCCAGAGCTACAAAGACTAGAAAATAAATTCCTGTACGCTTGAATTTGGAAGCTAGAACAATCCACCGGAAATATTTTTCGAGCACGGCAAACTGCCCTTCAAAGAGGCGAATCTTGGCGCTTTCTCATAAAAGTGGTTTATTGCACTTCTCAAGGAAATTGCTTCTGCAGAATAGTTGCGCAAAATTACGGTTGCCTTGCTTCGGAAAGCACATTTATCGATAAGGATCGTCATTTACATTTTTCTGAAAGTGTTTCTTATTTACCTACTTCATTTCTCCTCGTTGTATTAAACTCAATGTTTCATTCAGTTTACACATAAACAAAATTAAAAAAAAAAATTTTGTCTTTATTTCCTAACTCTGACTGAATAAAATTAATTTAATAAATGGCAGTACAACGTTAGTTACAAGTAAGGTGGCTACTTTAAAGCTCGACGCCATAAAGTAGACAATACATTACCAGCAGCAACTGGTTTCCTAATCTTAAGGCTTCATGATTTAACTTGGCAACATTGGTTGCATTCAGCGAACGTAACAGTTGCGGAACGGTTGAGAAAACGTTTTCCTAGTATACCGCTACCTTTGTATCATGTTGTGGAGCGGTCGCCATTTTTGGTAGCTGTTACATCTCCGCTACATTCAGTGAGCATATGGAAGGGTTGACTTATATCACAGAACTTTTTTTTTCCAAATGGTATGTAAACAATTACGTTGCTTATTTTCATCCCCAACAATTTATGAAGGAAAGTTCGACTAATTCTAATGTAATTTATCCCATGATTCAGATTTAAATAGTTTAAAAAATCATTTCAAACTTGGTGAAAATTTGAATTTAGTCTCTAGAGTCTAAATAAAATAACCAAACTGAGATTTGTTAACAAGTAACAACCGCCCCCAAAAAAACTAAACAAGAGAAGTAGCACATGTTGAGGGAACCTATCGGTAGCACTAGCGCTTTCTGCTACGTTTTGTGAATGTAACCAATGTTTTGTAAAGTACAACATTACTGAAAATAATAGATAAACAAAATTAATTTGAACTTCTCATTTAGAAACGAATTAAGTTCATCAGAAGTTGAATTTGATAAAGTTCTTCCTTCATTTTTTCGCTAAAGTCTACGCAGTTTCTTTTACGCCTTGATTATTGTCGATAACCAACAAGAAGACCTCTAAGCTCGAGCAGTATTTATCACCGCAGAAGAACAGGAAATAAAAAAGAAAGGCAGTAAATTTTTACGATCTCGAGCCAAGTGAACTGCGGAATTAAGTTTCGTTGCAAATAGAAGTAAAAGCGGTGGCTTTTATGGAACGCGACTTAGCAGGTTTTCTTGCTATGTAAAGTTTCGATCGCCTGACGAAAAAACGGCCAAGCAATGCTTTTGTAGTTTGTATTGAATTAATTCTGCTTGCAAACCTGAGCGTTTTCTAGGATTAAAAATTACTTAGTTTTCACAATTTAATTTACATTTGCGTTTTAAGTGGTAAAAAGCTGTGAACCATTTGGAATGAAACTGTCAAATTAATACAATATTTGTATCATAACGATTTTAATACAACTTCAAAGATTTAGAATTTAAATCAAGGAGGGAAGCTAGAATTACAAAGCCTTATATATTTAGAAACAGGTTTGCTTCTTCCTCAGAGTTGCTTCTTCCTCAGAGTTGCTGACACTGAAAATTACTTGACTTCAATCAACAGGAGCGAGTAACATAAACTTCTTGTTTGAGAAATCCCCAAACAAAAAAAAAAATCTAAAGCAAGAGTATCTGGTGATTTTGTTGACCAGTTGGATTCTTAGTTGCGATTGTTTTCCATCCATTTTAGGCGAACTTTTTATTCAGAATCTCCTTGATGGTCTTCGCATGTTGAAACCACATGTCTAGATGTATTTCTAGAGGTACTTAATCCAAATAATGTATGAATGCTGTCAGAAAAAAATTGGCACACCGGATCACATTAATAAACAGTTCTTGATAAAGAGAAAAAGTCAATCACCTAATACCCCAAGGCCACTCGTTAATAGAAAATAAGTGTTGGAAACTACATTTCGGAATTTAACGTGGATTCTCAGTAACCAAGAGGTGGTGGTTTTCTCATTTCGTTGAAATTACATGCATCACTTCAAATAATTAAACTTAAAACTTAAAAGCAAGTCCCTTTTAAGGCACAGAGTTCTGATGAGGCCCAGTAAGGCCGAAATACTTGTATAAACTCTTTCCTAACACTTTCTATATTGCCAGTTACACAATTTTAGTTAATTTCTTAAAACTTAAATTTAATTTTGATTGTTATTCAGCCAGTTACAGAATATTACCCTTGCATCAAATTGACTAGCTCTTAAACTTAGTACTCATTTTATTTTATGTGCGGTTATTTTATGTTTTATTTTTTTTTAGAATACGAAATATTTTACAGCGATTTATTGCTAAATCGACCAAAATTTCACGGGTTAAATTTAGTAGACGTGTTCTAAAATATGTTACCTTCATCATTTGCTCTTTGTGCGTCTCTTTCCCTTCGTGCTTTATTATTAAAACAGCCATTTCCACGTAAATTACGTCCCTTTTACATCTTGTAAAAAATAAATGAATATTTTCAACAAACCATAAAGACACAGGACCTCCTCATTTTCCGACTTCCACTAAAATATTTGGGTTCGAATCCCGTCATGTTTACTGCGTTTACAATTTTTAATCATCTACATTTTAATATTCATGATTTGTGTAATAGAATAACAACAACGTAATTAAAAATTGTAATAAAAAAAGAAAATGTGATTGAATTCGTATACGAAGTATCCATTGGAAGCCGGACGACTGTGCAATTTGGCCGGATTGCTTGCTCAAACCAAACGCTACCAAAAAACTAGATTTTGTAAAACTTTTTCTTTGATTATTTAAACAACTGTGCCTCTGTAAAGTAGTATTTCGGTTTTGAAAAGAACTACTCATTTACTTTGTTTTGGCGGTGAATATTTTGTAAGTGCACATTCGCCGTTGCAATTTGCAATCTTTATAAAATTCTAATTAGATTCGCTTAGTAAACAGCTCCGTGAATACGAAGATAAACAGGCATTTTTTCTAACATCAAACTTCATTTCATTTGCAGGGTTTCCGCTCGAGAAACGCCTTTAGGCAACGAGAACAAGGCAGAAACGCGGCATTGTTTGCCTTGAAGAGGAAACACTCGGGATAATGAATACTGTGCACCGAGTTTGCCCTGTGTTTGCTTACGTCTACTTGTATTAACGAAATCGTTTAATTACACAGGAGGTGTTTGTTAAAGACGTTCTGCTTAGACATGAGAGAAAGAGGAGTTCATAAAGATCAAAAAGGTACGACTTGAATACATACATCTAAATTAATTTACAAGGAAACTACAAAGGAATATTTGTATTAAATTTTACAAATTCATAATACTTAACTTAATTCCGAAATTCAGTGCCGGGTTAAAGTTTGCCAGGTCAATTATTAATCAAAAATTTGACGAGGCATGCCTCCTCTAACCTAAGTAGATTTTACTATAATAATGGATTTATTAAACAGTTTTTCTCAATAAATTTCAAATGGACTTAATTGGATTCAAAAATAGTTCTGAAACCCCTTATATTAATCAGCTAGTACAGTACATACATACGTATTTCGTTTTAATGTAAAGAGCAATCTCTGAAGAGCCGAATTCACAAGTTCACAGAGCATTAATTATGGATGACCTTAATTTGAATAGTAAACAGAGTTTCAATTTTGATCAATTAAAACATCAGATATTCAATGTAAAATTTAAGCAACTAAATTACTATGTTATCCTGGCTATCCCTTTCGCAAACCCCAGTCTCCTAATGTTTGCCATAAAACGAGATAACGTTTTCGGAACATTTGTCGTGTTATTCGGGTCATAACATGGATTTCCCTGAATAAATATTGCTGACCTTCTAGAAAAATATTTGGCATTTGCAAATAACATAAATCTTCATTAAAGAAAGGTTAGGGCGGTCGTAAAACTGAACCGCGGCGAAGAAAGGAAAACAAAAATATTATTTCAGCATCGAGATTCCGTTTTTGCGCCGGGAAAATTTCATCTCGCGCTGCGAATATGGAAAGTTCGAAATATTTTCCGCCGAGAAGGCTCGGCTTTATTGCAATTCGATGTAGGACGCAACCTTTGTGGGGATCCTGAAACAATAGCGACGTTTCAAGAAAATTATGATTAATCGAACCGATTTTATGTTCGACTTGTTTAGAAAACAACTGAAATTTCCGTAACGTAAAATGAGGTCGTCCTGAAAGCAACTGGGAATAAAAATTTAACCATTTTAATAAGTGTTATTTCATCAATGTGTATTCATTATGGATAGATAAATATTTCTTTTTGAAATTATTTTTATTTTAACAGCAAGTACGATATATTATTGTTTGTGATTCTAGAAACACTTCAGATAGTGACCTATATAATTTGGCGATTGACTCATAAATATGACGGACATGTAACGCTATGTCTAGATATTTTATTTGGAACATCAGAGGCGACCTTATACCCGCTATTATTTTCCTGTTCCCAACAAAACACCATTTCAAAGCGACGGGCAATAAATGTTTCATTTTTCGTTCCTTTGTCACAATTTGCGGAGGCAAATCGGCTTTTAAATTATTTGCGGTGTGTAAACTTTTATGTTAACCGCAAACTTCTGCTCTTTTTTATCATTTGTATTCTAAGCGAGCGAAAGCATGGCTCAGTGTTCAAAAGCACGCTTCAAAGTGAATTATTCAAATATTTCGCCTCATGAAAGAGCACAATGAGAGCACGAAACTGATCATCAAATAAATTGTTTACAAATTTTATTTTCGTTGCCCAATTATTTCGATTTCACAATTGAAAAGCCGTAGACCTACGTTAAATATTTAAAGTTTTCAGATTGGACCGTTTGGAGATCTTATAAATATTCATTGAAAAGTCGAGCTGAAGATATTAATTACTCACAAACTACGTCTGCCAGTGAAAACTCTTAGAAACTTTCAAACTTAGATTACTTCATAATTAAAAATTATTATTCGTTAATCCAAATTGTGTTTGACTTTTATTACATCCATTAATAAATCGTTCTAATCTACAGAAGTTTCATATGTACATCTTTTTTGGTAATGTCAAAGAACAAAGTTGTCATCTATAAGAAGTGAACTGGTATGATCGATAATGTCTGCGTGGAGTATGAAACTTTTTCCATTGAAACTCTCCAACTCCACATATATTCAGATTTATTCCATTTCGCGGTGCATTACTCAAACAAAACTCTGATTGATTCGGCAATATGGAGAATATACAGGATGCACCATTTAAGTAGAGACTGTGAAATATCTCGCAAAGGAATCGTTTGCGGAAGAAATATTTTAGGTGAAAGTTACTTCAATACAACGAAAAAATAAAATGCATTGGTTATAATTCACTTCGAAGACGTTGTCAAGGTTATTTGAAGCAGAGTAATTTTTTTTAAATGGAAACTCATTTTTTTATCCTTACTTCTTGTACAACTTCTACACAAGGTGGCCAAGGAAGTATGCAACAATTGAGAAACTTGTTTATCATACGTTTTTGAAAAAAATTAACTCTTTATAAAAGTTTATGCTTTGCTTAGATCCCATAAAAAAAACTTAAAACAAAATAATAACTTTTAAAACTCTACCTTACCTGTACAACAAAATTCTAATGAAGATTAAATTATTCGTGTCAGATTATCAAAAAATAATTAGTAGGATTTGGTATTACTTGTACTATATTATTTGTTTTCATAAAATTTTGAATTTAATGAAGCAAGTATCTCTATAATATGCACCTGTATTCTCCGCCATGAATATAAAGGCAATAAATCTGACAAGTCACGAACACTACCCTAATTTCTACCCTCCTTGGTAAATTATAATAGTCCGTTCAGTTTTTCCCGAGTTCTGCGCCAACTATAAATCAGAATCAAGTTGCAGGGCTCGACTTGAACGTCAACAGCAAGAATTTTCAGAAGAAGCAGAAGAAAAAAGAAGTGTTAACTTATTTCCTTCCATAATTCTGACCTGTTTGAATTTGCCACGGAAATTTTAGATGCAAGGATGTAATTACAATGGATTTTCTACATGCAACTGGTAATAAATACATACAGTAAAAACATGACTCTGGGATTATTAGAACACAAACTGTACCTACTTTTCGTTAACAATATAAATGAATCCACGTCTACAAAGGCCCTTATTAAAATTAATGGAACCGCAGGAGCAAAGCACGCGCACGAAGTTTTTGCTTTGAAATTTTAATTGCGGCTCCAATTAGTGTGTAATGAAAAAGTCTGCGTTTGTAAGGGTGGCCTCCCGGTTGACTGACTAAAATCGTTCGATGAGTTATACGGTTTCACGGCCATCACATTTTATCTGGGTCAATAAAAATAACAAAAACATTTTTTCCCCAACTTTTCATGCAGCAGGCGCCAGTGTTCTTTTACAGTTATCCCCGAAATTCTGTCGATATAAGTTATTTTGGGATGTCTGCTAGTTTTTTCAGCGGACGCTAGTGGGGTGCTTATTCTGCAAAAGCTCAGTTGTTTTATAAAATCATAATTTTCAAGTACGTAAGTGCAACTTTTTTTAATTAAAAATTATAATCAGGTATTGATGAAAAAAGAAATTAATGCAGAATTGAAAATTACCTTTTACATACATGGAAATTCGATCAGAGATAGAATTTTCACGTAACGGTTTGTGTTTGGATTCATATTGGCTCCTTGGTACTAGATTTTCTACGTTTCTCCAGTTTATAAGGTGAATGCTGAAGGAGAAAACCAGGTAGTAAGTCGGTAGTAAGACGAAGAAACGATGTAGAGCTGCTTGGATCGCATTCTCAACAGGAACCTTATTCTTGTTTTTTTTTTTTTATATTGACTGTGAAGGAAAAATAGTGATTCCATATTTATCCAAAAATTGAACGGATATCGAGCAATAATCGGGTAATACCCGGGCATGATAGAATATATGAAGTAAACCGAAGCAAAGGAAATGGAACATTTATTGAGCTTTATCTCTTAAACCAAGCGAAACTTCTAAACTGATAAGAAGATTTACTTCATTAAACCATTTCAGTCTAAGCAGATAAAGCGATTCCTTTCCGTCTTCAAGTATCTTCTACTGTACTCTTGTGTAAAAGATACGTTTCAAAAAAATTATTCGCAATATAGTCCTGTATATAGAATATCGTACAACGAATGCATCAGTAAATAATTCGAAAAGTTAAACAACGTATTTCCTTCTGCATACATATATTCCATATAACGTTCTCTGCCATGTCGTAAAACTTAACTTGTCCTATTCCGGTGCTCATAAAATAGTTCGCCTAGACGTTCCCGGCGAAAATAAAACTAAAAGCATTGACATCGTAACGAAACACTTCATAAAGTTTAATTAAAGCTACCGAATTTATCGGCTGACTAAATCGAAATTTACTTCAACAGAAAATTTAAGAGCCCTTAGAAGGCGAACATACTTAGCAAATCTGATTTAAACTTCACCGTTTGTGGCAAGCGCGGTGTAATTTAAGCCGTACGATAAGGAGAAAAATGTTTCCACACCATTAAACCTAACGATTTAGAAGTAGCTCCGCTGTATATCAGTGCACATTTTTTATAAGCTTCAATCGATACCATGAAAACTGGTGACACAAAAACGAACTCAGAAATAAGCTAATTTTCTGTAAATGCTTGCGTGTGTGCTTCAAAAATGCAATAAGCTTAAATAAGTTTATGTTGGAGTGTGTACGTCATGAAGGAAGACTTCTAAACTTCAGTATTGCGTCCTTGAATGAAAGCTTAAGCTTCTCGTCACGTTTCTTGTACAAAGCCTTTCGTAATTACTAAAGATTGTAGAAAAATTCGTTTAACTTGTACGAAACAAATGCAATGTAACACCTTTGATTGCATTGAATTGTTTTAAAGCACATGTAATTTCTATACAAATATTTGTGTAAAAACATGAAAATAATTACTTTTTAATAAACTTTAGCGTTGACTATTTTATAAAGTCAAAACCCTTTTAGAAACTGTCCTTTCTTATGATTTTAGGCTTATTTTATAAGAGCAAATTTTGCAATATCAAACTCCTTTGAAAGTGATTTACACAAACTCGGTCAAAATAATGATTACAGGCTTTATTATCACGCGCTTCTCCATTAGAAGATAAGGCGATTTGAGACACAAACTACTATCATTCTAAGCGACCACAAGGGCTTCCTATTCGTTGACTTAATCCGGCACTACATCTCAGCTCAGAGCCGATTAAACAAAGCAAAGTACTTTTTAACAAAAACTTTTAAACCCATTTCGTATTTAATTTTGAATTTTCACACTGATTGTGCGGGTAACTTAATTAAAAACGTAAATTAGGTGCGCCATGAATTGAATCACGATTTATTTCCACTTTTAATCAAGTTGTTTTGCAGCTCACTAATTTCAAATTAATCAAATTGTTATTGAAGCTTAATTTAATTAAATTATTTTTGTAATCAATTCTATTTGAATAATCACGTTTATTGTAAATTTAACACGATTAAAAATATTAACAAGTTTATATTAATAATAAGAATAATAATAGAGTGTGATTTTGTGAAAAGTAAATTCGGATAAATTTTATAGTATTAGGTCGATATGCTTGGTGTAATCAACGAAGATAAATTCTATGGCCGAGGCGCTAGCCAAGGCTATAAATTATTCGAGTTTGTTATATGCATATCGACCGGATGTTGTTTCATAGTTGTTGTAATACTTAATGATGAAATAAATAACTGGTTGTAACTACAGCAAACGATGACTATAGCAAAGTTATTCTCTTCTCTGAATTTTTGCACTGCGACTTCCGAGTTCATGGTTTCGGAGTGCTGTATGCTATTTGCAATTACCTGATTTTTATAATTTAAGTTTAACCTTATGTTCATTGTTGCATGAAAAGAAATAATTTCCTCCTAGACTTTTTTCAAACATGGTAGTGAATAAAAATCTATATTACCATGGTACAAAAAGAATCCACATCAAAGTTAGGGAGAAAGAGAAACCCATGAGGAGAATTGTGAATTAAATTAATTGTGAATTGTAATTGAGAACAAACAAACTCAACTATCAACTCATTGAGAGTTGCTAGTTGAGTTTGTTTGTTCTTTTGTTAGGTTGAATTTGGACCAATCATTTGATAGCCCTGTCTAATTTTGCTTAACCAGTGTGGGAATAAAAGACGAAGAAGTACACACAAAATTTGGTTAATGGACATGTGAGTTTGTTTCCACTTTCTCTCGTCATGTTAAAAAAACTCTTTCCTGTTCTTCCTTTCGCGTACAACTATTTCGACGTCACAAGTGATCATTAGGGGGGCGGATTTTTAGGCCGTTAAAAGCAAGGAAAAAGCCAAAAAAGAGCCCATAAAGATATTTTTTCGTGTGGTTGACAGAAAAGTGACACATGTTTAATCAAAAATCGTGAAGAAAGGTGGGACTTTTCTCGTTAGCAACACTTTTCTTCACGATTTCAGTTAGCAATACTTTTTTTCATTCATTTTATTTATTAGCGTAAATTGTTAATGAGCAATTTGTTAAATTATTAAATATTACACAAACGCAGTCACTGACAAATTAGAATTTATTACTTCACTTGCTGCTACTGTTGATGTTGACGTGTCAGAGGTCGAAGATTGCTTTTCAGTCGAATTATAAAAAATTTTCTTTGAAATTTTTACTTTATTTTCGATACTGTTTTCGACGTAGGCTTCTGCAGCAGCACTACTACGCCAGCCGCCATGTCTCTTCAAAACTTGGATGTCAGCTTCACTGTCGGCCAAAAAGGTCGCTGATGTCCTTCGGAAACAATGGCCTGTGAAGCTGTTCGGCTTCGGTAGGCCATAAGTACGCAGCGAATTTCTTTGGTAAATTGTAGAAGGTGTTTATACCAATTGGTTGCTTTGTGCACTTGCCCAGTCTATAAAATATAAATAGTCTGCGATGGTCCACATTTTTGGGTCTCAAAATCAAATACTTTTTGTAAAGCTCAATTCCGTTTACTCCGTGTAACTGTAAAAACTTGTTTTTCTTTGTTTTCGTGTCATGTAATGTTATGACCAAAATATGACCGCAATCTTCTACATTATCCACTTTTAGTAAACGTAATTCTTCCACCCGACATTGCTCCATGTAAATCAATTACCAATACTACCTTCATAAGCAGAAAACTGTCCTAAAAACTCCTTCGCATGATCCATCGATAGAATTCTCAATTTTTTTTGCCACATAACCGTCATTTTGACGTTTCAGGTAAACCAGCAATTTTTTACATGCAGAAATCTCCACATTTTTATTTATTTGTAAAATACTTCTCAGCATCGAGTGCACTGACCATAGTGTTGAAGCTTTAAGAGTTTTCACCTAAGAATATGTAAAAATCAGTGCTAATAAATCTTATAAATAAAACAAACCTTTTCAAAAAAGTACGCAATTAGAATATCTTTGCAAGTGTACGACAAAGTAATGTAGTAAACAATCTGATTGAGTTTGATGTAACCTGTTTTAATAACAGGTAAAATATTAGCGACATAGTTCCTTTGGCTTATGCACTTATCTCAGTTGTTCAGTAATAAAGGTCTTTGTCAAGATCGTATGGTCAAACGTTTAGTTTGTTTTCTCAAGCAAATTCTCATTTAATCAAAAATGTCTCGTAGCAGGTTCTCATTTTATCGACTGTAGAAAGAGATGATTTATCAAGAACATCATTTTTACTGATGGTGGTGGGTATTCCTCCGCACGTTTGTTTACAAAGGTACGAACCAAAAGGACGTTAATTTAATCTTAATCGTTTTAATAGTTGATGTATTATATAAAATATATTTTTCTTCGTTAAATCCCGGCACTTCATGTAACACCTAGAAGTGATCTGATGTCCTTTCGCAGACGAAGGAAACCAAAGGCAGAATGGCCCCGTCTAGTTCCATGCATATGTAAACCAAAACAATCGCCGTAATCTTAAAAGCCGTGTCAGTTGGGAAAGTTTACGGCAAGGGCGAGGTAATAAACCAGGGAAACCCGGTGCATTACGTTGGCAAGGACAATGGTGGAGGCAGGTTTGGATTGGAGTTCGTTCGATGCAGACAAAAGCGATGAGAAACAGGACGACTGTGAATTGTAGATAAACTTCGGTGGAAAATCAGTGTGGGAAACTTGGCACTTTTATAGGAACGTTAAAAGTGCTCTAAAAAGGATTCATATTTAAAAATTGCATCAGCAACTTCTTCATTAATTCTAGAAAGAATAATCTAGCGTTTCTCTCTTACATAATAGCGTGTAACAATTTTCTGCTTGAATAATCCTGTTTTGTGTTGGATAAGAATGTAACAACTTTACTACGAAATAAATTTAAAAAAAATACCTAAAGATTATCATTGTTACAGCAATCCAGAAAAAGAAGGGTAATGTTAAAAAAAAATAAATCGATGTTCTATTGTATTTTACTGCAACTTATATGCAGGTATGTCATAAAGACGAATTAGCGTCACAATTATGTATACATATAATTTGTGGACCTTCGAGCCGGATACAATTACATCGCGAGTTTCTATATACAAATGAATAGGAAATGTTTCTAACCGTTTTGAAGAACGGACGCACTAGTTGTTAAAATTAAAAAAAAAACATTTTAATAGAATTCTATTCAAGTAAATAAAAGTACATTACTAATATACTTTTATTTAGTACCGAACTTTCAGGTGATTTTTTTATTTCAAGCGACGCTCTGTGCTCAGGCAGTCCCATAATACCACTGCAAAATTTATCTAGAGTTAATCCCGGAAAACACTGAGAATTAAAACAATCGGGTAAAATCCCTCGACGCGATTCCGTGCATTTTATTGTTCAAGTCGTCTGCTGTGAAAGGATTTTAACACGCTGACATCTCGCAGCTTAACCCATTGTTTAGAGTCATTTCATATTTTCACAGGAATTGCACGCTGGAAACTTGCATGCATCCATTTGCATATTTATGTTCGAAGTGAGCTTCTAACTTTGAATATGAACAGCAAAAATTTCCTTGTGCTTATAGTTACCATAAAATATAAAATACCATCCGTGCTTTGCACTTTGAAGCAATATTGCATGTATTTGTATTTTATTATTAATTTTTAGGCCAAATTTAACCAGCATTTTTCTGCCTCATTTAATGAAATGCGTGGTCCCCCTTTATGTTCTTTAAATGCGACTTCAATTTAAAACTCCCACGTTGAAACGCGAAAATCATTAAAAGTCAATTTCCGTTCGACTTGATTTTAATTTAATGGAAGGGTAACCCATCAAGCCAGGCTTCGTATTAAAATCACAATATTCCCCACGTGAGTTACCCCACCGTGCGAAGATTTAATTATGAAAATTAATTCCAACTCGAGGAACACTTGTTCCAGTCGGGCCGTAACACACCCCCGAGTGTCGTACAACTTCAAACACTCGTTAGGAAACACGCGCGGTTTAGTGTCACTTAGAAGAGAAACGTATCGCGTTTAGCATCACGAACACACATACTTCAACAACACTCCATCGATTCTGCCGGGCAATTAATTTCTTCTAGTTTTACGCCGGGGCGCTACGCGTCGGAACAAAGGACGAAGCGAGGAAAGCTTCGCCTCCTGAAAGGGTTGCTTTGAATTGATCCCCGCACGGCGATATATCGTACTTTGTAGCCTTAGGTGCAGTCGGTGGAATGTGTTTTTCTTCCTGAATGTGGGAGGACCGCAATTCCCAAGTGCATAAGTTAAGACTTTTTCGCCTTGTCTTTGTAGTAATTCCCCAAATGTAAAGGGAAACGAATAAAAGAAAAGGTTTTAATTTTTTAACACAAAAATAACGTACACTAAAATATAAAAATGTAGGAGGAGATGTAGTTATTTTGATTCTTTTTCTTATTTGAAAGTGTATTAGATAATAAACTGATTAACTATTTGTCAATTCTCACACAATGTTAGATCAGAAATTTTACGATCACACAAATTATTTTGCTTGGCTCATACGTTGCCCAGGGTCCGATGGACCACGTCATAACGATAGATGTCCACAAAACGTCAAAATGACAGACATCAAGAAATGTCAGAGTGACAATGTCAGAGAGACAAGTACGATGATGAGCGTTACTAATAAACAAATAGCGTTTTCGATTTACCTGCACCAGTTGCACTCAATGTATTTGCATCTTCTTTGAATCTCATGTAATGACACGAGATAGAGATACTCTGAGTGCGCATTAACGCGATTAATTAAAAACGTTAAAAATTTATGAAAATTAATTAAAAATTTTTTTTTTTTTTTTGTTAAAAATTTAGGCCATCCCTTGACGAATTAAAGTAAAACTTCATTCGATAATGATTGCCCCGCAAATAACTTCGCGCATTCTCAAATTTGGTCGCTAAGATAACGCCCGAAGTAAACACAAACGACTGATCATCGTTGATTTGATGACACATTTTAATCAATGAAGTTAACTCACTCTGTCACGAAAAAGCACTATAAAAGCTAGCAGTTTAGCTTTAGTGTGTCCTGTACACCCTATTGTCGGGAACACTCACCAAAGCCTCCCGCGCAGCCAATTGTCAGGAGCAACACATACAATCTTTCCATCCAGCTTATTGTTGGAAGCAAATCCAAAGCCTCTCGCGCAATCAACTGTCACATAACCTTTCCCTGCAACTTATTGTCGGAAGAACATCGAAAGTCTCCCGTACAATCAATTGTTAGGAGCAACACATACGCTTTTTCGTGTACCTTATTTGCGGAAGTATCCACAACATAAACCTCTTATCGAGAGCAAGCAACACTCATACTTCGCAGGTCTATCGTCAACTCCGAAGCTAGTTGTTGTACAAGGAGAGAAGAGATACACATAAAGGTACCTAAACTATTCCCACGAACTCCACCACCCACCATCAGCGTTGGAGACCGTCCTTGAAAGAAGAAAGAGAAACGTCCCAAGAAAGTTTCCACGACAACCTGACACTCTTCACAAAAGCTTTAACAGTAAGTCACATCAAGCTTAGCCAAAGCCATCATCAACATATTGAAGCAGTTCTTTCGGAGTTGTTGATGTTGTGTTTAAAAACCATCCTACGAACACGCTATATCGTATTAGCAGAGTGTCATGTCGGGTAAAGATCAGAGAGATTTCAGCCATTGTAAATATCTTAAGTGCATACAAAATTCTGCACGAAATAATGAATATGAGAAAGGTCTATCGGCTGAAAAGATCATAGGCCACAGTATTCCCAAGGCATCATCTTCACCCATTATTTGGAGAAAGTATTGGGCTGGTTATTGAGAAAGCGGCCCCATCTGCCACCAGCTCACCGGTGGTGACAATTGCCACAGCGAAACAAAATCGCTGTCTCGTCTACCTTATTTTCCATATTGGGCTCCTAAGGGTTTCCCTTTAGTTTCCAATTATGAAAAAATTGTTTGGCGGAAAGCAGTTCACGTCATACGAGGAGGTCATTGCCGAAATGGAGGCCCATTTCGACATATCAAATTTCTTGTACGACTTTAGTTAGAACATCGCTGGATTATATGTATCGACCTGAAAGGAGACGATGAAAAATAAATAAAAAAATAATTAAAACTGCGTTTCCTTCCCTAACACGGGCACTTATTATACAGCCTTCGTTCATACCAAAATTCCAATTTTCTAACTTTTAAATCTTGGGGTACTTTGCTTTCCCAGTTTTTTTTTAGATTAGGTTAATTGAATGACAAACATTTATTAGAAAACTTCAAAGTAAATTTCCGCGGAGTTTGTTACGCCCACTAGGTGGAAATCGATCTCTTCTCCTTAATCGTGGGCGTCAGTTTCCAATTATGGCAATCACAAGCTGAGGTAGCAATAATCGCCCAATTTGAAGGAAACGTGCTCGTACACGTACGTAGACGTTTGTTTGAATAAAAAAAATGTTAGGTAAGATAAAATTAAGTAAACGGAGCCCAGGAATCCACAAAACTAAATTTTTAATGCAGTAACGAGCAATAAGACAAGGAGAAAGTTGAAAGGAAAATTAAGGTTCCAGCGTAATCCAATTATTAGAACTTTCTTAAGAGGACTTCTCGAGCTCATTTATTTAATGACACGTACCGGTAGTTTGAGCTAAAATTTATGGCGTCGCCAACGTGACAAACATTATTAGCGTTATTCTATATTCATTTTATTTTAAATTATACTCAATTTTAAACTTAGCTTAAAAGAAAATATTGTAGAAATATATTCGTCTAGTATATGCCAACTACTATCTACTAACATTAGTACTAATGTGGGATAGAGACAGTAAATTGATATAAGTAGATGGTACAGTAGCACTGAGATACTCTCTAGACTGCTCAGCATATAGCGAATAGTGATTCAGAGTTAACATGTCGGTGGAGCAGCTAGTTGGACTTTTCTCTAGTGTAAAAATATAACCAAAAATTTGCTTCACATTTATAATTTAGTAATTACTTGTTTACAGAACAAATACGTTTGTTTTGTACTCAAATTATCTGCAGCTGCACATAATTGTTTTCTCATAGAAAATGAACCACCTTATATTTTTCAGTTATTGGAAATGGAAGACGTGGATTTATTAACGTCTGTGTGAAACAATAAAACCTGGAGAAGGTAGCATTCTTTGTTCAACTGTACAAGAATGCGAAACCATTAAATTAATAACATTATTTAACCACCGTTCACAGTGGACCACTGGACACGAGAAGAAAAGAAGAATAAGTAATATGTGAAACAAAACTCTCAGGTATTTTGAGAATTGCATTAAACATATTTATTAGTTTTTATAAAACCTCAGAACTAACAAAGTTATACTTCAACCAATCAATGATCAGTAGAAAACTGTAAAACAGTAGAAAAATCATAATTATCATTTTATTCAATGTTCAATTTTCACTTGGAAAAAATTGTATTTTCTTTATTTTCCATGTTGACAGTTTTATAAGTACAGTTAATTTTGTTGGGTGAAATTTTTCGGAAAACCTAGAATTTATTTCTTTTTAAGTATCCCTAAATTAGATCCGTGTAATTTGAACTCGACGTAATTTAATTAAATTATGTGAATTTACGCTGTGAACACGGTATGTTAAAGTAGTCAGAAACACATTATTCCACGAATGATTTCCTCCTCAGTGGCTCTCCGGTCCCGGATTCTCTAGTTAACCGCCAAGGGTGCAGAACAATAGCGCTATTTTCTGAGATATTCGTTGCAGAAATGTGAAACCACTGCATGAAATTGCCTCCGGAAATATCTGCGTCGATGAGCTACAAAATTACACGGCTCACACAGGTGAAAATTATTTAGTAAACCGAATCGTCAAGGGAATGAGAAATTTATTGAAATTTTACGCATAGCGTTTCTTTGAAGTTTATTTCCAATAACGGAGCTCATGAATTTCAAATTCTCTTCATGAGATTAGAATCTTGAAGTGAAAAAGAACAAGTCGAAATGGAAATTCCTGAAAAGCTTTAACTGAGAATCAATTTATTGGGCGATAATAAAAATCAAAGTAACATATTCAAGTTAAACACTAAGAAACAGGTTTTAAGTAACTGGAAAGGAAGCAGAAGCAATTTTCATTTAATTTTTAGTTTTCGGATTGATGTTGAAGTTAATATTTTCTTTTCTAATTTTTTTCGTCGTGCTCAACTCTCTTTTTCTACGTAAAAATCAGTAGAAAAATGTTTAATGTTGTGCTTGTTGAAATATGATTGCAGGGGAGATGAAATAGGGACATGATTGATCTATGATATTTCAATAAACGTTTAAAATCTGCTCACGCTTAAATTTACCTATCAATACCGTTCTATATATATTTGAAGCGAAATTTCATATCCCGGAAAATGGAAAATTATAGGAACGTCATACTTCCACTTAGGGACCGACAAACTTCATTACAAAACTTAAAGTAAAAGCTTTCAACTTGTCTACATCAAAATTTAAAAAAAGTTAATGGTTGTTGTCATCGAAAAGCACAGCAGGAAACTGCGATTAATTAATATCTAAACACGTTAACATTAAAGAAACACGTAGTAAATATAATAAATGTAATAATTAATTATCAGAATATATTACTGGGAGGTCATCATTTTGTATTTTTTTAATTACTCTTCTTCAGCTTCCTTTCTGTGCACAATTTTTAAGTTAACTTAATTCATAATTGCACCACTATTCGTTCATTTCATTAAAATTAGAAACTATTAATAATTATTTATGTACCAAGGTAGCAAAGTGTTATTTTACGAACGAGTTTGCGAATTGCTAGCCAAGGCGAGCAAGCAAACGAGATCGACAAAGATACTTTGCTGTCGTGCATATGCCATACAACATTTTTTCGACAATCACCAAAGTCAATCATTTGAAGTATTCAAAACTTGCAGATTTATTTATAGCTTAGTAAATTTTTGAAAGATGTATTTAATTTACCTTAGGAGACGTTATAAACGCATTAGTGTTTTGATAAAAATAAAAGATGCAATGCAAACGCAAAAATGTTATTTTTTGAATTGATTTCACAGATAAATTATTTGACATTTAATTGGATTCAACGACAATGAAGGTAACGCTTTTTACAAATTAGATAAAAGGAATTAAAAATAATTACTAACTAATCAAAAATGTAAAGATTTCAGCATCATTATGGAAAAATAATCAAATGATAATTAACTGATAATTTTTTGAAAATTCGTTGGGGCGACTAAAAAAAAACGATAAGTTTCGCTTACATAACTTTATTAATCGATTCTCAGAAAGCATTTCATTGCAACCGTGCAATTAAACGTTTGTAAAACTCTACGCTGAACTTGAAAAATACCTCAGAAAATTCCCTAATTCTTTAGAGTTTGATAGAAAGTAGAGTAGTTAATGATAATTAGAAAAAAATATTTCTTCTTTAGTTCATTCTTCAACTCTTCTAACAGCTTGTCCAGTTTATTGGACTGGTATTAAAAGTCAAATACATTTCGCTGTCGAGAGGCCTAGTGGTTAACATAGCCGACTTTGTAAGTCGTGTCGCTTGGGGTATGGGTTCGAATCCCATCTTAGCCATGGCTATTTGAGATTTAGACTCGGCTACATATTTAGTAAATACCTGGAATGGGTAAGTCCGAAAGGCAAATGTGCGGGTGTTGCACAAGGTAAAGAAAGGAACACAAAATTACGCGTCCGCCATTACATTCGGATGTGTCGGTACTACAATCGTACAACTTTTTACCGTTTTTAATTATGAAACTGTCGCCGTAAATTCACAAATGAATTCAGTTACGAGTGCCTGCACGGACGCAAAACATTCTAATAATTGAATTATTATCGAACACTTTTAGATTGCTGCGTTACACCGTGACCAAATTCATAAAAATGAGGGGAAAAATTAATTCACCTTTATGAAACAAGAACAAGGAATCTACTACTTCAATAAGGAAATTACTCTTTTATTTGTTTTGCAATTATTTGTCTTTTAACTTTAATAATGCCAGAATAATTATGTTCCTATTACACACAGAGGAACCCGATTAAAGAGGTGCTTGATAAAACGTTTATGACACACTTACAATGTGAATATGACGTTTTAGTTTACAGAAAGGCGTAACATACTTTTTGGATAAAATTTTAATAAATTTATAAACTAATCCAAAAAAGGTGTCGAATAATAAAGGTCTCGGAGGTAGACATCGCTTCATCATCATGGAGGAGGCTCTACAAGAAACTCCTTTTTTTGGAGCGGTGGTCGACTCCCTCACACCTACACATATATTCGAGAAGCACTTCAACGTTTTCTTGAACGCTGAAGATGCATCCAAACCCGATATATCCATCTTCACTGATGGATCTAAGACTTTGGAAGGAACAGGCGCAGGAATTTTCTCCAACGACCTGGCCTTTCACGTGAGCGTAGCACTTGGACAACTGACAATTGTTTTTCAAGCAGAGCTAGTTCCCATTATAGAACGTGGAAGAGCAAGATAGCTAGCGATAGCAGGGCGGCACTATTGGCTCTAAACAGCAACAAAATATCCGCAGAAATAGCAGTCCAGTGTCGCGGCACACTAGAACAAGTAACCAAACACAACACTCTCCAAACTCATTTGGGTTAAAGGACACGTTGGAACATTTGGCAACGAACAGGCAGACGAACTGGCTAGACGGCCCTTTTTGGGCTCGGGACGGCCCTTTTTGGGCCCCGAACCGGCCATAGCACCGTCATTAAGCCTGTTTAATGCCTTATTGAAACAAAGAACCAAGGACCGATATATCTAGACAAGTGTCACCAAGCGAAAAAGGCTAGAACGGCCCCCTCGCTCAAACTGACACGATGGAACTACCTAGAAGAAGGCTATGTCTACTTGTAGAAATACTTTCAGGACATTTCAAACTAAACAGACAGCCCAATTTGTAGAGGTTGTAACTTAGAGGAAGAAACAGCTGAGCATATCCTCTGTGATTGCCCTGCACTCGCCTCGATCAGAGGTCCCATATTAGGGAAGTTCTGGCCTGACATGGCTGGAATTCGCAGTGCCCCTTTGTCGAACGTTCTTGGCTTCATCGAAAGAGTGGGATGGCTCGAAGAACGCTGACAGTCAAACACTGCTGAACATGGGGGTAGTACAATGGGCCCAATTGTGGCCTAAGTGCATGTGAATTCTTATTCACCCCCCTCACCGATCCAGAATTCAGAATCCAGAAACTAATCCATAGATTTATTCACCGAATAGGAGAAACATGGATATTTCGATTGTTCTTAGAGTTAATAAATTTGGAGAATATACTGAGTGGTGATAAAGTCTTGCACGAAGCTCATAATTTGTTTAATTAATGTTTCTTTTGCAAAATCCTGAAACAGGTCAATTTTTAATTTTAAGAATAACAAATCAAGTTTTCTTGCCAGATGAAAATTATAAAAATTAATTAAAATTGTGTAACTGGCAGTATAGAAAATGTTAGGAACATTTTCTATACTGCCAGTTACACAATTTTAATTAATTTTTATTTTTTAAGAATAACATTATTAATTTTTTGAAATGGCAACACTAACTTTTTCATGCAAATTTTAATCGTCCATCTTATCAGTTAAATGGTAACATAAAAAATAATGCTTTACTTGTTTTCGTTTCAATTATTATTAAAATAAAATTAATTAAAATTTTATTTTTAAATCGTAATGTCCATTTTTTTCGAAAAACTTGTTACGTAAGTTACTAATTTTTTTATATCATCATTATGCTGACAAGAAGGACGATCAAAATTTGCATGAAAAAGTTAGGATTGTTATCTAAAAAAAATAATGGCGACGTCACAGCGGAAAAAATACCGATCAAGAAAAGATTTTCGCACTAAAGGGTGGAATTCAAAATTAAAAATTTACCTGTTTCAGGATTTTGCAAAATAAACAAATTATAAGTTCGGTGCGGAACTTTATCACCACCGTGTACGTAAGTCTAAGACAACTTTCACAATTTCAGAACTTACCGTTGTATAAGTTGCTTTTTTAACTAAGAGAAATAATTTAAATTTGTTCGCCAATAACGTAAGTTATTGATTGTTTAACGTCTTGATATATCGAAGGAAGTGATCCAGACAGTTCGCCAAAGTTAAAATATTATTGAATTCTATTAATATTCTATTTTTTTTAGCTCGAATGTAGGTACAGCTGCATCTATAAAAAAAAGCTATATTTGGCCTTAATTCACGTTTATTTCGTGTTTTTGGTTAGTATAATTAATTGATTTCTTTGAGAAAACCAACTTTTCCAATATATTTTTTTTATGTTCACTTAACATTACCATTTGATAGAACGACTTAACATTAGGTTATTAAAACTCAGTTTAGATTTTATAACTTTTAAAGATACAATTTCAATATACAAGGTGAGTTATTAAGCGCCCTTACTTTCGTAGCTCATTTAGAGAACAGAGACAGATTTTTTTCCTTTCACAAGGAGACTCTACCTATTTTTTTTTTTTGGAACACAATGTGTATTTCCTAATAGAAAGACATAACAGACATCCTCTAAACAGCACCACTTAAAACATTTATAAATATTTAATCAGTTAAGAGTAAACTAGTATTTTGAGGAAAACGGTCTGATTTTCTACTTCTCTTTAAATATTTACTGTAAACGTATTTCTTGTCGTCAAACAATAAAAATCGGTGGTACTATAAATTAAAAATAAGGAATAACCTAGATATAATGTTTTTTAAATTTTATTTGCTTTTCTAAACGTCCAAGCCCATGCAATTTTCAGATTTTCAAAGTGCTATTATTCATTTTTTTGAATGCAATAATGAATAGAATAATGAATAGACAGTGTTCATGTTCCTATTCAATTCTATTACAGGTTTTCAGTATTTAATCCTTACAAGTTTTCAGTTATTATAAACTTTTTACATTTTTCCTGTAAGATCAATATTAAAATGTTATTTAATTTTAGTGTATTTTAATTTTTTTAATACAGTGCCCTGTTTCATAAGACAGATGGATAATATTAATGTATACATTTGACTACAGATTTTTATTATATTATAATCATCGTATTTTATAAAAAAATATAGTGTTAATGTAAGAAAAGTCTGTAATCAAATATAAACTTTCTGAAATAGACGGCGCTGTGTTAAAAAAATAAAATACAGTAAATTAAATAATTTCTTAATATTCATTTTACAGTAAAAAGGTAAAAAGTTTATAATAATTAAAAATCTGCAAGAATTAGATATAGAAAATCTTCGAATAGTATTGAAGAGGAACATAAACTAAATTCACATAAGAACCCATAAAATTTATCTCATTTCTATGGTAACATGAAAGCCGTCATTCTACTTACGAGGAAATTAAACGTACGGGTTTTTTAATTCCAAAAATTTGAGGGATTTATACGATTACCCACAAAAAATGCGGCCAAGGCAGGACAATCTCGAGGATTTCGCGGCTTGGTATACAAATAACTGTTAAGATAAATAAAATAATCAATTAAATATTGTAGTTATTTGATCGCTATTTCCATACATTAATAGTTTAAGTGCCAGAGTTGGTGTAATAAAAGATGGCCCAATAAGAGCACCGTATTTGATTTTTAAATTAAATACATTATTTATTTAAAAAATGATAATGTTTATATTTTAATGTAAAGTACAAATTTTGCGATTAAGTGTGGAATACAATGCCAGACAAATGTGCTCTACGGAATTGCTGAAAAAATCTTCCTCTTTTGATAACATTTAAATGCGGCGCTCCAGCAACCCCAACCTTCACCTACTTTTACTTTTTGTGCGGAACTCTACTGCATAGGATGTCTCTACTGTCCCAAATTTGAGTCAGTAGAGTTGAATTCAAAAAGTAAGAGTAATGACTTTGTTAGGTGAACTTTTCAAAAAAACAATGTGTTTAATTTAAAAACCAAATCTGGCGCTCTTATTGAGCCACCCTTTAGTCTCCATTTCACCATATCAATATTGTAAAAAGCGTTTGCTATTATTTAGTTTTCTTTTCTGTTAGTTAACTTGAATGCAGTTTTATAATTATTAAAGCGCTCCTTGTTTTTTACTAGAGTGAATTAAAAAGTCAAATTTTACCGATAACTTACATAAATTTCCAGAAATATTCTGTGGTAATAAACCGAATGTTACCCCTTAGAAGAAAATACTGAAGGACGTAATTGTTCAATTTCTGGTATCGAAACTGGTTACGAAAGCTCACATATTCTGTTAGGATTTACACCCTACATCCCATTTCTCTTCCAGATTTCCGGTATCAAATTCAACGCTACACAAATCATATATTATCTGAACTTCTGCTTGAATGACCGCGCTTGCGACATAAAAATACATACGCATTTTTTTCCAAACTTATTTTTTTTGCGTTAAACCACTCTTACATTGTTTGGAGACAAACATGCCCTGTAAAACAATCAATTGGTTTAAAAAGCGTAGGTTCATAGTTTGGGTGACATTTACTGTTTGCTGCATATTGCATAAGTTTAAACTCGCCGGTGGTTTTCATTCATTAAAAAAGCATCTATTATTTTTGGTTGTAGCGCATGCTTTGAGACTCAAAAAATGAACTTACCTTGAACAAGCCTGTGTTTCCTATTTATTTCGTCGATATCTGCCCGCGTTGGTGTTGTTTTAGGCCATATACGGGTTTGATGTTTGTCTGTCTGTGACAACAGGTCTACTGGAAGGTGTTTGGTTGACAGCGTCGAGACGGGCGTCGATTCAGTTCATGCAGCGCCTCTGTTAGCTGCGCGTCGATCCACACTGCTACAGAATAATCGATAAAACTGTGACAAGGCTGATTTTAACTAATATTTTTTGTTATCACTATTATATTTAGAATTTAAATAATTAGCACTTGAAATGTGTTACCACAATATAATTATTTTAGAATGATCTTATTCTTAAAATTACATTTTAGTGAGCTGTTCCAGTTTCAAAGGCATTGTGGTTTGCTAATCGAAACCTAATTTTCATTTACTATTGTACAATTAATGTTTTGTAATTAAGATAAAATTGGACTTAAAAAATATTCATCTGACAATGCTGGCTACTTACAAAAAGTTAT
This sequence comes from Serrognathus titanus, assembly GCA_039766575.1. Lineage (NCBI taxonomy): Eukaryota > Metazoa > Arthropoda > Insecta > Coleoptera > Lucanidae > Serrognathus > Serrognathus titanus. The sequence continues at coordinate 5,452,009 of CM077911.1, forward strand.
TATTTAGCTGTAAAGACAATATGTTTGGAAAGTTTAGCAGAATTTTTATCTATGAAACTTAAAAACACACTAAGCTTTAAGGACAATTGGTTAAGAACAGATGAGCTCATTTAAGAACAAACGGTTAGCCTCATATAAATGCTAATGTTCTGTTATTATTTTATTAATTTTAGTTGCACATCAGTACGAACATTTAGCCGACGTTGAAAATGACATAAAAATGAAGATAAAAAAGTACAAATTCTAAATGGAAGCAAAGAAAAGTTCCAAGCTAAGACTGAAAAGAAGGCTCAGTGTGAAGCTGATGAACAGTTAAGCCAAACTTTGCAAGAAAGAAAAAGCCGATGAATAACAAAGAGAGAAAGATGAGCGTCAAGTTAAAGTGGAAAAGAAAAAAAAAAGATTTTAACAGAATCGACCCATGCAAATAAATATCTTTCCTCTTTAATGTAAACTTGAATAAGGATTTCAAGAATGAGAAATCAATAGAAATCTCTATACAGCAAATTAAATATGTATATAATTAAGGTAATACTTACTTAATTTTTTGCAAACACAAATGTCTCACTCAATTTACATATCTTTCATTTCAAGTCACTGTCATACTGACAACAAACAAATATGGGAACGTATTTAGTAATTTGAAATTTGATTTGTTGCTAAGTTACTTTTTTTGTAAGCTGTTCTAGACGTCGCGTCGTTTTTCGAGTACAAAGAACTCTTAAGATCCACTTTTACAATCGTGGAATGAGAACAGAATAATTATTCATCGAATGTCCTTTAACCTTCCTTCATATCTAAGAGTTATCCTTAGTTTAACGATGATTGTAAAATCGGGTCTAAGTGATCCAAATTAAGATCACCCTCAGAAAGCACTTTCAAATTTCGAGATATTTCAAGTTCTATTTTTTCAGATAATTTTTAATTCGATATTAATCCATAATTTAATTTGTTCGAACCAGATTTTATACAAGAATTAGGGTAATGTGAAACGGCCTTAATATATAAATTTTAAATGCATGAGCCTCTAGAGGTAACATTGAATTGGATTCTTCGAGATGTCTAGAAATATAAATGTGATTTGGCTTATGGCTTTCATGCAAACAGCATTAGGGAGTTAATAACTTAATCGCGGAAAAGAGTCTGATAAATTTTTGATTTTAAATAAGGTCAGAAGAAGAAATCATTTGGTATTAAACATCTGCAAACATGCAGATCATCGTAGGTCAACAAGCCTGCATGCAGTACGCTGCTTTTTTTAACAATAACTTCAATAGGGAAGCAGGACTACTGCCAATCCATACTTTGTCTCTGAATCAAAACTAATGGATCCATGTTTCATCCACCGTCACAAATTCTTCCAAAATCTTGTCCGGTTTTGTGTTAAATGTCACCAAATTTGTTCATCTGTGATTTGTTAGATGAGTTTTGATCAGGCGTTAACATTCTAGACACCTAACGAGTTGAAACTTTTCAAGACTCAATTCGTGGTGCAAAATTATTTCAACATTGCTTTCTGAAAAGCTCCACATTTCTGCTATAAACTTCAATCTAATCCTTTGAACATTAAGTACCATGTCATGGACAAAAGCAATATTTCTTTTGACCACGACCGTTTTCGATTTCTCCATTTGAGACCAGGTTTTAATTACTTCATATAAAAGCACAAACACACCGGTCTTATCATTCTGAATTTCTTAAGGCGATAACCCTTTTTGCAGAAATAGTTTTGATAGCTCTTATTTCAATTTTATCAATTTTTAAATAAACGCACTATATTTTTACAGAGCAACTAAAACAATGACACATTTGATTTCGATTTATTCTGAATTCATTATTACTAGTAATTTATTTTAATATAGTCAATTACTTTGCTTATTAACTTAAGTGATCGGGTGTGGGAGTATAAAATGTATTTCGTCAGTTAATTTTTGAAGGATTACAAGTTTTTCAATAACAATTGAAAAATAAAATTGTAGCCAGATGTCGAATCTACATACTTTTTTAGCTCAAATAATTTGCAGTTTTTAATTTTTTAAATTAACTATATTCTTCGTTTTCTCTTTTTTTCTCATACAAATTGTAAGCGAGGGTCGAGGGGGTGAAAGTTTTTCCCGTAATCAACCCTTCTTACTGGGGTAGCGGACTTTTAATACAAAATGAGGAAAATGATAATGCAAATTAATTACGCTGCCACCACCGATGGTTAAAAGGGCACCGGACCCTTATGCCTTTAGTAACGTTAAACCCCATTTAATTATTTTGTAATTTTTATTTCGGAAGGCGTGCGGGTTCTTGGAGCTGTTTAAAGCAAAGGGAAGAAAAAAGAATAAGAAACGTGAAAATCTACTTGAAATAAAAAACGATATTAGGGACTACAATTAATGCATTGATCTCGAATGAGACAAATTAATATCATAAGGGTACACATACCGGTTTCGGTGGTCGAAAAGGAGGATTCAGCAGCAGAGAACCTCGCAACAGCTTTCTTGGGGTTTCGTCTGCTTTCCTAGGGGTCTTCTGCACAATTTTCACCCTCACCAGGTAATTTTAAAAATACACTCGCGGAGCAAGTTTAAAAGAATAATAAAACAAAGGGCGCGATTTAAATTTTGAAACGAGAATGGACACAGTAGAAAAATATGAAATTTTTAATTAACGACGTTCGTTTCAAACGAGGGTTAAACAATTAATTTTGAAGACTCGATTACTTCATTATTTTAAGAAGAATTTCGAACCTCACTCCGAAACGGCCCGGTGAACATTAATTCTTTTTTCGAAATCCCTCTCTTCCGCGGGATCGTTTTTGTAAACAAACTCCTCCCGAGAGATGTCTTGAGTTTCCTACATCAAGGCGCAAATTGGTCCAATTTCGACCGTTCTTATTTCTTTTTCTGCGTGGGCGTCAACTCCGTTTTCAAGCGCGAGATTTTGCTGACTAAAGATTTATTTATTTTAGCGACATCTAAATAGCTCTTAAGAGGATGTTTAGACTAACTCGCCCGGGAACTTGTTTACGTTAAGAATAAGTTGAAAATTCCTTTGTTCAATTCGAACAAGTAATTTAATTTGACTGCACTTAGGACGAAAATTTTCAGCTGCTTACAATATCTTATGTGCTTAGGTTATTCTTTTCATGTGTACAAAAAAAGAATCTTATAAAAAAGAGACTATATTTACCATAAGTGCGGAAATATAAACATAACGATTGGTTTTATAATTTTCGAACAAAATTAACAAGACCCGTCTTGAAGGTAACTTATTTTGATGATTATTTATCTTTAAAAACAATTTCAATTCACTTCCACATAGCCTGAGAGATGACAATTCAGTTAAAAAATTATGAAAAATTTCATTTACTCAAATATTTATTGTCTTTCCGTTTTTCATGCGTAGATTACGATGAGTTCATATCTGTTTCTAATTGACTTGTTAATTATATCCTTACACCTAGTTTATTAAAATAAGATAACAACGAAACAATTTATAACAATACATCCACGTCTAAACATGAAGAACATTAAATATGAAAAGTTGAAGTAATTTAAATTTTCAATACCTTAGTAGTAGTAAAACTAACGAGTGTTTGATAAAAATACAGTCAAGTTGGTTGTAAGCTATAATTTGTTCATCGCATGCAACTCGCTTTTAAGTTCAATCACCAAGCTGTCAAATATAATGTCACAGTTTATTGAATTATCATTTGACTATTACTTTTTTACAAAATACTAAGAAATGCTTTTGCTCATTTATTACCTTATGGCGGTTTAAATCTTTGCTAAAAGTACTAGACTATCCAAGACATACAGATCTTGTTGACCAGTTTTTTATTTAAACACTCGTTAGTTATACATTAACAAATTGTTTCTTTGGAAATAAATGTAATTTTTTAAATAAAAACTGAAATTTCCTAAGAAGTAAACATTCAATTAAAGTTTTCTGCTTTCACACAAATGTAGTTTTCAAAATTATAAATATATGTACAAGGAAGAACGCGATTTTGAAGTTTCTTTTCATTAGTATTGCTTCTGTTGAATAACTTTATTGAGCTTTCTTTACTATATCGTTTTGTTTATTTTCGACGAAAACGGAGCCTTGTCCACAACCCATATCCATCCCGAAGAAAACTTGTCGTCCCTAAGGCCATAAACAAGATCAGTATTACAACAATCAATGTTAAAAACAATAATTTACCTTCTCCATGTACGCTTTGACGTAGAAGTTGCCGAAGAGCACTATAAACGAAAGCATGTATATGATCAGAGTATAGTGCATCCACAATGGAAATTCACATCCTGTCCTTATACCATTAATGCCCAAAACTAAGGCACACGTGAATTGGACCTGAAATATTATTCCTTCATTTGATTATACTGCACTATTTGCCTGAATAATGAGAAATGATAACATCAAAATTTGCGTAAAAAATAAGAGGCTTTGGAGTTCGACTGATACCACACGATGTTTATATTGATCGTGAACCTTAACCGATAATTTTGTGTCTCAAACTCAAATACTAAGCAATGTATAAATATTTTTATGTTTCTATAGTGGGACCGCCTTAAGTGTTACTCAGTAATACACGTACTTTACTTCTAAGTACGTGGAATACCTGTTTTTATTTAGTTGGAATATTTAGACAAAAATCATCTAAACGCGGTTAAGTTTTTGTTACATACCATTTGAAGAATGGTGAGATATCTTTTCCACCAAAGATATTTGGCAATATGGGGTCCTAATGCAGAAAGGCCGTAGTAGGCATACATAAGCACGTGAATAGCAGAATTCACCATCGCCGGCAAGAAAGCTAAAAATAATATCATTTTTATTCATTTAAAATTACAAAAGATATACAGGGTGTCACCTACTTTGATATATCTTTCTGTATAGTACGACGGTAATGTAAATTACAATTGATTTTAATAAGGGATATGAGTATCATCTATCTTGGTAATTATTTCCATATAGACTGATAGTATACTGGTTTGTGATCTCATATGCATGTACACCAATTGGGAAAGAGATGATTACGCATTTATTTTCAGTGTCAACCAATGTTATCCAAAAGTTTTGCTTTACATTTACAAAAATCAGTTATCCCTTATTAAAAAACTTTACCAATACCATCGTTCTATACAAAAAAATATCCCAAGATAGATGACATCCTGTGTATATGTAAATAAATGTTATACTTACTAGACCCACTTGGAACCCATTTAATACCAATCCACCACAAAGCGAACATCGTCGAATGATGGTAGACATGAAGGAAAGTTAATTGTTGATCTTTTTTCCTCAATATGAAGAAGAAAGTGTCGCTAAACTCCAACAACTTGGAAAAGTAATACCACCAAACTGCGTTGGTTATCTAAAATCGAATTGCGTGCTTTCAATGAGTTAAATCATCAGCTTTCATTAGAACTTACTTGGAGTTCATCCGGATGATCTTTTTGCCTACAGGGTTCGCATATGTAGCTGTACCTCAGCCGCGTCGATGCCGTTAATAACTGAAATTAATTCATTTATTAATTGATTGAGAAAAAAAAATAAAATCTTGCTTACTTGTACAGCGATGTAACCATTTAAAATTGCCATAGCCAAGTTGTACGGTATAAGCATCAGTGTTAATTTGAAGGGCTTCCTATTTTTCATTAATTTGGGGCCAATCCAAACAACAAATAAATATAGAGCCACATACATTAAGGTGGGTACTGGAGAATCAACTAAAAGCCATCCTTTGGTTCTTGAATCTAAAAAACATAGGAAATCTCATGTTAATTTAAAGGTTTTCGGATATTGGCTTTCCTAATTATTTTACAGCAAAATTCCATTGGAATTTTTTAAAGTACTCTTCAAGATGAATCTGTCTGTGCAGTTTGAAAATTTTTCGTTTCCTCAATTTCAAAATATTTTTAAAAGATTCAGTAACCAAATTCAATTTATATCAAACTGTCAGCATGGCCATGATCAATGATTGTGAAAACTTGACAGATGATCCTTTTTGCAAAAGATTGATAGAAAAAGCATTATTTTAACATTCACTAATCAAGACTGTGCTGATAGTTTGTTATAAATTGAATTTGGTTACTGAAATATATTATTGCTTTTTGATTACCGATAATTGTAAAAGTAGAAGTTTGTAAACCGAACCACAAACCAAAAATAAAACAATAAAAGAGAAAAATAGTTATTTATTAAATTACTTTCTAATTATTTATTTAATAAATCTTGCTTTAAGGTAAAAGATTTCAAATAAAATTGTAAATATTCTCCATTTGCTTTTAATAGTTTAGTACCTATGATAGTGAATCAAAACTTTGGAAAGCAGTCAGAAATTTATATTAACATATCCTTATGTCTCAAATACAGGGCGTTTCTCTTCGTTATTATAATAAATTCATAGAAAATAAATACTACCTGATAGTGATAAAGTCCACAAATAATATTCGTAAGCTTCTTTCGCTATGGAATGCGTTGAATTTAAAACTAAGGCCATTTTCTGCGGTTTCTGCTTCTACCTTCAGTCTAAAACAAACACAAACCCATTGTACGATAGTTTCGTGCGAAATAGCAAACTAAACGAAATCTTATCCAGACAAACTTTAAGTACTCCAAAATCGGATCGAAGAAGTACGGTAAACCACAGTCGTAACGATGTAATTAGCAGTCTAATGTAGAATGTCATTAAAATTGCAGGAGTAAGCGTCAGTATTTTGCGAAGTAATCGAATCGCTTTCCGCTGTGCGCAAGCTTCAGACTAAGCAAATTACTGAAATCGAACGTAACGTATTTTGCAGAATGTTCAAGTGGTGTAATGGCACGAAAAATAAAATAATACAGATTTTGGGTTTGGTTTCAGCATCAATTATTTTTTTTTTGTCTTGCCTTTGTGATTTATTGAAACTTTCCCTTCAGAAATTCGGCACAGCGTCACACCTACACATTTCATTACCATACGAAATTCTTTTGAAAAACATTCTGTTTTCAATCCTGTAAGAAATTAAGAATTTTCGTCCTGTACTTTCACTGAAATATGAAAGTAAGAATGATTTATTTTCCTTGCGTACAAAGAAAGTGGAAGGATTTTACTACAGCGAAAATGTTTGATAAAATAATAAGAAAATGCACATTTAATCGCTGAGAAAACAAGCTCAGGTTACATTATGTTCGAGTCTCTGAGAAGAAAGTTCCATACAAAAAAAGACAGCTTTCTCGCTTACAAGTCTGATTTTCATTAATTCAGCTCATTCCAATCATTTCACTTCATTCTCAGTGCAAGCCCGCCATTAATTCATTAATTAAATTCAGGCTGAATTTCTTGATTCGAACTTATTGGAAAAGTTAGATTTCACTGTTATCCTTGGATCCTTCACTACTTTCGAATTATTTTTCACTATAACAATGCCAAATAAAGTATTGTTATTATTTGAAGCGATCCTTTGTTTAAAAATATTGTTTATTAATTAATATTTTCGTCAACTGAATAAATAAAGGGTAAGCACGAAAGAATAGTTGACCTATTTGGTAGACGAAACGTGAGACTTGCATGAAAGCTCGCAACGTGAAACTAAATTTCACTTGAAGGTGCGTATACTTTTGAATTGTAATAGAATTAAACGCAAGTCAACGTTAGTTTGCTTTTTTTTATTAATGCTGCTGTTGCAATCAAGTAAAAAACACGGACAGCAACGTATTCATTATCATGGTGTAACACTTTCGTTGAGGTCGGAAGTGATGACATTTTGTTCGAAAAGTTTTGCACACTTTCACTTTAATCACCGATGTTTCTAAATACTTCGGAAATTCCAAACTGACTTCATTGTATGAGATAGAAATCTGCACGTCTTCAGCGGAATTGAAAATCAATTTCTAAAGTAAGAAACCAACAATTTCTAAATTTTTTTTATTGTAGAACACTTATATTGAATGTGTTTACTTTCATAACAAATTATGTGCTCAAGTTTTTATTTATAGTAAATAAAAAAATAATAATTAAGGTAATTGTTAACGCGACACTTACTTATTTCGCAGAACATCATTTGGAAAACGCTGAATTACAGAATCATTAAAAATAAAATTGACTGAAATTTAAACTTGTCTTTTTAATTTCAAAGAAAATTTACCAACATATTGTTCTTGATTTTGTTTATATTACGAGTATTTTGTTTAATATTTAAAAGCTCTGTGAATTTATTAAATTAAATGATTAATGATTAAGTTTTTTAAATGAGAAAAAAAATTGAATAATATTTTAACTTACGTTCAAGAACTAAGTACTATAAAACTAGTACGAATTCATCCCAGAAAACGAAACTATACCTAATGTCGACGCACAAATCAGATTTTTCCGGCACAAAATTCATTTAACTTGGGACTATAAGAGTATCTACGGCCACAGTGACTAGTATCAAATGTCTTTCGTATTGCATACATACGGATTTTATTATTGAGAAAGTATTAAGTAGGTCGATCAGAGGGGTATAGCAGTTCCGTTGTGGGTTCCGCACCATCGCGAAGAGATTCACGAAGATGCTCACCAAGCTACTTACGACAGTATCCGAAATGAAACGGCCTTCATACGCATAGAAAAGAAAATACATCTGAAGACTTTGTTGAAATAATATTTTGGAAATCGTTTCACATGAAAAGCTCAACGCGTGTAACTGCATGAAAGTGAAAGGTTCTACCTAACAGTAGAACAAAAGTAAATTTCTCCATTTTGGACATAACTTTTTATTGCAATTTTCTAAACTTTAAATCTTCACAATCCAGTTCGCGAAACGTCAAGTAGTTACGATTTTTTACGTAAATAATCAAAACAGAGTTCCGTACTTCGAACTTTTCATTAGACAAACTTATTTTAAAGTTTAAAACCATTACTTTTGCTTTATTTCCTCAATTTCTTTTCTCCAAATAATAACTAGAACTATCTATTGAGTACATATACAGGTGTAAGACGAACCATGCAGCTTTTATCTTAAGTTACAATAAAAAACAGATTACTTTGTATACCTATAATATGTATTTTTTTTTATTATAATTAAGTAGTGTAGTGCGTTTCTCAATTAAATTTTAGCTTTCTCGTCGAGTGTTCTTTATTTCGTTATAAGACTTTACTTTGGCATTTCTTTTTGAAGTGAAAGTTCTGTGACCAAATAAGTTACGTAGTTTTACGCTTTATACGTTACAGATAGATTTTAACGACACTTGATGTGAATGCATCAGGCGAGAAGAACTTTCACCGCATTATCTGCAAGCGTAATTGAGAAAGTTTTTCATTTATCATACATGTGTGCAATTACGTTTTTAGAAGCTAACGTTAATGAGACCATAGATTTTTGAAAATTATGTTTCTTGCTTCCACCTTATCAGTGTGAAATTCCCTCCAAGTTACCTATAACGTAAAATAAACTAATTTTTGTAAATTTGTTTTACTGTTTCTGAAACTTAATTATTATTTATTACTTAATCAAAATGAAATGAGAACTAACACATATTTATATATTTATATTATAGGAAGGTAAACATTAGTAGTTGTTTGTGACTTAACAACTACGAACTACATATTAATAAGAAAGTTACAATATTGCGGTATACGCGGTGCAATGCTGAACTTTTTTAGCAATTTACTAGATATAAGTCCGGCCAAAGCGACACATCAGCGCTCACTTTGTGAAAGAGAAGAGGCTTAAGCGCTGTCAAATGGTTCGCAAATATAAAATAAAAATGAAACTAGAGGATCTTTGTTTGTTTTATGTTTAGAAAATGATGAAATTAATATTCTGGATTGTGAAAATTTGATCAAAATAAATAAGTGTTTTTCTTCCCTAAAAATTTGGTGAATGGCGGTTGCATGACAGTAGAAAATATCCTTTGGTCATGCAACCATCGACATGATTTTCTTTTACAGTGGAAAAGTTAAATTAATAATTAAAGAAAATCATTATTTACTTTCTGCTTTATAACCTAAGCCATACCAATAACTTATAAAATTTCTAAGGAAAACTTGACTTACAGGAAGAGCGTACTAAAATCAAACTTAAACTTACTTTATCTTAGAAAGTGTTTTATTTAAACAAATATGCGCTGATAAGTTTTCCGACATACATAGACGAGTGAAATCAACATTTTACAATCAAACGTAAAATAAAACCGAACTTTCTCGATACAAAATTTATTGCCCATAAACTTGGTTTCATTCACCGAAATCAACTTTAAATCTTCATATTTGATAGAAAATTTGTGATCTAACATAGCGTAACTATAAGCGCTATGCGAACGTGAACTTGATAATTGAGCACGTGCTACTTCAGAGCTAAAGAATTTCACGTTTATAGGTTAGCAACAGATAAAATTGATTTCAATGGAGAAAGTTAAATTTTCTTTAAATGTGAAACGGGTTCCGTTAGTACTATAACCGCTTACCAGCCGGTTGCCTCAATAAAACAGTCAATGTGTTTCCTAATGTGGTATTGCAAAAATATAACATAAACTTAAATAAGTATATCGAAATAACGATCATCATTAAATTAATTAATTCATGAATGATCTGAGAGAAATTTGACTATTATAGGCAAAGATTCAGTAATTTTACAGCTACAGTAATATTAGACAATATTGATTAAATAGATAATTTGTTAGGAAATTAGAAATTAATTTAAATACGAAATGTATGTGGGTATATTTATTAATTTTATCTACGACTGCTTGAATAAGAACCTATTACCTATGACATTCATTTGACGAAGTTTTTTAATAATTCTTAATAATAATTAAGAATTATTATTTATGAACATATTTATTTGTTTTTCCCCAAATTGTTTCCCTTAAAAGAAAGGAAAATTACAAAACTGCATCACAAGTTGACATACAAATTGCCTGGTTGGTATGTTTTCGAATATTGTAACACATTAAATAATAAAATATTCCTCATTTCTGGGCAATCGTAGATAAAAAGTTGTAACTTAACACATATAATAAGGCCTATTGATACTCTTCCTTTTACCCAACTTATCACATTCGTATGTTAATAATGTCCCTATCACACTATGTTCCTCCTTCTTCTTTCCAATGATGGTTGATTTCAATTTTAACAATTTTTTTGACGATAGCACCTGATGAAGATATCGAAACGGGCAGCTGCAATAAAATTTCAAACAAATTGGAGGGTACCTTTATTATTACGTTACAATTAAATATCTATTTAAAAGAGTTGCCAGAGGTTTATGCACGACTCATAAGAAACAAGAATAGAAGATCAAATTGAAAAACATAGCAACACATTTCTATAAAAATATAATAATTCAGATAATATTAAGACAGAAACTTTCAGATAACAAAGTATTACGTCAAAACTGTTGCATTTACCACTTTTTATTTAAATTATACAAAGAGATTATAAAAGAATTACATTGAGTTAATCTTGAAGTTTTATTGCGTGTACATTTCTATTTATGGCCTTGTTTTCTATCATCAAAGTAAACAATATTATTAAATTTCTTTTTGTACAATTAGGGTCGGTATTTTAATTACCGCTTCACTTTAATCATTGGTTTATTCCCATACAATTGTAGGCGTAGGAGTAAACCAAAAGTTAAAGTTAATCGTTAATCAGTGATCAAAGTCCGGCCCTTAGGGTAATTTGTTTTGATTGATTAATGAGAAAATGTACATTGCTCAAGAAATCAGTTCTATTATTGAAGCTTACTTTCGATATAGTCAGCATAAAAATGTAGAATGCCAATATTTGCACCTGTATGTGGACAACAGTTCCAATAACAACTTCCGAACAAGTCACGAATGATATTGCTTTACATCACCATATCCGTGAGGTTGTAGTTGTAATTTGAATTTGTTTAACTAAAATTCGCATCTGCAATGTTTTATTCTGGGACATATCGTATCATAAAACTAATTTTTTCCTCGCTTTCATTATATTCCCTCGGGTCCTTTTAAATTCCACGAGACTTCCTCCACACTTTTAACCAAAGCAGACGAACTGAGCTTATCAAAATTTGGGCTTCTCTTAATTCTGCACATTTCAGGCTTTCTTCTCCTCAGCTGCAAGTGCCTATGAATCATGAACGATGTTCGTCTGCTTTGGTTAAAAGTATGGAGAAAGTCTGACGGCATTTAAAATGGCCCAAGGGAATATAATGGAAGCGAGGAAAAAAATTAGTTTCATGATACGCAAGCACTCTAGTTCAAACCGGCAAATTCCTGGGCGAGATAGAGGCCAGGAATTTGCCAAATCCTCATTGCGTTAGTGGTTCCATGTGCTTTTAGAAATTACTTAGAAATAAAGCTAAAGAACTCCATTCGTTTTCAAGTCATACTCCAGTGCTATCTCAAAGGGAAATCCAAAGTGAACTAAATTATTTTTATTTTTGGTATGACTTGAGTCTTCACGTGGTTTTGGTCTGCATACTCCGCACGGAAATGTGCAGAGATTTCAAACAACAAGCTCCACATTGAAGAGGAAGTTCGCTAGAAGGTCACAAATGGATCGAAATGTGGTCGACAGTGTGGCGGGTTCTTTTCAGTATTCACAAATATGTACTACTTCGTTTAGATGCACAAATCGGCATGTCCAACATGCGCATAATATTGTTACATCAAAAATAATTTTATATGAAACCCGGCGTGCACCAGAAACATGAAAAGGAATCACAATTTTTTTAATGCCACAACTAGTAATCTAACAATAAATTAAACTTTTGTAAATCATTTTTATACTTACAAATAAATAATCTACTCGTTTCTAAAAGTTAAATGTTCAAAACGTAATTTACAAATTCAAATATCGAAAAATACCAAATATTGTCCAAGAAATAAATTTATTTCTGACAAAACGCCAACTAATTTCAATGTCAATTTTTCAACTTTGGTGTTCTAAGAAGAGCCATTTTCTGCCAACACAAAAAATTGCTTGCCAGATCTGTCTTGCTCATATTTGGTAATCGAACATGCAAAATTGATAAATGCTGTAATAAAAATTATGTACGGTCGTATTAAAAACAAAGATATCAGAAAAAAATGCAAGCACAAACAACGTGCAAACAAACAACAAAGAAATGATTACCCAAAAAGTTTAAAAACGGAAACCTCAAAGAAGAATAAAAAAGAGAAAGGTTTAGAAAATTTGAAATGGAAAAATTTCCTAGGAAATGCAAGAAAAACAAGCATATTTTCAAATAATTAATTTCATAAGAATAGTACGACAGTACTTGATGGTACTAGATACATAAGTACAACATTAATCGTTATTTACTTCAATGTCCTTCAAATTGTTTCCAATTAATTTCAGTGATTGCTATAAATTATTTCGCATCGCTTGGTCCCCCAGCCATAAAAAATGAGGTTAAATTTTGTATAACGTAAGACTCTTTGTGAACTTTCTTCGTTAATTGCCGAAATATGGCACCCTACTTCGAATTCTTTCTCCTTCGCTCGCCCGAAGCCAAGTTATTTAGGAAGTGAAACGAGACTTGCCATTCAGTTTCTAATATGCACGAAGATTCTTGGCACTTAGCTGGCTGGTGAAATGATTGTTACTCGCACAAGGAACGTTGAACTGCCAAGAAATTTCACCAACAACCTGCTTGGTTACAATTCGTTTCAACTTTACTTACTAGTTCTCAAGAAATCAATTTTTCTCTTGTTGATAAATTCTGCATTGTTACTATAGATATATTATAAAAAATAACATTATTTTTTTGGCCATTTAGTAGTAAATATTAAATTTCATAACACAAATAAATTACAAACATAAGTAAATGATAATGTATCAGACCAAGAAAACCTTATACTTACGATTTGAATGAATGATTTCATTGCGTTACTAAAATAATGGGAATCATTTATAATTAATTAAGGAGAAAGTTGTGAACATCATTCATTAAATTTTCAGTTTAATATTTATGGTAATTTATTGGTTTCTATTTTCTTTGTGCAACATTTTCAAGATATTTGATTAAATTCAATATGAAACAAGGAATCCCTGAATAAAATAAAAATAATAAACATACTTGTGAATTATAAAACAACTTTCTCAGAAAAATTGATTAATCGTTGAACTTTTACATAGCCTACATACATGAGATTTAAAAGAGTTAAGTTTTTGAGAAGTTAATTCTTCTTTTCTATCACTTTCAGTTTTAATTAATTCAAATCAAACAATTTACAATTTCATATTTCGAATCCAATCAAATCAAAACTAATTTGTCTTTAAATAAAGTAAATAATTTCTGCAAACAGTTAGAAGGAAAAGGAAGTTGCAAACTATAGAAGCCCGAAATTGAAAGTCCTTCTTTTAAGTACCCATTAATCATGTACTTGATGCTGCTTTAATAACTTCAACTTTAATTGTGAATGGTAAAGTTATTCGTTGATTACGATGAGCTTAGAAAGTTTCATTACGCTAATTTCACCGGAAATACAAAAGGAAATGCGAATTGTTGCGATAAGAAACAAGGCGTGTATAACAAAATTATACTTTTCTTCTGCAAAAATAATTATTCTTTTTTACCTGATGGTTCGTCCTGAAAGGCAACTCACAGCCAGCTTTGTTTCCATCACATGTAATAATGAGAATTAATAACATAGAGTGAAGGCAATAAATATGTATTTGGTGACACTAAAGTTTATAGCAAACATAAATCATGAAATAATCATAATTTTTGCTGATAGTAACTTCCACCTTATACATCCGCGGCCTTTCCCAACTCGTTTCAGGAACTCACTGCGGCAGATGCCTCGTGAAACTGAAAAATCGATTTCCATTTACACAGCTACCGACACACATTAAAAGATAATTATCGTATTACCTTTTATTTATGCATATATTCTAAATTTGTAATTATTCGAATCGTGATTTAAGGTTTTCAGCGAAAGAAAGCGCCTATTTCTGTCAATTGATTGACAATTAGTTAGTTATCGCTGGTTAACTCTCAACGTATTAACTAACCGTTAATCCTTTTTACGAAAGGTTGCCCACCATTATGTGTTTCTGCTTAACATTTTAATATATGGTTTAATAATTAATTTATAAAAATGTACCAAACAAATTGAAAACCTTACAACAGTTTTGGATCGCCAAATCTAATCACTGTCAAAATTTTTGTTGTCATTTTCTGTTTTTATTTTGACGTTATTATGCATACATATGGACCAGGAAGACCTATATGATTCTCTGGATGAACTAGATGGAGAGCCTAAACCAGATACTACCACACTTCATTACGACATCGCAAATATAGTTCCACTTTATGGCAGAGAAACCTTGAAGGATTACATAAAACCATCCAAACAATCCATTCATAAATCCAAATCGAAAATTCCGATTCCCAACTTCATGAAAAATTCAGATGATGCTAAAATTATGCGAGCAAATTATAAGAAACCTTCGCCCAGTATAAAGGATGTAGTTACATATGGTAAAGAAGAAAAGTCTTACACTACTATGTTCTACACGAGAATAGGTCATCCAAATGGACAGGCTAAAAAACCCCAAGTTAGTGACACCGCAAGGGCCCAGTGGGGTGACTGCACTTATAGAACTGACGATTCAAGTATGTCAGCAACCACACACTACTCTGATGCTCACTCTTACGTATCTGATTCAACCAGGTGCACCCTCTGTTTTTAAAGTTTGTTAAAGCGAAATTATCAATTTAATTTTATAGCTTCTATTTTAAATTAATCGAAGAAAATAAAGAGGAACAAAAAATTTCTTCCAGCAAGACCACGAGTAATCTCTCCTCAATCACGAACATGCGTAGCGTATCTGAATATTCTGTTAACGTCGAGGTGGGTAAGAAAAAGAAAGCGACTAAAAAAGTGGTGTCTCTTATGGTTCCAGTTCTTGGAGGGTTGGGCCCTGATATTGCATCGAATAAGGAAAAAGTATTTATTTGTTTTTTGAGTCTGCTTAAGTTAATCTCTACTTTTCAGTTAAATCGATTAAGGAAGCAAATTTCTTACGGTCAGAAAGCTAGCACTCAAAACAGGATAAAGATGATGGAAGTTAAAGTGCTAAAGGACTTGAAGAAGGAGATAAAAAAATCGAATTGCATGGACAGGTCTGTCAGTAACTTAAATGTTCAATCATCGTAAAAATACGTTACAACTCAGAAGATCACATGAGTTTCTTGGAATGTAACCCAACGAATCCTTGGTACTCAGTAGACACACCAATCCAATAATGCATGTAACATCTGTAACAACATTGTACTGTATTACCTGTTAATAAATTGTTTAAAACAATAAACAATGGTCTTTATCAGAGCGTATAGTAAATGCTGAGGTGCTGAGAATTCTGAAGTCCAGTTAGGTGTAAGAGCAACTGAGTGCATTTGTGGCGAATCAAGAATAGTGATTGCAAACGGAAAATAGGCGGAAAAAGTAAAACAATAGCAAAGATTTAGAAGTTTCAATAGAGGCACACGAAGGAGTCTAATATTACTAGGAACACAAGAAACAAAGAAGATACTTTAAAAGTATAATGAAAGAGAAGAAAGAAAAGTAGTGGAAAGAATTAGGTGGAAAGGCAAAGCACGATTACAACTAGAACTATTCTTTGAAATATTGAGAAACACGAAAGATAGATACTTTCATAAACGTTATAAATCAAGAAGGAAGAAAAATCATAAAAAGATGGGGAGAATATTTTAAAGAATTACTAGGAGGAAAAAACGTCAGTGACAATGCACAGAAAATAAATACAAATGGAGAACAAAGAATAAAAATGTTATAATTATTAAAAATAATAAAACATTTTTCAGAATAAATTTATTGCAGTACAGTGTAGATACATTCATAAAATATGCAAGTAAATGTGCAGTGCATGTGCATCCTTTCATAAAATATGCAAGTAAATGTGCAATGGTTCGTAAATTTCGCGCTGCTTAACATATTCTGTGACCATGTCGTCTTCAGTTGTATAATGTATTTAAAACTGCTAGTACCGAATAAGATGTTTTCATAATCTAAAAATCACAGAATTAAAAACAATATTCCTGTTAAATAATACAGAGTGAAACAAAATGGTTCTCATCTAGTTACCTTTGCATTACCATGTAAAAATACGAAATTCTACTCTACGAAAATAAGGAAAGTAATACCCTAATACCAAAATACGCATCAAAACTCAAAATGTGATTTATTGCGAAGGGATGATATGAATGCAAAGTTTAAATTGGCCAACGAAAGTAACTCACAGCAAGTGTTGAAATGGCCATTAGTTTGCTACATGCATATAATTACACGACGTTTCATATTATTAAAAATATGCTGTAATACACTTGTTGCATTTTAATAGGATTCTTGCTATCAGTTCTTGAAAATTAATAATAAATTCTTTGCAGACCTCATTTTTAAGAAAGCCAAATACGGAGAAGTCTAATGGATGAGGTCTGGTCATCTTATTGAACAAGTTACAACGTAACCAACGTACCAAACTAGATCAAGAACGTCGTCGTCGTTGTTTAAGTTTTCACGGAAAAAGTTGCAATACTGTATTCGACTATAATGATCTCTCGGCAAGATTTCTTGGACTACAGACACGTTCTACAGAGGCATGTGTAAACGACGCTTTATTTGTCGATTCTGCTCGTATCTGTAACGACTATAAGATCTGTAAAATCAAAACTCAATTATTAAAATTTGGAATTTTGAAATTCTGAACTACAACTCTAAACAAATTGTTAGGTATAACTTAAGACAGAGATGAAGCTGTGTTAAGGTAAACTACAACTTATGTTGCAACTATGAAGTAGGATTCTTACATTAAGTGAGACTTGAGATTTAAGTTGAACTTAGACTTGTCTATGAATACAGGCATTAGACAGTTTTAAGAAAATCTCGAGCATTTGCTACAAGTTTTAACTAATGTAAGGCGATTTTATTTAAAAACTTTCATAATTGTCTCGAAGGTATTCCACGCCGTTCTTGAAGGAGTGGAATAACGAAGAATTCTTTGCAACGACGGCCAATTTTAATTTTTAATGCAGAACATACGAGATATTGACGATATTGATGTTGACTTATCAAAATTCACGTCTATGATGCTGGGTTTTCACACCTCCGGCATACGGTATGTGGCATCAGGATTCCTATTCTAAATCAGAAATTTTGAATCAACCAATCACGAATAGGGTCCCGAAGGCCGCATCCCGTATGTCGGAGGTATGGAAACCCAGTATGAATACTCTTAGCAACTTAACTTAGACTTACGAAAGGCAGTCTTAAATTGAGTGTTAAATAATCGGATTTACTATTTTATCGGCAATGGATAAACGTAATTTTCTGATCGACTTTGAATAATGATATATTTTGAGAATTTTCCATCAATCGATTTCTTGTAAGTCTCTCAGGGCGTCATTAATAGACGTGACTTAAGCAAGCGCTTAAGAGTTAAGTCACGACTATGAATTAGAGACTTACAAGAAATGGATTGGTGGAAAATTCTCAAAATATATCATTATTCAAAGGCTATTAGATTTTCAAAATTGCGCATTTTAATAACTGACTTACAGGCTTACAGATCTTACGGTTGCTACAGATTTTAGCACAATAGACCCATAACGGAATTTTGAAGTTCTGTGGAAGATATGATTTCTCCTACAACCTAGGTCCCTAGGATTACTTGCAAGTCTTTGTGGTATTATCTTAGAGATTTAGAAGAAATTGAGAACAGGTTTGAGCAGAATCGACCCATTAGAATTCTTCCAACGGTGGTGTGGTATGGCACCCATTCGTTTGAATAGAAATACGACGTGTCAAGGAATGCGAATTTTCTGCAGCGAACTCTTCCACTTATTCGACGACATTTTGGTCAATTTGCGGTCTTCCAGAGGATTTCCCCTTCATCAAGCTTCTCGTTCTGCGAAATCTCTCGACAATTTGGCGAACGTGTTGGTGCAAGGCAGTTTCATCAACAATTTTGTTCGGAAACCTAAGTTGAGACTGTGCTTTACATACAAGAATGGAATATTGCCATTCCTCATTGTAATAATTGTCAATTTTACTGATTTATGATATTTATTGATAGAACTAGCTAATTCAAAATGATTAGAGCGGCACAGGAAAATTTGCATGTGAAAAAATTCCAAACGTAAGTAGATGAGAATCATTTTGTTCCACTTTGGATAAAACAACAAAGAATAGTTAAAATTAGGAGATACTTACGTCTACACGGAAAAAAAATAAATTTTATTGTCATCGTAATGACTATAATAATTAATTTTTAAATTTTTGTTATTAGTGCTAATATGCTCTGATTTGTGGCATACGTATTGCATACTTGCCTGGCCAAAAGTTGCATGAGATGATTCTGTATGTTTCCAAACTTTTTGACGTAGTGGTCTTTGTGCTCGCAGGATTATCATTTTAATCATAATTTGAGAGGAGACATCAGCTTCGTACCATTCACTATTATAAGCAGCATCCGCTATAGATTCGCTCTGAAAGAAAACTTTACTTTATAATTTATGGGAAAGAAGTAATTCATTAGTAATATTTTAATACTCAATATTCATTCGGTATCGTTTCAAATTGTAAGTTTGAAAACCGACGAATTACAATGGCAGTGTAATATGTATTGTTAAATCTGAGTCCTTTTAATATAATTCATCCATACCTCATTTATTAGTTTTTGGCCGACAAAACAAGTCATAAATAAGCCCGAAACCCAAGCAAATATGTGTATTACTAAAGCTACGTTTGGTTCCTACAAAATGAAAAAAAGATATTACTTTTACAGTCGTTGGAGGAAGTAACTATTTTGAAATGAAAATTAAAAGTTTCGTCTTTATTAAAAAAATTGAAATATTAATGTAACAGAATAAGAATGGAAAATAGTTGAGTAAAAAGTGTTAAATTAACTAAATGGTAGATGTTTTGTGTTTCTGTGCACGCAGTTGAATATTATGAAGGTACTTTTATATATGCTGATTGTTAACGAAAAATTTGTAAAAATCAGTAATGGAATAAAAATATCTATAATATAGACATAAGATTCATATTTCCAGATCAAATTGAAACAAATCCTGCGAAGGTATTTTATACATATTCAATTTGAAAATTATGGTAGATATTGACAAATCAATAATTGTTCCTTAGATTATCCATTCTACATACCAATATAAAGCGAAATCCGAGTATAGCTGATAAAGGTCCGTTTTGAATAAAAATCAATATGAAGTGAATCTCAAAAATTGCATTAAATTGCTCTACCAAACTAAAAGGAAAACTGTTAGCAAATTATTTAATTGCCTTATCCAGTACATACTTACAAAATAATGTAATTATGATATTCGATACAAAAGTAGAGTTTCTCTTTTGATTTTGCACAATCTTTGTCTGCGAATACTTTTTCTAAGAAATTCTTCAGATGAGAAATCCTTATAACTATAAACTCAGAGCAACCAATACTATACGCAACAAAGGCACATGATATTGCCGCAGGAAAGGCGATGGAATAAACTTGAATTGCGCGAAAAATGTTGTCATAAGGCGACTCCAGCTTGAAAGGTAGAAGAGTTGAACCCATAGTGCGACATATGTCACTCTTGTTAAATTTGATATTGTTTTCTTCACAGCTTCTATTGAACGAAATTTTTAAAATATAATAAATACATGCGCCCAGAAATGCGTAGCTTGTGTAGGATGCCGAGAAAATGTTAAGCTTCCGATTAAGTTGTTCAACGCAGGGTGGTTTTCCGAATTTTGAGAAATCTCTTAATGAGTGTAAAAACTTCGAGGCAATTTCGCTGCTCTTAATCCCGGTTATAACAAGTAGAGACATACCAATGTTTGCTATCAGGTCTGCAACATCATCCACTATTTCTCCCAAACTAATCTTATTTCTTTCTGGAAGCCAAAATTGTTTCAATAAGAAAGAAACTCTAAGATTATCTAATAAATTCCTTTGGGACAAATTAAAATAGTAAACGTATGCTTACGTTTATTTTTTATTAAGTGATAACCGCAAGTAAATACATTGATGTTGAAGGATAATATAAAAACTCCAATTCTTAGTTTATCGCTAACAGTAAAGTTTTTACCATCTTTCGGTATTAATTTAAGTGTGCTCATTATTTTTTGATGCACTTGGAACATTTCTATTTTATTTTCCATGATGCACTTCAGAACGAATTTTGTAGGAATTGCCCTGCTTTTGCACATTAAATTCGAATTTTATACACAATTGTAGTATATATACGAATCGAAGCTCTTTTATCTTTTCTTTATCAACCTACAATTGAGAAAGCTTTTTGTCCTCTCATTTAAATCGAACCTCTAATGCTCGAACAGGGTAGTAATTTTATCTCCAGTCTATTTGTAATTTCTACGAAATTCAAGTTAGGTATTCTTTCATAAAGCTTTTATCTATATATTTAGTCATCCCAGCATATATTACAGGATTTATTTATACCCCTAAATAATTTTAAACTCATTTGGCAGTAGGAATCAAGATATTT
This sequence comes from Serrognathus titanus, assembly GCA_039766575.1. Classification (NCBI taxonomy): domain Eukaryota; kingdom Metazoa; phylum Arthropoda; class Insecta; order Coleoptera; family Lucanidae; genus Serrognathus; species Serrognathus titanus. Next base: position 5,473,488 of record CM077911.1, read on the forward strand.
TAGTGTGAAACAAATAAATCATGTGTTCCCCTACCAAAAATTATTTTATGTTTAACATTTTTAATTGGAACATCATTGAAAAGACATGAAATTTCTTTAACTCATTTATACGTGCGTGTTTGAGATTAAATTTAAATTTCATTCACTCTTGAAATAGTCAATTTTGATAGTGTATTCAATCAACCAATAGCAAAATATGCGCGTGCGTTTTTAAGTTAAAATAAAATGTGGTAACAAGTTATAGTGTTCTTTTAAATCTGGCATCGAAGCTGGCCATGAAAATTTAATTGTGAACCATCATCATTATGACACTTGTCAATTTGACATTTGAACTTGCCATTCCTAATCTTGCTTTCGAGGTTTCGAACTCAACAGACGACACAAGAATGTGATCTAATGTAATAAACGAAAAAAGACACTAAGAATGAGATCTATTGTAACGAAAAAAGATAATAAGATTTACAACAAATAATCAAAATTGTGGTGTGTTCACAGTATGCATATTGTCACGCCAAATTTAAAAAGACACCCGATACTTACTGTTGTGGCTTTACCTGTAAAATTATTAATTTTACTGATAAAGAAACGACGTTATTGGTTAAAATTGGTAAAATTACCAATTTTACTGGTAAAGCCACAACACTACTTATACCTCACATTCACTCATTCATATGATTCAATAAATTTCAGGTCACAGGTGGCTATGGAATAAAATTTCATGTCTTAGCTAAATACAGAATTTGTTGTCAACTTGACTTTTGGGTTTCATTTATCAATTTAACATTTCATTTATCAATTTAACATTTCCTAACTCAAATATTAAACTATTAGTTTCAAGAAACTAATTATTATTTTATATTTTCACCATCTTTTAAAGGAATTTCTTAGAAAAGAAAAATGCAGAACGTTCAACTTATTTATTAGCTATCTGCATAATGTGAATAAATATAAAGCCACACATCTTTTGTCAATCTTTTCAATAACTTATACCGATCCTTTGCATTTCTTCCATGTTTGTCTAAGATATCCATATCCTGGGGAGCCATACTTTCTATTAATCGCTTGTGCTCTTTTAACTGTTCAATAAGGTAAGCCAATTTCACAGGAACAGAAAAGTTACTAAAATTTGCAGCACTTAATAATGCTTGCTTATGTTTCTCAGTTAAACATTTGGCATCTGCCTCGCTTATAATACCATCTTTCACAGACTTCTCAATGTTAACGTATCGAGTAAACTCTTCTGTATTAATTTTTTCAGCAGGAAAATAATCTGATGACAATGACTGTACAAACAACTGCTTAAATACTGCAAAGTCTTCTACATCGGTGACAGTTTTTAATTGACTAGGTTCGATTTTGTATACTTTCAGAAATTCATCTTTTTGCTTCATAGGTTTACTTGCAAGACCCTTTAAAACAGAATATTTATCCACAGATATTTGATCTGAGGGATTGGAGGCAAAATCATTAGTGCCAGCAGATAAATGATCGGCCTTGTTTTGTTCTTCAAATACATTGTCATTACAAGATGCTTGATCAACTTCCATTTGATTTGTGGTTTTAACTTGACTGTGTAAATCAACAGAATTTTTTGCTTTCTCAGCCTCTTCTTTAACAACATCTTCAATAAATAATTGTCCCTTTTCTAGTTTCTTCAGCACTTCATTATATGTTTCCTTAAACTGTATATCCAATAATTCTGATTCATCTAAGTGTACCACATCGTGAGGTAATTTCATCCATTTTAGTTGCAGGATTTTGGTTGTCTTACACAGATATTCCAAATGCAATGGAGTTTGTCGTACGAAAACGTTCTCATCAGGTTCATTGTTTTCACTTTCAACAAGGAACACCTTTGTTCCTAAATAATCTTCATAGGTACCTGTAAACGCATACTTAATCATAACCTCAAAAACATCATAATAGTACCTTGAAAAACATAATTGCCTATTTGGATTAGAGGATGCTCCTTATGTAAATTAACTATTTTAAAAAATACGTCTGGTTTTTGGAAGAAATTTTGGTCTAATTTTCCATTTATATCTAAATATAAATACACTTCCTTATTTGACATTTTGATTAAGCTTATAAACATGAATGAAGTTTGTCACAAGCACAGAACATGTTCGGTGCACAGAACATACAGGCGATTTCTCGCCAACATACCAAAACCTGCGATCCCAAAACATACCGGTGTGGTAAAAAGGTTTGGTTACAAAAGTTTAATTTGGTTTTTACCTCATTTGAAAGTATTTTTGCTGAAGCCCTGACCGCACAATTTATTTCAAATTATTCTCTAATGCCCAGAGAAGCGCGTCCAAATTATTCCAGTTAAAAACGAAACATACGGTATGTGTTTATATATATATTACTCCAGATGGGGTCATCACATAAATTGATCTTAAAATATATTATAAAATCTTACTCTATTAAAAATAATTAATTTGCTTGTTTGCATAACACACATTGAACAGCAATTAAAAATAAATAGACATAGAACATATAGCAGATGGTATGGCTTAGTGAGCTATTGTAAAAGAAAACAGTTATCTTTATTCTACATTATAGCAATCGTTCATCTCCACCTTTTCAATTAGGCAACAGATGTGTTTAAGATAATTTTATTTCATAACACTTTTTATTTTACAAGATATAATTTAAATTTAAGCAACACAAGTTTATTCATTCAGTCATTAATTTCAGAAACATAAATACACATTAAAATTTAATCCGAACTGTCAAAGCAGTCACTGTCAGGCGGAGTCAGTTTTGCAAACTTCAGATAATCAGTTCTCAAAAGCTCTCTGGCCGTTGGTCTCGTTTCAGGATCATAAGTTAATAAACTCTGAAACAATTTTATTTTAAAGGAATTTTCTTCGAAAATTTCGAAAATCATTGTCGGCTTACATCAACAAAGTCTTCAGCCTCTTTACTGGGAAAAACTATGATCTCTGATAACTTACGACGTTCCCACTTAGGAAAGTTGCTTTTATAATCGGGTAGACTTGACACACCTGGCCAAATTTCTTCCTTTGGTGTACCACAGACACGAAATATCTTATAAAGCTGATCAATTTCAGAGTCTCCGGGAAATAGTGCTCTCTTTGTAAACTGCAATCAAAAATTAATTTTAACCTTAGAATTTAGGTGCCAATTCAAAGTAAAAAAATTGCAGAATAGTTGTTATGGAACCAGTTTGCTTTAAATGTCTAAGGGTCTAGGTACTAGTTTAAAAAAATTGAGGAAGTTGTAACTGTGAAGTAAATTGCAAGGTTGGTGTTTCTTTTTTTTTTAATTTTGAGACTGACAATAGCTTTTAATTGTTAATTTCAGTTGTTGAACAAGAGATACTGGCAAAAAGATAATTTGAAAGTAATATTTTCGTTCTTAAAAAATCTATTAATAGTATATGATTAAGAACCATGTTTCATAAGACTGGATTTTAGTGCACGCATCTAAGTTTAGAAAACGAGCCGAAGTTTACAAATTATTTTTGCCGTTTGAGATGTCAACAAGTACAGGTATTGTCAAACAAATGTCTTATTACTTTTCTAATTTGAAATGTCAACAAATGTCACTATATATTCGTACAGTGTAAAGTTCCTAGATATTAAAAGTAGCGCCATTCATTAAGCCTGTGTAATGGCGCCAAAATGGCGGAAAAGTCAAAGTGACAAAAGTAATATAAAAGTGCCACGCCTCAAATTACTGTGGTTGTTAACTAATGATGGATTAATTTGGTTGAGGTAATTTCATTATTTGACTATCAGAGTTGAAATTTGCGGTAAATTACTTCGGTTTCCTAAGTTACATTTAATAAAATGGCAACATTTGTAATTCAAATAATTTGCCGCCAATTTGGCGACAAAATGGAGGCTAATTTACGGTACTTTAATATCTAGGGACTTTAGTACAGTAACTGGCAGAAAGTAGCGATACATTCGGGAAATTTCTTTATTATAGATTTCTCAGAAAGATGTATTCTTTATGAAAGCTCCTGCATCTTCCCAAACTCAAAATAAACATATCAAAATTTGAATACCTCTTGTCATATACCAAGGAAATACAAATATTTGAAATCTACTTGAGTGAAGTACCTTATTTTTCAAAATATGCGGGAAAATTATTTGGAGAAGTTATTCAGGATTGTTATGAGATCTCAAATATGTAATAATGGCTGTCTATGATGAAAAAGACAATTTCACATTTTTTCAATTTTTCTAGCAACACCGTGTATTGTAGAACTTTGAATGTATAGAGCTGGACGTAGCTTCAGAAGTGACATGAATATACTCTGGGATTTGCTTTTCGCTTGTCTACCAACTAGAAATTATGATCATTATCATCAATAACATGACACAAGTTTCACTTTTTTGTGATCAAAGATTTCTTTTTTCATCCTATACATTCATAACTTCATATTTGAGATCTCAGAACAATTCTGAATAAGTTTTCTCCAAATATTATTGTATACAAAAAAAGTACTTTACTCTTATGTAGATTTTAAATATTTTGAACTCCTCGGTGAGTATATGACAAGAGGTATTCAAATTTTGACATGTGCATTTTGACTTTGGGAAAATGTAGAAAATTGTTTATGAAAACAATACATTTTTTTTGAGAAATCAATAAAAGTTTCTCATGTGTTCAACTTTCTGCCTCTTACTGCTATGGTCAACCTAATAAAATAAAATTTCAGATACTTTAATGAGCTACTTTATGAAACCCAAATGAGTTTCATAAGGTAATCGTACAAAACAAATGTATGAGTTCAGTCTGACTTTGCATAACCTAAATTTCCAACTTTATAACACTGTAAAATTGAGTCATATTAACAAATTAAAACTGGTCAATGGTCATTTTGTAATGTTATTATTAAAAATAAAAACACAGCTTCTTAATTTGAAAGTTATCAATTAATTTCCGTTTATCAAAAATCATTTTATTGTTGGGATAATGAATTTTGAAAAAAATGAAAATTTTTAGCAAAAACTAGTTTTGCCAAGTGATTTAATATCTTAAATTATTACCATTTCAGCCATAATGCATCCTAAACTCCAAACGTCCACAGCAGTATTATATATTTTAGATCCTAGCAATAATTCTGGAGCTCTATACCACAAAGTAACGACTTCATGAGTGTAAGCACGCGTCGGTAGAGAAAACGACCGTGACAATCCAAAATCAGCCAATTTGATGTGTCCTTCGTTGTCCAGTAACAAATTCTGAGGCTTCAAATCTCTGTGCAAAATTCGATGAGAGTGTAAATAAGCAATTCCTTCCATGAGTTGCTTCATGTAGCTCTGGTGAATCAAAAAGTTAAACTCAGGGAAAAAATTCAATATTGATACTTACACGAATTAAGTCTTCGGACAGTCTGTAGTTGACTGTATCCAAATACTTCTTAAGATCCATATCAAGGTATTCAAACACAATATGCAAGCACTTCTCATCTGTAAATATGATGTCAAGAAGCTCGACGACTGCGGAGTGATGGAGAGATTTGAGGAGGCATATTTCCCGGATTGCGGTGGACGGAACACCCTCAGCCTCGCCTCTGTTTTCATACCTGAGGGCAAGCGAGGAAATTTTTTTAAATATCGCTCAAATATTGTGTTTTACTGCATGGTAAATAACTTACGACCAGGTTAGTTGAGCGTAGGTAATGAAATAAGCTGAATCATGTGGTGCTACGAATCAATTTTACGTAAGACACACACACGATCCTGCTCATCACACGGCCAAATATTAGTAGTGTTACAAGCTTTTAGGACGTTGCTTCACGGGAAAGCGTTTAGAATACAATCAAATAAAGTTATTTAATAATTAATTCACACATGCAATTAAAGTTGAAAGTAAAGATTATTCGACACACAAACACTTATGTGAACGCACGCACTTATTTTAACGACATCCGCCCGTTGGCAAAAACGTTGAACCGTTGCTGGGACAACTTACTTTTCTAATTTCATTTTTTTAAGAGCTACGAATTTTCCTGTTATTTTGTCTTTCGCTTTGTAAACAACACCGTACGTGCCCTCACCGGCAACTTTTAGTTTAATAAACTGATCTAATCTGTACATGTTGGACGTAAGGGTATTCTCCGAGAGTGCCAACATCTTCCCAAATTATTAGCGGGAAAAGTATCAAAAGTTTACCTTGCCTCCAAACATCCGCCATTCTTGTTTATATTGGAGAGCGCATGCGCGTTCGTACTTCATTGTTTTGAAAAAGCGGATCAATAATATGCGACGTTGCCATTTGAATCGAAACTAACTGGTTATTAAAAATCTTACATTAAAGGTGATCGCCACGTTAAATCTAATAATGTAGTTTAATAAATGCATCTTATTCGAATTTTATTTTAGACCTCAATTACATTTATTAATAGCGTTTTCGATTTACCTGCACTGATCGTACTCAGAGTATTTGCATCTTATTTTAACTTCTCATAATAATACGAAATGAAGATATTCTGAGTGCACACTAGTGCAGTCAATCGAAAATGCCATAGTATTCGCAGAATGACGGCGCTGTAGTACACTGGCCACGTTCAAAAACTCACAACTGTCTTCATATAAATGAAAACTTCATTAAAATTCTTTAAACACGTGGGTGTTTCGCATTAGTATTTTCAAGTAACTTTGAAATAAACGACCCTAACTTTAAGTATCATTCAATTTATCAATTTTTATAATTATTTGAATGTACCCCAAACGACCCTGCCGATGTTGATAACGCCATTTTTGTACTTACCAAGAATTTTGAAGCGAAAGTTTTGGTGTTTTTTTTTTAAATTATTTAAATTAATTATTAAGTTGTGAAAACACTTCTTTTAAGACAGCATCCAAGAAACTTATAAGACAAACTATAGTATTAACTTTCCGGTAAGCAGCTATGCTCCTCTTTGGATTGGCTTGACGCCATTACTATTAAATGCACATCAAAGTTTCGTATTTTATTCTAGGACGATCCAATTGCCAAATATGGCGGGTGAACAGTTTTCTCTATGTTGGGATAACTTCCATAAAAACATGAGCTCCGGCATGCATTCGCTCTTAGAATCAGAAGACCTCGTCGATGTTACTTTAGCTGTAGAAGGAAAGTACCTTAAAGCCCATAAGATGGTCCTGTCAGTTTGTAGCCCGTATTTCAGGGAATTATTCCAAAGTAATCCCTGTAAACATCCCATCGTCTTTATGAAAGACGTAAGCTACGTCGCACTCAGTGATCTCTTGACGTTTATGTACCAGGGTGAAGTTCAAGTCAACCAAGAAAACCTCGCCACTTTCATCAAAACTGCAGAAGCTCTTCAAATTAAGGGACTAACAGGTGATGGAAACGTAAGTTTCAATGGGCAATCATAAATTCGTCTTTAATTATTTTAATGACAGGGTGAAGTCAGTGAAATTCCTGATGAGTCTCCACCGTCAGAACAAAATTCAAAACGAACGCTACACGAAATTGATGATGTACAAACCCCTCGAGCTAAAAAACCAATGACTTATTCTACCAAGCGGCCTAAACCTCAAAGCATACCCGAGACGAAAATACCTAAAACTGAAACGATAACTCTGCCGGGCACCCCTTCGACTGAACAGATAATTCAATTCAAAATGGAACCTTATGAAAGTGGTGACCAATCAAATATTGAAAATACAGATGACAGTCAAGTAGATCATTTTGTGGATGAATCGGTTGATGATGTACATATTGATGAAACGGAAGACTATTCGATGTTAGAAGGCGAGGAAGAACCCCAAGCCGGTACAAGTGGGGATGCAGTCGGAGACAGTCAAGGTATGTGACGTTTTGTTCGCAAGTAATTACCATCAAAGTAGGTAATTTGTAAATAAAATTTTAAAAGAAATCAGAAATCGTTTAATTTATTTTTGCACAATTTTTTTATATTGATTTATTTGTTCGTCAAATTGTTATTTTATTCAAAAAGTAAACAACAAATCTCCAACAAAAGTTGAAATTTTAATTTCTTTTTCTTTCCTCATCGTGTTATAAATGATGTATTTACCCAATAGAAAAAGACAATAATATATACTGTGAGTTTTTATATCTCTGAACATACAACTTAAATATTCTTATGTTCAGTTCTAAAAAAAATGTCAATGCATTGCAGGATAAGGAAGCAAGCTCCTAGCAATCTTCAGCAAAATAAATGTGCTGTCAGTGCTAATTATGAAATGTTATGATTTAAATCTTAAACCTTAAGAAAATCTTTGTAAATATCAAAAATTTGCTTAGCACACTAAACCATAAAAGATAATATTTCGAACATTTATTTGTTAACAAAATAAATCTTAAAATTACTTTACTGAAACTAGTTCTATTTCATCATGCATTTTTTTTTCTGAACAGAGGAATATTTACATTGTATGTTTAAAGTTAAAAAAAAAAACTCATGTTATATGTAGGTATTTACACAATATAATTTCCATGTGAACTTTCGGTTTATTTATTTAATTTGGAAAGTGTGATGAAGGAAGATAAAAGTAAATTGATTGAAGAATATGTAAAATAAACTAAAAATTATGTTTTTATTGTATTACAAAAATTAAAAACGATTATACTAATTAACTAAAACAAATGCAATTAAATAAAAATCAAGTTACATGCTTTGATGGATAAATAGTTGTAAGTAAATGTAAAATCAATTGATTTTTAGAGTTCCTACATTTTCATTTACGTTTGTTGTTTGTTGTTATGAAATATAACTTGATTTTACATTTACTTCTTTTTTATATGTTATTCTTTGTACATGTATGTATTTGTTGCGAAATATTTTACGACATTGTAGGCAGTTGAATAAACCTACTTACATTTGGTTAATTAATTTTTAAACGAAAAATATTTGTCATTGAATGTTAACAATTTTAATTATTTAATGCGCTACAGACAAGATGTCATTACGCATTTTTATAGTTTGTGTTATGTGGTTTTGTTAGAGGTGTTTGTGTGAAATGGGCAGGTAAGAAATAATTTCTGTAATATAGAAAACTGTAATCTAAAGAGTGTTCAACAAAAAATTATCTCAAGTTAACCTTGGAAAAAAGATTGCATGTCGTAGCTTGCATATTCAAAAATGGATTAATTTCAGTTGTTGGACGACACATATTTGTGGAAGTGACTAGGACAAAAAGATATTTTGAATGTAGGTAATTTGTTCATTGTGAAAAGGATAAATTGTCTGAATTTAATCCCTTGCGACAATCACAGCACCTGTATAGTTTAATTTATGATAAGTACTTATGTTTCCAAGACTAACTCTAGGTAGGTTTTTGTTGAATACTCGTTATCTCCGCTTATTGTAAAGTTGAAAAAGGCTCAAAGATAATTTAGCAGATGTTTTGCAAAGAGCAAATCTATTGCTCTATAAATATTATGAATAATTAATTTTAAATGTAATAAATGACGGGGTTTTAAGTAAGTTGAAACTTTATATTGATTTCAAACAGTTGCTAGTTATGATGTATCAGTAATTAGTAGCTTTATATCAGTTTTAATTCTTGTGGGTACAACTAATACAACTATAATCAACTGCTTAGTTGATTGTAGTAAGGGTAACATTTAAAAAGTTGTTAATGAAGACTTTCAAAACAGTGGGTTCATAAGTGAGTGGCTTTTTATAAAAGGTATATTTTTTTTGTAGTTTAATATTGTTCAGTGATTATTGTGTACCAGCAAGCATATCATTTCCTTTTGGCTTGTGTTCTATTAGAAATAATGTGAAAAATTGTTGGTGTCAGAAAATTATTCATCAAAACAAACAGGTAAATGAGAATTGTCGAACTGTAAAACAATTGTATTATGTTTTTATATATAAATCCATTTTGAATGTTGAAGTGTTGTGGTGCAATACATTTTTGGAATTAGTCCGTCAGGTATTAAGGTAAGTTGACTTATATTTTTGTTTAGTAAACCTTCAAATAAAATAATTCATTTTATTAAATTATTAAATTTCAAATCCATGAAGATTTTAAGTTAATATCTATGATAATTTCAATATAATAAAAAAAAATAAATAAAGATATGCATACCTTATTTTTAAAATGACTATAAATTTAAAATTAAAAGCTAGAGTGGAAGGCTAAAGTTATAAATGTTGTAATTTGTTTTTCAAATTGAAATTAGGCGACTTAAAATTTTTAGTTATTGATTAGTAATGTTGTTAATTAACTCTTTGTTATTTAATATAATCTTTTCTGGCTGATGTACATATGTAATATTTCAATATTTTTATTATTGCAGCTGCTTTTGTTTTCTTAAGTAATTTTTTTTATTATAGATTCTTTGCTCTTCCATATTTGAACGCATAGAAGATATTAAAACAAACACCGCAGAGATATGAACATTTTTTTTTACACTGTGATTGTGTAAATACATTTTTTAATTTAAATATCTTTTATATTGATTATAATTATGTGATTGATAAACTGTTTTTCGTTTAAAAACCAATTTTTTCGCGTAAAATACCTACCATGACGTAAAATATTAATAAACAGCAATTTCATATGTATTCTCTTTTACAAGGGCCCCTGGTTAAAATTTTAACAAAGAAAGAACCTAACACGGGCATTGTGGTGGATGGTTTTGTGTATCACCAAAACTCCGTTAAAAGAAATTCAGAAATAAGGCAAGTATTTCATTTTATATTTATACACAAAAGCAATAAGTGGAATGAAGTACGAAAGTATTCCAGATTGAATCAAAGTTAAAATAATTCAACTCACAATATTATTTTTAATGTAGATACATATCTCGACAGCTAAGTTGTCATCTTCAGTACACAAATAAGAACTTATGAAATCTTTGGCAGGTACAACCAGACCTCAGTGGCAGTGCTTTGCTAAAAATAACATTGTGGGTTGGAACATTATAATCTTAATTTGTGAAAACATAAATATATAACGTCTTTCTAATTACAGATATCTGGTATGTTCTGAATATAAGCGACTTGTTTGTCGAGCAAGAGCTCTTTTGCCTATAAATGGCTCTAGCGAGGATCTTGTCTTAACAAGAAATCACAATCATCCTCGTATTAAAAATATCGAGGACAAATTTTATTTCTTAAGAAGCCTGAAGGATTTAGTAAAGTCAGCACCTGATTTTCCTTTGAAGGAAGCTTATGATACCATACAAATATTGTAAGTATTGATATCCATTCGGAGATGGGATGTTCCGGCGGTTAAATCATTCAAGTAACACCTCCGTCAAATCAACATATTTAGGGGGAATTTTAAATTGCAATTAATGCTTGTTCTATTGTTCTGGTGTTTATAACGATATATAACGATTATGAACACATACAGAGTTAAAGGCAGAATTCAAACATTTCGGAGCGTTGCCATGGCTCATCGTATTGCGTAACCATTACAACGCTTCGAAATATCCGAAGTTTGGTTATTAGCCTGCGCAGTTGCTTAATAGTCGCATCTTAATTCTCAGATCATCATCACCTTGCCAATCAGCTGCAGACAGCGACACTTACAAATACAAATGAATTTCAGAAGGTTGACTTTCAGGAAAGTATTTTTATCACTAGATGTCACCTAGTAACTCATAATAATAGACAAAACTGACAGAAAAAATATTTTCAAAACGGCTAGTTTTAAAAAAAGTAGTATCTACGTGCCTAAAATTATCATTTCGTACCAAATTCGGTACAATTATACTTATATAACGGAAGGACTGATTAGTATCACACAATTGGTCGTTTGACCTCAACTGTCATGGCAAACGCTAACACCTTAAGTCACAGTTGGGGGCGCTGTACTATGGTTTACTCTTACAGTTCGTCGGCTAGCATGGTAAAAAGTAAAACAGTTATTGGGACGATCGCGGACCTCGCGCTGGGATCGGTCTCTCAGGTGTTAGATAATGCGACAAAGATAATGGTATAAAGAACAGTCTCATCAGAGGCCACCTGAAACACGCCTACCGTGCCTCTTCTGATGTCTTACTGACATATTGACTATGGCCGTGTCAGGCGTTCGTATGCCGGTACCGAATGCGATGTTAGAACACCTCTATCACCTATTACCCTGCTAGCTAGCGATATTACCCATGGGTGAGTTTATAAGCCAGAGAGTAGAAAGGCTGTCGGGAAAAGTAGGCCAGCCTTCAACTTCACTCAATCAAGCAAAGCAAGTGGCGAGTTTACTAGAAAACGTTATTACACGGAGTGAATTCACTAGCACCGTGTAAATTGGCTAGCTAGTAGCTAGAAACCTCGTCCCGTGTAATTTCCCGTACGGTGGTCCGTCGTATTGGCATAAATTTACTTTTGAAATGCTGTGTATAAAATGATTTAAAAATTGTAAAAGCAGATCAGTTTCTAAAAATAATTTGCTAGATAATGTGCTGCCACCTTAAAGTTGAAGAAGGACTAACTCATGTCAAATAAGTTTGGCAATGTTGCTGTCGTAAATCTGGATGCGTTCCGACTTGTTATCATACTTTATTTTATACTGTATTTGATTTTATAAGCATACGGCGGATGTATACGTTTGAATGATAAAGTTAAATATAAGTTCTACACAAAAATTGCATTTATAACCTCAAGATTTCTCAAGTAACAGATCAGCCTAATGTGGTTTAATCTTAATCTTCCAAGTAAAGGTTTTCTTAAAGAATATACGTATTATCCATTTCTTGTTCCGTTTTTTTTTTTTGTAGCTTGTAGTCTACTGTTTTTGATTAACTGTCATATTTAGGCAACACCTTTCAGGAGAAGCAATATATCGAGTGATTTTTAAATTTTATCAACTCTTGCAATGAAATCTGAAAGGCATGTCTTAGTTTAAGTGAAAAGTACGTTATTGCACTCCTTGATGCTGTTTTATAATAAACCTAAGACATGCCGTTCAAATTCTATGGCAAGAGTTGATAAACAATTTAAAAAATCACTCAGTGCATATAACATGTGAGCAACAAAAAATCAGATTAGAGTCAGTGGTGCAAAGAAAGTGTATGAACAAGAAAGTGTTTTAATTATGAATATTTTTAAATTAAGAATTATTTTACTGCTAGCATATTTTCCGATATATATGCTATGCTAGGCTGCGATGAATGAGTGTAGATGATGTCATCCATGTCGTTCAACTATTATTAAACGCCACTTATTTTAATTATAAGAATGACGTGTTTGAGGGGAGTATTGATGGCTTTCTAATAGTTGATCACATGATCCATAGTCCTCTTAAGTGGAAATTAGTCTTAATTTCCTATTGGTGTTCATTTTAATTGTCGCAGTTTTTAAATAGTTAAGTCGCGACATCTTAAAGTAACTGTAACAGTTCGCTGAGTTTGCAGTGAACCCACAAGGCCCTAAATAGGACTGAAATAGCTGCACAAAGGATGTTCCAGGATTCCATTGTTTCATAGTTTTTAAAATTGTGGAAAAAAGGGAAATATTAAAGGGTGTGTTTAAAAAGGTCGCCTTTTCATATTTATCAAGCCAAAAGAATTAAAAAAAATATTAATTGCGTTAATATTTTGTTAATTACTCACAAAACTTAAATAGTAATTAAACAGTGTCATTTTTAAAAGGTAAATAACTGAAATTGGTAAAACTTATTCCGTTGACGACGCGTCGTTTCGATTTGCTTATTAACAATTCTACTCGACTTTAGCAAAATATTTTCCTTGGTTTTAGGTACCCTAAAGGAGCAGAACAATGTCCTTATACTAAAATAGTTTCGGCTATGAGGAGGTGGAGATACGGTGGTAACAAATAGAACAAAAATTTTTAAACTGCGATATTCAATATGTTCGTGTTTAGAGGACTAAACATTCTAGTAATAATAAAAAAAAACAATTGTTAAATTACTTGTACTACCGTAATTTTTTTTTTTTACAAATTACAATACTATTGTAATTATTAAATCTGTACAGCAGACTTTTCCTTACAGTGGCAACAATCTTATTTCACTGAATAACGGAACAATAAAAAAATTCAAATGAGTGGATTATGTTTTTTATGTAAATTGCGCACGTAATCAACATTATTCAATGAGAGATTTCGGAACTACATTCCGCCGAATTAACAAACAGTATTAGGTAATTAGTTTGGATGAGTACATTTAATTCGCAGTTAACACAGTTTATTATGTAATTGAAAAATATATTTTTATATCATTTGACATTCCCATACTGCAGACGAGCTTCGTGTCTAAATATTATAAACAGGCGCGACTTTGGGAATGAGAGGGCGTTTAGTTTTTACAACCTTCTTATTATTTGTTATTTCTATCTCGTGTCATTTACAATTTTTAATGTACAATTACCGAATCTGTTTTAATAAATGTGAAATGAATAAATATTAGGAAGGCATCTCCTTTGTGTAGTAAAGTTTAACTTACCTCGTTTTAAGTACGTTCAATTATCGGCCATTAAATATTTGTTGCGTTCTTCAGACAACTAAATCGTCAATATTAATAATTACACCAATGTTTGTGTTTTTATGGTTGTGTCTTTTTTAATATACTTCATTGCGATTGTTTTTTTTTTCTAATTTTAGTAATAAACCTTTTAAAATTAATTAGGATCGTTTCTATCCCCACATTCTTTATCATTGTCTTTGAAGAACTTTGTCACAAATGAATTATGTTCTAGCTAAATCTACTATTTGACATTAATATTCAGTGATGTTTTTAAATAGGTTAGAGCTATTGAAATTGTCAAGAAATGTAGGTAGTGCGCGTTCAATTTATGCCGTACATCCTTTGTTGACAAAAATTTCACAAGACTTCAAATGCGAAATTTAAAAAAATCACTCGGCATAAATTTATCATACCAGGTAGTTGAAAAAGATCTGGTTTAGAAGCGATATCAAATTTTTGTTGAAGATCCAAAACAAGAAGGAAATTACTAGTATATTTCCTTTCCTGTTCAAAACGATATTTATTTATCATAACGAAATTCTAACATTGACGAGTCTAAAAAGCAAATATAATGTTTTATTATTTTGATCAGCCTCAGAGGCTAACCAAAACTGCAATAAATTTTTAGTGTTCCATTAAAAAATAATAAGTTTTGTGACTTTTAAATGAAGTTAAGTGACTTTGAAATGAACAACTCTACTAGTTCGAAATAATTTCAAATTATGCGGAATGGAAACCTACACAACTTTCATTAAGAATTTTTTTTGATAACGTATACAAAAGCCATTCTTGCGCTATTCCAGAAGATTGGGACATCCTGTGCAAGTCTTGAGCTAACCTTCTAAAAACTCGTATCTACCCCTGGTTAATGGATTACTAAAAATTCTGTAAAAATGCTTTTACGGTTATCTAATAATCAAATAACACTTTTACAGGATTTTTGTGAAAGTAATTCATGAACAAGAGTAGATTGGAGATTTTGGATTTTTAAATACACGTGAATTATTAAAAAAATATTTCGCCTTTCGCACCATGAAAGTAAAAATTATGTAAAAATAATAAAACTTCTAAAGAAGTAATAAATCTTTTCTATTAGTTTTTACAAATCTTTGAAGTTTTCTCCTAAAAAAAAAAAAATGAATTTTGAAATTAAGTCTTGGTATGTATGACATTTTGAGAAAATTTCTAAAATGGAAGAATTCAATTTTTTCGGAAGTTAGAGAAGAAAAGGCTATTTTTTGGCCTTGAGATTGTACAGTAAGCTAAAGCTAAAGATCTGACATAGGCTAAACAAAAATACATTCTTTCGAAAACTGACAAGAAAAGTTTATATTTACATGACAACTATTATGATGCGAAGCGACGGTTTTTTATTCATATAACGGAAAAAGCTTTTTGCATTACTTACAGTGGCGTATCACTTATCATATCAATATCCTCAAAATCGTACAGTAATAGGTTACTTTACAACATATCAACCATTACACCATAGCAACGAATTAACTACGAATTGAATTGGCTTCCGGTCACGACTGCTTCTAGTGCCGATGTTTCGTTCTCCATTGCAGAAGAACTTCCTCAGGGTTGATGGCGGTGCTGCTGCTGCTGATGGTGTTGCTGTTACTTCTCGTTAGTCGATGAGACACAATAAGACTAGAAACTGAGCTTCGTGCTGCGTCTAATACTTTAAAAGACAGAAAATTGTCAAATAATTTTTAGATTTTTACTATTTGACCTCTAATACGCGGTAAATCTCAGAAAATCGCAACCAAACGTCACAAATTTATTTTCAGAACCTCCTAGATTTGATGCCAAATGATTGCACGGATAAACTGATGGATAACATTAAATTTCTTGCCTTTTTAGTAATGTTTAGCCACAGTTTTCGAAAAAATGTTTAATTCTCGATTGCGAAATGCTTTTGAATTTTCGAATAATTTTTTTGCTCGGTTTTTCCCATTTGATGCCGACTTTTGTTTGTGTTACTGGGAACACAAAAATTATCGCAGAATTTAGGTAAGAAATTGTGAAAACTCTCCTATGTCCAGGGGAAAGTAGAAATACTGATCCCGAGCAACACAACGATAACGATAGAAGGAGTCGAAACAACACAACTTCTTTGTGTCTATTGTTACAAGAAAAATTCTGAAGAAAAGGGACGTAAATTTGCAAGTCACAAGACACCCCATATCCGTAGGAAATATGTACAATGTACTAAACTTTACGTGTTTTAGAGAAAGCTATTCTTGTAAAATTTAATATATGTATCTTAGTATTTTTGTTTTTTTTTTGCGAAATTTCAATGATAAATTTCGTTACCATATGATAAACGTGTTATTTTTATTTTAGTCTGAAACACCTAAATTAATTACTCTACCCGCGGGCTAACTACGCAATTATTTTGCTCAGACCGCCTGTTAAACCACAGATAATAAAACTAGACAGATGGCCCGTCAAATGTTTTAAATTTGACGCCCCAGTTAATTTGGAGACGAAACCTATAAACATAAATATATAAATAAAATAACATTTGTACAAATTCTACCACTAAGTGATCGTTTTCGAATTTGTGCAGGCAAGTGATATTCCTTGAGTATTTAACAAAATAGTTTTAAAGTGTCCAGTCGTTCCCCATTTTTTCAAATAGCACCCCTACAGTTTCTTTATTGAAATATTTTATATTCTAATATACAACAATATAAGAAAGAGTAATTTTCTATTACATTTTAATTAACTGATAAAAAAAAATTGTGCCTGTGTTAGTAATAATTTTCGATCGTTTATTGCCCATGAAGCAATAGGTGATAGTTATGGTGGACGGTGTGACGTCGTGTTTTAAGTGACTTAATTTGACACGTGATTTACATTGTATGTTGTTTATTACCTGTATGTATGTGCATTGAAATGGAAGTGGGATTTGTAAAGCGTCGGTGAAATTTTGCTGAAAAGGAGAAATGACGCGCTCTTAGAATTCGGCCATTTTTAAAGATCTTTTAATATTTTTTTCAGTCTTACATCAACTTGCTGTAACCGTATTTTCTTTCTTTAAAAAATAGTAAACTTTTCCATTTACGTTTTATACTACATAATGTAACGGAGTTTTTTTTTTGAATTATGAGCATGCTAAGTAAGCGCAAATGATTTTATTTCGTGCAGTACGAGATGTTACCTTACTATTTGTGTGACACTCTTGGAGGCTCTCTTACTTTAAATTTACATATTCTTATTTTATTAGATTGGCACTTTATGAATTGCACGGAACGTAAACGTCGAAAAAGAAAGTCAGGTCCTGGCGTGAGATTTGTAATTAATGGATACGTGTATCATACCAACTTAGTAGCCGGAACACCTCCGTTACGGTAAATATGACTTTCTATACTAGGCTTTGTTGAACTAAATAATTGTAATCGTGTAGCTTTAATAAAATGTTTTAGTACTAACATTAAAACTTTAGTTGCAAGTTCAGTTTATGGTGTTATTTAACCGGCAAACAAGTTCTATTAGAAAACAAACTTTGGCCAGTTTGTAGGTATCTTGGTTGTGTTGAAATAAAAAAATCACAGTGTAAAGGGCGAGCTACTTTGCCTGTAAATGGTACACCTGATCAAATTCGACTTACTCAGCCGCACAATCACCCTCCTGATGGTAAAGCTGAAATGAAAGACGCTTTTATGAAAGAGCTTAAGACTTCGCTTCAGACGATGACGTACGCTTCATGTACAGAAATATATGACACCGTTGCCAAAAAGTAAGATTTATTTAGTTTGTTAGTCAACTTGTTAAAAGTAAATTCATAAAATCGTAGATACCCGGAAGGTGCAGAAGAAATACCATATAGGATGGTGTGTGCAAGATTGTATAGATGGAAGAAAAATTGTCAGTTTTAAATATGTGCTGTAAATCCTGTATTATATACATATCAATTCTCCTAATGTGTATTATTTGAGTATTTTTTTTTCAAAAAATTGCGATTTACATATTTTTTTGGACAAATTATGTAGCTAAGCATATATATAAAAGTATTAACGATTTTGTTAAAGTAAAAATTATGAAGTAGAAGCTGAAGTAGAATAAAAGCAACTACAAGCAGATGTGTATATGTTACTTTATTCAGTTTTGATGACTGTCAAAATTAATATATTTAATTGTGATTAGTGTTGGGGCCTTAACAAAACTTTAGTTGCGTGAACAAAACTTAAGTATTCCATAAAAAGAACATTAAAATTCTGTTTTTTGTAGGACTAGATCATGAATGTGAGGTATTGACAAATATTTTCTTCAGAGTTTGTAACTATTGATGCACCATCACAGATATACAACAAAATAAAAAGCGATATGTTTTCCATAATGATGTCCATTACAATAAATAATTCTAACTGAAAATCCACATTACAATTTATTAACTTATTATAGTAACTTCTTTATATCAATGTTTTCTTTTGCGTTGACGACTTTTACATTATTATTTATTATTGTATTTATAATGAATGTTTTTATTATTTTGTTATCGACGTTTTCCTCTAGGTTGATAGCTTTCTCAAGATAAAGAGTTTTATTATTTGTTACAAAGTATGAAATTATAACTGATCGCATTTTTTTTAATAAATACCAGAATTAATTAGGTACTCCTATCGATAGATAACGATTCAGATAATTTATAAATATCAATTTTAGGTTGACAGGATGGTAGGTCTTCTACCTAATTAATCCGGGTTAGTTTTATAGTCTCATTGCTGACTACAGTGATTACAGAGTGTTTGTGTGAATAATGAAAAACTGGTTTATAATAGCTCAAAAATTGATTTCTCAGAACATAATTCAAAAAAGGACTTTCTTGGTTTCGAATTTATTTTAAATCAGTTAATTCTTATCAGGTTCAATTTTTACAAATTTGACGGTAAGTTATGTTAAGCAACTATGTAAAATGTAAATGGCTATTTACTTATTATACAAAGGCTTTTATACTCGACCAACAGCAGCCAAAATTCATAAGCTCGCAATCACTTATTTTTATTGCTGTATCTGATTGACTATTTGATTATAGTTGAATCAAAAATGAATAAAAATGAAAGATTTTGATTGGAGTGTTTTTATTTTTGGTCCGTCCCCCTTTTTTCGGACTCTGATTGCTTCTCTTTCAATAAGTAAAATTAATCTGAACAGCAAAGCGTATACAGTACATGTAATTTCTAGTCCAGTTAGTGAAAACTAACCGCCCCAGTAAATACAGCGCTGTTCCACTCTAAGCAAGCATCTTGCACTATTTAGTACTAGTATTTAGTTGGAGTACAGAATGGCATTTCTAATTTAGTTTTAACTGACTGGGCTAAAAATTACACGTCCTGCAAAATGTCATTGAATAAAATAAACGTCTTGTTGTTTTTATAGTATTCCATTTCTAAAATGGTTTTTATTGCCCTGAGCCATCTATTGAAGTTAATTACATTTAGAATGGATAATAGAGAGATAGAGTAATAGTTGTTCGTGAGTTTCTTGAGTATAACTTTAAAATATTTCAGAACCGGACAGCGCATAATTATAAGAAAAATTTATATTTGGTAAAATTATAAATATTTAAAATACTTACCGACGTTTCTCGAATTTAATTATTCGCTTTATTAAAGTAAATTAATTTTTAACAAATATATTTCGCAACAAACTACTTTTCTAATTTGTTGTTGATTTATGTTGATATATTTAAGTGAGCGGAAAATAATTGTTATTTCACGTTAAATAACAAATAAGAGAAAGTGATGAACGAAATAATAACTACCGTTGGACGCATGAGTTCTTGTACATACACATATACTTGAAAATAATTTTTTTGTTTCTGGTTGAATTGAGTTAAATGTACATATTTTTTTATGCAATAGCTAAATATGAAATATCCAACGACGACGAAACAAAACCAGTTATCCAGAAATTAAGAAAGTATCACAGAATAGTTCACAATGGATTTTGCTACAATATAAGTACCACTCGTTATGGGAATAAACGGTAAGTCACAGACTAGTTGCGCAAACACATCTGGTTCTGGTATTGTTCAATTTACTTGGATTCTCATTAGGATTAGACTGAGTTGCACTACGTCGTTGTTGAGTAATTCGAGATTAAACAGACGATTTTCTTGGCTTAAATTCGAGATGTCGGCGCAATTGGACGGTTTTATAAACGCAAGTTACTTTTGACCCTATAGTTAAAGTTGACTTGTGTTTGAAACTGGACCTTCATGTAATTACGAAACAATACCTGAATTAAGTGTCATTATTGATGAAAAAAATCTTTGATATTATGCTACTGTCTATTTAATTCTTGAAGATACTATCGTTGTGCGAACAAGAAACTCTCTGGGTGTTTGGCGACCGCTGCTTTGGGACGAAATGCATCCGTCAGTGAACTGGTAATCTTGAGACCACACAACCATCCTTCTGATAAAATGATGGAGATGAAGTATAATTTCGAAAGGGATTTAACAAGGGCCGTTCGCAGTTCAAGTGCTCCAATCAAGGCCATTTACGACTCCCTAGCTGAAATGTAACATTAAACTTCAATTTTACGTAATAACGAGTAATTGATTTTAATTTTAGATATCCGGAAGCTGCCAAACTTCTTCCTTATCAACAGAATTTAGGAAATAAGCTGAAAAGACGACGTTATTCGCCGCATAATATGTATCCGTAAATGTGAAACTGTATCGTGTATGAAGAGTGTCAGAATAAAAATGTTGATAATTGAGCTTTTATTTGTTATTTTTCTTTTCGTTCTTCTTTACAAAAAGAGTACCGTTAGGTCACAAAAATTTTTGGTAAAGAGCAACACTTTGCAGTCGAGATTAGGCAATTTTGTTCGAAATTATTTCATACGAGCAGGATCGATTGGTTCTTTATTTTATTTGCACTCAGAAATAACATTCAATAGAGAAGACTTTCTTTTTGAGAGTGTTAACCGTTGTAATAGGTATTACAAACAAAGGTATCAAATGAACTACTATAATCTCTGAGAAATGTTTTGCAATCAATGGCAGCACTCTTAAAAAAAATTGGACTTACACACAGTTTGTTTATATGTGGAGATTTATATTTTGAATAATTGTTTATATTTATCCTATTTATTAAAAAAAGAAACTTATTTAATGACTGTATTGACAAATGTGATAACAATTTTGTTCCAAATCACTTCTCACTCATTTCATAACAAATGTGTTACAAGAAATGTAACAGTTTAAAACGGATTTTAGAATAAATAGTATACGTCGAGAGAGAGAAATGCGTCATTTTTCCTGAGGTATTTGTTTGTAGCACGTGGACTACAAAACACCGAGGGAAAAAATACATTCTGTCCTGAGGTGTATATACTATTTTATTCATTATTATTATTTTTTATAATATGGGAGCAAATACATTTCTCTCCCGAGGGAGTATCTTATTTGTGTCACAATTTTGGTGTCGTAGAAACTGCTGTCTACTCCCGGTCGTGAATAAAATAACATAATTTGCGGCAATAAGGAGTGCTCTGATATCTATTCCTATTCATATTTACATTTGTACCTTTTTCTCAATTTCCATAAGAGACATTTATTTGTAATTTTAGGGACATATTTTCCGTGCATAGAATAACACTTTATGACCATATTATAATGTGGTCATGATAGTCCAACTAAGGAGATAATTAATTATTATTTTTTATATAAAATCAAAGAATTTTTTAAAAACATATTCTGAGAAATTCAAAACTAGATATTTCTCAAAACTACTTACATTACATTACACACAGTGTATATCAGAATCAAAGTTTTTAGCAAAACAAATCAAACAGAAATGTTACTTCTAGTTCATGAGGAAAAAGTGTAAAAGTTCCTAAATACCTAAAGAAAATGGGCATGAGCGCTCGTCTTTAATTAATTAATGATTTTGGTGCTTAAAATATAAAAAAATATGAATAACTTGAATGCTTGGTAAATTTCATGATGTTTTGTATTATTTTTATTTATTATTAAGTAACGTTTACATGTAAACATAAGAGCTTATAATTTTTTCCATGCTTGACTCTAATACCTAAACTGGACCTTAGAATATCGAGCATAATCGTGTAGATTTCGACGCATACTTAATTAGCTTGTTTCTTTAATTTACGTATAGTAAATACCTCTTATTTTGCATTATTTTAGTTAAAATTGAATATTGCGATGCAGTGCTGCCAATACCACAACCAAAGATAAAAAAGCGAAAACCAACCCCGCAAAAAGTTATACATAAGGGATTTGTTTATCATTTAAGATTGCAACATCACGGAAAAACGAGGTATAATTATATGAATTACTTTTGCCTTTCCAAGTTATTCATTGAAAGTGATATCTTTCGGCTTCTTTGCTTTAGATACTTCCGTTGTTCGAAGGAGAGGTACACAGGTTGCACGGCCACTGCTAAGCTGGATTACAATGCCAGTTCGGATCAGCTGGAGATAATCCGGCCGCACAATCATCCTCCAGATGAAACCATTGAAATACAAACCGCCTTCGAAAGCCAATTGAGGCAGGCGGTTCAATCAATGACGAGCGTTGATGTAAGAAGCATCTACAATTCCATTGCAGCCATGTAAGGAGAGAAAAAACTTTTAGTTTTGTTGCTCGCTTTAGTAATAAACATTTTAGATATCCTGAAAGTGCGCAAATGTTTCCCTTTGGAACTCGGTTGAATTGTAAAATGAAAAGGTGGAGGCGAGCACATTTAGAAGGATAAAGTTTCGAATCGTTTTTGAAGTCTAACTACCGAAACATTAATTATCTGTTTCTTTTTTGAATTGTACATACATTCTGCTTCGGTTATAAACAATATACATGCTCGAAAGAAACTTTGTTTTATTTATTTCATGACGTTTATCCATTTTGAATTATTGTTCGAGTTCGATCGATTTTATCACAGAAAATGTGACGGAGCAGTTTGCTTTCTAATTGTTTTCGTAGTGTGAAAATTCCACAATTTGCTGTGTTTATTATTTTAGTAAACACAAAGTGGGAAACTACAACGAGTGGAAAAAGAAAATCAAAACGCTCGAGGATAGTATGCAATGGATTTGTGTATCACACCAGTGTTCTTCGTTATAAACCACCAGTTAGGTGAGCAAATTTTAAATATAAACTTGAATATTGCTTATATTTCTAAAAATTGATGACTTAATTTGAATTTTCATAACGTCTCATTTTACATGGATTAATATCTATGTTACTTTCTAAAATTTTTGTGTATTTAGATATTCTTTTAAATCGCCTTGAGAAATAAATTTATTGCAGGTATTTGTGTTGCTCTAAATATATGAGTTCTCGATGTCATGGGCGAGCTGTTTTGCCTTTGAACGAGAGCGTGGATATGTTGAGAATCACTCAACCTCATAACCATCCGCCTGATAACACCGTGGAAGAGAAATTCAGTTTTATGAAAAAACTTAAATACGCGGTGCAGAGTGCACCTAATACTTCTATCAAGAAAGTTTTCGACAGTGTGGTAGAGATGTGAGTGTTTCTTACTTTCAAATTGACAAGTTTCGCAAGGAATAAGAGGGTACAGTTTTGCGGCCAGTTTGAACTGTACAAGTTTAAGTGTTTGTTGAAGCTACTCAGAAGTAATACCCTAATTATTACTTTAAGTAATAAAGATTTGTTTATATGAGCAGTAATAATTAATTTATTTCTTAAGTATCTTGCAGTGAAAATGATTATTTGGTTTTTAGGGAACCGAAGATATCCAAACAGTTTTCTTACGAGTCCATCAGGTCTTCAATGCGTAGGTGGCGTAAAGAAGTCTCTAATTGATCAATTGCGAAGAACATTTGTATATAATAATTTCGTTAAGTTTCTTTTACGCAGTGCATTAATTTTTTTATGTTTAATAAAATGGCTCCAACTAATCTTTTTTTTTTATTTCAAACTTATCGAAGAATGTTGATTTAAGTAAATGATTTAAGTGCTTACACAGAATTTTAATTTGATATACATTATTTTATATTGATTGCATTATTTTAAATCCGTTGTAGTAATTGGTAAGGCGAATCGAGCCTGCGAAATCAAAAGAAAGCCTGACACGCCGAGGTATATAGTCGACGGATTTGTGTTTCACGTAAATATTATGAAAGGAAGTCCGCCCATGACGTAAGTAACTTAGTACAAACTTTTCCTTCATTTTAAAACGAACAATAGTTTTGTTTAAAAAACTAAAGGGAATTTTTTCATGAATTTGTGCTAAAAATTGCACCAGAGTCAATTGTCACTCTGTCGAAATATTTCAAAAGCTTTTTTTTTAGTTCAGGATATATAAAAGCCGTTAATCCTCTGTTGCATGCATGCGTTTTAACACGTTAAATCCATTTAGATAGAGCCACTTTTTACTGTGTACAAGTTATCTGTCGAAATTGCAACATCTAACACACACACACATCGCACTCACAAAATCACCCAATGAATTTCATATCATTAAAAAAAAAGGTTTATTCATGTTTTACATTTACAAGTTTTTTTTTACTTTGATTTATTCTAAACGGGAATTTCGTGTTTATAAATCTACGAGTTAAGTGCTTTCGTTTTCTGTTCTTTTGCAGATATTTAAGATGCATGGAATACAAACGTTTAGGTTGCCACGCCAGAGCTGTGATTCCATACAACGGAACCGTTCAGGATATTCAGTTAAAGAAACCTCACAACCATCCCCCAGATTATATTGCTGAAGAAAAAATTTTATTCATGAGAGAGTTGAAAGACTTCATGCTACAGAATAAAACGTTATCGTCAAGAGAAGTTTACGACATATTTAGTCCAATGTAAAGTATTGCTCCAACGCTTTAGAACATGCATGAATTGTAGTGCGATGTTTTAGTTATCCAAATGCAGCCCGAGAGACCACGTTTGAATCGATGAGAGGCAAAATGAATCGATGGCGTCGTTCATCAGAACAAGTACATTCTGGTTCTTTAATAATTATAAAAGAGGCATCTTCATGAAATGAGACGCTCATTCACTCGTATATGTAATCTCCGAAGTTGTATTGTTTAAATAAAATATTTTCAAATTTATTGTAAAATTTTACTCCATTTTCATTTTTTCTTTCAGCGAGGAGTTTAACGTAAATAAGATTTGTTGTAATTTATACGGATGTTAAAATGTTTCGTTATGTTGTAAGGTGACTCAAGAATTAAAGAATAAATGTTCCGATTTTGTATTTCTCTAGTAAATTTGACATGATTTTTATCTCAATTATTTTGATGTGCTGTTAGTGTGAATAGATGAAAGTATTTCTCTCTCAAAATTGATTTGAGGGGGGAAAGTAGTTTTATTAAATTGCTTTTGTTACGTATTGAGGCGCTAAGGTAATGGGCTTCGATGTAACTTCAATAAATCGCTGATGAGGGTGTGTTTTAGGAGAATTTCTGCCCGGTCGAAAAGAAGGCGTCTTGCAGCTCGTGCGAGATAATTACATATACATCACAGACAGAAAGACTCCGACAAAAATATTTTGGAAATGTCACAGGCACAGTAAGTTCCGGTGCAAAGGCAGAGCTATATCCGTCGGAAAATTGGTTTTTACTAAGAACTGTCACAATCACATGCCGGACATGAGAGCGGTGATGAAGTTAAGACAAGTTAAGATGTAGCTACACAAATTATTTATAAATTTTTAATATTTATTTAATAAAGCGTTAAAATTTTCTTGTTTTATTTTCTTTTCCCCTCAAATTAGGTATGTATTTAAAATATAAAATAAAGTAAGAATATTGTGGGATTTCGTTTGTAAGAGGGTTAGTGTACGTTGTGTAAAAATTGATTAAATTAAAGAAAATTAAGCTTTGTACATTAATTTTAGAGAATAAGGCGTAAAAGTATCCAATATACAGTGCGTTAGAAAAGACTGTGCATTTTTGACGAATATCCTCAGACAGGTGAATAATATTTTTTTCTTATCCACCTTTCGATTAGAATATTTCATAGATGGCGTTTGTAACGTCATCGACGACTTATTAAATAACACTATTTTTTTTTTATAGTTTATATCTTGGTGTTACGTTAGTATCCGAAAGCAATCTTATTTGAAATCAAGAAGCTTAGCTTTTTTACATGAAGTCGTTTTATTTAATTCTTAATATTGAGTTTTATGGTATCACTATTTAATTTTAATTTTGGTATCTATGTTTGGCTCAGAACTATTATGTCCGCATTCATACTGCTTCCTCGAGGATTCCTTTAATGAGAGACCTCTTAGAATGGGCTTGTAGTAAGGCAGCTACATTGTAAACTATCCATTCTATTGCATTCTAAGAGATCCCTCGTTAAAAGAAGCTTCGAGAAAGCATTATGAATGCGGACACTAATCTATTAAAACTACTTTTATTTACGCGACAAAAAACTGAACGTGAAGTCTGTTTTGGTGCTGTGCCAACTACAGACAGAAAGTTTAAGTGCAAGGGAAGGTTAACCACGGACCTAGGTGGGGTAGTCGAGACACAATTTAGATTTGGTGCACATATTGAATCAATAGCACTTGTGCAATTAGTAACAGTTTTGTAAGAGATTAGGAACATTTTAAAATAAAACATACAGAGAGTCCAATTTTTGTATGTTTTCGAAGTGCAAATTAATGCAAAGTAATGTATTTTAAGGTTTTTTTTTATTAGAATTTTCATATGCATAGAT
Source organism: Serrognathus titanus (assembly GCA_039766575.1). Lineage (NCBI taxonomy): Eukaryota > Metazoa > Arthropoda > Insecta > Coleoptera > Lucanidae > Serrognathus > Serrognathus titanus. Next base: position 5,500,560 of record CM077911.1, read on the forward strand.
TAAATAATGATAATAATAACAATTATAATGTAAAAGTGGAAGCTTACAGGTTAAAACGGATTGTAATCCTCGGGATTGTTCTGTGTAAATTAACTATTTTCATGAAACTACCCACTTGTGAAAGAGGAGTACACAGTTTCATTAAGTGCTCTAGCTAAATTTCCACGTGCAGTCTAGTCTTGCAATTACGGCACTTAATTATGGAGTATAAATAATAATGGCACACAGGGAGCGCGCGCTTGTTATTAGCGTACCTAAATAATGTTCTAGGCAAGTAAGCTTCATAAACTTAATTTTCTTGCTACAACCTGCACTAAAACAATATTGTGCATATATAATAATAATAATAATAATAATAAGAATATAATAGTATGTTAAGTATATTTTTTATGTATTAATTTGTAAATTGAATAATACAAATTATTTCAAGTTAGATCTAATCTATATGCTTTATTTGATTGAATAGTGAATAGTGCGTTACATTATTAAGTGAATTTAGAGTCGTCAGCTGGTAGTATAGAATACTTCACAATAATTGAAACCCATAAAATAGTTAACGTGCTATGGCGATTCGTATCTTAATAATTTTCGTAACTTTAGTTTGAAATAATCTGAAACGTTCTCTAGCAGGTCAACTAATAACTCTTAACAGCTGACGTTACGTGAATTTAGAAAAAAATACCACCTGATTCGAGCTTTAATATGAAAGGAAATATTTTTGCAACTACTGGCATCAATTAGTTTTAATTAAGATATTGAGAAGTTGTTTATTTGTAATGTCTCGCAGCAACGATAAACTTGTAATATTCAAAAATGAAGTAAACAAAAACCATAATTATGGCCATGACAAATTTTTATATACATTCGACATAAGAATGGCGGTATAAGCGAAAATACCAAATTATTTTACATAGAAAGATCATTTCCTCTTAGGACAGGCCATCGATTTTCATAATCATCCTATATTTCCTTCCCCAAAAATTTTAAATAAGCCACTCACTTTGGGTACAGCCTATATATTAAAGTGAAAAATAAATCGCTGCCCCAACAATTTTTAATAAGCCACTCACTTTGCTAGACCCTTTATATTACAGTGAAAAATAATTCATAGAACGAAACAGTTCAAAAAGAATTGGATTGCGCTAACATGTAATTTTTGTGTGTTTAAATAAATAGATTGATATTATCTAATATTTCAGAAACTGTCTATTTTCTGCGAGGGATTAAACATCCTCGACTTGTATTTCAAAATTACGAGTTCACGGTTGATAAGAAATGCTTGCAGTCTACGATATGGAGGTGTAAAAACTATAGGGATAAGTGCAAAGCTCGAGTTATTACCCGCGGTCGGATTATCTGGATCAGAAATAACACGCACGTGCACGAGTCTTCCCTAAAAAGAATGGATGTCAAATATTCCTTGTTGATGGCTGTAAAGAAACTAGAATGAACTGCGCAAATCCTCACAACTAAAAATTGTAAAATATTGTAATATATTGTGAAACATTAAAGTATATTAAACTCTAATTGGTATTTTAATTTTTCAAAGTTGCAGGACTTAGTTTATGTAAAGTTTGTGTTTCGCTGTAGTTATTTTTAATAATAGATTTTAATAAAGTAGCAGCTTAATGTGAAAAGTACGCGGAAGAATTGCGGTAAATGGTAATTCCGAAAGCTGTGAGATCCTTGAAAATTAGTAACGCAAGAATTTTTGCAGGCATCTTCTACTTCTTTCCCGGTTCGAAAAACCCTCGTCTCGTATTCTTGCACTACGAATACCTTGTGGAGAAAAAGAATACCAATTCCACAATCTGGCGGTGTTCGGGGTACGAAAGATACAAATGTAAAGCTAGAGTAATTACCCGGAAAGACAGCGCCATCCTAAAAAATCAAATACATCCTCATGGGCCAACTAACAGAGATATAAATTTATGCAGTTACTTTCAAACGTTAAAGGTTATCAATTATCTTTGAGATCTGACATGTAAAAATTTGTATTAACACATTTTTTTTAATGTTCATCGAACTCAGAAGGTGTAAGTTTTTTAAAAGCCCAAATCTATTTGTTTTTAATTAACGAAAAATTTATTTAATGCGGTCGATTTTGAATAAACTTTGATAAATATAAAATGTGGTTTTATTTTAAACTGGACTCAACATTTTTATTTCTTTTATTCACTTTGTAATTATTTTATTGGAAGTTACTGATTTATGGAAAAAATCCCTTTTTGTTTAACTATAATTTACACTACTCCTGTAATTATTAGTTATATAAATGATATTTGGTAATACATTGTAGTCGTGATTTTTTCTTTTTATTTTGTTTTCTATTCATAGCAATATGTATGAGTGTAACCAGTGATTTAAAAAGTGTATATTAGAAAGTGTAAATTACTGTGCGTTATGTAACATCCTTCCACAAGTAATTGCCTTGGTTTTTAGAACATCTAAGTTTACATTCTGTATTATTCCAGGTACTCTATATTATTTTCCCGGCTTGAAAAACCCGCAAGTTGTTTTCTGTAATTACGAGTACATAATCGAAAAAAAGAATTTCAATTCTACATTCTGGAGGTGCACAGGATATTCAAAGTGTAAATGCAGAGCGCGGATTGTACAACGCGAAGATGTCGTGTTCCTCAACAATAACGAACATCCTCATGAACCTACGAAGAGGGACTTAAAATTGTGCACTTACAAGAGAAACGTTAAAATCGCCGTAAAGGTTTGAGATTTATAGCTTGTGGCTTTTGCAATTTGAATAAATAAAACTTTTTTCGTACATGCTTTTGATTTATTATTCTTTTTATGAAGGGTTATATTTTCAGGTAAGTAGAGCTGACGTTGATGAAGTTTCAATTTTTTTTGTTCTTATACTGTAAGTTATTTTTTTATTATTTCAAACGAAATTGCGATATTAAGAAAGCTAATAGAATACTACACAAAATAAATTCCTCTCATCACACCTGTACTTTTATTTTTTTTTAAGAACGAGCATGTACTACATGGCGAGCACTAAACTACAACTTTCAGTCCAGCACTGACTTTTACAGTTTACTTTTACTTCACAAAAATAGCGTTGCTATCATTTCAATGCCAATAGAATATGAAAATTAATGAAGAAAGCTTTTTCTAAAATTCCAAAGTGAATATAAAACTTTTAATTGAACAGTTAATTAGGATTTTCCTTGAAGTAATTAACAAATAGTTACTCTATTCTTATTTTATGTAAATATATACGTAGGTAGGTATAAAGAAATTAGTTTATTTTTGGTAAACAATTTTTGTGTGATGGGCATATGGTGTCAAACTACATATTTTTAATTAAATATTTTCTCATAAATTTATACACGCTGTGAACTCGAATAAAACGCAGTTTTAAAACTAAAATAACATTTCGATTTTTTTTTTCAGGAACTTTATATTTTTTCCCCGGTCTAAAAAATCCTCAGTTGGTTTTTCGCAATTACGAATACATAAGTGAGAAGAGGCGGACAAAATCGACGATTTGGAGATGCACGGGGTACGCGAAATACAAGTGCAAGGCGCGCATTATAACTCGAGGAGGAAACGTGCTTTTGAAGAATAACCATCATCCTCACTCACCTTCCAAAAGAAATCTAGAAGCCTGTATTTATTCGAGAACTGTGAGGTTTTCTGTTGCAAAAGGGAATATGAACGAGGGATTCACAAGGTCGGATCTCGATGAAAGACACGATTCAGATACTATAAATATCGATTAGAAATAACTTACTATCATTAGAATTTTGTGCAATATTGAAATAAATTTTAAATTAAATGTTGCAACCATTTTGTTTTATAACACTCAGATTTCCCATTCCTGGTAAAAGTATACGATTTAGGAAATTTCTTTTTTAACTTCTGTACATATCAAACAGCTGCGGTATTGATCCAGTGAGAAACATTTAAATCAGAACGTTTATTTTTTGAAATGATGGTGTTTGTCTACCTACGTATAACCATAAACGAGTCTGTGTTAGTTTTATAGTGTATCATCGCTGTTAAAAATTTTTGGACTTTCCTATCTATTAGCATTTGCGATTTACTGTAGCCAATAACGATTTAAGAATTCCGCGTTTTTAACACGTATGTTTTCAGAGATCGTCACGTATATTCAAGGACCACGCCAGTTTTCACAGCTAGTAATACAAGACTATCGTTATGTAAAGCACAGGAGCAGCAACAAATCCACATATTGGAAGTGTCACTTGTACGATCTTGGTGTGTGTAAGGCGCGTTGTGTCGTAAGTGTGAATCAAACTGTGATACTGAGAGGGCTTCACAGTCATAAACCAGACCCCAACATAGTGAACGACCACTCGATACTCTTTCAGGAGAGACTTAGACTTAGGAATATTATGAAGTATTGATTTAATGTCTGTGCCAGCTTCTGTGCTCGTATAATTTGTGAAGTTAGTTCTAGTTTGGGAGCGTCTTAATTATAAAGCTCTTCGTTTTGTATAATTAAAAACTGACGCGTTTTTCAACTACCTATAATGAATTTGGATTTCACAGACATTGTAATTGGGGTTTCATTACAATGATTATGATGAAATCGGAGTATTTTTATGTGGTACTTTCTGTTTCATTATAAAATAAATTCATTATTTTTTGGGCCCTAAAATAAGTACATTTTTTTAAGAGAGAATCTCGAAAATCATTACAATTACGTGAAAATGTGTTTTATTTTCATGAATGCACCTAAAAAAATTTACAAGCGCATAGTTATATTTGTAATTTGTAAACAGATTTGCTAGATTAAAAAATAGTGACGTTTAACTTTTTTTTAAATTAATTTTGAAATTGCACATGGTTTTGAAGATTGATTTTGCCAAATTCTGGAATATTAAGAAAGTCTTTCAGAACATTTTTATGTGTTTTTAACCAGGATCCTAGATCTGATTATTATGAGCCATCACCAATCGACTGGCGTCGCATAGTATGATTATTTGTGGGGCAGCCTATATAAGTAAAAAAATCAATCAAATCTGGGAGCTCTAATTGCTATTAAAAATATATTCTCAAATAAATCGCACCCTTTGCTTTTTTAATCGAGTATTTGTTATTTTGTTTGAATTAATTTCTGAATAACTAAATTAAACGATTAACATTTCTGATCGATAACTTATTATAGGTTTAATAAATAATATGTGAATATTCTTGCTTGTTTTATAAACAACTTTCTGCTGGGAATTTGTATTTCGATAGCAAAACTGGCGAGGTGTAAACAGAAAGTGATTGAATTCATGTTTTTGGCTGTATTTAAATATTTTTAAAGAAATGTCTCACATAAATCATTAGATTTAATTAATAAAAAAAAGGTACAAGTGCATCCAAATGCATACGACGAAACTGAATTTAGTTTTGCTACCTCAGTAAGCATTGTTGTTCTTTTGCATTTACTTTTTTCTTAACATATATTTATTTAACTAGGGAATAATAAAATTTCAGCCAAATTTTTATAAATAGAAGAAAAAATCGATATGTTGAAATCCCTTAAGAAATTATTTATGTGTCTGATTTTTAGTTTATTACATTTACTTCTATATGCATTAAATGTATGAGTTCTCGTACGTAAAATTGCCTTCTATATTAAATTTCAAATAATTGTAATGATGTAATTGGCAAATGAAATCGATTTTATATTTCTATTGTGTTCGTGTACTGGTAATTTTTTATGCTTGAACTGTATGCACATTTAAAAGACATTGTAAACAGAAATAAAATTTAATTTATTCTATGTATTTCCTTATTCTAGTAGTTTCACTGTTCTTAGGCGAAAAGCTCAATTTCAGGTCACTCAATCAATAAAAAGAATTTGAGCTCGTGTGAACCAGATCTCTTGTACCTACCTACATAGAACTGATATTTGTTATTGACTGCAAACATCAGTGATTCGAAAATAATTCTGTGTGAAGTGGAGTGATATTTTTCTTGTACGCATGCAAGGTTGGACTGACACTTTTCTATTTCCAGCAAAGTTGACGTTCATTCGAAGCCAGAAGGGCTTTCCAAATCTGCTGTACGAAAGCTATCGCTACCGAACCGATCGCAGAAAACACGATAATAAATGTTTCTGGAGATGCGTCAAGGCTCACTGTAAGGCGCGTTGCACAACGAAAGATGATCGTCTCCTAAGGAGCTGTGGAGAACACAATCATGAGCCTGAAAGGCAACTTTGGCGTGATTTTTTAAAAGTCGAGAGCAAAATTCTTTGTAATTGATTATGTTGAGAGAAATAAAAAGATAATGGTTGTAAGTAATGGCGCTATATTTTTTATCCTTTATAACTTGAAGACAACATTTTATATTTTATTAACAAAAGTTAGTTCTAGTAACTGATTTATGAAAAGTAAGTTCACATCTGTTTTATCAAAAATGTCGGTATCTCTATGCTGAGGGGATCAGAAATTTTTTTTTTTAGGAAAAGCAGGAAATTTTTAAATGTTGGTGTTTTAGTAATTTTTTAATTCAAGACTGTTAGAGAATATATTAATTACTCTATTTATTTTAAGGTCACTTAACGTTTATGGTCAATCAGCGTGGGCAGATGGTTCTTGTATACGAAGAAAATATATTTCACGTTAATCGCAGATATGAAAATACGACGTTCTGGCAGTGTATAGAATATAGAAAATTCAAGTGCAAGTGCAGGTGCATTACGACGAATAAAGGCACGATAAAACGATCAGCGATCGATCACAATCATCCTCCCAACACTCAGAAAATCAAGAAAAAAAGTCTTAACATGAAATACGTTACGAACACGCAAAACTCCTAGATTTTGAGCTTGGTTATTTAAACATGTTGTTTTTCTTTCTACTTGGGCACGTGTAATTTAATACAATTTAGGATTCGTTTTAAGTAATTGACGATGTCTTAAATTGAACAGATATTGTGAATTTTTGTTAAACAAAAATAAAAATTTGGTAAGAATAAATCAGAGTGAATATGTTTTTATTATTACGTTAGTTGATTTTAGAAGATCGTTAATAACATGATGATGATAAAGCGTTCAAATATACGGCTTGCGTACTGCTGCTAAAGTCACCCATATTTCCTTTTATAGTGTGGAAGAGGGACGGCTTAGACGACGCCATGCTCTTGTATCCAACAAAGCCAAGTTGGCTCTTTTGGGGCTAGGGTTCTAAGATATTTTTAAACGCATTTTCACCGATCGCGTACAACACGCTGTGATGAGCATTGTTTATATGCGATCGGATAATCGCTTACTGACTTTAGCAGCCGTTCGGAAGCTGTATATATATACAGCGATTTAAGAAGTTTCCAGCAATTTGGAAAAGAAATACAGAAAATGAGTGATTTATATGAACAAAATATTTTTTTAAATCAATTTAGAAATTTCACGATGATTGTCTTCAAGTTATTTCTTATGTTAAACTGGTTATAACTTTTCTTGTTCCTGTTTACAATGATGTAAATTTCTGTTTCTAGCAGTGGTGTATTCATTGACCAGGCGAGGGAAAAGGTGCTTAATTTACGAAGGCAATGTTTTTTATGCGAACCACCAAAAGGGAAAGAGCATCTTTTGGGTGTGCTCGGATTATTATAAAGTTAAGTGTCGGTGTCGCTGTGTGTCCAGCCTCAAAGGAGATATAATTCGGATTCGGAGGTCACATAATCATCCACCACATACTGATCGGATTAAAACGTGAACATGGAAGTTATATTTCCAGTATAACTTAATTTGTACATATGACGGAATAAAATGATACATTCTTGAATTATTGTATATTTTTTAAATCTTTCTAATACATTTTAACAACATACTGAAGAAACTGTACACAAAATCAAATCATAAATGAATAAGACGTATTTTGTTATTTTTTTGTACGTATACATACATATTTAATTTGTGTAGAATTATGTTTAATTGATGATAAAATTTTATACATATTATTAATATAAAAGCCTATAAAAATTAATTAAAAAAAAGAAACAATGCGACCTGTTGGGGGTGAACAACTTAATCGTATACACAAGGTGAGTCAAAAGAATAAAAATAAACTGGAATTTCTTGAAATGCTAAAATTGTGCAGCAATTAAAAAATTCTTTTATACATTACTGTTCTTAGTAATATTTTCTTGAAATAATAGTAAGTAAGTTCTCAGAACACATCTTGAAGACCGTTTTATTTTAGGTGTTGTATACATGATAAACCAGAGACGACAAATGGTATTGATCTACCAGGATAATATATTCCATGTAAATCGTCGATATGAAAGCACTATCTTTTGGAAGTGCATGGAATACAAAAAGACGAACTGCAAGTGCCGAATTATAACTTCAAACGGAAACGTTCGGAAGTTTACCTTATCACACAATCATCCACCAAACAAGGAAAAAATAAACTACCGCATATCTAGCATGAGTTATGTGCCGGCTTATCCTCAACACGTGTAAAATATTGTCGCAATGAAAATAAAGTTTGATTTCACATTGCATTTTCGTTTTAAATAATTTTAGATATAGTTCAACCACTAAATTAGGATATTATTATAATTTTAATTGGAAACGTCAAGTTATTTTAGTTTTGTTAAAAATAAATAATAAAATAATCGTGTAACTTTAGTAACACTTTCAGGTCTGCGTTTTATGACGAGTAGCAGAGGCAAGCTGTGTTTAGTTTTTGATGGATACATGTACCACATGAATAGAAAATCGAGTACAAGCTGCTTCTGGTTGTGTTCGGGCTACACGAAAAGCAATTGTAAAATACGTTGCTCGACTAAGGGAAATAAAATAGCCAAATATCCTAGCGGCATTCATAATCATCCGCCATTGTTAAGAAAGTTAGCGAAGATTTAAAAATTGATGTATGTGTTTCTTGTTAGTACAAAAAAAAGGACTGGAATTGTTAATATGATAATAAATATATATTTTTCTGTTGCATTTTAATTTTTACGTTTTTATGAGTTTATTACTTGAACTAGTGAATTAAATTGTCCATTAAACGAATTAATGGCAATTATTTTTTTAGCTAACAGAAAGCTTCGAAAGAAATTCGAATCATGCGTAACTCTTACGCACTGAAACTTCAGATCATCACAAATGAAACATGAAGAACCTTTTCATTGTTTCTACGTTGCACTTTTGCTGGATTTAAAGTTGTTTTCTTTTCCATATTGCAATATTACGAGCAAGAATCAAAATCATCGTCGTCCTTTAGATAAATCAAAATTATGCTTTCTAAGGTCAGTAAGCGATCAGCCGAACGCACACGAACAATCTTATCATGGCGTGTTGTAGATGATTCGTGAAAATGCGAACACGGTTTGCTTATACACACGATGAGATGTTCGGTAAATACGATCGTGCCGTAGTATGACCTTAGCAGATGTACGCGTATTGTATATAGAAGAAAAAGAATGTTCATTAATTTAACTTAATTTTTCTTATGAGTCGGGTAAACCACCTTTTAATCTGTTCTTAAAAATCAATGATAATTTTCAGGTCTGTGTTTTGTGAAGAGTAGTAGAGGAAACTTGGGCTTAGTTTTTGACGGATACATGTACAACGTGAACAGAAAATCCAGCACTAGTTACTTCTGGCTTTGCTCAGAATACACGAGAAGCAAGTGTAAAATAAGATGCTCAACAAAAGGAAACAAAATGGTCAAGCATCCGAACGGAATCCATAATCATCCGCCGTTGCTAAGAAAATTGACTAAATCGTAAAGGGATTGCATCTTTTTTTTTGTACGATGAAATTCGTGATTGTTAAGTTTTACCAATAAAATTTTTTCTATTGCATTTTTATTCCTTTTTAATTGGCGGAAAAAGAATTATTTTCTTCAATTTCAGAGTACTTTGAGTACTTACAAGAATAATTTTTTTGTATTGGAAGTGCTTTAGAAATCAAGCATATTTCTATGGAAATAATTGAAGACATTCGGAGTGCTTTGTTTATTAACTTATTTTAGTTATTTTTTAAAGCGGAATTCGCCATTTTTTGGAAAGAGGTTGGATTTAGTGTTTTTTTTACTTGCGTAATTAATTAAATAAAGTTTTTCTTCTAGGAAAATAGTTATGTGTGACACGTAAAAATCATGTGATGTTTTGTGTACGTAGCTGTAAGCAAAGCTTATTGAAATTTATTGACCAATGCGATTTTCAGGCTTGCGTTTTATCAGGAGCAACAAGGGAAAGCTGAGCTTGGTATACGGCGGTAACATTTTCTATTTGAATCGAAGATCGAATGCGAGTTATTACTGGCTTTGCTCCAGCTACAACACTGGGAATTGCAAAGTCCGATGCTTAACAAGAGGAAGCCAAATTGTAAAGTATCCTCAAAGTGTGCACAATCATATACCGCATCTTTACACTTAAAATGTGTTTGCCAAATCGACGTTTAAAGCGGGTGAACTTTAAGGCGTGATTTTACAGAAGTTGACATTTAGTGTTAGAATCACAGCCTACCGAAAATACCAAAGTTTTACGTATTTATAAACACGAGGAGTAAGTAAAGCAAGGTATTTATTTATTTTAGATATTTTTTTTGTAAATTCATAACTATTAGGCATCACAATCAACATCGCTGCTTTCAGTTCTTACTTAGAATAGATTGATTTTATTTACTTCAGCTTTGTAATTTTTAAAGTTTTAAAATTCCGTCGCATTCATCACTCCGTTAAGACAAATTACTTTAAGGCCTTGTTTATTCACTTTCAAGTAACTTTAACCTTCAGTTTATTCCCACAGTAACAATTATTTGTACAATTGTTACTATGACAATAAATCAGAAGATAAAGTTAATTGAAAGTGAACAAACCGACCCGAAACTTATGTATTAATAACGTTGAATAGGGTGGAGAGAAAATAGAAAATTTGCTCTAAGTTAAGTTATCCAAGTACGTAGTTGCGTTTATTTTTTTATTATACAGGTGTTCCCAAAATTATACGGCCTGATTGCAAGAAGTTATTCCTAGAATCAAAATAATAAAGAATTGTTAAAATCATTTACATTCAAATTTTTCAAATTGGAATATCTGAAAAAATTGGATATTTTTATTTATTGGAATACTTTCGCTTAAAAGTTTATTCAAAGCAATTTTTTGTAATTATTATTTTGTCGACGCACTTAATCGTCAGTTAACTTTAATCAACGTTAAATTATTTAAATGTCAAACATTAGTTTAGTAAACTGACTCTGCACAAAAAAGTTAAATCAGTGGTCAGCTATTCTAAATTTAAAAAATGAGCAAATTAGTGATTTTTTTATATATAGGTGATACAAATATTTCTTTTTCTACAACTGTATCTAAAGCTGTGTTCGATTTGCATTTTAGTTCAATTCAAGGTAAGTGACAATAGGAGAATGGCAAACCGAGACCTGTAAAGTACAATTTCTATCACTAAGTGGTATAATGCAACGTTTAAAAGGATAACTAACAGTATATTATAACCGTACATTACATTCGCAGATAATGTATAGTACAAAATTCAAGCTTGTGGAATTACTTGCACTCGCTGCTACGCAGCTCGTGCGCAACTTTTCCACGCGTGCACAATATGGTACTTAAAGCTCTCGTTATATAATATACTATTTAAAGAACATATTTTTCTGCATTCAATAATGTTCTGCAGTAAGCAATTTGGAATTAATAGAAAAGAATTTATAAATAAATTAATTAGTAATATTTTTTTATTAATTGTAGTAACAAGGGGTAAAAGGATTTACTTTAACACTATCCCATGCGATTCCTCCCCTACGTTCACTAAGCAAAGCTACTTCCTTTATATCCTTGATTGAAAAATTCTTAACTAATTTAAATTTAGCGATAATTAAACGCGTTGGTTTGCGAATTTGTTTGTTCGCTTTGTGACTGTATCGCCACCGCTCTAGTTTGCGCCTCGCTTTATGCAGCATTCAATACGTCTGAAAAAAACTTGCCGGAACCGAAACTTAACGTAATGTTCATTGCCTGATAATGTGAATCCAGCTTAACAGTAAAAAGTAATTAACCTACTAATTAACAATTGTTTACCGGATTTTTCGTGTTTATATTTGGTTATCGAATATGCACAAATTATTGGTACAAAAAGCTTTTTCAAAAAATCAATAAAAATGTTTTCCATTTGGTGCGTACTTTTTGGCCGTCCACTGTATATATGAAAGAAAAATTTAGTTAAACATATAAAAAATGTTTTTGGCTGTACGAGCTTCGACTCGAACGAAAAAAAAAGCTAATGGTTCTAACCTATGGCTTATTTGAGCATATTTTTAATGAAAAGCTCAAGTTGCGACATTGCAAAATCGCTTTTCGACCTAACACTGTATGAGGATTGACATATTTTTTAAGTTTTATTTATGAAATATTTTCTTACAATTTGGCTGACAATTTTTGGAACACCTGGTACACAAAAAAAAAACTATTTTGGTTTGATAGAATACAGTAATGTAGATTTATAAACTGTAAGCTAACTGTTTACAGTTGCATGATCACTGTTTACTTCGTTACAAATTGTGCGACACCCTTGTTGTGTCTTAACTAAATATATGTACAAATGTAACTTAAAACAAAATTAGTAGAAATGGAAAGTTATAATTAATTGCAATTTACATAACAAAAAATTAAATTTTATTTCACTTATGATTATTATTATTATTATTACAAATTAACACTAGGTGAAATTGAGGCAATACCTGTAATAAAATCGTACAAAATAATTTTTGTTTTATTTTAGATTATAATATTAACTTTGTCCTGTTACAGCCATTTTATGTTTAATTCATTTTAAACTAAGTTTTGGAATGGAAGTTCAAATAAGAAAAAATGTTTATTAATTTCCATTACAAAACATGTGAGTGAAACTAAAATATAATTTAAAATATTAACTAAAACCACGTTTTCTTAATTTTTTGGAATTTGTTTTCAGTCGTAGTAGGCTATGGCTAGCAAAAAAAAGGACGTAGGACGAAAATCTAAAATTGATCTTAAAAAATAAAAAAAAAATGCAGGGGTGTGTAGAAAAGAAATGAAACAAAGTGTATATCTATAAACATATTTATTTTACTTATTTATACTGTTGTAATATTCTTCTTCAAGATCGTAAAGGTCAGCCGCCATGTCATCCCTTAATGACATTAATTTCTGGTCGCATTCTGCTTGCTTAGTTCTGCAAAGAAAGTAAATATGTTAAACAATTTTGTGTTAGTCTTTTCTGCTACTGTGAAGTCGTACAGGCAAGAAAGCAAAAAAGACAAACATTTAAAAAACAGAACATTTGAACACAAACACCTACCAATATATAATTATATAAACTTTAGAAATGTAATGAACAATATTAAAAATTGCCAACTAAAATATATTTCCGGACTATCGGGTTTCGGACGTATCAAATTAAAAATAAACTTTATTTTGATCTCCCCTCGCCACCCTTTCATTATGAGGCACCTTGCATAACCTGTTCAAAAAAATAGACAGATTTACTATGCGATAAATTATAAGATTTCACAGAATTTGTACTTTAGTAATAAATTATTGATAGAGTTTGAGTTTTAACTAGCAATTATATTACCTACTTTCCAATTAGGTACTTCTGTTTATCTATTCCAGGATTATCTATTAAAACTGCCTTTTTGGCACTTAATATGCGAATGCTTCAGCTACTGCATAAGAGGACGGAGGAAATCAAAAAAGGTCAGTTGGAATACATTGTCTTTGTGTATTTGAAATACATCAGATTATCTCTGGACTAACTCCGAGTACCTCACAGGTGCAATTGGAAAGTGCTTTTCACATAATTCAAAACGTTATGTTTTAATAGAAAGTAAAAGTCAATTCGTTACCTAAATAATTTTGAATTTTGTGCTATTGCTTCGTTTACTGAGGGAAAGTCATTCAAAATGAGGTACTGCTTGATATCGGACACCAATTTCATCAACGATTCACCTGCACGAACAATATTGGCAGCACGCACGTGCATTTCGTATGTGTCTTGTTCACACTGAGTCATCCTTGATAATTGTGTGTCGTGTTCGCCCTTTGCTAATTTAATCGTTTCTGCAAAACTAATTATTTACAATGAATAACACGAACATAACCTCACTTTTACCTTCGAAGTTTTCGAGCATACTTTTGACGTCGTCTTTCAGTCTTGTGCGATAGGACTTCAATAGAGCCTCTTTACTTTGTGGTAAAGTTCTTTGCCCAGACATTTATTTGAAAGAATTAGTTTGCTTCAACAATTTCGCTTACGTTTAATTTGAGGTTAACTATGCAGTCTTACCAACTGATATTTTCCGAATTAAATAAGCATGCCTATGGAATGTTTTGCCGATAACTTTGAGTATTTTAAGTCGGGAAGATTTAATAACATGTATTTTAATGCGTAAGTTAACAGATGTAGAAAATTTACTAGTTAAGTTGTTTGTTAATATCGACTCCTGTTAAGTGGCGTCATCTAGCGGTGATTTTCATAACCAAATTAGGGGTGGCTTCTACTTTTTAAATTTTCAAATTTATTTCTTATTGTAAAATGACAGTTGTTTAAAGAATTCACTTAATTATGATACATTTGCAGTTATGCAATAAAAGTTTGTTGTGTTTTTATTGTAGGCATAAATTTCGTACAAAGAGAGCTGAATAAAACTGGGGTAAAATTGCTTACTTTGCAATAAGAAAGCGCTTTATACATTGTTTGTAACATTTCTGCATCGGTGAGCAATAAATACAACGAAATTCAATAAAATCTACACGTGCATTGAGTGGGAAGTGCTCTTGAAATTTATAAAACTGTCACGTGTATTGCGCTCCGGTTTTCCAGTCCAGTCCGGGGTCAGTAGGGAAATTGAGGGAGCCACTGTTGCCATTTCCGCGGTTGCGAAAGTAAGTTTCCCTAAAGGCTCCCACTTCGCGAGACTGTACAGGTAAAATAGTGGGAAAGAGATCAATATACGAAATGGAGTGCTGCTGAGAGTGACTCGCTCGCGGACGTGCTCTAGTAATGTGCATTTTCGTGCGACAATTTAATATGAGGCACGAGCTTTGAACTTTAAATTGGTTGACTGAAAATGTTGACGATTAATGTGATTTTTTTTCGTGTTTTTCTGAGTTTAACCCTGTGATGCAACATGCACATTGCCGGGGAGGTGTGCCCGTCTCAAGCTGAATACCCCGTGGTTCGGTACTAAGCCAATTATTTTTTTGTTTCTCTTTCGTAGTAATTTTTTCTCAACACGATGACATGAATATATGCAGCTTTAAAAGACATTTTCAATTAATTTATCTATTCTTCGATTGGAATTTATTTGAAATATGAAATAATGGTAAGTTTAAATGTTCTTAAAAAAAAAACTATTTTCATTTTTAATTATTATTATTTACTTTATTTCAGTGAATTGCACGTAGATGTTTACAAACCCCATCAACTTGTTTTTGCGTAAATAGTTATTGTATGGTACATGTATATATTTAAAATATCGACTGTATTAAACCGGAGTTCCAATTATACCTAAAATAAATTTGAAAATTCAAAATAAATTCCTCAATTTTTTACTATGAGATTATTTTGATTTTAGTTTAAAAAGTATCCGAATTTCCTTTGTAATTAGTTTAATCATTTGATAATTAACTTGCACATATTTCAATAAAAGTAAAAATTTCTAATTTGTGGTATTTAGGATGAATATTAAATGAACCCATTCCAATAATTGAAATTCTTTGTCGAATGAATAAAAAAAGTAGAATAATTTTCACTTTAGTTTTAAAATTGTAGTTTTATTGTTGAATGTTTCTCTAAACAGAAAAACTTCTTTCTTAATTGAATTTTAATATTGTTTTAATATGTACTTTCTAATTAATACTTAAAATAACAATATTAAGTTTCATTTTCCTTATGTTGCAAAATACAAACGAAATTAAATAGAACATTTCGCACGAAAGCTTTCGAATTCAACAGTTAAGTAAACTTACGAAAAATTAATTAAGTTTCATTTCCTTTTTGGCTCAACAAAGTTTTCTTTTATAATAAAAAAGGTCTGAAAATGATGTGACATAAATTACTTCACCAGGGAACTTTAAAATCGCTTATTTACCTATTTAAGCTGTATCGGTTGATAGGTTCCTCAAGATTGAATTCCGGAGATTGGAACTTGAAACCTGAATCAACTAATACATAGAACGAAACGTAGATAAGTGAACTATTTTAAATGTGTCTAACGAAGTACTTTATAAGTTTATGTCACAATTTTTCCAGTAATTTTTCATTAAATAGGAAAGGAGAAAGCAATATTATTTTATTATGATATATTTTTCCAATAATAATAGTTATTTATTGTATTAGAATTGCGCCTGGCCTAATAGTGGAATAAAATTACTTTATCAAAACTTTATTCCACTAGTGCAACTTTTGATAAAGCGCACAAATTCGTTTGCGAAACGTCAAGTAAATACTTAATATGCTTTTGCTCGATCTAAAGTTATTTTCTTTTCATTATGACTTTAGAAGTTGAAATGTGGAGAATAATTATGGGCCAATTATGATAAACAATGATGCGTGTTCATTATGGGTTCCTATTCAAATTTCTGCTTGAATGCTGACATCTTTTATGTAAACTTTATTTTCCTCGGAAGAGAAAATAGTAAAGCTCACGTTCATCATCCATGAGAAAAATATTTTCGTTAGTCCTCTTGACTTTTTGATAATTAAGATACATGTTTAGGTATGGGAGTGCATTTTTGGAATCGCAATATAATTCTTCGTAAATTCTGAGAATAAATAATACTGTTAAAAATAAAGAATTTTTTGTATTAATTTTTTACCGATGCTTAAAAAATAAAGAAAGAGAATGAATACCTGATATTACGCCAGAACATCCTGAAAGTAATGAAGCTTCCCCGGGGATGTTTTGAACAGAAACATCTTCGCTAGATTAGTTAATTATTGGAAAACTATTCAAAGCGGCTTGAAGGAACACCTCGATTTAAAATAAGATTTTCCTACAGTTTTAGGTAGTTTGCTTTAAGTGAAATAATCCAGACGAACTTAACTTGGAGGAAAGCCCTTGCATAAATCTAGCATTAAAATGGTAAAGTATTTAAAAAGCAAACCATCTCATTGTGAAAATAAATGTTTGAAAGAGATCGAGATTCCTCCAGATCGCGTCAAAAGTTCTTTTTTTAATCGAAGGAATAAAGAAACTAGCACTTAATTGTTGGTATAGCTACCATTTAGAAGCTTTCAACTACAGGGGATGGACTTGTTTCGCGTGATCACACCAAGCGTGTCATGATGGGAAATCGCACACTTCCTTTGAGAAAAGCCGGATATTTTCGCGCTGTTTTTCGCAATTGTTAGTGATAAAGCTCAGCTTGACTTTTCCATCTTAAAATCGGGTTGTTTACTTCACTAGATTCAGGTTTAACGATCGTTTACGAATAAGGTTTTTCTTCAAAATTGCGTCTTTCGAGGGAAAATGATAAAACTAGTATTCATTTCCATCAATTTCGCATATGATTTGTCTTATTAATTAAAGCAAGATTTAGACCTTTTCCAATTAAAGGTTTGTATTTTAATAAAGTTCAATAAGTACCTAGTTTTTTGTTTAACATATCAAAATACGTATTTCCAGAGCTATGGCTTACTAACACCTTCAATTTTATAAATGTAAAATGTAAAAGCTACATCCGAATTTAAGACAGCTTTAGGTTATTGTTACTGAATAATTAAATAGCGAAACTCTGTACGTAAATATTATTATAAACGTTTTCAAAAATGATGTAATGAATTTATTAAAAGTGCTTCTGTACGCGTAAGCGAACTTAAGAAAACAATAATGTGTTCGTTCTACTTAGTAGGATAGTAGTCAGAGGGCAAATTGAAAGTTTACTCTTGTCCGAGCTCTCGCAAAACTTTATTTCCTCCATCAGGGCTGCTAAAATGTTTCGAAACAGTTACAATTGAATTTAGTCTTTAAGATTTTTACTTACATCTATCTCAGTTTATTTAAAGCTAATAGAGCTCACTCGATGCTAATTAAGTTACTTAAAACTGTAATAAATTTATCTTAAAAGAACTACAGTTTTTTTTATCTAATAATTACTGAGCGGAATCGAATATTTCATTCGAGCGAGGCGGCAAACGTTTACGGAGTATATCGCATGTAGTAAACCAAATAAACCAAATCAAACTGCAAGCGCTTCAATAGATACGTGTACGGACTAGAAAATAACTCAACCAATTGAGGGTACGCTTTCATAAAGCAAGGGTAGGTCCAATATCTAGTTGGTTTATTGTTCACTTTTTATAGTTTTAAAAGGACACAATTCAGCGGTGACATATGTAGGCGGTTTGGAATAATATATAATTGTGTCGCAGACATTTTGAAAGAAAATAAATAATAATAATGCTAATGATAATAATTAAAGAAAATAAAGAATACTTCGCCTATTATTGAAATAACACTGGATGCTATTTGGATACAAATAAAATCTGAATACTAATATGATAATTGCAACTTGCCGCTCGCGTTTCTCGGGTTCACGAAGCACCAAGCTGAAACAAAATATGAAATTCCGTACAGTACTAATAAGGTAACTAATTAATTATTACCATCACTCATGTGTCTCTGACCTACAAGGATTTGACATAACAAAAGCTACGTGTGATTTAAACCCTCTTAATCCAACAAAAACAATATTACCTTCATTGATTGTGCCACGACGGGCAGAAATGATTCTGATATAAAGAAAACAATACCTATAAAGGTCTTATTAAACAAAATATCTTCGACTATGATTAAAAAGTTCGACTCCATGCAGAATATAGTACAGCATTTACTGACATAGCAGAATAGTAAGCAGCTTAAAGCTGAGCAGGTTGTTAACGAAAATCGCAACTTACGCAGTGAAATATCAAGTTTGAGGTATATCGGACTTACCAGATTTGCTGCTATAAAGAGCCGATGGTCATTATAAAGTCTAAAAATCCTAAACGAAAGAGCATTGCTAACAAAAGATCGTTATAGATGCCAAGGAACTAGAAATCCAAAGGCAATCTTTTGTAGAATGCAGCGGAATTGAACAGTGAACACGTTAAGCAGAAACTAGGTTTTAAATATGAAGTTAAAATCTTGAAGTCTTGAAAAAAAAATGTTCTACAGAAGTATAGATTTCATCCAAAATCAAAATGTATTTATTGTTGTTGGTAAATTAAACGGTCCTCCTTTTTTTACTATTTCTGAGGTAGATTGTGAAATATTTAGAAACTGTTTACAAAAACGTTTCGAAAACATTTTATGGCATCCTTTTACAGTTTGAATACATCAGACTGTGTCGTTACCAAAGACAAACTCCAGATGAATATAAATAAAGTACGTTTCTCATGCTACTTGGTGTGAAAACTGTCCTATCCTATGAAACTAGAAAGTGCTAATCTAAAAATTAACTACATCCGAGTTTTTTAGTTGATCACCAACCCAATAAATAGCAATCACTACAATATAAATAGAATATTTTAATGTTTATTCGGTTGTTAGTAAGAAAAAGAACGTACAACTCCGTTACTTCCTCAAAATATTCAATGTAAATGAATCGGGACAGGTATTATTGGATGTGGGTATTAACAAGTGGGCCAAAGATTTGAAAGGTATTAATTGAAGGGTTGTTCGGCAAGGTTGGGAAGTTGTTTTGTTATATGCCTTACTTTTTCGAGAAGTGATGGCTCTATGATTGTAGAAGGTACAAAATTAGAATTATAAAAGAATCGCTTATGGTTTATGGATTTATAGAGAGCATTCGATACAAGAAATGACAATATTTTGATGCAAAAGTTGGAGAAATTTGGCTATGCAATGGCTGAAGTTCTATCCGAGTTCAGTATTCCAATGGAACTCAAGAATCTTCTTTGCGAGCTGTTGGTGTGCCACAAGGGACTATATTGGGACTACTTTTGTATTTAAATGATTTACCAATAACAGATGTCCGTAATGTTTATAATTATGACAACGATACGACCACAATAATTGCAGAAAAATGTAAAAATTAGCAATCAGCGCTCCATATAATAGATATACTACATCAAAGCCGAAATAAATAACAACGAGATAACTTAAGTTACGTAAAGAACACAAAATATTGTCGATTCCATCTCGAAATATTTAAAAGTTTAGAAAACTTGAAGGAAAAGAAAATTTGAAAAAGCGTCAAGGTTTTTAACAACAAAGAATCTCAATATTATTTAAATCGTTTACCTATAAAATTATAAACGAGGCAACCTATCCTACTTCTGTAGACTACTTAATTATTTAAATATAAAATCTGCTATAAAACAAAAACAAATTTAATAATTAATGCCAAAATACAGTGAAAATATAATTGTCCTTGTGAGCTAATCTCATGATTTATTTGGTCCTTTTTCGAAGCATTGCATTAAATATTTCATTCGGCGTATCCTCCAACGTGATGGTTCAACGAAATGGATTACGTATGCCCGGCTGAAGGATTATTCAAGAACTTCCTTCGTCGCTCTTTCGTGCGATTACGTCGGGGATAAACACGATTTTCCTATTTCTCATTGTTTCCAAAGGTCTCCGTTCAAGTGTTAAGCGATTTCCTAAATTTAATTTGCGTTTAAACTTAATTGTCCTTTCAACGCAGCACCTGAATGAATCGCAAAGATTTACTTTGCAGCGCAATTATCGAAAGACAATCTGCAGTGATTGTTCAATTAGTTTCTTCAGAAAATCGACTTTGTGAATTGATGGTAGGCGTCGAGGAGCAATTGTTGAAATAAATTTATGAAATGAATGAGTAGGAACGCATCGCTCCTGGTACCATGCAAAAATATTAATAATTCACTTTACTTGTGTGCAGAGGTTTTGTTTAAATAAAAAAGTTTAATGAAACTGCCAGGAATGAGTTTCATGCATGTTCTTATTCGAGTTAATAGGAAGAATTTTATTTAAAATGTCTGAAATGTCTGAAATGTCTTGGACCGGATACTTTATTACTTAGATTGGATGAAAGAACAAAAATGAGAAACACAAAATTATTTGAAATGTTTTCAAATAAATGCTGCATACAAAAGTGCGAACGTTCGGAGAGGAGAAAATTGTTAATCCATTTTAAAGAAAATAATTTAGAATATTTTCAAAATAAAAGCAAGTAGTGAACGAATACAAATGAAATTTAAGAAACTTTAATGTTTTTGATCGTGAAGAAACATAATGAAACTTTTAGGGCTTCAACACTTTAGTTGCATTATACTCTGTATCGATTTCGTACCAAATTGTTCTTGTTGAAAATGGCTTCAAATTGGAATTTGGATTCTGCGTCTGCATTGATAATAAATAACTATTCATTAAAATATTGTCGGTAAGTGTATAAAAGGGTGTTTTAATGTTTTAATATTCCAGAGTGTTCGGTGAAATCAATAGTAAAATATTTTACGTCCAAACGATTAATTTAATTAGTATATGTTTGCGCTCTGAAATGTGGAATATATTTTGGAGGGAATGAAAATGTATTATTTAGAAAATAATACATTTCGCATGAACGAACATGTAATAACATATAAACGCTTTTGAAATTTATGAAGTTACAACGCGAGAGCAACCTCATTAATCTGTCACTTTCGTCTATCTTTTCGTATAAAATTTTCTTGTCTGCTGCTTATCAAACAATTCGCATCTCCCCTTTAATCAATAGCTGTTTATATCTTACATCTGCGATTTTTCTTCTAATCCTCTTTGTGTTATTTGCTATCTTGAATTCGGCCAACCCCCAGTCTGATTAATCGATATTCATTTATACCGCTCATCTCCATAGCTCTTCTTTTGATCATCTTGAATGGGGTTCCTTATAATCTTGGCGCCGGTGAAAACATAATCAGAAAACTGCCTAATTTATATTAAGACGAAACGTAATTTTATTACTTGATATTACGTCCGGGGGGATGAAAGGGTGAAATTCTGTATAAACACCGTGCCGAAGTTAAACTGATTTCGGTAAGAATTTCGTTGGGTTCTCGCTTCTTATTTTATTATTTGCCGAGATATTTAATTTGGAATACCCCTTCGTCGTTCCTATGCGGCGTCCGCTACATTACCACGGTAATTTCATTCACTATATAAATTCGCTTAGGTATAGTAAACAGTGTAACAGGGGACATAATTTAATAACCGAATTCATAAACTCGTTTCGCATCTCAGAGATGAATTTTGTAGCGGATTTTATTCCTCGTCTATCCGAAGCTTTGCGTTGTTAATCGACGTAAAATTGCAAATAGATAAGTAGAGTCGCTGCTGTTTGTGTTGTAAAACTTTTGACATTTAAAACATTCATTAGGCGAGGTAAATTGCAAGGAAATCTTGCGCTATTTAAATTGAATTTTAATTCTAACGTGCTCCCTTTTCCAGGTTTGGAAGCTCCGCCATTAATTTTAAATGAAGTCCCGTACACTATTTAAAGTACTTTCCTATTAAAAACAAATTGAAATTGAGAGTGAAATTTTCAGTAGATCATTAGAACTTTGATCCTTCAAGATTCGAAATTTTGATTTGGAATTCATCTGAGAAAATGGGCCCCCAATGAGACATCTAGGAAGTAGCTGAAAAACTAGAGTAATTTGGATTCCAAAATGTCATTAACTTTCTTCCAATTTTTTCCTATAACTTGGATAATGTTAAGTGAAGAAGCAAGGAAGGGTTTTTCATGGAGTCTTTCGAAACTTGGAAGACCTAGGTTAGGAAGTTATGTTTCCTTAGAATTCATTAAGTAAAAGAAAAAAAAAGTAAGAAGGTAAATGTAATATATACAGACAATTCAATTAAATTAATTTAATTATTAAGTCTTTCTCTTATTAAACTGTTCTATAAATGTTAATTCACACTTCAGTTATAAATTGAATTCGGTCGCAGTTCATCGTTTTTAATCATTCCACAGTTCATCATATTTTTTTTTGATTTATGAAATTAAATCCGACAAATGTTCTCGCATCGCTGCGCACATACAAACATAGGCAATTACACAAATGCATTTCCAATTTTGTTTCCACAACTGATGACCTATGGCCTTTGGAACTGTAACGTCCAGCAATGCATAGCGAATACCCTGCGGACCTGCCGGTATTTACGACGTTTGCGTGATTAAAATCGAAGTGGCGTTTTGAAACCGTATTGAATTTCTTGGACGGCGACCGTTTTCTTACGTCCGGAAATATTACATTCAAACTTCAACGTTGCCGTCTCATTTAACCCTCTTCAACTTGTTTAAGGATGTCATAGGAAAAAAGATCCGCTCGTACGTCACCGTTGAATTACTAAAAGACGAAACTCGTCTCGGCTTGTGACGCTATCAAATTCAGAAGCAAGACGTACAAAGAAATATATACAGGATGATTAAAAAAAGTGTAATCCAAACAAGTAGTTACTCATTTGAATTTTAAAATGATTCTACAATTGGCTATTATGTTTTATTTGAAATATAATTCTGCGAAATCGAAGGGAAAATTGGGTAAGGTATGGTTAATATTATTAGCCAATGAGAGATTACGAAGGATCTAAAAATGAAATTCGGAACCAATTTAATATTTTAGTTCTTCCGCTTTGATTGATATATTTGGGTCGGCAATCCGTAATTCGTAAATGCGAATCGATCGGTAAGGGGTAGAGATTGGGATTGTTTGTAAAATCGAGTTCTTTATATTCTATCTGATTTTTTATTCCGCTGTTACGTAACGATTCTCATGAAGTAAATACGTCTTTACTATCACATACAGATACAGAGTCTACATAATCCAACAGAATAAAAAAAAGGAATTGGCGAAGGTCCACAATCGTTTTAAAGGTCTCTAAACGATTGTGTGGTTCGTCCTTTTACGATTATAAAAGCGTGTAGAATTAAACAAAATTGAAAGAGAATTTGGAAAAGTGAAAGTTTACAAATGAAGTAAAATCAGTAAGTTAACAGTTCCTTTATAAAGTACACTTATGTGCTGATGGAAATAGCAGTTCATTCATAAAAAATATTGTATTAATTATAGCAGATGAAGGACTGGTACCAAGACACCTCTTTGAGATATCCTGTTTGGGTTCAAATGGTATTGTAGTTCTTTAAGTGAGGAATAATATTAGAGATGTTATAAATAGATTTCAAGGAGCTACTAACATCATCTCTTATTGATTAAGTACAAATTTGATTTGGATAATTAGAGTTCAAGAAGAGGCAAAGTTACATTGTCGTGTATAGGCCGTCTACACAACAGAAACGATTCTCTACTTTTCAAGAAATATTTAGCAGTAGGTCGTTTAAGAGGATTTCAACAAAAGAATGGATAAGGAATTCAAACGGCTTAGATAATAAAGTTTCAAAACCGAGTATGTACTTAGAGATATTCCTTTGTTCAGGCTTTTTGAAGTGATGAAAGTCTAGAAAAGTCGCTGGGAAAACGATACGAAGAGGATAATATCGTGCAGCGTTTTAACGCTATGAAGTGTCTAAAGAATCTTGAGGAAACATTTGCAGACAGAGAAGATGACGAAAAGTTTATAAAAAAAGACTGAAATAACAAAAGTACAAGAAAGAAAATTAAGTTTGTTTCAATTGGTGTTCCTTTACTCCAAAAAGTATATGCAGGCAAACTCTTAGATTTTTAGAACAAAATAGAATTCAATGAAGATGTGATCTTGCATGGCAAGATTGGTTGAAATTGTTTTCAAAGCGAAATACGGCATTTCCAAACATAAAGCTCAATTTCATTAAACCCTGCTTGAGTTCAAAAACTCAATAAAATCCTAGTGTAATTTGTTGCACGTTGATAAAGTCAAGAAGCTATGTGACGGGTTGAAATCATTAAAACGTGGCATTCGCATGCGAGTATATCCGGAGGATCTGTCTATCTGGTGTACAAATCTAACCAAAAATGTATCTAACCTCCTCGATGTCCCCACCAGACATACTCACATGTGACATACTCACATGTGAAGTGGTCATTCGAGTATCATGAGGATCAAAATCTTGTCATGTAACAAAACAGGCTTTAGAAAACTATCTAAAGGGTGTTTTAATATAGCTCTTAATAAAGTTTGTCAATAATATTATCGTCAGCGGATTTAGAGCAACGGGTCTTTATTAAAACTAACGCCACTCCTGAAGAGACAGAAACCCGTGTGAGAGTGTGAAAACTATACAACTCTCAATAGATTCTCTCTGAATTAATTATTACGAAATATAATATTATATACAACTTCGAATTCTCTGATTCCGAGTCCCAAAGTTTTGTGAACCAAGACAAATAATCCGCTTCAAATCTACAAAATATTGACTTGGGTTCAAAAGGGGAACAAACGCTGGAAAAAGTCCTAACAATGTTAAAGGATTTGTAGAAACATTTCCTAATTCTTCACTTTGGGCTTCAGATAAATCCCAAGATGAGATTCCTTTGGTAAACAAAAGATTGCGTGAAGTTTCCCGTTTCAGTCAGTGGAATGAATGGTTTCTGCCGCTTCGCTTCGTAATGACGATTTTAAATGATGAAATTTTTGAATTGAAGAGGATCATGAATATTCCTGATATAATAAAATATTCCTGATATAATAAAATCACGTAGATTTCTCTGGGTAAGCGAATCACAATTAAGGCTCAGAATTTGTCGAACTTTCAGTTAATGTTCTTAATCCGTTCAAAATTTGTTAACCGTGTCAAATCTGATTAGTAAGTTAGTTGCATTGCCTCGAAATAATAATCATTTTCAAAAGATTCTATTTCCTTACTGGGAGTAGGAGGACTATCTTTTTTATATTCGATTTTATATTGATTTTTACAAAATGAGGACAGAGATGGTTCTAGTACTGTTCGACGTAATTTGCTCGGAATTTGAATTATTTTCTATGAATTCAAAAAATCTCTCGATTCTTCACTTTAAATTCTCTTTTGACTTTAAGAGCTTTTATAGATTCTGTTAATATTTGCCAACTGCACGTTTGTAAATATAAATTAAGAACTTGATCTGCGTGTTCTGCTTGATATTTTTGTCTTTTTTCTTCAAATATTCGGCTGCGAAGGACCAATGTTTAATATACAATTGAAGGGTCGTGAAAGAAGTCCGTGGCGACGATCTTTAATATTTATTAAATTATTCTCGCCTAAATAAAACTCAGGTTTACTTGTCTTACTTCATCTTATCAGATGAAAAATATTTTTTACTGTTACAATTGTAAAAGATTATTTATTAAAGTTCTTTTTTTACAATACAATACAATACAATTTATTTTATTTCAAAGCAATCAAATGTTTGAAAAACGTCAAAATAACAGTTACGGTAACAGTCTACAAGTCTAAAGTGCTATGGTTTTCCAAAGTTATTCTTGTAATTTAAAGTCATCGTCCTCGAATTCATCAAGGGTGTAGAAGGCCATGTCCAATAGAGATATTTTGACTTTGGTTTTAAATGCACTCGCGTTCAGAGATTTTAGTTTTCCCGGTAGTTTATTGAAGAATTTAATAGAAAAATGTCTGGAACTGTTCTGTGTTCTGGTGAGTCTGCAGTGTAAAGTTCTAACATCGTTGTGTCGACGTGTGTTTTAATTGTGCACATCAGTTCCTGTCACAAGACTATTATTATCATAATTTGCTTTAGCCCAGATTAGACATACCAATATGTATGTGCACGGCAACGTGAGTATCCTCAGTTTCTTGAATAGCGGCTTGCAGTCGTCTCTGTAGGCTGCTCCGGCCAATATTCTAACAGCTCTTCTTTGTATTGCAAAAATTCGGTGACTCGCCGAAGAGTGTCACATGCCAGAATGCCATAAGACATTTGTGAGTGGAATAGGGCATGATAGGCTATTTTAACCGTGTCTGCCGATGCGGACCTTATGAGATTGCGTAGGAGGAATGTGGTTTTGGATAATTTCTTTGTGAGATGATCGGCGTGAGTTGGATCTATCCACACCCCTAGAAATTTTGCTGTGGCACTTGTATCTTTGATAGGTTCAGGTACAGTTTTAAGAGTTAGCAGCATGCGCTCCGTCTTGTTATTGTTTAAGCATAGTTTATTTGACAGAAACCATTTCGAGGCGTTGTTAATATTATTTCCATGAATATTCAGTAGGTCATTTAATACTTCAGCATTGTTGGTCATCGTGGTGTCGTCTGCATACTGAACAGTGTTGGCATTTATACAGTCTGGGAAGTCGTTGACAAAGATTATGAATAGCAGAGGGCCAACAATGGATCCCTGGGGCACTCCGCATGTTATAGGTAGTTCTTCCTAAAGCATCCCTCCGAAGCTGACGCATTGCTTCTGGCCAAAAAGGTAGGAGGTAATTAGTTTACAACTCTGCGGAGCAAAATTATATGCATACAACTTACGTACTAGAATTGTGTGTGACACGCAGTCGAAGGCATGGCTAAGGTCCATAAATGATGCAAGTGTATAGTTGTTTTCCTCGAAGTTGTCAAGGATACCATCCACAAAGTCCATAATGGCCTGTACCCCTTCTAAATCCATATTGAGTGTCAGAAAAAAGTTCATTTTCTTCAAAACCTGTGATTATTTGTTCATTAATAATGGCCTCAAAAACTTTGGATACAACCGGTAGAAGTGTTATCGGGCGATAGTTGCCCATATCGTTTACGTCACCTTTCTTATGTATTGGAATACATTTTCCCATTTTTAGACAATCAGGAAAAGTACCCTCTTTTATGCACTGGTTTATTAACTTTGTCAGCGGTATTATAATCGGGGTCTGTATATATTTCAGCAATGTGATGCTGTAGCCGTAGATATTTTTACTATCTTTTCGTTTTAATTTACGAATTACATCGCGGACTTTTATGGGTGAAACCGCCTCGAAATGAAAATGTTTCTTGGTGCTGATTGTTCCTGCCATGTACGTTAGGGGGTCTTTGTTGCACCGGGGAAGATTGTTAAGGGTCTCGTTTTATATGTTTACAAAAAACGAGTTAATTTCGTTCGCATTTACAGTGCATAACTCTGTCGGGTTGTTGGCCGTTCTTTTTTCATTGATGAATTTCCAGAGCGCTTTGTTGTTGTTTATAGTGTTTTTAATGAATTTATCATTGGCGACTTTTTGGGCTTCTTGGATGCGTTGTTTGTATTTATACTGATAAGAGTTTTTTAAGTGCTTCAGTTCCAACAACTGTAGTTGTTTGCACACTTCGTTCATAAAATTTAAATTTTCTTTCATCGATTTTAGTTCTTCGTTGAACCAATTTTTATGGCAAGGTTTTTTCCTTTTATCACACAGATTATTTTTTTACATAACTACCCTCTTTTCTCTGTTTTCTTGACATATTGTTACGTTCAAGCCGCCAATTAAATTTCAACCTGGTCACTCTAACTTCTCCATTATTCCAGTAAATTTCGAGTCGAACTTCAAGTGAATTAAATTCAAAGTATCTACTTTAGGCACGGTTGTAGAAAAACGTAATTACATTTACATTACATAACCAGCAAATCGCGACTAGTTTTAATATTCGAACAAATTATGGGCTCAGAGCGAATTAAAAACGTAAGCCAAGTTTTACGTTAACGTTTCACGTAGCGAATAAAGTTGTTATTTAGGGATTATCGTAAACATTTTTGGAAAATCATTTTAAAACAACCAGCATGTTTGGAAACTAACGTGTTTGGAAACTGAACGAATAATTCAGGTGATTGTTTGCCGAGAGGACAAATCTAAATGTAAAATCTAAATTGAAATTTTCGCTCTAAAATAAATTTCCTTTGTTCTGCGAAGACGAGGACAAACGGACAATAGATATCCTGCGGTTTCATATTTAATTAATAAAAATAAAATATTTGACTCTACGAAGCATTTAGGTTGTAGCTCCACCAAAATTAATTAACCAACTATTTCTTTGTGATGACATGTAAAATTAATTCAACCTTGGCGTTTCTTGTATTTGTTTAAATGGTTCTTAAAATTTTTACGCCAACATAAAAATTAATTGCACTTCGTTCTAACAATGATTTTCTTGAGCAGTCTCGTTTTCTTTTCGTCCAAAATTTAAGTCTGGGATTGTGTGCCTAAATGAACAGCTCTTTTGCTGTATCATCTGCGAGCTCCCCTTTATTGTTTTGAAGATCTCAGAAATATTGTATAAAATATGCATTTTTGATAAACCTGAATGTGACTTTTAAGCTCTCGAGTCTCGACACATTTCTTTTTTATGATCTGCGACTAGAATAGTGCACTTGAGATAAAATCGCATGGAAATATTTTTATCTCGCAGAAACTTCATTGTTAAAGCGCACAGAATCTTGCAGTGACAAGCTGACAGGGAAATTTTCTTATCTAAAGAGACATCATCCGCGCCCTGAGGGTCCACTGGATACTGTGTAACGAACGTGTTCTCCTCAGAAATGCGGTTTAGAGCCGTCCGCCATTTTGGTCCTGATAAAGAAATTAAACAAAGGTGGCTCGCTTCCAGGAAGGGAAGTTACTAAAGCCATGAGAACTTTGCGTTTATTTTAATGCGTGCTTTCACTCGGCACTCTATTTCAAAAGGCACTCACAGCAAATGCACAGAAATAATGGATTTTACGTTGGAAAGGTTTTGATATAGTCGCTTAAATATTTTATTGCCGGTGTTTATGATAAATGACGTCGCATTTGAACGAGTTTAACGTCTCTCTTAGACGTGCGTCAGCTAAAGTTGAAGCCATTTGCATTTCGTGTTTCGTATGAATTTTAATAAGCATATTTTTAGTGTCGCGTTTTCGGAGACACAAGAATGAAATAAGAGGAGAACATGACAACGGATAAATTAACTGGTCTGAAATGCTTTCACTAATCACTAGGTGTTTATTGTATATATGAATAATTCGCTTGACGTCAAAACTAACACATCACATTGTACTCGCAGAATGGAAATAAATTCTTTTAATTTAAGTCACAGTAATTATTTTTAATTCAAATAATTCAATGATGATGTTGCTTAAGTATGCATTATTATTGAGAAATTCACTGGGAATGAATAAAAATATATAAAAATTAAGGATTATATTCAATACTTGCAGTAAATTCTGTGTTCTTGCTTTAAGTTTTTTGAAACCATTAACAAATTAGCATGGATACATAGCATCGATTAATGTTACGTAGACGTGAACTGTGCATGACATTAACTAGTCTGGCTTTAGTTGGCGAGTTTATTGCCTAACAACAAGACACGTGCCTTGAATACGCCGATTTGCTTTACCAGCTAAAATGTCCAATTAAATAGTAACAATATTTCTTTGTACTTCGCAGAATTCTCCTCCATTATAGTCGAATTGTGTTTGCTATGATTTATTCATTCAGAATTAGGTATAAAAGAGACTGCCAATTCCTTCAGAATTCGTCAAGTGAAATGATATTCGTTCTGTTGGTAATTGAACGAGAGCGTTCGCTAATGCCTTCCATAATTCACGCAAGTACGAAACCGAATAATTAATGGTATTGTCTCTCCTTTTTCAACCTCGCGTAATTTTACAGTTTCACGTTGAATAAATGATAATGTGCACTCTGACGAATTACGGAAATTATGAAACATAAGCAGCTTTTCCAGGAACATTTGTTTTCGTCGCTATGAATATTTTCACAAAACGGAAATGGCATTCATTAATTCGAATCGCGCGCTATGTACCTACTACATGCGGTAGATGGGATTCGTAGGAAGAATACACGGTATATAGATGAAAATGGGAAAGGATATCGAATTTCCCGAGATACGAGCTCGTTCCTTTTGTTGTCCTACGTAAATACACTTTTAAATTTGTCGAAAATCCAATTCTCAAATTTGAATAAGATAAAGGCTGCAACATCCGTGATAGTTCGAACTTCGGATTTCGCCATTGGGTTTTAACATCGTGAACTCGATATCGGTCGCATCACCATCTCATCTCAGCGCCTTTCGAGTTTATTGAATTCTGCCCTATATGATGTTGAAGCGATCTGAATGCATACATAAGGTCTTATCTCGTTCTTGCTTCCACTGCAATATGTAATTTGTTCTAAGTTTTGTTAGACATTCTAGATTTATTATTGTTAAAAATATTCCTAGTAAAAGACCCAACGTAATTTCTGAAATCATTTAGGAAATTCTAGACAAGTCACCTCCATTTATTATATGAATGGCCTAAACATCATGGCCCTTTCTTTTTAGAATTCATTATGTATGTATGTGTACATATTATTTAGTTTTTTAAATTTAATATTTTAGTTTTTCAATTTAATAATTGTATAAATATTTAGTATTTTCTCTTCCTGGGAAAATTACCATTAAATTGAAATAATAAAGAATATCTCCTGCAAGGTATAAACTAAAGAAAATAAAAAAGACACCGTAAAAGAATAAATAATAAAAACGATCAGATTACATAACACTTGCGGTTTGTTTACGACGCCACGTTATTTTTTCCCGTTTAAAAATTTCAACCGTGTACGTAACAACTCACCCGGTTACAGTGCATCGGGGAGCAGTATATAAAACAATATTCCCAGAAATAGTTACGATTGTGAGAAACACAAGGAAACACGTTTGATCCGTAACTGCTTAAATTTTAATAAATCAAGAACTTGAGACCTGTAAATAAGTTATGGGGCGAGGGACCCTTAAAGCTCTCCAGGACTTTCCTTCCGGAATTCTACGACCACCTCTTTAATATCTGTCTGAGTGATAACTTTTTCCGAAATAAAGTGCCTTTTCGTGCCTCGGGCGATTTAATTGAAAACCTCTCTCGGAATATCAATTAATAAAGCTTATGAATTCCGAATTATTGAATATTGATGTTATATAAATGTTGAATTTTCTCTTTTTCGTTGCAGTACTGGCCACTATGGATTGGCGCAGCATTACTCCATTGTTTTGTGTGCGTTCTTCCTTATGAAAGCGATAGTCATGTCCTACACATCGGTGGCATCTTTCCCATTCAAGGAAAGGGTGGTTGGCAAGGTGGTCAAGCCTGCATGCCAGCTGCTAAACTCGCTCTCGAAGATGTTAACAAGCGCAAGGATCTTCTTCCTGGTTATATCCTCAAGTTACACAGCAACGATAGCGAAGTAAGTCTCTTGCAAGATTACTCTCTGAAAGCCTATCAAGTTGCGTTTTTCCATTAAAATTATGTCTTTAGTTAATTATTTCGCCATTCCATTACATTATTGCCAGTGTGGTGAACGAAAAACCAATTTTTCATTGCATCATAAAGTCAACATTTTACGATAATTTTGTTTGTATTTTGCTCTTACTTTATTAAAGCAGAACGGCACTAATTTAGTGATTTATGTGGTTTGTTTGAGTCTACGCGTATAAAACAAGAATTTTAATCTGGCAAAATTACTTGATGTAGTTGTTAGTAATGAAAAATTATGAAAGCAATTACCGGTATACTAATAAATTAAAATCCTAATTTCTACCAACGATATTTGTAATTATTACTGGAGACAATCTTTTTCTGTTTCTTTTATGAAGTAAATTAGTTAATTTATGACAGTAAGAATTCCTCGCGAATTTTATTACTCAATAATTAACAATTATCATAATTAAAGAACTTTTTTGGTCCTCCGGCCAGAAATGTTGGTATTGAAGGCCTAGGCCATCAAAAAAATTACCAAATGTTGGCAATATTGAGATCTGTGATTGACATTTCTTAAATGACAAAAGGTTTGGTTTCGTAGTAAATATTTGATGTATTGAATAATTTTTTTAATTTGGAGTCAAGTTTAGCTGAAAACTTATATATAATACGTTGCAAAATTTGGTGTTGGATATTGTGTTGCCAACCTGAATACATGTAACTTCCCTAGCGCAAACTATTTAATTCTTTTTTTTTAATTTGATACAATTTAAAATAGGTCGGTCCAAAAAATATTGTGTATCACACGGCCAGAAACTGCTTTGCAAATGCTCTCATTTGCGAAGTCTTCGCTAATGCCTCGCCTTCGTAAAACTGTGCTCGCACTTGCAAAATGACATTTTCTGGCCTAATGATACAAATAACTATTACAAAACGCAATATGAGTGAAAAACAGTTTCCTTAATACTGTAACGTTTTTAATAAACGTATAAATTAAAAATAATCGGTTTTAAATAAAAGAATATTTAATAACGAGTTAAGAACTATTAAACAAACACTTATCTAGTGACACTTAACACTATATGTAACTAATTTATATTCTTAAATAATTTATTTACACGGAACTCCATTAGCGTCGTTCACGGTAATTCGTATCTGTCCTTTCGTCCGATGGGGTGAGCCTTTATCTTTCGTTCAGTTCTTCTAGAACGCATCTGGAAAGTTCCGGGATGTTTTCATCTAGGCAGTGACGTCACAGTAGCAAATAGTTGAGACTTTTTTTTGGATAAATTGCTTTGATAATTTTAGCACGAAACCTGAACAGAAAAGTGTATTCAAAGTCAGAGCTTATCATTTCGAAGCGTAATATTTTACGAGTTTTGAAATTGGTCAATTCATGACAATTACGTGTCTTGGAACTAAGCATTTTTAAGTTTCTAACAACAATTATTTTAAGTTTTGGAGTTAGTAACTCCAAAGTGATATGTTACGAGGTCATTACAATAAATGTGATGATAGTGATCGCCAGTTCAGTTTCATTAAATAGAAACTGAAAATTTTGCAAATACACAAAAAATCTGTTTCTGTAGTTAATTTTCATTTCTAATAGATTTTAAATTCCGAGAAAAAGTTTTGAGATTCCAAATGCACTGAAAAGAGACGTCTAAAAGAATTCCAGGAATAGTTTGGTCTTTAGCTTTTTTTCTTTATTTATTTTAATATGTTTATAAGATTAGAAATTTTTAACTTTTTGTACGATCTGCTGTCGTATTGATATTTCCTTCCAATGTTTTCTTTTTGCTCTTTAATTTCTAGATATTTTCCACTTTTCTGTTGATACTTTTCAATCAATTTTAAATTATTGATCTTAGTGTGTTATCTTTATTATTAATTATCTCAAACGGACACTGAAAATGGCACTAACTCTCAATGTTTCGTCATGAGTGAAAATAAATAAAGTTGTTATTTTCACTCCTGACGAAGCTATCAAACGATAGTAAAGCGTTGAGCGTTAGTGCCATTTTCAGTGTCCGTTTAAGATAATTCATTACACAATTTCACCAGACAAGAATTTATTATTAGCGTATTTTCATTGACATTCTAATTTTATTCTTCTTTTACTTTTTCTTTTTCATTTAAATTTAGCCTTGCCTTTGATCTGTTTTCTATTTGTTTCAAAAATATTTTTGGCCGCTTCTTATCTTCATTCTTAGTGTATATTTGCGGTGTTATTTTTTTAAATTTATGCTAGCTTCAAATATTCTCTAAAATTCTTCTACATTTTCCTGCTCTTTTGTTTTTGGTTTTCGCCTTTTCTCTTCATTTTTTCTTTTTTATTTAAAGATCCTTTCCTTTCTTTGATAGAACTTAACATTATTGAAAAGTACTTTACATTGCGGAACTATTACATATTTTATGTAGGCAAGCATTGATTTACCAATTCATAAGCTACTTCAGTTAGATTAACTAATTTAACTAATTTTTGTATTTATTATTATTAGTTATTTTTCATTTCGAGTTTTTAGTTTCTTACATTCAATGGAAGAATCTATGTATTATAATAATGATCATTCATTCAATCTCAATACTATGAAATTGTTCTTTCGTAAATAAATTAATGGATGAAATAAATACAAGTAAAAATAAAATAATAGTGGTTTCCAACTATCAACATATAAGATTCAAAGCGTGCAAAATTTAATATTTTTAAAAAATGGTCGCACAATCAATAATTTTTTATTTGAACCGTTTCATTTGAATTGACTCTTTATACCAACTCTTGTTTGCAGTAAACATTTGGAATAATTACAATTTTTACACCTTTGCCAATCTCATTGAATTATGCAAGATAAATTATGTGACTGACTTTAGAGCTTGTAACTTTTCAAAGTTAGATTAAATTTGATTTATGAGTTATGCATATCCAAATTTACTATCTGAAGATGAATGATAATCTATTTATTAATTTCGAGATAGGAAAATAATGCTACCCAACACAGAGTTTCCAAATTTCATCCCCTGTGAAGCTCCACATTCGCATAACGTGTGTAATAACCTAAATGATCATTCAACCGCGCGGAAGCTCTTAAATGAAAAATATCTAGCCACATGAAGGGATCTAATTTCATAACAGCGAGCGGTACGAAACCGCATCAGTGTAAAGCTTATGCAAATTCCCCTCCATACAAATCCAGCCTCACTATTATACACTTCAACCCTTAAAGCCCACAAACCGTTTAAATCCTAGATCATTGTTTTTCATTATAAATTCGCATAGGATAGCAGTTAAGTTTTCAGAACACGTCATCCATCCACTACTGGCGCTTGCATTTCGTGTCGTAACATATATCTGAGAAGTTATATTTTCCGGACGCTAATGAGTCCGGAGAGGATCGTCAGCGCAGTAATAAATTCGGATGAACGAACAGGGCCAATGAAAACTGCAAGAAAGTGACGTAACCGACGAGCAAAACAAATAAAGGAGATTTTATCCAAATATATACAGTTCTTCGGAAGTAAAACGTTGAAAGCAGTCGCGTTTTTATGACCCTAGATAGGAAAAGTAGGACAGTTCAAATGTAAACATTGTCTGTATTAGAAATTATGTTCTCATACTTTTGTTATTTCCTATTTTACATGTTTATGTGATTCCGTATCTGCTTTTTATTATTATATCAGCTTTCAAACAGTCAATTTTGATTATACTAGCATCTTTTCTTTTGCTAGGAATAAAGGTTAAAATGATAATGTCGAATAGGTAGGAATTTTATTAAAAAAAAGCTTCTTTTTATATTATAGAGACTCATTCAGTAATTAACTTGTAAATTTAGTTTTGCCGCAGGTACTGTTAAAATGAACTTCGGATTAGTTAACTTCATCCGCTTTGAAGATAAAGCGCATACTGGTACAAAGAAAAGTTAACGTGAACTAATACTATGATTAACAACATTTGGTCTACCTTGTATAGTAGTAAAGTGGAAAGTTTAGAAGGTGTTTTATTACATTATTTATTCATATATGCAATAAAAGCAAGACTCCTCGCATTAGACGTCGTCTTAATTGATGAAGAGCGAAAAGCTAGTCAAGGTGTTTTGATTTCACTTTAAAATCCTCACTGTACAGAGTAATTCTTAATAAACCTCACAAATTATTTGAAAAGAACGTCAGTTTTACAACCAATGATGTTATCAAGCTTTCAATTTCCCGCACTTGTTTTTACAGTGGTAAATAATAATAATGATATGAAAGAAGATTAACGAAACGTATTAACAAAAAAAAAATCAACATTACGTTCTAATTTCTGGGATTAAAACCTATTATTATCATTCACGTTTTAAAGTGTTATTATTTTTATTATTGTTATGATTATTAACAATAATATTTTTTAGTTAAAAGCTTTCCAATTATAATAATACTCTCTCTATATACCGATTGAATTTCGCTGGTGAACTCGAGTTCAGATACCGTTTAATGGAAAACAACGTAACAGAAAAATTAGCAAAGAAACCATTGTGGAGGTACCGAAGGTATTTTATTGGTAGAGAGAGTACACCTATCTGCTTTAAATGAAACAAAACGCAACAGAAAAGTCGCCGCGTAGGAAAGAAGGTCGTGTAATTTTTCTCTTAAGACTTAGGCCCAGTTGTACAATTCCAGCTTAACTTTAAGCGAAAGCTTAAACCCTTAGCAGCCATTGATGAAATCATACTTGATTTGATTTGATTGATGAAATCGTAGTTGCTAAGGGTTTAAGTTTTAGCTTAAAGTTTAAGCTGGAATTGTACAACTGGGCCTTAATCACAAAAACAAAACTTTATTAAACACATATTTACTTTCAAAAATTTTGTTATGTCATTAAGAAAAGAAACGGAGTTTTATTAAAGATAAATTTCTTGCATCTAAATTCTATTCATGTCGTCGTTTTACATCACCATAATAATGCGCTACTTTGGCATAAATCT
This sequence comes from Serrognathus titanus, assembly GCA_039766575.1. Lineage (NCBI taxonomy): Eukaryota > Metazoa > Arthropoda > Insecta > Coleoptera > Lucanidae > Serrognathus > Serrognathus titanus. The sequence continues at coordinate 5,537,585 of CM077911.1, forward strand.
GAAAGCGATTTAAAGTCTGTAATGTGTTTTGTCGGTCTGAGGCCAGCAAGATGCTTAATAAAAACGGCGGACGGATCTTTCAAGGCATAACATCATAAGCATAATTAGATTTTCCTAAATACCGGCGTAAGAAAGTTCAGTAACAAGGAGAAATAAGTTTGACATCGAGTAATTAAACTACGGTTTGCAAAAACCGGTAACTTTACAGCCCCTCGAGGAATTTGAGAGCTTAGAAATGAAGTTGCAGATGATATCTTTCAATTCATCCCAGCTTCGTATCAACTAGGATAGCTTTATATCATTAGTTTTGTCTAGGTTTTCATGTTATTTAACAAAGTACCTTGCCTTCAAATGAATTCCTGTTTAATATAAGCTGTAATTTTTTTTATAAACTTGACGACACGCAATGCAAGAGTTGTCAATGATCAACAACTGTCAGTGTCATATTATATTGTCATGACATCACATGCGTAAAGTAAACGCAAAATTGAAAGAAACTCACTTAAAAACAACATTAAAGCTTAAGGAAGATGCTGAAAATACCATCCTTCAACTTGAATGCACAAACGTACCCTGCGCCTGCTCTAATTAGGATTTTAATTCAATGCCCGGTATAAGTTTATTTTGAAAACAGAATCAAACAAATTTATTGTAGACGTCTTGATTCTTACATCGCTTCACATATTTACAGAAGCCAAATATTTACTTATTTTCGGAACCACGTATTGATTTTGAACGTAATATGCATTCAAAAAGTCCTGATCTGACCTTGTCGCACGGAACGCGCCTATCGCCTCCACCTCATTGGACTGGTTCACAAAACGACATTTAAATAAAACTTCATTGTGTGTACGCGGCAAATAAAAATAATTACAAGGGTATTGTGTTTTTATAAATGCCGAAGGAATGTGTGTCAAGGTAAACGTATTGTAAATCATATTTATAATTTCGCTGGCTTCGGAAAGGGTGGTTGCTCACGCTATAAACATTGCCAGGAATTTATAACCACGTTGGGAAATTATATTAATTCTCGTTTGTTCACGTTAAAGCTCGGCATGTACATATTACATAGTATCTGTAGAACGCAAGCTTTCAAAACATTGTCACCACAGTGCTCTGCAAGATTATTTAATAATCCACTAATTTCTGTTAAATTGATAGTATTCTCCTATGGCTATTGATTTCTATAGAACCGAATTCGAGTCTTTTATAATCTTCATCACTAAATTTAATTTTGATATGTAGGTTATTAAATTAATAGTAATTTTTAAATTTTATTAAATTAGCTCAACGACATTAAGAATTGGAATGATTGTTTAATCGATTTGAATGGAATTTGGTTATTGCAGAATTTCCTTTATTGAATAGAAATACTTAATATTCTAGTTGTTGGAAGACGTAACAAATGTAGTACGTTGTAAGTTTCATTAAAACTCGTTCCACTCGTTAATTTTTTTTCGGTTGGCCTCGTTTTCATTCCTTAATTGATCTTGTTTCCATTACTTTCGTGCCTCTGCAAAGAAAAATCGAAAAATTAAAGCAACATCTGTTTTTTTTTTTTTTTTTAAGAGGCACATTATTTCTGCAAAGAGGTTTATTTTCAGGCTGAATAGAATTGTCTATATTTAATGACGCTCGCACTTTACTTGGACATAAATAATTCAGGGAGTTCATAAAATATTTGTCGATTCTTCTGCGTTCAACAAATTATGCTGTTGAACGTTACGATGCAGCTCCGTATATTTTATTTTCGACGAATTTATCACAAGCATTACATTTTATCGTAAATAATTTATTAAACATCCGACTTTAATTATACACTATGTATATCTTTTCTAACAACACAAAATTTATTAAAGCAAAGCTTTAAATAGAATAATTTTTTTTGTTTCACGTGAATGTTTGAGATTTTTAATTCTATTTAAATTAAACAGTTAACAAAAAGAAAAGTTTCATGTCACTTTAAATTACTTCATTGCCATTTACATAATTTTTTAATATAATAAATTGCTGGCGCACTTTGATAGGGATCTCAAATTAAAGCACCAATGATCATCAGTTATTTAGCCTTATTAGTTCATTTGCATTAATTATGTACACGTAAGCCCTACTCTGCTTATTATTATAGTTTTTAATGTGTAATTTATGTATGTTTTTATAAGGTCTGTAATTTTTGTAGCGAGCGTAAGTTTACATTTTTAATATCTGATGTGTTTTTGATTTTTATTTAAAGAATTTTATATAATCTAAAATGATTTTCATAAGCCGCTGTAATTTAATCTAATTTCAAGCTTTCTCCGTAATACCTCCGCTTACATCTCTTGAATTGTTAAACAAGTGATCCTTCCAAAATCGTTACCCATTAAATATTAAATCCATCAGCCTTATTCGCCATACCGTGATTAGGTTCATATATTTCGTATTTTTTTGCCGAACTATATATGCAATTCACAAGCAAAAGTACGATTACAATTTATGCGTTTCAGTTCGTGAAGGTCTTCGTCAGTGGGAATTGTGGCAACTTCATGAGCGCTTATAGTTGATTAGAATGACGAATCACCATGTACACAGGTTTTTCTTTTAATTCATGAAAATTTATAGTTATACCGTTACGAGTGTAATAGTCACTGCCTTCATGTGATATGAGTCAGGAAAAATTCCCTTGACATTTAAAATTAATTTGACTTCAACTTAGGAACAGTAACATAAATTATTTTCGTTTCATAACTTCACATTTCTGTTGTGGATAAGCGAGAAAAAGAATGTTATAACAATTTTGTAGAACAAATAATTGGGCAAAACGAAATATTCATGAATCCAATTAGGCTGACATTTTCATACCTACTTTAAAATAGACTAAAGTATAGAATTTTAGCAGGTTTTACTTTAAGCATAGAGTTTGAAGATAAATTGAATAATAAAAATTCAAAACTGAAATTATGTACCCACAGTGAATATACGGTTCATAAAATTTGTCATCAATTTCACGTCCGGGTGAGCATGGTATACTGCAAATAAACATATTTTTATGTCCTCACATGTGACAGAAGAAAATTCACCGGAGAATACGTTACCAGATATGTATACGCCGGACCTTTTGACCCGAAGGAAAATAGAATCGTCTGAATTATTGCGTATTCTGGTCGGCAAACGCGGCTGTTTTGCCCTCAAACCTCAAACGGAACACTAATTATCTCACTGGCCGGATACTCAGTCAAATAATGTGTCCAATTATAGCCGGCTTATAATTGAATTTTGATACATGACTCCGGGCTGTTAATATGTTACGGGGTTTGTTGTATCTACAAACATGTTTGGAATATAACTATGTATATTAATAAAAAAATCGCATTAAGTTTTACTTCAGAATAATTATGTCTGCTTCGGAAAATGACTCGCGAACAAATTGGCAAACTTAGGCAGTGCTTGTAACAGAATCGATTTGAGCTTGTAATAATGGCCGACATGGAGCCCACTATTTTCGGCATGTATGGCCTAAAACATTGCTTTCATAGTCCTCCTAAAGCTATAACTTTCGCAAGAACAATAAATTCCCCATACTGGGAGCCGACCATTTAACTTAATGACTTGTTAACTCTTGTGAAGGGAGATGGAGGAGGTGGAGGCCTTATTGAATTTAAGTGATCGGCACGTTTCGCGACGACATCTGCGATTGTTAAATGTAATTGCCTTATTTTACGTTAATTTGAAAATTTAGATCCCTTCGCTGAATCTTAAACATATCTTGCGTATTGATATGTTCTGTGATTCCATATTCCATATTTTTCAGAAGTAAACAAAAAAATTGTAATCTTCTCGACATTATTAATCTCTGAAATAAACTGTTGCTGACTTTGCTTAATTGCATGCAGATGATATTAATGATGCAAACAGAGAGTTAAATTTTATTTTTTCTTATTCGGCAAGCTCGAAAGTTTTCCGCTAACTTTTATTTTTCGTCCTCTTCGAAACTTTTTAAATTTAATTAAGAGTCCATTATAGATCACGATACGCCATCGCACTGGCTTAATAGGATAATATATTATTTATCACCTTCAGCGCTTTATTTAGATAGAAAGGTGAAGATACCGATAAAGTTCCTCGAGAAATCGAGCCGGTTAGATAACCCCAGTAATAAAATCGATTCTAATAATGGCCGACGAAGCCCACTTTCAACGTACAAGGAATTTCTCCCTCACAGTGTTCTGTAAATCTTACTCAATTGGACCAAAGCAAAAGTGAAGAAAGATTTGTGATGTACTGGAAACTTGATATTTTTTTTCTTCTCAGATTGATATTCTTATGCGATGTACCTCTTATTTCATTATGATATCGAATACTTTTATATTAGCACCAATTGTGCTTGCGATTCGGTTACTGAATCGATTAAACGTAGCTTCAATAAAGATTCATTAATCGGGATAGTTCTAACTTGTCTGTTTGACTGAACGAAACCCTCGTGCCCTTTTTTTGTGTACTCAGCAAAACTACTTTGGTCTATAAAAGCATGACACGAACGTCACTTCATTATTCGCGTTTCAATTTCAAATAAAACTCCGCTTCTGGAATTTAGAACTTTTCACGGCGACCGTAATAAAGCGCGGGCAAATTAACCCGGGCAGGACTTTTCACTGAAATTATTATTCGTGAGGCGACTCCATTCATTAAGTCTCTGAGGACTTGATGCAGGTTTGTGCGGGCAGCCCAGTATTATCTGCTGAAGAAGGGCCGTGGGCAAATCTTTAATTAGTAAGGAGAGCCATTAACGTAATGGGCTCAGCATTAAATAAATAGTTCCTCTAATGATTTGCACGAAGCCTAATGGCAATTATCATTTTCGGAGTCGGCGTAATTGAAAACGTTAGTTTATCGTCCTTTGTTGTTGATCGTGATTGATTGAAAATGTAAATATTTGAAAAGAAGGGCTCGCAAATTCGACCCGGCGTTTTTCCAATTATAATTAACATCTTTATTACAAGTTCATATTTGACATTTTCAAAGCAATTCTCATTCGAGTTTTAATTTCAAATTAAATTTGTAAACTTTCTAAAGATTTATTTAGCAAAACTAAAAGATGAAACCTATTTATCCACGCATTTACAACAAAGTGGTTATTATGTGTAATCAATCCTTCTAATTAATTGGCATGTAAACAGTAGTTTAACACTCTATGGAAACGACCGTCCTTAATGCTTCAGGAGGAAACGACCGTGCTGAAAGTCATTTAATCTTGTTATAATCTCATTGAATTATGAGGACAAACAGTATAAGGTATTCAGAGTTAAATGTCAGAGTGCAGAATACGGCGTTTCTCTTCTAACTCGCTCGAAAAATTATATATTTCTAAAGATCAGAAGAAAATACTTATTATTCGGTATGCTTTTGTAATTCAGGAAAGATTCTTGTTACATAATTTTCTTAAAGACAGCGAATTCAATAGGAACAACCTTTTTTTAATATTAAAGTTCTTTTTTCATTATGTGTAAATTGTGTAACTGAATTTCCTTTTCTTTTCTAAATGATTACCGCCACTAGTCTTTTATTGATTATTTCGGTAACCAATACTACATTCTAACGTTTATCTACATTCTAACGTTTAAAATAATTTTGAGTTGCCTTACTTTGAAGAGGACGAATAGTATACTAATAGAACAAATATTATTAAAAGGCTCTTTCCCCTTTTTCGGAAAGATATCAAGAACTATGTATGTAATGATTATATCAATATATAAATACTAGAGAAAGAGAAAGACAATTGAAGCGCAATATTGAAATTGTCTGCCCCTGAAAAATTTTAGCAATACTTTAGTAACTACTTTTTCCGTAACTGCAGAAAATAAGAAAGAATTGTTGAGATTTTTGAAACAAGAATTCATTGCATACTAGAAAACTGATTTCAGTATAGTAACAACCTGTAGAAAAAATACAAACTTATTTTTTGTAAGATAATATTCAAAATTAATTTCTAATATCAACTGATTGTGAAATGTACTGCCAATTAGTGAACAATTAAAGTTTGAGCATAATACAATTAATGGATTTGATTTTTAGCGTCTAAATTAATAGTCAATTTGTCTTTAAATATTTAATCTAACAGGAACATTGTTTCATAAATTAATGGTTAATCAATAATACAACTTCTAATCTCTTTATGCTTTGACAATGACTTAACTATTTAAACCTTACCTCCAAGGATTACAAAGTATCCAGTTACAATGGAAGCGAACAATAGTTATCATGAAATTTACGGCTACATACTAGCATGATTAGCTAACTTGAATAGTGCCACATTTAATCGCTTATTAGTAATAGAACGCAAATTGAATTTCTGTTTCGACTTAAGCCCACCACCGCCCGATTTAAATAGCTGGAAAATGCAAGCTCAAGTGATGATTTAATTAATCTCATATATCAGGTGGTCACATTCTGCAAAGACAGCTCCATCACACAGGCAGCAGATATCTTTTTGAATAAACGCCAAATCCCCTTAAAGCGGACCTTTTCTATTTTTGTACGTGCGGTTGGGCGGATTTCAATTCATTTCCTTTCTTTGCGCGGAAATACGTGATCCATTGTGTGTTATCGAATGCGTTTTCCGCGCAAAATATTTCCGATTATCTCCCACTTACAAGATGAACGTGGTGATGCGGTTAAGGCGGAGGAAAGTTGTAAAACAGAAATTGAAAATATATGCCGCCTTTCGAACTTCGTCCATAAAAAAAAGAGTTTCGAAGAAGATTGCGATAGATCTTACCGAACATAACACTAACAATTTATTTCTTTTGTTTGTAGACTCTCTAGGTATGATATTTCTTACCGTGTATTTATTATGGAAGATTTCTTAACGAATAAGAAATAAATCGAAAGTGAAGTAAAAAAAAAGTTCTCTCTAAAAGTAAATTTACTGTGAAATAGGATGAAACCTTCCCTTTCTGTGGTAAATGGCCTGCACTCTAACCTGTGATGGTGTAATATCCCCCGTAATTTCTAAAGCGAACGACCTAACTATTAGTTCTTAACGTAGAATACAAATAGCCAGCCAGTTTACTTCCGTATTTCATTGCTGGCACAGATTGGCCCTGGCGAGCAAAACGACGAAAAATCGAAGAGAATTACGAGTAAGCAGTCCCGTAAACACGCTGAACTTCTATTGACAATGAAGAACAGGATACAAGCGAATTGAAGTTCCGGTAAACGTTAGCCCATCATTTTGAAATCGATTTTTAAGCCGAGCCTGCCCTAGAATACTGATAAAATAATAATCTGGACACGCCTTCGTAGCATACGTATGGCGAGCTAATATAAAGTGCCATCGATGGAGAGCGCATAAGCCATGAAAGGGTCGTTTCAAATTACATTGATAGAAGCGCATTAGCACGAAACTATCCAACTGTTTATTTAGTGGCACTAATTAAATCTGCTCGCATGCACTAGTTCAATAGTTCTGAGAGTTTGAAAGCTCGAAGACCCTTCGCTTGTTTTGGCGAACTCCTTATTTTAAATTTTAATTACTTGTGAGACTAATAGCAACATGCTTGTTCCAAGGAAGAACAAATCTCATCGTCGCACTCAGTTACCCCAACAGTCTTTCTGAATTACCATTCTTGAAGTTAAATGTAAGAATCGTAACCTCTAGTCTCTAGAGTCCTTCTTTGGATGCCTGTTAATAAACATGTAAAGTCATAGTAATGATACACTTAGTCCGAATCATTACTCTCTCTCCTTATCTGCGATTAGCATTTGAGAAATAAAATGTGTTTTAATAATAATTTTTTCTCCAAAACTGCTAAAGAAGACGCAAACATTTCCCTTTCACGTTATTTTATACTTATATCCACCGGTATTGCTAAAATTAATATAATCTTGATAAAAATGTCCATTATACAGATACGATGGTATTTGTTAACATACAGCAACAACAAACCTGTTGACTGGAAGGAAGATACTCTGAAAATCAATAAGAGTCGATCGAAATAAATCCTTCTAATTCTACTTCTCTCTCTAATAAATATTATTCATATTTGATCAAACTATGGGTTTGTCAGATTACTTTTTATTCAAAACTTTAAAAAGCATCTCGGAGAAAAACGTTCCACATCTGATGAAGCACTTAAAGAAGCTGTTGAACAATATTTTGCAGAGCTGCCGAAAGAATTTTTTTTTTCTGAGGGTATATATATCATTATTTATATTTTGACCCATTGTGCCCCGATAAGCCCCGGAATCTAGTTTCAAAATCACTGAACTAGGTGATGGACGATGCAACTTTGATATACACTAAAAGCTTTTGTTGTCGTGTTTACTTGCTTACCTATAACTTCGAGGAGGATCCTTTGAATTTAATCAATAGTAGATACATTTTTTGTTTCGTATTATTTTCATTTTCTAAGTATTCTAAAAAAAAAACAAAGAAATTTCCACGTTGGCGTTGACCGTCAATGGAAAATTTATATTTTTGCGTTAGTGTTGCTTCATGTTAACTCACATTAACTCAATAATCTAACGTTTTTATGGAGCGATAGAAATTAAATGCCCTAATGTGGTTATAATGTACTTCTTGTTTTAAAAAAAGAATAATACGTTGTGTTATACATTCAGTAAGAGCACATTTTTCTTGGATATTATAATATTGTTATGACTTCGGGTTTAGGATGAATATGTTAATTAAATGAAAAGTAATTTAATTGTTTAAATTGTTTATAGTTGCCAAACACATTTAAACAATCAAAAAAGAGTCACTATCGCGTTAATACCCATTCACTATTTACTATTTTAATTCATACAGGAGCGTTTCTGAATAAAATTTCGACTCATATATCGGATCTTTTCCTCAGGAATAATCAGGAGCCAACGACGAATTTCTGAGAATTGCTTGTGAAGCTGCTAGAATATAATGCTAATAAACAAAGTCATACTGTTTTGTTGGTGGTTCATCCAACAGAGTCTAACTTCATCGTTGGTCTGTTAGTATTAGGTACGTGACTCTAATTGCAACGAGCTTACTGATACCTCATTTTTAGTTCGAAAGAATTGAATATTTGTCGCTTGTAATATCGATAACGCTTATTTTTAGTCATTGATAATGGCAGTGGTTTTCAAATTTTATGTTTCTACGGCCCCTTTAAAAAAATCTTATATTGGCGTCTCTCCTCTTTATTTTGCAAAATAATTAACACACTTTTAAAATGATAAATGGATTATAAAAGTTCTGTTATAAGAGTTTATTTACATTTTCACTCGTTTTTATTTATAATATTATGAAAATTATATGTATAAATAAACTTTTCGCGCCTCCCTTTGCACCAGTTTGGAAATCGCTGGTTAAAGGTAACAAAGCTTTCATTTGTCAGTACAAGAAAGATAGCTTTGTAGCTTAATAAATCCAGCAATTTCTGTGCTTCATAAAAATTTTAATAAAAGTTAAAACTTGCATTTCATTCCAATGTATAAAGCAAATAACAAAAATAAACAAGAAGAAAAAAATCAACACCGTTATTGTGTCTCTTCTGTAAAAATTTAATTAGAAGTTGCCTCTGTAATGCATTGTAATTATTTTTAATTTAATTTACCAGAACATTGCGCTGCAAGTCTGCTAGTGTGTTCTTTTTATATTCTTCTCTGTTATTTTGCAGATTTAACTAAATTTTCTTTGTTGTAGTGCGAACCCGGTCTTGGCGCTAGCGTTATGTACAACCTCCTTTACAATCAACCACAGAAGCTGATGTTGCTCGCTGGATGCAGTACTGTCTGCACTACAGTAGCTGAAGCTGCCAAAATGTGGAACCTAGTAGTTGTAAGTAAATCACATTTTGAAAATCTTTATCATCGTTGTTTATTACGTATTGTTTCTGTACTTAAAATTGCTGTTTGGCTTATGAAAGTTCGAGTAAACAATTTCTCATGTTTCTGTAAACAATTTCAGTTAAGTACCTGAAAATGAAAACTAAAAACAAAAATATAAATGTGACTACAATCGCAGGTTTACATGGATTAAGCGTTTTCGATAAAAATGTTTACTATCTTCAGATTCTAATGCCTGGGTTGGGCAGCTGCTGAATGCAGACGCAGAACGTTGCCCAATCTAGGCGTTGTGCATTGACTAGGAATCTGAAGAATTAAATAAAATATAAAGACAAATCCGATTTTTGATACATACTAATGTATGCTTCAGGAACTCCGGATTTTCTGTTTAATATATTTTATAATAATTATTATTGTTGTAGTTCCTTTAAAAGGAATCTCCATGTAGCAACTTTTTTGTTTATAAAAACCAGTTTCTTATATTTATTTTCTTTTATCTTATTAAACGAATTCAGGATCCAGGATTTCAGTTCATTTCATGTGCTTTACAGTTGCGTATTAGTTATGTGGATGTTTCCTTCTCTTATCGCCAGTCAGGAGTTGAGTACAAAGCTTCATTTGTTGAGATTTTTATTTATTAAGGTTGTCGTATCCAATGAGCAGCTACGCCGGTATTTATAGTCCCATTTTATGTTATACCTACGTCAAGTTTCACTTAAGTTCAAAGTGTAACTACTGCTCGGTTCTGTTTCAACAACATCTTGTTGGTTATTCTCGGCTATTTACCAGGCTAAGTCTAGTTAAAATAATAACGATTCGAGATGAAGCGCGCTGTTTCGGAAAGCTTCGCCGGTAAATTAATTATTAAGATCACGAGTTGTTGAAATTTTTAAAATTAATAATTACTACATAATTCAAAATTGCATGCCATGTAAAAGAAAAAATCATTACTGGTGATTTAGGACAAAATGTACCACAATTGAAAATAACTTGTTAAGTATAAATTAAGACATAGCTGAAGCTGTCTTATGTTGTACTTGATCAACTATGAAACAGGATTCTTACATTAAGTGAGATTTGATATTCAACTTGAACTTGGACTTGTCTGTGAATATAGGCATTAGTTCCATTCTGCTCACTTTAAGTAATAAGCTATACAGTGAGGTTGTTCACGTGGAAATTATAATTTTCTCTACAATAATAAAAGTACGGTTAAAAACTCCTACGTTTGGAGTTGGCCATGACTTGAGATTGCAAGACACATGGCATGACTTTAGATATTATATACTTTCATATGAGCAAAAATAAACAGACAATTAGATTGAAGTTAATTGCCGTGAAACCTTTGGCTCTCGAAACAGCGATTTACAAGCGTGCTCGTCTTCATTTTACGTGAATAAATTTTAAAGCGTTAGACATTGCTTGTCACTTAAAAATTCCTTTGTGACGAAACTGGTCGTGACTTGATGTAATGTGATACAACAGGCAAAGAAATTGTAATGCTGACTAGTCTTTTTTCCAAATTTGTAGTTAATTATTGTATCTATCAGTTCATGTTCGAAATATTTTTGTGATTAGCAACAACTTTTGTAAACACTTTTTGCTTTGCCTTAGTCTCTACCATGACTTTACTTGAAACTTTATACTAATTACGTTATTTAGGTGTATTCATGTAAAGTGAAACACACAGTATATTGGTTTTGAAGGAAGAATTTGATTTCTAGAGGTATTCTATAATATTCTTGTTACCTAGAAGACTTTATTAATATTGAAGCGGATATTCCGAAGGTTTCCTAGAATTTACTGAAATTTCTTTTTTACATTAAAATAAAATTACAATTGTAATGAAACCTGTAGTTAAACATGATACCCCAAGCACGAAACTCTTCTTCCAAACTAAATATTTCCGTATAAATTCAAACATTCATCAAAATTAATTGCTCCTCTATAAATATAATCGATAATCCTGACATCAGTTACACAGTTTTCGTTCATGTATTATCATTAGTAATACTAAAATCCGATGTCCTATCAAAACGATGATCGAGCGTCCTCTCGACATAAAACCGCTTTTTGCCTTATCAAAGCAAGAAGTAGTAAAGTAGAAATATTGTTTTTGATGGATTTTTATGGAGCGTCATTTGTTGTTGGTTTTATGGAGGCGACTTCTCTGTCCTCCCTTTATTGGCTTTCTTAGCCCTCAGCGGCCCTCGTTATGTGTTTACCGGCACTAAATGAACCGCCTTCGAATATTAAATGTGAAATGAAGATGAGAGTTTTTCTCCTTCAAAACATTATTTACATAGAAGTTAATCACTATCGACGTGAGTAATTAATCTAAAGAGAAGTAAAAAAGAAATATATAATACGCAGGTTTTTATTGCATCATCGAGGATTTTGACATATTTACGTAACCGAAGGCTTTTGATCTCTGAACTTGATTTTACGAAAGTAAATAAACTTTTGGACTGGAAGCATTAATCTTGTTAAAACTGACAGTATAAATATATGCTGATTCATATTTTGTTCAAATTGAGAGTATTTTTGGCCTACATTAAATTATTGTCCTGAATGAGTTACTTCGTTATATGAAAATGCAGACAATTAAATTTCAATTATATTAATTCATGAATCAAATTATTCATTATATTTTTATATTAACATCAATACTTTCTCACACTTCTTTCTAATACTACCTTCATTCGAACACGTGGCCTGTAAATAACACCGAGCGATGTAGGAATTAAAGCATAAAGTAGTAGTATTAAGTGTGTGGAACAACGCATGTTGATTCTATTTGGGTTCTATTTGCATTGAATTCTGGGCATCTGAGCGTAACTGCATTGTATGTTGATATAGTAAGTGTACAGACGTTAATTTAATGATTTGATAAAGTACATCGTATATTGCGTATATATATGTTTACTTTGTTACTTTGTTTTACACTTTTACTTTAATAGATCAGTTATCCATGAAAACGCAAATTAAATAGCGGTAGCCGATGGCGACGGCAGAAATCAATACCAAGCTAAAAAATATTCAACGCGAGCTAGCATTTATGCCAGGCACTCAACATCAAACATTACTGCCAACCGTAAATCGACTATTAATTTCACATATAATAACCCTGGTTAACGTAAACACATTTGCAACAGAATTTTTTATGTTTTTCGTACGTATACAAAGTTTCCGTGCCAATTAAAATTATTCTTGAATATATGCATATACAACTTGTATATTCGAAATGGATTCATTCATTTAGATCAGCAGAGAATATTCAAATTCCGTTGATTGGTACTTTGCTATTTACTGAGCTATGAAAACATTAATTTCCCGATTTTACACTACTATCGCATTGCGTGCAGGATTCGTTTTTATGATTTCGTTCTCTTGCTGAACAAACTTTGGATGTTCCATTTTCATGTCATTCAGTGTCATTTTCAGTTAAATTTAATCTATTTTTCACTTTTCTTAGGGTTTCGCTTTACAAAAATGGCCAACTCTAGAATATACAAACAAACCAACGGTAGTATATTCATATTATATATATATATACATTGTTCTAATCAACCTTTTGATAATAATAATAATGAACCTCAGAATATGAACCCATACCTCAGCGTCGACTCAATATATGAAAAATAAAACAATTTTGAAGAATTAAGTCCGACATTTTGGCTTAGGTTGATTAAAGCATAATTTGCAGAACGCAGTTTACTACTAAGTGCTCTTCCCAATCATGCTCAGAATCTACAAGACCCAAGAAATCTACAAGACCCAAGAAATCTACAGTGTTAGTTATTGGTAAAGATTTATTATTATATTTCACATAGGCACTATAATCAAGCTTATCTTTACTGAAATTAGCAATTTTGGTTTTTTGAGTGTTTAAACGAAGTTCGTTTCTTGCGCATCAGTCGAACATCTGCTGTATAACAGTAGTACAAGTCGTCGATGCGGTATTGATGGATTTTTAGCAATTACAGTATCATCTGCCTATTGCGAAAGTAAACATGGTTCTAAGGATAAAGACAAATCGTTTACACAAATTAAAAAAAGAGTCGGCCCTAACACCGAACCTTATGGGATCCCGCTATAAATCTTTGCTTCAGAAATTACCTGACTACGAAGTTACGGTTTTCAAGTTTAGATTTCTTAAATTACAGGCGATTCTTCTTCTTTTAAAATCACAGGCGGATATAAATTTTATTTTACATTGTTTCAAACGCATTTTATTTTAATTTTAAATTGTCACGACTTGACTTATTTTTAAGGTTTCTTTTATGACATCGATCTTTTGTTATTTACTTAAAAATACTTTTATCTTACGGAAAATAAAAACTATATCAAAAGAATTCTAAACTCATGAAAACTAATTTTTCAACCTCTCTGTTACTGAATATGTATACCTGACCGTAAATTCTTGAAAGAAGTTATAAGTTTCCCTTCTGCCATTTTTTTTTTTTCGTAAGCATTTAAAGCAACATTACGTTGGCCCGATGTTGTTTTTTATCTGAGAAACTTCGCTATTGATCTGGAGAACTTCAAATTAAAACAGTTTTATAATACTGCTGCTTCGAACTCGGAGGGGCTGTTCTGGATCTCAGGTCGAGGAAACATTGTTTCGTTAGAAAGGATTTCAGAACTTTGTGGTAGTTCGTGTCATAAATTCACAATAAGCGAGGATTCTTTCAGGACCCGGCAAGTATCAAATTGTAGTTGTTTTTAAATAAGGCTAAAATGAGCGAGGGAAGAATGTAAATCGTCATTCAGGATGATTTATGGTATTAAAAAAAATTGAAAAAACAAAAACTTAAACTCGTGTTAATTTAATAATATTTTCCATTTGAATGTATATTATCTGATTGAATATTCCTTAACTCGTACAGCTTTTAAGTCAAGGGAACAAAGTTTCTCTTCAGTGGGAATTCGCTGGTATAAATCTGGTAATCTGTTATTCGGAGGTGCCGTCCGAATAGCGCGCGGGGCGTTGTTAAAGAAGCAATTTAAGATTTGTGAAGGATTTGAAACGTAATCTATTCTTTTTGTGTGCAGGTTTAATTTATTTCGAGATTAGTTGAGTCACGTGTTTTATTCAGTTCGCTCGGGATTTATTTCGGTGTCGTTTTTAGGTAGAAATGTTCGTGATATTTCAAGTAAATAATTTTCAGACGAGTGAAGGGGAAAACTTTTACGTTAGTGAGATTTTATTTCTAATTTTCTTCTTAAATACGTTGTCTACCTTCAAGGATGCCTGGTGCTAAGAATTTAATGTTAAAGGGCGCAACTTTAATTTATCATTAATTAAATCGTGATATTTGAAGCAATTTTCCAGGGAGCGAAGAGAAAAAACTTTTACGATGGGAAAACGTTTATTTAAACTTTATTTTAAGGTATTTATTTTTAATAATTAAAGAGTGTATACAGTTCGAAACTTTTATTTATCATTAATTATCTAATATATTGCAAGGCTATGTGTTCACAAGATAAATTGCCAGAGGTCGATGCATGGTGTCCTTTAGCATTAATTAATTGTTTACTGTGCTAGATCGATTGCATTATGTCCTTAACCAAACAGTGGAATGCTAACCTAAATCCGTTTACGCTGTTAAATTTAGTGCTGCTGTAATTAGAGACACTGACATATGCATGTAGGACCTTCCTTTATTATTTCTTGAGACCAAAACATCTCATTTTAATTGAGATATCCGAATGCTTCACACTTAATGTAATGAATTGCTTTGATGAACTGAGGTTAACTCGGTAGAATAATTCTGTTTTTGTTGATATACATAGTTATTATTTGCGTGGATGTTTGCTTTCAGTTCAATTAATTTCCTCGTTTAGTAATGGTTATTTAATAAAGAAATGTTTTCAATGTAAACATAATATAGGTATCTTTTTACGTAGTCATTTTATACGTTATAAATACACTCATTTCAGACCTGGATATTATTAGCGATGAAACAATTCATAAATAACTTTACCTTAATTGAGTTACGTCGAAATAAATACCAGCCATGCAAAATTAATTTCCACGTTTCCAATTTTAGCCGAACAACACACAGCTTCAATAAATAACAGGAACTTTAAGCTGCTTTGTAAATTATACGGCCCCTTCAATCAAGTGCGATTATATGTAAATCATCCTAATTGTAAAATAATACAAAAGCAAAATTCTGCCTTTCACTCTGAGTCCGTGCCACAGAAATAAATTCACAGTTTTTACACTGAGCTGCGATTTATTTACGAGGAGAGCTTGTTAGCCGTCTTACAAACGGGAGGTTTTGTTTTATATTTCATGATGAAATTTCAGTCTTCGGCAAGTCATTAATTAAGGCGGCAATGCCGCAAGATAAAATCGACCGAGCTCATTTCATCACCGTGTATGGCTACTCAGCGCTTTTAATATCACGACTTTATGTTCGTTCGAGGGCTGCTATTGACGTACCGAAGACACCCCCAGGAAAATTATCGAACACATTCTACGGAGCTCAACAGTTGAACGGAAAATGGACCCTCTTGTCCCGAACTGCTCATGCGTCCCGGAGTTTTCAAGAGGACCGCAAAAATTGTAATATCTGTTTTTATGACCCGAGGGATACTGAATTTTCTTGGGGGCCGAATGTCATAAGCAAGGATATCACGTTACCTAGTTTCATCAAAACATTCCCCGGCGAAATATCCTGATAGAATTTCAACAACAATACTATTAAAAGCTACCGAGTTGTTTGTCTTTGTGCGATTGCTTTAAACATTTGTGGAAAATTGGTTTAGATAATATCGAGGATACAGACATATCATGTTTCATCATCTTTTTTGTGCAAAATATTTCTGGAATAATTTTTTGAAAGCTTCCAAGTTTTTGTCTTATATTTAAAATAAAATATATTATGCTATAGTGGTTTAGAAAAAACATATTGCTGCTCTATAAATATCGCCTCGAAACTTGAATAGTCGGTCGCAGCCGCCAACCCCTCGCCCTTCCGACAAGCTCTAGTGAGCTTTGTTTTAATCCGACTCCTGCAAGCCAGTAAAATCAGAAAGCCCCCAAATAATTTTTTTAATGCGCTTTCCTCGTTATGATCTCTCTACGTAATTTGTGGAATGAAGTTTTTAGCTCCGCCTTGGTTAAGATTGTCGGCGTACTTGATGTAATTTAATTATCTTCCATTCCTAGTTTTCCTACTTGTAACTAACAGTTAGACATTTAATATCATGTCTCTTTCTATTTCCACCAGCTTAAATGAACAGCATTTAAACTAAATATCTTGTTCGATAAAACTTGCCAAAGTCACTCGTGATTCCACCTTTTTTTTTTTTTAATTAAAACAATTCATTTGATTCAGCATTTCGCCTGTATTTGCTTAAACCCCGGACTCATTTCGTTATACGTAAACGTTTTATTTAACTGCGGGAAAATTTCGTGTGTTTCTCACAGTAATAAAAGAATTGCTCAGATAAAAGTTTAAATGGAGTGCGTTTTACGAGCTTTTCGTTGGGAAACGGGGATAGAATGCATTGTACACAAGTTGTTCAGCTATAAAGTGAACAAACGCTCATAACTTTTTTTACAACGCGAAGCTATGATGATTAAATGGATGTATGTTTAGTGACAGTGCAATTAATTACGGGAACGTTTCAGTAGTAGAATAAAACAAGTATGTTTGATGGCAGTCTCTGTATAAATTAATTATCAACCAGTATAAAGAGTGAGAGGTCTTCTATGAAAATATATAATATGAATGCTTATGAACATGTACAAGGTGTTTAGAAAGTCCTGAAAATTTATATATCAAGTTCTTTTCTTTTCTGAGAAAGAAAGAGTAAGCAAAGCAAGTTATTGATGCACAGGAACGAAAGAAAAGAATAATGGAAATTGAATCATAACATCTCTGATCATGCAGTTTTCTACAGAATTGTTACTAAACGACGTAATCGTATATGTACACTCACCGGCACAAAAAGCGAATCACTTTGAGGTTTGTGTAATTCATTGCGACAATAAATTTTTTTTATCTAATTTTTGACTGATAATTGTTATCTATAGTTTTCTTGGTTGATGTACATCAAATAAGGCCAAAAATAAATAAAACAAACAAGATTTTAATAAAAGCAATAGAAACTGCAAAATTGATGAAATTGTAACTTAAAGGAAAATGCGAAATTTCAATTTTCCTAATTTATTAATATCGAGTATTGCCTCCGCGAGCCTGTATTACAGCCTGCATACGTTATGGCATCGACTCCACCAAGTGCCTAATCGCTAAATTGTCAAGTTGATCCCATTCTTGCTGAAGCGCCATTGATAATTCTTCTAGGGTAGCTGGGGCGGGGACGCGAGCTCTAATATTCCTTCCTAACATGTCCCAGACATGTTCGATGGGATTCATGTCGGGACTTCTCGGGGGCCACTGCATTCGGTTAACACCAACAGCGTCAAGAAATTCATTGACAACTCTGGCGACATGTGGCCGTGCATTATCGTGCATCAACATAAAATTGTCGCCAATAAAAGGGGCAAAGGGTATCACATGATCTTGAAGAACATTTTCAATGTACCTCTGAGCGTTAATAGCTCCCGTATTTATTACAGCAAGGTCTATACGTGCGTTCGCAGAAATATCGCCCCACACCATAATCGAACCTGCGTTGAAAGATAGTCTGGAAACAATGTTACATTAAGAATACCGTTCGCCGGTCCTTCTCCATACTCTTCCACGACCATCTGGCGCTCGTAGGTAGAAGCGGGACTCATCAGTGAAGAGTACTTGACTCCACTGCCCCATATTCCAATGAACATGTTCACGAGCAAATGCAAGTCTGCTTACTCTATGCTGTGTGTTATGCTCTGGGCCATGTGCAGGTCTTCTTGCCATTGCTTCATTAAAGCGTCTTCTGATTGTTCTGCCACTTACATGCACATCTCGAACCTCTGCAAGGCGATTTCTGACTTGGACAGCAGTTAAATTCCTGTTGCGAAGAATCGTTAGGGTAAGAAAATGGTCATTTCTAACGCTTGTACATCTTTGACGACCTGTTCCAGGACGTCGATTGTGAGATTCAGTTTCCAAGAATCACCTCCACATTCTGGAGACACTGATTGAGAAGTTCCAAAAACTTGTGCAACGTAACGTTGAGACCGACCATCTTGAAACAAAGCAATTACTCTTGCTGCATCCACTGCATTAATAGCAATGAAAACAACTTATTAATGATAAAATGTATACAAATTATTAAATTAAGTCTTTAGGAAATGTTTGGAAAACAAAAAAATCAACTGCAACACAATATTGACAATGGCGTAGATACTTTCAATAATTTATTTAAACAAGAGAATTTAGTTACCATGATGATCATGGCTCTCCCGATTATTGAAATTGTCCTATTCACCGATGAGCAGAAAAAAAATGGACAAAAAGTGTCCTCAGATAATTTATTTTAAAAAATAATAGTGAGTCGCTTTTTGTGTCGGTGCTTAAAAATATCCATTTGATCGCCTGACACTGTGGAAGTTTACCATAAAGGTCAAATTCGAACGATTTTATTGCTTTTCATTTGGATGCTTTTAGGCACCAGTATACCATCAAAATTCCCTTCGTACCTATTTGTTGAAAACACTCAATAATTTCGATATAGCACAGCTTGTAACTTCACCATACATTTAATAACGCCCTTCATAATTTGCGAACATCTTCAAAGTTTGTACTTTCCAAATTAACTAATTTCGAATCTAGCTGAATGTACTAATAATCAGAGTATCGTAATGTCTGCATTTGATCTCCTGAGTGGGACTGCACGAGAAGCAGCGTCAAGTCTTTTGGCGAGACGGAAACGTAGCGTAATTATAGCGTAACGTAAACGCCAGAGAGCGGTCGATACTGCTGAAAGAGCGAAGTGAACCGGTGAGAGCTGAAATTCGCGCGGTTGGTATCTGATAATTGGTTGTGGCGTTATATCGACTCGTGATATGATCATTTCGACGTGGAACTGCGTGGAATATCACAATTAAACGCGCCGGTAAATAGATTGCGACTTGCGTCCAATCAAGTCGAGAACCTGATCAGCAAATTACGATCTCGGTATTCTGTTGTTGTCATTTGCTCGAGGAACTGCAAAATATGAACGGAATAAAATTAATTGGTTATTCAAACCTATAAATGTACATAGTATATTTAAGAAAGTTTTTTTTTCTGAGAAAAACGACGTTTAGATACAAGTTTCCAGAGTACTGAATTTTAAGGACTAAACTATTAAAAGTTGGCTTCATTTCAATGGGGCTCTCGAGTATCCTCTGTATAACTCTACTCGCCAGCAGAAGAGTAACTCGAGAACTCCATCGCAACTCCACCGACCAATCCAACTTGCTCATGACAATTGCTAACTAAAAGACTAATATAATGCAAGGCAATGCGTGAGATACAATTTCTTTTCACTTGGTTTTGTAAATGATATTATACATACCACTGTTGTGTAATATGTTTTATTTTCGGATACAATATTACATACAGCTTGCATCGATATTCGCGCACACCGAAAGTAAGATGATATACAATAAAATCTGAATAAAAAGTTCTTTTAGATCAATACTCTAGTTATAAAGGTTTATAGTGTTTATTTTCATTTTTAAATATATAAATCGAATAAGCCAACTTAGGTCAATGGCAAACAATTTATGATTCAATAAATTTTAGGTCATAGGCGCTTCTAGAAAAAAAAAACTCATCTCTTGACTTAGAACAGATGAATTTGGATTACAGCTCTGTTTCCTTGAACGAAAATAAAATTCCAAGATGTAAGTTTTCTGTTTAGGTGTAAAAACCTTTAGTTTAATTAAACTAGTGATTTAATATTTGAGTTAAGAAATGTTAGATGCAAAATTGATAGATAAAATTCAAATGGCAAGTTGACAGCAAGATTTGTATCAAGCTAAGACATGAAATTTTATTCCATAGCCGCCAGTGACCTGAAAATTATTGAATCATTTGTTATTTAAAAACCAAAAATCTTTGTTCAACAGTAACACATTTTGTGTATTTAATCTAAACTGTAAAACGGCCGGTAATTATTCTCTTGAGAATGTTATGGTGTACTAATGACATTAGGGATTAGTAATAATCGAGCAGGGCAAGCGGCATGTTTACTGCTGCACGTTTTCCTCGACAGCGACTGCCAGACGTTAACGTG
This sequence comes from Serrognathus titanus, assembly GCA_039766575.1. NCBI lineage: Eukaryota > Metazoa > Arthropoda > Insecta > Coleoptera > Lucanidae > Serrognathus > Serrognathus titanus. The sequence continues at coordinate 5,558,573 of CM077911.1, forward strand.
TCTAAAAGATTAGAGGATCCGAATTATTCTTTTCAACGGAAGTGTTGCGGTACAAATACTAGTCGTCAGCATCCTATATAATGGGAAACGATCTCCCAAAAAGCACTAGGTGCGAGAATAGGAAATTATCCATAGCCCTGAGTAGCGTGACCATCAACATCCTTATAATTAAACGAAACTTCCAACACCTACTTAATGATTACTTAATTCGGCATAGATTTTGTAAATGGTATCTTGATCATCAACAACAAAATTTCAATTTCCAAAACTTCATTCTTTGAACGGACCAGTGTTTGTTTATATGTGTTGGTATTTTCAACTTTCACGTTTGGAACACCGAAAATTGTTGTTGGATTGTTGATTAATCGACTGGTAAGGTAAATAGTTTTCTTTTCAACGTTGAATGAGTTGCTCTGAAACTTCCATCTCGTAAGTTTCTTCGACTGAACATAAAGTAGATACGAAAAGCTTTCTATGTCATCATGACAAATTCGCAATTTTTGTTAGATGCTTTAATAATACTTTCTACACAATTATCCAAACAATGACGCTAAAAAACTGTATGGCGTGTACCAAAGGATTCTGCTGCAACCCATCCTATTCTATTGTGATCGGAGCAATTACTTGAAAGCTTAAGATTGTACGGAGTATCTGTCCTTTCTTGTTTTTCTGAACCAAGAATTTTTTTAAGGGTTCGATAGTAATTCAAGTTGTAATTTATAAGTTTTAATTTAAGTGACTAACACTAACATTTAATTTCAGAGAGCGCAAAAAGAGAGAATGAGGGAATATGGCTGCGTGCCACAATAATTAAGAAGACTATTTATTTGCTTTGAACCACTAGTGTGTGTTGTAGAAAAATTCCCGAAATTGAAAACATTTTCGAAGCAAACTGTGACTTTTTAATTATTTGCACCATAACGGGCAGCGGTGTGCCTAATTGTACAAAGTGTGGAAAATGAGTACGTGCAAGCGACGATTAATTAGCTCTCAAGCTGATGGTACATGTAAAACGAAACTCCGGCTAACAAGCAATTAAACGCAGAGCTATTAATTAATGCGCAATTTGGATTCGACAAAAAACGTACGCCCTCCTTTTCCATGCCTCGGGCATTCATAGGGGGCTCCTCTCCCATCACGTACTTCATTAAATCAATTACAATTTAAAATTCGTAATTATATATATCCGCGATCTGCCTCCAAATTTCGATCACACCCAGAATACTAATCAGTACGTCGATTATTTTGTTTAATAGGGACGAGACAAAGCACATATCGTGCATAGTGGAAGTTTTTAACCTGAAAATAGCATTCTGTGAAATAAATCGATAAATATAGGAGCAATATTCTTTCATACTAAACATAAATCTGTCATAAAGATGTATGCCTACCCAGAGAGCGTTACGCAAGGTACTTTGTTTTTAGGTGTAATCTTCCGAACTGGGAAAACGCGTTGGGGGAAAGATTTTATTAAGATAGATGACATCACGTGCCTTTACCAGTAGGATTAGACGTCGTCATCAGGTGTATCATATCTGCGGAGAATTTTTGTGAAACCAGCACCTTTATATTCCGCGAAAACAAGCTATACATAAATTCAAAGTTTCCTGAATTGACCCAATTTTCGCTTATTGAGAAACGACCAGAAAGTGTTTCATTAAACGGTTAACTTTTGTAATCGTGTTTTAACAGCGAAATGATATGTAAATATGGGTCGAAGGGTTTGCATTTAAATGAAGTTTTACTAATACGTAATGTTGAAATAGATAGATAGGTAGATAATAGGGGAAACACTAGATATTTTTTTTACGCGTTGTCATATCGCATTTTTTAGAATTTACGTATGTTTGGTGCTATATTATAGAAACAAATGTGAAGGGTGTTGAAAAACATATAGCATAAGAGCACGTTTAATCATTTGAAACGAAATATCATTAAACAGAATCGCTGTTGTCATGAAAGATCAATCAGTCAGAGGACATGCTATGTCTGATTGAAATCATGAGTTTATTTTATTTTGCTACGTATGAACAATTTCTAATAAAACAATAAGTTTTTGATTAGTTGGGATTTTTTCTTGTATTTCTGGTTTTCTTTTCCGGTAACCTAGTCCCGATCATTAAACCGGATAGTCGAGTTGTATTTTGTTTTGTATGATATTGTCAAAAACTTTAAGAATTATTGATGAAAATTAAAATTAATTCAACTTTTGGACTAACAATAAGTGAGTTTAGCTAAATCGCAATTTTGATGACTGTTGTCTGTGTCCCATTAGTTTTGAACTACCGTAACTAAAAATTGTGTTCCCTGTATTCATTCATTAATTTTCTTTTCAAACAAATACATCCATTTCATTATTTATTATAAATGTATAAATGGAAATGATTAATTTCGCAAAATAATCAAATCAGACATTCACTGAATCGAAATTTAATCAAATTTCCATGCGGACGCATCACTGATAAACAAAGGCAAACTAATCAATGTTACCTATTTGTTTAATAAAAAAAAATTCGCTCAAAAACATTCTACGTACCAGTGGCTCGGACGTTTTTAATTAAATAAAAAATCCATAATTTTGTAGACAATATTTTTTTAGAATAATAATGAAGAACAAGCCTATTGCTGTTTCAAACTTGTGTACCCCACTCAAATTCAATTCATTACTAATTACAGTTACGGTGGCAAATTTACATAGTTTCTCCGATTCTCTTGATATATGGTAGTGAACTCACACAGAAACTAAGCGATTTCAAATTTGAACTTGAGGCATGTGACAAACTGGAATGCGAATATTGCACATTTGTCGACGGGTCTTTTATTTGCATTTTTGGATTTATTAAATTTATATCGACCTTCTCCATTTCTGAATTATATTTACAAAATTACGATTCATTGCACATTTACATTATATTAACAATTTAAAAAAAAAAAATTGTCTTTATTTGATTTCTTTGTAACTTTTCTGTAAGTATATTGAAGAGATACAAAATCGAATGAAGTGTGGCTATTAGTAAATTCAAAGAGAAACATTTTGTTAGGAACATAATTGCATCTCTGATTTTACTGCTTGAAATAAAAATAGAAAATAATATGAAGAAATACACAAAATAATTATTTACTAAATTTAAAAGTATGTAATTGCCGAGAAACCAAATTATTTAAGCAACAATATACAGTTTAGCAGAGAGCATAAATATTGTCGTCGTCGTATTCTAATTAATCCGTGACAAATTTAATTACTGTAAAACAAATGAAAATAATTCAGGACACACACACACAATTAAAATCGTAGTTATAAGTTTAGCTCGCGTATAATTCCGTAATTCACGGACGTTCCGGTTGGGAGTTGATTTATGCGCGCTGAAAACACTGAAAACGTTACCATGCTCGCTAGTCGAATATATTCTGAGGAAATTGGTAAGGAAATAAGTTACTTGCGCGGTTCTCACAGCGCGATCAATATATGTTCAAGTACCCAGAATAGATTCTATTCTTAAGACACATACATTTTGATTGTTTATATGACAGTGCAATTTACGGTTGAATTGAAATTGGAAAGAAACTAGGAAAATTTTAATTAAACTTGAGTCAATTACGAATTACAAAGTCTTTAACTCCGTCGTATGAATGACACTCCAGATTAAAACGAGAACTTCCGGAAGCAGACTAAAAATAAAAAAAAAAGGAATAGATCTCCTGACCTCTCGATTCGTAAACTCGGCCTTGCAAGTGATTATTTCGCTTCGATCGGAATTTACACAAAGCCCGGGGACAACTAATAAAGTGACTGAAATTGCTTCATGATATTCAATATCCGAAGCGCGCATTTACAAACTTAATCAATGTTATTGGACAGAACTTCGTAATCTCGCAGGTCAACTTCGCGTAAAGTAAATCCATTAGAGCGAACGCTCCACAATGTAATTTTCGAACCCTATATGCAGCTTTCAAAAAACTATTCTAATTCGATACAGCAGCAAATAACAACCGCAACCGCGCTAAGTTAGTTATCTCAATAATTACAGAGTTAAATGTTTAACTCGGGCTGTAATCTCGTTTGGCTCAGAGATATTGAAATTATGTTGTTTAATTGTGATGGCCTGAAAACTCTGGACGTTCACGAGTTGTCATAGTTTTACGAATGACATTTAACACATTTCTCTCTGTGGAATTGTTCGCGTGAAATTTACCTGAAATATGAAAGCCCCTCTCGTACAATTCACATAAAAAAAAACAATGCACACCACATATAATACGGTAATAAATCCATCGCATTTCTTTATTTTTAGTAATTAAAAGTCAACGTAGTTGAAGTAAATAAAATTTATTAATAATTAAATTGCTCGACATAAAATTAATAGTTCTCGCGTATAAAATGTTCATAAATCTGAAAATAAACGTAGACAGTAAAATTCAGATAATCAAATCGTTCGTGGAACGCCCTTTTGCGAAGTTTCAAACTCGAAGACGCAAATGAAAAAGTTATGACAAGAAACAGAAAAGTTTTCGGTTATCTCACAAGGGAATATTTGCAGTGGCACCACGATTTTCGCCATTTTTACATATATTTGAGGGCCTGAAAGCCGGAAGAAGTAATTTATGTTTTGCACACTGAAAACAACGTTCTGAAAACTATTCGTCGCTTTTTAGAGACTAGTATTTAAGCACGTTGTCCTGGTTCCGACCGCAAAAGGACCACCTCGTAAAGAAATGTTCATTTTAATGTAATATTGCTATTGAGAAATCGATATGGTACTGCTATTATTGCTAGGAATCGCTTGCATGAGGTACGCAATGTGGATGTTAGCGAGCGAACTAAAAGAAAGCGCTTACAACAAGACCGGCATTTGGATTCCAGGTACCATAGGAACCGATTATATTTGGATCGTCTTCGTTTACACTAGACTCTACAAGACGGGAACTGAAGTCTCTTCACTGATGAATCGCGATTTTGCTTGAGATCTAGCGATGGTCCAGAGAATGTCTGAAGACAAGAAATGAGAGATTTGGTTGAGCTTACACGTCCCAAAGAAAAAGCTTGAGGTGGCGGAGTTATGGTTTAGGTTGAAGTTTGGTTTGAAGCGCGAACTGAGCTTATTATCATCAAATGGTTCTCTGACTGCTGGTCGGTATGTAGAGGATATATTGGCAGAACGTGTTCTTGCTTCACATATAAGACTGTTATTGAAAGTTTTTGTCTTAAGTAGTAGAATTTATTATTATTGACTTAAGTTATAAAATCGTGAAATTTCAATTTAAATATTTATTCTTCCACCAAAATGGAAATATGTGATAAATCGAGAGTAAAGATCAAATAAGCGAAAAGTAATTTAAACTTTACAGTTGATTTCACAATTGTCACAATTCGAATAAAACGGCGAAGTAAATGAAACAAAATTTAATAAATCAAAACCGTGAAAACTGGGTTGTTCGCGTCGTGACACATAATTTTTGAAAGCACAGCTCAAAGATTTGTCCGTGACATTAACAAGTAGGCCTGCTCTGCCTCCGACTGGGGGGGAAGTTTTAAGTAGTCTCTTACATTTACATTTGCGACGAGACGGTACCTCCGGGGGTTCGTTCCGGCCTGGAAAAACATTCAAACTGAAAATAGCGCACACATGCGCCGCGCCGCAAATTACGTCGAAATTGATTTATTCTCATTACGAATGTAAAGGTATACGCAGTTAATTACTTAATAGTACCCGGATCTTGGCCTCAAGACGGAATTCTCTTCTCAAATATCTTTAATTGCCCTAATCCAATTTGTCGCCACAGCACGCAGTTTATTTCTTATGACAACTCTGCGAGAATTAAATTTCCGCCCGTGCACATCCATCCCGCCAAGGCACTCCCCTGCCCTAATTCGATATCGCCGAACTTCGTCCAACGAGATTTCCCCTGGAAAATCTAACCATTTCAAATTTAAGACCCAAGTCTCGGTGACGTGTTTAACAGAAATGTGTAATTGCGTTCGCCTAGGAGAAGAGATCGATTTTTCGAGGCGGCGTAAATATCTGGCGCTCGGGGGCCATCATTATCCGTATCGCTTCTTTCGATCAGACTATAAATATTGATGCAACTCTCAATAAGATTGAGCTACAGCGCAAATACCTATTTAGTAGTTAGTTTACTCGATGAGAGGAGATATATTGACAGACAATTTCAATTCTGCTATTTACTTAGCGCCCCCAGGCGATAAAAGAAGAAAAATATTTGCGTTCAACTATTCTTTTCTTGTTTAAATCTTACATTCATCTTCGTTTGTGCGCAATAGATGTGAAGTTTAGAAATTAGATTTAGTCCATCAATTTTATCCTAAAATTAATAATAATTTCTGAATGACCTTTTCACAACAAATCATAATCGATTAAAATCAGTTATTTGTGAATTAGTTTAGCACCCAAACATGTTTTGCAAATTTCTTCTTAAACAAAAAAAAAACTAATCAACAATTTTTTAGTTATATATCTTCTGTTCAAATGGCTTAGGTACTTACATACAATACAAACAAATAAGGGCTTCGTTTTTACTTTTTCTTCTCTTCCTTTCACATAAATCAGCAATTAGTCTCTCATTGTATGATCTACCAAGGTCTTGTTAAAATATCTTTAATAATACCCTGTTAGTTTCAATTTTTTTCTTAATAATTGAATAATTGTGAGTTATTTCATGAAACCATTAGATCTTTCCATGTTCAAAAGTTCATCTAAGCCAATGAATGATAAATTGCAACATTTTTGTTTCATATCTAAGCTTCGTTTCTAAGAATGTTAAATGATGTTAAATGACGAACGAGTAAAAAGAAATATTTCTGTCTTTGTAAACGAGACTCAATTGAGGCATCTAAAAAATTGAAAGGACTTGAGAAGCAAGAAGGACATTTCATCAAGCCAATAATGGTACATTGAGTATTAGCTGCAGCAGTTTTCTTTTTTAAGAACTTGGATGAGGTTAAGTGATGAGCAAGAAGAGACGTTATCTTTCTAGATGAGAGTTCGATAGAGCAGGTTAGAGGGTGAAATTTAGATGAAACTTTTGAATTAGGCGACCATTATTTTTTGCTCGTCACTTAACAACCATCACCGAAATATTTTATGGAAAAAGTGTATCTTCATTGATTGTTACGCTTTCTATTAATTTCAGACTGACCTTACTGTTTTATTTCATCTTTAAACAAGGGCGGTTTAGTCATGTGCATATTAAGATAAAGATAAGCTCTGGCATTATGCTATCCATTCTATTCCATTTCTGAGATTGAAATTTTCAATGTAGTGGATATATTTCACGGGATATATAAATATCTTTTAAAACTACACTTCTGGACAAAATTAAGGGACCACCAGTAAAATTCAAAATAAATTTAAAACAACGAAATTTAATGAAACGAATAAATATATAATTCTAAGTGTTTCCTTGCAGTTTAGTTGATTTAAGGGCTATTAAATTTAACAAACTTTAAAATACTTTAAATCTTTGGTCTTCTCATGAACTTATATCCTAATTTGTAACAAGTTAACAAAACTAAAATTATTAATAGCATATGTGCCCTCCTCTTGCAGCAATACACGCTGCTAATCTTCTTGGCATGTTTGAGATTAAGTTTCGTATACTTTCTTGAGGTATCTGTCCCCATTCTTGAATAAGCATCATCAAGTATTACTGGTGGTCTCGGTGCGTTTTTAATTTTGTTGCCCAAATGATCCCAGAGATGCTCAATAGGATTGAGATTAGAGCTTTGGGCAGGCCACTCCAAACTTTGGATATTTGCATCTCTCAACGTAGCTGTGACAATGTTAGCTGTATGAGGTTTGGCATTGCCTTGCATAAAAATGAATCCATTGCCGAAATTTTCGGCAAATGGTTGAACATGGGGTACAATAATCTCGTCTCTATATCTTCTTGCTGTTAGCGACCCATTTCGTATCAAAACCAATTCTGTACGACCATTAAATTGTATGCCACCCCAAACCATTAAAGACCCCCCACCAAATTAGTCAAATTTTCGAATGGTACATGGTGCAAATCGCTCACCTGGTCTTCGTATGACAAGAGCACGGCGATCATTCCTGTTTAGAAGGAGTCTGGATTCGTCCAAAAACAAAACGGAGATCCACTGCCCCTCGTCCCAACCTTGATGATTTTGACAAAAATTTAAGCGATTTCTTTTGTGCGTAGCTGTAAGAGTTGGACCGGTTGCTGGTTTTGTAGCAGACAAATTAACTTCTTTTAGTCTTCTTCTTACTGTTTTTGTAGAACTTTCTGTTCCAGTGGCTAATCGAAGATCATTTTTTAATTCACGAGATGTTACAAACTGCTTTCTTAAACTCTGAAGTTCGATAAAGCGATTTCTCTGCGTGTTGTTTTTCTTTTAGCACCTTGTCCGCATCTTCTTTTGAAAGTACCAGTGTTTCTGAATCATGCTGCGGCCCTCGGTACCACAGATTTGTTGGTATTTAGAATTCCAGCAACTTTTCTCTATGATTATCCTTCACGAAGAAGAATAATCATTTGGGATACTTCTTCTGGTCTACAAAAGCACCTAGACATATTTAATTAACTTAATGCAAACAAATTCACTAATTTTCGAAACAAAAAGCACGCTTTATTAATTAAATGACTTAAAAAGATGTCAACAATTAGGCCTTTTTGTTGACTTTTCGTTTCCTAGCAGAGAATGCCTTGCTATTGTTAATTGTTTCATGGTACACTATTTGAATTGTGTTTAATAAACGTCAATTTATGACATGTGAAAAATCTATTAAAAATATAACTTGTAAATTGGAAAAGTTATTTCAAGTTTATTTGATGGTCCCTTAATTTTGTCCAGAAGTGTAATTCTATAGGATTTCCATCTCACGAAGTAGTGTTTTTTCAAAAAATTAGACAAAACCTAAAAAAATTCTTTTTATTTGGTTCGAAAATTTGAGCTAATCTTTTTTGGAATTCCACGCCAATGTAAATTTCGATCGATTTAATCTGGATAATTTTTCCAAAAGAGGTATTTTACTGCATTCATTTTATTACTAGATGCTCTCAGTTCAGCTGAAAAGATTTGCATATTTCGAAATATGACATTACGAGAAAAGAAATCAATATATTTACATACAAATAATTGCTGCTAATCAAAGTATTCGAAAAGCATTCCATAATTCTTTCCAAGATTAATGACCCATAGTTTTCATTTCAATTCATTATTTAAATGGATTTAACAATCCAGACGAATTATGTATAATTTAACAACGTAAAAACTATAACATTAACTGGACTATGGAATTATTAACGTTAACACTGATTCATGTAGCTCTACTCTTTGTAAAATTATTGTAAATTTATAAAATAAATTACATGCACGAATATTAATATCGATTGCTACACATGTAGAAAATATCGCTAGATTAGTCGATAAAATTATAAATTATTATCGTATTCACAGCCTGATATTAATCATTAAATTTATTATTTAGTTAACTGATGCATGTTAATTTCTAATAAACAACAAAATTGCTTTTATCATTTGCAATTTTCGATGGTAATTTTATTTATAGACAAAGGAGCTGCCCGATGTTTCACTTCGCTTGTCTTGCTGTAAATAAAGGCTAAGAAATCGTAATTTACATTTTGCCGGCATAATAATATCCAGGGTTCGGGGGCGATGTATTTATTCCTTTGTTTCCTTTGAACTTTCTTTTCCAGACTGCTGGAGATAAAAAGTCTTAAATAGCCTTCGGTTGTTAGTTTGCTATCGCGCTAAATTCGGGCTAAATTTAATGGTGATTGTTGTTTTGTAATGTGAGCGAGGATGAACGCGAGGATAATGCTGGGGTTTTTATAACGCTGCGCATCGAATCGCCTTATTATACCTGGCTTTTTGCATCTGCTTGCTACTTCTTACTTTTCGGCGTTATTCTGTCGAGTCATTAGCGCGACGGACGAAAAGGTTTTACGTAGCAGAATTAAAAAAAATAAACCTTTTCAGCGTCTTTAAGCACCTAAAAATTCATACATTTTTAAATTTCGTTTAATTAATAACGTGGAAAAGAGACTTCATGCAGAGAAAGAATAAAAACATATACAGTTTTTGAATTTCGTTATTTTATGCTTTTCAATTTAATGTTGATTTATATTTGATCTATTGTTAGCTTTTAAGGGCCGGTTTATCAATCACAAGTTAACTTTAAGTTAACTCTAACCTTCAGTTAATTGCCATGACTACAATTCTCTTCACAGTGGTTAGTATGGGAATAAACTGATATTTAGGGTTAACCTGTGATTGATAAACTGGCCCTAAGTCATTTTTAAACGCGATCAACTTAAAGCTTGCATTTTCACGTACATGTAGCTTACAAGCCGTGATGAGCGTTGTTCGTATACGGTCGTATAATCGCTTAATGACCTTAATGCCGTTCGTAACCTGTATAGTAAAATACCTTAGTTCAATTGCATGTATCATGTCATCCTTAAACTAAATGAAAAATTGTGTAATTGCATTTATATACATGAGTTGATTTGAATTTGCTGATAAATTTACGTTATTTCGTGTAATCCAATTTTAAATCGTTCATTATCGTTGATTATTGAAAACAAAATTATTTCATTTAAAAAGTACCTTTTGAAATATTTCTGCTCTGTAAATTTACAATTTCAATAATTTATGCTTTTTCTATTTAGCTCCTATCAGATACGAATGATTTTCAGAAAAGTCTACATGAAAATGTTTCCAATTTGCCAACTGTAAAATAAAACATAAAATGAAAAATACACTTAGCAATATCGTAGTATTATATTTTATCACTTATCGTATGTTACGAATCTTGTCAGATGTTGACTTTTCGCGAAAAGAAAATAATTATATTACGCTTTATTTACAAGTACGCATTGCGCGATCCGTTTTATTGTAATTTACCAAGAGCCATATTCCAAGCGTGAACGTATTTAGATTAGGAAAATACGACAGGGGAGCATATATTACATTGATATGCCTTCTAAAACAATAACCGCGTAAAGACAATATTTTCCTTACGAAAATTTAGCTCTAATTCATTTTTCGAGCGTCGGCAGCATTTACATGAGCTTTGAGCTGAACTTTGCATACTAACAGCTTCAAATCGTCATCATCTAGATCTACCTACTTAGTTGAATGATGTTTTATTCTATGACACTTAAGTTTAGAAAACTTTATTGTGATTTAACCGGACTTTTGCTACATGTCTAAAATCACAGAAACAAAGTTTTATTTTGTTAACTTTATGAATCGCATTTTTGAAATAGCCGTTATTCGGTATTTTGCGGAATTAAATTAAACGAAACTTTGGATGTTTGTTTGAAATTATATTTAAAAGACTCGCGGATCGCAAGCAGTGTAATTCCAGAATTTGCCTCTTACTTTTCGCAACTCCGAGCTATACACGCTGCAAATTTCTTTTTCTCTAACTTTTTCGCGTTTCCTCATTTTAGGAACAGATTTCCCAGATACTTTTTACCTTACGGTGGAGGGAAAATGCAAATTTAACTTTTATTTTGTTCTATTGTAGAAAAATAATACTTCCATACTTTTCACACAGTGCTTTCAAGAGAATGTTCCAAGAAATTTCTTTGACAGTCATTTGTGGATATAAATGGAGATAAAGAAAGGCAATTAACTGGCTTTCCTTCGTTTCAGAAGAACAAAACTTTTTGTAATTCGTTTTTATTATATGTAGAAAAATTTAAATCCTTAAACTTTCAAGGTAATCTTGACAGATTTTTTATCAAAGAAACATTTACGTTTTTTATGATCGTGTTATTGTTTTAGTCAAAAAATATAGATTTTCCTGGAAAATTATTTAATCTTCTCCTATTGACCTGTTTAAACAACGTAGTCCAAAATTTTGGAGATAACGTGCAGAGGCGATTTAGGCTTTTATTTTTCAATTCTGTAAGTTACAAATTGACAAAGTAAATTGCATCAATATTAATGCGTTTGAAAGTTTAATTTCAATTAATGAGATATAATCTCTGTTGACGGAAAGAAGTAAACGTAAAGGATTTTCATATTTCTATAGAAACCATGCCTTCAACCGAGAATCCCATTAGCTAACGCTTATTTGCACTTGCATATTGTACTTTTCCTGAACAATAGCCGAGTATATTTGTTTTTGCTGAGTTATTAATAACCCTAAATTAAAATCAATATTCTTAATATTGTATTGTATGGATGCATGTCAGCTGAAAAAAAAACAATCAATAAATTTCACTGTGGCAATATGCTTCAGGTTATAAAAAATTCCACAATTTATAAATAAAAAAAATCATTAATTTATTATGTCTAAAATACATGATTCAATGAAAACTACACAACTACGTTATTTGTTATTGACAATTTTATTTGTCTACATTTCAGTAACGTCCATATTTGTCTACATACATGAGATTTCCCCAGGTTCAGGCCGTAACCTTTTTACTTTTGTTTTGAAGCATGATAAAAAACAAGTTCTAAATTGTTTATTTACAATCAAATCAATAATCTGTTCAATCTGTTACGATTTTGCTCACCAAACTAATGTTTGCTGCCACTTGCATAATTTAATTGACAGGTGATCATTGCACATTCATTTTTAGTTTCGCTTCATACGTTCAAACCCGTGTATTTATTAAACTTCTCCCCAATTTAACGTTGCTCGTATTGATGTTAAAAAAATTGAAACGTGTCATACAATGATGAACATGGAAAAACATTTTGTTTTGAAAGCGCGTAGTACTTGCTCTTGGTCTAAGAAGTTTAGCTTCGGAGGTGCCTTCAAAGAACTGCAAAACCTCCAGTGTGTGTGTGAGTCTGGTGATGACGATAGAGGAACTTTTTGTTGAGGATACTGAATCAATTAATGAAAGCACTATGATCGCTAGGTTTTATTTCTACACTATCACTAATTACAACTTAACATTACTATACTAGGCTAGAGTTGCGACTTGACTGCTACCCCTTATTCTATATCTTAAAGGCTACGAGCGATACCCTAATTCTAAGAATGGAGGCTCTCACTCTTCTATCATTTTATATAGAGGGCGGATGGATGCCGAAAATGGAATATTTCCAACACTTTTAAGCTTAGAATTTGATGATAACTAATCACAATGCCAACGTTGTTTAGTTTGATCACAAATATTAATTTATTGTGTGTCTAAAGGTTGGTTCAATACTCATGTATTTTACCTCAGTGAAATAGTGCCTTTAGAAGATTAGAATTTGTGTACTAAGGGAATTCAGAAAACGAATTAATATGTTGGCATCTTAATAAGCCTAACAATACACCTTCACCTCAAGATAGTAAAATGTGGTCGATATTCGCTTTTTAAATAAGTGGAAAGGATGGACGCATAGAATTGCATTTGCAAGTAGAAACTCGGAGCTTCCGAATGAAGAAGCTCGTTATTTGAAACGTTAGTATTATTGGAGTTCTCAAACGTAATTAGCAATATTAAGACGGTATAATTAGCGCTGAGACTTATTAATGAAGTTGAAACTTGCCTAAAATTGAATCTCCCGGATAGTTTGTCTTGTTTACTAGTTGTGCGACTCCTGGATTTTAATAACCACAATCCTTTTGATGTTGCAACATTTCCAAGGTAAATCATGGCGGCGACCGATATTGAAAACTAATATTTGTTTTTGCCAAGTTTCGGTGTGATTAATTAAAAGCATTGCTGCAATCAATGCTTTTGCAAATCTTGCAATTTTGCGAATCATACAGCATGTAGATGAAGAAGATAAATACAAAAATTAATGTCGAATTAGATACTCCATTTTTGAGTAGTTTGCTCCTTTTATCGATTTCGCGTTAAGCCTCGAACCAGAATTCGAGTATAATACCTAAATTCCCAAATTATTGCTGGAGTGGCCATTTGAGTCCTATCACGTCGATGGTGTGCATGTTTGTTTTAACCGCGATGATCATCAGTAATTTGACAGGTAAAAGAGCTCTTCGTGGTTATTCAGCTGACATCATTATGATTGAAGACTATTTTTGTAAATATTTTTTGATGATATAATTATATATTATAATACAATATATGGCCTCGCGAAACCTCAAACATAGTTCTTACTATTTTATAAAATCAATTTTGGACATAACAGAGTTTTAACTGAGCTGAAGATGAAAATGGAGCCTATTCCTGACATTGATTATAAATACTTGCTCAAGAAAGAGAATGTTAGAAAGACAAACAAAGCATGACAAGTCTAAAAACAAAACACAGTAATTTTGGAAACGATTCTATTTTATATTGACGTATCATTCCGGGACAACTTAATTTACTCTCTCGTCCTTTGTGATCGATTTGTCGTTTTTGTTTCGTTCCGCATTGACTTCCTGCCTGTAATTTTTTACAGAAAGCAATAAACCCCCGGCAGATATATTTGCAGAGACGTGAGAGTACGCCCGTTTTTATTACCAAATTTTTTTGGGCTCGAATCGACGCTCTCGGCGACGCGGGCAAACTATTACAAAGTTAATTTCTCTTAAACGGCGCCCTTTGAGGGTTCTCATAAAGAACAGCCCGAAGCCACCTGCCTGCCTACTGGTGCCGATAATCTCCCCCTTCTTGTCAACGTAAAACAAAACAAAGTGCTGTCAGTTTAGCATGAATCGTTAGCCCCCATTCGCAAGCGATAAGGGTCAATAGCAACGCAAAGTTGAAATTTCTTCATCGGGTTTACGGGAAAGGCGGAGATAATTCGCGTGTGGATTTGCTACAAATTATTCCATTACGGTGACGAAATAAATTGGTTGTTGAAACTTCAACAATAGAATGCCCTGTATGAGGAGGACACCGAAGTAATTACTGGTTTAATCTAGTTTAATTAGCCCAAAATAATTACACTGGGATCCCGTCACTGGAAAATTACTTGTTGCAAGTAATGACTGAATTTGTATACATTATAAAGTTTTTAGGTGTGATTAACTTCTTGTTTGTAGATGCTTCTTAGTGTGCCCAAAAAGCGGTAAAAGATGATCCGCCATAAATTAAATCCTGCCACGCCAATTCGAAATCATCATAAATCTTTTCAATCAGCAACAATTTCATATACAAAACTGAAAACGCCGGAATAATCTTGAATTAAACGGTTCGTTAAGTTTTCTCCTCCAATTTTCTTTCGCTCTTTCAATACAAACCACAGCAGCTTGGATATTAGCCAGGTGCATTTGGTATTCAAATATGAACGTAAATTCCGAAGCCAGAAGACCTTGACTAAAAGGTGAAGAATTTGTAGGATGTGTTGTGTAACTAGTTCACATTATGGCGAACTGTGATCAGAATCACTTTTATAAACGTATAGACGCGGAGTGAAATTATTTCAAATCGATATCGATTTGTGGAAATTATTGTCTGTAAGTCAAAAGTCAATATTTGCAACAATTTTCGTGCGGTGACTTGCAGATATCACATACTGCGCCTCATCATCATGTCATGATTATGAAATATAAACGCAAATGAAATTAATTCAAATTGAAATTGATTGAAACCTTTTCAGAATACTTTCGTAAGAATTTAATGTTAAATGAAGCTTTAAGACAT
Source organism: Serrognathus titanus (assembly GCA_039766575.1). NCBI lineage: Eukaryota > Metazoa > Arthropoda > Insecta > Coleoptera > Lucanidae > Serrognathus > Serrognathus titanus. Next base: position 5,574,131 of record CM077911.1, read on the forward strand.
TGCTCCTTCTGTTTTAATATCAATAAGCTCAATAAGCTCTCGTCTCAATCAACGGGCTTTTGCTTTATTAATATTTTGTTTCGCCGTATTACGTATCTTTCTTACTGAATTCATTATTTTTATCTATTGAATACTCCATTGTATATCTAAATGAAGTACTTTTCCGGATTAACTTGTTCGTACATGCAATCAAGCAATCAATGTAACAGAATATAAATGATTCAAAGCCATTTTTGCCGCATGAGATGGGATATTTCTGAATTATCATTTGAAGCAATTAGAAATAATCAAAACAATAAGTTTCTGGACCATGAGTTCACAAACGTTTTTGTTGTCATTAAAGACACACAGTTGAAAAACCTGATTAAAGCTAATATTAAATATAAAAATAAAACAATCGATATCGTCAATATGCAGCGCAAATACTAATTAAAAATTGATTTTTTTTTTAATTAAAACTAAACTTCAACTCATTATCAGCAACTGTGCTTCAGATTTTAAACTGGAATTAAATCAGAGGTATTTAGTAACACGATTTTCTCAAATTCGTGCCATGGGGCTATTGGTAAACTAGAAGCAGCTTAATGTTCTTGTTGGTTGGAAAAGAGAAATTTTGAATCTATCAGCGGTATAAAAAAATTGTTTAGAAAGGTAGCAGAAGAAGAGGAGAGTGTTGGTTTTGTTTGAAGCAGGACTGAAGATCAGAGCTTTTCAAAATAAAAGAACGTTTTTGTACTTCGATATATCGTTTGAGGTTTGTGTTGAAACATGAATTGTTTGTTACTTAAATTATTATAAAATACAATAAAACAAAATTGGAATTTAAAAACTGATGTATTCAATGAAAGGCAAATGCTTTGCTTTGAACTGTTGTCGTATTTTTATAAAAAATTCAATTTAAATAATAATTGTTTTATTTTGGTCTTAAATAAAAATGTTTAGCGAGCGAACGTGAAAACAAATCTTCGAGCTTCCTATTTCCTTTCCTGAAATGATTTTCCTCCAGATTTTCATGATGCTGCTCGTTTATTATAGTCTCGTTTCTTGGTCTGACTAAAATCGTTTTCCATCTAAGTTTTGTTGTTTAGTTTTGAGAAAGATGAACATTTGTCAAAGGGGAGTTGCTATAAAATCTAAAATATGGGTAATTTAAACAGTGGGGGACTCGCACATTGCCCAGCGACCGATGAAACATGTCATAATGGCAGATGATCACAAAGTCAGAAACGTTAAATCGATAGACATCGAGAAACGTCAGATTGTCATCAGACAATGTCAAAGAGACAAATACGACAAAATAAACGACAAATAAACAAAATTTAAGTCACCCCTCGACGAATTAAAGTGAAACTATATTCAATCATGATAGGTCGCCAAGACAACCCCCGGAGTAAACACAAAAAGACTGTCCCCTGATGAATGAGATACAGCTCTGATCAGAGCTAATTCACCCCCGCTACGAAAAAGCCGAAAGCGCTTTAGCTTGTTGGGAACACTCATTAAAGCCTCTCGAGGGGCCAATTGACGGGAGCGACTCACCAAAGCGTTTCATTTAATTTATTGTTGGAAGCACATCCAAATTCTTCTATGCAGCTTATTGTCGGAAGCCCACACACAACCCTTTCGTGCAGCCCTTTGTTAGAAGTACATCCAACCCTTCCGTGCAGCCTATTGTTGGAAGCCTACACAACTTTTTCGTGCAGCTTATTGCTGGAAACATTCACATCTTTTATTAGGAGCAATACTACCTCATACCCCATCGGCGTTATCACACCAACCGTTGAATAAGAGAAGAAATAGAACTCGAGCGAAGCAAGATACCCTGAAATAATTCCTACGTCAACATCGGTTACTACGTTACCAAAGACTTCGTCCTCCAATAACCCAGACGATAACCAGCCAGGAGGGCAGAGCGTTGCACATATTGTGATTTATTGATTTTGTATTCTTCATCCGTTTATTTCTATTTGTTATTAAAGTTTCAAGTTGTGTCGAATAAAAATATATACAAGAACATACTCACAAACATAAATATAAAATGTTCAATAATATTTTCGCAATTTGCAAAAAAATAATAGAAAAATGCCAGAAAGTGTTCGCTTTGTTCATTTTTAATCTATAATTTTTTAATCCAACTGTTTTTTCTTCAGTATAGATTTGATTTTTCATTTTGTGTATTTTGTCGTCTAATTAGTAAAAGAATGTGCAAAATTAGAGGCTGTCCTTACAGATTTAGGCCAGAATAATTTTTCAGTTTAATTTAATTAAATTTTCCAAGAGATTATTCGTTGAATTTCCATTGTTTTGAGAACTTTCATATTTGTTAAATTGTTTAGACCTACGCTTATAAATTCAATTCAAATTCATTAGCCACTCGAAACTTTTGTTTTAGTGACTGTTTGCTTTACGAAACACATTCAATTAATTTTTAGTTGCTTAGCAATATTGTTGGTAAATTGATTATCCGATATTTGATCCACTCACTTTGCTTGTTTAATTATGTTTTGTATACTATCACGTTCAATGTAAAGCTTTCCTGTGAAGCCACACCAACGTAAATTTATTTAGTTAGATATTTTATATCGTCTTGAATAAATAGCCAACGGATGCGTGCTCTGTTATCTGCAAAATATTTTGCTTGGAATACACAACACAACGTACACACATACATGCATATAATGTACATTTTTATGTATTTAGATTCAAAAAAAGGAAAAGCTATTGATTTCCCGCGCGTTATTTTTAAACGAGATAGGAAAAGTTTGTCGTTTTATGTCTGCAAGGACGTATTAAAAGCGAGTTTTCCGTGAAATAAAAAGGGAAGCTGTTCTGCTCTAGTACGGCGCGGACTATAATTACAAGCGCTATTATAATTTATCGAACTCGTTAGATTTTACTTTGTAGAAGTTCCCCGCGCGGTTATTTCTTGCTCCTTCGATGCAAAATTTATCGGCGTTAAACTCTTTTCATTAAAATTAATCCATCAGGATTTTGAAGCTTTATCCCAAATTGCGTGAAAATAATTAAAATAGAATACCCAACGAAAATAATATTATATTTTTTTAATTTTCTTTTAATTTTATTTATTTCTGGGGCTTTCACCTTCTAAAGGGCGATTTACACGAACAAGTTTTTCTTTGTATGTGATCTTAAAAGTTTTGTCTTTCTAATATTTGCAACAAAAATATAACATATTGTTACTAGGGTTAGCCAAGTAAGTAATCTTCCTTAATAGTTTGTCTCATGATTATTTTAATTTTGAATAAATCAAATTCGGTGACGTAACAATCGGTCGTAAGCGAGTGCGGTGCTCGTGGGCTCATGAGCCAAAAAGATTTCTTTTTCTTCGCATTGCACAGCAATGCTGCTTTATTGTCTTTTGGCATTGACCATTCCAGGCAATTACTTTTTAAGTTTTGTAGCTGGGTTTGAATATGTACAGCACAACATCCATGGCTAATGGTAGGATTCGAACCTATGCCGTCGAGCAACACGACTTCCAAAGTCGCCTATGCTAATCGCTGACCTACACGCCAAAAACTTCAATGTAATTACAGAGAAAGATATTGGAAAGTTGGAGACAAGACTTTAGAGATTTGATAGAATCAAAAGCAAGTGCGGAACTAAAACAAGAGGAGGAGAGATAGAAGAAATGCAGGTAATGGAATTGATAGAAGAAAAAGAAGTAATCGAAGTCATAAAAACCGGGAAGAGACAACTTAACTCTAGAAATGATCAAATATACGGGCACAGAAGGAACGATAAAACTAATAGAATTGTTCACTGAGATTTAAAAGTACCAAAGAAATGGAACTAGGAATCATCATAATGCCTATACACAAGAAAGGCGACTAAAGAAGCTGTGGCAATTTTAGACAAAGAAGAGGCCGGAAAAATACGCATGGCTTAGAAATAAATCAAAGAATATATGCAGGATAGAAGAAAATGGAGGGAAAGATATACAATGAGAAGTCAGACTCAAATGAATTCGTCTGACATTTAACGGTATAAGAGCAAAAGGTTAAGTATAAGTATAAAGCTAGTGTTAATAAACATGTATTTTTACTTAAAGATTTAATTAAATTAATTAACAGAATAATATTTGTAGAAACATTTCAAATGAATAGTCTACCGGGTTATCAGTACCTAAGTTTGTTTATTAGGTCTAAATTAACACTGAAACTCGGAATTCGTTAACAAGCCAAAATGTCGGAATAGATTCCAGTGTAATTTAAAGTTACCGTTCTGCCCTCGGAAAATTCTAAGTCTAATTCCCTGCACCGCAAGCGTTTTCTTTGTAAGTCGAGAGATGCTCGCATTACTTGTTCTGCTATTTGCAAAGTTTCGAGAAATTTCTGAAATGCACGAACTTGACGTTAACTTTGATACGGATGAGTTTAAAAGGAAACGTGACCGAGCTTTCGCCTATATTAATATTAATTCTTTGTTCTTCACCGAAATACTTTATTTTATGTTATGCGCGTGGTGAGGGTAACGATACGAAGTAGCGAATTCGTCTGTGGCTCTCTCTCTCGAATTTTATTTTACGAATTCATAATCGTACATAAATAACCAAGGAAAATTTCAAGAAGCTTCGCATTATTAAAATTTAAATTCCATTTTAGTAATTCAAAAAACAATATCTTGTGGCTGTTATTGTCAGATGCTGTAGTAAAAAAAAAGAACATATTTTCTTTAAATAAAAAGAAATTTCATTCGGGGGAAAATGTAATCACTTAAATTTTGCTTCGGTTAGCTAACTCTAAATATCTACATATCTACTAGGAGATGCTTCCTGCTCATTTACAAAATAAGTGCAGATGTATATCGCTAAGAGGTATCAGGTTTAAAACTGTAACAAGTGATAAATTTCATGAGAGCTTTGTAGCAGCGAGTGCTTTCAACTTACTGAAATAATGGTAACGTCGTATTACATTTGTCAACATCGCTCTTTATTGCCCGCCTTTCGAGGAAAATACCTATTGAAAATTGTGTAAGGCGACAAGTGACATCGCTTTTTAAAGAAATGGAATAAAAATTCTAATAAATCGTGTTACAAGTGCTAGCTCATGCCAGGTATCAACACATAAGCTGTGCCACATTAGCATTCGTAATAAATTTCTGATAATTTAGAAAGTGATTGTTAATCAAACGACTTTATATTGGTATCCATTTTCTCTCTTCGACTAAATCCTTTGTATGTCATTCCATGCGATTTATTAGGTTTCAATATCGGATAGTCTGTCCTCTTATGTGTTGTTAAATTTGCCTAATTCAGTTTTCAACACGGTTTCGTTTAATTAGAGGCTCCATGTCGCGGATACGGTTACAAAGCAAGCTCACGTTTCTCCCTTACCCGCGGCGAGGATACCAGCCTCAGTTCATTTGTTACATTGGCTTTACCAAACACGTATTTATTAAGTTTGTAATTTAATGTTAGGGCTTTCGAAGTTACAGTAACTGAGACAGTAATATAGTAGCAGTTGTTTTCGATGTAGTTTGTGTATTATAGATTCTCAAATCTCCTAGTAATGGAAAGTGAAATGCAGTGACACGAATTGATGAATTTTTTATTATTATTATATATTTCCATGCATTAAAAATATATTATTCCTGCAATACAAAGTTTTCCCTTTACAAATCGTCTGTAGCCAACCATTTCTAATTTTAATTAAATAAACGACAATAAGGAAGAAACGTATGAAATTAAAAATGAAACTCGTTATAACTGAATAAAACGTAATAATAAAATATGAATTTATATTAGTTTCAAGCTCAGCATTTCATTTCAGTGTTTATAATATTAAATATTTCTCTTAATGAAGTTCTGAAATGAGCAGCGAAAAGTAATTTGAAGATATGAATCAAATAAGGCATCATTGTGTATTTGATTTATGTGTATATTGACAGATGTAAACAAAAAATTGGGAGCGGAGCCAAAAATATTTTCAATACCAGTTGATACTCAGCAGAAAATTGTAAGATTTGTTCTACTTTCCGGCGAATTTAGAAATAAAACCATTCCTCTTTCATCCCCAATGCACTATTGTGCTTTTTCATTTATTTCATTTCACGTTTCAATTTATATTTCATGCTGGGTAATTTAATTTCTCTGTTTTCAATTGCGACTAAAGGACGTTTACCTTCTTACTTGCGCCCCCCTTTAGATTTTCATTTCATGTTATTTTTCGTCAGAGTTCGTGAGTTTTAGTATCAAATTGAATTTTAACTACTTTCACAAGGCAAGCAAAAAGAATATCAACAGTAGTAATTGCAAGCATAATTTATGAAAATAACTGGCCGAAATAAACTGGAAAATGCTGCACAAACAGAGTAACGGAATTTTCCCGGTGGTACTATGGGACTGTTAGACCTCTGTAATTAGCATTGCAAATATTTTACCTTCCTGTGCGTACGCATTTCGCCTGAAATGCGCAAAAATGTCGCCGCTACATATGTGCGCAAACACTATTCAAAGTTTTGCTCATTTGGGTGTAATATTTGCACCAATGTATGTATAATGTAACATTTACATACACTTTAAACTTTATGTAACTTTCAAAATAGTTTCAAACTCAATAGAAATATAATTATGTATTTCAATGATGTGTGTGTTTCCTGATGAAAAAAGAAAGGACTCGATCCAATTTATAAATATTGTGACGAACTAAGAGTGAGTCATGCACTCCGCCGACGGCCGACGTGACGAGCGCCTTGAAGTCTGGCCGACTCCCGAAGATTCTGCAGACTACGGGAGAAGTTCCGTCGCATTCCAGAATACGCTAGGAGTTGCTGGAAAAGCCGCTCCTCCAGTATAAATACACGAACACGATGAGTCTTAGTCAGTTCGACGCAGAGTTTAGTTACTGATCAATCGCTCGGCTTATAAAAATAAATTAGTCTTAGTCCGTTATAAATAAATTAGTGTTAAGTCTTGTGTAAATAAATTAGTTATTAGTTTTATCAAGTATTTTATTTAAAAATAAATTAAACCTAAAAACATTACAATATCAAGACATTAACTTTATTTACTTCCACCATGCTCTGTGTTGTCCCTGGGGTAACAAAGCCAGTATTAAATTAGTCGCCTTACAGACAGATGATTTTGGCCACGGGGGAACGAGCATGCCGACCAATGCCACCTAAAAATGCCAGTCACACACAACCGCAATCTAATCAGCGATTGATTCAAACTTGACAATTTTCGGTTAACTAATTAATTGCTTGCAGGAAGTTTCTTTCTGCGACTATAGATTATCCTATAGGCAGACCAAAAATATTAAACTTAAAGCTGCCTTTTTTGTACAAGATTTATTGGTTTAATTTCTAAACAATTTAGTTGTAGCATCATAATTTTAAACTGAATCATAAATAGAACATGTTCTATATTTCAAATACTATTATAAAAATTGAACCAAAAGTAAGCTATTTCTAAACTAAATACCTTCTAGAAATATATTGTGTTCAAGAGCTATAAATTTGTTTCGGCGATATTAAATGAAACTATACATCTTCTAAAATTATATTGGCGTGGTATTATAGTGTAATAAATATTGTACAACAACCCCCTAATTTCAAAAAAAGAACGGTTCCCTATAATCATCAGCCTAATTTCCTTCAGATGTTTCCTTCCTATGTTTTGATCCGGTGGAGGGCCGCGGTCTTGCATAAGCGTATTGAATTAAAAGGATTTTGCGTCGGGACGATAACGGCTCCGTGCAGTAATAATAAAACAATTTACGGGACCCTCTGTGTACTTACGTTTCCCAATTACATAATTAACGTGTTATCCGCCTCATTTTGTTGTAAGATTTAATTAATTACTGAATTATTCATTGAAATCCGGAAATCCAGGCGAATCGAAAAGAATTGGGCTACTGTGTTAATTATTAATTATTACCTCAAGAATTATTGCACAAAATTTAATTTTCCTTTATTTGTAAGGTTATACTGTTGAAAAATATCTTTCCTTAAATTCAGAATTTTAATTTTAAGTTATTAAATATGTTATTATCTTGAAAACACTAATAGAACACTGTTTTAAGGAGGAGCGAACTTATTTATATCATATTTACTTCAAATGTATTCTGTATTAAAAGAACAAAAAAAAATAAATCTAGATATATGTAGATATGCAAATTTACAATTTTATAAATAATATGGAATACATAAAATAATGTATACAGCATTATTACTCGATTATAGATTCCAGGTACTTGGACATCATAAAGCTGCGTTTATCACGCATAGATAATTATTAATTTTTATTAAAATAGCAGTTACAACTAATTCAGTTTTCTATTTTTATGTATTTTCTGTAGCACGCAGTTGCCTCCTTTGGACGGTAGGAATATCAATTTCCCTTATTTCTTGGAAGATTATCCACTTCAGTTCTTGTTCATTTCGAGCTTTCAATCCTTTGTCATATACTCTTCTACTAAGTAATGCCCAAAAATTTTCAATGGGTCTAGCCTGTAATAAGTTTGGAGGAAACGTATGGTATGTCATTTTAATATAACGTCCTTATGGGTTTTGCGTAATGACGCGAAGGCCAAACGTTATCTCATCATCTCTCATCAACTTGATGAGTGGTAATAAAACTGTGAAACTAAGCAACTTAGGAAGACACTCTTGTATGCAAAGCTTCGCCAAGTCTGCAAGAAAGAGTATAACTTATACCTAACTTGTTTTTCATTGATAAATCTTCGCGTATTATATAGACCACAGAGTATACCGAATCGAATAGGTACGTGACATTTCGCTAAGTTTCTTTGATTGGTGCGCATTGTTTAATGCGTTAAAGATAAAATATCACTTGCGTTTTATGTGCACGTGGTTAAAAAGTAAAGATTGTGAATTTTTTCATAATTTCTAAGAACAAAACCTTCAATCTCAACTACAAAATGTTGTTAAATGTCTCAAAGCCAAGTGGGCTTGAGACATTTCTTTTTTTTTCCATGTTTTATATTATTTTTTTTAATTTCGATATACACTCACCGGTACGAAAAGCGACTCACTTTGAGGTTTGTGCAATTCATTGCCACAATAAATTTTTTAATATAATTTTCGAGTCATAATTATTATTTATAGTTTTCTTGGTTGATGTACTTCAAATAAGGCCAAAAATAAACAAAACAAACAAAATTTTAATAAAAGTAAAAATTGCAAAACTGATGAAATTGTAACTTAAAAAAAAGTGCAAAATTTCAATCTTCCTAATTAATTAATATCGAGTATTGCCTCAGCGAGTCTGTATTACAGCCTGCATACGTTGTGGCATCGACTCCACCAAGTGCCTAATCGCTAAATTGTTAAGTTGATCCCATTCTAGCTGAAGCGACATTGATAATTCTTCTAGGATAGCTGGAGCGGGGACGCGAACTCTAATATTCCTTCCTAACATGTCCCAGACATGTTCGATGGGATTCATGTCGGGACTTCTCGAGGGCCACTGCATTCGGTTAACACCAACAGCGTCAAGAAATTCATTAACAACTCTGGCGACATGTGGCCGTGCATTATCGTGCATCAACATAAAATTGTCGCCAATAAAAGGGGCAAAGGGTTTCACATGATCTTGAACAACACTTTCAATGTACCACTGAGCGTTAATAACTCCCCTATTTATTACAACAAGGTCTGTAAGTGCGTTTGCAGAAATACCGCCACACACCATAATCGAACCTCCGTTGAAAGGTAGTCTGGAAACAATATTATATTGAGAATACCGTTCGCCGGTCCTTCTCTGCACTCTTCCACGACCATCTGGCGCTTGTAGGCAGAAGCGGGACTCATCATTGAAGAGGACTTGACTTCACTGCCCCATATTCCGATGAACATGTTCACGAGCAAATGCAAGTCTGCTTACTCTATGCTGTGTGTTAATCTCTGGGCCAAGTGGAGGTCTTCTTGCCATTAAATTAGCTTCATTAAAGCGTCTTCTGATCGTTCTGTCACTTACACGCACATCTCGAACCTCTGCAAGGCGATTTCTGACTTGAACAGCAGTCAAATTCCTGTTGCGAAGAATCGTTAGGGTAAGGAAATGGTCATCTTTAGCGCTTGTACATCTTTGATGAGCTATTCCAGGGCGTCGATTGTAAGATTCAGTTTCCAAGAATCGCCTTCACGTTCTGGAGACATATGATTGAGAAGTTCCAAGAACTTGTGCAACGTAACGTTGAGACCGACCATCCTGAATAAAGCAATTACTCTTGCTGCATCCACTGCATTAATAGCCATGAAAACAACTTATTAATGACAAAATGTAAACAAATTATTAAATTAAGTCTTTAGGAAACGTTTGGAAAACAAAAAATTAACTGCAACACAATATTGACAATGGCGTAGATACTTTCAATAATTTATTTAAACAAGAGAATTTAGTTACCATGATGATCATGTCTCTCCCAATTATTAAAAATGTCCTATTCACCGATGAGAAAAAAAAGTGGACAAGAAGTGTCCTCAGATAATTTATTTAAAAAAATAATAGTGAGTCGCTTTTTGTGGGGGTGAGGGTATATTGTGCTTGTAACTTTCGTACGGAAGTTATCTTTGCATGATGTATTTGATCTTAAATCCTTCCCTTGCTATAACCGTGATATTTTTTTCATCATTCGTGCTAAGATTTTAATTTGAGTTAAATAGATTTATTTAAAACAAGTTGTCTAAGCTTTTATCATCTTAAGAAAGCTTTCATCTGTCATCATTAATAAGTATAAAACGAAAAGTTTTGAAGTTTGAAGTATACGTTAAACTTGAACTCATAAAAAATAATTATATGGCTAAATATATTTTCAACTTTCGCGAAGAAATAATTCGTTGCCGGAAAGAAAGTTTTAAAGCACGATAATGGTTGTAACTTTAAGTTGTAACGAAAAAGATGTCTTTATTTTTAATTTCGCAGTAAATTTGTCGGTTAAAGGAAATCTAAACTAACGATAAACGAGAACGAAAATATTAAAATGATCGTCAAGACATTTTATTTTTAAAATAAATCTGTATTTCGAAAATATGTTTAAAAAAATAGGAAAGCCGAAACCAGGAATTAAAAGTAAAATTACTTTCGTTTCTAAAATTGGTCTTGCCAGTTGTACTTGATACAGTTTTCATGATGTTTTTTGATTAATTGTACGAAATTTAAAGGTTTCTTGGACTACACCTTTTATTACATTGCTATGGTTTACATGGAACACAACTTTGGTTTTTTTCTTGACTGTATTGAAACGAAAAAAAAAAACCTAAATTAAATATTTTTTTAAGTGCGGTAATCGATTACTTACTTATACTTCTTATCAACAAAATTACAATAAGATGAATGCATGACTCTATTTAAATATCTTTTGATAATTTACATATTTTTGTATTCGTTTGTTATATAATATTTTAACAGTAAACTGCTTATCGTGCATAGCAGCATTAGATTTGGAACGGGAATTAAGCTTGTTTTGGAAACATTCCAAGACTAAATTAGAATCACCCGGACAATAGGTTTAAATTCATAATGATTGTGGGTTATAATGTTTCAGAATAAACAAAAATTGAATATTTCCAATTACGGTTGTTTAGCTAGCAATATTAGAGTTTCGTTTAGCTTTAAGGACCATGATTCAGAAATAATTTTTGCATCATATTTCATGTCATTACTTTTAAAAAAATTTTTATTCTTAAATTTAATTTTATTGAGGTTTTCCGTTTTACTTCTGTTTTCATACAACTTGTAGTTTGGCTTTAAGAATTATTTATGTGCTTAAATATTCACACAGAAGAAATACTCATGTGTACACGACGTTGAAACGCATTTGATTAACTTTAACAGAATTTAATATGCATTACGGTCTCTGGTTTAGCTTCTTACGAACACAGAGCTCTCTCCGTGCACTGCAACTTAATGCTGCCTAACAAAGTAAACAAAACGTCGACTTAAAACATCAAACAAATACGACCCATCTTCCAACCTCCGTCCTACCTTTAATTAAGCGTACGAATTTTATGAGCATTTAACTCCGATAGTTTCAAAACAACAGAATTACAGAATTCGGGTCTCTGAGGGATAGTCTGTGGTCACCGCTCTCGGTATTATGATGGAGATCCAGTTAAGTTTATTACGTGATATACAGCGCTATTGTTTTTCAGTTTTATGCACGACCCGTTATGTTGAAGCACGTTTTAAAATTCTACGCCCTTTTGCATTTATCTTTTATGACATGGTCTGTTGTAAAATAAGCTTCATGTCAACGTATTAATCCGGCCATTTATTGTTTAATCAAAAATAAGTCATAAAGCTGGTCGAGTTTTATTAGTAGTTCAGTGATAAAAGAGGCTTACGTCCAATGCTAATATTTCATTAATCTTTATTTTACGGTTTATATAGCAATTTTATATTATCGAAATGGGAAAGGATTAGTAGATTTGACGAAATAATGAAACCACATTTACCACTATACCACCTTTAGCAGTCTCAATCGAGCATAAGAGGTGCTCGCAATCGTTTTATCTTCAATTTTGTATGTGGTTGTAACATTGCAGCCATTGGCAAACAACTTTCAAAATCGATTTCGACTAATAAACGATTTTTATTGTGAAAAAAAATTATGTTACATAGCAACAATATGTAATATTGTATATAAAATAAATATAACGACTGGAAAACATAATTTTAGACAATGTAAGAAAATATTATACTTGAGAAAATAAATAAACACATTACATAAACTAAATATAAAGCCTGATAACTGTGGCTCACACATAAAAAAATAAAAAGATATAAAAATCTCCCTCCACAATTCATTCTTAAATAGCGCCTAAACTAACATAAATAATTTCGTTACTACAAAGCAAATATGTTTTCCCAATATCAGAACGCGAAAGAGGAAACACCAACATAAATAAAGAAATATATTCCGGGATAGCACGATCTCTCCACGCAGTAATATATACGTAGTACGAACTTCAGCAAGAATATTATTTTTCTCCTTTATTGATTCGACACGAACGAGATATTCCGGGAAATACTTATTTAGAGTTTTACCTCATAACGAATTATTCGGCGACAACATGCGATTCGAAACGGAATGGAATAAGGGAAAGGGCTTTAAATCGTCGAGAAGCAATCGCGTATAATAATATAATAATTTCAATCTTTTAAGTGAAACGTATAACAGATTGGAAACGCACGCGTATTTGCATTGTAAATTTGACTTGCTTTTAGCGTTTGCGTACGTTTTTATTTAGAGAGCTACCGCTCCGAGTTGATACATAAATCGTGTCTAAAAATATTGTATGCAAAAATACGTATCACCGTGTGATACCATTTAGGGTATCGATCGAATTTGTTTTATCCTCATACACATGTGAGTTGGGGCATATTCTTTCAAGTTCCACTTATTCATAAACTATGTATTAAAACTACACAATCCTACAGTAATAAAATAAATCATTATTAATTATATAAGGATGGCTTAAATATTAATGCATTTTTTCAGTATTATTAAAATATGGTAAGCGTATACATAAATTTAAGTAATTAATTCCTTTGGCTACCAGGTACTGTTCGCTACCATCACTTCTTATTGACATGATGCGTTCATGCAACAATAACAAGTGTTGTCGAGCCTAACCCAGGGAAATCGCTCATTCATCCCATGCAAGTAATACTTCAAACTATTTCTATACATATCATGCATTAACTACAACCAATAACTTACCTCTAGAGTACCTCAATCATTGTGTACTTACTTTCCGAACGCATCCTGTATACGCACACCTTGCACGTAATACACGCGGATTCTGTAACTAACGCGACTTGCGATTTGCAAGCACAAGTTGACTGAGGAAGTTCTTCTGCAATGAAGAACGAAACGTCGGCAGTAGAAGTAGTCGTGATGCGGTTCCAACCGCATCATTTATTTAACTGTCAAGTAATATTATAATTTCTTTTGTAAAACACTTTTATTTAATAAGCGTCCCCTATTGTTTTGAGCAGTGTATTTAATATTTTACTAAGTCTAACACTCTTTCAAAAAAAAATTCAGTTGCTTAATTTTCTGATATTAGTTAAAGCCAACAAAAGTTTTGTACGTTTTCCCTTAATAACAAATAACTGTTTCAACTTGAATCAAGATACCACTTGCGTAGAATGGAGTAACATAAAAATGTTGTCTTATCCATATCGTGATAACATGGTCAACGAACCGATCGACCGTTCCTTTCATGTTTACTTAATCGCAAAAAGTTCGCACGCCAGAAAACAAAATCCAGAGGAAGAAAGCATTTTTGTTATATTTCATTTAAGATTTGCGTCACGTATTTACTGAACATGTGGGTATTTCAGAGATAAAAAAAGAAAAATTCTTAAACTACGAAGTGATATGGAAAATTTTCGTTGAACATTTCACTCCCAATTATTTCACATGCTTGTTTAATTCAGAAGTAACCAATAAAATTGCTACTGAAAGTTGTTGTAATAGAAATATGTTTTCAAAACGAGCAAATAAAATAATATTGTTTAAAACACAACACGAAGCTCATCTTTCCTGGCGACGATAATATGTTTAAATGCTCGATAGATTTTATCTACAGTTATGCCCGAGGTACATCATACAATGTTTATTTTATTTTGGCCTTAAAATGTCCAAAATTTATGAATTTAATATTTTTGTATGATAATATGCGCGTTGCTTCCATAGATTAATTATTTAGATTGTTTGCGTTACTATTTTTAAGATAGCAACTTTAAAGCCTTCGAGCAATAAAGGCCAAATTATGACCCCAATTGAGTGCCAAAAACCAAAATTATTATTCCAAAATGAAATAAAAATAATTGTTTGCATGTTTGTAGAGGACGATTCTTATTTATCTAATAAAGTTTTATTCTTTTATGACTAAGTTTGCGACGAGCAGCTCGCGGATGGCCCGTGAACCCCGTAGACACTTGATGAATCTTGTTCGCGATCTATAACATTACAGGTTCGGCTCGAAAATGTGTACGCAGCTTTAGAAAGAAATCGATAAGACTATTGGGTACAGAATAACGTTCAAAGCGATCCTCGAGTGGAGATAGTTTACTCTTATCAACCAAATGAAATTTGCACGTGCGATCTTTTGACGACCGACGTATTACGCACTTAACCAATAATAAGATGATACATTTCAAAATTTTTTTAATAATAAAATAATAATAATCTGGAGTTAATTCTAACACTTTTCCAACTCCTTTCCGGTGTTCCCTGGCGTCCATCCGTTTCTGGTATTCAAATAAACGGAGTTAGGACGTCTAACTTAAAGTGTTAATGTTGTCTTCCAAAGTGGCATTTTCATCCTCGTAGCTATTTCTTTATTTCAAGGAGTTAATATTATCCATAAAAAGAGAGTCACAACGGTTTGTATCGCTAAAGGAATTAGTATTATTCTCAAAGTGTCAAGCATACCTATCCTTAAAGAAGTTAGTATTATCCAGAAAATTACTTGTATTTTAACTTGTATTTTAATTACTCCAAAGAGAGGAATGAACTTTTTTAATCTTGCATATTTTATTCCTTGATCTTTTGTGTAGAAATAATTGAATTCCTTATTGCACTAAAATATGAAGCTTATCTGGAGGAAGTGGAATAAGGCCTTGCCGGTTTCCATGGTAAATAAGGCTTATGTTGTCATGTGTTATTTGTTATTACTTTTATTTAATAAGCCTGTTCCTTCATCCGCTTTTAGTTGTTATTATATTTAATGCTCAAATAAAATGACGATTCCACTCTAAACCTAGCAATCATCGCAGTTGGTAGGCACATACATAGTCATAACTTGTAATGAGAACAGCAATCCCTTCTCTCATATATTAGAATTTATCAATAGATGAAAACTGAATAAGTGTAAACTAACACCTCTAGGATAACATTTCTACTTTTAAAAGTATGTATAATGTCTCAGAGACCATATTTAGTTAAAGGTTCTCCATCACTATAAACGTCGTCTACTACAAACGTTCTTTAGCAACTTATAAATTTTGACAACACAATTTCTTATTGACCTCCGAGTAAATAATATAACATATAATAATATTTGATAAGTAGTAATGTATTTAAGAGTCAAAATTGACGCTATTGACCGTTGATTACAATCAGTTAAAACTATAGATAATTAGAACTTATCAGATACTCAGAATTTTAAATATGAAAATGGAAACGTCACGGATGTTTTGTAAACGGATTATATGTATGTCAATAACCATAAAAAAATTGTATGCTATAGTTTTGCTGCTGTAATTTTAAACGTCGCAATACAGTGCTTTGAGGTTAAATTTTAAAATCATTCTAATTTGTCAAACAGAATATTTTTAAGTATTTTCTCCGAATCTGTAGTAACGATTCTATTACTCGTTTTAATCTGTCGGGTTTAATAAAAAGTACCCTCCTGTAATTTTTCCTGTTTCTCTTTCTTTGACATTCACCATAACTTTTGTAAACCTTTTAAAAAAGAGATATTATTTTTAGCTAACACGCTATACATGTATGAGAAATGACACCGCCTGGAAGATGCAACAAAATATAAAAACGAGTAAAAAAATCACGAGCAGAATCAAGATCTGGCCTGGCAGGCGTAATTGAATTATCTACCGCTTTCATAAATGTTTTCTCTGCTTACAGTATTTTGTAACCATCGCAAACACACATTGCCTCTCTCTTTTTTTCGGTTTTAATTATTTCCCAGTTGTAGTATACCTCAATTACATTTTACGTAATCTACCGCAACGCTAAGGATTACATGCGTTTAATCCAAATCATTCTGAATTTTAATTGCGTAATTACGTCGAAACATGGAAATTCAAATACAAATTGCCCTCCACAACCGATCTGCTTCATTACGAGTGAGCACCAATTTGCAAATTAATACAGAAACTAGTTTTACAAATATAACTGGAAAATGCAAGCACGTTTCATCTTTTACCGTGTGTAACAAGGAAAGTACCTATACTCTGATTTAATTAAAACTGAAAATCTCTTTTACGTGTATGGGCAAAAATGAATGATGTTTTGGGAAGATTGTTAAGTATAAACTTGAAAATGCGTAGAGAAATATTAAAAAAATAATTTGTGACGAATAAATTGTCTACGAAGAGGAAAGCGGATGTCAACGCTTATAAATAAGTATAGGTTTTATGTACTGGATGTCTTAATTTATTGCAATGTTTGTCTTGGAGCAATTTTTTTAATTTAATTTTGACCCGTGGTAATATAAACATAAAGTACATTTAAGTTCACTTAAATACTTCAATTTAATATTCTGGCTCGAAATAGTCGGTTACCAAGATGTTAATTTTTAATTTCTTTTTCATTTCCAGATATTTTAAAAGATTTTCTTTAATGATTTGCAACAAAAAGCAATAAAAACACTCTCACTTCAAAAGAGCGTCGTCTTAAAATTGCTGACTATAAACAGCTTCTTTATTGGAAGACGCGTCACATTAGGTCTTGTCTAAAATATATCAGCCCCATCTGTCGAATGAAATTAAATCACAGGCTCGAATGGTGAATTCTGCATTTTCGCTTTTCACTTTAGAAACGTTCGCTAAAAATATTTCTCAATATATGAAAACTATAAAGAAACTGAGATGTATTCAAGAGGCAGTTTGTTTCTTTTCTTGTTTCTTTAACTACCAAATAATATAATTATTCAGAGTAGACCCTGTTTATTGAAAAAAAAACATGGAAATATTGTCTATTGAATTTAATAGTTGATATTTTAATTATTTTAAAAGTCCTGCTGTTCTTCGGTTCTCGGCTTCTCTACCGTGTAGGTACTACTTCGAAGCTTAAATTAACATAAAATAATAACATATTATAACTGCTGCTTTTATATTTTCCACGTAATCTGTGGCTGTGATTTTTTGTCGTCGGACTAAATCTAACTCAACCTGTATAATGAAGATGTGAAAACTTTGAAAGTTTTAACAAGATTTACTCCATTTGCTTGTTTGATGAAAATTTTGCATCGATGTCATAATTGGACGATTAATTAAAACATACAAGCTTCTGCTGTGAATGGAATCTACATTGAAGGGGTTTTAATTCTTTAATCCGTGAAAAAGAAGCGAGGAACGATGATAGAAATTCGTTGAAATAGAAGAGGATTATGTAGAAAATAAAATTTAAATTTATAACACTATTGTTTTGCTTCTTCTAATAAATTTAAGTTCCAGTGGGAAATTGAACATCCCTCATACAATACAGATTTTTTTGACCCAGTAAGATAAAGAGGCTTGAGATAAAAGCTATACAACTCAAGTTTTAAGAATATACATTTATTGTTGGAAGTGCCTAGATAAATTATTTCTGTACATTTACGACTGTAATGCAAAGAATAAAGTTTTGGACTGCTTTGTAATTTCTACAATTCGTGTCTGGAGCTTCCGCTAATTCAGAAAATGTAGCCCGTCATATAAAATCAATCGCTCAATTTAAATGCAATGAAGTTTATTTCCCCGAATTATTTGTTAATAACGCTCTTCACGTTTTATACAATCCCAATTTCGGAATGTAATTGAAAAACGATAAATTTTTAACGGCCATTCGACGACCTATTCTCGCTATGAATCCGGAGCTTTTATAGCCAATTTTATCCGGTGCTCTTTCTATAAACGTTTTGTTGTTCCTTTGGAGCGCGAGAGCTCGCTGGATGTGACCGAACGGCAAGAGACGTAATTAATTCCGAGTGCTCGATAAATTGCATTTTTCATGTCTTTCGCGACATCTGTATTTTGCCACGACTATACCGGAACAATAAATTATATGCGGTGTTAGAGTTCGTTAGGCGAATATTTATGGTATCGACTCCGGCAGAACTTTACGACTCGAACGAAGATTATAGTTTACGCCCGAGTTATATTCGAATTCGATTTTGCATTTATTGCTTTTTTTAATGTGTAATTCCAAATGTATGAAACTGAGACGTGACGAACGCAGTTATTTAATATTTTAAATCATTGAAGCTGTGAATCAAAATGACCAACCGCGTCGTTAAATCCGTAAACGTCAACTATAACTCCTAAAATCGCCGATGTTACCGAATTGCCGGGCATGTAAAATACGTTTCTATGAGTTCCTGGCGCAATTTTATTTTACGGCACGTTTTTATTATCCGACACTCAAAGGGATTTTACGTTTCCAACTGTCACAGGATATAAAATTTATTTATAAAATTCATTAGAAATGATAACCCTTTCAAACTGACTTTACGAGCTGGAATAAAAGTAAATATTCCTTTATGCCTCGCGCTCTATTCATCTGTGCAGAAGTTGATAACGTCAAACTGGTATAATTAAAAAGTAGTAACATAATATTTTTGAGCAGCGTTGGATGAAATGCGATCATTACCGCTGCG
Organism: Serrognathus titanus; assembly: GCA_039766575.1. Classification (NCBI taxonomy): domain Eukaryota; kingdom Metazoa; phylum Arthropoda; class Insecta; order Coleoptera; family Lucanidae; genus Serrognathus; species Serrognathus titanus. The sequence goes on from CM077911.1 coordinate 5,593,508, forward strand.
GTAGAGACTTGTTTCACTTGAAATTTTCAACGCAAATTATATTCACGAAAAAGAAAAATCAATGTATATACATATTTTATGAAATAAAACATCAATTATTGGTACATACACATTCTATCCACACAAAAAAAGGTATAATTCTTTTGGATTTCCGCTCATCATTTATCAGAAACATTAATACTAATTATTCATTGACTAGCACATTCTTGATAGTAGTTTCATTTCGCATTCTGCCTTCGACAGGATTCAGTTAGTCTATCGATTTTGTAGAAAGCTTTTCAAATTGCATTATTCTGAGGTTCCCTCGGGATGAATTCCGGAAACGTAACGTTCTGAGAGGGAGGAGTCGGAAGTGTATAAATTTTAATGAAGGTGTAATTGCAGCTAATGCAATTCAATTAAAGAGAATAAATAGCGACGGCCACTTTGGTCTGAAGGCGTTAAAAAATGTATTATCAAATAATTGGGTTCGTTTCCAATTAGCGTCCGTGCGATTCGGGTTAAAAATTTAATTTCGCAATTATGAATTTCGGAGACAATCTGCTTCTCTGATTAAATTTAAAGTCGTTCTTGCCTTTCAGCTTAAATTTAATAGCGTCTTATTAAATAATCCAATTAGCGTTGCTTTGTAGGATACTTAAGTGAACCACAATTACGTCCATATTTCCTGCAAATTTTAACGACCATGAACAACACCCTTCAGTAATGGTTAATCCTCAAATATACTCATTATTTGTTTCAGGTCCGCACTTTCTACGAAAGCTCGTTAAAAACCTACCAATGAATGTTTATTTTCCTAAAGTACAACAAGAATAATAATTCATTAAATAAATATTTAAATCGTATTTGTCTTCCTAATGGGAATTTAAATTTTGTGATTTAACTGGAATCGATTAACTGGAACTAATTAAAAAAAATGTTTTCAAATGTTTCCAGTTCAACTACTATCGTGAATTGGTTAAAAAAAACTTTTTGATTTATTAATTCTACATATTTTTGAAGTGCATTTTTTAAAATTGTGAACATCAAATGAAGGATATGGGGAAAACAAGGAATTTCACTCTTATTTTATTTTGAGATAATTGCATTTCTTTAATTAGCAACTTAGTGGTACTTAGTGATACCGAAGAGTGGTCCATAACAACTGTAAAAAAATCATTCAAGTCAGAAAGTCATGTGTCGCATCGTAGGTTTCTTCGCACGAATGACCTTCGGTTTACTCGTTTGGTCTCTCCCCGCTTTCTCTCTTTTGTTTTTAAATTTTCAAAAAAATGTCAAACACAAAAATTGCAGCAAATTTTCTAGGGTTTCGAATGGCGTTTAGTAAAAAAAACAACTGAGCATGACATTCTCAAGATTCCGGCCAAAGTTATGTTTTTTTGAAGGGAACACCCTATATATTATTGCATTTTTGAATTGCAAATTGAATTCTAACCTGATTTCATGTGTCGCATCGTAGGTTTCTTCGCACGAAAGACTTTCGGTTTACTCGTTTGAAGACGAAAGACGGGCTCTCCCCGCTCTCTGTCTTTTGTTTTTGAATTTTCGAAAAAATGTCAAACACAAAAATTGCAGCAAATTTTCCAGGAATTCGAATGGCGTTTAGTAGGAAACAATCAAGCATAGCGTTCTCGAGATACCGGCCAAAGTTATGTTTTTTGAAGGGAACAACCTGTATATTATTGCATTTTTGAATTACAAATTGAATTCTAGCCTGATTCCATGTGTCGCATCGTAGGTTTCTTCGCACGAATGACCTTCGGTTTACTCGTTTGAAGACGAAGGATGATCTCTCCTCGCTCTCCCTCTTTTGTTTTTGAATTTTCGAAAAAAGTCAAATACAAAAATTACAGTAAATTTTGTAGGGTTTCGAATGGCGTTTAGTAGGAAACTTTGTACATTTATTTAAGGAAGAACAATCACTGTTTTAAAGACTGAAAATAGGCACAATAATAATTGCATGACCAGACAAAAAGTATTTTGCTGTACACAGACTAACAAGTTTTGAATAAGGAACTTTGAATATGTGTATAAAACTATACAACAAGTTATCAAATGAAATTTGGTTAATCGATAACAAAATTTTAAGAAAATATTCTTTCTTAACTGAGCTAGAACTTTCTTACTTTATTCTCTCCCCTAGGTTTAACTTTAGACGCATTTTGAAGCACGTTACTTGTAAGATTTGTTTGAAATTAAATTTATTATTATCAGACCAGTTTTAAATAACTATACGAATGTCTAAATGCTTTTGAAGCACTTGGTTGTATAACGTATTATTTGGAATGCCGTTTGTATGTATATTTGTTATGTTATGACATGATCCCTGTAGTAAACAAACCCCCCAGAGGCGACCTATTTATATTTGTTCTAGTTACCAGATAAAAATCCTGAGTGAGCTAAGGCGGCAAATTCTGATAAATTGGTAACGGTCGTGAAGCATTTATCACGGCGCGAAAGAAATATTACACTTTTATACAATTATTACTAAACTCGGTGCGTGATGAATTGTTATTTGGAAGGACGTGGCCGCTTACTTGTCTGTTCGCGAATTCCCTCCCGTTTCCTTCCGGCTCGATTTCGCATAACAAATCACTCAGATTTACATATTTTTTAGTTAAAAGTCTTGTCTCTCAAAGTTTTTGCAGGTCAAAACTTTGCGGAAGATAAATTCCGATTCGACTTCTGCTAAGCGCCGAAATAATCCACGAGGTCGTAGGCGTAAAAAATTAAGGCGAGGGCGACGCGGACGGTAAACAACCCAAGGCATCTTCTTGTCCGCTCCTTAAAATTTCTTGGATGTGGTGACATGCAATTTAATACTTTTAATTAATTTTCCCCAGTTCTGCGTAATTAAATTTAATTTCCGGAGGGAATTTTTAAAAACTCATTTAAACGTTGGCTTTGTTTATTTTTTATTCTTGCAAAATTAATTATATGTACTAGTCATTTAATTATTTCAAAAATAGCACGAGGGAATGCAAACCGAGTTGCGTACTTTCCATCTGCCTGGAAATGGAAACTAATAAATACCTGAACAACGTCGATTTTGATAGTAATGTCAGATTATAGCTTCAAAGCCGCCGGTCTATAACTGTTAATATCGCTTGAGTGACATAGTGGACACTGCAGATTATAATTAGATAAATTAAGTTGCAGCTGATGCATTTAGGTTTATCTGGTTTCGTCTCTAATTAATTTACCTAACAAAGGCGTGGTCGATGCAACTGAATCTGCAGTACGTTAGCTGCTATCACAAAAAACTAAAAAATCCACCATAAAGTCACACGAACAAAATTCAATCAGTCAAAAAAGAGCTTTTTATTTTAACTTTGTTTAAAAAAACGTGGATGATTAGTAAAAAAGAAGAATATTAAGTCCTTTTTCTATTGCAGATTCCGCGTGCTACAAACAGTCTCAAGAACAAAAATCGAATTTCATAAGATAGAAAATCAAGACACAACGTCTTACAGTGTTATTGTTGCGGTTTTCAATTTTTGGAAGGGTCAATGTACGCGTTAGAGCGACCTCTGAAAAATTATTCAAATCAATTTATCGACTATAAATTACACTTTAATGTGACGAATACCAATTCGAAATTGGTTCAACAAAATCATATCATATAACATCTAGTTTAAATTCCGTAATTTTAGTATTTATGCAAATTTAAACTCGGTATTTATACAACAAAAACACGGTTATTAAAATTTTATGTAAAAGAAGTCTGAATTGTTACGTAAAGTACATATTTAGAATAATGAGAATATTTTCTATGAGTGGCTACTGCATACAAGCATTCTTGTTATTCTATAACTTTGATAATGCACGCAATCATATTTCAGCGTTGCATATTCGTGTAGAAAGGATTTAATCTCAATACAGGTGATTGTTGAATAGTTCTCAAACAGAAAATTTATATAAAAAAAGGCATCACAGAACAAAGGAAAAAATGATGCGATGAACAAAGTAAATACTGATTTAAAAGCATGGAGTGGATTAACAAATGTCCTTGTCGATGTTTACATGACATACGTGTAAGGTGTTTATGAATTTAATGGTATACCGCGCAATTTATAAATACGTCATGAAAACATTGACAAGGATTAAGAATAATTAAGCTAATTAGTTTATATGGTTTTTTTAATATATTAGATGTTTCAGTGACGTAGAGACTGCCAACCTCAACGTAGTAACACCCATATCTCAATTTATTTTTTGTGAGAGTTTAACTCTTTCTACACGTTATCTCTTCAATTAACGATAGTCCTTAATAAATATTTTTGTTTGTGTTATTTTAAACATTTTCCTCTTTCTTATAAGTAATTATGAAAGAATATATGTAGAACCGGAACCTGAATTCCAAACTCCTCGTTGATGCAAGCGTAGTCTTGTACATAACTTATTTAAAAATACTAGCATGTCTGCCGGAGACGTCGTAAAAGCGCACGAATCCTGTGACGTTAACGATCCTCTAGATTATCAATGATAATGCGAATCCAGTCGCCTGCTACCCATTTCGTGAATTATGTAAAATACAACAGGGGTTTGAAGTATTTAAAAGTTTCAGCTCATAACTACCCCGTCGTTCTTCGTGCACTTCGAGCGCATACAATATTTTAAAGTATAACGAACCTACGTACTGCGAACTTTGAAACTTGAATAATACATAGATGAGACAGTATTTAGATCGAATTGTTAACCGAAAGTTCCGGTTAAAGTGTAAACAATTTCAAAAGTTACCGTCATTTTCTTTTGTAATGGAATTTAGTTTAAAATTCGAATTCTCTCTCAAGCAGGTTAATCTCCTGCATTGACCACTTACAAACTATTGTTGAATAATGTAAAAGGAAGATGCACGTCACAGCTTAAGCAGATTACGAAAATCATATATTTATGTATCCTGACACAAATTGACTATATCTGTAAAGGATTCGAGCTTAACGCAATGCTCCATAAATTCCCTGCATGCATATAACTATGTATATATTTACGACCAGTAGATCATTTCGTAAATGTATACGGAAGCAATTTAAAATTTATTACTGATTTAGTACTTCTCGAAAATAAAATTGTGGGATCTCAAATGAGGTGTTAACAACTAAAACAATATCAAAATAAAACAAATTACTGTATCAGCTAATAATATTAAAAATTATTATTAAAAATAATGAATGGAAACTATCCAGTTATTCAAAAATATATTTTTACTTTCGTGAGATAAAAAAATCATCATATAACTCCATATTCTATGGCAGCAACCTCTTTTCTTCAATTAACAAATCAATATGGTGTCACAATAGTAAATTAAACTAGCTAAGTCATTCTTAATACCGCGTATTTTCATCTCTAGCATGTTTTATAGCTTCACGTTTTTGTCGCAGATACTCTATATGACGTCTGATGTAGTCCTGATTAAGGTAGTTCTAGTTTTTCAGTCAATGCTACACTAAGCTGATTGAAGTCTTTGTTAGGAATTTGGCGTACTTTTAAAGCCCATCGGATGTGGTTCCAAACATGTTCAATTGCATTCAGATCAGAACTTCTAGCTGACCAGTCCAAAACCCTTAAACCAACCTCATTACGGCGTTCTTGAACTATTCGTGCTACTTGTGAGTGGACATTATCTTACACGCAAAGCTATCACCTATAGGAAAACATGCGTAAGGTAGTCCATGTTCTTCAAGAATGTTTCGTATCTATGTAACAGCCATTGTAGACTTCTGCATGACAACTAACTCTGTGCGTCCCTCCAAATGAAAGCCGCTCCAAATCATACGCGAACCATCTTCAAAATTTGCAGTATTTTTGAAATTGCATGTTTTTAATTCTCTCCAATCCTTCAGTACATTGGCATACATTTGTATAAAGAGGACAAACAATATCGTGAATCATCAAAAAACACATTATAGGCTCAATCCTCTGCAATCTATTCTACATATTGTTTAGAAAGCTGCTGTACTCTTTTTACACGATGTTTTTTGGTGAGTGCCAATGTTCTGACTGGATGTGTGCTCTTAATCCATCCTCTCTTGGACGGTTTCTCTTTGTTTGCAATGAAATCCTTGTATTTCGACCTTCCTGGAGTTGGTTTCCAAGCGTACTTGCAGTGCAACCAATGGCTTGTACGTAATGCACTCAATTTTATAAAACAATCATCTGAAGCCAATATTCCTCTCTTTCGACCTTTTCTCAACCTGTAGCCATGCCAATCGATCTTGATATTGTAGATTGTTGCACAATTTACATATCAGCAACGTACTGTTGTCTTCGATTTTTGACTTAACAAAATAGCACCATCACGACTCAAATGCCGAGAAATGCGATTACGAATATCCATGTAATTATCCTAATGTGTCGAAAAGTTGTCTAATGTAAATAAAGATTTTTATTTTACTTTATCTGTAGAGAACAATAATGTACCTTACCATTAGGACTTCTGGATTCTGGATTGGTGAGGGGATGAATGACAATCCACATGTACTTAGGCCACTATTGGGCCCATTGTACCTCCCCCATGTTCAGCAGTATTTGACTGTCAGCATTCTTCGAGCAATCCCTTTCGATGAAGCCGAGAACATCCGACAGAGGGGTATTGCGAATTTCAGCCATGTCAGGCCAGAACTCCTCTGACATGGAATCTCTAATCAAGGCGAGTGCATGGCAATTACAGAGGATACGCTCAGCTGTTTCTTCCTCATAAATAAACTATATTTTCCTAAAAATACTTGAATTGGCTTCCGGTTGAAACGGCGTCATGACTGCTTCTACTGCCGACGTTTCGTTCTTCATTGTAGAAGAAGCAATACCACCAGCAGCAGCAACACCGCCCTGGGAAAGTTCTTCTGCAATGGATAACGAAACGTCGGTAGTAGAAGCAGTCGCGACGCAGTTCCAACCGGAAGCCAATTCAATTATGGACAACGGCCGAGGGAGCTTTCAAGTTAAATTTCCTAACAATACATGTAAATGGTTTAGGGAGAATATTTAATTCACTTTTTGATAGAATAACGATAAAAACGAGACGTTGTTTTACAAAAAACCTTAAGTGATGCAATAATTATTTATTGTGAGGAGTGTAGAAACTCCAGGTTTAGTTTTTCGATATCGCTATTATAAGAGATACGCAATCATTTCCTTAAATCAAAAATAAGAGGCTCATATACAATGAGTAGAAATGAAATCGAATAGAAAATAGAATAGGGGAGTGTATCAATTCCTGATTATTCCTCCTTATCTTTAGAAAATTCAGAAATCCCAAGGTGGCTGTTAAAAGCTTACGTTTCACAATACGTTAGTAACGCGCTTTCATATTACCTTAATGCACAAAACTCATTATTAGCGAGAGAATTTCATTGAATTTCCACCATAATACTCTTTTATGCCATCCATTAGCGCAATTAAAGTCGACGAGAATAAACGCGAGACGCAATTTTTTGTCGCATTTAATTACAACTAGCGAGCTGCATCCTTTCACCGGGCAGAAAAATTCATTCTTGCATTTTGAGGCGAATTCAAAGGTTTAATTGATACACACGACGGGAATAAATGAGAAACGCAATTACGACTCCTGCACTGACTGTATCCTCTCATCCTCTTTCTCTCAGCGTAGAAAAACTCATCCTTGCATTTTCAAAGATATAATTGATACATATGGTTGACAACATTCATTCACATAGTTTCTCTAATAACGGTGGAAGTGGGCTAATTATATATATGCAGTTTTCACGGTGAAAAATGGCTTTCGCAAATAATGTTGAAGTTCAACTGCGACCGACACGAGATTTTATTTTTAGCCGTTGTTGTTGCTAGAAATAACGAACGGTTAATTACTGTTGGAAAAGTTTGTTCAATAATGGAGTTATAATTGTATTAAACATTTTATATTTCATCGTAAGATTACTAATTGTTCTGAGTTTGATGTTATAAATCTAAATTACTTGCGATGTTGCCTTGTATTAGTTGATGAGTATATCAGTTTAAGTATAAACTTCTAATTTAACTCGACGAATTCAGAAAAAGAAAGCTAAGTCTAATTGTTTCAGACGTCAAAAATAAAATCGTCCCTAGAGTTTCGTTCTAAAGTAATTCGTTTTAGAAATACAGGATGTTTGTTGTTTAATTTTGATTGACAGTTTTTAAACTTCGCCTAATCTTACCTCTAGGGCTGCAAGAATTTATTTATTTATATTATCGATATTATCAACATTATTGATAGTATGTTGGCGTTATCAAACCTTCTTCAAATAAATTAAAATAAGGCATTTTCACTTCCGCTTTGAAAATTTATTCGAAGTAGTCTTGATTTGAATACATACGCAAGAGAATGGGAAATTGAACATTATCCTCAGCACATTCTAAAAATAATCTAAATAAACCAAGCGAATATATTCTTTCAAAATGAGGTCTTCTTATTGCTAAAATATACTTCATAAAGAACAAAATAAGTCGTTCACCTGAAGCTCTCGTTTACCCAATAAGCGAACGTTCCTTGAATTTTTCAGGCACGGTCTTTCACGTGTAATTTCATTTTAGAGCGCGCGGCCTCACGTGATTTATATAAAATCAGAATTTTGTTTTACAAGCTTTATCACGTTATCCATCTTGACTTATCTGTCCATACATCGTAAAATATTGCAGACTTGCACTGTAATTTACTGCACGAGTAGAGTTTGCACCTCGATGACGCTGTGCAAATACTTAACCGAACGACGGCAAAGTATGCGAGCCGGAATAATTTAATCAAACACTAATTTGGAAAATAACGAGAGAAATAAATATATGTATCGCCCGGTACCTATACTGAAATTAACGTGGTACCAGAGTAATTATTATTATTCATGAAATTCAGCCGAGTGTTACAAACGCTCGACTGCAAATGAATATGTATTTAACTGCTTTTCATTACACGGCTGTGGGTGTGTGCGTGCATTGTTAAACTTGATTGGTATCAGTTTCTACACCATTAGTCTCACCGGTGCCCTTAATGCGAGCAGACTTGGATGGAACAAAAATCGCGTTAAATTTAGCTTGAAGCTCGTTGCACTAAATCAAATCAAACCGGCATGGGCATGAATTTTATTTGGGATTTTACCGTTGAACAGGCTTTAATTAAATAATTACGTTAGTTAACTTGTGAGCGCAAGTTCAATAAATGCAGTAAGTGATTTATTACAGCTTTGATGTATACACTCACTTAAAGGCTCTTGTGCACGCGATTTTTTTAAAACTATTTTATATAAATAGCATACATTCAGTTTTTCTGCTTTGTCAGTGTTTCGAAGTATCACATGTAGTTTGCGTTTCTGAAAAGGCATACATTATGAATTAACTGGGCGATTGTATCATCTCTCCACGTGTGAGCGTGGAGAGATGATTCGTTTACGTATGATGTGGTAAGACGATGCGCATATACTTAGCACAGCCAACAATTGCGTATTGAATACGGTATGTTCGGGTTAGAACCGCACAGGATATACAGGGTGCCAATTTTAAATCGTAATCCCTTAAAATTTGAATACATGCAACGCATTCTATGTCTTTGTCTTTAGTACGTTATGGAAACACTATTCTCTTCTAGAACCTTTAGAGGTTACGATTTAAAATGGACACCTTATATATATTCCATTTTTAAATTTTCTTCTAATAAATACAATCAAAATAAAATTAGCTGAAAACTCTTTCTGAAACTAAATTGATTTGAATAAGGAGACACGTGTTTGACCTTCTTTATAACGAAGGTCAAACTTCTTCAGGGCTGTTGCTTCCATTCTTCTCGTTAATTTCTAATAACGAAAGTAAGCATATCAAAGAGTTCAACAATCAAAAATATGAATGTATGAATGTGCAGTTAAAACATTATGATAAAATATGAAGTAATATAACAATTTTTCGCACTTTCATAGAAAAATTTAAAAGACTTTAAAACATCGTTGAATTTAGCATATAATTCAATAGGTGATTCATGACTAAATGGATCAAGCATTAAAGAAATTCATTATTATTTTTCTTTTCTTAAAAATGGAGCGAAACTCATAGAATTTTCGAAGAAGGTACAGTTTAGAGAAGCAACTTTGCCGCCAAAGATGTCTCGTCCTCCAAGTCGAAAAAAAGGAAACAAAATATGCGAGATTGGTCAATCATCATGTTGCGGTTCATTACCCTCACCTATACCTGTAAATGAAGCAAGTCTCAATTAGTCTATAAACCAATTAGTTTCTTTTCCACCATGGGCAAGGTTGCTGAAGCAGTGATACTGGAAAGACTTGACTCCGCAATCATAGGCAATCAGATCACTTAGCCAGAACAATTTGGGTTTCGAAGAAATTTGTCCACAGAACTCCAGCTTCTAAGAGTGACTGAATACATATCAAGCGGATTAAATGACAGACTTCCTTGACATTGCTAAGGTCTTTGATAAAGTCTGACAGCCGGAGCTGTTACTGAAGATGAAGAGATTCGTCGTCTCAAGCTTGCGGTTGACTACCTGAAAAACAGAACCCTATGTGTCAAGCTCGAGGAAGCTCGGTCAAACGAAAAACAAATTAGGGTTGGCGTCCCTCGAGGCTCCTCACTGGGTGTCTCGCTATTCAACTTATATGTCTGTGATTCCCATACACCACTCAGACAATTTGGCGCTGTAGCTGATGACACTGTAATCTTGACCAAATCCAGAAGTCTCCAAATCAACACGCACAAATTGCAGAAAACGCTCAGCAATGCTCATCACCAGAAGACGTATCAGCCCTTCCCAAAAAATAGTCATGGAATAATCATCGACAGGAAACTAACCTGGAAGAAACACGTCGACTATATCGCCACCAAAGGAAACGCAATCATCTCACCCTTATACCGCATCCTAAACTGCAAGAGCTTTTTTAAATCTCCGAAATAAGATAAAGCTCTTCAAATCCATAGTCCTTCCCACCATCACATACGCCGCCATAATCCATCTGAAATGAATAGAAAAAGATTCAAAACAAAACCCTCAGGATGGCAGTGAACGCATCCTCCAAAGCCCAGATACTGAAAGACCTGAACATCGAAGACGTACTTCAAACAATTACAAAACAGATGGAGAAAGATCGGAAAGGCAGAAATCCACGAAAGAGAGGCAGTAGATTTTCTTCCTAAAAACGTACACAAAAGACGCTCTATTAAGGAAGACAATACATTGATTACATTCCTAAAGTCAACAGAAAATACTGTCGCCGCAGAGAAGCCATCACAGCTATATGAGAAGCTATCACAACTACACGAAAAATGAACAAACGCGCAATGATCGCACACAAAAATCACACTACTGACAATAAAGGCAGCCTGATAACTGAAAATAGAGGCTAGGGCTGAACCAGGAAAGCCATGATGACCCAAGATATCACAATTAGTTTTTATTGGACGATAAAGGAGATCCTCATTAGCTGCAGCCTTAAATAAATCCTGTTGCAAGAAAGGACGAAATATCGGGGGAAAGAACGATGTGTTTTGAGACGCAATGTAGTTGAAATCCAAAGGTGAAGATGGAAAATGGCTGCGGAAGCCTTCAAGTTTAACTAATCTACAAGTGAGTTTCTTATTGTCTAATGTCAAAAATCGTTATTTAAGTCTGGCCTAAATTTCTAAATTTTCATAAAAAGCGTTTTGTTTACATAGAGAGAATTTCCAACTTATACCACAAACAAAAGCAATTTATGGGTATAGACGGGGGTAAGGAGAGCCACTTAAGAAAAAATATACTTCGAAAAATATAAAGCATATTCACCATTTTGTGCTGTTTCGTATACGGAAAAACCATTAAAAAGACGTAATTGTATCATTCCTATCATTAACAGAAATTATAATATATTCGTTTTACATAAAAATGTCCACATGTTGGTGTATTGAGAATCATGAAAGAAGGCAAACCGACCGACTGCTGAAATGAAATCTAAACGTTGTCCAAAAAATAGTCTCTGACTACTTAATTTTTCCATGAAAAAACACGAGAAATAGCAACACAAGTCTTGACTTACAACATGTGTTCACTGCCATTACTACGCATTGTTTTTTTTTTTTTAAAGAATATTCCATGCAGCCTGAGCGGGAAGGGGTACGTACTGTCCCACCAATTATTTTCAATGTTTATCGTTTGTTAGTTATGCCTAAACCAGGCTGACTCTTGTTGCCCGCAGGCTCTCATTATTCCATACTTCCCTAAAAGTATTTTATAAAATCAACAAATCTTTAAAAATTTCGTTTTCAAAGAATGGTAGAAAATACAAGAATTAATTCGAAACTCTCGTGGGCAACACGATCACGACTGAAATTATAAATATTTATGTACTTCAAAATTGACCCCTACGAAAACGAAAATTTGATAATAATTCAATAATTACTTTTCCGAAGATTTTCAGATTAGAGTTGTTTCCTTAATGTTCCTCGTGACAAGGGAAAAAGAAATATGAGCGCACATTAATCTTTCCAACGATAATCGGAATCTATACTTTCGACTTAAAAAAGAAATATGTACACGTTACATCCGGCAGTTGGAAAATCACGACGCAGGTCAGGGTCTGTTTACTTTGGTTAATGGAAGCAATCCATTGAGCAAATTCCGGAGTAAGTGAAAACGCAGGTGTCAGAACTGGAAACACAATTGCCGAGGAGCATTATAAGCGCATGAACTTCGCCTACGGAAATGTTTCCTGCGTTTTAGTCGATTACATGCGAGAGCGGAATCGTAATCGCCGCATCGGAAAGAAACGACGGTTACATAAAGTTTGCCAGAACTTTTGACATAAAGCTCTTTTTTTACTTGTAAAATTCGTGCGTCAAATTGTTATTTCATTCTCAAGAATATTCTGCAAGAAAAAGAAGTTATTCAATTCTTTTTTCTTATAAATCATTTCAAATTTTACTTCAATAGTACTGTAATTTGTTTAATAAAAGGAACTACTACTTTATTGTTCAGTTATGCACCATTTTATATTTCCTAACGTATAAAAAATGAAAATAAGCACTGAAAAAAACTGTGTATTTGGCAAATATAGCCACAGTTAGAAACTCATTATCTCCTTGGGGAATTCTTAGAAAGAATGTTCCGCCAGTGCCGCTGTATAATTGAGACTAATACTCGTAAAGCTCACCCTATACGGCATATCGCCTCAAACTTTTCCCATTACATGGCATACAATAAAATTATAACTTCTTTAATATAAAGCGGGCTATATTCGTGGAAAGGGCAATAAAATCAAATTACACTATCGGCAGTCAGGAAAAAATACCCTTCCTGATTTTATATCCCCATATCGCCTGATAGTTAGTACCTCAACGGTATCGCCTTTTTATGGCCCGTCTAAGTGCTATTTATTATCTTGTTTAACACTCTAGAAACGCAGTTCTTATCACTTTGAAGATAATTACGGATCGATGGCCGTATTCTTTTATCGAAAGCTCTCTTTTAATTTATTTATTATCCTATTCGTACAGGTTTTGAACATTGCAGGTATAACAGCAACAAATTTAATTCGTCATAATACTTGCTGGCTTTAAACAAAGTAAAAACTCGCGCTTTAATTTCATTAGATTTTTCCTCTTTCATCCTGTCAAAATTATTGTATTTGTTGTTGTTGTAAATATTGGAATTTGTAATCGTACACGAGGCAACATTATTTAATAAACGAAAGAGCAGAAAATAGAACAACAAAATGAACTCTTGATCTACCATATATTTGCGCTGATAAAATATACCTGGAATTTTTAGTATTTATCTTCCAGAGTAAATCTTAAAGTTTATTAAAGTTTCCTACTGGTTTTTATATTAATTTTCAGGAACGTTTACGCTGATGTTTTAGCGAGAATAAAGGCAAAGTGCTCTTCGTAATATTAAAGTGCAAAATGTAATACTGCATTGAAGAGTATATTATAAGAAATAAAAGTGCAGTGCTCCTTATTTGCTGAAAGTAATCTGTACTGAAACACGTGCCCGTATTTTCTGTGCTGTGTGTAACTTGGTTTGAAGTTTTTATTTGCGTTTAAAAATAAATTTTTAGTGAACATTTATTTGATGTTTCAATAAAACTAAAACAGTTATACTGAATACTTCTTGCTGTTGTTAAGACTTGGGTTGAAAATAATCACTTAAAATTAAAATCCTCAGGCCAAGCACAATAATAAACAACAAGCGAACTACAAAACTTCACCGCACATTAACTCTTAATATACAACCTGTTTCAAAGTAAGTTAACTTTTTAATTTTTGGAACTGTACAATGGATCAAATTAGCAAATTTGTTTGTGTTTTCCTGCTGGATACAAATATGAAATCAGAAAAACAATTGTATGTGAAGTTCTAGAGACATTTTCTATTTGTAATTAGCAGAAAAAGAAAAATAAATTAGCTAATTTGATCAACTCTGTAGTTCCAAAAATAAGAAAGTTTGCTATGGTAATGACGGTTTGGGCAGATTTTAATAGTCAGCATTCCTTACCAGTGCCCAAGTTGATTTAAATCTATTATTAATTTCAAGTTTCAAGTTTTTGTTAGCTATAGAGCCATGCTTCCAAAATTTTTCGTTCTATTTTAAGAAAAACGCTTTATAAACAGATAATATTTATCAGGGAGATCAAAATTTAACCTACAGCTTTGTCTAGCAAATGTAAAGCATTCACAGACTGCATACTAAATTAAGTTTTGCTTGGCAACAAGTACACAATGACCCGTGGCACAAATCAATTAACTTCAGATTACGCGCACAATGGTAATTTGGTACACGACGTGCACACAGGAAACAATGCGATGAATTATGAGGGATGCTAGGTGGAGTAACTTCAAACTCCAGTAAAGTGCCCTGTAAATAAAAGATGAGCCGCTGCTTTATTTATAAATACATCGGATTCGCTTGTACTTTTATGTTCGGCCGTAAACCGTATTAAATGAAAATCTCGCAAATGATATTTTTGGGCACGCACTCGCCCGATCTTATATTTATCATTGCCGGTTTAGGATTTCTGAAACGCGGCTGTATATAAAGCTGGACGTGAAAGCTTTCGTGGGATTGGAAGAGACGCGTTAAATAAATCCCCTGGCTACTTTTTATGCCGTATTTACACAGAATTCACCTTGTTTACCTGAAAATTCAAATGGGGAAAAATAAGAACAGCATTTCGTCTTCTATCGTTAAAAAAATTTAAATCTAATAGGGCATAAATTTTGATGTTTGATATAGGAGAAGAATTTTCTTGAAACTTTATCTTTCGTTATGGTAAAAGACATAATAACTGTTGAGGAATAAATGGAATCACACTACAAGTACAAATACCGCCTTGAAATCTGAAAGTCTCATCTTGTGCTTGCACCTAATCAAGAATTATTAATTCAAAGCAAGTTGCAAAATTATTTTGCAGTGGCTTTTAATTTGGAGACGCCTTTTATAGTACAATTTCTATCGCAAATTGCTTCACGTTCTACTAAAGAGCATTATTGTCGTTTTAATTGCTGCTAATGGAGAAACACTTCAATTACAAATTGCGTCTATGCCTAAACTTTATCGTTAACTGTTTCCACTTACTGCAGACGCTATTTATTAATATGTCGGATGTTTTCTAAAAGTGTTACGAGCAGGTGACCAGTAATTACTGGTTAATTATTAATTTTCCATGTATCTTCGTGTGTTAATAACTTCGTATAAACTCCATTAGGTACTTTTTGTTTGGTATTTTTTTGCGACGGCATAGGAGCATGCACCCTATTACAAGTTTAAAGCGAATACGAATTCCTATGATACGTTTTTCAAGTTCTTGATTTCACTTTAAAAATAGCTTGCTTATTCTTCTCTTTTTCTGTCAAAATTTCATGTATTTTTTCTTTAATTTTTGCAAAAAAAAATATAAAATAGCCTGAGGACATGATTTCGTTTTCTATTTATTGAAATATTATCAAAATCTCTTTCTTGAATTCGTCTTTTCCAGTAAAAATAAATAAAATCCATCTAATTAGCCGCGATTTATTATAACATTTTAACAATACGTCGTCAACTCGTAAGAAAAATGTACCTTTTTTTATTTAACACAGTCCTGACCCGAATTGAAAATGAAATTAGGACACATTGTAAATTTATTTCGAGCTTGCGTTAACCATGTAGGAATTTTCGATAAACACCCACATCGAATTTCACCCAAGAACTTTGCCGATGAAATAAAATACCTCTTCATACCAGACACAGTACAAAACAAGTACGAAGTAGCCCTAAACCCTTCTTGTATAAATATTAAGAGACTCATTCGATGAGCCGATGGAAACTTTCCCGACGATTTAAATTAAATTTTGATCATGTTTATTTAATACGCACGGGTGGGATAGAAGTATATGTATACGAACGAACCGCAAAAAATAAATTTATTAATTATATTATTAACGTCCCTGAATTGTTAATTAATAATAGTTACTATAAAACAATTTACTATGTATACGTTTGTTTAATGATTACATGTAATTTTATCAACATTATAAGTATCGATTTAATATTTAGAATTTAATTATGTTGTTTTACTAAACACAATCTGTTCGACTGCATGTATGTACAGGGTGACTGTAATAACGTTCAACAAAATAAAACCTCTAATAGAATCCATGTCATAGATTACAAGAAAAATGTGAAAATAATTTTAAGTGTTTTAGTTGCCCAAATATAATTGATAAAAATCGTACTCAAAATGTGTCTCAGAATGCGACTTTCGCATCGATTTGCCCGATCATTTATCCTGTTAATTAAAATACGTTTAATTACTTACTGCGGAGCACTTATAAAATATAAGTTCACTAATAAAAACAAACACAAAAGATTAATCATATTTATCATGCTTCTGGTGAATACTAATAAAAATATCGATTTTATTCTTCCGATCCAGATAGTATGTACGTGACGTAATAAGAACTGACAGTGGTCAGAGTCATGCGCTGGACGAGTAGTTATTGTAGAACTTTATTCGAGTTTTACTGCCTTATTTATTAGATTTCTTCTCTTAATCTGTATCATAAATTTTTTACTCGTTTTATTTTATCGGGTATTATTTCAATCGCCCTGTATACTAGGTATACGTGATAAACCAACGTTTGAAAAAAATTGAGTTGCTGACAATTCGTGAATTACAGAAGATTTGAAAAACATTTTTATATATTGATTAATGGATTAATTTAAAGTTGTAGACAAAAATTAATTTGACCCATTTAATCCCGTTTCTTGTTTGTTGCATTTCCCTCTGTTTTACATCGACACGTTTTTAAATATCACATTTGATTTGGCTACACGTATGTGAGCCTGTCAAAAGTTTGAAATGTGAAACCGCAATATTTTGAAGTCAATTAAATTCTAATTGAACGTGCGATGTGCATTAAAAAAACGTAGGGCTGTTTCAGAACCTGTCACGTAAGTTTCATTGTATTTATATCATCATTTATTCGCAACGCAGTAAATTGGCGCATATTCTCACCAAATTTGATTCTGAAATTACTAGTTTTAACACGTTCTCTAGACTATTTTGTGAAGCAAGCCCTGTCATGAATTTTATATTCGTTGATAAGTTTCACGGAAGGCCTGCTTGATGTTTCAAAATATTATATTTTCATATTGCGTTAAACGCTAACGAATTCAAAAACTAAACATATATGCTAGAACGGGCGAATTATTATCTGTGTGCACACCCGATTGTACCATTTGAAATTGATGAGATATTGATTGAATCGCTGAAGTTTGATATTGCATCTTACGAGGCGGGAAAAGCCCCAAGAAAAAGTACACGAGGGTTGTATGTGTATACTTACACAACTCGCGTTCTCTCCCGAAAAGCAAACGCAAATTCTCGGCGAGATTAGCCGCAGGGAGGGCAAACAAACCTATTGAACTGGAATTATAAAATCTACAACGAAGTGTGTTTGCTAAAATAACACAGATCTATAAATATTATTACTTAGAAACCATAGTTTTCCATATGAAAATAATTAAGTAGATTAGAAAGTTATTCATGACTGCCAACGTTGCTAGTCTAATTTGAAATTCAGATGTATCGTTTGAATTTCTGTTTGACCCGTCCGAATTCATCAAGCACACAGTCGCATTTATACGTTGCATTAAATATGATTGCACTTAGTGATAGCTCCTGCCTCCTGCAACGTGTCATCCTGAATTGTCGACTCGGTCACAAAATGGGGGAATGTATGGGCAAAATGTAAATCATTATTTATTCGGTAGATTTGCACTTGCATTGCTGCTGTCACTTCTCGAATAAGAAACAGAATTTATGATATTTATTCAAATTTAAACGTCTCTCGAATTCTCCGCGCCTTCCAATTTAATTCTTTTTGAATTCAACACAACAAATTTTCTATCGAAGTAAATAAATAAACTCACTCGTCAGTGCGATGTTTCTCGTTGGTAAGTTATAACGCTGGAGATCAATAAAATCTTATTATAGTTTCAGAAGATGTGTCTTTCTTTGATTTATTCGTTTTCAATGGATTAAGCTCTTTGAAACGCCGTGTTTATAATACTAATGCGAATTCAGATTTCGTTTATATAAAAAAGAAATTTGTTATTTCAGAAAGTTGTGCTTTGTGTATTTTATTTAGTTATTTATCATCTTACTTGCGTTCGTTAAAAAAAGTTCTTATTCTACTCAATAAAGAACTTTCGCAACCATTTAATTCCCTGTTATTTGATATTAAAAAAAATTAAAAATATTTAAGGTGGTATCAAATAACAGGGTTACGAAAGTTCGGTAAAATAAGAACTTTTTTCGGGAGAATGGCCCAATACTTATTTCCATATTATTTGATTTGCTCTTACTTGTAGATTGCTTTTGACGGTCTCTTTTTAGATAATAACATATTTTTTCTTTCTGTTATTATTTTTATTGATTTTAATTATATTTTTTTATAAATTATTGGTATGATTAAGTGGTTGTTAGATTTCATGAAGTGCTTTTAACTTGGTAGTGTGTGTATTGAAGATGGCAGCTTACCTGCCGAAATACGTACCTATGGATATAAAAATTATTATGGGCGGAGATTTTTAATCATTCATTGCGTAGCCATAACAACGCTCCGAAATGTCCGAAGTCTGATAAAGTAATTATAAAAGTTAACAGTACAAGTACTCACTTGTAATATCAGCATAAGCATTCTACAGATTTCAGTGCGAGGACACTTTTAACAATTTGGTACGTGGGATGGTTTATACACTCACCGGCACAAAAGGCGACTCACTTTGAGGTTTGTGTAATTCATTGCGACATTAAGTTTTTTAAATATAACTTTCGACTGATAATTGCTATTTATAGTTTTCTTGGTTGGTGTACATCAAATAAGGCCAAAAATAAATAAAACAAACAAGATTTTAATAAAAGTAATAAAAACTGCAAAATTGATGAAAATGTAACTTAAAGAAAAATGCAAAATTTCAATCTGCGAGCCTGCATTACAGCCTGCATACGTTGTGGCATCGACTCCACCAAGAGCCTAATCGCTAAATTGTCAAGTTGATCCCATTCTTGCTGAAGCGCCATTGATAATTCTTCTAGTGTAGCTGGGGCGGGGACGCGAGCTCTAATATTCCTTCCTAACATGTCCCAGACATATTCGATGGGATTCATGTCGGGACTTCTCGGGGGCCACTGCATTCGGTTAACACCAACAGTGTCAAGAAATTCATTAACAACTCTGGTGACATGTGGCCGTGCATTATCGTGCATCAAAATAAAATTGTCACCGATAAAGGGGCAAAGGGTATCACATGATCTTGAAGAACATTTTCAATGTACCTCTGAGCGTTAATAATTCCCCTATTTATTACAACAAGGTCTGTAAGTGCGTTCGCAGAAATACCGCCCCACACCATAATCGAACCTCCGTTAAAAGATAGTCTGGAAACAATGGAAACAATATTACATTGAGAATACTGTTCGCTGGTCCTTCTCCACACTCTTCCACGACCATCTGGCGCTCGTAGGCAGAAGCGGGACTCATCTGTGAAGAGTACTTGACTTCACTGCCCCATATTCCAATGAACATGTTCACGAGCAAATGCAAGTCTGCTTACTCTATGCTGTGTGTTAAGCTCTGGGCCATGTGCAGGTCTTCTTGCCATTAAATTAGCTTCATTAAAGCGTCTTCTGATCGTTTTGTCACTTACACGCACATCGCGAACCTCTGCAAGGCGATTTCTGACTTGAACAGCAGTCAAATTCCTGTTGCGAAGAATCGTTAGGGTAAGAAAATGGTCATCTCTAGCGCTTGTACATCTTTGACGACCTGTTCTAGGGCGTCGATTGTAAGATTCAGTTTCCAAGAATCGCCTCCACGTTCTGGAAACACATGATTGAGAAGTTCCAAGAACTTGTGCAACGTAACGTTGCGACCGACCATCCTGAATCAAAGCAATTATTCTTGCTGCATCCACTGCATTAATAGCCATGAAAACAACTTATTAATGACAAAATGTAAACAAATTATTAAATTAAGGAAACGTTTGGAAAACAAAAAAACAACTGCAATACAATATTTTCAGTGGCGTAGATACTTTCAATAATTTATTTAAGCAACAGAATTTAGTTACCATGATGACCATGCCTCTCCCGATTATTGAAAATGTCCTATTCACCGTTGAGCACAAAAAAAATGGACAAAAAGTGTCCTCAGATAATTTATTTTAAAAAATAATAGTGAGTCGCTTTTTGTGCCGGTGAGTGTAGTTTATAATTACAATAAGGATCTATATTAGCTTTTCCTGAAGCCATTAAATAATTTTTGAGTTATGCTCAGGGTTAGGTGTATAGGATTCAATTTATTGCATGTTGATCTAAATTACTTTCCAAGAACAAATTACTATTTTTTTGTAGCTATAAGTTTTCGATATTGTAACTTGTTGCCGGAGAAAAGTTAACCAAACTCTTACGTATAAAATATTTATGAATGTTAAAAACTTCTATATTATTCCGTTCATCTGCAATTATGAAAATATCGAATGCCTATTGTTACGATCTTGCCAACTCCTATTAAACGAAGATGGAGATTAATTACTTAGCGCAAGAAAGCTTCGATTTGTTGAGAAAGACGTCAATTCCACTAAGTGCCCTGAAGCTCATCCAATTGAAGATTTTTGGTCATTACTTTCAGGATGCTGAATAGCTGCAATTTATTGATAGGGAGCTACATTGCAATTTTGTATTCAATAATCAATAATCGGAAGTTAATTTTAATGGACGGTTTAGATGAATAACCCTGTATAATTATTTATAAATTGTTGACGTCTAATATAAATTTACTGGCATAAAACCACGGGGCACTTAACAGTTTCTTGGCTAACACTGTTGGAACTAATATCTAAATGGAATTCCGGCTTCGCAGTTCACCGAACAATATCCGCGGAGAACAATCTAAGTGTGGTCACGTGTAATCCAGAGATTAATTCTGCTATCAAATGTTTTGCTTTGATGAAATATGTGCAGAGCGGCGCAGAACGAAGATGAAATTCATGATTATCTGCAAAGGCTGCTGCTCGCTTACCAAGGAACCATTCATCAGTATAATGTCATGCCGGGATTACGACTGTTATTGTACGGCGTACGTTTCTGGATTCACTTAGCACTGGATAAACTAATTTCAAAATTGGGGTCATTTGTTTTGATATCGCTTGTTCGGAACGTATCTAGAATCCAGAAATAGCAAGATGGAACACAATTTATTTCAGAATCATTATTTATTTAAATTTAAAGGGGATTTTGTAAATGACTTCGATTTGCAGAGACAGTGCAGACATTTCACGCTATTAATCATCATGCCATGTGTGTATTAAAAGTTGAGATGTCACCTAGTGGATATTCTAAAGTGGTTATCTTTCAAAATTAATGTTTTTTATGTACATTTATTTGGTTTTTGTCTAAACTTTATATCCTACTTGGTTCCAAAATTGATAGGGGATGAACTGACTTTAGACAAGCACTTTGGGACGGTATCGAATAGCTTCTAGAAGTTCTTTCAACGTTTTACGTCGTTTCAAAACAAAGCCATTCGATTCTAGACTTCGGATATTTCGAACGTTGCCATGGCTGCTGTGATAATTCCTATTGCGTAACCATGGCAAATATCCGAAGTCATTATAAAAGAGACGATTGGCGTGAGATTCGTATCACCTGGAATATGATTATATAGCAGGATTAGAATTTGCGATGAATCTAACGTAAGTGTTGAGCTTATCACCTATTTTAAATTTAGTTAACGAAACATTAAAAAAAAAAATGTGTAATAATTTTTTTTTTCATACAATTAATCTGTTATTTAAAAATATCCATGACACTTAAAGCCATACTAATTGGTAGCTACATTTCATTAAATTTAATTGAAATGAAAACAAATATGAAAAGTAATTACAGTTTTTAAGCTGCGGCAGATGTTTAAATTGCGCTCGGCGTTTTCAACTGTAAATGAATGAGGAAATTATGATTCGGATATTGAAGCCCAGTTTAAAAAATCATCCGTTACACACTGAGAGCTGCCGAAGCTTTCCCTTGCGATCCCTTTTCACAGAATCGAAAATTTATGTTATTCATTCGTCTTAAGGAAAACACGATTTGCTCACGCTTTTTAGCTGCGGTCTATACTGAAAAGATTTTTCATCTCTGGTTTTAGTCGCACCATTAAATTCTTATAAGAACTTTACAAAGAGCTTTATTTATCTTCTACGCCCAATCCAAATACAATCTAATATTGTTTTCGCTTCTTACCTGACTTAACCTTTGACGGGATGAAAACGTCGTCTCTTTGACCGCTTTCCGCACTGATACGCAGTTTCTAAGTAACTAGGATGGAGGTAAAGAGGGATGATGCGGCCTCCCCAATTTCGCCCATTTGTAAGGCGTGCGTCTGTTCCGAATCATCGACGACAGATCACCGTATTAAGGTTGGAGCGTAGTAAATTTGATAATTTTATTAGATAACTTGGGAAAACTTTAAAAAATTTGTTATATATTTCCCCCAAAGTTAGACAATTCGATTACATTTGGAGGAAATCCAAGTTTCCACGCGGTTTTTCCCGAAACACGGTCGTATCGGGGTGACAAATCTCAAGTGCCTCACCCGCCCACTACGAATTTATCGCCGTATTATGTTGCGGATCTATTCAATATAAATTTCCACGGTCTTCAAAACACATTCGAGAAGCTTAGTTTAATATTTGTATTCAAATTGCTTGTGAGAATTTCGTGTTTTATAAGATCTACGGAGATGTTATTATTTTTTTTTGTTTTCTAATTCGTACGCTTTTACATTTTTGTATAAAGTGATAGTGAATATAGAAGAAATAAAGTTCAAAGTTAAGCGATTTCTGAATTCCCATCGCTAACGTCATCCGTAACATGATCACGTAGGTAGATCACGTAGGGCCTTCATGTGCTTAGATAGATTCCACCATGAAAGTTACGAGGTCCACTATCAAATTAAACTCAGATCTATGGAAACAAAGTTGGCTGCTTTGAAGTTGGAATTTGTGCCCCAGCCCCATTATTTTGTAGTACACAATTTTTTGTATACATTTTTTCCATCAGATTCTCATTATATCGTAATTTAATTTTAAATGCGCCTGAAAAAATCGCAAACCTTTCTCCCTTTTTTTTTGTCAAAGATGTTGTTTGATCTTTTTCAGATAGATCTCAATATGTTTGACAGACAAGAGGTAATCATTCGTTAAATTTAAATATGTTCGAAGTTTTCTTGCTTCTGCACAAGAAATAATTTTATTTGAAGCGGAATTTTATTGAGTTATATTACAGAATTTTATACAGGAAGGCGTTCAAACAACAAATAAGGTTTAATTAAAAGAAATATTCGGGCGTTATAAACAAAACACATTGAATTGTATAAAATAAACATTTTAACAATTGTTAAATAATCTTGACATTTGTCTAAACTCTCATAGTAAGGAAGCCAAGTACAGGGTGATTCAAAAGTAG
Organism: Serrognathus titanus; assembly: GCA_039766575.1. Classification (NCBI taxonomy): domain Eukaryota; kingdom Metazoa; phylum Arthropoda; class Insecta; order Coleoptera; family Lucanidae; genus Serrognathus; species Serrognathus titanus. The sequence goes on from CM077911.1 coordinate 5,617,483, forward strand.
AATAAATGTCGCCTGTGCTTCTTAATCAATCTTAAACTAGAATGGCTCATTATAGTTTTACGAGGTTTTCTTTGAACATCTCTTTTTTTTATAACTCTGTAACTCTTAACAACAGACATTAATATAAAAGTCGGACACCAAGTTGTGTCACATAACAGTTTGAGTAATGGTTAAGATAAAGAAGAACATTTATTGGAATGAACATTACATCTTGAGAGTGTGGGGATAGGAGACGCACAAACCCATCCTACTCTATTGTAATCTTAGTCCTGACGATCCTGCGATATGGTGATTGCTAAGCTCATTTACCATTGATTTAATGATAATATCCATTATACAAAACTCAATAGTTTCAGAGTTATTTTTAATTTTTGCATCCTTCTTGGAAATGTGCCCTAATATCATTTATTGAAAATTAATCAGAAAGAATAAATACTTCAATTTCCCACGTTAGATTAAACAGTAGCACTAGTTAAGTAATAAAAATTATGTTATATACTTCAATAAATACATACGTAAAAATATGAAGTTTATTCTAACACTTTTTCAACTCATTTTCGGTGTTCCCTCGCGTCCATCCGTTACTGGTGTTAAAATTAACGGAGTTAGGACGTTTCATTTAAAAAAAATGTTTGCGTTGCCTTCAAAAGTAGCATTTTAATCTTCGCGGTAGATATTTCTATCTTTCAAGGAGTTAATATTAAGAAAAAAAATTAATTAATTAAATTAATCAATTAATAATGGAATGCTGAGTATTTGGACGTTTCTACAAAGATAAGCTCCTTTGTTTGAATCTCAATATTTGGATTTTTATTAAAACCTTCCTTAGGAGAAAAACTGGACACTTAAGAATTGATTTAACAAGCTTGAACATGATAACATAAAACAAAGAGTTACATTTTAAAAAGAACGTTAAAGTGAACAACAAACACGTGTATAATTTACAAAATGGTGATTGGTCAAGTCTTTAGCTTTTCTCCTGAGGAAGATTTTATTAAAAATTGAAGTATTGAGATTCAAATAAAGGAGCTTATCTTTATAGAAACGTCCAAATAGATCGCATCCCATTATTAATTGATTAAATAAATAAATTAATTACTTTTCTTCTTAACTAAGTTACGGTCGTGACTTACGAGCTTTTGGAGTTAATATTATCCACGAAAACAGAAACACATAACTTCTAAGATAGAAGTTTTCTTAAAGGAATTAGTATTATCTAAAATTGTCAAGGATTTCTATCCGTACCTTCTGAGATAGCAGTTTTCTAGAAGGAATTAGTCTTATCCAAAAGTGTCAAGGATTTCTATCCTTAAAAGGATTAGTATTATCCAGAAAATGAAAGAATCTTTACTGTTTGGGCAGTCACTTGTATCTTAACTTATATTTTAACTACTCCAAAGAGAGGATTGCACTTTTATTCCTTGTTCGTTTCTGAGGAAATTGAAATTGAATTCTTTTTCTGTACTAGAATATGAAGCTTATGTGGAGTAAGTGGATTAAGAATGTTCATAAGGCTCTGCCAATATTGTTCGGTAAATAAAACTTGTATCATCTATGGTGTCATTTGTTACTATAACATATAATATTTTTATTGCTTAGGAGGATAACAATTTATTCAAAAAAAATTTATGTGTGTAAAAGTACAATAGTTAAAATTAGCACTTATCTAAAAAAAAAGAACTAACCTAGTTACACATTCATGCGGGTTTATTTTTAAAATTTGATAAGACATTCAATATACAAAAGATTTGCTTTGTAGGTGTAAAGTTTTAAGAAACACCTTTTACTTGAATAAATAATACAATAATACTAGAGACAGGTATGGACTTTAATCTCGCTTTTATTACAGAGAAAGCAGAATAAGTAAAACGAGGGGAGCATAGATTTAACCTGGACACCTGGACACACAGCCAAGACAATAATAGCATAGAGCTAATGAAAAAAAATTTATTTTTCAAAATAATGTCTTTTCTTTAATATAAACTTATTCTAACGATCAAACAACTTGCAAATATCGGCAGAGAATCTCTACTCTCCTCGTAATGTTTTAGTTACTAACGCTTTTAAAGGATTTTAAGAAAATCCAATCACATGCCTAGTATGTATGAATGCTGTATTTATTTTTAGCAACAAAGCAAGTTGCATTTTTGTTACCTAAGATTGTTTCAATTTCTTTTACCAACCAACGATATTATGTTTCATTGTTGAAAGGTGTCATTGAAGTAATCGTTTAGGGGGGGACAATAAAATAGTTCTGTGAATATATCTGCAGTAACCGAAGAAAGAACATGTATTAATATTACCATATCCAAGGAGCGGAAGGGTTTCCTTTAAGGTCTACAAATTCTTCCTCACAACAGATTTAAATACAACAATACTTCAGCAGACAACGATTTTTGTTGTTTTGTTATGCCTTTAATGAGCAATTAATATTAACAGGCATTTCTACACAGTTTATTGCTAATGACCCATCCATAATCGATACATCAGGAAAGTTTATGATGAAAAAGTTGATGACGCACTCATTTATTATTAAAAAGTTATCAACGTTTTGAATCATTTTCAAGTACATAGTTGAAAATAATACAGCAGTCGTCTTTGGATGCTTACATTATTAATTTCATTTCTAGGAGAATATAAAATTATGAAAATGTCGATGTTATCTCGTCGTAATTATTATTTTGAAGTTGACATCAATTGTACGAATAAAGGCATGGCACAGTACAGAAAGATGTGATATCGATGGGAACGTCCTCGCTTATTTATTGTTAATTGAAAACTTGTCACTAACATGAATCCTATTACGCGCAAGGAATACTGGCGGAAGCAGACAGTTCGAGTGACATTTTATAAATATTTGATTACACTTCTACGCAACGAATTTCCCGTGCCATTGCCGAGGTCTACCTACATTTTATATATCGTAGTAGACCCAAAAAAAACGCAATGTTTCAAGTTAATCGGCAAAGTTTTATATTTTGTATTCATTTAGCTCACAAAATTACAAAAAAGAAATTATATTAAGGTTTAATAAAGAACATACTTTTTTGTATACTCCGTGCTAATTATAAAAAGTTTTCCCCGTGAAATTTTCTGATTTAATCTTGTATAAAAGTGCCTTATTCGAATTAATTGCGCTCAGAATAATTTGCGCGCGAAGTAGTATATTAAATTTCCTTTTATCTCGTTTTAAGCTGCTTTTCGCTCTTTTTCGTCGTGGAGATGATAAAGCGATAATCAAATGAAACGAATTATTCACCGCCTCGTTAAAAATGGCCTTTCTTGTGCATTGTACGGGGTGAGGCGATAATTTGTCCTGATTAATTGGATTTAAATCCCTCCTCAACTTTCGCGTTTTATAATAAGAACGAAACTGGAGTGTAAATGCCTGGATTGTTATCATTAGGAAAACAGGTATGTATATGCAAACAAATCTTCAGACGCGTGCAGTTACTATTTCAGATTACTTACTTCACATGGCGCACGTAATGAGGGCGCTGTACGTTCGTGGGCCTTAAATTAGTCTTAATTAACATTTTATCATCACCGTGACACTTTATTATTTCAGTAGATTATGAGAATGATAATGTTTTCAGTCATGCTACGCGTACACAGTTCTCATTACAGTTAAATTCATAAAATTATTTTTATCACATTGGTGTGAAGTTTATTTTATTACTTGCAACGTTTGAAGTAATAAACCTCGTGAGTCCAGAATATAAGCCAAAATATTTTTATTTTCTTCTAATTGGAATTTTTTTACGGGAAGAGAATTCATTGACCACATGTATATTTTTTAAATTCCCGTTTGGCCTTGCGTGACCATGATTTGCTATTATTGTGAAATACATACCATATACTCCGTGACAGTTCATGATAATATTGAAATCGATTTCATATTAGAAAATATTTACCCGGAAATTTTCGTTGTGAAGAAATATATCTAAAAAAAATAACTGAACACTCAGTACTTATGATTTTATTTGGACATTTTTTTGTATACATATTTGCTTTGTTCATTTTGTTGAATACCTGCATAGACGATTTTGAAAATTTGTAGCCACAGTCTGTATCCAACTTTTAAACAATATAAAAAGTTCGACGAGAGATGAAGCCTAGTTTTTAGCAACGAATCTCGATTTTGATTGACAAATCGAAGGCAGAAGGCAACGTGGTGGACGGAGTAATCTACAAATTTGCAGTGGGAAGGCATTGTTAGTTGTTCTGGTATGGGAAGCTCTTGCTTAGGTTAATAGATCACCTTTAATCTTGTAAGAAATAACCAAAATAATACCTGGCCACCTACACCCAAAGTAACATGGACTAATTCTCTATGCTCAAATCAATCTCTTACCATATCCTCCAACATCTCCAGATCTGCCTGCTATCGAATATGTGTGTGTGTGTTGATCACCGACATATTACTCAATTTAATTGTTCTTGTGATTTGAGGTTTTAATTAACTTACTACTACGACTTTTTGCTTGTGTTGTTGTGATTGAAAAAAATCCATTTGTCCGCCAAATTCTCTCCTTTCCTCCAATTATATCCAATTTAATTATCTTCCTATGTTGCTGATGTACTGTGAACTCAACTAATCTTCGTTTGTACTAATGATTTACAGTAAACATTCATAAAGCTTTCCAAATTTCAATGAATTGCTCTGGTAATGACTTTACAAATAACTGCAAAAAAAATTCAATCACATGTAGTAGCTACTGATTGCTTTGGTTTCGGAGTGCATTCACCGTGACAGTTAACTTTTATAAAGCAACAGAACACAAAAATTTCAATTGAATATTGTCCAATTATCTGCCCGGATAGACTAAAAGCCGAGATTAATCCCCGTATTACTATCGCGTTTTATTAGATTATTCCAGCCATACATTATTTCGTAAGCCCCTGGCTCCACAAGCTTACTTTAGATTAGAACTTGCGGTCTGCGATTATTTCTTGGAATGAAACTCTCATTCAGTGGTTAACACAGAGAAATGACTTCAAACGAATTCGGCAGTTTCGCCGGGAGATTACATTTCCTGCGCGAAATAAAATTATGAGTTTCTATCACCAGCAAAAAAAATCATCAGCGATTTTATTAATTTATTAGTGTACCAGCACTTTAATTCGTACTTATTAAATCTCTGAGGCAGCATCGTAAAACGGACTCTCATTTTCATCAGTAACTAATTTCATAATTACACAGGTAATTGCAGATAATGAACTTTTTCTGTTTGAGTGAAAATGTCCATGTGTTCAGCTAAACCAAAAACGAAAAAAGTACTAGCTACGATTTTAATTCTTATAGTAGCGTCATTGAAAGTTAACAACCAGAAAAAGTTTGGCAACGCGCATTTAAACATTAGTTATTAAACTATACGGTTCAGTAGTACTGGCCATTAAATTACTGAAATGCATTTTACATAGAATTTTATTGGCGAGAAAAAAATTGATTTACTTTTTTGATTTTCGCTTTTAAGTAGGACTACTAAATATACGCTCGTTTATTTTCGCAGCCTACGTTCAACGTTTCCAAACAATACAAAATTTTGTGTTACAAATTAATTCGACCTGTATATGAGGTAAAAATACATGCTCTCCAAAAAAAAGTTAATTGCCATTTTCAGATAAGGATGTTGATGAAACGTTTCGCATCCCCTGGTTTTAAATATGCTTTGTAAAATAATTTTTCGAAATCAGAATTGAAAATTCATGCTTTACTGGGTCGCTTTTTGTGTGTGTTTTGATTATATTATCATAAATTAATAAATGATGAAGTCGTCAAGCTTGAAAATGCCAAAGCGCAGCACTTAACTTGAATAGGGTCAGACCATTGTAGATATATGGTATACAATATACGGAGACACGTTGAAGGCCTTAATGAGAAATGTGTTTCGTATCATTTTTAAATAATTTCTCTTTTTATGACGACCTAATTCTGGCTGTCTGTGTATTTACCTAATAACTTTTTCGTTAAATATATTCTACTAAAGCATAAAATTTAATTTAATCTTTTCCAGTTATGCTATGGTGCAAGTTCACCTGCTTTGTCCGATCGTAATCGTTTTCCTACTCTGTTTCGTACGCACCCCTCTGCAACTGTACATAATCCCACACGCATCAAACTAATGAAAAAATTTGGCTGGTCGAGGATGGCTATTCTACAGCAGGCCGAAGAGGTATTTATTTCCACCGTCGAGGACTTAGAGGCTCGTTGCACGGAAGCCGGTGTCGAAATAGTCACCCGACAATCTTTTTTATCCGATCCCTCAGACGCAGTTCGGAACCTCAGAAGGCAAGATGCAAGAGTAATCGTCGGACTTTTTTACGTGGTAGCAGCAAGACGGGTGATGTGTGAAGTCTACAAGCAGAGACTCTACGGCAAATCTTACGTTTGGTTTTTCATTGGTAAACAAAACCTCGAAACATCGACACCTACGTAACATTCATTTTCTTTTAAGGTTGGTACGAAGACAATTGGTTTGAAATTAATCTAGAAAAGGAAGGGATAGAATGTACGGTAGACCAAATGAGAGAAGCTGCCGAAGGCCATTTAACAACAGAAGCTATCATGTGGAATCAAAACAAGGAAGAGAGAACCATTTCCGGCATGACGATAGTGGAATTTCAGAAAAGACTAGACACGGTGCTTGAAGACGAGGGTTACGACATCAAAAATAAAAGGTATCCGGAAGGATATCAAGAAGCACCGTTGGCATACGACGCCGTGTGGTCTGTAGCTTTAGGTATGCTGAAATAGTAACTCGAATTTAACCAACATAAGATATTACTTCCTGCCGCAGCTTTTAATAAAACGATGGACCGACTTCACAAGTACGGCAAACGACTGACAGAATTTAATTACAACAATAAGGAGATAGCAGACGAAATATATTCTTCGATAAATTCAACGCAGTTTTTAGGAATTTCGGTGGGTACAAGCCGAGCGGGTGCACACGACTTTTCAGCTAACGCACCACCGCATTTTGCAGGGTTTCGTTGCTTTTAGTTCACAGGGCGATCGAATTGCTTTAACTCAAATAGAGCAAGTCATTAACGGAAGTTATAAACAATTGGGTTTTTATGATACTCAAGCCGATAATTTAACTTGGTTTGATTTGGAAGTGTGGAACGGTAATAGAAAAAAATTAAATATATAAAGGAAAAACGATTTTTTTTACTCTTGATTGATTGTTTCAGGTGGTAAAGTGCCTCAAGACAGAACAATCATAAAACGAGTTCTCCGAACTGTATCCCTGCCTCTTTTCGTATGTATGTGTGTTATTTCAAGCATTGGAATTATCATCGCCTTCGCACTTATTGCATTTAATATTTGGAATAGTCACAGAAGGTAAGCAAATTTTATTTTTTTGTTGTGAGATTCTTCAAACTATGAAACAATATGTTAAACTGGAAATGATACAGTGAAATTGCAACCAGTTAATAATTTGTTCGTTAAAAATTTAGATACCTAAATGGTTTAGGTTTATTTCTGACATGTATACTACAAAACCTCATGGTTTTACCAATGTTGCTAAAAAAGACCCTGAGATTTGACTTATAACAAAATTTTTCTTCATATGTTTAGTGAGATAAAACAAGCATCAATAATCAAAAGACATTTTTTTATAGAATTTCTAATAGACCTTATTTAAAGAAGGGTCTAAAATGTCAATAATTAATTTCTTCACATTAAAAAAAAGCAATGAATTTGGAGGGAGTTTCTAATAATCCATAATATTTTTGTCAATTTAAAATAATAAAATTATGAAACTGACTATTTTAAAGCAACTTTGGCTTGCCTTAGACCGTAGTATTTGAAAGTGGATGCTACCATTCTCTTGTGGATAGGTACTGAAGTGATTTGGAGGGTAACATTGCTGACCCTGGGGCAATAGAGAGGATTTCAGCAAGCAAAAAAGTGTGTCTTAGGCTTGGATTCTCCAACTTTCTCCAGCAAACGTCTCCTTGCAAGACAAATAAAATCACTTTAAGTAATGTAATTTGGCAGTCAGATCAACAAAACTTGGTAAAACTGGCAAGTTTATAAAAAATCAGCAATCATTGAATAGAACCACAAAGTATCAGCTTAATTTTAAATTAATGTTAGGTCATTTTATGATTATTATCGTGTATTTCTAGAGTTATTCAGTCATCTCATCCGGTATGTAACACGATTATGTTAATCGGTGTCATCGTCTGCTTAGCTAGTGTATTCCTTTTGGGCCTCGATGGAAGATTCGTTTCGCCCGAAACATATCCAAGCATATGCCAAGCAAGAGCATGGCTATTGACGATGGGTTTCACCTTATCGTACGGTGCAATGTTCAGCAAAGTTTGGCGAGTGCATCGCCTGACGACGAAGGCGAAAAGCGATCCGAAAGTGAGAATGGTACGTACCTCTCTCCTCTAACGTGCTTGCATCTCACGGCGAATTTTCGCTTAGAAAAAGGTCGAGCCGTGGAAGCTTTACTCGATGGTGTCCGGATTATTAGCCGTTGACTTTATTTTAATGCTCGCTTGGCAGTTACACGATCCATTACAGAGAAGACTCGAACTTTTTCCCTCCGAACAGCCTCTTTCATCGGCGGATGACGTCAAGCTCAGTCCGGAATTGGAGCACTGCGAAAGCCAGAATAACACGGTTTGGCTTAGCGTTGTCTACGGATATAAGGGACTTATTTTGGTAATGTATAAGTGCTACGCCTCAATTGGTGGCATTAAACGAAGTGACTTTCAGGTTTTTGGTTTGTTTTTGGCTTACGAAACGCGTTCCGTTAAAGTTAAGCAAATCAATGATTCACGTTATGTAGGAATGAGTATCTATAACGTAGTGGTTTTATGTTTGATTACGGCCCCCGTCACTATGGTTATTGCCAGCCAGCAAGATGCCAGTTACGCCTTCGAGGCACTAGCCATAGTTTTCTGTTGCTTTCTCAGTATGGCGTTAATTTTCGTGCCTAAGGTATGTGTTACGCCGATGTACTTAATATTTAAAATGTTTAAAGATATTTTCTCTGAAGGTAATCGAAGTTATAAGGCATCCTCGTGATAAAGCAGAAAGTAAATATAATCCCGATGCTGGAATTTCAAAGGAAGACGAGGAGCGTTATCAGAAGCTGGTGAACGAAAACGAGGAACTACAACGACTTATATCGCAGGTAGAACATCGTGATTCGCCTTGTTAACGTGTTCTTAAAGAGGCGCCTTTTTTCTAGAAGGAGGAAAAGATCAAATTACTTAAAGAAAGATTGGCGGAGCGAGAAGCGGGCAAAGGAAGCACTTTGCTAGTTCCGCCCACCATCACCCAAGGTAAGGACTCTTTAATAGTAGCGGACTTCATTACCGATGCCGGGACTTCCGATTCTGCTTTTGGCGGTGGTATTTCGGTATACACTCGATCAAGCAGAGCCAGCCAGTCCGATTTTGAATTCAGCGAGAGCTATCTTTAAAGGTCGCTTTGTCACAAGAGAAAACATTATAATATCAAAAAGAAACTGGGGCACACTTTTTTGATAAAATCGATAATTTAAAAACACCACGCGTTTTATAATTACTTGAAAAAAATCATGGCTTATATCGAAATTAAAAGTAAAAGCTCTCAGGGCACTTAGAACTTAACGAAAGAATTAGATAATAATAAAAGTATTAAGGACGTGCACAAAATTTTTAAACCAAAGTATTACCTTTAATCGTTTTGGGAAAACGTAGAAATTTTAATTATTGGCTTTTAAAATACGAAGCGCCTACATGAAGTAAACTCCAATATTTTTTTATCGGTGTTTTTTGGAACACGGTGTTTTTTGTCGTTAATAGACGATCTCTGTTTGTGGAAGGACAATCGATGTTAGGGATAATTCTAAACTGTTAATTGTACGCACATTTACCTCCCTGTTTATACCATGTCAATTAATCAACACCTGCATGAATCACATAACGCTAGTACTAAACTACACCATTAACTGTTTATTTATGAAAACTGTTAGATAAAATAAACGAAAAGAATTAAGAAAAGTGCCATGATATTGTTACACGCAAAGAAAAATTAATTACTGAATGGATCTATGAATAGTTTACATTTTGTGTGTAAGAATATCTTTGTTAAAATCAAAAATGTTATTACTGGCTGACTTTGCGTGACTCTTAATCTTTTTGCATTCCATTTAATTTTTTTATAGTCTGGTTATGCTTAAATTATTTTGTGATTAGAAACTTAGAAGTAGATTTCTATGTAGTTATATCTCGTTATAACATAAAAGCAAAAGAAAAACAAGCGATAGAAACAGAAAAATTCGAAAGAAAAATATCATGTTCTCCCAAAATTTCGACGTGATTCATCCCAGCTTATGTTGTAACGAGATGTTCCTAACTTAGGTGCGATTTTGGGAGTAACTTAGATGTTTTTCTTTTTGGCAGATATACGCGACGAGCAAATTTAGCCGACGGATGTTACAATAAATACAAACACACACGCGCGGAACCACACTGTTCGTTGGGGCACAAAGACGGTGTGTATGTTGTTATGTGATTATGCGATATTGCGCAATTTCAACTGTGTTTTCTAATTTTATAATTCTATTACGAAGACAATATTTTTTGAGTTATTAAAAAAATAATAATAATAACTTGCGCTGCGCACGAATGTTAACTCAAAATTAAATCGCTGAAGTCTGAAACATCAGTGAAATTCGGCGCCCTTTGATATCATCGACGAAAAAAAAAATTACTTTCAAACTGCTATTACGACGAGCAGTAATTTTATGTCAATTCGAAACTAAGATTTAGTCAGGGATTTTTTTGGTGTTGTTAAAAATTATATGCTGCGTTCTGTTGAGAGATATAAACGAAATTTATTTTTAAAGTAGTCGAGTTGTGAGATAAACATAATTTTTGAATTCGTATTATAAACTAAGATAGCGGCGAGTTCTTTTGCATATATTATAACTAATATTTATGTGATAATTTGTATTCTCACTGAAGGCGTAGAGACGTAACATTGTCTTTCGTTTTGCTCATCGAATTGCATATTTACAGTGGACGTTTCGATTAAAATCGAAGCTCAACGAAATTACAATCTCGTAAAAATGCAATTCCCTTCTTTAACTTTTAATTTTTCTTTCAATTAAGGAACAAAATGGTTGTGAATTAGATTATGCATGTCTTGCTTTGTACGTCTCTACAACAATAATAATAATAAAACACTCTTAAATAAATAGATTTAAAAACGACGCATTTAAATGAGTAGATTTCGTTTCCTTTTAACCGTACATATTTTGTTAAATGTTGTGCATCCTGTGCAAATTGTGAGCTAAGTGATCTTAGCGAAACTACCTTATAGTGAGAAAACAAGCTCAATGTGTGTAGTTCGATCATACATTAGAGGTACTTTTTTATCAGCGTTTACATGTGTATGATTTAGTGGTTTCACTTCACACGGTTGTGTTATTTAAGGTAGTTATTATTTTAGGGGTTTAGCCAATAAAAAAAAAACAATATACCTACTTCATCGAAAATATCGATCGAATTCTCACGTACTATTACGTTCGCTTACTCACAAAATCTCTCAAGCTCACGCACTCTCAGTTCCAAGCAACTGCTGCACGCAGTTTTTTCTACGTTTGTGGTTTTATCACTCATATACTGCAATCGCTCTTTCAGCAGCTTAAAATCCCACGAGCCTTTTCCCCAAATGAATGTCGCAGACGACAATATTTGCACTATATCATCCCTGATACGCACATTACTTGGAGTTGCAGTTTTTGAGTGATCTGTTTATTCTTATTGACAAAATAATAACGTGTTATTCTAAATGTTGTGATAGAGAATTAGTGATACAGGTCAGTAACGCAGGGCTTGGAACACTGCGGTTGCATCTGTGTTAATAATAATCCTAGTTATTCTAAATTGTTCCTGGTATGATGTGGATTCAATTTTATTACTAACTGCATTTCATTCTTTAAGAAACCATCGGCCAAGTTTCGGATTAATTAGATTTTAAAATATAACTGAAGGCTCAAAAATGTAAGAATGAATTGAGTTAGTAATTTATAACAAGCACCGGTTAGTGATTTCTATTCGTTACGTTTAAATAAATGATTATAATGATTAGTGCGCTAATCATTTGGCACATACAGATAATAAAACAATAGTACTACGCATACTGTTAAGAATATATTTAGAATTTTTTAGATGATGAAACTGAATGTTTAGTCGTTATGCGAGATGTAACTACGTAGAATTTAAGGCATTGTGTTGAAAATTAAGTCGCTGAATATTAACGATCAAGATTACTAATATTCGACGACGAACGTTTTGGAAAATACAATAAATATATCCAGCGAAAAATAATAATTTCGATCATACCATATTCTAAATTAAATTTACTACGGTAAAAGAAATTAAACAAAAACGTACTAAAGTACTGATAATGAACAATGAATATGTGTTACGACCCTCAATCGTGTATTTTGTTTCGCGACGGAGAAAACTGTTCGAAAACACGCAGTAAGTTTACTGACATATCAAGTCAATTTTTTCCAGGACTTCAATATAAAAATAAATACATTTTTCTCCGTGCGCCACGACTTCTAAATGTCTATTTCTAGTCTTATATTATATACTCAAGTTGAAACTTTTTGTGATTTTATCAATTATTATTAAATTTAATGCAATAGATTTATAAAGCGTTAACAATAGCTGTATCCTGATGTTATCTAGCAATATTTATTATAAAATTATGTCTTAGCTGTTAAAAAAATGCTCTAAATATGTTGATGTTTAAAACACAATGATTTAATTTATTTTGAATAAAGATTATTGTTAAATAAGTAGTCGCAATCGTGGCTGCTGCCACTCTATTTCACACACTAGCTTTAGAAACACAATTTTTCACCTGTCGATAATTTCTTTCACAGTCAGCGGCCATGGTTGTGACAAAAATGGTCAAATGTAGTCGTCGTTCAAGGGGTTTCCCTCGAACGACGCTCATCGTGAAAGTGCATTCGTCATACCACGTTATGGCTCAAAATGTGGTATGACCTAAAGCAGTAGCTGTATAAATACACTTTATGTTAGATAATAATACTGTTTATTATTATGTAAGTACGGTAAAGTATTGATAGTAAGTACCTATACATCGCAGTTTTACTGTCAGAATATGTGTTCAAAACCCAATCAGCTACCTAATCTTATGTAAAATAAAATTTAAATGTAAGCACACTTGTTTTATTTTGTGGCTTTGTCTGGTATTCAATGAAATACAAGCAAAAATTTTAAAGGAATTCTCTGCATTGTGAGAGAGTCCAAGAATAAAAGAGACCCAATTGTTTCATATTTTAATAACGAATGACAATTATGTCTCTCTATTACACATGTACGTCCTGGATATTCAGAAAGAACGGTAAATAATAATAAAAAGTATGATTCAAAAATAGACTTTCTCCCACACGAAAGAAATAGGCTCAGGACCTGTTTCATACAGGTAGTAGGTGGTTTTTTAATAGCCCATGTTTTATATTAATGTCAACCAAATTGTTAAATGTTTGTGTTGTCCACGGAAGCACTACCAGGAGTAGAAATATTTTAATTAAAAGAAAAATTAAAAAGTGCTTCAAGCTCAAGATTTTCCTGATAGGAAACAAAACATTATTTCTTATATGCTTTCTTAATTGAAGTTCTACTTGTTGGTGTGTGATAATATTCGCTAGCCCAGTTTTATATTCTTTTCTATTATCTGCTCTGTCCAATAATTTAAGCTGGGTATTTTTATATTCTTTGTAGGGTTATTCATATCCTAAATTAAATAAAATGGCTTCTGACAAATACATATATACGATTCCTTGTCAGCCGGAACCTATGTGGATAGATATTACTTTCCAAAGATCAAAGAACTCTGTAAATAGAAAATAGATTCTCATACCTAGCCAATACAGTAAATACTGAAACATCCGTTCCCTAAACTCTTATTTCGATTTATTTTCCAATTTTTTTCCTTGAACATGAATACTAACTCAAGTCTCTGAAACTTGGCTCAAACCAAAATATCCTTCTCACCCAGTTCAATTACCCAAACATCAGATAGTTAGGGCTCATCCCACGATAGTGGAGTGTACTGATACATCCACAATCAAATGGTAAACTCTCAACATTGACGAGTTTCAAAGCGAGGCTGTGGAGCAGGTTTGGATAATATAAAATTTCCAGAAAATTAAAGTTGGTCTCGGGGTTTACTACAGACCTACGTCCTCCATATCGATATCACTCAAGATTGAGGAAGTCTTAGGATACATTTCCACCTTAGTTGATGATAATGATGATGCCAACGTTGACATATGTATATGCGCAAAACCTTATCGATTCTTATAACTTAAGACAAATTGTATCTTGTCGAATTGGAATTGCTGATAACTTCGCAACTTTAATTGACCTAAACTATATAAGCAAAAATTAATAAACATGCAACTTTAAATTTACATGGTATGCCTGATCAACTCATGGTACATTGCAAATTAATTGATCGAATTAGCAAACCCATAAAGGTAAACTTTGGTCTTTCATAAATAAATTCTTCAAAAACTCCGATGCAAATCGAATTGACTGGATAAAAATTGAAGAGAACAGTAACGATTAAGGAGAAACGTGAAACTCTTCTTAAAATCAGCAAACTGAAATATCAAACGTTTAACAAATACAAAAGAACTGATCTGATTGATCTGAAAGAATTGCAACGAAAAGCAATAAAATCATTCAAAAATGAGTCTTACGGTAAACTTCCATACGATCACGCCGGTTGTTGCAAAATTTATTCTCATGAAAGTATAAAGACTTACTTGTAAATAGTACTGAAAAATAAAAAACCGGGACATACATTCGAGAACAAGTTAGAAGTCACCAAAATAATCCACAAAGTTCTGGACAAATTTCTCGTACTGGAATATCTACGTCAAGAAAAAAATGCTCGTGTTTAATTAACGACCCAGACCAAATTACTATTTTATTATATTAGCTATTGATGTAACAATTGATAGCAAACGCTTTACGAAGGCAACAGAAAAAATTTTCCTCTCAATTACTCATAAATGTTCGAAGATCAATTGTAAAGTATAGTATAAATTAAGATCCAATGCGACAGGAACGGCATCAATCTAAATTTGTTAAAATTAGTATTTCCTGACTGCAAAAGGCTCTCTTACATATTACCAATGACTCTGTGCAAATATCGATAACCTAAAGTCGCCGATTCTAAATTTTTAAATCTGTAATGCCTTAAAAAATTGTATGGAACGAACTCGATTTTACCCGACATACAATCTGGATTCCGTAGTAGACATAATACTATTAAATAGTACAGCATTGATCAAAGTATGCAACGAACTTATAAAATTTATTGGTGAAGGATTAGTAACATTAATAATAAAAAGATTTTTTTGGATCAAGCATCATCAATGTGTACGGGCAAAAAGAAAGCAATGATCCAAGAGGATTGGCATCAGTGTGACTGCAGATGCAGATGATTGTTCTACCTGTTCTTGAAGTCAGTAAAGCCTTCGAAATATAATAAATTATGCAATGATTCTTGCAAAGCTAAATTTTTATCAACTAAATGAACAGCTAACAACTATTGTATTGAATAGTAAAATAAAACAGTAAAAAGGGCTGTCCCTCAACGAACGCACATATTTTTCCTTATTTGTCGCAGATATTCCTCGTTGAATTATTTTTGTTATCAGTATCTTTCCCTGTACTGTCTTTTTTTTGTTTTCTAATTATCTTTGTTTCATGAATCTAATAAATTCCATTATTATTATTAGAAAAATAAAAAATGAAAAGAATCATTACTATTATGGTCTTGTTTATACCACTCATTAAGTACGCAAACCAAGTACCTACCATATCAGAACTAAATATTTATTACGCCCTGTGTAAACATAAAAAGAAAACGATAGAAGGAAGGCTTATAAAAAGATTTCTAACAAGAAAAATAGACTTCTAGCCTGTATAAAAAAGAAAAAGAAGATATGGTGTCTTGTGCCGTTCGCATCTACGGTAAGGATCCTGTAAGGCCACTACCAACACCTCTTGTATTTCTGAAATTCAAATGCTTTTAATTACACACATACAAACTTCGAAATTCAAGAGTTTTGGGTCAAATTAAACAATAAAAGCAAAAACACTCGATGATAAATTATTAGGTTTCTTGTGATAAAAGTTCCTCAAGATACGCGCGAAATTTTCAAGTATACTTATAGGCAACTAGAATATTTTTAATTCCAGCATTAATTTCGAGATTTTTAATAGTGATAGATATTGTCGTGTATGAACAAGTTTACAATCTACGCATAAAATCAAATAAATAAAAAGTAACAAAACAGTAATTAGGAAAACTTTATTGGAGTAGAAACTTGAAATACAACATTACAGCTACATCTGTTTCATGAAAACTTGAGATCTAGTAGGACAGGAATGTACAGAAAAGCCAACGTTAATGGACGATGTGAGTAGTTCTCCCACTCGCAAGGTGGCAGCTGTGTTGAGTTTCATTCTAAAACGTCGGTACATTAGGCGAATGGTTAATTAATAAAATAGCGCGTATTGTGAAAATTCGAACGTTTATAAAATGTTTTTGAATTGAAATATTGTTGTTTATTTTATTGATTAAAATCAGTTTTATTTAGTTTTTAAAACTGTACAAAACTGTTTGTCAAAGAAATAAAGAACAGTCTAGAGCTGACGATGTTATATCGCAGACGAAACACTCGTTCGTTCTTAAAAAACTTTTAGCAACATTCGGAGAAGGGATCTGATTTGTGCAGTGTATGTACTTGTTACTCAACAGAAATAGCGTCGTTAGCAATTCAACAAAGCTTACAATTAATATAAGAAATGGTTTTACCCTCTTATTGTGTAAATGACGATCGTTAAGTGACATATTTTGACAGATCAGTCATAGAAATGCGTTGCACCTAAGTAATGGTAATCTTATTGATTGTCATTATTTAATGATGTCGTTATGAATTACAGAATAAGGGGATTAGTTTCTACAGATCAATTGTGTAATAGTTTTACAACTACTAGTTAACTTTAACCTTCAGTTTATTGCCGTGTTAAGAAATGTTTTCAGAGTGGTTATTATTGAAACTTTAGAACTGAGGAACAGTTGATAAATAATATATTATATAATGCGTACTGTAAGTAGCATATTACGCAGTATGAACGGCAAGTGCCTAATTGCTTTACAGCTCGAGTTCTGTACTATACTTTATCTACGACTACAATTAATTACTATTAAAGAGTCAATTTAATGTGATGCCTATACGTGCGTATAACTACAAGCGTGCGTAAAGTTATGAGTAAATGTGCGATTTTGTTACTTTACGGTAAACACCTGCTTACTAAGCTTAATTCGTCATTTACAGTAGTGGTCGAATATAACCTTAAGTAAAATTAAGTTAAATTCCATTATCCTGCGCTCAATGTAACAACGTACATACGTAGCGGAGGCTGGCAAAGATATTAATAACGTAAAATGCAATTGTTCTAACAAAATTGAATTATTTGCATAAATAAGTTCTTAGCTTAATTGTTCTGCTATAAGACAGTAACTTGTTATGGGCCTACAATTGTATTTTCAAACTCAAATGGTCGGATCAAACAAAACGGCAATATTGCAAACAGAAAGCGCTTAATGCAGCGCTATTAACTAACTAAATAGTTAATAAATAAGTACGAGTTAATGTGTGCAGAAAGTTTCAAGTTAAAAGACGAACACTAGAAGTTTTGTTTATAGAAATAGGCTGGTAAGTGGATGAATGTTATCGATACAAGCCCCTGCTTGCTATGGAGATCAGAATGAATAAGACTACACTTTTATGTTTTATTAGGATGACATACTTTTAATTCTGACTACAGTATGTACATTGATTTGCAAAGACCTCATATTTAAACGAAATAATATTATAACAATCATTATGGTCCATTAATATTTGGGAGATTTACTATTCCAAAAATCGTTCATCAGAGTAACAATATCTTATTCTCATTTTAATTATTTCGATTTACACGAATGTTTTATAGGTATGGTACCTTGAGTTATCCTATACAGCGTGTCTCAGAAAAACTGTTCCTAACTTTCAGAAGTAGTAGAGGGCATGAAATTAAGCAACCTTTATTAATAAAGTTGTGGGCCGGAAATGTTTCCCCGTCAAGTTAAAACGAAATAGAAAAAATGAGCACTACAAATAATCTCAATGTAAGAAGTAATTTTTCTAGTATTTCTAGTAACTACACAATTTCAATTAATTTCAATTTATGAAGAAAACTTGAAAAATTATAAGAAATGTTCAAAATTAAGGCCGACATTTTGGATGCACAAGTTATAACGACGTAAGTTTAAATGACTAGTTCTTCGAAATATCAGAGGATAATCACGAATGGCATCGAAAGTAAGAAGAATTCGAGCTGCTAATTCCAATGACTCCAATTCATTTTTACATTTGGGGGTCATAGTAAATGAAACACCTGTCAACACAGAAAAGGAATTAGGAATAAGTGTCATTACATGCAGAAAATGTTCTTTTCAATAAATGTTTCTTTATTCACTTACATAAGAGCTTATAAAAATTCATATTTCACGAACTAAAAAATAATAATCAGCTAGTTTTCATAAGCCTACGTATTTATTTAGTTAAAAAAATTGTCATGATTTGCAGTCCACTAAAGCTCAATTTAGACGCTGCGATTTATTATCTTTATGTAAAGAAATAATAATTTATCGTAAGAAGACAAGAATGATAGTTAGAAGACAGTTTGCGTGTTTGCCAACTTTTGTAATTATTATGTGAAAAAGAAAACAGATTTTTATCGAATAATAATATATTTAAATTATTTACGTTTCGCGAAAATGAAAGTGTTCGCTTTATCAAAGTGAATAATGATAATTAATTATTGTAGTTTTAGTTGAAATTTATTATTTAAAGCGGCTAGGATGGAGTTCCAAATTTCGTTTCTTAAAGTCGTATGTTGCGGGCTTGTCACTTTCCACAAGCAGAGATGATTTTGGTATAACTCGATAAATGTTAACTAAAGTTATGAATTCTTGGCTTCCGGTTGGAACCGCGTGTCTCGGATTTCTTCACTGCCGACGTTTCGTTCTTCGTTGCAGAAGAACTTCCTCAGGGAAGTCTCAACGACTAACGCGAAGCAGCAGCAATTATCGATCGATCGTAAAAAAATGAAAAGCACTGATCTTTTGTTAAAGCCTGTATACAAAGTAATTCTAAATTTTGGACTGGTGAATCTATACAGGACGTTTGTTAAACGTACAGCAAAAATTCAAAATAATTATATTTTTAATAATTTTTAAAAATCTCTTCGTTTCGTAGATACAGGCTTATAAAGATTTTCAAGAAATCCAATATTTTTACATGAATATTACATGCAGAGTTTATTAATCTAAGAACTGTTGAAAATGACTACGACCAGCTAGATTGCACGAACCTAATCTTCTCCTCGTTGAATGACGGATCTTTTCGAAAACACCAAGAGTGTTCCTTATTGGATTACATCTATTGACTATCCAGTTCCTTAAGTCATCTTCAATTTCCACTGGAATGATATGAATTAAGGATTTCAAATATCCCCGTATTAAGAAATCTATGGAATTTAAATCCGGAGATCGAGCAGGATATGGATGACGTCCACCTCGGCTGATCTTGAGATGTTGTATTTAGAAACTCACGAGCAACCATACTAAAATGCACCATCATGAATGACCACATTACGTTCCTCGTTAGCAATGGTATATTTTCTAGGAAATTTAGATGTCCTCACCGATAAATCTTCCTGGCAGAAACAGTGTCCGATTAATCAACCAATCTTTATAATCTTGTATCTTTGAAACAAGCGCTTTTTGAAAAATCATCAAATATTTACAAAATAACCCAAAGAATCAGTTATTGCACACTCTGTATACTCTTTTAATACAGAAATAAAAGTAACTTTCTTATTCTGTAATGTAATCTCCTCCGCAAAAACATTTTCAATAAACTTATTATCAGTGTTAAAGAAATTTCTAATTTACCTTCTTTAAGAAAAAACTAAGGGAATTCGTAAGAATACGTACTTTTTATTTTGTACAAGAATTTCTAAGTTGTGATTATCTGTAAGCCCTATTCGTATACTTTGTTTATAGTTTATTATTTAGT
Organism: Serrognathus titanus; assembly: GCA_039766575.1. NCBI lineage: Eukaryota > Metazoa > Arthropoda > Insecta > Coleoptera > Lucanidae > Serrognathus > Serrognathus titanus. The sequence goes on from CM077911.1 coordinate 5,637,681, forward strand.
GTTGAGTACTTGTCTCCAGCTCATTAATTTCTAATACCTATCTTGTTATATTTTTCTACTGTTTAAATTTTGTGTTTCTGGCCTTATAAATATACACACAACTACGTTTGAAAGAAAAGTTTCAAGTCATGAGCTTTGGAACAGTACAGACACATGTCCTAATTAAGAGTACATTGCGAAAAGGTTTTATTTAAACTTTCAAAAATCCTTCTTTATTTTTGATTATGTATATTTGTATTAAGTACCACATGGTACATCATAATTTTCGAAAAAATGTAAAATCAGTTGAGATAATTAACTGTAGCAAAACTAATAATAAACTTTTATAAACGAACTCATATCGAAGTAATTCTACCGAAAAGATGTTATTGCATCTCCCCCTTTGTCAAGCTCGGACTCAGTGGACCGGAAGTGTTAACACTGCGTTATTAGCTGTGTATTAGCACACCCCATGAGATTGGGGTCGCGACAGCGGGGGTGAATAACGTCCCTACTAGCATTGCTCCAATAAAAGTATTACGGAGACACTTTTATTAGCAATTTGTTCGCTTTGGACGACTCTAACTGTTACCCGCGTTTGTCTGTTGAGACTTCTTCCTCTTTTTTTTAGGTTTACTGACTGCGCCGCACTTAAATTTGTCGTTAGGAACGAGGAACTGTTTACACACCATTTAATCTCAATTCAGAACTATAAATTCGCAAGCGACGGGGATTGTAAACAATTTATTAGGAGCCGTGGCCATCAAGGAAGTCAGTATTTTCTGATTGTCGGTTTGTCGTCGGTGTATTTTGCAAATTGCTTTGCAGATGTAATAAAAGACGTTAACAGAAGAAATTACAAGTAAATTTTCTTACTCCCGTGAATTTTCAAGGATGAAATGAAATAAGAGCGTTCGAACTCTAACGGAAAATATAATTTATGTCGGCATAAATTTATTCACGCAAGTTCCCTACCTCGATTAGTTATCGTGATAATTTTAAACGCGCTACTGATATTATTATGGTAATGAGAGATCAAACATCTGGCGCTTGCTGAAAATACAGGTTAAATTTAAGTGTTCGCTAATTAACACACTTTAAATGACTTATGGGCGTGTATAAACGAGGGAAACCAAATTAACTTTCACAGATCGACCTGTATCGACCAAATTTCAAAATGCCTTTTAAATTTGAAAGAAAAAATACCTACTTCTTTTGAAACCATTTCTAAAAAGAAATGTTTATGTTCCAAGAAAAGAACAAACACAGTATGATTGGAGATGTTACTACGAACCCAAAAACGATTGACGTGGATGTATCCTTGTATAAAAGTTTCAGAAGCTTTTATTTTATTCTCTAAAGCGTAAGCAGAAGTTGATAGGGCAAAAGCCACAAGAGGATACGATACGAGTTTCGATCGTGATGCGTCACTGATAGGGCTTTTAGTGGCCGAGCAAATCGCTTTGACATTATTCATGTGGACAAATTGCGATTTACTATACGTGGTACATACGGAATTCAGTCGGCCTACCGGACACATAAATGCTCCACTCACCTGCTCATATAATAACAACAAATTATCGTAAAACCACCGATAAATTTTCGTCGACGGCAATCTTTCTGAGACTATAAAGTCTAATACATGTCAATTACGGGGGTTGGGAAAAGCCTCGAGGGCGCCTAGACGCTTCATTGGCCACACCGAGACGCTAATACGGAATAAATTGGCGTCCATCGCACACTGTCAGGACGAATCATATCAAGTGAAAGCTTCTCGTTTTATTCGCTTACTTCCAGTTTATAAAGGCATCCTTCCGAAGAGAACGGTCTTTGATGACTTTACCCCCCTTAGTAGATAAGTTGAGGGGGATGTTTTTCTTTGTCTCAATCACATTTTAGCAAATTATATTCGTGCTACGAACAAAATATAAAAATGGTAAAGCCTACTATTGAAAAAGAATTTTTGACTTTAGGAATCGAGAGATAATTCTTTTGACAGTCAAACACCAAAGAAGAAATTTTGTTCCTTTTGAGAAATTGTTTCATTTATTTAAAACAGCATATATAATAAAGTTGATTCTCTTAATTCTTTAATTAATGCAGTACCTTCATAGTCCTTTGGCTTTAGCATATTCTCTGTCTAATCGTTTTATTCGTTTTGCAAAGCAACTCCTTCAATTTAAAAACAAAAAAAACTGAAACAGTGTGCAATAAAGAATGTTAAACGTCAACTATGTTCGATTAAGAGCAAAGCATATTTATGTAGAAACTTCTCAGTGTAAACTCGAGAAGGGGAGTTCACGTGCAGAAAATTTATGAGTTTCCCTAAGATATTTAGTTAGCTTTCAAGACCCTTTATTTGCGAAGCAGGAGGTAGTTTCCCCAATTTTAACCCTCGCATCCTGCAGAATTCAGAATGTAAATGCACAAATATGCATTTTCGTGATTTATGCCGTTTACTTACAAAATTTAATTTTCTGAAATGTATTAAGCAATTAATATCGATGTTTAATTAGACACGTATTATTCTGAGCGTTGCCTTGTTGACATGAAGTCAAAGTGCGGTGATATATGTGAACAAAAAAGGACGTGGGGCGGCTCAGCCGGAAGATGGATGCGTATATGTATTGTTTCCGGTTGCTATGAAAGAAACCCTCCTAATTCCCCTTGTTACTTACGTTAACGACTGGCACCGTGGACGCAACCACAATGCGTTTACTGCGGCTCAAACCTCCAGTAAAAGGATCTGAATTCTCTCTCTGCGTCATTTATCAAGTTTCTGGTTCTATTATACGTTAAATTAAATGCTTTTAGTCTCCAGTCCCAAACAAAATCCACGATAATTTCTAAACCCCATCTTAGATTTTTTCAATGAAAACAATTATGTATTTGATTTTCTTCGTTAAAATTTTATCAAAACAAAGTTTTCTACGTAACCGTTTTCCGTTCAGTGGGGTGAAACCGGAAAGATATTTTATATGGATAATGATGTCTTCAATCCTCTCTGCGGATTGAATAAAAAATCCGGAGTGTGCTTAAAACGAAATCCCGTCGGTTGTGAGCCCTCGGCTCGTATTAAATCATACGATCGGACCGGGCTGAGTGGCCGGACTGTAACCGGATATGTTTACCAGAAACCCGGAGTCCCTACCCATGAATAACAATGACGGGTTCAAATCATCTTATCGGCAAACACATCGCGAACATGTGCGTCGCGATCCAGTATCACTTGCATGCAAATTTAAATAAAATTTAAATCGCCGCCGCCGTCATCGCCATGAATAAATAAAAAAAAAAGCTTTTAGATCGGCGTCTCCTTTTGCTTTTATAGTTTCGATTTAAATCGGACGAACGGTTCCTGCGTCATATGTTAGTATTCTGTTTTGAGGGGAGAAACTGTCCGCGTAATTCAATTGGATTTTATCAAGAAGAATCTGTATTTTGCAATGTTAGATTCAAAAAGGCAGACAAATTTAGAAAAAAAATATATAGAACATACATAAATAGATACAAAGATTTACGAACGTTCTTTTTGGGATAGCTTAATTTTAAATTAATGTCAGTAATAATTTGTACTGCAGAACTGCAGTAGAATGAGTGAATGAATGCATCATAATGCAAACAGATAAAATTGTAAAAATTATAATTAATTAAACTTAAAAAAAAATAACGAAAATAAACTCAAATCGTAAGAAGCGCATTACTATGCATGAATCCGTAAAGTATCCGCGCAAAAATCTAGAAAATGGTAAGAACTTTAAAATAAAACGACTCAACATATTCTTTACATATACAGGGTGATTAATGAAATTCATTCATTAGAAGTTTAGGCATTTGCCTTCGTTACTTTTCTCTGAAAATTTGTATTCTCCAACAGCAGCTAGTGTACTTTCTAATGAAAATATTTTCAAAGTATTTCAACTTCGGTTGTACCGGAAATCGCTATCAACTTCATTATTTGAAATGGAATCATAAACTTTTGTTGCAAATTTAGGTTCTACAATTAATTTTTAATAGAAAATTGTATGGAATCCCTATATCTGAATGCGATCGTTTTTGAAGTATTTTTAATTTTGTAAATTTTTGAGCTTCAACACTCTTTCCTTTTGAATCTCATATTTTTTATTTCATAAAAATATGGCAGATCTAATCTGTGCCATTTCAAAGTAGAATCTTTGAATAATGCGTTGAAGGTGTCATAAAGACTTACAGTGTGTTCGGCAGTTGGTTTAAGCTAACATCAAGTCATCAAAACTTTATTTTTTTTAATGGAACACCCTGAATATTTTTTCTCTACTGTTTTACAGATTTTCGCTCAATATTCGCAAAAAACTTTTCAAGAGACCAGAAGTATGTATTTAACATACTGTAAAAAACATTTATCGTACAAAAGGAGCATATTTATATCTTGTCTTACTATTATTCAAAAAATACACGGAAACAATTTTTATATAATTATTAAAAGCGCAATGTAAGAAGAAGGACGTATTATATAAAGTGAAATTTCAATTTTTTTGTAAAAAGCTTCTTATCTAAAATATTATTTTCATATTAGTGGTATTTGTGTTAGTAAATACAGATTACGAAGAACGAGATGAGATTTGTTTTTGAAAGATTTAAAACTGCGTCTTAATTCTAAAACCACATAAAATGAAATTCTAAAAGAATGGATTTTCGGTAATAATTTTAGCAAAATATTGTATTTAGACACTGTAGGTTGTTAAATTAATTTTATCTAAGTGCATCGATCCTAGAAGCAATAGATTGATAATTTTTGAATTAACGCAATTTTTCATTTTCCAGCATTTCTATTTTTCAAGTTTTCAGCCAAATTTTAAATGAATAGTTGTATGCAACAGTTTTGTATTTTATTTTGGTTGATGCACCAATTGACTGAAGTAAAAGTCAATATTTTTTTTCCATTTGATACGAACTTTATGAAAGTCACTGTGTTTGAAATTATGTAAATTTTATACCGATTACAAATTTATTAAGATTATTGAACGTTTCGAAATCGTAGCCCGTTCATGACCATCATAACACGTTAAGTATTTTATGAGTTTCAAATAGTTTAAAATGTTCATGTCTAATTTTTAATACCTAGGCGTTTTATATCATCTTCATCTCATTAAAAATTAATCTCCGCGCACAATAATTTTTATATCCGTAGATATGTATTTCGGCAGCTAAGCTGCCATCTTCAGTACACACACTACCAAGTAAAAGGCACTCCAACTTGGTAGTGTGGGAACTGAAGATAGCAGCTTAGCTGTCGAAATACGTATATCGAAAATTAATTTTTAATTATTTTTTAAATCACAATCTCCTTTACTATTTTTTAGATCTTCATCTCCTTTTTATTCCCTTCATCTATTGGCTTATTTCGACATTCTTTTACATGTTCGATCAAAGATCAAGCTTAAGATTAATAATTAAATTGTGGCCCGATCTTTCCACCTCCTCATAACGTCATTTTTCAAATAATTCGATTTTTTTAATGACTTTCATGGTGACTCATAAAGCTATTTGTCGAATAACTTTATCAGGAGATTGAAAGATGGCCTAAGTACACACAAAACATGTCGACAAATAAAATTAAATGTAATAAATTCATTTATAGAAAAAAACAGGCTTAGGATGATACTTTTCAATTTAAATCTGCAACTTTTCACATTGGGAATTTTACGAATTTCACTAGGAAGCTTGTTAAAAAGAATATTGCTCATTTAGACCGGAGATTGTTTCACGTATGCAGGGTGAGGAAACGGTAAACAGAGAGAATCTTTATCTCTGGTAAAATATGTAGTTATGAACGTCAAAATTTATTTTTAAATAAATTTTATTTCTAATAAAAAAAGCGAGAAAAAATAAATAAACAATAGACAACAGTGCGCGTTATGCTCTGCTCTGGAAATGGTTCTAATTACTCTTTTCTCAGTTACGAATAATTTGTTATATTTTCAGAAGTACTAAAACCTCAAACCTAAGCCTTGTTCAGATTATGATAGTATTTTAGTCGAGGGGCGAGTGATTTGCTTTCCATTAAACGTTTTTGTGGATGTCGCCGTGCAAAAGCATGAACGACTGCTTTCTCGTTGCGGATGAAGAAGGAAACACAACACAACACTCCGTAAAAATGTACTTTAATTAATATTAAAAATCCTACAATAATCTTAATGCTAACTTTGAAATAAATCGGTAAAATTGTAACACTGATATTAAGTTTAAAAGTTTAGGTTTGAAATTAATTTGGGAATATGAGTTACTGCGCTGAATGGCCAGACGGAACTGCTCCTTTCTAAAATTTTGTGTTGCCAAGAAACATTTTCTTAAAATCTAAAATTTTGTGTACACCAATGATAAGTAGCGCATTAAGACTCGGACAAGTTTCATTGGCTAAGAGAAATAATAAGAATTTATATAAGTTCTAAAAACTACACCGTAGGTCTGAATTCCGTAAACTAATTCGAGGGAGAATCAGATCTTCTTAAAATTAACTTGAGTGGCTCGCGGAACGCCAGATGTAGAACATGACAAATAACGTGTTCATCTGAAGGGACTATTCCAGGTAAAAACGAAGTGTTTACAGTTTTACTTCAAAGAAGTGAAACCAAACGTAATATTCGAGCAAGTGCCGGAATTCTTGTAAAACGAAATGAATGCAATTTTAAAATCTTAACAGGTTAAAACTATTCCTAAAAATATAAATTAAACACATATATATACAAGCGTGAACATGCCGCCCGCGTTGAAAGGATCTCCTTTCAAAGGTAAATAGTCTATCTACATCTTATCGTCAATGGGTAACACACATAATTTATTGACAGCGCGTTTTGTTACTCCTGTAGTGGTTTGGACCGTAGCTGCGCGTATTATACCGTCTGTTCCTGGATGAACATGGAGAACTCGTCCAGAAATCCATATATGGGGTGGCACGCCATCTTCCTTGATGATGACCAGGTTGCCGGGCTGTAATGTTGACTCATGATGTTGGCGCCATTTTTTCCTTTCCTGCAGTTGGCTAAGATACTCTCTTGACCATCTTGTCCAAAAATGTTGTTTGAGTTGTTGTACATGTTGCCATCTTGATAAACGGTTTACTTTCAATGTGGTTAGGTTTGGCTCCATGATGTCAGTGAGATATTCTCCAACAAGGAAATGACCAGGAGTAAGGAATGATGGATTATTAGGATCTTCTGACATTGGACTCAGAGGACGGGAGTTTAATACTGCCTCGATTTGAGCAAAAAGCGTATATAATTCTTCGAATGTTAAATGAGCATCGCCAGCAATACGTTGCAAGTGATGTTTTGCTGATTTCACTGCAGCCTCCCATAGACCACCGAAGTGCGGAGATCGCGCTGGGATGAAGTGCCAATGAATATTTCGTTCAGATAGGTAATTAAGTATCCCTTTTTGTTCGGTACCCTCAAAGAGTTTACGCATGCGTTGCAATTCCCGGTTGCCCCCAACGAAATTTGTGGCGTTATCGGAATAGATGTTTGCTGGATGACCTCTTCGCGCAACAAATCTCTTTAGAGCACTTAAAAACGCTTCCGATGAAAGGTTGCTTACTACCTCTATATGTATAGCTTTGGTAGCAAAACATACGAATATTGCTGCGTATGACTTAATAATGCGACTATTACGTCTTGCACCATCTCGAATGTGGAACGGTCCGCAGTAATCGACACCTGAATTCATGAAAGGACGTATTGGCTCGAGTCTGCCAGGTGGCAAATTTCCCATTATATATTCCCCTGGTTTTGGTTTAGCCTTAAAACAAGGAATGCATTTTCTTATTATTTGTCGCACGCTTCCTCGTGCGGCTAGTGGCCAATATTTGGCCCGAAGAGACGCTACTGTTTGTTGGACACCTGCATGTAGTTGGCGTCGATGTTCGCGTTCTATTAAAAGTCTTGTGAAGACATGATTTGATGGTAGTATTATCGGATGTTTTCTATCGTAAGTTAAGTATGAATTTTGAATTCTACCTCCTACTCTTATAATTTTCTCGTCATCAAGAAATGGATTTAAACACAATAATTTGCTCTTACTATTTAGTGGTTGATTTTTTCGCAAACATTCTAACTCTTGCCTAAAACCTTCTTCCTGAACCAGCTTAATTAGCACGTTGTTTGCACGAGCTAGTTCATGCGGTTTGAGAGAATCCATATTCATCTCTGCATGAAATCCCTTACTTTTGGCGGAGAGATTCTGCTTGAATCGCATGCAATAAGCTACTATTCGTATTAGTTTGTTTAAGTCAGAATATCGCTCGAAAAGATTAAGCCCGTTATGAGTTAACAAAGCTTGAACGCAAGGATTATGGCGTATTTCCAAAAGTTTTTGGTTAACTTCTTGCATGTCTTTCTTGCAACTTGTTCGATTTGGGAAGTATTTTTCTTCCTTGGAAAGCCAGTCAGGACCTTGCCACCATAATTGGCATGTGGCCAAGTGCTCTGGAGAGGTACCACGTGATATAAGGTCTGCCGGATTATCCGTAGTTTTGACATGATTCCAACTTTCCGGTCGAGTTAAAGTTTGAATTTCGCTTACTCGATTCGATACAAAGGTCTTCCATTTTTTTGAAGTTGAATTTATCCAACAGAGCACTATTGTTGAGTCTGTCCATAATTTAATTCCTTTAATGGGAATATTGATAGAGGCTAAGACCTTGTCCACGAGCTGCGCCAATAGCAGCGCACCGCTAAGTTCTAACCGCGGAAGAGTAATGCATTTCACCGGGGCGATTTTAGATTTTGAGCATAGAAGCCTACTGCTAATAAATCCGTTTGAACCTGTAGACCTTAAATAGATACATGCACCATATGCTTTCTCGCTGGCATCACAGAAGCCACAAATTTCAAAATCGATATCATTTATATTTGCCGTTGCCTGTCTCGGTACTCTTAGGTTTTTTAAATATTCTAAATGTCTCTCGAATTGTAGCCAATCTGAATGTATTTCTGTAGGAACAGACTCATCCCAGGCTAATTTTAGTTGCCACAGTCTTTGCATCATGATTTTCGCATTCACAATGACCGGACTAACTAGACCTAATGGGTCGAACAGTTGTGATGTTTTAGACAATATTGTTCTTTTAGTAATCCTGTTGGATGATTTTGAAGATGCTAGATGATACTGAAGTGAGTCCGTGTTTGAGTTCCATTGCAGACCCAGTGCCTTGACGTCATCTTTGACTAAATTAAGAGTTGAATTCGCAGCAGAGTTCGGAATAACTTCGAGCAATTCCTTGCTATTGGAGTGCCATTTTCGAAGTTCAAACCCACCCCTTTCAAGTAGAGTCGTAACTTCTTTAATAATTGTTTTAGCTTTGTCAATGTTATTTGCTCCGGTTAATAAATCATCGACGTAGAAATCCTTGAGCACTATCGGCGATCCCCTAGGATAATGTTCCCTCTCTTCTAGTGCTAACTGTTGCATAGCCTTAATTGCCAGGTATGATGCCGATGCGGTCCCATAGGTGACTGTTGATAACTCATAATCTTCAATGTTATCGTCAGGATCGAATCTCCAGACAATTCTTTGAAGTTTCGTTTGTGATTTATCGATAAGTACTTGTCGGTACATTTTGGCGATGTCAGCTGTCACTACGTACCTATATGTGCGAAATCGGAGAACAATCGCGAACAGATCGTCTTGAAGAGTAGGACCCACCATGAGTATGTCGTTCAAAGATGTTCCACTGGATGACTTGGAGGATCCGTCAAACACTACTCTTAGTTTTGTGGTGAGACTATCTTCTTTTATCACGCCATGATGAGGTAGATAATAATTAGTTTCTTCTAAAGAAGCTACATTTTCTTTAGACACCCTTGTCATGTGATTTAAATCTAAGTATTCTTGCATGAAACTGTTGTATTCTGCCCTAAGTTGCGGCTGCTTGGATAATTTTTTCTCCAGTGAATGTAGACGCTTTATTGCATTCTGCCTGGATTCACCCAATGCTGTTTCGTTTGCCTTTAGTGGTAATCGAACAATAAATCTGCCATTTTCATTTCTTTTAAATGTGTTGATGAAATGCTTCTCGCAGTCTCTTTCATCGATAGTCATAGGTACTTTACGTGAACATTCTTCAATTTCCCAAAATTTTGTTAAGGAAATTTCTAAATTGTTCTGTATTGATAAATTGCAATAAGTACTTGTGAACCTTTGTGCGCTATTGGATATTTTACCAGCAACGATCCAACCAAGTTGTGTCTTTTGTAAGTGAGGTTGATTAATTGAAGTTTGTATTTGTCCAACACAAATTAAATTCCAAAATATTTCTGCGCCTATTAGCAGGTCAATTTTACTTGAAATATTGAAATTTGGGTCTGCTAGTTTAACATTTTTAGGTACAGAAAAATTTGATTTTTCAATCGAAATTTGTGGAATGTTTTCCGCAATGTTTTCTAGTACAAGACATTTTAGTTGTGTCCGAAATGAATTATATGTGGACGAAATGTTTGCGGTGACGTAATGGGTCACTTGAGATTTTGCCTTGCTTATTCCAATGACAGGAATTGCTGTAGGGCTAAAATGTAAATTCAATTTTCTTGCTAAATCCTTTGTAATGAAATTTGATTGCGAACCCGAATCGAGTAAAATGCGACACTGATGACGTTTGTTTTGTCTATCATAGATATTCACAATGGCAGTGGAGAGAAAGACTTGAGAAATTCTTTCCGAAGTATGTGCTGAAATGATTGCTGGCGATTCGCTTGCAGTGGATTTGGTTTGAGATTCTAATTTCTCTTGAATTGGAAAATGTAGAAGCGTATTGTGTCGTTTCTTACATTCCTTGCAAGGTCCAGATATGCATTTGTTTAATTGATGTCCATGCTTTAGACAGTTAATGCAGAGATTGTTACACTTTGCTTCTTGTAGACGTTTTTCAATTGACATTTTAAGAAAGTTTTGACAGTGGTAGATAAGATGATCTCCTTTGCAGATCACACAAAATTGTTTTTGAGTTGCAACATGAGAAAACGTGGTTTTGTTGGAAGAGATCTTGGGCCGTGGCACTTGAAAAGACCCCTTCGACATGATTTCTAAAGTTTCGCATTTATGTATTAGAAAATCAGTCATTCGTTTGAATGAGGGTATGTTAGATTTGATGATACTATTTTCCCATTCCTTATTCGTGCTATGATCAAGCTTTGTAGAAATTAAATGTATTAGCAAATCATCCCAAAATTCTGTAGAGCGATGTAGAGCCTTAAGAGCACGAAGATGTTTTAATACACCGTCCAAAATTTGTCGCAATACAGATGAATTTTCTTTATAGGCTGTCGGCAATTCGAAAATAGCTCGGACATGCTTTTGGATTATTAAACGCTTGTTGCTGTATCGCTCTTGTAATAATTCCCAGGCTTCGTGATAATTTTCGGACGTGATTTCCAAAGAACTTATAACATCCGCGGCTTCTCCTAATACAGATGATTTCAAATAATGAAATTTTTGAATTTCTGTTAAGCTGCTGCTTGTGTGAATTAGCGAAAGAAAAGTATCGTGGTACGGAAACCATTCATCATAAACACCAGAGAATGTGGGTAATTTAATAGTTGGAAGACGTAAATTATTATTTAGTGGGTTATTTTCATGTTGGTTATTGATTTGATTTTGAGTTTTACTTTCTTGAGATTTAGCCTCATTCTTCATTAAAAACTGTTCTACTTTACTAATTATATGAAAGTAATTATTCTCGAATTCTTCTCTTTCTTGATCATGATTGTCCGATTCTTCAAGTATTTCAATTTGACACTGAATGTTTTCAAATTGAGTTAGATATTGCTCAGCTACATTAAAGCGCCGTTTCAGTTGAACTATGTCGGCATCTTGCGTTAATGTTGCGGCATAATTGTTGAATCTTGTAAGAGAAGTTTTCAATTGCTTTCTTTTGTTTTTGAGATCTTTCAAGTTAGCTTCGCTCATTATGATTACGAGTATTGGCAGTATTAAAGGAAAGAAAGGATAAAAAAAATGATTATGACTCACTGAACGTGTTGAAGTTCTTTCGCACTCGCAGGGCGATTTTCTTGACGGAGTTGAATGATGCTGTTTTCCCGCGACGACTTGGAAGGCTCGCTGATTGTGTTATCGGGCTGTCGAAGGACCAATGTGGATGTCGCCGTGCAAAAGCATGAACGACTGCTTTCTCGTTGCGGATGAAGAAGGAAACACAACACAACACTCCGTAAAAATGTACTTTAATTAATATTAAAAATCCTACAATAATCTTAATGCTAACTTTTAAACTTAATATCAGTGTTACAATTTTACCGATTTATTTCAAAGTTAGCATTAAGATTATTGTAGGATTTTTAATATTAATTAAAGTACATTTTTACGGAGTGTTGTGTTGTGTTTCCTTCTTCATCCGCAACGAGAAAGCAGTCGTTCATGCTTTTGCACGGCGACATCCACAGTTTTAGTAGCTGAAAAGTATCCGAATATAATAAAAATGTGTTGACGTTTTAAGCAGTACTCCTGTGGTTGGTGGATCAGTTATCCTTCTTCGCGTCAGGATCCTTTTCATTATAAGTTCTTGTTTTCGTTATTTTATTGATTTAGTCGATATATTGAAAATAACGTTGGTTAATAAGCCATTGGTTCATAAGTCGTTGAAGTTGTCGAGTAAACGTAAGTTTTCTAGTCAATATTCTATTCTAGTCAATATTCCTTTTTCTATTATCTGCTAATTATAAACTGCAGCTAACAATATCACTTTCAGAAAAAGTAATCAATTAAAATTCAAATTAAATTTATATTATACAGGGTGAATGAAATAATAAGTAAGAGAAACGATTACAGGAAAAATGTTTAAAAAAATGTTACTTAATAAATTAGAATAAAGTAAAAATGTGCCCTAAGATCATGTTACGACACTGCCTAAGAAATACAACGCAACGTTTTGTAGCCGAATCCAAGCATATACTTGATAAAAACTATACGTTAGGTAGGAACGAGAGTACTATGTTTTTTTTTTTGAAAATAATTATCAGAATTTACAGCTTGATCAAGCAGAAAGGTTGTTAACATTTAATGAGTGTTTACTGTTTCGGAAATTATTAAATTGGGATCAAAGTGCCTTTAAAATAAATAGTATTACTAACATGGTTGTCGAAGAGGAGGCGCAATTATCTCAAAGCCAACCTAAATTTTGTTTGTTTTAGAACTTGTGTAGGAGTATTTAACTCCAATCGGCTCTAATGCAATTAAACAGAAAAACGAACATTTACGTCATTCCTTGAAAGGGATATTCGAAGAGCAATGAATATAGTAACCTCAACCTCTTCCAAATTTTTCTTTGAACTTTTTCCTGTGTGCTGCAGTTTTCTTTGAAAGTTTTAAAGTTTCTTTAAAATTGTCAACTTGGTTCAGATTTGCCCTCATATAATAAAAGTTCTATTAGGGTGCCATAAAGTATTCCACATAAATGCACGAATTTTTCACGGTAACGCATTTTTTTTGCCGTAATTTCACCGTATCTTTTCCCATGAATAACTAAACTAATACCTACGTAAAAACGGAGCATTTATCAACGAACGGCACGCGTTTCACACAACGAGAGCACTTTACTGACGTGGGCCAGCACGTGTCGGTGCGTGAACTATGTGCGTACATAATTGCCACAGTAGTAAGTGTTGGGGTGCCAAGTGACCATGATTGCGGCGGGCTGATAAGTGGTGAGAAGTACTTGTGAATTTGATTGGATACTGTTTAATCCGCTTCTCGCGTGACTGCTCTTGTTTCAGTTCCTTTTCATTACCGCCGCTGCGGTACAGCGTTAACATAAATTAACTGACAGATTACCTGAAATTTGCTATTTATATTTTTGACGATTTAATTGCCTGACGTATGTATATTAAGATTATGTTAATTTTAAGTTCTTTCAGATTAAGTTAATTTGAAGCTCTTTCAAGGATAATTGTTTAAAAAATTCTAGTAATTTAATTATAGACAAGAGTATATAAAATTTTGTTGCAAGTCGGTTTTGATTGCACCCTATTTGGGGCCTCGTCAACAGAAGCGTAGCTCGAGAATTCCACATTCGAAATGCATTTAATACTGCTAATTGGCAATTAATAGAAAACAAACTCAGTAGAAGGATGATATATCCATACCTAAGGAGGATCATTGGTAGTTACCCAACGAGTAGACTAATGGAGAACCGGAATCCAACATAAAGATCTCATGTGGAATTCCGCAAGGGTCAGTTCTGGGACCCCTTCTTTGGAGCATGCTGGTGGGGATTGAGTTGATTGCGTTTGCAGACGATATTGCGGTTGTAGCTACGGCTAGGAACTAGAATAAGTTAATTTCAGCGAAAATAAACTTGACCTGGCATCGAAAAAGTCGGAGACTATCATGGTATTCGGGAAAAAAAGCATAGAATACTTTTGAATGGAGTCGAAATAACACTTAAGAGGAATGTGAAATACATGGGCATCTTGCCCTAGAAAAATATGCTAATTGGGGATCGTATGGAGGTAGGGCACGAAATGCGGCCACCGCACTTGGAAGGCTGATGCCTAAAATGTACGGAAGGCAAGAGAAGAACCCTGGCCTCCGTCGCAGATTCGTTGGTTCTATAGCCGGTCCTGTTTGGGCAGGGACGTGCAGTGTGGGGAGGCATAGCGAGCGGCTACTTAGATACGAAAGAACACTCGCTATAAGAATATCCAGGGCTTACAGGATGATCTCTACGGATGCAGCTATAGTTCTGGCAGGGACAATACCGATTGACCTACCTCGATTATGCGTTTGGCTTTTCTTCACACCATTAATGATTTATAAATTATCTCAAACGGACACTGGAAAATGGCACAAATGCTCAACGTTTCACTATCGCTTCTTCAGGAGTGAATTCACTCCTGAAGAAGCGATAGTGAAACGTTGAGCATTTGTGCCATTTTCCAGTGTCCGTTTGAGATAATTTATCAAACAATTTCACCGGGCAAGAAGCTACCTTAATTAATGATTTAGTTGTGAAAGTTCATTATTAATCTTACGATGAGAAAATCGAATTTTGGTTTATGTATTATTTAAATATTTATTGTTTGAAGACTGTTTTAATAGGGTTGCAACAAAGACAATTAAAGTTTTTGTAGTTTTATTTAGTTAGCTTTTTACATCCAGCTCACCACACACGCTATTTCACCTCCTCCGCCATGCTGTTCTTGTTTTTCTCCTTCAGGCCTACCAACCTTTTCTACTCTCACAACAAGGACCATGTTTAAATTACTATTAGCAGACCGAAAGCGATTTAAAATGTGAATTTTAAAACGCAAGTGCAATCCCAAATTTCTGGCATAGTAGGTATGGCTGACTTGTTGTCTATCAACCATAATTTTGATTTTAGGTAAAACGTTCATTTTAGCTACTTTAGGACTGAAAACTAAAACGAAAGTTTGGTTACATTTTCTTGTTGATCATAATTAATTCTGATTACTTGTACCTCCACGTCATTAGCACAGAGAGAGTGATAGAACGGAGTGCAGTGCTGTTCTTGACCAAAGAAGCAGTAGCAGAAGCCTGCGGTGTATATTGCATAAAGCAGTGGTTCAAATTTGAAGCCCCGGTTTTGCCTGCAGTACCTATCTTCTAAAACCCACCTTTAAGACACTATTTAAAAAATTCGAATGCAGTATCTACACTAGGCTTTAGTAAAGTCTAACAAAACTAAAGTCGTAATCTTTCTATGGTCTTCTCAAGATATCGTAATCAATACCTAACAAATTTGCCTCACACCTATGAATTGAACGAAAACAAGCATTGGTTGGCAGAATATTATTTCGTTCTATACAGTCTCGTAGCTACTTTTCTAGCACTCTTTCAGTAATCTTTGACAAAGAATTGGAGAATACTAATTGATGTGAGGTTTTTAAACATCTTCGGATTAGTAACTTTCCGAATTGAATTCATATCAGCAAGGAAATATTCCAAAGTCAATGCAAAAATCAATAATAAACTAACTAAACTAAACTAAATATTCAATCATATGTTTGCACCTTTTTTGCAAGGTGAAATTAATTGAAGCAAGCATTCAAAAATATTTATCAGAATAAAGGAATAACAGCAATCAAAAGAATAAAACCAGAAAAATATATACCAGATAATTAATATTCAAGAGCAAACTTAGAGAACACAAAATTGTCTTACAAACAACTTCCTAGATTTTTAACTCTTCCATAAGACAAACGTAGATATGTGATTTTGTTTCTTGTAACGAAAGCTCTTCTGAATTATAGTGAGGCGAAATTGTTGCATGTCGACGAGCAGTTTCAACATTTAATAATAATAAAGTCAATTTTCAGCGAAGTGGCAGCCGGGCGGGCGACCACCACCGCTTCATTGTATTATTGTGCGCGCTAAACACCCCTCGCTAATCACCCCATGTACCATAATAATACTGATACTTAACTTTTATATTATTGCGCATGCTACAAAATGCACATTACTTGCTGGCCTGAATAGAAATGGGGTCATTTTATGTAATGCTGTTACGAGAAGGTAGTTAATAATTATTTGAAAGAGACCACCCCGTAACGAATGCTTTACTGCATTGTTTGCTTAACTCAGTTCCATTTTGACCTTATTTGTTACTCTTATATTGTACTTACTTTTGATTTTGTTTCATCAGCAATTCTGTGTGCAAGAAAATCATGATTTGTTCAATCAAAGTATAGATGAAAATTGTAATTAATTTTCTCACTCAGTATATATTGATGTCACCTGTAATTAAATTAAAGAAAAAAAAACGAAAAATAGAAAGACTTGGACGGGGGATATATAGCATAGCAAAGGAAATGAAGCTTTTAACGAATTGGAAACCAAAAAAAGGCCGAAATTGAGATGATTGGATAAGGAATTAGAAGATATAAAAAGCAAGGGAGTAAAGAATTGAAACTAAGAACAAAGGAACAGGAAAAAATGAAAAGGAACTCCGCTAAATTTGAAGGATTAGCTAAATACCTTCGAAATACGAAAATAAACGATTTATTGTGTATGTGTCTATAATATGCACACGAGTGTGTTGAGTGTAGGATAGTTGAATACGGACATTCATGTAATATTTAAAGAAAACTGCACAATCGAAAGTATTCAGACGCTTGTCTTTTGATCTCGCTTCCATTTGTCACATCCGAGGTTGCATCTTATTCAAAAGCGCCTTGCAGAAAACTAATATCTAGCAGAATCTCACAAAGTGCGGTGAAATTGGCTCTCGGTTTGTAGATATGTTGAGATACTCATTTTAGTATGTAAATTGGTGTCGCAAGGAGGCTGATCGGTCCCAGGCCATGAATACCAATCAGCTGACAGTTGACTGCGTGTGCTCGCTTGATTGTTCACCAATTGACAATTTTCTACCAATCCACATTTCCTCCACATTCACAACGCATTAAAATTAGATATTTTGCACATGTATACAATAATTTCATAAATTTAACTGCGTACTGCACAATTACCAATCATGCATACCCTGCCTAACAAGTAAAACCAATTAGTATTTTAGTAATGTGATTTCTAGTAATAGTGGAAAACAAATAATTAAAAGACAAGAAGCATAATTTACTTAAAAAATATATGTCTTGCAATTAGTTATTTTGTATTTACAAAAGGAAATTCAAAACTGGTCAGCAAGGCAATTTTCCCGTCAATATTGATGCACGAATAGTTTGTGGTTTCACCGCGTTAAGTTGAACAATTCCATTTAAAAATGAGCTCACAAAAGAGAAGGCACAATGTGGGCCCTTGAACGAGCACAATTTAATAATTATAACTAACTGTTCGTGACTGCCTGCCAATCGACACCTGTCGATGTATCCCCGAATAATTTTTCTTAATATTCGTTTCCTTTGTATAGCCACGGTTTTGTGGTTCATATTTAATTTTAATATTCTTTTTATGTTCGTTCGTAATATCTTTGAAAGTAACAAATCAGTTTTTACTGTAGGGACAGGCAAACATGTTTGTAGACTTATATGAACACAAGAAAAAAGAAACTCTCAGGTCGCATACCGTAAGATCATTAAATTTTTTGATAAACAATGTGTAAGGAAAATAAAACGAATATTTTTAATTAGTTCATATAATACATACAGATTAATACATATTACGGCAGATAGGATACTGTCTCTCGGCACCTTTAATTTTGTGGTGCCCATACTACGGCCACTTTGTAAACTAAATATTAATCACTTGAATTTTAAATTATATTGCTATGACATTAACAATTTTATGTTAAAGTAGTACAATTATTAACAATTGTGCATCAACAAGAAAGAACATCCTTCGTTGACAATTGCATTCCATGCCAATATGTAAGATCCTCAGAGTTTCTATTATAACAAACACCGTTAGGTACTCCATACAAAAAAAGGAATCTTCTATGGAAGCTTCACCACGTATTCAAGGTCACAAACCACCACCGAGTACTAAAAACAACAAGACGATCAATAAAACAAAACTTTATTGACTATCAAGGAACGAAGAAGAATACAAATACACATCCTCGATTGACGTTTTCAACAAGTAAGCTGCCTTGTTAATACTATCACTACATGAACAAGCATCCTGCAACAGCGAGATATTGGCCCATTGTAGCTGCCAAGAACAAGCGCAAACGAAAGACGAAACTTGAAAGACGAAAGGCGAGTCCGAATCAAAGCAATAGATATTCATCGAATTACTCGAGAGAAACCGGAAAGCGAATAAGTATAAGCTTAAGTATCAAAATGAGTTAAATATTAGAATAAAAATGGCTTGTAACAATAACTTAAAAGTATGTAATTACTTCTCATAACTTGTAACTATTAAGAACCTATTAAAGAAAACTAAAAAAAAACCACACTCTGGATATCTGGTTACCCAAAAAATGAATAATTAATATATCGAGTCTCACCTGGGTATTTGATCAAGTTGTACTGGAACTGTTGAATTTCAAAAAGAACTATATAATTACCAGATGTTTCCACTGGTTTTATTTTCTTCGTTTTTAATTTGTAAATACCAAACTGTAATTTCTTTTTTCCTAAACACTGATTGAAGTTTCAAAAAGATTAGAATTCCAGAGATTACAGCCAGACGCCAGTTAAGAGGTGAAACGACTTAATTAGTGGAAATATGCCATTAAATATTCCCACGTCATATTTTGATAAGTTAACGGACGTCAAAATGTTAATTTATGCAAAGCTGTAATTAATTTTAAATGATACATACGCACACACATGGCGTTTTAATCGAGTTCTCTTAAGTACACAGCTCAAGGCAGGAATTAACAACCAGGTATTCACCGTGTGCTACGTTCTGGATGTCTCGTTTAAAATTTACAACTTTAATGGCGAACAATACGACCACACCACTCGAACGCATACAGCAAAACAGCTGAGCACTTAAGTGCCCGGCAAACAAATTTAGGCACCTATTCTATCTCATTTAGAAAACAGACATTATACAAAATGCATGTACTGATAACTTCCAGCGATCGATCATGCTCAGGAGTACGAGAGGGAAGGAGATACCGGCTATCGGGAGAGCAAAAGAGATTGCTCGCCGAACCGTGGGCTGGTAAATTAAGGTATCCAAAACACGTAGAGGACGGCGATAAGCGCGTACACCAACAAGACACTCGAGCTGACTTGTCGGCGACAATTAGGAGTCTTTAACACGAAAGGTGCGTCCCCGATTACCTCGGAACACAATAGGTTTTATTTATCTTTGCTACGGTTTCATCTGCGGATACTAATTTACTCTACACCGAGTTGTGACAGTGTTTTTATCGATGAGATATTAAAATTAACCGTGAATAATTGCTTGCGCATTCATATACCGACACAGCTGGTGTGTACACACATTAAGGATCGTTAATGCCAGCAATATTTATTAATATTAATTAATTAAAGTCACATTTAGCTCACCTGAATTTTAACGTATCAATTTATCACGTAATTAAATTTCCTTTTGGTTGTCTTTAAGAATGTGCCTTTATAATTAACAACGATCCAAATCTGCTTTTCCGAAAATTATACTCATATAATGATTAAAACATCGATTTATTGTGTGAAATCCTATTATTTAAAACAAACCTCTTTTCAAATTTACACAGAATTTGTTACCGCATTTAATTTTGTTATCATTGTTTTGTATAAGGCATCTCGAGATTTTTAATAGCTTAAATATGTTTTACATATTTTTCAAGTTATATTTTCCTAGTCTTGAAACAGAGTTTAATAGAATCTACAAGCTGAATTTTATAGTTGTGCAAAAATTCAAATTGGTAATTTACATAACGACAAAACATTACAATTCGCTGAATAATACCTTATAAATTTTTTTTTGAAAAACAAAAAACGGACACTTTCGAATATGGTTCTTCGCGTAGTCCTTGGGGTACCGCAGCGGCCAACAAAACAGTCTGATTTTGGAATATCGGAAAAACTACTTTCCGGGAAAATTTCGTCATCGTGAATCGAAAACCAAATCTCGATAATTCGAAAACAAAACAACTCTCTTATTCTTCTTGAAAACTATAAACATTCATATAAGGATATGTACTGTTATTATGTAAAATATTTACTATTAAATTCACCTGGCATAATAAATTAACAATTTATATATTGCTGTGTTATTTTAATTAGGTTAGAAATATTTTGTATTTATTTTATTTTATAATTTGTTAAAAACAATGTATATTACCTTATAAACTTCCAGAACTCAAATGGAAATTAATTACTTGCAAATATTTAATTCAAATTTTTGTTTTATTTAGAAAATGACGAACGAAGTACTAGAAGTCTCGCTATCACCAACAACAGAGACTTGGTTTCGCGAGAAGTTCAACGAAGTCTTCAATGATGTAGAGAACTTCTGGGGCTGCAATCTCAAGACTCCAGAACTGACTTCTGAGCCACTTTGTGTTGAGAAACAGTTGCAGCACTTCAAAGAACCATTCCAGGCCGATGACGCAACCCAGGGAAGTTGTTCACATTTTTCAACGTCACTAGAAGATGCCATCAGGGACAAGCCTCGAGAGTACTTCTTCGAAAAGAACGGTGGAAGGCGCGTGCAGTAGTAAAACTGAAAAATCAAACAAAAATAAGACTAAAATAAGTTATTTAAAGGCGTATTATCAATGGATTTCTAAACAAATACCGTGCGAATAGACCGGAGGATTATAATCTTGTGTGTATCGTGGCTATCTGTTTAGTTTAAAGCTTGAATTAATCAATTCCTTTAAACTACAATACAGATTGTATCATTCATTTAAATAAATGTTAATGATGCAATTCTGATAAATAAATTTAATTAGGGCCAGTTTATTCACTTTCAATTTATCTTCTGATTTATTGTACAATTGTTCCTATGGGAATAAACTGATGGTTAAAGTTACTTGAAAGTGAATAAACAAGGCCTAAATGTTTGTTAATTAATAATAAAAGCAAAAACTTACCCATTGTAACAATTTTCATAACCATAGTTACTTCTGTTTGTAAGAAGGGCTATCATTGCATTTTCGGTTATAAGCCCATGTATGATTTGACTACAACAATTATTATTAACGTGTTATCAAATTCATAGTTAATGATAATTATTTAAAAACATAATAAACATTTCCTGTATATTTGTGTGTCTGACAAATTGCCATTTGACAACTTCTTTTTCCAACAAAAGCAAAATAATGTGCAATTACAATTTGATCGTAAATTAAATATTTAATTAATAAACATTTATATGATTAAAAATAGTCTTTTACTTACCTAATGCAATTCACGTAACGAGACGAAATAATCAACTAAAAATAGTCAATTATTATAAACAAATTAAAGACAAAACAGAACCACGTGATCCTAATTTGTTAGCTAGACAATTGGCAACCCTGAGATACCAGTTTATTTAAACAATTAAAAAAGAGAAAACCGTCGTAATGTTAAATATTAATGCGTGAACTTGTTATTTGTTGATAAATTTTACATTTAAAAATAATTTAAAACAAAACCCAGTATTAACGATAATACATCGCAATATGTAT
This sequence comes from Serrognathus titanus, assembly GCA_039766575.1. Lineage (NCBI taxonomy): Eukaryota > Metazoa > Arthropoda > Insecta > Coleoptera > Lucanidae > Serrognathus > Serrognathus titanus. The sequence continues at coordinate 5,659,699 of CM077911.1, forward strand.
GGATAATACAGGCAACAATATATTCTTTGGATTTAATTTTTCTGTTTTATTAGTATTATTTGTTTACTATTATTTTTCATAGTAATATACAGCCTGTTTCCAAACCTATGTCTTTAATTGAAACCACAAATAGTCCTCAAGAAAAGAAGCAAATTTTATCATATAACAATAGGAACAAGTAAATAATAACTCCGTAAAAATTAGTTTTCGTTTTTGCAGATATTATTTAGGTGATTTAAATGGATTTAAATATCTTAGTTTGAGTCACAGGCTGAGTGCAATTGATTTTTATTATGTAATGCGCTGAGATGTGTGTGTATATAAGAAAAAAGCGATGTTTTCAGTCGACAAGGTGCAGGCATTCTTACGATAATTGCAATTACTTATTAGATAATAATTTCTTCTAGTACTCTTTAATAGTGTAATTTACGCTTACGTTTGTTTTGTTCAAAATGAAATTTGAAAGCAAACTGTTTGAATTCGTGCGTTTATTTGTACGTATAAAATACTTACAATGTCTTGCTTGTATAATAAAAATATTAGTTTGCACGTATCGCACGTTTGATTACAAAGAAGATGGTATTCACAGCGGCGTCTGTTGCTTTCCCTCAACGGATTTCTACTATCACACACTTTTCCGTCGAATTTTAGGGAGGAAACGTGTAGAGATTATTTCTTTGTGCAATGCTTAGCAGTCGACTTCCAGATTTCTTTGACTAATAGACACTGAAAGTTTTATTGATGGCTATCGATACAAAACCCATTAAAATATAAAAAAGAATTTGTTATACAAACAATAATAATAGTTATAAACAAAATAAATATGTAAATGTTACAAAGAAATTATTGTCACTAATATCATTATAAGTACGTGTATTTCGGAACCAAATAAATTAACTTCTTCATTTATTTTGTTAGTAATAAAAATATTGTGCTTATACTCGTGGCGAAAACCGAATAATAAACAAATCTAACCGAAGAAATCAGAAAAGTCCAAAGTAATCAACAACCGGCGACGGTCGATTATGTGCTCATTTGTCCGTTCCGTCACGACACGTTCCGTCTTTTGACTGAAAGGATCAGAGACCAAGAATCCTGTCCGCTACGGTTGGTGTCGGACTACGACGGAACGGACAAGCGGGCGGTCGCTCGTTCATATGCACATGTTTAATCCTGACAGGGACGTAACGTGGCGGATAAGTGTGCGACAACCTTTACGCGTTTCAAAATCTGAACAGTACACCATCTCTTTAATAAGCTATTAAACAAATAATTTAATAATCACGAAATAAATATCTTTATTATGTTCATAAAAGCCGAGGAAAAACGCATTTCATTATCAATTGTTGATGTAACACACACGAGTATTTGAAAATTGTCTACAAGTCATTAATAGCTGAGTACTACGATTACTTAACCCTCCTCCACACGTCCACACTTCTTTGTATTGGCGCAATCCAATATTAAATAAGTTAAAATATAAAGTATTGCAATTATGTAATCATTGCTTTGTGTTTACTTTATAATTTGACATATTAATTACCATCAACAAAGTCCTCCTTTAGAGTATTGCATGTTTATTGATGACCAATGTAAATTACTTTGGAAAACATTGAATAAAAGCAAACCCAGTTTGCTCCCCTTTCGCTTTTAACAAGTATCCTTTGAGGCGTTTTTCCAGGCTAACCAGCTGCTTATGATCAGTTACTTAAGAGAACTTTCACTTGAAGTACTCTTATACTGATTTCACAAAATTTTGCTTTGAATCGAACAGCAAAATGTTTTGCATAGGAAACGATCTTTGTTAAATACACCAAAAAAATTTTGAAATGAATAAATATTAAATAAAAGAGGACGTGCTCATTGAAAACGTTTAATCCTCTCATAAAAAAAGAACATTGTTTATAAAGTTTTCGATAAATCAACATAAATATTAATATATTTTCTTAATATTATGCAAATGAGACTAATATAAATCTCTCCTTTTCAATTCTCGTTTAGGAAGAAGAAAATAAGATAATGACCATTAGATCCCTGTAACAAGAGCAGTCAATTAGAACAAGAAGAACTCAACAATGCTCTTAGGCCTGAGCGTCCGTTGTCACGCTATCATAGATTTAATTTATCGTTATGAAACGCCAGCTTTCTAAATTTGTATACGATTATCCTGTCCGAGTCAGATTAACACAATATCATTAATTTAATATCATCGGTAGTCGCTACCGTTCATCGGCGTTGCTTCTCACACGGACGGATTCGGCGTTGGCCTTTAAGCCCAACTAATTTTAAGGATCATTTTGGTGACCGTGTGAATGACCACAGAACAAGTTTGTCGACGGCGGAGACTGGCGCCTCATCCTGTATCACAATCTCATCTGGGCATAGATTTGTCTTCGCGCTAATGTTGTCCTTATCGGCTGTTTTATCGTGGTGTGGGTGAGCTCACATTACCTCAAAGAGAAATTGATTTTGTCGGGAATTTTCAAATAACGTTTTGTATAAAACGAATAAACTGAGGACAAGAATTTAGAAGACTAGGTCAAATACGCAGCAACTTATTATAATTAATGGATAATGCAGGGAGGTTATCCCGTTTTGATACAGAAATTTTGTAACTAAAAAAATAAAAGAAAGACATTTTCTCTTAAATTTGATTTAAAAAAGCATGAAAGGCACGAGATACCGACAATACACAAAACAGTAGCTCGCGTTTATCTGTCTAATCAAAACTGTGGTTACGTCCTTCACCGCAGAGGAACATGATCAATTTTGCAGTGTTTACAGAAACTATTAACCTGCAGGATCACAATCGAAAGCAATTTTGATCGATAGAACACAGGTTTGCGATTACAACGAGATTCTTTATTTGTTTATCGGCTTTCAAAGCAAGCGCACGTGAAATAATTTTGCGGTTTAAGCAATTCTTGGATGTTAACCACCCAGAAGAAGCCCAATGCAATTTGTTCATGACATTACTTCTACTAAAGCAATTTGCACTATTATTTTTAGTTAGGCCAAATTAATACTCAAATAAAAGAAATGCATGTTACTGCGGTTCTTCAAGAAAATAAATTATTTTAATTTTACAAAACACTTCGGCGACCTCACTTTCAACCACCGGAAATGATTTGGCACTGTCCCTATTATTTTCGGATTTACCCGGGGGTGCGCCTACAAATTTCGATTTCGCAAAATCACATTTTTAAGGACCTAATGGGCGAATTCATTGAAAAACCCGGCCCCGTTTATCAATGAACTTTTAAACGTTTGTGGGAGTTCTGTTTTACTATAATCTCAGGCGCAGGTAGTATTTCTTTGCTTTGAAATGAAAAGTGCAACAACGCACAGTGAACGACATTCATATAACGAATTATTGTTCTCAGAATTATTAATAAGTGTTAGTGCTCTAAGTAGATCAATTTTTCAAACCTGTAGCACCAAATAAGATGATATACAAGGAGTCGATTTCACCAACGTTGATTAGATTTAATTAAAGATTCATTCCGTCAATGCATTTCTTCAAACTATTATTTCTAAGGGCTGGTTAAATTTAAGTAATTGGTGAATTCGTCACAAAGGACCAAAACGGATGCAACAATAAAGAAATTTTGGTAAAGAAGAAGTAGAAAGAAGTATCTGTGTCAATAATTTCTCATGTGGAGTGCTTCAATGCTCCTGTTAGGGAAAAGGCTAAAGTATTGAATGGTTTCGTCGAAAATTGAAATCATCTACGATGTGCAATTAATCTATGAAATACATGTATTTTTTTTAAATCAGAATTCTCCAGCTTTTTCCTGTTTGCTTGCTTCTCCATTGAAATAAAATTCTAGTTCCTGCAATTGTTGATTTCTAATTCAATAAATTGAGTTTGTAATTTCAAATTCTGCTTTATTTCCAAGACAATTATTACAGCAATCTTTCGGAGGGTTCATTTCAGTCATCGGTCTTGTAATGGGCAGGTAGAAAAGAGCCTTGAATGGATGTGATGCCTTCGCCTACGGCCACGTCCAGCGAGGGGCACTAATTTTCTATAATTCTGTGGGGGCGTTGTGCTGGACCCGGGGGCCTACCGACCTGGCGACATTCAGCGGCGCTAACGTGACGTGTAACATTTATAAGCACTTAGTTGAATCTTGTATCGCCGGATGGATCTATGACTTTAATTGGGAGAATATGATGTATTATTTTGCTTACAAATTAGAAATGAGGAGGTCGGTTTCACCGTTTTTGATTTGTATTGTGTATTTATTTAGTTCACTGCACTGGTGAATATAATAAAGCGATTGCGTAAGTTACAACGTATGAGACAATTACAAATCCAGCAAGAAACTTCGGCAGGTAATTCCTGAGGTGATACTGAGAAAAAAATCATGTAAACCAAAATAGGATTCGTTTTCAAGCTTTTTTTTTAATCTGTGAATAATTATAAAATGTCAAAACTTTGTTGCAAATTAGATTCTTTAGGAACCTTTGTATGTACAAGTATTTGATGCCAGAAAAGCTGTACCTAGTACTCTGTCAGTGGTGAACGGACTTTTCTAATACAATATATAAATTAATCTAAGTTTTGAATTAAACAACTGTTCACTTGAGTTTCAAGTGTCTGCGTGTCGGTGAGTAACGCTTTAATATGAGGGTAAATCAAATGCAATTTGTACACCGTTGCTCTCGTTAAATTCGACTGCTGCCCTTAATATTGTTTGAAACGTTCTATTAGAAGGCACGCAGTCACTAATTACAGTTGACCGGTGTGAGTGTGGTTATCCGTAATGATCTGACCGGAAGCTCACCAGCCGGAAGTGGTGAGAAAAACGCCATTTTGTACGCTAGTTGACTCCGCTTTCGTGCAAGCTGCTTATGCCATTATTGTAAATAAACTACACGCTACAGTTGATCAGATGAGTGGGTCACTTAGAACTTTTAATTTGTATGCAGATTTATTCCCCGAGTTACGACTTAATTGTTCAATATCCTTCGCACAAAAAATACGAGGTTGTAAATCTGCAACCAAAACAATAAAAGCTTTATGAAAAAATAATGTATCATTTTGAAACCACTCAGAAGGATAATGGCTAAAAATTATACGTTAAAAATTAAAATGTCATTTACGAAATTGTTATTCCCATGGTAGACAGAAACCGAAATCGACTCTAACAAAATGATATTTTCACGATATGATATTAACTTTAAATACATAGTAATCCACGACCACGTTTTATACAGTAATTGGTTGGATTCTTTTTTCGGGGCGCAGATAGTAATCAGGACGCGTAAGGACCAATCGCGAAGCGGAATTCGCCATGCTGGGAGACTTACAAAAGTCAGATAATCACACCGATGGTATAATACCAGTCATAGTCCGTTTGTAATGACAAAATAAGAGAGTCCAGTCTGAATGTCACAATCGTCGAAGACGAAACTCTGAAACGGCCTGCGCACTTCTTCGACAATATTCTTCCGGCCGACTGCCAAAGATGAACATTAAAGTTATAGTTACAATAAGATAAGTAAAAGGATAGTTGAATGCTGTATTTAATTCTTTTACGTGATATTTCAAGCCAATTTATTATATTCAAAGATTGAATCGATGTAGCATACCTCAGTTGAATACTGAATTGTTTCTACTCTGCTATTATTATGGGTCGCTCTTTCTCTATTGGCATTTACTTAAATTACACTACTCACAGAACTTTTTATTTATTCGTTTTATGACTTTGAAGTTGCTAATTTTTTTTAAATGTAATGAGTGGTAATAAACTAACGGCTTCCTAAATGTTGAGCTATGCACGTATTATCTTCCTAGGCGAAAGAATTTTACTCATTTAATTATTCAACTTCTAAAAAAATATTTAGTATAATTTATTTATTTCTGTTTTACTTTATTTCTCGTGAATTTGTAAACGTACGAACTCAGAATCATATCGTTTGGCCCACACAATATTTTACAGATCACTTTTTAAATAATTTAATTTAATTTATTGACTAAACTTGACTAAATGATATGATGCCCAGATTATTCTGGGCATAAAACTTTCAAACCATAGTTTCTTTACCCTTCTTTCTATGTTAGAAACAATAAAACTAGTAATTGACTGAGTATTTTTTTTACAATTTCATAGTTATTTAAAATAATCCATTATTTAATAAACACGATGTTATGGTAGAGTGATTCATAAAATATAATATTCTACGTTTACTAACTTAAATATATAATTACCTGAAAATTATATGTATGCAACCGGGCTAAAATTATACACGTGTCTTTTACAATTGATAGAAAAAATACCGTTGTTATTGGGCTTCGCGTGCCTTCCTAATATCACGAATTATTTTAAACATTATGCGGCTTAATTTTGTGAATGGTTGCTCTCGGAAGAGCCGCAGTTTCGCTGGACGCGCACCAAAACCACGGGAAACCATCCTTGAAATGTGTTTGAATAATTTTATGGCATAGAATTTACGTTGGAAAAGGAAGTGAAACTCACGTGAATTGCTGCATTTTTACTAAAACATGAAGGAAATAAATGGATCGCTTAATTGTATTGCTAAATGTAGCGGTGTGTAAGCCGAAATGCTTAACATACTTTATTTGTGTGAAGGAAGAAGTTATTTAAAATAAAATGTTGCATGGACTTTAACTGAAAAAAAACACATTAATTGTGTTTTGAAAAATGTGTATCATTTTCCTGGTCATACTATTGAGTGCGCATTAATATCTTCAACATATTTTAACGAAAGTGAATTTTTATTTTGCTAGAAAAACTGAATTAAAAATCAAAGAGGAACTTCACCGTGATGATTTGTTAACTGCCTTTTCACAATTAAACTTAGATAATAATAACTTTCCTTTTAACCTGCTTATAAAGGTGTACTTTTATATCTATTATGAATTAAATTTTTTTATTCAATATCACTCTACCATCGACATTACCCCAATTAGACGAGACTCAAATTTGTACTCAGCTTGTCCTACTTATTTTTATTTAAAATAACAATATCGCCAAGGTAAATTAGATTCCTGTACTCTATTTCACTTATCTTAATATTCCTTTCCTATCTTCTTCTTCCATGCATTTCTTTAACATAATTATTTGTCACATAGAGATTCATTATTCAACTCAGGAAGTTTTGTTTTTGCGTTTAAATTCCAATTTTGCTGGATTTACACCTGCAATGGTGCGTGGTGTTGAGCGATACATTAAAAATAGTTTAACAGTTCGTTTCTCTAATTTCTTTTTTCTACCTAAGCGTCTTTCAATCTTTTCAAAATACCGCGATCGTGTCTTTTTATTTCTTCATTTGCTTGGGGCGATAATGGAGCATGAAGACAGAATATCTACTTTTAAGACTACAATTTTTTGCCCAATCTTTCAACTCCAAACTGGTCAAACTACCATCGCAAATAATTACTTAATTAATTTAAATTTAATATAGCAGTAGAAGGTGTTGTAAGGGCCTGTAAATTTGAAAGAACTATCATAAAAAAGTCAGTACAAGTAATCGCTTATGCAGACAAGGGACAAGAGAAGTCTCGAAGATGCATTAACTAAACTAACAAAAGAAGCAAAGGATAGAGGTTTAGAAATAAATCAGGAGGAAACTAAATACCTAGAATTAAGCAGGAAAAGTAAAAGGGACAGAGTAAGAGAAATAGAACTAAGAACGTACAAGTTTGAAGAAGTTCTTAACTTTAAATATCTAGGGATGGTTATAAACAGCGAGAACCAAAGAAACCTAGAGATTTCACAACGCATACAAGCAGGACATACAGCTTACTATAAATACAAGATGTCCATGCAGAATAAAAACATAAGTAAATGTACAAAAATTAAAGTATACAAAACAGCGATAAGATCGGTAGTAACGTCGATGATCCTTACTAAGAAAAACGAAGAGAAGCTCAGAATATTCGAACGAAAAATAATAAGGAAAATATGGGGACCAAAGAAGGTAGCTGAGGAAGAGTACAGAAGAATAATGAACTTTGAAATTAGACATATTAGAAGAGGAAGACATAGCAAACGTTATTAAATCTCAACGGATTCAGTGGTACTGGCATATAGGAAGAAAAGACAAAACCTCCATATTAAGAAAAATCACGCAATGGAAGCCGCAAGAAAATAGATTAAGAGGAAGACCGAGAGTACGATGGGAACACCAAGTGATACAAGACCTACAAAGTTTAAGTATTCCGAACTGGAGAAAACATATACAAGACAGAAAGAGGTGGAGAGAAATAGTTGAAAGAGCGAGACCACACAAACGATTATAGACAGAAAATAAAGGAAGAAGAACTCTACAGAGTGGCTACTACTCCTGTCAGGAGTGTATACCAAACATTAATCTTTTGCACCTATAGAGAGCAACATCTGTCACGAAAGTAGTTATTCCTCTAGAGTTCTCATCAACCTCAATTTGACGATAGGCGTCCCTAATATTTCATGTACTGAACTATTTGCTTCCTCGAATCTAACTAAAACTTCCTCTAATAATAGGAAATGTTGCCTTACTAAGACTTCATTTGCCTTGCTCATATCAATACACAGCCTAAACGTAGCGGATTCTCGTAGTGCTGGCACTATCGGGGACATCCAAGGAGTTGGACTCTCTAGTTTTTCAACTATGAAAGCAATTTGTTTCTGAATTTCGTCTCTAATGTTGAAATGTGTTCTACGTAATGGTTGCGGTACTGAGGGAATCGAATTAACTGAAAGCTTGAGTTCGAAATTTTTTAAATTTCTGATTCCCTTAAATAAATCTTCAGGTGCTTGAATAATGTTTACCTCTAATTCGAGACTAATTTCTAAAATTTCCGAATCAATAGCTGCCTGATAGTCTAACAGTTCACAACCCTCATCCTTGACTACCACAAAATTTGTTTTTGTTCCTTTTTTTCCTACCCTAACTTTGCACTCAAATTCCCTAATAATCTAGGGCATTATTTTGTCGATTTTCCGATCTGATTTTTACGACTTACAAAGAATACTATTGTTTATGCAAAACTTCCACAGATTTTAACTGATTACACTACGTGATGCTTCAGCAATAAATTTAAAGAAACGCCTCCGGCACTTTATTCAATCGAAGTCATCCAGATTAAATGTGTACTGTTCCTCAATGTCCGAACTACTCGAATTCTGTACTCGAGTCGACTAGCTTTTTCTTCGGTTTGCTCTTCACCTCCAAACCTTTCGTTTGGCAGACTAAATCGAAATGTCCTTCTTTTTTGAACTTTGTGCACTTTTCCCTTTGAGAGGGTATTTTGGATCAGACCGCAATGTCTTGCGTAACCACATCGAAAGCATTGAACCACTGAAACTTCTGAAATATTTTTTCTCTGAACACTTCTTATCCTATTACCTCCTCGTCCTTCATTGGCTTAAACCCACCCACTACTAGGGATGACATACCCGTATGCTTGAGCTATCCGGGTATCGGATTAAACTACTCGGGTTCCCGTACACTACTTGGGTAATCACATGAGGTCGGATACCCTCATAAGTGCTAGTACCCGTGTACGTTCGAATACCCGTGTGAGTTCGAGTATTCGTATAAGTTTGGATACTTTAACTTAAACGGATTCACAAATCTTACAAGAGTTAATGTTAATGTTAAAAATAATCAAGTTTCTATTGTGTAATATCAGAAAGATAAATACGTTTCCCAGATTCTACGCTAAGAAATTTTACGGGTAATAACGGGTATCCGAGTGAAAAATTATACCCGAGTAATAATTATACGAGTAGTACTCTTTGATGTCTTCCATTTCCATATCTATCTGGGTAATAACTGGTACTTGGATTTAAAATACGATTACCCGGGTAACAATTATACGAGTAGTACTCGGGTACCCGGGTGCTCGGTGTCTTTCCTATTACCTACACGCTTACTTTCTACAGAAATCCTTGGTGTGTTTTGAATGATTTCTTGAATGTTTGGTCAACAATTCTTTTCTTTAGACGAGCGTTACCTTTTTTCCTCTGTAGGTTCTACGCTGAAAAATTTTACGGGTAATAACGGATATCCGAGTGAAAAATTATACCCGAGTAATAATTATACGGGTAGTACTCTTTGATGTCTTCCATTTCCATTTCTATCTGGGTAATAACGGGTACTTGGATTTAAAATATGATTACCCGGGTAATAATTATACGAGTAGTACTCGGGTATCCGGGTACTCGATGTCTTTCCTACTACCTACACGCTTATTTTGTACAGAAATCCTTGGTGTGTTTTGAATGATTTCTTGAATATTTGGTATGGCGTCAACAATTCTTTTCTTTGGACAAGCGTTACCTTTTTTCTTTGTATGCTTCCAGTTCACGAAATAAGTTTACAGAGTGCATCAGGTTACCGTAAAATTGTTTCTACTGAATCGGTACTTGACGATATTCTTCTTAGCAATCAACTAGACATTCATGGATGGAATATTGCCAATGACTATTAATTTTTTGTTCAGTGCTTCTAAAGTTGTACATTTTTTGGTGTTCTATGAAAACCATTGTAAATGACAAAAACCAAACAAATCATTAATAAATTAAACATAAAATTATTAATTGTGTGGTATATATTATATTCTCATTAAAAAAAATTAGGTATAATCAAAGACATGACTTTTTCACAGCCAATCTAAAATGGAAGAAATTTATTGAACCGCCTGATACGTATCAAATGTGAAATTCATTTTTTGTCATTTTCTTTGTTTTTCAAGAAACATGCAAAGGTAACAATAGAAGAAAATTATGAAATTTAGAGGTGACATCACCTTTGAAGGCTAAGGCGTAGAGATTAATCAACGATTTGAATATTTTCCAACTATTTTATTTTTTAATATATTCCACGTCATTAGAAGGTGCAAAACATACATATTTATGGAATAATTTTAACATCATTTAGTGTTCCCCTTTTATACTTAAACTTAAGCAAGCGTAGACGAACGTTAGATTGTAATGCGTCCGCCCTTAAGGTCGACTCTCGTTTGCGAACGTCTTATAAATAATGTAAATTGTATTAAAAACGCAGCTAGCTCATTAAACTTAATAATAATTCTTGATTAAGATCCCACCGACGATTAGCAGTAAATTGTTCTCATTATAGCAATTTTGTATTTTAAACTTCTGCATACATTACTTGTTCACTGAACGCACTTAAGATAAATGAATGTAGTTATTTAGCGGAAATTCTTTTATAAATGCTTCCATTTACAGTTTCTTGTGTTGTTGTAAATCGTAATGTTAGACGCTTCTTAGAAAAGTGTTCTAACTAAGAATAAACTATGATAGAACATACTAATTTAAGCCATATTTTACAAATACATTTAAACAAAAAAAATATGGAAAAATCTAAAATAATTTTATGGCTAAACTAATTGCATGCCTATACATGTGACTAAATATTTTCCTCTAGAGATATCTACTTATGTTCGTCCAAAACGCTAGACGATTTACTTTGAACATATTGGAGACTATAGAAATAATACATGAAATCAAATCTTGAATTATGAAAGGGAAATCAATTTGATTTTTTTTACATTTAATTTTAATTTTAATAATGTAAACTATAAAAATTTGTTTGAATTACGTTTACACACAAAATTGTCCAAGAATTAAATTCTTTTACTTTTTTTAAATAATATTCAACAAAGATTTTGAATATATATTTTTTTTGTAAAGATGCAAAAGAAAGGCACTGAAAAATTACAAAATTTAGTACAAAAAAATGTGACAATCTTGTGCGTCCAGGAAAACCTATACTAATTACGAACTAAAAACAGCTGTTAATAATTTATGTAATTTTCATTCGTCTGAAACAAATGAGTCTGTTTATGAATAACTGTTATTTAGATCGCATTGGGCATTCTAAATTTAAAAACCGCAGTCGAAGAAGGACGGACGCCTTCGTCGTTTACGGCACCAGAAAAGAACGGACGTATACAATTTTGAGATAGTATCGGAGACATTTTTTGTGGTTGGCTCTCCTAAGTAGAATAATTTTATATCATTTCGTACGGACCGTAATAGTCACTTAGTGGAGCTGATTGCCGAATAAGTATCATTCTGTGGTAGGAAGATGATGATTGCTGGATGAAATCGAATTTCCGAAAGGCAGATCAAACATATGCTCCAAATTAAATGACATTATCACGTGAAAACCCTTGTGATTTAGAGCTTTGTCGAATTATGTTCTTTTACTTATGTTGTTCGTGCGAAGGCGTTCAGTAATTTTGTCTAATAGCAGCTATTCAAAAATATTTTTTTACTTTTTTTTTAGAAAATATTTGAAGTAAGCATTCACCATTGGATTTTGTTCATAAAAAGTAAATTAAAATTTATGAAGTCGCGTAGATTAGACGTTGTTAATCGTGAAAAATTATTTAAAAGTCTCTAACATAAAAATCTGCAGAGTCGAGGTAGATTGATTACTCTTAAGACCGCAAGCGACATATATTAATTACTCTCACATAAAAGAAACACGAAATCGCTTGTAGTAATTTTTTACTGTAAATCGACAAGTTTTGTTGCTTTCTAATCGACGCTAAAACTGAACCATGTAGTTATTAAAGTTGTCTCTTTCTTTTCTTGTATAACGCAAAGTATTCCGGCGGAAAAACTCGCATATTCTAAGTGTGTTATTAATGTTGATTTATTCAAGCAAAAGGACACATACGATAACAATTCCGCCAATGTCAAATATACTTACAAACACGTGTCCCTATTATGAAGCAAATTATAGTAAGTAAATCGTTGGGATTTCCAATCTTGCCGAATAGCTAATATAGGTTTCGACGAGAATGTTCTGTTTTTTCATCTAATAGATGTTTTGTACAGTTTTGAATCTGCTGATTTAGATTTGCAAGCTTCCGTAAAACAAGTCAAAAAACATTATAGGAACGAATGAGAAATTAATAAGAGCTATGAAGTTTTATGCTATACCACGCTTAAATAAATCTTCTTTTATATTTTTATTTCACAATATCAACAAAAAATATTTATAATGCAGAGAAAATTATTCATATAAAACATGAGTAACTCATTAAATTAATTAAAAAGCGATTTTGAAACCCGCCAGCGATGATATCAACAAAATATTATTGACTGTGCCCTTCGTATTATGTTTAATCGCGTCCAAACACAATTTAAAAAATAATTAAGTTTAATTAAGAAATGAAATACATACTAATTAAATATGAGCGCTGAATTATAATTACATAGCTATTTTTTTCCGAGTGATTTCTGTGTTTACGATCCCATGCTATTCAGAATTATTAATGCAATTAAGCATTATTAATAAGGATTTATTTAATCGAAGGTTAATTTGCTTTAAGTTAAACGTGTGGTTTGGTACTTAATGTCTGATTTTATGATTGTAACGATCGTCGCTATTGTTAATTTTATTAGAAATTTCATTATCCTTCCTTGAATATGACGACAAGTCTCTTTTACCATTGAATGTCGTAGAAATGTTACCACAACATCAAAATTATGCGCTAAGTACAAAAATGACAGAAGTCCATCAAGTAGCGTTGATGTAATTTTACTATTTTACATTTGTAAGAGAAAATACACAAATTAAATAGTAACTACCTGAAGTCACCCAAGTTTGCAATCGTTGGTTTGCTTCGAATTGGGTTGCCTTGGGTTGGTTTGCCTTAAACTTAGGCAATCATATCAGCTTTGCTTTCATAGCGACGAAGTTATCTAAATAATAGCGTTGTAAATTAAACCTCGTGTGAGATGCGAATTACCAACGAAGATAACAGTGTTGTCAAATTAAATTTTTTTTATTTGCTATCCGATAGAAGAAAAAGCAGCAAATATGTTCCTAAGGGTCGCCTTATATACAGTTTGCAATTTTCGTTATCGACAACAAATGCAGTGATTTGTATTGCACGTATGCGCAGTATTTGATCAACTGTTGCAATTTTCATTGCAATTGCAAAAAATAGTTCCGAACTTATTTTTCTTGTATTGCAATGGAGATTGAGGGGAATTTGCTGGTTATTTGCTAAATACCAACTTTATAAAGAAACGAGGCCAGTAAAGCTGATTTAATAACTACACACAACTGATTCCTTGGAATTTTGGTTGTTGAGGTGCTCCTTGGGGTAGCAAAAACCAATCATCCAAAGACAACGAGGCGTCAACCGAAGAATCCAGAACGGGGATCGAAGAAAGTGAAGTGAGGGCTTGGTGAAGTTTTCTGTGGTTTCAAATTTGTTGTTGAGCAATCTAAAGGACATAAACATCCTAAAAATTATTGGACAAGAGTTAAAAGTCGTCAGTTAAATTAATTTATGATATAATTTTAGTCAGAAATGAAGAAAATCAGTTTAGTAAGCAGGACAATTTTAGGAAATTAAATAATGAAGTAGTATTTAGATTTAATAAAAACAGAAGAAAGAAAATTTTAGTTAGGACAAAATTTAATTTATTTTAGCAATTTTTTTAGAAAACAGGATGACTTAAGAGCGTATTCTATAACTTATTAACAGGCTGTAAAAATTTTACCATACGTTAAAATTAAAAATAGAGTTTTGTGATTGGCTGTCACTGTGCTAACAAAATTTAACAACCCTTTCAATTTAACGCCTTTGGTGTAGAATACGCCCTTTAGTATCTCTATTTTATAGGCATTTGATGTTAAGATTGCAGCGCTATCGCCGATAAATCCGAACCTATGTAAGCTAGGCCGCATTTTTGTGGTGCACGTGTTAAGTGCGTACCAATTCAAATTCAAAGTTGTTTAATTTAAACTTGACACATAACGCAATCCTGAGACATCATTCACTCAGTCGACATCAAAACACGTTAATTAAGGTTCGCCGATTTCATAATAACGAATTTTCCGAGCGGAGTAACGACATGTCTCCCATTCAGCATCACTTTGACAAATTCTACTTCCATTTTAATACAAATACACAGGTAGTAAACAACAAATAATGGAAAATACGTGTCAAATTGAATGAATGTTAACTTTACGTTGCTGCGATCAGCTTTGCGAAGAAGTTACGTCACAAGCAAGTCATTCCTGCTTAAAACATGACCACTTTAAAAGCTTATTTCTCTGTTATTTATCTTTGAATTAAAAAAAAATTTCACCTGTCAGATATTTTGGTCCATATTTTAATATTATTTAAGAAAATACTATATTTCAAGGATGAGGTAAGTTGGCGTCCAAGTGACAGGCTGAGTTTGCAAATAATAACATAATTTTTGATGGCTAACATGGCAGCAAAAAAAAAAAAAGAAAACGGGGAACGCCAAATAACAGTAATTTTTGCCTGGTTAACGCGGAACTGACGAATAACAGTAATATGTATCAACGATGCAACCTAACTTTGATTCATCGCGTATATTGATGCCGAATTTGTAATAAGTTTGTACAAAGTTGTACAATTGTTGGAAAACATTGCTACTTTAACTTTTAGTACTTATTTAGTAACTTATTTAGTACACATTATATATTACAACTTTTTTAGTAAGTTGGCGCTCAATTCTTTATTGCTGAAATTATTTATTGCCGGCAATGAAAATTGTGAATTGTAAAGCGGTCTTAAACACAGATTCTCCTTATATGAAACCCAAAGATTAACGTCCTAACACTTGTTGCTCCACATTCATTTACACCAAGTTTCAAAATTGACCTTCACTATTGGAATTTCGCTTATTTGAAGATATAGACGGTAGATTTAGAGGAGAGGAGGGTATTATAAAATACCATTTACATTTCTAAAAATAACTTTACTGATTTTTGAATAAAAATCCCTAAAATATCATGAGTACATACTATAACTAATTGTAATGAACTGTCACTTGTAAAAAAATACTATTTATTTTGTTTCTATAAAAGAAAAATTTATTTAAAAAAAATTACGAATGGAGGTTAATATGAAATAGTCGGTTAATATGGAATAGGTGGTTTAAACCATTGAAAAACTAATTAGACTTCATAAAACATAGTTATTTTTAACCATATTTTTAGGATTATGTGCAACTCAATTCAGCCTCGAGTCTATTTACAAATGTTATAGATACAATCTTCTTTCTCTGCTCCGGTACAGTCAAGGTGAGCCCACAAAGAACAGCTGAAACATTGAATCCATATTTCCCCTCGTTGATCTTCGGAGAATTTTCCGTTACAGAAGATACATTCAGCCTCTTTGTTTTCTGGTTCTTCAGTTGATGGCATGAATACATCAGTATTCCATAATACTCGACACGCCATCTTGGAAAATGAACCTTTAAACTGATTGTCAAAACATTGTCAGCTAAAAAACAGCCACAGTATAACAAGCTACAATTCTTTTAGTGTACATTATGCTTAACATCAATATTCAAGTTACGTGTACTAGTAGGTTAAAATGTTTGAAAACTTACCAGCAAAAACTCTTGAAAATCACAAAACACACTTTGTTCTTTAACGAGCAGTACCCGACAACAATAAGCGGTTGCTGCACTGCATCATGGGAGTCTTCCTTGAGTAGTTCAAATACAAAACAGAGCTTAAGTCTCGGTATTCCATATTTCCCGAATATTCCATAATACCCTCCTCTCCTCTTCATTTGCCAAAGTTACTAAATTTGATGAGTATAAATAATCCGCAGAAAAATAGTGTCTATGTTAAATCTTATTCGAAATAATTGTAAATATGAAGGTTATCATTTTCTTATTTTAGAGGAGATCAATAAAATTTATAATTAGAGTATCTCTCGTGTTTATTATTTTATATTAGTGTTGTTATCATATTATATTGTTTTTATTGTTACTTGTCTTCTCTACTTTGTTTATTTCAAGTATTTATCAGTTATCTCGTACAATCTTTTAAATTTCTTCTGACAAATCGTCTTTGCTTTTTTCTCACGGTTAATATACTTTCTAAAACTTTAATTTTGAATATTTAATAATTCGGAATGTATTTAATTTTCTGTTAAATTAAGAAACATAAAATTATTGAATTCTTGGCTTCCGGTTGGAACCGCGTGTCTCGGATTTCTTCAATGCCGACGTTTCGTTCTTCGTTGCAGAAGAACTTCTTCAGGGCTGCTGTTGGTGGTGATGCTGCTACTGCTATCAGTCTCAACGACTAACGCGAAGCAGCAGCAAGACCAACAGCAGCAGCAGTAGCAGCATCACCACCAACAGCAGCCCTGAAGAAGTTCTTCTGCAACGAAGAACGAAACGTCGGCAGTGAAGAAATCCGAGACAAGCGGTTCCAACCGGAAGCCAAGAATTCAACATAGACGACGGCCGCGGAAGCCTTCAAGTTAAATTAAACATAAAATTACTTAGTTGTAGTATCCTTTTATTTGAATAATATTTATGTAATTATTATAATAGAAATAAGATTTATTTAATTATCACAAATATGATTTTTCTTTTTCTTTCATAAAATTTTTAATGATTGATTTGAGTATTATTTTTTTTATGGCGAAAAACGAATTAAAATTTGAATAGATTTTCTTTGGTACACTGCGAGGCACATTTAATATAATAACAATAATATTTCATTTTGGTTTCAGCAATTTGCAAATTTAAATTGCAGCAATAAATAACCTTAAACCACAAATAGAGTAACATGAGCTTTCAGTTGTACGCTTATAACGCATTGGATTCACTATCCTAGAGCACTTTTAGGGAATCCTCATATAATAATGGTGAATCAAAAACGCAATTATTTAAATTTCTTATATTTATTGATTTGAAATATGAAAAGAAGCAACCACGCAGTTTTTTTTTTATTATTCCTCTTATTCTTATGTAGGAACTTATTATTTTTCTTTAGTAAGATTTTTATACTATTAGAGAGTTTCGTGCGTATTCTAAATTTTTCCAAAAATATAACTTAATTTTTCTCCATATACCCAAAGAGTTGTAATTAATTTTCAACTGACACCAGAAATCACAGTACTTTCCTCTATTGCAATCCAAAAGTAAATGGGAGAATTATAAGATAAATAATGAAACTTTTATAATTTATATAAATTTTTCAACCAGTTTTTATCTTCATACCAACAAGTGAAAGACATGAACCGACAAACCTTGGTTTTCTGCAAGTGAGCCACATTTAATCAGGTAGTTGTTAGCACCGGCGTTGTTTTTGTCTGTTCGAATTTAGTTTTTAGAAGGTCCGATATCAATTAAAATCACATTAGCGCTAATGGATTTAATGTATTTTATTTTTGATTAATGAGCATCCAATTACACCACCATCCACCGTTCGGTCCGTTCTCATATGCATTATTTACACAAACGAATTAAATTGTTTGTTATATTGTTTTGTTATAAACAGGATACACAAAGCACCATATTTATGAAACATTATTCCGCCGGCATTTCCAGTTAAAACGCTTCCGTTCATTTAGTCACAGTCCGTGATGCTACCGACAATTTTGAAATTATCATCTTTTATTGCACTATCTCGACCGAGTGTACCTCGTAGGTATCTACAAATTAAGACTATCTTTTGCGTAATCTGGGGGGTCCGTCTAACTTTATATCCGGATTAAGCTTATTAAACCAATTAGACTTACATATTTTATCAAAGCTTGAGAAACCGTTGCGGACAAAATAAAATTCACAGTCGTTGAATCAGGTAAGTGCTGCTAAATTGAAATCTCGCAGAAATTACCGCTTTTTATACCTGAGCAAATTAATAATTACCATAAATTTTGTAATAGGATTATAAGAATATAATGCTTTTGTAATATAATGGCCGATCTCAGTTGTTAAAATTTGAACGTCTGCACGATCATGCAAATAAATAAAGTCTTACTCTGGAACAATCCATTTGTAAAGTCGAAAGTCTAAGGAAAATATTGGTCATTGAATTCTTGACTTCCGGTTGGAACCGCGTGTCTCGGATTTCTTCACTGGCAGTGAAGAAATCCGAGAGACGACGGCCGCGGAAGCCTTCAAGTTAAATTGAAAATATTGGTCATTCAAATGATTGATACTATAGAGACTTACATTGATATTTTGGGAACAATTTGACTAAAATAAAAAAAAATCATTAGGCAAATTTCGAAACAAAATGTTCACGTTCCATCAAGATATACTGAAATATAAATGTTTCTTTTAAAGACCAAACAGCAGGTGCGAACATTTTGCGATGGTAAATTGCGGATTACATAAATTAAAGCGAACGCATGTTTAATGATTTGTTGACCATCATCTGATGAATGTAAGTGCAACGCATGCGAGTTCCTTCGCATCGCAATAAATTAGTCTTCACCTTAAGAAAGGTGTACGCGCCAGTTGCTCAAATCGCAGGTAGCCTGCGGTTACTTATGGAGCATGTGAAACAATTAGAAAATGCGATAACGATGGCTAAACGGGCACGACAGTTGTTCGTTCTCCGGGCTTGATGTTATCTCCCGTTTTCCCAGCACGCTACGGTGCGGAGCTTTGCGTGGGGCAACGTTACCGTCACTCGCCATCTATTATTATAACTTCAAGCTTCTTGCCTGCTTAAAGGGTTCGTTTAACACTGAAACTTTAAATAAAACAGAGTAATTTGTAGTCTCATACCTTGAAGGTGAAACGCCGTAATTCAAAATTCAATTTACCCGACACCAACCTGAAAAAAGCGAGTCACGTATAAAAGAACACATTCTTTTTTCTCCTTTAGAAAAAAAATCATATTTGGTAAATTAATTAACAAAAAGTAAGTACCGTCTTATATTCTGGTTTTATAAAATCTATCTCCTCAAGATAGTAAAATAATTATGTAACTTTTCTTTCTACAATGTAACTCCCTGGTATATAAGTTTATACAAATACCAATCCAAACCTTCTGGTTCTATCGCCTCACTATATTGCCAATGTTTAGTTTTTCGTTACTAAAGAATTTCTACAGAATCACGATTGGTGTTCATCTTGTCTCTGTCACTGCTGCTGTAGTGTGGAGATACTATCTACTGTTGCCGTTCATGCATCTTGCTCCTGTCATTACTGATCTCTTGGTAGCTGCTCCTCGTAAAAACATCTCTGTGAAGAACTTCTCCTACGAAAATCAAGACATCGACAATAGATGAATTGGTGACACAACTTCACTTGGTAGACAATAGGAAAAAGAAAAATCGAAGTAATGAGAAAACTTAGGAGGAAAAGCGAAAAGAAGGGTAATGGATGAGAAAAGTTGAACTTGAAGGCAGAAATTACAAGAGATGTCACCAGTCCCCGGGGAAAAATTTACTTGGACTCAAAATAAACAAATTATTTGAAAATCTATTTTCTTTTTTTTAGATATAAATTAAAAAAAAACATTTCTACCATCACAATAACTTGAATAATTGAGGAGTAATAATTTTGGGGAATTTTTTGGTACATTATCCTAAAATTAGGCTCCAAGGTCTCAAGTAGATGTGACTTGTGTATTTACAGTGTACACAAACGAACGTCTTGTGCATCGGAGTGTAAAATGTCTGTATTTAACGTAGCCTGACTACCCATTGTCTTAGAAGCTCGGCTCTGAGAAGTTCTCGTTCGCACTAAATTAACATCTAAATACTCGAGCGTGCTCTTAGTGTACTGTTTACTGCATGGACTGACTTTGCTTCTTCCTGCCAACTCATTACGTATGAATTACTGACTTCCACTGAATGGAGACTCATTCACAGCTGTTGTACTTTACAAGGAGTTTCCTTATTTCCCATCGCTGAGATAACGTGGATTATGTTAAAAAGATTCTCGATTGAGTGCAGTGTTCAACTACTTTGTATAAAAATTAAATTAAAAAGGTCATACTTACTACAAATTGAAACGCGACATAAAAAGAAAGTATCTCCAACTTTGTTCATTTTTGGAATTCATCTATGTTACTGTTATTTAAAGTTAGTTTAACTATCAAGTGTAATATAGTTATAAAGTATAAATTTTTTGCTCTGCTCATTTGCTTTCTTATTTTGATTTCCTATTTCGTTTTTATAGGATTTTTCTTCCTTATGACCAGAGCCCGTGTGCTGTGTAGGCTTATTTTGCTTGCCCTGGTTTTAAACACAACCATTCAGTCTTCTGTACCAATCGTTACAGGTTTTTCATTGATTGCACACTGATTGCACAGTCTGAAATTTGCCACTGCATCACATCTACACAAGATGTGCATTTCTCTCTCTGATTTTCCATTGCAGAGTCTGCAGTTTAGGCCACCATTGAATTTACCGATCCTCCATATATATTCCTTAACAGTTAAGTATCCTGTTAGCAACCCTTTGGCTCTCTTGAGTTGCTCTCTTTTTGCAAGGACCTCCGTGGAAAGTTTTGCTACTTATTCAGTATTTGATGTGTTTCTCGATTAACCAGTCACTGAAGAAAACCTGAATAACGCTCTTAGTTACATCCTCAACAGGTTCAGGACCAATATATGCCATACTCGCACCCTGTCTGGCTAGTTCATCGGCCCGTTCGTTGCCTAAAAAGCCCAGATAACTTGGAACCCACACCATCGTGGTGCAGTTATGCTCCGCCAGATCATTGAGTTAATTTAAAGCATTCCCACACCAGTTTGGATGAAATCTTCGAGCTTAGTTGAGCCTTTGTGTCCTTTTTAGAATTCTTGTGCCTTCCGCGTTAATTATCAGGGTTTACAAGCTTCTCTTACCTGTGAGGATCAACCAAATCGAACCTGCAAAGGTTATTATGCATCCGACCAATCTGGTGCAGGCCTCATGCTCTGTCGTAGACGCGTCTTGTCAACCCCCTGCCTTTTTAGTCTAAATGTTGATTCCAGGAGGTTTTCGAGTCAAGAATTACTCCAGGGCACTTTCAACGACAAGACTATCTTAATTGCACGAAGGGGGCCTAAACCCTCTAGGTTCCGCCTTCGTGTGAATGGCCCAATGGTGTCTTCATTTTTTTTTTTTTTTGAGAACTGAACTCAGACCTTCCTTTTTAGTCTACCTTCAAGGCAATTTGACAGTAGTATTGAATTTCCCTTGTACGGGTATGAAGCTGAAATACTATATTGTGTCTGTCCTAAGAGAAAACCACATGGTAGTAAAGTCTTGTTTTCACGATGAATGTAACTGTAACCATTTTAGCTGAACTTAAAGCGCAAAGGAGCCAGTCCGAGGAACCGAATTTATATTACGTTTTACATCCTCTTACAAGTATTGTTACGAAAGTGTAAAATTTATAATATTTTCCCAGTCTCTCTATTTTGTTAATTGAGAGACTTTTTGTATAGTCCCTGGAAATGTTTGTCTAAGACTCATGTTTACGACTCGTGCACAAATTTCAGAAACCATAAACGCGTCACATCTTCCATGGACCTCCACTGTTGAGAATGAAATCAATATTGAAGATGAATGAATAACGATAAGAACTATTGTTGATAGTCTTTCAATGAGTGTTAAGAGTTGTCGACATTCATTATCATCTGTGCCTAAAAAATTCAAAGTCTTAGCATCTGTGCATATTCTGGAAGGCATCAGAAGTAATTTTCTGTGATTTTCTTGAAGAGCGTACCAAATATTACAGCAATTTGCTGCAAAACAAAGTCAAACCAGCTTGTTGCTCAAAAAGGCGGAATTCTTCAGCCCGCATTGCATGTTTGTTCCATGACAATGTTCGATTATGACAGAACATCCTTCATATCAAGACCACACACATAAGAATCTGGAGTTAATACTTTTTCAACTCCTTTTCGGTACTTCCTCGCGTCCATCCGTTTCTGGCATTAAAATAAACGGAGTTAGGACGTTTAGCTTTAAAAAGTTGTATTCAAAAGTAGCATCATCGTAATCCATGCTGTAGAATCTTCTGCCTTTTAAGGAGGCTTAACTTCTGAGGTAGTAGTTCGTATATCCAAAGGAGTTACTATTATCCAGAAAGTGTCAAGCATTGCTATCCTTAAAGGAGTTAGTATTATTCAGAAAATGAAAGAATCTTTATTGTTTGAGTAGCCATTTGTTTCTTAACTTATGTTTTAACTACTCCAAATAGATTAAAGAACTTTTTTTTAATATTACATCATTTATCCCTCGTTCTTTTGTATGGAAATAATTGAATTCTTTGTTGCACTAGAATATTAAGCTTATCTGGATGAGGTGGATTAAAGACATTCATAAGGCTTTGCCAATATTTCCCGGTAAATAAAACTTGTATCATCTATGGTGTCATTTGCTATTATTTAGTACGACAGAAATTAAATTTAACAACCTCAAATTGTATGTGCTAGTTGACAACGTAAAAGTGTTATTAGTTAACACATGCCTTTTTCGATCTTTGTCATTTCATAGGACACTGCGAGAAGCTTTTAATTGAAATTTCGTTATTTAGTGCAACCTATTTCCTACTTATCGAATTAACGAACATGGATAATATGTTTACTGTACGGTGTACAGGAATTGAGTTTATCCTTCTTGGAGTAAAATTATTTCACCTTTTTTAATGCAAAACCAAACAAATGTTTAAAAGGTAATTGCAAATAAATTGCGTACGATTTCTAAATAAAAAAATACATATTCATTACTCATTTCACTCATTTGGTTTACTGCGCACGAAAACATAAAACCCAAGCAGAACCGGAAAAAGAATCTGTTAAGATTATTAACTTTCCGTTCCTGAATTTACGCATAACTGTTTGCACGCGTGAAGTAGCGATTTATTATATGCAAAACACATGTTTCTCTCAGGTTCAGAATTACAATTCAGATTTCTCTAACAGTGTACGTAGCGAGTCCGTTTACATGCACACAACAATGAGCACATAATAGTGTGCTCGCCGAGATTAAGCGCGATGGTTATGTAAGTGCGCAGGAAGGAAGACCGACGAAGACAGTCATTTGGAAAATAAATGCCATCATCTGTGCGATAAATTATTAAGATATAGTTGTAAACTTAATCATAACTTTAACGTAATTTACAACAACGCGTATGCATTTCAGGAAAGTAGGAACAACAAGCACTTCACGGAAACTGAAGTTATTATCCAAGAGAGAAATTAAATAATTATAATTTTTTTTTATAACTCCTAAAAGAACAAACAATTATAATTTTTATTCGGATACTATACATAGTATACATATTTATTTAGTTTAAAATTTAATTTTGGTAGATTACCAAATTACCAAATCAAATGCATGACACTAAAAGAATAAAATTAAAGAAAATAAATACGTATAATTACTTTAACAGGTAGACATAAAATGGCTGTTGTAATTTAAAATATAAATTACTATAAATATACTAATTTTTATTTCAACAATTTCATGTTCATGACGAAACAATTGGATTACACAACCTGCAGACAGTTATCTGCCTTCAAAGTCATCCTCATGCTAATTTTAAAGCAATTTAATATGTCTCGTCATCAACGAAGTAATTGAGTTAGTTGCATGTAAGGCCGATCGTTGCAAAAATATGTAATTACAAGGAAACATCAAAACAACAATTTATTGATGAACTATCTAATATTCGGCGTAGATAGCCTCCATTCAGATGCTGACAGGTTGCGTCGATTAAAATAATGTACTTACATGAATGGCGACAATGTAATAATAATGCGACAAAATAAATAAAGAGTATATGCTGAGATACATTTAAGAGCAAATGCAACATCGCTCTTAGAAACAGTTAACAATAATAAGTGTAGATTTACAAAAAAACACAAACTAACAACTTTACATAAATGGAAATTATGTTGCAAATTATATAAAAATCGCAAAAGATATAATTGTGTTATAAATGAAAAGAACAAAAGTAAGTGGAATATGTTCCTAACGCTGCTCAATAATTGCAAGGTATTTTCGCGAAATTGCGGACGAAACTTCCCGGTAAAAACGCAGAAGCGAGCAATTATAAAATTAATTGAATGATTTATGCTCTAATAAGAATAATTTCATTTTCTGTGTTTGATGAGGTTTTAACAAAATACTTTCACCGCGCGCCACTCAGATGTGCACACGCATCATCATTATTAATGCTTTGTTGCATGATGAGGCTTTTCCTGAATCGCTTAATAGTTATTCATAAATATTATATAAGGTAAAACGTGCGTGCGATTAACATCACGTATGTTTATTTATGGTCTTGTCTCCTATTCCTTTAAACAGTCATTTTATTTCATTCATGTTTCCGACTGTGAATAAATTCGTGTTATTTTCATTGATTGTTTGCCGAAGATGCATGAATGAGATTCGCATCGTCATCTAGAAAAAAACATTTCATTTAATTAAGAATAGAGACACGTGTATTATTTATAAGTATAATTTAAATATACGTCGAGCATTCCATTGTTTGAGGGAATTTCAATAGAGAACGTTTAACTTGATCATGCAATTCACTTTACTTGTGATTAGAATTGTAGCTATCACTCCCGATAACTAAATTCAGTCTGAAACTGATCCTTACGATTCGAATATACATATTATAAAACCACATAAATACTCTAAAGTGCATTATCTTGTGAAGGAGACGAACTTTCGTCTTTTTTATTGTATGAAACAAACAATAAGGTTATCTAAATAAATTTAATATTTAAAAAGATAATGAACTATACAAACTGATTGATAAATCGCCGTTTTCTTCTAAGAATGTGTTAGCAATTTATTTGATTATATTATGCATTATACCGAGTGACTTTTTAACCTCACGTCTAATAGACTTCTTAAAATATCTTTTTAAGATAGGTTTTCTTTGTAGACTCGATATATCACGTCTTAACAACTTTTTGAAATAACTATCGAATACGTATTTTTTTTTAAGTAAACAACCGCACATTAAAATATTTCTTTCAAAAATAGTTATACATTAAATTATTTCAAGGTCAAACTTTGTCAAAAAAAGATAAAGACATTGAATGAATGTTTACAAACATTTTGTTTTTATTCAGAATTTTTTGAGTCATATACATCTTGTAGTTTTCAAAAGTTCCAACGTCACACGCACCATGAGTGCGTTCTAGGTGCTTTCCACTCCTCCATCAGCATCTGTCATTTGTTTGAAAATATAATTTCGAATTGCGGTTCAATTGATATCCTATATCCGTCGTAAATTCATCCAGATTTAGAAAGATCTAAAATTTTGGACACAGACATGGGGAGCAGCTGCTTGTTGACCATGTGGGTCTCTTGGAACAAGTTCGTCTTTAAAATTCTTGTACATTTGCAATCTCCGACTACGAGTAGATACTAAGAAAAGCAACTTTCTCATCAGAAGAAACGGTAGGGGGATTATTTAAATTCCTACTACCATAGCTGTTACTTAACTATTAACTTAAATTACTTAACAATACTGGCAATGCTTTTGCATAGTACAATAAGCACTGCTCATTAACGGCTATCAACAATACTATTAGCAACGGGACTATCAGTTCAGATATTACCTGTAATATCGCCTGCACATAAATGTACTGCTAATTTTGGCAATCAGTGTAGGTTTTAATCAGTACTTGTCCCAGAAAAAAAATTATTTGAAAACCTTTCCACATAGCTTCACCTTTCTTTTGAATCGAGTTGCTAGAAGAAACAACAAAGAGAGAAAAATATGTGAAACAAATAAGCCAGAAACGATTTAAATATTAATTAAAAAAAACTATGTAACCTATACTGCGTGCGTATTACACAACCCCTAATGTAAAGGCTCAGTGCCACGCTCTGTGCTGTGCTCGCTATGACATGCCGAGCCACCTCAAGACACACGTCGTGGAATCACGATTACTCGTCGCATAGTACTTGTAGCTCGAGGCTTGATGGATCTCCTCGAAGGCGGTAATTAAACACAAGTTAAAGCATTCTGCGATGAGTTAGTTGGCTCGCTTAGTTTTACGTAAATTTATGTAGATTTGCAAAGAATTGGAATAATAATTCGTTATT
This sequence comes from Serrognathus titanus, assembly GCA_039766575.1. Classification (NCBI taxonomy): domain Eukaryota; kingdom Metazoa; phylum Arthropoda; class Insecta; order Coleoptera; family Lucanidae; genus Serrognathus; species Serrognathus titanus. The sequence continues at coordinate 5,686,511 of CM077911.1, forward strand.
AGTTCCAAGTCGGGCACACCTCTTCACAGTCGGTTACGGAGTGTAATTCTATTTATAAATTTTAAATAACACTTACATTTGTGGTATTTAATAGTAATAATATTATTTTGTATTAACAAAAAACTATGGCGAATCTTTGCAAATTAAAATTTGTGGGGAACAAAAGAATTTTGCTTTAACAAACCTTTTCGAACTCTTGCGCGACGAACACTCCGCGATCCAGAGACGAGCTGAATGTGTAAAGGTGCATTTAGAACAAGCGAGCGAATGCTCATTCCACCACCATTCGTCAAATAGCACCAATTGAATGTTCGATTCAAGTAAAATTTGACGAAGTGGTGTTCGCGCGATTGGTGTAAATGCGCCTTAATGCGCAAACGTATGTTTTTTTCCACGTAAATATTGGACTATGTTTACAAGACATTCAAACTTGCGCGCAATATTCCTTTATGTTCGTTGAGAAACCGACGAATACTCTTTGGCTCACGGCGAATAGTTCACGCGCCGCTCAAGAACAGTTCGTCAGCACCGTACACATCTGACGAATCGTTGCATTTCATGTTTTGCGCGAACGTATGTACGCAGCTTTACATTACAGATTCGGCTCAAATTGTGTACGTAGCTTTACGAAACTAAAATATGAAGCTGCGTATTTATTTGACCATTTCTTCCGAATTAGCGCCGCACGAGCATGGATTTGTTGGTGCGCTGCTCATTCAGGATTTAAGTTCAACATCCACAGAGCTTCGCATGAGCAAAGCTTCAGTTTTAGTCCGCATGAGCACCGATCAATTAAATCTTTTAAAAGACGTGCACGCCCTTTTAACGTAACCCAGGCTTGAAGGAAATGTCTTTATTTAATACGAATCGAACTCACTTTGAAGTATCGATAACAGATGGATCGGCTCGTTGCTCGACTCGTCGTACGTACGTACTTTGCTAATTCGTCGTGCATTCGGTGCTCATTAGGAAGAAATGCTCAAGTGCATATGAGTTAACAAAAATGATCTAGTAACTAATATTTTATGAATCGGGATTACTTTACACGAGCAGGACACTCTTAAATCAAAGATTAACACGTTTTTAATAATTTTTCTCCTCATGCGGAGAAACTAGATAGCAATAATAAATACTTTTCGAAACATTTGGTACTCTCCACCATTAAAAGTTATTTCCTTTCCTGCATTTGTAAAACTAATTTTGTTAATTGCGAACAAAATGAAATTAGCACATAAAGGAATATTTTAAGCTTTTGCGGTTAATTAAGCGTAATTACAAAAAAAAAACGAGCGCAGATGCGCCGGTAATTACATAATGTGGCAATATTGTTGAGTTTCAATAATTATTTATTGGTTGAATTTTTTGCCGGGCCGGATGCTCGAATTGTATTAGCTGAACGTAATCGCGATAATGTTCGGTAATTAAGTAAGTGAGCGTTCACAACAATGCTCGCAATTAACAAACCAAAGCAGCAGCGGCGGCGGCGGCGAACTGATGGCCGCCCTAATGATGATTTCCCAACTTATAAATATGTATCAGCGCAGCCGTGTTATTTGTTAACCGACTCGTTTGTAATTTGAACACTCTCATAACGGACTTTCTCTCTAAAATAATAACGCAATTAGACGTTCCACTGTTCACGCTTTAAACAATGTGGGTATCTTTAGCATTATCGCTGCAGTACTTTTTAATGATGTAATGTATTTAAATTATTCTTCCTTATATTAATTTCGTTTCTTAGCTGCGTCCATTGTTTTACTTCTTATAATTGTTTATAAGAAGAGCTGACTTCCTAATTTACAAATGCTTTTATGTAAGTTATCCAAGTAAGGAAATACTTTTGAATGTATTGAATTACAGAAACAAAGCAACTTTATTAAATTTAAGTCTTTCCTTTACACAATTGGACGATTTGTTTTTTTACATCTAAAATATTAAAACTTCATCCTTTCAGCTAGAGAAGAGATTTGTAAGCATGGAAACATCATCATTAAATGAATCCCCATGTAATTCCGATTTTAGTTGTCAAACAAATTAAACCATTTATGTAATGAAGTATTTAAAAATTCGATGCCATTTGGAAAAGTAAAGTTACAGTTAAAGATAATGATAATAATAAGTCAATACTAATGGAAAGCAAATGTGTAATGACGAAAATGATTTATTACAAATGAATGAAATTTACCTAAAAAAGCTCATCACTTTAAATTTTGAATTTCACATTGTTTACATTAAGTGCTTATGGTTGTGTAATTCTTTAATAATTCCATAATTATTACAAAACATACGTGCACCTTGAATTCGATCGCCACCCCCAATAGTGGTGCGTATGCAGACAACTAATCTGATTGTTACCACTCAGTCCGAAAGGAAACAGATGGTGTCACAGTAACAATTAAGCTGAAATTAAGCTCTCTTTTATGGGAGTCAGGCATGAGTGCCCACCGTTGCAAAGGTCCGCGAACTGTATTGCGCGTGTCTCCCTTATTTTCTCCACCGATTAGGGCCAAAATGCGACCGCTCGCACTCTCATTGTGTGCAACAATGGATTCCGTTCGGTAGATAATTATTTATTCAGTGCGGGGTAAGTTTAGATAAAACGCAGATTATCTGATTAGGCACTTTAATATATGTGTGTCTTTCACCTATTAAGCGGACTTGTTAATGGGAACGCGTATGCGGACATCCTGTTCCGAACTAAATAAAGCATTTAAGAGATTGAGTAATCAGATTGTTCCTTGTTCGTGTTTCACATTTCAGTTCTCATATTTTTATCAGTTCTGTGAAACTTAACACAAATCTGCAGTATTAAACTCGATGAAGATTTCACTGCCTATGTAACACTGTGTTATTTTACATTTAGCTTTCGCTTTCTATATTTATATGCTAAATAAATTTATTGTAATTTAATCGGTGATAGTTATTTTTACACTTCACTGATCTATGCCGCATTCATAACATGTTTCACGCCATTCATGTATGAGCATGTATTGAAATTGACATGAATATGTACGAAGTTACAAAACTAAAATTTAAAAGTATCAATTCCAGGCAGTTGTTAAAAGAAGAGTCTGAGTTTTAGATTGTAGATACAAATATTATTCTTAAACCTTTAGAAACACTGGCATAAATTACAACTCTTGCAATGCCGGATGGTCTAAGTTTTAGTGATCAACAATTCTAACGTTTGTGAAGGACTTACATAAAATTTCCAATTTGGTTCTTTTCTATTTTTTCTATGTTTAATTTAAGCCTAAATTAGTTAAGTGTATATAATAAATTATTGTTTTGTTAAAGAATAAAGAAAGATTGCTTAAGTATAAAAATCTACATGTTTTTTCTTGATGAAACAAATACGGATGTGTATATACCTATTATTTATATCGAACGTTCATAAATGATTGAAAGATGTTTTAATGCAGCAAGTAGTCGTGTCAGTAATTTTTATGTAACCAAGTTGGTATTTCTGCCACATGTGAAGCGCTCGATTGTCCACCACTCTGCTGTTGTTTACATTGTAATTGTCATAGTTTCGTTGAGTTGATACGTCCATTAAATTAATCTTATTAAAAATATTACGAAGTAATTTAAAGTAGAAAATGTTTTATTTAACAGATTTTAGTAATTTATTTTGTCAATTATCTTTTGTCAATTTTTCTAGGTGCTAGTATTTAGTACCAACTTTTCAAATTAAGCTACTGAACGGGAACTTCAGATACCTCTCAATTACTTACGAACCCTCTGTATTTATATTTTATTAGTAGGTAAAGTTCATTTTTTTTATTATATGTCGATCATATAAATCTGAGTTAAAAAAATGACATGAGCCCCTATCAAATATATAGAATATTCTAAAAATATACTAAAATTTAATTTCAGAATTCAATTTTTTAGATTCTTTAGAAAAGGAATATTTTTACAAAATTATTACGTTTTTGATGCAAGGTGCTTTTTAGGAGAAATATTTTTCATTGGTATTAAAATGGCTTCTAAAAAAATCTCCTCGTTCAGGCAACAAAAGAACATTTACATGTTTTTTCTGAAAATAATTAATTAGCGGGAATTTTTATAAGCCATTTAAATACATATTAATTAGCTTTGAAAAAGTTGCATCAAAAACGTAATAGATAAGCAAAAATTATTACCATAAGTAGCTTTTTCGAAAAATCAGAAATAAAAATGTTTCTCATTTGATGCAAGCATTTTGGCAAGCACTGTATAAACGTTTTTTAACTAATCGATCGATCGGCATATACCAAGTGATTTTTAAAATTTTTATCAACTTTTGCCTTTGAATTTGAACAGCATGTCTCAGCTTTACTATAAAAGAAACGACGTACTTTTCACTTAAGCTAAGACATGCCGTCCGGATTTCATAACAAGAGTTAAAATTTTTTTTTTTAATTACACGGTGTAATGAACTATAGATATTATCACCAGTTATGAAAGGAGTACATGTCCTGGATCATTGTCAGAATAATTCGCTGCGCCACTGAGTTCAAAATTCGGTTCTCGTACCTACATCAGTATCACCAAAGCGAAATTTTGGAACTAATTACGGACCAATTACTACACGATGAACAAAAAGTTGACATAGTATTTGGTATAACCTTAGAGCAAAAAAAAAGCAATTAAAATTTGCTATAGTCCATCAAAATCTCTCTTTGTTAATTACCTACCGCATTGAATCATTAATTTCCTCTTTGACCTTTTTCGTTGGTGAATTTGATATAAAAATCTCAATAAAATTGATACACCAAATGAGAATGACATTTTTTACTGCATCAAATATTTTTTTGAACTAAAAGAAGAAGAAATATTAGAAACTTGGTTTCGGTTTGCTTTATGTAAGATACGTCCTTTATTTCTAACTTCGATTTAAACTTCCCAAATTAGTTCTAAAATTTCACTGAAGTAATAACTTGGTCACTGAGATATTTTCGTAGCCAACGAGTTATACTAAAAAACAAAGCTTGTGACAACGAAACATAGTGGGTGTCTCAAAATCTATGTCTTTAATGAAACCACAGATAGTAGTCAAAAAAAGAAGCAAAATTTGTCATACAATAATAGGGAAAAAAGAAATAATAACTTCGGTAAAAATCAGTTTTCGTTTTCTAAGAAATTGTTTTAGTAACGCTGGTTGGCAATTTAAATGGATTTAAATGTCTCAGCTGTGCAGAATTGGTGCTTTTGTGGCCGAATAAACGCCGAGATGTGTCTGTTAGACTAGGTCGTGTTAGTCCTTCACAAAAAAATTTCGCCAGGATTTTAAATAAGAACGTCTTCACGCACACTGCTAGGAGGTTTCCTACGACAATTGCAATTACTTATTACTACTTTGTTTATGCTTATTTATTCAAAGTAAAATTTAAAAGCAAGCTGAATTCGTAGCACAATTATGCACTTCAGTTTTATTTGTTTCATTTTCATGACAGTACATCGACCTGAACATTGTAAACTAGAAAATGTTCATATTCATTAATAAGACGAAAATAAATGTTTACTAAAAATGGGGATAAATATTAATTAAATCCAAGAAACGAGTGGCTCAATTAGTTTTCGTCAGGAAAATTTGATTCTGGTTTAAAATAATTCGGAATTTTCAGAAACGTTTACCTACATACGCCTTGGTAAAAATTGCACTGTCATCTTTTTGTTTTGTCTACAACCCATAAAAAACTTAAAACAAATGACATACCATTTTAAATAATAAGGCACAGGTGTTTTATTAATTACTTTTAGTATAATGTATAGAGAAATCCAAATTCCAAAATAGAAAGTAAAAATAAATGTTGGCAAAAGTTTGATGTTGAGCAGAAAAGTAATTGAGTCCTAATTTTTCCGATAATCCTTAAAAGTTAGACATTTTATCTTTAAATCTAAGGCGTTTACGAAGAATGGTGCACATAACACAAGTATAGTGATTCAGTATTTAAACGAGCAATTTCCTCAAAAGTAGATAGAAAGATATTCGTCATTTTCGTGGCCTACCCTCTTACCTAATCTAAAGCTCCTGGATTACATTTTATGAGGTTAGTTATAAAATAAGATGTATTCTGAGGGGCCATTTTATAATAGTAGATTTGGAAAACAAAATATTCAAATAATAATTCAAATATTCCGGAGATGGAAAAATTTATGTATTGAGAGAGAAGGATTATTATATGGAGAGATTTTTATTTAAATCGTTACTATTAAATTTCATACTTTATAATTTTGTAATAATTAACGTATTGGTACAATTTTCTGAGAAGATTTTAGATATTTTTATGGGTTTTAGATAAAGCACAAACTTTTATACTAAAGAATAAGATTTTGTGAAAAATCAGAATATTAAAAAAGGTTTCGCAATGTTACAAGTTAGAACTAATTATAATAAAAGACTGCTTTTCGTGAATTTATTATTTCGTGAATTCATGTTTACGATAATTTTTCGCGACCTATAAGAATCTCGATACGACCCAAAGATTGAGAAACGCTGATCTAAATAATAGAGTAAATAGTCTCTCTAAAAGTTATAGGTATTAGTTCATCTCGTATTTACACATTTTTTAAAAAAATTTTAACAACATAAAGCAGGAGGTGGGGGAAAACATTGATATGAGGTTATTCAACTGTAAAATTCAGGTTTAATTGTATTGTACCGAGTGATTTTTTAAATTTTTTATCAACTCTTGCCATTAAATCTGGACGGCATGTCTTAGCTTAGGTGAAAATTAAGTCATTGCACTCCTTGGTACTGCTTTACACAAAAGCTAAGACATGCCTTCCAAAGTTTTTGTAAAATAAAGCGTATGAGGTAGATTGTATGAATACAAACTGAAATTTTATTAAAATTATTCTCGTCTTTAAATTGCGCCAGCATTGTTCAGAAGTAGTGGTGTAAGTTCTTTATGTATAGAGGACGTTTTACCTAACCATATAAACATCCTGTATAATGAATTTTACTGTACAGGTACATTTCTAAAAAATTGTTTTACACTTTGTACTCGAATTAATATAAATATATACCTAACGTATGGATGTTCCAATTCTTTTTATGAATAATTGTAATTAATCGATTCCAAGCAATCAAGCTGAAAAAAAATTAAAACGTCAATTTTAATTTTAACTCCAATAATCGTCGTAAATACGATTTCTTTTTGATGTTGATCAAAGGGCAAGGCAAAGTTGCGGGTAAAAACACATTAAACGCGGAAACAAGGGCTCAGCAAAACGTCATTATTCCTCAAATCCCTTTCGCATCGATATAAGCCATTACGCAACAAAAGTAATCGGCATATTCCCCACAGGTTGTTAACACAACACACATTTATTATCCAACAATGAAAGAGCTCGTTGAATTCAGAAACACCCAAAACTGTTTTCTAAAGAGTCGATATAATAAAATCTCGACTAAGTCCTGCCCATAAAATAAATACATACATACAAGAATCCAACGCCTTGCAGTTTAATCTGGACTTTTCATTGGGCACACTCTTATTCTGTCCGATGCCTTATTGGGCCTCTGATTTTTGGAAGGGATAGAGCTTGGAAGGGATAGACAACATGGCTGATTTACTGCCGGCTATCCAAGCAGGATAGTCAGAGTTAGTTACGTTCCATACGTCTTTCTAGAGCGTTCAGCATACCTGTATACAATATAGAATTAATTTATAATCACATTTCGCGCTAAACCATCTGCTGTGTGTATGGTGTTCCGGAACTTACAATTTTTTTTTAATTCACTAATTTATAATAAAATAAACTGTTGCCTAGATAAAGACTGTGCGTTAACAAGTGTTACAAAAACTAGTAAATTCTAACTGATGTTACTTGAGGTGCCGGTCAAAAGGATTCGATTTAACAATAATTGATTCGAGTGTTTTGCGCCGTTAAGTGTCACATCCGGAGGAAAGCTCTCGCCGGTTCAAGATACTCAAGGTGTTGCATCTAGGAGAAAACGTGACACCCGGTGTAGCGGTGGCTGGCATGACCGTGCAGGACGAAGCTCGGGCAATGCCGCAGACCGCCTCCACGCGCTCCCGTTTCATGATAACGGATATCCTGAGCGGACCTGCTGATGGCGCGTTAATCCGGGGACGATCCCCTAGTCCCGGACCCAGAGATCTTTCTTTACATTCGGCACCCTTACATCCAGACAGCGACACCGACAGTTCCGGACATCCAGACACTTCCAGCGTATGTTCAAACGGTAAGCTAAATTGCATAAATTGTATTTCCCATAATACAACATCAGCAAATTAAATTCAAGTGCTGTAGATTTCCTTAACTTCCAAACTATTCACCAAAATGATCTTTTTTTTTATAAATTATTATTTTGTCCTGTAGAGGATTTATTTTATGCTACAATTTGCTTAACCTATAAATAAAGGTCATCTGTGTATGTATAACAATGTACACTTTAATATTTTTGACATGTAATACATAACGTCACCAATTTTGACGTTTAACGCACTTTATTCTGTTTTAATAATTTCGGTAATATGCTTCTTTTAAGTTCCGCTTAAGAAGTAAGCGTACTAACTTTGTTTGGTGAAGGTTGGATGGAAAGAAGACTTGCTGCCAGATTTCGGTTTAAGTTTGACATTACCTTTTTTCACGTTTTGACTGAAACGTAACCTCAATAAAAGCCTAATTTACTAAATATATTCATGCCGTGTCAAGTTCTTGCCCGATTTAAATCTCCGTTAGTGTACATGATTTGAAAAATGAATTTACACAAAAAATATCTAATAGAAACACAGATTATAACAAAGATAATAGCACAGAAACATTTGTCATTATTTACATTCTTATTAACATGATTTTATTCAAAGCAGATGCCTCGGACACTGCAGCAGCAAATTGACAATTGAAATTGTCAAACAATAGCGAAACGTTGAGAATTACAGGACTTTTAAGCTGTCCGCAAACGAGTCATAACGAAATTGTTATACAAATTTTCATCGCACATGCGTTAAGTACGACAAATTTAAAGTTTTCTAAGTTTTATTCGCATTTTTCTGCAGCAACAGCGCAGAAATAAATTCATGCTACCACAATTTAATAACTTTATTTGTTTTTTTTTACGGGATTAAATAGTTTGCAAAAATGAAATCTAACTTTATCCGAATATGCAATAAAATATCTCTTTCTATTTTCGCATGTAAATAGAGATGACTTTTGCATTAAAGAGGAGTTTATTTATTAGCTTAAAATAATATTCGAAGACAACTTCTTTAAAAATAAAATAACATACAAAAAATGACTTTTTTTCATTTCAAATATTTACATTTTTTTTAATCTGACAAGTTGTTTTTGAGCTGAAATGCGTAGAAGTTTCTCTTCAATATGTGTTTTATCAATAAACTTAAAGTAAATGAATTGGAAAATGCTTGTGCACTTATTTTGTATACTTACATAGTTTAGATGATACGAAATTGCAGTACATTTTTTTTATATGATTATCAAAACGCTTAGTCTTAAAAGGCTCCTTAAAAAAATGTTTTGAAGTCGTTACGAATATTTAAAGCTCTTTTGCTTTGTAATTATTTGTAGGAAATTATTCCAGACTATGTAAAATGTGCAACTTATTAAAATTCCAATGATTTACACAGGAAATAGAAAGCCATTTAAAACTTAAACATTGGTACATAAATAAGATGATCCTTTCTCCTTCGTCAAATGCCAACTTCCTTCTCCGTCGCTTTTGATACATTTACGCGCGATTTGATCTGACCATGCGTATGGGTAATGATGGAAAACGAGTTAATCTAATATCTAACTATCAACACCATCGAGCAAAGGAAGTGCTAACCCATACTACATTTATTTAAAATTCATTTCGCATTTGGAGATTTTTCTGCAGTTTATTTGAAACGATTTTAAGTGTTCAGTAGGAGAAGAAATTTTAATTGTTTATTCGTGTTGGATATTATGCTATAATTCTGGCGAGTTAATGATGAAAGAAAAACTGATCTGTTGGTTTCATAGCATTTTTAAATTTGCGCTTGATTCGTTAACGAACTAACCAGGAAATTTAACGACTATTTAATTTAAACAAATTCAGATTTTGTGAAGCGTTTTTATCTTCTTTTAATTTGCGAAAAATTAGTTCCTTAGTCTAAAATTGACATTTCAAATTGGTATTTAATTAACTTGAAAATAAATATTATAAATTACAAATACATGCTTGTATTTCTAAACAAAGCAGTGCCTAGGTAAGTAGGTAGCAACAAAAATTCGTGTTTAGACACACATCGTCTTTTAAAAAGCGTGCTATAAATAGTAGTTTTTTATTATCAATTTTTATAAAAAAATTATTGTCGCAGAACCCTTCTGCATTCCTTAAAGTCGAATTAAGAAATGGCATGTGAAATCGTATACAGCATGGACACTGAGAAATGAAGATGGTTTAAGAGTAAACTACCCTTATTTTACAAGATATAAGAAAATGTCATAAGAATAAGTCGTTCAGAATTGAATATCTAAATTACAGCCTATACACACTATACATTAGGAAATACTGGTAGGATTAAAGTGTTCTCCAAAATAATATGAATAGAAAAACACGAAATTTGTTCTCAATTACTTCATTTGGTTCTGAGTGATTATTTCAATGCGTTCCGAAACTTTGTGTTTTTTTGTAGCACAGTTTTTGAAAAACACTGTATATGGCTCGGATTTTTACACCAAAATGTTTCTGCATTTATTTCAAATTAGTCAGATTCACTGCTAAGAAAGAAGAATTTGAAATATTTCTTTTATTCATACCTACATATAAATATATATATAAATTGCAAATATTCAGTGCATCAACACACAGATAATATTATTAAAAGGACAACTTTCCAAAATTATTTTAAAAGCTCAGCTTTAAATCAACACCTACAATACAGGACATACAGCGTGAACGCAAAATTATATTTATATAAATAGGAGGATACTTAGAAAATAACTAAAATAATACCAATTGTAATATGTTTGGAGCACCCTGTATATTTGAAAGTTCTCGTTGGTTTTATATACATTGAAGCCTGCAGGATATATTAGGCTTTGCTTTTTAATTAGTCACCCTGTATTTATTATTACTAATTGAATATTAATTTTCTAATAATTTCCAATTATCTACGCCAATCAAGATTTTGATGTATCTCTTGTACAACAGCAATTACGCAGTATTTAAATAAATACCTAGCTTTCATTATTTAATATGGTTAAGTTTTAATTTCAAATAAAAATTTCGTTAATTTAAATTTTAATTACTGATGGTTGTAATATATAATAAACTTGGTTTTCTCTAAGTACACAAATTTATTTCAATTTTTATTCAGTATTCTAGTGATATAGAAAATATTTTTCTTTTTTCCAAGACAGTCGAGGAACTGGACTAAATTACTCCTGAGAATTGTGCAAAAGTCCCATACACCACTTTGACGTTCTTATTTCACTTTGAATTTACTTTTTTTAAAATGTTAAATAAATTTAAAGTAAGACAGTAAGTAATATAAAAATTATGTATGTGTGTCTACGTTAAACTAAATAAATAAAAATGTCTAAAATAAAGAAAATAAGTTATTTAACAAATTAATAGTATTCGAAAATTTTAAAAGAAAATTACTGAAATACTCATATTTAAAAAAGACTTTGTACACATAGCGATGTTTTAGTTAGAAACAGTTTTTCTTTTTATTTTTGTTCCTAGGAAATTATCGGATGAATTAATTAAATCCTCTACAGGTTTCTCGATTAAATTGAAATACCGATTTTTCCATCAGGGGATAGAATTAAGAAACTACACCTATTATTTCACCATATCAGACGTATTATTAAATTCGCCGTTTAGCATTAATTCACTCCATAAATAAATATTTATACAGTGTTCGCTGGTATAATTTATACAATTATGCAGATTCCAGCAATTATAACTAAGTTTATAATTGCAAATAAATTTCGCGGTTAAAATGACTTTCCTTCGCATAAATTTTAATAATTCTTACACAACTAACCCAGAAAGAAAAGGTAAATTAGAAACTGAACACGCTGTGTGAGCTTGCAAGGAGTCCATTAGTGATTACATGGTGAATAAAAATTTATAAGCGTATTTAATTCCGGTGTTTAAGTTTAAAGCTAAAACGTGAATGACTGATTCGAATACAAACGCTCAAGCTATTTTAATGAAAGAGTCCGCAGAAACTAATTACGCTAAGGAGTAATTAAAATTAATGAAATGGTAATGAATGAATTCGTGTTGCATAACAACGCAGTATGGAACTTACGGCCAAACTCTTCGGTTTAATTAGCCTGTTGTTACAGTTTTTCTGGAAACTCTCATTCGCACAACAATCTAGATTCATATCCGATATAACTGAATAGTTATTTTTACTAATAAATAATTCGATTATAATGAAAGGTGGCGTTCCGCAGGATTACGGAGAGATAAAGTCGAGGAAGTAATAATAATCTGCCATTGGCGCACGGATTATTCTTCCCACAGAAACACAGGATTGCCGTTACAAAACGTCTTATTTCCCATAATCACGTTTTTGTTATAAAACTGAGCTAAATTGAAAACTCACGCGTAAAGCTCTTGATTATTACTTATAAACATAATTAAGATAACCGAAGGCAATTTATTCAATAATAGTCTTGCTTTTGTCTGAAATTATTATAGATTTTAATTTTACAGAATATGAGGCACACCTAGAAACTAATAAGATTGGAATATTTAGAAGAAAAAATAGAATGGCAATTTTCATTTCCTTAACTTCTCAAAGTCTGTAGAAAACACGTTTTTAACTTACTATTAATAAAAGAAAAAATTATTTATTGCTTTAAAATACAAGAGGAATTTATTATAATTATATAATTGTATTATACTAATTGCAGGTATATACATATCTAAGCAAATCGAACACATGAAAATCTTCACACTATGTCAAGAAGCGACTGTACAAAAGAAGTCAACCTTATTGTGTTTAAGTTAATTTTAAAGAATTATTAGAACAACAGAATTTAAACCCGTGTGAATTTTGTATCATCATTTCCAGTAGCATTTCTCTTCATCCATTTCATGAATTTATTTAAATCATATAGATGCAGCAAAAGAAGTAAGAAGGAATTATTTGTATTAACGTGAGTTTAAGTTTATTTAATAACTAAGGATCAATTCCTGCTGTGATTGCTTTATGTGATGCCTGGACGGCACTTTGTTCAATAGCTTTAACAATTGTGTATTGTTTATATCAATCTGTCAAAATGAGACAATCCGAAAACAAGGAATTTACAAAGCGTGATTTTCACTACTGTGCGATCCAAAATATTTCAATAATGAAAAATAAAAACAGCTTAATTCAAAACTTTTAGTTTGGCATTTGCTTTCTGACTCCTGTCAAATCTGTTTGTTGTTTAAATGCTCTCAAACATAGTAATCATTGGTCAGCAAGCAATTTCATAGTATTTGAATTTGGTCATTATGACAAAGAGTTTTAACAAACCCTTATATATTCAATTAGAAGATTTATGAGATTTTTTCGTCTTTGGTCAAATATATCTTGATGTTTCAATTTTGAAAGATGATCAAACAAGATTGATCGAATCAAAGCCCTGATTGCACCGCTTTTTTAAGCAGAGATTAAATTTATGCCGCGTTTAGAATATGATATTTAACGGAGATCCAGGATAATTAGATTGTGATTGATATTATGCTGTCATGTATTTACGAATGTCATATTCCAAACACATCTTAAATTTAATTATAAATTAAAGAGATAGTGTTTTATCAAAATGTGTATATGTGTATAATACCGAACGATCCAAAATGATTTAAATAAGCGGAGGCTATGAAAAGTAAAATCAGGGACTTATGCGTGATTGCAAATTTAATTATAAATTAAGTCTCTGATTTTACTTTTTATAGCCTCCTCTTATTTAAATCATTTTGGCTCGTTCGGTATTATACACATATTCACATTTTATCTCTCCAACACTCCAGAGGTGATTACTTGAATTATTAGAAAATACAAGGAAACAGGAGAAGATAATTACAAGAAGATTCTTGGTCGCCCAGCTAAAAAATCATCAACAGGCAGAGAGAAGACCGAGGAACGAGTTTTCAGAACAGGTCCCTCTTTTACTCTAGGAAAAGTTGCATTAAAGCTTGATTTGCCTAAGTCAACGGTATGTCATATTAAAGAAAATAAACTGGGAATATGGGCAAGAGTTAAACGAAAACCTTCAAAATACACTTCTCAGGAAAAAAGAGCACAGAAGGACAAGTAAAGGAAATTTCCAATCCAAGAGATATATTCATAAAGGTTCGTTTGACACCATTTGTTAATAAATATTATAAATTAGAAACAGTTTTATTTTGGCCAGATATGGCTGTCCTTAAATATGTTGCCCAAGTGATAGATAACTTAAAATTTCAGAATAATATGACTTTGAGAAGTAATGTTCCTAATGCATCTCAAACGAGAGGCCTTTGTGATTGGCACAATGCAGGTGAAACTTTCTAACCAGAAATAATACAAGATTCAAAAGAATATGGACCGAAAATAAGCCAATATATAGCCGAGGAAAGTGGAAAATCAATTATGGTTCCACGCTTGGAAAATAAATTCAATTAAAAAGCATTCTTTGTAAAACAAAAAAAAATCAAATTTCCACAGTAGGTTTAATTATTTTTAGATTTCAGGCTTCCCAAGCGATATCTATTAATTCAAACGATCTAACTTATCAACATTTTACTATCCTTGAAGGAAACAGTTATTTATGTAACACGTGCAGTGTCACATTATTCCTTGAAGATGTCATCTCAAATGTAAAATTTTTTTGCAAGATTTTTTTTTTGTAAGATTTTTTTTTGTATTACCGCTACGAAAGCATAAAATAAAAGCGACAAAAGAACGTACATTAAAACTCAAGAGTATCAACATATCATAAATGCGAAAAATTATTTTTTCTTATGGTGACTGTATGACAGAAAAGTGATCAATCAAAAATCGTGAAGAAAAGTGAGACTTTCCTCGTTAGCAACACTTCTCTTCACGATTTTAGCTAGCAACACTTTTTTTCATTCATTTTATTTATTAGCTTAAATTGTAAATGAACAATTTGTTAAATTATTAAATGTTACACCAGAAGATGAGGAAACTGACCGCAACGCAGACACTGACAAATTAGAATTTACTACTACACTTGCTACTGTTGATGTTGACGTTTCAGAGGTCGAAGTTTGCTTTTCAGTCGAATTACAAAAAATTTTCTTTGAAATTTTTACTTTATTTTCGATATTATCTTCGACGTAGGCTTCTGCAACAGCACTACTACGCCAGCTGCCGTGTCTCTTCAAAACTTGGATGTCAGTTCCACTGTTGGCCAAAAAGATCGCCGATGTCCTTCGGAAACAATGGCCTGTGAAGCTGTTCGGCTCCGGTAGCCCTAAGTACGCAGCAATTTTCTTTGGTAAACTGTAGGAGGTGTTTATACTAATTGGTTGCTTTGTGCACTTGCCCTGTCTATAAAATATAAATAGTCTGCGATGGTCCACATTTTTGGATCACAAATTCAAGTACTTTTTGTAAAGCTCAATTCCGTTTACTCCATCTTCCGATGTAACTGTAAAGACTTGTTTTTACTTTGTTTTCGTGTCATGTAATGTTATGACCAAAATATGACCGCAATCTTTTACATCATCCACTTTTAGTAAACGTAATTCTTCCGTCCGACATGCTCCATGCAAAGGAATTACCAATACTACTTTCATAAGCAGAAAACTATCATCAGGAGCTTTTTCTAAAAACTCCTTCACATTATCCATTGATAGAATTTTCGATTTTTTTTTGCCACATCATTTTGACGTTTCAGGTAAGCCAGCTATTTTTTTATGTGCAGAAATATCCACATTTTCATTTATTTGTAAAGTACTTCTCAGCATCGAGTACACTGACCATAGTGTTGAAGCTTTAAGAGTTTTCACCTAAGAATATTTAAAAGTCAGTGCCAATAAATCTTATAAATAACAAAGTACGCAATTAGAATATCTTCATTTGCCCCTTGCACATTTTTTTCATTTCTCTAGCCACATAAGTTTCCTCGTACTTTGCTTTGGACTTTTTAGGTAATAAACTTGACTCTGCTTTTGATACCAATTGTAAAATTTCTTCATTATTTTCGTTTGATTGACTCATTTTAGATGAACGTTTCTTCACAAATTACTTGCTCATATGTTTTGTTATTATCAACAAATGCTTGACATACTTTGATAACATGTTATTATTCTTCGACACTCTCATAATGTTAGCATTATTTTCGTCAACTACACGAAAAATAGCAACGTGTAGTTAGAAAAGTGAATTTTCATGTTCGTGTAAATTTGATCGACTCCTGAATTCAAATACTTATACTCACTAGAAAACTATTATTTTTCTAAATTTATAAATTAATATACTATTGTTACACTAGTGAGAAAAAGGAGGGAATTTCGAAATTAGGTGTAGAAAAGCTTACTTTTTCATACAGTAGTACGCTAAGCTCACTATAATTTTCCTGAAAGTACTTAAATTTAATCTTTAATATATACTTTTTATTAATCTCTTCCAGTTATAATTTTTATCATGTGCAAATGAGTAATAATGTCTGTTCAGTTTATTTTACAACCCGAACAATATCCCGTAATGATTATATGAAGATTACCTTCCCCGAAGAAGAAATAAAAAAGTGAAATGTATATGAAACGCAATAAACATAAAACTACAAAGTAACTGTATTTTTACAACTTTCCTCTAGAGCGTATTATAATTGTTATTTTATTGCATTTTATACATTTATTAACTTTAATGTTCTGCAAGAATTAAAAAGCTATTTATTGTTATTGCGCGCTTCCGCTGCATTGTAAATGCACGCAACCATTATATAAACATAGGAAACACACCGTTCATATTCGCCGGCTGCTTTTTCCCTCCTCTTTACTTTTTAGAAATTTATTTATTTATGAAAACGAAAGTTATCCTCAATTATGGTTAATGAAAGCAGCGCGTTTTCGTCTTGCTGGCGGATTCCGCTGACGCTTCACGTTCGTTCGGTACGTGCAATTACTCAACCTAATTGCCAGATTTATTTTTATTTCAATTAACTTCGAACGACACATTTTTCTAAAATTAGGTCCGCTATTATTGCGATATTATTTCTAATGTAACACGCTTGACATCTATCACGAAATTACTGTAATTAGTTTTGGGAAAAAATTGGTTTTTTGTGCGGTAAAACTAAAATATCCGCCTTAACAGTTTTATTGTTTACAAAACTAAAT
The DNA here is from genome assembly GCA_039766575.1 of Serrognathus titanus. Classification (NCBI taxonomy): domain Eukaryota; kingdom Metazoa; phylum Arthropoda; class Insecta; order Coleoptera; family Lucanidae; genus Serrognathus; species Serrognathus titanus. Next base: position 5,703,807 of record CM077911.1, read on the forward strand.
TATCTACTAAAAATCAACCTAAAATCTAATCTAAAATACATATTAAATATATTCAGTGGATGTTAAAATTTAATTTCTTTCATTTTAGATACAAAGGAGGTTTCGAAATTGTCGAAAACATAATGAATATCCTATGTCATTTTTACAGTAATGCAGAAGGGATTCAGAATGCTATCTTGATCCATTTTTAATTATTTTTTTATATACAGACCCCCTTACATATTCTTATTTTTGTAAACCACAGTTTTAAAATCATGCCTAGTTCACACACATTAAAGAAGAACGATACCATCGAAACTTTTCTAGGAAGTTCAAGTCTTAATTGCTCCTAATTATGTAAAAGTGTGTTCACTGTAACTTCTCGTTCTCATACCATTATATACGTGAAAGCTTAAAGAAGAATGAGTTTTTAACTAAACATAATTAGGCTCAGATTTTAGCCCATTGTCTTTAAATGATTTAGAGCGATTATGTAACGTTTATTTTTTCCGTAGAGACTCTCCACCGTTTTGCGTACGAAATTTACGATCTGTAACAAAATTACATGAGGTACCTACCTACAGACAATGGAGTATCGTGGCGCAAATTAGGAATTAAATTTGTTTAACTTCCGTATAAAAGGAGGTTATTTTTTTACTAATTATATCCACGCTTTGCGACCATTAGCTTACATAAATCTTTGTTAATGTCACCCGATTCTGATGATACTCGCGCTCGCTGCCTTAATGACCTCTTAGTTTTTGGTCGTTAAGTTTTTGTTCCACTACTAAGTTACTAATAATGAGTTTAATGAAGACATTGTGCCTCAACCGTTATCGTCGTTATTATTGGCTTTGCTGTTGCGTCTACTTTTCCCAATTAAGTCCTACATTCTTCTGCAATTTATTTTCGCTTCGGAGCACATTCTTAAAGACACCAAATTAATTTTTTTTTAACATTTTTTTAACTAATGTATAAATTTCGGAAAGGATATCCGATGAATATCCTTGATTCTCTCCACATATTTATTTAATTATAATTGTCTGCAACATCCTTATTAATGTAATTAACTTTAACATGCATATATTATTTACAAACTACTTCTCTTCATATTCGTTCGAAGCTATATCCCTATTTTTCCAAACATCTTGCTTCGTGTTCCTAGTGTACTCCTTTCTTTATTTGTTTCGGCCACTAATTCTTACTAAATCACCAAGTCATCTTCATTTGTCCTTTGCTTTTCTTAATTTACACTGCTTCGACTTGTCATACAAAACTTTACTCTCGATCAGGTGCATCGTATATTATTCGGTTTTTCTTTTCTATTTTTTTTTTTGTGGTACATGCTTTCATTCCTTCATCTACCTCGAATCACTTATACCCAACTTAATCTGAAATCCTTTTCCCTTCATCTTTACCAAATCCCCAACTTATTTTAATTTGCGTTCCTCAATTGTTGTTAGTAATCAAACTTCATTAGCTGAAGTGACTGAACATGATCGTTGATTAATGTTTAATACTCGAAGTTGAAGTTATGTTGTATCATCTTCAAGTTTGCATCTTTTCTGAACATTTTTGGCAAATTATTCAGTTCGCAGCAAATCGAGCTTTCGTTTTCAAAGGAGAAATTTAGGAACTCCAACTGCTACCAATAATTAGTTGGCATTATAAGCTAATAAACTTACACTCATAGAATTTTAGATTCGCTTATACTAGTAGTGGGAACCATCCATTATTATTCTATGAATAAACACAATTCAATAAATCGTAATAAGGTAAAAAAATTGTTTACGTTCTATTACTTTTTTCAGGACTGAAAGATTCCAGGTAAACCGAATGCATGTTTTATGCGCGACAGCGTTGCGTTTAAGGTTGCTTTCGCGTGATATGACATCCCATTATAATTTAATCAAATATTTACTGAAGTAATGGTAGTCTTTTGCTCATGTTGATCTGTATTATTGCGTTTGAACATGAACAACCGTAATCGAAAGGTGAATAAATAATGAAACGATTTGATTTGATTTCGATTTGTGTTATTACGTGTAACGGTTTATCACAATGTAAATGTTTGTAAAAGGCGGCCGACGCACGTCCGCACTTCTTCAAACAAAATAATTACCAGCGGCCCTCCAATAAATAAATTATGCGCGTCCATTTGTTGGCGCCCCTTTTTTTATTCTTTCAGAGATACGTTAACGCTTCGTTAATTTGTAGTATGGAAAGCAATTAATTGGTCTACATTCGGAATCCACGAGTCACCCGGAGAGGCAAAGGTGTTAAGTAGATTAAGTTCAGAGAGACTTGAAGTTGATCGGATAATCCCGTCACTTCTGACGTTTCAGTGTCGTGCCTTTTGTGTCGCTTCGCTCTCGCTGAAAATCATTACCGGTTTTCGAAACGCATCGGTTTACGACCGCTGCACGTTCACAGAGTGAATGACATATTCATTGTGTTATAACGCGCTGCTTAAAAATCTCTATAATGGTGCGTATTATAAAACAGTTTGTTAAAAAAAAGAACAACATAATAAGGGGAGAAGAAGATTTTCAAGCAACACATTAATATGAAACAATTTTCTATAAGTACGATAGAATAGAATCAGAATAGAATTCCAAATTAGGATGCCATATCTTGACTAGCATTTTATGTAAGATATTTTATTATTAATTAATTAAAATTAATTATGAATTAATCTCCGGACGACTTTTGTAGTGCTTGTTTGTCAAAATTTCGTTGCTGTTTATTGTGAGCTTGGTCTTTGAGAAAGCTGTCAAAGCGCTATTAAAGTTGATGTAGGTTTTATCATTATTACTTGATTTTAAAAATAAAAGTTGCCCCGTATTACCGTTTATGAAAAATGATTAGAAATTAAGATAGAAATTAAATTTTGTTATGAACGTTTAGTCTCGTGTTGAACAAAAAAATTTTCCTCGAAAACTGAATACGTCTGCAAATTGTTATCGAAATATTTAATTTGTTCAAAAAACTAGTCCTTTCGAAAGCATGAATCATTTACGAAACATTGCGATTGTATTTTTCTTGGAAATTACATAACGCTCTTAATATAAAAAGAAACTGCTGCTGATACAATCTCCTCCAAATTACACTTTTGTTTCCTGAACCACTTAGCGTAATTATCCTAAAACAAATATAAAGCAATTTCGACCTCCTGTACGTTTAGTCGGATTTGATATCCTTGCGTGAGAAACTCGTTCCTGGAATAAAAGAAAATTGCTGTGCCACCAAATTAAAAACGCACGGCAGCCACGTTCAAGGACGTCCATTTATACAGTCCGTTTAATGCAGTTTATTTGGCGTTTTAATTCAAAAACGCGAAACACCGGAAGTTTTCATATCCTTTAAAGGATTTATTTGTTATGCCTGCTCGAGTTATTGCTGCAACTCGTATTTCCGTTAATCCTCTTACAAAGAATCTATTGAAGTGCCCGGCATCGACTTCTTGACATGTTAATACGTCAGGAGGTTAAGTTCCTTTATGGGTGAAATTATTTCGTGTTGACTGTTGGCTGAAATTTGTTTGTTAGTGTGCCGCAGGAACGTTTATCGAATATCCGATCTAAGCGTTTCCGGTTGTAGGTATGTGGATTGAACTGAATAGGAAATGAGTTTCGCTGTAGATGTTAATCCTTATTGGGGGGAAAATATGTTATATTACTTTTTGATTTGGGGTGACGAAACTCACATTAAATATTCATGTTTGAGGAATTTTACACACTCGGAACTATTACCTGCAAGCAGATTATAACTTACAAGGCACTTGTATTGAATTCAGTGGATTTGCGTAATTTAAGCAGGACACGAAACCCGGCGATCAAGTTGATTTTTCTTTGGTTTATTTTCCGTAGGTACGGTTTTTATTACATTCCGTTGTAATTAAAACTACAATTAGAAACGTACACAATCGTCGAGCCATTACCGTAATTACGATGATTTGTGAACTTCGAACAAAGGAATTGTTTCCCAGTTATAATCGTGAATTAATTGTGCCCAAGATTAAAAAAAAAGAAACAAGGTGGTAATTTAAAATATTCATGTAAAGGTGGGAAAGTGACTGGAAAAGTCAGTGATAATTGAAGTTAATATAAAATACGTAGTTACTTTTAATCACTGTTCATTTTGATATATTATGTTATTCTATTATTTTGCTTCTCCATTGACTTTTCAAAAAGTTTTATTTAAGGGCAAGCATTGATTTTCAGAATAATTGAAGGGTCCAATGCAAAAGCTCGCTATCTCAATTTTTCCGAAATTGAGTTATGCGTTCAGGCAAGAGCATAACATGATTTATTTAGAAGAAATACACAGACACTACAGAAAAAAAATCCAAATGGTCTGGAAAAACAGAAATAAAAATACAAACTAAACTAGAAAAAATCAAATATTAATCTGTTTCTTAATACTACTTAGTTTATAGCAGAACAAGTCTAAATCAAAGAAAAATTCGTTAAAGTTGCTAGCAATGCGACTACAGCAAGCATTCATTCCATAATTAGTTCTGTGAGGGCATACCCAAAAAAGGTGCGTCGAGCGCAATGGTTTAGGAACATATCGAAAATTTATGTTTGTAAGCAAGTATTCACAGTCAATTAAGCCATTAACAATTTTGTACAGAAGTAGTAACATAGCATTTTTCCTGCGAGTCTCTAAACTTTGGAAGCCGATCAACTGCAAACGAGTAACATGAGGGATATTAACATAAGGGAAGTTCATTTTAAAAAGCAGAAATTTAACAAATTTAGACTGCACACGTTCCAGTCGTTCTATATGACATGAGTAAAAAGGTGCCCAGATTATGCTATTATATTCTAGAACACTACGAACTAAAGTGAAATACAGGGTTTTTAAAGTTTTAGTACTACTGAATTGGCTACAATTTCTTATAATAAAACCAGCCATTTTGGAGGCTTTCAATACAATGCAATTTAAATGAGGAAGAAAAGTTAACCTAGAATCAAAAATTACACCTAAGTCGATGACATTTGACTCCGAGTCAAGTAAATAGTTATTTATCGTGTAAGCATAAGTTACTGGATTCTTGCATCTGTAAAATCTCATAACTTTACATTTACCAACATTTAGTTTTAGATAATTATTCTCGCAAAAAGTATTTAAACGATTCAAATTTAACTGCGTCATGACACAGTCGTCAGAGCAGCGAATTACACTGAAAAGTTTTAAATCATCAGCGTACAATAGAACATTGCACTGGGAAAATATTGCAGATACATCATTAATAAAAAGTAAAAACAAGATTGGCCCGAGGTGGGATCCCTGCGGCACTCCCGAAGGAACACTGATGTTTCTTGAAGAAGTCTCGCCAATCTTGACGCATTGAATTCTATCACGTAAATAGGAGCGTATCCAAGATAGGTAGACGCCCGATATACCCAGAGTTTCGAGTTTCCATAGTAGTACTTCGTGACAAACACTGTCAAAAGCTTTATTTATATCGGTGTAAATCACGTCAACTTGGTATCCTTGTTCTAAGTTATTTAACACGTAGTCTTGGAAAACAGCTAGGTTGGTACAAGTAGAACGGCCCTTGAAAAAACCATGCTGCTCTGGAATAATAATATTCTTGAAATTGAAGAAGAGTTCATCTGTTATAATAGATTCGAAAATTTTTGGAATCGCAGAAAGTAAAGATATTCCACGATAATTCAAAATGTTGGACCTATTCCCGGATTTAAAAATTGGAAACAGAGTAGACAATTTCCAGATCTCCGGAAAAGTGCCACTGTCAAAACTTTTCTGAAAAATCATCATAATTGGAACCGCCAGTGAAGCACAACAGCATTTTAAAAAAAGATGAGGAATTCCATCTGGACCGCCTTTCTTATGTACATCCAAGGACATAATCTTGTCTTCAATTTCTTTCAATGAGAATTTGTGATGACATAAATTAACAGTTGCATTGCAATAAACAGGATTCGGAGCTACAACATTGTCGTGAATTGAATAACATGATTCAAAATGATTAGCAAAGGCATTTGCAATTTCTTCGTCAGTCAGCAGAATATTGTCATTGTAATACATTTCCTTTGGTAAGCCATTGGTGTTTCTAAGAGAACTGATAAAGGACCAGAAATATTTTATGTTGGTTGGAATTAAATGTTCCATGTTGGAAGCAAACTCCAGGTAACATAAGTCGATGTGAAATTTTGTATCTTTCCGTACTTTAGAAAACGCATCGTAATCCTGTTGAGATCCAGAACGTTTATACTTTGAATAAAGCCAGTTTTTTAAGCTGATTAATTTCTTGACGTGAGCATTAAACCAGTTGGGATATTTATCCATTTGAATCATTTTTTTTAGGTACAAACCTATTAATGCCTTCAGTTAAGATGGAATAGAATGAAAGAATAGCAGAATCAACGATAGTTGCTACTGTGATGAAAGACCAATCAATAGAGGAGTAGTAGCTATTTAGGCTAATAAAGTCAGCTCGTTTGAATTGAAATGTAAAGATATTGTGTTTTTTTGTTAACAAAGGAACTGAATTAGTGGAAAAAGTTGCAATTAAAGGTGGATGATAAGTATCAATTCTTGTGAGCACACCACTGGCCTTGAATATTCTCAAATTGAAGAGTTCATCAGAGAAAAATAGGTCTAGTATCCTGCCATCGTCATTAACGATGTCGTTCCATTGTTGAAGGTCATAAAAATATAAATTGTCAAGTAAAACTTCTTCTTTAGCGCTTAAGGAACCAGAAGGAATTAGGAAATTATCTTCGTACATCCATTTGATATTCGAAAGATTAAAATCTCCGATAATTATTAATTTTACATCAGGATGATTAATCCGTACATCTTCGACGGTCATAGAAAAAGCTTCATAGACTTCAGTAGAAGAGTTCGGGGGAAAATAAACTCCACAAATGATAACTTGCTGGATGCCTAAGCTGGTTTTTATCCATACGTCTTCAAATAATAAGTTGTTGCTACCAGGTAAAGGACGGGCACTTATGGACGATAACAGAGCGATTAGAACACCACCGCCTCTATCACAGTCTAGCTCATCATATCTACGGTCAGAGCGGAATAATGAATAGTTATTTCCCATTAATTCACTATCGCTGTGCAATTTGGAAAGCCATGTTTCTGTCAATACTATAACGTCATGATTAGAACTCAGGGAAAATTTTAATAATTCAAGAGTCTTTGTACGAAGTCCGCGGACATTCTGATAGTAGAGCGAAAAAAACTCCTTCGTAACAATAGCTGACTTGGCAGTAGGGCCAAGTTGATTTAGGTTTTCTGGCTCTTTTGAGCAAGTCTCTCTAAAAAACGATTGATGCAAGTTCCCGTTGGCCATAAGTCAGAATTCTTAACTTTATCAAGAAATTCAGTGGAAACGGATATTTTAAATGAACTATATTCATTCGGATATTTTGATATCAACTTGACGCATTTAGCGACTATTCCATGGCTTTTCAGATGTTGAATTACTTCCTCCTCAGTTGTGCTAATATCAAGACGGTACACATGCAGGTGAGCAAACCGTGGAGCACCCTTGATTGCCGTATTGGAAGCCGAACCGTATGTCAGATTTAAGTTTAATCTACGACGTTTGTTCACAACCGGGATGAAGTCGTTAGCATTGTCAGGTTCCTCAACCGTACTTGAATTATCAGAACGAAGCGTGTTTGTACTAGGTTTTTCAACTTGTATTGAGGGACTTCTTGCCGCTACAGATGCGGACGGAAGATTAAGGTTTTTTGCTTTGAGTTTGGGAATTTTTAGCTCCGTGTTTGCGCTCATTTTAATGGCGGGTTTTTGTTCTTTGCTTGTATTCACACTTGCGTTGACAACTCCGATACCGACATCTCTTATCTGTGGGCTAGAATTAGCAGAATAATCGTGTTTCTTCAAGATAGACCTCAAGTTACCAATTTCACGAGATAGATTTCTGTTTTCGGAAACAAGCTTAGCAATTTCAGTATTAAAAGAAGCCATAAGGGTTTGGGTTATGGTTTTTACGGCGTTATCAATTCTTGATGAAATAAACTCTTCAAGGGTTTTATCACTTGCTTGGGAAATAGATGTGGGCTGTTCGCATACCTGGACTTTATCTTTCAATCCCATCGAAGAGGTTAAATTTCCCAGACAACTATTGCAAGACCAGTGTTTCATTTCACCATTCTCCTTTAGCTGTGTGTACTGCTGCACTGTTACGTTAGCACAATTGATATGAAAGTTCTTACCGCACTTATTTCTACATACTATATAATCATCATATCTTGAGATATTTTTCTCGCACACTACACATTCGATCGCCATTTTGTAATTAATGCCTCATCGTCTTGGTCCAATGCAAGAATCAGGTTCCTGCGTTTCTCGAGTTGAGCTGACACTACCTTATATAGTTTCAGTCATAATTTTGAACTCTGAAAAACTATGAGTAAATGACCTGTTTCTTTGTTTCCTGTAAAATTAGTAAAAGTAAAGGTTTTTCCATTAGACTGTAAGAGACAACCGAACAGGGAACTTTTTTTCATATAGTATCTTCAACTGAACTGTTATTTTTAAAATTAAATGTTGAGCTATACTTCTCCAAGTCCTATTATTGCAAGACCATAAAAATTATCGATGTCATTATAAGTGTTGAAGTGTCCTGGTATAAATTATTCAGCCTGTTTGATTTCTTTTACGACTCACTTTATTTTAAGATAGGCTTATTATTTACGCATAATTTTGCAGTATTTATTCCTTTATGAACCTAATTAGGCTTTATACAGTAGAGCCTGTCGTATAAACGAAAAAGAAAGTGGAGAACTATACTCACAGCTGTATTAATTCCATCAATCCATGTAAATGCTATTTACCGCTACTTCAAGAAGACCTCTTATTATTAAGAACAGCTTCGACAGGAGGACGTTTTATTTTATTATTTAATACCTTAACGACCGCCATTTCTTAACGGCTCTCATTTAACGATGTCATTTTCGTTTAATTAAGTATAAATTTCTGTATAATACCAGCCGGTAGTATCAGGAAAATTGATTTTTTAACGTCAAGCTCGTTTACTTTATCCGTCATCCTTCAGTTATATTTTGCAGATTAAATGCAAATTTGAAGGCATTTACATCAGGTAGGCGATGCAAAGCCGTAAATTTTTATGTAACAGTGTTAATTGCGTTCGCTGGTGGAATGTGTAATTTTTACACTTGGCGTACAGGCCTGATCGATTTATTGACAGCAATCAATGCAAATACATCAAGTTCTGCGTTTAAAAAAGTACGTCTAGAATGTGTTGTTTTTAATCGACATAAAACCTGGCAGCTCGTTAAAGTAAACAGCTAATTATTTTCCCGCATTAATAGCTATAAATTGCAATTATCATTAATAAGTAATTTAACGTTTTAGTTTTTCATGCCACGCTGTATCTAAATAATTCCGCCGCAGATCGAACGTATTGGATCGTTTTTCTTGGCATATTAATCTGGAGCGAGAGGCATTCGAAAAAGTCTATTAAGTTTCATACTTAAGAGTCTTAGATTCCTGCAACGATTGCTACTTACAAAACGACTGTTTTATTTATGTTTGATACACTTGATATTCAAATGATTCGGTCGAACACGCGAACAAACTGTTAACTAGTGTTGTTCAGTTTGGAAGCCTGGAATTTATTATGTGATGCTTTACGAGAACCCTCAGCGAATATTCAAATTGATGTTGGAACTACAAGCGGAATAGCATTTCGTGTTATTAATCCGTAATTAATATTTCTCGTAAACTCACACGTTTACGTTTTTTCTTCTGATTCATCATCATCGCTTTCCTTCTTCCACCATTTTCAGCGCTCCCAACGACGCAAACACTAAATATTTATTTATTACTTACACTTGTAGCTGTTAAACTAACTAACTAATTACGTTTACCTAATAAGAAATCGCATATTTATGCACGTTTGAATTATTCAATGTGTTACGTATTTTTTAAGTGGTATTAATTTGTTTTGTCCTTGGTATTTAGATTTTTTTGTACTTACGTTTATTAGTCGTTAAAAAGTTGATGCAGGTTCTGCGAAATCTAATTGAAAATCAAGTTTCCAATACCGGAAGTATACGCGGAAAGACTGGCTTATAAAATGAATTTTATTTAACTACATATATTTTACTTATTTTTTATACAAAATAATTCAACTTTTAGAAAACAAAATATTTTCAGGGCAGGTTGAAAAGTTTACGTCTTATAATTTTTACAAATACAGAACAAGGACAGAATAATTATTCGCCGAATATCTTTCAATCTTCTCCCATATCTACGTTACTATTATTCCAAGAATACTGTTACACTCAGTTTATTCGACGATTGTAAAATCGGGCTTTAATCTTTAACTTGAAACAACTGATCAAGCTTTTAGATTGCTGTAAATGGTGTTTAGCGAAATTATCTCAGTTTGCTTTATTTATTATGGAAAATTCTATACTAATATTAAAAATTCACAAAGAGAATCAGTAACTATAGTCATTAAGACATTGATTCTGAGTAATGATGGTATGAAAAATACCCTGCATATGCACTAATGCAAACATAAAGTAACAGGGGTAGAACACATTGAATTTTTTTAATTGGATGGGTTTAATTCGATGGGTTTTAGATGTAGTTTTATAGATATGAAAGGTGGTACCCTTAATGGATTTTCTGTTCTGAGAAATGAGCGAGAACTAACGAAAAAAGTCTCATTTCATTTTTTTAATCAAAATAATTTGTTCACGAAAACGTTTTATCCTTAAATCAGAAAGGTATTCATTAGCTTTACAAATCTGTTTTGCTGATTTAATTTGACCGAATAATTTGTATAGGTTTTTAATTGGTTACCACCTGTGATATGGTAAGCAGTAATTTGAACGTAAAAAAACCAAATATGTAAACTTGAAAATCAGAAATCGAAACTGCTATATACGTACTCTTCCAGAAAGTTAGATTTTCTAGGAAAAGAAACGATTTGAACAAAAAGAGCAAAGTGCTCGCAGTCGTGAAAAAGTCCACCTACCGAATCTTAAAGGCCGTTTTACATTGACAATTTATTGATGAATTAATTCATGAATTTCTTCGTAAATTTATTCACGAACGCAAATTGATGAATTTCTTTGATCCTAATGACCGTTTACTGATTTCAGCAAAAGAATTTACAGATGATTTACACTGCCATACAAAAACAAATATCATAACTTTAGTTTTCCAATGTTGGTATGCCTGAAATCACGCAAAAATTGACGACAAATAAAACTTGCTGTAATTCCAAAAGAAAATAACTTTGGATTTTGAAAATGGTTTTCGTTACAACGACAAAATGATGAATGTATTAATAGAAAAATATGAATACACATAAAAAAGGTGAAGACCATGAATTAGGTTTACAGAGAATACTAAAAATATTAACCATAAAATTTTTGATTGTCTATATTTATAATAAAAAGAAATTGTTGTACTTCCTAATTTGTTGTTTTACTAGCGACCGGTTCAATTATACAATCTTCATCAGACTGCTATCATCTAAAAATTTAAAAATGAATAAAATTGAAGTAAGACGTTCTGATAAAGATTGTATAATTAAAACCGGTCGCTAAATTAGAAAGTATAACAACATCTTTTAATTACATTTATAAAAGATCAAGGTGACTGAGACAGGTAATTTATGATGGAAGAATAAGGACTAGTGAGAATGGGATAGTATAGAGAAAACTTGGAAAAGAGACTGAAATTAAAACTGTAATTTGATAAGCAACTCTCAATTCAAACGCTGAAGGGTTAAGTTATTAAAATTTAAAAATACAAAGAACGATAGTTTTATAGCAAAAATATTTTGAGGATTCTGGAAAAAAATTAATATTAATTATCTCTGGAACAAAAGCTAAGAAGTATTGAAATAGAATATCATAAGGTAGAAAATCTAGATACAAATATAAACACCAAGGGTATCATAGAATATAACGCCAATAATAGAATTAAGACAGTTAACGAATTTGTTCCGGAATCATACCAGTGATTGTTGACTGGTTTGGAAAATTGTAAAGGTAAGAATTCTCCGGTGACTAAGGAGAAGAGTTCACAATCAGGACAGAACTAAGAATAAGAACGAAAGGAAAAGGCTTGAATTTAACACAACTTCTGGCAAAAGACGAAACAAGAAATGGCCGAGAACGAATCTTGAACAAAAAAATAGCACAACTTCAGGCAAAAGATAGTTCATGAACGAAACAAGAAATGGCCGAGAAGAGACATATGTAAATGAAAAAAAGAAATACACGTACACGTAATTACTAAACATAGTTCGATGTCTTTTAGTCCTGGAGTGCAATCAAAATTATCAAAACCGTTACGTCAATGGCGAAACTACAGTGCGTAGGACCCAATAATGCGGAGGCGCCCAGAGTTATAGGATGCCCAAATCCTTTTTGTCTACGTTTCATTTATCCTTTTTCTTAATTATCAACATAAAACAATAAAAATTAAATGCACCAACGTCAAGAGCAGTATCGTATATTTTCAGTCGCTTCAACGACGCATGGTTGGAGACCAAATAATTTGCGGGGGCCAAAAATATGAAGTTGCGCCACTACTTGTAGCACAAGTATTATGTTCAAATTGAGATAATATAATTTCATAAATAATATTGCACAGATAAAAGGCCAGCTTAAAACTTAATCTTCAAAATAGTAAGACTGTATTGTAATACCTAAGGAACAAAGATCTAGGAAAAACATGGGAAATTATATGAAAAAATCACAGAGAAAATTATATTATAGCTCGATTAATACGGCAGTAGTTATAATAGTATTAGATTAGAATTTCTGTAATAACCACCTACGGTGGCGGTGGCGTAACTGCAAATGTCGCTCCCGCTCGCCCCTCGCAATGTAATAGGGCAATTACATTATGAGAGCTTCGCGTGTCGCACGAGGCGACCATAGTGTTAGTATTTGATCATTATGTGCCTTTTTTGTACAATTGTACATACGATTGTGTGCGGCGCTACAAAGATACGCCGCGCCGCGGAGATAAGCATCAATTCCGTGCAGAGATTTTATTGCCGTTTCCAATGGCTGTTACTTTATGGACGGCCGTAAATGTGCGGTTATGAAGTATGTAAATCCCGTAACGATCCAGTTTGTATAAGTGCCCCCTTATTTGCTGGAATTGTATTTAATAGTCTGTTAAATAAAACGCGAACATAAAGGAGTTACGATCTGCAGTATAAATTCGGTTGCGCTCTTCATATTTGGCTTTTATTGTAAGCGCGTTTCATTACTCAACCGTAAAATTAACAGTTCGTACGTAAGTTGGGTTAACGCTTTTGCTACTGTATATTTTCTGTATTTGTATTATAATATACAGATTTGTAATATATCCACACATTTGTACTTAATAGAGGTAAGGTTCTGTAACCTCTGCCTGTCAAACAAAGACAAAACAAATTAATTCAATCTAAGAAACCTTTTTAACAATAAAGCAAAGTTTATGAAAATTTTCCAAAAGCCATATGCAAGCAAACCTACCCCTTTTTAAAACTATTATAGCTGCCGCGTTTTCAAGAGACATATTTTTTGATGACCAGCTAATAAGATTACATACATGCACAAGTTGAGGTCACCTTACTTGAAAATTTTGGAGGATTATGTGTTCCCTTATTTAAAAAATAAGAGTTTTAGAATTTGCAAGAAGTGGAACAAAAAATTGTTGATGAATGTGCAACCATTAAACCAGAAAAGCTGTAAAATCCTTTTGCTAGCACGAGGAAGCGCGTAAACTTGTGCTTTGAACAAGCCGAGGGACAGTTCCAACAGATACTTTAATTTGGCTTCTTTTTGGTTAAGAAAACATTATTTATTAACATGACCACCTTTCGTTAAGATAATATTTAATATCACATCTCATAGTGAATTGAAAAGAAAAGAAATTTAAATATTTGTTTATCTCTTACAGTAGAAGTGCTGCATTGGGCCACACTTACTTTCCGTTTAGTTCTGAAGGAAAACTACGCATAGAATCGTCTCTATAAAGCGCTCGAGCTGTAACATATTTTCATTGGACACTTCTGCGACACACAGGAGTCCCAAAAAACTTGGATCTCCATCTATTATCAAATAGTGCTTCTATATGAATGTTCCATTTTAATAAAATAGTATCACGGAAAACAATTTGATTGTGGGTAAAGCTCTTTCTCGATTAAGTTCTACGTCTTATTTTCAATTTGTTCTTCTAATGTCTAATGTAATGAAAAAATCGTGAAACTTCTTACAGACTTTTCTTTTTTGTTAAGCTCCTGAGTTCCAAATTCTTCATCGGAGAAGAAACGCCAATTTTCTTTCATTTTCCGGTCTTTCTTTTCTTTTTTTTAAATGAATATACATTTATACATTCTTTTACTTTTTACCGGTTTATGATTTTCAAAAGTTTTCCGCCAGAGAATTGTCTATTTTTCTCGCCACTTTATTTCATTGCGCTTGATTTTAAGCTTTCTTTGATTTGCCTTTGTTGAATTGATTGATTGAATTGTTTTGCTTCGTGTTGGACAACAATTTTGGACATAACATTTTCTGTTTTGACAAATCTAATGTCCATGTATTTTATCTCTGTTGTGTACATTGACTAACAGATGAATAAATATTATTATTATTATTATTAACCAATTGTTTTTCGTTCACCTTATCTTCATGCATCCGTGCTTTTTTTAATTCTTCCTTTTATTTTTTTTTAAATATTTTGTTGACGCTCTCTAAACTTTCTCCTTTTCTTGTTAATTTTATTTTTAAATAATACACCAGAGAATTTAATTTTTCGAATGCTTTGTGTTCATCTTTTTCTACTTATTTCGTTGTTCTTTATTTATTATTCTCTGATTTTTAATATTCCTCTAGAGAATCGCTGATTTTCTGTAGTTTTCCTTCACATTTCGAAAGATTCAATTCATCGATGTTTGCATATTTCGAACATGAACGAAGAAATCACTGAGACCTACAACTGACACAACGGAACATCAATTAGTGAACGATGTTATACAATAATGTGATTTTTATGTTCTTGTACCAAAATTTTCGGTTTTTTAAAACATTATTTTATTTTTAGTTTTTTTTTAATTCTGATTTGCCTATTTTCTGAGGAAAATATTTATAAATGAATTTGGATATCCATATACATCATCAAGAAAGAATTAAAAATAAATTACAGACATGAACCATCCAAAAGTACGAGTATTATCTAGGGGTATTTTAATTACCTTGAACAGAACATGGTGGTGTGGTGAACGTAAGCCACACATTTCTGCTAACGTTTTTAACTTTACCTAATCCATTATTGTAGAAGTCTTATGATTATCTCGAAAACCATGGTTCTATTTCTAGAATGATATTATCTGAATTATCAAATCGCTGACCTCGAAATGACTTCTTCATTCACCATATCTCACACTTTCTGCAGAAAGGTACAGGTAGGTAAGCGTTGGTGAGATGGTCTCATCCTTCGAAAGATAATCAGGCTGCAGTTTCTTTTCCATTTCACAACACTGTCATTCGATGAACCGTCATTACCAAAAACAGACATCATTTCAAAGGAAATTTGGCTAACGCTATTACTCTTAAATGTAGGAACTTAATATCATAGCGAGCTTCAATTCTGTTTACCATGGAGATTATTGAGAATAAACAGTTAGAGAAACGAAACAGAATGACAGAGATAACCTTCGTTTGCAATACCAATCGCCTAAGAATCAATGAATCCAGATATTTCAAGAACTTCGTGGTAAAAATACTATAGGGAATGGCTAAATTCGAAATGATACTATGGTTAATTTTATTGCTTCCAACCAACCATATTCAGTATAGAAATTGCTAAATAACTATCTGTTGTAAAAAGACTACTACCTATAAAATTATAATAATGTATTAGGTCATATTACAGGAATGTTGTAAGATTAATCATAGGTATATTACCTTGACCATTACACTGCTGATCATTAATTTTCGAAATCAGTACTGCCATTTTAACCATAAGCGAATATTCTTTTGAATATCTTAAATCAGTTCCTTCGCCCTCGACTATAAGAATCTATTGTTATATGACGTATATTGTTCTCACTAATATAAATTAGTATGAAGTACATCTTCCGCAGATTACTCCGTCAATAAATAATGGTATTTAATTACGCGCCTTTAATTATCAAGTGGTTGAGTGATCAGCAACAAAATATTGGTTTTACATGAGCGACTGATTTGCCTCCTCACCGTTATGCTTTTATGGCTAATGAACGGAGAAAATTGCAGCGGCATCGAAATCGTTTACTCGCGGACATAAATTAATTACAGGTTGATTTACCTACCACTGATTGTGGTCTTCAATGGGAAAGATAAATGCAAATGCGCGTAAATCTTCCGCTTCAGAGTAGTCGTTTAATTTAACGGCTTGCTTCCAACTAACTGCTAACTACCAAGCGAGCATAAAAGTAAACAAACTATGCAAAACTGCTTAGACAGTTGCGAAGAATGCCATTAAATTATTATCATATGCAACATTGTAAAAGGTTTTTTTTTGTACTAATTATTTTCTTAATTAATTGTGCAACGCACATTCAATATTTCATGTAATTGCCAGCTTTGCTATCGTTTAACAAATGCACTTAATAAATAAATACAGGAAAGGAAATATTGAAAAGTTGAATTGAAGTCTTCTTAAACCACTTTTCTCTACTTCAAACATATAATATTAAACAAAAACTGACATTCCTCGAAGATCAAAATTAATAAAATTGTATGTATATTATTCCTAAAGAAATTCTTGATAAATTCTATTTAGTGAAGTTCTGTAGAAACAAAGAAAAACTATTTTGACACTAAACGAATTTAGAATACAAATAGAATGGAACTGATAGAACAATTTGAAGACTTAAAAGTACTGTAAAATGTTTCATTTAAAATGTGTACCCAAGCGTTAGCAACCGTCTAACAGCATGAGTTTTTGCAGCATCGCCGTCGTTGGTTTCACTGCGTCGCGACACGACGTTATCAATGCCCTCGGGATGCGCGTCGTTCCACTCTCTCTGATTGGTTCCAGTTTCCGGTGTCTCGTTTACGTCGGATTCGTTTCCCCTCCGCCCGAATATATCCTGCAAACCCCGCTCTTTCCGTCAATATCCGCGCGTCGCCGTCGGGACGCCCGAAACAATGGCCGGGATCAATGCGTTCTACACAATGGGCCCTTAAAACCGTTCATTAGATTCCCACATTTAAATGAACGTTTACGGCCGCGTTTGGGCAGCGTTTGCGGGGATCGATATCGGTAATTAATTCCCGTTTGGTGTTTCGAAGCTATCTCGTCAGATAGCTGAACGCGATAGCCGTATTTTATAGGCGGTAATGGGTGTGTAAATTACTTGTGGCTTGCAATAGTTTTGTTTTGTTGCGTTAATGAATGAGGCACTTTTTTTGATTAAAA
The DNA here is from genome assembly GCA_039766575.1 of Serrognathus titanus. Lineage (NCBI taxonomy): Eukaryota > Metazoa > Arthropoda > Insecta > Coleoptera > Lucanidae > Serrognathus > Serrognathus titanus. The sequence goes on from CM077911.1 coordinate 5,721,246, forward strand.
TTGCTTTTTTTTTAGTTGCAATAAACTTTTGTTTTTGTTTTTTGTTGACAATATAAAGCACACCTGAATCAGTTTGATCGTGGAATTGATTCACAATGAATAAATAATATTGTCCGTCTGCCTCTTCCAAAGGACACGCGACATGCGCCAGCGAATGGCTTCAACAAAGACCGTTCTGAAGCTTGTAGACTTATTTGTATGAAAAATTTGAGTAATCTTTTCAAATAGTCTTCATACAAACCGACAAACTTTTTCTGGAAATTTTCAATAATATATTTAAAAATAATTAATACCTCTAAGTAACAGTAAATGAATTAATGAAGTCACTGCAATGATTCCTTAACGATTATTAAAAATTTTTCCGCGACAAACTTCTAACTTTAACTCGAACATGATCAGGTTCTAGAATACTTTCCAATGTTATAAAATTTTTAATAACAGTTCATACAGGGTGCACATCTTAAAACTAAATTCTCTATTAGTTTTATTAATTTTCGATTGTTTTCAACGCGCTTTTTGTTAAAAACGAAAAGTCTGCTAGGCATCCTTTTCGTATACACATGCATCTCCTTTTGCTTTAGAATTTGAAGAAAGAAAAATGAACAGGTTTGTTCGATAATATTTTTAAACATATGAGTAAATTAATTTAAATATTTTCGAAACCGCCACAATATTGTATATAGTATTACGAAAATTTGATGCGCTTTTAAAAATTTTCAAAAAAAGCTTTGTCCTTCAACTTCCATAAGATATTATGAATTAGATTTAATTAAAGAATACAAAAAAAATTTAAATTACATCCTTTTATAACTTCATCCTTCAAAATGTGATTTACTTATTTAAAAAAAAAAGTTTTCCGCCTTATTATTAGAAAAAATTATTTTTCAACCTTGTTAGGAAGAAAACATTCCGAAATGCGTTTAATAGAAGTTTGTATCGGTAGTCAAGATTAGCGTCACCTGAGTATAAAAGGGTTAAACCCGAACTATTGTTGATAAATTGATTTCACGGCTTATTGTGCGCGGCCTAATAAGAAAAGGGCATTGCAACCTTTACCGTTTGCTTAACAAAACCATCACCGTTGGCAACTGAATGACAAATCGCCCTGCCCCGTCGCTGAAATGAAATTGGCTTTTAAGCGTCATTTCAATAATCGACAATGGAAACCGTAAAATTATTAATTTTCGGGCAATGTTCCATAAATTGTGTTAACTCAGAAAATTCATCAAAGTTTAATCAACACGACCGATAAATAATTTGTTTTACAAAATATAATTTTCCTTTTTTCTTTCCTTCCGCTTTCTCCTTGAAAAGCCTGAATTAACCTGCGATTATAAATTCGAATCGTTTACCAAAAATATAATCTATGCAGGAAGGCATTGAAACAGCTGTTGGTTTGAATCGTCTGCCAAAGAAGATTTTCCTCAATCCAAACAATCACATTTGACTTTGATAAATCTTACACAGGTTACTTTAAGGATTATAATAAAAAAAACTAGTAGCTAAATTGGAAGAAAATCACCAGATCAAGTATAAATAAGTGTTTAAAACGATTAATATAAAAAATATATATAAAGGATCTTGAAATATCAAGGATACCTTGAAGATAAAAACACTTCAGCAGATCCTCAGTTATCCGAAATAACTGGCCTTCATTCGGATAACCGAAAAGTCTGAGGTTATGCCAAGAAGATCAAATAATGCTTCAAGTTAAAATAAACCAAGATAACGTTACGTAATGGCGTAATAAAATGTACTTTTAACAAAACGGGCCTTGGATTAAAGCGACACAGACAAGAGGGGTTACTTTTTAATTTGTGGAAATTAAGTATGTTTCTTTTTTTCGATCTGTTTATTAAACATGGCAGATAATTTGGTCACAACTGCTTACACACACTATGCGAAATTAAAACAAAATTAAATTGTTTTCGGTTAAACTTTCTGCCATAATCAAAAAGTAAGTTTACACTGATGTTACGACTTTTCACATAATTAAGGAAAAATGAAAATAATAGTGATAATAATTGAACTGATAATAATTACTCCTTAATCGATTCGCTTAATAAGAGTCTTGGTAAAAGAAACTCGATTACGCTAATTAAACACACTTCCTCCTATAGTTCATTCAACTATTGCACTTATAAATTGAAAAAAGAAATACTTGTTTTAATTAACTGAATAAAGGTTTATATTTGACAGAAATTTTAACACAAGAAGCAAATTGGTTTAATGTTGGTAAACATTTTTAAAAATTAGAAATTGCCCTTTCCATGTTTCCATCATTATTTAGTTTGTCTTTATTATTTTGATAGATAAAATCAGAAATATTAAACAGCTTTTATCTGTTGCGATTATCATTTCCTGGAGAAAAGAACAAAACGCCTTATAATGCGCGTTGAAAATTTACTCAGCATATGACAGGGAATGTACAAAAAAAAGCAAAAAAATTAATTAAATAATTAACACAGCTTGTTTGATTTATAAATAAATTATTTAATTATCTTGCTCGATTAAGGAATTCTGTAATGAATACCAATGCCAGCGTTAATTAAATCAGTTTACTTATTTTCTCTAAAGAAATATAGACGTTTGAATACGTAATTTACTTATACGAAGCAAGTAAGCAGGAGCAGTTACTCTAATAAATGTTTCGTAATTTGAAGGATAATGATTTAGGAAGTGTAAACGAGTTATAAAGTTGGTATTAACCAAACATTTCGTTTCTTAGGGTTTATCAATACAAGAAATGTTAAACTAAATTTAAGGAAACATTTCTTTCTAAAATTTATTTTAGAACATACTGAGCTAAATTTAGGTTTTCTCACTTCATTAAAACAGTTCTTTGTTTGCAACTATTTGTAGTATGAATGAAAGGTCCTTCAATATCGCAATCATAAGTCGAATTGAGAGCAAATTTCGCGATCTTGAACATGTACGAGATAAACCTAAAGACGGACGTCTATCGCCTTAGTTGAAGATAATTGGAACCCATGTTAATGGTCAGGAAAATCCATATTCAACCCTCGTGGTAGTCGCTCCACATCTTAGTACGTCAAAAAATACAGTTTATAGACTTCTTCATAAGGAATAATTTCTTCTCTACAAAGCGCACTTGGGGTAAGAGCTGGCCGATGACGATTTTATGATTTTGATCGACGATCACAAATTTCTACAATGGAACGAACTTATTTGAATAAGAGTGTACCTATTTATATATCATATTTTCTTTTACATTTTTCAAGACTACAATATTGAAGACTCTATATGTGTGTTACCCTATTAAAATTAAATGGTATGAATATTTTCTCTGGCCTTTACTACACGAAAGCAATTACAAAGCAAATAGCCTTCACAGGAAGAGCAGATTACTTTAATGTGCTATTAAATTCTTTTAAGTGCGAAATCAATGCGTCAAATGTATTTTATCGACGATTGATTCAAGGCAGTAAAATTACATTTAATGCCCTCTACATATGTTATAAATAACTCCGACACCTCCGTCCAGCTTTCCCAGCAATCCCACATATAAGGATAATATGTAAATGACGAACGTCAATAAAATATGGAATTATGATGTACATGTAACGTTACCATAAATAGCGATACATAATGAAGCCATACGACATTTTTGAAGTGCACGTCGGCACCGTTTATAAAGTGCATCGACATCAAAACGTATATACAACGTTCGCCGGTGCGGTTTCGTGACCGCGCATCGAAAATTTCGAAGGTAACCAAGCATTACCTGGACGAGGTACCGGTAAAAACCACCGATCGGAGGGCGCTGTGGCCGCTTTTTGCCGCCGAATCGATAAGCACGCATTAAAATTTGTTTAAATAACTGTTTGTTTGTTTTGGTCGACAAAAACCGGCGTAATATAAAACGGACGGCAAAAAGTACGTAATTTCAATAATCTACGAAATAATGGGATCGATTCGATTTGGTTTCCTGAAAATCATCGTTTTACGTTTTTTTTTTAATACGGTTTTTCATCACGCGTTTATAAATAAAGCAAGTAATGAACCGTTTACAGACTAACTGTCAATTCATGTAGAATTTTTTTCAAAGTACCGTACAAATAAATTCAATGTATAATCCTTGCATTCTTTACAATAAATATTTCCATCTAATTTTTATGTATATCATTGATATTAATCAAAAAATAAATTGGACTTGAAAGATTAAGGATCTCATACCGGGTGTAGAATTCCTTCCCGAGACATGTAAAAATAAGTGTTCTCAATTATTTCCTCTCCAAAGAATTTTACTGCTAAATAGTTAAGATAGAAGTTACAAAATTAAAATTAAAAGTTGATTCTTTTATTTGTTTCCATCTAACATCCTCTGATACTGAAATAAAAAGCAAAAAGAAATTAAGAAAGATACTAAAAAATAACACTGGCTATGGCATTTGATTTTTATGTGCAATTTAATATGATACTTATTATTTCAGTCTGTGATTTCAGTATTGAAAATTTTGATTTTGGTTTCCTTTTAACATGATCGCATACACTAAAAATAAGAAAATAAATTATATTATGTTTATTTTATTCAAACCAACCAATTCCCACGAAGAGACAAACCGAAGAATTATAGAAAAGTTTAAAAATGTGCCTTAAAATGAAAATGAAAACCTCAATTATTATCAAAACGTAATTATTAAGCCAAACTGTATCGATAAACTTATTTTTCACTAACAAACAAGCGTTAAAAGCCAAATTTAAAACTGTGTGAGTTTCTTTTCACTTAACTTTTCAAACATGACAGCAATGATATGATCGATTAAATCTAATCGTTGTTCAATGCAAATTTTCTTGTGTTAAGGATTTCTTTTGCATGCGTTGCACTGTAATTACTTGTTAGCTGTCAAATTGCATATATACGATAATTTGTTATGTAAACCACAAATTTCCATTATGCATAGAACTAAAACACAATAAAAATACCCGAAATTGAACTTTAAATTTTTAGAAAATTATTCATTGATTCTAAGATTTATATTTATCAGATATAACTTTAGATTTCGTTAGAAAAAAAAACTGTAGCTAGAAGAAAATCTAAATAATGAAATATATTTAGTAAGCTAATTTTTTAATGTTTTTAAGTTTTGTTTTGAGAGTCTTTTTACTGCGATTAAAAACATATTTTTATTAAAATCAAGTTTTCTTGCCAGATGAAAATTATGAAAATTAATTAAAATTGTGTAACTGGCAGTATAGAAAGTGTTAGGAAAGAGTTTATACATGTATTTCGGCCTTATTGGGCTTCATCAGAACTCTGTACCTTAAAAAAAATTTTTGGTTTATTGAAAAATTTAGAAAAACTTACCCCTTTTTTGAATTTCTAAAATCTCAAAACAGAGTTCTGATGAAGCCCAATAAGGCCGAAATACATGTAGAAACTCTTTCCTAACACTTTCTATACTGCCAGTTACACAATTTTAATTAATTTTCATATTTTTATTGTTATACTTATGCACACATAGGATTTTAAAAGTACTCTTCATATTCTACTTCTATCTCAATAGCTTGCTTTCATAGTGCGTTTATTTTATAATCAGAGTTATTCAAATTATAAAATCGAGAAAATTGTATTTCATTTATACTTTGTCGTAGTGAAATGTTTTTAAGTGCAATTATCATTGTAAGCGACAGTTAAATGACGAAGAAGTTCTGCAATGTTTGGCAGTGTAGAGAATAGTAAATTCAGTTGTAAAAGCAGTTCTCATGTTGAGTTCCCTGAGGAATACAGGAGTTCACGGGACATAAGGTCGCCTAAACCCAACAAACTTATCCACTTTGCGAGACCCAATGCGTCTCACGTTTCCGCCGTATAAAACATTTCTCCGGGAAATGTGTTTTTCATTTTACGAGATTTTTTATTTACGTTCGCAATGGGAACTTAAGGCGGAAGAAGTTGCGCCCATCAGGGAGCACTTAGAGCCGTAATGAATTTCATTAAATTCTAATTTGCCAGTCGATAACGCGCCGTTTAAACATCGTGCTTTGCACAAATAGATAACGAGATTTAAATTATGCGTTTTGTTCGGGGAACTGCCGTGTGTTATGTATGCACGTCCTGCAATTTTCTTTAAAAGTGTCGTTAAAAAAATTGTGGAGATATTTCGCGTCGTTAACTCCACAAATTGTGTCATTGTGATTCATGCAAAATTACACCGTTTTGATCATAAACGTATGAGCTTAATAAAATACATTTAACACCAAATTACCCATTTTCAACAATTTAATAATATTACATTTAGTCGTGACTTTAGAACTTTAATCTCATGTTACATGCACAATGATGTCACCAACTTTTAATTCTTTTCTAAATTCAAAATCTCTTAAGCTCTTAAGAAGCCCATCAGTTTCACATTACCTTTTTGTTATTATTATTAAAATAAAATGTCTTTGTTGTTACATGCTACTGTGTTTGGAGAAAAAAATTTAAATTGCAAAACAGAAGTAATTTAACATCATGTTTTCAAAAATGTAATGCCACCGGTTCTGACACACATATAATTTCCTCAGAAGACATATTTAACTTTTGTCAACTGTACGCCAACGTGTTTTAAATTTAGAAGGTTAAACTCAAACCCAAACATAAATTTCAAATTAATGCGTTGGTTAAATTCCATCGAAATAAATGATTTAGAATTTCGATGTTGCGGAGATTTAAAGTTGAGTTAATAATAATTTTAATATTTCTTTTTTGATTTCGTTTCATTTATCTGTGAGGAAAAATTCCTGAATTCCTTTGAATTGAAATCATACTCTCTATATATGTATATCTACTTCACAAATCATGTGCATTTCAACTGCCTGGATTATTAATTACTCTTTTCTTTCGCAGACTTAATTTCAGTATTTCCCTTCCACCATTTCTTTCCATTATTTTTCTGGCGTACAATCTTTAAATTTTGTAATAATTGATCATTATTACTTTTTTATTTTTGACTTACTTAAAAGTTTCAACTCAAGTTTTTATTATCACGTACTGGGATCATACAAGAATTAAACTTTCCATCAGATTTTGCTAATTTTTCAAATGGCAATTTGAACTGCACCAAACCAAGCAACTTCTTGTTCCGTATTTTCTGTTTTCACGCGAAATCGACATTAATGTAGAAGTTACCGAATGCTTTTGCAAATGTGTGGGACGATTAAATTTTATCGCAAGTCTGCTTTCTGTTAGATACACTTTAAACACGATAGTTCTCAAAGTTGCCATAATTATGTTTTAAAGTTTAAGCGATGTGGATATTACTCATATTGGAGGTAAGATTTACAAATAAATTTTTTAGTGCTAATAATTACAAGAATTTAATAGTGTTACACTTCATTTATTCAATCCCGTATTGACACCGAACGAAGTGTAATAGAAGAAATTCGCAATTTAGATATTTAAAATAAGCATTTCAATTAATAGTCTTCTTGTATCATAACTCGTAGAGCGACAATGTTATAGCAGTGGATGATTCTTACAGCTCATTACTAGGGCCTGGTTTTTCGGTCACAGTTTAACTTTAATCATTAGTTTATTCTTATAGGTACAATGGGAATAGACGAAGATTAAAATTAAACTGTGGTCGAAAGAAAGAGACGTCCACGTTTCAACTCACCAAACCAATTGTAGACACATCTCCAAATGCCATTCATAACCGTAAGTGGCACTGTTGTGATATAAGGGACGATTTAAAGTCACAATATTCACATTGTTGATTTTAAAATGTTTCAGACTGGCCTATGTAGAAATTTCTAACAATTTTTCGACATATTTATTTTATATTTATGAATATGATTTCAAGTGCATCTAGACAGTACAATTGAAATATATAAAGGTCGTACCTATCAACGAGGTCATATTTGCCATAGCGCTTGTCGCGCCCACACCAAACACACGAACGGCCGGTGGTCCGAGATAGCGTTCTCACCTCGCGCCCTTATCTCACCCAACCTAACCGCCGACCATGTAGCACTTTCAAATCGATTTAAAATTAAACCTGTGTCCAAGATAACGGCGATCCAAGACCGTATAAAATTGTGTAATTCCCTATTGCATCTATCTTAATGTCGCCTTATCAAAATGTTTATTCAAATTAAGTATTTCGCGTTGTCGGCGCTCGCCCACCACACCTCCGACACCCACGAAACTAAAGACTTATGTGGTAAACGCTAGATTTAGTGCGTGTTTAGTTCACGTCGTTGTTCTGTGTGAATATTTTCACAGGACGTAGGTGCCTATCGCACATTAAAACACAAGTAATAGATCGTAACTCTGAACGCGCGCATTATTTATGCTAGTCACCGATCAAATAACACTTTGTTTAACATGTCACATTTATAAATGACGTTATTAATAAAGCGCTTTTTATTCCCCCTTAAATCTAAAATCGATTTTTTTTTCTGTCTTTTAATATCTCTAGAGCGGCTATAATTAACTCCTCGCTTTTATGATTGCGGAGGAACCCAATCGATATTTCGACCAACCGACAAAGAAATATGTTCATGATATTTTACAATTTGTGTAACACGGAAATGAGCATTCAAATATTTTCTACTTCACTAATTTTTACGGCGTGAAATTCTCCGCTTCATCTATTATTATAGAAGCCGAAACGGTATAAACTAGAAGCCGTTTTGAATGAGCGCCGTCCTTTTCGGAGATTTCAAAATCTAGGTGAATCAATAAACTGCATGGAAATCACGTACAACTTCCAACGAATAATGTAAGAAAACGTTTTCGAGCACTTGCCCCCTACTGAAACACTTTTTGAAAGGCGACTCGATAAAAAAGGCAAATACTCCCGATGGCCATAAAATCGACCGAGAAACGGACAAATTGATTTTCGATATCGACTCAGAGGAGCCGCTCTGAATGTAACAACCTTACGTTTTTGTGTTTCAGGACAAACCGGCGACGAATCCCTGAACTCGTCGAAAAGCTCCAGCGGCGCGATCAGTAAAAAGCAGCGCAAAGCGCGGACGGCTTTCACCGACCTCCAGTTGCAGACGCTCGAGAAGAGCTTTGAACGGCAGAAATATCTCAGCGTGCAGGACAGGATGGAATTGGCGGCCAAACTTAGCCTTACGGACACACAAGTCAAAACATGGTATCAAAACAGGCGGTAGGTTTCATCTTTTTTTTTTTAAAGTTATTTTGTTGTTATTAATACGCTTATCACACATATTAATTATAAGTTATAGACATTATGGTCTTTATAATAAGATTTCAATTTTTTGCATTAAATGGTGCACTGAGTTGTTCAAGTTAAAGTGTCTGTTAAACTTTCATCAGCAGCATCAAAATAAAAACTAGAATTTTATTCAAAAATCTACTAAAATGCATTGGCATTTCTAATAATATCTTTTTGATTGGAAACATACTTTGGAATTTTTGATGAAGGTCATTTCTAACTAGCTTCAAACTAGCACGTTAAGGTCCTGTTGTACAACGCCAGTTTATTTAAGCTTTGGCTTAAAGTTAAACTGCAATTGTAAAATTCGATCTAAAATAGTTATATTTACGATGTACGCACTTCCTTGTCCTGAAAAGTTGCGACATTTATAACAATTTTAATTATAGTTCTCTTAAATACTGAAGGCACCAAGCCACATAAAAAAATTTGCCAGCAAGATTTAAAAACCATAGTTTTTTCTTTTATAATTTGTGGAATAAATAACATTGGCCAACACTCTTTTGGTACCAAAGGTTTAAGATCTAAGTATATGTCTGGTACGCTGATCACAAAAATGCTATTTGTTTTTCTCTGTCAGCTCTAGTTTACGAGATATAAACTCAAGACTACAAAAAAAAACTTATTTATTTCATCCTTCTACATGGAGAAATTGTCGTCGACTTTCTTGAACGAATTTCGTTTGGGCATTTCACAGCAATTGCCTGCTATCATATATGAACATACCGTCTTCCTAATTATTTTAGTCTCAAAGACAATTCGTTTTTATTATATCTATTTAAGTACGGTCAGCGGCGGGCCTGCTCTACACTGGAATCTGTCACATTGTGAGGAAAGTGTTGTTTATGGCTATGTAACAATATAAGTGTCTGCTTATAAAAGCCGAGACAATTATTGATAAATTAATTAGTTGCCTTACTTAGTATCCATCGAAATTTCTGGTTTTTGGTTGCTTAATACTTAACTCCAAGAATTTTTTGTGAAATATACTGAAAACACGAACCATTTTTCTAGAGTTTTAATAAACTAACAAACTGTTTTATGAGCCCCAATTGGATATGTAAAAATCTGTGGGTATTCTTCTTTCATACGGGTAGGGTGAGTGATCTAAATGGAAGCATGTTTGTTGCCATTGTGGCAAAATAAGCATTTTAGACTCCTTTTAGAGCTGTCAACTAAAAGACGACAATCGCGCGCCTTATAATTTTCTAAGTCCTTCTACTTTATCAAACCAATCATTTCTATACTGACCATCAGACCATCATTTCTATAGTGACCTTCTGGCAAATCTTGTTCAAAAATTTTATTACTAGCCACTAACGTCATTAACCCATTATTATTCAATAACATCATTGCAACACATCACCAGTAGCAGATTTTGTTCTCTGATTATAGCAGAATGTAATTGTCACATCGCAGCTTGTTTCTCTTAGCCCTGATACTAAAATTCAGCACGCTCCTTTGTAAGATCCAATTCTATGATGCGATCATAAGCTCACTTTGTGTAAATAACTTAGAATTGGATAAGTGTTCAGAGTAGTTACCGTTTGAATCTGAAATATTATCATTATGACTAGCACCATAGTCTTCATCTTCATCCGCCTGAAACTGCAGCAGTAAGTGACTAATGCAAATTGGAATTGCTTCTGAATGTGCAATAGGACTCCTTGGCGAAAGGGATGTCAGGTTATGGTCATTTCTGGCGGTTGCTTTTATTGATGCCCCTACTACATTCACCATATAGAAATGGCAGTCGTCGTTTGTTCTTACCTAATCATATTTTACACATATGGTTTATCTTAATATTGATTTTCAGTGCTGTTTCACTGCATATTCCCCACAAATGTAACAAAATTTTGATGGTTAAAGTTGTCCATAATTAGGTATTATAATCGAGTAAAAATTGTGTACTTCCTAATTAAAATCTTTATTAAATTTAGCGACCGGTTTCGATGTGTAAAGTTACATCTTCATCAGGCTGCTATCGTCAAAATAAAAATGAAAAATTGAAGTAGACAATCATTGGAGAGAAGAACAGGATATACTGAATTGAAATTCTTAGCGAATGATTGTCTACTTCAATTTTTCATTTTTATTTTGACGATAGCAGGCTAATGAAGATGTAACTTTACACATCGAAACCGGTCGCTAAATGTAACAAAGATTTTAATTAGGAAATACACAATTTTTACTCGTAACAAAATTTGTTAGACTTATTTAAATGCCTCAAGTTGATACCCATCACAAAAAAATTATAAATCTAAGACGTAATTGTTCGTATGCTATTTCTTCGATTAAAACTCAAAAAGCAGGATATTAGGATAGTGCTAAAACTAGAGCTGACAGATGCCAACCAATCCCATTAATGAATAATATAACAATATCTTCCTCATCGACATTTAATTTGGTATAAACTAAACCACACCAAATATTATTATTAGTTTAAACCTATGTAATATTCAGCGCTTTTCATAAATTCATATATATGGAAATTCATTATATTTCTGGAAGACTAAAATTTACATTAGTACCCATGTTGCAAAGTATATTTTTGCACAAAAAGCACATTTAAAGTTTTATTCTTACACTAAACAAGAAAGAAACAGAAATAAATTATGTTTATTTGTTGAAAACTCAATGTAACAAAAAATTGTTTTTTAAGGCACAATTTATATTTTCCGTGAAGAGTTAGTGGTGTTTTACTTAACAAATACAAAACTGAGAATGAAACAATATTTGTCTTTCAAGATTTTATGACAATTTTGAATTTTGAAGCCGTAGAAGAAAAAAAATCGAAGAAAAGACATTTTCGGTCATTTTTTTTTTGTAAAATATTGTCTTTAGACATTGTACACTTAATATTGTTCGACTACATCTGTCCTACAAGAAAATAAATAAAACTTTTTGAAGTATTACAAATTTTAGTTCTTGAGACATTTTCCAAGTTTACCGTCAAATTTTAAAAGATCAACTAGATATGTTTGTGTTGTTTTTTGTTTTAGTTGAAATACGAATTTTCCATATGGTACATACTTTATGAATGGCACTGTATGTTTTTTTACCTGCATTAGATATCACTATCTTCCACATTTCATTACGTAATACTTTTTTTTAATAAAGCTAGTGCGATAGTATCATCCGTATTTGCGAGAACTGTGCATATTTTGAAATACATTTTTCTATTAATTTTTCTTCGTGAATTTCTCATTATATTAAAAAGAATGCATGGATTTAATACCATTAAAAATATTCTGAAGTGCTAGATTATTACTTTTACAGCAACGATGAAAAATTCTCTCATAACTAATAAATAAACATATTTCCTGAACGAAAAGCTTTAAAAACGATTAAATCGTTTTTAAAATATATCCACTTGACGTGACACAAAACAAATACATTGAAAGCTAACGCGTGGAATGTGGGGCGAAAAAAAAGGCAGCGATATTAAAAACCCCCATTAGCAGTTTTATAAATTACTCTTTTAGTGTGATAAACTACACCGTATTATTAAACAAAAAGCCCGCAATGCAGCTTTCATATAATAACCGGAAATATACGAAGATACGAGCATCAAGCGCTGGGCAATTTACGAAGCTTTGTCCTATATAAAGCTAGCATACACTGGATGTTACATATTTATATAAAACTGGGTTCACTTTTGTATGGAGTAATTTTTGCCAGCAAGGATTAATTTTAGCGAAGACTTAATTGAGTCGGCGGTGCTCCGGTCGAGTTTTGATTTTCACATTACGACTTGAACGCGCAGCAACGCAATCGATATAATTTCGAAAAGAAAAGAAAAAGAACTGAAACAGGTAACTGCACATTTCAATAAACGAAGTCGAGATAAGATCACCGTATTTCGTGATCAGTGCTCGAGCTAGTGAATAAATGCATGATTTATTTACTTCGGCATCGCGAGCAATATTTATCTTTAAGACGTACGGTCTTAAGGTGGAAATTGCTTTTGCCACCAGTGTTGTATCGTATGCCACGCAATATAAGGCAATTAGGAGTAATTTCCACTCGTACTTTGTAAACTGCACATTTTCCTGTCATGTTATATTTGCATTCTGCACGAATATCACTGTGCGAGCGATACCAAAGCGGAGAATTGTAAGAAAACGGTTTTTACCTCTCCGAAAATTCTATTTCAATTCTTTTCACTAGTAACCTCATGCAAATTGAAAGAATAACTTTTGTAATGAAGGAAGAAGAATCTGAATTAAACTCGGCTATTTGTTTTAGATAGAAATAAGATAAGGATTAATGATCAACTGATAATGGTTATTAAATCTATGTCTAACAATAATGAATTCATAACTAAATTTTACGTGACATTTTCGTCCTCTCACAGTTTACTTACCGTGATGCTAAGATAACACTGACATCAGGATAATTACTGCATTTTCTCGTCTATTGAAAATTATCACAAAATTATTAATTGTAATTGATCGGACAGTTTATAAAACTAATTTAAAAGTCGACGTTTCGCTGTACTTGACAGGATGAATAAATATTTACCTTTAGGCATTTAATAGGTGTTCTATTTGATAGGTGTTTGGAGCACGCTAGTTGACGTCGTACTTAACGTCAATCTCAAACCGTTATTAATAGTAATGCGTCTTTATTTGAAGTTAATAATTGCCAACAAGTCACTAAACTAAGTCTACTTACATAAATATTTACAAGATAATTACAGGAGCACATGTTGATTAATGTTAGGTAAAACTTGATGCAAAATAGGACCGTAGCGTGCTGTATCAATAACTTAAAGACAGTGTTGTAATTTCCGATTTTGTTAGGCAAGGGTCTCTCATTCTAAGGGATTTAAGATGCCAAACTCAAGTGATTAATTTATTGCATCCAAGTAAGGCTGAACGACAATATTAACAACGGACAAAACAACGAATGTAACCACGTGAAACCCTTAAGGATGTATTTGTGAAACGATAAAGTGACGATGTAAACGATTTAAATTTAATACGAAGCTTAAAACAAAACAATAAACTATATACTACCAGTAGCTCTAATAAAGTGATTATGCTTAGGGGGGTAATGAGAGCCAGCCTGATTTAGGTATAACTAACAAACGAAAAAAACTGAAATTTGGTGAGCAGTATCCCTTCCGATCCAAGCCGCATGGAATATCCATTTATCGCAAAAAAAAGAATGCGTATTAATGGCATTGTGCACATGTTGTAACTCAAGTCTTGTGTTGTTATTTTTCATCATATTTTATGTTTCTAATGTTTTGTTTCTTGTTTATCTATGCTTTTTCCTAATAGTCATACTTAAAATATTAATGCCATCTAGGGTCATAAAAACCAAGTTATTATTAATCACAGGTTTTATTATCACTGAAATTACAAAAGTGTGTTTTCTTGTTGAAGATGCCGAGGTCTGGTAAAAAAACAACACAGTAAGCTAATTTGGATATGTGATTTTTGCACCCAATATTTGAACAAATTTCTTAAAGTACTTTTATTATTGTTTTCGTATTTTTCTCAGTATTAAATTTTACGTTGTGTTACGAAAGAAAAGTGTATTACTTATTTTGTTTATTTTTTATTTCAGTTTACTCGTTAACTTTTCTTCTTACACTCTCATCAATATATTTTTATAATAATTATGTTCTCAGAGAAACAAAAATCGCAAACTGCTAGCTTAAAGTTGCTGGTCTGCTATAATTTTGTTGTTTTTAGTAGCATTAAACTACTCATACATATTCCCTTTGTAAATAAAAATACTTCCTTACACACGCTGAATACTAATGTAAAATGAATTTGTGATAGTGCTTCTTAACAGAGCGATCAGCTATTTTTATTTTTTCCTTTTGATCTTTTTTAAAGCAACATTCGCTAGTAGTCACGCGTTGATTAATTATCTGCACTGTAGGTACAAGACTATTAAAAGCAATTACATTTCATCAAAAGAAATAAAAATAGTAATTTTCATCAAAAGCCAGGGAAGTAAAAATACAATGATGATTAATTACCACCGCAATAATTGCAAATTACAACTAGAATAATTACAAACACTAGCTTTCTAGAAATGTAGGTAGGCACACGGCTCCAACAACGCAACAACAGCAAAATGGTAAGACGATAAATAATGCGAACCTTATTCGACTCTGTCAGAGATTAATTACGGAACTGGGAATATCTTTCTGTTCAAGATTTCATACACACAGCGGCTACGCCAAATTGCATTATCCAGCGCTTGCATTCAATTACGCGTTAATTATTAGTAATTAGATCGATAAATTACACTTGCAAATGATAGAATAAATTAATTCCGCACGTAAATTACAGCGCTATGCAAACTACCGCAATTTCGTCTGTTAATAATAATAAATCGAGCGGCAAAAAGAATTAATAGCCCACCTCTGAACGGCGCTTGTGTCCTTAAGGGGGTTGTTCTTAACACGTTCGGAAAATTTTAATTAGGTTACACACATACAAGAAAAATTCAGATAATCGCACTCAATTATGAATGTTTTTCTTTTCCTTAAAACTGTTTTAGACTATCCTATTTCTTATACAAGATTTGGTTCTATTTCTACAATAAAAATTCAGAACAAGATATTTTTGGGCTGCAAATATGATTTGGAGAAAGAATGCGTTCTATTTTCCCAAATAGTTTTTAATTCAATTTAAATTTGGTTACAAATTACTGTACAATAGAAATTGAGTTGTATTAGAAATAGGGTAGTGCAGTAAAACGGTTTTCAGACAGTGAAATGTAAACGAAACTAAAAATTTGCAGACGTTTAAAATTATGACAAAAAAATATTTAACAACTGTCATTTTGTAGAACATTCATTCACTTACCAAAAAAAAAAATAACAATAAAAGCCCTTAGACGTCGCTTGACAAATAACTAATATAAATTAATAATAACATATGCAGACAGCACAATAGTTTAAAGACATACCGGACTGAAAATAAATGACATGCCGCGAGTAAGCTCCCCCTGTCGAACTTGAATTTCAACAATGAGCTAATACGAGGTAATAGATGTAATTTTACATGATATTACAGCATATGTCGACAGCACATGTATTTATATTCACATTAGAGCCGTTCAGCCGTTTTTGTCGCTAATGTGCGTTCGGAATGTGCCCGTCAAACACTCTATTTGTAGGGTTCACTGATTTCACGAGCGTTTGTGTCGTCATACGACATTCTTTATAATAAGTACCTGGCTGTTGTGCTTCAGAAAAATAAAAATATCTTGCTCGCCGATAATTTTCTGTCATTACTTAGAATATTTAATACACCCATAGACTATGTAGGTATCTTGATGCTTTTACCTCGTACACTTGCACAGATAAAAATATTCTACTCGAATATTCAGTCTCGAAAGAAAAAACTCAAGTAAGTTACTGTATGTAATATGAATTAGTTACTAATCAAACAAACTACAAATTTATATAAAAGCTACAGCTTTTAGTTTATACTCTAGCTTAGTTTATACTCTATATACTTAGTTTATACTCTATAAATTTTGTATTTATATTATTTCAATCGAGAAGAAATAATTACTTTTTAATATAGTTTCTTACATAATGGTTGTAATTAATACCTAGTGTACAGAAGTCTGCTTCTTTGAGAAGGGGAGGGAGAAAATATCATCAGATAACGTCATTTTGATAATCAAATATTTAGAGGAAGCGTTTATCGCGATGTGATTAGTCACACTAAATTATCGAAACTAAAAGTACACTGTGGTCACTAATGACTGATGGCTTGCGTTTGAAATATTTCAAATATGTTTTCAATTTTTTAAACGGCAACGAGTGATTACTATTAATGTAAATAATAACTTCCATATAGCGCCGCACGTTAATTTTCTTGTTTCTTGAGGTTGTTTAGTATGTTTTATTACTTATATCAACTTATATGTGAATAATACATGTGCAAAATCTTCAGTCATTTTTGATCATATTGTGAATCATCTTTTTTTGAAAAAAAAATTATATATAACTAATAAGCACATGATTACGACAAGATGTGGCTTTCCCCTCCCAAATAGAGACTTCCACTAAATAGTCGACTTGTACATTTAGTCGAATTACTCGACTTACACTTTATCGTTGTCGATTAATTGATATTTTTACAAGCGTAGTAAAATTGTAATGTATACGATATCCTGGTCTGATCATGAAAAGGGTAGTTGTCGAACGCGCAGACAGATTTGTTTTTGTTAAAGTTAGTTTAATCTTAAAATCTGCTATTTCTACACGTGAAATGCCTCATATATAAAAAATCAAAAGTGTGTGTTAATAGATAAATATGCATATGTGTTAATCTTAATTAAAACATATGTTTGATTAAACAATCTTTTATTATGCACCTGTTATGTTAGTGTAGAATCACAATAATTTCATTTTACTTTAAATATTTGATTGCGTAATTCATTTTAATAAAAAAACACATCTAAATTATTACAAATTTTATATTGAAAATTAATTGACTAAATAAATAAACTAAGTATTCAGATGCGAAATCGATAATACATACATTTTTTGTACAACATTTTTTCCTTTCTTTGGAAAGGGAGAAATATATACCGACCGTGGTAATCTTTATTTTAAAATTCCATTTCATTTCAAACTACCAATCAAAAGGATATCTTAACTATACTAGTTCGATTGTAACATGGTTAGTCAGGGGTTTTCACCGGAAAACCTTAAGAAAATGAAACTCGGTAAACAATACGTCACGAGCTTACTTTTCATATAGGTTGCAAAGTGTTGTCTCTATGGATAAAAAGGAAGAAATATTTTAGAATCAGAAAAAATAATCCTAAATAATGGTACTCACAGGAATCAATTTTCGCTTGCTTTGTATTTTATACACTAATGATCTATCATCTTACCCCATAAGATTGAATTATTTGCGGATGACACGAGGATTGTTACAAAAGCGTCAAAGAAGGATTAACTATAAGAGAAATTTAATAGCTCAATGAAAATGTCTTGAAAACGGGGCAAACCAAAACGGTTTAGTAATTAATATAGATAAAACTAACGTTATATAATTTAATTTATAAATGTAAGAATCCCTCAACTGTAGTATCAAAATTCGTAACATACCTGCGAAAGCTCAATAAAAGTTCTGGGAATTTTGTTGGATTGACTTTTCTGGGAATTCTGTTAGATTGACTTCTAAATTGGAAACAGCGCGTTGATTTCCTTGCAAACAAGATAAACTTCTTTGTCTATGCATTGCGTGCAATAGCACATTCTGTAAACCGAGGGGCTGCAATTTACTTCATGTTATGCATATGTATCCTGAAGAATTTGGAAAATATATTTGCCCTGAGTCACTATAAACACTATCGAAGTGTACAATCTTTTTAGTTTCCTTCACGTGCTTTTGAGACGATGTTACAGATTTGATAATGGTAGTTTACCGAAACATGTCATTTTTTGTATCGACCTTGAGCTGATCTAAAGGCAAATGTAGTTTCACTTTGATTGAAACAAACAATTTGTATAACACGCGAGTGTGCTCTAAATCAGTTATACGTGCGAAAACTTTCAAAGAAACGTAGATACCCAACTTTTGCTTGTTTGCAACCATTTACCTAGAATGTATAAAATTTAAAACTACTTTTAAAAATATGTATTATTATTATTACATAAAACTGTAAAAGTGAAGGTATTTGAAACACATATAAAATTCAATGATATTTATTTTCGTAAATTTGGAAATGGAATTTTATTAGCAAAATAAAAATTCAGACAAAAAATCTAAAAATATATTCTGTCATCGAATTTGCATTTCAAGCTGGCTTTTGGTAATTGAGCGTATCGTTCAAGTGGAATTTCCTAGGAGGATACAGTAAAGGACCTCAAGCATGGCGATAGAAAAATCTTCAATTTCATGCAGATTTACATTGGATTTCGCATTTTTTAAAGGTCGTGTACATCGCACGTGAAAAATAAGCCATTTAAACATTAACATAAGCAATGGCCTTCTTAACATTGTGTGACGGGGTTCGCGTGCTTCGCTCCCATCTCGGTCGCTGCGCCACTCGGTTGCGGCAAAATTGAAAGTAGCCGTCGGAAGTGTTTAGAGTCGCCTTATCTCGGATTAATAATGTATGCTAAACTATCCCTAAGTGCTGGCAAATTGCTGTAAGAACTCTTTTTCTCGGCCCGTACATACAGACGCAGACGTACACGCGACACTCGCTAATTTATTATCAAACGGAATAAAAAGTACTTAATAGCTCGGACATGACGCGGCAAAGCGAAAACTCCGCCGGCAAGAAGTGACTTTTAATGATGCTGACAATTTCGTGACTACATTGTATGTTTTAATTGATTTCTTGCTTTATTGCAAAGTAATACAACAGAACCAAAAAGAGGTGAGCCACATGTTTTCTTATATTTTTGATTAAACATCGTATTATAAAAAAAAAAAACAGGAGACGTTGAAATTTTCTATAAAATCTTTAGTTTGAACTGAAATAAAACATTTGGGCCTATTTAATATCGAACTTTTTTTAAGAAAAAAGAATACATTCTAATCGATATTCAAATTCAATCCTCACAGGGTAAAATTTAGGAAAGCTGTCATGGCAACAAATAAATGTATTGACACAAAAACTTTGACTTGTTAAAACTAAGTTATTTATACCGGATGTTCCAGTAAGGTATTACATACGGTGGCCACCTTACTGGGACACCTGGTACGTTCGCTGTATTTCAATATTGCAGCTTTACATTAGATATTTTAAGTTAACAAAATTTAAATATTATTTTTCCTAGCCTCAGTATTGCAATTGTAAAAGAATTTGAGTAAAAGATAGGCATCAGACAGACGTTTACCGTTGAACAGAGGTAATGTCTTGAAAGCGCTGTAAAATACATAACAAGATTACAATAAATTATGAACTGTCAAAAATTACAAGCGATGTTTAGTGGACCGTTTTACAATGATCACGGGGACAATATTTCTCCTCGGTTGCTCCTGGAAACCGAGCGCATTTACATTTTCAATAGCTGCTATAAAATCATTAAACTTCAGCTTGATTTATGAGACCGTATTTAGAGTATAATTTATTTGAAGTGGAGGGACGAAAGGGTACACAATGGGGTGCATTGGTCGAAACGGTTACCGCCCGAACCGTAAAGTGGTTGTTAATGATAGCGTGTTTGGATAATGCTGCGGTAGCTCCTGAATTGTGTATATTTACAAGCTGTTCACATTGCGGTCTTTGGATAATTAAGTTGGGGGGTAGCGAGCAGGCAGCCCTTAATATTATGAAGAATTTCTCGTCGGCTTTTCTGTATCGTTTCGTGCTTTCTTGTCGTGATTTCAGTAATTAGATTCAGTTGCCTTTATGAGGCTTCGCTTTTCATTCCTTGATTAATTTAATTTGCCGTGGCGTGAACGATTTATTTTTTTTCTTTTTTCAGCGCAAGCACAACACAAATTCGATTGTATACCGAGCGCGAATTTTTAATTTTTATTGTTATTACTTTCTAACCATAAAAACGCGCATTTACTGCATAAATTAGTGGCACTAAGCGAGTAATTTTTTTTACAGCAGCAACATTTTTTAAATACACATTTTATGGCCGGCTGTTAAAATCTAGCGGAGCTGTACGCGCACGCACAGATGTAGTTACGATAACGTGCGAGCAACAATTAAGTAATTTACCTGACTGTTACTAATTTTAATTAGTTAGGCGAACGTATATGTCACTATAAATAATTTAGCGTGGCAATTACCCTGCATTTTTGTTGTTTGAAGTTATTCATGACGTGCAGAGATCTCTAATTTATACTGTTCGTTTTAAACGCTCCGTAAATGTTCACCGCGCAATGAAAATCAAAACCGGAAATGATGTTTTATTTTCATTCATACAAGCTGCATTGTTTGTAAGTTGCTTCCTCTGTGTTATCGCCATGAATTATGCGATATTTTAAATTTATGATGGTTTTTTCCTCTTTAGTGACACTTCAATGAATTAAAAATAAACAAGAAATTATTCATTTAATAGCTCCCAAGCAACACGCCAAAGTTCAGTATAGTTTTATACACGAGTATTAAACCATATTTTGGTAATTTTTTGGTTTTAGTATATTTATTAAACGTTTACGGTCAACGTATAAGTTTTAAACGGTGTAATATACCTATACGGTAAACCACTTTGATACGTACAGAATACAAATTTTATCATTTTTCATGTATTTATTCCACATTATTATTTCTTAGAGCTATATTACATCAGTCGACCACAAAGTGTTACCAATTGGCCTTCATTACAGCAAATGTGTTTAATTGTGGTATACGATAAACGGTAGTTTTAACGTATACGCTTACTTATTTATAAACGTATACGTGATTTTATGTATGTCGCAGTCCTTCGCTATAGCTCGGGTTTTTCCGCTTACTTAAGAAAATAGCGTTTTACGTCTTGCGCCTGCTCTAATATCGGCTGACAAACAGCATCGTCTGTGATGTCCATCGCTTTGGTTCCCGTCTCAGGTTTTCACCGTTCACGCCATATTGAATTAGAATGTTGGAACTAGAGAAGCCTGTAGGTAAGTGAATTAAGTTAAAACAATTATACTGTTATGATGAATAATGATGTGCTAATTAAGCAGAATGTTCTTTATTTTACTGGAACATTACTCGAACGACGTAAAAACAAGCATTACCGTAGCAGTTATCAATGAATACATGTACAGGCTTAGTTTTATTAAAGTAAACTCTTTTTTATTATTTTCATTAACGAATAAGTGCAAAAAATAACAACATTTAGTCATATGGATTTTTGGGCAACCGTACGCGAAGTGATCATTTCGTGTACACGACGCAGTCCGCCAGATTCAAGGCGAAATGGCACTATGTGGCCGGTAAACTAAATGTCACATTTATCTTATTTTCATGGTATTATGAAAACCGTCATTCTATTTACGACGAAAATTAATCGAACGGGTTTTTTTAATTCCAAAAATGAACGATTTTATACGGTTACCCAAAATGTAATAAATCGATTTATTATTATCTAAATCATTTTATTGGGCAGTTATTTAGGAAAGTTGTATTATGTGTTTTTATTAAATGTTTTTTTACTTTCAGCAACAGTAGTAATTTGTTTTAACTTTACAGAGGCCACCAAGTTTTTATTTCCAACTTGTGAAATGAAGTCATCTGTGGGAGAATCGACGGATAAGGCAATTAGCAAAGCCTGTCATGACTGGCTTAAACAATCTAAGCATAGATTTTACTATTCCAGATCGTAGTTATTATAATATATATTGTATTTATATAAATTATGTGACAGATTTCTCCAGGTAGGTGAATTTGTAAAAATGTGAACATCCTATTCATATTAAAGTGAATAAAGACTTTTTTCAGAAGTTTTATTAATTACTTTTTCCTAATTACAGTATACAAACTAAAAGATTATACGTATATTCTATACGTATAATTTGTACCAAATATATACGTATTGTATACAATACTATTTCACGTGTATTAAAAACCTTATTATTTAGTATATGGTACACTTTATTTCAACAATTATCTCGCGGACATTTTAGCGTATATTTGAGGTTGATCGTCAACCATAATTATACTCCTGGTGTGGACAAAATTTATACGTTTATTCAACTATTGAGTGTTGCTTGGGCTGCATATCAAAGATTTTAATTAATTGCGCAATATAAGTACTTTTTCTTTTTTATTTTTATTTGAGTAATTTCCTATTAAGTTTCACATTTTTTAATTAATTTTATGAAGCTGACGTAATATGAACGACTTCTTTAAGAGAAGTATGTAGGTATGTCAGGTAACACAGTTAAATTGATTTTAAGTCTATTTCATGTACACCCGCAACCAAAAGTAATGTCCTGGAGAAGAACTACGGTTGTTGATTACCATCTGTAGGAATTAGCAGAGTACAGAATACTTGCAGTCGTTTTGTCTTTATGTACCTTGTTAGGTATTCTGCATTTTAAATAACTCGTCACATGGTATGTATTTAAATTGTGTGCTTTCAGTTCATTAATTTCGGGTTATCGCTTACACATTTTCGCAACCAAATAAGTTTAACCCATTTCGTCAGCCGTACCTTGTGCAAGGGACCACCCAGGAATGCAGCACTTTTACGTGTGGCGTAAAGCTTTCTTAATTAGTATTGTTAAATGGCGTATATCTAATCGGTTCGAAGACAAAATGCCTTGTCGTTAACAACTAATAAAAAATTTTACAAGATTAACCTTTTACAGTTTATTAGATAGCGATCGGAACGAAAAAAATCGTTAATTAAATTTGTGCTCGACGCATTACCTGCGCTCGTTTCTTTACATGCATTAAGATAACGCGCATAAAACTCGACTTTCGTTTCACGGTAACAATAACACCACCAACAGTCCCTGTCATTTACAAATGTAGGAGATAGAGCTTTCGAAATCAAAGCCGAGGTGAAGTTGAAAACGAATACTTAAATAAAATTAATCAAGTTGTCTCGGAAACAACTACTTCCTTCAACAGAATTTAACAAAATTCTTTTTATCTAATTCAAGTATTTCCATTTCTGTACACGCTTCGATTTTTTATAAGTCGGTTTTGATTGCTTGATTTCGAGGTAACTAAGTTAGGTCGATGAAATTACAGTGAAGTTCTTGAGCTCCTCTTCTGCTGACGTTAGTTTATATTCAAGGATTAAATTTTTTTTGCACAGAGAAACATAAAATTGATTTAACATAATATGAGAATAAGAAAACTAATAGAAGAGTAAAGAATATTTTTTGGGAATAATATTTTACTTCGGCTGTTTAATGAAGAGAAAAACTCTTCCCAATGAAAAAAAAAAAACAATTTTCAACCAAATTTAAATTTTAAATTTCCAAGAATCATTTAAGCATCGAACAAAGAACATCTAAATCATCCTTTGTTTTCAAATTTAAGTTCTGAAATGGTGGAATTTGTTTCATAGTTAATTAAAAATTAGGCGGGTAAAAAGCCACCAGCGCATATTTATAGAAATCATTCTCATTAAGTGGCGGTTTTTGTGCGCTAACTTTTTGAATGAGCTCATTATTGCTCAGTCAAGTGTAATCATCGTAGTTTTTAAGACACGAAACCGAAATTAAACTAGATTAACATATTTTTTCGTTAATTTCTGTGGCATAGAATATGAAGATCGCCTTTTCTCCGTCCGTGCGTGTTTAATAAATGACTAAGTGATTCCCAGAATCCGCCGCTGGTACGAAACAAAATTAAAATTCCCCGGAGCAGAAAGCGCCGGATGATTTTTTGGAGGGCATCGATGCTCGCCTTTTAACCGAACTGTTTACATAGGCAAGCGACGGTAAAAAGTCGAAACAATGAGGACGCTCTGGTGTTTTCCATGTAAGTTGGCGTTAAACGTCAGCATGACAGCACGTATTGTCCGATGTTTACTTGGCGTCCGCAAGAAATGCCGTAGCCAATGTGGCCAATAGTCTGTAAGCAGCCATGAGAATTTGTCCTTTGTACGGCGGCGCGCGAACCTTCTTCAATTTGCTGCATCATCCTAGATCAAATTAATCTAAATCTATACCATACTGTTTATTTACCATTAAACCGATGAATATTTCTTCAGTACCACCACAAAGGCCAGAATCCTTTTTTTCTTCTATTTTTTTTTAAATCTTACAACAATGTACAACATGCTTACATAGCTTACAAGCAGTATCTTCGCAATTTTGACAGCAATTAAAAAAATATATTGCGTATTATTACATACTTGCCCTCATTTATAAAACGAGAGGAAATTCCACTCTTTCTACTATGAGGATTAAACAGACAAATTAAATTAAATATGCAAACGTTCGTGGCAGGTGTTAGCATCTTTATTGATTACCAAAGTTCTTGATCAAAATAATTTTTACACATATCGATGTTAATATTTCTGTATATTAATCAAATACTTTTGAAACAGGAGTAAGAGCAATACATATATTTAGAATGCAAAAATAGTACTACATTACCGATTACTTTTATGCCTTTGAATAGATAATTTCATAGCCTTGTAGAGGGTAAAAGTATTCGATCATATGGTGTCTATTATTAAAGAAAAAACTATAGATAGAGATTCCGTAGAGACCGTTTTACAATATTCTATGTATATCTTGCACAAGATTTGTATCAAAAAGTAATTTGAATTATAATTATCTAAAAAATAGAATGTGTTCCACCTCCAAAACAGATCTGCAGTTCAAGAATTTCTTCATTTAAATATTTATTGCAGAAATTAAGCCGAATCTTGTACAACAAATAAAGTAATTTTAAACGGCCTTAAAACTAAAAATAATTTTAATATTACTAAACGCAATCATTTGATAAATATTTGGAGAGTGTGGATGGAGGTATCCAAAGGTATAAAATTTATGTTCCTGTTTATATTAAGTGTATTTTATAAGTTATATCGATTAACATTAACATTATTGACAAATTTATTTGTCTATATTTTAATAACGTACATATTCGCCTAAAAACTGAATTATAGAATTTCAGACTTCAGGAGCATTTTTCTTCAGGAGTGATTCTTAACGCACAACTTTATTACAAATTAAAAAGATCTTTTTTAAATGTACATAAAGAACACGATTTTAACAATTTCGACATATTGTTCCATTAACTTCATGTATACTATCATACTTAAGTAATTTTTTGGATAAATATGCAGGCTCAGAGTTTTTAATAATTTTATTAAGGAAAACTGCAAAATGCAGTTTCCTTCGATTTTTTTCATATTCAGCCAATTGAGTTTATGTGAAACATGATCAAAATGTTTCCTATACAACGTCGCAATAGTTAAAATGACTTAAAACTAAAGAATTAACAAGAATTTTTCGTAAATTAATTTGAGTGATATGCCTATTGGAATAAATAATACGAGGTGAACAATAAGATTTTTTAAAACATTTTATTAACATGATCTCGAAACCTTAATTCAGAGTTCATATAAAATCCTAGATTTTTTGCTGATTTAGACATATGTAAAGGCTTACCCAGGATACTGAGGCTACATTCTGCAGCTGCTCCCTTACGTTTGTTACTACGAAAAATGGATTTGCACTTTATTAACCAAATGATTCAAGTCAATATTAACTAAATCGAAATCCAAATCAACGCTATCAACAGAGAAGTGCTTATATATCTGGCTATCATCAGCATATAATGCACATTTACAACGATTTAGAGCTTGTTTAAAAACAAATCTATAGAGAATAAACAGCAATGGGCCTAATATACTGCCTTGAGGGACGCTCCTTCAAATATAAGTCTCGGACGAAGCCTTATCCCCTATTACGACTTTTTGCAAATTGTTGAGTAAATAACCACACACAAAAGAATAACTTATTTCATCAAAACCTATATATTTTAACTAATAGTACATTATGATTAATTAATAGTATCGAAAGCTTTCGAAAAGTCAAGAACCACAAGGGTAGTTCCAGAACCATTATCCCATGCATTAAAAATATCAACACAAACGTTTGGTAAAGCTGATGCAGTATTGTAATCTTTCCTAATATCTAATTGTATTTCAGGAATAATATTATTATCAGTTATTTGTTTATGCGTTATCTTTTCAAGAATTTTTGAAAGTGTGAGAAGTATGCTAATTGGCTGTAAATCTGAATATTGCGCATGTGTGTTAGTTTTAGGCAAAGGATGTATTATTTAAATAATTTTTAAAAACGTCTATGAGCGTCTTTGAGTCCTTTACACATTCGTAGCTAATTACTTATATTTACAAATAAATCAAAATAAACGCTGGTCAAATTAAAATTCTTCATTAACGATTTTTTTATTCGCAACAATAGTGACTGCTTGTTTGTTTAGTCGAATTTAATATAAATTAGATTCCTGTACTGGCTATTTGTTTAGATGCAAATCACAAAACAGTTAAATGCAATTGAAGGCATAATTATAATAATAATAACAATAAATTTTATTGGTACACCATACAAGTACAAATCATAAATTAAAATTTAGAATATAAATTTCAGTACTGGTGACCAAAGGATAAATTTAGACTGACATAAAAATGAAAGTCTGCTCTTACATATACCCCGTAAAATTAAATTCAAATCGCACACATATACAGCGGTCTAGTGAAAAATAACAAGAATTGGTAGGTAGAACAAGAATTGGTAGGTAAACATTCATTTGAAACACACACCCCGGCTGAGCTTATCCCTCATCACTAATTTAAATTTTTGTAATTTAAAAGCACGTTCTAAATTATTTATTTAGAATCAAATTAATAATCTGTTCAATTTCTTACGATTTCACATATACCAAACTAATATTTACCAACACTTGCGTAATTTAATTTATTTGATGCTCCTCGGATACTTTGAAGCCGTAACTTCCTCCCCAATTTAACGCTGCTCGTATTTATAAGTTGCATTAAAAAATTGAAACGCTTTATGCAATGAAGTGAAAACACGAATTTAAAT
The DNA here is from genome assembly GCA_039766575.1 of Serrognathus titanus. Lineage (NCBI taxonomy): Eukaryota > Metazoa > Arthropoda > Insecta > Coleoptera > Lucanidae > Serrognathus > Serrognathus titanus. The sequence continues at coordinate 5,748,928 of CM077911.1, forward strand.
CTAAAGCCCGTTTTAGATGGACGATAATTCTCTAGAGAATTCGCGACAGAATTCTATCTGTAAATTTTATAGACGTGTGAGTTTTGTCGACAGATTTATCTTGATAAAATTGACTCTAATTATAGCTATAATTCGCATTTCTTCTATAATTCTATGCACAATTATGGGAATAATTCTCGCTACAATTACCGGCAGAATTATGTCGCGAATTCTCTATAGAATTATGTCCCGTGTAAAACGGGCTTAATGTACAAAAAAAACTGTTTAATCTTTTATCTCTCGTTTTCGTGCTTGGTCTTAAGTTTATCCCCATGTAATTTTGATTTCAAACAAATGAAACCATAAATCGGACAAAATGGACTTACTCCTGATCTAAAAAGTTTGGCTTCGGATGTACCTACCTTAAAAAAAACTGCAAAACCTCCATAGTGGTGTACAACATCGGAATTGCTTTAAAACTAGTGTGTTAGTCTCTTGATGGACGATTGCATCCTTTAATCTTTCTCCTCGTGTTTGTTTCTCTTAACAAAGATTTGTGTGCTAGTACTAGCAACATTTGTATTGAAATACCTGGGGATTATATAATTTTTCTTCAATATGTAAAATTTAATTGATGTATGACAAATCAGGAACTAAATTGCTATTTACATATCAAAGTCATAAGTTTAAAAATAAGAAATTCAATTTTTCCAATTTGTCACTTGTCAGTTGTCGTTATCTTACCAATAGCTTATTTTGTTGATTTAATACAATTGCCCACTGAGATAAGAAAATTTGAAACATGTAAAAACTATCTTTGTCTTCGAAATATCCACCGTTTTTCATTATTAACAAAGCAGTCTTTCGAAACTAAGTGTAACTCCTTTTTCTGTGTATTATGTTAGATATTAGAGATGTGTTTATTCCAAAAAAATAATTATGTAGGCATAGATAAACTGACTTCTTTTTTCTTGTTCAATTAACAGACAAAAAGAAAAACTCCAGTGTGAAGTTTACACATAACTCAATTTAACATACGTAACTCAATTACCTTTGAAATTGCTTTCTCATTTAATAAACTGTATCTTCTAATAATGAGATTAATTTTTAATAAACCCGTGAAGTTAATTTTTGACTTCCTTTTGGTTATACATAATATCCCGAGCACCGCCCGAAAGAATGGATAAAACGATTATTTAAGACCCCATTATTTTTAACACTTAACCTCTCGAAAATTTATTTTTACCGAAAAAGTCCATCATGATTTCTGATAATACAGCTTCGGTCCGTCCATCCGTCCTCTGCTGAGGATCGTCTGCTCCAGCGCCGCCAAACTTAGACCGTTCAAAACGCTATTGTTTGAAAGCATTTAGTCACCTAATTGTCGGTTGAAAAGTGCTGACGTGGCACACAGGCGCCGACAAACAATTATACAGTGCCCCTGATGGCGACCCGTTTGATCGGATGCAACAGCAACAGCAGCAGCAGCAGCTCCTAAACTAATTTCTGGCGTATCGAAATACAATAGGAAGTTCCAAGCACCATGATATAATACGGTGCAAATTCATTAATAACTTAATTACTGATTGGTATAATCGTAGATATGTTAATTAATTTTTAAGTTGTGTATCATGAAGGCTATTCATAACATATTTTAGCTTCTTGGAAACCACGACCTACTAGATTTCACGAAAGAGAGTGTCTTATCCGGCCTGCGCAATTCATTAGTTCAAGTGTTTCTCCACTGGTGCCATTTACCCAAAAAAATCGGAAGCGCCATTTTCAATTAATGTCAAGTTCGCGCGGTTTACACCAAATACTGTTACAGGAGTTTATATAAGCATGCACACTTCTGAGAGTAGCACCTCCAGAGCTAGTCGCCAATAATAATTACTTTCAAATGAAATGGCAACTTTACTAAAGTTTTTTTTATAAAATAAAGTGTATCACAGAAATCAGAATTGTAAACTGTGTTGTTCAAGTAGACGTAGCGATTACTTTTTACTTTATTATAGATCGAAGCGCTTAATTGTAGCGATTCATGGCGGTTGAAATTTGATTGAACGCATTTGACAATAGTAAAGATTTGTATTATTGATCGCCAAACCATTTAATAGTTCACACAGATATCTATGAAATTTTAAATTATTATTAAAGTAATTAATTGAATGAAATGGAATGGTAATACATTACCTTAATTACTAAAATTTAAGCTTCAAAATACGCGGTGACCAAAATGTATTTTGTTAATTGACGATCCGCTCCTATCCACCGAAGCTAGACTATGGGACATGCTTGATGATTCTCATGCAAGTTGCAAGAAGTTTACGTACGTCACATTTTTTCTGGCGCCCAACTGGGGCCCGCGTTTTTGTAATTACAATCTTTGGTTCAAGGTGGAGTTGAATTTGAATTTATTCTCGAATATTTGAAAATATTCAAAATGGATCCTCATAGGTTGGTAGCGGATGAGTTAGAATAGGAATTAAGAATTAGAGCATTAAGGATGTAGGTACTGTTGACGTGATGCAAAAATGTTTTCAAGGAAGGGTTAATTGAGAATTGAGTTAATAGGGACGTAACTTTAGATCCTGTAGCAATAGATGAGACTGAAAATCGTCCCCAAACGTCCACTTCTTTTCATAAAATATAAGTTTCAAATGTGAATACGAATCACAATTCCAGTTCAAATCCAAATTCAACAATAAAATCTATTTCAGTTAGGAAATGGAATCCTAAAATTCTGGGGAACGTGAAAGGTTTGAAGAGCTACGTGTCACGTAGAATGTGAATAATATTAAGTTACTTTCTTCTGCAATTGCTCTTTTTAAGGACACAGCGGCTATCTGGTTTAGAGCCACACGTAGGTCTGTTAATGATTAGGGCACCTTAAGTAAATTTCTTCGAGAAGAATGTTTGCGGAAAGACTCTTAATGAAAAATAATGAGAACAAATTAAATGTAGGACACAAGGAGAGGACGAGTTAACAGGTATTTATTTAGCAGTTATGTCTAACTTGTTCACTAGAATCACCGTTCCGGCACAGGAAGAAACGAAAATAAAAACTATAACAGAAATCCTTTTCAAATAAATCAACTTACAAAAATATGTACTAAATCCAATTTTAATCCGTAATAACTTACACAATAATTAAAAACATTCGATAGTCCAAAGTGATTTCTAATTGATTCATCAATGGACCAATAGGGTCCATCCATATCTTTGCGTTCAGCGTCGCCTGACGCAGCAATTTGTGAATTAGTGTTATGAAAACATTTATTGAAGCTTCATTACAACATTAAATTAAAATGTACACTAATCATTTGAAACAACCTGTATTTTCATAAGACCAAAGCACAATATGGCCGCCATTGGTGGCGGTGTCCTCGCATAAGTACGACTCCTATAAGCAAAACATAACTGTTTGACAACTATCATTCATTCAAATGTCAATCGATTTATGAAGTCACCCCCTTTTCGCTGGCCTAACCTAGAGTGACATTTTACGTTGGCCTAATTTAATACCTGCTTCGTAATGTTATGAAAAATTCAAGACTACTTGATGAACTTCTCGATTGAACACCTGATAAAAGCTGTATTACGTTTGAAACTCAATGATCCTCAGCGCTAGGATCAAGCGTCATCAATCGAGCACTGACAATGCTTGGCATCGCAATTGAAGTATGTTTCTCCTATGTATGATATTCTCCCCTGCTATTAAAAGTAAATTTGTAGATGCCATAATTTTTATTTTGTACTGACATAACTTAAACATTAAATAAATAAATATTTAATTTAAGTAATAAATTTTTCTGTAAATTAATTATTTATTTATGTATTTCAATAACAATTTAATTATTTTCCCTTGCAGTGTAAAGAACTATGCAATTAATATATCTCTCAGAAATTTTTCTAATTACAAAAGTGCAAGATTTGATACATGTTTTAAATTAAAATTCTCTACTTCAGATTAATTGGCAAAACAAATTCTACTCGGCCATTATTAGCTTTGTAAATCCGATTTAAAAGCGTGACTAAGCCACATTTGCTTTAACGACACTAAATTCGCGTCCTTTCCGAGAGCGGCGACGGTAACAAACTTGCCACTTCATCGCGACGTCAAATTAGTTGCCTTCAAATTAGCCGTTTCCCCAGAGTTTGCCGAAAAAAATCAAGGGAGTCATTTAGCAAATTGGCGGCTTCGGCCCTGGCGCCTTGCGCTCTTCGCATTTTTGCGAACACACCCCAAGGAGCAGTTAGAGTTATTATAAGTAGATTAGTGAGGAAAGTGACAGTCACGTTGTAATGGGGTGGGCGTTGCGCGTTTGTATTTAATCAACTCTGCACCGTAGAGGGTAACTTTCCCCGTACGGTTATGACGTAAGGATACAAATATAAATAACAAACAGATGGTTGATTGTATTGTTATTGACCCAAGCATTAATTATTGAAATATTAAAATAACACAAATGGACAAAAGAGCCTTAGGCTTCAAAATATATTATGAAATCAGAAAACAGGAATGATATTTTATTTAATGAAGATAGAAATCAGAAATGATTACGTTTTCTGTGGCAACTTTTACATCATCGCTAATTGAAGAGTAAAAGGTCTAAAGTACTTTGGGTTAGTACAATAAATAGTGCGCTCTCTTACATTGGCCATATTACTCTCAAATAATTTATCAAATTTTGGGCTAACGCAGCGTATAAAGCGCAGAATAAATAAGAAAGACAAAAAAGAAATATCTGATGAAGAGGAAAGAATTTTGTGAAATAAATGTGTATAATTGCGAAAATTTGTTTATTTAAAAATAAAGAAAATAAGTTTACCTCTTTTTTTATTCTGTAATAGACTCGTTGGTTAATTGTTATCGCTTATAAAACAGGACTTCATAAGTTCGTTGTGTTCTAATGTATCGTTAAAATCACCGGAGCTAAGCGATTAAATTTCGATTACTGAAATGTTTGAAATTAAGATTGTATCTATTTTTTATCCTTCAACACATCAGCTACAATTTCAATCAATTTGCCCAAATGAATACACAAAGATACAATGTAATATTGAATGTGAAGCAGGTCTTGAATTAGGCTTAACTTACAGTGCGATTTGTATATGGTTTTATGTAGTAAGTTGTCAATGGTATCAAGCTCTTCTTTGAGATGATCACAAAGAACCGCACAATAGATCAACTTAGATCAACGCGAAATGTCACTTGACGTTTAGTGCACTTAGAGTATTCGCATCTTATTCTTACCTCATACATTAACACAAAATGAAAATACTCTGAGTGTGCACTGCAGCAAACGAAAGCGCTAGTAAGTCACGTTCGGTTAGAAGCTTTTTGACAGTCATTTTCGTTATATTTTCTTTCATCAAAAATATGTACATATAATTTTTTTTAATTGTATTTGCTTTAATTTCTAAATAGTAAACAACTATTCAAGTTTAAGTCGAGGAAGTTGAAGTGCACTGAAGTCACGTGGTTACCATATAAAATATGATTTTAAATAGAAATCAATTTTATTCTGTTGAAAAAAATGTAATAAATAATAAAAAGTGGGTTAAGTATCTAGAATAAAAAGAAATAATAAAAGCAGAATGAATTAATTTCTTCCGCTATTTACGTACGACAATTACACATAAATATTTCTCCCGATTGAATGAAATATTAATTTATTTTATATTTATATACGCATTAACGGCACGGTATCAAAAATACCTGAATAAATTTGGCTTTTATGCGGCCCAGAAAATGATTTAATAACAAAGCGCCTAAAAGAATGTTGGTTCCCGAACCGAGACACGCGCCGGATTCCAGCCGAAATGATAAAAGAGAATTCAGGATCGAGTCATTAAATAACATTTAACGCATATCGCCCGGGCGAATACGTAAAATTCATGAATGAATTAACAGTCTCCTTTCACTAGGAACGTAATATTAAGTAACGTGTGCATTAACCGCGGCGGCGATACTCCTTTTTCAACATTAAAACAACATTAGAACATTATTAAAGCTTTTTTATTTAATCCCGGGATCGTTACGGACGTATTATTTATTGTTATTTGATGTCGTTACTGCCGGAGAACATTTATTTGTTAGATTGATAATCAGATAGTGGTGTACAGTCGACAGACTTTTCATAAATATTTATAAGTATATCGGCAATAAAAATGCAAATGCGAAGATTAAGGAACGCATTCGGGAATGGAAATATTTCTTTTAATAACTTTCTTATTATTACTGTTACGCCACGTCGTCAATATGCAGGTGAAGTAATTTTAAAAAAAAATCTTTATGGAGGTATAAATTTTCTTTCGCTTTGCTCGTAAAGCTACTGGTATTTTTACTATAAATAAATTCTCACACCAATAGTGCTATTGTCGTATGCATTTAATTACCTACATATATTATTCAAAAAATGAAGATTGAGTCTGAAGAAATAAGATCTTTCATTTATATCAAGCAAGAGTGTGTTTAATGTACTTGACGTTTCGAAAAGTTAATATACACAGTTAAAATGTTAAATTTTGAAAATTTTCATTTAATCGTTCCGTTCATTAATTGTATCATGCGTTCAAAAACACCCACGTTTGAAGTTGGTGTTGGTTCGGTGTATGTATGTCGATGTTGTAAACATAGTCAGCTGACTATGACTTAAAACCCGGGCCTAAGTCGTCAACTAAAAAGCATCCATATTCATTTTAAATAAATATTTAATGCCTTTCTAATTATAAAATATAAATATAAAGTATAAATAACGTTTGTTGCTTAATATCTAATTTTATTAATTCATGGTACACTAAGGCAGTGTTGCATAAAAGATTTAAGCCGGGATTAAATTTAAACCTAAGTTAAAATGTGACATACACTATGGTGCACGTCATACATTGCGTCACATTCTAACTTTAGCTTAAATTTCATCCTGACTTAAATCTTCTATGCAACGTAGTTAAACAAGTTACAACAACGGATAAACTAAACATAACAAAAATTATTAACGCTCATATTTTTTTGTAAAATTTTTATGATTTTTGAAATCTTCATTTTACTAACCGATTATTTATTCTACGAAGCGCCAAACAACTTACATATAATTATTTCTAAAACATACTTTATCAAACTCTCATTAATATGAAAGTAAATGGCGTGTGGAGTTTTTATTACTTGCTTTCGAAGCAGTACATGAATGTTTAATGTAAACTCACGCAATTCACATGTTATTATCTATTCTCAATCTTCAATTTTAAAAATGATGAAAGCAACATGTATTACTCTCTTAAAATTAAAATTAGAGACAATAGAAATATATGATTTTCGTTGTTATAGAATCCCTAACCTAAATACGCATTAGTAAAATAAGGTACCCTTATATAAAATGTAATTAAAAAAATACTTTTCCCTTCTCTTCCTTAAAACGTTTGATTTTTCTGAAAGATTTCTCTTTTTGTTTCAGGACGAAATGGAAAAGACAAACTGCAGTCGGTTTAGAACTTCTAGCGGAAGCTGGCAACTACGCAGCTTTCCAAAGATTATATGGTGCACCCCCATATGGTTGCTGGTACCCCCCTCAATCAGGACCTAGTGCAGCGCCAAGTGCTGCAGATATATATTACAGACAAGCCGCAGCAGCAGCGGCGGTAACATTACAAAAACCTCTTCCATACCGTCTATACCCTCCCGGAATGGGTTTGGGCATACCCGGTCCGAGCGCGCACCTAGGAACACTAGCAGCCAGCAGTTCCTTGAGTACCTTATCCAGTTATTACAGCAATCAAACGTCGGAAGCCCCGGCTCCTAGATCACCTAGTCCGGACACACCCCTAGATCCTGGCTCACCGGGTACGGGCGGGAGGAGGTCTCCCAGTGACGACGAGGACACAATTCACGTGTAAAAACAAAACTAGTGCTAAAGTTGAACTTTAAATTGTGATATCTGAACGTGTATTATAGCTGGACTCATTAATTTATTTTTCCGCTTTTAAATGTTGTGTAGACAATATTGACTCTTTTTGTAATTTAGAGTTAAAGGAGAGTACTCTCAAAGCATGTTAAACTGTTGCATAACCTAGATAGGCCGGTACTTTCGTTGTCTCGAAATTTTCGTTTTTTTACTGAAAAACACGAGGGTCTATAAGTAACGTAAAAAAATTGGTTATGTTTTCCGATACCCTCCCAATACGAATGAACATGTGCGAATCAGTGACGGTTATACATACATAATAATTGTTTTGAAATTATCTTTTGTAAAAAGTATGTAATATAGCATTGTATAAACATTCACAAAATAAACGATCATAGTAATATTGATATTACTGTCATATAGGAATATTTCTCATACCTGCTCATATTTATCGAAAAAATAGTTAAAAGGATTAAACAACATAAACCTATCAAGTCACTTATCTGTGGTACCATAATGTTAAAGTAATAGACAGAAATGAAGGCGACAGATAAATTTGCTTATTTGCTCTAATATTTCATTTCAAATAAGCCCTTCAACTTAATTTGATAAAACTTGTCGGTCGAAATCACATTGATGTAAAATATACCAAGGCCTCCTTGTTCTTCTTCTGCTTTCAATGAAACTAACATTGAAGTATGAAAGGAGATTAAAAAGAAACTGTAAAAATTAAATTTGTAACGTAACTGTACTGCTTCTTTTAGTAAATTTAAAATTTCAGTTAGAAAATGAACCCTCGTAAATACATATATTTTCGTTTACTAGTGCCATAACTCACCAGATCTTTAATGATAAAGTACAGGTTCACGTCATGCTCAATCAAGCATATGTTAAATAAATGTGGCGTGCGTGATGAACTCGAAAGAACAAATACTAATTGCTACAAGAAAAGAGAGTGTTCGTGAGAAATTGCTTCCATAAGGTTTACCGGTTGTTTTGAATGTCTAATGATTCGAACTGAGTTCCTGTTCGATTATTTTTCCCTGATTGAACGTTTATGTCATTCTTCGAGCGAGTGCGAATGCAATGCAGAAAATTGGTTTGCACAGTTGATTATTAAACGCTGTTTCGTGTTAAACGCGTTAATCATCGGTGCGTGATTACGTGGAAGTTAACCGTTTGCTAAGCAGACAAAGAATACCCACATACAAACGGATAGATACAACGAAAACCGCAAATTGGGTGAAAAGGTTTCAACAAATCCCAACCACATCCTCTCTTTCTGTCGGGGGTTACTCACGTTACGAATCCGTTACCGTAATTGCTCTTGTAACAATGCAAATTAATAAATGTGCCGAAGCCCACAATGAGAGCAACCAGCCATGTACGGCTTGCACCTGCCCCAGTTATTAATTAATGAATTACGTTCACCCGGCTACCAGCACTCAACACTCCAAACTTTTCTGATCGTTTTGTCTGAATAATTTGCTGTCGTGTTTATTGACTTTGCATATTTTTAATTTGCGCTAATTGCAGCTTTAATGTCGTTTATTTGCATTTCTCTTTATTGTACGACACGGCAAAAAAAACTGGTGCCCATTAAAATGACAAATGTATTCTGTATTCTGTTTCAGTTACATACACACATGTGTGTTTTTGCATTGCATTAATTATTTGCATTGTAATGGTTACTGTAACAAAGAAATAATAGAAAATACTACAATCTTTAATCTAGCTAACGAATTCTTTGTTCTCTTTTAATTTTAAGAAAGTTTCCATCCATCTTAGCTTACCCCTAGCATTACGCTAGGGATAAGCTAAAAAACAAAAAAATTACCTCTTTGTAAGCATCTGTCGCTGTAATCAATACAAGACATGTTAAAGGCCGATTTTTAAGTTTGGAATAAAATCGAAAATGTTTAGTTAGTAGTTAATTGAGCACCAAAGTATCTCAGTAAACTACCAAGTGATATTTTAAATTTTTTATCAATTTTTGCCCTGAAATTTGGATGATATGTCTTAGCTTTACTCTAAAACAGCATTAAGGTGTGCAATGACGTACTTTTCACTTAAGCTAAGACATGCTGTCTAGATTTCATGGCAAGAGTTGATAAAAGAATTTAAAAATCACTTGGTATAAGCACTTTAATAATTAGGAATTAGAAGTAAGATACGTAATTCAACCAATGTGTTTACATTTTAGTAATTAGAGCACCGATTCATTATTTGCTAGGAGGTTGTTTTTTTTTTCTAGATTTGACATAATGAAATATTTCGACGTTATCATAGCAGCGACATACTATAAACGTAAGCACGTGTCTCTGATCATTTGATCATACGCTGGTGGACTGACATCTTCTCTTGTATGTATTATATTGACACACTGTGACAAAAATTTAGCAGAACTAATTATTTGTTGTATTTCTTTCTTTAACTTGGTAACACTAATCATCTCTACAGTGCAACATAACATGTTGGAACCACACAACATGGACTATGGTCATAATAAAGTAAATAAACTTATAACAAAAATAATATTTTCAATTAAACGAGTGTCCTGAAAGCTGCGCGAATTGTGACGTTGTAAGCACGAAGATAGAAGTATTAATTTTAACAGAATCATACTTCCACTGTCCTGCATGGAATTATTGTTCCAAGAAGCATTCATGAAATGTACTGATTAGACAATCAGTTGTCTTCATAAAGATAAGCAATAAATATTACCTCAAACGGACACTGAAAATGGTACTAACGTTTCTATCGCTTAATAACTTCGCCAGGAGTGAAAATTTTTATTTTTATTTTCACTCCTTACGAAACTATCAAGCGATAGTGAAACGTTGAGCATTAGTGTCATTTTCAGTGTCCGTTTGAGATAATTCATTATACAATTTCACCGGACAAGAATCTACCTTAATAATAAATATTACAGCTGATATTGGATATTTCTCTAATCGAAAGGAGAGTATATTGAAAGGTAGGCACAAACAAAATTTGAACAGCTCAAAGCACAAAAGAATCGAATTTACCGTATATTTCATATCCGTAATTTTGGTCCAATTTCTATTTTTAAAATGTCTCTCACTTATTTTTCAATTGTATCTTCGATATAGTTTTCTGAATTAAGCAGCAACCATGAGCATCTTCTATCAAAGGCATTCTTTTTTTCTTTGGTATTTTCTCAGCTGGTCTTCCACAACCAAGTTTTCGCTCGTTGTTTCTCCAGACTAAGTACGTTTACAGATATCGTAAATCGTTCGTTTTTTTAACTTCTATTGCGTGAAGGTGATAAAGAACTTCCAAAGACGTTTATTTTGAATAGTGAACTCCGCGCTCACTTTATTCACTACTCGTATTCGCAAAGTTTCATCTTATTTTTACATACTGCTGTGATGTCCAGCTAGAAACAAGAAAAAAAGAGAAAAACAAATTAGCAGAGTAGTGTACCAAGGCCAGTAGAGCTAATTCAAAAACTACACACAACGGAAGACCTGGAATTTTGGTTAACGAGGTACTTCTTGCGGTAGTAGAAACCAATCATCCAACAACAACGAAGTATCGATCGAAGGAAGTGAAGTGAATGCTCGGTGAAGTGTTATGCGGTTTCAAAAGTGTTGTGCACTCAAACGGTCATAAATTATCTAAAAATGATTAGCCAAGAATTATAAACCGTCGATTAAATTGATTTATAGATTTATTAGTTAGAAATTAAATAATTAAATGGCATTTAAAGTTAACAAAAACACAGAAGAAATTTTTAGTTAGGACAAAATTCAATTTGTTTCAGCAAATTTCTTCTGGAAACAAGATAATTGTAGTTCATTTTGAGGATACGAAATTAGAAAGTAAAAGCGAAAATTCCTTCTTCGATTTTAAACGCAAAACATATACAATTTGTGAATTTGTAAATTTTGAAAAGCAAGTGTTAAAGAAGATCGTTAAAGTGAACAAACACAAATGGACTCAGAGACCGTACACCTGAGAATAAAAACTAATTTCAAGAAACATTAATTTTCTAAATTATAAATAATACTCAACAATTTTTGGCTCACAAGGAAAGTAGCGAACATTACACGATAATTGTTAGCTTCAAAGGTGACAGGCTGAACTAGCAACCAAATAACATGAGAATTTTTGGTACGCAAGTGGAAGCAATAGAAAAGAATTTTGATGGCACTACTGAAGAGCATTGCTGACGTTCATTGAAATATAATTCGCTATTCAAAGAATTTTTGACACCAGTAATATTAAAGATTGGCTCCCAATTTCGGTGGTTTCAATATGCATATTGTCCCAAATTTCGAGAGAATTAAAGCATTACTAAAGGGTTATTTGAAATTTCGTCGATGTTAACACACAATTTGATATCGGGCTGATTTCCAACTGATTTTGATTTCAATTTTAGCTACTATTTTGGTTGCAATGTGCTAGATTTTATAACACAAAAATATGTATGTTTCTAAGTCTTTGAACATTAGATAGGCTTCATCCCTGCTAATAGATAAAAATTCACTTGCTGATGTATTTCTCGAATGCTTTGTGTTTACACCCACCATTCGTATTTTGCCATGTCCACCGAAATTGGAACTCATAACATCAAAGGAACCGACATAATTTTCGTTTCTGATTCAGGAGCTACTATGGATCGTGTTCGGATATAAATAAATACCTCGGCTTTAGTTAACCACAAAAAGATATCTAGCTTTTTGAATGTGTCCGTGTAATAGAGGTAAATTTCTAAAGAATTTTAATTAGAACTATGAACTCTCAATATCCTGACATAGTCAGTTCTAGCAATATTAGTAAATTAATTCGGATCTTCACAATTACATTGGACCAACCTGGCGTTAGACATATATGGTACATCAGGGAAAAGTAATTTAATGTTGGATATTCTATTTAAATATCGGCCTGTGTGACTGAATTAAATACAAATGCAAGATATCAGTTAAATGCAGTATCCAGTAAGTCCTGCCCTGTATGTCGTGTTTAGTGTAGCGTATAATTTGATAGCAATTCGGTTCTCATTAGCCCCTAGGGCTCCTGGCGGAAATGAATGCTAATCCGAAGATTAATATGCGCACATTTACATAAGCGAGCAACTTGTTGAAGTAATTAATAAGTCAAAAGTATCAGATAAAACATGCCCAAATGACCGAGCTCAATAGTTTGTTAACGCATCGCCATCGGTAGCTCTTCGCTCTTTCAAACTCCACATGCACAATACCTTGGCTAACGCAACATTTAAAAAGTGTTTAGCCGACGGTGGTATTCAATGGCCGATAATTTTCTATAGCTTTTGTTTGTATTGTAATTATCTGAGGCGGTGTTAAACAATATGACTTCTTATCGTAAAAATTACCATCCATAAATTATTATTTTGAGTGAGGAGATAGTCAGGCTGCATAATTCGCCCGTTCTATTTTTAGCACCTTATCGAAATAACGAAACACCTTTGCTCAGCTTCGAACAGTTTAAGATTAATCCAAAAAAGTATCTGATAAACGACAACAGTTATTTGCATTGGCCACAACTTTTTTGTATGTAACAATCAATTTCGTACAGTTGGCATCACTAATTTGAATTCAAACAGAATTAGAATCGCATTAGGATGCTGCAGAATCATCGAGCATCACAGACAGCGTCGTGAAGAATCTGCTTCGTAAGTCTTGCATCCTAGTTAACGATGTCAGTGGGATTATCATATTTATGATTGTTAAGTAACTGGTTTGGTGATTTTTTCGATTTCGGCTCCTGCCATAAATGTGCATGCTTATCTTGTATAAATACGATTAAAATCCCTCGCCGAAGAACTAATGAAGCGCGACGAATCGGTAATGAGGAAAGCACTCATTAGTTTTTAATTAAATTAATTTCAGTTTTATACTTAATATTCAGTTAATGGACTCGATTTATTTTTAAATACATTGTAAAGCGTTTGATTAATATTTATATCATAAGCATGCATATATCGATTGCTTTATGCACTTTGGTGAGTTTATAATTAGATTATTAATTTTCTTGTAATACCTTTGATAGCATCTTAAGGGACAGCAAAGGTCACATGCAAAATTGCATATCCACATCGAAACCTGTCTAACTTGATCAAAGTAAGTCAGGAGTGCACAGTAGTCGTCAAACTGGATGCACGCAGCAATTACCTCTAACATCATTAAATAAGGGCAAGAGAATTTGTTCGCCACTCTTGATCATTAGTTATTCATATATGTGTATGTTGTCTGTCGAGCCACGTTTACATTCTTGAATCTTTGGAAATACACGTATCTATAACGATTTGTTAATTATACGTTAGACTAAAATAGTTGAATTTATTTAACTGGTTCTAACCAGCTTTAATGGCACACCGACCCCAAAAATTCGCTGCACGAAAATAATATGTGAAACAAACGTGAATGATAAATTAGAAGCCGACAGACGGTTTGATGTATTATTGTTGGTTTGCACCACGCATATGCTCCAACACCTTCCCTGGACAGAGTTGTATTCAGGGCAGAATCTTCAACAAACTGTACAAGATCTACAGTGAGGTAAGAGATTAAAGGAAATAAATTCATTATTTCTTCGATGCTGATTATACAGTGTATAACATTTTTGACATCAATTTCCTTTTATAAATGTAATTTCTTTTCTATTTAAATCGACAATAATAAAACACAAATATTTTTTACATAAAACATACGAAGTCCAAAGTTATAAAAAGTAGAATTGATTTGAATATGTGACTTCTTAACTCGATCCAAATCGTTATTAAAAAAAATATCGTGAAATACTTTTTAGGCGATATGAGCAATTTTTGTTGAGTTGAATGCGTCGCTCTAATTTTATTTAAATATACGAAACACCCCAATGTATTAATATTCCTACAACGTGTGCGATAATTGCCCATCAAACCATAAATGCGACTGACTGCGAAGCAACAACTGTCGTCCTGATAATTGTCGCTCCAGAAAACTACGTTAAACCAATTGTTAGATTCGAATTTAGATTACCCCGGTTAATTAATTTAATATTTCGAAGATTCTAGATTACGCGTTGATTAATTCTTCGCTCCGGTCAATAGCTATAATTAAGTAAATGTCGTTTTTAAGTTATTCAGAGATAACGAAAACTGAATAAATGTGCGCCTCCTTAATTAGAATAATTGCTTATTACTTCGCTTATTCGTATTTGCATTTAAATGTGCGAGTGAGACGAAGACTTTTGCAAGAGGAAAAAAATTGTCGGTAATTATTTTTAATTTCTACACATGGCGTATAGACAACGTTTTCAAATTATATGTTATTAGCGGATAAGGATTAAACAATCGTATTGAATAATTAAAGAATAATTTCTTGCATTTGTTCGCAAATTAATAATTCTTAATTATTAGTTAAAGAATCAGTGAATATTAACTCGCATGACAGCAAGTTTGTTAAACTGATTTCTCTATTTAATTGTCCGGAACAACCAAGTCCTCTTTTTTAATCCCAAAGACCTCGAGTATTAATTTAATTCTTTCACTTTTTCACACAGTTCTTAACAAATTAATTGCAACTATTGAAAATTATTTTTTATCGAAATAATAAATAGAGATCAAATAACTACAATTTCTGTTAATTTTTTTATTACAATCATAAAGAAAATTATATACATATAGACTTATTAGAAGCCATATATTTCCTAATTACTAAATTAATATTTAAATTATTTATATTGTGTCTACTTAATATAATTAATTTGAGTTCATGGAAAACCAAGCACTCTAACACAAAGACAACGAAGAAACATTCAACCAGCAATGGTTACAGAAATGGAATGAAGAAACTAATCTAATTGTTACTAGGGAATGTTGCCAACAATGGTTACAGAAATCCGGCTGTGGGTTTTTACAAAGTAAATATAATCTTTCACACTGAATACTCATTTAAATTTGAGAACCTAAATTTTGATACAATTTATTTTTAAAAAGGCGAAATAAAAGCCACTACTCACCGAATCACAAAAGGAAAAAACGTTTAGACTGGGGAAAATCTAAAGTTACATGGACAAATTACGATTTGGTGTCATATTGGTGATTGTCGGAAGAAAGTGATCAGAACAGAATTCGGGTTTTCTGTAAAAACTATTTTAACGAATCGTAAAATTCCACAACGGGTTATAATTTGGGGATGTATGTTCAGCGAAGGTTTAGACAAACTGGAGTTTATTGACGGTATCATAAACGCAGAAAAATATGAAGATATTTTATAGAGAAACCTACAGCAGATTGCAAGGTTGCAGTTCGGAATAGAAAATTACATTTGTCAACAGGACGAAGCTCCATGTTACATGGCGAAATCTACAAAAACAATTGTTCAGGGACCATCATATTAGTGTCAGCTTGCTACTCAAATAGGTTCGACTTAAATGTCATTGAAACCTTGCAACAAGACATGAAAAAGTCGCCAACAAACAATTCTCGAATTAAATTGTAATCCTTAAAATCGAAACAAGACACATTCGTGTAAATAAGGCTATATACATAGATTTGTGATTCCTTTATTATAACTTATACAGATTGTGACTGATTTCATATTAATGACTGACAAGTGTTGAAAGTGTGGGTACTTTTTCTGTTTACTTTACAGATAATTTACGGAAGTAGCCCAAATAACTTTCGTTAAACTGCTTAGCACACTTACTAGGTTTTGTTTGTTTATGAATTGTTTGATAAAATAAATATTTGACGGATCGCGCAGCTAATCTTTTGTTGTGCATAATAAGGAAATCGATGAATAAAGTTTATCAAATATATCATCATTTTGGTTCGTACATTAACTAATACTTTTTAACTCGATTTGTCGAAATTAACAAGTGTGATACGGTTAAAAAAAGTGAGAAATATGAATTTAAAATATTCATATGAATAAAAGTTGCATGCAAATTTTATTAAGTGCTATGTAAATTTTTCCTTACCGTTATTTAAATACGTAAAATTTAATTACCCGGTAAGCAATGGTTGTATTAGTGTCATGCATTAATTCTCAAACAAAAACCGTCCGTGTAAGTCCTTTGCGTACGTGTTTATAACGACGAGCGTTTCTTTCCATTTTTCATTTACAAAAACCCACAAATTAGGGACAACTAATTGCTGCTTCCGGCGGAAGTCCGGACATCCTCACACCTCTGCCACCGGCGCGAATTATATTGTATTTAGCCGGACACCTTTATATTGTTAACTAATTTGTCCAGTCATTGTAGTCAAAGTGGTCGCTCGTAGACTGTCAGACTTGTTACACTTTATGTTCGAGCGTTCTTCCTTACCGGATAGGACTCCCTTTTATCTGCGAGTTACACCGTAAAATTCCGGCATCGCTTATTGTTATTTTACTGTCGATGTGTTTAACTTTCAATAAAAACCATTAATACGCGCCGACGTGCCGACCATATGCTTTGCTTGTTAATTTAAACGAACGCTTATCGAGCAGCTTTTTTAAGGTAATTTAGATAATGGCGTTGCTCTTTTGGTACTTAATTTTAAATGAATTGTATTATCTTCAGTTTCAAGCTGCTAATAACCCTCTAAATTTAGGTCTATAAGTATGTAATTACCATATTTATTATTCATATAAGGCAGTAAAAGTATTAAGCAAATTTAATTATAGTAGTTAAACACTTTTTTTAATTTTGTATTACGTCTCAAGCAGCTCTGAACATCACTTAACTCTGAATCTGATAATATAATTTACACTATGAAACTACAATACAATTTAAACACAACCCCGAACGTAAAGCTCTGGGATTCATTGAATTGCAAAAGGGTCCCAATAAAGTTGGATTTTGAAATAGAACTAAAAGGAATATATCGATAAAAACAGATATTTCCTATAAACATTATAAAACCACATAAAACTATAATATAGTCCGTCTGGAAACTATCCGGAAAAAAGACAATAACACTGCGACTTTAATTTTTTGTATTTATGAACGAAGCAAGTAGAGCAGAGGAAAACAACTGTAGTTATTTGTTTATGTAATTTCTGTTTAATCCTGAGAATTATATTTAAACGTTCAGGGATTCCTAAATCCTGAAGAAACTTGGTGTTCCATGGATGTAAAATTATTTAATTTTTCCTTACATTTTTTGGTAGAAATAACTTTACAAATTATTTTTCTTTAATTATGAACTCCTCTGTTAAAAATATATTCCATTAGTGTTTTCTTTTCTTAAATTTGACAAAATTACTCAAATTTTTCTGTTTGTTTAAAATTATTAACATTCAATATTTGTGGTCTCCTTTTTTGTTATATTCTTGAAATATATGATTTTGATAAAAATACTGTGATCCTACGATATTGAGAATACATTGATAGAAATTCTAAAATTCCGGATACTTTCTAGACGGTCTATATATGTATAAGGTATGAATATGAAAACGGAAGACAGGTAACGCAAACTACGTAGAAAATTATTTCATACTAAATTAAGTAAGAATATATAATGGCTGTGAGGCGAGTGTTATTGAGTGTTCAGCACGTAATTGAATAAATTTGCATCTGGTTCAAGAGTAATAAATAATTTCATATTAATTGGCTGAAACATTAGCTGTATCAAAAATATTGTTTGTCCTTAAGGTGTTCTCCGCACGATATATGATTTATTTGAAAATTAATACCGAGAAATGGTTTCTTAATCAATAGAGCTTATTGAGTTTACATAATATTTCTTCAAGATATTCTTTTTTGACTCTTAACAATTTTGAAAAAATTGAGTTTATGTATTAATCTGTCTATGATTTCAGAAAAGCAATAGAGAATTAAATAATTGACTTAATAACATCGTCTTTAGTCTAAAGGACCTCAAAGTCATCAAATTAATATGAATTTAAAATACTGAACTACACCTTAAAGATAACAACTGGATAATTTGCTTGTTGCCAATAGCGAGAATTGGCTGAACATAATTGTACAATAAAGGGTCATTTTAAAGAGAACATTGAAAATTTGTTAGACAGTAAAGTAAACCATAGACTAACAAAAATCTTTGGGAATATGGTATGATATACAAAAAATTACAAATTTCCAACATAGACAAATAATAACTTTCAAAGTACAGATATTTGTGGGTCTTGCGATCAACAATACAAATCTTTACTGTTGTCAAACGCGTGCTACCAAATTTCATCTGCTATGATTGACTACAATTAAGCATTCCGATATATAATACAGCAAAAAGTAGTCGCTACCTCTACTCGAATACTGAATACAATTCTGATTTCTGTAGTACATTTTATTTTACAAAAAAAATTACTTTAGTAAAGTTGCCGTTCCTTGTGCGAGTAATGATGATTGACGGGTAGCTTTCGAGATGCCATCGAATAGTACTCTCAAAATAGTACTCGACAATGAACACGTCTGAGAGTACTATTAACAACATCTCGAGAGCTACTCGCCAATAATTACCCTCAAATGGGCTAGCACCTTTACAATGTAGATAGTAAAAGAAATTCATTATTACAGATAAAATTAACCATCTTCCTTACATTTATCAATAAAGGTCACTTTTTTTCAAACACGTTTTCCCAAGCTCACCGAGCTTGTCGGGGAGGGGTATTTGGCGACTGCAACCGACTTTTGATGTTATTATTTCTCCTTCGGCATTCTCCTACAAACTGGAGAAATACTGAAAACCGATTTCGAAGGAACTGGTATGAATCCGAACACAGTCTGAGCTATGAGATTCTCTTACATAGAACCCAGACGCTCTAGGAAAGGGTTCAAACCTACACCTAATAGTTGCCCCGCCAAGTGTCAAGCCCATTGCCAGCGAACTTAAGCAATTTGGCTATGCAACTATTAAATTTGTTATTATTATTATTATCAATTAACTCGTTTTCTAAACATGTTTATGCTATAAATTTATAACTAATATTTATCGAACGTCTTTTCTGTCGCCTTTTATAAATTGCAAAATTATATCACTTTTAAACAATCTACATTTCACTGTATTGCTTTCGTTTAGTTTTATTTGATTTGAATTTTCCCGCTACGCTACATGTGATACGCAGTCAGCAGACCCAAGACGAAAATGCTGGAGAATCTGAAGTTTGACGGTTGGTAATGAAACATCCTGTGTATTGAAATAAACTTTCTTAAGTCAAACGATCAATTTGATGAAACTCATATTTCAAATTTAATTACTGTTTAAATAGTAACAATGTAATAATTTAAATGCATATTAATTTTTTAAAACTGTGAATTGTGTAATAAGGCAGAAGCGATATGTACAGTGTGTGGCATTTAAGCAGATTTCTTCAAAAACGCTGTTCCCGTTGAATATATAAAAAAGTGTTTTATACGAAAGTATCATCCTTTCAAGCTCCACATAATTTAAAATAATTTTGAAATATACGGAGTGTCTCAATTTCGCAGTACAATGTATAACTTCGTTATTTTAAATAGAACATCCTGTATTTTATAACGAATTTGAGTTTATTAGAGCATTTTAGAGTAAGCTTGATAAGGGTTCCCAGTTCCTAAGTCCTATGGTTTTTAAGATATTAGGCTTTACTTATATTTCTCGGAAAATACAAAAGTTATTGCCCTTTTCAATTGTTGTCAAAATGGAAATAGTTTTACTGGATCCCTGTTTGATGAAGAGTAAATTTTGTTACTGCGATAGATATCTCCCACTTAGCTTATAACAGCACCTCAATATCTGCTTTCTAACTTTCGTCGTTGATGAAATAATAATTATAAAAGTTACATCTGACGCCACAGCGGAAAAACAAATGTTGATCAAGAAAAGATGTTTGCGCTGAAGTCTGTCTTTTTAAAATTAAAAATTAACCTGTTTCAGGATTTTGCAAAAAAAACTTTAAATAAAAAAATTATGAGCTCGGTGCGGGACTTTATCACCACCGTGTATATTTAAATTCGCTAATAAATAAATACATATCTGTCTGCATTTCGCGAAGTCAAAGACCTTACATGAAATGCTACTTTACGTCAAGTCGCTACGACATATATACTGTGACGGAATCGCGAGGCCGGCGAGACGAAGTGCTGGGCCATGTCACTGTGCTTCTTCTTTCATGTACATCCTATATACAGGTGGATTCTTAATTCATGACATAATTTTTATGTATAGTTTCCAAGCAAAAAATAATTTACAATATCCCGAATTCAGTTTTAAGCAGTAAGATTTGAGTGCGTTCTACGTTCATAGCTTCGAAGAAGATGGATAGATGGATACGATGTACTGTAATTATAATTACAGCGTTGGCGAAGAAAGGCTTAGTGAGTAGTTCTCTTAAAATTTGAGAATTACATAGCGATTTTTAAGCAAAGTCTATTTATTTTTTTATATAATATTTTATATAATAATATGGACTGGTACACACAGATTTTTAAAGTTTGTAACTGTTTAAGGGCCTTCATTTCAGTTTCAATTGAGTTGAAACAAACACGCCTTCTCTGATAATAAATATATTAGATCTTGTGCTACTCTTTTGATTAACAGTCCTGCATTACTTCAACAGTATGCGTTCTACAATTTCCTTATTTCGTTATGAAAAACTAATTAAAAAGAAAGCATAGACTTTGACACTGAACGGTTTTAGTTGAACCAGTTAGAAAGAGTATAAATAATTAATTTTTCAAATAAGTCCATATTTTAAATAATAGATCAGGTCATGCCAGCAACCTTGATATTAATTATCATAAATATTTACGTAAGCAGTTATCTGGCGGAGTAAACGCGTTATAATTGAAACCGGCAGTTTTACGGCGAGACCAAAAAAGAGAACGTTTAATTGCCTCATTAGGAACAAGGCGACTGTTTTGCAATGACAGATATCATTACGGGGCTCAAAACCTAATCTCCTCTCTGCCAGGATTAAGACTAGATATTCTCGATCGGTCAGTCAGGTAGAAACTGAGATCACTTGCCTTTATCGGTAATTTCAAACTAGTCACTAATGACCATTACGTTGCTTGATTTTACTTTTAATGATAACCTTTAAGAAAATGCGAGAAAACATGTCAGCATTAAGTACATTACATTCTGCTGAATTCTTTTTTTCCCAAACAAAATTACATATACCTAACAATTTTTAAATCATTACAGAATATCTATTAAATTAAAATTCAAAATTCACTTTTTAAATTGTAAATGTAAAAAAATCATTAGCGTTTTATGTGATGCGAGGTTTTTAATATCATTTTTGGAAGTCATGTAAAGATATTTTGGTAAGAATGATAGAACAAATTAGCTGCTTTAATAATAATTTCTGCAATAAAACTAAAACAAAAGCAGAAAGCATAGCAAATATGGTCATAATCAATTATATGCGCAGTGCTAATAAAGAACTAACTCTCAGGCGTAATGTGATTTTATTGTTCGATTAACAGGCCAGGTTTTTTTTGTGACAGAAAAGACGGGAATTTTTAACTGATTAATGATTTCAGAGTTCACGAGAAGCACTTCATTTATTTGAAGAATTATAGTAGTAGTCACAGCTGTTCATTAGTCCTCACTGACCGCCGTACGCTTCATTGATTCGCTCTTTATTATATAAAATAGTAATTTGGTGAGTTTTCACTGAATATATTGGATCTATTGTGTTCGAAATTTTAGAATCAAAGCGTACTCGGTTGAGTAAAATGTTGCAAAAAAAGGTTTTATAAGAAACCCATTCAAAGATGTAAGCTTTTAAATTTTGTAGATTGAGTAAAATTTGACAGAAGAGAAACGTTTATAATAATCGCTTCGAGTGTGGGTGTTCCGGCGGCTGAACTTTAAGAATGAAATTAGTGATAGCTCTCTTAATTAACTCACGAGAGGCGACAATAATTAATGAACGCTGCGAAAGGCACACCCCCGGCTTCTTATTAAATCCACCCCAACGCGGAGACCTCAATCACTCACTTTCAAACAATTAAATACCATAGAAATTGCCAAACAACTTACACTTTAGATATTCGACTTCTTCTCTATTTTGAACGTAATAGAAATTATATTATTTCCTAAAGATTTACAAACTATTAATGAGTTAGAAATATTTTTACAAACGATTGAATTCTTTACAGGTTCCTCAAACAACTTTCGGCGACACCTACAATAATGAATTATTACGTCCGGTTGAAAGTCACCTTTTACCACAGCTTTTTATGTAAAGAGACGAGTTTTTCTTCGATTGTCCTCAAATTTCACGCCAATCACTTTGAGGCGCTTCGAACATTACGTTTCAAAAGTCTAATTTTCTGGAGCAAAGCGTATGGAGCGAAACAAATCATAACTGGTCCATCCGAAATATTTCTTTAGGCTGTATCGCGTTCTGAAATCTGCTTGTACTTGTGTCGGATATTTAAATGAGCTATTGGTCAAAATCATGCGGTGTTGAGAGTGTTTCTTAACGGTACTGGTAATCAATCGATACAAACATGCGTTTCGCTCTCGAATTCATAGATTTGTAACGGATGTAACAAGAATAAGTTTAATATTTATTGACGTGGAATGCAAATGAGGTGATGTAAAAAAGCTCCATTATATGAAGATTCGATGGAAAGCTTTTTTGTATTCGATCATAACTAATCGTTGTTTAGTGTAATTTGAAAGATACGTTCAGTAAAACCTGCTGTGACTGGTCACTTCTCTTAGGCCGACAGTTTTTAATTCCCCAATTTGTTTTATAAGTATCTTTTTGCATTAGCGGACACCTCTACATGGCGATATTAATATATTTTAATTACTTAAAGAATCAGCAAGTAGAATGTAATAGGTGTAGTAATTAATAACAACACTATTTTACTTTTACAATTATAATAACATCTGGGCATCGACTTTGTAATTAAAAATCAAACACATTTCAAGAAATAACATGGTGTTTTATTGTTATACGGTAGATTATACAAAATATTTTCTTTTCGCTTGATAATAAAAGGCGGAATTAAGTAGTAACGGTTATTAGTAGCACACAGTGATTTCAGTTATTAATCAAGGATGAAGCAGATAAATGATTTAGGTGTCCAACAGTGACCTTTGTTCCCAGGGAGGCCCAGCACTATTAGCAGAGCTCGCTTTTGAGTTTTGCCGCAAACGGCAAAACTGATTTCTTAGGAAGGTCAGCAACAAATCAACTTTTATCCAAATCTGTACATATTTCTGGCTTTTTGATTTTATTCCATCGATCAGCTGTAAAACGTTTGACAAATTCGACCTTTGAGATATGAACCTACAAAGTCAGGGGTTTGAACTTTTTATTCTAATAGTACTTCTTCGTGCTTCTATTCTGCTCTTTGAAAAACCGCATTCTTTGTAGCACATCGTGAGAAAAATATTTCAATAACACACGCATTTTAATTGGCGTATCAATAAAAAGCCGTAATTATTATAACAACAACTGCAGCATTAGCCTCTAAACACGCTTATAAATAAAACTAATTATGTCGGCATAGTTAGTGCTGTCACTAAGATTTTACGTCCACAGAAGGCACAATAGAAAACGAAACTCATAACACTATTGTTGGGTAAACAACTGTCATGATTCGGAACGTTATAAACAGTTAATTATCTAAGAAACGCCGGACACTCGAGATTTGATAATGGACAATGACGCTTTCGGTGGCTGGTCGTGCGTGCATAATTAATTTACCACAATTAAAAGTCCTGCTTCGATTGTAGTCGAAATCAAGTCGACTTTGTGTAAGCTGCTCAGGACGAAACCATTAATAATTTGCTTCTCTTATTTATTACCGGTTTAAGATACCGAACTTCCATGTAATGTTTATTGTTATGAATTATTAAAAGTACCTCTTTAAGAAAATTACGCTCATCAACCAGCTGTAATTCTTCTAACTCACACCATTCATCAAATCTAGTTTGGATTTGCTAAAAGGTAAAGTCAAAATATCAAATTGTTAATAGATTATTATGAAAGATGTTTGCCCGATTTTCAAAGAATAAAAAATGTAAGGACAAACTTATAGAAGGTGTACATTTTCAGTTTGATAATCCTTGGAATGTAATTTGGTTCCATTTTGTAAAGCTGATTTCAATTAAGCAATTGATACTTCAATTCTAAACCAGAATCTTAAAACCGTAACATCTTGCATAAACTATTTAGAAAGTACTGAACTGCTACAAAAACCTAAAGAGCTTTAATAAGTAATTTACAAAATGACCTAAAAATTTTAGAGGCATTGATTTGAACAATGTTAAAACAACGAATAATTTACTGCTACAAGTATACAACAAAAACCTGGTAAAACTAAATCATTCTCTTTCGAAACAATAGAAATGGTATTATTAAATGCAAATCGGAGAGGCGAAGCGTGGACACGTTTACGAACTGGCAATCCCTATGCCTGCTTATAATTTCATGGTCACTGAGGAGAACAAACAATACTTCAGCAGCATCTCGGAAGGGAAACAATTAAGAAATGACCAATTACCCAACCGCGGAATGTTAATCGTTTTAAGTAACGATGACATGCTTTTTCTCGGTTCGGTCCTTCCAGGTAGCAACAGCACATTAAAAACCCAATTACCTTTGGTCTATTTACTTTGCGGTTTCTAAGCAACTGCCCAAGTACAGTTAACCGATGAATAATTTTATGAAATTCTTATTACCGAATTCATTGTTCTATAAAAATCTGTCGCCACATCGATCCAAGAAATCATTAAAAAGGATTTTCCATCACTGTCCTTAACCTTCATTGTTTCCTAGATTTGTGAATAGAGTTTCAGGATTTAACTTTAATCATTTAATGAAAGAAAAAGTCTGTTTGTCATACGTTTTCTCATACATGGTGGTTGGGGGTAATTCTAAAGTGGAACTCAGCTACAGCAAAGCGTTCCGTCTTCGTTGACTAACCAACGAAGATGTTGAACTTCTTATTTACAAGATTAGCTAGTTTTACATAAAATATATAAATATACACATTCTTAATCGTTCCTTCAATGAAAGTACCATAAATACTGATCCG
This sequence comes from Serrognathus titanus, assembly GCA_039766575.1. Classification (NCBI taxonomy): domain Eukaryota; kingdom Metazoa; phylum Arthropoda; class Insecta; order Coleoptera; family Lucanidae; genus Serrognathus; species Serrognathus titanus. The sequence goes on from CM077911.1 coordinate 5,774,778, forward strand.
TTTCAGTTTATTAATCAAGAGCAGAAAAAACGCAGGAAGTCCTTCAGATATAAAACAATTTTAATTCTGATACGACTTTAAGAATGATTGACGGAACTATAAAGGAGCAGGCAAGAGTATCAGACATGTTTAAATCGCTTGATATACAATAAAAAAGGGTCATGAATATTTTATACCCATAGCTAATTAACACTTTTGAAATGTGGTCCATCTTAAAGAGGAAGTATAAATTAAGAAGAGTGTGTTGATAAGTCCTCGTAAAGCAAGTGTACACCTGAAAGTTAACGAGACTCTCAGTAAAATATGATACGAAATGAGTCACCTTAGAGCTTCAACGACTTGGACAACGTGCGTAGTCGAACAGAGCAACCGGTTGTGGGACCTAATTTGTTACCAATTTCCCATATCATATCAGTGGCTCGCTCAATCAAATTACGAGCACCTAAGCGAGTTACGTGATACATGAAGCAATGGTGGGCCTATTGGAAACACGGAGGTATCAAATAACGTGTGGTCATGCCGCGTAAGTCTTCGCATTAATGTCATTATGAAGCAATAGACATTTAAAACAAAATCCTTGTTGTTGTTTAGCATTAAATAAACCATTAATAAAAGATATGGCATTAATTTTAATGAATGTGTATCAAAAATTGGGTGAACTTGAAGCTTTGTAAATGGTAACCGATAGTGAAAGGCGTTTAATATTTCAGTTAAGTTCGAAAGCTCAGATGATTTTTTGGTGATTAAGGAACCGAATACTCCTATGTGTTAACCGGGAGTGACACCGCTAATTTCGAACTTAATCTGGATCGAGAAGAGCGAACACGACACCTGATCAGACGGCCGGACATGAATCACAGGGAGGTCCAGTCATTCACCCCGTATATCTCTGCGAAACCACATTTCAGGTATCTGGCTTTGGGAAAAAAAAACACAAACAAACCATCGTCACGATGTCATTTAGCGAGTGGCGTCTCTTAGTAAATTCCGTAGTAGTAAAATGAATCGTTAATATAGCGACCACAAGGTCTGTCAAAGTGGGCATTTCTAATCGACGCAATCGTAGTGCACGATTATGCCTGCCCATCACACGATAATTAGGAAACGATAGCGTTTGTGTAGTCTTTCGTAATGCTGACTGGCTTTCATTCATGAGTACGCTGCAGAATGGGAAGTTTAACAGAATCGTTAAGAATCTGTCTTCATCTAAAATCGTTCGAATAAATCGATACAGTTTAGTAACTTAATGCAAGCGTAAAATTCTATTTGATTAACTTCCATAATTGTTGATCTTAAGCAGGAAATGTTTATTGTAAATGTTCTTTCCGTCACAAATAATTCGAAACCAATTCGAAAATTTAAAATTGTGTTTGTACGTATATTATTTGGATATTGGATCTTGAGTTCAAGAACTTGCAAGCCTTGTTATATCACTTCACACGTTGCTGAAGTAACACATATCATTCTCAACTATTAGGCTCAGTTCTACTCTTGGATAACTATGAAATATGTGTTTCTTAATAAACACAGTATAGGAACAAAGTGCGGGATATGCTATTCCGCCGCCCAAGACCAGATATCTGTTGTTTAACATATGCAATAGATCTCTTTTTTGTGTTGTCTTATCGTGCTGTTGAGTTCGAAGCCTCACAAGCAAGGTGAAGAATGGCAAGTTCAAATGCCAAATTGACAACTGTCATAATGATGATGATGGTCCACAATTGAATTTTCATGACCAACTTCGACGCTAGTTTAAAAAAAGCTGCAAATTCCTACAAAAATAATGCAACCTACATGTCATCAAATATTGGAGTATTTAGTGATCATTTCACATGAGTACTATATTTTAACAATTCATTTACTATACACTCACCGGCACAAAAAGCGACTCACTTTGAGGTAATTCATTGCGACAATAAATTTTTTATATAATTTTCGACTGATAATTGTTATTTATAGTTTTCTTGGTTGATGTACATCAAATAAGACCAAAAATAAATAAAACAAACAAAATTTTAATGAAAGTAATAAAAACTGCAAAATTGATGAAATTGTAACTTAAAGAAAAATTAAGTCTTTAGGAAACGTTTGGAACACAAAAAATCAATTGCAACACAATATTGACAATGGCGTAGATACTTTCAATAATTTATTTAAACACGAGAATTCAGTTACCATGATGATCATGGCTCTCCCAATTATTGAAATTGTCCTACTCACCGATGAGTAGAAAAAAATCTAGGTTTTACTCTTTAATTTCAATTAGTGGATGACACATATTCGATAGTGGAAGTGGCCAATGAAAAAAATTGAAAATTGAAAATAATATCTTCGTCCTGAAGAAGATGTGAGGGAATAGTCCAGCGCTAGTCCAAGGCATCTTCGAAAACATCCGCAGACTTGCCAGATGGTTTGAGAAGAACTGAAAGAGACATAAAAACTAACCCAGTCGCATGGATAGGACAGTGACGATTTACCAACTATTTTTAATTTATACTTTTTTATAAAAACCTTAAAATATATTAAAAGAAATTGTCTGAATTCAGTTCCTTCGCATAACCTAAATTTTTCTACAATGGGGACTTTTCTTTCGAAGACTAACTCGAGGTTTTGTTGCAAAAAGTAATGTCTAAATTTATTGGATCCTAAATTTTTAACGAAATGTTTCCCATAAATTTGAAAAGGATTTCTTTTTCAAACTCACTCATTTAAGAACATTTTTCCACAAATTGCACGAGTTTAGCAATTGAAACAGGAAATAGATAACGATATTTAATTATCTGTCTCTGTTAGAAATACGTCCACATGCGATTTTAATTACTTTCTCACAATAGAATTTTTAGTAGAAATTATCCTGTATAGTATGTACGTCCTTTAAAGTGAGCGTATTATTAAATAACGAACGAAGTTACATCATTAATTGAAGCCGAGTTTCTAAGAATTTAAAATGTTTGTTTTTAAAAATGAGACCCAAAAATTAGGTGTAAAACGTCTTAATAATTATAATAATAGATAAAATGCATCAACGATTTCAATTTGAAGACTCAATTAACTCTTAATCGTCTAGGCGCACCGTGCAATTAATAATATAATCTTGTCTTTCCTGCAGGTTATTTATCGAAACTGGAATAACAAATATTATAATCTGCAAACGTGTTTTCGTAACGCGATATTTATATTCATAACGTATCAAATGACAGCGTACATATAATAATGTCAATTAAATCAGTTTCCGTTTTAAATTTACACGCCTCTCTCTCTGCATGATACATTATTGTTATAAAATCCGCTAATGAAATTACGCCGCAGAAGCGATAATCATTTGAAATATATTATTTAATAAAAATGCTAACGCCAATTTTTTCCGAGGGCGCTGCAGCGCAATGAAAGTTGGCTCTTTTTTCCTATTTTCGGGGAATAACAAATGAGCACAATGAGGATAATTGCAAACGCAAATAATACAGTCGAGAGCGTTCGTTCAAATTTCGGTTCGGTGCATACGTATGCCATAAACCTGAATCCTTTGAATGCCCTGTGCTTTTTGCATAACTAAAATATCACTTGAAACTTGCACAGCGACATACGACATAATACTACCTATACCGGATTTGACAAGATTAAAAAGCAAATGAGTTACAATAGAATTTGTAATGAAGTATACCTATTAAATTCTTGAGATAAAATTGTCAGTTAGGACTTACAAGAAACACCGAAAACATAGCATTTTATACTTATTACAATTGATGATACTTTTTCTCTATGGATGCAATTCAAGCTTTGCCGAAAGAAAGCCTCTTCGTACTCCAAAGACAATTGCAAGTCCCCAAAATATGAAAAAAGGGAAAAAAGACACAAAATCTGATCATTAAATACTTTTTTAAACGACTGCTGTGTCTGGTATTGCAATTAAGAATTCGTCAGAGCCACAGATAGAATGTTTATTTTTTTTAATACGAGTATTTCTACTAAAGTAGAATTAATGATACGTCAAATCGTTGATCAAAATTTGAAAGTCCACAATATCTAAACACGTGTGAAGATCGTAATCACTAAGCAGGAAATTTCTCCTCCCTGTCTTACCAACATTCTTGCGCGACAAGCAAAGGCTTCTCGTATATTTGTTCAATTAATTTCGAAGCCCTTGAGTGAAATCTTAACCACTTTTCTTGCAGATAGTTGGTTACGAACTGTTACGTGTAAAATTCGATTATAGCGCATATATTAAATTTCTGATGCCGAAGACCTCCCACCTTGATATAAAAGGATTAAACAGTGGCCCAAATAACTACACGAGCGGCCAGCGCGAACGGGCTACTTTTATACAGATTGTTAAATTAGTTTGTGCCGCTATTTAGATTATTTATTCACACTCATGTTAAAGTAATTGCGGCTGCCGTAATGTGAGATGTTACGCTTCGTACAAAAAATGGTATCACCTGCTGTGTTTTTGATAAATCCTAATCTCATATAATAAGAGGAGCAAGTTGAAAAAAGTTCTTTTTGATTAGATTAACACGCCGTAATTTCACTGATGTTTTAAAGTTTAAAATCAATTATTAATTTTGCTTACATATTGATTGCAAATTATTTAAGCCACACCTAGATACTATACAGGCCATTCAATCTAAACCGTTTACCATTGCTAACTTAACAAAGATTCTCTGATTTTAATGCTGATTGCATAGAATAGGAATACAGTATCCATTTTTCATCGCAAGTTAACAACCGATCGGGAAAAGGTTCATTATCATTGCTGAAAAGGTTTGCCAACCAAATGGTAAGACGGCTTGATTTTTATCATTTAGCAATTCATGTGGGACCTATTTGCTTACTTTCACATCTTTCCTAGCTGGCGAATGTGCAAACGAATGATTTCATCGCTTACATTGAACTTTTCTGCAAGCTCTAAGCACAATGTACTGGAATTTGCTTCCACAACATCTTTAATATTATTGTTGTTAATGATCTTCGGTCTCCCAAAGCGTGTTTCATCTGTCAACCTGAAATATCCCTAAGAAAATTTCTTAAACCATTTGTTTATTGTTGCTCATTTTCAATATTATCTGCATTTGCGCCAGCAAGAATAACTGCTTCCGATTCTTCTTCTATTATTTAAATAAAAACAAAGCTAACTTTTATCAATGTAATAATTATCATAATCTGCAAATAATTTACACGATCATAATGGGAACTCAAAGTGTACAATCTCCAATATCATTTTTAATTTCTCAGGAATCAAAAAAAAGATGTATAATTTAAATAACTAATATTTTTTTCTTAATTTTTTAATTTTAACAGAAAATATTTTCATTTGATTAAAGATCGAGGTCATAGAAGCCCTTTACATTCCATTAACTTTTCTTAAAGACTTTTTGCTGTATTTTCCCAATGTTGTTTTAAAAATACAGAACCTTTACTACCCTATGTTTTGAAATATAAAAGAATTTTTCTAATAAGTCTAAATTTCGTAAGGAACTTGACAATTTTCATAAAGTTAACTCTTTTGATGACGTATTTTCACCTAACCTAAGGCAATGTATTAAGTTACAAATACATCAACGATAAAATGCATTACTTCTTATCAGATGTCATTGTCTCTCATGCACTTATCACAAAAATTAATATTAATTGAGTAATTGAAGTACTTTAATCGTAGACGTCTGATATTAACCCAATGAAAATATTTCCTTCACACTAAATAAATACCTCTTATCAATCTTTTGCTTAGTAACAAATATCTTTCATTAAAATATTCGCGGTTATATTCTAGTATAACAAGAATCCAATCAATCAAACATATTCTTAATTCTTCAATTAGAAAATGTTATGTGCGAATTGTACTTTTTCATTTGCAAGAAGTTTAGTTTAAAGAAAGAACATAAAATAATGATTCCGTTAATCTATTTTTAAAATCAACCTGAATATAAACTATAATGAAGTTTTGTAATTATTTTTATCGCATTATCTACACCTCATCGAAGTATAATTGGGTTTTTAATTATACAATAAAATTTTAAGTCAATTATTACGCATTCACCACACTGATTTCTAGATAAAACCTCGTGCAGGCCCTGCAAAGTAAATAACAGTCGACACAACAATATTATTAAACCTTATGGCGATAAGTTAGTCAAATAATACTTAATTGCCCTAATTACGGCCGTAACGAATGGTGTACACAAAAAGTTCACCATGTTCGAGCCGAAGATATACGAGTAATTAAAGGCTTAGGCTAGCATGATCGATTAATTTAATGATCGCGGCTCTGTTAATAATGTTTAAAATACCATCTTGGGAGAATAATAATCTCCTGATTAAATAAATATATTAAACCGGTAATGACTTATTTCAGTAAAAAGAACTACAATTATATTGACATCATTAACCGTAAATTCTTTCGCAACGCTCTGAGCGCATTTATTATTAAATAAAGCGATTTGTTTTTCTGATCTGCTGTAATTGCCGCTGAACCATCGGCATTTTGCCTGATGTAGCATGAAGTCGATCGGGTTTTTATGCTCGAACTTCCAATAATTGCATTTAACGGAGATCATTTCGGATGTGTACGACAGCGAATAAATCATCGGAAAGGTTGTTAATTACCACTTAACTGGCGACACTTAGTTTCTCAAGAGAGCAAAAATATTTAAACAAACTTGCAGAAAATGATTTTTTAAATCAATTTTGCCAGACACGCTGTCCAATTGATAATGATAGATTTAAAATACATCATGTAATCTAATCAACATTATTTGTTGATATTTGCAAATCATTCTACTAATTTAATTATTCGTGCTAGATTTGAATCAATTTTAAGCTAACCTTACTTCAAACTTTGCTAAAAAAGAATGGATTCATTCGAAGAAAATTTTCTTGAAGCGCATATGTAAGTGTTTAATGAAAGCGTAAACTTTAATTAAAGCAAACTTTCGCCTACATCAACGAGGGGAGGTTCAATGAAGCCTTAATGGAATGGAATCTGTCGAAAACCTTATACAAAATACGAGGCTAGAGAAGTACCCTATCAGTATCGAAGTCCTTCTGTAACTTTCACTGTCAACAACTGAGACAAAGTCTTGGTTTGTTTCTCGTTATTGTAGGTAGACGCTCTAAATATTCTGAGAGAATTCACTCACTTATTTCCTGTAATTACTTTTGAGTAGTAACTGAAATTAAATTCGAAAGACCAAGAAACAGTTCTCAGGTAATTTTGTAATCCTTGTTTGTGACTTAGCGCAATTAACATTTTCACTTTTCTCTTTTGTCTTTTGAAAATAATTTCATTCTAAAACTCTGGAGTGCATTTTAGTTGTAATAAGATTTTGAAGGAGTTTTCTGCAAACATCTACTCAACTTGTCATTGGTTAATTCGTGCAAATCTTCTCTAGGTCAGTTGTATATTAAACCAATTCCATGCAAGTAATGGTTCATAGTATGTTGAGAAGGTTCTAGTATTTAAGTTGTTAAGCCCTGCGCAGTTACGTAAGTCCCAGCATGCAACTCTTCAGGATCCACTATAGACGTAACTTTTCACCGTTGTGACAAATTCCTTTGTAAGTCGTCCTTAAAAAGGTCGGAATGTACTTGATATTTGGACAATTACCTTTTATTTGCGGTGATTGTTTCTTTTACCCATAAATTTAGACGCTAACTATTTCGATTAAATTTAAACAAGCTCATCAAGATATTATAAATTTTGTAACATATATCGGAGCATCATGACTCCAAATTTGATAATTAAAAAAAATCTACGTATAAATTGCTTTTGAAATTCATCTAACTTCAATAGAAATATAAAATTTAAAAACATGTGAAACACAGAAAATTTTACACACAAAATTGAAGGAAACACAAGAATATATTAGAAATAAATCAACCAAGGTGAAGACATTTTGAAACAAATCATAAATTTCATCTGAAATTATTGACATTCCTTGTTTTCGCTATTTTCCGGAATTTTTTTTGTTTACATTTAGAGCTAAACGAACACTTCCTATTCTAAATTAACGTAATTAAATGCTTGCCAAGAAACTGACGCGTAAAGTTACAGTTTAACCGGTAGTTGTTAATTACATCACTGCTTCGTCCTAGAAAGGATTAATTAAGAAAAAAAATACTTTCGCTTCGCTTTTTGCAACAAAAGGAAGAAACGCGATCGAATTCTTATGTAATTAAATCGAATATTGACATGAGTTATTCACGTGTAATTTCACATCCAGTTTGCGAAGTATTCGATACGTTTTTGCCCGGTCTACCAGCGCTAATGGGTCCGGTAAACAGGATATTTGTCGCCAATCAATGTTGTCTTATCGATGAGAATATTATTTATATCAAGTTAAATTCCATAAAACTGATTTAAACTCTTCTTTCCTCGTCGCTGCCCACTTGAGGTATTTAAATCGGTAATTAAAACGTGCGCTTCTTTTTCTCGATCAAGCGGAACAACTCCCCGTCTTACGTTCTTAGGCGAGGGGTCGGTGTTGATTATACAAAATAATACACGCAACTAATTCCCTTCTAATCGTCGCGCAGAGAAAGCAGCTTATATATATATATTTTTTTTTACTTACGGCTCACGTAAGACGCGACACATTCTTGAACATAATTCGAACGCCCGAGTTCGAGTTTAACGTCAACTAAAGTTTTCCGGCTGAATTAGCATTTGCTGCCATGAACTTATGCTTTGGACATAATCCGAAAGATATGCATTATTTAATGTAGCTTTAAAAAGGTAAACGACACTATTATATTGGGAGAAGACTTTGGAAAGTAACCGTTTGGCATTCTTGTACTTTCCGAGCAGCTATAAAAAGATTTTACTCAACTATACTCGATCACATTTAAAAAAATTAATTGATTGCACTGCTTTTAGTAAAATGACGTGTTTATGCATGATGCGATCTTCCAAGAACTATTTTCGATGCAGGTATGTAAGTGAATGAGTAGTTATCTACATACGTAGCGGATAGTTTTTAATAAAAGTGTGTTATCAGTCTACGCACTTCACAATGAAAAACAACCGATCCAGATTAAGTTAATCGCACATCCTGTTTCATTAATAAGACAATGGGTAACCTTGAATTATTTTTGAACAACTTGCAAACAATTCTTTGTTCACTTGACATATTTCATGATTTCCCAGATATTTATTAAACATTCGGCTTCTATACCTAATCAGGTTATTAAAATTTCTAAAAAAATCGCAACCTTTCAGAGCAATAACAAAAATATTAACTTCGATATTTATATCCTAGGTGCTATATTTCACAAAAGTATTTAAAATAGCAAAGCAATATCCAAGACAGGTACTGGATTTCAGTCTTTTTCATTAAAATAATTTTAAGTCATAAGTTACTAGTTCGTACTGAACTCTAATACCAAATAATTTTGAAATTTTTTATCGAATTTTGCCATGAAATTTGGACGGCATGTCTTCGTTTTACTATAAAACAGTACTTTTCACTTAAGCTAAGACATGCCGTCCAGATTTTATGACAAGAGTTGATAAAAACTTTAAAAAATCAGTCGATATATTTCTTTTTAATATTCTTAATGTCGTCAGATAAGCTTTCACAGTGTGTCCAATATTTTTGTACATGCACTCTAGAATATTCCCAATCTTGTCAATATCACTTGCTTCTACTATTTAAAAGTGCAGGCTTCTTCCAATTATCAATTTTAGATCTTGCCTTTCAAATAAACTTTCAGATCATTTGGAAATTTCTTAATGTATTATTTTCTGCGGATTCATACTGTATCTACCGTTTTATTCGAAGCAATTCATACCTGACTAGAACATTACATACATGAACTCACGTTTAGTGGATTCGAAATGTATAATTTTAATAAAGACAACATCATTGAATGAAATAGTTTAAGGCATTAAGCAAATCTTAAAAAAAAACGTAATGTAATCTAAAAATTCACCAAAACACTCAAGTACCGAGTATGTAAATTCCATTTAAAGCAAATTAATGCTAAATTGTACAATAACCTTACCTATATGATTGTACTGGAATTTTCCCATTAAAGCACGATTATTTTCTCTCCTAGGAGTAGTTGGTCTATTCTATACGATGAAAAGAAGCAAACAAAACGACCGTGAGGTAGGCAACCGCAGCCAGACTTTCCCATACATATACAATTACAATTTCTGCAAAAATTAGAACGTGTTTATGCTGCCTTAATTGTATATTACTAATCTGGCAATTGTCCTTGCGGTTAATACTGTAATTATGCCACGCATAGGTGAACGTGAATGGATGGACATATGATACACGTTTTTCGATTAAGTCACTCTTAAATAATTGATTAGTCAATTATTTTGTTGTTAGTTTTGTATAATAAACGAATTAGTAATTTTTTTATTCACTAAAGAGCGAGTGACTTTAATACCATTTCGATTCATTCAAAAATTAAGGAAAAAGTTTTGAAGTCAAAAAAATATAATTTATTCGTTTGCGTTTTTTAGGGCAAAGTTGGGCAAAAATAATTAATTCTAAGATGTATGCAATCTTCTGATATTTAAGAAATAACAAGATTTAAAATTTATGTGTTGTGTGGGTTCGTTTAAATGCATTTCTGTATTTCTCTCACAATCAGTACAATTATTTACTCATGTGTGCTTCATTTTCTTCAATAATCTTCTTTCTGTATTTATATAATGTTTAGATCACTTTTCTTCATTCCCTTCGTTGCTTCTTCCTTCTTGTCTCTGATCTTTATATTTCCTAGGTCATCTTTTCTTTGGCCTTCCGTTTTCCTTTAACCTTTTAAGGACCTCCACTGCGCAGTCTTTCTTCTGAATCTATATCTGCATATATTCACAAATATTATTGTTTCTTATCTGTTTTTTGTTTTCTTCTCTTGATAATTAGATCTCCACATTTCTTTTATTCCTCCCTACAGCAGTTCTTCTTCCTTCTTTGTTCATTGTTCTCGTCTCGAGGTCGGTCACATACTCTGGTTTTTTTAAGTACGAGTCTTAATCTTATCAGTACTTTTAATAAATATCTCGTACTTTTGATTTGTACTTTATATTCTAATCTTGTTTTCTTCATAACCTATAATATTTTACACAATTTTAATTAATTTTCATAATTTTCATCTGGCAAGGAAACTTGATTTTATAATATTTTCAAGGAACGGTATTTATAGTTAGTAGTAGTAGCAGTCTTTATTCTGTAAATCATTTATAATGATGTGAATAACTTTGTTCAGTAAGAAATATTAAATAGTACATACATATATAAGACATTTACAAAAAATCACAAACTTAAAATTATCACAAGAAAAAGACTAGATTGACTCATAAAATTCAGAAATAGTGTAGTGTGCATGTTGAAGTAGAAATTTTTTTAACTGTGATTTAAATTTTGTTGTGTTACTAATATTTTTTAATTCATTTGGGATGAGATTATAACATTTTAGTGACATTGTAACAAATGATTTTTGGTATAATGTATTTTTAGAAAACGGTATTCTCAAATTATTATTTGATCGAATGTCGTAGTTATGATTATCTGAAACAAGTTGAAAACACGTACGATTTTCATGTGTATATATTATACATTGATATATATATTGACAGATCACTGTCATTATTCCAAGTTCCACAAAAGCATTTCTACAAGATTGTCTGGGACTCAGTCCTGCCAAGATACGAATAGCCTTTTTTCGAATTAAAAGTATATCAGACACATGAGTGGAGCTACCCCAGAAAATAATTCCGTAACTCATTACTGCATTGAAGTAGCCAAAATAAATACTACGAAGTGCTTTCCTGCTGCACAACGTTTTACATCTTCGCAAACAAAACACAGCTTTGTTCAATCTCTTTTTTAATTCATTAATATGATTGTTCCATTTAAGGTTACTATCAATGTGCAAACCTAACGATTTAACAGATTCTCGATTTTTTATATATTTATCATCGTTAATATTTATGTCGAAACTGTTAATGGTTTTAAAAATTATTACTTCAGTTTTGTTTGTATTTATGATTAGTCTATTGGAATGATACCAAGATGTAATTTCTGTTAATGCTTCTTTTATGTTTGTCAAAAGATTTTGCAGGTTGTTATTAGTTAAACAAATACTGGTATCATCGGCATAAGAAATTATTTTAAATTTTGAATTTTGCAAAATATCGTTACAAAAAATAATAAATAGTATAGGGCCCAATATCGAACCTTGCGGTACACCACATTTAATATATTCAAAATTAGATATATACTCTTTCATTTGCCCTGTGTCTGTTTTTTGTTTAATATAAGATTTAAAAAATAATAGTTGATTATCACGAATACCGTATCCCTCTAATTTTTTTAAAAGCAGTGAATGATCTACTAAATCAAAAGCTTTTGACAAATCACAATTGACTAAGGCCGATATTTTATTCAAATTTATGTTTTCATAGACAAAAGCAAGTGTCTGCTGTAAAGCAGTTATTGTAGATAACTTGTGGATCTGTACCCATGCTGTGACATTCTGAAGTAGTTAAAATTTTCAAAATAACTTACTAGTCTGGTTTTTATGGCAATTTCAAAAATTTTTGAAAAAGTAGTCACAATTGAAATGGGACGATAATTTTGAATAAGTAATTTATTGTTTCCTTTGTATAAGGGAATTATTTTAGAAATTTTTAAGTTTTCAGGAAATTTACTATTGGCAAAAGCTTCATTAATAACGTACGTTAATGGCTTTACTAATATCTGGATTGAAGTTTTCACTACTTTAGTAGGTACATCATCTACTCCCGTAGCATCAGTATTTTTTAATTTACATATAATATCCTTTATTTCTTGTTCCGAAACCGGGGTAAGAAAAAATGTAGTATTCTTATTAATGTTAAAACTGTTATGAGTGACAGGAAAGTTACTTAGCAAATTTTGAGAAATATTTAAAAAGTAGTTATTAAAACTATCAGCTAAAATTTGGCCATCTGATACTAATTTATCTTCAAAAAGAAGTTCGAGTGTTAAATTTTAACGACAAGAATGAGCTTTAATTATAGAAAAATTAAATTAATAGTTTGAACTTCTTATATCAAAAGATTTATGTAAGAAAACCACATCAAATTTACAACCATCTGTAGCGGAATTATTATTAAATTACAAAAGAATTCTTTTGTCATTCTATTTTTATCATAACAACAAAACTCTGTTTATATTTTATCTTAGAATCTTGTGTATGTTTATTCCAATAATAATGCATAATCACAGTGATACCAATCAGAATGCATATTTGTTGTTGATTTCTGCTGTTACTGCTTATCATAAAAAAAACGTCGTCTGGCTTTCTCTTATAAAATAGAAAAAATTCTCGTCAGGAAACAATAACCAAAATGCTTCCCGCTCTGATATGTGCTGCAATTTTTACAGGAGCTTTGGGTAAGACCCGAGATAGGTAATTAAAAAATATGAAATATTAAAATTTTAGGAGCTACCCTGAATCTTGACCCGTATTATAGATGGAGAGTAATTGGGGGTAGGGATGCCAAAGATGGAGAAGTTCCGTACATTCTTTCATTGCAACACCAGGATTCTCATATTTGTGGTGCTGTAATAATTCATCAGTTTTGGGCACTAACAGCAGCTCACTGTGTTACAGGGTGAAACCTCAGGTTTAACAATAAAACTGTTTATTACAAAGATTATTTTTAGTTTGGAGGTTAAATCCCTAAGCGTAATTGCAGGCAGTAACACTTTAAATCCTGCAGGTGATACATACGGAATTGATTTATATAAAGTATATGATGACTATGTTCCATTTGGTCTTTTCGATGACATTGCTCTTTTACGCATCACATCTGAAATTAAACTCCAGCTTGGCAGAGTTGAAAAAATTTCAGCCTGTGGACAAGACATCGGTGCCATCAACTGCACTCTCTCTGGATGGGGATCGACAGTGCTTGGAGGATCGACACCAAATCATTTGCAGACAATTCAACTGAAATCTCTTACACACGAAGACTGTCAAAGCCGGTGGAATGGTATACCTCAAATTTCGAACATCTGCACGTTAACTCAAGCCGGTCAAGGCGCATGTCACGGTGATTCCGGTGGACCTCTGGTCTCCGATGAAGGCCCAAAGTGTGTAATGGGGATCGTTAATTGGGGAAATCCTTGTGCTAACGGTATGCCGGACGTATTTGCCAGAGTTTCTTCATTCGTAGGATGGATTAGTAACAACACGAATGGTGCAGTCGACGTTGTATTTTAATTATTTAATTTTCTATAATGTATCATATAAACTTGTGAGGCCTAATTCACAAATCAGATATGTAGTAATATATTGTATCTCAATCTATCAAGGAACAAGTACAGATGCTGAGAGGATAAGTAGCTAATCTTATCTGTTAAGCTACTCATGAACTCAGCTTCTTCTATAAATACCAGACGGGCACTCATTTAAAAATTAAAGTCAAGATGTACGCCTTCTTAGCTTTGGTCCTACTGGCGCAAGCCTTTGGTAAGCAAATAATGGTATTTATTAATTTTGTTTATTATTAAGTTGTTTCTTGGATATTTTAGTGCCCCTCCTTGATTTTGTTTTTAAAAAGATTACAATTTGCTGTAACACGTAATCCCTATTACATTGCGCCATTTACTCACGAGAAGAATGCTGTTTCTTTTTAACATATTGCGATTGCATGCTTTTTGTTGTTCTACTTGAAACTACTATTGGCTAAAGCCAAAGTCTTCAACCTGTATATGTTTAGAGCCAAATTTATTTTATTTATTATATTCATCATATTCATACCACAAAGCAAGAATAAATTAATTTTAAAATATAAAGTTAATCATCTATTCAGTGAATTATCAAAAAAATAAATAAATTTCTGAATTAGAAACATTTTTTTCTTAAATTCATATGGGAATTATGGGAACCTGCATGTCAAGTCGTGTTTTACCTTACTTGACTATTTTTTAGTTATTTTTAACAGTGTTCACTCGACGACCTCAAAAACAATGTTAAAGAATTTGAAAAATATTTATTATTTCCTTAATTTCATGACCACTACAGTTCCTAAGTATATCTTAGGAGCATAAGTAGTACAATCAAGATGAGTAATCTTTAGAGTCACTTAAAAATTATCAGAATCATTGTCTCCCAGTAAACACTTGATGATAACAGAAATAAAAATTGATTTCATGTATTAATTTAAAAAATAATAAATCTTCAACACGTGTATAGTCTTTGTTTCTTTTTTCCAAATTATTAAATCGCAACGCTTCTAATTTTCATTATGTATACATTATTTTTATTATTTAGGCATAAATGGCCACCATCTGGGGTATCCACCGGCCCCCAGAATTGATCCTAACATGAACTGGCGCATAGTAGGAGGTCAGGATGCAACTCCGGATCAATTCCCTTACATTGTTTCCCTACGAAATGCAGCCGGTAATCACAATTGCGGTGGTTCGATTCTTGATGGGGATTGGGTATTAACTGCAGCTCACTGCGTTATCACGTATGTTACTGCGTTGATGTTGCCACTTAACTTATGTTATAATTTACAGTGCGAATCCTCTCCTCATTTCGGCCGTAGCAGGTAGTATAACTCTGAATGCAGGAGGTGTCTGGCTTTCAGTCAGCAGAATCATCGTACATGCTGATTATAACTCGAACACGATAGAAAATGATATTGCGCTTCTGAACATCGCCTCAGATATTCCATTTGGACCAAGTATAGCCTCCATTCCATTGGGAACTGATGTAATTGGGGCTGTGCCAGTCCAGCTTTCTGGTTGGGGAACTACGTCTTTCCCTGGATCAATCCCCAATACTCTTCAATGGATTAATTTGTTAACAATCACTCATGCTCAGTGTCAGTCAGTATGGGGAGCAAGTAACGTCTTCACTTCAAATCTGTGCACTTTAACTCAGGCTGGTGAAGGAGCCTGCCACGGAGATTCTGGTGGTCCTTTGACCGCAAATGGACAACAAGTTGGTATCGTGTCTTGGGGAAATCCATGCGCTAATGGTTTACCAGACGTATTCACCAGAGTTTCGTCTTTCGTTTCGTGGGTCGAAGCTAGCAAGAATTCTTAAGTTTCCTAGCAAAATTTTACTTTGAACTCAAGCAATAAAAATAACTAATAGAAAAGAGCTGTATTTTTTTCTTAATTTATTATCATGTTAAATAAAGCTTCCTTAGGTAAAATAATATATAGACTGCTTCAAATTTATGGTACTTCTCTTATTATAAGAGAGAAAAAGGGGGTAGATTAAATTGGGTTACCTCCATAGAAAAATTTTTCAATATTGCATGCTATTCAAGACAACTGCAATAAAAAAAACATGTTAATATTTTCTTCATAACGTCTTTATTTATTTAAATATCAAAAATAAAGGCATTTTCTTATTTTTCAGTTGTCTACATCTTAATATACTTTATTATTTTAAAACCTATTTTGTCGTATTGTCAAGTTTACTTTCTCCTTCAGATTTCATGTTAAACGTTAGTTAAAGAAGATGCGATAACAGAACATTTATTAAAATTTTTTTAAATAAAGGCAGGATTTAAACCTGCACTTCAGTTCTCATAATAGAAAGCATTTGCAAATCTATATCTTAGAACAGTGTAAAAATAAAAATAAATTTATACAATCAGAGAGTACTTCCCCTTTCATTTTTTAATTAATAAAGATATCAATCTATAATAGATTAAAATAATCAGAATGAGATTTGATTATTAATTTAAAAATGAAAGGATAAATAATTTATGGATAATTTACTGACTAATAAGGAATAGGCTTTTTGCTATTTGAATCAATCTAATCTATTTTTTACTTTGAAAATATATATATATATGTGCGTATTGAATGGGAACAACTTCAAACAGTGTCAAACTCACACTCTAAATGAATTTGCAAATATTTTATATATTGTTCCTACTAGGGACCATCTATGGTAAGTCAAAATAAACAAAATATTTGTCGCCTGCAAAATTTTATATTTCTTAAAGGCGATCCACAACCAATCGTTTCCAGACCAGATTCAAATTCACACTTTGGCGGAACAGAAGCTGCCGAAGGACAATTTCCCTATCAAGTGTCGCTAATGGTATTAAAATGGCATCATTGTGGAGGATCAATTTTAAATTCAAACTGGATTTTGACAGCCGCACATTGCGTAAGAGGGTAAGTACTATTTTTCTTCCATTACTATAATTACTCATAAAAGAAAATTATTCCTCAGTTACTATCCTTTTGAATTATCTGTACTTGTTGGCACCACAAACTTAAACAGCGGCGGAATTATTCATGGTGTTTCTAAAATTGTTTCACATGAAGATTACGACCGAAGTTCCATTCGAAATGATGTTGCTGTCGTAAAGTTATCAGAGTTGATCTCGTTTAATAAAAACGTGCAGCCAATTCAACTTGAAACGAAATTCATACATAATGTCGACTGCATTGTTAGTGGATGGGGTTATACTTCGGAGTTTGAAGACCTTCCAAATAAACTACAGTTTCTAGAACTCAAGAGCATTACCGTTTCTGAATGCAAGAAGCAATGGGAGATTTACAATAACATTGATAACTTAGTGAATGTTTATAAAACTGAGATTTGTACCTTCGCGAGATATGGAGAAGGTGTATGCCAAGGAGATTCTGGTGGTCCTCTGGTTGCTAATGAGAAACAAATTGGAATTGTTTCTTGGGGAATGCAATGCGCTCGTGGAGTTCCTGATGTATTTACAAGGGTTTCTTTATATTATGATTGGATTCAAAATGTCATTACTACGGATGATGACTAGAAGTAACTTCCAATTTATTTATTTATTATGTAATTACATTAATCAAGTTAAAAATTAAAGAAATCATGTTATCTTTATTTTGACTAAATCAAAATTATTCAATTACCTTTGCAGTTTGTATTTGTTTACTTTGTATAAGTATCAGTATTATATTTATTTAAAATATTGACACCTAGGTTCTGCTTTATAAATAACCTTCGTAGAAATTAAATAATTGTTAACAATATTTAAATTATTTAATGGTATGACACGAAGTACAAGGTATAAACACTTTTAATTTTATTAATAGAACAATCCTTTGTTGCGCTTTGTTTCAAAATTTATTATCTAAAGTGTCTCAAAGAGAGCTTAGTTTTTTATTCGTTAATTTAATGTTGTATATCCGTTTATTTAAGTAAAGAAACGTAAACTAAAGCAATCTAATCATTTTCGATTTTTACAAGAAATTAAACAGTATTTAAGCCGCGCTTGCTTTAGTTATTTCAGTGAACAACAAAATGCAAAACTCTTTCGTAGTATTTACGTGTATCGTGGCCTTGGTCTCAGGTAAATCTTTTAATGTAAAGCAAAATAATATTACAATATTTTTTTTGTCCACAAAGGCCAACCTTTTCAATTTAAAATTGATCCAAAATTGGATTGGAAAATTGTTGGCGGATCAAATGCAGCCTTAGGTCAATTTCCGTACCAAATCTCCTTGAGGTACTACAGCAGTCATAATTGTGGAGGCTCCATCCTCAATTCAGAGTGGATTCTAACGGCAGCGCATTGCGTCGTATCGTAAAGAAAATTTACATTTTTCAATTAGATACTTTGTATTAATTTTTATTATTGCAGATATTCAGCAGAAGCTCTTTCGGTTGTAGTTGGCACCACCACTTTAAGTGAAGGCGGGAGTACTTACAATGTATCTAAAATCATCTCTCACAAAGACTATAACCCAAATCTCATCCAGAACGATGTCGCCGTTTTGAAATTAGCACAACCGCTTCAATTCGACGAAAACGTTCAGCCAGTTCAGTTAGAAAGTGAAAATGTCGACACGGTTGATTGTGTCATATCTGGATGGGGACGTACCTCTTATCCGGGCAGCATCCCTAACGACTTGCAGTACATCGAGTTGAAAACCATCACGGTGTCTGACTGTCAGGCCCGCTGGATTTTCAACCCTGTAGTTGATACTCAGATTTGTACACTAACGAAGAGTGGAGAAGGTGTATGCCATGGTGATTCTGGGGGTCCTTTGGTAGCGGACGGGAAGCAAATTGGTATCGTTTCATGGGGAAATCCATGTGCTAATGGTATACCTGATGTTTTCACAAGGGTGTCTTCATTTCACAGTTGGATAGAAGATGCTATACAACAATAACCATACTATAAAATTTTCTCAATTTAACTAACATTTCTTATTGATTCAACCTTTGCATAATTTAATAAAAAAATTATAGAAATAAATTTAAAATAAACGAGTATTGTTTTTTATTAATAAGAATACCTGGCTAACTAATACTGCACAACACTAAGGTCATTAATAATAATAATGAAATTTGAAAGTGAAGAAGTTTGGATTCCCACAGATTTTATTTGATAAAATATTAGCAAGATGAACCGCAGGGTACACTTGTGCATTCCAGCTGAAAGATAGCATTTTCAGCATCTGCTTTCAGCTTCATTATTGTTTTGAAGTGAATTATTTAAGTGTTTCTCAGAATTTTGCATTTCCTTTTTTGTAACGTCATGATGAGACAAATATAGCACTGACAGTACAGTTATTGTTATTACGCTTAAGTACTTTAATCAGGAATTCATTTAAAGGCACTGTACAAGTATTTTATTAATTACTTTTGCACTTATTACAAAAATGTTATCGTGGTTTGGGCGTTAGACAATCAATTTCAGTTGTCAAATTAATTTTCATACTTTAGTATGGCAAAGCGATTGACTCTATAAAACAGCAAAATTCCTTTTTGTATGACTTTCCTATGGAAAGTCATACAAAATGTCATCCAAACGCAATTTAACGACACCCTGTATAAGATATTAAAGTATATTTAGTGCTCGACTTAATCTTTATTCAATGCATGTAATCAATGCGTTTTTTAGATGCGAGGAACAAATAATAATAAAAAATTATTACAAAACATCGTCAATTTTTTAAATACTACTGAGTTCTTAACCATTGAGAACTTATGTCCAATCTAAAGGAAATATTTTACTAATTCTTTTTGCTTATCAATTTCTCAATAGTTTTCTCCTAGATAGAATATTGCAATTTAGTAAGTTCAGAAAAAAAAATCATTTCCGTATTTATCATTTCATTGTGATAACATAAATTCCACGAAAATAAAACAATGCGAATGTATACTTGAAATGTTTCAAATACCTGAATTTTTTTAATGTAGCACTTGATGACAAAACATACACAGTATTTACATTTCCTAAAAATAAAAATATGTTTGGCCATCACACAAAGGAGTATTTGCATCAAAGAACTGACAAGAAATCCTCTTTTCTTTATTGCTCTTTATTGCTTAGTTTGATTTAAAAGTACATTCTAGAAACACATAATGTCGATGGTACAATAGTCTTCTAGTGAGATTATAAACATCAAGTTCCGAATTGTTAATAACTGCAACAAAATTGTTAATAATTGTGTTCATAATTTCACAGTATTGTGTAAAATCTAACCATGTCATTTTTCTCTGTGCATTTGATGAGTATTTCATGAATAGGATTTCTGACCCGGCAATTCTCGATTTCAATTTCCCTGGAAATTTGCTAAGTTTGATCCTGGGCAAGGACTGTCCAAAAATCGGGAAATTTCCGAGTTCTGCTCCTCTTCTTTCTGCTCAGGACAACTGTCCCCACGCATCACCACGTCTTATTATTCTCTAAGATAGAGGACTTTCACTTTAGCCAATAGTGGTTTCATGAAGACCAACAAAGAGCACGTGGCTCGCAATGTGTTGTTTCCCTACAGCCTCATAGAGCTTGTCAGAGAGGGGTGTTGACGGCTGCAACCACCAGCAGAAAAGTGGTTGGAATTACATGTTACAAAAAAGCCACAGATGTAGGAATAGCATTCAATAGATAGTAATATTTTAAACAGCAACAATTAATTTACTTGTTGTTTTTTAAAAGCGGTTTTCACTGTAAGATATCATAGGATCATGGCACCAGTAAAGAAACAATTAAGGCAAGCTCCCAGTGAGTGAACAGACCAATCATTACATTGGATTCTCTTAACTTTCTTTCTCTGTGTTCAATCACTGGGTTGTGATCATTTACTGGTTCACTTACCCTACCAAAGATTTTTCAAATTTTGCTTTGTACAGAATCTCTAGTATAATGTCACTTAAGAATTTGATTTTTTACGTTGGTATTAAGCAATAGTATTGTATCGTTAACATTCATTTGTGGTTTAAATGCAACTGCTTTAATATTAAAGCTAGTATTGTGGAGTCTGATCAGCACCTCTCCACATACACTCTATGCACACTTTGCTACTCTTCATGAAACCACTTTTTGCTAAAAGCAGAAACCCTAATCATAAAGGTATATAGCACGTAGGTTCATACATATAGACATAAGTTATGAAAAAACTTGAAGTTAAAAAGATAAGCCAGATTCTTACATTCTTAAAATTCCAATGTAAATTTGGAATGAAGGTAGCTTCTTGCCCGGTGAAATTGTTTGATAAATTATCTCAAACGGACACTGGAAAATAGCACAAATGCTCGACGTTTCACTATCGCTTGATAGTTTCTTCAGGAGTGAAAATGTCAAATTAAATAAACAAGTTGCCAAGTAAAAAAAATAATAAAGTTGTTAAGGGAAACTAAAACTGAAAAATTTTTTTTTTTTTATAATATAATATTAATTGACAGATCTATATCTTACTTAACGAATCTAAAAAACTACAAAATATGTCATTTAAGTTAACAAAATCCGTACGTTTATTAACAGAGTTCGATGACATTGTCATTTTACACATTTCTATAAAACGTCTTTTAAAAATATTAGACTCAAAATATAAAATATTAGCATTTTCAAAATCAAAATTATGGCTATTTTCTAATGAATGTTCTACAAGCATTGAATGATTTTGATTATTTAAAATACATTTTTGCTTTAGGGAAAAAATTTTCTTTACCCTATTTTAATAAGAAACAAGTAGATTTTCTTAACGTTTTAAGTAGCTTAGAGTTTGGTATAAAATCTTTAGATTCAGCTTCCAAAATACAAATAAGAAATAAATTTTGCACTAATTTTTTAAATTATATTAGGAATATTGACAGAACTTTTGAAAAATCAAAATACAAAATTCTTATTAGAGATCTTTTGTCTTGTAAAAAATTTCTTAAAGAAAATCCTAACATTATTGTCACAACAGCAGACAAAAGCAATGTTACTGTTTTAATTGATAAAAATGACTATTTCTCAAAAGTTCAAACCATGCTATCTGATAATAATACATACGAAGAATTAAACAATGATCCCACTGAAAATTTTCAGCGTAAAACTTTCAAAATTATCAATAAGTTAGAAAAATCTGTTGAAATTAGCAATAATATTGCTAAATCTCTTAAAGTACAGCATCCCATTTTTCCTAAATTATATTGCGTTTCAAAAATTCATAAACCTAATACACCTCTTCGTCCAATAGTTTCTACTATTGGTTCTTCTCTATATTTTTTATCAAAATTTGTTTCAAAAATTATTACTCAAGTTACTAGTAAATCAGAATATTTTATAAAAAATTCTTTTGAACTTGTAAAAAAATTAAGAAATATAGATATACCAAATAACTGCATTATAATTTCCTTAGATGTTGTTTCTTTATTTACTAACATTCCAAAAGAGTTAGCTTTAAAAAGCATTAATGATAGGTGGACAGAAATTAAAGATTTTACAGATATTTCCAAAGATAATTTTTTAGAAATTGTTACTTTATCTTTTGAAACATCTTATTTTGCGTTCAATGATAAATTTTATAGACAGATTTTCGGTACAGCAGTGGGTTCTCCTTTATCTCCTGCTTTAGCTGAAATTGTTATGCAAGAACTAGAGAAAAATGTAATTAACTCTTTACCTTTCAATCTAACTTTATATTTTCGTTACGTAGATGATATTTTATTGATTTTACCTTCAGATAAAGTAGATTTTGTTTTAAATAAATTTAACTCTTTCCATAATAGATTACAATTTTCTGTAGAAAAAGAAATTAACAATTCGCTAAGTTTCCTCGATGTAAATATTATCAGATACAATGACAAATTAATTACTAATTGGTTTCATAAATCTACGTGGTCAGGTAGATACATTAATTTTCACTCGTACACATCCAAAAATTATAAAATTGCAACAATTATTTCTTTAACAGATCGAGCTATTTTACTTTCAGATAAACTTTTCATTTACGACAACTTAAATTTAATTAAGAAAACTCTTGTTCAAAATTCTTATCCAATTAATCTCATAGAATCAGTAATTAAAAATCGTATTAAATATCTACAAAATTCAAATATCTACAATAATGTAAAACAAACAAACACCAAAAAATACATATCATTACCTTATATTGAGCCGCTGTATAACACATTCAAACACATTTTCAAAAAACATAACTTAATTTTAGCTAGCAAATCTGTAAATAATTTAAGTAATATATTTTCAAATTTAAAAACCAAAACACCAAAATTAAAACAACCTAACGTGGTTTATGAAATTAAATGTTTTAATTGTAATTCCTGTTATATAGGAGAAACAAGCCAAAATTTAAAAAAACGATTAGACCAACATAAATATCATATACAAAAAAATAATCAAAATCATTCAATGCTTGTAGAGCATTCATTAGAAAATAGCCATAATTTTGATTTTGAAAATGCTAATATTTTATATTTTGAGTCTAATATTTTTAAAAGACGTTTTATAGAAATGTGTAAAATTAAAATGTCATCGAACTCTGTTAATAAACGTACGGATTTTGTTAACTTAAATGACATATTTTGTAGTTTTTTAGATTCGTTAAGTAAGATATAGATCTGTCAATTTTTAATATTATATTATAAAAAAAAAAAAAAAAAATTTTTCAGTTTTAGTTTCCCTTAACAACTTTATTTATTTTTTTACTTGACAACTTGTTTATTTAATTTGACATTTTCACTCCTGAAGAAACTATCAAGCGATAGTGAAACGTCGAGCATTTGTGCTATTTTCCAGTGTCCGTTTGAGATAATTTATCGTAAATTTGGAAGTTTTGAAACGACAATAAAATTTATTTAAAAGCATTTCTCATCGAAAGTTACTTTGGGAATGGCGAAGGTTTTGATTATAAACTGTCTGGAGATATTTAAGGAGAGATTTTATAGTTTTTTATTAAAGAAACTTAATGAAGTACAGAGTACAAGAAGTGCAGAGTTATGATCAGCAAGACACTTTCCCACTGTATTCATAAAACCTTACACTTATATTTTCTGAGGGAATTACTAATGGAAAAGTTAGGTGAAGTTTAATAATTTCTTAGCTTAGAAAATCATATAATTTATTTAAATAACTTGCCCAAATAATTTAAAAAGTCTGTCGTTAAATGGTACCTACACGTCCGTACATGGTCGCGAGCGTATATATGAACAGCGATCTCCGCAATGATGTTCCTGGCATCATAAAAATAATGAGAATGTTCTTTTTATCGGCAAACAATAAGATACAGAAAACACATGCAATAATTGTTTAGTACGAAGATTGTAAAAATGACGAAGTTGACGTAAGCAGTCATCGTTCCCTCTTTCAGTCGCGCTTGAAATATTTTCTTATCTAGCATCCCATAACAATAAATAAAACATAATTTCAACGGCATGGGCGTATGGAAATCTAGAATAAGTAATATTTTTTAAATTTCAACACACATTTGATATGCTATTTCATTGATATGAAAATAAAAATCTTAAAATCATTTGTGTATTGTGTTTCTAAAGCAATATTTTTAGAATATTTTCCTAGACTGAAATTTCATCATTTATCACTTATAATAAAAACTAAACAAAGGAATGTTGATTACAATCGAAGTTTCTCAAAAAAAAGTAGACATTATGTTTCATGAGAACCCCTTTTGTTAAATTACACATAACCATTGTTGAAATATTTGTATACAATCTAATCGTTTTCTTTTTTGCAAACATGGTATATAAATTCTATGCTTCCAAACCTAAACACCAATTTAATCCAAAATGTCTAAGCTTGTACTCGCGATTTTAACGTTCATTGTCTGTGCCTCAGGTAAGAATATTTTAATTAATGCTGTTAAAACTGAACAAACATTTTTAATCTGAAGGGCAAGAAACAGACTCCAGAGTTGAACCAAATTGGAACTGGCGCATTGTCGGTGGTTCTAATGCAAATCCAAATCAGTTTCCATACCAAATTTCCTTGCGACGTGGTAACAGCCACAGTTGTGGTGGTTCAATCATCAACGAAAACTGGATCCTCACTGCAGCACATTGCGTTGATAGGTAAACAAATACATGGACTCCAATTTCAATTTCCATTCATTCTTTTTTTCCAATAAAGGACTTCACCATCTTCTCTCTCCGTCGTCGTCGGTTCTACAACCCTAAGTTCGGGTGGTAAACGTTACCGTGTCTCCAAAATTATTTCACACGAAAGGTACAATTCTTATGTTATTCAGAACGACGTTGCCGTTCTGAAAGTATCAGAACCGATTGAGTTCAACGACAACGTGCAACCAATCGCTCTTGACTCTGAAGAAACTGGCATTACAGACTGCGTTATTTCTGGATGGGGACGTACCTCATACCCCGGCAATATTCCAAATGACTTGCAGTTCATCGAGTTGAGAACCATCAGCGTCTCTGAATGCAAAGCCCGATGGAACTGGAATCCAATAGTTTCAACCCAACTATGTACCCTTACAAAAAGAGGAGAAGGTGTATGCCATGGTGATTCTGGTGGTCCTCTAGTGGCCAATGATAAACAAATTGGCATCGTATCTTGGGGGAATCCGTGTGCTATTGGTTATCCTGACGTATTCACTAGAGTGTCATCTTTTTATGACTGGATTCAAAATGCCATACAAGAGGAAAGATGTATTTTTAAGGAGGAATTATAAAAATAATATGTATATACAATAATATTAATTGTAAAAAATTTAATTAATAAACATATTTAATTAAATAAATTGGTTTTTCAATTTTGAAATCGTTATTTTTAATTAACTTGAAACAAAAACCGTATGGATAAAATTAGGAATCTCTGCAGTGGTACTTTAGACTCTGGTTAACTTTAATATTTCGTTTATTTCCATAGAAACAATTGTCTTTACAATTGTAGGCAAGAGAATAAACCAAAAGTTAAAATTAACCAGTAGCTAAAGTACCGACCCTAAGAGTTTATGCCTAAAGGTCAAATATTCAGAATTGTTTTAGCAAAAACTCTAACGTATGAGCATTATTTTCTAGAGGCTCACACGTTACTTAGCCACCAGCAAAATCATCTCACGATGACAAACGTAAAAAAAGTCACAATAATAAACATCAAGCAAGGTCACGATGACAGATACAGACGAAACATCACGTTGACATCAACATAACAGATTCACGATGACAACCATCAAAACACGAGCTCCTTTTTATTCTTCTGTTAAAAGATGTGTGATCCCATGGGATACTAACTTTCTCATGCCGAATACATCAAGCAAGATAATTTGGATTGAGGTCTTTGAAATGCGTAAGTATGTCTTAATTTCATGAAATGTCACATGTCGATCTTCCTTAATCAACTGGCACACAGCATCGATGATTTTCTGGATGACTACTATCCTTGGTGGACCTATCCTTGGATCGTCACTGAGACTGATGCGTCCCTGTTGGAATTCGGAGTGCCAGCGGGAAATTGTGCTTCATCACCAAGAACAGAAGAAACCAACTCGTCGAGACATTGTTGTTGAAATGAGATAATCTTCTTGGAAAGTTATAAAAAATTATTGCGAGAAAACTTTGTGGCTAAATCACTTGCCGTATCTTGATGAAATTTTGGATTTAGGTTAATTAAATATGAGGTTAATTTTTATCGTTGACGTCTCCTTGATGGCAGCCTGTGTATTCAAAACATAAAAGACAGCCCTCGTACTTTTTTGTTCACTCTATATATGCATTGAATTATTAAATGATCTTCCCTTTTACTTTGGATTTTAATCTTTAATACTTTTTGTTTGCGCTTTGTTAAAAATGTTTGATACTTTTCAGAAGAAAGCAAATTATGATGTAATAAAATTACCTTAGATTGTGAATCAATAAAATAATAGAAGTTGAAACTAAAATGTTTACCATCACAATCAAATATTATTAAAAAAAAAATTGATGATAAAACAATATCTTGAAATACGATTGCGAATCAGTCAGTGAGAAAATTTTACGATTAAATGAATGTATGACGCTGATAATTTGCAATGAATTATCATTAATCACGTCTATAAGTTTTGACAGTAATAGCAAGATGTCGATAAAAATTTAAATAACTCACCATTTAGCTATTATTATCGACGCTTAATCATAATTCCTTTTAAAATTCTATGACAAATAAAGCAAAAATAATCTAATCAACTTATCTCTTAGTGCAGTAATTCTAGACATGTGCAAAAAAGAAGTCCTTCAAAATGGCAATTGTAATGGCTGCATTCATACCGGTTATTGTTATATTCACTCTAGGTAAGTACTTTTTTTATCCCTGCATTTTATTTTTGATTTTCGCTTCCTAATGTAAGTGAATAGGTTTAATTTTGGTTTACTATTTTAGTCCTTTCCTTCTATTTTTACATTAATTTTCCAAAAACGTTGATTTTTCATTGACTGTCGTCGCTATTTTTAGGTCATATCTATTCCGCGCATAAAACAATTGTAAATTTTAACTCACTTCTTATGGGTGAGCAATTTGAAGCTGTTGAGGGACAATTCCCATATTCAGTATCTATAAGAAATGCATCTTTGTTTCACCGTTGTGGAGGATCCATCATTGCAACCAAATGGATTTTAACAGCGGCACACTGCGTTATAAAGTAGGTTTAATGTAAAAGCGATTTCGTATAGTTTCTCTTGCTTTTTGTAGCTATTCACCATCTTCGTTTTGGGTCGTCGTTGGTTCTGTCGACCTGGACAAAGGAGGCGATTACCATCAAGTATCCACAATCATTTGTCATGAAAATTACGTGTTAAGAAGTTACGCCAATGACATAGCAGTCTTACATTTAGCAAGCCCGCTCGTGTTTGGACCAGGAATTCAACCAATTGAATTAGAAAATCGAAATTTGGATGCTTACAGCTGTATAATGTCAGGATGGAATAGTTCACGTCTACGTTTTACTGAATTGAAACTCATTAACAATAGTGCTTGTCAATCTCGTTACAAGAAGATTCCGATAATTGAATCACAGATCTGCACGATTTCCGGCTTTAGAGTTGTACATGGTGGTGACTCAGGTAATCCTTTGGTTGTTAACGGTAAGCAAATAGGCATTGTTTCTTGGGGATATCCATACGAACATTTACCTGTTGTACATACTAAGGTATCTGCATTTTATGAGTGGATACAGTCAGTTACAGGACTAAGTTTCTCGACCAATATTTCACAGCAGTCTGATGTTCGGTCGTACTCAGTGAATCACTTCTGCCAATTTCATCGAAACAATCTAATTCTACTTTTGCTATTAATTTTTATCTTCTAGACTCCTCTGTGTTACATATTCATATTTGTAAATAATTCTAAAGTACTCGGTTCACTTCTCTTAAAGAATAAATGTACGAAACAACTTCAGCTCAACAACCCTTAAAGTAATATAATAGCAAGCCGCGTGGATTAATGTGTTTATTGTAGGGGAGTGCCCTCGTGTATTAAGTTAAACCTATATATGTATTAGGGTTGTTATGTTAATTAGGCATGCAGTCGGGAAGAGAATGGTATAATACGAACGAATTATACATTGATGTTAAGATATTAGGGTCTCAAATTGCATTACAATTGAACTAGAACGTTTTATTGGTACGATGTGCAGTCACACTAATTTTATTTAATGGAAATTGCTTATACATTAACTTCATTATGAGTAAAAATAATTGATTTTCCTTTCTCTGATTTTGAGATTTTGGTTAATCGCAAAAAGAAATCTTAGTCTGGTTCACATATGGATGGGGTGTTAAGTGGTCGCTGAAACGCCATTGAGGCTTCGTAAGCCGCTTAGCTCCACGCGGATCCAAGAGAACGCTCATCTCGCAATCTCGGCACTTATCCCCCAACACAAAAGTGAGATAATATGTTATTGGCTCCGGGAGACACAAAGAGCTGGCGCTTACTGAATTGTGTTGTTTTCAAAATTTGATAGAGGGATGAAAGCTACATAAGAGCACACAAAGAGGGTAATAAATATTGAAGAACACGAGGGAGACATGGAGAAATCTACACAGCACGGTTTTATATAAAACTCAATCAACCTCAACTCATCGAATCCTTATAGAATTAATTGAACGTGACTGTTACAATTAAAATCTCTATTAATTGTATTAATAAATGATTTAGTGATAAATGAAAAATGCAAGTTGCAACAAGATAGAGTGAATAAATTTACATTTCATCGCTTATAGATATATAAATGCAGATTTAATTTCTATTCAGGGATTCATTCGTTGTATCCTGCAGAGGCGCTAAAATTCAGGACAGCGTAAAGTATGAATATATAAAGTGTCTCTCGGAAACGCTTTTAGAATTAGAGCTAAATATTTATGGGGCGCTGCAAATCGGGAGCTTTTATATTACTTATACAGTAAAACTGAGCTATAAAAGCTCTCAAAAGCTCCTCTGAGCGGAAGCCGAGCTGTATACTTTACACTCCTCGGTTCTGTGTAATAGAAGATAATGTTTATAAATATGCATGTGTAAATGTAAGCTTAAAGATATTCATGATACATTCCCGGCAAAAACTTGACTTACTATTTCCACTACCTGAATTTTCTGCATTTACATAATTTGTTTGGGTTTTCTTAAATTATTCCCGCCCGTTTATTATTCATAAAGGTGCTTCTCCTAAGTACACCAAAACCACGCAATCAAATATTTTACGTACGTTTTAATGAGGAAATGTATCAGAATCCTTCATATACATCCACTAAGTACATACATAAAATTTACGACTTAAATTAAACTGATACAAAAAATTTAAGTATTATTCATAGATTTGTTAACTTATTTTTATTTATTTATTACTTTATTTATATTTTTTCTTTCATTTATAATATTATTTAGTAAGTATAATTTAATTTTAATACGTATTTTATCATTTTATTTGCTGTTATTATTTACCCTTTTTATTAAATTTTAAATTCTCGTGTTAATTCTCTTGTTTTATCATTGTCTTTGTTCTTTTATAATTTAAAATAAAAAAATTGTGTGATTAAAACAATATACAGAAATAAGGCAAGTATTTTTCTACACATCCTCTCGGTCGTATTGTGTCGCCGTTCTTTGATTTAATTTTAGTTAATTTACAAATAAATTAAATACGTTACAGGGAGAGTCCTACTGCAGGTTTTCTGAAATCTAGAAAATAACTTCGGAAATTTTTGATAAATCCAATTTTATTTCAGGATCAAAGGAAACCAATAAAGAGATAAAGAAAATGATATAACTAAAATGAGAGATAGATATCAGACTGTTCCAATGTCATCTTGTTTTTTACACTCCGCAAAACAAGTTCTTGTAATGTTTCAACATGAAACATCTCTATTTTATAAGGAATATCAAATGGCAACACTAATCCCTGGACCATTTTTTGGATTATAAACTTGACGATTGACATTTCCAATACTTTAATTGACTCATACATGCTTCCAGATATTTTCCAAGCGTAAGTGACCAGGCACCAGGTACGTAGCTGCGGCATCCATTATAAAAAGACTCCATCATCATTTAGCCAACGTCCTTTTTTTGAATTTCTCAAGAAGCGTGACAACTTCTTTTGATGTAAGGCCACAAAATTCACCGTATCTATCATCATAATCTTTTCCCCTCAAGAACAAGAATTTTTCAACATTCCTGAATCCTGACAATCCCACTGATGCTAAGTAAGAAATACCTGTGAGAAAAGCATGACCTACAAAGCCATTTTTCTTCAAAAAATGTTTGAAGGAATTCTCAAGTAAAATATTAACTCTCTCAATATCAATATTCTGCTATCAATATTCAAATGGTGTTGTTGATGGGAGCATCATATTCATCAACCAACAAATAAACTTTATGTTCAAGGTGTTCCTTCAAAACCTCTGCTAAAGAATCCAATGCTTCTATAACCTTGTCAGTGAGTACTTCTATTCTTTGTCATTCTCCTACCCTCAGGCCATTCATTACTGCTTCCACTGTTTTCTTCTGCTCAGATGTTTCTCAAACATTGATTTGTCAATTTTGTTTGCTTCCCACAATCCTTCGAATTCTAATAAATAATTCTGCTCTCTAAAGACTACTGGGATAAGAATCCTAAACCCAAGCAACAGTTTGAAATACGAATCCTCCTTAATGGTTGCGAAATCAAAATAAATTACTGGATATTTCCCATAATGGTCAACAAAGTTCTCCCACTTGGAAATCTGTAAGTTGTCATCATGAAATAGGAGCAAATTTTCATTAGGAAATAGTTTATAGTTTTTTTCTGTCCTGCGAATCATTTGCCCTATATTACCTCCTTCAGTGTATACTTTGCTTTCTATAAACTGTTTTAGCACAGATTTTCCAAATCTCATTGGAGCTGTCCGTAGCACGTATTCTGAATCATCAAAAAGACCCTCTATCAATCTTATTTTATCAACAAAATGATCTGTCACTTGAGGGTAAGAGACTATACATAAACTGTACAGATCCAGCGCTTTCGCAGAAACTTATTAAGGATTAAAGTTTTCGTAAAATGCAGATAAGGAATAGGCATGTCCTTTTCTGCTTTAAATGAGCAGCTAGGTTATACTGGCAGCCTTGAAGATTAACAAATACTATAACTGCGCAAGTTAATAGAAGCAGTTTAGATTACTTAAGATTGGATTTTGCTCTTTGTATATCACACGATTCAGAGTAAACTTATCAAACAATACAATGATTTTAGAAATTCAAAAAAGGGGTAAGTTTTTTCAATAAACCAATTTTTTTTAAGGTACAGAGTTCTGATGAGGCCCAACAAGGCCGAAATACATGTATAAACTCTTTCCTAACACTTTCTATATTGCCAGTTACACAATTTTAATTAATTTTCATAATTTTCATCTGGCAAGAAAACTTGATTTTCTAAAAACAAAATTAATAATCCATTTTTCTTTTTTTGTCTCTGTGAATCAATCAGCATTAAGACATTGAATATAGAGCGGGAAACAATGAAGGAAATACTAGAATTCCTAAGTACAGCAAATTATAATTTTGATGAATAGTTTGAATCGCAACATCCCGCGATCACTTTTTGACATTGTATACGATGTTGCGATTCAAACTATTCATTATTATTACATCACAATTGCGAGTAACCTTGGACAGGTCGGTTTCGTTTGCAGTGCAAGTCTTGAGCTACACTTCTGCTGACGAGGCCCCAAATAGGGCCGAAACAGCTGTACAGAGGATATTTACAACGAATTTTTTATAATTTTGATATTAGTATAAGAGATGAAGAAGTTTCCAATTAAAAACCGGAAACAGAAAATTGGGCGAAGGGGCTCCAGCAAATAACTATCAGAAAAATGACAAAAGATTTTGGATTTGGATACTATAACGTCAGCTTCATCTTCACAGGAGAAAATCGATTTAAACTGAAATGTTTTTTTCAGCTCACCAATTTCATAGCAAATAAAAAGCAAGTAACATTAACTTTATATTATCTTAAATCTTCTATACTTCTTTAATTAGAAAAATTAATTTTCTTCAAGAATTTTGAAGCAGATACTGGCTTAATGAGGCACCTTTGGATATAGATATGTCGGGTACGATCGACTTATTTCGAGCCCAGAAATCTGTGGTTAAACTATGTTCACGTAATTTAACAACAGCCTGTATATGCACCCCGAAGATTAGCGCCTTATACTTTTAGTGCCACATTTCATTTACTCTGGAATTCATCATCTTTGAAAATTACTAAAACTAATGGTTAATTAAATATTTCTGGAATAAATTACCCAAGTATTATCAAATTGATTCCTCATATTTATTTTTTCATGAAAATGCAAAAATTCCAGAGTTACAATACTATCCGCAATTGAGGAATTAGTACAGGAAGAAATAAATCTGTAAAGGCAAAGTGGTTTTCCTTTTGAATTTAGAGGAAAAAAATTAGTAAGATAAAATTGTTTCAAATGTTAAGATAAAATTTTTTCCCATTTAGGAAGATATACCAAATTCCATCTTTGAAAAATTTTTGAATTAGGTGGAACTCTAGTTTTAATATATATATAAAGTAGAAGCTAACCCGACACCTTGTTACAACTTATTGAAATCGAGTCGTTTGGAACTCATCCACCGCCACGTCGCCGTGCCGGTACAAAAACCAAAAAAGCCATGCAATTTATCGGAAAAATGCGAGCGACGATGTTGAAAGGTACAGCATCCGCAAGCCGGTGGAGCGAACAAGAGACGCCATCGACCAATAAATGGTGTCGGGCGGAGGCGAACACCAGCCTTAAACCAATCACTGTCTAGAACGCGCTGGTTTTGCCGGCCAGTTTATAGATGCTTAGTACACTTATTTACATATATTAAATGTGACGTCACATCCGGTTAATCTGCGAAACGCACCTTTGTTCAAGAAACGTAATGAATCTTTGCATTAGAACATCAAAACTGAAAAGCTGTAAATCAAAAGTAAACAACCATTGACTGTACACAAAGCAGGAGTTAAAACATGTCGTGATCACAAATGCGAAAATATAAGATTTACGGAAACTACATAAAAAGCTAGGATAATATATATATCTGTGTTCAATCACTGGGTTGTGTTCACTTACTGGTTCACTTATTCCAATGTACTATTTAAATATACGAAGATACGTCGATAAATGAGTGATTTTAAACGTGTAATTAAGGAAATATTTTAATTAGATTCTGTAATATGTATTTATAGAGAAAAAGCTCACATGTGTTCTACAAGAATTCTACTCCCATAAAAGCAGAGTTTTGACAGTATTAGTCAAACTAACTCGATAATCTGGTGGACAAGCAATGAATTAAACATAGAGTGCTGGATAGGAGTGCGCGACAGAGCGGGGCTAATGTTGCCCTCCCCAGCCTTTATATTAGTACCCCCTTAATTTGTCAAATGAATGCAGATCAAGCAAACTTGTCCGCGCTGTATTTGCATAGAGAATTTTGCTGCGATTTGTAATAACGCACCGCATCTAAATAAATAATTAAACCCTGCAATTATGTAACTATCTTTCGCTCCATTTTTTAATCAACATGAAACAATAGAAACTAAAAGTTTTTCTTCTGCCAAAATGTGTTTCGTGGAAATTAATACAGAAATAGCATTATACTTTATCGATTGGTGAAGCAAGAGAAATTAAAAACTGGAAGAATCCACAAATTAAAACTTCAAAGAGATAATACTCCAAAATATTTATTTTTTACCCGAATCACCTACATATATAAAATATACTATACCAGAAATTATTTACCATATCTTAGTTACAATTGCAAACTGTGTAATTGGTGTTAGTACAAATCCATCGTGCAAAATAAGATATTTTGACAAACACATCCGGGCGGCCATTAGCGCAAGGATTTCCCCAGTTCACCAAACCAAGTAGACACTTTGGATTCTGAGTGGTTACGAGAGGACCTCCCGAATCTCCATAACAGGCACCTTCACCCGCAACAGTCAAAGTACATACGTTTGATTCGTGGACGAGCGATGGCCAGTAAGACTGACACTGTGTGTGTGTAATGGTTCTTAAAGGAAGCACTTGCAAATTATTAGGAATTGCGCCACTAGAACTGAGTCTTCCCCATCCAGCTAATAAGCAAGAAATAGATCCAAATTCATAACAGCACAACGGAATTGTTTCCACCTTTTCGGAAGCAAGAGCTATGGCGTTGGGTATGTATAGTAAAGCTATATCATAGACGTATCCATTTGTACCGTACAATTCATGGCATTTGTAAGAGCCAACGGTGTATCTTGTTCCAGCAGGATTCAACGTGTTCCTACCAGCAACAGCAGTCAATCCGCTAAAAACATTTTTGATATAAAATTACTCTTATAACGAAGCATCATTTGAAAAATACCTTTGCGCGCAATGACAGGCAGTGACAACCCAATTCCTGTGAACAATTGCTCCTCCACAGGTATGACTTGAGCCACGTTGCAAAGAAACTATATAAGGAACTTCTCCTTCATAGGCATCTCTTCCACCCACTACACGCCATTTGTAAAATGGATCAATCTCAACCGAAGCACCTAAAATGAATACCTTAGAAATTGTAAACCCCCGAAATAATAATTTAAGAACATCTTCACTTACCATAGGTGCTCACGATCAAGCTAATGCAAGCTAGTATGAAGAACATTGCGACTTCAACTGAATAACGACTTGCGTTTTCCTCTTTTTATATTAAATTGAGAAAATTATCAGTTGATGTCTCGACGAGATTAAAAAAAAATATGCATGTTTCGAAATGTGTTTAGGGTAATACACCGGATATGATTGATATTGATATAAACATTGTTTATCTTAGCTTAGGAGATAAATAGTAAATAAAGAGCAACAAATAACATTATTTTCGTATTCTAGACAAGAAATTGTTTTATTCTATTTAACAAATTAAAAACAAACGCAAAAAGATGTTATCTCGCGAACCATGAAAAGCTTTGTCTACTTATATTTTCTCGGTTCTTTTTAGATTTTAGTAGTATTTGCAAATGCTTAGTAATGATTAAATATGATTTTTTAAATTCAATTAAAATACAACATACAATTTTTGTTTTTAAGAACAATAAAGAGCAGATCTAGACAACGCTTAAATCAAACACAAGTAATATTTCAGGTGTTTAGTTATTTTAACTTGAAGGCTTCCGCGGCCGTCGTCCATTGTTGAATTCTTGGCTTCCGGTTGGAACCCCGTGTCTCGGATTTCTTCACTGCCGACGTTTCGTTCTTCGTTGCAGAAGAACTTACTCAAGGCTGCTGCTGGTGGTGATGCTGCTACTGCTGCTGCTGTTGGTCTTGCTGCTGCTTCGCGTTAATCGTTGAGACTGAGGAAGTTCTTCTGCAACGAAGAACGAAACGTCGGCAGTGAAGTAATCCGAGACACGCGGTTCCAACCAGTTTAGTTATTATTACAAGGAGTTACAATTCATTCGATCGAGAAGTCAAAGAACTTGACTACCTCCTTCTAACTTCGTGATATAGTCTTCCGGATTTTAACATGTCATGTCATTACATCGTATATTTCCTTAACCTAGATCTATACGATCGGCATATAGTGAAAAAATTATCTGTAAATACAGTTTTTATGTAGATGTTACACCCACAAACCGAAAAACAATAAATCCTATTTTTTCCACAAAACGATATTTACTAATTTCAGCAATGTAACCGAATATAATAATTTTAACGTTCCTGAGGAAAAGAAATTAATTGAACACCTTCTAATATGACCAGGGATATAAAGTGGATGCCTTAACTCTATAAACCCACAGTCATTGATTATCTGTTTGACTTTGTTTGCCTTATGAACCCCAAAATTGTCGTGCAGAAAAAGCTTTTTTTTGCTAGTAAAAATGTGTTTTAAATTTTGAATTATTTCTATAGACCTCCTCATATTAGACCCCCTCATTATGTACTTAATAAGCAAAACTCCTTCAGCATCCCAGAAAACTCTTGCCAACAGTTTTCTTCCAGAAAATTGTGTTTTTACTTTATTTTGTGATGGAGAGCCTTCATGAACAAACTGCACGGATTCCTATTTAGTGTGAAAAAAAGAAAACTCTTGCCATCAGTTTTCTTCCGGAAAATTGTGTTTTTACTTTATTTTGTGATGGAGAGCCTTCATGAACAAACTGCATAGATTCCTATTTACTGAGAGAAAAAGATTTTTGTCCATTTCCAAAGTGGTCATACTTTCTTGAGAAACTTATTTTCTGACGAGTTGTTGCTCAGGTGTAAGCAAGTTAGGAATCTACGATACAAGAACCTTCATACCCACTTATTTCGGATATGTAAACTTCATTTGCAATATGAGAGGCCTTTATACGCCGATCTTGCAGTACCATCCGGGCTTTGGGTCATCGTTAATTGATTCTGTATCACACCAAAAGAATTTAGACCAAAATTTAACTTCGTCTGCGTCTTTCCCATTCACAGCAGCCGTTATTTCAATAATTTTTTGGCCATTGCCTTATTACGAATTTTATGACATTTTATGATGTTTCGCATTAATTTCACTCACTTTTATTAGCAAATAAACCTTCCTAAATCTCTCGAAACCGTACAAATTACACACAACTTAGCACTTGTAACTTCTTCGTCGCTCTTTCCGTGGCTAGGTAAATAACATAAAAATACGCCCTTGTAACTTCTTTAAATAATAAACCATAGTATTTCATTTCATTTAAAATTTTAGTAAAAAAAAAACTATGCTATGTATTTTTGTATTCATAAGGATCATAGAGTTTATTTTAAAATAATTTTATAGTAATGGACATCTAATATTAAAGAAAATTTGAAAACATAACAAGTTTTTTTTTTCAAATTAGATAATTCAAGTTCAGACTTTTCATTTTCATGTTCGTTTTTAATCTTGATCGAAATTATTCAAATGCTCTTAATTATAAAAATTATAAAAACCTAGTGTGAGAGAAAAGAATGTTTTCTTTTATTAAAGATGTTTTATAATGTTTCAAAGAATCATTAAGACCCAGTTTTACAAACGTAGAATAAGGACAGAATAACCTTCCTCCATATTCACGTTATTTCTTTGAAAATTAACTAAAATTGTGTAACTGGCAATATAGAAAGTGTTAGGAAAGAGTTTATAAGTTTTTAAGGTACAGAGTTCTGATGAGGCCCAATAAGGTCGAAATACAATTATAAACTCTTTCCTAACACTTTCTATATTGCCAGTTACACAATTTTAGTTAATTTTCGTTATATCTATGAACATCACGTTATTCAAAAATAGTGTTAATCTCAGTTTATCTGATGATTATAAACTCCTATGTGTTGATTGGTCATCTACTTCTGAATGCCCAAGAGGTGCTAATACTGCAATGTTGAAATTGAACATTGTAGCTCAAAATTTTCCTTATCATAGTTTGTAACCAGCCATAGCCCTAAAGAATTTCTCTAACAACGAACAAATGTTGGCAGAAGAAGAGTAAATTTCTTCTGTTAAGCCTATAGGAATAACATGAAGAAAAAGAAAAGAAATTATCAAGACAATTTCTTGTCCAATATGATAACCCCCAAACACTACCAATCTTCGTCTTATCTGGCGATATTGGGCTTAAACAAGCGAATATTAAAAAAAAGACGATGGTGTTAATCATTTAGAAATGTGGAGCTTCCTTGCTAGAACGGTAGAGACAGTTCCTTAGAAAAATTAATGCAAGGAATTAATTAGGATATCCTTCACAGAAAACTAAAAAAATATATTTTCCAAACATTATTTTGTAAATGAATTGTAATAAATATTTTTTTAAACAATTTTATTGTTTTTCTGCTCATTAATAAGAAAGTTTCCAAGCTTTTTCGTACGTAGCTTTGAATGTACTCAATATATGACAAAAAATAATCACAAAATGTTGAAAATTAAATATTAGAGTTTAATAAAAAAAAACCAAAATGTATGAATCGCAGTTAATTAAAATTATTAAAACATGAGAAGAGAAAAACGTAATGTGTGTAAAACATTCTCATAAATGCAAAACATTTGCATTTACATCCGAAATGACGACGTTTAAATTGTATAATT
The DNA here is from genome assembly GCA_039766575.1 of Serrognathus titanus. Classification (NCBI taxonomy): domain Eukaryota; kingdom Metazoa; phylum Arthropoda; class Insecta; order Coleoptera; family Lucanidae; genus Serrognathus; species Serrognathus titanus. Next base: position 5,813,548 of record CM077911.1, read on the forward strand.
AGTAAGCAAAAATGCTTAATTCTGAAATTAGCGATTCAGCTCGGGTTTCAAGTACGTGTTAACGAAAGTACCTTTGCAAGGGGAGACGATGAGCACCATGATATGTCGGCGGCGTTAGGACCCGGTGTGGGCTCCAACGTCACGATTCCCCCAGTCCGGGGTAGCTCCGTCGACCGAGGTGTCGTTAATTTGTCTAAAGTGCAAATTTTATCGCGATCCAATTTTCAGGGAGGAAAAGTGTACGCCGCCAGTAGCGTCACTTAGCGCCGTTTGAAGTCTCGCACATTAAGTAAGGCTGTTTTAATATTTAATATGCATGCATATTTATGAAGACTTTTTTCGTTGACGCGTACACATAAAAGTATCGCTTTAAGAGCATACTGATGAGTAGACAAATTCAATGATGTATGTGCAAATTTATGTACTCTCATAAAACATATTATTGATATTAGAATATTATAGTACAGACGACGTTCTACCTTTACCAGCAGCCAATCGATTAATAAAATCAATATCGAGAGCTGCACTTAAAAATTGAAACAAAATATTTCAAAAATGAAACAAGACGAGCGCATAAGGAAACGAAAAGAACCCTTATCGAATCGATAAAATCAAGCTAATTGATTAACATCTAAAGCCATACCTGAAACCGAAAAGAAAACACTAATACCAGAGTACGAACTTCTTTACAAAATATGTTTTAGTGCAGTTTAAATTCTTTCATAAATATGTCAATGCGATTCATACTGCATAAAATCGACATTTCAGATTGCATTACAGTATATTTTGCTAAAAAGCATGCATTAGCGCACACCAGTGCAGGATAACAAACATAATCTCTTTTTGCATTTGTATTATGTAATAATTATTATGGTTATATCCGCTTTTGAAAGATAACATTTAATTTCAAATAAATTAATAAATTAAAAACTAGACCTATGAAAAGGAAATTGCCAGACAAAGTCATTTTACAGTTAAGTTACCGATTCTTAATTTCCCTTTGTTTTGAGGCAAAAAAAAGCGGAGAAAACAAGTAAGTATATTCATAAATAATTGTTCTCAACTCTTATTAATTCGGAAATACTAAAATTGTCGTCATAAATTGTGCTCAAAAAATGAATTTGTTAATGGATTCATTATTACACTCAGTATGGTAATAAACTTCTTTAACCAAGGCAAATGTATGTCATAAGAGATTCTTATCCAAGCAGTCGTAAATAAATATTTGAAAAGTAGAATTAACCCCCTATTACCAATTATTGTTCCAATTTCTGAAAAACAAAAAAAAATCTGATCCACACTGCTATTACAATTAATTTTACCTGACAGAAAATATAAGGGACATTGAATCAAAGTTAACTTTATTTAACCACTTACAATAATCTGTAGTCAAGATTTAATTAATTTAAGAATAATATACCTGTATAGTAAAACCACGCTCACCTAAGGTGTGATTCATTCAACGCAGACATTATTGGTTTCTGCTGTGTCTTCTTCACCGCAGTACCAGCACTGGTTGTTCGATGCCTTCCCGATCTTGTGTAGATACTTTACGAACACTCCGTGTCCTGTCATGGCTTGGGTCATGTAATAGTCCACCTCGCCGTGCTTCCTATTACACCATCTCCCGATGTCTCTTATGAAGGTCTTCGCCCATCCATCGTAAGCATTTCATGCGGTCTGCAGAACACACGATCTTCCTTTGCCCGAATTGGCGGGACGTGAGGGTGGAGGCGGCTCTCCGGTGCGGGACAGATCTCACGAAGGAGAACATCTCAGAGGTCCTGCTCAGCAGTCCAGAGGGCTGGGACGCCGCCGCTTTCATGATGCGCGGAATCATGGAAAGTAAGGCAAAATAAGTTCGAGAAGAGTAGATAAATAACAGAACACATTGGAAATGACCTATATGCTCGGCTCTTGACTTATACACGAGGAGCGATGCGACTTATCGGAATGAGAAAATAAATACCGAACAGCCGCGAAGGTTTTTGTGATTTCCAGAAACCAGCGGCTGGAGAAAGACTCAAGACAGTGCGAAGCTTCTGACGCCATGCCGAAAGGTGGATTTCCAGAAGTTAGCAGCTAATATGAGGATAAGGAGTTTTAGTTGGTAGGCGCTCGGTAGTGGACCTCCAGAGAGGCATCAATCCAGCGAATCCAATACTTCCTGAGCATGGATACCTGGCACAGGAATATCTTTTGAAGATTTCTCCAAACCTCAATAAAAAAAAAGACATGATTGGTTTGATTTCCCTCACAAATCATAAAAAATAATTTAATAAAGACTACCGCCTTAATTTCAGAGGCATCATATTGTAACAACCAAGGAATATTCTGTAACAAAAGTTTAGAACGACATTTACATATAATTGAATCCCCTTTAACTGAGATCCTCTTCAATCGGAGCTTTGAGATTGTTTCTTATATTCCATTGCAAGTTCGTTGCATTAGTTTTGATGTCATCACAGTTACAAAAGTCATCACATTTTGATAATCAGGGAATAAAATATTATAGCAAATATTGAGAATCATTTCTATCCTATATCTCTCCTCTATCACAGGTTCGAGTTTTTTATACTCCACTTTATCGAAGACCACCTCTTTAATTTCAGTGTTACCCTAGTTATGAAAGTATATATTTTCAAATGCATCATATTTTGATAATCAGGAAATAATTTTTAGCAAAAATTGAGATACAACAGTTTCACACGGTTTAGGCCCTCTTATCTGAGATCCGCTTTCTTAAATTTCATTATAGCCTAGACCACGGTATCAGTTTCAATGTATCAAAACTTTACGCAGTGGTATTCATTATCCAAAACTTTTATTAGCCGATGGAAGTCCGTTGGATGATCGGAGTTCTACTGTACTTCTAGAATAAAAAGCAATCAAGTCGTGCTACTATTATTATTACTTTTTTATTTATTCAAGTGTACGCAGGTAGCAAATCCTAAACAACCTCTGTTTACTTTACAATCGGCGGAATTAAATTGCAAAATGTACTACTTCGAGAAAATTGCAAAAATAAAAAAATCATTCGCACACCTGATTGGGTAAGAGATGTCTAAGTGCAGTAATTATCATAAAATAAAAATATTTTGATTAAGTTGTTGTTATCGTTCACCTCCTAACTGATAAGATACTTGATGAAACAAAACAAGAATATCTCGCCGTAAAGAATATTAATAAAGTTAATACATGAAAATACATACGTTTTGATGTTAAAACTTTGTGGTAAAAGAAGAAATTTTTCTGTGTAAAGGAAGTTTGTGAAGAATGTTTTTAATTACTTTCTTTGCATATGTACACTAATAAAACAAACTAGATATAGATTTTCGAAATACTACAAGATGAAAACATAAGTTAAGGTTTATTTTCTAACTAAACTTATGTTAAATATAATGCTTAGTCCAGGATTTATTAATACATACAAATGAGCAATTGTATATAATTAAAAATTAACGCAACGTAATTTTTAAAAATAAAAACAAAAAAACTGTGTGAGGTAGATGTCGTTCACGGAGGAACCATGTAACATATATCCTGTTTCGCGACATAGACATTTAGTTAATTTAATCATACGTCATGATCGCCACTTCCGGTAATTACACTGCGGTAAACATACCATTACTCGTCCGCATTATTAAATATTAAATGGAAATCATGACAAATACGTTATAAACGACAATACATCGCCAACGAACCGTGTACGAGCGAAACGCTTCATGCGATATCGTTTACCTGCGGCCGTTGCAATTACAGATGGTATAGCTACAATTATTAGCAGTTGGTGCTATCTGTTATTAGTAAATAGATGAAGCATTAACGTAGATACACAGGCGTTTTGTTCGCACAGTGCAGCCTAATTCGTTATCATACTAAAGGCCATCAAGAAAACAAAATGCGTAATATAATATATTCAAAAATTCTCCAGAAAAAAAAAATTTTAAAGCTACACTATGCACGAACACTCAATTCAAGTTTCATAGTAAAATAAAGTTTTAGTACGCAAACAATTACTTATTTTATTTTTAAAATTACATAAAAATGATTAAATTGCCCATTCGTCTTGCCATTTCAATTGTAATAATTTCTAAAGCGAACAATTCATTCGAAAATTATAGGTTCCCTCCAGTCATACACATCTAAACATGACATGTACAAGTCCAAATTAGCCTGCGACGTCTTCTAACGTCTATAATTTAGAAGACTTGAGAGTTGCTTGACGCGCACATTCAAAGCGATCTGAGCAAGAATAACAAAAAAGAGTAAATGAGAACAGACATAATTATTGGCTGCCACTGGCAAGGAAATCGCTTCAGAATTTATCGTCTTGTTTATTTACGTTATAATTATGGTATCGAAGTTAATAAAAATTACAAGCGAATAAAATTTGAATAATTATGCAATCTGTTTAACATCGACACTTAGTCTAATCTACGAGCACGCAACTTGGCGAAGGTCTATCTGATGCAACTATTTAAAATTTTAGACTAAACTGGGAAAATAAAAAGTTCCAACTAGAGTCCATCAACAGCAACAGAGATTTATTTCATGGATGCAAATGCATTACACCCAACAATGTAATTTAAAAACCAGTTGTGGTAGTGTATAACGCTGCAGACTCCGAATAATGCACACATTAAATATATTTCCCCGACTGCGGAAACTTTTATGCATGGACCATAAACCCAATGAATGCTAATAGCATTATCTATACCCTACTTCCTATAACAATAAAATCCTTGCCCGCCCGCTGTGATTCACTGGATCGTAGTTATGAAACTGCCGTGGATGGTTCAATCATTTTACAGTATGCATTGGTGTAGAATACAAAAAGTCTAGTGTTGACACAAGCAATCGATGAAGAATAATTTACTTTGCAATATTTAAGCAAACAAAAAATAGTAATAGTAATTTGTCTTAAAAAATATGTAACACATAAAGTATCTTGAACAGTCTTTTGAAAGAATATCTAATTTGTCTTAAAAAATATGTAACACATAAAGTATCTTGAACAGTCTTTTGAAAGAATATCGAACAAGCAAGTATTTCACTTATCAGAAACCAAGTGAAAAAGTATTGAACGAATAAAATGAAGCTGAATGCAGCAAAGGGTCAAAAAACTAAAGAACCACTTTATTTTATGTATACCAGATGTTCTTCTTTGGTAAATCAATTTTTGAAAGGTGATATACTCGCTTTTTCCATTTGTTTATTTTACTGAAATAATATTTTTAATTCTGAATAAAAAACGTTTACAGTATTTCTCCTTTACTTATTATCTGTCCTTTGCCAAAATCCTTCCAATTTTTTCTGTCTTCAGCCAGTTTAATTGCACTTTTTTCTTATGTCTTCCTCTTCCTTTTTTCTTAATCTTTTTATTTCCCATGTTCTTTTTCCTATTAACCTAATTGTCTTTTCTCGTTCCTTCCTTATTCTATCCATTTTAGTAGTGCTATTATTCTTCTAAGCATATTTCTGTTCTATTAGATTTCAGAATTACACTTCATGTGTTAAAATCGATGTAAATATCTTATTGCTTAATCTTCCGGTTTGGCCACTTCATAGCTTGTTGCAGATGCGACTCAAGTTATCTGGAATGGTCCATCTCGTTTCGCGTCAAACTTAGACGTTGTGACTGCTATGAATACGGGTTGATACCGGTACTTTGTCTCCAATGTTGTACGTTACTTTTCTTCAACGTTGATCCGCACATTTACGTTACTTTTTTAGTGGATGAGAATGTTCTTCAAAATTTGAGACGTTTTGCTGAAGTAGCTAAGAATCACATTGCACGATCCTTATCCCTTATGACGTCGAAGTATATATATTTGCTTTGTGAGCAATAAATCTTTGCCATTTTCCTTGTAGTTATTTTTCTCCTCTGACTTCTTCGTTTCAAGCTTTCTTCCAAGTCCTCTTGCCTCATAAAGTACTTCAATTTACTTCAAAGTTTAATTAACAATCACTCTGTATAATAGCTTTAACTTACAATATAGAAGTCTGTCCTTTAGAATAATCTTCGCTAGTTCCACACAATTTCTCAGATCCTTTTTCCAAATTTTCGTTGCTCAGGGTTTTACTAATTCGTTAATTCTTTATCTTCCTTAGAATTGCTTGTTTCCTGTAATTCCGTGACGTGTCACGTACACTTGTCGAATTCGTTTTACCTTGTTTCAGTTCATGTAATGTCTGGCATCTTCTCGATTTGTTCTCGTCTTTTCTGTTAAGAATAATATTTTTTCTTTGTGCTTGTTCGCTTACTTACTTCATTACCTCGTGAACTTGTTTCGTTTACTTTTTGTCGTTCGTTAACTCAGTACTTTCCGTACAGTCATAAGATCAAACAAATTTGTAATAGATATTCTTCCTGGTGCTTTTAAAAACGTTTCGTTGCACGTCGATCGTTTTTTTTAACGCGCTATGAATTTATTCTTCGTATACAGAATCTCTAGAAAGAATTCGTCGATTGGGATCGTCGTTTCTGATCGAATGATATATCGAAATGCGAAAAATAAGAAAACAGAACAATACAATTACCCAATTCTGCAACAACAGATCGAAAAGAATCCAAAGCAAAAATAAGGAAACGTAATTGAAAAGAAAATGAACAAAATACGTCAGAAACGTAGAAGAAGAATAGTTTGCTGAAAAGAAACAAAAGAAAGCCAAACAAACAGCGTGGAAGCAGCAAGAATAAGGAGAATCGAAAGCAAAAGAAGATCGACGATTCTCCTCTTGACAGAGTAAGATAAAAGAACCGACGAAAAAATAAAAGATGAGACGTGCTTTTCCTTCAAAAAAAAAATTCGAATAAAGAACCGTGGAAGGCGAAGAATGAAGTGGTGGAAAGAAAATGAAAAGAAAAGTTCAAAAAGTAGGATGAGATTAAACGAAACAGAATAGTTGTCGACATTCATTTCTTTTTCGTTCATTTTATTCTTGCAGTGCGTTTCGAAAACAAAAGGAGATCGACGATTCTCGATTGAAACGCGAAGGATGAGGCGGCGGAGGGAAAAAGAAAAAAACATGCACGAAAGAAAGTACACAGAGAAATATGACAAAACACGTCGGACGATACTTGACCGACGGAAAAGCAGGAGAATAATTCGACGAAAATAATTTGACGAAAAGAAAAAAAGAAAGAAAGAAAAGCGAAATAATCAGCGCGAAGCAAGCGAAGAACAAGGCGATTCGAAAACAAAAGAAGATCGAGGATTCTCCTCGGGAGGAGTGAGACACAAGAACCAATGAAAAAATAAAAGACGCACGTTTTTGTCCAAAAAATTCGCCTAATTCTAATTCGACGATGATCCGTATATTCTTTTTGTCTATCTTGATTATCTTCATGTCTTCCACTCATTTAAATCCAAGTAGACATCACATTTTGCAAGCACGGAGTGATTTGAGGAAAAAAATTCTCATTTTCGATTACGGAACTGAAATCATTGGTGACGTCATCCGGTTACATAAGCAGCAGAATATCCTGTGCTTTCTGAGTATACTGAATTCATTGCAAACCTTATGATCTCCAACGTATCTGGCCAAGTAGAACGGTAATCTCCTAGTAAAAAGGCTAAATGACTTTAGGTCTCGATTTTTTCGTTTCAGCATATTTGCAGCAGGTCAGTAAACTGGAATCAGTGTCTGTTTGATGTTTAAACAATAGTAGACTTGTTGCTTCATATACAGATAAATTGCGTACCTTTGTCGCATATCTTAAAAAGTCTTTGTCAATAAGTTTTCTTGCGTATTCTTCAGCAGTTGAAGTATCTTCCGGAATCATTATTCATTTCTCTCTAATGGGTCCTTGCGGTAAGAGTCCAAATAGATCTATGGCAATTGTCTCGAATCTTTGGGAATAAATCGGGGTTTGTAAAAGACCAGCAGGCTTTTGACTTGTGGCTTTATATCTTTGACACTCTGGTCAATTTTTGACGTATTCTGTGACATATTATCTCATTTCCGTAAAATAATACCGTTTGGAAATACGTTGTACAATCCGTTCAGGACCGTAATGAGCAGTGATTTCTGCGTCATGACATTCTTTCATAATTCGTTCGCTCTCATGAACAGGCACAACCAACTGAAATTCTCCATAACTTTCATCAGAAGAATATCTCTACAAAACTCCACTAGACATTAGATATCCTCTATCAGTCCATTGGGTAATAGTATCGTCCTCTCTGTCTTCGAAACTTTTGATAATCTTCGCCACTTCAGGGTCTTTCAGTTGTTCAGTTCGTATGTCTGATTGTCTTGGTAACTCATCTTAAGTCGTCAGCATATACTTGAAGTTTGCAAGTTTTGATAAATTTGTAAAAGAAAGATGATCAATTCTTACAATTATATTTCATTTATTTTTTGTTTAAAACATTAAAATTCAACTTATTATTACAATAATCAATCAGCAATAAAATTTTTAGACTTAGCCGTTATCGAAAACAAATACGTTCCTGTAACAACAATAAATCCAACGATTATAAGGGCCGCATACCCACGTGAAAAATGTCATGATGACTTTCAGAAACCTTCGCGACGCAAAACACTTACATTATAAAAACTACATTTTTGAAGCACAATTAATTATTTTTCATGGTTCTTGGTTACGAAGAGGCTTCCTAGACAACACTTCCCTTCCCCGGCCAACACTCGCCGCCTTTATGCTTTCAACAATGAACCCCTGATGATAAATTTATACAGTTACTGTGAACATCATATTTAACTTTGCCATTCATCGACTGCAATGATTCTGCATGTTTCTGCGAACATGTCGGGTTGAAGCCGATCCGCTTTAACTCCATAAGCGGCGGTTTTATTTGGATATAAAAGCATCGTCGACGAACGAGTATGAGTAAAAAAAGAAATCTTAAATTTAATAATCTCGATCATTATTAAAGAAAGTGGTATTAATTATCGTTTCATTTAGAAATGAAGTTCATTGTAATCATTTATTCATTTCAGCATAATATTTTTGCAATTCAGACTTACTGGAAAGAAATTAATGAATTTGCATTTCTGCTATGAGCTCTTTTCTTATTTATTTGGAATATTTTGTTTATAGTTTTATTCTAAATAATGTTTTCTTATTATAACAAAGTAAAATAATTTACAGATTCTAGAATTTTTGAACGAACAAAAAGACAAAGCTTTCGTGCAGTCTCGTTAACAAAATTATGTTGCCTGTTTCTACTATAAAAAATTATTAAAATGACTTTAGATGAATTAATTAGTACGAAGAAGTGTCTTATTTTCCTACTTATGAATCTAACAAGTCGTATTTAAATGTTTGTAAAGCATAATATTCATTATGTCATCATAAATAATTAGATGGATCTAGTCAAAGGGATGCACATGAAATTAAACGGCATTACTTTACAACATCGATAATAAAATTCCATTTGTACGAGTTCCAGCAGTCAGTCAAATTGAAATGCACTTGACTATTTTAATTAGCTTAGCGAGAAGCGACGCCTTCAATCGTAATTAACAAACTTGGCATCGAGTTAATTAAGGCGATACCCGTCGAATCTAGTTATTAAAGGCATATCTGTCCCCTTTATGTATTAATTACCGACGAGTTGGATATTGTTCAATTGAATTAGACTAACTTTCAGGTCTCAATAGCTTTCATGATTAGTTTACCTCGAATTTCAATATTAATGACGTCCTAACACGAATATCGAGGAGCTTTAGCGGAACTAGTTTAATTAGGAGATTGCTTTTCGTTTTTCTTTAATCAACTCCGGAAGTCGAGAAGAAAAAGAAAATAACTCGATAAGTAAAAACGAATAGTTGGAACTCTGCCACTCGTCTTACGCGCACACATGCATAGCCCATTTGATGTGAAAAGCTCACAAAGTTGCCCCTAAACATCGGCAGTCCGGGTCTTTGTTCCACCATGATGTGCACAATCTCCAAACTGTTCGTTTTAAACTTTAAATGGACGTGTAAACACATATAAATCATTCTTCCTTTCACGTTGGTACAGTGGAAGAGAAATATGGGGTAGTTCTGAATTAATCGGTTTATGAATTTAAATTTTTCGATGATTAATAATTTCTGCTCCGTTCGAGAAAATAACAACTCACCCTACCGAGTGATTTTATATAAACGACACACTCAAGATATTTTAAAAATTATTTACGTGTATAAATCACGAATCTTTCTGACTTCGTTTATCATTTGAATTCTAATACGTACATTACAATTTTTTAAAAAAAAAAAAAAACAAATGCGTGTATCACAAAGAAAACTCACTGCACGTGTTTGACATTTTCATATGCCTCTGATTGAAACTCTTCGGAAAGTATTTTCCCTCATAAAAATACAAATTGTGTCGTCTCAACAGAACTTGGGCATTTGTGAAATGGGCTGGCATTCCGCATGCATTTTAAATCGGAATATTCGAAAAGTTAGACGGAACCTTTTACCCTATTTCCACATTTTATATTCCGATAAGTTTAGTCAATAACATCAGCTCCAAATTGATCCATATTTATCTTTTCATGTATTTTTATGGATGTCGTCGACATTTCTGATTGCGTTACTTCGCTTTGATATAAATTCAGGGCTTTTAAACTTTTACGATTCGGACTTTTCCCGCTGTCGATGTTCTCGTTATTACATAGTAGATATTTTTTAAACATTTTTTCTTTGTATCTCATCATTATACTATGAACAATAAACAATCATTCAATTCCAGAAGAAAAATCAAAATCAAAGAAGAATTGATTATTAAATGTAAATGAAGCGCCAGGAAGAGATAGGATCTGAAAATCACTAAATATATATATTGGGAGAAAAAAAAAGAATATATCACCTAAATAAAATATTAAATGACCTATAAAAAAACAGAACAAAAATCCAAGAAATTTAAGTTTAGGAATAAGAAGAAAGGTTAAAAATAACAGCTGTAATCATAAAGATATAATATTGCTAAGTGTTCCAGGCATTGATTATTATAATAATAAAAAATATGTATTAAACATAAAATTGAAAAGACAATCAGAAATTATATATTGGTGGTATATAGAAATGAAAAAAGCACACACGACCTAAATTACAAAATAATTCCGCAAATACAAATAAAGAAGATTAGAAAGAATTTATAACAAGGAAAAGTGTTAAACAAGCGGGTATGCTTAGCAGAAATGAAAAAAAAATATTTAAAAAACTAAAGCCAAAATATTTTAAAATAAGAAAATCCATCAATTGAATCGATGTTCAAAGTGAATAATCAGCAGATTCAAAATTTTAATTAGATGGTTCTTAATTAAGCAGAATTATTTGCATAATACTGGCAATTGATTTATTAAAAATAAAATCAGTAATAACCAATCGCAGCTTTTAACTGTCAAGTTTGTTGTGATGCCAGAATTTTCCTAAAAAGCAATAAAATATCCATTAAGAAATAATGACAAAATAATTGACTTATAATAAACCACTAATTGGATTGTCGTATTTGTCAACTTACTCATATTTTCCTGGAAAATAAACTTAGGATTGATTTTTAATTACAACTTAAAACTAACACATGCAGAAAGTAACGCAGCTTTAAAGTCAGGATGAAAAAGAAAGCGCAGCTCTATTCTCATTATTAAAACATAATTAAGCGAATCAGTCAAGCCAGAATTTCCACTCACCCACAAGTAAAAGATCCGTTTGAAGGGGGAAAAACTTTTATTTTTAACAAATGTAAGCAATTCGATTACATCTCGAGTTCGGGGCCCCGTCTCGTCGCCACTTGACGACAAATTTAAAAACTCCTAACTAGTGTTTTAAAAGTTACCGACTGCCATTTTAACAAATTACACTTTCGTTTCTTTTCATTTCTTTTTAAAAGCCCACTCAACTAGATAGATTAGGCGGGTACACGGCCAAAAAGCTTAAACCTTTTAAGGGAGTAACTCGATGAAATGATTTTAAATTCAAAAAAAAAAAACTTTTCCTTCGCCCTTAATTTTCTTTATTTACGTTTTTCGCGATTTCTCCACCCGGCGAACGTTCATTGGTTCAACGCTTGAAATCGTCGAAAGACGAGCTAATTATTGGGTTGCGTAAGCAATTTAAATCAATTTAAAAATTAAAATGTCATAATTATCGTCCTACGAAATAAATACAGACAACATGTTATTTTTTAAGGCAAGATTTCTGAGAAATTGTTGCCTCACTGTTACGCGGTATGAAAAATTATAAGAATTTCTTAATTCGTGCATGTAATAGCTGCACATATTAATTGCAGTCAGTGATGTTGTAGGTTGTCACATAATTTGGCTTGGTGAATTGAAATAACCATTTATTTATTTCTTTTTTTTTCTCTTTTGCACTTCCGCTATCATTAACTCGATAGTTATATACACGTTCATAATTTTAATTTTTATTTTTAATTGCACAATTATATAACATTCCATTGTCTTAGAGAAACCACCCAAGCATTTTTTTCTGATATTTTACACATTCTTGATCTCAAACGCTTATTTAATTGTCAAGACTTTTTATGAAAAGTCATCGTAAAGAATGAAACTGAGACGTTTCAATAGAAAAATTTAAGACTGAGTTCACCAACGTCGTTGTAAACATTTCGTTTTTTGACATTCAGATGAAGAAATTATCGCCTAGCACATACGCATGAGCACAAAATTGGTAGTATCACAATTGCACGTGTATTACCTATTTACGTTCTAAAGAGTGGCACAAGTTAACACTTATTAGTTGTTGTGAGGGCCACAATGACAAAATTAAAAAACGTTAATTTCAAAAACTATTTGTGTTGTTTCAGTCCCACCTTGACGACGAGATTAATTGCTTTGGTTGGGCTGGTAAGTAGCAAGGCTTGTTTGCAAACTAGTACCTCGCAACTCTAATAAATCGTCATCATAAATAGTGATATCAATTTTGACTTTATTCTAGACTATATCCACAATTTTGGCTTCGGTTTTGGTGCACGACAGTAGCAAGAATAATTATGACATCAGCAGGAAAACTGCGTTAACTTTGGGTTTGGACTGGCAACATTTTCATCCTAATGCCAACGCAACTGTAGGTGCAGATCCAGAAGGTAAATAAACTATTTTATCTAGTTTATACAATTTCTTTTTAATCATAAAAATATATAAAACATTCAATGAACCTGAAATCAATCCTGAGTAGAACTGGTGTTTCATGCTTGTAAAACTGATGCTATAATTTTATTTTTTAATATGTATGTATCAGAGGACTTTCTGTCAACTGCTAGGAATATGGTGTTGCCTAGACATGGTTGGTCCAAAGATATTTTGAATAATAATTGCAAATACGTTAGTCTCGAGATATATTTTTATTATAAAAAAAGGTCAAAAAAGTACACTTGATCGGTAGAAACATTTCTCGAAAACGTCACAAAACACATACCTATTTTATTTATTTTTATACATTTAAAGTATATACACTTCAAAATCTAAAGTAATGCATTCCCAATAATTGTTAGAATGTGATTTATGTGCCGATCCTACTAACATCTGTAAGGACCATATGATCTATAAGGCTGTAACTCAATTATTAAAATATGAAATTTTGAAGTTCTCTGGAAGACATGATAAGTATTTAGGATTAGTCGTAAGTGTCAGCGATTTGGAGACTTAAAAGGAACCGTATCATACTGAGAACTGCAGAATTCCATCTTTTAATAATTAAGTTACAGGCTTACAGATCTCATAGTAGTTACAGATAAACTGGCCATGTGACGACCTGACGACCTTTCGAAATCATGATTTGTGATTCCTACAATGGTGTAAAACCGATGTTATTTGCGATCTACATGGACAAAGTTAACAGGATTTTTGTATGAAAGTGAACCAAAGCCCATGTTTTTGCGTATTGGAGCGCAAATAATTTTTTTTTCAGTTTTTTCAATAGTGTAATGTGTCGAGAAAACAGTACAGAATTGAAAGAAATTTATAGAAATTTCAGAATGCACTTCAACAATTTTTTTCGGTAATTTAAAACTTGCAAAAATAATATAATTATGGTCAGCCTTATTTATTGCTTCATTACCCTGTGGATATGAAACAACTAAAAAATCTGCTAATTAATTAATTAAAGAAAATGGTTTTGATTCTTTTTACCTTAAAATTGAATTTATTTTGAAAGTTTGAACAAAATAATGTAATTTTTCTCTGCATAAAATAATGGAAATAATACGATATGTAAAATTAATAAACTTTGAATTTGTTTAACAAAAGAAAAATACGCTATACGTAAATAAAAAAATAATTTAAATTAATAATTTAAGATTATAATTATATTATGATTTTAGGGAAGTTAATTTCAGCAATAGTGATATTCTACTCCGTGTCGTATTCGTTAACCAGCTTAACACTATTGATTGCTACAGTACTGGTAAGTCTTTTACTATTTTTTTAAAGGTATCTAAATTAACAACACTTCTTTCGGAAATTCAAGTAAAATTTCAATGTAATTATCTGTTAATATCACATTAAATAATTTCGACTTCATTAATTGCTTAAATTCACATAAAAACCGTATGTATTTTTCAGTTAAATCGATGGCTTACAATCCCATGGCTCGTCTTCGAAATTTTGGGATGCACGTCGAAACTAGTAGCCCTGATAGTCCACATTCTAACAACTAAAGACGGGAGAAATAAAGTTTTCATTGTTGGCAGCATTTTCTACATAAGTGAGTACATAATTTAATATCAATCTTTGACACGTAGGTAAAATGAAAAATTTAGTTAAAAATGTACGTACAGTGCGTGCAAAAATGACTGAGATATTTGACAACATTGACTTTGACAATTCTTGAAAGTAGACAATATTTTTTGATATTAGTTAACTGAGCTGCAACTTCACATACATGAACCATTTTTGCTAAATCAACTAAATTAATATTCCTGTATGCTAATCGTGTCCTTATTCCAAATTTGCTAGTTTAAGCGAAGAGAAAACTTTTAAGTGAGATTTAAATTTATATTTATTTCAGTAATTATGACTTGGTGGTGGATAGTGGTTTTTGCGGCACAGCATTCTTGGTACAATCACAGCAGCACACATTACAACGTCTCTAAGACTAGTCTGGCTATGTCTTCGATAATTGAAAGAAGCACTTGCAGACCAATTGAGAACCTTCCACAGAAAGCACCGACACTAGGCAAGCAAGAATCTCTGGCAGACTCACCTTTACCATATAGACCAAACGACGGTTACAGCTCTATTTAAATAAATAATTATTCTTTTTGGTAATTAAACAAAAATTTGTTTATAAAATTTATAGTGGTTACGATTTATTAGATTATAAATCATATATTAATTTATATGTTATATAGGCTGCTTAAAAGATCGCGAAACAGCGCCATTCTGCACTATTCAGGGAAAGCTCTGAGTATGTTTAAAAAAATCACTTTTATGATGATTTTTGTGGAAAACATGAAAACAACTTCTTATAAAGGCACTATTTATTCATTTTAGAATATTTTCCCATGTTCAGGGGATGTCTCTGAATAGTGCAGAATGTCGCTGTTTCGCCATTTTATAAGCACCTGTATGGTTATATTTGTTGGAAAAAATGTTTGAAATTCTTCAAAAATATATTTAGTAAGTAAGATTTTTGTAGCATTACATGTCATGCGTTGCAGTTTTGCACGCTAAAAAATGTAATCTAAAATTTTTGACACGTAATTGAATTATGTACGATCAGCTTTATCATTATTAATCGTTTATGTTTTTTCGATTTAATTTATAAATATTGCATTTTTCGAATAATTATTCATAGAATCGTGTAATAAAAAGTTACGGCTTCTTATAATTTATGGAAGTTTGTGAAAATAAAATGAAAGAAAATTTATTTTATAATCCTCACACCTCATTCTTCGATTTAATTTATTAAGAAATCCATAGAACATAATTTCTAAATGTATGTCCACCATTACTTTTCTCTATTCTTTAAATCGTCATCCGAAGTTTCTATTTTCAAATATTTCTATCGCTTGCAACTGTAAGTATTTAATTTATTTATAAATTTGAAACTTGAAGAATAAAAATATATTTTTGAATTAGTATGTGACCGGCAAAGCCACTTTAACGAAATAACTGAAAACTTGGAAAACATTCTTTAACAAATGTTTCGGATAAAGTGCACACTTAAAAATATAGCTCCGCCGACTAGATGGATCTAAGCACAAAAGAACAAAATGCAAGTAGCCGAGAACATCAAGAAAGAGAGAGATTTACTTATGAAAGTTAATTCGATTCCGAATCGGGAGTTTTGTAACAATTTGGTTGGCACCCGAGCGTTGCCTGTAATAAATTAGCATCGAGTCAAACCATTTTCTCGTATTTTCTGTGAATTTATATCCGAGAGAGCCGTCCATAAATCTTCGCATTTGAATAATGGCCGGATAAAAATTGGATTTAGTCCAAATGGAAAACGTACAGTTGGGAACTTTTATTGCGTTCAGGAACTACGTAATGTGTTTCAACCTCGTCCACACTTGAAAACTAGGAGTACTCGTCGCCAGATTAACTTTCAGAATTGAACTTGTTTTTGGTCGTTTAGTCGTTAACTTCAAGTCACAATCGAAATAAATAAAAATCACCGAGAGAGATTTTATTCGGATCATTTACATTTGGCCTTCGTGAATGCTGATCATTTATTCACATATTAAATAAACATCCGTAAAGAATATAAAATTAGTCATGTTAGAAAGCCAGGGGTGGATTATACGTATTAATCACTAAGTACCCTCGACCCAACTATTCAGGGCTAAGTCAATTCGCCACGGTTTTGGAGCTAATAACGCGAACAGACTGCGAACTGCCCTTAAGTTTGACCACTAATGGACCGCTAATGCCCACTAATTCTTTCGGTTCTATTCATTCCCCGCAGCCCTTGTCGATAATATCACTTAAACCATCGATTTACTTTATAGATTTAATGAAAACGTGCCCTAGATTACACGCCTACAATTTCGCTTAATTTATTGTAAGGAACGAATGTTTGTCCGTTCATTTACAAAGACTTGTCACAGGCCAAGGTACTCTAAACTACACATTAAATTGTTATTGATATGAAAAAAATTATTAATTAACAAATTTTTTAAGTAATTTAGCAGTAGTTTTCAAATCCAATCCAATCCATTATGTGCTTTTAAGAAAAAATACCCAGAAAAAGAATATATATATTACTTATGCAAAGACTTTGAATTGAATCGAATAGAAAAGGTTCTATTGAATAAAATAAATTACAGTTCTTTGTTTTCCTTATTAAAAGCGCCATTTGTTGGTTGCTGATTTTCACGAAAAATCGTGCCATGATTTTTTATAGGCAATGTCGCCAACTTCTTCACAAGATGTCGCCATTTTTTTCCTAACGATAAATGTGAAATAAATAGTATACTCTTTTCTAAATTAATTCGCCAAATTCGCAATAAAACAAGGCGAAAATAAACCTTATTGAAATACTTCTTAAGATCGTTGTTTTATTTTAATGCTTTAATACTTTTGGAAGGTAGTGTACTTAAATATCGTGAGTTGTGAAAATAAAAAGGAAAAGAAAGCTTAAAGTTGTAGTTTTCAAAAATAAAAAATAATAATAATTTTTCTATGTATTTTAAGATAGACGCACAAAAATTAGGAAAAAAATACAAAAGAAAAACAAAGGCAATAATTAAAAAGTAGCAAATTGAAACGAAATCAAAATTGAAGACAAGAAATCCAAAACCAAAAGGGAAAGCAAATAAATAATAAAACGAGGAAAGTAAAAAACAAGGAAAAAATTAAAATGAAAGATCAAATGGAAATGAAAACTAAAAGTAAAAGAAAAGTTTTAAAAGAACAAACGGAAAAAAAAGAAAAATGAAATAAGAAACAAAGAGCAAATATTAAATGAAAAGAAAGACAAGTGAAAAGCAACAAGAAAACTAAAATAAAAAAATCAAATGGGAGATCAAAGGTAAATGGAAAGAAAAATCAAAGAAAAACAGAAGAAAAGCAAAAACCAAAAATGAAATGAAAAATGAAAAACAAAAGACAAACCAAATTTAAAATAGAAAATAAACTAATTGAAAAATCAAAGTAAACAATGAGTAGAAAATGAAACAAGGAGGAAGCAAATTATGAATGAAATGGAAAGAGATAAGTGAAAATTTAATTTTATTTAAATTTCTAACACTGGTACGTCATTGTTTTTATTGAAAATAAATATTATTATTAAAACAAGGAGAAAATTAACATGAAAAAAGTCCAATGAAAAATCAAAAGCAAATGAAAACGAGAAACAATTTTTGATTTTTTTCCGATCGAGAAGAAACCGTTGGAGACATTTCAAATTTCTTAACAGATTATTAAATAAGCATGCAATTGCAGGCCAGGCATGGGGATCTCCCTTATTACAAGAGAAAGAGAATCGGTTAAATGGAGGCAAACTTGCTAAATTTAGTCATTTATTAGTCGTACATTTTCTTAACTCAGGTTTATACATATTTAACGTGTCCAGAAAAGAATGCAACAAATGGAAAACATTTTTATTATTGATTTCTCAGGAAATTTTATTCTTTATAAAAGTTTATGCTTCACGCCCGTAAAAAAACTTAAAATAAATGACATACCAATTTAAATAACAAAGATACTAGCATTTTATAAATTATTATTAAAAAAAAAATATTTACGGATGAAGCTACAGTTTGCTCACAATAATGTAGTTGGTGGTCAGTCGGGAATCCAAATTTGAAAATAGAATATAAATTTCAATATTCGCAAAAAAAATTATTTATCTTTACGCAGGATGGTGCATCTGCAGTAATTCGGTATTTAAACGTAAATTTCATACTTTATAATTTTGTATAATTAATTAATACAATTTTCTGAGAAGATTTTTGATTTTTTAGGAATTTAAAAAAAGCACCAACTTTTATAAGGTACAAAATTTTCTGAGAAATTAGTAATAAAAGAGTTTTCCATTAATTGCATATTTTCTTGAACACGTTGTATAAATAAAAAATGAACTTTAGTATTTTTAATCTTATAGCAAACGTGACGAGCCTTCATCTTTCCTGGTTACGAGTGTAAATTGAATACAGTCACACCAAATTATTTCGACCATTTTGTTTACAATTTCTTCCAATTTAATTTGATTTACTTTACTTATTTAATAATAATATAACAAATGTCCTATGATGCTATCAACGGATAGGAAATGTTGAGCAATATTTTAGTGTCTGTTAAAAGATTTTTAAACAATTATTATACAAATTTTTATCGAGTACACATTAATGATTCACCATAATTATTTTTATTCATGAAAATAATTGAGCACATTGGCTTAAATATTCTAATCAAATATAATTAAATTTAATTTGATAATATAGTTTAACTAAATTCTTATTAATATTATCATTACATTTATTATAAAATTGGAAGTTTTTATTATAAAATTTTAAATTATAAAATATTTTTTATGTTGCCTAATAAAACTATTTTTTTATTTAATAATAATAAGATTTTAATGAATTAGAAATAGTCAGAAAGAAATAAATTCAATTTATAACAGCCTCTATTTTTATTATTAGATTTTTTTAATGGAAGTGTAAAATAGTTCATTTGCATCGTAGTTCTAATAGTTCCATTAATAATCGATAACTGGAAGCGTGGTACTCTGACAGATTCCTAACCTCAATTTAAATACATTGACACTTTATTAACCTTACGTTTTCTGCGAATTATGAATTTCAAAGTGAAAAATGCAAAAACCCCCACAACAGATGCTGATCAGAAATTGAATAACAATGTAAGTTCAAGTGATTTTTTTTAAACTTCACATCTAGTCAGGGTGTGACTTCGTAGCTCATGTTGAATCTACAGTATACCCAGCACCATTCACAGCCCTCTAGATGTGAAATTTACTCCATATAAACTGTGATAATTAAATTTTTTGGTTATAGGCGCAGAAGGATTCTGCCCAAAAGGGAAACACGCAGAATGATTTTCAAATGTCATTCACTTGGGATAATACTAAACAAAATGTACAAGGCAAAGCGCTTAAGCGAAAGAAACCATCGAGCAACAATAGTGTTCAGCAAATGAAAACTTCAAACATAGCCGAGCAAAATTCTTTTAATAATAATAACAGTAACAACAAAAATAATGAAATTGGATTCAATAAACACATTAAGAGAAAACAGCGTAAAGATAAAATATTAGCAAAACAGCTTATGAAAGAAGGAAAGCAAAATACTACATCAAAGCCAACGATACATGACAGTAACCACCAGAGCCATTCGCTTTTCTCTGAAAAACAAAAAGAAATTTACGTGGGCACAAGCACTGGAAAATCGGTGTCTGAGAATGTATTTGCTGGTTCAGGAAACAGCTTCCGTGATGTCGGTATTCACAGACACTTAATATCAAATTTGGAAAAAATTAATTTTACTGCATTAACTAATGTCCAGGAAAAAGCCATACCTATAATACTGTCAGGCAAAGACGCGTTGGTAAACTATTATTGTGATATACACAGACAAGTGTTTAATTTTTCCATTCCAAACTCTTACAGATTCGATCGCAGACGGGATCTGGTAAAACATTAGCATATGCTGTTCCTATAATCGATGCTTTATTAAACATCGAGCCCAGGATTACGAGAACAGATGGAGTACAAGCGATCATTGTTGTGCCAACAAGAGAACTTGCACTGCAAACTCATGAATTATTCGGCAAAATTAATGTAAGCAGTATTCTTAAGTTGTTGTACTTCAATGTTATTGATTATTGTAAACCTTTTCGTAGACATTTCAGTGGATAATTGTTGGTCATCTTTGTGGAGGAGAAAACCGTAAGTCCGAAAAGGATCGATTGCGTAAAGGAATTCATGTGTTAATAGGCACTCCTGGTCGACTTCTGGATCATTTCTTGCACACGTCATCTTTAAAACTTGACAAGGTTAGGTGCTTGGTTCTTGACGAGGCTGATAGGTTACTGGATATGGGTTTTCGAAAGGATATTTTGAGGTTAGCAAATAAATTCCCTACTTATACGAAACTTCATTCATTTTGCATAATTCACTGCACTTACCTGCTTTATTCTGTGTTTTTTTTTTTATAATACCTGTCAGTGTCAAAATTGTAGGGTTTCTGTTGGAACCCTGTTGTTATCAGTAAATAGGTTTGTTTATTTGTACACTATGAGCATGCATAAATGATTGAGGACAAGTTGAATTTCCCGCCTTTCAATATTTTTCTTAAGTTGGTCAAATTTATAGGCGTGCACTGGGATGCAATGTGGATAACGAGATTATTACTCAATAAAATAGTTTGGTAATTAATTATGAATTAATTTGGTCATTTCAAATACCTAATTGCAATATGTATGCAAACGTTGGCTCTGAAAAGATCCGACACTGAACAAAAATTAATTTATTTTCAGGACGGCCAAACACAAGGAGCAAAAATCACTAGATAGAGACGCGGGAAATTCAACTTGTCCTCAATCATTTTTGCTCATACTGTATTACCATACTTGTATTTTCAGTCGAATTCGAAGTTTTTCCGGTGCGAGATAAAAGAAAGTAACTAAAAACTACATTTGACCACTTTTAGAGTAACTCCGAGCAATACAAATAAACAAACCTAATATACGACAAATTTTTAAAATTTTCTAACATTTAATTACAGTACCAACCTCAGAAATATTTGATAAGTATATTTAATACCTATCAAAGATCAAATATTTCTGAGGTTGGTATCTTTAACTGTCATCCTTCAAAACCTAGTAGAAATGTAGGTCTACAGTGTAGCCAACCTAAAACCAGTGTGCCTTTATTAGGAGGTAAAGTCCCTAGATGGATAATGTGCAGCAATTACCACCATTTCGTATCAAAATAAGCGCGCAAGTTCTGACGGATTAAAATCTTACAATAATTTAAAATGCCGACCTGCAGCATTGAAGATTATAAAAATCGACCCAAAGAGGGAATTCGATTATTTAGAATCCCTCAAGATGTAAAAAACGAGTCACGGTGTCAAGATTTGGCGCGTTTATCCGCCATTTTCAATCAAATTAAAAAATTAATTAATCAATTTAATACGTCACGTTTTTATGGAATTGTAACTTTAATATTGAAAACGCATAACAAGTACCGTCTTTTATTAATTTCAGAATATATTGATATAACCTGGAAGAAATATGTGACAACTTCTGAACACTTGTATTTTCTTATGAGCGTTTGTCGGGTCAAAGATGGCAGATGAGAATACTCAGACTTATAGTGCCTTCCTTTAGGTCATTATTTTAAATTCATAAAAAAAAATTAGTATTAGGTAATCCTGCATTTTAGTGCACATTAACATTACCAAATTGTTTATTTTAAATTCTATATAAAGCTATACTGTAATAACGGCTATGGACATTTTTCAGAATTCACGGGTAACTACACCGGTATACGTTGCTGCGATTTAAAATTAAGTCTAAAGCTATAAGTTATATTATATATATTATAATTATATAAATACTTTGAATTGCGACATCTTACGATCAGCCTAGTTATATGCCGATGGATTGAATAATAATTTTAAGAACTACAGGGCGTAACTTTAATGAGGAAACACACTTCATGGGCTAATACGAATTTGTTTTTGTCATATCTCAAAAACTATGCATTTGCAGACATGTTTATATGAACTTTTTCATGTCTCTGCATGAAAAACCAGCTCTTAAAGTTTGTCCTCTCATTAAAGTTACAGGATATATAGCTATCTGCTTTTAGCTTTCATGAAACTGCTCTACCTCTCGCAGTCAGAAGTCACTCAGATTGATCAGACTGGCATATAATGAAAAAATGACGTTTAGTTGTCTGTACTCGATTCACGATTGTTTCAAATTCGGACTATATATGAAAATCTGATATATTTACAGATTTAATAACTGACAGATAGAACAATGCGTATTAAATGCGCTGTCACAAGCGTTAGCAACATGCAAGAACGATAGCCAATGTCCGGAAACATAGAAAACTAGAATAAAGATATTTCTATATTCTGCGTTAAACTAGGAAACGACATTAATTATTGTACACAATTTTGACAATATGTATAGATGTTGATTTTTATTTATGTATATAGAAACAATAATCGCACAAAACTATTTTCCTAATACGTTCCGGCGATAAATGCATCAATTCGGGGCCTGCCCTCCATTTGTGATAAGTGATCCTTTTCCCATGTTGGGACTGTTACCTCTCTCTCTATACTCAGTCTAATCTAATTAGCTATATTATGTTTATGGATTCATTAGTTGGCACGTTAACAGTATTGTGATATTTTGAATTATTTATATTGCCATATGAAAGATTGAAGGTCTCTCTGAAATACATGATTTAGAAGTAACCAACTGACTTATTTTATTTGACGTTTCAATACAAGTAAACACATACCGTGTTTCTTACTATCTCCTACCTGAAGTCATGGCGAACTCTAAACGTGGGAGTTTTTGGAACGCATGATATAATCGAGTTAAATATTGACAAACAAGACATCGCACATTTGGTGCAAGAGTATCATAACTCAAAACTGCAAAGTTTTTTTGCACTTTTTTCTTGAGCTACCATTTATCAAAAATTCTGAGGTGTCACTCTTGTAGCCGATGTGTCACTATAAGTTTAATATTATGAAAGTTCTAACTGTACTTTTCAATACAATATCTAAATGTTAATAAATAGTATTTTTTGTTTAAAAAATTATAGCAAAAGTTAATTTCTATTTCCATTTTAATAGAAATTTATTAAGCTAAAATTAACACATGATGAAAAAGCCTCATTGAAATCTTAAATAATTTCCGAAAACTAACAATTTTACTATTTTACGATTTCAAAAAACATCATTTTCTGACTAATCCAGAATCACTCGGTATGTTTGATATGGGTTAAATATATTTTCAGACAAAGTGCAAATTATTGCCACATAAAGTGTTTCTGAAAACCAAAAATTTCACATTTGAAGCCGATTTTTTGGCTATACAGTATGATTCAAAAGGACCGAACCATCACTTGGAGTGATGTTTAGAACCATTTATTTATTCTTAAAAATGTAAAGAATTTTTATCTACCAGCTTTCTTTACGTAGATATAGACTTGGAACGATACGAATTTGATGTCGATTTTGTGTTAATTAGATAATGTAATTTTATGTTTTTATTAATGAGAGACGTAGGTATACCTATGTTATTAATTATCTATTAACATATTATCCTTGTTATTAAACATAATTAATATTGAGTAATAAAGCAGGAAAAATCTCTGGAAATATTAACATTATTTTAGATGTAAGGTCGGCAATGTGCAGCAAAAATTTCAATGAGTTGCATCGTCAGTCTTCATCTTACTGCGACCTTCGTTTGTAATTTTTTCTAATTACAAAAAAACAATTTACGAAAAAAGAAAGGATATTACATAAGGATAGCAGAAACTTAATTATCATTTTAAAAGTCTAATATAAATAAATAGTAAATGCCTACATATCTAGTTTTATATATTTTTTCTCTAGCCTTGTAGAAGAATTAGACAAAGCAAGAACAAATTCAGAATATGATCCGATTTCTTTAGTCAAGAAATCTAGAAACCTTGAAACCGATGAGAAAGACTCAGACGAAGAACTACCAACCTTAAGAAACGTGCATAGCAAAAGCCGCCAAACAATTTTACTCTCGGCAACCTTAACTAAAGCCGTCAGTGAACTTGCAAACTTTACAATGAAAAATGAAACATTTGTGGATGCATTGGATGATGAAAATGATACTTCAAGCATTGAAACGTCAGACTACTTTGTAATACCTAACACTGTAAAGCAAGAGTTTTTAGTGACTTATGTGAAACACAGATTATTTACGTTATCTGCTCTAATCGTCGCAAAATCAAAACAAAACTCGAAGCTATTCGTGTTCATGGCTAGTATGCAGATGGTTGACTTTCATTACGAGCTTTTCAAAGAATGCTTGATCAAAATGCCCAAAAATCGGGGCAAACTTAAGGGTACGTATGAAAATCACGGCGGTGAAAAGGTGGTAGTTTTCGAGGATGATTCTGAAGATAGTGACCAAGAGGAAGAGATTGTGTTAGACACGGAATTTTTTAAGTTACACGGCTCTATGGATCAGAAAACAAGGAAAGAAGTTTTTACTGCTTTCCGAAACGCTAAGAAAGGTGTTCTACTGTGCACGGTAAGTATTGTATGTATTTAAAAGATCCTTTCATCGCTCCAAAGAAATATTTTTCTTAATAAAGCAAGTAATCCCTGCATACAATTTACAATTAAAAATGCTACAAACCATTAAAGCAGTAATTACAAAAGCAACGTACAACGTTATCAAGTAGCTATTTCCAACAACAAAGCGAGTAGTTTAACGCGATGCCTTTTTCGTGAAGAAATCCCCCGCAGAGATAAGAATGTATGTTTTGTGTGCACGAAAAAATGTTAAGTGTGTTCTTTTAGTGGCGAATGATATACGTTTCGTTTAATAATTCGGATCGATATCCTAACCGAAATTAAATTCGGCCGCTGAATAGATAAGGCATTGTGGATCTGCGTGTGCCTGCAAAGTTCTTGAACAGCAGGGTCTCGAATTCCGTTTAAGAGCGGTGGAACTTCTTTCATTTGAAAGTGAATCGCCGCTTTCTGTAGTTTAATTTTTTTTTTCGTTCCTCGTAAGTTCGATTCTCCGTTGATTAAAACTTGTATCATTGTCACACACCTTAAAAGCTTCTCAAAGAGATGCAGGTACATGAATGAAAACAGAACAGAAATCATCAAACTTTTTTGCCTAATATCATGGTAGTGAGAGTATCAATTCATACAAGGTCTGATAAATTTTAACTTCATGTAATTCTACATTAAAAACGCTACATAAAATTTTAATGACATTTTCCTCTTAACTCTGTAATTATGAACTAATTGCGAGTTGAAAAAATTGAGATATCGTAGTTTTGAAATTACGTAAGCGTTCTGCAAATGATAAACAATCCTCTTTTTGTGTTTAATAGATACACATACAGCGAAAAAAAAATCCTTTTGTTTTCCTTCAGGATGTAGCAGCTCGTGGAATAGACATACCAGAAGCAGATTGCATTATTCAATACACAGCACCTCAAACTGACCAAGATTACTTACATAGAGTAGGTCGGACTGGAAGAGCTGGAAAATCTGGCTCTGCCATAATTTTCCTGACTCATGAGGAACAGGATTATGTCTCGCATCTAAAAGAACATAAAGTTTTGTACGTACACTTCAAGGTTATCTCTCGATTTTAATTTTAACTAATTTTTAATGAAGTTTGCAGAAGAGAGATCCTGAAATGTACTTGAATCATCTCTGTGATCTCATGAATGAACCTAAGTTCGAAGAAGCTGCAACGACTTTGCAAAGGCATTACGAATCTGCTGTGGCTAAAAACAAGTCGCTTCAACAATCAGCTTGTTTCGGTAAGATTTAAAAAAATATTGAAGCAAAAGTAAGTAAATAGTAAAAATAATGTGTGAGTTCAGTGCACGTATCGCAGTAAACAGATGATGTAGCTGGCATTTACTAGCTTTTCAGAGGGCAATAAGCGAACAGAATTGTGAATGGACACAGAAAGCCACTTGGGGTTGTCAGGTCGACGTCGACTTCAGTCACGGTCTGCGCGCAAGAGTTCACGCGTCCTGCCCTCACGCATCAGACACTCCATTATGCATCTAAACTCAGTTTTGTATGTGCTGCTGGCTTCACATTGCTCTCTCATACTCACCTAATCCGTCACTTAGGCTCTTTAGGTGCTTTCAGTTCGACACTTTGGAAAAATGCCGAAGATTTCACTTCACATTTGAGTTTCCTTTCAGCACGACGTCCTTTCAGCATTTCAACACAGTTTTGCTAAGCTTCAAAATGCAACACAAAAGCTTCTTCAGAATAGAATGTCCATTCATATTAAATTACGATTACATTTTAACTTTGTGTGCTTAAACGTACTGAAACTGAATCTTTTCCATTTTCCAAAGTTATAAATGTTTCTGACCATTTTGAAAGTTGTTTTCCCCGTTCTTGTTAAGTACATGCCCAATTACTTTGGACCACCAAATACCTCTGTATTTTTAGCATACGTAAAAATTTGTTTTCAGCATATTCAACTTGGTCTCGTTACTACAACAGTTATCCTGCGAAACTCCGTTCTATTTTCAACTTCAAGAACGTAAATTTGGGGCACTATGTAACGAGCTTCGCTTTGCATATCACACCAACAGAAGTGTCGCAAATAGTTCGAGGACAAGTAACTAACATTGAGTATCCGAGATTAAACAAGAAACTAGCGAATCATGAGTAAGTTCTTTTTTTATTATGTATTAATGTATGTTTTTTCTAATGACAAAACTTGGAAAATACAATTTAGCGATCGGATTAAGTTAAATGAAATTAGAACAGCTCAAAAATAAAAATGAGTTTGTAGAATGCGACGTCGAGCTGTTTGATTAATACTGCAGTCATTATCGCGTCAAAGCGAATCGGCCATGAATCGGTTCGGTAAATGCGTTCAGCCGCCACATGGCAATCACACAATGCATTTTAAGCACATAAATTATACTCATAGTTGAGTATGGCTTTTTTTGCTCCTAAAACTTTTGTTGAATCCATTTTTCACGGGCAATTTGCGATCGGTGTTCCACCTTTTTCTGAATCGCCCGCGCAAAAACCACCTTTTGTCTTCCTATGGATTCTATTACGGGGACAAAGACTGAGAAAACTATTGTTCGTCGCGCCTTTTATTAAACTTCATAGTATATTGACTGTGAAGACATCACAACAATACATACTTATCCTTGTACTCACATCGTCAAGTATTACTCATTTCGAACTTTGGCATTACCTTGCGTTTCACTTGTTACAATTCCGTTCAATCTGTTTATTATTATTATTATTATTATTTGTTTAACTTATTTACGAATTCTGAATTGCCGTATCAATAATACTACACTTTTCATATCATATATTGTTATGAGCTCTTTATTATGAAGTTTTATTTTATGTAGTTTTTATTCAAACTTAAAAAAATCGCTTCGCATTTTAGAGATGATTAAATTATTAAGATTGCCTTAATATCGAAATAAATAACAGAAATGAATTGATGTTGTGAATAAGAAGTAAGAAATTCATTCGTTCATTCATCTAAGTAGAAGAAGACATCTCTGCAACAACTTCTTTCAGACAAAGCTTCCAGGAGAATGATTTTCTCGCTCCGAATTTCGAATAATTTACCTAAATTGAATCAATTAATCGATGAAGTATTGTTATTTCCTTATTATTTACATTCTGACCTCCATAATAAGCAGACGGGCAAGCAAACATCGTTAAGAATTCGACCCGTGCCTGTCCGCTTGCCCGCCTGCCCAATGTCGTGGTCTGAAGTGATTAGACCGCAATTTAACTTTTTATAGGGAAGACATTAATTTTAATTCTGAATGTACGAGGGTGGTCCGATAAGTATTTAGCCTACAAAAGAATAACAAAAATTTTGGAAAAGTGGCGATTTATTTCTCAACATAATCTCCTTTGCGTTCGATACACTTGATCCAGCGATGCTCCAACTTCTTTAACCCGTCTGAAAAATATTTCTGGAGGTCTGCAATTTTGACAGTAGCAGTCTACGATAATGTACTACGCGATTAAAAATTGCTCTTGCGATAGTGGTACTTATCGGACCGCCCTCGTACATACATATTCACCTGTCTTATACACAGCACCTCTTTTGTTGTTCATGTGCTCCATTTAACAGTTCAAATACTATAAAAAGTTTAGAAACTGCTGTGTATAAGGTGAATATGTAGTATATACCTCTTGTTACTATTCTGAAAATTATTTTGGATTTGTTCATAATTAATCTAATCATAACGAGTATGATACAAACGCCAAAAAAGGCAATCGTTGTTACATTTTAAATGAAACTCGTGGAACGAGCGAGGCAAAAACTAACACAAGAGACAATTTCCACCTTTCAAACGCGCATCTCAAAAATTAGTCTCGCATTATTACCGATTTATCAAAGCACCATAAAAATTACAATAATGGCACTAATTGGAATCGCACTGAACTATAAAAATTTTATAATGGGAAACCTGCTCTACGATTTAAATGTAATTCTGCGCGATTGTTATTTTAGATATGCTCTGCTTGATGAATTCGCTTCTTGTTACGATTCTTGCTGTTCAATTTACTACAGTTAACGTCGACGAAAAAATAAGTCTTTATTCGCTAAAAAAAGACGAATGTTATAGTGATCCAATGCAAAAACGTAACATTCAAATCACCCAGTACACAAATAACGCAATTGTCTTCCACATCCATACATAATATCAATGCCACAAAAGAAGTATCCGAATTTTTAAGATTGTTTTTGAACACGTAATTATTTTTTTGAAGAGATTTTTCTGAATAGATTAAGTATAGGTAATTGATCCCGTTCTTATTATTCTTTTTTTGTGAGAAACGCTGAGAAAAAAATTTAATGATTTTACAACTTTATAAAGATGATCTTTTGAGTGATAGAACAAAGAACGCACCCTTCAGAAATAATTCACCCAGATAATTAATCGCTTTCACATACAAGTTGAAATTGGAAGCGAACGCATTGTGTATAAAAATCCAAAGAAAAAAAATAATGAATCTAATAATGGTTTTTATAGTAGCCAGGCGGTGATTAATCACGGATATTCATTAATTACATTTATACGTGATTATGTTCACTACTGGCGGCGGCGCTACGCATTGAGAGCGAGCCGCATGAAAAATCCCTGGATGCCGCCCACTTTCGGTATTTAACAAGATGGCTGCTTCGTAATGACATTTTGCCTTTTGTGTGTTGTGTTCAGTTAATAATTTTGATGAATAAGGCGCTGCGAACTGCAGTAATTGCTCCTCTACTCTTCGCTTCACACAGTTTGCATAATTGTCATAACCATTTCCTTCTCAATTGGAAACCTGCATTAAATGCAGTCCGAGCAGGTTCATTGAAAGCACAACAAACTTAATAATTAGTTTCAGCGCAATATATTCAATAAAATTTATCCCCACAGAGAAGAAACGTCCACATCGCAGACGCAGAACAAAAAAAGAAAGCCTCTAAATTCGATGACTTCGGAGTTCTCCAGCGGACTGAAACCATTTAAAAAGAAAAAGAAGAAAAGCTCATAAGTATTTCTGTGAAAATACATTTATTTTATTTTTGTAAATTAATTTGTTTATTATTTTTTATAAATTAAGTGAAGCAAATAAACACTGAGTTTAAAAAAGAATAGAACAACATTTGTCTTTCGTTGTATTCTCTGGCCTTTCAATAAATGGTGAGTATATACATGTATTACTCAAAATACTAAAGAAGGCAGTAGTTTACGCTACTGTCTTCAGTGCCTACATAACACACACTCACAAGTTAAAAACATGATATCTTTGGTTGGTATGAACCAGAAATTATGCACCTCATGATTGAACATGAAACCACCCAAAACATGACTCCTCGCTGATTTGGAGTTACAAAGCTCCAGAAGTTGAGAACCGCTGATCTGTACAGTTATTATATTGTATTAACTCTCTAGCCTTTAGATAATCTGTATGACCTTATTTGAATTGTCTGTATAGAGTTGTGATAGTCTCGCACCAAGTGTTGTTTTTTTGCAAAAAACATGAAATAAACAAATTTATGAGCTTAACAAGATAAGTAAGTAAAGTAAGGCAAGGATTATAATAAATTAACTCCACGAAGCTAAAACAGGACTAGGTACTTTTGATTTCCTTACCATCAGCAAAATTCACTCTATTCGCGTTTCAAAATTAATATGCTCTCACGATTCAATTTGATGAAATAACCAAAAACATGGCCATTCGGGGACAACCAACGTCCCAAAATAAAACTACGAGAAGTTTTCCATACAGAAACATTAATCCTAATCAACTGTAAGTTTTTGGACTTACATCCAGGATAGTAGTTTTCCCTTCTTAAACTTCACTCAATACCACTTAACTAAATCAAAAATTATTTTCAAAATCTTTGCATTTATACAAAAGTTTTTAAATTTCAGATGAAGTTAACACGGAAATGTTCGTCAAAATTGAAAAGGTGTTGTAACGGTACTTTTACCTTTTTTTTTTTCGTTGTACCACCCGCAGTAAATTAAATCTAGAAAAAATCTCATTTTCGATACGCAGTTCAATACAACTGTTTACTGACTGTTACTGATCGTTGTTAATGTATCAAGAGAATCAGTCACATGTTTATTGTGACAAGTTCCATGGAATTCGTAATTTTAGTTAACTTCAGGGAACTGAGCTCATTTAAAAAGCCAATTTCATAATAAATTGATTTTTACGATTGGATGGTGCTTTATCAGATCGATTGAATCTCCTAAATTAATTCATTTTTATGGTAATTTGGCCATCAATGTTTAAGTATTCAATATCTCCTGAACGGAACGGATTATCACTTAGTTAAAGCGACATCAGAATCGTACTGGCTGCCCAATGAAGCCCAACTATCGATTTATCTTGATTAGCCGTCGTGGTTTGTCATTTAAATCTCGAAGCACAAAAATAATTCCTGGAAGCCAGCAGTTCTTCGGCTGCCGTATATTCGTAACTAATTACTTTAGGCAGGAAGGTAATAGTATGCATTATGTGGTGTTGTGTGTTCGTCTGTGAGGAGTCCAGTAATCAAAGTGTCAATTACGCATTCCAACATCATTGCTCGTCAAAGTCTTGATACAAGAAACACTCGGTTTTAATATGCAATTAAGGGTACAATGGGCGGGCGGCGGACGCATTGTGCCGTGCACAATGAACACAGGTAGTTGTATGGGCGCTAATGAAAGCTATTACTCTAATTGGAGTGACTCCGTGCCCCCTGTTGCTACGAACGCTGATGGACCCAGCTATTCACCTTCGAGTTATAAAGAACTGATCGGCGACTCCTGATAGATTTTTACACCTGCAGTTTCTTAATTTCGGCTTTGTCATACGGTTTAATATGAAGCCACCATACAAGAAAAGACCGTGATACGTATGCCTACGTTCCTGACGAGAAGTACACAATCGTAAATGGAAGTGTTCCGTGAAACGTTTAAAACACTCGTCCTTAATTTAAAAGAACGTGTCAATAGAGTTTCCAGGAAGTGAGTTCATTAAGTATGATGAATTATTTGCACCTTGTTTGTGTCATTACGTGTCATAAGCGTACAGGATTCAAAGCATGAATTCTTCAAAAGCTTAAATAGCTTACTTATTCAAGTTTATATCCTTCCAATTATAATAAATATTAATCTGCATTACCAATCACTTGTTTGTAGTTTTGACAAGAGGCAACTGAAAATAATCAGGACTGTTTATAAAGTATATAAAATGCAGAGAAGGAACACAAGATAATATTTTGGACAATCAAACAAACAAAGATATAATGATAGAACAGTAAAATAGTAAATTTACACAAATAATAACGAAGGTCAGAAGTTATGGGAGGAGGAGGGCGACTCAGACCATTATCTAGTTGGTACAAAAATAAAGTTGTTTATGAAGAAAAAACAGGGAAAAATGGGAAAAACAAAATATGTTTGTGAAATACAAAATGAAAGATAAGCTAATAAATAAAACAAAGAAATGGAAAATATACTTCGAGGACAAAAAAGAGATCAAAAGGAAGGCATTGGCGAAAAATGGCAAACTATAGAACATAATATAGGGTGTTCTTTTAAATTTGACGTCGAAGTTGGCCGTGACAAGGTGCTTACTGTGAACATACCACAATTTTGATTATTTGTTGTAAATCCTATTTTCTTACTATCTTTTTTCGTTTGTTACAATAGATCTCATTCTTGTGTCGTCTTATTGTACTTTTGAGTTCGAAACCTCGAAAGCAAGGTTAAGAATGGCAAGTTCAAATGTCAAATTGACAACTGTCATGATGATGATGGTTCACAATTAAATTTTCATGCCAACTTCGACGCCAGATTAAAAAAAAAACACTTTTACAATAACAGCAACAAAAACTGGTGTATCAAAAAGGAAAGTACAAAAGAAAAGAGATTGGTTAGATGTCAAGAAGAAAGAAGGTTAAAAAGACAAAAGTAGGCTAAAGATGATGCAAACAAGAAACGAGGGAGACAAGAAAAGATATGGCTAACAGCGAAAAATGTCCAACAATTGTGCATGGTTAAAAAAAGACAATTTCCAACGAAACAACTGAGAGAATGGAAGAAAGTTATCATCGGGAAGAGATAAAATACTTTTATAAAGATGTGAAAGAGATAAGACAAGGATACAAAGGAAGAGGGGCATTCATTAAATATGCAGCTGGGAATTTAATAGGGAAGGAAAATTATAGAGATGGAAAGAATATATTAAAGAACCTTTGCACGAGGAACACGAACCTACCCAAGAAGAATATAGAGGAGAAATTTGACAAGAAGAAATTTATGAGTTACTATGTCAGATATGGATAGAAGTAGAAGAAGATACCAAGTGGATGAAACAAAGCAATACATAAAAAGGGGGACATGTCTAAATACGAGAATTGTAGAGGAATAGCTTGACTGGATACCACTTTAATGTCCAATTAGACTATTTTAACAAAATAATGGATCAGTTTTAAGTATGTTATTTTAAATTGTCAAGACACTCTATTATGGAAAATAACAATATAAATTAAAGTAATCTTTATTAATGCAACAATTCTTGAAATGGAAATACTCTTTCTCGGGTAGTTTTTTGTTTTGTTTTTTGGGGTACAAGGGCTTCCGCTGTATTTGCAGCCTTCAGTAGTACTTTTTTTTTAGAGATTAAATTCTTCTTTTTCCATTTTAATTAACTAAATGGCCGCACTTAAATGAAAAGTCACAAAATTGACAAGCAAAATATTCTGCTTAAATACAGAAAATCTGTGATTTCTAGTGATTTCATAGTTTTAATCAAATTATTATAATTCTAACGGACATTAAACGTTGAAAACTCCACGGGCGTTAAAATTATACGCCCTCGATCGGTGTATACCATGAGGGCCGGCCCTCGGGTTGAACACTACTGGCCTCTGGCGTTATAAACCTTATAACGTCTTTAATACCTTAATAACTATAATACAATAGAAATTAGAAATTTATGCCGAAACTGTGACTGGTAAATATCAGCCAGAATTCAGAAAGAACTCCTCCGTAAGTGACCATGTTTTCATGATTAAGGAACTGTTAGCAGGAGTCTATAACATCATTGAAAGAAATAATTTATTAAACAGGAATTCTAAATTCCAACTTAATTATTAAAATTAATAAACCTGAAAGGTACCATATGTGCAGTTAAAATTAATGGACGGCTAAGCACAGATTTTAAAGTAAAGAATAGAGTAAGATAGGTGATCCACTTTCCAAAACATTATTGAATATAGCACTAGAGAAAATCATCAGAGATAGTAAAATAAATAGAGAAGGAACTGTATACAATAAAAGTCATGAATGCTTAGCATATGCTAACGACATAGTTTTAATGTCAGGGGGAAAAGAAGAACTGAAGGAAATTACAGAGCGACTAAGAAAAGCAGCAAAATGGATAGGTCTACAAATTAATGAAAGAAAAATTAAATATATGGAGCTGAACAGGCAAAAGAAAACACCCTTAGAATACAAACAGAGTAAGGAGTAGCAATAGAAATCGAAGAAGTGGGAAGTTTATGTATGTAGGGGTACTGCTGAAGAACAAAAGTGAGGAAGACAAAGAAATAGATTTAAGAATACTAAAATCAAAGAAAATATCTAGAAAATGAAAGATAGTAACATACGCTTGTGAAATTTGGGTGTTGACAAAGAATTTTAAAACTAAAAGCGTGAAACTAAAGATTTTACGAGGATCTTCGAAGGCGAAGACAAAGAGACAGGCTCCGAAGAAACAAGCGTAGAAGACCTAGATGAAGAACAAATAAAAGCTTGGGAAGAAAGAATCGCAAGAGACAGAACGGAGTGAAAAAAATAACAAAGCTATGGACCTAAAGACTTACTTATGTTTATTTATTATTTTTATTATAAAATACAAAAATCTTTCTCCTGTTGAACATCAAACAATGATTTGCATTGTTTGAAGTTTCGTTCTTCCTTATCTTCTTGTTCGTTCTTCTTAACTTATTTCAAAGAAGAGACAATAATCAAATAAGAACAAAATCAAAGGAACAAAAATACAAGATTAACAAATTAATTATACCAAAGAAATTAAAATTTCCAAAACGGTCAACTACATAACATCAATCTTCCGACGCACCTGCTCGGTAAAGGCGAGCTAGTAAATTAATGATTTAATTGAAAAATGCCAAACACTTTTACAGGTATTAGGAATCTGTGACTTACAAGTCCCCACGGCCGTTACATGACAGATTAAGGGAGTCCCTGCACGCCACTCGCTCATTAGAGAACTCTAATACGAAATTTACCTGCGTTGAATGCCGGCTACTGGCCTTTTTATTTGTCAATCAGATATCGTTCGTTCGCTTTGTAACAATCTCTGCTAATAACTTTACTTGTTACCATTCCCGGAGTAGTTATTATCCGGGCTTTTGTTGTTTGTTTTAGTCAATAGCGCCGTGCGGACCTTATTACGCGTCGCTATTATAGTTGGATTCATATTTCTTATTTTTTTTTCTTCGAGAGCTTGGATAAGAAAATTGTTCGACAACTCTTTATGCCGCCTTATTACTGTGATTTGCCGAACGTTAATCCTAAATTATATTTTAATTTTATATTTAAATAAACCTTGATTAGTTTCTCGGAACACTTATAGCTCCGGTGTGGAGTTTTTTTTTTTCTACGGACGCTTTGTTAGGGAAAAATTATATCCACATGTCCAACTGTTAAGAGTTCCGTGAATGCGATAGAAAAGCTTCGCTCTGTATAATTAAATATTCAATTAATATTACGGTTATGTATTTATTGTAATGTGTAATGAAGATTTATCATTACAACATATGTGGAAGTATTTTGAAGTGGAAACAAAATTGAATTGGAAGACCAAGTAAATGTAAAAAATATTCTGTAAGTTTATAATTGGTTAATAAACAGAAATTATTATTATTTATATGCCTTATTTGTTTTTGATTTAATAGCGATAGTAAACATGACAAATGAAATACACATCTACTTAAAAGTATTAAAAGAAAATAAAATATTTTGCTCTTATTGAAGCAATACACATCTACACGGAGATAAATTAGCTGGTCCAATGTTTCTTTTCTTCATTCTCTCAGGTATTTTTCTCTTTCTCTTTTCCATTCCTTTCCAGTTCTTGTTTTTACTTTTTATCATTTAATGGCGCGTAATTATCTATTCTGGCTTCTCTCTTGATTTGAATTCCTCAATGATACCCTGTGATTCTGTTAACTTTATGGATAAGTAGTCTATCCTAGGATACCTTAGGATAGAACAGGATGGAACTTTTTTTATTGACCCAAAAACGCTTTAGATAGTGAAAACAGTAGTATTAAGCAGAGTGTTTCAATCAAATGTAACATTAAGACCCAGAAAAGAGTGCACATGATAAGAAGCCTTGAATCATTAGAGGGGAAGAGTGAGTTTTTTCGTGATGAAGCAAGCGGGGAATTATTGATTAGTAGTATTCAAAAATTCCCCGATCTTCTTTAGAAAGAAATAATTATAGGATCCCATTTCTAATTATTGATTGGATGAATTAATTTATGACTTTAATTAAACCCCTTTTTCCCATTAACACCTTCCAAATGACAAATGCAAGTACAACGATGACGGTGCAGATAAAAACATGAAAATGCTCTACATCGGTTATTTATCGATTAGAAATATTGGGCAGGGATTTCCGGACATTATACGACAGAAAAAAAGAAGGCAGCGAGCGTGGGTCGGAGGACGGCAGCGTATGCGACGACGGCGATGATGATGATGAAGTGCAGCACCGTGCGAAAGTAGTAGTAGGCCTGGGTTTAGGTGGAGGAGCGGTGCCTTCAGATTAGTTTAGACAATACGTAACTAATGATGTTTGGAGTGGCGGCTACTTTGCGAGTTGCTTTGTGCTGCCGCGCGGGAGCAGCGGACTATTAGGCCCCCATCAAGCCACAATGGCCGGCCGGAGTCGACTGCAATTAATTAATGTCGACGCACAAAACACTCGGCGCGATAGAGGCTAAATTAAACTCATTTTCATCGTGGCCGGAATGCGATGCCAGCAGGGTACTCACAATTGAAGGAATTATCCGGCCGAACCGTGAGTTGCCTAATTGAACACACTGTCTGAAAGGAACCACACTAATACCTTCTTGCTACCAGATCTGCTTTTCGATGATGATTTCAAGTCTCCTCTTGCATTTTTTTTTATTATACTAAATATTACTCGATACCA
Source organism: Serrognathus titanus (assembly GCA_039766575.1). Taxonomy (NCBI): domain Eukaryota; kingdom Metazoa; phylum Arthropoda; class Insecta; order Coleoptera; family Lucanidae; genus Serrognathus; species Serrognathus titanus. The sequence continues at coordinate 5,850,944 of CM077911.1, forward strand.
AAATACTAATTTCTCTTTCATACATTATCATTGAAAACCTTTAGAACACTTTTAGAACCTGTAATAATAGTAATTATTTTTGTTTGTTTGCCGTGTTAGCTTTCTGCAATTCATCATGATTAACATCTTATGACATCAGATATCCCATTCACGAAACGGAAATAGTCGAAGCTTTGGAAACATGGATGCAGGTGTTATTAAGACATAATTTAGGCATGTTCTTGACTCACTTGTGAACATGTCAGATATCTAATATTGGAAGATCCCAGGGGTTCTTCTTCAATCTTTTATTTGCGATGGGCAATGCCTATGTTTTAAATCAATAGCTTATCAACAAGATCAGAGCTGATATATCGAGAAAGTAAGTAATTCTTAAATGGAGGAAGAGCACTTGATTTCAAAAAATTAACCAAACATGGGCAATTAAAAGAGAAGGAAAGTCAACCTATGTAGAATATGAATTAATGCTAAATAAATCTTTGACGTTGTCTTTTTATCGTCCAAGACTATATAGTGTAAAACTCAACCGCCAAGTGGAAGAAATGTCTTTGACGCCATAATGATCGGTTTTGACTGGCGAAAAGATCCATGGCGAATAGAAATTATAATTTCAGCAAGGGCTTCCACTTTTATATCGATTGAGGTCGTGGTTCTATAATATTGCAGCTGAAATAATTAAGAAGTATATATAATCGGGTTATATATAAAACGAGAATCAAAACTTTACATCTTTAAAAGCATACAATAAACATTAACTGGTGTTACGCAGAGGATCATCGTTTTTCAATGATAAGCTTCACTTTAAATTAAATATTAATTGTATCAGTCTGCCTAATAAATTTTGTGTTTAAGATGCATTCGCAGAGTGTCCTGAGCAATAACGTGATATGTTACTGATGTAAATTTTTCATTAATTATTAAATCCTGTAAGAGTAAGGCCACTAGGCGATCTGATAAGTGGAGACTTTGTCTGTAATATCTTAAAATTTACAATGAATAGTTTAGGTCATAAATTTCTTCTAATATTTTACCACGCTCTGTGATCTGTATTCTTCCAGCATTTTTTCATTGTCGATCTTTTTAAGCATCACCCTGTATATCTAATGCATTTCTTTGCAGATTTTAGCGTTAATTTTTTTTTAATTTATGAAAATTTTGTTGCAGCACAGCCTTTTTTGCGGCTCATTAGCCTAACGAAATAAAATAAAATTTCGAGTTTCATAATGTAGTCATTAAAGTACCAAATTAGAAAAAAAAAACATATATATAGCAACATGTTAGTAGTATAATGATTTTCAATGTAAGTAGTAAATTTGTGGATGTGAATAAGTCAGTTTGAAAGTGATCAATTGAAGGTTTGTTTCTTAACATTTCAATAATGTTTGCCAAAATGGTATTAATGGAATCAAATATTTTGACTTATCTGAAGTTTTTATTTAAGTTTAAACGCCATTTTTACAAAATTTTGTTGCAAATCGGTTTTGATTGCAGTGAGCATCGTCTGTACAGCTGCAATTTGTCATTTCCTGTACAAAGTTGTGTCAAAAAGTGATCGCAGGATATCACGATTCAAACTATTGATTATTATTACATCGCATTTGCAAATAACCTTGGACAGGTTGGTTTGGTTTGCAGTGGAAGTTTCGAGCTACGCTTCTGATGACGAGGCTCCATATAGGACCGAAACAGCTGTACATAGGATGCTCAAGAGATTCACTGCAATCAAAACCGATTTGCAACAATTTTTTTTAAATCTTTCAATAAGCTTTGACAACACGATTGGGCGCCTTGTATGGGAGGACTTATTACGTAGCAAACTAGCTGCAATTTGTCATTTCCTGTACAAAGTTGTGTCAAAAAGTGATCGCAGAATGTCGCGGTTCAAACTATTGGTTATTTTTTACGAAAATGTATTCTGAATGGTAATAAAATTGCATATACAGGTATTCAATTTGAACCGTTCCAACATTGCTAATTCGGTTATTTTAGCACAGATTCTCTGGTTTTCATACTAATTCTAAATTTCCAATCAAAAAAACATTAGCATTGCTAGTTGTCAATTTATTTTTTATAGCAATGTAGTTGTTTCTGTACTACAATCGAATGAAATTAGTTTTCTCTTTACAGCGAGACTAAAATATCTTAAATTTGTTTACAAAATAAGGAATTAATTAAAAGAAATTCTTTTCAAATGAGTAGACCATGTTTACGTATAAAATCAAGTTGTCTAAGTAATTGTCAAAATTTATGAACCCATAACCAAGGAGAAATCTGAAGAGATTAAGTTATTCCAAATTGGGAAACAATTATGATTACTTTAATTTTAAATTTATTAATTTAATTTTAATCTCTGCTTCATCTAGCATTAATGAATTGCATCAATTAGGTAAGAAAACATTATTATAATTAAAGAACAAATATAGATTTCTTTCTTAAATTAGATTTCTTTTCTGTTTACAATAATTAAAAAATTTTCTAAATGATTTAAATTAAAAAAGAACTCTGATGTTACGTTAAAGATTTGGAGAATTACATGTATGTGTCGTAGTATAGTTCATGAAGATGTGTATTTAAATCTTTCAGTTTCGTTGGTTATGAAAATTATTATATGTTGAATATTTCGCAGTAAAAACACGAAATCTTTGACGAGTATTTGTAGCCATTTCATGAACCGTCGACATCTAAATAGCGGTAGATCCTGTACAAGCTTTCCAGCCACTGAATATCGGCATTTCATGAAGAGCCTAGGCAGATAATGTATAAATATGAGTATTCACCTTATGCCGGCAGTTCGCCTAATGCATAGAGTCTTCTTGAACTGACGTATTTCGCTATAAGACTGCAACATCTGCAACATATACATATTCTGATATGAGAAATCCAATAATTTTGTTTTAATAATTTCCCACAGTTTTAATTAAAACAGAACTTCTCAGAACAATTTAATTTTTTTAATTATTATATATTCATAACCCTACAAATATTCAATGGACACAAAACTATTTTAATTATTGTAGTTATATTTTACTTAATTAATTTTTCTATAATTATACATATTGTTATACGAATTCTATTCCAAAGTGTGCAAAAAAATTAAAATAACGCTTTTTCTGCTCTGCTTTCATCATGCTTTTTAATATGCAAATCTGTCTCGCTTACAAGCGCAGATCGAAAAATTCGAAATGATGTTATTTTGCGCGTTTTTTCAAGAATTTTCAACTTTACAACATCGTCATTTAAACGTCAAAGATAAGTTAATTTGAATTTTTTCCAGTTCAGCGAAAGATGATTACATTTCAACGAGAATTCTTTGATTTTAAATAACCTATCAGTGGCAGCGGCGATGAAAAAAACTTTATATAATAAAGTTCGTTCGTATCGTCGCGAAAAACTAATCAGAGAGCAAGGCACACTCTATTTATGTGATGGCGAATTATAAAGTAAGGTAAAACCGTTATCAGTCGGACGATTTGAAATCAATTAGTGTGGAAGGCATTTACAATAATTTAAACATGTAACATACTATTATGGATGGAATGGAAGTGAAATAAAGCGTGAGGTGAACGAAGCGAGGGTAGGACCGAGTTAGAGAGCCTCTGGCTGTTACATGTAATGGGTTCAGAATTATGATCGAGTGACAACCGGCTGATTGATGAAGCTCTCAGTAATTACACTCACATTATTAACTATTAATGTCCAATCCCGCCAAGATAACACATATCGTGTGCTGCTGGGTATGTTCACGATCACCTATCTCACGAAACGTGTAATCCACTTTCTTAAACTTTGATCGTTTCAGCTTCTCATTTTTTACTTGTCTCTACGTCTACTAAAGGCGATACTTAATTTATCTAACTTCAAATTTTTTTTCAAGTTTAAATTAAAACAGCACATTTAAATTAATTATGCCTTTATATCAGATTTTCTCACCTGAAAAAGGAATCGACGTGCAATAGATTCGTTCAATAGTTCCTATGCAAAATACGATAACAATTCTTATCGGCAATAAATAAAGTAAATTATAAACTCGTTTCACACAGATAATACCCTAACAATATCAACAAGCAAGCCGCAAACAACAATAAATATCGCCGGGAATAATTCCACGGTGAATTATATAGTAGCATCGATTTGTTAGTGTCGTCGTAAAGCTGTGCATAAAGAAATGAAGACATCAATAACAACACCTTGAGTTACAAATCGCCTGAAATATTTCATTTTTCAAACAAACGACCGGGCGGTGACCGACGGCTATTAGCTTATGTGATCTTCTGGAATTAAAACGTAACAGTGATGCATTGGGAGTACTGCTGAATATAAATGTTGGGGCGTGTTGAAATGAAATTAGGGCCTTACGAGTTCATGCGCTTAATTTCTAGGTAAATCTACATAAAAAAAAACTCTGACACAGGTCAAATTTTGACCGTGAGTTGGTAATACTTAAAAATCTTTTTTTGCTTCTAATACACTTAATGAACTGCCATACCGTAACCGCCATATTGTAATCAACAATTTGGAGTACATTCTCCTGCATTTAGTCAACTATCGGTACCTAAAACGTGTCTCAAATATCCAAAACAACGTCTTCTGAACATACATAAAGTCAACTAAGAGCCAAAACGCATTTCAAAAATTTTTAACTTCTGCCAAACAATAATTTAAACGCAAATAGAAATAGAATCAGATATTTTACAAAAATGATATCTATGAGTTGGTGATACTTAACAAAATCAGTTTTGTACACCTGAAATTAGAAATATATGCAAAATATTAATCTCCAATTTTAAATTTCTTGCAAAGTCAATATACTATTTTATTGAATTTTGTAATTACAAATTAATTATTGTCAATCGAGTTAGTATTACTAAATTCAATAAAGTAGCATATAGATTTCACGAAAAAATTAAAATTGAAGATTAACATTTTGCATATATTCCGGATATCTAATTATAAGTGACCTTTCCGTGACCTGCCGCACCTCCACACATAAGTAAACTAATTACGAGCGTTTGCCGTCAACAAAGCCGCTAATCCTTGGCCCGTACAATAGCCGCTAAGCTCAAGCTTTATAAAAGCTCCGAGCGAGTAACTTTTTTTTTGAGGGCTTACATCCAATCATTAGTAGTTTTTTGGGCGAGGTTTTGTAGTATAAAATATTAATTTGTTACTTTTTATGAAGGGTTCGATTAATAATGCGGCGCGGTGCCGAAACTCTTTGTTGTTAGGACCGCTTTGTAGCCAGGCTACTGGCTTATACCACGTAGATTCCATCTCGAATATGAAACGGAACGGAATACGCCAAGCCATTGTTTTATGCCCGTTGCATGATTTATTGTGTCGTTATTTACGTTAACGTGCCGCGAAAGTTCGAACACGATGATAAAAATGGAAGCAAATTGTTTAGGAAGTTTTATGTCCGCCCTTAATTTAAGATCGATGGAAATTAATTCGAGTTAAACAGGATTTCTGTGTTATCCTTGTTTTAATAGCTAGTCCCTATTAAAGAGGCTGAATTCTTTATTAGGTATTCATATATTCATTCTTTAGAGGAAATACACCGAGGGTTATTCTCGAATATAGATGAAAGAATAGAGATCACAGAATATGGGAAAATATTAAAAGAATGTTACCTATTTTATAGCGGTTTCGATTGACTGCACTCAGTGTATCTTCATCTCATGTTATTACATGAGGTTAAAAAAGATGTAAAGTTTTATAAATGTTATGATATGCTGGAAAAAATCTCCATCCTTCAGGCCTAGTAGCCTTACTCTTACAGGATTTCATAATTTAAAATTTACGTAGTGAATCGTCAGTGTTCAGGACATTGCAAATACATTTTAAACACTAAATTTATTTTCCGGACTTGCACAGGTTTGAAGAATTTAATTTAAACTGATGCTTACGTTCTTTTTTAACAGCACAGTTCCAAAGGGAAGATTTCCTTTACATTTTTGCATTTCCTAAAGTATCAGAATTAGGTGGCTCATGGATAAAGACTAAAGCCAACATTGCATTGGAGTGGAAACATCCAATTGTATTGTAAGTTTGAATCGTAATTTTGCTAATACACTTCTGGACAAAATTATGGGACCACCAAATAAACTTTTCCAATTTGCAAGTTATTTTTAATAGACTTTTCACATGTCATAAATTAACGTTTATTAAACACAATTTATGCAATTAACAATAGCAAGGCATTTTCTGCTAGGAAACGAAAAATCAACAAAAAGGCCTAATTCTTGACACTTTTTTAAGTAATTTAATTAATAAAGCGTGCTTTTTGTTTCAAAAATTAGTGAATTTGTTTGCATTAAGTGCATTAAATATGTCTAGACGCCATTGTAGACCAGAAGAAGTATCCCAAATGATTATTCTTCTTTGTGAAGAATATTCACAGAGAAAAGTTGCTGGAATTCTAAATACCAACAAATCTGTGGTACAGAGGGCCGCAGCACGATTCAGAAACACTGGTAGTTTCAAAAGAAGACGCGGACAAGGTGCTAAAAGAAAAACAACACGCAGAGAAAATCGCTTTATCGAACTTCGGAGTTTAAGAAAGCGGTTTGTAACATTTCGTGAATTAAAAAATGATCTTCGATTAGCCACTGGAAAAAAAATTTCTACCAAAACAGTAAGAAGAAGACTGAAAGAAGTCAATTTGTCTGCTAGAAAACCAGCAACCGATCCAACTCTCACAGCTACACATTAAAGAAATCGCTTAAACATTTGTCAAAATCTTCAAGGTTGGGACGAGGGGCAGTGGAACTCCGTTTTGTTTTCGGATGAGTCCAGATTCCTTCTAAGCAGGAATGATCGCCATGCTCTTGTCATACAAAGACCAGGCGAGCGATTTGCACCATGTACCATTCGAGAATTTGACAAATTTGGTGGAGGGTCTGTAATGGTTTGGGGTGGCATACAATTTAATGGTCGTACAGAATTGGTTTTGATACGAAATGGGTCACTAACAGCAAGAAGATACAGAGACAAGATTACTGTACCTCATGTTCATTTGGCAAAAATTTCGGCAATGGATTCATTGTTATGCAAAACGATGCCAAACCTCATACAGCTAACATTGTCACAGTTACGTTGAGAGATGCAAATATCTAAAGTTTGGAGTTGCCTGCCAAAAGCCCTATTGAGCATCTTTGGGATCAATTGGGCAACAAAATTAAAAACGCACCGAGACCACCAATAACACTTGATGAGCTCTCTAATATGAAAAGAAAGTATACGAAACTTAATCTCAAGAATGCCAAGAAGATTAGCAGCGTGTATTGCTGCAAGAGGAGGGCATACACGCTATTAATAATTTTAGTTTTGTTAACTTGTTACAAATTAGGATATAAGTTCATGAGAAATCCAATGGTATTTTAAAGATTTAAAGTATTTTAAAGTTTACTAAATTTTACAGCCCATAAATCAACTAAACTGTAAGGAAACACTTCGATTTACATATTTATTCGTTTCATTAAATTTCGTTATCTCATCTTAAATTTATTTTGAATTTTATTGGTGATCCCTTAATTTTGTCCAGAAGTCTACTTAATTTACTGAATATCAGAAATTATTTTAAAAACGGAATAAAGAAATATTTCGAGAATTGCTATAATTAATTAAAATGAACGTGGTCGCCCCTTTCGTCTTTTTAAACTAAAATTTCTTGTATTTATACGTGCTCTCTATGTCCTAGATTTTTATAAAGTGTGTACGTTAATATTAACTCTAAGTAGGGTATTTAATAAAAAAATTAAATTAATAGCTGCCGAATTTACATTGAGCTAAACATATTCGTAATAGTTATAATTTGGTAGCGCGTTTCAAGTGAAGTGATTAAACACTTTTGTGCTACTCGCTAACAAAGAGATAAGGCCCTATAAAAATGATACAGCTAATTTTCTAAGAATCAGGCCGCGGTCATTATCGAAAAGATCTGTGTCATGCGACTAAATACAGATTTAAAGATCAAAGGATAATATGTCTTGTCAATTACTACTGTTAAAAAGTTTAAATTGCTTAAGCGAGCGCGCTTTTGATCAAGTGCGAGGTTTTGTTCGATTTTTCGGCCAGTAAATGGTAAATCTCATATTTCTCATTAGAAAATTAATTTAGGTTCGTCCAGAAACAGTTGTTTTTTTTTCTCTTGTGCTGATTAACCTTCAATTTAATTATGTAACATAACTATTTGAACTTAATCATTAATTAAATGACTTGTGATTTAGGAGTCTTGCTCTTAAGCCCGGTATACACTTGGACACATTATTTTAGAATTTCCGAAGTAAGTAATCTTTACATGAAATTTCAACTTCCTTTTATTTATTAATACAACTCTGTGATAGTATAGTGGGAAGAAAAGTAAATATTATTCATAGAAAGAAAAGTAAATATTTATTCAATCACATAGTGAATTTCTTAATTTCTATTTTTTCAACATCGAGATTATTTTAATTAAAATGTATTAACTTGCTAAGTTTCGAATTCATAATAGATGTGCTTTTAGATACGAATAAACAAGTTTTTTTTCCTCATAGTGACAGCAAGATGACCAGAACGATTTACTGAATATAAATTCTGTTTTGGCAATTAAATTAATGACCGTAAATCAAAGTGCAGAACTTGCGTGCACATTAAAACAGTCATTAAAGGAAGTAATGTGTTCATGTGACATTCCTCTGCACTTAGCTTACTGTTTACTTAATATTGTGGTATTGCATTTCGTTTCCTCTCATTTAATTACCAGCCCAGAATCGCATAGATTAATTAAAACACGTTTTTCTCGTGATTGCGTGCACAATCTTAACTTGCACAGTTGAACAGGAATTACGTGTTCGGTTGATCGCCTTAGAAGCAAAGCTGCTGTACATTTTTTCTCAGAATTTAGGAAGTACTTTTTTTCATTTTTCTATTATTAACTAATTCGAAGGGAGTGAAATTCCTTGGATACGTAATGGAGCAAAATTCTACGAAGACTTCACCCCTTGCATAAAGGAAAAACAATTTTATTTAATTCATATTTATTAATACAAGTGGGTAAACGTGATATTAGTTTTTTAATAACGGTCATAATCGTGTTGTTTCCATGAAACAAAATAAGTAGATTCTGTTCCTTTAATGAATCTGGGTGTTGAAAAAAAGTCGACAAAGTAGTACCATTACTTCGCATGGAAGATAGAAATTGTTCGAGTTTTTTCAAAGGTACTAATCTACAAAACTTAACATATTCAAAGTTAACCCCATCGTACCATTTGCGTCACAGAATCTAATAAATCTGAATTTTAGTCAATAGTAAACACTATGTCATATGAAGAAGAACAGACACGTTTAATTCCACTGTGTAATGTAACTGATAATGAGCCCTAGGATCTGAATCATATGGAGACTGATGACGAAGAACCTGAACAGGACGATTATAAAAAGGCAATGATTTTCCAACAAATATTATTGTTTGTTCCAAAATAGTAGGTAGGAAGTCATATTACACCTGTTAATCCTGCAATAAGTTTATTTGTATGCACCTGTATTTATGATGAATCTCAAAGATCGGATATCAATTAAAATGTTTTCATTTCTTAATATAAAGGACTTTTTTAATGATTCCAAGCTTTGATACGAGGAAGAAGTGATTAATTTGTAAGAAAAACGACATTTATATTCTCTCAGCTTTGTTTCATTTTTATGTGTTTTCTACAACTCGTAAATGTAATATTTTCAATAAAGCTGAATTTTTCTTATAATAAAACTTTTATTATTATTATTAATATTATTTTTTAAACGTGACCAATAACTCAAACGGACACTGGAAAATAGCACAAATGCTCGACGTTTCACTATCGCTTGATAGTTTCTTCAGGAGTGAAAATGTCAATTAAATAAACAAGTTGTCAAGTAAAAAAATAAATAAAGTTGTTAAGGGAAACTAAAACTGAAAAAACTTTTTTTTTTTTATAATATAATATTAAAAATTGACAGATCTATATCTTACTTAACGAATCTAAAAAACTACAAAATATGTCATTTAAGTTAACAAAATCCGTACGTTTATTAACAGAGTTCGATGACATTTTAATTTTACACATTTCTATAAAACGTCTTTTAAAAATATTAGACTCAAAATATAAAATATTAGCATTTTCAAAATCAAAATTATGGCTATTTTCTAATGAATGTTCTACAAGCATTGAATGATTTTGATTATTTTTTTGTATATGATATTTATGTTGGTCTAATCGTTTTTTTAAATTTTGGCTTGTTTCTCCTATATAACAGGAATTACAATTAAAACATTTAATTTCATAAACCACGTTAGGTTGTTTTAATTTTAACTTTCAAAATTATCAATAAGTTAGAAAAATCTGTTGAAATTAGCAATAATATTGCTAAATCTCTTAAAGTACAGCATCCCATTTTTCCTAAATTATATTGCGTTCCAAAAATTCATAAACCTAATACACCTCTTCGTCCAATAGTTTCTACTATTGGTTCTTCTCTATATTTTTTATCAAAATTTGTTTCAAAAATTATTACTCAAGTTACTAGTAAATCAGAATATTTTATAAAAAATTCTTTTGAACTTGTAAAAAAATTAAGAAATATAGATATACCAAATAACTGCATTATAATTTCCTTAGATGTTGTTTCTTTATTTACTAACATTCCAAAAGAGTTACCTTTAAAAAGCATTAATGATAGGTGGACAGAGATTAAAGATTTTACAGATATTTCCAAAGATAATTTTTTAGAAATTGTTACTTTATGTTTTGAAACATCTTATTTTGCGTTCAATGATAAATTTTATAGACAGATTTTCGGTACAGCAATGGGTTCTCCTTTATCTCCTGCTTTAGCTGAAATTGTTATGCAAGAACTAGAGAAAAATGTAATTAACCTTTCAATCTAACTTTATATTTTCGTTACGTAGATGATATTTTATTGATTTTACCTTCAGATAAAGTAGATTTTGTTTTAAATAAATTTAACTCTTTCCATAATAGATTACAATTTTCTGTAGAAAAAGAAATTAACAATTCGCTAAGTTTCCTCGATGTAAATATTATCAGATACAATGACAAATTAATTACTAATTGGTTTCATAAACCTACGTGGTCAGGTAGATACATTAATTTTCACTCGTACACATCCAAAAATTATAAAATTGCAACAATTATTTCTTTAACAGATCGAGCTATTTTACTTTCAGATAAACTTTTCATTTACGACAATTTAAATTTAATTAAGAAAACTCTTGTTCAAAATTCTTATCCAATTAATCTCATAGAATCAGTAATTAAAAATCGTATTAAATATCTACAAAATTCAAATATCTACAATAATGTAAAACAGACACCAAAAAATACATATCATTACCTTATATTGAGCCGCTGTATAACACATTCAAACACATTTTCAAAAAACATAACTTAATTTTAGCTAGCAAATCTGTAAATAATTTAAGTAATATATTTTCAAATTTAAAAACCAAAACACCAAAATTAAAACAACCTAACGTGGTTTATGAAATTAAATGTTTTAATTGTAATTCCTGTTATATAGGAGAAACAAGCCAAAATTTAAAAAAACGATTAGACCAACATAAATATCATATACAAAAAAATAATCAAAATCATTCAATGCTTGTAGAACATTTATTAGAAAATAGCCATAATTTTGATTTTGAAAATGCTAATATTTTATATTTTGAGTCTAATATTTTTAAAAGACGTTTTATAGAAATGTGTAAAATTAAAATGTCATCGAACTCTGTTAATAAACGTACGGATTTTGTTAACTTAAATGACATATTTTGTAGTTTTTTAGATTCGTTAAGTAAGATATAGATCTGTCAATTTTTAATATTATATTATAAAAAAAAAAAAAGTTTTTTCAGTTTTAGTTTCCCTTAACAACTTTATTTATTTTTTTACTTGACAACTTGTTTATTTAATTGACATTTTCACTCCTGAAGAAACTATCAAGCGATAGTGAAACGTCGAGCATTTGTGCTATTTTCCAGTGTCCGTTTGAGATAATTTATCAAACAATTTCACCGGGCAAGAAGCTACCTTCATTAGTGACCAATAACATTTAAACTACTATTCGTATATAACAGAAATAGAATTCTTACAGAATTTACAGAATTTTCTAGTTTCTATTTGAATTCTTTTTGATTCTAACAACAATCAAAAATTACTTTATTTAACTAAACTATCTAAGTATTTAAGACCTGTATAAAAGAAAATATTTATTGATAATCTTGTCAAATCTAACAAGGAGCTTGGGGGGTTACCAAAATCATATTAATATGTACAGTAACGTAGCGCTTTGATTCAGTTCATCATCAAAATTTGTGTATATTGTATTGCCTGGTAAGTAAACCAATTTAAGGCTCGTAACGCTTACTCTGTTAGGGCGACAGTCGCAAGCAGCAACTATATGCTCGTATAGACGTAATGAGATTAGGGCGGTGGGTGGTTTGAGATGCGCTTAACTAACCGCGATATCACATCAAAGCGACACATGTCTCTCACGAAGCCAGCCACTCAACCGCCACTAAGGGTGCTTTGTTTCCGAGCAATCCTAATATATCCCGACGATGGCGGCGGAGAAGATGAAATGTTATGAGAAAAATCTTTACGAGAATGACTCTAGATGTACTTCAGCGAAAATATTACTTTTACGTCGATTATTTTCATGTTCTTTGAAGTCTATATCAGCTCTACTTGCCTTCCAATAAATAAAATAATTTTGGAAATTAATAACTTAAGATCTATTTTTATGGAAAGTTTTATTAGAAATGTAATATGAAAGTCAAGTCTTCGAACAAATCATGTATGACTTTGCACTTTGACTTTACAAATTACATCTTTAACAGTTGGGAAGAAGGAAGTCTTGCCTGCGGTTTATTTTTAGACCTAAGTAAAGCTTTTGATACGCTTGACCATAACATCTTACTTACAAAATTACATCAGTATGGTATCCGTGGATTGGATACTATCTCATCTTACCTGTAGGCATCAATTGATGGTTCTTAAGTCCAAAACTGAAACATCGCAATCAAGTTCGAATTAAATCACCAGAGAGTACTTCAGGGAAGCGTCCTAGGACCACTGTTGTTCGTATTATTCATGAATAACTTGCCAGAGAGATCACAAAACGGCAACTTTACTGTTTTTAATTACGCAGACGACACCTGTGTCTTAATAAAGGGGAGCACGTTTGTTGATATTTCAAAACATGGTCAACATTGCCCGCATAACTTGGAACAATGGTTTTTTCAAAACAGTCTAGTGTTAAATGAAACAAAAACCAAGTGCTTACTGTTCAAAACCATAAATTTTTGTGAAACATCATCCTCAATAACTATAAACAATAAGCAAGAAACTCTCGTGAACAGTGTCCGTTACCTGGATATACATCAGGATCATAGACTAACATGGAACGACCATATTGACTGGTTATGCAACAAACTCAGCACGGTCTGTTTTGCCACAATGTCAATTCTAAAACTTTAAGAACCACTTGCTTTGCAAATTTCTATTCACATCTTCAGTATGGAATAATTTTTTGGGGTAGATGCGCCAACATAAATAAAATATTTATTGTACAAAAAAAAAGCTATACGGATTATAAATAAATTGTCATGCCGTGAGTCTTGTAGGAGAATTTTCAAACAAAATCGCATGCTAACTGTCCATGGCATATATATCTACAAATGTTTAATCTTTTTGTTGAAAAACAGGCAATTATTCACGAATTTTGAAAATAAGAATATTAACAAATATAATACACGGAACATCAACTGCTTTTTATATCCTCCACATATCTTAACAAAATTTGAGAATGGTGCCCTCTATAGCTATATGGAGCTATACAATAAACTACCCAGAAATATTAGAACTATAAAATTTAAATGAAACGTTTTCACCTGTTGATAAATATTGAGCCTTATGCGATATCGGATTATTACAATGCTTAAAAATTCTTTTGCTATTTCTGAACTGCTGAACACTGAACTGACGTTTTCAAACCTGTACTTTAGTCTAAGTTTAATTATTGTACAGTTTATTTTGAAATATAATAAACTTTACTTTACTTTACTTTTTGAGAATTTATCAGACCTTGCCAGCTTAGTTTAGGCATAATTTTTACTTTTATCTTAAAATTTCGTCTAAAAATTGATTTTTTTGTATCAGATCCCTATTATATTGCATTTATATCAAGTCACACCACAAGCCAATACACTGAAAGCTCTCAGAAGCGCTCACTGACGGTTCCAACTTTTTTGTCCGCTTATGAGAGTTGTCCGCTTATAAAAAAATTTAAGCGAAGTAATACCCAAACTTTTAGTTTCAGAAAAGTTATCCGTTCATGAGAGCTGTCAATATGGAGAGCATTCACTGTACTTAATTTGTTGAGCAGTGTACAGAATATTTCCTTCAAAATACAAAATTGTGCAATTATTACAGTGAAAGTTTTGACTCTCAACTATGTTGGAATGACCATTGCGAATCAATTATTCCTAAACTTAACACAGCAACTTATGTATTACGAAGAGTTAAATTGATGCCTGACACACAACATCTAATACTTGTCTACCGCAGCTACTTTGAATCCATTGTGAAACATGGAATTGTATTTTGAGGTGAGTCCAGCTATCTTTCAAAAATATTAAAATTTCAAAAGCGAGCCACAAGAATTATCGCAAATTTAAAATTTAGAGAAAGCTGTCGTGAAGCCTTAAAAAAATTGACTATTATGACTACAGTAAATCTAGACTTATTTGAAACAATACTTCATATTTACAAAAATCGTCACTGCGTTCTACGCAATAATACCAGATATCCAAATGACCTACGAGTAACTCAGTCTCGTCACAAACTCTACTATCGGTCGTTTATGTTTAATGATATCAAGTACTTTAATAAGCTACCACAAGAAATAAAGTCTCTCGAATCAACCCGACAATTTAAAAACAAATTAAAACAACTAAAGACTTATAGAGTACTGAAGAATTTCTTCTGTCATAGATTGGACGATCGGGTCGCATTGTACTCTGGCATAACTAATCCTATTCTCTGCTATCTGGCCACTATTATTATTAACTGATATACATATATTTTTTATTGTGACATACCATACATACTCTGTATAAAATGTACCTTAAATGATATACTATTTGTTATAAATATTTTATTATTATTATCTTAACATGTCACACATACTCTGTATCAGGTGGTCAAAGTAAATATATTTAAAAAACAAGGTCTCATAAGCGGGCACCGATGGTTCCAGCTTTTTTGTACGCTTATAAGAAAGCTTAAGCGAAGTAATACCCAAACTTTTGGTTCCAGAAAAATTGTCCCCCATGAGAGACGTCCGCTTATGAGAGCTGTCCTTATGGAGAGCTTTCACTGTATTCTATTATTTCATTCATTTTATTGATTTTTTATTTTTATTTATTTAACATCTTTAATTCAATATTTAACATTTTCATATTTTTTTTCCTTCTATTTCAAATAATAAATACTGTTACACATCACAAAACCATGGATTTTCGACGCTACTCGATAAAATAAATAAATTACTTTGTTGTAATGTACGATTGGTCCAGCTGAAGTCATTCGTGAAGACATTCGTTCCTGAGTTCAACCTTGTCTACCTATGTGTATTAAATAGAGATAAAACGAGAGACACAGCTTAAGGCGGTACGCAAGGCTGCCCGGCATAGAAATTGTGTGATACAGAAAGAGAGCAGTAATATGAATCGTGTGTCTTCTCAACACAAGGATTTTATGATGCAGACACATATCCAAATGGAACAAACTGTATTACTTTTGGATGGTTAGGGTTTAACAACAAAGAAAGAAGTAGTAATTGTGTTGCAATAATTTTAATAAATTTCTATAAATTATAGATTTCTTTTTTCTTATGCACATAAGAAGTAAAGAAATTCTCTTCTCTGTTTATGAAAACTTTTTTTAAAAACGCTATTCTTTGTCTTCTCCAACATTCTCGTTAAACATAACGTAAATAACTTCATCTTGAAACTCAAAATCCACTGATCAATATCAAATAATTCTTCTAATTTCTTGAAATCAGTAGCCAATAGGCTTAGATGTGCATGAGTCCATAACATAAACCAGCGGTCATTTCAAAAATTTTTAGTTTTTTTATTACTTCAGTAAAAAGACCTCCTGACATCACCATGACATATTTTGACCAATTTGTATGTACTGATAGATTAAAGTGTATCATTTAACGATCATCGGTATTTAACGATGTCGTTATGAATTACAGAATAGGGGAGTTAATTTGGTTTGTTTACGAATTTTATAAAATTTTGAAATAAAGCAGTTAAGCAACACAATAAAAATTGGCGATGAATATTTCTTTATGAGAACAAACTTGTTGATTACGCTGTATAGATTGAAAAGAAAACAAGTTTTATTTTTGACTCAACCTGACATCTATGAATACCTTCATAAATATCAACGTAACAAAGCCTGTGGCAAAGCTTGTAACATGTCGATAATACAGGAAACATAACTGTCAGACGTTTAATATAAGTCAACTGACGTGGTGTGTATAATGACGTGTAAATAACCTCCCAATTAAAAAAATACTAATTTAAAAGTGTAAAAAAATAGTGTAAAAGCAAAGTATGGTGTTAATGACGATGATAGCCCGAGTGGCCGACGGTTTACCGTTGGCCGCAACAATTCAAGAAGACGAACAGGTTAACCAACCACTGTTTTATTTTAACCAAAGTTTAATATTATTTAAATAAATTTTAGGCAGGCAAAAGCATACTTGATTACCAGAACCAGGCAAAAATGCTTTTCCGAAAGCTGGGACCACAATCACCAACAAGATGTACCATAGAAACAGGACCGTATTTATTTCAGTAAGTAAACACTTTCTCGAGCATTTACGCATGCATTATGTTTGGCCTATTTTTTTTTAGCTACTTAATAGAACATGATATATGCTATTTAGTATTATGTGAGAAAAACTATTCCAAAAGGCTTGCCTATTCATATCTTGATGACATAGCACAAGAGTTTCACGCGCAGTATGGGAAACGAGTTAATACTGTTACGAGGCCATATACTTTCATCGAATTTGATAATTATATTCAGAAAGCAAAGAAAATATTCACGGATTCAAGAGCTAGGAGGAATTTATCTGCTATTAATAATCAGTTGCACGATGTTCAGAGGATTATGGTTCAGAATATTGATGATGTATTACAACGTGGAACCGTATTATCAGGTATTATCTTAATGATTTATTGATTTATGAATCTAATTTTAACAATTTTAGAATTGGACACAAAAACTCAGAATCTATCGATGCTTACACAGAAATACAAGAAAGATGCAACGTATCTAAACACGAAATCGATGTACGTTAAGGCAGCCGCTGGTTGTATCGTTCTGTTAGTGTTCTTCCTTTACTTTTGGATTCTATAAATGGCTGCTTTGAGCGAACGAAACCCTATATTCCAATTTATTTTCAATTTTTATATAGCATTTTTAATTATTATTTTTGAAGTCTCCGAATATATTAATAAAATAATGTTTATGATTTCTTTTCACAACTTTCTGTGATAAAATAAATAATAGAAATTCTTACATTTCCTAAAAAATTTTTCTTGAGTTCGTTAATATAATATTATGTGAATAAAACTTAAACATTGAGGAATTTTAGGACTGTCCATCATGTGCACTCATATATTTTTTGTCCTTTGGTGTGTGTTGTATATTAAAAAACTGTAATGACAGGAACTCATTGACTGGGATTGTAAAAAAAAAAGATATGAAAATACACAGGTATTTATTGAGCAAATTGTGTTTTTCTCTTCAACTCTGTTCAGCACATATAAATTTTACATTCTTTTTACAAAATGCTGATTCAATATTTAGAATGAACTCGTAAATATGGACCTTGACGTTTGACCTCTGCAGAGGACTTTTATTTAAAATGATAAGCGTTCTTATACATTTATTTGAATTTATTTAATGAATTCTTTTAAGAAAATAAAAAGAAACTTCTCAACAATACAATAACCCATATGTTTCGATTAAATAAAGCAAAAAAATTTAAAAAAATTGATTCTTCAAAAACTTAATAATCTGAGTACACTGTAAATGAACGCAGCAGAACTTTCATGGAATACAAATAATTTTTTTTTAATATTTCACTATTCATCATCAGAAATTTCTGAGTCTGCATTCTCTGAAATAAACAATAAATTCTTTAGTGACTTATAAATACCATCATCATTTTCAGCATTTTTTACTATTCTGTTGATTACTTCATGTCCACTTGAGTTTTTATTATCGACATCCATTTTATCCTCTTCATCATCTAAAATAAATTTTATTCAGTATTGATGGTGCAAAATTTTCACTCATAAATAAATTTGAAGTTACCTGAATCAATCACATCATAACAGTTAACATGACTTGTACCAACTATATGGATAGTAGGATATTCAATTATAACTTTTTTCCTTAAATTGTCTTTTATACTGGTTGATATATCCAACTCATAATATTTCATTCCGGGCCTTTCCTCAGCTTTTAAGAATGCTTTAACACCAGACACTCCAAGAGATTGATAATACAACAGCTTCTCTTGCAACTCCTCTTTATCCTGTTTGATGAAATACTTCCGCAGCACACTACCCAATTTTTCTGTTTCACGCACCTTTTCATCTGATAATTTCAAATTATCTGCACAAGGAAATACCCAATCGATACGCCAAAAGATAACATCTTTAGCGAAGTTCAATCTTGTTGTATTGCGTTTATGCCTTTCAAAATTTGAAGGTAGGAACTTTATAATTGTGTTACGTTTGTGTGCCGCATTTTTCAAACGAAATAAAAACTGCAAGTGCAGGTGAGTATAGAATATACAAGCACAGTTACTTGTAAGACTTACATGAGGTAAGACAGTGTCTACTCTTATGTGGTTTTTAAAGCGATCTTTCTTGTATGTTTCTATGTGCCTTGTAATCTCTTCCAGTAGACGATAATCACTTGACAAATCCAAATTTGTGAATTTTTTCAGAGGAATAAACTTTGCACGATCCCTAGTGCCATCGCATTCTAATTCACGCTTGTGTATCTGAGCACACTTCAAACAGCAAGTTTTCACTTCACATCTGGGACACGTGTATTTGGCTGGATTATTACCACATACTTCACACTTGCCTAATCTAAACAAATCGCTCCTTAACTTCAAGAAGTACGATCTATATTGCTCCACTTACTTTGAAACCTGTTCATCAGCTGAAGTTTCGCACGTATCATATGATACTTGGTTGCAATTACTTGGTCTAAAATGACATTAATACAGTATTTTAAATTAAGACATAACCAGAAAGCTCACCCAGGTTGAACGTCCCTTATTAATTCTCCAGTAGGTTTCAAATTTTCATTGAAGTCACCTAACCTAAGTAGCAAAAATAATTAACATGTGAAGAAAAACAAAGAGTAGACTAACCCCATATTTCCTCCATTTAAAGGAACCGTTGAATGAGTTGTATTGACCTGTTCGGATAAAGTTGTGTCCACTTCCATTGCACTATGTTTAAATTAACCGCCATGAATATCTGAAACACGTGCTAACTGTGAAGGCACGTGAACTGACAGTGTCGCCAACAGTTTGACTCCAAATGTCCCTAGTCAGTAGGTTTGTTCGTTTATTCTACACTTTCTATACTTTTGATTTCTTTACTTTCTTTCGCCGAGTAGGTTAGCGGTCAGACTAGCCGACTTTGGAAATCGTGTCGCTCGGCGTCGTAGGCTCGAATCCTACCCAGAGCCATAGATGTTTGTACTTAGACTTAGATAGTAATGGCTAACGCCGAAAGGCAAAAATGCAGCATTACTACGCAAAACAAAAAAACTAACTCCTTCACTCTATTTTTCTCACTCCTACTTACATTAGATTATATATATCCCACTCTCTCGGGAGCGGTTGGTGTAAATATTGTAGAAAAGTGCAGAACAAACGACAGACCCAGTGAGTATAGATTTATTATACAGCATGTCTCATAAAGTATGGAGAAAATTAAAAGATAAGACAGGATGGATCAAACTAAAGTTTTTTAATTAGTTTTTGACCAAAACCCAAATAACAATAAAGTTAGAAATGTTTTCTGCAATACCGATAATACTTTTTTAATAATTGTTGTTAACAATTTTAATTTTTAAAATTTAATATGTGGAGTTTTGGCGTTTAGACTCAAATAGATTCATTAGAATAATCACCATCTACTAGATTTCACGAGACAGAGATCTTATATCAGGGCAATATTTTATTTAATGCAAGTTATCCCCGCTTTGGCGCTAGTTACTCAAAGAAGAAACTCCATGAATAATGCAAGAAAAAATCACAAAGAAACTATATACGAGAAACTGCAACTATACATATTAGTTATAAACCGCGCGAACTTGTCATTAATTAAAAACGACCTTCCGGATTGAATTAGCTTCAGATTTTTTGGGCAAGTGGCGCTAGTGGAGAAACACTTGAATTAATACATTGCGCACCCTATGATTAATTTTATTTCCCATGGCAACGCTCGTTCATCACTCTTTTACACATAAAATTGACATAAAGCTATATCGTTTCTTGTTTATTTTAATCAGACTTTAGTTAAACACGACTCTAATTACAAGATCAGAATTCGGGCCACTGTCTCGTGAAATCTAGTAGGTCGTGAATATAACTTTACATGTTTGTTGGGCTAGTTTTACGAAGGCGGTGCATATCAGTACGATGAAAAAGATAGAGGAGTGAACTTCCGAAGACGTAACCCGTTAATTGAAAGCGACTTGGTATCCATGTGGCTATCCATGTAGTATCCAATGGGCTTTGATTGTGCAGGGACGAAAAATCAACTGAGGACCGTTACTTTATTACTTATTATTGGAGATTTGGAGAATTGGGTATTCGAGATTCGGGGATTACTCATCCCTCTTTAATTTCTTATTTTCCAAATCTCCAAAGCAGGAAAAGCAGCTTTGAGAGCGTCCAACCATTCCGGTGCCTTCATAAATCGTCTAGACAAAAGTAGGTAAAACTAGCTACATCGCAGATAAACCTTCAAAATAACTATCTAACAATATGATTATAATTATTCTGGAACAAAGTACTGTGAGACGTGCAACGTTGCACGCACGTTTTTGCATATTTATTAGGTTTACATGTACAACGTGTAGGCATATCAATCAGAGTAAGTACATAAGTTATTTCATTCTCCCAAGAAATACTCGATAATTTCGAAATAAAAACGCCAAGTTCCAGTAAACAATTTCTCATTTAGTGTTTACGGAGTTCATTATCTTTGAAGCACATACAAAATTATGTTATATAAATAGATCTCACAAATATAGGCATGCGTACATGGCGTTGTGTCCGAGTGCTGGCCTCTACGATAAGTTCTTTGTGTTTAATTTTAGCCGAGTATATTTTAGAACCGAAAGTTCTACGGCTCGTTGCATCTAAATTCGAAGGGCTTTAACACCGGGCCCTGAATAAATCACCTAAAGTGCGACGGCTTTTGTTTATCATTATTATAAAATAGCACGTAATTTCCGTAAACAAATGAAACACTTTCCGGTGCTGCTCTCTACAAACAGCTGTAATTTTTTGCCTTGAACGCGAGATAGGACTGTTTTTTTTTAACCGAGTCGCGCCGTGGATGAGTTTGTGCGTGCTTGTGTTCGGGACACCTAATTTAAGTACCAAGTAGAATCCTCAATTCGCAAAGATGATGTCCTGTAACTGTCTGAACGTGATAATCGAATCAGAATCGAATGACTTTCCGAAGGTTAAGTTGGACTCGCTCGGCATATCGGAAATCGAGCGCAAAGACAACTTCTTTCAACAGGTAAGACCCATTTTGAATATTTAAGTTGCATAATTTACGACGACGTAACTTGAATTCGGCTTCTTTGTTTGTGTATTTCGACCGGGCGCACGTACGTAAATAAACACGCGGCTCGCATTGATTCTTTGTTTTAACTTGCAGGAACTTCTTCAGACAGAAAAACTGTTCAAAATTACAAAGAAGATATCTGGCTTGGTAACAAGCAGATTTGTTGGATCTTGGATCGTACATCATTGTATAAACTGCAACGTACACACTCATGCCTCACATCAAGACCGAGGATCATTCGTACTTGTCTCATCTAACTTGCTCGTAAGTATAACATGAGCTTCAACAAGCAAAATCTCTAGAGATTTTGTAATACACAGATGTAAACCTGAATTATGTGATTATTATATATCATATCATTGTATGAGGTATGTACGTACAGATTTATTGAAAAACATAAACAAATAATTTTATTTATGAGCCTGGATTTACTTTTATGCACTATTGCTAATTTACTTTTTGATGCAATCAAGTGAATACTGTTAAAAAATTTAGATTACTCTTTGTTTTCATAAAATTAATTTACTTTTCTGAATATGTTTGTTATTTAAAACATATCTGTATGTAATGGTTTAGTTTTCTTGTTTGCTTTGTTAAAATTACTCCAATTGTCATGGTGCCAAAAAGTTGTCATGCCTTCTAAAGTGTTAATGACATACAGTTTGATAAAATGAAAGTCGAGATTATTAAATTATATTTAAAAAGAAGTGACACAATATTTTTGTGTCTTGTCCTACTTTATAAAGAAGATTGAAGATATTTATCTATGAGGAGTTTTATGTGCAGTTATCAGCAAAAATATCCTCGTGCTTTTTTTTTGAAAGCAAGTAATAAAAATAGAACGATTTTGTAATAGCACAAGTACATGAAGATATGTTTACTAAAAATCAAAATTGCTTATTAATTATAATGAAAACTAAACATTGCCAAAACATAGTTTTTCTATTTTGGTTCTGCAACAATTTACTTACATACATTAGCCGGCAGAAAGTTGGACACTAATGGAAAATATTTTTATTATTGATTTCTCAAAAAATGTTATCCTTTATGAAAACCTCCGCAACTTCCCAAACTTAAAATGCACATATCAAAATTTGAATACAGTTTGGGATTTGCTTTGCTTAGAACGAAAAAAAAATCTTTTTTTGGCACAAAAAAGTGAAATTTTTATGGTATAGTAGTTGACAGATGAGCGAGAAGCAAATTCCAGAGTATATTCATGTCAGACCTAAAGAAACGTCAAAGTTCTACTATACACACGTACTTAACAGTTCCCAATAACTTTTTCAAATAATATTTTCGCATATTTTGAAAACTAAAGATACTTTACTTTTACATCGATTTCACATAATTTAATTCCCTCAGTATATAACAAGAGATAATCAAATTTTAATAAATTCATTTTGAATTTGGAAAGAAGTAGGAACTTTCATAAAGAATTAATTTTCCTGAGAAGTCAATAGTAAAGAAAAAATTCCATGTGTCCAACTTTCTGCTGGTCAACAGTGACTAGTGTATTTACAAAAAAAATATTGTAATATCACATCGTAGTTTGCAATTAATATTGTATCGAAATGTCATATCCACAACGATTTTAAATATATCGATAATCGTATCGACTATAAAAAAACATCGAAAAACCCTTCCATAGTTGGGTGTCCCAAAAAGAAGTGTTCAAACGAAAATGGTAGAAAGTAGACGAGATTTCATCGATAAAAAACCTAATATGTACAGGATGGGCCAAATTCGACACTTTTAATAGGAAACTCCTATTTTTAGAAGAGTTAGACAAAACCTGACCTCGGTCCCTGGAGCTCGATTTTTAAGACAAAATTAATGGTGAAGACCGCGTTTCGATTTCTTGTACCGTTTAGGAGCTACAGCGCGTTTTTCAAAATTCTACGATTTTTAAAAACCTTCATAACTTTTTTGTTTATTAAATTTTTTGATTTCTGTAAAGACTTTTTTAAGGCACTTTTTCATGCAGAATTCATTGCTCCAAGTTATTTTTTTCCAAAGTGCTCAGTATTTGAGATATTAGCTAGAACTTTGATTTTTTATATGGAACACTCTATATATTTTTACATTTCTGAAAAGAGCATAAAATTCTATTTACAAAAATATAAAACACTTGACATTTTATTCAAAAGATTTTTGAGTTGTAGAGCTTTCATGTTTTAATTAAAATTTTGATGGTTATTGCGGCATTCAAGTAGGCTGTGGATGATGATAGCTAAATATTTTTTGAAGATTCAATGAGCCGTAAAAAATATTACTTTACTTTTAATAAATAATACGAAGTTATAACGAATAAATACTAATGTAATCGAAATTGCGCAAAAATTACATAAAGTATCAAATTGTCGGCTATTTTGTACTAAACATAAACGATTCCGTTTTATTATGGATTGAGTTGACATCACCAATTCAAGGACTGGTAGTGATGCATTTCTCTTATTCAATAAGGTCAGAATCTTTGTTTCTTTAAAATTCGTATTGCAGAAGTTCTTGCTAAGATGTTTGTTCCAACTGGCGTCGGTCATTTTCAATTTCTCCCAAAATTTTCATAAACAAAAAAGTTATGAGGGTTTTTAGAAATCGTAAAATTTTGAGAAACGCCCTGTAGCTCCTAAGCGGTACAAGATATGGAAATGGGGTTGTCACCATTAACTTTGTCTTAAAAATCGAGCTACGGGGACCGAGGTCAGTTTTTGTCTAACTCGTCTAAAAATAGGAGTTTCCTATTAAAAGTGTCGAATTTGGCCCATCCTGTATAGTAGATTCTAAAAGAACTGGAACAACAAATTTGGAAAGGAATAGTGTTTTCTTTGGATTTCATTAGTGCGTAGAAAGAGAGATATGCTACCTCATTTAAATAAATTAGAAAACGATTAATTTCCGAATGGTTTACAGAAATCTTGAAAGATACATTTGAAAATATAAAATTTCATGGATTATATTTTATGAATTTTAAATCTTGTACCAGTTTTTTTCGGCGGTAACTATACATATATGTATTGTGAGGGTCGGAAAGGCTTATTTTTTTATGGAAAAAATGTTGTTCATTAAAAATTGGCACATAAATGAACAAAACAGTTTTGCAGAGCTAATTAATACCTTTTTGATTTAACGATAATTCACCTTTGCGAAAAATTATTTTGATTAAAAAAAAGTTTGTCAAGAAATTAACGAAAATGCACTTTTTTTAGTTTCACTGTAAAACTACATCGCAAACCCATCGATAAAATTCCTGTTAGTTATGGCTCAGTTTATTACTACTTTATAAGTTCGTTATAACCGACATAAATTTTTACATTGTTAGAGAAAAATGGCGGTATGGAGATCACTATAACCTAGGCCGTTATAACTGAGGTCTATTGCTAATGTTAACTTACTACGAATCCGGTTATAACGAACTAATTTGAAAGGTACGAATTAAATCATGGCGACCATAATGACCCATCATTTATAACGAACCTGTTTTGGTAGTCCTTAGAGGTTCGTTATTAACGGACATGAGTGTACTTACTATAAAGGTGTATATTCACCAAAAATAGTGCTTCAAAGTAACTCGGAGCCAGTTCAAAACTAACGTCTTCAAAACCAAAATCCGTTGGGGTTCGGAATTACCTCAGAACGAAATACATGTTAACTTTTATATTATGTGGTAAAATAAAAATAATTTTCCTAATACGTTCCGGCGACAAATGCACCAACCCGAGTTCTTCCTCCCGTCACGTGATCGTTGATTCTTTTTTCATATTGGGATCCTTACCTCTCTATACTCAATCTAGTTATAGTTGTACCACATTTATGGTTCCGAGATGGTTTGCAACTTGTCTGAATCTTACTGCTACTACACGCATCGGGTTCGGTCCGCTAAAAGTTCAGAACTACCACGAAGTTCTGAATTTTTTCAGAGCTTTGTTGCATACGCGGCTTAACAAGCATACCAAAAAAAGTGATGCGATTCATTTAAAACATTCACTTTTTATTGCGTTTATCAAAATTCCTGTAGTCATTGTCCTAATGCCTGGAAGTTTTATGACGTCGACGATGACTACAGTAATTTTATTTCAAAGGCCGTTGTACACTCACTACAAATTGAGCTAGAACAATTTTTAGTGCAAGAACTTGTCTGGTGTAATACAAGAAATTGCCTCCAAAATGTACATTCCTTGCAATATCTTGTATGTATTACACCAGCCAATATTTCTTGCACCAAAATTTCTAGCTCAATTTCTGGGGTAGTGTAAAGCGGCCTTTTGAATTAATAAAATGCAAGTTTTATTACGTTATTTATGAAGTGTCAAAAATGAATTTTTGCGAAAAAAATTATCCAAACGTAAAAGTAAAATAAAGAATTTAAAATAAATAATTTCGTCCAAATTTCTTGCATAATCAACATAAAAAATACTGTGTAGTTTCGGTATTCAATAACAGTAGCAGCTGCTCACGTTGTCTGTTTTTAAGTTTATTGTTTGATTAACTCATTTGCGTGTTTTTCACACTCGCAGTTACAGCATAGTTTAAATAAATTACATAAAAATTTTCATCCAATTATAGGCGATAAACATGAAAGTATGTCATTCACAGCTTTTTTTGTTTAATAAACTTCGTTAAAACTCAACTTTCAGTGTTTTGTTTTTTCGTTCCCTTAAACATAAAACTTCTCCATTTAGAAAATTGATGTTTTTAGCAGGTTTATTAATAAATCTTAATGTTTCTCAAATTAGGAGTATCCTTTCAATATCGAAGCAATTTTTTGTGCGTTTAAATTTGTTATTAAATTTTGTTATACATAGAAACAAGAAGCTCCATTACGTAAAAAAATAGTCTCATCCGATTTTTTATCGTTTTACCCTATCATTTAATTTATTTGTTTAAATTACATTACACATCAATAAATTAGGAGTATACGTATGAATCTCGTGCACGATGAGACGTTAAGGACATCGAATTATCGAATTAATCCACTCTCATTTGACATGTCGAGAGCTTCGTCTTAATCTATTTGTGACGAAGTTGCAGTAGAGATGAAAAAGGTCTTCGAGTTAGATTTTTATAAATCATAACAAATTGATGGAAATCTTAAAGTAAATCATTTGGGTTTTAAACTCGGATACGAGTTGGAAATATTGACTCTAACGATGTTTTCTCTTGATTTTTATTTAAGTAAATAAAGGATTTGTTATTTACACTAACGCAATGACAGAGTTAAAAGCTACAGTGCATATGCTCAAGGCCAAACTATATGTTTCAGGAAGGAAACATGGTTTTAAGCATTTTAAAAATATTTCTGTCCCGAGTAAACTAAAAAAAAAATGCATATACTTGAATACATGTCTCATGCCACGTTCTGATCTTATCGGTTTCGCAGTATTTTTAACTGTTGTGTATATAATTATTTAGTAGTTGTTACAATAACAGTTTTATTAGATGCATAATTGGCTCTGATAAATCTTGCTCTGTTTTTTTTAGTATCGGCATTTTATTGTATGGTGTTGTTTATTATCGCTTGCCGATATCAGGCACGTCATTAAATGATATTAATTATGTGGCCTCCGTTATGAACTCTGAAGGTGACGTAAGAAATTTACGTTTTCTGTTATGAAACGTTCCTGAAAATCATTTTACTTTTAATAATGCTTGAAGAAATTTGGCCAATTGTTTCGGTGCTCATTTGCATTTGTTTATTTTTTCATTCTATATCACTCCAAATTTGAGATAATTCAAATTATTAATTTGTTGTTGCTAGACAAGAGCTTATACTGTTTATGTGGCAGTTTTCATTGATTCTTGTATTTTCTATGATTTATAAACAAGAAACTAATACTTTCTTTCTTATCAGACTGGTTCAAAGATATCGGCACTGAAGAAGAACGAACAGTACTCAAATACTTTCAACTTGGTAGTAAACAGTTACGATCCGTTGGACGACATAAAGTCTTATGATTGTAAGTTATTTTTTTGAATTCTGAAATTCTTTAAAAAAAATGAATGTCTTCTACTATTTTTGCCAGTTCTTTTAGACGTATATATTCTGTAGATTTACCAGCGGAAGTAGAACTGAATATAAATAGTTTAAGGCAGAAAGTAAATGAAGTGATTAACAGAGAATCAGCAGCGACTGAAGAAAGAATAAGACAATTCACGGAACAGCAGCACCTTGCTCTGGAAGAATTCAGAGACAAGGTTTTAAAAGAACACAAGGCCTTAAGAAGGTAAATTGTAAATAAGAAACCCGTAGATAAGTTGTTGCATTTGAATTTAGTACTAGGCGTCTTTTATCTGAATGTGATGACCTTCTTTCTCAAAAATCCACATTGTTTTTGTCTTCAAACGACTCCACGTAATAATATCCTCGTTATCGTGCGTCTTCACGTCTAGATAATACATGAGTAAACAATGTTATCTCTGTTAAATGCAGCTATACAAATCGGACGTTTAAATAAATTTGAAATGAATGAGACGTGTTTACTTTCACCTGGGCGTTCCCATGCTTATTAACACTCCGATAACATTTATCAACGCTTCCTGCTAACGTAAACATAATAATAAATTACATCTTTAATATGAATCATACTTTTTTATATACTTTACTGGAGCAATACATAAAAAGTTATTTATGTTTTACAGGGTGATATTGGAGCACAAGCTTAACTCTTCCCGCAACGACGCAAGTACAAATTTCGTGATGAACTCTCCAATCAACATGAAATCTCCTGTGAAAAATGTACCTGACGACTTATCCCCGATTAAACCCCTGACGCTCAACAATACAAAACAAAATTTAAACGTACGTATTAGAAATATATTTATCTCACTTCGTCCCTGGCGTTTATCCAACACACCTCATGCTTTACAAATACATTTATTTATTCACTTTTAAAATTCCAGAGTCCATCGCCAAACGGCAAGGAAATCAAAACATCGCGACTTTCGTTCAACAACTCTATGAGTCAGGACAGTTCGTTTGACTCTGAAGGTCTTTTCCAATTAGACGAAATGGAAGACTTAAGCTCATACATTCAGTCAGAATCGGAAGAGAGCGATAATGAAGGTATTGCTTAGAAGCAATCGTTCCTGATACCAGTTAGTAACAAACACGCCGCGACATTTCAGATTCGATGAGAGATGAGAGGTCTGAACAAATTCCAAGAGGGCAGAAGAATTATTCGAGTAATCTGGCCAAATCTTTACCCATGAATATTCCCGTATTTATGTCGGCTTTTCAGAGTCATGTCAATGAAGACAGTGAAGAAGTTCTGGTAAACATCTTCTAAGACTTATTTAAGCTATGCATTATCCCAAGATATCTGTCACGTTTCTGATCTAATTTATTTTATAATTTAGGAACATGCAGAAGATCCAATGGATATAGCAGCTAGCATAAAAGCACTTGCAAAAAGTGTTCATGGAGATGCAGTATTTGGTGATTTACCAAGGCCTAGATTCAGCACACAGATTTAACAAAATGCTAACAATCGATCTTCCTAATAACATTAATTATCATCATTTCAATTCGATATAATTAGCATAAGACAGAGCCTGCTTTGTTAGGTTTTTACTTATGATCATTTACGGTTAGAGATCATGTTAATTTTAAGATTTTATTAGACGTTTATATTTATCTGGTGTTGTAGAGTGTATTGAGGCTCCCTGTTAAAGTTTTCCACGACGTACGTTGCTTTAAGTTAAGTTCGAGTTTTTCTCTGATAGTGAGCATTTAAGATTGTGGTTAGTAATTGTGATTACGATAATGTACCTTTCTGCGAACGGATATTTTTTTACTGTGTATATTCCTTGGTGTTAAATCATGAATTAAGCTGAGGCCAGTTTGATTAACTACCTGATTATAGCAGCTGTTACATTTAGTCGAGTCAAACGATTAGGATTTTTTTAAGTGTTACGTACTTTGTTTATCTTTTTTTTTCGTTAGCCACCAAAGTGCTTTATCATGAGTTTTATAGAAACATTTTTATTAATGTATTTCCCTGCATTAGACTTTTGTTAGCGTGTAAGTTTAGATTTAAGACCTGTCAAATGATCTGTGTTTGAGTTTATTAATTATTTGTATTTTTTTGCCATTAATTCACAACAAATTGTACAATTCATTAATTGTTAATCATGTTATAAATTGTTCAAAACGTTTCATGTAACCAGAAAGTTTAATAATAAAAAGGAAAAACTTGTTTTATTCTAATTTTTTCGTAGATATTGGAGAAACGTTTATGAATTGCTGCCAAAATCAAAATTATATTTAAACGTAGAGGTTGGACGCAACATTTCATGAAGTGGGAACAGGATTTTAAAACAAAAGTTTTACTTAAATGTATAATGGCGTTTTCGATTCACCTTAAAAAAATGTATACGTTTTATTTTTTCTTTACTAATCAAACTATTATGCTAAATTTGAATCTGTTCCAAATATAAGAATTGAAATTCTAAAAAAAGAAAATATGCTGTAGACTCGAATTTAAGTGAAAGTTTAGGCTGATAAATAAACCATATCGTTTATTGACAGACCTCGTATATACAATCGCGGACAAAAAATATGTTCTGTGCACGCAAAATTGATTCGGTTTGACATATTGTTTATGATCTCAAACATTGCACATGCCTAGGTGAATACCTTCCTACAGTTGTGAGTTTGCGAATTTGCGCAAATGTCTTGGAGAGGCATAACGACGGCTATTCTGGAATTGTGATTATATTAGCTTTACTGTAAACAGTGCCATCTACACATTACAAGTTCACTAAAACTTATAAATACCGTCGTGGTGGGAGGATAACTTTATTTCACGTTTGACGTATTTAACTCTACTTTGCAGATGTCGCATGTCTAGCATTAATTATAAAATCCCTAGATAATAAAATGGCGGTTTACAAATTTGAAAAATTAAAGTGATAGAATTAATACTAAACAGTTTGAACAGAACAGAAAAAAATTGCAGCAAAATGCTATTCTTGATCTGTTCACTTTCATTTCATCTGCGAAATTCTTATTTCTGAGGCACTAGGAGTGTTTGGACAATATTCATTATTTGTCAATGACTTTATTCTATCAAAGAGAAATCACTGATTTAAGTATACAAAAATCAGACTGATATTCACATTTAATAGGCTCTTATCTATTCTGTAACTCGGTGTTTCTCCACCCAAATTGGGTCGCGAATTGACTGCTGCGTCAAAACGAGCTCTCATCGGTATTTTCCCGGTTTTTCTTTTTTTAAGTAAGAAAGCTTTATAGATATGCCAAGTCTTAGCTAAAACTTTTAAGCCTTAATGAAAATATACCTTCAAAATACAAGAACTATTATTTTTTGAGCAATGCAATACAATGATATCAAAATATTTACAAATGTTTGCCTATATATCAAAGTAGAATAATCTTTTTTAAATTTTGTACACGGACTTTAGTTAATGCAGGATTTCTGATTAATTTATGTATCTTAATAATTTTTTGTTGCGTCTTGTACAGAAATAGTATTTTACTTGGAAAGAAAGTGCTTCTTCGTCGATTACCAGAAGATACATACACTGACCGGCAAAATTATCGCATCACATACAAAAAACTATTTTTTGTTATGAAAACTTTACTTTATCAAAAAAATAACTTAATAATAATATACTAACTTTCAATTTTAATAAATACACTAACAAATATTACATAAAACAGATCGGTTCTGCTGATAAAATGAATATTACACTTATGTGTCGTTTAATTCGCTTGAACGCAGACAACTTTATTTTAGTATCTACACATTCTAAGTCAGTTTCTAGTACCTAGTATTACCTCCTCCGGCTCAGATAACTGCATCCATTCTACGGGGCATGTTTTGGATCAGCTCTTGGATGAATAGGTGATCCATTTGCTCCCACTCTTCATTAAGGGCTTGAACGAGTTGATTAAGGGTTTGTGGACGATTTCTACGCGCTTTGATTTTTCGGCCAAATGCATCCCATACATGCTCTATGGGGTTCAAGTCTGGACTTCTCGCTGGCCAGTCTAATTTTTGAATTTCGACTTCTAAGTATCTGGTCACTACTCTTGCAACGTGTGGACGTGCGTTATCCTGCATAAAGAGGAAATTGTCTCCCACAAATGGTGCAAATGGTACCACTTGTGGATCCAACATTTGGGTTATATACCGATGTGCATTTAGAGCACCACGAGCGACAAAAACGAGATCTGTTTTAGCCAGGAGATTGATTTCTCCCCAAACCATAACAGATCCTCCACCGAAACTTTCCTTGCTAACCATAGTACACTCCGTATAACGTTCTCCGGCTCTTTTCCATATTCTAAGACGACCATCAGGTGAATTTAGGGCAAATCTGCACTCATCCGTGAAGAGTACCCTTCCCCCATCATCGGCATTCCAATGAATGTGATCGCGCGCAAATTGTAACCTTGCTCTTTTGTGATGTGGGAGCAGTAAAGGTCCATTCGCTGGTCTTCTGCTGGTTAAATTATTTTCTATCAGTCGTTTTCGTATCGTTCTTTCACTCACTTCGACATTTCTAGCATTATGAAGCTCACTTTGGAGCTGTGGTGCCGTTTAATTTCCTATTTCGCAAAGATGATAAGAGAACAAATCAGTCATCAACTTCAGATGTAACCCTTTTGCGACCTTGACCTGACCTCCGTTTGAGCTCACCAGTGTCCTGGTACTTTCTAGCAATTCTAGAAACCGTCGACTGATTCATATCTAGAGTTCTACCAACATAGCGTTGTCTCCTGCCGTCATTTAAGAATGCAATTGCCATTGCAGCTTGTTCAGCTCTTAAATGATAACTGTTTCTATTCATTTTTGTCTGTATCCATTAAAAATGATTAATTAAACAAAACAGCATAAAATGAAACGTTAACTGACATTAATTTCTAACAAAAATTCAAATCAATATTTGTAGAAACAATTAAAACAACACTCGCAGCTTTGATTGTTTGGCAATTAACTTTAAAGAAAGTGTATCTCGATTAGTTTTTAGTATCCATAGCCAACTACTGAGCTTGTTTAATAAGCCTACTACAATATGGAATCAGCCTTTGAATTTTTCTAACGATCGCATAACCCCAAGTCCTCGCATTTTAAGTGATGCGATAATTTTGCCGGTCAGTGTATATAAAAAGTTGGCAGTATGCTTAAAATTAGCTTTATACCAAGTAAGGCTAGATTCTCAAATATGAAATTCATGTCAAAGATTATTGTTCCTTTATTTGTTCCATTACACATACATATTATCATGCTGATATACTACTGCTTTTTTTTTTAATTTTATGTCTTATACAATTTGGTTGCAGTGCAACTACAAACGAATATATTGGGTCGCAAGGCAAAAAGGTTGAGAAACATTGTTCTGACTCATAACGAAAATCGTTAAGTGACATATTTAGATCAATCACACAGAGAAATGCGTTGCATCTTCGGTACTGATTGGTTAAATTATGTCTCTTCTCGTAATTTAACGATGTCGCTATAAGTTACAGATTGGGGGTTAGTCCTTGATTTAGAACTTTTTATCGTAAAGAATATCATCATAGGTTCTTATCCAAGCAATTGTAGATAATAGTTACTTAAGTACCAAGGTAGCAAAGTGACACTTTCGACAAGGACGTTTTGCCGCCATACTGCGTACAGCATATTTTTCGATTACCACTTACCAAAATCAATTGTCATTTGAAGTGTTCAAAACTTGCAAGTTTATACCTATATTTACAACGTCGTAAATTTTTTAAAGATAGAAAACGTTATAAACGACACTGGTGTTTCGATGAAACCATAATATGCAATGCGAACGGAAAAAATGTTATTTTTATATTGACAAATTGTTTGAGATTTAATTGGATTCAACGATAAAGCTGGCAACGCTTTTAACAAATTGTAGCCGTATTACACTTGACAAATTTGATAACAATTTTGTTACAAAGTGAGAGATATAAGCTACCACAGACACAGTGAATGTTGATTGGTTCAATTGGCATTCTCACTCACTTCATAACAAATTTATTACAAGAAATATGACGAGCTTTGGATAAAAGGAATTAAAAGTAATTAGTAATTAAATCAAATACAATACAATAGATCATCATTTATTTATTTATAGAAAGTACTAAAATTACTTGAGAAAGTTGAGTCGCAAGTCTAATATTATTTATAATAAAAGAGATATAAAAACAAAATCAACTTTTTAACGTTTTTGCCTGCTTCTCAATAATAAATTATACAAAATCGTTTCTCGTTTAATCAAATCTGTAACTCTTGGGCTTTAGGAAATTATTTATCATAAACACTTTCTGAGTCAAGAATCGTAGGTTAGGTAAGCATAGAAAGTCTGCTTACTAGGGATGATCATTAAGGGGTGTAATGTAATTATGTAAATACAAAAACCAGTCTCAAAACTTAACGGTAAATGTAATTCTGGGAAATCCAACGAATTACAAATACAGATGTTATTAGAGATTAAAGTTTCCAATTATGAAGTTTTAAGAAATTGGAAATTACCGAAATGTTCGTTCGAATTTAAACTTTGGGGCTTATCTCCTTTGGACTAATGGGCAGTTGTAATTATCTGAGGTCATCTAGTCTGTATGGATCGATTCATTTCAAAACAGTTTTGGTAATTTACTCTAAATTATAAATAAATCGAGTATCAAAATGAGCTAAACACACATTTCAAAATTACGTACAAAACATTTTTAAACAGACAAACAACAATATGTAAGAAAACATTTATTATACTGTTTCTGATTAAATACGTTAGGTACATATAGTTATCAACGTATAATATTTACATAATGTATTTACACACTTGTATAATGAAAATGAGAGAAATTTGCGTACGCACAATAATGATTATTGCTTTATTACGTGTACGGCAGTTTATTTTTAGGTGAAGTTGTTTGCAAGAATTTGTAGAAAGTTCATAAATGTAAATGGCTGTAAAGTAAAATTCGCAATATTTGATATTCCTGAGAACAACTTTTACAATGTTATTACTACTTACACATAAAATAAAATAAATATTTAATAACAATTATCACGTTTATAGTGCTATTAAATTAAATTTGATTATGTAAACTCGCGAGCATGAAAAACGGGCCATGTCTTAAAGCTAAATTGTCCAAAATCTAGTAGTGTGTGTGTTAATTAATGTCACTATTATGTTATTGTGGCCTTATAACCTCAGCAGCAAGATGTACAGCATTTAGAACTGTTATTTGAAGCCGAGTACTGTAAAATAGTGTCCTATTTTCAGTGCTGACGACTGTAAATTGACAAAATTGCCTCAAAAATTTTGATTTTGATGAAGCTATTTTCTGATTACTTTTTCAAAAATATAAATTACAGACAACGAACAATATTTTAAGCAATAATTAGAGAATTAATTTTTTTTATTGTATTTATTAGAAAGCCGAGATTCTGAGGACCAAACACACTTGATTACTACACAAACTACCAGGATTAACTTAATTAAATTATTTTGTGTCGAGATTTAAGAAACGATCCCTCAATCTTATTTCAAATTAATTTGACTCTTTTATTTAAAAGTTACTAAAATCTTAAGCATTTTTTTAATAGCTAATAGGATCTTAGAAAGTAGTTTCATATTGTCAATTTATTCTTAATTGGTTTATATTTTTAGTTATAAACTAAACGAATACTTCGTATTATTGCAGAATTTAAGAATAAAAAAAACTATATGATTTAATCTTACAAAGAGAAAATATAAATTTATTTAAAACAATCTAATTGCGTCTGTGTTGCTGTAGTGTTAGTCCAACTTCGAGTGCATAATTTAGCAGGTAAAATTCTGCTGTAAATGATGTTTACATAAATCTTGTTTTGCCGAAAAGTTAGATACAAACCTCAAGGGAAATTCCACAACTTAAGCATTTGCACGGTCGCAGGCAGTCGTCTAATTTACAAGTTTACAACGCACAATCACAGCAAAAATTCACCGCCCTTTCTTCCCATACCCACAGCTCTTTGAGATCGCTGGGCAAGCCAGTCGTACCTATTCTTATTCCAGGTTCAGCCACGATACAACGGTCCTTCCGCCGTCTGAGTATTTTAACAGTGAAGGATCGCGGCTTACACTTGAAATGCCCGTACCAACAAGACTTCGATGTGCATTCCACAGCACGCAAATATCTCGGAAAATAATCGGGCCCCAAATCCGTCCAAGTTATTCTCGATTCGCATTCCCACTGTCTTCTTTGTCTGATTTCCCTCTTCTCCCTGGGCATGTGTCGTCCGAACCGGCTCAATTCTACGTGGTTGACTCTCCACGCTGGCTCGTCGGCAATTATCTGCGCAAAATCTTCGTCCACGTAAAACTCCGGAACTGCAGAGACACCCCGTTTCATGCTGCTCGCTTTTAATTCGTATTTGCGTTGCTCTTCTTCAACAGGTTGGGCAATGCTCATGTAGCGTGAATTGTAAGCCGCCCCCAAAATTTCGGTCAGGACCATCTCTGGGATTTCCATGCACATCACATTTTGTTCGGCGCGTATTAACGAAACACTCAGCGCCCATAAGAGGCACGAGCAGAAAAAAATTACACTCCGTTTATGTTCCATTTCGTTCATTTGGGCACTAACGATGAAGACCATCTAACTACCTCATGCAGATTACGATGCTCGTTTTATGTTTCTCCCTACCACTATTTGCATAAAGGAGGGCCTAATGTATTATTGATTTTATCTTCACTTTCACCACTTACCGTCAAGCAGGTATACGATTTGACAAACTACCCCAAAATTAGTATCTGCCATCAAATTAAATCTTCATTGTCTCGAATGAATTTTTTTATATCAATTTCATTTAAAGAAATATATTAGTAAGATCTTAAATATGAAATCGTGGCTATCTAGGATGAAAAAAGGGAATTTTTTATGGTATCAATGTTGTTGATCACACTTTCTAGTTGGTAGACGAGCGAAAAACAAATCCCAAAATTCACACCTGAAGAAATGTGCAGCTTTACACACACATTCGAAGTTCTATGATACACACGTTGACAGGAAAAAAATTGAAAAATATGCAAAATATCTCTCATAGTAGTTCTGAATAACTTTTCCAAATAATATTTCCGCGTACTTTGATAAATAAAGGTACAGTTGCGAGCATTTTGGTCGTCACTGTGAATCAAAACGTAATTTTAATTCAAGAAATTAAAAAAAAATCAGATAAATATCATCTCTTTTACCAAAAAAGTAGCGAAAATAAGTTCAATTTTTAATAAATTGTTTTTTCATACGTATACGTAAATTTTAAATTTATTCACTAGCTTTTTATAAGTTTTGGGCTTAATTGCAATTAACAAGTAACAATTGATGGAATATATTGTTATATGATCAACAAAAAAAAAATTTCCAACACGACAATGCCGTTAAATTAATTTTAATAGCTCGACTGACTGCAGAGTAGCTTTTAACGCAAAGGTAAGCTCGAAATATGTATTCGAGATAAAACTTTATTTTATTCAAGCAAATTAATTAACTGAACTTTCAACTTTTATCAAAGGAAACAGAAACGCAAATGTAATATTAAGACAATTACTCCCGCGGACTTACGAAAGTTTTAAAAGGGTTACTTATAGAATGAATTTTAGAACTTTACTTTTCATGTTGGCAAAAATTCGCAATGACTTACGTCAAAGCAACAAAATAAGAAACGCGTAAATGTACAAAATAAAAATTTGATGTATTTTCAAGAATAGAAACGTTTTATTTATATTTCATTCAATTTCATTTCAAGATAATTTTTTCGAAATAAATGGCCAAGGTAAAACGTATTCACACTTCTTTCAGACTAATAGAAATATTGACGTAACGCCAGACTTTCACATCTAAAGCAATCTGGAACTTTTTCCATCGAAAAAAATAATTAATTTTAAAATTAGAAAGTTGTACTCTAATTGTTTATAACTCCTACAATCATTATTTTATTTTGTTTGAAAATTTCGAATTAATCTTTGCTGGTGTGAATCTTAAATGAAAAATTCGTCGTGACTCCGTGAAACGAAATTCTGTAAATATTAACCTGAGGAACTTTTGCAATTTTCAACTTTCACGTTGTAAGAAATTGGCATACTTGGTAAATAAAATTAGCTTATCAAGTGAGGTCGTTAACAAAGTGGGCGGCGACTTGGTCAGAGAATTTTCCAAGAAAGAGATTGAAATCAGGGATTGTAATCATCTGCTACCTTTACGACAATACTATTTCGGTGAAATTCATACAAAGAGTAATTACGAATGGAAAGTATAAGTACAAGAGGAGTATAGGTTTGATTTATAGCGATAACTACAATAACACAAAGCTAATGAAACAAATTTTATTTTTCAGAATAATATCCTTCCTTTAATATATCTTCTATTCTTATCCCAACGATCAGGAAACTTGCAAATACCGTCAATTTTGCATCTACTCGATATCAATTACTTGCATCCCAAGTAAGAGGTCTAAACTCTGAATTTATACTCTTCCAGTCAATTAAAATTCACGGTCCAAATAAAAAATTGGACCGTGAATATTCCAAAATACCATAACCATCACATTGCTTGCTGATGGTACACCTTTGAATTACTTTGGCGGCGATGAATTTGAGGGGCACGTTATCGATTCGGTCTTTATATAACTCTTTTAGAGTAAATACTGTGGTGGAATAAACAAGCTGTTTCATCCACGAGCACAAAAAATTATAATTCTGGCGATCACGGGGCCAATGTTTGGGCCGTAGCTTCCGATTCATAGACAAAAATGCCAAATTTACAGCCGTAAATAGGTTATAAATGGTTTGTGATTTTCCAAAGCTGTAAAAAGCACTAAAACTGGACTGTGAAAAATAAAACGCTACGTTGGTAATCAGCTGATGAAAAGGCAATGCGTCATTGTTAATACTAGTATGAAATTTTTAATATTTCGTGCACTTGTGTTCGGTATTTACAAAATGTGAGTCATTGGTTTCTGGTGTCTGTTTGTTTTCTTATTGTTGTTTGATATTTGACTGTTTTATATTATTGACGATTTTCTAGAGAATGGAACATGAAACTTATAATACCGATGGCCAAAAAAGGTAATAGGTGGGAATGTGCGAATTAGGGTAGGGAAGCGTGGAGTAATGAGAGCCTGCGGGCAATAGGAGCCAGCCTGGTTTAGAAATAACAAAGGAAAAAAATTGAAATTTGGTGAAACAGTACCCCTTGCCGTCCAGGCTGCTCCATTTATCGAAAAAACCGGGAAAACAAGATAGAAAGATGTAGCCAGAGATGAACTTTTATTAAATGATCACACATTTCAGAATATTTGTTTACTGTAGATGTTTGTTTTATGTAATCTTCGTTTTGCAAGGATACATATTTTTTACAGTCTGCGTAATAGACTAATCTGTGTAATACATAAATCGTACCTATAAGATCGTAATTTAATTTCCGCACCTTAGTGGCACATAAGCTACCTAAAAGAAAACTATAAGCAGTCTTAAAAACCGAAACCAAACTAAATGAAATAAATACAATAAAAAATGACATTAAACTGAGAAACAATCGATATCATTAATCTATGACATACTAAGCCAGTCCAAGAAACAATCAGAATCCTGGAAAATACGTTAAACATAATCGACAACCAAAATAACAAGAAGGACTAATAACTATTTTCAGAAAAATTGCCGAACAGAACTAGCTACTTTCAATTTAACGATAAAATTTACTTACAATACGACGAATTACTGATGGGAGGTTCGTCATAAGGAATCCGTGCAGAAATACTCTCAAAATTTAGAAGAGAGAGTGAACTAAGAAGTAAAAGAAGGATTCAAACTAAAAATACGTGGATGACATCCTACACAGGGAAAAATACGGAATCAAATCTAACTCCTTTTTAACTCATTTTGGTAGTTCCGTGGAGACCATCCGTGCACGGTCTTAGATTTAAGGTAGTTACTTTTCTTAACAGCAAGAAGGAGATAAAATAGGTAATTCCCACATTTTGTAGTTGTGACATTTAATTCGAAAATACATTATTTAGTCCATAATCAAATGCAACTTTGTAGGAAAAAGCAGAACTCGGGGTTTCACATCCGTGCGCTAAGAAGCAAAAGTGTTCAAACGTAACAAATTTTAAGATGATTCAATTCTTTGCTAAAAGATGTTTCATCATCACGAAAAATTGTAACAATTTCTATAAACGTATATAGCAAATTTTGTAATATACTCCAACTTTGTGTATGTAAAAGTCGAGTATGTGAAGTATAACTACTTACGGTGTTAGTGGGGTGGAATTTTTGTTTTCGTCGGAGTTAAATAATTCCATCTTAATTTTAACTACTTTCAGAAGATAAACGTCTTTCCGAAAAAGTGAAAAATACATTAATTTTTAGTTAGAACTAACAAAGAAACAGATATTAATACAAATTATGGAGGAAATGAAGCGAATCAGTGGTTCATATGTGGACATCGAATCACAAAGTGCATAAAATAACTAAAATATTCAAAAATATAATAGGAAAAAAGCATACAGATCTAAAGTAAGCAGCCCAATCATAAACAGGCCTTTCAGTCATCAAATAAAATAACTTTCGAGGTCCATGAGGTTGTATTTCTTTAGTTGTTAATAAATGATAAGTTGGGTAAATTAGCTACTTTCGTAGCGATAATAAAACATAAAATATATATTATTAATTCAGACACCTCCACCAAAATTAGCTATCAATATCAATTACTGTCAACTATTCATTACTGAATCATAAAATACGACGATCTTAATTGAAGTTATACTTTTGGGCTTTCGGGAAAGCATAATGTACCCCAAAGGAATATCTCGAGTACGTTGAAAATTCCAGTTAATTTCCAAAGCGTTAGTAGCTCTCCAGACAAGTTTGCAGTAATATTTCTAATGTCTGTACAGAATTATTTAGACGCTGCGCGGAAGTAAATGTGCAGTAAGCAATAACGGAGAGCAGATATAAATTAATAAGTTACTAAAAATTCAATTGCGATGATTTATAAAGTTCCCGTTGCATCTAAAATTCCATATAAATTCGAGTGCTTGATTTAATGCTTTCTGTATACAGGTTTAACGATTACGGGGAGCTCATAAATTTCGTATAGGAATGTCATGCCGCGGTTGAACTTTTTCACGTTAGAACGGTTTCGGTAGCAAAGTTTGAAATTTGTGGAGCCAACTAAAAACTTACTGTTCAACGTTTAAATTTTTATTCGAATTACCGCGCTGCCGTATTACGAATCGTGTCACTACCACCTAATCTGAGTATTAATCATGTTTCGTGTTATATGAAGGTTTTTAAGCTTCTTTGAAAGCTGGACTGAACAGAACGAGCTTATTTTGCAAATCGCGCTTTAATAGAAATGTCGCAGCCAAACTAAGCGTTATTCATCAAATAGCCACTATTCATTTTACTTCTATTCTGATTTATTAGCTTCTTTTTTTTAAGGTGAGGGAGTAATTTGTTTGTTCTTTTTTAGTTTTCATCACATATTCGTGATAGTCTGAAAAAGTTGGATATGATGGGAATAGTTTTGGTTATTCTACTCATAATATCTACTTGTCCGTGAGTCAGTGAGTAGAAAATACAAGAATTTAAGGGCAATACCTTCAATGTTCTTGGTTTCATTTAATTTGTGAGAAGTAAAAGTAATTGGAAAATTTTGTAATTAGTGTTAAATTATGTCCTTCATTGGTGACAATTAGTATTTTAAATTGACTATAACTTTCAGATATAATTAACTTCTACTAACAAAAAGTATTTGTTTATTTCTGGCAAGTTAAAAAAATTGAAAAACAAGTTAAACATTTCTTACAATAAAAAAGTCCATTAAGAGAATTGCTAACAATTTTCAGTGAATTGAAGCACTTTCTTGTGTGATGAAAATTATCACAAAATCTGTAACTACAATTGATGGAACAAGAAACAGTTTTTTAAAATGACATTTAAAATAATGATCTGCGTACAGGAGAATTGCATTTGATTTACGTCACCGTTGTAACATGGAATATTTTAATTGCTTTGTGCCATGCATATTAATAGAGGAGTCGATTAGCAAGGAACCGATTCCTGGATTTTTATTCGTCAGAGATGTCTCCAAGAAGTTCTAAATTTGCAATAGCGTTTATTGTGTTTTCAATTACATATGCATTTAAAGGGATTCTTATATTCATCTCTGTGAACGTACCTTTGTAGCTGCACCTGTACAGGTTTTCTGCATTCAAATTTATGCGCGCAGCTTTTTTCTCGCCTTGACTTTCGTGAAAAAAACAAAAACTATGTATCTCGAATCGGTATTCTGCACGAAACGACCAAAAAGTTACAGTTTTCGATTGTATGAACATTATTTTTAAATTAGTACAGACAGAATTTAGGATTCGATATATATATTAAGATACAAACGATTTTGTAAAAACAAATTGCAAAATACTATATCCAAATAAATTTGGAAGACAAAACGTTCGTTTCAGATTACTAGAGAAATTATGAATTGACGACTTGCTGTGTTTAATTAGAAATACTGTAATCTTCTCTTATTAAATTAGAATTTATTATTTACATTAAAATATTGCATAGTTCTTGAGTAGTTAAGTAAAATCGAAATTTAATTTATTACATTTTACACCTTGACGTGTCATTAACGTCAAAAACTGCATTGTTACGACACACGTTTACACGTCTATTGCCTATCTTTATCAAAAATGTATTTGGACATGTGGTATTTAATAACAAATTGACTTAATTAGTGGTTTCACTCTTTCTTCCATACACATATTACGAAATCGAAGAAAAGAGGACCACAATAGCTCGTTGTGTTGGTGGGCATCCTGATATCACCCTCCTCTATAAACGACGACAGCAG
The DNA here is from genome assembly GCA_039766575.1 of Serrognathus titanus. NCBI lineage: Eukaryota > Metazoa > Arthropoda > Insecta > Coleoptera > Lucanidae > Serrognathus > Serrognathus titanus. The sequence continues at coordinate 5,893,777 of CM077911.1, forward strand.
CCGTAGAGGGGATGATGTGGTATGGAACAGAAGAGGTGAAATATACAAGGAAAGTTTCGAACTTTTTCATTCGTATTAAAAAAAAGCAAGACACGATTATTTCACTTAGAAATGAAATGTACAGATTTAGAGCGCGCAAAAAAGAGTAAACCTGTATATTGATTTATTTAAATAGTAATAATTTTGATTCCACGCAAGTAAGTACTCTTAACAATTTGCAACATCTTTCACTATGGATAACTTTGTAATATTCTATGTCTACTCTATTTCTATTAAAATTTTATTCTGAAGTTCCGAAGTAAATTCTTTTGTTTTCCAGTGAATGGTGAGTCTTCAGTGATCAAATTCTTTAACACATGTTTTAATTGGGTCAGAATTCGTTTTTTTTTGTGGCTTTGACAGTTCACAAGTTTTTGATCGTGTGGTTAAATAATTAATTAGTACAGAGGGCGGCAAAACGATTGATGCAGGTGCAAATGTATAGAACAAAACCAAACGTAGGGTGAGCCTAATAGAAGCAGAAACTGCGGGGATGGCGCATATTGTGGAAGGGAATGAATGGCTTGGTGGGGGTCGTACTGTGAACTAGCTGCAGTCTGTTAGTGTGAGCGGTGTGTGGAAGTTGCGGCAAATTTTACCAAAACGACATCGCCGTGGTGTCCACGCCTCCTGCAGAGATGAACGTATTTTTCTATCGCTTGGTTACTTAACACGATCAAACTAATTACGTTCATTTATTCAGTTAGGCTGACTAAGGGTGAAGTGTTTCTGTGTGTTTCTTACATTATATTTTTTTTTCTGTGATCGTGAGTACGCGGTATCTCGTAAAGAAATGGATGAGATAAATTTTGCTGCTCAATGCTTACTGGAAATGTCTCACAGCAAGGATCACTTCAACAGGCCTCTGGACCTCTCGAAGTCTTTTGCACGTGAGGAATCTCGCTTCCTCGTAACTTCCGGTCCTGCTGTTATAGTCGAGCCCGTCCCAGTAGTTCCCACCACTTATATCAAGGAAGAACCGGTTACCACAAACTCCACGGAGTCTTCTTCTTATATGGTAGCCCGCATCCTGACGGATCTTACCCGTATTAAACAGGAACCCGTGCCGGAAGTCCCCTCGGACAATGAAGGTAACCTCACTATAAACGAGGAGCCGGATGAGGGCTATAATAGTTACATGGATAGCTCCGGGGGGACCACCTCTAAAGTCACCGCTAAACCTGTAGTTGTTACCTCCAAAAGCCGTAAAGTTGATGCACCACCGCCGCGAAAGGCAGCTCCTAGACCTGCTTTGTCCAACAGGCAAACTTCGTTGGTCAGGAAAACGCATAAGTGTTCGTACGATGGGTGCCACAAAGTCTACGGGAAAAGTTCTCACTTAAAAGCTCACCTTAGGACTCACACAGGTAAGTAAAAGTTTTATATATAGTGAAAATTTACCAAAAGTATATTTGTTTTTGCTGAAGAATCCAATCATAAACACAATCCCATATTTTTATGACACTGTTGAAGATATAAACTCTAAAAGATGACCTGGCCGGCCAAGAAACTGAAAAATACTCACGAAGCCAATTTGAACGAAATATTTCTGTTACCATTCTGTCTTAGTTGTATTTAAGTCTTAAACATTGTAGAAACGAATTCTAAAAGCGAAAAATCCAAATTATATTTACTTCTAGTGAACGAACTTCAAAAAGAATCATCGTTATGTCTACAAGACATTGGTCTTCTTCTAACTTTGGGTTTTATTTCGTTTAGATCTTCAAAACCTACATGTCTGCATTTCTTATTTTTATACCTAAGGTTCTTATGTATGCATTACGGATGATCTCGTTTGGGGCAGCTTTGCACCAATTACGGAAATTACATTTGTGCTGCTTGAATCCTTGGTTTGTCCTATATCTTCATGAACCAAGCAAAAACTGTTGGTACTGCAATTATTGTAGTGTTGACCTAGTCGTGGCCTGCATTTTTAATTCGGTCATAGGTATGTGCAAGTGTGCTATTCAGTTGCAAAAGCACTTATTTCAATTTTGATAGATTTTACTTTTTCTGATTACTTTTCTCTAATACGTCCCTGTTTTCCTCTTGATGTTGGATATTTCGACTTTACGTTATTCTACAGTGTCGTTGAGGAAATTTTTGGGATTCTTCGAACTCGTTGATGTTGAAAAGTAATATTGTGAGAGGTCTTCCTGGACTACCATCTGTAACTTTCTGATTTACTATAGCTTGGAAATGGATGCTCCATTAAAAAAAATATAGAGACTGCAATGATTTTAAGTTGTAATCCAAGCAATACCCATACCCAGAAAATGTACTATTTTAAAAGTAGTGAGTGACATTGTTTTGTTACAAGTCCTCAATCAGAATGACGGGAAGAATCTAAGAACTAAACTAATGGGAGTGATACAATGTCCGAAGATATTGAAATATTGCTCAAGTTTATTCTATATTGACACAAAAAGAATGTGTCTTCACTGTGAGCCGTGAAGGAATATCAAGTTAAGGTGAAACATTAACGAGATAACTACGAAATTGCTTGGCTTTCTTGCTTGGAAAGCATAAATAAAATGTCCACGATGAGTTTTTTTTGTACAGGTTGTGTCATGAATTATAATTACAGCTGTATATATATACGTCTATGGCGTTTTTAGGAAACATTTCTGTTATTATTTCTAAAATTGAAATTTTCGTTTTAACTTTAATATATATAAGTATGTACTGAAATCGAAATCTAAATAAATAAATATAAAACTCTCTTTTTTATTATAATAAAAGTTGATTGTAAGTTTCCCCTATTTCGTTTCTGTTCAATTATCCACTCGCTCGAAGACAACTTGTCTACTATTTATAGAACCATATCACTGTGTTTATTCCTTGATTTATTAAGTGCAAAAGTCCAATGAAATAAGACAGAGAAGTTGTTACACAAGCAACCGACATGTGTTATTATAAATACAAAGTAAAGCAAAAAAAATAAAAAAAACATTTATCTTTAAATTTCATGACAATTTTAGAGCATTCTTTTTTCTATCTTCAATACTGAATAGTTTGAATCGCGACATCCTGCGATCACTTTTTTGACGCAACAGGATGTCGCGATTCAAACTATTCATTACTATTACATCGCAATTGCGAATAACCTGAGACAGGTCGGTTTGGTTTGCAGTGAAAGTCTCGACCCACGCTTTTGCTGAGGAGGCCCCAAATAGGGCCGAAACAGCTGTATCCACTGCAACCAAAACCTATTTTATTCATTAGGTTACGAATAGGAGTTACTGCGTGTGTAGCTTCTTCCACTTATTTTGAAATTTAATAAGATTCTTAGTCCTTTCTTACTTTCATAATTTTTTCTTAATACTTGCTTTATGAAAGCTTTTAATTTATTTTAGCTTCTTTCATCACAAAACTTCGACTTTTCATTAGAAGTGCAAATCGCTGTTTTGGTTTGTGGCACGTTGGTTTGTACTTCTATCTATTGACTAATAAAAAATTAAAATACAAAATTTCTGTTGAGAGAGCTGTCGATCCAGACGTACGTTGTTATTGTTATTATTACTATTTCGTCATGGTGTGGGACTTTTCGCAGTTTAAAAATCTTTGACTTCCTGAACACAAGACGAAGATCTCTCAAAACTTTTTTGGCATAACTCTCACCGACTCATTCGATTTTTTTAAAAGCAGTTATCACTTCTTTTCAGTGATTTTACAGATTTTTAGTCGGAACGGAGCTTTCAGTTGATTGTCAATAGGCTAGAAGATCGTTCAAAACATCAGAATCAGAGGTATTTGCAAATATCGGATACGATCTTTCCGGATTTTGATTTAGATACTATAATCAAAGACATGAATAAAATCTAAATTTATTGAACCCCCTGAAGTTGATGTTCTTTTGATTTCATTTTCAATAACCACTGGCAACAACTAAAACATACGTTTTCAACAACAAATAGGACAAAAAGAGTAGTTATTTATTAATATCTTTTACAATATATTGATTTGTAAGACAAAAGTAAACACAGTAAGTTATTATCTTTCTAATAGTGAAATAAACAACTGTATTAAAATTAAGTAATAGTTTGCTTCGGGGGTTCTTTGTAACTTCTGCCTTTCTCTTTATTCACCGTGAAAACGTAATGACGAGTTGTGGTATGAAGACCAAGTGTTACAAAACACATCAACACTTACCAAGATGATCAAGTCATGCTTCACAGTAAACAATAAACGCTGGTACGTAGGAGCATGTGTTATCTTCAGACGTGAAGGAATATTATGGGGAAGGTCAAAGTCACGAGCTCGTTGAACGTTCTACAAATATTCAAGCGCTTACATACAACGGGGAATAAAGCAATTGTAATAAACTTCGTGTGTGTGTGTATTTTATAACTAGAATTATTTTAGAATTCCTCCTTTAGATTTACAAATTTTGCGCGAATCATTTGAAGCGTAGAATTATAATTATAATTGGAAGGGAATGAGAATCTGAAGATAAACGAAGATTGTTTTACATGTGTGATAATTGTTGAAATTACATATTTGTCCATCTTAATTACAATTAATATTCAGCTTTATTAGACATGAATTTCCGCTATGAGCAGACTGAAGCATTCTGGAAACTAAAAGTTCACGGTTGCTCCAGGACTTGTTTAAACAACTTTCAAGATTCCGTTAAGTTCGCGCAGATATCCCTTAGGTAATTCAGTGCGTGTACATATAGATGAGAAATTGTAAGCTGCGATAAGACGGTAAATTTTCACTAAATGAGCTAAAAAAGGCGAAGCCCTACTTTCCTTGTTGCTAAATTTCCATGACGTGAGTTTTATATGAAACTTCCCAGAAAATTAAATAAGTTTCTTTTCCTTTTATTTCACAAACAAAGTTGCGAGAAATTTGATTTTAGGTATAACGTTAAAATAGTTGCGCCGACGCTTTTTTCTACGAGCACACAAACACGAGTTATTTCGCTGGGCTGGTCAATGTTTATTGAAATTGCGGGCAAATGAAATATGTAACAAAATTGTGCAAGCCGGCGTAAATGAAATTCATCGTAAATTATGACGACATTATCTATTCGCCCTTGGATCTGATTTTGCGTGGCACGCCAACTGCAAATAAGGAAGCAATAACTGTAAAGTCCATGTCATTGGAACCGAAACGAATTCGCAACTCTGCTATCGTTCAATTAATTAACCAAGCGCGATAAATAAACAAAATAATCAAGTGGGACGCGGCCGATGCCGACATCTCTGATTGCGCTTTAAATTTTTTAGCGTTCCGAGTGGGATTATTTTTAAGGGAGATCGACTAATTTGGCAGGGCGTGGTGCTGCTGCTGCTGAATGGGAAATAAAGGAAGGGGACGGTAAGAATGCAGACAATAAATTTAAGCCGATGGGTGCGTTATACTTGGAGGGTGATTGCAGAATTGTGAGAAGTTATTAGATTTTCCAAAAGGAAAATATTCTGTAGAGTTATGAAATGAGTTGGAACAGGGTTTAAGGGCTTATAATCTCGACATAATTAAAATTGTAGTATTACACATAAACAAAGTTAGATCGGGAAGAATGCACCAAGTGCCGTTGTAAATTTAGACCTACGTATATAAAAGACATAAAATTACAAAAATTGTAATTGTTTATTTGTTTTCAACCTAAAACGCTTTAAAAATATAAATACGCCCAAAAACTTGAAAAACTTAGGTGATGATATAAATAAAAATTTATTTACCTTTATAAATTAATCAGGAAAATGCTTGTCCACTTTCCCTGAAGTGACAGTGAAATGTCTACTTTTAAACTAAATTGGTAACTGTCCGAGAAATTATATTTTTGTGATAAATAAAATACGTTTGGGATACATAATAATACATTTGAGAGTATCCCCTAATTTGCCGCAGATACCATGCGACAGTTAGCGAGATTTGATTTCATAAACTTTTGAATTCCAACAAGTTGCTTTATCTCTTGAGTTGTGACATTCTAAATGTGCTGTGATTTCAAATTTTGCGCACAAATGTGAAATTTTACTTCTCATTTAAATACGAAATTTCCGTCATTGTTTTCGTTGTAATTGCGAAGTTATTTGTACGAAATTTCTTGCAGATGCCTGGAAGCTAAAGACGCTCTAATTTTTACTTCATCTTCGCAAGAATTAAATATAAATAGACTACAGAAAATTACAAAATGAACAGTAAATCAGTATGTGTTGATGAAATCAGCTTTTAATTGGAGGAGACCGAAGTAAGGTTTAATACATCAAAAATAGTTTTTATCAAAACCTAATTTGAGACTTGAAACTTAAATAAACTTAAAAATTAAATACCAAAACAGTTTATAGTCTATCTATTTTGCTTGTCTATCTCTAATAATTTGCAAAAAATAGCTTATATTTTATCATGTCTGTTATACAATAGTGAAAAGAGTATCTAGGGGAGAACACATCATCATCCTCTCCCCTAAATTCGCCCCTATTCATCGTTTCCAAGAATTTACAATTAAAGGATGCTATAAGTAAATAGTTTAGTGTTCTTTGTTTCGAATTAAATTTACGAATTACACAAAAACAAACAGAAAATCATTAAATTTATCGGTTTTACGTATTCATCTAAAACTGCAGCAAACTTCCATTCCTAATAAATTTCCAGATTAAAAATGATGCTTAAAATTGTTGCACTACGAAGGATGTTTGTAGAGCGGTAAATGGTTAACAGCTTACTTATAGTGGAGATTGTTGACAGAAAATTGTCTGTGCCATGCAAGCGTCGTTTTCTCCATAGCACCTATTACCTGCGAGTAAAGATTTCCTTCGTGAAAATTAAATAAGCGGCGGAAAATTACATGGAGAGCAATAAAGCAGTTACATATTGACACTTTATAAAATTCATCGGCTATAAATTGAGTGGAAGGGCCCGGAGCAGGTTTAATGCCAATCGAGGAAAATTGCTTTTCATAAAAACCTAATTTAATATTTATTTTATATACGTATTTCTGACACGTACGCGTAATGCATTTAGGGGAAGTTTCAGTACACTTGGGCTGTTGGCCTTAAATTTCGCATGGGGCGCGGCGTATAAAGTGCCAATTTTTGTTATTTATGTGCGTATGGAGAGGATGCCTGATTTTAATTTCGGAGAAAAATATTAAGTTCTGAAAGAGGTGACCATAAAAACTAAATAGAATTCTTTTACGAAATTAAAAAACGAATAGAGTGGCAGCTATAAGATCCAATATATTGAAGAAGTTTATTAACAAATTATTTGTTTTATTTATAATTAAGAAGAAAATAAAGAAATTGAAACCCTTTTACAAGTAAACATTGGAAGTCCTTTTTTAATATTCCCCAATTTTGAATATATTCTAAAATGTTTCTCAACCTTAAACAAAAATACTTTATCTAACGTAATACCAGAGATGACCATCAGGAAAATAAGAATAACAATAAAAAGAGAAAAGAGGGAAGAAATGCAGGACATATTAATGAAAGGTTTATATTGTGCAAAAGCAATAATATACGTAAAAGAAAAGCAGAAAGTAACAAAAAATTAAAAACTGATGTAGCAGCAAAATTTAAATCTAGTATCTAGTACCTTTAAAGCTTGGTAAAATAAGATTCCAAATCGTTTTTTATTTTTGATTTTCTAGCAATAAATCATGTGTTTCTTACTTAACGACTCACATGATAAATATTCTTAGACTCTGACGATAATTCAATTCATTACAATCTAGTATTTGGCTGAAGTAAAACTAATCGAAGTTTCGTAGAATTTGAATGTATGAAACAAAAGCAAAGATTTAAGGCATCCATTAATTTCCTTTAAGCTCGGGTTTTTACAGGCAATTTTTTTCCTCGAACCGAATTTAGTACATTCGGACGAGCGAATGGAATCTAAAATAAGGCCGGAACATAAATCATCCATTCCATTAACAAAACAAACGGCGAACAAACAAAGTGACATAATAAATCTAAACTTCATTGCCGTCGTAACAGGTCCGAACAAGTGTTGAGGTGAGTCAGTTATAATCGCAAAACAATGGCAATGAACTTTTTTTTCGACGGGAGAGATAGACCGACACGCCCGCAACAACACCGGTCTCGGTCAGCAAGGCAGAACCGGCACCGTTCAAGGTTAGCCCACGAAGCATAACGTTTACGTTGTTATCTCTTCGAGAAGTGAATTTATCAAGTAGACGCTAATTCTTCAAAGATGAACTCACATTACCTGCAGTTAACCGACTGGTTGTGTAGGTACAAATCCGGTCGTAATAACAACACAGAGCCTTTTCCCGACACCATCTGCATCTCATTCTTCTTATTCAGAATACACAAACGCCAGGTGCGGACTTTCCAGAATTATCCTGCAGGTAATGAGAGTACCAAGTCTTTTAATCAGTGTCACCGCTTTATTTTTAGATCTAGATATGAGAATAACAGCTAAAATTGGCTATTACGTAGGTGGTGTTTTATTAGCCCACAATGCTTTTAATTTATATGTGGGGGATGTGACGTTAACTTAAGCGTAAATAATTTATTTGAATGCATTAGGCTTAACTAAAATACTTTATATATTATATATGTGTTGCATTCAGTAAGTCAGGACACATATTTTTATCTTACAAAGTAAAGGGTGAGTGAGACAAGAATTCAGAGTTGCAACGCCGACTCACTTTTATATTAGGTTTCTTCCAGGAGTTTCTGACTAGGTTGGAACCGTCAATTTTAATGGCGCCATCAAGTAGTATAACATTGGATGAACATATGCTTTTGATGATTTCAAACTAGTCAGGGCGATGACTTGCAATTCTCAGTTGAGTAATTTCTTGGTTTCATGACTAATAACCGTAGGTAGGATTTACAGGAGAATGCGCACACATGTAATTAAAAAGTAACTTTGACCGACGATTGGTTTTTTACTTTTGCAAATAAACTATTGTACATATATCAGCGTCTAGGCTAAAATGTATGCAACGTAGTTTCTATTGCCGCCTATTTCTTCAATCTTCTTCTTGTAAGTTTATATAATCCATTGGCTTCTTTACTTTCTCCTTTCAAAAGATATTTGTGGTCTCTTCTTTTTCCCCTTTCTTGCCGATTGCCACCCCCAAAAGCTCTCTTTTGGGATTCATCTCATTTTTCTCCTTTCTTGGCGATTGCCATCCCCAGAGTTCTTTTTTGGGATTCATCTCATGTAACTTTTGGGCTCAGCCGTTTCTGTTATATCACTGTCTTTTTCGGGACTAATTTCCTCATTTCTATTTTATCTAACCTTGCAAATATACCGCCTGCATTAAAAATGCAACGCCTTGATAACGTCGCAATTTTGTGGATTGGTAGACTACTATACTCAAAAGAGGAACAATTGTTAGACTTCGTGAATCCGGTTTGTCATTTCGCGAAATAACCGTTAGGATCGATAGAACAGTTTTGAAAATGTTGGTGAGCATGGAGCCAATAGAAATATTAGACGTCCTTAAGCTAGTACAAATCGCCAAGACCATTGCCTTCGGTTATTAGCTCTAAAAGACTGTACGTCCACAACACGAGCTATTGCAGGTCAGTGGTACAATGATGTTGGTAGACCCATCCAGACACGATTAGTTTACTAGAGAATACACTCGCTGTGCTACCCTACTACAGAGGTCATCCCAAACATATTTTTCAGCAAGATAATGCTTATAATATATGTAGTTAGAGTAACTTTAGACTTCTTAGAATCAACCGATGTCACTATTCTCCCATGAACTTCTCCATCCCCTGATTTGTCGCCAATTGAGCAGTGTGGGATATTGTCCCGAATACTCTCTGGGACTCTGTTAATGTGGTCACTTTGCTGAGTTACGTATAATTAATTAATTACGCGGGACAGTCGATTAGGGTCCGTCTGGGAAGGCGGCAGCTCGGCAAGGTGGCCCGACAGTTGGAGGTGCTAAAGTGGAGCGGAGGTGCTAAAGTGGACCTTCCTTTTTCAGGACCGAGCACAAAATCCTTTGTTTTTCGGGTAAACTACTCCCTAGTGCCTTTAGCCCATACCTGAGCGGCACCCTCTACCGTGAGCTACGTTCACCCCACAGCTAAAATTAAGAGCGAGCTCGAAGAGAGCGTAACAGTGGTGGAGGTTCGAAATTTTGGGCTAAAGATACATGTAACTTAAATAGTTTTACATTGGCTTAAAAGTTTAGGACGCGGTCACGTAAAATACATAGGTACACAATACATATTAAAACGAGTGCGAAGAGATTGCTTTATCAACAAATATTTTTAAAAGGAAATATCAGTTTTTAAAGTGTATTTCTTTTTTTTTCTCTCCTCGCTGGCAGGCAAACAATTTAACAATTTACTTCGACAACCACAGAGGTACATATATCTTATGTAGTGGACATACAGTCTCTTCGATCTAATAAGACGACCACGGTCTTGGCGCTCTGTGGCTTGAGGACATCCAATGCCTCTATTGGTCCATGCTCATCAACATCTTAGAACTGCTGCCTCGTTTTTATCGACCCTAGTGGCTATTTCGCAAAATTACAAAGAGGCTTCACGGAATCCAGTAATTCTTCCTCTATTAAATTCACTCAACCGACTGTATCATTTACGACTTCCTACTCGTGCTATGTTCAAGGTGCAACAAAATAAAGAAATGCAATTTTGTTGATAAATTATGTAGTAGTATGAAGATAAGTTCTTGTGCGTTCATGTAAAAAAAGAACTCAGTAAAGCAGTTGAAAGACTTGCTCGAACTTCAAGTTTTTATCATTACCTACCAATACAGTGCTCTATCACTTTTGGTTAAAAATTCAAATTTTATCAAGGTATTGCCTTTGTTAAAGCAGACAGTATACATAACTCCGTCTCCAGTAATTCATTTCCATTGCTTTAAGCTGTTTGGTGTTTTGTTTCTGTAATTTCCTACACAAGTTTACAACATCCTTGTCAGTGTGCGAGTTTTTAGATTTCCATTGCCTTAAAGAATTCTGTTGTTTCCTAAAGTTCACAAGAGATATGGAGTATGGTGTTGTGTGGTTTCCGTAAGTCAACAAATACTAGGCGAGTCTCTAAATAGTGAGCTGAAGGTTTATCTGTTACTTGTTTGACACTAAGTTGAATAGCCACTCTGATCTTCAAAATAAAATCTTCTGTACGAAATTTCAGTGTTTTTCCATATAGTCTACTCATGATGTGTAAAACTATCTTCTGTTTTTGAAGATGTTACTGATGTACCCTTTCCTAAAAACTATTGGTAGTTCTCCTTTTAAGCATATTTTAATTAATAATTCAAATGGTAAGGCCAGAGCCATTTTTCAACAATCTAATTCGTAAAGCATCTTCGTTTTCCTCTCCTCAATCTTCTTGATTTGAGTTTTTTTTAATTCATTGGCAGAATATTACAACTTGTTAACTTTTTGGTTTTGAAGACGTTTGCTTGACAAACACGTAAACGGTTAAGGCGATATTTTGTTGCAGTTTCTTTTTGCCTCTGATATTATCCTTGCCTGCGATTGTACATATCATTCTGAACTTGCGTTGATATCCCCAGATAAAAGTTAAATCACCAATTTCGGAATTAGTTAATCGAGTTGACTATCTTAATAATTGGGAAACTTGAAAATTATGGTGAAAGAAGTATTCAAACATTATACACATGATTTTTATTAATTTATAAGTACGTAACAATATCAGAGCTTATTTATGCTCATATTAATTTTTTTCAACAGAATGTGTGACGTAACAATCTATAACAAAAGGCAACTCAACGCGCATTTACGTATTTTACACTAAAATTATAACAAAGATGATAACCGAGTTAAACACGTGTGTTCCTGCTTAAATGGTATGCAGCCATTCAGACTAATTGTAACGTGCACGTGCACATTTCTATGGCGCGGTTTGCTGAAGCATCCGCTGAATGTGGATGTCAATGTTCCACAGAAAAGCATTGCAATTATGTATAAATCTGCAATTTTTCGGAAAAAGAAGTTTTCAGCGTGCACAATTTCAAGACAATTTAAACATGTTCAAAACGTTCTAAAACTTTTATTACCCGGATAAAAGCTGAGCTTCGCTCTTTTTTTTACTGAAGTCAGGAAAGAGCAGGTAAATGGGATTTAATTCATATAAAATTTATGATACTTTTAGAAATGATTAACTGAGAAATTGATGGGTCTTCAAAGATTCACGTTTTAATTTTTTTATAAAGCAGAAAAGAGAATAAATAGACATGAAAAATTCAAATTATTTGAAGCTCATAAAATTGATCGTAAAGTTATTAAGATTTTAAACGTTACTGATCGCAATGACCATCGTAGCAAGTTAAGCACTTTTATGAGTTACAAATAGTTTGAAATGTTTTATACCATCACATTCATTTCGTGTAGTTATCGTTTATTATTTTCCGTCCAATTTATTTTTCTCATTTCATTATAATATTCTAATAATGCTTTTTGTTATTTATTTATTCAATGGATTCTCTGTATTAACCCAAGTTTTTCAAATATCATGCCTTTATTCTTTGCGTTATTGTTTCTTCTTCTATATTTCATTTCACTTGCCCTAATTCAACGTATTCCGAGGCTGCAACTTTGGGAGTAAGGGATGTATTATTTCCCCCTTTGTTTCAGCCCCTGCAAGGATCATACATTTATTCCGCTTGCGTTTCTGAAAGTTCGGAACTGTTTCGTGTTGTATTAAGAAAAGGAAATTATGCGAAATATGTCTTGAAGGTTACACAAAAATTGCGAAAAAGAATCAAAGAAGAAAAGTAATGTTGTAACAGTATGGATTTTTTTTTTCAAATAGTGGAACACATTAAATAGCGACTTGTATTGAGAGAAGTATTTGTTGTAACACGGATGTTTATCATTAAGGACACTCTACAAGACTGTGGCATATGACGCACAAAAAGTAATGGAGACTTAACTTCCTGTTGGTCGCTCATGATTACTTTTTGCTTTCATATACGTTCTGGATGTTAGTTTTCAATTGTGTCTGCAGCTATGTTTTATCCTTACTAATATAAAAGCAATTGTTAATACATATTTATAACATTTACGTATATAATATAATTGTTTAAAATTAGGTACACAAGCTTGCATGTAGACAACAGAAAAATGTAATTAGCATTATTCACAGTTGTTTATAAATACAAACGGTAAATGTAAAGTTGAGTTAAAGTAATTAAATTGCAAGGAGCATACTATTATATCACTGTTCCTGGTAATGGGAAGTATTAATGTTGAAAATAAGTAATGAACAGAATTTAGATGAGGACGTATCAAATATTTTTCACGATTTTTCTTTATGTCAAATTTACTAATTCAATTCAGTTCGAAGTTTGTAACTGAATTATAGTAATAGTTCTTTCTAAAGTAGTAAAGAGTGTCATTACTAATTACTAACTCAATAGCAGCAAACTCATTTTGTCTCTAATATCAAACATTGCCACTTCAATAAAATAGTTCAGGAATGCACAATGGCTTTTCTCTGTTACTTCTGCAAGTAGTTTTACGTGTTCATAAACTTTGTTTTAGTTTAACTTCTAAACGAAACGACTGGTGTACAGTTTATTCAGTCGTAGTTTAATTCAGAAGAAATTTCCCTTTCTTACGTTTTGTGACTAGGTCACGATCTTCTAGTTTAATGTAAGTCCATATTTTTTAAAGGATATAAAGAATGACATTACATATTTTTTTTTTTTCTCCAGAAGAAAAGACGATTTGCATGCAATTACATCTAAAACTTTACTTGTAAATCACATATTTGTTTGATTTTTAAAAACTGTTTCGGTATTTCGTATGTGCATTCTAAATGTGTTATATTATGAACAGAATAAATTCGTGTTATCTGTTTTTGTTTTCTAATTTGCGAATTTGTATTCAAATAGTCTTGCTTCGCCATGTTTTGTTTAAAAAAGAGCACGATGTTTGTAACTATTAAAAAAAGCGATTCATTTCTATTTGTAGTAGTAAGTATTGAGTTTAATGGGATTTTGAAGCGATGATTTCAAACAAATTGTACAATATGTTTGGATGATCTAATTTCAAGGATTTGTGAAAATAAATACAATCGATACTGGATTGCATCAGCTCATCCTTAATTACAAGGATTATTTTACCATTCGCTTATTGAAGATTGTTTCTGATTGTATAATATTATGTATTAAGTTTATTTATAATTATAAATTATATTTATGTATGGTTGTGGCTGAAGAACAAAAGTTTATTTAGTCTTGCGTCAATATTTTGATCAAAATTGAATATTGGTAATGAAAGCAAAGGAAAATAAAATTTTCCTATTACATACATTGAAAACAGTGCAGCGAACTGCGGTATAACAATATCGTAAATACGCTTTCCATACTGCCATAAAATATTGTTGACCTGTAAAGTTGCTTTTATGTTCTCGAAGTTTCAGCAAAACGACGGTTTGCTATATTGATATCTGTAGTCACAACATAAAGTTTTAGAACGTTAGGTGATACTGTATGCCAGGTATATTTTATGACGACGCAAAAGTGCACGACGTTATTGTACGTAATATTATTACTCACGCGTTCGTTTTATGCGGTAAATGTTTAGTTTAAGAAAATTAAACTCGCACAGTATTTTTCTGCACGAGTTCACAGCGAAGCACGGACGTCGATTAAAAGTTCTTGCGGTGGAGTTTCAGCTTAAAATCGAGTACGTTATCGGCCATCTGTTACCGAACAGATTTGACACACATGTCGACGCCATATATAATATGACAGGCACGTTTAATTGGACGCGGGATTTATGCGAATATTACGTCAAGGTCGCCAACAATTAATTCCATATCCGTACCTTGATCATTCATACACGCTTTCAAGGTACAGCCCCCTATACTTATTACACATAATAATTAACTCTCTTCATCCCACAACGCGCTTTCCTAGTTTTGGTTGGTTGGTATTCCGTTGGCGTTGAACGCAGACAAACCTCTGAAATTTTAATTTCAGACAGAAATAAATCACGTACTCATAACGCGACGGTCTGAGAAAGCCAACTCGGCTCTAATTCGACGACGCATTTCTGAATTTCTTCTGGGTGCAATAAGAATAGGTAATCCCGAAAAAACATATTAGTTTTCGTATTCGTTTGGAGGAGAAAGTCTACGGAATTGTATAAAAATTTATGAATCTCTACGAAAAACCTTCATAAAAATATCGCCATAAATTTATTAAACCGCTTTATATGAAGAAAAATTCTGCACAGTTTGAGTTATTTGATTCAAGATTTTAAAAAGAAGCATTTACTAAAACTGTCTTACTGTCTTATGTTAGATGCTACCATTTAAAAGGAGATTAGCTATCATTTTAATCCCTGGTTAACTTTAACCTTTGGTTTAATAAAAACAATTGTTTTTATAATTGTAGACAGGGGAATAAACCAAAGGTTTAAGTCATTGACTAATTACCGGCTCATAACGTTAAGAAGTTTGGGTTTAAAAATAAGTACTGTCAACTATATTAAAATAATTTAATTGTTTACAACGAGTATACTGAAACAACGAGTTACATTATTACTTCATTACACATTAATATTGAATATATTTTATAATTAATTGATTGATTAATACAGGCGAAAAGTTTACTGGAATGTGGTGGCAATCATTATCCTTTTTTTATTCATAATTTTTTGAAATAAGTGTCAATTAAAAATTCTCAAGAATTGGAACGCATTTACGTGGATTGTACAAGGTTTTAACAATCGACAGAATGAAAATGAGGAACAATTACTACAACTATTAATGGCCAATATGCAATTTGTTAATGCAAATCTACATATAGTCGAACCTTCATAACACGAATCTCAAGGGATCGAAAAATTACTTCAAATTATAGAAATTTCGAGTTGAGGAGGTTCGAGCTATAGATGTACGACTGTATATCAACTAAGTTGTATGAATCACCACTACAGATATTAATATTACCCAAGTGATTCAAGGTCCGTAAGGCACCCGCCTAAGATCAAAGGCACCGGCGAAGAATCACGCTCCTGCGTTATTCTGTGCCTGTACTTTAAAATTTCTTGTAGTGGTCTCCAGGAAGGAATCTGAGGGTTTGTAGAAAAATGTTATATAATCTAATCTAAATCTGAATAAACGACATTTTTGTTTGTTGAAGGACCATATTTGGAAATTATAATACTTGGTAAAATGAGATTATATTAAAAGAATTCCTGAAGAATTTTTTAATATCCTGCAGAGTTCCTTCAGAAAACCTCAACATTTTCGAGACTACACTTTTGAATTCTGATTAAACCTGGCAAATCGTACCTACTTTTATGAAAATTATCGGTATGAATGAAAATAATAATAGAATGTTAAACAGGAAGTATGGTTACACAGGTAATTTTCTTAATTTGCGTAAATATCTCTGTCTGAGGGAGGAATAGGCAATTTAATATTTTGGCGAAGTAGGGTCAAAATTTATGAGTTATTTCAATAAAAAATGACTCATGCCATCGTCCATTAGCATCTTTATGGTATATAATTCACGTCGCCTAAAATTACGCCTGGAAGCAATAACGAGTTCGAGAACTGAAATATATCAGCCAGTGTAGCACATTTTCGATAAAAAAAGGGAAACTAGAAACTACTTTGAAGGTTGTAAACAAGATCTGAATTATTAGCGCCGCTGAATTAAGGTCGCATAATATCGATTATTCAAGACACACTTACGAACCGTTCCATTAATAACGCATGACTCGGCTGGGCTTTTTCTCTTCGTGTGCGATACCATCCGGAGAAAGAAGGCCTCTCTGCCGTTGGTTGTTGCATTGTCAGCTCGTGTTTTTCAATTAAGTAATAAAATGAGGCGATTAATCACACTCGCATGTGCCGGATCGATAGTGATTATCAATTTAATTATGGACGAGAGAGTTAACGACTTCGGACACGAGCTCTGATGAAAGTCCACGGAGGCAAATAGTACGATGACGTCTTGCTTACCAGCGGCATGTGTGTCAGGCTTGGATAAAAATGTAATGATAAATTACTGATTATGAGTAAGGGAACACTCTAATTTATTATGGTTTCATTTTTTAATCAGCGTTAATTCCTGTAAATTAATGAAGATGTAAAAACCGAGAAAAATATGAAATGCAAAGCAAAAATAAATTTTTATGAAGATAACAATGGGGAAATGCCCTTGTTTACAGATTAGAAACTAGACGCAGTGATTTTTTTTTTATAAGAGCGAAAGTAAATGTGATAAGTAAAGCACAAATTTAGGTGCATTTTAGGTCACGACTCATGAGTGATCTTTTCAGTGTGATATGCGTTGTGGAGAAATAACTTATGATTGCGTTCCCCATAAATCCATGCTTTAGTAATAGGGAGCGTTAACTTACTGAATTAAATGAAAGCATTTTAAAAATTATTTACTTCTCTTTACTTTTCTAATTGTAAAAATGCAAACATGCTGTACAGTCGGGTCATCGTTTAAACAACGCAGAAAGATCCAAATTTTTAGTAATTTCGATACAAAAATATGTATAAATCGGATGCAATAGAAGACAAAAAAGGTGTGTTTTCAAACTTAATGAAAGCTACAGATATTTTGTTGAAAAATGATCCAAGCAAATGACGTGATATTTTTCCCTCCGCAGCTTTCCTGCTGGTTTAGGGAGAAGAGAACAAATTTGTAGGACAAGCAATGTATATTAACTTCCAAATGTGTTGTCATCTGATACAAACTGTTGTAATTAGTTCTGGTATTGGAGAGTGTGATTGTGTCATTTAACAAGGGTTTTAGATCATTCTAATTTACAGTGCGGTGACACTATATGTTCTCTGTGGTTTTCGATTCTAGTTTGCTTGGCACTTAATTTTAAATGCACACGTTTCACACCTTGGTTAATTTTGAATTAAATATTTCTAATGCAAGTCTGATATTTTTTTGATTTTTCGTTGAGGACAGCTACCAGCTTTTATCGCGGATGATTTAGGCAAAGCTGGTGTATTTTTTACGACGAGGACGTCGGTAAATTTCCTATAATAAAAGCGCCGTTTCGGATAATAATATTTTTATATATAGCGCCCAGGCCTGTAATGTCATCCCCATATAAAAATATGCCAATGTCGAATGTAATAAATCCTATAGACGTTCCAAAGTGCGTGCATAATACGCGATTCTCTGAAAAGAAATTCGCATGAAAGGAAAAATCAATACAAACGTCATCACCGTAATTTTCCTAGTATGTATTTCCTTTAAGGATTTCGAGGCGCAGCCCTTCTTAAGAGAAAGTCATATATTTGCGCTGCAAACATGCAGGAAGAAAATTTTTCTTCTCTCTTTCGTCCTCTCTCTCTGTGTGTCTTTGTGAGGTGCGGTTTTATTTGACCAGGTTTCGTACGCATTACCATTCAAATATAAAAGGGCGGTTTAATAACACAACCAAACATTGGAGTAAATATGTAATATACATTTGTTTTCCGCTTTGAAAACTATTTTATTCTAAGTTATTCAATTTAATGATAATAAATAAATGAAAAGTGGACATTTATTAATATGTTGATTTTCAGAGTAGTTATTATAAGGCGAATGTCGAGACGAGGTAAATATTTCATCATTTTATAAAAAGACAAACAGTATAATAAACGACAAACTTACGATTCCTAAAAGTTTATTAAATTAACAGAGGAATTAGTTAAAGCACCGCCAAAAAGAAGTTGGCACCTAACAGTTCCTGGTCCTAAAATTACACAGCGCCTTAAATTTACGACGTGTAATATTTTATGAATATTTTTCATAGCAAATAGGTTTCAAGAGAATCGCAGCTAATTTTTAATAAAAAAAAAAAAGAAAAACGACGCGTGTATATTACTCAAGATTCTTAAAGATATCCAAAAATGGCCACGCGCTAATGTGCAGTGCATTGTTCAACAGATTTGATAATGGTTTTTAAACCGAAACATGTCATCCAATTAACGTTTTCTGTACCGATCAGCGAAATATAGCCGAAATTTGTTCAACGTTTTTTTATAGTGACCTTCCGGCAAATCTTTAATCCGAATTTATTATCAGTCACTATAACATCATGGATAACTCACTGCTATTTTGTACTCCATTACTTAAAAAAAATATGTTTCTGAGAAGCGACAAAACTAATACACGAAAATAAATTAAACGTAAATTTGTCAGATTTACCACAAATTAACGAATTTTTAAAAAAGACAATATGAAGTGAGTGTTTCCTTTTCACTCTCCATTGCAAACTATATTGACTTGCTCTTCCAAAATTTTATTTGGCTGCATTCAGTTAAATAATAAATCATGTATGCCCACAAACAAAACAAGTCTCGCACTCTATATATCACGGTCTCCGCAAGGATGAATTACTCTCCATATTTTATATATATATTATCTTAAAATGGTACTCTTTACATTAGCTTTCAATTTTCCTATTGCTTCTCATTCTGCTTCACTTTTCTGGGTAATAATTTGATTTCTTTGGAAATTTACAGTGTGATATTTGATTAAACTATAATTTTGTGTGTTCAATAAGATTTACAAGCCTGTGTAAATTGAAAATTTTTTAATAAGTATAACTACGATCATTTTTATATAAGAATCAATTAATATTAAAATGTTAACATTTAAATATCTGCAGGTTCTTGACATTTGTGTTTTTACATAACGATCGTAGTAAGGGTATGGTTTGCATAATTAAATAAGTTTCTTGTTTTCAATATAAAATGTTCAAATGTAATTACAAATATTCCTCTTTGGATTGAATTTTCACATCATGCGGTTGCATTATCGGTGACACTTGATTACTAGGGGTTTCAAATTCAATGCGAAATGATTATTTCCGTTGACGTTGGAATTCTGCGACCTCGACTTTTAACTCTTGGAAACGTTTCGTTTGTTAAGACGTTAAGCTTGTCTACATGAAGGAAAGAATTGATATTTTATAGGCAGGCGAATATTTCTAATAAAATGGGGCAAATCGATTTCGTACTTGTCATCCCCGGCTAGAAAAGAAATACGAGGCCAATTTTTCAAAAGTCATTTACACAAAAAAAATACTTTTATCAAAAATTGCCTATTTCAACTGGATTTTTTATATTGTATATGAACTTCTGCTAAGGACAATAAGCGCTTAAAATGTCTATGGTCTCCTTTACTCTCTTATCAGTATGATTAAACGAAACGAAACATTTCAATGTGTTTTCTTTTGTCAGGTGTGCAAACATAATTCATTGCTTTATCTGAATGATTCGTAGGCATATTTATTTACTTATGTTGTTGTTGTTGGTAAATAACAAATGATAATTAAATAGGAGGAAGTTAGTAATCGTAAGTGGACAACAAGTCGTCGATTCATAAATTGTCAACTAAATAAATAAATTGCTGTAGTAATTAGAGACAAGCATTTTGTCTTCCATGGCCTATCTTTGCCAAAAATTTATTTGGACATATGGTACAATATTTGTGATTTTTAAGCCAGAATTGCACTGACTTCTTTACTTAATTTTATAATAATGATGAATAAAGATGTCTACAATTGTACGATGATTTTGTGAAAAATTCAGGGGAGGATGTATCATCTACTACTCTCTGTGTTAACGCCATAAAAGCGCCAATCAATGACCAAAAAGAAATTACAGTCAAACTTTTGTGACAATATTTCGAACAATGTTCATTACGTAAATTGATTATTTATTCCTTTCCAAATTTTCATTCTTCTGCCTTCGTTGAATGGCTTTTGAAATATTTTCAAATAACATCTGCCACAATAGTTTATGACGAATATAAGTTTATAATCAAAATCAATTATAAACTTATAAATAAGACTTCAGAAAATTGTTTTTTTTTTGAGTAAATCTTTTATCCACCTTTTGGGTTCCACTGCAAACTTACCAGATGTAAACTATTATCGGAATTTCAATTTCAAATCGCACAAGAGCAGCACATGGCGTATACTTTCTGGAGAAAACACCTCGTTAACGAGTTTATTGTAACTTTGCATTGTATAACGACGCAGAGAATTTCATTAGAGAGTTCTTAATTAAAACTAAAACTAAAGCCCGGAACATGTGTTCAAAATTAGAAATGAACGAGGAGAAAGCACGTCGAACGAAACTGAAGCGGTAAAACGGAATTTCCGGTCACCACCGGAATCAATATACTCTTAATCCCGGATCTTGCCTTATCAAGTTATCACGTGCGCTCGCTGATAAGTTGTTAATTCAATTGGCTCATAATATATCCTGATTGGGAACGCGATTGTGTTTTTCTGAATCTTTAAAGTTGTGTTCCAATTCAAAATTACTTACGTATGAAAAAATGAACTTGTTTTTAGGACCCCGGAAACTAATAAACGAACCGAATGATAACATTTTAATTATTAAATAGTTCCCTTGCCATCTGGGTCGCTAGTAATGTTTTCTTCGGTGGTTAACTCGCACATAAAGAAAATCTTGGTCGTCTCCCCACATAATGTTGCGCCCGCAACCCGGTAGCGGCACTAACGGCCGTATTTAATTAATAGCCCAGTCGTTAAATGTGGAAGGTTTTACGTGAGGGGACGACAGGGTGGAATGACTAATTATTTATTTTGGAATCTTATTGTTGTAAATGCCGCCCATATAGCGAACTACTCCCTCGCGTAATTGCTCGCGTAATGTATCCCGCAAAATGTTTCGAAAAGTGAGAACAATAACGGCAATCGCTTGATGTTAGTGCCCTTGACATTAAGTTAATTGTATTATTTCCCTCTAACTTTCCCATTCAATAATATTTAATTATTTGGAAATATAAATGACGTATAATGCATAACAATAAACAGACAAAATCCTCTTATAAAAATAAAACAAACAATGTTTTAAAGGGCACTGAAATTATTTTTAGTGAAAAAGCTAAACTGAAGATTGTATTTATAATATTTCATTATAATTGGGTTTGTGCCAGTCGCGTCTATTTTAATTAAAAAATGCAATAATGTAAACAGTAAAGTAGAATTTACTTATTTAATCGAAAAAATGTGTCAGAAAAGTTTAACGTAAATTGGAAAAGAGTAATTATTAGTGAAAGAGTTGAGTTAAAGAAGGTTTAGTATTTAAATATGTTGAAAGTCAGTATGTATATAGAACTAAAAGGGAAATAGATAAAACCGGAATGAAAGAGCGGAAGTGAACGTCTATTTAAATTTGAATTTTTCAATAACACCTTTCTGAGAAAAGAATCACCAGGACACGTATCAGTGCTCACAGGAACGACGAGCCTGAATTGCCTTGGGCTAACACATACAAGAGAAGCTGTGTTTGTTTGAAATCTGCGAACACGAGGCGTGCTAGATGTTGATAATAGTAAAATAGATGGTATCCTCTTTATCCCGTATCAAAACTGAAACTCCTGTCGGTAGGATTAAAACAGGCAGCTCTTGTTCGCCGCAAAGCGTGAAGTAGGACAGATAGTGCTCCGGTTTTTCGCGCGAATTTGTTTGTAACATTGAGGTTCTGGAATTTCTAGATGTCTGTAAGGACATAAGCTCTCTATTTAGTGAGTTTCTTGTGATGCTCGAGGGTATTCCTTTGCTTGGAGACAGTTCCACACTGTTGTTCATGTAAATTATATAGTAATGGAATAACATGCCCTTTCTTATTCAGGTGATATTCTTTTCCAAATTTACACTTCGTGCATACACGCTACTTTGTAGTGTGATGTAAAGACACAATAAAACGGCTGAACTTATAAATAAAGTACCGTAACACAACGTGATTCTTTGATGAGTCCAAAATGTCTGACTTTCTTGTGGCTAACTAAGAGGAAGTTTACGTAATAAAATATTATCGTTTATTTGAATAGAGGCTGAGTATCCGGACTTATTGAAACGAAAACTATTCTTTATTTGTTATGGCAAGCTGTATATACGACGAATGCTTGATTTGTTTGCTTACTCGCGTACAATGCCTACAGTCAACCGCGTTAGCGGTATCTTTATCTCATTGTTAGTTTTTGCTTTCAAGTTGTAACAAGACAAATTTTTTTTGCGTATAAATCAAACAAAAGAAACCACTTTTGATAATAACGTAGTTATTTCTTCGTAACGAACGTGAATCGAAATATTTAAGAATTATAAAAGCTAATTATTAAAACTGGGACTGAATAAGTTAATAAAAATAATTTCGTGCTGCAACTAGTTGATTTCTGAAGTCCAAAACCTATTTAATTAAGTATACTACTGTTATATCATTTCTATCATAATTCATGATTTTGTGGAATAAATTTGCTACTGTGTAATTGTCTTGTTGCATTTTATTATGGAAAACTTTTATTACGTTGATGGTGTTTTAAATAATTTTTTTGCTATTAACGTCCCATGTTTCTAAGTTATTTGGCACCCTTCGTATTAACAGTTCGTTTCCCAATGACGTAATTTTTAAATGCTTATGAGACATTATCCTTTTTAATTCCTTTTCAACTTAATTTTTTACTCAGGTATTAAAAAATTACAGGGTACAATCTCGAGCACACCATGGCCCCGTAATTCAATTTGCAGGATTACATTATGAACAGCTCGAATATTTTAGGACGCCATTAAATTTGTCTCTCTTCGGATTTGCGTGGCAAACAACCTGAGTTGAATTAACCCTTCGCCGAGGTCACTTCACCCGCCCGGCCCACTTTAAATCAAACATTATATATGAAGAGGAGAACATTCGACGGAGAAGTAAACACATAATTTTATTCGATGAGCGCGGACGTTAAATATCATTTCTGCAATTCCGGAATGTTTGCTTATTAAAAGATGTGAAGGGTTTTTGGCGAGTAAAATGGCAGCTTATTTGTAAACAGCGCTTTTTGAATTGAACATGTGTCCAGTTATTATGAGGTCACAACTGGAGATCGGGATACTTGCATTAATTTTTACTTTTAATTACAGGTAGGCAGTGAATAATTTTCAAGGTTGCTACATCACTTAAGAGTTACTTTTGAATCAGTAAAATAATTATGTAATTATTTATAATTAGTTTTCGTTAATATACAACACAGAAGACTTGTATGTGTAATAAGTAATTCAAAAATATAAAAACTAAATAAAAAATGTTAAATAATTAAACATAAGAAGGAACGACATCTTAAATAATGGAATTTGTATTTCTCCCCTATACATAACAAAAATTTCGAGTAAAGGACCTTTGCTCACTAGACCTGGCCCCTAATAGAATTGTTATCTCATATAAATTTGCATGTGTCGACCCAGTTAGGGTCCTAGCACAGTCCTATTACGGTCAGGTCTAGTGGGCACAACTCTTTAAATGGGAAAACCTATTATATCATGGTAGGTCATAAATATGTATGTATTTACCTCTGCTTTTAAAACAACTAATGGTCATTAACTTTTCGAAAAAAGCCTGTCACTAAATTAATTGAAAATGAAAATAACCCAGAGAGTGTAAAATTTCTAGAAGTCTGTGTTGATCCCAGACAGAATTGGGGAGGACATGTGAATTATTTAACTGGAAAACTAGCTGAAGCTATTTATGCCTTAAGTCCACTCTCTACTCAAGTGTCTTTACCTATCTTAAATACTACTTATCATGCGCCTTTTGCTTCTCACATGTCTTACTCAGTTCTGGTTTGGGATCACTCTCCTGGGTTGAGTAATAATTTTGTATTGGCAGAGGCGCGCTGTCGGCATAGTAGCTGGTATCGGTTATAGAGATGATAGTAGAGGATATTTTGTCAAACTAAAACTGTTGATATTACCCTGCCTTTTTGGTTAAATTGTTTAATGTACACTAAAAGAAATAGTAGAGTTTTTAAACAACAAAATGAAGTACATGCATATAATACAAGAAATCAAGACCGTCTGATGACTTCTCATACACGATTAACCAGAGGACAAACAGGCATCACCTATCATGCAATAAGGCCTGAAATAAAAAGTTTAAGTTTCAAAATTAAGGTAAAACGTTGCATTATATCCGAAGCATTTTATACTTTTGGGGAAATCATTGCCAGCTTAACAAATATGTAAACATTGTACTTGTACTACCATTGTCAGATTCTAATTAAACTATATGAATTAATTGATTATGATTTTTTTTATTTATTATTTATAATAGAAACTTGATGTGTGTAAACATAATATACTTGTTTTAAAACGATTAAAGAATTATTATTAATCTGTTCAGTAATTTTTGGAAAGAAGTTACGGATGACGCCGATTTAGAAATACACAGGCATGGAACGTTGCAGCTTCAAAAGCATTTTTTCGAGAATAATTCATGTTTACGAATTTCAGAATAATTATGTAAATTAAAGCAATACTAAATACTGTCGTAAACAATTTTTGACGATTAGATACTCTAAGGATTGTTTAACTTGTCATAGAAAAGTTGATGAAAATCTGAAAGAAGAAATTATTTGTAATATTTTTTCTAAATGGTTATTAAGCTGAAAAAATGCGATTTTCACAATTGTGTACGTTGGTGACTTCTATATATTTTTTTGATTAATAATCCACGTTTACCTACTGCTTTAACATAGTAAATACTTTATAAACACTTTAACAATCGTTACCTGAAAGGTTTGTTAGATTTGGAAAGCTAAAATGATACTTATTTGAGTATCGGGACAGTTGGGCTCCTGCATATTTGCGCCTTTGATACATTTATGGCCCTAACTTAAATTTAAGTGAAACTTGTCAGACAAAATAAAAGTTTAAATTTGTGTGGTGCGCGTAGTACGAATCAGCTTTTCAATATTAGTTTAAACTACAGTTTAGTTAAACGAAAAACTGAAGTTTAATCTGCAGTTTAAATTTGTGTGTTTTTCAATTGAAGTTTTAGTTCAGTTTAACTAAACCGTACAAAGTCAATTTTTTCTTAGAGTTGGCAGTAATACAATCACGATTGTGGGATTCACCATGTCATTGCCAGTGTTGTCGGATTCTTCTAATAAAATAAACTCTACTTTTGAAAGAAATTATCTTAATTTTCGTGTAGGTACATATCCAAAATATTATCGATATAACGAATACGAATAATTAATAGAGTCGAAATAGAAACAGTTCTGTAGTAAAGTATGTGGCATCTATGGAAGCGGGAGATTTTTGAATACATTTTTCATAAAGTGCAAGATGACTTGTTTGTATCATGGCATCAAGTAACGAAAACTTTATAAAGCAGGTAAAGGCAGTTTTATGTTTATATTACTTGAATAATGATTATAAAATTAAGTAATTCTGTTTTGTCTAGGATTCATCCGCACAGAACAAACGGGCTCCTAATTTTACATTCTCGGTCGATATAGATGGTTTAAGTAGTCTTTGTCATCGCTAAGTAATTCTATAATGTCTGTCATACTCTGTTTATACAATTTAATTTAAAAATTTATAATTCCGTACGTTTTTTAGGTTAGTTTATTTGCAATTACCGCTTAAACTGTAGATATCTTACTGTTTAAACTTAAACTTAAGTTTATGTGTTAACCAGACATTGAAAAACTCAAAGCAAACATAAACTGCAGTTTAAACTTGAGTTTGGGTTTAAGCTGTGATGGAAAAACTGGGCCTAAGACGTATAGTTTCATTTCATAATTCATATTTTTCACATTTTTGCTGTAATTCTAAACTATAGCTCATTTCGCATAAATAATTATTTCGTAATAAAGTTTGAAAAAATACTTAATAAGTAGACGATTTGGCAAATAAGAGTTCCAAGGGAGATAATGATAATAATATAGAGCAGCGGCACAAATATTTGAAACGCTGTTTATTTATAAAATCAAGTTTTCTTGCCTGATGAAAATTATGAAAATTAATTAAAATTGTGTAACTGGCAATATAGAAAGTGTTAGGAAAGAGTTTGTACATGTATTTCGGCCTCATTGGGCCTCATCAGAACTCTGTACCTTAAAAAAAATTTGGTTTATTGAAAAATTTAAAAAAACTTACCCCTTTTTTGAATTTCTAGAATCCCAAAAAACAAGAACAGGAATTAATGATAAAAATATGAAAATCTTTTGCAAATTATACAAGGAAGCGATTGCACTCTCTAGTAAAATCAAAAATAATACATGTATAAACTCTTTCCTAACACTTCTATATTTCCAGTTACACAATTTTAATTAATTTTCGCTGTTTATTTAGTTCAGCGATGATCGAGTACGTATCTGAGTCTGCAAATGTGCAGGTTCGCAATTGTCCCGAATTCCTTATTTGTTGGAAAAGATGATGTTCATGATCTACTTCAGCCTACGACTAAACTGGTTTCGAAATAAGATCACAGGAGGATATAAGATTGAATTAATTTTGGGCAAAATTGGATAAACAAAAGAACAAACTCAAGCACAGCCTCTGCAAGGCCTTCCAAAGCGTGATAAGAAGTCATAAAAGATTTGTGCTTTTATATTTACAACATACGTCTATACTACACTCTTCCTTCAGTCCAGTTTTTATTAAATTCGCTCTGATGGACGCCTGTACTTAGAAACACATGTCCTGTTGAATCGATATTTTTTTGTTTGTAATCATCAGTGAACCTCCAAGTAATTACTCCTCGTCTTGATTTTAACAAACTTTAATTGCAAGGGCATGGTTTTGTAGGGCATCTACTGATATATTTTAAGTTAAATTATTTTTAGATATGTTTGTCCTCCGATGTATAAATAATTGGGAGAGATAATACCAAGATTAGAATCAAAAAATCTTTTCTTGCTTTACGATTCAGAAACTTTGAAGTTAAATGCTACCAATTCCCATAGTATTATTACATCGTTTTGAAAAACTGTTTCTTTAAACTGAATTGCAGTTTCGATAAATTCAGTATAACTCTCGAAAAACGTTATTCTTTAAGTTGCAGTGTATGGCCTACTCTTTAAAACGGGTTTAGAAACGCATGAATTCTTGAGTTGAATATTTTTAATTTGAACTCATCAGTGAAAAGGAGTTTTTTTTTTCATTTTCTACTACCTAATCCTTAGATAAGTTATCTGTAAGAATTGTAAGAATATACAAGAAAAAACAATGCGTGTCAAATTTTTGTTTTAAATTTCAGTCAAAACGTTTAAATAAACAAACACACTCAATCATGCATACTTTTAATGTAAATTTTTCTCCCCAAATTACGTTTCCTGCAACAAAAAAAAAAAACTACCGAAATTCCGTTTTTATTCCAAATGGCGTGCGTATTCATGAACGAACGCGTGGTCAATTTCAATGCACAATGTTCGAATTCTGTGCAATTGCAAATTAACAAATGCTAATGCGGCATCGCTTCGCTATTAAAAGTGCATGCTGCAAACACGCAATTGATTACCGGATCTGTTATAAACAGTGCATTTCAAATCACGTGCTGTAAGTGGTTATTATTTATAAACGGGCAGTTGCCCTTGGGATGTTGTAATTTTGCGATAAGCGCTCGTAGATTGATATTATGGTTATTGGTTTGCAAATTTTAATAATTATTTATGTATTTATTTTGCCTCGAATTGTGTATGTTTAAAATAAGTGGTTATTGCGTAAATTAATGAGATATGCTGCACATGCTCATTTGCAACTTTGTATTAATATATTTAAGATATTATTATGCAGAGTAATTAAATAAATTACGGTTGCAAGTAAATTTACAACAATTTCACAATGCATAAATTGTCTTAATGCTACTTTACAAAACTTTGATATCTGTAACCCTATTGTAAGATGAAAGTACTAAAAATTATACTGCTTGACAACCAGTCAAGACGAATTGGAGAAACTGGTAACTGGCGACTCGTAGAAGTAGACATGGTTTTAATATATGCAGCATAAAATGTTGATTGAAATAAGGAAGTAATTTCTTGATAGAAGAAATCTTTTTGAAAACTTCCTTATCTCTGTCAATTTGTACATTCTAGTTGATCTTCAGTTAAAAAATTGGCCTTGAAGTTTTTCAGATATTGTTATAAAAAAATCATAGCACACAAAATATTTTCGATGACAGAATTTGTGTTAACATTTTACAAGAAGACATGTAACAATTTTTTCATTAATAATTTTGAAAGTTCAAATCCAATGTTGTTGTATAAAGGAAAAGAAAACACTTACAAATAATGCTTACAGCATGTTCTCATAATTTAAAACAAAATCTATGTGGGTGTGGTTGATTGAGAACAAACAAATTCTGGTGTAGATCGAACTTTATAGCACGCAACGTAATCAGATTCAGGCGACTACAACATCCCTTGCCCTATGATATTCGGGCGATAAATTCTGAAAGCGGTGCAGTTTTTGCAGCTATCGAGGAGGCGGTTTTTTTTTTAAATCAGATCGGTTAAGTATAATAAGGCTATTTATATCCCTTTATGCTGCCTTTATCATTCTCCTGCGTCAACCTACTGACATTCGCGAGTGGATGCGTGGATCCGGAAATTCACATGTCACTTTGGTAATACAGTGCGCACAAAGGACCGAAATATGATGAAAAATAGGGAACTTGCTCCCGTTTTGCTTCGGATAAAAGAGAGTCTTTGAATAATTCTTTCGGTATGTCCTGCCGCATGAAATTTGATTTAATGTGCATTCTGTCGTGAACAATTTTCAAATAAAGACAAGTCGCAGGAAATAGAACTGATTAAATTCTACAAATTAAATTAAGCCAGCGAAAAATAACTCAGAAGATGAAGAGATTACAGGAAATTACTGCGAAAAATGCTCTTTCTCGCAAAAAAATGTAGCAGCTCTTTTGCTAAAACAAATCTTACAAATCATTGACGTAAGCAGATGTTTTATTAATTTGAACGTATTGAATCTTAATTAAGATTGCGGCGGCCTTATGAGATTCCTAGACACATTAAGTACAAGTAGACATTCGTAAATAAATTGAGGCAGATCACGCAAACGATTATATGAATCGCTTCCAAGGCGAAATTTATTTGGGGATCGTCTGGAGGATGAAAATGTCGACTAAACATAGTGTGCGGAACCAAAATATATCGCGGCGAAAATAGACACGGCAATGCGATCGGCACTCCATTTACAAGTGTCTAAAATACTAAAGCTCCTTGCATTTAAAAGCTCGGTCGTACGCCTGTTACCGTCAATCACAATTTTTTTTTCAATCGGAAAAAAATTTCACCAAATATAGTTTTTTTATAGAAAATAGTTTTTGTTTTCAAAAATGAAAAATGAATAAACAAAAATCCCAAAATTTGTAAAATTGACAGATTTTTCAAACGGTTTGGAATTATATTTAGATTAGGAGGGATCGGTTTTGGTTCATAGCAAGTAAATAATTTAAAGAAACCCTTTGTGTTGGTATCTAATAATAACACGAAATATTTTTAACTTTGTTTAAAGCTGGGGGTTGAAAATGTGTGTGTGTGTGTGTGTAAAAAAAAGCAAGCTCGGAGTTGATGTTTCCACATGATAAATCAGTTTGATCATGTTTGAAGAGCGAAAGTGCGTAAAAACGTCAATAAAATAATCATAAAAGTAAGTGGATCAAAGAAAAACACCATAAAAACATCAATTCAAAGCGATAGCCTTGAAGCAGAAATCTGGGGACAACGCCTCACCAATCGAAGAACCTTCGCCATTGATATCGCTCACAAAGCATCTTAAATAATAAAGTAAATTCTACGCCGGCAGTTAGACGATTCTTCGAGATCAAAAGGGAATACAGGGCCGCACACATTCTAAGTGAACGAGAGCAGCTGGCAGGCAGCAGAAGGCGACCTGTAGAATAACGGACCGATTGGTTACCTGGACTAAAACTCGCTTTAGGTGGTTTCGCCAGATTTCAGCGATTTTACAATATCCGGTCGTTTATCTTATGACCTGTCGAACGGAACGAAATTCCGTGCGATACACTCCGTGGGCTTACACGGGGCTAGCTCCGGAATTATTCATTAACCGTTTTCAGCTATAACAAATGTAATTAGTATACTGCTCGAAAGAAAAAAAAGAATAAATAGGTCAACATTTTATTGACATTATTTACTTTTACGCTACGAAGTAAATTAGAAAGTTCTGAAGTTCATTTTAAAGGTATTGCAATCCTACATTTTCGACTATTTAATTACTAGTGTATTGTTATAGATTTTGTTCATCAATCATAGTTATGAAAACGTATTCCTTGAATTTTTGTTTGTTCTCTGTTTCCTGTCCTTGACGTTGATCTATTCTTATATTTTTTGAGTTGTCAATTGAGCAAGGTAAGTCTCAATAGTCCTGGGTTTTATTAAATCTTCTGCTTCACTTGGAGTTTTAGAGTTCGGCTCTCATCTCTTCTATTCATATCTTCCAACCCTGTCTACTGCTAACCTGTTCGTTTCGGTTAATTCTATTCATCCATATCTTCGTCGGTGTTCCTTTTTTCACTTTTGACATCATGAATTATTCTGATAATCTGTCTGCATTTGTTTTTCTCTATTCTCTTTATAGTTTTCTCTTGGGTCATTTCTTTTCTTATGGTTTCATTCTTTACTTTATCAAATCTTGTTTTGCTTTTATTTTTCCTAATAATTTCATTTCTATCGCGCTGGTAATACTTTAATGTATTTTCTGAACTATCCAGGTTTCGCTTACATATATTATGGACAGCAATTTCCTATTCGTCGTCAATATAAATAATAACGGACTCAATCCATCTCCTTGTTGGATTCCTTTCTTTAATTTAAAAACTTCCGATCTTTCCTTCGGGATTTGTATCTATCTTTCCCTTTGCGTTGTCACATGACTTCTTTATATATTTGTTTGCGATTTTATATTTTCTATTTCGCAGAACAAAATTCGTCTCAACTATGTTGCCCTCCTATTTTGTTCCTGATCCTGTATATGTGATCTGAAGTTTGGCGTTTCAGTCTAAAAGCCAATTGCTTAACTTTTGTTTATTCTTCTTATTGTTTTTAATTTAATTTTATCAGTTTGAAAATTATTACAGACTTGTTATTGTTGTTGTTGAGAATCGTCAAATTTTCAAGTATATTCGGAAGAAATAAAGATTAACATCGTATTAAAATATTTTCCTACAAAACCTAACAAAAAAAAACTATATATAATAATGTAATTCGATATACTGTGTGTGTACTTGAAAGAAAGAAAATATCGTATAATAAGTAGCTGTTGCTGAATATCAAGATTTTGTATCCATAAAGTCAGAGTGCGAGCGGTGTTAAGTACTCTGTATTTAATATTTAATAGACAGAGGAAATGCGTGTCGAGCTAATTAAGTGTACGCCCCTGAAATTTAATAATAAAATTAAACCCTTGCCCAAATCGCTGATATTTCAGGCAAGTGCCTGGAATAAATTCGAAGAAGACGGCCGCCCCCTTCGTGAAAACCATTTATAACAAAACATCATTTATGTATACACCTCCGCTACCAATCTTCCACGAAAGCTGTAAGGTCCCGATGTGGTCGGAGCAAGCAGCTAAGTTCTAGTGCGGTCGGCACTCGATCCGTGCTAAAGCTCTAATA
Organism: Serrognathus titanus; assembly: GCA_039766575.1. Classification (NCBI taxonomy): domain Eukaryota; kingdom Metazoa; phylum Arthropoda; class Insecta; order Coleoptera; family Lucanidae; genus Serrognathus; species Serrognathus titanus. Next base: position 5,926,200 of record CM077911.1, read on the forward strand.
ATCCTAAAAGGCCAACCATAAGCTGAAGCTTCTGAACTGAATAAAGGGCCTCCCGACTACACGAACGACTGGTCATGCACTTGCACTGATTGTTTTGAATAGCAAATGGACAATGGAAGAGAGATAAGACGGAAAGCGCATAGAAATTTTAGAAATGGGCTTCAGTTGCACATTGTCTAACCAAACTATGAATATCGCTCGTGTTATATAGAGAGTTTGTAGGGAAAGCGCGTATGAAGTTTTTTCGTTACGTTATTGTACGGTTTCATCACCTAAATAAAGAAAACATAAATTATTAGAATTCTATTGTAATTATCTTCATCTAGACAAAACCTTCTTTTCTTATCTATCATAAAGGAATGATAATACCATGACGAAATATAAAAAAAAAATTGAAGTTGTATACACACACTTTAAAGGAATTATATTTTACTACTAATAATTTTTTTTTGTATAAACTTGAGAATAGTAAAAGGAAGCGATGGTTAGAAATCCAGGAGATGGAGAAAAAATTATAGTCGAAATATAATAATACTTTTCCAGTTATAATTTTATGCTTCAGTAAATGTTTAAACTTAGTTACTTTCAAAAACTGTACAAGCAGAGAACTATAAAAACAATAACTTTTGCAGTGATATCACTAAACGGACATTCGGCAAATGGAGCACGTCATCTGTTCAGGGCATACCGAAAGTTATTCCCGTCACGTTGTGAGTACTGCACCGGTATTGTTGAATCGTGCAGTGCGCAAATAACTTCATAAAAGTGCAACGAAATATTCGAAACGTAAATTTCTCATTTATAATAATTTCTCACATGGCGGCGATTCTTGCTAGTTTATTAATTTAGCGTGCGTTAAACGTGAAGCTTATAAACAAGTAGCAATTTCCCTCGCGCAGCAGTAAATTAATACCTCCATTTGTGCAGACATGCATGACAGGACAAATATAATTTATTTCCTGTGGAATATATTACTTCACTTAAGTGAATTGCCGCAGAATTGTTGGGGAAATCGAGGGCATTCGCTATATAATTTGCTAAGACGAATGTAGGTACACATTATGTCGTTACATTTCGCGCCCTTCTTGCGCTGTTTTTGTTCATAAACAACATTTTAACTTTATGCTAATTTTAGATTGCAAACTGCATAATTTGTTCCACATATAAAGCCGCGGGTAGAAATTGTAGGCGATTATTTATTCGTTTTTTGATTTTCTGACTTATTTTGTAATTTGCATGTAACATTCTAAAGAATAAGAATAAAGAATAATAATGCAATTTTTTTAAAAATTCTTTGATAACAAAGAAAATATTCCTAGAAAATTTGAAAGAAGTATTACTATCAATCAACTTTCTAGACGGACTATGGAATTCATGGCATTTGATTCAAAGAATTAGTCAAAAAATAAAATAGGCAAACCATTCACTTCGAACGAGGATAATTAAAGTACATAGACGGACTATGGAATTCATGGCATTTGATTCAAAGAATTAGTCAAAGAATAAAATAGGCAAACCATTCACTTCGAACGAGGATAATTAAAGTATTAATTACTTGCAGTCTTCAAAGACGCCACGAAAGAAATTAATTAGTAACGAAAAGCAAATATAATCATAGTTTCTCTTTATAGGTCTTCAAGGCCTGCAGGGTGTAACAGAGCAAGTCAGCTTTGACTGGAGCCTAATGGTACACCAGAAGGGTAACCTAGCTAGCACTATGCATCCACTGTCTATTATTACCCCAGAGTTATATCTCTAGATATCTTTTGAAGAAGCCTCAATCAAGTTAGGGCCAGAAAAATTACCATCGTGATCGAGGTAACCGTGCAAATCGAAACCAGTTTGTAATTTAACCATATGCTCGTTAGGCTACCATAGCTCAAAACAGTCATCAGAATGGATTGACATAAGAAGTTAAATATCAGGATCCCCGTTGGACCCTTTAAGTCGCCAATTCACCGAATCGAAGCTAACATTCCTAGAGGCAAGGCGAACCTATGACACATGCATAAATTTTACTGACACGCGAACTTATTACAATAATACGTTTACAATTTACAATTTTGCGTTTATAAATTATAATTTTTTTCATTGTAATAACTAAAAGCAATATTTTGTGTCTTCTTGGACAAGTATTATTTCTAAACTTTTGTCCTAGAGCAACATTTTAAAATTCTCTCTTCAGATACAAGGCTTTTGGGATAATAATTGTTCTGAAATGGTCAAAACTTACAAGATTAACGAGATTGCAACTCAAAATGAGGAGTTTTCAAAAATTTGGTTAGATTTGATCTAAAGTTTGGCCAGAAAATCCAAATCCACTGTTTGCTGAAATAAATGCAATTAAAAAATGTTTGGAAGAACATTTGCTGATTCAGTTGACCCACTTTTTGATTAAAAAACAACACATTTACCCAAATTGTGGGCGTTTATCAAAAAGAAACAGTGCCATAAATACAATAGTTCAATAAAAAATTTTTGTAGCAACCGAACATCTCAAGATACGGAACTATTTGAGTAAGTGAGTACTCACGTTCTTACGGTAAACGTGTTCGAGTAGAATTGTGATGAGACTTCCCGAAATCTGTGCATATTGTATCATCATCCACGAGATTTCCCAAAAATTGGCTAAAAATTCCGTATCCACAAAGAATAGGACACAAGGATGTAATAACTATTACAATGATTTTAATGGGTTACGTCCTGGCCTTTATACCCATGTGGCCAAAGAGGAAAAGTGTTACGACGGAGGTTATCTTGGACTTCTTCAATATTTCCGAACAGACATAAACATAATTTCTGCATGAAATATCAGGGTCTTTAAATTCCGCAATGTCTTGGAATATTTGCTCCAGAACTATTTTCTTGATTTAGAACTAACTCCGTTACTCTCCCGATGTATATTTGTCCCCTGCCTCTTACAATAGCTGTTACCATACCGAAATGGCTAAATTTTTGCAACATATTAGTAATGGAAATTCAATGAGATGACAGAGGGGTTATTGGAGCAATGACAGAGGGGTGTTTTAGGGAAAGAAGCAGTACGCTGTATTTAAGAAACAGAGGCAATATTAATTTACAATGTGGAAGATAAGAGTTGTCGGGACGAAACTGAATTATTTTATGGAGTATACAAATACAAAAATTTGATTGCAACGTGATAGCACTTGCAAACTAGGTAGGTTGACGTTTGATACGTGATGGCTGATAACTTGATGCATGCAGCAACTACCGTCATTCTTAGAAACTATAATTTCATAATTTCATTTTTGATTTCACAATATATTTATTATAAACGTAAAGTATAAAACATAAACTATTTATTTGTTAATTACGAAGTTTCGAAGTTATTTTTCTTTCGCTTGCATATAAATTTTGCGGTAACCATCACCTTTCGCCTTTGAATTAATTTATTTGCAACTTTCCAGTTCTCTGATCCTCGTTTTGCCGTTTCTACCTTTGAAAACGCAGCGTGAGAAATTAAATAAAGTATGAGCATTCAGGCAGCCTAAAGTGATACACCAACAAAGCCATGCAATGTGTAATAGTTGTACAAAGAATGATGAATTTCTAACCATTATAAGAAGTCGGACGTCGCGCAATTACCGTCTACGAAAACACTGAAGTGGCGTTTCATGAACGCCATTTCTTTTCCCAGGTACGTCTCTCGTTGGTGTTGTTTTTCTTTCCTACGCGGAAAATACCCACCGGAGGAAATCATCGTTTTCGCGTATTTATTGCACGTGGACATTTCGATTAAGTACCTCGTTATTTATGGAGGTAATTTCGTCCGGGTCAGTTGTTATGTCATATCTGAAAACATTGCCGCAGTTTCTTTCGCTGCTTTGTAACATTAGTATTTCAGATTCTTCTGAAACTATTGGAAGTAACAAATTGAAAATTAACTATATAATACTTAATATTATAAAAATATGTTTATTAAAAGTAAGTTTAATCCTAAGTCTTATTCTCAATTTGTCTACTTCTGTTTCCGAAGTTCTCTGTTTAATAATTGTTTTTCATGACTCTTCAATAAAAATTATTTTATTTTTCTATATCTTAATACTAATACACCCTTTTCAAAAATTTTTGCTACCGTATGTAATCTTTTGATTTTGAAATTTATATTATCTGTCTTGATTCGTAATCTTTACCTTGTCACTTTGCCTAGAAATAGTTTAATAAGCCGGTACTTGGGAAATCAACGAAATTCAGTTTATTGTATAAATTCGGAGATCCTGGCCAACAGCGCGGGCGTTGACCGCTACGAATATATAATTTAATTTGCTTGAAATTCGGATTTATTTTAATTTACCAGACCTCGTTTCCAACTAGTAATATTCGGCTTTGCAGTGCAGGAATGTATTTATAATTCAATTTTGCCCGAATCGCATATTATTTAGAATTTGTTTTAACTAGACGAGTTTTGTAATATGAAGTGCATTTTCTAGTTTCATGAAACCACTGTTCAAACAACGTTTTGTAGCAATCGATGATAATGCTGTTATTGTTGTCGAATGGTGGAATTATGCACCGATTATGTATTGTAATTTTCGGTAATATCGAGTAAAATTTGTATACGTTAATAGGGATTGAATGGTATTTATTTACAAGTAAAAATTTGAACGTTGAAATAATTTTTCTTGCCTCGCTTTGCAAAACGTTATTCGTTATTATTGAAAATTAAAATTAAATCGAATTTTGTTGATTATTTTTTAATGTTTTCATTTTCCGATCGTTTAGCAGAATTTTTGATCACATGTTTAATTCTGCTAAACAATTGTATGATTATTATACACATAAAAAACAATAGTATTTGTTAACACAATTGTAGAATTTATATATACAAATTGTTACTAAAATGAAAATGTGAACATGTTATTAGAAATAAAATAATCGACAGTTAAACACAGACAAGTATGTTCTTGTTTATTTGCAAAATCACGTGCGCCATCCGCATTAAACGGCCAATAAGAAAACGCAAATAATCACACCCCACTTCAAATACTATTCAACAATTTGTGAAAGATGTTAAAATAACCAAATGTAATTTTTTCTAACGAGTTAATAGTTTAATCATTTTCAAATTGTAGAAAACTTTTCATTGCGTTTCTATTACAATGTGTAAAACTTTATACAACAAAATATGAAAATAAAATCTTCACTGTATGTCGCAGTACATTTTTACATAAGATGTAAAATTTTATAACACCGAGGTGATGAAACTTTATCTTCACACTTACGAGAATGTTTTGGTACAAAAGTCAAATTAGTATGGAACTTTTTGCTCCAAAATGCAGCAATAATTTTGCTACAAACAAATGTAAACTTTTTTTTAAGTAGAGATGGAAATATATCCAACAACTGTGCTAATAACTTCTTCACCTCCATATTACATTTTATTGTGTAAAATCTCACTTTGTCATTTCTCTCTGTGTACAGGGATTAATCCACTTATATTGCTCTAGTGAGAATAACTTATAGTACTCTCTCTTTTGTGTATATTAACTACATAACAACTATCATAAATGTTATGTCAAATTTAGTAAATCACAAACGTTTCAGTTCCACGCCAGTGGTTGAAATTGTAAAAATTAAAAACTTGAAAAATAATCTTTCGAAAAGTATTCAATTTTATATTATCTTACGCTTACTCTATTTACCTTGACATTTTATCATTCAATATTCTCAATTTTTTAATTTTTTGAAAGCTTTCAGGAAGCTATTTTAGTAGTCTCCTCTGGGACCCTTACTTTAAAACAACAATATATCAAATAAACTCCTTGGTATCAATTTATTTCCAATTAACTCCGCATTTATTCATTTAGATCAGGTGTTCGAACTTTCTGAACTAATTCCCTTTGGTCAGCAAGTTTTGGGAAAGTTTTGAGTTTCGCTTCGACATAATTTTGAATCACAGTTTAATCTCATTGCGATATTGCAAGCTGTTATTGAACCTGTCCGCAACTAACGATCATGACCACGTGAATAATAATATTACATAATTTTATGTGCGGGGCACTCTGCCGTTTACCGTCGTAAAGCTTAATGAAGCGTCGGTCATCACGAAGCTGGAACTAAGATAGCCCTTCAGACTTCATGATGATGAAAAGTCGTTCCGTTGCGCTGCAATCTCGTACGGCGATGCCCGGAATAAATATGTATAGTATTATGAATTTAAATGCGAGCGTAAAAGTGACACGACGCGTTTTATATTTACCCGTGCGTCGTAAAAACCTTGTTATATATTGTTACGAGTGGAAGTTTACAGAGTACGTTTGAAATAAGGCAAGCACTGTTTGTGTTTGTTTTTGAAATTTTATAAGTTCAAGTAACGCAAAGAAGATATGTAAATTTTTTTTTATAATTAAACATTTGCACAGAATTTAAAATGTTCATAACTTGCGGCACGTGAATACTTTGAATGTTTGAAAATATTTTGTCTTTTAGCCATCAAATCATTCGTTTTTTTAAGTTATGGCTTATTTTATTCAGTCGATTGTCTTAATTGAGTTGGTCAAGGCATTTTTGAAACTCGTTTACACTTAATCTACTTGTTAAATGATATTACCATTCGTTATCTTAAGTACATTTATTAGTGTAATTAGTAGCATTCCTGTTTTAATTTTCTAATTTCTTATACGAGAGTGTTGCCACACACTTAATGGGTCTGTAAACAAGTCTGGTTTTCTCTTGACGGAAACCTGTACGTATGGGTCCACTGCAATATGCATATCAATGAAATCCGTGCGTCACATTCGTCCGAAAGTGTGTTTTCGTCGTGCACACAGAAGCCTTGAACTTGACACTCGACAGTGGGTCGGGGATCCAGCGAATAATCCGACCTCTGAGGAAGATGGACTCCCACTCAGGCGCGTTCGCAGACCTAGTGGAGCTTTATTCTTGCCGCCGAAACGCATTTGTCGACATTTGGAATGATTCCAGAGGTTAAGAGACGCATTTCCATGAAAAGTCGTTTCATTTTCCTTTTCTGCGAGAAGATCGTCGGGCAATTTGATTTATTAATATTTCTTTCGGAGATCTGTGGATGTAACGATAAATTGCATGGCTGATGTTTGTTTAGATAATGTCAATGATTTTCTTCCTTGGAGTGACACACAAAAAATGCAGTAAATTGCTTAAAGAATACAGATGTCTGAACGGTACAATATTCTATTTAAACGTAAACAGAATGACACTAGTCTGTTACATGTAAATTTTACATTACGGTTTTCATAATGCAATTAGAATACATTCGATATTGGACTGTATTCTACATTCAAACGTGGAACTGATTATTGCGCTCATTTCATAGAAAATAAATATTTATATTACTGCTACTACATACAACTAATAAGTTATTAATGCTATCGGAGATGATAGTCTCTTTGGCAAATCCACTATGGATTCTTAAATAAGAAAAATTAAAAAAGTTAGCCGTTTGAGTGAACTCTGTTTCGCTGTAAATTTTGAAAGCTGAAATATAAGGACGCCTTCAGTTGACTGCACAAATTTCTATCATCATAAAAGTTAGCAACTCATAAAATAAGTAAATTTAAATCAGTATGGGAAAGCCGGACGGGAATTATTCCAGAGGGAACTCGTAATAACTTTTTGCACATTAAAACATTAGCTGCAAAAAACGAAACTCGTTACTCAAATGACTTCCTTCAATTTTGTGTAATAATGAAAGTGAATAAATCTCTGCATTTAAATAAATAAGTGATTTAATTTTCACGGAATATTTCATATTTCTTTTGCATTTACGCGAAAAGAAAAGCTAATATATTATTTCTAAATCTAGTGGTTTACATCGTTGAATCTTGCTCGTCAAGATGATGAAGTTAAGTTTATTTTTCCTTTTGAGATCTTAATGGTGGAAAATAAAGGAGTCATGTGTTGTATTTATTCCGCGGTAATTCAGCGAGATTGTTAAAGGTGAGCGTCGTTCGCCGGCATCAAGATTTTGTGTCTTTAATAAAAATCCTAGAGCGGTCTGGTGGGATGAGGTTTCCAATTAGTGAAGTCCCGATTGCGTAATGAAGACGGTAACATGATTTAGCAAATTTTGCTTGAATATCTTTGGAACCTTTCAATTAAAAATTAATTGGAATTAATTAAGACGTACGTGTACCTGTTACTGAATTTAAATTTAAGCAATTTGAAATGTAAAACGCTTCTGTGAGTTTACGTGCCTGCCGCTGTTTTCTAGAACATAAAGTATAAAGTTTTTAATGGAATTCTGTGCCTTGCACCTTGTAGTATTGCCGCAGACCGATAATTCTAAAAGAATTCCTTCCGTCGCTATTTAATTAACGTTCGCCGGCTAAATGTAACAAGCATTTTCTGAACGTTCCGCTATGATGTCGTGCGTGTTATATACGATTGTTAATTCCTCGGTAATTTGCCCCGAACATTCGTAGGCGTAAGATATATAGTCTTGTGAATTAAAGCCACACCCTAATTGAACGAACAAATCAATTATCTCATTTGTGATGGTTTGCCTGCACTGGGAATATTACAGAATAATTTATTTTGGTTGACCGGCGCGAACTGGCTTTAATCCCGGCTCATTTTGTTCGATTTCATTACAAAAAAAAACACAAATTCGGCGGTTAGGGGAGCTTGAGCTTTAGATTGGATTTATTTTTGCTAACTTCTGTTAATTTGGCTTACTCCAATTAAAGCGTGTTTTTAATCCTTCAGTAATATTTATACTTACTCAGTATGGATTTCTCTGGTTTTAGTAATTAGGGCAACGTGTATATAGGGTGTCAAGGTCTCTACTGCAATAATTTTACAATGGGTTATTTTGGAAGACAACAATATTTTTTTAAATAAATTTGATGTCCATTGGCTCTGCCTCAATATTTATACCTAGGCAATAAATATGGGAGGAGATAATGGATCCTACTTTATCAAACCAATAACATTATTAAGTTATTTAAGTTTATTCTCTATTTTCTTTTATTCTCTCATTATAAAAACAGTGTCTGCAAACCTGGTTGAATTTATAGCAGTCGCAGTGTTGAAATAGAAATTTAATTAATTTTAAAAGAACGGTTATGGGATCTAGTTTGGTAATTGTATGATGGCTTATACCTTATTTAAGAAAACACATTGCAAAATACTTAAAAAAAAACCGATATCACAACGGGTCTGATGAATAAAACGATTGCTCTTATTTCAAATTCTTTAATGAAAACTACAGATAGATGATATATGAAGAAAAATGAAATTCTTGATAATTCTGCCTGTAACATAGTAAGTAGCAAGTAGCTAAGTTTTAAAATAATTTATAACAGAAGTAAAACCATATGCTTCATTTGTCTTAATAACATGAAATAATATCTTTCTTAAAATCTCTAGAATTTTCATAGAGTTTTAATTTCTATTTTAAGCAATACACTTTAGAAGGATTTACGAAATACATTGACTTTGAGCTAGTTTCGTGTATTCTAAAACTCTGAAGTGGGTTAAGAAGATTAAGTCCGGGTGTTTGCTTGACAAGCATTGACATACAGATGTCTAAATTCGTTTGTCAGCAAGAAGTTATCTAGGGCAGAATATTTCTCAGTGTTATTTAGAAAATAATTTGGATGCTAATATTTTTTTTTGGAATTTATTAAATATCTATAAAGTCAACATTTTTCTGCACATGTGTATCTAAATAATTTTCTGCTACCGTATAATAAGTTGCGCTAAATGCACATTACATTAACAAAATTCCTTAATTATTAATCATTGGATTATCGATGTGCAATCTCTGGAACGTGTGCAAAGACAGTGTGCTCAGTTGAAACATCAACATAAAAATATTTTAACATACTTAAAATATGTAAAATTATTTTAAAAATAATGATTATCAAATATTTCATACATTTTGAACAGTACCAGAACTTTCCTTGTAAATAGAAGGGAAGAAAAATGTTTCATCAAAATTTAATTTCTTCAAAATATGTTTTCAAAGAGACTTGAAGGTCAATCGCGATAGTAGTTCGAAAGAACAACTGAACTTTAGAAATTCAAAATTCGGTAGTTTTGGTGAAAGTCTTAATGTTTCTTGCGTGGGGGCATCCCCGAAGGAGGAAAGAGTCAGTGTACAATATAACGTTAAGCTTCAGCTTAAATTTATATTGTACATTTGGGCCTAAGTAACGCAATAACAATTGTTGAAATAATTGTTGTTCTGGTTTAAGCATCAGCTTGAACTTAAACTGGTATTGTACAATTGGACCTTTATGTTCTCTGAGAAAATCCAAATATGGAAACAAAAATAAATGCTTACAAAGTAGACTGTCACGGCCTGTTTCTTTTTTGCCGGACCTTAGAATTTTATTCCTAAAGAAAATTTTGTTCATTCAGAATTTGCACATACTATTTGGTCAATAATTATGTGCAAATGTACTTTTTTGGAGGATAAAACATTTTCGCGAAAAAATTATTTTATTTAAAAAAGAACAGTTTGCGAAAAAATAAAAGTGGTGTTATTCTTTGGTCTTTTTTTGAGCGAAAACTATCGAGAAAAAGTTGACAAACTTTCTTTTTAATTAAAATAAATTGCCTTGAAATCAGAAAGCTTTTCAAAACTGTTATGTTGATTTAAATTGACTGAATAGTTTGTGAACTATATGTCATTTTTTAGTGAACAATATTTTCTTTGGAAATAAATTTTAAATGCCAGCAAGAAAAATAAGCCGCTCCTATCCTGACAATATTTTTTTTTTATCGGTGAAATGCTTTATACCATTCCCGACTGAGTACTTATTTTTGTAACACGTTATATTTGTACTTTATTGCTGTGGATTATTGAAATATTTCCGAGAATTATGAGTTATTGCAGAAACACTCAAAGAAGACAGTCTTGAACAAGAAAATTTAAAAGTCAAATTAAACTTAAACTTGTTGGTTTTCAGTATTTTTTGACGTCTAGAAGAATTTTGAATAGATTTTTTTTTAATTTCGTGGTGTATTCTAGAAATCCTTGCAATCAGTATTCAGGTCAGTATTTTATTAGAAATTCCTCATATATTGAACATCAAAATATTCAGTTACTTTCTCTGCATTGCACTGCAATGTCATGTAGTATAAGATAAACTGTCAATTTGACAACATACATATAATAAAATAATAAACAAGTTCAGTTCTTCTGAATATGCTGATATTGTTTCTGTGTATGGGTTTTGCGATGGAAACGCTAAAGAGGTGTGCAGAGAATATCAACGGAGATTTCCTAATAAGCGATAACAATCCGATAAAGTTGTCAACAATTTTTCAAAGATTGCGAAAAATCAAAAGGTCTCTCTTCTATTTCCATATATGGGGAGCTTTAAAAGAAATAGTTTATGCTATCGGAATTCATACAGAATAATTAATTTAGCTTTCACTGAAATCCAAAACGGGCATTTTCAATTTAATTACAAATTAGTTCGTCATTTGAAATTCTCTAGCATTTAATATTCTTTATGTATAATTTTAATTATAGAAATTAATTATTAGAAAATTTTCACAAAAGAAAAATGAAAATATATATTTACAAACTAATCGTAATTTTATTAAAAAAAATCATAGTTTAACAAGAGTGGTTTTGTTTAGTTTCTTTTCTTGTTGATTTAAATTTTCTACAATTTTGAAATAAAAAGTTATGAACGATCAATATCATGCACGAAGTCAAAAGTGTGTCAGGTGCAATTAGAGCAAATTACGATAAGGAGATTAAGTTATCTTCAAATTTATCGTAAGTTTACAAGTTAACAGTATAATTAATTGTTGTACGTTCGGTTCTAATTTATTGCAGACTGTAAATTATAATGGCTTGTCATGTGTATTATTAATTAATATTTCTTACCTGCCCGCGTTAGTTTAACAAAAAGAGATATCGTCCAATCAATCAGTTCTCGATGTGCACTTAATTAAATGATTACAGTGCAAGCAAGAAAAATACGAGTGGTTTTGGAAAAGTAAAGTTGTCAATTAGTCGTTTCTTTGTTGTAAAAAATTAGGAGTATTCGTGTTATAAATGGGGCAGGCAGTTTAAATCGCGGTAACCTTTTTAATAAAGTAACAAGCCAGCGAGAGCGGTTAAATGAGCCGAAAATTCAATAATTGTTACATACGTTACTCTGACAGGTTGGCCGGCGTTTCTTTGCTTTATTTTCCCGGAAAGCGCTTAAGCTCTCGAGCCGGTAGATTCCGCGGGTATTAGTGTGTGCGAATAGAAAGTTGTTCCATTGATCCGCGCCGGTACCCTCCACCACCTTACGCCCGAATATCTTGATGTAACAGCCATAACCGCCGGTTCAAAATTAAACGCCGTGTGACTAATTCTGACGGCGGGAACTCGAGCGCGGTTAACTGTCTTGGGTGAAGTCGGAACTAGTTTAGTTGCAATTATGGCAGTAATTGCTAACTGTAATTAGTAATTGTTGCACATCTTGCCCAAATTTACATTCGCAAAGGCCCTGCAGGCTACTTTTGCGGAAACATTTAGATTAAACGCGTTTTATACCTGTTGGTTACCTAAAGACACCGATTATTGAGCTATTAATGCATCCCACATTGTTTACCAGACTTCAAAGCACTCCTATTCCTATTATATAGACTGTAATAATCACGTTGTGCATTTCACTCGTAATAAGATATGTATATCAAATCAGATTACTTAAATGGATGAAAGTGGCAGTCATTAAAGCAAGATAACATACTTCAGCAAAGTTATACGACAACAAAAGAAATTGGCTATTCTTTAATTACACACTGTTTATTACTCTTGTCATCCGAACCATTATATTTATCAATTTTTTTTTCAAATTCCTCAGTTACTGGTTATTTCGGGAGGAACAGAGTCTAAGGTGATTGAATATCCCCCTTAATTACTGGGTGATTCTTATTATTCTATAGGTAAATAAATCAAACCACATTTTATTACAGAATTTCAAGATAAAGATATGGTAGTTGTAACAACTTCTTTCTACTTTGAAACCCGTGACTCATACCCTGTCCATTTCCTCATGCTAATCCTAAAATCCTTGGCATTGGAAAATTCGTCTCACATGGATGAATCTGAGGGCTTCTGCACCTGATGTTTATCTTCGAACAACGAAACTTCGGCAAGAGAAGAATTAGTGACGTGACTCCAAGAGAGTTCAGGTGCAGCCCATACTTACAAGATCTAAAATTAATTATTTGTTATTATTGTGTTCAGAGTGATCCGTTTTATTTCCTTCGAATCAAAGCGAAACTAGGTGACCATTAAACCTACAATTCACGTATCATGTAGCTAGTACCCCAGGGGCTTTAGTTTTGTCAGAGGTGATTTGATTCTCAGCGCAATTGCTCTCTCTAAGTTATAGGCGAGTGAAAATAGATATCGTTATTTGCTTAGCTTGAAACCGGGAAGATGAAATTGATCAAAATGTGAAGTTTATATATACCAGGTGAGTCGGGAGGAATGCACCAAATGCCGGGAATGGATCTTATATGTAAATATAAGATGAAAAAACCTAATTGTTTGCTTTGCGTTAAAATTTTAAATATGTAGTAATTAAAATTATACTTACAAAATGGTATTTGCTTTGTTTGTAATGGGAATACTAAATCTGCCTTTGAACAATCGTCTGTGTGGTGATGCTCTAAGCTGATCACCAAGATCCACAGACACAATTGGAATTTCTCGTAATTCTACCCCATCAACAAAATTCTTTATTGATCTTTTGTTACAATTGCAATTCCTTACTTGAATTATAATTGGAGCCCAACTATTTGAAACATGTTAATTGAAATTTAGAGATACATCTACGATCCAATTCCACATCAAATTTAAAAGAATTTGACCAACGCAAAATTCCAAAGATATTTGAACAAAGCAATAAGAAAAATGTACTTTTAAAGGGAATTTGTATTTCTAAAAGGAAACTGGTTTCATTAAAGATGAATCCGTTGAGCTTTAATTCCAATATTTTCTTTAACCCTTTTAACTTCATTTGACCATAAATTTAAACGCGATATAGTTAAAGTATATGAAAACTATAACAGTAAGCTAGGTCTCATTTCAGGCAACTACACACAGGACAACACTAAACTTTTTACACCGATAATAAAGAAGTCCTATTCCGATGCCGCTGCAAAGAATCAAATAAAACAAGTCGAAATAAACTTCTTAATTTGGTTTGCTTCACGTTGTTTATTCCGCTGCTACTTTGCCGCCCGTCTCCATTCAAAGTGGCCAAATTAATTTAAAAAGTTCGGCGTTTAGTGCGAGATCCAATTGATGTTAATAAATTAATATGCTTAGGACGAATTAACCGAACTCGGCATTAAAAGTTTGAACGTCGACGTTGCAATTAAACCATATTCAAGCCGAAAGTGCTCAGCTCGGTGAAGTTGTTTGGTATTCAAATTCAAGGCGGTCGTACAAATTGAGCTCTTCTCTTTATTTTTTCAAATAAAAATCGAAGCGGGAACAATTTTATGAAAACCAAGGAAAAATTCTGTTTGTCATTTAATTATTTTACTCCAACTTCTAATGATGATTAGAAGTATTTGACAATTTCTACCAATTTTTTTTAATTGCAACAGCAGTTCTTAATTATTTCTTCTCGATCGGCTCACACCTTAACATTTAGAAATCTCTTACTTCTTGTTTAATGTAATGTAATGTAAGTTTTAAGGGGTTTCATATGTAGTTATATCATCACTATTAATCCAACTTCGTACCTAAACCTTTGAATTAATTGAAAATGTGTTGTTTGAAACTGAATATATTGTGAAGTGCATTGTTCTGTCTAACTTTTTCGCCTCAAGTGATTACGTAGTGGCTTAGTTTTCATTTATGGTTTGAATTCAGGCGCGAGTTATATGAATTTCATTGAAAACTTTTGCAAACTGCAGACGGCGGCGGTAATAGAATTAGTGTTTACGTAATTCTCCTTGTTAAGTTTAATTGATAAGTTGGCCTGTTTATATTCAAGATTACTAATTTGACACGGGATTGGCTTAATGCGATTCTAAGTTGAATGTTATACAATGAAAGTCTCGAGAGAAATCTCTCATGCATCCACCTCATAGAATTCGAACTCGAAGGCAGAAGCGGCAAGGTGAGGGATCACCACGAATTTCGCATTTCTGTTAACCCAATATTAGGTACGTTTTATGTTGTTGCACATAGTTGGTGTACGTTCCCTCCACCCGCGGGGCTCTGGAGAGCTGAATAAAGTAAGAAGTAAGCAGTAGAGTAGAGTACTACAGATGCTGATTGTACGCGCGTCACCTTCCCCGACGCCGCCCACAAATCAATATTTGGTGGCGTCTCGCGCTGTATTGATATCAGATCTGGCGGAGATTGTATATTATATCGGATTTACGTGTTCAGATACATGTAAGGATGTGGTTTAGTGTCAGACTGATTTACTGACTTTCATGTGCCAATGTGTTGAGGTTCTTTCTTTGCCTCTTTGCAATAAAGTACGGTTACATTCAGATTTTACTGGCTACATTTGCTGAAATGAATGTTTATGGAAATGCAAATCATGAATGTAGATTAGGGCTGACAGTTTTGTATGGAGTCCAATTTATCTACAGACGCATAGTATTAATTATCGTAAAATGTTAAAGCGCTAAAAATACTTCCAAACCAAATCAGTATTTCGTGTTCATTCAGAAAGAATTATATAATAAAAAAATTGTTGACTTAAAAGGGAAGATCCAAAAACATTTAGATAAAGTCATCTGGGTAATGTAACTGTCACTTTATCTAGTGAATATTTTACGAATATAAAAAATAAAAAAAACATTTGGTATGGTTGAATATATTTCGTCTTATCACAACATTGCGAAGGTTCTAAAACTTCTGAAAGTGTTACAGAATAATATATTATAGTATTTTATTCATCGCATCAGTATTTCGTTAATTTCATTAAAAACACAGAAACCAACATGTTCAAAAACATATTTGCTATAGTATGCATAGTAACTACTGCAATATGTAAGAGGAGTCTAACTACAGGTAGTAAAAATTCAAGTTTAAACAAGTTACAGGTCTAGACATAAAATAGCATCAGATAAAGGCCAACCAATGTAAAGAAATCTGAGAAGTTACTGGAAACTTTGTTAAGTAACTAAAGTAAAAGGAGGACTCCATTGTACAGCCTTCTAAGAAGTTATTGCTGTCTTTCCTAGCTGAAACCCCCTTAAAATGTAACACGTTTTGTTTGCATTAAACGAGTAATTTTTTCAATGTTAACTGCACTTTTGGTTTGCAATTGAAAATGAAAAATGGATTGAATAAGGAACATCTAAAAACTGGCAAATTGAACATTTTTTTTATAGATTTCTTTAGTGTCGTTGGAAAGTTTGATTCAAGACCTTTGGAATTTCAAATTTTGGGTAGCTGGACCCGAGAGCGCAAATCGGGGGGTATTATTCTGTACGTCATTCAAACTCCCCCATCAAGCCCACCTAAGCGGTTTTGAGTGATTAGTAATAAGTTTTTGTGCTTTTAAGATATAGCAACTTTTAAAATTCTCACACTGTACCATGAAATAATCAAATCCATATCAGCAGTTGCTTAGTTAAACTTCATTTAATTTATTTTTGTTTAATAAAAGATAAATAAAATCGTTGCTTTATTTTCGTTATGTATCTATCTATCTATTACTTGTAACGATCGTTTTAAATTTTTAGTGTCTTGACCCGAATTGTCATGATCATAAAGAAGGTACGTCAGATAGGTTTTTGCTTATCTTGAACTTCGTTGTTTCATATTTTATTTAAGCACGCTGTCTCTTGTCATTCTGGGGTGAATAAAATATTAAAAGCAGCGGTTGGAAAAATTTGCTTATTCAACCTCTAAATCACAAGGTGAAAAAGCTTAAATTTGTAATAAACGCAAAATATTATAAAGTGAGAATTTTTCTTCATTTTATTAAGGAAACACTTCCATAATATTTGGTTTGGTAACTGTGATAGCAGGAGTAAGTTATAAATCGCTTATTTTTAACACTATCGAACGAGCTTTGGAATAATTTTAATGGAAGTAGTTTATACCATTGTCAGTGTTCGTTATTTTTTTTTATATTATATTTACTATTACTTTCTTTTCGTGTACCTACGAGGCTTGTACTGTAATTGTTGCCTGTTGATCTGTAAAAGCCAAACAAAATAATTTTCTTACGTCATTTGTGAGCTATTGGAGAAAAAATTATTCACCTTCAGAATTTCATGGAAGGCTTTTAAAAGTAACAGTAAAATATAGACCAAAAGCATCTAACTGGTGAAAATATTTTTAAAATTAATAAATAAATAACGGAGAAATAAGCTTTTAAAGTTGTCATGTTTTAAGCAGGAACGACTTGCTTGTGACGTCACTTCTTCGCATAGCTGAAAGCGGCTACTCTATTACTCAGCTGCGTAAAGTTAACATTTATTCAACTTGACACGTGTCTTACATTGTTTGTTGTTTATTACCTGTGTATTTGCATTAGAATGGAAGTGGGACTTGTAAAGCGTTAAAGTGATATTTTGCCGAATAGGAGAAATGATGTCACGTCGCTAGGAAACTATTGTCATAAAACGCAACTTTAAACTTATAATTTGGCCATTTTTATAGATATTTTAATAATTCTTGCACAGTCTTACATCAGCTTGTTTTAACTTTATTTCTTTTTTCTTAAAAAAACTGGTAAATTTTATTTTCTTTACTTTTACTTCTCTTTTGTGAATAATTTTAGTAAATGTGAAGCCAAAAAAAATTCACCAATTTTTAATTGATTACTTTAAAAGTAACATCAAGTACGTGAACTTTGACGTCTTAATTAAAAGTTTGATCAATACCTCGCGAGAGCAAGCCATTAAAGCCAGTCACTAGACCGTGTTTTTGATTTTTATTTGCCGTCGCCTTAAAAAATCCAATTACTTTCTTGGCGAGGTAACCGAGAAATAAGTCATCGGATATCCACCTGTTCCAGCCACCGCAACGGCACAAAATTTTCCGAAGATTGATGGACGCCACACATTTAAAAGTAATTAGACACCGCCAGTGTGTGATCGATGATTTAAAGCGTTGATGCGGCTCTACGTTTGTTCGTTTGTACTCGAAATAAAAGATGTTGCCAGAACAGAGAATGACTTTGAAGTACTTCCGTTTGCAAAAACCTGAAAGGGATTATAACTGAAGACCACAAGTGTCACGTAGCACATCAATTACGTTTATGAATCTAGGAGATGAAATTTTATCGTTTTATTAAATGTAAGAAAACAATTTTCAGTAACATCTAATAAAAAAGATTTCCTCTTAAATGGTTTGTTCAGAAAAGTTAATCCTCTCAAGCAGACATTTAAGAAGGCGCGAGATTCAGAATCTATAATAACATATAAACTGCCGCCCCTCGAAGAATGAAAGCGTCGTTTGGATATCCGAAAGGAATTATGAAAATGATAAAAAGAGATCAGAATATGCAGGATTTGATTCGGTCGTATATATTAAAAACATAAATCTTTTTTCCTTTTCCCCCATTCCTCTTTCCGATTCTTTTAATAATATTAGGTATTAACTTCTCGTTATATTTCCATTTTTTTATGCCCGCTCAAGATTACGCGGCCCTCAGACCTACAGTCGGTGGGTATAACGACTGCCTGGGCAGTGAAATTCCAAATAATCTGCAAAACTCTAAATTAAATTAATGTGCGGAAGTTTACGAAGTTTACGTTTTCTAAATTGAAATTAATGTTAATCCGCTCACGTAACCGAAGCAATATATTACGGGTTGAAATTTACAGGAAGAAAGGCTCTTATTCAAAAAAAAGGAGATCTAAAAATATTTATTCATAGCTTTCTTTCGTTTCTAAATAAATAATAAAAGACTGTGTTAAAGATACTGAGTGATATTTCTGGAATAGTTTCATGTTAATTTGCGTTTAGTAAGGTATTCTTTAATTCAGTGATTCTAGGCAAAGTCGTAATCATAATTCATGGCGCTTACAGAATATGGTTCTCATCTCCTTCAAAACTATGAATGTGAATGCATCCGAATTTTACTACTTAAAAGTGAATCTAGGATGTTATGAATTACTTTTCTGCTTCGAAACTACAAAAATAATATCCACTATGAGTTTTTCTGTATATCATGAATTATAATTCCGATTATTCCTTATGTAACATTTTAAATATGTTTTAGTTACAATTAGTTTACATACTACCTATAATTGTTTGTTAATATCCGGCCAAGCAGCTTTTACTTTGGAAATACGAACAAGCCCCAATGTTCTATGATAATAATCATTTCATTACTTACAAAATTATCATTTCTAAATTCCCTTAATTTATTTATTATATTTCTAAACACTTAAAAGATGCTTCTTAAATTTTATTGTCTCCATCATTGTCGCAACTTCCTACAATAGTCATTTTGATCTGGATTTGTTAAGTGGTAATAAAATATCATAGTTGATACTTAGCTTAATTATTAAGAAATTCAAAACTTTTTGTTTTGACAATTATAAGAGATATATGATGTTTTTCAGCAATGGTTTTCACAAATTTTTTTATGAAGGTGTAGCTTTAATAAGGGATTTTTGTGCAGTTTATTTCGGGAAAATACAATTCAGTAAAAGTTAGTATTGAATAAATGGAAAATTAACTTGAAAGTTTTTCGGAAACTTATTTACTGTCACTCTATCACTTTTTTTTTAAACGCACTTGATTTCTTACACAAAGAGGCGCATCTTTTCAATTTTTAACACTCCCACTCGACTCTTTGGTTGCTGAGAGTTCCATAGCTGTTCGAAAAACTTCAAATTTTTCTTTTGGAAGAGCTTTGGTAAAGATATCCGCCAATTGTTTAGTAGTTGAAACATGAGAAATTATAATTTTTCTATTTTTTTACATGTTCCCTTACACAGTGATATTTCGTCTCTATATGTTTAGTGCGACGATGAAAGACTGGATTCGATATCAATTTTTTTGCTGCCGTATTATCACAATATATTATTGTAGGTTCTTTTTGCTTACATCTGATGTCCTCCAGTAATCGACGTAACCAAACAACTTCTCGAGTTGCATCGTGAATTGCAACATACTCTGCATATGTGGTAGAATCAGCAATTACTCTTTATTTGCGTGACAACCATGATACAGGTCCTCCATTCAGGATGATCACAGCACTACTGATACTTCATCTAGTATCTTGGCATGATGCATGATCAGCATCGGAATATGCTACTAATTTATTTGTAGTTTCAGAACATACATGCAGTACCCACTATGTAACGCAGAACGCGTTTACCAGCTTCCCAATGCTGTTGAGTTGGTGTATCCAAGTATTTGGATAACTGTGCAACTGAATATGCCAAGTCAGGTCGTGTAGCTACTGCCAAATACATTAGAGACCCAACAAGTTGTCTGTAAGGAACATCAACTCTCTTTCCTTCGGTAACTAACGTTATTCCAGATACTGAGGGTGTTGCAACTGAATGTGCTTCAGACATACCAAACTTCTCAAGAATAGTTTTTACATATGCGTTCTGTACAAGTCGAATTGTTTTATTCTTGCGATTTCGAATGATTTCTATGCCAAGATAACATGTTGCTTCAAAACTTGTGATTTCAAATTCCTTACGCATGGTGTCAATCAATTGTTGAATGTCTTCTTTTGATTCACCAATGACTAATCCCACATACAATCCCACCATCAGCTTTCCTTCTTCTCATGAAGATTATTTGACTGTCTTTGACCTTTTGCAATTTTCCTACCATTCTGCAACATCGTCAGCGAATTCTTTACAAATTTAATTTCGATATTCTTCGTAGTTGCGGAGCCTAGTGACAATAAATTTCGACTCAACTTCGGAACGAAAAGAACATCTGTCAAGGTAACTGGTCCTCCAGATAACGAATGGACTTTTACAATACCTCGACCTCTTGCATAAATCGTGTCCTCATTGCCGACAGTAATCGGAGAAGTGCCGTCTTCAATTTCATCCATTGTAGTTGTATTTACTTCGTGTTTTGGCTTTGATTTTTCACGTCGATCCTTTTTCTTTGGACAATCACGACTGAAGTGGCCATGTTCGTCACAGTTGTAGCAGCGAGAATTTCTTTTAGAATTTGATTTCTTTGTTTGACCGCCTTTTGCCTTAGTGTACAGCACATCATCTTCGGTGTTATTATTACGCGAAGCTTCCAACAATAGCAATTGCTTCCGTAAATCATTGAATTTGAACGTTGCTCCTTGGGCTGCCTGTAGAAGATAATAATAATAATAATAATAATAATAATGCGTCTTTATTATCCGTTTAGAGAGGTATACAGAAATATACTTTAGTACAATACATATGTATAGTTTAAACGGACAATCTCAGAGCGAAGTTCAGAATCGTCTGACAACCAGACATTCTGCTCTTCCACTTAACTCTGTGAGTATTGGCTCTAATGAAGATTACTCTCTGCTTAAATAAAATTCACTTCACCTTTCCCTTTTGATCTTTCTTTTAATGAGAAAAATTGAAAACAAGTCACTGTTTAGCGAGATACTGCTCGCGAAACGAATTGAATTTTGATGGTAGACCTGTTATGAGCTTTGATACAAGTAATGTATCTGCGATCTTTTCATCAGCTGTCTTCAGACGTTCAACAATACCCGAAAGCTCAGCACAGTAACTTGACACTGACTGACCATCATTAAATTTCAAAGAGTGTAGAGCTTGTGCTAATACATACTTGTTCGCTTCACTTTTTGGTTCATAAAGTGATTTTACTTTTAACCAAATTTCATTTGAAGTCAAACAATCACGAATGCTTGCGTGATCATTATCGTTAAGACCCCCTGACAGTACGCGCTTTGCTTTTGCATCTAACTTTCGCCGTGCTTTAAATTCGTCTTTCTTTATCTTTTCTGGACATAATTCTTCTCCCGACACAACCTCGTAGACTCCAACGCTTTCCAAACAAGCAGTCACTTCAAATTTCCATCTAGGATAATTTGGCTTTGTCAATAGAGGAACACGGAGTTCTTCATGTGTTGTCATCTCTGACTAAACTTGATTCAGAGCAAACACAAATAACAACCAGAACAAGACGTCGTAGACTTTTAGTTTTTCACAAAATTTATTCAGTACTCCTTAGAATCGCGCTAGAACTGGGCCCATAACCTTTTGTGCAGTTTATTTCAGGAAAATACAATTCAGTAAAAGTTAGCATTGAATAAATTGAAAATTAACTTGAAAGTTTCCCGGAAACTTATTTACTGTCACTCTATCACTTTTTTTTTTTTAAACGCACTTGATTTCTTACACAAAGAGGCGCATCTTTTCAATTTTTAACAGGGATGTATGAAGAAAGGATTTTTGATCTTTAGAAAATAGAACTCCGATTATCCGTGTTCATCAGGACTCAGCGTGACACCAATAATTTAAAAACACCGAAATATATTTTCACTACGTAAAAATGATGTATGTAGTGATGACGACAATGTTGACGTCAAAATAACGAGCCGCGTGACACATTCAACACTGTTGACGTTTTAATGAACGATTTTGAGAATTAGTTAGATAGGTACTGAAGAATTTGATATTTTTCATATGAGAAAGTTGCAGATCATTATTAAAAACTATGAGAGGATTTCAGACTTACTCTATACGAAAATACTACCAACATATTGTACGCACAAGATTCATCAAGGAATTTGCAGGGGATTCACCAAGCACATGTTATTAACTCGGCACGGATAATCTGCTGTACGGATGATTATTTTTTTGCATGCACGAATAATCCGTCGCATATATAATCCGCGCACGGATAATAGGGGTTCTACTATACTATGGTTCTCTTTGGTTTAGATTATGCACATATACTTAGGGAATTAGGTTCGTGGCATACTACTTCGTATATGTTCCAAGCCGTCAAACGTAGGTCACGAGAAACAGAGACTTTAAAATTCTTGTGTGTGGTCACTAGGAAAGGAATAAAATAGAGGAAGCTTAGATGGCGCACTTCGAATATTTACGTTCTAATCGATAAAATGTTTATTTCTAGGAGAATAGATAGACATGGATAGACATCAGTTGCCATTTGCGAATTTACACGTTCAGTTAAACGTGCATTTGGGGACTCGTACACTTGCAGCAATTTTCAGTTGGTTTCCCCAATTCAAACGCAAAATTTTTTTGATGAAAGAGACTGAGAAAAATAAAGTCCTGCTTCAGTTACTCCAGAGAATGTCGAAGCTGTGAGAAAGATGTTGGTTAAACATCTGAAAGAAACCTACAAACAAATAAACAAATTGAAGAGACTTTTAAGATTCAATCAAATTTGCAAAAAACTTGTAGGGTGCCTCATCTGTTGAAAATTCAACTCGTAATTGCAAGATCCTCGTTTAAAAAAAAATGAATAAATTTAGTAATTATTTCTTTTATAAGAAGAAACGTCGAATATGATTTATAGTGTCTCGACGTTCCCCCCAAACACGTTTCATTTATCTGCCACAGCATTATTGACCTGTGAATTTGAAAAATGTGCTTTTGATAAGGTAAACCGTATAACCTTCAGAAGCATGCAGCTTTTTTAATTAAACGTATCTAAAATTTATACGGGCGTATATATATTATTTATTTTCTCCTGGCTCGCTAATGATCCACGTTTCGTAGTCTCGTGACGGTGAAGTTTTTGCCACCACCGCTCTTCGTGTAAGGGCGAAATTATCGTCGCGTTTTTATCGCGCAACTTGTGAAACGTAATGGCACCAGAATAGAAATAACTTCTGGAGTTATTACGTTGATGCGAAAATACATTTGTTAAACATTCCGCGCCGGCCGTTCGTGTTTATCTGATTACCGGGGCGAAGTCACGTTAATAGCGGGCGACACGTATTATTTACCCCTTAATTTATATAACGCAGGCCGGCACAGATTAGTTGACTACGGCTAGCGTAAACTACTTGATAAATTGGCTTCATGGTTTTAGTCTTCGTAACACCGACGTTAAAAGATTATATGTATTATAATAATGAAGTAACAAACAAGCAAATAACACTTAATACATTTTTCTTTTCAGCACCACTGTATATATTAAATATATACAGCGGTGTTGAAGTAAATCGATATGCTAACAGTGTTCTTGTTATTGGTTGACAGAGAATTCCAAAATGCTCGAGTGACACTAAATTATATGAACACGATTATGCCTTCCTGTCGTCTTTATCAGTATTAACGTGAAGACTGAAAGCAATGATCAAATAGCTTGTGTCACTTGACGAATAGTATTAATTAATCAAATTTTACAAATGAAAAATACTTTAAAGTTTCAATTGTTTGCAATTCATTTCCTTTATTTAATGAACTTTGAATGAGTAAGCTTCGTGCTTTCATGTTGAATTTGAAGTCAATGTAAAGGAGCGTGTGTACATAATTTCCTTGTTTTGTTTGCTTGCGATGTAAAACGTACAGGCAGTTGTGTCAACCTGAGGTCATGAATACGTTCTCACTACAAAAAGAAGTTGCACATAAACGAAGACGTTAACGTGGAAAAAGAAACTAAGCCTGGCATTTTATGGGTAATAAGCGACTTCCTGACCTATGCGCACAATCAATATGCATATGACTTTCCAGGTCCCATTCGACCTGTCGCCAGCAGAAGATATTACGGTGGTTATTACAAGGATTCCTGCACGTAACACGAACATTGCTCTACTGCTTTATGAATGTTTTATTGGCTCAAATTAAATTTCTTAGGTAAGATACGGCGACTTCGATGCGCTGCTTAAGGTGTAGCGCAATTATAGTTGTAAATTCGTTCTTATATGTTAGAAAGACATTCGGACCGGAGATGTGAGAGAACGAACCTATTCATGCAACTCTTGTGACAATGCGTCACATGACCCTTAACCTGAACTGGTTTACGGGAGCAGCTATTCTGTGGAGTCTTGATTCAGAATAATGTCGGATTGAATTGGAGGACCGTAGGGACCTACTGCTTTCCAAGTGCCGGATAAGAGAAAAGAATTGCTGGCTGGGAATTCGAAATGGAATGATAATACTGCTTTGTATTTACTTCTATCGCCTTCTCACAATATAAAATAAATTGGATATTTTCCTTTATATATGTGAGAGGCTCTCATAATTTGATGGGATATCATATTTATGAAAGGTATTTTCTCGTCGTATTAGTCGGTGGAGAATTTTTTGTTGGAGAGATAACACCGCTGAAATACTTGGTTTCGCTACGTTTGCTTTTATTTTATTGCCAATAGATTTTATTTTAGCTTACAAAGTAAGTTCTTGCAAGCTCTTACACACGTAATATAATTTTACAGTAATGTTAAGAGGCACCCACACGCACGTACGTGTCAACGAGCGTGTATGCGATGGGCACCGTTTATAATTCAAAGTCTGCAGTTAAGAACGAAGACTGTATCAAATTCACAATGTTACAGTAAATTTATAATTAATTACAGATAATACATATATCACTAGTCAGAATTACGATTTTACGACTCTGGTTTTCAATGTATTCGAAAATAAAAGTATCAATAAATAAAAGCGAGAATTAGTATTCAAAACAAAACAAATTTAACTAAAAACTGAGACTTCTGTGTGTGCTTTTTGCTAAAAGAATGAGGTCCGTGCCCTTTACGTATTCTAAATATCTAATAGAATCTATAAACCCGGACAATTTGTAATAATCCGCTTCTTGATTTGTATAAAATTAATTTTATTATTTATACACGTTTTCTTGAACAAACCTAATTTTGTTTATTATTAGTATTTTCGACTTGGAATAGTGTTAATAGTGTTAATATAAAAATTGTATTACAGAAGAAAGAACCAACCAAAAAACGAATAACAAAATAAACAAGTACAGAAAATGCGCTGGTGAAAATTTCATTTGATCTCCGCACCAAGCGCCACTATCCGGCGTTCCGGTGCACAAATTGCAGTGTCATTATCTCAAAGGATTTTTTAATTTTCAGTTATGTGATACAATTAAAGTCACGAAACGTGCTTTAATTAAAACCACGCGCATCTGCGTTTTAACACAAATGAAAATGTGAGTTCTATTCATGAATGAAGGACGGTTTCTATTTTCTGTTCGGTATTTATACTTCTAGCGCATAAATATGTAACTAAGTACATTAACACCTTCATGTCGACATACTTTGTTGCCCGGGCAGGATTCCAAGTCAATCTACAATTCCCACATTATTTACGCCACGTATTTATTGCAACCGTGCGGTGGTTATGCTTTAAACTGCCGGAATCCTGAAACGTTTTCGCGATTAC
Source organism: Serrognathus titanus (assembly GCA_039766575.1). Taxonomy (NCBI): domain Eukaryota; kingdom Metazoa; phylum Arthropoda; class Insecta; order Coleoptera; family Lucanidae; genus Serrognathus; species Serrognathus titanus. Next base: position 5,952,468 of record CM077911.1, read on the forward strand.
CTGTTCAATCTATTATTGCGAACGACTTGCTTGATGTTTATTAAAGTGTTAACGTTTACTGGGGATGCATACATTTATATCCCGATTAATTTGCGTTCGCGTATTTGACTCTCTGACCCTCTCTAAAATAAACAGGTGGAAACAAATTTCGCTAGAGTTTACTAACCTTCGGGAATGTTTACCCGAATACGTGCAAACAAGAAGATAAATTAAAATTAGAATTATAAGAGACAGTGGGTCAAAGTATTTCCGGAAAGGTCAAGAATAACTCAAAGTATTACCTTGTGCACTGAACACTAATTTATAGTGACTTCATTATGTTAAAATTTAAGTACTTACTTAAAAATTATAGAAGTTTTTGGTCGTTAAACAATGAATGATCCGGATATGTACGAAATAAAAGTAATTGCCTCATCGAGATCTTACTGTGTTCGGAAATAACTAGTTCCATCCACTAGCTTTTGGTGGAAAATTTCCTTCGTGAAATCAAGGTCGGATCATAGGGAGCGTGAAGCGAAGCACACCGGCATGACGGCGGCTTCTCCAATTTTATGGTCACGCTGTGAGCTTAAGAACTCGTTCCTAAAAGCTCGCTAGGGTTGCTCGGTCTTTACGGAGCTTTACCATCTCTTGTAAGGAAATAAAGAAATATGCCACCAGGAAATAATTATACTCAGGCGGAATAGCAAGCAGGGGAGAGGACTGGCTTATAAAAAGATACGCAGGGTTATGCAGATAAAAGTCGGGAAGTTTGGTAATTCTGGGATCAAAGTAGAGACAGACTTCTGTATTTAATGTCCGTCTGACATATTATAATTCAGCCGACGTGTTCGTTGAGTATTGAGAAAGTTCTTTTATGTATTATTTGTTTTTAAGCGGCTCAAGTTTGTAAACGCTTGCATTGTCAAGCATTTTATTTTTTATCTTTCTAATTTATTTTGAATTTTGTATTACATTAAAAATCGAGATTGATTTGGAATACCTTTTTCTTTTCGTTTTTTAAAGTTTTGAAGTCTGTTGTGTTTCTTTATATAAAGTTGTTTTATTTTTCAACGTTTGGACTTCGTTTAAAAAATCAGACGATCTTAATTTTTCGTTAAAATTGTATAGGGCTTTCACAATATACTCGTATGCGATCTACTTGAAATAAACAAAATCTTTTCTCTCATTAGTGCCATTAGGGTTAGTATAGCCCGAAACGGTTGGCAACGGACTTGGTTCGGCAACTAGAGGTGTGGGTTCGATCCCCACTCGGTGCATGGGAGTTATAGTGAGAGATAGAATTTTCATGAATCGATTTATGTTCGGATTCATAACGGCTCCTTCCAACTAGGTTTTCTGTGTTTCCCCAGTTTGTAAGGTGAATACCGAAGAAGAGAAACTTGAGACACGTCAGGATGGGTATAAAGACAAAAAAATAAGATGTAGCGGACCTAGGATAAAGGTAATACAAGGTAGCTTGATGATCATTTTGGATCAATTGAATCAAGACAAAAAATTAAACATCTCCATTAAAAAAATTGTCGAAAAGAATCGTTTATTCAATAAAATAGTTGAGAGGAGATTAATTTTTAATTCCACACACATTCCGACCTTACGGATCCTCATTCTATATGGCCACAGGATTCCGGCGGTAAGCTGTAAACTTATTAATTAAATTTCTTGTAATAGCTTTCTTCAGTTATCAAATAAGTTAAGGTACTCCACATGAGGCCTTTTTCGTAGTCGCTATTTATTTTTATGTTTTCATTCAGATCTCCTGTTCATTTCGGTTTTCATTTCATCTTTCCTCTTCGTTTTAGTCAAGTTTTTCTCTTCTTTCATATGGAATCCATTGGGGACCATTCTTCTCATCTGTCCATACTCTATTTTGAAGTAGAAAGTTCTAGCGCCCCTGTCTGTCTTTAATCACGTCTATTGTGTTCTGGAGGATAGCTATTATTTTCCTCAAAATTTTTGAAATTATGGATTTCAGTAATATAGAAAAAACCGATATGGATTGTGGAGAGAGCGTAATAGAAAACGTTTTCTCCAAAAACCATTGGCCAACGTGCAAGCTTTTGCGAATATGATTTAGCACCTTAGAGATTTCGAATCCCTTGAAATGAACAAGAGTGATGTTGGCCCTCAACGTGAGAATTTGAAAAAGAAATTTTACAAGGAGTGAAAAATCGGCCCGAAATCAGTACCTACACAACGTTTATTTTGACAGAGTATCATAATTATTACGTTATTTTCCTGGTAGCCTTTTTTGTATGGGGTCATGTGAAATTACTGATTATACTTCTCCAGTTGACACAATTGAAGAGAGTTGTGTGAAAACAAATTCCTTAAGTCTATTTGTAAATGATTAGTTTAGAAAGTAAATATTTTTGCTAATTACAGAAATTGACCCATATAAATTGTGCCATTTCCCAATCGGAATCAGAATCAACTTGTCACACTGTCTGACTGAATTTCGATCTCTTTTATTTTTTATTATATTTTGTAGTTTATGAAAAATTGCAATAAATTAGTTTTTAAAAAGTATCTCCGACGTCCATTCAATTTAATTGGCGCAGGCAGTAGGATTGAAGAGTTGAAGATCTACGAAAGAAGTTTGTGACTTCACTGTTGGCCTTCAATCTAAAGAAACCTACGGAAAGAAAGAAGAAACTCCACAGAACCTGAGAAGTGACCTGGTCAATTCCAGAACCCCAAAATTCCGATTCGTGGACCTAAATAACATTAACATTAAAGCATTACCAGAAAAAACTGAAATATTATTAGGCGATTTAGTTTGCAAGAATTTCTGCATGTGTTACAAAAGTCATAAATCAAATGGTCAAAATAAAACCGCAAAATCCAACCAAATAAACTCAGATCATTTCAATAAAAAAGATTTTCTTAATAAATTTGGAACTCCTTTTGAAAATCAATATGAATATTTTCATATGGAAAACCACGCTGTCTGACTGAAGTTCGATATCTTGCATTTTTTATTATATTTTGTACTTTATAAAAAACGTGCCGCACAGCAAATTCGTCAAAATCAAGAAGTTTTTGAACTGGGCTTGTTATATACGGCGGCGTAGATTCTATATGCTAAGGGTGACCAACATTTAGAACAATTTTTTTAGTTTTTTTAGAAATGGAATTACCGTCTATTAATTTTAGTCACAAATTAAATTCTTCCATCTTCTAATCCAAATGATATTCATTCAGAATTATCTAAGGTACCTACTTGTGTCATGCCATATGTGACATGATACACATGAAAAATCTCAATGACTCAGGGCAAGATCGAGTATTTTGCATCTTTGTAATATCTACTGTCAATGTAAACAATTTGTACAACTATTAAATTCAACCTGTGTAGTTCACGAAAATATAATACGTAGATTCCGTGCTTCTTATAATTAAGTGCAATTAATTGTAGTTAGGTTTGTTTAAATAATATATGTATATGTTATATTTAATCAATTATTGAAACTATTTTTTCTTATTTCGAGTAAAATTACGAAAAAACTAAACTAATAGGAAACTCAGAATGAATAACGAAAAACGTGTCGAACTCATGAGACAAAATAATATACGAAAATATTGATAAGAAATTGTTTCCTCATCAATTACTTCCGTAAAACAAAGTGTGTTATTCTCCCTTGACGTTTCTTTTTCTATTCGCGTCGTGTATCCGATATTTCCCCCGATTGATATTCTCTTTCTTTCTCTTCCTTTCTTTTCTAAGCTGACGGAATATTATTGCGAAGCAATCAAATTTAAAGCACATAAATCAAAAGCCATTATCATTTGCCTTTACTTTAAGATCTTTCATTAGAAAATTGTAAAATCTTAGAAAGCTCAGACATGAAATTACTCCAAACTTTACTATTTTTAATTCGGTTTCGAATTTTGCAAAAGAGGAACGTTCCTAATATTACAAGAAATCAAATTAGGGGAAAAGGACAATTTCAGAAATTATTAAAAGTTACTATTTCCGAAGAAACACGAAAATGAATTGGATTAAGACAAGAATTAGTACAATTGAAGCAAAATTAGAGTCATAATGAAGCAAACGAATATGTTTTTATGTATATATGAAGAAAAGAAATGAGAATAAATTCGTTAGAATACAAACAAAGGGCCCACTAAACGAATCTGTAATTACAAACGATTAGAAAAATTAAGAAAACTCATCGGAGGCTGGAGCAGCATCTTCTCATTCCGACTTAATGAGCTCATTCCCGACGAGTGCGTGCCATTGTCGTCTTTCTTTCGGGATTTAAACAAATAAGGGCAATTACATTAATTTTGATTACACCTTGAGGATTATTTTGGAAACTGAGTTACGTCGAGCATCAAGCTCGCTCCTGCATTATTGATGGAGGAACGGTCGTGAGAAACGACGTCTGCGTTTCCGCTCTTGGTGTTTGCGACTGTTGCGATGACGGCTGATTCGAATGCCTTCCCAGCATGCCAAAGGCTAGACGCTCCTTCGCCCCCTTTATAACACTTGCATATGATGATGGGTACGAAGGATGATTTATTTTTCTGTCGCATCGCGCATACAAAGCTCGAGTGATATGAGTATTGTAATCCTATTTGCTGTTCCAATGTTAATTCTATTTTGATACAAAACGAGCTTGAATAATATAAGTTGATATACTTTTATCTGAAAAACAGATACGGATGTTTGTTAAAATAGATTTTTTTAATGAAATAAAAATAATTTAATTAAATAAAGCTAAATAAATAAGTCGTATTTCACAATCAAAATAAAATTTTTGTAATGTAAATAGGACATAATTATTTTGTTATTTCAAAATATATCTTCCCCTGGTTTTTCCTGCGTAATGAAATTATTTATCTATGTTTACTTAGACCATATTCACTTTGTAATCAAAACTGCATACATTCCTTTTGAACGAAAAACACAAACATGCAGCGGCACAAAAACACCGAAATAAATAACGATCGTGGTGAAAACAGCGCTTCGCAAACACAGTGTAATTTTTTGTAAGCGCTTTCCGATGCTATTTATCGTGAAATCCGGATTTCGCACGTAAAACTAACAAAAGTCGTCGATACTGGATGTTTAAAAATATTTATATGCAGCAGTGCGCAGAGCTTCCCCGACAGTAAACATAACATTTTCAGGATGACATTTGAAAAAAAATCTATTGTACTTCCTGAAAGTTGTGACATTTTAGACAGGTCCGACTACACCGTTAAGTGATATATTGTAAATGCTGGGAGCCCAGAACATACGAGGAAATGAAAATTCTCCGGGAAATACGAAACGAAAACACGTTGAAAGTTATTTTATCTGGGACGGTAGGTAAGAGATACTAAATATACAGTTATGGGAGGAAACCTAATTTTGTTGTTTATTGTCTGCATAGTCTGAATTTATTTCGGGTAGAGGCACGAGGTTCAGCAGAATCTCTATGTACATTGCAGAACCCTTTGTGAAACAACATATAAATTAAAGTTGAAAATAGCTTGATTTACTTTGCATTAAATTTTCTTACGGTAAATGTGAAAATCTCGGTACTAAGATGAAAATTAAATAGACAAGTGAGTTGCTTTTTCATTTCGTATAAATTATAGCTGCACGCAGTCCCTTTGATCTTGAAACTTAATTAATTGCTGACTTTAATATGCCTAAAAAGAATTTTCATTTTTAAATAAATTCTACGAAAATTCGCTAAGATAGGTCAATACCTAAAATGAAGGTAAGACAATGATTACATTACATTAACTATTTAAAGTTCCAATTCACTTGTGATACTTAATTTTTTGACTTTATTTGAGTACTGTTAATCGTGGGTACTGCAAAGTTTTTGGTTGGAGCTGCCGCGCCGGTTACGAACTCGTTTTCCAAATATGTCCCACACTTGTTCGGCGGGATTTAAATGCGCACGAATGTCCGTTTTGTCAAAATATTCGCTAACGGTTCGCATAACATGTGGACGAGCATGTCATGCAGAAGGACGAAATTGTTGCCGATGAATGGAGCAAATGGCATCGCATTATCAGCTAAACATTAATTAATAGAGCGTTCAGCCGTCGGGGTTCTATTTTCTACAAACGCTAGGCTCAATATACGTTCCATCCTCGTTTAAGCCGATCTGTTGATCGCAAATTAAAGCCAGACTTATCCGTGGACAACAGTGAGCTCCATAATTCTTTAGTTGTTGACGGGCAAATGTTAAACCTTCAACGCGATGAGCCGCTGGAAGCAAAGTTGGACCTGATTTCCTGGTTGTCATTCCAAGTTCTTTTAATCTCCGGCGAACGGTTAATGCAAAAATATGTATTCCACGAATATCTTGGTGGTCTTCGAGCACGAAGTTACAGCTATTGTTATAAAATGGTTATCCCGCGAGTCCATTGAGCGTGGCTTTCCTCTCCCTAGTCGTTTGGTGAAATTACCAGCTTAGTAATAATCGGACTTCGGATATTTCGGAGGACCTATGAAAAGTGCCCATTCATTGCGTAGCCATGGCAACGCTACGAAATAAACGAAGTCTGGTAATGATGCTTACGTTAGCATCTTTCATACTTAAATTATTGGTAATGTATCATCGTGTATTCTTGCAAAATGCCATTGCTTTTAGGAATATCAATATCAGATATCTAAACAAAATAAATGTTTGTGTTGCAATGTAACAAAATATATTCTAGATAGAGTTGAAATGCAAGTGAATTCCAATTTTGCAAATTTTCTTTCCTCATTCTTTTGAAAGGAGCTTTATTAGCTTTGTAAAAAAACATTTTTTGTCGTTTTATTTGTAATTATAAACAAAACATGCTACAAATGAATGAAAGAGAAAACTGGGTGTCCAGAATTTTTTAAACAGGAATGTACATGTAGACATCGAATTACAATCGTACATTATTACTTAAAGTTAGTGTTAAAAAATAAAAATTTGGTTATCATGCACAGCGTTTCTAAATCCACATGTCAAACTTAAAAAGATTTTGATAAGTGCTTAACTTGCGACTTCGACAGATTTCTGCTCGCCCCCGCAATTTTCGCTAAAGTGGTGCAAATTTCCAATATTGACAAAATATTGCTTGCAGTTTATAAGCGACACAAAATTTAGCCCTTAATTGCGTCCAATTACTCGAGTGACTGGCGATATGGTTTCAAGGTGCCAAATTACTTCCATCCCGTTAAGTCAGGTCTCAAGGTCTAGTTTGCCAGAGTTATCATTTTACACGAGTTAAAAGTTAGGCCAGGACGGAACACAAGTAATTTAAAACCGTTTGAATAGACTGATAGAGTTGAGTTAACTTCCAACAACAGGAAAACCTGCTTTGCTTCTGGAGTACTCTTTTATGTACGCGGACATAATATCTAAATTGTAATGGCTGTAGTCGTACTGAATTTCCGTAAGATTCAATTACGTCCGTTGCACACAAAACCCTTCAAATGTACGAGCTACAATCGGTAGTTACAGTTGGAATGTCCTTGTATAAGTAGACATAGAAAAAATATATTTTTATTAATAATAAAGAAATGTGCATGTACGCCCATAATCGATTTGTGCATTCTTAGTTTATTGCTTGTAAGATGCCGTCGTGAAACGAAACTATTTCAGACAAAATCGACGTAAAACTCTAATTTTATTTTCTCGTAAAAGTTTTATGCTTGAAATTCCGGAGAGTAAATTTAAAATATTGTTTTTACCTATCTGCAGGTCGAGAACTCGATCGCTCTTTCTCGCTCCTTATACGTCGTAACGTACTTTTACAGATTCCTTTAGTAGGTCCTTAGCGTTTCATATATCATACAGTAAATTTTGAAAGACAAATACCCCGTGGATACTCTAACTATAGGTTATATTTATAGAGAAAGAATGGCTCGTAAATTTTCAAACCGTATATATCCCATCCTGCCGAGACTATCATTGAAAGTTATTCTGCTATATTCGTCTCTTGAAACTTATAAATCACAATAGTTTGAAGCACCATTGAGCCACCAAGTTAAAGTGAATCTTGTCCTTTAAGTTAAGATAACTTTTCGGGGTGCATTAAGTCTTTTGCTTTTTGTTTAACGCCGAGAGAGAGCAGCTGGAAATTTATATCTTTGTTAAAAGTTAGATTACACAATTTAAATTGGCGACGGCGCCGGCTTTTCGTACAGCAAAGTAGTGGGACGCTGATAGGTTAATATATTTTGTCTTTTTTGTAAAAGCAGCATTGTGTTATTTTTGATTTTTCTGTTTCAGGTAACATTATCCTTTACATACCAAACACATGGACGCTAAGGAAAGATGGTACGTTACACAATAACTAGATGAAATATTCAAAACTTTATAAAGCGTTTTAACTGAGATTTAAAAAAAGCTAATACATTTACAAAGGGATAGACGTCCGGGGACTGTGAATGCTAGTTATGTCACCCGAAAGGAAGCTTCGTCTATGCTCCAGTCCCAATCAGGATGTTCACGTGCATAAGCTAATCGTTGTTCGCGCTGAGTATGCGACGTTTTTTTGCAAAATACTTTTCTTGTAATCTTGTAGTTTTTGTTAAAGTTGTTGCAACGTAGGCAAAGGCTCTTGTTTAAACATCCGAAGCAGCACACGATCCTCTCGAGTAATAGTTCTTCGCTTTCGACCACTCCAATGGATGTCGTCCACATTTTTATTTTCTTAATAGTGGTTGGCATCATTTAACGCGCGGTCGCGACGAAGCTCAGTTTTGGTTCTCGGAGGTGTAAACACAAAAATACGCTTCCATACGTTTTATGATACTTTTTGGTTTACATTTTTTCAGTCAGGCCATTCTGTGGCCTCAAATTGAAAGTACCCTCGCTGTTAAGAGATCATTAAAGAATACCTCGTGAACTCTAAGCAACAGCAAATCGAGAAACAATATCTATTTCATATGATGTTCGCAATTAAAAAGAACTTCCAACTTTGTATAGACTTAAGTGTACGAAGACTAATAATTAATATCACCTAAAGCAATGCACTTGGTCCAACGTTCCTTTCATTGCCGGATGCCCTCTTCAAAATCATTTTCCTTGAGGTAGTTTAGAGCGCGTGTCGTGATCTATTCCAACTCCTCTCATGACCCCCAATGATGATCCTTCCTTCTTGATCATCGTCATAAAGAAAGTCAGATGAGCAAATAGGGTGGATATTATAACATAGTGATTCGATCTTGGGCGAAGAAGTCCTTTACAACAATGGCTGTACTTTCTGTACTGTGTCTCTGATGATTCTTATTTTTCTGCTATGAATCTAATTGATACATGACGGTCTATTGATAGAAGTTAATCCACTAGTTTCACATTCTCGCCCTTTTTTGGACCTCTTTTCTCACTTGTAAACTGTTACAAGTTTCATAGCAGAGTCATTCAAAAGAAAGGATTTCTGAGTTTTACTAACTAATTTCATCATGGTTCTCTGTTCTATTAAATCTATAACGCAAATTTTTACAGCGGACGCGAAACTGCTTTGCAAAATTTGACGTTTAACTAATTAAATGAAGTTCAATTGTTTTGAAATTTGAACTCAAGGACAGGACAAGCACGCGAAAAATATTTCAAGCCTGTTCTCGTATGTGCCGATGGAATCTTGAAGAGAAAAGACTTCTTTAATAATGAGCATTTATTCCTTTGTGTTTGGGTTTTCATTCCTCCGTGTGTCTTTTCTTAATCTCATCGGTTTCTGGTCGATATCTCCAGAAAATGAGATCAAGCAAAATAAATAAACTTTTTTCAAATTGAAAGGCAACATAAAACAACAAAGTGTGAAGCGAATTCATATAAAGCCAATGGCATCGTACAATTTGGTAAATTAGTGGTGATATTATTTGGAAGAGGACACATAAAACTAGAATTACAGCTTAGTAGGCGTTTCGTTCTGTTTTACGTCAGGCCAACGGTTTTTATAGGAATCCCAATAAAGTAAAACGCACTGGTATGAAACGAATTATTACATTTAGTCGGTTGCGACCCTTGTTATTCTTAATATCATCCGAGACAGAAACAGGCAACATATCTTTTTTTTTTAATCCGAATGCTACATGATAAGGCATGGGGCAGTAATTCGTAATAGAGAAAACGAAGGATTTCTGCTTTACTATTTCGTTTAAGTCGTTTACTATGAGGGAATTTGGATTTATAAAGCAGCTTCGGCATTATAAAATTTAAATGAAAAGAGAATGTGTGCAACGTAGAGATTTTTTCAGATAAATACTTTGATTGATGATGAATGGATGTGCAGCATATCTGTCAAAGATGATAAACACTCTATTTTCGTGTTTTGCCCGCTTGTCAATTAGCATACGCTTCAAGTAAATACATTCGGTTTCCGCAGGGAATTTTTATATTCCACATCACCTTACATCAATAATTCATAGGGGATGCGCACGTAGAGAGAGTATAATGCTTATTTTAAATTATAAATTTCTCTGAGTTGTATCTATTCCAACAAACACCTTGACGTACTGAATTAACTCCCTATTATAATTATAGAAGCGGTTCATCACAGATTTCTCTTTTTGAAGTTGACGGTGCAACATCTGCCGGGCACATGTCATATTTCGTGGTGGTATTGTATTATTACAGACTTACATAATTTTTAATAAAAATAAACGTACCTCTCTGTGAATACCAGCATACACAGGATGTGTTATGGGAATTAGTGTTGCATGAATAAATTGTTTAAAGGCGTGCTTTTGTAGTACTTACAAATTTTAAATATCAAAACTTAAACAAGACAATATCAGTAACTTTACATTCGTTGTTAGTTTCTGGTTATTATTCTTGCCTTCAGTTAAGGTTTATGTTCCGTCTGTTAACTTATCTATGTATTAAGCCTTTTATTGACAAAAACTGCAATAGACTGTGTCCTCACAGCTGGATGTTGCAGTTTTTATCTTAGCCGTGTATGCTTCAATAAATATCTTCTTTCCTCTTGCCAATTACGTGGACTATTATGCTAATACATTAGGTATTTAGACGTCACTTCGCATCAATGAGTATAGTAAATTGTGGTGACGCTATTTTCCAAGTTGTTACAACAAACAATTCTCTTTTAAAAACTATCGGACGAATAAAATTTATTTATCCCAGTAATTGATAACATTACACAGAATGTCGATTAATCCTTTAAGTTAGCAAACGGGCTACAAAGCGCTTTTGTGGAACTACTCGATAAAACTAAAAGCGGAGTTCGCGCTGACGACAGGCCACTTCAATTTAACTAAAACCCGAACTGACCAGGAACTGGAACTTCTGCGAACAGTGTGCGGAAACTTGCGCATCAAAATAACAAGTTACCTCCGCCGGGCGCCATAAAATCCCGCCACTATTAGAAAAACAGACCGGCGATTGAGACGAAAGCAATTCCCCGTGACAGATCACAGGTCGTCCTGGTCGGGATACGCGCGAAACCAAAGAGATGCCGACGTCGAACGGCTGACACTGATTGATGCAACAGGATATTACGGTAAAATGTGGTAAAATTGAACGACAATGCTTAGATTTGCGTTGATGTCGCCAGATATTGACGTTGCGTTCATATTTGTGTACTAACGACCGACGACGAAGACGTCTTTCGCCAAATATCGACGACGGTTTTTACACTACATTATGTTTATCACTGAAATATCTAACTAAACATAATTCACTTTTAAACTGTAAAAGAATCTACTTTCGCTGAACCTATATCACCGCGTACATTTAAAAGACATTAGAATGATATAATATCCAAGCGAAATACAAAGTGAGCGATCATAAATTTCGTCATATTTCAGCCGGAAAAATTAACGGGGGTGAATATATTCTTGCAGCAACAGAAAATTTTCCCAAAATAAATGTGCACATATACACTGCAGCGGGTGTAATGTGGCAAGAAATGAAATTCATGTTCCAGAAAATATTATAACGTTTTACTGTATACGTAACGAACCAGACAAAGTTAAAAATAGATAAAGCAGATTGTGAAAAAAGTATCCAAAATGATTTCAATCAACTATAAGAGCAATGATGGATGAACAAAATGTATCCCAGGGGCGATGAAATGTCGATTTCTTAGTTTCGGTTTAGCTCGTTCTCATGAGAATTTAGGATAATGTTGGAAGAGAACGAGCTTGAGCTCTGGTGGAAAAGATTTTTCAAACTCTAATAAAAGAAAGATTAGAAGTCTTAACACAGACATTACTATACATTTATAAGTGAATCGTATAAAATGTAGCCTTTTATTTATTTAGTAGTTTAAGTACTATATTTGGATGCATCTAACTAGGATTGAAATTTCCACTCAAATTTTGATAAGCCAAATTCTACCAGTCTGTGTTTAAACATGTTATGTACTTTGCGCAATTCCCCAGTTTGTAAGTGAACGAGGGAGGACGAGAACAGTTAAATTATTAAAAAAACGTTGCATTAGCAACACCCTTGAGAGTATGGATGGAAATTTATTGTTGCCTCTATTTCTGGAACGGATTTAAAGATACAGCAAGGTTTTACTTAAAATTAATTAAAATATTAATATACACTAAATAGTGTTACATTATTTCATTATTTCTCAGAAAATTAGGTAATTGGCAGATTTTTCGTTCTCTCGACGTTATTATTTTTTCCAAATACGACGCAATGGATTTAAGGTGGCCATTGACGCGTCCGATTCGTGAAACGAACGAATATATTCGTGTGTGAAAATGATGTAATTTCCGAACAATTTCTATAGTTTTGTATGATAGCTTCCATCATTTTCGCATATGAATCTTTTTGCTGGAGCTACAATTTGATCGCCCGAAAATGGCCAGAATAAACGCAACCCACTGACGCCTTAAGTGCTTACGAACAAAAATTGCTAAGCAATCAAAATATTGCTTACAATCTCATCGCCACTGCTCATCTTGTAGTCGTATGGAAGCAATCCGGGCGCCTGACGAGTGCTGTTAATCGAATCGCCCAAATATCGCCTGACGCATCAATGGCCACCTTTATTCATGTTGTCCGATAATACATAATTATATGTTTCGTTATGTTTAAAAAAAACGTTGTGTTGTGTGTATAAATTTATAATTAAGCTCGCGTTGACGTTTCCTCTTACGAAATTGTCATCACCCACGTTGCTTAATGTTAAAATAACTAATAAAACGTTACGTGTTAAGTGTTCAGAAATGTGAGCTTTTATTTTATCACCTTGGAAAGACACATGTCATGCATTGTGACGCGGCAGTTTTGTATGGAGGGATTCATAAAACTGAGCGTGATTGTCTGCAAACCGAGCATTTGTTGCCAAGTGGATGCATACATTTGAATTTTTTAATTTTTAATTTCTGTAACCAAAGGATCTTCGAATTCCCTATTTTGTTATTAAACAGATTAATTAACAAATTATTTGGAGTATCATTTTCGATTCTCACTTTCTTATATTTTATAGATTCTTTTCCAGCTTGAGAAAATTAAAAAATCATCCCTTGACTTATTACTTATTACATCTTAATAACACTGATTGCGATTTTACAAAAACAAGCTCGTAAATACAACAAGTTACATGATTACCGTCTTTTTTCTTTCTTGAAAATCTGAGTCAATCACAAACAACTTGCACTCATTCTCTCTCGTGTTTTATATCCTTCATATTGTGATTCTTCTTATATTGTCTACCTCCATACATATATTAAAAACAAACAGTTAATGAAAAGTGAAAAGACACCTCTATTTATTGTCACACAGTAAACGCAATGCTTTAATGAAAGATTAAATTAGTCCTTGTTCTTTTAGCACAGCATTTAATTGTTCTATTTATCAGTAGTATCGAATTAGCCCAGATTAATTGAACTTTGAAACTTGAATTAATCTGCCAGGTTAAAAAAGAAAATTCCGAGGGTTTCTAACTTCGAGCGTTTCCAAATTTGCAAGGCCACCAATTTGAGTCTCCAAGCTCCCTGATTAATCCTCGTAAGCAGCAGACACTAACTGTTTATCCCCTGGTGCGTGATAACGATTAAACGCGTAGTACATCCGTTAAATGTTAAAGAGATAATAATTAGAGTGTGTCAGGACCGGGTGCGGATGATGTGACAACATAATCAAGCCTAATGAGAAATTCAATCTGCACAAGTTCGTCGCGCACCTTTAATCAATACGCGCTTTGCATTGTTCGGCATAATTTAAAATTTTTCGAAAACGAAAGTGAGAGAGATTTTCGAATCGTTCGTTCACCGATGGGCGCGATTAAATTAAAAATAATAAACAAGTTTTTGGAATGTGTTTTCGATCGGAGCGTTCGTTAGGTAGGGAAACTGAAGCGACGCCGACGCTCGAAGTTTCGCAATGTTGTTATGATGCATACGAGGCTGGATAACAAGAAAGAAATAATGAACGCCAATTCTGCCGGCACTTTTGATGTTACGGCTTCCAATTTGGAAGTTTTTTTAACGATGCCGACGTGAAAGAAGAGCTCACCGAATCGCATGAATTGATTATAGCTACGAGCACTTACGAATAAATATGGAAAATAAAGTTTCCCTTCGACTTCTCAAATTTGTCAACAAGATTTTTATAAATGTGGTTATTAAAACGCACTGTTTCAGTTGTTCACCTGCTGTTTCAACTGCAACTACAAGTTTCAAGTGTTAAGGAATTAATAAATATAAGCTATAAATATGTTCTAATTTTAGAAACTTCTAATATCTGAATGAATTATTTTCAGAACTATTAGTAATAAAATATAAAATATATATCTCACACCTTAAAATGCCGTTAACAGTTTTTAACCTGAAACAAATCTCCCAGGTTTTCAACAACGAGATTGCTTTCTAAACACTTTCAAAAAGCTCGATTTTGTTTGAGCAAGCACCAAGCGGCCGTGGCGATCTCTGTTTATGCGGATGTTTGTTGTGTTTTAGCAGTCACAAAGGATTTTAGTGCAGCAAATTAAATAAAATACAATTAAAATTTCGTACAGTTTTACAGTGGGGCGAAACGTGTATTTACAAATTAGCTCCGGCCGGCATGCCCAAAACAATGGAAACGTACGCGTACAAGTTAAACGCGGACAACAGAAATATACGTTTCCCGCGGAAACACAAACACATTTCCCGCTGCGTCTGAATTAAATGTATATCTGTGGGATACGATGAAATTAGGCAACTGTGACCACACACTTCAACCGGGCCGGATTTTTTAAACTGCTAATTTTGTTTTAATGAATATTTAAACATTTCTTCCCATTTTCCGGCATGTTTTACGAACACTTAATTCGCACGAAATAAACCGAAAAAGTTGCGTCCAAATTGACGAGGAGATTTAGATAAAACTATAATCTACATGTATTTCCATGATACTAATATTTTTTAAAAGATTCACTAATATAAATGCAAATGTGGATAAGTTTCATTACGGAGCGCAGAGCCACTCGACTATTACACCTTTTGCTTCATTATATTTAACACTAGAGATTGTGAAGATGTACATACAAATTTAGTTGAAACGTCAACGCCAAATTTGGCTGAAAAATTATTATCTTTAGTGAGTATTTTGAAATGAAAATTATGTGTCACGTCGGCTTTGTGATGGATTATGGCCATTTATCTCTTTAAGCCGAATGTAGTTTTAATCCTGACAGTTGCATTACGTAATAAAAACGTTACTGCGATTTTCACATTTTTATAATGTTACATGAGCTCGAACTAGCGGACCACATAATGTCGTTTGGTCCGGTATATTGTAATATAACTCTCTCTCATAAGGTGCTGTGGGGTTATCCATTGGAAAATTTTAGGCGTTCTCGATGGATCAGGGTAGACGGGTCCTGAAATGAACGTACACTAATGCTCGTTCTTCGAGTTCCAAATTCAGAGGCCACCGAGATAGTTATTTATTCAATGTTTCCGCGTGGGTGGTTTATTCGGTCGACCGGATTCGAGACGTGTTGCCATTGTTTTCGATTTAACATGCGAACATACCTCTGGATCAGGGCTCTTTTCGGATCAATATTTTTGTGATGTGTTTTCAAGCTCTTCGCTTTCATTAATCGCGCGAGAAATGTGCAAAAATTTACCGCCCACAAACTCGTATTTTCATAATAAAATGCTTTCTCTGGAAAAACGAAAAAAATGTTTCTTTGTTGCCAAACTAAGAGAGATAATCTCATTCTAAAACTCACTGATCAAAAGACATACATGTTTTGAAATAAACTAGTAACGAAGGCGATGTTGCAACCTTATTACCGAGTGCGCTTTAAGTTCGATACCAATTCAAGTAAGTACTTCAAAAGATCAATAACTAAATAGATGACATACATGACATAACTTTTATAGAAGATAACAAATTGGCCAGCAGATGTATATTTTTATGAAAAAAAAATGGTTATCGAATACACTAAAATTTTGTGCTGCGTGAATTTTATAGTAGTCTCAATAAGTCAAAAACACCTTGTATAAATCACTTCACCTAAACGTCATTTTTTTTAATATATGGCGATTTGATCAATCTGAGTTACGACGAAAGATAACAAGAGATTAGCAGTAGTTCGGTTCTAGCAGGATTGCAGTCACTCCTGCAATCCTGCTAGAAACCATATTCATTAAGTTCGCAGTCGCGATCAAGAGCCCTTTAAGATGAGATAATTATAATTAAGATAAAAGTCACGACTGCCTCTACTGTCGACGTTTGTTCTCCATGGCAGAAAAACTTCCTCAGGGCTGCTGCTTCTCGTTAGTCGATGAGACTGCGTAAGTATGTCCGTTGTAGTATTTATAGTGGGGTTAGTCTATTAAGGTTAATAAGATGTTTCCAGAAATTGTGGATGTAACAGCCAGTATCACGGTTTAAATTATTTGGGTGTTTGTAGATTGTAGAATTTTAGGGTTGAGCGGGCTAGATGTTTTTGTTGGAAAATAGGTTTCTAGTTTGTGTTCATCTAAACCAGAACCTAGTACAGCGTTCATGTTCAGAAACACGAGTGCTAACAGATAGTTTAGTTTCACCGATGTCTACACGACCATAGGAACATGAAATTTGATACACACCTTCGGATTGTAAGGGGATGTGGTCTTTTCTGGAGGGTAAGCGGTCAGAAAACTTTGGTATGGGTAAGTAAATGGATTTGATGTTCTGCTATTTAAAAATTTTGTCTATTGAGTTCGTTGTTATTGTAGTTGTTATTATGTAGGACTTGCGTAGCGTGGTTCAATTTAATTCAATTTGAAGTGAAAAGGATCCTAATAGGGAATAGGACAAAGGCGCGGCTAATTAGTGAGTCAATTGTTTTTGAGGAGGATGATGGTATGAATGTGCATTCAGATAGCGATCCGTATGGATCGGTTTGCGATACACAGAGTGTCCTAATCTACCATTCGGGAAGCAGCTTACTAAGATATCGAGGAAAGGTATTCCAAAGTGACATGAATGTCAGGATGTTGAAAATTTAGGAGTTCAAAAAAGTTGTTTAGGGAATCCTTACCGTGTGGCCAAATTGCAAAATTGTCATCAACATATCTGAACCAACACGTGGGTTGTTCGAATGCCCCCATAAAAATCTTCGCTACTATTGAGGAGAGATAAGAACCCATGCCTGACACCAGTTCGTCAATATTGATCATGAAGTATGAAAAATTTGGAGGTGAAACAACATTCTATTAAGGGAATAAGTCTTCGGATTGATTATGGGCTCTGAACAGTTGCTGTATGATTGTGCTGGTCTCGAGAAAATGAACTACATCGAGATTCTACATGGAAGCTAACCAGAATGTCCTAATGGCCTAAGGATATCTCGTTAATTTTTTGGACGAAGTGCCAGGAATTTGGGGATGAAAATTTCACTTTTCTCTGCTAAAGGTTGGAAGGTGTGTGCTAGATATTTGAAGACTTTGTAGGTTGATGAGTTGATTGCGTTGACTATGGGATGTAAAGGTGTATTGGTTTGTGATTTTAGGTAGACCCTTTGTGCTTCTGGAGGGATAGAAAATTTTATTAAAGCCGTTACGGTACGTTCTATACGTGAGGTTGGTTTGCGTCGCAGGGGTTAGTAGGCAGAGTGGTTTAATAGGGTATTGATTTTCTGGTCGTTTTCTCCGCAATCCAAAGCTACAGTGGCATCACTTTGTCTGTAGAGAGTGGGACTATGTCTGGGCTAGTTTTGGTTTTCAAGGTTTTGAGGACTTGAAATTCAGTGTTGTACAATTGGTTTAGGCTGTATTTTTTGTACAAAGACTGAATTTCAAAGCCTCACTCTCACGCACTATTATTTGTCATCGCAGTTGGCCGTGACTTTAAGTCAGTAGGTTGGTATGTCAAATAAGACAAATTTAATTTAATACGTCAAATTGTGCCAATTTAAATTAGATAGGCTTTCATTACATTCTACAATGGCAAATAATGCGTGAACAGTTAATAATGACAAATGAAGTTCATTTAGTATTTTTATTAGCAATTTGTTGTCTGTATCTGGCTACAGCAAGCTCATTTGTGTACTGAAAATAGTGGAAATAACTTCAGAGAGTTGCTATGATATTAGTTTACAATGCACTTTCAATAGCATTTTTTTAATTTTTGTTTCAAATTCATTAGATTATCTTGATAACTAAAAAGTTTAATTTTTTCACATATTTAATTCTTATTTGTCATAAACTGTCATATAAACTGAGAATCACCCTGTATATCGAAATACGAAATGTATAAGATGAACGGAAAATTAAGGAAAGGCGCAAATAACCAGCAATATAGAAAATGTAGTGATTTTTAAAGTTGATCATAAAAGTTTAGTTGTAATTCATATATAATTTTTATCATAAAAAAATATGATTTTCAAAAAAAAAAATGATTTTTACCTTTTGTTTTATTTTTCAACTGTGAAAATTCACACGAAGGATTTTTTGATGCAAATAACCGCCTCTGTTACTTCCTGGTTTAGAACAATTTTTCGAACACGTGTATTTTTGATAACATTTTTGCAGCTTGTAAAATTATTACAAGTGCTTCTTAATTTATAGAAGATTGATTAAGAAATGTTAATTTGAAAGCAAGAAAACTAAATGATTTTAGAATTGCATTCTTTTCTTTTTCGCCTGCGGTTAGGTTAGACAAACTAGTAATTGCAAAATTCGCGTATTAATTAAAATCCTGTCGCAACGTGCTCTCGGGGCTACGTTTCATTAATTAGAAGTTTCTTTCGAAATTTTCGCCGACAACTGAAAATAACGGACAATAAAAGTACTCCAAAATAATTGATAATCAACAAAAGCTGTTGCGAGGAAGTGCCTGACAGTATAATGAATGGCCCGTAATGCTCGGTAATTTTTGACGTCGAGTAACATTTTAGCGATTTTCGAGTATGGCCCGGAATTTTAATGTCGCCGGATAATAATTTATCACGAAATTATTTGACTCTTAGTGAAATTGGGACGAGAGTAACGCGAAATAAATTAAGTAGAGCGCCGCTATTTATAATAAGGGATTTGCCTTTTAATTACCCTTAACGTCACTCGCCTTCAAATTTTCCAAGTAAATTTCACTCGAAACGGAATGTTGTTCATAATGTGTCGCTTCAATTTGGAAATAATTTTCGATATTCCGCGTGTTAGGTGCCCGTGAAAATTAATAAATTTAATTAAGCCATACTTCGACGAAACCATCGGCAAACCCTTGAAACTTATAATTGCTACTCTGAATTATCTTTAAAGAAGATGTTAATTATGATAGTTTAATCTATGGCTTTCATCGATTAGACTATATGGAAACTTGCATAAAGAAGTCGACTGCTACGAGATAATTAAAAAGACAAACGTCTGTTTTCGCGATATTAACTCGAAAACAACGCTTTATCGCTCGATAAAATATACCGAACTGTTACTTAGTTAATGAAGTTCGTCGAGATAAACTATATTTAATTAGCGAAGTGCATATTGGAAACGAATTAAAAAGATAAATGTCTGTTTACTCATGGTAAACTCGGTTGATAAAATCAATGTGGAAAAGTCGGCAACCAACGAAGAAACTATTACAAGTTTAATTACTTTTAAACTTTTTTCAGGATTGTAGGAAATTTAAAAAACCTTTATGTTGCAATTTCAGTCTGTCATAAAAAAAACTTTCAATCGTCCTAAGATGTCACTGTTCAGGTACTTCTTATTATTATTGCTTATGATTATTTAGCACCCTTCAAATATAAGCCTATATTAAAGCCAAATTCATTATGCAGTATTAATCAGAAAAAAGGAGCAGTAAGCCTTTACCACTACTAAGAATTATATCACAATTCTAATTAATAGTTTTATGTCACCAGGTTCACCACTACCTAATGGCCATGGATCAAATTTTATTTATATTCATATGAATTAATCGTTCAGTATTTTTAGAAACAGAAATAATTGTACAGAACGCAAAACAAGATGTGTTAATGTCAAAACAATAATAAATTAAATTTTTGTGTCATGACCAATGATTCCATGTGTGTATTTATTATAAAAATAAAATCCATATTCAATGAACGGTTGTTATTTAGATTGAAATATTACACATACGATTATTGTTAATGCCACCACATTCGGAGAAGCATACGCTCGTTGTAACTATAAGTCAAGCGTAAATTTACAATTTTCAGAAGCCATTTCACCTTTCACCGGTTCAATTTCAATCAGAACATTTCATAAACTCACGCTTATACTTTATTAACAATAAAAAGAGACTCGATAACAAGTGAGTGCACTCGCGTTTTATTACGTTGGACGTGCAAACTTTCCGGATGTTTTTTCAAATCCGAATTTAACTTTCGTCGGGAGCGGAAGGCGACAGAAAATAAATCTTCGAGAAACACATTAATAATATAATCGCTGTTATTAAACCAATTAAAAGTTACTTTAGCTTATTGAAGCCGGCACGGTCCGTCGTCGGAGAGTTCGGATATACACAAGACTCGGACGTGACGTAAAAAGTTTGGTGTCGCCCTCTCGTAAATCAATTTATTTGAACTTTTGACCTCCGCTAACAGTTTAATACTCTGTTTAATAGATGTTGGTCTCAACATGTAATTACACGATATCATAGCTTCCATAAACTATTATCTAACAGATTTCGCCGTGAAGAAGTAATTGACACTCTTTGTTTGAGGAGTCGTAAAGTTTTCTCATTGACAAGGAATTTTTCATGAAAAGAAACTGTGTAGAATGTAACATTTTATGCTTGAACAATCTAGTAAATAAATTGTTTGAGTTTTGTTTGCAAAAGTTTATTTCTTTTAAGAACAAAAGTTGTTAACGTTAGGCACATTATTTTGATCAATAAGGGTTGATGGACGTTTACTGTTCTTTGGTATAAAACAAGGAAAAGTAATCAAGCAAAGTTGAATTTAGATATAATATGGTAAATTGGCTGAGACACTTAGAATTGTTTATATATTTTTCTTGTAATTTATCAAATTTATTCTACTCCCCATTTTTTTTGTCGGAATGAGCCGCGCAGTCACCCTTATATCAAAAAGGTTACAGAAAAATTAAATAGAAGCGTCCTTCTCTCTTCTACGTTAATAGAGATTTTCGTTAATTGCAAAATTTTTCTCTCAATAATTAAGGGATTTTAGCCACACAACATTCAAATTCGATTCAAAATTTGTGCTGATGAAATTGCTGAATTAAAATTTTAATGTTCATTTGTTTATTAATATTTTCAGCATGGTCGTATTGATAACACCTGGCACAATCGTAAAATTACCCATTGGCAATGACTAATTGGATATAAAATTGGGAGTTCGGGGGTTCGTGCTTTATAGTAAATAGCATTATCCCAATTTTGATATAAATCACACCAGCAGTAATTGTTTGTGGCCGAAATATTACTCTTTTATTGCCTTACCTAATCTCTTTATGGAGCCACATTTAAAACAAATGGCCGCAATGGCGTATGTCCGGAATAATACTTTTCCTAGATACTCCTGAAAAACAAATAAAAAGGAAAAGATATTTTACGTCTGTCGAATTAATAATATCATTACAGAAGCAATTTGGACAAAATTAAACCGAAATAATGTGCATCGTTCGAATATTTATTCAAATGGAAAACAAAACCGCAGACCCGAATTTAGTTACATCACGCGGACGAGAATTAAACCTGAAATTATCCGTGTCGACTTAAAAATAGAATTATTCCCGAAAACAGTATGCAAGGTGAATCATTTCGAGACTTTATGTCAATAGCAGAGCCACTGTTCGTTCAGCTCTTGACAAATATTTGCGCGGAAAATCTTTAAAATAACATTTCGTGAAGTATGTCCTCGTTCGTACTACCACCCGGATGTAAATGATAGGAAAAAAAATTAAAGGCCGAGTGCGATTCTGAATGGAATTTGTAAGGGATGAACAAACATTTCTGAACCAGAAAAACAAAAAAAAAATTAGTCGTAATAATAGAAACTAGTCTCGGTCTTGTAAAAATAAGAATTTGAATGGATGGAGTACAGGTGGCAATCGGTTAATCCAAGCGAAGCGACGTCGAGAATTACAACTTTTTAGCTGTGCTTTTAATCTGGAAGTACGTCACATGTTTTGACGTCCCAACAATACACAAAAAGAATCTGCGTCTTTTTGTGCCAATTGACTTTCATGTGCCGGAAACGCGGAACGAATTTGGCAGAATGTTCCTGGTCTAGATGACGACACTTTGCGGTCGTGAATTGCTCGGCTAAACATAAACCGCAGGTGTCACGTAAAAGGTAAATGAACTGAGTTGTTTGTAATTTTTCAAGATTTATGTGAGAAATTCGGTGCCTAAACTGTTCAACGGGGTTATTCTTACAAACATAATACACTTATTTCATTTATTCATTTATGCACTCGGCTTTCCGTGCACCGTAATGGAAACGCTAATGGATTTGACCTGAATTGTACTAAAGACCTAACGTGTCTCAGAAGCCGGTTGTAAATACAGTAATTATCATTTCTTGCTTACATTTTTATAGTGATAGTAACAATTTAAGTGTACAGTGCGTCACTGTTGAAAAGTGAAACTACCTTATTTAAAAGTATTATTGCCTCAGAGAAAAAAAAATGTAAATGAAAATACTAGTGAATAAAATAAGAAATGTGAACGAACAAAATTATACTATAAGTAGTCAAGTAGGGTAAGAAAGTTTTTCGATTCACAATGAGGCAAAGAGTGTTTTTAGCTTCATTTCCTAGAATTTGATTTTTTCACATTATCTCCTAAAAGTGCCAATCTTAATTGAAAAAAATAACCTGTTTGGGTTCTATGAATTAGATTTTGTTGTCCACAAAAAAAACTGCTTTCTCGTGAAAATTCAATGAAAAGTTTGATAAGATTTTTTTTGTGGAAAACTGTATTCAAAGGAAAACTATTAGAAAACGTACGCGTCTTTCATGAATAGAATTCACAATGGTAAAATTCGTTGGCTGCGTTCTGATATTTTGGCTATAACGAATAGGGAATTACATCTTACTTACACATGGTTGTCAAATTATTATTTTAATTTTACATTTTGTAATGACATTGCAAAACCAATATAAATCGGACGCACTTCATTCTGAAAGCAATAACTACAAAAATTCCTGTCACGCATTTTCCAATTTCATACATTAATTTCGTTATGAGTTTAAAATTTTAAATTATAACAAACCGATGTGTGTTACTGTTAATTAATTTAAATTCCATCGGTAAGTGCTTTTGACGAGTTACTGCTGACAATTACAAAGTTTCAAATTATACATACAAAATCTGCCAAACCATTTATTTCCAACATATTTAAAATTTGTAATCAACGTTCGTTAAATTTCATATTGATTTTGTATTTTAAATTCATAATGTATTCCAAATTCATTTCCATCGGAGCATTTCAAAACAAGTTTCGTTATTACATACTTAATTCTTTTTCTGAATTTCCTTTAATTCTGAAGTTTATAGCGACTACTTCTATATTTAACAATTAACGACAAAAAAAATCCCAGGGAAGCCATTTGCAGTTCCATCATATTTTTTAATGTAGCAGTGGTATTAAAATTTTTATCGTGCAATTAAAGTCATTTTTGCGTCAGTTTTATAGCACTATGATCATCAGCAGCGCCGACGGTGGATTAAGTGCCATTAGAAAAATGATTTACTGCAACCACTTTGGGGGTACCGCATTAATATAATTGCTTTAAACACAGTTTCAGGAATTAGTTACGCACGTAGAGATGGGACTCGATTTAATGACGGGGTAATTCAATATTAAAACGTAATTACCCGAGCGAAATTCTAAGTAATATTTGAAACTGACGCCGAGGTGCTATTGCTCTAGGAATTCGAGCAAGAAGACTGGAGCATGCAGGTGGTTCCAAATATCTTGTCCTCGTCTTGTATTAGATAAATACCTGAAATATTTGTGCAGTAAATTAGTGTGAGGGCTTCATTTTATTGATTGAGACAATTTTGTTATAACTAAATGCAATTTTCTTTTAAATTTAATAAAGTAAATGTTCTTTGTTACTCTAATTCATTTTAATATGTTAAAAGTCTCGTCCAACTGTAATCAAGAAAATTATTTATTTTTCATTTGCGAAATTATCTTTTGCAAAAGATTTTGGTCCATAAAATTTACGTTAATTTTACTAATAGGTCATACGAGTCTCACAAAATGTATTCATTTTAAAAGCTGCACTGTTTCGAATGCGATCCGTTCATTTAGTTAACATCCCTAACTTTTCTATTTTCTTTCGTTTCCGTGCTGGTAATATTAAATTTCATGTTCATTACAGGCAAACGCAAAGGATTTTTAAAACGAAGCTCATTATATCCATATTACAATTTTGCTTTTATTCGATGTTTATCTGCTGTTGGAATTCAGCTTGAGGAAAAATAATAGATCGTGTAATTGATACGGTTCAGTTCTCTTCTGTACGCTCGTCGCACCAAAATGGCTTTTAGAATGCAAGAAATCTAAAATCTCCTTTTTTTTGCAATTCTCGTTTTAATTCTTTTTCGTTCAACAATTTTATCATTGTGGATTGCAGAAGATTTTTAATTAATTCAGTTTATGGACGCAATTCCGAGCCTGATGTTTAGGAATAATTATTGTTTAGCCGCATGTTAACATTACAAATCGCGAAATGGTTTGCAAATTTGATTAACGGTGAATGTGAAATGCATGTTATTGTGGTAGTAACATGGTAATAACGTAGATAAAAGCACACTCATTGTAATTGTAGAAAATGTCTATTTCAAATGCGCTCGTAAATGTAGATTTCAGTTCTCGTTCGTTTTCTATGATACTTTTTTTTTAATTTATGCTTGCTAGTATTATTCTTTGTGAACATTCATAAATAACTGAAAAGCATTTAAACTTCATTAGCTCAGTAAATTTGATTATAAATTGTAATTTTGAAAAAATTAAATTATTCAGATATGATGATTCAGTGAAAAGAAAAAATGAAAATATTAAATAAAATAAATAAATAAAACGAAATATTCTTTTAGATTTGCTGGTATAATTAACAATTAATTAAGGTAGATTCTTGTCCGGTCAAATTGTGTAATGAATTTACGTTTCACTAGATTCAAAAATTTGTTTTCGACAGATATTAAAATGTGCCAAAATGTAATAATTTCTTTATTTTATTCCTGCCATTTTTGTTTAGATCTCGTTTTCTGTTAATCGTAAAGACTAAACAAAATTTTCGATAATTGTTGCCTTGCTTCCCTGAGTGACACCATTAACTTGTGCTGTTATTTTTTTGTTCAGGCGAGACTCCTTAGGGAGCTCGATGAACCGGACAAACGTCGAAATTTCAAAAAAGGATAATGTCACTGTTTATTAATTTTTAATTTGATTTAATTTACAAGATACACAAAGTACAATTGCAAGATGTGCGTGTCCTACACATGACGTATTACGAACTTTCTCACTGTGGCTAATGGATTTATAATTTTTCTAATAAAAAGTTGTTATTAGTCATCATAATTGTAGGTCAACACTTTGTATATCTTTCTAAATTAAATCAAATTTAAAATTAATAAACAGTAACATAATTTTTTAATTTCGTACGTTTGTCCCGGCATGTGACTGTGGAATGCTCCTGATGCCAAATCCTTTCGATAGTGTCTAAGAAAACCAAATCACATCAGAAATACTGCTTCATTTAAAGTATACTTAATCAGTGGAACTACAAAAACCAGCATGTAATAAAGTTTTTAAAGTTTTTGAATACATGCAGAAAAAAATTCCATCTACCTAATGCCCCTCTTTAAGAGGACCAAGAATATGGTAGTCGCTTGGGTCGGAGGAATAAGAAAAAATATGATACGCACTTAAACTTTAAGCGTCGTCGTGTTGCGAAAGAATGCGAGTATTGAAAGATCTGCGCCTTTTGCTTTTGATAGCAGGCTCTTTAGGTGTTTTGATTATGAAACCCTAGTATCAGCAACCCTATTACGCATGTTATCCTCCAAAAAGACCCTCTTGCATTCCAAAAGTGGGTCAGGATTTTGGCAAAGTTGCCTGACGCCATCCTTTCCTTACTTTCTTGGTTTAAGTTGATGATGGTGAACCCAGGATTTATCCCCAGTCGCAATCCTTGCCAGAAAAACATCTCCTTATGCTTTATATCGTCGCCAAAGTTCTTCACAAGCATCAGCATGGCGTTGTTTAAATTCTGGAGTCAATTACTTTGACGCCCAACTCGCTAACACTTAAGGAACCCGGATGATGTTATGCATAATGTGATGATCAACAAGTCGTCCACTTCTCAAAAGTAATATGTAAATATATTTTTGTAAGTTGCGTCAGGTACGTTTTTTAATGTATATCAGGTAGATTTCTTTTTCCTGTTCAAAAACCTTACAACTTCGAAAGAGTTTCGCATTCTTTTCAATTTATCTTCATGTTTATACTTTTGCTCTTCCTTGACATATACTGTTTGGAACACATATTGATAAGACCAAGTCAGAATGATGTATGATCATGACTACCGCAACACCTATTCCCTCTTAGTCAGTGACAGCGGTAACGGGTTCTATTTGTGCACTTGATCAGCAGGGGTAAAACCACCTCAGTACAAATGTACGTTGTCCGCAGCTAACGCAAATCTATATTTCGCGGCAGAAACGAGACCGGAATTCTCAAGCGCACGGAATTTCACAGCACTATCCCCTAATATTATTTTTATTGCGAAGTCGGTGTGTGTATGTCGCGCAATTTTGCGACTCCCAAGAAATTTTCCGACGACGATAATGGCGGCTTAAAAGCCGCGATTGTCGGAAATTTTTCGAATTAGCATTTTAAAAGTAGACGACGTTCGCTGAAAAATGAAGATAATTGCTTTCCGGATTAAGCCGCCGCTAGTAATACAGATAAATGGAGTCTGGCCGTGCTATAAATGATTTCGCAGATTATGTAAACCGGCGATAATAAAACACTTCGCGACATCCGCAAGTGTGCGTGTCGTCTGAAGTTATGGCGACGAAATCATCTGAATTTGTCGGGAGATTAAATATTTGGCCGTTCTTTCCGTTAACAAGAAGTCGAGATAAGCAGGACCGACGAACTGTACTAATTAGGTCATCAATATGGAGCCGGTGGTTTCGTCTCTTCCATTTCTCAAATTTCTGTTTCATTTACTGTGTATTTTGGTGATTTGTTCCAAATAACTCTGATATTTTTCCTTCGTGTGGCGAATACTAATTTTCACTGGAAGTCGAAATTCAATTTCAGTTATGAAGTTACAGCTACGGTCACAAATAATCAATTTTGTTGTATAGCTCTAAAAATTTTGCGTTAAATTCTTATAAAATCATTACATATTTACATTTTTATTTGACTCATGAATAAACATAAAAAAATTTGTAAATAAAATATGCTTGTTTATGTTTGCAAATAATACGCTTATGTTAATTCACTGCAAATTATACTTTTAATTATCTAATTCATATGGGCGTGTAATTATATGATATAAAGTCGAAGCTAAATTAGAATTTTTAATAAATATAAATTATTCAGTAATTCGTTAACCGAATTCGATAACCAAACTAGGTTATCGAAATTTTTATAGCAACGAAGTGCACAAAGTCTGATGTAAAAAAAATCTATATTCGTGTTATTATGTTATTACAGGTATTATATAATGACAATATTAGTGTGAATAGTACTTTTCAACACATATTCAAAAAGATACATTAGTTTTCTGATACAATCACTTTCGAAATTTTTTTAATAATTTCTCGAACGTGTTTGAGAAATATCAACGTTGAAAAAGTGAGTTTTAATTCCGGACGTTGTTCCTTTTTTTCATTTAGTTTTAATTTTGAAAAATTGTAAAATATTTTTCCTCCATCTTAAATAGTAATCGTAAAAGTATCGATTGCTACGAAAAACGTTCAGCAGCACAGTAATAACTATGAAAACTATGAAGCGAGCGAAACACAAGGCGTCATTGCTCAGTCACAGAGAACAAAACGGAAACTGGAAATCATCGGATCCGCGAGAGAAACTGTTGCTTTTCTATTCTGTTTTCCCTCGCCCGTTCACATAAAACCGTGATGCGCTTTCTTCAAGTGTCGAAATGAGAGTTTCATAGAAGCAGATACAAAAACGCGCACTTTCTTGCCACTCATATCTCACAGATATTGCCTCAGGTTTAACAGCCGTCTTCGAAATAATTCGACGTAATTTTTCATACGTACCGCGCGTTTCCTCAAGGCGGACGACGTTAATTTTAGTTCCCTTCACGTACGCATCGCAATATCAACTTATTTTACCGTTTACTTAAATTGGATGACGTTAAATAAAAAAAAATCAGCTGCTGCACTTTACTATACGAAATGCAGACGAGTACTTTATCAGGAGCTTCTTAGCGTCACTTCAAAGCAGCCAGCAGTCAGATATGCTCAACTAAACAAAAATGTATGTTCCCCATGGAAGTTCTCCAATGTATCAATTTACTTTTGCTTCAGCTAAAGTTTGAATAAATTTAAAGAAAATAGTTTACAGAATTGTATACAAATTTCTCTTGTAGAAAAACATAATAATTATACATATAATGCTGGTAATAACATTATGCCAACGTGTATTGATTAAATGAAGTGTTCGGACAGTTTTGCTGGAATTAATTTACACAATAGCAATCTAATTAATAAATTGATATTGTTCAAATATGTACGATGCATAGGCCAATTGATGTTAATTACATTATTGAGTCCAAATTTATTGATCTGCATAAAATAGTTATTTCAAAAATCATTTTAAATTTGAAAACTATTATTTCCATTATTTTCTTGATAACACAAATTATAGACCTTCAAATGTTTGTATTTGGCCATTCATAATTGTTTGTAACCGTTTGTTATTGTTACATGTAATTTTACGGCGATCAGATTATTCAGAACATTAACAGTTTAGTCAGAATACAACGTTCGTCGTAATGTTACTGTAACGACTGTTTTATTTATTAAAATTCGAAGGATTTCTTTTACAAAGACTCTATTATTGAAGAAGAATGGACACCCCAACATCAATTTGGATTTCGAGAAAACCACTCAACTGTTCAACAAGTACACCGAATCAGTCATGAAATCAACAAGTTCCTCAAGGCAGAGTCATCAGTCCCTTACACTGCATTTTTTCAGCAACAATGGACATCATTGGTATATTTGCCGATTATACTATTTTACTTGCGTCCAATGTGGTTCAAGTTGAAACTTCTAATTGTTTACAGTTATACCTAAACAAAGTAGAAACTTGGACAAGGAAATATAAATAGAAAAATCTGTACAAAATGAACTTCACTCTCAGAAAAGAACAGTGCCCCACTTTACGATTAAAAAACTTAGAAATTCTCTTATCCACAAGACAAAATTACTAGGATACACGGACAGAAAATTAAATTGGAAGGAATAGATAATTAAGAAAAGAAAGTAAATAGATCGGAGGTAAAGTCTAAGGCCCAGTTTTATGAAGGCAAGTTAACTTTAACTATTGGATTATTTCCATGGTAACAATTGTGAACATCGTTGTTGCTATAACAATAAACTAGGAGTTAAAGTTGACTTGTGTTTATAGAACTGGGCCTATGTTATCCTTAGAAAATAAAACTCTGCTATACGAAACCACAGTCAAGCCATATCTGAATATACGGAATAGAGCTTTGGGGATGTGCTGCCAGCAGGTCAAATATAACTATCATTCAAAGAAGCCAATCAACAATATTACGCATGATCTGCAACTGCCTCATGTCAAAGAAAACAGTATAAAACACCGCATCAAGATGGAAATTTATTCAAACGTCCTGTTACATCCATTATTGGAACCTCACCCCATAAAATGCTGAAACGAAATTGGCCAATTGATCGTCACTATAGGAGGCCTCATTGCGTCACGTCCCAAGTCACGTTTAGCCTATGGAATATGTATAGTAATTTTGATTACTAAATAAAAGGAAAAAAAATTAAACTTACTGGATATTTAGATAATTGTATTTTCTGTTTTTTTTTGGATTTTGTGCTTTATAATTCAAGAGTGTTCTGAGCTACGCTAGCATGGCAAAAAATTTAGAACGGTTGGCTTGAAGTTGAAATTTATTTCAATCAAAGAATCATTTATTCAAAATGATTTATGTAAATGTCAGTTTGAGAAAACCTTCAAAAATAATCATCAAATAATCAAAACTCGTTTTATAATTCCTTTAATCAATTAATTAATAACAATCTTTTAATTAATTAATTAGAAACTCATTAATCAATTTCAGGGATTATAAAGTGTAACCATTTAATTTATATCTTGAGAAATGTATGTATCCTTATTAGTTCCGTATTATCCGGACTCGATTAAAAAAATTTATTCACTAAAAGTGTCGCTAACTAGCTTTTTTCATCAAAAGTTGTATTCTTACATAAGCAGTTTTGTATGTAGACAAAACAATTATTTTAAACAAATATGTATTCATCGGAATCAATGTGAGGATTCTTTATTTAAAAAGAACTTGTTCTCTGCTCCTGTTCCTTTTATTTATTTCAGAAAAGGTTTCCTTTTATAGTTGAGAGAATGTTTAAATTTATCTAGAATATTGAAATCTAAATTTTTATCATTGCTAGAAATGAATATAAATTGAAAACAGGAAAAATATGGAAGCCAAAAAGAACATTTGTTTTGGTAAATAGAAAATTCTTTTAATAATGTAGCATTAATGTGACGCTGCGTGTCCTTAAAAAGTACAACTGTCTTGCCTAAATGATTATCATTTCTATTATTGAAATACAAGAATAAATTTTTAATAGATGGTGAGCGAAGAAATTTGGCTAGTAACCATATAAAAAATTTGGCGAACATGCCAAACAATACGGAACTCGCTTTCTATTTGTAATAAGGCAAATCCGCGTGGAGTATTTAAACAACACGAAATTAATTTTGTGCCAAAGGAATAAAAGGATAGGAAAGGCAATATTATAACCAGCTTCGTCATAACAAATAGTTTCCATTATGTAAATTTGTTTGCACTTGCGTTTGTTGTTTCAAAGTTGGTGTTTATTGTATCCATATTTTCCGTTCCATATTACATTTAAAACACTCCCTATTTACCCCGGCAGTATAAATATTTGCATTTTGTCTCGTCAGCGTAAACAGAATGCGGCGCTGGATTTTAGATTTTCGTCAACCGCTCTTCTTCAGTGTGCGATAAACACATTCACGGAGTTCGCCGTCTTTAGAGCTACCTGTTTAAAATCTAACCGGAAAGTCGGTTAAATCGACTCGCAAATCCCTTCCGGATATATACGATTTGAATTGCAAATTATTGTGCAGTTTAAATATGTTTTTTGTAGCTGTTTCTCTTATTTATTGCATACCGGAAGAGGCTATTTTTTCACGTGAGGGCAATCGAATTTTCAACGAATTCAAGGAAAGAGATTCAACGTTCGGTGATTTTTCTTTTCCAATTCGGTGTTAACAACAATGAATGTATTCGTGTTCTGTTTATCACGCGTTCCCCTTAAATCGGGTTCTCTCCATCACCGTCAAGTCTCGCACGCGACAGTCACATTAAACCCCGTAAAGCCGGATATGACAAAGTTATAATTACTTATCGCTGGCGTCGTCATATACGAGTTTGTGTCACCGTCTGAATCTGTACCATACGACTTAAGTGACAAAGCATGTTACTCCCAATTACATGTCGCTTTGTCTTCATACATTTCACGAAGCTTACGTTGCCGGACTTCAAATTTAAAATGTACTTGCAGCAGTTAAATATGAAATGTACAACTGCAACGAAACATACCCCGGAACAAGTACGAGTCTGGATTTGTCGCACATCCACAGACAGCAACAAGTTATGCGAAACTTTTTCTCAATGCTACATGCGTTTTAATTTCTTACTATTCGAGTGATTTGTCTTCTTTACGTCAACACAAAATCAAGTTTATCAAGCATGAAAACTTTTATGTGCTCTTCTTCATTTCTGAAAGTTGCTGAAGTTTTCTCAGTTTACTTACAGCGAGCTGCTTGAGAATAAATAATTCAAATTACTTAAAATATTAATGTTCTGTGCATGTCGTTTATGCATCATATATTATGAAAATGTATAGACTCCTCTAACAGCATGTTAGTTAATTCCTTTGAATTCTCTGTACTTACGATATGTATTACCTATCAACTGCATTTACGATTAATGGTTATTACATACAATTCGTATTTCTTGGTAAGTTATTGTAAATTATTTCGAGTTTCTTTACTTTATGATAATATGTATAGTTCAAATAGAAAAGGCCTCTTGAAAAGATCAATGTTTATTGTTCGCCCTCATTAAAAAGAACAATTTATGGTTTAACGAATTAAGTGCTGAAACGCTACTTATAGGTATCCTAGCGAACTTACAAAATTTTGGTTATAAAAAACTCTGATTAATTTATTTTAATTTACCTACGGCAAAAAGTTGTTTAAAATTTGTGCTTTGGAAATCCTTTTCTCCGTGAACTTTATCAAAAGTCAATAATTTCTTCGAAACAGGAATCAAAAAGTCAACTACTTTTTAAAAACATTTTTCATTTTAGACTGATGTACAAACTTGAGTTATGTATCTTACGTAAACTTTCTCGCTGTAACAAAAAACAATTAAGGCAATTCAGGCCGCCATAGTGTTTCAAGTTAGCAGTTTTAATGGCTCAATCTCGAAATATAAAATCTCCGTAACGCCAACAAAGTTTCTCACATAAACTTAACGTTTAGTAAAGCGTGAGCAAGGATTTGCAGATTAAGATGCATGTATACATTAAAAATGATTCGGCTTAAGCGCTGCTTAAAATTTTAAACGTCAACGCTAAGCTTTCGCGGCGGCGAGCTTTAAAAGTTGCGGCTACTATTAAGCTTGCAACGGCGAATTAGTATAAAGGATCCGCGCCGAGCTCGCGAGGAGGGCCGGAGGGTAGCGCACTAAATTGCACCCCGAATCGATATAAACTCGACCGCATGGTTTGTGCGTGGTCTAACCTCGGCGAAAACCGTTAATTATTTTACAGTGGATGTGATTGCCTCATAATAACTTCCAAACCTTATTAGCGAACTATTTCCGGCGGTGCTGTCACGGATGCGTCTCCAGCGCCAACCCCGTTTGCATCAGTAAAGACGGGGGCTGTTTTCCATTTGCAGCGAATCGATCGACCTCATCTCGGCAAATGAAAAGTAAATAAAGCGGAGATTATCGGACACATTGATTTTAATCGGAAAATCTGTTGTGTAATCAAGATTTTTATCAAGCGGTGGAATTTATTAATATCCGTATTGAGCTCCAAAGTTTGAAAAAGTAAAAGAGAGGGTTTACACAGAAAGCTCATTAAAACTGACCGGTTGTACTTATTACTGAAATCTCTGTGAACTTGAGCTTCTCTTTGTTTAAAAATTTGTAATCAGAACGTACTCATTTTTAATTTTCTTTTAGATTGCTCCAGGCTTCAGATTCATTACAGTTTCTACATTTTTTTTCCTACAACTGCATTAATGTTAAAAATTATTTTTTTAATGGCACTTGTACTTCAATTACCATAGAAAAATGTTAATAATATTTAGTTGAAACTTTGATTTGCAATCTGACCATTGTTACTTTTGAAATCTTTATCTTCTTTTTTGACAAACAATAAGAACAATTAACGGATTCAAGAAATAACTACTGAATGTAATGGGATTTAATAAAAGGACGTAAACCGGTCTTTTAATTATCTAATTACTTAAATTATTTTCATTTAATAACGGTACTTTTGATTAATGGAAAAAAGAAATTGCGAGAACTTCAATTAACTAAGGGAATGAATACACTAGACACTGAGAAATTTTATTTGGTCCTATTCTCTACATTCGTCGCCCTAGTAATTACCGTTATTAAAAGTTGTAGTCAAATAATAAAATGGAGTGCTGTTACGGACTGGGTAACTAAATCTACAACGATACAGCACAATACTGATCGTGTAAATGACATGTTAAGAGAAGTTCGATTCGTCGATTGATCACAAAACGAAAAGTCATGTCAGACCTCTTTAATGCTTCAATTGGAACAGGAATAAATCGATTCGTTTGTTTGATAATGAAGACGTGAGATTTCCTCGATGACCAGAACCAATAATTTTTCAAGCTCGAGTATTGTAACTAGAAAGTCCATATTTCGAAGTGCAAGGGGTCTGTATGGAAAAATAAGTAAGAATTTTATTATTATAATAGAATTATAAATTCTTCACTTTCCTTGGAGAAAAAAGAGAGGACAAAAAATAGTCTGTGCACGAAGTTACAAACAGAAAAAGATCAGCTGATAAATAAAACAATTCTTCGTCTATCATAACTTATGATTTACGAGTATTATCGAAGAGTACGAAGGCGTCGGAGAAGAATATTAAAATTTCATGACCTTCTACTGCTTCAGCGAAATTTTTCACACAAGTACTTGCACGTAAACACTTTATCGCCTTCCTCTATCTGCTGCCACCTGGTTATGCCTAGTACATGTAGATCCAGCATTAATATTCACTGCCGAAAATGTACACAAGAAGAAATGCGCGTTTTGTTTATTTGTTTATTTATTTATCCAGACGCCTCGTTATATTCAGTGAATAATACCGCAGAGAGAAAGCTAAGAAAAACACTGGCAAGCTTGATTTATTTCGCTAAATGGACGAAGTGGAATCTCCGCGTTCATGCTGATAAATTTATAACGTTTTCTATTTCTGAAACGTCTGCTGCGGTTTATTACGAGTATATAACAACCCTTTTTACATTACGTCTGAACACCCGGAATTACCCGATCCCTTTTAATTTTCTGTTTATTTTTGCTCTCTTATGCCTATCTCTCTTTATTCTATGCTCATAAATAAATACATTACATCTGAATACCCGGAATTACCCGATCCCTTTTAATTTTCTGCTTATTTTTACTTTCTTATGCCTATCTCTGTTTATTCTATGCTCATAAATAAATATCAACGTAAGATTTCTCTTGCCAAATAATTTTTTCCACATGTCCCATTAATCTGATCGCATTTAATTAAGCCAGGCTCTCCTTAGGGTAAAGGTCTGTTTGCCCTCTGTCATTACTGTAACGAATGTGTTTTGCAAGTTCAGTAGTCCGCAGTTTTATATACCACCTTAGTAAACATCTCGCATTACATCGTCATTATGCCCCTGTAATCCAACTTAATTCTATGTTAGAGTAATTACAAATTTATAAGGACGAAGACCCTTATCTACCCTAGAAATTGAATCCGGCACCTGTCAGGCCACGTACGGCCAACAGTTGCTATATTCGCCGCCGCCGTGTTTTCTCGCACTGTTAGAAAACTGCTTGTAATTTAAATAAAACGAGCAAACTGGAAACATGTTTGCCAAATTCTTTAATTTAATTAAACAACAGCAATGAAATTTGCTCCTCTAGCTGGCAGAAACCTATATATACCCTATAAGCTTTTTTTTTCTTGTGAATAATGTTTAGGTATAACTCAAACAATAGCACTTACTTTTTGGAGATTTTTTTTATATTTATAATTCTAAATCACAACTTATTGATTTGTGGAATTGTAAATATAAAAAAAATGTCCAAAAAATAAGTGCTATTGATTGAAATAAGATGACAATTTTCTCAGTCTCACAGTGGAAAAAATGTGCGTAAAAGAATCTCACGAAACTTTATAATGGAGAAGTTATGAGTTACAACAAGGGGTAAATTTATTTTAACGTTCATTTCACTAAGATTAAATCCTCCAACTTAAACTACTTAATAAGTTCTTGTTTTCGTTATTAGCTCGAGTGATAAAACAACTATGATCAGCAAGAACTTTGATGAAAATTTGGTAATGTTTAAACTGATCCTCTTCAAGAAATTAAGAACTTCATTATCATATTATGCCAAGTCACAGTACGAGAGATTTTCTATCTATTGACCTAACTTATGCAGCACTATGTGATTTCTGGCCATTTCCAAAATTAAAAGTTCTCTAAATGGACGAAGTAACTAATATACAACATAACGTGAGACTGCTGCTCGACAGTATTCCGGAAAATGAATTCCTGGCCTGCTTTCAGAAATGAGAACGCCTGTGAAGATGCACAAGGGGAGTACTTTGAAGGCTTACAGTAGTCACACAGTTCCACATGTACATTTTTTTAACGTGCATTACGGAAATTAAATTGTAACATCTCGTGTCACAAACTAATAAAATGAAGTAATTCATATGCTTTAAAAAGGAAAATATACATGGAATTCTGAAGAATTTTTTTGTATTTTTTTGATTCTAATTAGTTTCTACTACATACATATAGTTTTCTGAAATGTGAAAAAAAATACAGGATATTCCATTGAAAATAATAAAATTGGTGTCATTTTCTGAGAAAGTAGAAGTAGATGGTTAGCAACAATAAAGTATTATGATCTGATCCGCCTTATTTGCTAAAACCTTGAAGACTATTGCTTATGTTTTTACAATCAATCGTTATTTAAAAAAAAAATTCTCTAACAAATTTTTATTTTTATTTGACTTGCAAATGCGTTTAAGCCACCCTAAATTGTTAAAATCTGTTTGGAAGGACGACCCACGCATTTAATATTGGTGTAAAAAGTTTTAACGTAGAAGGATTTCAGATAAAAATAGAAAATGTTTTTCGGTCATTTCACCGACGAACGTTTTTTTCTCCTTTAGCGTCAGCAGAAAATAGAACATCGCGCGCCTCGAGAAATATTAAGCTATATGCAAATGAACAAAATTTAGTTTAAAAGAAAAGGAGAAAGAAAATTACGAAATGAAATGCCACGGAGCCTCCTAAAAAATTCAGGCCAATTTAAATAAATAATGCTACTTTAAGAGTTTCGAAACGTTATTTTCTTACCGGATAGCGAGAAAATGTAATTTTATTAAGTATACAAAATGCGGCCGGCCGGTGAGATTCTTTATCTGTGCCTGCACCGAGAACAGTTAAAATTTTAAGCATTCATGAAAGAAGCTCGGCGCAGTTGTGCAATGATTATTAAAAGCTCTCGAACGTCACCATCGCATTTTCTTTCACTATAATGGAAGAGCGTGTATTCAGCGAAATCAAACGAACAGAATCGGCGAACGCAAGCAAATTGTTTTGTATCGAAAATCGAAATTGAAAATTACGCGATAAAATTCAGGCAGGATAAGATTTACATATAAATGGAGCGTGAAGTTCAATTTTCTTCGCAGTTTTTTTTACACTGCGTTTTGTATTCTTACACCTTTAGGTATTTAAATGGTGTTGACATGAACCTACATGATACAAGAAAACATACATCCTTTCCTGTAAGAGTTTTTGTTCGATTCTATTACTATGTAAATTTTCTTGTTTGTCCTCTTGCCGGATCAGTATATGCTTCTCTACATTGTAAATGAAACTTTAATAAACAAGAATTATAAATTTATAACTTTCTCATCAAAATTTGAAGAGACATATATGTATATGCAAACAAGGACGCAAAATAACAATTTCCATCGTCGATGGCACGATTTAATCTCTAGTTGTTATTCTGTGACAAGCTGAAATTTAAGTTTGTTGGCCCCAACCACCTACGCAACAAAATATTTTCATTCAAATCACCAGCCCGTGAAATGGCGGAGAACATCTGCAATAAGCCCCAGCTATGACCCGGTTCGAACTTCGAAATCAAACGGCCATATTTTTCTCCCATTTAAACTTTTGTAATTTATATGAAAATAATACACATAACCTTGCACGAAAAAAAGTTGTCGTAGAAATTTATTTGCTGTTTTCAGCATAAATGTATTCACAGAAGTTTTCAATGCCATTATTAGACCGTGAAACATACATTAACGCGAACTCTTTTTGAAATTTATTTTTATGCTTTCACAACTTTTTTATTTCATTGTAGGTATCTAATACAATTACACATTCATTCCTAATATTGAATTAAATAGATGGATATCACTTTTATTATTCAAATTGATTTCGATTTGCCTTTATATAAACCATTTAAGAAGTGATTTTTCAGGGGACATTATGAATTTTTTTCTACTGTGTATTAAATTAAAACTGTACACTTTAATTTATTTAATTTAAGTATAAAGTAACAGACCATGCATCAGCGATAGGGATGCGACCATGTATGTTTGCAAGCAGATATAACATTGTTGTAAGAAAAACTGCTTGCCGTAAGTGCTTAGCTATTGCGTAATGACATCATCTTTGACTGCGATTGTACAATGTTAAGTGTAGTCAGAATTAAAATGTTTCCCTAATAAAAAGTTGCGGCCTAATCACTTTTGACCGCTATAACGAGTAGGTGGACAAAGAGGCAATTGTTGTCGACGTTTGCTTGGCCGTCTGCTTGTTATGGTGATCAGAATAAATAAAACCACGCATTTAGATTTTATAGGAGCTATATTATTTTTAATTCTGAATGTACTATGGATATGCTTCGATTCGTATGCGTTTTCATTTAATAATTACTAGTGTTCACTTGTAAATAATTTCATCGAAAGCAACTTTTCACTGAATCTTATTAAACACATTATTCAGAGCGATAACTATACCTGTCAGTGCTAAGATAAATGTACCGTGTAACAAATAACTTTGTTTACCCATTATAACTGCACGTCAAGTACAGATTACACTAATGTCAATCTCATCTGAATGATGAATACCGATTAATTGGGTCGATACATCTCCTGGTAACATGCCACTAACAGCATAAAATTTCAAATGCTTCGCTTCTAATACGCAGCAATAACAATCATTGGGCATCATAAACAACGAAATGCAGCTGCAATAAACAATAATCAGCGCGTATTGCATTTCCGCATAGGCGTAGGCTTCACCTGACGCCTGTTATTGCATACACATGCAATAATTGGAAAGTTTTGCTAGTAGCAGGGTATCATTTAGCTTTAGCCGAAGGAAAATTTGCGACGCTTGCAGTTCTGACGTCCGCCGCCGTAATTCAATCTTAAGAGAATAAATTGACAAGTCGGGGCGATTTATATCTGCATGTGCCTTGTAATTCTGCTAGTTTAGACATGAAATTATAACGTATGGAGCATGCGGTTAAGACACATGTCCGATTCAACTGTTACTGGTTCAAATCCTGCTCTTGTCGCCCTACTTGCTCCTGCCAGGCGATTTACGACCGACTGTAATAAATAGTTATATTAATCTGTGATAACGATCACACCAGAGACATTTACTGGAATAAAATTCTACATCAATTTGTAATATCAAACTGGTTTGGTCACATTTTATTTAAATTACGAAAGTTTTGCGGCATGTTTCTCAGAGGTATTAAATAAGTCTTGCGGTAAAGTTTCATTAGAAGAGCAAGTGGAAACCAAATGCTAAAATAAATCAAAAGTCACGCGGCATTATATCGTAGCTGCAGGATTCAAATTCTACAGAGGAACATAGTTAATGAAGTTTATGTGACGAAGACCACATATGATATAACATATTAATACTGATTCACCATATGATTCGTTGCCCCGTACTGCTGAAACCAATAATTACCATCAAGTTCTTCATGTCTTGGCTGGTAAAAAGTGTTGATCATATAACAATACCTTTCTGACATTACTAATACGGTACCTCCGCCGTTCAATTTTTAAATAAAAAAGCTCCTAGAGCTGTAGTTTAAGAAGTGTTTATATTTTTTTAAGCTCAACCATTAAACAATTATTTCATCCCAAAAACCGTCAGTGCATTTTGGAATTCCCTCAAGAGAACCTCAGCATACCATGACGATGATAAATAATCTCGGAGAACGTACAACTCGATGCATTACAGATAAAATTTTTTACATTTTTACTTAAGAAGATATATCTAACACAATGATATGACTTACATCTCTCTCAAGTTGTAATTCTTCCAGTGCAACGTGCCTGCATATTCTAACCCTGAGCTTTCTCTTGAAGATCCATATAATTAAGGTCTTTCTTTTTCTCATCATTAAAATCACATTGGGTTGTCTATGCATAATTTACTCAACATTTATAAAATCGATACCGCGATAGTCTATTCAACAAAACTTTGCTTTGAGTACGTAAATTAACGTGCCTTAAACTGAGGACAAGGTAGAGCACGTTCAAAACATTTAGAAGCTTCAACTTAAGACTCCCAATCAAGGTAGAAACAAGGAAATACTGAGGAAATTTCCAGGCGGCAGATAGAATGTTGTTATTTCGATACAAATTATACGCTTCCTATATTTACCCGGCAAGATGCGCGACATCACCGTGGAAACACACCGAGTAATGTAGCGCTTAAGTTTTACAACCGCTGTAAAAGAATTCTCGTAATCGTCTTATTGACGGTAGGCAAACACTGAGCAACGGGGAATCACAGCCCACCGCGAAACAACGCACCACCACCACCGTATATTGTGAGCTCGTAAATCTGCCAGCTGTGATTCAAGAGTTGCAGAGACTGGTATTTACTTCCAATGCTGCTTTAATGCTTCGACTGGCGGATAGCGATGCAATAATGACATCTTTAGATGTTTATGGCTTCCCGTTTCTTCTTCATGGAGTGACAAAAGGAGTAATTGACGGCACACGAGAAGTGACTCGTAAAATCTGAAATCGTATTGAGTAACGTGTAATCTTACAGGGCATAAAAGTTGGTGACGGTTGTTAGTTAGAACTCAAAAAGTTCTTCTCATAATTTTACAGGACATATCAATATTGTTACCTCATTTGGACAGGTACCTTTTAGGCAAAAATAAATTTCAAAAGAATACCTGCAAGCTTTTCTAAATACTTGTAGCAAACAGTAGCTCACGTTAGAAATTGACAATTGCCAGTTGCCAGAAATTAAATCGTCATTCTTTAAAGATATAGCAATTTTGTGACCCAGAGAAATTAAGAGATATACATAAGGTCACATTAATTAGGAAAATAATGAATTGCAACATGTTTTGTTTGCAGATGAGTCACGATTTAATATGGTACTATGTGATGGACGCCAGACCCAGAGGATGTGGAGAAGGCAAGGAGAGCCAACGAGGAAGTTTTGATGGAGGTTCTGTAATGATATGAGCTGGTATAAGCTCAAACTTCCGTACAGGATTGGTGAACGTAGAAGGAGTCATGGAAAGATATATACGGGAATTTCAAGGACCTTATGTAATGCCAATGACAATAGTGCCAGTGGGCGTTTTTCTCTTAATCCTGATAAAGCAAAACCATTTGTTGCTGCAGGAATTCACTAGTATCTCTAAGACGTCGCTATTAATCAAGTAAACTGGCCAATGTGAAGTCTAAACATGAATTCAATAGAACTTGTCTGCAATAAGCATTCGAAATCGGCCAACAGTAGAGCTAAAAAGGCATTGCAAGAAGATGAAATGTAACAGACCAAGAGGTCAGCAAACAGACCAACGCGGGGCTTAGATCTTAATCCCATTGAACATCTCTGACATAGAAAGAGAAATTAGAATCCTCCTAGGATGGCTACAAGAAGAAAGCATAAGACCTCAAGTACTTTAATTAGCAAATCGTCAACAGGAGGTCGAATTCAAAGTGTCTGAAAACCTCAGAGGAGCAAGGGTTTCAGGTACTTTGAAAGATTACATTCGTTATTTAGCTTGAAGGAATAAGATTAAATAAATAATTTCAGTAGTGTTGATATAAAAGAATATAATTTTATAGTGACAAGACAAGCATTTAAAAAATTGTTACGTTCTCTATTTTCCTTCATTTTCTGACAAATATTTAATTTAAAAGATTATCGCTTTTAAAAGTTGAACACCGTTCTTTCGGAAAAATATTACGATTGTAATTTACTTTAATCCACGACATTTACTGAAATTCTACTTACCTTGTGATTAAAATTTCATGTTCG
Source organism: Serrognathus titanus (assembly GCA_039766575.1). Lineage (NCBI taxonomy): Eukaryota > Metazoa > Arthropoda > Insecta > Coleoptera > Lucanidae > Serrognathus > Serrognathus titanus. The sequence goes on from CM077911.1 coordinate 5,994,735, forward strand.
GGGGTAACTTTATCGACACTTCGTGAAATTGACCTCATCAGATCGTCGTAGGTCATAAAGAAGTGTAAATATTTTATCGACGCAGGTGATTAAAATTGCATCGTCAGATCCAATATTAAAGACAAGAATGTTGTTGTAAACAATAATTGGTCGTTTTATCGGAGAGTAATTGCTGTTACAGGAATTCGAAGCGCCTACTCTCTTTCTCTTGGCTTTCCCACCACGCGATACAAGTTTATTACGCCCTCTAAAGCATCGACAAATGAGCAATAAAATGTTCAAAGTGACCGCAATGTGTTCCATTGTCTTACAGCAATTGGAAATTATTTGAGGCGAATTGCTTTCGCGCGTCGCAATTCCCGATTTATACTTCACACGTTAACAATGCGCCTCGAACGTGCCCTGATATTAGATGTTCTTGTATTCATATTTGTGTCTGATTTATTGGAAATGGTGTTCTGTGCAATAATGTAGACACTTTGTAAATATTTCATGACTTTCTCTATACTTGTTTTGAAAATTACATAATTTCTACATTTAATAGTTTTCTTGGTACGCTATTAGTGTAAGTTACTGTCGAAAGCAAAAAGAGTTCAATGTTTAATTTGAGTTAATTTTGCCCATTTTAAAGCGTGACGCCTTAAGCTAGGCAACAATTAATCAACTTACTTTGCTCTTCTCGAGCAAGTTACTTATCATTCTTCGACTATCATCGAAAATGAGGAATTATTCTTACTCCACAGGATTCATTTTTTATAAAAAGCTTAAGATTGCGATTGCATTTCGTAGGATAAAAGGCTGCCTAATTTTAAGACAATATATTTTATATTTTATGAAATTACTTACATGGAAGTGTAACCTTTCCTAGAGTTGGCGGTACAGATGCATTAGTTTGAAGTGTTAGAAACATAACATAAAATTTCGTTCTTAGAAAAGGTGATCCAGTTTTGCTTAAGCTTCCCATTTCGAACCGTATTTCCAAAGTAATAAGCCATTAACAATTTAATCTTCCCGTTGCTATTACAAATCGTAAATCGTTTACACGGCCTCTTACTTTGCATTGTAAGGGAATTTGGCTCAAAATACCCACCCGACAATCACGTGTTTGCATCTTGACTCTACAGTTACGATGAAACGAGATGGCGAGTGCGATGTAGATTCCTACTTGGATGTACAATCTGCTCCGGTATATTTCCCAAGAGACAGCTACCAGCATGAGTGCTATGCTTTTGTGTTGTTGCTTGTTATCGAGCACCGGTTGCTGGCAGATGGTCAGTAAAAAAAGATTTCGCGAATTATATCCGTCTCAAGTTCGCTATTAGCTTGTCTTTCGCCGAAGCTTTCTAAAGGAAAATCGAGGATTTAGCTCTAGGGTTCAGTTTACGACAAGACATATAAAAAATGTGAATGCGATACATTCATTTTACAAAAGGCGAAATTCCTTTTTTACGAAATTTATTCTCCGAATCTTCACTTCCACCTAAATCTCTGTGATAGTAAATTACAATAAGCCATTTGTTAGGTCGCATCTCTAGACTGCAAACTTTAACAATTTTTTTTTGTTTATTCTTGAATTAGCTCAACAATTGTTGACTTTCCCCCAAATTTCCAAGTTAAAGAAGAAAAAGGGTAAGTTGAATACAGATAGCGCGTGAAATAATGAGGACCCTCCCGCGAAAGAAAATGAAAATGCGTGCGCGTTCTGAACGACCGAGTTTTCCGCCTTTGTTTGTTTTTTATTCCGCTTCGCAAATGCGTTGTTCCTGATGCACAGATACTTTGAACGTAATTTAATTAGAGATGTTTGCGAGTGTACGCCTTTAGAATCGTTTAAAGCTCACACAAGTTACCAAGTGAAGCGTGTTAAACTATGTACGTAGGTGAAGCTGGGGAACTTCAAAGCGAGGAGCTTGTTTGTTTTCATAATTTTACTAGTAAGAAGATGTTATATTTGCGGAATTTATATTTACCGCATCCGTAATTAGTTTATGCCAATATAGCTTTCTGTATGAAAGTGCATCGAGAGCGATCAGTGATCCGAGTACGGCTTCCGGAATTCCAACTTTTGAACTGTTACTTGCCTCGGTGCTGTGATACACGTCTCGCATTAAAATATTCTTATTTCCCCGAGGAAATACCCGGGAAAATATCGATAAAAAAGTAAACTTATGATTATATTGCGAATGTATACCGGGTTACAAGTAAAACTAATTTCAAGCAGGAAATATAATTTCGTCTGACTGAAGAAACATTTTTGCAATTGGATGTTTCAAGAAATAATCTTAATAGCCTGGAAGAAAATAGTACATGAAAGCTTCGTTTAGAAAACAATCTTAATATAAAAATAGCCACCGTCACTGTTTTCATTATATTCAAATACATCTCGCAGAAGATTCTTCATTACATTTAGTGACTTTTGAGCTCATTTTACAGTAAAGCTAAGACATACCGTTCAAATTTCATGGCAATAGTTAATAAACTTTTTTAAAAATCAGTCTGAACTATGAGTAAGCAACGGTACATCAGAACTCAGTTTCTTATTTATCTACGTAAAAGCAAATTTCTAATTTTAAAACAATAGAATAATCGAAAATCCTTACGCAACTAAAAAAAATATATTTTATATAGAAAGCTCTAGTTTATACAGGTTGTTTCTAAACCTCTGTCTTTAATTAAAACTGTAAGTTCTTCATTATATTAAAAATTGATTTTCCAAATCTCAGTGGTCTTATTGAAAATTTAAAAACTGACTTGACCAAGTTTATGAGTTGTTTTCACAATCGTATCCAATAAAATGTAATAAACTACTGTAAAAGTAAGTCATAATGTGCGTCCTAAACACAAACTTCTAAACTGCTAAGTAAATATTCACAAAACTCCTGGTTTTCTTATTTTTAAACGATGTACTTCGGAGCAAAAACTACTGCGTTCTTTGTAATCAAACGACATTTCTTGCAAACTAATATTTTTATGATAAATCAAGAGGTTGTAATATTTAATAGGCAGAAATAAAAACTGAAATTCAAACAGTCTCCGAATAAAGTCAACGTAAGCGTAAAATATACTACTAAATAGTACTAGAAATGATTACGTAATAAAACAATTGCAATTGTCGCAAGAACGTCTGCACCTATTCGACCGAAAACGTAGTTTTTCTTACGTACGACGAACTAGACTTAGCCCAACATACAGATCTCGGCGCATTCGTTTATGGCTAGATAATAAAAGTCAATTTCACTTAGCGTGTGATTCAGCTGAGACATTTAAAAACGAGTTATTTACATTTTCTCTATTGTTATCTAATAAAATTTGCTTCATTTCTTGAGTACTATTTGTGGTTTCAATTAAAGACATAGGTTTAGAAACACGTTGTATAATTTGAGTTTCTTTGTTGTTTCACTTGAATTTTATATTAATTTCTTTCATATCTGACGTGATTCCATTAAATTTTTCAAATTTAGTGATTCGTTCTGGTTTTTATTCTGACAAGGCCAGGAAACGTCAGAATCAAACGTATAATTTCCGTAAATAATTTTATTCAACAAGAAACTGCTGAAAAACTTCAGTTTCAGTTACATATAGATGTTGGAAAATGCCCAGAAGCGGTTGTTTGAAATTTCTTTTCTCAACTAAATTGGTCTATTTCATCCCCTTTTCTCTCCAATATTCCGATGTATAAAAATTTAAATTTCATTTTTCCTGGAAGTGCTTTTATTACATAAAACTTGTTTTTCTTTGCAATTTAATCCCAGAACAAACTCCATAAACCACCACTACAGAAAAAATAATAATTGCTATTAGATTATTGGATTTTCCGGATTACTGGAATGTAAAGAAAAAAGCGTTAGAAAATAAAACTAATTGTTATAAGGAATATCTTTAAAGTAATTTTCCAGACTCCGTACTTCAGCTTCTAAAATTTAGCTCCAAACTCACCTCATAGCGCAAACAGTATCGGATTACTGAAAGCATCAGATTATCGAGGTTAAACTATATGTTATATTTTCTTTTCATTTTTCATTCCATTATGGCGATAATTTAAAATTTTCTTTGATCTTTTCACTTGTTGGCTTATTTTTATCGAAAACTTTTTTTTTGCTTACTTTAAATTAGAACGTATAATCTGTATCAATTAAATCAAATTCTTTGGTAGCTTTTAGATAACGAAATGAGTTACTAAAATCTCGTTATTAATACAATTGTGCCACCTAATTATGAGACTTTATTGCTAACCCATTCAAGATGTTGATGTAGAGTTAGTAAGTTATCGGGCTTATTTGTGAAGTACCTCGATGATGATGTTTAACTTGAGAAGTGTAACGTTAACTTCACAGTGTGCACAACAATATGGTAGTCGGATGTGCAAATTTACCTGAAATATTATTAAGTTACGAGTGAATCTCTCGATGTATAACGAGAAGGATTATCTTGGCAATTTAGTTACTGACAACAGAATATTTACCGGGGTTAATAGTGCCGCAGAGTTTGCCTGAACAGTCAATATTTGGCATCGGGACACACGCCTGCATATTCTAATAACTGGCTAATGAATGTGTTCTGAGCCAGGAACGTTATTATTCGCGGAACGAATGAATACCGGCGGCTTTTACCGCGGTAATAGTTTACGAAGGTTAATATGACAACGTTAAATTCCTAGATTAAGCTATTTGACTAATAGTGTGGCTTTGCTTTGAAATTCATAGAACACGATTTGTTATTAAACAATTAAGAACTTGTTGAGAACTCAGTTATTATCTTTATTTATAACGAACTTGTTTTTATAATTACTTTAAAAGTTATTTGTTTCTTTATGTACAATTTAAAGATAACTTTTTTGAGTTGCGATTTGAAATTTCCTCTTCTAATGAAAAAGATGAAACGTGTCACTTTAAACACCCCTTTCCTTTTCTTTAAATTACTAGCAACAAGTAATAATATAATCTTTACCCTTTCTTCTATAGAGAAATTAAAACGTTTAATTTGCTTCGCCCTGTATGTGCACTTTCTGCACGTTAAACTATTCCACTTCGAGATATAAAAAGAAAGAAGTCACCCATCGACGTTTGACAAGAAAACAATTGTATTAAACCTGAACGTCTTCGGTTGCAGATTAAGATATTATAGAAGCTTCATAAATATTAGACGATCTTTTTATATTGCTAAGGCTTTATTTCTTTCTTTAGCCTAAAATCCACTTTATCTTGTGTTTTGCTAATTATAATTAGCGAACCTTTGCTTTGCCACTGTCTCGTCTATCTAAATATACCTTAACTGTTCGGATTGTAAACTCTAAAAGTTTTTAATATTCTAATTTTTGCTAGTTATCTAATATGCTGGGACGTAGATGGTTTTGTTTTCCCATATTCTTATTCGTTGAGTATTTGTTACTATTCGTTAGTCGAATGGTCAGTAATCATTTGCTGTATTCGTTACAATCGTTACTATGATTACTTTGATTACTATATTCCTTGCACTTCTCTGTACAATTTCAATGTATCGGTAAAGTTGGTATGAGATATTTTTTGTTGGAGTACTCACAGTTAATCAATCAATGAGAGTGATCGTATTTTTTGAGTAAACGACAGCTATTTTATTTGAAAATCAAGGAGCCAGGAAAATAAAAAGTTTCGTAGAATGTAGAACATTTCATAAAAATCCTTCTACGAATAACTGTCAATGACCTGGTACTATAAGTACTATAAGTTGACAGAGGGCAGTACAAACAATCTGCATTCAATATTTCGTTACATTATTCGTTACGTATACGAAAAGATGAAAGTAATGAAACCGTAAGTAACGATTCCTCTTGCTGGTGATTGCTCATTACTGCAAGTATCTTAGAGTAACGTGTACTGGAATATCGAAGAGTTACTTCTTCCTTCTGCTACATCAGGTGACTTATGATTTCATCTCAGGCAAAATTTGAAAATATTAAAGTTCCTAACAAAAAACGGTAAATAAAAACTCCTGTAAAATAATGAGGATAAAAGTTCCTGAGCTTATTAAAAAAACGAAGATCTAAAAGCGGCCGCTTTAAGCGTTACATGACACCCCGTTTTGTTAATTACAATAATGAGACAACTTTCGGCAACATAGTGTTAAAACTGCACACCTCGAGGTCTGAATACACAGTTAAACGATCCTTTGGCTGACGGTTTCTCTCTGCGACAAAAGGGACCACTAATTGTGCACAAATTACCATATACCAGTGCAATTTTGTGCGATCTGGGTCATGCTGAGATCGGCATTAATCGCGAACTCCGCCGCCTCATCAATTTTCCGATGCTTTGATGCTCCTTGCCATTTCCACGCAAATTTCTGGCAATCAATTAAAAAAGATTGTTAACGCAAAAATCAAAATTGGTTGTTATGTTATATGTATGTGGTTGTATGATGAATTGATGAAAGAGCAGTAATAGACCTCAACAAAAAGGAGAAGCCGTTGTTTTGATCGTTGCATAAACGAAGTGCTTTGTCGGTGAAGCCATTAGTTATTACAAAAGGTTGAACTGACGGTTCACCTTGATTGCATTTTGCCATTAGTGTAATGTCGGTGACAGCGTACACGCACGCAAATCTGGCATGGCTATAATTTGGGAAATTTAATTTGCATGTAATTATGAAGCCATTTTGCGTTATCGAACCTGGCGGTATTATTGACATTTTCGTCCATCAGCGTTCAATTTTGCATTTTTGCTTTTACATCAAAGAAAAAATTGAACAACATTTTTGTATCAAAAATTCAATAAATATCGTTTTTAATAATAATTAATCTAAGATGGTCAATTTGGAAAATATTGCTACAAATTTAGAAAAATAAATAACTATTAACAAATTACTTAAATTAAAGAACATGACCTATTGTTGCAGATGGCTTTTAATTCAATTTAAATTTTGATATAAGTTATTGCTGCTTAATAAATGGAAGCAATTTTCTAGAAATCAACTTTTCGATTCAATACATGAACAATTACTTGGTTTCTTATTTTCCATAAAACAAACTTATAGTTAGTTAACAAAACGAGTTAAAATAGTGAATTAATGAGAAACCCAAGATGTTAATCAAGATTTGGAAGACCAGGGGAGTAATACAAGGTAGTGTATTAATGTTTGCCTCATCTTGCACTTGATGATGTTAACCAACTCTTCTCTTTGACAAGCCAATGTCTGTATTAGCGATGTAAGGAGTCGAATCGTAGCCATGAATTATTTCTCCTCATTGCAAATTCCCTTACGTGAAATTCCTTCCGGAGCAGGTTGCATGTTTCATAGTCGCTTTCAGATCAAAGAGCACGTTTGCAAATTGAACTATTAAATTTGCATTTCTGCATACTACAAAATGTCCAATTTACTAATGTGCACTTTCCGTCAGTGTAATTTATTTTGCGTAGTTTCAAAAGTACAACATGCAACTAGTCTGTGTCCATCAAATATTAACATTCCATCTACGGATACGTAGAATACTTTATGTTAACTTAATGACGTAATCTTTAAATTAACTAATAAACAAATTCAAAAAAACATTGAATATAAAATAAGTGAATTTCAAATTTATACAGAATATGTTAATGCAAATCCCCAAAAGTAAGATTATTGGTTTAAAGGAGACCTAGAAGGAGCAGGCATGCAAAGTCGAAAACCGAGAAAATCTTGTTGTTCGATATTTATTTAGTTTCATTATTTTTAATAGTTGTAATCCTGAAGGAGCATAAGCAAAATCAGGTTGGTGCACCTGACTTTTGAACATGCGCGAATAGTAGTAGTAGCACTGCGTAGAAAGATGAACGTGCATGTGGCACAATAAAGGGTTCAAGCGATCTAAGCATTTTATTTTATAAAACCAGCGCAATAATACAAAATTAAGAGTTCAACGCCTGACAAACAACAAAAAATAAGTGAAAACAAAACATATCTTGGTCCTTCGAGTGCGGATGATTTGGATATCATCAAAAACATCGTAAGTGTCAGCGTGGTGTTGGACACAAGGCAGCCATCGCAACATCGTCGCATCATAATCATTGAAAAAGAACGTCGATCACATTGGTGGAAAACAGCAGGGAAGCAGCAGCAGAAACCAGTAGATATCTGAAACAAAAAAGAGTGAGTTTCCCAATTTTCCATTCACACGATTTAGCATCGCTTCATGCATGAAAATAAAATGTCGCTTGATCTAACGCAGTTACACAGAAAACGTGGTTCATTAAAAGCACGTATTACTTTCTTCAATAAATTTATATCAAAGTTGAATAACGAATTTAACACCGGCCAATCAAATGAAATTCAAATTTTAGAATTGCAAAGCAGAGTAACCGATTTTGAAGGGCTCATTATCGAGTTTCGTGAAACGCAAAACGAAATTGAAAGCATTTCCGAAAAATTAGAAAGTGAATTTCTCGAGAGAGAAAATGTCGAAAACGAGTATTTTAGGTTATTGAGCGAAGCAAAGTTAATAATAAACAAAGTTGATTTTAAGAAAAATGACGTAGATGCTATATCAAATATATCGAGTCATTCCAGTAGCTTATTAACGGAATCCGTAGAACAGTCCTGTAACATAAAATTACCAACAATTAACTTACCAAAATTTCATGGAAAATTTGAAGAATGGTTAGAGTTTCATGACACGTTTGAATCTCTAATCCATAGCAACAGCAAAATAAATGAGGTGCAAAAATTTCATTACTTAAAGGCTACATTACAGGGTGATGCATCAAAAATAATATCGGCCTTGGAAACCACAAGCTCAAATTATCAAGTAGCTTGGGAATTGCTCTGTAAAAGGTTTAATAATAAAAGAATTCTAAAGCACAATCACATAAAAGCGCTAGTCGAAATCACGCCAATTAATAAAGAATCTTCTTCAAGTTTGAGACAACTTTTGGATGACGCTTTAAAACATTTGCGTTTTCTAAATTCATTAGGTTTACCAACTGATAATTGGAATGATTTGCTGATTTATCTTTTGGTAAAAAAGTTAGACAACACGTCATTAAATGAGTGGGAGAAAAGCGCGTCAAGTATACAGGACGAAATAACATTCGCGGATTTTGAGAATTTTTTGAATAATCGTGCACAATTGTTAGAAACTTTAGAAAATTCTAAAACAAACATTCGTTCAGCAGCATTTCAGTCTACCGCAGCAACAAAGCATACACCAAAACTCTCAAAAACATTCGTAGTGGCCAACGGTTCGTGTACATTCTGTAAAGGTGAACATTATATTTCGGAATGTAATTCATTTCTGCAATTAGCAATCAATGAGAGAATAAAACAAGTGAAAGCGAAAGGGCTTTGCTTAAACTGTCTTAGGTTTGGTCATTTTTCGAAAAATTGCAAGTCCGGAAATTGCAAAAGGTGTCAAGCCAAACACAATACCTTGCTACATTTTGAAAAACCTCAGTCAGTTTCAATGTCAAGTATTTCAGGTAACCCTCAAGTATTGTTATCTACATTATGTGTCAAAATATTGGATAAACATGGTGTCCCTCATGATTGTCGTGCTATTTTGGATTCGGGGTCGCAATCTAATTTTGTTACAGAAATTTTATGCAATAAGTTGGGTTTGGATAAAACAAGCACAAATATTTCCATTGTTGGCATAAATCAAGTGCAGTCCAAAATAAAGGCGAAATGCAACATACAAATAAAATCGTGTGTTAATCAGTTCAATACTTCAGTATCTTGTTACGTCATACCTAAAATAACGGAACAAATTCCTGCAAGGTTTGTTTCAACTGATCGATTGAAAATCCCAGAAAATATAAAATTGGCTGATCCCAAGTTTTATAAGCCATCTGAGATACATTTATTGCTCGGAGCTGAATGCTTTTGGGACTTCATTTGTATAGGTCAAATCAAATTAGGTGATGGTCTTCCTACTTTACAGAAAACCAAATTCGGTTGGATTATAGCCGGTCCCATTTATGAACAACGCATTCATCAGTTGTATTGCAATTTATCCACAAATACAAATAACATCCAAGATCAATTAAAAATGTTCTGGGAATTAGAAGAAATTTCCAACGAAAGGGTCCTTTCCCCAGAGGAATCAGCGTGTGAAGCACATTTTGTTCAAACCACAAAACGCAATGATGATGGCAGGTTTGTAGTAAAGGTTCCTCTAAAATATTCTCCAGACAAATTAGGCGACTCAAAGCAAACTGCTTTGAATCGATTTCACGCACTCGAGCGCAAACTTCATGCAAACCCAGTCTTCAAGGAACGTTACCTTGATTTCATGAATGAATATGAAGTGTTAGGTCACATGACTAAGGCATCTGATGACGCATGTTTTTCGTACTACTTACCTCACCATGGGGTTTTAAAGGAGGAAAGTCTAACAACTAAATTAAGGGTCGTCTTCGACGGATCTTGTCCGACAACCACAGATGTCTCTGTCAATGACATTCAAATGGTAGGTCCTACAATACAGAGTGATCTGCAGTCGATTATCATTCGATTCAGGGAACAGAAGTACGTTGTTTCAGCAGACATAGCTAAAATGTATCGCCAGGTTCTCATTGATGCTGACCAACGATCCTTACAGCGCATTTTTTGGCGTAATGATCCCTCAGAAAATATAACGGTATATGAACTTAATACAGTGACTTACGGCACTGCCTCTGCTGCGTATTTGGCCATCCGTTGTTTGCATCAACTAGCGTACGAAAACTCAGAAGAATTTCCTGAAGCTTCTAAAATCATACTGAAAGATTTCTATGTAGACGACTTATTGACAGGTTTTAATTCAAGTGAGGAAGCACAATCTATTTGTGTGCAAATATCTCAGATTTTAAGTAAAGGGTGTTTTGAGTTGAGAAAGTGGATTTCAAATAATTCAAAAATAGTTGAAGATTTTGCCGACTCTAACATAAATTCTTCTGTGTTAACGATAGGTTCTAATGAAAATGCGCATACTTTGGGATTACTTTGGTCCTGCAGTGACGATTCCTTGCTTTATAATATCAGTGTCGATAAATTACCTACACAGGTCACAAAACGTACGATTTTATCATGTATTGCACAAATATATGATCCATTAGGATTACTCACACCTTGTACAATCATTGCAAAAATAATCATCCAAAAATTGTGGGCGGAACACTTGTCATGGGATGAATCCAGACCATCCTATCTTCATAGCAAATGGGTTAATTTCAAGGCACAAATTTCTGAATTGAACAATCTTCGTATACCCAGATTTGTTGCGTGTTCAAATGCAATCATTGTAGAACTTCATGGCTTTTCGGATGCCTCAAATGATGCTTACGGAGCATGTGTTTATCTTAGAAGTATCAATAACGAAGGCAAAATTCATACAAGACTCCTGTGTGCTAAATCAAAGGTATCTCCTTTAAAAACGTTAACGATACCCCGCCTGGAGCTTTGTGGATCTTTACTTTTAGCTCGATTATGCAATAAGGTTTGCGAATCATTGAACACAAAACCTCATGCTTATTATTATTGGTGCGATTCCACAGTGGTACTCAGCTGGATAAATCATTCTCCAAATTTGTTAAAAATATTTGTGGGAAATAGAATTGCAGAGATTCAGTCTTTAACAGAACCAAGCAATTGGCGCTATGTTCCAACAAAGGAAAACCCTGCAGATCTTGTTTCACGGGGGTTAGATCCTAATTTATTGATGGATTCAAATCTATGGTGGAATGGCCCTCAATGGTTGCAGGAAAATTCATCGAACTGGCCTCAATGTCCAGTAAGTATCTTAAATTCAGCTGTGCCAGAACTGAAAATTCAAAGTAAAAATTTCATAGTTCAGTCGAATTCTCAGCTCATCGAAATTGAGAATTATTCGAGTCTTAGTAAATTAATCAGAGTTACATCGTATTGTTTAAGATTCATTTATAATTCAAGAAAGGCATTAAGTTCACGTAAGTATGGCACTCTTTCCAAAAATGAATTAGACAACTCAGTTAAATTATTGGTCAAGCAGTTGCAGCAGGCAGCTTTCCAAGAAGATATTAGGCATCTTATTAAACATAACTTTGTTAAGAAAGGAAGTAAGCTCTTAAAATTAAGTCCCTTTCTTGATCAGGAAGGCCTTATAAGAGTAGGTGGCAGGTTGAAATTTTCAAATTTTGCAATTGACAAAAAACATCCTATTTTGTTACCGGCGAATCACCACTTCACAAAGTTGTTATTCATATCTGAACATAAAAAATTATTGCATGCTGGACCTCAACAATTGCTTGCGTCCGTGCGTGAGAAATTTTGGCCTATCTTAGGCAGAAACTTAGCAAAACGGGTAGTTTATGAATGCATTACCTGTTTTAAATCAAAACCTAAGCAATGTCTACCATCTATGGGCGATTTACCAACTCAGCGTGTAGAAATTTCACTTCCGTTCTATTGCACAGGTGTTGATTACGCAGGTCCATTTTTGTTAAAATCAAAACGTGGGCGTGGATCAAAAACTTTTAAATGTTATCTGTCGCTATATATCTGCTTCGTTACAAAGGCGATACATCTTGAGCCTGTTACTGATCTAACTAAGGATGCTTTCATTGCTAACTTTCGAAGATTTATTTCGCGCCGTGGCAAGCCGTTCCAGATGTTTTCTGATAACGGAACCAATTTTGTAGGGGCTAACAATGAGTTAGTAGAGTTAGGCAAATTTTTGAGAAAAAATAAAGATGAATTAGAAGGTTGCTTTGCAAATGAAGAGGTAAACTGGAGTTTTATACCTCCATATTCACCTCATTTCGGAGGGTTATGGGAAGCAGGTGTTAAATCCGTTAAACGACATCTAAAGCGCGTTGCGGGTGTTGCGCATCTTTGTTTTGAGGATTTTTTGACGCTACTCACTCAAATTGAAGCGGTGTTAAACTCTCGCCCTCTTTGCCCTCTTTCATCCGATCCAAACGATTTAAATCCCCTGACTCCAGCTCATTTTCTCATTGGGAGACCGTTGACGTCACTAGTTGACCTTGATGTCCAAGAGCTTCCGGACAATAGACTATCAGCATACCAAAGGATTCAGAAGATTCGACAGCACTTTTGGAGTCGATGGTCTAAAGAGTTCATCGCCGAGGTTCAACAGCGAAACAAATGGAGTCTATCTACAAGAAACATTGAAGTAGATTCTCTTGTGTTAATAAAGGAGGACAACTTACCACCTCTCTGTTGGAAGCTAGCTAGAGTTGTTGCTGTTCATCCCGGGAAAGATGGTATTGTACGTGTCGTTTCTCTGAAGACATCCAAAGGAATCACCAAGCGAGCGGTTGCCAAGATCTGCCCTCTCCCAGTGCTGGAACCTGAAAACAAGACTTGTCAGAGGATATCTAATTGTTAAATTTATACTTACCTTTCTAATGTTATAACACTTTGTAGTTGAAAGTTAGACCTTTCAACGGTGGGGGGTATGTTCGATATTTATTTAGTTTCATTATTTTTAATAGTTGTAATCCTGAAGGAGCATAAGCAAAATCAGGTTGGTGCACCTGACTTTTGAACATGCGCGAATAGTAGTAGTAGCACTGCGTAGAAAGATGAACGTGCATGTGGCACAATAAAGGGTTCAAGCGATCTAAGCATTTTATTTTATAAAACCAGCGCAATAATACAAAATTAAGAGTTCAACGCCTGACAAACAACAAAAAATAAGTGAAAACAAAACACTTGTCTTCCATTATTTCCATAATTAATCAGAAATTGCTTCTTTTATTAACAAATTCCAAATCATTGCATGAAATCGACAGGATATTCTAAAATAATATAAAATTATGGAATTTAATCTCGTACCTGTGTGAGGAGAGTAATACGAGAATTATTACGAAATATTAATCCCGCCGTTTGCCGGCAGTGCAATAATAATGATTGTACGTTTACGATGTCGACGTCCTCGGCTTCAAATTTTAAACGCGAGTGATAAATTTTATCATTGCCGTGCTGTTATCGCTTACAAGCGATTATTTTATCCTCGCCGCTCTAATTACAACATTTACGGGGTGGGCAATAAAATTAAAAACACATTTAACACCCTGCCGTTCGGCTCGCAAAACATTCGTCCTCGCTGGACTAAACAAGATCACGGAAGACTGATCTAAAAGTAATAGAGTCGGACTCGTGATTGGCGTCGGTTTAAGCTTACCACCGAGAGTAATAGCCACAAAGCCGATCAGTTGGAAAGTAATATTATTGAACACGATTTATAATTTAAATAAATTTATCCAGTTTCGTTATTTATCTGTATTATTACAGATTTAAATCTATATTACACACGTAAATTACAGCCTTTTAGATCAGATTAGTATTTTTTCTTTAGTTAATTTTGTATCTCGTTTAATTCGACTATATTAATCAATCGAACGTATTAGAATTTGGCCTGTTTCTTTTACATTTTCTTTCTGCCTAAACGATTCATTTATGTAGGAAAAATTGTTTCTTAAAGAAGTTACACTTTGATGATGAACTTGATGACAGAGTAGTATTAGCTTCGATCATGAATGGAGATAAGACAATTTTACAATTTGCTAAAGTTGCATAAAATTGGAGCTGCAAGCCAATACTTAAAGATAACTCGACGAATGTATGATTTAAGCGAACTTATTCTCGAGTTTCGTATGTCAAACGATCCTAAAAACTATCCTAACTGAAGTCACGAATTATCAATGCCCAATTTTCTAACTGGTGTTGCCTTGAATTGCGTTGCGTTTTATTTTATGAGTCCTAAGGAGTTCATTAAGTAAAACGCAATCAAATTTTAATTCGCTTGTACATTCAAAAAATAAAGTCCTACCGTGAAGGAACTCAGCAAATTAAAGAATCCTGAAGAATGTCGAGATGAAATAGACCTTGAAATTACAAATGTATGAAGGAGATTCACATAATTACGTTGCCAATTGTTTTATAGAAATAATTTGTTAATAAAATACAGATATACTTCAATCTTCTCTGCTTCGCAAATATTTATTTATAATTAAAATGTAAAAGGATTTTGCAACTCATATTTTATTTTTTGATTCAGTTGTGTTCAAAAAAAATTTCGAATTGTTCATTGGTAGAACTGCTGTTATTATTAAATAAAGCGAGATAACTCATTTATACTAAAGATTAGCGTTTATATTTTTCTTTGCCAGGGTTTTCTCAGTTTTCGCATAAAAGTGATATATTTTTTTCTATTTTTAGATATTTTAGGTAACCTCCGTATTTTTGTTTCAGGTAACGGACATAGTTGACTCAAGCTTCAGTTTCGTTAAAGTAATTGAGTGAGTACTGAACTTATTGCCTAGAAATGTTTCATCAGTTATTGACCTGACTGGACCAGTTCTGTCGACTTCTATTAAAATTCTTCACTACTTATTGAACCCCATTAAAATGAATCGCAAAAAGTCATCGGAATTGCAACACGACACTAAAACTTCTAAAACCTCCTTCAAGTCAATTCGAGAACTAAGATCAAAATATTACATAAATTACGATGGTCGCTCATAAAATCGCTACTTTTATTGTCCGGAAAAACATAAACCTGGCCCTAGATTCGACACCTAATAAGCTTCTAGATAAAAGTTAAGGGCCAAATGATCTGGCGTCTTTATTGCACTTCTTTTCCGGACGAAAGAGTCCGGTAATTCACACTTCACACTATAAAACATTAAGTTAATGAAGACATGACTTAAGGAAATGTAAATGATCTAGCGAGCAGATCTTATTTTTGCAATTGCTACGCCGTAATTGAAAATATGAAGAATGAAATAGACGTAAATTAATGAGTTCGCCGGAAGTTCTGTGTTCTACTGCCGCCGTGAAGATAATTAATCATTGCAACGAAACTTGTATTTATTTCATTTAGTAATTTTTATTGATGCTGTCTTAGAAATGCAGAAAAATAATAATCTAACGTTTTTAGGATTCCTTGATGATTTTTTTTAGGAAATACCAAAAATGTGTTTGAATATATGCATGCCAGTTGAATTTTGATTACTTGAACTATCATTTACATTTAAGTTAGCTTAATTCTTTTAATTAAAAAAGAACATGAAAAGTTAATAAATTTCATTGTATTGAAAGGGAAATACAGTCAGAGGAATAAAATGCAGTTTCACCGTAAAAGTGTTATTTTTTAATCACAATGAATTTATTCATGAAAGAAATATGAAAGGCGTTTTGTCGGATTGCACTGAGACAGAATGAAATGGATCGAAGAGAAATGCGATATGTATACAGCCTGACAATGAGTTCAGTCGAGTGGTACGGAAGATGAATAGGGTCCGGTCGTATCTTGTGTGCTCAGCCCGGATCCTTGACTCCGACTTAGTTTTCATTAAAAATGCAACTCCTATCTTCGTCGTACATAATTTAAAGAGAGGGCGACTTAATATTTCAGTTTCTCATTACTTTTTTCCTGGACATTAAATATTATTTCACGCCACGAGTGCGATTATTTTATTGCCCGGACTTATGACTTAATCCCCTGCATTATATATTGTCAACCCTCAACGTCCGCCTATAAATCATACGATGAAATTGTTTCGTTTCATAAGAAAGTTAAAGTTTAAAACATTCGTTAATTTTGTAATTAAATTCATTTTTCCGTTCAAATAATTTACAGGCTTGCTTCATTTTCGTGAATTACGTTAAGCCATAAATGCACGGCGGAGTAGCTTAAACAGCAACGTAAGCCGCTTACAACTGGAACCTGACCTTTTGTATCTGTCCTCTTTGACGCTTTGCAAGAACGTGTAATGATGTAATGTTGAAAACGTCATAATTGAAATGATTTAGATTACTTTCTACAATATCAGCGATAATACTTCTGAGAAATGCACCGACGGATGTCTCCTTTAAGGGAAAGAGAATGCACGAGGCGAAACTTTTGTAAGTGGGATCAGGACCTGTTTTTGCTTGACTGAGTATTTACCTAAGACAAATTGTGCAGCTGAAATAGAAGAGACGGGTAGTAATAATATTGGTCTGAAGGAATTTATAAACTGAAAAGTTCATTCCGCTCCGTGAAACTTCTGCGTGCTGTTTGGTTATCAAATTTATAAGGTAACTTTTTCGACTTTTGTATTTATGGTTACCGTCTTTACTGTCTAGGCCTGAGTATTGCATTGAACTAATCTAAACTCTCTGTATATTTAGAATGTAAGTAAAAGGAAGACCGAGTAGAATATATGATACATTTACACATTACTCATAAAAGTATTTGCAGTAGAATCAACATTAAATAAATAATAATCTTTATATATGAGAATTTATTATGAAATTGTTATACAAACTTTTTTCAAACAAGGATTAAGTTTAATTGCAACGTATTTTTTTTTTCAATATTTCTTTTACAAATATTCCGAGCTAGTGTTTATTAAAATTACATTCAATACATCTGTCTAATAACAGTAATCAATGATTTATGTCATGTAACAGTGATTACAATAAAGGCTCCATTAAAAGCTCTAAAATAATTCAAATCGGAATAATAGGAAGTGGTGAAATGAATAGGAAAAACTAAATTAGCGATGAGATATCAGACCCACTATTTGCGGTCCCATATCTCCATTCGCCTTGCCGTGGCAACGTAATTACATTTTATCGAATTTAATTAACTAGAAATTAATCTATTCGGTATTTGTAAAATTGAATGAGGCGGATTATTTGGAATTGTAACGCATTTAATTAGAGTTCTCTAGCGGACAGGTTAATCGAATTCGCGTCACATTTCGCGAAACCACAATGGCCTTAATGGATTTAGCAGTTTGTCTGCAATGAATAAACTTCATTACTTTTTGCCGGAGGTCTCTTTCCATTACATCACAAGTCATAATGCTGGGAATCATTTATTAAGTAAGTGTGCACGCTCAGATTTATCGTACGGCATTGTTTTATAAAATTGAATTTTATACGAGTGTACTAACCGGGGCACGATTTGCTGCGATGGTAAAGCACAACTTTATCTTTCGAACGATTCCCCTGGTAAAAGTTGTGTTAAAATTTCATTGTTATTTTTTCTCTGCTTTATTCGCTTTTTCCAAGTTTCATGTTACACAACGAATGTTTTATATTTACAACTTATAGTTAACAAAACAAAATTATTGAGAACACGGTTATAATTTAATAAATCATGCCTTGTATGCAGCTAAAAATAATTAATTGTATATTTGTTACAGCTTACTCATTTTACACAGAAATAAAATATCATAGACGACCACTCTATCAATTGCATTAATAAACTTTGTTTATCGTTTATTATTTGAAACTCAATTAAACATTAAAGAGAATCAATCTTCACCGTTTTCAGTATTTTTTTGATGATATTTTATAAAGTGCAAGCCGAAGGAGCAAGATGAAAATACATATGCAGTTATCGGGTGGAAACTCTTATAAGAAAGTCATAAAAAGTATAGAAAATTAAAAGTAAACTCCGTGTAATAAGGAAAAAGGCTTCAGATTTCAATTTTAAAGTTTCAGATGCTGCGCAAAACTAAATATCCTGAAGCAAGGTGAAACTCGAAACTTTTAATTGAAACTCAAATAAATTAATGCTTTACTGCCAGCTTTATATTGTAAATTCAATGTTGGTTATTTGTTGCCTACTGATCGATTTGCTTTCTTATATTATAATTTTGTTGAGGTTGTGAATTTGATGTTTGTTAATAAACCCATAAACCCATCCATTGTCTTTGTAAATTTAAAAGAGAAGCTTCAATAGTATACAACTTACAATTGGAAACAAGAGAGAAATAAGAAAGTTAGACTGTGTAGCTAGTAAAATTATTTTTGCACCACATATTTTGGTTATACTGCAAAAAGTTGCTTTGTACTGAAATATTGCTTAACTTACTATATAGATATTGTGAATTGAAATAAACTGTGTTATCATCCAATTCAACTCTAGTACATTACAATTATCGAACACTGACACGCTAACAAACCAAACATTTCGCCGGCACTATTGTAAAGAGTAAAATCTGCGTATTTGGGCTCCTGAATTACGACAAATAGTCTGTCAGGATTGATTGCATCAGACTAGAACAGGCATGGCGATATGGCTTAATTACGAATTTACATGTCGCTGCAACGCTGTAACTGTGTTTCGTCTCTCCTCGTACATACGGAATATTGAATATTCATTTCGTACGCAGCAATGCAGAAATTCGATGCCGCATAATTAACACCACACAAGTGCAGACGGGATATTTCAGATTGTTCGGTTAATGTAATGGGCGAACTGTTTTGCGGAATAAAAAATCCTTCGAAATTCAGAAAAATAGAAATATTAATACGTTCACAATTGAATATATGAATATGTCTCCATTAAATTGTAACTTAGTGTTACAAAATAAATTTATATACCCAACAAATTAGTCTTGGTGACAATAAAATGCAAGAAAGCTGCCAGAGAAGCTAACAGAAAGGAGGTCGGGAGAAGCCTTTTAAGAAAATCAAAGGGAGCTAAATGAATCGGGAAGTTAGCGGAGATTCGTGAGGAAGCCCTGTTCTGCACTTCTTCTCATTGTTTACGTACTTCATTGAATATAATGGTGGCGTTGGTGGGATTAGTTCGCTCTTTCGGGACGGATTTTCAGGTGGAGAGCGCTGAAGAAGAGCTGCCCAGACTCGAATAATGACCTGCGCATTGCAGAAGGATTTCGGTGAGTTATCACATGCAAATCGTCCTGACGCATTCTCTAGGACGTCGTAAATAAGGTCCAAATCTAACAGGCGCGAGGTCCATCTTCATCCCAACTCAAACCTAGTTGAGATAAATGAATACATATTTACATTTTTTATATTGAGGTCTTGATGGATTCTATGAAGACAACTCGCCTTAAGCTACGTCAACATTCGTCGCAGTTCACTATTTGAAATGCAAACTACGGATCCCAAAGCGATTTATCAACGTTATATTGATTTTATTACTGTTCTCGACTTGCATTTGCAATACTTTTTTTTTCCAAAGTACTTAATAAATTGCAGATTTATTCCAGCCGACGGAAATGCATGCGTATACAGACTGTTATAAGATTATCGTCATACGTTAATACTCCATCATGTAACAAATTGACTCAAATACCAATAATTTATATAGTTTAAAAAATGCAAAACTGACTTACCACAAATATTGTAAATAAAAATATCAATTAGGTGGTACAAGAAAACAATAATTGCTTTTTATATTGCGTAATTATTATTTTGATAACCAAAGAACGGCCAGTTTTGAATTTTTGTTATCAGAAGTAGGCAGTTCGCGTGGAATAAGGCATTTGCAATAAGTTGAATGAGTATGAATAAGTAAATATAAAATTAGTGTACAAGATTCTGTAAAAATTATGTTGATTCAATGGTTATGGTTTAAATGACATTAGGTAAAACCAAAGGTTATCCGCCCTCTAATAATACCTTCCTGTGATTGAATACTCACTTTCGTATGCGTGGTCATGTCTACAAAAAAACTCTACATTTATTTAATTTACAACTTACTTTAAAGTTAAATTTGTGTCTGGGTTAGTTAATTAAACATCTTGAAAACGAGTTAAAACGGAAGGAACAATTTTACTCAAACGGGGCAACTCATATTAATTCTCTTTTAGCGGTGTGCAAACCAAGCACTGAAATTACGAATAGTCGTCCGTGTATTTCAGGAAGCTCACTTCCGAGGACGAGTCCAGAAAGAAACGGGCAGATAACTGACGAAGTTAAAGCCAAGTTAGAAAATAATTCAGATAATCGCCATATCTCCGTCTTAATCGCATTGTTCTAAATAATATCATATTAAAGTTTAATAAACTCGGATGTTTCGGAAACGGGGAGCCACTCCGTTCTCGAGCAACTGACAGCTGCTTTTGCCGACGTAATCTGGTAAACTTCGCGCAGATAACGGGAACGTTTATTATTTTCGCAGGTGCTCCAGGGATGATACGCAAGTAAATTGGCTGGATGCGGGTGTGGATAAAATCTTTACAAAAAAATGTAAAAATCCGCGCGAGCAACCTCATCAAAACGGAACAAATAAACATTTATCAGTTTAACTTCCTGTGCTTAGCTTTAATATACACGGACCGCACACATTTCTATCTCATATTATCTCGTGTACGAGGAGTTATTGTCGTCTACTTACAAGGGATGGATCTATTTCTTTTTCTAAATTCTTAATATCCTTCTAATTAAATTAAATTACTTGGTATACACCATGGTTAAAAATCCTTTTAAAAATATAATGAGCCGACCGCATAAAATTGAAAAAGTAAAATGCTCATAATAGTATGAACTCTTGTTAAATTTGTTAATATATTAATATTTTAACAATATTTGGAGCAAATAATATTATTCAATAAATTGAGTTGATAGGTATCAAATATACTAATTTGTTTTTCTCGTCTAATTTCCCCAAACTTGTCGAGGGGTGTCTTTGGCGGCTGCGACCGACTTGATGTTTTATTTCTCCTTTGACATTCGCCTTACAAACTGGGGAAACGCAGAAGATCCAGGAGCCGATATGAACACTATCCAAGCCATGGGAATTCTATCTCTTACATAGAACCCACACGCACTAGGAGAGAATTCGAACCCACACCTAATAATTGTCCCGTTAAGGACCGCCAAGTCCGTGACCAGCGGAGTCAACTAACTCGGCTATACAACTAATTAAAAATATTATACACATAAAAATCTGGAGTTAACTCTAACACTTTTTCAACTCTTTTTCGGTCTTCCCTAGCGTCTATTCGTTTCTGGCGTAAAAATTAACGGACTTACGGCATTTAACTTTGAAAATGTTAATGTTGTCTTCAAAAGTGGTATTTTAATTCTTGCGGTAATTATTTATATCTTTCATGGAGACAATATTATCCAGGAAAACTGAGAGACTTAACTCCTGGACTAGTAGTTTGTATCACTAAAGGAATTAGTATTATCCAGAAAGTGTCAAACATTTTTATCCCTATTAAAGCATATTATCCAGAAAATGAAAGAACCTTTTTGTTGGGGCAGTCACTTGTATCTCAGCTTATATTTTAACAGAGAGAGAGAAATGAGCTTTTTTTAATATTGTACCCCTTATTCTTTTGTGTGGAAATGATCGAATTCCTAGAATATGAAGCTTACCTGGGGGAAGTGGAATAAAGATGTTCATAAGGACTTGCCAATGTTTCCCAGTAAATAAAGCTTGTATCATCGATAATGTCAGTTGTATAACACTTTTTATTGCTATTATTTTTAATGTTTAAATAAAATGTCGGTTCCAAGTATTCACCCCAGTTTGTAGGCATATACTAGTCACATCTTCTAATGACAACGTGAATATTGATTCAATTATTTCCACACAAAAGTATAAGGGATAAAAGATACAATATTAAAAAAGCTCATTCCTCTCTTTGGAGTATTTAAAATATAAGTTGACATGCAAGTGACTGCCCCAACACAAAGATTCTTTCATTTTCTGGATAATATTCCTCATTCATCAGAATTTACCGATAGATGGAAAGTAACTAAGTGTGAAATAAACTTTTAGGATAACATTTTTATTTTTTGGATTAAATGCGATGATGATTTTTACCAATGCAGATAGAATATTTTACTATTTAGTGTAACTTATCTCCTACTTATTGAATTAACGAATTATGGATATGTTTACTCTACAGTGTTAAACAGGAGTTGAGCTAAACCTTGTTGGAGTAAAATTATTTTACCTTTTTCTAACATTTATTCTTAGACGCATTTTAATCGGAAAAAGATAGCAATAACGATAAATTTGTTAAGCATTACAACTTTTCAGGTAAAACTTTATCTATATTGTAACACCGATTAGGAGGATAACAGTTTATCCCAAAAAAATTTAAGTGTATAGATATATTATTTGAATAAGGATTTTAGAGCCTTGAGTGACTCTGAGTTCTGAGAATTGACCTACTTCAAAGAACAAACAAGCGCATATCTCTATATGAGTTTGCTTAAGGCTTAAGCAGTGTTGATGCACCAATTGGCTATTCCTCAGAGTCTGTGTGCTTATCGTTCGTGCACCAATTATATTTTAACTATATTTACAAGTTACAGAAAGTTCAACTTTACCTATTGATCTTGGTGCAAAATTAATGAATACTACATTATTTTTTTTTTCTTTCTTTTAGCTCAATGGTCGTTAAGTGACAAAGATCTCTATCAAGCACAAACAATTCGTGCATTAAATTTTAAAAACTTTAGCACTTCAAGAATATCTTGCTGGGCCTTTTCTCTTTGAATGTTTACAATGAATAGAACAATGTGCTCATATGCAGTAAACTATGACTATGGTTGTACTTACTTGTGGAATTAGTATACATGGTATACCCCAAAACATGTTTATATATCTTTTATACAGATATATTTCTTTATGATAACTTGCTCTATTGTTTTCAGTAATATTTTCAGTCCAGAATTATAAAAAAAATTGTGTGATATAGCAAATTTGTTAAACAGTTTTAGTTTGGGATCTATTAAAATCTGAATTGCATATTAAAATTGTATTTGGCAGCGATAATTCAGTAACATGAAATTTTCATTTATTTAGTCGATCCGGTAATGAAAAAAGTCGAAAACAAATTCATCGACTTAAATTAATTCCGGCGGCGAGCTTTGATCGTCGTAAATGACTAGTAATATTTGCAATTTGATTTCCTCCCCGCCATATCGCACAAACAAACTGCCAGTTTACCGCAATATCGATAAGAAAACTTAAAATTGCCCGCTTCGCGACATAATAAATGAAACCGTTCTGTTTATGAACTTTATGAAATAGGTTAACTAGATTTTCAGGAAAGAACTTTTATAAAGTTTATTTATATCGTCGCGGGCCTGGAGAAGACAAAATAATATAATAAGCATTGCCACAGTCCTGAAACAGTAGCTTAATAGCACTGAATAGTAAGGAAACATTGCCCGTCGAGAATAACACATCTTATGTGCAGGGTGAGATCTTTAGAATCTGAAAAAAATGAGAGTAAATGTGACATGAAGAGTGCGAGAGCGTTTGTTAGAATTACCCTTCATAATCATATCTTCTACTTTATTTTAAGAAATTTCAAAATAACATTTGTTTGATAACCGATGAGTTATTATGGCAAGCTTTCTGAAAATTTTAAATTTACAGCGTGCGAGATTTACGATGTACTTACAAAATAACTAGGATCGGCTTCCTTCTATTCATTCTTTACTACATGAACTCATAATGACACGACACCTGTCCTAAAATTACATTGCTTGGACATTTTTTGATTTTTAATAAACGTTTTGGAATTATAACTCTTCAACCACGCATATAATCGATCAACGTTCTGTCATTTTTACATTAATATTCCGAGTTTATTTTTCATCAAGGAATATCACATTTCTTCGTAGTCCTGCTCGTTTAAATAAAAAGCTTTACGCCCAGTAAATATTCAAAATGATTGTGAGAAAGCTAGGAACGAGGGCATGGAAGACTGATTATGAAAAGGCTTCTGTGTAGAGATTTTGTAATAAGTGAAAATGTTTGCTATTGTAAATATTTCGGAACGAAAATATAATGAAAACTAACAAGTATAAAGCAGTTAATATTCATCACTGAACAAATTATTTGCAATGAGCAATGAGAACTAAAATTAATTATTCGTTTTGTAATAAATCTTTCTTTGTATTAATTCACTAAACCATAGTCTGTATTGAGTATCGAAGATTTATTAAGCATTTTAATGGATGCTCGGCTTCTCGAATTTTTTTATTAAGTTAATAGAAATTTAAAACAATGTTCTACAATGTTTTCTTTAAGTAGTCTCAAAATTTTTACGTTGTTCAATCAATTTTTGGTTCGCTGGTCAGTTTCTTATGTAATTCAGGCATTTTATATAATGCTTTATAGTATATAACCCTATTGCCAATACTCTCTATGCGTTTATTGTGAGTAAACGAAGGACAGGTTGATTGAAACTTGTGTGGAAATGAATAAAGATATTACAACTTTGCATGTTGTCATTGGCAATATCTTTCCTAAGCGAGATGTGCGCGAAAGTAAATCTTATCCATTCAAGTAGTTCAGTCCGGTGCTCCGCCAACGTATGTAGATTTATGAAGCTATATGGTTCACTCATGCGGTTTCTATTACTCTGTTTTGTATTTACTCACTATAATTAATAGATAGTCTTTGCAAGACCAACAGTGTATATGTTTGTACATATGTAACATGTCACAGAAAGATAGTTATTTTAGGCTAATAGCAAATAGCTCTCTAACACCCACTTAAATTTATATACTAAACCCCTGATGAGATGGCGTAGAGCGGAGGATTAATTAAAACGTATGTCCATTAGTATCAATGAATGTTAAAGTTTGTATGAAACTGACCATAAATGAGCAAAATAAGATAATTATTGTCCATGTGCAATTTCAAAATTTACGATTTTAAACAAATTGTCGTGTATTTTTGTTACCCATTTTATAATATTCAAAGTAAATCAAAATATATGCAGTGCAGTGTATCATCAAGTAGCATGATGATAAGGATCAGGAGCTCGGAGTACTTCGCTAAGTCTCCCTGAGAAAATATATAAACTGCATCGCCGGTTCTCATTAACTACTTGAGCAATTTTCCCCTATGATGTGCATGCTTGGCGTAAAGCTTCCCAGAATTCGTTCTCCTGGCACAGTAAAGCGGGCTTCAATTTAAACTAGGTGATACGTACCTAATTAGGACGTCAAATATATCGGCGAGGTGAGGTTACACGACAGTCTTGCATATAAAGTTGGCATAAACGCTCTCGCTTCGCTAACTTGTCTACAAGTTAAATTCGAATCATGAACAATGCCAACGGCTGAAATGTCTGACACCTTGTCTCACGTAACTCAAGCCGAAGTTTATATTCCGCCCCGACTGCAGTGCAATCAAGAATTCATTGTTGCTCTATGCACGCAAATTAATTAAACGAATTCATATTTTTGCGCCAGAATTTCAGAGAAAAAGTTTTCTATTCTTTAAGCAGGGAAAGGAAACTTAAAATTAATAAATATTCATATTTTCTGTTCAAAGTGCGGTTATGCATGAAAAGTGGAAATTCTAAGTTATAAGAACTAAAGCTTCGAAAGCCAATGGGACTTTTCATGTCTTCATATTTTAGTTAAATGTAGTTGACAAAACTTACTCTTCCAATCTCCAAGTTCAAATGACAATTGCATAAAATTCTGTTGTAACATGTTTAAATTAGTTCTGCTTTTCTACATGAAACACCAAGAAGAAATTATTTAAGACTAAAACATTAGAATGAATAAAATATTACTCTCTATCTACTTTGTGGGTGAGAATATAGTATGTAGTAGGTAGGGCAACGCCACTAAATGAAGATTTAGTGGTAGTAAAATTAAATTATACGTGGGCAAATTACCATAATTTAGTTTAATAAATTGTGTATATTGCGGGTGCTTAAGTTTTAATAAGACCTCGAGATGTGAAACAAAAGCTAAAAAGGTAAAAGCATATCTTCTACCTATTTTGTTTTGCCGAGGAGCCCTCGTTTTAAACATCCCGCTCCGTCTGGGCTTAAAAGCGTCGTCACTCACACTTACGCGCCTGCTTATGTTTCGACGTACTCTCGAAATTTAATGAAGACTTTGCGAAGGCGTAATCTCGCAAAAATTACTATTCATTTGGGCAGTCATTTTCATTCTCATTAACCGTTAATGGTTTAAGGCTTGCGTGAATTGAGAACACTATATTAATTTAAGAAATGAGGGTCCTAGAATCAAAAAGGACCTTTAAGGTTTCAACGCTAGTTAACTTTATTTTGTTTTTTATAATCACATTTATATCTTTAAAAAAATTAACAATCGCTTAAAGTCGTTTGTGTGGCTCAAGATTGAACCCAAATGGCGCACCTATCCTTCAAGACACAACCACCCCAACTTGACAATTTTAAATAGCATCCCCCTACTCGTGATAGACAACATCGGTAACAATTTTCCAAAATAAGATTTAACAAAAATTAAGAATTTAAATGTTTTTGTGCTTTCTTTTTCAAATATTCACGAACCACTCAACTAAATTATTCTTTTTTAGTATCGTTGGAAAGCTTGTTTCAGAACCTGTTCATAAATGTATAGGGTTACATTTAAAATTTCAAATTTCGGATAGCTGGAGCCGAGGAGGTAGGTTGAAGTGTATCCTTCTCTATATTATCTTATTCTTAATTTTTTTTTTTTTCGTTTTTAAAATATAGCCGGTTGCTACTCTCAAAATTGTCGCAATGTGTACCAAATTGCCCAATTTATCTAAAATTTCTGTTAAATTAGTACTAATTAGTTTTAATTTGAACTTGGAATAAGCCATCCAATCCAATCTGTCTGTCCGTTCACTTTAACTGTCTTTCTCAATTTCATAGCCACATTGTATATCAATTTACATCAAAAACCTGATTAGGTGCATCGATACGTATCAAGTAATAACAATTGACCCCAAAACTCATTATACGTTTACCATCCGATTCATATCACTAGAAAATGATCTGTCTAATTTTACCATTCCTGTCGTAATTGGCAATCGTGTTTCAAAAAATTAAGGTGTGTCATCGACAAATTAGTTTGCATTTATTTACCAACCAAATTAATAAATGGAAAATGTTATTCGTATAACATATTTCCCTTGAGAAGATATTTCTAACGGTGTGATTCATTATTATCAAAAAGCGAACGATGTAAAGGCGTATAAAAGGTGCATGAAAGCGTATTCGTCCATTTACATGTCCACATGTGTGTGCAAATTTGCTACAGCGGATCATGAAATTTTTTATGTAAAATGGTCACTTACAGATTCCAAAGAAAGTTACAAAATAAACTGAAACTGTCAGCTTAATGAACGTTTCTTACGTCGTCCCCAACCCGATCATCTAATTTTTAATCAAGTATAAATTCGATGTCGAGCTTAACAAAATAAAAACAAAGTATGTACTTATAATTACAAAAGTGCATAATAATATAGTTGATACAGCAAGGAAAGTCAATTTAGTTCTTTAATAATAACATGGGAATCCTAGAAGTAAATGCAAACTTAAACTGCAATGCAGAACCTATAAAACACGGCTGGCGTGCAGCGTACAAGACTTTCTGAAGAATCACCATGCAATTATCTTCGTAGTAAAACTGCATAGTAAAATGAATGTAAAATACGCCAGCAGTTGTGAGCAGCGAGCGCGAATATTTTAAATCACGTAAAAAGCGCATAAACTTTATTCATCGGTTTTATTGTGATTCTCATCGAAAACATTGTAGCGAATTTAGTCCAGTGTTTTATTTATACGGCGTCGTAAACGTAATGAAATCACCAGTAGCTCTTGGTCATGATTTTATCTCTGCAGTCAAGTGCTAGGGGTTGCAGGTCTGTCTAGGTTGTTATTAAATTTCTTATCTTTATGGTTACTGCAACTCCGGATGGCATATTTTCCAAGCATGTTAGTGTAACTAGAAGTTTTTCATGCGATATTTCTCTTTCAATTAGATAAAAAAAATATTTACATTAAATGTAAGAAAGTAGGTAATTTCCTTTAATAAAGACAAACAATCTTTAAAAATATGAAACTTTCTTAAAACTCAAACATAATTCTATTTACGAACGGACCGTACGAACATTCGTTATATTTGTGGTAAGCTGACAGTCATACAATGGACGTGTTTTCTTAGACCACAGAAGACGCTGACAAATCCTTTGTGGCTTTACATGTCAACTTGATCCACTGACCTCGTTTGTACCTGGTAACTTTTGACTTATGCAAATCGATGTAATGTGAGTTTAGTTTGACAAAACATATTAGGGAACACTCTGAATTTGTACTTGTCTCTCATCGCTTGTACTTCAGAATTTCGTTATTTAAATTCGAGCTGCGTTTGACCCCCAGACGGTTAATGAAAACTCCAGCAAAGGATGTTTTAATTACGCTAGCAATCAGCATGCTTCAAGTCACCTGTGATCAAATGAAAATAAAATTAAAGGACGCGATTAGAAAGTGAAAAATATGCAAATATTTGAACAGGACGATAAAAGCTTCATTATCGAGACGTAAAAGTGTTTATTGTGTAAGAAAATTGCCATACAATGTGTTAAATAACGGATGACAAGAACGGTAATGAAAAAGATAAATGTCAAGGTGATAAAAAGTTTCGGTGCATTGCATATGTAAATTGTAGCACCAACGGCAACGTTGTTGTAACCCCAGTGCAATTAGTTTCGGGGAAAAGATCTTTGTGCGATGAAACTATAATAGCTAATTGGATTCACGGATAATCGTTGCATGTATAAAGCGAGCTTGGATGTAATTTAATGTAAATAGGACCTGCTCTCTTAATAGCCAAGGCCATAAATCGATAGGTTTCAGCACTGAAAACAATCATTACACCAAGTGACCAATATTACAATCTCAAACGAATTCCGTTCAAAACAACAATTCAAGTTATGGTGTTATTATTTAACGGACACAACACACAATCAACGTTTCACTATCGGTTGATAGCTTCGCATTATTATTCGTCTATCTATTTAGTAAATCGTGAAATATTTACACACCGTTAAGTATGTAGAACCCAGAGTTTGGCTTTATACAATCAGCATTGAACGTTTTAATGTTTCGAAGCAGAGATCTTGCTCAGCAGCCGGATTATCAAGTCCTTTCTCTCGTCGAACTCCCAGAATTATGTACTTTGTTTTGCTAATACCCATTTTCGCTGACGACGACTTGAACTTTTCACAGCTTAGAGTTAATTAAATTTAATCGAAAGAGTCAACTTATCTAGAATTTCGTTAAATATTGTTTATTTGTGAAGATCATTTCCTTTTCCTGTTTTAATTTTCTAACAGGTCTTTGGTACTATAGACAGAAGCAAAGTTTATGTTACTATACAGTAACAACTATATTGCCCCAGCCCCCTCCCCTCTTCCTGAGTTTCGTGACAGATATTACCTTAAGGTAAAATAACTTTCAAGTTAAAAGAAATTCTTTGGATCTCAATCATTAGGAAAATGACATGAAGAAGACCAATTGAAAGTGTTTGAAGGACTATTTATGTATAAAGCTGAGTACACACTTGAACGTGCATGCGCCAAGTTGAGACTCACACGCATGTTTGTGCGTGTTGATTCAACTTCTGTGCTCTCAGGCATGCGTCAGATAACTTTTAAATCATGCATGCACATAGTCTCAGAGCGCTCCATTGAATCGTGCTTTCAGTCTGATCTATGGAAATCGTGGTTATCATTAGACCATTCCATTGTAATTATTAGTCAATAAGGCTATTTTTTAAGAACTAAACATGGGCTTATATTTCACGACCTATCAACAAGAATGACGAATGGAGCTTGCAATATGACGCATGTACATAACTGACCCCTCAAAACTGTGCGCGAACGCATAATTCGTTTCCTTTTAGCAGTGCGAAAAGACTTACAACGTTTGGCTCAGCTTATGTGCGTTCGCAGTAAGTAAATAATAAAATTATAAAAATTCAAGATTTCAATGTTTCAAAGTACTTGTGGTTCGATGGAGTATCTTTACTTTATCAACATCAAAAGTACTTTAATCTACTAAATAGTCTGAGTAGGTATTAAAGAAAAGGGACACTTTTCGCTCTATATATTTGTCGATATAGTTTTTAACAGAGAAAGCCTTTGATGTACACTTGCCGGACGTCATGATACATCCTGTATATGTATAGGGTATTTTATTTAAAGCAGCAAAGTTAGTAGGAAATTAAAAACTCTGCAACAGCATCGATATCAAATTTGAATCTTTATTGTACACTTAGGGCCTTATGCTAGAACCAGTTTGCTGCCTAACTGTTTTATGCTACTATAGCTGGAATGTAATAAACTTCATTAACTGTTTCCATGAAATTTAGTGTTACTGTGCAATAGTTTTTGTTTAAAATAATAAAAACTGTCTTAAAATAGAAACTATGCCAATAAAAAAAGAAAACAAAAACAAATTAAATTATTGAAATTCGTGTCAAACACAATTTCAAACTTCTGACACGTCCCCTCTGATTACTATTCCAGTCACGACACATCTTTACGTTTTTCGGCGTTCCTCACCTCCGTTGACACGTCAATAATACACCATTTTGCGCGCTGGTAAATAAATAATTCAGATATTTAAAACAGGAAACAGGCGGAAACGCTGTAATAATTAATATTAGTCGCGGGTGGCGCAGTAAAGTAGCTAAACATGTTAACTCTTTAACGCGCTCGTCTAATATCAGATGATAAATAAACAACTGGAGCTAATTGTGTATGTTACTGTTATTTGCTAACTACGGGAGTTAACTAAGTTTCGCGCTAATTATGGCGAATAATTAAATTTTACGAGTTAAGCGAACAGATTTACCAGAGATTAGTTTCGAAAGTGATAAGAGACGAATACTGCCTCGCCTTGACGGATTTAACAACACTTCGGCGAGACTTAGCGCAACAAAATTTTAATGTTTCGCCAGGGCCAAAAATTTGCAGTAGCTCACTTTCACAAAAATAAGGAAACGAGCAACTTAATTTTCTAGTTCAGCGTGCAAGAAATGAGCAGAACAACCAAATTTATGCGCGGAACCTAATGTAACAAGGTTTACTCGCAAAGCCGGAAACGAAAGCAGAAATAAAAGGCTCGGGTACGTCCTTAAGATGTGTTTTACAGAGTGTATGATGTATTTATTAGATAATTTAGTACACGCTGTGACTAGGGATTTCTGTCTTGTTTTGTATATGCTTTGCGGCGGTTGTGAAAAAGGGAACTTGTCGAGTACATAAATTCAGGCAAGCAAACGATAAAAAAAATGTAGACACGCAGCAGAGATATCAGGAAATTAATGTTTGCTTCTTATCAGTCTCGGCGACAATGATTTCACAATATGAATAATGCATGCTTCCTTTGCCTCCGGATGCCGTTAAACTATTAATGCGTCTGCAGTGTCTAACAGTTTAAGGAATCAAAGATGAATACGAGTTAATCCCTGCAAAGCGAAACTATCGAGTCATTACATACCATGCGTTTATATCTTGCGAAAGTATATTATGCTCAACAGTTCAGTGCCATCATATATAACCTCAAAACTTTCAAGCATTAACATGCAAGGTATGAGCTCCTTAACTGTGCTTGATGACAGGTCACACGCCTCCTTTCCCACACTCGAATTTCCCTGCAAGATCTAGTAATTATAGAAGTGTGCAGAAATCCGTGCTTCTGCGCAATGTTACAAATTTTCCGGGTGCTTTATTAAGGAAGATCAAAGCCGCTCTTCTTTCAAGTTAAATTTAAATGTCTTGCTGAAATATTTTGTAAACCACACAATTTTCCATTACCTTAAGTATAATTCAATTTGGAGTTGTTTAAGATTAATAAATAAATTTAATAGGAAAAGCTAGGCAGTATTAGTTATCTTTTTTTATTATTCGATTTATACTTACTGTCTTCCATTGGAAAGTATAAGATCATTAATTAGAGAAATTAAAACAAACTATCTAGTTGTTAGTTTAGAGATAACAATTCATATAATCCCAATTAGGCCTGGGCAAAAAATCGATTTGAATCGATTCATCGATTCGAAAAAATAATCGAATCGAATCAATGTTTTTCTTGAATGTTGAACATATGCAAACAACTTTCTGGACTAATATGCTCAGATGCATTATGAACCGTGTCATATAATTTGTTTTCGGTCTCCGGCTGAGCTCTTCGTATGATCTGCTTCCACTGACTGAATAATTCTTCCATGGGATTTAAAAAAGGACTATAAGCAGATACAAATACTGAAAAACGACCACGGGCTCTAATGAAAATCAATACCTCTTCATTTCTCTGATGGAATCTAACATTGCCCATAACAACATGCACTCCTTTTACACCATCCTGATATAAATTAACGTTGTGAGATATACAAGAATTGTAATAAAAAAGATGTTTCTATCGTCTTCTATTATATCCAAATACCAAAGACTGGTGATATTAATGATAGACAATTAAATTATTAATATAACTTACTTCCGATTCGGTTTCTTCAGAATCGATTCGATTTCGTGTGAATCGATTCGATTTCGTGTGAATCGATTTAATTTCATGCGAATCGATTTTATTTGTAATGAACGATTCGATTAATTGATGAAAATCGAGATTTTTAGAGAATCGAAAATCGATTCAATATTTCCTCAATGGCACGGTCTTAATCCCAATTTAAATAGCATGTACTGTATTTTCTATATTTCTTTGACGTCAGGAAAAAAATTTTCCTCCAATTTATTAAAAGATTTTGTTCGGTGTGATGAAAAATGTTGGTATCTGATACCTATTTTCGCGAAAATGATATTTCAAATATACAGACGTAAAATGATACAAGCAGCTGAAATTGTTATACGAAGTCTCGATTTCATCTTCTTTATGATTGTGATCATTTCCTAAAAAAAATCTCTCATCCTCGTCGCGACGAACTTTCAATATAGCCTAATTGAAAATTTGCTGCTTTAAAGACGAACCTTTATCGCAAGAAATAAGAAATCCAGGGCGCCGCATTACGGAGCGAACGATATCGTCATAGAAACACATCTAACTCAATTTAGATCACAGTAGACTTGAAATGCTACAGACGAGTGGAAGCGGATATGAGATCGTGTAACATGGAAGTAGGCGAGTTTCATCTGCTGGCCTGGGGCTACAGGTGGTCTAGACTCAACCTAAATACACACTGTCGTCCTGCCGCCGCCTCTCTCGTCCTGCTAATGCAAATATCTACAATAACATTCCTTGCAATAACACGTGCTTTTTGCTGCGAATTTTCTGCATCTGAGAAATATTGACACTAGTGCAAGTCCGTTTTCCTCTTTTATTCAGTGTTCGCTACCAGTGAAATATTGAACGCGTTTCGTAATACTCCGAGGCATTGTTTTTCTAATGGTAGTGAATTAATGTGACTGAAGGGTTTTCGTTCCGTTGCTCATGTTTCGTTCTGAACTCTTGGGATATCGGTTCATGAAATAACTAGTCGGTTTTTACACTGCTCTTACTCCTAAAGTTTTAAATTTAGTAAAAAAAACACATCGATAATATTCCAATCACATCTGATATTTGACGACTTGTTTGCCTTTTTTCAAATTATTTCTCATTGTATTGTATCAACAAATATGTCGCGAAACAAGTCATCAAATATCTGGGCACATCTGTAAGCATTATAGATGTTGACTGTTAATTAAGGCGGCAAAATGAATCTACTAAAAGAAGCGATACCCAAGAATATGGAAAAAATGAAATTCTATATACGGAAGTGGACAATAAAATCCGGGCACGTCATTTCTGCAACGTAAACCTCACTTTAATGTTTTTGGCGTTTAATACTTTAATACAGAACGTCACTAATAATTCTGACGTTTAATACATAGACTGCGGTAAGCGAATGGTCAAACTGGTCAAACTTAATCACGTGTTCAATTTGTGGTCAGCTGAAGCAAGAGCTCCAAACCATTTACGAAAAGATTGAGAAATGGATGCAAATCAACCTAAAGTAAATTATTCAGTACAAATTCTAGAAGATAAAGGTAACAACGGCTTGCACTTTGAACACCTGCTTTACAGGAAAACAAATAAACAACTTACACTTTGAACACCTGCTTTGACAGGAATACAAATAAAGCACTACCACATGAAAACAATTCAAATCTCCGTGTTTAAGATTCAAAGAGTTTTTTTTTTTAATTTAATTTTCTTTAATTTAATTCCACTTAACCGTTCCTGAATGTGTAGTCGCAGAAAATTCGTTTTTTTTTTTATATGGTGTTCAATCGAAACACACTTTATTATTATAAAAGATAAATTATTAACAGAAATCTATTAAAAGTTGAACAAAATATAAGACGCGTGAGCAACTCCATTTCTTGTAATTTTTATCACACTAAATCGTTCCTCGTTTCAATATAAAAATTTCAATGGAATTGTTCGTCAACTCATTACACAATGTTCGGTAGTTAAAATTGTACAATCCGGTTCACTCGCCCGTGAACCAGGTCAATAATAATAGATTAATCTCGTAGTGATGTTTTGACCATAAACATGTGCACATAATTTTGCAGATAGATTTGCATTAATAACCAACCGTGTTTGCTTAATCGGGTCGCATTATTTGCTCTCCACACTGCAAGAGGATATGCAATATTTATAAACCGTTCGATGGAGGGCGTTAAATTGCACTAAATATTATTAAATTTTCCCGCATAAATACTATTACAATGCAGATTACATCATTAACGAATACTATTTACTATAATTACGTGCAAACTGCAGCAATAATAATAATATAGGTTTTACCGTTCCAGCTTTTTAAATTCATTTAATTATATTTCAATTTTAGCAGTAGCAGACTAATGACAAATAATAATGAATTACTTTGTAAGAGAAAAAGTAATCAGTGATGCACAAGATGTTTAATCAGGTTTGCTAATTGATAGCCAATTTAAAATCATTGCATCCAGAAAACTCAAGTTTTACCCCAAATGTATGGATTGTAAATGAAAGGTGAACTACACTGAGCTCTGGACACATGAAAATGTCAAAATAAGAAAAGACATTGCTTTTAAATTAAATAAAGACAACCTTTACATTGTTTACCTATATTGAGTGTGAATGAAGATCTTAGATGTTTGTTTTTTTTTTGTAAAAAAAAATATTTCTCCATTCATCTCGGTGTCAAATGCTTATAATGTTGATGGCTAAAGAAACTGTGGGTAAAATCTGTAAAGTAGCAACGATAAGACGTATATATTCTTCGCATTTAACATATCGCCATTGTTTATTCACTGAATACATGCATGTATGTATTCAGCTTTCAAGCCAAAGTATGCTCGGAACATAATATAAACAAACACAGAGATATGTTCACATATGCCTACCAGACAGCAGATGTGAATATACCACCACCTGGCCGGCAACTACGGCGTAAAGGCAGCATAACATAATCGTTACAACACTACGTGCATTATAGCACCAATGCAAATTGTGCAATATCACAAGAATTTCCAGAAAGAAACATCTTGCGTGGCGCACATTGTTAAAATTTCACTTGAGAACTCTGGACAGTCTTTTTGAGGTTTCAAATAATGTATTGTATTCTAAACGTAGGGAATGTCTCTGTCTGCCCTCCCCCGGATACTTCCAGATTTACTCCGTGCCTCCTCAGTATTAAGGAAACTTTTAAAGCTGATGCAGATCCGGCTGTTTTCTTTCTCAGCTGCTTCACAGATTAACTTAAAACGTCCCGAATGTGACCTAAATCACTGTGAATCAATCGAGTAAAACGTATTGAAAATTCCAACTCAGTTTCTGGCAATGCTCATCGTGAAATTAATCGAAATAGAAGGGGGAAATGTGTTTTGTCTCTTTCAAGAATTTTAGGAATTAGGTACTTGATTTATATTGTTTAGTAAAATATGAATCAATTTTGTTCATTCAAATATATGTATGAACTGCGCGAACGATTTTTCTTCACTTTCTTATCTAATCTAATGTTTCTAAATACATTATGTGTTATCTTTCTCTAATTTGAAAATGTCCAATGTTTAAAATCGTTTCATTTTTTTTTTAATTCGAAAAAGATTGTCATTCAAAAGTATTTATAATTAGTCGAGGCTTCGTGAAATTCTGATGTTAACAAAT
The DNA here is from genome assembly GCA_039766575.1 of Serrognathus titanus. Classification (NCBI taxonomy): domain Eukaryota; kingdom Metazoa; phylum Arthropoda; class Insecta; order Coleoptera; family Lucanidae; genus Serrognathus; species Serrognathus titanus. The sequence continues at coordinate 6,031,358 of CM077911.1, forward strand.
ACATACGAAATCCTATTTTCTCACGCCTGGAACTCCGAAACAGTAATGGAAATCAGTGATGGGATTAAATTATTAACGCCAATGTGAATTCAATGAACTGCATGACCCAAATGTTCATGGTGGTAATTAATTGCGCTCTACTAAGGTTGACGTGCGTTTCGACGATCATTGCTTTTGAATACACAAACTTTACCGGTAAACAGGAATAAACAATATTTTGTAGATTGCAAATGTAATCTCCACGTTTAGGTCATGCAATTAAACGTAGGAGGTCCGCATAACAATCAAGCGTCTCGAAACGACCGTATCTAACCTGGCCTGCATCAATATTTGCATTTCATCACACGCTCGATTTGTTTCCCCAAAGGTGTTAACTCCTTTATGAGTTTCCCGATAAAATATTCATCAACCGTGCACTAGAATATTCCTCCCACCGTTACCGTCGGGTCGCAAGTTTAACTCGTTTTTCCTCTAAACGGTGTATGCAACTTTAAATAGAAGTGTATTAGTGTAAAACATTCACTTTGGAGTTTTTACTGCAGCACAGGAAACTACTCTGGCAGCTTTTAGATGCGGCCCATTTCCAAATTAAATAAAACTACCTACCTGCAGTGCATTGCATTTACATTTCATTTTTCTGGTACTGTCACGACTAAAACAGGGGCAATTGAATTATGCAATATTTTTATCCGGGTGCGTATATACATAACTGGAAATTCAATTTTGTGCTGTAGTAAAATGACATTACTCAATTATATTTATTTTACATGAACATAAAACTCAACGCTTCGTAATTAATGTTACCCTCATGGCGTAATGACGTTAATTTAAAATGAATTCATACACAATTCAATATAAAATCTATTATGTTACAAAAGCGGTAGATTCTGCTTACAACTGTGACAGGTAATAGCATTGGTACTTCAAAAAATGTTTTTCGTGTTTCATACAATAACGTATCATATTAATATCCTCAAAATCGTACACTAATGGATTACAACATAGGGGCTATTACAGTATAGAAACGTATTAACTACTATTATTTTTTTATTTTCAATAAAAATCAATTGTGACAGTTATTATTATGATGGTGACTAATGTCACTTCTATTAAACATTAATAAAACATGAAATGCAAAATCTCGTTAGAAAAGTGTTCTCTAAACTCGTATGGCCTTTTAAATTACTCGCTCGTATTCAAACACGCCAAACTCAGTTAGTAAAACTTCACTTTCTAAACTTGTTGCGTAATATACTATTACTTTATGAACATTATGTTTCATAAAAGTCTAGCATGTGAACAAGTTCATGATGAGAGTATTCTGGTAAATAAAAGCAATGTCTCCCCGATAAACTTTTAGGTCGCGCTCTGAAAGGTAATTTTATTTCAAATTTTTAATTTTTATTTGTTTACTTGTCTGTTCCTTTGCTTCCCCATTTACTTATTATAGTGGCTTGAAGGTATTAGGCTGCCATTTAACATTCATAGGGAAGACATTATTTTCTTTCTCAGTGAACATTGGATCTAATATACAATATGGTCCAAAAATAATAGAACACGGAGGAACAGTGGCGTTAAAGTCACACTTTCAATTTCACTTTTCAAAAATTTTTGCTATCTTTTTGATAGCTTCTTTCTATTGGTTTTGTGTGTAGAGCTCGTTCTTTTACAATTACAATTACAATTACATGTATGCTTATTACTCTTTAGTTCTTTCTCGATTTTTGCCATAAATACATCAGCAAAAACATATCATTTTCTAGACACGAAATTAATTCTCCTAAATCCGAAATTTGCATGCTTAGTATAGATTTGAGCCTAGTGATACCATAGTTTGTTTTGTGAAACAATATTCTTCACTTTTTCTTATTCCTAACCTTCTTTCAGCATGGCAGCTTTACTTCCTTCAGCCACCTCTCGCGGGCTTTGCCTTTAGGATTCACAAGTTATTTCATGTCCTCGGATCGCTTTCATCCATTCTAGAAGTACAGGAAATTGAAAGGAAAATTGTTCCAATATACGTTACTCGACAAAATAATTGCCGTTTTGTTTTCAGCAAAATTATTTAGTAAATTAACAGTGGCTAAATCAACAAAAACACATAATTTGGCAGCACTCTAATTAATAATTCTACCATGGTGAATTCACACTGTGTTCTTTGTTGTTTATTTTTTTCCTCTAGAATTTTTGCAATGAGTCTTCATAATGCTAACTTAGCGTCTTCAAAATTTCAAATTTTGTCATTTTTAAGTGAATACAATGTTGGTTTTTTGTTATTAAAACTTCATATGACTATGCCAGAGGTAATTAGTTTCTCCGACAGTTCAAATTAAGCATAATACAATGCATATAAATATTGTAATTCTGCAACAATGTGAAGTTTAAATTGCCAGCGACGAATGAATTTCACGCCAGTACGAAATTAATAACTGCTAAATGAATAGTACAACGCGACAGGTATGAAAATTATTAAATAATCCCTGAAATATCTGCGAGCACTGTAATAACTAATAAATTCCACTTGCCCATTATTCATGCACCTGTCCGCCGTTCTTGCATGACGGGCTCGTTTCAATCGGATTCCTATCTTGAAATTTTGCATGTTGACTATATCAGGCATCTTGGCCGTCTTCCAGGGGTTCATTAAATGTGAACGTCGGCGTTAAACGCCGAATTAAGTCGACAATAAATCGCGGTTTTATTAATTGGCTGCACCCAGTCGAGTAATTTGTACTTCATCAGGAAATTGTGTTAAGACACACGTTAAAAAGCTTTGAAGTTACAAATGTTAGTCAGTGTTACTCAAAACAATGTAAATTTAGAACTAATACAATAATAAATAATATTTGAAGTTAAATATGGCAAAATTATTTTTGTTTCTGAACAAATTTATAAATTGATTGCCTTGATCTTTCAAGCAGTTTATTTATGATTCATTTTTGACAAGTTTTGATCAGCTAACAATGTAATAATTGAATTACTATGTTTTTCACAATACACGCTTTGTTGTTTAATATGCTTTTGAATTTAATATGTATGTTCATTAGAGATCTTGTGTCATTTCACAAATTAATTAGAGTAAATTGCTTTGCTACATGATACCCTTGCCGGTCGAAAGGATCATAAAATAACTAATTGACTAATTAAATAAAATACACTTTACCTAATAAATTTGGATTAAAAAACAGCTGCTTAATTAAAATAGTTTCAAAATACCTACTCTGTGGCTTCTCAATGATAAAATCATACTATACATACAAACCGAATTTCTCTTAATTAATGATGGTTATAATTTTACCAATTATATGCACTTTTGCAAAGAGAAATATCTACAAATTTCCGAGTGAGCTGAGTTACGTTCCTGCAATTACGGTCGTAAAATTAATAAATTGCAAATGAGACAGTTATACTACGGTCCTCGTGTAAATCTGCGACGTAACATCTGCGATCCTAAGCAGAAATTTAAACTTAGTTTCATAACGTAAGATTAAAATTTAAAGTCCTCATAAAATATTTCCAATGTAAGTTTACGGCCTCGCTTCCGAAAGAATAAATGAAGACAGACAAGAATGTACGTCATTTCTGTCAGGGTGAATCGGAAAATCGTTTCATCCGGAGATTGAAGTAGAAAGGAAAGAGCTGGAATTGTCAGCTGGCTGGAAACTAATGTCATTATCTGCTTTAAATGCATTGAAGTACTTTATGATATAATATAACGGATTTGTGAAGTAGATTTTTGCTAGGGAATAAGCAATGCGAAGGCCTCAGAAAAGAGCATGGCCCTATTGTACGCACCATGTGAATTGCATACATGTTCGAAATGCGAGTAGGTACAGTTCTCTCTCATACATATAGGTATGCAAAAATCTGGGTAACTAATTTACGACGATGGATTGACTGTATTTTAAGCAGAAAAAGCAAACAACAAAATGTCCAAAAATTGAACAAAACAGGTAAAGTTTGATTACAGTCAAATTGAAGTAACTATTAAAGCTCGTATGAGTCTTCATTTGCAGAAATGATTTGAATCAATACTCATAAAGCAATGCTTTAAAAATTCATTTTCCGTTGACAGAAAACCTTGTATTCCAAAGTAATTAAATACATGCAAGGACTAAGCATGCAATAATGATAATGCTTGGCATCGTTTCGCCCAAAACAACTACTTGAACATTTTACGACGGCAACCCCTTCGCTGCAAATAAATTTAATTAAAGCGATTTAATCAAAAAGTTTTAATTTCCTGCGAGTTCCAAATTAAAAATAATATTAAATAACTTCACGTTTCCGCTGTTCTTAAACTTGTACAAACATTAACGAACGTAAACGAGAACGTCCTCACTTAATTTGTGTTACGTGCACTCTAAACTTTTCTGTGTAAAGGACGGAATTTATTTTTTTTACTGAACGGATTGGAGTAATTTTACACGAAATGCGAACGAACCTTTTCAAAATTTCATTTAAATTTTAATCAAGTATTTGGGATTTTAAATAATTGCAGTGTTCTCTGGGATTTATTTAAAGTACCAACGAATCTGTTTACTCCGGTTAAGATTTGTTTGCATTTTTTTAAGTAAATTTTCTAACATCACTTGAATTACTTGAGAAAAATTGAAGCTATTCCAACGAACATATTTTATGAATATGTCTTAGGGCTTAATTCTAGTATCAAAAGCAAATACCTTAAGAAATGAAATGTACTTGCATTTTAGTCAATTGCGATCAAAACCGACTTATTAATTTACATTTTAAGATTTACAATTGACGAAAATAAGTATAATCTTAGGTCCTAATGTAATTGTAAATAAGAATATATTTCGCATTTATTCTGAAATGATTGAGTTGGCTTCCAGTTGGAATCGCGTTACGACTGCTTCTACTGCACTGCCAACGTTTCGTTCTCCATTGTAGAAGAACTTCCTCAGGGCCGCTGCTGCTGGTGGTGTTGCTGTTAGTCTGAGACTGAGGTCTCATCTTCTATCGAGAAGTAGTAGCAACACCTCCAGCAGCAGCAGCCCTGAGGAAGGCTGGCGGTGTTGTTGCTGCTGGTGGTGTTGTTGCTGGTTGTGTTGCTGGTGGTGTTACCGATTTCTTCTCTTCTTAAAAGGAAATTTACTTTTCTTTGTGTTGTGCATAGATAATCTAAGTGTTAAATATATCTTCATAAATCTACCACTTAATCCCTTCACTTGAATGTACTTAAATGATTGCTTGTTATTAAATCTTATATATTGTTTAAATTACGACCAACATATTTTGACATTTTATTGCTCCAGCTTGTTGAAGTAAAATTTCACTGTGACTTTTAAATCTTTAAATTTATTGCTATTGCAAATATGATTCCCTTTATTCTAAAGTATTGATATGAAAATCCTCTCGAATTTATGAGCCATACTCTAACGCTTCAAAGTTTGAAGTAGAGTCAGTAAATAAAACCTTCTTTCACGAGAAGCAAAACTCAATTCCAAAATTTTAATTATTGAGATCTTCCTGTTCTTTGTACCGACAATTGTTCAGATTATTTTATTTTTTTAAGGCCAATCATCAACGTAATGCCTTCGTTATTTCATTTTCTTTGTAATAGTTTTTAAAAGATCGAAAAACCTTTCATAAAATACTTGTGCAGAAAAAGCAGCCAATTCAAGATGTATTTGCCACGTGTTGATCGTGAGCAGTGCGCCGAAGAGTGTATAAAATTTTCAAATTGCAGCAAACTACAAGCAAACTTGAAATCGTGCAGTATAACCCGATAACATCATAAATGAAGTAGATTCGCTAAAAGTGGTGATTGAATCAGAATCAGACATAACGAAATGACCATCAATAGGGAGGTGGGAGTGGACGAGTCGTCGGATAAAGCTGTCAGGGGTAGCATTGCGCGCGGCTCGGGGCGGTTTAAATCAATAACGAAAGCCGTGGCTCAGGTTGCGCGCCTGAATTAACCCGTCAGTTCTTCGACGACACCACGTGGCTTCTTCAAGTGCTCTCGAACTTGGTTTCGTAACATTTTATTTGCACGTGCAATCAAGGTGGTTGTAACACTCCCTCTATTGGACTTGGTTTCAATTTAAAAAATTTGCAAAACAGATATGATAATCCATACAAAATTTTTCCAAAACAAATTTTTAAAATTAAAATATCGCTTACAATTACTTTTTATACAGTTTAGTAATTGACCACCATTTGGGGTACAATTTACGGAAAAATCTCACGTTTCTAACTGAGGACGAGGCTATTACACGAATTCTCCTTCGAGAGTGTTCCAAGAATCGAATTTATTTCACGCAGCACTCGAAAAAAAAAAGAAATATTCCGATAGTCGAGTAATGCAATGGGGGAGAACGCGTGACACAACCGCTAGAAAATTTGCAAATCAATACGAAACGTAAGCTTTTATATAACATCCATGAAAATGTAATGCGCGATGACAGCGGAATATCAAGATATTCTGTTATGTAAATGGCTCTTATAGCTCGGAAAATATTGCCCTATTAAATCTAGCAATGCTGTCGGGATGAATCTATAACATCATAGAAATCAATCATTACATATTAGCGATACAAATTGACAAATTTGTTTTGCTCCAAGGTTTTTATACGTCTCTGTCTATACGAGTTCAAACGCACATAAAATTTATTACATTAATTACATCGAGTGCAATATTTTGTGCCAACTTATTTGAAATAATCACTAATGCAGAATGTGAGGCTGCAACGTAGCTTTCAAGTACAGGTAAACAAAAACTACTTCATCTTCGATACCATTGAACTTGCATTTAATATGAAATCGGATCTCTTGCAGTGACAGAGTAACATGCTGATTTTGGAATTTTCCTGCGGCGAATTTCGATAAGTTCACGTAACGTATGTCGGCCAGAAAAGGATAAAAATGCTGAAAAGGAATTCAGTCGAACAAATGCAAGGAACGGATTTATCCGTTCATATTCTGCGCGCTGAACGATGTCTCTTTGACATAGATGTGACTACTGAAATATCATCGTAATATATTATGCGCATCTCGGCGAATATGGCTCGTCTGTGTGTAAAATCTTTATTATTATTGTGTCTGGTTCTTTCTGATGGAATTCGACAAAATTAAAATTCACATTAGAACGAGAATTTTTGAAATAAAACTGCAGTAAAAGAGTATGAATATTGAGTCATATATGTATATGCATATTATCTTTCTCAAAACAGAAGTGGTAATAAATATGATGTTTGTTAATTAAACGCAAAAAAAAAATAATTATGAGACAAAACAAATTTCAGACTTCAAATCTCAGAAACTTGAAGTTATGTTATATAAAATTTTAATTAAATACGAAGAAACTACACTGGAGCCACGTATATGGGAAAGTATAGCAATGATCGTTAACATTTCAACTTAGTTTTTAAATGAAGCAATTTACTAAACAAAATTGTTTGTAGTATACGTCTAAGCACGTCTGAAAGGTTTCTCCTCTCTTTGCATAAAAATGTGAGGTAGCACTAAACACCTATACAAAACCTTCTTAAAGTAAAGGAACCATGTTAATTATATTTAGAAAAAGTTTAATTTGTGCGGTTTATAGCGATTTAAGAAAGCTTATTCCTAAATACATAGAATGAATGGAATTTAGGTGTCTTAAAGTTCTTAACAAAAATAGGCAATGGTCTAAAAATTATTTATGAAAGAATGGTTGCTGTTTACGAGGAACATCCACAAACTTATTTTCAAGTTAAATTTTGGTCTAAATTCTTTCGACACGGTATAAGATCAGTCCGTGGAAACTCAAACTGAAAAGATGAAAACTTTGGTACTGAAATATCGGCGTATGAAGGTCTGTTACAGCTGTACATATGAAACAAGCATCCTGAATATTTTACATGACGTTTTGGGTATGAAGAAGGTGTCTGCACGGTGAATTTCCAGACTGCTTCTTTCTCCAGTTATTACCGGGAATGAGTCTATCCACGAAAGAAGAATTAAATTCATAAAAAATCTTCACCACGAGAGACGCCAAAACATACTAAAAAAAAAAGAAATCTGATGCCAACCGTTTCTGTTTCTAGGATAATAATAATAATAATAATAATGTCTTTATTTTCAATATTTTCTATAAACAAAAAAGAAAACTTAAACTATAGATATTAAACATTAAATTCTTAACAGAAATATTGTTGAAAGACACTTGCTTATTAGTATATACCGAGGGGGTTTAACATGAATGGAGAGACCTTAAGAAATATAATTCAAAATTTAAAAACTGCTCTGGGGGAGAAGTGCCCACGTTCTTATTCGAAAAAAAAACTTATTACTGCGGGTTCAAAAGGGAAATAAAGTTAATCAGTGACTGTGGATTGATAGAGTTAAGTCATCCACTTAACTCCAAGAGACTTCCTTTTATTCAAAAAATTTAGAAAACCTTCTCAGAGGAAAACGTTTTACATCTGATCAGACACTCAAAGAAGCTGTCGAACAATATTTTGAAGAGTTGTCGAATGATTTTTTTTCTCCGAAGGGGCGATTAAGTGTTGAAGGGAGTTAGGAGATATAGAAAACTAAAGAGTTGTTAATACGTAGTTTTTCTTTTCATGGCTTGGTAGATAACATAAAAATGTGCCTTGGTTTAGTACTATGTAGTTTGGAATATCCTCTTCAGTGGGATTGGAAAAGAACAGTAAAAGGAATGAAGGGCAATTTGTAAAAGGAAATGGTGGCGTTAGAGTGACCAACCATTACCATCGAAATGGATCAGAAAAAGGAATTTTCATATTAACAAGTTAGAGCTGAAAATGTCATCACCTCCGAGGGTTAAAACCGAAACGAAATTAAACCAAAACCAACAAGAATAGCAATAAAAACAGTGTCTGCAACAGTCACCCCATATTCAGCACACAATTTTTCCAGAAATGTAGGAAAACATGAAATGCTCGTCTCCTTAGATAGAATAATAAATAAAATGTTTATCGAAAAATGAATACAAATATAACCATACGGATATCATTAAATTAAATAGAATTAAAATAAGGGTAGTAACAATTTGTTTTATAGAAACTATGTCAATTGGAATATTAAATTAGCCGTAGGAATTTAGCATTGATTCTTTCTCTCGGCGTTCCTGTATCTTTTTTCCTTCAAAAATTCTTCTTTTCCCTTTTCAAGTTTTCTGCATTCAATATTCAAGTTCCATATTTCGCATTTCTTTATAGATACTTTGATCGAATTCAGAAATGAATTGCTTCTATACTGTGTTTCAATAATCACCAAACTTTTATATTTATTGTTATTTTATTCCGATGAGAATTTGTGCATTAATTCCAATGATTTTTCATGAAATTTTCCGATACTATATTAAGCGACTTACTAAATCTGACAATAATCATGAAATAACAATTTTTTTTGTAGCATTATTGAAATCACGTCTTAGTTTAGTTAATTATAAATGTAATAAATGCAATATTTTTCTCTAGTCACTCTGTAGGCTGTGTTTGTTTCTTGCTAACAAAAGATTTAAAATATTTGAAACTTTATAAGAAAATCGTCGAAGTGTATAATAAATATTTCAGAAATATTTCAAACTGGTTAGAAGTTTATCTTCATAATTGAAGCGAATAAACCCATTCATTCACCAAATTATTTCTAAAACGCTGTTCTCAAAAAGGTTTATTGAAACGTACTTTTGTGTTTTTGGAGAGCCTTTCCAGTAATTGGAAATTTCTTTTGTTACTCTTACTTGGCGCTCGACAACTGGCTTCTGTAAACCAGCTTAATACGTAATACAAAAATAAATGGCTTCTTACTTCCCAAAAAATCATAAGTGCAGACTAATTTAATTGCTGTGTGGAAATAATAACCAAACTAGCATTACTATATATTCAGTTCGCTTAAATTTTAAATCTTTTCATTTCATATCTTTTGTTAAAATGACATCCTTAATTTAATATTTCTCTTTAAATGAGATGCATACTGAAATTATTCGGGATTGAGAATAAATATTTTCGTAGAATTTTCCATAGTGTATAAAAAAGACAATAAGCTGTGCTCTTTCAACCTCTGTAAAGGTTTTTTGCCCCACGAAAAAAATTCCAAATGTCACTTAATAAAATTTTATCGGCGCTTTGTAAAAAAATATTGAGAATTCCTAAACAAGATGCTGAGACGCCATCGCATCGATCAAATTATCCGGAAGCGTATTTCATTTCCAGCGATGAAACCGATTTTTCCCTTAATGAAAAATAATGGCGGACAATTTCATCCTATAACACATAAATTTGCGCGATCGGTGCGTTATATATGGAACACTAAATCTAAATTAAAACACAAATCACAAGAAATGACGGCCGCATAGTGATTAATTAATAGGTCGATTAATGAATTGGTCGTTACGCAAAACACGTTCGGTATTTATGCACAAGAGTTGGGCATATAATTTAGTGTAAATAAATTAGTATAATAGTTTTACATATACATATTTGTTATGTTACAGGCAAGTAGAGGAAACTTTCAGGAATTTGCACTACAACCTGAAATAAATATCTCCGGGACTTAAACCCAATTGAGTGTATTTTAAATTTTAATCCTCACAAGGGCGAACCAGTTAATAATAACGTGCCAAATAAATCGAACAACATTACTAATCTTCCCATTTCGGTCGCAAACATATGTTAACAAAAGCCGCTCAGTAAAACTTCCCTAATTTAAGTTTTAATCCCGATTTATAGCGAATACCCGTACGGACTGTAATGGATATTAAATACATCGACGCTTCCATATATAAATCTGCAAGACCCCAATACGAAAAGTTCCCTTTTCACACATTATTTTTACAGTGTTATTAGATCAATTTTAGCTTCTTGTGTTTACAAGTTTGAATTACGGAGTCCTCTTCTAGGAATAGTATAAATTTACGATCCGATAAATATAGGACGATTTGCTTTGTTACATTTATTCGCACTAGGCGTTTCATTTCACGTATCAATTAACTTTCCAAGTTAAATTCAGTGGACGTAATAACTAAAAGAAAAATTGCATTGTACGTCGCAATGCTAGTTAGATTATTTATGTGGCAGAATTTTAAATTTAAAGGCGAACTTCATGGAAACTTTATTCATTTCAAGTAAAATAAGGCTGAATTCGATGCGAATCTCATAGAAATAATGTGCGTTATTTTCATTAGTAAAATGTTTAAAAGGAACTACTTTGACAAGCAATTTTATTTGTTTAGTGTTCTTCGGAGACGATATTGAAAAATTGCAGCCGTATATTCGAAGGTTCTTTAATTAAAAAGGAAACGCCGCGTTTCGAAATTAATATTACGAATTGAAGATTTCTAATACGAAATCACCCGCAAGGTTTTAATAATGCATTCATTCATTTCGATATTGATTCTATTAGCGTTTCGTTGAGGAGGTTTCTCTTGATTTAACATTTTAATTTTTGAAGCTGGTTAATGCAATACAAAGACTTTTTTCTGTCTGCATGATTACGGTTAGCAAGAAATTGTGCTACTATAACACCGAGGAAGATTTAGTAATGCAATTCTTGCGCTTTACAAAAATACACGAAAAAAGTGAGAACTTCATTATTATCAAAAAAAAGTAAATCAAAGCAATATCGAAAGTCTTCTCTTCATAAGGCGATGAAGAAATACAATTCCACTAAGTTCGAGGTTATTTCCTAAAAAGTCGAAAGTGTCATTTTATAGGCTTTGTTCCACAGGGAAATTTTTTAAAAAAGTTCCAAGTGAACTTAATATAATTTCCCACTTAACATTATGGGCAATAACTTAAGGTTTCCGAGCAGCTTTCACTCTGTTTATAGTTTTTCTTCCATCATTATGCGTAGACAATAAAACCGCCCGCTCGAGAGTTATGGCGTCGATAATTTTTCACTGGGCGACGTAAATTTTGCCATCCGACAACTATCAGCGGCGCAAGGGGTGCGAAATATTATTAAACATGGAGCGAAGTTCGAAAATTAATGGCATAGAAAATTGCGCCCGAACTTCTTGCTAAATTCGTAAACATGTTTTTGTTGTGCTCGGCTATCAAGACCGATGTGTGAAATTCTTTTGGAAAACTCTCCGGCCAACAACGAACTGCTTAACTGTAAGTTTTCAATGAAAACTAAGTAGTTTAAGGCATTCTGCGTGTTAGTTGAACCTCCAGTGCTTTATCATTTTGTCGTTCTAGCTATATAAACCACATTTGAAAAAAAAAACTTATTGCTAAGTCAGAAAATCTTATTATTATGACAAACCAAGGCAATAGAAATATTTCATAAAATAACTGAAGGGGTCACGTGTATAACTGATGATGTTAAAATTACAGAGAATACACGAAGTAATATTTTTTTTACCACAGGATGTTCTGAAACTTATTCTCCTAACTCAAGCCAAAATATATATGTAAATATTTTGTGGATTATTATTTGTGTACAGTTGGAAATTCATCTGCTTTATTAGATATCTACCTAAAGAACTCGATGTAGTTTATTTAAAGTAATAACCGTACTTAATAAGTACTCCATATTTTACATTGTAAAAACTAACTCGTAAATAATTTGTGGTAAAGTAATTGCAAAATGTTATATGCTTATTATACCTTAAATAAATTAAATTACAAAAAGCGAAAATGCGAGAAAACTTTTCTGACTTTCTCCTGAACACAAAAATAACATAAACATCATGATTCCAGCGAGAAGAAACCTCTTAAATACATTTCCATTAAAACTTTTTGAAAACTTCCGACAGTTTAAAAAAACGGCCGGCGGCAAACGAAATTTAAGAAGTAGGTTACTTTGTTTTAATTAATACGAGAGAATTTTCAGATTCGTAGTAGAGAAGTACAAAATTTTCAGACCGAATTAAACTGAAAAATTTTCAATTTGATATATGTCCCTATGCTGTCTCATATGAAATTGCAGCAGATTAAAATCTTAATAGCCAACCTTCGCACGGTAACTGCTTGGTGAAATCACATCAGTATTCGTCGTAAAACAGGAAAATCTGTTGGCTGGATGCCCCATGGAAACGTGGCTTAATCCAGGAAGCATAAGGATGAATTCAGCGAAACAAGGTCGTCCGATGTTTACGTGAAATAAATCAGAAAAGTATAATCCATTTCTTAAACAAATATTAAAATTATTGAGCCAAAACGGGAAATTTATCACCGGTGAAAATCGGATTGTTCTTGCAACAGAGCAATTTACGCAGGCCCGTATCGGCTATAAAATATAAACGTTCCGCAACCAAGAGCTGTAACTAATTAAGTATCACAGTAATTTAATTAACAAGGCAAAGTTCGAAGGAAGCGAGGAAGAAGCGTCGCTTATCTAATGATTTATACAGGACGGTCAGCCCTTAAACAGTGCTCTTTAAGCTTCTATTATGTACGCGATGTTATAAATAATTGCTAATAGTTTGTACAAATTGTCCCGTAATGACTGTAGTTTTGAAACAGTTTGCGCTAACTTTCTGCGGATAGTTTCTAACTCTACTCCACTTTAACTTTACATTAACATTAGTGTTAGTAAAGATAAAACTAATAGTTTAAAAACAAAATTGTAAAGAAAAATTACGAACTCTAAACTAAAATTCATATTACAAATATTTTGTAAAGTCTATGATTATTAGCTTTTGCATTTGTAAAGCGATAATAATTAATTAATCAATCGTGAGATAAATTCATTAAGTGTTGGAGACTCGCCTTCTGTCACAGCTCAAAAAATGGTTTACCGATGATCATTTTATATTTATGCAAGATGAAATTTCTTGTCTCACAGTAAAAATCTAAAAGAAAATAATGGAGGATAATAAAGTTCCGCTATTTAACTGGCCCGACAGTTCGCAAGACCTGCCTGAATCACTGCGTCACTGTCTAACGAAAAATGGCAAAGGTTTGAGTAACTACTTGTTGCCAGCCCATCGAAGGGCTCATCGCTGTTTAGCACCACGACTCAGACATTAAAAATCGCTGCAAAAATAGCATGCCAAGACGAATTTTCGAGTTTCTGAAAAGGGGCCTAAAATGCAGAAAGTGCTAACGGTTTTATTTACTTGTTTTCTTCAGTAATAACTAAACAGAGGACGAAAGCGAACGAATAGTCGAGAATCTATAGTTATTGCCTGTTATAACAATATTCAATTGGCTGACTACACATGTGTTTTACGGGTTACAGTCGTTCTGTTTGCGTAGGATTTTATTCTTGTATAGAAATCAAATTAGGATCTTTTTACATTTAGGACACAGCATTCTTATATGTTAACGGTTTTAAGCAAAATGCTCGTGGTTAGAGTCCATTCAGTAAGAAAAGAAGCAAGTCCCCGTAATGTTTTGACCAGGGACTGTACAACAATAGTTAACGAAGGCAAAATGTGTTAACTAGCCAATGACTTAAAAAAATTTAACTTACAACATTTGACAACACATAATTCAACATAAAATTCAATAAATTCAATGTGATAGACATACATTTAAATCAATGTGATCCTGCAGCGACGCTGCCAAATTTTAATTTCTTTTTTGTCTTTAATTTCGATGTCCTAATTTATTAGCGAAAATTCTTTAAGAACCTTTAAAGGACTACCTGTGCATCGACATCTAATAGGCCTATGAATGAGTTTTATGAATTCACTGATATAATTTTATTGAAAATATTCTCTTTCTGTGTCACATGTTCTAACTTCATCAGTTTAGAGTATCTCTTGTTCTTTCTCGTAATCAGTTTTATGTTTAATGCTTTTGAACAATAAAAACATTCGTTTCCATTGTAAAATCTTTGTTTGGGATAATCTATAATGATACCTTTGTATAAATTAAACAACGCGACCATGCATATCCAAAAAAAATTTACAGCCTCATGAAATAACCACATAAAATCCCGCACTTATCGCAATTTGTATACACTTTTACTTCTGCCGAGTTTATCGTAATTAAGGCCATAAATAACAGCCAATTTAAGCGGCTTCGCAACATGAACATATAAAAAGTTAAACGTGCAAATTTATCACTTTTCGCTTACAGCCTTCCCCTTCCCCGGCCCGCAAATTTCCATTTATCAGCATCAAATATCTTAATTTAATCGTAAAAATTTAGAGCGGAAATTAAAACAGGTCAAAGTGTTTTATGAAGGCATTAAAGCGGCAGTAGAAACAGGATGAGGATTCTAAAATCTGATTCTCTTCTCGAGCGGACACGTTTCCGCTGCATCGTTAAATTTTTAAGTTAATCGCCGCATTTCAAAGATCGCATTGTATAAATGTGTTTTTTGATTTTTCAGGAGAGCGGCCGTTTCCATGCAGTTGGGATGGTTGTGGTAAAAGATTCGCCAGATCTGATGAACTAGCAAGACACCTACGGACTCACACGGGAGAGAAGAACTTTGCGTGTCCTGTCTGCAATAAGAAGTTTATGAGAAGTGACCACCTCAGGTAACTTATTAGCAACTTGCTACTTCCCCTAACCGAGAACTTTCTGGTCTTATGAAGACCTATGCCGCGTCAACTTATTTAACTTCTGTTAAGCTGATTAAAGTGTTTTGAGGATCGTAATATAGATATTGACGTTTACTGGCAAAACTTTCTGCAACTCCCAGATGTATTATACTACTACATTATAAATTGCCAATTACCAAGACTTTCAACTCAGAAGAAGAAAGTTTCATTTTATTTATTAAAAAAATATGCATGATATTCAAGTATCTAATTCTTCACAAATGGATGTTTTAGTAAATATTTACACCATCTAAGCTATTTTATTTTCAAATCGCTTTCCCGACGCTTTGACAGAAATGATATTTACTTCACATATAGCAAAAATAAGATTTGCTGGAAACGTTCTTAATCCGGACTGGTTTCAATCACGTCTGCTTATCGTCAAGAAAACCGAATGAAACGTAACGGAACAAAATATAACTCGAGCAAGTGTACCTTGAAAATAACAGTAACGAAAAGCGAAGCCAAATATTAGCGATGAAAACTTACCCGATTTTCGTACCGAACCGTTTGCATCGACGAGAACACGTATCACGACTGTAAAATTTAATAATCTTCGGCGCTGCTGCAATGTCGTATGTAATACAAAATGTAATTTGAATTCACCGTGATACGAAATATGAAATGTGACTGAACGCATTTAAGATCTGCGGAAGTGTAAAGCAATATTGTCACGTTTACGTTTCAAATAAGCTTCGAAGAAAATGCATTTTTTTTCTGTGATTTCCTTATAATAGAAAACATGTATAGATATAGCTGCCTGCTATTATAATGGCATAGATTTTTATTCTTCAAAGATGTGATACCTACACCGAATTGAAAATAATACTTTCGCGAATGGAGATAATAAGAAATTCTTAAATCGATTTAAGATCAATTCAAAAATGTTTCAAACAGAATTCGTTATTGATTCTTTTCTTAGAAACTATAAAGAATGTTTAACAGTGAGCAATCCTTATTTCCAATTTGCTTTGTCAGATAACAAGAAATAAAGATTTATTGTGGGAGAAGAGAACCACCAAGTAAGAGAATCTACGATTTCAAGGACATATCAATCATTGTATTGACTGATGTTGAACCTCCAGAACCTCTTAAATTACCCAAAATGAATTTTAATCTCTCTTACAATTTTATAACTCATTGGCCAAGATATAGGCTTTAATTCCGTAGGCAACTGAGGATTTTTTTATATTAATGATCTAATATCGGAATATTATATGTACATCAAAATAAAAATGAAAACCATTCTTTAAAAGAGTCGTTTTTATTCATATAAAGCAGAGGTGCAGCGAAGCACATGATTGTTACTAAACAAACTGGCGCTGTATAAACTATTACGTAAGATTGAAATCCGGAAGTCCTATAAAACTGTCCTTTATAACGCCGTCGTAAACAAAAAGGAATATTTGCCTGAAAGGGGACGAAAATAAAGCCCGCCTTTCGTTTGATTTACTCTGAATATGTTTAAACTGTCCACGTCCTATATCGCATATACAAGTTTCGGAACGGATAAATGAATAGGAAGACGAAGACTGTATCTCGTCTGAATCGCAGTAATTGTGGCCGCAATAAAACAGGTTCGTTTATCGAGAAGCAGCGAAGTAAAGATATAAAAATAGGAGAACGCTTGGTATACACATTATGCCTCGCAACATATGCAAATATGTTTGCAACATGTTCCTCCTATCTGGCTCGAAGCAGTGCGCCGAGGAAGAAGAGGCTGGATGAAGCGATATTTTCCGATTTTATTATAATGAGGCCTCATTTACTACTAACGGCCGCCATTATGATAAGGGATTCAATAAACCAGAAGAGTCATGCTTGTGTAATAATTTTAGTAAATACGCTGGCTGTTCTTTTATCAATTTTCCTTTTGTATTCTAGAGACATTTTGCTTTTACATTATAATTTGCACTAAACTTTAACTTCAAATACCTAAATGCATTTACTAATTAATTTAATAATTAATGATATAATTATCACATTAATATTTTAATTTATTTATTAATAAACTTAATCAAGTTTGTGCAGCAATAGAATGGAAAATTTCAAATAACCTGAGATCAGTAGATTTCATAATCTATTTTCAAGTAATCGTAAAAGAGTTGAGTATGTAAAGGCCATTTTAAATTACACAATTTATTGTACAAGAATTTGTATAATTTTTTAATTTTTAAATTGTGTAGTTTCAAGCAGCAAATTGTGTGAAATAATGCTTGCTTTAACAATTGTGTCTTTTCAATAGTATAAAAAGAAAAATGATTGTAATCCACACAATTCTCAATTTGTAACCTGGTGGCTTGCTATTTTTTCTTAGACTTTCGTTGCTTCTTTCTACTGTTTAATCGTCTTTGAACAACTTTTTTATGACACACACAATAATGATAACCGTGGCTTCTACATCTATTTTATAATAAAAGACAACATGTGAATACAGCCAAACATCTGTTAAATGGCAGTTAACTGCACAGAATCACTCACCAGTTCTTGTGCAAGAATGAGTACGAATATCAACCAAGAAACCTTGGAACTACTCAAGATGCTATACGTATAATTTAGATTGTTTAAAAAATTGTACAATTTGTTCAGATCGAATACAAAAGTGTAAACGTATTTATGTGCTTACGATTGATAGGATTCTTGAGTTTCCCACAAAGTATGACCAACGAGAAGTGGGCCTATGAAGATTAAAAATAATGTTTGACGTTTATATTCAGTTTTGTAGGTTTTATTATTGCAAAATTTTGAAATAAATAATGTTCCTGTAAAATTGAAATTTTCCTTAAAAAAATTCGAAGAACTTTTACATTACTTTAAATGAATTCTTACCTTATTTAAAAGAATTCTAGACAAATTTTAAAGTTCAAGACAGGATGAAACCGTAACAATACAAACTTTAATGAATACTCGAAACAGAAAAGAGTAATTTAATTTTAATTAAAAACAAAACAAAGAAAACCAAGAATAAGAAGGATTTCAAATTGAATTTGAATTATTATTGGCTTCTAAGAAGAATTCTCTGATCGCTGTTAAGTCACCTGGACGAATTGTAAACAAATTCTAAAGTTAAGAAGACGAAACCAAGAGTAAAGTACAAGGATCTTAACGTCTTAAGGAATTTACAGGTCTCGTCGTACCTAAAAGAATTCTAAGTGCGTTATAAAATCGAAAAAGAAAAGAAGACCAAACCGAAACAAAATAAACTTGAAGCTTCTGTTCGATTTATTTTTATGCAATAGTTTTTAAACAAAAGTTTTATAGCCTTTGCGAGTTTATAACATTTTTTCCAGTGTTTTTTATGCGAAAAATTAATATCCGGTCGGTCATATTTTCATTAAAAGTTTGATTAAAAAATGTAGTAAAGACAGAAATGTTGCAAAATAACAAAAAATTAAACAAAAAAAGAAAATGTAAAGAACGACGACTTTCGTTAGATTAGTTAATGTCGATCGCCCCTTGTCTTGTTTTTCCAATTTCTTGTCTTTGAAAGAGAAGAAGTCCAAGTTAGTAATGAAATCGACCGCTTTCTTTTTGTTTTTCGTCATTTATCTTGTTTTGTTTTTATTTATTTATTTTTTTTCTAAATAGTTGAAATATTGTCGTGAAACTGACGATCTTTTGTTTTTCGACTTTTCTTGCGGAAATGTTGAAGCTCCCATCTGTCCCGTCTTATGAAGAAAATCGTCTTGTTTTTGGTTATTCGTTGTCTTATTATGAAATAAGTGTCTGAAATTCGTCGTGAAACGATCGCTTTTTGTTTCTTTATGAAGTAACCAGTCAAAATGGTCGTTAAATGCAATTGTCTTTTTAATTTTTTTGTTTTGCTTTCGATGAAGAAATCAAAGTCGAAAGTTTTCTTATAAACGGTCGATCGTCTTTTTATTTTCTTATCTTTTCATATGTACTGATGAAATGTTTGTTAATTAGGTACATATTGAATCATATTTTGTTTTCATTTTTTTCCCTTTTGTTCGCTAGTTTCTCTGGAAAAAAAACAACCATAATTATAGGAAGAATAACGTAGAATTGAACTGCAAGATCGATTGTTCTTTGTTTTTCGTTTTCTTTTACACAAAGCCGTCTTATTCCTGTTTGTCATCGCTATGTAGTAATATAAAAAACTTGAAACGATTGCCTTTTGTTTTCGCGTTTATTTTATGATAAAAAGAGTTGAAATTTTCCTGAAACCGATCGTTATTATCTTAATTGTTTTTGCTTTCGATTAAGAAATGAAAGTCAAAAATATTCTAATAAACGGTCGATCGTCTTTTAGTTTCCCTAACTTTGGTTGAACAGAATCATAAAACGAAATATTTGTCGCAAAAAAGGAACAGTCTAAGCTTGAATCGCCTGTACATATCGCGCTCGTGGCACTTAGAATGTGACACACTGCCAACTTCAAAATTGACTAGTGGCATTCTTGCGTTTTTTTTTGTTTTTCTTTTGTCATCGTGTAGGTAGTTCATCTTAATAATTTTCAATATTTTTTTAAGTAAATTGGATTACCTACCTACCCTAATACATCTACAAACCACCTACACTCGAATTTAATGGCGTTTTCTGAAAAGTCGCAAAAAAGGAACAGTCTAAGTTCCAATCGCCTGTAAATATGGCGCATGTGTCACTTAGAATGTGAAATACTGCCAACTTCAAAATTGACTAGTGGCATTCTTGCGTTTTTTTGTTTTTCTTTTGTCATCGTATAGGTAGTAGTCCATCTTAGTAATTTTCTATATTTTTTTAAGTAAATAAGTACCTACCTACCCTAATACATCTACAAACCACCTACACTCGAATTTAATGGCGTTTTCTAAAAAGTCGCAAAAAAGGAACAGTCTAAGTTCCAATCGCCTGTAAATATCGCGCTTGTGTCACTTAGAATGTGAAACACTGCCAACTTCAAAATTGACTAGTGGCATTCTTGGGTTTTTTTTGTTTTTCTTTTGTCATCGTGTAGATAGTTCATCTTAGTAATTTTCTATATTAATTTTTAAGTAAATTGGAGCACCTACCTACCCTAATACATCTACAAACCACCTACACTCGAATTTAATGGCGTTTTCTGAAAAGTCGCAAAAAAGGAACAGTCTAAGTTCCAATCGCCTGTAAATATGGCGCTTGTGTCACTTAGAATGTGAAATAATGCCAATTTCAAAATTGACTAGTGACATTCTTGCGTTTTTTTGTTTTTCTTTTGTCATCGTGTAGGCAATCCATCTTAGTAATTTTCTATATTAATTTTTAAGTAAATTGGAGTACCTACCTATCCTAATACATCTACAAACCACCTGCACTCGAATTTAATGGCGTTTTCTGAAAAGTCGCAAAACAGGAACAGTCTAAGCATGAATCGCCTGTACATATCGCGCTCGTGTCACTTAGAATGTGAAACACTGCCAACTTCAAAATTGACTAGTGACATTCTTGCATTTTTGTTTGTTTTTCTTTTGCCATTGTGTAGGTAGTCCATTTTAGTCATTTTTTACATTAATTCTTAAAAAATTAACTAAAATTGTGTAAATAAAATGAAGGTTGAGTGGAAGAACAGTTTCTTAAAAACTGTACTTCGCCTTTTGTCTTATTGTCTTCTCTTTCCTTATTTTGTATTATTTATACAATATGTAGGGCAATAAAGTCAATTTATTATTATTATTATTATTATAAGATTCACGCGTCTTTAAATAACGTTACCAATATTATGCACCTTTTTTGTGTGTATACTCGAATTATTTCATATTATATACACAGCGAAAAATACGGACTCAATGTAACTCCTTTTTAACTCATTTTGGTAGTTCCCTAGAGACCATCCGTGCTAGGTGTTAGATTTAAAGTAGTTACTTTTTTTTAACTCCAAGAAGGAGATAAAGTAGGTAATTCTCACTTTTATAGTTGTGATATTTAATTCGAAAATATAGTATTTGTTCCGTAATTAAATGCAATCTTATAGGAAACACGCATGCGCTAAGAAGGAGGTATTCTAACGTAACAAATTTTAAGATCATTTTAACTCTTTGGTAAAAGAAGATGTTACTTCATCACGAAATATTTTAATAATAATAAACGTGCTTAACAAATTTAGGAATATACTTCCACCTTATGTATGTAAAAATGGAGTAAGTGAAGCTTAACTGCTTACGGTGTTAGTGTGGTGGAATTTTTCATTTCGTCGGAGTCAAATAATTCCACCTTAATTTTAACTACTTCCAGTAGATGAATGTCTATCCAAAAAGGTGAAAAATACATTAATTTTTAGTTAGAACTAACAAAAAAACAGATGTTAATTGCAAATTATGGAGGAAATGAATTTAACTCTCTAAAATTTTTCTCTGTGTAGAAGTCACCCATATCCAGAATGGATTTATATGGTTGCCTAAAATAAACGGAAAGAAAAATTTGAATGCCCTCCGAATTTCCTTATGTAAATATTCTTTGGAATTGTTTGATTACTTTAAGAACTCCGGTGCAAATATGTTAAGTTGGTACTTATAAGGTTTTTGTATTTTCTCACGCATTTCCATAAACGGATTTGCAAATAAATTGATATTTTTATCGGGTGGCAAGATGAAACTTTCCGCGAGTAAAATTATAAAGGAGATTCGAAGGTGGAAATAAATTTCCATTTAGAAGTAGGTATTAGATATTTTACGGCCTTATTTTTTCCGCAGGCTATTGTAGTTCGGCATCTAGCAAATTGGAAATACAGGAGGCGGGAGACCGGTTGGATATATAAGGTGCTTCACGATGTTAGTTCGGAGGATCCTTATTAAACAGGGGTTGAACACGAGAGGATGCCGAGCTTGAGAGTTTGTTGACTTACAAGTTTTAAACATTTTCTGAACGAAATATAAAAATCAAATGCACAGCGGGTTACCAAACTTTTCTCTTTAAAGATTAACTTTCAATTTACTTAATCACAGCTGCTGTACTTTTGAATGCGCTCATGTTAGTAATTGCGATTATAAAGCGAAACCTCGCGACCTCGAAGCGAGAAAAGCAAAACGTAGCACAACAATAGGAGTTGCTTCATAGATTTTTTGCG
Source organism: Serrognathus titanus (assembly GCA_039766575.1). Taxonomy (NCBI): domain Eukaryota; kingdom Metazoa; phylum Arthropoda; class Insecta; order Coleoptera; family Lucanidae; genus Serrognathus; species Serrognathus titanus. The sequence goes on from CM077911.1 coordinate 6,053,875, forward strand.
GGTTATGCTGATGAACGTGGAATTAATGGGCGAACTTTCTTGGACCTAGAGGCAGGACCGGACTCAACAACTTTGCTTAAGACGTAATTTTCCGTGACTTACAAATTATGTATACAAATTATGATGATCATTTATTTATGATTATTGTTATAATTTAAGAATTTTATATACGTACGGAGATAAAATAATTAAAAAATACGTAATAAAATTAAAATTATAGCCAAGTTTTAACAAGACACTGTATATGTACAATCATACGCACCTAAAAATCTCCTGCCTCCAAACTTCACCCTTAATACCATCTATTACAAGACTCAAGGTCAAATTGTAGCAGTTAAGCTGCGCATGGCTGTACATATATACAAGCATACGAATATCACAATAAGAATTCAGACAAAGTTGATAGACAAGATGATTATAAACAGATGTAATTTTTAATAATAATTTCTTATTTAGAAATTTGATTTCGAAAATGTAATTTTTAAGATAAGTTAGATCTACTCGGTTCTTCTAAATCGGTGGAGTTGTAATGATCATAAAGATCATTCGAAACCTCCAGTGAATTGTTATAATTCATGGTTCTTATAAATCTCCAACAATTGTACTTGTATTATTACAGTTTATCGGAATATACCGATAACACTTTATTTTTCCGGAAAATCAATACTGGCCATTAGCTTTTATTGCGCCGATTTATATCCGGCATGTATGGCCATTAGCATTTGCGGAATATGTTGTGACGTCGTAATCCACGCACATTATTTACAAATGGCACGTACATCCCAAACATAAATTAAAGAATTTCAGTTTTGTTTTTGCACCGTGAATCTGTGTGATGTTGACGTTTCAATTTGTTGCAGCAAACACGCACGGAGACACCCTAATTTCGACCCCTCCGTGCTGCGACAACGACGAGCCCCCAACAGGGCGTTCTCCATAAACTCCAGCGACGGGACCCCTTCCGAAGTACTCTCGGACTCCATGCCTAGCCCATAAATATTAATTTAATTTTATATCGGAACGCTCTTTACTCCGCTGCAACTGGATAAAATGATTACCTACCTCCGTTTTATTGGAAATTAAATCATGAAAACCATAAAAAGAGCAATGTTCGGCTATATCAAACGGTTTAGCGAAACTGAAATTTAAATTAAAATTGATACCGACGTCGCTCTTTTTACTTAGTACGGTAAATTTGTTAGACAAACTGTAAATCAAACACTGAATCAAAAAGCAATAGAACAAGATATGATTGATTTGACATCAGTAACCATTTTATCCAACGAAAAATACGTACATTTACATATACACAATTACTTTCTCTAACCATCCGGAATACTGTGTGTGTCTCATTAAATGGAAATGGAGCTTTTCCGGACCTGCAAAGCAAGAAACGTAAATCTGCATCATTCAACTCAGATTGTCCTACATAGAACCAGTGCAATTAACCCTAAATATTTCATTAAGAGGCGCTTCAATAAATTTAAACTCCGAAGTATGTATGCTCCTCCACCATTATACATACTAACTTCACCTGTACGAGTTTCATTGTAATAACATTACGTTATCCTTCCTGTAAATAATCATAGCATAAGAGTTATTTTATTACATTAACAAATGTAATGCATTAAATAGTAAAAATGAAACTTCTGTATATACGCTTTACTACATGATAAAGGTAAATATATATACTTTTATAGCAGCTATATATAAAGACACATGTCGGATTTACATTACTTTAAATGTGTGATATAGTTAAATAGTAGATTAATAAACAACTAAAGGGTCTAGATATAAAACGTTAAGAATAAAATTATGTGCTTACTATTATTTAATCTGAACAAACCAATTAGTTATTTGTAATTTATTATGTATACACTTGCGTTCTTGTTACAGGAATACCTTATTTCGTTTATCGTTTATTATTGCCTAGCTCACTTGAATTGTATTGACTTTGTATGTTTTTTTAATCTTTTCCACTGACTATACTCTTAAAAGATCCTTAGTTTTTCTCGAAATTCGAGAGCATAAGTACAAGTAAAAATGCAAAAAACTCTGCCTTGCAACTTCTATTAATTGTTTTATGCGAATCAGTTTCCAAATATGTATTTATAGAGGATCCGCCTTTTTCAAGCTTAATGTATAATAATTTCGATCTCATTATATTCGATTGAATCTTAAAGGGCGGCTTCCTGAATGCGGACCTGATTTGCTAAACGCATTTCCTGAAGCATTTTTAAGTTTTATTAATTCTTTTGTTATGTTGTTTGTTTTCTATTATCGGTACCTGTACTCCATACATACACATTTCGTTTTGAAATGTATGTTTGTATTATATTATTCTTTTTTTTTAACCATTAAACTATTATACACTGATTTTATGTTTTTTTTGTTTCATTTATTTTAAACGCTTCCTGAAATTTACAACGTTTATGTGGGAAAAAGAAAAGGCTTTTTGTATGAAATTATGAATTGGGCACTTCAAATAATGAATGTATCTACAGGTTTCGTTATTTTTATTTTTATTTACTCATAAAATGCGTTATGAAAATTGGAAGCGGAGGCCTTTTGACTTTTGTTGCTGTAAGAAAATATACGTTCTATTTTTGTTCCAGATTCACAATTATTATAACATGTGTTCAAAAACTCATTAAATAAGGCTTGGTTACGGAAAGCAAAAGTAATGTCTAATACAAGCTTTAGAATCATTAAATACACACTGCTGTTGTCGTAAGTTTATTTCGAAAAATCAATAAAGTTACAATGATAATAGTTTTCAGTTTTTTTTTTAGCTTACTTCTGAGATATTTTTTTTTTCCATGGTCAAGCCTTATGTAATTACTAGAGCATGGATTTAGGATAATTTTTAGGTCATAAATCATCTTTTAGTTAGGTGTACGTGATGACTCATGACATAAAAATGTCACTTTTTCAACTCGCAATATAATGTAACTTTTAGATAAACGCATTTGAATATTACGTCAATTCTCAAAATTCCACAACAAAACTTAAGGTATTCTAAATTAACTAACAATGAAAATAATAAAATAAATACATAAAAGGAAAGCATATAAATATAATATGTAAGGATAAATGATCATTTTACAATTTTAATACATTAAGTATTCTATGGAAGTTTACTTTGAAAACTATTATCTATCTTGCTGAAGTTGATGCTAAGATCTACAACAACAAATTAAACAATGAAAAGTTCTAGTTTTATTATATTATAAGAGATAACAAAGTAATGAAAGGTATTATATTATAAACAATCTGTTACGTGTATATATTATATAAAGACATTATTTCTCGAGATATTGTAAAAATATTGTAAATAAAAATACTCTAAATGATTGACAATATTGGTAAAGTATAATATCAGCGTAATTAATATTCACCGTTTTTTTTTTATTGGCGTCATCGTCAATATTCATGGATTTCAGTTGAATCTGCAGATGACAGCTTCGGAAAATGAGCATTGCGCGTGAAATTAACCATTAATATTTCCACAAGTGCTGCCAACAGCTTGACAGTAGACTAATGTAACAATTATTTGCGAAACAAATGTATCGCACACATCTGAAACGCGACCGGGATCGGTTCGCGCTGAGCGGCTTTGTTCTAATGCCGAGAGAATATTGTGAAAGGTATTTGCATTTCGCGTATTTCGAACAAAAAGTTGAAAATTCTGCGCTTTAACAACATTCATGTGTAAAAAATTTCATTTATTTTTGCACTTTTGCAGCAATTTAATTAAAACCATAAATAAAGTATTTCCAAAAAGCTTCTGTTTGTTCCCGTAATTTAAACACGTTTTGAAGCATCCACATATGTACATGTGAAGATTTGATTAATTAAGATTCCTAAAATTTAAAATTCCATAGCAAACAAAAATGTTTTCTTTTGGGTTAATGTCTAGCGATTAATTTCAGCATCTCCAGCAAACATTACGCACGTATTTTGGTCTGTAAATAATAATGAGGGTTACAAATCGTAGCCTGGAATAATGTTATGGAAATCTTGGCGACGAATTCATTGGGTTTTACATATTTCAAATTGTTATACAAGGTCGCTTCAAATTTATTGTGTTAATTCAAATTGCTTAATGGATTTACATATTTAACGCTTTCATCGTCTCCATGTCTAGAATTATTTACTAAAACTAGTTACAGCTGAATTTAATCCAAAAACGGTAACTGATGTAAAAAGATTTATTTCAGAAAAATATTTCTGCCCAAATCAAAACTTCGTTGGCAGTTAAGTCCAATCCATCAACGAATTATAAGTCAACTGCACAGTTTGTAATACATTAGTGCTTATAACGTGATTCATTTACAGATTAAACGTTCTACTTCACCTTTACAAGAGTGTGATCATAATATTAGCCTATCTACAGGCGTAATCTTTTAGAATTCTTTCTAGGTTGTTGAGTTCTCTTTAACAAACGAGAAACAAAGCTAATTTAATTTGTAAGGTCTTATCTACCAGCAATTGTTAATCAGGAAATCACATTCATTCCGATTACAAATTACATGCTCAAGCAGTCGTATCGCCTAATTCTTCAGGGTTCAAACTCCTTAATTAAAACACGAGTAACGATAAAATTCGTTTAAAGAAACTGTCGGTATTCTCCAGACGCAATTTTGGTGAAGTTCGCTCCAACCACCGACTTAATTACACTGGCACTGTGTCAAGAGTATTTGGCCCTGGTGCATTCATTCGGTACGTTGCGTTGCCGTTCTTTTAGTAACGTGTTAATCGAGCACAGTTTCATTCGTTGCAAATAATCGTTGTAGCCAGCGACCGATGATAACGCTCATCAGATTATCCACGAGCGAAAGCACAGCGCTGTAGTAAACAACGCTGTAACTGTAATTACAAATCCCAAAGTTTGTCGAATTGCTCTGTGAGGTAATATTTATTCATTCGATGGGGTCAGCTTTAAACGTATTCTAAACAGGGTTGTGACATGTCCGATAGTATAAACAAGGAAAATCAAGTATTGTGGAAGTTATGACAATTTATTACGAATATGGAAAGCTCTTTATTTTTAACTAATAATAACTATCAGATTTTTTAACCAATGATTAACATTATATTGCATGTCAGAATTACACTTAGAAATTGTATACGTACATCATCTCCATCTTACGCAAAATGTTATTGGGGATAATCCGAAGAATCGTTTCGACCATCTTTTACTCGTTATGAAATGTGATATACTTATATTTAATTACTACATTAATAATTTTTTAATTTGTTGAAATGAATCTGTTGACCTTTAAGATACAGATGATTTTGTAATTGCAGCAAAAAGCTCAAAAAAAAAATAGATAACTCTGATCTACTACTTTATCGAAATATGTAATTAGATTACAGCAGAAACATCATAATCAAAACATTTCAAAGGAGCTCTCTACCAAAGAGAACATTGCGTAGATATTTTTCGAAAACCTCCCAATCAAGTACTTGAGAAGTTTTATGGTAAGTAACCATTGTTTGTCAAGATTTAAAGAACTGGGATCACAAAACAATATTTTATTTTCCACAAATGATGTCTGCTGTTCAGTTTTTTAATTGTGTGTTTAAATGTTTCGAAAACTTTAATGTACAAATTCGTATTTTCATTGTAATAATACAATTCTTTTTTACAAAATACAGCCAATGTATTCTCTTTAAAAATATGTATGTGGAAATAAAAAATACTGCAGCTATAAATGGAACCAGGGACAAATAAAATTTGATTGGCGCAAAAACGTGAACTAATTAACTTTCGTTGATTGCATCCACATTACATTACATGGATAATTATTATGCGCCAATGCGTTTAGAGTCAGTTTTAATGCTCACGCACCAGGGCAATTCTATTGTGAATACTTTTAATTAAACTCGAGAATTAGAGTATGAAATTGGTTTTTTCTTTTAATTTATTTACTTTTCGTTAATGCAGTAATACTTAGAGTGGGCGTAATTGCACTGCTGATACATCCTTTCCATTGATTAAAACGGAAATCACAACACATTAAATTTAATTGTATACATATCTACATTTTAAAAGCTATAAATTTTACTATGTGTTTGTGAGGGATTTATATAGAATACAGTGAATTTCATAAAATAAAATTAACGACTATTTTGTAAAAGATAGTAGGGAGCTTTAGTGAAACATTACGACAAAAATGTCGTACCTTAAACGTTAAAGCTCGATTTCTCATTGGCTAAATCCACAAGGTTGCCAAGCAAAATAGCCTTTAACGTACGACATTTTTGTCGTAACGTCTTGCTAAGACTCTATTATTAAAAAACGCGAAAACGTATATAGCTTCTGAGCTCCAAAAACCTAATGTTTTCTTTTTTACTAACCAGTTTACTGTAAATTTTATTTAAAGATGAATTAAACACTCTCCTCCTCCTTAATTTATATATGAAAATCATAAATCACTAAATATATGGTATAATCGAATCCTAACTCACATATTTCATCAATTTTTCTTTAAACACAGGGCGATTTCTAAAGATTTTGGCGCCGGGATATACTTTTTAGAAGCGCACAGATGAAACCTAAAAATTAGACAAAAAATAAAACGATCTCCTCCGAGTTATAATCTTTTTGTGTTCAAAGCTTAGCTGTAGATACTCTGAGGTTTTTTTACAGTGAATGACGTTCTCGCTGAATTATACAGTTGTCCAGGTCAATCACCAACAGAGCGGAACGTTACGCATCATCGAACATGACGGCTATATAACAACAACATTTCAGGAAAAAAAAATTCCAAAACACAACGCCAGACTAAAGCATACGGCATAATCTGGAAGAAATTCAGCCCAGAATGAAAAAAAAAATATTTGCTAATGTAGCCAGATTTCTACCTTTAAAAATAAAAAAACCGTTTAAATTGAACACCCGATATACGTTGGACTTCTAACTCCTAAGAGTAAAAATTACTGACTGAATTACCTGCCATAATACGAAAATGAACTCCAGTTAAAAATTTGAAATTGATATATTCATTTAAGGCTGAAACTCTTAAAATTATTATGAATCTTTTAATGATTACTAAACACTTTTTTTTATATAAAGCAGAGTTAATAATTCGCTGACATAATCGAACTCACTTGAAAAAATAATGCTTTAGAACAAAGTAATAAATAATAAAGCATTTACTTTTGCCGGAAAACCGCAAAAGAAATTGCGCTTAATAATTTATAAAATAGGACGACCTAATCGCGTCGGGATAAGATTCGAAGCCCTTGCTGCTGCTGCAGCCCAACGCTAAAATTAATTTACATGAATTTTAAGCGCGCTAAATTCTCAAATACGTTTTATTACATTTAATCGAGCTAAAATTCTTCTCCGGCTTCCGTTTTGACGCATTCATTACGAGGAACTGACGTGATTTAATACTTCCGGGTCTTCAAGCCGGAAGCAAATACGAACGAACGCCATCCTGAAAAGCATTATCGAACTATTTGCTTTTTATTTATTTAATTGATTTTCTTACCTCCGTATTTCCTTTACACATCTTAAAATTTGCAATAATTACATATTCACCAGACAATATATTTTAAAAATGTATAACCGGCATTTCTAGTAGATACTCTCTCAAGAATCTTGAGAAACATATACTCAATGTATATTGTCCAGTGATTAATTATTACAAATGCTACTACATACATTAACTATTGTTTTAAATAAGAATTAGATTATTCACAAAGAAACAATAACTTTGTAAAAAATATTGGCGTTTTTCTGTACGGTCATTAATGATGGCTATAGGTTTTAGTCCTAATGTAAAATAGATTTTTGTAACTAGTTCGTAAAATTATGTACATACATGTTACTGTAATCAAAAGTAGATCCTGTCTGCTTTATAGAGAATGATGTATGTGTAGGTTATCTATGACGAACCTATTATACATTAATTGTCAGCACAAACAACTTGCTCATAACTTTTTTGTACATATGAGAGACAAATCATATTAAAGGGTACCACACAATATTGTGTATCTATTAAAAATCTTAAATATATATTTGTGTATATAATATACTTGTAATATAAGACATATTGTAGTATTAAATTCATGTGGTACAAATTATAAAGCAGTTGTACATTATACAAATATTTTAAGTATAATAAAGTGTATTATATGGAAAATATTCTTAAATTTCTTAAATTAAATGCGTATTCTTTTTATTAATTTAATTAGTCTATACATACATATATTGAAAACACATATACGAGGAAAGCGAAAGGTAAGTAGAATATTTTCATGATTATACAGGGTGAATGTTAATCGTTCCGCCCAAAATCCATGTAAAGAAACAACATTCATCCGGGAGTATGGACACAATGTAAAAAAATTTTAATGTACTAGAAGCACTTAATCCAAAATTACACCCAAAATGACGATACGTCCCTCGTTAAGAAAGAGCAGCAGGCGAACGAACTAAATACAGTCGTAAAAGTGTTTTATAGTTTTATGATTGTTAGGACGTGAACTTGTTCTTTAAGCAGCTGAAATACGAGCTCCCGAATTACTGACAAACGCATACAAATCACCTTAAGTAAATCATTCAATACAAATTATATAAAATAAGGATAACAACGGCATGCAATGGACATCTTCGATTCATCATGTCTTAAAAAACACGCAGGTTACGTTTACTTGAATTAAATAAATTCATGTTGGACTTACCAATAAAGCTAAGTGAGTATCGTTAGAATATACAAGAATATTTATTTCAAAATACAAGATTTTAGTAAATCTCTGTGCTTTCTTTTTTTTAAAGCAAGTCACCATCCACGACTTCGGAAATTGGTTTAGAAAACTCAGAATTTCGCTTGAAAGGGTTCTTCAGGTCAAGTGTAGCCGTGAGAGGTACAGAACTACTTGGAAGCCCGTTTCGGTTGTTATACTTGAATTGCCAGTACGACATCGGCGGAGACGCATAGAGTGGATACTTCTCGTACAGCTGGAAAAGAAATGAATTTCCCCGTGAGTTCTCATTTAGTGCCATAATAGGTCAGCCACGCCGTTTACTTTATACAGTATCTCCTTGCCTAGAAAGTTTCTCGTGTAAACGTCATAAAAGCGAATTAATTATTTTTATGTAACTACGAGACTGCAATATAATTTACGGCTGTAAACAATGTACCGCCGTCAGTATTGATTTACTATAAAGCTACGTATAATATGTATTATCAATAGTCGGAGCAACGTGACTTGTTACAGTAACGCGCTTTGACGACGTACCGTATACACAAACTATTGCTGCATAAATTGAATTGTGTGAACTGCTACAATGTATATTAATGGCAACTAAATTTTCTTTGGCGTCTTGAATTTACGTAGGTGCAAATTTTATACACATGCAATGAAAAGCTCTGTCGTATACATGACAAGTTTTACCTGTGTTGCATAAATCAACTATGAAAATGACCTGACTAATAACATTGCAAATAGTTACTTAAACAGCTACGTAATCAAACAAAACTTAACTAACTACTCTTATTTATTATGAATATACAGTTTACTACTTTTAATGCGTAGATTATAATGAATATTTCTTGCAAGTAGAATTACCATGCTTATACCAATAAAGCACACCAGTATGTATCCGAAAATATTTTGGTACTACCTCGTATATTTTTAGCAATAATTTGAGTTTAAGGAATGATTTCTAATAAAGTATAATCATCAAAATAAAATTCATTTTTTCTGTAAATAAAAATCTCATATCAATAAAATGAATGCTGCATTAAGCGCTCAAATATTATTTTGTGTCAAAAGCAAATTTATATAAAAGCTCCTAATTGTAGTTAAAAATACTACCGCCGCAAATTTCAATTTCACAACCCCCGGCCGTATAAACCACAAAAGGAATGCTGGCAATGCATGTAATATTCCGCGTAATCTATACGAAAACTCGCACCCGTTCCCCAGAAGTATTTATAATAACTCCGGAGCGGAACGGACACGAATTTCCAGTGAAATCCGGGAGTTGTGAATCGTTCATCTCGGGCAAATATTAAACTGCGATTAACGTTTAATAATGCTCGGAAATGGTTGGTTTGTTATGCTGCAGACACATTTAATTACTCGAATATAGGCGAAGTACCACATCGAACTGTGAGAAAGCGACGCTTCATTGATCGAACACTCAGGGAAACACGAGTAAAATCTGTGTGATGTGATTTAAACTGGAATCAAAGCAAAACTTAATCCGTCGTTAAAATTATGAGATAATAATCAGTCGGATAAAAAGGAATCAGCAATCACGAGAAACAATTCGCCGACGTTCTCACTCAAACCCTACTAGACTTCCACCCCCAGGAATATTTATATCAAAAATATAAGAGGCGTTTAACGTAAATAAATTTAATATATTTTAATGACAGTTAAAATTAATAATACTCTAAAAAGATCTTCTACGCCTATTTAGAGAAGGAGTTCTAGCTATCAAATTGCGCTAATTTCATAATATAATCGCGCAGCACTCGTGACTGAATCGTCTATCAATGTAATATTATATCACTCTGCAGAAACAAATTTGATTACAGACGAAGTTTCTTCGGATAACATTTATCACAACTTCTTCACTTCATAGTAACAACGCGAATCAAAAAAGAACGCGCCAACACGACAACATTCTTGCGCCCGGGGCAAATTTCTTGCCTAATAAAAAAGCCTAATTTATTAGAGAGCTCCTTTGTTCATGTAGAAAGTGAAATATGCGGGTTAAAATAAAACAAAAGTTAGGTCATTTCCACCAACAGGAAGTGATGTGAAGACCATTACGATTTGAATAATGAAGCTCCCTTCCTGCATGAGATTCTCCGAAATTCGGCTTCCACGTGCTACTTACGTATACATGCACATAATGTATTATAAATTTTAATAAAGCGGCTATTTAATAAAGGCGCGATTATTTAAATTTCTGAATAAAAACCCGCCATTACCTCGAGTTCTCGACTTACAGAAATAAACGCACAAATCAATGTCAGAAAGATACGGAGGTCACATTTCTTAAAATAAATCAATGAATACTAAAATAGTTAAACAAAAAAAGGAAAGATTTTAGTTAAATTTAAATATTATATTATATTCTTATTATAACAAAATGCTCTCTGGATTATCAACTTTTAAACGTTATTTAATAATCAATAAATGATTGATAAATTCGTTAAACAAATTATTCTCTTATTTACTCAAAAAAAAAAACTAATAAATAATAGTATATTGTGCAAGTTTAGAAAAGTGAAATTTTACTAAACGAGTAATTTAAAAGGCCATACGAGTTTAGAGAACACGAGATTGCGTATATTATTTCTTCGCATGTCATACGAAATTTGATGTTATTAATGTCGTATCTTCACATTAATAACTCATAATTGAATTTATTGAAAATAAAAAAAATAGTACGTCGTTATGCACTGATGGTTGTTATACTGTAAAGTAACCCATTACTGTACGATTCTGAGGATATTAATACGATAATATGAAATAAGTTTTACAGTCCTTTAAATACAAAATAATATTTTCCTGACTGGACAAGATAACAGGTAAATTATCAAACTTTTATTAAAGGGTTTTACAAAGCTTTTTACCGCCATCCCCTTCATATTAAACTACAAACGATATTAATAACGCCCTAATTTTTTTATTACACGTTATGAACCTTTCAAAGCTTTCTCTCAATATTAAAAAATTTTGATTAATAAAATGACAATAATCCCCTAGTTTTAACATGACTACAACATGACCATTGCAACGTTTATCGGACGATATGATACAGCCCGTAGAATGGGGGAGCTTTAATTTTGTCATGTAAAAGTTGTAGGTGTACATACGTCGGGTTGATCTCCATAAGTTTTCGCCTTCAACTTAAATCCAGGAATTTGATGAGTCAAGTCGTACGTTGTACAATATTTCTCAATGGGGGGTGGTTCCTGACGTTCTTGCAGAATTTGCTGCGTTACTTCAGCTAGGAACTTTTGTTGAAGGAGAGCTCTCCTTTTACCTGGAAGAGTACCGTCTCATTATGTATTCTCAACTGATCGTCTTGTAAGAAAATATATCGAAAGAAATGTTAGAGACTTTATGTGTGAATATTAAGTAAGCTTTAGGGCACATTCTGATTATTGGAACGACTTGAGTGGCTCACATGATAATATTAAAAATGTTTTATATTAATTTTAATGAAGTTTCTTTTTAACATTTCCTAAAAGTTTTTCTTAGTAGTAACATAATTATTTTCTGGGGTTTTGTTGCTCTTTAGATTTAATTTTTAACATGTGTTTGAATGTAGGAGATTTTTAGTGTGAATTTCTTTAATCATATGTGTAAAATTGTACATCAACTCGCTAGACTCGAAGCAATTTCCTGGAACAACTACGGTCAATAAATCGAGTCAAATTAAAGTCCCATTACTTGTACGATCAGAGCGCAGCGTCTTCACGGTAGAGTGTGCAAGGAACACGAGTTACCGGAGACTTAGCAGAATGTGTTTATGCTGTGGAAAGTATTCTGCGAACATTGTGTTTCCGCTTCGACCTAAATTGTCATTAGGCGGAACACAAATCACTGTCTGTGCCAACCCACCTCATTCTTTTAATTAAAATAAATTATTTGCTTTAAATTAAGCAAATAATAAAAATAAGCTCGTTTTTTTAATTTCAGCTTTAACAGAATGAAATGAGAATGTCTACGTGTTTTAAGACAGTAAACAACAAGTAATTACATTTTTTAGCAAACGTCAATATTTACTTACAGGATAATATTTTAGCGAAAAAAAATGAATTAAAAAAATACGAATAGTATTAAAAAAGTAACCAAAATTGTGGCACGCCATTTAAAATAAGTAAGTTAATAGCGACCTCCGGTATAACCAGGAGTGACTGGAAGTAAATTTTATTTTACTTGAAAAGCTCCTCTGAAATATGTCTTCTCCATAAATTTCCAATTTCTATCTAAACGGTTTGCGTGAATAATCCAGAGTATAGTAAAAGTTAAACGATATAAAAAGTTATTAATAAACGCTTTTATGTAAACATAACTTGGAATTTTCAAATAATTAGAATATTCTAATAAATAGAAATTGATAAAGGAATAACTATAATGAAATTTGAGAAAGTCTGTAACTTCAGGACATCCTTTTAAAAAAAAATCAAAAGTAAGCGACTGATAAGCTGCGGAAATCGAAGAATGAACTTAAAAACTAATCGATTTATCTAACTTCTCGTTTTATTTCATTCGGTACACAGTAATGCACTTAAAGCATTTAAGAAATACGTAAAAACCGCCGACCGTTCTTTTTCGCCGACTATCGATTGCCATTCGATATCAAATTCTTGGAGGAAACGTTCTATATTTTATATCGGTGCTCATAAGTTTCTTCTAACGCAATTGAAAAAGTTGGACGGCCTTCGTTTATTTACACGAAGGTACTGTAAGCAGAAATTCATTAAAAAGCTTCTCCTTAAAATATTCGGTAAGTAAATATAAAAATTTTTGGTAGCGTACAATGACGCTCTTTCAAAATCGGTTTGAAAATGTATCAAGGTACCGTCTCCTTTACTGTGAACATTCAGATATAGAAATATTAAGGAGGCAAGTATCATTATAATTTACAGTATACGTCTGAATTCAACTCACTATATTAAAAGCATTCTCTTATTCAACAATGTAATATAGCCAGGAGTGAAAACTTATTGCCAGGCAACAGACGCGAAAGCCGGGCACAAGACGCCATTGCTAAATTTATTAATTAATAATGACAACGCAGTAAGTTGTATTCATATGAACAAATGTAAACAATCAGAATACGAGTCAAAGACAAAGCTTTTAATTGTTTTGGCATACTAAAGTGTGGCTATCAGAGAAAGAAAGCACAAAAAGTTGAGAAACCTCCATAAAGGTGCTATCCTGCAGTCGAGGAAGTTGCTCAAATTATTATTCTTATTCGCAGAGGGAAGTTGCTTGAATTCTAAACACAAATAAATTTTTGGTACAAAGAGAAGGCGCAAGGTATAGAACCACTAGTAGTTTTGCCAAGAAAAGGTGCTAAAAGGAAAACAACTCCAATAGAAAACCGCTACATAGAGCTACAAGCTTTAAGGAAGTGTTTTGTAACGTCTCGGGAGTTAAAAATTATCTGCGCTTGGTTACTGAAAAGGAAATATGGACAAAAAATGTACTAAGGAGGTCGAAAGAAGTTAATCTGACTGCCAGACAACCTGTTACTGTTACTGGTCTGATTCTTACGGTGCTGCATAAAAGAAACCACCAGGAATGGGCAGTGGAGCTCGGTTGTATTCTCTGATAAGTTCATTAAACAAAGAAGCGCAAGACCTGGCAATATTATTGAACGAGTACATAGATTGTGTGGCCAAGACAGTACATGAATTAGAAAAAACAGAGTTGCTTCAAATGAACATCACAGGTAGTGTACAAGTGAATTCCAAACCGTTCAAAGCAAGTGCAAAGGAAAGAGAAGTTATTAAATCTATTGTGAAAGAATGGAAACAAGCAGGATTATTACCAAACATAGATGAATACCTGGAGATGCTGGTTGGAAGTAAAATATTTTATAAGTGAGTGAATTCCAAACATAATTATACAAAAAGCATCACAACTGCATCTATAGTCTAGCCGCCGGACGCACTGAGCAATAAAGCTGCGTGATCTCACGTCTCTATAAGCTGTTTGAAATCCGATTTACACTAGACTACAGTGTTATTTTTAAAAACAATGGAGTTACGAGCAATTTATTTATTTATTATCTCCACGAGAGGTAGCTGTTATTAATTCGATTGAAAACGTCTTTTAACATTTTTCAAAATTTTAAAAGCTAACCCAATAACCTAATATTGCGTAAATGGTTTTGTTTTGTTTGGTGTAAATACGTCTTTTGGTGTTCTTGTCACGAGGGTAACGTGTGGTCACACTGTCTCTTTGGCGGCCACAAATTTAGCCAAAAAATCTAAATTCTAAAAAAAATTGCAGTAATTCGAAAAGAAAACTTCTTACAGAATTGATGCAATCAGACAAAACTAAGACTAATATCTCTAATAACAATATTTTATATAAACTATGACGGAAAATCTTTTTTGAGCCGTGAAAAACGTAACAATTTATTATCTTAAATATAATTGTATTCTAATCTTATGATTAAAGTAATATTCAACTAAGGTCATGATTAAAATTAACAAAAAACAGTTTCGCTTTATGTGTAAGAGATTGAAGAACGATGGGAATTAAACACGTTATTAAATTAATCATTGTCTACGTTTATTTTTTATTAAATAAAAGGACAAAACAGTAAAGATACTTTTCTTGTGCAGAAACATGATTTACAACATAACAAATGTGTTTCTAATATTTTAGAAATATTGTAAATTTCCATACGTTATGGACCTTATGGGTGTACATATATAACCAGCTGTAGCTAGTAAGCACAAATAAAGTTACTGAAAACTGTCACCAGTAGTCTTATTTAGTATCCTTTACTAGCTACTAGCAATGTAATTATTGTTAAACGCAGTTATATGTCACTTGCCCTTTGGCGATTTGCACCAAACACTTAAGCTCAGCTTAAATTTAACTGGCGTTTATAAAGTGACAATTTTCGGTTACACGTCATTGTGTAAGTCATATTCTAAGGTTGCATTGTATAAAACATTTAAGCCAGTATTAAATTAATCCTAAATTAGAATATGACACACCTTATGACATACAACATTTTGCGTCTCACATTCTAACTTAGGCTTAAATTTAATTCTGGTTTAAATCTTTCATACAATGCAGCCTAAATGAGGGAACGATCATTAATGATTCATGATAGTCACGATATAAGAAGCTTAAATAATACTGTTTACCCAAACTCAGAAACCACTTGAGTGGAGAGAGCACTCAATTGAAATTTGCTTTTACATTTACTCATATAATCAAGTTTGTTATCAGTATAGGTACTCTGATCATCAGTGATTTACGATAGAAAGATAAAAAATCATTAAAATGAAAATTAATTAATCAATTAATGAGATTCAAATTAACACCGAACTATTTGAATGTGAGTGGAGTGTGAGCGATGTTTCTGAATTTGGGCCTTAGAATGTAGACCTCTAAATTCTAAACCTCTTGACTTTAGACTCTAAACCTCTAGACTCTAGACTTCTAGACTCTAAACCTCTCTACACTAAACCTCTCGACTCTAAACCTCTCGATTATAGACTGTTCTAGAGGTCTAGAGCCGACAATGCTGTAAATTTATGGAAACTAAATTAAACGTTTAATTTATTTCTTTATTTTACACAATGAATAAATAGTACCTAACAGTAATTTTCTAGAATTTTTTAAGTAATGCCTTGTATAATATACAATAATAATTCTTTAGAGATTCTATGGGTCTATGAGTGTACTGTTAATTGTGATTTCAATCTAATTTTCATTTCTATCTTTATTCGTTGACCAAAATAGGAAATTGAAGCAAGACACATGAATGTATTGAAGCGGTATATAGAAATCGAATACTACAACACACTGTAAATTTCAAATTTCGCACGTTATGAACCACTATTCTGTAACTTTTTCACAGGCTGTTAAAATTTAAGGGTACGTTAAAATATACTTGGAAGGCACTTTCCAAAGCTAATAATTTATTATTTAAAAATTTTCATCGTGACACTTCTAAATTTGACGCGAAATGCAAATACTAACGAAATATTTGTCGCGAAAAAAATGCCTATGATTCTTATCCAATGAAAATTGTATAAATTATTTTAACGAACACTTAAAATTCGCACTATCGCTCTACGTTTCGTCTGGAGTGACGAAGCTTTCAATCGATAGTAAAATATATTGTTTAAGAGGATAAAATTTGTAATTACGCAACTGTTATAAAGTACATCTTACCTAAACCTATTCGTTCCTCTAAGTGAGGACATCCATAAGTAGCTTTCATCGTTGAAGCCAAAGGCCCTCGAGGTTTCTTACCAGTTGCATCTCTAATCAGCCAACTTCTGGACTGGTTATTGTATTTCTGTTCAAAACACTCCTCCGAGTTTTCACTACGGACATCTTCATCTTGCGCACATTTTGCTTGCAGACATTTAGTAGAATATTCCATTATTTATGTTAAAATTTGATTAAAGCAATTCCATCGTTTCAAACCCAACTATCATTGTACCTTCGTTGCTTAGCAACACTATAAATAATCTTTAAAATTCGCACACAAGTTTTAATGCAGTGTGCGCCATCTATGAGGCGTAGCAAATATTAACGAGGCATGCCAACTTTAGAATTTACGAAACTTCTTTAATAAATAAATTAACGAACCCAGTATTATAAGAGCCTGTATAATACAGCACGTGCTTTCACTTATCTTTAAAAAAGTGTCATTAGGTAAATAAAGGAAGTTTACTGCTACATAGCAACGCCATGAAATACACTAGTACACCAAGCGCCATCTACAGTGTTTAATAAAATTTTGACAAATATCAATTTTGAAATTTAAAATTTCCTTTCACTTACATAGATTTATTTCAATTTAGAACTGTAAAATTAACTATATTAAATGTATCTACAACCTACAACATAATTACAAACCACAAAATATGAATGGAGTATTTCAGCAACAAAATGAAAAAAATCTGATGTTTACTTCTTTACTAAAACAATTTCATTTTTACATTTTCTAACTATCCAGAACTTATGACCATTTAGCCAAGTCACGTCTCGTTGACTGTTCCTTGTTATCTGCGTGAACATAATATTCAGAAAGTGTCGGCTCGATAAGGGCATTTCTATCCGCCAGTCTGTAAATAGGCTCATCGTAATACATTCCCACCCTCCATCCTTTCACGTTCTTCATTAATTCACGTTCCTCGTCTCTATTACGACGCAGTTGCTTCAAATATTCTCTGTCACGTTCTGCGAGCAGCAGCGGCATGATTGCAAAGTTCGCAGATCTGTCCTCAGTTTGCATAAAACGGACCTTTTTACATGTTAGGTAGTAAAGGTAACATCCTGCTGCGGTTATTCCCAAATAACCACCGATCAAGGCCCAGCCTGAAACAAGGTTATGTATAGGTTACATAATTAAAAGAATATATTGAATTATGTGTATGTTAACGTTTAATGGACTTTTACCGTTGAAATACTGTCGTGCAGGAATTCGATGATAATTTATTGGTTTGTAGCCTCCCTGAGGAGGCATATCTTGACGTTTTACTATCTCCATTTTTAAAAATTAGAAGATAACGCTCATGAAGTTAGCCACTACCACCGGCCACTACACCGGTGGAAAAATACAATGAAGTTGTGCACATAACTTGAAAGTCTCGTTGTGCAATAAATTTTAGAATCTATTACCAATATAATCATCATTCCATAGGTCGCTGAGTGGCTAAGTGGTCAGCCTAGCTGACTTTGAAAGTCGTGTCGCTTGGCGGCGAAGGTTAGAATCCTACCTTGGCCGTGGATGTTTGTGCGTAAAGCAAGCAAATTTTTCATGTTGGTATTACTGTGAAGGTAGACGTGATTACTCATATTCACCTCGTGGTCCTTTGCTGTGCTTTTAAATCGTAGATGGCAATGGATATGTTGATAAAATCTTTGAGTGTCAAGTCTTTCCGATAGATGTAGAATAAATTCACAATTTCTAGAATTTCCCCAGAGATGATTGTGTTATGCGATTTGATAAGAAATTGTGATGGTGTCAAAATATATCCTCGAAATTAATAATGGTATGACGATGATTTGTGAAGCCATAAGGTACTTGGAATCGAACGAGACAGAAAATGTGTTATTGAATTCTTGACCGGGGTAAAAATGAAAATGTAAGTTGAAATGAAGAAGAATTATAACCCAACCGATATTCACCAAAAGGAGGGACAAGAACAGTCCAAAAAATTATGTAGGTACGTATTCTAACCTCCAAGCGTTGTTCTACATTTCTGACATGCACTTTTCCTTCGTAGATTTATAAGCGAACAAATTAAAATCTTGGACGATGCTCGCAGCTGCGCTAGGGTTGTTGGAGACCTGTTCAAGCCTACTCTGCAGATACAACGTAGCAAATTCAGAGATTATTGCGAGAGGCTGATATTTACAAATCCTGTGTTACATGGTCGCAAGGGTGAAGAGCTTTTGTGGCGGAAGGCTTTTTATGAGGTCATAGCAACGAGCAAACGACTGAAAAAGCACGAGTATACCTCAGAAGACAAGGCAAATATTGAAAATCACATAAACGTTGGCATTGGACACTATCATCATTTCATAGCACGTTTATACCAAGAGTATGACCTCAATTTGCAAGGTACAGTTGACTTTATTGTAGCAGATAATCTAAAAAAAATTAACAAAGAAATAAACGATGCAAATTTAATGACTTGGGCTAATTTATCAGTACATCGAAGCCTGATTTACTTAGGCGATTTGTGCCGCTACAAACTAGATATCTATCCTAATTGGGATCAAAGCTTGGCTATACGTTACTACAATCAAGCTTTATATTTCAAACCTGAATATGGCATGCCTCACAATCAAATGGGTACATTAGCTAGTAACACGAACAATTCTTTAGATGCTGCGTATCATTACATACGATCGCTGGATTGCAAACATACTTTCGAAGGTACTGAAAACAATTTGCATCGTTTATTTGAAAAGAATTCGCAGTATTTAGAGCAAATACCAATAGAGAATACCAACTCCGACTGCATTGTTCAACCTGAACCTGCTGAACATGTAAAACGGTTTATCGCTCGATTTCTTTTGTTGAGCGACGTTTGGTACTTCAATAAAAAAATACCACACATCTACGACCTGTGCCATCAAACTTATATTGATCTCCAAGAATGCATGACTTACTTAAAACCTTTAACAAATGGAAGTGTGGACACTCCGACTGATATTGATAATGTCGATACAGACTCGACGACATCTCCAGCCTATCTCAGCTCTGATGTTATATTTAAAATTGTTTCGATTTGTTTGCTTTGCATTTACAAGCATCAGTCTGTACACTCTCAACTTGTTTCAAACGTCGTGGCCTTTACTTTAGCGTTGTATTCTCAACTCGTCCAAACTGTAACAGGACATATTCAGGAAGGCATTTTGAATTTTCCTTTACCACCGGTTGAGAATTGGCTGAACAAAAATTCAAAGCAAAAACAATTAAAGAAGCGAAGACGAAGAAAAATCCTTTGCAACAGCGATGAAGAACAGGATTCCAGCAATGGGGAGAGCGATGCAGAGAGTGAATCGGAAGAATTTTTGTCCGATAACGAAGGTGTAGTGGTAGAAGACACATCATCTGATGAAGATGAGTATATTAAACCAGAGGAAATTAAAATAAATGGAACCAATGACACTGATAAATCAGAAAAGAGTTCGACTGATGAAGGCAAGTCAATCGAAGAAATATTGAAGAAATGCAAGCGAATGGAAAGAAACGACATCCTAGCTATAATTGGAGACGAGAACATGCTGACCTGCATTAAAATTTTAAATGATTGGCTGATGTGTGATGTGGAAGTTTTGAAATCATGTGGTAAATCTACCAGATCTCTACTTAATCAAATAGTCAACTTAATTAATTTAATGAATTTGGATTTTGAGAGCGCAAAAATGAAAGATACGAAAGCTGCCCTGCCTGAAGATGTTATGCTAAAAGGAGTAGAGATCTTATCTAGTATTCAGAAGGATATTGACTGGAACTCTTGTAGTTATGGAGTTATAGCAAAAGACTACGTCTTACTGAGAATTATGAAAATGGTGTCTTTTGGTCATTTTCTTGCTACGGTCAGCGAAACTGGTGTAACATATGATATTAAGAAGAAGATTTTCTGCGTGAAGATGGAAGAACCTTGCACAAATGGATTGAACGAATTTGTAAGTATTTTTCAGATTTTTTAAATTGAAAATCTTTCTTTTCATGTATTTGGTGATTTTTTTATTATTTCCAATCAGTGTGAGGGACAAGGAAATATTATTTTAGAACAACTAAACTAATAGAACCAAGATATTTTATATACAAAAAAGGGAGGCACTGAAGGAAAAATGACATTTTTTGCTGATCTGGACTCACAATGGCTACTTGATGAACTTTTCATTTGAACGCCTGATATATTATTTAGAGAAAGTGTTATTTGAGAATTTAATATGAATCCAAATATGCATGGAAAAATATACCGAGTGTTCTATAAAAAAAAATACAATTTCAGTTTATAGTCTGACTTATGCTCACTTGTTTTTTCTGTGTACATCAGCAACAACTTTGAATAAAGCACTTGTTGAGCAACATGTTCGTCAACATACCTTCTTTTGATCACACTCTGTAAAATGTTGTGACGACCCCGAACACAGAGTAACATGTTCGGGTTCGTGTGCTGGCTTTTGGGTATTTCTCCAGGAGCCTGCAACTTGCGAACATGTTGACCAACTTGCCAACATAGAAGCGAACTTGTTGCCGCAAGCCATGTTGCCGAGCATATTGCCCAACATGTGGCTTGCTTTAAGAAGTTTTGTAATAAACATTTCTCTCTAAATTCAAAAATAAAAGAGTTAAAGGGAGATTTGCACGTTAATATCTGTGCGTGCCTGTACATTCAGGAATGATAATTTCATATTTTCTTGTTAAACATTGATCACGTGATCAGTGTTTTGCGTATGATTTCGCAAAGTTATTTTCCGTTGTCAGTCAGGTTGAAACTTTGACACATGGGAAATTCTTTTATTATTGATTTCTCAGAAAGACTTATTTTTTATGAAAGCCTCTGCATCTTTCCAAACTCAAAATGTACATATCAAAATTTGAATATCTCTTGTTATACACCGAGTGAAATTAAAACTCTAAATAGTCATCACAGGTCTGCAATGAAAATAATCCCTTATTTTATTATCTCAATGTATATTAAATATTTCAAAAGTATATAAATAGAACACATCAATATATTTTTAAAATGCCTTAATCTGTTCCTAGAAAATGTTTTTAGTTACGTACACTTTAGTTAAAACGTAACTTGTCGTAAATGTTTGGATAGGTTGTAATGACGCCAGTGAGATTAAACATTCTGACAATAATAACTTAATTATTATTACACATTGTGTAACACTGTAGACGTATTTACGTATCTTAAATAATATTAGTAATCCTTGATGATCTTAAACGAAGTTAAAATTAAAGGAATGAGAGAACGGCGGCAACAACACGTCCGGTTCTCCCGGGGTTGTCTTAAACATAGCGGGACGCGCGCGAAGTCTACAAACCGGAAGTGATGTAATTACGCACATTTCGTGAAAATTGCCGCTGAAATCGCACCAGACTCATTTGCGTCTATATGGAATCGGGCGCATTTGGCTGCATGAACAAACTCCGGACGCATTCCGAAGTCGTATCCGAGCCGTTTCCGGTCCCGGGGGGCGGTAATGAGCGCGATATTTGTTCCCTGCTTTTCCAACAAATATATTACTAACTACACCCGTGCCAATTATACGTACAACGCTGAATTGTATTGCTACATGAATATGGTAAACTGGAAATTATTTAAGCGAATGTAAATTTCGGATAACTCTAAATTGCGATTCATTTTTCCTTGTTATTTTTAATAATTATCTGATTCGTTTCCTTCCGTAAATATATTTTAATAGTTTCTTGTATTTTTTGTACTAGGATTCACGAGAAATCGAAAACGGTGACATAGATGCGATAAAAAAATTGGATGATGCAAAAATCTCAGATTCGAAAGGCCAACTAATGAAAATGAAGCACATGGGTCAGCTGTGGTTAACCGCCGAAGTTAAAGACTTAGAAAGCCGAGTTAAAAGCAAAACGTCGTTATCTCCTTATTTGGTGTTAGATGCAGATGCCTTGATTGTCTATACGACAATGGTAAAGCAATTGGTATATTCCAGAAAATTCATCGTTTTGGTGCCATCTGCAGGTGTGTAGTAAACTGATTGTCTATTCCTCTAAATGTATACACTTTAAGCATTGACTTTTACAGCCTTGCTTTCTCATAGGCTCCTTTAACAACTCTTCATTTCATGAAGTTTCATTTCCAATATTTAAATTATACATGTACTCTATTTAATATATCCCAGTTCACGTTTTTTTCCTTTTACTTCTAGTTGTTTCGGCGTTAGATGACTTGAAGCGTGAAAAATTAGAAGCCAGAGATGCAATTCGTTGGTTGGAATCACAGTTTCATCACGGAAATAGATTTTTTAGAGCACAAAGACCGCAAGAACGTCTGCCTATTCCGTACATAAAATATCCGAAGAAAAAGGACAAGGAGACGTTCATTTACATACAGATCATCGAATGTTGTCATTACCTGACACAGCAGCAGAAGGGTGCCACTAATTTGGTGACATTACTCACGGGCAACGCGAACGTTCTGTCTAACGGAGAAAACAGAGAAATTAGCTACGTGGGATTGGCTCAGTCCGCCGGCGTTAATTTAGAACCGATCACCGAGTTTTATACTAAATGGAAGAAGACTGTGAAAGGAAAAAGGTGAAGAGACGTGATGAATCGGTCGATTGCCCGACTTTAACAAAGGAAATACGGTTAGGCGCTTCAACGGTTGGTTTGGATTGGCACTGCTGCATTAAAACCATAGAGATTATATGATTACCAATTTTGAAATATATAGGACTTATTTTATCCTCTTTATGAATAATTTGGGTTACTTATCAGTGTATCATTAATTTTATCATGAAATATATTGTTTGGTTTTATTAATTTTTAATCGTTATTTTGTTTTAATGTTGGATTAAAATAAATACATTCTGTAAGTGATTTTATTTTCCATTGCTACCTACAAAGAGGAATAATTAATAACTAATTGAAAGATTCAAAAATGTAAACGTATAACAGAAACAAAAATATAAAATTTAATAAAAGATTTATTTCAAAGTTAAGATTTAGGAAAATTAAAGATATGGTAGTCAAGTAACTGTATGGATAGAAATTCTCTTAGTGCATGACACAGTGAAAACAGTGATTGTCTCTAACTCAAAAAATATAACTTAACTTTAAGAAAGTAAAACATTAAAGTGTAACTTCAACAGAAAATAAAATCATTTATAAATATACATAAGTATATTTAAATGCAATTAATTGATGCTAACCAAAAATTAATATTAAGAGAATTTATAACAAAATAATGAGTTTTAATTAGGCGTAATTTTCTTACAGACGATTAAGAAAATTAAAATTGTCATGGAATTAATTGATATTGTAAAGTCAATGTGTTGCCCATCGATAATGCCCAGCGTTTAACATCGAGGTCGATTTAATGTTGATAAAGCGCAATACACCGCGTGCGAGGTAATGAGCAGATAGGTGGTTGCGGGTGTGAACCGCCACCGACCACCACAATCCCCGACAACTAGTCCTTTCCTCTTCATTATATACATATCTACAGTCGCAGTGAATATCCGATAATAGCTAATGGCCTATCTTGTCATTCATTCATGGAGTTTCTGGCCGTGCAAATCGAACCGTTTGACAGCTTCATAAATATTAACTGGAAGTGTTATTATAGAACAGCCTGGATAACCACACTTTGACTTTCAACGTTTAAACTTAAAATAATGAATTAAGCGTTTCTTCAAATCGAAAATGAATTTTAAAAATCAATCTATTTAATATTATTAACAAGGGCAATAAACCACAAAATTTAAATTAATTTTAAACGAATTAAAATATTACTGTTAATACATTTGCTCCAATATCTATTAAAATATGGAATTAATTTGGATCAGTACTGAGCGGGAATTTTATACCTTTCAAGGTTATCGGTGTGCGAAATGCTTGCAAGCGTGTCGGTTAGCAGCGTCCAAAAATTAGTTGTTAATATGCGAATAAAAAGCAACTAATTTGTGGGTAATGGAAATGGTATGCGCTTATCCCATACCGTTTTGAAAGATATAATTCCGCTGAGTATGAAAAATTCTGAGCCTTTTTGAAAACATTACACCCAAATTGAATCTTCTTTTGGCTCCTGGAGTAACGCGTCAACAATATCTTCTTTCTGCCAACGTTTCGTCTTTTGCAAAAAAAAACTTCTTGCTTGTAGCAGTAGCGACAAAGAACATCCGCAGCAACAGCCCTGAGGAAGCTTTTTACGAAAATTTGGATAGCTGCGAATGCTTAATATAATATACTGAATCTCTAAATTGTACTGTTGGATAAAATAATTAAAATCATCCAACAATCGTATGTAAATAGAAAATAATACAGTACATAATTGTTTTATAACGAATATTCTATTGTGAGAGTTACACACAACTGCGATGGACAGTAATTTACATCGGTGTGAGGTTGGCTGCCCTGGCGTCATCCCGGTGCTTCCCCGCACTTGTGATATAACGAAGCGTGAGCTCGAATATAGGAGGATAATGCAAAATCAAACCTTGTAGAGTCCCTACATTTTAGTTTTGCTAATAAAGGTTGTGTTGTTTCATTGCCTTAATTATCACAATTCTAACTTTAAATTAAATGTGTCTCAGGTTCAATTTTCAGGGGAATTCAGGAGAGTCAGATAAATAAAAGAATTGTAAGGCAACTGCCTTGCTTAGCTAAGCAAAGCATTCAAGGAAGAAAATATACAGAACCATAAATTTATGACATATATTATCATATTTGCTTTTGAGGGCATTTGAAAATATTATCTGAAAGGGCGCACAGGCCTATTCACTTATCTCATCATACCTTTGTATGATTTTCCACATCTTATGAAATGTATAAGAAACATGCTTTTAAATAAAGATCTTCATTTTATTCAGCAGGGTATCAGAAAAGTAGCGTCATGGAAACATGTGTTAAGATTATATGAAATTGATAAAAATCGAGGTGCTTACAGTCAGTTTACTAAACTAACCGATGAACATGTAATACCTTCAAAAATAAAAAAAATGAAGGTAAAGAATTGCACGCAAGTGTTCAGTCACACAGTAGGCTCAGCAATGCATGTAGCAGCAAAAGTAAGCACTGTGCAATTCAGTGCAGATTCTCAATTTTATTTAGAATTCGAAGCTTTGGAAACTGCAGACTTGCTTTTGTTTTTCGATAAAGTTTTTGACAGTGTGAATGGCACTGCAAAATTTCCACCACCTGGAAAAATGTTACGTTGTGCAGTGACAAAATCATCTGAACATATATCATTTTGGACATCTTGTTTGCCTGTTATATCTTCCATGTAATTCAAATTACCAAATTCAAATACCCCAGTCAAACCACCTTGTTTAAAAAACTGGATATCTTCACTACGTGGACTAATTTCTTTAACATCAAAATTATTTGAACTGGGTTTCGTAAATGTTGCCCCTAGGAGTTTCAACCAAGACCCAGTGGAGAATTTTTTTTCGTGCATCCGAAGTCATGGTGTTCGCAATACAAATCCTAACTGCACATCATTTATCCGTTCTTGTAAATCTTTATTACTAAATAATTTTGTTTCATCGCATTCTGCTGGTGCGAATTGTGAGGTTGATGAATCTACAGGTCCATTGGACAATTTACGATCTTTTCTAGAACAGCCAAGCACATCATGCACCGAACCTAACATAGAAATTTTACACCTTAATACTACAAGTCCTGCAGCCAATATTCTAGAAAATTACATCTCTTCTTATGTGGCTGGTTATGTTGCCAATAAAATATTAAAAAAGTGTGTGTGTAATGAATGCAAAGAAAAATTGTGCAGTAACATAGAACTAAAAGAACATGTTTTAATTTCTCAACGAGAATATCAAAACTATAAGTTAAAGCATCCATCACGTTATTTTACTCAAGTTTTTCAAAAAACCACAAAAATTCTTTTGGAAAATATTACTAAAATAATTTTATATTATGGTATCAAAAGAAAGTTACAAGAAATATGCTTCAATGTTTTATTACAAGATATCTCACAACTTTTTTGTAGTATTCATAAGGAAAATATAAAATACTATATTGACTTAAGTATTAATATTGTGTTGCATTCATTTTTAAGTAGAATTAATAAGATACTTTCAGGGAGAGATTTATGATTCAAAGAAGAAAATCCAATTTTTATTTTAGCATATAATAAGTTTTTAAAGCGACATAAAAAATAGCGTATTTATAAGTAAAATTTATATTCTACATTTCTTAAATATATGTCGTTATTTTTGCAATGTTTTTCATTATAACTTTATGGACACTGTAATGAAACGAATATAAATGATTGTATGTATGTACCAATAATTTTTAAAATAAAATATTTAATTTACATTGTTCACTGTATACAATTTCTTCGTAACTCTACAAACATATATTGTACATGGAAAATACATGTGATAAAGAGATGATGATTCAAGTTCGGGAAATTATGAGCGACATTTTTTTTAATAGTGGCTTCTGTTATTAAACAATGACAAGTATTTTATTGTACACATACAGTAGCATACCACCATACTATTATTAAGATTTACTAATAAAAAGTTTGGGAAAATAAGTTTTGATAATTATTAAAGAGCTTGCTATTTGATCAATAGAAAAAGTGTTAATTAACAACACCCTTTTATCACTAATTAGTAATTTTAATTTTATAAAAGTGTCCTGGAATCGGGTTTTCTCGCGTATTCATGCTCCTGCACATTTCCAAAGAATTAATGTCACCCAGTTACATTATGTTAATAAATGATGACTTTGAATGATGTCATGCGTAAAATTGCAGGAGCACGTAGCGAGTTAACGATTTTAAAAAAGCGACCGCCATTATTTGATTAATCTTGATAATGAAGTACGATGATGCATAGGATACGATGACACACAGATTCATATCAAACTTGTTTATATGCACATACATAAATATTAGCGCAGTCGTTGTTACAATTTACTTTATAATCCTAAATTTATCATCTTTTTATTGAAATCTGTTTTTCTTTTCACTTTAACAAAAATATACTGAAATAAATTTCTAGAAAAAATATTCTTGGCTGTTACAATTACAACAGTAATGAAATGTCATAACAACGTATGTGAAATTTTTTCGAATCTAATAATACAAACTATAATTGTTTTATTTAAAGTTATATTTAAGAAAACTATTCAGTGAAGATTTAATAAAAGTTATAATAGCAGCTAGAGGGCCATAGGTTTCAATGATTCGCAATTTAATACGAATGCCTCTCATAAGCCTTTGGACGATAAGTGAGTTAAATTCTTGAATGTTTTGGTAGATTTTTTGTTGTAGCTCTTCTTCATTTTGGACTTTCCACCCACCGTCACTTCTGTAGGACGGGCCTGGGAAACATTTGGAGGGTTATCCTCTCTAGGTGCACATGGGGTATTTTGTTGCCTTATCCAATCTTGGGTTATTCTTTATAATGGCACGAAGCCAGATCCGGCCAGAACATAATACACTTCTGGACAAAATTAAGGGTCCACCAAATAAACTTGACATAACTTTTCCAATTTACAAGTTATTTTTAATAGACTTTTCACATGTCATAAATTGAGTTTATTAAACACTATTCAAATAAAGTGCCATGAAACAATTAACAATAGCAAGATATTCCCTGCTAGGAAACGAAAAGTCAACAAAAAGGCCTAATTGTTGACATCTTTTTAAGCCATTTAATTAATAAAGCGTGCTTTTTGTTTCGAAAATTATTGAATTTGTTTGCATTAAGTTAATTAAATATGTCTAGACGCCATTGTAGGCCAGAAGAAGTATCCCAAATGATTATTCTTCTTCGTGAAGAATATTCGCAGAGAAAAGTTGCTGGAATTCTAAATACTAACAAATCTGTGGTACAGAGGGCTGCAGCACGGTTCAGAAACACTGGTAGTTTCAAAAGAAGACGCGGACAAGGTGCTAGAAGAGAAACAACACGCAGAGAAGATCGCTTTACCGAACTTCAGAGTTTAAGAAAGTGGTTTGTAACATCTCGCGATTTAAAAAATGATCTTCGATTAGTCACTGGAAAAGAAATTTTTACCAAAACAATAAGAAGAAGCCTAAAAGAAGTCAATTTGTCTGAGAGAAAACCAGCAACCGGTCCAACTCTCACAGCTACGCACAAAAGAAATCGCTTAAACTTTTGTCAAAATCATCAAAATCATCAAGGTTGGGACGAGGGGCAGTGGAACTCCGTTTTGTTTTCGAACGAATCCAGATTCCTTCTAAGCAGGAATGATCGCCGTGCTCTTGTCATTACGAAGACCAGGCGAGTGATTTGCACCATGTACCATTCGAGAATTTGACAAATTTGGTAGGGGGTCTGTAATAGTTTGGGGTAGCATACAATTTAATGGTCGTACAGAATTGGTTTTGATACGAAATGGGTCGCTAACAGCAAGAAGATATAAAGACGAGATTATTGTACCCCATGTTCAACCATTTGCCGAAATTTTCGGATTCATTTTTATGCAAGCCAATGCCAAACCTCATACAGCTAACATTGTCACAGCTACGTTGAGAGATCCAAATATTCAAAGTTTGGAATGGCCTGCCAAAAGCCCTGATCTCAATCCTATTAAGCATCTCTGGGATCATTTAGGCAACAAAATTAAAAACGTACCCAGACCACCAGTAATATTTGTGAGCTCTCTAACATGCTTGTTCAAAAATGGGAACAGATACATCAAGAATGTATACGAAACTTAATCTCAAGCATGCCAAGAAGATTAGCAGCGCGTATTGCTGCAAGAGGAGCTATTAATAATTTTAGTTTTGTTAACTTGTTATAAATTAGGATATCAGTTCATGAGAAGACCAATGGTATTTTAAAGATTTAAAGTATTTTAAAGTTTGTTAAATTTAATAGTCCTTAAATGAACTAAACTGTAAGGAAACACTTAGATTTATATATTTATTCGTTTCATTAAATTTCGTTATCTTGTTTTAAATTTATTTTGAATTTTACTAGTGGTCTCTTAATTTTATCCAGAAGTGTGTTATCATGAACAGGATGTGTTTGTATAAAATTGACCAATTTAGGGAGACATTTTCTAATATATTTATAGCTTATCTCATGATAAAACGTCCTTGAAACAACGAGAGGACAAGTGAAAGAACAAAAGAAACATTAGAATTAATAACTAAACCATCTTAATTTAAATTTAAATTGATATCATCCATTCTCATTGCGATTGGATAATATCGCTGAACGTTATTGTAGGCATGAAGACACATTTGAGCTGTTATGGATGCTATCGCATGGTCAGCACAAGTTTCAAGAATCCGGAGTCGAAACTCTGTTTGAGTAACGATCCCATTAAGATCACCAGCTACTATTCTTTGGCGGTGCTCTTGTAAAGAATTCTTTGTATGATTTTTAAAAGCGCTCCATATATTCTCAATGGGATTTAACATTGGACTGTAAGGAGCCAATCTGCACACTTCAATTTCTTGAAATTCTTCTTCCAACATTATTTCTTCTACCCGGGAATGGGCCGGTGCGTTGTCACTATGGAATTAGCATCGTGACCGTTTTGAATGCATGCTCGCAGACACGTTCTCAACCCTTCTAAAAAATGTTCTCTTTTATCTCCTCGTTTTCGTTCCCAGTATTCTATACTCATGACAGACATACGTCCTATCATATGTAAATTGGAACCTTTACAATTTGGCAGTTTAACAACAGCCCTTTGCCCTCTTTTTGCTCTTCCTGTACTTCTTCGACAGAATAAATTGAAATTGGTTTCGTCAATGAAAAGAATAAATTTTTGCAAAGCTACATAACCCAGAACTGATTCTACATACAATCTTCGTAAATTTTTGTTTTCTTCATTATTAACGCCTTCTGCTAAATTGTGAACTTTCTTCACAGTCCATACATTTCGAAAGAGTCAGCTGTGATACCGTAATATCCTTTTCTTGACCCAAGCGCTGACAAATTGTGTTTAAAGTGATCTGACAATTGTCTTCTAACCATTCAGAAATTAATTCAATAAGTTCTGCAGTCAATATGCCTTTTCGCCAACCACCTCTTTTTTTCGATCTTGACTGCCATTTCTAATCCAATGATGCATCTTCTTTGAAATTAGTAAAGATATCACCTTGAAATCCAAAATTGACTTGTTCGAGGATTGTTAGGAAAGTGAAAAAGGTTTTTGGCTCTTTAGCCAAAAACTGCATTGGAAATTTTCGGTGGGCCACTGTGTTTAAGTAACATTCAAACGTTAACACTGAGATGGCAATACCTATACAGAATCCTATAAAATGGAAAATTTGTTGTTTCCGAAATTGAATTTACTTTTTCCGAAATTAAATTTACTTTTCCGAAATGAAAATTACCTTTTCCGAAATTCAACTTACTTTCCGAAATTAAGTTTACTTTCTCTGAAATTCAAATTACATTTTCTGAAATTAATGTTACTTTTTCCGAAATTGAAGTTGAAAAGTATAGTATTTTGTTCCCGAATTTCGGTTTTTTCTTATATTTTACTTCATTAGGAACGTCCTCAATGTTGCCTGTATAAAAGCCTTCGTTTCCTTTAATTTCGGTGTTAGATAATGTAAAATACTTTTTGTCGTCCAAAATTATCGTGGCATTGCCTCTGAAACGTACTCGTCTTAAATGTCTGCAAATCCTCTCTAATTGAACAGCCGTGTATTTGGACACTTTTGTCGCTTTCTTAATTTCAAATGATTTCTGTTATTTCCCTTTTGATTGTTATATGAGATACGTGAAATCTTCGACCTAATCTTCTCGTTGCTCTTCTCCTATTATTTGCAGATTCAATCAAACCTTGGATTCAAAATTCGAGGGCGGCCTGTCTTGGAAAGAATCATGCACGGCACGGTCCCACTTTGAATACCTGCTTTGACTGGTCACGAAATAAATCACTACAAGACGAAAATAATTCAAATCTCGGCTTTCTTTACGTTGTTTATTCAGTTTATCGCTGATGTTTCACTAATAATCAACTTTGCTAATAACAAAGAGATGGTGATGACAACACCATTCGTAATTCTGTTTGATTTGTTTATTATTATAATTTCGTTTTGTGCGCGACGTTCAACGAGAAACAAATTATATTATGATAAAAGACGAATTATTATCACAAATTTGTACAAAGTCTAACAAAATTCCCAACGTGCGTTCGGTGTGTTATTTTTTAAAGCGACAGAATTACCTGTCGTAAATTATTGTTCGCCTCGACGTAAGTATTTCACTTTTGTACACCTTTCAAAACATAATTGATTTAATTAGGCTGTAGCAGTTAAAATATTTGTACGACGCATTAATCATCAGCTGTACAACTGTGTTATTAGTTCACGGTCAAGTTTTACGATTGAACGATTCTGATTTTCTTCGCAACACCATAAACATTTATCGTATACTTTAAATTTTGGTTCTAAACTTTAATTTCGCGTACATTTTTAATTAATTATAAATTGTTGTAACATTTAACATCCTGTATGAGTTCAAATGCAAAATATTTCGTTCAATGAAATTTCTGTTTAGTTAACAACGATGAGAAATAAAATATAATACATAATAATTATTAATGAAGCAAAATTTCTGTGATATATTTAAATATTGTTTTTGAACAACTAACAAGTATGCAACCGAATGTAACGATGAGAATTGCAATTATATAACGTCCACGCATATCTTTTTATTAATTTATAATTTTTTCATGAGGCAAATTACAAGTCACCTTGAAACTCGTCAGAGTAAATCGATTTGATTTTATTAATTCATTCATAAAATAAATAAATTTCTGTCTTCAACGTAAAGACCAATAAAATTATAAAAATAAAAAATAAATAAATAATAAATAAAAAACCGATTTGCAACAAAATTTTTAATAAAATTATAATAAGTATAAAATATAAAAAATAATTACAAGCCAACAACTTCATATTTTATTTTTTAAATTGAATTGAGATAAAAGAATTTATTTAAGCAAACGTTGATTGCTATTAAAAAATTATAAAATATTAACGCTGAATTACTACTTGTTTTTTAATAGAAAATTTACAAATATAAATTAATTTACACAAAATATTGTTACGAAGGCAAGTTTAATAAAAAATTTCTTATTTCCTAGCAACTTGCTCGGCAACAACTTATCTAATTTCAGAATAGTAAATATATGTATTCTATAGAACCGACTTCCAAACGCAATTTAGAACGACAATGTAACAAAGATATTGTAATATTAACTCAAATCCGGGAGCTTTCTTCGTTGAGAAAACAGATAATTAACGTCTGCTTATGTTGTAACTATTATAGAGCACCGGATTCAGATTTGAATACGGAATAAATGCGGGCTATTTGTAGAGAAGATATTATTAGATGGGAAAGTGCACTAGAAAGGCACAATTGAAAAAAAAGGAAATAGTTTTAATTGGGCGTCCCTTAATTTCACAGAGAACACTGAAGTACATTTTATGTACAAATATGAAGACATTTTATATAATAGAATTTTGTTTGTAGTTTTTTTAATTTCAAGTGATGCAAACAAATCCGACTCGTACAGCACATCAAATGAGTTCATTAAATAAATTACTCTCTTGTTTTCCACTTTCGTAACGTTCGGAATTACCCACATTCCTATTAAAAGAAACAGCAAATACATAATAT
Organism: Serrognathus titanus; assembly: GCA_039766575.1. NCBI lineage: Eukaryota > Metazoa > Arthropoda > Insecta > Coleoptera > Lucanidae > Serrognathus > Serrognathus titanus. Next base: position 6,087,451 of record CM077911.1, read on the forward strand.
GTGCATAAAGTTTATAATTAAACGCATGACCCGGAGTTACAAAAAATGACATCCTAAAATCGAATCGCGTTCTTATTATCGGCGATCTATAATTAGTGAATGAGGGAATCTATTTGTCATTAACAATTCGAAACTTGTTCTGGATAAACTCGAAGAAGTGGTCGCGGAGTTAACTGTTGTTTACCCGGCGAATTTTATCAATGACTCACCTCTTATGCACGTCATAAAGACTGTGACGTAACCGATGAATTCAGTCTTTATTTAAAGCTGGTTTTGATAAGTTGCAAGGTAGTTTATGTTTCCTTATAAACATATTTTTTTTGTTTTACTTTACGTTTTTTGTTTTACTTAAAGCCATTAAAATTCCATGGAGATAAAACATGCAAAGACAAAAAAAGATGTTTGAAATTTGTTGATTTACATTTATGCATTAATTATTTCCTGTAATTATTGCTTTTCCTACCATTAACGTTACTAATTAATAAAGTGATAATTTTTTGCCAGTCATCATGACGAGAATTCCTTGCAATTTTTAAGTCCCTATTTTACTACAAATGAAGTGCTTTAAATCATCTCGTAACTTTCTAATAAAAATATCAAATTTCATAACTCCTTTACATACTTTTTTTGTTCGAATACGTCATTGTAATTTGACAAATCCTGCTTATATCATGTTGTAAAATCTCCACATAAAGCGAACAAACAACGTTATCATTAGCATAGTGGACTATAACAAAGAGAATAAACTGAAATTTAGTTTTAATGAGACTTCCATTACGTCCTGTTGGAACCCGCACGTGAATTCCATGAAACGCGAAAGTTTCATTAAAATTGTAATTAAGACCAAGTAAACATTAAAATGCACAAGCTTGGCTAACTTAAAGAGAACGAAAAAACTCCTCCTTACCGCACAATAAATAAATTAAGAAATTTATTTATTATAGCAAAATAATTTCTTTTGCGTCGTCCGATTGGAGAAATTTAAAAAACGATCAAAAGTATGTTGTACACACTTATGACATTGTATTTGCCATTTTAAATATTCATCGTTCCATTGATTAGCGATAACCCACTTTGTATTCAAAAATTCGAAGGTGACCTTTTACTAAAGGACTTTCGCGTTTAATTTGCATTTGCGTCTTAATTTTTGAGCGCGGCCCCCCAATTTCTGGTGCAAACAACACCCCTGATTCAAAACAGTAACTCCGGCGTTTCATTAATCAATTATGTAAAGAAGACCTACAATGAAAGCGGATAAAATTTTCATTTTAATTTCGGAATTCACTTTGTGGAACGTTCTTTGATTAAGGAATAAAATACTTCTTGACAGCATCTTTGATGTTACATTAACTAATTCTGAAAGAATTATTTCGAAGTAGGTGGAGATATTCAGGCAAGATATTTTTATAAAAGAAATAGCTTCAGTTGAGTTAGTTTCTTTTTTTGAAATTCATGTAATTTTTTTTTCGTCAAAAACGTGTTTTTATCAACTACATACAAATATTTTTGGGATAAATTGTTATCCTCCCAATCGATGTTACAAAATGGATAAAGTCTTGGTTAAAAAGTATAATTAATTTAATTAGCCTCGATTCTAGAACAATAACAATATGTCAGTGACCAATTATAAAAGTACCAGAGTTCTCTACAACCATTTACATAATAAGAACGAGAAAGACAACAATCATATATCGGAAGGGTTCTTTCCATGTGCTAATGGAAACCGTTATTGGTTATTTGTTGTGGTTTAGAACATTGCTATATTATAATTAGATTATTATTACATATTATCCATAATTCGTTATTTCAATAAGTAGGAAATAGTTATACTAAATAGTAAAACATTCTATCTGCATTGATGAAAGTCATCACCGCATTTAGTAAAATAAAAATGTTATTGTTAATTCGCGCGTCTATTGGTAAACTCTGATGTATGAGGGAAAGGATTGATTGACGTTACCATTACAAGTTATGACTAGTATATGCCTACCAACTGCGGTGAATGCTTGTTTTAGAAAGGAACCATTATTCCATTTGCGTATTAAATATAATAGCAACGTATAGTGGGTAAAAATAGTGATATAATAACAAATATTGGCAAGGCCTTATGAACATCTTTATTACATTTCCTCCAAAAGCGGATGAACGCGAGGGAACACAGAAAAAGAGTTGAAAAGTGTTGGAATGGCGTTAACACCATCGTGCATTGTCACTTACAATCACAGTGTACTCATTATAGCTGTATTCTTTCGATCTGAACGAAGTGAATGGGATTAGCAAAAGTGAAAATATTCAATTCGATCCGTATTTTCTCGTTGGTGTTCAGTTTCCCCACTTTTGTGAACTGGTGAATACTTTCAGTTTTTACTGCACACATAACTTTGCCGATCAGTTTGATGACGATTAAAACAGGAATTGATTACGTAAACCCACTATATCCCGAGCTCCCGAACGACCCTGAGAGCCATCCGCACCAGTGTGCCTATAGCAAGTGAAATGAGAAAAAGGGTTACACAAAAATGGCGCCCAATGTGGGGCCCGAATTGTATAAGATTTTCTGTTTTGATCATTTAATTACTGTGTTTGAATGGAACCTTTTATTTGGCAGTTGTTTTCGTATGTGATTTGGAGGAGGTGTTGAATTTGCGTGTCATCGGAATAAGTCTTAATAAAAATAACGTGGTAATTTTGTAGAGTGTGTGATTAACAGGCGCATGGGATCGCGTGAACATCTAAATGCCCTCTCTTTTCTTGCAAATTTTACTTAAAATTCTATTTATTAGGCAAATCTGCCGTGAAACTGATCATTTTCTAGCCAAGCCCTTGTCTATGCGATTAAGAACAGGTTTATGTTCCATAAAGACACTTTCTTCTCAGTTTTTTTTTGTCATCAAAAAAAAAAAAATAAAATAAAAATGACTTTCAATTTTGAAGATTTAAGAGCCGTGCATCTTTTAAATGAGGAATTAAATTATGAATTGAGGATTAGGGGAGTAGTAACAGATAGAAAGGATGTGAGTAGCAAAAGAAAAATATTAGGTAGATTATTAGATAAGGAAAGGTCTAGGCACAACTTAGAATGCATAGATCCTTTATACGATTTTCAAACTGAGCAGGATATAGTTAACCAAACAGTCGATTCTCTTAAAAACATCATTGAGGAATTTGAAGGTCCTGAAACAGATTTAACTTTTAAAAGAGATAGATCGCACAAATTTATCTTACAGATAGAGTTAGACGAATTAAAACTGATGAGGAGGCCTCAATCAAATTCAAAAATGAAGCCTATGCGACATGTTTAGAACTTGAAGTTCTTCTTTTAGAAAAGGTTCAGAACGAAAATGCTCCGAATAATCACAATCCCTCTCTTCTCTCACAAACTTTGAATTTATAGAAAGGTGTGAATTTGTTCATTTGAACGCGTCCAGTTAGTTCAGATCGAAAGAATACACCTCATATGACGCCATTTCAATTTTAAACGCATTGGACAACGCTCGTTGATTCTGTTTGGATTCTATCAACGGGATGATGAATAATCGAGTATTTTCTTGGACATTTTTCATCAAGTTTCGTTTAATATCTTGAGTCAATTTATAGATACAGTGGGCCATTCCATGTTTAAAACAGGCTTATCATCTTTTTCGAAGAATATTTTCATAAATGCCCATTTACAATTGGACGGAGTTGTGGCCAGTTAGATAGATTCCTATTTTTTTGAAAAAGTCATTATTTGCTGCTTTCTTTCGCTGGAAAGTTTAAATCAAGATTCGAATAGTTTAAATCGTGATTCCAATAGTTTTCTGGTTACCTTCTCAGAATCTGGATTATTGCAACAGAACAGCCCAATTTGAATGTACTACACTTGAGAGGAAAAGTATTCGGCCACCTAACAACCTTAATGGTAAAAGAATAAATAGCATGCTTCCTTACATTTGTGAAATAGTGAATTGGTATCGTTTCGAACCCCGACTATTGCTCTCTCAAATGATACAAAATTAATTTCTGGTTAGCTCTTGTTTATCGTGCTAACAAAATTTTTGTTATCGTAATCAGAATAAGTAAGACGAAAAAAAATTTAATTTGTTTATTAATAACAGAAACAAAAACAAAAGCTGTTTACTCAATACTTTGTATGACCCCCTCCTCTTGCTCGTATAACAGATTGCATACGGTTTGGCATGGATCTGATCAGCCGTTCAACAACATCCTAAGGGCTATTATTTCACTTTTCTTGAGCAGCCCTTGTCAGTTCCTGAAGCGTTGTTGAAGCTGGAACCCGTGATCTTTTCTTGAGTTCATCCTACATGTGCTCAATCGGATTTATGTCCGGACTTTTGGATGGCCACCTCATGACTCGTATACCAACTTCGTTCAGGTAATTTCGAACAATCTCAGCTGTATGCGGCTTTGCATTATCCTGCATAAGCAAGAAATGATCGCCAATGAAGCCAGCATAGGGGACAACATGCTCATCTAAGACTTCATGAATATAGCCTTGAGCAGTTAAACCGCCTAGGTTACCTGAGGGAATATAGGCCAGTTCGGTTTTTACATGAAGAGAAATGCCTCCCCAAAACATGCATGAACCTCCTCCAAAAGCGACTAGCTGCACTATGCAGCACTGTGAAAATCGTTCTCCTTGACGACGGTAGACTCTAGCTCTTCTATTGCTACCATATAGACAAATCTTGGTCTCGTCTGAAAAGAACACAGAGTTCCATTGCTTCAACGTCCACTTTATGTGCTCACGAGCAAAACGTAGGCGCTTTGCACGATGCGCTACCGTCAATTTTGGACCCGTTGCAGGTTTCCGGCAACTTTGCCTATTTTCAAGAAGTCTTCATCTAACAGTCCAGCGACTTACTGTTACTCCTCTGACGTCTGGAAATTCTTGCTTAAGCTAGACAGCATTTAACACGCGATTCCACAAGGAGGTCGTTCTAATAAAGCTGTCATCCCGTACTGAAGTTGCTCTTGGTCTGCCTGTTTTCGCACTGGCCACGTATCGACCAGTTCTTAAAAACCTTCTGAAAACATTTTGAACCGTAGAACGTGTCATGTTCAATTGCCGAGCTACAGATCGCTGACTGTTACCAGCTCGAAGCAGAGCAACAGTTTGAGCTGCAATTTCAGGTGGTGTATTCATATTTTCACTAATTTTAATACTGTTGGAAGAAAACTTGACAGATACTATGCAAACAAATTGCAAGTGCCACCCACGTATTCAACTGTTTCATAGTACTCTTGAAACAATACATTGTTTGAAGCTGCAAACCATTCCACATACGGCACTTCTGATAAAAGAAAGCTTAAGATCTCTTGATGGTTGGTAACAATTTAAAAAAAAAAAAAATAATTAAGTAGTATTTTTTCTTTAATTTGAGTGATTAGTTAGTCTTGCACAAGATGCATTTTAATATTAAAAATCTTTTGCTCTCAAGTTTATATAAATCCAAACGAATCATCAAAATAGGATGATTCGAAGAGGAAAAGGCATTATCGACCAGAATTAAAATTTCACGAAGAGTAGGGATTAATTCTTTTGCAAAAGAACATCCATCTTTGAATCTAAACGTGTAATGTTGCATTTGGAAGAAAGGAAAGAAAGTAGCTATCCTTGCAGTATGGCAGCGACGTAATGGGCAATCGCCAAATTCGCCCAAAACAAAGGGAAGGAATCGTGCTTTTGGTATATTTTCTTCTAGGCTTTTTCGAATTGAAGTCCAGGGAGTGTTTTTGAGTCCTCTTTCACACACGTTTCGTCATCCTGCGAAATGCATTGGCCTGGCTTCGATAAAATCCTTTCATAGAGCTTTCGACCTCTTCTTTTTGTTCCCAATTTCGATAGGTTTTGCCTTATGAGTTTCACCACTATTTGGTTAAAATTGGGATTATATGGATCTTTTTTCAGCCTACAGTACGCCTAGAGAACTATTAATTATTTAATGACAAAAAATAAAGGCGAAATAAAACGTTTGTGAAGTCATAGAGACAGGTTATATGGATAAACGTAATGTAAATGAGAAACTATGTTGAGTGTTTAAGACCCAAGTTCTAATCGAAACATTCAAACGCGTACGTTATTTGTCGATAGGCGTTGAATGCCCTTTCTATTTGAACTAAGCCTTATCTGAACTGTGTACTATTAAAAACATACAAGTGGAAGTTTGGTAATATCCAATTTCTTGATTGGATAGATAATTTATAACAACTTTTTTTTTTCATATATGGAGAGTTTAGCAGAACAATTTGTCCATACGACGTAAATCCATACAAATACTTGTTAAGGACCGCTGCATTTGGACGCATGCGTGCGCTCGAAGCAGCTCGATAATAATCCTACGTCCATGATGCAGAACGGAGCGGTCATAAAAGCGACGGAGAACGCATGAGATTCCTGGCTTGGTTCGCCCAGATGAATCGTGTACAGAGTCAAAAAATTTCATTCGAACACTGAGCTTCGACGTGTGTAAGTCGACGAGCGAGCGAGCGGAAGCTTGTTTGGTACGAAATTTAGGTGAATTGGCAGTGTAGATATGCGGCATTTGTGTTTCCTGTTATGAAAGTGCACGGTGTATGACTGGAGTGTAAGTGTTTATGGTGATCGGCCCGGCTTACGGGTTTTACAAATATGGCATTAGGTAACGGTAGTACGGCAAATGGGGGGGTCACACAAGAAAAGGCCCCCGTCGTTAATGGGACAAACATGGAAACTTTACCCAGAGCAGGCAAACAGGTAAAACCACTATATTTTTCAAAGATATGCCCAAATTATGCGAGGTATACTAACTACACCTCCTTACTTAATAATTACATATGCAAATATTTGCTGATGCATTGTACCCTTCCATATAGGTACGTACGTCATATATGTGATTTGAAAATAACTTGTCAATTAAGAAATGAAGAAAAATCTAAAAACGATTTTATGACGTGGAGCATCTTTTTCTGTGTGTCCTAACAGTTTTTCCTTGCCATAAGTAGGTCATGAGTGCATTCAAGTCATCCCTTTCCTCGTTTTTACTGTTTTATGATCAGGTCTGCCAACCTTCCCTTCTCTTCTTCATTGGCCTTTCGTTTTAATGGAACTAAAATCTCTTATGGGGAAAGCACAGAAGACCAAAAAACCTGAATACAAACGAGCCGCTTAATTTTAAACCTGTTTGTTAATCGTTAGATTGATTTGCATCCTTTTATCTCATTTTTGTGAGTCCTGTGCGTAAGTGGAGCGTGAATGCATTCGAGTGATCCCTTTACGGATTTGCTCCAACCTTCTTTTTCCCAATTTTTTTTGTTTTTTTCCAAATTTTCGTATTTAAAGAGTGTTTTTTAATTTTCAATTAATCGAAGCGCTAGAAAAATTAAAATTGTAAAGGAAAGCAAAATTAAAAGTTCTCGCGTACAGGGTGTTATTAAAAACTGCAATTCGAAGACCATGAGAGAGGTAAGACACCGCCGATTGTAATCACAAATCAAAATTCAAAGGAGAGAACCTTCAGACCAAAATAAATAATGCTTTTATTATGGATATTTTTTTCAAATATATTTGTTTTGCTTGATAGAAGTGAAGCTACCTAGTAATGTATACATATTTTACATGTCTTTATGAAGCAGAAAAGAATAAACAGGGATTCTTTAGTACGTAGAATAACGTTGATATCCGCTATTTATATCCCATAGTTGTGATTAACTATTTGTTAACAATAGTTGTTTATCAATACTAAGGATGTGTAATAACTCTTTGTTATTAGTTTGTTATTTTGATTTTACCACAATCCGATTGGAAAGGCATTTTTCTTGATGAACCCCCTCCTTTTTAATCTGCTTATCAAATAATACTTGTTCGTTCTTAGTTATAATTTTCAACAAAATTGCTTATGTAAAGGTGAAAAAAATTAGAAACTTTAATTTTTACTGCGGGTTCTTAAATTTTAAACTACCTTTCAAACGAGGTATATTTATTTATTTATTTTTTTATTATTACGTGCTTCAATTTAATAATCGTGAACGGACGCGACGTCGTTCCGTTATACAATAAAAATACTTTCACTTCAAGGCGTGAAGCACAAAGCAATTTTTATTCAGTTCTTCAAAGTTATGACATCAGATATACGATATTTTCCTATTTTTCCGTTATAAATTTAATTTTTACAAATATTATGAGTTTCTATTTATAATAATTACATAATAACTGTATTGGTTACAAAGTAACTTTCAATGAGGTTTGTTGTCGATACGAGCATTTTTCTTTTGCAACATACAGTATCGCTAATTATGGTTACATTAGCGATCATTGTCACAATAGAATTCCTAATTACGTGGAGTTTTATGTGCACAATACAAGCTTTTGTGTATCCAGCACATTATGACATCACACCACGCATAAATTTGCATTTTACATTAACCTGTGGACTTTCACAGACTTGTTAATTAAAAATATTTTTATGATTTATTTTTGATATCATTGCAAGCTCATTCCCAAATTGGAAAGCCAAAAAGAAAAACATTCTGGTCAGGTGTGAAAACAGATTTTGCAAGCGGGTTTTATTTATACCCCATCCTAGACGGTTCAGAAACTTTCGTTGGGTCGTTCTGAGTGCATTTGCATATGGCACCGACTTATATATAATACGTCCTGGCAGCTGTGTCAGTACGGAAATACGTTTTTTGGGTGAACACATGTCAGTGACGTTTAAACTCGCGTGTGACTCAGTGCTCCAATTTGTTTGTAGGATATTATTTAGCTGACCAATTTAATTCCCCAGTTGTGGTTGTCTAAATTATTTGACTTAATTGAAATTTTAATTGTTCAATTTTCTTTCGTTTTGTCAGAATTTAAAAGTGCAAGGGGGAAACTCTAGGAGCATATAAGATCTAAGAATATCTACAACGAAAATGCATCTATGACGTAGTGTTTTGAATGATTTATACACAATTTGATGTCATTATTTCTATTGAATCAATTAGTTGCCACCATAAAACGTATAATTTTAACAATAAATTTAATCCAAAAAAATAAAAGGGGAAAATTTATTATAAGCACCCGGCTTTATCGTTTCTAAAAAAAAATTCATTTGCATGTGAAAATCGAATGCTTTGCGTGACCTCAGGGCAATCCCTTTTCATTTATTTACCTTTCGCGTTCTCCCTGCGCAGTTATTCTTTAGGAACAGCTGCGTTCTTCATTAATTGAGTCGATATAAAAAGCGATATCCTTAATGAATCATTGAGGTGTTGGCAACAAATGGATGTTTGTTTTTGCTATAAAACAAAGGCTGAGCTCCAACGTTCTGCGGGAACTGTTTAATAATGAATATCGTTCGCATTAATTTGGCGTTATCTACCGCCCCGTGTTTAAGCAGGAGGAGCAAACACGAAATTGTTATCTTGATAAAATATTTGGACAGATTTAAAGTGTATTTGCGCGGTAAACACGAGTAAAGAAAACACCTGCCATAATAAACAATACATTTATAATAATACAACTACGTTTAATAATTTTTATTTTGGAAACAACAGAGTAAAGAAAAAAGAATCAAATTTGGAGTTGAACAACTAACTCCAACCTGTTAAGGTTAGACGTCGAAAACACTTGTGCCTTCAATATTAATTAACGTTAATATTGTTTTTAAAAACATTCCTCCGTAAAAGAAAACTCATTTGAATTGTTAAACGTTTACCACGTGATAGATTGCAAAATATTTTTGCTATTGATTCAAGGTTATTTAAGTGCAGTGTTTCGCTCCCGATTTGTTGTGAAATAAATTAAGAAGCGTTTGTGTTTGCAAGATACACTGAATAATTTTAATTGATTTATCAAACGTCTTGATAACATTTAATTAATTGGTATTAATGTCACGTGAAATTATATCTGATGTAGTAACAGAGTATGTCACAAAAAGTACTTACTTCTAAGTATAGTCGTGGCCAGTTAACAGAGAACTAATGCATAATAAAGATAAGGCCGAATTTGGCATAGTTTTATTGCTTTTTGTTCTCTTTTAAGAGAGTTGAATGGAGAGTCCCATCGTTTCTGTATTAAGTAGTGATGCTACTCGAAAAAATGCCCGTTTTTGGCTCTTTGGAATCCTAACATTTTATCGTTATCTATTACCAGTTCAAATATTTGCACTCCTTTTAAATTCACCTTGTATATTTATTCTGTGTTTCAATTTCTATGTGTGCGTGTGTGTCAAATATTATCAGGGCTTGTTGATATTAACATTTTCAGCCAATGTATTATGGATATCGATTATTTAATAGCTTTTTCATAACCTCCACGAGCAAGCAATCGATGCTTATTTGCTTATTATTGAATCACCTGACTTATTTATAGCAACTTAATATTTTTAGCATTTACCTTGATTTGTTCAAGCCTCGCTGGTCATATAAAAAATAATTCTCTCACCTAAAATTTACTTTAATTTAAATAAAAAATAATATTCTGAAAATTATTTTTCTAAAAATTAAAAAATGAACGAGTTTATGGGCCCCTCTCAGCCCACCCGAGCAAAATAAATGCGATTTTTTATCCCCACAGCATTTCTGTGGCCCTCTGTAAAGCAGATGTAAAATTTCAACCCTCAAATTAATCGATAAATCCCCTATAATCGCCGTCAAAAAATTTACTACGAAAGGGGATTCCGTGCTGACGTCACGAGACGATTTACTATATTTCTAGGAATTAAAACTAGGTCACAAGGTCGTTGGGGGGTTATGAATGGGCGTCACTCGATTGTTTTTGCAGAGCACTTCGGTCCTCCGGAAGCAAGTATTTACTCTTAAAAAAATGTAAAAAAGCAACAAAGGCGATGTAAATTAAAAAGAAAATATCGTTTGAATTAATATTTAAATTTAAATATTCATATAAAGTTAGTTTAATCGCTTTCGGAATAGGATGTTTTGTGTTAAGCGGTTGGCAGCACTGCGTTACTGTTTTGACGTTCGTCGTTTGCCGCGCGAAGCAAATCGACTTATATTTATTTTTGTTAAAAATTGGTCAATCATGACCGTGGAAAGCTACATAATAAGGTAAAGAAAAAAAAAACTGCATGAGAATCGTCTTTTGGCCGGAAATTTTACAACATAACCTCAAACTTTTTCGTGTGATCTAAGGGCAGGTAATGTACGGTCGTTGATTTGCTTTTTGTGGCAAAGCTTAAAAAAATAAGATGGCAGTTACTGCTAAAGTTACCTCGAACATCGTTTGATGAGTTTACACTTTCTTGAAGGGCTGACACACATTAATTATTAAGATAATGACGATTTTGTTAAGTGGTTTCGACTCGACGAGAAAGAATCAAGAAATTCTGAAGAAACTGAAGCTAAGCGATGTTTGATTATCTCAGTGGATGTATTTGTGTTTCTTGTGGAAATTAAATCACCACAAGAAACTAAATAAAGCATCGTTCACAATAAGAAAGTAAATGAAGTCAGAAGTACCCAAATATATCATTTTTACTTAATTTTGCGTTATTTTGTAAATGTTAACAGTAAATAGTACTTATACACGTACTGGTTTTACAAAGTACCTTAGGCCTTTGAGTATTTAAATAGAAATACAAGTACAGTCGCCTGTTGCATGGATATACGAGGGTAAAGCTGAATTTATTGAGAATAAGAAAATCTAGTAGGCCGTGAAAAACAAAACATAGTGTTATTTAGAGCAACTTTTTATGTCATTTGAAGTTTAGTTGTCGAAGTTACGTTCGTTAGAACCCAAGTTACTAATTTTTTAAGGTGATATTACAAGTAAAAAAATGGAATTAACCAAAGAGCGTTTTCGAATCATGATTTTTTATGATTTTAAAGAAGTTTTAAGCGCTTATGAGTGCCAAAAAAGAGTTTAGATTCGGCTTTAAGTGAACAAGCACCTTCCTTGGCTATAATTTACCGATGGTATAAGAAATTTAAACGCGAAAGAAATTCTGTTCAGCATCAAAAAGGAGCAGGGCGACCTCCTACGGCTGTTACCGACAAAAATACTGCTGCTGTTAAAAAATTAATTGAAGAAGACAATAAAGCTACGTATGCAGTAACAGAGCATCAACTCAAGATTGGATCCTCAGCTGTTAGAATAATCATACACGATCACCTGCATTTAAAAAAAGTGGCTAGTCGCTTTGTGTCGCATCACCTTTCTGACTTCCAAAAAGCAGAGCGTGTAAGAATTTGCCTTAAATTTCTTAAATAATGGTGGACACCAAATTTTTTTCAAAATAGTGACGGATCACGAAACATATGTTCCCATTTTCGACGTACCTACCCGCCAAGAGAGTCGTGAATGGATTCACGAAGGTGAAAACCCCAACAAAGATCAAGAAACAGCGAGCTATGAAAAAAGTTATGTATGCGGTATTCTTCAGAAGTAGGTACGTGTACCTAGTAAAGGCAATTAAGCTAGATGGACAACAGACAGTTACAGCTAAATTGTACATTGAAAAATGTTTGCCTGAAGTGTTGAGTAAAGTTCCAGATAAGGGAATTATGCTGCACCATAATTAGGCACCGCCTCATACGGCAGCTTTAACTCTCCAGTTTTTGGCTGAAAAAATATAAAAGTAACAGAACATCCGCCGTATTCACCTGATTTAGCAATGTGTGACTTTTGGCTATTTTTAGGGCTTAAAAGGAATGTTCGGGGTAGAAGGTTTTCGTTAGAAGAAGAGATTGATGCCGCAGCTCACGCTTATTTTGAAGATATTCTAAAAGATGATTAGTTGGAAGCTTTTGAACAGTGAAAAGAAAGAATGGTCAAGTGTATCATTGCTGAAGGGAATTACTTCGAGCATATTTAAAATAAAATCCTAGAAAATATTCACTGTGTTTTTTATTGTCAACAATTCAGCTTAACCCTCGTACTCACATACAAATCTGGAGTTATTCTTAAGCCCGTTTTAGTCTTGTTTGTTACGAAGTGAGTGAGAAGTGTCAATTCAGCCAATCAACATCACTTTGGTAGCTTATTCCTCTCACTTCGTAACAAAATTGTTATCAAATTTGTCAAGTGTACTACGGCCAAAACACTTTTAATTCCATGTCGGTGTTCCGTCACGTCCATCCGTTTCTGATGTTAAAATTAACGGAGTTAGGACGTTTAACTTTACAAAGTATGAATGTTGTCTTCAAAAGTGGGGATAGTTATTTCTATCTTTTAAGAAGTTAATATTATCCAGGTAAAGAGAGAGACTTAACTTCTGACGTAGTAGTTTGTATCCCTAAAGTAATAGTATTATCCAGAAAGTGTTGGTCATTTCTATACAGTGTATTCTCTCTTAAGCGGACACCTGTGCTCGCCCAAAATGTGTCCGCTTAATAGAGATGAACGCTAAAGAGACGAATGTGTTGAGGTGTGGATATATGTAGGTAATACCGTATGTATAGGTAAAAAGTGAAAGAATAATAATTATTTGATATAAAAATTCATGATCAAAACTTAAAATGAAACTTCAAATACATTTCCATAAAAACAGAACAAATACTCATATTAAGTGTTAATAATGTAGTACATACAGTACTACATTATTAATGGCAAAGAATTCCGGTGGATTTTTGTTCTAAGTTAGTCGATTCCATGACAAACCGATGCAGAACTGTATTACAGTCAAAAGGATTTCCAACAAAATATTAACTAGCTGATGTTTCTCAATCATACAAATTAAGTTTCCATGGTTTCCATACCTTTGTCCGCAGTTATTTCAAGTATTGATTTTCTTAATGTATTTTTGTTATGATAAATATTGTTAATACGATTTAATTAATTATAATATTTTTTTTTGTAAATATTCATAGTTGAATAGATTTAATAAACATTTTATTAAAGTTTTCATACTTTTGGCCAGTACTGTAAATACAAATAAGTAAAATGAAAAAATCTAATATTGTTGTTTTTTTATTTATAAGCATGTTGTCAAAATGTTGTTCTAAGTCTGATGCTAATTCAAAACATTTTGAATCCCCATTCTCGGATGTAAATGATTTTGTTTTTTTTTTTAATATTGACAGGGCATCTTTCTATGATTTAATGTTATTTTTTTATGTTATCTTCTCGAACTGCGTTATTGTCGGAATCAGGTTCTTGTGGTGAATTTTCAACATTCTGAAGATTTATATTCAATCTTTTATTCTCGTAAGTCAAATTTTCATCGCAACATGTTTACGTATTCTTCGAAATCAGTGACATTTGTTTCTGTTAAATGTAGCATTTTACACATTTCTGCTTTTGTAGATAGAGGTAGCTCATCCTTGGGGTCAAAATGATCAGTAACTAGTTTAGAACTGTTGGAATAGGTAAACCCTGCTTTAAGAAAGCGATTTTGAATTGTAGCCTGGGTTACCTGATTCCATGCTTTTCTAATAAAATAAACAGCGTTCAACAAATCAATAGATTTTATTAGTTCTTCTAAGGAAGAAACAGTGTCCATTTTTGCTAAAATATGTTTGTTTCGGTACTAGGTTTTGAAATTTTTAATAATTCCTTGGTCTACCGGTTGGCAAAAGGCAGTGGTATTTGGAGGAATTTTTCAATCGCATTTTCTTGTCAAATTGTTGTAAGAAGTCGGCCATGATTTTTTTATTGGGTCGCTATGTTACAGGCAAAGTGTTCATTTGAAGTTTCCGAAATGCACGAGGTCTGGCGGCTTTACCAATTACAAGTAATTTTTCTGATTGCCCTGCCAGATTCGCACAATGTAAAATGGTTAATCTTTCTTTAGCCATTTTCCACTTGAACACTTTTCATCTTTGAAAGCATACGTCTTACCTGGTAACGCACGGAAAAAGAGTCCTGTTTCGTCGATATTATAAACATCTGTAGGTTTGTAATTACGAATTAAAGATGGAATTTTCGCTTGAAAATTTACAACATCATTGATATTAGCACTAGCATTTTCTCCTAATATTGTTTTAAATGTAATATTATGTCTACTTTTAAAACGTTCTAACCACCCAGATGAAGCATTAAAGTTTTTATAGTTCAGCTGATGTGCAATTTCCATTGCTTTTGATCGTATTAAGGTCCCCGAATATGGAATATTTTTATTCCTTGGCTTTTGTAAACCATTCATAACTTAGTTTGTCAATATTGTATCCTTCAATTTTGAAGAAACTTCGCTTTTGTTGGATGTTCTCATTAGAGTACAACTTGTTTAGAAGTTCTTGTTTGTTTTTTATTATGTTCGCTGCTTGCGTTTTTCCAATTTTTAATTTTCTTGCTAAATCACGGGAACTAATTTTATCTTTATTATACACGTGTATAATATTAATTTGTTCTTGAAGTGTAAGAACACATTTTTGAGACTTATTTTTGGGAGACATTTTCACTTTTTATCGAATGCAAAACAACCGCTTGTACCGCAACGCTTGCAAGAAAACTAACGGTTATACACTCCACTTCGTTTTTATTGTGCTCCCGATATTTCGGGAACGTACCGTCCGCTTAATAGAGAGCAAAGCTGCATTTACGCGTCCGTGTCCGGTTAATAGGGAGTCCGCTTAATGGAGAAAACTTTATCACTGAAATCATATGATTTTTTTCCGTATCCAACGAACTGTCCGTTTAAAAGAAGTGCCCGCTTATGAGGGGTGCACTGTATTATCCAGGAAATGAAAGAATCTTCACTCTCATTTGTACTTTAACTTATATTTTAAGCACTCCACAGAGAGGAATGCACTTTTTTAATGTTGCATCTTTTATCCCTTGTTCTTTTGTGTATAAATAATTCCTTATTGCACTAGAATATTATATTAGAAGTGGAATAAAGATGTTCCCCGGTAAATAAAGCTTGAATTACCCACTTTTTGTTGCTATTCTATTTAATTCGCAAATAAAATGACGGTTCCATTCTAGAGCAAGCATTCATTGTAATTGATAGACATATACTAGTCATAACAGTGAGAACGTCAATCAATCCTTTCCCTCATACATCAGAATTCACCAATAGACTAACACCTTTAGAATAACGTTTGTACTTTTTTGGATTAAATACGGTGATGACTTTCACCAATGCAGACAGAATATTTTACTATTTAGGGTAACTTAATTCCTATTTATTGAACTAACAAATTGTGGATAATATGGTTACTGTACGATGTTAATCAGGAGTTGTGCTTATCATTGTTGCAGTAAAATTATTTCACCTCTTTTTTTAATACTTTTAGTCGCATTTTAATCGGGAAAAGATAACAATAACACTAAATTTGTTATGTATTACGACTTTTCGGGTAAAACTTTAGCCTTATTGTAACACCGATTAGGAGGATAACAATTTATCCTAAAATTTTTATGTGTGTACATACACAGTTCTGTTGTTATCGCTGTCAAATGACTACTAAAATGTCCCTTTATGTTTAACTTCTTCAGTGTATTATATCTGATTATTGTGTATTAGTTGTTAACAAATATAAGACGGTTGGGAAATAGTAATGTATGGTCTTATTAGGAGGCACATTCATGAAGTTCTTCGATGGAGAAAGACAACCATTTGACAGTTGTAGAGGTCTTGTTCAATAAATATATTGCTAAAAAAATTCGAAGAGTCGTCAGGCGAGACTAGAACCATAGCTAAAACCTTTTTGCCTTAAAACAATTAAGTATGACACTTTGTTCTTCAAAGCGAGTACCTAAATACACTTATAATTCGATAATCAAGCTAATGACGACGTGGCGTTAAGTTCTCGAAATTAATTGATACTTTACTGTGTTAAACGTGCAAATTTAATATTGCTTTTCATGTATGTCGCTTTAAATGAAGGGTTGTGTTAACTAAATTTCGTCAGAGAATGCTTAATTTAATTAAATATTATTAATTTCCGTTCAGATATTAGCATTTTCCGTATAAAGAGCCAAAGCACGTTAAGAATTTTTCTTATTACTTCTATATGCAGCTTCATTGCTGCTGCTGCTGTTATGGACTGAATTGGTACGGCAAAAAGAATTCCAGCAGTAACTCGACCAACTGTTTTAATTAAAGAGTTTCCTGGAAGTCCGTAGTACTTTAATAGTCCGGTTAAAATACTTCAAATATTTTACTAATTATGCTACATTTTTCGTTGTCATTTGTAAAGCAAACGTCCTGAAGCGTTACATAGTAAATACGTGAACCACAGAGTTCTTCTTGGAAATATAATATGTGCTTATCACACACTTACATTCTTAGTATACGCGGCTATCTTTCTGCTTTTCTTCTTCACAAAAAAATACAAATAAAGTAACGCGATATCATTGCTCTCTAATAACGAAACAATGTGATTTCTTTCCGTGTAAAGTTTTTCGAACCCTGAAGTTTTTAAACGCCATCTACTGTGATCGTGTAACTAAGGTGTTGTTTATGCATACCTTGGAGTTAATTTATATTACTTAAGCAGCGTGTTAATGTGCAGGAACTCAGGCCATATGTTGAATTAAGTATGTAATGGGACGTCTAAACATACCGACGTTTTTATTTTCGTCTGGTGGTAAAAACGGTGTTTTACAATTCTCTCTATAAATATACCGAAAAATTAATTTGCGAGATGTCTTAACGGACAGGTGTAGTTGTAAAATAAATTGTTCGACGTACGTAATTATTATTGTTATAATCTCGCTTATAAAATACAGTTCGTTTTGCCTTATCTTTATACCATTCAAAGAGCGTAGAGTGAAAAGCTAAATAAGATTACAAAAGAGTTATGCAAAACGCGACCTTATACGTATACACGTTGGTTACATCAGTTCCTCAGAAGGCTTGTTGTATGTGGACATGATTGACGTGATTGGCGTAAGCAATTCGTGTTTTTAAGGCATCAGCTTAAATTCCAATTACCTTTTTCTGTTGTTTATTTGTAATTATGCTGAACCTGTTAAACGTAAAGTTAACTTTTACTAAACGTGCAGGAATGCATATTTCACTGGTCATGTTGAAATGTTAAAGTCAGGTGACTGGTCAGGAGAAAAAAAAAACTTTCAATGGGAATATTGTTTCCTGATTTAATGGTCGAATTCAACTTAATTTAATTCACTATAGATCGAAACAGGAATACAACTCAAGTACTCTTAAAAAGTTTTCGCTTTGATGATGCCTCTTTTCACAAAAAAATACTGAGTACGATAGTAGCCTGGCCTAGCAGGTTTCATTGACCCTGTCCCAGAGAAGAAGTAACAACGAAAGAGAAAGTTCACGATAATCCCATGTAGATTACAGTAAATTACATATTACTTCTGATTGTGATAAATTGAAGACGAGAGGCCAGATCCACTACATAAAAACACCGGCATTGCAGCAAATGTGGCGTCATAAATCAATTCGCGATGCAGGAAAAGCTAGGGCATCGTAAATATATGATGTAACAGAAATTCTTTCGAGTGCGTAATAAGATGTAACCTAATTCGTCGCCTGAGGAGCAGAACATTTAAAAGATGTAATCGATACACTACTACTACTTATTAATTGTGCTTATCCTATCTTAATGAAGTTTTGATCGATATGTCTACTGTATACAGAGTGCAATGAATATAATAATCGGGTCTATTAATAGACCTGATTTTCAAGGATACGTGGTTTTTATTGCATTTACGTAAGTCTGCGGACAGGTACGTAGTAAGTGTTTTGCAATTTACGAGACTTAAATATTCATGTGTTTTTATCGAAATAAATTATTTCGAGGAACGTGTACAAATTAAATGAAAGCCAATCAGTTTGATTATGATTACTGATTACACTCGATTACGTAGCTACGTGTACGTATATCTATTACTTATTTAAAAAGAATGTAAATTGAGGTTGAAATAAAAATCCATTTCTGCTTAATCGTGAGTTTTTTTTACAGTGAAATTAAAAACATTATCGAGTATGATAAAAAACGATACAATGTTATATCATTATCTTCTACAACTGCATATTTTCGGATGACCTTTTACGAACACCCTTGAAAAATCATTCGTAATCACTACGAAAGCAAAGGGAAGAGTTGTAGAAACGGGTTTTAGAATCCTAACAGAACACGTTGCCTCGCTTCTTTATTATGAAAGTTGTGTTTATGGACCAGAACACGTTTCTTTCTGCACGCTTTATATGAAGCAAAAGCATTCGAAGACCGCGATGAATTTTATGCTCTGGAAAATAAATTTCTAGACCTTACCATGTAAAAAAGTGCTTAAAATCACATTGTTTCGCCAGGCACGTCTCGCAAATTGATTAAAACAGTTTTTACGTTTTCTAATGTCCCTGCTGGTGCCATTTGGTTCTAGAATGTTTCGTGCGTTGTCATTTATCTTAATTGAACTTTAACGAAGCAAACGTGTAGGCATCCACCGTGTTTTGGTCACACCTATGCTAATTATTTCGAAATAATTGCGCGTTGCATTGGTGGTTTAAATCCGTGCTTGCCTGGGATTTAAAGCTTCCTCATGCGCTTTCCTCTACCGGTCAGTCAACTGTAACTTTCGTCTTCTTTTTACGTGTGCTTAATATAAATGTCTGTTGCTGCTTTCGCTAATGACTGCCAGATTTACAATGCGCCGTTTGTAGTAGGAAGTGAACGCTATTTTTATGCCTAGACTCGTAAAGTGTAATTTATAGTTCATTAAGAGCATCGTGTGTTGCGTTTTTCTCCCTTCTCATGCGTTTAAAGCATTACCATGAAAATCAATTGGATTTATTGTGGTGTTTATTAGTAGTAATACCCACACATGTTGGTGGTGTCAAAGCAAGAATTATGAACGTCCACAATCTACTTTCTCCTTCAACCTTTTCGTCGAACTTCACCTGTCATAATTAGCTTGGGCAATCGGTCGTAATTAAGTCCCCCAAAACCTGCACGATGTTGTATCGATTCGGGCAATCCGGGGGTTAAATATAGTCTTCGGACATTTGAGGAAAGTTTCACTCCACCTAATCCATTTGCCAGATGAAATGTTGGCGTGCGAAATAAATAAAATTGACGCGAATGGAAATGCACCGGCAAGCATTTCAAGTAAACGGGTTTAATTTGTTGGGCAATTGAATGGAAAGTCGGACGGTTTAAATGTAATTGTAACTCCGTAGAAAGTCGGTGCTTTAATTTGCATATTTTGTGCAAACGGTTTTCTGCAATAAGTTAAATCTTCTGGGTTTTTTTTATATGTGCATAAAACTCCGCATCCAATTTCTAAAGTGTAGCTTGAAACTAGGAAACCCCAAACTTTTCAGTTCCTTCCCTGCTTACAAACTTTTCACCTGTAGCTAGAAGCAAAAACATGTTGTGAGTTTCAAAGTATTTAAAAGTTTTCAAACGTGTCTAAATTGAAAACGAATGCTCCTACCTATACCTACAGACTACTTTTATTAAATATTTTATATTCATTTTTACTTATATTTGTTTTATATTTAACAAAATACATTTTTGGTTGATTGAATCGAAAACTATTTTATTATTTATTTAAATAAGTAATGACTTCATTTATAATAATAAATCGTGTATCCAGCTTTATAAATACTTTGTGAATCGGTGTTATTTATTATGTAACCAGACACGTCCTCGGGCAAAACACTTTGCTTACTATTTTGTAATACTACCTACATATCTGTATTCAAATATTGGTGAGCAAACAATGATTAACAATTCTTGAGAAAACGATATAGTCTACGATTTTGCTGTGATTTGTAACGTTAGCGTTTTCATGTCGTTTCCTTTTTGTGTTAGTTAACAAGAAACTCTTTTTTTTCATTGGCTTCAATCTCTGTTTATATAATGCACAAACAGGGTTTGATTTTTTTAAATTTAAACCATGATTTAAATTAAGTCGTGTAAAAAAACTGATAATCTAAATAAATCAAACTTCAGAAAATTCAAATAAAAAGAACAATTTATTTAATGTTAGATTATCTACATATCTAAAACTACCTGTTTAAAAAGAATATGTAGGTAAATTCAACTTAAATTTAAAAAGAAAATAAAACATGGTTCAGGTTCTTAAAAAGAGACATTTTTAAGTTATTTTTTTAATTGTAGTGTTTATAAAGAAAAACTAATTTAGCGGCTTTTTCAGTCCCTAAGCGATTTCTAATTTTAGAATGAACTAAACCAAATGTTGAAAATGTCTTTTCAACGGAGGCTGAAGAAGCTGCAGCAGGTAATCATTGTTTGATAATCGGGAATAATTTATCAATAACCTCAATACTCCGTTGAGATTTCCACCATTCCTTCGTGAAACATTATTTCGACAAATGGCTCGGATTTAGCCAGAAATTTAATAATCAATGGTAGTAAACCAGTGTTGGGGTATAAATCATTTGCAGCACTTAAAGCACAATTTTTTTCACTTTCTGTTAATGTATGCTCCGTTTTCGTAGAGTCCACAAGGAAAGCTAGCAATAGTATCGAGTGATACTCTGTTCATAGCGATGTCTAAATTTTTGCATTTGGCTTAGAGTAAATTCAGTTTCCTCAAAATGTGATTCTAGTATTTTTAATTGTTCTACGACGTCTGATAGAATTGCATCGTTTCTTTGAAGCCTATCAATTGCAACAGATATCGGATTCAGTATTGTTAAGAAACCTTCAACTGTTCTTTTCAAATTTTCTGCCTTACTACACTGTCGATTTCATTTTTATGTTCCTCGCTAATTTTAAAAAGTTTGAGCCATGCTTCAACAAAACCATGTAAGCAGTCAGCAAGCGATTTCCATCTTACGTCACTTCGTAAAATGAGCTTTTTCGTCCTTCTTTCGCATATGTCGCTGAAGCAAAATGATTATTTCGGAAATATTTTACAATGAACGTAACATGTTCCTTAATTTCACTAATTTCCAGGTCCTTACATAACAAGTTTAAGATATGTGGAGCACAACCATATGTAATAACATTTAATTCTGTTGACTGTTTGATCTGATTTCTTATTGCATTCATATTGGTAGCATTATCTGTTAGAAAACTGCTTACTGCATAGCGATATTCAGTCTTTAACATTTTAATTAGGTTTAAGTTCTGTTAAATATGTAGATGTATGTGGATTTCCAGACGTGTCTATTGTGTCTACTAAAAAGGAGGACCCATTTTCTGTAGTGACTGTTGCCCATGTGATTGGTTCGTTATGGACATTGGACCATCCATCCAATGACAGACAAACCGAATTTCCCGATAAATTTTTAAAACATTTACTTTTCTCTTCATTGTACACTTCATTTAGAAGCCGGTTAGACACATCATATCTGGTATATATCCAGGCCGTAAAAGCGCAATAGCTTTTACTTCCGGTTGCTCAACACATGTGAAATTGCTATTTGTTGCATAAATAGCGCTAGCAATTTGTTTATCTATTTCCTCTTTACTAGACTTCGTTCCTTCGTTGTACGTAGGACTAAAGAAGAAAAATATCCAGAACTAGAATTAAAAAAATCATGATTTTTATCAACCCTGTCCACAAATAAGACTTACTTATATATCGTCAATGAAAGAGACAAATTTTCTAAAATGATACATTTGGGGACATAGGACTGGAGAAGAAAAAAACGAAATAAAAGAAGATTTTTTTTTTATAATAGGAATTTGTAAGAAAAAACTGAAAATAATGAAAATTGAGAAAATTAATTAAGTATTTGAGAACAATTGAAGGTGAAGCTTTAATGGACAATATGAGAACGAAACTTCCAGACACGAGCTTCAAACTGTTTTTTGAGATGTTTCGAGATGATTTGGCAGAGTAAAGAGAGAGAAAAATAGTGAGAAGAAAAGTTGACGAAAGTGCTGCAGATTGTAACAAACTTGAAGATATGAAGACTATGCTGGAAAGAAAGCACAAAATGAAACGTAATCCTTTCAGACGCTTTACACCATTAACAACATCAAAACTTTAAAGATTAAATTAATTGAGTTAACAATCTTTAGTCAGGGAAAAAGTATAAATATTATTATTTTTATTGTGTTCTATTACCTACGTGACCACACCTAAAATACAACACTATTTATAAATTAAAAAAAAAAACGACGGTCGTGAGGGAGAACTTATTTTGCCATGTAAAGGGGATGCGAGAGGTAAAGAGTGATGAGAAAAGACAAGGAAAAATTAATGGAAAACCAAGGAAAATTTAGCAAGAAGAAATGCGGAAACAGTAAGAGACAGTTGGAGGAAGCGAAACCAGAAAGGAAGAGAGGGAGTACATTTTGGAAGGAAAACAAGTGATGGAACTCCTTCATATGCTTACTTTCTACTTTGAACTTGCTTTTCCGGCATGTTGTAGTGCTCTTGCCGGTCTTCTTCCGCGTATGGTTCTCAAAAGAACCGTTTGTGTTTTGACGACGTTTCAGCAGAATAACATCTCCCATCTCCAGGTCTCCTCTGCTGCTTGCTTGGTTCTGCTTCTCATTGTTATGCGAGTCGAACCTGACTTCTGCCGGTGATAGTTTATATACCGAGTTGCGGTCACGCGTCGTTACGCTTGAAGATTTTTTGGCCTGGCTTCTCGTTATTGGTCGTGCCGGTGGACTGGCTCCTCGTCTTGATGGTTTCGGTTTTGCTTGTAAAGCAGGTTTCCATGTCGTTGGTAAACGTTGAGCGTCGTCTCTAGTATTTAGGTTTCTCGGATGTTTCTCGATTTCTATGGCTTCTTATATAATTCTTCTTGACAAGTGCTGTACGATGGCTATAGTTTTTGTATTGTCCAAATCTATCTTGTGTGTGGTGGATGTTACGTGCTGTGTGAGAGAAGACGTTATTTCGTTCTTTTCGACAGCATTCCGGTATTCTTCTCTTCTCACACTTATTTTTGTTCGTCTGTCCTATGTAGACTTTATCATAATCTTGGCAATGAATTTTAAATACTTCTTGACTTTCTAAGTTGAATTTTCGTTTTTGGATTAGGAAGAATGCTGGAGGTCTTCTTATCCGTGTTGAATATTGTTTCGATTTTGTGCTTCCTGAGGACCCTGCTTATTTTATCTGTTGTGCCTTTTATATACGGTAAGCACGTTCTTCTTAGTGGCTTTTCTTCTTCCTCTTCTTGTTTTTCTCGTCGTAGTCTTTGTGCTTTGTTGATCTGTTTTTCGGAGAATCCGTTCTCTAGTAGAGCTGCTTCTAATTTCTTCATTTCTTGCTGCTTGTTTTTAGCTTCCGTCAGTCTTTGTGATCTCGTCACGAATGTTTTCACGACTGATTGTAGTTGTGGTGGATGGTAGTGCGACTGGGTGTTTAAGTACCGATCCGTATGTGTAGGCTTGCGTTACATTGAATATCCGAGGCTTCCGTTTTGTTCCTTCGTTATCAGCACGTCCAGGAATGGAAGAAGTTGTCTTTTTCGATTTCCATCGTAAATTTGATCTTCGGGTGTATTCCGTTCAGATGTTCGTGGAATTTTCGTAGTTTTTCTTCTCCATGTGTCAACATATCTGAGCCATACGTGTGGTTTATGGCTTGCTGCTTCTATAGCCTTTACTTCCAAGTCTTCCATGAATAGGTTGGCTAATATCGGCGATAATGGTGAACCATTGCTTGTAACGTTGTTCTTTGAAGATGAAGTACGTATTCTTCAAACAATCCGATTACTTCAGCATGGTTTTATTTTCTTATTGACAGACGTTCCCATTTTACGATTTGAAATCCCTATATAGTTTTTGCTTTACTTAATCTTCGTTGATTGTTTTACTTCATGACAAAGTTCCTAGATCAGGGTATTCCTCTCTTCTTCCAATTTTGTAACTGGTTTTCATTTCCCGTCCGCTTTCTAGTTTTCTCTTTGCATAAGCTTGTTTTTCCTGTTTTTTATTTGTAGTCCTATTTTATCTCATCTTTATAAACTCTTCGAGATTTCTTGTTTGCTTTATATCCATTTATGTAATATCATTGTATTCAGTACGCTTTTATTTTTGTTCTTATTGATAGATGTTTCCATTTTACGATTTGAAATCCCTATACTTGTTTTTGCTTTGTATAGTCTTCTTCGATTTCTTTTTTTTTCATGAAAATGTTCCCAATTCTCTCTTCTAATTTTGTAATTGGTTTTAATTTCCCAGCTACTTTCTAGTTTTCTCTTTACATCAGCTTGTTTTTCCCTGTTTTATTTGTAGTCCCGTTTTATGTGGTCTCTATGTGAATTTTATAATCCTTCCTTACCTCTTACTGCCACTGCCATATCAACGGCGTATCTAGAAGAGACATTTAAAACTGAAAGGAGTTAGCGAAAACTGGAAATATTCAATTTACATTTTCAATGTAATTTGGAATTTACTGACCTTTTACTTAGTAAACATTAATATTTTAGTATCTGCGATGCAGGGTCACATCAAAGTCATTACGCGTCTATGAATCTTAGTTATGTATTTACGTATGATCAACGCATTTATTCATCTTCTTTGCACTTACTTATAGCATTTATTAATTCAATTATTTATGGAAAGTGATTAGTTTTAAAATACCTAACACCCCACCTTCAAATTATATTGTTTATTACTTGAGAAAGCTTCAAAAACTATGTTTCTCAGATATTATTAATAAAATAATTCTTTCGTGTACATATTATACATGTACCATAGTTCCTGTAATATTTGCATAAATAAAAAACTATGAACTGAGAATATTTTTAAAAATTAAACATTGAATATGACATATGACTTGTGCTCTTTTTATAAAGGTTGTAACCACAATCAATTAAAAATACTCATTACGTTGTCCTTGTCATAAAAAAATAAACCTTTCAGTTTACTTTCATGCTACATGGATTACGTTTATTTATTTATTTAATACAGCAAAGTAATAAATGATTAATAAACTCGTTTCATTTTATACTACGGCATAGTATCGATCAGTGAAGAAAAATGTTATGCAATATTTGTTTGTGTCATACTCATATAGTTCAGATAACGTCATAGATTTCATTAGAATTTTTTTTTAGTTTATCAGTCTGGGAATAATCTTCGACTTATCACTGGTATTGCAGTTTCAGAATAATATTTCATTAGCACTTCTAAAACTAAAATAACAGACGATTAAGTTTAGTTTTCATAATCTATTATAATTTAGATTTAATTGAAAGACAAAATGTGGACGAAAAATCCTACTTCTGGACTATGCCACACTTTTCTTGATTAAAAACGCTAATGACATACGCATTAATTACTAACTTGGTTGAACCAACCCGAAAAAAAAGCGCTAGACACACCTTAACCTAGATTACGAAATTGCTGAGCGTACAAAAAAAAAATTAACTTTTACTACGTGGCGTACGTGTAAGGTTGGAAGAAAAGGCTCTGATTTATTGAAAAGGAAAATTTCGAAAGTAAACGCGAAGTGTAAACAGGTCTGGGACTCCTCAAATTCTTTCAGGACGCGTTCAGGATCGATGAGCAGCGCGCCTCGTTCTGTTAACCCAGTTGCGGAAATGCCCTAATTTTGCCTTCTGTACACAAACATAAATCTCTTCCTAACCAGGTTTTAGTGAGAAACTTTTTCGAATGATGTAATCAATTTATTCACGAAATTATTAATTGCAGTCATCGGTTCTGTTATTGATTCAATGTTCTGTTTTGCCTGCTAATGATTTACTATTATTAGCCAAGAAACTCAGAAACAATTAAATATATTGATCTGTTGGAAGTAATTTTCTTGTTTAAGTGGTAAATATAATTAAGGAAATTATGGTGGAGCATTACTCTTACTTATAGAATCATGGTATAAATTTAGACCACTTCGACGAGACACTGTAAGCAAAGAATTGTGTAAGATAATAAAAATATAAATTTTGAAAACCAATAATAGCAAGAGAAATAGTCTACACAGAATTCGTATAGCTTTCAAAAGTATCTGAAACGTCCTTTTGTCTTTCTATGAATTTAAAAAGAATAGAATAAAAAATGGAAAGGAAAGCCATGTACGTGTTTTCCAAGATGATGAAACGAAAGCCTGATTTATGTGTTTGATGATAAATGAGTTGCCCCATTTTTCTTTTGCAGAGCACATTTTTGTGTTTCGTTTGACAGACTATGGTTTGCGAAAGGAGTAATGCAGCGACGAGACATTAAGTCTAAACAAAGCCGTAGAAAGAGGATGTCGGCAATGAAGTAAAAATGTCGTGGGCAACAAGTGGAACCAATTACCTAACCTAACTCGAACTTGTAACAACCGTGACCTGCTCTGCTCTTATTATTTATAACAATAAAGCGTGAAATATTTCACTTGTGCATATGCATGTGCCTGCCACGCCGGTAATTTAATTAATTTCGTCACATCGCAATTCCATTATTCTGAGTATACTCTAGTCATACTGTTTTCTCATTCATATTTAAAAGTAATTTACATAGATACTTGCCTCTATTGTAACAGATAATTATTGTTAAATTGATCTTCTTATTTTATTTGCAAGGTTTACCTACATGTTAGCCAGAGAAATGATATTACCATGCAACTAAGACATTATGGCTTGAAGGAGTTCAAGGTTCATTTCTATCATATTATTCAAATCAGATAAATTATAAATAAGTCACCAAGTATTATAATAATTAAAAAAATTAATAGCATGTGGTTAACCTTGTTCTCTAACTTGATGGTAAAACAGAATATTCATTTTCCACATGTTTCTATCCCACTTTCTGTGTCTATTCTTAATTCCACTCTCACTCTTCTGTGAATCCATTATGAATTCAACAGTTTTTTTCCTGTGAATTATTTTAAGTCGCGTTCTCATCCACCTGCATTGCTCATCACCTCAACGCAATCAAAAAGAATTACTTTTAAAACAAGCATTAACCCAATTCCCAAATGCGTGTGCTCCGTAATCCGCAATGAACATAAAACGGTAATTAAATTACTTAACACTATTTTTAAATCAAGGTCAGAGCCATTAGCTAGCTTTTTGCACATGTTTACTACACGTTTCAAGAGTGAAGAATAAATTGTTAAGACCTTAAAAAAATGGTGGCTCTTCTGTACCGCCGCTGGCAAATGGCGATCGTAAATTAGCCCATTCTGATGAAAGTGGGAATAAAAAATGCGATGATATAAGCTGGCCAAGGTCAGCGTGGATTTAATGGGCAATATATGACATTTAGTGGGTTACGTCACCAAGAACTAAGTTGAGTGAGTTATTTCAAAAACACTTTGCTGCTGACCAACTGTGACATTGCGTTCCGTTTTTGGAATTTAAATTGTATTGGGTATATTTCACACTAAATCATTATTTTGAAATAAAATCAGTACGTCTTATTTGAATTATGATTCATACAAAACTTAATCCAACGCCTCTTCTCACACACGAGAAAAAAAGTGGTGTATGAAATTATATACATACATATGTGTACCATATGGTTTCATTACATCTTAATTTGAAGTTAACAGTTACCTCATAGATAATATTTGAATTATTTGTTTACTGTTCGCTTTTAATTAGGTTTAATTAATGGACTTGCTTTACGACAACGTAATATAATCCGCGCACTTGTTTTACCTCAGCAAAGCAAAGGTTTTCCTCGGGCTTCGCTTAAAAGTCATTTAATTTCATAATTGACATAATCGATGTAAATAATGTGACGTTTTATCTCAGTCCCTGACCCCTCATGTGCGACTGCTTACCACGAGACTGGTAATCGTATAACGAGTATGTCCATTTATTTAAACGACCACTTGAATTAGCCTTATCCTATCTTGGGTATGTGAACGCAGCTCGTTGGAATAATTACTGTTCAACGCATGGAAGTCATGGTTGCGTACAGGTAAAGGCTGCCAAGGCAATTATATTTTCAAATGAATATAGAAAAATTGGGAAACGTGAAAACATGTGTTATCCCACGCCATTCTTTTGTTACTAAACCCCAAGCTAAATTGCCGAGTACAATGTCGAAAGAGAGAAAAGAAATTATATCATCTAAATTCTAACCGACAGCGAACACCGAAGTTCTATTTGGGATACTTATTGTTCATTATTTCCGTTAACGTCGTTCCTTTCAGCGTGGATTCCATTGTTATTTACAGGGGTAGCATGAAGCTATATTTCTAGAGTAAATCATTTTATTTCACGCACAATGAAAACAGCTTTAGAACGGCATCCAGTATCATTTTGTTTAAATTGCAACAACATTCTCAAAGGACGGCTATTTACATTTAGATTTATCTTGTTCTCCGTTGGCTTCATTTCAACGTCGAAATACACACAACATCAAAGTCTTGGACCCCGAAAAGAGTATGATATTAGTGTGTTATTAACAAAAATAAAAGTTGCTAGTGAAAATTGTTTTTTTCAGATGAAAATTTGATAATGACAATTGTTGACCAACGAAGGCACTAATAGAAGAAGCAAAAAGAAAAACTTAATAAACAAGAAAAGATATAGAAACAAAGGAATAAGTCAAACAAACAATATTCAATAGTCAGTATGCCCTCCTCTGCTTCTTACTAACGAATTGACACGCCTACGCATTGAAATAATCAATGAATTCTGCGTGATGCAAGTGTGTATTAGGCCTTAGGAAAAGTCAATATCAAATGAGTTTGAAGCCACGTCATATTGCTAGTATAAATCTTGATTTACGTTGCGCGAAAAATCCACGTTGGAAAAGTTCCTTTTCATTGAGTAAGGTTAATTTAAATTTATGTGCGCCTCAGCCGTGACCCAGCTGCGAGACGTGACTCTGCACCCATTATGCACCTGAACGATTTTATAAAATATTCATTTAGCAACGCCGACAGCACCCAAAGAATTACCTACTTTCTAGTCTTTTTGATCCAAGTCGAAAGTTGTAAAAGGACAGCAAAATGGAAACAGTTTTTTTTTCTTAAGTAAGTAACAAACCGTGGATTCGTGGATTCATTTTGAATGAAACGATTTTGTATAGCACGTCATTAGCTCTTTTTTTTGAAATAAGAGTTTCTACTTTCTTTAGAATTCCCGAGAATTGCAATTCAGTAGTTTTAAATGGTTTCATCTCTCCTCACCTGTGCGAGAGACAAAGCTCCGTTATTTAACTGTTCTGTAAAATGGAACATTTTTCGTATAAGCAAATCAAAGTGTTGTTCTGTTGGGACCTACACCTTTCTCATACTCAGGTACTTTTAGTTTTTTTGAAAAAATAGTGATTAGTTTGGATCTAGTTATGCGCCGGTATATTTTCCACCTAACCTTGAGCTCAATTACGTCATTAAAATTCGCAACCATAATTATGCATTTAACACTTACTTCACGGTTATTGTTAGCAGCCAATGTTATTTGTTGCAACTGCTTTGTTGGCGAGATTTTTTAATTTTTTTTTAATAATAAAATGTTTCTTTTCCAGACGGATCCGAATACCGCATTTTTGAGAGCAGCTAGAGCGGGACAACTAGATAAAATCCAGGAATATTTAGATTCTGGAACGGTTAGGGACATCAATACATCAAACGCAGTATGTACTCATTTTAAGTAATTTTTTGAAGCCTTGTTCTATTATTGAATTATGGTCAAACATTTTTTTTTTCAAAGAAAGTATAATCCTCGTAATTCACTTTTACATGTATTGAACTTGTCTACCAAAAGCTCAACTTGTTTAACAAGCTAAGTTTTGTAATCTTACAGATGCTGCAAAAGTTTTCACGTAATTAACAGTATGAAACTCATTACGCCTCATTATAACTTGTTCATCGAGTAACAAACTTCAAGTTAACTTGTACGTACAATAACCATCGTATTGTAGGAGTTTGCGCGTTTTAATTAAGTTCGCCTTTACACGTTCATGTTAATTCAACTTTGTTCGGTTACATATGGAGATGAGCGATTGATGCAAGTATGTAGCAAACGAGATGATGTAAGGTTGTAACGTGATGTCAGCTAGGAAACTGGAGATTAGGAGGAAATCATTTAATCAAGTATTTTTCTAAAGAAATAATCTTATCAATGAGAACAAATAGTGCCAAAAAGGTTTAAAGAAAAGGGGCTCTAACGTATAAGGAACTTTTTTTATTGTACTGTACTTTCTGTTTATCACGTTAGAAATGGATTCTGAGTATATCAACGAACTAAGACGATAAAAGTAAATGATTTTGTTTGTATAATTCAATAAAAATGTTTAGTAAATAAATATTAGCAATAAATATAGCGAAACTTAAAAGAGATAATTCATAGCAATTAAAAATAATACAGAATGTGTCATCGTCGTTACTATAATATCGTTTGCGCTTTCGAGTGGGATTACTTGGCTCGCAAGCTCAGCATGTTACGACAACAGTTTTGATAAAACAGACTTGAGAATGTCTGATGCGACTGAATGCTCTAAAAATTCCAGACAGAATATTTGTGGATTGAATTGCAACACACAAACAATTTGATTTTATTGTGCCGGTTAAAAATAGATTGAATGCAATTGTACCGATGCTGTAAATAGTTAATGTTACAGAGATTTCGTAATATACCGGATATTTCCTGTCATAGGGTGAACAGTTCACACCCTACTTAAAAGTTAGTTATCAAAAATTCGTCTGTCATGTGGTAAGAGTTCTTCTTAAAACAGATGAGCGAGACGCAAAGTAGGTTAAAAACCTCGAGTGAGAAAGATCGATTACGCGCTCAAGATGCAAACGCAACCCAGGTTTAACCAAATCCATAATTGGCAAAATAAATACATAATAATTTTTTTATGACGTAGTAAACTTTGTTTGAAATATTTACCCAGGACTTTATTTACAACGAAACCACATAATTGTCCTTAAAAGCAAGAAATATGGTGATAGTCTGTATTTACAGATTTTATTAACGTACTTGCTCGTAAATGTACAATGGCGTCCATTTAAATTGATACACCTGCATGTAAACCGCGCCTTTATGATCTGTTGCTTAAGGAGCACGAAATTGCCGAGCAACATCATTTTAGCATGGCGGATGTGTGTGTAAACAGATATGTCATAAATAAAAAGAAGAAGAAGCTGAAGATGAGAGGCGAAAAGGAATGGAATAAATTCTTAAAGAGAGTTTCATAGCTAGCATTGAATTAAATACATTTGTATGCAAATTATAAAATAGAACAATTTGTGAGGGTGTGTGATCTGATAATTCTGATACTGATAAAATCTTAAATGGTTTCGGAAGTCACTGAGATAGCATTGAATTTTTTTATTTGCATTGATTGGTTTCTTTTGATTGTGAAATATTATCGTTATACATAACAAAAATATAATACAACATTTACTACATTATTCTTGAAGTAGAAGATATTTGTAACTTCCGTTTTTTTTCTTTAAAAATGTATATAATATTTCAACTGTTAATTATTTTTTTATTGATAACAGTTTGTAAATAAAAAGCAGGACAACGGGAATGCTGAAAATTAGTACCTACATTTGACTGTTTTCAAACGTTTCCTAAAATATTTTCCCTTTTTTATGTTTCTTTTTTTGTAGTTTAACATTTCAGTAATATATAACTTACAGTTCAGTACTTTTTTTTAAAATATAGAATGGACTAAATGCTCTTCACCTAGCAGCAAAAGACGGTCACGTTGATGTTGCTAAAGAACTGTTGAAAAGAGGTGCTATCGTAGATGCAGCTACAAAGAAGGGAAATACAGCTTTACATATTGCTTCTCTTGGTGAGTAACGAAACCTTTCTTGGTGTAATTCACTCATGTCGCGAATTTATAACATGAAAACAAATAATTTTCTCAACTTTTATAATTTCATTAATGTCATTAATATTTTTGTCAGGCGTGTTTAATTGGGCATAATAGTTAGTTCCGTCATTCCGTTTTTAAATATGTATTTTATGTACTTGAATAACTTCCGGAAATGTTACGTGACGAGAATGAATTTCACCAGTTCAATTAAAAGAGAAATTGCTTAGTTAAAAATGCAAACCTGAAGGCATGAATGTCATTGTGTTCACAGTGACCTCTCTGGCGGTTAAATGAAAATTAAAATGACTCCGTATTTAAAGCTCAAATATTAACCAAAAAAAATCACCACCTATAGCAGGGCTGTCCAACTGCAAGTGCCTCAAGGGCAGCTTTAAAAAAAAATACGGTTTGGAGGGCCGCATTATAAAATACTTCGTATGCAACTTTATCAGCGAGTTTTAATAGGTATGGTATACGTATACAAAAAAAACGCGTTTGTATTATTATTTTAATTTATTCAAAAAATATCAAATGACAAAAAAATTAGTGGGAAATTTGATTTTCACTAAGTAATGCATCAATATTAACTTTAATATTTGTTGTTGATAAACTAGGCAACCGAGTAAGTGACTTATCAGAGAGGGAACATCTATTTTTTGGTTTTATAAATATCATGTTGGAAAAGCTGCTTTCGCAAAGAGACGTGCTTCCCAGCATTGAGCCCAGTGTAAGCCCTAAGTTTCGCAAGTTGGGGTATCGTTCTTCTGGCAGCAACTTGAAAAAGTCCAATCCAGTTTCAGTTCTTCCTTGGTAAAAAGGATCTGATTGCAAATCACACAATTCCAGTTGAAGGTCTGCTCTGCTTACGTTCTCAACTGAAATTGTAAGGGGCTGAGTAAGAACTGAAATTTCTTTTTCGATTTTTTTTAAAGTCGCTAAATCGATTTTCGAATTCTTCTGCAATTATTGTGTCAATGTATTTTATGTGAGGTAAATTTGAAACTTCCTCAAAATCCTCTATTTCTTCAAAATGCTCTTTACAACTTGGAAAAAATGAAAAATCATTTTTTTTTAATGAAGACTTGAAGAGCTTAATTTTATTCTTCAGTCCATTTATGTGTCCAAATAAGTTGGCAATATTCTGCTGATTTCCTTATAGCTTCAAATTCAATTAGTTAAGGTGAGATGTCAGGTCTGTTAAAAATGCAAGGTCTGCTAAAAATTGTGCATCTACCATTTGATTTTCCAGTTCCGTAGTGTAGAGCGAAGAATCCTTGCAAATAGTTTCCGGCGCTTAACCAACGAATATCGGCGTGAAGTAACAAGTCTACTTCGGCTAAAAAATCACGAAACTTTCTGTGAGTCAAAGCACAATTGCCCCCTCTAATAATTTTAGTTATTTTAACAAGCACTTTCGTGACATTCATTTAACGTAAAGATTTTCCACATAGGGCCTCTTGGTGAACAGTACAGTGTATCACAGGACAGTTGATGTTGTTTCAAGAGTCCTGCAAATCCAATTTCAGTTCCTATCATAGCTCTGGTTCCATCAGTGACAATACAGGAGCATTTATCGAATTCCCGTAGTCTGACACTACTTTATTTACAGCTTCAAAAATATCCGTACCCTTAGTTGTACCATTGAGAGGAATAAGATCAAGCATCTCCTCTACTACACTGAAGTCGTTTTGAATAGTTCGGATAAAAATTACAAGCTGGTTGATGTCGTACAGATCAGTGCTTTCATCCAGGCATGGCGAAAAATATTTACATTTTTCAACCATGTCGTGCAGTTTTTTGGATACATATTGATTAATATGGTCCACCCGTCTTGCAATTGTTTGATGCGACACTGACACTGTTTTGAATTTTTCGGCAATTTTTGTTTCATTGAATTGTTTTGCCATTTTGATTGTACAATTTTTAACAAGTACTCCATCACTAAAAGGTTTCTTCGCTTTGACAATTTCCAGCGCTACTTCGTAAGAAGCGGCAATACTGCACTTGTTATCAGTGTCAGATTTTTTAAAAATGTTGTTTGTTTTAGTTTTTTCTTATAATCCGTTGTGATAGTCTTTCTTCACTCCCTGTATATTGCTGAAACGTTTTCTCGTGTAACGTAGTGTAATGTCGTTTCATATTATTTTCTTTGGGAACCGATATTACTTGCATACAAACAATGCACTGATGTTTATTGTTGTTGTTTGTGATTAAATAGTCTGATTCCCAACGGTCATTATAAACTCGATGTTCGTTCGTTATTTTTCTTTTCTGCGAAGGCATATTTCACCGAGTATTTCACTTAAAAAAGCTTTAGAATTGGTGCGTAGCGCACACTAGAACAATTATTAACTAACTCTGCCCATCCCGCTTGACTCAAACTTCTTATATACGTACGCGTAGCTTCTCGAATATTCGAGGGTGATCGAGCAAGATAAGTCCGATTTCCAGTAACTTCGCTGCAACCTTCCGTCGCCAGTGGCGTCACACGTGTTTTTATTTGTATTTTATATTTTATCGTTAATGTAAGAATTGTGCATATTTCGTTTTACACATTTAGAGGCCGCAAAAAGTGAGGTCGCAAGCCACATGTTGGACAGCCCTGACCTATAGAATCCTTTAAGTTTTATTAATCGTTAATCAAAATCTATTTTTTCAGATTCTAGTTTTAAGAAAGTTATGTGCTTGATTACTAACTTCGATAATGTGTTCTGAAAATAAGCAAATATTAATAACGTAACTTAACAAAAAGAAAATGCGAGGAAAGAATATAATTTGTGGGCTTAATCAATAACATACTCGCATTTGGTACGCTACCAATTTTCAGTGGGCAGTTGTGGAGGAGTTTATTGAGCTTATTGTTAGTTAGACATAATAGTA
Organism: Serrognathus titanus; assembly: GCA_039766575.1. Lineage (NCBI taxonomy): Eukaryota > Metazoa > Arthropoda > Insecta > Coleoptera > Lucanidae > Serrognathus > Serrognathus titanus. The sequence continues at coordinate 6,122,848 of CM077911.1, forward strand.
ATAATGTGTATGATCTAACATGTTTTATTGAAATTGGTTTTGTTCCTAAATTATTTCAATTTTCTCTGAAAAACTCTCTTTCTAAATTGAATAGAGAAGGCAAATCTTTGCAGTTTTATATAAAGCAAACAATCTTGATATTTTATAATTTTCTCAATTGGATTTTCAAATGTTGTACAGATGTGGTGGATTGATTAACGTGAAAGGTAGGCGCTCATTAATATATCATGCTCCGATTACGTGTAATTTTTGCTCTTTCGTTGGCTTGCGCCACTTACCTCTCTTTGTTTTTATAGCCGGACAAGAAGAAGTCGTTCGATTACTAATCCAGCATGGTGCTTCCATTAACGTACAATCTCAAAATGGATTTACGCCACTTTACATGGCGGCCCAAGAAAATCATGACGTCTGTGTCAAATATCTTCTTGCCAAAGGAGCCAATCAGAGTCTTGCAACGGAGGTAAACTACTTTGAATTAAAAAAAAAAATAAATACAGTAGGTGATTTAACGAAAGAATTTAATTTACGCTGTATTTTGTAATTGCTTAAGTAATTGATGTATTTTAACCTTGAGGGAATCGAGTATGTGGAGCTTGTAATGATGCGGAATGAAATTACTACTAATTTTCTTATTTAATAATAACGTGGACATTTTATTACGTATGTAGCTATTAGACACTATTAAGTAATAAACAAGACAATGTTCAGTTTTATTTGCTAAACGACTGTTGCAATGCATTTTTTAATTCCACAAAAAATAGGATTCTTATAGATAGAACATGTTCTATTCACTCACACGCTTTGAACCTAAATAACAAGTTTTAAAAGAAATAAAAATAGAATCCCTTCTGATTCTAAGGATGGTTTCACCCCGTTGGCGGTTGCAATGCAACAAGGCCACGACAAAGTAGTGGCAGTTCTTCTAGAGAACGATACCCGAGGAAAAGTCAGGCTTCCCGCCCTTCACATAGCAGCCAAGAAAGATGATTGTAAAGCAGCTGCTTTGCTACTACAGGTTGGGTCTTTTAATTAAAAAAAATACCTGAACGAAATATTGGGTTTTTTAGAACGACCACAATCCTGATGTCACGTCAAAAAGTGGTTTCACCCCTCTGCATATCGCAGCGCATTACGGGAATGATAAAGTAGCCTCCCTTCTGTACGAGAAGGGCGCGGACGTCAATTACGCGGCCAAGCACAACATTACCCCTTTGCACGTCGCCAGTAAATGGGGCAAAATGAATATGGTCACGCTTCTCGTCGCAAAAGGGGCGGATATACAAGCCAAGACCAGGGATGGTCTTACTCCTTTGCACTGCGCAGCTAGATCTGGACATGATCAAGTTGTGGATATGTTACTTGAAAATGGTGCTCCAATGCACGCCAAAACTAAGGTTCGCTCTTGCATCAATTTCAATCAACTTCATCATTTATTAATTTTTTTTTTGATAGAATGGTCTTGCACCTTTACATATGGCAGCGCAAGGCGAACATGTGGATGCAGCGAGGATACTGTTGTACCACGGAGCCCCCGTCGATGAGGTTACTGTTGATTATTTGACTGCGCTCCACGTGGCTGCTCATTGTGGTCACGTTCGAGTTGCTAAGTTGTTATTGGATAGGGGGGCCGATCCAAACGCCAGGGCTCTAAATGGTTTCACACCCTTACACATCGCCTGCAAGAAAAACAGAATCAAGATGGTCGAGCTACTTTTGAAGCACGGGGCGAGCATCGGAGCTACTACCGAAAGCGGATTAACACCTCTGCATGTTGCCAGCTTTATGGGTTGCATGAACATCGTTATATTTTTGTTGCAACACGACGCCAGTCCTGATATACCAACGGTCAGAGGTGAAACTCCACTTCATTTAGCAGCAAGAGCCAATCAGGTAAATTTTTCAAAATTCTTATACATTTTGATCTATCTTACTTACTTCTTAATGGTATATACAGGGTTACAACTAATTAAAAGGAAATCGTTGTAACAATTTCTATATAACTGTAACTGCGTAGGTGTATTGGAATTAATTTATTATTACAGACAGATATAATAAGGATTTTATTAAGAAACGGTGCTGTAGTTGATGCTAGAGCACGTGAAGAACAAACTCCCTTGCACGTGGCATCCCGTTTAGGCAACGTAGATATCGTCATGTTGCTTCTGCAACACGGCGCACAACCACATGCAACTACGAAAGACCTATACACCCCATTGCACATAGCTGCCAAGGAAGGTCAAGAGGAAGTGGCGTCCGTTTTACTAGACAATGGGGCAGACTTGACGGCGACCACCAAGAAAGGTTTCACACCACTGCATTTAGCCGCTAAGTACGGCCACTTAAACGTGGCCAGATTGCTTCTGCAAAGGGACGCACCGGCAGACGCACAGGGTAAAAACGGTGTTACGCCCTTGCACGTCGCCGCACATTACGACCATCAACCGGTAGCTCTTTTGTTGTTGGACAAAGGTGCTTCACCGCACGCCACTGCCAAAAATGGGCATACTCCGCTTCATATTGCAGCTAAGAAGAATCAGGTAATCATACTTACACTTTCAACCACATAGAAATGCACTACTTGTTTTTTTTTTTGGAAAACAGATGGATATTGCAACGACTTTACTAGAGTATGGAGCTCAGTCTGATGCAGAATCTAAGGCGGGTTTTACACCGTTACATCTAAGTTCACAGGAAGGCCATTCTGATATGTCTTCACTGTTGTTGGAGCACCAAGCAGATCCCAATCACACTTCCAAGGTAAGGCTTTATTTTATTTTCAAGTTGCTTTTACGTTCATGTAAAAACTTAGATAAAATATACCTCGTGATTCATGCTACATACCGTTCGCAAACCGATTTGTGTGACATAGTATTATAGACAAGGCAAGTAGAGAAGTATGCTGGGGTAAACGTCGTATAAATAAAGACCCTTATCATTAATACACTTAAATAATCTCCTTTAACTTTGTTCATCATCCAAACTGCTGCGTTACACAAGCTGATTTACACAATGTATGTTTGCTATTCTGCTTTCTCAAAAATCAGACCAAATTAATGTCGTTATGCTTTGTTAATGTAGCATTATATGGTTGATTAAATAGTAGGTATATTCTCTGCCAATTTTGGTTGTCACAGTTTTCCAAAAGTGTTGAATTCTGTTTGAAATTCTACAGTTGACGTCATTTTTGGGAAAACCTGAAGTTACATAATGTCGTCCCCTTTTTTACTTTCATTTATTGTAACCTTCAATTTTCATTAAAATTAATGTATAAATGATAAAAACCTTGTTTGCGGTATGGGTCATATACAATGGAAATTTTTTCTACGGACTATGATTTAAGTTACATTCTCACGAGGCGAAGATTCTGTCGTTATCTGACAATCAATCTTCTTAGCTTCGTTTTACCGAAAGTATGAAGAATACCTGACCATAAACCCAATAAAACACGTGAAGCTAAAACCTTATTTCTTTGTAATTGGAGGAAACATCATTTATGAGAGTAGAGAAATTAAAAAGATGTCCAAATGAATGTTGTACATTGATCACCTGTACAAAGCAGTTAAAAATTACGCATTTATGTGGTCATTTGCTAATGGATAACAAAGAATTACTTTGTAAAAAAAATCACGGCATTTTTTTAAATCTAAATAATATAAACACGTCTAATTACATTATCTGCAATTTGCTCTATAATGAATTATAGAAGAAAAATAATTATACGTCCAAATTGTTAACGAGCCGTAACCATTTCCTCGATCATCTAGTATTTAGTAGTTATTAAAGTTTCCAGTAAATGACATTGAGTTGCTGCATAGTAGAAAAATTCTTGTCATCGTGAGAGACTGGTACCTGACAACAATCAATATTCGTGACTTCGTGAGATCTGTTTTTGCCGATAAATAACTATTGTTGTGAATAATCCGTTCGCAAATAAACGGTGTGTACGCAATTAGAATTTAGTAAGTAGAAAAAAAAACTTTTCACTTATACAAATTTTATGTTGATGTTTACTTATTTGTATAATAAAAATATGACTCATATAATAATTTCAAGGTACTCAGTTATGTAATTTATTTTTATTTTGTTAGTGTAGTAATTTATTATTAATTATATTATTGCACTATAATTCCAAGTTGGAATTAGGTATTTAGATAATTCTTTCGTTTCTCAATTACTTATTGAATAGTTTGAATATTTTAACTCACAATCGGTAATAACTAAGGAGAGGAAGAGTTATATTTTTTAAGGTTATCGTTTATAGGGGCGCATTTAATTGCGCGCGGTGGAAGAAACGCATGCTATTTCCATTACCTTCAAATTTGTTGCTTTTCCCTTGCATGCAAACAATTAATTTTTACGACGCCGTTGATCGACTCGATGCATTGCATTTGGGAAGCATTTCGCTAATCGATAACCTTGAAAAATATAATTCTCCCGCTCATTGGTAATAACTAGAAATACGAGGAGATCCCTTATCATAATCTTTAAATCTTTGTAATGGTTTTCATTAATCAGGTGTTACAGGTAATTTATTTTTAAGTTGTCAGCGAATAATATGGGTAACAAAGGTAAATGAAAATGTTTCTCAATTTTAAAGTGATTTGAACGTAAACAAGCAATTATCTTATCAGTTTAGAATTTCTAAATTTCAGATTACAATCTAATCCAAACTCAATTACACAATGGGTTTCCTATGCAATCCGAAACGTTTTCTTTTTTTATCAAAATTTAATGTCATTGTATTGAACACCCTTGGTTTTTCCCTTAGACTGACAAAACTCACAATTCACAATTACACTGGATGTTTCATTGAAGATGCATCAAACTTGGTAAGCGGGTAGATGTCGGGAAAAAAGAAAAGTTTTTTTGTAAAATTTTCTCTGTAATGAATAAATTTAGAGAAAATCGAAGGGAAAGCAAAGTCGCATATTTTTAGGATGAACTTTAAATGAGAATGAATGGATTGTTACTCGTTCACATACGAAATCGGTTTATTAGTTAATTGCCTCTAGAATGTCGCCCCAGTCGATTCGGCAAAACACATTTAAAACATCATGGTTGTTGGCAATCAATAAAAATAATAATTAGTCGTTTATTTTCTGTTCACCTTTTAATACGAATTTTCTAATTGTTAGTTGAAGAATTTTAGGAGTGTTCAAACATTTAGTAGTTTGCGCTTGTTTAATTTATTATTGTTTATTATTCACATTCACCGTTTCATGAAATCGTTCGTAGAAATTTAGCGCCCAAGTACCTCGTTTTATCCAAAACATTTCGTTCGCCGTACTACCTTAATCAAGGACTTTATGCTATTAGATGTAATACTTTAATAATTAATAATTTATTATTAAATTAAATAAGTTTAAATATCCATGCGATTTCACATTGCATTCGACTTGTGGCAAAGTTGAATACACCGAGCTTTCGGTCAAGGGAAAAATAAAATCTTAAATTTCTTCGCTGTTTATGGATTTATTACCCCCCCCCCCTGCAGCTGTGTGCCATTCATAAATGCAATTTAGATCGCCGGTTTTGTTTCACGATTTCGCGCGTTACAGTATTTTAAAAAACATCGACTCCAAATTATACAAATTTCAACTTGCTCCGATTAAAATTTTTTATTAAGATATTTTATTTGAAATAATGTCAGAAACGTGTCCCTCAATTTTGATGCATTTGATGAAGCAGGCTGTATATATTTCAAATTTATTAAAAAATGAATTTAATAATTGATTCCATTTTTAATATTTCGTGTAATTTTTTTTAAATTAAATTTGCATTATTTTAGAATGGTTTGACTCCCCTTCATCTTTGTGCACAAGAAGATCGCGTGCCGGTCTCCCAACTTCTCCTCAGAGCTGGTGCAATCAAGGATACAAAAACCAAATCAGGATACACTCCCCTGCACATAGCTTGCCATCAAGGCCACATTAACATGGTTCGGCTTCTAATCGAACAAGGAGCAGAAGTAAACCCCGTTACCAGCGCTGGGTACACTCCTTTGCATCAAGCAGCCCAACAAGGACACGTGCTAATAATCAATCTCTTACTGAGAAATAAGGCCGATCCTAACGCAGTCACAAATGTAAGTATGTTTAAATAATTGTTGCTTAATGCATTGATAGCACACAACTAAAAAATTCAAACAATATGTAAAGATATGTTATCAGAAAGTTATGTAAATATTAATTTTGATAATACAATATTTATTCAGTGTATACTGCAAGTATCGATCCATTTTTTTTGCTTGGTTGTTTTATTGTGTCATTTGCAGAATGGACAAACGGCGTTAGGAATTGCGAACAAACTGGGTTACATAAGTGTGGTGGAGGAGCTTAAAGTCGTAACTGAAATCGACGTGATTACAACAACGACGGTGAACATCGAAGAAAAATACAAAGTCGTCGCTCCCGAAGCTATGCAGGAGACTTTTATGTCTGACTCAGAGGATGAAGGAGGTAAGTTTCGCATGTCTCCTCCTCTAAAACGCTCTCAGAGTGATTCGGTGTTTAACTTAAATCAATAACAAAAGTAGAGAAGTTTGATTTAAACATTACTGAGTTATTTTTCTATGTCGTTTGCTTTCGTTTATTTAAATTTTTGAAAATATTTGGTACTAATTATTTTACGTTCGGAAACTTCTACATCTTATACGAATGTTGATAAACAAAATTAAACTCAAACGTTTCAAAATCTTAGACTGAAGTGACCCCTAATAAATATTACATTTTAAAATACATAAAAAGTATTCATGGTGGTTATGAAATAATATTCACAGGACATGATAACGAAATGATATGATACGAGGTCTTAGGTCAGGTTACATCAATGGTTACGGCATTAGTTAGTTATGTGGCTTCGTTTATAAGATGTGGAAGTTCCTACTGAGTTAAGTACAGTAGTAGTGGGTCGTAAGAAATATAAGTGGGTTGTGTGGGGGTGATTGCTGTGTGCTGTGCTAAGGGTGGTGGTGGTTGTTGTTGCATGCAGGCGGCGTGGATGAGCCTATGGTGGCTTATGGTCGGCCTGCGCATGCCCAGCACGTTTACCTACCTTTCTACCAGGGGCAGATGACCTATACACGTAAGTCCCTTTCTCTAACTTTCTACAGTCATCTTAGTGGTTTATGCACTTACTAGTTTTACTTATATGAATTAATATTGTAATTAAGTAAAATTTCAGGATTTTAGATAATCATTTTTAAAAATTGAATAGATTTTGTATTTTATTCACTTCAGTTTATAAATAGATAGCAGTAAGTTGCTGATAGTAATTTTTTATATTCTCTTTAAATAGTTATAGCATGTGTTTAATTTACATTTAGCGAGCTTTAAAGTAGGGCTTTAATTTGTGATGACGCCGGATTTCTCGTGCATGCAATGATGGCTTTATTTGGAAGCTGCGCTTTTGAGTTTCTGAAAAAAACTCTTGCTGGCTAATATGAGGGAGAGCATCTATATAATCGTTTTATCACTTTCTTTGGATTTATGAGTATTAAATTTCTTTCCAGATTTATAAATAGTTTAATTTATAAAGAATCTTTCATATGGTTTATCTAAATCTCCATTAATTTTCTGCTCTTAAGTAATTAAAAGAATCCAAACTAAAATTGAAACTCCCATGGAAGGAAGTCTTCAGTGGTTTTATCAATTATCAGTCCAATAAAGTATTCAATATTTTATTTGATTTTTATCAGTATTGCGAATTTTAGAGTGTTTGAGTTAAGCAGATAATGAAATTATGCTGTAAATCGAATACTTCGATGTCGGACAGAAATTCAATTCATGTTTCTAAGGGAGGTTTTAACTTCGTCATGTAGGATCACGCGTTTTAATAAATGAAGCTATTGATTGCCCTCATTCTTAAATAATGCGATTAAGAGTTTGATTTGCGGCGAAGTTCGTTTAATAAAATTAACTTTTCCAAGACATCAAAAGAAACAGAGGAAAACAAATCGCACAATGCACATTGAACTTTAAATTAAAATTGTTCAAGATGAAGGGTGTAAGGGTCCTCTTTGACGGTGATTTTAAACTTTCGGGTTAAAAATGTACTTTTTATTAGTTACTTATAAAGTGAAGCACTTTTCACACTTTTATATTCTTTATATACTTGCTTGTTTTGGGTTAAGCACTTGTACATACATACTCAGTTAAAATGGTGCTTTTGTAAGTTTCTTAAAGTATGTTTTAAATATACTTAGGTGAAGATCCAATTTTGGGTGACCAGCAGCAATACAAGTACATGACGGTTGATGATATGAAGTCATTGGGTGATGATTCAATGAGAATGGATGTTACATCCGACGAGAAGAGTGAATACAGAAATTCCATGGGTGAGTTTTTTTTAATTGAATAAGAATGGAATGCAAAATTAATTCGTTTTTTAATTCCAGCTCCGTCGCATGTTAGCGGAGAGGTGATAATAAGTCCTGCACACGTTAAGGAAAATTACGTCTCAAACGCGTACACAACACCAGATAATGTTGACATCAACAGACAACCGATAACCGTCGGGTGAGTATCAGCAATTCCGTTTTTAATCGATTTGGTGAAGAAACGTGCTAATATTACACTATGCTTTTGTTTCCGCAACAGTGCAAATTTACAGTGATGTATTAGTTTACATCTGTGCTTATTCCTCTTTGTGCAAATAATTAGGGTTTTGCTTTCGTGTGGTTAAATAGCTTCACGGAGTTTCCAGCAATCAAATATAAAATATTGATAAGTAGTAAGTCAATTTAGAGACTTTCAAAATTGAAGCTAAACCTCATACTCTTGTTTGTTTTAAGTTTATGTTTCGTAGCTTCACGAATATTTTGATACTGAAACCCATACACATCAGAAAATCTACATTCAAATCAATCTGTACCTTCCTTAGAGTGTTTAAATGTCGTCGTCGGGTTGATTAAAAAAAAAAAGAATTTAGAGTACCTAGACTATATGAAAAACAATTAATTTAAAAATAGTCATGGTTCACTCTAAATTTTAATTTTTTTTTGGTCATCCAGTATATTTTCGAAAGCATTGTAGTTAGTGTGTTGCTTATGCAGTAACGAGTGGTCGCTACTAGAATTATTGCTGAGCCAACTGGGTCCATGCAACCGTGGGTCGGGCCTTTGCAGAGAGAGGTACCATTAAGAGAGGGTACTAAGGTACCATTTAGCGCACAGAATGCAGCACCACTGTTTTTAACACCATTGTTTGTCGTGTGGTAGTGAGAGGTTTTCGTTTTCATGATGAAATAATTTTGCTTTGTTGTAAATTGTAAATAGTGTAGTAGGATTGCCAATACCTCGTGATAAATAAATAAAATGGCAAATTTGTCTTTTTTTAAGTTGTATATGCGATGATTGGTAATCCTAACATAGGCGCAATGGCACTTGAAAATAAATCAGTCACACACACACACTGTACAAATGTTTTTATTTTGGGACTAACTGCATTTTCTTTTTTGATTTTGTGTTGTGGCGACAGTGTTCCGAACTGGAAGAAGTAAGTTTTGTGTACATTGTATATATTAACATGTTTAATTACCTACTTGTAATATACTAGATTAGAAACTAATTCCGTCGATGGTAAATTAACATATCACTTAAAAGCACTCAATCATTGTTCTAATTCATTTTGAACTGCATCCATTTTTTTCTTTTTGGTATAATAATTTTGGTGGTGTTGGTGATGCAACAGGAAAAAATTAATTAATTCAATAGAACCTCAGAACACTTTCAAAATGAGAAGAGTTACTTGTGATTGAATTTTAAAGTAGATTGCATAGTGTAATTTTTTGTAGTCCTTGTGTGTTGTTAACTTGTTTACATAAAAAATTAAAGATTATATTTACACGTGACTAAAAAAAAGTTATTCGAAATTTTTAATTAATCCTAATGCACACATTCAAATTTTTAGGCTTCTTTAATCCTGAGCTTTACAAGCTCTGAAATTGTCATACTTTGTCATCGTGTAAAAAACATTTTCACTTGCTAAATTCTTTTATAATCATACTGTTTCTTGATTTCTTTCTGCTTTGTTTCATATTATTTCTTCCCTCTGCACAGTTTCTTAGTGTCATTCCTTGTGGATGCCCGCGGTGGTGCGATGCGAGGTTGTCGTCATTCTGGCGTCAGAGTGATCGTTCCGCCCCGATGTGCAGCCAGCCCTACCCGCATCACATGTCGTTATGTTAGGCCGAAGCGGATTCAACATCCCCCTCCTTTAATGGAGGGTGAGGCATTAGCCAGCCGGGTTCTCGAGTTGGGGCCAGTTGGAGCAAAATTCCTGGGGTACTTTTCCCCCCTTTTTAATCCATCAAGGTCCTCATGACTAAAATTTTTTCAGACCTGTTATCATCGAAGTGCCACACTTTGCTTCTCTTAGGGGAAAACAGCGCGAAATCATCGTGCTTCGATCTGACAATGGTGAGACTTGGAAGGAGCATACTTTGGAATCTAATGAGGAAGCCGTACAGGAAGTTCTTAATCATAGTTTTGATGGAGAAGGTATGCCTGTTAATTAATCATACAAGATCTGTAATTTTTTTGACAATTTTTACAGAACTAAGTCAGTTAGAAGACCTTCATACAAACCGTATAACCAGAATTTTGACAAATGATTTCCCCCATTATTTCGCCGTGGTTTCCCGTGTGCGGCAAGACGTTTACGCTATTGGACCTGATGGAGGTACTGTGTCTAGTTCAGCGGTTCCGTTGGTTCAAGCTGTGTTCCCTCCGAATGCTTTAACAAAGAAAATCAGAGTTGGCTTACAGGTACATAAAAACGAAACGTACGGTATAACGAGTAACGACATATTTTGATTAGGCACAAGGTATTGAACCAGAACAAGTTTCCAAATTACTAGGACATGGAGTTGCAGTCTCGCCCATCGTGACTGTGGAACCAAGAAGGCGAAAGTTCCACAAGGCCATCACACTAAGCCTGCCCGCTCCTAAGCCGCACACCCAAGGAATGATTAATCAGTACACATCATTCGCTTCGACCTTACGACTACTTTGTTCTATTACTGGTAAGTGAAATTCGAAACTGGAGTAACTCCGAGCGTATACTTTCCTACATTTCATGCATAGTAGCCAAATTTGACTCATCTGATTTGTTTTTTGCTATTGACTTCTTTTTTTTGTGTTTCATCAAAGTTCAAGAATGTATTTAAATGTAGGCGCGCGCTCACTTTCTTTACATTGATTGTATGCATGTCATCACTAAATGTATTAATATCGTTTGTACTGGTGCAAAACTGTTATGTTCGTATTCATGCTTCAAAGGAACTAAATCAGGTAAATTTAGTTCCCAAATATTACATGAAGTCTTGGTAGCCGCACGTTGGAGGTTTTGGGCGATTGATAAACGCTTTACTTTTTGCATAGGCGGTCAAAATAAGGCCATTTGGGAAGATGTTACGGGATCGACTCCGTTATCCTTTGTTAAGGATTGTGTGTCGTTCACGACCACGGTTTCTGCGAGGTTCTGGCTCATGGATTGCAGGAACTTTTCAGATTCTGCGAAGATGGCAACTGAACTTTATGTCCAGGTGATTACTCTCTCCCCCCCTCCTCAATTTTTTACATTAATTTTATTAATTATTTTTTTAAGGCGACACATGTACCCTTCATGGTAAAATTCGTCGTATTTGCAAAACGCGTTAACACGTTTGAAGCAAGAATACGCGTCTTCTGCATGACCGACGATAAAGAAGATAAAACACTCGAGCATCAAGAGCAGTTCACAGAAATTGCAAAGAGCAAAGATGTTGAGGTAAGCAATCTGCAAGCTCTGTTTTCAGTTGCGCTTCATATCGAATTTGTAGGTGTTAGAAGAGAAAGATGTTTACATGGAATTTGGTGGAAATTTGGTTCCTGTTTTACAATCAGGGGATCAACCGAAACTTGGTTTCAAGGCGTTTAGAGAAAACAGAATCGCCTTCACAATGCGATTAAGAGATCCCGTGAGTAGATTTTTTGGGTGATTTCTATTTTTCTAATTTTGTACGTTAAGGATGATGAGCCCGTTGGAAGAATAATTTTCATGAGTGACCCCAAAGTGGCTCGTGGTGAACCAACGCAAACGCCGATCTGCACTTTAAATCTCATGTTACCGAAGGACGTCATTCCAGATCGAGATTCTCAATCGGATTTGTTATCTCTGGATAAGGATCACAGTTATTTGCATCACGGTGGCATAAGTATGAGGTTTACACATTTTTATTGGTCGTTTTTAATCTGTGCTTTTGCAGGTAAACCAGATTCAATTCACCGAGCTGATTTCCGTTTATCCGACATCTGTAATATGCTGGATCAGGATTGGGAGAAATTGGCGTTGGAACTGGGAATTCTTCCATCAGATGTAAAGTTAATCAAAGAAGAATGCCCCAATAACACTCCACAGCAAGGCATGGTGATGTTTAGATTGTGGCTGCGTCAGAAAGCAAACAAAGCTACAGGTAACTTTTTCATATTTTTTTGTAAAATAAAATTTTTGGTCGCCTACTACTATGAAGAAAGTGTTAATTTTTACAGGAAACAGATTGGAACTAGCGTTGAGGAAAATTGGACGGTTCGATATTATTGACAAGTGCATTTGCAACGTTGAATTGGTCACTGACGATATGGAGAGGGCTGTCGCCAAAGTCAGATTGGATCAATCAGGTTTTGACACTCTGAAAGATGAATTAGGACCATCACGAGATACTTCTTTAAGAAGAGATGGAACTTTGAAGCTTGGAAATGAAGATGAACTTGACATCAGTGGTAGAAATGGTAAGCATCTTTATTAGGGCCTCCCGAAGCATCACGTCATTAAAATCCGTTCAAAAATCAATGACATGGTAATTCGGGAGCTTTCAAGTTGTATTTCAGTAATTGTGAATTCGAGCTATGTTTATTTTCTTGAGGCACCCTGTATACATGTTTTTAATTTCCATTCCCTGTCTGTGTGTCAACGAGAACTGTCAATCTTTGTTTGTAGTCAAAGAGAACATCATAAAATTTTATTGAGTAAACAATTTTATTTCTAATTATGTTATATTCTTAACATGGAAGATGTAGGTCGCGGTAAAAAAATATTTCAACGTGCTTGTGCCAACTGCCATACCGTAGAAGCCACTGACATCAGTAAAATGGGCCCAAATTTGCATGGATTGTTTGGTAGACAATCCAAATTCAAGATTAAAAGTGATATTGGTGAGGTGAATGGTAACAAGCCTGTTGTTTGGACTGCGGAAACACTGAGCATTTTTCTTTCGGATCCGAAACATCATATTCCAGGAAAAAAAATTTTATTCTTTGGCCTCAAGACCACACAAGATAGAACTGATGTAATTGCGTATTTACGGGAAGCTACTAAATAGTTTATTCACGTCAGTGATTATTATTATTTCGGCTTGCTAGAGATTATTAAATACGATGTTAATTGCTCTATTGTATCTAATTTTTACTTAGAGAAATTTAAATTGTGAATTTGTCGAGTAGAAAAAAGGAAAATATAAAAATACAGCATGTTTCTGAAAGAATTCATAAAGTTCTTTGTTATTTACAGACGAAATACCAAATGATGCATCAACGGAGAAGGACCTTACAGAAACCATAAGTGACTATCTCACACACCAGAAAGAAAATTCTGAAGACAACATTGTCGACAACCACGTAGACATATCTGACGCAACAAACGCAGACGTGCTAGAAGAAATGACCGAGCATTTTAATAAATTGGAAGCAACTCCAAACCAGCAGAAGGAGTCGAGCACTCCGCCTCCGAGTCCCACGGATTTCAAGAACGAATCCCACTTTAATCAAAAAGGTAAGTCCCTTTGCATTTTGGGATTTTTTGCGTTTTTTCAGTTTTTTTTTGTTTTTATTTTAATAAATGGGATTTTTTATGTGTGCTAATGATTTTTAACACTTGCGGAGTTAAAATTTATTTAGCAATGATATTCAGATATTAGCAACGATTTTATACAGCCGTGCAGATGGATGTCATACATTTATCATATAAAAAAGGAAAGATCTTATCTGAGTGTCCAGAAAGTTGTTATTTTAGCCTCCTTTTTTATATTTTTATTATTGTATGATGACTTGTAAAAAAATAACTCTTTGCGAATCAAATAAAACCGTTTGGAGATTTTTCTGCACTCTCTGTATATCATAATATGTCTGAATGTTATTTATGTGTCATAGTGACTCACGAATTGATACAATCACATTATTCTCATGATATACTGGGACGTTTCTATAACAATTTGCTAGCACAACTAACACCCATAATCATGCCCATTTTAATAGCCAGCTAATATAATTTTTCCGCTACAATTTTTCGTTTCTTCATTGGCGCTGTTATTCTTTAGTTGCTTCTTTGGGTTTTGGATTACATAGTCACGCACATTTTTTCACAACTTAGTTATGCAGTACTAACATAGCGGTAGGTTAGAAAGACATCAGTAGAATGTACTTTAATCGTTTCGTATCAAATCAAAAGTGTCAGAACCGTCGGAGACTTTCGTAAAAGAAGAGCGGCGAACTGAAATCGCTGCGTCGACACCAATCAAACCCCCCGACCCCATTGAAGAACTGAAACGAAAAGTGAACGAGACGCTAACATTCCTGCACCAAGAGCGTAACGACTTCTTGCCCGACGATGACATCATCATTCCCAGTAGAAAAGACGATCACGTCTCTAAAGAAATCGATTTGGACAGTATAAAGACCATCGAGAGCAAAAGGAATTCGATAAAGCGCAAAACCAACGAAAACGAAAACATCGTCAACAACGTTCGTAGCATAGTCGAAGCTGAAATCTCTGAAGTGATTAAACCCCTAGAGACTTTGAACAACATCCAGAATGATGTGACCCCCAAAACAGAAACACCAACAGATCAATACGAAAGTGAAGAAGTCAACTTTAACGATACCATTGTTAATCACATAAGAAACGTTGCAGAAACGGAAATCACCGAAGTCATTAAAGAAGCTGAGAACACAATAAATTCCATGAACGTTCCAAATAAATTAAATTCAAACGCCAACGTTATCAAAGAACAAGATTTTATTACAACTTCAGAAGGTACGACTCCGGACGATTCGCTAATAACAGTCCAAGAAGAAGCTTTTAAATTTTTGGAGACTGAAGCTTCTAGTCCCATACAAAAGCCGGATTCTTTCGAATTTATTAAAGCCGAAAGTCAGTTCTCATCGTCCGATCTGTCTAAAAGCGTGACATTCGCCACCTGTGAATCACCCACCAAATTAAGCCCGACGAAAACCAGCAGCATCCCTTTGCCAAAACCCAGGCAGAAAGAATCACAGAAAATCGAAAAGGAAAAAGACATCGATACGTTGTTTTCGATCGATAACGATCGCGATTTCGTCTCGCCAATCGAAAGTGAGATACTCAGTAAAATCCCGATTTCGGCCAAGGGCGGCAAAGTCAAAACGATCAAGAAACATTCGAAAGATCCCCTGAAAGAATTCGTCAAGTTGACCCAAGACGTGAATTGGGATGATGAAGCGGACGCAACTGTGAATCCCATCGTGAAAACTACGGTCACGAAAATAACGTCGGAATCGTTACCTGAAAGTGTAAAAAGCAAAATTCCGGTGTACCATAACAACAACGAGCAAAATCCCCAAAGCGATCGCTCGCTCGATAAATCAGATCTTTCCCTAAAAAGCAAAATCCCCGTATTGGTCACCGAAACGACGAGGATCGTTAGTCCCGAGAGTATACACGTCGAAAGAACGATCATATCTCCGAATCAGATCGTAGATACGACCTTGGTGTCGCCTGGATCTGATAAGACGAAAGCATCTACGAAAAGTAGTACGATTGATTCAGATTCTGATACTGATAGTAGGCGAAGTCCACCTTTGAAGGGGATTCTGAAGAAGACCAGCATTAGGACGATTGGTAGTTCTAGTGGATCAGATATTGCTCTGCATGAAGGTGGAGCGGAACTGAGCGATGATGATTCAGGTATGTCTTATTTCGAAGATCTTTTCATCTTTTAGGTTTTTAGAAATTTGCGGATGCATTTCTTATTTGAAATAGTAAAGTACACAGTATAAGAGAGATACAAACCAATGTACCGTATGTTTAGTCTTGTGTTGGAAATTCGATTGACTGTAGAAAAAACTCTACTCCTCGCGAAACTTCTACTATTTAGGTATATTATGAGACATAATTTTTATTTTATTTTAGAATAAAGCCTTTTTTTGAAGATTCAAACAAACCATCGCATTGGTTTGTAACTATATAACCGTAGCTATTGAATTAATTAAACAATTTTAGCAAAATGTGTGTTTAATCATCAATAATATATTAGTTCTTGTTTATATTTATTCTGTTGATTTCATTATTGTTTTCTTTTAAGATTGGTTTATTTTTATTATATTAGTTTCATGAATTGAAGGTTACTGAATAAATCATACACTAAGGTGATTTAAATGCATCCGTAAATTTTTTAATAGATTGTAAAGAGCTTTCCCATCTTTCCTCTTTGCTTAGCAGCTGCTTTCGTAAAAGCTAGATTAAGTTAATGATGAGAATATTAATTCATTTTTCAGCCATATACCTAATGATGTATTTAATTCTTGAAAGCTAGAGCATGCTTAAATGATATAGTTTGTCATGCCGTGTCGTCTCTGTCTTGCAACTCTTAGTCTTAGTAGTCACTCTAACCATTTTTAATTGACGTTATTAATTTACGAACCTAACTTACATTAACAATTAACTTCGCGCCTGGAAATTTGTACGAGTTTAGTGTTGATTAAAAATGGTTTTTGAACGAATAATTTATCTAACAGAATGTTATTGCCTAGCATCAAAAATCCTAGATACCTGGCATGTTGTTTCCTGTCTGTTGTGGTCGTTTGTCGCATTGGCCACTAGCATGATCGTGCTGGCACTACTCGCACAATAATGGTATGCAACACTGCAGTATATCTATGCCACTATGTCATTCTAAACATTACATGTCAATTAGATTAGAAATGATTTCATGTGCCCCGACGTATCATATTCGATTCTTCACTTCGAAAGTCGCAATCTATTCTAGTACCAAAGTATTAAATACAGAAAAGTTAGGTAAACGTCGTGTTAAGTTAACCAAAAACGCTAAGTTAATATTATTTGTTGCTCTACAGGGTGTTGTGTGATATCCTTGGACTACAAAATAATTTACATTATTTACATTTTCACAACTGATTGTCGGAGATTTTTTAAAGTAGGTTTAATGTGAGTGTTTTAATTAATAACTTGCAGACCTAGAAGGTTTCGTGTTCATTAATTAAATGTACAGCTCAGTTTTTTTTTTAATTTGTTGATCATTTTAGTTGTATATTCAAATGTTGTATTATATACATTACAATAATATATTAATTGTAAAGTCAGCAATATATACGTTTTCATGAAAGTATTGAATTGATAGAGGTACCAACCATTTGGCGGAAAAAATAGGCTAGGCTTTTTTAAAATCCAATTTGAAGACAACTTAAGTAAGTCACTGTTGCTTTCCATGAAACCCTGTCGCAGTCTATTCTAATGTTTTTTTTTCGATAACGTGGTATTTTTGTGTCTCTTCTAAAATCTTAAATCTTTAAATCTCGCACCTATATTTTTTAATAATCCAATTTCATACTAATTCAATACAAAAAAAGACTTACGATTTTCAATAACATCTACAATTATTAAAGTGAGGCATGATGTTAATCAAACACAAAAATTATACATGTGCTTGCACTTAACTTGACTCTCTGTATGCAAAGAACTAAGCTTGTTGCTTGCATTTACTTTTTGCTTGTGCTTTAATTATAATGAAACACTTAAATGTTGAAACCGGTCCAAGTTCTTTTCGTACAGATGTGAGCATGTTTTTTTTTAACATCTCATGTACGTTCAATATTTTTATCGCACAGTATAAAGCGTGTTTAAGTTAGGTGACTTAATCGAGTGTTGGTTTCTTCTCTGTCACAGAAGGTTTCTACCAAAACGAACCGCAGTTTTACGAGACGACAACCGAAGAGATTGATCCTGCGACAGGAGCAAAGTAAGTAGCTGCGAAAATTCATAAAAATCCTAATTGTTATTAATTCGCAGAATAACTAGGACTATTCGAACGGAAATTCAATCTCGTTCTCAATCGTTCACGTCACCGGGATACGACGAGCACGAATCGATGCAAAACGTCTTGGATCAGTTCATGGCGAAAGAGCGAAACTTCCAGTAGTTTTAAGGGCAGACTATTTTACAAATTTTATCTTATAAACGCATTTGGGTTTGCTTGGAGACTTCAGTTTTGTGATGTGACGTACCTTCTTACAGTTTTTGGAAGACTGAAGCAAGGCAAACTATTTTTTTCAAAAAAAAAAAAAAACATTTTTACCCAGTGAATTTGTTTCTTAATTAATTAGAAAAAAATCATGTAATGATTAAATTTTTGTAGAAAAGTATTAAGTGATTTTTTTTTGGTAATTTTGTCGAAGTGTTCTAATACTTGACCAATAATAGGTAGAAGCAAAGAATTGTGAATTTTAAACGTTACAAATCATATTTATTGTAAGTACTATGTAATGTATAAAACTATTTTAAAACGTAAAAATTAATAATACATATTTTCATTCCTACGACAAAAAATGTATACATATAAATGAACACAAAGGGCTTGGAATAGAGGTGCGCGCAAACTTGGGATTTCATTCGTTGACTTTCCGGCAATTTCGTTTCAGCCTTTCATAGTGCCTAGATATTTACTGCGAGCTTTCGTTGAATAAAACAAATTTCGGTAATTTTTGAGTCGACCCGACATACTTAAAAATGTGCGAAGATCTTTTCCGGAATCGGTGCGAGCGTATCTATTCTCTTTTTATCTTGGTACTAAAAACTTTTCCGTCACAGTTGTTAAATTGTGAAATTTTATTAAGGTTGTATTTCTATAGATTCTAATATATTTAAATTAATATATAAATATATCTATGCTTGATATTATATCTCAATTTGAAATGAAATAAAATACTGTAGAAAGTTATGGTTGCTTATAGAAATATTGTTTGAAAAAAAAATACATGTGTGTGGATAAGTTGTGTGTGTTTTCTTTTAATTGATCCTTATCTTTTCTTTATCCCTACATTGTGTGTTTCAATTTAAATTTCTGAATCTCTTTAAAAGAAAAGAGAACATTGATACGCATGTGCAAGGTAAGTACAGATTTGTCCAATATTTTTCTATATTCACGTTTAATCATACTAATATTAATTAATTAAGAATTTAATAAGCAGAGGGGTCCTGACTATAATAAATACGATTACTAACTCTATTATATTAAAATAGATGAATGGGCTACAGGTTACAATAATGTTAATTTTAAAGTTAAAAGAATTAATTTTTTTTTGTTATGCTATTACTAAAGGCCGGATTTAAGTGTATGAGTTTTCACTCCACAATTCGTATGCACAAAGAGCTGAATCATGACCTAAAACTGCACCTAAATCCGTGCTTTAGCTATTATACATGTTAAAATCAACTATATACACTCACCAGCACAAAAAGCGACTCACTTTGAGGTTTGTGTAATTCATTGCAACAATAATTTTTTTAATATAATTTTAGACTGATAATTGTTATTTATAGTTTTCTTGGTTGATGTACATCAAATAAGGCCAAAAATAAATAAAACAAACAAGATTTTAATAAAAGTAATAAAAGCTGCAAAATTGATGAAATTGTAACTTAAAGAAAAATGCAAAATTTCAATCTTCCTAATTAATGAATATCGAGTATCGCTTCCACGAGTCTGTATTACAGCCTGCATACGTTGTGGCATCGACTCCACCAAGTGCCTAATCGCTAAATTGTCAAGTTGATCCCATTCTTACTGAAGCCCCAATGATAATTCTTCTAGGGTAGCTGGGGCGGGGACGCGAGCTTTAATATTCCTTCCTAACATGTCCCAGACATGTTCGATGGGATTCATGTCGGTATTTCTCGAGGGCCACTGCATTCGGTTAACACCAACAGCGTCAAGAAATTCATTAACAACTCTGACACATGTGGCCGTGCATTATCATGCATCAACATAAAATTGTCGCCAATAAAAGGGGCAAAGGGTATCACATGATCTTGAAGAACATTTTCAATGTACCTCTGAGCGTTAATAACTCCCATATTTATTACAACAAGGTCTGTACGTGCGTTCGCAGAATTACCACCCCACACCATAATCGATCCTTCGTTGAAAGATAGGCTGGAAATAATATTACATTGAGTATACCGTTCGCCGGTCCTTCTCCACATTCTCCACGACCATCTGGCGCTCGTAGGCAGAAGCGGGACTCATCAGTGAAGAGTACTTGACTCCACTGCCCCATATTCCAATGAACATGTTTACGAGTAAATGCAAGTCTGCTTACTCTATGCTGTATGTTAAGCGCTGGGCCATGTGCAGGTCTTCTTGCCATTAAATTAGCTTCATTAAATCGTCTTCTGATCGTTCTGTCACTTACAGGCACATCTCGAACTTCTGCAAGGCGATTTCTGGCTTGAACAGCAGCCAAATTCCTGTTGCGAAGAATGGTTAGGATAAGAAAATGGTCATCTCTAGCGCTTTTGTCATCTTTGACGACCTATTCCAGGGCGTCGATTGTAAGATTCAGTTTCCAAGAATTGCCTCCACGTTCTGGAGACACATGATTGAGAAGTTCCAAGAACTTGTGCAACGTAACGTTGAGACCGACCATCCTGAATCAAAGCAATTACTCTTGCTGCATCCACTGCATTAGTAGCCATGAAAACAACTTATTAATGACAAAATGTAAAAAAATTATTAAATTAAGTCGTTAGGAAACGTTTGGAAAATCAGCTGCAACACAATATTGACAATGGCGTAGATACTTTCAATAATTTATTTAAACTAAAGAATTTATTACCATGATGATCATGGCTTTCCCGATTATTGAAAATGTCCTATTCACCGATGAGCAGAAAAAAATGGACAAAAAGTGTCCTCAGATAATTTATTTAAAAAAATAATAGTGAGTCGCTTTTTGTGCCGGTGAGTGTATTTACTGACAAATAAAACAATGAACATGGAATCTGCAAAACCAAATGAGTTAATCAATTATTTTTGACTAATACAAGTTAACATATGCACCAGTCCTAACAGTTTAGTGTATCAGTGGGCTACAATTGTTTCCCAATTAGTTGGTTGAGTGAATGCAATCATTTTCTAATTAAATTTCAGTTGGCTCGAATTCTAGCCTCTGTGACGGACCAATTTGTAATGGACCACCTCGGGCACACATGCATATTGAAATATTTATCCCTGCATTTCCGGTCCAGGAAAAAACCATCCAAGCGATTATGGAAAAAATTTAGAAAATAGCACTTTCATTTAGTGGTTGTAAATCAATTTCATTGCTATGTGTTACCTTCATTTATAAAGAAGGTCTTTAAATAAAGGCAGAAAAGTATTCATTTTCAAATTACTTTTGTTTCATATTACAGTTATTTGATTTAAATCTAATAAATAAATAATCTTCATTATTTTTTTGTGGTAGTGAATAAGCACATTAGTTATTATATTACAAATACAAACTGGTATGGTTACAGACAGACGTGAGTTATATAAAAAAAAAAACGAAATGAAAGTAAATCAGCAGTTAATAATTATATGTTCAGACTAGAAAATAGAGTTGTTTATATTTCGTTATCTTGTCGGGTGGCTGAGTAATTCCAGAAGAGATAACGGACGTGAATGGGATTTGAATGGACTGGATATTCTCGTTTGTAGTAGGTGGTCCTGAGATTGGCAGTTCTATATTAGTATTTGGAATGTGACCAGATTATAGATCTCGGATATATTAAATGACCCGCTCCTTGTTAAGGCTAAATTTTCGTGCTTGATGAAACGATAAGATGCTTTGAGGCCAGCAATTATGCTGCTTAATTAAACGTTTCTTTCTTTCAGGTTTTTTTTTTGCCGGGTACGATTGACCATAAGTATTTGTTAATCAGATTAATAAATATTTGTCTAATCTGTGAGATTAGAATCGTTATTTTTTGTAAATTTTACTTTAAGTTTCATTGTTTGGATAATAAATAATAATGAGTTATGCTTTGTAAATTTCCTCTTCCAGTGTGATTGAAATGCAGACGTGGCAAATTGAACACTGGAAAATTAACTTGCTGACAAGTCGGCTCTCACATTTCGACACTTCATAATTATTATTTCAATATCGTTTTCACATAATTTGACAATAAAAGCCGAAGGATTCGCATCGATGCGACGTGTGGATTTTGCAATCCAAAAATAAACGTTATGAATGAAAGATTTAAATATCTGCGATGCATGATGGTCTCGGCAGTGAACAATTTTACGTGTAATTTCTTTTATGTTCCTTCCACTTCAGTCCATAAAAATTAAATCAAGTTTCCGTCTGCTGTAATTATTTTATGTGGCCGCATTGTTCCAGTGGACCGAATTACTTCAGATCACGTATCTGTTCCTTAACGTCTCCGAATCAAACTCACGTATTGTCGTAATGAGCACGGCGATATGAGATTATTAAAATCCCAATCTAAAGGACGGGTATTTTTGTGCGGGATTGCTACCTTTATCATTAGGCATGGCCACTCATAATAATGATGATAGATTTTCGAGTGCGTCTACCGTAGAATTACGGGTAATTACTTGAAAACCTCACACATTTAACAGTTTCGAATCTATTTCGATTATTGCTGCAGCAATGCTATATGCAATATCGATTTTATTATTCAACACCATATTTTTTTTTATTAAGTTTCAGTTACATCTTTTCCTCGAATATTTCAATTTCTTTTTTAATTTTGCTTAAGATCCTCGTGCGTATTCTGAATTACACATTACTAAAATAGCTGCTGAAAATAATAGGTAGTTTCACCGCATAGCATCTGGAAGTTTGAATTTGTTATTACTATTAAAATGTAATGAACTGTGGAGCTTTCTCCTCGACGCTTTCCTTCTAATTCGAAAACTAATTTCCTGAATGCACGCCAAAAAGCTTCAAGGTGGTATTAAGCTGCGCTTTATCTGTGATATTTTAATGCGCGGACGTAGGAATAAGAATGTTGTGAGGAGGAGGTGTTTCAAATTCTGCATGCATCTCGGACTGTAGTTTTGCTATGCGACCTGAATATTTTCATGCATTTATACGAGATCATCAAAATTTACTTCCACACGCAAACCTATTCATTGCTAAGGAAAAAAAATCATAAGTTTACATCATTAAATATGATTGGTTCCGTTTATTTGGACTTAAACACTACATGGAATTTCAATGTGCATATTACAACACGTATGACAATGAACTGCGTTAATATTAGGTGACTTCTGCACACTGGATATATGCACACATAGTATTCAAATTAAGCAAACATTGCAGTGCACGTTGCATGAGACCTGACTGATCAAGTGAGGCAAATATGCATGCAAAGTCAAAATCCACAAGTGCGCATGCAGTGTTTGTTAACTTTAGCCTAATGTACAACATATTTATAATAAATTTAACTAATGGATACAGTTACACTTACAATAGAATGTAATTTATAAATTAAGCCCACATATTTAACGAATTAATTAATGTGTAGGGTATATTGTGCATTAGTTTATGTCGATATCAAGATATTAATGATGTAATTATTATACAATGGGTTAATTGCACCAGTGCGCCATATTGTATCATATTGCAACGTATTAGGGTTAAATCGAGCTGTATTAATGGGAAATTAGCAGCTTTCAGTTATTTCTAAGTAATGATTTATTACACCGGGATTTATAAATTTTCACTGAAGGCCCCTGTCTTCGCAACAATTACCGACGCGTTAAAATTTATTCAATTATAAATAATCACATATATTTCACGCTCGGTCTTTTTGATTAGCCGCACTTTAAAGCACCCGCAGCTATTTCATTAAAACTGCCGTCATCAACTGTATGCATCCATCCCATACTCACAAGACTTGCTGCTCTATCATTATCATTATTATTTTAATTTAAAAAGTTGTCATAAAAATGGGGCAAGTTAGGGAAGCAAATATTATCGTTATTATTTAGGCACTTATATATAAATAACTTCTACGAACACGATTAACTCTGATTATCAAAAATATAATTCTATTCGAATGTCAAAAAACTATTAATAATTTTAGTAGTTTTTTTGAAAAATTTTAAATAAATGAACAGCCACACAAAACTAAACTTTGTTTTTCTAAAATTGAAATGCTTACACAAAATAAAATGTAAATTAAATGAATCGATTTCCTGTGTGGAAACTCATTTAAAAACGCGCGTCCTGCTTTTTATAGAAAAGTTAATGTTCTGAGCGGCAACGGAAGCGGCAATTCGCTATGGATTTTTCAAAAAATGGAAGAAAATAAAAACTCGATTAAAATCACTGAAAATACCATTAATTTCAATTACGTACATTGCGCGCACAAATCGATGAACAATTTGCTAGTTTAAGCGGCGTTTTACAGAAGTGTAGCCGATAACAAATTTATACGGACGTTGGTGTTTCCGTTTGGCCTGCATTTTCACATCAATCAATTCTAACGATAATTTAAAATCTAAATTAATTCCACATAGTTTTAAGTCTGGGTTGAACTAAAACCGATGAAAATAAGCAGTCCTATAAACTCCATTTGCAAAACTTTATTATAATGACTACGATGGATGTCCTTGCAAAGAAAAAAGGAAGTAATCCGGAAATTATCTAAGCTAAGTTATTAGTGCAGCGAAACTTTAGTAGACAGATCCATGAGGTGATTATAACCAATAACACATTGCACGTTAGTGTAATTATGACGCGAGCATGTAGCCCCAAAACATAAATTTAGCCGCTTACAATGGCGAGCAATTACGAAACACACTTACAAGCACAGTTTGCTGATATACTTAAATTGGAGTGCCTCTATAAACTTTGAAGTTCATCAAGCTTAATCTGAGCTTTTGTTGTTGTATCCTTAGCTGCGTTACGTTCGTTTAGTAATTTCTGTATAAAGTTTCTATTAGCTGAGCGAAGTTTACACGTTTTCTGAGGCAGATTTGATATATAGATAAAGCGTGTGGAACACAGTTTTCTAAAACACCGAAAGCACCTAGTAACAGATGCGGATTCTGATTCTGAAAAATCCGAAATGTGTGAGAGTAGAATTAAGAAGATACTCTAGGTTATCTTAATCAAAATTTATTTTTTTAAAATAAATTAATTAGACTTTATGGAAGCAAGTGCGAAATATATTTTAATACTCTTGATGTTCTTGCAGCTTACTTGCTTGCTTTGTCACTTTTGATAAAGCAGCTAAGCACTCTGGGAATTGTAAAGGAAAGACATTTTAACTAATTAAAATTTTACGAGTAAGTTGTAACTCGACGTATCATAAAACTTCAAACAGAAATTCACCATTTTTAACTATTTTTCGATTTAGAAGGAAGCTTAATTAAAAGCTGTATCACGTTTGAGTTAGAGCTATTTAACCTACGGATGACCAGGTTGGGTCATTTTGTGACTCCATTACTTATTTTATTGTTATAGTTTAGTAAGCTTTTAGTCTTAGAGTTTCATATGTTTTTTTAGCTGAGTTTCTTGAAATTACTCAAAGTTATAGTGAATTTATTTATTTTTTAAATGAAAACCCCATGTGGTGTCAGTGCCCTATCATGGTTTTCTAATTTTAGAATGCAATTACTCTTTTACACATGCTCGTCATTTGTCGAAACTTGCATTTATGCGTGCCCGAACATGTTGTGCTTATTTTTTACATGTGGTAGATATTCGAAACTTGCATTCAAGCATGCTCCAACATGTTTTCATTCTTGTTTTACACATTGTGGATATTAGAATCTGCGTATCTTGTTGCAACATGTTTGCTTGTTTGGGTATATATTACTGGCAGGGAAATTGTTGCTTTCAATCTCTAACACGATGGCGAGAAAATATTTTCTCAAAGTGAATTAGAAAAGTTGGCAAACGAATTATTGGATGATATTCCTGATGAAGAATTATCAGAGACTGAAGACAAGGTATTTGAAAATAATGAAAGTAAAAATGTTGACGACACTGTTGGAGAGTTGTCTGAGAATGTTGACAGCGAATCATCTTGAGACGGTGGTGATGGCATGAACATTATATTGACCAAAGATGGTACCAGGTGATCAAGAAACAAACCATCTGTTAGGGAGCGCCCCGCAAGAAATATTTTGGTCAAGAAATCTGGACTTATGAATTATAATGAAAACATTACAACACCCACGGAAGCATTCGAATTATTCCTAAGCGAAGATATTTTAGATCTGATAATTCAAGAAACTAATCGCAGAGCTGCTGCGTTGAAAGAAGATGAACGGGAAAATATAAATCGCAACGAAATGAAAGCATTTCTATGTCTGCTGTTTATTGCTGGATTTCTCAAAGCGTGTCAGGAACCCATTCTTGAATTATGGAGTCATCGAAATCCTGCGTAAATCCAACGTATGATTTTTGCTCTAACGATGTCAAGAAACAGAATGAAAGAATTACTTAGATTTTTAGATTTAACAATCAAGATATGCGATTAGAAAGGCGACAAAAATGTAAATTAGCACTTTTTGAGGATATATGGAATATGTTTGTTTTTAATTGCAGGAAAGCTTACATTCCTAGTGGAAACGTTTGTGTTGACAGCTTCTTCCATTCCGTGGCAGATGTCTATTCAGAGTGTACATCAAGTCCAAACTAGCCAGATATGGAATAAAAATATGGACATAGTGTGATGTAGAAAATTCATATTGTGGGAATAAGCAAATCTACACAGAAATGATAAACAACACATCAGAAAAGAATAGAGTAAAATAGTTGTTTTAGATTTGGTGGAAGGTTTGTCTTCCGGTTATGGGGTTATTACTGATAACTTTTTTTACATTCCTAGGTCTTGTAGAATAAGGAAAAACTTTGACCGGAACATTGCATCAAAATCGGATGGAAGTTCCTTCAGAATTCCGACCTAATAGAAATCGTGCACAACATTCAACGGACGCTGTGATTTTTAAGGACTGTTATGATGATTTTCTATGTCCCAAAAAAAATAGAAGTGTAGTCTTGGTATCTACGCAACATTTTGACTTAGATATATCCAATGAAACTAACGATTTCAAACAACAAGTTATACTTGACTATAATAAATGAGGCGTAGATTCTTTGGACCGCAAAGTGGGAGAAGATACATTTTCATTTACTAAGCGTTGGCCATTAGTTTTGTTCTTCCACATCATAGATTTGGCAACCATCAATGAATATATTCTCTTTACGAGCAAATACTAAGATTACAAGAAAGGTAAAATATTCAAAAGGCGATTCTTCCTTGAAGGTTTGGGAATGGCATTAGTAAAACCTCTAATCGCTCAACGGCCTCAAAAACGTTTGCCTAAATACATACATAAAAAACGCCATGACAATGATTTTGGGCACTGAAGTTATCGAAAATGAACAAGAATTGAACACGCCAAATGAAAATGTGGAAAATGTTACAACACGAGATCGTTGTGTCATATGTCCCAGAAATTTAGATAAGGAAACAACAAATAAATTGACAAATGTCGTAAGTTTATTTGCAAGAACCACATTACAGTAGTGAAATTAAAGATATGTACGTCATGCAACGCAAAAAATAACTAATTTTATCTATGTGAACATTTAATTTCTATTTGCAATTTATTGTATACGTTTGAATTTGAATTCTCTGTTTCTAAAAAAAAAATTTTTACTTAGCAATGGATAGGTTTTTTTTATGACGTATTAACAGTTTATTATTATAATAAATATTTTTTTTAAATATCTGTTTTATTACATATTATTATGCCGATTTATTTATTAAAACTTTGTGGGGTCACTAAGTTACCCCACCTGGTCTTTTGTGCTTCATATTTCACCTGGTCATCCGAAGGTTAATTAAGTGACAGTGTTCTAGAGCAGACAACAATAGCAACATCGAGATATTTATAAAGGGAAGAGATGCAATGGGGCTTAAGAGTAAAGGAAAGAAATAGTAAGGTGAAGAACATCAAAATGTTAAAAACTAATTCTGCCACATAAAAATTTTTGGGATAAATTATTGTTATTCCTCTAGTCGGTCTTACAATTTGGATAAACTTTTACCTAAAAAGTTGTAATGTTTAACAAACTAATACTGGGTTTCACAAAAGTCAATTAAACTCAATCATTGCTTAAGAATAATCATTCCTATATCTTCAGCACATGTAACCATAGCAACGTTTACTTTTAACCCATGAGTAAATTTAAGTAACGTTTGTGAAATCCACCATTAGTGTTATTGCTATCTTTTCCCGATTAAAATGCGTCTAAAAGTAAATGTTAAAGAAAAAGGTGAAATAATTTTACTCCAACAAGGATAAGCTTAACTCCTCTTTAACACCATACAATAAACATATTATCCATAAATCATTAAGTTTCTTTAAATAATAAAATATTCTATCTACATTGACGAAAGTCATCACCCTATATAATCCAAAAAAGTAAGAATATTTTTCATAATGTGTTAGTTCACACTTATTTACTTTTCATCTACTGGTAAATTTTTTTGTATGAGGTAAGGGATTGACTGACTACCAAGTGAGTGAATGCTTGCCTTATAATGGAACCGTCATTTTATATTTATTTGCGCATTAAATATAATTGCAACAAAAAAGAACAAGATATAGTGATGTAATAACAAGTTTAATAACAAGTGGCATTTTTTACCGGAAACTGAATGGGTGTAAACATGTTAATGTAAAAGTAGCAAAGGCTTTCATCGCTTTTTGGTCGCCGTGCAATGGGCGGAATTTGGGGACCATCACCAAAAGCTGTCCTATGGTTGTACATTGCCGTAATTAGGCCCATGCTTTGCTATGGAGCGTTGGTCTGGTGGCCCTGAGCTCGACTATCGACAACAGCATCGGAGCTTTCTCACGCACGAAGGCTGGCATGCATGAGTGCTACCGGTGCGATGAAATCCACCCCTTCCGCCATCTTGGCCTCCCTCCACTGAACATATATGTGGAGAAGATGGCACTGGGATCAGCCTTAGGGCTGCGGTCAAAAAAGGTAAAGTAAAGGTATCGGAGGTAAACACCACCTCATCCTGGAGGATGAAAATCCTCTTTTTGGGGCAGTGGTCGATTCCATCGCACCTACATATTTATTCAAGAAGCACTTCAAACGTTTTCTTGAACGCTGAAGATGCACCCAAACCGATATATCCATCTTCACTGATGGATCTAAGACTTTGGAAGGAACAGGCGCAGGAATTTTCTCAGACGACCTATACCTTCACATGAGCATAGCACTTGGCCAACTGACAACTGTTTTCCAAGCAGAACTAGTAGCCATTATAGAAGGTGCAAGAGCAATTCTGGATCGGGGTATTGCAAATTAAACAAACATATGCAACGCATTGGTTTAGCAGACAGCCCAATTTGTAGAGGTTGTAACTTACAGGAAGAAACAGGTGAGTATATTTTCTGTGATTGCCCTGCACTCGCCTCGTTCAGAGGTCCCATGATAGGGGTGTTCTGACCTGACATGGCTGGAATTCGCAGTGCCCTTCTATCGGACGTTCTTGGCTTCATCGAAAGAGTGGATGGCTCGAAGAATGCTGACAGTCAAACACTGCTGAACATGGGGGTAGTACAATGGGCCCAATTGTGGCCTAAGTGCATGTGAATTCTTATTCACCCCCCTCAACAATTCAGAATCCAGAAACAAGTGGTACCATAGATGATACAAGCTTTGCTTACCGGGGAATGTTGACAAGACCTTATGAACATCCTTATTCCACTTCCTCCAGATAAGCTTAATATTCTAGCGCAATAAGGAATTCAATTATTTCTTCACAAAAGGACAAGGGATAAAATATGTAATATTAAAAAACGTGCATTCCTCTCTTTGGAGTTAAGATACAAGTGACTGCCCCAGTAGTAAAGATTCTTTCATTTTCTGGATAATAATAAATCCTTTAAGGATAGAAATGCCTGA
Organism: Serrognathus titanus; assembly: GCA_039766575.1. Classification (NCBI taxonomy): domain Eukaryota; kingdom Metazoa; phylum Arthropoda; class Insecta; order Coleoptera; family Lucanidae; genus Serrognathus; species Serrognathus titanus. Next base: position 6,152,891 of record CM077911.1, read on the forward strand.
CACTTTCTGGATAATAGTAATTCCTTTAGCGATATAAACTACTATCTTAAAAGTGAAGTCTCTCTCTTTTCTTGGATAATACTAACTCTTTAAAAGATAGAAATAACTACCACAAGGATTAAAATGTCACCTTTGAAAACAGCATTAACATTTTTTAAAGTTAAACGTCCTAACTCCGTTTATTTTAACACCAGAAACGGATGGACGCGAGGGAAACCCGAAAAGGAGTTAAAAAAGTGTTATAATTAACTCCAGATTTTTATGTGTGTACTGAGTTAATTAAAAACTGTATAATATCATATTAGAGTAAATGAAAAGTTTCCATTTAATTCGGCATTTATTCTTTAGAAAAATCTACTGTGAGAGACTGATAAATTAAATAACATAAAAAGAATCTATTGCGAGCTTTTTAATGAAGTTTCGCATTGTGAATAATTATTTCGCAAATTCCACTTCGAACACGTATTTCCTTGAATTTGCACGGGAAAACTAAATTTCCTAATTGGAATTTTAGTTCATATTTTCGTAATTGGCCAAATTTACGCGTTAATATCGCTCTGAAAGCTAAGCAGCAAGCAGCACCATATTAACCGCTGCCGGTACGTGATCGTACGGGAAAGTTTGCGCCGTAAATTACGAGTTAAATCGTTTTCGAAACCGATCGCAAAACTAACATCCTTCAGTGCATTTCGCCGCGGCCGAGATGCATTTATCCGAGCACGTTAATATTCGCGACTGAGTACACTCAGGAAATAAGAATCGTAAGTTACGGAATAAACGGATTGTGCGGCCTCGAATAAAACAGTCGCTACTAATCCTTGCGATAGAGCGAGATTGACGTACGTGAAGAGGACTTCATCGTAGTGTGTTTCTCGGGACTAACATTTATCTGGGTAATTTGTCCTCTAGTCTCGAGCTCGCTTCGTTGTATCGCACTGTGTAATTCTCCGAGGCATTCAAGCACTTGTATCTTTTGCACGAGAGCGTGTACATAATGTATCAAATTAATGAAATAGTTTAGCGCATAATCTTTATTAATTAGAGGCCATTTAGAAACAATGGCGTTTACTCCCTCTCCTGCATTTGAAATATTTGTTTAGAATAACTGATGTAATTCTACTCAAAAATAAGTAAGTTATTAACAGTGCAATTGCACTCTGAATTAATGCTAATTATGGATTGGTCTCCACAAATCATCGACCACGCAACAGACAAAATGCTTCATATGCAATCAGGAATGCAAATTAAATGGTAATCGACCTGTTCTGGATTCAACTTAAACAGCAAAGGATGAGACAATTGATATATGAGTATCATGGGGTAAAGTGATTCGATGAAAGCGTTTCATTAGGTATTAAAGTACTACTGACTATAAATAATCATTTAGAAAACATTGTAGTAATCTTAATCAAGGAACAATCACGAATAAAAACTTAATGAAAAGAACAAAAAGAGATTCTTTTTCAGTTCTATTCTTTAATATTGGGTGATACAAACGTATAAAGTAAGTGAAAAACACAAACCGTTTTTTTTCCACGTTCAGTTATACTAATGAAAAGTCTGTCGGATATTTAAAGAGAAACACTGCGGAAAAAGTAATCATATGATATGATTACTTTTTCCGCTGCTTTAGAAGGCAACTATAAACTAAAATAAATAGAATACATTTGAAATTTCTATATTCCAGGAGATTTACTGCTCCATAACAAAAATATATTTTTCCTGTTGATAACTGGGAAAGCCGCACACCCCCCGCTTGTTTTCGTATGAAATCTGCGCATGCTGTAGGAGCGCATCCTCTCGCCCCGGTTTCCCGTATCCTTTCATAATCCCAGCCACTTCCGTTTCCATTTCCTCATCTCATCCGTTACCTGAGCTAATTCACCTCCGCGATCTAACATATTCTCTCATGAAGTTCTCGTTTCGTGTAATAAGAAACACGAGCTGCTACTAGTTCCTTATGACAATGCCGATGACTAACATATTAAATAGTAGAAAATTAGGCTTATTTAAGAAGGTCCTACCTTCTCAAGTCCTACCAAAAATTAAAATGTCATTGTTCACGAGAGATAGAGCAAAAATGTCGATGTGTGCCAATAGGATTTATTTTATCATTTGCTATTAAAATCTCCACATGTTAACCAAATGCAAACAACAATTTCTTCGTCTATTGTTTCCTCATATATAAATATCTACAAGAATACATAACTCCCGTTTTCTTGCCTCATTATTTATGTACGTAAATAAATAAATAAATACCTGAACATGAATCAGATACATGAAACTTACGACTCCATTGTCTTTCCGTCGCCTAAATAAAACAGAACAAGAAAACTATTTTCGTTGCAATGTAACAAATGTTCACCAACTAAATATTAATCAACTTTTTTTATTATATAAAATTCAATTGTCAGTAGAAACATGCAGGTTTTTCTTTTTTGTATTCCGGATGTATAAACACATTTTACCGACGCAGGTTTATGATACACTTTAGTTTATTAATTTTCTCCACCCACGCACGTGTTTTTTATGTACCGTTCGCACCTTCAGGCTGATTAATTATTTCATGTGCACCGTGAATAAAACAATCAAAACTAGATGCCCAGGCAATATGAATAAATAAGTGCGGAGGAAATAATACAATGAATACAAAAATTATAATATTGCAATTTACGTGGAATAATAAATTTTAATTTACATGCATTTTAATTAATATTGCGAGTGCTTTTTAATCAATACAGCTTTTACATGTATGTACACACATAAAAATCTGGAGTTAATAGTAACACTTTTTCAATTTCTTTATGGTATTCCCTCGCGTCGGCTCTTTCTGGTGTTAAAATAACAGAGATAGGACGTTTAACTTTAAGAGGTGTTAATGTTTTCTTCAAAAGTAGCATTTTCATTCTTGCGGTTGTTATTTGTACCTTTCAAGGAGTTATTATCCAGGAAAAGAGAAAGACTTAACTTCTGAGGCAGTAGTTTATGTCCTTGAAGTGTCCAGAAAGTGTCAAGCATACCTATTCTTAAAGGAGTTAGTATATCCAAAAAATTGAAAGAATCTTCACGGTTGGGGCAGTCAACTGTGTCTTAACTTATATTTTAACCAGGGTTGATAAAAATCATGATTTTTTTAAAAAAACAATAAAATCCACGATTTTTTCTTAAACAGTCACGATTTTTTTGATTTTTATTGTTTTTTTTTAACTTTTGTTATCTTCTCACATAGAAAATGCAATAATTGACATTAACAATAACGAATAATTGAAAATAACAATAACCCTGCGTTCATCGCAGTTGGTAGTCACTAGTCATAACTTTTAACGTGAATGTCAGTCAACCCATTCCCTCATACATTAGAATTTACCAAGTGACGAAAAGTAAATTATTGGAAAGCATTTTAATTTTTTTGGATTAAATACAGAGATGACTTTCGTCAACGCAGATAGAATATTTTATTATTTAGTAAAGTTCTTATTGAATTAACGAATTATGGATACTATGTTCACTGTACGATGTTAAACAGGAATTGAGGTTATCCTTGTTGGATTAAAATTATTTCACCTTTTTTTTTACTTATTTCTAGACGTATCTGAATCGTGAAAAGCCAACAATAACACTAAATTTGTTAAACATTACAACTTTTCAGATAAAATTCCATCCATATTGTAACATCGATTATTATAAGAATAACAATTCATCCTAATTTTTTTAATGCTCTTAATACATTGTGTATTGTACTACATACTTTTAAATCATTGCTCGAAGTTGTATATTTTAGGTCCATATAATTATAATTTTTCACAGTTCATAATAATAAATGAATTCAGTGCATCATATGCTAATGTATTGATATATATGTACACTGTACAAAAAATAAATAAATATAAATTATACATTGTACATAATTACTTTTGAATAATTGCTTTCAATGACAGAAACACGAATACTTTAGTTTCTGACTACTACATAAATTTCAAGAAAATATTGCAATTAAAACAGCGGCCTAATTTGGTATGACGACCAAAACATTAATTCCCTTACAATATGCATACGTAGTCGAGGAAAAATTTATTAGAAATGCGTTTACAATCGCAAAATGTCAGCATTATTTACGATAGTGCGGAATTAATTATGCACGCGCAATTAATAACTGTAACAATAAAATAAACTATCAAGGATAGCCTTGGTATTTACGCCATATTAATAGCTCGCGCTATTTTATTAGATATTATCGTCGTGTCGTTCTCCATTCTCCTTCTAGAGCAGCCTTGATGGGCTCCAGATTTGTGGCCGTTATCTGACGTGTTGGAATTATTCATGTTATCGATTCTGCCCATTTTTCAATTTACGCTGCGGCATTCATTTGAATACCCATGTGCTGTTACAAAACGCTGCAATAATAACGTTTCTTTTTTTTTGAGATAGTGCCTGCAACAAAATCATTGTTGATAAGAATCATAACAACAAATTTAAAATCCATAGAAAAATATTATCTACCTTTTTTTTCTTACGTGTTTTGGAAGGAGATCTTTTTTTTTTTTGGGGGGTGGAATTTTCAAAGCGAATTATTTATCAATGCTCCTAAAATGTTGCGTGATTAATTCGTTAGATATTGAACCGTTGTAGCAGAATTTCATTAATTTATAACAAATAAGAGAATACCTGCGGACATCGATTCCTGAAATCCCATGTATATTTAAACAGGACAAAGCTGCATTTCCAGGTCGCGTCGTGGTTCAATAGCCACAAATTTCCGGACGTTATCTGGTTTCAACTTTTGTTCTGTTTGTAAGGCTGGTGAAATTCCCGTTTAGAAAATTGAAACCGTCCGGTTGAACATATTTTGTTTACAAAAAAAGAAATTCTAAATTCGTCAAAATTATTATTATTTGAAATACCAATAGGGATATTGTAACATAGAAATTGGTCAGATATAATATTAAAATTTTTTAAAATCTTTTGTGATTTTGTGAAAACAGCATTTGCACCCCTCGTGCATAAGAAAGTTCCATTGCATTCAGATCCTCTTCTGATGTACTTACACTATGACATTTACAGGCCCTTGCAGAGTACTAAGGGTGACTTTGATTAGAAATAATGACGCCCTCGACGTGTATCAAACACAAAATGCAGTGCCTGCAGATTTCATATATGTTCTTCGTCGCACTTTTAGTCGGTCATTGAGGAATCATAAACAATCATAATTCGTTTCTGAAAACTATGTTTCTTCTCTTAATCACACCGACACCGTGTCTAATGTTTGGAATGTGAGGCTTTAAGCACAGTTGTGTTATACTAACACAAAATCTTTTTCAATATTCATGGACAAATTGAATTAATAAATCTGAAACAAAGAATCCTTTATGTGTTTCAAAACGAAAAAAAGCACATTGAAATTTAAACCCCGAACCCCAACGGAATGGAAAGCACTAAAAATAGTATTTCAAATGAATGAAAGCAATTAGTTATTTAATCGATTCTGCATATTTTAGTTTAGTACATAGGCGATAATTACAGATTCGTATCCGCTCTGTAATTTATAATAGTCGGCGGTTTCTTTCGTTATCTTCCACGAGTTTATGATTGATGCTCGTTTAAAAACGTTATTTAACTCAATAATTAATTTAAATGGAATCGGCCTCACATAATCGCGAAGTGCGACAGTCGCCCGTCGCTCATTCAAGTATAATAAAATTATAACTTCATACAAAAAGTTCCGAAAGCGTAATTAATTAAGCGGGGCCGAAGTAATACTTAAAACTCGATTAAAGTAGGAAAAAATTAAAATCTTTGTCTTAATTTTCGGGCCACGAATTCAAACTTTTTGATTGATTCCTCACTCCGAAACCTCTGAAGGCGGTTTACGCTTTTAACGAGTGCGCGGAACTTTTCATGCGTAACCATTTAATGCCTTCAACGCCTCGGGAAGTTTCAGAAACACGGATTGATTTGATACTTCGTTTCATTAACTTTGAATAATTAATCCTCCTAAACGGAACTTTTTTTTTGCCAGGACTCTCTTGTTTATTTTGCTTTTACAATACGATTCAACGACACTGAAAAATTGAAGCTATTGTTGTATAAGTTGTGTATAATATCTTGAGTGGACTTTTGGCATTGTTGGTACACTTCGTTTATAAAGATCCAGTAGCAATTGAGACAGAAATGAATTGCTCTTCTTCATTTTTGTCAAGTGTCCACTTTCTCATTAATTTTTTTAACAAATTGCTTAGTTTCGAAGGTAAGGGCAAGAGGGATTCTTCTTCTTCATTAGATGCACTTCTACTGTCGCTGGTGAATTACTGAAAATCAGAAGTAATTTGTTCTAAGGTTGCTTATCTGACAGGTTCTTCAAGTCTTTCAAACCCTTTCGTTTCTGGAGGTAACATTGGGAAAAGAATGTTGATTTTTGTGATGCAATTTCTTCAGGGAAACAGTCGGCTTTTTCATTTTCCAGTTGATCTTCTGGTTGGCTAATCTCATCTTGGTTGACTTCTCTTGCATAAGGTGATTGGCTTCGGAGGTAAGCAGAAAGGAAAGCCTACTTGCGAGTTTACTTTGATGCTTGAATTAATTGGAAGAAAATAGCCGAATCTTTTGAATCTCCAGTGGAATATTGTGCGAAGCTCAATTTGTCTGAAATACTACTTGTATGTAGTTGTTAGTTCGGATTCATCTGGCATATTCTTTTTAAATAATAACCTTCCTTGAATAGCTTCTGTAAGTTGTATGTTTCTGACTTCAAAGTACGAAATTTAATTTAATATTGCGGGTAGGAATTATGCGTATACATCAAGATGAATCGAATAAACCGCTGTTTGACGTAAACTACGAGTACTAGAATCACGAAACATTTATCACGGACATCCCGTGTTCAACTCGGACCTCGTTTGTTTTCTACAAATTGCCTCGCTTTGTGAGTATTCCTGCTTCCGCACGCCCGCAGCATTCCGCCTTTGTCACTTATTCTCTTTGCCGTCATCGTCTTCTCATGGTTTTCCGTTCGGTCTGTTTACTTGGTGCTATTACGTGTTTAGAAAAAACAACGGTTTTCGTCATACATTCCCGGGCAGCACATCACATAAATAAACAACCACAGATTGCTGTTGTTCTGTAATAAGCCCAGATCTTTTCAACACGTCAGAAATTTTTAATCATTGTAAATCACGTTGTTGTAATTAATTTTCAGGTATGTAATCTTGTTAACTGGTCGTGTGCACACACGTTAATTAACGCGGACCTGTTACATGTTCATTAAAATATGGAAGATATGATTTCATTAGCTGCAAATTACTGTAATCTAAGTTGAACGCGGAGTTGACTTTACGCCGGCACTGGAATTTTAAAGTGGCATACGACCCGACATAATTTCATTCAACACTTGTTTGCACAAAGAACGCTTAAATAATGAACCATTATTTAGCATTACTCCACTCGCAAGTCGGAAATTTATAAGGATCGGTCATTTTTACGAAGAATATCCAAAGACGCGGATTTATACCAGCGGCGCATCACATAAGTTAGCATTTCCTTTATTGTTACAATCGTAAATCCGTGTGTTACTACCGCAAAGCGCATTCATATAAAACTATTAACGTCAAGGATACGGTGAACGGTATATCACGTGCGTTACAAATCATGGTCTGTAATCGAGTGTCTCATGACTTCGGGAGGAAAATAGTTTTGCGCCGTCGATAAAACCTTCGGCAGCTTCATTTACATAATGTGTTATTAAGTTATTAAACATTCCGTCTCATGTACTACGTACCTGGGCTTATATGACTAATTTACGTCGTCTCGACAGTAGCAGCAGGTTTTAGTTTTTATTCCTTGTAATGTTTCCTAATATAAACACGAGGGAACAGCGGAATCCACTTTACTTATTTAAATAACGTGAACTTATTTCAACTGGCTACGGTCATATTTTGTTGTTATCAAAAGGCTCCAAGAAATATCACACACACTGTATTAAGATGTCAGCTTAATTTTTCATCGCATATATTTCATGAGCTTATGCAGGACAGTTCATTAGTTATCAGTTAAATGTTTACATATGAATGTACTTTTTCAAACCTTCTAGGTAATAAATTATAGTTAAAATTATAAAATTCATTCCTTTCGTTAGACGGTAGCTTCATATTAGAATTCTCTATGCATTACTTTATACATACACAAATGAAGGATAAACAACAATTAATATAAAGAGGATTTCTTGTGCAGTCGAGTGACTGACAAAAAAATCAAAATTAATTTCCCATATATTTAAATTGTTTGGTTTCTCCGATTAAGGAGTGAGCTTTCACGTATCGCTTCTGTTAAGGAAGCTATTATTTGCTGGCAAGAATTGTCTTTAAAGATACCTGGAACTAGGAACTTGAAGCTGGTGAACAGACCGAAAAAAAAATTAATAACGCTCTTAAGGAGCATCCCGTCAGTTGAATCACGAATTGATACGAAAACAAGTCGCATTTACAAAACAGAGTTCGATAATTACACAGTCGACGATGTAATTATCCATCTGTTGCCTCATCTAGTTTTCATGTCGGATTGTTTCTCTACAACACAGCGTGATATGCAACGATTATTCCGCACCCGCCCACTTGATAGTAATTATTCCTCCTCTTTCGTCATAAATCATGTGAGAAGAATCGTCTCTCCCTTTTCGGGCAAAAAACCGCGTAATCACAGTGACGTGTCGTTCTTTGATTCCACTGAATGCGATGTTGTTTGCCTATATTTTAACAATCACTGGCTGCACATTATCTCTTTGTCAATTTCATGCACGTTTTTATTTACGCTTTGTTAACATGAATGCATACTTTTGAAATAATGAATGAACACAGCAAAAAGTTACAGTTTGAAAAGTCAATGTTTATGTTGAAATGCAATACAATAAAATAAAATCCGGAATTTGCATATCATTCTTTCGAATAATTTATACTTAATTTAAATGTTTGTGTGCTTAATGGTCTGTATTTATTGTAGATGTTGCCGTTACGCTTTAAGTAATGTGCGACTTCAGTATGGAACGGAAATAAATACACGCATCAAAAATGCTTCTGCATTAGGAATATATTTTAATGAGATATGGAGCACCTGCTTATTAAATTTGCTGCGAGATATGGCGGTAAGTATTCGCGGTAATCGCAGGAAATTTTCAGGATTATTATTACAGACGCGGGTTGATTTACATTTACCTCAAATGAATCTATTTTTGCCATTACGGAATCTAATTTTACAGTGAATCACGTTAAAAGATAAATTATTCTTTCTTTATTGCTCCTCTACTGTGTTGCTATTTTACAAGTCTATGTGAGTCCAGTTCTTCATGCTTCTTACGCCTTATTATTTATTCAAACGCTACATAAAACTAATCGAATCAAATATGTCTGTGAGTATTTTATCATGATAAATTACTTAAATACTTTGATTGTACATACAATATGAGTATACACGAAACTTTTTATTTTTTGGGGGGGTAAAACGTATGTTGCATCGAGGTCCTTAAATTGTTTGCGCTCTCGTATAAAAATCCCACCGCAGGAACAAAACATTCCGGGGAATTAAATAATTGACCGGCAGACACGAGATAAACAACGCGCGGCATAAATAATTCAGCAAGAAAATATACTACACGAGGAACAAATGTACAACAACGGGTCGTAAATTGTGCGATGACCGCGTAATAAAGTGTTTGATTCGCCCGGTGTCGCCTTCTTACGCCAAATTTTTTATTTGTTTACGTAAATTTGATGTCGGTCGCGATATATCTTCAACGGGAGTCTCTAATTACCCTAATAATTTTCCCCGCAGGTGGTATTTAACGCAGATTAACTCGACTATGAAAACAGTATGTTATCATTCGTTACTCTTTCTGTTTAATTCTGTTGGGGAGTTTTCACTAAAAATTGAGGTATTTGCTTTAATAAACGTAGCTACGTACTAACATATTAACATCTAATTCGTAAAGTAGGAAGTGAAGATGATACAAAACTACCTTACGTCTGGTGTACCTCAAGGATCACATATAAGTCCAACAGTGTTTCTTATTTTATTAAAAACTTAATCTTCATTTAGCTTTTGTTGTTAGTAAAGCAAATCCTATACGAAATTCCTTCCTAGGTCCTAATTTTGTGCAATTTAGATTAAAAAAAGAACGCGTAACTTTTTCTAACTGTTTATTCAAGCGCGCACATTTTTTTCCTTCAGAATTGTTTTAGATAGTTGAAATAAGAGTACACGAAGTATTTTCGATATGCGAAATTCTTCAAGTGTTAATAACGTGATTGGATCCAAGCTTACGATATTTTTAGGTGAACAGGAGGAATTCCTCTTCAAAGCGTCGTCTTTTGTTTCTAGACGCGCACAAATATTTTCCTCCGCTCCTTCACTGAAGTAGCCGCTACGTACGCTTTTATAGGTCAGTGCTTCAATGTAAGATTTTTTCAATGCAGAATGTATTACCTCTTGCTTTTATGTTTTTTTTTCTTTTTGGAAACACATGCGCAGACATTTATTAAAGTACAAGAGAAATTTCTTTTTAAATAATTTCATAAATTCTTTCATGTTTTGATTAAATAATTTATTCAAATTATATGCCATTTATTTTTAGTTGTCCAAATTTAAAAATGATCCCAAAATTATTACCTACTGCACAAATCCTAACGAAGGGTTTATTATTATGAAAACTCCGATTTATTTGATGCCACCGATTATCACCAACATCATTGGCGTGGCCTATAACGGGGGGCTCAAGTTATTTTTCATTTTTCGAACGGGTTGCTTCGCGTGTAGTTCGCGTGCCCGAACCCCTCCGAATCCATTCGAACGGAAGCGTGTCTTTGCCGGTGCACAGCTCACGTTGGATGCAGGATCTAAACTTGTTTACAATGTTTACATGAAGCTCATGTGACGACGAAAATCACTTGGTTTTAGATGCATATTTAGTTATCCTTATTTATATCCTTAAATTGACAGTATCTGCCTTGTTTTTGGACAAACGTTTCCCTGTTGTAAATAAAACTGTGAACTTTGAACTTAAGGCATCCATTTACGACATTAAGTATTCCAATATGCTATAAGGAACAATAAAATCCTTTTCTCGGGATAGTACCGTTTATACTTAACCAAATCCCAAGTGAACATACAGAAAAAAGTGTAATCCATTAAAACAAAAACGTGACAGCTTCTAGAATCAAATATGTTTGTCCTTAACTTTTCATGTTAATACATTATGTTACTTCTTTAAATTGTGGACAGATTGAAAACTAAGTGTGGCTTAGTTTTTGTTTATATGCGATTCCATCCTCTATTATTGTTAACATAAATACTAACAGAGAATATCTGAATTTACCCTCATACAAAACTATTGCTATGTTGGCAACTTGCTCCAACATAGCTTTTTTTATTTGTGGTACCTCAATTCATAATGTACTGTTTTCCATAGAAAATGCATCACATAGAAGGAATAGAAATATTTCAATGAAACATGGTGAATATACATATTTTGACACATTGAATTACTGTTAAATTTAGTGAATTTAGTGTTGTTAAGAATTTAGGCACCAACTAACCGAATTTGAAAGTGGGGTTACGCGATATTGCCACGGTCATCAGATGCAATCGTCCTTGGGCAGAGGAAGGCCGTCGTAAGCGTCGCCGATGTACTGGAGCTCAGATTCAAGACTACGAAGCGACAAAATCGAAGTCTTCGTCTGCTTTCTCTTAGGGACAGATTCTCTTCAACAAGACGGATTGCCGATGCCTGGTAGTGGGCAGTGGAAAGACCGATCTCCTTGTCGTCAGTGTATCGTAGGATTAGGGCATTTGGACTACGTTCGTATCGACCTCAATTGGTGTTACCTTTGACTCGAGATCACCGAAGACAACGTCTCTAATGGTGCCGTGACCGAAATCACTGGAACCACGAACGGGATTCGAGTCTTGGTTTTGTTTGGGAACACACGATGGACGACAACGCTTTAGAAAACGTCGAGGTGAACGACGTAATTTATAACACACTGTAGAACATCATGTAGCTTGCACCGTGGGACTAATGGTAGTATCAGTGCAGGAAGTAGGTCTCCTTTAGTATTTATTCATGGTACTACAACGGTGCAACAGAACGCTATATTGAGGATGTTCTGCTTCCTTATGTTAGAAGTATGCCAGGTGCTCTTTTCCAGAAGGATAACACTCGACCTCATGTTGCTCATAGGACTTCCTAGAGCAATCAGGTATAGGCATACTTCCGTGGCCCCCAAAAAGTCCTGATCTTTCTCCCACTGAACATATATGGGATATAATGGGAAGAAGAATTAACAATTTTCCTCGCCTTCCTCTAACTTTGGCAGCTTTGCGGCATGAGGTACAAATGGGTTGGGATTCCTTGCCTCAAGAAGGAATTGATCACTTAATTAGGTCAATACTTAGGCGACTTCAAGAATACTTAAGATAAGGCGGTATTCTACACATTATTAATTTATTTTCTTTTGTTTTAATCGTATCGTTTTGCAAATATATGTACTAGATGCATCTAGTTAATTATTTTTTTAAATTTTTCTGGGCGTTAGTAGGGCCGCTCGCCGGGCCGGTAGGGGGCTCGCGGGAGCTCCAATCTGGACCGAAGTTGGATTATTCGTTCTCTACTCACGAAGTGCTTTCATTTAAGTGGTCATACGACGTACTTATACTTGACTTTGGGTTGAAAGGGATTTTTAATTGTGTCAAAGAGTATTGTCGATATTATGATTGATGAATACTCTATGACACGCCTCACGCCATGCCAAAGACACTGGTACTTTGTTTCTCGCTACTCCTATTTAAAGAGACAACTGTTTCAAGGTCATAGAAACTATTTGACAAAGATCAAATGAGTTGACACGGAGTGTCTTCTCTTAAATGACTTAACTATTCTTAGAGTGAATTTTTGTTTCTTGAAATGAAATTAATTTTTTTTAAGTTCTAGTTTTCTTGATCTTATTTGCTTTAATTTTTAATTTTTAAATTTCTGATTGGTGAATACTGTACGACACGCCTTACGTCATACCAATGACATTTGTGGTTCTTTTCTCGCTGCATCAATTTAAAGGGACAACTTTTTCAAGGTCATAAAAGCTTATCGACAAAAATCAAATGAGCCGACACGGAAAATCTTCTCTTGGATGACTGAATTACTCTTAGATTGAGGTTTTGTTTGAGCTTTGTTTCTTGAAATTTAATTCTTTCTAAGTTTTAGTTTTCTCGATCTTATTTGTTTTAATTTTTATGTTTTTAATTTCTTGCTCGAGTTGGGTGAGTTAGGTTGAATCCTTTATTTATTATTAATTATATTGCAAAATATAATTTAATTTTAAATCTGACTTATCACTTCTACAGTAAATGTAAATAACTAGTAAGACATAAATAAAATCAATGAAATATAATTTTTTTAACTGTAATTATTGTAGTGTAATTCCTGACAGATCATTCTGATTAGATTTTAAAAGTCATAAAAGGCATTGAAAGTTACCTCACGTAATAACAGTTTTCTATTAAATATGCTCATTTATTTACCCATATTCCGTTATGTAGGTAAGTTTCGTAAGTATTTTCTGATTTATCTATAATATTATATAATACTAATAACACCTTTTCACATTAAAACTAATTAAAAGTATTAAATTAAGCTAAAGTTCGAAGATTATGGTTAACGTAATGACGCGACGTTCTTACTCGATAAAAAGATTTCTTTAAGAGCGTAATGTGTTTCAGCATTATTTATTAAAACTTACCTTTTCAGTGTGTTTAATCTTAAAAGACAGTCACTTCGTTTTCCATTAAGTTTTCTTTCAATCAGTTAATAAAATAGATCACCAAGATTCAAATTATATTTATGAACGTATTTGATTAAAAGAGCATGTCCATTACAAATGCTCTTTCAGCAATTAATTTATTGTGTAATATGGAAAAATTTGTATTGCTTTCTTAATTTAATATTTACGCCGCAGAAGAACAGGTGTGCCCATCTTCGCCTCCAGATTTGGAATGCCTAGCTAACCTTGGAGAGAACAGGTGGTTTGTTTTTTGGGTGCTCCGAAAATGAACGTTGAAAAGCAAATTAAATCTGAAATTGCCCCGTCGATGAAAACTGGAGCTGCGGTGCTTCGTTACGCAATGAAATTTGATGCCACTAACTTGTTTATGTATAATACGCACGTTAGTCGAATAAGTATTGGTTATAATAACGAAAAAAATAAATAAATAACAAAATTAGAACATGTAATTTAGGAAGTAAAAAACTGAATAAAAAATCGAGTGATACGTATCGAGTAATCTAAGATTAAATTGAACGTTAATTTTAAAACTATGTAGATTATTTTCCAGCCTAGCTTGAGTTAAATTACTGTTTACTGTAGCAGTTTTCTCAGTGTTATTAAACGATGAGATTTTACCCACAATTCCGTGTTTTTCTGCAAATTGATAACAAACAATTTTTAGCAGTTTAGAAACCTACTTTTCCCGCAACAAATTTATCAATCTCTCCGGAAACGAAATTGAATTTCGCATTGGCGAGTTGGTGCAGAATGCAATCTTTTCGATCCATCATACAAAGTCCACTTTTTAATAAATATATTTACCGCGAGGCTCGAACTGTTAAAATCATTTGGTACAAATTGAAACTGAACCTGTGAGTTAGTTTCAAACGAAATTTTGAACACGATTTTTAACTTGCTTCGGGTTTTCTTCTCATTTTAGTTGAATGAGATATGAAGTTATGAACGCTACAGAAAATAGATCATTGCATCAGGTTGCAGATTCAAAGTAAGAGAGCGTAATTAATGATAATCAAATTTATTTTCACTCCTGACGAAGCTATCAATCGATAGTGAAACGTAGAGCGATAGTGCCAATTTTAAGTGTCCGTTTGAAATAATTTATTATACAATTTCACCGGACGAGAATCTACTTTAATTAATGATAATCAAATGGTAGTACGTCCATAAGAATGCAGCAAAGATGTATGAGTAAATGTAGAAAACATATTAACCAAATAATGAGCGTCATATAACACAAAACTATAACTTGGGTAGTAAGGACGCTTTTAGTTAATGTCTCCATCAATTCAAGGCGTCTTAGTCAAAGCCGGAAATTACTACAGCTCCTATATTTATTGTATTATTAAATGTGCAGTCTGTTCACAAAGTAGTATGAAATTGTATCAGGAGCACATAGAAAAGATTCCTACAAATGCAAAATGGTGCCAGGAAAAAATATTAGTTTACCTGTGCAGAGCGATTTTATTATGCAAAGTTCTTAGATACCTGTGGTATTTTATTGATGCTTCTTTCTCTATTATCTAAATGCCTTGGAAATGCCTGGCTGCGCTTAAAATGTAAATTCACCGAAACAAATCGCTCGTGTCGCCATATAAATGTAAATTTTTAAAGAAAATATACTCTCTATAATTATGTACTAAGTGGTTATGTTAATGAAACCGCTGGATTTTCTTAAAACAAGATATGCTAATCAAACATTGTTCCGTTGATTAAATAATTTACGGCTCTCCTGAATAAAGCAAGTCCAAAAATTTTCCGGCGAACACTTAATATAACGGATTCAAATCGTACCAAATTGGGGTGTAAATTGCAAAGAGAATGTTTGCGTTAATATTAGGCGTTCAACGTCGGTGCAGTAAAACGTTTAATTTAATAGACCAGGTGATGAATGAAGATAACGCTAATGTGTTACAAGAGCTCATAAAGGTTGGAGGTTACGTTCCCGGGTGTCGTGTCTTCTGTGTTGCCGCTGACGATGTGACATGTTGTTTTGTAATGATGTCGGTGGTGACACACCCTCTTAATTGTGTAATGCGGGATGAAATTATATCTATAATCTGTTGTTATGACGTATTGCGTGCATTTGTGCAGCAAACGATGCTGCACTTTATTTCTTCTATTACACCGCACAACAGCATTTCTGTTCAATCCAATATTATTCATGATTTTGAATAAAGTATTGGCTCTCATTGAAGGACTACAATCAGTTTATTTCAACAGCTCTAGTTTTTGAAATATCGAGCAAAGATAATTTTATCAACAAATGAAAGATTTTGAAATTTAACGTTTTACTAAGTAATTTAAAGAGATAAAAGTTTTCTTTTATAAGATTGGTGAGCATAAACAGTCTTTTGAGAACTTCTTAGAAGATCCCAACAATAGTCAGCCATCACATAAGTATCCCAACGGCCTTGATAGTGTTCTTCCATAGTCCGAATATCTTGATGCAACCTTTCTCTCTGTTCCTCGCTTAAATCACCTAAATTTTCAGGAAAACAGCCTAGATGACTATGGAGGAAGTGAATCTTGATGCTCATCTTGCAACCAAGCTGTTGGTAGTTAATTAACATATCTTCAACCAGCTGGGAATAGTTTTCTGCCTTATTATTTCCGAGAAAGTTATTGATCACTGAAGTAAAGGAATTCCAAGTGTTTTTCTCAACATTGTTCATAGAAATTGTGAAATTCGAATCTTTTAAAAGCTTCCTGATCTGTGGACCAACAAAGATATCAGCTTTCAGCTTCTCAGAACATAAACTTGGAAATTTTCTTGAAATATATTTGAAACATTCCCCATTTTTATTCAAAGCCTTGACATATTGTTTCATTAATCCTAGCTTGATGTGGAGGGGACGCAATATAATGCGATCTCTTGCTACTAACGAAACGTTAACAATATTATGCTTAAAAGGAATCAAAGCTTCTCTTACAGGCCAGTCTTTCCTAGTCCATTGTTCATTCCTAACCTAACTATCCCATAAGCAGATAGAACAGGGATATTTTGTGTATACACTTTGTTGACCCAAAAGTAAGTTGACCACTTTCAAGTCAACACATATTAACCATTTATGTTCTTCGTACTTAATTTTGTTCAGGACCAAGGAAATATTAGGATATTGTTCCTTCACTTTGGTGGAATGCGCAATGGGCAAAGAACCAAGCTTATTACCCTTATTTAGAAGAATACATTTAGAACTGCGCTTGGAAGAATCTATAAAAAGGCGCCAGTCGTTAGGATCGTACTCTTCTAAACCCATTGCAGTATCGAATATCACTGCAAAATACGAAATCATTCTCTTCAGAAAAAAAAAACATATCTTTTTCTCTAGCGCGGTAATATGAAAGTTTTGTGTCACTTGTTAGCAAATTTCTCTGCTTCAGTCATGAAGCTATTAATTCAGATGCACTTTTTGACAGATTAAGGTCTCTTACTAAGCTCTTACTAAGCTCTTTTTGGTTGAATGGTTTTGGTGAATTTAGCGAATCTGCCAGATCGATGTCACAGTCTTCATTTTCAAGTGACTTTGTATCGTAACTACAATCTTCGTCTTCCAGTCTCTTGGGAGTTGATGGTAGAGGTACGAAATCTTTAGTTATATTTGGAGCTGGTCTTGACACTGATGGTACGTTAGGATAGGTCCACTGCGAACGATTTTTCCGATTAATACCACTAACATTCGCAACAAAAAATAGCAATCGTCATGGTGGTTAGACGGTTTACGCCATATCATTGGCGTAAGCAATTTAAAAAAGCTTCTTTTTTTTTTAGTTGCCCATAAGCGCAAAGATTCAACACTAATTTTACATACTAAATTAGGACACCAGGTCTTGTTTTGTGTCTCAGGGGTAATCCAAAATATTCAAAATAAGTTCCTTTTACAAACTGCGATACCTTGAGACGGTTTTCTTTAAACATGTATTCACCACAAATGAAACAAAAATATTCCGGATTATTCACACGCCTTCTCCGAGTCGACGCCATCTCCTTAGACTGACAGAAATTCACTATTTGAAATGTAGTTGATAGAAATATTGAAATAGCTTCCAAAAAAGTTTTATTTCGATGTCTTATTAATTCGAGCTGACAGCGACAAACCGAGGATGTTTTTGGATTCAGCGCTTTCTGTTTATTCAAAATCAATATAAGCAGTTCGTACAACAGGTCAATTTTATTGCACGGTGTTATACAGTACTCAAAAAAATTAACGCATATTGTGAATACGGCCACAGATGCGGATAATCAATCTAAATTAGACGTTTAAATGTGACAAGTTTTATTATTTCCTCTTATTTTGATGCATTCGAGTGATGATGATTTCTTGTAGTTTTTTCCTTGTCATAGAGAAACTTCATTTTATCTCAAAGCAGTTAAAATTTTGTTTTTGTTGAATTTAATAATGGCAAATAATGACAGGCGTGCTTCACGAAATTTGGAAGAAGCTGAAGCGCGATTAGTCGTTCGACTCATAGAAGAAGGCCATACACAAAGTTGGGTTGCTGAAATCCTGGGTGTGAAGCAATCAACAGTTAGCAGATCTTACTACCGATATCTAGAGGAAGACCGATTTACTAGAAGTTGAGGACAAGGTCGATCGAGAATTACAACAGCAGTATAGGACCGTTTTATTAGAATTTTAGCGCTACGGTGTCGTACTGTTACTGCGAGAGGATTGCAAAATGACCTTTAGCGAGTCCATAACATTAGGGTATCTGATCAGATCATTAGAAATCGCCTCTGCGAACATCACTTAAGGGCAAGGCGTCCTGCTACAGGCCCTCGTTTGACCAGGGAACATCGTATAAGACGTCTTGCATTCGCAAGGGAACACGTTGCCTGTATCCCTGAAGATTGGAGCGTTGTTCTCTTTACGGATGAGTTTCGTTGTACCCTAAGCACTAATGATCACAGGGCAAGAGTATGGAGAACCCCATCTACGCGTTTCGCAGAGTGCAATATCCGGCAATTGGATGCATTCGGCGAAGGTGGTGTAATAGTATGGGGTGGCATTAACTTTCATGGTTGTACCGTTTTGTATGTGTTAGCTAACGGGACTCTAACTGCAGATCGGTACATAAGAGATATCTTACAAGAGTACGTTGTGCAAAAGGCACATCTTACAAGAGTACGTTGTGCCTTTTGCCCCATTTATTGGTGATGCATTCTAATTAGTGCAGGATAATGCAGGTCCCCACACGGCAAGAATAGTACACGAGTACCTAAACGATGTTGGTATCAACAAATCGACTTGCCAGCGAGGTCTTCGGATCTGAATTGTATAGAACACATTTGGGACATATTAGGGCGAGGAGTCAGAATGAGGGAAAATCCACCACACTTCAGGAGCTTTCTGAAGCATTTGTTGAGGAATGGCAAAATATACCCCAGGGATTTGTTCGGAATTTAATTTTGAGTGTGCCAAATCGGTGTAGACCTGTCATACGAGCAAGGGGAGGCAATACAAATTATTAAAGCCTTTCTTTCTTCTAAAAAAATCTTCATTAATTCAATTTGTTTTTAGTATTAATTTGTTTTTCAATGTTTAGTTTTCATTTTTTCATGAATTTATTTTTTATTTCACGTTAAATTAAAATTTTGTCAATAAAAGATTAAAATCAAACTGTATTACTTCATATCCATCCTTTAAATCTTCTAAAATATTGTCTTTTGCGAATTATGCGTTAATTATTTTGAGTAGTGTAATTGAGACAGAAAATATTGCTTGAGCTTCTTTGTTGGAATTGTATTGGAATACTTGAACTCTTCAAAATTCATAAAAGTATTGGTTATTAGTGTCATCAAAACGCTTTTGTTATTGTTTTATTTTCAGAAATCGTTCCAAGTTTTCATATAAACGCTGATTCTATCCGTGTTACATCCACTTGTTTGGTCCGTTTATTCTCGAACAGGTCTGCCTAGTCCAGTTGCACCTGCCGACTTGATCCGCGGGGCGCAACTTCCCGTGCGGTCATAGCACTGATCATTTTTAATGCACCTTCTACACTGTAAAGTAAAATGTTATATTTGAACAATACTAAAAACCGAAAACAAATCCATTTGGAGTATAAAATAGTAGATACAACTATTTTAATTTTATTCATATAAAATTATTACACACGCATAAAAATCTGGAGTTAATCCTAACACTTTTTAACTTCTCTTCAGTCTTCGCTTGCGTTCTGGTGTTAAAATAAACGGAGTTAGGACATTTAACTTTAAAGGGTGTTAATGTTGTCTTCAAAAGTGACCTTTTAATACTTGAGGTAGTTATTTCTATCTTTCCAGAAGTTAATATTAACCAAGAAAAGAGAAAGACTTAATTTATGAGGTAGTAGTTTGTATGTATCGAGAAGGTGTCAAGAATTTCTATTCTTAAAGGAGTTTAAATCTTTACTGCTGGGGTAATCACTTGTACCTTAACTTATATTTTAACTACTCCAAAGACACTAATGCAATTTTTTTGATATTGCGTCTTTTTATCCCTTATTTTTTTGTGTGGAGATAATTGAATTCCTTATTGCACTAGAGTATTAAGCTTATTTGGAGGAAGTGGAGTAAAGATGTTCATAAGGCCTTGCCGGTACACATCGGTATATAAAGTTGTATCATCTATGGTGTTATTTGTTATTATATCACTATTTTTTTATCCACTTTTTGTTGCTATTATATTTAATGCACAAAGAAAATGACGGTTCCATTCTTACCATAAGCAAGCATTCATTGTAGTTGGTAGACATATACTATGAGAATGTCAATCAATCCCTTCCCTCATACATCAGAATTTACCAATAAACGAAAAGTAAATAGGTGTGAACCAACACTTTTAGAATAACATTTTTACTTTTTTGGGTTAAATGCGATGGCGACTTTTACCAACACAGATAGAATATTTTAACTTATCTCCTACTTATTGCATCAATGAATTATGGATCTTATCCTTGATGTATTCAAATTATTTTATCTTCTTTTTAACACTTATTTTTAGACGCATTTTAATAGGGAAAAGACAACAATAACACTGAATTTGTTAAGCATTACACTTTTTTAACTAAGTTAACCAAATTAAAAAGTTTTCGTATTACTGTATAACAATGCTGTTGTTCCTAGGAAGTATACGTAGTAAAAAAAATATCAATAAAGTTCTACATTGTCTGACTGTATGTCGTTATTGGAACATGGACTCGTTGTAGATTACATCGTAAATTGTAACCAGTAAGTACTCATATACATTACCTCGTAAATAATAACACTTCGATCCGTAAATCTTATATCGCGCTGATAGATAGCGCGGTATTACAGTGCAAGTAAATAATCGTGTAATTTATAATTTGTAACAATTTGTAATAAAGTATCCACACAGCTGCAAAAGCAATAACTTCCGGCGGTGACTCAAGACTCTCAATTATAATGTCTCTAAATAGCTATTAGTTAATTAAGTGTTTAGCAAGATAAATAGCGTAAAAATGAATAAATTAAAATCAGTGTTATTAATAGCTAATATCAATAAAAATGTTACGGTTTCTCTTTACTTAGAAGGATATAAATTGAAGTGGATGGTATTATTATATTAAAATATCAAGCAGTCTAATAGACTGACACGTTAATATTTCAACGACCAATTATAGAAAATAAAATTGGTTAGTTACATGAAGAAATTTAATAACAATGTTTTAAATAAATTCTGAATTCAAATTAATAATTACTAAATTAAATAAAAATGATAAAATATTAATGTTTAACAAATTTAGTGTTATTGCTATCTTTTCCCGATTAAAATGCGCCTGAAAAATAAATGTTAAAAAAAGGTAAAACTATTTTACTCCATCAAGGTTAAGTTCAACTCCTGTTTAACATCGTCAGAAGTTAAGTCTCTCTCTTTCCCTGGTTAATATTAACTTCTTGAATGATAGAAATAACTATCGCAAGAATTAAAATGCTAGGAAGCGACACTGAAAAGGAGTTGAAAAAGTGTTAAAATGAAATTTAGAGCAAACCTTTATCTGTCATTTGAAGTTTAGCTGTTGAAGTTACGTTTGTTAGAACCCAAGTTACTAATTTTTTAAAGTGATATTACAAGTAAAAAATGGAATTAACCAGAGAGCATTTTAGAATCATGATTTATTATGATTTTAAAAAAGGTTTAAGCGCTTATGAGTGCAAAAAGAGTTTAGAGTCGGCTTTCAGTTAACAAGCACCTTCCTTGGCTACAATTTACCGATGGTATAAGGAATTTGAACGCGAGAGGAATACTGTTCAGGATCAACGCAAACAGCCTTCCAGAACTTTATAGGATATATCATACATTGCTTCAACATCTCTAATCCAATGCTACAATCAAATAATAAAATTAGAACAACAACACCGCCTTGGATAAACAACCACATCAAAGAATCAAGTATTAAACTAATAAGATCCACACTAGCTCATAATAAAATTCGACAGTGAATTTTTGAGGGAAAGATACAGACAACTGAAACTACAACATAAAAAGCATATAACTGAAGCAAAAAGAAACTTGTACGCGAGATTATTGGATAATGCAGATAATAGAATCAATACACTGTGGAAGATAGTAAACACTGAACTTGGTCGGAGAAAAAATTCTACTACTGTTGACATAGAACAAGAAAATACAGGAGAAGTAATTCTAAAATCTATAATATAACATTATACAACAATGTCAACATGGATTCAGACCATCTAGATCAATGGAATCACCAAGTGTTAGTTTTGTCGAGGAAATTCGCAAAAACATTGACTCTAACCGGGTCGTCGCCGGCGCGCATTAGATACCATAAATAGTGACGTCTTGAAGAAAAAACTTTATGCCATAGGAATACGAGGGAACTTTTTAGATATAATCAACTCGTTTCTAAAAATCAGAAGTTTCTACGTGGACGTGAAGGGTGTTAAATCAAGTATACATAACATCCAACTAGGGGTGGCTCAAGGATCTACAATTGGCCCCTTACTTTTCCTTCTATACATCAACGACCTGCGACAACACGTAAGAGATGGTTTCCTAATCAATTTTGCCGATGATACGTCCTTTGTTATATCTGGAGACTCTCCCGAGGAACTTCACGAGGCAATAGATCGAATAACGTCTGATATTGAAAACTGGTGCAAAAGAAATAACGTGATACTAAATTCCAACAAAAGCGTAATTATATAATTTTTCAACAACAAGAAGCCCGTCATCAACCTTTCATTTTCAAATAGTATACAGTTCCTGGGAATCACCTTAGATGAACATTTAAAGTGGTCAGATCAGGTCGAGCGAGTGGTCAAGAAGCTCAACAGTGCGTATTACGCCCTCCTAAAGCTTAAACGAACCATGAACAAGAATACTATGTTACAAGTATATTACAGTTTGGCTTATATTGTATGTTGGGGTAATTGTAAAACTGCCTCTGGTATATTTATAGCACAGAAAAGAATACTGAGACTTATTTTCGATAGTTGTAGGCAAATTTTATTAATGAAAAAATTATGACCTACTCTATATACATATACAAATGTTGCTTATATACTTATGAAAATTTAGGAAACCTTTTGAAATATAGTAACTGCCATGAGTATAACACCCGATTTAAAGATAACCTTGTTGTCCCTGTACATACCACCACATCCTATGAAAAGTCACCTATTTATTTATGCTTAATATTCTTTAATAAACTCCCGCCGGCTATAAAAGAGATTACATCTTTTCGAATGTTCAAAGTTAAAATGTTTTATTGCTGACAGTTGTTTTTACAATATTAAAGAATTTATAGATTTATAGTATGTTGAATTAAATTTTACATACCAATGTGTAATTGTAAGTTATTCTACTAACTAATTTATTTAATTTTTTTAGTTTAAGTGTTTATTTGACTTATTTCACGCTGTGGACATGAAACTGAATAAAGTATTATTATTATTATTATTATTATTATCAAAAAGGAGCAGGGCGTCCTCCTACAGCTATTACCGACAAAAATATTGCTGCTGTTAAAAAATTAATTGAAGAGGACAACAAAGCCACTTATGAAGTAATAGAGCATCAACTGTAGATTGGATCCTCAGCTGTTAGAACGATGATACACGATCACCTGCATTTAAAAAAGTTGTTAGTCGTTTAGTGCCACATCACCTTTCTGACTTCCAAAAAGCAGAGCGTGTAAGGATTTGTCTGAAACTTTAAATTTCTCAAATAATGGCGGACACCAAATTGTTTCCAAAATAGTGACGAAAGTTATATACCCTTCTTTGACGTACCTTGTATGGATTCACGAAGACGAGGAAACTCTAACAATGACCAAGAAGCAGCGAGCTATGAAAAAAGTTATGTGTGCGGCATTCCTCAGTAGTCGGGCCTAATAATGGTAATTAAACTAAATGGACAAAAGACAGATACAGCTAAATGTTACACTGAAAAATGTTTGCCTGAAGTATTCAGTAAAATTCCAGACATGCTGCACCATGATAATGCATCGTCCCATACGGCAGCTTTAACTCTCCTGTTTTTGATTGAAAAAAATATAAAAGTATTAGAACATCCGCTGTATTCATCTGATTTAACAATGTACGAGTTTTGGCTAATTTTTGGACTTAAAAGGAATTTGCTGGGTAGAAGGTTTTCGTCAGAAGAAGAGATTGATGCCGCAGTTCACGCTTATTTTGAAGGTTTTCTGAAAGATGATAGGTTGGGACTTTTGAGCAGTGGAAAGAAAAAATGGTCAAGTGTATCGTTGTTGAAGGGAATTACTCGTAATAATAAAACTGTTCCAACAGATTTTTAATTCCTACCTAGGTGATGAATACCAAATGTAGTTTAATGAGAGCATGCCTTTATTATACATTACACGTTACAAACATTCGGTTTTGTAAAATTAATTAAGTTTATATATAAGGAACATTTCTAAGAGATAATTTACTTGTTGTTAATGCATCATAATTTTATGTGTGTAATCCATCTGAATAAGAAAAACTGGATTTGAGAGCTTATTACAATGAAATCATCGTACCCACCCAAGTCGGAATAAATTAGATGAGCGTTTAAAGGTCTACTGGCTGCCTTCTACTTTGTAATTTGGGTTTTAAATTCGATAGTGCTTCGCACCTCTGCTCAGATATTTAATATAGTCGCTCTTCCTGCCAGCCCTAATTACAGGCTATTTTAATTCGATTATATTGGAGTGAAAGCGCCGCAGCCTATTTGTACAGATTAAAAATGGCGTAAATGGTTTAACTTAAATTAACTCTGATATTCTAACTAATTAAATAATAGCACATGTTTTTGATATTCGTCTTCGAATCAATTATACAGATTACATACGTGCACCTCGTAACACATTATAAAAATAAAAAGCAAAATCGTGTGCCTCAAAAAAGAAACCTAAATTATTTTCATTTCCGCTTGTAGGTTTAAATACGGTTTTGCAATTGAACCTATGGAGTTTTAGGGCAACCGTTCTAATTGACACGCGCCGTATTCGAGATATTAAATTTAGACCGGAGTGGAGGTTTGCGCCCACCCTGAATATGCATGACCAGTGATTGAATATTGGTTTCCAGGCGCTCGCATGTAAATCACGTGAGGCCTCTAAGCCTCGGTAAATATCGAACTTTTGAATTTTTCATGCGTTCCGCGGAAATTTGCCGAAATAGGAATTATCTTATCGAGGAATTTGGCATTTATGGAGATTGCTGCCAACCTCACCGACGCCCGAACACATTTACAGAATTGACAGTATTGAATATTTATATCCCTTTCGATTTTTTTTATTAAATTCATTCCAAGAGGAATTCTTATAAATGAATTCTGAAGTCAAACTTATGGAAATAGAAGGATTATGTTTCTAATATAACACTGGTTACACAATATCATACTTGTATATTTAAATCACATAAAATTACCTAAGTTTTTGCTACTTATTTGTGAATTAATTGATTTCATTAACATTTCCTTTCCAAGATTGTTTAAAAAAATAAAATAAACTGAAAAAGAGTTCTAAATAAGTTCTATAAGAAGTGAACAAAATAATACATTTATTAGTACGTTTCAATTATAAATTACGTTTAATTCTTGAGTGTTAGATTCGTCCACAAAGTGACTGCTAGGAAAGCTGTTTGCATTCATTACATTTGCGACGTTATTATTTCTAGTGCAAAGTAAAGTCGTCCCTCATTCTCATTATTCATGGTATTTCTACGCTGCAGTAATTTCGAAATGAACGTGTACATTTTCGGATTGTGAGGCTTAATAAATAGCGTTATAGAATCACCGAGAGATCTCTCCAAGAGGAGACGAAATTACCTCCTCCCTCGTCTAACGGTATTTAACATATCACGTATAAAGAGATATATTTTGCTAAAACTTGCGCCGACTTGTCTTTGTCTTATTTAGCTTTCGGCGGGCTTAATAAGAGCCCCGGCTCGAGACGGAGACGGTGGCATGGAGGAGTGATGAAAATTGCGGAGTAATTTAGGTAGCTACGTCAGCGCAATGAGATTGTATAATCAAGGAGCATTCAGAACGTACTCGCAAAACCGCGTTTCCTTTTCCTTTACACTAGGTAATTTCGGTAGTACAATGCCCGTGATTTTGGGAATTGTTAAGCCGTAAACATTTCATTTACATCCGTGATTTGTTGTGATTTATTACTTTATTAAAGTGCTGCCGAGTAAACATTAACACACCCATATATTGACTGAACAGCAAGATTAATACACAACAGAAGAAAACGCGTAGAACAACGAGAAAGAAAGGAAATATTCAGAACTTTTAAGATATGCATAAATTAAACAAAAATGAATGTACTGCGATTGATCGCAAGAATCGAAACGTTAAAGGCTATTAAATGAGGATTTGTTAATTCAAAGAAATGAACAAACTTTTTGCATGAAATGTCACCTAATAAGGATTTATCATCGTTCGAAATAAACCAAAATTTTTCTGCTCAACGTTTGCTGCGTTTTTAAAATAATTGCTTTCGTTATTAAGTAATTGATTGCGAACTTCAAAGCGGCGTGAAGCTCAGCAATTTATGATCAAAGCCCCGTTCACTTCATACTGGGATTCGATGTTTCAGGTATAGAAATACCTACATATGGTATATGCAAGTGTATATAAATTCCCATACCTGGAACTTCAATTGCCTTGTTGATAAATCGCGTAAATCAAATTAATAAAATTAACGAAACGTGCAGCATTTTGATTCGATAATAAACGACATTTTACAGTTTTTTATGTGTAAAAAAATGATTCTGCTTGAGTAAAATCTTCGCTGTTCTTATATAATTCACTTCGTTAGTGCGATATTACTTACTCGAGGAAACTCAAATCAACGTTCTGCGAACGTATCGAGCTAAAAGGTTTTATTCCTTACTCCTATTTGTATTACCGATGTCGCAGAATCAATTTTAATTTTAGTAATAGCAGCTTTTCAACGGATAGTATTTTCATTAGTCTCGAGGAAGATGTTCATAGATTTTTCTCAGAAAAATATTAAATCAAGAGCTGCTATACGATTCTAATTTATTAGAGTGTCAACAGCGAAACAAACTCGTGTGAAATATTACAATTTAATAAAAGTCCCATCATGATGTGTCCTGTGTGCGAGCAAACATAAATATACTTGTGAGCTTATGACATTTGTATTTTAATGAGGACATGCAAATTTCTTTTCTTCCTCTCAAATTAATTTCCAGTACGGCCGAAAGAAGACGTCATGAACGCATCAGGAGGTCAAATAAATTACCATCGTATTAAAGTTCGCCGGAATTCCCTGTGCTGTTATTCCACTAGGCTTACTTTAGCGTGATCGTTGAAGACAAAGTAGCGAAGCGGTCACAAAATCAACATGATATGAAATTTTTGTTCGTTCGGCTGTGAAATACAAGACAACCCCTAGCTAGAATAGCGTATCACGGTCCCGAGTAAACGGACCGCACACACAGGTCTACATTTCACGCTTTTTTATTCTGTAGTATTTTTTTTATACTAACATAAACTTTATCGGGATGGTTATTAAATTCTACCTTTCATATCACTGTTACGGTGTTTGTGTTTTGTGTTGCACAAAAAAGAACGATTTTTGTATCAATGGAATTCATCATTTCAGAATTTTCATATAATATGTACTATAATTTAAATCAAATATCGAAACTTTTAGATGAAGTAAAATCTAATTCTGATTTTTTTCCAAAACCGTTCGATATCGTATTTATATCCAGACAGTTATGAAAAAGTAAACTGGCCATTAGTTGCAACCGTTGAAAGCAAAATCACTGAACCGTGAAGGGTGCCGGTGAAATTTAATGCGAGTTTTCAAAGTATCGTCCGATCCGTTCCAATAAAAGGTATCAAAGGGTCAGCGGCAACACTTTATAAATCACGTTAGCCCCGTGCAGGAGTGACACGAAACCAAAACCGTGATGGCTTTCAAAAGTGCACAGATTATTCATGCAGCGCACTAACTTTGACGACTGAAAATTTTACCTCAACGTACTTGGTGTTGATTATTTAAATTAAAGAAAACTGAAAGCAAAAAAGACAGACGAGTTTTATACACTGTATTTTCTTTAAACGTGTTCGTTGAGGCTGAGAAAATAGTTTGGATTTGATCTTGTTAACGTAGAAAAAAGTACCATTATCTCGCCACGACTAGTTCCCAAATCCTGTGATAGTAAGCGCTAATGACGACCTCTATCATCTAATTCAAGACCGTGATTGCACAGTTGACAATACCAGTAATTTGCGAGACCATTAGCTAATTGACTGCTGACTTTGCCTTGTCCTGTTAGATGATTCTGTTCGACCTTTGTCACGGTGATATAGACGGGCGCAAGTTGCAAGCAAATATAAATGTACCTTAGATATAAATCCATTACCAGATTTAATAACATATTTATTTATTTATTGTAAATTTGTACACAAACTTTTGTGTCTATAATATTGTAATATGAGAGAATGTGGTGTTAGCTTGAAACAGTAGGAAAGTGAACGAGACAATTAAATTCACAATATTACCAGAAACAGAAATAAATCTATTCGGGAGCGCAGAAGCTGCGCCAAAGTGTCGGTAAAGTATGTTGCAAACTGCAATGCTAATGGAATAATCGATACGATGCTGCACGTTAGTACTACAGGATATTGGGGAGGACTTGACCACACACTACGTGTGATCTTTCACCCTTACCCTTTTATTATCTCGGGAATAGATATGTTTCAATTAGAACTTCGTTCGATAATCATAACCAACCATTTTCTTGTTAATCAAAGAACCCAAACTTTGGTCCATCTAACTTCCCATAGTTGGAATAAATTTTATTCAAATTAAATATCGTATTTGATTTCATTATTTTCAAACCTATTCGAATGAGTAAGCATTACCTAGGAGGAAGTATTTTAGGGATACGTTGTTATCATCTTAAACGATGTAGCAATATGGATAGTTTTAATGTTAATGTTTAACAAATTTGGTGTTATGCTATCTTTTCCCGATCAAAATGCGTCTAAAAATAAGTGCTAAAAAAAGATGAAACAATTTTACTCCAACAATGATAAATTCAACTTCTGTTTAATACTGTACAGTAAATATATTATTTAAAATTCATTAATTCAATAAGTAGGAGATAAGTTACAATAAATAGTAAAATATTCTATCTGCATTGATGAAAGTCATCTTCGTATTTAATCCAAAAAACTTAAAATTATCCTAAATGTGTTGGTTCACATTTATTTACTTTTCGTTTATTGGTAAATCTGATGTACGAGGGGTCGTTTTTATATTCTCGGACTAGGCACGAAAAGAAGAGATTAGAACAGCAACAGGAATTTTATTTTTCAATATAGGCCCCTTGTTTTTGAATACAAGTACTACATCGTTTCAATAACACCTTTAATCCATTACAAAAATATTTATTTGGTTTGTTCGCAAAATGCCTTCCAACAGCCGCTATAAGTTCGTCATCGTCGCTAAATTTTGTTCTCCTTAGTGTTTCTTTGAGATTTGGAAACAAAAAATAGTCACAAGGGGGTAGATACGCACTATAAGGCGGATGGTTCGAATCCACTTTCAGCAACCGCAGCTTTTGAAAGTCTTGACTTGTCGGATGGTGCATTGTCGTGGAGCAACAGGACACCTTGCGCCAGTTTTCCGCGCCTTTTTTTCACTTTAATAGAATCTCTGAGCCAATGCATTAAGCTTGCATACTACTCTTTTGATGCCGTACTACCTTCACTCAGGTAATCAATCATTAAAATTCTTTAACAATCCCAAAAAACAGTTGCCATTATTTTTCCTGCGGAAGGGGTGACTTTAAACTTCTTGGGAAGGCTGGCGCCCTCAATATATCGACTTAGACGGGAATCATCATCCAGTGATTCTCAACCATGTTTTGACCATTCACAAATAGTCGACTTGGAAGGACAATCATCCCCGTATATAGTCAACATTTCTTCACGAATAATTTTTGGAGCTTTTCCTTGTTTTGTTAGGCCCGATATTTGAGTTTGTTCATTTCGATATGTGACAACACAAACTGACATATATTAGAACTAATAATACTGCAATTGTTTTGTAAATTGTCAAACATGTTACCAAGGCATATGTGATTAAAAAACTATATAATGATAAATTATATTAAAATTGAAAACTGCCTAGTCCGGGAATATAAAAACGTATGAGGAAAGGGACTGATTGAGGCACTCATTACAAGTTGTGGCTGGTGTAAGCCTCCCAACTGCAGTAAATGCTTGCTTTAAAATGGATCCGTCACTTTATTTGCCACTTTTTGTAATAGCAACAAAAAGTGGGCCAAAAATAATGACAGAATATCAAATGATATCAGAGATGGTACCAAGCTTTATTTGCCGGGTAATATTGGTAAGGCCTTATGAACATCTTTGTTCCACTTCCTCCAACTGAGAGGAGCTCAAAGGTGGTAGAACATTTTGAATAGGCGAGCAAACACTTGGATTTCGTTGAACGGATACAGCGGAGGGGGCCACTCACAGCCACACATTATCCAGTGGACGGACCTGTAACGTCGAAGGCCGTATCTCTCTTGTGAAAGAATTGAGGCACATGCGTGATCGGCGGTACAGAGCGTTCCCCTTCGACAAAGCATACATCTGATAGGGCAAGAGGCCCACACGAACCTTGTGAAAGGCGAGGTAATTGCCTAACTTGTGCTAACAGGTGTACAGTTTGGACAGACAACAACCTTTTTGATAAACCTTTTCCTCCATTTCTTTTCCTAACGCGCATTGACTCATATACATTTGACACCCCTCTCTCATTTTTCTGTGTTTGTTATTGTATGTGTCCTCCAAGGGGCCATAAAACGAAAAGGGCGAGCGACCCAAAGAAAACCCTGAGAAAAAGACAAAAAGAAAGTAGACACGTACCCACATACATATAGATAATAATTGACAAAAACAAGAAAAAGGGTCCCGAACATAACAAATTTTGGCACCGCAACTTGGAGCTCTAACTTGAGTTTAAGCAAAGAAAATGGCAGAAAGGAAATTAAGAACTCCAAGGACAAAAGCCCAAGAAATGGAGAAAGTAGCAGAAGAAAGAGAGGAAATTGTGGAAAAAGCGAGAGAAACCGAAGTAAAAGAAAAATAAACAGGAGAGGATATTAAGAGTATTTTAGTAATAATAATAAAAAAAATGGAGCAGATTCAAAGGAATTCAAAGGTACAGGAGAACAATAGAGAAATAGAGGAAAAGAACAAGAAAATCCAGGAGAGTCAAGAAAAATTTGAGCAAACAAACGTGGAAATAAAACAGAATAACAAAGAAATTCAACAGAAAATACAGGAGAAAAACAGAGAAATACAGGAAAAAACAATAAAATACATGAAAGTCAAGAAAAATTTGAGCAAACAAGCGTGGAAATAAAACAGAATTTTTAAGAAGTAAATAAGAAAATAATGGAGAACAAGCAGGAAATGTGGAACATTCTGGAAGAGTTCAAAATGGAGACCAGAAATGAAATAAATAAGAAATTCACGTTGGATCTAAAGAGACTGAGACGAAATAAAGGAAGATCTGATCAACGTAAGTGAAATGATAAAAATAGAAAACAAAACATGCATACTACAGGTAGAGGAAAAATTGACAAAAGCAGACCAAGAACTAAACCAAAACTGCAGGGAACGTCATGGTGATTTAGCAACAAAAATCGCAGGAGAAAGAAAGAGAGGAAATCCGAAAGGTGATGAGAGAACAGATTGACAGGTGCGAGAATTTAAGGTTAGAGTACGAACAAAAGATAGATGAGGCGAAGGGAAGAAATGTGGTTATAGCGGAGTATCCGAACGTGTTATGGACGAAAGACAACATGCCAACATTATGGAGATGACAGGGTAAACCCGATAGCCTTCTTGGAAAATTTAAAAGAATGCATAAGCGAGATCCCTGACGAACGAAGAAAAATACTGATTGCGAGGAATAGTCTGAAGGACGATACGCAAACACAGTACAACATGATGCAAGAGGAGGTACAGACATTCAGTGACTTCGAAGATCTCTTTAAAAAGCAATATTGGAGTGTGAATGAACAGAGGAAGGAAGAGAAGATTTAATGTTTGGCAAATACAGATGTGGAACAAGGATGACGAGGAAAAAATACGTTATAAAGAAATATAGCCTGATATAATAATTTTGACACCCGAACGTGGGGCGATCACAACAATTATTGGCACCACAACTTGGAGCTCTTACCGAACATTATAATACATTAAGATACAAGTAACTGCCCATACAGTAAAGATTCTTTAATTTTCTGCATAATTCTAACTTCTTTAAAGATAGAAATGCTTGATACTTTCTGGATAAAACTAATTCCTTTAGGGATACAAACTACTACCTTAGAAGTTAAGTCTCTCTTTTTTCATGGATAATATTAACTCCTTGAAAGATAGAAATAACTACCGCAAGGATTAAACTATCACTTTTGAAGAAAACGTTAACACTTTTTAAAGTTGAACGTCCCAACTCCAATTATTTTAACTCCTGAAACGGATGGACGCGAAGGAACACCGAAAAGAAGTTGAATTAACTCCAGATTTTTACCTAGTAGAATCTACAGGGACGTTTATAAAAGAATACCGGAAAAAGAAGATGATACACAATTATTATCTGCCGTTCGGACTCTATTATTACAAAAAAATAGAGAAAATACTCGCTCTGTTGCTCAGCACTTTTTCATTTCCGTGAAATAAAACTGTAATCACGATACATGTGTTGCAATGCAGCTTGCAGCACCGAGATCTATCTAGTTTTCACTTTGGTGTTTTATTTAGTGCCTTGAAACCTCGTTCCGCCTGCTCGTGGTGATTTTTAATTTCCATTTCCTTTAACACTGGAATGAGTGTCTTTAAACTAGGCGTACTGCATTACCGTGGCCGGGTTATAACTTCTTGATGCAGAATTTTCATGAATGCAAGACACGTACTAATTTTCAGTGTAATAAATAGCCTACAAATTATGTATGTGAGTTTCATAATGTGTTAGGCGAAGTTACTTTTGATCATTTAATGAATTCAAATAGAATAAGTTAATGAATGGAAAATAATTTTTATATTTGCGAAGTACTGTTTGCGAAAGCTTAAAACTGGTAAAGGGCAACTTTTTCAGAGTTGACACTTATTAATTCAATGACAGGGAAACAATGCGGGGTTGTGGAAGCGATCTTCGGAAAATGTGTATGATTCGGGAGGACGTTAATTACTGACACCAATTAGTGTGCGCAGTCATCATGTCAAATGGAAATTCTGCCCGATATCACTCGCTATTACGAGGTGTTAGCGAGTCTGTCGTCGTCTGCACGGTGGCGTTGTCAGCTTGACAGACGGCGTGCTAAATTGACTACATTATGCGTCAATTCGCTTGCGCTAAGAACGTTTTTAATGAATATTTAAGCACCATCTCCGAGTTAAGTGAAACCTTAAATTACTGAAGTTGAATTTTTACGAAGAACTAATCTAACCGAATGGGAATGACGGTTTTTTTTTACCACACCGTCAAGTTTGTTATTACTTTTTACTTAAAAACACGTATGCTTATGTTTATGTAGATCATATAGTGTGTAAATGAATAAGTTTATGATATGGATGAAGTTGAATTAAAATGCATCTAAAAATAAGTGTTAAAAGAAGGTGAAATAATTTTACTCTTTATTCCATTTCCTCCAGATAAGCTTAATATTGTAGTCCAATAAGGAAACCAATTATTTCCACATAGAAGAACAAGAACAATATTAAAAAGTACATTCCTCTCTTTGGAGTAGTTAAAATACTGTATTTTTTCATTTTCTGGATAATACTAACCCCTTGACACTTTCTGGATAATACTAATTCCTTTAGCGATTCAAACTATTACCTCAGAAGTTAAGTCTCTCTCTTTTCCGTCTCAGCCAATTCTTCATGAGGAGGAGATTAATATATTATCTCTCAACATTCAGGATCTATCTGGAGTTAAAATTGAGAAAGCTGCCAAGACTCTCAAAAATGCAATGATTTCAAGCCCTGATCACGTTCCCAGCTTTTTCGTCAAGGACTGTGCTCCCGTTTTCGCATTACCAACAAATTTTGTTTAACTTAGCTTTAAAAACGTGTGTTTCCTACATTATGGAAAGGAAGTAAAGTTTGTCCTGTTTTAAAAGGAGGGGATCCTGCTGTTCTATCCAATTACAGACCTATTTTCGTTTTATCAAATTTTACAAAGATCTTTGAGAAGGTACTCTATTCACACATATTTCCTGCTGTTAGGAATCATATCTCTCCTTGGCAGCATGGTTTCATGGATAAACACTCCACGGTTTCTAATTTAACCTATTTTACTCAATATCTCTCTGATGTTCTTGACTCTCAAGCACAAGTCGATTTTTTCTATGCAGACATATGAGAGGCTTTCGATCGTATTGATCATAATATTCTGATTAGTAAATTATGTAACTTTGAGTTCAATAAACCACTGTTACACTTTTCCTCATCGAACTTGACCAACAGAACTGAGAATGTCGTCTATAAGGGTTTCTCGTGTTCGCCTTTTGTTGCCACCTCTGGTGTGCCCCAAGGTTCTAACTTAGGTCCTCTGTGGTTGAATTTATATGTGAATGACATAGCTCATAGAGTAGAATGTGAAAAAGTTCTCTTCACTGACGATCTAAAGTTGTGGTGTACTATTAACTATCGTCATGATTGTGGTAACTACAAGCCAATTTAGATGTTGTACACGATTGTTGTGTAAACAATTCTATCGCATTGAATATATCTAAATAATGTAAAATTGTATTTTACACACGGAAACGTAGTCCTGTTAATTACAACTACATGTTGAATGCTATTCCCATAACTCGTTCAACTAATATTAATGACTTAGGTATTACTTTTGATACATCACTATCATTCTTAGCTCTCGCTAGTCACATTATCTCAACTTCCTTTAAATCCCTGGGGTTCATCATTCGGAACTGTAATTCCCTTAATAACATTGCTGCCTTAAAGTCTCTTTATTTTGTCTTTGTTCATTCACGACTTGAGTATGGTTCGCCTGTTTGGTCTCCTAAGTATCAATACCAGATTGACGCTACTGAAGCGGTGCAACGTGGATTTTTAAAATTCCTGTACTTTAAAGTTTATGGTAGTTATCCTGAACAAGGAACTGATCAAGATTATTTTCTTGAGAAGTTTGAGATTAAGTCTCTCCACATCAGACGGCTTCAAGCTGATCTGCGTTTCTTATATAAAATTACCCAAAATGATATTGATAATAATAATTTATTCATCCTTGGAACATTAACAATAATGCATAGGACATGTTAAATTCAGAACATTGCGGTTTACATACAGCAAACTTATATTAGTTTTTGTCAAAAGGCGCGTATAATGAATACTATGGTAAAACAAATAAATTTTTTCTGATATTTTTAGTGATCCAATTTTTGGCTTGGATCTTTTTGCTTAATCTGGTGATATTTTGGTGTCCAACACGAATCATCAAGTCTTGCAAAATGTAATTAAATTTTATAAAAGCTTCGTTAACATCAGTGAGGATCAATACTGAATCACATTTTTCGGTTTGTAGGAGCTCTTGATGGTAGCCATTTGTGTTTTAGACATGTGTTTTGTGATGAAGCAATCTTTATTGTTGACTATGGAGTCAGGAGAAATATCAAATTTAAATTCTTGAGCCAGGTGGTCAGCAATGTTCAGATTGTTGACACTAGTGTAACAGTGCTCATTAGGTAAGTTAGTTACAACATAATCGATTGATGAGTGTGATGTTAATCCATTAGCATATGTGAATATTCGTGTGGGGCCAAAAATTTGTGTGTGAAGATTGAAAGAATCAAACACATCAATTAGAATTCTTGAGTTTTTCGGATCTCTTAACGAATCAACGTTAAAATCGCCACACAGGATAATCTTTTTGGATTCAAATTTTTTGAGTAGC
The DNA here is from genome assembly GCA_039766575.1 of Serrognathus titanus. Taxonomy (NCBI): domain Eukaryota; kingdom Metazoa; phylum Arthropoda; class Insecta; order Coleoptera; family Lucanidae; genus Serrognathus; species Serrognathus titanus. The sequence continues at coordinate 6,189,166 of CM077911.1, forward strand.
GCTGACAAATTATGGATAAAACAATCAAAGTTTCCTGTTGGTGGTCGATAAATCGTGGTACTGGAAATCGTTTTGGTCATGGCGCACACTTCAATGTGATCTTCACTGGTAAATTCTGCAGTGTCAATAAGAGTAACTGGTTGTAGATCATATTTAGCGTAAAATAACAACACCACCACATTCAAATTATTATCTACAATAATGAGAAATGATATTGTACCCTGGGAGATTCATACTATGTATCTCATCCTCCTTGCACCAATGCTCAGAGAAGCATAAGAAAGATGGTTGATTTAAGGAAGTGATAACTTCAAGCTGATTTAATTTATTTCTGAGAGATTGGACGTTTAAATGAAGCAGAGAATAATCGTACTTTTCGGATTTGTTGAAAATATCAGGAAAGGCAGCATTGATTCTGCTTTGCTTATTTATTGTTACTCCACTGGGCCACAGGTTGGGACACATAGCCTTTTCTAGATTACTCTTATTGATTGAGATCTTGAACGAAGCGTAGTTAGGTATTAGCTCTTCTGTTATAGAAGGGTCTAGTTTGCAAACATGTAGTGATACTCTTGTTGGTACGCCTTTCAAGGAGCAATTATCGTTGCATTGTAAAGAACCTAATACAGGTTTGATTTTTCTAGTAAGTCGTTTTTGGAAACAGTTTTCCATTCGTCTTCTGCAGGGGGATTTTTGGTTTCGTTAATATTTGTGTTTGTAAATTTAACTTGCTTTAGAGCATTTGAAACATCTTGTGTAGTTATGGAGTTTTTTTGTCGAAGGCAATCTGGTCACAGTGGAATTCTGTTTTTTCGAATCAAAGGAAGAGATTGTGCTGCATTGCTGTGTAGTATTAGATGGCATGTAATCTCGTTTATGTTCCAGAAGCAATTTCACTTTTTCTTTAATGCCTGCTAAAACTAATGTGTTGGTCAAATCATCGTTATTTGTTATGTGTTGTACATTTAATACCATTTCAAATTCATGTGATATTAATAACTGTACCATGGCTCAGCTATTGTCACTTGTTGTTTAGTGTAATGTCTTGTTTCATGTATTTTCTATTCTTAGGGTAGGTAAGTTTAGTTAGTGCCATGTAATGTTAGTTACAAAACACACACATGTTTTTGTACTATGTATTTTTTGTCCTGTTAATAGATATATATATCTGTTGGGCAAATTAAATTAAATTAAATTAAATTGAATAATATTTATTCCTTTAAGCATAGAAATAACTATCGCAAGGATTAAAATGCAACAAAGTTATACGTCCTAACTCCGTCTATTTTAACACCACAAATGGATGGACGCGAGTGAACACCGATAAGGAGTTGAAAGTGTTAAAATTCAACCCCAGATTTTTATGTGCGTATGTACCCTGTATAGTTCCAAATTGGAAAAGAGATGAAATATATTAAATAATGTTTTTTTTTTGTATCACACTCGATTTCACCAAAGCAGCTTCAGGTTTAACCCACAGCATACATTGTGAGTAAGTAAATTCGCCCAGGTGTAATTTACACTTCATAAAAACATACGTAAGTAATCCGATATTTCATACCGGTTTTCCTTTTACACCTGGAATAATTTATGTTGAAAAATCTGCGCACGATGTAAAGATTTTCTCACTTTTATATAAGAACATTCTCGCATGTAATCCAACATGAAATTATGCACGCCGACCAACAAAGAAAATTGTTTTTTAGATAAATTTGTCCTCTTTAGCCATAATTTCTTTACACGGCTTGCATGCAAATAACTTATCATTAGCTGTAATTATTTTCATGCCGTTTTGAACGTTTTAAGCGTGGTTGACACGATATTGTGTACTTTATTTTTTATGGCTGCTATTATTTTTACTGACTGGTGTACCTGGATTTAGAGAAAAAAAATACAGAAACACTAGGTTACACGAGGGTGGTTGTAAAATACCTGCTGGGAATTGTAAACGGTAATTTATTCTGAAGTTTTAAATTATAGAATTTATTTTATTAGTTTTGAGTGATAATGTTTTTCTAATTTATGAATATTTTAAACTGAGAAATGAACATTAGTTGAAACTTTAATTTACAACTCTTTGCTCTCATTACGTACCTGCTCTCATATAAAATATTCACAATAAAAAGTTTTAATTAATTTTCAAATTAACCCGATAAATCTTCAGGACTGCCGGGCTCTTTTTATGGCAACTTATCGCCTATCATTCGGGTTTTCAACGCTTTGCTCCGTCTCTTTCTCGCGCATGGCCAACATGCTAAAATCATTATTTTTCAGCGACACTAAATGGAAACGTAACGTAAATTTGACGATTTATCACGCACTTACTTTAGTTCGAATGCTAATATCATACTTCTTATGCATGAGAACTCATCAATATCTTGGCTGTATCCATTACGAGGGGTATCTAATAGTATAGTATTGTGTTCATTTGGATGTTATTAGTGCCTGTATTATTCTATTTTCAGGATGATTGATCGCCAATATGCTACTACTCAATATTATAACGTAATGAACCCTATAAGTAGTAATATATAGCTTGGATATTTGAGTGCGTTCATTAACATTAACAATATATGGCAGATTTATTAATTACCTTGCCCAAAACATTCCTATTAAGTAGCTAATTCACCACAATTCTGATATAATTAGTTTAATAATAGTGGAAAATAAAAGAAGCTCTGTTACTTGACTTCATCTCAACCGAGTAAAGAAATTCACGTGCTTAATAAAATATCTTCATCAGCACTAATTTAAAGCGGCGCTTTTCATGGGGTTAATTAATAATATTTCTTGTGAATCACTCGTCGTCGCATTAATCATCTCGAAGCTGTGTGAATAAACTTTTTTCATAAACTTCTCGTCTTTTCGTATTTGCTTACCTAAGTGGCTTTCCTGTGTTGCCATTATCTCTAACCCCTTATTAAATATTTACACTGCAAGAAAGTGTCACATCAGCGGTGAGCGCTGATAAAATCCGCAAACGAAATCGTTCTTTCTCAAAAGATGTTTGTGGGCTACTTGCTTTACGGTTTGTCAATAATAAATTGAAACGTAGCTTAAAAAATTACTGAAATTAAGTTTAGGCACACTCTTGAACTCACTGTCATAAAGAGAAAGTTTAACTATGTAGAATTACTAATCTAAAGAACTTAAAAAAAGTCTTTAACTGCAAAACTGCAATAACATTAAATTTTAATTTAAACTTCGCATTGAACATTCCCAACACTAAAGATTTAAAATTACTCCACTATAAATCCACTAATCTAAGAGTCGTTCGGTTTTAATTAGCAATGTTTTCCGACGCAGAAACTTCCCGGATTAAATAATTCCTATTTCAAGTTTTCTTACTGTACTACATGTGCAAACTTACCTATGCAAGAAAGTTTCTCTACCGCCATAAAATCCGCTCTTCGAGTGCAATTTTGCCGAGCAGAAGTAATTTCAGTTAATTTTACGCTACTGCCCGGTATTACGTGAATTACTTTTATTATTTTATCGCGCTAATTTTGGAGCATTTTATAATTTTTAAAACCTGCTGTTTCCGAAACGCCTCCTATACAGTATGTAGTCGAATAAGTTTCACTTATTATAATACTCAAAAAAAGAAATAAAGTTATGACAAACACATTTACGCAGAAGAGCGGGTGTGTTGCTCCTGACAGTTAGTTGTACGGGAGGCTTTGGATGTGCTTCCGACAATAAGTTGCATGAGAGCGTGTGTAACCTCTAATATAAATTGTATGGTACCAAAGGCCATGAAATTATTGAATTTTATGCTAAAATTAAATGAAAATTATGGTATATTAAATAAATAAAAGGATTTATTTAATTTTACGCGAAAATTGTTAGCATATCACATGGCCTTTATAAAAATGAACAAAAATATTTTAAGAATGTTCCATAAAAGAACAAATCCTTATTAACTGTACTTGTAAATGATGCATGTTAAGTTGTGTTGTCCACCAATCACAACACACGTATGCATATACTGGGTGACAATGACAATCAACTTATTAAAAAAAATGACATTCGATGAATCAAGAAAAGCAAATGACAATCAACTCATAAAAACGCATGACAGTCGACTATTAAAAAGAGGCTATAATCGATAGACTAATAAAAAGATAAATAAGTAAATAAAGAACGAACAGTTAATAAAAATTAATGACAATCAAGTTAAAAAAGCAATTGACGTTCGACCAATTAAGAAAAACAAATGACGACCGAGTATATAATTAAAAAAATAACGCTTCAAAGCGTTATTAACTCTGTTATTTATAAATCGATTTGAATAAGCTATAAAATTGCTCCAAAATACTAAATTCTCAAGAATTTCATTTTGTCTGTCTTCAGAGCGTCATTAATACATGTTTAAATGATGGAGTTATTTACATCAGTTTGAAATAAATTATGGTAACTTTTCTTTAAATTATGACATTATGATACGTCACTCAAAATTATAGCAAAAATACCATAATTATGGTAGAGTTGGGAACACTGGCGTGCATTACTCCTGACATTTGGTTGCATGGGAGGCTTTGGATGAGCTTTCGACAATAAGTTGTACGGAAGGGTTATATATTGGGTGTTTCTTAGCTTCATACAAAAAATGAAACCAGTGAAACTTTACATTAAAAGTGATAGAATGAAGCAGTTTTTTTATAACAATTGATTAATAAATATTAGAGATAATCAATGTTTTTGGCGAACGATGAAACCGTTTGATAGTTTCTGGTTTATTTTTATGTCGTAATTATGTTCTCGGAGAAATTTGTTGATGTCAGCATCGGCTGTTAAGTGGGTCAGTTGTCGGCTGTGCTTTGTTGCGTTGAAAACATGGCCGAATTATTCCAATACTGTTCTTGTGGACATGATTTTAATTTACGGCGAATGTGGTAAAAATGCGTTGGCTGCAAGACGTTTGTATGCACATCGTTGCGACGAATCAATGTTTGCAAGGGATGCAGTGAGGGCAGAACAAAATCCTCATGCAATGCGGCGCCGTAGTTTTCAACAACGCTTCTCGGTCAATCTGTGTGCAGGTATGTTAAACGGCACTTTAATCGGTCTACTTGTTTTACCTAATTGCTTGAACCAAATGGTGTATTTACGTTTCTTGTAAACTAATTTGCCGGAACTCCTAGAGGATGTAAATATTAGAAAATATTAGACCTTAATCCATTAGATTTTTATCTGTGGGGACATTTAAAAAATCTAGTGTACGTCGAAGAAGTAAATATAATAGACGAATTCAACGCACGCAGTGGAAAATATTCGAAAATAGAACCAATTCCGTAATGCATGTGAATCCCTGCTTCGTCGAGCCGAGGTATGCTTACGTCTCGCGCAGGGGGGAACTTCGAACACTTATTGTGAGTGAAGGTCACCGTCCGTTGCGTCCAGCGGTTATAAACATTTCACTGGGAATTGCCGAATGTGGTATGAATTTTTTATTTTATTTTTTCTCGTAATTTTGATGCATGACCACATACGCTATTAATTTTTTTGTATCAAGTTGAAGAACACCCTTCTTCTTGCTTCTGACAATTAGTTACAGGGGAAGCTTTGGTGAGTGTTCTTGACAGGACTTTTACATAGCGGGGATGACTTAACTTTGCTTCATTCGTTAAAATCCGTAATTGGATTACCGATGAAAAAAAGCTGTATCTCATTTGTCAGGCTACAATCGATAAACTAATAAAAAGATAAATTAGTAAATAAAGAACGAACAGTAAAGAAAAATTAATGACAAACAACTTAAAAAAGCAAATGACGTTCGATTAATTAAGAAAAACAAATGATGACGCATATCCGAGTTTAAAATTAAAAAAAAAAGTCTCAAGGCATTATTAACTCTGTTAATTATAATCGGATTTGAATAAGCGAAAAATCATATAAAATGGCTCTAAAATACTACAAATTCTCAAGATTTTAATTTTGTCTGTCCACGGAGCGTCATTAATAAATAACAAATAAAATAATAATAATAATAAAGAACTTTATTTTCTCTTCTAAATAGATAAATACAAGAAATATTATAAGTAATACAGTAAAGAGAAATTGGCGGAATCCAGATGTACATGTTACATAATAAGCACGTACCCTGATCTATTCAACCGTGAATTAAGTATAGACGGTAAAAGACAAGAAGAACAACAAATTAATAATAAGCAAGTAAACAACGAAATCGTAACAACACAAAAAATACAAAAATTTATACAATATAAAAAATATATCTTGAGAGTGAAATTAAATAATTAGGAATAATTAGTGATAATTGCCCAAGAGACTCACATTGTTTCGCAAACCGTTGAGATTTAAGTTTTTGCTTGAATGTATCAATACTCAGATTATTAGTCCAGAGATGGGTAAAGTTTAGAACATGAGCAATTTGGTAAGAAAAAGAGCTTTTGTATTGTTCCATTTTATGTAATGGAGGAGTAAGTCTGCCATTGAACCGAATATTAATATTATGAACATCTGTTCGAAATGTTATTTTATTGTAGGGGTAAGTGGGTGCTTTATATTTAATAATTTTGTAGATAAGACAAGCAGCCCGTAGTAAACGTCTATTCTCCATATTCAGCCAATTTAATTCCTCAAGTTTGTGGAAAATTCTCTGCCTACCACGGACGCCACAAATTAAACGAAGGCAACAGTTTTGTAGTACTTGAATTTTTTGACACGTTTCTTGGTCAATATATGAACCATAAACTACGCAGTAATGATTAAGACGGGAGAGAACTAAGGATTCACATAATAGAATTTTTGTTTTCTTATTAAGGAAAAATCTATTATTGTAAATACTTTTCAAGTTAGAATAAGCAAAACGGAAGCAATTTGCAATGTGAAACCTGAAACGAAGCTCAGTGTCTAGGTATAATCCTAAATTCTTAGCACAATTGGTACAGCTGACTTGCACTCCATTTACTAATACTTTAATTTTTGGAAGGATTACAATTCGAGCTTTTTTGGGTACAAAGACCAACACTGTCGTTTTGGCTCGGTTTACATGCAAACAATGACTAGTCGCGAATCGTACCAGAGCCTCAATATCATCATTGATTCTAGTTACTTCCTGTTTTACATCTTCGGCATGGAAAGTGTGATAAAGTTGCATATCATCCGCATAGAAGTGGGAGATATACGTCTTGACAACAGAAGGAAAATTTGCAGTGTAGATAGTATATAGCAGGGGACTGTGAATGGAGCCCAGATGACACTCCGAGAGGAGCGGACACATTGCCATCTTAACTTGCTGGAATCTATCCTTCAAATAATATTTAAAAAATTCTAGTGCATTTCCAGTAAGACCAATATGCATGAGTATAGCTATCAAAATATCATGATTTATTGTATCAAATGCCTTACTGAAATCCAACAGAACCAATACTGTTATTTTTTTATTATCCACTCCTCTCAAGATGTCATCTACAATACCTAACAAGGTAGTCTCACAGCTGTAATTTGTACGAAAACCGGACTGTGTAAGGGGTAGAATATTATTATGTTCCACAAACCGCGAAGTTGCTTCTCTGTCACTCTTTCCAATACCTTAGACAGGGCAGGCAGGATGCTAATTGGTCTTAAATCCCTAAACTCTTTAGGATTAGTAAGTTTGGGAATTGGTTGAATAAAGGCAAACTTCCATGTTTCTGGAAATCTTCCAAAATCAGTGCAAAAATTGATTATATGAAGAAGGTATTCAAGAATACAGAGTTTAATTAAATCAATGCTCAGACCAACAGTATCCACCGCCTTTGACTTAATAGAGTTAAGATGTATCATTACATCAAATTCAATGAAATTATCAAACTTTGCTAAGTGACCTATTATTGGTTTAGATTTACAAAAGGTAATAATATTCAGATTGACCGATAACTGAGGAATGCTATTCACATAATATAAATTAAGTAATGCAGGGTTTTGCAAATTTGTCTAAAGCTCCAGCTCCAGAGGGTCTTTATTTCGACCAAATAGTTTATTTACAGTTTTCCACAACGTCCGCCCATCAGCATTCGAAAGTACGTAACTAAGGTAGGCCTTCTTTTCGTTACGACACGCAAGAGTAACATAATTTCTCAGCATTTTATAATATTGAAAATGCACAACACTGTGCGAATTCTGAAACCTATGGCGAGCGGCGTCCCTTAGAGCCATTAGGTATTTGACATTATCCGTTAGCCAAGGTATATAACTTTTGGTCACTGCTTTAGTCTTCAGAGGAGCATTAAATTACATTTAGAATTAAATCAGTAAGGACTTTTACTTTATCAGTAATATCTTCAAGATAATATATGCAAAAGAATGACATATGCAATAGATCTGATGAAAAATGTTCAATATTGAAAAATTTATAATCTTTCATTGTTTTAAATTGAGGTCGCGTTTCTTGAGTCAAAAATTTGAGGCTACAAAATATTAAATCATAATCTGTCATGTCTTCAACAGGAACCACTCCACAATGTTCAATTAATGATCTATCCGATACTATGATGAGATCGATCAGCGTGACTGATGAAAGCGTAATTCTAGTAGGTATAGTTACAATTTGCTCAAGACCGCATGATTCTAAGAGAGAATTGATTTTTTTTTACAACATTATTGTCTACATTCAATAAATTTATATTAAATAATCTTTAAATGATACAGTTGTCTTTAAATGATGGAATTATTTACTTGCGTTTGAAATAAATTATGGTAACTTTTTTTTCAATTATGGTATTATGGTACGTCACTCGAAATTATAGCAAAAATACCATAATTATATTAGAGTTGGAAACACTGGTGTGTATTGCTCCTGACATTTGGTTGTACGAGAGACTTTGGATAAACTCCCGACAATAAGTTGCACGGAAAGCTTTGACAATTGACTTTGGATATGCATCCGACAATAAGTTGCACGGAAGGGTTATGTATATTGCTCCTGACAATTTGTTGCAGGGGAGGCTTTTTTTCAGGACTTTTACACAGCTTACTTTGCTTCATTGGTTAAACTGCGGAATGGGATCACCGATTATTAACAGAGTTGTATCGCATTCGTCAGGGGGTAGCTTGTTTGGTTTACTTCGAGAGTTGTCTTAGCGATCAAGTTTGAGAATGCGATCCTATTTGCGAGCCAATAATGATCGAATGCAGTTTCACTTTAATTTGTCAAGGGGCGGTTTAAATTTTGTTTATTTGTGACGATCGTCATTGTTGCTTTGTTAGACGAATGTTACCTGACGCTTCGCCCATACTTGAACTTCTAACATTACCCGTTCTCCATTTACAGTCTCTTTGAAATGCGAATCGATTCAAATTCACTTAAAAAAATTTAATCAATAATGTATTTATTCTTGAAAGCACAAAATGCATATGTCTGTACATATCTATGAGGCGATTTGGCGTTGTATTCGAAACACGTTTTGATAAGGTAAGACGCCCGATTTTAGTTGGCAGTCACGATGTGCGCTTATTTCACACAATATTTTCACAGAAGTTTTGCTAAAAATATAACTAAAGAATGGAAAGGAAATACATTATCATGTTTACTGAATAATTCATAGATATTTAATATTCCTGATATTACGATATAAACTAACCATGGTAATTGCGAAGTTAGATATGCCGACATTAATTAATAAAATTAGAGAAAATCCCATGTGGTATAAATAATATACTTTATCATCCCGAGTTATAAATAGCGTTTTCCCAAAAGCCTGTGATTTATGCAAAACAAGAGCGCAGAGATATAATTGATTTCTAGATTATTAATCATAGCATGTATCAGTCTGCAAGGTTTAAGTAGTCGCGCCCTTGTTAATTTTTCATTGTCATTGGTGCGTCCGACAGGATTACCGTTTTAAATCTATTTTCAGGGGGGGTTTAAACAGAACAATGAACCGAAAAATTGATAGATGAAAAAGTTAACCCACATCGTTTTTAATATTTCAATTTTAAGCGTAATTTCCGCGTCTCTTAAAACAATCATAAAATCTCATAAATTAAATACAACACCGTAGGTATCCACTGAAAAGCAAGTTTGTCAGACTCTCGCTCATAATCTAATATTTACTTTTAATTAACACTCGAATTGGACTTTATACGTTTCCTCTCTCCATTTTAAATTTATGAATAACGAACGTAACGTGCGTTTCGACGTTTTTTCCATGGAATTTTCTACTTAATTAACATTTTACGTTTCAGTCAGTCCTCTCGCTTTCAGGCGAATAAGTTCATACACGATGTGTTGTTACGTTTGGCTCTCGCATCATTTCAAAGTAAACCGTGCACAATTATTGTCCTAACGACCTGTTTCCTTCGTACCTCAGTTAATTAATTAACGAGGACCTCTCGACATTGTTAACTAGATTTCTTCTGGGCCATTTACATCGACCGTTATTGAATTAGGTTTCAAATTCACTACTTCCGGATTGTCTGTCTAATTCTTCTTAAGTAATAATTAATGAATCTTAACGGAGAAAAATAGTGCTTTAGAGTTGATATTAATTAAAGCATACGGGGGTATCGATTTAGTTGCGGGTGATTCTAGATAATTCTGTCCCTAGTAACAATCATAATAATCCAGAATTCGTAACGGGTGATGTCGACATAGTGTTTTGCTATCTTTGGAGCCGTCTGCAAAGACGAAGGTAGAGCGCAAAGGTCATAAACTTCGGCGAGCAATTCGAACAATTAAATGACCCCCCCGTTCAACTTCACCAGCAGCGGTTGCGATATAAATTGACCTAGATTTATCCGGACGCATTTCTCCCAAAATCTACGAACAGGTTCGATAACATATGACGTCTGTGTTGCGGGAAAACTTATGACCTCATACGCCGAAAATGAAAAGCGTGAGATTGTCACTTCTTTAATTTCTCTCCTCGAAAAACGCTCGGCAAGGAAAGGAAACGTTCTTCTTCTTCTTCATTAACTTGTTTACAAATTAATCATTTACTTCTTTCTTTTCAGACAGTATCACATGCTCCAAAAAGGTTAACATGCAAGACGTCGTTTTAAAATCAATTTTGATTTCCTCTACGTAGTAAACAATAAACCTTTCTTCGCATTAATTCAATTAAATTGGGTTCACGTTAGACCGCATGAATAAATCAGTGTTTTACCCGAAACGTCCCATTATTTGCTTCGGCATCGTCCCTTTTCAGACTATGAAGTGCCTAGGTTTCCATTAATGCTTATTGTGTTTCATATAAGTGCTGTAATTTATTGCTTTCTGGAAGCGTAATGACGCCGAACGTGAAAAGAAATGATTCCATAATTTTCTGTGCTCGTCTATGCTTTGTGTTTAAAAACGCGTCTTGTCCTTAATATCGTAACGGCGAAAGATTAAATCGCAATCCTGTTAATATGTAGAACCTTTACGCTTTGTCGATTTAGTCCTTTCCTACTCGGAGAGTAAATACGTAAACGTCAACGGGAAATATATGGCTTTCCGTTGTAAATATCACTTATGCTGCTGGCGAAAGCATACCGACTATGGAAGCTACGACACCAACGCAATCTATCATCTCCATATTTTTCTTTGCTGACCGGATAACACCTGCCACAGGAGAATGTAGCGATGTAGGGTTTGTTTTTGACTTAGAGGATAGAGTTTATTTAACAGCAACCATTTTTGAAACAGGCGAAATTTTCAAACTTTAAAGGACTCGATTCTATAATAAAAAATTGTTATAATCAGCAGCAAATATTTTATCGTCTAATTTTTAATTATCTAATTGATATTCGACAAGCTTAGTAAACGGGGGGATTAGTTGTCTCGAGCATACAAGAAATATGCTGCTTTTATTAGGTTCAAGGATTGGTCTATTGTCGATAGCCAGTTGATTGCTAATAGAATTACCCCGGGTCGATACAATTGCTTCCTTCCTGCAATGTTTTACGACCGCAGATTTTTTTATTTCCCCTTAAACTAATTAATGAAGTTAGAATAAAAAGAAAACACCAGGATGCTTAAAAAAGACTGTTTATGTACTCAGAAATTCATCAACTGTATCGAAACAATCACTTAATTCTCGGCACATTAAATTGTTTGTATAATTAATAAACGCTGGTCGCATTCACGGCGGAGCTTTTAATTAATAAACGCTCGCATAAACAGTTTAGACGTCGTAAAAGTTGTAATTAATTTTGCATTCACGTACTTCTTGCTGTAAATGATAATACATAAATAATTATCCGGAGAGCTACTATTTTTATTAATCCGGCCTGGAGTTTTTAATTAATTAATCTGCCATTTTGCAGATGTCGCCGTGCGTGATTAATGATTGGGGGCTCTCTAGCATTATTCGTCATGAACAGGAAGCGCATAAAAGTGTCTCTAATCTGTTTATATCGTGAACGCTAGTTCTAATCTTGCTTTATTATGACGTGACGGAAAGAGACGTTTACGGTAATTTCTTAGAAAAAGCGTAGAGTTAATGTACAAGCTACTTTCACAGGAATTACAGAAAATAAAAGTTTAATCGCTGGAAATGTTGTTATCCAATAAATCTGTGCGTGAACATCTTGACATTATAATCATTTAATTTCTTACTCTTTTGTATAACAAAAAATTAATTATTTTCAAGTTATTCAAGTAATGAATAATAAGGACAGAAATTATACAAAACGTTTTCCATGTGAATATACCGGGTGAGTTTTTTTTATCTTGAAATAATGCCATATCTCTAAATCTAGTAATATTATTAAATAATAATATTTATTGGTTCAAGAAAAAATATTAACCAAAAGGATGTGGATCAGCAATCCCAAAAGGATGTGCTGCTCTTCCTTCAGAACCTTTAATTAAAGACACAATAAAAATTATACAATGCGAAATGGTACTAAATGAAATAAGATTCGAGATAAAAAATCAGTGCAATATATAAAGTAACACGACACTAAGTAACAAATATACATTAAGATTCGGAATACGAAATCAGTGCAAAATATGCCACGGATAAAAGACATAATACCCTGTGAAATGTAAATTAAATATACAATGTAAAATGACATTGCATAAATTGAAATACGAAAAAAAAAAATAGTACACCTTTGCTTCAATACATTAATGATTCGGAGTACATCTGTTTACACAAAATAGTCAAATATTTATCGGAAACGAAGTAACATCTGACGCCTGAAAGACGAAACAGAACAGGATTTAAGATTAAGAGGAATGTTATTATAACTTTTAACTATATTGTATGAAAAGATCTGCAATAGAGATTGGTGCGATGTACAGAAGGCGTTATTATTTCTAATGTTTTTATTATGAACACTCGTTCTAAGGGAAATTTTATTATAAAGATAAGGGGGTATTTCAGTTTGCATAATTTTATAGAAAAATATCGAAGAATGCAGCTGACGTCGATTGATCATATTCGACCAATTCGCCCTTACAAGTAGATGCGAGACATGATCCCTGCGTCTAAGGCCGTATATGAACCGCAAGCAAGAATTTTGAACTTTCTAAATTCTAGATATATCGACACTATCCAAGCATGGACCATAAATCACATCGCAATAATTAAACTGCGAGAGTACCAAAGAATTGCATAGCATTTTACGAGCATTTACGTTTAAAAATTCTTTGCTATTATAAAGCATTTTTAATTTACAAAAGGATTTTATTTACGTGTGTTTTAAAACTCAGATTTGTATCAATAAAAAGGCCCAAATTTTTAGCGCAATCAGTAATTGCTAAAGGCGTATCTTTAAAAGTAATATTGCACAAGATTTGTTGGGATTAATTGTTAAGCAGTGATCTGAGGAAGTAGTGATAATTCGGAGCAAATCAGAGTTAATTTGAGCAATAGCGTCATCAACATTATTTAAATTAAAATAATGCAAAAGTTGAGTGTCGTCGGCATATAACTGACATTTACAAAATTCGAGATTATTGAATATAAAACTGGTGTATATTGAATATAATAATGGACCGAGAATACTGCCCTGAGGAATTCCCGTTTTAATTTCTTGCGTTATAAGACTTTATGCCTTTGTACACCATTTTTTGTGACCTGTTCAATAAATAACAGCTAAAAAATAAGACTGCTTCATTACTAAAGCTGATGTTATGGAGAATAGACAAAAGTAAAGTATGATTAACCGTATCAAAGGCCTTAGAAAAATCAAGCAGGATAACACGACTATTTTATTCTCATCTATAGCCTCAGAGATTTCATCAATAAGTAAATAAAGCGTAGTTGTACAACTATGACCTGGACGGAATCTTGATTGAAAAGGTGGTAACAACTGAAAATTATTTAAATGCAATCGTAATTGATCCGCAACACATTTTTCTATTCATTTAGATAAAACAGATAAGAGACTAATGGTGCTATTCTGATCTGAAATTTAAGCAAATTTAAGCCTCTTTAAAAATTTAAGTCTTAAATGTCAAACAGTTAAAGAGTTAAAGAGAAATTGCTATTCTGAGCGTTCTTTAAAACTTAAATTTCTTAAATTTGCGACGAAAACATCTCCGTAAATGCTTAAAGAGCCTGAACGATAAGTGCGTTTAAATAAATTATTATGAATAATAGGCGATATATTGAAGTTTTTGCTGCTTGGGTATTAGAGGAAGATCACAGAAGGCAATTATTTCTAAATAAATATAAAAATACTATAATTAAAAAAAATCTACAGGAATTACTTAAGAATTGAAAGGAGACTAATTAGAGATGCAGAGTTTTATTTCTAATTTTCGACTAACAAAAAAATTAACTCGTCAACTGATAGACTACAACCACACTGTAATCTTTCTTTAATTCAAAGTGGGATTAATTTTATTACAAAAGTAAGGTTTTTTATTTTATTTTTTTTACATAATCGACATCCAACTTTGGGCTTATAAGTCCAGTTCTGAAAATTGAATCTTCTTGCAAATACAACTCAAATTGTTCTAATGAAGTATTTCCACTTCGTTTCTTTTTTGACACAGGAAGACCTCTGTAATGAGTAATGAATAAAATAATACGTTATGCACATTTTATTTTATGTATTGATTATTCCCGATGTCGCAAATTTAGACTGAATAAATGTTCAATAATATTACAACAATAACTTTTAGTTTTTATAAATGTGAATTACAGATTTCACTATTCACTATTCAGTTTGAGGTTTCGTCAGTTCACAAAAGATATTAATTTTACTCCAAAGTGCCTGTTTCCACTATTTCTATCTTCTCACCTGAGACGTGAAAAAATGCATCTGAAACCAATAATTTATACAAAAACTCTTCTAATAATTTATTTCTTCCCTTTCTGTCAAAACATGAAACTTAACTAACCTATACACTGGTATATACGCTTCTTCCATTTGAACGAAGTTAGCTGCATTTAACGTTCCCGGAAATATCCGGAATTTAAAGAATATTTTAAAGAGATTGTTTCAGAATACCTATTTTGTCATATTCTTTAAGTGCTTGTCTTAAAGGGGCTTTAGGTTAAATAGTTAAAGACTTAAAAAATTAAAGAGTAAAATCTCAGAATAGCCCCATAATAGGTCTGAGATATCTATAATCACGGGGTTAAGAAAACTTTGCTAAAGGCAAAGTATATGCTTCTTTCCAGCAATCAGGATAGGCGTTATTCAATAAACAGAAGTTGACAATGTAAGTAATATAGGGAGTTAAAAGAAGGACAACATAAACGAAGCATATGCGCATTTATTCCGTTCGATCCACACGCTTTTGTTTTAATGTTTGTGAATTGCCTCTTCTGAAACGGATTGAAAAGAGATCAGAAAAATTCATCACATAACTTGTTGTATAACAGTTATTTATAACACAGTTGTTATAACAGTTGTTTAAAGTGTGATTCGGGTTTTGAATATTGCTGGAATTAAAAAAATTAGTATTTAATTTATTTGCATCACGTTAATGAGCAGGTAATTCAGTAGAGCGTCCTTTATTATATATATTCAAATCTCGGAGGTCTTTCCATACTTCTTGAGTTGTTTTATGCCGCAAGCTATAATTGATGTATGCTTTTTTCTCTCGACGGATCGCAGTTGTGGTGAAATTTCTCAAAAGTTTCTAGTAATCGAAAGAGGCGCGAGTTCCAAGATGTCTAGCTCTTTGGAATGCTTTATCACGCAATGAGATAAGTAACCTAATATTATCAGTTAGCCAGGGGGCCCGAGTTTTATTGAATCTACTTGTCTTATGGGGAACATGTTTATTAAAGAGACCTATAACATTAGTATTGAAAAATGCTAGTATGTCATTTATGTTATTCAAGGTGTACAAGTGATCCCATAGAACTGATTGCAAATCTGTGAAAAAGTCATTATAATGGAAATTGTAAGTCTCTAAAAGTCCGGGTTACAAAAATCTTTCTAAAAACCCCCAGTGCAAACGATGCATAAGCTAAGAAATGATCAGAGAAATCAGAAAGGTCTTGTATTCCTGAGTTTAATACATTAATTATATTGCTAATTATAATAAGGTCTAGTAAAGTTGAATTTGAACCACTGACTCTAGTAGGTTCATCTATGATTTGATTTAATCCGTCTAAATCAATCCAGCTCTGCAAATTCAGATTGGCCACTTTGTTATCATCAAGCAGGTTAATATTAAAATCACCAACGCATATAACTTCATTTGAAGATAAAACTAAGTCTGAAAGAAGATCTTCTAATGAAGATAAAAAATAACTGCGTATTTGAATTAGGAGGTCTGTAAATAACGCCACAAGCCACTTTACTATTATTAACTTTAATCCCGATCCACAAATTATCATAATTTTCATTTACATCGGTGCGAGTTTAAGGAAAAGATATAATTACGTTTTACGAAAATAACTGCGCCTCTTCTACGTCTGTCATCACCTCTATCAGCTCGGACAAAAGAATAACCATCAATGGCGAGAAAATCATTAGTAATTGCCGGTGTCAACCTAGTTTCCGACACACCAATTATATCATAGTCAGAAGATAGAATGTGCTCCTTAAATATTTCAAATTTCCTCGCCAGAGATCTACAATTAAT
This sequence comes from Serrognathus titanus, assembly GCA_039766575.1. NCBI lineage: Eukaryota > Metazoa > Arthropoda > Insecta > Coleoptera > Lucanidae > Serrognathus > Serrognathus titanus. Next base: position 6,206,147 of record CM077911.1, read on the forward strand.
ATGAGCCATTAAAAACATAACACCTTAATTCCTATTAATTAAATATAGTTACAATGCAGGCTATAACAGTACAAGAGAAAATTGAAATGGTTTACATTTATGGAGAAAGTGGCAGGGATATCAATAATGCTGTTATCCTGTATGCCCAACGGTTTCCAGACAAGGTACGGTCACGAGCTTCGTTATACCGGGTTGTTCAACAGTTCTCCACCCACTGGGGTGGGGGTGGGGTATCGCGATTGGTATCACTAGATAAGCCTCTTCAGGTCGAATAAATTGTATTCACAACGTTTTTTGATCCGATGCGTAGTTATCGAGATATCGCGTTGTCTCAAGATAAAAAAATCAACCTGTATAAGTACATTGTTGAACATTGAAGCCTTATCCATGAAGACGATATTACTCAAGCTTAAGCAAACACGTCTTTATTAATCTATTAACAATCTTCAAAATTAAGTACCAAACAATCTTCAATTTGGTTACAAATATGCATTTATAATTTAATTAAAGAAAACAACGCCCTTGTAAACACGCTTGCAATTTTCGTTACCTTTATTTTAAAGTCTGCGCTTCGCTTAACCCGGCTGCGAGAGACGATCCAAAATAAAAGAGAACAGTCGTTATCAGAGTTAACTTGCAATACATATAACGTCGTAATTAAAAGTTAAATAAGTTTTCCCGACTTTACCGGTACCGAAGTTCGCCGTTTTACATTGCCGCATTCTTTATGTCTTCGTTTAAAGTCGTCGTAATTGCGCATTGTGCTTTGCTGCTGTATTTTATGCCGATGTATTCAGTCGCCAGTTTAATCAATAGAAGTGATATGTAATTATTGCGTAAATTATTTCTTGCTGTCGTAACTAGTAATGTTAATTCATTTCTTTTTTAACTGATTCGCGCTTCGAAGAAGGATCCAAGTAAATTTATTTTGTGTAAGTATAATTTCAACGCCCTTATGTGTTTCAATTTTTCAGAAAACTTTTACGTAGCTGAGAGATGATGCGAAACAAAACTTACAACTATTACTGAACTGTCAGATGCAGAGGAAAATCGCAATTTATAATTCGGGTGACGAAAACGCTTTCAGCGGAAAACCTAATACGAACATAGACGACAAAATGGAACTGCAAATATTTTATCCGTCTCATATCACAGAAAACTTACAATTATTATATAAAACGTAAAGAATTCTTTTATAATCAGCAATATACGGAGTGTTGAATGAATGATGAAAATTAAAGGCGAAAAACAGGCAATGCATTGATGTAGGTACACAAAGCCAGTTTGTGAATTCCAGTTCAGACATGCATGCATGTATGTTTGTCAGGAACTACGCCATATTTTTACAAAACCCTGATAAAGCTCTACGGTTCTATTTGCAAAACGGCTAGTTAGTGTTTCGCTGTTTGCGATTCTGTGTTCGAGTTCACTTGCAGTTTGCGTAATGACAACTAATCTCAATTTGTTCGAGTTGTTTCGTCCGGAGCCAGACAATGCTATTATCTGTAATGTTGCTTGAATGCGACATTGGGCTTCGCATTTTCCGTACACTCGTGCATATTTTTCTAATTCCACGTGGATCATATGTACGTACGTGAATCTTCATTAACAAGATAAGCCTTTGCATTCGAAATGAATTTAGTAACTACACTCGAGTGCAGTATTTTAATTTACAAGAGACAACAAAAATAATAACAACTTGCAACATATCAACTGTACAGCGAAGCATCCATTAGAATATGTTCTAAAAGTTATCAATTTGCTTCTTTAGTTCCATAGGAAACGCAAAATTGAATTAAAAACATGTTATTACCCACTTTCATCTAACTAAAGCGTCAGCAACATCTATGGTTTGGGGGGATTTTAAAGTGCCTCAAAAAGTTGTTGCGAATATTATGACTGTAAGCGTGACGGCGCTTCAACTGCACTAAAAGATAAACGTTTCAATTTAACTATGCGAAACTATTAAAAGTTCGCGACGCGTTTAAATTAGCGAGATAAAAGTCTCGCGCTTCCCGAACCTTATTCTTGAGACAACGTGGCTAAGCGAAAATTAAAATTTCGTTCTGCGTGTATAAATATTTGTTCGAGAAAAATAAGGACCTGTCAGTAGCAATTTGCTCGAAAGTTAATTTGTTATCTACGGTATTGACAGTATCGACTGGCTCCTTGTTAATACTTTGTGGTCGAATACGTTTCCGAATAAAATTTGACAAGGGTGAAGGGAAACTTTCGTAAAGCAGTTAAGTAACAGTAATTAAACAATCGCTTTAACGGTTATGGGTGAGCTTACTCTCCCTCACTCATTGATTAATTCGGCGGCGAAGTAGTAACTCATTCCATCTAACAAGGAAATAGTTTATAATATGGCAGCAAATTAGGTAAACGGTGAGGATTAATACGTTCGTAAACTAATTTCATGGATATTTAAATGTAAGCCGACAGAGAAGTTTTTCATAAAATACATGCTAATGTGCTATTATCGTTGTTGGTAAAGGAACGTGCAACAAAAATCGTAACAGGAGTTTAAGTGGAAGGCACTTAACAGCAAGACAGTTAGACGTCGCGAGTGATAAAAAAGAAAACATTCAATTCTTATTACACTATTATTAACGATCATGGTAGAGCACTGACTTTAATTGACATGATTAATATACTTACGAATGCTCACAGCATGAATTTATAAAGTCTAAAAGCTCAGAAGGCATGAAATGGTACTTGACACTACCGAATAATAATGCAAATTTTAAATATAATATATATAGTCTGTACTAGATTCGTGCAACAGTTTTTGAGTAAGTGAACAAAACATGCTATACACATAAAAATCTGGAGTTAGTCTGTCACTTTCAACTCCTTTTTGTTGTTTTCTTGCGTCCATCAGTTAGTAATAGGAATTCTAAGCGAGAAAGTTCGTAAGTCATTACTTTCCGAATATGCGTCTCTAGAAACGGCAATTAGAAAGGCACAAGCTGCTGAAATAGCGCAAAAACAAATGTTAGAAATGAATAAAGCAGCAGAAAAAGAAGTAACGGTTATAAAAAAAAATTAAATAAGCCTAAAACATTTCATTGCAAAAGATGCGGAAAGAAGTATGGTCCAAAAGAATATCCAGCATATAAGATGTAAGAAATGTAAAAAAACAAAATCACTTTGAAACGCAATATCGTAGTACAAAAACTGTGAATGCAATAATTAAAGCAAATGAAGAAGAATAAAAGAGGAAGAAAGGGACGAAAAAAAAATTATTCATTGGTGTGGTAAAAGCAACGGGCAATGAAGATAGTAAATGGGAACAAATATTAAAATAAAAGGAAAACAAATTAAAGTACGCCCAGATAAAGGAACACAATGCAACGTTTTACCCAAAATGTTGTGGATCAGTTAAAACTTGATATCAATGATTCAAAGACAAGATACTTGTTGTCATACAGTAACCATAAAATAAAGGTGGTAGGAGAAGTGATATATAAAAGTCAAGTAGGTAAATCAGAGACAGAAATTTTATTTAAAGTAGTAAAAGAAAACGTAGAGAGCTAGGGCCTTGTCAAAAGAGTTTGACTATGTACTGACACGGAAGATATTTACAAAGGACTAGGTTGCCTGAAAAATTTTGTGTATGACATTGCCTTAATAGAAAATCCAGAATTTAAAATTTGGAAGGCTCGAAGAATTCCCTCCCTATAAGATAAGAAAGTTAAAGAAGAATTGGACAAAATGGTGACAACGGGAGTAATAACGCCTACAAGGGAGCACACGCTAGCGGTATCTCCAATGGTCGTTACACGTCAAAAAGGAAAAATAAGAATTTGTATCAATCCAACAGATGTAAATAAAAACATTTTACGATGACACCATCCAATGAAGACGCTAGATGAAATTTTGTCTGGACTAAGTGAATCAAAATACTTTACAATTTTAGATTGTAAAAGAGGGATTTTCCAGTCAGTGAGAGGACAGAGAAAATTTTAACATTTTCCACACCTTGGGGACGATATTCTTGTAAAGGACTAACATTCAGATTGTTTTCAGCACAAGAAGTTTTTCAGTCTAGAATACAACATATTCTCGAAAATTTACCTAGCGTAGAAGTAGCAGTGAATGACTTATTGATCCATGCATCTACATCAGAAGAGGAAGACAACTGTAAAAGTCATTGAAGTACTAAAAAATGCAGGATTAAAACTAAATAAAGAAAAATGCACATTTGAGGAAACTAAAGTCAAATTCTTAGGACACATAATCAGTAACAAAGAGTTAGAAATTGATCCAGAAAAAATTAGTACCATAGACAGACTAAAAGCACCAACAAATAGGAAAGAATTGCAGAAAATAATGGGTTCACATACCTCAGCAAGTACATAAAAATTTTCTCTATCATAAACTAACCATTAAGAAAACTATTAGGATGACAATGGCATATAAAGCAATAAAAATCACCATATACATGGAAACAGACAATAATAAAACCACTATTGCTGAAACTCTACGACGTTAATAAAGAAGTAAAACTAGAAGTAGATACGAGCTCTACAGCAGTGGAAGCAGTGCTACTACAAGATGATCAGCCAGTAGCTTACGCTTCTAAAGCATTAACTTCATCGCAGAGAAATTTTTCACATATAGAGAAAGAAGCTTATGCTATACAATTTGCGTGCGAAAAGTTTACAGAATACATTTGGAGTAAACAAGTAACTATCGAAACGGACTTTTCAAAAAGCCGATACATGCATCACCATAGAGACTACAAAAAATCATATTAAACTTATTAACTTACAATCCAAAAGTAATTTACAAGAAAGGTTCAAAAATATTGCTAGCAGATCCGCTCAGTAGATATTAGATTAGAAGTCAATCTAGTACAGCTTTCAGTATCGGACAAAGAATTAGACAACTTAAAAGAAGCTACGAAGAATGACAGTGAAAATAAAATATTACTTAAATACAAAAGAAATGTATGGGTTGTAAGTATTCAAGAAGTAGAAGAAATAGTCTGGAAATATTGGTATTTCAAAGAAAAATTAACAACTTATGACGATTTGATTTTCAATGGAGAAAAAATAGTAAAACCAAAGAGTAAAAGAAAAGAAATTTTCAGTTATATTCACACAGGTCTTCTTTCGATTGAAAAATACTTATCTCGAGCACGAACGTTAGTGTTTTGGACAAACATGACCAAAGACATAAAAAACAAAATTGAGAAATGCGAGGTACGCCAAAAATATCAAAAGAATAATATTAAACAACCCGTAGAAAACAAAGAAGTTCCGAATTACCCGTTTGAGATGGTTTCAAGAGATTTATTTTACTTTAAAGGAGAAAGAATACGTGTTGATAATAGACACTTACTCAGGCTATATAGAATATCAGAAATTAACTTCTTCAACGTCGAAAAATATAGTTTACAGTCACATAATGGACCACAATACACATCAGGAGAATTCAAAGAATTTACGCTAAAATGGAAAGTCAAACACGAGACCAGCAACCCGTACCACACCCTAGAGGAAATGGTTTAGCTGAACGCGCTGTACAGACTATGAAGAACTGTTGTTGTGAAGATGGAACAGACGTAAGACTAGCGTTATTAAACCACAGAAACTCTCATTGAAAGGAACTAAGATCCCCAGCACAAAGTCTGTACAGCAGAAATTTAAGATCTTTAATACCAACTACAGTGACTGCCTTAAAACCAAAGATAGTAAAAGAAGTGTCGGCGACGATGAAGAAATTCAGAAGTGAACAAAACAAACGTGCAAGTGAATACTCAAAACTAACAGTTGGTGATACAGTACTAACAAGAACAGACCTGTGAATGGATTCCTGCCTCAGTAGAAGAAATAGTACATCCGCGTTTGGTAATAATCAAAGACCTAAAAGGGAACACGTACCGACGAAATACACAACATATGAAAAAGAGTAAATTTGACTTAGAAAAGTGCAATCTCCACTAGTGTTAAACAAAGACTTTTCGGTGACATGAAAGACAATAATCCGAACATTGGTGACAGGGACCCGAATGTAGACACTATCAGTCAAAAGATGAAACGGACAAACAGACACCCATCCTCCCACAATCAGAGAGACGAGAAGTAGAACCAGACAGCTTCACTGCACGAACAACAAGAAGCGGCAGAATAGTAAAACCACCCAATCGCTTGAATCTATAGAAAATGAAAACGGAGGGATATGAACCAGCGACAATGATATTGTGGTAAACCTGCCAGATGTCCATGCTCAATGACATTTTGCATATATGTTAGCCTCAGATGCTGAATTTGCACAATTGTCGAAATAAATAGACATTTTCGGGTCTGCACAAATGAAAACAATCAGATGACGAAAACAGTTATTTTACTGGAGTTAAGCACTTACATTTGAACATTCTGCGAAATGGGTAGTTCAAACTTGCTTAGTATGCGATCTGATTGACAATTATATTATTCATTTCCCATTTCCTTCCACTTTTAACCATAATATAACCTAAAATGTAGCTGATTCCGTTCGTAGTTGTAGCTGTGAACTAATTAACGGGGTTTTATCTCAGCAGTGTGTAGTGTTAGTATTTTGTCTGTCTGCAAGAATTTGAAAATGGCTAACGCTATAGCTGCCGCGGTCAACTCATCTATGGATAAACATGCTTACTATGATGCAATTGTAGCACACATTCAACGACCCAACACCAATTTTATTTGCCCACTAACAGAGGATAAATACAAAGAAATTATAAGCGAACTGAAAAGTAGTATTTCAAGAAAAGCCAATAACGAAAAATTACCTTCTTTGGGCTATTGCAGATTGAATCGATTTTTGAGTATTGGTGGAACAGATAAACTAATTCAAAAAAGAAAAGATGACACAGTAGAAATATATGATATTCTAGAGAAAACACATCAAGACACCGGAGATAAAAGGATATTGGGCATGGAAAAAGAGTTAAAGTAATATTAGCAGAACTATTATTGAGGAGTATCTAAAACTGTGTTTGCAATGTCAACTAAAAAAGAAACTAAAAAGAAAAAGGACCTATTGTAAAGCCCTTATTAACTGAAAGTTTCAATAAAAGAGGGCAAATTGACCTCACTGATGTGCAGACAGAGAAAGATGGAGAATTTAAATTCATTCTCAACTATCAGGACCATTTAACTAAGTTTGTCTTCATCGGACCATTGAAATCTAAAAGAGCTGAAGAAGTAGCGTACCATTTAATGGATGTCTTTTGCATTGCTGGTGCTCCGTGTATTATCCATAGCGATAACAGTAGAGAATTTGTTAATGCCGTTATCACCAATCTTGCAGAAATGTTTAATACCAAAATCGTTCACGGTAAACCACGTCATTCTCAGGGCCAAGGATCTGTGGAAAGGGCCAACCAAGATGTTCGTGACATTTTAATAACCTGCATTAACGAAAATAATACCACAAAATGAGTCTGAGTTATTAAGATTGGTGCAGCTAAAAAAGAATAGATCTTACCATAAAGGTATACAGAGAACTCCCTACGAGGCACTCTTTGGGGGGTACCGATGATAAATGGTTTAAAGGACCGCAATCTACCATTGCATTTGGTAGAAAATTTAGAAGAGGAGGAGGAAGTTGAACATCTACTGACTAAGAATCCACAACCTTCAGTAGAAATGTCAAACCAAGTTCCCAACAAGGAAGAATGCAAAATAGAACTAAATTGGAAGAAATTTTTGAAAGTGATGTAGAGATTATCAGGTAAGCTCTAATTTTGTGTTAGGGTAATTCGCAAGTAGCACACTAGTAACTACTTGCAGCAAAAGAGAGCAAATCAAAGCAGGGCTTTGTGAAATGTGGCTGTAAGAAAAAATGGTCAGCTAAACATTGTACTTGCTTTAATAGTAATGTCAAATGTAACAGTAAATGTCACAATAGTTTTCATGTTGCAATAAATAATTCATTATATTTTTACTTATTTGAATTGGATAAATAAACGAAGATAATAAAAATCTTACGATACTTAATGAAGCATATGTAATAAAGCTAACACAACAAAGAATCATCTCTTAATCCGCGAGTAATCACAATTAAATTTACGCGTGCGTGTTTACGATGTGCATTTAATATTCAATGAAAGAGTCGGTAACTCTCAAAATGCACGCTTGAGCCACACACCTGGGTAGGTATCACGATATCATAATAAAAGAAATTTACAGTCGGCGCTCCTGGGCAGTTAATCTCGAAATGGTGTATCGTATCCGGCGGACGCAATCGTTTACGGATGCACGAACTTGTGCTTTAATTTCGAACGTTTTTATTAATACTGAACGACGACGAATCTAGCTAAATACATATTTACCTGAAAAGATATCAAAGGTCAATAATAACGTCGAAAAAGCTATGGCTACTTTTTACACAAAAAAAAAGTTTGAGCAGCACTGGATGTGATTTAAATGCCCCAGTTGAGTGAAGTTTACTGTAATGCGAAACGTTGAACAATTGTGAGTTAAAAGAACTTGTTATATAAAAATCATATAATGTAAGGAATATCTTGCTGTTATTTAACAGTTGCAACTAAGTAACTAAATATACAGCACCGATAATATGGAAACCCTTTACGTGAAATATCACAAGATAGCAGAAAGGTGTTAATTTAAGCCCCCACAAGAAAATAGGCGTCCGTTTCAAGATTGCGCCCGCAGATAAGCTTTTTTAAATGATATTTACGTTCAATTTTTGTAGACAATTCCTGCTTTATTATTATTATTCTTTCGGGAGGCGGACGTTTTGCATTTTGCATGAAAATTCACAAGAAGCATTCTCACGGCGTAATTATAAAATAACAATTCTTTATCTTTGTAAAATCCAGCGGAAAAATATTTTCTCTGTGACGGCGACGTTTTTATTCTCGTCCAGAAAGTGAGGCTTCTCCTCCTCTACCGACCGACGAATTGCTTCTCATTACGTTCTTAAATTGGCGTTTTCTCACTAAAAGCTAAGCACTTACCATGAATTTTTTAAGTTTAAATATTAATTTGTATATCAATATTGCTATATATTATATAATGGTACACACATGAATATGTGGAGTAAAGAAAAATGTAACAAAAGTCTTTTGCAAATCCAGAAAAAAATTGGGTTAATACTTTTACCTCTGAGATAGGGTTCGTACTTTCATTGAATGTCTTATGGTAACTGATCGTTCGCCATTAGAAAATTTTCTGATTTAATATCAGGCAATGTGCAAAGTTTCATACCCAAAATCAAATGATTTAATAAAGGATCATATTCGAAACGAAACGCAGCGCATGTAAAGTACAAGCGCTTTCAAAAGTTGCGTGGTTAAACATCGTAAGCGAGTCGCATGTTGGCAGTATACCGTGCTTTGTGTATCTTATTAAAGCCGCTTTGACACTTTAATAACGGTTATTTTAAAACTTATCGCCATTACGCCGCGAACAGAGGATTGGTATCAAGTTTTGGGATTTCAAGGCGAAATCACGTTACGTTTAGAATGTGGAGAAATCATATTTTACGTGCTAATGACCTTGTTCTGGCCGGATAATGTGGATGAATTTAAATTAAGCTCGTTTAACCCCCGATTATAACGCTGAAATCTTATTTGAAAATTTTATTACTAAGACAGATTTTTATTTGCAAGAAGGGAGATTAACAGAATTACCAGTTTCTTCTTGATAGCTCTTTAAAACTTTGGAAATTCTAACTATGTTATCTACATTTCATGTTTCTTTTCATTTGCACAGCAGGTAGTAAAAGCATAATTATAGAAAACAGTAGCGTTTTCCTCATCAATTTCTTATTCATACGAAGTATAAGAGTAAATGCCTACCGTTAATTAACTTGACCAAGACACCTTTCTGATACACATTCGTTCAATTACGGGAAAGCAAACAAAGTCACAATTGATTGGAAGGCCGCTTTTAATTGCCGCAAAATTGTAATGGCTAATTACTAAAGGAAATACAACGTTAATGAAGGCAATGATTTACCAAGTGCAGACATGCTCATTTAATCTAGCCATAAACATGTAAAATTATGTGCAAGTATTTTCCACGTGAAGATAAATTTACAACTCGTTAATTCTGTATTGCGCAAATTTAATATTAAATTATAGAGACGGTGACTCGCAGCCGAAGAAATAAAAACAACAAGTGCCTTCGTGTGCTTGAACGTGTCTCACTCGGCGTGACCAACACAAAAGCGACGTCGTTACAACACCAGCACTTTTCATATGTAAATGAGGAAAAGTCGTCGCAAAATTGGTCATCGCTTCCTCTCCGCCCGTTAGCTTAAATTTACAGCTATGTTCTTAAGCATTTTATTGTTTGTAACTTTTTATGCTGTGATGAAAGTCCCTTTCGAGATGGACGACTCTATCTGGATTCTTTTAATTAAAAAAAAATCAATTCAAGTTGTTTCCTTTTCCATATATTTTATACATACAGTATGGTTATTTCCTAGTACATAGAATGACACCTGTATGAAATAGAATAAAATGTATGCCGTTAACTCCCAGACTAAACAGGCAATCTAAATACAACCCTAAAAACTCGTCTTAATTTATTAGGCAGCGAAGGCAATATATCTGAGCGATGTAATTAAAACGCATTATAATCTGAAGGTGCCGACAAATTCTTTTTCCGCCGGACTAAATCACGTAATTACAGAAACTCATTTGAATAATGGTGAGCACGAAATGATACTATCGTAAATGAATCATATCTTCGGGGAGAGGTGTAGTAAACGCGTAGGCTCGAGACCTAGATAAGAAATGAACACCACCTGTATTTATTTGTGCCAGGTTTTCGCGTTCGTGTGAATGTTGCTAATTTGCAAAATTTCAGCCTTCGCCTTTGCTTTGATGAATGAACGATGTCGTTTCATATCGTTAATAGGGAACACGCGAATTCAATCTTCCCTAATGGGTAAAAAGGGTAAATTTGAAAGAGGCAACGAGTATCAAAAGATATTGATAGAATAAACTATTTCTTTAGAAAGAAAAGTGGTACACAAAACTTATAAAGTAAATTACGGATTTAGATGCATTGCTAGCCCATAACGTATACGTCCGAGTAAAATGCACCTAAGTCCGTGCTTTATTTATAACATACGTAAACAGACAAATCTTTGGCATAAAATTAATGCTACTGTAAAATTCATCAGCGGTATTCATAATTTGTTTTAGTAGCTACGAAGCTTAGTACTCACAAGGGAAGTATCTCAACCCGAAAATTTTAAAAAATTTCAAATTTTGTGGGTTAGTAGTTCACCTTAGGGTTATCGGACCAATAACGCTTTAAGCGGGGAAAAACACCCTTCGAAATTTCTGCGATTTTCGGTTTTCCGCAAATAACTCGGTAACCAGCAAAGATAAAAATTAAAATTATATGGCAAAATATTTGTCTTTCAATGCTCTATCACACATGTAAAAGTTGCCACCCTTTATAGTTTGAAAATCAAAACATACCCCTACCAACCAAATCTGAGAAGTCAAAAGAATAATTCATTGCGCTGAGCGAGTAGTCTACTTTGGGGTAGAGTGCAGCTAAATTTTTTTAACATTCAAAAAGAATTTTTAGGGGATGAAAACACGTCTCATACTTTCTTTGATTTTTAGTTGTAATTGAAAATTAACACCAAAATATTGACATTGACATTATTTTATTAACAAGAAAATATAGAAACTTATTGTATAGAGAATGTATATAATGCAGATGAAAGTGGATTTCAGCTAGAGTTACATTCAACTCGGACTTTAGCTCCCCAAGATTCTAAAACCGTCGAAGCAGTGGTGCAATCTGTACAATCAACCACTCACAGTTATGCAATTCTTCCATTGATTTCTGCTGCAGGTAAACTTATGTCTCTTTTATATATCGTCTTTAAAGAAACAGGAGGAAGATTTGGACCTCGCGTTCAAGAGTCTTTATTTCATTTAACAAAAGTACCGCCAAATGAATATAAACATATTCAAATATTTACAATACCAAAAAAAAAACTACAGGGATGATCCAACCTTTGGATGTGCATATATGGTTTCGTAAAAGCATTTTCCGAACAAGTAGTTCTTGCACAATTTGACATAGTTTTACATGCAAGAAATAACGTCCGAATATTACAATCACTTATACACAATCAACTCTCGGCTCCAAGATATACAAATTTCTTTGCCTACAGTTGGTACAAAAGTAGATATATTATCAACAAACCGAATACATTCGATCATCTCGTCAATTTTGCATTTCCAAATTTAGATAGTTCAGTTCGACCTCGATGTTCAATTTGTGGAGCTGAAGCTTTAATACGTTGTGCATGGTGTAATAGGTTTCTATGCTTCGAACAGTTTTTCCAAGAATATCATTTTCATCACATGTAATTGGATTTATTACTACCTTCTGTAATTATCGTTAATCAAATAAATATTCTGCTCTATTTGCTTTTTCAATTATGTACTTATATGTGCGTTAGATTAGTAATATGATAAAAATATGCCTAGATTTCTGAACTGGAATCGATGTTATTATTTAAATATACCGAGTTATTACAGAAACCGAAAATCGCAGAAATTTCGAAGGGTGCTTTTCCCCGCTTAAAGCGTTTTTGGGCTGATAAAAAAATGGCTCCGTGCTTACCCTAAGGTGAACTACTAACCTACAAAGTTTCAATTTTTTTTGAATTTTCGGATTGGGATACTTCCCTTATCAGTTAGATTGTCAACAGAGTGTGCTGTAAATACGTAAACGTCATATTCTAACTGGGTACTAAGTTTAATAGTTACTAAAACCGATTATGAATACGGCTGAACAACTGTAATCATCTATATTAGAATATTAACAGAAAATAGCACTAATCCAAATCAATGTTTCCATTTATTTCTTCTCTTGTGTAAGTTATCGTATGCAAAGGTATAAAAAAGCGCATTCGTTTTTATACGTACACATTTCAGTAATTTGCGGCCACGCTATTTGCATCGAGGAGATTAAAAACCCATTAATTTTTTTTTACAAATTTCACTTACACACTGTTTTGTAAAATGTAAATTTTCGGTATCGATCGTGCGCACCAGTTACCGAGAATTATGAATAGCTTTTTAATCACTGGGAACTTTTTAAAGGCGATGCGCCGATTACGAGAATCGAACTCCTTCGGGATCAAGGAAAAAAGCAGAAAACGCCGAAAATTTACATTCCGTGGCTCTCGGGCTCTTGACGCAGTTTCAGGTGAATTAACGGAAACAAAAAAGGGGCCGTATGAATTAATTACCGTGTTGTGTAGAGTCATCTTCCTCATTCGTTACAGTTTACCAAAAAATTAAATTAATATTTTTATGACAAAGTGAAAAAGCATGTCCAATGTATAATACCATTAAAAGTACTTTTTATGCAAGCTCCGACTCTTTGTTCTTTGCACGTTTTCTACTAAGAATATATAACACCAGTGAGGTTTTAGACTCATTTGACCGTTTTTCTCCAGGATATATTACTGAAGTTATTCGCTGATATTTATATTCAATAACGCGTTAATTTTTTCTACGTAATTACATTACTTCACAGGTAGTTGTTAGTCGTACAGGAAAAAGTTTTTAATAAAGATGTAATAATAATGTTAGAAGACTCTATTTACAACAACCGAACCAAATACCTGTACATTTTTTTAAATTCATTACAAAACGTAGCCTTTTTTTGAATAGAATTTTCGACCTGCCATAAATAATAATTAATTATTGTTTTCACAGACAAGAAAAATTGTCAATTACCTTTATTAGGTGTTATTGAAAGGTAGTAGTTTAGGTTTCGAGATATACCGAAATAAACGTGAGAGTATAATATCCTGCAATTAATATTCATCGTATACATCGGCCTTTTCGTATCATTAAAAAGCAATTACCTTCAAATATTAAAATACGTGGAGCAAATGGAATGGGTCAAATTTCCTGTGACCGGGTCAGGTAAAACGTGGAAAAAAGAAAACAGGGGATAATTTTTATTCATGGAGGACGCGCGCGATGATTAGCATTTCAAATGAGCTTAAATTAAATCTTTTAAACGCCTCCTTAGGTCCGTCTTGGGCAAATATACGCTCTCGAAAAAAAAAAGGCGCTCGAGAAATGCTGTGGAAGTGAGTAATTAAGTTATTGAAATTCTAACCAGCGGGTACTTGTACAGAAATAAATCTTGTGAAGCGGCGAGGAAGGTAAGTGACTGGTGATGTATCTTTTGTAATATCTAAAGACCACCTAGTTTATCCTTTAATTACGGACCCTTGTTACTGTGAAATGTAACCCTTTTCTATTGTCTTTACTTAATTTTCTACAAGGGAAGTTATTTATCAGCTTTCACCCTCTAGTGGAAAACATTGCCTTAAGTTATTAACATTACAATATAATCCCAATCTAGTCAATGATTCACATTAAATACGAAATTGCTACGTCTTCTGATACGCATCAGTTTCTTCTATTAGTCGACGTGAAAACACAGGGAAAGTTTTCTTTCTCGTGTCGTACCAAAACACAATGGAAAAGATCAAATCAATTCGACGTTAACAGCGTTGCAGGGCGTTAAAGTGCGAAATGATTTGGATACAAATCACACCGCGCTGTCACATAATTGCGTTGACTGGATGTTTGGCCAACAAAAGACACGTAAATGGGGTAGAAATGACAGGCTATTGTTGGAACCCGAACGAAGTGCTCGAGTAGGCGCTCAGATTCGATTTGAATTCCGTTCATTGTAACGTATACAGAGCCAGGCCAAAAATTAGATTTCACGAATCGAGTTAACAAGTTAAATTATTAACTGCTATTGATTCTTGTTTTGGCCCCTTTATGTAGTCATCTAAAGCAATCTTTAATTTCATTCCTTATTTTATTTAACCGTTCTTTTGTTATAATAATAATTGATTACACAGATAATAGGAACGAGTAATCAATATAAAAATGAACTGCAATTACTCTAACAATCAATCATGCACGGACGTGATTAATTCAGATGCACATGCCTTGTGCTTCATTTTATTATTTTGACAGATTAATGAAACATAAGGTAAGTAAGGAAAGCTCTTTTGTAGAAATTTAAATTTATTAAATTGTGCATGTAAAAAATGAGAGCAGAATAATGTAATAAGTAAGTAATAAGTAATAACAGACTACATTTAAAGTAAAGTAGGGGTTGTTTTTCTTGTCCAGTTAAATATAACTTGATACAGAAAGGGTTGCTATTAACTAAACCCAATATATCTAATAAAATGACTTAAAATCGATTGAAGGCTTATAAGTGAATGGAGTTATGTTAAATTGTTAATGCTGAAGTTCAATATGTCGACTCTTAATGATAGTTTTGTAGCTACACGAGTACCTGGCAATCAAATGGAAGGGGAATTTCAAAAGAGATTAATTCTAGCAAAGTGTTCCACATCAAATTTATAATTTTCGTTAATAACCTTAGCGCAAAACAATTTACCACATAATTATAAACCATTGGCCTGATATAGAGGAGCATTACGATTTTTATTTCGTCGCAAAAAAAGTTCGTTAAGCCTCGTTGATTTCTATTCCATTCGCCACGAAATTACATCTTTTTTCGTGGGCCGATTTTATAATCGCCTTCTGTGATGGAAATTTTATTAAAATTAAGCTTTTACTCCACAAAATTAGAGAAAGAAAAACACGTAGAAAAAATTTAATTGGTAGTCAGTCACTTACTGAAGCCTTTTTGCATGAATCTAAATTTATTTCATAATAGCAATAATTAATCAGTTTAATTACATTTAGCTTCATGTTATTCCAAATTTAATTTGAGTTACAAGCAATTTTATTTAATCAACAATGACGAAGAGTAAATCATTTGCAACAAAGTTAGAACTTTTAAGAAGGAAAAGTAATTCAAATTGTGTAAGTTTTAATTTCGGGCCAGTGTTCATCAGGATTGTTTTTCCGAATCGAAATCTAAATCCGGAAAAAATACACTTCGACGTTTTGATTTTCGATTACATTTGTAACCGAAACTCCGGCGGCAATTAAAAACAATTATTTTGAAATTATGTGGGGGGGCGGTCGTTTCGACGACGCCGGATAAAAACACGGGACATTTGCATAAGCCCGCGAGAGGCGACGAGAAATTCTAATTTAGATTAAAACTTTATGCAAGAACAATAGCGAATATAAAAGGAAAACAAATAAAACTCGGAGCAATTAGTACGGCGGGATCTCAACTTTTTCCCCAAACAAAAAACGGGATATTATCCTTGCGAACGCATTCCTTTACATAAAGATTAAGGAAATATTCATGTACTGAATTATTCATACGATTTGTTTAATTGTATTTCGTTTTCAATTCTTTACGTAAAACTTTTATTGTCTTAATTACTATTTTTAATAGTTTTTTTTTTTTCAAATTTGCTTTCAAATATGAGGCATTAAGTTCTGGAAACTGGGTCGACGTTTTAGTTTCACAAAAGTTGACGCTCATTCATGTATCCCAAATAACAGGTTCTATTAATCTTAAATTTTGGTTTCAGATACGTCCCGATAATGAACTAAACTGATCGAACCAAACCGTGAATAGGAGGTCGCTATACGAATGCGTAAAAACAAACCGGTTGCATTACGACAATCATCGCGCTGAAACTAGATTAAAAAATGACGTACATGTGTCTGCTCGGATTACCATATAATGAACACTGACTGCACATTAATCAAGCTCGTCTGTCGATATTTCTAAAGGACCGACCGAAGGTCTTTCAACCTTAGATGTGTTTACAGGCACTGCCGTATCCTTTTCCTTTCCCTCATTGTTCCAGCTAATGCCGTTTCATACTTTGATGGCGTCGCTTTGTACAAGTTAAAAGCTTTCGGTTCGTTTCTTACGCATTGTATTTGCGTGTATATAGCCAGGGAGGGCATTTTGCGTTAAGAATTTCCACCATGAATAAAACATTTAATATTAATAATACGTAGGCCCCTATTTGTGGGAACGAATGTTCTTTTATAAATGCAAATTATGTTGTTTCTCTGTTTTAGTCGAAACATATGTCACAATTATCTTTCAAAAAAGAGCAAATTTTGATGTATTACATAGAGAGAAATGACAAGGAGGTGGAGAAATTATTAACGAAATTTTTGAAAATTAATTACAATAAATTCTCGTAAGTGTGAAGAAAAAGTTTCAATACTTCGTTGTATAAAATACTACAAATTTACTATAACAAACTGTGAGGATTTTATTTTTACATTTTATTATATAAAGTTCTACACGTTGTGTAAAACTATAATAGAATCATAAAATCAAGTTTTCTTGCAAGATGAAAATTATGAAAATTAATTAAAATTGTGTAACTGGCAATATAGAAAGTGTTAGGAAAGAGTTTATACATGTATTTCAAAAAAGGGGTAAGTTTTTCTAAATTTTTCAATAAACCAAATTTTCTTAAGGTACAGAGTTCTGATGAAGCCCAATAAGGCCGAAATACATGTATAAACTCTTTCCTAACACTTTCTATATTGCCAGTCACACAATTTTAATTAATTTTTATAATAGAATCGCCATGAAAAGTTTTCTCCAGTTTGAAGATGATTAAATTGTTAACTCGTTAGAAAAAAATACTATTGGATATGTTAACATCTTACACAATTTGTTGAATAGTATTGAAGTGGGAGTGTAGTCACGTGATTATTTTCGTCTTCTTATTAGCATGTCCGTGTTTGATTGTCACCTGTTTTATTTATAATGATTAAATTTGTGAAAGATACACCGTCTGAACATGAATTGAGTACACTGCTGCAGAAATTACTAGAAGGTAAATACAGAATTCTGCCGTATTCCAGCCTGTGATTTTCTTCACAAGATCTGCACATATCAAGACAAGGTCGAACCCACATCTTTAGTTGCTCAATTATCAGCAGTTCCGAGCATTAGGTTGTGACCTTCTTGCTTAGAAATGTATTACTGTATTAATATCCAAACACTTTGTTAAATAGTAAAATACTGATGAAGCTAGCAAACGATAGTGAAACGTGCCAATTTTAGTGTCCGTTTAAAATAATTTATAATAAAAATATATTATAATTGGGTAAAAATTTACTATATTTTACTGTATTAGTATCCAAACACTGTGTTAAATAGTACTATATATTTGCCAATTTT
Source organism: Serrognathus titanus (assembly GCA_039766575.1). Classification (NCBI taxonomy): domain Eukaryota; kingdom Metazoa; phylum Arthropoda; class Insecta; order Coleoptera; family Lucanidae; genus Serrognathus; species Serrognathus titanus. Next base: position 6,224,272 of record CM077911.1, read on the forward strand.
TAGTAAATAAATGGAAAAATCTATATGAAATAGTCTTTAATTTTTATAGCAAGTTTACACTTTGTCTATGAATTAATTTACACAATTTATGGTAACACATTTACCATTATTTGTGCTATACGATTTTCTTAAAAATGTGTAATTTTATTTTAATTTTACGACAAATCTTAATAAAGTGTTCAGAACGCATAATTAAATCAATATAATTACAATTACAATTTAATTCTCGTAAGGCATATGGTAAATAACTTGATACAGAAAGGGTTGCTATTAACTAAACCCAATATATCTAATAAAATGACTTAAAATCGATTGAAGGTAAATGGTAAATGGCACACGTGAACTTTGTGAAAAATTTAATAATTGAACAGGATTTTTTTATTTTGTGTGAATTTTTGGTATAAGTCTGTTCAATAAATCGGAAGTGTGAACGTACCTTTATATCTTAGATTAAAAGTATGCACATCGATTCTAAATGTGATTTTGTTATATAAATAAGCAAGCAGCTTATAAGTAAGTATTTCATAAAACAAGCAAGTTTTTCTTAACGATCTGTAGGTTTAATCAACCGATATGATTTAGTTTATGCGAGATATTTCCTTATTCCAAATATTAAACGCAAACAGGAATTTTAAATATGCTTTTTTGATATACTCAGAAATTTGGGAATTATAAAGAAATGTATTATCAATTATTATCAGTCCCAGGTTTTTAGCTTTCTCCTTTACAGGAATACTGATACCATTTACAGATAAGGAAATATGCTCCCGAATGAAGTTAACATTTTTTTTACTGCCGAACAGTAATATAACAGATTTCGATGGATTTAAAAACGGTGAATGCTCAGCTGATATTGTTGCGAGGGCATTTAAGTCGTCATTCACCCGTGAAAGTTCGGTGTTTTAATTATTTAAGTAAAATGAATGATTTATTTGGGTGTCATCAGCATATACTTGAAGTTTGCGAGTTTTGATATATTTATAAAAAGTCGATGTATATATATAGAGAACAGAAGAGGTCCTAATATTGACCCTTGTAGGACACCTCGCGATACTAACCGCTTTGTAGATGTAGAACTATTTAATTGTACGTATTGTACCCTGTTAACTAGACAGTTCCCTATTAATGTAACTCCAGAGTGTGATAAACCGAAGAATGTTAGAACAACGTTGCTTTTTATTTGGGTTATGAACTTTAATATTTCCATTTCATCAACCGTTTTAAAAGACAATTTGTGATGATTAGGGTTAAAGCTCGAAGTGGCATATAAGTTCTTCATATTTAAGTCAGCAATAAACATTAGGTGTACCGTCTATAAAGAAATCGTTAATGTCAGTAGCATGCAGTAATCAACTGCATGATGGCGAGTTGCAATTTGGGTATTTCCAGCAGGATGGTGCAACGGCCAATGCTGGTGGAGATGCTTTAAATTTCCTTCAAGAGTTTTTTGGAGATCGGATAATCAGCAAAAATATGGCAAACATATGGCCTCCGCGATCTTGGATGTCTTTGTTTGACTTTACTTGAAAAATTCAATTTTTAAAACGACCGTTAATGATTCACAGGAACTTATTCAAAGAATCATCGAAACGTGCGATAAAATAAACAATTCTCCCCCATTTTGCAAAATGTTATTAATGGATATCGCAGAAGAGTTAGAAAATCCCTCGAAGAAATCGGAAGCCATTTTCAACATCTGTTGTGAATTCACATTCAACGTTATTTTCAATATTTTATTTTGTTTGGTTTCAAATACGTAATAAATCGTAATTATTGGTTATGAATTGACGTTGTCGTTATGTCAAGGTTAAATATCAATTTGGTATTTACTGATCAAGTACGTGAATATGTGAAAAAATGAGAGCAATACACTAGACGGGAATACTTTTTGTACACATGTTGCTATTAATACCTTTAGGAATGCAAACTACTACCTCAGAAGTTAAGCCTTTCTCTTTTCTTGAATAGTGTTACCTCCTTGAAAGATTAACATTAACACTTTTTAAAATTAAACGTCCTAACTCCGTTTGTTGTAAACGAATGGGCGCGAGGAAACATCAAGGAGTTGAAAAAGTGTTAGAATTAACTTTAGATTTTTGTGTGTTCCTTAAATGCGTTTTTATTTTCTATAATATTTAATTGGATAAAATCAACATATTTGAAACCGGGAGGTGTAAAACATTTATCTACGAGCCAAACCGCCCCCCTATGAGAAGTAATTTATGTTAATTTTCTTACGCTTTCTTGAACATTCTTACTTTCAATGCGGTTATGATGATGTCTTCCCTTCCTATGCTGCATTATCTATTAAACAAACTTATCCTTCCGCAAGTTCCGAAGTTATTCATGCCAGGATAATGGACGCTAATCCGTTAATTTCTCAAGGCATAATACGTAAGCCAGACACTGTAATGCCTGTATTGCTAGATATCTAATATGCATATGAAGTTTTGCTCTGAATAATAATACAATATTTCACGAATCATTATTCCCCTTTTTTTATGTATGTAAGTATGTACTATACACAAAAAAAAACAATTAATACAACTGTAGAATTTATATACACAAATTGTTACTAAAATAAAGACACCTACAATAAATAGAAAATTTGTTTGTAGAATAATGTGTAGAAATCATCACAGACTTAGATTTAGCTTAAAATAATGTAACTTAGTTGGTAGTTTTAGGCATTTGAATTTACTTTTTTATTTAAAGTTCCTCTTATTCAAGGTTTGAAGAAAGAGCAAGGGCAGCATTAAAAGCTGTTGATTTGATTTATGTCTTGTGATTTACCTATAACAATTAAGGCATATTTTTGATTAAAGTAAGCTTTTTGGGTTAAATTGTTCTTATAAAGTTGCTCTATTGTGGGTAATAAAGACATTTATTATTATTATTATTATTAATAAATGGATGCAAAATCTCTTCCCGATATCTAAGTGCTTTAGTGTGCCATTAAAAATATTGGACCTGACTTAACTCCGACTTAAATCTATCTAAAACATCAATTTTTTGTGGACAGAGTGAGCCTTCAATGAAAATCTGAGGGTTTTCTATACTCTAGATCCTCATATTTTGTCATTGTCAATATTGTTTTAAAAACCAATGACAATTGACGCCTTGGTTCAAAATCTACTGGAAGCAATTCATGCATTGCAATCAAACGATATGGGAACATTTGCAAGTCCTTAGAATAGTTCTGCAGGTCCCGACAGAAAGATCAACTTGTTGTGACAGGTGACGGATGGAAGTGCGAAGAACAATCATAATTTGTATCATATTTTCAACCACCTCATCAATTCTTCCTTTAGGCCTACCTGATACCTGTTTTCTAGCCACACTGCCAGTTTCTCTGAATAGTCATACAGAGTACTGAAGTTGATTAACAAATTTGTGGTACAGATATAGAGTTTCTGGAAATTTTTGCTGAAATTCTGCAATACAATCAGGAATAGAATAGGTCCATTCGCCATTGATTTTTTGGGTGTTTCGAAAGTAGGATTCAACCATAAAAGATTTTTCTTCCAATGTGAAAACCATTGTAAAATAATATTTTTTAAAGTTATGTTTGTTTACTTGTCTCTTTAGGGTACGGATCACGTAAGGAACTTACGTAAACATGCGAAAAAATGAGAGCAACCCATTAGATGATAAAATTTCTTGTACACATGTTATTATCTAGAAAGTGACAAACATTTCTATCTTTGAAGGAGTTTAATATCCAGAATATGAAAGAATATATACTGTTGAGGCAGTCACTTGTATTTTATCTTATATTTTAACGACTTCAAATAGAGGAATATACTTTTTTTCTAATATTGCATCTTTTATCCGTCATTCTTTTGTGTAGAAAGAATTCCTTCCTATCTTACTGTTTCTAACACTCATTGTTAGACGCATTTTAATCGGGAAAAGATAACAATAACACTAAATTTGTTAAGTATTACAACTTTTCAGGTGAAACTTTTTCTATGTAGTAACACCGATTAAGAGGATAACAATTTATCCTAAAAAAAATTATACTTTAAGATAAAACATTTTACGAATGCCATTCATACGTAGTAGCAATGAATTAAAACTATTTGATGTGATTGCCTTAAATGTATAGCTTTGGACAGCTTAATTGCTGCATATTTCCCAGTAAGATGTATGCTATCGGTTCTAAGGACGACGGGGAAAAATAAATTACTGCAGTAAAAAAACTTACTAGAGTGTAATCAATCTCTGTTAATCTCCGAGTAAATAAGCGAAATAAAAACTCTCAAATGTGATAATCTCCACGACAAAATACTTCCGCTAATTGCCTCGATTTTGTAACCGGCAGATACAATTTCGCGGCGCACAAATCTCCAGAAAAGTAATGCCGAGCTAACGGCTCGTGCATTAGATGTTTCCCCTGTTCCGGGTCCCGACAGTAAGATATAAGATTCGACGGGAAATCAATAGAGATAATCGCTGATTTCTTTAATGGTTTCCAGAGATTATCGTGTTTTATATCGGGGATTACATTTGATTTTTGGAAATCATTTATTGATGGATTTCCCGTTGCCACTTAAATATGGGCGAAACGTGTCGAACCGCTGAAAGCCTGAAAGACTTTTAAGGTGAAAATTAATGTTTCAACGCTCAAGGAAATTTCTCTTTCTTATTCCTCTAAGAGCTAGTGAATTGTTAACAAATCATCACTCATTTACATCATAAAATTAAATTTATTAATTAATTACGCAGGGTATAATTGAATACCATCACAAACCATCATGGATTAATTTAATTTATCTACTACATGCTACAACACTACTACAACTTAAAAAATACGTTTTTTTGTAATCATCCATCCTTACTTTGTAGGGATGTTAAAGTTCTTTTGCTGTAAGTAACCAACGAGTAGTAGCTGAAATAAAACGACGGAGCCTAAAAGCTGTCGGTAAGCTTTATCCTTTATCGATGCAAAGCTCTCGAACTCTGACAAAAACAACCACCTTCCCTCGAGAGCGTTAAGAAGAGCTTAAGAAAGAACAGGTCACGGGCCCTCAAAATACAGCTAAGAGAAGAGGTCACCGGATACTTCCGTGCGAAAGGATAAAACAATACGCAGGTGCTTTGATATACGCCGTAATTAATTAAATAGCAAGTTTCAAAGCCAAAGTAATTTCTCAGAGTGTAGTTGAAATGACCGCATCAATAAACTTTTATCTCCGCCGGAACATAAATAAAAATATACGTATGTAACGGTCAGAAGGCGGGGGGAATTGCTGCGATTGATTCGGACAAGCAAAGATAGTTTCGGGGGGTCATTTCGGCCTTATACAAACGGGACGTAAAGCTTCGAAAATTTAAGAATTGGGTCACGGTATCAATTTGTTTTCCGCAGTGCAATCGGTCTTATGGAACTGCACATAAAACATTCTCTAGAATATATTTTAAATCTCGGCGGATTTAATGTTGCGACTAAGTCAGTAATTTATAGATTTAAGAAATTACGTCGTGATTACATTGAAAGCTGCGTACTAATTAATTTAGACATGTTGCATTTCCGAGTGATTACACGAGAATTAATTGTCGAACTACATATCGAATCGGTGAACCTCGAGTATGTTTTCAGTTCATTGGCGGTTATGATAGACGTCAGCTTCAATTTCAACAAAGATATATCCCGCAGGGAGTAGAGGTACTATAACTAACTTGCCGCAGCAACCGCAAATGATACCTTCCTGCTACAAATCAGCTAGATCAAAAGACTTAGGACGCGTACAATGTTGCACATGCTGGTCCTAACTGTCCGCAGTATCTATTATCATAACTGTGAAACCGTGCGTCGTTGTGCAAGCCGTTGTTGCTATACTCGTAATTCATGCATTTTCAAATTGTTAATAGTAACAATTACGTTCTGTAATATGTACAACGTCTACGTGATCATGGCTTGCGGTTGCATGTTTAACAGAAGTACAATAAAACAATGAAGTTTGTTCCTCTGATGAAGATTAATAGATAGATTGTACTTTATAATTAATTATATAATGTGATGTATATTAAAATATACAAATAAAATCTAGTAGGCGAGGTTTTCAAACAAATTTCATTTTTTTATATTTGATATTTGCAGGATAATTCTCTTATGTGATAATATTAATAATTGAAACCTAATCGATTACACCCTGTATGTAATTTTAAATTCTATTTAGGTACTTCAACTCGGTTTTGTTACATGAGTTACTCTGTAATACTCTAATAGTATTACTTAATGTAAGCTCCTTATTGAGCAGCCGTTGACTGTTAGTATAGATTATAACTTTGAAATGTCCATAGTTTGTCAGATGTGTTTATTGAACCAATATACTCGTATAGTAAAGTACATATACTGAAATTCTAAATATGAATATATTAAGGTGTGTAGCCTCGTGTTTAATGAATGTTGACTGCAAGAAAATTCAACTTTCTAGAAGTTAGTAAGTAGCGTTATCCGCAGAAAAGAAATATGAGAGCACCTTGTGCATAAGCTTGATAGATAAGTGGCGGAGCAAAGTACGAGATACCATTACTTCTGTTTAAACATATCATGCACACAATGCAATAGCGACGCTTTACTTACCTGCATTGCAGAGAAATTATGTGCAATACAAATCCATGTGGTCGATAACTACGGACCGTATGCGTATTTGTGAATTAAACTCTCGTAAAATATGAACGGACGCTGTTGTCTTTTGGGCATCCGCAATAAGTTTTATCGACCTAATTATAATTACATGATGATGTTGTATTTTATAGCGTATTAACTTTATAATTCGGTGCTACTATATTTAATGGTTCCAAATTAGTTTAACATAATTCTATTTTATATTATTAATTAATGTTAGCATATCCTGCGGTTCAGTGTGCTGTGAACTCTCGTTACGTATTAATTTTCTAAGTGTTTTATGTTTTCTAATTAGTGCTTAACCTGTCTTCAAAATAATCCAGCAGAAATTAATTTAAAAACCATCCCCTATTTTTGCGGCGACATTAACGTCGAGAGAATAGGCCTCATATGATAATATATGCATCCTGAATCAGGACTCGCGAGTCCTGGCAACATTTAAGCTCGGTCACCACCTTTCAGCGTTTACGACCATTAGCGCTGCATCTGATAGCTGCACGAGTAGATTATTTTTAATTCATGTCTATCCGTTCTTGCAGATTCATATTTTAGCTCCAGGGCACATCCATGTTTCAAACGGGGATTTATAAATATTATTCCATCTACTCTTTATACGTGTATAGAAGCGATGGGGTTATAATAATGCATTTCCGTTACAATTTTGACTTATCCCACTCGATGTATTATAAATAATAAATAAGTTATAATTTCAGGTTGTATGGTTGAGTTTCCGGGCTTTGTTTCTTCACACGTCAAATATTAAGTGCTTTATTGATTGGTGTAACGCGGAACTCACTTAAGGTATTAATTTATTTCTATTTATTTAATTATATACGTAGCCCGTTTAAAAAGTCTTTAGATTTTTCTTTGCAGTTGACAGCAAATTGCTGCTTCCACTAACACCAAATGATTATCCTTGGAAAAAAATCAAATTGAAAGCCGCCTGATATTCAGTATACGGATTGATTTATAACGTGCAATAAATATGACCAGCTACAGATTAACATTTTCTATAGTGGCCGCGTGCGGAAATCGGTTTATTTAAAACCGGCCATAATTTACATTTCCGGACTGATGGTAAATATTAAATGCTGTGTTAACGCAGAGTCGGGAAAGTATCATAGATGATATGTGTTTTCAAAAACTTCAGTGCATCATAAGCGGATATGACTAACTACCCCCCCCCCCCCGGTAATTAGTTTTGTTGTTAATGACGTCGATGTGGAAGTTTTAGTTTTTTATGTGTTTTCAATACAAGTTGAAAGCAAAAGTTAATTAAGGAGAGGCGCAGTAGATTTGATTAATTGATAATTATCACAGTTACCAGGGCGATTCTTTTCGAAAGAGGAAAAATAAAATTCCAAAGTGAATATCATAAAATGAATCGTATGTATTATAAAGCCTCTGCCTTTAATTGAGCCCATAAATAGTACTCAAGAAATGAAGCAAACTTTATTATAAAACAGTAACACTGGTCAGTGATTTAAATGGTTTAAATTCAAAAAAGAAAAAATTGTCGCAATTTCATCGCCTGTGAATAATTATTGATACTTTTCCTAGGTCGGATAAAATATAACTGCATATTTGTAGACGTTTTGTTAAAAAAACAAAATCAATTTATCTAAATATTGGAAGACGTATTTACATTTTTTCCGTATGCTCTACAAAATACTTTATTTTGTGAAGCTTGGTCTTCGTTGAGCACCAATTTGGATTAATTTTTTATCCACTAGTACACTAAACTTGTATTTTTCATATATTGAACTGCACACAATAAACGAATCAGAACAGATAAATTGGTTTTGCCTCAAGCAAGCCAATTTTAATTTAAATTTTGTAATTAATTAATCAAAAAAATCTTAGATATGCATAGAAAACTCACAATTTACCTTTTAATAACAAATATGTATTTTACATATAATCCGAGCCTTAAATATAATAGACCAATCTTTTGATTTTATAATAAAAATATTAGTTTGATGTATTGTCGTTTTGTGTTTGTTTGCTTAAAGTTTAGAAGTCTGTGTTTAGAACACTCTTTATGATTAAGAGTGTTGTGTTTCCCATCTCTTTAATAAATTATTAAATGAATAGTTTAATAAGCCCAAAATAAACAACTTTATCATGTTAATAAAAAGCAACAAAAAACGCATTGCTCTATGCCAATTGTTGATGTAACACAGACGGATATTTGAAAATTATGCCGATGGCGTCTACAATGAGACCCTGACCCAGTTCTTCTGCACGCAAATCAAAAGTTTCATTGCGTTTTATCAGATACAATTGCAAAAAAAGTCATAAACTGAGTAGAGGTTTCAAAGCAGAGTGACAGCGCGGAGTCCGCTATCTTAAGGCAGGCCAATTTTGCATTTTTTACTAAGACCGTTGTTGAGCTTTGGAAAATCGATTTCTAATATAATGAGGAACTTACGAGTTTAATTAAAAGCAACGGTTTAGAAACAGCCTGTATACAGCATGTTACGTAAAAAATACACGACTTTGCTTTTTGTGTATATATTATGAAGTTGGTTTGCAATTTTATTGAAAGCATCCAGCTTTTACCGGCATTTTGTTTTCGGTTTGCAGATACACATAAAGTACCCATACGTAATTATAAAATATATCTGCTCTTGTTTATTTGTATTTTTTTGATGCTGTGCGAGCCAAATGAGACCGTATACGTACATTTGCGATGTATATTTTAGTTCTGTTCACCAGTTGAGCAGCGTTTTTTTTTTCGTATTCTATAAACACTCCCTATTGTTAGTTTTAACATTGATGCTGTTTCCCCAATGGTTTTTCTTTTTTCTAGTGTTTTCGTATGTTTCTCGTTTAGGTAATAATTGAATGTATTGATTTAAATTATTTGTAATATTTGCATAAGAGAAAATCATGTATTTTAAAAGTTTTACTAAAAAAAAACAATTTTACGAGGTACTTTGACGTGTTAGCCCTAAATGGTCACGTCACATAAACTGAGTGATATAATTTTTATTGAAGTTCCATGTACGATCGTAAAACGAAAAATTTTCATCAGGCCCCCTCAACAAATTCCACGCATGCATCAATTTTCTCATTTGTGCGCGCATTAAATAAAAGCACCCTCTTCGCTAATAAGGACCCCGGTCCTAACGAACTAGTAAAAAAACGCAATCATCCCAAACTCCAACAATTATCAGGATAATGAACGGCGTGCCAATATTCATCCTGTCTGCGCGAGCGCGACTCTTGCCGGGCCTGCCTGGAAATATGCAGCTCAGTTTACCACAGGCAAACATCCGCAGTGGCGATTTTCCGACGATCCTCGGGAAAACCACGATTTTCCGGCGTCCGCTCTTGCGTCTCCTTCAAATGCAAATCACTTTTTTATAGGTCGAAAGGATTGACACAAGTCCGTTGGTGACTGCCCGTCCGTCCAAGTAAATAAATTCGATTAAATATTTATGAAATTTTCAACTTTACTATTCATGTGTAAGTAAACGGTTTTAGTGACATTCAAATTAAAAAAACTGATAGAGATGTAGTGATTTTCTTTCCTCGCAAAGTGTGTGATCTAAGTTGTCTTTTTACCACAACATATTGATGATGGATAAACCCCATGAAGAATCTATAATGAAATTATAAGCACAGCGCACAACCATAACAGGTAGGATTTGCTTAACGTATTCACCTTAAGAGAAGATCAAGTTTGGATACATATTTTAATTTGTTCGTTCATATATTTCGTCTTCGTTCTCCTCCACCAGAAATACATGCCATGAAATGCTGCTGCCCGCCTGTTTTATTTAATTTGCGCCCCCGTTCGTGTCTGTCTACTGTCGTGTTCATTGCAGGGCTTAAATTTGTTTAAATTCACTTACAGCATTTAGCGAAGGGCTGAAGTAACATGAAAAATTTAATCACTGTCTGCGAAGTGAATTTCGCGCAGCCCATCTGGAATGCAGAAGACGGTTTTAGGGATGGTGAAATGAACGCCCGTGTGAAATTTGTTGGCGCTTAGTTCTTCTTCACTTCGACTTTACGATAATGAGAGGAGGCATCAAGCGATGCTATTCTAGAATGGATTTTCCATAATTTATCAATTTATTTATTTATCAGTTGTAGGTTCGCTGTAAAATTAATTATCCAATGAAAAAAAAATGTTTAGGAATTACTTTGACTTTGAATATTAAGCAATTACGATGGAAGATTTACTTTATTAAATAACAATGCTCTGGTACTGTATTATTCAAATTTAATATTTGATTACGTGTGAGGTTAATTATTCACATTATAGTTTGGGAAATCATGCGATAGACAAGATAATACATTGTTGTTCTATATGCTCCTGTAGCCTGAAACAATATGGTGTCAGTTTCTGAGAATAGAATTACTAACTACAATTGTTCCGATCACACTTACCGTTGTAATATCAGATCATTAATTATGACTAACCTAGTTTCTTGTCTATTGAAAATTCATGAAACAAATTAGCCAATGTGATGGGTAAATTATTTCTTACTACATGCAAAGTCCAAAGAAAAGACCATGAACGAGCAAATCTTCCAGTAAGACTAGACGTGTATACAAGGTGTTATAAGGACAAAATAGTTTTAAATTTTATTTTTAGTGTCTGCATCGTGCAGCATAAGTTTTCAAATACCTGACTGCAAGCACGCAATCCCGTGTATTCGTTTTAACCGCAGAAAACTGCGCTGTAATTTCAATTCCAAAAGCGATGGCGATAAAAATTTACAATGCCGATAACATCTTGTGACAGCTCACTTAAACGTATATATATATTGCCCTATTAGGTTTTCGATTTATTACCTTAATTGGAAGTAAATTATGCTCGTGCAATTAGAAAATCGTAAACCTGCCGCCATTCGTTTGCATAAATACACGTCAAATTTATTTATTAAATAATATATTTTGAGGAAGGAATAGATTAATTAGCGACTGGAAACGTGACACTAAATAATTCGTGCACGTAAATGAAATCATGTTTTCCCTTTTTTATCTTTAAAATGGATGCGATATACAACCTGCTGTACTAAAGAAAATTTTGCTATTAATACACAAGAAGGTTATCACATAGGTATGGGGTAAAGGTCAATAAAACTCCCCCTACAAACTCTACAAAAAACGTTTGAGAATCACTGGATTTGATTTAAATGCCCTACCTGAGCAGAGTTTACTATTATTTCCTCGTTAATAGCTATAATTTTACTGTTACTAAAAGTGTCCCTGTTGCGTGTTGCATGATATTTTAAAATCATTGCCGATTCGTTGCTTTAAATTTATTCAAACAAATTAAAATTGTTATGTGAAAATATTTTCTGGCTTTTATTTGTATAACGCTTTGTTTTCCGATCGACCTCACATTTTATCTATAGCATGAAGACGGGTGGGCAGGGCCGGGCTTGTCGTAGAGCAGCTTCAAAATTGTGCAGCCTTTCATTTCTGCATTATGCAAATTCGAAGCGCTGTGTTTCAGACGAGCGATTTCCCTTTGAAGCTGTGTTGTGATATTAAATGTTGACATCAAAATTGTTACTCACTTTGCAGCAGTTCGCTTTGTAAAAACCTTTGCAGAGAGTGTATGCGCCTCATGCAAACGGCAACCGGGGTTTTGTAGTGTTTTGCATCAGAAGAGAACCCCCCTCCCCCCCGCAGAACTGACTTTCGACTTAATCTCGAAATTTTGCACGAGCTCCGCCGTGTATTTGATGAATGCGAGTTTCGTGTAACCGGTGACTCGGGAGCGAGTCATTAACGCGTATTAAATTCAAAGTTTGCCTTCCCTCTTTTTTTTCTCCTTCGGCAGAATGGAAATCCGAAATAAGTCAAGCGTTCGAAATTCTTTCGGCGACGACGACGTTCCGTAATTGTATCGCTGGAAGAAGAAGAAGAAGAAAAAAAACATTTGGTAAGCAAATTTTAAGACATCATTCAATTTAAAGTAATGAAATATAAATAGCATTATTTTCCTCTTCATCGTTTCGCTTTAAATACATAATTCATGGAGTTTTCTTTCGGAAAGCACGGGGACTTAATGCTTTTGTATTGTACCAGTTCTGAAATTTGTTTTGGCGATTATTTTTCGATTTTGTGGAGTCATACTTAATGAAAGTTGCACACATAATTTAAAATGATCATCAGTTCTTTAGTTTAGTTAAAAAGGTAATTGTATTTTATTTTGAGTGTTTTGTTATAACGGCAACAAATACAGTAAATTTCTTATTGAGAAGGTAATTACTTTAGGACCGGAAGAAATTTTGAGAGCTTCGAATTGTATTTTTTTTTATCGTAACACTATGAGAAGCACATCCCTTATTGTAAATTTTTATTCTCGTCCTTTTCATCTCGTCTTCGCGCATCTCCTTGATGTGCAGCTCTTATAACACGTATTCTACTGCGACAACAACCAATTTTCTAGAGTATATTTTCTAATTTACGGAAAATGGTGACGACAGCGGAATAAACGAGATACAATTTGATAAATTGGAAAATTTATCGCGTACTTTGTATAGGGGACAAGAGCGAGGGCGAAATAAGAACGAATCATTTATTATAAATTACTTATCGGGGCGGGTTTTCGGGTTTGAATCCTTTGCCTTGCTTCCGGTTAATGGACGTCTGTGTCTGCGCCGTGTTATTTTATATCAGGTGCAGTGACAAGTTTGATTTACTTCGTGCCGTTTCGCGATCGCGTGATTCCGCACCATTAAAGTTGAAGACACGTTTTCCAACTCCTTTGTCAGTGTAATTATTTTACACATCCAAAAAGAAACAAATTTAATAAGTTTTAATGGAAATTGGAACATTTTTAAAATGCCTTATTTACAGTGCCAAAGAAAAGAACAATTATTAATGCATGAAAAATTTAAAATCGGAACTTTTAAAAATAGTATGGAAAATTCCCCATGTTCAAATTGCTAACGCCGAAAAATTACAATTAGATACATCCAGAGAAGAAGAGATCGCGAGATTATGTTTAGAAAGTGGGAACTACATGAGCTACTTCTTCTCTAACACACATGGAACGTTAAAACGAGCACTCAACACTTAAATCGTGACATCCAAAAAGAAACAAATTTAATAAGTTTTAATGAAAATTGGAACATTTCTAAAATGTTTTATTTACAGTGCCAAACAAAAGAACAATTATTAATGCATAAAAAAAATCGGAACTTTTAGAAATACTGTGGGAAATTATCCATGTCCAAATTGCTGACGCCGAAAAATTGCAATTAGATACATCGAGAGAGGAAGAGATCGCAAGATTGTGTTCAGAAAGTGGGAACTGCTTGAGCTTCTTCTTCTCTAACACATAATGCAACGCACATGGAACGTTAAAACGAGCACTCAACACTCAAATCGTGACTTAAAAAGAAAAGAAACTAAATTTTACGCGACAACCATCTCAACCTAAGTACTGTGTTGCATTCTTCATTTTTAAATTAAGATGGAACACATACAATCATTCATACTTTTTCACTTACGTATTTTTACGAGGCGGACTTAGCTTTCAACATGATGACTCTGCTCTGAAACTATCGTAAAGACGTGCAAGAAGTGTTAATTTTTCACTAAGGCATTTTCCGAGAAAGCATCATTAGTACGCCATGAATAAAGAAAAAAGTTTGCGCTTGACAGAATCAAAAGTTAAGGTGCTCCTAGATAGAATGGGAAACTGCGTTTAATTTTCAATCTATCTACTAAACTAAATTTTACTAACTTTATTAGTGATATTCCAAAGCTATTCATGTTTCTGTGAATATCTGGCTGGGAACTTCGATTTCCCATCCCGAATGCCATTACGTAAGTTCATAATTTTACTGCTCGTTAGAATCGTAACAAGCGCTTGTTATGGGGGCCATGGATGTGCCCGTAGTGTGTACTGTGTCCGCTGGTATATATTATGTTGTAAATTGATTCTGAACGTAGATAAGCGAACGCGTATTACCCCTCTATTCTGAGGAATATTACTCTCATTAGCGAAGTTTATCGACGTAATGGTTAAAATTATTATGGATCCATAAAAGCTTATAGGCTGCGCTAACACTAATCCGCATGCGAAGTTCAAAATCGGAGATAAGGGTCAGCATTATAATATAAAGGAGCACGCCATGTCTAACAAGATTTGGTTATGTATGTAAATTATTTTCATACAAATTTCTGGATCGAATGCTAGGCAGAAAGGAAATCCTCTCAGAAATGTGCCAAACTTAACAGTAAAAGTTCATACTATTTTGAGACAGCTAATCTCAGCGAAACCTAAAAGAAACTAAATTGAAAGCAACTCGGAAAAGTTCCCGGGCGACGACGCGAAGTTATTAAGTCCCTCTTCGGAAAATTCTAATGTAAATACAAGGTCGGCAGTTTTTCAAGTCCCCTGCTTGCTTTCCTTCATCAATTTTATTACTGCGACTGTGTCGTATAAAACACACCTACCAAATTTCATCAAAGTGTCTGCAGCATAGACGGAATTTATTTGCAGTGAGTCCAGACGTTGGAAAAACTCGTCTTTGGGAAATGTCGCCCGAGTAAAATTTCACGGTGCACACAAAGTGGATGATGCAACGACATAAATTATAAAATCCATTACGAGGGGGGCTTAGATTGTAGAACGCTTTGTGTAATTTTGCTCGAGCGTAATCATTTTCATCATCAAAGGAGAACGAAGGAAATTAATATATTTAAATGAAATTATCTTTTACGGAAAAACTAAATTAATTTAAATAGATTCTAGTTTCCTTTAATTCCTTACTTCCTTTTTTTATTCTAACGACTATGAAACATACAGCCAGTAGGCTTAGGGTTTCTAATGAAAAATAATCAGTTTTGATTGTGATGAATAAACAATTTACCTCATGCGTTATTATTATTTTGTGAAATTATCATAATGTCCACAATCACAAACAGATATGATATGATGATATTCATACATATGAAGTTCCATATTTACTAACAATTTCGATTCTGCCAGGTGTGTGCATTTGAATTTACGCTAATATTAGGATTTATGAAAAGCGAACATAATAAGGCTTACACAACAAAATAATTGCACATCATTTAGCTTATTCAATACCGATTTTATTATTTAATGTACTAATTAGAATATTAATTTAGTTGTTAACGTTTGACAGATAAATTGATAATCGACATTTCGAATGAATGGTGGTTTACAGTATTCATTATTCACAATTGCAAAATAAGTTTTTAAATTTTAGCGTGATGCCTATCTTAGTAAATCACGATAGAGTTGGAATTTTAATATTATTAAGCAAGATACGCCAGAAAAACTAGGCAAGGAACGCATTTGCATTTCATTAAACTTGGCAACTCATGGTTTTCCGTTACACTCATAATACGATCGAATATTTCGACAAGAATAATTATTGGTAAAGGCGCAGAGTTCATAATACCGTACAACACTAATTCCAGTTAAATATTCATGTTCATGCATGCGTCGTTCAATCTCGTTTGATGTACGAACAATTTAGAACGAGGTTGTGTGTGTGTGCTAATAATATTTTGCGCTGAAAACTTGACTTACATCAAAGACTCTAAACGTTTGAGTCTGATAGTGGTTGTAGAAAACAATTACATCAGCAAAATGAAGTTATTTTGCAAGGCTTTATTATTGTGAGTTTTATGAGGCAAAATAAATGCTACGGTCGTGTGTGTATCACAAGCAATCAACATAAATTATTTTAATAGTGTCAAGTGAAATAATTAAACTCTGCACTTAGCAAGGAGTTTGCATTACGTTATCAGGATTCTATGAGAACTATATACAAAGTTCTCAATGCGATCATCATTACAAAGCACGGGGGAAGTACCTAAAATCGAACATTTTTTAAAGACTATGGAAGATTCTCCAAGTTGCCAATGCCAAAAAGTTACAATGAGATATATTGGAAAGGGAGCAGATCTCGAGATTACGTTCAGAAACTGGGAATTTCATGAACTTCCTCTTCTACAACAATGCGACACACCTGGAACGTTAAAGCGAGCAAATTCCGTAAGAATATCATTTGCATATACCAAATGAACGAAAGTGGAACTGTTCAAGAGTATTGTCACGATTACGAGAAATTTGTATTTTATTAATTAATTTCCGTATTAACGTAATGCTAAGTTATTTGCTGATCTGCACAGTCGGCGACCTGTATTCGCAACACTTAGACATTGGACTTGTAGGCTTATGCAGAGTTACCGATGCAGTAAAATAACTAGAGCAATGTGTAACGAGAAAACAATTAGCATGCGATCTAAATTAAATTGGTAATCGTGTGAAAATCCTGACATCAACCTTTCCGGCTTAGTAACTACGCGTGCCGCTAAAAATTGGTGGATTTTTGGTCATGACGTCACGTACATCTTTAGTATATAACATAGGCATCTTTTGTAATAAGTTGTCCGTTATCTGGTCATCATCAAGGGACACAGTGTTCTGTATTGCTAACCTTTGATAAAAAAGGTAATTCTTTTTGTTATGTGTTAGTTACCCCTGTTAATCCCTTCCCCCTGAGCTACGCTACCGCCGAACGGGACTCCGAGGAACTTGCTCGTGACATGGTGGAGGCTCGCTTGTGACATGGTGGACCCCCGTTCGTGACATAACCTTCCCTTTCATTGAGATGTCTTCGGATAAAATCTCTTCGAAAGGGCTGGTTTCTCTGGATTGATCGTTTAAGACGAGGCAGCTTTCTCTCAGATGTCCGGGTTTGTTGCAGAACAAACAGATCGGTTCTCCATCTGTTGTCCTTGTCCTAGGAAATTGATTCGGGAACGGACTCTGTTGCCAATTTTGAGAGGCTGCTTTTTTATAGTCGGTAACTAAAGCTGTAGATGAGGAGGTGTGGGCCTTTTGTTGTCGAAGATGACTTATCTTGAGGATCACACTTCGTAATTCCCAAGATGTCATGCTGGGATTGCTGATGAGGTAGTAGCTTTCCACGAAGTTGGAGTGGAGACCGTCTTCGAATAAATCCTGGAATACGCTATCCGAGATATCGGGGGTGACTTCATACGCCAAGGCGGGCAGATCGTAGTAGTAAGTCTTGATGTCTTCATCTTCTTTTTGGTGACGACTTCTTAATCTTGCGGCTAATCTTCTGACTGACTGTTCTCCCCCAAATTCGGTCTTCAAATCTTCTTTAATTTGGCCCCATGTTTTTCGGTCGTTGTTTGCATTTTGGGAATATTTGTGGTACCAACCAGACATTCGCTGCTCCTTCGAGGAATGTTGATAGGTAGTAGATATTTAAAGAGTCGTCCCATCCGTAGGGAATGGCTGTCCTCTCGTATGACTTGATGAAGTTGATGATGTTGGATGCTGATGGATTGAAGATCTGCGGTGAGATGAACTTCGGAACTTCTGGGGTCCTGGCAGATGCAAGTGCTTCAGACAATATTGTATTTGCCATTCTTCTCTGCGGCGGTGATGCTTGGAGTCGATTTTCTTGTAGTTGGACTCTCAGGACTGCTTCTTCCATTTAACTGATGATTTTCTCCGCTTCTGGGTTACCTGTTTGAATGGCAAGTGGACCAGGATCTGTCGTTGTACGATATGCTTGGGAAACTGGCTGTCGTTTTCTCTTCTGGAAACTGCTGCTCTGCTGCCGATGTTTTCCACTGCGTGGTGTTGTATAGAAGGCATACCCAAGGATAGTACGTCTTCGTATGTTTTGATCTAAAGAATCTGTGCTGCTGTGACGGCGAGGGATGATGATGTCGGATGAATCCTCGAGGGTGCTGGCCTCAGAGTCCTCCGCGTTGTCGTAGACTTCCGTGCTTCGATCGGGTGGTTGAAACTCGCACGGTTGTCCTGGTGATTAAGTCTTTGCTTGGGCCCTGTCCAGTAGAGTGCTGGCATATGGGAATTTCGGCGCAATCCACCATATCACGAACGGGGTCCACCATGTCACAAGCGGGCTTCCACCATGTCACGAGCGAGTTCCTCGGAGTCCCGTTCGGGGGTAGCGTAGCTCAGGGGTAACTAACACATAATAAAAAGAATTACCTTTATTGTCAAAGGTTAGAAATTCAGAACACTCTGTCCCTTGATGATGACCAGATAACTGATAACTTATTACTAAAGATGCCTATGTTATATACTAAAGATGTACGTGACGTCATGACCAAAAGTCCACCAATTTTTAGCGGCACGCGTAATTACTAAGCCGGAAAGGTTGTTGTCAGGATTTTCACACGATTACCAATTTAATTTAGATCGCATGCTAATTGTTTTTTCGTTAAACTAATTACACATTGCTCTAGTTATTTTACTACATCGGCAGCTCTGTATAAGCCTGCAAGTTCAACGTCTAAATACAGGTTGCGAATACAGGTCGCCGAGTGTGCAGATCAGCAAATAACTTAGCGTTACGTTAATACGGAAATTAATTAATAAAATCCAAATTTCTCGTAATCGTGACAGTATATTCAAGAAAATTAAAACGCAATAGAACGAGGTTTCTAGAAAAAAGAGGCAAAATAGAGGCAGATCTGAAATGAGACATAAAATTACTAGCACATTAGGTGATATTAAATTTATGAAGTCATTATTCATTGAAGAAATCTTTGACACCATAAAATATTTAATGATGAAGTATTCATAATTAACAGGTACTTTCGCTTGGTAATAAGTACAGATAATTCTAGTTTTACTTTTCAATTAGGATAACTAAGATTGCTTTACCTCGCCTATTGTTTATCCTAATCTCATCTTGACGATGTGTTCGAAAGTTTTACTTTTCAATGGCTCTGTGTAAGAAGAAGTTTTTTCGTCTTTGCCAATATCAGATTGTTTGATTTCAATTTGTGCTACTGCATTAGAGAGCTTACGTAAAACCGAACCCGTTTATTTCGCTCTGCACCTATAAATTCTCGGATTTCTAAAGTTCTAGGACGGTCAATGATTTATTAGGCTACACAGAAACCGCACCACCATTAGGTCCGCGCGTTAACACATTATTCCAGTCAATGCGATACACTGCAGTCGACTTCAGCGACATGTTTGCTTCAACACATTTCCACTGGAATTAATCGCCCAGAAACGTTCGGAGAGGAATACTTTTTGATTGCACGCAAATGTCGCGATTTACGGGCCTTCTTTCCCCGCCGCTTTATATAAAACATGAGCTCGTAATAATTTCACTTGATCTATTCTTGTATATTTTGATAAGACGTGCTTTGTAGCCTGTTCTAAAAAAGTTGCTGAAATTCAGGATGTTGCCGTTATGCGGACGCATATATAACAATTAAGAACAACATTCCCGGAGATAAAACGTATCTAATAACTAGTTATTAAATCCTAGCTAACCGTAATGGACCATAAATACGAAATATAAGTCATAAAAGATTCTTGCCGGGACATAAATACTTTACGCTTTATTTATCGGACGCACGCAGGCTGTTCTTATACGTGTTGCAACACACAAACCCCTTATTATTTTCTCGCTGCTTTCGTATTTTGCATTATGCAATGGGACGATAAATGGCGGGCAATGAAATAAAATATTCTTCATAAAAGTTTTACTGGTGCGAAGACTTGATGAAATTTTGAATTATGTATGGCTATATGTAGTAAAATGGAAAATTTCAGATAGATGAAATGATTTCCACAAGTACACATATAAATATATTCGCGACCCGGACCACATCGAAATTATTTGCCTATCGCAAGAAGAAAATTTCAAAATTTCACTTGATTATAAACCAAACACTACTAGGGTGTTTAATAAATTTAGTTACTTTCCCGTTTCATTTTTAGAAACCAAAAAAAAATTCCTTTGTGTTCCTTGATTTACAGGAAAAAAGTCACTAAAGAAGTAAAATACAAGGAGTTTTATTTCGTATATTTTTTTGTATTAAATGCATGAATCTGGAAGAGTGCATTAACTGATTATGATCTTCCCTATATATTTTTTTCAGGTTCATCGATGTCCATTCAATCACACCGAGCGCTTTCTTTAACAGTAAGTAATAAATTTCCTTCTTTCGATCCAAAACGATACCTGAAAAGATCTTTTTCGTCTTTAATCACTGAAATATGAATAAATTCCTTTTGATTAAAAATTGCATGAAAAGCAAATCAGTTAAAATAGATGTTGTAATAAGTGCAACAAAGTTTAGTAAAACGAAAAGAAAAATCTGAAACGGAGAGAATAAAGCTGTCGCAATTTGCTTTGAAAATTCAGCTCCAAACTTACGCTCTCTTCCATAGAACCCCCCCATAATGCAGAGCGTGTAACATTAAGCTTATGAATACTTATTCTTGGCAACATCGTGTTCATTATCATACAATAAAGTTGCAGTGCGATTTTATTGTTGAGAATGTACGTGCTGCACACGCTTTTGTATACGCTAAAATATTGCGCTTTATTTACTTTTTAGCTGAAAAACGTGAGACGTCATACAATGTGTTTAAGTTGGCGGAGAAATTTACTTTCTTGAACGTAAAATATTTTGCCCCGCTTACAAGATACTTCGATTTTCATATCTTTCGTTTATTAAGAACGTGTAAATTTCTACCAGTTATTTATATGTTCGTATTTGCGCGGGGAGTTTAAGATAATCTATTAAAAATACCGTGGTAAATTGCCAATGTTCAAGTTGCCGACCTCGAAAAGTTACAATTAGATACATCATTCAGAAACTGGGAATTTCATGAACTTCCTTTTCTACAAGAAACAATGCGACATGCATGGAAAAAACCAAATTTCATAAAAGTCTTCAAGAGTATACTCAAAAAGAAGAAAAATCAAAGCGGAACAGGAAAAAATTAAAAGAAAAATACATAAAATCTATTGTGTTCAGAAATTCTATTCATATAACTAATTTTATGAAATCCTTTTCAGTGATGATGGAATCATGTAGTTTTCATTGTAGAAATAAACCCCGGCGCCGTCTCAAAATTAAAATTGAAAACACGCGCGAAATGCAGATCCCGCTGCACTCAAACGTAAATCAAATTTTATTACCTCCGTTCGCTAAAAATGATGTAATTCAGATGAATCCTATATATTTTACGCGTACGCCCGCGATATCTGATTTTCGGACTTTTTGCTGAATTAGTTTACCACGTTTGATTTACGGCGCTGAATATTCATGTTGTTATTAAAGTGTGCAAAGCGTTTCCGTAAGCCGGGAAATG
This sequence comes from Serrognathus titanus, assembly GCA_039766575.1. NCBI lineage: Eukaryota > Metazoa > Arthropoda > Insecta > Coleoptera > Lucanidae > Serrognathus > Serrognathus titanus. The sequence goes on from CM077911.1 coordinate 6,246,054, forward strand.
AAATGCGAGAAAAAAGCTCCTAATAAGATTAACATCTTAGGAGGGTAATGCGTTTTGAGAAAATGTGTGGATTTAAAACAGATTTTAATTTTGTCATTTTATTGCCGCCGCGTTCTCCTTTTTTATTTTTGAATTATTCATGGTGTACGTTTATGGCAACTTCTTTCATAAATATTCATAATCGCACGCCACAATATTTATGCCCCGCTTTGAGACAACACTTCATATATTTTGATTAATTTTTCCATTCAGTTACTTCCACAAATATTTATGTTCAAAAAAGAGAAAACAGTTCCTCGGAAAGTTCTAATTTGAATTGTTTAGGATTGCAAAAACATCATAGAAATTACTGCTTCTCAGAAGGATTTCAGCATCCTCTAATATAAGACCGAATTCTACGTACAAGAGTTTAAATCAAGGAGTGGAAAATGGTAGAAAGAAACCTGAAAGAAAAAGAATTAATTATTTTTGCTAGCCCTAAAATTTAACATACTTTTTTACACAAAAAAATAGCAAAAGTGATTCTTATATAGTAGTTCGAAGAATCTAAAAATAACCGAAGGGACAAAAGAATAATTAATGAGAAAGCTTCGGCGCATTTAAATTTGAAACGCGGTCGTTCGTTCCAGGCATCGCCGCAACAAGACCGTACAGGTTCGTTTGAATTCGTTGATAAAGGAGTTATTTTACACCACGGATAGTCGGGAATACGAACGGAATGGTTCCCGGAATGATGTAAACCGTACCCGCATTGCGTCATTGTACTGAAGGACTCTCAAAATTCAAGTTCTCACGTTATTACATTTGTATAAGTTTCATACGGTTGAGACGAACGCATTTTTTTGAACAAAAATTTAAAACTTACAAATACTATTACGTATTCATAAATTTATCTTGGGGAAGTCTATGAGGTGGAGAACGGCGGGGTTTTATTTAAATGGAAATTACGAATGGAATAACTGTTTTGCAAACGATTAGCCTAATTGCAGTTTAATACTTATTACGCCTTGAAGTTCCGTTTATTTGGTCAATTGAGCGTTCATTATTGTCACTCTTGTTGACTTGCCACATTCCCCGATGTATTTCAGTGGATGAGGGAAAGATAGAAATGATAATGAACACTCCGTGCTTCAAAATTAAAAAAAAATGATTCGCTTCTAAATAGCTTCTACCCTAACGTTAGAGTAGCAATTTGTTTAAAAATATAAAACCTTAAGCCTTAAGTGTAGAGGTTCTTATCCTTAAAAATAAGGAAAGTGTTCTTTTTATTGAGGTCCTCCTTTCTTTTCTATCTTTTCGGTTTGTTTTCTATTCCTTCTGGTTCACACGTACTTCACCCTCTCTGGAGATGCACGTTGGTTTATTCAAAAAACTCTCTTTAACATAGAAGTCGCCTTGAAGAAGAGACGTGACATTTTAGTCCTTGCCTTATTCTTCAGATAAATCGACAATGGACCTTATTACTGAAGCCAACCTCTACACTAAAATGCCAAGCAATTCTACTCGCCCGGTTCCTCTGCCTTTTACTTCAGTTCATGATGCCATCCATTTCCGAAAGTGTATTTCATGTACCGGGGCTCAGTAACTGCCACTAAATGCGTGTATGGACTCCTGTGGTTAAACAGTAAAGAACCAGTTTGAAGATCCAGCATCAAACTTGGAGAGATTTGTTTAGTACTTCATCGATTTTCGTGGAGAGCCCTTCCGAGGCAACTTCCAACCAGTTTACGCATACGAAAAGTATCCCGATTTAAGACGTGGTGAACTTGGGAGTAAAACAGAACGTGAACGCGAAGTCAGAATTGAACATGAAGTCCTAACGAAACAGAAGTATGCCGCATCAAATCTCAACATGGGAACTCTCTCAAAGACTTGGGGATATGCAGGGAACCAATAAATGCACGATCAACATCAGCCTCTAAGTAAATCCTGGAGTTGTTGGAGAAATTTAAAAGAACAAAGACTTTGGTTAAAGAACTGAATCAAAAAACGAAGGTGGAAAAGGTAGAAACACGAACATCATCCCTTGGAGTCACCCCCTTCGTTTCTGTAAGTGAAGATGGAATCAGCTCTAAAAGGGAACAGTCCTACGATCTCTCAGAAGCTTGAAATAAACCCTCTTGAAGACTTGAGGGATAAGAAAGAGACCAATATGTACACAACCAATATTAACTCTCTCTATTTAGTACCTTTTTTTATATTGTTGGGCAATAAAGTCTTATCATTATTATTATTAACCTCGAAGTAAATGGTATTTGGAGAAATAAGAACGTCGTGCCATCGAACAGTGGTTGGGGAGACGAAATCAGTTCTACAAAAAAAGATATTTCAGAACCTTAAAACAAAGACCGTTCGGATAATGGAGCCATCTTTATTACCTAAATTAATTTAAACAAAAAGCAATTTAAAATTTCTGAACTAATTGGTACATTGATCTACGTTCTTACCGATTGTGTCTTGTTTTTTTCGGTATTGTCTTTCACGATGTCCTTGCGACCTTAGGAAATTCTTCCTATAGAAAACATGTTATTTAAAATTTTCTTTTTAGCTTTTTCGCTTTGATAATGCGTTTGACGTTTGGTTACTTTTTCTTTCTTTATTATCTTCTGTAATCGGATTACTTCTGTCTTTCAGATTTGTTTCCTGTGTCTTTTATGACTCTAGTGGACACTTGCCCTATGAGTTATCGCGGTTTTCCTAGCTCTTAGTCATGTTTGTTTATGCTTCTTTGATAAGTTACCGCGGTGATTGTTTGATAATGCAATATGCAGCTGATGTGTTTCGCGGCATTCTTTGAATGGAGTTTTATTGTAAATATCAGTTTCATTATCGATAAACCAAGCCGCCGTAACTTTTATTTACACTACTTTAAGTTGGCGTTTTTATCCGAGCTCATGGTGGCGAAGTTCTAACGAATGTTTATTTAAGTTACGTAATGCTCTTAATGATTTGCAAAATGCCGATTTCTCACACTTCTTTCTCTGTTCTTTTCTCTGCCATTTTCTCTGTCTTTTTTTCAGATTTGCAGAGATGTTTAATGATCAATGATTAATCGACTGTCTCTTGCTTTATCGGTTTTTGTTTTTCTCTCAATCACTTTCTATTTTTTGTTAAGATAAAGCAAAATTCTACTTTTCTGTTACAATTCGAATTTTAAACATATTTTAATGAAGTGAAAGTTTTATTATTATTAATAATATTGACGTTATAAGCATGTTTATCTTTCCTTTGACAGAACAAGAAGTTATTAATATCTTTAAAAAACGAAAAAATAATTATTCATCTGGACCTGATGATGTACCCTGTTCTCTGTTACGTAGAACCTTTCATTCATTTTTAACTCCTATCTAATTAATCTATCTTTCATAAGTGCTGCCTATACATAAAAAGAATTCTGTACATTATATGCAAAATTATCGCCCTATTTCTTTAAATTCCACAATATCCAAAATTTTCGAATATGCTATGCTTGATAGACTTTTAGATCATCCAAATAAGCACAATATAATAACTAACAAACATGGCTTTCGAAAGGGCTTTTCAACAGTATCAGCAATTTATTCATTTATTGACGAAGTAACCTCAGCTTTGAATAAAGGCGAAAAACCTGTTGGTCTCTTTTGTGACCTGAGTCGAGCTTTCGACTGTGTGAATCATTCTCTATTAGTTTCCAAATTAGATCTCTACGGTATTCGCAGCACTGTTTCTGATTGGTTTCTTTCTTATTTAAACGATCGAAATCAATATGTCAAAGTAAAACTTTTTGTCAATAATATAATTGATGCAGTAACTTCACGTATTTTACCTATAAACATCGGTGTCCCACAAGGTTCGATATTGGGTCCGATTTTGTTTCTGCTTTTTATAAATGACATCGTTCTGTTTTTGAATTATACTTTGATTATGTATGCAGATGATACTTCAGGAGTTTTTTCTGAAAATAATTTAGAAGATCTAAGAATAACAGGAAATTTACTACTTCATGAACTTAATCAATTGGTTTAATATGAACAAACTATACATGAACCCAGATAAAACAACTTTCACCATATTTTGTTTATCTTATAATCAGAACTTACATATCGACTTACACTTGAATGGTCTGAAAATAAAACAGCAATCATGTGTAAATTTCCTTGGACTATCTATCGACGAAAATTTAAATTGGAAACCTCATTCTCAAATTCGAAATCTTAAATTTGTTCTGAGACATGATTGTTTACTGTCATTTTATTTTGCCCAGATACACTCCAGATAGATTATTATATGGCATTTTTTGTCTGTGGGGTAACTCGGTATTATCAACGGATGTATTTCTTGTCCAAAAACGTATTATACGTTGTATTGCTAACATTCGATCAACTGAATCTTGCAGACTTTACTTTATATCTTACAAAATACTACCACTGGTCTCTATGTACATTCTTGAACGTTTAGCGTACGTGCATAATAATCGGAACAATTTCTCAAAAAATTTAGACTTTCATAATTACGATACACGACACCGAAGTAATTACAAAACTCCTTTTGGACGTTCCAATTTAACTAATAAAACCCCATCCACTGCTGGTCTAAAACTGTTTAACTTGCTTCCCCCGCATCTAAAATATATTGACTGCACTAGAGTTTTCAAATTAAAAATCAAAAAAATTTTAATAGATAATTGCATTTATTCTATTACGGAATTTGTTAAGTTGATGGCACATGTATGACTTGTTCTGTGATATTTGTTTTTATGACTATATTTGTTATCCTTTTGTATTATTGATGTAGGTGCGATTTGAATTGTCCATTTTTACTGTTGTAATTCTTGGATGAATATATTATTATTATTATTATTATTATAAATGATAATCAAATCTAATTTAACTTTTCCTGATCACACAATAGCTAAAATAATAAAATTTTTATTGCTTTGGGAAGGTAATATTAGTCACACTCATAGTCATAAAATATGGTGGGTAGCTTCGTATCCTCGTCTCATTTGTTGCAGGATAATGACTTCTTGTCGAGATGTTCGGCTTCCTTGCTACCGACTTGGCGGGGTTCATTCGTGACTTACTTATTATGCTCAGCAGTGTTGTACTTTACACCGTATATTATTAGGTTATACGTAAATTGCGTTAAATTATATGCTACGCACGAGATAACAATAGCTTTACTCCGTGAATTTATTGCTAAGTACGGATGGTAAATAATTATTATTTTCCACGTTTTAATTGGCTCGTTGATGATTTAAATAATATTGTTCGGTGCATTTCAAGCTAAACGCTTTAGGAGGAGAAAAGCATAGTTTGAGAATGGGACGCCTGTTAGCAAATGTAATCGCGGACGCCCGGCTTTTTAGCAGTAAAATAAATCAAGTCTGGAAATTATACAGAGATAATATCCAAATTAGGGTCGGAATCCCAAGTATGTATCAGTTAATCCCCTCATATCATAAGCATTTTACGAGCCGGCCTGACAGAATGTGGGACTGGCTGGAACTATGCAACAATCCCGGTATTATTCCGAAGGGTGAACGTATCTGCGACTCCTGTGTACACAGATTAGCCGAATCCTCTATAAATCCTTCCGTAAAATCGTTATCTTCCACACTTACAGCTTCCTTGATATCATCCGATGTCAAACGCATAAATAAACAGGATGCAATTTTACTGTGAAACGTGATTGTTAACTATTCACCAAGTTTGAATCGATCGAATCGGTTCCTGTCAATGTCAACCTGGAAAAACGAAAATACAATTTTTCAAAGGGAAACGAAGTACTTAATTCAAGAAAATTGATATTTTTAATAAATCCAAACGCAAATGCAAATGCACATGTACATTGTAATTAATTGTATACGGCGCGTTCATTCTAAATCGACTCAATAATTAAATTTCGGTTTGGATTAAGTGTAATTGATTTAGACCGACGTTTGCTTGCAGTAACAAAAGAAGCGTTGCTTGTGGATTTTACCGCGGCGTAAAGAATATTCTTTCACACTCGTGCCCTGAAAAATTGATAAAGCAGCAAAGTTTTCCATTACATCCCCTTTTGCGCCGCTGGTATTTTCACTTGTGAGGATACACCGTTATATAAGATTAAAAACACCCGGGAGATTACGGCAAGATCCGGAAAAAAATATACGTGACCACCGCGCAAAGAGAACGGAAAATTTATACTATAATTGGAAGCAAACAATTGCTTAATAGTCGGATTATTCCCTGCGCTTTATCGTAAACCCCTCTTGTATTTATGGCTTCTGTGTTACACTTTTTTATAGCTCGTTTACTTTTTTTAATAGAACATTCGCTGTAAATTCACAATTTTCGACTACAGCTCGTGGTGAAAAAGTTTTCGATAATTTTAAACAATAAATTCAGCTGCTTCTAAATTTAATTATTTAAAATTAACTAATTGAGTGAAACAAAATAATTTAACAGTTTAATACCTTTTAAAATCACTGTATTTCCTTTAATTTAAACATTTTAATAATATTGTTTATAGATTCATTTTTTGTGTATTTTTTTGAGTAGATAGATAAATTAGTAAGCAAATATTGTTCCCGTTTCCCTGCTATAATATTATTTGTCCCGATATTCAATTCCAGGCCTTAATTAAATTGAATTAAATGAGTGGGTGGTTTTTGCCGCGCGTTAATTATAATGGTGAATCGATGCATCGTAATTGTGCGTTTTAATCAATTAAATCGCTTATTAAATTCTCACGAAGCCGGGCGCGATATTTGATTTTAATGCCTTCAAAAAGCCAGCGCTTTCAAATTGCTTTATTAAAGGGAATTCGCTTTCAATTTTTGACGTTACCCTATAAGATGCGCAGGCTATAAATAATATTAAATGTTAGCAAACATTAAACAAATATAAAATTAAGAATTACATACATACACATAAATAAAAATTTGGGGTTAATTCTAACATTTTTTAACTCCTTTTCAGTGTTCCCTCGCGTCCATCCGTTAAAATAAACTAAGTTGTCCTAACTCAGTTTAACTGTGAAACGTGTTAATGTTGTCTTCAGAAGCGGGATTTTAGTCCTTGCGGTAGTCGTCTCTATCTTTCAAGGAGTTAATATTATCTAGGAAAAGAGAGATACTTAACTTTTGAAGTAGTACTTGTATCCCTAGAGGAATTAGTATTATCCAGAAAGTGACGAGCATTTCTATTCTTAAAGGAGTTATTATCCAGAAAATGAAAGAAAATTTACTGTCTTTTTATTTTATTATTTACTGTTTTACTATTTATTTTATTATTTTAACTACTCCAAAGATTTAAATGCACTTTCATTAATATTGCATCTTTTATCCCTTGTTCTTTCTTGTGGAAATTGAATTGAATTCCTTATTGCACTAGAAATTAAGCTTCTCTGCCAATATTTCCCGAAAAATAAAGCTTGTATTACACTGGTCAACTGGTTTCTTTTTCTTACACTTTGATACCTTATGAACTTTTTCATTCTAATTCTGAAAATATTTTCAAAAATTGGCCATCACGTCAGGTTTTTGAGAAATGTTTTTTTTTTTAATATATAAAATTTTACTATGTCTGAAGATACTTTCTTTTATTAGCAAGTTAACACAAAATTTCAATAGATTATCATGCTAACGGACATGTCCGAAAAGATTTCAACATGTCTGGCTTGATTTCTACGTCACAGTCCTTAAATCAATCCCCTTTTTTCTCTGGAACCAATCAAATCACGGAATTAATAGATTTGTGCTTATATAGGTATATAGGACCCTACAAACGGGTTATTTGACTCAAATTAAGTCAATTTATGATAGTAATACTAGTTAAACGTATTTTGTATTCGCAATGTCCCGTGTGTGTGTAACAGTTTTTGTTATGTATGTGGAGAATTCATCGTTCATCAGCATAGACGAAATATTACACCTTTAATAGCAAAAGCGCATAAGCTCTATTTTAAATTAAAAATAAAAAAATCAAGACAAGTTGTGGATCCCTGACAATTGCTGCTACTTTAAGGAGCTGGTTAAATGGTAAGAGTATTGCTATGCCATTTGCTAGGCCTATGCTTTGCCGTGAACAAAAGGACCATTTGACAGATTATTACTTCTGCTGCACTAAGACTTTCGGGTTTTCCAGCAAAAATAAAGATAAAATTACTTATCCTAACTTGTCACCTGCCACTCGTCCAGTTCCTCATTCGGAAGCTTTGCCGGTACCACGTCTTATGAATGTTTCGAACCAAGAAGATGTTGGTACAGAGGCAGAAGAACACGTTTCAGAGCTGTCGAACACCGAAGAAGAATATCTGCCATCCCAAGAAGACACGCCTCATCTAATAAATCAATTAGAATTAAATGACCTAACTAGAGATCTCAATTTATCAAAAACTCAAGCAGAAATATTAGGATTAAGACTTGCAAGGATGGAAGCTGTTAGCTCCGTGTTAGGTCTTTCATTTTGCAATCATTTTGACGATTTACTGCTGGCATTAGGGTACAAACACAAACCGGAAGAAAGGCGTCTTTTCATAGATGCTTCGAAATTGAGTTTAAAAGCTGTTCTTTTACATATAGGAAACATTTTCCTTCCATTCCTGTTGGTTATGCAGTTCACGTGAAGGAATCATATGAAAATATGACACGTCTCCTTGACAAAATCAATTACACAACCTATAAATAGTACATCAGTGCTGACCTCAAAGTAGTTGCAATTCTACTTGGTCTACAACTTGGATTCACAAAGTATTGCTGTTTTCTTTGTCAATGGGACAGTCGAGCGAGAAATTTGCATTATACTGTTAAGCAATGGCCAATCAGGAAACGATATACTCCTGAGGATAAGAACGTAGTCCATAATTCGCTGGTGGAGACTCTTAAAATACTTTTACCGCCATTACATATAAAATTAGACCTGATGAAGAATTTCGTCAAAGCAATGGATAAAGACGAAAGCAATGGCCAATCAGGAAACGATATACTCCTGAGGATAAGAACGTAGTTCATAATTCGCTGATGGAGCCTCATAAAATACTTTTACCGCCATTACATATAAACTAGGCCTGATGCAGAATTTCGTCAAAGCAATGGATAAAGAAGGACCAGGATTTCATTACCTTAAAGAAAAATTTCCTAATATAAGTGACGCAAAACTAAAAGAAGAATTTTTATAGGACCCCAGATTAAATTATTACAACATGATCGACAATTTGACGTAATCTTAAACGATTTAGAACGGGTTGCTTGGAGTGAATTTAAAAAGTGACATAAAATTTCTTAAGAAATAAAAAATCTGAAAATTACGAAGAAATTGTTGGTGAACTTCTAAGAAGTTACTATGCATTAGGCTATAATATGAGCCTTAAAATACACTTCTTGCATTCCCACCGGGTCTCTTTCCCCAGAATCTTGGCGATGTTAGTGATGAGCACAGGGAAAGATTTCATCAGGACATTTCCACCATTGAAAAATGCTACCAGGGCAAATGGAATAGCGAGATGCTTGCTGACTACTGTTGGACGTTGATTTCGGAATGTTCTGAATCTCAATATAAAAGGAAAGTAAAGAGGAAAACTACGCCCCACAATAGCATATAGTTAGTTATTATTGTATCATCAATATGAATTTAATTTGTAACCACCTCTGTTCAGAAATAAGTGTCCGATTTTGATTCAAAATAGTATAGTGAATCGGATACTTATTTCTGTAATATTTTTCCGTAATCAGACGTGATAGAGGAAATTTGTTTTTATAGTTATTATTAGCAAAAAAAATTAATTAAAATTGTGTAACTGGCAGTATACTATACTGCCAGTTACACAATTTTAATTAATTTTCATAATTTTCATCTGGCAAGAAAACTTGATTTTAGTTATTATTAGCAGTATAAAATAAGATAAACTTATACATAATTCATAAAGAAAAATGAAAAAATGGAAAATTTGTTGTTCTGCGTTATTTATGGTATCATTTATTATTATATTACTATTTTTTACCCACTTTTTGTTGCTTTTATATTTAGTGCGCAAATAAAATGACGGTTCCATTCTAAAGCAAACATTCAACACAGTTAGTAGGCATATACTAGTCATAAACTGACTTTTGGATATTTACATGCCTACGGATGTACCTATTTTGATTTTGGAACATTTTTTTTTGATTATGACATTCTTATTTTAGAAGATTTTAATATACCGCAATTCAACAATCACTTCGTATTTGCGCAATTTAGCAATTTGCAAAAAGTAAACAACATTGTCAATCAAAATGAACGTCTGCTTGATCTTATATTAGCAAATATGAAGTGTAATGTTTCTCATGATATTCTTCCGCTCTTATCGGAAGATAGATATCATCCAGCCTTATTTATTAATGCCTCAATAGCATTACCCTGTCATTCGAACAACTTTACTTTTAAACAAATAGCAAAAATTTATAACTACAAGAAGGCTAATTTTGTTGAATTGTATAACTACTTGCTGGGTATTGATTGGTCATTTCTTGTGAATTTTTATTATGCGAGTCTCGCCTGTAGCTTGTACGTAGGTAGCAATTGATATGTTTGTTCCTACTTATAAATATAAAAAATCTAAGAGATATTTTCCTTGTCGGTATAATAACACTTGCACTTAAAGCGCAGCTCTATAAGTCTTTTAAGAAATTTGGAAATGTTAATGACTATGAACGTTTCAAATTTTTACGCGCTCAGTGTAAATCCGTGATTAATGCAGAGTATAAGAAATATATATATAGAGTTGAGAAAACTATTTCAAATAATTCAGTGTTTTTGGTCTTTTGTACGGTCAAAGAAAGGTACTAGTCGCATTCCAGGTAGGATTCACTTTAATGACATAACGTATGAAGAACGGCAGTCAATAGTTGACGGCTTTGCTGAATATTTCAAAAGCGTATACTCACCACCGTCTCAGCCAATTCTGCATGAGGAAGAGATTAATATATTATCTCTCAACATTCAGGATCTATCTTGAGACGAAATTGAGAAAGCTGCCAAGACTCTCGAAGATGCAATGACTTCAGGCCCTGATCACATACCCGGCATTTTTTCGTCAGGGAATGTGCTCCTATTTTCGCATTACCATTACAAATTATGTTTAACTTAGTTTTAAAAACATGTGTGTTTCCTACATTATGGAAAGTAGTTAAAATGTGTCCTGTTTTAAAAGGAGGGGATCCTGCTGTGCTATCCAATTACAGACCTATATCCGTTTTATCAAATTTTGCAAAGATCTTTGAGAACGTACTCTATTCCCACATATTTCCTGCTGTTAGGAATCATATCTCTCCTTGGCAGCGTGGTTTCATGGATAAGCGCTTCACGGTTTCTAATCTAACCAATTTTACTCAATACCTCTCTGATCTTCTTGACTCTCAAGCACAAGTCGATTTTTTCTATGCAGACATGTGAGAGGCTTTCGATCGTATTGATCATAATATTCTGATTAGTAAATTAAATAACTTTGAGTTCAATAAACCACTGTTACACTTTTCCTCATCGAACTTGACCAACAGAACTGAGAATGTCGTCTATAAGGGTTTCTCGTGTTCGCCTTTTGTTGCCACCTCTGGTGTGCCCCAAGGTTCTAACTTAGGTCCTCTGTGGTTGAATTTATATGTTTAGATGTTGTACACGAATGGTGTGTAAACCATTATATCACCTTGAATATATCTAAATGTAAGATTATATCTTACACACGGAAACATAGTTCTGTTAATTATAACTACACGTTGAATGGTATTGCCATAACTCGTTCAACCAATATTGGTGACTTAAGTATTATTTTTGATACTTCACTATCATTCTCAGCTCACACTGATCACATTATCTCAACTTCCTTTAAATCACCAGAGTTCATTATTCAGTACAGTTCCTTTAATGATATTGCTGCCTTTATTTTACCTTTGTTCGTTCACGACTTGAATATGGTTCGCCTGTTTGGTCTCCTATGTATCAATACTAAATTGACGCTATAGAAGCGGTGCAACGTAGATTTTTAAAATTCCTGTACTTTAAAGTTTATGGTAGTTATCCTGAATGACGAATTGATCAAAATTATCTTCTTGAGAAGTTTGAGATTAAGTCTCTCCACGTCAGACGGCTTCAAGCTGGTCTGCGTTTCTTATATAAACTTACCCATAATGATATTGATTATGCTGCACTGGTGTGTAGTATTAGATGGCATTTACCTCATTTATGTTCCAGAAGCAATTTCACTTTTTCTTTAATGCTTGCTAAAAGTAACGTGTTGGTCAAATCACCGTTATTTGTTATGTGTCGTACATTTAACACCATTTCAAATTCATGTGATATTAATAACTACCATGGCTCAGCTATTAAATGAATTTTGTCTTTAGATTTGTTCACTTTACATGATATATCACTTGTTATTTAGTGTTGCTTGTTAGTTTAGAGTTTCATGTATTTTCTATTCTTAGGGTAGGTAAGACTAGTTAGTGCATTGTAATTTTAGTCAAAAATACACACACATGTATTGTACTATGTATTTTTGTTCTGTTAATGGATTTATGTATCTGTTGGGCAAATTAAATTAAATTAAATAACTTGTAATGAGAACGTTAATCAATCCTTTCCCTCATATATCAGAATTTACCAATAGACGAAAAGTAAATAAGTGGTTAGGATAACATTTTTTACTTTTTTGGATTAAATCCAGGATGACATTCACCAATGCACATAGAATATTTTACTATTTAGTGTAACTGCTGTAGAAACTCGTCGTGGTCTACCTGAATGCCTGCGTTTTTGATGTTTTAAACTGAACCCTTCGTTCTGTCATCTAAATATGTATACCAGCTTTCTCTTCCTATCGGACTTAATTTCATGGATCGGAGAGTATCTAGTATCTCTTGTGGTATCGCAGAATTTTATCCAATCCGCCTGCAGCAATATCTCGTCCATCAAATGGATATCATCGTTTGCTAAACTTATTTCTACATCTTTGTTGTCGGTACTCTTCATTTTGAACTAACTAAAATGTCTTTGGTCCTTTCTACTCATGATTAAGTTGTTTTCAAACGTTTTTATTTTTTAACCCTAACATAAGTATCACAGCAATACGTTTGGGGCAAAGATCAATAATACCTCCACTAAATCCTAATAAAAGCAATTTCATTCAAATGTTATCCAAACTAGAGGAATTAATAAATAATTGGTAGTTTTCATCGAACCATTGAGGAAGGAGGACCGTTGAAGAACAATATGCAAAATATTGTTTAAAAATTTAGACGCAAATGCCCCGCTTTAAATCATCTCCCGACTTCTGACGTGAGAGCGTACAGCGTGCAACAATATTTTTCTATCAGAATTTAAAGCTTGCAGCATATGTACATGAAAAATAACGCAACCGTGACCCGCATTTTACGAGGAGAAAATCCGGGCGAGTATTCGACATTCGAAAAGGAAATGCAAGTGTACGGACAGCATTCATTCGCATCTTGAGCAGGGCTCTAGGCCGATTTAAAACGGAAAGAAAATACGTGTTAATTTATAGAAAAATACGAACATAATAGATACGAAAGTACGATTATAACATGTTCTGTAAATGAACTACTTACTCATTTTCGTATTAAATTTGGCTACTGTAATAATTAGCTTCACATGAAATCTCGTTTAGAGAATTTAAGAGTAGAAAGAAATGCACGCATGAAAATCTTGATGCATTTCAATGATGTCAGGCTAATTAAAACTTGAAAGGAATACGTAGTAATTTAAGTGTAAATCGCGATAGTCAATTTATGGAAGTAGAGTGGTTCCGATTAATTAAGTTGATCGAGTGCAGGGAAGCTATTATATGTACGTTTCTAGGAATGTTACTACTAACTTGTTTGATAAATTATTTAGCTTCTGATTTTAATAACATGTAGAGGAGATAACAGCCGACGTAAATCAAGGATATGGCAATCCATTAACTGATAAAAAAAATTGCTCAATGGATCATTAAATTTTGAATAAATTCAGAGCCCTCATATCATATTGCCTTCATTAAGGGTTGCGAAACGTTAAAATGGAATTGATTGCGTTTTTATTTGCATTCATTTTGTTTTAAATAAACCTGCTCAGGAAATGATTATTTCAGTTTTTTTTTTTTTGGGAAATGCGCGTGTGGGGATGTGTTTCGTTTAATTAAAGTAACCTGCGTATATACGAGAAAGGCTCCCCTTGCAGAGAGCACTGGCATATAAATGAGTACTATTTTAAATAAGAATAATGCCAGTGCTCCGCTCAAAAAATGCGTGTTTCATATTTCATAACATAATGAACACTGTATATTTACCGCAAAACGTCGTACGACATTTTTTACGTGCTTCGTCTCTGTCACAAAAATATACTCAGAATTTACAAACTAGATTGTAGCTACCTATGAGGCCCTATAACGCACGACCCAATATTTCATTTCGTTTTCAGGTCTGTTTATGTAAATTAGATCGTGATTTTTTTTCTACAATAATATTGAATAAAACTGGATGGAACCAGGCCAACTTTCTGAAAGAAAAGAAAATAATTTTCAAATTAAAGCTATAACGACGTAATATGAAACCAGACGTGTACGTATAAGATTCTTTTTTTATTAAAGTTCTGCTCAGTGATGCGACTGGTAATTCGGCCGTATTTCAAGTACAGAGCTCTGTGATTTACTTCTTTAATAACGTAACTGGCACACCCAAACCGTAAATAATATGGAGCCGCACAAAAAGTATTTAATTTCTGGCACAGATTTTTGCACTCGCCCTGGATTTCTGTAATACGATTGCTAGCTACTAACACGTGAAATATTGTTGATACTAGAGGTAACCAATCATTTCAAAGCAAGTATCGAATTAGGTTAATTGACTATTTCATGGAGTAGGTATAGTACCTAATTGGCTAATACACTTTAGAATTTTAGAAAAGTGAAGCCAACAAACAGCATCTTTTTAAAAGGAAAATCACATTTTAATAAACTATATTTAGCAACCCTCGATGGATGCATAAAAGACCACTAACATGTCCTCGTTAACAATAATAAATATCCTTACAGGTATGGATATAATCAAACTATATTTAATTCCTTGTGATGTATAAATATTGTGTTTTATTTTTATCTTACATCACACCGCATATTCAATATCGAAAAACCTTGTTGACGGCTTATAAATGTATAAGCTTGCGTGTGTACAACATACGTTCAAGGTTATGTCAAATTCAGTTTTCGATCAATATATGTAAATATGTACCCACAGTTTCACCGTTCTCAGTGTCAATCATTCATGATGGATCCTGCATAAAAATTTAATTCCTCGCCTCGTTCCAGACACTAATTTCGTATGAATTAAAAGAGAGACCCTTTACGTATTTCTGAACTAAAGTTAGTTTCTATTTATATCTTCTTTTGCCCTATGCATTGCCATCATGTGATATTTATTCTGATAGAGTGAATATTAACTTTGTACATTTTGCTGGTACGATTCTAGGGAATAGATAATGCACCAGTCCAACACAACGATATTATGTAAATTACTACGATGTGGTTATGCAAGTAGTACAAATAAAGTGTGCAAGTGCATTACGTGAAATTGTATCGAGTTGCATTTGCAGTTTGTCCCACAGTTATCGTTAGGGCCGAGTGTATTGTTGTTTCCTATATGCTCTCCCGACCTCATCATGTTTCGTTCGTGCGGTCTAATACCCTCTTTATGAGCAGCTCGAAAATCTATGTAAGTCAAACAAGCGCCCGGCGAAACGCGTCGGCCATAAACGAGAGGGCAAACATCTTGCAAAATTAGCTTTAATTACTTCGGGCCTAATCCGAACGAAAGAGACAGAGGATTATTGGGATTTAGAGATCTCTTTGTTCCGGTGAACAAGTGTACTCCCGGTGACAATGATAAACAGTTCTATTAACATTTTCACTGCCTAGCTTAGCAATTAGCAATTTACTGTTTTGATTCGGGCGTAAACAAAAACAGGGTTGTAATTTGGAGTCGAAGTTGCTTGAAGTTTACACTTAAGATTAACCGGCCTCGGATGTTATTTAGTGTTACTTTCATAAAGCGATTAAGTTTGCAACTGCTTTCTTAGCCAAATCTATGTCAAGTAATGAAGAACATGCAATTTACGTCAAACGCGATTGGTAATAGTGAACGAAATTTCCAGGGAAGTTCCTATTTACGATGTAAATATGCAGTTGAACATGAACACACACATTTGGGTGAACGACACGAAATTTATAGGGCGAAAGGCCTAATTTGTTTAGTTCAAGTGAACATTACGATCTGAACAAACCAGGCTGAAATATTATTCGTATTATGTGAAGTAATTTCGAAAAGTAGACGCGCGCAGATAGTTGGGTACATTATGCTAAGATGATTGCATTTACTATTCTATAGTTCCTTTGGGTGTGATTATATACATGGAAGTTACAAGTGGAAGATGTTGCTGTTTGAATCTGTCGATAAAAATTCGTGTTTGAGATCATTTTACTATGCTGAAAATTTCTAGACTGTTTAAAAAGAATTAAGAGAAATAACAGGTAATACAATAGGATAAAATTCATTTAAGTGCATTTGCAGATAAAATTTTTCTATTTATTTTGTTTTGGGAGTTCCTGGGAATTTTACTTACAACCGAATTAAAAATAATAGTTCTCTGTACACACTCATAAGATTTGGAGTTACTTTATATCTTTTTTTTTTCAATTCCTTTTCGGTGTTCCTTCGCATCCACCCATTTCTGATGTTAAGATAAACGGAGTTAGGACGTTTAATTTTAAAAAGTGTTAATGTTGTTTTCAAAAGTAGCCTTTAGTCTTTTAAGGAGTTAATATTATCCTGGAAAAGAAAGAAACATAACTTCTGAGGTAGTAGTTTGTATCCCCAAAGGAATTATTATTATCCAGAATGTGTCAAGAATTTCTATCCTTAGAGGAGTTAGTATTATCCAAAAAATGAGGCCTGTTGAGGCACTCCGTTGTATCTTAACTTGTATTTTAACTATTGCAAGGAGAGGAATGTACTTTCTTAAATATTGCACCTTTCACCCCCTGTCCTCTTGTGTTGAAATAATTGGGTTCTTTATTGCACTACAATATTCAGCTGATCTGGAAGAAGTGGAATAAAGACTTCCATAGAGCCTTGCCAATATTTCTCGGTAAATAAAGCTAGTATTACCTATGGTGGAATTTGTTATACGAGGTGTGTGAGAATAGTAATGAGACTGACAATACTGTGAGATGTGTTCATTCCTTCCAAATGCTCAGTCCGGGTTTCAGCTCAATACAGCCATCACATAATTTTTGAAAGCGTCATCAGTTAAGTTGTATTTTTATTGTGTGTTATGAAAATGGAACAACGGAATTTAGAGCAACGTTATGCCATCAAGTTTTGTGTTAAACTTGGCAAATCCGCGAGTGTGAAAAGTTGAGACAGGCCTATGGGGAACATTCCTTATCAAGAGCTGGCACAAATCATTTTTGGAAGGCCGAAAACACGTTGAAGATGATCCTCGCTTTGGGAGACCTTCAACTTCAAAAACCAACGAAAACGTCGAACGTGTGAGGGCTCTTGTGAGACCAGACCGTCGTTTAACAATAAGGATGATGGCTGACCAGATAAACACCTTCACCGTACGTCAAATTTTGACCGAAGATTTGCACATGCGAAAGTTTGTAAGAAAAAACCTCACAACTGAGCAGAAGGCCGATCGAAGAAACGTGTGCGTTGATCTTCTTGAGAGGATTGCCAATGACCACGAATTGTTCAATCGTGTGATCACAGGTGATGATTTTTGAGTGCGATCCTGAGACAAAACGTCAAAGTGAGGAGTAGCTCAGACATCTTCTCGACCGAAAAAAGCTTTTTGACAGTAGGGGTATCGTGCATAGAGAATTTGTTCCTCCAGGATAAACTGTCAACCAAATGTTTTACAAAGATGTCCTTGAAAGGCTCAGGAAAAGGGTGATTCGTGTGAGACCGGATATTGCAGACAAGTGATTGCTTCATCATGACAACGCCTCATGTCACACGGCCACTTCCATTACGGAAATTTTGATGTCAAAAGGCATTCTTGTTGTTCCGCAGCCCTCCTATTCACCTGAACTGAGGTCCTTGTAACTTTTTCCTTTTCTCGAAATTGAAAAATGTCTTAAAAGGATGTCATTTTGGGACTCTGGAGAACATTCAAAAGAATATGACCGACATGTTAAAGGCTCTACCAGCCTTTCAGCGCTGTTACCAAGACGGTGAACAACGACTCCGACGACGGTGTATAGCTGCAGAAGTGAGCAATATTGTTATTTGAAAAAAATAAAAACTTTGGTAGATAAAAAGTCAGTCTCATCACACCTCGTATATGACTAACCTTGACCCAATTTTTGTTGCTATTATTTATAATATGCAAAAAGAATGATGGTTCCAGTGTAAAGCAAACATTCACCGTTGGGAGACATGGACTAGTCATAACTTTTAATGAGAACGTCATTCAATCCCTTCTCTCATATATCAGAGTTTACCAATAGACGAAAAGTAAATAAGTGTGAACTAACAATCTTAGTTGACCTTAGGGACCTTGAATATTTCTAGAGCTTTGTTGTTTTATGATGTACACTCACCGGCACAAAAAGCGACTCACTTTGAGGTTTGTGTAATTCATTACGACAATAATTTTTTTAATATAATTTCTGACTAATAATTGTTATTTACAGTTTTCTTGGTTGATATACATCAAATAAGGCCAAAAATCAATAAAACAAACAAGATTTTAATAAAAGTAATAAAAACTGCAAAATTGATGAAATTGTAACTCAAAAAATGGATAAAAAGTGTCCTCAGATAATTTATTTTAAAAAATAATTGTGAGTCGCTTTTTGTGCCGGTGAGTGTATTTATAATTAAAGTTGAAAGATAAAATTTCGTAATAAATAGTTTAAAACGGACACTAAAATTGGCACTAACTCTCTACGTTTCGCTATCGTTTGATAGCTTCGTCAGGAGTGATGTGTTTACAAAGTCGTAAAGACGTATATCTGACGAACGAGCCGAGATTTTTGAACAACAGTCGATCTGCTCTTTTGGTAGGTTGGTTTTTTTTTATATTTTCGAGCTAGGCCGTTGATATTTGCAGACTTAGTGGATGACGAAGAATATTAATAAGTGAAATTCACACCCCGTATACTAGTTGTAATTAATACATATTGATTTCTCCTTAAACAAATGACATTAATTATTCAAACAAGCGATCATAACTGTTTGTATTTAAGCAACTAACACATTTGTATATTGATTTGTCTCACTTGATGTATTAATATGATTTTCCCAAGATATTTGTAAAATACGAAGCATTAAATACTGGTAACAAAAATCTATATCGGCGCTTTCAATTTATATATTAACTTCCTTCGTCTTCCCTAACTTAACCTCCGACAATTTCAGCAACATGTTCCAGTTTTCGTATATTTTCAAGGAGTTCGTGCGTCTTTCGTTGGCAAACGGATTTCCGCCACTGTGGAAAAGGAAGGACGTAGCGCTACTAACTGTATTGTCACTGCAGCAGTTGTTAATACGCGGTCGTTTCCAACTGCGGTGGTTTATGTTCTGGAATGGTTTCCTTGATTAATTTCACCAGCTCTGTGTTATACTGTTCCGTTTAATTTCAGTTCGTATTATTGTTTGCATACGTTGTGAATTCCAAACACTTCTTCGTGTAACCGTTAAATATAAAATTAATTAGTTGCGGTTAAGGTCGATATTAATATACAAAGTACTTTTAAGGACCAAACATTCGTACGTGATGTCATCACTTTTTTTTATATATTCTTAACTCAATTCAGTTAATGGAAGTTTCAGAAGTGCTTCTTCCGAAATGGTTGAATCATTAGCGCGAACGAAATGGAATATCTACACTGCACTGAGCCAATGGTAATTCCCATCACGTCTACTCTTGAAACGAACTTATATTAGTTCCTTGTGTTCTACTTTACTTTACAGTTGGTGTGCCGTCTTTTGCTCGTTAGGAATATCCACGCAGCCAAGACATGAGCGCTGCTTGTTACGTTAACTAAATTTAACGAGTATGTAAAAGTAAGTCTCCCTGAAGGGTCTCATTGTAAACGCACAGGGGTATTATAATGAACCGGCTGCTTTTCAGAAAACATTGAATCCGCTACCGAAAATAATTCTAAAATCATTCTGTTTTTATTACTTGTGCATGGTGTGATTGATTGATCGTACTAACTAAAAAAAATACACGTGTGTATCAGGACGAAGTTGCCAGTCATCGTTTTAGGTCAACACAATGACCTAATTACGAAAGGATAGTTAAATATTAGCACGGTGCAGAATGTCCGTGCTTCTAAGCTTGGACAGCTCAAACTTGGATAACTAACGTTTTAATTAGCCCGTTAATATTAGTATGAACTTTGGTGTGAGCACAAACAACGTCACCGAATGGATGGACATACATACATGTTTGTAATGTTAGGAGAAAATGAATTGAATTTATGGTGTGCATTAATAATGAGCGATGTGCTGGTCGCTAGGTCTCACATAATATACATATTTATTTAATCACAATATATTTTTTAATGTAAATAAAAGTACAGGAAGATTTTAATAAGAAGCAATCCTGACAATAAAGAAGTGATGCTCCTAATTACCTCATATCTCTAGAATGGCGTGTAATTCGAGCTCACGGTTCAGTCAGTTCAATTTACGAGCATTGCGCTCGAACACAAGAACGTTCCTTGCTTAATGATTTACAAACCCTAATTAATTAAATTTCCTTATTAGTCGGTAATATGGACGTCCATTCAACGCCAGTAATATCGTTCAGACCGGTTGACATTGTGCTCGAACTAAAATAATTATCCGAGCAATTATGACACCGAAATTAGATAGCTGCGTTTGAATTCGACGAAACAATGAGCGGCAGCACGCTAATTATCACACTTAGTACTCCTCCTACTATCTCATTAATTCATCATAGTATAGATTCCGGACACGCTATAATTATAATAGTTTTTTGGGGAATGAAAAATATAAAAAAAAAAACACTGGATACTAATAACGTATACGAAACGAGATATGTGTATCTAAAGTATATACACCCCGTATAATTCTAATTGAGTTGAGAAAACTGTTGAACTGGCATGTATAGGACACAAGCTTAATAGTAACATCGATTATGTAGTAAACAATGCCCATGTGTTTACCTATTAGGTTTAATAACACCGTAATATTGTACATTAAACGTGGTGTATTCTAATCACTAAAATTCGTTATGTACGTTGTGTTAAACAGTGTTTCAAACACACATAAAAATCTAGAATTAATTATAACACCTTTTTCAACTCTTTTCGGTGTTCCTTCGCGTCCGTCCGTTTCTGGTGTCAAAATAAACGGGGTTAGAACGTTTATCTTCAAAAGTGGCATTTTTATCCTTAATATTTTAAGGAGTTAATATTATCCAGGAAAAGAAAGTGACTTAACTTCTAACGTAATAGTTTGTATCCCTAAAAGAATTACTATTCTCTAGAAAGTGTCAAACGTATCCTTCAAGAAGTTAGTATTACTCAGAAAATGAAAGAATCTTTATTGTTGGGGCAGCCGCTTGTACCTTAACATATATTTTAACTACTCCAAAAAGAAAAATGCACTTATTTTAATATTAATATTAATGACAGTGATTCTAGGAGACTAAATTATGGATAATATGTTTTCCGTACAGTATTAAACTCGATTTGGGCTTGTCCTTGTTGGACTAAAACTATTTCACCTTTTTTAACTCTTATTTTTAGACACATTTTAATCGGGAAAAGACAACAATAACACTAAATTTGTTAATCATTACAAATTTTCAGGTAAAGCTTTATCCATGCTTTAACACCGATTTAGCTCAAAAAAGTTTCTGAGTGCAGATTTTCAAACAAACGATCTTGTGATTGGTCAGTTTTTTTATAGCCTGTATACGTAATTTCACCCCATTTCCTTTTTGTAAGTACGCTTTTATATTTTTAATAAAATTTATGCCAAATAACGTTATTGTCTATAAAGTCGTTTACACCTTTCGTATAGTGGAACTGCGGTTAATGCAGATATCGGAGCCAATATCTGCCGCATTGAAGTTTGGCTTTAATAGGAAAATTCTTGTTCCATTTTTGCAATGGAAGCCGTTTCCTTTTAAATGTAATAAACATATCTTTCCTTGTAAAACGAAAATATTTCACGTGATATGCATAGTAATTTCAAATATCAATATTGCAGACGCAATAAATTGAGACATCTTCATTGTAGGTAAAATAAATAAACATTTTTATTAATAAAGGGTTCCATGATATTTGTAGCCATAATTTATATAAGACAAAGGATGTGTCTTGCTACAATGTTTTATCGGTTTACTCACATTGACATCTTCAGGCAGGCAATAGGAAACATGTAAAAACTCTACAAAGGACCTACCATTACTTAAATAACAAATACATTAAAATTTACATTAAAAACTTACGAATTAATTAAAACGCAACAACGTAATTCAACGTGGTTAACGCCATTTTGTCCATGGCATAGTTGCCAACTTCAATTAAATGTCAATGTGACAAAACCGGTCGATAATAAAACATTGTAGCAAGGTACATCCTTTGTCTTACTTAAATTACGACTACAAATATCATGGAGCCCTTTATTAATATTTATACAGCTTGTCTAGCTGATCTACTCCACTTATATAGGAAATACAAGCTTAAGAAGAAACACTTGTACTTAACTGTCTGGTTTCTTAAAAATTGCCAACTACTTAAGATAATACCAAACTTTATCACCAGAGACCTTCAATGTAAAATTAAAACGCAGCCTGCAAACGTAGCTATTGAAAAAGCCAAAGACTGCTGGGTCTCCTAAGAAATCAAAATAACATACGGGAGATTACAAGCTTTCTCGAGAATTCTGTTATGAAGTCACTGGAAGATTACATGGGACATGTTTCATTACGACACGAGAGAATGGGTTTTAAAGGTTAGTAACTCTCGACATCTGACTCTTAAGAAGAAACTACACAACCTACAACATTCCTACAGGCTAAACAACCATCCCCCTAACGTTCCAAAGCAGGACAACCCATTGACGATGAGAAAAACAGAGTTAAGTAATAACCACAAGGAAAATAAGAAGAGCCAAGCTAAGATGAAAAAAAAACATCGAACCTACCGCTTATGCTTACAGTAGGGAATCTATACCTATAGTAGATACAGTAGATGCAGTAGATACAGTAGTTTATAATCGTGAACCTATCCCTACAGTACATATTGTCCTTTCGCCGCATGTAGTAGATAATGATGTAGTTTTTAGTAGTAAAAGGGAGGGAGAGTCATCTAAAGAAAGCATCGCTGTCCCTTTAGCTTATCAAAATTTGAAGTATCATGTTAATGATCTGCTTCACTACTCACCAAAAATAACCCACAATTTTCACGATAATTTATTGAACCTTTCAAGGACCACGTTTTCAGAAACTGAGCTAGAACTACTAAATCTTGGTTTAAAATTTCAAATTTAAATTTAATTTAAAATTTCAATTCTCTAAAAGATCTCGTAATTCACTTTGAACATGCTATCACGGGTGGACACAAACAAACATGTTTTACTTAGTAGCATTGCTCACATTATTAATAACACCCTTCCACAAGCCAAACAAAAGTCACAATTATCTATTCAACAAAGAATTCGAAACAAAAACATTAAACTTTTACAAAATAAAATTAAACAATCAAATTTGATTATGAGCAAAGCTGATAAAGGACAAACTGTAGTAATTCTTGAAAAATCTGTCTACATCCAAAAAGTAGAATCCTTTTTGAATAATAACGGTTTTAAAATTCTGGACCAAAACCCAATGCCCTCTTACTACAGACACCTCAATAAATTCTTTAATGAAAATCAAAACAATTCACTAATTAATGTGACTAAGCTGAAAACCATGAACCCTATAACACTAGATTATATGGACTTACCAAATGTCCTAAACAAGACTATCCCATACGCCCAATACTCTCTTTCATAGACTCTCCGTACTTCGCTTATCTAAATATCTTCTTTCAACCTTTAGAGATAACATCAACATCAATACTCAATACAGCATTAAGAATACTTCTGATTTAATTAATAAATTATGTAACTTTAGGGTTACAACCGATACCACGTTATGCTCACATCTATCCCAGCTACAGAATGTCAACGAACTGTTAACTTCTTCAAATCTTTTAGATGACAATGTCGTATTTTTACAATCGCTGCTTAAAATTACTCTTAATCAATCGTTCTTTACCTTCAATAATAAATATTATTCCTAATCAGATGGCCTTGCAATGGATTGCAACATACCCTCCCTACTTGCAGATTTATTCATGAATAAAATAGAACAAAAATTCTTTTCATCAGCTAGCCCCCTGATAAAATACATAAAGTTTTACGGTAGATACATGGATGACATCTTCATCCCTTCAGAATTAGACATTCTACATCATAAATGTAACTTACCCTTAAAAAAGAACAAAATAAGTCAATTAATTTTCTCGATACTATATATATAACCAAACAGCAAAATAATTTAAAATTTAAAATTTAATTATTTAATTATCTTCCAGTCATTTCACCCCAACGAACACAAGTATGCGGCTTTTAATTTATTTTTTCATCGTGTCTTTAGCATTCCTACGAATCTTCAAGATTTTAGAAACGAAATAAGTACAATCGTCCAATTGGCTTTTCTCAATAACTACCCTATAAAACCCATTCGTATTTTATTCTACAAAATTACGAACAAACTTTTAAATGAATTTTATTTTCCTTTATATAATTTTGACAATAAGTCTGAAGAATTATTTGTAGCTATACCTTACATTGGTACTATTTCTACTAAAATAAAACATTATCTTAACTCCATAGGCGTTAAAGTGACATTTAAAACAACTTTAAATGTATTCTTTCTAAAACTAAAGATCCCATAGAAACCCTGTCACGAAGCGGTGTCTACTCCCTAACGTGTGACTCTTGCCCTGCTGTTTATATTGGCCAAATTGGTCGTTCCTTAGAATCAAGGAACACCACAGATCCTTCCGATTGGGGAAAACTGATTCTACCTTTGCTAACCACTTACTAGATACTAGCCACGATTTCAGTTTGGATGAAAACTACAATTTAATTCATACCTACAAAAATTGCCGAAAATATTGAGATATTCTTACACAACAGAAATCCGAACAACCCTCTATTAAACGATCAAATTAATGGTAATAATGACCAATTTTTTCGTATTATTAATTGGAATTTACTTTAGATGACCCCCTATACCCAATCAATTTTATTTAATTGTAGTTGGCAAGTATGCTTTGGACAAAATGGCGTTAACCACGTTGAAATACGTTGCTGCGTTTTAATTAATTCGTAAGTTTTTAATGTAATTGCCTGCCTGAAGATGTCAATGTGACGAAACCGGTCGCAGTACGATAAGAAATCATTGTAGCAAGACACATCCTTTGTCTTACTTTAATAAACATTTACTTTAAAAATACACCGAAATGGAAACGCATTCGGTGGAATAGTAATTCAAAAATAATAGTTAATTCAAAGGCAAATACTCTTAGATATATTCAACACACTGTACATACCAGAAAGTACTTAAGTTTAAAGACATTATATAAAGTTATATTTATTTTAGACAGAAGAATAAAAAAGCAATTCCACATAAATTGTAATTCCGTTCTTCTGGGTAATTTAAAAATGTAGGGTAATTGAAACTATAACTTTAGTTTAATTATTTAAAGTCCATTTATGAAAACTTCCTTGTATGCGCCTATATACATGCATTTCAGCAACTCGACGAATCCGCTACAAGTAAATATTGACCCTGCGTAATTTGAATTTCGCTGTAAAAAAAGTTTCACCCGAACAAACACGACTTTGTAAAACGCTATCTGCTTAGTATTTTTCTTTCCTTAAACTCTTTCCCATCCAAAGATTCCGTTGTCTTATAAACCAAGTCACACTCGGCCAACTTCACCGACCAAATCGTTTTTACCCCGCAAACTTTCCACCAATTGAAATTCCTCGTTCTTCTTTTTTTGCAATGTACTCACGTTATCGATTTCGCTTCGTCGCTTTAAACATTAGTAAATTTCATCCTGAACTAAGAACTATTTTGTATTGCTCGCGAATTGATTTGTCTAGAACTTGGTAACATCTACTTGATTAAATCCATTAAATCTGAGTGAGTGAGTAACTGAACCCCGGATGCTAATTCAGTGCAGCTGAATGGAGTAAGTACATGCCTTTGCAATTAACACTTTACAGAATTTCAAACGCCGTAATAAAAATGAACCCTTGAAGTATGATTATGATGGGGAATAATTAAGTAAAGGGAACGGATAAGTAGCAATAAGAACTTGCCGAGATTTTACTGCATCTATTAAATTTTAAACCTCCTTAGACATTTCAGAAATTAACGAGAGCGTGCAAGTTGAAACGGCAATAAAATCCCGAGAATGATTTATGTTATTTAAATATTTTAATAATTTAGTACTCTCTTGACACTATTTATTTTGAAAATTTCGGTTAGCATATTTTAGTTTATTAGTTAGAGCTTGCTTCGTCATTTTATTCGTTCGCATATGAAGTGTTGGATGCGTAATTTACGATTGTAAGATACAAGCTCTTCGGGTAATGATGAATATCTCTGATATGTTTTACAATGCTATAAAAGTCGGGGGAGCTTATGTCACTCGGAATAGCAAAGAGTCGATAGCGCAACTAAGATGCGGAATTAATAGAGATGGATCGCTTTGCGTTAGTTTACCCGAGTTTGTTGCCCGGAAAGTACTAATGGATCAAATTTATTATCGTTATTCTGGCGACTTCTTTGCGCACATCCTCTTGCTTAACGGCGACAGTTTTTACATGTTTTCATTTCTCTTTTCAACTTAGGAGTTCTTAACGTTTATCGCCCGTTT
This sequence comes from Serrognathus titanus, assembly GCA_039766575.1. Taxonomy (NCBI): domain Eukaryota; kingdom Metazoa; phylum Arthropoda; class Insecta; order Coleoptera; family Lucanidae; genus Serrognathus; species Serrognathus titanus. The sequence continues at coordinate 6,273,027 of CM077911.1, forward strand.
ATTTACGTTCGAATTCCGTTCTATAAGTATAAAGAAAAAAACACGCTTTGTTTTGATAAGTTTGATGTTCAGCTACCCTCTATTCTTTCAGGACACGCTTCATAAGAATGAAAATATCGACTAAAGCAGATTGACAATACCGGAGTAATACGTCTAGAAGTCAAGATCGTATCGCTTTGACAATGGCATTTAGTAGCATTCTCTCGCCGAGATCAATCTCCTCGACCTATACGAGATAATGAAGCAATATTTCAAGTCGGGAAGTCGAATTTCAACGCTAAAAGTTTATTAAAAGAAATAGCTTTGTTGGCTAGGAAGAGTTAATCGTCCATGCTATACAGATCTTATTTTTAAAGGAGACAATGGGATGAGCTGTTTTGTCTTCTTTGTTAGAGTGCTTTTCAATTCTTTTTACTTGTCTTTTTCTGGAATGTAACAACTGGTGGTAGAAATAAAATAAACTGCAGTGGTTGAGTTATCTAGATTGAATGGTCAACCATAGAATGCATAAAGAGTAAAGTACTTAGAAAAAGAAAAATCACAGGTGATGTTAGAAGACATACCAGAAGAATAGAATAGGAAATGATTTGGAATAGAATGGCAATTGGTAGAAGATCCACAAAAAACAATAGGTAATAGGAAAACAAAAGCAAAAACAGAAGGAATAGAAGAAGATAAGTAATAATTCTAAATAACTACTTGCATCTATTTATCTAAATGTAAAAGGGAATAAGGCACCACTTATTTGTAGAGAAATACTTTGAAAAAGGCATTATTTAATTGCACTTTGCTGTAATTAACATTGTGCTTTTAAACTTGTTTGAATTTGGTCAGCACAGCATGAATAAAACGGGTAATTATAAGCAGCGAATTCAGTACGTTATACAAACTTCCAGGGCTTCTAAGTGCGGGATGGAGGCCCATAAACATCCTGCTTATAGCGTCGAAGCAAACTTCTCTCTTAAATTCGGTGCGAACGCCTTCTCACATCCGCAGCTGAGCAGTGAAGAGCGCGCATTAATTTCAATGGCTTTGTTTTCGAAATAACTCTACAAATTCGGTTCCTTTCTAACAGACAATAACTTTATCTTTTTTATTACTTCATTTTAACAGGTGCCAAAATCGATTTACGATTTGATTTGATTTTTGGCGCACTTTCTGTTATGATATTTTAATAACAAGGAAATGATAAAATCGGGTTGGTTAGATGCAAATTGGAAAGAAAGTTGAAAAGTAGTGGTCCATTGAATTAAGAAATAAACGAAGCATGTAGGAATTTATCTTTACTTTATTTCCCATAATAAAATTCTCTTTTAACAATATTTACTAGTGAATTTCATTTTTAGAATCGATGCCATCCATTTAAAAAATGCATGCATGCTATTATACTGACTGGAACTAATTTAATTTAGGTACACTTCGCCAATCGTTGATGTTCAGTTTGCGCACGAAATTAATAGTCACGGCATGTGAATTTAAGCAAAAATGAAATACAATGCTTGGACCACTGACATTGTACACGTAGAGCAATCCAAAAGTGTCGTAAAATTAATGCCCGTAGCTCGGGCGCCTTTTATTCTTGAGATCATTCGTCACAAAAAGCCACGCTTCAAACAACTATGTAAGTTATAATACCGCGTAGACGTTATAAAAGTGGAGCAATAAAAGCAGAAGATATGATCCACATAGTGACGGCGTGGAAATCAAATCATTCGTAACAAAAATAGTTTATACGGCGAGTAAACTTCGTTTTTAAAATCCTCCCGAGACAGCTACGGCTGTGCTGTTGGTACTATCGGAGTTGTTCTGAACGGTTAGTAAATAAGCGAAATGATTGTTATGTGTCGGTCTGGACTGGACTTGTTAGAGACGACCCTTGTCATCTGTCAGCCCATTACTGTTTTCGGCCTTTGTCTTCTTCTGTGTTTATTCCTTGCTTTGACCGTGCGAATCGCTGACTTGAAAAAATATTCTTCCATATTTTTCACAGTTAACACATTTTCATTTTCTAAAATACAAAAACTTTGGCAGCCGTAAAAAAATATTAATAGATCAGGAAAAGATGAAACTACAATTATACATTTTGCTGGAGGAGGACAAGTGTGACAAGTCGAGGAGAGAATTCATTCATATTCGTCAAAGCAATGGGCATGACTAAATCTTAAGAAGGTTTTTAACCTTTTCGATTTTAAGAGCAGCAAGCAAGAGAACTCTCATTTCAATTTGGTGTCTTGTTTAATTAAGTGTTCACGGCTACTAACAATTAACAAATGTCTAAATTTGGATTCCGGCGACTGAACACGACTCTCCCTTTCCCGGCTACAATTATCAGGCGAGCAAAATTCACGGGATGTCTCCTTAATTGTTTGCATAATTACGTTTCTACACCGTTATGAAATTCCGCTGATGCATCGTTTATTTTCTTACGTCAAACGATTGATTTGCTGGGTTAAACGGAAGTAAGTATTTCTATTGGAAATGAAAACGGCTAACTGTGTTTACGACGATCTTTATCTAATGGCCAGTTTCTTCACGCTTGTCAAACAGCGGTAATGTCTGTTGTTATCGTCGCTGGTAGATTGTTTATTAAATAAAATCATTTGAGCGATGAGGACTGTTAAAGAATTCAATCTAAAAAGAGACACTCCGATGAGTATTATTAAAGAAATATTACCCACTACGTGTTAAATAAATAATTCTTAATGTAACTTCGTAAATTATGCAGAGATTTAAATAAAAATTTGATACATCCCACAAATTAAAAAAAAAGCTAATCAAGATTAATTATTTAAAAAAAAAAAAAAACCATTGCAATTCAAAAGCGAGATGTTACATTTTATCGTAAAATGTAATCTGAAATTTTACTACTGGAGCTCGTTTAGTATCAAGGCAAAAGCTCTAAAATATACATATACATGACAGTTGAATTTTGAACGACTAAGCTTTATTACAACAGAAAGCACGTCGATTGAAACTACAGTGACTTTAAACAAATTTAAGCGATTTTCTTTCCGAAACTTTTATTTGTTTGGTTGTTGTATGTATACAAGAAACTCAATTTTAGTTGATCATTTTAGAACTCTTTATATTGAAATTCGAGGGCTAGCATGGGGATCTCGCTTATTATAAGGGATAGAGAATCGGTTAAACGGAAGCAAAGTTGCCAAATTTCATGCTCATTAATAATACGTTAAGAAATTTGAAATATCTTGAACGGTTTCTTCACAATCGGAAAAAAAACTAAAAATTGCGATTTTCGAAAATCGAACATAACTTTTTTTTTATGATTTTTTCAAAATCCGTGAAAAAATTCCTGAAGCCACTTTTTCTGCTTGATTGAATCCCGAGCGTACTTTATTTTTGGAGCGATTCATTTTCGTTTTTCCAGAGCCAACTTCATTTTTTCTTATGGGCGCGATTTTTGTTGTTTAGGCAGGTAGACAGTACATTTCTTTCTGATTTTATTGGTATGCCATACTTACTATTTTGTTTTAATTTTCATTGAGAAATTTTGAAAAAGCTGAAATTATTCACGTGCACATATTAAGGCACGGTATTTCAGTTACAGATTAACTTTAAGCTTCAGTTTATTCCCATAGCAAAAATTATCCTATATTAATTATTATTAATATAGGATTATTAAGTGAGGAGGCTCAGGAAGCGAGAAATAAAGACATTAAACGTTACCGTGAATCTTACTCTAGGAAGTGCTCACGAGAAGCAAATATTAGGGACATATTTAACAGACTTCTTGTAACGTCTGATCCCTTTATTTCAAGTCTACGCAAACCTCCTGTAAAAAAAAAGTAAACAACTTATTCCTGAGACAATTGAGATGTTGATTCCAGTTGAATTTCCTGGGTCTGATCGAGCAAATACGAGCATGGAATCAGAGAATAGTGACAATAGCGAACACTCGAATTCTAAAAGATATAAATTAAGATACAATTAATATTTATTTGTTCCAATATTAGCTGAAGTTTTTTGTCGTTTATAATCCAATAAATTCTGGTTATTATATCGTTGCACAGTACCTAAAACGAAAAGCACTTTACAAATTTACGTTTTTCGTATATTTTTCAATGCGTTCTAACTATTTTCAACAAAAAAAAAACCTTTAAATAATTTTGTCCAAGTTTTCATAAGTACTCGGCAACACTGTGAGACGATGCTCGTCGATTGCAATTCTGTCACTGGCTTGTCGAACGGGATGACGATATTCTTAAGATCATCATTTGGACAGATGAACGCAGTTTTACGAATTCTGAACTTTTTAATCGCAATAATGAACATTATTGGTTTAGAGAAAATCCTCGAGTACATCATAACGCAAGACCCCAACGTCGTATTTGCATAAACGTCTGGGTTGGTTTATAGAGAGATGAATAATTAGACATTTTTTATATGAAGAGACTCTTACTGCTGAACGTTATTTAAATTTTTTAAATCAACATTTGTTAAATTATTTCGACGACATTCCATTGATTCATTGAAGGGAACTATGGTGGCACCAAGACGGAGCTCCTGCACACAACACTCAAAGAGTTAGAAACCGCCTAGACGAGATTTTTCCAAGGCGATGGATTGGAAGAAATAGACCTGTCACCTGGCCGGCGCGATCACCCACCTTAACCCCTTAGACTTTTTTCTATGGGGAAACCTAAAGAATAATGTTTTTAAACATAATTACAACAACGTGGAAGAACTAAGAAACGCTGTACTTCATGCTTTAGCTCAAATTCCACGTAGAACAATAGAGTGGAGTTTTCAAATTGTATCAGAAAACGTATACGGTTATATATTGCCGAAAATGGAAATGTTTTTGAACATTTGCTCTGATTTTCTTTCGGTGTTCTATTTCTGTACATTCTCTTCAAAATGTACCATTTTGTATCAAATTGTTATCCAACTTGGAAAAATATCTAATACTTGGTTGAATTCTCTCCGGATAAGTTTCTAAATACCGCTGAGCACTTGTAATAGAATTTCGTTGTGACAAATAAAAAATACGTAACATCACGTTTTTCTTCATTTGATTTCGCCATTCTGTATTTAATGACAGATAAATTAAATAAATGTGTACGTTTCCTTGGCTACGCAGCATATAATTGAATACAAGCTAACTTAGGCCCGGTATTTCAGTGACAGCTTAACTTTAATCTTCAGTTTATTGCCATAGAAATGATTGTCTTAATAATTGTTACTATGGGAATAAACTGAAGCTTAAAGTTAATCTGTAACCGAAATATCGTGCGTTCATATGTGCACATGAATCTAATTTCAGTTTTTTCAAAATTTCTCAATGAAAATTAAAACAAAATAATAAGTGTGGCATACCAATGAATTCAGGAAGAAATGTGCTATTTACCTGTCTAAACAACAAAAATCGCGCCCATAAGAAAAAATGAAGTTGGCTCTGGAAAAACAAAAACGAATCGCTCCAGAAATAAAGTACGCTCGACATTCAATCAAGCAGAAAAAGTGGTTTCAGGAATGTTTTCATAGCTTTTGAAAAAAATCATAAATAAAGAAGTTATGTTCGATTTTCTAAAATCGCAATTTTTAGTTTTTTTCCGATTGTGAAGAAACCGTTCAAGATACTTCAAATTTCTTAACGTATTATTAATGAGCATGAAATTTGGCAACTTTACTTCCATTTAAGCGATTCTCTATCTCTTATAATAAGTGAGATCCCCATGCTGGCCCTCGAATTTCAATCACCCTCTCTAGACTTATTTATTCCAGCTTAATATACCGCGTGATCAAAATTTAAGTATTAATATTCAAATACCCTACTATTATCTACTGATAGATTTCAGAGGTATTAAGTGATGTAATTAGAAAAGTAATCTGAATAAAACTCGTTAATGAACAAGTTTTTGATCATGTATTTTCTGAATTGCTAATAACTAAAAGGGTTGTCGTTCTAATAATAACTTTGTTAGTGCAGATAAACTTGCGGCAGAGCGAAGACAACGTAATAGTACCTGTGTGTATGTGTGAGTGAGCATTTCGGGGAACATAGCTTCAGTGCAGTAATCTAATTTTGTATGAACTAATTAACTTACAATATGTTGCTACGCGAACGGAGAAATAACGAGTTTAAACTCGGTTATCTTAGATTTATCGGGCCAAGTTTCGACGGCGAAAATATTTATAGCTTAATTTATGTTCTTTATTACCCTGAGATGTTTAAATTAACGGCGGGGAACGATGATCGTACGTAAAGATATACTTGCTCTGCAAGTTTCGGCGCTAATTACTGCACATTTTTGGAAATAAGTTTGCTAATTTTCCTTTAAGGAACTTTCTTGATTAATCTTAAGTTTTGTCTAGGTCCTTTAACTAATTTCTATGCATCTATTTATTTTTCAGATCTACAGATTGTTCTAAAATTAAAAGAGTATCTGTTGCCTCTTCATGTTTAATTTTCAAGCAAAGAACTCGTAAAAAAGAAGTTCCTATCATCTAAAAGAGTTTGATTATTGGAACTTATAATATTGCCAACGGTATATGAAGAATTCCTGCAAAAACAAGACGGCAGGATGTCCACACGAATTCGCACCGAATGCGACGGTGCGCTGTCCCTGATTGGGCAGAACAAATTAATTTCTGCTACGTTGCGCACCTTTGTACTATAAACAGCTTTCCTAGATTGAACCGGGCACATATAGAGAATACTAATTCGCCTTTCAAGTCGTGGAATCCCAAACAGTATTCCAATTTGGTGCCAAATGAAAGACAAACATTGTCTCTGTATCTTTCATTAAATGACTCCTCTAATTCGCATTAATTAAAACTTATATATAATTTGATTTTTAAACAATAACTAGAATACAGAGAAGCAATCGTTAATTTTAGATACTTTAAAAAAAAGTTCAATTGGAAAGAGTTTTATATTCAGAATTATATTAGAATGCAATTTGTATTTTAAAAAAAAATAAATAAAGTTAAGCAATCAGTCTCTGCAAAAGCATTAAAATATTAGTCGTAATTTAAGATATAATCAGATGGTCTAGTTCTGTGAACCGGAAGCCAATGATTACTCCAACTTGCAAGTAAAATTTTATGTGCCGGAAAGTGCGGCACGGAAAGAAAAATTTCTGCAACATTTCAGGACATAATCAGAGGAATCCTGCGAGCGGGAGAGAGACGGCCGGCCGGCGACGTGCCGTTATTTTGTTATTATCGCAACAGCCGGTATCTGAATTTGCAGCGTCTAATTGGCTGATAAGAATGCGCCACTCGTCCGACGCCGGAAACCTCTAATTCCGAGCGCCCTCTGGATCTGGAACAGCGCCGCTTACGGCAAACCCTTGCAGATAGCGGGAGCTAAAAATCGCATTAGGTTGCACTTGTTCGGAAACGTCTCCATTTATGAAAGGAATCGGAAACATTGAAATAACATCCACGCTGTATATGCCGAGATAAATTGGTTTATCTAGTAGCTGTGTAAGCCATCCAGAAATCACGCACTTTAAGCGTTTTCTTCTAAGAACGATAATATGGCAAAGAAACGAAAATCGATTACACTCTGTATATTGTTGTATTTGAATTCATCGTTCTTTTTCGATTACGTACAATAACGTAATCTTGGGGATTAAACTAAGATAATCTTTTTACGTTCTAAAGTGGCAAACATACGTTTTCCCCCATCGATACACCAGGAGAAGTGAGAACTCATTGCCGCCAACTTTGCGAATGCAAATCTACCGTGAAACCACTAATACTTCCTTTCAAATCACCCTCGGGAAAGTATCTAAGCCCGCCTGATAGATTTATGATGGTCTCAATGCAGGGGCCTACAGCCCAGAATTTCTTTATATCATATCTCCGTGGCGTTTTACAATTTGCAATATCTACGAAGCGTGCAGAACAAATGTTTTGGAGCGTCTTTGTTAGAATGGAAAATTAGCTGAGTCGTTTCTACGAGAGGAAAAAATTCCGAAGCGGTGTAATTGAAAGCTCTGTAAAGAACGAGACGATGACGTTCTCTCGGTGCAGTAGTTCCAATTATATCGGTGTAGCCCCGGCTGCTAACAAATCGCACGCTGTCAAGTGCCTACTTCTTCCAATAACAATAATAAATCTCAACGTTTCCTAGATCCGAAGTGAAACACTTGTACGCAGTTTCTCGTTTCATCCTTTCTTCAGTTTAATTATAAAGAAAAAAATATCGGATATATTTTTCAGAATTCTAAAAGAATACTTTTTTTATTACTTATTAATTGTTATAAGCTATTTATAATTAAAGCCTATAATTTCTTTCATAATAAAAATTATCTTTCTCAGCTAGGAAGGTTTGAATAGACAAGCTAATAACAAGGAATGATGTTTATCTTAACGTGTACTACTACTACCTATCAATCACTGTAAAATGACAGAAGCGCTGGCCCTAAATTTTATAATAAAATTTATTTTGATTCGGTGTCACAGATAACGTCTGTTATAAATTACATAAAACGTCGAGCAAAAAACCAACGTGCAGCTCTACAAACAATTCAGCGCATAATGATGTCATTATCGTAGCAAGAGAAATCGTTTCTGGGTGAGCTGCTAAATTGCGTTGAATTTATTACCTACCTTAATTATGTGTACTTTTTGTAGTATATGATTAAGTTCCACGTTGCATCTAGATTCTTAAAATGCTTCAATAAATTCACTTCAAAATAAACCTAGTCTGTGGACGAGAGTGGAACTAATAACAAGATATTATACATTAAAAATCTGGAGTTAATACTAACTTCTTTCCGATATTCCCTCGCGTCCATCCCTTAGTGGTGTTCAAATAAACGGAGTTAGTTTTACTTTAAAAAGTGTTAATGGTTGCCTTCAAAAGTGGCATTTAATCCTTGCGGTAGTTGTTGCTATCTTTCATGGAGCTAATATTATCCAAGAAAAGAGAGAGATTTAACTTCTGAGCTACTAGTTTATATTCCTAAAGGAATTAGTATTATTCAGAAAGTGTCGAGCATTTCTTATATTTTAACTACTCCAAAGAGTGTAATGCACTTCTTTTAATATTGCGTCTTTATCCCTTGTTCTTTTTGAAAACAATTGAGTTCCTTATTGCACTACAATATTAAGCTTAACTGTTTGTTACTACTAAGGCTTACAAATGCGCTCCATCCTTTTCCATCTTGGGCTAGGTTTTCGGCTTCTTTTATTGTTATTCTTCTGTTAAGTAAGTGTCTAGCTATGGTATCGTCCCAGCTTTCTCTTGGTCTTACTCTCGTTCTTTTCTTTCCAGTCTTGGCTTCCCAGATTCGTCGTACAGGTCCCTGCTCTTCCATGCGTAGCATATGTCCCCACCAGTTCAGTTGTTTTCCCTCAATGTATGTCAAAGTCGATTCAATCTGCATTTACTCTCGTACGTCTGTGTTCTTTATTCGATCCATTTTTGTAATACCTTTCATTGTCCTTAGGTATTTCATTTCTTCTGCTTGTATCTTGCTCTTCATTTGTTTTGTGAAGGTCCATGTTTCACTTCCAAATGTTAATATTGGCCTGTAAATTGTCATTTTCGTCTTCTTCGAAATCTCCTTTTTTTTGTATAAAACTTTGTCTCATCATATGATAGATCTTCATAGTTTTTTCTATTCTTTTAATAATGTCCATTTCTTGTTTTCCATTTCCTTGTATAATAGTTCCCAAGCAGTTAAAATGTTCCATATTGTTTCCTTGTATATTAATGGAGGATTTTACAAACGTTACTTAAGTTTAATCATGGATTAAAAGAAAACGTTGCTATGGTTACATGTGCTGAAGGTATAGGAATGATTTTTCTTAAGCAATGATTAAGTTTAATTGACTTCTGTGAAACCCAATATTAATGTTTCCTCATTTTTCGCCGTCATTATGACTTTGGTTTTTTGGATGTTTATTTTCATTCCATGTTGTTTAATCTTATGTTTTTAAGTTGGTTATTAAACTTTTCCGAATTATTTCCTTTATTGTAAAAACATGATCGTGTACACTTCTGGCTTTTCGAAATCCACTTTGTGCTTCTTCTAGTGTTGTTTGTTTCTGTGCGTTCTTTTAATTTTTCTACTAGTATTTTTTCATACACCTTTAGCGCTGTGCTCAATAGGGTTATTCCATGGTAATTATTGGTGCCTCGTATCACCTTTTTTGTGTATCGGAATTATTGCCCCCATTTGCCAGTCTTTGGGCACTAACCCTTCCATCCAGGCTTGGTTACAAATTGTTTGAAAAAATTTTAGACCTTTGTCACCTAGATTCTTTAGCATTTCCGCCGTGATTCTGTTATGTCCTGGTGCTTTGCCATTTTTTAATGTTTGTATAGCCTCTTTTACTTCTTCATAGTTAATTTTCTCTATTCCTTCTTCTCTCTATCTATCCTCCTTTATAAACTCATGTTCTCTTTGTCTACATTCTTCTTCTACTTCGTCACACAGAAGTTCTTCAAAATATTGTTTCCATCTCTCCATTATTTCTTTGTCTTCCGTTAATATTTCTCCTTCTTTATTCTTCACTGCTATAGTTCGGCTTGATTTCTCTTTTCGTAGGTCTTTTAGCACTTTATAAAATAAATTTTGATTATTCTTGCTACTCTCCTCCATTTTTTCGCCAAACGTTATCCAACTCTTCTCCTTACTTTCCCTTATCATGTTTTTAACTTTGAATCTTTGTTTTTTATAAGCTTCATATTTATTTTCTGTTCTATCTCCCAGATATTGTTTTCATTTGTCTTTCTTTATTTTTATTTCTTGCTTTATATCTTGCGTCCACCACGCTGTTTATTTTTTCTTTTTACCGGTTCTTAAGCTACCGCACGCTTGTTTTGCTGCTTCTATAATTATATCTCTCAATCTTCTCCGTAATTTCTCTACCGTTTCATTTTCAATTTTAGCCAATTCTAATTTCTTTTCTACTAAGTCTGCGTTATTATTTCATCTCTTAGTTTATAAGCTTTAATAATTTCATATTCGGGTCTTTCCTGCAATTCCTTTTTTTTCCATATCTTCTTCATGTTTTATTTTTGCTATTATCATATAATGGTCACTATGAATTTCAGGTCCCCGCATCACTCTTACATCTTTTATTGCTCTTCTCTTATCTTTTCCAATCAGTATGTAATCGATATTGGTAGGTTCTTGTCGTGTATACTTATGTATTTCTCTATGTTGGTAGAAAGTATTAGAAATTATAAGATTTATTTATAGAATCTAAATTTTTATATTCCAATGTATCCATAAGATTATTCAATAAACTATAGTTTGTCAATCTTTTACCATTACTATTACTCTTTTCTTCTCCATGTTTACCTATCACTCCCACACCACCAATATCACACCTTCCTACTCTACTGTTCATGTCTCCAGTTACGTATATGTTACCTCTACTATTTTCCGTTATTTGTTATCATATCACTATTTTTTACGCACTTTTTGTTGCTATTATATTTAATGCTCAAATAAAATAACCATTCCAAAGCAAGCATTCACAGCAATCGAGGCATATGCTAGTCATAGCTTGTAATGAGAACGTCAATAAATTTCCTCAGAATTTACCAATTGACGAAAAGTATAGGAATATAGAAGTGTGAATTAACACCTTTAGGATAACATTTTTACTTTTTTTGATTAAATGCAGATAAAATATTTTACTATTTAGTGCGGCTTATCGGCTACTTATTGAATTAAGAAATTATGAATAATATGTTTACTGTACGATGTTAAACGTGAGTTGAGCTTAATGTTGCTGGATTAAAATTACTTCTTTTTTTGACACTTACTTTTAGGCGCATTTTAATCGGTAGAACATAACAATAACACTAAATTTGTTAAGCGTTGCAACTTTTTAGGTAAAACTTTATCTATATTGTAGCACTGATTAGGAGGCTAACAATTTATCCCAAAAAAATGTGTATATATATATAAATTATTTAATTACTTAAATTAATTGCCCTTTCAAAAATAAAAAATAGCAAACATAAATAATTTATAGGTACAGGATGTTACTAAATTACGTGGACATTGATTAACCACAGATAACCTTAAGATAAGACGTTTGAACCCATCTTATCTATATTCAAAAGAGGTTCGTTAAATCAGCATTCTGCTTCAAAATTGTTGAAAAAAAGTAATTTTTCTTATAACAAAAGAACGCATGAACTAATTTTGATAATATTTGGTGTGAGAACCAACCTTTCCAGATAGTAATTTAAAGTGAGAGCTAGTGTGAAAAACAGGGTTACCACAATACATATTTTGCAATAACCTTTTTGCAGACATAGAAAAGTTTATTAAGGAATGATTCTTTCTAAAAATAAATTAGTTATGCATATAAGAGACATTTGTTTTTCGTGTATTTCCTGCTTTTCACAATAAGCAATTAGATTTTCCTATTTTGTAACTAAACCGTAAGAAGCCAGTTTACAAATACACGAAAAAGTTTCCTTCCTAAAAACTTATTAAATCTTCTTAACCTCTAAAAGGTTATTGCAAAATCTGTGTTTTGGTAACTCTGTTTTTCACACTAGCAGTTCATTTCAAATTACTATAACCATCTTGAAAGGTGGCTTGCCTTCCTGCGGGTCTTCATACTAAAAACCATCCAAATTGGTACAAGCGTTCTTTTGTTATTAGAAAAATTACTTCTTTTTTTAAAGCATTGTAAGGCAGAATACTGGCTTAACCAAGCTCTTTTAGATATAGATATGTTTACGCCTTATTTTAAACCCTGGACTCTGTGGTTAAAACACGTGCAAGAAATTTAGCGACACCCTGTATAGAGTATTACCTTTTCATGTACATTGTTCAACAATTGAATTGGATAATTGTAATTGTACTGAAATGTGCATTCAAGAGTTTTGTTAAACGGTTTCCACTGTATACTCTCTCTCAATACTGTTTTATATATATATATAAATATCTTTTAGCAAGTTGTTTTTATTGCTTTTGTGCTGTTATAGCTTTAACAAAAGAAGGTAGGAATCTGGCTCCAAAATGTTAACAAGTTAGTGAAACGGAATTGCTAGTACCAAAGTCTTATTTTTAACAATATTTCTGTTTATTACCATCGAAATTAGGCCTATGCGACATTTAAAAATAGTGCAACTCGAGCAAGTAGTGCGTTGGATCGGTGAATATTTGCCTCAAGAAGAAATCGCTGACCAATTGAATGTGTGGCAAAGTGTCGTAAATCGTGTTTGGAATCGCAACTTAGCAATTGCATCTCCACTGCACGTACACTCATGGCGGAGGTCGAGAAAGAGCCACAACCCATGCCCAATACCGTTTGAAAGTTCTGGCTGCAACAAGAAATCGAACTTTCACTGCTTCAAGAATTAACAGCTTTTTCAGGCAAGCTACTGGAATAGTGAGTTCTTGTCAAACTGTTAGAAGACGTGCTATACATCCACGGTTGACAGATGATCTATATTCTTGCAGACCTCATTGGGCGATAGAACATTACCATTGCAATTTTCAAAATTGAAGACATTGCCTCTTTACCGACGAATCGAGGTTTCGTTTGTACACGTGTGATGGTCCAACATAGATATGGAGAGAAAGAGAGCAACGATGCAAGCATGGCATTTGACGTAGGATCCATTTGTCTTACGGAGACATTTGTTTTGATGGCCGCACTGATCTGATGGTTTTAATTAATTTAATTTAATTACTGCCATAAGATATCATGACAGTGAAGGCTTTGTTTTTTTGAAGATAATGCCATCTCCTCGCCGAGCAAGAATTGTAAATGATCGAATATAACATCATGGGATTACGAGAATGGAGCGGCCACCCTGCTCACCAGACATGAATTGCATTGAACATATTCGGGATGAAACGATCAGACAATTTAACCAGCTCCAAACCTTACCGAAATTGTCAAGGGCATTGCAAGCAATTTGGGAAGTCATACCTCAGGACTTTATCGATAATTTCATAGAGTCTTACCAGAGTAACAGCATTAAGGCCTACACGGTATTAATTTTCGCCAATTTATACATTTTTTTTCAATTACTCATTTTTTCCCGTTGAAGGTCTGTTTCTTTTGATTTCATTAATTGTATTGTAGCATCCATCAATGAATAAATTTGTATCACATGGGTTTGTTTTTTAAAATTTCAACGTAAAAAAATTAATCTTTGTAAATATCCACTTCAATTGTTGAACGGAGTATTTAAGAGGTAGTTTCTACCTGCAATATTCAAAATTTCATTTCAGCAGGTAATGAATTTTATGGACACAACAAATTACTTGTGAACGCGGAAGGTGAGAACGTGAAATATCTTCGGATTGTGTGCGAAACAATATGTAAAATAATATACGCACTGGAGGAGTTTATGCAGGATCCGTGGGGAATATTATTAAATATGATTTACGCCAACTTATAAATTTAAATTAACCAGTTATCCTTACATAAATAAGGTGCTTGAATGCCGAAGATCCCCTAGGGTTTATCCAGATGAAAGGATAAAATAATTATGGAAGGGTTGCGCGACATAGTCGGCGGCTTACCTGTATCCCGCCTGCTTGGATCGTTAACGAACCTTACTTTCATTCTTCCAACGAAATTTTCGTTCCCCTTCAATTCATACATTTTCCATTAGTAATTATTTTAATTCTAATTGACTGTGTTCGATGGATTACCCATATATTACATTCTCATAGAAAATCGAAAAATTTCGTTGAGATACTAATTGATTAGAAAAATGATTCCAAATTTACAAAAGCAAATAAAAAAAAATGTTTCCCAAGAAGAGAAAAATAAATCTAATGAAAACCTTTTAATTATAACCCCAGTTTAACGTAATAAAACAATAAAAGCCTGAAAAATTGAAACGCCAAAGTGCTCCGGAAAAAAAAACGAAAAACGAACGAAATTAAAAGCCCTCTTTATTAAACTTCCACAAAGTAAACAGAGTCGCGAGAGTTTCCAAAGCTAACAAGCCGACTTAAAAAAATAATCCCAAAAACAATTAAAAAGTCGGCGTGACAGTATTTTCAGCGGTTTCGGTCTTTGTCGAAAAAAAAAAAGAAAAAACACGCTGAATGAAGTTCGGTTCCGTCTGCGTCGATCGCGTGCCGTTTGATGCCGCTGCTTCCCTTTCGTTTTTTATGACTTCCTAGGGCGCCTGAGTGTATCTATGTAGATTACTGTGCGTTGCCCTGGGAACCGCACGTCCTGGTCCAGAAGTGTTTGCCTGATTTTAGTCCTTAAATCAGGAGGGCGTAAGGTAGGACAAAACGCATCAATTTATGCTTTTGCGCATGTAAAATGACAATCACGTTGAAAGTATGTATACGCATGTGATTGGGGATTTCGATTTCCTACACTTTTTAAATTGGAACTATAATAATACAATAAGAAATAAATTTGTACCTAATTAATTTCTTGCCCCCCTACCTATAAAATTGTCAATCCAGTTCTAAATGGATCAAAACTTTGTAATTTGAAATTGATATTATATATCTTTAAAGAAATTAAAGTTTATTTTTAAGGGATACCATTGCATTTTTAATGAGATATTAATTCAACAGAATTTTACAAAGCTGAGAGGGGCCCTGCCTTCGAAATAAAGCAAGATTGATAAAATTACGGGCCCGTCTCTGTAAATCAATTTAATTTAAATTATTTGCTGATTTGCATAGAAGATGGCACGGCCCTTTTTATTGCGAAGTGCTTATTAAAATTTAGAGCAAAAGGCCCCCATTAATCCCCGCGAAGAAAATTCACGCCCCTTCCATCGTCGCCGCTTAGCTTTTGACACTTCGGAATTAAACTTCTTTCAGTTGTAAATTACACACCGGTCGATAAAAGACCTTTGTCTAATTATTACCCACTCTCTCTCTGTGCTCTCTGCATTGACCTTTGGAAGGTCCTCTCCCCGGAATATTTAATGTCCTTAAATGAACCGCGATGTTTCACTTTATTTTATCAGGTTTTACATTGACATAAACATTTTTAGTATATAATGCAGAAATTTATGTTAAAAAATAATACAGCTTAAAAAAACAGGCAATTTAACTAAAAGAAGAAATAAAAAGAGTATTCATTGTGATTTCAAATTGTGGAATAGATTTCAAGTTAAACCGAAATCACTTTATTTCTTCGAAATAACGAAACTAAAGCCTGACGTTTAGGCCACCCATGTAACATAGGAGTAACTTGTCTAGAACTGCCTCTACAGTTTCTAGAAATTTTGACGGGGTTTCTAGCCGACACAAAATCGTTCAAGTCATATTATTGATTGTTCAATCGATCGATTACGTACTTTCGGGCAAACTTTTCATGGACACTTGTAAAGTGTAGTCATTTGCAGAGTTACAAATTTCCGTGTGAGTTAGTGCTTTGGATTGTTTAAGTATTTGCGGGGGGTAGACTTAAAGTGAGAATTGCCGGAGATACTATTGTCAATTTATTTGGGGTTTATGAACTTAGTTTACGCTTGGAATAGACAGTTTCGTGTGATGCAAACAATGCAATTCGTCCACAAATGGGGTTAACAGCTCGCTGTAAATTAGATAATGAACGGGATCTTATCACAATGCTTCTGCTCATTACACCGCGAGAACTTAATAGACGCAAACTTATCTGCGGAGTCTGTGTAGCAATCAATACGTTTTATATATTTATGGGGATAATGAAAACAGACCGGAGAGAAAATAAATAATTTCACGAGGATCTTGGCTCGAGTTTCCCGAACTGAGAAAACGTTTTCTCCGGTCCTCGCAGAATTCCTGTCACAATAATGGAAAGCAATGTCGTGCTTTGGGGTTTGTTTTTGCGGCAATGACATTAGGAAGACCTAACGTGAGAGGCGGATCTACGTAACGTCGTTACCTCCAATATTAAATTATTCTCTTATTCTTTAGAAGCTGGTTTATATTTACTCCGGTGATGTAATTTATACGAATAAACGGCGATAGAGGAAGACGTTCACTAAAAGGAAAAAAAAATGTTATTTATTAATGCATCGTTGGTAGTGTGATGTGATAATATTAATAAGAATTGAGAAGTTTTGGAATTGCTTTAGTGAGTAGTTATTTGCCTTCAATATGACGTTGTACCTTGGACACCTGTATGATAGTAATGTCATCATGTATACGTCTATTCAATTAGACCGTCTTGTTTCAGAGCGGCATCTCTGAAAGAGATATTCATCAATATCATCTCTGGTAAGTAGTGTTTACTTATTAGCCCCTTTATAAACAAGACTGCTTACGTTTGCACGAGGCCATTCATCAATCTTAAATTTACCCATCTATCTGAACATCAAGCGACTATTCATCCTGTTGTACTAGCTGGTAATTTATCTTCGTGCCTTTATATGCTTGTTAATGCATTCTGGAATTCCGCTACCTAAGACAACTGTATTCGATAGAAACCCGTAGTTCTAATCAACGAGTTGCAGGAAGTAATCAGAATTATTTCTCCGAGCAAACGGAAGTGATTAACATATGCGCAGTGTATAACTTCAATCCGGTTTTAATGATATGTTTTGATATGGTAAACAGAAATTCAGGATTAAATTTTGATATTCAACAACTGAAATCATCTAACATTTGTACTAACAGTCGCATTTGCTTCTTGATAATAGGATTCTAGATAATTTAGTCTGCGCGGATTAAATAAGTTTCGAAAATGAAAAACGAAAACATCTCATGCCCATTTCAATCCGAATTTAACCTGACCGAACGAAGAGGAACTGATTGCGCTTCTTTTGCTCTGATTATGATACGTGTTCGCATAGTTGGGTAAGGATTGCGCTCCGCGAAATGTAAGAGAGCCTCATTACTCGGCGTAATTTAATTTTCAACAAGGCTTTATGTTTTAATCAATGCGAGATGAGATCCGAGATCGAGAATTGCGCGAGATGTTTTCGCAGGAGGAGGACACGGCTGTCTGAAGAAATTACCATACAAATTCCACCCCCCGACAATTGCACTCGGTAATTTATTTCGTATAAGTAAAATATTATACAGATGTCACTTTTTAAAAAGATATGAAATGCAGAAGGTTGTACGTTGAAAATTATACGGAAATTGTTACACACTGTATGTGTTTCTTGCATATGATTTATCTGACGTCTTGTAGACCCATTATTTCAAATGCTATTGCATATTCACTAGCACGGAGAAGTAAAATAGAACATGGCGATTTAGAGTTACACAAATTATACACATTTGTGTATTGATTATTAAAGTGTCAATTCTATTTACGACCTCTCCCATGTATAAAAAATTAAAAATACCTCATCATTACATCATAATTTTAGCATCGGAATCGATAATATGTACTTAATCAGAATTTGATTACTATCATCGGTTCCGAATGATTCACTTAGATATATCCTTCGCTTAAATACTGCCTGTACGATCTGCTTTAAACTTTCTGACTCGAGGCTATTTTGTTGGTTTCATAATTAATTAGAGTCAAGGAACTACTAATAGATGCCAGGCCGCGAGCAATAAACCGCGAAGAGGCGCCTAATCTCGTATTATTAATGAAATTTGACAAATCCTACTGCTACACAAACTACGAAATACACAACATATTTTCTTAGAATTAAGAAAACAGGTTTTTATTATTTAAGAATCGTATGTATCATCAGCTTCAAAAAGAATTTTTGCCTACATTTTGAAAAATGCTGCTTCTGTACTCTAAACTATAACACCAATTTTAAATCAAGCACTTCGATCAGTTAAACCGAAATAAATTGAGTTTATGAACCAATTACCGATTTCTTTCCGAAGATTAACAACTCTACAAAAGGATATTACAGCAAAAACCAGGTCTACGTAGGCTACGCCATAGACGATTTATAAGTAGACTTAATTCATGGAAAATATACAACTCCATTTACGCTACGCAAAACTCGCCGTCAGTATGCAAATTTTAAGCAAGAGGTTTAATTAACATGGTATCAATGAACTGGGTACCATTAAAGAAGGTATGCGCCATTTCGATTGCTCACAAAGAGCTACAGTTTCGTGTAGAATTAAGAATCGTTTCAATTGATCAAGGCTTTTGCTTTTATTATCGTTAGAGTGTGAAGTGCTCTTTGCCATTATTTTATATCGCCGACAGGTTAATTACGAAACACGTTACGGCGATGTTTAATTTAGAACCAACGGCTAAGGACTAATCTCCTTGAAAACTAGGTAAGCCCTGTTGCTGCGATACTTAACGAGTTGATGCGTCAGAATATGCAGACATTGTACTTGCGGTAATTCTGGACCCAGATGCAGCTAACAACTTCGTGGTTCGAAATTACTCTGGGGAACTCGACTGTACCGCATACGAATTCTTCTGCAGACGTAAATACATGGAGCAGGTACGAGATAATTGAGATTCCGAGCACGCTGGGCACTTCAATTGTGTAATAATTTGACGAAAATTTCAGGACGGATACTAATTAGGTATTAACGAGCAAATAAAATAAACCAAAATGAACGAACATTTTTGAGATAAACTGTTATCATCCTAATCAGTGTTACTTACATTATGGATAAAATTTTGCTTGGAAAATTGTAATGCTTAACAAATTTAGTGTTATTGTTACCTTTTCCCTAGTAAAATGCGTCTAAAAATAAGCACAAAAAAGCTGAAATCATTTTACTACAACAAGGATAAGTTCAACTTCTGATTAACATCGTACATATTATCCACAACACCGCGCAACAGCATTTCTGCTGCTTCCAATATTATTCATGATTTTGAATAAAGTATTGGCTCTCATTGAAGAACTACAATCAGTTTTATTGCACCAGCTCTAGTTTTTGAAATATCGAGCAAAGATAATTTTATCAAAAAATGAAAGATTTTGAAATTTAACATTTTACTAAGTAAATTTAAAGAGATAAAAACTTTCTTTTATAAGATTTGCGAGTATAAACAGTCTTTTGAGAACTCCTTTGAAGATCCCAACAATAGTCAGCTATCCCAATATGAACATCCTAACGGCCTTGATAGCATTCTTCCATAGTCAGAATGTCCTCATGGAAACTTTCTCCCGCTTCTTCGCTTAAATCACCTAAATTTTCAGGAAAACGGCTTAGATGACTATGGAGGAAGTGAACCTTGATGCTCATCTTGCAACCAAGCTGTTGGTAATTAGTTAACATGTCTTCAACCAGCTAAGAATAGTTTTCTGTCTTATTATTTCCGAGTAAGTTATTGATCACTGAAGCAAAGGAATTCCAAGCGTTTTTCTCAACATTGTTCATAGAAATTGTAAAATTCGAATCTTTTAAAAGCTTCCTGATCTGTGGACCAACAAAGATACCAGCATTCAGTTTCTCAGAACTTAAACTTGGAAATTTCCTTGAAATATATTTGAAACATTCCCCATTTTTATTCAAAGTCTTGACATATTGTTTCATTAACCCTAGCTTGACATGGAGGGCAGGCGATCTCTTGCTACTAACGGAACGTTAACAACATTATGCTTAAGAGGAATCAAAGCTTCTCTTACAGACCAGTCTTTTCTAGTCCAATGTTCATTCTTAGCAGTACTATCCCATAAGCAGATAGAACAGGGATATTTTGTGTATCCACTTTATTGACCCAAAAGTAAGTTGACCATTTTCAAGTCAACACATATTAACCATTTATGTTCTTCGTACTTCATTTTGTTCAGGACCAAGGAAATAGTAGGATATTGTTCCTTCACTTTGGTGAAATGCGCAATGGGCAAAGAATCAAGTTTATTAACCTCATTTAGAAGAACATATTTAAAACTGCGCTTGGGAGAATCTATAAAAAAGCGTCAGTCGTTAGGATCGTACTTTTCTAAACCCATTGTAGTCATCGGACCTCGAATATCATTGCAAAATACGAAATCATCTTCTACAGAAAAAAACGGAAGTAAATCTTTTTTTCTAGTGCGGCAATATGAAACTTTTGTGTCACTTGTCATCAGATTTCTCTCTTTCAATCGTGAAGCTAGTAATTTAGACGCACTTTTTGACAGAAGAATGGTTTTGGTGAATTTAGGGAATCTTCCGGATTCACTGTCTTCATTTTTAAGTGACTCTATGTCCTGGGAGTTGATAGTAGAAGTACGGAATCTTTATTTATATTTAGAGCTGGTCTTCACACTGATGGTACGCTAGGATAGGTCCACTGTGAACGATTTTTCCGATTAATACCACTAACATTCGCAAGTAGCAATCATCATGGTCGTTAGACGGTTCACATATATCATTGGCGTAAGAAATTTTAAAAAGCTTTTTTTAGTTGCCCATAAGTGCAAAGATTCAACACAAATTTCACATATTAAATTAGAATACCAGGCCTTGTTTTGTGTGTCTAGGGGAAATCCAAAGTACTCAAAATAAGTTCCTGCGATATCTTGAGACGGTTTTCTTTAAACATGTATTCACTACAAATGAAACTAAAATATTCCGGATTATTCACACACCTTCTCTGAGTCGACGCCATATTGTTGGACTGACAGAAACCCACTGAGGAAATGTAGTTGGTAGAAATATTGAAATAGCTTTAATTCAAGTTGACAGTGACAAACTGAGGATGTTTTTGATTCAGTGCCTTCTGTTTATTCAAAATCAACATAAGTAGCTCGTACAACAGATGAAAGGATCAATTTTGTTGTGTGGTGTAATTCGTTAATTCAATATGTAGGAGATGAATAACACTAAATAGTAAAATATTCTATCTGCATTAGTGACAGTCATCACCGCATTTAATCCAAAAAAGTAAAAATGTTATTCTAAAGGTGTTAATTCAGATTTATTTAATTTTCGTTTATTGGTAAATTCTATTGTATGAGGGAAGGGATTGATTCACGCTGTTATTGCAAGTCATGACGAGTACATACCTACCAACAGTCGTGGATGCTTACTTGCGCATTAAATATAATAGCAACAAAAAGTGAGTAAAAAAGTGATATAGTAACAAATGATAACATAGATGATACAAGGCTTTATTTACCAAGGAATGTTGACATCCTTATTCCACTTCCTCCAGATAAGCTTAATATTTTAGTGCAATAAGGACTTCAATTATTCGCACACAAAAGAACAAGGCATAAAAGATGCAATATTAAAAAAGATGCGTGCATTCCTCTCTTTCGAGTAATTAAAATCAAGTTAAGATACAAATGACTGTCCCGACTAACTCCTTTAACGATAGAAATACTCGACACTTTCTGGATAATACTAATTCCTTTAGGGTACTAACTTCCACCTCCGAAGTTAAGTCTTTTCCTTTTCCTGGATAATATAAACTCCCCGAAAGATAGAAATCACTACCGCAAGGATTAAAATGCCACTTTTCGAGACAACATGAACACTTTTTAAAGTTAAACGTCTTAACTCCGTTTATTTTAACCCCAACAACGTGTGGATGCAAGGGAACACGGAGAAGGAGTTGAAAAATTAACTCTAGATTTTTATGAATGTACAACGTGTTATTGAAAGTTGTACAGATGTACTCTTTAACTAACGATAGTACTCTTTAAATAGATGCTAAATATCTAAATTTCCTTTATACAAAAGTTACTGGTTTCAGAGAAACACAATTTATTGTTTTTGTTTGACAGCCACTGTATATTTTTAAATTTAGCGCTCGAACTTGATGGCGCTTAGGCGTCAACCAATCAGATGCAACAGCAAAATCGAATAAAAAGGTTAGTGTCATTGTCATAACTGTCAAAACATTTCAGTGTCATTATGACTTTTGACTGTTTTGTAATTTTATCTTTCCGTGAGTAAACTATTACTTATTAAAAAAAAATTATTTGGACAATTTATAAACTAGAGAAACTGCTCAAAGTGGCGACCGTCGTTTAAAATACACGCGTTTGCTTTGCGATCCAATTGTCATGACTTGGTGATTTGGACGAATCTGCAAAGCAGCATTATGGACTCGCCGCTCCAAATCTTCATCAGTGTTAACTGGGCCGGAATAGACCAGTTGCTTCAAGTGAACCCATAAGAAAAAATCGCAAGGATTTAGGTCAGATGAACGCGGAAGTCATAAGATAGGTCCGTTACGACCCGTCCAACAATTTGGAAATTTTTCATTCATCCAGGTAGTGACTTGGCGTGCGTGATGAATAGGAGCCCCATCATGCAAGTCCCACATTTCCTGTCGTACATCTAGCGGAATATTTTCAAGAAGTCCAGGCGACTCATTTTCCAAGAAATCTAGATAAATGGCCCCAATTGTTGGTTTTGGCAAAATATGAGGACCAACAAGATGCCTTCCAACAATGCCTATCCACACATTAATTAAAAATGCCTACTGGAAATGATTTTCGCGGATAGCATGTGGGTTTTCATCACTCCAGATGTGAGTGTTTCGGCTATTAAAAACGCCATTTCGGGTAAAAGTAGCTTCTTCAGTGGCAAGATGTGAGTAATTAAATCTGGATTTTGAAAGTGTTGATTAACAATCCATTCACAAAACTGCACTCGACGGGGAAAATCGGTTGGTAAGTGGGTTTGAACTTTTTGGACATGAAAGGGATGCAGACCTTGTTCTTTCAACGTTCGCCACACGAAAAAATAGGATACTCCGACCTCTGCGGCAAGGCGTCATGTGCCGATTTTCAATTTCCTGAAGTATCCCTTCTTCTGCTTCTAACGTTTCATTTTCCCGTTGACGACCAATATCAATGGTGTTCATTTTAAATGAGCCAAATTCTCTCAAATGACGAACCGTATACATAAAAGTACGTTGATTGGGCAGTCTTCAATGAGGCCAACGTTCACGAAACAACCTTCGTGCCAGGGCAGCGTTTCCGCGAGCTTCAACGTAGACCAACATCATATCCGTTTTCTCTGCGTTTGTAAAAATCATTACGATAAATAATTTTACGAAAAATTCAAATGAAGTTTCATAAAAATATATGACATATTCAATAAAAAAAGGCATATCATTGTATTACTTCATTTTTCTTACAATTAAATTTCTCAAACTTTTTTTGTTAATAATTCCAACAGCTTTTTCTCAGAAACCATAAATTATTGTATAACGTAAGTGTGGATATTTAGTATTTATTTGACATGCACTAACGCCGGTTAAAATATCTGTACAACTTTCAATAACACGTTGTATATAAAAATTACTTTAAAAAAAGAAGTATTCAGCAATTACTTTGTTGAATAAAAGAAATCGAAATCGTAATATAAATGTAAATTGCCATTTCCTTGTCGATAAAGCGCGTCTCTGCATTTCAGATAGAAAAATCAACGTAATATTTTTTTTGCGAGGGCACCACAGAACGAATAGCAAATTCGGAGGACTTCAAAACGCCTGACAAGTCGAACTTAAACATAAACGCCGCTCTTTGAAGTCCAATTTTCTGCAGACATCGAACGCCGGAAAAATTCAATTTGAGACTCTTTCGATGCGGATGTTTCAAACAAAAACCAAAAAGCGCTAAAGATGTATGTACTGCATGGATTTTCACACGAGAATAAATATCGAAGGATGCTATCGCAGAACAATATTCACATGTAGCCCCTTGCATTTGTTTCGTCTCGCCTCGATACTGATCCTATTTGACGCTCTTCGGATTCTGCTTGTCCTGCAAAGTACATAAATAAATCCTGTCTCGCGACGGCCTTTCCTTCTGCGTACTTGCTCGTGCTAGATTTAGATTTGTTGGCACGATATAAACCATTCAAGAGAAACTCTGATAGTGTCAGTTTAAGTTACAGAAATAATTCGAATGGAAAAACCCTGTGTCAATGTAAGTTTCACATTTTTCACTTATTCTTAAACTAAACATTTATCTAAGTCTATGGCTAGTTAACGATTAATATCTCAAAGTCATTGACACTTTTAAAAATGTAATCTTGCATGACAAGCAAATGGATTCAATTAGAACACAAGAATTCAATTCCTTTTGGAGGAAAATTACTTCACACTTATTTTAAACAGGATAAAATAATAATAAAACTAAATTTGTTAAGCATTATAACTTTTCAGGTAAAACTTTATTCATATTGCAATACCGATTAGGACGATAAAAATTTATCTCAAAAATTATTATGTGTGTAACGGTGACTATGCAAAACCAAGAACGTTAGGAAGAAAGGACCTTTCAAACACACACTTTAAATACTTACATATTTTGTGTGCACATTTCACGCGAACATTCCAAGGCGAATTTTTTTTTTGAAATCTGAAATGTTCTCGTCCGGCCACCTCGACCCATTTCAGGTAACATAAAACTCAAATAGCTTTCTTTTGTAGTGTGAAATCACGAATTGCTGCAGCTGATGGCCCTCGCAAATTGTTTCGTGGAACGTTGTAGGCCACTGTGAAATTTCGTCTGCAAATGCACGCGTTAAAATTCGCTTGCACACGAAAACCTAATAATTGTGCATTACTGTTTGCATTCTGCACTGCCATTCGGGAGATTCTAGTTTCATTCCCGTTTAACACGCGTCGCGTTAATGCGAAACCGTTTTCCACAGTCTTTTTTTGAAAATAATACTGCTCATATCTTTTAATTTATATCGCAAATGTTATATAGAAATGCTTACAGTCGGAAAAAAAATTTCTATCGCTATTCATCTTAAAAAATTAAAAACTTATCAACACTCTATCAACAATAGCATTTAAAATTGAAATTGATTAAAAGAAATAATGATTCTAATTTAAAAATATAAAAGAAAAAGTATTTTTAAATATTAATAAAGTAAATGCATGCCGGAACAGTTTCAAATTGCTCTTTCCAAGCACGTGTTTTCTCCCTCAGACTTGTTATTTAATCTAGCTGATTTAATAATAATAATTCCCTAACTCGCTAATCCAATTAAGACCTCGGTGCCTAGACAATGAATGCATTTGAAATTTTAATAACACACATGCACGGTAAATACGTGGTGTGCTTAAGACGTGTACTTCAAAATGATTTAATCCAACGGGCATAGATTGCATAGAATTTTTACACCGCGTCATGTCAATTACATTAATAAGTAATAAATTGCATGAAAGAATGCCTGATGATGACGACGCTAGATTGCAAGATTAAATTGGCTTAGTTTAATTAGACCCATTAATTATTGTAAGTGTTACTTTGTAGATTATTTCACGTGTTAATATCTGTCATGTTAATCTACTATATGATTACACTAAAAAATATATTTTATTGTCATTTACTGGCGACGAATCAAATAATTATTCTAGTTTTAAAAAATGCACAATTCTCATTCAAGGTTCAATTTGTGTTGTATAAAACAATAACTCAATTTGCGTTTTGTATAAACGATCCAATAACGTTTCTAATAAATGATATTGAAGCAAATTCCGCTTTTGATGAATTTCAAAAGAATTTATATAAAACCGTTCGAATATTTGTCATTCTTTGACACATTTATACTGTAATTAAACGTTTCGAGTGTTATTGCGCACACACCCGTACAGTTCAACGTTTAAAGATTAATAGTCAATAGCTTATTACTTCATGTTTTTTTCGATCACGCGGTAGTTTCATAATTCTCTAGGTTTCCCTAACGGATTATAAATTATAAAAGCCATAAATATTGTGCCTATAGATCAGTTATATCAGCAGATACACGCACATAATTCTGCAGTTATTTGTGCAAATTGATATAAATTGTATATTGCGTCCAGTGAAATTATAGCTTATACGCGGCGTTTGTTACGGTGTTATGTTATTTAATTGAATTTTGCAGCTCGGATAAATTATTTACACTCGTAACGGCGATGGCCGTAAATAAATTTCGCCCCGAAAAATACATGTATTAAATTGGACTTCGACCGTGCCCAGCATGAGGTTTTCTTATCTTTACGGCCGTAAACTTATTCCGGTCGCATAATTTTATTCAAAGACAAAGCCACGGTCAATATAAAATTCACGTAAGGAAAATAAGCTCCAAATTGGATACGGACACCGCATAGGTATATAAGCGTTATGAAGAAGAAAGGTAAACTGGTTATGTTCGTTGTGCTGTGCACGAGAAAGAACGGGAAACACAGGATGGCATGTTATTTTACGACTTGGATGGAGATGAAAGTTCGGCAAAGGCAAACAAGGGACTAAACTGATCTAGTCGTTTTCTCTGGCTAGCTTCTGGCTAGAATGGCTATTCGATAGAAATAACACTGTTGAAAGGAATTTTATATGAGCTGCAAATTTTATGCCTGCAATAAAACACGATTTACAAACACAAGCACTATATGGACACACGGACACAAACGCTTACGTTCGTTTATGGAAAAGGAATAAATCCTTCTCAAATAACTACCCTATAAAACTTGGAGAAGTACTTTTATATAGATGAAAGAAGAAAACTTGCAATTTGTTAACTAATGTAATTATCAAGCTTCGGAACGGAAAAGGTTAAAACAGAAGAGGAATTTGAAATCAATCTTTTAGAGACGTTACCCAGTGATGTATCTATATTGGAGAAGTTTTTATTTATAAAGTTTTGAAGATTTCATTTTCATCGCGAGTTCAATCTCCTATATATTCCTAACGAGTTAAGCATCTACGAAAATCTGCCAGAAGTTGCTGCGAAGAAATACGCAGGGGAGTTTAAAAGATTTATTATGAATAAACATATAAGTTTCAGAGAGATTTTTATCTACGGAAAAATAAATCTCGGAACGAGGTAAAAACGCACGTCAAAACCGCCGCCATACTCACTTTAAAATATGTAAACGCTCTTCAGATCTTCTATAAAACGGCTCTTATCGCGATATCAATACGGCGTATACCCACTCCATTCTAGGCATTATGTAATACAATATATTCAGCAAACGTCTTTTCTAGCATGATTCATATGGAACGAGTTGCGGAAGGTAGCGTCGGAATATTGTCACCGTAATAATTTTGCTCGGTGGCGCATAAAAGCTCCGGCGCTTTGCATCACTCTCAGATCCCGTTTAGATTGGCTTTATTGCTATTTTTTTTTCCGCCTGCCTTTTTTCGTTAAAGCAAGGTGTCTGCAAGATTGAATCTATTTTACTTGTTTCGTTCACGAATTGACATCGCACTGTCGCTGCGAAATGTCGAACGAATGATATTTTATTACCCCAAATTCTTCGTGGCTCAGTTTTGTTTGTTTTTAGAAAGAAGCTGCAATAAGAAATTCCTAGCTCTGGAAGCGAGAAGGGAAACAAAATTAAAATATCAAAACATTTTTTGTATTGCTTTTAATTAATATTCTTCATCCTCGTAAGCATTGTGTTCTTTTCTAAGACCCAACTCTACAGAAAATCTATTTAATGTTTTTTAAATATACTTGGTTTTAGTTGCAATCATTAATTACTAACTAATTAACTAATCATTGATGGCTGATGAGAGTCCATTCGGCTTACTTTTTTGTACGAGGATGGACTGAAAAGCCCATGGAATGAAAATAAGTACAGAACGTTTTGAAATTGTGTTTATTTTTCAAAATATTCTTCTGCCACCTCTTTACATTTAGCCCAACGATGATCCAAAACCTCTAAAACCTGTTAAAATTCAGAACTCTCAAATTCCAAAGCAACTTTAATATCGACATGAAAAGTCTAAGGCGCAGCATCTTGCAATCGCTTTTTGACCTAATTTGTCAATCCTCATGCAATGTTAGGTCAAAAAACGATTGCATGATGTCGCACCTTAGACTTTTTTCCCATTACTATTACATATATTTTCATTATGATTACATTGTAATTGCGAATAAATAAGACAGGTCGGTTTGGTGGAATTCTCGAGCTATGCTTTTATCGAAGTCCCAAATAGGGCCAAAGGATACTCAAGGAATCCACTGGCAATCAAAACCGACAAGCAACAAAATTTTTAATATCGTCAGTGGAAAATGACTTCAGAATCTCATGTCACTAAATGTCACTATTGGTTAACTTTTCAAGAAGAATTTCCTTCGTTCATCACTATGTTTTTTGTCCAATATTGTGACACACTCTTACTTATACAGCTGCCAAACCGAAGAACGTAGCATCTGATATACTGATATACATATACTGGGTGTTTCATTGAAGATGCATCAAACTTGGTGTACATCGACTCCAAATAATGCAAATTTCAACTTGCTCCGATAAATTTTTTTTATTAAGATATTTTGTTTGAAATAATGTCAGAAACATGTCCCTCAAGTTTGATGCATCTTCAATGAAACATGCTGTATAATATAAACAATAATACAGCAACTTGCTTTATCAAAGGCTTTTAGTGAAACTGACCTTTGCAATAAAACTACATTCCAAGAATACCGGAAAACATGCCACGTGCATATTGCATCATCAAACAGTCGGATCGCCGAGGTGACTTATCAAGGAAGTTGACATAAGCAAACATGACGAAAAGCGAACAAATCTAGCAAAATCGCGATGACTCATAAGGAAAGTGTGCGTATAATTTAACGCAATTTACGTATAATTATATACGGTGTAAAATACAACACTGCTGAGTAAAGTAAGTAAGTCACGAATGAACCCCGCCATGTCCGTAAGAAGGAAGCCGAACATGTCGACAAGAAGTCATTATCCTGTAACAAATGAGATAAGGGTACGAAGCTACCACCATATTTTATGACTACGAGTTTGACTAATAGGGCCTTCCCAAAGTTAATAAAAATTAAATTATTTTAGCAGTTATGTGATCAGGAAGAATTAAAGTTAGATATAATTGTCCTCGTACAGTGTAAAGTGTATGGTCGTGATGTCGCCGGTAGAAGTTACAAGTCCTTAGTGTGGTCGAAGTTCCGTCTGTTTCTCTGCGTCCATTATCATGGTTTGGAGAGCGAACATTAATTTATTTACCAATTAATTAAGTCATTAGAGAATAACATCTGCTTTGTTAGACGAGCAGAATGCCATTTCTTCTTTTTCTAAAATTATTTTGAAATTGTTTTGTATGATAACGTTCTGAAGTAATCTTGAATTATTCTTAGTTATTCGATATTTTGAGTTATTGTTTTGATACTGTTCAGAATTTCGCTTTATGCCAAATTCCTTAATTTTATTTATAATTTATTTTACCTTTCAACTAAAAATTCATACAAAGAAGAAGAAGACGTATGTATAATGTCGACAATCCTGAAAAATATATGTAGTGGCGGGCAAACAGTAAACCTTCATTCCATCTAAAGGGGGCAGTGAGAGCAATATCAAACCAGAAACTTTTAAACGAAGACTTTGCTATATCGGTCTTTTATGGTTTGATTAAAACTTTGGTAAAAGAGTGTGGCGCCAGAAATAGATTTTGCGCGTAAAAATAGAATTTTTCTTTCACTCTCGTCGTGATGTCTAGATATGCATAGTGTCGCCATGAAGCCTTGCCAATTGGTAAAAGTAAGGGATAATTCATCGCGCAAAATTTGGCTGGATTGGAATAGGGTCCTCGAGCATCCTCTGTAAAGCTATTTCGGCCCTCATTGGGGCTTCATCAACAGAAAAGTAGCTCAAGAACTCCATCGCAATTCCGACGACCAACAATACATACAATTGCAAGTCAGAAAATTGTTGCACGGTGTCGCGACAGTGTGGCATGTTTGCGTTTACGGATAATTCATCCCCTTTCTTTTTATCAATTTTAATATCCGTGCCTCACAGACGTGAACTGTCCAGGGAGACGTAAAAGTGGTTGAAACAGCTCCATCTATCCGTCAACCTAGGCACTTTTCAGTCTACACCCGTAGTTAAACACTGTTAGTGAATTTTATAAAATTAGTGAACACTGGGTAGCTTACCTTTTTCCAAATTTCGAGATATTTTGAATCACGAAACTGAAAATAATAAATAAAATTATTATTAAACAATTGGCAATAATTATTTTTCAGGTAACTTTTAAAACTCTTAAAACATCGACGTTTTTCCAGGTGCTAAATTGACAGTTTTCTTAAAATAATGAATAGAAAGCATTTTAAAACATTAAATGATAAAATATGATTTATTTACATTGCGACTCTAATTAATTATTGTATTACCAAGTTCATAAGTTAATCAGTGAGCTTTGCCTGAAAACCCCCGATAAGAATAATCAAATCGAAAAGAATTTCCTTACATTTGCTTTCGCAATTTTTTTTAATGGGCTTTTAAAGGCAAGGGGTGCAATAAATTTGAGGCATCCGCTCAGATTAGAAGAGATCGGGCAGTACAATTCGAAATTTACGGCCGAAAATAAAAATTTCACCGAAAAACAACAGTACAACGCGTTTTCGACTCACTTGCTAATGCAAAGCAATGAAAACCGAAACCGGACGCACATAAAACCCCGTACCTGATACAACGGAAGCGATCACTTTTTTTATATATATAATCGGAAACCCCTTGGCTGAAGCGAGTCGAAAGGCGAAATAAAAAGTTATGGGCAGTTATTTTAGAATTTCGTTCTCATTTCTTTTCTTTGCGCGCTCTTCTGTTAATTTGTTACATGGCAATAAAAGAGATATTGTGAAAACTTGTCGGGTTTATGGGAGAAGTGTTTCCACAGAAGCTTGTTTTGGTCATGCGTTTTATAATTATGATTTATCATTATTTCACAAGTTTGTTAAACAAGTTGTAGTGAAAAATTACAAGCACATTTCCAAGAAACGCCCCTCAAAAGCACAGCAAAATTTATTTATGGGCAAATCGCATGTCAACTCGGAGAAGGCCGGAAAAACTCGAATTTCTTGATATTTCCTGAATTTTCCAAGGCGATGTTAAAATCGCACGTGCACAAAGAATTAATTAACTGTAGCGTGCATTTTTTTACGAATATTTATACCTGTAACGTTGACGTGTACACAATGAATGCTTCGAGTTTTAGATTCGTAACTTTCCTTCGTGTAATCGCCGCATGTGGTTAGACGCTGATGAAACAATGCCGTTTAATTTTCAGAAAGAAAAATGCCACCACGTCTACAACGAATCGCTTTTATTAACTTAAACAAAAATCAGTGATTCCAATTTGTGATACGCGTATACAACAGTCGTGCAAATTGCAAAGTTGTAATTGAAGTTCGATCTAAACGTAATTTAATTGTAGCATTTTTGTTGAAACTTCTATAATGTATTTTTTTAGGTGTTACAAAAGATGAATGCTAGATACCCTTTCAATCCTTCAAGTGTCTACTTCTGGGAAGAAATGTAATTAGAATTTCTTCAAGCGTTACCCATGATTGTGATTTCACTGAAGCTACAAATAAAGAACCACCGTGTTTGTCTGGAAGAATATGTAATTTTGTTTAGAGTATTCAAAAACGTTTGTTTTAATTAAAATACAATAGCCCCACAATTTAATTGTTCATATAAAAATCAGTTTTAACTGCAGCTAAAGTATAATCATGAAAATAATTTTATTGCGGTTTTATTTTCACGAAAAAAAAAAATAAAGTACATTTTAGCTCAACTTGATGACAAAATTTTATTACATGAGGAATTATTATAGTTGCACGTTGCACCGGTTAACCGAGTTTCCACCAGTGGCCTTAAATATTAGCCTGTACTACACGGGATGTTAAACCAGAATTGAATTCGTTTTTGCATACGTGTGTTTTTGACACAAGCACACAGGTTGACAGAAATTTTAATGCAGACTGCGGTTGTGTTCAATAATGTGTATGTGTTCGAGTAATTCAAATTAAAAGCGAGCTTTCAAATATAGTATATATTCCAAAAAATTTTATTCAATAATTGAGTTCAAGTTCGCCTTCCTACCTCTCCTCATCGCGAAATTGTTTATAGACTCGAACTAACGAAGCTCGAAATGCGGATATTATTTTAAGTTTGAAAATACTAGATTAATTAACCGAACAAGCCAAAAACTTTTCCCAACACAAAGAGAATTTCCAATCCTAAATTTTTTTCATCTTTTTCGTTTGAGTACAAAGCATTACTTGCGAACGTTATTAGACGGTGTAACAAAGCCGTAGAGTGTAGACTGAAACTTACGGTGGTCGAAAGTTAATGCGTAGGCTAATAAATTTTAAATATCCTTTGAACTCACTAGTAGTTTCCAGTTAATTTCGACGAGAGCCTCCAAACTTTCTAACTGCTTAAATTTGAATACCCATTAACATATTACTGACTGACGAAAGTGATGTGAATTTACATTGAAATTCGAATCAAAGGTCACTGTATTTGTTAGTTACACAAGAACAAAATTTATATACCATTGTATATTATAAGATTATTTAATCATATAGAGCCAGCTTCAGTATATGTAAAGAGGCAAACCCAGCTTGCTAAATAGCGATATACAAGGCGTTTTCGAAGGCATTCCACAAATTAGTCTAATTAATATGTTTTGCAGCAGGAATAAGGTATCGAAGTTATTAGATTAACCCCAAAATATCAGACCATAACGCAGCCTTGATTCGACGTAAACAAAATAAAAGCTTTTTAACGTTCCGTCTTAGATTATTTAACGCAAAATACGCTGAATACAAGCACATATCGAGCTTGGAGCAATGTTCTTCACAACTAAGTTTGGAATCTACAATAAGACCCAAAAATTCAATACTATTGACTGTTGACGAGAAAAGATATGAATTAAAAATTCTTAACGATGCATTGCACTGTGGGGCGAGAGTAACGTTATCGTCTCAAAAATAACAAAAATGAAAATCTGCATTGTGATCTGCACTACTAATTTTCTAATACCCAATCAATTAAAGTT
Organism: Serrognathus titanus; assembly: GCA_039766575.1. Lineage (NCBI taxonomy): Eukaryota > Metazoa > Arthropoda > Insecta > Coleoptera > Lucanidae > Serrognathus > Serrognathus titanus. The sequence continues at coordinate 6,306,610 of CM077911.1, forward strand.
TTGTAATCCAGTTACAAAAGTTATTAAAACGTTCATTGGGATTAGTTGTAAAACTGAGAATTTCGAAGTTCGATGCGATTGAAAAAGCGGCTACTCTGAACCTCATTTTAAATAAACAATTACGTACTTATGACGCAATTAAAATATGAAGTGTTATATATTATTGGAAAGAGCATATCTTACAGTATTAAAGCAACTATACAGATATGAAAAGTTTTTATTAGTTTGTTAAATAAAAAAAATTTAAACATAGGTATTTAATTTGTCATTTTGAAACTTCGCTTAAAGATTTATTAACAGTTATCGGAATTTGAAACTTCGCTTAAAGATTTATTAACAGTTATCGGAATTTGCCGGTGTAAAGTTCTTGGGTGGAAATAATAGCAAAAATATTCCTCTAAGTAAGACAGGAGATTTTGCACCTAACGTCAAAAAACAGGTTGAAAGATAGTTCCTACGTTTCTCTGTAGCTACTCGTATTTTGTTTTTAACCATAAAACTCGATAAAAGACACACAAAATTAGTGAAAAGGTAATCACATTTATTCATTATCAAGAAACCACCCTATCTGTTTTTCCACCATATTACCAATCACGCGGGTACAAGGATGACTGAAAAAGGATGTAACTTATTTCCTCCATTTAAACAACTTGCAGAAGCAAAAGTGGCATGCTATCCAAGTAAATCACATATTGAAACAACTGTTACAATGGCAAAAGTGAAATTTCAGGCATTATTACACCAGACTGTATCACGAGTGGTAAACATAAAATCGTTGGTTGATATAACCTCAGCGAATCAATTTATTTTATATAGCAAATGGGGTTGTGATGGTTCCTCATGTTAAAGTAAGTACAAACAAATACTTTCTGGTGAAAGCGCGTTAATATCTAATGCAAACTTGTTCATTTCTTCTTGCATTCCACTCCGACTAATCAACAAAGTGTCCAAAAAAATTATATGGCAAAACACAGCCCCATAATCTGTACGATTGTAGACCCATTATGGAATTTTCTAAAGAAACGCTAGAGAACACGAGAAGAGTTGTCAATGAAATGGAGTCCCAAATTCGTTCTTTAGCACCGACATCTATTCAGATAAGAGGAAAAGAAGTATCCGTGACACATGAACTTTTTCTGACGATGATTGAAAGAGAAGTTACGCAGGTATTAACAGATACACCATCTAGTTCTACATGCACTGGCTAAATAAACCAAAAGAAATGAATGATTTGAACGTGTCAAACTGAAAATAGAAAGAGAAGAGACTTTCAAATTTGGACTGTTTAAGTTACGTGCTTGGAATTTATTCTACACATTTCATATAATTTAGTATTTGAAAAATGGTCAGCAACTACTGAAGAACATTAACGAGAAAAACAAATTAAAAAACATCCTGTCCAGGAAAGATTTTGCAATGAAATGGGTTTAATAATTGACAAACCTCGACAAGGTAGTGGGAACAGTAACGATGGTAACACTGCAAGAAAATTTTTTGCAACTCTCGAAAGTACATCTGCCATTACTAGAGTTGATGAAGAGCTTATAAAGAGATTTTAACTATGGCATGTGGACAACCAATCAACGCAGAAAAGTTTGGAGACTATGCTTTTAAGACCGCAGAATTGTTTGTAAGCAAGTACAAATGGTATTATATGCCTTCATCTGTTCATAAAATTTTAATTCACGGAGCGAATATTATTCGATATCACACAATTTTTTGTGATTATTCGATATCACACAACTTTCTGAAGAAGCACAGGAGTGTCGAAATAAAAATTACAAAGATTACAGATTACACCATGCCAGAAAAAGTTCACGAAGACGTTTTCCACACTTTGCTTTATACATCAGATCCGTACATATCAAGTTTAAGAATACCTTTGGTAAAAAAAAGTAATGGAACTTCATGAAAAACTCTGGACAGTTGGAATGATATTGTTATCGTTTTGTATCACATAACTATAATAATTTTCCATTACACTTAGATTGTGTAATGTAATGTATGTAGTTTATTTGTGACAAGTATTCTTTAATAAACATATACAATATCTACTTGCTGTATTAGACTTTCCACTTTTCTGTATAAATTTGATTTGCATTTTAATTGTAACATCTAATGATGTGTGCAAGAACGATTATAATTATACAAACCTATTATGTAATGTGTATAATAAATAATCAAGAATTTGAAAACATTATTTCACAGACACAAAGCCTATGGTTTTCTTGATCAACGTACCAAATTTCATTAATATTAACAAATGAGAAAATTACAGATTTTTGAGACGCTAAAGTGCTGTTCGCTTGTACGTCGTGCCTCTTATTCCATATGCTTCCATTTTTGATAAGAGAATTTTATGATCCAAGAGATCAAAGACTTTGGTGAGACCAAAACATAAACCTGACATATTAAGGCTTTTGTCTAAGTTACCGTAAATATTTGTTAAGATACTATAGATGATATGTTTTGTTGAAGCATTTATTGTAAACCCAAATTGTGTATAATTTAATTTTCGAAATTTGGATAAGTTCGAAGTTAATCTATTACTTATTTTTTTTTCAAATAGGTTGCAATAATGGCTTGGATTGCATCGACAGAGAATGATTTATAATTGAAAGGGACTTTAGCTTACGTAATATTGCACTCTATCCATACTGTAAGCTCGACTAGGAGGATAACAATTTATTCCAAACATTTCTATGTGTGTAGATGGTGCAGTAGTATTGGAATCCATGTATAATAAATTTAACAATTAAGAACTTCAAACTAAAGACGAAGACCAAATTAACAAAAAATATGTGGAACTTCCTCGACAAACTGTGAAAGTACAAATTCCCAACGGCATCGCTTCATATGAAATTCCGGAACTTCCCCGGAAGGAACTTTTTAAACAAAGAATAATTTGAAAAGTCCACGTAACTTTTCGATTTGCGCGCAATATATTATTGTTTGCATTGAGTGCAGCAGCGGAGTAAGCACAAAGGCACATATAAAACAGTCTCTGCGGGACGTATTCTTAAATTTCGTCGACGACGGGGGCGCGGAGATTTATTGGAAGCGGGGTTAAGTGGCTGTTTTCGGCGGCGCGAATTGACCGGAATTAACTTTAATGATTGTAAATTTAAAGAGGACCATTATTTACTCTTGTGTATTTGTTAGAGTCTTTGTTGATTTAATTGCTCTTTGTTTTGTTTGCTCAGTTTTCTCAGTTCGTATCCGATTATAAACGACCCAGTACCTTACCGAACAAATCTCATTGTACCAAACAATATTGATGGATTAATTAACTTGTTCCCACCAATAATGACTTCCACTTCATTTCTTTAGAAATATTTTTATGTAAAATAAATAAAGCCTTGTCAAAGACTTATCTTTAAACTGCGTAAAAGAAACACATCAAATAAATAGTTGCATGCAACTGAATACGTACTATCAACCAATTACGTTGAAACAAATCACTGAAATATATTGCAGAGATATCTGTGTACCGTGGCGTTATACGTACGTGCTCACCCTTCGCAATTAAAGAAAATTTACACCTAATGCACGGAAAATTTTCCGAAGTTACATCGCTTAGGGCGCTTAAATAATTTGTCAGGCCGACTTTTCCCATAAATTACCCGCGAACCATAGACACACACTGCGTAAAGGCGGAACAAATCGCTTAGCTGCTATCAGCATTTAGCATGCTCTGGTTGGCAAATGATTTGCATTTTTTCGCGTGCTTCGCGTTTATCTCCGCACGGAACGCGCACAGGTCGATTGTGCTTTGACCTTGTTTTGGGGCGCTTTGGAATATCTGGCCATCAAAAGATGCAGGCTTTTATTTCATTGCCGGCCCTCATTTGCGTGAGCTCCGGAAAAATTTTATTCAATTCCGCCAGGTAGATACCTAACAATGAAGGTCGTGGTAACTGTTACTTTTTTTTTGTTTTGATTCATATCAATGGCTTCATTAAGGTCAGACTCATGGCATAATAATGAACCTAGTGAAATAGATTACGTTTTATAATTCGTACAGATAACAGCAGTTAATTGACACATATCAATTTATAGAAGTCTTTAAAAAAAATTCTAATTTTATACAGTGTGTAATCTAATAAGTTTCACTTACTGTAACGCACAAGAAAAGAAGCGAAGTTATGACATGCGTATGGGGTAAAGGTCAATAATAACTCCGGAATTTAATTACTATGAATTATTTGTTAATACATTTATTTTTAAAAATATTTACATTTTACTCGTGGCATAAATTTCACAGTCATCTATATTTAAATACCCCCTCCTATAATTTGTTTAGCGGCTATGTATATTTCAGGCGTATTTGCATAAGTGATTTTATAACATATTATTGTAATTACACAGCAAAAATTCCACGCTATTTTGGTTTGAGGCATATATTTAACGCTAATTACAAAGTTACAAAGCTCGTTATAAATTTTCATTCGCGTTCATTCATTCCGTGAAAAAAAATAATGAAAATTTTGTGTGTAATCCTGAGAAAACGTGCGTGTTTACATGGAAGAGAAAATTTCCATAAGGCTCACAGTTGCAAGTCATGGTTTCACGTGACAGTTGCAGTTTATGGGTAGCTAAAGTCGAGCTTCTTTCCAGCCTCCCGAGGGAAAAGAAAGCCTTACACTACATCACGTAGAAGTGCAGAGCAAAAATATGAAGGAGCGATTTCCCTGGGCGGAAATTACACATACCTTTCCTTAGCGTTTAAGTGCATCAAAAATTAACACCTTTGTTTATGAGACATTCGTTTTGTCGTATAGGACAGAATTACCTCAGAAAAGCTTTCGGCTTTGGAATTAGCATTAACCATACTCATTAGTGGTAAATATGTTTGGCAACATTACGGTCCGCTGACAATTTAGTAATTAATACGTGCACTTGTTATTATCAATATCATCGACACACAGTGTTCTATTGGTTCGCTTACCGCATTCAGTAATTTAGTCGTGAATATTTATTACGTTAATTTACCCTAAATACCATACAACTAAATGTTTATGTGGCCGCACGCACATCCCAATTTGCATAATCCCGGAGCGAAACATTTACGATAACAAATCTAAACTATACCAGGGACATCGTTTACCTACACATTTCAGGCCAACTTATAAATAAAAAAGAAATACTCTATCTACAATTATCTCATTAATAAATAACAGTTTTGAGTTTCTAGAAGTCGCTGCATTTTTTTATAAAAAAAATTAATAATTTAATTTGTTCGAAACAAACATCAAAAATTATTTTAACAGCGTTAATTTTCCTTTTCAGAACCCCTACCACCCCCAAATGGAAACTTGGAGACCTTATCATTCGTCCTTTCTGCTTATCATAATGAACACAACTCATATAACCACTCAAACTTGAATATAAGGAAATTATGTTAACAGTTAATGTAGCAACGCACTGTGGTCTCGCTCCATGTAAGCGTTTGCCAAAAATACATATATGATGCAAATTATATTTATGATAAAGTAGATAGGCTGAAGTTTTGTATAACGAAATACTTTATAATTTCAAGCTTTAACAATTAAGTTACTGGAAGTTGACCGTTGTGGTTACTAGTGAAAGATCCTCACGAGTATACTTCGCTAATGCAATAAAATATACCTATATTGCGTTAATATTTGCAATGTATTTTATAATACTAAAATGGCTACTCCTTCTACTATATAAAAATAAATTTTTGATATTTAATTTGTATTAATTAATTTGATATAATTATTTAATTAAACTGATTATTTAAAATTAAAAACAATAATTTTGAGTAAACTTTTAATTAGATGAGTTTGTTCCATCCGATTTTTTAGCACATATGGAAACTAGTTTAAAATGCAATAAAACTTGCTGCATTTTGAAGCATTTCTATGTGAAAACGGGAAAAGTTTGAAGAAGGGTTGTTTTCTAACGCGGAACGTAATTGTTAGTATTTTACATTTTAAAACATTTATACGTAAACATATATAAAATCAAGTTTTCTTGCCAGATGAAAATTATGAAAATTAATTAAAATTGTGTAACTGGCAGTATAGAAAGTGTTAGGAAAGAGTTTATACATGTATTTCGGCCTTATTGGGCTTCATCAGAACTCTGTACCTTAAAAAAATTTGGTTTATTGAAAAATTTAGAAAAACTTACCCCTTTTTTGAATTTCTAAAATCCCAAAACACAAGAACAGGAATTAATGATAAAAATATGAAATTCTTTTGCAAATTATACAAGGAAGCGATTGCATTCTCTAGTAAAACCACAAAAGTGACATTTTTAAAATATTTGTTTGATGTTACTAAGACAACAAATTGACAATTATAAAATCAAGTTTTCTTGCCAGATGAAAATTATGAAAATTAATTAAAATTGTGTAACTGGCAGTATAGAAAGTGTTAGGAAAGAGTTTATACATGTATTTCGGCCTTATTGGGCTTCATTACAATTACACAATTTTAATTAATTTTCATAATTTTCATCTGGCAAGAAAACTTGATTTTATAATTGTCAATTTGTTGTCTTAGTAACATCAAACAAATATTTTAAAAATGTCACTTTTGTGGTTTTACTAGAGAATGCAATCGCTTCCTTGTATAATTTGCAGAAGAATTTCATATTTTTATCATTAATTCCTGTTCTTGTGTTTTGGGATTTTAGAAATTCAAAAAAGGGGTAAGTTTTTCTAAATTTTTCAATAAACCAAATTTTTTAAGGTACAGAGTTCTGATGAAGCCCAATAAGGCCGAAATACATGTATAAACTCTTTCCTAACACTTTTTACACAATTTTAATTAATTTTCGTAAACATATATGTTCTATTGAGAAAAACAAACAGCTTTTTTATGTTTTCATTATTATGAAATTTACCTGCAGTTTATCGTAAGCAGGAGTAGAGGTATAATTTGATGATATTATAGTAGCAGGAGATAGATAATGATGAAGACCAGGATAGATAATGGGAAAATTAATTAAAACAGTAGTAAAATATAACGTGAAATTTAATTCTAATAAATTACTATATACATACAATTTTGAAAGTTAAGATATGTTAATTTCAGAACGTGAAATAAAACAGTAGACATTATTTTAAACATAAATTCACATAAAAGCGTCAAAACACTGCAATTACTTTTAGAAATGATCAATTATTTAAGCAAATACATTTCTCAATGTTCCACAAATACTATGCATTTATGAATCTACTTAAATAGCACATAATTTGGGAGAGGAACAGAGAACATGAAGAGGCATTTAAATTACTGAAAAAGGTGTACTAAAATCACAAAAAATTAGAAGAATAAAGAGTAAGAATTGAAATAACTTCAAAAGCTATTGGTTGTGATAAGAAAAACAACGAATATAAGGTAGATATTTTTCTTACTGCCGTTAGCGAAGGTGCTTTAAACATCTTCAATAATATTAATAATAATAATACTACTTTAATTAATTAATTAATAATAATACTTTTGACTTATCTGACAGTGACCGTAAAAAGTACGACACTGTCATAGACATATACTGACTGACAAAAGTAAAAGAACACCAAGAATAAATTATTATTTTTCAATCAAATTTTGCATATGAGTTGTGGGTGACCAAAATAAAGATTGATAAAAGTTTTATTTCTATTTCTTCAGTAGTTCCAGCAAAATTGTTTTTTAATCTTTTATGCTGAAGAATAAGTTGGCGCAATATATGGGGGTCAGATGATGATTTCTGTGACTTTTGACGTGTTTGGCGTATTGTTTAAAATGCCCAGAATTCGTCGGCGTCCCAATTTTAGGCAATTAAGTAATTTTGAGCGTGGTCGAGTAGTGGGACTTCGAGAAGTGGGTTTATCTTTTCGCCAAATTGTAGCCTGTTTAAACAGAACAGTGTCAGCTGTGGCGAACTGTTATCATGTTTGGTCTGAGGAAGGACGAAAACAACGAACCAGACGTTCAGGGCAGCCCGACAAACAACAGCACGTCAAGACCGTCGCCTAAGACTGCTGGTTGTGAGGAACCGTTTTTTGACCACCCGTTCAATTCCAGACCTATGGTTTGGAAAAGAAGGCAGAAGATTTTTTTTTTCAAATGTTGATCGTTTACTTATTTTGACCACTTAAAAATATATTAAAATCAGCTCAATTGAATGACTACTTCTTGGTGTTCTTTTACTTTTGTCAGTCAGTATATTTGAAAAATATTACTTCTACGTAAAAATTTAGTTTATGAACGTTTTTCATGAAACATAATAGGCTCATTAGTACTCGAATTGCTAAATTTTTCACATACTTTACAGGAACCTATTAATTTTTCTAAATCAATTAACATTTTATACCAATAAAAAATTGATATTGAATGCTTTTTAGTTCCTCTACAATTCGAAGTTTTCATTATTAAACTTCTTTTTCTTTTCTTCGATAGAACTTAAATTCAATGTTTGAAAATGCTTCAATTCTTTGTACAGGACCAAGTTTAATACAGTCTGATCATCCTAACACGAGAGAACTAAAAGTATCTAGAACGAGCAAGGGTTTTACTTTTTTTCGACCGCAACTGTAGAACTCGATGATGAAGCATTAAAGTTATAACAATTATTTGCACATAAAAATTTCTGAAATAAATTGTTGTCCTTAACAAATTTAGTGTTATTGCTATCTTTTTGCGATTCAAATGCGTCTAAAAATAACTATTAAAAAAAGGTAAAATAATTTTACTTTAACAAGGATAAGCTCAACTCCTGTTTAACACCGTCCAGTAAACATATCATCCATAATTCGTTAATTCAATAAGTAGGAAATCAGTTACTCTAAATAGTAAAATATTCTATCTGAATTGATGAAAGTCATCACCGCATTTAATCCATAAAAGTTAAAATGTTATCCTAATGGTGTTGGTTCACACTTATTTACTTTTCGTCTATTGGTAAATTCTGACGAATGATGGAAGGGATTAATTGACGTTCTCTCTCTTTTCCTGGATAATATTAATTTCTTGAAAGATAGAAATAACTATCGCAAGAATTAAGCTGTCACTTTTGAAGACAACATTAACACTTTTAACTCCGTCTATTTCAACAAAAGAAACGGATAGACGAGAGGTAAACCAAAAAGGAGTTAAAAAAGTGTTGGAATTATTTCCAAATCCTTATGTGTATACATTTTAACGTCATCAAAAGGGCGATTGGAAACCTTGCATAATCAATACTGATTCGCTTGTATCTTTTGTGAAGTTGATAATCAGCTGAAACGTAAAAGGTAAACAAATTCAAATAAAATGCTTTGAAGATACCTCACGTTTATTACACGATATTTTTAAATGACGTGCGTGTCAGATCCAGTCGGTCACATTAATTTGAACGTTTCTATTTCCATTCGACTCCGATCATTTCATAAATGTTGTCCTTTTTATTTGCAGACAGAAAACAAACCGCATTCATAACGCATTAACTTAATTTTTTTGTTTCGTGCAACATACCAATAGGACGTAAGTGTCTCAATTTCTATAATACAATATTTTTAAACACATAAAAGTCTTTAATACTTTATCATAAGTAGACACAAAGCTTTAAGCTCTAAGACGTTCAATTCCCTTTTGAAATGGCTCCTGTATAAAGTGGTATTGTACATTTTCCGCCTTAAATCTTCGAACAATAATGATTAACAGACTAGAACGCGAGTTCGCCCTCAAGTTCGTTCAAATATTTTGAATATGTTCTTTGTGCTCGGCTGTTTGCCGGTGAAGAACAATTTGAAACCGGATACGTCCAAAGTTTCGCCAGGCACTTTAAGACGCCGAATTCTTGAAATTGTTGTTTCGTGTTATCGCTAACCCGTACATGGATTTTCATGTAATTTCAAACGGGACTTATTAACGTCGACGTGGATAGATAAGGGGATTTGAAGCGAATATTTAATAAATTAATTGCGTTTTTATTGTGTGACGGTAATGAACAGTTACCGTTAAGTCGCGACAAGATAACAAATAACGAGCGTAACATAACAGCAGTGTCATGGATAACACGAGAACTAAACATTAATTTTTAAATAGATTATCTAGTTCATTATTAAGACTTTTATTCTTTAAAATGCTAGAGAGAATGTTGTATTACAAATTTGATTAGAGTCGACACAATAAAGGAATTTCATAACTATTTATGGTCCGTGCGTGTAATATCATTTTTATAGATTGTATAACTTTTGAACCTAGTAATAAGGTATGCTTAAAGTAAGAGGTTGTTTCCGCCATTTGCATATAGGTACACAATAACATAAATTGTCCAGGTGTTCAGAACGGAAATGAATCAGAGAATTATCTACTTTGTGCAGAATATATTCTTCATTATATGTAATGTAGTTTTAATGAACTACAACGGACAGAATCTTTTAACGTATCTTATGTACACTTTATGTAAGCGATTCCTAATTTTATTTACGTAATAGATATATTACCTTAATACAAAAGGTAGACAAAATTATGCTGGCTGAATTTTTCGGTGCAGATTTCCCCATTGCTGATTTAAGCAGCCCAGAACTCGACTGTGAATTGCAAAGATATGTTTCACAAATTTCACAAGAGATAATATCCACAGGTGTATCGACATTTAACAGTTCCTTCCATTCTTCCTCTAATTCAGCTTTCAATTTCTTTTTGATGAGGCAGGTGTGTAAGTCCTTCTCACACTTCCTCCTTCCGATGTAAGCACCTCGAATCTTTATAAACATAACTAAGCAGGCTTCATTTTCTGCACAAATTGCTGTTGGAGCATTATAGTCCGGACCCCAACAGGGAGAGAATAGGTTCAATACGGGTGTAGTGCAATTATAGCATTCCAATCGTTTCGTAAAAGAAAAGAACGGCATTAAGAGCAGAACAGAATAGATTAATAATGACATTTTAATATTTTAATTGTCAGTCAATTTTGACGTTACATACGTTTCTTTTTTTAGCAAACGCTTTATAGAATTTTCGATGGAATGAGTGAAAGTGGTTTGTTGTTGAAAGAGGAAGGAAAAGAAAAAAGTAAATTAGACGAAGTATTTTTATCAGACCGAATACAGAGCTTCAGACTAGTGCTGTGAAATTCGGAAAATTTTCGAATACATTCTCCTTCGGCGAAAAAACAGCAGCGCCGATTTGCAAAATAATTTAATGCGTTTCCAGCAACATATTGAAAAATTCTTTGATAATATTCCTTGAATCCGCGACGGAAATATTCGGTAATTATGCTTTAAAAATGCGCTATTTCGCATTATTAAAAATGCCACTGTTTAAAATTCGCTCCGGTATTTATTCATTTTAAATGTGCGCCAGTTTTAAAATGCGGAAATTATTTTCCTTAGTCTCTCTCTTGTTTTCTGCGCCACGAGCCGTATTGATTGCTTTTAATTTTTCATACGCTTCTAGTTAACGTAACGTTTACGTACTTCTAGAAAAGAGAAAATTACCATCAGTTCGGTTTTACGACCATAAAGGATTATGATTCTTACATTTCAATTTAAATGCGCACTTAGCACTGCAGATTGTAACACATTTTATAGGCTTACACATTACATGGTTGTAGATTTTATTACCTATTTACTGCATCCAATAATGGATATTTGTTATTTTAAAGCAGATAGCCTGCAATGCGATGGTTCTCTGAAAAGAAACTGAGGCTTCTCTGCACATAGTTCTTTTCAAGCCGGAATATGTTTTATTAGACGTTTGTATAACTAAGTATTTTCGTCTGGTTAAATTAAAAGCTGAAATAAAAGTAAGATAAAACATAAATCATTTCGTCCAACGTTATCAGATAAGTAAGTACTTCTGGGAAGGAAACTTTCGAATTAAAAATTTAGATAAGATCTTGGGAAAGAAATCCATTTTATAATCCGATAAATTCAAGATAAATCCCCGGAAAATTAACTTATTCGGGGGCTCTCATTGTCCTACAACGCCGGTGAAAAACCGGAAAAGAAACTTAGTGCATTAAAGTCGGCGTTTTTCCAATGAAGAAATATTATTACTTGCGGCAAATCGTACGCAGGGCCACGCAAACTTCGAAAGTTCTGAACGTCCGAGCTTTCCGTGGTGCTCTCTTTTGTTTGAGTTTAAAAGTTTTTTTTTGTTGTATATTTCAAGCTTATCCTTTTTGACCGTATTGACCGTGCGCCAAACTTTTAGAAAACAGAAGTAATTGAATGTGCTCGAGATCTTCACTGAGATCTAATTAAAAACGAGCAGTAGACATAAAATTCCTTTTAGTCTCTTTCAACGTACTTTTTGCAACCCGGAAATAGAGATAGTACTTTGAAAAGTAAATAACTTTAACAAAGCTCCATCGTAAATAGAGAATGAGAATTATAATTGATATCTGAGAATTACTGTGATAATTACTCATACCCATACGAATTTGTTTAACCACACGTGTTAATTCTATTTTGTTTCTATTTTCTGTAAACGTCTGCTTGTTTTTAGCCTTGCATTAGTAATGTAGGTCCCAAGAGCGGATTGAGTACATATTGATCGAGGAGTTCTTGGTTATCACGCACTTGGATCTAAACTCGCAGCTTACTGCCAACTGAATGGATTTACAACGTCTCTGAGATCCGTATTCACCCTTCTATTTTCAGATTCACATTTACCGCGATTTAGGCTTTTGGCAATTCCACTTGGTGTTGTTCGACGTTTATTAAATATTTATTTAGTTGATTTACGTGCAACAGCAAAATGCGTGTGGGTTTGTTACATAAAAGAAAAGAAATGCGATGTCTTTTAAAAAATTATGATTTCCTATTTTTGGGGGCGTGAATAATGCAGATAGGAATTGAATATAGAAACGATATTTGTCAGTTGTCGTCGGTCGACGTCGCAGATTCACATTCTGCGACCTAAAAAACCTTTTAAGGACATTTGAGCCAATTTGCCTTCCTGGAAATCTTATCGGAGTTACCTATATATTTGTCAGAGACTATCTTTCAGAATGTCACATCATACGTCCCTTGCGAAACTCGCGCTTCATTTCACGCGGAAACATATTGATGGAGAAAAATTTTCCGTTATTCAGGGGGTTGTTCCTGCCAATGATGTTTGAAAGTCTCACATCCTTACAGCGATCGCAAATCTTTTGGTTGAGTTTCAATAAATTATTGTAATTAGTTTTTAACGCTGCGAAGTTTCTGTACTTACATAGAAGTCTAAAGTTTTAATATCTTCTTAATTGAAGGCAAAAAAGGTTTAAAAAAGAAATTCCTGCAGTAATCTTTCGATTTAAGATAAAATTCTCTGTATAATTCGTTCCCGCTATAATTCAGCTGGAGGCGATAAAAAAAAGAAATTACGTTCGGGACTTTAAAGCGCAATAAAAAATAAAATTCTCGCCGGAATAAAGCCGTTCAATGCCGCACACACTCACACAGTATTCTATTTATATCAGGGCGTTGATTATTTATTTGCAGCAACGCTTCTATCATCGCGGGGGATCTTTTATCGGACACCTTCGCTGAATTTCAGTTCTTTCCCGCTCGTTCGTGTTACACCAGCGGCAGTTTCCGTCTTGATTCTTCCTCTTGCGGAAGTTCTTAAGGAATTAACCTCGCTATCCGCTTCCGGTCTCTCCGACAAGGGTGGAGTGTCAGATATACCAGAGACGTACGACTCTTACTTATGAGGACTCCGAATTGCTCCGATAAGTGATATTTATCTGATGAACGTTTCATTCAATTTATGCTTCGAGGAAGCTCCCGGATACGTTAGAGTGATTCTCTTTTAAACGCTGCTTTCTTTACGTCCGTTTCAATTTAGGGTGATTATCCCATTGTGCTGCTTTAATGATTTTAATTTGGTTAAAAATCGATTCAAGAAATAATACTAAAATAAACAAAACAAACTTCGAGGAAATAAAATTTGGTATTCTCCCAAAAATAGAATAAGCAGCTTTAGGTAGTACCTTTTAATTTCACTGTGATATGGTCAAGGATATTTTTTGATCATGCGGTACTTTTGTCTCTAGTTCGAAGGAAAATGCTTGGGCTTGAATGTTTCTGCAGCTACTTAAAAACCAAAACATGGCTGGCTCATAAAAGAGCAATAATTGAATTAGACAACATCGTAAAACAAGTGCAGCTTTAATTTGCAGTTAAAACCGGAAGCGTTTGTTTTATTCAAACGTCTGAAATACGTGACGGTCCCACTTCCGCTTCAAATCTACTGTGAAATGCGCGTTTTTCACTATGATGCAGAAAAATAAATTGAAATATAAAGCGGACGGGATTTTAAAGGCTGTTAAAATTGTCCGCGCCGTTGTCTAGTTTTACCGCACGGAGAGCGAAGAAGTTTATGCCCTTTTGTTCCACTTCTTTTCATGTCTACTGCAGCTTTATGGGCCGCTTTTTTGCGCCCGCGAATTAAATTTACTGTACGTGATTTCGTTCGTATTGTTTTGCGTTCACGGTTTCCCGGTCGCTTAATTAATTCCGAAATTAAATCGCTCCTCATTTAACGAAAAGTTTACATAAAATAATTTCCACTTTTTCTCAAGCATATTAACGTCATTCTAGGAAACCTCAACGGAAAGAAAAGCGTTCAGGTTCTTGTGTTTGCTGTACAGTTTGCACAATTTCGAACATAAATCGAATCCACATCGATTTATTTATCGGGAATATAATTTCCGGCATGTTTGGGAATTATGCGAGAATTGTTAAAAATTGAACCGAACCGCCGGTTCGGATTAACTCAATTTCAGTTAATCTAGCAAATTACAATTGCAAATGTACGCGGGACAAATTAAAATATTCAGTGAAAACTTCATATCTCTCGGTATAGACAGGGGACTCGAAAACGTAGCGTAGGTACTTATCCGATAAATATTTAAAAGAAGGAATATTAAGTAACTCGAATGGGTTTGTTTCAAATGCTGGTCCTCTACAAGGAATATTAATAAGTGAAGGTACAGACGCGTCATATTTAAAATAGTTACGAATATAGTTTATTTGAAATGTAATACAGAGTGCCTATGAAAGATTGTCATAATATTAACTTAAGTTTAAGTATTTTTAGTTAAGGTACATCGGTTATACACTATTTTAACTTTGAGATGTGTAAAGTTAAGACTGAAAGAAGAAGGTGTGAGCAACATAATCGATCTGTACTTTTTTACGTAAACTGGTTTTACACGTTTACCACACATAAACAAATCGTTTACTCTTACTACTTTTGTAATCGAAAGGGCACCGCTCGTACGTTTTCTAATAATAGCACCCAAGTTCGTTGATACCGTATTAATTAGATTCCAGCTTTAAATTTGCGTAAACCAAATGGAGTTGTACCAGCGTAGGTATATATTTTACCATGAATTATGTCCGCCTATAAATCGCCGATCTCAAACTTAATGCCGTGGCGTATGCAGATGCGGCAATTTATCTGGTTTTTGCCGCAACATCCTGTCCTAGAATGGATCGTTTAAATCGAGAAAAAATCAATAATGGGAGCATCTCTGAAGGCTCTTAAGAGAAAGATTTGCCTGTAATTTAGTGGTAATAAACTTTGTCTCAGTGCATAATCAAAAAAAGCAAGGAATAAGTTCGATGAAAATTACTACGTAACTTGATCCCCTTAACACACAAATCGTGCGTTCAAAGAAGAATAAAATTCTATACATGTAAAAGTCTGGAGTTAATTGCAACAATTTTCAACTCCTTTTCAGTGTTCTCTTGTGCCCATCCGTTTTTGGTGTTAAAATAAGCAGTTAGGACGTTTAACTTAAAAAGTATTAATGTTGTCTTCAAAAGTGACAATATGTTTACTGTATGGTGTTGAACAGGAGTTGAGTTTATCCTTGTCGAAGTAAAATTAATTCACTTTTTTTAATACTTATTTTTAGACGCGTTTAATCGGGAACAAGTAACAATAACACTAAATTTGTTAAGCATTACAACTTTTCAGATAAAAATTTATCCGCTTAGGAGGATAAAAATTTATTCTAAAAGTTTTTTGTGTGTAAATATGTGTTCCTTTCCTTAAATAAATCAAAATGCAGACGGTGTAAGATAGTAGGAATGTAAAATCAACAGCATCTAATCACCGCATAGCAATTCTACTACATAAAACATGATACATTCATAAATAACCAGCAGACTAGAAGAATTTAAAACCGCGGTTAAATAAGGATACGTCGCCGAGCGACGTTACAAAAATAATGATTGGCCTCTCAGTTCTTACACTGTCAATTATTATCGAGTTTCTAGTATAGCTAGAATCAATTTTGTCGGACGCAATTATTCACGACTCTATTATCTATATCCAGGCACGTGCATTTCAGCGCAGAAAGAAAGATGACATGTCTGCATAAGGCTGTTATCTATGTGTAAATTTAGCATACGATGAGCTATGCTGAGACACATGAATAAATAAGATGCAAAATCAAGATTCCTGGCGAGTGTACGGCTTTTCGCTACCGTATTTTAGTATTTCAATAGCTTCTGAGATGTTTTAAAAATTTAATGAGTCAGTGCATGAATTATTAGTTACATACTAACTCTTGAATAATGTAACTATGATTTTCATGTAACTTATTCGAAAAATTATGTTATGGTAGGTTTCAAATTTTTAGAATTGTTATCCACTTAATCAGTATTAGTCTAAAAATAAGTGTTAAAGAAAAAGGTAAAATAATTTTAATCCGACAAGGATAAGATCTCCTCTTTACATTTAGAAATCATATTACCCCTAATTCGTTAATTCAATAAGTAGGAGATAAATTACACTAAATTGTAAAATATTTATTTATTTCATAAAAACAAGCAGGTAATCCTAACATTAATGTTTCTATATAAAACAAAGAGAAAATTATGTTAAATTTGCTACAGAATTGTATAAATAAAAAACTTCGAAAACAAAGGAAAATAAAGATTACTTCATTACTTCATATGGAGTTATAGATGTAAACCAATATTAAATATTAAATACTAAATACTAACTATTAAATATTAAATACTAAATACTAACTATTAAATATTAAATGTTAAATACTAAATGCTAGAGGATGCACAAACAAGGAACAGAATTAGTTGTCAAATTGATTATTATTATTAAGAGTAGTCACAAATTGGGCCTCCAGAATGGATTCAGTTAGAAGATGTCGAGGAGGACATTTAAACGATATTATTTTTAAAACATAATGACATCGATTGTTCTCCAAAATATAATAAAGATTAAAAGATTATCGCTTGTAGTTATTATTGTGTCTCATTTTAAAGTTTTGACGCTCTAATTGGAAAACCCTTTATTTCTTTTTGCAGATCCGATTTTTCTTACACACGTTAGATTAACGTCGAAATGTACTCTTTACTCTTTACTCGGTAAATATCTCCTTAAGAGTTTCCTTGATTGGGGCTCTCATTTCTTCTTGTTAGAGGCATTTTCACGATACAAGTTACATTTATTATCTATAATAATATCTAGAAATTTAACATGGTAAAATTTATAAAACCTATTTCTTGAACATTTAGAATTAAATCGTTTGGCAAATAGAAATTAACTCCTTAAAGAACATAAATGCTTGAAACTTTCTGGATAACACTAATTACTTTAGGGATACAAACTACTACCTCAGAAGTAAGTAAGTAGTAGAAATAACACCAGAAATGGATGGAGGAGCACCAAAAAAGAGTTGAAAGTGTTAGAATTAACTCCAGATTTTTATGTGTGTAATTGACGTAAAAAATAAATACAATTATATACTCGAACATGATATTAAGGCATAAATTACCATCATGTGCATCGGTTTTGCAGTGTAAATTGTGTAAAATAAGATTATTATATTATTTGTCTCCTCATATTGACGAATAAATAAGTATTCACATTTTGAGCAAATTATCCACAAGTTTGCAATTAAAGCACGTAAATACAAAATTTGTTTACAGATGTCTTTAATTACATTCACAGAAATCTTCTAAATCACAATTTATTGATTAGACAGGTTTACGATAAATCGTTTAATATATACCGCACACGTAGCAGTTGCTAATTAAGTCAATTAAATTGATTTTTTCTTCTGACGTTGAACGTGAAATAAATATTTAATATACTTAGGACATTCAATCGCGCAGATCCATAATTCCCAGAACAAAAAGTAGACCTTTATTATTTCGCTATAGAACATATAATTTTCGAAACAACAATTTTCCTTCAATATTTTCAAATAATTACACGTTGCCGCTCTGCCTAAGAAAACAATGCTGCGCCGCTTAATGTTTTCTAAATAAAGCAAAACACTAATGCAGTATCTCATTAGTGAAACTTGGTTCTTTATTTCAGGGTTTCCTCGTAATAAAGGAAAAGAAACCATTGTTTCCTTCACATTTTGATGTACAATAATGAGTTCGGCCGTCTCGGGACGTACGCGAAAGGCCCGATAATGGTACGTTGAATTTTTAAATAATTTATTTATGTATTCGTTTGTAATTTTATACGGAATGTAAAACCGACAAAGACACGATCTTTCTACTTGATTGCTTGAAACTAGTACAAGTTCGTACTTTTCGTTATGCAGTGCTAATTAGCTTTCCATAGATACGCTCGTTAATATAATGTGCAAGTTCTACTGAAATGCCATTAGCTTCGGAAATAATTCTATCCTATTCCACATTGCAAGGTGTTGCTATTGAAGCTAATCCTGATGTTGCAAATTCGCCTGATATATTAATGAGCGGGGTTAGATTTTATGCGAAATTTAAGGCGGAATAAAATTTCAGACAGTCTTGTTTTACGACTCCGCTATAGTTTGTGCAACATACATAAGCCGTTTTAGAGCTTAATAAAACTTTATCCTGTCTCTTTCGGCTCCAAACTTCGCCATTTACGTTCGCAACTCTGCTAGTTTATCAAAAGTGGAAACTTTCATCTACAGGAGAACGTGAAACCTAACACGCACGTGTTTCTACGTGCCTATTTATTTCCATTATCATAATTAGGAAGTTGAGTCTATTTATATATTTCGTTGTTTCGCTTAAGTTTCAGGAAATGAAACTTAATCATCTAGCATCAAATATTCAAAGAGTTTAGTAACTTTCTATCGAAATTTTTTCACATAAAACCAACGTAGCAACTAGAACGTTTTCGCTGAAGATATGTCAGACTAGTTATGTCCAAAACAGTTTAGACCTGGACCATTATCACCTTCAGACCATTTAAAGCTTCTATGTTTAATTTCATGTACATGATGAATCAGTGGTGAGTAAATGATGTTTTAACCCTTAGTTTGCTATTGACTGAAATTGATTGATTTAATATCCTTCAGGATAAAGTAATTCGTATTCAAAACCCATGTAAAATATATGTTCGCAACGAAGAAAATAAACGTGATTTAACTTAACCTCGCTAATAAAGTTGAAGTGAAATACGTAGACGGCCGCTTGATTCATACCCTCCCAGAGGACATTAAAAACACTCGCTCTCCACTAAATATGCAAGAAGTAATTACAATGTAAGATGTACTTCCGAAAAGGAATAACTCCGTATAAACTTCGCGCAAAGTTGGGCGCCCCTAAATCACCTTGACAAGGAACTGATACGTCCTTCTCCCTTTTGTTGTGCGCGCAATTCATTATACGACGCTATTCTTTGCTTAAGTAAATTACTTTGGCGAAACAATTACGCAATAATTTATTGTTATTACGGCCGATGCCGAAGAATGCGCGATGTCAACGGAAAGGACGCTAACCGATTCCTCGGGCGAAACATTCTCGGAATGTCTAAACAAATTCGAACAAGTTAAAACAGACTAATATCCGCGTCGGCGTAAATTTATTCGGTAAACCCTTCAAGGGATTCTTAATTATATACTAAGTGAGTGTGCCTTCGAATGTGAATTCCTTCGTTTCAAGCTTGTAGAGTTTCGAAAGAGCCTTGGGTATTATTTTCATAAAATATCTTGAAACAATATTAACTACCTACCCAAAAGAAAATTATTGGATACTACAATAAACAGCGATAGAAAAATAAAACGTAAAGCAAATTTGTCCTTTAAATGTTATTTTCAAAAATAAAACGCACAATATGTTTACAAT
The DNA here is from genome assembly GCA_039766575.1 of Serrognathus titanus. Lineage (NCBI taxonomy): Eukaryota > Metazoa > Arthropoda > Insecta > Coleoptera > Lucanidae > Serrognathus > Serrognathus titanus. The sequence continues at coordinate 6,326,648 of CM077911.1, forward strand.
TTTTTTTCCCTGATAAAATATTTTGCGGCGAACAAAGCAGCGCAATTTTTTATTCGGAGCTCTTCGTATTGTTCCAGGTTCAAAGGGAGGGCCGAAGATAAAGCGATGAATAAAAAAGGTAAGTGGCCCGCAGCTCAAGCAGCGATTTATCAAAATTACTCGCAACAAAGCTTTTCTTTTAATTGCAGATTTATTCGCGGCAGCTGCGTAATTTCGAGTTATCGTGTGAGAAACCATGATGTATATTGCACTGCATTCCTCGTGAAATTTCGTTGTGTTGCCACTTTTATCTACCTAGAATTATAATGCACATCCGCCTGTATTTATTATATCCGTCTCAGATACATACTAATCTTATCATACAGAACTCTATTAAACCTGGAAATTTCAAATGCCTACAGTATAGGATGGAACACATAAAGCTGTTCTTGTGATCCTGCGTAATCCCTAAAACATTTTTGGGATAAATTGTTATCCTCTTAATCCGTGTTGCAATATAGATAAAGGTTCACCTGAAAAGTTGTAATACTTAACAAATTATGTTATCTTTTCGCGATTAAAACGCGTCTACAAATAAGTGTCAAAAACAATAAGGAAAAGCTCAACCCTACATAACATCATTCAGTAAATATACACTTCTGGACAAAAATTAACTTGAAATATCTTTTCCAATTTACAAGTTATTTTTAATAGACTTTTCACATGTCATAAATTGACATTTATTAAACACAATTCAAATAGTGTGCCTCGAAACTATTAACAATAGCCCGGTGTCTCAGAACCTTTTCCATGGCCATATTTATGTAAAATATCTTATCATTTTTCCCGAGAAGATCATAAGCTAGATCTCTTTTAAAATTCTGTCTACTTTCACTACCTCCTCCAATAAGTACACCATCAGACTCTTCTGCTAACACAAGAATTCTGCAAATCTGCCTATATTTGTGCATATTCGTGGCTATTAGTTTTGACTGCTAAAAGAATCGTCGCAGTCTATTTATAAGTTTTACAGATGCGTTTTCTACACTATAAAATTGTGATGCCAAATTAAACGTTCCCTATTCCCCTTCCATTGATTCCATAGAAGAATCTGATTCATCATCAATTTCTGATTCTGAATCAGATTCTCCTAAGGAATGAATGAAAGGAGGAATATTTTCAAACGAAAAATTTTCGTCCAGCCTTCCGAAATTAATTTTTCACAATGATTACAAAAATTTTGCCACATGTCGGGGGTACATTTTGAAAGAGCCTCACGCCATAAATTTGCAACCCTATCTTTCGATGCTGGTTGCGAAGTTATGTGCTTACTTATAAAAGCTTTTGCACTGCCCCCATGCAATCTCAATAGGATTGTATTGACAATGGTATGGAGGCAATCTAAGAACTTCATAACCGTGCTCCTTCAAAATTACGTCAGTCGCGTATCGTTTTGTTGTTCCGCCTATTCTAAAAGGCTTAATTAATTCCCATGATTGTTTTTTTTTGTAATTTTGCCCTCAATTTTGACATTGTGTTTAATCAACCATTGCTGCATTTGACTTTTTTTACAGGAAAATGTGGGTGTATTTATCCAACTCCACCGAGTGATAAGGTGCATTGTCCATCACCATCACACATTTTCGTTGCAACTTGCCTAGTGCAGGAATAAGCTGATTAACCACCCAATTTTGAAAAATTTCTGCACTCACATTTTTATGTTAGTCTCTGTCAATGTTCGTCTTATATATATATATATATATATGTATATCCATCGACGAACCGCAGACCCATTTTGGTAGATCCACGTTTCATTGAGGTACACAAATATTATATTTTCACTAGAACTTTGAAACTGTAAGAATTTGCTCAGAAAAGAACACGAGCTGTTTTTGTTCACATAAAATTTTGCGTCCGTTAACAATTTTATGTTTGTAACCTATAGATTTCATAATTTTGAATAAATTCCTCCTTTAAATTCCAAAGTATCGTGAGCGTCTGTAAGTAATTTGTGCAAAGCGAAATATTCATTTTTCAAATTATATTGACAAATTAGTCGTTGCAAATCTTTCCGAAACAATTTAACAATGTAATTTATAAATATATCCGTCTTTTTACGTCTGCCAGATGAAGATGTTTTCAAATTGTCAGGTCCTGCTTTCAAAATTTTAGTTATTGTTCTTTGCGAAATCTAAAACAGACATATACCTACATTAGAAAATGAGGCTAATTTAATTTACGTAAGCTCTACTTCATGTATATCTATCAACCTGCTTATAATTTCATCTTGTGTGAAATCTGGACGATTCTTTTTATAATAATTGTAGCCTTTTTTATGGCTTGCTTGGTTTGCCCGCTTATAATTTTCGGCATTTTGACTGGATTAAAAAATGTAATAAAATAATTAGTTATTTGTTTTAAGACCCTTTGAACATGGCATTGTAGTTCAAGTTTATTTAAGTATTGGCAATAAAGTCAATACAGCTGACGTGATATGTCACAATTTTTTTCACGTCAGATTTTGACTACCTTCAAAATACATGTACGTAACATAACGAAAAAAACATGGCCTACTAGAATGCAAAAAGATCGTGAATGGATATGAACTCCAGATTTTTATATATATAGCTATATGGGTATTAAAAATTTGATATACCTTCAATATTTAAGAAGAAGGAAGAAATATATGTTATAATTACAAATTTATTTGGAGAATTCAGACCATATATTTTTAAAACTATGCGGTCGAATAGACCATAAAAAAATTGATAAATGTTATTCGGCAACATGTTTGAATATCCCAGTGTAACGCATTCATTAACAAGCCCTCCATTAGGCCATCAATACACAGACTGAAATATAAAATTCATTCGCGGCCTCTGTACATCACGCATTAAATGTATATATGTACGTAACTAAAATAGAGATTTTCATGTTATGATGAGCCGATGCAATCCATTAAACGTAAAAAAATCTTTTGTTATTTAACCAGTTAGCTTTAAAACTGGACAAACACAGACGATACAAAATCGCATCAAATCCATCACATATTTTTCTCAAGATGTTCCGATTTATTAATTTCATTAACGCTTTAAAAAATGAATAATTGTTTAATGATTTTCAAGGTTCAGTAACCCTAAAGTGGTTGGTCGCATTTAGTTAAGATAATGGCTCACTTTCGTAACCTGCTTTGGATCAAAACCGATTATGAACTTTGGTAGTCGAATTTCCAGCTAAAACCTAAACAATGCGAGACATTATTCTTTATAAAGGGCCGATAATGAGGCGCAGAACAGACACGAATGAATGAATATAAATCATTTTCCCGCATTTATTATTAAGTTTCGGGTTAATAAATCACTGCACCTTCATATCTGACCCCGTATTCCATTTCAGCAACACTATAAATAAGCCTGCATTAGGACTGGTAGTGATTTCACATAAATTTCGGTGAAATAGTAAGGTACGGATCACCTTGCTTAAATATTAACTCGTCCATGCCTTTCGGCAGTTTGCGAAATAAAATTTTCAACACAATTGATTTGCTTTCGTTCAGCGTTACCATCTGTAAATTGAAAAAAAAACAGAGGGTTCAATTTCCATCATTCTAATTTAAATTTTTTTAATGATATCATTTTAATGAATTTAATTTGAAAGAATTAGTTTTGATTCAGATGAGAATGCTCTTGCAAAAATAATCCTGTTTCATTAAAAAGGACGCTTATGGTTCAAAAATTGTTTTTTCTCGACATAGCAATTACAAATTTATTTATTTTGAAATCTCTTTTATTGTACAGTGTGTTTCGAGTCAATCAAATCTACTCTTCAGCTACAACAGCAGATATACTATGGACGTTCTGGTTCAGTTTCTTATGGAGATTATACATGGACGTATCAAGCGTGCGATTATGGCTGCCTATCGTGACTTTTGCTAGTCCCACATAACCGGTACAAGCCATCGCCAACGCCTAGCAAAAGTTACAAGAGGCAACCATACACGCAAGTTTGATACATCCGTGTAGAATCTCCAAAAGAAGGTGAATCATAACGCCCATGGTAGATCTACTTAATTAGTTGTAAAGGTGACTGACATTATCTTCCAATTGACATTCATGATAAAAATATGGCACTATTATGGGGTAGGGCTCTTCCACAATAGCCATTTCGAAAACCTTATCGATTTTGCTTCTTTTAGATAGAAAATAATTGTTTACAAGTCGCCACCTCTTGAGTCGAGTACCTTGCAATGTAATTTCTAATTCGCATGAAAATGTTCAATCGAAATAAAAAAAATGTATATTATACCGGATACTTGTAGGTTGTTGCTAATATTTACTCGGCAAAAACGTCGTTAGAAACAAGTATTATATAGGCAGCAGTTTAGTGTCCGTTGTGAAACCTGTTCTCATCTATGTGGCTACCGCATTTTTAACGTTTACGGCTTCCCATTACTCGTTTTATGTGACTTTAAATTAAACTATTACGGCGTGGACATATTTCGTGACGTTGTTTACATCTCTGACACGTCAATTATCGGGGCACCGCCGCATAATTTCTTTGATCGATTGCAAATTTTATAATAGCAGTTGATTGTAAGTTCAAGTAGACTCGCAATTTCGCCCAGATGAGATGAGTACGTACCGGTCCATTAATTTTCTTGCTAAACTAACGAGAAAGTTTATCCGGTACATTTAATACGGTTTTGCGTCCTGGGTTGAACCCAACTTAGCCATTATTATCTTTATTAACTTCCTTGAAGAGACCAATAGGCTACATTACTAAGCTCCACCTATGTATGTATGTAGACTTTGTTAATTTATGGAACGGCATATATCTTGATACGTATTAATTAATACATTTCCACTTTTCATTATATTTTATTGAAAATACTCCTTCCTGTCACATAAACAAACACATAAAGCTATTAGTTTCAGGAAGGTAAGGGGTGATGTGGACATATTACTATGTACACATGAAACTGAAGCAAAACAGAAACCCAGTTGTACTCATGTATGTGGCACATGAGAGCGAATTAACCCAAAAACGCATTTCGACGTTATCAAAGCAACTTTTGAGTGGTGTTTTAGTACTTTTATCGATATACGGCGACTGCTTGTTTTACGTTGTTATTAAAGTCATCCGTGTAACATGTGTTAAATAAATAGCAGACAAACTGCCAGAAAATGCATTCTGAAAATACGACACGCACAGATTTCGCTGTTCCACTAATAACTAATAATTTCCAAATTGCCGGAAACATTAAATCCCAATGTTTCGGTTTATGAATCGTTATTTGTCTTTCTTTTTATTTGGCTGCTGCTGTGACACATAATTACAACAGCAATAATAATGACAAATGATGATGGTGAATTTGTTAACACGTGCTGCGCCTAATTTAATTTTCAAATTGATATACAAATGTCACGAGATCATATTAATTCATAGTTAAATATAATATATAGTATGAATAAACAGTACTTGGGTAAACGAATATAATTTGCTCCATGCTTCTTCTTTTTTTTTGTATAATTTATGCAATTGCAGAAAGCAAAAGAAAAGATATTCAAATATCTCGGCATTATTTAAAAATATTTTTTTAAATGAACATCTGTTTTATTAAACGGACAGATGTTGCGTTCAAAATGAAAACGATTTAAAATTCGGCACACTTTTCCCTTTATAATAAAAGCAATAATCTGATTTGAAGACGACGACGGTAAGGGACAAAGACATTTGGCACCCGGCAAGACATTATTTCAGCACTAATTTGAATAATACTTAGCTTTTGGCATGCCTTTGGTAATAATATCATAACGTGAGAGCCACTGTGACACACACAATCGAGGCCGCACAATCCCGCAGATTACGATCTATAAAATTATATATTCAGGGCATCTATTGTAATGAGCTTCAGGAATGCTATTGTTGCTGTTTGAAATCCCTACGGTGTTTATGTGCCTGTAAACAATTGCTCGGGCAATTACTCAAGCCTTCTTTCGGCTACCGTGTGCGGGATATCTTGATATGTGCTTTCTTTTTGTTGAAAGCACGAATAAAAACTTCGTCTGTACTTATGCGAATGACTTGGGGCCCAACAAAGGCGAAAGATATTGTAATTTGAATTTAATAGGAACGAAAAATTCTGTTCGCTCATTATTACAATGCAAGGGATTTGCGAGTCACTCTTACATGCTTGCGGATTACAATGTTGCTAGGGAATTAATTCCGGGAATTTATTTCACAGAAAGCCCGAGCTTTGCGGATAAAAATCTAATAATGTTCTTTTATAATTCCCCGCGCATGTAAAAATGAGATTTTATGTATTTGATTTGACTTCGTACCAATTTCATTTTCAACTTTTCAAGAATTATCAAATATTAAACTTTCAGTAGAAAAATTAAACCTTCAGTGATAGTTATAAAAATTTTAGAAAATACCTAAAAGATTAGAAGCAAGATCCAATCAAAAATCACACGTAAAAATATGGAGGTAATTGTAATAGCTTTTTATCTCCGTTTCGGTGTTTCCTCGCGTCCATCCGATTCTGGTGTTAAAATAAACGGAGTTAGGACCTTTAACTTTAACTAACTTTCTTTCTTTCCTTCTTTCAAAGAGTTAATATTATCCAAGAAAAGAGAGAACTTAGCTTCTGAGATAATAGTTTGAATCCCTAAAGGAATTAGTATTATCCATAAAGCGTCAAACACTTAGATCCTTAAAGGAGTTAGTATTATCAAAAAAAATGAAAGGAATGTGACTGTTTGGGCAGTCACTTGTATCTTAACTTACACTTTAACTAGACCAAGGAGAGGAATGCACATTTTTAATATTGCATCTTCTACCTCTTGTTCTCTTGTATGGAAGTAATTGAATTCCTTATTGCAATAGCTTATCTGGAAAAAGTGGATAAAGACGTTCATAACATAATTTTTACACAAATAAAATGACGGTGTTTAATTCTAAAGCAAGCATCACTGCGGTTGGTAGGTCATAACTTGTAATGAGAACGTCAATCAATCCTTTCCCTCATACATCAGAATTTACCAATAGAAGAAGAGTGAATAAATGTGAACTAACACCTTTAGGATAACATTTTTACTTTTTTGGATTAAATATGGTAATAACTTGCACCAATGCAGAAAGAATATTTTACTATTTAGTGTAACTCCTACTTGTTGAATTAACGAATTATGGATAATATATTTACTGCACAGTATTAAACAGGAGCTGAGCTTATCCTTGTTGTTGGAGTAAAATTATTTCACGTTTTTTAGATGCATTTTAATCGGGAAAAGATAACAGTAACACTAAGTTTGTTAAGCATTACAACTTTTCAGGTAAAACTTTATCCATATTGTAACACCGATTAGGAGGATAACAATTTATCCCAAAAATTTTTGTGTGTAGCGTTCAGCTGTTTTAGAAAGAATGAAAGAACGTATGTATATGCAGATATTGATAAAAATCTCACGTCAAACAATACAAAATTTTTATAAAATAGAGATGCACGCAATGCTTACCCGGTTACCAAGACATACGTATCTGATATTGTAAATATGTTACTACAGCAACCGTCATCTCAGTGAACTTTTTACGTCACTGACATAATACGAAACGCACAGCAGGTGCCTTTATAGTATACAAAATAATGACGTTCTCTTTATTACGTCTTCTAAAAAAGAAAGCGTAATGGATTATTAAAATTCTCTCAACAATAATCACTGTTGTGTTTTGCAATGCTTTATATATTTTTAAAATTAAAAAAGTAACTACACAGAGAAAAAACAATGGTAATTGTTAATACAATTATCGAATTTATATGTACAAATTGTTACTAAAATGAAGACACCTAAAATAAATAGAAAATATTTTCATTTGATCGCAGAATAATGTTTGTAGTCAAACATTACCTAATTTTAAGAAAATCGTGTATCTCAAATAATAGTGAATGTGTTACCATGAATTCTGAAAATTAATTTTATACACAAAATGTGTATACACACATGCCATACACATTGTTGAATTAAGTACTATATCGTTTACATGATTAAAAAATTGACATATATAATAATAATTATCAGTGTTTGGAAACAGTAAAGGATAGAAAATTTGTAATATATATTTATTGATAATGCGAATTATACACTTTGTGTTAACAATCACTCAAATTGAGTTACTGATTCCATATTTTCTGGGGCGCTGCACTATTGTGCACATAATGAATTTTATCAAAAATCTGTAACTTCGCCATTTACTGATACATTTTTATCAAATTTTGTATTCTTAATGAAAAATAGTTAAAGTATAATGTGTACAATGAGAAACCACAGAATTATGAATAATTTATTTTAAAAAAAATAGAAATACAATTAGTTGCAAATGTTACATGCAGGAGATGTAAATCATTATTAAAACTAGTGCAAAAGAAGTTTAATTACTAATGTAATAATTACAATGATGAGTTGTACAATAAAAAATAAAAATGTGCACAAGAGCTAAACGAAAAAAAATTATGAATATAATTGTCCTGGAATGTTTCATCAACTGCGGTTATTTTAGATGTACAGTTCTGTTCAAATAAATCTGGGACAACTCGTGTATTGTGTCTTTCAATTTCACATGTGCACATAAATTTAGGACAAATTTTTTGTTGTTATAATTATGGCTTTTAATCTTTTTAACTATTAAGCCAGTTTCTTATCATTTCAGCAGTATGGATAGGACAATTATCGTCCTGAAATATAAAGTCGTTGGTAAGCACATGTTGGACCGTTGGAAGCATGACGTATTCTAAAATGTCTCTGTAGGCAATCACATTAAACCTACCACCAATCCGCCAGCATATTCCTAAATCTTATGAACTTATCCAAGCGCAAACATTAACTCCAAATCTTCCAAATATTCTTCTAAGTTTAATGTAACGAGCTCCCCGTGGTCTGTAGACCCTGATTTTACCATTATATGTCTGCTGAAAAGTTTTCTCGTGGCTATAAACAACGCTGTTCCAATAGTTTAAATCGTTGTTAATATGATTTAAGGCAAACAACAGTCGTGATTGTTTCTGTTCATTACTTAAATATGGCTTTCTTGCAGCCACACGGCACTTTAAATCAAATTTTAATTTCTTCTTCACGCTGTAACTCTGGAGGCGGGAAAATTTGTATTTATAACAACACTTCTGATGTAATCTAAGAGTAGCATATCGTCTTCACCAGTTGACTTTTTGTTCGACAGAAACGCAGTATAAATTTTATTGCGTTTTATAGACAGATAAACTAGCCTCCGTAGAAAAATTGGCTCAAACAAACCATCTAATAGTGAAAAGTTTAGTTTTTTTTTTAAATTTTAATAATGAGCTTAATCATATAATCATATCAAATTAATTAACATATTTTAAACAGCAAAAAGTTTTGACTAGTAGAAGGAGTAACTATTTCAGTACTATAAAATAAATTGCAAAAGTTAACGCAATATAGGTATATTTCATTGCAAAAATTAACACGCGGACGTTCTGCACTAGTAAGCGGAACGGCCAACTTTGAGAGTGTGTAACATAATTGTTAAAGCTTCTAAATCAAAAAATATTTGGTTAAACAAATCTTCAGTCCATATACTTTATTATAAAAGTAATTTGCATCATGTAGGATGATATTCCGCTTAGATGGAGTGCACTGTACGGAATTGACGTTTTTCATTTACGAATAAAACAGGCGACAGTCAAACATAGACAATTATGTTCTTGTTTATTCGCAGAGTCACATACGCCACCTAATTATCATCCGCATTAAACGGTCATTAGAAAAATGCAAAAAATCACGTAATTATACTATATTTCAATACTTTTCAACGATTTGTGTGAGACGTTAACATATCCAATGGCAATTTTTTCTAACGAGTAATAAATTCAATCATTTTCAAATTGTAGAAAATGGCGTTTCTATTATAGTTTTATACAATGTCTAGAACTTTATACAACAAAATGTGGAAATAAAATTTTCACACTCTGTTATAGTAATTTTTTACGTTTTTTACATAAGATGTAGAATTTTATACAACAAAGTGTGAAACTTTATTTTTAATTTAATTCAATTTAATTTCATTTGCCCAACAGATACATACATCCATTAACAGGACAAAAATACATGGTACAATACATGTGTGTGTTTTGTAATTAAACTTACCTACCCTAAGAATAGAAAATCCATGAAACTTTAAACTAACAAGCAAGACATTACACTAAATAATAAGTAATACATCATGTAAATCTAAAGACAATATTCTTCCAATAGCCGAGCCATGATACAATTATTAATATCACATGAATTTGAAATGGTATTAAATGTACGACACATAACAAATGGCGGTGATTTGACCAACACGTTAGTTTTAGCAGGCATTAAAGGAAAAGTAAAATTACTTCTGGACCATAAACGAGGTACATGCCATTTAATACTACACAATCAATATCATTATGGGTAAGACCAGCTTGAAGCCGTCTGACGTGGAGAAACTTAATCTCAAACTTCTCAAGAAGATAATCTTAATCAATTCCTCGTTCAGGATAACTACTTAAACTTTAAAGTACAGGAATTTTAAAAATCTACGTTGCACGCTTCAATAGCGTCAATCTGGTATTGATACATAGGAGACCAAACAGGCGAACCATACTCAAGTCGTGAACGAACAAAGGCAATATAAAGAGACTTTAAGGCAGCAATGTTATTAATTAACTACAGTTCCGAATGATGAACGCCAGGGATTTAAAGGAAGTTGAAATAATGTGACCTGCGTGAGCTAAGAATGATAGTGATAATACCTGTCATTAATATTAGTTAAACGAGTTATGGGAATACCATTCAATATGTAGTTGTAATTAACAGAACTACGTTTCCGTGTGTAAGATATAATTTTACATTTAGACATATTCAAGGTGATAGAATTGTTTACACACCATTCATGTACAACATCTAAATTGGCTTGTAGTGTACCACAATCACGACGAGAGACAATAGTACACCACAACTTTAGATTCTCAGCGAAGAAAACTTTTTCACATTTTACTCTACGAGCAAGGTCATTCACATGTAAATTAAACAACAGTGGACCTAAGTTAGAACCTTGGGGCACCCTGAGAAACCGTGGTAGACGACATTCTGAGTTCTGTTGGTCAAGTACGATGAGAAAAAGTGTAACAGTGGTTTACTGAACCCAAAGTCACTTAATTTACTAATCAGAATATTATGATCAATACGATCGAAAGCCTTTGACATGTCTGTATAGAGAACATCGACTTGTACTTGAGAGTCAAGAACATCAGAGAGATATTGTGTAAAATAGGTTAGATTAGAAACCGTGGAGCGCTTATCCATGAAACCATGCTGCCGAGGAGAGATATGATTCCTAGCAGCAGGAAATATGTGGAAATAGAATACCTTCTCAAAGATCTTTGCAAAATTTGATAAAACGGAAATAGGTCTGTAATTGGATAGAATAGCAGGATCCCCTTCTTTTAAAATAGGACAAACTTTAGCTATTTTCCACAATGTAGGAAGCACACATGTTTTTAAAGCTAAATTAAACAAAATTTGTAATGGTAATGCGAAAATAGGAGCACAGTTCCTGACGAAAAAGCTGGGTATGTGATCAGGGCCTGAAGTCATTGCATTTTTAAGAGTCTTGGCAGCTTTCTCAGTTTCATCACGAGATAGATCCTAAATGTTGAGAGATAATATATTAATCTCCTCCTCGTGAAGAATTGGCTCAGACGGTGGTGAGTATACACTGTTGAAATATTCAGCAAAGCCGTCAACTATTGACTGCGGATCTTCATACGTTATGTCATTAAAGTAAATCCTACCTGGAATGCGACTAGTACTTTTCTTTGACCGTACAAAGGACCAAAAACACTGTAAATTATTTGAAATAGTCTCCTCAGCTCTATGTACATATTTCTTATACTCTGCATTAATCATGGATTTACACTGAGCGCGTAGCAATTTGAAACGTTCATAGTCATTAACATTTCCAAATTTCTTAAAAGACTTATAAAGCTGCGCTTTAAGTGCAAGTGTATTTATTATTCAAGTAGACTTCATTTTAATTGATAATGTTGTTTACTTGTTACAAATTGCTAAATTGCATAAAATTATAAAGCAAAGTAGATCGCTTATCATATAGATCATTGTTGAATAATAATAAAATAAGAATGTCACAATCAAAAAAATTACTAGCACCAAACAAATCAACATTTTTTTTTAAATCAGAAACAGGTACATCCGGAGGTATGTAAATACAAAAAATTAGTAAATAACCAAAACTCAGTTTACATTTACAGCCAATGACATCAATGGCAGGTAGTACAGCAAACTTTACACTTACGAGAATTTATTGTAGTGCAAAAGTCAAATTTGTATGGAAGGTTTTATTCCAAAATGGAGCATTAATTTTGCCACAAACAAATGTAAACTTTTTTTAAGGTAGTGGTGGAAATATATATGAATTATTTTAAAAATTTTCAACAGTTAATAGTTTCTGCACCTCCATTTTATTCAATACTATGTAAAATCTCACTTTGTTATTTTACTCTGTGTAGGGGCAGATAATAAGAATCGTTTGAATTAGATGATTTTTATGCATAGTAGGGAAAAGCAAATTCGAGGTATCGTAATTTTTTAAAATGCATGGTTTTCGGAAGATATTTATCAGGTCATTACTAGCAACAGCAAAGTTTAATAAGTTCTAAAGAATTTTTATGACACAGTCGTTTCAGATTTACGACGACGATATGAATATGTAATACAAAACGTTCGGGATATTATGAGACATTAAAGGGGGTTGTCATAACCGCGGTTGCGAAACAATAACTTGATAAAATAAATCCCTGATATCAAAATTAATCCAATGAATGCAAATAGTATACACACAAAATAATTTCTACACTACGTGTTTCGTGTTAAGAGCAAAATAAAAATTAACGACGCCATCATAAAATTGTTGTGCTCCGCAGTAATTGTACATTTCTATGAAGTTCACTTTAACAGCCCAAACTGTTTACAAAGAATCGATGTTCGAAAGGATAAAAAACATAACGGCGGTATTGATTTCGTTTCTTTTGTGTTTCGGTAACTTCCTCCGAGCATGAAATAGGTGATCAAGGGCGGCCATCTGTTATATAAACACGACATGCTCTCATGACTTCGGGAGACTTTATCCTTTTGCTTGTTAATTGTATTCCGATAGTTTTGCATGTTGAAGTAGTTTCTTAGGAATTTTTTTCTGTTTATAAAGAACGAGATTAAAATTCGGGTGTAATTTGTGAGAAATAAATTAAAAGCCAGTGGTAAATTCGATTTTTAGTTTTTGTTAAACCACAATTCATTGTGTGCACTTTATTTCAGGGTATCCCGTAGAACGTTGTAGCAGTTAATATACTTTTCTTAATTTTTCTTCTGTGTACGTTTTGACAAGCTTTTAACCGACATCTGTGCAACTACATGTACTCCCGAGTTCCTTCACATAAAAGTCATTAATGAACAGAAAAAGAACGTAACAAGCGAAATGTTATCTGGCGATGATAAACGTCGCAGCTTTTGTTTGTGCGGAACATTAAAATAACAAATGTTTGGCCATACCTAATGCTCTAAAAATAGCTCCATTTGTTGGGCCTTTGTACCTAGTAATTATTGCGCGCATAGTTACTTGAAGATAATTAATTTTTTAGTTCTTTCTTTGGCCGTGATAAATTCGAAACCATTCTTTTTGCGAAAAGAGCTCTGAAACAATAACAAAGTAGGTTTAACGCGTGTACGTTATCATCGCTAAAATAAGCCATCAGTTCCTTTTACTAATGACCAAACTGCACTTGCGGAGGACGATATAAATCAAGTGATATACAAGGTGAAACAGCACAAGCTACGATTAGCATTTTTTCTGACCTCGGTTATTAACGGTATTCTACCGCATATAAATACGATCGATCGCCAGGGGGGCGAAATATATAGAATACTTGCCTACATATCTCCAGCTCGATCACATTTTCATTCGCATGCTTGAATAAACAAAGCTCACATAAATACTAGCAGGTAATTGAAAATTATTGTATTAAAATTTATCATGTGCGATTTATTTATTTATTACTGACAAGGGCTGCAGAGTTGCAACTTTCATAAGCAATTTAAATGTTCTTTGCAAGGTGAACTAATTCGTTTCGACTCGTGGAAACAAAGAACCCGTTTTTAACTTGCACTCTCATCGCAACAATCAGTTTTTAGCGAACAAAGCTTATCGCCGTTTTCAAAAGTCATTCCGCTTTCGTTTAATCTCATTAGGTGGAGATTTTAAAAAGTGAAATAATCAAGGACATGCAACTCACGAAATAACATGTTATAAAAACAATCGAAATACATTTTAGTTACAATATTTGCTGAATACAACGACATTTTTTTTGTCGAATACTGTACTTTATGGTGTCATTTAAGTTTTGTCCGATGCTATAAGTATATTTTTTACAATACACCACATAAAAATTCAATAAAAACTAATTTATGCGTTTGTTGCACACGAAGTCTTCCCATTAATAACAACCCACTCGCGAATTTTTGGCAGCGCGTTTTTTTTATGTCAGGTTAAGCCAAACTCTCAATAGGATTAAAAGTTTGCTAGAACCATGACACGTTTTTTTACCTGGCACTTTACGTACGTATACCATAATGGGAAACCTCTGTCTCTACTACAAAAATATGTGGGCGTAAAAAAACCTGTGTGGTATTCGCGTATAGGTATACTGCCCACACCTAAACGCGATTTTTTATGTCACGTTGTTTCACGTTTCAATTTACAATCGAGCTGTCGTAAACATGTACCTAACAGTACTTTTTTTCTTGGCTTGGATAAATTTAGCGCCATGTGTGTTAGAATCTTTAATTTACTGCTTTGTTTAGCCCGGAAATATAATGTCGGTCAAATGTATTGCCTAAATTCATTATCGTTAATCTGCAAGGCGTTTTCTTTGATAGTTTCTTCTGGTTAGCTTTAGAGGTGAACGTACACATTTATGTTTTTCTACTCCTTGGCGTGTGATAAAATACAAGATGGAGGCAAATTACGCCGAAGAATTTATAACTAGTAGCGCCCTAAACTACAAAGAAATCGAAAACGTTTGTACCAATTTACATAAATAAGCAATATTCGCTTTTGTTGGAATAATGAGCAGTGCAGGCGAGATTTATGAGAACGTTTACACATACCAATGATATATGGTATATCCCAATTAAATTAATTAAACGCACTGGCAGGTCGTAATAACGTTTCACTATTTATTCAAATAGACTGGAAAAACTCGATCTATTTATCGCAAGTTGTAGATTGAAAATCAAATTTATACGGACATTGTCTGATAGGGTTTGAAATAATTGGTATTCAAGACTTTCCATTTATGTATTTTTTTTGCCAGAGTGTGTTTAGAGCTAATATAAATCTTGAAACGAAATATTTTGAGCTTTCGATTCAGTTGTTCCAATTTAAAAACGAAATGTTTATAGCTCGCTAACTAAGTAATTCATCAAGACATCAACGTTTGAAACGACAGTTGTGGCTATAAACCAACGTTTCCAATTAAAAATTGAAGGCAATCCTACGAACCGGTTAAATGTGACAACATATTTTCCGGTGTGCCTCTGTTAATTTTGACGTTAAATCTATTTGGGTTTATCTTTTTAATTTACAGACGAATTATTCTTAGACATAAACAAAGCACAATTTGATGAATTACAGAATTTCCCTAAACAAATTAATTCTTTTCGTGAAATCAGTTGTTTGAAGCACGAGCCACTTTGTTAATTACATTGCCTGCATGTGCAATTAATTCAAACAACAGAGATGGGTGCGTTGTAACTGCAGGGTTTATTAATTATCAAAATGCAAAAGAATACGATCATTATAACGTACAGTTTCAAACAAATTCTTAGTAATCACCATAATTTAATTACGCGCAACTGCATAATATGATTAAAAATATAAAAATCAATAGAATAATGCGCTTAACTAATTTAGTAGTAAATAACTCCATCAACAGACGTATTAGCTTCTTGCGAGCGAACATGGTGAGACATGATTATTTTTTGACGTGTTCCTTCATATATGCATACTAAGAGCTTAGAAGCGCTTATAACGGTTAAATTACGGCCTTAATATGCAAGTGTCTTTCCGACGACGTAAGAAAATGTACCGCTAAAATAGGAAGTGGCTTTAGTACTTAGCCTCACCAACCAACAACATGACCTGCCGATGCTTAACGTTAAAGCAAGCACGGAAAGGAAGTCCCACTTTAATATTCAGAATCTGTTGATTTTAAAACTGGTTCTTAATCTCTCGTTCTCAAATTTTAATGAACGTACAATTTTGTTTCAGTTTAAAAATAATGCCTTGGCAAAGCTTTTAGAATTATTACGGAAGCATTTCAAAGCTCTAAAGTATTTGACAACAGAGTGATTTATCGTAGGCTATTTAAATCTCGACAAAAAACTTGTGCTAACGACTTCAGGTATAAATTGAAAGCATGAAATTTACATGCGTTGCATGCAACTGAGGTAATAATGCAAGTAACTGTTGGCGACGTAGTTAGAAGTCAAATTAAATATTAAAAACGTTATGTACTTAATAAAAACATTGCGATTAAAAATTATTTATTTAGATTTCTACGATTGAGATAAAACGGCAATTAATTAAATAAACTGCCGAGGTGTATAAAACTTCATGAAGTGGATTAAACTAAATAGGGTAATGTATTCTTTATCTTTTCTTTTGGCTTTCACATTTTCCAACACGCCTGAAAAGGTTCGACTACCGTAGATAGAGGTCTTTTTGATTAGTGCCTTTACGTCAATTCGCCAATTAAGGATCACCACTTTCAGTAATCAAATAAAATTCCGTTATTTGCTGATAGAAAATTAATCGCTGTTAATCTAGGAGGAATTTCGTCTTCTGAATTTTCACTTTTACATTAGTAATTGTAACTGAAGACTCGACTTCCAGGGTCATGGTCTCTCCAATCAAGGTTTTTACCGACGTTGTCAACGAGAGACCGAATGACCATGAACTCTTTGTCATAATCAAAGAGAGTTCGGCCACCATTTAGGCAAAGCGATTGCAAGTGCATATTTCGGAGTACGATGAGCTGTGAACAGCACTTTCGCGTCTCAAAAATCTGTAACTTTTTCATTTACTGTCTAATGTTAATGAAATTTGGTATGTTGATCAAGAAAACCATAGGCTTTATGTCTGTGAAATAATTTTTTCAAATTCTTGTTTATTTATTTATTACACACATTAGGTTTATATAATTATAATCGTTTTTGCACACATCATCAGATGTTATAATTAAAATGCAAATCAAATTTATACAGAAAAGTGGAAAGTACTAATACAGCAAGTAGATATTGTATATGTTTATTGAAAAATATTTATCACAAATAAAGTACATACATATACATTACAGAATCTGAGTGATATGGAAAATTATTATAGTTATGTGATATAAAGCAATAACAATATCATTCGAACTGTTGCAGAGCTTCTTTATAAAGTTCCACTACTTTTTTTACCGAAGGTATTCTTAAACTTGATATGTACGGATCTGATGTAGAAAGCAAAGTGCGGAAAACGTCTTCGTTAGTGGCAGATCGTGAACATTTTCTGGCATGGTGCAATCTGTAATCTTTGCAATTTTTATTTCGACACTGCTGTGCATCTTCAGAAAGTTGTCCAAGCGGCAAAATTGTGTGATATAGAATAATATTCGCTCCGTGAATTAAAATTTTATGAACAGATGAAGGCATATAATACCATTTGTATTTGCTTACAAACAATTCTGCGGTCTTAAAAGCATAGTCTCCAAACTTCTCTGCGTTGATTGGTTGTCCACATGCCATAGTTTGCAAAATAATGTAAAATCTCTTTATAAGCTCTTATCAACTCTAGTAATGGGAGATGTACATTCGGGAGTTGCAAAAAATCTTCTTGCAGTGTTACTATCATTACTGTTCCCGCTACCTTGTCGAGGTTTGTCGATAATTAAACCCATTTTATTGCGAAATCTTTCCCGGACACGATGTTTTTTAATTTGTTTTTCTCGCTTATGTTCTTCAGTAGTTGCTGACCATTTTTCAAATACTAAATTATATGAAATGTGTAGAATAAATTCCAAGCACGTAACTTACACAGAGCAAATTTGAAAGTCTCTTCTCTTTCTATTCTCGGTTCGACACGTTCAAGATCATTCCTTTTTTTTGGGTTTATTTAGCCAGACAAACATTGCATGTAGAACTAGATGGTGTATTTGTTAATACCTGTGTAACTTCTCCGTCAATCATCGTCAGAAAAAGTTCATGTGTTACGGATACTTCTTTTCCTCTTATCTGAATAGATTTCGGTGCTAAACGAACGAATTTAGGACTCTATTTCATTGACAAGTCTTCTCGTGTTCTCTAGCATTTCTTTAGAAAACTCTAGTACAAAATCGTACTGATGATGGGGCTGTGTTTTGCCATGTAATTTTTTTGGACACTTTGTTGATTAGTCGGAGTGGAACGCAAGAAAAAATGAACAAGTTTGTATTAGGTATTAACGTGCTTTCACCAGAAAGTATTTGTTTATACTGACTTTGACCTGAGGAACCATCACAACCCCACTTGCTATATAAAATAAATTGATTCGCTGAGGTTAGATATAACCTTGATAACGTTGGTTGATAAACCAACGATTTTATGTTTACCACTCGTGTTACAGTCTGGTGTAATAATGCCTGAAATTTCACTTTTGCCATTGTATCAGTTGTTTCAATATGTGATTTACTTGGATAGCATGCCACTTTTGCTTCTGCAAGTTGTTTAAATGGAGGAAATTAGTTACATCCCTTTTCAGTCATACAGTTTCTAAGGTATTGGTACTGATTCTTAAATAAACCTAAATCAATTCAAATAGCCAAACTTTCGCCTGACGTATAAGGAATAATAGAAGCGTTTTCATTTTCAGTCATTTTCAATCATCTTTTGATGAATGAAGTCCTTCAACTCTGATGACGCAGTTTCAATTGCATTAGCTTCACCAATAGTACGCAATCCTTGAACATATGAAAAATAAAGTGAATCGAATCCTGTTTCACGAAATAGTTTCGTTGCTTTTCTTTTTTTGGTTTTATCAGATGACTCTTCATAACTTTTGCAGGATCTCCCTCGTTTGCCCCCTGATGACGAACCAGGTTCCTCCAATTCATCCAAATGAATAGAAAATTCACCATTAAGCCAGAGACTTCATTATCCTTTAAAAATCTGTGTTTAATTCTTTGAGCACTCTTCCATCTCTCTCGGAAACTTGGCAATAAAGTTTATGTATGTTCGCA
This sequence comes from Serrognathus titanus, assembly GCA_039766575.1. Taxonomy (NCBI): domain Eukaryota; kingdom Metazoa; phylum Arthropoda; class Insecta; order Coleoptera; family Lucanidae; genus Serrognathus; species Serrognathus titanus. The sequence continues at coordinate 6,346,023 of CM077911.1, forward strand.
TGTTAAATTCGTATCGGATAGTGAAAATTTAGATTTGATGTAGTTTTCAGCTGTGGATGTGTGTTTGCCATGTTCAATAAACGCAACACTTAAATCACGTCTACTAATAGTACTGTGTTCATCGTTAATATAAAACCAGAAAAAAAATATAAAAACATATTTTTCCTTAATATCATACACAAGTACAAACCCGCGTGATTGGTGATGTGCTGGAAAAACAAATAGGATGGTTTTTTGATAATTTATAAATATTATTACCTTTTCAATGGTTTTGTGTGTCTTTTATCGAGTTTTATGGTTAAAAACAAAATACCAGTAGCTACAGTGAAATATAGGTAACCATCTTTCAACCTATTTTTTGACGTTAGGTGCAAAAGTTTTCTCCTGTCTCACTTAGAGGACTATTTTTGCTATTATTTCCACCCAAGAACTTCACACCGGCAAATTCCGATAACTGTTAAATCTTTAAGCGAAGTTTCAAAATGGCAAATTAAACATACCTATGTTTATGTTTTCTTATTTAACAAACTAATAAAAACTTTACATATCTGTATAGTTGCTTTAATACTATGAGATATGCTCTTTCCAATGATACATAACACTTCATATTAATTGCGTCATAAGTACGTAATTGTTTATTTAAAATGAGGTTCAAAGTAGCCGCTTTTTCAATCGCATCGAGCTCCGAAATTCTCAGTCTTACAACTAATCCCAGTGAACGTTTTAATAACTTTTCTAACTGGATTACAAAACTTTAATTCATTGGGTATTAGGAAATTTATCTTGCAGATCGCAATGCAGATTTTCTTTTTTGTTATTTTTGAGACGATAACGTTACTCTGGGCCGCTCCGGCATTGTACGCGCCGGCCTTAAAGCTACAGACATAAAAATCTGGAGTTAATTCTAATACTTTTTCAAATTATTTACGGTGTTCCCTCGCGTCCTTCCCTTTTTAGTGTTAAAATAAACCGAGTTAGGGCGTTTAACTTTAAAAACTGTTAATGTTGTCTTCAGACATTTTAATCCTTGCGATAGTACTTCCATCTTTCAAGGAATTATTATCCAGGGAAAGAGAGAGACTTAACTTCTGATGTAGTTTGTATCCTTAAAGGAATTAATATTATCCAGAATGTGTCAAGCATTTCTATCCTTAAAAAGAAGTTAGTGTTATCCAGAAACTTAAAGAAGGAGTTAGTATTATCCCAAAAATGAAAGAATCTTACTGTTGGGTTGCACTTGTATCTTAACTTAAATTTTGAATACTCCAAAGAGAGGAGTGCACTTTTTTTGAATATTACATATTTTATTACATTACAACTTTTCAGGTAAAATTTATCCAGATTGTAACACTGATTACGAGGGTAACAATTTTCTCCAAAAAATTTTTGTATGCACTTTTGAACTCACTGGCATCTTTGAATATGTAACAAACGATATCGTACTCGATTTATTTTAAGTTGGCTGGATGTGCCTTGTAACAGGTGTTTACAGATCGATTAGGTTGACCCACATATTCTTAATTACAGCTTTTTGTCAATAAGAGCAACTTTAAGTAAATACTTTTCGAGGACTTTACTAGTATCCTTGTTGAAAACATCGCAAGCATTTTCCAAGTATAACTTTAGTTTCATCAAAAAAGTTTCGATTAGGTATATACTTCAGAATAATCTATATCTTTCCGTTCCGATTAAATATGATTTATTCTGTTATTATATTTTCTATATTGTTTTTTGTTTGGTTGATACTGTTCTGGTTATAGCTCTAATTAAAAAGAATCAGAAGAAAGATCATAAGATCCTAAAAAGTATTGTTACTGTTGGAATAAATTTTTATTGAATATTAAAATCGTAAAAGTGTTTCAATTATACGCTACACGAAAGCAAAATGAATACCGATAAACTTTCATCACAAGAAAGAAAAATTTGACGAGCAACAACACAATACGTTCCTTTACATGTAAAGCCTTTGTGCGTTCAGGGAAAAAAAAAGCTGTAAAATATAAAATACGGGGCTCGATATTAACCTGAAAAGAGAAAGAAGTCATTCACAGGGCTGCTGGCTGCGATTGTGTGTGTGTGTGTGTACGCCCGGAAGAAAGCCCCGATATTATCAACCGCGTCGAAAATATTACGCACGCAGTTTTCACGAAATGAAAATCTTTTTTTATTAAAAAAAATTACGGCGGGTGTTTCTGCCAAGTTTACAAGCTTTTGCATACGAATGGACGAATTTCAACAAACATCGTGATAATCGACTGCTGCTTGTCCGAGCTTGGAATATTTAAAAAGATCACCTTATCACACTATGTTGAGACCTGTATCGTATATATTTTAAAGAATTTGGAAAATCATTATGAGATCAAGCTATAAAGCTAAAAAGGCCTCTAAAAAAATTTTCTAATCTGACTTTGAAATGTGTGCAATTCAAAGCAAGCGCCCCATGATTTTTATTGCCTTGCGAATGAGAATTCTACTAACACGTTTCGCGTCTAGACAAAGAAGCATATGACAAAGCGTTTTCCTATATCAACAAAAAGCAATAATGTGGAGATTCATTGAAATCGATATTTACTCTTTTGGATAAGCTCGGAGGGATCGGGCGAGATATTTCATTTAAACCCGATAAGGATAAGCGACAACTGAACCAATATTTATAAAATACTTCAGAGTCTCGATTGGTATATAACGGAAAAAACTGCGAGACAACTTTTCAAAGAAAACTTATTAACTCTTCTCTTATACGCCCGGAAGATGATACATCGATAAGATTGGCCCTGTTCGAAAGAGGAAGTAATTTTAGATACATTTTCCGTGATTCCACTAGACCCACTTTACGTGTTTATGGGTAACAAAACGGCCAGAGATGATAATTAATTCGTGAGCTTTCCAACTATAATTTTGATAGACTAAAAGTAAGCCCTTGTTGCAAAGCCAGTTAATTAACAACACAATATTAAATTTTAAAAATTGTTGTACTTTGCAGTTGCGTGTCTTGGCTATTATTTCCCGATATCAACGATCGATTAGCAACAAGAAGATTCTACATCCAAGGGCGACGCACCTCAACTTATTAATATTTATGATAAACAGAAATTGTTAATTATAAATGACGTGCAGTGTTTAAAATATTTTTGTGGTCAACGAACAGCAGTGCTTTGCGTTTCCATAATCAATACAACATAAGTCATTAGACAGGTCATTAATTGAAAGTAAAAAAAGTTGCAAACAAGTTATACGCACGCACGTTTTCAGCTTTATGTTATACCGGACGTATCAAATTCGCAAACACACTCACAGAATTTATTCTAACAGTATTCATGTTATTATTAATCAAAATTCAAATTATTTTGAGTGTCAATTAAATAATATAGGAGTTATTTAACACTGAAGAGAAAACGCTGTGATTCTTCTTAACTCTCAGCATCAAGTTAAACGAATTCTTCTTGATCTTTTGTAAACATCAATTCTGAACTATCTATTAAAAATTAAAAATATAGTTCGTAATATATAAAATTCTTATATTTCAAAGTTAAAAGTATCAAGGCTCTATTTATTTTGCTCTAAAGCTGCAATTAGTTCTGGCTTTACTTTTAAACTAATAATTGCAAAAGTTTGTTAATTCATGGGAAAGTAAGCAACTCGCCAGTGTTTCGTCTTATAAATTTCCAGCTAGGAAGTAACTTTAATATCGGCGAATTTATCCGAAGGAAAATGTGTTTACTCTATGAAGTTTTTCTCTTTGCGTTCCACATTTTTAAGTCAACTTTCCTATGCAATTAATAAGCAATATTGAAAGCAACAACAAACACTTCGTGGGTATTTTATTTAGAAACGAACTTTTTGATCCCGGTATAAAAATTCATTTACCTTCCGTAACTTCTTCTAAATGAGAATTTAATTATAGTTGTAAAAATCCTTAATCTAACCCATTCAAATCAGCGAACTAATCTGAATAAGTTAAATCCTCTTTTAATTTGCCTCATAGTCGGATTACCTCCCCTATAGGAGCCGTACACTTGTGACTGCAGTCTTTAGATGTCAAGAAAATAAACAGGTTTTCGCAATTTTCCAGGTACTTGTGACATTCGAGATATTTATACTGTTGCGAAATAAAACAAAAAAAATACAGCAGCACGTATCTTCTTCCCTCTTTTTTTCTCATATAACACAACTTTCGAAGTAAGAACTCCCTTTTTATTATAAGCTTGATGTTATAACGATATTAAGTTCTTTGGTTCTGTATTTACCTCTCCCGGTTCTTTTGTATTTGTACAATAGACATTCCAGAACTTGTTACATAATATTTTCTTGGTGAGTTTCTATCATCATCACAATTATTTTCACGCTTTTTCTCTTACTTTCAAACTATCAAAACCATTTTGTTTTCTACATCATTATCTCATTCCTGATGTGTTCTTCTCATTCTCTACTTAATGAGTATTCTAGCAATGTATTGTGTGTCAACTTTTATTTCATTAATAAAACCAAGCAAACTATAGCTAGTATAATATCCATTCACTACGTTTTTGCATTCTAGTACGTCAAGTTTTTTTTTTTTCGTCATGTTACGTGCATGTATTTTGAAGGTAGTCAAAATCTACATTAGGAGAATCTGATTCAGAATCAGAAATTGATGATGAATCAGATTTTTCTATGGCATCAATGGAAGGGAAATAGGGAACATTTAATTTCGCATCAAAATTTTATAGTGTAGAAAACGCATGACAATGCGCGACACTTGATTACTCTCACACGTTGAGTGGTGAGATTTTGTTCAAAAAATCACTGTTTTGGTTCGTAGAATCAGGCATGGAGTTAGATTATACACTTTCAATATCTATACAAAAGTTTGTCTCATAATTTCGACTCCTTCAATTCGGGGCAATTTCTTAAAGTTAAATTGTTGTTTCTATCGCGACTCAGCAACAAAAAAAAGTTTAATTTGGATGGACCTGATGGCTTCAATATTATTTTCATGATGTAAGGTTGGAAGAACGAGTCTTATCACGTCGTCATAGCTGAGTCGGATCAGTAATGGTTTGGGCGGTGATTTCAAGTCGAGGACAAGTGGGGCTAGAAATTCTGGAAGGGAAAAGAAGGAAAAGCACCTAGACTTGCTCCAGAGACAAGTTAAAACATTGCAGCGTTATTTCCCGATCAACAATGGACATTTCAGCACGACAATGCGCCAATTCACACGGCAAGAATAATCAATACATGGTTGAATGAGAACAATATCGACGTTCTGGAGTGGCCCGCTCTTTCCCCCGACTTGAATATCATAGAAAATTTATGGGGTTGGATGACCAAAAAAGTCTATGGGGAAGGACGACAGTTCAACACCAGAGAGAAACTAATGGTAGCCATAAGAACATCCCGGGAAGCAATTCTAATCAATTTATTAAATAGTTTATTTAATTCATTACCTCATCGCTTGTTAGCCGTTATTGAGAAACGAGGAAGTCATACTCGATATTAGAATAAATATTAGTAGATTTATTAATTTTTAAGTTTTATTTAATGTGAGAGTAATCAAGTGTCGCTTAGGAAATAACCATCGTACTGGAAAAAAATTCTCAAAAGTTGGTTCTTGAAATTTTTCATTCAAACTGGTGCCTAAACTTATTGAAAATGCCTAATTCAACTATCTTGCTAGTCCTAATAACCAAAACGTTGGTTTATTAAAAGAATGGCGTCAACTGTGGAGTGAGAGTAATCAAGTGTCGCGCACTGTATATCTGTAAAACTTATAAGTAGACTGCGACGATCCTTTTAGCAGTCAAAACGAATATGCACAAATATAAACAGATTTGCAGAATTCTAGTGTTGGCAGAAGAATCTGATGGTGTGCGTATTGGAGGAGGTAGTGAAAGTAGACAGAATTTTAAATGAGATCTAGCTTATGGTCTTCTCGGGAAAAATTAACCCCAGACATCATTAGTGCTGAAATTTTTGGCTTTCAGAAATATGTAGTGTTTCGCTGTGACAGAGGTCTCCAGGATGGTCATGTTGTTCGTGGAGGAGGTGTATTAATTGCGTGTAAAAATAACATCGTGGTAGATCTTTTGGATTTATCTATGTTAATAAACGCTCTGCCTAATATTGATATTGTAGGCTGCAAATGTACAGTAAATTTTAGTACTTTGTTTATTTTCGTATTGTATATCCCGCACACGCCAGCGTGTAATGATCTTGAAGTATTATGTGATTATTTTGAGCAATTACATACATGTACAACTAAACTAATTATTTCAGGTGATTTCAATATACCTAACTTTATTAATAATTCTGTAAACGATGCGCAAAGCTCTTTACTTCTCAACTTTCTTAATTTTATGAATATGTCTCAATATAATAGTACGCCAAATAACAATGGGAAATTACTAGATTTGGTCTTAGCTAATGTTGAATGTAAGGTTCAACGGGAATTGATACCTTTGGTTCAAGAAGATTTATTTCATCCGGCACTTGCTATTGAATTTAAAATAATATCTGTTCAAACCGCTTCATTCCAAACTAATATGGCATCCAGATCATATAACTTTCGTAAAGCTAACTTTCCGTCCTTATATAATGCTTTATTACAATGCGATTGGTCTGCTTTGGAAAAACATAATGATGTCGGTTCTGCTTGTGGGGAATTTTATACAATCCTATATAGTGTTCTCGATGAGCATGTTCCTTTGTTTCAATCTAGGAAATCTGATTTTCCTCCTTGGTTTTCGAGAGACATTATTGCTAAAATTAAGTTGAAACATGCTTATTATAAAAAATATAAAAACAGTTATTCAGTATTTCATTATGATGAATTTAAGCGTATTAGAGCTTCGGTTAAAGCAGACATAAAAGCTTCTTATAAATTATACCTTTCAAATATCGAGCGTTCATTTGTGAGCAATCCACGTGCCTTTTGGTCATACATTCAAAAGAAAAAGGGTAGCTCTCGCATTCCTGGTTCAATGAGGATGAATAACTTGAATATTGTTGAACCACAGAGTATTGTTGACTCTTTTGCCGATTATTTCAGTTCCGTATATTCTGATGACGACTCAGATCTTAATGTTGTCAACAATTTTAATGCCACGACCATAAATATAAATAAAATTTCTGATTCTCAGATTCTATCTGCAATTAAAAAATTAAAGAATAAAAGTACTGCAGGGCTTGACTAAATTCCTTGTTTCTTAATAAAAGACTGTAGCATAGTGTTCTCCAAGCCCCTTTCAATTTTGTTTAACCTCTCTCTGGAAAACTCCTGCTTTCCGGATATCTGGAAACTTAATAAGGTTTGTCCTGTATTAAAATCTGGCGATACCACATTAATTTCTAATTACCGGCCTATTACTATTCTTTCTAGCTTTGCTAAAGTATTTGAAATCGTATTATACGACCAAATATATCCTACTGTAAAAAACTTTATTTCACCTCTTCAGCATGGCTTCACTGAAAAACGGTCCACTGTCACTAATCTAGGTTCTTTCTCCCAATATATATCTGAAATTGTTGATAAACGTGGCCAGGTTGATGTCATCTACACTGACTTCAGCAAAGCCTTCGACCGCATTAGTCACCGTATACTGTTGAATAAATTATCTGAATTCGGTTTTCACAAAAATCTTCTGGACTTTTTCAGGTCTTATCTCGACAACCGGTCCCAATACGTTTATTACAACGGTTTTCACTCTCATTACTATGGGGCAGTATCAGGTGTTCCTCAAGGTTCGAACTTGGGTCCGCTTCTATTTGCCTTGTATATAAATGATTTGTGTGAAACTGTAAACTGTAGAGTACTACTATTTGCTGATGATGCTAAATTCTTCAATTCCATTACCTCTTTTGATGACTGCCGTCGACTTCAAGAAAACATTAAATCGGTCGTGCAATGGTCTGCCGATAATAACCTTCAACTCAATATCGAAAAATGTCGTGTCATGTCGTTTTCTAGATGTAAAAATAAATATCTATTTGATTATAAAATTGATCATCTTTCTATTACTCGTGTTAGCGAAATTAAGGACCTAGGGGTAATCTTTGATTCAGAAATCACTTTTTCTCCACATATTCGATCCCTTGTTATCATTGGAGTGAAACTTCTTGGCTTCATCATAAGAAATTGCAGGTCTTTCTCTGATATTAATGCCTTAAAATCTCTGTATTACTCTTTAATTCGTACAAGGTTTGAGTATTGTGTGCTTATTTGGTTCCCTATTTATGACTGCCATTCGGCTGTTTTAGAAAATATCCAGCGTAAATTTCTAAAGTTTTTATGGTTCAAGAATTATAAAGAATATCCTGCAAGGGGCTTTGATCACAATCAGCTACTATCAACTTTTGCAATCCCAGCCCTTAATACCCGTAGGAATTGTATAGCAGTTACATTCTTATATAAATTGGTACACAATCAAATTGATTGTCAATACTTGCTAAACAAATTACATTTTCTGGTTCCCAGAGCTGCAGCTAGAGATTCTCTTACGTTTTATATATCCACGCCGAGAACTAATATTTTAATGAGATCTCCGATTTATTTATTATGTTCTACTTATAATAACTTTTGTTCGACAGGCGACATATTTTTTGATATCCTATCTGTATTACTTGATTTAGTTATTAAGTCTTGATGTTAGCTAGGTTGCTTTAGTGTAGTTTAGTTTTAGTTTTAGTATAATTTTTGCCCTCAACTCTTTTTGCTTTTTGGGATTACAATTCATTGTGCTTAACAAAGTTTTTAACTGTTTGTAGAGTTAATACATGCCTGTTTAGTTAGTTTTTTCGATAGATTTTTGATCGCCTTAATTTAATGATTAACTTCTATTTATTTCTTATTTCATAGTTTTAGTGCTTAATTATTTGTAAGTTTTCTGCGTTTTGAATTTAGTTAGTTATTTTTATATGATGCTTACTTTTAATTTGACTTTTTTTTTTTAATCACACTTCATTGTTTTTACGTTTGCCTTGTAATTGGAATTTATTTCTGTTGGGCAATTAATAAATATTATTATTATTATTATTATTAAAAATGATAAGATATTTTACATAAATATGGCGATGGAAAAGGTTCTAAGACACCAGCAACAGCAAGAAGATCCTGTTATTTAAAACCCCTTCATATAATGCTTTTGCGCCATCTACAGCGCACCTCTACACCATTGCCAGGCACCAAACTCGAATCCCCTTCAGAAATTCATAGCGGCCTCGAGTATTCACCCCTTCTGCGACTGCCGCGAGCCCTATAATAACACCGTCCAGGGCCTGAGAACGACAGTTCTTCGGTCTGAACGAGTCCGAAAAAAACTCCTGGGTGAACAAGCCATCCTCACGGGTTGCACAAGCCGATACACCTCTCCAACCGCTGCACAAGTAACAAGATCCATTTAGCCACACCACTGTGCACAAGATTCTATGAAAACACAAACAAACATTCTATCATTATTGTTTATTATCATATCTGGAGTCACATTTGTTAATAAAGAAACACTTCTTCGCTTTGTGGCACGATTGTTGACTAAGAACACGCAAACAACACACCTCACCCCAAACCATCTCAATGAAAAAAATAATTAATCATTAAACGTTTGTTCGAAACGATATTTCTCGTTTTCATGGAACACTTTGTACTGCACAATTGAACTGGCTATATTGGCAGTGGCAGTTTTCAAAAACGTAACCACAAAATTAAAATCGAACGTCAATCAAATTTCTGACAAGTGTATTTTATTGTGGTACCAACAAAAATGTCACCCTAACACGGCCTACTCTGAATGCAAAAAGATCATGAACAGAGTATATGATCCGCAATATTTTTAATAAAGTCGATTTGATCTCTGCAACTTATCCGAATTTAATTTCCTCGCCGAAGAAGAAGAAGCATCGAACATAAAAAAAGAGAAAACTCGGCAACTCCTACACATTATTTAGCGAGGAAATTACGTCGCCATGTTTTCCTAACATCCCGAGAAATATCCAAACGCCAGGCGATTAAAATGCCGACCACATTAAAAGCCTCGCTCAGTTTTGCTTTTAAGTATTTCGAAACTAGTTTTCTTTTTTTCGTCCATAAACAGAGATGCGATTGCCACGAAACCGCATTGGGTCAACGCCTGTCATTAGAGCTTTTATCAGAATGGACCAAAAAAATCTGGTTATGTTAATACGCATACGCTTGTACACTCCTTGTTTACGATTTAGTGATAAAAATTATGTTTGGTAATGAATACTTAAAATTAAAGAAATCATCTTGTTTCTCTTGTTAATTAAAATAACACAGAACATAACAAAGGCCTCTGACTATATACATTTTAGTAGTTCATGGATCATCAAAGCGGAATTTATTAGAGTTGTACAAAGAAATTAAATTGTCGCCGACTAAATAATCATGTAGGAATTTGGCGCCCAGGAAAAATAAAATAGAAATTAATGATACGTGCAGGATGCAAAAAAAAATACGAACGAAGCGCGAATAAGGGAAACGCGAATGACGGGAAAAAAGGAAGTCGTTTCGCGCCGAGACGTTTGAGAGAACGCCTGGAAAAAACAAACTAATTTATTCCCACGTGAAAATCTCAATATTTCGTTCTCCCCGCCCTGCAATTTAATAAATTATTTTTAAGCTTGGCGCGCAGCTTCCGTGTTCATTAGTAGAAGCGAATTTGAACGAGTTTTCCTGGGCAATAGCAACACGAACGAAAATTGGATATATTAGTTGGTTTTAAGCAAATCCTAAAATGCAGTCAATAAAATAATATTTTGCTATTACTCCTTAAATTAAATTAATTACCAAATTAATCATCATTTTACGTGTATCGTAAGACCAAAGCACAGAAAAGACAAAGAACTTAGACACAATTAACTAATTAAAGTTTAATTAGAGAAATCGACTACATGTAGCTTGGCTTCGAGGGTTTTTCCTCCCTCCGTCGTTTCGTAAGTTTCGTAACTGATTTAAACCGCGTAAGCCAAATATTAAAGAGCCGAGTAACTAACATTAATTTCCTTTATGACCTTAAGAAAGCACCGCCCTTTTAACAAGATTGTTAAAGCCAACAACCCTTGCAGAATCTGTTATAAATTGCAGCGCACACTATTAACCCCCCTCGTGGTATTCGCAACAACTAACATCGGTATTTATTTGTTTGTAATCTCCCGCATACGGGGTACGTGAGCGTCCAATGTAATCCTTATGATGCCTTCACAAAGAACGCCATCCCTTCGGTTTATCAATTATTCCTTTCTCCGTGAAATTACTAGGGTTATCTCTTCGCTTTTCTTGTTTATCTAGCCTAGTGTATTTATCTTCAGCGCCTTTGTTGGAGCTTTCGGTCGTGAGGAAATGGTGGGTTGGAAATTTTCCTCACAAAAGACATAACTGTTAATGGGCTAAATCGTTGCATGCCCAAACAAATTACTTAAAGATCAGAAATGTTATAAAGGGATCATGTTGTACACTCACTTATGTTAATTTATCTACATTCCGGTGCTACATTTATACGTTGAGTTAAAATTACACTACGAGGAAAATTTCGGTAAATAAATCAATAATAATTCGTTTCCAGCTCACGAGCGAATTACTTTTTTAAATTGATACAAACATTTTAGAAAAAGCACCCCCGCGAGAATTATTTCATTCCGTTCCTAAATTAATTTCGAAAGACAAGATATGTTTTCCGCGCGCGCGCTCGAATTTATTCCTCTGCGTTTTTTTGATTCCGTTAAAAGAGGCCGTCTCATACTTTTTCATTAAAAAAAAAAAAAAAGAAAACGTGATGAGCTTAGCGCCATTTTCTGAATCATACGTCTGAAGCAGGTTTACGCAATAATTTATTATAAGGGGGGAAAATGAAGTTATTGTGGCGGCAACCCTAGCCCCGGTCCATTTTAAGGTTACGTCCACATTTGTATTCATATGAGTTTACGCCTGTGATTTAGCTCGATGTTACTGTTAAATTATTCCGTTTTTTCCCTAACAAAGGAATTACTATTTGTGTATATTTTTATGTGTACCGCGTAGAATATTTTAATGAAGCATAATAATAATCCTGGGACATGGAAAAAAATAATTTTCTTTATTAAAGTCCAAACACAATGATAACTGAGGTCATTGTTTGAAACGTAACCTACTTATTATCGAATGAGCATTCGGAATTCAAATATTGAATATTCCTGGCAATAACAGGACAAAACGACTGAATGAACAAGCTTCTAATCATTAATGTATTAGATGATTGTAACTTAGGGCTTTGCTCACGAGAGACAGTTGTTCAGGGAAACTGAAAGAGTGAGAGAGATATCGGAATTCATTAACCCAGAAGTTTCTAGGATATATTAAGCCCGTCAAAACAAATACATAATGCACCTATTGTACGTACTCTGGCTAACGTTTTGGATTTAGGTCATTGAACAAATAATAGAAACAATACTAATTTAATTCAAAACAGTTTCTAAAGAGTTACAACCTTATAAACAAATTCATTTATAGATTAACCATAAAAGCTTGTACCGCCTTTTAAAAATAGAGTAGAGTAGAAGTTTAATGTCATTGATCTACACAGCAGATATGGACATTGTCATGGAAATTTACAAAATATTAAATCTACAGTTATGCGTTATAACCAAGATACAAAAAAAAACAAATTTAGCAAACATAAACACTAATAGATACAATTACATTAAGACTAGCTACATTAACCAATTATGGTATGATAAATTCATTTACGTGGCAATTTTTTTTTCCAATCAAATAACTTTTAATCCGTTTTTTAAACTGGGTAAAATTCGATTCCTTAATACACACTGATAAGGCGTTGTAGACTTTAATACCTTCAAAGTGAGCTCCTTGCTCGTTAAAGTGGACTTACGCACAGGTATGCTAAAATCCTTACAGGATCCTGTTCTCATGTTGGAATAAAAATTATGATTACGAAGATACATGTGTTCACCTCAATTAAAGAATAGGGCCAGCTATAATGATTTTTGAATAAACCGCCAAAAAGAAACTGTGAAAGGAATTAAATCAAAGGTTATGAAAAAAATGTTTAAAAAACTCTTTGAGAAAACTTATAATTAATAAAGACCCCAAAAAGCACGTTACGACAATGTGTGCGGAGTTCGTCGCAATCGTAAGTTTTATAATATCGTGTTTTCGTATGTTTTATTGTGCTTATTATCCAGAGCAATAAAACTATAAAAGTTAACCGTGAAACCTATTTAATAGAGGGTGTTTGTAAATCGATATAGCAGGACTGTATCTTGGTTTTTATGTTTTTATTGCTAATTGTTTTTACAATAAAATGGTTATATTAACAAACTTTGGAGCGCATGCGTGTCTGATGCTCACACACTCTCCATGACACTCTGTTGCTCTGCTCTGAAGTTGTACATTGTCTATTACCAACATAAATCTTTTAACTTACGCTAACATAAGCTCCCCGCCTTGAACTGTTTGTAAAAAATGTTCAAAATAGTATAACAAATAAGTAAGTATACAAAAACATTCAAGGTAAGTATAAATTTAGTCTGATATCTCACTAAGCACCACTTCACTGTTAGTATCATTTTCTTCATTTTCAGGTAATGGAAGAGGACATAATTTGGTTACGGCTCTCTTGAAATTACCCTTGGGTGTTTTTATGGTTGCTACTCGTACGACATTGTCATCGCCTGGATGAAGCTGGATCACTCGTCCGAGGAGCCAATGGCATGGAGGTAAATTGTCGTGTTTAATCATCACCATACTTCCTTCCTTTAAACTTGAGGTACCGTGTTTCCATTTTATTCTTTTTTGTAGGTGACACAAGTAATCGTGAGACCACCGCTTCCAGAAGCTTTGAATGATTTGTTGTTGCAGCTGGAATCGTGATAATCTGTTTAATGGAATGTCCATCACATCAGGATCCGGAACTGTCGACATTGGTTTACCAATCAAAAAGTGAGCCGGCGTTAATGGCTGAAGGTCATTAGGATGAGAAGAGAGAGGATACATAGGTCTAGAATTTACTGCCGCTTCTATTTGTATCAAAATTGTGTTGAATTCCTCATAAGTTAATTTCGTGTTACCTATTACTTTGTATAAATGATTTTTCACACTTTTTATGTTTGATTCCCAAAGCCCTCCAAAATGCGGGGAATTGGGTGGAATAAATTTCCATATTATATTTTCGTTTGCACAAGATTTTATTATCTCGTCTGTAGGATTTTCTTTTGTATTAATATAATGCCAATCAGTACTTTGAGTCAATTGCTGAATTTTGCATACACGATTCTTTACAAACGTTTGTAACAAATGTGGTCGTGTGTTTATCCAGTGCAACAAAATTTGTGAATCTGACCAAAGAAAACATGGAAATGTCATTGAAAATGATTTCTGTACCTTGTTAATTAACTGGGTCAACATTACAGCACTACACAATTCCAACCGAGGAATAGTTAAAATTTTGATAGGAGCAACTTTAGTTTTTGCACAAAGAAGTCTAACAAATACTTTGTTGTGTTCATTGATACTGCGAATGTAAATACAAGCACCATAAGCATTTTGCGAGGCATCACAAAAACCATGGAGCTCAAAATTTGTTGGATTTTTACAAATCACATGTCTTTGTGGTTGTAACTGGTTTAGTTTAAATAAATTTTTTCTGAAGTTTAACCATGAATTTTCCAACTCAACAGGAACACTTTCGTCCCATCCTAATTTAAAGGACCAAAGTTTCTGAATTAGAATTTTTGAGAAAATTGTGCAAGGACTTACTAGACCTAAAGGATCGAAGATCTTGGCTACATCAGATAGAATCATTCTTTTGGTAATTGACGAAGATTCACTCATTTCACTTATTTTATAACCAAGCGTATCCGACTTACTGTACCACATCACACCTAAGGTTTTTGCAAATTCGTTCTCTCCAAGATGTAATACGCTTACGGGTTCATTTTCACTCTGAAACTCTTGCAAAACATTTTGACTATTAGAAGTCCATTTTCTTAGAGAAAAACAAGCTGAACTTAAAATAATTGAAATTTGCTTACAAATGTTTATTGCCTCTGATTCAGATTCAAAACCTGTGATCAGATCGTCTACATAGAAGTCATTGGATATTCTTGAAGATGCAGTTGGGCATTTAGTTTGAAATTCGTCAGCTAATTGAACTAAACACCTCATAGCTAAATAAGGAGCACATTTTGTGCCATAGGTCACGGTGTTTAAGGTATAAACAGAAATTTGTTCTTTGGAATCGTCTCGCCAAACGATGTTTTGAAGAAATCTGTCGTCGGGGTGCACTAAAACTTGTCTATACATTTTGGCTATGTCAGCCGAGACTACGATTGGATATTGCCTAAACCGCAAAAGTATAGAGAAGATTTCATTTTGGATAGGTGGACCTGTGTATTGTAGATCGTTAACCGACCAACCTGAATCAGACAACGCTGAACCATCGAAAACCACTCGCAGCTTAGTGGTCAAACTTTCCTGACGAATGACTCCATGATGTGGTAGAAAATAAATTTTATTGAAATCAATTGAATGTTGTGGAGACATATGCCCTAAATCGATGTACTCATTCATAAACTGAGAATACTGAAGTTTTAATTGGAAGTTTGTATCAAATTTGCGTTCTAGTTGTTGTAAACGCTTAATGGCTAATGTTTTTGATTCTCCCAAATTTGACGGGGAATGTTTTAGCGGAATTCGAACGATGAAACGTCCTTCCTCATTTCTTGAAAATGTTTCTGAAAAGTGTTTTTCACATTGAAAATCATCAGACGAGAAACACGTTTCATTTGATGTTTCCTCTATTTCCCAGAATTTTTGTAATTGAGAATCTAGATTGATTTGATTCTTTGAAAAATGACAATGAACCTTTGAAATGGGTTCATTAACGGTGCCTGATACTATCCACCCAAATTTTGTATTTTGAAGAATTGGCATGTCGTTGCCTAACTGAATTCTTTGCTGAATAAGAACATTCAGCACCAATTAACATATCAACTGGACCCGGTTCATTAAATCGAGGATCTGCCAATTGAATGTCTTTTGGAATATTCCATGAGGCAATATCAATTTTTGACATTGGCAAATTATTTGTAATGGTTGGGATGATGAAACAACTGAGATTTGCGGAAAAATTGGAATTAAGAGATTGTATAACAACTTCACATTTCTTTTGTATGTTCGATGAAACACCATTAATTCCAACAATTGACATGTTTACCGAGTACTCTGGTAATTTCAACCTTTTACAAAACTTTGAAGATATAAAGTTTGATTGAGATCCGCAATCTAACAAAACTTTGGCGACATGAATTCCACCAGATGTGTCCGAAATCAAAACAGAAACAGTTGAAAGTAAAATGTATTGAGTGTGGCTTTGACTTGTCAGACTGACTTGAGAATTGAGCTGTATGATATTGTCTTGATGTAGTAAAGTATTATGCTTTGCTTTGCATTTTTTACAACAGCCAGATTTGCAATCTTTGTATACGTGACCTGTACGCAAACAGTTATTACAAAGCTTCAGCTCTTTTACCTTTTTTAATCTATCCGATACTTTCAGTTTCAAAAAATCTTCACAGTAATAGATTAAATGACCTTCACTGCAAAGGTTACATTTTAAATTTGATGCTACCAGTGACAACTGTTTGATACCACCACGTACATGCTTGTGTTCTGTTGTAATTTTATTGATTTGATTAATCTCTATGGTTTCCAAAAAATCGGCCCTAGTCTTTAAAAAGTTGTTTAAATCGCTCAGTTTTGGAAACTGATTACCAGTTTTGTATTTTTCCCATTCTCGCACAGTAAATTTATCGAGTTTTGATGATACGAGAAATATTATTAAAGTGTCCCAATGCTCAGTGGGTTGCTTTAATATTTCTAGTGCGCGTAAATGTTTAAGAACTGTATCCATTAGATTACGCAGACCTGAAGAACATTCTTTTGCAAGAATTTCCATTTCGAAAAGAGATTTAACATGATTGTTGATTAGTAATCTTGAATTGTTATATCTACTACAAAGTAATTCCCATGCAATCAAGTAATTTTCTGTTGAAAATTCTAATGACTGAATTACTTTAGTAGCATCACCTTCTAAAGAAGCGCGCAAATAGTGATATTTTTGTATATTGTCAATTGAATTATTACTGTGTATTAGTGACTCAAACGTGTCTTTGAACTCCAGCCAATTATTATATTTACCATCAAATTTCGCAAGTTTGATCGTAGGGAGTTTGATATTTTGTGAATGCTCTACTTGCTTTGAGGAATTCGATTTGATACTTTCATTATCTGAAATTTGATCAGCGGAATTGTTAAGATTTTGTAAAATTACTTTTGCATCTGCGAGTAAAGAAGAATGTCTTTCAATAAATTCATCGCGTTCTGAATACTGTTTTTCTAAATCATTTTCATCGCATAAGTACTCAATGTTTGTTTGTGTTTCTTCAAATTCCTCAAGCAATGAAGCAAATTTGTCAGTTCGATCTTGTAGTTGAATAATCGTTTTATCTGAAATTGACCCAGTATCGCTGTATGCATCTTGCACTGGGTTCAGAAATTTCTTGAAATTGGTTAATTTGTGCTTGATAGCACCTCGCTTGCGCATGAGATTCTGAATTGTGCCTGCTTCTTGCATTCTTTATACGTAATAATTACAAAGTAAGACAAAATGGCGTAGTAATCACTAATCGAAGTGTTACGTAATCGCGTAATTTTAAAAATTGCACGTATGCCTGTATTGTGCATACAAATTGTAATGCGTATGAAATTGAATCGAACGTTGCTTTGACACAAATAGAAATTGCAAGTGGACAAATAGGATAATTGAAGGAACTCACTGTTGCGTAATTCCTCTCCAGCTGTCCAGTTGGATGTCTTGAATGATTGCTGTTGATGGCGTTGACAAATTGTTTGGTCAACTGTTGATGCCTTCTTTTCCTTGATTTCTTTCTTAATCTTGCGTAAATCGGCTCGTAGGACCAGAAAATGTTTGTAAATCGATATAGCAGGACTGTATCTTGGTTTTTATGTTTTTATTGCTAATTGTTTTTACAATAAAATGGTTATATTAACAAACTTTGGAGCGCATGCGTGTCTGATGCTCACACACTCTCCATGACACTCTGTTGCTCTGCTCTGAAGTTGTACATTGTCTATTACCAACATAAATCTTTTAACTTACGCTAACAGAGGGAACGCCGCTGTAATCACCTGCCTCAAACGTTTCAATTCATCTGAGCATTTATTAACTGATTAGCACGAAGACGATGACTTGCGAACGTCACTCTGCTGGGACATTTAAAGCAGATCCGACTAAACTCAGTTTCAACAAAAGAGAGTACTCCCGTAACAATTTAAAATATGAAACACCCTGCTTGACGCTTGTAATGCAGGGTTTTTATGCTTTAAATTGTGGTTGTCGTACTATGAAATAAATAAAAAAATAATTGTGATAAATAATTTAGAAATTCCGCTTTTACCTATCAAAGCAGATGCTCAATCTGAAGACCAAATTTTTGATTAATTATTTTTCGAGAACTAAAGAACGCAATATTTTTTTTACCAGTCTAACTATAATCTGTGATTTCTATTCCTGAACGAATTATTATTTGGTGGTCCATTGAAGAATCCCCCTGTATAAGGGCAAGCTAGCGGCAGTATGCTAAATAGCAATCTACAAGGCGTTCTCAAAATAAACAGCTTTTTAATGAGTTTAATTCCAGGTTGTGTTTTAGATTATTAAAAGCAAAATATGCCGAACATAAGCACTTACCGAGCTTGGAGCAATGTTCTCCCCAAATAAGACTGGAATCCACAATATCACACAAAAATTTAACACTATTGACTGTTTGTAATGACCTATTATTAAATTTTGTATAAATACTATGATCAGACACCCCTTATTAAATGTGACAACTTTAGATTGTGATGTATTTAAGAGAAGTTCATTGTTATTACACCATTCAGCCATCTGCTGAATAAGTGTTGAACCCATTACTGAGACATTATCATTGAATTTATCAGCAATTATAACACTAGTGTCATCGCGAATTTAGAAACTAAACAAGGTATTAATGGCGAGGGCAAATCATTTACATAAATAGGTCCTAAAACGGACCTCCGAATTTTATGGTCCAAAAGACTTTGGTGAGAACGAAAAACAACTAGTGGATTGACTATGTTGCTTAAGAAGAGAATAGTCCTTTTTGTTATAACAAAATAAAAATAAAACTCATTTGCACACATAAATGTGACATTGACGTTGAACTGAATTTACAAGACACAACACACAATGACTACATAAGAAACTTTTCTCATCAAAATAAGCAGCGCTTTGTAAACTCATTATCAGAGATATTATCCACAAATAGTGCAAACGAAATGTTTGAGAAATTTATAAGCACTCTATTATCCCTTTTTCCACTGAGTAAAATTTAAAAAAATAAGCCAAATAATACCCAATCCATGGATGGGCGACAAATGAAAGAAACTATAACTTTTATGTATAAAGCGTTTAAGATAACAGGCGCTGAAGAATATTTCCGGATTTTTGAGAATTATAAGAAATCTTATATATCTGCAATGGAATACTACAAGAAAAAAGTAATTGTTTGTATATAAATAATGCACAGTATAAACATATGTGGAATGTGATTCACAACTGTAGCTACTTCAATTGCCTCAAAACTGCTCAAGTCTACATTTCATTCAGTATCCGCTGTGGATAAAATAACAGAAACCGCTTATTTTTGCCGACAACATCATTGGAAGTGGAATTAATCATCTCACGGATAAAGCCCAAAAATACCGGCTTTAATGCCAAAATCCTTAAAGAAATTGCTCGTGTAATATCACACCTTTTATCCCTAATTATAAACTCTTGCTTTAATACTGGTGTCTTCCCTAATAAATTGAAAATCGCCAAAGTTATTTCTATATATAAGAAAGGTAATTCCAACATACCCTCGAATTTTCATCCCATATCGATCCTACCCTGCATTTCCAAAGTCTTCGAAGAAGCAATTGCCACACGAATAATTCAATTTGTCACAAAGCACAACCTACTGAACGAATATCAATTTGGGTTCCGAAATATCGCCTTAGCAATCCAAAACATAGTAAAATACATCTCGTCGGCGCTTGAAGAACATGATCAATGAGAAGCTCTCTTTATTGACTTGAGTAAGGCATTCGATTGCATGCTGTAATCTACTGATTACTAAGCTGGAAGATTACGGTTTCAGAAGGGTTGTCTCCAGTTTGTTACAATCCTACCCTGAAAACCATCAACAATTTGTCGTACAAAATGGAGGCAAAAGTGCAACAAGAACAATTACACGAGATATTGCACAGGGATCCATATTGGGACCACTGCTTTTCATTCTATATACAAATGATCTCCCTTCGTATATTGAAAACAGGACAATTCTCTATGCTGACGACACAACCGTACTGAATAGAAGTAATAACCTGGATTCGCTTGAGGAGCTATCGGGGGCAGCGATGTCGAAACTAACTTCGTGGTTCACAGCAAATGAATTATACTTGAATGATGAAAGACAGAAAAGGTCTGATCACCTCCTCCAGAAGAGCACAGCACCCGCATTTAAAATCAGTAAAATATCTCGGAGTACGCCAAAAAGCTTGGCAAGAAATTAGCACGAAGCATCTACCCCACCTGAAGGATAACTCAAGTTGCAAATACAAAGGCGGCTATCGTCGCATACCACGCCCTATATTACTCTGAAACGACCTCTGGCATCTTACTATGGAGAAAATTAGTGGGAAGCTCAGAGATATTCACACTAGAAAAGAAAGCTCTACGGCTAATAGACCAAGCCTCACAACATGCGCATTGCAAGCCAATACTTCGGAAATACTAAATATTGACCCTACCAGGTGTATACGTACATGAGCAACTCGTAACGACAAAGAAAAACATAATGCATTTCCCAATTAAACGCATTTTAATCAGGAAGCATTACAACTTTTCAGGTGAAACTTTATCCATACTTTAAGATCGATTAGGAAGATAACAATGTATCCCAAAAAAATTATGTATGTGGAAATGCTGCTTCGTTTTATTTTATAGAGTTATGAGTATGAGAATATAATCAGTTTTTTCTTTAGTAAATGCTCAATTCGAACTGAAACCTAATACTGTGGTACATCACAATAGAAGTGAGTTTGAATACACAGAAAAGCGGGACAAAACATCTGTGCCTGCCAGGCATTGTCGTATTTAAAATGATGATGGACCCGTGTCCGGTGTGTACTGACCAAGCTAAGGGATAATGATTTGTCGCCGCAAGCATTAGGACGCATGTATTTATTTAACGGAGATACCGTCATTGATGTACGGCTTCAGTCAATATCTGACGCGAGAAATTGATTCGGGCGGAGAACGTTCAAATTAACTTTTTTTTGTTCCAAAGGATTTTGGGAAACATTCGGTAATTAATTTTGTTTCGGTGTTTTCATGTTTTCAACCTTTCTTCGAAATTACTAATTGGTCGAAAATTACAGTTTTATAAAAAAAATTATCGGTAAAATGTGGCTGGCACATTCCAATCTGAATTTTATTTTTATGAAAAAGAATTAAATAGTAATTCTAAAGAAAAGAAAGTATTGTGTCATTAATTAAATGGAGTTTGTAAAGAGAAATTCGCCAAGCAATTAAAATACAGTAAATGAAAAAGAAAATAATAGAGAATAATTCATTACTTGAAAATCAACAAAATAAATAATTCAAAGGAATGATGTAAAAACCTTTAACGAAGTGAAATATTAATATTTAATTGGTAATAACTTCTTCCCGGTGTTTACTGTAAACATAAACATAAACAAGTAACCCAACCAAATATTAATAGGGTGCTTTAATTCACCTCTGTAAATGCGTAAGTCTGAAAGCCCGTTGTTGGTTGTATGTGAGAATTCACAGTTCGTTGATGTACACAATTCCCAGTATCTAACTTTCCCTTTTGAAATTAGCTTATCAAAAAGGTCAACGAATGCCGAATAACAAGAAATGTTTTAATTTAATTTAGGTAAACAAGAGTTCTCCGCTAATGAACGTAATCTCCAAACGAACCGTGCCTCTTTTACGTATATTATTAGCTCCGGGACAGATTACAAACGGAACGTTTTTCTTTGATTACAAAGCGATCCTTTTCGTACGAAAATAAAAATGAAAAATTTACTTACAAACGTAAGGCGCAAAGTTGTGGAAATCTCGGAGTAAATGCGATAAAAAAAAATTATTGAGAAAAGTATCGAACATTGCCAATGAGATGTGTGATGGCAAGGAAATTCCCATTAGACATCAAGGGCGTAATAAACGGGGAATTTTACTCGGAATGCTCTTTAATATTGTCTCTTGTGTCACTTTATCTCCTCGTTCTTGGCCTTTTCGCTTACAGTATCGTTCTCCCTTCATTACGACGATAAACAAAACGGAACCGTAATTTCAAAATCGTCTGGCTGGTAAATTTATTGACTACTTGTGTTTATTCCAGAAAAACCAACTTCACAAGAAAAATAATCTCCGATTTTTATATGATAACAATCTACGAAAATTGTATTTTATTGCAAATAGTGTTTAACACAGACAGAATGTTGTCAGTAACATATTTTTCGTTTTTATTGGAACTTGCCAACGCTAACAAAATATGTTACGGTGTTTTAGAAAAAAAATTTTTTCAAGCAAAAGTTTTAATTGTATTTACACAGTTACTACCACACACACACAGAATTTCACATGTATTTTACATTTCAATTAAATTTTCCGAAAATAAATTATAATTGGATTTCAACGGGCTCGTGAAAATAAACTAACGTCTATTTATTTATTGAAACTGAAACGTATTCGCGGCCGAGATAATTTAGTGAGCCGTGATGCAATCATTTACTCTGGAGCGTCACGATTCTTTCAAAACCGCAACGAAGCTTGCGGATTGTGTACTCAATTAAATAAATATTATCCTACCCGGGCTTCAAACTGTCCATCGCTTAATAACTACAAAGACATGTTTGAAAATTACACAAATTAAACACGCTCTGTTTAGTATTGAAACGTAGAAACTATAATTTAAAAAATACAAGTGCTCTGGCGAAGCACAGGTCCTTAAAAATTCGATGAAAAAGTCGAGGAAGCAATTCAATTAGTAATACGGTGCAGCAAACTTCCCTCGGTTTCCCCCGTCCTTATCACAGGGTAAGATTAAGTGTTCTTGGTTATCTGACTAATTGGACCTGGATTTGATATAGCTCGCTGCAGTTGCCAAGATACCGACACATGTGGAACAATTTTCATTTCCCCTAATGTATTGGGAATCGCTCTTACACGAAATTCGATTAAGTGCGGCGGCAAATTGCATTTAATTTAATTTCATTGTAAGTTATATTTTTTGAGAAACAACAAATCGTATTCCTTCTTAAAAATTACGTGAGGAGAATCCTTTCAGTGTTTCAAGCCTTCATATTGTTGGAGCGTTTTTTTTTATCTTGTTTGAATCAAAATGATAATAGCGTTAAACAGGACATACCTAGCTCTGATAAACACTCGTTCGCTGGTTAATCCTTTCTAGTCATCTCTTTCTCTCTCTCCTCGTTTCGCTTAAGGTGCATACGATGCGTCATGAGAAACGAGACACATACAACAAACAATGCGATTTACATCGAATGTCCGAAAATACATCAAATACTACTCACCAGGGGGCACTGCGCCCCGCCATGAGATCCAACGGCGAATCTAGTAGCGGGTCTTCACTCATATTAATAATTGACACTACGGAAGGTATCCTCGGACGTTGTCTTTTTGTCTTCGCATGCATTCAACTTTTTTTTTTATAGAGGTTTAGAGAATCTTCGAAAGACAACTCCGGATAATTCAACTCCGAAGGCGTGTTGGATTCACTCCTGCATTTCTACAAAAGCGCCTACAAACTAAACTCCTTTCCTCTTTCAGCATTCTGTGCAGGAGGTACCGCTTCTCAGCATTTCTTTCCCTGCACAGTGAGTTCCTAACTCCTAGTCCTCTCGCCTCTTCCTGTCACTCCTCCTCTTCTTCCTCATCATCCTCTTCTCTCTGTTCATCCTCTTCCTCCTGTTCCTCCTCTTCTTCCTCTTCGTCCCCCTCTTCTTCTTCATCTTCTTTCTTTAGTTTTGATTTCTATTTCTCGTCAATCTCATTTCGTCCTTTTGGCCATGGTGTTCCAGCCATCTTTGTTACTTATTATTTCTGCTACGTTTCCTCTGGTGGGTAGCCTACCGCATTGTAACCTCGCTTCCTCTCTGTCTCTCGCCCATCTGTTGCACTCAAAGAGATATTTACCGAACACGCCGTGCCCGGTCAAGGCTTGCGTAATAAAATAGTTGCTGTCGCACCATTTGGAGCTGATCCACGTATCGACCCTGGGGATGAATGTCCCATTTCCTCTGCCACTTGTCAATTAGCTCTTGTCGGACTTCTTTCTTAGATGCCTGTCCCTCCTTGTGCAGCCGCACTCTTTCCTCTACCAAGAGTTTCATTGGCGGTGTTTTGGCGATAACCAAAATAGCTATGGTTGGCGCCGTCCGATATGCGGAGGTTATTCTGGCCGCCGAGTTTCTGTTTATCCTCCCCATTATGTCCTCGTATCTTTGGTACTTCAGCACTTGGGCCCAAACGGGTGCCGCATACAGGATTATGGAATTCACCACTCCTGCCATCACTCTTTTTTTTTGGGGGGCAGGGTCCTCCCACATTCGGCATTAGACAGAAAAGGGCTGTTTGCGCCTTTCGTGCTTTTTCCAGAACCTTTTGTACATGTACAGTCATGCGTGTACCTTTATCGAGATGCACGCCCAGGTATTTGATAGCCGGTTTGGTTACGATGTCGGTACCCTCTACTTCTATTGAAAATTGCCTAAGTGCCCCCTTCCCTGCCAATATGACCATGTCAGTCTTTTGAGCCGCGTGTTTTAGGCCCTTCTCCTGCAGTCTGGCACTCACCCTTTCTGTCGCATAGAGAGCCCTTTGCTCTAGGAGACTATTCGTGCCAGCAGTGACAATAATTGCCAGGTCATCGGCATAGGCGATGAGTTTTATACCTTATGCTCTTGGTCTTATTTACTATGCTCATGACTTCCTCCAAGGCGTGTATGGTGGATTTTCCTTGCCAGAAACCAAACTGGTGCTCACTGATCACACCCTCACCCTCCAGGTGCTTCGAGATCCTATTTTTTATGAGAGTTTCCAATAGTTTCCCTAGGGTGTCCAGCAGACATATCGGACGTAGGTAGTCTCCTCTAGCTCTGTCTTCCCAGGTTTTTCTATAAGCACCAGCTTGGCTTCCTTCCATGGTGCTTATACACATTCACTTGTGTGTATAAAAACCCACCCTCCCGATGGATGTTAGCATACCTTGCCTCCTAAGCTTACGTTCTTAGGATCAATTGATGCCACCGACCGCGTAAGTGTCAGCACACAACCAACTGAATTCCCATTCACAATGAATACAGAATGCCAGCTGATCGTCTTGCCGATATCGTGCACTTCATCAGCGTTGCTGACCACTGCGACAAGTCACACCATATCGTATAGAGATGCACGGTACTACCTCCGGCCAACGCCCCGGATCCGCCGTCAGGACGTTATTCATCTTCCCGAATAATTCCACACCACTGCATGATCCTCATCCCGCATTGCCAAAAATAAGGGTGTACCGCGATACTACCTCTGCCAGAACATCATCTCCTCGAGACAATTTTCTGCAACCACCCTCGAGATCACATTCCGCCGTCTCCACGCGTAACACGAGGCCAATCCTTTATGCCCTATACTGAGACGTTTCTCACTCTGCTTTCACGCGAAGACTGTCCTTCCTTTCGTCCTAATATTTTACATTCCTTCGACTAGGTTATGGTCAAAACGTAAAGAAACATCCCCTGATATACAGATATTTATTAGGCATTTTAAACTATAGGCTAATTCGTTTCTTAAAAATAATATTGGCTACGACAACACGTTGTCCTGTATGTTGTTTTTCTGTGAGGTAAATGTTCTCAAACCTTCCATTTCATTTTAGCAAACACCAAATCAAAAATATCCTCAGCTATCAAAGTTGAGTCAACGAACAAACCTGTGCTCGGTTTCCAAGCTCTAATTCCTCCTCTTGTGTATTAAATTTTCCGTGCATGATGAATCGAAAGTCACTTTACCCTTTCGTGACCCGCTAAACGGCAATCCGGTGGCAACCAAGTTGGAGGGAACACTTTCCGCGTGCACAAAGCCCCAACTTAAACATACTTACTCACCGTCATCTATCTACTCCTTTGGGGGGGAGTTATTAAACCGCTCATCCCGCATCTCCACTAATTAAACTTCTATGTAATAATCGGGCAAATCAAATAACGTACGAAACACGGCGTTTCTTCATTTCAAATTGGAAACTTTGAAGTATTTTTTTATGACACCGC
This sequence comes from Serrognathus titanus, assembly GCA_039766575.1. Classification (NCBI taxonomy): domain Eukaryota; kingdom Metazoa; phylum Arthropoda; class Insecta; order Coleoptera; family Lucanidae; genus Serrognathus; species Serrognathus titanus. The sequence goes on from CM077911.1 coordinate 6,372,463, forward strand.
GAGATGTCGCTGCATGTAAGCTCACGAGCTCGTACGGTCGCGTGGATATCTCTTTAGAGTTACCGCCGTCGATGTTTATAAAATTGTTTTTGCGTAATTTGTTAAAGAAACTTCAAGGAATTTAATAAAAGTGTTTACACCTCGCTTTCGGAGTTCTTTACTTTTCGTTTGCCTTGTTTGTTTTTTTTTTCTCCTTGTTGAATTTCTATTCCTTGTTTGAAAGCTCAACATCTAACAGAACTTTTTACGCTCGTAGAAAGTTCGAACCGTGTTTTTAATTAACCCCAAAGAGTGAATTGCAAAACATATCAATAAAATATTCAACTTAATCATTGTAAATAGAGGTAGTCTTCAATGTAGTACATTTAGATAAGCCAAATATACTGTTATGGCATACTTGTTAATGCAATTCACATAAACATCAACATACTACGTATAAAGTAAAACATCCAATGAGGTATACCTGTTTTTTTTTTTCTTGTAATGAAAGTAAGTGCTTACATACATGCGCGGGTTTGAGCCTCCAGGACAGTAGCAAGTAATAAAGCCACGTACGATTTTAGAAACAGATATATTGCAAATTACAGTAGTATCTAGGTAGTAGTTTTCAGAGAAGTGCATGGTTTCGTTGCCGTAATTGTTCTAAACACGCCCATACGTCTTTAAACGAACATAAATTTAAACAATTCTCCTCGTATACTCGCTTCGCTGAAATTACGCAAATTGCTGGGATGAAATTAACAACAATTTACAATAACTTTCAGCGCAAAAATTCCTTTATTAAGTTTATTATTTATTTACCTGTGCCACCCACAATGTTGCAATCGCAATTTTGAAATTTAACCGGGATTTTATTGACAAAAAAGTCAAAATTAAACAACAAAACATCATTTTATAATTTGTTATTTATAATCCCAACTCTTATCGACTATTGCATTACATTTAATTTTGTTTCGCATTGCCAAAAAAAAAAGTTATTTTTTATGTGTTTATGCGCACGTATTTATGTACATGCAGCATGAATATGAAAATAATCCGGAAATAAATTTCGGAAAGCGCATCTATGTAAATGAATTGCAAATATTTATTCGTTATTTAGGTTCACGTCACGGTGTAAATTAATGGCGATATAAAATAAATCAAAAGGCGCATAAATCACGAAACTCAAATATCACTAATTGCCGTTTTTGTTTTCACGTGTGCCCACCTAATAAATATACATTAAATCCTATTTAAGTGTGATCGATATCGTTTTAATAGCCCCAGTCACCGACACCACGCGAAATGTAATTGCCATTACGTCACGAATCGATGGGGCTAATCATACAAGGAAAAGCCTGACCACCATGTGCAATGCGTTTCATTTGAAAGTTTCCACTTTAAAGAGAACGAACAACGAGTCAAAAAGATACAGAATTCTAACTCTCGATGGAAGATAATAAAAACTGCAAAATTAAAAACATTTGCACGCGGTTGAATTTATTAATGCAGGAATTAATAGAGCGTAACTAACCTTAGGAACGTCGATTTGATTCCGTAGATAAAAGTCATCCCGCTTATATTTCCTTCTAGAATGCTAAACTAATTCAGTTTTGTTGAATACAAAACAAGTACTTGAATATTCAATGATAACTCTGCGTTCAATTCATTACGTAGATACTAACTAATAAATTAAACAATGCGGCATGAAAGCGTTTGTGTTGCAAAAAAAATGAAGCCCAAGGGATTTCTTTTCACAAACATAATGGATGCAGTATATCTGATTGATAAAGACAAGTGATAATCAGTCGTTCATTCTTTTAAATAAAAATAAAGTAAGGCCCTAGGAGATCTTATACTAATGAAACTGAACAATCATACACACATAAAAATCTGGAGTTAATTCTAACAGCTTTTCAATTCTTTTTTGGTGTTCCCTCGCGTCCATCCGTTTCTAGTGTTAAAATAAGCGGTGTTAGGAGGTTTACTACTGTAAAGTTTGACATAAGTGAATTAGAATTGATTGGAGAGAAGTAACAAAATAGGATGTCTAAAAAAATTGCAATTTTTCGCCACACGATTCCTCGGTTCCGATACTTCAACCTCTCGAGTTCCTACACGTACTTCACACAACTGCACTTTCAAGTGCATCTTAACATCAATAATTCAGCATAACGCTTAAAGACTACTGCTCTGCAGGTTAGTGCCTTATATATAAATCTCTTGGCCAATCCTCAGTTCAATGCTTCGACCTGACAAACTGGCCCGCGGCGAAACCGCATCCGGGCACATGTTTTTGCTGCAACCCGACAGTCAACTGTCGGGGCTTCCCCCTTCCCGATATATCGTTTGTAGTACCGGTTTTCCCCACCGCGAAAGACCGGACCATTCTCTCGATGGATGATCAAGTTGATAGGAGAGCAACAACAACAGTCCAAGAAACTTTCAGAGCCGCATTTATTGCGTGATACTTGTTTGACAGCGAATGTGTCGATCGATGAATGAACTGAAATGCATTGCTTAATGAATGGACATTATCCGAGACACAAAAGTTTTTTCTGTATCATAAAAACAGAATCGATTCGTAAATTACTCGAATTAACATGCTACTTACATGATGATAATCGAGAAATGACTTTTGTTGGTGTTTTAACATATTCAGCATAGAAATAATAAAAGCACTCTGATCCAAATCTATCAATGACTCACAATTAGTCAATTAAAGCCATCCATTATTTGATTTAGCTCCGGTCAGCAAGAAGCTCCCATACGTTTTGTGCTTTTTTCCGGAGAGATCGATTAAATTTATTTATTCATTCTCGTCGCACACGAAGAAAATATGAGCGCATAAAATAATGACGTTCCTTCTCATTTCACGTAATCCCGCTTTTATATTACGGTTATCCGTCGTATTTTATGCGTTTTCGAAATCACATTCCGTTAAATATGTATAAATCAGTCGTTTATATTTTCAGTATTTATGCTTTTTGCGATCGACATCAGGGAAAAGGCCGGCGGCGGGTTTAAACCGTAAACTGCTTTATCGTTGGCAACATAAAAAAAAAACATAAATATTTGCTGTGTTTTTGTTTAATATAAAGTTAGATTAATAAATGCGCTTGAATGTAAACCATAGTAATAAAATGAGAAGAAGTTGATGAAATTGATGACAGATTTTCTCCTCTATTCTCTCCGGAGAGATAAAAATATTCAATTATTGTAATTAATCCGCTCAGACAAATTACAAATTGTAATCGTCCATCCACTAATTGCACTTCAGTCCATTTTTCACATCATAATCACTATAACTTCTTTAATGGACGTTCATTAGTTCTTAATTTATATGAAGTCCATACACACCTCGGTTCTGAAATAATAAATAATTTAAATGATTGGCTCGGATGATCTTCATTATGTCATTAAGACAAAGTGAGGAGGGAAAGTATATAATCGAATAATCACGCAATTATCACTGACTAAATTGTACGTAGCCCTTGGATATAATCCTCATTCGTTCGAATCCATCTTCTTCTCCTCGTTTTGACAACTTTATGGCTGTAACAGTATCCGAAGTAATTTGCATTCTTGCGTGGATGAAATTACTGTATCAACGTTTCCGGAGGCGTGCAATTAAATGTATGGTTAGATAGGGGGCGTGTAAAATTCACAAATTTCAGGCGAATTAATGATTTTAAAATGAGCTACGGAAACGAGAACGAAACATTATCGTTATTAATATAATTAAAGATTTTGTTTTTGGATAAATGTGCTTTATTATATATATTTGCTCTGACGCCTTTCACATTAATAATTAAATAGATATTGGGGGCTGGATTGCATAATTTATTATAGTACAGAACATGCCATTCAAAATTTGAATTAAATAAAAAGTTACTTGTAAGATCTCTGCTTGACCTAAGCGTGCAGAATATTTTTCTTAACTCCGGCGTTTTAATTAACTCCGATCGCATTTTGCATTTAATAATTAAGAAACTGGTTCTTGGCGCGAGAATTAATCATCGTTAAAAGATACTGGCTTGGGTATGCGCTGGCAGGAAATAAACAGTCAACGGGTTTTCAGTTAAAAACTGATCTGCATGCGATTTGAATAAATTAATATGGTTCGAAGGTAAATTGAATATTTACTAACTGGACGGGGCGAGCGAAACTGAGCAGTTCCGTATAATTTTGTTTTAAATTAGTTTTACAAATCTTTCAGCTCTGTGGCAAGCTTCTCTCTTTTTAATTTATTAAACACGTGTTCGTAATGAATTATTTCCCACAAATATAATAATATATAAATTTTATATCCGTACATGAACAATTTCCATATTGTTTGTTGTCAATGTACCGTGTTCTATTCGTATTCATTTAATAAATAAATTATTTGCGCAATCAAGAAGAAAATTCCAACATGAAATTTAATTTTATGCAGACACGAGCGTTAAGCAGCAATAAACTATCAACTAAACCTCATTTAACCGGGCAATAAAATATGTAATTAATACTATTCAATGAGGTCAGTTTATCGATGTAATCCTTAAAAATGTCAGATCGTAAAACGAGACTAGTTAGCTCTGATATATAATTATTAGCAATAAATGAGGGGACCCAGCTTTATTAGAAAGCGTTGTAAGATGGAATGCTTTACTGCACCTACGTATGCTTGAATTGTAAAAATTAATAATAATAATAATAATTATGACATAATTGAACAATAACTCGACTAAACCTATTTGTTGGTAATCTCTATGTGATTTCAAACAAGTCAGAGAATTAAATTTTTCTTTTATTTGTAACTAAGTATGTAATTATCTTGTTTTGTAAAATTAAGGCCCCTAATAAAAGGCTTCTCTTTTATTTCTTTTTGTAAAATGGGTGTAGTTTTTTAAGTCGCGAAGTGCACGTACGTTTCGTGCACTTTTTACATAAAAATCCGAACGGCGGCGGCGGCGTCTTCACAAAATGCGAACTACATAATTCCGAGTGCGGCTTGACTAGCGTCGCCCGGAGTGGCGTCGTTTGTTATTCACTGAGCGTCGCGATGGCCTTTTTAGTCGGGGCTCTGATTTGTCAATCTACCGCACTAAAAACCAACCTTCAGCTGGGATTGCGCTTTTTGCCTTTCTACATTTACACCATTTTTATTCGTTACATCGCATCGGTCCTTTTACTCTTTCCTTCGGAGCCCTTTACTTACTCCGAAGTTGACTTTGAAGAGATAAAAAATCGCACGCGATAAGTTAGCTAAGTAAGGAAACTAGGCATGTTTTGCATTGCACAAGTAGAATAGAATTTTCTATTTTAACGCCAAATCAATGCTTTGTATTAACTAAACCTCTTCAAGAACAAAGAGAAACGATTGTTTTAATTAAAATTAAAGATTAATGTTTAAAAGGTAAGTTAGAATTTCTACTTTGTTTTAAATTTGTCTGTGATTCTAAATCTAGAACAATTGACTGTACACATAAAAATCTGAAGTTAATTCAACTCCTTGTTGGTATTCCCTCGCGTCCTTCCACTTCTGGTGTTAAAATAGGCTGTTAGGGCGTTTGGTTTTAAAAAGTGTTAATGTTGCCTTTAAAAGTGGCACTTTAATACTTGCGGTAGTTATTTCTATCTTTCCAGGAAAAGAGAGACTTATCTTCTGAGGTAGTGATTTGTATCCCTAAAAGAATTGATATTATCCAGAAAGTATCAAGCATTTACTTCAAAGAGTTAGTAGTATCTAGAAAATTAAAGAATTTTTACTGTTGGGGCAGTCGCTTGTATCTTACTTTATAATTTGACAATTCCAAAAAGAGGAATGCACTTGTTTTAATATTACATCTGCTATCCGTTTTGTGAGGAAATAATTGAATTCTTTATTGCACTAGAACAGTGGTCGCCAACCTGTCGATCGCGAGCTACCGGTAGATAGAATATTTTACTATTTAGTGTAACTTATCTCTTATTTAAGGAATTAACGAATTATGGATAACATGTTTACTGTACGGTGCTAAACGGGAGTTGAGTTTATCCTTATGGGAGTAAAATTATTTCACCTATTTTCAACACTTATTTTTAGACGCATTTTAATTGGAAAAAGATAACAATAGTACGAAATTTGCCAAGCATTACAACTTTTTAGATAAAGCTTTGCGATAAGGAGGAGGATAACAGTTTATGACAAAAAATGTATGCGTGGACGTTTGTTTCAAACTATAGTATAAAATAAAATACAAAGGGTATTAGTCTTTGATTACTTTGTAATTCTATCTATTTCATGGAATCAAGTGTTAAATTCGATGTACAGAGAGTAATTATTTGAGAGTCGCAAGAGATAATTGAACAGGAGGTAGTAACAAACGCTCGAACAAAATTAATCGAAGAGTTGAAATTCGCAATCAATTACAGCGCGCTCCTTTGATGAATAAAATAGCCTGTCCTTTTTAACAGTTATTGAAATTAAGTCCGCACGAACTTTCGCCGTTTTTCCTTTTCATTCCGGGGACGATAATGGAATTCTAAATGTTCTAGTTTCAATTTTGCAAAACTTTCCCCATTGTTCAATATTCAATTCCTTTCATTCCTCGTACGACACTGATAAAAAAATCATTTTCTTTCGATGCCGGGAAAACAATCCCGCGCGCGGCGAAATTGTCGAAAACAATTTTACCGGGCCGATAAATCAAACTGCGCGCTCTCGCGAAAACTTCACATCTTTTCGACACCTGTCAAAGAGATATCCATCAGGACACACGTACCGTTCGCCGCAGCGCATACTGAGCACGTATTTACCTTGACGCAAGGATAAAAACTATTTTACTGAAAGAAAACATTTTTCCTATTTTTATGTACCTTTCTCGTTCGAAATAAAACGTCGTTTCCATCTGACGTGGCGAACATGAATTTTTCATCAAGTGAACGTGCATGTTTTACGTCTTTCTCTTGAATAATCAAATATTTGCTTCCTTAAACGCATGAACATAAGAACTAATTACGTCCTAGACGCAAAAGGCAAAATAACGTACTATTATTAATATGCAAACTGGCGTATTATTTACATTCTCGTTAAGAAATAACACTTTCAATGGGGTAAGTTAAAATTTAATTTTCTTAACAATAAAACAATTTACATTGGAAATTTTTTATTTTATAGGATAATAAATTGCGTGTTTCCTTGTTATTAATCTGCTTGCGGAATCTGCACCTTTTCTCCGTTGCGATTTATTTCATTGAAAGTACACACTAAAAATCTCGAGTTAAATCTAACACTTTTTCAACTCCTTTTCGGTGTTCCTTGCGTCCATCCGTTTGTGGTGTTAAAATACATGGAGTTAGGATGTTTGTGGCACTTTAATCTGTGCGGTAGTTATGTCTATCTTTCAGGGAGTTATTATTATTCAGGAAAAGAGAGAGACTTAACTATAGAGATAGTAGTTTGTATCCCTAAAGAAAATAGTATTATCCCAAAAATGTCAAGCATTTCTAATTCTAAAAGAGTTAGTATTATCCACAAAATGAAAGAATCTTTACTGTTGGGCAGTCACTTGTATCTTAACTTCTATTTTAACTACTTCAAAGAGGTGAATGAATCAAGCCCTTCCCTCATACATCAGAATTTACCAATAAACGAAAAGTTAATAAACGTGAAGTAACATATTTTTAAATTTTTACATTAAATTAGATGACTTTCACCAGTGCAGATAGAATATTTTACTATTTAGTGCAGTGGTCGCCAACCTTTTCAATGTGTTGAGCCCTTTTGATAATTTGCAATAAACAGTGAGTTACCTAGTCCTAAGCGACGTAAGCACACCTAAATGAAATAATGCAGTTTTATTCGACATTATTTATTTTACGAATTAATACATACTAATAATAAAGTAAAACTAAACTGAATAAATCTATATCTACCAATCGTAGATGTTTGAAAAATAAACAAGATTTTTAATAGTCACAAAAAGTGAGTAAAGAACAGTCATATAATAACAAATGGCACAAATTTTATTCACCGGGGAATATTGGCAAGACCTTATGAACATCTTTGTTCCACATCCTCCAGATAAGCTTCATATTCTAATGCAGTAGTCGCCAACCTTTTCAATGTGTTGAGCTACTTTGATAATTTTGGAATAAACAGTGAGCTACCTAGTCCTAAGCGACGTAAGCATGCCTAAATGAAATATTGCACAGTTTAATTCGACATTATTTATTTTACGAACTAATACATAGTAATAATAAACTAAAACTAAACAGAATAAATCTATACCTACCGATCGTAGGTGTTTGAAAAATAAACAAGATTTTTATGCAGTCACAATGGCATGTTACATGCGATTTAATAAAATTGAATAAAAATAACAAAAAGTATAACGCACTATTTTAAACAAAAACATGTGCTGATATAAAATTCATGTTCAATGAGAAGGCTGACACTGAGACTCATCGATGAGTCTTTTAATGTTTGCAGTATAGTTTAATACAGCCATTCGAATACAATTATTCAAATGTTCATCTGTAAGTCGATTACGGTATTTATTCTTAATAAACTTCATATTGGAGAAAGCAGATTTACACAAATAGGTTGAACTAAATAACGCTTTTACTTTCAACGCAACACGACATAGAACTGAATATTTTTCTTTACTTACTATAGGCCAAATAAATGTTGTACCTGAGACTAACTGTTTTAAGGCTAAGTCGTTTAGAAACGCAATCACTTCCATTTCTGTTGCAGAGATGTCTTCACCAAAGTTTTGCATAACACAAGTTGCAAACTGTTGGATATCAATTTCCATGAAAGGTGAAACAACAAATTGCGCCACTAAAACCATTTCATTGAAATTTTTAAAACTTTTGAAATTTGCTTCAACTTAGAAACTATTTCTACATGATATTTATTGTCATAGGGTTCCAATGGATTTTGAGATATCTTTTCTGAAAGAATAGGAAAATGCCTGGTATCGCGGTTGATTAGGTTTTGTTCCTAAAACTCAAGCTTTTTGATAAATGCTTTTATATCAGAAATCATTTCCGCTAGTTCTTTGTCCCTCCCCTGAAGCTGTAAATTAAGTTCATTTAATTTATCGGTAATGTCCATAAGAAAACCAAAATTTCTAAGCCAGATTGAATTTTCCAATTCAGGAATCGGGTCATCGCGTTGTTTGAAAAATTGAACAATGGCAGATAGGACATCGTTGAAACGTTTCAGTACTCGTCCTCTACTTAACCATCAGACTTCAAAGTGAAAAAGTAACTCCCCCTACTGATAGTCAATTTCATCGTCCAAGGTTTTGAATAATCTTCTTTGTAAAGCTTGAGCTCCTTGTTCACAATTTTTACAACTAGTTTCATAAAATTGTTTAGTTTTAGAAAGTTTCCACATAAAGCTTGCTGATGGATAATGCAGTGGTGATAGAGAAATTGTGGAAAACTTTCATTTTTACTACATAACGCCACCAGATCCTTATCACAACCCACCGTAGCTGGAGCGCCATCGGCAGTCAAGCCTACCATTTTTGATATGGGAATTTTCTCAGATGAAATATTTTTGAAATGAGAAAACAACTCCTAACCAGTTGTATGTCCTTTCAATGGAATAAACTTCAAAAGATCTTGTTTTATCGCAAAATCACTAAAAGCCATCCTTACAAACATGGCCATCAGGGAAGTGTCAATCACATCTGTTGATTCATCCGGTTGCAGTGAAAAATAAACACGGTTTTCTAAGTCCGTTCTTAACTGTACAAAAATATGATTGCTCATAACTTCTACTAGCCTCATTACTGTATTAGCAGAAAATTGCTTAGATTTTATGGCTGAAACTATCTCGTCTTTATTTCTAAAGTTGACAAATAACGAATCTGCAGCTTCTAAAAATGCCTGCTTTATCATTTCCCCGTCTTCATAAGGTTTTTTTTTCTGTGCAATTATTTGGGACATACGGTATGATGCTTCAGTTGCAGCCTTATTTTTGTCAACTGCTTTTAAAAATATTGACTGTTGTCCAATTAATTGGTTTTTTAATTGTTTCCATTTTTCCTTTTTGGTGGCAGAATGTAATGGAAATGATTTTTTAAAATTCGAATGTGCGGTTTCATGATGCCTCTCAAATATTCCCTTTTTTGGCAACGGAGACAGAAATATTACAAAACAACTTTAACTTCTGTGAAGAAATATTGTCCTTCCTATTCCAAATGGAAATGGTATGTTTTCACCTTCTTACTGCTGCCTGCCATAATATTTTTTACTGCTCTCTACTTCGCTACGGACCCAACTGCGGGACGTAGATTACGTGATGTTCGGTTGCAAGTCGCCACTCAATGCGTATTTATCCCATTCAAAGCAAACCAGATCGTTCTCGAATACTAGAGCGCTGCGATTCTAGCCGATTCTAGCATGGTGACGTTGGCGGCAGATCGCTCACCGCAGTGTTGCCACTGCCTGCTTTTATTATGAAAATTTGCGAAGGCTCCTATGATTTTTAACCGTTTGTATTTTTAAAATATAAAATATGTTGTGAGTTAACAGAATTGCCTTTGCGAGCTACCGGTAGCTCGCGATCGACGAGTTGGTATTAAACAGGACTTGAGCTTATCGTTGTTAGAGTAATATTATTTCACCTATTTTTAAACGCATTTTAATCAGAAGAAGATAACAATAATATTAAATTTGTTAATCATTACAACTTTTCAGGTAAAACTTTATCCATGTTGTCACACTGATGAGGTGGATAATATTTTATCCCAAAATTTTCTTTTGTATGGGCATTCTCTCTTTACCAAGGTCTAGTTTAGGCGATCGTATGCATTCGTGTCATTCATTGTCAGGCATAATTTTACAGCTCATCGTAAAAACTTCCGCACTGATGTGAAGGTTGTCACATCTGAGATATGAATAAAACTTTATTAGATACAGCTGTGAAATTCTGGAGTTTTCTTCTTCGATATCGTTTCATAATTTTGAATACAGTAGAATACGATTTGACTTTTGATTAAAGACGTATTAGCTTAATAGTTATCAATTATAGTTTGGTACAAATTCAGATTAAGATTTAGTTTTTTTTAATCCCATATATACATAGTATAAAGGACACATCAAAAGAGAATATAATAAAGGTCCTAAATAACTAACTGATAACAAATAAAATTTTCACGAACCACAGACAATAGAATATCATTGTGACATAATTTTTACAATGACTAGGTATGTAGAGACAGATATCACTGAGATGCCATTAACCTTTCGTATTGATTAATGGAATAAATAGAATTTTCGAGTAACATTTCCTTTATTCTCGCTTTAAAACTGCCGCAACTAGTTAAAGCTTTTTTTATCAAGTTGTAACAATGTACTTTCCAATTTAATTTTTCATCTATGTGAATATGTTGTATTGAATATCTATATTGGGTATTGAGTATTAGAAGAACCAAAAATTATGAAGTTTGTTTTGGTCGAACTAAAAAAAAAGCTTATTCACGTTAAACCATTGAATGAATTCTTTAAGCAATAAATTTCCTTTAAACATAAAGTCTGGAAATATCAGGAAAACCAGTCTTGAGCAATACCGCGGATACCGTATAATTCCAACTCAGACAACATTAAACAAGATCTACGCAATCAAAGGCTCTACATAAAATGGCAGCCGGTCTTATACTTGTATTCAAACATAAAATTGTTTCATCTATAAAAGAATGTATCGCTGTTGTGGTAGAAAAGCCCTTGCGAAATCCACATTGCCTATCAGCAATAATATTATGTTTACTTAAATAATTTAATAACCTATCGAACATGGCATACTCAAATATCTTAGACAGTTAAACAAACTGGTCTATAATTATTTCCATCCTGTAATGAATTTTTTTTATGAATTGGAATAACGGCAGCTACTTTTAATTTTTCAGGAAACACTCCTTTAGTAAAAGACAAGTTTACAACCGAGTATCGTACTGCTGTCAGACGTCGAAATATTGTTTATGGGGCACTTTAGAAGAACTATTGAACATATTCGCGATTTTAAAGGGATTGTCTTCCAAAGTACCGTTTATCTCTAATGATATATTTTTATTTATACGACTGGATTTTTTTATCGAATCAGATACCCCTGATTGATTTTTAGAACCATTATCAATTTTCATAAGTTTTTCTAGAATTAAAGTGTTGAAATGATCTGTGAACGCTTCATAGAAGTAATTAAATGGTGCATTAAAGTTTTCAAAGTCTTTAGAATCAGGCCATGTTGGGTTAGCTAGAACTGATTTAAGCATACGTATTGAATTATTATTGTAATTACGAACTGAAATAAATTTCACGGTCTCTTCTTTAATTTGAGTATTTCTTAACTTACAAACTATATAATTATGATCTGGTACAGAACAGTAGAAAACATCACAATAGGATAATACAGCGTTCGAAAAAATTGCTGTTTTTCTCGTTGACTTGAAAATGTGTTCCTGGATTCCGTACGTTAAAAATAAATCTCTCAAACGGTTTGAGTACAGGTTTCAAATTTGTCACAACTAACAAACCAGCCTGTATAAAGTTACCTGAACTTTCAAACATTTTACTAACTTGTGAGACTAATCAATTTGGGGGAAATTAATTTGTCTTTTTATAAAAAGATATTAACGCAAATGGGTATGTATGGTTTTATCTACCCTTCAAGCTACTTTAATTGACTAATTTCAAATCTGCTCTTGTTTATCTGGATTAGATGGTGACAGCTAAATCATCATTAAATTCATTTGTGACACTTACATATATGGGGTTTAAAAAGAATTGGCAGAACCTAAGCCAATATTCTGGCATTAATTTTTTTTTGGTTTCTGCGAATGTACACCTCTCCCCCATCCCACACTTTTATAATTACATAAAAGCTTTTCGATTAAATTAAGGGAATAAATAAAATTTTCCACCGAAGCAATTTTAATGAGTGTTTTTTTGTTTTATTTTGTTAATTTGATTCAGTCCTTAAGGGATTAGTCAACGTTGCGTTTGCCTTGTTCCATCAAATTCTCGTCCGCTTTGCCCGTCCGTTAATTGAATAATAATTAAAATTATTCGTCACAAACGCCCTCGAAAATATTTTATTTTGGACGCGTGTTGTGTAGTACGTTTAGTCCTGGGAAGTTGTACTTATTTATAGATACAATTACGACCTAAGTTTCGTCTCGCAGAAAAGCGTTTTCATCAGTTTTTAATTAAACTTTCCTAAATCGAGCGCGCGCTTATAACTCTTCGTGCAGAAATAATATTTTACCAAAGATTAAATGGACATGGATTTCCTATTACTTCTTCGGTAGGTAATAAATCACGAGGTTTTATTTCCGTGTCTTTTGGATTTTTATTGCCAGTTTATTCTGCATTCAATTGTTGACACATGGACGAATGGAATCGTAATAGATAAAGTTTTATTGCCGTCCGGTTGTTTTAATACCTGACGATAACTTAATGATGGGTCATAAAAGGCAAAAGGCAATGAAATTTGTTTCAGTTTCTTATTTTTTTTGCAAAGGAGTAAATTCCAGTAAATTATAAATTTGGTGAGCGCAAAGCATTCGAAATGAATTCACACGTTCAACACCTTTCCAGCATTTTAAACACACGCATTCAAGTTTTAACAACCGTTAAAATTCCTTTCGAGTGTGTTAGCACCTACGCATGTAGTAGCCTAGCAACTTACAAATATCAAAAGTCTCTTGCGATGTTACGTCATTTTTTAATGGACTGTTTACAAATGAAAATGTCCAATATTGTTATTAGCAACAAATGCAACGCCTACGAAGAATGCTTGCTATTTTAGGTGTGTCGGCTAGTGAAATAAAAGGTGACATTTAAAACTGTGCATTTTTATTATTGTCAACAACATAGTAGATAGTTATTGCGTTGCACTTAGCAATCAGGTAATTTATGTTATGTTCGTGGAATGGCAAAAATCATTAACGGTTTGATATGAAATAAAAGTGGTAGCTTTTTAGATTGCCTGTTTATGGTCGTAATTAAAATTACAACACATCATCATAAATTGCTCAAAACGTCACTTATTTTATCAACAATTTTTGATATCGATTAAAATACAAATATAATATTAACATGAACTATTTCGCATTTAATTCGAAGTTGAAGTTGCTCTGAAGTATTAATAAACATTCCATTTATTACTTTTGCTGCACTATTAAAATTTGTTTAGCAAATAATACCGAGCGCAAAATTAAAGCCGTCGTTGTGTAATACTGAACTACCGTAGTTGCAATCCCTAGGTAGCAAAAACATGCAAAACGAAACTTTACTCGTATTGCTCTCTCACAGTGACATTAAACACCAGAAATGTCCACGGACACTGAGGGAAAAGGGATGAGATAACTCGTTTCATTTTGATCTAAAATAATAAAAAGCTTAAGAATTGAGAATTCAATGTTAATGTCGATTTTCTATCAATGTTTACTTATGTCTTCGGAACCTACACCTTTTTTTGTTACAGAAGCAATAATACTTGTAAACCTTTTTTCCTTGTGCAGCGGGTGACCTGCGTTATTTCTTTGCCTTTCAAACAAGAGACGCGCCCTTGTTTACTTAAACTAATGATTTTCTTTATCACGTGTCTCTATCTGGATCTCTCGTAACATTAATAAGATTAAGAAGATACTGAACCGGAGAGTTGCCTGCCGCAGTTTATTAGAAAAAAAAGAGCCTGGTTTTCGTCGCTTCGCTTCGGAAATTTTCCCCATTATTTTTGACGGTGTTAATTAAAAACTACTCTGTGCGTAATGATCTTCCGTCGTCAATAATTTATGAATCCAATTTAATTCGTCCTTCAGAATGCGTGCCGGTCCTTGTTGATACGACCTGTTCAAATATTTAGCTCGTCATTACTTTATTGAGCTTAATCCGTGACATAAATACACGGTAAGTCCAAAAACGTTTGTCAATAATTTATCAACGAAATCTAGAAGTCAAGGAAGGTCGATTTAACGCGGCTCAAGTTGGTGGAAATTTAGAGCTACCAAATAGACTAAAGTGCAAGAAGTTGGAAATTAAAAATGCTTACTAATGCTGACTTTTCATCTTCGTTTCACAATTGCCGATAGGAAGGAACAAGATGTGGATAAGACTGAGAGGAAGACAATCCTCAGTTCGAACCACAATAATAGTGTTAATGGTAAATGATAAAAGGAAAATATATAACATGCTTTTTAAAAATATAACTTAAAATTGGTCCCAAATTTAATTTAATGAAGTTTAAAAGTTTTCTTTCAAGACGTCATTTTTTTTTTCACGAGCAAATGATTTGATGTGACTGAACGTTTCTAAATCATCTGAAGCAACAACCGAATGAAAAAAAGAATGCATCAAACAAATCAATAACTGACAAATAAGCTTGGAGAACTTATTACTTATTTATTATTAGCAAGAGCTAACTGATATAACGCGGTCGATTGATCCCAGAACGCACGGAAGCGAGACCGCCTTCTGCATCTTTGTCTTCCTCTCTTCCTCCTCTCATAGTCCACGTTTCCCTCCTTCTGCAGATGCTGGGTTATTGCCAGAGTAAACTGGCCTGGATATCGGGTAATTATTGGATTTAAAAACTTTGTTCCCGGAGTGAGTTTTATCTAATCATGGCTTTCGGCGATTTATTCGATGTATCAGCAGTTTCTAATCATTGATATTCGGGGCAGTGGGAGACCGGGAGCGCAAAGTGAATATCTTTTCTATTCTCACGGAATTATAAATCACGATCGCGGACATTTATCTTCTGCACCCGCGCACTCAATCAGGTGCGTCCTCCGGTTCTGAGAATAAGAATTTATCGCCGATAAACAAAGGGCACTTTGTTTTTCCTGTAATCGAATTTTTACTAAAGCTGTACCGAGTCTATTTAAATGCATTGCTGCATTGTGTTAGCAATACACAAACTATTTTATTTATTTACCCGAAAAAACTAATTTTGAAAAGTACCCCCATATTATTAATGAGTTTTGAAATTGCTTGATTATTGGCAAACGTCTTTGTCCGGGAAAGTATTGTTTTGACGTGACGACAATTTACTTTCAAATCATTTCCAGAGTCCTTGTGGTTTATGTTGGTAACTCTACACACATAAAAATCTGGAGTTAATTCTAACACTTTTTCAACTCCTTTTCGATGTTCCTCGCGTCCATCCGTTTCTGGTGTTAAAATAAACGGAGTTAGGACGTTTAACTATAAAAAGTACTTCAAAAGTGGCATTTTAAGCCTAGCGGTAGTTATCTTTCAAGGACTTAATATTATCCAGGAAAAGAGAGAGATTTAACTTCTAAGATAGTAGTTTGTCTCCAAAAAGGAATTAGTATTATCCAGAAAGTGTCAAGCGTTTCTATTCTTAAATGCTTTATTTGATAACTTGATATGCATCCTTCAAGATTCTACATATTTCAGTATCAATCGAATATAGTTCTGCTCTTGCTTCTAATAAAGAACGTATCTTGATTTTCTTTCTCTTCTTCGTTCTTCTCCTAAGCCGAAAACAAGCTTCTTTACTGAATTCCTTCCAATCTTCTTATAATATGACTCGGTCATTGCATTCTAGTAATTTTATTAAAATGGCTTAGCTTAAGTTGTTGCGAACACTTCTTGAATCTCACCTTCTCAAATCGTTCTCACATACTGGCTTTTCATTGTCTTTTGTAGATGTAGCTAGCTGCTGAGTTGAAGGAACTATTCATAATGATCGGGTCTCTAGAAGTAAAGTGTGCTTTAAAATTGAAAAAACTAAAACAAATTATAAAGGAAATTTCCCTTAAGGGGCAATGCAAATGAAGTTGACACAGAAATGAGAGGTTTAACTAACAAAGACAAGGTGGTTCGACAAGAAAATGTCTTTGAATTTGATGTTGGAAAATCAAAAATGCGCGAATTTTACACGACACTGTATGTAAGCAATAGGAAGATATTTTTGTTTAATATGTCTAGCCTTAGCTACCTTATTTCAATGTCATTTAATGATTTCCTAATTTTATGATGTCATGCAGTGGTAGCCGCCTTAACACTGTTCGTATGAATTGGCTGACTTCAAAAGAATTGAATTAACTTTTGCTGTAAATCTACATATTGCTACGGTATTGTTTATTGTTAAATTGTTATGTGCGCCATTTGTTGTTAATCAATAACGTATATATAAATATTAACATGAAACTCTCCTTATATTCAGGATCTAAAACCTTTTCTTATTGGTTTATAACAATTACGGGGTTCTTTGCAATTGTTTAAAACTACGTGCTCTTTTGTTTATGAATGAAATTCTGTTTAATAAAATTGTCTATTTTCAACTATAGGTTTTTATTAACAAATTCTGTTTTGCAACAATAATGATTTGGTTTTGTTTAACGGATGATTTATAAACTAAAATCTAAAACGGAATAATTGTTTGTTTTGGCTGCTCTGAGTTTGTCAACTTTACACGTAAATTTTAATGTGATATTCGGTTTTTATGTTATAACATAACATAGCAATATGTAACGATTGTTGGAGCCAGGCGCTTGTACTTCAAAGAGAGGAATACACTTTTTTAATATTGCATCTTTTATCCCTTGTTCTTTTGCGTGGAAATAATTGAATTGCTTATTGCACTAGAATATTAAGTTTTTCTGGAAAAAGTACATAAGGCACTGCCAATATTCTCCGGTAAATAAAGCTTGTAACATCTATGGTTTCATTTGTTTTTATATTTCTATATTTTACCCACTTTTTATTGCTAATATATTCAATACATAAATAAAATGACAGTTCCATTCTAAAGCAAGTATTCACCGTAGTTGGTAGGCATATGCTAGTCATAACTTGTAATGAGAACGTCAATCAATTTCTTCCCCCATACATCAGAATTTATCGACAGACGAAAAATAAATAAATGTCTAGTCACCAGACCTCGATCCTAACAATTTTTTTTTCATTTCCTTGGATATAGAAAGACCTAGGTGAAAGGGAAGTGTTTTATGGATGTGGAAGAAATGAGGACATTTTGTAAAAATGTGGTACGACGATTGCTTTGTTATCACAAATCTTTGATAATGAATTATCCTGCTACTTACTTTGACCTGGTAATAAGACTGCACAGTTTCTTTCATCAGTTTTCTCGTCGACCAGCAGCAGTGTGGTAGGAGTGGATAATTTAGATGTTAATAACAAGGACGCCAGTATAAACTATAAACTCAGCTGTTATTTCGTAATAAAAGAAGTTGGTAAAACTGTTGACCGGTCGTCGTAACTACTATTCAAGGTTTAAATAATTAACCAAAGGCTGAAGTGACTTTTTGACGGATGGAATACCTAAATGTACAGGAAAAATGTGCTCGCAATATGCACGAATAACGTACTCGCCTGAATTAAAGGGAAAAGACGAAATTAGTTATCAAGATGCCGACAGCCGTTAACTGGATTTTATTACATTCCAAGCTTAGTACGATAAAAGAAATATCCAAAATTCGTCTAGCGGTATTTTAAAAGATTCCGACAAAGTAAATGAGTTCTTCTAATTTTTCTAGCAAAAATTCCTACAAATTGTAACACACGACACAGCAGCGCCACCGCCGATGAACAAGTTATGACGCGCTTTCCACAAAACAAAGTGGAATGATGTCGCTTGACGCGGAGGAATCGCAAATGAAGTCAACTCCATCCTACAAACGCAGAGGTCATCACGCGATAGTTCCGTCGATCGATAATTTCAAGCTTACGCTGCGGTGTTTGGGGGAGATCGAGGTTGCCACCATGATCTCTAAAATGGCTAAAAATTCTCCGGTATTGCCATATTTCCGTGAAGAAGTTTCAGAACGTAACAGTTTGCTACCCATTAGATTTCCTTGGATAAAGAGAAAGACCCAGAAGGGAATCGTTTTGGGAAGTGAAGAAAGTTATGAAAGAGCAACAACAAATGCGGAGGCAAGGAGTTCTAATAACCGAGAAAAACATTGCAACGAAACAAATTCAAATACACACATAAAAATGTTTGGGATAAATTGTAATCCTCTTAAAAGGTGTTACAATATGGATAAAACTTAACAAGTTTAGTGTTCTTGTTGTATTTTCCCGATTAAAATGCGTCCAAAAATATGTGTTGAGAAAAGGTGAAATACTCCAACAAGGTTAAGCTCAACTCTGTTTAACGCCATTACACGAAACATATTATTCGTTAATTCAATAAATAGGACATAAATTACTCTAAATAGTAAAATATTCTATTTATATTGGTGAGAGCCATCAGCATATTTAAACCAAAAAAGTAAAAATGTTATCCTAAAGTTTTCGTCTATTGGTAAATTCTGATGGGATTCATTGACGTTCTTATTGCAAGTAATGACTAGTATGTGCCTACCAACTGCGTTGAATGTTTGCTTTAGAAAAGAACCGTCGCTTTATTTGCGCATTATATATGTATAATAACAACAAAAAGTGGGTAAGAAATGGTAATATAATAACTAATGACACCATAGATGATACAAACTTTATTTACTAGGGCCCTACGAACATCTTTATTCCAAGTAAGCTTAATATTCTGGTGAAATAAGTAATTCAAGTATTTCCACGCAAAAGAACAAGTGATAAAAGATGCAATATTAAAAAAGTGCATTCCTCTCTGTGAAGCAGTTCAAATATAAGTTAAGATACAAGTGACTACCCCAACAGTAAGAATCCTTTCATTTTCTGAGTAATACTAACTCTTGAGGATAAAAATGCTTTACACTTTCTGAATAACACTAATTCCTTTAGGGATACAAACTGCTATCTGAGAAATTAAGTCTCTCTTTTTTCCTGGATAACACCAACTCCTTGAAAGATAGAAAAAAATCTACTTCAAGGATTAAAATGCCATCAACAATGAGATTTTTAAAATTAAACGTCCTAGCTCCGTTTATATTTATCACCAGAAATGGATGAACGCGAGGGAACTCCGTAAAGGAGTTGAGAAAGTGTTAAAATTAACTCAAGACTTTATGTGTGACATCGAAAATTATTACCAGTTCTATTCTATTAGCGTTTGTTTTTCTCGAATGTCTTTAAATTTTCTTATTTACTCTCCCGTTTCTATTTCCGAACCGTAATTTTATTTTCCATTAATTGCAAGAATAATGGATTCAGGAAAGCGTTAGAAATGCACTAATTCGATTAATAAAAAAAAATGGCTCCGATAAAAAGCTGCGAGAATTAAGCAGGACGCGCTGCATAAGATTGAATTTTCCGTGCAATTTCCGTAATTATTATTCACTTTAATTACAGGCCGCGTTACAATCGCAGCTTTCTTACCGAGAGTTCGAGAGTTGTTCGAGTCGAAAATTAAAATAATCGCTCTCCGATTGTTGGAAATAGTTTTCCGGTCGGCGAAAGAAAAATATTGTTCAATTGTAATCATTGTCGCGTCGAATGCACTTATTAGAGAAGTTTTCTTTAATTCTTTGTACCAACGAATAAATAAAACATAAAATTAGTAATAAATTTCAATTTAATTTTATCAGGCGAATCATTATCTCCAATATTCCACTGAAAATTGTGATTATTTTATTGTAAGTAGAGTAATGCGAATGTTAACAATTAATATTGACCAATACAAATACAAGCAGGTGGAAGACTTCACATAACAAACAAAATAGTACTCAATTATATTTAATGACGTTAACAATCAATACGTCAGGAATATCTGAGTGTATTTTGCTACCACAAAAGTAGTTATTTTCGTTTGAGTGCCATTACTGCGAATACATGATTAATTTGGTTGGTATTAAGAAAGGCCTTTCTTTTTTATTGCCGCTGAATAATGAAAACGTTCATTAGCTTTTTTCCGCGGGCGGTGCGGCGTGTGGATTGCTTTTAATTGAACGCAGCATAATTAAGGCTACCATTATTTACTACAACTACTCAAGTTATGCATTAGCTTTCGCTACTAAATTTCAACTTTGTTTGCTCTTGATCTTCATCAATATTAATTTTAATAAAATTAAGGTTTGTTATAAACAGCAACCCTTTTTTTGGGCACTAATGAAGTCTGTATTAGTGATGTTTTATGAATTCACTTTCAGCGACTGAATGGAGAAGTTCTGTTCAATCAAATAAGGACACATTAAGCATGTTAGAACATCAATTATACATGAACTGAGCTGCTTAATAGAATTAACAGCTGTAGTGATGGAAAATAACATGTTCTGTGGTCAATGAAATTCACTCATGTCGTTTAGGCATTACTGAATACCTTTCGTACTCTGTCATTGACATGTGTTAGGTGTGGACGACCTATGATTGTCATGTCATGAGCTATACAATTTAGTTTGTAGCTTTAAAAAAACGTTGCTGTAACTCATCTTGAAAATAAAAATCTAAACGAAAACGTTAACGTTATTTGCTTCCCCAACGTCGTGTTATTCTTGACTTACGTCTAAAATAAAATGTGCATTTTCTTCTTGACCATATGCATATAAAAATCGTTCCTCTGTTTGCCTTTCTGCACGTTTCTAGCTTTCTTATCTTTCCTTGCAGAAATATTGAGATGGACGGTTTTTCCCCGAGACGTAGTTTGTTTTGGAAGTACGTGTGCATATGCACGGAGTTATTTAATACAAGTGAAATTCCTTGCCCCATTTTATTCGAGCCAAAAACAAGTAAACAGCCCCCGCATTATTTAGATTGCACGGTCTACGTTCTCCAAGGTGGGGTAATCCTGCAGAACGCAACCCAAAATACCAATTTCTCGTTTTATTTCGAAGGCAAACAAGGCGCACCGGAAGCTACACGGTGCCGCATTACTTCTGCCGCAATTCTATACCGGAAACTTCAGTCCTCTAGCGTAAATAAATATAACTATGCTAGTTTGAAAAGCACATGCACGAAATAAACTAGCGAACTTTAGTGAACTGAGCTCGTGTCATATGTTCTAACCAAATAATAACTGAAACTAACTCGGTAACTTCAGGTATAATAAGTTCGCTATAAGCCGACGCGACAGTGGAATTGAAGTGATACTCGGACTCTCAGTTCATGAACGTAAATTTCAAGCCGGGGAACTTAATTTTAATAATGCAGAAGAGCCCACTGATTTATATTCAAATAATTCACGATTTTTCAGTTCTCCAAGTAGAGCAAAATACTCTACGGATATAGGAAACTAGTTTAAGTTTATCGTTTAAAATATTATGAGATTGAACTCGTGCAATATTAAACGATACTTTTAAACAAAGTTATAATCGCCTTAGTTAAGTACTTTTTAATAGTTGCAGTTAAGCTAAGAATTAATATGAGGATGTATTAATTAAACAGTTTTAATGAAATTCTGAACGTGTATGTAACTACTTACATGCACTAAGGTTTTAGTATTGAATTGTTTTCCTGAATTAATAAATAAAATTCTAATAAAAACCTTTCTGCAACTTTTCAGATTTTGTTTTAATAAAATACAAGACAATGTTCGTTCAACCTTATCACGAAGGGGGGTCCAACTTCGAACGAAGTTCGAACAAGTGGCTGGCTGCGTGCTGCTGCAAGTTCACCAAATCCAATATCGCCCGTTTGTGTTTTTTTGCGGCACAATATTCGGCGGTTAAATTATGGCCCACATTGCGTGTCTACTCAGCATTATAAAACTATAACGTGGCCGAGGCTTTAAAATATTCACATTTCGGTTTAATTAACGAACTAGTCTAACTTTTACCATTTATAACGTATTATCCATGTCGCTCGGCGGAACTTTGTTATGCATAGAGCAAACCCCGTAACTTTCATTTGTTTCGATTCAACTAAGTTCCGAACTTTTTTCCGCAACGCGCTGTTACCTTTTAATAACATGGGAACTCCATTGACGAAATTGCGATCGGCGAACTTTGTTTATTCCCGTAAATGCAGCTTTCCACGCATATTTAATTGCTATTTTGCATTCAATTTCCATCTGTTTTATTGTTTATCATTCGCATGTAGTTTCATTTCTAAATTAAAAACCGAAATGTAAGAAAAATTAATTATTTACAATAAGAATGTTTTACACTGTAATGTGCATATTGTTGGAGCGTTTTTTTTTTCTTATTTGGGTCAAAATGATAATAACGTTAAACAGGGCATACCTTGCTCTGATAAACAGTCGTTCGCTGGTTAGTCCCTTTTAGTCTCTCCTCGTCTCGCTTAGCGTGCATACGATACGTCGTGAGAAACGGATTCACATACAACAAACAATACGATTTACATCGGATGTCCGAAAATACATCAAATACTATTACCGGGGGGCATTGCGCGCCCCCACGGGATCCAACGGCGAATCTAGTAGCAATAGTTCCCTCATATTGATAATTGACTCTATGGAAGTTATCCTCGGACGTTGTTTTCTTATCCTCGCATGCATTAACCCCACATTGACCTGTGAGTATAAAAACCCACCTTCCCGATGGATATTAGCGTACCTTGCCCCCTAAGCTTACGTTCTTAGGATCAATTGATGCCACCGACCGCGTAAGTGTCAGCACACTCCGTTTCCCGATCCAGTGGACATCATGTCATGTTAGACCTCTCTGGAGCACAATGCTACCACCAGGTCAGGAGCACAACCAGCTGAATTCCCATTCACAATGAATACAGAATACCAGCTGATCGTTTTGCCGATATCGTGCACTTCATCAGCGTTGCTGACCACTGCGACAAGTCGCACGATATCGTATACTGGTGCACGGTACCACCCCCGACCAACGCCCCGGATTCGCCATCAGGACGTTATTCACTTACCCGAATAATTCCACATCACTGCATGATCCTCATCCCTCAGAGGGTGTACCGCGATACTACCTCTACCAGAACGTCGTCTCCTCAAGACAATATTCTGCAACCACCTTCGAGGTCACACTCGGTCACACATTCCACCGTCTCCACGCGTAACACCAGGCCAATTCCTTACGCCCTTTTACCGAGACGTTTCTCACTCTGCTTTCACGCGAAGACTGCCCTTCCTTTCCTTCTAGTATTTTACATTCCTTAGACTAGCTTATCGTCAAAACATAAACAAACATCCCCTCATATACAGATATTTATTAGGCATTTTAAACTACAGGCTAATTCGTTTCTTAAAAATAATATTGGCTACGACAATATGCAACCCAAATTTTTGCTTTGTTGGTCTAATCAAGAATCACTGTGTATAACAAACTCCTCATCGAAATTCTATTACTGTTACGGAAAAACACAACATGGTCTAACTTTTATAAAATTAACTACAGGTATTAATCAATCAGTGAGAAAAAAAAAGCGCCTGAGGGATAATAATAATAATAAATGTCCAAATTGAGAAATTAAAAATCATGGTCTCTATACAGAATCTGTTTTTCTTAATCATGCCGTACAATAAATTAAAATTCGTTATAGAATATCTTTTTTTTTTGGAGCTTGCGAAACAAAACCAAAGCTTAATTGATTCGCGATAAAAAGCAGATTGGTTTCGTAACTACCTCCTCCAGTTTCAGGGGATAAATAACACATATCCAATTAATTATATCTTTCTTTTAAAATAGCTAACGGTACCACACACACACACACACAGATTAAATCCCTACATCGATAAACTGGTGCGCGAACAAACAAAATAACACGGGTCAACGGCTTACGTAATTCATAATGCAGTATCACTAATGGAAGTTTAATGACTACATGTTATAAATGGAAATATCACGTAAGTCCTACTAACAAATCGCCAGTCTCTCCTGACAAAAGGAGAATTGATAAGGTCGGCGAGATAAATTCGCTTGGTGTTGGATGCGTGAATGGATGAAAAAATAGTAGGACGTTCGGAAAATTGTAAGAAATGCAGTCGAATGGTAATGCGTGCGCCAGCAGCTATTCGTTTACACCGACAAGAAGTGTCTCCAGCAGCGCTAGGTATTGTGATGAGACTGGCACAGCCAGAGCACAAATAAGTGACCGATTCGACTGTGAGTTCAACGATCCACGCTGGTATGTCAGTGTCAGTTTGCTTACCTATAGTAAGCACCAACTTATACAGTCCCATTGCTTACTTGATAATAACCTGGTGATAATACTTTGCCATATTAAATAACACATCACAATAGATCATACATTATACATAAGTATGTTTTAGTTGGCTCTTCATGTATGATTGTTAATCAGTCGCATGCAAGTATTTTTTAACGTGTTGCGATAAAATCAATAAAAAAATTGTATTTATCACCGCCGTTCCGGATAAAATTATTATTTGTTCCTTGCGTGTCTTGCATTAAGTTAATGTAACCCCTCATGTAATAAATCAGTGGGAGAAATGGCCTTGCGAAGTGGCAGAGAGTATACACATATCAGAAGTCGATAAATAATGTTGAATTGGCTTTGCCCAGAGATTGATCACCTGTAATGACGTCACGATCTGTGACTGTCAACACTCGACAGCGGCAATTTCTATCTCCTTCTGAATGTACTTTACAAAAGAACCACCTATAAAAAAAGAACGGGGCCATTACTTGCGGTACCGCTGACATCTCGATATCTGGGCTGATGATTTTGTTTCTCACGCAATTCTCCGAGAATTAATTGGGAAACTTATATATTGGAAACCGATTTATTAACTCCTGCCTGCCTTAAGAGTAAGCAGCACAGATTATTATTATGCGCGTAGAGCACGAACACCTTTCGGTCGGTTTATCTGTACATCTCTGTTAATCAAATTTGCTACTACGATAATGAAGAGAATTTCATTCCGTTCTGAACTCGTTATAAGAAATGAATTTCACTCCGATACAGTTAAACTTAAGCACTGCCGGAGATACGAAGTAGCTGAACTAAAATAAACGCGCAGGTTAGACAGGAAGCCGGTAATTGAGAATATAAATTATACAATCCCAGACGAAAGCATTCGATTCTGCCGCAGCGTAGAATTTTTTTAGCGATTGTCATGTCAATGGCACTTTGATTATATATTTGTGTAATTATAATAACTGTAATTATTTACACTGTAAATACGGTACATCGGAAAATTGCTTTTAAAAACCACACCACATATTCTAAAAGTATTCTATTTGTGTCGAAGCTAATAGAAAAGAGCAGCTCAAGGAATGAAATATATTCTTCAGTTTGATCATATAACATCTAATGCACTGAGGTCGATTACCCTAGCTAGAAACTAGTTAGAGCACACCGAATTAAAAAAGTAGATTAACAGTTCCGCCCCGAACACTTCTAAATTGGGTTACATCAGCATTACAAATTTCGACTTGAAAGAATTTCCTTAAAAATGAATATCTGAATCCTCATTAATATGCTTTACGTACTTGCCTCACCGCATTAATTACGTGCCTCATTTAAATTCGTAGACAAAAATAACATATTTTGTTTAATGCGGTGAACGAAACGGAGATTAAAAATAGTAGATAAGAGCTTATTTATTTCGCTCGCCGGCGTAGATTGTGTAATAATGACGTGTTACAATTTAACAGGTAAGAATTCCGAGGAATTTACAAAATATTATATAAATCGATAGACTCTAGATAGGGGGCACCGACATATGTCTTCATGAAATAAAAATAAATAAAAGAAATTCCTATAATCATTCATAAAAAGCTTGCGCACTCGTGAACCAATTTATTACGTTTTCAGGTGCCTTAATGCAAAGCTTTTTCTATTCCAAGTGCTTCTTGTAGTGCAACTTAATTTGATCTACACACTACGCATTTCATGCGACCACATAAGGTAAACTTATTAAAGCAAATGTTGCAGATGGTGTGCACTGCAAATACCGGTTCCTTTAGGAAAAAAATGCCTACTACAAGGTAATCAAATTCTTACCGCGTGCACGTTGAAACAATTCATTCTGTAAGACGAATGAAGTTATGACATATCCCTTTCGTTTAACTTTACCACATCTGATATTTCAATCAAGGAAGAAAACAGTTTGAATTCCCCCTTAATAAATAGACTTAAAACACTTTTATAAATAAATAATGCATACACATAAAATCTAGAGTTAATTTGCAACTCCCTTTCGGTGTTTCCTCGCGTCCATCCGTTTCTAGTTTAAAATAAACGGAGTTAGGACTTCTAACTTTAAAGATGTTAATGTTCAAAAGTGGCATTTTAATCCTTGCAGTAGTTATTTCTATCTTTCAAGGAGTTAGTATTATCCAGTATATTATGAACTACGAAAGTTGCTAAGATACTATATAGTTACCGGAATTGAGAGAAAACAATTAAACTAATGTTATACTTGTCCGGCTTTTTGATTCCGCAGTTGTACCTGTAAGGTCAGCACATTGCGGACCATGGTGATATATATTTTCTATTCGAGACAAAAGGGGAATAATAGTAACCTTATGACGTCACAATTAATGTAAGTTGCCTGCCTTTCATTTAAATTCATACATGTCATGCTGCTTTAATGCCAAAAAATGAAGTTAAACAAATCAGCATAATAGCTGTTTTGGTATCAACGAGTATAACTCTGAGTAGCTAGGACTAAGTAAAGCAGATCTGATTCAATATATGCAAAGAGTATTTCCATACCACCATGGGAACAAATGACTGATTAGTTCAGATGCTTCACGCTCTTACAATTGGAACGCTTCGGATCACCTCCGGACTAGTCCCGAGTAGCACAAACGTGTAATTGGAAAGCGCCTTAAATTAAATCTAAAGGATCTGCGTATAGTACTGTAACAGTATTTAGATTATTTTGTGTTAATATAACATATGTACAAAAAGTTTTCCCATCTAATGTGTTACTTTCATTCTTTTGCATCTTCATGTATATTCCTTACTTGATCCGTACCCTAAACAAACAAGTAAACAAACAATTGTTTTATTGAATTGATTTTCCAATGGTATTCACATTGGAAAAAATCTTTTATGGTTGAATCCTACTTTCAAAACGCCCAAAAAATCAATGGCGAATGGACGTATTCTATTCCTGATTGTATTGGAGAATTTCAGGACAAAAATCCAGAAACTGTATTTCTGTACCACAAATTTGTTATTCAATTTCAGTACTCTGTAGGACTATTCATAGAAACTGGCACTGTGGCTAGAAAACAAGTATCAGGTAGGCATAAAATAAGAACTGATGAGGTAGTTAAAAATGTAAGACAAATTATAACTGATGTTCCTCGCACTTCCATCCTTCACCTGTCACAATAAGCTGATCTTTCTCTCGGGACCTGTAGAACTATTCCAAGAAAGGATTTGCAAATGTTCCCTTACCATTTGACTGCCGTGCATGAATTGCTTCCAGTAGATTTTGAACCAAGGCGAAGATACCGTCATTGGTTTTGAAACAATATTAACAATGGCGATTTGTTGGACAAAACTTTCTTTTCCGATGAGGCCTGGTTCTATTTATAGGATATTAATTCCCATGAGGATCTGGAGTACAGAAAACCCTCATATTTTCATTGAAGCTCCACTCTATCCACAAAAGATTGGTGTTTGGATAGGTTTAAGTCGGAGAAGATTGATAGATCCAATATTTTTTTTAATGGCACACTAACAACACTTAGATATCGGGAAGAGATTTTGCATCCATTTATTAATCAACTGCATGATGACGAGTTGCAATTTGGATATTTGCGGCAGGATGATGCAACGGCCCATGCTGCTGGAGATACTTTAAATTTCCTTCAAGAGTTTTTTGGAGATCGGATAATTAGCAGAAATATGGCAAACATATGGCCTCCGCGTTCTTGTGATCTAACTCCTTTGGATTTCTTTGTTTGGCCCTACTTGGAAAATTCCATTTTTAAAACGCGCATTAATGATTCACAGAAACTTAACCAAAGAATCATCGAAAAGTGTGATGAAGTAAACAATTCTCCCCACATTTTGCGAAATGTTATTAGTGGATATCGCAGAAGAGTTAGAAAATGCCTCAAAGAAGACATCTGTTGTAAATTCACGTTCATCGTTATTTTCAATGTTTTATTTTGTTTGATTAATGAAGAACTCTAAACCGATGTTGTACACAATTAAATTATTTTGGCAATTAATTAATTGCAATGGTTTTTTTCTTTAATTCAAGAAATATCTTTAATTTTGATTGAAATTTTAATTAATGCGCTTTCATTGAAACGTTAATCAAAGCGACTTCTTTGAAGTGGAGCGAAAACGGATTACGTTCCCCATTTCCTAAGGTTTAACTTTCTTTACCTGACATAGGTACCAATTTTTTCAAATTCGTTTTAAGTTTCTGGTCAAATTTTACTTACGAAGAAAAAATGCTCGCATGAGACGAGTTGAAAGAAATCACAAGTTTTGAGAAAACTATACACAATTGTTGTAATTAAATTTCAGTGCCCCTGCAATAAACATAAAGGTGGGCCTTAAATTTTCTCTGTTAAATATATTTATTAATTTTGGATTAATCAGGAATTTTTTTGAAGACAAATCTTTTAATAAGGGGGCAGTCATATTTATTTATTTCATTACTACTTCCTTATTTTATTTCGGAAAAGTAGGCGTCTCCTTTACAGAGTGATCGCTTGTGTATCGGTTCTTGTGGTAAACGTTTCGACTGGGAGCGTGGCGCACTCCAGTAATCCAGCTACTTGGAGGTCGGGTTCGGTGGATAGTTTGAGGTCAAGTTGTAACCTGAGTATATACCACGTTTGGTTTAGGGCGTCCTTCGACTACCTTGACGTCAGTAATGGTACCTTGACAGGACTCTACATGCAATAGATGTGCCAGTAAAGGTCTCGTCGTGTCAAGTAAGAAGCCTCTGCCGACCAAAGTGTATCGCCAACAGCACCGAGATTGTACCTAACACGGTCGGGTTACAAAAGTACGCAGCTTGATTAACCTTGGCTAGACCTGGACCTTTTTATTTATTTTTTTTTAAATTTAAATTAATAATTTTTAAAAGAAATAATTATTGTTATTTTTAAATCCTTAGTTGTAACAAGAATCATATATATGTGAAAATATTTTTCTTCTTGCTGAGTTAAATTAGAATAAACTCTTATGATTTTCTGTTGACGTTATGTCAAGGTTAAATGTCAATTTGGCGTTTACTGAACAAGTAAGGAACATACGTGAATATGTGGTGGAAAAATTAGAGCAACATACTAGATGGGAAAGCTTTTTGTACACACGTTACAATTCCCAAATATCAAACTTGCAAAAGTAATTCGGAAAAGATTTCATAATATTTTTTCTCGTGTTAAAAATGAATCAAAATTTTACAGAACATCATCAACATCAATTGTCTAGTACGTGCAACCTTCCCCCTTATATCGTTTTCAATATGGAATCGTAGGTGCTCACCTTTTTTTTAGTTCCACAATGAGCATAAGTTTAAAAATAAAATAAAATTATGAATAAATAAGATACCGTATGCAGACAGAAATGACAAAGCGAAATTTTACACAATATTGTGTAAAATGGAGGTGGAGCAATTATTAACACAATTGTTGAACATTTTTAAACAATTTCAGATATATTTCCTCCTCTACCTTAAAAAAAGTTTACATTTGTTTGCAGCAAAATTATTGTTCCATTTTGGAGTAAGAAATTCCCTATTAATTTGACTTTTGTACTACAATAAGTTCTAGTAAGTGTGAAGATAAAGTTACAATACTTTATTGCATAAAATTGTACATCTTATGTTAAAATTTATTACAATAGTCTGTGACGATTTTATTTTCACATTTTGTTGCATAAAGTTCTACACATTGTGTAAAACTATAATAAAATCGCTATGAAAAGATTTCTACAATGATTAAATTATTAACACGTTCAAAAATAAATATTTTAAAAATGTCACTTTTGTAATTTTACTAGAGAATGCAATCGCTTCCTTGTATAATTTGCAAAAGATTTTCATATTTTTATCATTAATTCCTGTTCTTGTTTTGTGGATTTTAGAAATTCAAAAAAAGGGGTAAGTTTTTCTAAATTTCTCAATAAACCAAATTTTTTTAAGGTACAGAGTTCTGATGAGGCCCAATAAGGCCTAAATACATGTATAAACTCTTTCCTAACACTTTCTATATTGTCAGTTACACAATTTTAATTAATTTTCATAATTTTCATCTGACAAGAAAACTTGATTTTAATAAAAATATACTACAATTAGGTAAAAATTTACTATCCTTTACCGTATTGTAACGAACTAAGGCGACAAATGAGTCATACACTCGCCTAGCCGGGGGCGGCTCACGTTAGTGTCAGTACCCGTTCGAGATAATTCCACCGTCTAAATACTCTAGGGGAAAAGCTGCTGGAAAGCCTCTCCGGTTTAAATACACGCGCACGGGGAACTGGAGATCAGATTTCTTTAGTTCGACGTAGAGTTTAGTTACTGTTTGATCGCTCGGCTTGTGAAAATTAATTATTCATAGTCTGTTCTGAATAAAATCAGTGTTAGGTTTTGTTAATAAATTAGTTATTAGTCTCATCGAGTATTTTATTTAAAAATAAATCAAAGCGAACCCTAGATTCACTACAGTATCAATAATCAAACACTATTAAATAATACTATATATTATCAATTTCTACTAAATAAATGAAAAAATCTTCTAAATGAAATAGTATTTAATTCAACAATTTATACATAACATATTACACTTTGTCTATAAAATTAATTTACTCAGTTTATGGTAACACATTTACTATTATTTTATTACACGATTTTCTTAAAACGTGTAATATTTCACTATAAACATTATTCTGCAATCAAATATAAATATTTTCGATTTATTGTAGGTGGCTTCATTTTAGTAACAATTTGTGGATATACATTCTATAATTATGTTAACAAATGCCATTGTTTTCCTCTGTATAGTGCATATAATGTTTAGTTTTGGTAGAGGGTAGCTATGGCAAAACAAGTACAGTGTGTAATAATGTTTTGTTACAATATGAATATATTATTTGCTGCTAAACATCCTCGTCCTTCACAGCAATTTTAAACGCAATATTACGTGAGATCGCCGGTAATAGCGGACCTTTCGCTTCCATAAACCGTAGCAAACTGGAAAGCATAATTTTTGTGCCCCTTCTTAATTGGAGTTGATGGTAAGGTTCTTCGAACGAAGGATATGCGTGTTAATGAGTATTATGCGTATTACCGGGAGCTCAATCACAGATATTTGCCGATAGACGGAAACTAGTTTATATCTTTGGAAGGAATTTCACCAGTATAAACGTGGGAATGAAATTGCCAACAATTTCTAAAAACGACGTATTAATTTGATAGGAGTATTAGATACCAGAGGATTAACCTTTTTTCAAACCTATTTAAATATTCATATTACTAGCCGAGTTGGTAAATAAATATTGTTACGTTTTCCTTTATAGATAAAAAGAATTTATAATATAATTATATGTTATAGTTCAGCTGTGGCATTTTTACTACGTATACTTACCGCATTCCGCATGCAACATAAAAATTCTTTCCCCTAAAAACTAATTTAATTATGAAATTAAGTTAATTCATTCAGTACAAACAGCCGCTTTGTTTCCTAAACATCGTGAGATTATTTCTTATTGTTTACGTGCTTTGAATTTCGCGCTTCGTTAAGTATGAAATACTTACTTAGGTAGAAAATAATTTCAGATTGTTATCTTTAAATCTAACCAACACGAGCGACACTCGGGGAATTTAGTTTCCGTGAAGGCCGTAACATTCTTCCTGAAATAATTTCCGTTTTCAACGTGCATAAAACTTATTGTAAGTAACTTAAAACGAAGGGGATCAGATTTGATTGATTTAATGTTTGCGAAGAACGGAAAACAATTACATCATCGCAAACGAGGGTAATTTAGAGGTCGAAGGAGCGCATCTCAATTTAATACAAAGTCAGATGGTGGAACCTCAAGCATGTTTTTAATGATGGGTTGATTGTTCTATATTATAAACTGCAGCTGTTATAAAATATTTATGTCTCGTCAACTTATTTTTAGTAAGAAAGCATCTCAAAGATTCTAAAATATTTGAACCTATTTTAGGGAAGTCATTAACTTTTAATAAGTGTTGGCAGAATTAAATTATTATTAATTAATAATTAATGAATGAGGACAAGCATCCTAGAGATTAATTGCAGAATATTTCTTTGTAGAATCTCATCGAGGGCATAACAAATAAGCGCACACGTCTAGGTTAATTTAAGAGAATTTTAGTAAGTTTCATGGTTGAAACTAGTTTTCGCAACGTGTCATTAAAAATCCTCTTCTTCAAGTGTTCATTCATAGTCATTGCGAAACCGGTCTCGTAGATTTATTTAATCAGGTGATAATTCCATTTGGTAAGAAAACTAGAATTATATGAGCGACCGGATGTCATTGGCTTTTGTAAAGTGCTTCAATTTAAGAGGAAAAGAAAAAAACTCTGCGCATATAACTGAAGAATTGATTTTAAATTAAATTCTATTTCTACCGCACCATTAAAACATTACCATAATCATTAGTAGTGTCTATTCGTAACCACGATTGATCACTGAGAGAAATAAATAATTCGTACTTTCCAAAGTGATAACATGCTTTGAATCATTGAATTTACACTGGATGTTACTAAAAATAGCTTCTGGACTTATAATAACTCTTCGCATTAACCTCTGAACTGCGGAAACTTTCAGCGTTACAATTTTTCCAAGAGCGATGCAGCGCGTAGAGTATTTTTCTTTATTTAAACGAGAACTAAATTTATAGGAGTTAATAAACTCTGATTTAGAGCTGAAATGTTCCGCTCTATTTAATACTAAACAAAACTACAGCCTCCGGGTACTAGACCACTTTTCAGCGTAGTCCACTGAAAAGAAAGCGCGGCACGTAACCCGTCGTATCAAAGGAAATTACGTCCGATGGACAAAGACGAAAGATGCGCGGCACGTCAGGCTGGAAGCACGGATTGAAGTAATAATCACCCAGATAAAAATTAAGTTGCAGTTGATGACCATTTAAGTAATGCAGTATATAATTGACAGGAGCGGACCAGGTGAGGTTTCCAGGCTTGATGAGGTCGGTTTCGCGAGTACCTTCACAGAAGAGCCACTGCACTATTGGTCATATCCTGTATTTAATTGTGCGCTTTTCATTTATTTATTGGTTTATTTTTTCTGCATTCGTTACGTAGATTCGCCTGGCGTAATAAACTTGCTTGTTTTGTACTTCTTGCCAACTTGTTCTCTAGTACTAATAACAATTTCTTATCACTTTTCACATTAATAATTATTGAAGTTAATTTATGATATGCAGAATTTATTTTCTGTTCGCTTGTCACCAATTACTTTGGATGTTGCAATTTAAAACTGATTATTCAAGCGATAAACAGTAAGTGACATCTCTTCACAGCTTTCAGAACAAAAAAAATAATCGAAGCAGACGTCTTTTTCTAGCTTTCTTTTTCGATTATAAACCCCCCAGCAGACTAAAATATAAACGACCTTATTAATAAGCAATAAAATCCAACGCACCGTTGGATAAACACGTGTTTCACAAAAACGCTTTAAATCACCAAGAAACTATCTAACTAACTCCATGCTAATGCAGTTTACAACCGAACGTGATTTAGTGGTCAAGTTCTGTTAAATCTAGCGTTCAGCCATTAGATTAGATAACGAACGGTGTAATAATTATTTAGTCAACCGTGGTGAACCTCATAAGATGTTTACCGATGACAGCTTGATTTGCTAATCGTCCCTATAATACGAAATACTGGTTGGCTCAACACATCTGATGATGTTACATAATGTAATCTCCAGTATGTGAGGGCAAACATATCCGACGATAATACATATTAAAAATTAAACACGAGAGATGTTGATTAACACTTTCCTCAACTGTATTAATTTTATGAAAGATTTTGATCCTGTAGATCACTTTTCATAAAAGCAGACGCCTCTACTTGGCTTCGAAGAAAACTTTCGACCTATTTGCTTTTGAAGTCATAGCAAACAAGATGTGTAATTGTTATAAGGCGTCTAAAGTACTTCAATTCCTTTATCTCCTCAGAATATTCCATCGTCTTTGAAGTAATTACTTCTGAAGTTAGTTACAATAAATAGCTCTCGCGAGAAAGAACTCAGACACATAAATAACGGGAGAAAATTCATATCTCTGCGCGGAATGGAATGGAATCGCAAAAACGCAGTTAATTTTTAAAGCAACAAATAAATTACGGCATTGATCATGATCGAAAGAATGCAGCAGCAGTAGCTCGCTGATAAATTATGTTTTGACATTTGACCGGTGTTATTTAAGGCGATGAAAACAAATTTAACGAGAGTACATCGCGACCAATTGAACAGTAGACGCAACAAAACGAGCAAAAGAATTGGAAACGTTGTTAGAAATAACAGTCGGGAAAAAGTCACTACGAACTAGATAAACAAACGCAAGAAACTCATCTAGGACGCAACACGTTTTATGAGAAAATAAACTCGATTTAATCTGTATATTTTCTTATTATTTATGAATAGGACGAACGACGTTGTGGACGCTAATGGAATAGCGTAGTTGGAATACACAATAGTATATTTAATTAAATTTACGTGCTATAATAAAAAGAAATGGAATGCGAACGATTTCAAGACTCATTTCATATACAGTAAAACCTCTCTTAGGCGGACACCTACCGTGACCAGCAAACTGTCCGCCTATTACAGGTGTCCGTCTAATAAATAGATTAGATTAAATTAGATAAAAGGGGAATTAACAACTATCCGGCTAGTAGAGTGTCAAGCATGGGAGGTGTTACTGTACACACATAAAAACCTGAAGTTCATTCGAACACTTTTTCCATTCTTTTTCGGTGTTCATCGTGTACATCCGTAACTCATCTGATAGGGCTGTAACTAGAGCGAGACGAAGTTGGCACTTGCCACGGGCTCCTAATGAATTGAATTGGGTTGAAGTAGAAACAAGAAACCCACATAAATTATGCAATGTAAAATCCCAAACTATATTAATAAATTGTGATCCCACGTCAAAGAAACGAGATATACAAAAGAGAAAAGGCATTGAAAAACAAAGCAAAACTTAGCGGAAATAAAGTGAAGGTGAAACTAGAAGTAGCGGAAACAAAAAACCTGTGGAATATAGCAACTAGGAACACGAATGAAAAGGCAAAGAAAAAGGACAATAAATTCATAGTTATAAGGCTGATCAATTATGAAAACAAAGATAGCACAAAAAGGAAATGGTGGAAAGAGCAACATATGATGCAGAAATTCTAAATCAAGTACAAAAACTATAACAAACCACCAGATAAATGGAGAAGTACAGAAAAAAATACGAGGTTTAACTTGGAGGCTTCCATGGTCGTTGTCCATAATTGAATTAGCTTCCGGTTGGAACCGCGTCACGACTGCTTCTATTACCGACGTTGATCCCTCGTGACTCCAGAATACCCAGACGTTGTGGTCTCCCTGAAATCTACAAGCCTGATAGACCTTTACGTCCCATAATCAGCGTAATCAACTCACCAATCTACAAAGTCTCCAAATATCTAGCACACACCCTCAAACCTTTTGCAGGGAAAAGTGAAACTTTCATCCTCAATTCCCGGCACTTCGTTAAAAAAATTCACGAGATATCCTTAGACACTCCAGGAATTCTGATTAGCTTCGATGTAGAATCTCTTTTCACCAAAGTCCCTATTCCCGACACCATCACAATCATCCAGTAACTGTTCAGAGTCTATAACCAACCCGAAAATTTAATTTCCCTAATAGAATGATGTTTAACCCTAACATATTTCATGTTCCACGATCAATATTACAAACAGGTATCAGGCACAGCAATGTGTTTTCTCCTCTCTCCCCAATTGTAGCAAACATTTTCAGGGAGGGATTCGACCAAACTATTACTCCTTTCTCCCTTAAACCCAAGTGTTGGTTCAGATTTGTTGATGTTAATTTTGCAATTCGACCATACGGTAAAGTATCTCTGAACCACTTTTTTGAACACCTAAATTCCAAACATCCTGACATTTGTTTCACTTTAGAATACGAAATTGACGGTCACTCACCTTTCTTCGATATCTTTGCAAGCCGCCTTACAAACGGTAGATTTCTTTTCCTTCATGACCAGAACCCGTGTGCAAAGGATGCACCGGGGGCACCGCAGCCATTTAGGTTCACTCTAGTTCTCTTACCGCAACCATTCAGTGAGGCATGTCCCCTGCACCAGCTGGTATAGGTTTTTCATTGAATGCGTGTTGAAATTTTCGGGAAGTATCAGATGTCCGAATATACGCTGTCTGCGATTTGCCAGCGCATCACATCTACACAAAATGTGCATTGCTGTCTCTGGTTATCCATTGCAGAGTCTGCAGTTTAGAACCCCATTCAATTACCGATTCTCCAGCGCATCACATCTACACAAAATGTGCATTGCTGTCTCTGGTTATCCATTGCAGAGTCTGCAGTTTAGAACCCCTTTCAATTACCGATTCTCCACAAACACTCCTTAACAGTCAAGTTAGTAAACCCGTGGTGATCTTGAGTTGCGCCCTGCTTAAAAGCAAAAGTTCTGCAACTCTCTTTTTGCAAGAACCTTTAAGGAAGGTCTTACTGTGGCGATGTCCTGCTCTGCTTAGCCAGCGTCTGTTATGTTCCTCATTTATCTAGTCACTAAAAAAGCCTCGAATAGCGTTCTTGGTTGTACCTAGAAGATGTTCAGGGCCAAGGTATGCCATACCCGCACCCTGCCGTCAAGAACCTAAAACATGTCTTCACTCACCAGGATGTCACTCTCTACTGAACAAAAATATGATGGGATCTTTTCAGAATGTTTCAAGAACAAAACACGTCTCCTTTCTACACCTGCAGACAAACCTTTTTTTTATAGAGGTTTAGAGAATCTTCGAACGACACCTCCGGATACATCAACCCCGGAGGCGTGTTGGATTCACCTATGCATTTCTACATGGGGCGCCTACCAACTAAATTCTTTTCCTCTTTCAACACTCTATGCGGGAGGGACGGCCTTCCGGCATTACTTCCCCCGCACATGTTGCCCTTCTTCTCTTGCGTGTCTTCTTCTGTCCTCTTCCATCCTCATACATCTTCATTCAGTCCTCTTGCCTCCTCCTCTGTCCTCTTCATCCTCCTGGCATCCTCTTCTCCTCCACCTCTCCTTATCTCCTTCCGTCTTCTATCCTCCACCATCACCTATAGTCCGTCAGACAAACCTAATCCCGCCTATTTGAACAGTAGCGTCAGCTGCCTTAAAACTTTCCACTCACACCTCGTATTAGGAATAAATGAAACATTATTGAGTAGATATAAGATGATAGCAACGATAGCGCTGATAACAAGGAATCCAATTAATGACAGAATTATCGAGATAATACTAATCCTAAATGAAAACAAACTTGCAATTATATACCTCAAAAGAAGCAACCAAGATTGGATTTAAAGAAACCTTTTAACCACATTGAATAATGTAATGAATATAAACAGTTTAGATAATGACATCTCGTGGCCAATTCTTGACTTAAAATTGTGTAAAAATTGACAAATAGTAATTAGCTATTGATTTACTGCAAAATAAATCGTCAGACATTAACGCTATTGCAGCATAATTTGGAAATTTGTCGCAAGTCGGTTTTGATTTTGATGGTATTCTCTTAACAGTTGTTTCGGCCCTTGTTAGGACTTCTTCAGCAGAAGAGTAGCTCAAGAATTCCACTGCAATCTCGTCGATCTGACTTGCGCAGAAACGAGTATACATATTTCTGATCGTAAGTAGGTAGGTCGATGAGATTGCTGCTACTCTCATGCTGAAGAGTCCCCAAAAAAGACGGAAAAGATTGTCCAAACGATTCAAGTGCAATTGAAATTTCTGGGTAATGAATACAGTTTAAATTTTTTTTTTTCATACTAATAGGGATCTCAATACGAAAGTTGTTTCTGCTTCTGTCAACTGTGGATATGATAGAATGATGGGGAAAATGGCATAGAAGAATTAAATGAAACCGGGGAGATGTTGATAAAGTTATGTAGATAATAAGAAAGTGAAAATCAAATAGATATTTGTATGAGCGAAGGACAAACGAATTAAAAAGGAACTGATATAGAATTGGATCACTATGTTGTAGAGTCAAAGATAGACTAAAGAAGATCAGAGAAGGAAAAACAGGCGAAGTTCAACATTAGAAAATTGGAAAACGTAAGTGTTGGAAAGAAGCTTAAAGGTCAAGTATTTTAGACGCTAGAGAAGAAAACTGGATACCTCGTATAATTTTATTATACAGACTGAGTATCTTCCAAGAAAATTTTTATTTGAAAAAACGCAAAAACAGGTGGATTTATAATCCAAGGCGGACACTTTTCTATCCTCTACCCAACTGTCATACGTCATCCCCCTCTCTTTCAGCTCTCTATACAATAAAATTTAAATAGGGAATGTTTTATGAGTGGCATATCATTGAGGTAAGGTAATTTTATAGATAATTCACTAATGTGAATATGAATACCAAAAAATTTAGCACCCTCTTTCGAGAAAAAATATTTTTACATAATCCAAAGCTGTGGCATCTCATAACGAATTATGGATAATATGTTTATTGTACTGCGTGAGTTTATCCTTGTTGAAATAAAAGTATTTAAACATTTTTAACACTTATTTTTAGATGCATTTTAATCGGGAAAAGTTAAAAATATCGCTAAATTTGTTGAACATTTCAACTTTTCAGGTAAAACTTTATTCATATTGTAAACCGATTGGTAGGATAACAGTTTATCCCAAAAATTTTTATGTGCACACATAACTAATTTCTTATTTACTTGACGTGCTCAAATGTGCGTCAACATAATAATAGTTGAAATATAAAACCTTATTGGATGTGATCTAATGAATAAAAATTTAAATATAAATTAATGCAATTCAAAGACCTTCACATCATATGAGAAAGAAAAGCTAAAAGCTGCAAAACTCTCACGAACGTTACAGTACAGTAATATTTAATACATAATGTTTTTATAAACAAAAATAATTTACTGTTAATTGCGCCATTACTTACTTAATCCATTTATTCCACCATTAAAGTATTTAATTGGTTTTATAGTTGTACATTATTACCGTAATAGCCCCAGCGTTGTTACTATAAATAATACTGTATAAATGAAGAAAATTTTCATATTTTACATAACCAACTTACAGCCTGCAATTATCAGGGTGTGGATTATTATCAATCAAGGTACGCGTTCAAGTGCCACCTTAATGGTAGCTTTCAGAATGCGTTTAAAATCTGTGAACACTTCACGATCTTGCTTGGCTATCTGATACGCGTGTGCTTAAAAATTCAAACCAGTTTTCACAAAACCGATCGGGAGTAAATCTGTTTGAACGTCCACTTCTTAAAGTTAACATTAAAAATGATACGATCGGGATCGAGTTAATATCATCCATTTGCGTTTGAGTTCGCGGTTCTTTAAGCAGCTTAATTTTATGTATGGCGTTATAATCTGCTGAAATACGAAGATCTAAGTCGCATAATCATTTCGAGGAAGCCTAGGAACTAGGCTCTTGTATGAGGAGGTGTTACGAGCCAAGTAAACAGAATACTCACTCCTCTCATGAGGATATACGATGTATATATGTTTGTGTATACACGAGGATGCACAGGGTAATGCAAATACGAATTTAAGATAATATTATGAAATCGTTTGCCTTTATTTTAATTAACTTTACAAGATGATCACTACAATATGTAGAACCCAAAAAGAATTCGGGTTTTTGAAATCGGTTCGACAAATTAATTTAAATATAATTCTAGACTTAACCTAAGAAGATTTATTAAATAAAGTTAGTATTGATTAAAAAAGAATTGACTGACTCGTTTCTGAGAATATCGGATAATGGATTGTCTTTTTCGGCCGAGGGAGGCTCGGGCATTTCATGATACGAATTAAATCTGAGAATATCTGGAATGGATCGGCTGAATAATTGATTGATCTGCACAGTCATTTTCTGCTTCTGGTTTGTTTTAGCCAGGAAAGCACCGAAAGCCGATTTAAAAAATTTATTTAAGTGTAATCGCTTTTTTCAATTTCGAGTTTTGTTCTTTTATGCACGCAGACGTTAATTGAAACGAACAATTGGCGTAATGCGCATTAAAATCCGATTTTAAAAATTCGCAATCAATTTCCGTATGTAGTACGTAATGCAGTTTGCCTCAAAACCGACCGCCCCTTTCCCCCATTTGCAGGAACAAATACCCATCGTATTTCTGCTTGTGCCGATTCGGCTCTATTTGTGCACAAAAATTCAATAAAAATTCTGATAAGCAAATTCCGCCAGTGATGTGAATCATATTCGAAGCCGAATCCGACCTTTAAACAGATTGATTTGGCTGTAACTATTCGAAATCGTTTCACAATAAAACAAAAATTTGTTTCTCTGTGCGTCCTGCTTTGATTTGAAAATAACAATATTCAATATGACATTACGTTCAAAGGATGACAGGAAACCTCGTTGGTTTCACGTTCAGAAAATTAATGTTATATTTCCGTTCTTATTTTCGATTCGAGGATTTCGTTCATTCTCTTGTCAATAAATTGAAGTAATTTTTTTAATATCAAATCAATC
The DNA here is from genome assembly GCA_039766575.1 of Serrognathus titanus. Lineage (NCBI taxonomy): Eukaryota > Metazoa > Arthropoda > Insecta > Coleoptera > Lucanidae > Serrognathus > Serrognathus titanus. The sequence goes on from CM077911.1 coordinate 6,413,944, forward strand.
AACCCCGTGCATACATAAAATCAAAAGATTCGAAACAAAATATCGTATTACACAGACGTTCATATCTCCGGTTCATCATCTTTCTCAGTGCAGTGTGGAGGCTTTCTTTTCAAATATATCGAACGATTAATTAATTTTATCTTGCCGTTGGTATCGCAGCTCATATTACGGCAGAAGTCCGACATTCTTTAATTTTAATCGGTAGCGATAATTACAGCGATGAATATTAATTCGGTTTTGATAAACGATTGGTAAATTATCTAAACAATCATCAATTGTCGGAACGAATTAACATTTGCGTTAACTTTATTGTTTCAGATGGTGCAGTCAACAATCTCGAGTTAAATCCTTTGAGGAAATCCGTAAGTATGTACCCAACCTAATTAACTGTGATTCCTGCACGAGAAAAATGGAGCAATCGCAACGTGCAAACTAAATTTAATTTAAACTATTCAATTTCCTGCGCGTGTTTGAATTTGTACAGTTTAACGCAATTAATTGTGTGTCAAATATAATTGCAACGCGCATTTATTTTAATGCGAAAATAAATTGAATGGGAATAACGTAATAAGATAAATTGTTTAAATGTTGTGCACATTTTGTGCCCGAAAATGTATTGGCACTACTTGTTTGTGTGTGTGTGTGTGTGGCTCGGGAATCCCTCTCGGAAATTGGAAATGCGAAATCAAACAGTGAAGGAAATCGAAAAAGATTGAGGGTACATTCTAGTCGATAATTCTCTGATACTTTGTGAATAACTTTTTTTTCGACGTTAGTATTGCGAAACGGGTATCGGTAACGGCTTCAAAGTCGTCTTCGCTTTACTGAAGTTTCCTTCATTAACAGAACGTAGCCAATAACATTCAGCGAAAGAGTTCCTGTTAATTCAAAAAATCAGTGGAAGATATACAAATAACTATCAAAAGCCAGGACTGTAATAAAAACACTATTGTTATTGTATCAAAAAATGTTTGTTGAAAGTGTAATTAAGTCGGGTGTTTTAGGATGCTCCCCCTGTTCCTTCGTTATGAGAAGCATCCTTCAGACTAGTCACCAGTAGGTAACAGCCGGTCACATTAGGCAACCAATCTTTAATAAATATCAACAATAAATAAAGTACTTTGTCGGTTTTGCTTCATCAAGTTCTCGATTGTCTCGGTCTAAACGCCTCATCATTACTCGCATCAGCGCCTCTAAAATTGTTTTTCGTGTAAGATAATAGAACATGATAAATACTCGTCGGGTTTTAATTGGATGCCCCGGTGCATCCACAAACATGTGTTTTCCGAGACACTTAATAGCCCCCTAATTAGTTGTTAATATTTATTTAAAAAATTGCCGTGAAGGCGGTTTGTGATTAGCCGCCTTCGAAATTGCTTTTTACAGGAAATATCGCATGATTATGGGTTCTCATGTCTCCAGTGAATATTAATTTTCTTTGTAGGACTTTACGATTTAATGCGCGGTGGATAATTACAACTTCTTTATTTTTATTACAGGACTTTAATCAAATTTTAAATGACGCCGCCGACTATGGATTTTTTCCTCGCGGCGCTTCGTAACGAAAGTGTCACAGGATGTTGAGATTGAATCTCCAGCAAATTATGTGTATGCACACCTGCTATATTGCAAATTATGTGTATGTGTGTAGGGATTTGATATGCAGTTCGAAAAATTAATGTCCCTTCCTGTCATATAAACTTAAAAACGTTTGCTCTTGAATCATAAAACAAAGGAAACGAATAAATTGAATCTTCTTACGAAGAACATATAGGAAATACGAAATTCAAATTTATACCAAGCTTACAAATAAATAAGACTGCTATAATAAAAATATAATTCATATAATATATTATATTATATATAATTATGAATGCATAGTTTTGGTCATATTTAAATCACTTCCAGTTTGTATTAATATTAGATCATTGCTAGGTAAAGTTCTCGAATTAACCAATTTTTTTGTATAATGAAAACACTGATGTTTTAATTATTACAGAGACGTGGCTTAATCGAAATATCACGGATGATTTGAAATATAATTGGTTATAAATTTTTGAGAAAAGATAGAAACACTCGTGTTGGTGGTGTTGGTATTTATTTTAAAGATTGTTTTAAATATTCTATTATTGACACTAGTGATGTTATTGAGCAAATGTGGATATCCCTTCAATTATATAACAATAATAACAAGTTCGTAGTTGGCGCTGTTTAGAAAGTTTCTCAAGTGGATTATAATTTTTTTCTGGATGAATTGGAAAATTCCCTTGCCATTACCCTTCCCTACTCAGAAAACATATTTTGTGGAGGTGACTTCAATGTAGATATTTTAAAAGTAAATAACGTATTTGCTCAATATTTTCTGAAATTTACGGAATCGGTCAATTTCAAACAACTAATTAACAAGCCTACACGTCTCATTCATAACTCAGCCACATTATTAAACCTATTGTTAGCTACCGATAATACAGACATTTTAGAAGCAGGTGCGTGAAGTTTCTGACCATGATTTTATCTTTTGCACTTTTCCGTGGTTAGATGTCCAGACATGCCTATAAATCGAACTTATCGTAATTACAATAATATAAACTGGGAACTTTTTATACCTTTTCAACCTATATTTTTTATTGATAATGTCAATGACAAAATCTCTTTTTTTAACTCTAGTATTTGAAACTTGTTTAATAGGCATTCTCCTTTAATTACTCGACGCTTTACTAAGACGTTTAAAGCTAAAGCAAAATTCCGCTTATCAAAGAAATCTGACCTCAAGAACTTTTAGATTAGAAAAAAAGGCATATTTAGAATATATTTCACGTACTCAGAAGTCTAAAAGACTGAGGAAAAGTCAAATCACCTAGGTATAAATAGTAAACACCCTGCTTCTTTGCCTGTACATTTCGATGATTCCCAACAAACTTAATGATTTTTTCATTAATACTTTGCCCAGTCCAACGCTTAATACCTTTTTACGAAAGTAACCAATTGAATGATAAATTTGTTCTTCAAACTGTAGATATTAATTCAGTTCGCATGCTTTTAAATCGCTTTAAATCCACAGCGAGTGGCATTGATGGTATCAGTATACTTATGATTAAGATGTGTTGTCCAATGATACTCCCGTACCTCAAACATATTTTTAATTCTTGCATTCTCGAATGCACAGTCCCTGAATGTTGGAAACATAGACTTGTTAGGCCACTGCCTAAAGTTAAGAACTACGAAGTTATGAAAGATCTGCGTCCAATAAGCCTCCTTCCTGTCTTATCAAAACTTTTTGAGAGTATAATCGCACAACAGCTTAAGAAGTATATCAGTAATTCGGATCTATTACCGAATGTGCAATCAGGCTTTAGAAGTGGTTACAACTGTTTAAAAGTGACCGATGATATATTGCACGCTTCCGACAATTCTTACTTTATTGGATTTCAGAAGCCAGTTGACACAGTGCAGCATGATCTCTTGTGTGCTATTTTGAAATATATTGGTATTAACGATAATGCGACTAATTTAATAAAATCATGCCTTAAAAATCGTAAGCAAAGTGTCAATTGTATATCCACTCCCCTTCTGATTTCCCAAGGAGTACCACAAGGTTCTCGTTTGGGTCCTTTGTTATTCAGTTTATATACTTTCAGACTTCTATTTAGTATCAACTGCTCGGCTCATATGGATGCAGATGATTCGCAACTATATTTTTCTTCCAGGCTAGCGGATTGGCACGGTGAAATGTTAAAAGTGAATGAGGATTTGGAAGCCTTGTATTTGAACCTTCAACTGATCCAATCTCTCTTGCAAATGACAGTCCTTGCAACAGCTTCTTTCTCACCTCTACTAATGTACACGAAGTAAGCTCCATTCTGTTAAGGCTCACAAACACAATCAACAGCATTCTTTTAAAAATTATTTGTCGTTTTCCTGAACGGGTGGTGAATGTTCTTGCTGATTTAATAAATATTTCGTTTTATGGAGGAAAATTTCTCACATATTTGAAAATAGCAGTAGTTATTCCCATACACAAAGGAAGCTCTGATCTTGGCTGCTCCAATTTTCGACCAATATCCCTTTTATCACTTTTCTCGAAAATCATTGAGACTATCGTTAAAATTAGAGTTGTAAATTACTACAATACGTATAAATTAATTGCTTCTTCACAATTCGGTTTCCAATAAGAGAAGAGTACTGAAGATGCCTGCTATGACCTTCTTTCCTACATGTACGAACCACTTGAAAGCAGGAAATCATGTAGCCACAGTCTTCTGTGACTTAGCCAAAGCATTTGACTGTGTCACTCATTCTATTCTTTTACAAAAGCTATCTTCAATGGGATTCCGTGATAAAACCCTAAAATGGTTTTCATCTTACTTAAATGAACGCTCTCAGCTGGTACAGGTTACTAATGGCAACGAACTTGGTACCTCCAGTTTATTAGATTTAAAACACGGGGTACCCCAAGGATCAATCTTGGGTCCCATTTTATTTGTAATTTATATAAATGATTTGGCTAAACTCAACACAAGTGCTAGAGCAACCTTGTTCGCGGATGATACGTCTTTCACGAGGCAGGCATCAAGTATTATTGAATCCTTGGAATCTACAATTAATAATGACTTATCCGCAATTCAAACGTGGTTTGATAGTAACAAACAAAACTAAAATAATTCTGTACACTAGCCACAGACAGTTGGACATTCATGTTAAAGATAAATTAATTACCCAAGCAAATAACATTAAATTTTTAGAGTTACATGTAGACGCTCCTTTAAAATGGAAACACCTTATCTTATCTTTGGTAAATAAATTAGCATCAGTATGTCACGCCTTAAGAGTGATGTCGTCTGAGATAGAACCTGTTGAGGCAAAAGATGTATATCATTCCTTATTTGAATCGCGACTGAAATATGGTATTTATTATTGGGGCTTTTCCTCTAAAGAAAATTTAAATGTATTATTTAAACTTCAGAAGAATGCAATCCACACCATATCATTTTCAGAATATAGGGCTCACTGTAAACCTCTTTTTATACAAAAACAAATATTAACCATTTTTTCTCTTTTCGTACTGGAGGTCGTCTCGTTGATCATCAAACACTCACGGCTCATTCCCAAGCGTGAACACATACATAAATATTACACTCGAGCTGGCAATAACTTGACACTGCCACCTTCTCATTGTGCAAAAACTCTCCTTATTATTTCGGTAGAGTTTTTTTTTAATAGTCTACCAGATCAAGTTAAGAATTCGCCTAACCTTAAAATCTTTAGAAAAACAATAAAACGTTTTCTCATAGATCAAGCGTTCTACTCTACTGAGGAGTTTCTTACCTGTGATGTTGCTGATGCTATTAGATTGCAGTCAGTGATGTAGATGTTCGATTTTAATTTGTTTGTTAATTTGTCCTTATGCTTTTTTCTTATTTTTTAATGACACAGTGTTTTTTTTTCTTTACACTTTACTATATAGAATATTACCTTTGTAATTAGGCTTTTTGTTGCTGTCGCAAGATGGGTTAATAAATTCTATTCTATTCTATTCTATTATTTTTTATTTATTTCATATTACGACAATCACAATTTAAAGCATAAAACACCAAGTATTACAACCCTAATGCAGAGTGTTTTATTTTTATTTTATTTATTTCATATTACGACAATCACAATTTAAAGCATAAAACACCAAGTATTACAACCCTAATGCAGAGTGTTTCATGCTTTAAATTGTTACGGGGGTACTGTCTTCTGTTGAAACTTATTTTAGTCGGATCTGATTTAAATGTCCCAGCAGGGTGACGTTTGCATGCCATCGCCTTCGTACTAATAAATTTAAAAAATGCTCGGATGAATTAAAACGTTTGAAACAGGTTATTACAGTGGCGTTCCCTCCATTAAATAAGTTTCACCGTTAACTTTTATAGTTTTATTGCTCTGGGTAATAAACACCATAAAACGTACGAAAACGTGTCATGAAACGATTGCGACGAACTCCATATCCACTGGAGCGACGTGTATTTTGGGGTCATTTTAAATTAATAATAAATTTTCCTAAAGAATTTTTAACATTTTTCTCACAACCTATGATTTAATTACGTTCACATGTTTTTTGACAGTTTATATAAGAATCACCTGAGTTACTTTATAAAAGTGCACTCTGTATATTGAGGTTCGCAATAATCTTAAGCGATAACTGTAATTAAAGTAGATTGAGAAAATTGAAAGCAAACAAATTGCATTACATTGAAATTTTTTTATTAATCGCGTACTGTGCTTCACTTCAATTTATAAACATGCATATCAAAAGTGCATAAAAATTTTTGCGCAAAAATCTTAATGCACTTTTGATATGCATGTAACAAGTTACACGGTGCGTTTTATAAAAAAATACGATCTTGTTAATGTCAGTTTTAAGATGTACGACTTAGTTTATCATACGCATATTAAATTCTCTCTTAACCGCATGCTATTAAGTATTAACCTTAACATTGTGTAGGAAACCTGAAGTTGGGATTAAATTAATACGCCGAACTATTAAATTACGGCTTGCATAGTATAGGACTATTTGCTTTAACGTTATAAAACCGATTGCATGACTTGGCCGTTTTGCCCGCATATGTGTTTTTGCTTGTACATATTCCGCACATGTTTATTATAGATTCCTTATGCGAGCTGACGTAACATGCTATGGTTGAATTTTAATGGAAACAGAGATCCAATTACTTCGATTTTTTTTCTAGATCTAATACATAACACAGTTAACTATTACACAGACTTGTTTAAAAAGGGTATGGCTAAGTACATAGACTTGACTTCATCTAACCTACAGAGTACGTAATATCGTTTAACGAATTCAAATACAATTGGTAAGTCTTGAAATTAACGGCTCCAATTAATAACTGATTATAATATTTGTATGCAAGTAAAATTTATTTAAAATTATCCATCGGAAAATCGAAATGAATTTCATGAAACGAATTCAAATCGAAATATCTCCACATTTAAATTTCCCAAGTTTCGTCCCAGAATATGAAGTAAATTACCATTGTGGAAGTTCGTAATTTACGAGCTTTTGTTTCGCTATTATAAACTGTTACGGCATTTCAGCGGAGCTATTTACTAGACGTTTCCGCGACCTTAAAATCTTAGGCCATTATGTACTGCCCGTCTTGGACTTCCTGCAAACTATCCCAGGAAGTTACGTATTCCAGTTCTGAGCGGACATGATTTAATGATATTCTAATTATGAAGTGAGATGAGCTTCTAGTGTAGTTTTAACTTAAAGCTAATAGCATAATCCTAGAAAACTTTACTCCTTGGACTTGTGTTACACTTTAATTAATTTATTAATTGCGAGCTTGCAATCACTAATTAAAAACAATTTTAATCAACACCGCAAGTACATTCATCATACATTTTTTCGTATCAATTTTTGCTGTGTAGAAATTCTAAGTCAAAAATTGACGCCCAATATGGGGCTGCACAGTAGTAATATTTAAAATGAAGTGTCACCCCTTAGTGTAACAACAAAAGTTAGCGTACTACAGATTTTTTTTATTAATTATTACTAATTAATTAGATATGTTAATGAATTTAGACTTTCAGTGACGTGAGAATGAATATAGGGCAGAGCATAATTAGAAAATGAATTGTTTCTTCAAATTAAAGTAAGATAACTTTCGTGAAAGTTAACCGCAACGAAATTATTTAAATAATTGAAATGGTAATTGCTCCTGCTTTTTTAAAGCTGTCGTTCACAAGGCGGCCCCGTCTGTTCCCGAAAACAATTTGTAAAGTTCCCGCGTTCGGGGATATTTAATAAATAATGTCACTGAATGATATACGACCTTTGTATATTCAGGTGCTTAAAGTATTTACAAATAAAGATTTATGTGCTCCTGTTCCTCGCCTCCCTTTTTTTTCTCCTGTCCGATTCCCGCACGACGAACCTACTTTAGCTTAAAAACTTGCAGTAGTTACAAGTCGCGGTTTATCTTGATATTTATGTGGGTCTAAAGTAATTAATTTAAATTTATTATTTTCATAAATAATAATTACGAGAAATCTATCCGCGTTTTTATATATTCTTGGCTTTATTTTTTTTAATGACGAATTATTTATTGCAAATGTAAAGGTACAAGAACGATGAACTGAAGAAATTATAAAATGAATTATAGAATTATAATATAATACACATTGCTAGTAAAATACTGAGTAATTCTCGACGAAACCTCCTTCGTTCAAAATAATAAAATAAAATCAATTAATTAAACTTGAATGTCGAATTCTCAGTCGGCACTATCCTTTCGTTTAATAAGATGATACCACCTGAGCCTTTTTAACTCAATTAATGGCGAGCTTTAAATTTAATTGACGTCCAGCGGCGCTATCCGCCGACTCCTTCGTTCTTTAATCCAGTCATTTTTTAGCGTGACGTCTTGTCGTTAACTTGAGGCTGAATTACATATTTTAAAGGGATTAAATTAAATTAATTTTTGAAGACAGTTCTTCATTAAGAGACGAAAGTATATACGCAAGGCTTCCAACAAAAAAATGATTTGGGAAACAATGGCCAGGGGCGAGAAGTATTAGTTATGTAAAATGTTTTTTCTTACAATCTTTCAATTTAATTACAGAAGTTAATACTAAAAATATTTTTTTTTTACAATATTTCGTTCACCTTTATAATAATGGCTAATTATAAAATACGAAAACAGGAAAGGGGGTAACCCCTCCTAGTTCTAAAGTATTTTTACTACTTCTTTGTAATTCGACTATGTATTAAAAGTATTTCTTTCAATTATATAAATATATAAAGTATTTGTTTATTTAATACATATAACCTGCTGAAGGTATACTATCTTAGATTTTAAATTGTATACAGGGTGAGTTTTTTATCTTGAGACAACGCAATATCTCGACAACTACGTATCAATTTCGACTCGAAGGGGCCTATCTAATGATATCAATCGCGACCCCCCACCCGCATCCCCAGTGGGTGGGGCGGAGGGCAACTTTCAAATCGCAAATATGAACCACTATCTTTTATTGGAGATTCGGATTCTACGTCTCAAACTACGTAGGACTTGTCTGAATCTTTATTTTGGATTCCTGACAGATGACGTCGATTTTTGCAAAACCTACTTTTAGCGTTACCCAGGAACAACGTCGTGGTTATAGTAGGTTTCTGTTCCCATTGGAGTGCTTGTTTTAGGTGAGTCCCCTCGTATCTCACCATCGAGGTGCTTGTAATATTATTTCAGTAGTGCCCAAAAATGTGTTCATCCTCTTTGATGCACTTTTTTATCCGCAGTTGGAATGCTTGGACACAACTGAGATGTATGTCTGGTATAATCGTCCGACAGACGTCAGTGATTCGCTCAATCATGTTCTCACGCGTTGTTGGCAGTGCATTATAAACTCCACTCTTCAAGTAACCTCAAAAACAAAAACCAGGCGAAGATCTGGCGATCTTGGAGGCCAAGATACTGGACCACCTCTTCCGATCCACCGAAGATCGTAGACGCGATCTAATACTTCCCGTGCTGCTGCAGAATAATGTACTGGACAACCATCATGTTGAAACCACACTGTTCAAGGATAGGTCTTCAAGTAATACTGGAAGTTCGTTCTCCAAGAATTTGCGATATCTTTCACCATTTAATTTGCCATCGATACAGAATGGACCAATGAGGTTCTCGCCAATTATTCCACACCAAACATTCACATTCCAAGGGCGCTATTGTACAACTTGGCGTAACCAGTGTGGGTAATAATAATGAATGTTGTGTCGATTAATCGTATTGTGGTTTGTAAAAGTCGCCTCGTCAGAGAACAATACGCGAGCAAAGAAATGGGGGTCTCGTTGTATTTGTTGGAGCGCCCAGTGACAGAATGTCAGTCGGTTCTAGAAATCACCGCCATGAAGTTCTTGATGCAGGGTGTAATATATTTCTTTATTTTAAAAATACATTAACATAATATTTATGTTAATGACAACATTGACAACAACATTCAATTGTTATATCATGGCTTTCATGACAACCTCCCTTTTCAGTAGTACATTAAACGATCTGGTTTGATGATTCCACGACTGCTTCTTCTAAGGGGTACTTGGCATCTAACGATTCAGTTTCTTGAGAGCTTGTAGCACAATCAGGAACTTCTGTAATATTTTGTATTGGTATTATAGCTACATTAGGTGTGATTGTTTTTATTTATTCCTGTGTCTGTCTCAGTTTGTGAAATATTTATCTTTGATGAATCTTCATAAGATGATGTGCGATTACGTTTCAGGAACAATGAATTTCACCGGTACCACGTTCCATCTGCTGTTTGAATTATAACTGATCTCGGTTCCTTAGTTCCTTCAATTACTTTAGCAGGTAACCATTCCTTATGCTCATTCCTAAACAAAACATTTTCTCCTTTCTTAAACTGTGGTGACTCTCTTTTTTCTCTATCAACATATGACTTTTCAATTGTTTTCTTTAGATTCAATTTTTCTTTTACATTTTTAATTATTTTGGGTTCTAATAATTTTTCTGAGGTCGGCAACAATGTTTTCGTTCGTTTGCTAATTAGTCTTTGTACAGGAGAGCCTAAGTTTCCTCTAGGTTTATTTCGATGTTGTAATGACGCAAGATGTATATCGATACCTTCTTCTAAGCATTTTGATAATAATTTTTTTGCTTCTTGAACATAACGTTCAGCTAATCCGTTTGATCTAGCAAAATAAGGGCTTAAGGTTCGATGTTCAAATTGTCAAATAGTTTTAAATTTTCTGAATTCCTCACTGATAAATTGTCTTGCACTATCTGTGATTAATGTATCCGGTATACCAAATATCGAAAACCATCTTTTTAAGGCATTAATTCAGAAAAGCTAGTTATTTGTTTAATTTCAACAAAATCAAAATAACCAGAAAATGCATCTGCTATTACTAGGAAATTTTTTCCATTGATGCTACTTGAGACCACGAACGGCTTGGGCTCCCTTGCAGCAAAATAGTTTCTTTCGGATTATCTCGTTGTTTCTTTGCACAGATTTTGCATTTACTTACAAAATCAATTATGTCATTGATCATATTAGGCCAAAATACAGAATCTCGCACCAACTGAAGTGTTCCTTGTATTCCCTTGTGCCCCAAGTGACTGTATTTTAGCACCAACGGGACCATAACAGCAAATTATTCTTTATAGGACCAATATTTTTTGAGGTTCTTTGGAACTTCATTAATTTTTTCAGGCCATCCACGATGAATTATATTTTTTAGCTCTGCTAGTTCACCAGAATTATTATTTTAACTTTTCAGTTGATTTAGTTTTTTAGTTGACAGTGGCAATATTACGCAGATTTGGAGAGAGTTTTCTTTTTCTGTTTCTTCACAGTCACGACTTAGAGTATCAGCTATGTACAATTTTGATCCCCTTTTGTAAATTATTTTCGGATTGTACGCTATTACTTCATAAAAAATTCGTTGTAATCTTGACGGTGCTTTTGTTATTGATTTCTTAAAAATAGTTTGTAATGGTTTGTGATCGGATTCAATAATAATATCCTCATTACCCCATACATTACAGTGAAATTTTTTTAGAGCAACTAATACAGCATAAGCCTCCTTTTCAATTTGGCTATATGCTTTTTGTGTTTTGCTTAATGATTTAGTACTATAAACTACAGGTTTATTATTCTGAAGTAGAACCGCGCCACAAGCAGTACTGCTAGCATCGACAGATAAAAGAACGGGTAACATTGGATCATAAAAACCTAGAACAGGCGGAGTTTTTAAAATTTCCTTCAGCTTTCGGAATGCTTGTTCCTGTTCATATTCCTAACACCATTCAGAATCCTTTTCTAAAAGAACTCGTTTAGGTGCCGTCAAATTTGACAAATTTTTTATAAATTTGGACAGGTATGTCACTAGTCCTAAAAGCCTTTGTAGTTCCTTGTCACAAGTAGGTTGTTTAATTTTCGTTATAGTTTCGACCAGGGGTGTCAAACCGGAGTTAGGTCGCGTTAGACAAGTAAAGAGCGCCAAGTCTAAGAGATGGCGCAGTAAAAAGCCGCAAAATGATTTTATTTAAGGTAACTATAGAAGCCTCACATTTAAAAAATTGTCAATTTTAAACGTGTCAAAAATTTATGATTTATGATTTCTTTTGCAGGATGCAAATAATTTGAAAATTTTCTAAGCTTCTAACTGTAATTTACATAGAAAAGTACAAGTAGGTAAATTTAATTATGCCAGAAGCCCATACTAACTACTTTTTCAGTGGTTTTACGCACTTACGCATACACATATTGTGGTTTGTATTGATCAATTCTAATTATTATTATTAATTATTTCGTACAGTCCTATTTTATGATAAAATACGGTATGTTACAAGATATTTTAAAATACGGTCTTTTTATAACACTAAATGTTGTGTTTGATTGATTATATACTAGCCGATATCTATTTACGGGTCCAAACATCGTTCAACTTTGAATTTGGTTCTATTTCTTGTCCTTATAATTGTTGGTATGGGAATAAAACAGAATTCAAAGTTAAACAATGTTTGGCTAATTCGTTCTATACTCGTTTATACGACTGAAAAGTATTTAAATTTGGCGCCTATTATTTTTAGTAAGCGCCAAGTATAACAGATGGCGCCACGCTTTTCTGGTAACATTTAATGTATAGAGATTTGCTTTCTCTTAATTGATATGTTCTGTGGTTACGACCTTTTCAGGGTCAGGAAGTAGTCCTTCCTATGTCCTTCCGGAGTAACTATGTGGCCAAGAAATTTTATTCGCTGCTTTTCAAAAACTCATTTAATTTAACACCAGCATCTTGAAGTGTTTTTGTTTGTTTGTGTAATGTTCATCAATTCTTCTTTTCTGGCTGCATAAATAAATATGTCGTCCATAGACACTTCAACGTCTTCTATGCCTTGTAGAATTGAACACATAATATGTTGAAATATTTCTGGAGCTGATGCTAAATCAAATGTAAATGTAAACTTTTAACGCGTCAACGTTTTTGGCTTTGAAATCTGAACTTTTTATCGTATTTAACTGCTTCTTAGCTAATTCGTTTGCGCGGCAGATATCAATAACTTTTTTAAGAGTTATATTTTCTTCTGACAGCAACCTTTCTCTAATAAGATCATCTCTTATACCAATTACAATTTTATCACATATTAAGCTTCTTCAAAATCTCCAAACTCACAGTTTATACATTTAGTACGTAAAGATGTAAGAAACTTGTCAAACGTCTCCTCCGGACCTTGATTTGACTTATTGAAGACGTATCGTTCGTACGTTACGTAATAACGGAACGTATTGAAACAATGCGACACGCAACGAAAGCAAGGCACGTACTGAGGTAACGCACAGCCGGTACGATATTTGTGGAGGCACATTTCCTAGAAGACCGCTACGCCACTTTCTTGGAATCAATCACCGCATTTGAGACGAGTTCCAAAGATATTGGCAGTGCAACGTTCAAAAAACGATAACTTTAATATAATTTTAAAACGTATGCTATTATTATTGCGATAAAACGTTTGACATACAAGTTACGTCTTTTTTTCCGTAGAATCCGAATCTGCAATAAAAAATAGTGGTTCCTATTTGCGATTTGAAAGTTATCCCCCGCCCCATCCACTGAGTGTGGGGGAGGGGGGTCGCGATTGATATCATTAGATAGACCCCTTCGGGTCCAACAAATTATATTCATAACGTTTTTTGATCCAATGCGTAGTTTTCCAGATATGGCCTTGTCTCAATATAAAAAGCTCACCCGGTATTAAGATTTCTTGGAGAAAGAAAAAAATAACTTAATAATATTTCACTAAAATATCATAGATATAAAATAAATAACGTCGAATTGGTCTTGTTAACGCTAGAAATAAATGAGTTTGGTGCTAGAAGCAAAAGAGAGCTTACGATTAGCGGTTATTACTTTATTAATTTATTACTTCTTTACAAGGTTACTTTAAAAATGAAATGAAATATATTTCAACTTGCAAAGTACACGCGGCATGCAGTGAACCTGTCGTTTACACTCAGTAAATTAATGAGATCATTATTTCGCTTCCTTTTACGCACTTACAGAGTATTTCATCGAATAACGATAGCTTCATTCTCCTAAAATTATCCAAATTTTAAAATCTACAAAGTTTCAGAGTCTATTTTTTTTTAATTATCGTGCCATTTACCTTCTCGATTATTCCAGAAAGTTTCAGATCGAACAGCAGAGGACACGCGAAGTTTGCCAGAATAATCGAGAATGGAAGCACCTCTTATTTTCCTTTTCATACGATTTACGTTTCATTACCTTTTTTCAAAGGCTTCAAAGTTACACTCTTCGATGCACCTCCTTTCATATACACCTGCGAAATAATAAATACCGTTATTTTATTTTAAAGCCAATTAAAATTATCGGTGTATGTATAATGCTCCTCCACTCAAGTAATTTCCGTTAAAATTCGATTCACTCTTGCGTGATCTTGCAAAACGAGCACAATTAAATAAATTAAGCTCAACCTACAAAAAGCTTTTACGGTGAGACCTTGCCGGAATCACCAGTCATATGCAAAGTACAGGTTTCTCTCGTTTGATGCGGCCCGGATTATTCGCGAGCAACTGACGTTTCTGCTGCTCTTTACTTTTTCTTATTATTATTACTTAGTTAAAATGCACCGCAGCTTTTATAAATTACAAACGGATTTAATTCGTTAAATCGTACTTTATTTGCAAGTGTGCAGCTGCACTCGACAAACCGAGAGGGAAATGCACGGACGACGACTTTTACAAGCAACGCGTAAAAACGAATGGATATCCTCTTTGTTATAAATACTTTATTGCTTATACAGAGACTTCACATAAGGATGAGGTCATAAATAGGCAACCAAACATACCCATCCGGTAACTATGATCAAACAAAATTATCCAACCATATGGAGTTTGAATTTGCTCCTTTTTGAGTACTTTGCGTCTGTTACTCGGCCAGGCCCTCAATCTTTTTTCAAATTCTGTTCTAACTACAACGAAATAAATCTGTTTAATCGATTTTAATTTATTTATTTGAGATCCAAACTCAAGCAAGTGATTTAATTACTAAATTAAATTAAAATTTAATTTAGTAATTAAATTAATTAAATGTATGAGTTTAATTTATGCTTTAATCTCTTCCATGCTATGAGAATTTCGTTTTCAACCAATGACCATCCGAGAATCTCCTCTGCATTATAGATTGTGAAAGCTCCAACGTTTCTGTGATGCTTTTTTTCGTTATTACCGGTATTTACGGCCTATGTTTTATGCATTAGAACCTCTTTCATAATTAAACATGTGAGTCTAATAGCGTAATTGTCGTCTACTGTGATACTCCTAATAAGGCCGTTAAATAGAAAAGTATTTGTCGGTACCTGTAATAACCTATGGTTATCATAAAAGTTGATCGTTTTTTTAGGAATGTTTGTTACTCGAAGGTTTCTGCAGGGACTTCTTTTTTTTCAACACTAAATGCTAAACATGATTCCATTCGCCTTCAGTAAAAGCAATTACTATACTAAAACTATCACAAGTTTGACAAGGATTAACGCCGTTGTAATTTTTTTTTATTAATAATATTTGCCCTACTTTTGCATTAAATGAAGCGTATTACTATTTAACCGACAACTTTAATTAGTGAGTGACTTCCGTTGGAACGTAAACGTAAATACCTTTTCTCTTCCCTAATTGGTACCATTTGTGTCAGTCTTATAGGCAATAATTGTCTAAGATTTCCTATACGCTTAAATACATATTTAATTAATAACCTCCATCCATTCTTTGGTTCGCGGTCAATATAAATCACCTGTGTGGATGAAACACGTTGGTGCAATAATTTAACAAAGACTCTTAATTACTATCATATGCTTCGATTAATCACGTGTATCTGGACGGGTGCGAAACGAGTTGATTTTTCTTGAGAGTTCAGGTACTGTTATGCAACATCCGGAGTCTCAAGAAACTCATCGTTTATTAATTCTAAATAAATGGGCCTCACAGGTCTACATATCATATCGTAGTGTTTACTTCTCTACAACATTAAAAAAAGAAGTATTATCGAAAAGTCTTATCAAATACCTATTTAAAATGTAAAATCGAGCTTCTACCTATTCAATTGCTGCTAATGGGCCCAAGGTAAACGTTGGTTATTTACAAGACGTTTTCCACGTATTTCAAATGCCAAACCGTATTATAACTAATCAACAACTTTATTTCAACTATTTAGAATTACTCTTTTGATATGCTATCATCAGTTCTTCGGTGCAATTGCGACATTCGTGAGAACTAGCCCGACTAAAAAAGCAAAAGCACAACATAATTGTATAAAAACACATCGGAGATGCAACAGGTTGGAGTATTCTTCGCACAAATAAATAAACACATGTGTGATTAAAGCAGCGAATAAAGTCGAGTAAATCGTCGATTTTATTTTAATTCTTCTCGCCGTAATTACCCATTCTTGGGAGAACGGCGCAGCACGACATGCTTGACGACTGGTTTACATATCTAAGGTTTCCTTGACACAAATATAATTTTACGCTTCGATGCACCGTCATAATTGTTCATCACATTAAATTTTGATGGTGGCTTTGTGTATCTAATTAAATAAGCGTCGTGTAATGTTTATGAATTCTGACAAAGCGCCTCCTATGTATGTACACTATCGAATCGATGCGATGTGACAAATTTAAAAACTCTTTGTCACGGAAAACTTCTATTACTTTACGCGCAAGGATTTATTTATGTGTTAAAAGCCTAATCAAATTAAGCATTTCAATTAGTGCGCCATACAAATTTTACAAATACTGCATTTGCACCGAGTCATTAATTAAACTGATGTATATGAGGACCTGTTGGTAATTAGTATGAAAGTTATTACAATTTGTCCATTAAATTTAATGTTGGTTTTAATGTCGGAATAGAAAAAATCTCGATGTGTTTATTCATGAGTTATAGTCACCCAGAGTTTTGTTCTTGCGTTTAGGTATTTAAACTCTCTGTATATAACTACCCACATAAAAATTTGGAGTTAATTCTAACGCGTTTTCAACCTCTTCGGCATTCCCACGGGTCCATGCGTTTCTGGTGTTACAATAAAAGCAGTTTGAACATTTAACTTTAAAAAGTGTTAATGTTGTCTTCAAAAGTAACATTTTAATCCTTGCCTAGTTATTTTTATCTTTCAAGCAGTTAATATTATTCAGAAAAAGAGAGAGACTTATCCTCTGAGGTAGTAGTCTCTATCCCTAAAGGAATTAGTATTATTATTATATTACGCATTTCTATTCTTAAAAGACTAGAATTATCCCGTAAATGAAAGAATGTTTACTGTTGGGACAATCACTTGTATCTTAACTTATATTTTAACTACTCCAAAGAGAGGAATACATACACTTTTGTTAATATTACATCTTTTATGCCTTGTTCTTCTGTGTGGAAGTAATTGAATTCCTTATTGCACTAGAATGTTAAGCTTTTCTGGAGAAAGGGGAATAAAGACGATCATAAGGCCTTGCCAATGTTCCATGAGAAATAAACTTGTATCATCTATGGTGTCATTTGTCACTATTTTCTACCCCCTTTTTGTTGCTATTATATTTAATGCGCTAATAAAATGATGGTTCCATTCTAAAGCAAGTATTCAACGCAGTTCAAATGCATATACTAGTCATAACTTGTAATGAGAACGTCAATCAATCCCTTCCCTCATACATCAGAATTTGGCGTAAAGTAAATAAGTGTGAAGTAACACCGTTAGAATATTTTTAATTTTTGGATTAAATGCGATGATGATTTTAACCAACGCAGATAGAATATACACTTCTGGACAAAATCAAGGGACCACCAGTAAAATTCAAAATAAATTTAAAACAGGGTATCGAAATTTAATGAAACGTTTAAATATATAAATCTAAGTGTTTCGTTACAGTTTAGTTGATTTAAGGGCTATTAAATTTAACGAACTTTAAAATACTTTAAATCTTTAAAATACCATAAATACCACCCAGGCACCTACCGACTAAAACCCTTCCCTCTCTTTGCGGAGCCACACTATACCCGGGAAACCACCTCTCAGTTTTACTTCGGACACGTACGCTATCTCAAAAAAATTTTCTAAGTATCTTCCTTGCGTGACGTACCGGTAGGGAAATCTCTAGGTCTTATAGGCGATGGCTAATCCCGGCTCTCCCTGTGCTTTGCTTTCCATTATAGTGTGCAGCATTTTTGTAACTATATTCCACTTACCTTCACTTTGTAATAATATCTCAGAGATGTTACTTGTCGTGTGTCTCGCCAATCTCTGTGTTTACGCAATTTCTTATGTTCTGCCACCTTTCGCATATAAACACAGTATGTTCAGCCGTGTCTGCTGCGGCCTGACAAAACCTCTGAGTCTAATCTTTTAATCCGCTTAAGGTAGCTGCCGGACACTCCGTGGCCCGTGAGAGCCTGGGTCACGAAGTGATCCACTTGGATGTATTTGGTGTTGTACCATTTGGCAATGTCTTTAATGAAGATCTTATTCCATCCGTGGTGGTGGTCCCACTTTTCTTGCCACGCCATAAGAAGTGCGTCCTTAGCCTCATTTTTATGGCCTTCTCCCTGCTGGTGCAACGTGATGCGTTCTTGCACCCTAAGCTTTATGGGTGGGGTGGCCGCAATTGCACCGTCCTATAAGCCGAGGTGATGCGAATAGCCATCTTTCTGTTCAACTGCTCTAGAAGCCTTTCATAATGGCGATATCGTAACGCCTCCGCCCAAGCCGGCGCACCGTATAGAATAATTGAGTATAACACCCTCCTTTTGCCCATCCTGGGGCCTTTTGTGTTCTGCATTAGCTTCGCCAAAGCGGTGTAGGCCTTATATGCCTTCTCGCATACCTTTCATACGTGGGTGGTCATTTTAGCGTTTCTGTCGATCCAAATTCCCAGATATTTGATGTCGGGGCTGCTACGAACTTGGACTCCCTCTAAGTTTATTGTGAGTTCTCTAAGACTCCATCTACCCGTTAATATCACAATCTCGATTTTATAATTGGAAGTCTTAATCCTTTATCCTCCAGGGTATTGCAGATTTTTGAAACTGCGTATTCGGCCCTCTCTTCTAATAGTCCTGGGGTTTTTGCTGCAATGACCACCACTAAATCATCAGCGTAGGCTCTCAGACTAACGCCTTCGCCCAATTGTAGGCCTACAATGTCATTGTATATAAGTTTCCACGATGTCGGCCCCCAGTACTGAGCCCTGAGGCACACCACCCGTGAGTCGCCTTGTGATTCCTGTGGACGTGGTGATATGTCTGTTTATTAAGTAGGATTGTATAATTCTAACCAAATACGCGCTGATTTTCAATTTTACCGTAGCCTCGACGATCTTAGTCCACGATGCGGTATTGAATGCATTTCTCACATCGAGGGCGACCATGATACAGTAATGACGATTTTTGTGGGCTGCCTTGTTGATGTTAGCGGTGATGTCTATCACTTTCGTCACCGCGTCTACGGTGGACTTACCGCTTATAAATCCGTACTGGTTTTTAAACAGGATGGTGTTCTCCTCAATCTCTGCCTCTATTCTTGTTTTAATTAGGGACTCAAGTAACTTAGCCACTGTGTAGATACTTTAAAATACTTTCAATCTTTAAAACACCATTGGTATTCTCGTGAACTTATATTCTAATTTATAACAAGTTAACAAAACTAAAATTATTAATAGCGTGCTGGTAATCTTCTTGGCATGCTTGAGATTACGTTTCGTATACTTTCTTGAGATATCTGTTCCCATTCTTGAACAAGCATGTTAGAGAGTTCATCAAGTGTTTCTGGTGGTCTCGGTGCGTTTTTAATTTTGTTGCTCAATTGATCCCAGAGATGCTCAGTGTGATTGAGATCAGGGCTTTTGGCAGGCCACTCCAAACTTTGGATATTTGCATCTCTCGACGTAGCTCTGACAATGTTAGCTCTTTGAGGTTTGGCGTTGTCTTGCATAAAAATGAATCCATTGCCGAAATTTTTGGCAAATGGTTAAACATGGAATACGATAATCTCGTCTCTATATCTTCTTGCTGTTAGCGACCCATTTCGAATCAAAACCAATTCTGTATGACTATTAAATTGTATGTCATCCCAAACCATTACAGACCCCCCATCAAATTTGTCAAATTCTCGAATGGTACGTGGTTCAAATCGCTCACCTGGTCTTCGTATGACAAGAGCACGGCGATCATTCCTGCTTAGAAGGAATCTGGACTCGTCTGAAAACAAAACGGAGTTCCACTGCCCCTCGTTCCAACCTTGATGATTTTGACAAAAGTTTAAGCGATTCTTTTGTGCGTAGCTGTGAGAGTTGAGCTTATCCTTGTTGAAACAAAATTGTTTCGCCCTTTCTTAACACTTATTTTTAAACGCATTTTAATCAGAAAAAGATTATAATAACACTAAATTTGTTAAGCATTATAACTTTTCATGTAAACCTTTATCTATATGTATTGCAACACCGTTTAGGAGGATAAAAATTTATGGACGTATTAATCAACTTCATAACCAATAAATTAACAAAGTTACAATAATGAAATAAGTAACTACCGATTAAGTAAAACGTAAATATTACTAATTAATTCTACAAAGTTAAAGGTTTCGGCGCTTTTATTTTCGCAACATCCGTATTAGTTAACTGCAACCGTGCAACTCGCCACTAATTACACGCGTTTTGCAAAGGAACTGCGCTAATAAATCAATACAACTTCTGTGTACTTACGAGATTAAATTGCGTTTGGCCTCTCCTCGTTACTGCCAACTAATAACGTTTCTTAAATTGATGGTAATCCAGTTTGTTCAAAAACACTTTACTATGTTAGGAATTTCATCCGATATAAAACATTATCCGAGAAGGGTTCGCATTATCGTGCCTTGAGAGGGCGCTTAATGCTTTCCCATCACGTAACAGAATTGTCTCCTATAACAAAATTTCAAGGCCCAATACTGTTTTAATGAGGCCCTCCTAAGATGGGGACGTTCTGGCGTTTGATCTTCATAATTCAATTTTTTTGTGTTATGTATTAGATTTCTCGAAAACGTATTTCCAGTTTTGGGGAATTTACTTGGTAAGCCACAAGAATACTTCATTTTCGAAAAGATTTTCATTTGGAATTAAAATACGCTACAACAGTTCTTGAAAGTAATTGTCATTACGATGTAGATCTATAATTACGCACATAACAATCTGGAATTAATTTTAACAAATTTTCAACTCTTTTTTGGTGTTCCCTTGCGTCCATCCGTTTCAGGTGTTAAAATAAACGGAGTTAGGACGTCTAACTTTAAAAAATGTTAATGTTGTCTTCAAAAGTGGCATTTTAATCCTTGCGGTAGTTATTTCTATCTTTCAATTATTATCCAGCACAAGAGAAAGACTTAACTTCTGAGGTAGTAGTTTGTATCCCTAAAGGAATTAGTATTATCCCAAAAGTGTCATACATTTCTGTACTTAAAGGAGTCAGTATAATCCAGGAAATGAAAGAATGTTTACTGTTGTATCACTTATGGGGTCATTTGTCATATCACTGTTTGTTTACCCAATTTTTGTTGCTACTATATACTGAAGGGCATAACTATAGCACCATATGCAGTTCTGTAAGATTTTATTCTTAGTAGAATCCGTTAACAAATAGAATAATCAAAAGGGGCCTAAGGATGGAACCCTGAGGCATCCCGGTGGTATTAGTTAGTGATGTCGACATAACATTATTCACCTGGACCAATTGTGTTCGACCATCAAGGTACGATCGAAACCAATCTATTACTACGCCTCTCAACCCATAATTATATAAAATCAAGTTTTCTTGCCAGATGAAAATTATGAAAATGAATTAAAATTGTGTAACTGGCAATATAGAAAGTGTTAGGAAAGAGTTTATACATGTATATCGGCCTTATTGGACCTCATCAGAACTCTGTACCTTAAAAAAATTGAAAAATTTAGAAAAACTTAAGCTATCTTAAGAGTGGAGGGAAAATGACCTCGTGTAAAAGATTCGTTGATTATATGGGCCAATGATTTACTAATAATATCTGAAGAAAGAATATATCTACTCAGGCTGAATTTTTGTGTCCAACTGGGTGAATTATATTGAAAACTTCATTTTCAGTTACAGGTTTTAAATACATTGATTGACCAGTTTCACAAGATTCAGGTGAGGAAATTACTTCAAATAGATTATTATGTCTAGTAAAATGTTTATTAAATAGATAAGCAGTCTTGTCATTTGATAAAATTTCATTTTCATGTTTAATAACAATTTTTTCGCGGTTTATTGACTTGCTATTTTCATTAATAATCTCCCATGCAGATTTTGACATATTTTTGGAATTTAGAAGGATGTTAGAATAGTAGGTTTTTTTAGAACGATTTATGATTTTCCGATGATATTTTTTAAAGCTATTGTAATCATCTTTCACTGCTTGTATGTTGCTTGTTCTAGATGTAATATACAAGTCAGAAAGTTTTTAGAATTCATTTTAATTTCATCTGTAACCCAGTTTTTTCCCCTTCTGTTTTCCGATTTTGATTTTACTGAAGGAAAGGCAGTTTCAAAATGTTTCATAAATATAGTGGTGAAGCACTGAAATTTTTTCTCTACATCTGAAGCCTGGTGAACAGTATCCTAAACAATAATATATCTAATGTCATGGTCATAACACTGAGTTACACAGTATTCAAAATCTTTTTCTGTACACGGGACATTTACATTTATTAACGATGCATTTATAGTGGACTTTACAAATATAGCTGTTCCGCCACCTCTATATAAAGAGCGACTAAAGCTATTTACGAGTATGTAATTATTCAAAATTGGTTTTTCATTTTCTTTGAGCCAGTGCTTGATGATGTACTTTTCAATATCCGTTAGATAAGTTCCACGAAGTATTTTTCAATAGTACCTCACTGAAACTAAACGTCAAAACGTAAACTAATATTTTGTTTTTACTTTTCAGGGCACACTTTATTTAATTTTTTTTATAGTGGTTCTGTAGTTAATATCAGTTCACGATCTTTTTAGATTCAGAGTAGGTGATGTTAGGATGACATTTTGTTGATATCACTAAAAAATACATTTGTCAGAAAATTGATTGACGTTCGTTTTTAATTTTATGGTTATATTTTTGAAAACTACCACTGCCAGTGTTGCCAGTTCGACTGAAGCAAAACTGAAGCATTCCGTGAAAAAGATAAATATCGTCCCGAACAATTGATAATTATTAATTTTTTCATTAAGAAAGTATTACATGCAAGTATTTAAATAACAGGATCTTCTTGCTGTCTTATAATTTGCCCCGACCAAACCATGCCTGAACCTCATTTAGAATTCTGTCTACTCTCGTTAACCCCTCCGATATGCACACCTTCAGACTCTTCTACTAATACCAGAGTTCTTCAAATCTGCTTATATTTGCAGTACATATACATGATATTAGTATGGGTTGCTAAAAGGATCGCCGCAGTTTGCATATAAGTTTTATAAATATACATGGAATATTCTACATTATTAAAATTTGATGCCAAATTAAATGTTCCCTTTTCCTCTTCCATTGAATCCATAGAAGAATCTGATTCATCAACAATTTCTGATTCTGAATCAAATTCTCCTAATGCAATAATGAAAGGAGGAATATTTTCAAACGAAAAATTTCCCATATGTTGCGTCCAGTCTTCCGAAATTAATTTTTCACAATGATTACAAAAATTTTGCCACATGTCGGGGGTACACTTTTCATTTTGGCCGGATTACTTTTCAAATCTGTTTCGTGTATCCATCGACGAACCGCAAACCTATTTTGATAGATCCAGGTTTCCTCTAGGTACACGAATATTATGTTTTAACCAGAATTTTGAAACTTTAAGAATTTGCTCAAAAAAGAAATTTTGAACGCAACGACGTGTTTTTGTTTACATAAAATCTTACGTCCGTTAACCATTTTGTGTTTATAACCCTTAGATATCATAATTTTGAATAAAGTTGTTCTCCCTCCTTTAAATTCCAAAGTATCGCGAGCATCTATAAGTAATTTGTCCAAAGGAAATATTCATTTTTCAAATTATATTGCCAAATTAATGGTTGCAAATATTTCCGAAACATATAGTTGTAAATATGTCCGTATGTTTACGTCTGCCAGAAAAAGAAGTTTTCAAGTTGTTAGGTCCTCTTTTTAAAATTTTAATTATCGTACATCGCGAAATCTAAAATATTAAACATTAGAAAATAAAGCTGACTTAAATAAGTAAAAACTTACTTCATGTATATCCGCCAACCTACTTATTATTTCTTCATTTCTTAAATTTGGGCGATTCTTTTTGTAATAATTAAACGCCTTGCCTATTGAGCGCTTAATTTAAGTTATTTTTTACTTTAATCATGCTGCCGTATGCCACGTTATTTACGAATTGGCAACACAGCCAGTATAGATGACGTGAACTGTCATGTCAGATTTTGATGGAAGTCAAAATACATGCTTGTAACTTAATGGAAAAAAAGCATAGCTCTCTAGGGTCTAAAAATATCGTGAATGCTCCTGGCGAAAATCAAATTTTTATTTTCACATTTTCACATTTTCAATAAACTACGTTATTCGGGCTAATGTACTTTCCAAGACTTGATTAATTATGTCATTCAATTCTAGATTTGAAGAGTTGCCTTAAACTTGTGCTATGGTGCTATAACGTTTTTACTTTTTTGGATTAAATGCGATGACGGCTTTCAGCAATGCAGATAGAATACATTACTATTTGTAATTTAACTCCTACACTTATAGAAAGAACGAATTATAGATATTGGATATTTTTACTGTATGCTGTACGGTGTTAAACAAAAGTTGAGATCTCTTTCCTGGAGTAAAATTTCACTTTTTTCTTTTACACTTATTTTAGATACATTTTAATCGGGAAAAGATAATAATAACACTGAATTTGTTAAGCATTACAACTTTAAATTACATGTTTACTGAATTTTCGATATAAAATATTCCATTTTAGCATAATCTTCATTTAGATGTGATTTTTTCTTCTGTAACCAAAATGAGGCGTAAAAACCATGGAATCTGTTGCCCCAGGTAGACGATTAATTACACAGATATATTCAGTCAGTACAAATTATATGTCTGTAGTATCCGGTCGCATAATAAACGTGTCCATTAGCTGAACATAACTTGGGTATACTTCGATGAAATTTGTCCGCCGAAGCGTGTGGGTAACGGACGACGTTGATTGACACAATAAAATCATGAAAAACCGCCCGATGTATCTTACTGATTGATTTTATGGAGTGCATCGATATCCCGATTGGGGGTTTTAAGCCGTCGAATGAATACGTAAATGTCAGTTTGAATATCCGACTTGACGTTTTATGTATTTCATAATGAGATAAAAACGGGAAAGGCAGTAAAAAAAGGACTAAATATCGTATTGTTTCCTCTCGATATTTACGACCGTGCTCGTATTGTTTTATTCTTCGCCAGCTTATTTTACGCGGTTGAAGAAGAATAAAATAAGACGAAACAAACTCATTCGATTTATTTAAAACTATTAAATGTTGAGAATGTTGTTTTTTGATGTTACATTTCACTTTGCTATTTTATGCAACTGTGTAATCTAAGTTATACATTAAAAGCCTATAATGAATTCTAAACGTGCACCTTAAAACCAATGGTTATTTGCATGTAAACGACTGGCTACGGTGCTACTGTACTCGGAAATGTCAGCATCCTGGCTCGGGCAGACAGCATTCATTGATTGCCTTTTAAAACTTGCAAAATTTAAATCGTAGGATTTAATAAATTTCCAGCTTGCAATTTACGGGATCCGTAAGGTAATCCCTTTAAGGAGCGAGCAAGAAATAATGTCAAATAACACTTAAATCCCGTAGCCGCCAATAAAACCGGAGCAGATCCGATAACTGTTGCATTTTATGTTCGCGCTACATTCTTGCCGTTTTCTTCTCGTTTTAGTGTATAACGTCGTTGCTCTTTAACGTCGCAAATGATCTGGTTTAGAACGAAACAGATTGCGGTTGATCGCGCGGTTACGAACTGGTCAGAGACCCGAACGCGATCTGCCCAGCTACTTACAAGACAACCTGATATTCAACATTTTTATACGAAATTCGTTTTCTTTTTTTATGAATGTAATGAGCATCCAGTAAATCAAAATCTAAATTAAATCAAAATTAAAATCTAAAGAATCAGTTTTCGTGCTTGATTAAAAATTCTCAAATGATTACATATTTTACAAACCAGAAACAAAAATTATTTTTTTTTAATGAACGATTACACCGATTTATAAATTCCTCTTTAATAACAGTAAATTCCGTTACTTCGTGGTCCGGAATTTCTACAAGAAACTTTCTTCCTGAACTCATTACAACGCAAACTGCTCCAGCCAGTTATATTTAAATGATGATGGTCATTTCGTAAAGCCTTCTTTAATACGGACACGAAATTACGAATAGGAAAAAAAAAGTAAATGTTGTGCCGCACGGGATCAAAAGCAACCTATTAATTCGAATTACGTTTAATAATACGATCTACTACAATAATGGCACGGATGCATAATAAAATTGAAACTCGATTTTTAACATTGTTCCGTAATATGTGTTGGAAAATGGAGCACTTTACAATGGCTCTGTATTAGACTTTAATATAGGAAGGCATTTACATTTACAAAAGCAAAATCTCTTAATGGTTATTGGAGTATTATAGCAGGATGGAATTTCGATTTTGTAATAGTTCTTTCAATTACAAAAATTAAAGTTTCAAAATATTCTTCCCATCAGAGGGCTTATCAAAAACATCAGTAATTTGTTAGATGGTAGGTCCCTCATAATTTGTCATTTATAATTGCAGCAATAAGTTTTATAAATTCAATCACCAATTTAATTGATATCCCCTCGTTGAAGCAGGAGAAAAAGCGCTCCTCGATAATGAATCATTGTCATTGTTATGAAGCCGGTCTCCATCTTCCTTAAGAGTGACCCTTGAAATTCAGTGAGCCATATCCTGATATCGTTTAGCGCGAGAAATCCTTATTTCATAGGTTTTTGTGCTATCTGGATGATATTAATGCCGTCCCACTATGTTTGAATGTGCCAGTTTAATTTTACGTCCGATCGATTGCAGTAAAGTCTCCTTCCTGATATCGTAAGATGCTCAGTAATTTCGCTGTATTTTGTAACAAAATATTTTAGTACTAAGTGTCTCTTCTTCTACATGAAACATTCCTAAAAATTACCAATTTTCAAGCAACTTTAAAGAAATTCAATTGCTTACGTCCAAAAATAACTGCAAGTATTGAAGGGAAATCCGACATAAAAAATAACACAAAGTATTTTATTTCCCACAAATGAAATGTAGCAATGTTGCTCACAGTTCAATAACATTAAATTTTAACATTTATCAACATATAGAAATGAGAAACAAATCTCTGATTTGCTTTAAGGCATGCAAACCACTTATTATTATTACGAAATCAGAACTTTACACGGTAGGTACATTTACATAATAAATTTAGCGCAATGCGTACGCATTTTTATTCTCTATTTAAGACGTATTTCGTTACACGAGTATAAAATATAAAATTGAGATCTTGCATACGTGGCAACTGATTATAATAATTTAAAACGCTTTCAGATATACATATTCTAAACCCACCACGTCACAAACGAGTTCGTTCATACGTTTACAAAATCGAACGACTTGTAACCCACGAGGGTGAATATTTAACAGGTGTTAACAAAGAAAAACATGATTTCGATAACCCAAAAGCTTTCTAAAATTTCCGAATTTTAATCTCTGGCCAAAGTTTATCAAAATTTAATTAGTTTTCGGTCTGTGAGCGCGGCCCCCAACATCTAATTTCGCAAATCCAAATTTACATCTCGAATATAAATAATTGCCATGCAGGTTCAGTAGGCCCAATCACATATTTTATTATTCTAGGCACACTTTGTCCTCCAGCACCTTTTAAAATTACCAGGGGATAAACCGCGAAGCGCTTTAAAGGACGGAACGGATGGTAGGAGCGCGCTAAAGACAACAACCTTGTGTTCGGGGAACCCCGTATTTATTCATGCATAAGAGCTTACCGCAGAAATTGAGGCCGACGGAATTATTTTCACAGAATTTTCTCTAAAGCCCTTGTATACATTTATTGTAGGTAATCTGAAATGTTTGCATTACTACAATGGCTTATTTTAATTTTAAATTAATAAAATTTTGGGTTAACTCAATTCATTCCAGTACAAAAATAAATTAATATCCCGCATCAAATATTTGAAGGTTCTCTTCTGCACTTATCAAAGTACTAAGTGCCTTTTTTTTGTTATTTGAATCTGAAAAATGAATCTCTGATAGTCTTCTTCCACTTTATCAAAGAAACAACACTCATCTTTTGATCCTCAGAGTCAACAAAAGACACTTTCCTTTAATCTCCTCATAACGTGACTCCCGAATTTAATGATAATTTACTGCCCACCAGTGACCATATCGAACGTTAATTTGTCTGAAGCTCCCTTTTCACTTCATCAAAAAAACAAGTCTCTTCTTTTTTGTTCTTGTATACAAATAATTAAATAAAATACCGAGGTATGTAATAATTTATGAATTGGGTAATACATTATTTCTCTTTTATTTTCGCTTTCGCATTTCCAATCATGCCTGAAAAAACCCGACTTCCTTAGATGGTGGTTTTTCTCATTAGTGCGTTCACGTCAATTTCATATGAAGAATCACGTGAAATAAGGGCTCATTTTTAATTATCAAAAAAATTCCGTTGTTTGCTGGCGAAAAATAATCGTTTTAATCTAGGAGAATTCCTTATTCTGAATTCTCATTTTTGCATCAGTATCTAAAGCAAATGATGGAGAAGAACAATAACAAAAATATATATCTAGCTTTCATAGACCTCGAGCAAGCATTCGATAGCGCTTCAAGAAGTACCGTATGGAAATCCCTGGAAAGAAGAGGAGTGAGTAAGAAATTAATAAACAACATAGCTAGCCTATATAAACGTACAAGGATTATGTAAGAATAAATAACCTAGAAACAGAAGATCTTGAAACCAAAGATGGATTAAGACAAGGTGGCGTACTTACCCTAACACTTTTCAATATTATTCTAGATGATGTAACTAAGGAAGTAAAAGACAAAATTAAAAAAGTACAAATAGGGTATAGAAACATGCAACCAATATTCTTAACAGAATGCGCCTTCGCTGATGACTTAGTGATTTGTGCAAGCAGTGTGAAAGACCTCCAGGAAAACTTAGAACTATGGAATAAAGCACTTAAGATAGGGAAAAACGGTACACATGTAGAGGTAAAATTAAACAACGAAAAGTTAGCCCAGACGGACAGCTTCAAATATCTAGGGATAGAGATACAGAAAGGAGGAGATAGTGAGGCAGAAATAAATAACAGATTGGAAAACGCAACAAAATTGTACTACTCATTGAACAATATCCTCATAAGAAAAAAGGAAATCACAAAGAAAACGAAACTAACAGTATATAAGACGTTATTCAAACTAATACTAACACACGGATGCGAAAGTTGGGTACTCACAAAGCAACAGAAAAGTAAAATACAGGCCATCGAGATGAAATATCTAAGAGACATCAAGGGAAAAAACAAGAAGAGACAGGATAGGAATGAAACAGTAAGAGAGGAATTAGAAGTAGAAGCAATACTAGATTCCATTTTACAACAGCAGCTGAAATGGTTCGGACACTTGGTGAGGATGAAGGAAGAAAGACAAGCGAAGAAGATATGGCTCGCAAAGACAACACACAAAAAGCCCAGAGGACGATCCAAAAAAACATGAAACGACATGATAGAGGAAAACCTGTGGCGAAGAAATTTAACATGAGGAGAAGCCAAAAAAATGGCAGCGAGCAAGAAAAAGTGGACGGAATTTATTTACAAATAAAGATAATAATTGTTATTTATAGTTTTCTTGGTTGATGTACAGTTGCAGCGGAAAGAAATGAAAGTCTGGAAAGGGTAAGCGGCCACCCGACTTCGCTCGACCGAGAGATAAACGCCGTAGCTCCGCCCGTTCAAAATTCTTGAAAATATCTACCTACCCTCAACTGCAGGCATTGCTAATATTACGATACGTAATTATTAAATGTAATTGGCCGACATCAATGAACTTCTTATTAGCAAGAAGTATTATGCATTCTAAATATTATTAATAAAAATATTTATCTTATTCATAATTAATCTTTAGGAAATTATTTGATGCTCTTTCAAAAAACGAAATAAAGGTATAATAAATAGTTCATAGTTCATAGTTCGTTTTATTATTTGCAATTAAGATTACAAATTCGTCAGATTACCCAGATTACATTAAATCTATAACATTTAAATAAACATATTACATTAAATACCTATTTGGTAAATAACATTTTTGGTAAAAATAAATACATATTTAACAAACCAGATAGTACGAAATATAATAGTTATTGCGGAACAAAATTATTAATCTAACTGATGCAGAAAGAAAAGACTTTTAATAAACAAATATTGTAATTACAAATTAAAACAGAAAACAATAATCCAATTATATTGAAGGCGTCCCGGTGTCCATCGTCTATTGTTGGAATAAAACTCAAACAGAAAATAAAAATGCTAAATGTTCTTTTAATACGAAATTGGAATAATTAAATCCGATTTATAATTAAACGGAATGTGATTACAGCCCATAATTTTTCTTTTTCAGCAACTAATCATTTATTTTTCAGTAATTAATTACTTTTTCTTTTAGCATTTTTATTTTCTGTTTGAATTTTATTCTAAGAGTTTTTAATAATTTTTTCCTTTTCAGCAACTAATCATTTATTTTTCAGTAATTAATTACTTTTTCTTTCAGCATTTTTATTTTCTGTTTGAATTTTATTCTAAAAGTTTTTAATAATTTTTCTTTTTCAGCAACTAATCATTTATTTTTCAGAAATTAATTACTTTTTCTTTTAGGATTTTTATTTTCTGTTTGAATTTTATTCTAAGAGTTTTTAATAATTTTTTCCTTTTCAGCAACTAATCATTTATTTCAGCTTTTTGTTTCGTATATTTTAGGTTTTCGGTTGACCACGTCGTTGTGTAATGGTTGATCCATCACGCGGTCAACCGAAGGCCAACAATAGACGATGGACACTGGGACGCCTTCAATATAATTGGATTATTGTTTTCTGTTTTAATTTGTAATTACAATATTTGTTTATTAAAAGTCTTTTCTTTCTGCATCAGTTAGATTAATAATTTTGTTCCGCAATAACTATTATATTTCGTACTGTCTTGTTTGTTAAATATGTATTTATTTTTACCAAAAATGTTATTTACCAAATAGGTATTTAATATAATATGTTTATTTAAATGTTATAGATTTAATGTAATCTGGGTAATCTGACGAATTTGTAATCTTAATTGCAAATAATAAAACGAACTATGAACTATGAACTATTTTATTATACCTTTATTTCGTTTTTTGAAAGAGCATCAAATAATTTCCTAAAGATTAATTATGAATAAGATAAATATTTTCATTAATAATATTTAGAATGCATAATACTTCTTGCTAATAAGAAGTTCATTGATGTCGGCCAATTACATTTAATAATTACGTATCGTTATATTAGCAATGCCTGCAGTTGAGGGTAGGTAGATATTTCCAAGAAATTTCAACGGGCGGAGCTACGGCGTTTATCTCTCGGTCGAGCGAAGTCGGGTGGCCGTTTACCCTTTCCAGACTTTCATTTCTTTCCGCTGCAACTGTACATCAAATAATGCTAAAAATAAACAAAACAAACAAGATTTTAATAGAAGTAATAAAAACTGCAAAATTGATGAAATTGTAACTTAAAGAAAAATGCAAAATTTCAATCTTCCTAATTAATTAATATCGAGTATTGCCTCCGCGAGCCTGTATTACAGCCTGCATACGTTGTGGCATCGACTCCACCAAGTGCCTAATTGCTAAATTGTCAAGTTTATCCCATTCTTGCTGAAGCGCCATTGATAATTCTTCTAGGGTAGCTGGGGCGGGGACGCGAGCTCTAATATTCCTTTCTAACATGTCCCAGACATGTTCGATGGGATTCATGTCGAGACTTCTCGAGGGCCACTACATTCAGTTAACACCAACAGCGTCGAGAAATTCATTAACAACTCTGACGAAGTGGCCGTGCATTATCGTGCATCAACATAAAATTGTCGCCAATAGAAGGGGCAAAGTGTACCTCTGAGCGTTAATAACTCCCCTATTTATTACAACAAGGTCTGTACGTGCGTTCGCAGAAATACCGCCCCACACCATAATCGAACCTCCTTTGAAAGATAGTCTGGAAACAATATTACATTGAGAATACCGTTCGCCGGTCCTTCTCCACACTCTTCCACGACCATCTGACGCTCGTAGGCAGAAGAGTACTTGACTCCACTGCCCCATATTCCAATGAACATGTTCACGAGCAAATGCAAGCCTGCTTACTCTATGCTGTGTGTTAAGCTCTGGGCCATGTGCAGGTCTTCTTGCCATTAAATTAGCTTCATTAAAGCGTCTTCTGATCGTTCTGTCACTTACATGCACATCTCGAACCTCTACAAGGTGATTTCTGACTTGAACAGCAGTCAAATTCCTGTTGCGAAGAATCATTAGGGTAAGAAAATGGACATCTGTAGCGCTTGTACATCTTTGACGACCTGTTCCAGGGCGTCCATTGTAAGATTCAGTTTCCAAGAATCGCCTCTACGTTCTGGAGACACACAACGTAACGTTGAGACCGCATTAATAGCCATGAAAACAACTTATCAATGACAAAATATAAACAAATTATTAAATTAAGTCTTTAAGAAACATTTGGAAAACAAAAAATCAACTGCAACACAATATTGACAATGGTGTAGATACTTTCAATAATTTATTTAAACAAGAGAATTTAGTTACCATGATGATCACGGCTCTCCCGATTATTGAAAATGCCCTATTCACCAATGAGCAGAAAAACAATGGACAAAAAGTGTCCTCAGAAAATTTATTTTAAAAAATAATAGTAAATCGCTTTTTGTGCCGGTGAGTGTATATATATCTAAAGACTCGACGTCTAAGGTCTCTCCAATCAAGCTTTTTACATGTCACCTTCTAAACGAGAGACTGACTGGACTCTTTTTATTTATTATAGTCAAAGAGAGTTTGGTCATCATTAAGGAAAACGATTGCATGCGCATTTTTTGAAATACAATACACTGTGGCGCGCCCCGGCATTGTACGTGCTGGCCTTAAAATCTGACACATAAAAATCTGGGGTTAATTCTAACACTTTTTCTACACCTTTACGGTGTTCCCTCGCGCCTATTCTTTTTCTAGTGTTAAAATGAACGGAGTTAGAATATTTAACTTTAAAAAAAACTTTAATGTTGTCTTTAAAAGTGGCGTTTTAATCCTTGCGATTACTATCTTTCAAGGAATTAATATTATCTAGAAAGTGTCAAGCATTTCTATCCTTAATGCTTTGTTTTATAACTTGATCTGCATCCTCCAAGATTCTGTATATTGCAGTATCAATCAAATGTAGTTCTGGTTTTGCTTCTAATAAAGAACATATTGGTTTTCTTCCTCTTCTTCGTCCTTCTCCTAAGCCGAAAACAATCTTCTTCACTGAATTCCTTCCAATCTTCTTATAAAATGACTTGGCCATTGCAATCTATTAATTTTATTAAAATGGCTTAGCTTAAGTTGTTAGGAATACTCCATGCATCTCATCTTCTCAAATCGTTCTCACTTACTGCCTTTTCATGGCCTTTTGAAGATGCAGCTTAGCTACTGAGTTGAAGGAACCACTCATAATGATCGAGTCTCTAGAAATAAACTGTGCTTTAAAATTGAAAAAAAAAAAACAAATTAAAAAGGAAGCTTCCATGAAAGCGTTATGGGAGAATGCAAATGAAGCTGACGCAGAAATGAAGGGGCAACGTGTCTCCAAGGTGGTCCGAAAGAAAATTTCTTTGAATTTGATGTCGGAAAATCAAAAATGCACGAATTTTACACGACACTGTATATAAGCAGCAGGAAGAAATTGATTTTTTTTAATATGTCTAGCCTTAGGTACCTTATTTCAATGTCATTTAATGATTTCCTAATTTTATGGTGTCATGCAGTGTTAGCCGCTTTAACACTGTTCGTATGAATTGGCCGACTTCAAAAGAATTAAATTAACTTTTGCTGTGGAAGTAAATCGATGTAATATCGAATTTCTACGTAGTTTAATTTACGCGCCTACACACTTTAAAGGTGCAAGCTTTTTGCTAGCCTTTTCTGTCAAAATTTCGTCCTGATATTATTTTATACACCTTCTGTTGCCTAGTTTTTTGTACGTTCTATATTCCAGATTCAATTTGAGCTCTTACTAAGTAGTTCATTTTAAATTTTTCAGACGTGCTACAAAAATGTAACTTCATTTTGTTCATGAAACCTTTTTATTCCACGGGCTTTTACAAAAATGATTCTTTTTTTTTCATCCTGTAATAACAGCAGCACACGCTCTCGATTCAAATTACTAACACGTCTTGCTGTTCTTATCTCGGATCGATACTCTTTGCATGATTGAATACGTTTATTTTCCCTGACACGCATTACGTTGAATGATTATGTAACTGATGTCTTCACTCTTTAATTTTCTTGATTTAGGGCACCAAAAAGCAACAGCGAATGGCGATCGAGCGCACTGTACATGAGATATGAACTACATTTGTATTAAACGTCGTTGTTAATTGAATTTCTGTTGTTGTTAATGGTGTGGACGCGTGATTTGCGTTGTTTTGGAGATATCTGGATTGAACTAAAGCAAAAATTCAATTAGAAGCAGATA
Organism: Serrognathus titanus; assembly: GCA_039766575.1. Taxonomy (NCBI): domain Eukaryota; kingdom Metazoa; phylum Arthropoda; class Insecta; order Coleoptera; family Lucanidae; genus Serrognathus; species Serrognathus titanus. The sequence goes on from CM077911.1 coordinate 6,448,887, forward strand.
GAAATTTTTGGGGAGCAATTCCGCTCGCTAGTAACTAACTATATTATCGTTTGTAATTTCCAGAGAGAGAGAGTATATGCTCGTTAACCTTAGATTAATGAACGAAACATGAGAAGTGCCCCCAACGTATTTTCGGCGGATATTTTCCCATTTTACGTAATCGCCGGTTCGGATGTGTATTCGTATTTGTGATCTGATGACTAATATCGAATTCCCATTGGAGTTATGCACTTTGGTAATTTTCATCCAATTTTATTGTAATTACAACTTTACTGTTAACATTAAGTCATGTAATTTCTTATTTATATGCAAAAAATATACTGACAAACAAATCGGTTCCATTAAAAATTAATTTTGTTTACAATCGCCTTATTATTTTTTTCTGTATGGAAGTCGCTTGGAGTTCTTCTATTATTTAACATCAGCTTAATCACTTCGATGGCTTTTTCGAGCACTTTCAAAGTACCCCCGGTTATTACAGACCATTTGCCACGAATGTATTTCAATTTGTGATCATTGTTCGAAACCATCGCGCTTTTTTAAACATAGTAATTCAGCGGCTAATTTAATCACGGAATTTACAAGTTTTTAAATTACCTTCTTACGAACTTGTGTGGTTTTAATTAAGGCGCTGTTAACACTTCCATTGTTGACGAGGTTTTTTGTAACGAGACGCTTTAATTAGTACGTAATTTTTATTTCACGCGACAAGCTTTACGTACGATAAATTAAGTTGCGTGGATTGTGTAATAATTACCGATTTGGGATAGGTTGAATACATTTAATAAATTTCCGACATGGTGCTTCAAAATTCAAAGTCATTACGAAAGTACTTCAGAATTTTTTGTTTGGATAAGGCTAACACTGTTATGTTTTAATTAAGTTAAAAAAATATACTTTACTTGCGTTTACTGCTAAATACAAAACTCCATCAAATATCTTCAGGAAACTATCCAGGGTGATCTAATCTAATCGAGATGAATTAGAATTTCGAATTAAAAAAAAAATATTGAATCAATTAGGTAAGTAAGTCAAAATTAATAAACATAATGTCTAAAATGTAATGTTTTATTCTGAATTCCTGAGTCCAATATTTCAGCGTTGTGGCTCACGCAGTCTAAATTATGCATAGTAATTGAGACATGTGTTTCGCAGCAGTGCTGTAATATTTAATAATTACTGAATAATTAATATGACATCGGTAATGTACCTCTGCATTTTTAACAAACGGCCGTCCAGCGCGCGTAAAACTGTAACGTGAAACTGGGGGGTAGGAGCAGACCAAAAAAAAAGAGGAAAAAAATTAAGGCGAGCATCATATGAAGACGAAAATATCTCCGCCATTCCAGACGGTCTGCGTTAAATGAGGGGAGCGAAACCAAGGTTGTAATTGAATTCCTAAAAGGCGGGCTCATTATCTACCTCTCTAATCGAATAAACGGGAATAAATTCAAACGAACTTACCTGGTTATGTATTCGTGGATGAAACGATCGTGATCTTTAGGAAATTACCGATATCAATTTGATGTCTTCAGCTAGCCCATCCTTCATTATTTTCACGCAAGTTTCGGTCATTTATTTACAACCAATGGATGGCTTTTTGTTGCACAACAACTGATACGCGTAGGCATGTGATTTCTTTTTGAAAGAATAACCTCCTGCTGTAATTACAAACGTAATATATTTAATAATAATCTCGTACTCAGATATAATTCAGGAGATAATTTCCTTTGATGTTTAATAGGCTACGCTCTCGATAATAAATTACTTTTTTTCTTGGTTTTCTTCTCATTATTATTCCCGTAGGTGTGAATAATATGAAGATGTTCCAAACAACAACAGGTTTTAATTTGACGTGCAAATTTCTAATAAGTTTTAAAAAGAATATTTTTTACGTGACCCAATTATTTTTATAATATTTCATTTTTAATTTAAAGTCGTAACTCAGCTAATACAACAACAGAAATCAAAAAGAAACACACGAAAGTTAGCACACACATAAAAATCTGGAGGTAATTCTAACACTTTTTCAACCCTTCTTAGTGTTCCCTCAGTTTCTGGTGTTAAAATAAACGGAGTTGGGACGTTTCACTTTAAAAAATGTTAATGTTGCCTTCAAAAGTTGCATTTTAATCCTTGCAATACTTATTTCTATCTTTCAAGGAGTTAATATTATCCAGGAAAAGAGAGACTTAACTTCTGAAGTAGTAGTTTGTATCCATAAAGAAATTAGTATTATCCAGAAAATATCATGCATTTATATTCTTAACCCTAGAACGTATACCGGGGTTACGCGTAACCCCAAGCATTTCAAATTTTCCCGCTTCTGTTTTTGTTTCAATGTTGGTAGCGCTTATACTTTAGCTAAGCCTGTTGGATAGTTACTAGAATAAATACCAGTAGTAGAGCTAGCGCGAATTTTTTTGGTTTTCAAATAGTAAGTATCCTGGTGTTATTAGTGATCCCAGTGTATAATAGGTTATTAATTATTATTATTGTTCGTGAGTTTTAGTGACGTACTATTTGCGAAATATGTCGAGAAAAACAATTAGGGCTACGGATCCGGACTTTGAAAAAACAGTGTTGACCTGACTCGACGAAATAGAAAGCGATGATGATGTGCTTAGTGAGGTAGAGGACGTCGTAGAAGAGGTCTCGGAACACGAGGATGAAAGTTCTTCTGGTGGTGAGGAATTTGAAGAGGCAATCACTCAACGCACAGAAATTTTGAAGGACAAAAACGGTTTCAAATGGAGCTTACAGGAACCTGCAACAGCAAGAACTCCTACCAGGAATACAATAAAAGTACCTGCCATGAAAAATCAACATTTAATCATTTAATGCTTGAAATATTTTGTTTAGTGTTTTGAATAAAATTATAAGTCATACTAATGAGGAAATTGAGAGACAAAACGTTAAGTATCAAATAGGCACTAAATATATACATCTCACAGATAATATTGAGATAAAATGCGATGATAGGTCTTCTATTCATAGCAGGTGCTCGAAAAGACGCTCACTTATCCGTGAAAGAAATGTTTTCCCCAGAAGGACCGCGAATATATCGAGGCATTATGACTGAGGTACGCTTCAATTTTTTATTGATTTGCCTGAGATTTGATGATAAGGAAAGTAGAAACCGTAGTGACAAGTTTTCACCTATAAGAGAAAATTGGGAGGAATTTATTGAAAACTGTACAACGACTTATTCTCCCCAATTTTATGTAACCATCGATGAGCGATTACTTGAATTCAGGGGCAAGTGCCCATTTCGGGTATATACATGTAACATCTAAACCTGATAAGTATGGAATTAAAATGTCTGTATGTGTGATGCAAGAACATTTTACATCGTAAGTGCTATTCCGTATATTGACAAAGACACTAACCCCACGAGTGATTCAGTTCCATTCTATTTAGTAAAAGAATTATCCAAGTCCATCTATGGAACCAACCGGAATATAACGATGGACAATTGGTTCACTTCTATTCCGTTGGCCCAAGAAATGTTGAAGGAGAAAGGTTTAACAGTTATTAGAACAACAAGACATAATAAAAAAGAAATTCCACCTTCATCTTTACCTAATAAAAGTAAAGTCATTACAAGTTCACAATTTGGTTTTTCAGAAAAGTTAAGTTTAGTTTCATTCACACCAACAAAAAATTAAATCTGATAGACTCCTTTCTTCCATGGACTCCGGCGAATCAGTTAACAAACATTCTAAAAAACCAGAAATTATTGAGTTTTATAATTCCACTAAAGGTGGGGTTGCCTCATTTGATCAAATGGCCCAAAATGATACTATGTCCAGAAAAACAAGAAGATGGCCATTGAGATTTTTTATGGAATGTTAGACAAGCAGAGATAAACGCTTTTGTTTTATATAAAATATCAAAGCGGGAGAAAAAAGTAAGCAGTGTAGCTTGCAAAACCCTTGATGGATAATAGGCTTTCAAGAAATATATCACCCAGAGGTATAGCACAAACAAATCTTTCAGATGCTACCTATATCCTCGGTCACGTGATCGAAAATGTAGAGTTACATGTTCTGCGTGTTCAAAAAATGTATGTAATGATCATAGATTTGATATTTGCGTAAATTGCAAGAAAAATAAATAAAATTTCATATTTTAGTGTCAAATAAATAGTTTTGAAAATTTTACATGTTCTTTCCATTAGTTAATTTGTGAGGTCACTAGCGACTCCAAGTATATACTCGTTGATGTATAATTTAGGTATACATTCTAGGGTTACAGTATTAACTAGGAAATGAAAGAATCTTTATTGTTAGGGCCGTTACTTGTATTTAAACTTATTTTTCAACTACTCCAAAGAGAGGAATGCACTTTTTTAATATTGCATTTCTTATCCCTTGTTCTTATCTGGAGGAAGTGGAATAAAGATGTTCATAAGGCCTTGCCAATATTCCTCCTTACAAAATAAACTAGACACAAGAGTTAAATTATTAGTGGATACTACTGAAGCTTTTGGAATAGTACCAATCATAAAGGAACCTACACGAGTAACTTTTCCAACTTGATTGATAATATCTTTGCCAACTTCTCGGAATATAACACTTCACTACATAAATCTAGTCTACCAGACCATTACGGACAAGAAATGTTTTTTGATAACTCTGTGAACATCACGACAGAAAAATATATAATAAGACGACAAATTACCAATGCAAAGTTAACAAAAATTAAAAATATTTTAGAAAAAATAGTTTAAAAAAATGCATCTGAAAATATTGAGGATATATTAGAAAAAATCAATGATTTCTTTATAGGAATAGGTCAAAAATGATAATATAAAGTCTAACTCTGAGTACAATAGAGTACCAATCTGTGATACGACTATGTTTCTACATCCAAGGAAGTGCAAAATATAATCATCAGTTTAAAAGACACTTCAGCAGTAGGATTTGATGGGGTTTCTACAAAATTATTAATATATTGTGCCATTCTTAAATGGAATTCACACGTTCAGAAAGTTGCAAGAAAAGTCAGCAGTTTCACATATGCCCTTTGAACTGTAGTTAAAACAATAAGCATAGAGGCTGCTCTAAGTGCATATCATGCTTTCGTTGGCTCTCGCATGAACTACGGGATCATCTTCTAGGGAAATTCTACCAAAGCCATCCATTGTGTCATCTAATAAATCAATGTTTTCAGTCTGGAACTTTCCAGATCAACTTAAAATAATAGTAATAAAACCAATGTATAAGCAAGGTAACAAAAGTAATTATATTGGTAATTACAGACCGATTGGATTAATCCCTGTAGTAGATAAAATATTTGAAAAGGTACTTGCTAGTCGATTAATGGATTACGTTAGCAAGCACAACCTAATTATAAAATGCTTATATGAAAGGAAGATCTACCGTAATTTGTACCATCCTGGATGCACTCTCTAAAAAGGAAAAAGTTGCCACAGTGTTGATGGATTTATCCAAGGCATTTGACTGCGTGGACCACAATATACTATTACATAAAACATATAACCTAGGCTGTACAGGAATAGTTTACGATATAACTAATGGCGCGATTGTGGTCATTGAATTTAAATATTTAAGGCCTGTAAAGAGAACTGTTACAGTATTTAAAGTAAAATGCAATTACGGTCAAAATTTATCTCTTAAATGTTTCCTATTTAAAGATGTAATGTTAAAGCGCCACCTAGGTCCCGGTAACGTTAAATTTTTGGTTAAGTTCATTGTTTTCGTTGCACATTTTTTTCATAATTTGACAACGCGTTTGGTAATATGGATTTGATACCCATAATTGCTTATTTAATCGGAGAAGAAGATTACAATAGGTATATTTTCTAACATACAATATCGTTTCAGTTTTTCTATGTATGAAAAATATTTCAGAAATAACTTGAGAATAATTAGGAGACATTTAAGAGATGAAGAAAATCCGTTCGAAATACCTGACAATAGTTTCAAAAAATTCTATCGATTATCAAAAGAAATAGTTATACATGAAGTGTCTACAACCACTTCAAAATCATGTGCATTTGCATTTAAGTAATTTAAATAAATAACTAAGGGAATAATTGCACCGTAAAACCCAATCGGACTTCTGAGAAAGATTGAGGCAAGGAGTTTCCAGATTTAGTTTCTAAAACGCAAATATCTACAATAAAAATAAATGAAAATGATTTGAAATGTCGGCTTATCTTAAAATAAAAATACATGAAATAAACGTTTGTGACAACGTAACAAACATTCGTTTTGAAATAAAAATAATCTTTCTGCGATACCTAACCTCTATAAACAACCGTGAAGTTAGCTCTCTCAGCGTTTACTGGAGGGGAGATATAATTTAACTCACACTTTTAAATAGTCACGACCACAATACCGTTTGCTTACAGAATTTATCTTTTCGCCTTACAGACGGATGTAAACTTAAATTCTGTATATTTTACATGAAAGACCACAATCGCACCATAAGTCTTATTTAAGGAACCACAAGCATTGTGTTGTAACAACGGATTCTAATGGCAATGAAAGGCAACTAGGCTAGGAAACAAAACTCAAGGAATACTACAGTGTTCGGTCTTAGAACCTTTGTTGTTCCTACTTTACGCAAATGACCTTCCCGGCATAGTGAATGATTTAGTTGTTATACTTCTTTAATTGTAAAAGCGGATACTAACGATGGCTTAGCTAAACAAATTACAAATAACCTCACAAAGATAGAAGATTGGTTTGCGAAAAATAACTTAAAATTGATTGTAAACAAAACAAAAATGTTAAAATTTAAACTTAAAGAAGAAAATTTCTTTAATGTTACTTACAACAATAACATACTTACCACGCATACTCATGTGTCATTCCTGGGGATTGAAGTAGACCAAATTCTTAAATGGAATTCACACGTTCAGAAAGTTACAAGAAAAATCACCAGTTTCAAATATGCCCTTAGAACTGTAGTTAAAACAATAAGCACAGAGGCTGCTCTAAGTGCATATCATGCTTTCGCTGGCTCTCGCATGAACTACGGGATCATCTTCTGGGGAAATTTCACCGAAGCAATACGAATCTTCAAACTCCAAAAGTCCTGCACAAGAAGTATTTTTAACCTGAAAAGACGAGAAACTTGTAAAAACTTTTTTAAACTAAGGCCCGATCTTTCTACCTCCTAATAAAGTTCCCGATAACGTTATTTGGCAAATAACTTGATTTTTATGAATGGTTTCCATGGTGATTCGTAAAGTTATTCGCTGAATAAATTTATCAGGAGATGGTAAGATCGGGCCTAGATGGATGGTATACTTACTTTTCCTCGTGTATACATTCTTGAATGTGCGTGTTTTGTGAAAAACAATTACAAAGACTTTATGAGCCAACATCCACAACACCCGGGGTGAAAGAAACTACAGTTATGTGTATCATAGACATCCTTTTCGCGTGTGCAGAAAAACGCAGTGATACAAATGATTAACATTTATAATAATATTCCAAAGACCTGGAAAACACTTCCAAACTATATGTTTAAGAAAAAAACTGAAAAAGTATTTGCTAACGTACGCCTTTTATACTGTCACCGACTTTTTAGAGTGCAAGTTTGAAAACTGAACAAATTTTTAATTTGTATAAGTGTATGTCCTTATTTTTCTTTTTCTTTTACATTGTATATATTGACGTGTTCCATACCTTACTGGTAATATGTGATATTATTTATTGTGATTGTCATCTCCTATCTATGAACCGTTTTAACAAGGGATAGAAAGTAATATTTGGATCACAATATATGTCGTTCCACTATAAGTTACTCAGAGTGGATTGAGATAATTCTAGTAATATTCTAACGTAACATTTCAAATCGAAATGAATCATTAATGAATACCATGAAAGTATTATGACGTGAAAGGATATCGAGAATAAATTTATGTAAAGAGGCTAAAAACATCAATGGTTTAATTCCGCGACGTAATTAAACACCATTAATTATTGTCGCAGGTTAAGCAACTTAGTTTTTCCTTAATCACACGCATTGCATAAATAATAATAACACCTAAAGCTTCACACGTGTGCCGCCGCTTACATATGCGTATGTCTTCGTTTTTGTTGCAGTCTAGGAAAATCGAGCGGAAGTTTGAAATCGGTGACCATTAATTATTTGAGTGCCACAATCACAGATCGTGTCAACTTGACCCAAACGTTACAAGAGAAATTAAATTTAAATTCCGTAACCATCCCATCAACAGGGAACAATCGGACGAGAATTAAAATAACATTTTATATTCGATTCTGTGGGTATGTTCTGTACGCGCGCATGTTTCTGTCAACAGGAAATAAGATTCATTAAGGGACACCTAAAATAAATTTTCATTAAGCCCGTAAAGACTGACTGGATGGATCTTTTTAATATACTATCCGTGGCTAATTAAAATAATAGTTTCTTTTTGCATAAATAAATTTCAACGCACAAAGCTTGTTTTATACCTACAAATTTTATGACTGATTAAGCATGATAAAGAAAAGAAATCTTCAAGAGGCTTAATTATATTTTATAAGTACCGAATATATTAAAATGTGAAACTAAAAACCGTAGACTTAAGAATTAATTAAGACAAAGCTGGTGTATGTACTGAAAGTTATTGATTGCTAAGTTATTTTGTCCGTCCTCGATCTAAATGCATATCCAGCCATCGTTAACTCAAAGAATATTACCTCAATCGGTTGCTAAGGTTGTTGTGAAATAGCACAACCACATCAATTGAAAATTAAAATTCCTTTGGCTCGTTTTGTAATTATTCACTGGCAATTTTATGGGGGACAACCTGTTATTTCGTATTTAAACGAGACTTGCAAAATTAGTAATTTAAGCGAGTCACTTAACACGAGTCACTTAACTCGAATCACACATGTTAAAGTATTCTTTTATCTCTACCATTATGTAGTGTATGTATGTAGCATATTTTTAAGTTTGTTCATTTCTGGAAGCACTAGTTTCTATACCAGGATATTTATCTTCATCACGTAATCATAAATTAGTTGATATAGTAATAGATCGCGAAATCCTGTCAGTATCAATTAACTCAGCCAATAAAATAAATCATTAACAAATTTCTGTAGACGGGGCTCGTTTATATAATTAATACGGGTTGTTAAAGTTGCCAAGAGCCATCAGTAACTTGTCCTGCATGTGCTACGAAATAATGGATTGAAGTTTTCCGCGATAGTCTGAAACAATTAATTTCTTCGCCTTGAGAAAAGAAAGGGCCTCACATTAATATAAATTGCAAAAAATTGTAGACGTAAATTTACAGTAAATCCATTCTTCGTTTACATCTTTAAAGATGGTGGAAAGCTATTTTACCCGGCCGATAAACCGCTCTTTATGTTTTGAGTCACGCAGGTATTAGAATTATAATTGAGGGTCTTGTAAGTACGTCCGCAAAGAAGCTCTTCTCTAACGACCGGAGAATACTTTTCTGTACAACGTGTTTACAGCTAATTATGTAAACTGGAAGTTTTACGAGCGTACGTGTACCAGCTACCTTTAATTTCGCCCGACGATTATTTTGAAACTCTGCTGCAGCTCGAAGCCCGAAGTAATTGAGAATAAATATTTTATGTTGGGAGATTAACAATGTTTTCCAGATAATGTACTAATAAAAGAAAAAGCACAGCTCTTTCGGCGCCAGAGAAAAGATTTCTTTCTAAAAAGAGAACAAGAAACTCTACTTCAAACTCAAGTCTGAAAAATAGAGAAGTAAATTCCTTAATCTGCGAAAACAACTAAATTAACGAAAATTATTGAAATAACGGAAATTACACATAAAGTCCAACATTTTTGAAAGGCTATTATTTAATTCAATGTAACACGATACAAACTTATCACTAGATATCGGAATATATCCAAAATGTTAATCATCAATTTAAAATTTTTCTTGAAATCTATATGCTACTTTATTAAATTCAGTAATACTAACTTAATTAAAAATAATTAATCTGTAATTATAAAATTCAATAAAATAGTATATTGATTTTGCAAAAAATTTAAAAATGAAGATCAAGAATTTGCGTATATTCCGTTGTCTATACTCTGTTCACGAGCTTTTTGCATTCAGAGTAGGCCGTGTTAGGGTGACATTTTTGTTGGTACCCCAAAAAAATATACTTGTCAGAAATTTGATTAACGTTCGTTTTTAATTTTGTGGTTACGTGTTTGAAAACTGCCACTGCCAATGTTGTCAGTTTAATTGTGCTGTACAAAGTATTCCATGAAAACGAGAAATATCGTCTCGAAGAAACGTCTAATGATTAATTATTTTTTTCATTGAGAAAGTTTGGGGTGAAGTGTGTTGTTTGCGTATTCTTAGTCAACAATTGCGCCACAAAGCGAAGAAGTGTTTCTTTATTAACAAATGTGACTCCAGATATGATAATAAACAATAATGACAAAATGTTTGTTTGTGTTTTCATAGAATCTTGTGCACAGTGGTGTGGCTAAACGGATCTTGCTACTTGTGCAGCGGGTGGAGAGGTGTATCGACTTGTGCAACCCGTGAGGATGACTTATTCAGCCAGGAGTTTTTTTCGGACTTGTTCAGACCGAAGAACTCTCAGGCCCTGAATAGTCTTATTATAGGGCTTCGCGGCCATTTTCGCCTCGCTGTGCGCAAAAGGGGTGAATACTCGAGGCCGGGATGAATTTCTGAAGGGGATTCAAATTTGGTGCCTGCCAATGATGTAGAGGTACGATGCAGGTGGCGCAAAAGCATTATATGAAGGGGCATTTAAATAACAGGATTTTCTTCTGTTGCCGGTGTCTCAGAACCTTATCCATGGCCATATTTACGTAAAATATCTTATCATTTTTCCAGAGAAGACCATAAGCTAGATCTCATTTAAAATTCTGTCTACTTTCACTACCTCCTCCAATACGCACACCATCAGATTCTTCTGCCAAATCTAGAATTCTGCAAATCTGCATATATTTGTGCATATTGGTTGCTATTAGTTTTGACTTAAAAGGATCGTCGCAGTCTATTTATGACTTATACAGATATACATGCGTTTTCTACACTATAAAATTTTGATGCCAAATTAAATGTTCCCTATTCTCCTTCTATTGATTCCATAGAAGAATCTGATTCATCATCAACTTCTGATTCTGAATCAGATTCTCCTAATGTAATAATGAAAGGAGGAATATTTTCAAACGAAAAATTTCCCATATTTTTCGTCCAGTCTTCCGAAATTAATTTTTCACAATGATTACAAAAGTTTTGCCACATATCAGGGGTACATTTTGAAAGAGCCCGACGCTATAAATTTGCAACCCTATCTTTCGATACTGATTGCGAATTTATGTGCTTATTGTGAAAGTCTTTGCACTGCCCCCATGCAATCTCAATAGGATTGTATTGACTATGGTATGGAGGCAATCTAAGTACTTCATAACTGTGCTCCTTCAAAATTACGTCAGTCGCGTATCGTTTTGTTGTTCCGTCTATTCTAAAAGGCTTAATTAATTCCCATAATTCTTTTTTTGTAATTTTGCCTTCAATTTCGACATTGTGTTTAACCAACCACTCCTGCATTTGACTTTTTTCAGGAAAATGTGGGTGGTTTGTCTAACTGCACCGAGTGATATGGTGCATTGTCCATCACCACCACACATTTTCGTTGCAACTTGCCTAGTGCTGGAATAAACCCAATTTTGAAAAATTTCTGCATTCATGTTTTTAGTAGTCTCTGTCATTGTTCGTCGAGTCAAGAAACAAGTCACACCCTTCCAAAAAGCAAAGTTTTGTTCCCGCATGCAAAATTGTTAAACGTTTCCCTTCACTTTTAATTTTGGCTAGGTTACTTTTCAAATCTGTTTCGTATATGCATCGACGAACCGCAAACCCATTTTGGTAGATCCACGTTTCATCGAGGTACACGAATATTATATTTTCACTAGAATTTTGAAACTGTAAGAATTTGCTCAAGAAATAAATTTTGGATGCAACGACGTGTTTTTATTCACATAAAATTTTGCGTCCGTTAAGCATTTTAGTTTCTAACCCATAGATTTCATAAATTTGAATAAAGTTGTTCTTCCCCCTTTAAATTCCAAAGTATTGCGAGCGTCTGTAAGTAATTTATCCAAAGTGAAATATTCATTTTTCAAATTACATTGCCAAATTAGTCGTTACAAATCTTTCCGAAATGTAATTTGTAAATATATCCGTCCTTTTACGTCTACCAGATGAAGATATTTTCAAATTGTCAGGTCCTGCTTTCAAAATTTTAGTTATTGTTCTTTGCGAAATCTAAAACATACATATACCTACATTAGAAAGTGAGGTTCATTTAATTTATGTAAGCCTTACTCCATGTATATCCATCAACCTGCTTATAATTTCATGTTGTGTAAAATCTGGGCGATCCTTTTTATAATAATTGTAGGCTTTTTTATGGCTTGTTTGGTTTGTCCGCTTTTCGGCATTTTGACAGGATTAAAAAATGTAATAAAATAATTAGTTATTTGTTTTAAGTTACTTTGATCATGGCATTGTAGTTCAAGTTTATTTAAGTATTGGCAACATAGTCAATACAGCTGACGTGACAATGTCATAATTTTTTTCACGTCAGATTTTGACTACCTTCAAAATACATGCACGTAACATAACGAAAAAAAACATGGCCTACTGGAATGCAAAAAGATCGTGAATGCATATTACAAGTTATCACACGTTTTGACAGAAACAACTCATTTCTTCGGAATTAATATTTTTTTGTTATTTTCGAACTACTATAAACAAGGTGGATTAATATTACTTCTCTTACTGCACATTAATGCGCATTAGTCGTAAAACGTTGATGCAAGTAATTACCGTAGTAGTTGAAACACCCATCATTAGCAAGTCGTTTTAGCGCCATATCAAGAGAATTCTCTGATTCAGCAAAAAGAACAAGCGTTGCTAATAAAGTTGAAATTATCTCTATAAACATAACCGGCCGTCGCGGTCTTAATTCTTGGAGTTAATTAAAAATAACGGTTGTACATTTTTCAACGTTTTAAAACTTAAAGAAACAATATTATTACTTCATTTATAAAATAGCAACAAGACGTTGTAGACTTAAGTTACTTAAGCAAAGAGAGTTTTTTATTTTTCTGAAAAATTCTTGCCACAATTTTCATGCAAGAGCAAATTATCTGTAAACACCATTTTGTCGAAAACTCTCTTAAACTTATTCACACACTCAACTTTCAAATTGCTCCTGCGAAGAGTAATTATCGGCTTTCTTACAGTCGCCGCAATTTGCGCAACACACTGAGAAGTTTCACCATGAGAAACAACACGTATGTACAAAACGGGAGATACGTGAAACGGAGTAATAAAAGTATAAATTCTTCGACGGCAGGTGCAACCTATTTCAATACGGCTCGAACCGGACAAGCGAAGAAAAAACTCGCCGTGCTTTCTCTCATAATTCATATCGAAGCTGAAGTATTAATAGCACATTCGAATATATTTAATTTTATGTCAGTGCAATATTATCAATAGCAATCAAGTATATTCAATGCAACTTTTAAATACACTGCTCAGCAATTGAAGTGGACAATTATAATTGTATGTACTGATATGTGCATACAAGAGTGTTATTAAATCGTTTCCATTGTATATTATCTCTCAACAGTGAATATTTTAGCAAGTTTTTTTATTACCTTGTGCTGTTATCGCTGTAACAAAAAAAGGTATGAATATGGCTTCAAAATGTCAGCAAGTTAGTAAAACAGAATTGCTTGTGCCGAAGTCACTCCTCTTATTTTTAACAACATTTCTATTACTATAGAAATTATACCTCTACGACGTTTAGAAACAGTTCAACTCGAGCAAGTAGTGCGTGCGTTGGATCGGTGAAGGTTTGCCTCAAGAAGAAGTAGCAAATCGGTTGAATGTATCGCAAAGTGTCATAAGTCGAGCATGGAATCGCTACTTAACAACTGGGCCTTCAGCGTACATCCATAGCGGTAGTCGCAACCCATGCCCAAGACCGTTTAATAATCCTGGCTACAAGAAAAAATCGAACAATTAACGAATTAACAGCTTTCGTTTGTACACGTGTGATAATCCCACATTGGTATGGAGACGAAGAGTGTCACGCTGTCTGCGAGCTTGCTCTTAATTTTAGCTCGGGGGTGAATGTAGCTCACGGTAGATGGTCCGCTCAGATATGGGTTAAAGGCACTAGGGGGTAGTTTACCCGAAAAACAATGGATTTCTTATCTTGTCCTTGTGCTCGGTCCTGAAAAAGGAAGGTCCTCTTCAGAAAAACTACTGCCCCACTTCAGATATGGGTTAAAGGCACTAGGGGGTAGTTTACCCGAAAAACAAAGGATTTCTTACCTTGTCCTTGTGCTCGGTCCTGAAAAAGGAAGATCCTCTTCAGAAAAACTACTGCTCCACTTCTAGGCTTTATTAAGCACCTCTAACTATCAGGCCACCTTGCCGAGCTGCCGCCTTCCCAGACGGATCCCAATCGACTGTAATTAATTAATTATACGTAACTCAGCAAAGTGACCACATCAACAGTTATATACAGCTGAGTCTTCGTGACTAGACAACGATTTAATGAAAATTTAATGTCATCGACCACTCTTTTTGGCGGAAGATCAGTTTGTGTCTAACGAGGAATATGTTTTGGTGGCCACATTGACCTACTGGTTTTAATTAATAAAAATCACTGCCATAAGATATGACGACAGTGTTATAGAGACGAGAATAGTGCAATTTGCTGCTGCAATAGGCGAAGGATTTGTTTTTATTGATGATAATGCACTTCCTCGTCGTGCAAGAATTGTAAATGATCGAATATAATTGAGATTACGAGAATGTAATGGCCACCCTGCTCACCAGACATGAATTGCATTGAGCATGTTTGGGCCGACATGTTGTCCAAGCAATTTAACCAGCTCCAACAGCCTCAGCAAGCCTTACAGCAATTGTCTAGCACGTTGCAAGCAATTTGGGACGACATACCTTAGGACTTTGATAATGAGTTTCTCCAACAGAGTAACAGAATACAAGAGTGCCAACCAGATCGATGTAATTTTTGATTATCTAAGAAATTTTGTACTGCTGCTTTAATTAAATTGCATGTCGCAATTCTAGACCATTCAAGGTTCCGTCAAATTGTTTACCTTTCACCAATGTTCTTATCTGGGGCCCTATAAAAATTTCCTTTAAATTTTTTATCGCTCATTCTTCTAGGTTATGTTCATATTCAAATACCACTATAAAATTGTCAATACAGTTGCGAAAAGAGAAGCCATCTTCAGTTGATATTTATTCGGAAACGTCTTTTTGACAACGGCGATATATAGAAATACGTCTACTATGTGTCAACAATTTTCACTCTTGTAGTCTAGAACCGAGGATTTCTGCTCTTCTCTTAGCCAATTTTAAATCCCTAGCTAGATCTGATTGTGTGATTAAGTGTGGCTATTCTTTTTCAGGTGTAGGTACAAATTCCTATCATTATTTGAAAATTCTGTCTTATCTTTCTTCATTCTACATAATCATGTCTGAGGCCCAACATGTCCAGATGTCTAATTTGGAAACAAAAATAAGCTGTATACGCTTTTTCTACAAATGGCATAATTTTCCTTCTGTATTGAATTAAATTCACCACACACTTAATAGTTTGAGTTATTTACACAACCTCGAGGCATTTTGAAATAAACGGGGTGGATTCTAATGCAGCTATGGTCTACTGTGATTTAAATTAGAGCACAAAACAAACAAAAATAAAAAGAAAATAAAATAAAATTTAGCTCAATTGAATTAAATAATAAATTACAGTATCATACTAGTACTTTTGGGCCCCAAAGACTTTACAACTTGACAGAAAATAATGCAAACTGCATCACCAAAATGTTACATTTTTCTAAAACACGCTTAAAATAAATCTAATCCGCAAATTTGATTTGGAAAGTGCGCAATAATTGGAGTTAATTCACTCTAATTGGAGAAGTGCTTCACGTGGTTCTACTTCCTGGAGTAGCCACGTTCAAGTTCAGACGATTCGGGAAAATCAGACAACCTTAGCCTAGCGTCTTGATCATGGTAGCAGCAGTTGTAAGTCGGCAGAGAAATTATCGGTAATATTAACGGGTTATAAAATGTACCAAAATTAAAAGCCTTAATAGGAAACAATGCAATTACTATCAAGATGTATCATTAATGAAATTCAGAATATATATTATCTGCTTCAGGCTTATATAAGTGGGACACTGCACTTTACTTCAATTTATGCACACAATCCGTCGTAATTAATAACAAACCTTTCCAAACACTAATTTGTTATCACCCAAAACTCAAATCACTTTAAAAATATATACACCTTATTCAGTCTGAGCAGACTATTTTTGATTTTGAAGGGAGGATATTTTGCCTTCAAAATTGACTCATCCTTGCTTGTACTGTTTGATCAACCCGTTACTCTTTCGCCAAAGGCGAACCAGGTGAGGACCTACACAGTATTGATTTTGTTTTTAATTCATCAATAAAGGAACTTTGTAAGTCGTTATTTTTCTTCATTACCTTCAATTACTCATTTTTTTCCATTGAAAGTATGTTTATTTTGATTTCTTTAATCGTATCGTAGCATCCGTCATGAATAAATTTGTATCACATGGATCTGCATTTCTTTTTTAAAATTTGTACATAAATAAATAAATCATTTACATGTCTACTTCATTTGCTGAACAGGGTAGTACGAGGATAGATCTGAAAGTTTCTAGAACGAATCAGAAGATAGCGCTATGTGCACATCCTGCTCACTGGTTTTGAAAGCGCCATTAGGTTTGCTTATTTGTATTGCTCGGAGTTGCTCTAAAAATGATCAAATGTAGTTTTCAGTCGAATTCGAAGCTTTTTTCAGTGTGAGATGAACAAAAGTAACTGAAAACTACATTTGACCACTTTTAGAGTAACTCCGAGCAATAAACAAACCTATTGTTCAGAGAGATTGTGCATAAACTAAAGTCGTAACTATCGATCAAAGTAAACAATTCATGCAATTTCTAAATCATGAATAAAAACGAGTTCCATGCAGGGATAAAGCATTTCTTTTTGAGAGAACGGTTGCAAACTGGGTTGCTGAATTTAAACGCGATCGAACAAGCATAGAGGATGCACCGCTCTCTGGCAGGCCAAAACCTACCGATGAACAAATGATTGGAAAAGTACAAGTCATGATGAATGACCGGCGAGTAAAGTTGAAAGAGATAGCAGAGGCAGTAGGCATTTCATGCGATCGCGTACATCTTACATCAACATTTGGACACGAAAAAGCTTACTGCTAGGTGGGTACCACGTATGGTGATAATCAATCAAAACGAATTCGAATGACCATTTCTCAGCAATATCTAGATATATTCAAACGTAATCCAAAAAAATTTTTGCGACGTTTTATAAGTGTCGATGAAACGTGGATACATCAGTACATTCCGGTGACCAAAGAGCAATCAAAGCAGTGGAGAGCACGTGGTGAACCAACTCCAAAGCAGGCCAAGACGATTCCGTCTGCTGGAAAAGTCATGGCTACTGTCTTTTGGGATTCCCGAGGAATAATTTTTATCGATTACCTGCAACACGGAAGAACAATAACAGACGAATACTATGCGTCGTTATTAGACAGATTGAACGAAGAAATCAAATCTAAAAGGCCTCATTTCGCAAAGAAAAAAGTTTTGTATCACCAGGATAATGCCCCAAGCCACAAGTCGGCAATTGCGAAGGCGAAACTACACCAATTACGATTCCAGTTAATTGATCATCCTCCATACTCGCTAGATTTGGCTCCGTCGGATTTCTTCCTGTTCCCAAATCTTAAGAAATGGTTGGCCGGAGAGAAATTCTCATCGAATACTGAAATCATCGAAGCTGAAAATAATTTTTCGAAGGCTTAGATAGTTCCTATTTTCTTCAACGGTTGAAAGGTCTTTAAAAGCGTTGGACTAAATGTGTGGGGCTGAAAGGAGACTACGTAGAAAAATAAGTACGATTTTCCCCAAAAAGTTGTTTTCTTCCATCTCGTTCTAGACACTTTCCGATCTATCCTCGTATACTTACTTGAAATTGGTAAAATCAGTGCATTTACTTACTGCCATATTTAATGATGTAAATTATTTCCTAATTTTATAATATTTAAGTGTTTTACAAAAAAATTTTTGACATATGCTGATCCAAAGGAATTAAAAAAAAACAGAATTACGGAATAGTACAAAATAGGAATCAGTATCAGATATAACAAACGATATTATTAATTAATCAATTAATTAGTTATTAAAATTAATAAAGAAGGAAATAGAACACACGCATAAAAATGTTTTGGATGAATTGTTGACCTCCTAATCAGTGATAGAATATGGATTAAGTTTGACCAAAAACATGTTATGCCTAACAAATTTGGTGTTATTGTTATCTTTTTCCTATTAAAATGCGTCTTAAAATAAGTGTTAATGAAAAAGGAGAAATAATTTTACTCCAACAAAGATAAGCTCAACTCCTGTTTAACATGGTACTGTAACATATACACTATTACACTAAATAATAAAATATTCGATCTGCATTGGTGAAAGTCATCATCCATCGCATTTAATCCAAAAAAGTGAAAATATTATCGTTAAAGTTGTTGTTTCACTTTGCCAATTAGTAAATTCTGATGTATGAGGGAAGGGATCGATTGACGTTCTCATTACAAGTCATGACTTTAGAATGGAACAACAAATGACATCATAGATGATACAAACCTTATTTACCAAGGAATATTGGCAAGACCTTATGAACATCCTTATTCCACTTCCTCCAAATAAACTTCATATTTTAGTACGATAAGGAATTCAATTATTTCCACACAAAAGAACAAGGTATGAAATATACAATATTAAAAAAAGTACGTGCATTCCTCTCTTTGGAGTACTTAAAATAAAGTTAAGATACAAATGACTGCCCAAACCGTAAAGATTCTTTCATTTTGTGGATAATACTAACTCCTTTAAGGATATAAATGCTTGACACTTTCTGGATAATACTAATTCCTTTAGGGGTACAAACTACTACTTCATATATACTACTCTCATTTCTTGGATAATGATAACTCCCTGAAAGGTACAAATAACTACCGCAAGGATTAAAATGTCACCTTTGAAGACCACATTAACACTTCTCAAAGTTAAACTTCCTAACTCCGTTAATTTTAACACCAGAAAGAGATGGACAACCATAATTACGCAAACATCCACCCAGTACTGAAACTTTTGATAAGAGGCGCGTGATTCATGTAAATGTTTCTAAATTTGTTCATCTTATATAGATATATATATCTTGATTACACCCTCCTATTAAAATTAACTAATTTATTTATGGACGGGATGTGAATAGTGTAGTTGCCCGCAGTAATATCTGGGCATTTGATAAGTAATTACAACGACATAGGCCCGTATAAATTAGCCAGAACGGTCAAGCATGATAAATAATCGCTGGAGGTGCATAATTATTGTTTGTTGGGATCAAATGGGAGCACGTAGGGACGGCCAAATTTTCAGTTTTCACGGTTGAATCAACCACCGCTTAAAACCAGCCATCGGCGGTGAGATCAACACGTTTCGGTTTGTCGTGGCTTCGAGAAATCGAATCTAATCTTTTCTCTCTTTTATCAGTCATTTAATTACCACCATTTTAATATTATGTATCAGATCTTTTTTTCTTCAAATACTTGACAAACTAACGATATGTTTATCTGCTGGTTTGTACATTGAAATGAATCTGTTAATGGTACCAGTTCAGTTACCTGTTTGAGTTGCCCGAGGAATTCTGTAATCACAGTTTGTGATAATTAGCTTCGATTAAAATTATATTATTAATAACAGTTGATTATCATAAACGACATACATATGCATAAAGTCAAAGCCTGAGTAAATAATTTAATTTATTAAATTTAAATTTTATTACATAAAACAAATTTGAATAACTAATTAAAAGTGTAATTTATTTACGATAGGAAAAAGGCGTAATATATACATATATTTCATCAAAAAAAAAATAATAATACCTACAAAGTTCTTGGAGTGTTGGGTGGAGTAATGTGTACCAAATTTCAGATTTCCGTGTGAAATTCGTATCGACAGATTAGCAAACTTCATCCTGCGGAAACTAAAACTCGATTATTAGTTGATTATTCCTTTCACGTACCACTTAGAATCGAGTTTCTCCATAGTTTCCCCATTTGATTGTACGTGTAAAAGGAACTAAAGCTTGCCGGCAACCAATGCACTAATATGTTCCAAAAATTTGTCTACATTAAAAATGTTTGTGCAATAAAAATTCAAGGGGTCATAGACCATTAAACCCCAAAGAATTTCTATAAGAAATCTTAGGATTTTCTATGGAATATTAAAAAAAAGTTCAGAGTGTGCCCCCGAACAAGTTTGGCAACAAAAAAACCAGTTTCAATTAGTCAAAATTCTAAAGCAGCCATCACACAACATGCCATAAAATTAAATTGCATAATAAATCGCCTTCATTTTTTTTCATACCATAAGAGAGAGAAAAAACCGCGTTCCTAATAATAACCCGCCTATTATTAATCCTACGCGATACACATCGCCAGCAAACTGTATCTGCCGACTTAAAATAAACTCGACTCGTCGAGAACAATCGTGAAGATGTTTTTTATTAAGATTATATTCCATGTAGCAGCTACTTTACGATTTCCTGCAGCCAGAATCCATTTGGTTTTTTCAAGCCGGAGAGAGGCTCTTTTATTATTGTTTTCTACGATTTTATAATTGTATATTGCTTTGAGAATCGATATACAAAAAGCCAGGAAGATGATTGCTCTAATAAACGTAATGTTTTGGTCAAATATTTTGAAACAATGCTAATTTGATTTAAAAAAAAATTGATTACGGTTTCAAATGCGTGACTTTTACTTTTGTCAAAGAAACAAATATACACTAAGCTATGCCTAACATTAACTACTAATTGCACTGTCGATTGGTATGCACTGTATGTGTTGAATCTAGTAATTGCTTGTGATTTGGTTAAAAATCAGGAATTTGAAGATTAAACTTCACATGTACATTAAACTTTGCATTAAAAGCGAAATAAATCCAACAACTTTATTATTGTTCTACAAACGCAATTAAGTCACTCATTACATTTGCGAAACGTTATTTATTACGGCCAGTTAATTAAAACATTACGCGAACAAATAACCAGGAGAGTGGCAACAAATAATATTTTACGATATTCGCAGGAAGTTTGTAAATTACATATTTTATTAATGGCGCGCCATAATTGTGTGCGAACGGGAAGTTACGTGTTCCTCCGCGAATTTCGCTTGTTTGCAGTCGCATATTTGTAAGGACATTATCACCAGGACGAATTAAATACTCTACATATATTCGAGTTAATTGCGGCAGACGATATTAAATATGGGAAGAAGCTTCATAAAAAAATATTATTTAGCTCCAATCATACATACATAAAAATCTGGATTTAATTCTAACACTTTTTCAATTCCTTTCCGGTGTTTCTTCGCGTCCATCTGGTGTTAAAATGAAATTAGGACGTTTCATTTTAAAATGTGGTAATGTTGTCTTCAGAAGAGGACTTGCCGTAGTTATTTCTATCTATCAGAGAGTTAACAAGAAAAGAGAGGGTCTTAACTTCTAAAGTTGTTGTTGTTGTATCCCTAAAGGATTTAGTATTATCCAGAAAGAGTCAATTCATTTCTATCCTTAAAGGAGTTAGTATTATCCACGAAATGAAGGAATCTTTACTATTGGGACAGTCACTTGTACCTAAATATGTACTCCAAAGAGAGGAATGCATTCTTCTAAAATTACATCTTTTATACCTTGTTCTTTTGTGTAGAAATTAAATTTTTTATTGCACTAAAATATTAAGCTTATCTGGGGGAAGTGGATTAAAAATATTGGCAACGAAGAAAGTAGTGAATGTAGTTGGATGCATGAGAAGAGTGTTGAGGAAAAAGTGGGGTTTTAATAGGAAGGCTGCTAGGTGTGTGTATACCAGGATTTGTTTACTGCGTGTGCGATGTATGGGGCGAGTGTTTGGTCTGATGTGCTGAGTTTTGGTTATGGAAGAGACAGTGTGAATAGATATCAGAGGGTTACGTTGTCTGCATCTGTGCGTATGTGTAGAACAGTTTCGACGGATGCGATGCAGGTTTTGAATAGTGGACTGCCTTGGGATCTCGAGTGAGAGAGTGAAAAAGGGTGCATGTTTGAATAGTATGGGTGAAGGTTTGATCACTGTGGAAGTGGTGAACGTGTTGGGGCCGCTGGAGTGTAAGAGATTGTTGAGCCAAAGGTTGTATGAGAGATGGCAAGGGAGGTGAGAAGAGAGTGTGAAGGGTAGAGTGACGTTTGATTTTGTTAGAGATGTGATTTGCGGAGAGGAATGATTGGTTTGATCCGGGGTTGTGCATGTGCTATTTGTTGACTGGTCATGGTAGTTTGAATGCGTTTGTATTTGCTAGGGGTTTAAGTGAGACTGATCTGTGTGAGTGCGGAGAGCGCGAGGATTGGAAGCTTGTTTTATGTGATTGCAGATTTTATGAGGATGTTCGGGACTTGAATGGTTGGGGTGTGCTGGTGAGTGATGGCGGCGAAATTGATGTGAGTTTGGTGTGTGGTTAGGAAGAGATTCGAAAGTGTGTCTGAATTTGCAAGGAAGGTATTTGAGAGAAGAAGAAGAAGAGTGGGTGTATAAATGTGAAACGCCGAGTGCATGAGATGGGTGTGTAAGATGGGGCAAAAGGATGTTGTCATCGACGTAGAGCCATCGTACGTGGGGATTTGTGTAAGGCAGAAAGGTTTCCTGCCGGTGAAAAGCTGGGATCGTGCGGGTCCTACCCTCGGCGTAGTGTCTCGCCGTGACCCGGCCGGAAACCGGAAAGGAGCCTTTGAGTGTGAGATCCCATTTTCCTGAGTTGACCGATCAAAGTCTGCGTTTGCAAGCATCCTATCCTATCGGGTCTTAGCCCGAGACGTCCCACCGGTGACGTAAGCTGGTACTTTGGGGACCGATTAACTCCGGGAGGGCGCTGGCTTGCTAATGTGTTCCCGTCCAGTCAAGCTGGGTTAGACTCGTAGTGGCAGTGGTTGACAGCCCGCATCCTGGGTTAGAGATGGTTCGCCATCCTGGCGGGTGAGCTACGTTCTAGCTCGGACACTAGTCTGCAGAGCTAGTAAAGAGTGGATAGTCTCTCGTCTTTACCAGAGGGAGTGCGGGACTTGCAACCCAATCCGTTCTGGGAGTCTGCATGTTTTTAAAGACGTGCAGGTGCGTTGATTGGGCGTATCTCAATCCCGACGTCATAGGTAAGCGTGTCCTAAAGCCCTTTGGGCAGGAGGGACACGTAAATTCAGTGGGACTTATACATAGAAGTTAATGATTGTTTCAGTTCACTTGGTTGTATTATTTAATCATCTCTTGTCTACTGTAACTCTTAATAATGGAAAGCTGACATATAAAAAGACAATAAAGAAATCTTTTCTTCTTTACCGGTGAGAAATTAGCAACAAACCTCCAGCAACAAAATTTCAAAATTTAAATCGGCTGCCAAAGCCGTCCTAATTATCACAGAACTATAATTTTAACAGCATTATGAAGATCATTAACTATAGTTTGTCGAAATCCAAATTGTTGGATATAGCAGGGACAAAAATTATAGTTCTGCGACAATTAGGACGGCTTTGGCAGCCAATTTAAATTTTGAAATTTTGTTGCTAGAGGTTTGTTTGTTGCTAACTTCTTACAAGTAAAGAAGAAATTCATTGAAAATAACATTTCTTTATTGTCTTTTTGCACGTCAGCTTTCTATTATCAGGAGTTACAGCAGATAAGAGATAATTAAATAATACAACCAAAGCGAACTGAAACAATCATCATTTTTTATGTATAATAAGGACTGACTATTCTTTATATTCGTATTATAAAACGTGCAAATAATATTTGACTGATACTGAAATTTATTGCAGACACACAATGGTTTATCTGCCTTGATAACCGCATAAATAACGCAAGCTGTTAAAATAAATATATTTAAATTAAACTTTATCGAATTGCAACACTGGGAGGCTCTGTATACAATTCGGTTTCTTTTAGAATTCGGTACACGAAATTATTGTTTTATATGCGACGACTTTTGTGCGCATGGAAGTAAAATAATAAATACTTTGTGATACAGCCGTTTCTTTCATATTGCCGCCCTTCTTCAAGTCTCAAAGAAACAGTCAGTATGTATTTGTGGTACATGAATAAAATCAATTTTTTAGAAATATAATTTAAGTAGGTACCTCTTAAACGGCTTTTTCTAAAGATGTAAAATATGAATAAAATTATTGTGAATTTCTTGCGCCTTGTATTCGGATGCTTTGGTGTTGAAAATAGATACGGGGTGCACCCACTTTGTCGGCCTCTTAATGTCTTTGCGTCCTTGAGTAACGGAAGTTATGAAATTATGAGCCGATAACTTTATTTCCAGCCAGTCAAAACAGCCCCCACGAAAACTTCAGAAATAAATTCATCATTCAAAATTTCTTGTTTGTAGTAGAACCACATAAACAAAAAAAGCGAGCAATTCAAATAGACCGAATTATTAAAAAGAAATTTATTAACGGCGTACAATATTTAATCACGATTTAGCGTGGCGCCAAATTACTTTTAAATTGAAATCGTTTTTAAATAAAAAAAAAAGGAAGAAGAAAAAACCTTGTTAAGTGAAGTGGCGGCCTCCGTTGATATTGTAAGTATATTTAACACTCTTTTGTTGGAAAAATCCATTACCACTAAAATGGCTTGTTTTCCCCCCGTTGAAAACTGTTACTATCTGAAGCTGTAAAGATACGCTTAAAATTATGCATGCACTCGCACTAAACGGACTCTATCTAATCTTTTATGAGGGCGCAGATAATTTATACGGCTTGCATCTGTAATGACAATAAATTATTTCATCAGACTAGATAAACTAGGGACATTTCTTATTGTTATTTGAATTAATATGCTTACTTAGTTATCATAAACGGGCGATTAATATTCTTATCGCGCTTATTATCCGTTAAGTTAATTTTTAACGATTAAACTTGAAATATACAAATTTCTATTCAAAAATAGAACGCTTACACTTTTTCATTTTTTATTTATTGTGTGCGAAATTTTGTCAATAGAATTTACAATATTTGCTTGATTTTTAATAACAACGAAAATGTTTTATAAATGCGCAGAATTTTAATGCGAAAATTAATATGCGATTTCATCAAAAATATTTATTTTCTCCGCTACTTAAATTTAATTATTGTCGTGCAGCGGAAACAACAGTACAGTTATTGTTTTAAATTGAAATTCTCGAATTGCAATAACGGATTCCGACCGGACGTAAAATTCCGTAATCGTAAATATGCTTCGTTCCATTAAGAGAGAGAGATAAAGTCTTGCTGAAGAAAAAGCACGAGCTTTTAGCTTAATTACGCCGCGTGTGGGACATGAGAATGCAATTTTGATTTGCATGCTTTTCGAGAACCTGCGTGCTGTCTCTTTGAAGCTCTTGCATAAATTTCGAGGAACGACCATTGATTGAAGTTTTACGAGTGAATTCGAAAAGAGTTTTACAATAAACGTTTCGATTAGAATAGCCAATTACTTTTAAGGATAAGTAGAAATGAAATAGGTAACGCAATTCCAAGTCTTATACGCTTATTTATCCTACAAAAACTTTCCTGAAAAATCCAGGACTTAGTTTGTGAAGAACATACTTGATTAGCTAAGGAAAAGGGTTCATGTTATCTTTACAAAATATTACCATTTGGTGAGGTTCTGAGACCAAAAATATTTAACATATTTGCTATTAAGTACGTTTCATGTTTTGTAATAAAATTGTCCCTAATGGCAAATGAATTTTGTTTTATTACAGACCTCAATTAGGAGATGTAGTTTCGCAGTTTAATTTGAAACTACATACACATAATAATTTCCAGATATTTCGTTTAACATAAAATCCGTGAAATATTAAAATCAGGTCGGTTTATTCAGACCGTATGCAGCGGACGGGCAAATCTCGTTAACTGTAATTAAATCTATGTACACTGCGCTCTCGTGACTTTGACTTTAAAGCAAATAACTCGTATAACATGTGTACGATGAAAAAGATCCCTTTATTAAAATTCCCTCTTCAATTTGCCGCTGAAAACTTCGCCCTCTCTCTCTCTCGTCCGCGCGCTTTTTACGGCTCGAATAAAGTCATACACACGCGTCAATTAAGGCGGTGGACGTGCTCTAGTGCACACACGGCTCTGAAGAGGGCTCTCGGCCTGAATATAATTGCGAAGTCATGGACTGACTTGTAATTATAGGTATCAGGAAATGTTTTTATTGTCCGGTCAGGTCCCGACAACAAATAAGAGGCCTAATTCCTTTATTACTGAAATACGGGAACAAGGGCTTACTCGCTTTTTCATGCAAGTACTTTGATTGAAAATAAATTATGTACCTACCAAGGGTATCAATTAGTGATTTCTTTTGATCAACACTCTTTACAACTATAAACCTTTCATTATTGTTCTCTAAACACATGTCAGGAGCCATGTTCAAAGAATCTACAAGAAAGAACCAATCTTATCAGATTAAAGGTAGTTATATGAAAAATGAATCTATTCTCCAACATCTCTATTGTAATTTGTACTTACTATTACTCATATCCAATTGATTCGATTGTTAACAGAGTCAAGTTTAGTAACACCCTATATATTGAAAACAATATAAAAGTAGCGTCTTGTTCTAATTCGAAATTCTTATTGGATTTTTCTAAAATAGTTTGCTTCGATATATTGCAGTAAAATACCAGACGGATTCTACTTTTTTTTTCTTGCTTTATGAAAGCTACTTCCTTCGGATTTCCTCGCAACGTGTGATATATGAAAGCTCTTATTCAACTATCATATGCAGTGATACAATTCACACTTTATGTTCTACCGCATCGTAGTCGTAAGTCATGGCAAGTACAGGTCTAGTAATCCTCGATATTCCCGTCCGAATTCTCCTCCGGCGATGATTTACACGTTTTCATTATTTTCCTACTGACTACACAATATGCACTTAGTCAAAATTTCAATTATGCATGTATATCGAAAACCAAGGCGGATAAAATACTTACTGATACACAGAGAAAAAGCAATGGAATTTGTTAACACAATTGTAGAATTTATATGTACAAATTGTTACTGAAATGAAGACACCTACAATAAACAGAAAATGTTTAAATTTAATTAGAATAATGTTTGTAGTAAAATATTACACTTTTCTAAGAAAATCGTGTAACACAAATAATAGTAAATGTGTTACCAAATTGTGTAAAATAATTTTATAGACAAAATATAAACATGTTATACAAATTGTTGAATTAATTACTATTTCATATACACTGACCGGCAAAAAGAACCGACCACTATAAAATATTTTAAAAAGTCGAATCTAAAGACATATTTCAAGCCGACAATTAATGTTAATTTGATTAAATTTCATAATCCGTACTTTAATGTATGATTTATTCCCACCTTTATTTTTAAAGGATAAAATCTGTTATTAACGAGATTAAGGCCCAGTTGTACAATGCCAGTTTAAATTTAAGCTGAAGCTTAAACCCATGACGACGATTATTTCAACAATTGTTGTTAAGGATTTAAGCTTTAGTTTAAAGTTAAGCTCGAATTGTACAACTGCATCTAAGAAATTTTTATTGATTACGCATCAGCAGTTCATGTATTGACTTTTATGATTTATTTGTCTAAAATCAAGGAGGCTTCTTTGCATTGTTTTTAAAATGGAGTGTGACAGTTAAAAAGCTACGAATTAAAAAAATGTTGTTTTAATTGAAGATGGTCGTAGCCAAAGTTACGTGACTCGAGCATTGGGAATACCCCGTACCACCGTTCAGGATGCCTGGAACCGGTATTTGGTGACTGGCAACTGGACTAGGAGAGCAGGATCCGGAAGAAGAAGAGCAACAACTACAGTTGATGACCGTTTTGTTGCGCTCAACGCACTAAGGGATCGGAGATTAACGACTATTCAACACCAACATCGCCTCCAAGCAGCTCGTGGAGTTGAAGTAAGTGAGAGGACAATAAGGAGAAGGCTTGTTGAAGGAGGCTTAAAGTCACAGAGACCTGCAACAGGTCCAGAATTGTTACCAAGACATCATCGAGCACGGTTGGAGTTTGCACGACTTCATTCAAACTCCTCACCAATGGAGCAAAGTTCTCTTCACTGATAAATCGCGCTTTTGTCTACGCTCGCCTGACGGTCGCGAAAGGGTGTGGAGAAGACTAAATGAACGGTACAAAGACTGCACTATTTCCAAAAGGCGATCTGTTAAGGTGTGGGCAGGTATTTCGTCTGAGGCACATACCGAACTTCTTTTTGTGGAAAATGGGTCTTTAAATGTCCATCGAGGCAGGCATTCGTCGTCGCCCGGCTTTGCCAGAAACATTGCAAGATTTAAGAGCAGTGCTTTACGAAGAATTTGAGGCAATACCTCAAAATTCATTGACACATTTGATTGATTCATCTCAAATTAAATAAACCAGTATGTCAATGGTTTTGTTACATATTTTAGGGTGGCTGTTTTTCTTTGCCGGTCAGTGTATATTTTTCCATTTATTTAGTAAAAATTGACAAATATATAGTATTATTTAGCACACTGTTTGAAAACTTATACAGTAAAGGATAGGTCCACCCACTTATCAACTTGCTAAATTTATTGCGAATATTCTTTCAAATCTTACACCTAATTTTCAATTTAATGTAAAAAATTCCTTTGAATTAGTACAGAAGACCAAAGATATTAATATTCCAAAAAACCATATTCTTATTTGATTTGATGTTACCTCTCTCTTCACCAATGTTTTCAAACAATTAATCTTGAAAATAGTTGATGATGATTGGGATCAAGTTGAGTTATATACTAATATAGAAAAAGACTTCTTTACTTTCAACGACAAATTTTACAGTCAAGTTTTTGGTACTGCCATGGGCAATCCAGTTTCGCCAATTTTAGCTAATATAGTTATGAATAAATTATTAAATTATGTCAAACAACAACTTCTCTTTGATCTACCTTTTCTTTTTTGCTATGTGGATGACATCGTCACCAGCATCCCCTCGGATTCTGTTGATTTGACATTAACTGCCTTTAATAGTTTTTACAACGAATTAAATTTCACTTTTGAACTTGAACAGAACAAATCTTTACCATTTCTTGATGTTTTACTTAATAGATGAGATAATGGTAAAATTATCACTGATTGGTAAATTAAACCCACCCATGGTGGGAAAATAATCAATTTTCACTCATTCAACTCACCCTCTAACACAAAAAATATCAGTTCTAAAATCATTAAAACATAGAGTTGTTAACTTGTCACACCCAACCTTTTGGCAAAAAAATCTTTCCATTATTCAAAAACTTACTACCAACAATGGTTACCCAAAAAAATTAATACTACACCTGTTAAGAGTGAATACAATGAATACGTTAATAAGTATAATTGATGTTACATCAGAAACTTGATATTTCAAAATCTCATTTATTCCTAATCTTTCACACAAGTAAGCTCGTGCTTTAAGTAATCAAAACCAAAAAATAGCTTTTTATTCCATCAAAACTATTAAAAAAACTTAAAACAAAAATACCTAATCAAGTAAAATCTTCACTAGTTTATAAAGTTAATTGTTTAAACTGTAATTGCTCTTACAGTGGTCAAATAAAACAAAAGCTAATAAATAGAATCAGAAATCATAAATACGATTGCAACCCTTCACAAATTTATAAACTGGAAAAAGCAGTTCTAGCTTCACATCGCTTTGATAGTGGTCATATGTTTGATTTTGATAACGTTCAAATTTTGGATCAAGAAATCAGTCTACCTAAAAGATTGATTTCAGAGATGATTCATATTAATAACAATAATACTGTCAATACTGTTGGTTTGGTCACTGGTAGAGATTTTTGTGATACTATAATAATAATAATAATAATAATAATTTTATTCGTCTTGTACATCACACATAATGATATAAGACAAGTCAAGTGAGTATATAATATATACATAAATAAAAACAATAATAAAATTACACAACACATAGTTTATTAAATGGAAGGAAAGGCCTGACTGAATGTGCACATGATGTCAATGGCGTTATCTATTTTAACGTGTGTATTCTATGAATTCTTCATAAGAGTAGAAACAGTTTTCTAAGAGCAGGTTCCTTAAAGCTTTTTTAAATGTTCTAATGTTACTAATGTTTTTTATAGTTTCTGGAAGAGCATTGTATGTTGTAATTGCTTTATATTGTGGTCCCTTTTCAAATAAAGAAAGTTTATGAGGAGGTATTCGAAAGTTATTGCCACCTCTGGTTTCCATTAATGTATACACATCATTATTTTTGATAAAAAGATGGTTATTCATTTTGGCAAATACGGCCAGACAAAAAATGTATAAACATGGAAGAGGTAAAATTTTTAATGATTGAAAAAGCGGTTTACAGTTACTTCTCAATTTTTTATTAAGTATACACCTTATTATACGTTTTTGGGCAATAAAAACCTCTTTCATATGAATTGATGCTCCCCATATTACCAAACCGTATTGTAATCTAGACTGAACATGACCGTAATAATATGAAATCAATGTTTCTCGATTCACAAAGTTTCTAATATGGTATACACAATAGTATGCACTATTTAGTTTATTTCTAATCTCAAGACAATGAGAATGCCAATTGAGGCTAGAGTCAAGTGTAACTCCTAAAAACTTTACGGTAGTCGTTTGTGGAATTGTTTGATTATTCATTTTAATATGCAAACTGTAATTTTGAATTCTATTTCTGGAGTTGAATAAAACCAAGGATGTTTTTGAACTGTTTAAGTTTAACCCTATGTTTTTAGACCAAGTTATCATAGCTTCCGTAGTTCTAGTACAAGCATTAATCAGTTTCATTTGTTCTGTTTCATTAACAATGCATGTTGTATCATCAGCATATTGGTATAGAGTGCAATCTCCGATTGAATTATTTAAATCGTTTACGTATAATAGAAATAAAGTAGGGCCAAGTATGGAGCCTTGTGGTACACCACAGTTTAGCCTTATAGGTTCTGACAAAAAATTCTGTATTGAGTTGCCACAAAGTCCCTTTACCGTCACCCTCTGTTCCCGATTAGATATATATGACGAAAAAAGTTGGAGTGCTAGTCCTCGTATACCAATGAATTCTAATTTTGCCAATAAAATTTTGTGATCTATAGTATCAAACGCCTTTGTCAAGTCAAAAAATAATCCCGCTACAAGTTGTTTTTTATCCAATTGCTTCAATAATTCTTGCACTGCGTGATAAATGGCGGCCTCTGTAGAAAGTTTAGCTCTGAAACCAAATTGGGTGTCTGACAAAATGTTATTACGTTCTATGTGTTTTATTAGTCGATTGTGAATAATTTTTTCAAACACTTTTGATATCGCAGGAAGGACCGATATTGGCCGGTAATTGCCTGAATACTCTCTATTACCCGTTTTGAATATGGGCACAACTTTTGCGCTTTTCATTGAATCAGGAAATACACCGCACTGTAGCATATAATTAATAATATGTGTTAAAGGTTCAACTATCAATGATGCCGCGTGTTTAACTATATTTGGAGGAATATCATCTAAACCGGGTGACTTCTTGTTACATATTATTTTGATGGTATTAATTACTTCCGCTTCGTCGGTCGGGATGAGAAACATGTTACTTATATTTTTCTTTAAATTATTGGTCGGTGGATAATACATGTTACAATGTTGAATCTGTACAAAGCTTTTATTAAATATATTTGCTACAGTATCTGGTGTTTGTATACGTATACCTTCGTCATTAATAAGGGAAGGACTATTAAAATTGTTCAGCTCGCTCTTGGATAATTTTTTTAACACTTCCCACATTGTCTTAGATTTATTTTCAGATTTTTCGATAATTTTATCGTAATAGCTTTTTTTAGCTCCTTTGAGGTACATTCGATATGCTGTTTTTTGCCTTTTATAAAAATCATTTAATTCAGGATAATTCGATTGTGTTGCAAGCCCACGTAAATTTCTCATATACTCGGCCACAACTTTTACTTCGTTTGTGACCCATGAAGACTTAAGATTTTTTATTTTATATTTTTTAACTGGGAAAGCAATATTAAAACAATAATTAAAAGTATTCGTAAAACAATTCATTTTATCATTGACTTCGTTTAATTTATAAACATCACTCCAGGAGCTATTTTTCAAAAGGTTTAAAAAATATTCAATTTTATTAGGTGTAAAGTTTCGTTTAAACTCATATACTGGCAACTTACTAGCCATGTTATTCATATAAAAAATCTGACTATAGTGGTCAGATAATCCTGTATTAATTACAGTACATTCTGTATTGCACGAAAAATTACTAAATATGTTATCAATGATTGTTGAAGAGTATTTACTAACACGGGTTTTCTCTTGGACATGTGGAAACAAACCGTGCGACGAGAATATATCAAGAAGTGCATCCTTCGCATAGCCAAACTTTCCAAAATCAATATTAAAATCACCACAAATGATAAAGCAATTGTTTAGTGTGCACATTCCGTCAAGAAATTCCTCCATTTTTGTTAAAAATTCGTCCAAATTGCCATCAGGTGAGCGATATACACAGATTATAAAGCACTTATAGCCTTTCAAGATGCATTCTACAATAGTTAATTCAAAGTTTTTTTCAGTAACCTCAACTTTTACGTCGTGAGCTTTACAGTCGTTCGTATGATTATTTAAGACAAAAATGCAAACACCTCCACCTCTGTAATTATTTCTACTAAAGGAATTAATTAAAGCATAGTTATTAATTTTAACTTCAAAAATTTCTTCAGAGGTTAACCAGTGCTCACTGAGACATAGAAATGTCGGTGACACTTCGTCAAGAAACAACTCGAGTTCACATATCTTATGTCTGAGAGATATACTAAGTTTAAGATACCTTAAGCATTACTTATTTCTTTTCGCCATTTGGTCATACACTAGTCATGGTTCATGTATTAATTTTTAAAGTATTTTTGGTTACTATCAACGTTTTATTAGTTTTATGCAATTTTTGTCGCTAATTTTGTTCAAACCATTAGTGTAACATGAATCACGGATTATTTGATAACATAATCTGTAAGTAAAAACTGATTTGTACCTACCAGACTCGTGTCTGAATGTTCTTTTTCTAATTTTACGTAATTTTTAACTGATCTCATGTTTGAGACGACACTTCAATTGTCATTGGTTCAGAGGTAAATTTTAAATAATTTTCAACAAAATAAAAAAAAAAATTTTGAATAAAAATTTTGTAGGCTCGGAAGAAGGTTGTAAAAATACAGAAACGTCAGCTGAATGAACAAATTGTCATTATTACTGTCCTTAACCCAATCAAAAACAACAATCTCATTATTACATCCAGGACACAATCTATTTTAATAGAACAGTAAAGGATAGTAAATTTTGAGCCAATTGTAGTTTGTGTTAACAATCACTCAAATTGTGCTAACAATTGTGTGATTGTGAAAATTTTGTTGCTATTATATTTAATACTCAAATAAAATAATGACTCCATTCTAAAGAAAGCAGTTGGTAGGCATACATTGGTCATAACTTGTAATGAGAACTCAATAAATTCCCTCAGAATTTACCAATAGACGAAAAGTATAGAAGTATGGAAATGTGAACTAACACCTTTGTATAACATTTTTACTTTTTTGGACTAAACACAGTGATGACTTTCACCAATGCAGATAGAATATTTTACTATTTAGTGTAACTTATCTGCTACTTATTGAATTAAGGAATTATGGATAATCTATTTACTGTTTGATGTGAGCTTGTGAAAATTTTACACTTAATGGTATAATTCTGTACATATCTCTAAGGAACAAGATCACAGCCGAGTGCTCGGAGCAGCTGACAACGAATTTTGACTCATAATCGGGCAACTGATGATGTGGATTCAACCTTGTCTTGATACTTGCAGATTTTGTGAAGAAATTCACAAATATAAACTTTTTTATGACAGAGATGGAAACATATCTGAATTATTTTGAAAACTGTCAACAATTGTGTTAATAATCTCTCTATATCCAATCTCCATAATATTATGCAACATCTCACTTTGTCATTTCTCCTTTTGTATGTAAAGTTTTTTTTCTTGGAAATTTTATATTTTGTTATTAAAAAATACATTACTTTTTTCCACTTTCTTTCACCGACAGCGTTTTTGAATGACTGCTTTAAAGCACTCTCAGAGTATCTCCATCTTGTTTTAAGCTCATGTAAAAACAGGCCATAGGAGATACTTTCAGAGTGCTCTGGAGCGAACAGTTGATATTACAATACATTATTTTATTGTTAATAGAAATCATTTCAGATATTACAAAAATGTATCTATAAATCGAAAAGGTAGACAATTCGTTCCTCTATTATATTTGTTTATAAAATCCGTAAGTTTCTAAACTTTTGTTTCAAAAAGCTCCAGAGTAATGTACCGTAAAAATTTGGGCGAAAGTAATTCATGAGTATTGACAGCTCCAATAACTTCAAATTGTAAAAAAAGGGACAGCGCTCCGTAGTGATGAAAATTTTGCTTACGCGACTTACTAGAATTTATTTTCCAATCCTCTTAGTATGCATTTTCACTGCAGTAAGAAAATATATGAAATCTGCAGGATGTCGTCTGCCAAATATTTTCCCTGAAGGATCGTCGCAGTGCACACATAAAAATTGTTAGGATAAATTGTTATCCTCCCAAATGGTGTTACAATACGGATAAAGTTTTACTTGAAAAGTTGTAAAGCTTAAAAAATCTACTGTTATTGTTGTCTATTCCCGATTAAAATGCATCTAACAGTAAGTGTTAAAGAAAGGTGAAATAATTTTAATATAACAAGGATAAGCTCAACTCCTCTTTAACACCGTACAGTAAACATATTATCCATAACTCAATAAGTAGAAGATATGTTACACTAAATAGTAAAATATTCTATCTGCATTGGTGAAAGTCATCTAATCCAAAATAGTCAAATTAAGTCGCTTTTTTTACTGGATGATATTAACTCCTTGAAAGATAGAAATAACTATCGCAAGGATTAAAGCAGCAATTTTGGAGATAACATTAACATTTTTTAAATTAAACATCCTAACTCCTTTTATTTTAACGCCAGAAATGGATGGACGCAGGGAACATCGAAAAGGACTCGAAGAATTAACTCCAGATTTTTATGTGTGTATGTATGTGTGTGGTTCACGTTCACATATTTCCAGAGCCTCCAAAAATAATTACTACTTCCACTTCTACATACACCTGACGTGTTAGAATAATATAGTGCGATCAACTTACTTTAATGTACATTTCGATGACGCTTGACGACGAATATTTTACGTGTCACTTCCTGATATGAAACGAAAACTAAATATAATCCGAAATATAAACGAGGCTAAATGTACATGTATTTTTAGCCAGTTCATTTTAAACTAGCATGTCGTTCACCCGCCGCCGCTCTCTGAAACCCGGACTAGAGGAAAAAAAAACGATGTGAATTTAATATAGTTTCGGTTGACATTCCTTCTTACAACAACGGAATTATTATTTGCGATTCCATTCTCGCTCCGCGTTTTATTTTTTCCGCGTTTTCAGTGCAGTGAACGGTCCTAAAGTTTGTTTAATTTGACTTTCCGGTCGCGACTCGAATGCCAAAACGAAAATTGCGAATTTCCGATTCGCATCAATCACGAAACTTGTGTGTAAGTTGGGGCATAATTCTTTTCTGATTTTTTTCGACGCTTACAAAGTATCTTCTACTTACTTTATGCATGGTTTGACTGCATGGTTTTAATTAATTGGATGTGCAGATGCAAGATGCGACTTGATACTTCCACCGAAGACAGGCGTAGAATGTGTTCTATTTATGTGACTTGGAATTTGCATAAGTAAATAGCTGCCTGCGTGAAATGTAGCAAGTTGGCAAAAATTTATTTACGTTTGTTGTTAATTAAATTTAAACAAAACGGGAGAATTTTGCATCTTATTTACATACATGTATTGGAATTTATGTAAATACATAAGACATATTTATTCTGAAATGCGCCTTTAATTGTCAGTAAGTAATACACTTTTAGTTAATTTCTTAGATATTTAATAAAGTAAAGCAAAACTGAGTTCGTTAATTGAAAAAAAATATTCCTTACAGAATTATTTTATAAAGAAGATGAAGTGATTTCTTTTTTTTTAACATTTAATTCCGCGAAAGCAATTTCTGTTCATGTTCTGGAATAATTTCAAATTTAGATCTTCAGTGATTTCAAAATAATATAAAGACAATTAGATTTTTGCATGGAGAAACACAGAGAGTATGGTAATTTCTTTTTCTTCTGCGGCTTTAAGTACAAAAGTTAATTACATTCTCATGAGACGCAATTTTCTAAGAAAATTGTATATAAGTTTTGTACTGTAAGCTTCTTTCTGCTGGCACGCTCAACGTGGAAGTAACTTGTTCTAAATTTATTTATTTTTTAATTATGCTACCTTTTAATGTAAGTTTAATTAAAATAATTGAATTTTCACAAGTATTCAAAAAAAGTTGTGTTCTTAATCAATATTTGTCCCTAGAAATTCAAAATTGAAATTTCGTTGATTAAATTGCATTAATCAACCTGCCCTTAATCATCAAATTATAAATGTTATTTAAAAATTCTTGGAAGTCGGTTTTGGTTGCACTGTTGATTCGGCCCTATCTGGTGCCTCGTTAGCAGAAGAGTAAATACAGGCTATTTCACAACTTCGTGAAAAAAAAATAATGGCGTGTTGGACATTAGATGTGTGCATAAATGCATCTAAATAAAAACGGAAATAAAAACAAAATAAAACTTACCCTCAACTGATAACGCATTGACAAATGTTTAGAATCTCTGGCTCACTGCCGGCTGAGTCACAATAAGTGTTCAAAATTCCTTCCCTCGTCCGCTCGTAAACACAAATCTGCCCGGCGAAGTAATGATTGACAAGCGTTATGAAACTTGTTTTGTTATCGAACAGAAATGCGGCGTTAATACGATCGTTCAATTCTTGGAACGTGTTGATTTCTTCTTCGTATACCAACGCTCTTACGTGTCCCCACAGATAATAATCTCGTGGATTTAGATCAGGTGAACGTGCAGGCCACCTGATCGACCCGTTTCTTCCAATCCATCTACCAGGAAAAATTTCGTCGAGGTGAGCACGTACTTCTCGTCGAAAATGAGGTGGAGCCCCGTCGTGCATAAACCACATCGTTGCTCTAAGATTTAAGTTCTCATTCTCGAGAAGTTCCGGTAGATTAGTTCGTAGAAAATTTAAGTATTGGAGACCATCTGAACGGTTCGGCAAGACGAACGGGTCGATTAAATTGCCGTTTAGAATACCTGCCCACACGTTAACAGAAAACCGTTGTTGGAAAGCTGTGACGAATTGCGTAAGGGTTTTCCTCAGCCCACAAATGCATGTTGCGAAAATTACACACCCCATCTCTGGTAAAAATAGTTTCGTCGGTAAACAGGACATTTTGAACGAAATTCGCATTTGCCTGTTGTTTATGCAGTAACCAACGACAAAATCGTATGCGTAGAGCATAGTCGGCTGGTAGCAAAGCCTGAACTCTTTGAATATTGTACGGATGTAATTGTTGTTCGCGAAGAATGCGTCAAACAACGAAGGATGATAAACGCGTTTCTCTTGAGATATCACGTACACTTAACGAAGGATATTCCTCGATAAGTTGTAGTGTTTCTTCTTCTCTGTTTAGAATGCGTTGTGGGCGCTGCCGTCCTCCACCTCTTCCGCGACGTGCTCTTAAAGTTCCAGTATCCCTCGCTCTTTGCACAACAGAGAGAAATGTGGCACTGGTTGGCAAATGTCGGTTTGGAAAATGCTGTACATACGAACGCCTTGCCGCTAATGCGTTTTGCCCACTTTCACCGTACACTAGAATCATGTCAACAATCTCACTATTTGTAAATTCTGCCATTTTTTTCAGTAAATTTCCGTGCAACCACCTCAACGTACACTTTCAAACTACCCGGCCCGGCCGACGATGACTAACAATAAATTACTTCACTCATATTATTCGAAAAACATCATAAACTTAAACCAGAGACGTTCAAACGGTTTACCCGTTCGACAAAATTATTTATTTTCTCGAAAATTTAATAGCACTTTGTTGAACAAAAAATGGTTCATTCTATTCATTTTCATGCAAACTTTCATTGTTTAATTTATTTTCAAGAAGTTACGAAACACCCTGTATGAATATATTCTTATAACTTCTAATAAATCTATGGAAGCAAATAAAATCGTTAAACTCAATGCTTACAAAAAGAACAAAATCGAATGTATACTTTTTTTTTCTTCAAACTGTATAGTAGTATACAATATCACAAATTATTAATTATAATTTATATTATAAAATAATCTATTGTACAAATGAAATGAAATAAAGGAAATTTCGTTGTTGTATGCAATGTAACTAATTCGCGCAATATGTAAATTTCGCCACTACAAGTTGGGTCGTATTGAGTCGAGGCGGTAAATTGGAACAGGGCTAAACAAACTGCTCGCCTGAATTCACCGTTCGACCATTATTAATCCTACCTGTGAAGCATACACTGCCCGAGAGATTAAGGTAAGAGCTGGATAATTAACGAAAGAACGTGGGAATCATCCGCCGCAATGAAATATTCTGTTTTAATTGCTAAACTAGTTGAGTATATAAAGTCATGGAACGGGATTATATTTCCCTTGCAAAAACAAGAACAGGATAATTCTTTGACCAGCTCCCTTAATCATAGTCGAAGAAAAATTTTGCGATTACAATAATATTTCGGCAGCGCCATCTCTTAAACCGGAAATCTGTTTCAGACGGTGCGCGGCCGTAAATTAAGTTTTTTTTGCCGGGCTGACGTGCGAGGATTTTAAAATATGAATGAAGCAAACGCCTGCACAGAAAGACCGAACTCGTTTGGCTAAACATAAAGAAAAACAATCACACATGCGGCATCCATCCTTTTCCGTCCCGTGTGGACGCCCCGTATTTGATAGGGATCGAAGATGCCGCACGTCGTTAATTTTTAAACAGGACGGTGTGCCCGGAATATAAGAACAAAAGCGCCGTACTTTTTGGGGTAATTAAGGATGAATGGCGGTGTGATTTATCTTCTGTTGCTGTGAGGAAAGAAATTATTCATGTAATTAGCATTCTGCGGAAATCTTTCAGTATGTATTTTGTTGGATTTGGTCGAATCTAATTAAGGGCAAATAATTGTGACACCTTTTACATAAATACAATGGAGAAATATTTTAGTCGAATAGATTTGGAGACCTTATGGTAAGGTTTAAGTTACATATATAAAAATCTGGAGTTGATTCTTTTTCAACTCCCTCTCGGGGACCTCACGCGTCCAATTGTTTCTGGTGTTAAAAGTAAATGAAATTAAGACATTTAACTTTGTAACGTTGTCTTCAAAAGTGACATTTTAGTCCTTGCAGTAGTTGCTTCCATCTTTCGTTGAGTTAATATTATCCAGGAAAAGAAAGAGACTTAACTTCTGAGGTAGTAACTTGCATCTCTAAAGGAATTAGTATTATCCAAAAAGTGTCAAGTATATCTATCCTTCAAGGAGTTAATGTTATCCAGAAAGTGAAAGAGTCTCTTGTATCTTAGCTTATATTTTAACTACTCCAAAGACAGGAATGTACTTTTAATATTGCATCTATTATCCCTTGTTCTCTTGTGTGAAAATAACTGAATTCCTTATTGCACTAGAATATTAAGCTTATTTGGAGAGAGTGAAGTAAAGATAAGGCCTTGCCAATATTCCCCTATAAATAAATCTATCATCTATATTATTACATAACGAGTTGTAACCAACGTTTTGTTGCTATTATATTTAATGCGCAAATAAAATGACGGTTTCATTCTAAAGCAAGCATCCACCGTATTTGGTAAGTATATACTAGTCATAACTTGTAATAAGAACACATGAGGACACATTTTAATCGATAACGCTAAATTTGTTAAGCATTACAACTTTTCAGGTAAAGTTTTATCCATATTGTAACACCGATTAGAAGAATGTGTCTCAATTTATGGCAAAAATTTTTCGACATAAAGCAAAACCAATTTTTTATTTTAATTAAATAAATTGAAGTCTGAAATAATAACAACGCAAGGTCAACAATTCTCGTATTATTTATTTGAACTATTTCTACAGTTTATTGAATTCAACATTCGTCAGCGATTAATCTAGCTGTCTTCGTCTCAGTGCTGACAATGAAAAGGGTCTGAAACTTTAATACTAGCGCAGATGTGGCAGAACTGCCAAATAATTGGTCCTTCGCCAATTGCCAAAGAATTAAAAACAACCGTGCAAATGATATTCTTTATAAATTTTTAAGAAATAACTCTTTTAACTGCCTTTATGCTAATTGACCTAAAGGAATATCCGAAAAAGATTTCTTTCTTCCGGACGTTTATTCGATATTTCCAAAAAATGCCGCCTCCAGCTTTTCGTTACGTCAGGTTACGTCATCCTTATTATTCGCCCTTCCGACGCCTGATTTTTTCGCCCACGCTGATAATTTAATATCGATTTAATTCAAGTCAATTTTCCCAGTGATCACGTAATCTCTCCGATGTGTCTTAAATAATAATGAAACGAGGACCAACCGAAATTTATTTCGACGAAGAGGTCTCTATTTCTCAAAACATTACTTTGTTATTGAGTAGCTTCTATAAAAGTAAAGCGAATTAATAGAGGAGGACTGATTAATTATACTAAAATCTTGAGCGTATCGGGTTAAAACCCCTAATTCGAATGCGATTTCTTATTCAAACGGACTCGTGGACCCGGAACATGTCAAAGCAAATGCAGAGCCTCGTCGGACGAATCCCCGAATAAAGCGTAGGTATTTTGTATTTGGGGGAGTTTCAGGGTTGATGAACTTATAAAAAAAGCCCTGCGAAGTTTGAATCAAATTCTCTCGGTTATATTTAGCTTTGAATAGGATAAGTTTTGTCTGTTGTGATGTCAACACTTCCCCAAGTTCGAAGATGTGATGTATTTTTCTTATTTTATTTAAATTTGAAAAGTCAGCCTTTGAAGTATAGAATTCTTTCGAAATGGTAATTCTTATTTCTTATCAAATCGCTACACACAAAAATCTAGAACTGATTCTAATTCAACTCCTTTACGGTGTTCCCTCGCGTCCATCTGATTCTGATATTGAAATAAACGGAGTTAGGACGTTTAATTTAAAAAGTATTAATGTTGCCTTTAAAAGAGGCATTTTAATCCTTGAAATAGTTATTTCTATCTTTCAAGAAGTTAATATTATCCAGGAAAAGAGAGAGACCTAACTTCTGAAGTAGTAGTTTGTATCCCTAAAGGAATTAGTATTATCCAATAAGTGTCAAGCATTTATATTTAGCATTATCCAAAAAAGAAAGAATTACTTGTATCTTAAGTTAATATTGCATCTCTTATCCCTTTTTTTGTGTGGAATTATTTATTGCACTAGAAAATTAAGCTTACCTGAAGCAAGTAGGTTGAAGATATTCATAAGGCCTTCCCAATATTCCCCAGTAAATGAAGGTTGTATCACATACAGGGTGATTCTTGAATAAATCGCTAGGTTATGAGAAAAATGTTAAAAAGATTCTTTGGGAAAATTTATAATTAATTAAAAATGACCCCAAAAAGCATGTTACGCCAATGTGTATGGAGTTCATCGCAATCGTAAGTTTTATGATATTGTGTTTTCGTACGCTTCATTGTGTTTATTACCCAGAGCAATAAAACTATAAAAGTTAACTTATTTAATAGAGGGAACGCAGCTGTAATGACCTGCCTCGAGCGTTTAAACTCATCCTAGCATTTATTAATTCATTAGTACGAAGACGATGACCTGCGAACGTCACTCCACTGGGACATTCAAATCAGATCCAACTAAAAACTAAAGTTTCAACAAAAGACAGTACCCCGTAACAATTTAAAGCATGAAACACCCTGCATTACGCTGGTAATTGCTTTCAATTGTGGTTGTTATACTATGAAATAAATAAAAAATAATTGTCATAAATAATTTAAAAATTCCGGTTTTACCTGTTAAAGCAGATGCTCAAACTGAAGACCATTGTTATCAATGCAAGCTATAATATTTAATTATTATATTTAATGCGCAATTAAAATGACGGCTCCATTCTAAAGCAAGCATTCACCACGTTAGTCATAATTTGTAATGAAAACGTCAATCCAATCCTTTCCCTCATACATCAGAATTTACCAATAGATGAAAAGTAAATAAGTGTGAACTAATACTTTTAGGATAACATGTTTACTTTGTTGAATTAAATGACGCTCAATGACGCTCTGACTTGCTGCCCGTAGCTGCGGTTTGTTAGAATTTGTCACCTACAGCTCGCCGAAGCAAACTCATATCAACAAGATGTGGTTTGATAGTGAATGTTATGAATTGAAAAAACAACTTAAGCACAAACTAACGTTCTGCAAATCAAACAATTTCTCTGTTGAATCTAAAAACGAATATTTGCAAACCAAAAAATTATTTAGAAAAACCTGCAAACATAAAAGGACTGGCTTTGAAAAAAACATTATATTATCCCTAAGTAATACCAAAGACTCTAAAACCTTCTTGCAAACTTTAAAATTTTTTCATGGTACTAGAAATACCGGCGCTTTATCAGCTGATTGCTGGGAGTCTTATTACGATAGTTTGGTGGTTCAAAATCCTCCTTACCCTACGAAACTTTTTGATGTAAGCCATCCTTTTTTAGATAAGCCCATAGGTACCGAAGAAGTAGAATTTGTACTATATGCCTGCAAAAACAACAAATCACCTGGCCCTGATGGGATATCTTTCGAATTTTTTAAGAATCTCCCACAAAACTGGATGTTGTACATCATTTTCCTCTTTACCAAAGTTTTGGAATCGGAAAGTATCCCCAACCAGCTCCTTTACGATGTTGCATAAAAAAGGACTATGGATGTTCCTTCCAATTATAGAGGCATTGCATGCATTAACTGCATCTTAAAGCTATTTACCACCATTCTATCAAACCGTCTGACATCCTGGACCGAAGCCAACACTATTTTACCAGAAAATCAATCTGGGTTTCGAAAATCTAGATCTTGTCTTGACAATGTTTTCACTCTAAACAGTGTAATTCAACTTCGCCGAAAAGGCAGAAAAGTGCTCGCCGGCTTTATTGATCTTAAATGGGCGTTTGACGCAGTCAATCACGTATTGTTATGGCAGAAACTGTTCAAACTGGGTATCAGTACGAACCTTTTAAGAATAATACAGTCTCTCTACTTTAAAGCGAGTTTCAGCATAAAAGCTTCCAATGCCTTCACTAAATCTTTTGAAGTAATCGCGGGGGTTTTACGGGGTGAGCCCCTTAGTCCAACTCTATTTGCTCTTTTCGTAGCTGATATCGAGAGCTATTTACTACTGTTGTTGTACGCGGATGATCTGATGCTTCTCGGTGCTTCGGAAATTGATTTGGCAAGGAAACTAAACCTTTTGGAAAAGTACACTAGAGAAAATAAACTTTTTGTAAACGTCGCCAAATCAAAAATAATTTGCTTCTCTAAAAGAAATTTCAGAATCAACCGGGAGCACCGCTTCCTCTTTGACGGTGCCGAAATCGAACAAGTCAATAATTATGTATACCTAAGGGTCTCTCTTACTTCTTCATCTCTATTTCGTAAGCACGCAGAAATATGCCTTTCTGAGTCAAAAGAGTCAATTGGAGCAGTTATGTCACTGTTATCGCAATCAAAAACAAACTCTTGGGATGCACGCATAATTTGAATTGTAATTAATGCTCTATCTAATTGTATGTCTATTTGGGGTGTACGTTATTTAAACATCATTGAGAGAACACAAGTTGGGTTCTATAAAAGATTACTCTTGTTGCCAAAAAAATCCCCTGATTATTTAGTTCGCTTAGAAGTGGGTGTGGTTAAACTTATTAAAACTCATTAAATAGTCCAAAATTCAAATCAAGTCCAAAGAGAGTGGGAAGAACGATTGCTGGCTAACTTTTGGCTAAAACTGGAAACGCTACTAACAAAGCAGTCGCTTCTTGCGTCTCGATTTGGTTTGGAAAAGTTTTGGTTA
The DNA here is from genome assembly GCA_039766575.1 of Serrognathus titanus. NCBI lineage: Eukaryota > Metazoa > Arthropoda > Insecta > Coleoptera > Lucanidae > Serrognathus > Serrognathus titanus. The sequence goes on from CM077911.1 coordinate 6,493,195, forward strand.
AAAGGGTGGTAAAGTTTAGAAAGGGAGTTCAGAGAAGTCAGAATTTGAGACTTCTAATCTCTTTTAACTTTCACTGTAAAAGATTTCTATTTTATTGTTATTGTTGTAAAACACTGCTTAAACTGGCTACTAAAAATTCTTAAAATGGAAAATAATAGGTTCCCAAAAATCTACTTAAATTCAACTGGGCCTTACAAATGAAAGGTATCTTTACAAAAATCAATTGTCTGGATACCTGGAATACTCTCTCTGCTGGACACCTTAAGGCAACTTTTAATAGAATTTTATCCCTTTATCGATATAAACTTTTTGACGAAGATTTGGAAAGCCTTAAACTCTCAGAGTTTTCCGCGTTCTATAAGTTTTTCTCAGTCAAACTCAATTCAGCTCATCATCTATATTGTCCTCTACCAATAAAACTAACTAGACTCTTCTCTCAGCTTCGATTGTGCTCCAAGACGCGCCTATTTCTCTACTATAATGGTATATCTCACTCCATAAACTGTAATGAAATTTGCACAATGTGCAACTCACTTAAACCTGAAAGTGTGGAGCATATGTTTCTTGAATGCAAGCTTTATGAGAGCATTAGAGGTCCAAAAATTAGACAATTGCAAAATCTTGATGAACTCATAAGTCTGTTAAATAGTCAAAAGGAGGTAGCTTACTTGTGCATTAATTTTCTTAAACTTTGTTCTTTTGTTATTAATAAGTGAAAACATCTTTTTTAACTAAACTTTCTTGCCAACATAACTACATTATTATTAACTTTTATTTTTTCTTCATTATGAATGCTTCCCGTAGCAAGGTGTCTAGAGTTTACCGTTCTCTTTTCTCTTTTCTCTTTTCTCTTTTCTCTTTTCTCTTTTCTCTTTCTTTTTTTCTTCTTCTTTTTTCCTTTTATTACATGTATCTAATACGCTGACTGGTTTATGTTCATTTAACTGATACGTTGATTTGCACGGAAGATCAGTTGTATGTCTATTTAGACCTCGAATTGTAATTTATTTTCGTTCTATTTTTTCTACGGCGCTTTTTGTAACTGAAATCTTGCCATATGATTGTAATTTCAAGAGAAGCAATAAATATATTATTATTATTATTATTATTATTATTATTATTAAATTAATACTATTTTTAGACGGACACTGAAAATGGCATAAATGCTCAACGTTTCACTATCGCTTGATAGCTTCTTCAGGAAAAGGATCTATGTTAACTATTTTTAGACGCATTGTAATCGGGGGAAGATAACAATAACACTATAAAGAATGATTTGTAGTGATAGTCTCTCTTATTATTCGTAAGGGTTCAAAAACTGATGCCTGTCATCCTATTTTTTGCTGTGTGCAGAAATGTTTACTACGTCCAGTATCTGTAATATTTCTACGAAGGAAAATAACCGTCACTATTATTTTCAGCTTAAAAAAATAATAAACAAAATTAAAATAAAACTATCGTGTAAACTTCCCCCTACTAAAGTCACTTCACATTTTCGATAAATAAAATATAATTATAAGCGCATTTTACTTTTTTTTTTAAACGAAACTAAAGTCGAAGATCAGAACTCTTAAAACTCTCAAGAAAGCGACCACAACATGCATATCTTGAACCGGTTAGAACAAACTGCTATTTATATCTCTATCGCCGACTTGTTGAGGTGACCCACCAATATATTAATTTTTTTCTTGCTCCTCTTAAAACGAATAAAATAATTAATGCCTCGAAAATTATTTAAACCAGTCATTCCAGGTTCCTTGCGTGCTCATAAGTTAATGTTTCGTGTTGTTGGTCACTCAAAATCAGACCCTACAAATATAAACTTGTTTTAACGTGAACACAACTTGATTTGTGAAAAAGTCAATTAAAAATTAATTATTTTCCAATTTTTTACCAACTGCTATTCGAAAAGAATCGATGTAAAAGTATAATTATCATGTTGTTGTTTTTTATTGAAGAGGTGGAAATTAAGTAAATAAAAGAACGCTTAATTTTTACGCTCGAGTTAATAAATAAACAACACAAGGCTAACTTTCGCAATTAAACAATTTTAACGCGCACAACTTTTCTAATACAACGAAGTTTTAACTTCCATGCCTAAAATTTAACGACACGAAGCATTGCATATAAATTGCTTTATAAAATATGTCGTCCGCAGAGATTTGCGCTCAGGACCTAAACTCTCCACCAAACTGCTTTATTGCTATAACACGAAAATTATGTTTACCGAAAAAATTACCGGCTTATACTTAATACTCTCGATTTAGCCTTTCGTTATCGATCGCTCACGGATATTTATGTAATGTAATAAGTATGTTCGGACCCCCCGGGAACTTCTTAAAATTTCATTTAAACAGTGTGTCATAGTGTATGGATTTCAGCAAGTTTTAAAATAACCAGGAAAGTGTTGAAGACAAATAAAGTCTATGAGTGTGTAAAAAAAGTCTGGAAAAAATCAAGCGTCTGCAAACAAATTTTTCTAGTTTTCTACGTTTTAGTTTTGCCACACTTTTTGTGCTTCAAAATATTATATGAAAACGCTTTGGTGTGATGACTAATGAAAAAGCATAAGTGCAAAAGTTTGCTAGCAATTTCCATTCGTTACAGAAATTATTACGCAACGTAAACAACACACGTGATTCAATTAAGTTTATTATAATCCTGCACTATATATAATAGTGTAAATATGAACAAACTTAGAGGGTAACAGGAAACCGGTCTGGCATTTCGTATTCATTACATAGCTCATGAAAGGTTTAGCAATTAAGGAAAATTGCGCTAATTCCATAAACATAACTTGTAATTCAATAACAGAGTTGAAATTTTAAACTAACTAAAACTAAGGTAACGCAGTCGGGCAAATATATTGTTAGAAAATTAAACCAAACAGAAATCGTGCCGCGAATACGTAATGAATCACTTTGCGGGCTCCGGATTTAGTGCCGGTGCACTTTTAAAAGTTTCTCCGGGTCAGATATTTAATAAAACACCCGGAATAGTTCAAATATTTTACTTTCGCCCCGTCAGACGGAATATTTTAAAAATTTCGCCTAATTAAATTTTATTTCGGATAAGTTTCTAAGTTTAAATGAAGTTTTAAGAAGTCAATTTGAGCGAACAGGACTAATGCTCTTCTGGAGGGAAATTTTAAAGTTCTCGGAGTACAGATATTGTATTTACAGGGAATGTCGCTTTCGGGTTCGTTTTTAAATAAATACTTTTTGTTCATATTTTCTTAAAAGTCTGAGTTCTTTAAAATACCAATTAAGAGATATCACTTGCTGAAACTTTTAGTAAACTTTAGGAGTCATCTTTTCGAATTCAAAAGCGCTTATATTTTTTTACTAAGTACAGCACATCGTTGAAGAAACTAAATAAATAAACAAATTCTTGTATCTGCTGGTTAATACCCACCATGAATTAAGGTAAATTCCAACGATTTTCCTAATTTAGTAGAAAGTGCACACACAGTTTTAAAGCACACTAATCTGAAAGTACAGCTGTAAACGAGCAGGACCGGTCCGGCTTGTAAACGCCCTGAAACAGCATCAGTTGTTTGCATTATGCTTTCATATTGCGAGCTTATCAAGCCAGTAAAAGTTTTATTGTCTGCTTAGTTTCGCCGCTCGTTTTATCTCCATTAACGAGCCAGAGCTTGTCGCTACGGAAATCAAACGTAGCAAATAAGTTTCCACGCGGAACAATAAATTGCCCCGCAAAAACTTGCGCGGAACAACTTTTATAGTTTAAATCCGCGCAATTAGACTATTGTCTGTTTTCATACTCGCTGGGTTTTTGTGCAATTTTAAGTTCACCGCGGGCAGCTTTTTCAGCTTTTATTTTCAGGCGAATGCACGAAATCATATCGCGTTTTGCTTATGTTAAATGCAGTCAAATTTATGAAGTAGTTTAGGCTTTAATGTTATGTTCAAAGCATGTTCGATTACTATAATAATATTGAATGTCTTTGTATTATTACTCTGCGATGGTGGTGTTCCAACTAATATACGACACATTTATATCAATAACTGTCCATGGCGCTGGAATTGGACTCGTGAATCACTTGTGAATTTGATTTAAAGTTTAAGTGGCATTTCAATATCCGTGTTCACAAGTCACTGGTGGTGAATTACATGGCACGTGCAGAAAATGGCCGGGGTTGGACAGGTCCAATGTCTCCGTGGGGACTCGGACAGGTCGAGTCTCGGTTCGCGCGGGGGGCGCTTCGGTCCCTTACGGCGCGCCCGCCGCGACGCTACAGCGCCGCCAACTTTTGCAATACATCAAACGTGCCACTCTCGCCCAAACAGATCTGGATTAAACGTACTAATACCTGTCATTACGGGGACCATTTGTAAAAATTTGATCGACCTCAAATTTTCAAATCGCTTTTCATTTTCTTCTCTTTTAGTAAACTTTAGGAGTCATCTTTTCTAATTCAAAAGCACTAATGTTATTAATTAATAGTACAGCACATCGTTGAAGAAACTAAATAAATAATCAAAACAACATCTTGTGCAACATAAAAAATAATAAAAACCATAAATACGTTAGTTCTTTTCAATTCAAAATATCCCAGTGTGTTCTAATTGTATTCTATTTGAAGAAAAAAAATTCTACATGTAATTAAAGTAATTTCAAAACTCTTAATTTACTTCAATATATATCTAGGCTTGTTCGAAGTGGCAATTGAGGAAAGGTTCATTAAGAATTTCAGTAGACAAGACTTAATAAATATAATTATAAAAGTGTTGCTTTGATTTACACTGAAATCTGTCTGTGTAGTTGACGTTTAAATTGTATACTTTTCTCCCATGTAGAACGAGCATTTTAACATTCATCGCCCTCTTATAAGCACAAAACAGTAAGAAACAAAGCAAGGCGAAGAATCTCTTATATGAATTTTGAAACTTTTTTAATATAGAAACACATTCTGCTCATATACGACAGCATTATTACTTTTCCATACGGTGATATTTTAGAGACAGGAGGCACACACTAAAGTTGAAATTAACATATCCGAAAAAAAGAGCAGAGACACTCACTCGGGGGCACGGAATTCGGTTTTTGCCCGGGTTCACGTTTCGAGATTTTTTGCCCTGGTTTTTCACCGGCCAGAAATTACATTATAAATACTGAAGGTAAACAAAAAGAAACTTTATTTCGGCGGGCCGTGCATATAAAATGCGACGGAAAAAGGCTGCTGTACATTCACATTACGTATGGATGGCGAGGGTCAATTCAAAATAAATGGATTCGAACCCTCGTCATTTTTATTATTCAAACTTATTTACAGTGTACCGAAAACACGTGCCTCCGAAAGTAAAATGAACACAAACCTCACTAGTTTCATTTCCATTTGCGAAACCATGTCGAAAGGAGCAAAAGGACGTATTACCAATGAACAGAAAAAAACTGTTTAATTGGAAAATGAAAATAAATGTTACAGGTATTTATTTTACAGAAATAAAGCAAACAGCACTTTATTACAAAAATAAACAGACCGCTTCATGCGTAACAATTCGATTTCATATCTGCAACCCTCCTATATGCCCTTAGGTAATCTAACAATATAAACAAACTGAAGCGCTGCAATAAAACTTAAAAGTTGAGTTGTTCCACCCTCGCTCATTCCGTAACCCTCCAATATCACAGCGTAAATCTCAGAGAGTATTATAACATTTTATTATGTTTAATTTAACTAACTCCGAAATTAATTGCTAAAGTCATTATAACGAACCTAAACTCAACTTTATGTTTTTCCGAAGAATGGCGTAACTAAACAAGAAATAATTATTAAAAAAAAATTGAGAATATCAATGATATTTGAACGTACTTCCTTGCTTGAAACGCCAAAAAAAAAATAACTTGTAAAGTAAGCACGTAGCACTTGGGATAAAATGTTATTCTCCTAATCGGTGTTACAATATAGTTAACAGCATTATGATGATCATTAACTATAGTTTGTCCCTAGTATCTCACAATTGAGAAATCCAAATTTTTGGTAGTAATTAATGCCCAGTACCTATTTATATAAATAACTCTTCAAAGAAAGTGTTTACAATTTGTTTTTTTGCATATGAGACAAGAGATAATTAAATAATACAACCCAGCGAAATGAAACAATCGTCATCTTCTATGTATAATCAAGCAACATAATTCTGTACTTTTGTGATTTTCACAATGCTGATAAAAATTATAGTTCTCCGATAATTGTTCTTACGAATAACAAACGAAAAATCGGCGCCAATTTACTGAAACTCCAATTTTCTTTTGTTTCTTTGCATTTTATTATTTTTTTGTTTCTTTTCGTGGACAAAGTTTGCAAAAATAACAAATGAAACATCGGCGCAAAGCTTTCGAAAATCGTACTTTCTTTAGTTTTTTTTGCTTTTCATTATTTTTTCTGTTCCTTTCGGTGGCCAACAAAATTGCTGATTTGCTTTTGAAAACCAAACTTTCATTTGTTTCTTTGCATTTCATTACTTTTTCTTGTTTTTGTAAATAACTGACGAAAAATCGGCGCCAAGTTTTTGAAAATCCTATTTTCATTTGCTTCTTTGCATTTCGTTTATTTTTGTAAATAACAAACGAAAAATCGGCACAAAATTTTTGAAAATCTTCTGTTTTTCATTTTACAATTATTTATTTGTTTCCCCTTTTGTTATTTCTGTTTTTACTTATGATTGTCACTTGTTTTTTTAATTAAACAGAGAAACGGTTCTTTTTTCTCGTTGATAATAAACGACCGTGAGTTTTTGTGAATTACAATCACTAAGAAGCACTTACTTTCTTATCATTGAGGTACTTTTATTTTATATATTTTTATCTCTCCATTTTTTTTCTTGACTGGCTTGATTTATCTTCTTCTTACTTTACAATTCTTGTCATTTGTTCCGTAATTGAATCTTTACTGATTTTATTTTACTTTGAATAATATGTATAGGGTAATATTAAACTGTACTCTTTTTAATGTTTCGAAAGAATACTTCCTAATTATTAGGAAGTATTCTTTCGAAACATTATTAATTCACCTAATTCGGATATGGCTCAAAAAAAAATGTACCCTTTTTATTGCTTCGCTCCCTTTTTCTTATAAATAAATAAATATAATCAATTTTAAGTAATACTCGCACTCTCTCTTTCTCTGTTATGTTTAATTTTACTTAAAAGTCAAATACAGGGTGTTACTGGACTGGACTGTAATAAATCCTCGATAACTCATAACTGTTGTTGATTGTTTACTTCGTCGAGGATATAACGTACACGGTGTTACTAAACTTAACTCTTTTTTTATTTCTACGTTTTCTTTTCTATAGAAAGAAATATTTTAAGTAATTGCCTGCCTGTCATCCTTTCTCTCTGTTAGATGCAATGCTCTCTACTTTATTTTATGTTTTATGTATTTTAAACGTCATATACAAAGTCATATTGAACCTTAATCATTTTGTATTTCTTTTCTTTTTGTAATTGAATAAATCTTTCGATATGTTGGAGGTACTATTGTTTATTATATACTATATATACGTTGTTCTCTATCATATTTTATATTTTATATACAGTTTTTTTTTTTAATTTTTTAATAACATTCCGGTAACTGTAGTAACTATGTATTGTCTGTAGTGCTGCTTATTGTTTACTTCGGTCGTGAATATAATATACAGGCTGTTGCTAAACGTTAGTCATTCTTGATTTCTGCGTTTTTCTATTAGCCTGTCTGTCACCCTTTCTCTGTCTTTGGTAGCCAATTTAAATTTCGAAATTATATTGCTAGAGGTTTGTTGCTAATTACTCACCGGTTTCTTTTTTATGCCTAAACTAAGCTTTGAACGATAAATTATTTTCTAACTTGCAGAGTCTTTAGTTTTTTTCCTCAGTACAATCCTGTTCAAATAAATTTGGGACAAATTTTTTGTTGTATTATAATTATGGCTTTTAACCTTTTTAACTAGATATTAATAAATATTTTGATGATAACGGAAACATGTATTTCGATGATGATGATGATGATGAATAACAAAACAAAGACAAAAAAGATTAATATTTTGTGTGTCCACTGTTTTTTTTTTTTTTGAATGACTTCCTCGAGTGTTCTCGGCATGGAGTTAATTAGGGATCGCCTTAGGTCTTCCTTATCTGTTAGTTGCTCCCATGCTTCTTCAATATGCTGCCAAAGTTCATCAGCAGTTTACAGTCTTCAATGAAGAGATGATGGATGTGAACTTGATGGAATTACTCAATGCGTGTAGACGTCTAACATTCATAAAGATGTGAAACAATGAACGGTGCACTGCATTGAATAATCCACATCTTGTCGTACTATTCTCTTCGTTCAGTGCTTCTATGGCCTTGATTCTCGTTTGAATAATTTTCATCGAACTTGCCACCTGGTATTGATAATCGCGAAATTTCGTTCCAAAATCTTGTAATTCTTTTTGAAGTCTCTATGTTAATCTCTTGATGGATTCTACAATATTCTCGTCTTCGGATATGATGTCACCTAATTGATGTTGTGTTGCTACACCGCAGCACCAATTCAGAGCATCACCCATAAAGTTGAGTGATCTCTTAGATATATCTTCTACCAAATTTCCACTTCCACATCTGTTACTCGGAGGTGGCTCCTCCACGTAATTCGTAATTCGTAATTGTCCGTATCCTGGTTAAGTGTGACCTTGGATCTCTTGATATTACAGGCGCCATTGACTGTCCGTCGTGGACGTTTCCGTCGTATCTGTACACTTTGAGCGCTCCTTTCACTAGGAACGGGTCGGCGATCAGTTTGTAATTCTTCGGGGGTTTCGCGGACGCATGACTTTGACTGCCTCTCGATTCCATGTTATTATTCTTGTTTTTCCTTGTGACTTCTTTTTCGGTGTCTGCGGAGGTGATCTGGACAAGATAACCTCGGATTGCAAACTGCTGACTCTTGCACTTCTTCACAGCTTCTTCACTATGCTACGGTGGGGTGGGTGAAATGGCGACTCTTTTGCTGGGTTTGATCTTGTTCCCTATGGACTTGGCATCCCCTTAATTTAGAATCTTTGGCGTCTCCACCATGTCACGAACGGGCCTCCACCATATCACGAGCGAGTTCCTCGCAGTTCCGTTTTGGGGATAGCGTAGCTCAGGAGGGAAGGGATTAACAGAGGTAACTGCAAACTAACACATAACAAAAAGAATTACCTTTATTGTCAAAGGTTAGAAATACAGAACACTGTATCCCTTGACGATGACCAGATAACTTATTAGAAGAGATGCCTATATTATATACTAAAGATGTACGTGACGTCATGACCAAAAGTCCATCAATTTTTAGGAGCACGCGCAGTTACTAAGCCGGAAAAGTTGATGTTAAGATTTTCACGCGATTACCACTTTTTAGATAGCAAGTTAATTATTTTTTTTTTCGTTAAACTAATTACACATTGCTCAAGTTATTTTACTACATGGGCAACTCTGCATAAACCTGCAAGTTCAACGTCTAAGTGTTGCCGCCGAGTGTGCAGATCAGCAAACAACTTAGCATTACATTAACACAGAAATTAATTAATAAAATCCAAATTTCTCGTAATCGTGACAATAGATGATACAAGCTTTATTTACTGGGCAATATTGGTAAGGTTTTATGAGCATCCTTATTCCACTACCTCCGGATAAGCTTAATATTCTAGTGCAATAATTTCCACACAAAAGAACGAGGGTTAAAAAATGCAATATTAAGGAAACTGCATTTCTCTTTGGGATAATTAAAATATAAGTAAAGATACAAATGACGGCCCCAACAATAAATATTGTTTCCTTTTCTAGATACTACTTCCTTTAAGGATGGAAATGCTTGGCACTTTCTGGATAATACTAATTCATATAGGGATTCAAACTACTACTATCTCTCTCTTTTCTTGGATAATACTAACTCCTTGAAAGATCAAATAACTACCGCTTTCTAAAGTTAAACGTCCTAACTTTATTTTAGTTTATTTGAACACCAGAAACAGATGAAGGGAACGAGGGAACACCGAAAGGACTTAAGAAAGTGTTAGTATTAACTCCGGATTTTTATGTGTAAAAAACTAGAAATTCTGTGAATTCGTATACAAAAAGAAACTAAAAATTGAAGAAAAAAACTACTCCAACAGGGCACAAGCATATTGAAACTAAACAAAGTGGAACTCAGAAAACCGTTGGAATTCTTAGCGAACACTATAAACAGATCAATAGTCTTAGATTTCTTGAAGGAATTTCGTTGCATCCAAAAGATCGTGTCAGGAAGTGTTTACCCTAATCAGAAGAAACATTTTTGAACAAGAGAATGTCCATACAACATATTTTTTATTTGCATTTTTATCCAGGAAATCAAGCAAGTCGCATGCGAAATCATCGTGATTCTGATCAACCACACCTAATACTTCGTTAAACTCAGCAATTTTGACTTGTTCGATCACAATTTTGATTCCTCTTGGATGTGTAAATATATCTTTACTCCAGATGAATAGGCCATCCACATACCAGAGTTGAATGGCCTGTTTAAAATTGTCACTGGATGATAGAAATTCCGTAGGTGTTTTCGCCGACCTGAACGGTTCAAGTCACAAAATGAATTGTAAAGTAAAATATTATAATTAATAGTTTGAATCGCGACATCCTGCGATCACTTTTTGACACAATTTTGTACAGGAAATGACAAGTTGCAGCTAGCTTGCTACTTAATAAGTCTTCCCATACAAGGTGGCCAATCATGCTGTCAAAGCATATTGAAAAGTTTTGTTACAAATCGGTTTTGATTGCAGTGAATCCCTCGAGCATCCTCCGTACAAAATTTTTTAAATCTTTCAATATGCTTTGACAGCACGATCGGCCGCCTTGTATGGGGGCAAACTAGCTGCAATTTGTCATTTCCTGTACAAATTTGTGTCAAAAAGTGATCGCAGGATGTCTCGATTCAAACTATTGATTATTATCATCGCATTTGCGAATAACCTTAGACAGGTCGGTTTGCAGTGGAAGTCTCGAACTACGCTTCTGCTGACGAGGACCCAAATAGGGCCGAAACAGCTATACAGAGGATGCTCGAGGGGTTCACTGCAATCAAAACCGATTTGCAACAAAATTTTTGAAATATTATAGTTCCTTTGTTTCCTGTTTTATTATACAAAGGTCCAGTATTTCAGTCACAGATTAACTTTAAGCTTCATTTATTCTCATAGTAACAATTATAAAAACAATTGTTTCTATAGCAATAAACTGAAGATTAAAGTTAATCTGTAACTGAAATACTGGATTTTAATTAATACGATTAATTAAATTATGTAATTTTTTTAGAATCTGAAACTTTTATAAGAAAATTACGGCATGGATTTAGGTGCATTAGGTGTGAACTATGAATTTTGTATTAAATTATCAGGATATAACTTACATAATCGCATAACAATATTCCGCTCGTAGAGCTTTCACCTAAAGCGCAATGTATTATTTATTATCACTTGGCAGCGTTTACCGTGTTTCGGTAAATTTATTATATCTATGTGAAGTACAAATTACGAAGACCCCCCTCCTCGAAGTCTCCGAACGAACACAATGTATTAGAATTTCGCACTTCGCACGACTTTGCCCCCCCGTTTTCAACGCATGAATCCCATTTTATCTTCCAGTCAGTCGAAATAATGGCGAAGGGAGCCCCATAATGTTCAGTCGACTCGTCTGCTCTAAAGATAGCTAACTGCATAGCTAAGGGTGCTGCGCGGCTCTAATTCCACGGGGACGCACTTCGTCTAGAAAAACGGACGGAATGAAAAGAATGAATCATGCGTCTATTCCCGGCGTTGCCACGTGCTTCGGCGTCGTCGGAGTTTCCTGTCGTTTTCGTCGAAAATTTGCGGCGCGTAACGTCTAGACGCCAAACCCGTCTCTTTCTAGCTTAATATATCTACAGTTTTAGAAAGCAACAACGTCGTAGATACCAAAACATTTCGGATCAGTTGCACCACCCTATTTCCTAAAGCTCTCTTTGCACTTACATTAATTTCTTGTGTAAACCAACCCTCGGTGTATGTGCGTTTGAAACGATGCACGATTATTTAAAGTTTAAATGAATAATTCAAAACTTATAAAAGAATCTTGCTTTTGGCTGAGCCAACAGAAAGTGACTGTGAATAAAACACAAAAGAATGTTAAGTATAAACATTTGTTAAATTAATTTGATAAAAGGGAAAATACATGCTTTTGTCCTTTATGAATAAGTCCGAACGTGTATTTAATACGCTTCATTTGTGCAAGCACTAAATTAACTAAGTATTAAATTAAACAGAGTTATACTGTATTGTAGTGTGTGCTAATATTGTACTTAATAAATTGTCATTGCATCCAGGTGTATGCATCGTAATTTACTGGCTTAGAAACTTAGTGTAAATACTACATACGTTTCCTGGAGGCTTAACGTGTTTGCTTTTTGTGCGCGATACGAACACATGTGGTCGCCGTTTTTACCCTCGAAAAAATCGGAAAGGTTCGTCGGGGCTTCAGGTCAATGTCGACAAAAACTTATCTAAACTTTCATTAATATTAGAAAATCTTTCTTTGCCCTCTAAAAATTAGATCACCGACGAGAAACTTTTACCACCCTGATCGTGTAAGAATTACACCTTGATAAAAATGATCGAATTATACCCCTTCGATTTACATACATAGTTGAAGCATACAATAAAGTCTACAGGAAAAAGGCCGAACCGGAATAGCATCTACTATTTTTAGTGCAGACGCATCCTTCTAAATTTAAAAGCGTACGTCAGTACGGAAATGCCATGCAATTTCTTCTATACATACATTTATTTCATATACCACGCTTTAGAATGCATAGAAACTTTATGCTGCAATCCGAGACAGGCAAATATTTTTATTAATAACATAATAATACAAATTTGCGGAAGCTCCTCATATTCTACTTAATTTATTTCAATTATAATATGTAATTAATGTTGCTCCCCATTGTTGAATTTACCAGCAGACGTTCTCTTGCGGTTTGCTAATGAGGTTGATATTTATGAATACTTCTCCATCATAATGCTGTTAGATTAAACCATAACAAATTATCGACCTATTCTACTCTTTAGACATTAAATTCTGCGATGAAATTTTAATATTCAACCGGATTACATCGTTATTCCCGAATTAATTATTTCCTTTTTGATTAATAAATACGAAATGTTAAATTAATATTCATAAATTAGATATTAAACAAATATAATGCAAATGAATGCGATAAACAAATTTGCATAAACACTGAAGTACTATTTTGTATAATATTATTTTGATGTACAATGATATGGTCATATGGAAGCAATCTTATTAAATATAAAATAGTTTGGAGCAATCACTTCTTCAATCCAACCCAACCCTTCTTAGAAAATCTTGAATTGTTGCTGTTTCTTGCTAAGCACCATCAAATTTCTTGTCTTCAAACTATTTAGAGATGCATTCCTAGCACTTGCCTTCAAAGCCAATTCAATGATTCAATGGTAATCAAATATGTGATTATTTTGGCCGGAAGATGGCGTTGTTCACTTTCACACTCTTCAAATTATATCTCTAAATAATGAAATACATTGCAACATTTTAGGTAATTTAATTTGTTCGTTATTATACAAGATGTCCCACGACATGATGGCCATAGCTAAAGGGTGTGTTGCTTAGGTTGCTGTTCATTCTTAACTTAATTGCTGTGAGCTCAGCAACACGCTCTTAAGCGTGGGACAGCCTGTATATTATATTTTGTAACACTTTCGCTTTCCTTTATTTACGACACAGGAATCAGATATATTCTCAAAACTTCTTCAAAATTTGTTCATTAATGTAAATACCAAAGAGGTGTTGAAGACGGTGGCCTCAGTAAGTTCTTCCTCTAGCACATTTTCAAAAAGATAAAGCGACATTTCAAATTTGAAGAAGTAAATGACAAAAGAAAATAGCAACATAAATAGAATTACTCGATGAAGATTCGAGAAGTTATTTTATGTCATTTTTCTATATTCAAGACGCATACGTGCCAATTTTTCAAATCTAAAGTAGATCATTTATAATAAAAAAGCAAAATGTGGATTAAGGTAAAGTGTTTGAATTTCATTGTAACTCAAACACCTTTTTAAATGGGAATTCGAAGCCAATTTACCAGTTAATTTTACATAGCGGTTTGCATTCAAATGTGTACGTATGGTTGCCTAACTAGTTGGCAGGAAGGGGCGAGCGGTGTCAATTGTAAGAGGCAAACAGGTAACAATTTTCTAATAAAAAATAATGAACATAAGGTTGTTTTTAATTGAAAACGGATACATCCTTTAACCCTGCAACCAAAGACGCCGCTCGCCCGTCCCTCCTCGTTAATAATGTGTTAGGCAACCATACCTACACATTTGAAAAATTACCAAAATTAAATGGCAAATTGGCTCCGAACTCCCACAGCTTAGCTACTATTGTTTATAATTAATTCATTCTTCCAATGTATGCAACAATACAGTTTCTTTCCATTAATAACATATCACAACTGTTAATAAAATTAATAAAAATACTGGAAGACCAACAGTAAAATATAGTAGAAAGAGAATAAGAACAAGAAACAGCTTAAGAAGACCTTTTAGAATGAAAATGCCAGCGCCATTTTACTATTTTCCAATGCGACTAAGTTTTCGATACTTAAGAATGATAATGACACTTTTATAGAGACCCAAAAATGGATGGAAACCAAAAATGAGTGCACACATAAAAATGTTTGGAATAAACTTTTCTCTTCCTAATGGGTGTTACAATATGGATAAAGGTTTTCCTGAAAAGTTGTTATGCTTAACAAATCTAGTGTTAATAATAATAATAATAATAATAAATTGTCTTTATTTTGGTGAAGTTTAGCTAACGCTATTCACTTAACCATCAACAAGAAGAAATATACAATAAGTAAACATTCAAATTCAAAAATTCAAAATTCAAAAGCTTAAAAGCTCAAAAGCGTTGAAAAAAATCATCACAAAAATCTGGCTAAATCTCCTCTGGATCTCAGGAGCATTGCATACAGATATAGGTAACAATGTAAAATATTTAATGACACTACGAATAAATAAATAAATAAACGCTGTATAGAGTGAATATATATTCAAGCACACACAGGGACTTTAATATAGTTCTATCAAATAAAAAAGAAGCAGATTTCTTTCTGAACATACGCAAGGAACATGATTTTAGTGATTGAGGCATAGTATTCCAAGTGATTGGTTCATTGTACGAAACTAGAGATTAAAGCTTAAAAGTGTTTAAACAAAATTTAGTTATTTTTGAAACGAGTATTAATTCCATGAAAACAATCATACTTAAGCAACTTCGTTGTTTGGAATTTTTAACAATTTTATTAAGGAAAACAGCAAAATGTAATTTCCTTCGATTTTTCATGTTCAGCCAATTCAGTTCCTTTAGTTCGTGTAAAGCATGATCAAAATGCCTGAGATTACAAATAAGCCTAATACAAGAGTTTTATACTCTTTGAATACAGGCCCCAGTTAATGAATCTATACAAGATCCATACACAACATCACAATAATTGAAAAGACTTAAAATTAGAGAATTAATAAGAATTTTTCTTAGATTAGTATCAATGATATGCCTATTGGTATAAAGCATAGGGAGAAAACAATAAGATTTTTTTAACATTTGATTAACATGATCCCGAAATCTTAATTCTCTGTCCATATAAAGTCCAAGGTTTTTCGCAACCCTAGACATAATTAAAGGTTGACCTAGTATGCTGAGATTGCATTTAGCAGCAGCTTCCTTACATTTATTGCTACCAAAAACGAAAAGAGATGATTTGGCCGTATTAATACGTAAATTGTAAGTTTGTGCTTTACGAATTAACTTATATAAATCTTCACGTAGCAAGTCAAAATCAATAATGGCATTCTCACATGAAAACTGCTTATACACCTGGGTGTCATCAGCGAATAAGGTACATTTACAATGATTCAAAGTTAATTTAAAATAAAATGTATACAAAATAAACAGTAAAGGGCCTAAAATAAAGCCTTGAGGAACGCCCTTTGAAATAACCGCCTGGGAAGTTCTACACATTCTCCAATCATGGCACTTTCGGTTCTATTACGTAAATAATTACACACAAAAAGTAAGCTTATCGAATCAAATCCAATGTATTTTAACTTTGCCAAGAGTACTTCGTGATTAATAGTGTCAAAAGCTTTCGAAAAGTCTAAAATGACGAGGGCAGTACCCAAACTTTTGTCCCAAGCTCCAATAATATCGTCACAACCATTTACTAAGGTTGAAGCGGTACTGAACCCTTTTCTAAACCCGGATTGACCGTTGGGAATTATATTATTCTCAGTTGCGTAACTCATAATTTGCTTCAATACAAGCTTCTCAAGGACTTTTGAAAGTGTGGGAAGTATACTAATTGGTCGTAAATAGGAATATTGAGAAGGAGGGCTTTTTTTTGGGAAGAGGGTGTACCAAAGATTTTTTCCAGCAATGGCTCTAATTAATGTACAATGGGCAAGCAAATGATCCGAAAATAAATCTGTGTTACCGGTACCGCATTCAGAAACAAGATCCTTATTTGAAACAAAAATGAGATCAAGTAAGGAACTGTAATTATCTGTTATTCGTATAGGTTCAGTAAAAATTTGACTCAGACCAAAACCATCAAAACAATTAATAAGTGAGCAGGTGGCATTGGTCGAATTTAAAAGATTAATATTAAAATTCCCAAGACATACAATCTCGTCACAGTTAGGAATTACAAGAGATAATGACAAATCTATTGGATCAAAATATTCGATCACATTATTTTGAGATGGTCTATAGAACTACAGCTAAAACATTTGTTTTAACTTAATGCTAACACGTATTTCCTCAACTGCATACCCAGAGTTAAGTTGAAGTACCTCACAAAACAAATTCGATTTTACATACACACATATCCCGCCTCCACGTGTTAAACGATCCCGTCTACGTAAATTGTAACCTAGGATTTTAACAGTTTCAAATGTTATATCACTCGTCAACCACGTTTCAGAAACTCAAATCACATAATAATTACCCTGCAATACGATGCTCCTAAATTCAAGAAAGACTGAAACCAAAGACCTTGCGTTAATACCTGCAATCTTTAGATTAGACATTTAAGTATAAGAAAAACAACCAACGGAAACGGAGTGAAAAAAAAAGAAATTAATAATTTAAAAAAAATGATGCTAATTCAAAACTAAAATAATGATGAATACTGAGGAACGCACTAACACACTAATCGGACTTCTCTCCAATTAATTTCTTCAGTTCATCTCGATCAGTTCCCACATATTTTCTACCCTTTTACCTGATGCAGATCCTACCATCTGAAGTCCAGATCATTTCCCTCGAAAATTGTGTAACAGCTTCTTTATAAATTTCCATCCTGGTAAATGTGAGGTCCTCCTTAATAATTATTCCAGAATATCTTAACAGTTTTCTCCTACTGAATACCGCTTGTCGATCCTTGTAAGTTTGGAATTTGACGATAATGGTCCGTTGTTTTGATGAATTTCTTGAAAGAGCGTTATCAGAATTGCCATTCCCTGAACTGATTTTTTGCTTGCGACGAATGATACGGTGCGCTCTCTCGATAACGTTGTTACACAAATTTAATTTCAGTTTGTTATAAATTAAGTTCATAACTATTATAATAACTCGTTAGCATTTTCATAACTAACTTCTTCGATGCCATAAATCCGAGCACAATTACGTCTCGAGTATTGCTATTGATTGTCCAATTTTTTTCGAATTTGACAATTTTCATGTTAGTTTCAAGTTAATTTAGTTTCTGATTTTGAGCTTCAGTTAAAGTTTGCACTATTTTTACGACAATTAGCGTAACTTTTTCAACAATATTGTAATGAACTTTTCATCCCTTAAAAGTGAGGACGTGATTCCTTACTAGCTCGGAAATATCGTCTTTTGATCGTGCATTATACATGTTCGGATTTTCAATTAAATTAACTTTATTGTTATCTCTTCCCGATTAAAATCCGTCTAAAAATAAGTGTTAAAAAAAGGTGAAATAATTTTACTCCAACAAGGAAAAGCTCAACTCCTTTTAACACCATACAGTAAACATGTTATCCATAATTCGTTAATCTAGTAAGTAGAAGATAAGTTGCACTAAATAGTAAACTCTTCTATCTGTATTGGTGAAAGTCTTCACTTATTTAATCCAAAGAATGTTGTTCTAAAAGTGTTAGTTGACAGTTACTTACTTTTTGTCCATTGCTAAATTCTGATGTATGAGCGAAGGAGCTGATTGATGTTCTCATTACAAGTTATGACTAGTATATGCCTACTAACTGCGGCGAATGCTTGCTTTAGAATGGAACCGTCATTTTATACATGCATTAAATATAATAGTCACAAAAAATGGGTAAAAAATAGTGATATAATAACAAATAACACCATAAATTATATAAGCTTGATATAATGAGGAATATTGGCAAGGCCTTATGAACATCTTTATTCCACATCCTCCAGATAACCTTAATATTTTAGTGCAATAAGGAATTCAATTGTTTTCACACAAAAGAACTTAAAGAAAGTGGATTCCTCACTTTGGAGTAGTTAAAATACAAGTTAAGATACAAGTGACTGCCCCAACAGTAAAGATTCTTTCATTCTCGGGATAATACTCCTTGAAGGACAGAAATACTAGATACTTTCTGGATAATACTAATTCCTTTAGGGATGCTAACTAACTTCCTCAGAAACTAAATCCCTCTCTTTTCTTGGATAATATTAACTCCTTGAAAGATAGAAATAACTACCGCAAGGCCACTTTTAAAGACTTTTTAAAGTTAAACGTCGTAACTCCGATTCTCTTATCACCAAAAAACGGATGGACGCGAGAGAACACCGAAAAGGAGTTGAAAAAGTGTTAGAATTAACTCCAGATTTTTATGTGTGTACCAACTCTTAATATTTGTTTGAATTCAATACCTACTAAATTCAAATAATTTTAATCCATCCTTCACAACTTTTTCCGATCCATCTGCCTCTGTTAATTGTGTGTTAAACGTTGACTTAGTACATAGAACATGCATCGTCTGCCAAGTCTGTTTAATTTGTTAGCTCCCCTTACACGTAAATCCCACATATTATAAACTTTAGTTTTTAGATCCCCCGCCACAGATGATCATTTAAAACAAATTTTATCTTCCTTATCGACATTTGGTTGCGGGCAACTTTCTTGCAAACTCAACTTTCTACTTTTGTTCCAGATATCACCGACGAAAGAAAGGCGACAACAAAATTTATGCGTATAGGTGAGTAAACGGCGACTCACCGAGGAGGGTTAAAAGCATTCACAGGCCGCCACTAATTGGAAATAAAAATGAGGTATTTGTTACGTGTTACACTTGTGTCAATAGGCCGAACGATTTTTTTTATTTAGTGCCACCGAAATAGAACGGGTATTAACTTTTAACAGTGTTTGTTTCCTATTCTAAATTTAAACTGTAAGGGGAACATCAACCCCGCTGGAAGCATACCGTATGGTGCACGACCCGCACCCACGTATAAACTATGTTGTCGTATATTACCCCCTTTCTAAAAATAAATTTCGGCTTGAGGTTTTAAATTTGATTTGTCTGGCTGTACTTGCTTTGAAATATATATTTATCGTTTTTTTTTTCTTGATTGTACATACCACGAGAACTTGTTGAGTATATCGCAGTGCTTAAAATCTGGGTATATTAAAGAGGTCGACTACTATACAAAAATCTGTTTGTTCGTTTTTGTTTATTTACCGCATGTATTCATTCATGCATTTATTCATTATCATTAACTCTAGATGGTCATACGCAAGACGCTAATTAAAGATTAAATACGCTGCGTAACTGGAATTCCTTTACTTACATATATAGCCAAGCGTGTACCGTTTTTAAAATTTTGTTGTATAGTTTGTTAAACAAACCTTCACATTTGTTTTTATAAACATAAATAATTTTACAACCAATGTATCCAGTAATAAAAAAGTCAATATGTCTCAGTATATACAATTAAGTAATGCAGAGTTTCATGAAAAAGTAGTAATATCTGGAGCGCCGCAAGGCTCTCATGTTGGTCCTGTACTGTATTTATTGCTTAGAAATGATGGTAGTTCCTATGTATTTTAATTTAGTATAATTGTAACTAATTTATAATAAGAAATGGCTCGAATAAAAGATCATGTTCTGAATTATATTGCGAAATACTTAACTGGACTATTTATTGTATCTTAAAATCATGAGCATGGGAATACATATATGATTGCACCTATGTTTGGATAAATGAAGATCAATTTTTTTATATAGGATTCTAAGTGAGCGAACTCTGTTCTATTGCATATAAATTGTAAATGTTGGCGGAATATAATTACAGAATAAAAGATCTCATAATTTCAAATTTATCGTTCAAAAACTTACCCCATTAACGAACCGCGCTTGTCGAGTTAATTCTAAAAGAGAAAGAAACCCCTTTGTTATGGTTGACAGTAATTTCAAGTAAAATTTAATTCCGCGCGAGAAAGAACACCATTTTAAAAATTACCCCGCGCCCGCCGTAATTAAGTGTGAAGTCTTAGAGGGGCCTCCGTATTTACACGTTAATTAACGAAAGTCCAATTCAATATTTAAACCGTGCGCCGGCGATTTCTAATACCGACTACCGAGGAAATTACGTAGATCAAATGAACCGCCACAAATCATCGGGCCTTGTATTTTAAAAGTTAAATTCGAACTAAACGAGGATTAATTTTAATTAGCGCTCGGAACGGGTCCTGTTTTTTTTTGTTAATAACAAGGATCCATCTTGGAGAATGTTAATTACGACACAATAAGTGGAGCCAGCTTTTCCCAGGCTTCCTGATTAAAAACTTTTTAATGGATATTTATGTAATAGAACGTACTGTTTTAGTCAGGTTATTATGTTTCTCAAGCTTTATTACACCCATATGTGGTAAATTCCTTAATTATGAAACCTGCAAGAACATACATATTTTAATCAGAGGATTTAACAAATTAATAAATGTAGTGTTAACTTTTCCAAAGTTAATGGAGGGAATATTTTTCATATGTAGGGCTGTCGTAATGATGAATATGTTCCAAATTCAACTTCCTGCCCTGTCAGTCTATACATACAAGCATTCGATAAATATTAGTTTCTAGCAGGCAAGTAATAATCCATAATGTATTAGTTGTTTCGACCCTGAATCAAGAATACAAAAAAAAGCAAGCTCGACGATAATTTGACGTTTCTCAATTAATTTTCCTCAGTTTCGAACGTTCCCAGGCGCAAACTTATCAAACCTCGTGTTTATAAACCAATTTAAAGTAATGGTATTGTTAATGGCTTCACAATAACTGAGCCACTTCTCGTTAAATCTTTAATTAAATTTATAAGATTCCCGTCTCACTGGCCTTTTTGCATGTACGTTTTAATTGTTCGTAATTACGGATTGCCGTTCCACTTGTCGTGATTGCTAATTTAATTTTCTATTAACTGCAATTTCAGTTTCGCACTGTGGAGGAGGACTTTTAATATTATTTAATTAGATTTGATTACAGTATGATAGGTACTTACGCTCAGATCTAATCTAGGTCAAAACTGACATTAAATTGCAATATATTCTTATTGTTTTCAACTTCTTCCTTACACAGGAAATAAAATGTTCGCAGTAATTAATAAGTTTTGACGCTTCCTGGTTTCAGCCTTTACGGTGGAGATAAAGAAACTTCCCAGGTACTACATTACCTACAAATCGATAGCAATCACTCAATCCCCCAACACTCTTTCCAGCTTTGTTAAAGGGATGACCGTCTCTCGACTTTTCTCGGTCTTCCTCTGCCGAAGAACAAAAACTCGACGTGATTACATTGTCTTTGGTAAGATTAATTGTTTAGTCATTCCGCAGTCGGATTTCAGGCCCGCAGTGACAGCTGTTACAGTGTCAGGCACTCAGTTTCTATAATGAACTTTTCGGTATATTGCCTAAATGGACCCGACCCATCGACTTAACATTAGCCTCCTTACTTTCGCTCTCCGACTTTCGCCCGGCCTGGCGGAATAGTGAGTGATAGGTTTACTTTGCGCGAGTTATTGTTTGACTTAAGAACTCGGGGAAATAAATTAATCGGTTCTATTATAATTAATCATTTCGCGCCTTTAATTACGAAAATAAATATTTGGGCATTGCCTAAGGAAACGTTTCCGACTAGGTAATAAATTATTGGCTGGCCCTTTCTTTGAATTGGGTTTACCAAATGAACATCTTTTCGAAAGTGAATTCTTTTTTAATTCGAAAATTAAGCCCGGGTTTATTTTCGAGTTGTATAAAAGAAAAAAAATTCCTTTCCATTGTAAACAATATCCTGTGCAGTCTTAAAGGTAAATCAAATAAAACGTTAATAGCGGAATAAATAGAGGAATGCAATCAAACAGACGCCAGAGTCCTTTAAATATCGCGCCGGCATAAAATTCTCTTAAACGTCGAATAAATCAATCGGGCGAGAGATGGAAATAAATGTGCCGCATTCCGCTGAATGTCTCCTTTTAAAAATCTCAACATTACCGTCGGCAATCAAGAGAAATATTACAAGCAAACGATCGCTGAATGTTCATGTTATTACCTGCATGTTTTCCTTTCGAAAGAGTATAAAAGATAACTGCACATACCAACGAGCAAAGAATTATGTTTGAAGGAAATAATTACCTAATAAATTAATAAAATTTAAAGTGACACCTGCGGTGTCACGATAGAATGTTTTCATACAAACAGAAGTACATTTCATAAATTATGAATGCAAAAAAAAGTTCAAGGATTTAATCAGTTTGTTTAACAAATGGAGAGACAGGAAAATATTCATGTAGGCCAAAAAATCAACATGCTATTGACATGATCGAATATATTCCCTGAATCAAGAGGCTTCATTATACGTGCATGTAACATGTACTCGTCTAAATTAAATCCAAATATGACCCTTTGAAAATCAGGACGCTGCTTTAATTCAACTGATGAAACAAACAAAAAAATTAAAAGCCAAAGGCTAGTAATGAATATAGTTTTCGTCCAGACTGTTTATCAACGGCACTATTTACGGGTGCGTTAATTTCACGGTTTTCGTTCCGAATTACCGATGGCCCCTCGGCCGAAAATGTGAAATGAAGACGTTAATCTCGAAATGGCCGAAATAAAGCTCATCGCCGCTTTTTGTCTTTCTCGTTTGTCTCTTAATTGTCGCGCTCCTCCGAGACCCCCTTATTTTAACGACCGCGTTGCTTTACGATATTATATGCAATTACAGAGCGAAATAGTTGTAATTTATTATTAACAAATCCATTTACATATGAAAAATACGTCTTTGAAATAAAATACAAGAAAGAATGACAAGTTGATTTTACATCGTTCGTGCAAGCACGCAAGACTTGGTTCTGAAATTGAAATATTACCAATATAACTAGAATGTTGCTTTTTGTTAACGTCACAGCACTCGTTAATATTAAAAAAAAGAAATAAACATATACCCCTTCATTTTTATTAGTGCTTACAGTTTTGAGGATTAAAGAAGAGAATTTTAATTCAGCAAATGAAACTTTTGAAGCTACTTTATTGATACTATCTCATTTGAAAATGTGTGAAATTGTGAACAGGTGCGTGCGATAACTGTCAAATTACGTATGCATTTAGAATTGAATTGCAGTTTTTGCTGTCCGCCTTGATTTTTTGCGCTAAATAAATCATGCAGGTCATAAATTACGATCATTAATAACACAACGTCACGTTGATTTGCTAATTTCATTACGAAACGTCTTAGAAATGTAACCAACAGCAATTTTCTGTTGTGCATTCTCCAAGGCAATCATCTATAAATTAAGATTGCCATCATAATCCTAATAATGCGAGGAATGTGGAAAAATCAATTCACTCCATTTCTCAACGGAGAAAAAATCGAATTGAAAATGACTCGAACCTTATTTGCATCTACCAGAAGCACAGAACAACGTAAACGTGATGAATGTATTACGGCGGGCTTTGTTTCCGAGTCTGTTGCAAGAAAATGACAAAATAATTACACACCAGGCGGTCTTGTCTTTTTAACAAAAACTTTAATTGTGGCGTTATAAGGGAATTTTACACTTACGTGAAATGAACCATCGACAACAAAAAATTCGAAATTTATGAGACCTAAGTAGGAAGTTCAGTGTTTATAACAGTTGTTCATAATTATCTGGTACAGGTTGCAAAATAGAAGACATAATTGCATACTACTACGTTAACATTTCTTTATTTCAAGCGCACAAAAACCTAGCATAAAGTTAAAAAGAAGTGGGAAGTTAATTGTTGCAAGTTAACATTATAAGTTTCTTTAAAGCAATTTTCAATTAAAAAAAACATGTAATACAACATGACTCCAATAATAGGGTTGAAAAGTATTCAGTCCGTTAACCATGAAATTATTTAATTATAAACTCTTGTAGCTATTAACTATACTCTCTTATATTTTCACACTTTGTTACTAAACACTAAAAGTTAGCCATCAAGCACCACTCATAATTAATATTAACACGCGCTTTTGCACAAAGCAAGCATCTACATAACAACCACGCATGGATCAAATTTGCATCTGATTAAGGCTGATTCACATCACACGCAAAATTTTCCCCGACTTACATGATTCGTGTGTCATACAGTCTCGGCCAATTACCCACGAGCGAGAGAGAAGACCAGGAAAGTCACCGAAATCCAAGTTGGGGGGGTGAGTCAAGATAGAACGAGACAGAAGCAAAAATGTCCAGCGAGTACGAAAGAGATAAGGGCAAATGCGGTAAAAATGGACGAAATAAAAAGGGGGTCCCGCACACACGCAAGCCACATGTGGCCGATGTTTTATCATCTCGCTGGGTAGTTCTCACCCCTTGACTCATCTGAATTATACAGTCCCTACTAAATGATTCATTACTTGACTGTACTTTTGTTTCTTAGCGGCTAGTATCGGGGTAATTTATAACGTGGTAGTAAGAAATACATATACGCGTGTATATAGATATTCTAAAACCGATAAATAGATAAATAAATAAATAAATAAATAAATAAATTCATGCGGTGCGTGATGGCAGATATACCATTGAATAATCTAATTTGACTATTAATCGTTCTTTCTATGTACATAAAAATGGAAGTTATTATGTAAATATCGTTTTAATTATCGTGGACGAATGAGTACAATTCATAAAAAGTCCAATGACCACGTACAAAACCAAAATTATTTATTATGGTCTCAAAAAATGAATGAAAGTATAGAAGATTAATGAGCTAGGCAATAAAAATAATTACGTGTACAGAGAGTATATTGTTCAATTCATAAAGAATGAGACGGATGAAACTCACAATGAAGAAACACAACTGTTAGCTCTAGTTGAAAACCAAAGTTAGCTAAAGGAGAAATCCAAAAGTATACAAGTACTAAGAGACACTGAGCTTTAGGGATAAAAAACTGAGTAAAAATATACAGGAATAAAAAGCAATGGAGAAGATAATAAAGGATGAATGAGAATATCGAAAACCAACGAGTCATGACGAATGAGTATTTGGAAAAGCTAAGGTTTTCGATACATCAGAATGAGATCCAAAAAGAAATCGAACGATTGACGGAAACCAAGACCATACTAAGAGAGAAAAATCCAAGAAAGGATTTCAAAGCACCAAGCAGTAAGGTATTAAGGTATTGAGGGGTTAGGGTTCAAGAACTGAGGAAAAGGTACTAGGACAGGGATAAAAGATAATACTACTTATTTTTAAACAAGAGAAAAAATCTGCTACTTCAAAATTATACTCAAATACTTCTCAGCTGGAAACAAGAAAAGGAAGCCTTCTTTATGGACGACAAATCTTTTAAGGAGCTTGAACAGGCCCATTTCAAAGTCTTTTACGGCTTCACAACGGTCACTTTAAGCCCTGCAGGATCACCAAAGATGAGGGTGGTACAAGTGAACCTCCAACACCATAGTAGAACAGCTTCGGCAGCTCTATGCACGCTAATGGAGGGGCATGACATCGCCTTGATGTGAACCTTGGGTTCACAAGGGAAAAGTGTTAGGCCTTGGAACGACAGAAGGGGAGCTGATATACAGCAGGATCTCCGATAAACCAAAGGACTGTATGCTGTTTAAAAGTTCTGCCGCTAACAAGGACTTGATGACAGTAAAAGGAGAGTCGGAGAGTGAAGTTTATTTTCGGATCAGCTTATTTACCTTGTGACCAACTAGAGCAACCTCCACCTAAGGAAGTGGATGAGTTGATAAGAAGCTGTGGAGCAAGCAGATTTCGGCTAATTACCGGCTGTGACACACAATATTGGCTGGGGAAGCCGGGAGACCAATGCTAGAGGTGAAAGGTACGGTTTATTATGGCTAATAATTTGAACATACCAAATATGGGCAACAAACCTACCTTTACAACCGTACAAAGGCTGGCATTCATGGACCTAACAATAGGTACTTCCTTTATACCTTGCTTTGTTAAAAGCTGGTACGTAACTGATGAGGAGAGTTGCTCAGATTACAGATATATTTGTTTTGACATCACTGGACTAAACCTTCTAAGAGAAACCTATCGTAATCCGCGGTAATTGGGAGGTCTACAGGGTGGATTTAGATGATCTTCTCGCAGAAATAATGGCTATGGTCAACAATACAATTGAGCTGGACATTGCTATAAATGAGTTAACTGATGAAATCATTTCCGCTTATAATGACAACTATCCCGTGACTGTAGGAACACCAATAAGAAAATTTCAAATGGGCAATAAACTCGTTTAATAGTTACTAATCCCCTAGTCCGAACGAGATAACACCTACCATGTTGCAGAAGGGCTCACCAGAATTTGGCTATCTGGCGATTTGCCAAGGATGTGGAGACTGACTAAAGTGTTATTTATACCAAGAAATGGCCGGGTGGAGTACACTCAGGCAACAACTTTCAGGTCCATCAGTCTTATTTCTTTTGTACTAAAGGCAAAGGGAGAAATACTCGTTTAGTATATGAGGGGTAATGTTCTGGTGGATAGACCTTTACATCAATACCAGTTTGTCTATTCTGCAGATCTACCTACTGAGACAGCACTCCATCATCTCACTTGAGGGAATCTCTGGAAAATAAAGAGGTCCTTTTACCTGCATATCGAAGGGGCCTTTGACAATACGTCCTTCGACTCCATTACCTCGACTCTGAGGGGCAGATAGGTAGAGGTGCAGGTAGATGCACCACTGCTGGATGACACTCTGATGGCAGAGATGGCGGGAGACTGTTCGCATGAGGAATGCTGCCCCCCATGCTGAGGAATCTTGTCATAGATGGGCTTTTGAGACGGCTTAGCGGTGAAGATTTTAATTCCTTAGGGTATGAGCTTCAATTGATTTAGCTGTTTTCAGCCTTCTTGTCAGGGACCGAATTCAAGTTTCCCTGAATGTAATAACAAGGTGGTCTGAAGAGCAAATTCTGAGGATCAGACCACCAATGTGCCATTCGCTCGTAGGCGAAACTTAGAGGGTGGCCAGACGAACCTAAAACCAAATATGGCACACTGGTTGTACACCAGAATGCTCAGATCCACAATAACGTGATGGCTCGACGTCAAGTAAGAAGCCACCAAACTTAGACTGAGCAATGGAGAACCAGAGACAGCAATGCACATTTTGTGTAGATGCAATGTGCTGGCAAATCGCAAATTCGAACATCTTACGATAGTTCCTCAAAGATATCAGTACGCAATCAGTAAAAAACCTATAGCATTTGGTACAGAGGACCTGCCTCAGTAAATGGTTGCGTTAATAAAACCAGGACGAATATAATAAGTCTAAATGGCTACGATTGTGCCGGTGCAGTTTATGTAGACGGGTTCTAGTTATAGGAAAAAATAACTCAAAAGCGTTAGGTTTAAATATAAAAGATGAAACTGTGCTTCTGGCGGAATTATAAAGATCGTATCTATTTGGAGTTAGTTCCAAATAATCATTCAATTGTTACACTTGTAATAGAACGAGAGTCCTAATACTTGAAGAATCAAGGCGTTAACTTTCTCTTGGAATTATGAATACCTTATGCAAAAAAAGTAATTGTACATTGAAGTATTTTTTTTAATTCCTGAAAACTACTCCAATTTCCGTAATTCTATTAATGTGTACTTTGTACTTTCATTAAGGCAATTTTAACGACACTAAAGAAGAAGTCGGTGTGAAGCCGTGTTAACGCGGACGGCGAATGAATTTAAATGGACTCACGTTTAATTCTGTTATAATTTAAGTTTTTATGCCCGCAATTAAACACACCAAAACTCTCATACTCGGATTCATTAAGCCTCACGAGAGTTTTTGTGCGGCTCAAATCTATTATAGAACATCTGGCAGGGCTTTTCTTCGAACGCGGCGGCGGATGTGTTGTACAAATGTCTTGACTACCTCGACGCTCTTTGTCTTAACATCACGATAATGGAGTTTGAGATGATTAAAATAAGAATAATGTGTAATATTATTACATTACATTATATCATCCCCCCATACAAGCTCTCGTAATATATTTAAATAATGAAAATAAATATAGCGTATTCAAGCTTGTGAGTTCTGAATTGTTGGCTAATGGATGACATGGATAGGCTCTGTGTATATGTGTACTATTTAAATCTATGCTTTTAGAAAATTCCATGTTCAATGAAACGTACGTTTTGATAATACAGTAGCTTAATAGCTGGAAACGCGTTAATGGAGAATTACATTGTTTGCCGACGATATAACTAAAATCACTTATCAGTGAAGTTCCCAGACGAGCAAACAAAACGGCAAGAATTCCGAATCACCGAAACACACCCTTTGTGTGACTAATGAAAATTAATTATACATACACCCTTTTCCGATAGCGCGAAAGGGTGCAATTTGCTAGCAAAATCTGATTTTCCCGCAGATGATTCATTTTTCATGTACGAGTCGTAACATATGGAAGACGTTACGACCACTTGAAACACACGTTCCGGGAAAATTATGCTAATCAGCGTTTTACGGCCGAACTTGGACTTGTTTGACGTGCCACTCCAGGGGAAATTTGTACCGTCAATATTATTTAAATTAACCCGGTGAGACGTTCGGAGCACATCCGACCTATCCGTTAGCCGAAATTTACTGCGATTAATTACCGGAGACGTTGCCATTTCGAAAACCAAGAACGATAATGGCTTTTGGGACCATCCGTAAAACAATAATGACATATTTTATCTAGAAATAAAATTTATGCCACCGTCATTATGATTTTTTATGCAATTCCTATCAATCATTCGGAAACAATTATAATCAATCATTTGGAAGCAAGTATAATTCTACTTTATCTTTTTTTTTTTATAAAAAAAGGGCCATAAATCTAAATAGCAAGCTAAGACAAGGCACGAAACTATTCTGCCTTACAAGAATTAAAACAACATTTTGTATAACGCAGATTAATAGACAATGAAAGTTTACAGTGCGTGTTGGCAAGTAAATAATTGCAAATAATTTAAAGTGCTGTTGTTTATACTGATGGCAAGTGCAAAGCGGAAATTACTGTAGTGTAAATTGTTCGCCTATGCTAATTAGCTAACATAAAGACAAATTCATATGGTTACTTGCTACATATAAATTTTGTCCGGTCTACTTGCTACGCACAGCCAATTTCCTGCGAGAAATTCTTCTGCGATTATACTTGAGATAATGAGATTGCGGACATTATTAATTTGATTTTTTTTTTCATAGCTGCAAAACGCAGCGAGTTCTTCTTATGCTACAATATCTAGATGGATGACTTGCGGGTCCGCAATCGGCTTTGAACGCATCGCCGCAAATTCCACGTTAATCATTATTAGCATTGTATTCGTACGTTTTCAGCGATGTGTATTCATTATGCTATATAAGGCGTATGTGTATTAACAATAATAAATATCAGGTTGATGAAAATCAGCAATTCTTCATCCATTCTGCATTTCATTATGACAGGTCAGGGACGTGAAGAGATTTGAATGAATTCACCTAATAATTCGAAAAGAAGTCATTAAAACTCATATACATACAATTTCATTAACAAAGATATAATTAATTTAGAAGTCATTTTACATTGCATCGTGTAATATCCTAGTAATAACAAATGCATAGGCAGTTAATACGTTAATCATGTTTTACCCTTCATTTGAACTTGTAGTTTATACTCGTATTTTCTTAAGCTGCTGTGTAAAGTCCAAGAAATAAACTTTAATCTACATTTAATAATGTGGTTCACTTTTACGCAGGTCTCTTTTTGTTTGGAAATTAGCAGCAGGTAATCACGGAGCATTCGCTGCTGTTATTTGAAGCCAACGTAAAAAATCGAACCCTAATTAAATCTAGATCATCCTTTACATGTACATATGTGGTCGTGGTTAATTTCACTTCGCTTTCGAGATCTTTTTAAACTTACACACACAAGTTTTACAACGGTTATTGTTTGGGGAGGTGCACACTTAAAATGAATAACACCCCCTTTTTCCCAGGCCGAAATTGCCCTCATTTTTTAAGGAAAATTACGTTCGTTTGCAAATTTGTACGGAATTAACTCGGACGTCGTCTGCTTTATTTCAGTGTAATTTTTTAAATTCGGGTTTTATTGGCCCGCTTGTAACAGGAAATTGGGATGCTATTAGAAATAAATTCCCACGCAGCTAGAATCCGTTTATAATTAAAGTTTTTTTTTGCAATTGATAACATCGAACTGGAATTTGATTCAGGTTCGAAGAAAAACCACGTACTTCCAAATACGGATGATAAAATGAAGACGCCCAATGCTTGCTTTCGTTGGTTGTTAATTAGCTTTGAGTTGATACTGAGCAAAAACTCGGTAACACGAGACTTCGTCATATCTTATTTAATGAAATCAGCATCAATAAATATTGGTTTTGATAACTTAAACTCACTTCATTTTTCTAATTTCTAGAAAGTTATTTGAAAAAATATGTTAAACTTTCTACCGCAAGTTGTAACAACGTATAATATAAAACTTATAAAAAGGATAACGTTTTATAACAAGTTCCTCCCCCATTTAACTCTCTCCATTTATTCTTCTTAGGAATACAAAGAAGTCGGAAACAAAAAAAAAATAAAATAACGATCGTTACAGTAGGTAAGCCAATAGTTAAAATTACTTTTGTTTGCATAATGCATTCCGTGACAGTTTACTTTTTATGAACACACACAATCTCTAGTACTTTTTCGAAAAACGGGCCCCCCGGACAAAGAAAAATAGGAGCGCTTGCCTTTTTTATGTAGGCAACAAATTAAAATTGTTTTCTTTAAATTTGGAGGACAACACTTGGGGGCCGCAATCTGGTTAATGTGGCCCAGGTAAACAGGTGCTGGCCGACTTGATTCTGAACAGCTGCCTTTTTTATTTTAAAATCTGAAGCCGGTTATTCGACGGCGGCGTAGTAATATTCGGGGAAACGCATTTTAAGATATTCCTTTTGGGTCCCTCTATATTTAATCTAGTACTAAACTGTAATCATGTTGAGTAACACTTTTGCTTTTAGAGGGGCGTTGAGTGAACAGACGGCAATTTCTTTTTTCGACTAAGGCCCAGTTTACTGATAAGTTAACTTCTAACCTTCAGTTAATTGCCGTAGCAACAATTGTCTTCATAGTTGTTACTATGGAAAGAAAACGGAAAGTTAAAGTTAATTTTTGATTGATAAACCGGGCCTAAGAGAAATAAATAATAATAAAATCAGTTGTTAATTAAATGTATGATAACGCAAAATATTTTAGCAAGTTTCAACGTTATCGAAGTTGGATTTTAATTAAAATCGTTTGCCTTGTTTGGGTGTATATTTTTTACCTGGATTCCCTACCCCGTGTAGTGAATTACGTAAATTTGTGTGTAAACTGAAAACTGCTGGTAATTTCTCACTTAATGTATTCATTACAACAACTTTTCTACCTTGATATGAACCAGCGACTGCTAACCAGGCTCCAGTTTTATTTGAGCTTTTTCCTTTAGTAACTGAGTTGGGGCGTGAACAGATCATGTGCTACCTTTAAATAGACAATCAAGCTTCGACATTAAAGTGACCAACGAGTTTTCTGAAACGTTCCTGAAAATTGTCTGAAATGAAATTACAACAGCTTTGGAGTTTGCTAACGTCAGGGAAATTAACTTTATGAATTTCATATCATACAAAATATTTTTTGTTTTCTTGGAACGTTTTGTTCCTGGTTTGGAACGATTCGCTGCTGATATTAAACAATTTATTGCTGATTTGGAATTATTTGCTGTTGATTTAGAACAATTTGCTCTGATGTTGATTGGAACGATTTGGTATTGGCAAGAGGTATTTGTTGTTGAGAAGTTGGTATAGGATTTCTTCTTAAAGAAACTCCATTTGGAGAAATCACAAAAAATAAAAGAAGTTCGTCAGTAAGCAAGAAAAGAACGTATGAAACGTCAATGTAACAAAAAAATGCCAAAAAAAAGCAATGAAATGCAGAACCAGATGAAAAGGAAACAATTGAAGACGACGGTTTTCATGTGGGAGAGAGTGATTGATAAAAAACAAAAGAAAAATGAAGCGAGCTTTGAAATACAAGGATTGAAAAGATAGAAAAGCTAAAGAAAATCAATGATTCTTTTTTTGTTTAAAGTCTTCATTTGTTTTCTGCTCATTTTGTTTTAAACACACCGAGAATTTTTTCTTTTTTTCTACTTGATTAGTTGTATCATTTCTTTTATTTCTTGTCGAATTAATTTTTAACTCTCTATTAACGCTTTTAATAATTTTCTTTTCTTTTCTCCAATCGCAATCTCGTAAATTTCGAAAGATCGTTGATTTTCTTTTGTTTTTCTTTCATTTCAGTCTTCGTATTTCGTTATTTGTTTCACTTGTTTTGTTTCTTTTTGTCAATTGTTCGTATTTCATTGGCATTTTCTGTCAATCTCTAATTTTTAAAATTTTAAATCATCACTTTTGTTTGTTTTTTTGTCTTCTTTCATCAAATAAATTTATATTCGTTACAGTTTTTCTTTTGTTTTTTGAGGGACTTTAATTTTCAACATTTTTAAATCGTCCGTCTTTCGTCTCATTTAATCATCGGTCTATTTCATTTTTTGTCTCTTTTTATCGAATTATTGACGCTGTTTATAAATTTTTTCTTTTGTTTTTACATTTTAAATCGTTGATTCTTGTTTTGTAATTAATTTTTCTTTTTTTTGTCAAATTAATTAAGGCGTGTTACAGTTTCCTGTTTTCCATAATTTTTAAATTTCTTAAATTATTCTTTGCATTTTATTGTTTTTTTTTTCTTTAACTTGAGTTATGTTCCGCTTTATTTTAATTAAACAAAAGAAAGAGTTTTTGCTTTCAGTTGGTCTTTCAATTGTGTTTTGTAAACCGCGCGAAAATATCATCAACCTTCTTCCATTTTTTATTCGCCGTATTTCCACATGGTTTACCTCGGTTCTCATTTGTTTCTTTTTTTTCCAAATATTTTTCTTTTCACATTTCATCATTCTCGTTGCTCTTTTGTAGAATTAATTGACGTTCCTCATCATCGTTTTCTTTTGTTCTCTGAAGGTTTTTTTATTTTCAACATTTTTTAGAATTCTCTTTTGTTTTCTACCGGATTTAATTTAATAAAACAATTTTAAATCGTCAATTTTATTGATTTCCTTTGTTTGTTGTTTCTTTTTATCGAATCAGTTGGCCTTATTTTAAAGTTTATTTTGTTTTCACTGATCTTCAAATCAATTTTTCATTTTTTTTTTCGTTCATCTTACCTTTTGCGTTTCACTATTCTTTCTTCTTGTCTCGATTTCTACAACTCTCTAGTTTATATTTTATTTCTTTTTAACGAATTAAATGGCATTTTTACAATTTCCTTTTGTGTACTGCCAGGTTGAAAATTTTCAAATCAATTTATTTCTTATCCCTCCCGTTTTTTTTTTTATTTCAATGGTTTTTATTTCATTTTTCTTCTTTCTCTTTACGTCTAATTAATTTCTTGCATTGTACTGGCGTTTCGCTTTACATTTGGTATTGTAATCTTTTTACACTGCACCGAAGTATTGTAGATTTTCTTTTGTTTCTCATTCACATTTTTCGTATTTTCACGTCGGAATCGTTCGTTTCGATTCCTTGAATTATTTCTACCCATTCCAATGCAATTGTCCTTTGTTTTTCGTCAGCCTTTTGTTCTTTAACATATCTCCAGAGAATTGTCGATCTTATTTTGTTTCTTTCATCCATCTTATTCTTTGCAGTGTTTGATTGTTACGTATGAACTGTCATCTGTCAAAATTGTCATTGTTCCCAGCTGAACACAATTTTGATAAAGTTCTATTTTTATTATTTCTTCTTCTTGTTTGTATATTGACAGTGGGTCATTAATATGAAATACAAGACACAGTTGTATTAAATATGAAAAACAGTCGCAGCTATTAAGGGAACAAGCGAATATGCGGGTTTCACTGTATTTTGATTCGATTTTAAACATAAACATTTTCGATTCCGTTTGTTTCTTATTGCATTCGTTGTTGTTACAAACGCAGGTCTGTCATTATACTGCATATAATATACACACTGTAATCTTGAATATGACCATGTGGGTCTCACTGTATTAGGATTCTTATTGAGTTGTCGGGACAACCGTCGAGAGAGGGCGTTGTGCGGGGCTGTGTCGAACAGTTGTACCCTACGTGCGCATAAATTAATCCCGGATGACCACAAGGAGGAAGAGCATCTCAGCTAAAATCAAGAAACAATAGGTATAAACACCAAAGAGACCGATTTTGCGAAAGACCAATCTCTCATTAATTAATTAGTCCGAAATAAAAGGACAGGTTTTGCGAAAGACCTGATTCCTAGATTATAATTAATTTTGTTATGGAAAATTAATTATTAATAAATTTTTGTTCAACTTTGAGATGTATTTTTGATATTTTACATCGACACACACTATACATCCCACAAAAAAATATCTTTGTACACTACGGGTCGCGAGTCCCGAAGTTTATAAAGGTATTCACATTGTACACTCCACGATACAAGGAAGCGATACCAGAAGAAAACCCTCTGACAACGTCGAACTCGTCAAAAATAAGAACCCAGAACCACGAAGAACCTCTGACAAAAAAATAAATAAATAAATATAGAAACAAATAAAGAGACCCTGAGAATAACAAATAAGAAAAACAGAACAAATACACAGAAAAATAAAGACACCACAGACAATAACATTGCTATAATTTGGCTCCCAACAAAGGGCCACCATTGCATAAATTTGGCGCCCAGCGTGGGACCATCCACAAACAACACAGCAATATGTGGATCGTTCGTTAAAGTGCAAAAAGATTATCGTTTTGTTGGATATGAAAAATCATCCTAGTCATTAAAAAGAGAATGATGAGACGGGAACAAAACAGGGAATTGAGCGTAATTAATTATGAAGGAGTGAATTGTATTTGAGATGAGATCGCCTCCTTAAGAGTTGGCTGAGGTAGATCATCTGCTATTGAATTGAGACGTATTGTTGAAGACCATTGAAGATGAATCATTTGGTAATGTTGAGGGAAAAGCTTGGTATTGAGTTGAAACGAGTTGTTGTCGAAGTAAGGCCATATGATGTTGCTTATATACACTTGCTGGTTGTTGGGCATTGCCTTGCATTATAGGTTTGATATTTAACGAAGATTGTGAATTTTAATCTTACGAAACCTAACTGATCGCTTAAAATATTATTTTGGAAGTAATATGTATTTACGTTATTTCTTTTACAAATGGGGCTGAATTGTGGTACTTTGTAGTTCGTAAATGTTTCTATGACATCCTTGTTTACAAATTTGCTCTTTTTGAATGCATCGAATTTATTTCTTTACAAAATTTAAAGATTTAATTTTAATTTAAAATTAAGTATTGTTTTAAGACTTTTAATAAAATTCATCCAAAAAAAAGTACCCATAAATTTAAAACAAAATCTAACCGCAGGGTTCAAACATAATCAACAGGAAATCACGGCTACCTTTGTCTCTGTTTACCTGGCCTGCAATATGCTGGAACTACCTCGGTTACCACACCACAACACAATTAAAACCGCCTCTACGGCACCTATGCATAGAGATGACGTTTCGGATTTACCGTAGATGCAGAGGCAGGTGCAGAGGAGCAAATCTTACGAAACACGCCTATAAGGATCAAGTTGGTGTGTGGTTTTCATATCCGTTTGACAGGTATCTTTGCCGTGGTAAATTATTCGAGATTCAAGGCAGGTGCAAACCGTTGTTGTTTGTATGTCATGGAAAGTTCGGTTCGGATTTAACTCAAGTTGGACTTGGACGGAGATTGTTGTGTTGCCTCTGCGCGAAATCGAACTTCCAATAACGCGAGTAATTAACGTAATTTGTCTATCCAGACACCTGAGAAATTCGTAAATTAGCACTAATAATTATTATAGCAATTACAGATTCGTATTATGTACATTTATCAGGATACAAGCACCAATCAGAAAACCCTTGATCCGGCTTACCTTAAAAAAAATGTTCTGATCCTCAAATTCAATATAAAAGGATAAAAACCATGTATAGTTAAGTACTTACCGTTCACAGAACGTAGTGCATCCCCGTTTGTTCTTAGCTTAATTGATGCTGGCTTTAATTTAATAAAGCCCGTCCATTAGAAGTGTGTTCATCCTATTTTCAGGAGCGTACTTAAAAATTTCCAA
Organism: Serrognathus titanus; assembly: GCA_039766575.1. NCBI lineage: Eukaryota > Metazoa > Arthropoda > Insecta > Coleoptera > Lucanidae > Serrognathus > Serrognathus titanus. The sequence continues at coordinate 6,530,002 of CM077911.1, forward strand.
ATGCAAAAAATTGCGTTACGGCTTTATGTAATTCACCGTGCAAATTTACAGGGGAATAAAACGACTTCATCCATATGCAATCGCCGAAGCTCGAAATTTCTGCTGGATAATTAAAGACCGTGCAGAATTATAATGATCTGCCTCGGCTTTTCTGCATATTATAATGCGGACTAATTATAATAATAAAAATTATGAAGGCATAAAAACTAAATTGAAGGCTGCGAAATGCGTAGAAAAAGCTTTGTGCATCTGAAGACGTATTCTCAACCCAGCATAATGCGCAACGTTGGTATTACCATCGACGTTTACATAGGAAGCTTAAACCTGTAATACTGCAGGTGAGATTACTACAATTTCGTATCTACATGTTTGCATATTGTATGTTTATGTATATATTCATATAACAGGTTAAAGGCTTACACTATATTTGCTTCTCACCTATCTTGCAAAAATATCTAGATATTAAGTTAACAAATTTATTGGAAAAAGTAATCTAAACAGTCCATAATAAATCGGCTAATTTTTTATTTAAATATCATTTAGTTCCGATAAACAAGTACAACTCAATTTGTTACTAAACTACTTGAAATAATTACATTTCGTGCCTATTTGAGCATTAAAAATATGTAAATTCTACGCCTAATTATGCGTTTCGCTCTGAGAGTATTGATTTCGAAACGAGGCGGTCTCTCACAACTAAAATTACATATATTATTCTTGTAATGACGACTGGTCCGAGTATTAATTATTCTACAGGTGATCTACAAGTTGCGGCGGCCAACTATAGCCGGCCGCAATTTTGTATTTCGGTTAAATCGACGGACGTGGTGGAAATTTAATGCAAACGAAAACACATTCGGAAATTCCGTCACACCAACTTCCTAATAGCTTCATGGTTTATTAAATGCGTCACAATGGCAGTAAATCTTAGATAGGGCAAGATTCGGTCGGGGCCTTGTTAAATGGTTAATGGTTTAATTTTTTGATGATGAAGATTTTTAAGCCGCACATATTTTGTGGTTGTACACTTGGTGATTATCGTCAATTTTAATGTACCGAGAAAATTATTTAATTGAAAATTTCTTGTATTTTCTGGCGACTAATGTCATAACGTTTTAAACTTCATTAGTTACTCAACCACCAATAAAATAGTTATGCAAAAAATTAACGTAATGACTGATGCAGAACGAATTTTTTTATTTTATTACAATTACAATAACTGATAGTGGATAGATCACGTAGAGAACGTAAAAGTCATTAAATAATAATGAAATGGCTTCGTGAATCAATAAATACCTATAAAGTAATTTCTTAATTGCTCAGTGTTGCAGTAATGCCTATTTAATACAAGTAATTCTGAGGATAATTAAATTAATTGAATTTAATTGAAGAAAACAGAGGAATCTACATTAATTTAACATCTTACTTGCTAAATAGAACAGACATGCACGTCCAATTCAACCTTTTCGTTTGGTGCTCTTTCATCTCTCTTCTTCATCATCAAGTATTCAAAATTTTCAACGTCATCTTTCTGTATCTATATTAAGCAGATACTTTTTCTCTCTTATTTCTCTCCTAACGCTTTCATTTCTACTTGTTTTGATTTCGTTTGATTTAAAGCTAAATTAACTTTTTCTACTGCTATTATAAATACCTTACACTCATCTTAGTTCCTCCTTTGTACTTGGAAGAGACATGTAAAAGAGATGAGGGACTTGGAGGAAGAACTCAAGAAAGGAAGGCCCAGAAACTGTTATTTTGAAGAAATACTTATTTTATCGCGTAACGCTTTTACTTCTATGTGCTTTGATTTCGTTTCATTTATGGCTAAATATGCTTTTCTACTGCTACTATAAATACCTTACACTCATTCTATATTGATGAGGTACTTGAATGAAGAACTAAAGACAGGAAGGCCAAGGAACGAAGAAATACTTCAGGTTTTAGTTTCTGTACTTATTTCTCTCGTAACGCTTTCACTTCTACGTATTTTGATTTCGTTAGGATTATGGCTAAATTAACTTCTCCTAGTCCTACCATAATTTCCTTACACTCATCTTAGTTCCTCTTTTGTCCTTGGAAGTATGGATTGCAAAAAGATAAGATGTCCTTGGAGAAAGGAAGGGCAAAGAAATGATAGTTTAAAGAAATACTTCAGATCTCAGTAACACTTTTACTCTACGTATTTTAATGTCATTTACGTTTGTGGCTAAATTATCTTTTCCTACTGACTAACTATTATGAATACCTTACACTTATCTTAGTTCCTCCTTTGCCCTTGAAAGTATGGAACTGCAAAATAGATGAGGTACTTGAATGAAGAACGAAAGAAAGGAAGGTCACGTCATCTGTCGGTACCTAAAATAAGTAAATCCTTTTTCTCTCTTATTTCTTTCGTAACACTTTCACTTCTACGTATTTTGTATTTCGTTTGACTTATGGCTTCCTATTACCTTACACTCATCTTAGTACCTCTTTTGTCCTTGGAAATATGGAACAAAAAGATGAGAGGTCCTTGGAGAAAGGAAGGGCAAGGAACTGATAATTTGAAAAAGAACTTCAGATCTTAGTTTCTGTACCTAAAGTAAGCATATCCTCTTTCTCATATTTTTCTCGTAACGCTTTCACTTATACGTGTTTTGATTTCGTTTCGTTTGTGGCTAAATTAACTTTTCCTATTACTATTATGAATACCTTACACTCAACTCAGTTCCTCCTTTGACCTTGGAAACATAGAACTGTAAAAAATATTAGATACTTGGGGGAAAAACTAAAGAAAGGAAGGCCAAAGAACTGTTACTTTGAAGAAGTACTTCAGGCCTCAGTTTCTCTACTTATTTCTCTCCTAACGCTTTTACTTCTACGTGTTTTGATTTCGTTTCATTTATGACTGAACAAGCTTTTCCTACTGCTATTATAAATAATTTACACTCATCCTAGTTCCTTCTTTGTCCTTGGAAATATGGCATTGCAAAAAGTTGAAAGGCCCTTGGAGAAAGGAAAGCCAAGGAACTGAGTTCGAGGAAGCACTTTAGGTCTCAGATTAGAAGATATTCAAATAGTTTTCATAACGAATCGATCGTCTTTCATTTAAAACTGAAATGAGATCCTAAATTTTTCTGACAGTATTCCAGAAGGAATGTGTAACTATCTAAAGGACTATTAAATTAATCAGCAAAAGTATTAAGCAAAAATGAAATACTGAAGAGATAGAAACTGTTGAATGAAGTGAAGCTATTGAAGAAACATTAACAGAAGTAAATCATAAATAAGAGTTAAAGGTTAAAAATGGTACAGAAAATACTTATTTGATCAGGAAGAAAGTAAAGAAAGAAGCAACGGATAAAATGCGAAACCAAAGAAGAAAGAAGAGATCGGTCAAAAATAGGTCAGATTATACCGGTAATCGACTGAAACTGAGATCATAGAAACACAATGGGAAGAAATAAGGCACATAAATGAAGATTGAATTTAGAGAATGCGAACGGGTTAGCAATAAATAGAGAAGACACTTTACAAAGGCCTCATTCTCTTTTACATTGCCTATGTTCTCACTTTGCAATAAAAGAAGACCCACAAAAAAACGAACGAGAAAATAAAAATTATTGAACGCAACAAGTGGCCCCTATGCTTGAAAACATTCTCTCTCAACTTCTTTTTTGGTTGATTTAAATTTTTGTAAAAGAAAACAAATTTTTGATAGAAGCAGCTATGCACACGATGATATTCGAAATTTATATTCCATAATAATTCCGTTTGTATTTTAATTCGTAGTCCTTTCATTTAAGTTGTAAGGTTTATCTCTGTTATAAGACCATCTTAAGAACGGGCATAAATTTTATTGCAACACAGATCGACCTTCAAGATTAAGAATGTACGGCATAACTCAAGTGACACAAAGGAAATTATAAATTCTAATGAACCACTTCGTCCTTTTAAATGAACACATTGCTAGTGGTCTAGAGACATACAGTTTCCGTTTACTCATTACGTTCTTTGTACTTAATAAGCGCATTTTTCAAAACTACTTTTTATTTACTTAGGATAAAAATCCTTCGACTGTCAGCGTCTCTAGAATTAAGACCTGTTAAATTCTCATATGAAGTTTGCATTTTCAATTTTTAACTACTTTTGGAATGAGAAAATAACAAACTACACTTTGTATTATGATTTTTTAATTTTTATTTCTCCGGATGTAGACTTTTAAACCGTCGCATTGCCGACGACAATTTGTCAATATTGTTCTTGATGTTTTAATCCTGCAAAATAAATTTTCAGGTCTCCTTGCAGTATTATGTCGCTCAAGCCATTTGCAAACGCCAAGAACGAACGAACGAATTTTATATCTAGCCATCAGTCAATGGTTTTACAACTGTCTGCTCGGAATTCGATAACGTTCTTTGGTGTACTGCTGCATTAAAAGACAAATGTCACGCGAATAAGGAATTTTAAACGCAGACACTTCCTAGACGTAAACACCATTCAAACAGCTTCAGTTTATATTTAAATATACTCCTATTACATGTAGCCCTAAACCCGATCGTTTTTAAATATTCCTTTTTATTGTTATTTCGAGCTCCTCGCCTAGCCACTTTTTATACCGATTACCAACATAAAAGCAGCAGCTGAATGAATGCGCTCAGATTACCACCCGCGCAGCTTCAAACAGTATATTAGTGCCGACGACCAGTACTTACATTATTTCTAATTTTCCATGATCTCGAACGCAGTTGCTTCGTCTACCTCTAAAGCTTTCTTTTTAATTGAGGCCTCGCTCGAATTTCTCATAATAACCGACCAGGTTTCCGCTTCAAAGAAAACTCCTGTTGAAAGATTATTTATGCCACTGAGAATTATTATTGCCGCCTAGTATGTAATTCATTTAATGTAGTTAAGGTGCTTTCAACACTACTTACGAGTGATATTGTAAGGGCAAATGAATCCTTTTTTTTGTATATATAATTAAAAACGAAGAAGTAAGTTTCTTCACACATAAAAATCTGGAGTAAAGTTTTTCAACTCCAGACAGAGATAAATACTACTACAACTACTACAACCAATTAAAATAGAAACAAAAGTGAGACAGGGCTGCATCGTGATTATCATTGACTGGGCGATGAAAAGCACTGAAGATGGTAAAATCAGAATTATCTGGCAAGTTTTTACAAAATTAGAAGACCTTGAGTTTGCAGCTGACAATATGCCTCATCACCACAAATAAACAACATATGAAAACTAACAGACTGAACACTGCAGCCAAACAGGTGGGACTAAATATTAATATAATCAAGACGAAACTCATCACAAATCACCTGAGCTGAGAGGTGGAAAAGAATAAGAATAGAGAAGGAAGAAGTTGAAGAAACGGAAGAATTTTCCTACTTGGGAAGCTTAGGGGGCACAGGTAAAGACACGAAGAGAAGGAGCGGAGTAGCATGAACAGCCTTTAATATGCTAAACAGAGATAATAATCCAAAAACATTCAAAGAAGAACCAAACTAAATATATTTAGATCAAATGTCAAAATTTTCCTCTACATGGCTCCGAGACAATAGCAAATGCTTAAGAATCATCAACAAAATATTCTGGCCAGATAGAATAACAAACAAATACACTTGTGGGAGGAAATGACGGAAGAAGAACCAGTAGAGAAAACAATCGCGAAACGAAAATGGAGGTGGATTGGTCATACCCTCAGAAAATCAATCAAAAATATTACACGACAAGCCTTAGACTTTAACATCCCAGGGGAAAGAAAAAGGGGCGGACCAACCAAAACGTGAAAGAGAATCATGTCTAGCGAGCTGGACTTGGGTAGAAAATAAAAGCAGCAGGCAGAAACGAGTGGAAGAGAGTAGTCCACGAAATGTCACAAATTGTGACCCTTAATGCGTAGAACTAGCAACCCTACCATGGTATCTACTGCCTTAGAGACACCTCAGGGTGTCCTTTGCTCCAGCAAGAGCTCTAGGACAGTGGTCGCCAACCCGTCGATCGCGAGCTACAAGTAGCTCGCAAAGGCAATTCTGGTAGCTCACAACAAATTTTATATTTTAAAAACACAAACGGTTAAAAATTATAGAAGCCTCCGTAAATTTCACAAATTCTAATAATAAACACAAGCAGTGGCAACACTGCGGTGAGCGATCTGCCACCAATGTCTATGCTCGAATCGACTAGAACCGCAGCGCTCTAGTCTTCAAGAATGATCTGGTTTGCTTTGAATGGGATAAATACGCATTAAGCGGCGACATTGCACAAAGTTTAAAACCGAAGATCACGTAATCTACGTTCAGCAGTTAGGTCCGTAGCGAAGTAGAGAGCAGTAAAAAATATTATGGCAAGCAGTAGTAAGAAGGTAGAAACAAACCATTTCCATTCGGAATGGGAAGAACAATATTTCTTCACAGAAATTAAAGGCAAAAATGTATGTTTGTTGTGTAATACTTCTGTTTCCGTTACCAAAAAAAAGGGAATATTGAGAGGCATCATAAAACTGTACATTCGAATTTTGAAAAATCATTTCCATTACATTCGGTCACCAGAAAGAAATAATTTGAAACAATTAAAAAACCAATTAATTAGACAACAGTCAATATTTTTAAAAGCAGTCGATAAAAATAAGGCTGCAACTGAAGCATCATACCGTGTGTCACAGATAATTGCACTAAAGAAAAAACCTTATGAAGGCGGGGAAATGATAAAACAGGCATTTTTAGAAGCTGCAGATTCGTTATTTGCTATCTTTAGAAATAAAAACGAGATAGTTTCAGCTATAAAATCTATGCAACTTTCTGCTAATACAGTAATGAAGAGAGTAAAAGTTATGAGCAATAATATTTTTGTACAGTTAAGAACTGACTTAGATAACTGTGTTTATTTCTCACTGCAATTGGATGAATCAACAGACGTGATTGACACTTCCCAGATGGCCGTGTTTGTAAGGATGGTTTTTAGTGATTTTACGATAAAAGAAGATCTTTTGAAGTTTATTCCACTGAAAGGACATACTACTGGTCATGAGTTGTTTTGTCATTTCAAAACTATTATTTCATCTAAGAAAATTTCCATATCAAAAATTGTAGGCTTGACTATCGATGGTGCTCCAGTTATGGTGGGTTGCGTTAAGGGTCTAGTGGCATTATGTCGTAAAGATGAAAGTTTTCCACAATTTCTCTGTCACCACTGCATTATCCATCAGCAAGCCTTATGTGGAAACTTTGTAAAACTAAACAACGTTATGAAACTAGTTGTAAAGATTGTGAACAAGATTAGAGCTCAAGCGTTGCAAAGATTATTCAAAACCTTGGCCGATGAAATTGACTGTCAGTAGGGGGAGCTACTTCTTCGCTCTGAAGTCCGATAGGCAAGTAGAGGACGAGTGCTGAAACGTTTCAACGATGTCCTATCTGCCATAGTTTAATTTTTCAAACAACGCGACGAACCCATTCCTGAACTGGAAAATTCAATCTGGCTTAGAGATTTTGTTTTCTTGTGGACATTATCAAAAAATTAAATGAACTTAATTTACAGCTTCAGGGGAGGGACAAAGAACTAGCGAAAATAATTTCTGATATAAAAGTATTTATCAAAAAGCTTGAGTTTTAGGAACAAAACCTAATCAACCGCGATACCAGGCACTTTCCTATTCTACCCAAAGATAGATATCGCAAAATCCATTGGAACTCTATGAGAGTAAATATAATGTAGAAATAGTTTCTAAGTTGAAGGAAAGCTTCAAAAATCGTTTTAGATTTCAATGAAATGGCTTTAGTGGCGCAATTTGTTGTTTCACCTATCATGGAAATTGATATTCAACAGTTTGCAACTTGTGTTATGTAGAACTTTGGCAAAGACATCTCTGCAACAGAAATGGAAGTGATTGCGTTTCAAAATTATTTAGCCTTAAAATCTTTAGTCTCAGGTACAATATTTATCTGGCCTATAGTAAGTAAAGAATATTCAGTTCTATGTCGTGTTGCGTTGAAAGTAAAAGCGTTATTTAGTTCAACCTATTTGTGTAAATCTGCTTTCTCCAATATGAAGTTTATTAAGAATAAATACCGTAATCGACTTACAGATGAACATTTGAATAATTGTATTCGAATGGCTGTATTAAACTATACTGCAAACATTAAAAGACTCATCGATGAGTCTCAGTGTCAGCCTTCTCATTGAACATGAATTTTATATCAGCACATGTTTTTGTTTAAAATAGTGCGTTATACTTTTTTTTTTTTATTCAATTTTATTAAATCGCATGTAACATGCCATTGTGACTGCATAAAAATTTTGTTTATTTTTCAAACACCTACGATTGGTAGGTATAGATTTATTGCATTTAGTTTTAGTTTATTATTAGTATGTATTAGTTCGTAAAATAAATAATGTGGAATAAAATTGTGCATTATTTCATTTAGGTGTGCTTACGTCGCTTAGGACTAGGTAGCTCACTGTTTATTCCAAAATTATCAAAGTAGCTCAACACATTGAAAAGGTTGGCGACCACTGCTCTAGGAGAAGAAGAACACTTCTAGGATAACATTTGTACTTTTTTGACAACAAGGCGACAAGAAACTTTTCACAGTAAGTACGTAAACGAATTCAGAACTTAATTAATAAATTATTGAAACAATTTGTTCACTTTCACTTTAAAGTTTTGTTTCTATTGCGTTAGTTGAAAAAAAGAACGAATAATGAATTTCCTGTAGAAACCATCCACAGGATGAAATTATGTCTAATAACAAATTCACTTAAAACCAAACGGGAGCCGTAAACATGAAATCACGTTTTTATTTAAATCACACTTATTATTTTGAAATTACCTATCGAGGAGGATAACTCGGTGATCGAAGGCATTAGTCTTACGTGAAGAAGAGCCACCGCAAAGCATAAATCAAGGATAAACAAGCTAATATTTAGAAATAATATATCAAGCAACTTCAGTCGTGTCAGTAACAGGTGTTTTTAAACTTACGTACTTCACTTGCAGCTTTTTTAACTAATGATAGCGTCGTCGCTTTTACACCAGGATAATGGATCGAGGTTACGAAGTACTATCCGAACGAAAGTACGTTTTTGATTGATTTTTTTTCTGATAATACTTTTTAAATTATTATTAGCTCCTACGCACTTACATTAACATGTTCGATGCAGCGCAACGAAATAGATAACAATTATTTTGCCCGTTCGTGTGTGTACACCGCGAAAATCATTCGGATAATTCAGACGTGACCAATGAAATCCGGTAATTGCCGTTTGGTGGTCACTGCGAAATGTATATTAAAGTTCCGGAACATAACGTTTATTTCGCCCCCCATAAATGCTGCAAATTGATTTTGTCTTTGACCCTCCGCCCACACGTGATGCTGGCCTGGTTACAACGAAAGACAAAAAATCGCCAGCTCGGGTTTTACGTATGTTAAGGAATTTAATTGCGTTCATGTTAACAATGAGACACTCGTAGCGATAGCCTCGGGTGGTTGCGAGTGAGGGGAAACAAGTCCAAACAAAAGCCGAAATGTATGTAATTAACATAGAAGAGTTTTTTTTTGCGTCTGACAACCCACGATAAATGCCTCAGGCTGGTCCAATGGTTATAAAGGTTTTTATTCCTTCAAATTTCTCTTGGACTTCAAATATTTCGAATGACATCATCTTTCCTGCAATTTCTTACATTTATTTAAGCCATGCTTTCTTAGATCTGTGTCAAGCAAAGTAGGATTATCAGATTTGAATGAAAGCATAATTCTTGCCATACAATAGAAAAATCATCACGTTGATATATTGTCCGTTGTCCTAAACATAATGGCTTCATAATTTATTATCAAATATTATTACAGGACGCTTAGTAAACGCCAAAATCATAAAATATTTATAGCCGGTAAAATCTTTAGGACGCTTTTAACGGCAAGCTTTCTAAAAAAAGTGTAGTCTATCTGTCACTTTATATCTTAAATAGCGGTAAACGCTATTAATATTCATTTGGTTGGTAGGTAATAACGTCCCTTCGCCTTATTTTATAGTTCATTATTTTTTGTGACTGAATAATTCATATTGGATAGATAAAGTAGTGTTGGTTTTATATTGTTTCATCGCTGTTTTAAAAGTAGCTGTTTGTTATTAAAAAAAAGGTAAGCGTATACAGACTCAAGCCGGTCGAGTGTAATGATTATGAAGACCAAACAGGAATCTTGCGGCTGCCACCTGTCTCGATCCCACTACGCTATTGGTCCGGATTTTGTCGTTTTGTATTCAACTTCCATTTTTTAAATCACTCGCTTAGCGGAATACGTACTTACTTCTTCTTCAAGGCTGGCCTGTCTTTAGTACGCGCGACAGACGAAATAAATTACGAATTTATGCTTCGCGAAAGAGCGCTCAATGAAATTGACTTCTTTTTTTGTTCGTTATTTCGGCCTTTCAGTTCGAACGCTAATTCGAACATTATTTAGCGGTTTAATTGATTACGGGAGCCTGCCTAGGCGTACCTAATAGCTTTATGCGGATAGCAATACTAATTAATTTATTGAAGACGGTAATTAGTTAAGCCTTAATTAATTTATGTAATCACTAAAACGCGCCGGCATCGACGTAGGCTTGATGCGTTTTAAGATGATGCGGATGCTTATGGTAAATCAAGACGGGTTCGCAGATAGAATAAAAATATAAACATCCAGAAGACTGGACTATTTATTAAACGCCATACATCATTTCTAATGCATTCAGTATATTTGTGAGCTACCCATCGCAAGGAAAATAGAAATAAATTCCCATCAATATTTACTAAATGGTTGTTTTTTTGTGATACTTTTTATGGTAATTTGCGAACCTTACGTTTCGATACAACTCGAAACTCCGATGGGAAAAGCAGCGTGAGCCCGATTAGATTTCGAAATTATAACATATTTCCTGAAAATCCTAATTAACCACCGGTGGCGTATATTAAAGCCCGTTTATCGAGACATTCGTTAAATGGATTATAAAACGTCGGCCGTAAATTTTTAATTACGCTCCAAATTTGTTAGATTTTCCTGTGTGGTCCGCTTCGGAATAAATTACCACGAATGTGCCGGATATTTTCCTGTGTTTTACTTTTCGTAGCGATTCTAATGTAATACTCTTTTTAGTAGTTGATCATATTTACACAGGGAAAAAGCTTATGGTATTTATTAACACAATTATAGAATTTACATCTACAAATTGTTACTGAAATGAAGTAAAATATTCCACATTTTTAAGAAATCGTGCAACACAAATAATAGTAAATGTGTGTTACCATAAACAGTGTAAATTAATTTTATAGACAAAATATAAACTTGTTGAATTAAAAACTATTTTATATAGTAGCGCCTTCCACTTATTTTGTAAAAATTCATAAATCTATTGTACTGTTTAACACGGTGTTTGAAAATAATACAATAAAGGATAGTAAATTTTTACCCAATAGTGGTATGTTTTTGTTGAATTTGTGTATACGAATTATACACTTTGTGTTAACAATCACTCAAGTTGTGTTACTGGTTCCATATATTGTGTGACAATTTTACAGTTAATGACGTTATTCTGTACACATTTCTACGGAAGAAGATGACAGCCGAGTACTCGGAGCCACTTATAACGAATTATGACAATCGGGTAACTAAAGATGTGAGTTCGACCTTGTCTTGATACGTGCAGATCTTGTGAAGAAATTCACAGGCTGGAATTCATTTTGACACTTGCTTGATAAATTCTGGCTTGAGTCATCTATAGACGTTAAAAAATAAACTAAAGAAATATTTAATTTAAAAACATTCGTACTTACCTTCAAATAATTTCTGCACTACTATGTTCAGACGGTTTATTTTTCACAAATTCATTCATTATAAATAAAGCAGGTGATAGTCGAACAGAGACAAGTCTGTTCTCGTTTATTCGCCGAGTCATTCGCATTAAACGTTCAATAAGAAGACGCAAATAATCACGTGATTACACTCCACTTCAATAATAATAATATCTTTATTAGAGAATACATGATATTACATCGTGATCAAGCAAACATAATAAAGAAAAATCATATTAAATTTCATATACTAACTAACCCCAAGGCAAGATTCAGTGGCAACAATGCCCTGCTCTACCATCTAAACCTTGACAATCAAAATAAATGAAAGATATAATTACCTACTCTAGTAATTTAAAATAAACAAAATAAGGAGTTTAAAAAGGAGATAAGAAAAGAAGAAATAAAAAGAAAGGAAGAATTAAATACAATTGTGTATGATGTACACTCGCCATCCAGAAAGCTTAACTCATCTTGAGAAAATTAGAAAATTTTTTGAGTATTTTGAATCTATCTCCAAACACTGATTATTAAAAAGTTCAACAAATAAGGATTTTTTAAATTTTCTAATGGTCATTCCTTTGAATTGAAAAGGGAGTTTATTGTACGACTTATAAATGTGATACGTGAAAGATCGTTGGAATAATGAGGTTCTGTGTTTCGGCGGAGAAATCAGATTTTTGAATCTCGTTAATAACGTATGTAAGTCAAATCTGTATTTAACTTTATTGTGTAGGTATTCCGGCTGACCAGTTAAAAGTATTTTATGGTAAGTACATAATGTTTGCAATCGCCTACGGTTTTCCAGTGACAGCCAATCAGCCTCTCTTAATTCGTATGAAATTCTCTCAAACTTCCGAACACCATAAACAAAGCACAAGAGTTTTGTATTTTCCGTATGCGATTTGAAGTAGATTTATCTATTGCAGGTTCGTAAACAGGTATACAGTAAATAAACTGTGATAGTACAAAAGACTCGCACAATCGAACTTTTACTGCAATCGGAAGATAAGCTCTGTGGGGATATAATTTTTTTAGTGATGTATATGCATTCTTCACGTATTGTGTTATTTGACATCTATAACTAGGCCCAAACTTTTAACTTTTGACGCAAGAGGAACGCGTTCATTTTTAATTTTAATATTAATTAGGTCAGTTATATTTGAGTAGATATTCCTTTTTCCAAACAGTAAAACAGCCGATTTGTCAGGATTGATTTTAAGAGTGTTGACATGACAAGTTATATAAGGTATCGAGATCCATATTTATTTCTCAAACGGCTTTCTGCAGATCAACTGGCTTAAAAGAATGACACATCTGAGTATCATCCTCATATACGTGCATCTTGCAAAACCGAAGATGTTTAAAAAAACTAGATGTGTAGACAGAAAATAGTATTGGTCCCAATATAGAACCTTGAGGCACTCCGCGCGATAATTGTTGACACTTAGACTTAGAATTATTTAAAACTACATTCTGACTTCGGTTTCGCAAGTAACTGCTCATAAATGCAACTGCATTTGGTCCCAATCCTATATGATTTAAAATTGATAGCAAAGTACTGTGTTCTGTGTTCGAACGTCTTGCTATAGTCAAGTAAAAGGAGAACAGTAATCTCGCCTTTGTCACAAGCCGTCAAAATATCGTCGGTGACATTCATTGGTCCCACAACTGTACCCTCTTCGAAATCCTGATTGTATTGGTGGTAATATATTTTCGGTATTAATATAATTATTTAGTTGTTTAAGGATTATCTTTTCAAATATTTTAGAGATGGCTGGTAACATACTTATTGGACGCAGACTTTTATATGCAGTTGGCTGACTTATCTTACGAAGGGGTTTAACTAATGCATGCTTAAAACTAGAGGGTACAACATTTTTATAGATGCACGTATTAAAAATGTGTATTAAGTATTGTATTATAAGTGGGCAGCATAATTTGATCATGTGATTAATATTCGCAACCAGTCGCGAGCAATGTAATACTATTTACTACCTCAGCCATTCAAACACATCGAAATTCAAAATTATTATTATTTAGTTTTACTGGATACATTATATTATTTACATTTGTAAAATTCCCTGAATTAGTAAAAACATTGTTAATAAAGAAATCATTAATAGCATCAGCATTAGCTAAATCAGCGGGAACGTCTGTAATAGTAGTTTTGCCTAAACCCAAGTAATTTATGCTATTCCAAAACTTTTTATTATTTTTTAAACTACATACGTAATTAAAATAGGCTTTCTTTTAATTCTTTAATGTTAATGTTAATATTGTAATAATCCCAATGCGGGGGTAATTAGTTCTTCTAAACCTAGTTCTCGCTATATCTCTAAGGTTCACGAGAAATTTCAAAATTTATACGATACGAAATACGAAACTTATACTTATTTAGTGGTGCATGTTTATCGAACAATAATTGCAATTTTTCAGTGAAAAAGTTTACTTTATCACCAACATGATCAAAAATGAAATATATATTGGAAAGGTATCTGCTGCAAATCTATCTGAAATTTATCGAAATCAATATTATGAAAATTTCTAACATATTTGAAAATAGGTTCGGTTTTCTTGACAGTCACCTTAACATCGCAGAATACTAAATCATGATCTGAAAAACTACAATCAACAACATCAGAATTTAAAATAATATCATCTTCTAAGGTGGTAATGATAACGTCAATCAAAGAAAGCGTGGTTGTTGTTCTGGTAGGTTTACAAATTAGTTGACGATCCTCAAAGCCTTCTAAAATGTCATTCAAAAGCATACTTGCGGAGCTTTCCTGATTTAAGAAATTTATATTAAAATCCTCACAAACAAGTACTTGATCACAGATTTCAAAGCAATGACTCAATACTTCCTCAAATTCGTTTAAGAAAATTACATAATTAGAATCAGGTGGATTGTATATGGTATCAATAATTAATTTTCGCGGTAAATTTAACATAAACCACAATACCAACTCCACCACCCCTTCGATTTTCTCGATCACATCTCAGAAAGGTAAATCCATTAATTTCAACAGATTCTGTAGAGATAGATTCATTTAACCATGACTCAGAAATACACAAAATACTATTCAACAATTTGTTTAAGATGTTAACATATCGAATTATTTTTTAAATTTTCAGCAATTGTGTTAATTTCTCCACCTCCACTTTATACAATACTGTGTAAAATCTCACTTTGTCATATCTCTCTGTGTAATTCATTTCTGATTGTTTCAATTTTGTAGTCAACTGCAAAATGTTGTTGAGAGAAAAGTGCATCTAAATAGAACATTTTCTATGCACGAAACGGGCGTACTTTATAAAAGAGACTTGCGCTATTGACAAAACGGATGACTGCCGCAGTCATCAATTTAGGGCAAAGCAAACCGGCATAATTTAGGCGTTTTGAGAATTTCGCTTTTAAAATATTACCACCGCAGGAATTCGAAATAATTACGAAGAAATAATTAATAACATAACCGGAACGTACCGTTCCATTTGTTATTTACTCGAATAGTGGCTTGATTAATTGCTTTCGCGAATAAACGTTCCCAGGGTAAGCTGGAAAATTTAAGATATTTCTTGTATTTTTCATCGCGTTTATAAATGGAATTTCATTTATAATGATATCAAAATACTTCGGCGTCATTGAAGTTTTATTTTCGACGGGGATTAATCAGTCATACACATCACAGAACGTAGAAAAATAGTTTTAATTAATTAGTATACGCTTTTGTTAATAGAAATTTTAAATTAGTGGAATAAGATTATGATAAGAAAAGTGATTCTGGTGTAACTTATGGGTTCATCTGCCATAAGAAAAGGAAAATTAGCCACTTAAAATATGAAAACCACCGGCAAATGAAGATGTTTCAACATAATATCCTGGTATATAGCATCATAAACGCAATGAGTATATTTTCTCGGAATTATACGAATTACTCTGCTTATAAAATTTATGTCTCGCCCTCTTCGTGCCTTTACCTTTCAGCCGCGGTTTCCCAGTTATCTTTTGCTACGCAAATTTTCCTTTATTATTTCCGACCTTTGAAAATATGTTGTCTTAGCGTTTAGCTACCCCACAAAGGAACGCATTATTTTGTTGTGAACACTTTACTTTGGAACCTTTCATCCTTTCACAATGACCCTTAACGTTACGTCTACTGCATTAGCAGTTTATTATTTTAAAGAAAACTGGAATAAAGAAATTAATATTTGTAAATAATTTTTAATGGGCAAATAAAAAAACAGTTCTAAAGCAAACATTCACCGCAGTTGGTAGACGTATACTTGTAATGAAAAAGTCAATCAATTCCTTCCCAATAGACGAAACGTAAATAAGTGTGAACTAACATCTTTAGGATAATATTTTTACTTTTTTGTATTAAATGAGGTGATGGCTTTCACCAGTGCAGATAGAATATTTTACTGTTTAGTGTAACTTATCTCCTACTTATTGAAGTAACAAATTATGAATAAAATGTTTACTGTACGGCATTAAATAGAAGTTGAGCTTATCCTTATTGGAGTAAAATTATTTCACCTTTTTTAACATTTACTTTTAAACGCATTTTAACCGGAAAAAGATGATAATAATAACACTAAATTAGTTAGACATTATAACTTTTCCGGCAAAACTTTTTCCATATTGTAACATCGATTAAAAGGATAACAATTTATTCCAGAAATTTTTACGTGTTTATGGGATACTGATCGATCATTTATAAACCCATAGTAAAATATGTGTGATAAAAATAAATACACCAAAGGACTTATAACGTTGGAATGTACCTACCTTATATTTAGAATCGCCTCGGAGAAAAAAGCTACCTTTCAAAATGAATGGATGCCTATCTACCGCAAGGTTCATTCATAAATTCATCGAGCAGAGTCTTCATTGGCGCGCTTAATGGTAATAACGCACTCACTTTCACTCACTTTTCGAGCAGCTTCTCGGGCTCTGTTGATTTTTAAATTCAGTCAAGTGATTTCTGAACTTATTTTCGACGTATTACGAACCGTCACCACTTCGTTAGCATGCAATCAATTATATTAAAGACCTCTGTTTTCTTTAGCAATGGAACGCACAAAAGAAAGAAGTGGATCTGCTCCTGAATCTGTCCTGTTTGAGTTTCTGAAGTACTTGAATGTTACTTTCTGTTTAATTTATCAGGTGATACACAAACATGTTTCCTAAATCAAATTAATTACTTTTTGCTTCACAATTTCGGTTTTGAAATAATCAATTTTGCTTCTGGCAGCACGAGAATATCTAGATCCGGCCCTGTGAACGTATATTCTGAAAACAGACGCTGCAGGACGTAGTTGCACTCGCTAACTTCTAAAATGCAATTATAGGCTCCTCGTTTAAACCCTGGAGCGAGTAGATGGCGACAAACAGGACATAATTAAACTTATGAATATAGGACGAAGGCCGGTGGTATCTTGAGAGGCGATCTCTGCGCAAAACATTGAGCGGGCGAGAGGATATCGCATATTATGGACCACAAAAATCGCTGCGCTTTGAACGTGATTAATTAAAATTTTATTTAATATTAAATTAATATAGCTTTACTTACACCCTTGGATGGTATTACTTGTAACTTCTAGAAAAAAAAATTACACTGAGCTTTTTTTAGTGGACATATTTATGATGGCGTATCAATGCGTGCTGAATAATAATTACAATCGTTTCTTTCTTTTTTTTATAACTAAGAAACCAAAGAATTTTTTTTCAATGACGTACATTTTCTGTCTGCCTGTGTTTCTATCACGCATGGAAATAATTACGCAGCGGATGTTTCACGCCATCTCGAGCCTTAAGAACCAGTTATAAAACATCTCAGGTAAAGCTAAGGTTTCACGTATAACCGGTCTATCAAAAGCGGTTGCCATATTTTCTTCTGTTCTACTTACATACGCTCACATGATTTCGAGACATTCAAGGACTTTACATGTACATATTTGAAAAAATATTCGCTAGAGAAGTAAACGTAAAAGCAACTATTGGGTCGAAACTTTTGCGCAATTGTTGACTTATAAATTTATTTTATATTTGCGTCTTCCTTCTTCAATACCAAGATAATACCAAGAAGCTGGATTTCACAAAAGTCTCTTTTATATTAACATTTTGTATCGATTTCCGAATGCAACTACCATCCACATTTTGAAATAAAATTGTTAGTAACTTGTACCACTAAGCCGTAAAATATAGTTTTTATCTGCGTAATTAGATGTTTACATGCATTTGTGCAATTACGTCGACGGATATGGACAATAATATTACAACAGGCCGTAAAATGGTGTTAAAACATTGTCACAATGTATAAGCATTTTCGTTCCTGAATGGGCATCAATTGATTTTATTCGCGGCAGCATATTGTGTGCAACTTCATTCTAAACCTGAAAGTTTTTATTGATCGAGCTGGTATCGGTGCTCAAATGAGTATCTATTATTGAAGGCAGTTTTTATTTGAACCGGTTAGACAGCTTTCACGCCGATGTCTCTCTTAAAACACTCACTGAATTATAAATTAAGACCGTTTGCTCGGTAAAAATCCCAACAAGAGTTAGCGCGGATATGTATACTCAACAACTTCTTAAAACTACAAATAATGTTCACTTTACAGGAAGTTCAATAAAGTCCGCCTACACGTTCACAGCTCTGCTAATATAATTAAACCGTTAGACTTAAGAGTCTTCAAGAGAAGTGCAACAAATTAATTCTGTAATCAATATATTAATTACTATGTGTGCAAATATGTTTTGAATGACTACATGTTACATGACATTACTTAATGCTTAGCTGATTTCAAGAAGAACTAAATTTTTCTAGAAATTTATATGGTGGATAATAACAAAAATATTTGAAAGCGTATAAGGGCGGCTTAAAATATGAATAAATAAGTGACCAGTAAATCGAGTTGAAGAATGTCAAACTGCTGCCATTTTCGAGTCTGTGACAGGTTAATCTGCTCGATAGCCGTGTGCATACATCTGGGTGGATTATACGATTTTGTTTGCAGTCTGTCTTTATGCCATATTTACCGTACGGTAATTTAAAGTATAATTGATAAGCTGTGCCCCGACGTTTAAAAAATCGACGAGGATTTTGCACGCACGACCTTAATTCGAATTATTTTTGAAGCACGTACGCGAGTGGATGAGTACATACATACAAATATTCAAAAAGAAGTTTGTGAAATTCTCGTTTGAATTGACTCTTGTTATGTAAATAAATAGAACGTTGGGGTTGGCTTCCTCCTCGGGGACTCGGAAGGTTGTGTTAGGATTTGGGTCTGAAATAATAGCACAATAATATCACAAGAGGTAGGAAAAATAATAATTCATTACAATTAGTATGTTTAGTAAAATATTGCTACGGAAACTATGTGGTATTAAGAAGATTAAAAAGTGGAGAAAAAAAACTTTCCATCACCAAGGTGTCTGAGGCCTGCCGGAGGAGATAATTTTTAATAACTGCATAAAGTTAAACTAGGATATAAAGGAAGACTAGGAGCAACAGAAAGACTTCCAATAATTAAATATTAATATTGGACAAAAAAAGAAGAAGTAGTAATCCCTATTTTAATATGGTCTGGAATTCTAAACACTGATTAAAGACGAGGTTCCTAAAAAAATAGAAGAAAAAGATGATCAACGAAATTAAAAACAAGACGATACAAAGGCTAATAGTTTGACCATGAAATATGAAGCAAAAAAGAGCGATAAGAATCGTAAGAAGACGAAGGAAAATGCAGTAACGGAAAGAAGAGGTAGTAAATAAGAAGAGACTTAAAATTAAAAGAGGAAAAAGTGGAAAGAAAATACACAAACTGACTTATGACATAACATAAGATAAACCAGAAAAGTAAGAAATGTAATTAAATATTTTCTAAATGAAAAAAATATTGTATATTTTCCTGAACTTAAGAAGTACTTATACCATAAACTGGAATCAAAATATAAATATTGGACGCATTTCTTCATAAACTGTTGAAGCTGTTGGAAACTAAACTCCACGTCGAATTAAAATTTGTTAATTTCTTCTGACAACCAAAATCTTTTTCCAAACAGTAACTACTTAATTTCATCCCTATTTTCTGACAACGCAATTGGTTCTCTGGCCGCTATTCTTGGATTCGATTCCTCTGGATATAATTCTACTCTATTCTTCAGTGACCGATGGTAAAAGTGAAGTGTGTTTTACTTTAATCTTATTCTAATGAAATTACTTGCTCTTTCTGTGAATCAAGTCAATTTTTTTCTTTTTATTTCGTTTTGTGAAGCACGTTTGAAAGCAGTACCTATTGTAATAAGGGCGAACAGAGTTTCGCAAATTTGAACCTCGAAAAGTGGGCAAATATTTGGAGAAAAAAATACAAGTAGAACTCATGCATTCTCAAGGTATGTACTTAGGATGAGGATACATTTAAAGAAGACATTTACATACGAAGATTATTTTCAGATGCACACATAAAAATGTGGAATTAATT
The DNA here is from genome assembly GCA_039766575.1 of Serrognathus titanus. NCBI lineage: Eukaryota > Metazoa > Arthropoda > Insecta > Coleoptera > Lucanidae > Serrognathus > Serrognathus titanus. Next base: position 6,550,318 of record CM077911.1, read on the forward strand.
CTAACTCCTTTTCGGTGTTCCAGGGTTGTGACGATTTAAATCAGTAAATTTAAAAAATCAGTTCATTTAAATCATGATTTAAATCAAATCGTGTAAAAAAAAACTGATAATCTAAATAATTCAAACTTCACAAAATTCAAATAAAAAAACAATTTGTTTAATGTTAAATTATCTACATATCTAAAACTACCTGCTTAAAAAGAATATGTAGGTAAACTAAACTTAAATTTAAAAAGAAAATAAAACATGGTTCAGGTACTTAAAAAGAGACATTTTAAGTTAACTTTTTAATTATAGTGTTTATAAACTAATTTAGCAGCTTTCTCAGTCCCTAAGCGATTTCTAATTTTAGAATGAACTAAACCAAACGTTGAAAATATCCTTTCAACGGAGGCTGAAGAAGCTGCAGCATATAATAATTGTTTGATAATTGGGAATAACTTATCAATAACCTCAATATTCCGTTGAGATTTCCACCATTCCAATGGATTTGTGCTTTTAAGAATTTCTTCGTGAAACATTATTTCGACAAATGGATTGGATTTAGCCAGAAATTTAATAATCAATGGTAGTAAACCAGTGTTGGGGTATAAATCATTTGCAGCATTTAAAGCACAATTTTTTTCATTTTCTGTTAATGTATGCTCCCTTTTCGTAGGGTCCACAAGGAAAGCTAGCAATAGTATGGAGTGATACTCTGTTCATAGCGATGTCTAAATTTTTGCATTTGGCTTAGAGTAAATTCAGTTTCCTCAAAATGTGATTCTAGAGTTTTAATTGTTCTACGACGTCTGATAGAATTGCATTGTTTCTTTGAAGCCTATCAATTGCAACAGATATCGGATTTAGTATTGTTAAGAAATCTTCAGCTGTTCTTTTCAAATGAATATTCGAAATTTTCTCCCTTATTATACTGTCGATTTCATTTTTATGTTCCTCACTAATTTTAAAAAGTTTGGGCCATGCTTCAACAAAACCATGTAACAGTCAGCAAATGATTTCAATCTTACGTCACTAGATAAAATAAGCTTTTTTCCTCCTTTCGCGTATGTCGCTGAAGCAAAATGATTGTTTCGGAAGTATTTTAAAATGAACGTAACATGTTCCTTAAGTTCAGTAATTTCCAGGTCCTTATATGACAAGTTTAAGATGTGTGGAGCACAACCATATGTAATAACATTTAATTCTGTCGACTGTTTGATCTGATTTCTCATTGCATTCATATTAGCAGCATTATCTGTTACAAAACTGCTTACTGCACAGCGATATTCAGTCTTTATCATTTTAATTAAATTTATTGTAAGTTCTATTAAATATACAGATGTATGTGGATTTCCAGACATATCTATTGTGTCTACTAAAAAGGAGGACCCGTTTTCTGTAGTGACTGTTGCACATATGATTGGTTCGTTATGGACATTGGACCATCCATCCAATGACAGACAAACCGAATTTCCCGATAAATTTTTAAAACATGTACTTTTCTCTTTATTGTACACTTCATTTAGCAGTCGGTTAGACACATGATATCCAGAGGGTGATATACATCCAGGCCGTAAAAGCGCTCAACACATGTGAAGTTGCTATTTGTTGCATAAATAGCCCTACTAATTTGTTTATCTATTTCCTCTTTACTAGACTTCGTTGTATGCATGACAAAAGAAGATAAAGACCCAAAACTAGAATTAGATGCCTTTCATTTTTTAAGAAGCTATGAGCAATGGGGCACTATCCAAACTGTCCTCTTCTAATGTCTTCGATTGTACATTTGCCACTATTCCTGCAGAGGCACTTCCATTATCTGTTTTTGTTTCTTTTTCTATATATATGAAAGTGCAAGGTGGCCCAACCTTGTTTACTGCTACGTTACACATAAGTTATTTCATTTGCAAGTTTGAACAAGACGTATCTTAGTCGTTATTGTTATTTTCAATTATTCGTTATTGTTAATGTCAATTACTGCATTTTCTATGTAAAAAGATAATAAAAATTTTAAAAATCAATAAAATTCAAAAAATCGTGATTGTTTAAGAAAAAATCGTGATTCTTTTGTTTTTTTTTAATCATGATTTTTATCAACCCTGCGATGTTCCTCGCGTCCATTTGTTTCTAGTGTTAGGACGTTTCACTTTAAAAAGTGTTCATGTTGTCTTCAAAAGTGGCATTTTAATTCTTGCGCTAGTTATTTCTATCTTTCATGGAGATAACATTATCCGGGAAAAGAGAGAAACTTAACTTCTCAGATAGTAGTTTGTATACCTAAAGGAATTAGTATTATCCAGAAAATGAAAGGCTCGTTACCGTTGGGGCAGTCACTTGTATCTTAACTTGTACTTTAACTACTCCAAAGAGAAGAATGCACTTTTTTAACGTTGCATTTTTTATCCCTTGTTCTTTTGTGTGGAAATTATTGAGTTCCTTGTTGTACTAGAATGTTAAGCTTTCCTGGAAGAAAGATGTTTGTAACGCCTTGCCAATATTCTCCGATAAATAAAACTCATATCATTTATGGTGCCATTTGTTCTTATATTAATATTTTTTACCCAATTTTTGTGGTTATTATATTTAATCCGTAAGTAAAATGACGGTTCACCGCAAATTAGTAGGCATGTACTGATCATATTTTGTAATAAGAATGTCAATCGATCCCTTTTATCGTACATCAGAATTTATCAATAGACGAAAAGTAAATAAGTGCGAACTAACACCCATAGGATAATATTTTTTCTTTTTGGATTAAATACGGTGATGACTTTCACCAACGCAGTTAGAATATTTTACTATTTAGTGTCACTTATCTTCTTATTGAATTAACGAATTATGGATAATATGTTTACTGTACGGTGTTAAACAGGAGTTGAACTTATCCCTTATTCTTATTGGAGTAAAATTTTTTTTTTGGTGCGAACTAATTAATTACTAGAACAAGAAAGGTAATAATACTTAATAGCATGTAAATGTCAAATGCAGTAGTCCATGAAGAAACTCTATGTTCAAAGTAACAAAAGTTTAGGATATTTTCATTCAGAAATATAATTTCCTGGAATACTCAGAAAATTTTAAAACCAAAATAAAAAGGGGTGAGCAATGTAGAATTACTTTGAACGAGTCAAAAAAATTCTAACCGTGTAAAAACAAGTGAAATGCTTTATTACATAAGTAACTAAAGGCTCCATCTGGCGTAGTGCTTTTATACTTAATCAAAGCTTTGTCTGCGAACGTAATCTTTCGATCTTTACTTCAATTTGTCATGAGCAGTTTGACCTACCATCTAACAGTACGAACTTACAAAAACCGGCCGAACTAATTACACTAATTAATCCAGGACCGAGTTCACCCTTTGCAAGAGAGCTCCAACAATCTCACTAACAGTGTACAACATTGCTACTTGATCCGCACATAAGAAGGTTGTTTCTGATTCCATATAATTACGGCGACGTCGCACGCTCTCACTTCCACATGATTGATCGCGAACGGCTCTGTCTTTGTCAGGTGGAATTCTGGGAGGGAACTTGTCCTCAGTGTATTGTCGGCAGCCGACCTGTACACTACTCGGTGTCAGTAGTCACTGCGCCACTGTTGTGTGTACGTCGTGTCTTTCCGGGCACCGGAACGCGAGAGCTTTCGCCCCGGATAATTGCTAAAGGATTATTTTTTTCGCGAAAGCTCGCCGAATATTAATTAATTCCACGAACCCAAATCGAATGCTTGCTTCGACTTCGTGCCATTTCATGCACCGAGGGACGGACGAGTTGAAAAGGATTCGCGAGCTTTTTAATTAACACGAACTTAAATAGTACGCAAAAAAATGTGCAGAACATAAACAAGCCTCTTTCTAATTTAGTGAAACTGAAACAGGATTAAGTAGTGTGCTTGAATTATATTTAAGTGGTTTAAAGGAATTTGTTGTGATTAAATCGGGTGGTGGATTAAATACTTATGTAGATTCTTGTGCCTTTTTCTTCCTTTTTTTTTGGAAGTTGCTGTGTTAATGCCTTGTGTGGGACGTCGCAGGAAACAGGATTATTTTTGAACTGTGAGTAAACCTAAAGAATTAAATTCGTTTGAAAAACGAGAGCGTGTGGGTATCTCGTTTCTTCAGGAAAAGCTCATCATCATTTCATGTAAGGCTAGGCTAGTATTACAAGTGACAATAAAAATACGTCCTCGCTGGTTAATATTTCTTAAAGTGCAAAATTACATGCTTCTGACTCTTTTCTTTTTGCTGAGCGGCTATTATTTATAGATATATATTTCGTGTTAATTAAGATCAGTTTATAGAGCTTTTAAAGACGCGAGTTTTTCTTTGGCCATTTTCACCAACTTCAAGAAATTTTCATTTAAAACAATACCATTTTGCAACATGCATTGATTCGGATCTCGATTTAAAGAAATATTGTTTACTTTTCAAATCTGGAATTTTTCGTAAACAGTAAAGTTCCTAAAATTGTACTACGTGTAAACTATGTTGTAATGTTTCAAGACAGAGGATGTTATTTACCAGACGAGTGCATAGCATTCCTTGCGGAACATCATAAATAAGCAAAATGTTATAAATTTTTCGTTCTGGAACGATTCAATTTGCAATTCAACTGATCGTTCAATTAAAAAAAAAAAAACAGAACAACGAATAAAAATTCAGTAATTACAAAGATGTGATTGTTGAAATATGGGAAAAAAATTGTAACTGGCTTTGCTAATTAACAGAGGCTTAATAACTTAGTGATTTTTTTTTTAATTACTTAATAAGATTATCTGAAGTGTTATGCCTGTGAAATCTGATATTCTAATCATGCTTGAATTTAATCACTCGTTAAACTTGTTTTTAAAGGCACTTCAAGGAAGTCTTTAATTAATTCGTCGAATTAAATCAAGCTTAATTATTTAATATGGCCAGAGCTTAAATTACACCATTGCTCTGTAATTATTGCTAGTTCCTTAGAAAAGTTCGCAGTTTCATGTTCAAGTACATCATGCAAGGTAGAAAATATACAGGGTGTCCCATGACCTAACATCCACAGTCCACAGCTTAAAAGCATGTTGCTGAGGCCATTTTAAGTGAAAAATGTCATGAACGTATGAACTCAATCGTAACGGATATGCAAGCATTTTTAATTTAAAAATTTTGGAAGCGGAAATACACTAAAAATAGTATTTATTTATTTAATAAATTGGAAGAGGGGAAGAGGTCACCTGTCCTAAATCCTCTTTACTACTTCCTACGGGACATCAAAAGCCTCGTTTAAGCCAAAGATTATGACACTAGAGAAGAGCTTTAATTATGAAAGCTGCAGGCACTATTCGTGCTGATCGCAATTCTCTTGGAAGCCTCTTCAATTACATCAGGAGAGCTAAAATGTGTACAAAAAAATTAGGTGGATACTTTGAGCAACCTCTGTCGTAATAGACTCCATTTTACTACCAAATTAACTCTTTCCTTAATACATTTATCGTTATTTTGATTAATTTTTTTAAAAATTAACTCTTGTTTCTAACTCTTTTTACTTTAAATTGGCGACGACTAAATTTACAGCACATGTTCATTAGACATTTTTTTGATTTTACTAATATGTATTATTTCGGTTCCTTCTAAATCCAATTTTCGTCTAAGTTCGATGAATTTCTGTATCCTCTCTTGAATTTCTTGTTTAAACTTGGGCGAAAATACTTTCTTTTCCTAATTCTTTTCTGAAAAGCTTCAATTCATAGCTTCTTAATAAAAAGCAAGTTATAGAAAAAAAGCAAGTAATCTAAACATAGTAGATAAACGATGCATGTAATAAAATGCAATGTTGAGTGAAATTTATTTTGGTCGTGCATGTTTCGCTTTGTTCTGTTCTTAAATTTAACTTTAAAATTTAAATTCCGGAGAGCAAGTCTTGCATACCACTTCCTCGTTTATTTACTGCACAATTCCTTGCATACTCTTAGCTTCAGATTCGATTAAATTGATCAGATATCGTCGCTTCTGCCTTCTTTTAATACATCTTTGGATCTACGTGCAAGAAATTTTCTCCTAAACGTCTACCATATTCTAAAGTTTAGAAATCGGATATTAAACGTGTTAAAGGTTTGTTTGCAAAAAAAAATTGATGAACCGTGTATGCTACAGACCGTGTCAGAGTATTTGAAACTATAAAATCGAGTGTAAGTCATTAAGCTTTACAAATCGCCATCCCTTAATAACTGACCATCATAGCACGTTAAGTATATTTTATGGGTTTCAAATATCGTGATGTTTCTTTGTACTATACTTTTATTTATCATGTATCCTGATGGCACTTTAATTTTGTTCAAGTTTCTTAATTTAAGGTAATTAATTTTTCGGGTTCTCTTCGTTTTCGATTAAATTAGATTATCTTTGAATAAAACAGATCTATACATTCTGAGTGTGCTGCCATAGCAGCTTAAAGAGAACGACAATCAATTAAACTGTGCTAAATTCAACTTTATAGCACACGGAATAAACTGACCAAAGCTTTTTTTTATAATGTGCATGTGGAAAGTATAATTTGGATTACAATTTCGGTACCCTTTTCTAAAAACTCTTCATAATCAAGAACTAAGATATTAAAAAGGCAAACTCAAATAATTAACACAGAAATGAAAGTCTTGAAAATCTCAAAGCTATTAGATTCTTTTTTGTGCTTCGTCAAAGCCTCTAATCCCTCGACCCACCTCCGTGCATTGATACGTTTATTTAATTTAAATAACCAAGGAAATTATTGAAGCGTTGAAGGCCAGCGAACCCGCCAACAATAAAATTCTTAAGAAGCGTCCGTTATTATAACTTTGACGGAGCCTCTCTCCATTATTAGTCCTCCGAAAAATTCTTTATTACACGCTTCGCTCATTTACGACCAAGAGGCCCAGCAATCGGTGAAATTTTACGGCGACGGAATCGATCAGCGTGAAGCGAACGTGTTTTCCAGAATCCGATCGACAGATACTTTCGTGAACACTTCGTTAAGAAAATTTTGTAAATGAGAGCTTTTTTTTTTATAAATCACTATGAGGATGTCTGAGGAAGAAAAATGTATCCGTTCACTTTCAGGCATCTTTCTAAAAGATAAAAAAAATAATTTTTTAATTAGCATTGATTTTAACTTTAACTTATTTGATTTTCAAATCATAAAATTATTCGATGGAGAAAACAATAAAAGCAAAACACACATCAATTGAAACCCAATTAAAAATTAATTGGCAGTTTTTTAAATTTAACTTAAAAGATGGGGAAACAAGAAACTATTATTCATAAATTTATCAAAATAGCGAATGCACTGAACTATAGCTTTGTATCTCTAATACACTGCTCAACAATTGAACTGGATATTTACAATGATTTATTTATTCTTTTACGTGGAAATTAAAAAAACAAATGGGGATTCATGTGATACAAATTTATTCATTGATGGATTCTACGATACAATTAAAAAAATCAAAATTTAAAAAAAATTGTATAAATGGGGGAAAAATAACAATTTACAAAGTTCTTTTATTGATAAATTAAAGAAAATTAATACCGTGTGGCCCTACCCCTTGTTCGCCTTAATGCTGTTACACTTTTGGAAAGACTCATTATCAAATTATTGATGAAGTCCTGAGGTATGTCTTCCAAATTGGTTGCGATGCCCTAGACCAGGGTTGCGACGATTTAAATCAGTTGATTTAAATCATGATTTAAATCAACTGATTTCTTTTAATTTAAATCAGGATTTAAATCAAATCGTGTAAAAAAACTGATAATCTAAATAAATCAAACTTCAGAAAATTCAAATAAAAAGAACAATTTATTTATTGATGATTCTAGTATTTTTAATTGTTCTACGACGTCTGATAGAATTGCATCGTTTCTTTGAAGCCTATCAATTGCAACAGATATCGGATTCAGTACTGTTAAGAAATCTTCAGCTGTTCTTTTCAAATACATATTCGAAATTTTCTGCCTTACTATACTGTCGATTTCATTTTTATGTTCATCGCTAATTTTAAAAAGTTTGGGCCACGCTTCAACAAAACCATGTAAGCAGTCAGCAAGTAATTTCCATCTTACGTCACTAGGTAAAATAAGCTTTTTTCCTCCTTCTTTCGTGTATGTCACTGAAGCAAAATGATTGTTTCGGAAGTATTTTACAATGAACGTAACGTGTTCCTTAATTTCACTAATTTCCATGTCCTTACCTAACAAGTTTAAGATGTGTGGAGCACAGCCATATGTAATAACATTTAATTCTGTTGACTGTTTGATCTGATTTCTCATTGCATTCAATTAGCAGCATTATCTGCTGCTTACTGTACAGCAATATTCAGTCTTTAGCATTTTAATTAGGTTTATTGCAAGTTCTGTTAAATATGCAGATGTATGTGGATTTCCAGACGTGTCTATTGTGTCTACTAAAAATGAGGACCCATTTTCTGTAGTGACTGTTGCACTATAATTGGTTCGTTGTGGACATTGGACCACCCATCCATAAACAGACAAATCGAATTTCCCGATAAATTTTTAAAATATTTACTTTTTTCTTCATTGTACACTTCGCTTAGCAGTCGGTTAAACACATCATATCTAGAGGGTGGTATATATCCAGGCCGTAAAAGCGCAATTGTTATTGTTATTTTCAATTATTCGTTATTGTTAATGTCAATTACATTTTCTATGTAAAAAAATAAGAAAATCAATAAAAACAAATTCTTCACCTATTGCAGCAGCAAATGGCTCTATTATCGGCTCTATAACTCTTTTGATATCTTGTGGCAGTCAAGATTTCATTAATTAAGACCAGCAGGTCAGTGCAGCCATCAAAACATATGCCCCCCAAACACAAACTGATCCTCTGCCAGAAAGAGTGGTTGATGCAATTAAATTTTCATTATATCGTTGTCCCCTTTCTCTCCATACCATCACATGTGTCCAAACGAAATCTCGATTCGTCGGTAAAGGGGCATTCCCTCCGATTTTGAAAATTACATTGATAACGTTCTATCGCCCAACGGTATCTACTTGATCTGCCGTCAATCGTAGCGCAAATTACGTTCTTCTGACAGTTTGTCAAGAAATTACTCTTCCAGAGGTTTGCCTGAAGAAGCTGTTACTTTTTGAAGCTGTGAATATATTCAATTCCTTTTGCAGTCAACGATCTTGGGCATGAGTTGTGACTCCCTCTCAACCTCTGCAATGGGTATGCCCTGGAGACCTAGTTGCTACGTAGCGATTCTATGCTCGACTTACGACATTTTGCGACATATTCAGCCGGTTAGCGACTTCTTCCTGAGGTAAACCTTCACCGATCCAACATACTACTTGTTCAAGATGTTAAATGTTAAAAATAAGAGTAGTGACTTCTGTACAGGCAATTCTGTCTAACTTTTTGAAGCTAAATTCCTACATTTTTTGTTAAAGCACAAAACAATTAAAAAAAACTTGCAAAAAATATTCGCTATAAAACAGTATTGAGAGGCAGTACATAGTGCAAACCATTTTGAGTAGTGTAGAACCTGTTCTATTCTGGCAAGCGATTCTATAAGAACTCATTATGTATTTATTGCAATAAACAGAAATGTTGCTTTGCTTATTATTATAATAATTTAATAAGATATACAGGGTGCCCCATGCTACAACAGCCTTAATTTAAGAGCATGGTGCTGAGGTCGTTTTAACTTAAAAATGTCTTGTGAACATGTGTCCAAAACTCATTCGTCACGGATATAAGAATTTTTAATTCTACAAGTTTGTAAGCGAATATACGCTAAGAATAGTGTTCATTTAATTAGATTAGAAGAGGGAAGAAAGGTCACCTGATCTAAATCTTCTTGACTACTTCCTTTAGGGAGATCTGAAAAGCCTCGTTTAAGCCAAAAACTATGGCACTAGAGAAGAGCTTATTGTTAGAATGAAAAACGCTTCAAGGCACTATTCGTGCTGATCACAATACTCTTGGAAGAGTTAAGAATTAAGTGGACACTTTGAGCAACTTCTATCGTAATAGACTCAACTTTAATACCAAATTAACTCTTTCCTTGGTACGTTTTATTAAATTTAAAATTTAAAAAAAGTAACTCTCCTTTTTCTCTGACTTTTTACGTAAAATTGCCGACGTGTAAGTTTACAGCACGTGTGCATTAGAATTCGGTTTTTAAAAATAAATATTTTGTTTATTTTCTGGTAGGGCCTTCTGTACACAGAAATTTTGCACGAAACACAATTTGTACACTTTTTCACCTCCGAGAAAGAGTAAACACGTAACATTCCATAAAGATACTCTTTGTATACGTTTACAACATTGTATAAAGCGGAAAATATTTACAATTTTTCCCGAATTGCAAATTACACACGACTGTTTATATTTACAGTTACCGATTACATAGCACCATAATTTGTACATCTTTCATTACGTGTTTCTGCGCGAAGGAAGAGAATATAAAGGTTATTTATTTATTCAGTTTGAAATTAAAATAAGCTCCAGCCAAATAAAATATCGCAATTTACTCCGATTTAACGAAGTACACATAAAGTGACGAAGTTTAATTCGGTCCCAAAATCTAACTTAATTTAATTTTCTGGTCTGCTCACCACGCGAGATGAGTAGATTATTCTCTCTGAAAGTATTTTGTATTGAATTTCCGAACGGATCGGTGCGATTTTTGTTCGAATTTATGCGTTGCACGTTAATAATTATATTTCAATTTATTCATCATGCAGTCAGTTAATTATCGCGCAAAATTTACGTGCACGTCGTGCTTTTGAAGTTGTATGGATAGATAGAGTTCAAACAACTATATCCAATGTTTTGTGAAGGGGTCCGCATGAATAACAATAATATACAAAACCTAAACTCATAATAATGTACTGGAAATTTATTAGCATATTTATGAGGCCAACTTTATATACTATAATGTAATCATATTCACAATTTTATGTGATAATTTCAACCATACTTTTATTAACGATCTACACGCGTGACGTACCTACTTGCTGCCTCCACACGAAAATTTAGATCAAAGATATGCATCTTATTTTCGGCACAAAGAAAGTATTTGCACGTAAAATCCCACCAGTTTTTTTTTTGTTATATTATCTTGTTCGTTTGGGAATTTAATGGAGCATATAATATTTATAGTTTTAAACACATTTTTCCTGTACGTGTCATGTGAAGCTTAACACGTCTGGCATGTTTACATTTTCATTTTATTCCAGATCAATAAATATATCGAAATCGCATTGTTGTTCCAAACACTTTCAAAATCTATTGTCTCTCGGTAAACAGGGCCATAAATCTTTTTTAAAAAATAACAAACAGAACGCACATTTTTAGAGGAAACTAATTCGAAACTCTCCTCAAACACGTCAAGCAACGGGACGCAAATTGCGAAACGAAGGAAGAAAAATTCGCGTCATTTTTTCTCCTTATCTCTTTTCCAATTTCGAAATATAATGGAATTTTGCACTTTACGTCTTCCTCCCCCCCTAGCTCGTGAAACTAAAACGTATGAATATAACTAAGGGAATAAATGGCATCCGTAAACCACTTAACCCCATTGTATATATTGGAAACTCCGTGTATTCAGTTCAGAGTTTCCGAGTATATTTGCGGTTGCATAGCTACTGAGATTTTAGTCCCTTGTAAGGTGCCGTATTTCATAAATTAATAATGGCCTCGAAATGGTTGTAATCTTGGACTTCATGAAGCTCTCCAGCGGCGCTAGCTCATCTTGTAATACTGTTACAAACGGAATATAAAATTTCGATCACGCCTACGATTACTAGGTAACCCACGCAAGTTTCGAAATTTTATTAAATTCCTTTCGATTCTTTTTAATGCTTGTATCTGATTACATCTGCTTGACATCTGAACTTTTCATATTACGAGTATAAATTATTTCCAAATAAAAACAAGTAATTAAAAGTTATCGGTATTGGAAAATTCGTGTGAATTCTTTTATGATTCTACTCACCAGAATACATAGTAACTATATAGTGCAAACGATTATTTATTGAGTAAGTAATTTTAAATGCAGTGAAAAATGATTTACGAACGCACTGTTTATAAAGAACTTAAGAGAAAATATGAACGGTAATATCTTAACCCGGAGTCGTAACCGTTCCCCCGTATATTTTGATTTACAGATTAAAAACCAACAAATAATATTTCTGCGTCCGTACTCCACGAAATTATTTCCAGAAATGTATATTAAAAGTTGGAAAAGAGAATTAATTTTTCTAGCGTACCACGAACGAAGGGAATATTTATTTCCCTTTTGCACGCAAGATACAACTGCATTGTGAAATAAATTTTTAAGTACGACAAGATTTCATGGCTGAAGTGATATAATGCCCCCTCACTACAACAGGAAAAGGAGTTTTTTCCTTTACATTTAACAGTATCTAAAGTAATTAAGTAATTTACATGCCATTAATTAATTAATATACGTGTTTGCGTTTCACATCCTCTTCATAATTTTCATGTTTGTTAGCGAAACTAAGCGAACGTTATTTTAAAATATGTCCACATCCACCTTATCTCACGACGTGAGGTATAAATCACGGTTTATTTTTTTTTACTGCATACTCTGTTTCTTTTTTCTTTTATTTATTACTACATTATACTTAGGCTGATGTTAACGTAAGCTTCCGAATCCTTTATTGATCACTGTCATCTGAATAGAAACAATCTTCTAATCGGATAGCTTTCATATAGAAATAAGTTAATCTTCAGGCAACTGGTATCATTGAAGTTCGTCAGAAACATATTACACGCAGCGTTTCGGTATTAGTCGTGTTAATACTGTGCGCTTGGAGTCCTTCAATTTACAACGTTTAACAAGGGAACTGTTTTTCTTGTTTTGGGTTATAAATTGCTTCTATTGCTGGCGTTAATCCGAACGCGAGAAAACAGTGTGTTTCTCCGAAGCTTAAGCGGGCTAACGCTTTGCTTATACATTGTATTTTTAGTATCCGTGCCTAAACTACTCCAATTACAATTCTTTTTATGCCAAAGATACATTGTTTTAAAATCCAAATTATTTCTTTAATTTTTGGCCTAATAATTTAATTCATTTGTTTGGTTTTAACACTTGTCTGTACCCCCTCATCCTCATGCTGAGCAAATTGTAAAGGAGGAGATTAAACATCCCTCTATAATATTCGTCGTGCGGGCTTCATACATTTTGTAAATTTTAATCAGCTGCGGAAACTTTTAATGCCACATAGTCAGGCATTATATTCTTCATCGATTTTCATTTACTTCGACCTGGGTATAATGTAATAACACGCCATATATAGACGGCTTGTCGCGAACGTAGGGCTAAAAGCTAAAACCGGGTAGCATGCCGCCGGCTATTGATAATCCGGTACAGGCCTGATGTTTCAGAAGTAATGTGTTTATACCGGGGCTACTGTTTAAAACGAGCTTCGGGTGACGGACACGCATCGCGGCGAACGTATTTAACCGTTTCCGATCACGCTTTCGCAAATAAGGCATAAATTACCTTTTCAATTGTGCGTTTCACACTACAACGTATTTTACGAGGGCGTTATTTAACTTTACCGCGGGATTTTTAATTGATTTTATGAGTTGGCATTGCGCGTTACCAAGCCGCCCATATTTTCGATTAGATTATCTGCCGGATTTAAAGTTTAGTTTGTGTTAGCGAAACAGCGCTGTAAATTAATATAGTTACGTTAAATTACCGTAACAGTAAGCACGATTTACCGTACAAAGCTTGCGAATATAATTCCCATTCCATTGTGTTAACTAATTAATTTGATTTACAAATAATTGTAAATTTTGAGGAAAATCCAAAATTTGTATACCACAATGGTTTTTATTTCAATATAAAATTTAATGACACCAAAATGGATGAATTTATACAAGTTACATTTTGTATTATTGGAATAAGAACCCAACAAGTTATCTTAACACTGAAGTCAGTTCAGATTATAGATTTTGTCTTGAGTTAATGTTATTTGAAGAAGAGAAAGAATTGAAAAAATTAAATGCTACTGGATTACCTCACAGTCTGACTACCACCAGCATCGATTCACGCAGCTCCCCGCCTTTCGAAAGCATTTTCCAAACATTATGGAGTAGTTAAATTGCAAGTATTCACAATTGCTTGTGTGAATTCGTGGAGATTTTGTGGGTTATTTTTAAAAATCGTGTTTTTCAGATAAGGGAAAATAAAGTAATCCATGATTGTTAAATCTGGAGATCCCGCTGGAAAATCAACTAAACGATCATCATAAAATTCTCGCAGATGTGTCTAGCCAAATTCCTAGAATTTCACGTGCTTTATGAGGTGTTGCATTATCCTGTTGGAAAAAACCATACTGGATCTCATCATCATACAGACTATTGACAAAAAGCTGAAGCAATTCCTCACGATATCTTTGAGCATTTATTATTCCATCAAAAAATATTGGACTAAATATGCGCCTCCGAGATAAGCCATCCAAACTCCAATTTTTTCTGGATGAAGCGGATACTGAATAAATTCTTCAGGCTTTTCACTTGACGAAATTCTTATGTTTTGCTTGTTAACATATCCAGACAAATGACACCATGCTTCATCAGAAAAAAATTTAAGGTTCCATGCTTCGTTGTTGTTCAAGTTGTCTTGAAATCAGTGGCAATAGTTCAGTCGTCTAGGAATGTCTACTGGTAAAGGTTCTTGAACAGGAGGGGAATAAATTTAGTAAGATAAATTTGTTTCTTGGGCCAATCTTGCAATAGATTTTTTAGGATCTTGCTGCATTCGAACCCGAACGTCTTCTACTACTTCGGGAGGTCTTTTCGAAGGAGGACCACTTCGTAGTTTACGAGTAACTCCGGTTCGGAATGCAGAAACTGTAAGGTATATTTGTGCAGCATGATCATGGAATTCTAGAAATTTTGCTCTAAAATCCTCGATGGAAGCCGCAATAAAATATTTCCATTCACCATTTTCATCTTTTTCAGCATTTTTAAAATAGCTTTCGACAGGAAAAACTTTTTGCTCCAAAGAGAACATTTTTAAAAATAAAATTGAAAAAATTCGAATTATTTAACAATTTGATGATTTTAATCAAAAATTAAGTTATCTAATGTCAGGATTGCCAACAACCTTTGAAAAGTCATTGCTTACTTCAATTAAGAATTTTAAAAATGATCCAGTATTTCAGTCCCTGTGGTAGTTATTTCTAACTTTCAAGGACTATTATCCACGAAAGGAGAAAGACTCAACTTCTGAAGCAGTAGTTTGTATCGCTAAAGTGATTAGTACTATCCAGAAAGTTTCAAGCAATTCCATCCAGAAAATGAAAGAATTTTTACTGTTTATGGTAGTCACTTCTATCTTAACTTTTCTTTTAACTACTCCAAAGAGAAAAATGGATTCTCTTTAATATTGCATCTTCTATTCCTTCTTCTTTTGTGTGGAAATAATTGAATTCCTTATTGCACTAGAATATTAAGATTATCTGGAGGAAGTGGAACAAAGATGTTCAGGAATCCTTGCCAATATTTCTTGGTGAATAAATCTTGTATCATCGATGGTGTCATTTGTTATTATCACTACTTTTACCCACTTTTTGTTGGTACTACGAGGGATGTTTCCAAAGTTCTAGGAATTTGACTCCAGTTCAATGGTGTAAATCTTATAGGCCACGACTATTGGTCAGAGACATGTTTACGCAGCTATCCCTTGTAATATTGTTTAGTTTACTTCAGTTACTTGACTGATACACACGCAAATCCGTAACGCTGTTTTTGCAACTATGGAAGACGCGGCTAAATCACAAAGACCTATCATTTTCTTTCTGTTTAAAGAGGATGTGAAACCTTCAGAAATCGTTCAACGTCTGCAAGGGTATTTGGAGAATCTGCAGAATCGAAAAGCACTGTCTATCGGTGGGTTGATCGTTTTAAAGCTAACAGAACATAAGTAGAAGACGATCCGCGCAGTGGACGCCCGAGCACCTCTGTAAATGAAAGAAACGTTGGTGCCATAGAGAACCTACTCAAAGAAGAAAGGCGAATAACTATTAGGGAAATTTGTGTTAGTGTACGAATAGGTACACGACAGGTTAATGATATTTTACACGAACGTTTAGGTGTGAATAAGGTTTCAGCTCGCTGGGTACCAAGGCTGTTGGGACCGGAACAGAAACTCAACAGGTCTGACACATGCCGCCAACTTCAAGAGCTTTTAGCACGTTACGGAGACCAATTTTGAGAGCGGATAATAACCACTGATACTTTAATCCTGAGACAAAAAATCAGTCCAAAGAATGGTGCAAACCCGAAGAAGGGCACAGCTTAAAGCACGTGTCGTTCCGTCGATCGGAAAAGTAATGCTTACTGTATTCTGGGATTATGTTTGTGGATTATCTATCGAAAGATACGACAAAATTAACGCCGAATATTATTCCAATCTTTTATTTGGCCCATTGCGACAGGCATTTAGCAAGAAACGGCTTGGAAAGTTGCATAAGCGTCCGTCATTGCAACAGGATAATGCAAGACCTCATAGCGCACGAAGAACGAAGGATGTTCTAAATGAATTCACCAGATCTGGCTTCTAGTGATTATCATCTGTTCCCAAATTCGTGGTGTTCGATTTCAGAGCTTAAATGAGATAAAAGTTGCTATAAATAGATGGATTGAAGAGACTTCGAAAAAGTTCCTCGAGGACGGTTTAAAAAAATTAGTTTCACGTTGTGTTAAGTGTATTCAATTAAATGGAGATATTGATATATTGATATATTGAAAAACTACATTGTAATTTTGATGAAAATTGACAAAATAAAAAAAATATAGCCAAATTCCTAGAATTTTGGAAACATCCCACGTATATTTAATGCATGACGGTTGCATTCACAGCAGTTCGTAGGTATATACCAGTCATAACTTGTAATGAGAACGTCAATCAATCCCTTGCATCATTCGTCAGAATTTCTCAATAGACGTAAAGTAAATAAATGTGAACTAACATCTTTAGGATAACATTTTTACTTATTTGAAATAAATGCGGCGATGACTTCCCGAATGCAGATCGAATATTATATACTATTTAGTGTAATTTATCTCCTACTTAATGAATTAATGCAATAATAACACTAAATTTGTTAAGCATAACAACATTTCAGCTAAAACTAATTTGGAGGATAACAATATATCCCAAAAATTTTTGTGTGTTTCTTCAATATGGAGCATCATGTTTTTTGCACGATTTTCTTAAAAATATATAATATTCTAAAAATGTTGCTGGTCACTTTTGATTGCAGTGCATTCCTCAAACATTCTCTATGCAGGAATGTTAGGTCAAAAGGCGATCGCAAGATGTCGCGGTATAAATTTTGCTATTACATCGGAATTGCGAATAACTACTACAGACCGGTTTTCACTGGAATTCTTGAACTACGCTTCTGCAGGCGAGGCTCCAAATAGGGCCGAAATAACTGTATAGGGAAAGCTCGAGGAATCCAGTCCAATCAAAACCGACTAGCAACAACATTTTTAAAAACTTTCAATATGCTTTGACAACACGTATGGCCTCCTTGTAAGGGATGACTTATTAAGAAGCAAACTGGCTGCAATTTGCCAATCCTGATGCAATATTAGGTCAAAAAGCGCCTTAAGCTTTTCATGTAATATTTTACTAGAAACATTATTCTACAATCAAATGTAAATGTTTCCTATTTATTGTAAGTGTCTTCGTTTTAGAAACAACTTGTAGAAAGAAAAGTGCAATTGTGTTAACAAATACTATTGTGCAGAGGTTTTATATATTGGAACAAAATGTAGAGTACCCACTTCTAATAAAAAAAATATTTTCAGGTGACATAAATTATGTTATGTTTCTTTCCGTTTATACTCCTATTATATTTGACCTAGTTCTAGTTTATATATATACATATATTTCGTTTAGGACAAAATTCACGGATCTTGCGCAGCTAATACAAGCTATCAGCTACTCGTCTTATGCAGCTCGGATTTATAAAACGCATTTAAGCTCGGAAGTCGTGCAAGTTTAATGAGTAAGAGCAAACTTTAATCGGATGTTTGGCGCAACATTGTCGGAAGGTAAGCCAAACAAGAAGATGAAATGTATAAGGTTACAGGGACGTAACATGATATTATAAAATGTTTGCTCTTTCAGACTTTCATACATAAACCTGCCCGAATTATTAAACTAGAATCTCAGCAGAAAATTCTTACTACATAAAACTTCATAATCTTCACTGATTTAGTTTTTCATTAGAGCAATAGTAACTTGCTATTTTTTCCTAGAAATAAAACTAGCCTGTTAGAACTTTTTCTAGAATTTCATTCGAACGATAAAGAAACGTAAAAGATTACAGATCTGAACAGCATCATTTGAAGAAACTGGGCATCCAGACACCCTTCCCAAAACTTTTCTAGCATCCATAAATTACAGGCGTTGAAGTGACTTTTAAATAAAGTTTGAAAAAGAACAGATTTCTAATAGCATGCAGTAAACTATGAAGTGCAATAAATACAGGAGATAATTTTTACAAATTATACTCCTAGGAGTAATTCGAAAGCAGGTATCGGAGCGTTCGTACATTATCCAATCTAAAGTTACAAGATAATGGTAAGCAAGTGAGGTGTATGAATTTCTGGGGGATTCTTGTTTTCAAAGTTTGTATCAATGGCAAAGGCAGCGCAATTAACTTGGAAGTGCCCTAAAGCTCCCCTATTTTGCTCTCTCTGCGTCTGCGGCGATGCTACTTTACGGTATGTCATTTTAGCTGCCGGCCCCGGGCTCTACTCTCTAACTGCCTCTGTATGATATTTAATGCGATGGCGTATTTTTCGGGCAATAAATTTCGGCGGCTTTATTGATTTCAGTTTGCCATTGTGTTTTGATGGGGAAACGTTTACGCGATGATATTCTCGCCGTATTAAGCGGTTAATACCTTCGTAAATGTCAATCGGTATTACATATCTTGTTTAACGCGATACCACCAACCTATAAATTATATTTTAAAGGATTTTATCTTCGCGGATGAAACGTTATACAATGTTACAATTTATGATCCGAAAGACGTACGCGTTCATTACTTAACATCCGTTATAAAAAGAAAACATCTGTAAGAATTCTTTTGGAATTGATATAAGAAATGCCTGAAAGGAAAAATCATTTCGCTTAATGGATCATACATACATCAAAAGAAATTACCTATCGGTGCCCTTTTTTTTCTCAATAATTACCGTTTGAGTAAACCGGTATCACGTATTAATGCCGTTACGTATAATTTATATAATTGCTTTTATTGTGCAATGCAATTTTGCGGTAGTTTTTATATTTTCTTTGATTATAGATTAAAAGTGCAAGTCAATTAAAAAAAAGCTTCAAACGGTTAAATTATCCTTGGAGCATTGTTTCATTGAGCCTTTATTTTTGCATAGCGTATGAAGTACCTAGATTTTTTCGTTGTCGTCGACTCAACCGTTAAGTATACCGTTACAGTTTCTTGTTAATCCGCCCAAGGGCAAGACATTTAATTTACGCAGTGAAATTCATTTAAGTGACGCGATGTAAAAATTTCAGGTACAGTTACGTTGCGCGAAGCACATGAATTACAACGCAGGCACAGGCGTGATTTGTTGCACATTGTTAATGGTAATAATTGAGGTACAAAATCCCGTAATACCGTAATTCCAGCTTTCATATTAACAAAAGCTTCCGCGCGATGCGGTAACAAAACGTGTCAATTAGTCATAATAAAACCAAAATGCATAAATATCCCCGTAATATGATTACAACGAATTAGGGACTCTGACAATGGTCGCTTGATGCCATATGTCAACGATATGTATGTTGTATGTATGGTGTTGGTGTTTGCTAGCACGCCGTCGACTGTTGCATTAGATGTTTCCGCCATACTATAATAGTTGCATCAGCGAATCCAACCAAACACCCTAGCTATTGTTTACACACAACAGAAATATTTGTTTTAGGACCGCTGTCTCTTAACGAATTTCATATCAAGGTTGGTTGCGAGTGGGGGAGTCAACATGCCCTTAGAGGCTCTTTCAGACTTTTTTTTTAATTAGGTTATATTGAGTTGAACTTTTCTAATCAATTTTTGTTTTAGTTAGTTGAATATTTAACTAAAATTCTAAATTTACATGCGCAGTAAACGTTCAACGTTTTGCTAACGATACTTCCGCTTTCTTAGGGAATTGAAACGTGCCCTTAGAGGCTCTTTCAGACTTTTTTTAATTAGGTTATATTGAGTTGAACTTTTCTAATCAATTTTTGTTTTAGTTAGTTGAATATTTAACTAAAATTCTAAATTTACGTGCACAGTAAACGTTCAACGTTTTGCTAACGATACTTCCGCTTTCTTAGGAAATTGAAGTGAGTTTTCTTTACTGCCCTTCATAAGTGTACATAGTTGTTTCGAAATTTACAACATTCGACGACGAAGCTAATGAAACACGGGGAGCTCAAAGCTAAAGCTGCACGTTTGAATATTAATTCCCTTGCACGATTGCATTTAAGCAACTCGCGTCTCGTCGCATAAACAGTTCGGCTCCACGTTTCGAAATATTCCCGGTGAATTAATGCGCTAATGACGGCGCCGTGCTCACGTCGAATTAGATCGGCACGAATACAAAAGAAAAAACGTAAAAATTGCCGCTTTTATTAGTCCGTTTGAAGCGAGGCATCAAAGCGTCGAAAGCTTTTTAACATATGCCACTCTGTTGCTTTTACGTGTTTACGCTTTGTCTTTGCTCAAACGTGACGACGGTAAATTAACGAATTAAACCTTATTAGCTACTAATTCTCGTTTTCTTTGATAAATTGGCTTCCAGTTGTAAACTATCTAAATTCTGTTAGTACACACGTAAAAATCTGGAGTTAATTCTAACTCCTTTTCGGTGTTTCCTTGTGTCCATCCATTTCTGATGTTAAAAGAAACGGAGTTAGGACGTTTAGCTTTAAAAAGTGTAATTTTATCTTCAAAATTTTCATTTTAATCCTTGAGGTAGTTATTTCTATTTTTCAAGGAGTTAATATTATCCAAAAAAAAGAGAGAGATTTAACTTCTGAGGTAGTAGTTTGTATCCCTAAAGGAATTAGTTTTATCCAGAAATTGTCGAGCATTTCTATCCTTAAAGGAGTTGGTATTATCCTAAAAATGAAAGAGTCTTTACTGTTGGGGTAGTCACTTTTATCTTAAAACGCAGTTTTGACTATTTAGTGTAACATATCTCCTACTTATTGTATTAACAAATTTGGATAATATGTCTACTATATGGTGTTAAACAGGAGTTGAGCTTATCCTTGTTAGATTAAAATTATTTTTCCTTTTTTTAAAACTTATTTTCGACTCATTTTAATCGGTGAAAGATAACAATTACAATAAATTTGTTCAGCATTACAACCTTTCAGGTAAAATTAAAATCCATATTGTAACACCGATTGGGAGGATAGCAGAACTTATTGAACAACCTATGTAGATCCATAGCTTATTGAGCGCACTATGTATATAAATTTATTTTAACGGATTGAATTTGATTGGCTAGGCGAAGCTAACCCATTGTGTGATTTCTTTTTAGTTTGCAACAATATGTAATGGTGTAGTCGTAGGCCTCAATTTCGCTTTGTCTTTAGAACTTTCCAGCAGTCCAATGATTAACATGTACTGTAGGGTACGCCCATTAATTATATCGTCAAAGAAAACCGTTCACTGCTATTTTCCTATTGCTTTAGCTCTCAGTTAAGTCGGAACTAATTGCACTATTAATTCTCAGTCATGCCTGAAACCAATTATGTTGAACTGACACGGAAGTGAATATCGATTTAATTGTGTTATTGATAATGAGGAGTGGAACGAGGCGTAATTTTAACAACTGAATTCTTATGCGAACACACTGACGTGCTCTAATTTTTTAAAGGTACTTCGAATATGTGGGTTTGCGATGGGTATTTCAGGATGTAGGTCATTTGAGTTCCAGGAACGCAAAGAGGAAAAGAATTATTCCGCAAAATTATAAGCTTTTATCTCTCTACCTACACTACCAGTCAATGTAAATTCTTTAAACGGAAATTACCGTAAATCACGCGAACATTTAAATCTATAATTTCAAAAAATCACGTCGCAAAATTTATAGAAACTAAGAATTACTCTTTTTATATTTTTATGTATTTTTTACCTTTTTGTGGAAGACTCAATACATTTATACTATTGAAAAAATTAAATTTTGTGAATATTATGGGGTTGTAATCAGTTTTTATGAAATATTTGTGACTTGATTCATTCTTTGAACACGTTCGCCCACATTTCGGTCAAATTTAACGCAAGTTCTTCCGAGTTAATTTGATAAAAATATCGAATGAACCACCGGCCGTAAATAAAAGCGCTTTTTATGTCACAAAGGGTACACCGAAGAGCTTTTAAATTATTCTTTTCAACCTTTAATATAAATGTACATTTCAAGCTTTTTACGCCCGCCCGGCTCCGATGATTGAAATTAAGATACTTCCTCTTCACTCGGTAATTATTTATTCTTTTTAATAACGTTTTCCCTTTACGAATTTCGCATTTATGGAAATGTCCATTACCTCGCAAAAGGTTTAAAAAAAAGTGGCCACGTAAAAATGCCGCTGCTTTACGGTTTACTCTATACCTCCGAATAATAAAAGAATTAAAAAATTGTATGCGTGTTTCTTATTTAATAAGTAATCGTCTTTGTTTGTTTCAGGTTCCAATAATAGTCGTTATGCATGTAAGTACCTTAGCTGGAAGTAATTAACATTTTCGTATCCCTAATACATATACACATACTAGAGGAAACGGATCTAATAAACTAAACACCTCGGAATCATAACTCATTTCAGAGTCTGCCTAATTTCTCTTCATGAAACGGATATCCTGTTGTATATCACTTACAAGTTTAAGATACAGATAAATTTACGTGCTCAATCTGCACACCGTTATGTAATGGCTTCTCAGGAAACTACCTCCACGCTGTACTTTCCTTTAACAGTAACTAATCGCGAGCTGTTTAGCGGGGATTAACCGTAATAAACAGGACGAAAATATGCGAAATTAGCGGTACAGGTACGTTAACGATTTATACCCGCCGCATTAATACGAATTATATTATAATACGTTCCCTAATTTATCATTGAATGTAATGGTTATTTCATCCACGGTGCATATTAAATGTTATTATTGTATAGAGTTAATGTGCGCAGTTGCATTTCCGGAAACGGGAAACTAATCTAATTTTATAACCGCAACCGTAAATCTTTGATGTGGTGTTATTGTGTTATTCATCTTATTTTCATTAATAGATACCAAATATTAGTTACTACCTGAGTTTTTAATGCGCGTCTCTTCTCACTTTACAGTTTAAAAAAAGACGGGATTGGATTTTTTTAGTGATTCGAACGAACGTAACCACGAGCTTGTCTGACAGTATGGAATTAATAATTCACTGATATTTTTTTTTATTTCCACTATTCTGCTTTATCCTGAAATTCAAATATAAAGCACGAATTGGCTATTATTTTACCGCATGAATTTAAATACAGCTATCATATTAAACAAAGAGATATTTAAACTACGTCTTTAATGCCCTTTTCTAAAGTCTCTCTTAGATTTGCAGAAACTAGAAGAGACTTCTTAACATTCTTTTGCCGTCCGCAATGCAAATAAATAGCAATTCACACAAAACGATTCTTGGAATAATATTGCAGTAGCTTAAGAAACTACTATAAAGTAGAAAGTATTAGGCAAGGAAATCGCATACGAACCCGTGCTGTGCAACTTGGTATAGTTCGTTGAAGAAAAAAATTACTATCATAATCATCTCCCCACGCTCACACGCATTTAAGGCCCGCAGTGTACATCCGAGTCTTAATTAATTGTATTGGTTAAATTAATTCAAATTTGAGACATTTTCTTTTTAGCCTGACTCAAACATAATTCTATATGATTTTTTAGATTTACATAATTATTATTTGTATAAGTTGTTATTTTTCTTAGCAACACAAGGCGATCGTATCAGACATAAAATCCCATAACCGTCTGTTTAAACGGCAACTAACGGTTAAAATCGTAAAGATAATCTGAGTAATCCAATTTTAGGGGTAGTGTTTGCCGAACTCGCATGACCAGTTATCACGCATAAAGCACAACCTGGGCTTGCGGGGGCACTTATCAGTAAACCACGTTCTATAATTTTTTTCATAAATCTCCGGGGCCCCTTGTAAGTTCCTTACAAGCACCACCGACGATAACAAATCGCGACACCGAAAATTACACCCGACGTTTTTTTTTTTGTTTGTATTCAAGCTAATTCAAATTCTGTTGTAATCGGCAATTTAACATCTCTTCGTCTTCAATGACTGACTAAACTGATGTTATTAGTTTGTTCCATATTAATGCTTTTAGAGTCTGGTTATTTGGTATTCAAATTATTCGGAAAAAATTATACATCAGGTTTAAGGGACTCCAATATTTCATTTTAATAACGAGTTGTGAATTGAGAGGCGTGAATAAAGGCATTCGTATTAGCATTGTGAAATTTCCGGAAGCGTTTCACTTGAATGGAAATTTATGAACTTCGGAAAATCGCCAATATTGCTTTGTACTAAATATATATTCGCTTCGCTAAATTTATTAGAGGCGCCGTTGTTTAATTTAATTAAATTAACAAATTCGTTACGTTAAATTTATTTTAAATTAATCTATGTATTGGTTTTATTTATTATTTTTATAAACATTATTGTACAGAAGTTAATTACAAACCTGAACTTTTATGTTAATTTCTTATTTCTTGTTTTTTAATTACATCATTGGATCGAAATAAAAACAAGAAGTATGCATTCAATTTCCAAATAAAAACTTATTTGAAAATTTATACAAAAATGAATTAGTTTGTAAAATAAAGTTATGTTTCTATGTGCGAGGTATATTCGATAAGTATTTTATATGTATATTATGCCTATGTACAGGGTATATCCAAAAAGTATTTTGGCTTAACTGTAAATTTATTTAACTAGAAACTTACAAAATATTTCCGTTTTATTTATTTGCTGTATTTCGTTATTTTTCTAAATTTGTTTTCTTTCTTATTGATTTACTTTTATTTTTTTTTTCTGTTCTTTTCTCTCGAATTTTAAAATACTTCACCAAAAAAGAAGATTTTCGATCTTCTCTTGTTTTTGTTATTTATTTACTTCACTTTCTCGTTTCTTTTTGTCGAATTCTTCGTTCGTTATACGTTAAGTAATCTTTAATTATTTAAGTCGACGATGTTCTTCTGTTTCTCATTTATCTTGCTGTTGTTCACGTTACTTTCTTGTTTCTTGTCTGTCGAATTCTCCGCTCTTTTTGCGTTAAATAATATTTAGTTATTTTCTGACGCTTCTTTTTTCATTCGTTCATTGTATTCACAACATTTTTTTTGTCGAATTCTTCCTTCGCTTTTCGTTAGTCTTTGATTATTTTCTGACGCTCTACAGAAAAGTCGTCATTCTTCTTTTGTTTTATTTTTTTCATTTATTCCTCTCGTGTTTTTTTTTTCGTTAACCTTTTTACATTTCTTCCTATGTTTTAAAGTCATTTTCAATTGTTTATGATCGAAATACATATTTTTTGCAATCGTTTCTTGTTATAGTTTTGTTCATTCTCATCACTTTCTTGTTCCTTTATGTCGAATTCTTCAGAAATCAGAAAAGTCGTCGATCTTCTTTTGTCTTTTTTTATTCGTTCATTCATTGGTAGTTTACATCCCTTTTTTGCTTCTTTTTGTCGAATTCTTTAATATTCTAGAAAATTCGTCGTTCTTTTTTTTCATTCATTCATTCTTTGTAATTTACATTCCTTTTTTGCTTCTTTTTGTCAAATTCTTTAAAATCTAGAAAGGTCGTCGTTCTTCTTTTGTTTTTTTTTTTATTCATTCTTTGTATTTCACAGCACTTTCGTGCTCCTTTTTGCCGAATTCTTCAGAATTCAGAAAAGTCGTCGATCTTCTTTTGTTTTTTTTTATTCTTACATTCTTTGTAGTTCGCGTCACTTCCTTGCTCCTTTTTGCCGAATTCTTCAGAATTTGGAAAAGTCGTCGATGTTCTTTTGTGTTTTTATTCATTCATTGTAGTTCATATCACTTCCTTGTTCCTTTTTATCGAATTTTCCAAAATTTAGAAAAGTAGTCGATCTTCTTTTGTTTCTTTTTTATTCTTTCATTTATTGTAGTTCACGTCACTTTTTTTGCTCCTTTTTGTAGAATTTTTTAAAATCCAGTAAATCGTCATTCTTCTTTTGTTTTTGTTTTTTATTCAATCATTGTAATTCACATCACTTCCTTGCTTCTTTTTATCGAATTTTTTAAAATTTGGAAAAGTCGTCGATCTTCTTTTGTTTTTTTTTTATTCATTCACTGTAGCTCTCGTCGCTTTCTTTTTGTCGAATTCTACTTTCGCTCTACGTTAGTCTTTAATACTTTTCTGACGTCAGAGAAGTCGTCGTCGATCTTCTTTTGTTTTCTCTTTTTTTTTCATTTATTCATCTTTTGCGTTTTTTTTTTAGTCAATCTGTTTGTATCTGTTTGACTCATCTTCGATTCTTGATCATCAAAATATTTTTTGCGATCCTCTTTTGTTTTATTTATTTATTTATTTTTTTAATAAAAGAGCATTGTCAAGGTACATTTGCTTCTGTTCATAGTATTTTTGCGCCGTGTCAGTTTCTCCCGCTGAGGATTCGTCGATTTTTTTTTGTTTTTCACTGATCTTATTCTTCGTATTTCGATTTTAATTGTCTCAGTTCTCTTGTTAGTGGCTGTCTATTTTTTCTTTTTTTTATATTTCTTTGGCGCTTTTTTAAATTTTTCTCCTCTCTTGTTAAACTAATTTTTTTTTTAATTTTCAGAAAATTCGCCAGAGAATCGTCGATCTTCGTTGTCTTTTGCATTTCTTCATTATTTATTTGAGCCATAATTTTTCTAATTTCAAAGTCTTGATTTTTTAACACCGCCAGAGAATTGTCGAGCTTGTTTGTATTCATTACTTTTTGCATTTCACTTTTTTTATCGAATTTTTCACCTGCTTCATATCAATTAATGTTAATTACAGAGCTGGAAAGTTATTTTCAAAATATTTATTTCCATTGGAATTAAAACTAATTTTCTACATAGCTTCAGTTATTATCAGATTTTGGACATTTCCAAACGTTGCCATAGCTACGCAATGAATGGATGCTTTTCATTGGTCCTCGTATCGTAACCATGACAACGCTCCCAAATGTCCAAAGTCTGATCATTATTAATATTCATAATACGTAATACATAATACATAATACATAATACATAATACATAAAACGTTTTTTTAATTCTAGTTTTTTATTTGGTACTGAAATTTTGTTTGAATAAATCCCTAGCTTCGTTCAAATAAAATAAGGTAATCTGCAAATGGAATTTAATTTATAATGAAGTGCTTTTATTGCGCAAAAAACTTTAAATCGATGTAAAAATCACGGAGTTAATCGGCGGGGAGTTAACGAACACCCACATTCATTTCGGTTTCGTTTCGATTCCAGAGATTTATAGAAATTAAATCCGGCAACGTGTAGGGGGGTTATTTTTAGATTTATTTCAATATGTTGGGCTGACAAATTGCTGCGGGCGTAAACAAATGACAGCGAACCGCGTTCAAGGGCCATTTTCAATAGATAAAGCCGGAACACGACCAGTTTGGAGGCATAATCTACCGCGTGTTTGTGTTTCGCATTCGACGAATTGTCCAAGTAATTGAATACCATCGAACCAAATCGATCGCTCTTTGTTTTCTTGCATGGAAATATGATTTTTCAGCGCGCTGCGCTGAAATGAATTATGAAGATGGTATGCGCAGCACAGTACGTGGTAATTTTTAATATAATTTTGCATTCCACGTAACCATATTTTTACGAGCACACTTTTACGATTTCTGGGATATCTGAGATCGACGTCGTTGATATGCATTTTATGTTTCCTACTTTTGAAAGGCGCAGTATAAAAGTTTACTCGCTTGCATTTTCGATGTCCAGAATTTCAATTTCATATTTAACCTAACCCTTATTGTCGCTTGTATTATTCAACTTGGGGAATCCTTTCAAATAACTTAAATTGATGCAAGTGAACGTGAAAAGCATCACATTTCCAAAAGAATTAAAAAAGAACGCTTTATATTTATTACTTAGAATATTCAAAAAAGTAATCTCTATTTTTCTAAAACTAAATTCAAATATTTTAGTCAATTGACTAAATTAGACTATAAGTAACAACGCTAAATAAAAAAAGCTTAAATAAAACATGGAATTTTCCAAATGCCTAACCAATTACAATGATTAGAATCTCCTGTTGACTTAACATCTTGGAATAATAGAATGAAACAGAACTATTGTAAGCATCTTACACGCTTTAATTCAATTATGCAGCAACGATGAACATATTAAACGTTTAACTTGACTCCGCTGCTGCAATAAATTCGAAACGAATTAGGGATTTTGTGAATAGAAATAAAATTTTAGTACAGACACAAAATAGAGTTATTACAACTCGGGAATAAAATTGCCTATGATTAAATTTTATTGCCTACCTTACCCCAACTGCAAACCGATACGAATCCGATGCCGATGTGGAGGAGACAGTATTTACGACTGTAATTTCCTATACGGATGGGTATATTATATTATGTCCTTGTCCGGTGTAGATACAAGATCAGCTCTTCTGAAACAGAAACGCGGAATTTAAGTTGGTTGCATTTCCAAACGTGCAGGCGAAATAGTTTCACATTAAATGTTTGGTTTTATGTCACACAAACATGAAACTATGAATTAGATGCACACATACTTGAGATTATTACAAAATAACAGACATTTCAATCGATTTAGAACTTTAGAATGTAGGTATTTTCATCCACAAGTTTATGTACTTTTTATCATCAATTCTTCCTCATAATTGCACTTAATGAAAATGCTTAAATACATATTTTCTCTTAATTATTGTTTTTTATCCCTAAGAAGGCGATACGTCCCTTGTTAAGAAAGAATACCACATGAACAAAATAAATACAGCCATAAATGTTTTATAGTTTTATGATTGTTACGGCGGTGAGCTTGACCTTTAAACGGAATTGACGTGATCAGATGAAATCCGACAGATTCAACTTCAAAATCTGAAGTAAATTATTTCATACAAATTATACTATGCGATCCAAAATTATGTAGATAAAAAGAGGCAATGAAAAATATAATCAGAGTCTCAGCTTAATTCTAAACTTTTAGTTTAAGATTTGCTTTCTAACTCCTGTCAAATCTGTTAATTCTCTCTCGAGCACGTACTCATTGGGCAGCAAGGGATGGCCGTGGAAAATAAAATTTATATCGTAGCACCATTCATATATTATCAAAATTTGTTGCTACACATACGTATTTGAAAAAATGAAAAAGTTGCCGTGGTTGACCTACTTGTAGAACTCTCATCCTTGAATCAATTTATTTATTAAAAATCAAAAGTTTCTATTTGACAAAAACAATATCAGCCATTAACTACACCTAATTACTTCATAAGTTTTAAAAGTTTAGGTTAAATTCGTTAGATGAATTTTATTTTTTTCCGTAGCTACACTTCATGAGATTTACGATCCCACTTTGGACTTTAAACTTTGAACCCCTGCTTTGTCAGGCAAACAAATAAATCACTCATTCATTCTTAATTTATATATTTATTTATAATTCGTTATTTTTTAAATTTTGTTTTATTTTTTGTTGAATTACTATTTCACATTATCCTTTTCGTATCTTTTTTCTGTTCATTACATATCGTGATTTTAAAATACTTCGCCAGACAAAGAAGACCGTGCGTCTTGTTTTGTTTTTCGTTCATCTTCTTGTAATTCACTTCAGTTTCTTGTTTCTCTTCGGAAATTCTTCGTTCGTTTTGCGTTACTCTTTAATTATTTTCTGCACTCTACAACATCAACAATCATTGATCTTCTTTTGTCTTTTTTTCGTTCATTCATTTTCGTTCACCTCACTTTTCTGCTCTTCTTTGTCGAATTCTTCACAATTCAGAAAAGTCGCCGATCTTCTTTTGTTTTTTCTTTCCCTTCATTCATTGTAATTCACGTCACTTTTTTGCTTCTTTTTGTCGAATTCATCAGAATTCAGAAAAGACATTGATCTTCTTTTGTATTTTATTTTAATTCATTCGTTGTAGTTCACATCACTGTTTGCTCCTTTTTGTCGAATTCTTCTTTCACTTTACAATAGTCTTTAATTATTTTCTGACGTCCCGCAGAAGAGTCATCGATCTTATTTTGCTCTTTTTGTAGTTCCTTCATTATAGTTCACGTCACTTTTTTGCTCCATTTTGACGACTTCTTCAGAATTCAGAAAAGTCGTCCATCTTCTTTTGTTTCTTTTTATTCATTCATTCACGTCACGTCACCTTTTTGCTCCTTTTCGTCGAATCCTTCTTCACTTCACGTTGGTCTTTAATAATTTTCCGACTTCTAACAGAGAAGTCGTCGATCTTCTTTTGTTCTTTTATGAAATTTATACTTCTTTTGTGTTTTTTATTAACCTGTTTTTTTACATATCTTTGTATCTATTTGACACGTCTTTGATTTTTTTATCATCGAAATAATTGTTTTCCGACGTCCCACAGAAAAGCAGTTCTTTTATTAAATTTATTCCTCTTTTGTGTTTTCTTTATTAACCTGTTTTTTTTATATATCTTTGTATCTATTTGACACGTCTTTGATTTTTTTATCATCGAAATAATTTTTTTTGCAATCTTTCTTTGTTTTAGTCTTTTTAACTTTAATAATTAATTTTGACTTTTGTTCATAAAATTGTTTGTTTTACTTTTTTCTTTTGCTTCATGTCAGTCATCACATCCCGCTGAGGATTCGTCGATTTTCTTTTGTTTTTCATTCAATGTGGTTCACATCATTTTCTTGCTTCTCTTTGTCGAATTCTTCAAAATTCAGAAAAGTCGTCGATCTTCTTTTGTTTTCTTTTTTTTCATCGTTGTAGTTCACATCATTTTTCTGCTCCTTTTTGTCGAATTCTTCAAAATTCAGAAAAGTCGTCGATCTTCTTTTGTTTCTTTTTTATTCATTCATTATAGTTCACATTTTTGCTCCTTTATGTCGAATTCTT
Organism: Serrognathus titanus; assembly: GCA_039766575.1. NCBI lineage: Eukaryota > Metazoa > Arthropoda > Insecta > Coleoptera > Lucanidae > Serrognathus > Serrognathus titanus. Next base: position 6,581,487 of record CM077911.1, read on the forward strand.
CAAAATTCAAAAAAGTCGGCGATATTCTTTTGTTTCTTTTTTATTCATCCATTGTAGTTCATATCACTTTTCTGCTCCTTTTTGTCCAATTCTTCAAAATTCAGGAAAGTGTCGATTTTCTTTTGTTGCATTTCTATTCATTCCTTGTAGTTGACATCACTTTCTTGCTCTTTTATGTCGAAGTCTTTAATTATTTTCTGAATTCTTGCAGAGAAGTCCTCCATTTTCTTTTGTTTCATTGATTGATGTTGATATTTCTTTTATTTTTATTCATCATATTTTACGCATTGTTTATTTTACTTTCTATTTTTTTTTTGCTTCATGTCATGTCAATCACAATCCCGCTGAGGATTTGTCGGTTTTCTTTTATTTTGACGTATCTTATTCTTCGCATTTCCATGTTATTTCTTTCAGTTCTTTTTTGTTACTGACTGTCTAATTTGTTTTTTTTTCTTTTTTCAATATTTTGTTGGCGTTTTATTTTTATCCTGCCTCACTTTTTTTGATCAATTTTTAGAAAATCCACCACAGAATCATCGGTCTTCTTTTATTTTCTTTTTCTTCTTGTTATCTTTTCCATTTCTTTATTATTTATTTGAGTCTTCTTCGATTTCTTACTGTAAATAATTTTTCATATTTCGTTTGCGTTGTTTCATTCTTTTGATTTTTTTTTTCTCTACACCGTCGAGTTATTTTTATTCGTTACTTTTTGCATTTCGTCTTTTTTTTGTTTTCTGTTTTTTTTATCGAATTTTTCTTTTGCTTCATGTCCTTCCTGAAGAATTTTTGATTTTCTTTTGTTTTTCTTTATCTTATTCTCACATTATTTCATAATTCATTGGTATTTTATTGTATTTTTTGTTATTATCTTAACTTTTTGATATGAGTCAGTTCGCACAAGTTTGTTTTTTCTTCACATTTTGTTATTCTTTTGAGGTTTTCATTGTCGAAATAACTTTTGTATTTCATTTGCATTTTCTTTTGTTTTTGTTATTTCATTTTTTAACGTCGTCATTCATCTTCATTCTTCATAGTTTCATATTGTTTATGTCCATTCTCGTTTATTTCTGATCGTCAATTTAATTTTTTCACATTTGATTGGTATTTGATTGGTTTCTTTTAAAATTTTCTGTCAATCCCCCGAAGAACCGGCGATCACCTTTTGTTTTTGTTTCTTACCATTAATCATTTCCTTTGTTTTCTTACTTGACGTCTTTGCTTTTCTTTCGTATTCGATTTACGCTTCTTACGGGTTTCTTTTGTTTCAGCCTTTTGGTCCTTTGACACCACTGGAGGATCTTCGAGCTTCTTTTGTTTTTTATTTATGTAATTCTTCGATCAAACTACGGCGAAACTGATATATCGCACAGCCTCTTTATAAACATTTCTGTTCTAAATAGTGCATTTTGTTCAGACCGCTCTATTTCAATGCGAATTGTTTTCCTGAAATCCATCTTGAGCGCCATCTATGGACCGACAATCTAACTTTTTTACTTCAAGTAAAGAGAGTCCTTTGTTTTTTAACTCCGCCAATAAATCTCATAACAGCTGGGCAACTGTATGTGTTAGATTTTACGATTGAATATCCTGGATGTATTTACGTTGATCGAAATAAGTAACAACAGAGGAATTTATAAATCCTAGAATAAAGTTGGCAATTCTAACTCGTAAACGAGCTAGGAATAAAGGATGCAAGTACGCCATTAAATACATATATGAATATCTCTTTTATGCGAATGTTTTGCTATTGAAATATGGTTTAATCAAAAGTGCATACAATTTTCTGCATGTACTGTTGCAATTATACTTTGAAAGGATTACACTTTTAAGCTTCGTATAAATAAACGTACATACAAGCATGAGCAGTCGTAAAACCACATGAAGGATTTGTCACAGATATTTTTAGAATTTACGCAGAAATATTTTCGCCAAAATTCTTCTTCTTTTCCTCATGTACCCATAGTACTGCACAAAACTCTTTACATCTGTTTTCATAAAACGAATTAATTACTAATTAATCCAAATTTCTAAGGAACAAAGATGTAAAATGTAACAAGGCCGATGGCAAAATTTATTAACAACCCACGCTTTTTAAGTAGGTCACCAAAGAGGGTATATAAATCGATTCCTTCGTGAGAGAATGAGAGAAAACTTACTCACACAAAAAAAAACTTCAGCGGATCTTTTAAAAGAACAGAACGCGTACTTACAATGTGTATATTTCATATGCTTTTAAGTAGTCATAAAACAAATGCCTCCTGCTTTTACGTTACTCAAAGCGTGCAAGTTATTTATGTTTCGTTTGAAAGTAAGCCAGCCAGAGCTCCGTTACACGTTTCGTATTTCCTTCACCTATCGATTACCCTACACAATTGCCTTTTCTTCGAAAATTTTCAATTCGATTTTTGTTTCGACCCTAATCGTTGCTCGTCGTCCGTTATTTATATTAAGGCGAAACCCATTAAAACCTTCTTCTTAATTTATCGATTTCCAGGACTGACTTTGCGTTTCCCCGACACGCTTGTAAAAGGGTTGTTGTAAATCGGTGTCGCGTGCTTCCCAAATATTTTTCTTGTATATGTTTGGCATCGGCTGAGGTCGTAAGTAGTTTACTCTGTTTTTGTTTCTGTCGGCGGTGGTGAATTTATATGATTCAGGGCCCCGGCTAACCGCCGTGAATTTGCAGCAATACTGTCGGCTTCCCTTGCCGGGAAAAAAAACGTTTGTCCCTTGCGACGAGGAAATATAACAGCAGAACTAACTTCACGATATGTTACACCAGGACGAAAAATGTTGCCAAATTGGAACTTTCATTTTATTTATTATACAGATTGTCCCATGACATGACAGTCATAGCTTGCTGAGGGAAAGAGGTCATCTGACCCAAGCAACACACTTTTAAGTTATGGCCGTTATGTCTTGGAACACCCTGTACAGAAAATTGGTTTGGATTAAAACATTTAAGTGATTAAAGAAAGGTAATGCGTTTTCTACGTAGGAAAGCTCGTAGAATTAAAGAAAAATATTTTTTTATATGCAAAACCAAATAGACGATCAATTCCCAATAGCCCAGATTTCCTGGAAAACACGGTATATAACTCTGTTGAATTTTTAGTAAACGCAATCTTCAGCATCTTAATTGTTTAAAACCACGTCCATATCTCGGCTAAAGAACAGCAAACTAATCATGTATGTGCGTAATTACTTCCTGTAACATGTTGTTGAGACTAATAATTAAATGATTGATTAACCGCTCTTTATAAGGCAAGAACTTCTTTATTAAAAATTCTAAGATCTAAGATTAATTATTTTTTTTTTATAATTGTTATCTGCTTCTATACGTTTGTTTCTTCCTCCTGCCCGGAACTGATCGAATCAGCAATAAATACAGAAAATGTGACGTCGACTTTACCATTTCTGTAAAACCAATTAAAGTTTTTATATAAATATAACAGTTATGTATCAGTTTTTAACTCCAAATTCATTATAACGTTAACGTCTCTGTTGTTTACAATATGTATATGTAACGATTTTTTCTATTTTTGGTTTCATTGAGCTTTTATTATTATTATCTAAAAATGACTTTCACATAGAATGATTAACGCTCAGTGACTTACAATGATTTAGGGTACCACACAAATACAAGCCATTCATGCTTTAAATTGAACTAATTTAGTGCCATTATCTGATATTATTATTCCAGTAACTGCCATTATCACTATTAATCTTTAGCTTTGCTTCCATCTTCGTTGGTTATTTATAGGACGTAATCGTTAAATCTATTTGCTTTCCGAAAAGTGTACGTTCGAGGCTTTCACGCTCCTATAAATAAAACTCGAATGTCACTGGTCGTGTATTGTATTGTAAGAAAATCTCGGAATGCGTATTAAATTCGTTGTGTGAGAATAAACCTTGGGAAATAACTTGAAGTGACAGTGCACTTTCTGCGAGTTAATTTCTATTTAATTTTAAATTAATATCGAATTGTTACGCTAGCTTGAACCCATAAAGAGGAAAAAAAGAACACGATTGCAATTTAGCCGGCAGGTAGTTTTTAAACTTTATTGCTTCCCGACCTCTCCAAACCCAAGTATGACTTCAAAGCACTTATTGAGCAATGAAAACTTCAATTACAATGTGTTATTGAAAGTTTCCGGGATCTTTCCAAATAAAAATAATGCGAGCTTGCGCCCGCAGTTCTATTTTTACGTATTTTCTCGCGTCGGTGTTGCAATAACTTGAAAAACGTATTCCGCTGAAAATTCCCGTACAGTTCAATAAATACACAGATAACCGTTCAACAAATATATTGCCGACGCTTAGTCCTGCGCTAGGACAAAGAAGAATGCGCCCTCGGGCTGTCCAAAAACATATATTTTTTTTCCTTGTTGAATTATTCGTTATAAGAGAATATACGAAAAGGTCACCCGTCCAAAAAACTAAACGTAATAAATTTCGTCAAAGGATTCGAATAACTCAAAGGGAAAGCTGATTCAATTGATGTATTTTTAATTTTCTTTCTTTAAGTAAACTCGAAATTACGTAAAAGACAGACCTTTCAACGGATTTCAGTTTATTTTAGATTGGGGGGTAATCTTCAAAACGGAAAGAATTCATAATGAACGTAGCTTCTTGTCAGATGAAAGTTCCTGTAACAAAAATATTGTAAATATTTTGGCCAGGACTGCATTTAGTAAAAGATGGTGAAACATCAATTAGAAGGCGTTCTAAAAGCTATCCAAGACCAAAATATTTACAATCTTGTGCATAAAGAATGCATTTAGTACGATTTGAAATATCACACAAACAGAAATGACAAAGTGAGATTTTACACAATATTATGTAAAATGGAGGTGGAGAAATTAAATTAACACAATTATTGAAATTAAAAAACAATCACATATATTTCCACCTCTACGTTTAAAAAAATTACATTTGTTTGTGTTGTTTGTAGCAAATTCATTACTCCATTTTGAGGGAAAAGAGTTAAATACTATTTGAATTTTGTACCACAATAAAAGTTTCAACAGTTGTATAAAATTCTACATCTTATGTAAAAATTTACTGCAACAGACTGTGAAGATTTTATTTTCACATCTTGTTGTATAAAGTTCTACACATTGTGTAAAACTCTAATAGAATCGCAATGAGAAGTTTTTTACAATTTCACAGTGATTGAATTATTAACTCGTTAGAAAAAAATACCATTGGATATGTTAGCATCTTACACAAATTGTTGAATAGTGGTGTGTAAACACGTGATTACTTGCATCTTCTTCTTGGCCGTTTAATGCGGATGACGATTAAGTGGTGTACGTGTAGTCATTGTTCGTTTGTTTCGTTCAACACTGATTTTTGTCATAGAACGTTGTTGTCATTTTTCCCGATTTTTTTTTTTTTCATCTACTATTTTCAGGATTTCAACTCCACAATCATTCAACGACCAACGCTCCTCATTTGTCTTTCACTTCTTCTACTTATCACTTTTCATTTGTTTCACAGTAACATTTATTTCGTTTTCATTTTCCTTTAATTTTACTGATTCCCTTGATAACATTTCTAACCTGAGCTCTCAACTGCTTTCCATCTTACAATTAGTGAATTTTCGACGACGCTTCTCATTTGCCGCGCACAATCACTTCTTGAACTTGTTATTTTTCATTTGTTTCATTCACGTTCTTCACCTGTTCCAGCATTGTTTCTTTCACTTATTTCAGTAGGGCGTTTTCACTTTCGCAAATTTTCTGGACTTCCAGCCTTTAACTTGCCATTTTGAATACGTTTCAATGCGCTTTTCATTTGTTTTCAGCACTGCTTATCCACTCTTTTCTGTATTTCATTTTTCCAAGTTGTCAAAAATTTCCGCCTATAACTTGTCATTTTTTCACTTGTTTGAATACATTTTTCATTTGTTTTGAGCATCTTTTTTTTAACTTTTCATTTGTTTCAATACGGAATTTTTTTGTTTTTTTTTCAGCACAGCATTTCTTCATTTGTTTCAGCACTGCTTTTCCTCTAATTTCTGTATGACATTTCCATTTTTCTCTTGTTTCAACGCGTTATTCATTTGTTTTCAGCACAGCAATTTTTCACTGATTTCTGTGTTTCACTTTTTCAAATTTTCAGGACCTCGAGCTTTTCGTTTCCGTTTCAACTAATTAACTTTCAGCCTGAGCTTTCAATCAATTGTTTCAACTGCGGAATGTCCTCACTTCCTGATTGGTCGCTTTTCATTTATTTTACAACTGCATCAGTTTCTCACTTGGCCTCGCTTGTTGTTTCGGCTTCTTTTGTTTGACGTTTCCATTTTATCCAAAATTTCCAGGACTAACTGGTCGTTTTTCACTTGTTCCGATGCGTCTTTCACTCGTTTTCAATTTTTGATTTGTTCACTCATTTCTGCGTTTCACTTTTACACATTTTCAGGAACTGACACTCAAAAAATAAATTGCTGAATTAACTATTTCATTTTTCTCAGTGTAGACAATTACTTATGTTTATGAATAAATCAAGATAAACGCTCAAATTAAAATTCTTGATTAACAATTTCTGTTTGCAACAATGATGACTGTTTCTGTTTATTTATTTGAATTTTACATCAAATAGTTTCCTTTAAAAATCATTTGTTAACACGCAAATCACCAAACAGTTGAGAGCAGTTGAAGGCATAATTCTTATTATTATTATTATTAAAAAAAAAAAAACAACTTCTAATTTGTTTCTTTACAATTAATCTTCAAAGTTCAAATTATATAACAATATATTGATTAAATCAGGCAAATCTTCATGAAAATTTGAACAAACTGAAACCAGTTGCGTTCAGAAATGTGTGTACAGTTATAGGAAACTGGCCATGCCTTAAAGCTAAATTGCCCAAAATTATGTGGTCGTACTTGCGATTGCTATTTATGATGTGAACGTTACAAATTGGACGTTCAGATGTACGCATCGATGAAAGGAAATGCAGTACGCGTTGGGGACATAAAATCGAATTTGCATATTCAATTTTGCAAACTTAAACGTCTCAGTCAATTCCTATAAATTAAAGACGGTCAAATTTGACAAAATAAATTAGTTTAATGAATGGCGTCAGATTTATAAACCATCACGATGATGGGTTAACAACGTTTGTTTCCCCTTTGTACAAAATAAAAGCACCTTTTTTGTGTTTATTTGAATTTATCGAAACGCGCAGCACCCCCCATAATTCGAAGTCAAGTGTGTGTTTTGTACGAGGCATTATACACACATCACATGCAATGAAATATGCAAATTGCAAACGACGGCCGCACAAAACCTTCCAGGCATCGGTAACAGTACAAACGAATATAGCTCAAACGCCGAAAAATGCGCTGAATAATTGAAGCACGCGAGCTAATGAAGAATCAATAAATCCATACGCGGCGTACGAAGTTCATTAGTTGCGTACAGTTCTGTTTAATCAAAACGTTCGTTCGTTAAGTATGGAATATATTGATTCGCCCGTTTCGTTGCTTTTGCATAATTAACAGTCCCTCTGTTTTCATAATAAGCAGTTTGAACTCCTACACGACATTCCAAAAACTTACTAAAAGCCTTCTTTAATACATAAGGTATTTATTTTAGACCTACGCAAATTTATATCTAAACATAGAACATGTTCTATTTCTTGAGGACTGCACAAATTAAATTGCTTAAGAAATGAAACTCGCGGAATTAAGATGAATTTATTTTCTTGCTAAAACTTCATCCTTTGATGCCCTCTAAATAAACCAAACAATACAGAGCAAGTTAGTTTCTAAATTTCTAAAACAGAGAAAAGTTTCCGAAACGTTCACCTACGCTCTCTCATTATTATTTGCTCAAGTCGTTTCCTAGTTTTCGAGCTTAATTAATATTTTTGCTGCTCGCGTTTTGCCGAATTGTCTAGATTTACTTTGCCCGTATTAAATGTTTAATAAATATTTAACTATGCAACGTCGCCCTTGTTTAACTGAAACATCCTCGTGCATTATTAAATAAGTTGAGCATTCTCTCCAGACAACTTTGTAAAATATTTCGCGAAATTAACTCGAGCGCGAGATGCTGATTTATGTGAGCTTAAGACTTGCGAATTTTTATGCGGATTAAATTCGGCGCAATTTTAAATTTCACTTTTTCACCGGATTGATGATTGTAATAAGCGAAACGTCGGGACGGGGATAATTTTCGAAAGTAACGACGTAATGGTTGCGGTGTCTATTTCGACTGGCTTCGGTTTAATATTTAATCAGTTCTGCCTTGCCGTGAGCAACGGTTTATGAATATTTAAACATTCCATTGTCAAGACCAACGAACATATCTTCATATATCTTCTTCCAACCCTCGGCCTATAATTTTACCGGTGAATTAATGTACTTTTAGTATTATTTGTTTGCATGTCTTATTTAACATTGAATTATTTATGATTACGAATCACCTACCACTTTTACGTTAAATGGAAACGTATAACAAAACACCGGAAGTTTTGATTGATTATGTTTTAATGATTATAAGAAACATAGTTGCTTTTAATTAAATTTAATAATACTGTGTAGAAATGAAACGTTTACGCTATTTAACAGCTCTTGTTTTATTAAAGTCCGATTCCACTGAGGAAACATTCAACATGAAAGTGATCAAGATTTAATTAAAATAGCTTTGCAAGGAGTCGTTAATCAATGCATTTGAAAATTCAAAACAACTTTTTTTTTTTTAATTAATGATACAATCGCAATAAATAGTATCAAAAACACATTACTTATGATGGTGGTCACCTACTCATTATTTATGATTGATATTCGTAATAGGACGCCTAGACTGGGAAACAAAAAAGCAATTCATCACGTTTTATTACGTGAAATATATTCACATTTTGTTACATCGGTTATTTTTCGAACCTAATGGGAAAATGCACCGAACTTAAATTGATTGCCCATTCTCGAAAGTGTTCCAGAACTAACGCGCGGAGATGGATTTCCTTTTCACTCTCCCTTGCTCTCACTGATTTGTTGACTTATGGAAACGAGAATTAAATAGAATTTGCGCGTTATCGACTCATAACTGCAGAGACAAAAAAAATAGATCTCGACATCCTCTTCATGCAGAACAAATTTACTAAAAGCAGTGTTTCATTCGCCACGCCATTAATTTACGTTTTCCTCCGTCTATCTAAATTGCAAATACCTTCATAAATAGTTTACAAGGAATGTTATCAGAACGTTATTCATGAATTAACAACAATGCAAGTGATTTAGAAGAATCTTACTGGGCACAGATTTGCAACCAAAAAAAAACTATTATTTTTGCATATTTGTATTTCCCGCTGGAAACTACTATTGATTGTGCTTTGTTCTTTAAATAACTCTCTGTACCTATAATAAATGAAGCTGCTTGCTCCAAACTATTTCTTTTTTTTAGTTCGAATTGCAGAAGCTATTCGCCTTCTGTTGCAGATAAAACCGACGTTTTTCTTTCTTTATGGAACCTGTGTTTAAAACAAAACGGAAATTGATTTCCTTATTCTCTCTCTATATATATCATCAAAGAAATCTGCATCGCTGAACACTGGAAGATGTGGATTTACCTACATTTGAAATACTGTGCTTTATAAATGCATTATGCCTTTCAAGTACTACCTCTGTTTACTCTATTCTAGTGAATTTCTATGGGCCTTTCTGTGCACTGTTTTCCTCTGTTAATAAATTCGCAATTGAGCGGGTTTGTTACAATATTTTATAGAATTTTTCTTGTTGACCCTTTGCTCCGAAAAAATCTACTTTTTCTTCTCGCCATCCATACATTTACAACTTACCAGGTGATATTTTAACAAAGGCGAAAGTTTTAATGGTATTTTAATTGAATAAACTTTCGCCTGCGAATTTTCTTAGAACACTTTAATAAAATAATTCAATTTCTAAATCCGGGGCATTATAACTTTTTCCAAGTCGTTTCCGATAACAGAGAAACTCTTGGAAGCCGAAAATAGGTAACCCGGCAGGGAAAGAAGAATACCCGGGGAGTAATTAAACACAAGTGTCAAGTATTGGAGAAGTGTAACTCTGACATAGGAAGGAAGTTAAATTGTGTTTCAGTGGCACTAAATCATCGTTACGGCAGGCTTTGTACCACCAGAATTTATTAGACTTCTGAGTTAATGCCGGCGTACCCGCAAAAGAGTAAAAAAAAAAACAAGGGGGTCGGAGATTATTTTAAAGCGGCTAATTAGGACGTTGTAGATCGCTGACGTTTAAATATAAACGTGTATTTATCATATCACGGTCGGTCTTCAATGCCGCGAGTTTAAAGCGCAGGAACTGTCATTGCGTTATTAATGATGTGAACGCTGCTTTAAATGCAAATACGCCTTTGTTTGCGCGATACAGAACCACTTGCCTTGATTTATTTCGCTGAACTGATTCGGGCACTTCCTTATTGAACGTGTAGAGTCCATGTGTAACTACGCTTGACGGACGATTCAATATGCGAATGCACCAAAATCAATTTCGTTTAAGGGAAACTATATGTTATCGTTTATGTTTGGAGAGAAAAAGGAAACAGAAGTTCAGATTGGACCAAAGTTAAATTATTTTAAGGGATAACTGGGAAGTAATCACTTGGACTTGAGCATTTCGTAGTCTTACTCAGGCAAAGAGATGAGATACGTAATCAATATTGGATAGGATAGCAAATGAGAACCTCGGAGCAGCTTTGAATGAGGATTACCCAAAAAAGAACAATTAAGAAAGCACGTGAGACCTGTAAACTGAGGAAAAGAAGAGGAGAGCATGGAAGGGCTGGGTTGGGCTAAATGATAGAATGTGTAGGTTACGCCAAGGGACATCAAAATCAATTTCGTTTAAGGTAAAGTATATGTTTTCGTTTCTCTTTGGAAAGAAAAAGGAAATAGAAGTTCAGATTGGACCAAAGTTAAATTATTTTAGGGGATAACTGGGAGGTAATCACTTGGACTTGAGCATTTCGTGGTCTTACCCAGGCCAAGAGATGAGACACTTAATCAAAATTGGATAGGATAGCAAATGAGAACCTCAGAGCAGCTTTGAATGAGGATTGCCCAAAAAAGAACAATTAAGAAAGCACGTGAGACCTGAAGACTGAGGAAAAGAAGAGGAGAGCATGGAAGGGCTGGGATGAACCAAATATTACAGCTGTGTAGATTACGCGAAGGGCCACCAAAATCAATTTCATTTAAGAGAAACTATATGTTATCGTTTCTGTTTGGAGAGAAAATGAAACAGAAGTTCAGACTGGACCAAAGTTAATTTATTTTAGGGGATCACTGGGAGGTAATCACTTGAACATGAGTACTTTGTGGCCTTACCCAGGCAAAGAGATGAGACACTTAAGCAAAATTGGATAGGATAGCAAATGAGAACCTCAGAGCAGCTTTGAATGAGGATTGCCCAAAAAAAAACAATTAAGAAAGCACTGAGGAAAAGAAGAGGAGAGCATGGAAGGGCTGGGTTGGACTAAATGATAGAGCTGTGTAGATTACGCGAAGGGACACCAAAATCAATTTCGTTTAAGGGAAACTCTATGTTATCGTTTTTGTTTGGAGAGAAAAAGGAAACAGAAGTTCAGATTGGACCAAAGTTAAATTATTTTTGGGACTCTGTAGGAGGTAATCACTTGGACATGAGTATTCTGTGTTCTTACAAGGAGATGAGAGGCTTAATCAAAATTGGATAGCATAGCAAATGAGAACGTCACAGAAGCTTTGCATGAGGATGGCTTAAAAAAGAACGTACTTGAGACCTGCAGACTAAGAAAACAAAGGGGAGAGCATGATAGGGCTGAGATGAACCAAATGATAGAGCTGTGTAGATTACGCGAAGGGACACTTAATGACATGAAAATATTACTGAAGAGAAAGAAAGAAAGAAAAACGATAGATGGAAAAAGGTGTGGATTTCCTAAATCCATCTAACGAAAAAAAGCAAGAATTCTTTATGCTTAATTTTGAACACACCCAGAAATTGATTTAAGACTTCAAATAATCTGTGTAATCAACATCGTCACGTTTAAAACTGTGGATAACACAGTGTAACGTTTATAGCACATTCTCACAGACGATTCCCGCTAACATTAATGATCATTTGTTTGCGCTCGGATCAAGAGTCTCTCGAGAATTGCCAGCAAATTCTGCAGTTACTCTTTCACGGCCACTCGTAAAACTTGAAATTATACTCAAACCCCAACTCTGATCCTCCTCAATTATAATAAAATTACCGGCGCGAGTTTTTACTTTACGCGCATCATAAACTTTCCCGGAGATATTTTTCGATATAATCAAATAAATTAAACCACTCGAATAAATTTTCTTTTCCATTTTCCGATTCGACGTGAAACGCTAATCACGCAACGTGTTCTTTTTTTATGGCCGCCGTATTCTTTTAATTATATTTTTATACGAGCAGCCGCCGAAAGCAAACCGGTGGGTGTTTGTTTCATTATTTTATTTATGCTTTTTCACTTCTGCGGCCGCCTTCCGGGAAATTTTCTGCATTTCCTTGGAGACCACTCCGCTTTTTTCGCCGGTTGAATTTTAACTGTTTATAAAAGATATATATTTCCCTGGCCCCCCTCTTCGCGAGGCCACGCGGAAAGAAAAAATGTAAATTGAGAAGTACGGAGCTGTAATTATTTTTGTTACTGTTAAAATATATCCTCATTTGTCAGCTTCAAGAATATTAGTCTCATTAATCTCGTTCTCGTTGCTCTATAATTATAAATAATAAAAACGAAGGAACTCGTTTCCGTCTTAACAGAAAAAAATTAATGGCAATTGAATGCCCAACAATTACGTTACATACATTAAAAAAATTAATTTCGAAATTAATGGCTCTGTGAAGATGGGGGGTGTATTGTACAACTGGGTGGTATTTAAGGTATTTGCGGCATGTAATTCAAACGTCATTGATTACCACTCGGATAGGATTACATCCGTAACACTAATTTAAGGAAATATTAGTCTAATTTGGGTGTAGTAGCTGACAACATGAGTGAAATTTATGCGTCGTGATTGCGTTATACGAGTTAGTCACGTCTCTAAATTAAAATCACTTTACGCGCAAGTTCGTAAACCATGGTTTTTCCTAATCCCGAATCTTTCAATGTGAACATAAGGGCAACATAAAACTCCCTAAATATGCGACTCGTAAAGCACTTGTGAAGTTTATCGCCAGAAAACAAGTCATGTCCTCTCGAGTCATTCGGGGGAGAAAATCGTTCTGCAAACAGAATTCTTTCATAAATGTGACTTTTAGTGCAACGTATGTTCCGCATAAAGTTGCATTAGTGCAAAATAGACCTTAGTAGGGAGATGGAGGCGTCGCAGGAACAAGAGCATTTCGGCGTTATCTCACTGTTCAAAGTAATGTTCAAGACCGGCTGTTTTCGGTTCACGTGGTTTCGTTTTTATAGCAGGATTATTCCATTTAATCTTGGGTTTTCATAAGGCTTTCTACTGGGGAACAGTATTCCTACATTTCGGGTCGTATCAGAGAATATCGTTTTATATTCAAAGGAAGTAAAAATAGTTATTATGGCATAGTCTTATTTGTGAACCTTCAATATGTACTAGCATTCGCAATTTCTCTACAGCAGTGGTCGCCAACCTTTTCAATGTGTTGAGCTACTTTGATAATTTTGGAATAAACAGTGAGCTACCTAGTCCTAAGCGACGTAATTACACCTAAATGAAATAATGCACAGTTTTATTCGACATTATTTATTTTACGAATTAATACATACTAATAAAGTAAAACTAAACTGAATAAATCTATACCTACCAATCGTAGGTGTTTGAAAAATAAACAAGATTTTTGCATGTTGCATGTTACATGCGATTTAATAAAAGTGAATAAAAATAACAAAAAGTATAACGCACTATTTTAAACAAAAACATATCCTGATTTAGAATTCATGTTCAATTAGAATGCTGACACTCAGACTCATCGATAAGTCTTTTAATGTTTGCAGTAGAGTTTGTTACAGCCATTCGAATACAATTATCCAAATGTTCATATGTAAGTCGATTGCGGTATTTATAAACTTCCTTTGGAGAAAGCAGATTCACACAAATAAGTTGAACTAAATAACGCTTTTACTTTCAACGCAACACGACGTAGAACTGAATATTTTTCTTTACTTACTATAGGCCAGGTAAATGTTGTACCTGAGACTAATGGTTTTAAGGCAAAATCATTTTGAGACGCAATCACTTCCATTTTCGTTGCAGAGATGTCATCGCCAAAGTTTTGCCTAACACAAGTTGCAAACTGTTGGATATCAATCTCCATGAAAGGTGAAACAACAAATTGCGCCACTAAAGCCATTTCATTGAAATCTTTAGAACGATTTTTGAAGTTTTTCTTCAACTTAGAAACTATTTCTACATTTACTGGCATGGGGTTCCAATGGATCTTGAGATATCTTTTCTGAAAGAATAGGAAAATGCCTGGTATCGCGGTTGATTAGGTTTTGTTCCCAAAACTCAAGGTTTTTGATAAATGCTTTTATATCAGAAATCATTTCCACTAGTTCTTTGTCCCTCCCCTGAAGCTGTAAATTAAGTTCCTTTTGTATTTTTCGGTAATGTACAGAAGAAAACCAAAATCTGTATGCTAGATTGAATTTTCCAGTTCAGGAATCGGTTCATCGCGTTGTTTAAAAAATTGAACTACGGCAGATAGGACATCGTTGAAACGTTTCAGGACTCGTCCTCTACTTAACCATCGGACTTCAGAGTGAAGAAGTAGCTCCCCATATTGACAGTCCATTTCATAGGCCAAGGTTTTGAATAACCTTCTTTGTAACGCTTGAGCTCTAATCTTGTTCACAATTTTTACAACTAGTTTCATAGCGTTGTTTAGTTTCAGAAAGTTTCCACATAAGGCTTGCTGATGGATAATGCAGTGGTGACAGAGAAATTGTGGAGAACTTTCATCTTTATGACATAACGCCACCAGACCCTTATCACAACCCACCATAACTGGAGCGCCATCGGTAGTCAAGCCTACCATTTTTGATATGGAATTTTCTCAGATGAAATAATATTTTTGAAACGAGAAAACAACTCCTGATCAGTAGTATGTCCTTTCAGTGGAATAAACTTCAAAAGATCTTCTTTTATCGTAAAATCACTAAAAACCATCCTTACAAACACGGTCATCTGAGAAGTGTCAATCACATCTGTTGATTCATCCATTTGCAGTGAAAAATAAAAACAGTTGTCTAAGTCAGTTCTTAACTGTATCGAAATTTCATTGCTCATAACTTCTATTCGCCTCATTACTGTATTAGCAGAAAGTTGCATGGATTTTATAGCTAAAACCATCTTGTCTTTATTTCTAAAGTTGGCAAATTACGAATAAGCAGCTTCAAAAAATCCCTGTTTTATCATTTCCCCGTCTTCATAAGGTTTCTTCTTTTGCGCAATTATCTGGGACACATGGTATGATGCTTCAGTTGCAACCTTATTCTTGTCGATTGTTTTTAAAAATATTGTCTGTTGTCCAATTAATTTGTTTTTTAATTGTTTCAATTTTTCCTTTCTGGTGGCAGAATGTAATAGAAATGATTTTTCAAAATTCGAATGTACAGTTTTTTGATGCCTCTCAATATTCCCTTTTTTGGCAACGGAGACAGAAATACTACACAACAAACATATATTTTCGCCTTTAACTTCTGTGAAGAAAAAATATTCTTCCCATTCTAAATAGAAATGGTATATTTTCACCGTCTCACTATAATATTTTTTACTGCTCTCTACTTCGCTACGGACCCAACTTCTGGACGTAGATTACGTGACGTTCAGTTTTAAACTGAGTGCAATGTCGCCACTCAATACGTATTTATCCCATTCTAAGCAAACCAGATCGTTCCCGAATACTAGAACGCTGCGGTTCTAGCCGATCCCTAGCATGGTGACGCTGGCGTCAGATCGCTCACCGCAGTGTTGCCACTGCTTGTGTTTATTATGAGAATTTGCGAAATTCACGGAGGCTTCCATGATTTTTAACCGTTTGTATTTTTAAAATATAAAATATGTTGTGAGCTACCAGAATTGCCTTTGCGAGCTACCGGTAGCCCGCGATCAACGGATTGGCGACCACTGCTCTGCAGCTTCAACAAATTTGTACATTCACAATGGTTTATTTTTAGTTTTGTAATAATACATTGTCCTGGAAAATTATGACAATATTAGTCTGTTAATAATAGTGTCATCTTGTGTGAGTATATTTTCCGAATGAAAGGACTCGGTCTTGTCATAAAGTAAGCCTATCATTCGTATACCAGGCGCTGCTATCATTTTTAATTAACTCTGTGTATAAAAGAGAAATAATTTCTGAGGAAATAACAGAAGAAATTACTTGTTTTATAGCGCAGATAAAACCTACAATTACTAATTAAAGAATATAATCGTCCTTTCTTATGTTACATTTTGATGAAAACATCTTATGGCCGCAGTTATTACTTTTCGGGTTACAAATGTATTTTGTACTGAAAATTCCTTCCTCCTGTTGGAGTGCATTTAGTTATATTATGAAGAATTACTGAAGTTCTAGAGTGGGTCGTCCAAGAAGTAGGTAGTTGCACTGAGAATGCCCTCACAAAACTGCTTATATAACATAAAAACAACAAAGTTAATATCATCCCTGTCACCTTGAGTGAATTCGCTAACGTCGCTGTTTTTGCCCGAAGTTTGCCCCAACTTTTGTTCGAGGAGAAGTTTTAAAGAAACTTTTTTGATGAAAATGGATCGCACAGAGACAATTTTTCTAACTTATTACAACACTCGTTTATCGACGCGGACGTATTAATTTTAATCGTTTCTTACTCGACTGTCACTGCAACTCACACGGGATGGGGAAAAAAAGGAGAAACAAAGCAAAAAAGGATCGCACTCGCGGGGGGGAAGAATGCTGCCCCTCGACTACGGAAGCGCTTAGTGCGTGGTGTTCGGGCTCTTTGTGTTCGATGAAAAATGGTTCCTGATAATTTGACGGAACACGGCGGTGTGCTTAAACAGGATATCAATGGCTTTGTGAAACATCCTGAGTATTATTAATAAAGCATTTATTTTTATTCGTTTTTATTCGTGAAAAGGCAAATACCCAGCAGATTGTGGCGGTTTTAGAGCGATACGTTTTTGTGGTTTCTGAGAGGGTGAAATTAAATAGAGGGATTTGCTTTAATACATTTCAAGGGCTGACCGTGGAAAATTGCTTTTTTTTATTTCATTATTAATTGTTTTTTTTTTATTTTTATAAAATCGTTCGACGCCTGAATTACACCACGCAGACCAAAACTCATATTGCAGGTTCTCCTTTATATTGCCTTCCATCCATCGCCCGCAGAACTTTGTAAGTCCTTGCATTTTATAAAATAGATTAGCACCTAGAAATTTCACGGTCTCTTCGCCTTACGGCGGCAAGTTTCAACGCAATTTCCAAAACCCATCTTTCCTGAACACCTTAAGGGGGAAAGTTCTTAAATAAATAATTTTTATTTAATTTTTGGTTTCATAAATTTCAGACGTGTTTGATTTTATAAATCCAATTGAAATAAAAGCTCATCAAAAAGCTCCGGAGGAATCATAAAGGTTCACGGCCGGTTACCTCGTGGTTGGATAACAAAAAATATTTGAATTAATTAAACATTGTTAACTGTGCGTTCGCTCTCAAAGCTTTATTTATTTTGTTCGTTGCGTCGGAGTTAAAATAACTCGATTTTTAGCTTCGTTTAGTGAATTGGTGCTATATCATTTCAACTTCCGGCGAGAGCACGCCAAACACGTCAATTATAAATATAAAAGCAAGTTTCTGATATTTTTTTTTGCATTCGCGTATTGCAATTTTATTTTTACCGCTTGCTGCTGAGGTGAGGTTTCAATCCAGCGCACGTAAATTGAACGAGAATAATTTTTAAATCAATTTTATAGCTTAAGCTTTAATATTTTATGCTTATTAAAACGAACATATCCGGTGTAAAATAATTCCAATACATTTTTTATTTTACTTCATTATTTAAAGACAAACGCATTCCAAATTATAATGGCTGCAAGCAACCAGCAGTAAAAAAACTCTTTTTTTTTCTAAATTTTTTTTAACTTAAAAAAATGCATTTCTGTTTCAGATCATTTATTTTCTAATTGTAGAATTTAACTGAATAATTTACCGTTTGTTAAGTTAATGAATAGAGTGGGAGAGTAAAAAAAAGATGATTTTTTTTATATAACGTATAAAAGGAACAGTGTCTTTCACAACGTTAATGGAATAATAAAATTTCAAGAATTCTTTTAGAATTCCTGAGTGCAGAAAGTTGTAAAATAGGAATTTACGCGGAACGTATTAAATTTCAAAGCCGTGTTTTATAATTAGGGAAATTGGACGCTTAAAAAGTTCCAAAAGTGGAACTTTTAAGACAGACAAATAATTTTAACTCATTCATTTTTGCCCGCGCTTTCTATTACCCGATTTCCATTTCAATCCTGCGAAGACGACCCGAGGAAGCGCTATTTCTATTCGCATTTTTGTAAGCGGTGCAAATTGAATATGACGTACTTTCTTGTTTCAGAATGCTGAAGAGTAACTCGCTTAAAAAAAATTCACCAAAGGTAAGCAAAATTCTGAAGTCCGGTGCAACCGAACGCTAGTTAGCTGCGTTTTAACGAGAGTTGTAGTTAAGGAGCTTTATTATCACCGGAGTGAAAAAATCCCGAACGTATTTCAGAGGTCCTGGCGAGACGAGGAAAGCATCAATGTTAACTTCCTTCACGTAAAGCGCCGGTTTATTGATCGGGGAACTTCGTTCGTCGTCGGCGGCTAAAGCGCGAAAGCTTCCTCATCAGGCTTTTAACTTATTTTAATTTTTCTTTGGACGATTTTTCAATTGCTCTGACGGCTTTCGTCAATACTTCCTGAATAAACAGATACGCTGCAAACGCGAGAATTTCCTGTTTTCTTATCAGGCGAATTCAAATGCAAACTCTTTTAAACATCTCCGGAGCTTTAGATATAGCTTGAATTATTTGCTCACTTTTATACGTTTATCAATTGATTGCATCCAGTTTCCTGAAGCTTTTTCTTAAGAAATTACAAACGTTTCTTCTAATTCGAAATCCAAACTGTAAAAAATGGAGAAGCATTAAATTCAACGTCTACTTCTTTTTTATATTCCGTAATGCTTTTCGTCTTTGCTCCGTTCAGTCGCTTACGATGCCGATGGTTTGAAATCATGAGCATACTGACCAATGAATATGCGAAGCTGTGTCTGAAGTAATAGCCTCAAGTCATAACAACCCACACCCTCCCACCCTTTGGTTATTCCGCTTTGCAAAGTGTGGTTAGGAAACTCCAATTTACGCTTTGGCGCTTCTATTTCACTTCTCGGTGACAGTTAAAGTAGGTGTGTGTGATTACAGACGTATTCCTTGCTGTTTCATATAAGGACCTCTCGTCAAATGCGTAATTAGAGAGCTTTCACAGAGCTTTCACATTCATAAAGGGAAAATACCACCCTAGTTCATTTTATTCCAAAATATATAAGAAAATTAGAATTAGACAGGATCAAAAATAATTCTGAGGGGTTTCATTTTTTAATTCAACACTCATTTGCATTCTACAACAATATTTCTTTCCCTTTCTTGCGTTTATGTCATTTCTGTGCTTGATAACACGTTAATGCAAAACAATCTTATGCAAATCTTTTTCAGGATCAATTTGCTCGTCCACTTCTTATAAGAAAGAAAAAAAATTAGCTCTAAAAGCGTCGCAAAGAAAATATTTCATGTAGCTCTCGAGCTTGAAATACGTAAAAAGGAGCACAAAGTTTTTGAATTATGTTCATATTAAAGTTCGTTATTTATAATTCAGTCTAAAACAGGCAGAGACACCTGTGTTTATATTTCACGACATCCGAGAAGCTCCAAATAAACTTAGAGTCAACTTAAAGCTCAAGCCTGGGTAACAAAGAGCCGATAGAATTTATATCACGATGTGCGCGCGTTTACTTTGAAGCTCCGGGATATTCCGTTTATTTTAATCAAGAAACTGATTTACGAAGTTTCGGCGTTAACTTTTCCTTATACTTATCGCACGCGGAAGCCCGGATTATATAAATTTCAATATTTTAGAGTCGCACGTCAGAGATTTAAAATACTTCCGGTATTAAAGCGTGGATGAATAAGTCTGCCGATTTTTTAAATTGCCACGGAATATATATCGCACAGTAGTTTAGCGAGATATTATTTTAATAAAAACTTCCAGCTATTCCTGCTTTACACCAAACATAAGTTATGCCGTCGTTGGCAGTTGGGGAAACCACTTGGCTTCCATTTATCACTCACTGATGTTGATGTTGATGTTGAAATGCGGACGTACACACTACAAGTGACCTTTGTGATAGTGTAGATTTCCAGTTATAATTTTAATTAATTTTATGATTATCCTGGAAAAGCAGATTTTATTGAAATTTCACTGCCTAAAAACGAACGGTAAACACCAAGAGAGATTTATGAACTCCCATAATTTACCGTTCAAACTTTAGTCAGAGCATCGTGACCCTTTGTCTGCAATTAATCAGTTAGCCTAGGCACTCAGACGGGCAACGTGGATGATGTTAAAGGAAGTGAAGCGGAAAAAATACCTTACACCACGGAATAAACCTTTTATGGTCGCCGGTATTCGCAGATAAATTCGGTTTTGCGTAGCTGTTACAATCGTCGATTTATTGGCGCATAAAACACACCGGCGCGATTCATTGTCTATCGCGCACCCTTAAAACATTTAGCGGCGTTTACGTATTGATTACCGATTATAAATGTCGCGAGTTTTATTATCTCATTTTACGCATTCCATTAAACGCAATCGATCGATCGTTTTTGCTGTTTCGCAGAAGACATGAAGAATATATATACATCGACAAAGCGACGAGACGTGGAAATTCGTTAATGATTTTATGAATAATGCAACGGAATTATACATTGGCGTTAGCTGCATCAAATATTTACATATCTTTGACCGTCTGAATTGGTTTAGTTCTTTGCTTTAGCCCCCGGCTTAAATCCGGAGAGATCCTAATGCCATCACCTTCGCCTAACCCAATTTAAATTTTAACTTTTTTTCTCTCTTTTCCGGACTTTTCAACGCTGAATTACAATTTAAGTTTCTTTGTAAACTTTGTCTTTTAACTTGTCCACTTTTTTAACTGTGCTTCTAAGAGCTTTTAAATATATAATCATGACCACTTGCTCCGAACGCGAGAAACTCTCTGAACTTGTAAATGTAATTTAACATTTTAAAATAATTTAAATTACAAGTTTTATTCTCATTATCAGCACAAATAAGTATAAAAGTATCATTGTATGAAATTGATTACAACGTTATCAAATTTAAATTTCTTCAAAAAGATTTCTTTTTCCCAATGATACACAAAGAAAAGACAATGGTATTTGTTAACACGATTGTAGAATTTATATCTAATGAATAGAAAATGTTTACATTTAATTGTAGAATAATGTTTGTAGTAATATATTACACATTTTTAAAAAAATCGTATAACACAAGTAATAGTAAATGTGTTACCATAAACTGTGTAAATTAATTTTATAGACAAAATTATGTTACGTTTGAATTAAATACTACTTCATATAGAACATTTTTCCATTTATTTAGTAAAAATTAACAAATATATAGTACTATTTAACACAGTGTTTGGGAACTAATACAGCAAAGGATAGCAAATTTTACCCAATTGTGCTATATTTTTATTGATATTGCGAATTATACACTTTGTGTTAACAAACACTCAAAATGGATTACTGGCAGACCTATGCTGAGTACTGAATGAAGATACTCACGAATACTTTTGATGAGTACTGTGTTATAATACTCATGAGTAAAAACTTACGAGTACTCATCTGTAAAATTCAAACGAGTACGAGTAATACTCATTACTCGCGACACAAACCTTCGAGAATCAGGCTTACAATGACGGCTAAGAGTTGATGTGGTAGGTTTTCATAAAAGAAAATTCAAAACAGACTTGGAATATAAAGTTTTATTTTTCTTACTTTTTGTAATTTTTATTAATCATGTAACAATAATACAAAGGAAAGGAACAAAACAATTAATTTTTTAAATGAAAAAAAAAATTAAAAATAATTTTTCAACAGGATAAGTTTTTCAAAATTGCTGTCAGATAACGCATGCCTTCTTGGACTATTAATAATGGTAGCGAAAGAAAACAGACGTTCCACGGGGCCAGATGAAGGCACAGGTGTATTAAACTTTATAAATATTTTTTTATGAGTTGGTACTCATTTAAGATTGATAAGTTACTTCTTGTATCATTAATGTACCTTAAATACTCAAGTTCAGCTTTATTTTTGTTCACGTTCTTGTCATCATTTGCACCGACAAAATTGATTGGATTAGAATCGAATACACAAATATTTTCACTATCATCAAAGTCGAAAAATTTATCTTGAACGTTGGGTTCATTTTGCACTATTTCCATTGATTCAGTTTCCACAAATTTATTTAATTCACTAATCACTATTCGTTGAATAGATGACAAAGACACTTCTTCATTGCAGGATTTTTTGATAATTTGAAACCAACGTAATTTAAATTGAGGATGCAGCAATCACAGCATTATTTATCGTATTTTCAAGCGTAAAGAAAGCAGAAAATCGTGTCTGTATTCCACCTAAGCAAGCTTTATTTAAAGGTATTACGAATTTGAAGTTTTTTAGTAATAACTTTTCTAACTTATTTTTCAAGGACGCTAAACATGGTATCAATAAACCATGAAAGGTATTATCTTCTCTTTGTAACACATCCAGTGTTGCTGCCATTGGTTCCATAACCACAATATATTCTTCAGGATATAGTAATTCATTTTCACTTAAACTATTCTTCAATCCAAGTGCTTGAAAAAGTGAGTCGAGTTTTAAAATCTATTTTATTAAATCGTAGTATGAATTCTAACGCGTTATTGAAGGATAACGCAAAGTATGACCAAGAGTCTCCTCTGCTGACTTTGGAAATGAAGCCTTTTTCCATAACAACGTGCATTTAGCCATAGTTTGCATATGTCTAGAGTTTATTGATACTTTTCCTTTAATTACTTTATTGCAGTCACTTGTGCAAATTAAATTAATCGTATGACTGGCACATCTAAAATGAACTGAAATCTGAAAATACGTGTACGATCCTCTCCATCATCACTCCCAACGTTTAAAAAGTTATTTCTTCAATATCTTCATCAGTACTATCAAATATCATTTCTTCTTTGTCATCTATGTCAGTAGTACAAATTGCCACGCCATCTAGTAATGCTTGTGGAGGCAAGGTTACGCCAACTCTTTAAATGCTTTCACAAAATTGGAACTATTGTCTGTAACCGTAGCTACTATTTTGTTCATCTCTGTACCATACTTGGTATTAAAATGTCGGCAATTCTATCGTATGAGTGAGTATCCTTGAATCGCTGACAAGCTAAGGCAACCGAATGACGTTTCAAGTCATCGTCTATCCAATAGCACGTTACTCCAAAAAAGCTCTTCCCTTTGCCTGACCAAATATCTGCTGTTGTGCAAATATACGAGACACTATGTAAATCTGTTTTAATTTTAGATTGCCTTTCCTGGAAAATATTCTCAATTCGTCTAGTAAGAGTTTTTCTAGAAAGTATAAATATGTAATAAAAAGCATGTTAAAAAGGTGTATGAAAGCAACAAGTACACTTGACCTTCAAACACAAGATTTAGGAGGAAATAATTTTAATCAATAAAGATACTGGTGACTATTTTAGAACCTCGAAAATGAAATGACCTATTTCCTATTAATTCACCTCATCATTTTTAATAAACTTGATGCCTCTTTAACTGAAAACTAGTTTATATTGAGCAGCGACTGCATAATTTACTGAAACTTCGAACCATCCCAAACTGAATTATGTTTCCGTTCATATTAAATTGGCAGCGATCCATTGCTTTCTATATCTAATTGATGTTAAATTCAACTAAACAAACACAAATAGTCATTATTGTTACAAACAAAAATTG
Source organism: Serrognathus titanus (assembly GCA_039766575.1). NCBI lineage: Eukaryota > Metazoa > Arthropoda > Insecta > Coleoptera > Lucanidae > Serrognathus > Serrognathus titanus. The sequence goes on from CM077911.1 coordinate 6,605,578, forward strand.
TTAATAAAGAATTTTTATTTGAGCAGCGTTTACCTTGATTTATTTATAAACATAAGTAATTGTCTGCGAACATGCGAAGAACCCAAAAGTATTTTCATTGAATTAAACGAAAGAAAAAGGTTATGCCCTGAATCAAAAGAAATCGCATATTTATAGACAAATATGTACGTTATTGAAGTATAAACAAATATATTTGTAAATAACTAATAACATAGCAATGTTCGTGCTTTTCTCTAAGAGCCATTTCCTACACAGGCTCTGTACCTATGCATAAATATTTAAAGGCAGTAAAAAGGGGACAGGCACAGAGAAAAGAACAAAGGTAGAATTTATATCTACAAATTGTGACTAAAATGAAGACACCTACAATAAATATAAAATGCTTACATTTGATTGTTGAATAATGTTTGTAGTAAAAAATTGCACGATTCTATTACAGTTTTACACTCGTACAACAAAATGTGGAAATAAATTCTTCACAGTCTGCTGTAGTAAACTTTTACATAAGATGTAGAATATTATACAACAAAGTGTAAAACTTTATCTTCACACTAACGGGAATTTATTGTAGTACAAAAGTGAAAATGGAGCAATAAATTTGTTACCAACAAATGTAAACTTTTTTAAGTTAGAAACATATCTGAATTATTTTAAAAATTTTCAACAATTGTATTAATAATTTCTCCATCTCTGTTTTACATAATATTGTGTAAAATCTCATTTTATCCTCTTTCTCTGTGTAATTTATTAAAAGTTCTTGAACTTAAAGTGTTATTTTAACTAATTATAACAGTTATTAATATAGGAAAATTACCTAGCAGGTAATTTGTTCGTGATGTAAAGTTAACGCGCACAATTATATCTATAATTTAGAATTTTTTTTCGATGCCGCATATTATAACGAGCTTTTCGTTTAAGTCCACTCAAGAAATTACTGTAATTTAGTAAAACGCTTGGAAGGTATAATGCGCGGATATATAATTTAAATATTAATACCGAAAGAGTCGGGACCGTGCTTCAACCCTGGATATAATAATGACGTTAACATCCGTTGCGGTATCGCGTTACACGTTATTAAAAACTACACATGGTACCATCTTGGTAGGTTGTTTTCGATGCAGCGATCTCCACGGTGCCTTACCGTTGTTTAAATAAGTACATACTTTTAATATGTTGGCAGCCTTTGCTGACGTACAGTAAGAATCTAATTCAGTGCACGTTACGTTTTTGTCGTCTGCATATGGAACACGTACGCTTTGATGTACTAAACATGTCTTCGTTTTTTTGTTTCTTTAGGGAGTATGAATTATTATTATTTCAGCTGATTACATAATAAGATATTGCTCTCCCCGAAAACGTTACTTTGTATTAATATTATTATTAAAGTGATCGCTATCGTTTTGACTTGTGCTTAAAAGTTTCCAAAAGAAAAAATTAATTGCATTTGACATACGTTTAAGATGTATAAAAAAAGAACACACTTATGGTTAAATAAAAGTACTTAAGTAAAATATGCAGCATTCTACTGATTCTAAAACTGATAGTTATGCGAATAATGAATACATTTGCTTTCCACATATTTCTCTTTACAAAATCCTGTAACAGACATTTACACATTGATTTCATATTGATTTTGATGTTTTATGAAGTGAGCTTGCCAATTTAAAAATAGTTTTGAAAACCAGCTGTAATAAGAATGCTCATCCAACCAGAAAGCAACTTGTTGTTTTTTTTTTAGTTTGGCGGATGCGGTGCTGCTGCGCAACTGAATCGAACGAACTCTGACGTAATAATTTCCAATGGAAAATATATCCATTAAAAACGGTAATAACTTGGAAGTGATGACTGGCAAATCCTGAACGGACTTAATGTCGAAACTCTTACAGTTCATTTGCCGGATTCGATGTCGATCGCCCTGTTTACACTTGATGAGATGCAATTTCGGATTTAATTTCAAATTATTTCGACTCGTCACATTACGTCCGGCGAAAAATTTACTTCCGCATCGTCGTCCTTTTTTTGTCTCATTCGAATGCCTGCGAATTAGAATCGAATCTAAAGCATTTTCGTTTTGAACTCCACAAGGAAAACGTTAAGATGTTTATTTAGCTTTTGTTATTCAATAGAACTGCTTTGATGTAAACTGTGTAATGCGACAACATCTGTACTTGCATCAGTCCAGATGTAACTTCTACCAAGTGTTTATAATTTAACACCGAATATGTAAGGAAAAGGAGGAGATGTTATTTTAAGAAGTTGGCAAAATAAACATCGAATAAATTATAAATGAAACGTGAAATGCTCGTCGTCATTAATTTTAATATAAAAATAGAAATTAGACTTAGAAACAATGTATACAAAGGAGGGACTAAATTTAGAAGCGTAAAAAGGTTGTGATTTAGAAATGACGACGACGTTACAATAGCGCGCACCGCCAGATGCGTAATTATGTGAAGCATTTAAAAAAGTGTCATTAACTTCCAACAGCTTTTATACGAATGCGTCCCTTAATTAATTAACGTCCGTCTACGAGATTTCCGGGATGTAAAACTGACAGCAGCAGAATTTTGCAATTTAAAACAACTATTGCACAAGTAATAAACTTTCCACTTGCATTACCTTGCTCATTTACATTGACGTTCGTTAATTTAAACCAGTCAAGCTTTACAATTGCATCTAATCGATAAGACATCGCCTCAAAAAAAAAACGTTGCAAAATATAATTAATTTGAAAAACAAAGATATATATAAATAAAAGATCAGGACACCCCATCGAAGACCTGTAATCGATGTAATAAAGGGCCATTACGCTAACCAGTTTTTGCATAGATTCAGAAGGAGATAAGTATAAATAAGGTGTAAACGTTTGGCATGCACTGATCTTGAATATGCGTGTCTTCGCCCCCCTGTATCGTGATGCATGGAGCCCCTCGCTAATATATTCTCGTTTTCGAGATTAAGATCTTTACCACAGACCCATTATGTACGTTTGAAAATTTATATGATGTGCATATTTGAAATATGTAATTCATGGTAGGTGTAAGTATAACTAATAACCAGCGCCTTAATGCGTTCTGTTTTGATTCTTTTTTATTTCTAGGGGGGTCAACTGTTATTAACGTAAATCATCGGCTAATGGGCTCTAAATTTGTATGATTAATGCACCTAAGATAACTAATACGCGCTCTTGACACGCTATTAGTGTTGCTGATAGCCAATTTTAAAGGTCCGAAGTAATTAAATAAATAAATTGAGGCACTGAACGGTACGCCTACTCGTCAAGTATTCAGATCTCTCTATCAATAAAGGGGGGTTATTGAATTTATCATTGTTCTATTAGGTACTTTTTATTGTTGCCTTTGTAGAACTAATTAACTCAGTTGTATCAGACGAGGATTTATTTTGTAGCCTAAAAAAAATTAAAATTAAAATTCAGCTTGCGTCGAACGAACGAACTTCGAAATAGTGCCTGCGCGAAGTATTAATTTTCTGTAACATCATTAATAATCTCTAACATACAAACACAATTTATCTGAACTGTCGGCATAAAAGCATATTTATTATAAATACGTACAACGAATTTATTAGAAAGCGTAGAGAGTTCAGAAGTAAAATACATTTATCACTTCGCATCGAAAATCACATGAAATTTACACGTCAATGTTTGACAGGCCGAATTAAAAATGATTCCATCGCCCATTATGTTCGGGGGGCGCAAATTTTGCTTCATCATTGTAAAACGTCTTCTAAGGGAAGACGTCTTCTTATTCAACACACCGCATTTTAATATTGTGATATTATTTAGCGCATCAAATTTATCACAGGAAATAGACGATTTCACGGACTTTAAAATGTTTACCGGGCGTAACTTTTTTTATTTTAGTTCGTGTATTAAACATATATGAAAATAACATTTTTTATCGGCGATTAGAGCCAATTTGAGAGTAATGAAATAAATTGTTCGAAAAGTCGTGCAAAGTAATTGTTAGGAGTCCAGGCCTAATGATAGTTATTACACGAATGATCCGTTTACGAAAAATTCTTCAAAATCACAGCTGCAGAATGAAATTCGGGGGCCTCGTTAAAATTTCTCGTTTACTTACTACTGGCTCCGAGCCTTGTAATTACTGAACACTGGGAGTAAATAAGAATGTGTGCTATTAATACCCAACCAAGGCTATTATTATTACCCCGTAAGTCAGAAATATTTTATCAGAGGAATTATAATTACAGCTAACGTTGGTTGCGATGAAGACTTGGAATTTTTATTCTTAAACACACTAGGTCACGACTAAAGTAACGGAAGTTTCATAATTCATTAACTTCTGACCTATCGATGCTTACACAAATAAAAAATTTTGCGATAAATTGTTATCCTCCTGTTATTATCTTTTTCCGATTAAAATACGTCTAAAGCTAAGTGTTAAATGAAAAGGTAAAATCATTTTATAAACTCAACTCCTTTTTAACACCGAAAAGTAAACATGTGAATTCTCTCCGGTTAAGTTTCTAAATACTCGGGGTAATTTTATAAAAATAAAAAACATAAAAAATATTCTATAGGTAGGTATACCAATTTATCTAATCTATGTTACCATAACATTTTAAACAAGAAAACTGCAATCCATTTCTTCTCAAAGAAGTAAATGATTTTAAGACTTTTACTATCTAGTCTTTTTATATTAAACATTCATCTTTGATAACAGCTCCCCATTTTTTCGAAAGTGACTTTTCTTAAAAAATTAACAAGGTACATTTCAGTTTTATCGATTATTATTTCTGTCACATAGCCTACATATAATTTATAATACTTAATTAACAAAAATGTACCAGTTTGAATGTCACTGCTCTCTTCTTTCTCACATTCATCATCTTCAGTGGCTTCAATCTCCTCGTCATATTCTTCATTGTCTCCATCTTCTTCCATAATCTCGTCATCGTTTAAGCTTGGTTTTTCCTCTTCTCTCAGATCTGTAACACATACTCCTTTGCCAGCAGATACATTTAATTTTTCCCCCATTTTTTAGAGCTGGTTGTTTCCTTAGAAGCAACTCTGCTTTCCTTCAGAAATTCTTTGAGTGTATTCGTCCAATTGTTCTCAGTCGCTTCTTGTACACTTGTATCCGGAAGTTTGCTTAGTACATAGTTTGGGTTTAAGGGTACGATCCCGCAGGCTCTAAATCCAGTTTAATATTTATATCCAAAGTTGTGCCAATTTTTTCGACTGCACTTTTGAAGAGGCGGGGAAATTCCGATTTTGGAAAACATTCTGTTTCCAGTTTGTGAGAATTGTGCGCCATGACTTTTTCATTGGTGCAAAGAAAGGCTACATCTAACGGCTGCAGAAGGTGAGTGGCATTGGGGGATAATAAGACAAATTCGATATCGTTTTCTTGACAACGTTCTAGGACATGAAGTGAAACATAATATTTTTTTACCATTAAGATTCTTGAAATGTGGCAATGCTATTTTATCAAACCAGTTTTCAAAGGTCGGACCATCGAACCAATCCGATTTTGTTCTGTTATAGACGGCTCCCTCAATCCCTCCTTCTACCCAAGTAGGATACAGATGGACAGATTTGTATACGGTGTATGGTGGCAACATTACTCCTGAGGCACTAATAGCCATATAACGGTAATGCTACTCTTGCAAGAATCCATTATGCGCTCAATTCTTTTGGATCCCCGTCTGCAAATTACTTTTATTCGCCCGGGATCGTCCGTAATATTACTTTCGTCATAGTTCACAACATTAGACGGAAGAACATTTTTCAGTGTTTCAGTCAAATTTGTAAAATAATTTCCTTAGCTCTACATATTTTGGGCAAAGCGCTCAGTCAATATTTTATTTCTTTCAAGAAATTTATAGAACCACTCCGCTCCCGGGAGATTCTCTTTAAAACCTTTCACATCTAGGTACACATTTTCTATCTAAATAATTCTTGACCCCCTCCGTATATCATAACGAGTCATGGGAAACCCCCATTCACTAAACACCTTAATACCTTCTGCCAATATTTTCTCCTCATTTGGTGACAATATCGGTTGACCACCCTGCTTTTTGTTGTGCCTCTTCTTAATCTTATCATTTAAAGTCGGCCTTGGGGTATAATAATATTCAGATGCCTCCCTTCTTTTTAGACATTATATCAGGAATTGCTTTATTCAAGTTTTCCTTAGTATAGTTCATAAATTGTACACCTAATTTCTTTTTATATACGCGAACCATTGTGTCCGAGTCCCTCCCCCCGACTACAGGTATTTGTCTATATTGTTTATCTAAAAAAAATAACAACGATAATTAAATTATTTTCAGTACTTAGGTTAACAATAAGATATTGAATCCCACGGTACTAGAATTAATATGTCAACTCCGAAGACTTTTTGTCTACAAGAGTTTTTGAAGCTATTTCAAATTTATCGAAAAAACTGACCTTGCAAGGGTACTCCCAGAAATACCCGACCTGATGCATATATGGCGTTTGTTGGCAAAAAAAATATTATGGTCGAAAGTACGAACTTTTTGAAGCTCAAGTTTCAAAGTTGAAGGCGATGCGTTGTTTAGTATTTGTTTGACAGCTATTAACAATGAATGCTTTCAATGTATTTGTAAACATGGAAAAGCTTGGTCATCATTAGGTGATACAATACTTTCACTTGAAATATCTCAGTCTAACTAATATCAAAGTCGAATTAGATTCTACACTGGACGAGTCTGCTCCTTCATTTACAACAGTAAAATATTGGGTGGCAAAGTTTAAACGAGGCCGTACGAGCTGCTAAGACGAACATCGCAGTGGTCGGCCAAATGAGATAACCACGCCAGAAATGGTCAAAAAATCCAAAAATGTATTGGATGACCATCGATTGAAAGTGCGCAAAATAGCAGAGATGGTAGGCATTTCCGAAAGTGCTATACATCGCCTATTAACCGAAAATTTGGGCACGAGAAAGCTGTGTGCAAGGTGGATGCCGCGTTTGCTCACAGTGGAATAAAAACTGCGTCGTGAAGATTTTTCATTGGAGTGTTTGGTGATGTTTAAGAACAATAAACCCGAGTTTCTGCGTCGATTCATAACCATGGATGAAACATGGATCCACCACTTCACACCTGAGACAAGAGAACAGTCGAAAGAATGGACTCAAAAGGGAGAATCAGCTCCAAAGAAGGCGAAGACAGTTACGTGCACTGGCAAGGTTATGGCGTCTGTTTTTTTGGAATGCACGTGGTATCATTTTCATTGATTGTCTTAAAAAAGGAGAAACCATCAACAATGAGTACTATACGACCTTGTTGGGGCGTTTGAATGATGAAATCAAGAGAAAACGGCCGCATTTGGCGAAAAAGGAATTGTGGTTTCATCACGACACCAGACCACACGTCCATCATCACGATGGCCAAAATCAATGAATTAAAGTTCGAATTACTTCCTTACGCATCCTACTCGCCAGATTTAGCCCCGTCAGATTATTTTCTCTTTCCAAATTTGAAAAAATGGCTCGGTGGTGCTAATAATGAAGAGGTGAAATCTACGACTGACGACTATTTTAAAGAGCTCGACATCTCTCATCATAAGGACGGTACCGAAGCTATTGAGCATCGTTGGGAAAAATATATCGCGTTGAAAGGAGACTTTGTTTAGAAATAAAGATGTTTTTTTCCAACATTTTTTGTGTTTTTTTTTTTTGTTAGATCGGGTATTTCTGGGACTACCCTCGTAAGATGTAGTTCTGCAACGTTCGTATTTGTCGCTCGGGGATAACACAAACCTACCCATATAACCTCCAGACATTAACTGACCTATTGAAAAAAATCCCTATGTTTTAGTCTACATATGGATATGGATGAATTAATCCATTTGCGCAATGTGCCGTGTCCGAATTGTCCCTTAATATCCGAATTCACCCCAGATGAAAGTATCTATCATTCGTTAATTCAATAAGTAGGAGATCAGTTATTCTAAATAATAAAACATTCTACCTGCGTAGGTCAAAGTCATCGCCGTATTTAATTCTAAAGTAAACGTGTTACCATAAAGATTTTAGTTCATACTTATTTACTTTTCATCTATTGGTAAATTCTGATGCATGATGGAAGGTATTGATTGACGTTCTCATTATAAGTTGTGATTAGTATATGCCCACCAACTGCGGTGAATGCTTGCTTTAGTATGGAACCGTAATTTTATTTGCGCATTAAATATAATAACAACAAAACGTGGGTAAAAACTAGAGATATAATAGCAAATGACATCATAAATGATACGAGTTTTATTTACTAAGGAATATTGGCAAGGCCTTATGAACACCTTTACTCCACTTCCCTCCGGATGGGCTTAATATTCGAATGCAATAAGGAATTCATTTATTTCCACACACAAAACAAGGGATAAAAGATGCAACATTAAGAAAAGTGCATACCTCTCTTTGGAGTAGTTAAAATATAAGTTAAGAGACAAGTGATTGTCCAAACAGTAAAGATTCGTTCATTTTCTGGATAATACTATATCCTTTAGGGATAGAACTGTTTGACGCTTTCTGGATAATACTAATTCCTTTAGGGATACAAACTACTCCTCAGGAGTTAAGTCTCTCCCTTTTGCTGAATAATATTAACTCCTTGAAAGATAGAAATAACTACCACTTTTGAAGACAACATTAGAATTAACTCCAGGTGTTTATGTGTGCACTGAATGATTCACTGAAACATTATCTAAAAATCGTAGTGAAGTTCTTTTATTTAAAAAAAATGATAAAAAACTTAAATTTAAATAAAATAGAATCAAGTAAATAGATACGGCAGCTTAAAGTTTTCAGAATTCAAATATTTGCCAATTTCTAAATTGATTCCTTCGTTAAAACGTTACGATTAGGTAGAAGCCACGAAATATTCGTTCAAAGTTCATTACTATTAATGTTATCGATATATATACATACATTTTAGACTCTTAACGTGCGCAGTATACGAGCTTATTTAGAAACACAAAAGCAGTGCTCTTAACGGTTCGGCTCTTACAACACAGCGCATAATTCCAAAGTGCAGCTCCGCTTGTGAATAATAATAAATTTGCATCAGTGAATCGTAACGTTGAGCCCATCAAAGGCACGAACAAAATCTCTCCTCAATTAGTGAGGGGTATTATATTATAATATCCTAATGGACACTAGTGTCGATTAGGAACTTAATATGGCCATTTAAATACGACTGATGCGGTCATCTCTATGACAACCTTTGGGTAATTATCTTTAATTGTTTAAATATTTATACAGACTTTGTTGAAAAGTTTTCAATCTGGAGTTAATTCTAACACTTTTTCAACTCCTTTTCGGTGCTCCCTCGCGTCCACTGGTGTTAAAACAAACGGAGTTAGGACGTTTCACTTCAAAAAGTGTTAATGTTGTCTTTAAAAATAGCATTTTAATTCTTGCAGTAGTTATTTCTATCTTTCAAGGCCTTCCCAATATTCTTCAGTAAATAAAGTTTGAATCAGTTATTATATCAATATTTTTTACACACTTTTTGTTGCTATTGTATTTAATGCGCAAATGCAGTGACGGTTCCATTGTAAAGCAAGCATTCACCGCGGTTGGGAGGCAACTACTAGTCATAACTTGTAATGAGAACGTCAGTCCCTTTTCCTCATACGTCAGGATTTACCAGTAGACGAAAAGTAAATAAATGTGAACTAACACCTTTAGAATAACATTTTTACTTTTTTGGATTAAATATGGTGATGACTTTCACCTATGCAGATAAAATATTTTACTATTTAGTGTAATTAACGAATTATGGATAATATATTGTGTTAAACAGGAGTTGAACTTATCCTTATCGGAGTAAAATAATTTCACTTTTTTTATCACTTTTAAACGCAGTTTAATCACGAAAATATAACAATAATTCTTAAGTTGTTAAGCAACACCGATTAGGTGGACAACAATTTATCCCAAATAAATCTATAGAATCGAGAACAAAAGAAATTTTTCTTAAAACCATTTGGTTACAGGTAAGAATATTAATGGCATTGTTTTAAGATGAAAGGAAAGAATAGATCGGGACAGCTAACTGATTTGCATATTATATTAAGCAGCTTTATCTTTCTGTCTATTTTGTTAATTTCGCGGAAAATTAAATAAATGGAACCGTCTCTCGCAGATTATAATTGAAATATTAATGTCAGCCTCAAACATTTAATTTCCTCCCGCTTTAAAAAATGCAGAAGAATTACAGACCGCTCTCCTGATGATGAAGACTGCGCTTACTTTATTTAGTATTCATTGCATATTATATAATGGCCTTCATTGCGCAAAAGTTCCTGCAGTGCTAGTACCTGCCTTCATTATACCAACGCGATAATAAGACATTTGCGGATTGCTAATTGCATATATTTTTAATTGCTCTCATTCGTATTCCTCGCTGCTCCTTTTAAGATAACTTAATTTATGTTCTGCTGAATCCTTGCATCTTGCTAATTATTTTAATTCTAACTCGTTTACGGGGGCGAGTAAATAAATACCCCTAACGCAATATAACCTCGTGCATTAGCATTAAAATTCTCCCTCACTTTTCTGGATCATCTACAGAATAAGATTAGGGTTGATCTTATCTACCTTACACACCCTTCTAGATAAAATAATTTTTGTGTTCAACTTTTCATTTCAAATGCTTTTCGAGCACTACAATAAATAACTTGTCATTATTGTCCTTAAGAAAGTTCTAATTATGAAAGTTTTTTGTGTGAATTTCTTGTACCGGTTCGTACTAATCAGTAGGGTCCAATTTTTTTCTTTTTTTTTGTTAATTCGTCTCATTAATTCTGCGGTAGCGAAACGCTTTTAAAACTGCCGTAATTAACGAACTCACATTGGACATTTCTTTCGTGGCATTCCCCGTAATTGATGAATCAAATTATAGGAGAGCCCGTTTAAATATTTCATAAGTTTTGAGAACTGGTTGCAGGTTTCCGTGTATACTGCATAAATTTAATTTCACGCTAATGATGGCGATAAATTCGGGACCCGTCCGCCTGAGCGCTTTCACACCTCGCCGTTTTTTTTTCCCACCCCGAAATTTTTACGTTTCCGCAGTTCGACGAATCGCTTTTAATTACTGAAATTTTACACGCGTTTAAAATAGAATAACAACGACCGGTTTATGTTAATTTCCAGTGCGGCAATTATGATATGATAATTTTTAGTTTTAATAACGTTTAATCGACAATTTATTTCGAGTTAATTATAATCTCTGGAACGAGCTACTATGGGCGGATACTCTTAAAAGAATTTTAATTTAATCAGTAAGTTCATGTTTCAGGTTTTCATGTGCGGAGACAGGAAATTTTGCCGTTTCATCTTGTTATATTTATATCTTTATTTTGATACTTCAGCACCGCTGCTTGAAGCCAATTATCGACATCGTTGTTCATAGATTAAATCTTAACTACCTTTTTTTTATACGCTATCCACTTAATTACAATATTCAAACATGACGACAAAAGCAGAAAAGCATTCTCATTGTAAATGCTGTGTTTTATAAACATCGTCGAAAGATAAATACTTTTTCAAAGTAAAGAAGACCTCTTGAATTTAACATGAAATTTTGACGATGTCACATTCAGGACGACAGTTGTCAATTCTAGCAATCTTCCGTCTACAGACGATGTACCTACATATGTATGTGTGCTTGTCTGTTCCGTCTGTGTTTCACTTCGCTTTTCTCATAAATTATGAGCACACCATCATTTATTAATAATCCTAGTTCCCTGATACTGCGCTATTTGTACTTGCGTGTTCGATAAACCCGAGCGACGGTTTCCGTCCTTCCAGTACATACAAACAACGACGTCGTTTTAGTGATTATTGCTCTGTATATTAAACTGAGAGAACAAATAAATAAATAACGTATCATATTTGTTGTAAAATTGAATATAAAGCAATTGGAAACGGTTTCACATCCAAACACTTGAAGTACCTATATATAAGGGTCCAAATACACGGAACACTTACACTTAACCGAGATTAACCATCAAAGACACTCGAAACAAACTAGACAAATATTTTTTTAACCTGCAATTTGTTTCGTTGTGTGGTGCGTTATATAAGTGAGAGAATTATTCGATAGTTCACTAACGAAATGTCGCGTGTAAAAACACTGCATTTGACGCATTGAGGTTAAAAGAGCGGAAATACATAAGAGAGCTTGTCAACATTCCGCAGCAACATAAACTCGGATGCGAATGCGTTCCTATACAGTGAAATTCATAATTTAAGAGTGACATGACATTTTTCTCTTTGATGACGTGCAACGGAACTTAGGGGGAAAAATGGAGCAGAATGTATTCATTATTTTTATACACTCAAAAATAAATGAAGAACTATTTACTGTTCATGTCTGGAATTATAATAATTTTTTTCCTGTCCCCGCCGGCGCCGTTCCTTTTATATTTTTGCATGTCAATAGCTTCTTCTTTTGGCTTAAAACTGGTTTGGATATCTTTTACGAAATTAATATATTATTTAAAAGCAGATCGAGCACCATTTTTTAGTGACTTCTCAAATCGTTGCTGCCTCCACGTTCCAAGTACTTACATTTTAAAGTTGTCCGTGTATTCAGGCCTTTGTTTTTACTACGACTGGAACAATGGCAGTCAAAGTGTTCTGAAGTCCCTCAAAAGGTGTAATAATTATTTATTTCTGAAACGTAAGCCACAGAAATTCATTGACGGCCTTGTTCGCAGGATCACCTTTTTTCATCTAAGAAATAAAACTCGCCGTGTCCCAAGTATCAGTTTTATCCGTCATTCGAGCTTTCAATTAATTGTGTCTTCTCATATTTATTCGTTGGGGTAAAAATTTTGTTTATTTTCTGCGAAGTAAAAGAAGCAAACGTGAACCTTATTCCGAATTTTTTTTATCAAATCGAAAGGACCTCTGTCTGTAAATAAAATCTTGGTTTCCTTGGAAGGACAGGGCAGAATTTTTTCGTTACAATAGAATTTTAAATTTTATTTTAGAATTTACATTTTAGGTAGAAAATTAGCCACGACCTAAACTGTTATAATAATATACTTAGAAAAGAAATTCTGAGTTGGTTTTATTTAGCACGAAAAAGGAATTTAGTTTTGTTGTTAATAAAAGCCATTGCGTCCGTAAAACAAAAGTGCAAATTACGTTCTAATTCTAAGCGAAATGAAATTAAAACTGTCTAGTGTTGCTATGGTAATTAATCGTCTTATTTTATGAAGCAATTTGAATAAAAGGCACGAGTTCGAAAGCCAGCGCGGCGCGAACCGTTTCAAGTGTAGCCTAGCTTTAGAGAGGAATAATATAATTTAAATCGAATTCTTTTGTTCCTGTATTAAAATTAAAGTCGCCTGTAAAATTGCACTCTCTACGTATCCGTTTATTGCGAGGACGGCGGCGGCAAGAAAACGAAAAAAGCTCCGAACGTTTGACATTCCAGTTCTGGCAGAGATCCTCACGAATACAGGACATTCCGATTGCAAACGTCTGCTGGAAATGTTGAGATTTCGGCGTTCCCGGTCGCGATATCGGTCACTAAATGGAGTGTTTTCTTGGCGGTGAACGCCAATTGCAGACGTTTCAATCGGACACCCATTTACTTAAAGTAAGACATTTTGCTGCAGCAAATATGATTATCGAACATAAATTGCAAGAGTCTGTTTGTTGTAAAATATTATACGTTCTTAAGAAAATCGTGTAACACAAATAATAGTACAAGTATTACCATAAATTGTGTAAATTAATTTTATAAACAAAATGTAAACATGTTATATAAAATGTTGAATTAAACACTATTTCGTATAGAAGATTTTCCATTTATTTAGTAAAAAATAAAGGATAGTAAATGTTTACCCAATTGTAGTATATTTTTATTGATATTGTGTATGCGAATTATACACTTTGTGTTAATAATCACTCAGTGGTTCCATATATTGTGTGAAAATTTGGCAGTTAATGATATAGTTCTGTACGTATCTCTCAGGAAGATCACAGCTAAGTGCTCGAAGCTGCTGGTAACGAATTTTGACTCTTAATCGGGCAACTAAGGATGTGGATTTGACCTTGTCCTAATGCGTGCAGACCTTCTGAAGAAATTCACAGGCTGGAATACGGCAGAATTCATTCTAACACTTACTCGACAAGTTCCGTTTTGGATCATCTGTAGACGCCACCTATTGTCATCCGCATTAAACGACCAATAAGTAGAGGCAAATAATCACGTGATTACATTTTATTACTATTCCACAATTTCTGTAAGATGCTAACATGTACAATTTAATTTTTTCTAACGAATTCATAATTTAATCCAGTGGTCGCCAACCCGTCGATCGCGAGCTACCTGTAGATCGCAAAGACAGTTGCAGAAAACACTAAAAAATATTATGGCAAGCAATAGTAAGAAGGTACTTCACGTAATCTGTACATTCGAATTTTGAAAAATCATTTCCATTACATTCTGCCACCAGAAAGGAAAAACTGAAACAATTAAAGAATCAATTAATTGGACAACAGTCAATATTTTTAAAAACAGTCGACAAAAATAAGGCTGCAACTGAAGCATCATACCGTGTGTCCCACATAATCGCACAAAAGAAGAAACCTTATGAAGACGGGGAAATGATAAAACAGGCAATTTTAGAAGCTGCAGATTTGTTATTTGCCAACTTTAGAAATAAAGGCGAGATGGTTCAACTATTAAATCTATGAAACTTTGTGATGATACAGTAATGAGGAGAGTAGAAGTTATGAGCAATGATATTTTTGTACAGATAAGAACTGACTTAGATAACTGTTTTTATTTTTCACTGCAAGTGCATGAATCGACAAATGTGATTGATACTTCCCAGATGGCCGTGTTTGTAAGGATGGTTTTTCGTGATTTTACGATAAAAGAAGATCTTTTGAAGTTTATTCCACTGGAAGGACATGCTACTGGTCAGGAGTTGTTTTCTCATTTCAAAAATATTATTTCATCTAAGAAAATTCCCATATCAAAAATAGTAAGCTTGACTACCGATGGCGTTCCAGCTATGGTGGGTTTTGAAAAGGGTCTGGTGGCGTTATGTCATAAAGATGAAAGTTTTCCACAATTTCTCTGTCACCACTGCATTATCCATCAGCAAGCTTTATATAGAAAGTTTCTAAAACTAAACAACGTTATGAAACTATTTGTAAATATTGTGAACAAGATTAGAGCTCAAGCGTTACAAAGAAAATTATTCAAAACTGAATAACAAACAAAATGAAATTGACTGTCAATACGGGGAGCTACTTCTTCACTCTGAAATCCGATGATTAAGTGGAGGACGAGGGCTGAAATGTTTCAACGATGTCCTATCTGCCATAGTTCAATTTTTCAAACAACGCGATGAGCCGATTCCTGAACTGGAAAATTCAATCTGGCTTAGAGATTTTGGTTCTCTTGTGGACATTACCGAAAAATTAAATGAACTTAATTTACGGCTTCAGGGGAGGGACAAAGAACTAGCGGAAATGATTTCTGATATAAAAACATTTATCAAAAAGCTTGAGTTTTGGAAACAAAACCTAATCAACCACGATACCAGGCATTTTCCTATTCTTTCAGAAAAGATATTTCAAAATCCATTGGAACCCTATGACAGTAAATTTCATGTAGAAATAGTTTCTAAGTTGAAGGAAAACTTCAAAAATCGTTTTAAAGGTTTCAATGAAATGGCTTTAGTGGCGAAATTTGTTGTTTCACCTTTCATGGAAATTGATATCCAACACGTTGCAACTTGTGTTATGCAGAACTTTGGCGAAGACATCTCTGCAACAGAAATGGAAGTGATTGGCTTTCAAAATGATTTAGCCTTAAAACCATTAGTCTCAAGTACAACATTTAGTATAGTAAGTAAAGTAAGCCTATAATAAGTAAAGCGAACGATTGAAACTCATTTTCATAAAGAATTCTAAAAGTGAGTTTAAGTTACTAAAATTATTTAATATTCGCTGATCAATGCAATAAAATTTTTTAATTAAACTTTTACTGCAAAAAAAGGTTGATTCAATCCCCAAAATTCGGAAGACAATAAATATATTTTTTAATTAGAGCCCAAGGTAATTAAAACAAATCTTAACGCTCTTGCTTTACGTAATCTCAGATAGGCAATCGAATTTTCTTAAATCCACAGGAAAAAAATATTCTCATGGCGAATCTGATATTCAGAAAGGTAGGTTCTCATTAACCGCGCATTAGATAATTCCGATAAAGAAACTGGTTGTTGGTTAATATCATGAAGCACACAAATTGCCGTTTTCTTTTCAAAACAACCCGGCCGGCGATAATTATTATAATTCTTACGTATATCGATTAGCATAAACCACTGCATTATAATTTATGGCGTTGTATACTTAAAAGTGTTTTATCAGTTCTTCGTTTTAATGCATAAAATATCTCGCTCCTGGCGTTGTGTAACTATGGGAATAATTTACCATTATCGGACAGACTACCCCCGCCCTTAAGCTTTCAACATTCACATAAAAATTCTTACATGAGTCACTATTTTGATTAGAATCAACTGCTGTAACCCTACTTTGTAGTTAAATCAGATTTTTCAAAACAGATTCCTTTCTAAAAGGCAACAAATAATCTGAAACGTTCTATACTTACATGTAAAAGGTCGTTTGAAAGAAACTTTGGAAAACGTGGGCCTCTAATTGTTGATCTTTTTTATATGTATGTATACAGCGTATTTCTAAACCAATGTCTTTAATTGAAACCACAAATGGGTTAGAAATGAAGTAAATTTTATTATACAGGGTGTTGCCTATCTTTACGTTCAAATTTTAGGAGCATAAAATAGACTCAATTCTAAAACTAAAAAACACAAAAGTGGTAGGTTGATCTTTATTTATTCTGAAGTTACAGGCATTTGAAAGTACAAATAACAAATAATCAAACTGAACTTCTAAACCAAATAAAAACTTAATGAATGACATTTTCGAATGATATTTTCAAAATGTCCTCCTCCCTGCTGAATGCAAGCTGTGCTCGTATGCCGATGTATGAAGTGACAATTCTTATTTCACGAATGTTTTCTCGTAACTACTGAGCAGCATGTGGAATCTTTTCTAACAATTCCTCCTTGGTATTTGAAATATGTGTATACACTAAAGCTTTCATAGTTCCCCAGAAATAAAAATCGAGAGGATTATGGTCGGGAGTCTAGGTGGCCATGCAACAGAACCACCACGACCAATCCATCGTGGATAATTGTTGTTCAGCAAGTTACGGACTTCAATTCCGAAATGTGCTGGTGCACCATCCATTTGCAACTACATAACTCTTCTTATGATTAAGGAAATATCCTCTAAAAGCATTGCCAATTCCTCAATAAGGAACTGTAGGTAACTGCCCGCATTTAATCTCATAGGAAGAATGTAAGGACCAAGTACCAAATTATCGATTAATCCAGCCCAAACATTCACAGAAAATTCATGCTGAAAGTTAGACGTGCCTATTCCCTTGGGATTTTTTAGTTCCCACCTGTGTAGGTTCCTTAGATTTACAATCCCACGTCTCGTAAACGAAGAATACAAATTTAGTCGTGACTGCCTTAGGATCCACGTAGAATAAACTAATCGACAATGGTGGGCTGCTTCAAGCAAGCCTTGCACTTTTTGATAATGATATGGATGAAGGCCCTCACGTTTAAGAATTCGCCAAATAGTAGTTTGTGGTACTCCAAATTGTCTGCTATGGATCCTGCGTGGATCCCGAAATTTTCTGTATTTAGAAACCGATATTTTCTAACTTCACTCCCGTTGCAGAAACCATAAATAAAATGCATATCCGCATACTCTTTATTAGAAAACTGGTAAGGTATTTTCGATAAATGTTTTTCCATGAAAGTGACATTCAGTAAGTTTGTTTTTGTTTTTTGACAAACGTCATCGTCATGGCCATCTAGATCCACTGACCATAATCATTTGGATTTTTATTTCTGGGGAACCATGAAAGCTTTAATGTACACACATCTACATTTCAAGCACCAGAAAAGAATTGTTAGAAAAAAATCAACATGCTGCTCATCAGTCACGAGGAAACATTCATGAAATAAGAAATGTTACTTCATCTATAGGCACAAGTTTGTTTTGAGCAGGGAGGAAAATATCATTCGTTAAGTTTTTATTTGGTTCACGAAGTTAAGTCTGATTATTTGTTGTTTATACTTTCATCCTCAGAACAAATAAAGATCGACCTACCACTTTTGTGTTTTTTAGTTTTAGAATTGAGTCTATTTTAAGCTCTCAAAATTTGAACATACCGATAGAGAACACCCTGTATAACATACGGAAAACGTAAATGATAATTCCGGTAAAAATTAGTTTCCATTTTTACATAAATTGTTTAAGTAACACTGACCGGCGATTTAAATGTTTAAATGTCTTAGCTGAGTCACAGGCTGAATGGAATTGATTTTTATTATGTAGCCATTAACGAACACCCCGAGATTTGTAAGTTAGGTTTAGGTCATGTTCGTCTTTCGTAAAAAAAAAACGCGATGTTTTCGGTCGACGAGGTGCAGACATTCTTACGACAATTGCAATTATTACGTAATACTTTCTAATATTATTTCGTAGTGTAATTTGCGCTTATGTTTATTTTATTCAAAGTAAAATTTGAAAGCAAACTGTTTTAATTCGTAGCGCCATTGTGCATTTCAGTTTTTATTTGGTATCTATAAGTCATTCATATTCGTTTACAATGAAACCTTGACTCAGTTCTTCTGCACGTAAATAAAAAGCTTTAGTTTTAGTTTTGTTAGATACGGTTGCGAAAGTAAGTCATAAACTTAGCAGATATTTCAAAACAAAGTGACTCCGTCGGAGTCCGTTATCTTGAAGCAGGTCAGCTTTTCATTTTTTAATAAGGTCGTTGAAGTTTGGAAAATCGATTTCTAATCTAATGAGGAACGTATAGTTTTAGTTAAAAGCAGGTGTTTAGAAATACCTTGTATGACGATTAGATAAAAAGGCATCGCCATCATCAGCATTATATACATGGACAAAGCAGTTCTTAAAAGAAAAGGGCCTTAAAGTTCAGGACCTTAAAAGTAAACAGTTTGAAGTACATCAGAAATTCTTCTTACCCCGAGGCTCTGATACGCAGTAGCCTTTTATAGAAGTAGTAAATGAACCATAATATTTCAACAGTAATAAACTTAATGCACCCCCCGACATTTCATCACTAGTAATTTCGTAGATCACTCTAAGGAAAAACGCCTAGAATTTTCCGATTAATTAACTTTTTAATAAGAGGGCGACGAGCAGCCGCAATAAAGTTACTCAAAAGTAGCGTAACTTCCGGAGTATGAAATAACATTTAGCGCTATTTTTCTTGGGTTTTTATTCGCACTTTATTGCAAGCAATTCCTCGGAAATAATTTAAGAACGTCCCAACCCTTCGAACTTTTTATCGCCGCACACTTTTGTTGTATTATGTAAGGGCGCATTCTATCGATTCCGGAAATTCCAAGGAAGTTTTACGATGGATGCAAAAATTTTTCATTGCGAAGCCGGCCGGGGCTTACTCTTGTTTGTAATTGGCGCTAAGTTTGCGCAACTCGTCAACACCTTAACGACTAACTTTGTTAATAGACGTCTCAAGTTCTTGTTTGTTTCAGGTTAAATGACTACGTTCAGTACGCTGCGATGTGTGGATGAAATCCTGAACGACTTCATCTAAGGTAAATACAGAATATCTTCTATTTCCAAAAAAATTTCTATGCCCCATACTTTCGCGTCAGTTACCAAATAGATTTATAGTCCTCAAGCTCATGGTTCCGGGAAATTAAATTGAACAAATAGTATTAATTAAGTAGAAGTATAAATTGAACGTCGACTGCCAGCGTTAATATCTTTCTTACTGGCCCCTTCTCGAACACGAGCTATACAAACGGAAACTCGGGGAATTGCTCAAAAGTTCGGAAACATTTCATTCTTACTGCCGGCAACACACAATTAATTAATGTGGTAAAACTTCAATGGCAATTGACGGTATTCGCATGCGTCAACGTCCTGCTTAAATTTGCCCGTTAGGGAACTCAGAGGAAACTTAATTTGCAGAGGCTCGTGAATTTAAGAAAATTATATGGCGGACGTAATTTCGAATTGCTTCGCGGTTAATTGGAAAAGTGGAATCATGACGAAATGTTACATTTTTCCCAGGGTTGCTAGGAATTAGCAATTTTTATTCTCGGCACGATAACTTCCAAATTTTCCACGAATACGTTTTTCGATATTACAGCCGAATCGTCAGTTCAACAAAACTATTGTCATTAGCGCTAATCTGAATATGATGATAGTTTTGCTACTGAAATTGGTTTTCGCCGGTTGCAGGAAGTTATTAGGTCCTATACCCCCTGGTATTTTGTTGCAATTAATTTATTATTAAGGCACATCAACAATATAATGGATTACAAAAGTATAACATAAAATTACGATTTATTTAAGCCAAAACTGAAATATCTTGATTACTCACAATCAGTACAACTAATGAACCGGGGATCCACAAGGCTGGATAGTTTAAGGAACGAGTATTTACAAACTAGTTTCCTTAAGCTATTAAAAAACGAACTTCTTATTTTGTATTTGTGATCTCGAGTGTTCCACTCAAAGGCTTTAAAATCAAGAACTTCCCAATTAATTTAAAAAAAGGAATAATATTCGCTGCGGTTGAAAGGTTAAAAGTGCGCGGCCCTCATTAAAATCCTAAAACAAACAAGCACAAGCACTTTTCTGCACCTGATTTTAACTAGGAAGTGCGCTAATTAAAAAAGGCAACAGAACAGATCGTGTCTGTGCGGCGGCTGGAATTTTCGGGGTTGATTATGCACACACGTGGAAAAAGGGAGGGCCAATGGGCACAGTTCGCGGGAATCGATACTGTTTTGGGATTCTAGAGAGGCCCGCACTATCACCTTTATCTTTAATTCAGTCCTTTCAGACAGCTCGATTACTGTCCTTACATCACCACTCTCTGTAGGTGCCGTTCCAGAACGACAATGATATATCATTTATACGTTCAATGGCTATTTAGAAGTTCCGTACCTGTCACTGAGCTCAACGCAGCGTTAATAATCTGCTGATATTAGCGTCGATAATATAGATTTAATACACCGACATGACCTGTCGTTTGATTAACCGTGCGCCCAGTAATAACCCAATCAACTGAAATCAGCTTACAGATTGAACGTCAACTACAAACTTATGAACACTTTTCGTATTCTATTTGTGTAAAGTAAAACGCCATTTTGTTTCTCTCGAATAAGGACTCTATGCCATTAAAAAAAATCAAAAAAGCGCCCAGCTGTTATCCATGCGGCTTTATCTAATCCAAATTTTAAACCGCTGCTTCTCCTGTGGAGGTCACGATCCAAATTTTGGAAAGCACTTATCTAAATACGAAACGTTGTTCCTTTCAAATCCAAAACGGGGCAATACGTTTTTTAATTCCGAGCTCCATTCAGAAGTGAAAAGTGGCGTGCATTTGTTGCTTCTGAAATTCGTAACGAACGCAATACATACTTGTGTAAATATTTTAAGCACGGCGTGCAATTTCCCAGTAGAATTAGTTGTTTATTCCTGGCTTTGCGGTGCATATAAATGATATTAAGAATGCAATGCGACGAGAAGCTGCATTAGAAAGCGAAATGAAACGTAAAATATTCATGTTTATTAACTCAAGGTTCTGGTTCGTATGAAACCGCAATCATATCGGAAGTGGGAGGAAATTGGGGGTTGATTAAGTGGCTGGCGTATATTTTTTGAGAGTTAAAAATTATCTCATAAGAGTACTTCAAATTGTTCATCTTCTTTTTTCTCCGCTTCATTTTACCACTAGTAGCGTCGATTTTGGATTGAAACAATCTACGACGTCTTATTTTTCTTTAGTTATTGTCTTTCCTCTTTGTTGTGTCTTTTCTTCCTTCTGTCCGTGCTAGTTGATGTATGATATTTTTCTTTCCCTAGATCTGCTTTTCTTAAATATTTTCTGTCGCTCTGTCTGATCCATTTGCAGTACCAGTACAAAACAAAATTAAAAAAAGCTATTCCTGCAAAGTAGAATGTGTTTACCATCAACTTCATTACAACAACAATGCCGGAAACAAATTCAGCTTTTAAGTATTTTTCACTGCAATATTTTACGTTTTTCTTGCGCCAACCGTCAGCCTCACAGATAATCTCCGTAATAAATGTAGTTCTTAGAGTATTAAAACATTCCTAGCGGAATCTAATTTCTATTAACTTCTTAATTAGTTTTTCATTCTTCTTATTGGAAACAGGTCTCGAAGACGAAGGCCGAAGCTATTGCCAACTTCTTGTTTACCAAGGATAAAACACAGTGCAGCTTCGGTGCACGTGCTTTTGCTTAATTGAAGTCGTTTTAATTAAATCGCGACTGGCGTTTCGATTTAATGAAAACACGTTCGATATTTAAAAAAAAAATACCTCTGGTTTGTCCTTGCGCGTAATAAATTAATATTTCGATTCGTGATTTGTTTTTGCGATGGTCTGCATAGTTTTGGTTGGTGTTTTTGAGTTGAGTTCTATAGGTGAGCGAGGGGCTATTAATAAACCTCTGCAGAAACAATGTCGAGGGCAATGTGACATTTGGTACAACATAATTAATATGTAATTGATCCGAAGCAGACAATGCGGACCTGAACAATGGCCGTTTCGTAGATCCTAATATTCGACTTGACTGTCATCCTGAACGTTAAACATTCTAATAAATGACTCCCTATTATTGCCAGACTTCACCTGGATGTCGTTAGTTTGTGTACATATTTCATCATGGTGGCGACAGATCGCGATTAGGCCGCGCAGGAATGTTCTGCTGTTTGTTAAATACACACCGTGGAATTCAATAGCAGTAGTACTGATTAATTAGTCACGGCGTTTCTGTCGGAATTTCCACGTAATTAAAGATTCCAGTGGTTCGACTGCAATGCCTTCTTTCCCTTGTAATTATATTGCAACCACCACCTCACTCTGTCGTACTGTCGCGTCAACATACAAGAGGGGTCCATGCACTGGCAACAATAAATTAAAGGCGACCACTGCGATCGACTTTTTATTTCTAACGTGTAATTAACTCCATTCGAAATGGCAGAGCTGTTGCAATGCAATTACAGAAACGGTTCGAAAACAAGCAACCTATAAGGTCACTAAAATCCGGTCTGACGACTCGAGCGAAAATACGATCGAGCAAAATTATGTACATTAATTCGTTTTTAATCAGTGGCAAGACGTGAATAATAATATAATTCGCTAGGATCATGTCGAAAAAAAAGTAGAAATGCAGTTGTAAATTTAATTGCAGCCTTTAAAGGCACTAGAACCTGGTTTCATGATCCATTAAGGCGGAAAAATATTTTATGCGATCGAAATTAGATAATGAAACTATGTTTCTAATCGGTATCAGCAGGTAAGTAATAAATGAGACAGCAAAATAGCAGGGCGAATAGAATTAAAATAGGCTTGACCTAGAAGTTATTCATTCGAATCACTAACCAATCTGAAAAGTAAAGCAACTTTATTTGTAGGTAGAAAAATGAAGATTTAATTAAATTTAATAAAAGATCATTATATTTCAAGTAATCCTCCACTGAATATTGGTATCTACCTACCTGGAGGTTACAAGTTTACGGGAGAGAAAATTAGTTCAAGTGGGACGGGCTGGATCAATTCGACACCCAGAAAAAAGGGGGCAGTAGATTAAAAATGAAGTCGCCAATTATTGCACATTTGTCTTCATTTAAGAACAAAAGAGAAGCTCAAATCTTGCGTACAAAACGTAGGTATAAACTTCAATATTCAACAAATTAAATTAACAACGCAAAAATAAACGCTAAAGTTCAAGCGATAAATACAAGTGTGAGGTCCGCTTCTCGTTTACATAAATTACATGCAGCAAAATTAGGAAATAATAATGAATTTTCATAATTATTTACTTTTAAAACAACTCTTACAAGATCATAAGGTTTGGTTTTCTCAACGTCATTTTTAAATAAACTTTGAGAAAATTTTGCATAAAGTAGAAAATATTGACAATAGTGATGACAACGCAAATTTTTGTTCCCGTAATATGTAATTTTGCAATATAAAAAACTTCGAAACGTAAATCATTTGGTGGAAGTGGATGTAGTCAAATTGGTGACTCTACTTGAGGAAGGTCATAAGCAACAAATTGGTTTAGCATTGCACCTCTGTTGTCAGTAGGGCTTGAAACAGATGCAGAAAACCTGGAACTTATTGCAGAAGTCCTAAAAAAAGACGGCTGCAAAGAATTGTCTGATGCGAATTATTGTAAAACGGAAAAAGTTTTGCACAGCAAAACAGGTCAAATAGGACCTACAGCTTGCCACTGGAAGGGTTATAAGTAAATATACTGTGATATGAAGGGTTAGAACTATGAATTTAACACCTTATAGGTCAGCAACAGGACCAGTTGAATAGTAGGCGTGATAAAGTAAGGAGAATACCCTGAAAAATATTTGGTGGTGGGTCAATTATGGTGTAGGGTGGTATTAGTTTTGAAGATCGTACCTACCTGATTATTATGAACAGGCAACAGTAACATGAATGACGTTATCATTTCCGTTGTAGAACTCTTTGCTGCTTCCTACGAGCCTCAGTTCATTTTAATGCACATAGCAAACATTATCAATGATGAGATTGCTGGAATTTTCGAGTTTTAAACTGGCTAACGCAAAGCCCTGACTTAAATCAGACTGAAAATTTTTGGAGTGCCATAGGAGGAAGAATTGGGAAACTTTCACGCCCTCCTCAAACCCTCGAAAAGCTCTCAAGAGATTTTCAAACAGTTTGGATGGAAATTAGAGATTTCACATTTAATTGAGAGCATGCCTTCTCGTACGAGAGCTTATGCAGCAGCACAAAGAGGTCCAACTCGATATTGGGTCTTTAACTTAAAAAATAAATGTTTACCTTAGTTTTTAATTAATTTTAATCTTATTAATCCTGTTACTGATAAAGTAAATAGGAATAGTTACCGGACATCGATTATCTGCGAATTATTGGTTTTTATTAATTATCACCTAATTTTGCTGTGAAGTGCACTTGTAAGTTCTTACAAATAAATCAAAGTAATATCTTGTAATATTTAACCGTTCTTCACACTTGCTGCGTTTTTCCCGACGAAGATGTCTAAGAAAAAAAAGGATAGGTATGTAACAAGTTACTGTTGCTACGAAGTTTATGAATGAATTTAACCCCAAATTAAAAGAGACAGGAAGTTGGAGCTACCTTCACTACAGTTGCCTTTATGGTCCTCGTGTGAAGCCTCCCTCTTGATCAAACAACAGCTTGACGAGGTCAAGTCCGATCGATGAAATAGGCCTTACCGATACCACGTGAGCTTTCTAGAACGGCACCCAAAATATCTCAGCGAAGATCAGCCCCCAAATAAAAGCCTAAATAACTAAAAATGAAAACCAACGTTACAAACTAAACTGCGCCCACTTTTCACTTGCAATAAATACCTGATTATCTGTCGTTGTCAGACTTCGAAAAGCATAGATTTTGATTTACTTAGAGCGACTCTTTCAGAGCACGGATTAATAATTTCCGATCAACATCCAAGGTGATGAATTCACAAAATGACTCAAGAGCCTCTAACAAGATGATGTACAACCTTGTAATATATAACCGCTCTTCACACTTGCTGCTTTAATCCCAGCGAAAAGTCCGGGTATCAGGGTACCCAGGTACCTCGTCCTTAGGGTTACTATATCAACAAGGTACCGCTATTCACTTTCGCGGCTTGCGTCCTCCAAATTAAAAAAGGCGATGAAACCATAGAAAAAGCGCCAAGAAGAAAAAGGATAGATCATATCAAGTTATTGCAAGAATTTAACCCCAAATTAAAAGAGATAGGAGAGTGAGATAGAAAGTTGGAGCTACCTTCAATACAGTAACCTTGCTGGTCTTCATATGGAACCTCACTCTATTGTCAACGGTGATCGAACAACAGCTTGGTGAGGTCAAGTCCAATCAACGAGGTGGGCCTTATCCAGACCACATGAGTTTTCTAGAACAGCACTCAAAATATCTCAGCGGCGCTAGTCCCCGAATAAAAGCCTAAATAATGAAAAACGAAAACCAATGTTACAGACTAAACTGCGCACACAATTCGCTTACAAGGTAGTCTCCCATTTATCTGACCACTTTGCACAAATTTATGTAACTGAAATACCACTCTCACAGTCAAATTTAACCCATAAGGTTAGTCTTACTCGAAGAGAATTCAGCTTAACCAATCGTTTGACTTTTGCATGCAATATTCTTCAAGATGATTGGTTTACTTCTCCTAGTGACCTCGATTTTGAACATTTTATGAGCATTTTTACTCAACATTTCAATTCCTCATTCCCATTAACTTTTAAAAGTATTTCCAACAATTCTAGAAACAAATCTGAAGGGGTAACTGACGAAGTCATTCAAAAAGGAGATCTGTGTTATATGTGCAAAATCTCAGCTGACTTTAACGAAATTATACCGTACTAAAAAGTAAGAGTATCAAAAACTTGTAAAAAACACAAAAATATGGTATAATAATAATAAATTTCTTAACGCTGCGGCATGCACCAAAAGTAAAATTATTTGCAGCATCATCAAGGACTCAACTACTTCTTCTGAGACACTCTCGAGCTTCGAATTAATGGTTAATGGTGTATCTATTACTGATCCTTATACTATAGCGAATCTTTTCAATGAATACTTTGTTCCAGACTATAATTCAACTCAATCATACAAAGCTGACACTTATGCAAGTTCACACCAGCAGTTAAATTTCTTTCTCTTTCCCGCTGAGCAAGTAGAAGTTAAAAATATTTTAACAAACTTCTCTTCAAAGAGAGCGTCAGGATATGATGGAATTCCTGGTACTATTCTTGCTGATGTTAGTGAGCTAATATGCACAAAACTTGCAGAAGCTATTAATAATTCCTTTGTTATTGGAACTTTTCCTGACTCTCTCAAACTAGCCAAGGTCATACCAGTCTTCAAAAATAAAGGTTCTAAACCGGACATAAGCAACTATCGCCCTATATCGCTGATATCTATTTTCTCTAAAGTATTTGAAATAATAGATTGTATTCATACTTGGTACATTTCAATATTCTATCTAGATGTCAGCATGGTTTTATTAAAGGTCGTTCTACTGAGTCCGCAAACTTTGAATGCCTACACGAAATAACTTCTTGTCTGGATAATGGTGGATTTCCCATTGGTATTTACTTCAATCTCTCTAAAGCATTCGATACTTTAGATCACAAAATTTTGTTAACGAAACTGTATACAATTGGTATCAACGGAGTTGCTCTAGATTTGTTTCGATCCCATCTCTCCGGAAGATCTCAACAAGTGTGTATCAGACACATGAAGAATGATGTAATTAAGGATATTTTATCTGACCTCAGAGTAAGGCGTACCACAAGGCTCAATTTTAGGCCCATTATTATTATATGTTAATGATTTAAAACAAAAATTTCCATCTGTGTCAATATGCTGATGATACTTCGTGTATAGTGATTGGGAATTCTCAGTCCTCATCTTCCAAAATCGCCTCACTCTCTATCTCACAAATGTTTAGATGGTGTGTGAGTAATCATCTTCAGTTAAACCATAATAAAACTGTGGCCTTGCAATTTACAAATAGACCATCGATATCCAACATGCTTATCAAGTGTCATGGAAAATCAGTTCCAATCACAGACAGCGTAAAATTTTTGGGTTTACACATTGATGCCGCATTAAAATTTTAATATCCATACTGAATTTGTGTGCTCAAAATTGTCTCGTCTCTGCTATGTTATAAGGAGTCTTAAAAACTGTGTCTCTCTGGATATATTAAAAATATACTATACTTCATTTATTCAGTCTACACTACCTTATGGTTTATTTTTTTGGGGAGGGTCATCTAACTCTCGACAAGTCTTCATCTTGCAAAAATCAATCTTAAGAACAATATTATGCAAAAAGCTCACTGATTCTTGTAAACCCCTATTTAAACTACTTGAAATTTTACCATTACCTTCTTTCTATATTTACAACCTTGCAGTTTTTGTTAAAACTAACCTAAACTTATTCCCGAAAAATAAAGATAAATATGGATCCGATTTGCTTCCAAAAACTAGATACTGTAATAATTTAATAATCCCTAAACATAGCACTAGTCTTTTTGAACGCGGTGTCTATTATAAGGCACTAAAAGTGTATAATCAGTTGCCTGCACCATTAAAATTTTTGGATTCAACTAGTAAGTTTAAAAAAGAACTAAAAACGTTTTTATTGAGTCACTGTTTTTACGACATTAAGGAGTTTGTATAACCATTTTGGAAAGCTTTGTACTTTGTCTTTTCTTGACGAGGCCCATATCTCTTTGAGATCCATGGCAGAAATGTATAATAATAACAATAAATACCTGATTGCCTGTAGTTGCCAGGCTTCGAAAAGCTTAGAATTTGATTTACTTAGAGTGACTCTTTCAGAACACGGATTAATAATTTTCGTTTAACATTCAACGGAATATTCTAGTTTTATGAATTCACAAAATGACTCAAGAGTTCACGAGATGATGTGTACTCTATGCGTTTACCAAAATTACTGGCGCTGATATCCAGAACTCAGACCGAACTCAGACCGAAAAATTAATACTTTTGACCGGGCACACATCTAACTAAATTTTTTACGCCGTAACAGGTAGACAATGTAAACGGAACGTACGAGAGTTTCATTTTGGATAAGAAAGGAGGTTAAAAGTTTTATGTACTTGCTTTGCTAGATTACTTATGAAATTATAAATAGCTACGAAACACCTGAAAAATACATAAAAACTTTGTCAGACAAAAAAAAGTGTATTATTTAAGAAGAAAGTTCAAG
The DNA here is from genome assembly GCA_039766575.1 of Serrognathus titanus. NCBI lineage: Eukaryota > Metazoa > Arthropoda > Insecta > Coleoptera > Lucanidae > Serrognathus > Serrognathus titanus. The sequence continues at coordinate 6,634,536 of CM077911.1, forward strand.
AAGTAATTACTGGGGTAGCAGCAACACATTCGCAGTTATATTCGGAAAATGTGCGATTACGTTTTATTATGGAGACACCATAGTCGTTTATATAAATAAAGAAAAGTATTTCCAGGAGAGCACGGCATGAATATACATATAAAAATTACTACTTTGTTCCCAATTTTCCATGCACATAGCCACAATTCCCCTAGGTTATCCCGAAAGTGCTGGTAATTGTTTATTTAAACATCTACATGTTTGCATTTCCATTTTCCCTACGTGTTCGATCTTTTGCTGCAAGATTCACGCGGCCGGAACGAAAAGCTTTCAGCGGCTCGCTTCGAATTTTTAATATTTGCAGGGTCGCTGAAAAATACATCGCACGTCAGGTGAATTAAGTTTTAAAATTTCATACAAACAGAAACCTGCTGTTTTTCTGCACAAAGTTTTTTCTTCCCCCCATATATATTTCATTATAATTACGATTTTGTTTTGCGCGCAGCTTTTGCTCCAACCCCGACAAATTTCATCTTCGGGGGCGACTGTTTTTATTGCCTTAATTATGTAACGTCGGATGACATCTTCTCGCGTTATTTGATGTTCGACGTCTCTTTTATTTATAATCTACGTTGGAATACGTAAACTCGATGAGTACATAACAAGAAAATAAAGAAAACCCATTTATGAACTGAAATTACCTATTATTTTTCAATTTTTTCCCTCGTTTACTTCGTTTTCCTCCGGTATACAAAACCGCAACATAATTTGAGGTAAAAACGAAATTACCTAAGCTAAACGATATTTTTTTGAAATACTGCGAAACAAAACGTCATCTCTTGAATACTAAAATTGAATTCTTTTAGAAAGGTTGAAGTATAGAATGTATTCTTTATTAACAAATGTGTTATGCACCAAATAATTCTAATAGATTAGTATTTAAATAGCATGCTAAAATAATTTCATATGTTCATGTCATATGATTTTATGATGTAACAGAATACATTCAATTAGTTACACTTTAAAGTAACACAATATAGGCCTCGTATACATCTTTCGGGATTATCTTTTCGAGCGTGTCCATTAGTCATAGTCGTAATGATGTACGATTAGAGCTTTTGTTTCAAGGCAGGTGAAGATATCACGTTGTTGAAACAGAACACCGACCCGTCCCGGTGTAGTTTACTTAAAGCAAAAGTCTGTACGACTCCCCTAGGCTCTATTTAGGCATATGTCAAGTTGGAAACCCTCCAAGGACGGGAAAGATATACTGTTTAAAAGGGGGTTAACATTACGGACGTGTTTATAAAAAGATACGCACTTCGAAGTCGCTCTACTCCCCATATATCTCGTTTTGTGTTAAAACGCGTGTTAATATTTTAAGGTAAAGTGTTCAGGTCGGTTTTAACTAACACCATTCCTACATGTACAAACTACCTCTCTACTAAAGAGCATCGTAAACTAAATCGAAAGCTGCTAATCCAAATGTTTTGCCTCTACTCGCTCATATATACATAAGAGCGAAAAATATTCCAGACAGAAATATAACACAAACAATCCTTGAAGAGACAGGTGTATTATTTACATACATGAAATTCAGCAGCATATTTGGTGATTTGTACGTTCCATTTGTCTTCCTGCGAAACGCACTATACCGACCGCATCGCAGAAATATCACGGCATTTTCCACGAATACATAAAAGAACAAAACCACGAATCCTCGTCACGCCACATTTAACATGAGAAAAGCGCTAATAAATCCGGTTCGACAAAAAATTCCATCCAGTTAACTCTGCTCGGTGATGTATGACTTGTCAACACGTTAATAAACACAAGTGCTCGATTTTTATTCGCTTTTTCGAGATGAGGTGGGAGGTTCGTTCATGGTTTATTGAATTTTCAAATTTAACGAATTTTATGACTTTTAGGTGGCAGTAGGCGAGAAGCATTAATTTTATTAGCGTAGAACTAAACAATGGAATTTCAGTTCTACATAATTTTTCAGGGGCTATGTAGGTGTACTCGCACTTACATACCTAACTGCTTCAAATCTTTCAACGTTTTATACTTATCTAAAATTGTTCGTCTTTTCTAGACATCCCCACAAGAAAAAACAAAATTATAGAAATGTGGTTTTGCTACCATAAAACTTTAATAAGGGACAACTCCTATTCACTTACCTCGAATGGTAACAAGTTTGCGCTGCTTTCCATCAGCTATTGCCCCAGATAACGCTGAATGTAGAAGGGTATGGTATAAAGATATTAAAAGTAAGGCGCCAGGGTGAATCTACTCAGTTGAAGATAAATTTCCCAATATTACTTCGCACTCGCAATAGTTCAGTGTACCAACCAGTAGGAGATTTATTGTACTCACTGATGCGCTGAAGGTATACACACTTCGAAGCACATCGACTAAATTAGTTAACAAATGCTTTATGGTTAATGAATCAAAACACAGCGAGATCATATGAACGTCACATTAAGTAAAATATATGCTACAATGAACGTCGAGTGCACTTTGACTAAAATAAAGTATCAAATACACTACAAACGCATTAATACTCAAATTCGCTCTTTGGTAAAATGCGAAATTAATTATCAAGATGGCATCAGCCGTTACTATTTTTCTTATTTTATTACAAGGATATTATCACATTCCAAGCTTGGTAAGATAAAAGAAATATCCAAAATTCGTCTAGCGGTACTTTAAAAAGATTCCGCCATAGATAAGTTCTTCTAATTTTTCCAGCAAAAACTCCACAAATAGTACACGACACAGCACCGTCGCTGATGAACGAGTTATGACGCGCTTCCTACAGAACGAAACGGAAACGAGACGCGTAGAACCTCACATCCAGTAAACGTTAAGGTCATCGATCATGCAATGATATTTCGTCAACCGATAATTTCAAGCCTACGCTGGGGTGTTCGAGGGCAATCGATATTGTCACGATGAAGTTTCAAAATGTAACAGTTTCTTTGATAACAAATCTAAAAGCGTACCTTATTTCATACCAACTCGTCTGCACAAATCAGCATTTCTTCAAAAAGCATTCAGATATTTCTGAGCACTTGAAGCACGTACCTCACGAATCTTGGAAAGCTGAAAACCTCTGCATACAATTTGTCTTGCAGTCTTGAATTAATTAAATTAAACAAATCATAAGTAAAAAAGTCTTACTTTTGTAGTCTTCATGTTATCCTTCGTCTTCTTCCTCAATGTTATCTTTCAATAAAGAAAAGATATGTGTAAATATGTGTCTACATTGATCCGAAAACTGCGTTATTGTCTTGCCTCGGCGCTTATCTTAACAAAAGAGTCAAAGATGACGAGATGTCAACCACCACTTTCAATTATGACTGTGATTTGTAGTTGTGACTAAAAACGGAAAAGAAAGGAAGATATGGTCCATGGTGCATCCGTACTGTGATCGCAATAAACACTTAAACAATTAAATTTGCTAGATTATTTACAACATTAAACAAATTTCTAGGTTTCCCCACAAACCTAGTATTTGCATCCCAAAACTTGTTCAACTTTACATCGTCCCCAGGTAAACCCTGTGTATATATATATACATATAAGCAGATTAACGATTAGAAGATGCAATTAAAAAGTTTTAATTGACACCTGACTCCTGTTTTAATTCGTTTAAAATATGATAACCTGTTGTCCAAGCACAAAAAAATAAAACGTTTTTAATTTTGGGATAATTTACAGCACATCGAAAAAAATAGAAGTAAAAAAAATATTAAATAATGAAAGTTTGGCGTGTTTACAGCAGTGAGAGTAGGGCGGGAGTTGGAGAGCGTACTTGGAGTTGGAAAAGAAATTGAATTACTGAAGCGAAGTCAAAGTTGATGAGCCGGACATTTTTTTGAACGTCCTTTATACTAAAGAAGAAATCAATAAACGTGACCTATTTGCACTTCATTTTCAACTGTTTAATTATTAAGCAATAACCTAACCGGAATTTAAATTTAAATTCGACGCGAAAAATTGAAACGTGGACTTAAACCTAGGTGTGAATCTTAACAGAAACAAAGGAGCCAGTTTTTTCATTCAGCACGAAACGAAAGTGTTATATTACTTATATGCCCTTGAACCACGACTTATGACAATGTGAAGCCTTATTTCCTGCTCTTATCATGGAAGCGAATTCAAATTCAACTTACGTGGGCACACTGAGAAAGCAATGAAAATGGCATCTATGTGCTATATCCCACTTAGAACTTCGCGCGGGGCAGAAATATTCAAATTTAATTGGCTCATGTGACGATAGCCACCCACTTACAAGACAAGGAAATAAATTAGTTCCTAGTTCCAGTTTCCTTGCGTGATCTCGTCGTGAATCATCTTCAAGTTCGGTTTTCGTGAAAGAATCAATTAATTCTCCCTACGGTTTGCATTCAGTAGTAAAGAGAGTTTTTTAGTTTTGTTACAAAAATTTAAGTAATTCATAAGCGAAACCCTTGGAAATTAAAATTGAAATGTCCCAAAATTTTGAATTACGGGAAAATTAAACAGACTCAACGTTTGGTAAGCTTAAAATCAACTTATTTGCTTCAAATTCAATAATTAACAAAAAGTGTTAAATGGAAGATTCAAATTTTAAGTGCTTTATCACGTATTTTGTTAAACAGTGAACTCTGGTGCAATACTTTTGAGTTGTGTTAATAGAAGTATATTTGGCTTATATCGCATCTGTTCGATTATTTTGCCGACCTGTAATATTAATGTGCATTTGAATTAAAGCTGATATTTAACCTAGCGATTTGTCTATTAGTGCCTATACCTTCAGCGTATAAGCGAGTAAGATAAATCTCCTGATTGTTACGTGGAATGGTGAAGAGGCTTTGGGAATAGTTACCTTCACATTATTATTATCAGCTAGGTTACGTTCATCCTAACGGCCTTCATTAATACCTTTTAAACTACGCCCATCTCCATAGAACCACCTGGGGCAACATTGGTTGATGTTATCTCTTTCCTAATTGGTGAACATGTAGACAAGGTCACAAGCCTAATCATTAAAGCATTAGATCAAGAGTCATCTTTTTAATTAGGCGTATGCTTGCAGAGTGATGACTCATGACCTAGAACTGCATCTAAATCCGAGCTTTAATTATCACTTTGTATGTATGGAAATTATTTCCAATATAGGTGGCATCCACCTATCTTTTATTATATTTTATTTTTTAAATCAATTGTAATATACCTATATTGTTGTTCTATCCAAAGAGATCTCTCAAGGTGGATGTCACAGAATTGTGTGAAATGCGAATATTTGGCTTGCAAGGCTGTCTAGTTTCTTGTTCTATTTATTGAAAAGTATTTCCAGTACAAATTTCGTTGGAAAATATAGTGTTTGTAAGAGAAGCATAATAGGTGGACTACACTCAGGCCAAAGCTTTTAGACCCATTAGTCTTATGTCCTTTGTATTAAAGACAATGGAGAAAATACTCGATAGGCATATAAGGGTGGTGTTCTGGTCGCTAGACTCCTACACCAATACCAGTTTGCCTATTCAATAGGTTTTTCTACAGAGACAGCACTCCATCATCTCACTTGGAGGGTGGAAAAATCTCTGGAAAAAAGAGGTCCTCTTAGCTGCCTTCCTAGACATCGAAGGGGCCTTTGACAATACATCCTTCGACTCCATCACCACTGCTCCAAGGGGTAGAGGGGTGAAAAAAATTTGCTGCAGGTGGATTGACTGCATGCTTAAAGGAAGGGTGGTCTACACATCACTACTGGACGATATTCTGATGGCTGGGGTGGCGGGAGGCTGTCCGCAGGGGGGTGTATTATCCCACCTGTTGTGGAACCTAGTCATGGACAGGTTTCTGAGGCGACTTAGAGGTGAAGGCTTTGATCCCTTAGGGTATGCGGATGATTTAGTCATACCCGTACAAGGGAAATTCAATCAGTCAGGGACCGAATACAGGCTGCTCTGAATGTAGTAACAAAGTGAGCCGAGGAGGTCTGAGGATCAGTCCTCAAAAAACCACTATTGTGCCATTCACGAAGGCGATACCTAGAGGGTTTAGGTCCTCTGCGTCTTCGTGCAAATGAGATAGTCTTGTCGGGGGAGGTAAAGTACCTTGGAGTGATTTTTGACTCCAAACTTACTTGGAACCAACACTTAGACAAGATAGTCGGGCGATCGATGACCACTTTCGCGGTGGCCACATGAGCCTATGATAGTACGTGGGGCCTAAAATCAAGTATGGTGCATTGGCTGTTCACCAGAATGGTCAGATCCACAATAACCTATGCGGCTTCGGTGTGGTGGCCCAGGGTCAAGCAGGAAACCACCAAACTTAGACTGGGCAGGGTCCAAAACTTACTTGTCTAGGCATAACGGGGGCGATGAGCACAACGCCCACTGCTACAATGGAAACCCTTCTAGACCTCCCTACCCTACATATAGTGATAATGGGAGAGGCAAGACGAGGACTCCACAGATTGCAGCATTCATGTCACCCACTTAATACAAGTACGGGACATACATGTGTCGTTGGCAGCATAAGGGGTCCTTTACTCGATATGAGGACATACTATATGGCTCCCAAAGGCAACATAAACTTGCTCATTACGATAGAAATTAATGAATCTGCTGAACATGGGAAACCTGAACAGAACTTTCCTCCTGGAAGTCTGATCTGGTATACGGACGGCTCCAGAACTGAGACTGATGCCGGGTCTGGAATATACGGGCATAGATCAAAGGAGAAGTTCGACCAATTTGCCTCCATATTCCAAACAGAAATATACGACATGTCACATTGTGCGCTGGAAAACAAAAGGAGGGCGTACACAAATAAGCAAATCTTTATCCTAACCGATAGCCAGGCGGCTTTGAAGGCTTTGGTAAGCTCAAAGATCTCTTCCAAACTGGTGTGGGAATACTTAAGTACAACTGCGTCTCGCTGATGTGGGTGCCAGGTCATCGGGGTATTATCGGCAACGAACGGGCCGATGAACTAGCCAGGCGAGGTGCGGGTATGACATACGTTGACCCTGAACCTGTCCTAGGTATAACCAAGAACGCTATTCGGGGCTCTTTTAGTGACTGGATAAGCGAGGAACATAACAGATACCGGTTAAGCAGACCAGGACATCGCCACAGCAAGAACTTCACCACGGGGTTACTAACAGGACACCTGACTGTTAAGGAGCATCTGTGGAGGATCGGTAAATTCAATGGGGATCTAAACTGCAGACTCTGCATTGGAGAACCAGAGACAGGAATGCACATTTTAGGTAGATCTGATACGCTGGAAAATCGCAGACAGCGTAAATTCGGACATCTCAGGATAGTTCCCGAAAATTTCAACACGCAATCAGTGAAAAACCTGTACCAGCTGGTGCAGGGGACATATCTCACTGAATGGTTGGAGTAAGAGAACCAGGGCGAGCACAATAAGCCTAAATGGCTGCGGTGCCTCCGGTGTATCCTTTGCAGACGGGTTCAGGTCATGAAAAAAAAAGAGAACCACGATTTATAATTCCTAATTTTCTGGTGTTAGCTTTAACGAATCGATCGTTAATGGTATAAATATGCACAGCGCTAAAAAGACGCGGACAATGCAGAGAAAATACAGATAAAAATAAAAACTTTTAATCAAGACGGACAAGATTAAAAATGCAAATCAACTAAGATAACGCCTACTGAGCCTCCGTGTTTGGCGAAATTCTTTTAAACTTTTACATCTTTTATGACTTTCAGAACTTCATTAACGACTGCGTTTACGGTAAAGAATCCGGTTTTTAGCTCTTTCGGAGGACGTCAGAAAACGAAAAGTGCAATGTCAATAACCTCTAACTTTGAAAACTCTTCCAATATAATAAAACCTCCTCTCGTAATAAAATTCTTTTAATCTAACATATTCTAACCTTTGCAGAACAGAAAAAGAAATTGGAATCAATAGTTCAGGTCACCGCCGAGTTTTGACCTAACTAGGACAGATCGGTTTAATTACAGTGGATTTTTCGAGCTACTACTGTCCAGATGCTCGAGGAATTCATTGAAATAAAAAAAATTTATTGACGGCGTCCAAAGTTTACAAACAAATTGCTTAGCTAATGCTGTGCTTATTAAAATTTAATAAAATATGTTCATGTAAAATGAATGCCCAACACGTGTGTTGTTAATTAATTTGTTAAAACCTATCCTTAATCAGTTTTTCAGAAAATTTCTTTAGGCCAACGACATTACTCGTAAAACCTAATTACACCCCATAATTTACGGAAGCACGTAAGTTAGCAGCGTTTTAGCATTCAAAAGGTAAACTAGCTAAATAATTCACTCACCACGGGTAGACCCTTGTCCACACATGAGTTCTGACAGGGCGGCAAGCAACTCTCATCTTTCAACTAAATCATGTCGCGAAACTTTTCATACAGAAACTGACTTGATTCGATTTCTCTGTGATGCAAAGAATCTTATATTTTAGTTCCTGGTTACCCTCATTACAATTATAAGTAAAATGTTTCTATTTGTGTCCTTGTTAAATAAAACTTTAAAATTTTCAAAAATAAACTGGAACTTGCCCGCCCCCTCGGAAATCCAATTATTTTGATAAATACCATCCCCCTGCCGACGAATTAATTTAACTTTTTCGGTTTGCAAGTGGGGGTTTTCTTTTCCCAATAAGACCGGGGGATAAGACCCGGAATTTGCGCGCAACCCTCCGAGTTTTTACGTATTTTTCGAGAATTTAATTACGCGAACTTCTGACGACTTTTCCGACACTAACGGGTCGAATTAATTTGCATTTAATGAGAAGTGACATTAGCGCCCCGTGAAATTTACGCGCGTCTCATAAATCGTAAAAAAATTTGTACGTCATCGTGTATTACTCGTTTTGTGTGTTTTTTTTTTTTTGAAAGCTCTGGATTTGTTGCAATGATCTCCGGAACTTATACCGGAAGGACGTAGGTATAAACGACTAGGGGAAACCCCCTCACTGTTTACACTTCTATGTATTCGGTGTTTTGCTATGGAAAGTTAGGCGACAGCAAAATCATTACCTTATGCCACTCGAGTAAGTGAGTGACAGATTTGGGGTAGGTACAAATTTGTCCTGGACAAATTTATGCCTAAAATAACCTAATGGCATAAATTCTAATAATCAACGAAATGATGAAAGAATTTGGCTTACGTCAAGTCAATTTTATCCATTCCGAAGGCCTCAGCAAGAATTTTCTGTATTCGTATACCGGTTGTTGAATCAAACAGAGATCATAGAAATTCAAAGCGAATAAATAAATAGCGCAGGTCTTTAAAGATTGAAGAATAGAAAGAGGCTAGAGCGTTCCATCTCTTTTGCGCACCTATACCGCTTGCATTCTCACTTTACAACAATAAACGGTATATTTAAATTAATACTGCAACTAACTCTCTTTCGTGAATGCACCATTGAATTTAACCAAACACATCCTGTACGTGTACATGATGAAATAAAAGACTCCATTTAAACTATTTATCTCTAATAATTTACAGGCTTTATCCACCGAGATTTCGTTAATCCTCGAACTGCCTATCCGGGTACCGCTGTGTCTCGCATTTTCACGCATGGAATCAGCCCAACAAAATTTGGCAGAGCGCCACAAGGATCGATGCGAAGCTTTTTGATTGTAGTGGCGTGATAACGGCCGGAGAAACACTGGATTTTCGTTTTAATTAATTATGGTCGTGAAATCAATACGAGGCGATTATGCTGCGTGTTATACATTGTAGAGGACGAATCCGTGTTCTAATTGGGGTCGAATTCTTTGCTTGTTTCATTTTTCACACTAGTAAACAAATTATGTTTAATTGAAAAGCATTTTTAATTCTACAGTTCGCTTCGTCAACTAATAAAAAGCTGATTGAAATCTCGTGCCTGGTTCTGCTTTTACAGAGGATTCATTCCTCTATCGAACTAATAAAGAAGATTTCTTCTAACAGCAATTTCTGATATATCTTGAAACTCCTGCCAAATGTACTTTGCTTTTGACGGTTTTGGAGCGCATGTCGAAGCTTCTCGTACCATCGAAAAGCTAGATGACGTGTGTATTGTCGGCACGGAATGTAATAATATTCAACACAAAACCTGCGTCGTTGTTTTTGAATATCTTGACGGAATTATAATTTATTTGTTTATTGATTTCATCGAAAGGTGTGACAATAGAAAAACCGTGTAACGAAAGCAAAACACACCCAAATATTTATAACCGTTATCGACCTTCACTTGCTGTAAAACGTTTATCAATGTTAACGCAATTAATTTACTTACCGTTCCAATCCAGGTACCGTAAGAATTAATAATCGTCCTGCCTTAATAAAGCATGAAATTCCTATAAATAGTTTTAAACGAACTCGCTCTGTTACTGCCGATCATATTTTAAATAAGTCCGGGCGAGGTGTAATGCACATGCCGCATGACAATATTTTTAACGAAAATGGAAACGCCAGAGGAGAATTCGATTTGTACGTGTACGTGCGCCGACTCGGAATTGGTTTATTAAAGGAAACAAAACTTATTAATTATTTTTCAATTTCAGGTGAAGTATGTGCCACTTAAGACTTCCGAAATTGTATTTAGTCCATAAAACGTTCGCGGAATAAATCATGAGCTTTTAAATTATTGAGTCTATTATTTTGGAATTCTTTTAGCTTCATGGTTATCAGAGTAATTTATATTATTGTATAATTATTTATTTTTATATGCATTTTAGCCGCCTGGTAATTATTATAATATACAGCCACAGCTTAAGAGCGTATTGCTGAGGTCTTTTGAAGTCCAAAATGACTTTTGAACTCATTCCTAATGGATATACAAGCATTTTTAATTTTAAAAGTTCGTAAGTCGTAAGACAAGTATTTATTTATTTAGATTGGGGGAGCGAAGGGATCACCTAAATCATCTAAATCACCTAAATCCTCTTGACTACTTCCTTTGGAGGCATCGAAAAATCCTCCTTTAAGCCCAAAATTATAACACTAGAATTAAGAACGCTGTAGGCTCCTCCTCTTGATGATTTCGGTTTCGTTTGTGTAGCGCTGGTTTCCATCCGTTGGGTATCGTCTCTGGTAATTAGATTTCTCGGATGTTTCTCTATTTGGATGGCTTCTCGTATGATTCTTTTCGATAAGTGCTGCACTTGGTTATAGTTTTTGTATTGTCGAAATCTGTCTTGTGTGAGGTGGATGTTACGTGTTGTGCGAGTGAAGACATTCTTTCGTTCTTCTCGACGGTATTCCGGTGTTCTTCTCTTCTCACACTTTGTCCTGTTCGTCTGTCCTATGTAGACTCTGTCACAATCTTGGCAAGGGATTTTATGTACTCCTTGGCTTTCCAGTTGGATTTTCGTTTTTGGATTAGGAAGAATGTTGGAGACCTTCTTATCCGTGTTGAATATTGTTTCGATTTTGTGCTTCCTGAGAACTCTGCTTATTTTATCCGTTGTGCCTTTTATGTACGGTAAGCACGTTCTTCCTAGTGGCTTTTCTTCTTTCTCATCTTGTTTTTCTCGTCGTGGTCTTTGTGCTTTGTTGATCTGTTTCTCGGGGAATAGTTCTAGAGTAGTGCTGTTTCTAATTTCTTCATTTCTCGCTGTTTGTTTTTAGCATCCGTCAGTCTTTGTGACCTCATCACGAATGTTTTCACGACTGATTGTAGTTGTGCTGGATGGTGGTGCGACTGGGCGTTTAAGTACCGATCTGTATGTGTGAGCTTGCGATACACTGAAAATTCGAGGCTTCTGTTTTGTTCCTTCGTTTTCACCACGTCCAGGAATGGAAGACTGTTGTCTTTTTTGATTTTCATCGTAAATTTGATCTTCGGATGTTTTCTGTTCTGAAGTTCATGGAATTTTCATAGCTTTTCTTCTCCATATGCCCACATCACGAACGAATCGTCGACATATCTGAGCCATATGGTTGCTGCTTCTATAGCTCCTACTTCCAAGTTTTCCTTGAAAGGTTGGTTATTACCGACGATAATGGTGAACCTTTTGGTGCTTCTTCCACTTGTTTGTAACGTTGTGTTTTGAAGATGAAGTACGTATTCTTCAAACAATGTTTCATCAGAGTTATTGTGACCTGGTATTTGCGTTGTTTGATATTGACTGCCTCTTCTGTAGGTACGTTAGTAAAAAGTGATACAACGTCGAAACTTACTAACCCTGGTTCAACGGTAATGTTCCTTACACGTTCAATGAAGTGGCTTGCGTTCTTCGCGAAAGAGTCTGCTTCTTCGATGTAGGGTTGTAGCTGTTTTGCCGGGAACTTAGCTAGCTGTTGCAATGGCGATCCGATGGAACTGACGAATGGAACACCTTCTTTGTGTATTTTGGACAGTCCATATACTTTTGGACATTTGGACGACTTCTCCCTTGGAATCAGTTGGCGTGGTTGTTCTTCGCTGATGCTGCTGACTTTGATTTTGGCTTCCGTCCTCTTCTCCAGATATGTCGTTGGATCCGTATGCTGGATCTTCTAGAAGCACTTCTATCTTTTCTTCGTAGTCTGTGATGTTCATTGCAACGGTTGCGTTTCCCATGTCTGCTGGTAGGACAATAATATCTTCGTTTTCCTTTATTAAACGTAGAGCTTGAAGTTCTTCTTGTGACAAGTTCTTCTTCAGTGGTCTTGCTGTGCGTAGTATTCTCGACATATCTTGTCGTATGGTTTTGGCAGCTCGGCGATTGATGCTTCTACGTTGCATATTATGTTTTCCATTGGTATGTGAGAAGATGCCACTGCGTAGTTGAATCCTTTGGCTAAGACACTTCTAGTTGCTTCATCTAGCGGCAGTCTGGATAGATTGTGGACTACTTTCTCCGGCTTTATCGGTATCACTATCTTCTAAGGTATCTACCTCAGCTTGTAGACGCTAGAACTTCTTCTTCTGCTTTTCTCTTGTTAGTTTCGAATCCATTTCTGCTCGGAACTCCATAAGTTGATCCAGTATTGTCCATAATATTGGGTGCAACGTGTTGGTCAACTCAAGATGTACTTTCGTTGTTGATTTTATCCAATTCTCTTCTGGTATCGTGGTTAGTTTCCCGCACTGAGGCTAAGCTTGCTCTTCTGAGGATGTTTCTTGTTTGGTTGCTTTTCTTTTGGAATGCCAGCTTCATGCTCTTCGGTATGATCTCGGCACCGCTCCAAGAATGTTAGACTACAAAGTAATTTACTTCTTTTTACTCGTAGCTTCTCCATCTTCTATGTATATATAATTAAATGAATAAAAATAATAACAGAAAGAAAATATTATGTAATTATCTGAAATTAGATCGTCAAAAAACAACCTACAAATCAAATAATACATGAGAGTGTGTGTATTGAATATAGCAGCTTAGCTGCCGAAATACGTATCTACGGACATAAAAATTATTGTGGGCGGAGATTAATTTTTAATTACGCGTACAAAAAAAAAATAGGCGGAACTAAGCGACTTCTGTCGTAGTAGACTCAAATTTAATATCAAATTAACTCTTTCCTTAGCGCGTTCATCGAGTTATGTTAATTAAATTTAGAAAAAAATTAACTCTTCTTTCTATCTCACATTTGACTTCCAATTGGCAACGACTAAGTTTACTACAACACATCGCACATCGGCTTTAAGAGTGACACAACTTAAAATTTTTGATAAAACCACCATAATAAATATGCCGTATAATTTAAAGAAGTTGAAGACATGATTAATAAAACAATTCTGCATCAAATTTCTAATTTCGATGGAAAAAATGGAATAGTTTTTGCATGTAACGGAAATTTTGTAATTTTGAGTTATGACACTCCTGCAGCCGATATACTCATTAATAATTTTTTATTTAAAATGACCTAAGCAACAGACTCTTAAGCTTTGACCCCACGACATAATCGGTGAATAATGCCGTTCTTTATTTACGAAAAAAAAAGAAAGAATCGATAATGCAGGAATTGGTAATTGAAGGAAAATGTCAAGGCTGATTTAATGAGACGCAAAAACGATATTCAAGCGAAATTATGAACAGTTAATCAATAGAATTGCCTGTCCGTTATTCCCAAAGGTAAGAAACATAACGCGATTGGAATTATACGGTCGAGAGGAACCTAATTATATGATTGGATAAGCCATTTATAAGAAAAGCTTTTTGCAATTCCGATATTAAATATTAAATCATGAATTGATTAATGAGGGTGAATGGATTTTTCCGGCGCCTCCACCACAAGTGCCACCTGATAATACAATTCCCCGTATTTTCGATTTATAAACGCCGGCAAGTTTTAGAGCGCACCCCCCCCCCCCATTAAAAAAGAATTTAATTACACCAGGCCAGAGAGACACACATGCGAAACAGGACGTCCGGAGGAAGGAAGGTGGTAACAATTTTAATGCGGCGCACGGTGCTGCAAACTGCAAATAATTTTGAAATTAAATCGATGTAACGTTTTCGTGCACACCGCCGCAGTGGTGAAAAGCACTAACAGAAACAAACTAAATTACACGAATCAATCAAATGGTAGTTCATAATTTCAACGGGAATTCCTTTATTTCGTTGAAATTTCGAGCATGAAAACAGTTTTGAATGCGTTTTAAATTACTGGCGAGTCAAACTGGACCGAATGGGTTTTTTTTTGTTGAGTTGCTTTTCAGGTGGATTTTTGTGGCTTTTGTGAAATCATATATTTCGTCATGTGAAGTATACAAAAGAGTAGGGGATTGTAGACTATTAACTTTTATTTTGATTGCAAAGTTATCGAGAATCGAAACACATGCAATTGATTTTATCATATTAATTATTAGTAATCTATCCTATTGCTTAATTTCTAAGTTTTGCACACTGTTACATCCCGGTATATAGGCAACCCACATAACAAAAAAGAATGACCTGTTCTGAATTATGTTATAAATCTGTTATTGAATGTTTAAGCTTGATTATTTTAGGACACGAATTTATAAGGATGTTTTTTCTTTGAATAATATCAAATTGAAAAAAGAAATTCTTTACGGGATCTTCCTTTTGTGTAATATTTTCATCAAGTTTTTTTTACAAATATCGCATGAAAAGGAAACGTAATAATTCACCAAAAGGATGTATTATTCGAAGTATATTAGGGCATGATCCGATCTAATGCGATCCGTTCGTCCGGACACATAACCGTGAAATATAACGGCGACATTGTGTTTCGTATCAAAACATATACGGAATTCATAACATCCCGCAATATCTATATACGGGGGCCCCAAATAGAAGATAGAAAACAAAAATCCTATCTCGTGTGCTCTCGTGCAGTTTTATTTATTCATAATATAAAATTCAAATACGCGCCCCGTCCAGGTAGGTATGATGCTAACAAAGAAAACGGAACCGAACGAACGCACGGGGCATAAAGAAGGAACCTTAAGAGGGGTTCCCTTCGAGCAGAAATACCGAATTGGCCGACTTCGATGGGATAAGTTTCTCTAAGCACTCACGTACAAATGTTGTAGGTATTTCGTGTTACAGGTAATAGAGTCAACTTTTCACGCGCGATTTTTATATTTGTTCGACTCACTTATTTTTACAACCACCACCCCCCCACAAACAAGGCAAATACATAATCTAGCTTTGTTATACCTACCTACCTATCTATTACTGCGAAAGTTTTCAAAATTACGTTGTATTTCCTTGTAAGAAAAATATGTTTATACGGGGGTTGTATATAAAGTGTTAAGCCGATACATATAGATTCAATACAGTAACTGGTAACTGAAGACATCATTTTGGCAACACTCTGAAGCTTACAATATTATATTCTCCGAGTTGTTATTTGTGTACGAACATAAAATAGTCGTATTAGGGCAATTCCCAACGCCCTCATAAATTCCAGAAATGAATAGATTTAAGTAAGTTACTTTTTGTTTTATTTTGAACGTTTCTTTAGTTATCCTTGAAATTCAGAGAGAGCACTGTTTCATTGAAGACAGTGGAATACAGCCGAGTTAAATTGCATTTCTACCACCGAGCAATGGGAATACTGGCGTGCAGCATTGTATATTCTGAGCCACGTTAAATTAAGTAATCAAGTTCCAACAACTTCACATTGCAAGTCACATGCTCCTTAATAAGGGTTGAAAAAGCAAAAAAAAAAAAAACTAACCCGACCAAAATCAGCACAAGCTTCCCTTGTCATCAGCGTTAATAATTAACTGTTAAGAAACGCTTTGGGACAATGACGGAACTGTCTTATTATATTCACAGCTAATTAGTACTTCGGGTATTTTAAATATTAATTGTCCTAAGGCGGCTGTGGGCACATAGGCGTGCGTGGAAGGGATTACGAGGGACCTCAAGGGGTTTACCGGAAATTGTGAGAGTTATTATGCGAGACGGTTTCTATCGCGCACCGCCCTTACTACGTGGGGTGGATCTGTTCTTTTGTTACTCCATCAGCCTGTTTTGACAGCGAATATAGATGTGGAGGTGTATTTATTTTTCATATTTTATACGTCATACCTTTTCACGCTTCCAAATATTTACTTTTCTGTCGCACCCGAAATTACCACCCCGATTTATCGATTGCCTCGTTTTTTTTTACATTAAACGTCTAATGCCTTTGCAAATAGAAACGCATTAGAAGAAAGCGGTCGTGAATGGTAGAAAATTATTGCGGAAATTTTAACGTAAACATGTAAATTACTAAATCAATAGCGTGTGGCATATACATAAGTTATAGTGGCGCGGGAAAAGGTAAATGGAGAAAGTAGGAGACGTCATTGTATTTCGTGAAGAAAATTTCGCCTTAATATTTTCACGTACACTTCAGGGCAATCAAATAAATTCAGCCGTGCGGTTGTAAATATCACGGGAGCCTGTACTGTCCCATTTTATGCTATTCACATAAATTGACAGTAATTTAGTTCCTGTATTACCGGGATACGTGTCATTTTCAATGCAAGAGAGAACGACATCCGTCACTGATAACCGGAAACATCTCATACTCCTCTTACCTTATGCTGGATCTTCATAAATGATAAGGAGGCACATTTTGCAAACCAAGACCCAGAAGAGGCCCACGGGCTATCACGATTATGTTGTAAATTATTCCGAATTTAATTACGTTGATTGCTGGCGATGATAACTTATCACTCAGGTCTATCCTTAACCGTACGTAATATAACAGTGAATTATGGTGTGCAACTTGGACGTGAAAGGGACAAGTCGTTATTTTATTTTACAACGACATTTAGTGTCAATAAAGCAGATACGCACGTCCTCTCAGTTTTATAGCAATAAGTTATGCATGTAGTTGTAAAAATAACCTCAGTGTAGATGAGGCTACAAATTAAAAAAAATAATAATAATAATTCCAGAGTTTAATACGGCGTCTTCATTTATCTCACGTGACCTGTCTGTGACACAAGTATTTCGCGTTGTGTAATTACACCTTCTAGAAGCAATTTCTAATTTTGAAAGTATATTGATTTAAATTTTCAAAGATATTTATGTAAACAAGCGTTCATGTAAACCTTACACACCGGGTGTGGTGTTTGTGACTTTAGAGCTTATACATATGTATAAAGCTCAAGAGCATATATTAGAAAACGTTTTAATATGTAAATTAATTTGCGCTGGATCTTAAACTAATAATAATTTGAAATTATTCTACAACGAGATGGCAATTTAAAGAACATGACAGACGTGAAAATAATAACGGATTTAAAACTTGGACGCAAATAAAAACTTATCACTAAAGTGATCCCCCCGTCTGAAATTTGAGCAACGGTTTAGCATAAATAATCTGAAATCCTGAAGCCGTTACAATGAGATCACTTCCTTCACTTCTTAGGTGGTTTTCACAACGACAACGGTATGATGAATTACCGTGCAATAAATTGAAACCGTCGTCCATCGCGTTTCAGCGAGATTATCCTTGTGCCGCCCTCGGGAGCTTGGAGCTTCATGAAGCGCGACATATTGTATCCATATTTAAGTCACGTTTACAAAAGAGACGATTGATAGAAAAAAAAGAGAGATTGACCATCTTTATTAAGCCGTAAAACGCAAACGACGCCCTCCCCTCCCGCCTCCCTCTGAATAAAATATAAAGAGGGAACCGGCAGAAACTACCTTGATAAAAACGGAATATTTCATTTTGAGTTTTATGAATAAACAGCAATCGTAAAAAAAGGCGGAAAAGATAACATTCGAGGTTTATGGTGCGGCATTTGCAATAACAAAGTTGTCCATAAAACAAATTGAGTTTTGCATTACACGCTTTAAATATTAAACGCGTCGTTTAATCACCTTTTCATTTATTAAAATGTTTACGTCCACCAAAAAAAAAAAACTTTTATTGGCAAATGCGTTTTCCTGTTTCGATTCGGGAATTAAAAAAAAAAATAATAACTTCATGATTGCTGCCTCTGCTGGTTGCCATTTAGTTTTTAAATTTTTTTGCCCGTCCAAATGTGTACGAGACAACAATGAAAATGGCGCTTTAATCAAACCGTTTGACACTTTTTATATCGTATAGGTATATTCGTTGCATTTATAGATTTCGTCTTCATAGATTTATTATACAAATGACTCTTGAAAAAAGAAGCGATGTCCGAGAGTATGGGTAAAATGTTAAAAAAAATTCTTCTAAATAGTTTATAATTAATTAAAGAATTATCCCAAAATCAAGCTCCGGCACTGCGTATGAAATACAATGCCACGTTTTATAAATGCTGCAGTATAATAGGACTATAAAAGCTTTTTATTGACTACCCGCTTGACAAAATGCGACTGATACATATTTCAATTCGTTTTATTACACGTTGATCAGCTGGGAACGGAGGTCTGGATTGTTCTTTTGCGTGACGTAATTATTACTCATTTCAAAAATAAGTGGAGTTGCGTATGAAAGAAGGGTAACAAATTTGCAAATAATTGTGTAAATAATTCCAATCCATTTGTTGGTATACTTGGTATTTAACCAATCTGAAAAGCTTTCGCACCGATCGATGCGTCACGAAACAAAATACTTCATTAAATACAGCTGTGAAGAAATGTCACAGATTACGAAAACCTGTAAAGAAAATTCTGTGGAAAAAATTAATTTATTAATTATAAATATTAATTAATTATGAAAAGTTTAAATCGCGACATCCTGCTGTCGCTCTCTGACCTAGAATTGACAAATTGCAGCCAGTTTGCTACTTAATAAGTCATAAGAGGATGCTCTAGGAATCCGCTCCAATTAAAACCGATTTGCAACAAAAAAAATTATTAATTCATTAATTATAAATTTATCCAAAAAAGTAGGTATATATGTTTAGATTATAAAACGCCAAATTCACAGCGTACATGTGTCATAAATATTTTATGATAGTCACTCACAATGATTGCTTGATAGACATAGCATGCCTTCGACTGTGCTGCTCGACTTTAATAGATTTGTGTTAAATAATTCGTCACACATAAAATGAAATTAAAATAATTAATCGAAGCAGACTTTGACACACATCGCAATTTAGTTTTATTGTTACACAGTGATCAGCTGGGAAGGATGAACGAAACAAACAACATCAATTACGCTTAATGCTGCCCCATCAAAGCAGGTGTTCAAAATGAAGATCATTATTATCAACACGTACTTATGATATTCTCTCGCATTTGTTCCAAAACATGCAAAGTATTGCGAATCACAGCAGCAGAATCGAGAACTTTATGCGTTAGCTCTTGCTAATTATTTGCTGGAGTGGAATATACCAACTGCTTCATCCGCACCCACAAAAGAAATCACAAGGATTTAAGTCTGGGGATCGCGGGGGCCAATGCACAGGTCCGTAACATTTAATCCATTTATTGGCGTAATTAGTATTTAATAATAATAATAATAATAATAATAATAATAATAATAATAATAAACTTTATTTTCCACAACAGAACGGGTACATTATTAAATTAAATTATATTATATTAAATGATACGATGTTATGGAAAATCCATGGGTGAAGTACAGATTACGGTACCGTAGTACCTCTGCTATTTACTCAACCCATAAATCTCAAAAAAACATTAAAACATTAAAGGCGACAAAAGTTCAAATTTTCCCATTAAATAAAATTTATGAAAATTACAAAGTATAAAATAATAAATCAACAAACAGAATTCACAGTTCCATAACAGTGCTAGCGATTATCAAAATTTTTGTTTTTTAATTAGCGTTCATGAAGATCAGGTTTTTTTTTTTAATTTTTATAATATTTTGCGTTTAAATAAATGAACCAATTTAACCAATCTGCATGAGAAAGTGCGCCATCGTGATAAACTTTATTTACAAGACAATTTAAATTAAAATGAAAGAAAAATACTAGAAATTCTTAACATGGAGATTTAAATTGTTTCGTTTTACCTGTTAAATCAGGTGTTAAAAGTGGGGTCATTGTGATCCCTTGCAGATGATTTCCATGCATTTCTCAAGTAAATATTCATATTTCATATTAGGTTCCTAATTCACGGCATTGGTCATTGACTTAAAAACGGAGTTGACGTGAAATTGCACTTAAAGGTCAAGGCCACGATGCCACGCCGGCGCATCATAAAACTTTGTGACTGTATTTATTTCGTTCATATGCTCTTCTATCTTTTAACCAAGGGCGCATCGTGGTTTTTTGATTAATTATTTCTCGAAAACTAAAATAGAATTTTTTTTACGTTTTTCCCAACTCTCGAACATCGCTTCTTTTAGTGGTATCATTTTGTCGGGTTAATTAACGGTCACCCTATATACATGTTTATATTTTAGAAGTGATTCTGGAGATTTGGTGAGAAGAATATCGTACCTGATAAAAATTCCGCGAAGTCTTTATTTATGTGAGGATGCTATCGATATACATTTTAACTTTTTAATAATTATTACAAAATACTACAGGAAGAGCTGCATTTAAAAAATTTTGTTGCATTTCCTTTGCCCATAACTGTACCTATACATAGTGAATGATTTTAAAAACTTTAAAACTACCCTCATATTGTGGTTCACTAGACAAGTAACTATGTATATAAAGCATTTGAGAATTATTTGCAGTAATGAAGAATTTTTTAAAAAAATATGTACGCGATTGACGTTTACTTTGAGTACTTACAGCAAAATTATGATTGCAGATATTTTTGTTAGGCAAGTAGGGGGTATCATTAGCGATATTACAAAAATCTATCCGTTCTTTGATCTTTGAAGTGCGAGGTTCCACATTTTTGTTAGCCGCCGCCTTCCTTTTTGTGTTACCGCTGCATATACTTGAAATGCGTCTCTGTGTTTCTAGGGCTCTTCAGAGCTAAAAGCATCGTTGTTTCCCGTGTTCGGCGTTTTTGCGTAACCACGTGTTTCCAACAGGACCAAAAAGGCATTGTGACTTCGACGAGCCTTTGAGCGCGAGCTCGAGTCTGACAGGGAAAATTAGAAAGAGGAAGTTTTTCATTTTTTTAGTCGGTTTTTCAATTTGAGTGGAATTAAACGAAAGATTTAAAATGCTGCGGAATATTTTGTAGTTACGTGAAAATATAATATCATGTCGGTGTTTCATAGTAAAGCTTATGTTGCTAGAGAGTGGCTTTAAATTTTTAATGAGCTATTGATGTATGTCTACCCCAACATCAGTCGTGGAATCCAGAAGCCTTAGCTTTAGCATTTCAGAGATATATGGGTTTATAGCTAAATCTGGAAATGTAAATAGCACAATATTAACACTTGGAAGCCGGAGAGTAGTACCTGAACCTATGTAAATCTAAATCAACTATTACAAGATATCAGAGCGGCACACGTTGACATTTGATTTACCTATATCTCCATAATTCAGCTGTAACGTTGACGTAAACTAAATAAAGCCCAATCCTGTCAGCGGCGGCGGAGCTCAGACTTTATTAAAACGGATATGTGACATCACCAACCGCCAGAACAATGGCGTGGCGGCATTTTTACGTACCGTCAGGCTAAAATATGACACTTGCAGCCTTTAATGTTTACCCGCACGATTAAATGGCGAAAACACGCGCGCTAAATTGTGATTTACGCGCTCAGAAAGTTCGTCCCGCTAATTTTTCACCAATTACTTTGTGTCGCGACGGTTAAACTTTTGCTGGAATTAACCCCGAGCAAATGAAATATAAATATAGTGCTCATATGGGAACGTAAACGTAAATTACTCTAGGTCCTAACACCTGCCGAGTTTACTCGTTTTCAGGACAAAATTTAACTTTTTCATTTACCTAGCTTCAGAAATATTAACATCTTCACAATTGTGTATAGTCTATAATTGAGAAATTGTGATTGAGATAGATCAAGAATAAAAACATATTTATTACGACAGTTGTGTTAGTAAAACATCGGTTGTGGTGTGACTTTTACGAGGTCAAAAGACAATAAAAACATTTGTTTTGAAATCGCGACTTACTAATACTTATAACACTTCTTCGACGTACTCACCTGTGTCTCACTAATGATGGACGTCACTTCAAACTTTTGTTATAACATTTTTAAATCACTGCGGTGAACGTTTGTTTGAGCTGAACTTTTGATTGGGCCTACGGTTAATGCACAGTAATAATTCCAATTATTTCAGGAATAAGTAAATGTTTATCCATTAGAAATTATTTCATCGTTTGGTGACCGAATGCGCATTTCCAGCACTTCATACGCTAATAGTTTTACAGCGTTGATGTATCAGTTTCATTACGATGGGACATCCAAAGAGTTATTAAATATTTATTGCGAATGGCATCGCATTTGCGTATTAATTTATGTGCATTGTTTAATGGATGCGCGGCCGTTAATTCTGATTTGGTTGACTTTTATTTGTTTCAAATTTTCATAATCTTTATTATAGTCGTCCAGTGGGCGCATGTGAGTACAAAATTAAGAAAATATGCAGTGTTAAATTCTTATTAGTCCAATTACGAATTGATTTCGCTTCGACCTGAGTCTGTGTATTGAGAAAATTCTTTTAAAAATATATTAGTTTCAACCTCGGTTCGATTAGTGAAAAGTGGGCAGGAAAGCCGTTACAGTACTTGACTCTCATTAGTCTAATTATTGGATTGATTTCTTTTCGACCTCGGTCCGTGTAGTAAGGAAATCTTTTCATTGGCTCTTAAATCGGTGGCCGATCTGTTTAGACCTCGGTTCGAGTAATGCGAAAATGTTTTCTAATCAGACTATTAACTCAGATTTTTGAAATCATCACTGTGAATGAGAAAATAAACAGTTTTTTGCTATAAGTGCAAAGAAGTTACAAAATATTTAATTGATAAATAAAGACGGTGCTCCACTGACAATATTCGTGTTAATTGTCGAACACAAGACTTGCTTCTTCGCCGGGCTGGTCTACGTCTCGCTAACGATGGACGTTACTTCGAACATTTTTAAATACTATTTATTTCGCCTAAGACTGATTGACAGGGCATAAATGTGATGAGTCGCGTATGATTTATAAATTTGTGCCATTACTAGTTAAGCTAATCATGTAATTCGCAAGTCATATATATTCCCTTTGCTACTTCATTTCCTCAAACTGGGTCTTGCGAGATGAATTCGAATAGTTTTGTTTTATGTTTCCGCACTTCATCGGAAGCTACACCAATTCACTTTAAGACTCTGTAAAACTTAGTAGTTTTCAATTTGGCGTGTTAGAGAGAGAGGTTACGATGTGACTAAACTTTTATGAAGCTAAAGCCGGCGCGATGTTTCGAACAATTCCACCGAATTTCTAATTAGTAGAGCAAAGTGTCGCTCAAACATTTTACGTGCGACAAATTTGAACGGAACCAGCGACGGTATAAGTAAAATAAATGATGCGACCCCCACTCCCCCCGATGGATTAAAAACGTGCCGTCGCGAATTTTGGAAGGTGGTGCCTGCCAAGAGTTATTTAATTGGAAAATGAACGACACGATCGCTTGTAGCAAAAACATGTATCCCCCGGAAAATGAGTGTCAAAGTGGAGCATAAGCCTGCCTCCTCCTCCTCCACCTCCGGGCTGAAAGCTTCACGCTGTTACGTGACATGGTAAATGACGAGGAACGCGTAAATCAAGATTAAACATGGAGAGTGTCGACCGTCTGAGACTGTTTGATGTATCGAAGGTCTTTTGTGCAAACACCAGTTAATTAACAGAGGAGCCACTGCTGGACAGGCGAGTTCGCCTCGTGATCTATGTCAGTACTTGTTGCACATCGCCGAAGGACCGGTTCACTTGATTCTCTTAGTTAAACACAAATTTGTTATTGTAAAATAAATTTGCTTGCAGATACATGAAGTTTCAACCCAATGTATTTATTTTAGCTTGTAAATTATGTACATATATGAATTGTTTGGCTTCCTCTTTATCTCTCTCTTTGGAAACCATTTCAAAAAGCAAATACTGAAAAAAAAAAAACGACTTCATATCAAAAAAGGGAGTACTCGAGTACGTACGAGAACAAGAATAAGAAATATTGGACAAGCAGAAGCAAAACAAGATAGAATATCTCTTATTAATTAAAATGATTGTGTTTCCGAGCACATGTGGATATTCTCATTAGTCTAATTATTGGATTGATTTCTTTTCGACCGCGGTCCGTGTACTAAGAAAAACTTTTCATTGGCTCTTGAGTCAGTGGCTGATTTGTTTAGACCTCGGTTCGAGTAGTGCGAAAATGTTTTCCAATTCGACTAATTACAACTGATTGGTTTATGATAATAATAATAATTATTTAAATACAGAAACACATATAGAATATTTCTTCAAGCTCTACATTGTATTAATAATCATATATTATCTCCTTGAAATAGGAAAGAAAAAGCCAAACTCATATCTGCAGAACGAGCTTCTTATACGTACACGAACAAAAAGTTATCTAAACGAGTTTAGTTAGTTGGGGCTAATGATAAACGCTTTACCAGAAACATCTCGTAAATATATTAACCAATTAGTAATTAGGCAAAAGGCCTCGTGAAGAGCCAAAGCATTCCCGCTTTCTTCTTCGATAAGTAGAATACGAACTTTCCTATCTTAATTGGTCTCGCCAGTTACGTAAGAACTGCATTACCAACTTGGAAATAATTTATTTCCCGCGTCACAGTAGTTTTATTTTATTGCGAAGTTCGAGCCCCTCGCTCATTTGAATTCTCTCCTTTTCGTTTCGGGATATACGCTCACCCGGGCAGATCTGGATTTATTTAATTAGAAAGCTGCTCGTTTTTAAATTTAATTGAGTACAAGTGGACAAGGCGAAGGATTAACGAAAGATTACGTTACACTATTTTTGATACAGTCCTACGCGGATGAGAGACTTCCTATTCTAATAAACTTCAATTTATTTTAAGATTCGAAACACGTTAAAAGCCAACTAAATTAAAACCCCTTCTAAAAGCTATTCTTGTATAAACAGAGTTCGGTTTAAATTACGCGGCCCTCTTTTACCGTATTTTCTTATTTTCCATTCCGTCGTATGTTAGAACAACTCATTAAATATGTATTGTTAATTTTAAGACCATCTCGCTTTATACTATTTATGATGCTTTTAGAAGGAAAATAGAAAAAATGTTAAGAAGTAGAAAATTCGTTATGCCATTTTTTTATGCACTCCTAAACAATATGTGTTCGTAACTTCCCAGAGGATTAAATTGCAAAGGATGTAATAAAATCGTCGCGTTTAAAATCGTCCAATCTAGGATTAGATTTAGCAACCAGAAGCGAGTAATTCTGAGTCCGGAACAGGAAATGTTTGCGTCGCGACATGACGTACGGAACTATATCTTCGGCAAACAATCGTTAAAAGCTACTACACACACTTGTTTTGGTAGTAAATGTACAAATAAACTGTAATCGTTAGACGCTTTACAATTTTATTGTTAATAGGATGTCGTTAAATGTCTTTTCTCCTGTTTAAAGGACACGCTTCCTGAGATAATAACATAAATCGTCGAATGCATGCTTAAATTAGACACTTGATGCTTGAGCTTCACAGAAAATTGCTTTGAAACTGTGAAATTTAGTGGTTATGGGGTTTCGTCAGATTTACTAGTTTTAAATAAAGTTGACGATGTTATGGTGTGCTCTGTTGTGAAAGAAACTTTACGATGCAAGTTATCAAGCGATCAAACAACATTTCTTGTCCTTTACATCACAAAACGAAAACGCCACCGTTTCATGGCTTCAACTTGTACTAGGAAACTACATAACACAAATATCTTAAAGAGAACACAATTTTTCAAAATTAAAAAACGATCGACTTTTGTTTTTCATGACTGTCAGTCGCTTCCTTAAAATCTTAACCATCTTGTTTTATTCTTTTGTTTCTATCAATCATTGTTCAAATCTTAGAAAGCATTTTTAAAACAGTTTTTCAATTTTTCAAAATTAAAACGCGATTGTCTTTTGTTTTCTCTTGTCGTTGACGTTTTCATTTAAAAGAAATGTCAATTTAAAATCATCCTCTTAAAATTGAAACGCGTTTATCTTTTGGTTTTTGTTTAACAGATGTTCTTGAATTTTTAACTAGAACGGTCTCAATTATTTTGTTTTTTCTTTAACTATCATCAATCGTTATTGAAATTTTTATTTAAAATATCTTTTTGACAGCGTCTTGTTCTTCTCTTTTGTTTTCTTTTTTGTTTTTTATAGCCTCAGTTGTTGTTCAAATCTTAGAAAGTATTTTTTAATAGTTTTTAATAGTTTTTAAATTTTTCGAAATTAAAACGCAATTGCCTTTTGTTTCTTTGTTTTTTTCAGCTGTCAATCGTTGAAATTTTCTGACAAAATAATCTTTTGTTTTTGTTTTGTTTTCTGTTTTGTCAATCGTTGCTCAAATTAACATTTTTAACAAAAGTATTGTCAAAACAAAAACGCAATTATCTTTTTAACTACCAATCGTTGCCAAAATCAATTTAAAAAAATAAGTACATCTTTTTTTAAGCAAGATTAATTGATTGTTTTTTTTTGTTTCTTCTGTCAGTTGTCAAAATCTTGAATAAGAAGTAATTTTAAAGCCGTCTTTTATTTTTTTATCGCCGTCGAAATCGTTAATCGCTGTCAAAATGTTCATTAGGAAGTGATTTTAAGATAATTTTCCTTATTTTATGCACAACAGAAATTCAAAATGAAAGTGCGATCGTTTTTTGTTTTTTTCTTGACCGTCAATTGTTAAAATTTGGATTAAAAATTAGTGCGGAAATAGTTTTCCAATTTTATGCAACAAAATGCAAAATTATATATTTGTTTTTTTCTTCGCTGCCAAAATCGTTAATCGCTGTCAAAATTTTCTTTAGAAAATAATATTTCTTATTTTATACAAAGATAAAGTTCAAAATCAAAGCGCGATCGTTTTTTGTTTAATTAACTGTCAAAATTTTGATTAAAAAGTAATTCGAAAATAGTTTTTCATTTTAAGCAACATAATGCAAAATTACTTATTGAGCGATCGTCTTTTGTTTTTTTTTCGTTGTCAAAATCGTTAATTAAAAATTTTAATTAAAACGGATTTCTAAAACAGTTTTGCTTATTTTATGTTTTTTGTTGACCATCAATTGTTGAAAATTAGATTACAAAGTAATTCGAAAATAGTTTTTCCATTTTATGCAAAAAGAATGCAAAATTATAACGCGATAGTCTTTTGTTTTTTCTCTCGCTGTCAAAATCGTTAATCGTTTAATTTTTATTAAAAGTTAATTTTAAGACAATTTTCCTCACTTTTTGCAAAAAAAAATTCAAAATAAAGCACGATCGTTTTTTTTATTTATTTATTTTCTATAATTATCAAAATTTTGATTAAAAAATAATTCGAGAATAGTTTGCATTTTATGCAAAAAATGCAAAATTATAGATCGATCGTCTTGTTTTTTTTTTTTTTTCGCTGTCAGAATTTTCATTAAAAGACACTTTTCTTTATTTTACCCAAAAATAATTATTTTTGTTTTTTTTTTCTGACTGCCAATTGTCAATATTATCATTAAAAAGTAATTCGAAAATAGTTTTTCACTTTATGCAAAAGATGCAAAATTATAGCGTGATCGTCTTTTGTTTTTTTTTCGCTGTAAAAATCGTTTACCGTTAATTTTCGTTAAAAAGTATTTTTAAAACAATTTTTTTTTATTTTATGCAGAAAATGCAAAATTAAAGCGGTTTCGTTTTTCTTGTTTTGTCCGCTGTCACAAATTTGATTAAAAAGTAATTCGAAATTAGTTTTTCATTTTATGCAAAAAGAAATTTAAAAAAAGAAAAACAAAAGACGATCGCGCCTTAATTTCACTAATTACTAATCAGAAAGTAATTCTGAAACAAGTTTTTCTTACTTTATGCAATTTTCATTTTAAGCAAGAGTATGCAAAATCAAAGCGCGATCGTCTTTTGTTTTTCATGATACTGTCAATTGTCAACATTTTAATTAAAAAGTAATAAGTTCATTTTGTGCAAGAAATTCAAAATGTAAGCGCAATCGTCTTTTCTTTACGGTCATTAAACTTTGACGGTTCCCCGTAGAAAAAAAAGACAATCGTGCTTTAATTTCACGCATAAAATGAAAAACTATTTTCATATTACATACTTTTTAATTAAAATTTTGACAAGTGACAGAAAAAAAGAAGAACAAAAGACGATCGCGCTTGAGTTTTGCAAATGTATAAAATAAGAAAAACTTGTTTTAAAATTAATTTCTAATCTAGAAAGGAATTCTGTTCAACATCAAAAAGGAGCAGGGTATCCTCCTACGACTGTTACCGACAAAAACATTGCTGCTGTTGAAATATTAATTGAAGAAGACAATAAAGCTACTTATGCAGTAATAGAGCGTCGACTCAAGATTGGATCCTCAGCTGTTAGAACGATCATACACGATCACCTGCATTTAAAAAAAGTGGTTAGTCGTTTTGTGCCGCATCAGCTTTCTGACTTCTAAAAAGCAGAGCGTGTAAGAATTTCCATGAAATTTTAAATATCTTAAATAATGGCGGACACCATTTTTTTCCAAAATAGTGACAAGTGACGAAACTTACATTCCCTTTTTCGACGTACCTACCCACCAAGAGTCTTGTATGGATTCACGAAGATGAGAAAATTCCAATAATGACCAAGAAGCAGTGAGCTATGAAAAAAGTTATGTATTCGATATTCTTCAGAAATACGGGCCTAGTAAAGGACAAAAGACAGTTACAGCTAAATGGTACACTGAAAAATGTTTGCCTAAAGTGTTCAGTAGAGTTCCAGACAAGGGAATTACGTTGCACCATGTTAATGCATTGTCCCATACGACAGCTTTTTGGCTGAGAAAAATTTGAAAGTAATAGAACATTCGCCGTATTGACCTAATTTAGCAATGTGCGACTTTTGGCTACATTTTTGGGCTTAAAATGAATTTTCGGGGTAGAAGGTTTTCGTCAGAAGAAGAGATTGCTGCCGCAATTCACGCTTATTTTGAAGATGTTCTGAAAGATGATTAGTTGGAAGCTTTTAAAGAGTGGAAAGAAAGAATGGTCAACTAGGGAATTACTTCAAGCGTATTTAAAATATCGTATCATGAGAACACAAAAGTTTGTTACAATTTAGCAAACAATTATTATTCTTCTTCGCTTTTAGCCTCTGGGATCGATCGTTAACAGTAACAAAAAAAAATAGTCCACAAGTACAACACGCAATTTTTTTTTATATTCAAGTATAAATCGTGAACAATTTCCCGTCATACACCACTCATAACAGCGAATATGTAAATATAATCGTATGCAAACTGGAAAAGCGAAGCTGCTTTAAGCAGGTACTTCACATAAATAATCTTAGCATTCAAAGTTCTTGCTGTGTACTTACTTTAGACGTAATGAAGCGAACCGGAATAACAAATACCCCTGCAACTAAGGGTGCTAAACACAAATTTCGACTTCTGTTCAACCCAAAAAGTCTAAAGTTTTTCAAAACGAAAATCTATTTCAAATCGTGTCAATCAAATAAATAAAAATTTAGCGCTTGAATTTCGTTCCATGCCAATGCATCTTGAAGTGTCTCCTCGCGGATCAATAAAGATAAAGGCGTCAGATTTCTATGTAATATTAGTACGACGATATCGCATTATGAGTTGCAATTTTAATGCGCTTCTCTGTTTCAGGAAACGAGACAATCATAATGGCGCACACTGAAAAATTCCTTTTATTGCTCCTGCGGATATCCTGTACGTTCCTGCTGACGTACGCTTTTCGGGAGCAAAAGTTCGCGATGGAACCTCAAGATCAGACAGCTGTGGTTGGCTCTAGAGTCACTCTCCCGTGTAGGGTCATCGACAAGAGTGGTATCCTGCAGTGGACTAAGGACGATTTTGGATTGGGCACTCATCGCAATCTTAGTGGCTTCGATCGATATTCTATGATTGGGAGTGATGAAGAAGGTTAGTCATCACCAGTTCTTTGTTATTAACAAAGTCAATAGACTTATTATTATAAAACATAAACCAAATAAATAACATTAAGAAAATCAACTGATTAAAATGCAACGCGTACTATTGGGACATAAAGATGCCGAAATGTTTATGACGGGCAACAATCACTTTCATGACTGCATTTATTTTGTTAATCTGCTGCTTTATAACGATAACATATTAGTAATTTAGAGATATTATCGAACTCTTTATGTGTTATTGCCGCTTACTGTAGTGTGCACGCAAAATTAACCGTGCAAGTGCTCGTGATCGGTGCTGATTTGAAGTTATTGTTAAACTAACATGAAACGTGATTTAATTTAATTAGTTACATAATACGCAATATCCCGGCTTTAAAATAGCATCAGCATTTGAACTGTTTGAAAACTAATTAAACTCTACAATAGGGCAGAGTTCACAGAACGATTTCAAATCATTCTTCTAGTTTTTCTCTTATCCCAGTATTGAAACCCGTAATACTGAGACCAGGTATATGAATATACTTTAATTAATGAAATTTATATTTTATTTAATTCGTCATCTGAAATAAACACGAAATTCAACGTACACCTAAAGCCCGCAGTATTGACACAAAGTTATTGTTGGATACCGACCGACTCGAACGCCGTTTAATTAAATTAATTTAACAGTAGTAAGTTCGAACGAACGGTGTACGAATGGGATAAGTATTTTACTTACTTGGGTTTGAATTGAATAAAGTTGTAAGGAACTTCGTAGTTTCAAATTTAACCATTGCCGAATTGAAAATTACATTTTTGATCTAAAAAATAGACGACTGTGATTTAAGAAATAATTAAAAATTAATTTCCACTCACAATAATTTTTTATATCCGTAGATACGTATTTTGGCAGCCATTTTCAATACACACACTAGTAAGTTAAAAGCACACTGTGTACTGAAGGTGGTAGCTTAGCTGCCGAAATGCGTATCTACAAATATAAAAATTATTGTATGCGGAGATCAATTTTTAATTACATTTTCAGTATATCATTGTACAGGGTGGGTCAAATTCGATACTTTTAATATATAATTTAATAATATTTTAGAAGAGTTAGTCCCTGGAGCCAAGTTAATGATGAAAACCGCATTTCGATATCTTACCGCTTAGGAGCTACAGCGCGTTTCTCAAAATTCTACGATTTCTAAAAACCTTCATAACTTTTTTGTTTATGAAAATTTTTGATTTCTCTAAAAACTTCTTTAAGGCACTTTTTCATCCAGAATTCATTGCTCCGAATTGTTTTTTTCTAAACTGCTCAATATTTGAGATATTAGCAAGAATTTTGTTTTTTTATATGGAACACCCTATATATTTTCTAGTTGTTCAAAGGAGTATAAAATTTCATTCATATAAATATAGAACACGCGAAATACGACGCCACCTTCTATAGATGCGGCATTATAATAGGACTATAAAGTTTTTTATTGATTACTCGCGTGAACATAATGCGACCTTGACACAGCTCAATTCGTTTTCTTACTTGTTTAAATAACAGGGAATAGAAGATGACTTAATTAGTAATTTCTAAAATAATTGGAATTGCATTGTATGTAATAAAGTTAACAAATTCGCAAGTAATTGTGTAAATACTTGTTTATTAATTCTTGCGGATTATTTACTAGAGCAGAATATACCAGCTGCTTCATTCACAAAAAAATTCATAAAGATTACGGGGGTATGCACGACCCGTAACGTCCGAGGAAACACGATATGTGCTCTGTATTCTGCGTCAGCTGTCGCCGTCGGAGACATAACAAAACTTTGCAGTTGTTTTGCGAACAATTTTTAATCAAATCGCGTTCGTGAGTGCATGTAACAAATTACGAGAAATGTAAATTGCTGGGGTTAGGCCATAAAAGCATTATTATATACAGTTGTTTTAAACGTCTGCGGTGAAATGCGTAGTTTTTAATCAAATCGCTTACGTGAATGAATGAAAAGATAACGGGATTATATTTAAAAAATTCAAATTATTCAAAGTGAAAAGAATGTTTACGGCGAAACAAGAAACAATTTCCATCCAGTGCGCCAAAAACACAGAATAGAGTTGCAAACGCGTCTCACACTAAACGAAATTATAATAATTAACAGATTACGTCTGTGTTTACTGATTATATTGTTTTAATTTTTGGTTGTCAAAAAATGTTTATGTATGGAATAGTCTGCTTTTGATGATTTGGATGCGTATGTCAAATAATTATTTTGTAGTTCGTATTTCACGACGTCGGTCGTTGATCTAAAAACGAACTTTCACTTAAAGATCAAGTTTACGGTCGATGCCACGTCGCCGTGCCTGCCATAAGACTTTTATGAGGGCATTTATTTCGTTCATCTGCTGCTCTATTTTTTTAACGCATCGGCGTTTTGGGGCTAATTTTTGATTATTTCTCGAAAACCAGAGTCGAAATTAACATTTTTCCAATATTCTCGAACATCGCTTCTTATCGAGATGGAACAATTGTAAGTCTCCCTGTATATAATTTGCGGTTTTTTTTCTCTGACATGGAAATTAAACTCCGGAATGAGTGCGTCTCCAGATAGAAAATAAATTTGCGTGACGTTGATAGATTCAGTCGAAAAATTTCTAAAATATTCGTAAAAGTTTTAAGCGTGCGGCGCGGCGTAGGTGCCTTAATCGAAAATCAAGAGCTCGCAGAAAGCTGTCATTAGATTGCGCGGGAGGTCGTGATCGACAGTCGACGCACAACATAAAGAATTGGGGAAAGTTTCTCCGCTACGCATCCAGAATAAAATGGGGCCGACATTAAACAGAATAAGCTCAAAGCTAATCTGGGAACTTCGTAACCGGATAGCGGGAGCAACAATTTAATCGCACTTCCAGATATCGTTTAAATATGAAACGAATGATATAAAACAACACTGGCTTGGGGTCTCTTGGGGGCGAGCTTTCAACTTTCAGAGTTCAAATTGCATGCGATGACGCGCCGACGTCAATTACTTTCTTCCCTAACTTTCCCAGCTTTGGATTTTTTCATTGCTTCGAAATACCTACCCCATTAAAGCCTATAACCACATAATAGACAAATAACTATAAATACCGGGTTTTTCAAAATGAGTTTTAAACAAAACTTGTTTCCAGTAGCGTGTAATGAGTTATTTTTTTTGTATTTCAATTAACTTTATCTTCCGATTTATTGCCCTAGTAATAATTGTGCAAATAATTGGGAATAAACTGGAGGGTTAAGGTTACTTGAAAGTGAATAAACAAGGCCTTAGTAGTCAGAAGAAGAAATGTCAATTATTAAATTCAAAGGATACTTTTTGTGGAACGAAAGGATGTAAAAGTAAATGTCGGAGCGTCTGGAGCGTTATGGTATGTCATTAATGAAATTTATATGACTCACGAAAGAAGGAAATTGCTTCAATCGTCTGGTAACTTACATAGACTCGGCGGACGAAACTATCACCACCGCCTAGGGAAATATTACTTTAGTGTCTGGCTCATATATACTAGAGAAACAACTCGCAAGAGTATCCCGGCATAACCTATGACATAACAAGCCGACGGTGTCTCCGGGGTGCTCTGCCAGGCCAAGATAACGGCCGATAGCGAACATCTCAGCCAATTATGTCGTAAAAAATAATAATATTATGGACTTAAGGCGACGTTGGGCAAAGAGATTGGCCGAAGCTTCTTCAGTTTCCACTTATATTTATTAATATTTAATGATAAGTTAAAAATACTGCCCGCCCGATATTAGACTTATCAGAGACGATAAAAGCCAACGACAAAATAAATATCCCAAAGTAAGAACGCTTAGTCTTCACAAAAGACAATTACAACGACCACGCAGCAGCACTTGATATGTGATGAGTGAATTTATCTCTCCCACATCCTTACATGGTCTTCTTTCTAGATTAGCTTATGGCGGATTCGCCGCCTGGAATAAGGAATTGACCTGAATTGTGCGAATGCCTTCGGAATTTTTTTACGCTTGTTAGTTCCAATTTTCTTTTATTTCATTGTACGATCCTCCATTACTCGCAGCAATCACATAATTTAGAAATACGAAATCTCATCGTAAATAATTAGATTATAATACGAAGAAATAAATACTTTATCAAACAAATACAAGTCGGTGATTAAATTTTATTGTATGGATAAGCTTTGTGCTTTACATGTCTTTCGATTATCGTATGCAAACTGATGGGTGCAAAGGAGATAATAGCGTTGAGAATCCTGTACTTTGTGATATACTAAAGCTGGTATGTTATGGGTTCATCACAAAGCACAAAACAAATCATTCCGTTCATCAACCTGCTTTATACGTGTATATGCAGAGCTTCATTAAATTTGGAATTACAACAAGATACTACATCGCTTTTTCAATAACATTAATAAAAATATACTTTAATGGTCTGAGTTATGTATTTTCAAAAATAATACAGATTGGAATTGGATTCGTATTAAAAAATAAATAAAATAAGTTAAGTAGTCTGCCAATCTTTTCCATTTCTGAATTTATGATTTTACCAACAATTCGATTCGTTGAATATCATACGGGTTGTGTAAGAAGCTTACGAAGCAGATGCAAGTGCACGTAAGCAGTAAGAGAGCCATTTGTCCCAAGCTCTCCCTAAAAATAGACCCAGGTCGTTCGTGTAAAGTTTACATCGAACGGTTCCTGTTCGGAAAAAAAAAACACACACGGGCTATAATAACGTATAAAACATGAAATGGAGTTTAAAATTTCTCGCTTCGGTTGGTAGTGTCACACATAATACGTTGTTAAAGTTTGAAATGAGTTGCACGTGGAAAAAGAACGAGAAGGGTTTTATGGTTTGAGAAGCGCACTCGTTTACAGACGGTGTCCATTTACTTGGGAAAATTTTTCAGTCTAGCTTGTTTACTTGGGGGGAAAGTTTTTTGGCTATAAACTAAATTAATTAAAAATAAAGAAATCGCCTCTAAAACTTTGTTACATTAATTCACAGTTCAAAAATGTAATGTGATGCATTTCATATCGGTTCGTTGATGATTAATTGGGTAGCTGCTACTGCATGATAGCGAACGTTTTAATATGTAAAATAATATTGGTTTTTTGAACCACCCTTTTAAAATTTTCTAGATAATTTTCGAAGATAATGCAACATTAACGTTATAGCCTGCATACAACAAATGTATAATATATCTTTTATGAAAAACGAAGCTCAGTTTAGTTATTGTTGTCTGCTGTCTGATGGAATAATATTCTTAAGTGTTCGTGCGTGATTCCGGCGATGATTTATGAGTGTGCCTTAAGAAGAGATTTTAAATTTATGTACTTCATGTCAGTGGGTGATTACCTCAACCTAAAATCGTTCCTAGAAAAATAGTGCGTTTTAAAATGCACCATTATCGGGGGCGAACGGTGTTTTATACTTTGACATCGGATATAACTTTGACTGATTATCGTAATTTGTGATAGCGCTCTTTTATAGTTTTTCGAATATTTTGTTTATCGATTGACGTTGACGTCAGAACTATTTTAAAAATGTGATAAACAAAGTTCAGCTATTCATAAAATGCTGATGTATTATTAATATCGAAAGAAACTCCATATTTGGTAGACGTGGAAATATTTCATCTTTCATTCGTATTCGTACGCGAACACCAATTGCATCGTTTTAGCACCAGTCGGACCGAGGTCTAAACAGATCGGTAATTTTAAGAGCCAATGAACGGGATTTTCTCAATACACGCACCGAGGTCGAAAAGTTATTCGCCTTACTAATAGTGGATATCACTACGAACACTTGTTATAATATTCTTAAACCACTGTGGTGGACGTTTGTTTGAGCCTAAAATATAGTGATCAACCCCACAAATAAATTAATATAATTTAAATTATTAAAATATGCACCTGACAGCTCAGTTATATATTTATTAAATTTCCTAATATAATTACGCCCACTTAAGAAAAGTAAATAGTTGCTTAGTCCCCTAATTTGATAGCGAATAAGAAAATAATAGTCAGCGCAGATGTACAAAAAAAATGCCATTAAACTGAAACAGGACAGCTAATACGGCTGTCTTTTCAGCAATTTGCAGGGAATTGTTAGACCTTTCCCTTAAAATGTAGGTAAGCATTAACCTTTAGAATTCCCCGGAGAGCCGAACGTTTTCGCAGGACCGTAATAAAGCCCGCTTCTTTTATGAACTCGTTACGTGTTGTAGGTGTGCCAATCACTTTGTTTCGTTTTATGAACGCGTGTCATAAGAATTTTTTATTCGTCCTTTCGTCCTCCCGCCACCGGAAATACGATCGCCTCCTGCTTCGATATGCCCGTAAAATTCGCAAATCCACGACGATGAAATGTGCACGTCCGGATTAATAAATACTGCCCTGGATTGTTCCGGGACATTAAACTTCCGTGTGGCAGATGAATTAACAATGATCTTTAAGAGGTGAATTTTTGGAAGGGCAATTGCAAAACTCCGCAATATCAAAAAAAAATGCTCTCTTCTATAAAATGAATTTTGTTGCAGGTGATTTTTCGCTTGACATTTTCCCCGTAATGTTAGAAGACGATGCACGTTATCAATGCCAAGTCTCACCTGGTGCGGAAGGGCAGCCTGGTATTCGCAGTCACTTTGCGACCGTTACCGTCCTGGTACCTCCAGAACCGCCGAAGATAGTACAGGGTGATTATTTAGTTACGACGGAAGACAGGGAGATCGAACTGGAGTGCGTCAGTCAGGGCGGGAAGCCGGCGGCTGAAATAACGTGGATAGATGGCCTAGGAAATGTACTCACGGAGGGAATTGAACCCATAGTAGAAGAATTGTCAGACGGTAGAAGATTTACTGCCAAGAGCATTTTAAAACTTACGCCGCGAAAGCAACATCACAATACCACTTTTACTTGTCAGGCACAAAATACGGCCGAGCGGACGCATCGATCTGCAAAGCTGAAACTTGAGGTGCGTTTTCATAGTTTCACTAAAATTTTGATTAATTATACTTTGATTATTTCAGGTGAAATACGCTCCGAAAGTCACAGTTTCAATAATATCCGGTACAGCCCCGAATGGGCGTATTCCAGAAGGAGCGGAAGTACATCTAGGATGTCACGCCGATGCTAATCCTTCCGACGTGACTTACCGTTGGTTCTTGAACGACGAATTGATAATCGGAGACCACACGACGGAATTAGTCCTCCACAATGTCACGAGAAAGCACCACGACGCGATAGTCAAGTGCGAAGTGCACAACGCCGTGGGGAAAAGCGAAGAAAGTGAAACGCTGGACATCAGTTGTACGTTTTCCTTTTATTACTCAATCATTGTCATAAATTAACAAAACTCTTTCAGATGGTCCTCAGTTTAAATACAAACCCAAATCTATCCAGGCCGATTTAGGTGTTAGCGTGACGTTGTCCTGCGACGTTGACGGCAATCCCACTCCTGATGTCACTTGGATCCATCAAGATAAGAATAAAGTTGTTAGCACCAGTCCGAATTTGACGATTCGTGTGGACGCTGATACTGCGGGGAGATACTACTGCAAAGCGCACGTTCCCGGCTTTCCAGAAATAGGAGCAGAAGGATCTATATATTTAAAAGGTGACACAAATCTATCCCATCCCTGCAAAATAAAAAATGGATTTTCAAATCATTTACTTACTTACGCACAGTACTCCAAAAAAAGTTGTTCGAACTCATAGGTTCCCAAATTTTTTGAGACCACAGCCCACTTTGCTAGTCTAATCTTTTTAAGCCCCCCCATTATAACAGTTTTAATTTTAAAGTATGTATTATTAATTTTACCACCCATCCCTAGATCACCTTAATGTTCTCGAATTCCATATGAACCCTTTACCGTCCCCGTCCCCCCCTAGAAGGCTTCAGCGTCCACTTTGGGAACCTATGGTCATTAACATTCAACCAGAAGTTCTCAAATTTGCCAGAAACAACTTGTTATTAAAATTATGCATTATACTTAGGACCTCCTTCAATAATAAGTCATCGCACTCAATTTGGAATCGAGGGTGACAACGTGAGAGTAGAATGTACGGCATTTTCAATTCCCGCCCCAGACAAAGTCGTGTGGACTTTTAATGGCAGAGAAGTTGACCTACACGATCAAGACTATTCAATTCTGGAAGACCCTTTACCAGAGGGGATTAAATCCACGCTAATTATAAGAGAATCGCAGGAGAGACACTTTGGAATGTACAACTGCAGCGTGACCAATCCATACGGAAGCGACGTCGTAGAAATTAATTTGATGCCACAAAGTAAGCACTTCCTGCACCAAGCCAGGAATTAAATAAAACGAAAATGTCTTTTCAGAAAACTTTCCCATGTTAATCGTCATAATTGGAGCCGTCGGTTTCTTCGTGGTAATCATCGTCATACTGATCCTAATAATCTTCTTTTACCACCGCCAAAATAATAAGAAGACGCCTCCAGAAGGTAATTACTTCATTTCTCTAGATTTTTCGAGCAAATGCTTAAAAGATCGCTCGC
Organism: Serrognathus titanus; assembly: GCA_039766575.1. Taxonomy (NCBI): domain Eukaryota; kingdom Metazoa; phylum Arthropoda; class Insecta; order Coleoptera; family Lucanidae; genus Serrognathus; species Serrognathus titanus. Next base: position 6,673,392 of record CM077911.1, read on the forward strand.
CTTTAGGTGGTGACGTCAACACAATTGAGAAACAATGTAAGGAATCTGATCGTAGCTCGAACATATCAGATTTGAAACTAGATCTGCGCACAGGTTCATCAAACAGCAACATGCACTGTGACATGGATTACATTCCCGGTGCAGAATCGGAAACGGGAAGTGAATCCGTCATTACGAGGATTGGTGTTCCCTTAGCGGGGCCAGTAAACGTTCCTGGACAAGAAATATATAGGTACTCAGCCGATTATACTGAACCGTCTTTTCCACCAAAAGTAAGTTGCAAAACAAAAATTTATGCTTAAGCTAAAAATAGTCTTTGTTTCAGGATGGTCAAAATAATAACGGCTATGTTCCATACGTTGATTACTCCAGGGATTACAATCCACCGATAATGCAACCCCCAATATCATCGTCTCTGGTGGATCAAAGTATGCAGTCCACACGTTTGCAGTTAAACTCCTTGCAAGCACATCAGATTCCCGTCTCTGGGACGAGCTTGCCTCTCACCGATTTGTCGGATATTCATCTGACCTCCCCCCAGAACATTCCAAATGGAAATATACCAGGCCTAGGCTCCATAGATCCTCGATTCAGTGCAACGTACGGCAATCCATATTTACGAAGCACAAACATCGGTTTGCCAACCCCAAACACTGCAAACCCAGCAGCCACACCAGCGCCTCCTCCTTACTCCAGGGATTCCTCGAGGAATTTAATAAGTTCTAGTGGAATGGTGACTGCGAGTGCGAACGTTGTGAACACAGTGATCGCAAATGGGGGCAACGGTTCCGTGCCGCAGGTCACGAGGTTGCCCAACTCACCCACCACTCAGTATATCGTTCCAAATTCGAACGCGACCACCCTAAAGCGCGGCACGATGGCGACGCACGTATAATATTATGTACATAATCTTAGACTGAGTGACTCGAAGTGAATTGAATTCGAACAAAGAAGACTGATTTTTGATCAATTGAATCTTTTTTTAGAGACCCCATAGATTGTTCTACGCCGAAATGAACATGTCCTACTGATGATAAACTAGACAATTAAATTAATTGACCGAATTATGATTAAAAATTAATCGAAGAGTACGGTTATATTACTAGCTCTAACTTTTATAACAAAACATTTCTAAAAATCAACTTTACAAGAAAAAAATTTATCGGAACTTTGTTGTGATTGCTTCAAAATAAAATTATTAAATTGAATTGACTAGACCTTTCTCGAAATATGTTTGCCATTCATAATAAAATTAATTGTTTATAATCAATGAGGATGACATAAAAGTTTATGCCAATCTCATCCCTTTATCAAAAAATGCTTTGTATTTTTGCTATACAAGATGAACATAGAAATGCCACCTTCATGACATCGATTAAAGAGAAGAAGTTAATGTTGGTGCAACTCATCCTAAGTGTTTTAAAGGAAAGTCTACTCATTACAATTTACCTACTATATTTCCTAGTCAAACCAATGTTGTGTTCTCTTTTGCTTTTAAAGAAATCAATCCAAATACATTTGTACTTAAACCACTAAAAATAAAATCAATTTTGTTCCCCTAGAACGTATTTAAGGGATCAAAAACATAAAGGCGAATGTGAAAGTTGATTTTTAGACAAATCATGTTGTATTTGAGTGTTAGCTGTACATATCAAAACATCGATCAGTATTCTTCTGATACTGATAGATTTCGTCAATTCTCGAATCTAGTTGGATAAATAATACGAAGTTCACAAGTTGAAATTTGCCATATCTCATTCTTTTCGTGTCTCTGCAGACTTTCATCAATTAATTTCAGTAGAAACGTACACCTTTGTTTTCGTTTAATCTGTACAGAAGTTTGTTTAAGAAACGACTAAGAGCTTCCAGTTACATGTATGTTTAAAAAAAAGTGCTTTAAACTGATTTGGATATTTCGTTCTAGAGTGTTTGGTGGTTATTTAGAATCGCATAAAGAATTACTTGTTATATAATTGATATATATACCAAAGAATTTTTGTATAGTAAAACTAAAAGATGTATATTTTTGAATAATCTTAATTTCATCAACGACAGACGTAACGAATTGGCCTAGTAATATTTTCACTTGGTTTATTATAATTATTATCCACCTTATTGATTTTTTTGCAAGTTAAGTTCACTTGCTTGAATGAACTTAATTCGCAGAAAGAAAAACCTATGCTTTAACGTTGCTCATTAATTTAGTAGTGTTTTATATGGATCTTTTGTGTAAATGTATATTTTGTATCATATTCTGTGTATATATATATTTTTTATGACTATTTTATTTAATTTTTTTAAAACGTTCCATTAACATTTCATAAGTTGATTGTTGAAGGACGTGTCATCTGGTTTAACAAATTTATTGATTTGTTAGTTTTGATGATCGTAGTCATTTAGCTCAAGTGTACATAAAAAAAATATTCTTGCGAAGTTTTCTATTCTATTAGAAAATACTGTTACTATGTAAATGAATTTTTTAAGTCTTAAAGATAGCAATATTTATAAAACTTTGTGATTGTAAAATATATATGCCTAATTAAATTCTCGTTTCTTAATTTACTCAATTACCTATAATTTTTTTCCTAACGTACACTAACAATAATACTATTATTTTCAAGTTTCTTTCTATAAATATACAAACATCCTAAACAATTGTACAAGAAATGTGAGTAGAAAACCAAATTTTAAAACGAAATGGCATGTTGAATAATTTAATTAAATCGATCACAGGTACAATTAAAACCAAAGACGTTATTTAAAAAATAATTTACTGGTTAACAAATTGTGAAACTTCACGTTGTATAATGTACACAAAAAAATTAAAAGACACGTTTATTAATCCATTAAATTAAGCAGAAAAATGTATAACATCAAAAACTCACTAGTATGACACTCTATCTCTTCCAAATCCAAACATCCATCACTAATTGAAAATCAGTCCCATGTCATGTAAAGTAATTTACGCAATTATCTTTGCGGGGCAGGTTTAGGCTTTGGCATTTTTCCAAGTAATCCCTGTATTTCCTTTTTCTCATCGTACTGCTTCCACAATTCGAACAAATTGATAACATAACGAGCTATTTCCTGGATTTTTTCTATGTCCACGTTCAGTTCGGCAAACCAGGACTTGTGGTCCTTCTGCAGTATGACGCAGGCAATCTGCATGCACCCGATTGCTATTTGGTATGGCGGATACAGCAGGCAGACATCCGTTCTGAGAGAGTCGTTTACGATTCTCCACGCTAACGTCAGGAGCTGCTCTTCGTGTCCTAGATCTGCCATTAATTGCAGCAGAGGTCGGTATGGTTGGTATACTATTAGGCAGCAGTCTAAGTTTTCCAGGAGGTAGAATTCACATTCCAAAATATGATTAGTTCTATATGGAAATTCTTGAGTATAAGCGTAACTAAATTTATTTTTCACTACAACAGAAATCAATAATTGGAAAGAAAATCGTTATTAATAAATTCACATTAATTTTCATAGAACTCTATTAATGTATTATACCTAGAGGCATTGTTTATGAAAATACAATTTTTTTTTAATAAAATCCAAACTCCCATTAATTTGGAAAATAAAAGAGCTGTATTTTATACAGGGTATTCTTCACATGTAATCGAGGATGGCTATTTTATAACAAGGTCAATTCAGTCTTTATTGGTTTGTTTTTAAGCTAGGAGGAGTAATTTGAATTTTCCCCGCCAAAAACTCGCAATGTTATTGGCTGTTTGACAGTCGGTTTTACACAAGCCTTCAATTTAAATTTTAAAATTCATTTGACAATTTCGGTCAGTTTTAAACTTGTAAGTAAATGTGTTGCTAAAACTGGTTATTTGAAGAAGCTAAATTGATTTCTAATTTAGTATTACAGTCAGTGTTGCCAGAGATGGTGATTGATCACCAGATCTAGTGATTTTTGTTTGTTATCGCCTGGTGATTATCTTTAAAAAATCGGGATTTTCTAGTGCTTTTTCACAAGATCTAAATTATAAGGACATTTTTGTAACATTTTAAAAATTTATTAATCTACTAAATTATGTTTTAAAATCGATTGTCTTTTGTTTTTTTTTTATTTTATAATTTTTTAGTTTTTATTTTGTTTTCTTTGTTTTGTCACTGTTCTTTTCAAATTGTCTTTTTTTAACTTATTAATCTACAAAGTGGTCAAGAATAAGTTGTTTAAGTTGGCAATACTATTAAGAACATTTTCTTATTCGGCTATTTGCAACACTGCAACTGGATATATATTGTTGGTTCATTTGACGTAATTAAAACAGTGACAAGATTGTAAGCTACGTGAATAAAAATTAGCGTTTAATTAATTTGAATTAGAAACGTCAAATGACGCTTGTGTGACGGCTGTCAATGTCAAACCATCAACAACCGGAAGTTACTACAGTTGCACCATTAAATGAAATTCAGCACTGCCAACTTAAACAGTCACTCTTGACCACTTTGTATTAAGTTGTGTTGTAAAATCGATTATCTTTTGTTTTTATAATTTTTTTATAGATTTGATTATTTTGCAATTTTATTAATTTAGTTTCTTTGTTTTGTCACCATTGTTTTCAAATGTCTTTTTATTTCTTCTCTTTAATTATGATATAAGATCGATTGTCTTTTGTTTTTATTATTATTTTTTGATTTAATTATTTTTCAATTTGTACTATTTTGTTTTTCATTTTTATTATTTTATTTTCTTTGTTTTGTCAGTATTGTTTCCAAATGTGTTTTTTTTTATTTATTCTCTTAAATTATAATATAAAATCAATTCTATATTGTTTTTATTATTATTTTTTAATTTGATTATTTTTTAATTTTTACTACTTTATTTCTTTGTTTTGTCACCATTCTTTTAAAATTGTTTTTTTTTTAAATTTATTATTGTGTTAAATTGTGTTACAAAATCGACTGTGTTTTGTCTTTCAGCCTGGAGATCAGGAGAAATAAAATTAAATAAAATTATTTTTTTAATTTGATTTTTTTTCATTTTATTATTTAGTTTTCTTCCTTCTTTTAAAATTCCTTTTTTTTGTTTAATTTATTATTAACCTACGGAAGCTTCAATAATAGTGTCAAAAATTAAAATAAATCACAAGTGAGCACAAAAATTTAAATTGGTGCTTTTCAGTTGGCAACTGGTGATTTTTTGTCAGCTAATCTGGTGACTTAAATTTTGATCATCTGGCAACACTGATTGCAATGTTAACACGTTAATCTCTACCTACAACAGGCTGACAACTGTTACTTCTCTTAGTTTAAAAATAAATCATAGTTTTAAAAATTTAGCAACAAATTAGTTAAAAATTGTAGCTAAAGGGACAAGTTAATCCTTGATTAGTTTGATTTTGTTTTGAAACATAAATAATTTATCAATATTCTCAAGCAAGGCATATTTCTTAACCAATTGACATAACCATATAAATAAGCAACTACTTATAATAAATACAACTCAAGTCATTAAATTGACCCTAAATAAAATTAATCCAAAGACTGCACTAAATCATTTAGTACAATTAAAAGGAACAGATCATTGTCTTATTTAAGACTTTGACCATAACCTCTATAAAAATCTTTAAAGAACTTGACCTTATTAATGACCATACTGTGAAGAACTTACCCACAGTCTGACAAGTTGTTATCAGTCTTGAATTAGAAATCACTCCGAATTCTTCTACTTTAGATGCTAAAAAAATACACGTAGGTGCTAGTAATAATGGGTCAATGCATTTTAATGAGTTCCTAGCGTAAAATCTTTTAAAATATACAGTTGCTGTTGCTATAACTTGTTGCCTTAACTTTAACTGTTCACCTAATGTTTGTATAACTGTAAAAAAAACAAACGTATTAAAACCATATTGTAAGAAGTCCCGCATGCATTACCTACCACTTGAAAAGAAAATAAATATTTTTTGATATTCTTCTTCTGTTAAAATAGAGAGGTCGTACTGCCTTTCCCTTATTAAATCTTGCTTATCTAACAACCACTGTTGGCTGGAAAATTAAACAAAATTAATATTGTTTTAATTATTAGGAATTATTTATCGCAATGATTGTTTCCATATTTACAATATTTATTGTGCTTACTGGTGGGAGCTCTGCCAGAAATTGCCGGCCATTATTTAAATGAAACTTTTGCAAACAAAAAACCGGCAAAATAATTTTTCACTCAAGAACACATCACGAACGAACTTCAAATATGTAGCCAACTTCACGGCTGGTGTATTTGAACTATTTGCTCCTTGCAGACAAATTCTCTACTATTATAGTTTTGCTGTTAATTCCTATTTTTACTTACAAAGCACCAATAGTAATATCTAATTCGCAGTCAAATACTAATTATACCATTCTTACAATCCTTATTACCATTTAAAACTATTAGTGCTGCCAACTTAAGAAATAAATCCCTTTCTTATGACTTTTTTAAAATCATTAGGGATTAAAGGATTTTTTTCTAAAAAAATAATTTCCATTTTATTTCCTAAAAAAAACCTAGAAGCCTCTAGATAGCCCAATATTGCTCTTTTATGTATTAGGGGATCCACTTATATAACAATTCGCATGTGCTATAGAATAGAAAATGAGGTTATATACAAAACGCAGTCCAAAGTTTTCGTATTTTGAAAATAATTCCACATGGTGACCTTTTTCAATCGCGAAGCTTCCATTAAACTGAATTGCCCTGTAAAATCGACCGTCTTTTAGTTGAGTACTAAGTAATAAATAGGTACTTTTCATTGGTCCTCGTACTGCGTAACGATGGCAACGCTCCGAAATATCTGAAGTCTGGTAATAAAGAATAAGAACTAAATATTGTCATTTGTAAGGATACTGTGAATAAAGTATTAATACAATTACCTTAATAACTAAAGATAAAACGAATTTAGGCAATGTGCAGCCTAGGAAACTTTCATCTCTGATAATAGCTTACCATTGCACATAAATATGAAAAGTATCAAAAAATACATATAAAAAAATCAAATCAAAACATATTTATTATTTAAAATATCTATTATTAATACGTTATTTCATGAAGCTTAAAAATATTGAACATTTTGTATCACTAAAATATTCCCAACGGTGGGGGATTTCCAAAAACATACTGCCAAGACGAAGGAAATGAAATCTGAAATTTTTCAATTTTAAAATTCTCCACACTCCTATGAATTAATTGTAAGATATCCAATGCATCGGATCTGTTATCTCCTTCTGAAGCGTACTTTACAAGAACAAGGCATGGCTTCACATCTTTCAAAATTTCATAAAGTTTAAGGGCAAAACCAGATCCAGGAATAAAATATCCACCATGCTCCGATGTCTCCAATGGTAAGACTTTTAAATCGTAGAATGCTTGAACAACACCACTTGTACTCAAGTACCGAAAAGGACCCGACTGAATACTGTGTAACTCGTAAGAAAACGCACTTGTCAGTATAATTATGTGTCGGAACTTCAATTTCACTATAACATCCTTTAATTTGGAGAAAAAATCCAGGGCAAATTTGTTTTCTATACTCGAACGCAGTTGTATGGCAGCAACTTTTATTTCTTCGTTGGCGTACAGTTCACATGCCGTGGATATTTCGGTTGTTCTCGAGGAGTACGGGTCACCTCCTACTGTGGGTATGACTCCGGGGTGCCACAATGTACCGATTCTTCTAAGATTGTGCGTCGAAATTAACAAGTCGATTGCAAGTTGACCCACGTTTCCTACGGAGACACTTGGAATTAGTAAGGTAAAGTCACTTGTGATTGCATTAGGAGTTAAGCTGAGTAATTCTACCATTTTTTCAAAGTTTCTGTAACTTAAAAAAATTGTGGCACTTCAATTACACGCAAAAATATCGGCAATTGAAATGAAGAGTCACGGCAGATATGTTGTTGACAACTTTTAAAAACATAACCTAAATCTTTTTAATGTTGGTATTAATAGTTGGTATTTCTAACTTCACAGTGGTGTGGTAACACTGAACGTAATTCTGATGTTAGGGATTTCCAAAGCGGTACTTTTTGTATTCGTTTAAAGGAAGATTATTTTTTTGTGATGAGATTTTGATAATAATTTTATAATTACTGTTGTTAATATGGCCAATTGCAGTGAAGATCAGTGTGAAGACTTGGTGACAAAGCTGAGGAACGTTAGTGGAACTGAGTTAACCTCACTGTTAGATCATTTTGATAAAAGTCTTGGTGCAAATTTCAAACCTTCCACAAACTTCAAATTCTTCAAAACGTGGTTGACTGAAGAGTACACATCATTTTCGCAAGTTTTCAGTCCATACGAAGCCATCGAGAGTTATCTGCGAATTAAGGAGATTCAAGTTACGTTATCGGACTTCGAATGCAGTCTTATAAAGAAAATGGATCGCGTGGAACAATTTCTTTGCCCAGAATGTGGAAGCCAAATTAAGTTAAACCCCGAAGAGAGTTTGTGGAATACGTTGCAGGCACATCGAATTGAATGTGCTAAGTTAATTGATGAACTAATTTCAAAAAATCAAGCGAGTTCATCAAGTTCAGCAGGAACCTCGACATCTGCGAGCTTACACGATGCTTCTACTTCACAATCCGAGAAAGACTTTGATGAAAGGTTTGACCAATTTTTTACTACAATTATAAATGCATCCAAAAGTAATTGTCAAAATGGTTCAAATAATAATCAATCAATTATTGAAGTTACAATTAAACATGTTACAGTTCTCAATGTCATGATAAGATTTTATTTTATTTTTTATGAGCCCAAAATTATGACCTGATTTTTGTAGATCTGTGAATGCTACCGAAAAAGCAAAGAAAACGGATGAAATGTTGCAATCACTTATTTTACTGGAAGATAATTCAAGTACATGGTGTGTACAATGTGCTGTGAAAGTTCCTTATCGTGAAGTGAAACAGCATCTTTCTCAAAAATGCCATCAACTTCCATCGCAGTTAGGTGGTAAGGTTCAAATTTAATTATTCTATGATTAGAGGAAGGGGTGTTTAAAGTGATTGTAAAAATGTTCCAAGCTTTAATAGAATTTACAGCGCTGAAACTACAGCAGCGAGAAGAGAAATTTATTACCTAAATAGAACTTGGGGCTTGAGATAATGCCTAAACTATCAGCTATTGCACCATTGAAAGAAATATTGAATAAGATAAAAAACGTTCTCTTTTTACACAATCAGTTTACCTTCCATCAAATAATATCTAATCAGGTTTATTTTAATATTTTGTTTAAGTGATAAGATATTGAAATAATTAGTTTTTACTTCCATTGCATTACCTAACATTTTGTAACATTTCATTGTCACCACTCTAATAGTGATGAATATTTTATTATGAACCAAAGGATTGTTTAAAATAATAATTTGAATTTACATTCAAATTTTTAGTCTATTTAAGTAGCAAGATGAAATAAATGTTGATGATTCCTTACACACCTACTTTTAAGTCAAGTCATTTTTAGTTGTTATTATAAGCAAAGTTATTTAATTATAAAGAGAGAAAAGTAACACAGAAGTATTTTAATTGTTTTAAATTAACTTGTCACTTAATTTATACTCCATTTGAGTTTCGTCTCCTTAACAGTGATGGAATTTCAAATCTTGGTTTTAGGTGGTGCTTCAAAAAAGATTGTAAATTATGATGACTCGGTCCTAAAAGCACTCTACAATGGTGATCTGTATAATTACACCGTGCTCATAGACGGAGTACATTTTTTCATAATTCAAAACCTTGGTGCCTTTAAGCACTGCATCATCTGCATTGAAAATATAAGTGATATTAAAAACCATACAAAATTAAAAGGACATAAGAAACTGGCTAAGCAAGAGGACGTACAAAAATTATTGAAGCTGTACCATGACACATGGGTGTGCCAACCCTTGCACGTTCAGATTCAGCAAAAATATTTTAGGAAACATGAAGCCGGAATGATTTGTATATTGTGCCGAGATACTGTGGCATACACCAATCAGGCACTCAGACTTCATCTAGAGTCTTCACAGCACAGATTGTGTACATTAAAAAGTACCACTCTAAATCAAGCAGAATTTGAATACGGTGCAAGAACTAATAAACTAGATCGTAAATTAGAATATAAAGCTACTTCAGGTAAGAAAATAATCTAGAATTCACGTATTTACCTATTTAAGAATTTTTAAATTTGAAAAAGTAATAATATAAGTAAGTCCTTATTTTGCATTACTTTACAGATAACATCATTGATATAATAAGCAAATCAGAACATAATTTGTACCCTCCTGCAATAATGGAGCAAGTGTATGCTGGAGATCAAAGCAAATTATACACAGTTCAATTAAAATCCAGCAGAACTTTAAGATGCCTCCTCTGTCGAACAGAATTTTGTTTTAAACAAATTCCCGAGTTATTACACCATATAAGAAAACGACCACACAAAAATAAAGTATCTAAGACCAATAGAATGTCTTACATGGCTTTAAATAGTTACCATGATTATTGGAAAGGGAATGAGAAATACAGTTTCATGCAAGAGGATTTTTGGCCTGTAACTGATGCCATAACTTGGTGTATTCAATGTGGGATTAACCTAGAATACAAATACGTATATACTCATATTGAAAAGTACCATGTTGAAGATGCGAAGGGTAATGTAGTAAGCCGACATTGATTAAATATTTCTAGCATTGTTTCTTTTATTTCAGATGTAGATTTATCGGGATTATTACATGAAGATTTTAAGTGCGCTCCAAGTATTTATGAAACAAATCTTTTGAAGAAGATATATCCGGCTAATATACCACAGTTTAATATAATCAAGGATATGAAAAGTTATCCACTGATCCACACCTTAAAAAATGCTAAAAAATGCCTATTATGTGCATGTCTTTTTAAAGAGGATGTCTTAATGCACCTTACCTCAAAAAAGCACATAAAGAATGCAAATCATAAGAATTTTTTAAGTATTTTTAAGAAATACCATGAAACTTGGATTTCAGAACAACTTGAATCAGTAAAAGAGGAGCAAGTATATTTTTTGCCAGAAAAAAATAGAATGAATATTTGTATTCTCTGTTCTTGCACAATTGGACGAAAACAAGTACTTTCACATATTGAAACTGAACAACATAAGGCAAATGTTTCAACTTATGCGCCTTCATCTACGTATCCAACTGGACTTCTTGCACAAAATGTTTTTCCCTTAAAAGGTAAATCAGTGTGTTGGAGAGATTTTTTCCGAAAAAGTAGATCTTTTGCTAAATCATTTTTACTTTTAAGTCACACATACTCTCAATGAAGTATATTGCTTGTTTTAACCTCCAATGCTATGACCCCACTGTTTTAAAGGTTTAATTATTGATCAACCCCTGTAGAAATAATTTCAGAAATTATTACTTACAAGGGAAGTATCCCAACCCGAAAATTCAAAAAAATTGGAAACTTTGTGGGTTAGTAGTTCACCTTAGGGTGAGCACGGAGCCATTTTTTTATTGGCCCAAAAACGCTTTAAGCGGGGAAAAGCACCCTTCGAAATTTCTACGATTTTCGGTTTTCTGCGAATAACTCGATAACCAACAAAGATAAAAATTAAAATTATATGGAAAAATATTTGTCTTTCATTGCTCTATCACATATGTAAAAATTTCTATTCCTTATAGTTTGAAAATCAAAACTACCACCCCAATTTGAGAAGTCAAAAAAATAATTCATTGCTCTGGGTGAGTAGTCCACTTTGGGTGAAATGCTGCTAAATTTTTTTAACACTCGGAAAAACGTTTTAAGGGATGAAAGCACAACTATAAGAGGTGGCAATTTTAACATATGTGATAGAGCATTGAAAGACGAATATTTTGCCATATAATTTTAATTTTTATCTTTGCTGGTTACCGAGTTATTCGAAGAAAACTGAAAATTGCAGAAATTTCGAAGGGTGCCGCTTAAAGCGTTTTTGGGCCGACAAAAAAAATGGCTCCGAGATTACGCTGAGGTGAACTACTAACCCATAAAGTTTCAATTTTTTTTTAATTTTCGGGTTGGGATACTTCCCTTGTTAGTACATAATGTATTTGTATATTTGTATAATCTTATTAACAAGTGAGTGTTCTACATATTGAACAAATTGTATTTTTCTAGCTAATATATTTTATTTGTTAAAGCAACCACTACAGAGATTAATAAGAAACATAAAACTGAATTGAAAGGTGAGTGGTTAATATTAATTTAATAAAAAAGGAGATATTAAGTTTTTTAAAGTAATTTACTATTTAATAAAATAATAAAGATACCTGTCATGAAATCAGAGAAAATTAATTTAAATTATTTTCTATTTCTGTAATGAAACATAAAATGTATTTGCAAGATTGCAAGTATGCAATTTTTTATTGTCCTGTATCATTAAAATGTGCAATATTACGTGGTTTGTTCAACAGAATTACATAATTTTTAACATTTTTTTTATAGGACCATTAACTCCAGTTAAAAGCACCGGAATAGTCCATTCTTACGATCCAATAGTGGAGAGTCTCCTATACCCAGAGTCTCTAGCCAAATTAGCTCAAGAATTAAGCGGCAATAATATTTTGACAATTCGCCTCCAATCAGACGCACATTTTTATTGCCTTTTGTGTTTCCAAAGTCAAACAAAGTTCTTGATGAAAAGTGAAGTTCACGCTCATATAGCTGAGGAAAGGCATTTAAAAAAATATACTAATGCATTGATGCTGTCTACTTTGGAAGCTTATCATAATTATTGGATGCAGAGCCCACTGCAAAATCAAATTTTACAGGTAGATTTTACTCCAGTTGCCATAACCAAGTGCAGATGTTTAAAATGTAAATGCCTTTTGAAATATGAAAACCTTGAAAAACACTTAAAAATTAAGGAGCATTCCGGTTTAGCTTCTGATCAAAATCAATTTTCGTCTTTAATAGGTAAATACATAAGGAATTCTCTTGTTTGTCAACTAAAAAAAAAAATAGTTTCAGCAAGCAGTGCTGACTTAGAAAATAGCATTCTTTGGAAATCAGTTTCTGATAACGCAAGGAAAGTCAGCTCTAATACCATTGCAAACATGACTTCACAAATGAATGCTCATAATGATATAAGTGAAACTGCACACATATTTGAATTAAACGAAATGTCTCAGTCAAACAGCATGAGTAATTCTTATGATTATGAAGATGATGATGATGATACTGTGAGTGAATCTGAGAGTGACAGCGTTGTTTCTTTTCGAGACACCACCGACTCTGATCCTTCCGAATTAAATGGCCATCATTCAGGTATGACATTCATATATTTGAAATGAGTGCTCATTCATTCTTTCTTTAGATTCGCGTGATTTGAAACGACCAGAAGATGATTTTCAGCTGAAGTTCCTTACGAAATACGACAAACTAGTGGAAGACACTTTATATCCAGATTTACAGATGGGTTGTGTTGAAATCGATGGCATTCAATATCCTGTATTTCGCATTCTTGAAAACGAAGGCGTGGTATGTACAATATGCAAAGGAAATCCGAAGATCCAATCGATTACAAACCACTTAGAATCAAAAGGTAAACACTTCAGGAGAATGAACGATGCAAATGTGCTTTCAAGATTGAGACGGTTTCACCTATTTTGGATGAGTCAGGAAGCGTCTGCTCAGTTACTACAGAAATATTTTAAAACCACCGAGAGTGTGGGCAACTTGAAATGCTATTTGTGTCAGACGATTTTAATTTATGAAAACTGTATCGAACACGTGAAGGTCTTTCATCATGTGACTTCCGAGAATGAGAATGAGAAACGGGATAATGAGAGTATTACCTTCCAAGTAGTAAATGAAGCTTCTGATTCTTCCAGTTTATCACCAGCAACAGGTACGTGAAGTGTTTGAAATTTGTTTACGTTTTTACTTTGTAATCTCTACAAATTTTTTCTAATTGCAATTCTTTAAATCCATGATAACACAATCAAAATATTATCATAGTAAAGATCAAAGTACAGAGTAACTAAAACGATGTTTATAATAGAGTCCCTTTGTTTATTGTTATCTGTACTGAACTTATCAGATTTCTTACTTGAATTTTGTTCAGATTGTGCCAATATGATTGTGTTAGAATAGAGTCACTTTGTTTATTGTTATCTGTACTGAACTTATCAGATTTCTTACTTGAATTTTGTTCAGATTGTGCCAATATGATTCCATCTGTTAGAAGGTAAGACAAATAAGCAACACATGCAAAAGAAATATTAAAAAATTGTACTTGTCACTTACTTTAATTAATCTCAAGTTTCAATCAAATTTAAAAATATTTACAATTTGATTTTACTTTAGTTTCCGGTCTCTATGAGAACATGAGTGAAAAATACAAGGTACCCGATTTTAATTTCCAATTTAAATTCGAAATGAAATACGATAAATCCGTGGAAGATGTGCTATATCCTGCAGAACTGAGAAAGCACTTTGTTTCAATCGATAACATCAATTATCCAATTTTTCGAGTGAAATCGAATGGTTTTGAATGCCTGATATGCAATAACTTCTACAACCCTGCTTTCATATCGATTGAGGATCACCTAAACTCCCCTGTACACGATAGTGAATCGCAAGTACAATTCACTTTGACTAGGCTGGTGATCTTTCATGATTTTTGGATGAACCAGGAACCAAACACGCAGTTACAGCAGAAGTATTTTGGAATCCTAGATAAGGCTTTGAAATGTATACTGTGCGACTTGACAGTTACATATGAAGAAGTCACAGCGCATGTTGAACTACCACAACACAAAAAGTCTGCTGACTTAAAGAAGCAAGAAAGCACACAAACGCCTAGTATCTCAAAACAAGACTCACAGAAATCATCTCCTAAACCAGCAGGTAGTTTTTAAATAATAAATTAATAATACAACTTCATTTTTCTATAATTGACTATAATTTGTAGCTAAAGCTACGCCGACTAGTAAAACGAAGCAGGAACATAAAACTAGAAAAGCCGTCTCAAACCCTAACAGCTCCGTACTATTAGAAAGAATGCCGGAGCGATACAAATCCCACTTACACTTTTTGAAAACCAATGCGGAAGGCTCAATTTCTTGCATCTGTTGTTCCGTTCCTCTTAAGTATGAACTGGTTAACCTGAAGCTACATCTCAAAACGAAGGATCACATCGAGAACTCGAAAACGCCGCTCACAAAATTTAAATTCCTTTGCGAGATTTGCGTGAAAATATACTCCTCGGAAGACTCCTGGGAGAAACACTTGAAAGAAAAGGAGCATTTGGGAGTGTTAAATAACTTAGGGAAGGGTCGGAAAGGTAATATGTTGGAGCACGAGTGCGTCACTTGCTCGCTGGTGATATTCGGAGATAAGTTGTCTTTGATGAGACACCAACAGTGGAATAAAGTGTCTTCCAAGAGGAAGAAGGAGTTAAAATTGCCTGAGAGTGTAAGAAGATTGTTCGAGTCGAATCAACACATCGAGGAAGCAGCTAATCAGTTGGTAATGGAAGCAAATCGTGAATCGCAAGATCAGGAAAAAGAAAAAGAATGCTGCTTGGCTTTAGTGAGCGTGTTAAAGGAGATTTATCCGCAATGTAGAGCCTTTCCATTTGGATCTAGGGTCATCGGTTTAGGCAGCAGGGACAGTGATTTAGATATTTTTGTTGACGTTGACGATATGTACACAGGAAATAAAATGCAAAGCGCAGAAGAACAGGCGATTATAGTCATGGAGGTGAAAAAAATCTTGAGAAAATCAAAGCCTATTTTTAGTGACATCAATCCAGTTCCAACAGCGAGGACGCCTATAATTCAAGTATTTCACGTCCCTACTAAAATTGACTGTGATGTTTCCTTCAGACATGGACTCAGCGTTGAAAATACTGCTTTTATAAGGCAAGTTACGGTTTCCCTTTTGAACAGATCTAAAAACAAATTCATACTTTTAGATTGTGCATCGATCTTCAACCTGTTATACAAGGGGTTCTGTTAGTATTAAAACAGTGGTGCAAGATGTGTGACCTTAACAATTTCAGTTCTTACGCGCTGACAATGATGGCGATTTTTTACTTCCAAACGCAAGGGTATCTCTTAACGGTTAAAGAACTGAGAGCAATTAACTCCAACGCATCTGCCATTATAGATGGTGAGTGATATTGATTTTGTATTAAATTTTATAACTGCATTACATTAGGCTGGGAAACAATCAAATTCACTGCATCTCTATCAACCATGAAGAGTTACCTTAAATTATGTAATCTTTCGGTTAAAGATCTTCTGCATGATTTTTTTGATTACTTTGCAAGATACGATTATGAAAAACAGGTAATCCGATTGCTTTCGAAATTTGTAACGCAAGTGAATTGAAATTTGTTTGTGTAGGTCATGTGTCCGCTGTTGGGTCAGTCCATTTTAAAAACGTGTTTCAATGACAATGGTGTTAATTTACCACCGGAAATGAAATCCTACATTCAGAAAATAATGCTACCGGATGCCGAGTTATTTAGAAATCGATCTCCCATGTGCATTCAGGATCCGTTCGACTTGTTGCACAATCTCACAAAGGCGTGTGAAAGAAGTTTCTTGACAAAGTGGAAAACTTACTGCGACTTGTCGGCCAAGCATTTAAGTGCCTTGCATTAGTTTTCAACTTACTTTATAGACTGATTAAGAAGAAAAAATGTTTTAGTTTATTACGTTGCAAAAAGAAAAGTTTTATTTTGTGTGAATCTTATATTGCAGAAACTTATCCACAATTTCTTGTCGGTACAAAAATACAATGCTATATTTTATTACATTAAAAAAGAAGTTTGTGTCATTTTAGTGTATATAATTATTTCATTTAGTGTTGTATGGTTTGAAACTGTTGTCTCTTTTAAATAAATATACTCAATAAATAACAAGAAATATTTTTGGAAGATTAATTCAATAATTACCTATCTTTGTATTAGAATTATTGCAATAAACTTACAAATAAGTTAAAAAAAAATACTTGTTACAAATATTTAATGAACTTACAAATTATTTCTTGCCCTTTTTTGGGTGTTTATCCGGCGAATTAAACTCGTCGCTTTTCCTTTTCCTCTCGATTTCATTCAATGGTGACACGCTGAAACCTTCAATGTGCGGAGAGACTAATTGCAAGACGAACTTCTCGTGCTGGATATTTTGTGAATCCAAGCTCAACCGAACAGTCACAGGATCAAACGCATGGAAAACAATGCTGCCACATTTCTGCGTTTGCTCCTAAAAATTATTGAATATTTTATAACTTGAAAACGATGTCAAATTCACTTACTTCTTCATTATATTCAAATATATTCAACTTCTCATCTTTCTTGCCCAAGTACAAAGTACATTCTAATCCGTACTTTGGAATTAAAATCTGCAGGGCGTTTTTTCTTACACAGAGGACGTAACCCTCTTCGTCCTGCAATTTACCTTTGAAGAACAGCTACAACAAAAAATAAATTGTGGCGTTTCGAATTTACACTTAATAAAATTAGAACTCACATGAGTATTGAAAGCCACCGAAGCCCGACCGGCATACTGTGCCATTCTATTTCTATAATTTAAATTCTGACACAGCTCGCTAGTTTTGCGTTTATCAAGAAGTTCAGAATACGTAACATCAGATCCCACGCTAACTGCCAGTAATCTATGCACGATAATATCCGCGTATCTTCTAATAGGGGATGTAAAATGAGTATAGAGTGGCACTGCTAAACCATAATGGAAATACTCTTCTTTCTGATACATTCCACTCGCAAAATACACGGCTTGCATCATGCAGCGTGTAGCCAAAATTCTTAGCATCGTGTTAAAGTAGGGATTGTCCAACCTAACAGCGTTGTCGAGAGACTCGGCCAAGTGTTTTCCAGTGTCAACTTGAATATCGAAGCCCTAAAAACATGCGCTTCACAAAAGTACTAAGCAGATGATGTATTGAAAACACATACCAAGTGCTTGCCGGCTTTGATAATTGGCTCGAAATTATTAGGGTGAGGTTCTGGATGCCTGCGCAGCATGGCACAATCAGGAAACTCTCGCAGTATTTTCTCCGCAACACTAATATTGGCTAAAAGCATGAATTCCTCCACCATGGAATTAGTTTCAAATAATTTCTTCACTTCAACGTCGATCGGATCGTGTGTTTCTGAGTCCATTTGTATTTTTACTTCAGGGGATGCAAGTACAAGCGCTCTAAAAATATTTGAATAACTCAAGAACTACTTAAAACTGCAGTTTCATACCCGTTTTCCAAGCGTCTCTTTTTCAAAATCTTCGCCAGCATGTTGAGGTTTCTCAACGGCTGTGCTAACGAACCAGTCTGCGCTTTATCATCGATGGTTATCTGCGCTTCTTCGTAAGTCATCGCCTTTCTTGATTTAATAATGCTCTTGTGAAATCTCGTATTCAATATCTTTGCATTCCTGTCCATTTCCCATATACAAGAGAAAGCGAATCGCTCTTCCCCACCTCGAAGAGAACAAAGATTTGAACTTAAAAGATCCGGGACCTGAAATGAATCATCGCTTGAAACGACAAGTTATATTACGCAACATCAGATCCCAAGAACAATAATAAACACTTTTCTTTACCATATCAATTCTTTTGTTAACTAAATATACTGTGGTGGCTCTTGAGGCGGCTTCTCTGTCTAATGCAGTTCCTGGTCGAATGAAGTGGGACACGTCTGCAATGTGAACCCCGACTTCAAGTTTATTGCCGGGAATTTCCCGGCAGTGTAATGCATCGTCTATATCTGTACAACCCGGTGGGTCTACTGAACAGATGTCTAAGTTACGCAAATCAACACGTTTGGCTTCATCCTAAAATTAAATAAATTAAAGCATGATAAGTAACATAATTGTTACCAACCTCCTTTGTTATTATCCAAGGCAATTTTGGCAAACAATTAAGGACTTCCTCAGAGAATTGATTATGAGGCACATCATGTTCTAAGAGCACTACTTCGTTTTCTGTTTCCTGTTCGCCTATTTTTCCCAAAGCCCTGACAAAATGACCCTACTCATAAACTTTACATTAACAAGTTTTCTTACTTTGAAACAATTGCAACGTACGTTTGGATAACGTGAATGTTTCGGCCAATTATCAATGGCAACGATGATTTTCTGAGTCTTCAAAAGCTCTGCCTGCCTAGTTTCGATCCTAATTTTTGGAATTTTTTTATCCGCCGGAACAAATAATTGATACACCCCGTCCAATCCATCTTGTAATATCCCACAGTACTGTCTCCATTTGCGTCTTATGATTCCAACTACACGACCCGTCGGTTTAACTTTATCTTTCTTGGCCACCGTGCAGGCTAATTCCCTTTCTTTTTCTATGACGTCGTCTATTCCAGTTTCGGATTGAGCTTCGTCCTCAAGCACAACTTCACTTGGTGCAATCCATTCCTTCTTGTTTAATATTTGCACTGCCACTATATCACCGTTGACTGCTCTGTTTAAACCAGAACGTCCCTGAACTATAACCTGTATATAAAGTAGTAAAGTACAAAATTATATATATTTAATTAGTACAGAGCAAGTAAGGCTGATTGGAATCAGTATTGTACATAACCCTCTCAAACCAAATAACTTATTTGACTGGGGGTTATTATATAATAACATATAAGGCAATGTTGGATTAAATATATTATTAGATGCATACAACTTATTAAATGCTTGTAACAAAGCTTAATAATTAAATTTAAAAAAAATTTTTTTTCTTAGAAGTACTCGAGCTCTGTAGTGATTATAACAATACAATGAGCTTTGAGTTTTCTTTTGAAAGAAGCTATTTTTATATAGAAGACAAAAAAAATGATTCACTATTTACTCACAGCCTCATCTTGTGTTTCTACATCAACAGAACCTTCAAGAAAATTATCACGTGAAGCCCGAAACACTCCTTGAACTAAGCGGCCTTCCTTAATTCCATTGTGGATTTCAGACGGGGCATAATGTGGTGGAAAAAGGTCTTCTGCATCTACTACAGGTTGATAGTCCTTCCTAGACAATTTATCTACCAGATTTTCTCCACTTATAAGGTGCTGTACATAATCCAACACTGAAAAACACGTAATTTATTTACCATAATAATAAACACCCTGCATTCAATTACTTGAGCTGGCAGTAATGTTATCTGCTTGAGCAATTTTCCTACTTGCAGAGTCATCAGTGATGAATACAAATAACTCATGCGATATGTGATCGATGTACCAGGAGCAGGCTTTACGAATGCAGCGATCATTGTAGTCGTTCGCCAACTCTCCTTCGGTTTGCTGCAGATAAGTATCCCTGAAACATTTCTTGTAAAACAATTTTCTTCCACGTTTATTTATGTATTCAGCTTACTTATGGTGGTCGTTAATAAAAATATAAAAATGCCTATTCCTATTTGCGATGATGCTTAATACTCGTCTGTAAATCGGTAGGTTTCTGTGTTTCACTTCTTTTAAAACGGTATTCAAAATAATAACATTGCCAATTAGATTTTCTTCAAGAGCATCAATCTATGTATATTTAAGAAATTTATTAGAATGTGCAGCATGGACGGTTACTTATGAAGGGGAGTAACGTACCTGATCTAAAATAATATTCGTGTCCAGTATTAAATAGTGATTTCGTTTAAATAAAGAGCACTTATTTTCGTGTTCTGGTGATAAATAACTTTCTGTGCGATTACATTTTGGACATGTTTGGAAGCCACAAAATATATCGTCTCGGATGTAATGCTCTCTGGTATTCTGGAATGAATTAAATGAGTTAAATTTTCATGTGATGTTTTAAATATGCATACTTTTATAATATTCCCTAATTTACTCTTTTTTAAAAAGACTTTGGTGGTAAACATTTCTAACCGCACTTAAATTATAGGTTATGTAAATACGGGTACATTCGAAAAATGATGAATTTCTGAACTATACACAGGTGTTCGTAAATGAAAAATAGTAATTTATTTTGAAAATGAAATTATCTCTTTTCAAATTTAGAGTAATGTTTTTTTTAATTAAATCTAATTTCACTTAGGTTGGGTAAAAATTTGACAAATGGATACGTTCCGAAAATGGATTTCCAAATGCGAATAGGCACGTTCAGAGACAGGATGGATTGAGGTTTATACGCGAGAATTATTGCGTTTTAGATTCACTTTCACTGATTATATTCAATATCTTTGCACCTTCTTTTAACCTCATGTAATAACACGAGACGAGGAGACTCTGAGTGCGCACCAGTGAAGTCAATCCAAAACACTAAACTCCATTCACTTTTGTAATGCGTCATTAATTGTGATTTTTTTGTTCTTATGTTGTCTTACTAAAGCGATTGGTATTACATTTAAAGTTTTGATAATCAAATTATCGTTTGTCACAATTTAGTTGCAATTGCAAGATGCAATTTTTAATTATAACCACCCATCCATTACGAAACAAACAAAGAACCACATTTAGGAAAAAAAGATTCAAAGTAACAACACTAACATAACCTAAAAATAAAAGTCCCATTTACAAGATACGGGAACTAAAAGAAGTCAGGTTTCAACGGTAAAAGTTACTAAATCGTGAAACTTTAGTTAGTTACTCATTATAAAAGTGAATGTACAGGGTGGGCCAAATTCGACACTTTTAATAGGAAACACCTATTCTTAGAAGAGTTAGACAAAAACTGACCGCTTCTGAATCTGACTTTTATTTTTAGGTTATGTTTCAATTTTGTATTTTCGGATCATTTTTGAAAATTGCATTTTGCAATTGACAACTAAATTGGGACAATACATAATCAAACTACAACTGCAATACCAATCGTAACATAACAAAGAAATCACATAACCTCAATCTTTGTTATATTTAATTTATTCAACAGGATCAGTATAGAAAATCGAAGAAGCAGTACATTGTTATTATTCTTTAAAACTTCAAGAATCAATCATCTGGTATTTTATTCAATTAAATTTTATATGGGGACATTTAATACCTTCAATACCTTATAATCTATTTTTAAACTGGGAGGAGTAATTTGAATTTTCCCCGCCAAAAACTCGCAATGCTATTGGCTGTTTGACAGCCGGTTTTACACAAGCTTTCAATTTAAACGAGAAAATTAACATTTTTCATAATTCATGTGACAATTTCAGTTAGTTTTAAACTTGTAAGCAAATCTGTGGATATAATCCTAAACGAGCCAAATGAATTTCTGATTTAGTATTACAGTCAGGGCTGCCAATAAGCCGGTAATTACCGGCATTGCGGATAATGCCACCAAAGATGCGGATAATAAACTGCATGTGGGCCAAAGCGGATAATTTAGTTTTTAATTGAATTTATTTTTGATAAACTCAAATTCTCGAATTACTTTTGTGCTACACCCTCTTGTGAGCCTTGTGCTGAATGGAATCTACAATTGACAGTGTATGGGCACATTCACCAGAAATGATCCAAGCCGCTGTGGTTTTTTTGCTGAACACGCCTATTCTGTGAGTGCATTGCGCATTGCATTCAAAAATGTATGGAATATGTATAAATATAAATATGTATTAAAAATGAAATAAATACTTTGTCTTTATATTAAAAAAATATGGGTAAAAGTGTGGACAATTTGATTCCCAAGTCGGGTAATTTAAAAACAATAGCGTGTAATTCTGAATATAAAGTTGGCAGCCCTGATTGCAGTATCAGTCTACCTACGACAGGCCGACAACTGCTACTCCTCCTAGTTTAAAAATAGACTATAGTTACAATTCTAAAAACAAAAGCATTAAACTGCGCAATAAATTTAACTTCCACTTATAAAATTGTATCTAAAGGTTTAAATGTGGTTTAATTCAGTTTTAGAATAGAATCCAGCAAATAGCAATGAAAATGTCGTAGAAAATGTCTTTTAACGCAGTTTATAGAAGATAATAGGCACGTAGTATATAAATAGAAAAACTACATGTAGTTTTTAACTTCATTTGCTACATCTGAACCCTGGCCACAGGTCAAAAAAAAACACCTTTACTAGCACTAAATGAGTCAATTATTTTTTTTAATTTAGACTTTTTTATATAATTAAATGTAATCTTACAGAAAAATATGAACCTTTCACCACAATAAAAAAAAAACAATAACATTTATATGCTCAAAACATTGAAAACCATTTATTACATTTATAATATATTTATATAATTACAAATACATGGAAATGTCTTAAAAATAGTTGATATATTACATTTTAATATTACTATACACTACTTATACACTAAAACTAAAATGGTTAATCTCAAAAAAATGATATAGCGGCTGTTACAGCAAAATAAAAAGCAATTAAAAATCAAATGTATATATTGTGTAAATCGGGTCGCATTGTTTGTAGATTTACAGATTTACACTATCACTCTTGCAGATCACCTTCAGCCTGCACAGCAGTTTTCTGAACGAAACATGACCTTGCCACAGATTCAAATAATCTAAAAAAAAATTGTTCGCAACATTATCTAACAAGACACAAGTAAATTACACTTACTTTTCAATTTCTGAAGCGCAATGTACAAATTCATGAGACCAAAATTTATACGTCGGGTTCTTGATGAGTTCAATGAACGTTATAAGCAATCCCCAAGGATGAGGTCTATTTACAATTAATCTTTCAAGTAATACCCTCGTAATTTGTTCTTGAATAGCTTCTGTGTTAGCTTCGGCGAATAAATAGAGTAGCGTACAAGAGAAATAATGCGTATGGCTGTTTGGATAGCGCAATTGATTCGCTATAGAATTAAGGAATAAATATCTGCCTTCAGTATCCAAATCCACCGCCAAGTTTTGGAAAATATCCATATGAGCACTGTGCGCTATTGTAGACATATTTGGTGACAAACTCTTTCCTCTAATATAACTTATTGCCTGCGTACCCACATACAAGACCAACGCATTCATTAACGGAATATTATATCTCATCCCCGGCTCTTGAGAAACTTGTAAATTACTTCTTAACTCCGACAAGAAAGTAACGGGTGCTCGGGATTTCAAATAATTATCCAAGTCTTTCTTGAAAGATATTGGTGTGATCATGGATGTAAAGTTATTAAGTACGCGTGGTCCAAACGTGATTTCCTGGAGGATATCGACTTTTAAATTAGGTGTAAACGGATCAGGCAATCTCATATTTCGTGGAAAGGCAGATAAAATTAGGTTTCTCATTTGAATACAGTTCGGAGGTATTACATCACAGAACCCATAATGGTAATCACACAGAAATTCGGGAAAATCATGTAATAAAACCAGCAACACTCTTAAGGTGCCCTTATACAGCATAGTAACTGGTTTGGCCAATTCCGCGTTCCTCAGGAAAGGCGCCAAATATTTGAATAGGTCAATCAAAAGTTGAGCGTACATAGCCCAACCTTTCTGTTGAGGTGTTACAGCGAGCATTCTTCCCATGAAGACACGATGTGAGACTAACTCTAGCCATGCATAACAGAAGCCTGCTGCTTTAGTTGGTCTTAAGATGTGTAGTGTGTGGCAATATGCTGTTAGAACGTGGTAATTAATAGCTTCCAGAACCGGTTCAGGTGTATTTAATTCTAGGAAAAGCATTATGAAAATGCGGTGATAAGGCAACTGCTGGAATTCTACACTTCGTTGCTCGTGATCCTGCAGTAAACACCCAGCAACTATTCCCAAAACTTTATTCAGCAAGTGGATCTTTGTGGTCGTGTTATTTGAATCACCAGAATGTTTCACTAGAAGTGCCACTAATCTGACGAAGGCATCTAGCGTATTGAAACACTTGATTCTCAAATGGTTTCCTATCAGGGTTTGATCGGTCATGTGCCTGTACACGGACTCGACGCAAAGTTGTGTGGATAATCTAAAAAATCGTGTAATTAAATCATCTGTTTTTAGAATTCCATGCATATTCATTTGATGGACGAACATGCTGAATGCTTTAGTGGAATCCCGTCCTGTCGGTTGTGAATTGTAAATGTTCACCCATTCTCTAATTAAGAAGTCGGTTTTCTCCATTAATCCTGGTGGGTCTTCGTACTGCGTAGTTCTCACCTAAAGAGGACATTAAAATTATGAATTATTATATCTTTCAGAAAATATTCACCTGTAAAATTCCATTATGGATGTGCATGGTAGGTCCAGCAGCAGAACGATCACTAAAGAAATTAGATTGGTCATGGTGTTGTCTCAACATATCGATTATATTTGTTAAGGTCTCTGGTGGTTGACGAACGTGCGAATTAATTTTCAATAACATTTCGATTGTGTTGCAAAAATCGTTCTCAGTTACAAACTGATTTGTTCTATCATCTATGATCAGGTTTTGCAACAGCACAGTTGCTAAATTAAGTGCTCGAAAATTGGGGCCATTCTCCATACACTGAGCTAATGCCATGTCAAACTGTGGGAAATTCACCAGGCCAGCTCTAATTAGAGTTTCTGCAGCGACTTCGTTGTAACGTAACTCATCTCTAAAGTCTGTGAGGAAGCGAGTGACTTGTTTATTTGTCCACTGTTGTCCGAATGCCCTTGGATCTTGTAAGGATTTTAAAATTCGAATGATTATTTCCTTATAACGCATCACTACTGGCTCGGCATCATTTGCTATTGTGCCTTCCTGAAGAGCTTCAACACACTGAACACATAAAAAAAACGGTCAACTACGAGACTAGTTGAAACGCCAAATAAAGGAATTGCCTTTACCATAGAATCTTTATTTAAATAAATATACATTTCAATGTTTATGATGTGTTATCTTCTTTTCCGTTTCAGTCAAAAACATGTCGTCTTCAAAGATTGCATGGTAAAGAGAATTCTTTC
Source organism: Serrognathus titanus (assembly GCA_039766575.1). Taxonomy (NCBI): domain Eukaryota; kingdom Metazoa; phylum Arthropoda; class Insecta; order Coleoptera; family Lucanidae; genus Serrognathus; species Serrognathus titanus. Next base: position 6,699,157 of record CM077911.1, read on the forward strand.
ATTTGCTTTTAATTTGTAGATTTAAACCCATTTTTTCTTCATGATAATTTCTGAAATCTAACATCCAAAAGTAAATACCTCATCAAAATTTAACCTACCTTTTGAACTATTGCTACAGCTGAGACAACTTCACGATTATGTATGGCACTAATGAGGCAATCCCGTAAGACTTGCATGTTTGTATTCATTACGGTGTAAGCTGATGGGGGACCAGTAGCTTGGACAAACTGCTCCACTTCCAAAGCTAGTTTTTCATAAAGGGCTGCTAAGTCATCAGATGTCTGTGGTACTTGAAAAGGTGTAGAAGGATGCGGCTGGGGATCTGCTGATAATGTTGGCTTTGGTATGAAAAGGGCGGTGTCTCGTTCAGTCATTGGAAGAAAACCGGGAATATTTCTGGCGAATTCTTCGTAAACGGCCATCTGTTGAGACGTCACTCCTCCTACTTTCAAACGTATCTGTTCAGGCATCCTTTCTGCTTGATATGTTAATGCAATTGCATCACAATACCGTCTGCAAAAATGTAATTATTGTAAATATCATACATTTGCAATAAAATAACAAATTTAAATGTTGTTATATGAGGATTATATATTTTTGTACCTTCAAATAAGCAACATCTCTATGGACAACTAAAAGAGAACACTCGGAAATTTGCTTAGTACTAATGCATAATATTGATAAAGTCGAATTTGGCACAGCTTTATTGCTCTTTGTTCTCTTTTAACTACCCACAACCGTTGATAATTTTATATAAGTTTACAAAATAATAAAATTTACGAACCTTCCTTCTTGCCTGGCAATTTTCCTCAACTCGAATTCACTCATTAGACGCTTGTCAATCTCAGGTATTGCTTTCTCAATGGCAGTTTTCTGAATGAAAGCGCATCCCAATTCCATGTTATCTTGTGCAATTATTGTAGCTGCTTGATCTATCATTTCTTTTTGTTGTGCGGTAGCCCCTGGCATGGCGTTTTGTAGGGTCAGCTTCATCTGAGCGTTAATTGAAGACAACAACTGATCACGGCAGGTGATCATCGCCATCCCAGCAGTCAAGTTTCTGACCATGTAATGCGCAGCCATTCGCATCCTGTTTTCTTCGAAATCTAAAGCAAAGTCCTTACGAATTACGTGCTCACACGTTTGCAGTGCGATTTTGATTGCTCGTTCTGCTACAGGAAGGACCCATTCGTTCACCGCTCTTTCGATAGCTGCTCTGATCAGTGGCTTCAGCTGAGGTTGATTTTGGAACAGTAAAATGGAAGGGTTGATGGTGAGATGCGATTGAAGAGCCGCACTTCCTGCTAGCTGTATATCCATGTAACTAAACCTCGGTTCCGGAGCAGAGACGGATGAAGTTGGTGTTGTACTATTATTCTGTGCTACAGGAGGAGAGCTTGCGGTTTGTCCAGGCACTGCAGTGATTTCAGGTTCATTAAGGCTCGTCGTCGCAATATTTATTTGTGAAACACATGCTTGCGAATTATCTTTTTTTGGTGGTTGTGATAATTGATACTCGATTTTACGCAATTTTTCGGGATCCTTGAGGTACACGGTCGGTTTTAACTGCGCCACATCTATATCAAGATTCTTACACAGAACTTCAATTTCAAATTTCAGATTTAATTTTAATTCCGGCTCTTGATGTAGCTCGGCCAAAACGTTCATTATAGCCATGGTCCAAGGATTTGGAGGCTTGAACACTTTACTTTTAGAACACGATTCTAATATCTTAGCAACGAATGGTACAACGTACAATAATTCTTGCTGTCCTTTGTGGTAGGCTTCAACCAGCAGAGATTTTAAATCCAAATCGTTTTGTAATATCGGTTTATTTCGACCCAAAGTCAACATCCCCAACCAATGTCCTAAGTTCTTCAGCAGAGATCTGTCGGAGAAATTTGCCATCACTTTGTCTGCTCGCAGAAGTACTTTGATGTTGCGATAAGTTTCTTTAGTAACCATTCTGTTAACCTCAGATACTTTTAAAACGTCCAGAAAATTTGAATACAGCATGTGAAAATTTAATTCAATCGACGCCCGCTTCATGACTAAATACTGAGAAATCCAGGGCCAGTATTCTTCAGATACGATATCTCTTAATTCATCACATTTAGTCTGAAGATTCAGCTGGCTTAAATTATTGAATATAAAAGCAGTTTTATCTTGTAGACTCTCCGGTGGAGGCGCAATTTTCTCTTCTTTTTCAGTTGCAACCAAAAGCGTGTCAATGTTAGTTGCATTAGCTATGGATGGTCTTGTTCCTAGCGTCGTCGCTGAGGTTGTGCTACTTTTAGAAGAAACGGCTGTTGTTGAACTGCTTTTATACGCCTGAGTCGATGGATTATTCACAGGAGTGAGCATCGTTGCCAAACTCGCAGGCAAAACAGGTCCCTGAGGCTTATTCGGGGGCTCGGAACTTTGCAAGCCAAATTCAACATATTCGATTAAATGAGGCGGAAACTCGTTAAAATGCGGTATCACTCTCACATGTTCGCAGTACTTATGATAGTCTTTCAAGCGTGATTTGAATCTATCTAAAGCGGCAATTCCAAAATAGTACATTTTCGAAGCCTCCGGCTTTCTTAACGCATCCAAAACAAACCTCAAGGCTAAACCAAGTGCCATGTAAGACGTTACAAGGCCACGCTCTATAATACCCCCAAATAATTGCGCTGTAATGTGCAGTTCCTTATCCGGATATTGTGGGAAGAAGCGATATTCCTCAAATAAATTTCTTAGCATACAAGTGAATACCTAAAAAGAGTATTTTTGTTACTTTAAGAAAAATAAATAATATGATCAAACTTACCTCCCTCTCTCTCTTCAAAGGAGAATCTTGAAACCGCTTCAACATGTCAAGAACTTCATCAATTGACAGCGTAGGATGAGGTGGATGGTTATAAATCCGTTGAAAGTAACTGTTGGCTTCGTCTTCAATATCCTTTGAAACATTCGGTGCAATATCCGGAAACAAGTTCGATTCTGGCATCCTTGGTTTCTCCAGCGTAGGATTTGGACCCATTCGACTTAAGTTGCCGATGCTATTCACGTTGGGCACTAAGGAAGCACCAGTACCAACTGGGCCTTGATGTTGAAGTGGCATCATAGGAAAAGGACTATTTGATGGACCAGGTCCCGCACCAAGAATTCTTGATGGGGAACCCGGAGATGGCACTAATGGTCCTAATCCACCTTGCAGATTAAAAGCTGTACTTCCTGGCCCTCCTAAATTCATATTGGCTAGCGATGTTCCTATTCCAGCAATCGGATCGACTGAGGTTGTATTATAAAGCTGGCTGATGTTTGTGGGATTGAATGGTCCATCCATGGCACGGTGTGATCGTAAAATAGTAGCCGGCTGTTGGCGGCTTTTTAAAATCATAGAGCAAGTAGAAGTTAAAGCCAAAATAGCCTCTTGGCAATCACTGCTGACATTACCGGCACATGACTGTAAGCACATCATCATCGTGGTCAAAGTCTCAGTTGGTAAAGTTGGTGCTTTTGTTAGAGCATCGTCAGTTTTTCCAAGCAACTGTGGGCAACGTCGATGTAAAAATTTAATGCAAGCCATAACGAAATTTTCCCCGTGTTCTCTGATTTTATCTGTCAACCATTTCTCCAATTTTAGATACTCCCTTCGTGATGCTAAACATGCCAGATCAATAATAAACGGATAAGACTGCGCCGATTGAGCGTTTAAAAGCATCGAGAGCGCTTTTAAATCTTGTGCGACGTCTAAAATTCGTGATAGTCTCGTTTGATCACATTCTCCTCTAGTGTACCATTCTGCCATAGAATGCATAATTATTGGCTTTATGTTTAAAGTCTGCGTATGCCAAGCATGATGAAGAATAGCAGCTGAATTTGGATGGTTTCCCAGGAATATGGGGATCAAATTAGTTAGTAATTCTTGTCGTAATAATGTAACAGATCCATGTATCTGTAGTAATGCTAAAACTAGCACATCAGGACAATTTTGTACAGGTACTTTGAATAATTCTTGTACTTGAGAGTATAAACCACATTCAGATATGTTCAGTAACAGTTCCACTAAATTCAAACACCGCCAGTTAGCCAATTCTTTACTATCCTGTTCAGGGGGAGTTTTCAAAACATCCACAGACACCGTCGGGCAAGGATAATCGGCGAAACAAAAAACATCATGGCATTTTAGTATCTGTTGAATTAATGTAAATTGCCCTTCAAAATTAACCCATCGCCTGTAGAGTTGATCGACTGGAAACGTATCTGGGTGAAATCCTGAATTTTGTAAGCCTAACCGAAGTGCACTTATGAGCAAAATTAATGCTTGCCGATCTTTAATAATAAAATCAGGGTGATCGAGTTCACTTATAACACTACTCCATTGTAAATTCGGCGCAATTTCTTTGAGGGCCTGCACGAAAACTTCTACATTCCAAGAAGTTCTACCTTCCGTCCCTTTGTTAAACGATCCCGGTGACTGTATACTTAATGATTCTTCTAAGCCACTATGAGTTCGACACATAATTGTTAAAATTCTGGCCACATGAGCAGAAGTAATGTCACGACCCACTAGTTTTAGAAGATTATTTCGGCATTCTTCTAAAGCCGCAGTAAATCCGTATCCCAATTCTCTGATCATTTCAGGCAGAGAGGTGTCCAACATACCCCCGGATAAACCGGGGCCTTCTGTAGACATTTCCGGTGCTAATTCACACTCTTCAGGGTAAACCAAAGGGGCAAGCACAACTGGCACTATATCTTTAGGAAAGTCTTTTTTTAAGGTGTTGAGGAATGAAGTGTGAATATCGTTGGTGAGGCCCACTTCTTTCGGCGACTTTAGTACGACCGATAAGATCAGATGCAACACTTCGGGACTTGTTTCGTGCAAGCCACCAGCGTGTTGACTACTGCTACCTTCTGTGTCGATGAAAGATTGTACTAGAGCAGGTATACAAACACGCAAATGATTCTGAGCCAAAGTTATAATTTCCGGATTCGATGAATGGCACAAGGCAAGTGCGAAAATTATTTCTTGTACAGCTGAGAGGCGAAGGCACTTGCACAACTGTTGAAAAAACTGAGATCCAACTTTCAAATTCTAAAAATATCAAATAATATATTAGGAAAAGCTGTAATCATAAACATATAAAAAAATTTAATTAATTGAATAAAAAAATATACCAAAATATTGAGAAATTCACTTTAGTTTTTAAATAGGTATTGCCCAGAATTATAACAAAGTGTGAAAAAAAATCAATTTGACAACGTATGTATGTAAAATGTAAAAAGTTTATAATAACTAAAAAAAACTGTAAGGATTAGATACAGTAAACAACCGAATTGAAGAGGAACATGAACACTGTCTATTCGTGAAGAGATAAAGAGTGTTGCATTAAAAAAAAATTAATAACAGCAGTTTGAAAGTCTGACAATTGCACAGACTTGGACATTTGAAAAAACAAATAAAATTAAAAGATTTTATATGAAGAGGCTAGTTCCAAAGTGAGCAATCTCCATTTGTTACTTTCACGTACAGCTCCATTTCATTTTTGTAATACCTTTTTAATAGCTATTTTCTTTAACTAAAAAAAAGTGACAAAACATCTCTTAACAACACCATATGTTGCAATTAAAAAAATTGAGTTATTTAAATTATATGTGTTTTCAGTTTCCTAAGAAATTAAAAATGATACTTGGAGATCTTACACTTTGAAACTAGGCCCCCCATATATAGGTTATTACCTGTAGCTTAATTTATAACACTACCAATTTTTACTGTTGGATTGTCGTCAAACATTTATAATAAATATTTAAAGGGAAGTTGAAAATCAGACTATTTTCAACTAAGTATTAATTTACTCTTAATTGGTTAAATAAATATAAATATTTTATGTTTAGAGGATCAAGTGTTTATATATTTCTGTAAGAAAATACACAGGCCGTTCAATTTTAAAACATTCTGCTGCATGCTGCCACTATTTTATGGAACACTCTACGTGTCAAAATAATTTTAAGTCGTAGTGCTCAATAGGTACAATCTCCTTGTGAAAGTAACAATAAGTGAGCTGTGCAAAAAGGGGCGCGTAGTATGGTAATTAACTGAAATTGTTTTCCTTACCAAAATTATGATAATCTAAAAGTATACTGAAACATTGAAGACAATGCAATTGTGATTGTATGGAACAAAAAAATCTGTATCTTCAATAAACAATAATGAATCAGAGCAATCAATGGAAATGATTCATGCTTATCAGAATTTTTCTATTTGAAATAAATTAATTAAAGTAATCTGTAAAATCTAAGTAACGAAACAAGTTTTACCAAGCTTAAATCAGCATTGCAAAAGTAAATTTAAAAAACAAAGATGAGAATTACACAATACAGTAAAAAAGACTTAAAAAGGTACAAAATGCTATCATTATACAAAGCAAACTTTAAGTCAGATATGAGCAGAGAGAACTTGTGCAATTAATATTTCTAAATTTAGAAGTTTTATTTAGTACACTCAGTTTGTGTCATGAGGAAAACCCCGCTCAGAAATAACTATAAAACTAAAACATTGCAGAACTTGAGTCTCCTCATTGAAAAAAATTCATTAGGTATATTATTTAAATGGAAATTATTTAAGGGCTTCTTAAATTTTTTACGTATTTTACTACTTAATGTTTCAAATTAAGAATTTTAATACAAAACTGTTTCTAATTTAGAGAATTTTTTAAATCAACTCCTATTTTGGGAAATATCCCAGTCATTTTTAATGTATGTTTCTTCTTAAATATGCATGTCACACTGTTCTATCTACACATACTAAAGTACCAAAGTATTTTTAAAGTGCTTAAGTATGAAAAAAAAGTGTTTGATGTATTTTATTACAATTATGACACAACTTTAAACCATCTTTCAAATTTTACATTTTGGTTAAGCAGACTGTCAATTGTATTTTACATTAATTAAAACTTTACTAACGTTTGAGATTATGCTTGATTGAATATGCTAAGAAATTTAGACTTTTTGCAGAGTAAAAAGCAAAAAATACCTGAACTTAAAGCGTTAAACTTTCCAATAAAAATTGTGTTCTTAGTGAAAAAAGTCTTGTTTTACCTTGCAAATGTATTGAACTAATGATAAAATAATGATGTTATGATGCCCCTTTCAAATCTACATGTTTAACAAATTGAAATTTAATGTTTTTAAGCTTGCCAACATTAAGAAAATTATATAAATACCTTTGGATTGTTTAGGGGTTTATCTGTGATGTAACAGATAGAAGTCAGCAGTGATGGCTTATTCAGTAGTATAGAGCACTGGTCCAGTAAAACTTGACTTTGTAGAGATGGAGCAGTTATTTTACTGGACGTTTCAGTAAAATCCACTGACGAAAACAGGCATCTGAGCAAGTGACGGTCGGCCTCTAGACCGTGCAAAGATACTAACTGTTATATAGAAAACGTAAATTAGTACAAACATAAAAACAAAAACCGCTAAATTTCATAAGTTTACTTATGGATCTGGTACAAGTTTCAAACGGCATGTTAAGTGAACACACAAAAATGCAAAATAAAAAACCAAGTCAATCAAAACATCTTTGTTCCAAACGATATCACCTTAGCCGGTAAAAATGCTAACTGTAAACAAGAAAACTAACTGATATCATTATCAATATGGCGATGAATCAGACTTGTCTTTACGTTGACGAATTGCTAGAAAATTAAAATATTCGTAATGAGCTTACCTTCGAGAGATCCGCAACTACTTGCTTATAATTTTTTTTAGTTAATGAGGCAACTAAATAACTTATTTGTGACAAAGTAAAAGACAATGAGTCCAGGTTCATAGTTCCATGAACACGGCCTCGAAAGCTTCAAATACGTTTGAAGCTTTCTCAGGTATCCACGGGTCTTTTATCCACAATGTCTTATTTGCTATGGAAGAGTAACTAAATTTACAATGGTCCAAGACCATCATCGGATCGTTTATTAACTTCTGCACTTCAATTTATTTGTAACATTGTTAAATTTCTACCGATACACGCAACACGCAACACATGCACAATATACTACAATGACATTCGACGCGCGCATGCGTCAATTGAATTCCAATTTAGGCTACTTTTAGATCACGATAATACCGGCATTAATTTAATTTTCGTTATTTACCTTAAACTGTATTCTACGTACTCGAACTTTTCTCATTTTCAGTGTTTTAATATTGTTGTCATCATAACTAGCGTTTATGTTATTTAATAACAACAATCGATTTACGATCCACCAGCGCCAGCGTTCGCCACGCCGCGCTGCGTGATTAGCAGAACCACTCAGATAGGATTTAAAATTTATTTAGAGTCTACAGAGAAAGTTTTCGTTTGTGTTAAATACGCTACATGTGTTATGCTTACTTTATTTTTACTTAATTACTTTATGATTTGTGCATAATTGTCAATTGACGAAAATCAGCAACCAACAGATGGCGCTTTTAAAAACGAAAACATAAAGTCCCTAGATATTAAAATACCGTCAATTACCCTACAAAATACGAACATTTAAATAATTAATTCAAATTATCACATTGCTGTTTCAGTTTTCTCTTAAAATTGCAATATTGGTTAAAAAGCGTTCGCAGGAGTTGCGATCTAAACTTTTTGGAAATAACTAGAACGGATCGGTTTGGTTTGCAGTGGAATTCTCGAGGTAGGCTTCTGCGGACGAAGCCCTAAATAGGACCGAAACAGAGGATGCTTGAGGAATCCACTGCAATCAAAACCGACTTGCAATAAAAAGTTTTATAATTTAATACTTCATATTCGTATACAGAGAGATCGAAATTGATTGTCCTGATCCTATAATGCTTTCCACAAGCTTGATATCGATATTTACATCCAATTATTAAAAAATGAAGTTAGCAACATAGGGAGATCTGGAGAAGTTACTGGATATCCCAAGATTTTGTTGACAGTTCATTGGCGCTTACATTCATGAAAAATGATTTATTTCATTGTAATAGCAAACAATAATTATATTTTTTATTAATTAGATTAGGTTTAGTTGTAAGTTTCATGAATGTTCTATGCACGCCACTTTTCGTTCTAACCCTCATGTGATAGATGTAAATATTGATATCTACTGGTAGTTTGTTGCACGCACCCAAACCCAAGATGGATCACGTCATGGGTCACATTCACCTGTAAAAACAGTATAAATAATTTATCTACCGAAATTTTGCGCTATCTGCCGAATTTTTATACAGGATGTCACCGAATATCTTGGCCGAATGTAGCGACGTATTGTACTCTTCAAATTATTGATAAAAATTCTTATAAACATTGTTAGGAAATGATTATTTAAAAAGTCATTGGATGGTCATTTGAAAATGAAAGTTTTTAAAAATAATATTAATAATAATAATGTACTGAATGTTATTTAGTAATGTCACTTATTATTCCATCAAATATTCAAGGAATCTGCAATTAAAAAAACATTTCCACACTTTACCAATTTTTAAATTTCGTGACCATATTTTTTTAAAGAATCATTTCCGGGCAATGTATATTAGAATTTTTTGCATTAATTTGAGGAGTAGAATGTGACGCTAAAGTTTGGCCAAGTCATTCAGTGATATCTGTATAATTAGCACTCCCATTGAAGACATATTTCAAAAATCCCCGAAATCATTCACCTATAGAGAAGATTTAATTCATTTGTTTAGAATACGTAGTTTAGACTTTTGTATCGAAAGTTGTACTTAAATTGTCAATCATCCTTTTCCTTTAAAAAATAAAGTATTAAAATGTTTAATTTTTTAAACCCTATGGTGATATAGGTAATATAAATTCAATCTCTGCGATTGCAGTATTATTTCCCATTTAGTGGAAAATTGGCGAGAAAAACTGTTTTAACAGAATTGTTACCAATGATGAACAAAAAAAAAATTCACAACGATTTATAATTTTTTTTTACTATTTTATTTCTTTACAATAAATTACAAGTGAAAATAAATTTACTTTGCCAAATTTATTTTCGCTCCTGATGAAGCTAAACAATTTTCACCAGATAAGAATCTACTTTAATTATTATTTCTGTGTTATGTTCCAACATTTTTCATTCATTTAATATAAATTAATCTCTAAGAAATGGTGTTTTATTTTTATGTTTAAATTATTCTCAACTTCTTAAATAATTTAGTTTTGCGCCATCTACCGAAATTGTCCAGAACAATTTCTGAACGGTTACTCTCCTGGGTTGGCAACGCTGCACTCACCTGTAAAAACACCGATGAAAGCTAGAACAGCTAGTTTTTGCTTTAGATAACATGAATATGAAAGATAGAATTTCGTCATTTCCAATATAAAAGATATATTCAAAGGTTAAAGATAACCACGTTTGAAAATATAACCTTCAAAATTGGAGCAGGTGATGGAACTGAGGTGAATGTGGATATTATGGCAGAACTTATAATAATTACACCAACTGATGTAAGAATTTTGCCAACGCATATTCGGAAATCGCACATTGCAATAGTTGATAAAGTACGGGAAGACAATATTGTAGAGATTGTATTAAACCCACCATACCAGCCTTCACCATCGAACTTTATATTTAACAATGCAGGACAGCGCACTAGGTTCATCTCTTTATTAAGAGAATTATTAGCATCATGAGGCGGACCAGATTCCTTTTGCAGTGGACTGGCCGTGCCATTGCAACTCGCTACATGTTTGCGCTCCACTATTGCGCTGGCATTGAACAAAATTTTACGTTAAACGTATATATAATTTTAGAAATAAAAAGAGTTTTGTACGTTTTGTATTTAGTAAGCGATCACTTGTGTACCCAAGCAATGGAACATGCAATTACAAAATGATCCCATGTCCATCGTACATAGGAACTTTCCGACCCCGTTTTATATCTATAGTTTCGATTTGCCAGGCAATAGCCTAACACCGTGTATATGTGTTTGGATTTGTCAGGAAATAACATAATATCCTGTATGTGTGTGTGTATACCGTGTATACCCTCTCACTCTTATGTTGATATCAATTCTTCTCTGTCTACAGGCAATCTACTACTTAGCACATCATTGCGCACAATTGATTTATGTCGGCGACTGTCAAATTCGAATGTGTTGTTTGATTAATATTTTTTGGTTTTGTGATTTTCACAGTTATCAATATGATTAATAAAGAATGACATGGTTCCTCTAAGTTCAAGAAGAGGAAATTGGTTTATTTTCCACCATCTGTTTTGTAATGTGTGAATTAGAATAAAATTCTACGCCGACATACGACACGACAGTTTGCTGTAAAAATGAATGGTAAGTTTTTTGATTTTAATTTGTTACTCGTTGTTAAAATATTTATTATATTATTTACACAAGCAGAAGTGAGTCCATGTGAAGGATGGGGGGTTGTTACAAATACTAAAGTTCAGAATAGAGCATCTTGACTTAAACATAATTTTTTTTTTAGTAAATTACGTTTCAAGATATTTTACTATACTAAATTCTTATTATTAAAAAGTTGTGTTACATTTAAAACTCATTTTTGCTTCTCATTCCTAGATAACTACAGAAGAAGAATTTATTTACAAACTCTAAACTACCATTCCGAAGATGCTTCATTTTTAGCACTAAATTTTAAATCATCACTAAGACTTCCTTTGGAAACAGAAGAACCTATGGATGTTGATTTTGATGAATATACAGTAACGAATACTGATACGACTATACCTAATGAAACCGAACTAATAAACCGATCTTTAAAAAATAATTTGCAAACAAATGAGTACAACTTCCACCAAAATAATGAATTATCACTGGTAGATGAAAATTTTAAATATCTGGTTAAACGAGAACCACCTAAGACATACTCAAAAAGCTTTCCTGCTGCGTTACTGGTTGTGATTGGAATACTCTGCTATTTGTGTGTGAATTATTCTTCCGAGACAAACAACACCAATATACTACAGAACATTGCAGAAGAATTGGAAGCACGTGTGCTATTTCAAGACGAAGCCATACGATTAATACTAAAAAATCTTCAATGTGTAAATACAAGTGAGGAATGCAGAAGAATATTGCCGTTTGTGGGAAGTACAGGAGTGGGGAAGACTTTAATTAGCAACATAATAAAAAAACATCTTCCAGAAAAATATGTCAGCGAAGTTAATTCAGTTAAATTAAATAAAATGCGAGAACGAGAACAAGAACAAATTGTTGAAACGATAAATGGATTCGTTTGTAATTTAATAATAATGGATGACTTAAAATTTGTACATATTAATTCTGTACTGAACTTTGTAAATATTTTACCAAACGTAAGGTGCCTTTTTGTGATTCCAATTTTCAATATTCAAGAGACCAGTGACAATATAGCACATACAATCCATTATGACGATTATGAAAATATCTCTCACAGATTTAGAGAGTCTGGTTTTAAATGTGAAGCTATTTTGTTCAATGTTATTAATGAGGATGTGGTAAAAGGATGGCTTAAGGAACTTTTATTAAGCACAGATTTTGATAAGAAACATTTTGCTATTATCAAAGACGTACTAGAACAACAAGATATAAAACATTATGGTTTTAAAGGAATTGAGGCTAAATTGAATTTATTTTTACATCAGTATTCAAAAAGATGATAAGAAGCATTTTGGAGTATTTTTTAACAATAGTTTTATGAAAACGACTGATGATGTTTGATTTACAGGAAATTAATTAATTTTGTATTATAGTCTATTTAGTAATGTTGTTGATTGTTTTTCGATAAATAAAAAATTAATGCTTATTTTGATTCTTTGGTCATACTGAATAATTTACTCTTTGTTTATTTAATAATTAAAAATTTAATCTTCGCCCACAATAATTTTTATATCTGTAGATACGTATTTGGGCAGCTAAGCTGCCATCTTCGGTATACATGCTACCAATTTAAAAGCACTTCATAAAATCTAACAAGTAACTAATCACAATCAAATTATTTATTTCTTTGAACTTTTCGCTACTTCGTTGATTTAATTAATTAATAAAACAGAAGCAAGAGAGAATTAATTCCACAACAAAATTGTAACCTTAAAACTGGTTATGGTTCAGAGCAACGACATACGTTTACCGAACCAACGCCAACTGCAAACGCAGGATTTTTTTAACGCACGTTAGATCAATAAATTAAGAAAAAATATAATAAAAATTGAAAAATAATAAAAACAAAAGACAAGCAATTTTACAACATAATTTGACAGATTAACAAATTTAAAAAAATTGAAAATAATGTTGACAAAACAATGAAAAGAAAATTAAAACAATCAAAAATAGTCAAATTAAAAAAAGTATATTAAAAACAAAAACAATCGATTTCACAACATAATCTAATAGATTAATAACATTTAAAATTCAATTTGAAAAGAATGGGGACAAGACAAAGAGACTAAAATAATAAAAATTAAAAAATAATAAAAAGAAAATTGAAAAAATAAATAAAAACTAAGACAATTTTACAACAAATTTAATAGATTAATAAATTTTTAAAGATAAATAAATAATAAATAAAAAATGAAAGATAAAATTTAAAAAGATGAATAAAAACAAAAAAATCGATTTTAAAACACAATTTAATAGATTAATAAATTTAAGAAAAGAACGATTATACGAATAGTTATTAAGTGTTTCTTGTTATATATTTGAGATTTAGCTAAAAATCACCAGAAAATCCGTTTTTTTTTAAATCAACAGGTAATAAATCAACAACAAAAGTGATAAATCACCACCTTTGGCAACGCTGCCTTCCATGGCCTATCTTTATCAAAAATTTATTTGGACATATGGTAGTATTTTCCATTAAGAATTGCTTTTTCCGGAACTTATTAGTATTGTTTAATATTTTAGTAATAATTTCCGATAAGTAATTTTCCTGGATGTTCATAAAGTCACTTTTTCCCGCCCTCGTGGGATTTATATTCACTAGTGAAAGCGCGTTCGGATATTTGTTCCGAGCTATCTTAGGAACGGTGCAGATACATATAAAAGTAAGACTGACAATTATAAAAGTACGAAAAGAATAAATAGAATAATCGAACTTAATTAGAATTACGTTATTCGATCAAATTTTATGAACGTAACCTGAAAAAAAAAGCGTGATGACTGATGACGTAATTAGCTTGATTGTGACGGCACGCATACTCTCGTTTACGGTCTACTAACATTTACATTTTACTTTCACAAAAATATTCAGATCAGAAAAAAATAAAACCAGTTATAAAGTGAAAGAAAAGACAGAACGATGGCGGATGTTTAAGTGAATATTACTTGTATCATAAATTTCTTTTTAATTTTACATACAAATTTGACATTAAAAAATGGAAAACAAAACTGTATCGATGTTCCTTTTCCGGAGATTAATTAAAAAAAGCAAAAATAGAAAAACGTGATTTGTTTCTCTCTCTCTTTCGTGGCGTCCTTTACTTTCAACATGTCACTATGCGGCTGCTTGATGTTTGTGTTTTATAAATTATAACCTGTCAAAATTTTTGATTATGTTCAAAAGACAGTTGATCTTCGTGTGTTTCGTGTTAATCGTGGTGTGTTTTCACTGTGTACCTTGCACGCACTTGAAGGGAACGCTCACCAACAATGAATTTTTTAAATTTCTGGTCAAGTTTGGATTTCAAAAAACGGACAGGCACCAGAAAGATGCTACCCAGGGATATATTTTCGGGAACATCACCTCCAGACAGAGTTTTCCCGTACCCATAACGTTGGCTTTATTGGATAGATCTTACTTTTTAGATTACTATCAAAATAGGTTAATATATGATAAGAGAGAAGCTTGTAAACATATGTTTACTCGCTTGAATGTGATAGCCTTCGATGCGGATTGTAATCCTAGCGGAAGAGATTATTTAAGAAAAGTACCTTGCCCTGCGAACAAGTATTGTGAAGATGAGGACAAACCATCTTCGGTTATTAAAGGCCATCAGTTTACGTATGTCGTACAGGAAATTCGTCAACCATCGTAAGTTTTAACTCATTCAGTTTAATGTACGTTCTCAACTCAAACTTAAAAGGTCTAGTTTAAGGTGTTTTCTAGATTTAAAAATATTGTTTTAACCTTGCTGAACCCTTGACCTGCTCAAGGAATAGAAATAGGAAAAAAATGTACACAGAATTAATCCGAGCATTTAATTAGTTTCAAGTTCATTCAATTAGTTTCTTTTACTTTTTATTCTAAGTTGCTTTTATTGGTGTAATAGTTTCTACTAATGCAATTTCATTATGCCATTGCAATCAACAAAATACTTGAAGATTTTTTGATTAATTAATATGATTGCAGAATATCAAATTAATTTTTTTACTGAAAAAAAAAATGCTATTGATTAGATTAGCGTCAAAACAGATATCATGTCCACTTGATTTGTGACTGGAAATATTTGCTTTTGCTTTATTACAAGAACAACACAAAAATTAAATTAAATATGTATGTGAAAAATTTTAGATCTTGAAATAGGCCAGATTAATCAATGGTCAGTTTCATATTCTAGGTGACATAAAGTTACAAACTGGTTACGCTTACGTATGGAATTGTGGATTTGAAATCAAAATTGTTGCTTTCCATTCTATAGTAGCTGCAGTGAAATTTAAAAAGAAAACGATGAATGGCGCCATCTGTCAGTTCATAAGATATTTGTTCTGTTACTTTTTTTATCGTTGCAGCGAAATTAAAAAAAGTGTGGCGCCATCTATCGGTTTATAAGAATATGTCTTTGCTCTCGTGCACGGCCGCCTGGTATATCCGGCCAGTCGCGTTTGTTAAAAGTTTGTTCCATGAAAAACTCGTTAGTGTGGCTCCCTCTGTATAATTTCTATTTCAATATTTTAAATTAAAAAGAAAACTGCAAAGAAAGAGTTGATATTTCAGACAAGTTGGATGGAACATGATAATTACTTTATTTATATTAAAGTTAAAGAATAGTTTGAATCGCGACATTCTGCGATCACTTTTTGACAGAACATTGCATTAGAAATGACAAATTACAGCTAGTTTGTTACCTAATAAGTCATCCCTAAAGCATCTTCTGTACAGCTGTTTCGGCCATATTTGGGGCCTCGTCAGCAAAAGCGAAGCCCTAAATAGGGCCGAAACAGCTGTACAGAAAATGCTTGAGGTATCCACTGCAATCAAAATCGATTTGCAATAACGTTTTTCAAATTAAAGTTAAAATAAAAAAAAGTTATGCTAGTGTTTGATTGAATTGTAAGATTTTTTGACTAATTTTAATTTTCAGATTTTGGTATTTATCGATGGTTGCCTGTTATCGCAATCAAAGTACTTGCGAATGGCACCACTACGAACCAACGAAGCCATACGAAATAGACTATGACATTTGGCTTGTAAATGGAAGCCCAAATGTTTCTGCGTTTAGCACATTAACTTACCAGTTTTCATTCGATCGTCAAAACACTCTGGAAATGTACCTGTTATTTTGGCTGTGCTACATGATTTTGGTGCCCTTACAGTTGCACGCAGTTCGAATTCAAAAACACCCTGTCACAAAGCTATTCACAGCAAGTTTACTGTTGGATTTCATAGCATTGTGCTTCATCTTAGTACACAGTTTGAAGTTTTCTTTAGATGGTGTTGGGTACATCCATCTATCTATGGCTGGTGATATATTTGATATAATGTCGAGGGTAATTTTTCCGTTAATATTTAATAAATCAATTTCGTTAATTATAATTTTTTGTAGACGCTATTTATGTTGCTACTACTCCTTTTAGCGAAAGGTTGGGCAGTTACGCGTTTGGAACTAACATGGAAACCATTGGTGTTTGCTATATGGTTGTGCTATGGAGTTGTACATATTCTGCTTTACGTTTGGAATTTGGTAAGTTTTAATATAACAGATATTATTAGTGATTGTGGTTTTTCTTTTAGACTGAAGTTGATATAGTCGAAGATATAGATGAATACCAGACTTGGCCTGGATGGTTAATTATAGTGTTTAGGACCCTTATTATGATTTGGTTTTTATATGAACTTAGAACTACAATGATTTATGAGCATAATACTCAGAAATTAAATTTTCTACTGCACTTCGGAGCCTCAAGTCTCGTGTGGTTTATTTACTTGCCAATATTAGCACTCATTACCCTTCACGTATCCACATTGTGGAGGTTTAAGGTTCTACTAGGTAAATTTAATTTAATATTTTCATTAATGAACTGAAACTTGGGATTTGAGTTAACTGTAAAATTTTACAGGAATGACATATTCAGCAGATTGCTTTGCGTATTGTGTAATGACTCATCTTTTATGGCCAACACGATCAGAACAGTACTTCCTGTTAGCCGGTCCTTCATTCTCAGAATTGGAAGAACTCAATGAGTTTAACGAGGCACCTCACATTGTAAATAATTCATACACATCAATGAACAGTGTTAACTCATTAGATATCTCGAGGTACGAAGATTCACTAAAAAATAAAATTAACACATGAAAATTCGTAATATTTTTAGTACTGTAAATTAATTCATTCATAGTTTTACATATGTTTTAAGTCTGTACAATGTATTTTTATTGTTATTTTATTAACTTTTTAGGAGATAAATCAAGGGAATACGTTTCTGTGCTTTTTTTAAAAATAAATTCTGTTGCTTTCCTAAATCATCCCATAATTAAACACAAAAAGCTTAAATAGCTTACGAAAACGTTTAGGACTTTTGATTTTAAACTTTGGTTTTGAATTATTATATGGACAAGTATAAATAAAGGTGCAGATTTTTAGATTTATTTTTATTATATGCATCTGTAAAATAAATATAATCTTTTACTAATCAAAATTACACTCGATTTTCTTTGAAAACAACAGTCATTCTAAAATATTCTCGATACCAATAACAAAAAAAAAAAAATTATAATTTTATTATTTCAAACTACTTCTGAATAATAGAAAATAAACTTCGTAAGTGCTTCCTTAACGGAGTTAATTATAAATAATATCTATACATTGACCTATATATTTTAAAATTTTGGTCTTACTAGATTAAAAGATGTCGTGTTAAGTAAAGCGTCGGTTCGAAGTGTCAGTGGACTGTACAAACCTCCTGCAACTTCTTGAACCGTGCTTGATAAAGAAGCTTCTGGACGAATGTTTTTTTCTGCTTTATTTTCTAACCATTGCTTTCGGAATTTTTCTTGACTATTCTCTGCATCAGGTAAATCTGAATTGATCAATCTGGTACTTAGAAGCGGATCGGAACCCAATTCTAAATTGCTGGGGAATTCTGAATTATCCTCGTCTGTGTACGAACCAACAGATCTGCTGATTCTTTTTTTCTGTTTCATTTTGGTGTTTATATCGATTGAATATGGCGGGTGTGGTTCAGTTTTGTTATTTGCACGTTCATCAAGCAATTCAGTCCCTTGTTCAACCTTCTCTGAACACAGTACGTTTGCTTTTGTATTACAACTTCCATCAATAATATCACAGACTTGATATAAATTATCTACTTTTATTGCTTCGCTAATCTTAATATTTTTTTCATCTTTAATGCTAATAGATTTGGAACTAGCTTCTACAACAAATCAATTTTTTAACACGTTGGCACTATTAAAGAAACTTAAATATAATTAAAACATACCAACAGTACGATCTGTAGGACAACTATAGCTTGTCATATAACTTCTAAATGAGCTTGGACTTATTTGGTGATTGAGAAAAGCTTCTGGTATCGCCAGAATTTGGCTTAAACTAGATCCTTGTTCATAAAATTTAACATTCTTACTCGCTGCTCGTGTAGTTTGTCTAGGAGGAGAATTGCACAATAGTCCCTGTTGATACTCATGCCTTAAAATATCTAAAAGCGGATCTGAAATGTTGGGGGATGATCCGAAATAACCCTTACTAAACATGGTAGCGCTCTCCGAAATAGAATTCTTCAAGTGTACCTTTCTTTTACTTTCATTGTCGCTTTCGAATTGCACTTCATTTTCAAATCCGTTTTGTACTACACTGCTGCTATTTAGGGAGTCATTGCTCTGTGATAGCGTGGCTTCTCTGCCTAATTTACATCTAGCTCGCATTAGCATTTCAGATTTGCAGTTCTTTCCTTGTAAGAGCGATAAAAGATTTGGTAAAGTCGCTTTTAAATTTTGGGTGTTTAATCCACATAACCATCTCAGCTGAGCTATGTTTTTATTCAATAAACAAACGGCGTAATTGAATTGAAGCCTCTCTTTGCCTCTGAGATACAGCGGATATCTGAGAATAAAATAAAATCCAAAGCGGTTCATGAGGTAACTATTTTAAACTTACTCTGGTTTTGTTTCACCAAGCGAAGGTGAAATGTGATCGATTATTATTGATCTTGAACCCATGTGTGTGATGGGGTATCTTAATGGAATATTTAGAAATGAAGAGCACATTATTAGAGCGTGAGTCACATATCCCAAAGCAACCGATAAGTCACTAACTGAACAATCTGGAAGTTATTTGAGTTGAGTTGTATAAAAAAAAATTCGGTTTGTTTTTACCTTGCAACAGATCAGCGTTAGGTAAATGTACACCATTTATTTTAAATAAATTATCTTGGGTGCACTCAATAGGGTACAAAAATACTAATTGTGAAAATAGCTGCTTCCGTCGTTGCTGTAATTGTTGAGTGCAATTAAGCAATGTCTCTCTATGATGTATTTGTTCCTTCTTCCATTCTCTCATCCTTTCAACATCCTTACATAAATTTCTATATTTTTCCATAAGTTCTGATTCTATAATACACAATTTTTAATTTTGTTTTTAAATGAAACTAATGAAAATACGAATTTCGTCATATGGTATAGTATACCTTTCTCTTCGTTGTCATCAATCAGTTTTGTGAACTTCTGCTTCAGCTGCCTCATGTATGCACATTTCTTATTTCTTTCGTGTGATAGCATTTTAGTTTTAAATTTGGCCACCTCAATTTGTTTGCTGATCTTAACAATTTTCTGTTTTTGAAATTTATTTGGTTTATCCTAAAACGAACTTAGAGGTAACATGTGAGGTCAAAATCAAAAATAATAAAGCAGTTACCTGCAACATTTTGTTCAAGGATGTCATCGTAAGCAACTGTTGACACTGTCTTTCTACAATAGGACTTGCCAGTGATGAACTAGGTGAAGTTTCCCCCTCTTGCGAGCCACACAAACCACATTGTTCAGTTATTTTCGCTCTCAATACTTGCACATCTAAATTTGTGTTCCTCACGCTTATTTGCAAGGATTGCAATTTTCTTAATTTCTCAATGTTATAACTTCGTTTAACTTCATTCGCAGGAAATTTTGATGTTACACTTCTGTACGTTGTAGTTCTATCCTCTGTGCTAACGATGTTTAAGTTATCGATAAAGGGCAAATGACTTTGTAGATCCGTCCTTAAGGTGGTGACGCTAGTGAAGTAACCACCACGTAAATGTAATATCACAGAATTGTTTCTGAATGAACTTGGTTGCACGTCGGAGAGTTTGTTTCCTAAATGAATCAATCCGGAAAAGTTTATTCCCCAAGTTAAAACGATGGTGTCTAATTCGTTTTCACAAGTCTGCCATATTCGTAGCACGCAAGCTAAAACGAGTTAAGACAGTTGAAATAACTGGAAATAAAAATAACTATCCATACGTACCTACAGCAGAAGAATTTGATAACACAGTGACATCAAGTTCAGCCCATTTTGGATTTGGGCTTTCTATTTTTTCACTAGTGTAAAATGGTGCACTCATCGTTGTTAAATGTAAGGTATAGTAATAACTTCCTTCCTCTTCTGAGACTATATTGTATGCGGTTACTCGATACAAGTGTCTCAGGCGTAACTGACATAAAAATAATGACACATAGTAGATTAAAATCCTAAAAATATATAATTATACATGTACCTGTTGAGTTATTAACGGGGACCATTGTCGACACCTTTGCTGTTCGATGAATGAGTCGGTTAATGATAAATTCATGACATCTGTAAATTTGTTTGGTGTTCTTACAGTATTAGGTTATGTTAAATGTCAAGTAACAAAGAGAACTTATTCGAGCAGTTACACGTAATCTTTACATGAAACTTGAAATTAAGGCGTACTTACGAGCAGCAAAAACTGTAAAAAATGCAAAATCAACAAAATTTTATCTAATTAATCCTGGGAAATTACTCGCATATCAACACTTCGACAGTACTACCAACTCATTTTCTTGTGTTTTCTTTAAACATTCTAACATTTAAATACTTAAGTACTTCAAATTCTACAAAAGGTTATTTAAAATTAATACTTGAAGGGAGATGACTCCGTCGAAGAATATTTTGATAAATTTTCCATGGAGAATTGAAAATAATTCTTCCTCAATTTTTATAGGTTACCTGCACTGCATGGTTTTTAAATGTATAGTGCGATCAAATAAAAAAACATTTTGTATAAGGCATGGATTAGTGTAAACGTTCGGACGTAGATTTTATTACTTACTATGTCTCCAATATCTTGAATAAACTACGTTAAAAATTAGATCTTTCAGAGTTGCCAACCACTTGAAGTAAAATATCGCTGTAATCAGAAACAAAAGTCACTGATTTCGCTACTAAAATTTAAAAAAGTCATTAAATTGTAGCTACTTTTTTCTTTCTTACAAAATTTCCCCAAGTTCACAAAGTTTGTTGAAGAGAGATGTTGGCGGCTGCGACATGCTTGCAGATGTTTTTTCTTCCTTTAGCATTCGCCTTTTAAACTGCGGGAACGCAAAAAACTCAGTTTTTAACAATTTGTTTAAAGATAACAGTTTATTTGTGTCTAAATATTTAACGTATTTAACATTAAATAAATTTCAATATTTCATTTATTGAAATTGAAAGTAGGCAACCCATTCTGCTTTCGTGATCTTAGTACGTCACGGCAGTAAGAAGTTATTTCTGTTTTGATTGATCGGTTGCCTTTTCTAAAAACCTTCATGGGTCACTGTTTAAAATGGGCACCCTATATATTAGGAATATACTCCGCAAAATGTCTCAAAGTGTTTATTAAAATGACCCTTGTGAATTGTTGTAAAACTATTTATTGCGTTGTTATAAGACATTCAATAACGCTATTTGTTGAAACTTGCCTATAATCTTCTTTTCATTTGTTTTTATGAGAGTGACTCACAGTTTATATTGAAAAACTTCATTGAGTTTCAACTGAAGTTACAAAAAAATATTTGCGTTGTTATAAGTTATAAGACATTCTACAGCGCCATCTGTTGAAACACGCTGAAAATTTTATTCATTTGTTCATTCATCTTTTGAATTATGATTTGTCGAGGTCTTGGGTTTTAATTTATTTATTTGTTTAAATATTATTGTTATTTATATTTTTTTATTTTCTTCATTTACTTAATTTATTTCGTCACCGTTCTTAATCTGCTGAATCATGCTGTAAAATCGATTGCTTTTTGTATTTATTGTTTTGTAGGTGCTTAAAAAATCTATTATTTTATTTTCATTTCTGGAGAATCATAAAATAATGATTGCGTTGTTATAAGACATTCAACAGCGCCATCTATTGAAACAAGTCGAAAGTATTTTTTCGTTTGTTTTAATTTATAAATATACTGAATTCTGCTTTGTTGTTTCTTGTTTTTTTTATTTATTTTTAATAGTATTGTTACGTATATTTTTAAATTTTATTCATTTGTTTTTTTCTGTTTTGTCAACTTTCCTTCCAGTTTCTTTTTGTTTTACTTCTGAATTGTGCTATAAAACCGATTGCCTTTTGTTTTATTGGTTTTTAAATAACATGCATTAAAAAAAACTAATCAAGTGGGCTTATGTCAAATTCAAAGTCACGTCGTAACTTAAACCATACGATTATTATAAACATAAACTAACTTTTTATATCCATTTAATTACGATTTTCTACAAAATTGACAATAAAACGAAAAGAATGAAATAAAACATTTATTTTATTACAAAAGGTGCTTAAAATACGTTGAACACAACCAGACGCTTAACGCCGTTGCTACGTATAAGCTACGTGCCATCATAAAATAAAAGCAAGTTCGGAGCCTTTTCGATAGCGGATTTTTTTGCTCTGTCCTTCAACTTTATGTATTTTTAATGACATGAGAACGTTCTTCTTTTTTATTTATTTATTTTTAATCCATTAAAAAACCATAATAACAGGAATATACCGTAAGAGCAATGAAAATCCAACACATTTCATTTGATTTTCTCAAAGTAAGGAGATTTAAAAAGTCACTACTTTTGGTTTATTTCGCGGTAGGCGCCGATACGTAGCTACGGATTTAAAAATGTCGCTATTGTAGCAACAAATTGCTACGGTTAGCAGTTATGTCAGTGGAATGACAGTCGTGTTTGAAACTTTTTGTCTGCAATTGTACGTTATGATTCTTTTTTCAATCTTCATTGAGGCTTTATCATGACATTGTAACACACGTTATTACTTACTATTAAAAAAATCAATCTATTAAATTGTCACACTGTCGCGACAAGTTTCTGACCTGTTTGCATTTACGCGCTATCTTTGCGTAAGTCTCGTTAGTCGTCGGGATTGCGATGGAGTTTTCAAACTACTCTTCTGCTGATAAGGCCCCAATTAGGGCCGAAATAGCTATACAGATGATGCTCGGAAGCCTCATTGCAATTCAGCCGATTTACAGCCACATTTTGTTTATTAAATTGTTTGTAAAACATATTGTCTTTTGTTTTCATTATTATTTTTTTAATTTGATTATTTTTGAATATTAAATTTTGTTTTCATTGCTTTGTCACTATCTTTTTTCAATTGTTTTATTTTTTTAATTTATTATAATCTACTGAATTGCGCTGTACAATCGATCGTCTTTTGTTTCTGTTTTTTTTCAACTTTATGTATTTTTAATGACGTTATTACGTTCTTTTTTTTATTAATTTGTTTTTTATTCATAAAAAAAAACTGTAATAACAGGAGCAATCAAAACCCAACAAATGCATTTGATTATCTCAAGATAAGGAGATTTGTAAAACATCGCAACTTCTTGACCTAAAAATGTTATTATAACATTGTAACTTACATTCAGAACTGTCAATTAAACTTAGGGAATACTATCTAGGGAAAGGCGATGCCTCGTTTTCTATGCTCACCATTGCATAGTAACGGACAATAAAATAAAATCTTTACTTTAATATTTTTGACATTTAGTACATATGTAAAACGTCACTAGTAATTTGATGTTCAATAATTGTTGTTTATTTTGTATTTTGACCAAATGCCTCATTTAAGTTCCACTCAAAAAGTAAAAATAATGACGAAGTTTGGATGGAAAGAGGAGTAACTGTGTATTACGTTTGACCTTTCAAATATCTTTTTACTTTTTGACAGAAACATAACCTCAATAAAACCCTGATGTACTAAATTGTCTAAATATCTCAAATACTTGTCCGAATTTTATTGTCCGCTACCAGCATGACCAAAATTCAAATTTTAAGCAAATCAGAAGCTAAAATCACATCAAAACTAGAAGCCCGTATTTAATTAAATTGTAAAATTGTACTTCCCCCACCACCACCACCACATTTTTGCTTAATTTTGGGGAAATTACTCGGCCATTGACAACATTGATTTCGATGCACGAATCAAGAAATAGCACTCTGGCTTTCATGGAGGATATGATTTGTTTAAACTCTTTGAATAACCCGTTACATATTTTTCGCGCTGTTGCCTGTAGTGTTCCATTTGTATTTCTTCTTTTGTCGTAAATTAAAAAAAAGTTTAGTGTTAAATTTAGTGTATTAAGTTTGACATTTCAAATGTCTTTTTACTTTTTGACAGAAACATAACCTCAATGAAAGCCTGATTTACCACATTTGTCTAAATATGTCGTCAAATACTTGCCCGAATTTTATTGTCCGCTACTGTACGTCATCGGTACCAGCATGACCAACTTTTAAGAAAATCAGAAGCTAAAATCACATCAGAACTAGAGGCTCGCATTTAATTAAATTGTAAAATTTTACTTCCCCCACCACCACCTCATTTTTGCTTAATTTTGGGGAAATTACCCGGCCATTGGCAGCATTGATTTCGATGCACGAATCAAGAAACAGCACTCTGACTTTCATGGTGGGTATGATTTATTTAAACTTTTTGAATGACCTGTTACTTATTCTTGTGGCTGTTGCCTGTAGTGTTCCATCGTATTTCTTCCTTTTGTCGTGAATTAAAAAAAAGTTTAGGAATTTGTTGATTTCCCTTTTTTTTAAGTAATTAAATACCTGTGTCTTTTGAGGAAAACAAAATAGAATCGAAGTATTTGTCATTGTGGTGAGACCGCATTTCGATTGGTTTTTGTTTTATTCCTAAAGGCCTGTTCAGTTTAATTATAAAAAATAATTATTTATAAAAATATGACTTTAGCGTTTAAGCGGACGTAGCCTGGAGAATCAATAAATTATTTTCGCGGTAGTTTTAGTTCAAACGGGCGCCGTTGAACGCGACACGATACGCAGTCGCAGTATGGATGTCAATTTAGTTTAATGCTTGTCTCTGTGTTGTTAAGACGATTTTGATGTGGTGGAACAATGTTGTTTTTAAAAAACAAATGGACTACAAGTAGTAGGATTTATATTTCTACGAATCATGACCGAGCCGTCTGAGGAGTAAGTTTCACATTACCGTAGTTACGGACGTACGGGCATCCCAGCCAGTGTCCTCCATTTTTAAACGAGCTCGCATTTTACACGAATACTCGTCAATTATAAGTTAACCGAGCGACGTTCGCGCAATTAATCCGAATTATCGGTTTAATTGGCGTTATTTCGCGTCGGCCGTTCCAAATTTCCGACTGTCATAAAGTATGTCGTTGATCAT
This sequence comes from Serrognathus titanus, assembly GCA_039766575.1. NCBI lineage: Eukaryota > Metazoa > Arthropoda > Insecta > Coleoptera > Lucanidae > Serrognathus > Serrognathus titanus. The sequence continues at coordinate 6,724,990 of CM077911.1, forward strand.
TCATAGTAACTAATCAATGGGCCCCATTCATACTTACAATTCATGAATGTTTTGTTCGGATTACGCTACCACGGTACATTCACATTGAGATGCGGCGTTTATTATACTTCTCTCGCCTACGTTCTCTGGACTGGTATTTTATGAATGAATTATTTTTTCCGCGATGTGTGTTATTTATTTTGTTGCAGCTTTTTATATAACATTCATTTTCAAAGCGCCTCATTTCATATAATACCAGCTTCTGTACTGGTGCAATTATAAACGTTAATTAAAAAATAATCTGCTCCTAGGCAATCGGAAGTAGATAACCTCTAAATACAAGCGCTATTTTATTCCTTTCGCATTAATCTGCGGTCGTACGTATTTTTTTATGCAGACCCTTTCGTTTGAAAATTGCCTGAAACCTCTTCCAGTTCTGTAAATGTGGAGGAAAGGTCTTAAACGGTGGGTAATTATTTGAAAGAGGAATGAAACAGATGTTGCCTACTGCTCGCCTATTCTAGTTTAACAGGAAATGATATGCAATTTGTGGTTCTGAACGGCTGTAGCTGTTTCTTTTCTCGTTATCTACCTTACTGACTTTTTCTGCGATATTTATTCATATTTGTTAATCTCTATTGTGTATAATAAATAATAACACACATATAGTAAAAAATAATCAATGTTCAATTATGTCTAATTATAATTTTTTTCTCTCTATTTACTAGGTATTATGTACTTGTATTTTGAGAGTTTAAATTATATTCCAAATTAGTATTATAGTTTTTATCAATTTATTAGCATAGCTTCTTGACTTTTCTTGAAATTTATAAAATTTATAATTTTATTTTCGGACAGCTTTTTAGGACGTTTGAATTCCTTACGTTTCGCTCTGTATCTTGGCGGCTTTCTCAAAATAAAAAAAAAATAAACGTCGAAGAATAACCAAACGTCAACATTCTAGTCGTTTTAAACTCTCCTTGAAGAGTAGTAATTACAAATTTCTTTGATTATTTATTCTCTTTGTGGAATTAAGGTAATTTTTAAACTTTGTTTAAATTTGCTGTATAGAATTGTTTTATGAAGAACAAACAAAACATTTTACTAAATAAAATATTAAATTACAAAAAAAGACACTTTTATTTCTTATATATATATATGTATATATCTTGTATAGGTGTCCGGTAAAAAATTGACCATATTCAAAGAGTGACTTCCTTATAAGCATTACAAAAACTTTTACTTCAAGAAATACAAAATAATATACAAAATTTAAAAAAATTGCTTTTGTTTGTAAATTTGTAATATGTATTTATTTTAGGTTGACTTTTGAACTTTTGAAACATCTGAAAATCAAAAAAAGTCTGTCGATGTACAGGGTGTTCCAAATCTCAAAAGTAGGCCATAAATGCTCTTTTATCAAAAATATTCCTGTGCTTGCCACTCGCCTCTCTACCTACGTCACTGTATAGGGTGTCCCAAACTTCTGAAATAGTTCAAACATAACCTTTTGTATAAATTTTATCGAAAAAAATTCTTAATAAAAGTTGTTTAGGTTTCCATTCTGCATTATTTAAAATTATTTCCAACCATATAGGTTAGATTTATTCCTCTCAAAGACATAACATTACAATGTATGAGAAACGTCATGAAGAAGTACAGTTGGTATGTAGAGACATATAAATGTGGACACTACATGTATTGAAAAGTTACAGGTTATATGAAAATCAAAAAAAAGTCTGCCGATATACAGAGTGTCCCAAACCTCTGAAATAGTTCAAAAATGTCCTTATCAAAAAAAAATTCTTAATAAAAGTTATGTAGGTTTCCGTTTCGCATAACTTAAAATTATTTCCAACTATACAGGTGGGTTCATTTGAAAGTTACAGACTTAACTTATATTTTATTATAGTTTTGGTTAGCCCTTGAAGATCCAATGAAAATTATATAACATTATGTTTACTTATTTTGAATATTTAACGAGTTATTTTTAGTTTTATGCAAAAATTGGGTCATTTTCGATCGGTTGCCAAATTGTCATATTTAATGATACAACGCTCAATTTTGGACCAAACTATCTCTACATATCTGAACTTTTAAAATATTCAACATTTTTGAAAATCGAGCGACTATCAACTATTGCAAAATTAATCAATTTTTTCAAATGGAACACCCCGTATATTACAACATGTATGGACAGCCCTTTTTTGTGAGTCATTATCATCAATTCTAAGCCTATAAAATGTGATCCAATGGAAAGCTTGAAGAATGGACTATCCATACATGTTAAAATACAGAGTGTTCAATTTAAAAATTGACAAGTACAAACATCGCAAGAAATCTACCAAGACTGGTTTAGGAAGGTGACATTTGAACCGAACTGTAGTTGATAGTACTCGATTTTCAAAAATGTTGAATATTTTAAAAGTACACAGATGTAGAAATAGTTTGGTCCAAAATTGAGTGGCGTATCATTAAAAATGATAATTTGGCAACCGATCAAACATGACCTAATTTCTGCATAAAACTAAAAATAATTCAGTAAATAAATAATGTTATATCACTTTCATTGGCTCTTCGAGGACTAACCAAAACTGCATTAAAATATACAGTGTTTCATTTAAAAAATCATAAGTTAGGTCTGTAACCTTCAAATAAACCAGGCTGTATAGTTGGAAATAATTTTAGATTATGCGGAACGGATACCTACACAACTTTTTTTGACTTTTTTGATATTAAGTATATAAAAGGTAATTTTTGAACTATTTCAGAGGTTTGGAACATCCTATACAGTGATGCAGAAAGAGTGGCGAGTGGCAAGCACAAGAAACGCTAAAATGTCCAAAACATGTTACGTAGTCGTACTTTTCGATTACAGAAACCTGTAGTCATTGTAGCATTGAATTTATATAATTGATGGGATGGCAAATTAAGTGTAATTATCAGACTTCGGACATTTCGGAGCATTGCCAAGGCTACGCGTTGAATGGGCACTTTTCATTGGTCCACGTGTTGCGTAACCAGGGCAACGCTCCCAAATGTCCGAAGTATAGTAATTATATCCGCGTTATATTAATTTTTCTTTTATTAAAATTATTAAATTTATTAAAGTGCAGCTTTGTGTATATAATTAAATTTAAAAAATATTTCTCTACTTATTAAATTAAACTATTCATTAAAGCATCCAAAATTTTATTTTATTAGGATGGCGACAACATATGTTGACACTTCAAATTACAAAAATAACCTCCAAACTGACATTTGTTTGACTTTGTTGGCATCTGAGATTATAAATATAACATCAAAAAAATAAATATAACCTTCAAATTGACACTTGTTTGAAAAATTTTAAATGTCAAACAATATCACTAACTGCAACATAATCAAACAGAATTTTTCTTTATTTAAATTACAACCTAACTCAGAATAAACAAGATATGTAGTGTAAAATAAACTTCTCATTGGTCCTCGTATTGCGTAATCAGGGCAACGCTCTCAAATGTCCGTAGTCTAGTAGTTATATCTGCGTTATGTTTCTTTTTCTTTTATTAAAAAAATTATTAAATTTATTAAAGTGCGGCTATATGTGCGTTATGAAATTTAAAGAAAAATTCTCTACGTATTAAATTAAATAATTACTCATTAAAGCATAAAAACATTTATTTTATTAGGTTGGCGACAACATATGTTGATATTTCAAAAATAACCTCCAAATTGACATTTGTTTGACGTTTGTTGGCATCTCAGATTCTAAATATAACCTTCAAATTGACATATGTTTGAAATTATTTTAAATGTCAAATGAAAAAAATATATGTAGTATAAAATGCACGTTTCATTTTAGTGCACTTGATTTCTAATATATTAACTATTATGTATTGAAGTTGTTACAAGTTTGATTATTATGATCTTGTAACCTAAACTCAGAACCGCCAATTAAAGCTGGATACTATCTAGGAAAAAATAGTGTCCCGTTTTCTATGTTCGCGACTGTATATCAATTTTCTAACCGTTTTAAGCAAATTATTACAAACTGTTTGACAGCATTTAATAATAATATGGTTTCTCAATCAGAATAATTAAAACACATTTTTTATTAAATTTGAAATCTTTTATTTATTTTTTAAATAATAACATACCGGGTGTCCCACGCCATGTGTTCATTCTTCTAGAATTTTTATTTTTAATCGATTTACATGAAATTTGGAAAAGGATAAACACAAAGTGGTTAGGGATCACCGTTTGAGTTACTGAATTTTAGTTTTAAATGGTACAACTGGAGTAACTGACGGCTCGACACTGACAGCTGTCAATTTACAAACGTCATTTGACATGTCAAATTCAAATTAAAACGCTAATTTTTATTCACCTAATCTCACTGTTCAGGTTACGTCAAATTACCAACTCAAAACTCAAAATACTCGATTCATATAGATTGAAAAACAAAAAAATTTTTTTTTTCGCAGTCAGGGGAAATCAAAATTATTAAATGATTCATATTCGGACTCGCAATGATCTGCAGATTCCCAATTAAGTGAAAATATGTAGAATGTTATGTTTAAAATGAGAAAGTTGACATCACTTCCGGCAAAACCGGAACTCCTATGGTGGCCAATTGTATATCAGAAAATTCATAATTTTGTTTCATTTATAACTTTTGCAAATTTCATGTAAATCGATAGAAAAATAAAAAATCTGGAAGGGTGAACACATGGCGTGGGACACCCGGTATAATTAATATAATATACTATAATATAATTAATTAAGTAAATTTTTATATTGTTTTGCTGGAGAAAACATTTTATGTAATGCTATTAGAAAGAAAAATTAAAACGGTAACATTTTTATATTTTTTATGTAGGGTGACTGGTAATAATACGGGTCATACTTAAAAGTGACTTCTTTATAAACGCTGTAAAGAGTTTTACGTCAAGAATTAAAAAAAAAAAAATACGAGATAAATAAAAAATATAGATTTAGAAAATGTTTCGTGAATTGTAGAAACTAAATTTTTAATATAACTGGTTATCTTCAATAAAAAAGATTTATCTGAACACAATACTTGTGATTACAATACATTTTACAATGACCAATGAAAAGAAAAATAACATAAACCTAATTAATGTTCAGATATGTAAGTAAAAATAAAAACTCAAACTGCAAGTCGAAGAATCCTTATTATATATTAACACTACTATAGTTAAATATTTATCATAGTAGCAGTTAATTTCGTTATATTAAAATTAAGAAATGTGGAAATTCATTATTATTTCATTATTCATATTTTTGTTAAGGTACAGAGTTCTGATGAGGCCCAATAAGGCCGAAATACATGTATAAATTCTTTCCTAACACTTTTTATGTTGCCAGTTACACAATTTTAATTAATTTTCATTATTCATACACTTACGAACCCCAAAGTATCCAGGAGTCGCGTTCGATTGGTTATTTACATTGTCTAATGCAGCTGCGACCGATTTACTTGTTGTTTATCATTTGACATTCGCTTACAAACTGTATTTTTTCTTATGAGTTTTGTAATTAGATAAGAGAAGTAGGTAACACGTTATTAAGAAGAATGAAATTGTTTATAATAAAATTTGCCATAAAAATAACATCGTAAAATTTTTCATTGCTATTATTACTATTATAATTTAACTTAAACAAAAAAATAATAGTTATTTATTTTTTTATTAATTTATAACTTAATAACAATGCTATGTTTTTCAGAAATCATGTTTTATAAATATGCCACCATAAGTAACAAAATATGATGGTTTTGTTAACAATCGAAACAAAAATAAATGCATAAGAGTATGTAATAAAGACTTACGAAGCTTGACAGATTATTTATTTAAGGAACGAGGTAAACACGTTCCAGTAATCACGTAAGTTCAAAATCGACGGATACAAAATTAGTTGCAGACAAAAAATAATTAATTTCGAAAATTAAATATGAGCTTAACGTCAATGGAGTATAAAACCAGCGCATAATCTACAGTGTTAGCCAATTTTGATAAATTTTTGAAGGGTAATCCTTTGATGAGGGATAATTCTCTGCTTAGTGAGGTTTCATTGTGTTAAAATGCTTTTACTTTTTACAGGATCTAAATCACAAAAGCAGTTTTTGATACTAATCGAGTAAAAACTAATCATTTTAGTAACTATAATTAAATCAAAAAACGATTTAATAAAAGTAAATTAAAGTCGTAAATATGAACAGGATATGAATGAATGTAATAATACTTATCAGTTCATTCACAAAGTCGTTTAGGTACACAGTGTGAATCGACCTATATTTAGACTAAGTAGATAAAATTCTAATCATGAAACGAGTATTTAAACAATTGTATCAGTGACGAAAAGAATGAGAATTTGCATAATCTTTAAAACCTATTGTTACATGTAATGCGTATTTGCATTTTTGTCTATATCTCAAGCAGGTTTTACACGGAGGCAATGCTGCAATAAAATGCCACTTTACATAATGGCAAGTTATGTTGCATTGCATTTGCATTGTCAACGTAACAAAAATTAAATATTTCAATCTGATACTTTGCATTTAGAACGTAACGTTAAAGTCCCTGAAAATATTCTGTATTATAATAAAAATTACAGCAGAATGCAAGAAATGCAATGCAGCACCAACTGCGCACACAATTGAAATTGCAATAAAAATTGCATCGTGTAAAGCGGGCTTCAAGAAGGAGCAGGGAAAAATCGATTCTGTGTTGTTAAATACGAATTAGGCATTGATCGATTCAACTTTTCTTTTATCCAACTGTATATCTCATATTTTAGATCTCTTCAGTGCACACTCAATTTGAAACAGCCTGTATACGTCCATATTTTCTATTACTAAATCATACAATAAAGGCAATTTTTCTATTAGAACGAGAACTGTTTTCAACAATTGCACCCACAGTTCTTTGAATTTAAAAATTAATCTATAGTTCCATCTTTATACAGAGTGTACTTGTCTACCTGTATTGTTGAAATAATTTTTTTCTTGCGCGTTTTCTATCTATAGTTCTGCATAGCCACGCCCACCACTGCTTAAGGGTTGGTTCAATACTGTAGGTTGGATCCAAACAAACAATAAACAACTGATTCTGAATTTCACTAAGTATCATAGTTAAAAAATGTAATTAGAAAAAAATCTTCGTTACATTTCAGTAGATTTGACCAAGCTGTATATTATAAGATACCTTATCACCACCGAAGTTATCTTTATCATCATGATGAAGAGTAATTATACACGCGCCTGTTGGCATTTTTCAAATTTATAATCTTGAAATATAAATTAATTTTTAGGTCAGCTACCCTACCAACAAAATAACAGTTCAGTATTAAACCTTGTTTTGCAAAAAAAAAAAACCATTTAAATGTTGCTATATGTGATGAATCCACTTGTTGCAAGAATGAAACTTTCCAGTAAAAGTGCACTTATTCGCACGGGCTGAAATCAGAGAAACGTCAAACAAAGAGTTTGCGGTAACGTTTAAAAATAACATGGATTCTCTACAGGTCGCTTCGGAAGAGCGTCGACCTAATTTCAGTTTCCCAGGGGTTGTTATTCTCTGCAGTACTCATTCATGCTGTAACTGGGTCGCGAAATGCAGCGCACATTGTTTTCCGGCCTTTTCTAGGAAAATCACGCGCGTTTTTCTTTCCGAACCACCAATCAGAACGCAGGCTTTATATTTTTCCCTCCGTGGTCACTGCTGACGTCACTATGCCCCCATTCAGTTCTTCTGCATGGCTTAACCAGACTTATAAAATACTTATTGATGTAATTAGGAAGTTCACGTTCTTTTTATATTAAATAATTATTGTGCAAATTAAGATCTGAATTAAATTTTTCTTCGTTCATTTGGCACATTTTAGCGCTTGCTTTAAATAGTATGTTTAAGTTGGTTTTGATTTCAATGGAATCGCCGAGCATCCCCTGGACAGATGTTTCGATCCTAATTGGGGCCTCTTCAGCAGATGAATGGAATATTTACTGTATTATAACGCCCTTTTTTTTTCTCTTATTTATTTTGTGCTACAATTATCTTGTCACATTCCTCACATGAATTGTAATTTTAATCAAGTTCAACTTGCTTATTGGGTATAGCGAATAAAAATTAGAGAAGTACGCAGGGAAGGGGTTAATTAATAAATTTGTTTCTCTTTCAGTGGCAACTATTTGGTGCGCGTGCGTGCACAGGTGATGTCAAGAGACGACAGCTCGGGTGGTTGGGTGCCTTTAGGGGGTGGAGGGCTCAGCAATGTCTCCGTCAGGAAGAAATCCCGAGCGTCACCCTCGACAGCTCCCGGCATCGATCCCATGAAACCAAAACATGATTACCTAATATACGGAAAACGTATTAGTGACCAAAGTGTAAGTTTCCGATGCTTTCTTTCGTCAAAGTATTTTTAGAAAGTTTCTCCTGCTTTTTCCCCCTACGGATTCGCGAAAGTACTCATAGAATACTCACACTCACACCCAAGCACATAATACAAAAAGAGAAATATAATTATTCAAATTCTATTTTTTTTTAAATAATTAAGTAACTTACACATTATTAAAAGATGAGAAAGATTCCAAGTTAAGGAATTTAAATCGAAAACCACTGTCAGTAATAATTCGAATAGTAATTTGTATAGTCAGCATCATAGTTGATTACAAGGCAAGGAAAACATAATAAAAAACTTATAATACACTTTTTACTGTAAAGAAGTACATGTTTTTTAATAAATTTTATACTATTCACTCACCGAACGTCGATGTGCAAATGAATTGTACCTGACATTTTGAATTGTTCCAGCAACACTGTTAAATATGTAATTAATTGAAATTAAATCTACGAAATTGAGACTAATATGAATAAGAAATAAGTGATTTGAAAACACAATAAAAATAAGTCTCCGTTAAAACCATTTAATAATAGTTTATATGCACACAAGTATGCGTCATCCGTTCGCATTTTTGTAACTTATTATTTTATCAAAATTTATAGCGGATGCACTTATGTAAATTCCTGTTTATCATCGCATTCTAAGAAAGTTAACAACATGCTTTGCGATTAACAGTAATCTTCGTTGTTAAAAAGCAACTAAATTTATCAAGAAAATTTTTTAAATTATCCTATCCAAAAGTTATTACTTTTAAATTTATCAAACACGAAGCAGGACCGGATTCCATGCAAATTTTGTAGACCCACCAAAATTTAAAATCATTTAGTGATATTTAAATATTTTTTAAAGATTCAAAGAAATTAAATTAGCAAACACTCTTCCAATCCGTAAGAGTAAACAGCCTTCTTGCCCCCTGCTTTTTATATGAGCTTTTGTTCTTTATTTAAAGCCGGTTCTGTATTCATAAATGTTATTATTATAAAGCAGACGTGAATTCGGAACCGAACTATGTAGTTTTACTACTTGGCCTCGAATTGAACTATGTATTAGGATCCCTTTTTATTTGGACTTCTTTTGCTTAAGTAGGTGTCACTTTTTTTTCTAACAACGAGCTTTTGTTCTGGGGGTCGTAAAAGCAGCTCGGTTCTTTTTATTTCGTCTAACGTGCCCTTTTCAACAAGACACGCAAATACATTCAAAAGATTCATTCACTTCCGTGCCTTCATTTCTTAAGAATTGCTACAATCGAAATCTCGAATCGTGATTTTATCAGCGTTGTCATTCATTAAGTTGCACAGTCATATTTCTGAATGAAAGTTTGCATTTCAAGAGTGAATTCTATATAAAAATTAATGATTATTGAAAATAATAATTATAATTGAGTCGCCTAGTTTCAAAACCGGCCATCTCCAAGTAGCATTTTTTTTTTCAGGAGAAGAAAAAAACGTTTACCGCAAAGGCCGTTGAACGAACAAATTTTAGATTAAGCAAAAATAAAAGTACTTAGTGGGTAGAATTCGATAACCTAAATTTTGAATGCATCGATTTTAATGTAAAGCACCTGCAAATTTCTTTATCTTGGATTTAGCCTGTTTTGGAATAAACTTTGGATTAGACCGGTTTTGGAACCAACTGGAACGGAGATGGACGGTTATGGAACAAAATATAGTTAAGAATTCATTTGTTTTGACTGTCTATCAATAGTGAAAAGAAGTAAATAAGTGCAAGATACAGATTTTCGGCTAAATATGTTTCAAAAAACAAAAATAGAAAAACTTCTAAACAATACCAGAAGAATCTTCCACTCCTGGAATATTGCAACCTATTCCAACATCTGCAGCACCATTTAAGTTGTTTTGATTCTCTAGAACTTCACAATAAAAATACAAAGACGGAACACCTTTCCACTTGAGCCCAAAATGTTTCTTTAACAAGTTTTCGACATCTGTTAATTTCAGAGAGTTAATTACATTTCCAATAGATAGAAGCTTTGGCTTAACGTTGTTTGCTGTTTTGCCCTTTTAAACACAGATTTTGAATTCCCAAAATGTGATCTATAGTTCACTTCCCCTCTAACAGTAATGTTGCTGTTGTGTTTAACAATAAAAAATCGTTTTGCAGGATTAAACTGAAAGTGCCAGTTTCCCCCTTTCTTAAGAATTTGTTGAACGGATGATTTCCAATCCAAAGCTTTTCGAGTCACATTAATCACTAACCCATGTTCATGAAACAATTTTATGTAATCGTCTGGATGTTCTACACGGTGTATCAGGTATAAGGGACCATACGTCATCAGTGGTTCGATGACGCTCTATAAACAATACTTTGCCTCTGACAAAATAGAAAAAGTGCCACAGTTTTCGATATATCGAACTATGAACCAGTGAGTACGGCCCTGGCGCGTTCCCGCATGTACGAAACTACGCTTAGCGCCAGAGCAAACCCTGACCTTGCAGATGTGCGTGGTTAAGAATGGACGAGAATGTTGCTTTACATGCATATCAATAAAAGTAATTTTACGATGAGAACGCTTTGAATGGGGTAATTACTCATTAAACCACCGCTACTAGCCGAAATTATTTAGAATTTTTACAAAGAATATTGCCCGATGTTTTGGACGAAAAGTCCTTAGAGCTACGGTGAAACATGTGGTTCATGCACGACGGTGCACCACCGCATGTTACTCTCCCGGTCCGAACCTATCTCAATAATCAATTTCAACGCCAATGGATAGGTAAGTACGGACCAGTGTCATGGCCTGCTCGTAGCCCCGATATGAATCTGCTGCTAGGGGGCTTTAAAACAGGAAGTCTATTCGGTGCAAATCAACACAGAAGAACAATTAGTACAGCGAATTTATGCTGCAGCTCGCCGAGTATCGGAGAATCCAGTCCAGGAGAACTTTCGTCGTCATGTGCTTACGTGCCGGTGGAAGACATTTCGAACATCTGTTATAAATAAATGCCTTGATGAGGAAGCATTCATATTATTTATTCCTTTATTCATCCAATAAATGCTAATTAGTTTGCACAAATACGACATCGTTTATGGTACATATCTTAAACGCTTTTCTAGCAACTTTTATGGTTACATTGGGCCTCTTAAGTATTAAAATGTATTTGATAGTGCAACAGCCTTGTTTACACAATTGGTTCGCTTTTTTATGACATCCCAGTTGTACAAGATGACCTTATCCGAAATATCGATATGTTTTCAGAAGCACAGGTCCGTACTCAGTACAGAATTAATAAAATTTTCATAAAAATTATGTCGGCAGAAATCGTTTTGCAACACTTTTCGGACTGTACATGTAACCTCAGTTACGCCTGTCACTATGGCTTCTTTAATACAATACATAATATAATCTCAAACCTCTTAATAGATTTTTCAATCCGAGCAAACACTCTGTTCGATGGTAGAAACGAGTGTCCTACCAAAGGAAATAACACTTCTATTAATCTTTCAAACCAATACATTATCATGCCAACCATATTAATATTCTTGTTTTGTCCACCACATCCATCAGCTACCAACCGTATTGTGGTAACATGTTCAGAAATTTCTGCGCGACGCAGTCAAAAACCGCTGATGCCATTTCATTTGATCCTTTATAGTACTTACTTTCATTCCACTCGTCCTTAATTTGAGGAAGCTTAGAGTCTCTTATCACAACTGTAAAGTTGTACTGATACAGCTGTAAAACTTGATTTTTCTGACAATCGAAGGATAAGATAATTAAATCAGGTCTTCTTCTTTTAATAATTCATAGAAAGCCTTTGCCTTGAGGGAGTGAACTCTTTTTTCAATTTGCAGTCTATTTTTTTCTGCTTGGTGTGTCGACCATTTTATTTGTTCATCAAGTGAAATGCAAGTCAAACATACGTCAGTACGTGGTGAACCAAATCCTATGTTGAATTTGCAGTCTGGTACATTCTCCACATTTTTTTTTATATTTAAACCTGAACTTAAATACAGCTTTTCAGAAGTATTGATTTTCAATAGCTGGAAATTTTTCTATAAACTTTTTGGTTGGTTTTTTTCTTTATAAAATCGGGATCTAGTATCACCTCCACGTCTTTCAAAAGGGCAACTTCCACTTGCTAGGTATCGCTACAATTCCTTGTACACAATGTTTAGAAACCAAAAAGATTCCTAGAAAAGTCTTTCTGCAAGCTGGAACTTTGGCGTGAGTGTCATATTTTTTCAAAATTTTATGGAAATCGTCTTGCTTTCCTGGGCATGCAATGTCGAACGTGTCCTTTTAGACTTAGAATTGTCAGTATATTTTAAAATAAACATATCTTGTTTTATTTTATCTTGCGCTGAATAAAAAGATATATGGAAAGACTGTATGTCTCGTTGTGTGAGACTTTTGCAAGCTAAAGCTTTCCCATTATGTTTGCAGGAGACTTGTTTAGATGCACCTGATGCTGAGTATCTATTACGAAATGTGGAAAAAAAGTATACAAAATTCCAGAAAATAAATTTTACTTACCTTTCCACCTTTAAATGATTTTTCTGCCAATTAGCCTTATTTTTTGGTCGTTTTCGAGCCAATTTTGGATCAGAAACCTGCTTAATTTTTCAATCCATTTTTACTAACTGACAGATTACAAGCTTACAAACTCAGAACCTCTAAAAACGTGGATCATACTTACTGCAGTACCACCTTCACCATCGACGGGCATTTCTGGAACGAACATCTACAAAGATAGCCGCTTTTGGAACGAACATCTGTAGAGATAGCCGCTTTTGCAACGAATCTACGTTTCTGATGCTTAAATAACATGTGTTATAGCCGGTTTAGGTTCAAACCTTTTGAATGCAAAGTGTAAAAGTGTCGGAAGAATATTTTTTTGACATAAATGCAATTTCATGAAATTGTAGAGATGGCCGGTTTTGGAACTAGACGACTCAATTTGAAGTTATTAGTCTGAAAGGGCCGTTACAAGTAAGTTTCGGGTATTAACTATTTCTATTGGTCTATGATTACTGATAACCATAAAGCGAACAGTTTGTTTTTCTATAATGTTCTTCCTGTGTTGGCGAATTATAAATACACCAACACATAGCAGGAATTGTTTAGGTTATTTACGCAGGTTCAAGACATTTTAATAAGGTTTATAACTTATTCTGTTAAATTATAGTTTATTTTACTTAAGTCGGCTTCTTTTATACCTGCACAGAGAGCCCTTTGATGGTTTGTTAAATCTGATTGGTTCTTAAAAAGAAAAAGGGGAGGAGCCTGCGAGCCGTGGTTTACAGACAGGTCTCGACTTGTAACGACAACACTTTTTTACAAGTCTTGTGCAATAATTCGCTGTCAATCCTTAATATATCCGAACTTATTTTTTAAATATCCTGTATACTTACAGCAGCAGATTAATTTTTTAAACATTCATTTATTTCTTAATAATTAATATTTTTAATACTTCACTGACCAACATATTTTAACTTTCTGTTTTTCTATAACTTATAATGGTCTCTGATCAAGTGCTGATGACCACAAAGCAACCAGTTTGTTTCTATCACGTCTGGTTCAGAATAGGTAATTTTTAAAATCAAGGTTTTTATTAAATATTAAAATGAAATTTGAATATACAAGATATTAGCAACGTGCACAACATATAAGGAGGGCCCAAAATTCGTCCTGATGTCCAATTTCGAAACCAAAATAAACTGTGTGCACTTTTTCTATAAATATAATTTTCTTACCGTGTTGAGGAAATGTAAATTCACCACACACATAACAGAAACTGTTAAGGTTATTTATACAGGCCCGAGATATTTTGACAAGGTTTATAACTTATTGTTATAATTTATTTTACTTAATTCGGCTTATATACCTGCACAGAGAGCTCTTTGATGGTTTGTTAAATCTGATTGGTTCTCTAAGAAAAAGGGGAGGAGCCTGCAAGCCGTGGTTCACAAACAGGTCTCGACTTGTAACAACATGTTGGAATGAACACTTTTTTTTACTAGTATTATACAATAATTCGCTGGGTAGTAAAAGGTACTAATAAAATATGTCAATCTTTAGGAAATATTTGATAATAAAGTTTACTAAAATTTTCTAACGTTTTTAAAAATATTACATATACAGGAAAAATATTCTTTCTTGCATAGGTAACTTTTCTCAAGGAATCTTTTTTTTTTCTTCTAGATTGTGCTCAGCTGTACAATAAAGAAAGATTTCGAGTACAACAAAGTTATGCCAACATTTCATCACTGGAAAACAGGGGATAAGAAGTTTGGACTCACTTTTCAAACGGCTGCCGACGCCAGAGCTTTTGACAAAGGGGTGAGGACTGCAGTAGAGGAGCTACTGGACGGTAAGTGGAGCCCTATATTAAAGATTCTTAATCATAATTTCGAGTAAGATTAAATAAGTACAAAATTTAAAGGAAAGAAAGCTTTTATTGTAGCCTGAAAAGTAGATAGGATTAATTCCACCCTGTATCTCAAACCGTCAAAATATACGTCGGTATAGGGTATGTACGTTTAATAAACTGAAATTTTAAACCTTCAAGTGTTGTTAAGCAGATTAAACAAACCATTTCAAATTAATACTCTTTTAATATGGGATTTATTTAAAAATATTTATCATAAAATAAATTTTCTTTAAATACAATGCTTTGTCTTCTTTTATTTAACGTGTGAATATCAAAAGTATGGTTTACTATACTTTAGAAACTTACATTTAAGTTACTTAATACACTCAATTAACGCAATTTGTAGCGTGCAATTTGTTTCGGTCATTTCCTGATTCCGGTTAGTACTACATACACAGAGAGACTGAGAATTGGTTGCAACTGAAAAAATTACTAAAACCGCGTCTGCGTTTATTAATAAGCGGATGAGATCAGAGAGAGAAATGTTAGCGACAAATATTGGAATAGACATTGCAAAGGCTCTTTAAAAAGAAAAGTACTTGCACAAATAACGTGTAGTTTGCTTTTCGTGCATTTCTTGTTTAATAATTTTTTTTATTGATTTTCATGAAATATCATTTTTTCAAATAAGTAAATTCCTTTTTTTTTTCTGATTTATTATTAATTAGAATGTAGCGAAGGAAATCATAATTAAATCCTGTTTGGAAATATACAGGTGTCCCAACGGTGTGTTCTTGGGCAATATCTGGATAGGTAATGAAGGTACTTAGACCCTTAAAGTTAAAAAAAATTAATTACGTTAAAACTCTTTTGTAACATCAGTAGTTATCGAGATATTGCCCGACAATACATTGTTTGGACAGCCTTTATAACAATAAATAATTCTAGTTAAAATTGTTTCCGATTATGATGATAATATAAACTAATTTCAACTTAAGGTTTAATTTGTAACCCTGCTTACACTGTAGGGTGCTAATAATATTTCTTATCTGCTCTATTTGCATTCTTTTCATTGCTTTCTTACTATGGGATTCCTACATGGTGAGTGCAATTTTATTTACTACATTTGATTAATTTTTTATTACTCTCCAAGTTATTTTTTTTTTGCTAACTTATTTTAATGAGGTACTACTAATAATTTCTTCTTATCATCTTCCAATTTTTTTTTCTTTTTTTAGGTTTGACGGAAATATACCCCTTATCACCCAAACGCAAAGATGTTGGAGATGACGACGTTTTTATGGTACGTATAATTTTCTGGTACGTATTACTTTTGTAAATCTGAGGGACGTGAAGGTAAAGTATACTTAATCTCAACATTCATGGTTTTTACTAGTCGTAATTGTTTACAGAGAAACCCAGTCGTCCTTCTAACATAGCCACTCTTATTCTGTACAAGTGAGACTGTAACTCTTGCATTTTCAGAGGCCCCCAGCCATGCGGTTCGATTTTGGATGCAAGTGCATTCATTTGAGTTGATTAAATTACACGCAAATCTTTTAATTTTGTTGCTTTGATGGCGTGGAAGTATTTGTCGCGGAGTATTACTGAGGAATGATTCTGACGTGTGGCATTTTCTAGACGTTGAATTTACCACAAGAGCCCAAAGACTCTCGCAGTTCCAGCGACTCAAGTACAAAAGGTGATCATCTGCACAGGATACATTTCATAGGTGGAGACCGAAGATTGGAACCAAGACAACCTACGTACGATCCCATAAAAGGTGACAAAGGTAAATGTTTGTTTAACAATTGTATCATCATCCTGTCTATTTAATGGAATGTACAGGCCTCCAAATTAGGAAACGGCATCTATTTACATCTTAGTTTAATTTTAAAGACTCACATTTGCTTAAATAGGAGAAACAAAATGTTTTAATTTGATTATTGGATTTCAGGTGAAAATTATTCGTACGTGCAGTTGACTTCTGTACACGAATACATATATCCAGTTGTAGAAGATCAGAAACCCGCATTAACAAGACGAGATTCGGCATCGAGCCTGAAAAAAGGGGGTTTGGAACTAACGTCTTCGCATCAACCACCATTACCCTTAAAAACTAAACCAAAAAAAGCTAAACTGCAAGTGCGGTGTAAACATTGCCATGAACTGTTTCTCGAGGACAAGAATCCAAAAGGTTCTTGTGAATATGCACCAGACTGTTTAAAATCAACTATAAATACCGTTTCGTGTATTGGATGTGCGCAGTGTATATGTTACCATTGTGCTGCTGACAATGAAGGTGATTTCGCGCAACACCCCTGTGAATGTGTTAACGATGAAAATTGTACTAAAAGGTGGATGTGTTTGACCGTTTTATCGTTATTCGTACCTTGTTTGTGGTTCTATCCCCCTTTAAAATTTTGTCACTGGTGCGGCATTCAATGCGGCATGTGTGGTGGACGTCACAGCATATGATGCCAGACTCATAGCATTTTACGATATTAATATTATAGTCTAATTTACGCTCCCTAATTTATATGTTTTCATTAAGTTTTTTTATGTAAAATTTCAATATATTTATTTTTAATAAGAAATATCTTCCTCCCTTTGGTTCACTTATCAGCCTCTGCAACATAATCAACCAAAATAGGAGTACATTGTTATTACTTTGCCAACAGGTAACTTGCAAATTCTGTATGATAAGTATTGTAATTGTTCTTACATATGAAAAGTTGTCTTTTATCTTTTTACTTTTGTAAAACTTCCTCAAATTTCAAATATTTTATAAGACTGCAAGTACGAGTATAATCCATTGGGTATAAATAAGACTACTACTTGTGTTCGATATTTTTTTGACTATTCCAATCACGTTATTCTCCTTGGATGGCTATGTGAATAAATATAAATTTCCTTGAGACATTTATTTATTTTCCTTTTTGTCTTAAACATAGTGAAACAAAATTCTTTGCATAAATAATTATAGAAAACGAAAGCGAAACAGCTTCAAATTAATACTTGCAGGGACAATTTTGTTTGATAAAATAATTGAATAAACTTCTCGAACGGTGAATAACTATTTATTAAACAAGGGAATAGATTCGAGTTATTCGCGGTTCTTTTTATTCAGTTATAATTATGACAATATCTATCATGTTTGAGAGCTTCCTATTATTGTTGTATTATTTGTTCTTATGTAAATAATTCTAGTCATATAACGAAAGACTTGTGGAGAAGTCTCGAAAGGAATAATTTTAATGATTATATTCGTTACATCATAAAATGTGTATAAAAAAAATTAATAAATCAGATATTATCCTGAAATGATGTTTAAACAGACAATCATAAGTTGTGTTTTTTTGTTTCAATTTCAATTAACTCTGCTCTGCTATGATTAATTGACAAGATTTTCATCCATGTTGTCTCAAATCATAAAAAACCAGTTTATACAATTATAAATAATTTGTGTTCTAATATTGCTACATAAAGTTCAGAATATCATTGGTAAAAATGTAACTAGTTAAAAAATATAAAAAACTCCCTAGTGTATAGACTTTAAATTACTAGTGTTTCTTTTTTTGAATGTTTGTACTTCATTTTGAAATAATTGCAATTGCTTGTGCAAGTAGAAGCAATGTTAGTTTAAAATTCTTTCATTTTCAAAAAAGCAAAAATCACAACGGCACCGTCGCATCTACTTTCTTGATCATATTCACACTTGTGTCCCATAATTTTCTAGACACTTCATCATCTAAATTCATCTTAGTTTTAAATCGCATACAATCTCTGTAGATACAACCAGATTCGTTCTTAATGCTTTCATCTGTAGCACAAAATATCGCAGTTTGGGCTCCCTACAAAAATTTGTAACGAACATACTTGAATTCACTACATAAACTACTTACCTGTTTTGGGCTTCTCATAAATAGGAAAGCAGCTGGAACCACGAAAATAAAATATAAAATCATTCTTTGGATGTGATTTCTGAATAGGCCGGTGAAAACCCAGCCTGGACACAAGCAGTAAACACGTATGCCTTTCCTGAATGTCTTCTTCGCTAGTTCCTTGCAGAAGTAAACGTTGGCTAATTTCGAATTGGCGTACAAACGCTTAGCTTCGCTCGGTTTTTCTAAATTCAAATTGTCAAAGTTTATTTTCCCTCTTTGGTGAAGACTTGATGAAACGATCACTACTCTACTCGCGTGAGCATTCTCTAGGCACTCTATTAGTAGGTTCGTTAGCAGAAAGTGTCCGAGGTGATTTACTCCGAAGTGTATCTCAAAGCCGTCTTTGGTACGAACTCCGGATTTGTCATTGAAAGAAACTCCTGCGTTATTTATTAAGATGTCAATCTTATTGTATTGGCTTTTAATATTTTCAGCAAATTTTATTATTGATTGTACTGAGGCTAGGTCCAATTCTAAATATATCTGCAAATAATGAATCACTATTGTAATGTCGCTTTTTTTTATTTAATAAACATAGGCAGGTTGTTTTCATTGAATTTGTGATAGTCTTAGGGCCAGTCATTCAAATATTTGAACCATGGTTCAGCGCTATTACCAGGGAAACATTTGTAAAGACATATGTTGCCTTAATGATAGAACCAAGTTTACAGTTGAACGATGTTTGAGCAATTGGCCCTTACAGTAATACAAGAAAAATGTTAAGTTTTTTTGTAAAATTTGATTGATTTGACGATTTTGTACAAGTTGACCATTTACTTAACATGACCATAATCTTCAAGTTTCAAGTTCAAATCATTTATGGCGTTTTCGATTGACCGCATTAGTGCGCACTCAGAGTACCTTAAACAGCCATCTTAAGGTAATCTCCAATCTTCCGAGAGGTGCCCGCCTCCCAAAAATTTCATGTTATTATATAAGGTTAAAAGAAGATGCAAATACACTGAGTGCAAGCGGTGCAGGAGAATCAAAAATGCCCTTAGTCATTCAGTATTCAATTCATTTTTATGCATAATCAAAGCGATTCAACCTTAACTGTCAAGTCATTGTAGATCGTATATAATGATGCCTACCTTATTTGTTTGAATTTGTATTTCACTTTCGATTTTTGCAATTGCTTTAAGAGCCAAGTCTTTATTTCTACACGCAAAAATCACATCTGCTCCTCGTTTACACAACTCCTTGGCTATTTCATAACCTACACCAGAGTTAGCTCCTGTTACTATTGCCACCTTGCCAAATAACTTCACGGAATTTTCGCATTTTCTCCATTTACTTTCGCGATACTTTCTAATTCCAACAAGTATTAAAACTGTGGGTAAAATATAATACAAGAAAGGATACATTTCTCTGCAATTAATCGAACGGCATGAAATTAACAAGCGTTTAAATAGTTGCCAACAGTGTTACCAACGCGTGAAAAGCAGAAATCCCTTTTCAACATAGAAAATCCCTAAAATTTTGTTGCTAGGAATAATTAAAAAAAAACCTAAAAAAAATTTTTAATAAATTTTTTTAAAAATTTAACAGAATGGTAATGAATCAAAAAAACAAAATAATAAAAATTCAAAAATATTTAAAATAAAAACAAAAGACAATCGATTTTGCAATACAATTGACAATAATAATTTTCACTCTGGAACATAGGAACTTACCGTTCTTGTAAACATCCAGCCAACTTTCGTCATTCATATTTATAACGTAATGCTACAACAACGTTGCCAAGTATTGAAGTGTTTACATATGAACGGTGATTGACGGTGTATAGGTCATGTACGTGTCCTATTTGTTGTACGTACTTAATTTTCATATTTCTTTATAACATCCGACTTTTAATCAAACATTTATGATTTAAATTACAAAGAACATGTTACTTAAATATTACGTAACTTCAGAAACAGAATGGTAAAAATTCGTAACTTACAATTAATATAACCATCTGACGTTAGTGATAATTGAAGCGGCAACATTGTATTTTAAAAAACTTGTAGCAACAAAATGTTCCTGAATTTCAACAATATATCGTACGTAACATCTTGAGTTCAGTTGGTACTGATTTAACGTCATTAATGACGAAAGTCGGTTGATTGTTTACAAAAACTGTAGCTTGATTTCCCTTAATAATGACATTTTGAATTAAAATCATATGGAAAATATAAAAAAATAAATTCAAATATTATTCCTAAGATGTAAAAATACTTAAAGAATCAAATTAATTAACTAAATTTTTAAATTTAAATTGATATTTGAATTTATTTTTTCTTAATATGATTTTAATCAAATACGTCATTATCAATGATAGTCATGCTAACTTCCGATGTTCCGGATTCAAAATGCTCGCTCGGTATATACACTTAATTTTATTGCTTTTCATTAATTCCAGTTTAAAAGGCTTTTGTAAATCATATGTAGTAAAATTTATTTACAGTTTGTATCATAAAGCTATTTCACTAAAAAAAAAAATGTGTGAATCCAGACTTTTGTCGCGTAGTCAGTATAGATGAATAAATTCTAAAAAAATGAACAGAACAATGGGAAAACAAAAAAATCGAAATTATAGTATTAAAAAAAGAAAAACTAATATTAATAGAATTCTAATAAATAATTTTAACCTATTTTGTATCCGTTTGAAAAAAATCTTGTGTTTATACAGGGAGATCGAAATTGATTGTCCTGGTCCTACACTACTTTCTAGTAACTTCCCTAGATTACCCTACGGTGCTAACTTCATTTTAATAATAGAATGTAAATATCGATATTAAGCTCGTGGAAAGCAGTGTAGGATCAGGACAATCAATTTCGATCTCCCTGTATTAGCTGCGTTCGTTTATTCAACTCCGTTCACTCTTGGAGCTTATAATCGCATCTTTCTCGCTAACGATTTTTAACCTATTTTTATATTTCGCCCATATGTTTGAAAAATCTTGTGTTTATATTATTTCCATGACATCAGGCGATCCATTCTCGATCTATTCACACCCTACTTAAATGTGGTTCGTGTAATACCGCCTGTTGTCATGCAAAATAATATAAACACGAGATTTTTGAAACGAATGAGCGAGATATAATATATAGGTCTTATTTTCTAAGTTTCGTTGCACGTCATCAACACAACAATCAGTCATGCCAAGTATCAGCTCCGAATGCAACCATATTCTTACGTGAAAATAGACCGTCCGTTTGAAAAGTTTGTTGGCAATAAATTGCAATGTTGACAAACTTCACCGCTGCCATTTGAATTGTTTACATTTGGTTCGTGAGTGTTGGTCTGCTTTCAAAACGTTGTATTAGTGTATTCCAGAGGCAATATTTAATAGTTCTTTTCAGAGCTCATTATTGCGTGAATTAATACGACATGCTGCCAGGATTAAATTTGCAATCGCAGCAAATGGTTGCTTCTTTAATTACGTATTTTGAAAGAGAACGTGATTTTGGAGGGCCCTTAATTTCGTTAACAGCTGTAAGGGAGGTAATGTACATTATTTAACAATTTTTCATTGTATAACTTCCTATATATTTCACAGTGAGTTGCAGATGCTCTGCAGTTGAATGTTTCCACTGTCAGTCGCATTTCATCTGACATTAGGAAAGGCACCTCATTGTCTGAGCCTTCTAAAAAACGTGTACGTTCAAAACCGATAACCGATCTAGATAATAACTACCAAGTTACTATTCGTGATGTAATATATGAGATGTACGAAAGAAGTAAGATTTGTGTTTAATCAGATATTTTTAGTTACTATAAAAATTGTTCGTTTTAGAAGACCACATTACTCTGAAAACATTATTGGATAAACTCAAGACTAGAGCATTATTTGATGGAAACATAAGTTCCCTTTGGAAGGT
This sequence comes from Serrognathus titanus, assembly GCA_039766575.1. Taxonomy (NCBI): domain Eukaryota; kingdom Metazoa; phylum Arthropoda; class Insecta; order Coleoptera; family Lucanidae; genus Serrognathus; species Serrognathus titanus. The sequence continues at coordinate 6,747,515 of CM077911.1, forward strand.
ATTGAAACAAATTGGCTTCAAATGGCGCAAAGATGATCCACGGAGAGGTTTAATGGAACTGAGTAATATCGCTTTCAAAAGAGTAAATTTTTTGCGTTCTTACATGGACACTAAAGACAAAGGAATCTATCAGTTCGTCTACCTTGATGAAACTTGGATATTTCAAGACGGAACAATTGGACGTTCATGGCAAGATAAAGATGTTAGAACAGTGAAGACTACTAAAGTTGAAAGTAAAAGGTTAGTCAGAGAACTTTTATGTAGGAATATATCTAGAAATATAATATTCTTTTATTGTAGGTATGTTATTCTTCATGCTGGGAATGAAAATGGATTTATCCAAGGTGCAGAATTAATTTTCTCCACTAAAAACAAATCCTCAGATTACCATGGCGAAATGAATAGTGACAATTTCTTACACTGGTTTGAAAAAAAATTAATTCCAAACTTAGAGGAACCATCAATTATCGTAATGGATAATGCTTCATACCATAGCGTAACAAAAGATAAAGTTCCAACTACAACTTGGAAAAAAGCTGACATTCAAGCTTGGCTAACTAGCAAACAAATTACATTTGACCCTCATCTCTTGAAATCTGAATTATTGCAGAAAGTTACCCAGTAAGTGTCCTATTTTTTCAGAATGTAATGAATGGTAAAGTAGATTTTTTAAACGCCAGAATAATAATTTACACCTTTTTTTTTTTCTCACAGTGTTTAGTTACAGTATTAATTCTATTAATTAAATTTATTGTAGAAATAGACCATCTACAACATATGTTATCGATGAATTAGCTGCAAGTAAAGGCCATAAAATCTTAAGGCTGCCACCATATCATTGCATTTTTAACCCAATTGAACTCATGTGGGGAATTGCAAAGACATATTATAATAATCATGCAACAAAATCTGGTACTTCGGTGGACGACTGTATTATGTTATGGCGAGAAGCACTTGCACAGATAACTCCTGAAGTTTGGGCCGACTGTATAAGACATACTGATACTGAAATATTAAAATGGTGGGACAGAGAAGCTTATTTAGATACCAATAACATATGCCCCTTAATAATTAATATAAATGGTAACACTGATGACAGTGAAAGTGAATCGGATCTGTCGAGTTGATAAAATTGAATTATTTGTTTAATTTAATGTGCATTTTTTTTTCCCCATATTAAATATAAGAACTAGAGGTAACATTTCTTACAATTTATATTACAACCTTTAAATATGGGGGTGCATACTAAAGTGTATATTAAAAGATGTAATAAATTCTAAGAAATGTTACCTTTAGTTCTTATATTAAGCCATCTCTGTTATAAAGTACTTCGATAATGACACTGTGATGTCGAAACTGCAGTTACGATAATTAAAATATAGTAATAATTACAAAGTAATAGCTTTTTATTTAATCCTATAATATTTATGGATTATCACAAATCACAAATTAATAAGCCACTCTGATTCACAAAATATTTGCATGATGAAAATTAAGCCCATAATACTGTGATTTAGAGTATTTTTAAAAGAATTTAATGTATCTGAACCCAATTTGTTAAATACTGACGTTACAGCTGGAAGTAAATATTTATCCTAACCTTAAAAAATACCCGTGGCATTTCTTATTAAGAGCACTAACATTATACGAAAGCAGTTTTAAATATATACATACCGTTGAAATTATCTACTTTCAATAATAATGCGAATTCAAAGTATTTGTTTACTTTCCGTAACAAATCATGTTTCTTATTCGTTACAATTGGCAACGGTGTCTAAATTTTACGTCATCGTTGTTGATGACGTGCAACGGAACTTAGAAAATAAGACCTATAGGTTAAAAATCGTGAGTGAAAAAGATGCGATTGTAGGCTCCAAGAGTGAACGGAGTTAAATAAACGAACGCAGTTTAAGTCACTATAGTTAATGCGCGTCAGTAATTTAGCGTCAGCAGCGTTGCCGGTTGTTTCTACGAGATAAATTGTGAGGTTGGGGATTTTTGATTTTGAGCAGACAATAGGAACCATGCACATGTGAGGACAGCGCCTCCAATGGCTATATTATGCATTAGTGTTAAGGGTTGTAGCAGTTGTAGTGTGGTTGTGGTTAAGAGCACACGACCGTTTTACATTTACAAGTTTCTGGAACGAGCACAAACCATACTGATTAGTAAGATTATTATTATTTATGATTCTTCAAATAACCAATTTTGCTTACAAGTTTAAAACTAACTAACTGAAATTGTCACATGAATGATGAAAAATGTTAATTGAAGGCTTGTGTAAAACGTGTGTAAAACCGACTATCAAACACCTAATAAGTTTGTTAGTTTTCGGCGGTCAAAATTCAAATTATTCCTCCTAGTTTAAAAATATTCTATAGTTACACGATTTAGTAACTTTGACCGTTGAAAGCTGACTTCTTTTCGTTCTCGTATTTTGTAAATCTGACTTATATTTTTAGGTTATGTTGATTTCAATTTTGTGCTGTGATTTTTGGCTAACTTCTCCATACTTTTCCAATATTTTCTTGAATGCATTAAGGTCCGTTTTCACGCTTATGCAATTTACACAAATCGACTTGTGCATGCAAATTTGCACAAGGAAATCATTGCATGAAAACGGAATTTTTTTACTTGCACAAGCCAGAAAATTTGGCTTGAGCAAAATCTGGCTGGTCAGGTAATTTGCATCCGGTTGGCGCAAATGTTTGAACGTGTAAACGACACTCCTCTACGACGAGTCTAACGCTAACACGTCATTGAAATTTAATTTGCTCCTTTGCTGCGAATCAGTGTTGCCAATTCATGGAAATTTCTATGACAAAATTGCAAAAAGGGGTTATAATTACTTAACTTTTAAGGCGAATCTGGATAAAGTGTTTAAAAATACCTTAAAATTGCAATTTGAGGAAAATAACAAGTTTAATAACAAGTATAAATGGGAATCTTAGTTCCAATGTGAGCGAAAAACGACTGTCAATGGTTGGCAAGCCCTATAAAGAATCAGTGTTGCCAGAGATGGTGATTTATCACCAGATCTAGTGATTTTTGTTGTTGGTTTATCACCTGGTGATTATTTAAAAAAAATTGAGATTTCGTCGTGCTTTTTCGCAAGATCTAAATTATAAGGACATTTTTGTAACATTTTTAAAATTTATTAATTTATCTTTTATTATATTTTTTAATTTTATAATTTTTTAATTTTTATTTTGTTTTCTTTGTTTTGTCACCATTCTTTTCAAATTGACTTTTTTTAACTTATTCATCTATAAAGTGTTCAAGAATAAGTTGTTTAAGTTGGCAATATTATTAAGAACATTTTCTTATTCGGCTATTTGCAACACTGGAACTGGATATATATTGTTGGTTTATTTGACGTAACTTGAACAGTGACAAGATTGTAAGTTATGTGAATGAAAATCAGCGTTTAATTAATTTGAATTTGAAGCGTCAAATGAGGATTGCGTGACGGCTGGCAGTGTCAAACCATCAACAACCGGAAGTTATTCCAGTTGTACCATTTAAAAATGAAATTCAGCACTGCCAACTCATTCTTGACCACTTTGTATTAAATTGTGTTGTAAAATCAATTATCTTTTGTTTTTATTATTTTTTCTATAGATTTGATTATTTCGCAATTATTTTATTATTCTATTTTCTTTGTTTTGTCACCATTGTTTTGAAATTTTTTTTTTTGATTTCTTCTCTTCAATTATGATATAAGATCGATTTTCAATTGTTTTTATTATTATTTTTTTATTTAATTATATTTTAATTTTTACTATTTTGTTTTTTAATTTTATTATTTTATTTTCTTTGTCATCATTTGTTCTTTTTTATTTATCCTCTTAATTATGATATAAAATCAATTGTCTATCGTTATTATTATTATTTTTTAATTAGATTATTTTTCAATTTTTACTATTTTGTTTTCTTTGTTTTGCCCCCATTCTTTTAAAATTGTTTTTCTTTTAAATTTATTATTGCGTTTAATTTTATTATAAAATCGACTGTCTTTTGTCTTTCAACCTGGAGTTCAGGAGAAATAAAATGAAATAAAATTATTATTTTTTAATTTGATTATTTTTCATTTTATTTTTTTTTTGTTTAATTTATTATTAACTTACTAAAGCTTCAATAATAATGTCAAAAATTAAAATAAATTACAAATAAGCACAAAAATTTAAATTGATGCTTTTCAGTTGGCAACTGGTGATTTTTTGTCAGCTAATCTGGTGACTTAAATTTTGATCGTGTGCCAACACTGATTGCAGTTGTAACACGTTAATCTCTACTTACAACAGGCTGACAACTGTTACTTCTCTTACTTTAAAAACAAACTATAGTTTTAAACAATTTAGCAACAAATTAGTCATTCTTCACCACTTTGTATTAAATTGTGTTGTAAAATCGATTATCTTTTGTTTTTATTATTTTTTATAAATTTGATTATTTTGCAATTTTATTATTTTATTATCTTTATTTTATCACCACTGTTTTCAAATGTTCTTTTTTATTTCTGCTCTTAAATTATGATATAAGATCGATTGTCTATTGTTATTATTATTTTTTAATTTGAATATTTTTTCATTTTATTATTTTGTTTTCTTTTTTTATTGCCATTCTTTAAAATTTTTTCATAAATGGGCACAAAAATTTAAACTGGTGTTTTTCAGTTGGCAACTGGTGATTTCTTGTCAGCTAATCTGGTGCCTTAAATTTTGATCGTCTGGCAACACTGCTTTAGATGTCTGTTTTGAAATTATCTTGTCGATGTGAGTAAGTCTAACAGATATGAAAATATACAGAAGGTGGTGGATACTGAAACCCCATACTGATCTGTGATTTAATATACAGCTGAAATCAATAAAAACGGGAAATGTAAAAGAAATTGGAACTTTTAGGTTAGAATTATATGGAGGCATATAAATAAATGTTATATTTTTTTTTGTAAGGTATGTATTGTCAAGGAGACAATTAATTGACAAATACAACCAAATTTACAATTGGAAAAATTTCATTTCCCGTTTTTTTTTTTACTTCGACTGTAATCCTTATCCTAATTCTAATTCCAATCTAGTGATCGGTGACCAGATTTTTTCGATCAAATGGGGAACACATAAGGCGCTTTCTAGATTAGCGTTGGACACTAAGCTACACTGGAGTAGCTCTAAGTTATTCCAGAGTAGCTCAGAGCTATTCCGATGCTAATCTGAAAAGTACATATAGTGTTGCCTGCCTGTTAAGGCAGGCAAAGTTAGCCGACCACTACCAATTAAGTCATCCACGTATATAAACAGTATTTTAGAGTAGTCAAGCAATAAGTTTTGGATTGCATCAGTGGTTCAAATGGGAGTAGATTTAAATAAAAACTAAAGTTTATTAATTGGCAATTTTAAAATATTGTTTATTTAAGTGAACAACCAACTGGTATTAGATGACTGGTATTAGATGACTGGTGGTCGAAAACTGGCGAAGTGACCCTACCTACTTATTTGTGTCTTTAGATAAATATTTATTATTTTGTGTTCTAGGAATAAGTAATTAAGTATAAGATGTCTACTAAAAAGTTGGAGAAATGCAACTTAAAAATTTTCTATCCCCCTCTTGGTGAAGAGCAGCCCCAAAGAAAATGTGTGAGGGATTTAATACAGGTTAGTAACTGGTATGTGATTACTCAACGTAATTCAAATTATTCTTCATTTTCCAGGAAACAAAGAATTCATTGCTCTACCACAGCTTGCGCACTGGGTACAAACAAAAACCAGTGAAACCAAAGCACGTCAGGTTTCCAAAATGTCACCCGAAGGTAGCATTTTCATATTTCCATTATCACTACAACCTATTTAATTCTGTATGCTTTATTTTGCAGTTACAGCATTCGGTGAAATTGTTTAGAACGATAGCGAGAAACGCAAGGCAACTTTGCAGTCGATACAAAAAAGACTTGGACATCTTTAAGGAACTGAACTGGATCATTCCACACGAATTTTTCGGTTGTTCTGAACACCGGAAGATTTTTTATAGGCTAGTGACGAAATTATTATCGTGTTCGTCTTGCGAATGCGTTTACATGAAGAGTGTGATTCAAGACTTTGAGTTTAAAAGTGTTCCTTGGCTCGATAAGTTTAATGGCAATAAAATGTTATGGAGAAGGTACTGGTACTTTGTAAGTATCCTGCAATTTCAAGTAAGGCAGTTTTGGACTACCCTATTTCTTGTATGTACAAGATTTGCTTCAATATCTATATTATTTAGAACAAGAAATTTCTGGGCTGGAAGCGAGGTTGGGAAATAGAACACATTCTACTTTTTCGAATAGTTTTTAGTTCGATTTAATTTCTGATACAATTTTCTGTATAATTTAGGAAATTGAACCAAATCTTGTACAAGGAATAGGGTAGTGTAAGGGAGCCTTAAATGTGCATTGAACACATTAAAAATTTTAGGCTAACACATGGTTATTGGAAAAAATTGTTAAGCCTATAGTGAATCGGTACTTTTTTTCTTTAAAAGACGGACACTCTTTTGAGATAAAGTTTGTACCAAAGCATCTTTGGTATTCTTATGAGGCAAAGGTAAAGCTCTTCCTATTATTATCTCGATTTTGAGTTTTGCAATTTAATTTTTAGATTTTTAACAAACTGAAGTCCTCCAATTGGATTAGTGAAGCTACAAACTGTAATGTTCCCGTGATGGGTATGTTGCATGTGCTTCCAAAGAATGGGCTTCAGGATTATGAGAAATTTCGCCTTTTAATTAAAGCTAAGAGTAAAAGGTGGCTTGCAAATGTCTTGACTGGGGTGTGCAATAATGCCTATTACTTTTAAGGACTCTGCAACACAAACAAAGGCAAACGATTATTTTTAATTACGCATCGAAGTTTGTTGGTGCACAAAAAGGGGATTTTTTTATAGCTTGGAAGGATTATTTGTCCAAAATAGGCAATAAGAAAATATATGCAGCTAAAATAGACATTTCAGATGCATATGGCAATGTAGATATTGGTATACATTTCTTAATTTTATAATTTAATAAATTATATCAACATTATTTGTAGATGTTTTGGTGAATATAATAGGACGCCTACCTCACTGCTCGGTAAGGCAATTATAAAGTTAGCAATAAATGTTTTCATTAAAACAAATATTTTTTAAGATCAATACGATAAAAGGTTTCACCAGTTATTTAAAAAATCAGTATATAACATTGAGGAATTCTGAGCATGCGGGTAGTAAAATTTGGAAGCTGTTTTTTTTATTCATTTGCAAAATTGCAATTTATTTTTAGGTAAAGTTTTTAAATGGAACCACGGCCTTCTTCAAGGTGGCTACTTATCGTCAGCGTTCTGCGAGCTGTACATGTAATGTCATAGTCCCAAAAATGTTGAAATTTTAAGTTAAACGAATTTGTTACAGGAGTTACATGGATAAGAAACATTTGAATCAATTTTGCAAACCCACAGTCTTCCTTCACAGAACGGTTGACGATTATTTCTTCTGTTCCACGAATCCACAGGACGTATCAAGGTTAATCATCAAATTATTTCGAAATTACTATACATACATCCATATAAATTAATTGCAGTTTTATTAATATAATGATGACGACGCATAAAGTAAATGATAACAAAACACAAAGCACCGAGGCACCGCATTGCAATAAAGAAATAGAATATTGCGGAAGACTGATTAATATAGAAACCAAAGAGGTCGGAACTTTATACAAATTTAAAGAAAATACCAGACTTAGATATAAATTCAAGCTATTTAATATAAATCGTGTTTTGGATAAAAAATGGTAACTTCATTAAAAGTTGGGGCAAAGATATTATTTGAGTTTTGTTGCAGCTTTTTATTAAGAGCGATGTATTATCCTTATAACACTTTTCATTTTAATAAAGTTGTAATAAACACCGATTATAATTCAGAGGATAAGGCGTTGCAAAATTTTTTCCACGCCATGATCTACCTGGCATACAAATTTGACGCAGCCGTTATGATGAATTATGAAAGCCGTAAAGCACTTTTGTACGGCCAGATTTTGGCCGACACATTATGGCATTATTCAAGGCGAAGTCTAGGGTATATTAATAAATTCAAAGGTGAAGTAAATTGTTTTACGCTGATGTGTTTTGATGTATATTTGATTCGTTTGTAGGCGAGAACAACAAAGGCTCTATTAAGTTCTTAACTTTGGTTAAAATTGGCTATCAAGCGTTCTTGTTAGTTTTGAAAAGGAGAAGCAAAAAGTACGAGCTTCTCATAAATGAAATTGAGCAAGTTAGTGCGCTTATTAGATTGAAGTATTATCGACCAGATGATTTTAGGAAGATGCCGCCTTGTTTCCTTGCAATAAGTGAGTGTGCTTTAAGTTGTCTTTGTTTATTTTAAGTTTTTTGGTTGCAGGAATGTCAAGAGTATTGAACATTGTTAAAAAGTAGGTTGGGGGTGTTCTTTTCTGTTTGTTTTAACTGAATTTGAATTTCGTTTTGTGCACTGTGTGAGTTTCTTCAAGTTCTATGTAGTCGTTGTCTTAATAATTTTTTTATTTCAGGAATTTTAAATTATTTTGTATTACACACTTATTATCACTTTCTTGTAAGGACTGAGGAATCCCCATATATCCAACCTTATTGGGGCCCTTCCGCAATTTAAAAAGTACGTTGGGGTATTCTTTTCTGTTTGTTTTAACTGAATTTGAATTTCGTTTTGTGCACAGTGTGAGTTTCTTCAAGTTCTATGTAGTCGTTGTCTTAATTAATTTTTTATTTTAGGGATGTTAAATTATTTTGTATTACACACTTAATATCACTTTCTTATAAGGACTGAGGAATCCCCATATATCCAACCTTACTGGGGCGCTTCCGCAATTTAAAAAGTACGTTGGTGTTGTTTTCTGTTTGTTTTAATTGAATTTGAATTTCGTTTTGTGCACAGTGTGAGTTTCTTCAAATTCTATGTAGTCGTTGTCTTAATAACTTTTTTATTTCAGGAATTTTAAATTATTTTGTATTACACATTTATTATCACTTTCTTGTAAGGGCTGAGGAATCCCCATATATCCAACCTTATTGGGGCACTTCGGCAATTGAATTTTTTTCATTGTACAAAATCAAGATGATTTGAAACGAATCAATTGATGAAATATATTTTATGAATATGGATTGTAGTGTTTAATTAGAAACTGGATCCTAATTTCTATTTACTAAGCTATAATTGAGTGTGCATTAAGTTGTGATTGTTGCTTTAATCTTGATTCTCTTACATCATGAATATTTTATGTCATTTAGCATTTTGCTAAATCATTATTAATTATTAATGTTCATTCCTGCATCAAATTATTTATTAACTAAACAATAAAGTAATCGTTAATTTTGCTTCAGAATAAATAAGTTTTACTTTTTAACAGTAATTTTCTTTTTATGAAATTGTTCTAAGAAATTCTTGTATAAAGAAAGTTGCAAAATCAAAGCATCATTTGCTTTCAATAATTTTATTATTAATACAAATTTAATTCAAGTCGTATATACAAAAATGTATATGTTAGAAAAACTCATTAAATAATAACTAAAACATATTGGAACCTCAAAAGCATTAATACATGGTAACTAAAATACTTAATTTCATTTAAAAGTCTATAATAAATAAATAAAAAATAATCAAGGTTTAATCTGTGTAATGGGTGTACGGTAAGTAAAGGTCATCTTTTCTTAATATCTTAAGAATTTGTTAAAGTTACAACCAAAACGTTTTTAACTATTTTTCAGAAGGTTTAAAACTTCAAGATTACTTGGGGAAAATATGCAACTTCAAGACTTTTAAAAGGTCTTGCAAACAGAGTTGTAAAATGTGATTGTTTATAACTGGCAGTTGCAAATAACCATGCTATGGTAAGGCATACAATTTTTTTTTCATAGAGATGTATTTCTTGATAAGTACAACCTTAAGGGCAAATCTTTGCATCTGGCCATTAAAGTTAATTTAATTTTTCTGATTTTTATGAATTGTTTCCTTGGTAGTTATTCATCTAATAACTATTAGTCAGTTTATTAAGAGATGGAAAGACTGGCCCTAAGTACCAAATGGCATTATCTTAAAGCATAACTTAATAAAAAAAATACTGATGAACACGTTTTTAGTAGAACAAAGAGTTTCTAAATTCTACAATTAATCATTATTGCTGAGTTTTTGATGTTCAGCAGTCTTAATATCGAAGTCACCCACTCGGCCGTTGCTTCCGTCGTGTTGCTTTGAAGTGTTGAGGTTTTCCAATTCTACATCGTCGCACGTTCGATTGTTACTACCATCCCTCTTCCTACAATTGTTATATTTGTTCCTGAAGTATTTTGTGATGTTTTCCCTCGGAGGGTTCGTCGAGAGTATTATTGCGCAAACTATTACCCCCTGCAGTGAGTGTATCACATCCAAAAAAGTCACAGGCGTGTCAAATAAGTACGTCACTACCTCTGCAAACCAGCAGAGCGTCATTATTAGTACAAGGAAAGCGCAACTGCGGAATCTGAAAACAAGATTTTTTCTGCAATTCTTAAGAAACAGCCAACAAATGCAATAACAATTTGAAATAGTGTGTATAGTTAGGTCCTTACTTCCAATTGATTTCATCCTTCATGTATATCCACCCATGTTCTTTTGAATCACTGTTTCTATTGATGAAAACGCCCGTCCATGTAAGGATGACAATATTGATTACTATTGAGGTAACCACTGGTATGAAAAGGAAGAGCTTCTTTCGGATATCAGCTGAAGCAAATTGGAAATTCAATAAGAAAGAAATTGAAAGTGTTTTACAAAATGTTATTCGAAGAAGAATTTCTTTGAAGTATTTTTTTAAGTTAGAGTAGGTCTGCCAATTTTCCAGCACCTTGTAGAACTTTGAAAGCTCTAAGTAATATGTTCCTCTTGTAAAATATCATTTCTTTTTAAACAAAAAAAAAACAAAATATTTGTGTGAGTATTATTTTTGCTTACATGTAAATCTGCAGGAACTTTCTAAATAGTTCGTCGGCATTAGGGGTACCACATTATAAATGATGGCGGCAATAAAAACTATCAACGGCACCGTCAACGCCAAACCCAAATATATCCTCCTTCTTCTCCTGGTAATTTGCTTTGCTTTCTCTAATTCTTCTGTCGTTTCCTTGGGCACCTCTCTTCCTTCTTTATTTTTCTCAAGGCAGGACCTTAAAATATTTAGTAATACAATATATAATAAATAAATAATCCCGGCGGTATTACTTAGTGAAATGTAGTGTTTCGTAGCATAATGCGGTGAACCAAGTGAAGGAGGACACTATCGTAAACTGAAATATAAAACCTGAAAATTAAAAAAAAAAAATTAAGGAATTTGTATCAAACGTCTTGTACAGGGACATCAGAAATGATTTCAATCCACGTGACCCCGTCCTATAGGCAACACATGCTACTCTGTTGGTAACAATGCAGATGCCTTGTGTTAAATCGTTCGCAAGGGCATCGTAATTTACATCAGCTTCTGGTAATGCTTGGTTAAACACAACAACATACGTATAGCTTGCAAACATCAATAACAATTACATGCCAATTTGAAACAGCGACCTCATTTTCCTCAGTGTTTCCATTTCTAAGAAAACAAAATCTAATTCAAATTGGTCACGTGGGTTGCCACCAATTTTAAAATACCGAGTGATTTTTTAAATGTTTTATCAACTCTTGCCATGGAATTTGGACGTGTGTCTCAGCTTTATTGTAAAACGTCATCAAGGAGTGCAATGACGTACTTTTCACTAAGCTAAGACATGTCGTCTAGGGTTGATAAAAAATTTAAAAAATCACTCGGTAGAACATTGTGAAATTATTAAACTTTTCTGGTCATTTTTGTGTATATCTCCGCGTTTAGGAGTATTCTGTATATTAAAATAAACGTAAATAATAAAACAAAAAATCAATCTTCATTGGCACATAATCGATTCATAATTTTTTTAATTAGGTTGCAGCAAAATAAAATTTTGGAAATTTGCTGCACATTGTACGCTGCAGACTAAAGTAGGAGCCACGGTTATTTTATCTAAGCTAAAGCAATTCTCTTAGCTGTTAGATTATGTAAATTTACGATACTTTTTTTTAATTAGGTTTATACAGGATGTATAAAAAAATATGTTCGGATATTTCACCCGATTATAGATCACATCAATACAAACACACTCCCCGTTGTGCAGATTGTGCAAAGCACAAGGGCGTCTGGTCAGAGGGGCGCTAAATTTTCTCGAATGATTTAAATAGATATAATTAAAAATTAATTGCTTCGGGATTAAAACGTAGCAAAAATAATCATGTTTATAAACTTTACTTCAGCAGAATTAATTTTTATCAAAGTGCTATTGATAAATAAGTATATACAGGGTGACTGACAAATGTTTCGCCAAAAAGGAAGCCACAAACAAAAGCGATATTCCTGGGTATGGGGAGAGTATTAACAAAAATATATGTACTAAGCACGACAAAGAAATCTGAGACAAGTAATATGTTCTATTTCAAATACGACGAATTAAGTACCGTTATTTCTGCGTCTTTTTTACGTTGCCACAGAACAAGCTTTACCGTTTATTTCTGCGTCTTTTTTACGTTGCCACAGAACAAGCTTAATGACTGCATTGAAACAAGTAAAATAACTTAAAAGAGCATGTATAGAGTTGTCTCTGATTTTTTTGGCGGGCATAATACTTTAGTTTTCGAAAAATAATTATAAACGAAATAAATATGTACAGTCATAAAAGTGTTTTATAGTTTTATTATTGTTACGGTGCTTGACGTTAACTTGACCTTTAAATAAGTGCGTTCAAAAAATCCGTTAGCGAGAAGACTTTCAACTCGCTTTTATTTTATGACGGCACGTCGCAACTTAATACATAGCAACGGCGATTACCAAAGGTTTTGTTTATATCTTCAAGGTATTTTATGGAACTGTTGTAATAAAATAAATTGCGTTTTATTATCCATTTTATAGAAAATCGTAATTAAGTGGGTATAAAAAGTTAGGTTATGATTATAATAATCGTATGGTTTAACTTGCGACGTAACTTTACAAAATTTGCATCTATCATAAGCCTACTTAATAACGGTTTAAACGTACGTTAGGATTGATGTGATCAGCTGAAATACGAGCTCCAAAGTATCTGCAAAATTACTGATAAATACAAGCGAATCAGTTGAAGTAAATTATTCTGTATAAATTGCATAAAGTAAGGATAACAACACCTGCCTCGATAGGCAAACAAATAAAGCACTACAATACAAAATAATTGAAATTTCCCTGTTACTTTGTATTGCAAACACTTTAGACATACTGACGTAACATACCGTTTGAGTAAATTTTAAATTATAAGTTATTTCATTGAATTTTTGAATATCTTTCCCGTAATCTGCGGCATTCACTCTGTTATGCGGAACAGTTGTCAGTCACCCTGTATGTATACAATGGGATTTGAAATGAATTTACGCGAAGTGGGCGTAATAATGTGTGCTATGAGAGTGGTTTAAAACACAATTGGTTTCATTATTACGGAGATGACCAGGCGTAGAAATGGAAGGAGGACATGTAGAACACCTACTTTAATCAAGATTTCTTTAATGAGCCGTTATTAGTTTGAGCAAAGGTTTAAACAGGGCAAAATTTATTTTTTTTACAGAATCCACTGTATCTTGGAAACGATTGATTTTCAGGTCCATCTTTATTAAAACTTTTATGTTTGTTTTGATGAGATCTATAAGCGAGTAAAATATTCGACCTTATTTTTTAAACACCCTATATACTTACAGCAGCAGATTGATGTTTTTAAACATTCTTATTTATTTCTTAATAGTTAATACTTCTAATACTTCACTGACCAACAAATTTAAATTTTCTGTTTTTCTATAACTTATAATGGTCTGTGATTAAGTACCGATGACCACAAAGCAACCAGTTTGTTTCTATATCGTCTGATTCAGAATACATAATTTTTAAAATCAAGGTTTTTATTAAATATTAAAATGAAATTTGAGTATAAAAGACATTAGCAATGTGCACAACGTATATGGAGGACCCAAAATTCGTCCTGATGTTCAATTTCGAAACCAAAATAAACTGTGTGCACTTTTTCTATAAATGTAATTTTCTTAGATGTTGAGGAAATGTAAATTCACCACACACATAACAGAAACTGTTAGGGTTATTTACACAGGCCCTAGACATTTTGAGAAGGTTTATAACTTATTCTGTTATAATTTATTTTACATAATTCGGCTTCTTATATACCTGCACAGAGAGCCCTTTGATGGTTTGTTAAACCTGATTGGTTCTCAAAGAAAAAGAGGAGGAACCTGCGAGCCGCGGTTCACGAACAGGTCTCGACTTGTAAGAACATGTTGGAATCAACACTTTTTTACAAGTATTGTGCAATAATTCGCTGGGTAATAAAACATACTTATAAAATATGCCAATCCTCAGGACTATTCGACAAAAAAGTCTATTAAATTTTTTTCAAAATGTCACGTGACGAGAAGGTTTTAAAAATGCTTTTAGAAATAGTATGAACACACAAATAAAGCGCAAATATTTGTATATAGGGAAAGTATTCCAAGTTGCGCTATACAGCCTTGGCCAAAAGTATTAGGCACCCTTAATTTTTTAATTTATCTCCGAAAATATTACTCAGAAATTTTTAGAATTTTATTATCATATAGTCGGCAACAATAAACGATAATTTAAATAATGCACAGTACTTTGCAGCGGTTGTAAACATGTGGCATTTGATAGTTCGCCATTATGGTTCCGTGAATAGGTACTCAATCTTGTATAAGCGCTTGTAATAAGAACAATATTTTCAGTATAATGTTTATTTCATTATAATTTTGAATATCGTGATTTTTTCTGTAAAAATACCTAAAGAGAACAAACTTAGTGAGCATTTACGTTTACGAATTCAGTTCTTGCATGAACAAGGCAACACACGGACAGAAATAGCCAAAAGTATTAAACGCGTTGTGCGGTGCAATCTGCCTTGAAACGTTACGCGGATACTGGATCACATGTGAACCGAGCAAGAACAGGTAGAAAACGGATAACTTCGGACCGTGAGGATCGAAATTTAATTCGAGAGTCACTTAAAAATGAAAGAAAACTTCCTCCGAGCCAGTTTATCCGAGCAAATCGGGAGACCGATCAGTGCCAGAACGACCAAAAGAAGACTTAATGAAGCTGGCTTGAAAGGCTGTAAAGCAAGAAAGAAGCCTTGGCTTTCAGAAAAAAATAAAAAGTCTCGTTTGGAATGGGCTCTAAAGTATAACACTTTACAGAGAAGGATTGGGCAAATGTTGTGTGGTCCAACGAATCAAATTTTAAGGTAATATTGGCCTTATATCACTTGTAATTTTGAATTCGTTTGCATCTTCCACACTTCGCCAGTAAAAAGTTATATGGTGTGTTTAAAATCTACGTTTTTTTAATTAATTGTAAGGTATTTGGAACTCCTGGTGTAGCTTACGTGAGGCGGAGAATCGCTGAATGCATGGTATCAACAGTGAAACACGGGGGAGGCAGTGTAATGATCTGGGGTTGTATGACAGCCGACAGTGTAGGCGAAATGTTTGTTTGTGAAGGTCGAAACAACTCCCACACTTACATAAACGTACTGGAAACGACATTGCGGCAATCATTTTCCAAGATGTTTGGTGATAGAAATATAGAAGAAATGCTGTATCAACAAGATAATGCATCCTGCCACAAATCTGCAGTTACCATGAAGTGGTTTCAAGAAAACAATATTAACCTCCTGGATTGGCCTGCACAATCCCCAGACCTAAATCCCATAGAACATTTGTGGGGGGATTCTAAAGCGTAACATTAGAAAGCATCCAATTACATCTAAAGCAACTTTAAAAAACGTGTTATTGAAAGAATGGAATATTATCGCAGAGGAATGTCATAAACTTATAAATACTCTGCCAAAAACAATAGCAGCAGTGATTAAGGCTAGAGGTGGCCCAACAAAATACTAATTACTTTAATAAATTGTTATTATTTTGTATCTAGGAAATTTTATTTTACTCCGCTCTAACAGATTTTCTTGATATAGCAGTTAATGTAAGGTGCTTAATACTTTTGGCCAAGGCTGTAGTTTTATCGCCTTGAAGTTGTCAGTCGCTAGCGAAACGTGGAGATATGTGCGATATTGTATTATACAAGGGTCTAGTTTAATTAAATATTATTAACTTACCTAAGACATGACAGGCTTGTTCAGTAACGACAACCTGAGTGAGTCCCAAGCAGAAGAACGACATGGCCATCATACCCGTATATCCAATTATGCATATTCCGCGGGTATCTCTGATCTTCTCAATTATGCAGTACAAACTGCAAGTGATTATCAAAAAGACGCACGAAATAAATATACCTATTTGATAAAAACTTTAAAAAATTAGTTGGTCGCTTAAAACGAATCGGCCCAACTTACATACAGCGTACAACACGAAAACGTTTCGTGCTTCTTCAATAGCAGTACAGACAAATGCGGTCGTGATGTATTTTGCGTCGATTTTAACCGTGTCCATGCAGTATTGGTCTAAAGTGAGTTGTCTTTTCTCTGATACATACAGCATGTTTCCGGAAGTTAAGAGCGAGTAGTTATCACCATCTGGTTCTAAAGGGTATCTGAAATTACAGAAGGTGTAAACCAAAACAAAAAATAGAGTTCTTTTAGTATTCTTACTTTAGGCAATTTATGTTCTGCATGTAAGGGACGAAGACAATTCGATTTCTGGTCATGGCTATGTCGTTTAAATGAGTTTGGTTGCTCATGTGAATATCAGCGGTGACGTTAAACGGTACGTTACTCGATTCACATCCGGTATGTTCTACAATCATATTAAGCGGACAACATTTTGGAACTCTGACGATTACTCGACCATCGTCCTGTATACAAAAAGATTTTATTGTTAACAAAAACATTTTATTAAACCCGAAATTGAAAGGAACTGGGTTTATTAAAAGCGTGCCCCAAAAAAAATTGCTGCTTCAAGATGTGTTATATCGATTTCATTCATTTCTGCTCGAGGCAGATAAAAATGTACGTGTGCATTCTGAGTTAACGAGGTCTGCATGTGTCGTGGGGGTGCAATATACATATATCTAACCGACGTGGGTTCTTACGACCCCCTCTAACCACTCAGGGTATGACTTATCTTTATTTTACAGTGCGTTTCGTAATTGAATATGTGCATGCGGTGACATTCCCATCAGTTATTCATACCATGTGTTCAGAAAGTAATTACATGAGGCTTGGAACTTATTTTCGCCAGGCACGAATATATTCATAATGTAATAAAAAAGTAATGATTTAAATGTTGAGAAACTTACCGTAATATGAGGATACTTCCTTGACTTTGGGATTTGCACGTTTTTCGGTATATTTACGTGGCCGAAGTTTTGTTGAAATTGAATACACCAAATGCCCAGGTACTCAATGTCCCTCACCGTGATATTTTCTGGCAATCTAACGTAAATACTTTGCCCTGTGTATTGGGGCAAAGTTTTGGTGTAAACGTGGTTTTCTCCTGGTATTTTGATGCCGGAAGCCGAAGGTTCTAAACCCTTTCCAACCCAAAAGTGGGCATCCGGTCCTTTACCATCGTAGTGCAAATTGGGGATGAAGAAAGTCCTTTCATCTATTAGCAAAACGGTGTTGGATCTTAAGCCATGCCTGAGAGGCGTGAACTCTTCCAAAACAACCCCAAAAAGATTAGGATCCTAGAAAAATTTGATTGTGATTTCTAAATGCGTTTAGCGAACTCGCGATGCATACCAAATAAGTACCAGCACTTTCTTCAAATCCTAATGCCTCCTCTATTAAAACATGCCCAAAATTACGTTCGTCTCTTCTATTCCAAACAGCTAAATAATCTATGTCGTTTATGGTAAAGCCTTCGGGAATATATATTGTTACGTTCTTCCCGTTGTACGATCGAAGACTCCTCGTGGAGTTGCTCTCATCAGGAACCAACGTTCCATTTCCTGATGGTAAACCCTTGCCTATCCAAAAGTTAGTTTCCGGTGCAAGTCCGTCGTAATAGAAATTTGATATGACGAAGGTCGTCTCGTTGATGATTTCGATGGGGCCCGATTGGAGGAAATGGTCCAGTTGTCGGAAGGGTTGTAAAAAATTCTTGGACTGAAACAACAACAAAAAAAAAACAAATTTATTTAAGTGGATTAACAGTCGGTCGATGGTAATTAAACGTAACCTGTGGAGCTTTAAATAAACATTTTTTCATGTCTAAAATATGTTAAGTGCGAAGTAGTGCAGGAGCGTTCGGTTTTCTCTTGCCATAATTGTAAATGTAATAATGGAAGTATTTTTGACTTACTTGTTCCAGTCTCCAACTTTTCAACGTTTCGTTCATAAAAACGTGTCCAAAATTGTGTTTGTATTGAATACACCACATCGACAAGTACTCTATGTCGGTTATAGTTATATTGTCGGGCAACACCACGGTAATGTCTTCGCCTTCAAAAGCCGGCAGCTTTGTGGTCTTTAGGTAAGATACTCTGGTACCATACGGTGCGGGTTCACCTCTTCCGACCCAAAAGTGTGCATCGGGTCCACGTCCGTCATAATACAAATCATGTATAAGGAATGTTTTGTTGTCCAAAATCTCAATGGGGCCGGATTTTAGACCGTGGGCCAATTCTCTGAACGGCCGCAGTTTCAACGGAAGCATCTAAGAAATCGATTTCATTTTAAATTGGGCTTAGAATTTAAATCGTGTTTAATCAAATAATTCAGAGAATGAAAAATTTACGTCAAGAAACTATGGAAAGAGTCTGCAGAGATGGTATGGCCACTTTGTACATACATGAAAAATGACAGATCAGTCAAAAGAATATGAGCAAGGCAAGAAGGAAGAAGGCAGGAGAGATGTAGAGGAGGACCGATCAAAACGTCGAATGAAAGTGTTGAGTCTATTTTAAAGCATGAAGGAAAGGTAAAGACACTGACGAAGAATAGAACAAATAGAAACCTCATACCTTAGGCTATAACTAGGTTTCGATAGATAATGATGATACACGCACAGAATTGTAAAATATGTTAAAAACAGATTAGTGAAACAAATATTTTGGTCTTTTGGAGTTTTACCAGAAAAATCACTCGGTATTAGATTCGATTGATGTCTCATACTCATAACAGATTTATTGTTAGAAGTGTAAGGTATAAACGAAGTTTGCGAAACAAATTGCACGGTGAGAGGGAACGTCACACCCTCGAATTTCAGGATAAATCTCTGTAAGCGATATTCTTCGTAGGGGGAGAGAAAATCACAATGATTAGGTGTGCGAGGAGACATCGTGTCGCTATTGATATTTATAATCTCCCTAAATTTAGTTACCGCAACTTCGATGCGAAATTTTTTTAATATAAAACGAAAACATAATTTCATGCTTTTATCATAAAAAAAGAACTTAACTTTATTGGTAACTCTTAACTCTTTGGCAAAGTGAAATTCAATGAGTAAAAGGCATCCTTTAATTATTTTTTCCCTAAGTTAAATAGCAGTCTCATTCAACAAATGTGATTTTTCTTAAACAACCCTATATTTTTATCGTAAAAAAAAAAAATACAATTTGATTAGAAAAAATATAGAGTGTAATTTAAAAACAACGTTGATGACGTCATAACCCGAGATTATGACATTGAAGAAAAAATTTTAAACGTCACTTTGGAGAACGTCTCTACCACTGACGTTCCTTACTTTTTATTCACCTTGTATGTTTCAATTCCGGAAGAATAATAGCCAAAGGAATCAAATATGAGAAGCAAAAATTTTATTTCCAATGTCATTTCCTCTTTCTTATTGTTTATAAGTTATTTTCAATAAGAGAATCATACCGTTGATAGTTCCCATGTCCTTAATGTCTCATTCATAAAGATA
This sequence comes from Serrognathus titanus, assembly GCA_039766575.1. Taxonomy (NCBI): domain Eukaryota; kingdom Metazoa; phylum Arthropoda; class Insecta; order Coleoptera; family Lucanidae; genus Serrognathus; species Serrognathus titanus. The sequence goes on from CM077911.1 coordinate 6,767,479, forward strand.
TATCCAAAGGTGCGTTTGTTCACGTAACACCATATTGCTAAATAATCAATATCGTATATAGTAAGAGCTTCCGTCAACTTAACGGTAAGGTTTTGACCATTGTAAGCTGGAAGTACTGGTTTGTCAAAAGGTAATGAGATGATGGTGGTTGATGTGGGTTCTCCCTTTCCAGCTACGAAATGTGCATCGTGGCTTTTTCCGTTGTAATGGAAGTTTGGTATGTAAAAAGTTTTGTTGTCCAAAACTTCTATGGGTCCGGATTTGACGTCGAAAGCCAATTCCCGGAAGGGCCGTAGTTTGTACGGAAATATCTGGAAAAAAAAATAATGATGATCAAACCAACGCTTGCAAATCACAAATTACTTCGTTCAAACTGTTTAAAATAAAATAAAAAACAAACAAATAAATCACTACAACCCGAGAAATATTATTAAAATCTTCGTGTTAAGAATGCCTAGTATTCTTTTTTAATTTTAATTGTATTGTAAATAAAGTTTATTCCCATAAGCAACGTGTCCGTCATAAACATTCGGCATCTTTTTATGGTCCAATATTACACGTTACTTTTCCTTTGCATTTTAATTAGTCATTTATTCGGTTTATCGCTGATGTTTGGATTATAATTGCCTTTGCTAATAACACATTAAATGATGATGACACCTAGAATTTAAAACATTATAATCAGTAAACATATTTGTAATCTGCTTGGTTTGTTAATTAATTACCTGTTGTGAATTATTGTTCGCTTCGATGTAAGTATTTCACTTTTGTACACCTTTGGAAGCGTAATTGATTTTAATTAATCCTATAGCAGTTATTACGTATGTGATAGCTTTTACGATTGAGTGACTCTGATTCTCTACGTAACACCATAAACGTTTATTGCACGCTTTTAAATTTTGTAAATGAAAAACAAAAACAGAAACATTTTTAAGGAATTATTTTAAATAGTATGTTATTTTTGAAACTGTTGAAAGTATTTCAGTGGAATACAAACGAAACTTCTTTACAGGACTGCACGTATTCGGTTGACGAATTTTATGTCCTTAGAGTTTGTCGGCTATGAAATGTTCTTTCAATAATCAATACGCTAAAAAACGGCTGCGCCATGTGGATGACAAGCTCTCATGTGACACTTGTACACGCTGTCCGTTTCTTTCGATTCATTCTCTGAAACGTTGTTTTTCAGCAGTCTGCTGCTTTTTATTCTGAAATAAAATAAATAATTCGAGCGAAACTTGACGGCTTGTTCTGTTTAGTTTCATATTTATTTGTTCGTCTGTTACGTTACGTCAAACTTTATACATATTACATTTAGGTATGTTGTTATCCAAAACAAATTTTAGTTTTACTTGTACTTGCTATAAATTAAGTTATTTATTAATTCTTTGCGCTTCTGCTACAAATACTATTATACTGTTTTTTTTTCCTTACTCATTATAGTATATTTATATTGACCTATGATTACTAATAAGCACGAAGCATACAGTTTGTTACTATCACGTCTGGTTGAGGAATCAAGGTTTTAATTAAATACTAAAATTAAATTTGATTATAAAAGATATTAATAACGTGCACACCATATATGGAGGGCTCAAAGTTTGTCCTGATGTTCAATTTCGAAACCAAAATAAGCTGTATAACGTATGTAACAAAGTTTTGGGAAAAAGTCTAATAGTACAAACTGTAATTGTTTTATTTAAATCTATACTTAAGAAACTACTCAGTGAAGATTAAATAAAAATTATAATGTATTACATAGCAGCTAAAGGCCCATGGGTTTCAATGGTTCGCAATTTAATGCCAATGCCTGTCATTAGCCTTTGGACGGTAAGTTAGTTAAACTCTTGAACCTTTTTTTCGTCGTAGGTCTTCATTGTAGGCTTCTCATCTATCGTCGTAAAGTTATCTACCGATTAAAGCTCAAAACTCTTCTATAGAACGGGTTATCCTCTCTAGGTACACGTGGGATATTTTGTTGCCTTAACCAATCTTGGGTTATTCTTGCAAAATGGCACGATGCCAAATCCGACCAGAACATAACATTATCATAAACATGAAGTGTTTGAATAAAATTTACTAATTTAGGGAGGCATCTTGTAATATAAATGTCTACTGCCCTGTATAAGGTCTTGAAATACCAGTTTCCAAAATGGCGCACTACACTAGTACCTTGACCTCGAATTTCGCTTTTTCTTATATCTTACATCATTAGGAACGTCCTCAATGTTATCTGTATAAAAGCCTTTTTGGACCCTTTTGTCGCTTCGTAAATTTCAAATGATTTCTGTTAATTTCCCTCTTGATTGTCATATGAGATACGTGAAACCTTCGGCCTAATCTCCTCGTTGAAACTCCTCTTCTATTTTCTTGCAGATTCAATCAAGTTCTGAAGCCTTGGATGATTCAAAATTCGAGGGCGGCCCGTCTTGGGAAGATTCATGCATGGCAAACCTTCCTCACATTCTCTAATGACTCGATAAATTGTTGTCTTTTGGTTTCTATAAATGGCGACGATATCACGTTTGGCCCTTTGACCAATTAAGTTGTAAATACCTTTCCACAATTCTAGCTTGTAAGACATTTTGTGCAATTTTGTGAACACAAATGTAATGCCAAATTGTAGAGGAAACTTAGATTCTCCATATCCAATGGTAAGTCGATTGCTTTACTTTGTAATAGGAAAAAATAATACGAGAAATTTTCCCAAAATTTTTGTTACATACGTTACGCTTTTCTATAACTGGTGTAATTTTCTTCCTGTGTTGACGAATTATAGATTAACCACACACATAATAGAAGCTGTTTGAATTATTTACACAGGCTTGAGACATTTTGATTGTTATAACTTATTCTGTTATAATTTATTTTACTTAATTCGGTTTCTTGCATAGAGTTCTTTGATGGTTTGTTAAATCTGATTGGTTTTCAAAGGAAAAAGAGAAGATGCTGCGAGCCGTGGTTCATAGACAGGTCTCGACTTATAAGAACATATTGGAATCAACACATTTTTACAAATATTGTCTAATACTTCGATGAATAATAAAAGATACTTTTATAATAAGCGAGATCCCCATGCTGGCTCTCGAATATCAATCACCCCATATATTTATCAATTTTTACTAAATAAATGGAAAATTCTTTTACATGAAATATAGTATTTAATTCAACACATTATGTAACATGTTTACATTTTGCCTATTAAATTAATTTAAACAATTTATGGTAACACATTTACTATTATTTGTGTTACACGATTTTCTTAAAAATGCGTATTTTTCACTACAAATTTTTTTCTACAATCAAATGTAAACATTTTCATTTTATTGCAGGTGTCTTCATTTTAGTGATAATGTGTAGATATAAATTCTACAATTATATTAACAAATGCCATTGTTTTTTTCTCTGTGGAATAATAATTTATGCATTCATCCATTCAAGTTCATTTAAAAGAATTTAAAATTCTGCTACAAAGTATGAATAAATACCATTCGTCCGTGTAGTTCTTTAATTAGAGCACATTACATTAATTAATAAAATGCCAGACAATCACGTGTACATTTACTGAATTGTATGGAGTTTCCAGCGGAGTTAAAAGTGACGCAATGTAAATTTTTGAATCAAAACTGAATATGAACGTGATTCATATCTGATATGATGCATTTCCTTGATGTTTTATTATCGTAACACTGAATTTTTCGATAACTGCGGTAAACCAACCAGATAGTATTTAAATAAATTTATTCGTAAACGATCCACCAACTGATAAAATACTTATTTAATTGAATCGTATTAGTTTTCAGGGTACAGGGTACCTACTTATTTTGAAAATAATGTGAACAACAAAATTATTCCCTAAAAATCCTAAATGTATTACTTTCTTTTAAGGGCATTTTATCCGTAACAAAAAAAATGGCAACTGAATATATCATGTGAACAGTTTCTATTTTATTGGAACACTTAATTTGATTCTAGCTTGTATATTACAATAAGTTTAATAGAGGTTTGTTGTGTTGTGTTTTACACTTAAAATATTGATTTTCATCTTGTTTAATAATAAATTCGTTTGCGAACTCGGAACTTATTATCGTAAACTGTTATAAAACATTTAAATAAAGCATAAAGAAAGAATGAATATTTATGAAGCGTTTTAAACATGCATACGTTCACAATTTGAAGGGAAGGAAATCCAACATCGGTAAATATTTACCACAACTCGACTGTTGGTATGATAAAATTCCCTCTGTTTTGAATTATGTAACGTTTTGCATAAAACATAGAAACATGTTTTTATCTAAATATTATATTAATATAGCTCCTGTTTTTTGGAATATAAAAGATCAACATACATAATTCCAAAATTTCCTTAAAGTCAATGTTGGTAATTAATTTATACGTAAGCAGCTACTGTTTTTTTTTCACTGTAGTTATGATAATGCAAAAGTGTAAATAATTAATTTATTTTTATATGAACAGGTTTTAAATTTGTGTTTATTTCATTTAAAAGCTTCGGTAAGCTGCATTTTGAATTCACGACGAGGAAAACATGCTATTTACAGAAATATTTTCAATAAATTTATTCAAGAACACTTCAAGGGCAATCTGATGCAATTTACGTTACATAATCACAATCTTATCTTTATTTTTCAATTTTGTTTTATGGTAGACACGTTACCTGAATTTAATCCTATTCATTAGTTCCCGAAATGCTGCTCCGTCGAGTCCTGGGTATTATAATCACATTGGCATTTTCTATTCTTAAAATAACGACACCGACTTTGTAATAACTTAAACATTATCTGTTTGGAAAAAAATGTCACGTGCGTTAAAGAACTTTTACGACGTGATTGAGTTAGACTATAAATGCCTGAAGATTCCAAGCAAGGGTCTGAATACACGAATCACTTTTAAGAATAATTCACATTTATGGATCTGATGCATTTATATGATTTTAAATGCAGTAATAAACATCTCTTCATTCATTTAGGTAAAAAAAAAAATATTTTTGCCCAACCAGGGATCGTCCATCGTTGATCTAAACTGTTAGATGTGGTTCGTATATTTGGGCCCTAGAATGAAACGTATTGCATTTCATATAAAAGCGAAAATTTTTTCTACATTTTAATAATGTATTTTTGAGTTTTAATTTAGGTAGCACATAAACGGAAGCATTTTAAAGCATAGATGAACACAAAGACCTACACTTCTGGACAAAATTAAGGGATTACCAAATAAACTTGAAATAACTTTTCCAATTTAGAAGTTATTTTTAATAGACTTTTCACATGCCATAAATTGACGTTTATTAAATACAATTCAAATAGTGTGCCATGAAACAATTAACAATATCAAGGCATTTTCTGCTAGGAAACGAAAAGTCAACAAAAAGGCCTAATTGTTGACACCTTTTTAAGTCATTTAATTAATAAAGCCTGCTTTTTGTTTCGAAAATTAGTGAGTTTGTTTGCTAATTAAATATGTCTAGACGCCATTGTAGACCAGAAGAAGTATCCCAAATGATTATTCTTCTTCGTGAAGGATATTCACAGAGAAAAGTTAGTGGAATTCTAAATATCAACAAATCTGTGGTACAGAGGGCCGCAGTACGGTTCAGAAACACTGGTAGTTTCAAAGGAAGACGCGGACAAGGTGCTTAAAAAAAACAACAGGCAGAGAAGATCGCTTTATCGAACTTCAGAGTTTAAGAAAGCGGTTTGTAACATCTCGTGAATTAAAAAATGATCTTCAATTAGCCACTGGAAAAGAAATTTCCATCAAAACAGTAAGAAGAAGACTAAAAGAAGTCAATTTGTCTGCTAGAAAACCAGCAACCGGTCCAACTCTCACAGCTACGTACAAAAGAAATCGCTTAAACTTTTGTCAAAATCATCAAGGTTGGGACGAGGGGCAGTGGAACTCCGTTTTGTTTTCGGACGAGTCCAGATTCCTTCTAAGCAGGAATGATCGCCATGCTCTTGTCATACGAAGACCAGGCGAGCGATTTGCACCATGTACCATTCGACAATTTGACACATTTGGTGGGAGGTCTGTAATGGTTTGGGGTGGCATGCAATTTAAGAGTCGTACAGAATTGGTTCTGATACTAAATGGGTCACTAACAGCAAGAAGATATAGAGACGAGATTATTGTACCCCATGTTCAACTATTTGCCGAAAATTTCGGCAATGGATTCATTTTTATGCAAGACAATGCCAAACCTCGTACAGCTAACAGAGTCACAGCTACGTTGAGAGATGAAAAGATCCAAAGTTTAGAGTGGCCTGCCAAAAGCCCTCATCTCAATCCTATTGAGCATCTCTGGAATCAATTGGGCAACAAAATTAAAAACGCACCGAGACCACTAATAACACTTGATGAGCTCTCTAACATGCTTGTTCAAGAATGGGAACAGATATCTCATACGAAACTTAATCTCAAGCATGCCAAGAAGATTAGCAGCGTGTATTGCTGCAAGAGGAGGGCATACACGCTCTTAACAATTTGATTTTTGTTAACTTGTTACAAATTAGGACTTAAGTTCATGAGAAGACCAATGGTATTTTAAAAATTTAAAGTATTTTAAAGTTTGTTAAATTTAATACCCCTTAAATCAACTAAACTGTAAGGAAACACTTAGATTTATATATTTATTCGTTTCATTAAATTTCGTTATCTTGTTTTAAATTTATTTTGAATTTTATCCAGAAGTGTATTCTGAAATTTTCTTTTATTTTTAATCCTTACTGTTTCTTATGTTGGTGAGAGTTGTTAAACTGCGTGCATGTTTTTCACGTAAACAAATTGGAAACATTACGTCGTTCGATCGTCGTTATTATAGAGAGGGAATATTCAAAGATTTCCCTGTGGACCCTTTTAAGTAATTGGAGTATTCAAAGAGGAGCATTTCACACGTTTCGCAAACATGAAAAATGAAGGGATATTTATCCCAAACCGCTTAATAAAATACAAGTGAAAAAATTGTGTCTTGTTTACGACAATATATTTCGTTTTTTTATTTATTTTTTCTGAAAAAGTAACTTGGGTACAATTTTTTATATTAAAGCCATTTTACAACACTACCCTATTTCTTGTACAACATACAGGATTTGGTTCCACAATTTTAATTGTGCAGTAAAATGCATAAACATCTGGAAAAACAGAACATGTTCAAACTCCAAACTTCGCAATAAGAAATCAAATGACTTGTTTACAAGTAACTGACAGTTTAAGTATTTTTATTTTCAGCTGGGTACCTACCCAATTTTTTACGGTCCGAGACAACTGTAATTATGCATAAGTTGTTTTTAATTTCGCTAAAATAACTGTCCTTGATAGAACCAAATCATATCCGGACAGGAGCCAAAAAAATTAAAGAAAAATACCGAAGTAAGGCCACGTGAAGAACTTAAGTCAGGTCAAGGTTTGAAACAACCTTGAATGAAACATGTTTCGGATTTCCTACACGTTTTTAGCTCACGAAAGATTTTTAATCCGCTTAAATCTTATAGCTACCTAATGTACATAAAAAAACCAAGATTAAATTGTTTCGTATCAAGTGATCTGAAAATGTCAGCTCGGAATGTTTAAATCACGACTTAACAAGGAAGGGAAGATAAAAACAAGTTTCGGGCAATTCATTCATCCGTTTGATATGCTAATGTGTCCGTTAGACACTAATCAGCTAATTATGGAAAGGAATTTAAGTGATTTACGAGTCACGGTTCGAAGCGATTTCATTTAGACCCAACCCAACGAGACACGGTTCAGTTAATAAGTTTAAAGTGGGACGATTTAATTAACTATATCTATGTAGAATTAGATATTAAATTCATGTATGTTACAGATCACTTTCAATTCAAGTTGTATGTAAATTGTATGTGTATATGTAGTACCTAGTACTAGTACAACATGATTGAGAAAGAATGTCTAGGCGACCTCCTCGAGATTTAATTTCAAAGAAATTATGTTGGTAACACCATTTCGTGTCTGACAGCTTAAGGTTATGTCTAAAACAAACCATTCGACGCTTTCAAGCCATTCTCCATTTCAGAATTAATTTTCAACAATAAATGTCTTGTTTCGAGACAAATATTTTTTATGTTTGAGTTTGAATTATTACTAAAAAGATAGTTTATGTTGGCGTTTAAAAAATACATAAGCTTAAATTATCAGATGTGATTATACGATATGATTGAAAAAGCAAACGAATAAACGTCATCGTGTTGCCACCTTTACATTGGAAGAAAATACATTAATAATTATATGGGGTTTTAATTATTTAATTTCTGTTTTATACGTGCGTCTTTCAATTTCAATGGCATATTCTATAAATATCAAATTCAAAAGCCGTTTTGCTTGATTGACTTTCCTTTCCATTCCACAAAAAGGGTTGGCAACTTAAATCAAGCATTTAATCTGTTAATTTGCATAAAGCGTCGACTTCTTATCATGGGAAGGAAGCAGCTATCGGTTTTATGGTCATGTTGGAAATTCTCGTCGTCTGTTCGGAAGCTGAAAATTACATGCAGATAACTTTGTTTATTTTATTTAAATATTTGCCCTTTTTTATTACGTACATGCAAATTTCTGATGTCATACATTTTATCAACATTTAAATAAATGACTCACAAAATATCTGATGCTTTTAGGAAAAAAAAATTACAATTACTGGTGTAGGTTGCAACGAATCGATTTGTTTATTGCCTTTACACAGAAATAAAGCTCAGACAAATAGAAGTGATTCAGTTTTATCTAGACATAACGAGAATGCCCACAATCTGAGAGATAAAGGATTACTGAAATCTTAGGAGAACCTGCAATTTCCTGTAAACACTTATTAGAACATACTTTGTACTGAATGCATTTACATGAACTGAAATTTGCAATGATTATGATCGAATTGTTTGCTTAATACTCGTCCTTAGCAATTACAGTTAAATATACGCTGTCTCAAGACGATTCTTAAAAATGAAAGCGGGTTATTTCTTTGGAACATGAATCACCGGAATACCCACACACATGAGCATAAAAATATACCGTACATACACAAGTGTAATGTCATTCACTTTATTTTTATGCAAGATACGTAAATAGTTTTCTTCTTGAATAGTTTATTTATGCCGAATGATGTGGGTGTTTAAAACAAGATTGAAATGTGCAGGTAACTCTTTCTAAGTGGTTCATTCAGACATCCAAGGAGATAACATTGAACATTTGAAGTAAAATATCTCACCAATTCGTAGCTTATTAACAAAATGTGTTTCCTTGTTTGCGGCCTATATGACTTCCCATTACAAGAAAGTTTACAGAAATCAGTCTGTAATACAGATTTATCTTTTATTACCCAGCGAATTATTACACAATACTAGTGAGAAAGTGTTGTTTACAACATGTTCTTACAAGTCGTGACCTATCTGTGAACCGCGGTTTGCAGGCTCCTCTCCTTTTTCTGTGAGAACCAATCAGATTTAACAAACCATCAAAGAGTTGGTTCTCTGTGCAGGTATATAAGAAGCCGAATTAAGTAAAATAAATTATAATATAACAATAACTAAATAATAAGTTATGAACCTTATCAAAATGTCCCGAGCCTGTGTAAGTAACCCAAACCCAAAATTTTCTTGTCAGACCGTTCATTCCAGCTTTCAATTAAAAAAACTAATGTGTTATGTGTGTGGCGTGTGACTTTACAATTCGTCAACACAGGAAGAAGATTACACCAATTACAGGAAAGGTGTACAGACAGTTTATTTTGGTTTCGAAATTGGACGTCAGGACAAATTTTTGGCCCCACGTATAAGTTGTGCACTTGTTAATATCTTTTACATACAAATTTAATTTTAATATTTAATAAAAACCTTGACATTTAAAGTGTTTATTTATAATGAACCAAACGTGGTAGAAACAAACTGCTTGCTTTGTGATTATCAGTAATCACACACCGTTGGAAATATAGCATTATAAGTCAAGAAAAAAATTAAAAATTAAAATTTATTGCACAGTGATTAAGGCATTATTTATTTGCAAGAAGTTTCTGAGGTCCTCAACATTATCGGCAGAAGAGAAGTGAAAGAGTATGAAATAACCTAAAAAGGCCTTATCACAACTTCATTCCATTTATTTATTAATAAGTAATTTAAATAAGAAGGTAATTAAGGAAACAGGACCGGATTAATGTTCTCAGAAGTATATATAATCGTCTACCAAATTACCCATTTAATTAGGTTGTAAGTAGACACGAGTTGTAATACATCTTCAAGAATGTCTTGCAAGCACTGAACGTTGATGATTTAATTTCCAATTTATTGGAATATTTTACAAAGGAAAAAAAGAATTTCGGTCCTTTAATTCCGGTTACTCAAGTTCAGAAACGGGTGGCCGAAGCTTTAAAAATTAGTGGACGAAAAGTTTGTAATGTCGCGAAGAAAAACGCAGAACCAGTGGCTAGTGTGAGTGTTCCTCAACAAACTATTATGAAAAGGCGATGCCTAAAAATGAAGGATTTATGTAAATCTGTGAAAATGGAAATTCGCAACACTGTTTATGAGATGTATGTGAACAAACAACATATTATACTCATTACACTTCTAGAAAAATTAAAAAATAAGGACATTTTTCCGTATAGTCGAACGAGTCTTCAAAGAGTCTTGCACGATATAGGATTTCATTTAAAAAATGATAATAATAGGCGAGCAATAAATGAAATCCTCATATTTTTTAGAAATTATATTAAATATCGAGAGGAAAAAAATGTATCAATTTGTTTATATGGATGAAACTTGGATATTTGCAAGAGGTGGCAATAAACGATCTTCGCAGGACGATAGTGTAAAATCGGTGCCAGTGAGGGAAAGCGTTACATAGTGGATCATGCAGGAAATAGTGACGGTTTTATAAATGGTGCTTCAGCCAATAATAATGCCGATTGCCATGATTCTATGAATTCGGAAAATTTCGTGAAGTGGCTGATGGAGCAACGTTTGGTAAATTTGCAAAACCTTGTATTGTATTAGATAATGCTCCATACCAGTCAGTGTTGTAAAATAAGGAACCGACCGCTTCTTGGAAAAAAGAAGAAATTCGTTCATGGTTACAATCGAAGGGAATTTGAAAAATATAATCGGCACATTGGCAGAGGCGGTTAGAGTCAGGAAAATATTCTTAATACGTAGAAAGAAGCATTGGCAACAGTAACACCTGAAATATGGGAGAAGACAATAAATCACAAGGACAAGGAGACAAGGAGATTTCCAAATAATGGGAATATGAGAAACAGTTGGATAAAGAATTGGAACCCAAGGTTATTATTGTTAATAATGACGACAATGACTAGCGAAGATAACTGTGAATTTCCGTAAAGAATGTCGACAAACTTTAAATTAGATATACCTCTTTTTCACCGTGACAATAATAATAGCAATAAATTTTAATTTTAATTTAATTTTAATTTCAAATAATAAATACCGTTACATACCACAAAACCATGGGCTTCCTACGCAACTCGATAAAATAAATAAATTATTTTGGTGTAATGTACGATTGCCCCAGCTGAAGTCGTTGCTGAAGACATTCGTTCCTGAGTTCAACCTTGTCTATCTACGTATATTAAATAGAGATAAAACGAGAGCTTAAGCCTTTGGATTTTGACGGGACTTATACGTCCCAGATTCATTTATCTGGATTTATATTTAACGTGTACAATAAAACACCCTTAAATCTTGTCGGGACTGTGGAATACAGTGTATGTAATTGGACGAATAAACTTGATACGAATTAAACCTCTTATGGGTATTTGTAGTGTAGTTGAATCATCAGGTATCATGGATAGTTTTGAATCTAAAGATGTGCAAAAGTTTAGCGTTTATAATTCACTGTGTGTTTGAATTTTAATTAATATTATTGTTAGTTCTTGTTAAATGTACCTTCGAACACATGGTAGAGTGCGTACAAGTTAACATTGTTAAAAGTTAAAAATTGTAAGAGCTAATCTATTTTAAGTACTTCAATGTCCCGTCAGATTTGAGCAACAAATTTTGCATTTTGTGGTAAGCATTGATTTTGACTTTTAGTTTAGTCTTTTTTGTTTTCAATAAAAGTTTTCAGTGCAAGAATTTCTTATAATCAATATGACTGGCGTTTCTTGGCGTTCTGTTAAATTTCTTAATGATGAAGAACTTCTAGATGCGGCTGAACAAACAATATTTGAGTTGGAAGAATTGCGTTTAGATAACAATTTTCAAACGGATGAAGATGCAAGCGAAGACGAGAATGATGCCAGCAATTTCGAAATTTTACAGAATAAGGATCAAAGGATAGAAGCAATTCAACTGGACGATGGTTCTTTAGAGAGTGAAGACGAACGGAGAGATAATTCAATAGACCTCCTGACTAATATTGAAACTGTATCAGATAAAACTAAACTACGAAAAAAAAACGGTCGAAAAAGAAAGGTGAGATTGATACAAATTGGAAGAAAAAAGAAATAAATCCCGTTATACCAACTTATTTTTTGCTAGAAGGGCCAGTAGAAGAGCACTTTTTACAATGCAAAAGTTACACCGATTATTTTTTGACAGTTTTAGGTTCTGCGACAATAGATGACATTATCTATCAAAGTAATTTGTATCCAACACAAAGAAATGTAACACTCAATCTAAAAGACCACGAATTACTTGGATTTATAGGCATCAATTTTTTATGGGGTACCATAAATTACTGGTCAACTATGGAACACGTCTTTAGTAAGACTCTGGTCAGGAATAGGTTCGAAAAAATTTTGTCATTTCTTCATGTCAATGATAATGCCAGCATTCCACAAGGAAATAAGGACAAAATTTATAAAATAAGACCCTTAGTAAAAACTTTGAATGAACGGTTTGATATGCTTTATAATGGAAGTAGAGAACTTTTAGTAGATGAGAGTATGATCTTATTCAAAGGTAGATCATCTCTCAAGCAATATAATCCTATGAAGCCAATCAAAAGAGGCTACAAACTTTGGTGTGTCGCTGATCAGAGTGGGTACATAAAAAAATTTGACATTTATCAAGAAAAAGACGAGGTAGCTGAAGAAAAGTTTGGTTCGTATGGCCTTGGAGAACGTGTTGTATTGACTCTAATAGAAAGTTATTGGGAACAAAACAGAAAGATCTATTTCGACAACTTCTTTACATCTGTTGATCTACTCCAGAAACTAAAGACTGAGCAAACATTGGCAAGTGGAACTGTTAGGAATAACAGAAAAGGTTATAAAAGCATACAGAGAGATGATTTTGACTACAGAATATCTAATATGGTCATTGGTGTCTTCAAGTGGTATGACAATAGATTTGTATATTTATTATCAAATTTTCATTCAACTTCAGAAACACAAATCAGAAGGACGGAAAACGCAAAAATATAAAGTGTCCCGAAATTATTCCAGATTATAATTCTCACATGGGCGGTGTTGATCATGCAGACAGGTTACGCCAGGCTTTCTGTGTTGATCGCCGTTCAAGAAAGTGGTGGAATCGATTATTTTTTGGACTGCTCGATATAGCTTTTGTAAATAGCTATGTTGTTTACAAAACAAATAAATCTGGAAGAAAATGTTTCATTATTAGGGTTCAGACTTGGTGTTAGTATACTTATTCAGCAAGTTTTACAAAGGGACGTTTTTCTGCTACTGATCGTTCTGGCGCAAAGTCAAATTCAAGAGTTAGGTCAACGGCGAGCGCTTCTAATTTCTCCCACAAAAGAAGGAAATATAATTACAGTGTGTCCCAAATCATGTTAGGTTGGGAAATAGAGGTGTTCACTGGGCCGTTTTCACCAAGGAGCGAAGACGGTGTGAGCAATGTTCAGCTTTGGCCATTGAATCCCGGCCTCACTCAAAGTGTTTAGCATGTAATGTGTATTTGTGTATAAACGAAAAAAAGAACTGTTTTTTTGAAATATTATGATATTGCTGAATAAAAATTGATACTTAGCTAAGTTCTTTTCATGACTTAAATCTGAAGGTTTTAGTATCGATGTGACTTAGAGGTTCCCACCCACCCCATCCCATCTGAGGGTGACAAAAATTAAGAAAAAAATAAAACAATATATTAAGACCATAAATAACCAAAACATATAAAAATATAAGAAATATTTAAATTTTTCTTATCTTGGGACACAAAGGGTTAAGGCGGTACGCAAGGCTGCCCGGCTTAGAAATTGTGTGACACAGAAAGAGACCGGCAATATGAATCGTGTGTCTTCTCAACACAAGGATTTTATGATTTAGACGCATATCCAAATGGAACGAACTGTACATTGGATGATTTAAAACGTTAAGTTATGTGTACTGAATGTGAAATTGAGGGTAAATGCGCAGGAACATTTGCTTCTGATTAAAGATATAGAAGGGTGATTTATTTTTCGCAGTTAAACGAACAGTTTTGGTGAGGATTAAGGTTTGTCAAAAATACACAACGAAAAAGTTTATTTGTACGTAGTTATTACTCTTTGTTTACGAAGTATCTGTGTTTTTGATAATAGCTTCGTTCCTATACATCTATCTAAAATCAAAGAATTTTATCAATAACATACTTTATTCAAAATAATTCAAGTGCAAGTAACAAATTAAAAACTGAAACTCTATATATATTCATCTTTATTATTTTTTTTTAAACGTAGATAAATATTAGATTTAAGGATGACTCTGAGGACAGTTAATTCTCTATTTACGTCACAATATTTATTTGACTGTCACAGCCCGTGCTCGTAGACAGACATTAAATAAGATTTTAAGTTGAAGCGAATGGTAAAAGTTAGGGGATCTGAGTTTCTTCTCAGAATAAAAGGAAAAGTTTCTAGTTGTACGTTATTAAAATCGATTTCTATTAGGGAGCAACTTACTAACATATCTTGAATATGGGAGAGTTCCGTTTTAATAAAGCTGCTCTATATTAACTTGCTTGTGTGCTTTCATCGTATGCAATTTTTCATTAGAAAAACAAAGCGAAAAGTATCTTCTAGAATCAAAATAAACATGCTGCATGAAATTTTTTAAGAAGCAAAGCGACTACAATTTTTGGCACCACAATAGAGATACAAATTATACAGATTAGAATATAATTTGCTTGAGCCTTTTGCTTTTGCCTCTTTGCTTGGTAGGGCCGTGGCCACAACACCCCCTAATTGTTTCGCCATTGAAAATATCTTTGGGCTTTCTCTAATTTAATTAAGAATTTCTTGAAACTTTTGTATAGAAATTCTGAGAATTTTTCATTTATGTAGAACCTTCTACGTTTGTTTTTTTTAAGATATGGCGCTAATTGTAAAAAGTAGTTATCATATCAAAATAGGTTGTACTAAGAACCTTATTTTTCATTTTTCTTCGTTTCTTTGAATTCTGCCACAAAACTAGAAATAGAATTCAATAAGAATACATGACTTCCTCTTTCATCAAGTTTGATTTCTCTTCAAGACGTTATGTAATCATCCATCGAATACTTTCATTTGTATTTTTATGAAGCGACGTTGTCTTACGTCCTTTCATTGATCCATTCTGTCCACTCCTCCATCCATTCAACATTAATTTGAAACTTCTTTTATCGATTAATACATTTGAGCTTTGATGATGAGTACTTTCGTGATTGTAACTTATTTATTAATCGATGTTATGTTGTCTGACGTAGATTATAAAAGTACAGTGTGTCTGTAAAAGATTGTCGTCCCTCCTTAAGTTGAATTATTGCATTCCACTTGAAATTATACTTTAAAAAAGGTAACTAATGTGAATGTTAAATGTTTCAGGTGGAAGAGTGTTTTTGGTTCACTCAAGGCCTGCATTTGAGTTATTCACTTCTTGGTAAAGTATAAAGGTCATGGAAATGATTAAAAATGCAAATTACACACTAGACAGTCGCAAATATTTTAATTAACGAAATCAAAAACTAATACCTACCGTATTCGTGTGAACAAAACCAATCAAGGTTGAAGTGATAAGACACAGAGCACACCTCGTTTTTATCATTGTGTACACAAAAGTTTACACACACGTTCCACACAAAAGTTTGATCGGTAGGTGTATTTTTTTAGTTTGTCACCTTAGCACACATTGCTCACAATTATTTTAAGCGCATTTTTATGTTGCCAAGGGTACAGAAAAAAAGTTATTAAATAAAAAAATTCAAAGAATTAACTTGGCGCCACGCTAGTAAATTGATTCGCTCAGTAATTCGCGCACTTAATTACAATGTCTCATTAGAAGATTGTTGCGATTATTTCCCGTATAATTTAAAACGGTGTAATTTATTGTTACAACAACTGTAATACACAATTAAAAGTTAACGCCTTCGTATTACGTTCTGCATGCCAACTTAATTTTTACTTCGACTAATCACGACGGGTTACCGTGAATGACTGACTGTACGAATTTAACTTTTGATAAAGGCGGGAGTGACGTATGATATGGAATTGGCATTAAAGTATGTAGTAAAAATTCCCAGCCATTAATTCAAACCTCGATGGGAATACGTGCTGATAATTTCCCCGCACGACTCATTAACAGTCGTGTAAAGTAATTGTCGTAAAAAGTAAACAGACAAGCGCATATGGGACTGGGTATCTGAAAAATAAAACCTGTTTTAGCACTAAATAAATCCCCCCACCAAACTACTGTATCTTTTGCATATTTTTTGTACAAAACTATTCATAAGGTAAACAATTTCGAGTTCGAACCAGAGGCGTTGATGTGTCACATGTTAACTATTCATAGACCACTTATTGTTAGGAAGAATCCAACACTTATTTTGATTAATTCCATCTGGTTTGTTTCCTGCTATACATTATTGAGTAATAAATTCGATTTGACCTGGCGATTTAATCTTTAATGTGTGTACCTACTCGAACCGCGAACCATTATGAAATAATGCTTTTCGAATATGTGTGTAGGTATGTTTCATTACCAGACAGTGATTTTAAATTTTAATGTAATCCATAGTCTAATGTGACTTCGCTAAATATACTAGCGTGACACACTGTGTGTATTTATAAGTTTGCTTCGGAAACTCGCGGTTCATGCTTCTACATTGTAGGTCAAGGTCATTACTGTGGCTCCTGAACGTGACCAAGGTTTGTAATTATAATTATGGAACGTTAGAAGCAGATCTGATGTCAAGTTGGATCTTTTTTTCCAGATTAGAAGACATACCTAATGTATTATGTATGTTCTACGTTATAAATAATTATGAATGATTTTTTAACATCCGTCGTCGCCAGCTTCTCGGTTGCAAAACAAAAAGTCATATTAGTACTTTCAGTTTGGTTACAGTTAGGTCAACATCAAGATAGATATTGAAATATTTAATTTGTATCGAGATATTCGTAGGAGAACGCAAGGACCAGTCAACCTCCGTTCAAATGGTCGACTTTCTTTCAATCAATTTTAACTGAACTGTTTGGAAAAAAATAGTTTGATGACATTTTATATTTTGCCCAAGGCATGTGTAGTTGACTTCCTAATGAATGAAAGTTTAATAAAATGAAGCCACTAAGATCTCCTAACTATGAAGAAACCAAGTATCACCTTAACCACCGTTTAGTTTTCTATGCAACTTCCTTCAGTACTATTTCCATGTTTTTCCAATTGCCCGATGCCCTCAAAAAAATTCGGCAACTCTGCAATATATTGTTCAAAAGCTTCACAAGATGCTCTCCTCTGAGATGCTACTAGGTAGATGCCTTAATTCTATGAACCCATATTATGTAACAGCAAACTTATTGGAGTTTCTTGGCATAAAACTAAATTAAAAAACTAGTCTTCGTGAAACGTAGTAGGCAGTTTTTATTGTTCTCATGTCGGTACGTTAACAGATACTGCCCTTTTTCTGTTTTACGTAAAAGATTACGTGTTTATTCAAAAATGCCTTGCAACCTCTTTCCTCTTAATCTGTCTTTAATAAGAAAGAACTAAACAAAAAATTAAATTGTACGGGAAGCTAGTTTTTGGAGGCATATTTTGGGCAGAGTCGGATTAGGACAATTGAGCGCCCTAGGCTGATAACAATTTGGTGCCTATACAGGATGACATTGATGCAAAGTACTACACGATAGAGGACTATAAAATAATAAAAAAGGTTTTATAATGTATGATTGCTTTTTGTTTTCCATGTTAATGTTTGAAAAAAAAATTTAGAAAATTTATTTCTCTCCAATATCTCATAACAAAAAAATCGCTACTTGATCGACATGAGCTTTAAAAACAATAACAAAGAAAAACAATGGTACTTCGCTCTAAGGAATGTGTTAAATTGATAGCCTTGTTCTTGGATACACTTTTCATCTTCGTGTTAACGATTGATTGCAGCTTTGAGTATGCTTGGATTATTACGGAATCTATCAGCAGACTCTATAATTCTGTTCCATAATTGCTTTTCACCACTCTTCACTCTTCATTTTTCATAAACTCTCCAAAATGAAAAATCGAGAGGATTAAAGTTGGGACTACGAGCTGGCCATATTGTAAGGCCCCCACGACCAATCCATCTATTTCTAAATCTTCTTTGCAAAAATTCTCTTGCTTTTCGAGAAAGTGAACTGACGTCCCGTCATGCATGTAGTACATTCTTTGAATAATGTTCAGTGGCACATTATCTAATAAAGTGTTTAGTTCATTTTTCAAAAAAAAATCGATAGAGTTTACCTGCCAATCAATTGGGCAATCGAAATAGACCAATTAGGTAATTGTCGATTATACTTGCCCACACATTAATAGAAAACCCATACTGGTGGTTCCGTATTATGGTTTGATGACGGTTTTCTTCACTCTAATAATGCATATTATGAAGGTTTAAAATACAATCGTGACTAAAACCTGCTTCATCGGTGAATTAATGAAAGAAAATTTTGCCCTTGATTTCGCAACCACTCGCAATATTGCACATGGGGTAAATAATCCTGTTCTAATAGGTGATGAATCTTTTTTGGAAATGAAAAGGGGATGAAGAAGCTGTTCTTTGAGGATTTGTCTAACTGATTCACTAACATTCCGTGTAGCTGAACTTATTTTTCTGGTGCTTATTCTTTGATTATCTTCTATTTGCAAAGCAGCTTCTTCGTTTTCAATAGTACGATGAGTTCTGGTAATCCCACTATTAACTTTCGCTTCTTTGAACATTAGGAACATGTCTTAATGGATATTTTTCTCGATAGATACGTTGAGCTTTGGAAGAATTTCATCGAGCTTCGCCATAACACATAATCATGTCCCTGTTTTCTTCAAATGTGTAGAGAACCATTTTTAAAAGCAATTTCTGAAGTATCTTCGAAAAACTTAAAATCCTCCATTTTGAAAATCTTCAATATTAAAAAAAAAATTGAATCTAGTAGGTGGATGCTTACAAATATTAAGAACTAAAATTATTATTGAATTAACAAATATTTTTAAATTATAGTGCGTAGTTAGGTATTTATATGAAAAACGTTACCTTCTGAAAATATTTCCCAGCAACTTAATGTTTTGAGATTTTCGAAATTGAGAATTTTCAGTCGTTGAAGATATTTCAGAAATGAATGAAGAAGATAGAACAGATTTTTTTTGCAAATTTTCTTGTAATTTAACCGCTTTTGTATCTTTTATAGTTTATAGTTCCCTACGGTGCACCTTCAATTAGTTGTAACCCTGTATAGGTATAGTCGGAATGTATATGCTAGAAATTAATTTTAATCGAAAGAAAAGTAAATAATTTAACTGATATATGTATAATGGATGCGGGCGCCTATTTCCTATAGGGCGTTCTAGTTTTAGCCTACTCAGTTTAGGTAAGGATATCCGATGGGTCACCAAGAGAAATTTTGGGCCCCTCACGTAAGTTATGGTAGTTGTCGCTTAACTTTAGAAGGGTCGATGCTGGATGACCGAAAGACAATGCTTTTTGCAATTCTTATGTCTATTTTGGATCTCCGATAGGTAAGAATTTCCAATAGGTAACCAAGACAAACCTTGGATCTCTCACGTAAGTTATAGTAGTTGTCATTCAACTTTAGAAGGGTGAATGCTGGATGACCGAAAAGCAATGTTTGTTGCATCTGTTAGGTCTATTTTAGATTTCCGATAGGTAATCAAGACACACTTTAAAAAGGTGGATGCTGGTTGACCGAAAGGCAATTCTTAGGTCTGTTTTGGATTTCCGATAGGTAACCAAGACATACTTTGGGCCCCTGTAAGTTGTGGTAGTTGTCGCTTAACTTTAGAAGGGTGGATGCTGGATGACTGAAAGACAATGCCTTTTGCAATTCGCAGAAGCTGGACAGAACCTACCAACTATTATGCAATTCCTATTTTTGTTTAATTGGCAATTCACGCTTCCTAAAACGAAAAGATGATCGCAATAGCGTCATTTACTCAATTATTGTTTCAACGACGATCGCAATTCCATTTAATTACCCATTCCTATATAGCTTCCACAAGAAACTATATTAACAATAATATTCTATATGTTGTAATGATGGGAGACTACATTTGGGGTTTAATTTGCAATTACTTGTTAATTTAAGTTTACTCTTGTAATCTTTGAATTAATTATTTGTTAATAGAATTTTGTTTTTCTTTCGTGTATAGTTCAAATTAAACCTTTCTCTCTTATTAAAATTTTGAAAAAGGCATTCTTTTCTCTGTTTTGCGGTCCTACCGACACAATGAGGGAATTTCTTTGCCTAGTTTTATTTAATGAAGCCTTAACATCAATAAATTTAAATTAAGCACGAGCTTGATTAAATTTTGGTACATAGTGATTATTTGCTGGACTTTGTTTGCTTTGTGAGCGACAAATTGTTCTGCAGCAACAAATTCTTTTTGCAAAGAAGAATGTGGGCGTTTTTCCTCCAGAGCAATTTTTAAACTTTGATTAATGTTTCCATAGACATTTCCATTTTTATATTAGACCCCCTCGGCATATACTTAATAAGTAAAACTCCTTCAGCATCCCAGAATGCTGTTGCCATATTTTTTTTTTTGCAAGAAATTGTTTTTTGTCCTGCTTTGATGGTTTTCATGCATGATTTCCCGTTTAGTGGAAAGATTCCCGGTGATAATTTGAAAAAGAAAGTTCCTGTCTCGTTTCGACGCGTCCAAAGTTTCCTGAGCAATTTCTTTTCTGACTAGTTTTGGCTCAGGTGTAAACAATCCGGGAATCACACCTTCTTGATACACAAATCGCCATGCAGATAAACAGACCTCATTGACAATAACACAGACTCTGCGATGTTTCTTCTTAATTGCACTCATTTTATTAACAAATAAACCTTCGCAAATCTTTATAAACTGCATAGATTAAACATAACTTATCACATGTACTTCTAAATGTCACACTTTTTAATAATTGATTTGACATCGTCGTTCTTTTCTATCATGGCTTGGCAAATAATATTAAAAATACGCCATTGTATATTTGAGTGTCCAAATTAAGCCAAATCATTTACGGAGAAGCGCCTGAATATAGTGAAAATTTTTATAATGTTATTGACTACTAATTCGTTGATGAATGAATGCATAATACCAAAAAAAAGTTTGGGTAGATAGGGTTTTGGAGATGAGGTCTTTTTTCTTGATGAAAACTTGACTGAAATAAAATTTTAAAAATTCTTGCAATTTGAGCTGGTTCCATTATTTTTACCTTTTCCCTGATTCGCAATAGACTTATAAAAACAAATTTTAAACGATTTTAACATTTCATGAAATTCTAACTAACTAAAAATGTATATTTATTAAAAATTACGCGTATTTTTGCTTACATGGCCAGCCGAAACTTATTACACATTTAACTTTCAAGTATTTTAATGAAACCTTCAAGCTCCAAAATATACAATACGGCTTTATATCGTTCCAGTAATCAAGAAATAAATCATTCTAATTTCATTCGTTTTTTTTTCAAACTTCGAAGGTGAACTATGAATAAAGATAAATGCAGCCTTGTTTTCTCTTTAGATTTTAATTAATAGACCGTAACTGTCTGGCAATTAACAAGAAGTGGAATTTAATAAAAAAAAAAACAGTCACAAAAAAGTGTTTTTAAAATTCCTTTTGGCGTCTTGTAAACTTTGATGTAATAGAGCAAAATAGTGCACAATTCATAAAGAAAAAAAATATTAAATACCTATACATTTTTATTAAAGTTAAGATTTAATGGACAAAGGAAAGAATTTTAAGAAGAACTATTACCTTGTGCACTGAAGTAAAACAAACATAAAAGCATTAAAATCACTCAAACTCAATTTATGTCTTACCAGTACCATTATCAGCTAATAACAACTTCGATACGCGGACATAAAATGGAAGATTATGTTCTAGGGCATTAAAGGTTACTATAGTTTCAGCCAGGTTAATACAATACAAACACAAAGTTGACATTTTTCACCTAAATTTATTTTCATTTACAATGAAAGAACAATCATTAAAAGTCAGTAATGGAAACACTTTTCCCATCTAATTGTAAGGTTGCGGTATTTGATATTGAAGACTCTCCAGCTAGAAGTTTCGCGACTTTATTTTTGGATGCGATACTGTTTTCTAATTATCCTTCCACAACACTTGCTACTCCTCCAGCCGCCATGTCTCGTTAATGTAGTCATACCAGCCCCTGCATCTGCTAGTAAGGTGGCTGACGTTCTTCGCAAGCAATGGCCTGTGTAAATACACAGGTCGTGTCGGCATCTTTCAAATTTAAATATATTGGCATAGGTACATTTTGAAAGATTCCAAATGTACTTTTTCCAATAGCCTGAGCATAGCAGCGGCCGTTTCTATAATTTACAAAATACCTCCGTAACACACAGCATTGTGACCTCAATGATCCATATTTTCTTATTAGCTTCAAAGAATTCATTGTTTCTTCATCAATAATAATATGTTTCTTGTTTGTTTTCGTTTCGGGTATGGGCCGTCCTTGAGTTTTGAATCATCCAAGGCCTTAGAACTTGATTGAATCTGCAAAGAAATAGAAGAGGAGTTTCAACGAGAAGATTAGGCCGAAGATTTCACATATCTCATATGACAATCAAGGGGGAAATTAACAGAAATCATTTGAAATTTAGAAAGCGACAAAAGTGTATAAAATAGACGGTTGGAGAGGAGCCTAAGGTACCGCAAATATTTAAGACGAGTACATTGCAGAGACAATGCCACGATAATTTTGGACAACGAAAAATATTTTACATTATCCAACTGCAAAATAAAAGGAAACGAAGACTTTTATACAGACAACATTGAGGACGTTCCTAATGATGTAAGATATAAGAAAAAAGCGAAAAACGAGGGCAAGATATTAGTGTGGTGCGCCATTTCGGAAATTTCAAAAGCTTACGTTGAGCGAATTAGGGGTAAAGCTGTAAATGCAGACATTTATATTAGAAGATGCCTTCCTAAATTGGGACATTTTATTCAAACACATCATGTTCATGATAATATTATGTTCTGGCCGGATCTGGCATTGGCCATTATGCAAGAATAACCCAAGATTGGTTACGGCAACAAAATATCCCATGTGTATCTAGAGAGGATAACCCTCCGAATGTTCCCCAGGCCCGTTCTAAAGAAGAGTTTTGGGCTTTACTTGGTAGAAGAAATGTTTACGACAGTGGGTGGGAAGCCCAAAATGAAGAAGAGCTACAACGAAAGTTCTACCAAAAGATTCGAGTGTTTAACCCACTTACTGTCCAAAGGCTAATGAGAGGCATTCGCATTAAATTGCGAACCATTGAAACCCATGGTCCTTTAGCTGCTATGTAATATTATTATTATTCACAATCTTGGTTTCCGGGTTGGGAACCGTGTTGATTCTTCGTCTTGCCGACGTTTCGTTATTATTGTATTATTATTATACACTTCACAGCTAACGCCAATTAAGGTGCATGTCTCTAAAATCAAATTGTCTGCCTACTGAAAAATTATTTAAAATAGTCAGTGGCTATATTTTTTATTTCATTAATGGAACAAACACTAATGTCAACCTTGTCCGATATTTCGTTAAGAAGAAGAAGATATAAATTGGTGATCGTTTTACTACGGTACGGGATTTAGGACACTTTAGGACATGATTTGATCTGGTACTCTAAAATTAATTTGTAATTCTTCTTGGATCACATTATTAAGTAGCTTGTGCACATTGACTAATGCGGAAATAATTCTCCTGGTCTCTAAACTATCATAATTGAAACATTATAGTTGGTAGATAAAGGGAAAATACCAGTCCCCTTAAAGATCATGTATTTTAAAAACCTTTTTTGAATATTTTCCAGCAGATTTTTCTGATAACTGTAATATGGAAACCATACCAAGGAGGCGTACTCAAGGACTGATCTCACCATTCCGAAATACAATGTTTCAAGGGCCTTAAGATTAGTAAAACCACGACAAGTACGAATTATGAATCCTAACATTTTTAGACCTCTGGTAATAGTCTGCCTAATATGTCACTCAAAAGTGAATTTACAAT
Source organism: Serrognathus titanus (assembly GCA_039766575.1). Classification (NCBI taxonomy): domain Eukaryota; kingdom Metazoa; phylum Arthropoda; class Insecta; order Coleoptera; family Lucanidae; genus Serrognathus; species Serrognathus titanus. The sequence goes on from CM077911.1 coordinate 6,791,937, forward strand.
CAAATGACACCCCTAAATCCTTGAAACTAGATACCCTTTTCACTGAGGTTGACATGAGTTGATAGTCGAATAGAACCACGTTCCTTCTACTGGTATATGAGACTATATTACATTTATTTACATTGATTCTTAGTTTATTATGTTTGCGCCATTGTTCAAACCGGTCAAGTTGGTCTTGTAAGAATTGATAGTCACTTCTATTCTCTATGGATTTAAATATTTTTGCATCATCAGAGAACAATAAATATCGCTAGTGATTGCATCAGGTAAACAGTTAACAAAAATCAAAAACAACAAGGGGCCGAGATTTGAACCCTGTGGTATATAGTACATAAGGAGACGATTGAAAATTGTTAATGGCTACAAATGATTGCCTATTCCTCAAATAGCACTCCATTAATGCGACTAACTTTTGAGGAAACCCCAATGTTAACAATTTCCGAAGGAGAATTTCGTGATCTACGCAGTTGCTTTTTCAAAGTCTGTATATATGACATCAACTTGCCCTACTTTGTCCAAATGTTTGGCTACAAACTGGGAGAAATGACATAAGTTACTAACCGTAGATCTACCTGCTCTAAATCCATGCTGACGGGGACTAATAAGATTCTTAACAGCCGAATAAATTTCAAACATTTTTGGAGAATTGTTAAGAATTGCTACTGAATGATAATTACTAATATTAGACATGTTTTTTTATGAATAGGAATGATTTTCGACTGTTTCCAAATGTCCGCAAAGGTTGCAGTTTTCAGGCACAAATTAAAAATTAGGCATAATGGATTTCCCAATACTGCAGCACAATCTCTTACAAAGAAATATGGGAGATCATCACGACCGGCAGTAAAATTGTTTTTTAATTTTTTACATGCTGTGGAAACTTCTTCTTTAGTAACATTATCCAGATTGCAGTTGTTAAGCATATGATAATCATATGAATTTTTTGTCTCGTTATGCTCATGCAGGCTCTCCGAGATATTAAAGACTCTGTTAAAATAAATAGCAAAACCCTCAACTATTTCTGCATTTCCTCCAAGACTCTGAGAACCGTCAAATATTTCGGATGGCAAAGTGCCTCTGTTTGTTTTCATATTAATAAGTTTCTTAAGTGTAAATTTAAATAAAACAATTACAGTTTGTATTATTTGAAAAAAAATTCCCAAAACTTTTGTTAAGTATGTATTAATAGAAGTGTGTAGATGATTATAATATATGTAAGATTAAAAGCGACTGAAAGGAAACCAAATTAATTATGCAATTCAATCTAATTCTAAAATACATCTACATTTATGACGGGGCATGAATTTTGCTGACATAGCCACTCTTAATGATCTATTATTTCCTGTTTTTGCTTTATTAAAGTTATATTTAATTCTAAATATATTCTGAACTTTATACTTTATGCAAGGGTGTACGAAACAATAAATTAAATATACATAAGGATTATTTAAAAAAGGTAGAGAAACAACTACGTGTGTCTCGTAAGGCACATGAGAATCAGAATTAGATGCGCGATAATTTACGTATATTTACATATTTATGAGTAAGCAGTTCGTCTTTTTTTTCCTCAAAATAGAGAGGGATAGACTGATGTTTTGAATTTTGCCATGGTCTTTCATATGTACTTAAATATTTATAAGGATGTTCTGGTCATCATAAGATACCGTTTTGAACATAAGTTAACGTAAAGATATATACCGTATAGAAAGTGAGGAACCAGTTCAAGAAATAATAAAACAAAGAATGGAGCAAGGAATCATCCTAATTTTAAAAGTAGTATAGATTTACACATACGTCTATTTGTGTAAACAACACAAACAGTTTTGATCAATTGCCAAATTTGAATTAGGTGTGCCTGAATAACGTTTCATCGTTCAGTGAACGTTCTATCAGTGGGTAGGCAATCAATGTAGCAGTTCTTGACAGTGTAACATATTGCTTAAGGGGCAGCCTTGCAATTATAACTCAATATTAATATCCTAACGTGCAGTGTTGCCAATTCGTGGAAATTCTTCGATTCATGGTAATTTTTAAAGGTTTTGTGGAATTGTTTAAAATTAAGAAAATTTCGCATGCTTTAAATAAGAAAAAAAGGAATTAATTCTATTTAAATTTTTTGGAGCTTTGGAAGATATTTACTTTTATCCTCAGGGCGAAAATTCGTAAACTTATCGAACAGAAGACATTTTCTCTCAAAAGTAAAATATCAATAAATTATTTATTAGTCAGGTTACTCCTTAAGAAAAAAAAATTAACTGTATTTGTTTTGAGTGGAAATAATTAATTATAAATAAAGTAAAATTATTCATTTTAATTGCTAATACTGACACTAAATAGTAATCAAATATGTAAAATAAATTTCCACGAATCAATTAAATGTGGCGTAGACGACCAATACTAAAGTATCATTAAAATTTAATATCCAATTTAAAATTATAATTTTGTTGCATAGCTGTAAATTAATGAATTGAATAAAGGTATCAGAGCGAAACGAATGATGTTTCCAGATGCCTTCATTAGAAAAACATGAGCTGCAGCAGTTTTGTAAACCTACTTTTAACGATTAACTATCGAGACAGATTAATCCAATTCGCTATTATAATTACAAAGATTGAGGATTTAAAGCAGAAAATTGCGGGTTACCGTTAACTATGCGTGGTAAAAGCTTCAGTTTTTCTGTTAATAAGAGAATTGAGTGTAAACTATTTTAATTAAGATGTAAATCAAGTGAGATGAAATGTAATATTATTTACGCACTAACGTACATACAACGTTCTAATGATGGTGAGTGGAAAGTAATTAATCAATAATCACGTAAGAAAAAGTTCTGCCATTTTTTTCAGCTTATTAAGTTTTATCCAATGATTAAAGCGCAAAATATTTATATAGAGTGTTTCGTAATTTCATGAAAATAAATTAAACATTGAAAATTTGCACGAAAATAAATAGAATGAACCATTTTTGGTTGAACAAAGTGTTATTAAATTTTCGAGAAAATAAATAATTTCGTCGTTTGAACGTCTCTGGTTTAAGTTTATGATGTTTACGAAGAATTTGAGTGATGTAACTTATTGTTAGTCATCGCCGGCCAGGCCGGGTAGTTTGAAGGTGTACATTGAGGTGGTTGCATGTAAATTTACTGAAAAAAAAGGCAGAATTTACAAATAGTGAAATTGTTGACATGATTCTAGTGTACGGTGAAAGTGGGCAAAACGTATTAGCGGCAAGGCGTTTGTATGTACAGCATTTTCTAAACCGACATTTGCCAACCAGTGCCACATTTCTCTCTGTTGTGCAAAGAGCGAGGGATACTGGAACTTTAAGGGCACATTGCGGAAGAGGTAGAGGACGGCAGCGTCCACAACGCATCCTAAACAGAGAAGAAGAAATACTACAACTTATCGAGGAACATCCTTCGTTAAGTGTACGTGATATTTCAAGACAAACGCGTTTATTGTCCTCCGTTGTTTGGCGCATTCTTCGCGAACAACAATTACATTCGTACCATGTTCAAAGAGTTCAGGCTTTGCTACCAGCTGACTATGCTCTACGCATACGATTTTGTCGTTGGTTACTGCATAAACAACAGGCAAATGCGAATTTTGTTCATAATGTCCTGTTTACCGACGAAGCTATTTTTACCAGAGATGGGATGTGCAATTTTCGCAACATACATTTGTGGGCTGAGGAAAACCCTCACGCAATTCGTCGCGGCCATTTCCAACAACGGTTTTCCGTTAACGTGTGGGCAGGTATTCTAAACGGCAATTTAATCGGCCCGTTCATCTTACCGAACCGTTTAGATGGTCTCCAGTACTTAAATTTTCTACGAACTAACCTACCGGAACTTCTAGAGAATGTGAACTTAAATCTTAGAGCAACGATGTGGTTTATGCACGATGGGGCTCCACCTCATTTTCGACGAGAAGTACGTGCTCACCTCGACGAAATTTTTCCTGGTAGATGGATTGGAAGAAACGGGTCGATTAGGTGGCTTGCACGTTCACCTGATTTAAATCCGCTAGATTATTATCTGTGGGGACACGTAGAAGCGTTGGTATACGAAGAAGAAATCAACACGTTCCAAGAATTGAACGATCGTATTAACACCTCATTTCTCTCTGTTCGACAACAAAACATGCTTCATATCGTTTGTGAATCATTACTTCGCCGGTCAGATTTGTGTTTACGAGCGGCCGAGGGAAGGAATTTTGAACACTTATTGTGACTCAGCCGGCACTGAGCCAGAGATTCTAAACATTTGTCAATGCGTTATCAGTTGAGGGTAAGTTTTATTTTGTTTTTATTTCCGTTTTTATTTAGATGCATTTATGCACACATCTCATGTCCGACACGCCGTTATTTTTTTTTTTTCGAAGTTGCCAAACACCCTGTATATTCATATTTACAAAACAATTAAAATTAGGAATTGTTAATACAAAGATTTGAATTATTTTCGTGTTGTAGTGATTTATTTGTTTAGCAGGTGTTCAAAGTGGTAAATATTTTGGAATACGAAGCCCAACCTGATCACGTCAATTCTGTTTAAAGGTCAAGTTTACGCCCGACGTCGCGCGTACCAATCATAAAGTTATAAAACACTTTTCTGACTGTATTTATTTTGTTCATCTGGTGCTCTTTCTTGATCAGGTACGTGTCGTCAGTTTGGGACTAATTTTTAACTAATTATTGCTGAAAAACTAATACACAGAATCACCCTGTATGCATGTGTGCTTGCATTTGTTAACCTAAACAGTTTATTTTCTGAATGCTGTGAACGTATGTGTGAACGTCGAGTATAATTATGTAGTAAACGGTTTTTGTAATGCAATACTGAGGGGTGATTTTTAATATCTACGCTTATGGAGCCAATAAGGGTTTTAGGACCATTCTCCCCACACGATGACTTCGTATTTTCAAATAGATTCCACTAAAGGGTGATGTACCGTTATCTTTTATCGATCTCACATATATTTCTATATATACTGCAGAAACGTTTACTAAAATATATCCAAATATTTACTGATAAATATTGTGAATCTAGTTTAGATTTTTTGCGCTTAATATATTTAACGTTCCAGCAGTTTCTTTCTTATACACACGCAAGTTGTAATAAATTATAACTGTAGGCTCGACACTGTATCTCATTTGCGCACCAACACACCCAACATCAAATATAGGCCAAACCCGCAAGAGCATTGTGTGGCGTAGATCGATTCAACGTCCAGCCATTTATGTACGCACGTGTGCACGAAGTCGCTTCTTCAGACAGTTTAAACTCAGTAAAAGATTCCTCTTGATTTTTCTGTGAGCAAACACTCAAATATATATGGGGACTCATAAGATATGGAAAAGATTGAAAGGGTAGCTAGGGAAGACCAAAATAAAGCTTTTTTCTTAGTTCGCTTTTGACCGAAAACCAATAATAAGAAAGTGACAGCCTTTTAATATCTTATAAATTTACAGTCACTTATTGACTACCGTTGAAATGAATAAGGAAGAATTAGAAATAATATAACAGTTTGCTGTTACTTTAATTGTAATATGAACTTAATTGTCACTGTGGGAATAAACTGGTACTTAAAGTTAACTTGTGATTGAGAAACTGGGCCTTAAAGATAAACTTACGAGGGGTCGTTTTTGTATTCCCGCACTAGCAGTTTTCAATTTTAATGCAATTTTACATTATATTTGTTTATTGTTTATTGTTTGGTAATGAGTACACTACAGGAAAACCCCAAATAGTACCATACAAGTAAGCGGATTAATTAATTTATAACACGGACACAGAAGATAATATTAACTATTAACTAAGGTAAGTTACTAGCAAATTGAATATAATAAACAGTACTAGCAAATTTTATAATAAGATTAAATTAACATTTAAATTTATTTGGAAACAAATGTACACGACAAACAGTAAGAAATTAATCTTGACTTAATCTTTCAATGCTAACAAATTTTTGAATTTTTTTAGGTTTGTGTTACAAGTGTCAATTTCTTCAGAAATTGAATTAAAATTATTACATAATCGAGAGAAAGTATTGTGTTGGCCATACGTCGTTCTATGAACAGGAACATGCAGTAGTACTTAAGATCTGATATTATAGGTCGGAACATGCAGTTTCAAATCTGCTAGTATATCTGAAAAATCGATTAAATTATTTAAGATCTTAAAGCAGAAAATTGGTTCGTGGTTCAATCTTCTTCTTTCAAGAGATTTACGGCTAAATTTATTTAACTTTTCTGTCAATTTAGTTCTTGGTAGACAGTATTATTTTAAAATAACACAAAACTCAAAAATTTCCTTTGTTCATGTTCAATTCGCAAAACATGACATGCATAACGAGGACACCAAATCTCACAATTATATTCTAATAAACTACGTACAAGCGAATTGAATAAATACAGAAGGCATAAGGGATTATTGAAATCTCTGCATTGCCTTTTAAGGAATCCGGACATTCTAAACGCCTTTGCTATAATATGATCAATATGTTTATTAAACGAGAAATTTGAAGTGAAAATTAAGTCGAGATCATGTGCTTCATTTATTCTGAGAAGAAAGTGATTATTTAACGTATAATTAAAGTTTAAGACATGCTTTGATTTGGCAAACGATATAACATTACACTTAGAAACATTTAAAAACATTTTATTTGAATCGCACCAATCCTGCAAAGTTTGTAAATCTTTTTGTATTAAGGAACAATCCTGTACGCTGTTTGTTTCCGAGAACATTTTCAAGTCATCACCGAACATTAAAATTTTACAATGTTTAAATACGTTTACGAGGTCATTTATAAATACAAGAAATAACATAGGTCCAACATGTGATCCTTGCGGTATTCCGGAAGAAACAGGGAAAGAATTTGAAATGAAGTGTTTTATTTTGACAAGCTGCGTTCGATGAGCTTTTAAGCCAACTCAACAGAGGATCATTAAATCCGAAGGACTTTAGTTTGTTATAAAGTATTGTATGATCAACACGATCGAAGACTTTTTTGAAATCAGTGTAGATTACATCTACTTGGGCCGGCACCTTTATTTGGGTCCAGCGAAGAAAGTTTATTAAATATGTTATCTTAGTGCCAGATAATGTTTGAAAAGTTTACATTCATATTAATGATGCTCGCGTTATTTTTTTGCGAAGACATTTGACTACTCGAAGTTACATAAGTAGATTTGAAAAAATCAGCAAACATGTTAGCTATTACAGTTACAATACTCGACGAAAAATTTTTGTAGTGCATTTTGCCGGGCATGCCGGCTGTATTTCTTTTGGTGTTAACATAGTTCCAAAATGATTTTTTTATCACATATGCCTTGGTAACATGTTTGACAATTTACAAAACAATTGCAATAGTATTAGTTCTAATATATGTCAGTTTGTATTTTCACGTATCAAAATGAACAAACTCGTACATCGAACAGTTATAAAATTCCTAACAAAACAAAAAAAAGCTCCAAAAATTATTCGTGAAGAAATGTTGGTGGTATACGGGGATGATTGTCCTTCCAAGTCGACTATTTGTGAATGGTTAAAATTGTTTAAACATGGTCGAGAATCACTAGATGACGATTCCCGTCCAGGTCGGCCTGTTGATGTGATCACTTCCGATGTTATTGAAAGAACCAAGTGTTTGGTATTGGAAGACACAAGATTAAAGAAACGACAATTAGCAGCTTTGTTAGGACTTTCGGAAACCACGGTTTTCAAAATTCTACACGAATACCTTGGAATGACAACGGTGAGTGCGAGATGGGTTCCACGACTGCTTTCGCCATTCCAAATGCGTATCAGGATGGAGGCATGTGAAGAATTTTTGGCGCTTTGTGGAGTTGAACCAGATTTAATTATCAATCGACTTATCACCGGAGATGAAACATGGGTTCATCATTTTGATCCTGAATCGAAACAAGTATTGATGCAGTGGCATATTAAGGGCTCTAACCCTCCCAAGGAGTTTAAAGTCACCCCTTCTGCAGGAAAAATAATGGCAACTGTTTTTTTGGGATTGTCAAGGAATTTTAATGATTGATTGCCCGAATAAAGGTAGTACGGTAGCAGGAGAGTATTATGCAAGCTTAATGCATCGGTTCAGAAATTCTATTAAAATGAGAAGGCGCGGAAAACTGGTGCAAGGTGTCCTGTTGATCCACGACAGTGCATCACCCCACAAGTCAAGACTTTCAAAAGTTGCGGTTGCTGAATGTGGATTCGTAGAAATTGACCATCCGCCTTGTAGTCCGAATTTAGCCCCCTATGACTATTTTTTGTTTCCAAATCTCAAAAAAACACTAAGGGGAAGAAAATTTAAGGACGATATGGAACTTATAGTGGCTGTTGAAAGGCATTTTGCGGACAAACCAAATGAATATTTTTATAATGGATTAAAGGTGTTATTGAAGGGGCCCATATTGAAAAATAAAATTTCTGTTGCTGTTCTAATCTCTTCTTTTTATGTCTAGTCCGGGAATATAAAAACGATCCCTCGTACTTTGATATTTAAAGGAAATAACATTTAAGTAAATTTCTACATCAACTTTTCTTCTAGTTTTATTTTAATTAGTCAGCGGCTCCCAACAATATAACTAACTAAACTTTGCTCAACTAACTCGTAGGTATTCCAAATTTGAATTTAACACGTACTACAGTTAGTAACGATTGCTTGTTAATTAATTTGGAGAAACTATTAACACAATTGTTGAAGATATATTTCCACCTCTACCTTAAAAATGTTTATATTTGTTTGCAGCAAAATTATTGTTACAATTTGGAATAAAAAGTTCCATACTAATTTGACTTTTGTACTACAATAAATTCTTGTAAGTGTGAAGATAAAGTTTCAACACTTTGTTGTATGAAATTCTACATCTTATGTGAAAATTTACTACAACAGACTGTGAAGATTCTATTTTCACATTTTGCTGTATAAAGTTCCACGCATTGTGTAATTGTGTAATAGAATCGCAATAAAAAGTTTCCTACAATGTGAAAATGATTAAATTACTAACTCGTTAGAAAAAAATTGCCATTGGATATGTTAACATCTTACACAAATTGTTGAATAGCATTAAGGTAGGGTGTAATCACGTGATTATTTGCGTCTTCTTATTCATCATTTAAAGCGTATGACGATTAGGTGGCGTACGTCATCTGTGAATATATACAACAGACTTGTCTGTGTTTTACTGTCGCCTGTTTTATCTATAATGAATGAATTTGTGAAAAATAAACCGTCTGAACGTGAATTCAGTACAGCGCTGTAGAAGTTATTTTTTAACATCTATGGACGACCCAAGCCGGAACTTGTTGAGCAAGTATCAGAACGAATTCTGCCGTATTACAGCCTGTGAATTTCTTTACAAGATATGCACGTATTAAGACAAGGTCGAACCTACATTTTTAATTCCCCGATTAAGAGTCAAATTCGTTATCAGCGGCTCCGAGCACTCGACTGCGTGATCTTCTTCCTTAGAAATGTGTACAGAATTACACCATTAAGCGTAAAATTTTAACACGATATATGGAATCTGTACAATTATGTTAACAAATACCATTGTTTTTTCTTTGTGTAGTAATTGAATTTTTTTACTAAAAATTATGAGACACCTGCACAGCTACATAAAGAAAACTTAGTTACAAAGAGGAAACGATAAATTACAAGCAACGTTCACTGTCAAATATTTTTGCAAATTAAATTTAAACAACTACACAATCTACATTAACCATCGGTAAAAAGATCTTCTTCAGGTGACCTTTTTATTTAAATTCATTCCATAATCAATAACTGTCTTCCTAATTGCACGGTTTTAATGAAATTACAAATTGCTCAAGTATAATAACTTCTTCTTTCATGGCATGTTATAAAATTTAATTAATTAATCATTGAAGGTTAAGCTGAAGTGGACGTGGACATCTGGGCAGGTAAAGTTGCAGGTGTGTTAGTTCCCTGATGGCTTTATTTCCACAAAATGCAGTTCGTTTCAGAACAGGTTTTTTTATTGCTGAAACAGGAGCCAATCATAAAGTCGTAACTTACTACCTACTAATAACTAAATGATAATATAGAATTAAATGGATAAATTCTATCTTTTATCGGTCTGTAAGTTTCAAATTACTACTATATGTAACACAGATATTTAGTTCGTTGGAGACGTTATTTAATATAATGATTTGTTTTTTTCTAACGTTGCAAATTCGTTTCTTTATAAAATTTATTTACAACAGAAAAGTTGTTATTAATTTCATGTTACTCTTTTCTCAAAATGAAATTAATTGGGTAACATCTGCACCGATTATTTAGAAAGTAAAAATAGGTTAAAGTAGAAATCCATGATTTGTTGTGATAATAGGAACGTCAATTTATCTAGTGCTCGATTGATCTTTAATGATCTATCGATTACCTGATCTTTCTCAATTGCATTTAATTTGCGTTAGTAATTACGGCATGTAAATTTAGAATACAATATGGGGTTGCATGATTGATGTGATTAAATATCTCGTGATATATTACAGCAAGTTAACCGAGTGTGAAATCAATCCAGACAGAAATTTTATAATTTTTAATTTTTGGAAACACTCCTAAACTCATGCTGTTATTTTTTCGAGCGTATTAAAATGTTCGTATTACATTGCATCGCCTGAATTAGCAATTAATACCGTTTTGAAAGGCTTGGTGAAGTAAAAATAGTGTATGTCACTCGGAGCAGAACGATCTCTTTGTGTTTCGGCCAGTGCGTTCAACTCCTTGCACTATTTTACATTTCGACAATTAAACAATATTTTTTGGATTATGTGAGCACTGTTTTCTCTTTAATTTGTTACGTGCAGACAAGAAAATCTAGGAACTAAGTATTTTATTTTTAAACAATGACAAAAAATGTTAAATCTTTGGTTTGGATCTACACTATCTCACTGGCAAAAGTTAGCTTTTGAACTCGAACAGATATTTAAAAAATGAAACAAAGAAAATTCTTGAATTATTAGAAATTTATAACTAACAACATGAAAATTCAAAAAAATTTGAAACTTTGTAGGTTAGTGGTTCACCTTAGGGTAAGCAAGGAGCCATTTTTTTATCGCCCCAAAAGCGCTTTAAGCGGGGAAAAGCACCCTTCGAAATTTCTGCAATTTTTGGTTTTCTGCGAATAACTCGGTAACCAGCAAAGATAAAAATTAAAATTATATGGAAAAATATTTGTCTTTCAATGCTCTATCACATATGTAAAAATTGCCACCCCTTATAGTTTGAAAATCAAAATTTATGCCCTACCACTCCAATCTGAGAAGTCAAAAAAATAATTCATTGCTCTGGGTGAATTGTCCATTTCGGGTGGAGTGGAGCTAAATTTTTTTAACACTCGGAAAAAATTCTTAGGGGATGAAAACACGTCTCATACTTTCTATGATTTTGAGTGCTTCGTGATCTTAATATCAGAGCGCTTAAATATTAATATTACTTATCAAAGTATTAATTTAGATGTGGTTTATGAAAGTCATATTTAAATATTAACTTCGATTACAGTTTATCTTTATCATATTATTAATCTAACCACGTAGAAGTACATAACTGAAAAGGCAAACAGAGCAAAATATTTATTTGATTAACAATAAATATAAAAGGTAGTAATAAATTCAGTTACATGTGATGAAAATGATATTCTTGGAAAAAGTGGTCGAAGCATAGAAACCTATTAAACCATGCACAATGTATTAAAGCTTCAGCTCCACAAACTGAACATAAAGGTCGAACTGAACTATCTGAATTTGAAAATGCAAAACTGACGGGATGATCGAATTTATTCGGTTTGTTGATAATATATCCACTTTTGTACCAACCGTAGGCAAACAAATTTATATATCTTGGAGCCGAGAATTGGTTGTGTATAATGATTGTAATTTTAGGACGTCATTTCTTGCATGTAAATCTATGTCAAATTGTGCAAGAACGGAAATGCTTTTACGAAACCTTTCCAAACACGAAAACCATATGCATCCAAAGGTTGTCGGTTTGCGCCTCAAAAAACGTATCTGCCATGCTTCTACTGATCAATTCGCAAAAAATATCGTGTAACTCCTGCTCCTGAGGTGATGGTACCGTTCTTCTATTTTCATTATTAGTAAAATTGTACGTCAACATCAACAAATGAATAATGTTAACTGGATTTATTACTACCACTTTGCATGACATGAAAACTCAGTAAATTAAAAAACTACAAACTGCACAGATTTCCTTTTCGATCAATTTATATATATAACGCCAAAGATTCGTTATCAGTCACATGATATCTTGAAGTATTAATAATTACGTACATCTCATGCACTTATATAAAAATCTTTTATCAATTTTATAAATTAACACGCGTTTATAGGTTGACAATGAGTGTATTGATTAACTTATTGATAATTTTAATCACAAAAAATAAGACAAATCACGTGCAAAATGAGATACTGATACTGCACAAATGAATAAAAGGCTTTAACTACTATCATTATTTAAATCATTTTCTTGTTAATAAAATAATTTCAATGTCAATATTCTGATGTTAATTTTTAATTGGAACCTTATCAAACTAGACAATCGTGAAAAATATGAAGCCGCACAGGAAGGTTCCGATCCAAGAACTAAAAATCAAAGAAATTATGAGACGTGTTTTCATCCCCTAAAAATTCTTTTCGAGTATTAAAAAAATTTAGCTGCACTCCACCCGAAGTGGACTTCTGACCCAGAGCAATGAATTATTTTTTTGACTACTCAGACTGGGGTGGTAGGGGATAAGTTTTGATTTTCAAACTATAAGTGGTGGAAATTTTTACATATGTGATAGAGCATTGAAAGAGAAATATTTTGCCATATAATTTTAATTTTTATCTTTGCTGGTTCCGAGTTATGCGAAGAAAACCGAAAATCGCAGAAATTTCGAAGGGTACCTTTCCCCGCTTAAAGCGTTTTTGGGCCGATAAAAAAATGGCTTCGTGCTTACCCTAAGGTAGCAGTCACTTGTATCTTAACTTATATTTAAACTACTCCAAAGAAAGGAATGCACAATTTTTGAGAGGGCATCTTTTATTTATTGTTCTTTTCTGTGGAAATAATTGAATTCCTTATTACACTGGAATCTTAAGCTTATCAGAAGGAAGTGGAATAAACATATTCATAAGCCCTTGCCAATATTCGCCGGTAAATAAAGCTTGTATCATCTATGCTATTGTGTTTTTTGTCATTATATCACTATTGTTTACCCATTTTTGTTACTTTATTTTTAAAGCGCAAATAAAATGACAGTTCCATTCTAAAGCAAGCATTCTCCGCAATTGGTAGATATATACAAGTCATAATTTGTAATGAGAACTAACACTCTTAGGATAGCATTTTTTCTTTTTTGGATTAAATGTAATGATGACTTTCACCAATGCATATAGAATATTATACTATTTAGTATAGACTATCGCCTACTTATTGAATTAAAGAATTATGGATAATATTTTTACTGTACGGTGTTAAATAGGAGTTGAACTTATCCTTGTTGGAGTAAAATTATTTCACCTTTTTTCTTTAACGCTTATTTTTAGACGCATTTTAATCGGGAAAAGATAACAATAACATTAAATTTGTTCAGTATTACAACTTTTTAGGTAAAGCTTTATCTGTATTGTAACACCGATTAGGAGGATAACAATTTACGTTCACTCATAATCCGAATACAATGAATTTTTATTTTATTATTATATGAGTGTTTTGCATTAAACTATGCTTACGTTTTGCTTATACACAAACAGAATTAGCTTTTCCTGAAAAACTAACTTTATCACCTCTACTTTAGCCCGAGTATAAACGTATGCATATCAGTAGAACACAATACACCTACCGACTTCGCTGGAATTTCATTTATAATAGAACACCTACTGACAATGAGTGAGACGCCAACGGTGCAACACAAATACAACACCCGGAACAGAGCACATAATAACATGGGGGTAGTTACCCCACAGGCGTTACCCTCACAAGCGTTATATTAAATTAATTTAGAGCTCACATTAGTGTAATATTATGCTGGCTAAGTGATATTTAATAAGTTTTAATTTCTTCGTATTCCAAATAAAATAAAATATCTTAAAGTTTTTATTTTTAATCTTTGATGTGTGAATATACAGCATGAGCATAAAGTTTTGAATAATCAGTATAAAATGTAAATGATTGATTTTTAAGAAAATTCCAAAAATAGATCAATTTTTATTTTAAATTATGCGTTGTTTGGCATCATTTCTAAATATAATGAGTAATGACGTCACTGATATTTTTTTTTAAACAACAACCCTCAAGTTTGATATTTGATATCTTGATATTGATATTTGATATTTCAGGAATTCGTGATTATATGATGCAACAAAAATGTTGATCCCTTTAGTGAGAAAATTTTTGAGAAAATTAATAAAAAGTAAATGAACGTTCCTAAATGCTTTTCAATAAAAAAAAAATAAATTTAGTATATCAAACATCGTAAATTAATAAAATTATTCCAAAGTGAATGTTCAGAATGCCTTTCTTCTGCTTCTTCAGAATTTCCAGTTGAAAAAAAGCACAATACGTGACAAAGTTTAATCCCTTCACTGTTCGGTGATTTTTCATTGCCCCATTAGGCGATAAAGATTTGCTTGGGTCGTTTAATTAAACGAATCAATTAAATGGAACGAGAAAGAATTGAAATTTTAATAATGCTTGAGATGTGACGATAAAACAAGGACTCAAGACGAAGTGTCACAGTTTTTTAACAACACTCACCCAGAAAGAGCGCCTATTTCTCAATCAACTGTCAATATAATTTTCTTTTCGAATTAGAAACTGGGAAAATACAGAAAATCCAGTTGGAAGGAGCTGGTATGAATTTAGAATTTCTTCCTTCGCGGATTTGTTAAGTGAGGCTTACAAAGAGAACAATTGAAAGATCGAATTAGAACAACAATTAGAGCTATACAAAGTAATACGAAGGTACCTACATGTAAAAAAAAAATGCAATTAACCAGAGAGTATTTTCGAATCATGATTTATTATGATTTTAAAAAAGGTTTAAGCGCTTATGAGTGCAAAATAGTTTCGATTCGGCTTTTAGTGAACAAGCACCTTCCTTGGCTACAATTTATCGATGGTATAAGGAATTTGAACGCGAAAGGAATTCTGTT
This sequence comes from Serrognathus titanus, assembly GCA_039766575.1. Taxonomy (NCBI): domain Eukaryota; kingdom Metazoa; phylum Arthropoda; class Insecta; order Coleoptera; family Lucanidae; genus Serrognathus; species Serrognathus titanus. The sequence goes on from CM077911.1 coordinate 6,807,124, forward strand.
CAGCATCAAAAAGGAGCAGGGCGTCTTCCTATGGCTGTTACCGACAAAAACATTGCTGCTGTTAAAAAATTAATTGAAGAGGACGATAAAGCCACTTATACAGTAATAGAGCATCAACTCATGATTGGATCTTCACGATCACCTGCATTTAAAAAAAAAAGTGATTAGTCGTTTTGTGCCGCATCACCTTTCTGACTTCCAAAAACCAGACCTACACGGTCATTTGCCATGAAATTTTAATTTTCTTAAATAATGGCGGACACCAAATTTTTTGCAAAATAGTGACAGGTGACGAAACTTACATTCCCTTTTTCGACGTACCTACGCGCCAAAGGAATCGCGTATAGATTCACGAAGATGAGGAAACTCCAACAATCACCAAGAAGCAGTGAGCTATGAAAAAAGTTATATATGCGATATTTTTCAGAGGTACGGGCCTAGTAAAGGCAATTAACCAAGATGGACAAAAGACAGTTACAGCTAAATGGTACACTGAAAAATGTTTGCCTGAAGTGTTCAGTAGAGTTTCAGACAAGGGAATTATGCTTCACCATGATAATGCATCGTCCCATACGGCAGCTTTAACTCTCCAGTTTTTGGCTGAAAGAAATATGAAAGTAATAGAACATCCGCCGTATTCACCTGATTTACTAATGTGCTATTTTTTGGGCTAAAAGGAATTTGCGGGGTAGGTTTTCGTCAGAAGAAAAGATTGATTCTTTCACGCTTATTTTGAAGGTATTCTGAAAGATGATTGTTGGGAGCTTTTGAACAGTGAAAAGAAAGAATAGTCAAGTGTATCATTACTGAAGGAAATTAGTTCGAGCATATTTAAAATAAAATCCTAGAAAATATTAACCGTGTTTATATTCTCAATAAATTCAGCCTGGCTGTCGTACTATTCACAATATTCTGCAAGACCTTCAAACTAGAAAGACATATTGCCAAGAAGTTGGTAGCATACATTTTGAACATTTACTTTGGAATAATTCTATTCCTTTACGAAACTTTATATCCTAAGTTCACTTATTTTTTAATTGAAATGATGCATTTAGGAATGTTGAAATGAAAACTCTGCTTTTCAGTTTCCATTATTAATTTTTCAAAAAATTTCTCTGAAACTGATCAAAATTTTTGTAGCATCGTTTGATATTTACGAGGTCTATTGAAATATCAACTTAAACTTGGGGGTTGTCATTAAAAAAAAAATTCAGTGACGTCATCACTCGTACCTGTAACACTCTGTATATTTAGGTGCAATGCCAAAGAATGCGCAATTTTTATATTCAAAATTGACCTGTTTAATAGTAATTGTGATGTTTGAATGTGGGTTATCTGGAAATACGCATAATTTAGTATTTATTAAGTATTTGGTACGAATTCTGTGTTGAAAACAGCAGTTTGTGACCTACATTAATCATTATATGGGATTCTATGACAGAAAATTATTTTTGGAAGGTGCTGCTGACCCATTTAGCAGCGGACGTAGATGTTCCAGTTTCATATATGCGTACGCGCTCCACAAATGTGAGGCTTGTAACGCTTTGTAAATGAACACTTTCTTTTGATACTTTTTCTTGCTTGTGGTGATTATTAACAATACTGTTTAATACGTTGAAATTTTTACACCCTAGGTACGCATTAAACAATTTACTTTACTGTTTAAATTAGAAGGTACTTCCGTAATTTTATGTGAATTATTTCGTTTCAGTCTTTAGTTTCGGCATTTAATTGACGTAGATTACAGAATCGTATTTAAATTTCTTCTCGTTTGTAATAAAATTTTAACGAAAATTAAGTTACTTTCTTTAACTAACAAAATACTTTCCTTTAATTTTAAAAATAATAATTAATTCACACGATTTTGCTTTCAATAAATTACTCTCGAATTTATCAGTTTAAATAATTGCTTAAACGCAACAAAGTTTACTATAAACGCTTAATATAATTTAAATTTTTTTGTTTTTAATTTATAGTCGTGCTTTTACTATATTGTTTTCTTAATCTCTTTGTTAAATGTCCTATTTAGTTTTTAAATTAACTTGTACGTGTGTAATCATCTTTATGAACAGGTTATTTGATTTGTTTAATTTCATTATATAATATTTAACGATCACTAAGTGTAATTTCCGTTATTTTATTATTCGTTAAGTCGGTAATATAAATATCGTTATTATTTTAACAATGTTTTCATAACCTTTTCACGAACAGTTCAAAAATTGCACAATTGTTTGACAGTTTCCTAAGGAAACTCTCAAACGATAGCAAAACATTGAACGATTGTGCGATTTTAGACTGTCCGTAAAAAGGTTATTGGTATTCTTGTATCGCTCGAGATCAAATTATTTATAAAAAAATAAAAAAAGAATGTTGTTTAGATAAAAAAAATATAAAATTTATACACTTTTCTTTTAAACGATAGGTAGAGTCTATTACTAAGAATCGCCTAGCGTGTACTTGTTTTCTGTGTGTTTGTCATAAGTTTCATGTTCATTTGAAAATGTCTGTGTTATGTATTCTACTTTACTCTACTGTACTATATCCTTTATTTTATAGTATACGTAATTTCTCCCCTGTATCCGCTTTTTTTCAAGTTTCAGTGAAACAATCGATATGTTGATTCAACATCGGCAACGAACAATAAAATAAATCAATTGAACAGAACTCAGAAAATAACCAAAAATATTAGCAATAACCAAAAGGATCCAACATAAGTAATTTCATACGTCTACAATGAAGTGATTCATATAGGTTTTTTGAGACAAAAAAAATTTGAAAAAATTCTGTCACGTCACGTTTGGCTGATATATCAATGTTTCCTTATTTTTATTAAAACAAAACTATTTAAGAACTAGTTCCTGATTAAATATTTTTTATTCTAAAGTCATTACGAAATGTTTCAAATCCATTCCCATAGATTAATCGAAACTAAATGCATATACCTTTACTAATTAGGGGAGATGGGAGGAATAAGAGCCACTTAAGGAAAAATCAATATATTTTGAAAAATATACAGAGTATTCTCTCAACAATTCTCTACTGTTTCGTTTAAGGAAAAACCTTTAAAATGACGTAACTATCATTAACAGAAATTAAAATATATTCATTTAAAATGGAATTGGCTCACATGTTGGGGTAATGAGAACTATGATAGAAGGCAAACCGACTGCTGCCTAAATGAACTTGTTTTAACAAATAACTGCTACAGTTAATAAAATAAATAATAAACGTTTCTTTCATAACACAGCATAAAATGTAATACTGAGAAAAATGCGAAAACAATATTAAAAGTACTTTAAAATATTTATTGAATTATTAGGTGCAAAAATCACATATCCAAACTAGCTTACTGTACTATCATTTTACGAGCCCTCGGCACCTTTAACAAGAAAACATAGTTTTGCAATATCAGGGATAATAAGAGTCACCTGTGGTTAATAATTACTTGGCTCTCATTACCCCAGATGGCATTCATATTTTAAATATGGTGAAAATATGAGAAAAAAGAATAGATAAACAAATTATTAGAAACATAAAATATGTTAACAATGCAGTAATATGAAATCTAAACATTGTTGAAAAAATAGTATCTGACTACTTATTTTTTCTATGAAAAATTACGAAATATATCAACACAAGTCTTAATTTACAACATGTGCTCACTGCCATTACTATTAGTCCGCATTGATTTTTGCAATAAATGGATATTCCAAATCGCCTGGGCGGGAAATGACACTGTTCACCAAATTTCAAAATTTTTCGTTATAGCTAAATTATACCTAAACCAGGCTGGCTCTTATTGCCCGCAGGTTCTCATTCCTCCACGCTACCCTACCTCTTGTGATGTGAAATTAATTACTCCTCATTGCGTAAAATCTTGAAGCAAAAAGACAAAGGTTTCATAGAGATGTATGACTGGTCTATACGATTGTTAATATTTAGTAAACATTTTCAAGATCCATTTTTTCATTTTTCAAAAAAGTGTAAATGTGATGGAATAAATCTAAGTTCATATTCGATCTTAGCGTGCCAAATCGCTAGAAATTAAACAAAAAAAATATAATGAGATTGAAAAAAAAAACCAAATGGGGAATTTCTTCATATTTAATTTCATAAAGCTTCATCATCGTCTTCTAGTACTTATGAGTTTTCAAAAAAAAAAATGTTTCCAATTCTCCAAGGTTTATCGAATAATTATCCATTTCCGTTTTCTTTTGCTAAAGTCATTCGTTTATTCACTAGAATTCACATAATTTTCTTCAGTTCTACTCGTAACTAAACTACTCAAAATTGAATAGGGATATTGCTTGTGCATACAGTTTAACTACAGGAAAAAAAATATTGTTACACGTCATTATTAAAACACAAAAAACAAAACAAATGAGCAAATAAAAAAAATCGGAACGCTTTAATTATTGAATAGTTTAACATTTTTTAATAATCAAAGTAGATATTTTTTCTTTTATACATTTAAACAGATTTAATAACGAGTTGAGCCCCCTCGTGCATCAATTACAGTTTGGCATCTGGTAGGCATACACTCAATACAATTATCAATATGCTCTTGTGGAATTTCGTGTCAAGGAATAGGAAGAATATGTTTTAATTCTCTAAGAGTCGCAGGTTGAGAATTATGATTATCCATTCTCTTTTGCAACATCTTCCAAACATGTTCTATCGGGTTAAGGTCTGGTGAACATGGAGTAAGCGGTAACCAATTGATTTCATTGTCATTAAGGACCCTGATCACATTTTGAGCACGATGTGGTCTTGCATTGTTATCCAAAAAAATTAAATTTTCACGTCCAATTTCATTTCCTCTGGGTAGGACGTGACCCATGATAAACTCCTCTTCGTATCGTTTTGCATTTACAGGCCCATCAAAGATATGGAGGTTAGTGCGATATCCCAAATTGATTCCTGCCCATACCATAACACCACCTCCACCAAAGGCCACGACTGGTTGGATGTACTGGGGCAAATAACGATATCCCTGTTCTCGATAGACTCGTTTACGACGACTATCATTGTGAATGCAAAAACGTGACTCATCGGTGAATAAAATGTCCTCCCAAGGAGTAGCTTCTTCAAGTCTTTGTTCGGCCCACATTCTTCTCTGACATTTGTGATCCCTTGTTAAAGGAGGCCGTCTTTGAGACCTGTATGAGGTTAATCGAGCCTCTCATAGTCTATTTCTTACTGTTTGGTCTGATAATCTAGTACCAGTGGCATTGATAAGGCTCTGCATATACTGACGAGGTTGTCTCTTGGCCTGAATGATCAAAAATCGATCTTCCCTTGGAGTAGTTACACGTTCTGATCCACTACCAGGTCTTCTTGCAGCTGTTCCTGCTTGCCTAAAGCTTTGAGAAATGTTAAAAAGTTCCGCGATTTCAACTTGCCGGACGTCTCTTTGGTGTATTCTTATCACCAAATCAGCTTCCTTGTGTCTTAAATGAACTCTTTGCATTTTGTGGAGGTAATGCAGTACTTATTATTCACAAAAATCAACCAAGATTCAGCGAAAATAGTTTTTGGAATTCTTACGCTGCTACCACTTTTTTAATAATTTGTTACAGCAGCCTATTGTGATAATTTTTTTAGTTAAAATGGTTTTAGTACTAATTCACAAATTGCCTTTAATATAAAAAATGCAAAAAAACTTTTTTTCTTAAATGAAAATACATGTTAGGTCAATATCCCTATTTAATTTTGAGTAGTTTAGATATTCCATTGTTTGTCTATATTTTTATAATAAAAGCTTCATATCTGTTCTCTTTTTACGATTGCTAGTGATGAGACCGACTTTGCCTTGAAAAACTTACTCCCTCAACCATAATTTGTCTTGTTTTTTTTTTCTCATCTTTTAGTCTTAGTCATTTCTGTTTCATTGTCACTTTCTGTATCACTTTCCTAATCAGAAAACTCTTACTCTTCTGACTTGATTAATTTACTACACCTATATCACAATTTGATTTACTAATTTAATTGAATTGAGCTTTTTAAGTTATGTTATTATGTGTACTCAAAGTTTGAAATACCAAACAATTAATTACTAATTAATTAATACCCCTTAAACAATTACTGTCGAATCCAAAAAGAAGTCGTAGAGATCTTAACCCGCTTATTTTGTAACTCATAATGACATCGTTTATAGTAAATACAGCAGTATTACAGCTTTTTTGTGATTTTTCTTTCGTTATTTATGGTATTTTTGGTTTGGCTAACTAGCGCCAAAACGGGGAAAATCTGCGTTAAATAAAATATTGTCCAGGCCGGATAAGAGCTCTGTCTCGTGAAATCTAGTAGTAAGTCGTGAGTTATAGAGTAAGGGGGTACACATAAAAATTTTTGGCATAAATTGTTATTGTCCTAAACGGTGTTAAAATAAGGATAAAGTTTTACCTGAAAAGTTGTAATGCTTAACAAATTTAGTGTTATTGTTATCTTTTCCCGATTAAATGCGTCTAAGAATAAGCGTTAAAAAAGGTGAAATAATTTTACTTCAACAAGGATAGGCTCAACTCCTATTTAACACCGTAATATATTATCTATAATTCGTTGATTCCATAAGTAGGAAATAAGTTTCACTAAATAGTGAAATATTCCGTAAGCATTGGTTAAATCATCGCCGTATTTTATCGAAAAGAAGTAAAAAATGTTATCCTGAAGATGTTACTTCACACTTATTTACTTTTCGTCTATTGATAAATTCTGATGTATGAGGAAAGGGATTGACTAACATTCTCATTACAAGTTATGACTCTTGTATCCCTATGCATTCCTCTCTTTGGAGCAGTTAAAATGTAAGTTAAAACACAAACGACCGCCTCAACAGTAAATATTCTTTCATTTTCTGGATAATACTAACTCGATGAAAATACTTGACACTTGACACTTTCTGGATAACACTAATTCCTAAGTGACAATGGTTGGCAGGTGGAGAGTCCTTGGGACGTGGTTATATTTTCTTTTATAATCTGTTACAATTGGCATTGTTTGTTTAATCCAAAGTTGGCACTCTATGTATTACAATCTAATAATATTCTATGTGTAGTTGGTACTCCCATTTTAACTTCATCCCCAATTTGGCGGGCTGACAAAGCGTTTCATAGATTTTGCCAAATGATCTTATTTCATTCTTAGATTACTGTTACAAAAGTAGTGTGTTTTTGGTGTTTGTGGGAAGATAAAGGCAGGTAAGTATTCACTAGTACTTTTATATATTATTCCTATATGTCTGAATTAAGTTACATTACTAAATAGAACTATTGTAAAACAATTTAAACCTAAAAATTTAGATGCCAACCACTGTAAACCACTAAAATTCATATTTCACTGGTTGGCGTAAGACTGCCAACAATTGTCTTGAATTTTTAAAAGTAATTCAGTGTTTGGCATGTTGATTAAATATATGTAAGTATGTTTTCTTGTTGAAGATGCCGAAGACTCGTAAAAGAACAACACAGTAAGCTAGTTTGGATATGTGACTTTTGCACCTAATACTTCAACAAATATGTTAAAGTATGTTTATTACTGTTTTCGTATTTTTCTCAATATTATATTTTATGTTGTGTTATGAAAGAAAAGTTTATTTATTTTATTAACTCTAGTAGTTATTTGTTAAAACAAGTTCATTTGCTTTCTTTCATGGTTCCCATTACCCCAATATGTGGGCAATAAGAGCCAATCCCATTTTTATTTTCAATGAATATATTCAATCTTTTCTTTAATGACAGGAATGATTCAGTTACGTCATTTTAAAGGTTTTTTTTTTTCTTATACGAAACAGTAGAAAATTGTTGAGAGAATGCAATTTTATATTTTTCAAAATATATTGATTTTTCCTTAGGGGGCTCTCATTCCCCCCGTCTCCCCTTGAAACATAGAAATAACTACCCTGAAACATAGAAATAACTACCGCAAGAACTAAAATGCCACTTTTAAAAACAACATTAACACTTTTTAAAGTTAAAAGACCTAGTTTCGTTTATTTTAATACCAGGAACGGATAGATTCTTAGGTGTGTAGGTACCAGGTGCTATTTTCAACGACCTATTTTTTTCAAAAAAAAAATTTCATTTGATGTTTCCATGGACAGAGCGGTGAACTTTTTGCTCCATATTCCGTTTACACCCTGTACACAATCAATCTTAATTGACATTAAATTTTATTTAAAAAATTAGACAATTTTATTGGTTGATGTGTGACATTTTCTATGTATAGGGAGTTCTCGGAATTTGTATTGCGGAATGTTTATGCTATTGTGTTCGGGAGTGGAGTGACCAATTATGTAATCAGAATCGGTAGTTCCACAGAGTCAAGGTTACTCTTTTGTATTAGTAGCGTTCATTGCCACCAGATGCACCAGTAGGTGGATAGCCGACACAGAGCATCAAGATTAGAGACTCAGCGCAGTAGAGGCGCGGCCTAGGCGTGCCTGAAAGAAATAACTCCTCCCACGAGCCAACAAACTCTAAGCATAATATTGCACTCCAAACATATTTGACGTCAGACGTTTTGTTTCGCGTATAGTCGTGTGCCGTTCGGCTGTTCTCGTATACGATTCTCGTACTAGAATAAGAACATCGACATCGGTGTTTAGTCCGTGAATAAAGAGTGCTATCGATTTTGTTCGTGTTTCGGTGGTGTTACAGAGTTACGAAATCGGTTTCTGGTGGATGTGTTCGGGTACTTGTTGGATGAATTTAAAGCTGCGAGGATGCGCCGCCCGGAGAAAGCTGCTAGTGCACTCCGTGGCGGCCGATGAACCGCATATGCGAGTGACCGGCTGAGGTATGTTGGTGCACGATTGAGTGCCATGAGCTGCGGGCTTCTGCCTCCCGTGCCGGATCTAATTCCCATATCGCAATTCCAAAAGGCACACTCTTTGAACAACAATCGTCAACGGGAGTGCGCCCCCTGCGAAACCCATAGAGAAGAGGTTATGGGAGAGCAGCGCTCGCGGCGAACAGGGAAACAACCTGCCATCGACCTAATCGATACATCGCGGTCACGTGGTTTGAGCGCCGCCTCGCAAGCGCCGTTCCGGAAAACAAGGCCTGAACGTCATCGTAAATCAGATCGTAAGCGCGAGTACAGAAACGGCCGAAAACGTTCTTCGAGTAAACAAAGAACGCGAACTCGAGTGTCCTCTCCGCAGTGGTCGGTGAATCCACGTGTTAATCCGATTTTCGTGTGGGCGCGTCAAGAAAACAACCACATCGTGGAAGTGAAATGCGAAGATTACGACAAACGCAACCGAATCCTCTTGACGAAAACCGCACAGGGGTGGCGGGCGATTCCGCGTACCGAAACGTTGGTGCCGACTTTAAAGGAGGCGGATGATAAGAGTCGATGCCGTATGCGCAAGCAACGGAAAACGCACAAGATCAAGCGGAAGTCCACCGGTGTTCAAGTGGATGAGGATATGACGGAGACCGAAACTCAGGAGCGGTCTATTTCTCCGATGTGGACTGATCCTGTCAACGTGGAATCTCATCTGCCGTCCCATACGATCCACATACCCCAAAAACGCTCCCCATCGCCGCAAGAATTTGCGCAGCCGGATGAAATCATAAACAGTGCCACGAGTTCTAATGTACAGAAACCAGTGATAGGATGTAATATCAATAAACCCAGTGACGTCAGCCCTCTTGACAATTTACTTGCCGTAGCGGAACTGGAATTTAACCATCAACTGCAATCTGGTGAGTGGAACGAAACAGACACTAACACAGAAGACCAAGACAACATTGAAAAACAAAAGCCAAACGACTACATTGATAATATCGAGCAGCTAAACAATTTCATCAACTCATGCACGAACAATGATAACATGAACGATGCGGAACACATCATAGAAAGTTTCAACGACGTTCAATCCAAAACCGACGACTGCGACTATAACGAAGACGACGATAATAACCTAGCAATGGATGACATTCTGAATCGATTAGAGCAGTCGTTGCGAAGTCCGGAGGCGTTAAATTCGGAAATCTTAAACGAATGTGATAACTTAAACTCTGAAGCCACGGACCTTAAAGACGACGAGGTCATTTACGACGAACAAAAAGAAACAAAATTTGAAGCCGCCGACGACTACGAAAAGAAAAGCGAGGTACCGTACGACCCAAAAATCACCGAGACGATAGTGGAGTCGTCCTCAGACGACATCGACTCGTCCAGTGATTTAAGAGACAAAATTCAATTCGACTCCGAAGACATCCAACCGACAGATCTGAGCTTGCCAAAAAGGAAAGAAAATAAACCGTCACCTCCACCACGTCCACCTTCGCAAAATTCCGAGACGATACAATCACCACAACCAAGTGGCATACCCGCAGTACCTCAATCGCCGGATATTTTCTCGAACCCCGCCGATAGTAAAACCAAGACGTTGTTTCTGGAAACGCTTCTCTCAAATTCTTGCCAAAAACCCACAAATAACAACAACAATAACATTCACGTGAACCAACAGAAAGAGCCTTTAGATTTGGGCAACTTTAGAAAATCGGCTAGCCCTACGGTAACTTGCTCGGAAGAAGTGAAAAACAAGTCGTGTTTTGATGAAGAACCCTCAATGAAAAAACTGAAAGTCGACGACATCACGTTAAAGAAGCTCTTAGATATGAACCCGATGAAAGGTAATATAAATTTCGATAGTAACATAGCAACCAACACCCAAACCCGTAAAGAGGCGTCGAGACTCCTCGAATTACTAACCGCTCCCCATGAATCTGATTCCGTAGCTCAGTTAAGTCAGCTTCTATCGGACAACTCCATAAACATTCCTGATCCAATGTTAGTCCCCAAAGACAGATTAAGCCATATATTGTCGTCTCCTGCCCGCGAAATTCCCCGATTGTTAATAGATCGACCAGAACTTCGATTGCCCCAGGCCTTAGCGTACCCCTACCTACTGCAAGATCCCGACATCCTAGTAATAACTTTAGCTCAACTTGAAACCATAATTCAAAAGCAAAGTCAATTTATTCCTTTAAAAGAGGCGAAACAAAACGAGAACAAGCGAGCGGAAATATCGGAGGAAAAACGATATCAAAAACCTGAAAACATGAAAAGGCCAGAACCGAAACAAGAGGCGAAGAACGAAAAATTGACGATGAAAGAACCGCAGAGGAGAACGGGGTACGCGAATGAACTGGTTAAGGATATAGATGCGGCATCAAATGCGGCGTTTAATCAGATGATGTGGTTGCCATATTTAAATCAATTGGACTTCAGCAACTTCAATAATAATTCAGATTTATTGAAGTTGTTAACCTTTCTGCCTCCGTACTCAACGCACGCCCCTGACATGTCGCTTTTTATGGGCGTCAATAGATACATGCAACCCCCGGCGTTTCCCATGCAACAACCTTTCAATGACACTTTGGAATTTTCTACCTGGCAGGAAGCCATGATGCAAGCGAACATGTTAAGGCCTAATAATCAATATGACATGTGTAGTAATACGAAGAATTTTTATAATAGATACTGTGGGGAAAAGCACGCCTACCAGAAGCAAAATCTTTTCGGCTCCAAACAGAATCATAAGGTTAATAAGATGCACAATCTCTGTCCGAACGTACATCAGAATAATCACAATACCATGATGAATTTGCCGTCCAATTATTATTCGGCGAACAAAACCAACTTGCAAGTACCGCAGTATAACCCAGTTTTACCTCACGCAAATATGAGCGACGTAATGAAAAGCAAAAGTGCGCAGCATTCGTTGAAAAACGGTGGAGTGTACAATCAACGGCACGAAGAGAAAAAGCTGAGCCATACGGCGCAAGCCCCGAGGTTGGACCACCAAGGCATTAATAATAATTACAAAATGAATAACAAATCGCATTCTACTTTTCCTCCTCACCAGGAGACTGTAAATAAAGCGTGTTCGGAAAGCACGAAACATCACTCAGCCATGCAACAACCTATCGATCTTTCCGGGTCGTCAACTTCGGGAAGCAAACTCAAGGTCAGGCAGCACCTTATTGATCCTAATCATGCGCAGAAACTTTTGAAACATGACGATATTCCGGAAGTGGGCAGTACGACTGCTAGTATAGAAGAGATGCAGGATGCACAGAAGTTCCTTTGGCACCCATTATTTGGAAAGTAAGTATATATTTATTTTGTTTCCTTCAAATTTTCGACAAACTTAAAGAAGACTACTAAATGAGAAACGATGAGTTACTGAGCTTTCACAGAGAGTAGTTCTAAGCTAATTTTGTATTTGAAAGATTGAGTTTCTTTAGTATTTGTCCAAAAGAAGTATGAATTAATTAATTAATTAATCAAGGTAAAGCAAAACGGAAATATTTAAATTTTAATTATGGAATTAAGGAGGTGTAATAAGTGTCGTAACGTGATGTAAAAATAATTTTCTAACATAAGTCAAAATCGCTTTGGTTTTAATAAAATATTGTTTCGTGTGCTAGTTTTGTTGCTTATTAAGAAACAGCATAAGTTCACGCTTCAAAAGTGAACGTAATTTCAGGTAGTATGGCGAATAATGCTAATTTAAAACATTATTGTCATTTAAATATAACAAAACATGACATATTTTCTTTGAGGTGCCATTGTATTGCAATAGCACAAATGTAGACTCCACCAAAGACTGACACGCTCTTTAGAAGCGAAAATGGTGAAGACAGTTCTGACCAGTTAGTTTTTTCTTCAAATTTGACCATTTTCTTTTCATAATGATAACAATAATGAATTACCGAAGATTAATTTCAAAAGTTGCAACCGTTATTATACTTTTATTTTGCTTACTGTTGTTTTGTGTATTTCAAATGATGCTGTAATGGAAGAGCTCTTGCAGTTAGTAGTTGTATTACTATTTCCATCAAAATAATTCTAAAAGATAATTGGAAATTTGCGACAATATTATTTTCTTTCGAATTCTTAAATCGATAAAGTTATTCATGCCTTTTAGTATAAAGGAAAGATTACGACTTACGTTGTGTTTCTTTAAAAACATAAATTTTAACTCAAAACTATCACGAAAAAAAAATATCAAAATAGAAACCACATTTTATCATTTAGAAACCAGTTTTTCTTCGTGAAATTTCTTCATGATACTAGTGGAACGAATAATAAAAAATAGAAAAATAAAATATTGATGAACAATATTATATTATAATATAAATTAAACATATTATCGTTTAATTTTAGTAAATAATTCTTAGGCACCTTTTATTAGATTCGAAATATCGACATTTTACTGTTTGTGAAAATTTGCTCGAGAATAGCTATTACAAATACATTTCATAATCGAAAAAGTAATTACGTAAATTTTTATTTCTAATTTAATTAAATTTCTTAAATATATATAAGATGTCACTATAACACGTGTCCAACAATTATTATAGTCCTGGGTGGCTGTGGAATCAAACATAAATGTTGATACTTACTTCGCATCGTTGAATTCACATCTCGAATATCGACTGTCAAACAACAAATCAATTCTTGTTTACGTATTTAATGTTTTATCGCAACTTGAAACAATAATTAGTTAAAAATATTTGATTCCACCTAGGACTAGATTTAACAATTGTTGAACACTCGCCACATTGTCATTCACTTACATATAGGAACTTATAGTCAGACTTCGGAGATTTCGGAGCGTTATCATGGATACGCACCATGGGGACCAATGAAAAGTGCTCACTCCTTACGTAGCCATGGCAACGCTCCGAAACGTCCGAAGTCTGCTTATAATATATCCAAAAGACCAAAAGTATGCATTTATTTTGCTGTACCAAGAATATGTTTACACAAAAAAGTACATTTACCGTTTTATTTTTTACTAAACAATAAATAAACGAAAACAAATTATGATTATTTATTAAAAGCGTAATGTAACAATAACAAAAACAACTTTTTTATTTTCTTTATAGAATATCACGTTTAAGGCAATATTTTGTATTGGTTTTGTTCTTTTTTTAAATAAATACAGATTAAAGAAAAGTAATACACATTTGCTTTTCAAGGATATTTGACAACAATATCTGAATTTTCGGTCATAATTTTTATTAAATATTATATTTAAACAATGTAGGGTATTGATTACGCTTCATTGCAACTAATTGCATCAATTATACAAGAGAAAGATTGATATATTTCGCACTACTGCAATTTCTCGTTTTTGAGAATTTCCCGCCTAATTTTAAGTGTTCAACTATACAGGGTGTTGCTAAATTGCGTGGACATGGCTTAACCACAGATTCCTGGCCTCAAAGTCAGTATTCTGCGTCAAAGGTGTTGAAAGAAAGTTTTTTTTTCTTATAACAAAGGAACGCTTGAATTAATTTGGATGATATTTGGAATAAGGATCATATTTTCTAATCGTTTGAGTAATTTACGTTTGAGAATCAGGGTTACTTTTTTGATGCTAGGAAGGCAACATTAATTAATTTAACTTGAAGGCTTTCGCGGTCGCTGTCTATAATTGAATTGGCTTCCGGTTGTAACCGCGTCACGATTGCTTCTACGGCCTGACGCGGTTCCAATCGGAAGCCAATTCAATTATAGCAACATTAATTACTTAATTTTCAAAAAGAAGCATTTATTAGAAGACTTTTTTTGTATTTCTTGATATTTCTTACGATTTAGTAACAAAATAGAAAAATTGAAGAGGCTGCAGCGTTTCTCATTGAAAATACTATAGGCTACATTCATAAAACAATTGTTTTCAAATAGGGGTATTTATTAGTGAACTTTTTTGAATCCTTGTAACTTTTGATATCTGTTATGGTTGTGGTCATAAAATAGAAACATATTTTTTGAAAAAAGATATGCACTAGCACGAGAAACAAATGCCTATTACATCAAAACTAACTAACTGACCACTCCAAATTATTAAAACTGTCTGAAAATGTGACTTGACTTATCTTCCTGTGAGAACTCATACCAAATTGGTTGAACCGTTTTTTTGTTATAAGAAAATTACATTTTTTTCAACAACTTTCAAGCAGAATACTTACTGACTTAACGAGGCATATATATACAGTCTGTTTCATTGAAGATGCATCAAACTTGAGGGACACGTTTCTGACATTATTCCAAACAAAATATTTTAATAAAATAAAATTTTTTGAAAGTTGAAATTTGCATAATTTGGAGTCGATGTTTTTTGAAATACTGTAGCGCGCGGAATTGTGAAACAAAACCGGCGATCTAAATTGCATTTATGAATGGCACACAGCTGCAGGGGGTAATAAATCCATAAACAGCGAAGAAATTTATGACTAGATTCTATTGTGCCCTTCACCGAAATCTCGGTGTATTGAACTTTGCCATACGTCGAATGCAGCAGCGATGTGAAACCGCGTGGATATTTAAACTTATTTAATAATAAATTATTAATTATTAAAGTATTAAGTCTAATACCATAAAGTCCTTAATTGGGGTAGTACGGGGAACGAAATGTTTTGGATAAAACCAGGTGCTTGGGCGCTAAATTTCTACGAACGATTTCATGATACGGTGAATGTGAATAATAAATTCTTAAATAAGCGCAAACTACTAAATGTTTCAACAATCCTAAAATTCTTAAACTAACAATTAGAAAATTCGTATCAAACAGAGAACAGAAAATAAACGACTAATTATTATTCTTATTGATTGCCAACAACTGGGGCGATATTCTAGATGCAATTAACCAATAAACCGATTTCGTATGTGAATAGTAACAATCCATTCATTTTCATTTAAAGTCCATCCTAAAAATATACGACTTTGCTTTCCCTTCGATTTTCTCTAAATGTATTCATTACAGTGAAAATTTTACAAAGAAACTTTTCTTTCTTTTCCCGACATCTACCAGTATACCAAGTTTGATGCATCTTCAATGAAACACCCAGTAGATAAGTTCGAATAAATCATCTTAATTCGAGCCCACGAATCTGTGATTAAGTCATGTCCACGGAATTTAGCCACGCCCGTATATGGTTATGACATTATGCTTTTGATTAAAGTATAAATTGATATAATGGTGAAATATTTTCGCAGTTTTTTCCATGTGTTACGAAACTGAATAAATCGTACCCTACATTAATGCGAATGTTGTTCGTTCTGTATAAGAATGCATGGCATTGCAAGGTATAGAGTAAACAACAATGATTGAAAGTCACGTGATACGTTCATTCGCGGCCACACGTTCATATTATTATTAATATATATGTATATGAAAACAAATATAATTAAATTAAAATGGTCACTTTTTATAAAATGTCAGTTGTTATTATTACTTTTGTTAATTAATCTATAAATTACAAATTTAATAGAACATGAACGAGAATAAATCTAGTTTTTCATTTAATATAATATTTTCCGCGCAAAAGGTCACGCAAAAACAATTATTGAAATAATTAATGATTCGCACTTAAGAAATCATAGCTCATGGCAGGTATATAAAGCCATAACCTAAATACTAATTAGCCATGTCACGGCACTATAACACTATATGGAAGTAACAGCAAAAATAGTAAAGAGACCGAGACAGCGCGTTACCTACCTACTTTCAAAGTTACGTTACGTGAAAAGTATTCAGGATTATTGTTCTGTAATTAAACGTAATTAACAACCTTGTCATTTTTCGTCTGAACTAATTTTTTTTTTGTTTGTAGACCTTCAAGATTAATTATTTTATTTGTAAAGAATGTTAAAAATGAAATGAATTTCAAAATGACTACCTACGGATTAAACTTAAAGGCGAAGTAATTTCTTGGATAAGAAGAGTACGTTCATGATTTTAAATTAAAGTTATTATAAGTAGTTACTGCTACAGATGGTTAGCGTCACTTATGGTATCTAAGTTTATTTCTGCAGTAACAGGTGTACATTTTCTGAATTCCTCTACATGACGTCATGGTAACTGGACACTCAATGAAAAATATTGATAAACCGGAATCAATACTTCTTTCTATCGCACGCCCTAGTTGTTAAGAGAAACAGATACCTTTGCAACTGAGAACGTATTAAATTTAATACAAAATTAGATACGTGTAAGTTGTCGTTAGTCTAAAAATACTAAAACACCTTTTTTCTTTTTTATTACAGCCAGAAAAGTTATGGAAATCCATGGAACTGGACGACAGTCACAGCGACAGGGGAATAACATCGGCAAATGCCTCCAAATACATGGAGGTTACCACCAACAACTCAAAATGCACCTATGGACACATTTACAGGGTTAGACTTTGGTTTTCTTACTAAATAATGTGTGCTTAAATTTATCCGGAGTGTGATCTCTTATTTAATCATTGTTTATTAAAATTTATGTAAATTTTTATGACCACCACGAAGTATTTAGTATCTGCAATTAGTGTTGCGGTGCGATATCCAGAATCGAAACTCTACACTTGTTAATTTCTTTTTTAGTTAGTTCCGTAGTTGAAGGCGCTGTAAGACGAAATACATATCATATATTATCTACATAAATGATAATTCACGTATTTATTAAGGCGTTACATAGTCGAGAGCGATTTTTAAATAAATAAATACAATAGAATATGCGCACTAAAGATAAGTATACGAAATTATATCGTGAATTAAACCAATCCATAAATGATTTATTATTTTCGTTTTCATTAAAAAAAATGAAACGTGTAGATATAATTTATTAACAGTTCATAATTTTGGTTTGTTTATTAGTTTTGGTAACTTGTTGTATGTTAAAGTTTTTTTGTTATGGAAGTAAGTTCTTGTTTATTCATTGATCTTATGTTTATTTTAATAGTGTTAGCGTGCAATGATTAATTGGCTGTAATCCCACCAGATTCTTAAAAAAACAATATATATAAATTTTTTTATTTAATCTTCTAACCACTTTTTTTTGTTTTGTTTGTTTAACTCAGTATTTTGTTTTGGTGATCGACTTTTAAATTGTTAGCTTCTTGTTTCTTTTTGATGAAGCTCTTGTATTACTTATAAATTTTTTACCCGTTACGATTTTTTTTATGTATGAGTATACTTTTTATTATTATGGTTTAATATATAGGCTGTCCCGTAACGTATAGAGGACATTGAATGGATAGCTAGGGGAAATCAAAATAAAGCTTCTTTCTTAATTCGCTTTTGCCCAAAAATCTATAACAAGAAAGTCACTGCAATTTAAATCTCTTATAAATTTACGACCACTTATTGACAATCGCTGAACTTAATAGGGAAGGATTAGAAATAATATAATAGTTTTCACGTTTCCAAAATGTTGACCCTGCATTTCAACGCATAGGAACATAATTGTTACTATGGGAATAAACTGATACTTAAAGTTAACTTATGATTGACAAACAGGGCCTTAGTGATAAACTACCTTAAGTTTGACACTTAAAGGAAATGACATTTAAGTAAGTTTCTAACATCAACTTGTCTTCTAGTTTTATTTTAATTAGTCAGCGGCTCTCAACAATATGAACAGCAGTTTTCGGAAATCGAAAGAAAAAATTAAATAATCTTTAACTAGCTCTTAGATAACTAAAATTGCAATTTAAAACATAATTTATTACTGCAGTTAGTAACGATTGCTTGCTAATTAATTTAGCTATTACATGTTGTAGCTTTCTAGTTAAAAGTTCATTAAGAAAAAAGCTTTACTTTGATTTTACCTTGTATATTATTGTTCTTTTACTTGACGGTATCGTTTGTTATTTCATCTGTAGATACTTTGTTTTTGTTATTGAAACAAGTCGCTTCAAACTTCACTATAATTTAAACACACCTTTCAGGGGTGCTTTTGTTCTTTTCTTGTTGTAAGAAAATTCAATTCACAAATTATTTTTTATAAACAACATCCTCCGGGAATAGTGCAATAAAATAATTAAAAAAAATGTGCAATATTTGCTCAGTTATATAAATGTTTTCGTAACGCAACTGCGCTTAAAATTTCCACACAATTTTCACGTAATAATTAAACACACCTTAAAGTGATTACAAAGTCGTTTTGTTTATTGACGAATCAACTTTTTTAGTGACGCTTTGAGAAAATAAATCTAAAATATAGTACTGCATAGTCGGTTTGTATCGAATGAATTCTGTTATTATTTTAATTACATGTGCTAATGACAATAATAAAATGTTTATAAAATGTTAAATAAAATATTTAATTTAAAATGCAACATTATAAACTGGGAAGGTAGAAATTCTGTGATGTGTGTAGGTACTGTAATTGCGTTAAGTGACGGCTCTGGATATCGCATTGCATACATTTCTTGGAGATATATACAATGAAAATTATTTATACGGACCTGTTGATCAGAGGAAACCTCTCAAAGACTCTATTTCGTTGAAAAATGAAGTCAAAGTTACCCGATACGTTTCAGCAAATGTTTTCAGATTACCTAAAGAATTTTATAAATTTAAAATCACTTCTTTCGTTGATTTGTTTAACTTTCTATTAATCGATTCCTTAGTTTTCTTTTAAGTGAAGATGATTTGTTGAAAATTTTAATAAAATAAGTATGACATCTTTTAATAAAAGGCAATTGTTTCTTGAAGGGAAACGTCAGAAATACTCTCAAAATAAAACTTGTACATTACATATACAGGGGTTCTACCAGTTATAGTTGAATGGAGAGATGTTTGACAAAATGCTGGCAGAGGGCGATGTTTATATTGAAAAAGTTATGTTCTTAAAATTTGATAATTCCTCTTGACATTTATTCAGCGCATTTCGAGACATGACAGGTCTTGGATTTTTTAAAATGTTTTTCCAGTTATTGTTATACTAGTTGTGATGTTATCAATCAATAATATTATTTTCAAATTATCTTTAATTTGGTGACTTTTGATTTTGTTGATCTTTTGAAAAACACACGACAATTTTAATATTTTTGATATTTAAATTCATAATTGCAACACAAATGTGTCCTTTCAGATGATACGAAGGAAAGTTATTTGAACATAACACAATTGACACAACAATGACCGCAAAACGTATTTTGTCTGCGACTATCAATAATCTGTCAATTATTCATGTGTTTGGTCAAGGATAATGCTATCCATAATTCGCTACCAGCCGTGAATAATCATTAATCACAGTTTCAAGGTAACCATCATTGTTTAAGGTATATAATGAAGTAAATTCTAGTAAAATTCTAGCAGAACTCAATTCGCCTTAAAACAATTTACAGTATATTCAAAGACTGTCGTTTTAAAATTTGTTTTGCCCAGTCGCAAATGTTCATAGTCCTACCACTTCGTGTAACATATAGTCTTACCACAAGGTCTTAGTAGCGTTGTTATTTAAAATGTAATTAAAAATTCCTAGTGTTTATAGTCGAGGACAAAATACAGTATACAGTATATTGGCTATTATTACCTCGGATAATTGCAAAATACTTTTGGTAATAATAGGATGTATTATAGCATTGTGTATAATATACTATAATACATAGTATAAGTATCAAGAAAAGTTTATAAATGAAGTCATAGCTCTGATAAAATTATTAGAAATTTGTTGCAATTCGGTTTTGATTGCAATGGATACCTCCAGCATCACCTGGACAGCTCTTTCGGTCTTATTTGGGGCCTCTTCTAAGCAGAAGAGTAGCTCGAGAACTCGACTGCAATCAAAAATCGGCCGTAGAACATCACGACCTAAACTATTGATAAAGTAACCCTAATACTATCAAAATATAATTTGTTTAAAACAAGCAAATACCTCTTCATTCAACTTTTGAAAAATCCCCTGTATATTCTTTTAATATATTTCATATATGGAGAAGACGTAAGAAATGACAATGGGACAAGGCTCTTGGACTTCTGCCTATTACATAGTTGATACAAAAGTACGCAGGGGACCAGAGATTGGGAGTGGTCATTACCTTTTAACGACAATTTTTAAAAAAGGAAAAGACAAAGAAGTAAGAAGAAAGGAACTAAAAATGGAACGTGAAACCATCAAAAGTTTTAGATTAAAAAATGAAAAAATAGCTGGCAAATTTAAGAAGTTAGTGGAGGAAAAACTAAACATAAATCTGAACACAACAAAGACCAAAACGTAGAACAATTATGGAAGACATTTAAGGAATCTATACTAGACGCAGCAAAACAAACTTGTGGGGTTTGTAGAACGGTTAAAAATAAAAAGCAAGCATCGTGGTGGATTGAAATAATAAAACATACAGTCAAAAAGAAGAAAGTGGCGTGGAAGAAATACCTTGCAAATAGAAATAATAATAATTATGAAGAGTACAAGAAACTTAGGAAAAGAATTAGTTGCATAGGCGAAGAAAAATAGTTGGACCGAATTTGGACATAAATTGGAGGAAGACAGTAAGGGTAATCAGAAACTGTTTTACAGGATTTTAAAATCGTTCAGAAAAGGAAAAAAGAAGAAACCAGTTTATATGTAAAAAACAAAAGAGGAAAGACTCTGACTGACAAAAAGGAAATAACGATTCTATGGAACGAACTACTGCAAGGCACAGACACAGTTGTAGAAGATGAAGCAGACAAAAATAGAATAGATGAGAACAGCAACACACAAGAAATTAAGCAAGAAGAACTATTGGACGCTATTAGAAGGCTTAAAAAAGGAAAAGCTTCAGGCTGTGATAAAATTACATCGGAAATTTGGGAAAAAGAGGGACTGAGGTATTACTGGAAATCTATAATAAAGTCTGGAATATGGAGATTATTCCAGCCGATTGGGAAATGGGACTGATACTACCAATCTACAAAAAAGGAGATAGTAAATGCTGTAAAAACTACAAGGGCATTTCACTCCTGAGTATACCTATGAAAGTATATGACATAATATTAGGCAATAGATTAAGAGCAGAAATAGATATAACATTAAGCGACACACAAAGTGGTTTTCGTAGAGGAAGAAGTATCCAGGACCATATATTCATAATAAAGCAAGTAACAGAGAAAGTATTAGCGCAGAACAAAATTGCCTCACTTGCATTTATAGTCTTAGAGAAGGCTTTTGATAAAGTACCAAGAAGGAAAATTTGGGAGTCACTGCGACGAGACAAATAAATGACAAAACAATACAAGCCATAAAATGTCTATACAAAAAGAACAAAAATTGTGTAATATGGCAAAACAACAAATCAGACGTGTTTTTGACAAAAGTAGGACTGAAACAAGGGGGAGGCTTAAGTCCCTTATTTTTTATTATATTTATGGATGACATAATCAGGAGATGTTCAAATAAAGCACACAAACTAAATGTAGGATACAACAACTTACAAATGGTTAAATGTCTGAAGGGGCATTTGCAGACGACGTGATGGTAATTACAGACAACGAACAGAACCTACAAGCTAACATAAACATTTGAAATGAAACCCTGAAAGAATATGGAATGGAAATGAACAAGGACAAGACGAAATGTATGAGACTAGGAGACCAACAAGAAATGAATATACAACTAGAAGGCACAAAAATCGAACAAGTGGATATGTTTCAATATCTAGCAGTTATGATTGAGAATACGGGAACACAAGATGCAGAAATGAACAACAGAATAGATGAAGTAATTAAAACCTATTATGCTATGAATAAAGGTTTGATAGGAAAGAAGGAAGTGTCACAGAAAACAAAGATAAGCGTCTATAAAACAATATACAGACCAATATTGACTTTCGGTTGTGCGACATGGGTACTGACAAATAGACAAAAAAAAGTAAATTACAAGCAGCAGAAATGAAGTACTTGAGGAAGACTAAAGGTGTCACAAAAAAGACAAAATTAGAAATACACAAAAACGAGAAAAACTGAACAGAGAATCGCTGAATACATACATCGAGAAAAAACAACTAAGTTGGTGGGGGCACTTGTAACTTGAGAGGGAAAAGACAGGTGGTAGAGGTATGGAAAGCAAAATTATACAAGAAGAGGAAAAAAGGTAGACCTAAAAAGACATGGGATAATAATATAATTGAGTTGCTGATGAAGAATGGAAGTACATGGGAAGAAGTTAAACGAAGAGCGCAAGACAAAAAAGAATGGTCCAAATTCGTATACCAATGATGGTATATGTATATCCACACACCATAACTGGTAGAAGTGGACATTTCATATTTTACAAGTTTTACAAAATTTAAATTCATTTTATATTTTTTGCTTAATTACAGTTGTAAGAATATTGTATAAAATTTAATTTTTTTAATATAAGAACAAATAAAAAAAAATAAAAGACGAAAGATAAACTGCAATTATCATCTAAATATAAAAACGACTCTGAACTGCTTGACGTTAAATTTAATTTTATTCAAAAATGTTTGCTTTCTTGTAATTCCCCTGTGGTCTAAGATATAGTCTGATAGGGTACTTTTTTTACTCAAAAACGTCTGCTCTATACACCAGCACAATTTGACGTCCCTCTTTATCGTTCACCCTGTATAGAAAAATAATTTTTTAATTGAAATAAATGTAAGTTTCAAATTAAAATTCTGATTTCATCTTAAATTGTGGCAAGGTTCAACGAATTTACTTCAATTATTTCTAAATCGCTGATTAATTATTTAGGTAAAATGAATAACTATTTATTAAAGAAACTCATTTTAGAGTCTATGAGAGGTTTTATCCCTGTTTTATCAAGTCTATACCTAATATAATGTAACATTTTTCTTTTTTTACCATTGAGAATTAAAATAAAGTATTTTGCCTAATTATAATTATTCCTGCAAGTTACGTTGTTGGTGAAAATCGAAAAGTGTTACATCCTGTAAATACAGAAAGTTTCAGGATTACCTTCTGTGCATTGTACGTATAATACAATTTACATTGTAATTTTGAAACAATAAATATTAAATAAATCAAGAATCGTTTGTTAATGGGCGGATATTCTGAAACTGTTTGTATTTCTTACACTATGAATGTTTCTATATAATACTGTGAATAACTTGTATTTTGAAATTAAATTGGAAATTATTTTTTTTTTGTAATCGTATTAGAATTTGTTTATTTTTGATAAGCTAAAATCAATGTGGACAACAACATATCATATTCAGAATAATAAAACTTGCCCAAAATGCAGTAAAGTAAGTATTATATAGTAATTTTCATATGAACTATTACTAACTTGCGAAATTTGTTAATGTTATTTCTTAAAACTAATTGTAACTCACTGATTCGGCCGGTGTATAAGTTGCAAACTTTTGCGTGGAAAATAGTTTTACGCTTTTCAAGAGATTATCATGTGTCAGTGTATACATTCCGCATTAAATATTTTATAATAATGAAATGTTCCTGCGTGTAAAAATAAAATAATCTATTATGTTTGATGTATGTATATAAATGTAACTTATTACAAATTAAACTGTTTCCGGTGATAAATGATTTCCCTCTGCGTTTTATTAATGTAGTACATGTCATTTAAGAATGTTCTTGTACTCCTTTGTGTTCTGTCTTTTCTTTTTTGTTTTTACTGTGCACCTTGTTATCTGTTGTACTGTTGTTTAACATTTTATTACAAATATTTCGTATAGTACAATAATTGTTGTTTTGAAATTAAAAAAAAATAAAAAATAAAAAATTAGATGCTCTAAATTAGAGTCGGAAGACATTGTCTGTAATTTATTCGTTTTGTACATAACTCAGGATCTATTTAAAAAAAGACGTGAGTTTCTTCCAATGTCTTACGGAAATTTTGCTTGAAAATATTTAATAATTATTTTGGAAGGCATCGGAGGACTCTACTTTTTCTATGAGCTAATGCAATGATGTATGCTATGTATTAGACTAGAAATTATTAGTTAAATAATAAATTGTAATGCAATCCTCATAGAGAGATATTTAATTTTTTTTTGTTGTAAAACATTTTAACACTGTACCTTAAAAAACCGGTTATTAAATGGATTATCTTCGTCGGTGCTTTTATATGGAGACAAGTAGTACATACGACTGACGAGAGTTTGTTTTGCTCCAGGCGTAAAGAATAATATTTTGCATGAGAGTACCAGCTTCGTTTATTTTAGTATTTATTATTTTAATTAACTAACAGGTCCATTCAACAAGATGTACATAAATACTAAATATTTAACGATTCCTTTAAAGTACAGCTACACATAGTTGTTCATGTTGTATGGTCCACTCGTGGAGTAACTATAAATATGAAATTGTACTACTAAAAGACTGTTTTATGTAAAAGCCTCCCATAAAACTAAGTTAATTCAAAATTGATGCGTTTCCTTCTCAGATCATCATAAAATAACTGTAATAAATGTTTATGTTCACTTGTTAACCAATGTATAGGAAGCAGATATGTAGTAGGACTTTAAATACCACTAGCGAAAATATCTGCCACAACGAATAGGCATCTACATATACATATAAATACCAAAGATTTATGTAAGCGTCTTCTGAGTTTAATATTTGTAAATATATTTTATTTAGATCACTTTTCTTTGTCTTTAATTTCCTTCCATTTAATAAAATTATTCACTCAGAATTTATTTGTTTGACGAAAACAAGAAAGTGGACTAATTCAAAAAAAAGATGTTCAGTTTCTCTAAAATTAAAACAATTATAAAAAAGTATAAATTAATAACACTTGGTACGAATGACTAAACTAATTCAACAAAGTTAAGTAAAATAGCTTCAAACGTGTAACAATATATCGACGACATGCGTGCAAAGCTTCCTAACTCAGTTCATAGCGTTTTTCAGGAGCACGAAAAAACTGTCTACAATAAAATCCAATAGGCGATTTTTATTTATTTTAACAAAAGATGCAATTTCATTGATCGAGAATGATGTTATTAACTTTATTTTATATTATTAAGAGTAAATTGTCAAATTAGGACAGAAACAGAAAAAGAATAAGTAAGATTTTTTGAATAAATTTAAAATTATTGATGTGAAAGAATCAACATTACAAAAATACATTTCCACAAATAAAAACATTTTTAGAAAAGTGCCCATTTATTATAAAATTCGTAGCAGTCTCTAGGAATTACAGTTTTTAAGTCTTGAAGTGTTTGTATTTTGCATTTGAAATTTTACAAACTCCTTTATGCATAGGCCGTATGGGAAGATCTTACCAAGCTTCATCAAAACCAAGCTTTACCTAAAAATATTTTTTTAATATTACTTTTTAGTGAAGATCAAACTGTTCTTACTTGAATAAAACCTTCCGGCTGGTAAGAAATACATGTCACTACAGGATCTGTTGATTTTTTTCCTGGTATAAGAAAATGGTATCTTTGATGTTCGATAGCTGCATAGTTTTTAAAGAAACTGTGTTCCAAGTCGTAGGTTTCGTAAGGAGTTTTTTGGCGTGCTTCTTTCGTAATTCTCACATAATCACTTGGTAAATAAATTTCTTTATTACGAAGTTTTCGTTCTATGAGAGCGTGAACGGAGTCGCACTCCATTAGGGTGTGCCTAGTGATGTTAAATTACGTGTAATTTATAAAAACGTAAATTACGTCGTAAAATTTCCTGAAAGTTACAAGATTATTTGTAATTTATGTAATTTATGAAATTTGTAAATTTTTTGCATTAAAAACCTATTTTAAGTATGCTTTTTTTTATAAAAATATAAAATGAAGTAAATAATGCAAACTTTGTATTCTATCTTTTATTTAACATTATCCTTGAAGGACTCCTCATAATATTCCATATATTAGTTTTACTTTTCACATTGCTGTTAAATTTACATAATTCCTATATTTAATGCTATTTCTTGTCCATTAAAAATTATCACAAAATGTGTAATTGTAATTTCTCAGACAGGTTTAAAAATAGTAGTACGGAGCACATTTCTAAGAAAAATACAAAAGTTAAAATATTTCAGAAACTATTGAGCTTTATACCCGGTGATTTTTTTTATAAATTGTAATGAATTTAGGGTTCGTTTTGATTTATTTTTAAATAAAATACTCGATGAGACTAATAACTAATTTATTAACAAAACTTAACACTGATTTTATTTAGAACAGACTATGAATAATTTATTTTCACAAGCCGAGCCATTAAACAGTAACTAAACTCTACGTCGAACTAAAGAAGTCTGTCCGTGTTCCCAGTGCGCGTGTATTTATACTGAAGCGGCTTTTTCAGCAGCTTTTCCTCTAGAGTATTTCGACGGCGGAATAGCCTCGAACGCGTCCAGTCACCACAGGCGAGTCACCGCTGGCTAGGCGAGTGTATGACTCATTTGACTCCTTAGTTCGTCACACTGCTCCCTTCTTCTTTCGTCTCGGAACGTTCCTCATGATAGCCTTGAAAGAGGATGTCGAAAATGACATGCTGGCCCCTTTCTGCAACTTCCGATTTAGAACAAGTAGCAATCCACAGTTTTCTCATTTCCAACAGCTGCCTGTGGGTGGTGACTGCAGACCAGGACTTCAATCCCCGTTCCGTTGAAGATAACTTCTATCATGCTTCGGATTACCCTCCAGTCCAGCCCGCCAAGTCCGCAGCCCAATTTGGGGATGGCTAATTTAGTCTCTTTGCCTTCTATCAGCTGGCTCTTCAGGCTACAAACAGCTCTTCACATACTGTGATAGTCAGGTTTACCGCTTGATGTCTTCTTAGTGACTAAGTATTACACGCGTCGTCTCTGATCTGCTCTCGTGTCGATGATCTGCAGGCTCTTGCCCACCATGGGATACTGCCTTCGGAGTACCTCGACTTGACCAAATTTCTTCCTGAAGACCTGGGCTATCCTCTTGGACATTCTTAGGTCTTCTGCCACACAGTGGGCCAGAGTGTACTCTTGTGGCACTTGAAAAAGATCTTGCTGCCTCTCTATGGTTACTCTCAATCGTGCCTTACTTCCTGTGGCGTGATGAGACATAAAGGTTTCGAAGTTTACTTCGGAACATTGCGTCCTTTGTATTGTCCCTTCATTTTCTTCTCCGTTGTAAGGAGCCATCCGGTTGAAATGGATTACCTTGGGCTTGCCATTCGGAATCTTTTTGATGCGGTATATGACATCGTTGATCCGTTTTATCACTTTGTAAGGACCTTCCCAAGATGTCTGCAATTTTGGGGACAGACCTCGCCGTCTTTGAGGATTATAAAGCCAGACCAGTGCTCCGGGTTGGTATCCCCCATTCTGAGCGTTGATGTCATAATGTTCCTTCATTCGGTCGCTCGCGGCCTGTATATTGTGACGCACTTGGTTGTGAATGTTGTCCATTTTCCTGCGCAGACCGCTCACGTAGTCTTCGTCGGCGGGGACTTCACCCAGTAGAATCGCTTGCGCACCTTCTCTATAGTCTTTTTGATTCCTAAATGCCCTCCCGAATTAAATCAATTGTAAATGAGCTATATTAACACTTCCTCAAAGGTTGACAACTTCTTCAGAATAAACAATAAATTGTCAAGGGAAATTTTTGTTTTTTAATTAAAAACAGAACTGAAGAGAGATAATTTTAATCTCAAATTGACAAATAATAAATTAATAGTAAATAAATTTATATTCTGTTTAAAAAACTCAATGTAATACGAAATATATCAATCAAATTGACAAAATTTTGCAGTTTTTCGTAAATTTCCGATAAATAGTTTTTGACAACCTGTTTAACAAATAATTATAATTTCAAATTTTGTTATAATTCATATAGAAAATTCACTGGTATACTTATCTGAATTGAATTATTTTATGATACAGAGACTACAAGCACAGGTACAATAATAAAAGGTAAGCAAGAATAAGATTGGGACGTCTAATCTCAAATTGTTGCTGGAAACTTGGCGCAAAATTAAAAATTTGACGTAAGATAACAAAAATTACAGTAACTTATGTAATTTTACATAAATTACATAAATTTCGCTAAATTTCATAGGCAATTTAATATTACAGTAATTTCTGGGTAATTAATGTAAGTTACAAATTGTAATTTTACAATTTATATCATTAGGTGTGCCCAACTTCAAGGAATTTTTGTTACACCGGAATGCCATTGAGCATGGAAAAATTTAACAGAGCGTTGGCTATTTTGGTAAGTGCATCCGTCAGACCATAATACAATAGGATTTTTGTTTCACTTAAGCAGTTTTTTTTGTAGATAGTCAATAATGCAGGAAACAAAAGTAGAAGTTCAGAATTTTGGTCTTTTGAAAACCAATACCAGGCCACGTGGGATGTTTTTAAATTAAATACTGTAAAGTTATGGCTGCTTAGTTTTGTTTTATACTAAAATGCATTTGCATTAACACATGGATTCAGCTTCACAGCTTGCAAATCCATCGTAAGTGCAATAATTTGATTAGCTTTGTCAAATTCTTTGTCTTTGTTTTTTTTTCATTCCTGGCGAGCTCTTTTCGCTTATTATGAGATGTCCATTGTTCTTCTGATATTGTACCTATATTTGTGAGAACTACAAGTATTTTTTAGTTGGTAAATAGACAAATTCTTCTGCTTGAACGTCTCATTAAATATCTTAACGCTGTCTGGAATTTTACTGTCAGTACCACACTTTTCTTTATATAATTTATAAACGTCTGTCAGTGTTTGAAATACAGGTTCCAAAAATAGTTTAGTTGAATCCCTTCGTGCATAATGTGAAGGCAGTTTCGAAAGGCAGTTTAAATAGAAGTATCGGTCTTCGTTGTCCATTTGAACTTTTTCCCTCGTGGATAGTCTAATTGCGGTATCTTTGTGCATTCCACATGTACTTTGGTTTACCCAAGCATGTTTCATTTTGTATCCCAGATCAAATGTGTTTAGAAACATGCTTCTACAAGCCTGAAGTTTTTGTTGTCTAGTATCTATGTAATACAGAAAGGTACTCTTCTCGATTTATCCGA
This sequence comes from Serrognathus titanus, assembly GCA_039766575.1. NCBI lineage: Eukaryota > Metazoa > Arthropoda > Insecta > Coleoptera > Lucanidae > Serrognathus > Serrognathus titanus. The sequence continues at coordinate 6,836,851 of CM077911.1, forward strand.
ATCCGTTGTTTTTATTTTAGTTACTTGCTTTCGAACATTGGAAGAAACGTAAACCTTTCTTTGATTCCACGTCATCTTTGACCAGAAATATCGAAATATCTATCTTGATTCTTCAGTTATTTCAGAACAATGTCTGTTTTTTTCTTTCAGACAATAACTTGAACTACACCTCGGTTTCAGCTTTCTTCCACTTCGTATCTGGTCTTGACTACTTTTCTTACTTTCTTGACTGTATTTAAATCCTACGTATTCTTGTCCTCGCGTCCTAAGATTTTTATTTTTATTTCTCTTCCATTCTTTAGGCTCAGCCACCAACTTTCGCTTTCGTATATTTTGGTCAGTCTCATCATGTGCATCTATGTCAACTTCGTCAACTTTATCAAGTATACTTGAGTCAGGGTTACTCTGGGTGTCTTCTGCATCTGAATCAGAAGTATCCTGAGTGTCAACATAATTAGAGGAATTTGAAGTGGTAGCATTCTCTATTACAATGGTTATAGGGCTAAGCGAATGCTTTTTAGGTTGGGTAGAATAAAGTGGGCAATATTTAGTTCCTTATTGTAGAAATGATTTGGTGCTTCCGGTTCATTTTGTAACAAAGTTGTATTTATTTGAGGAATGTCTTCAGCGAAATTAGTATCATTTACAACATTTAGAGTACTTAGTTCAACAGATTGGAAAATGTTTGGGTGTTCAACGATGTTAACTCCAATGAAATCCACGGACAAAACATTATTGTTCCCAGTTTCACATTCTTGCATGTCATCATTTTTATTAACATCTGTAGCCACGATTTCTGTATTATTATTTTTATATCTAACATTGTCCGTTTCAATATCATTGTTATGAAGTGTCAACTGTAATATTATCCAAGAACAAGAAGACTTTGATAAATTTTCTGCAAGTAGCAACTCCTATCTATTAAATTCACGCACTAGCAAACTGAACACAAATTGTCCCATTTGCAAGTAACGAGGTAATAATTAGTTTCAGAATGAAATTTACGATGGAAATTTGAAACCAGGAGCAAATAATATTAACAAATTTATGTAGATCAATAAGTAAATAGTTTTGGATGTTTATAACATAAACATCGACCATAAAAAGTTAAGGAACACACTTATCAGCACAGAGATAGGACGCTTTGATTCCAAGAGACCATCTTATGCGAGACAGGAGATCATGAAGTAACCAATTTTAAAGCAGTTCGAATTTTTTAACACTTGTGATATATTGCAGACGCATGCGTTAAAGTATTTACCTATCTAAGGTGTTGATATCTCATTTTTCTCAAAATTTGAGTTAGGAGGTTTTGCACGCATGTCGTCGATATTCTATATAAATTCTAATTTCTTGGTTTTCAATAGAAATGATTCTTAATCTTAGTTTGGTGTACAACAACCTTTTATAATAATGGCTGAACTTATATTAATTTTATTTGAATTTAATTTTATGTAAAACAATATCTTTAAATTAAATTAAAAATTAATTGATTTGTCTTAAAGCACCAAAGAGAGGTGTCTGCATACATGGTGAAAACTTTCTTTTGTTTTAAAAGGAAATTGAGAAATGAACGCCTCTGTGATGTCACTAGAAAGTGCGACGACTCCAGAAACACATTGCTCGTGACTCCCCTATTTTCTGGTATTTCAACGCTCCTTTTTTTTACAGAAGCGTTCCGGAGATCCTGAGGGACACGAACCCTTCTGTCTCTTGTTGGACGGCTGAAACAACACAGAAAGAATGCGTATCAACGAAATAAATGGGTCGCGCAGTAGGTCTTCGCCTTCCCTAGGCAACGATTAAATCTTAGTTAGAAAAAAATCCTAGATTTTATGGCATCATTAAGTCATCCCTAAGGATTCGCTTTCAGGACTTACCGTGAATCTTATCGATTTATTTCATAATGGCCTTTTGCACCGCATTTTTAATCGTAGATTACATTGATTTGGAATGTGACAATCGTGAATACGTGACAGCATAATGTCAATCACAATCTAATTGACATTTAAATTTAAATTTGTGTCGGTTGGAATATACATGACATTACGCTGGATCTATGTTTAAATATTATACACTAAATACGACTTAAATTTAATCTCTGCTTAAAAAAGGGGTGCCATTGACTGGCCAAAAGAACTGTGTTTTGATCAATTTGTTTTAATTTTAGTTAAAGGACTTTAGACGCTTGGTGGCAGTTTCAGCGTTTTCAATAGAGACTGGTTTTCCTCACTTGTCGCTATACAAACGTAACGCGTCCCTTCACCATCGTAAAGTGGTGTAAACCCGCAGAGGTCACGGTTACCCTAGCAACACTGCCACGATGCATACGTTTCTCGTTATGTGTCAAATCCTTTCAGCCATACGTGTGCAGTTCATTAATTTAGCACCAGCTCGATTTAATGACCACCTATATACGTACGTGACTGGGTTTTTGTTACGACGACATTTCAATATTAATTAATTTCTTCTCGCTGTGAAAAGCAATGGAATCTTAAGTTAACTTTATTATTATTGATAGTAACAATTGTGAATAAAAACGATTTAAGAAACGTACGCGGGGAATACCCGAGTATGATTATTGTTTAAAGCAATTTCTGTCCAATCTAAATAATTATTGTATGTATAATAAAGAAGAGGATGAACGGTTCCTATGAACGTATTGGAAGAGAGGTTCCAAGGAAGAATCAATGGTCACTAATGTCGGAGTCTGTAGAGGTACTACCCAAAACAATGTAAAAAAAACTACGTAACACATTTTTCAGCTACAGAAACTCTGAAATTATTTATTCCTAAATCTCTAGCAACGAAATGCTGTTTCGTCAATCGTTGCTTATGAAAGATGTTTTATTTATTTCGTTGGTGCGCATTCATTTAGTGTTATTTCAGCTGTTCAAAAAGAGATAGAAGGGTTCGTGTCCCTCAGGATCCCCGGAGCACTCCTGCAAAAAAGGCGTTGAAACGCCAGAAAATAAGGGAGTTACGAGGTATCATCGTAACCTCTGTGACATCACAGGAGCGTTCATTTCTCATTTTTTTTAAACAAAAGAAATAAACAAAGAAAATTACAAAAACAAGAACTTTCCACGATTGAGCAAAGAAAAATAATAGCTCTAAGCCCATTCGATAGCAAGGGAATTAATATTTTTGTTTATACAGACACCATTCCTCGGAGCTATAAAATAAAGATTTTGCAACTGTTTGATTGAAATCAGTTGAGAAATCTCGAAAAATATAGAAGCTTGAAGTTAGTTAATAATAACAAAAAAATATAGGCGTTTCAAATTAAAAGAAATAAACACATGACTATCAAAAACAGAAATATTTTACAGTTGCGTCTATTTTTATTAACTTTTATGAAAAAAAATTACATTTCTTCTTTCAATTTATTTCAGTTGAAAAACGAGAAGATAAATAATTCACACTTTCTTTTTAATATTGCATTGCGACTTCTGGCTTCACCTCTCTTTCCATTATACGCACCCATTTCAGTCTTTTGCTCAATGCAATCCTGCATTCATCAACGTCGAGGATGAAATTAAATGAACAAAAACAAACACAATACGTTCTCGATAAATTTCATTTCGAATTATGCACAGAGAAAAAACAACAATTAATACAATTGTAGAATTTATGTCTACAAATTCTTACTAAAAGGAAGACACCTACAATAAATAGAAATATTTACATTTGATTGTAGAATAGAATACCATAAATTGTGTAAATTAATGTGAACATGTTATAGAAATAGATAGACAGAAATTGTTGAATTAAACACTATTTCATATAGAAGATTTTTCCATTTATTTAGTAAAAATTGATGTCGTTAAATTGCATGATACCTGGCCTCAAACTTATTCAAAAGTGCTTCATTAAGCTAGTATTACGCTTCAAAATTCTTGAAAAAAAGCAATTGTTTTAATAACAAAAGAACGCTTGAACCAATTTGGATGATATTTGGTATGAAGACCCACAAGAAGGCAAGTCACCTTTCCAGACGGTTTTAGGTTCAGGATAAGGTAATAGTATGTATTTTTTGTTGGATGTTTGTTTCATATTATTGTAGATATTTAACACGATTTTTAATTATAGACTCAATGAGATATATTGGATAAGAATTTTGAACAATTTAATTAAATTTAAATTGTCATAAGTGAAAAGTTCATCTGAAAATGAATTAGCTCGATCTGTTAAGGAAATAATTATTGCAATTTTATATATATTTTTTTGGATGTGTACGAGTGAAAATTAATATATCTATCCTTACCACGTAGGTTTATGAAACCAATTAGTTATTAATTTGTCGTTGTGTCTGATAATATTGATATCGAGGAAACTTAGTGAATTGCTAATTTCTTTTTCTACAGAAAATTGCAATCTATTACGGAAAGAGTTAAATTTACTTAAACAAAATGTACTTTATCTGGAGGTAAAGTCAATAAAATATCATCTACGTAACGAAAACGTAAAGTTAAATTAAAAGGTAAAGAGTTAATGACAGTTTTTTTTTTAGTTCTTTCATAACAATTTCAGCTAGAGCAGGAGATAAAGGAGAATCCATTGCTGCACGGAAAATCTGTTTATAAAATTTATCATTGAACTCAGAATAAGATGTTTCAAAACATAAAATAACAATTTCTAAAAAATTATCTTTGGAAATGTCTGTAAAATCTATAATCTCTATTCATCTATCATTAATGCTTCTTAAAGCTAACGTTTTTGGAATGTTAGTAAATAAAGAAACAACATTCTTGGAACTTGGAATTATTTGATATATGTTTCCTAATTTTTTTACAAGTTCGAAGGAATTTTTTATAAAATATTCTGATTTACTAATAACTTGAGTAATAATTTTTAAAACAAATCTGGATAAAAAATGTAGAGAAGAACCAATATTAGAAATTATTGGACGAAGAGGTGTATTAGGTTTGTGAATTTTTGGAGGAATGCAGTATAATTTAGGAAAGATGGGATTATTACTAATTTCAACAGACTTTTCTAACTTATTAATAATTCTGAAAGTTTTACGCTGAAAATTTTTTGTCGAATCTACGTATGTATTATTATCAGTTAGCATGGTTTCAACTTTTGAAAAATAGTCATTTTCATCAATTAGAAAAGTTATATTGCTTTTGTCTGCTGTTGTCACAATAATGTTTGAATTTTCTTTACAAGAAAAAGATCTCTAATAAGAATTTTAAGTTTTGATTTTTCAAAAGTTTTGTCAATATTCCTAATGTAATTAAAAAAATTAGAGCAAAATTTGTATTGTGGAAACTGAATCTAAGGATTTTATACGAAACTCTACGCTACTTATATACAATTTTCACTGGACAAGAATCTATTTTAATTATAATTAATAAGTTTTGAGAAAGGAGCATTCATTAGGAAACTTTTTCGTGTCTTCGTAATTGTTGCTAATTCTTACTATTTGATCATAAAATAAGAAAATTTAAATGCTTATTGGAAAAAGGAGGAAATACATGAAGAACAAATACCTCTTACAAGCATAATTAATTTATTTTTAAAAAGAGTCATTCCCCAGTAAACTCTTCTGTGTCTTTGCAAATTTTGATATCTAAACTATAACGGGTATCAAAATTTGCAAAGACACAAAAATTTTACTGAGGAATGAATCTTTCTAGAAATAAATTCATTATGCGCGTAAGAGGCATTTGTTCTTCTTTTAGATTTTCCTATTTTGTGACTAAACTGTAAGAATGATCAACAATTACAAAAATACGAAAAAGTTTCTTAATCAAAATTAATTAATTATAGTTATTTTTTAACTTCAAAAAAGTTATTCCAAAATCTGTATTGTGGTAACCCTGTTTTTCACACTGGCTATTCACTTTAAATTACGAAAACTTGCGATCTTCATACCAAATATAATCCATACTGGATCAACCATTCCTTTGTTATTAGAGAAATTACTTTTTTTCAAGAATTTTGAAGCATAATTCTGGCTTAACGAAGCACTTTTGGATATAGACAAGTTGAGTTCAAACGCTTGAGGCCAGGCATCTGTGGTTAAGGCCACGTAATTTAGCGACGTCCTTTATAGTATCTACTATTTACACAGTGCTTAGAAGCTAACACAGTAGAGGATAGTAAATTTTTACTCAAATGTAGTATATTTTCATTGATATTATGTATGCGAATTATATACTTTTTTTAATAATCAAGCAAATTGTGTTACTGGTTCTATATATTTTGGGAAAATTTTAAAGTTAATGGTGTAATTCTGTATACATCTCTAAGGAAGAAGATCACAGCAGAGTGCTCGGAGCCGTTGATAACGAATTTTGATTCTTAATCGGGCAACTAAAGATGTGGCTTCGACCTTGTCTTGATATGTGCAGATCTTGTGAAGAAATTCACAGGCTGGAATACGGCAGAATTAATTCTGGCACTTGCTCGATAAGTTCCGGCTTAGGTCATCTACAGACGTTAAAAAATAAGATGAAGGAATATTTAATTTAGAAACTTCGTATTTACCTTCAAATAACTTCAGCGGCAATGAATTAATAATTAATAATTCCCAAATTGTAGAAAGCTTTTCATTGCGATTCTATTATAGTTTTACACAATATGAAAGTAAAATCTCCACAGTCTATCGCAGTAAATTTTTACATAAGATGTAGAATTTTATACAACACAGTATTGAAGCTTCACATTTACGAGAATTTATTGTAGAAGAAAAATGAAATTAGTATAGAGTTTTTTTAGAACAACAATTTTGCTACAAACAAATGTAAACTTTTTTAAGTTAGAAGTGGAATTATAACTGATTTTTTGTTTAAATTTTCAACAATAATGTAAAGTCTCTCTTTATTATTTTTCTCTGTATGACAATTGAATTATTTTTTTTTTTGAGTCGAGCAAATGGTTTTTTTTTGAAGAACATTTTTGATACACGTACAAAATTCGAAGCGTTCAAAATACAAACTAACATTTTAAGTGGTCGTCCTACTTAAACAATCATTGTTGCAATCATCATCGAATATTAAGCACTTCCATAATAAAACTAGGTCACTTGCGCAAAGCATCGGCCGATCGGCTGAAGTACCTACGTACTACAAAATGATTTCCATTCATTTTTAATTCTAATAGCTGCCGCTAGATTATTTCCACGTAATTTCGCTTCATTAATAGTTGATTTTAAAACGGAAATGGAAAAGTAAGTAAATATATATTTACGGGGGAGAGTTTCAGTTATGCTACCTCTCTTGGCAAGGTGCTGAAACTGCAAAGAACTTCAGGAGCACTGAAAACGCGATCTATTTAACGTTGAACATGAAACGAAAGAGGTAACTGCCAGTAGTATTATGTTTTTTTTTAATATAATATCGCAGGTAATAAAGAATCGTGGCAGAAAACCACAGGTGGCAGGATAGTGATTTTGATATATAGTCTTTGATTATTTTTGTTAAAGCTTTATTATGGATTGTGAAAAAAAAATATGTTCAAGGAAATTTAATTTTGTTAAATAAAAGGAGCAATACGTTTTGAAGCGATGTAATTATTTTTAAATTCGATTTGAATTAAATTAAAAACGACAATATTTCAAACATTTCGTATAAGATCTATTTTTCGTCAGAGAGATTTCTAATTGATTACTGGTTATTATTAAGCGCCATTAATTGCAAAATATTTTAAAAACGTGTTCTAAAAATGTAATTATTAAAACTGCCTATAAAACTCAAGTTTAATTTTCACAGATTAAAACTCCACTAAACCGACTCTAAAGAAAAGGACGAGTAGTTCAGAACACTAGTCCTTTCAAGACGAGAAACAAGCTCCTAAAGATGTGCAGAAACCAACTGTCCAAGAAAAGATGAAAGAGGAAAACAAATTTAAAGTAACGCCCACACCAGCACCTAAACCTTTCGCCCAAGAAGACGCGAATTTCTTCAGACGACTCTTCTTTCGAGGAAGGTGTTTCTAAAAGACCACCTCTGAAATTGGTATCTACTGCAAGACACTTCAAATTGTGCAGAAGAAGTGAGAAGACCGATTTGAAGGTTGGGATAGCGTTGAGGAACAACCAGCGAAAACCAGTCAACAACTTTGGGGCAGTACCGTCAAAGAAAATTACTTATCTCGTGCTACAAATTCATTCCGGAGAACATTTTCTTAGGAGCTTTGTACTTCCCAAACTTCCTCCGATGAAGAATACTGAAAGCAGTTTAGAGGATTCCAGCCAAGATAATGCACCAAAAATGCAGTAGGACAGTTCGGATGATAGTCAAGGAACTTTAATTTCGGAATCTAAGCTTCAGATGAACGAAGAAGATGCTTATATCAGTAAAAACAGAGATCAAAAGAGGAAGGCTTGGAAAACGATCAAGCAAGTCCACCAGAGAACTTTAAGAACTTTGTTAAAGGAAAGAAAAATCTCAAGGAAAATGTTGGTCAGCATCGTAACTCACCCTTTCGTCGAGTTAGAGGCAAGAAAATCGAAATTGGCCGATAATAGCTTCAAAAGCAAGCCGAATTTACGAGGATCTTGGGGAGAAAAGCAGACTGCTATCTGGAGCATATAAGAAGAAAGGCACATCAGTGAATTCAATTCAGATTAATTCCTCGAAGTCCAATAAAATGGTTCCATATGTGTTTTTTTTGTAATTGTCTACTGGAGTTATGTATGTTTGAATGTATTGGATTGCTTACTTGTATTGTATTAATTGTATTTAAGAGGAGATATTTAAAGATTTAGAGAAAAAACTAAATTTAATTTTTCGGCATATGATCCTTCACCAACGCTTCTCCAATAACGCGATACCTATCTTCCAAAAAAAGTGCTCTCGGTAATTCCTCAAAAAACTCGAAAGATGCGTCTTTTAGTTCTTTATCTGAAGAAAATCGACGTCCTCGTAGGTCCTCGTTTCTTCAGCATGGGAAAGAGGTAATGGTCCGACGGAAGTAGGTCAGGGCAGTAAGCGAGTGCCGTAACTCAACAAAATCACAGTTGTTGATTTCTTCTTGAACTTTGCGAGCCTTATGTACTGGGCAATTGTCGCGCAGTTACAAAGTCTTCAAGCTTCGCTTTGACCTATCGATGAATAGTTGCCATTCAGTTGCGTTATAGGTTGTAATTCCCAACTTCTCCATTAAACTATATACGTTATGGCAATACACAAATCCACCGTCACTTCGAAAGTATTGCAAAAATACACTTTCTCTTGTTCGAAAGTAGGATATCTTAGCTCTTTTTTCAAGCAAGTTTTTCTCGTGCAATCTTGAGTTCTGAAGCCTTTTTGGATAGTCCCAGATCTCGTGCCAAATCATTCAACTCATGCTGATCAAATCTCTTACAAACGGAGTCATCTTCAATTTCAAAATCTTCATCGTCGGTGTCGTCACTTCGATCTTCACCAAACTCGTATACCTGTATTTCGAAAGAGGGTAATTCTTTGAAAACTGGTACTGCGATTTCAGCTGAATGAGGCACTGGGGCGTGTAGCTGATGGTAAAGTAGGATACTCTATTTTACATTTGTTTTTCAAAGTCAAAACCAAGAATGGGAGAGGTGAGACAGTAATCCAAGAAATTGACGACGCGAAACACAAATCCAGAGTATCCCAGATTTGCATCACGCGAAACCGTCGCATTTCACGATTACCCCATCGCCTCTGATAAATCAACATAGGACATGACTATTTAATTTTAAAACAACTGAGAAATCGAACTCAACAGAAATTGTGTTAAAAATTGTTCCCCAGTGTATTACATCATGGAAAGCTAGATGAAGAAATAAGGGAAAGAGCAACAGCTACTGGAATATTGTTTAGTACCTTCTTGAGAAGAACGCAATTCCGAAAGAAAGAAAAACAGAAGTGATGGAAGTGAGATATCAACAAACATGGAAAGTTAAACTTCAAAACAAAAATAATAATTTTAGAAAGGAATTGGATACTAGAGCAAGTAATGAAGTAGTGGAAGAAAGTTGCTGAGGTGGCTTGGTGGATTGCCAACGCAACAAGAATTTGGGAGTGATGATAACACATCACAGAAAGCTGGACGAAGAAATAAGAGAAAGAGTAACAGCAACGGAAAGACTGTTTAGTACCTTCTTGAGAAGAAAGTAATTCCGAAAGAAGAAAAGAACAGAAAAGAAAAATAGAAGGGATGGAAGTGAGATATCTAACACAGGTGAAAAGTAAAACTTCAAAATAAAAATAATAATTTTAGAAAGGAATTGGATACTAAAGCAAGTGATGAAGTAGTGGAAGAAAGTTCCGAGGTGGCTTGGTGGATTGGCAAAACGCAACAAGAATTTGGGAGTGATGATAACACATCACAGAAAGCTGGACGAAGAAATAAGAGAAAGAGTAACAGCAACGGAAAGACTATTTAGTACCTTCTTGAGAAGAAAGTAATTTCGAAAGAAGAAAAGAACAGAAAAGAAAAATAGAAGTGATGGAAGTGAGATATCTAACATAGGTGGAAAGTAAAACTTCAAAATAAAAATAATAATTTTAGAAAGGAATTGGATACTAAAGCAAGTGATGAAGTAGTGGAAGAAAGTTATCCGAGGTGGTTTGGTGACTTGCCAATGCAACAAGTACTTGGAAGTGACATATCATAGAAAGCTGAACGAAGAAATAAAAGAAAGAGTAGTAGCAGCGGGAAGATTGTTTAGTACCTTCTTAAGAAGAAAGAAATTCCGAAAGAAAACAAAACAGAAGTGATGGAAGTGAGATATCAACAAAGATGGAAAGTAAAACTTCAGAATGAAAATAATAATTTTAGAAAGAAATTGGACATTAGAGGAAGTGATGAAGTAGTGGGAGAAAGTTAGTTGAGGTGGTTTGGAGATGCAAGAATGAAGGAAGAAATGATGACAAGAAGAATATATGAGGCAAGAACGCTAAAAAGGAAGTTTAGAGGCAGATCGAGAAAAACCTGACAGGAAGGAGAAAGAAGAGTGGAAAAGAATGGAAAGAAGCATTGATGGTAGTCTCGTACAGGAAGAGATGGAAGGGCTTTTGGAAGAGTTATAGAATCATAGACACAACTCCACCAGCTTCACATCCGAAGCGGCTAGGAAAAGCAAAAGGTTACTATTTTAAATTATCATGAGTTTTATTAATTTTTTTTTAAATTATTTCGAGTTTTCGAATCTTTCTTCTCAGTGTGAAGGTAACTGAGTCCAGTGAAGATATTTGCTTAAATTAATGATTCAAATGATTTACATTATTAATATAGAAGGTTCTTATAATCCGTTGCTTTTTTTCAATAATAAAGTAGCACTTTGCTGATTAAATAAATGAATACGCAGTTTTCGTGCTTCACATTTCATTCACATATTGCGTTAGGAAATGCGATCGCGTTGCAAGAAACTGCAAATTTCAAACGTCGAAGGCACGAAACAAAACACCAAAACACGTGTTATTTCTCTTAATTAGTAAGCCTCACGGCGAATTTAATTCGTTGCAATTACGTTCCAGTTTTGGAATGCACGTCCGTGAAATGCTTGGCTATTTTGAATAAACGGCCGCAAAAGTGTAATTATTCCTAACAATCCGAGCAATTAAGTGGCTGCGTTAAAAACCGTACGTTTCTGAAATAAGCTGCCACATCATTCTATGTATTAATGGGTCGATATGCAAATTTTTATTAAGCTGAGTTTCCCCCTTTCTCAATTTGCACAAACAATGGAATCGTAAAATTGAGACCGTTTAGATCGAAGCTTTTGTTGGTACAAATTGGTTTTTGATTGATAACTATTACAAATCCTATTTTATCATTTTAGAAATTTTTTTTCAAAATTTCTACGACTGCTTCTGTTGGATGTATACACATTTACATTAGACTTCCACTCGCTTTAAGTATTAAAATTTCGTTTGTAAGTCCCCCCCCCCCAAACTCTTTCGACATGTATCCCCCCATACAAACCGCCTTAATTAAAACCCGAATTTGCATTATAGATTAAGTGAGCAAATTTCACTTCCCGTTAGAGGAATACACACTTTCTTGAGTTTCACGTTTGATTATAATGATGCAAGGCGTATTTAATTTAACGCCGGAGCGAGCCCCTTGCGAAACCCTAGCCCTCTCGCTTAGTGAAATACGTACGAATTAATTCCGATAATGCATTATTGGCAGCATATTTTGATAGTGATAAATGGAACTATATCATGACAGGGTAGTTATGAGCTGCTTTTAGAGCGGAGCACAGCTTTTCACAAAGTTATTGGATTTGAGGGACGTAATTAACAACACACCCTTCTTCATTACTTGCACTTCTTATCGGTTATTATTACTGGAAATTGTGTTGGCTGGTCAAGGTCATTTTATTTAACAAATTACATTTACAAAATGATCATCTAGTAGTGTCTCTTAAACTCAAAGAAAGTTACTACTTTCTTTGAGTTTAAGAGACACTACTTTTTTCTACTGAAAAAAGTAGTTGATATTTAAATTAATTTAAATAACGAAAGAAATTTACATCCAGATATCCGTAGCGCAAACGTTCCGTTCAATTTAACTAAAAAAAAAAAAAAAACGAAACTGGAGCGCCATTCGTAAGAATATGTAATTACCATATGCAAAAGCTGTGTTTTTGTTGCAAGAGGGCGCTGAACTCGGTCTTCCGCTTGGAAGCTTTGCGAGCTAAGTGCTCAGGAAAACGGAAGCGAGGATGTTTCTGAGTTATAAGTCTTCATTTTGCATGCACGTACTTAAAATTCATTTGCTAAGTAACCGGGGGATGTTATATATTTTTTTCACGGTAACAACATGCTTTTTCTTACAAAATAATAAATAGGGACTCAAAAAGTTGTTCACCATTCTGTTATTCCCATTAAAGACAAGTCATGTAAAGTTCTGCTCTAGAAATTAAAAACACTGATGCAGCATAATGTTTACTTGCTGACAATGCATTTGTCTAGCATGAATAAACAAGAATGCAGCATATTCTCATTTAGAAACAATAATACTCGGGCAGTTGTATGTAAATTTGTGAACACAAGAGAAACCATGCGTGGTTACTTATTTTATTAGTTTGCATAATGAAACGCTATTATTTCCGTTTGATTCATTATAAGAAATGAAAGCAAGAAATGAATTTTATTAAATGAAATTCTTCACACTATACAATACTGGGTGTTTCTTAACTTCATACAAAAAATGAAACCAGTGAAAGTTTACATTAAAAGTGATAGAATGAAGCAGATTTTGAATAACAATTGATTAATAAATATTAGAGATAATAAATGTTTTTGGCGAACGATGAAACAGTTTGATAGGTCCTGATTTATTTTTATTACGTAATTACGTATTCGGAGAAATTTGCTGATGTCAGCATCGGTTGTTTAAGTGGGTAGTCCTCAGTTGCACTTCGTCGCGTTGAAAACATGGCCGAATTTTCCAATACTGTTCTTGTGGACATGATTTTAATTTACGTCGAATGTGGTCAAAATGCGTTGGCTCCAACACGTTGCAGTGTAGGCAGAAAAAAAATCCTCATGTCCACTGAAACAGCTGCCTTTTCCTAATATTGAAGAGATTAGAAAAAACCTAGATGCGCATAAGGTAACTGTCGGAATTTTCTTCGATTTCCCAAGAGCTTTTGATTTGATCGATAGAAAACTGCTTGAAAGTAAGTTGTACGCGTTAGGAATAAAAGGTAACATTCTAAACCTCCTTATATCTTTCCTTGATAATAGGAAGATATTTGTGGAAGTAAATGGAATTAAATCATCAGTTTATGATTCACATCTAGGCGTTGTACAAGGCTCAACAATTGGACCCTTACTATTCATAAATGATCTCCGCAGACATGTGTCCCATGACTTCTTGATCAACTTCACGGATGATTCGTTGAATCCGGCTACACAGAGGAAGAAGTCGAAAATAAAGTGTTACAAGTAACTAGAGACATGGAATCTTGGTGCACAAGAAACCGTGTTATCCTCAATACTAACAAAACTGTTTGCACTCGGTTTTATACTAATAAAAAGCCAAACTTCCTAAATATTAAATTGTCGTCAAATGCTTTCTTTCTGGGTATCAGTCTGGATGAAAGACTCAATTTCTCTGAACAAGTTGAAAGAGTTGTCAAAAAGCTCAACACTGCTTACTATGCTTTACTCAAACTCAGCCCAGTTACGGATAGATCGGCATTAATGCAAGTATATTACAGGATGGTCTACTGCCATATGTCCCACAATATTATAGTATGGGGGAGTTCTTGTAAAGCTATACGTGTGTTCATTTTCCAGAAAAGGATCATTAGGGTGATCTTGGACATGGGGTGCATGACCTCGTGCAAACCAACAAACCGTGCAAACCAACATAAGCCGTTCTACTCGCTATACATATATAAATGTTGTATATATGCATATGATCACATCAGTGAGTTTGTGTCAAATGGCTACTTTCGAGCTTCTGGTACGCGATATCGCTCTTTGATGGCAATTCTAACGTACAATACTGCACGATATGAGAAGTCTCCTATTACTCCTGCCTATTGCTGTACAATAAGCTACCTGCTCAAGTTAATCGCTGTGAAACGCGCCAATCTTTGAAAAATACTCTAAAGTCATTTCTAATTAAGCGCTGCTGTTACAGCATCAATGATTTTCTAGATATCTAGATGTATACATTGTGGTGTCAAATGTCCAATTTGTCCATTTATTTTATCTATTTGTCCAATTCTATACTTATGTACTATGTATTATGACTTAGCTTATGTCATAACGCTGATCCTTGAGCTCAATAAATATTATTGTTATTATTAATGCGGCGCCGTAGTTTTCAACAACGCTTTTCGGTCAATCTGGGTGCAGGTATGTTAAACGGCACTTTATTCGGTCTATTTGTTTTACCTAATCGCTTGGACGAAATGGTGTATTTACGTTTCTTGCAAACTAATTTGCCGGAACTCCTAGAGGATGTAAATTTAAATATTAGAGAATATTAGACCTTAATCCATTAGATTTTTATCTGTGGGGACATTTAAAAAAATCTAGTGTACGCTGAAGAAGTAAAGACAATAGACGAAGTCAACGCACGCAGTGGAAAATATCTGACAACAGAATCAATTCCGTAACGCATGTGAATCCCGGCTTCATTGAACTGACCTCTGCTTACGTCTCGCGCAGGGGGGAACTTCGAATACTTATTGTGAGTGAAGGTCACCGTCCGTTACGTCCAGCATTCACAGGGAATTGCCGGAAGCCGGTATGAATTTTTTAATTTTGAGAATATCTCGTACCACATACGCCTTTTTTTTTTGCATCAAGTTGAAGAACACCCTGTATATATTTTTTTAAGTGATAGTGTTCTAAAATGATTCTACTTGAAATGTATTACAATATAATTGATGTATAATATGAAAAGAAGTGGTTCCAACATTTATACGTTGTGGAACACCGTGTTTCTTATAGTTTGACTTCAATTTCATTGTAAGTTACGCGTGCGTTACTCTAGTAAAATAATCAGAGTGCGAAGCTATGTATAGGTAGAGAGATAAATAGCGTAAAATTTTGTGTTATCATTAAGAAAATTGCACAATAATGACATAGCGGAAGTAAATACGAACGAAATTGCTATTCCGTTCACAGCTTTTCAAGGTCAGTCCAGGCATTCTTTTGTATTACTTTTAGTTTGCACCCCCGCGACGACGTGTGCTGGTCGCGTGTGTTGCAAGGGGAGGTGTCAGAATCACAAGTAGGCCGCACTGTAGCTTAGCCGCTTTCTTGGAGCAGTCGTTTCGCCATAACGCGGCGCTAGCGTCGCATTTCGGCGCCCTCAAGTGAATACAAGACGTCTGTGTTGCTGAAACGTTGCATTTCGGCACTTAATTTTGGCGTGTGTGCACAAGTATTTTTTTATGAATGTGGTGAAGTTCGGACTTGAGCTTTTTACTTAAGTACACATCTTCGAAAAAAAATTTCTTTTGTACATTATTTGACGTACCGTCATTTTTCTTTATTGTTGTTATTGTGCACTGACCTAAACATGACTGTTGTTGATGCAGAAATGAATTTCGAATAGAAGTCGAAAAGAGGTGAGTTATCGATGATCATTTAAATAAAAGCACATTGTTTTCATTCAATAATAACAATTAGGCACGGTATAAGTATTCATATTTAATTTTTGCTTGCTAAAAGTATTCAGAAAAAAATTTACCTAAAAGATTTTTCCCGATAAATTAATTAATTAATGCCAAATACCTTCTTGGCATGTGCAGACGTCATCTGCTTTGAATCTTGAATGTATTTTTGATGGGCTCTTTGTAGGTCTTTATAATTTGACTATAATGGGGCTTCATTAATCGAAAACTAAGGAGTATTTAAAATGCAACTAGGATCTTTTGACGTGATTGTTTGGGCCAAAGAAAAATAAATAAAAACTACTGCAATGAGGCTTACGGTGAAATCGGTTCATTTGCGAGAAAAATTAATTGAAAATATTTTGAATTCTTGTATTATATTTATTATACCGTTCTTAGAATGGTCTTTATGCCTCTTCTGGGAAGAAGGTGTAAAAGTTAAATAAGTTTTTGATATATCAATTATATTTTCACCTTCACGTGCTTCGCTTATAATCGCATCCTGCACGAAGTATCATACCCTGACAACAAATTGTAATAGAATTTTCAATTAAGGTATCTGTGTGTGCGCATATTTAATATGTATACATACAGGATTTCCCGAAAGTAACGAATAAATTCTATAAAATGGTTGTGAAAAATGCCCGGACACGTCAATTTATATTTTTAAACCATCATTTAAAGGTGTCAATTTCAACCCCCCGCCCTTCAAACACTAGGCGCTAGCAACCCCAACTAGCAAAGTACTCCTTGTGGTACCTCATTTAATGGCATTTTTATGCTGAATACAATAAATAAAACTTTTTAGAAATCGATTGATAAATAACTGAGATATTCAATAAAAATATTTTGAAAGGAAATTCGAGTATAGGAATAAGTGGTAAAAGCAATTATGAAATTTGAAATATAATTTATTGACATTACGTAGTGGAGTGTGTGTGTGTTACTTGCCTAATCATTAAATAGAAAAAATGAGACTTACTGAAGCCGAAAGAATCGAAATTTGAACGATGATTGGGTTTAGAGATAGAATTCGGCCGCATGAAGACGTTTGTATTTTGTTCATTGAAATTCACCCTTTCTCTATTGGTTGTTGCCATCATTTCATGTATATTCGTATTTCGTAAGAGGAGTCCTCCAATAACGCAATCAAAGGTGAGTCGAATTGAGAATAAATTTCGCGATCTTGGACATATACGAGATAAACCTAAAGCCGGACGTCCATCGACTTTAGACGAAGACAGACATTTGGATGCCATTTTAATGGTGCAGGAAAATCCACATTCAACCCTCGTGGGAGTCGTTTCACATCTTAATACGTCAAAAAATGCAGTTTATAGACTTCTTCATGAGGAAAAACTTCAACTCTAGAAAGTGCACTTGTGCAAGAGCTGTCCGATGATGATTTTGATCGAAGCAAATCCTTCATTCATTAGGAATATTCTGTTTTCTGATGAGGTAACATTTTGCTTAAATGGTACCGTCAATAAGCAAAATTGTCGTTATTGGGTAGTTGAAATTGGATGATGAAGGCGAATACACAATAATTCCAAAATTTCAACGTGTGAGCTGCGCTGCGATAGTCGGTAATCGAATTACTGGACCGAACTTTTTTGTTGGAACGTTGGGTGATGAAGAGTATCTGGACTTCCTCCCGTTTGAATTTAGCGGAACTGTTTCCTACTGCAGAAGATCCTGATTCACTCGATTCCAGAATTTGGTTACAGCAAGATGGTGCGCCTCCTCATTATGCACGTCCAGCATGGGAATATCTCGACCAAATATTTTACAACCGATGATTGGTAGACGGGGACCTATTGAATAGCTGACAAGATCTCCGAATTTAACCCCTTTGGATTATTTCCTCTATTTATTTTAATAGATCTCCAAACATTGAGGTGTTAAAGCAGAGAATTCGACAAGAAATTCGCTCAATCACCCCTGAAATAGTAGACAATATTCAACAAGTCCCTAGATTAGGTCATTGCGATAGAAAGAAAGTTTAGCTGCTAACGTTCTCTTGAAACGTTTATTTCTGCCAAGAAATAATGAGCACTTTTGGGTTAGTGGTATTTAATTTTATGCATTTTCTTGTTTGTTATTTTTTCATAATAATAAGTAACAGGGGGGAAAATGAATTTCTTCTTTAGCATTGCTTTCGTGTAATTATAACTATTTAAGTAGTTACGATGGTGCTCATTTAAAACGAAACTCCTGCATGCCTTTAGAACATTCAATGAAGAAGTATCAAGCATTTAAAACAGTACCTACGTCGGATATGGTCTGCTGTAGTTTTAAAATTGTACAAATTTGAGATGGCAATTATATCATTATATATATTTGTTTGTTATTACCATAGAACATTGATCTTTAATCGAAATAAATATTTTGCTTAGAAATAAAAGCGCCTAAGTAACTATTTAATTGCGAACATTATTGACAAACGTAAATTTACACATTCTATTAAAAAGTTATAAGTTTATTGTTCAATTGGTATAAGTTGTTCCTCCTAATCAATGTTACCATAAGGCTAAAGGTTGAATGAAAAATTGTAATGCTTAACAAATTTAGAGATAACAAATCTCTTCTCGTTCAAAATGCGTCTAAAAGAAAGCGATAAAGAAAAAGGTGAAATAATTTTATTCCAACAAGGATAAGCTCAACTCCTGTTTAACACCCAAGAGTAAACATATTATCCATAGTTGTAAAAGTTGGAAATGATTAAAGGAAAACTCAGATCTTCTCCATTTGTAGTAAATGTAATAAAATAGCGCTACATATATATATGTTTCGGTCTAATCAAATAAATAAAATATTAAAGACCATCTTCAGGCTGAAAAAAGATTTTGGAAATGATGATACAAGATTTGTCGAGAAAAAAGGGGTTGAGAAAGACTTATCAAAGTTACTGACAGGTTAAAATTACAAGTTAAAATTTACAAAACACATTTAAGTTTTTGAAAAACATTTTTAAGTTACATCACACAATGGTTTTTTAAAAAATTGAATGCGGAGCACATGTTTGACAAACACAAATTTTAACTTGTAATTTTAACCTGTTAGTAACTTTGGTAAGTCTTTCTTAACTCTTTTTTGCTCAACAAATCTTGTATCATTATTTCCAAAACCTTTTTTCAGCCTGAAGATGGTCTTTAATATTTTATTTATTTGATTAGACAGAAACATATATATATGTAGCGCTATTTTATTACATTTACTACAAATGGAGAAGATCTGAGTTTTCCTTTAATCATTTCCAACTTTTATACTTACAATCAACACGAGCAATGATGTTTACTTCGATATATTATCCATAATTCAATAATTCAATAAGTAGGAATTAATTGCACTAAATATACTATCTGCATTGCATTGCATTCATCACCGTATTTAATCCAAAAAAGTAAAAATGTTATCCTAAGTGGGTCAGTTCCCATTTATTTACTTTTCGTCTGTTAGTTAATTCTGATATATAAGGGAAGGGATTGTCTGAAGTTCTCTTTACAAGTTATGACTACCAACTGCGGTGAATGCTTGTTTTAGAATGAAACCGTCATTTTATTTGCGCATTAAATATAATAAATAACAAAATGGGAAAAAATGGTGATATAATAACAAATTACACCATAGATGATACAAACTTTATTTACTGGGGAATATTGACCAGACCTTATGAACATCTTTATTCCACTTCCTCCAGATAAGCTTAATATTCTAGTGCAATAAGGAATTCAAATGTTTCCATTACATTCCTCTCTTCGAGGTAGTTAAAATATAAGTTAAGAAACAAGTGACTGTCCCATCAGTAAGGATACATTCCTCTCTTCGAGGTAGTTAAAATATAAGTTAAGGTACAAGTGACTGTCCCATCAGTAAGGATACTTTCATTTTTTGGATAACACTAACTCCTTTAAGGATAGAAATGCTTGACATTATCTGGATTATACCGATTCTTTTAGGAATACAAACTACCACCTCAGAAGTAACGTCTCTCTCTCTTTCTGGATACTGTTAAGTCCTTGAAAGATAGAAATAACTACCGCAAGGATTAAAATTCCACTTTTAAAGACAACATTAACACTTTTCAAAGTTAAACCTCCTAACTCCGTTTATTTTAACACAAGAAACGAATGGAGGCGAGGAAACACCGAAAAGGAGTTGAATGTGTGTACAATGTGTGTTTTGTTTTAAGCCGACAGTTCAATTATTTTCAGATTCAGCGAGAGTAGACAAATAAAGATAAAATGCTAATCAAGGTAAACCATATTGTTGATATATATTGGTTGATCTACGATCTATCATCTGTTTTAAACAGACTTTTTAATTAAATATAAAAAAGAGAATAAATAGTCACAGAAATTGAAAGTGTCCGTAAGAACTAATCAAAAATCTATCTATCATAGAGTGCAGGGAAGGCAAATTTCTTTTTTGAGTATATGTATAGGTGTCCATAAAATCAATTAATGCCATAATGTTTATACAGAAAATGTTTATAGAAAAGTTTTTTAACGGGAACATGTCTAATATTTTGGTGTTAAAAAATGCGGCGATTTCTGGGTATTGAGTGTTAGAGTTTTTAAAACTACGTACTTTTAACTTGGAGACAACCAAATTTTGTGAACACACATTTTCCTCTGAATTCACCACTAGATAGTATAATTCAGAAATTCACTATAAAGACCTGTATTACGGCACTGATTGTCTTTTAATTCTCAGTATTATTTACTAAAAGTTCCTTTTTCTTTTTGCGTTGTGCCACATATTAAATACAGCACCTTCGATATTGATGATTAAATAATAAATATCCGCAAATAAAATAAATAATTTATAAACAAGAAATTACCAGGAACATTTAATAAAGAAAAGTAAATGCGACTTTTTAAATATTTATTTGCCTTTTGATAAATATTTTTAAATAATTGACCAATGTTAAACTACAATATATTTTTGAAATCTGCAAAACATGAACGCCTATTACGTTCTTAATTTAAAAAATAGAAACGCGATTTATTTTTGCTGAAATGTTTATCCTTCATTGGAGGCGTTTACTTTCAATTCATTCTATTGGCTGAATAACCTCAGCTTCCCTATTCATAGAAATCGTTTGAGCTTTTAACTTTTCATCACCCTTTTATTAATTTCATACAATCTATTCAATAACTTTAGTTCACAATGGAATAAGAAATACACATAATTTAACATAAAAAAAAATATCGTGATTCTTTTTGTTTAATATCTTGTTACTTTAGAAAATACTTTTTACAACGAGTTGTTAAGTTTATTAAAGGTCAGCAATACATACCTATACATATTTAAAAATTACATAATAATTACTATTATTACTATTTATTATAATAATTATAATAAAAAATGACATGCAAAAATTCGCCAAATTTTAAATATTCTTGAACATGCTGTGCATTTTTAACATATAATTTTTTAATAACATCTGAGATAAACGTCTCAAGTGTAAGGATATTGTCTACTGCAGGTACAGAAACTAGTCGCCAAATTGAATATTTGATACGAAGAAATTAAATTGCTACAAGGACAACCAATTGACGAGTTGTAACGTTTTGCAACTTCGGGGACATTTGAAATCGCTTAAAATCGACGTTTCGTTGTATTCGAGACGTCGATTTTCAGTAAGATTCAAAATCTTGAAAAGACAAAGACGTTTGACAGAAATATACGAAAGTGAAATTGTGTTTTAATTAATAAATGTTATAGAAACTGGGAAAGGTCGATTAGAGAGCGTTTTAAAAAGTTAATATTAAAAAGCAGACACAGAAATGCATAAGCGAAACTGAAATTAAAATTAGTGGAAAGTTTTGCATACTTAACACGAGTTGGTGCACTGAACTCACTGCGGTATTCCCTAGGATGTTGTCAGGTAATTAATTGTTTAAATAATATTTTGCAAAATATGATTTAGGTTAATACGTAGCGCTTTTCTTTTTCCAATAAAATGATTTTTTAATGGCAAATATTTTAGTGACGAGATGAAATGAAATTTGGTCAAGACTTATTTATTTGTCCAGCGTTATTCAGAAGGGCTAACGTAAATATAAATATAAAAGACTAAATGCGTATCCATATCTAGAAATCAATTTGCTGGTTGTCCAGTTCAAGGATTAACATAATCCTTGGTTTCATTATGAAATGTTTCTCCAATAAAAATCAAGGACTCTGTAACAGCGTTCTATATTGCGTACGCTACAAATAAATTCGCTGTAAAACAGCGCTTATACGATCTGCCTTTCGAGGTTTCCTGAAATAAAATACAGTCATGGCCAGATGTATTAGGCACCCCTTAGTTCTATGAATATATGTCAATGTACGAGGATTTAAATAAAACTATGTCCATTTAGATATTCAAAACAACCATTTATTT
This sequence comes from Serrognathus titanus, assembly GCA_039766575.1. Lineage (NCBI taxonomy): Eukaryota > Metazoa > Arthropoda > Insecta > Coleoptera > Lucanidae > Serrognathus > Serrognathus titanus. The sequence continues at coordinate 6,859,308 of CM077911.1, forward strand.
ACATACTTTAATATTTCGTTGCTCCACCATGTGCTTTAATTACCTCTTTAATACGAGCAGGCATTGTTGACACAAGCTTTTAGCAGACTTCAGCAGGTATAGCCTCCCATCCTTTTACAATTTGGTTCTTTAATAGCACTAATGACGCGCAATTATGCTTTGATACATTACCTGGTCCATTTTAAAGGACCACAGGTGCTCTATAGAAGATAAATCTGGAGACTGTGCAGGCCATTGTAAAAGTCGTAGATTATATTCTGTAAACCAACGCGTTGTCTCTTTGGAACGATGGCAGGGCGCATTGTCTTGTTGAAAGTAATAATCTGGATCACTATTATCGAATAACTTTAAGTACAGAGGGTTCTAGTACTTCATCCAACATCGCCGTATACCGAGCGCTATTCATGCGACTTTCGCCGGACGTCGACATGCATCCCCAAATCATCACACTTCCGCCGCCAAATTTGACTGTAGGTACGATACAAGCGAGGTGAAATGCTTCGCCCTTCTGCGCCGTACGTACTGCGTCCCAGGTCATCCAAAAAGCTAGAATAATTAAGAAAAAAAGGCGTGTTTTTATTTTCTTTTTAAAGAAATTGTAAGAGCATAAGGTGTAGTGTGATGTGATCACTAACTGAAAAAAACACTTTTCAAACCTCTCTCTATGTTAGATTCATCAGACCATAAGACTTTTGACTAATCTTCAACAGACCAATGTTGATATCTTCCTGCCCATTGAAGACGTTTTTTCTTGTGGTTCTCTGTCAACAAAGGATTCCGGCGGGCTATACGGCCATATAAATTTACTTCCTGGAGACGTCTTCTGACAGTTCTTGTCGAAACTGGAATTCTATGATGGACTCCCAAATCATTTGACAAGTCTTTTGACGATTTTCGTCGATCTCGCAAGGCCATTCTTTCTAATTGTCTGTCATCTCGAGTTGTGGTAATGCGTTTACGTCCACTTCATGGGTGGGGAAGTTAAATTGCAAATGTGAATTTAAGTTGCAAGAGAGAGAAAGTAAATTGGTTAGTTAGTGAAAACTACCACAGAGGTCGGTGTTGTTAAATGCATGAATGTAAGAATTTCAATTTGCTATTATGCCAAACAGTTGGGGTGATCGGTGATGTCAACTGTTTGTTTATTATTTTTTGAGTGTTATTTTGCGTGATTCTTATTAGACCATGATTAGACCTTTAAGGTGCTTTCGTTCGTATCAGTAAGTCAGTGTTTATAATCAAGTTTCAAATGAAACGTAGTGAACGTAATCCGAAGTGGGGGGGGGGGTCTTAATAGAGACAGTTTCTGAAGTGCAAGTTGACGTAAGCCCTGGATTTTGTCCTTTTGAGAACAAGCACACTTACACTGTGAAATCATGTGAAAGTCCAGAGTCATTAAAGTTTGCTTTAATTAAATGTTTTCATCTACAGTTTTGATACTTTACAGATTTTGTATTGTGACATATAATGTTTTGGCTGATTTATAGTGCGATTCGGATTTTTCAAGAACTCAATTATACCTATACTGTCCACCAATAATTGTATGCTTTTTTATTACTAATATATGTATTATTATTTGTACTTTGTATTTTTTACATGAATTTCAAAATATTTAATTCAGCTCAGTTATTTTCTTTATTTTCAGCGACTTTTTTAATAAATTGATTCGTTAATGTCACTAGTTAGCTTTCATAAATCAATCTTTTAAAAAGTTGCTGAAATGAAGATTTTTATTTATCGAGTATAACAAACAAAATGAAGGGTTTCAATTCTGCCGCCACTGCACATTAGTACATGAAAACTACAAGTGATGGCGCTGTAACTCGGCATCGGTTTACAGTATTATACTTGCCCATCTACAGTATTATTTGTCTATGGTCCACTTTTTTTTTTATTTTCGTAAGAACCCGTTTCCCGGTAACGCTTTAACGTGTTCTGAACAGCACAACGCGAACATTTAATTTTTTTTGCTATCGCAACTTGCGAAAAAAATAATGAATTCAACAGCACTATTTGACTTCTCTCTGCGTCGATAACTCACGTGTTTTTGGGATTATAAATTAATTAAACACTATAACTTAATTTTTTTTAAATACTAGAGTAAAAATAATATTACAGAGCAATTTCCTCGGCGAGCGTTCGAATGATCTGGCCTCAAAATACGAATTTCTTTTATAATCAAATAATTAAGTAAATTACGCCTATAAAATCTATTCAGATATAATTATATTTGTCAATGTAAGTAGGGGTTTAATCCTCATACTCATAAATTTGACCGCTTTTAAAATCTGGGAATTTACTAGGGCTGCCTAATACATATGGCCACAGCTGTATAACAGTCGTGAAGAAATGTGCTATTTGCAGAGGAAAAATAGAATTTCTTTACGTGAAATTATTTAGAGTTTTTTTAATTAATTAATTAAAATCCAATTGAACTATATTATTGCCTATTATGTATTAACACGTACTGTATACTAAAAATTATTACACAGAGAAAAAACAATGGTATTTGTTAACACAATTGTACGATCTATATCTACAAATTGTTACTAAATTGAGACATTTACAACAGAAAATGTAGAATAATGTTTGTAAAATATTACAAATATTTAAGAAAATCGTGTAACACAAATAATAGTAAATGTGTTACCATAAATTGTGTAAATTAATTTTATAGACAAAATGTAAACATGTTATATAAATTGTTGAATAATTCTTATAAATCAGTAGAGTGCTCGGAGCCGCTGATAACGAATTTTAGGCAACTAAAAATGTGGGTTCGACCTTGTCTTTATATGTGCAGATCTTGTGAAGAAATTCACAGGCTGGACTACGGCAATTTCATTCTGACACTTGCTCGATAAGTTCCGGCTTAGATCATCTATACACGTTAAAAAATAAAATATACTGAACTGAATTTAGATGGTTTATTTTTCACAAATTCTTTTTTTATAAATAAAATAGGTGACAGTCAGACAAATCTGTCTTGTTTGTCACGTACGCCACCTAGTCGTCATCCGCATTAAACGTCCAATAAAAAGACGCAAATAATCACGTGATTACACCACACTTTAATACTATTCAACAATTTGTGTAAGATGTTAACATATCCAATAGTATTTTTTTCTAACGAGGTAATAATTTAATGATTTTCAAATTGTGCAAAACATCTTAATGCGATTCTATTATAGTTTTACACAATGTGTAGAACTTGATACCTACAACAAAATGTGAAAATAAAATCTTCACAGTCTATTGTAGTAAATTTTTACATAAGATGTAGAATTTTATACAGCAAAGTATTGAAACTTTATCTTCACATTTATTGTAGTACGAAAGCCAAATTAGTATGGAACATTTTACTCCAAAATGGAGCAATAATTTTGCTATAAACAAATGTAAATTTTATTAAGGTAGAGGTGGAAATATAACTGAATTTAAAAAACAAATTTCAACACTTTCTCCTTGTATATGTTTCGGTTGTCTTAAGATGTATCGGACATTTAAAAAAAAAGGTACTTGACGAATCTGTTCTTAATAACAGAGAAGTAATGCGAAACCTCAGACTACTTGTACGGAAAACATTAAATGAACACTTAAATAGGACGAAACCATTTCACTGAATGAAGCCGGAACACGGCGCGCATAAATTAACCGGAAAATCGATCCTTTTTAAAAACGAATCGCAAACCGTAAACTATAAAAACAAAGCTAAAAACTTTTCAGCGCGAAAATATTGTTATAATAAAAACGGCGTTATCAGGTTTATCGGTGGCTTAATTACGCACATATTTCTCTCGAATTACACGTGCATGCTCAAGAATTATACACACACACAAAGTGACCAAGGTCAAGATCGTTAAAATCCTTCCAATCCTTCCAATCCTTCGCGTTACCCTCATATAAAAATAACTGATTACTAAACGTCAAATGGAAGAATTCAAATAATTTACATATAATTGCCAGTAAGTGAAGTAAAAACGGCTATAAATTTATTGTGATATTATTAAAGGCACTTTAATTTGCTTGTATTTACATTACTAATATTCTTTGCACATGTATGTTGTTTTAAACAGGAACCCATTCTATAAAAAGAAGTTAAGTACGCAGATAACAACACCAAGTGAACTAATTAAACTACAAGTCATTAAATGTGCCTTTCATTTACAAGAGGAAGTTCCAAAATATATCTGTCACGGAATTATCAAGACATGCAAGTTAGAAGACGTCTTCGTTAGGCTCTAACAGCGTCTGCGTATTTATCACATTGCACTTGGTTATTTTAAGATGTCGAAAATCCAGAGAAATTTTTATTTTTAAACGGCTTTGTGCCGTTGCCTCAAATCGTTCACCTTTTCAGCATTTCGGAGACGACTACCGTCCACGTGTTTATAAACATCAAGCTTAAACTTAGAATTGAAAATAGAGCAAGAGCGCGATTTTGAATGCTCTCCAAATTACGGTTCAACAATCTTGTCTAGGAGCTGTAACAATATCAAGTCATTGTGTTTGATCTTGGCATCATTACAAATTAAGTCTGAATGTCACATTAATAGTTGAAGTCTAGTCTGTAATTTCTACTGGTTTTCTATTTCCTAACAAATTACAAAAAGCGAACAGTTTGTACATTGTAAGTGCAATATGTGTTTATTATAGAATACACAAGCGTAACTTTTTTTTAAATAACTGGGTCGCAACGGCAGTTATTCTGCAATTTAGAAACTGTTAGTTCTAGCTTAATTTAATTGGACACGCTTAATGAGTACTGATGTAAACATCATGTTTAAAACATGGATTATCGCAATCTTTTTTACAATAAGAGCAACAAGAAAAGTTTCATCATTGATTTGGTCTTCTAAAGTTCAAAAATTTCTTCTTCTTAAATAAAAAACGGCTAGAACTGAAATGGAACGTCGAAATTCGAGTCTTTTGCATGTCACTTAATGCTTTTTGGTAAAAATCCAGATTTGTATTTATTTTGTCACCAAAAGATGCTACCTTTTCGTTCTTTCGATTTTAGAAGAAAACCTCAGCATTCACATGGGGCAAACAGAAAATGGTAGAAGATTACTTCTAGTAATTTAAACGTCTCTGTAACAACCTGGTTCTTTGTTACTTTCTTTTCTAAATGATAGCGCTTCCGTTTCCTGGATGTCAGTCACTTATTTAATAGTTTGGCAAATTTGAATTTAACTTACGCAAGCCTATTTGTTACCCTCCCGACATTCTAATACGAAAAGTTTCTTCACGTACATAAAAATATGTAAGTACTAATGGAGAGTTAATTTATAAAATGGGTCTCGGATCAATAATTGGCGCAATTTACTAACGTTTACATTTGCATTTCATTACTTCATTTCACTTAAAAACTAATAAACTACAGAATATACACTATTCTACCATCTGCATTAAACCCACTATACCTAAACGTCTATTAATAAGGAGGTAAAAGTGCTTCCACTTTCTTCCTGCGTTTCGAATTTACTTTGTAAACACATTTATTATTTAATTCACTTAAAAAGCCCCAAGTTTTTTTAATTATGCAGGAAACTCTCAGCACATAAACAAGACGAATGGCAGTTGTGTACAGAACAGTGTAAAATATAGAATTTTAATAGCCGGGCTTTGGCATAAAAGCACGTTAAAAATAACAAAATATACGAGTGTCGAAATTAATTACCAAAACAAAACTGAATGAATGCTTTTTGGAAGCCAAATGTTTATATACGAAAAAATTTATGGCTCTATTACGTGTGAACTAACTACTTATAGTTTTGCAGGAAATATGGTGAAGTTTTGAGTCGGAAAAATGAACGAATCGAAAACCAGATGAGGCGAGCTTAAAATTCAACATGTGACGCTTCGCTGAAGAATATTAGGATGAGGTCTCCAGGAGGGCGCGCGAGTCAACGGGCGGGTAGAAATTTTGAAGAGGAATTATCCCTTAAGTATTTATCCCCTGGGGCGTTCACGGTGTTAACTCCGCAAGAATATGGAACACCACCTGATCCACCCTCAGCACCCACCCAATACAGGTAAAATTATATATTTCATTTGCCGAAATCAAACTTAGCAACCACCTATCTTTAAGTACACTTCTAAGTACTTTCGCCTCCATTTCGAAACTATGCGAAACACGAATTAAATTGCAAAAGTTTCTAACATTTCAAACAAGTGAAATCTGCTTTATTAAGCTTTATTGCAGTTAAAGCGTTTTGAGACAATGGACGCTTGTCCGACTACATCGCGTGTTCCACAATTTAATGACAGACACGACTGTGTGTTATTAGCACATGGATAGAATCGTTTCCACCATACAACACTGAAATTCTTGTATAGGTACATTCGATTTACCATAAATCTAGAATAAATAATTAATATGCCTATATATATGATGTTGTACAAGTCATAAAGGGTTTGGAGATCAAAAATGTTAAACTAAAAATTTATTGTTTGTAGGTTGACACCAAATTCAAGGAGACGACGTGCACAAGCGTTCTCAATCATAGCAGAAGCTTCAAGCAACCCCGGTTCAAGAAGCCCCTCGCCTTCAGGTAGAGTCAGTCCTTTTAGAGGTAGAGGTTTCAACCCTACGGGATCACGTCATGCATCCCCTAATCCGTCACCTCCGCCCGATGACGTCCGGGTTACGCGCTATAAAGCTAACGAATCGCCAAGAAAATCCCAAATACCCCAACCTTACCGAAGAGGTAGCGGCGGAGGTGTTTTCGGCGATAAACTCAACCAGGACGCTTCGCCGAAATTCCGACGAAAAAACGGCTCAAAGCTAAGCCCGCACTTGAGCAAGAGCCTGACGAATCTATCGCCGAAAAGCGTCGTCGGAAAACCACCCCCGAGCCCGGGGAAAAACAGCAGGAAGTTTTCGAAGAAGCCCGCTTTCGAACAACTATCGCCCATAACGGGCAGTTCCCCCGAATCGGGGCCTAAAGAAAACAAAACCCAGTCTTCCGTATCGAAAATACCGCGCTCCAGTAGAAGTCAACCGGTCAGTAGAAGAGCCTCACCTTCCAGGACCATGTCTCCCACGTCTAAAAGCAACAGTAGAGATCCCAGCCCGACTAAACCCCACACGAAGATTCCCGTTAATAAAAATACCTACAGGGAAGTCTCGGCGAAAGTGAATAGTTTCAGCAAGCCTAAACCAAAAGTGCCTCCTAAACCGCAAGACGTCTCAAGTGACAAAAAAACTAAACCGAAATTAAGTAGAAAAGAAAGCATCGGCAAATTTAATACCACCAAAGCTGCGAGCAACGACCCGACGCAAGAAGGAAGAAAAAGTGCAAGCAGAAGAGAGACCAAACGTCGCGACAATAATAATTTAATCGACATGGATAAAATCGAAGAAGTTAAAAGTATTAGTAGCATGAACGAAATTGACTCGCCAAAAGGTGAGATGAAGCATGTTGAAAGCGCGGGAAAACTGAGCGATATAACAACTGCGAGTACGGTTGTTTCGTCGACGACGAGCACAGCGGCGCAGCCCTTAAAGATAGACGCGAATTTGGAGAATATTTTGAAAGAAGAGTTCAGTAAGCCCAAAGAACGTTCTTTATATTCGGCGGCCGGAAGGGTGTTAAGTGCAACCAGTGTATCAAGCGCGATCAATAGGATGAACGACACGGTGCTAAATTCACAGACTTTAATGAAGGACCACAACTTCACTAAATTATCACCAGCTGCCAGTGCTATCATTTCCCTGTCCAACGAATCCAATCGAGGAAATAAAGCTCTGGACACAAAAGCTGCGATCACAGCCTTGCCAACTATCGAAACGGTCACCACCCAGAAGAAGGATGGTGGCATTGGTCAAAACGGGGATTCGAACAACGTGTTCAGTATTGAAGCGATTGATGGGACGGTAAAGAATTACAATAGCATCATCACCCCAGAACGGAAGTTGGGGGTGGGCGGTACTGTGGTACAGAAAAGTGCAAACGAAAGGATTAGGGAAGCGAGGACTATGGTTGCCGCTGATGTGAAACCCATTAAAATTTTAGTGAAGGAAAAACCCTCGGACGTTGAAGTGCAAAGTGGGAACGTCAGACTTCCTGTTAGTGCTACTAACGGATTAAATGCTACACCTGGGTAAGAATTTATATTTTCATTAGTTAAAGATACGTAATAATTACGAAGTGTTTTGCTTAATCTCATGTTAAAAACGTATTAATTTTTAATTCTATATTTAATGGCATAAATGTGCATAATAATTACCTCATACAGGGCAATTTATTGCTGGATTGCACCTTACAAACTATTTCTGCACAGAAATGAAACTGCGTGCGTATGGCGAATACGATATGGCAAAAATGTAAACAGACCACCGAATAACACGTCACCACATCACCCCCATACCGACACATGCAGCAACATGCGAGTGAAATTCCGGTTTACATGCAAAGTTTTAAATGTGAAAAGTATTTGTCACCCAACAATTGAAATAATACTTGCAAATACGTTCCGTTAATATACTCGTAATTTAGAGCACCGACGCGACGTGTGAAAAAAAAAATGTATTAACATTTCCATGAATTTTAAACGACTCTAACTACTTATACTTTGATTTTGCTATTTATGCTTCCCTGATGCAGCGTTTCGTTCTGGTTAACTAACCCATTTTCTCATTCTAAAAATAAATGCTGTTTCTCCGACGACCAATTTGTCGCGTTTCGTTTTCGGTGCAAAAACAATGATTCGGTTATTTCTGAATAAATAAATAAAATAGAAAAATCCAAAACCTCTAGACTTCGTGGAGGTCACGTGAGTGGTCAGTGATTGTTGTGATACTGCCAAGGGTCACGCAACCCCCCGCAGGGGTGGCCAGCATCCCGCAGAATAAAGTTATCGACGGACATGGGAATGGGAACGGTGGGGAAATTTGCATGATAAATTACACCGCGAAAAGAATACACGATTTTCTATATCGCACGATAATGCAATCTTCGTTTAATATTCCCCTACTATCAGACGGTTCATTTATCGTAGGCCAAAAGGAACGGTTTTAATCTGAAAAATTTGCATGATATATTGCATCTACGAATTGAATATACAATTTTATGTAATACACGCCAATGTAGAGTTAGGCGATTTTTATTTAGATAGTTTTTCTGCTATGGCGTGCCGACCTTATTCATAATCAATTCAATTCAATTTATTTTTTCATATGTCCGATTAACGATTAAAATAATGTTTTAATTTGTTAGAATTAAGACAGTGTACAAACATTAATGTTATCAAAAACTTTATGACATAAAAAATAAAAACATATGTGTTATCGCGTAATGTAAGTCGTCATTTCTTTTTATTTGCTATTGTTCAAGCATGCATAATTATATTCTAATTTATTTTCTCGGCGTTGCAATGATTTTTAATTTTGTGATTATCAAATTTACTATTGTTTTTGTACTAACAACTACAAAAATTAAATAGTTGACTACAAATTTGTAAACCAAGAAAAATAAATCAATTAATTTACTAGAACCAGTTAAAGAATCAATGAAGATGGAACTAAACTAAAAGAAAGAGTAATACACGAAGAAAAATTATAGAAACATTAAACTATGTAGTTAAATAATTTCTTAATAACAAATAAATAAAATAAATAAAATTGCGTAGTTTTTTATTCAAAAAATTTCGTACAGATTTATGTTGGATAACGAGCGATAGCAAAGTTCCGATACGAAAGCAAAAATACATAATGATTCGTATTTTTAGTCGATATTTTAGTGCAAACGTGTGTAACAAACAGCTATAACGTAGTAGTCGCCATTTAGGGGTGTACAAAGTTCGCCGCACCGGCATGCAAAGCATTAACATAAAGGAAAAGGAAAAATTAAGAGAATGCATAAACGATATTGATTAGCACTCACTTAACTATTCTGATTATCAAATGAATATTTTTTTATTCTTTCAAAATGAAACGAATTGCGATAGAGCAATGACCAATTTTTTTTTAAAACATTTTTGTGTATTACAAATTGTTTTCCTCGAGAATGTTTGTGTGAAGATAAAACATAGAAAGTCATTTAAGTTCCATACCAAAACGACTATAAAATTAAAATGACTCTAAAAAGTGTTTGTTATGGCAAAGTTAATGAAACGATTTCTTCATTAACATTCTCGTTTTAGGGAAAGCTGCTTTTAATTTACTTGATGAATAAATTAACATACGTCAAGGAAGCAATTGGAAAGGATTAGGGTGACATCCGACTGAGGGGAACTTTGTTTCTGTGGGGGCTAGCTACCGCGCTAGGACTAAATACGTAGAAATATGCGTCGCGCGAAATTTGGAATTAATGATACTGAGGACAGGTGACCCGAATAATTGTTAAGGACAGACGTATTTTAATTAATTTCCGAGCACACATCAAAGGGAAATAAACGCAATTAGCGGAATTAGATGATCAAACTCGTAATAAGTAATTACGACAACTGTTTATTTTTCGGAATTTTTGGAGTATTCAATATTCGACGTATAATTCACTTGTATCATGAATGGTACATTTTTAACAATGACTCAACCAAACTGTGAAATATTTAAAAAATTTTGTCCTAATTGGTGTTATAATATGGATAAAGTTTTATCTGAAAAGTTGTAATGATTAACAAATTTAATGTTAACAAGGGATAAAAGATGCATTATTAAAAAAAGTGCATTCCTCTCTTTGGAGTAGTTAAAATATAATTTAAGATACTAGTGACTGCCCCAACAGTAAAGAATTTTTCATTTTTTGTATAACTCTAACTCCTTTAAGGATAGAAATGCTTCACATTTTCTGGATAACACTAATTCCTTTAGGGATACAAACTACTACCTTAAAAGTTCTTTCTTTTTCTTTTCCTGCATAATATTAACTACTTGGAAGATAGAAATAACTACAACAACCCCTACTAGGGAACACAGTAGTGGACAGCCTCCTCCGTCGACTTAATGGAGCAGGCTTCTATACAGTAGGATATGCAGATGACATAACTATCCTGCTTAATGGAAAATATGAACAAGTGCTGTGCAACCTAATGCAAACAGCACTCGCACTGATCGAAAACTGGTGCGCAGAACACTCTTTGACAATCAATTCCTCAAAGACGGAAATGATTCTGTTCACAAAAAAAGAGGAAAGTTGAGATCCGTAGAGTCCCCAAACTTTTCCAAATTGAACTAACCTTTTCAGGCGAACTCAAATATCTGGGAGTCGTTTTTGATCGGAAACTGAATTGGGGTAAACATGTTAATATAAAAGTAGCAAAGGCATGCGTCGCTTTTTGCCATTGTCGCCGTGCAATGGGCGGAATTTGGGGACCATCACCAAAAGCCGCCCTATGACTGTACACTGCCGTAATTAGGCCCATGTTTTGCTATGGAGCGTTGGTCTGGTGGCCCAGAGCCCGACTATCGACAATAGCATCGGAACTCTCGCACATACAGAGGCTGGCATGCATGAGTGCTGCCGGTGCGCTGAAATCCATCCCTACCTGCCGCCTTAGAGGCCATCCTTGGCCTACCTCCATTTGACATAACGTATGTTACATAAGTTTTGGGAAAAAATAATTAAATTCTTTAAAATTAGTATAATGTAATTTATTTAAATGACCACTTTTCCAACATTTTATCTTATATCTAAGTTAATTAAATCTACATTTAAAATAATGACAAAGGACCATGGTACGCAGTTTTTGTCTTGCCCCATCATGTTTTGGACGATGTTTATATCAATTTCTTTTATCTTTTGATATATTCTTTGTCTTAGTTGAACTTCATTGCGAGTTTCCCATCATTTCCTTTCATTTTTGAGTGACAGAACGAGAAATATTTTTCATCGTCCATTATAATCATTTTGTTGTTTGAAAAATGCATTCTACGTAATCTACGACAACAAATTGGAATTCTTCGTAACTGATCTTCAGTATAACGTGGACATTTACGTCTTTTACGGTATTTTAAGCCTTTTTTCTGCAATACCCTTCTTACAGTTTCATGAGAAACGTTTAATCTTCTGAATAACTTTCGATATGATGTTCCAACTCGGTCTTTTGCACTTTCACAGATTCGGTTGGTACGATTTTCCGTCAGCAACTTACTTCGGACGTCCACTTTTTGGTAATTGAAGCAAGGTATACCTTGTTCATATTCCCTAATTGTTCTATAAATCGTTGTCTTCGAAATATTTTGAATGGGAAAAATGTTTATAATTTCTCGTTTGGGTACGTCCAAACCAGATTCTAAATGCCTTTTCGAATTTCAAGTTTGTACGACATAACGGCACAAATTATTTAACATCTACGAAATGTCAACAAGTTTGAGTATTAACGAATATTTGTTTACTACGGTTACTAGATTGCAAGTCATTTACATTTATTTTTAAGCGGACGAAAATTTCCCCAAAACTTATGTGACATACGTTATATGTGGAGGAGATGGCACTGGGATCGGCCGTTAGGCTGCGTGCAAGAAAGGTGTGGAATAATAAAGGTCTCAGAGGTAGTTACCACCTCATCCTGGAGGAAGCTCTGCAAGAAACTCCTCTTTTTGGGGCGGTGGTCGACTCCCTCTCACCTACATATATATTCAAGAAGCACTTCAACGTTTTCTTGAACGCTGAAGATGCACCTAAACCCGATATATCCATCTTCACTGATGGATCTAAGACTTTGGAAGGAACAGGCGCAGGAATTTTCTCCGACGATCTGGATTTTCACATGAGCATAGCACTTGGCCAACTGACAACTGTCAAGCAGAGCTAATTGCCGTCATAGAAGGTGCAAGAGCAATTCTGGATAGGGGTGTCCAGAATAAAATCGTTAGGATAGCTAGCGATAGTGGGCCGGCACTTTTGGCTCTAAATAGTAACAAAATATCCTCAGGATTAACACTCCAATGTCACGGCACAAGTGGCTAAATATAACACCCTGCAACTCATTTGGGTTAAAGGACACGTTGGAACATTTGACAACGAGCAGGCAGACGAACTGGCTAGATAGGGTTCGGGGCAGCCCTTTTGGGGTCCCGAACCGGCCATAGCACCGTCATATTGACAGATGGGTAAATCTAGACAAGTGTCACCAAGCAAAAAAGTCTTTAATGGCCCCCTCGCTTAAACTGACACGATTCTGTATGCAACTACGTAGAAGAAGACTACGTCTACTCGTAGGAATACTTTCAGGACATTGTAAATTAAACAAACATATGCATCGCATTAGTTTAGCAGACAGCCTAATCTGTAGACGCTGTAACTTAGGGGAAGAAACAGCTGAGCATATCCTCTGTAATTGCCCCGCACTTGCCTCGATCAGAAGTCCCATGTTAGGGGAGTTCTGGCCTGACATGGCTGGAATTCGCAGTGCCCCTCTGTCGGACGTTCTTGTCTTCATCGAAAGGGTGGGTTGGCTCAAAGAACGCTGACATTCAAACACTGTTGCACCTGGGGGTAGTACAAAGGGCCCAATTGTGGCCTAAGTGCACGTGAATTCTTATTCACCCCCTCACCAAATCCAGTATCTAGAATTCCAGATTTTTATGTATGGACATTTGTACATATTTTCCTCTGAATTCTCCACTAGATGGTATAACCATTAAGAAATTGTCTAAAAAGATTTATATTACGTCACTTTTTTAATTCTCAGTATTATTACCAAAAGGAAGTTTTATTTTTCACTTATACATTAACGGCTTCTTCGTTATTGATGTGTGAATAATAAATTTTTGAAAATTAATTAAAATTGTGTAACTGACAATATAGAAAGAGTTAGGAAAGAGTTTATAATGTATTTCGGCCTTATTGGGCCTCATCAGAACTGTAAGCACCCGAAACATTTTTAAATCTAAAAATTAAGTCAAGTAAATTAATACATGCATCTCCTTCAGCCGTATCTAAACAAATTTCAATTTAGTCTTAACATAAACAAGTTCTCAGGCGAGTTAGTCTAAACATACTTAAGAGCCATTTAGATAAAATAAAATAAAATAAAATAAAAAAAATAAATAAATATTTGGTCAGCTAATCTGGCGTTGAAAAACGGAGGTGACGACAACGCAGAAAAAATAAGAACGGTCGAAATTGGACCAATTTGCACCTTGATGTAGGCAACTCAAGACGCCTCTCGGGAGGGGTTTGTTTACCTAAACGATACTGCAGAAGAGAGGGATTTCGAAAAATTAATTAATGTTCACCGGGTCGTCACCGAGTAAAGTCCAAAGTTCCTCCTAAAGAATCAATTCGGGGAGTGTATTTTGTAAAAGTCCCTGGTAAAAGTTATAAAGAAGATCCCCGGGAAAGCTGACGAATCCCAAAAAGGGCTTTAGCAAGGTTCTCTGCTGTTGAATTCTCCCCTTTGAGTACCTTACTGAAAAAGGTGAGTTTGTTTTCACATATTTAAATTTCGCTTATCGTTCATTTATAATTATCTTTATTGTCTATAAATCCTGTTTTAATAAGGGTCGACTTCACTGTCCCCTTCAAAATTATTTCAATATATTAATCCGAAAAGCCCTAAGCTGACTTTTATTTGGTAGAAAGAGAATAAATTGTCCCACAAAATGCGCTTGAATAGTTCCAGCCCGAAAGAACCCTCATGCGAAACTCAAAGTCATTGCGAAATGTAGTTCTCTAAATTTATCGACTTCATTTTTCACCCCCTCGACCCTCGCTTACAGAATACTGTACCTTAAAAAAATTTGGTTTATTGAAAAATTTAGAAAAACTTATCCCTTTTTTGAATTTCTAAAATCCCAAAAAACAAGAACAGGAATTAATGATAAAAATATGAAAATTTTTTGCAAATTATACAAGGAAGCGATTGCATTCTCTAGTAAAATTACAAAAGTGACATTTTTAAAATATTTGTTTGATGTTACTAAGGCAACAAATTGACAATTATAAAATCAATAATCAATAAATTGATTTTATAGGCAACAAATTGACAATTATAAAATCAATAATCAATAAATTGATGCTTCTACGTTGCATATTATGTTTTTCACTGGTATGCGTGAAGGTGCCACTCCGTAGTTGAATCCTTAGGCTAAGACATTCATCTAGTGGCAATCTGGATAGATTGTGGACTACTTTATCGGTGTCACTAGCTTCTTTGGTCTGTTCAGCTTGTAAGCGCTGAAATTTCTTCTTCGGAACTCCATAAGTTGATCCAATTTTGTCCATAAAATTTATTGGGTGCAGTGTGTTGCTTAACTCAAGATGTAGTTTCAGGAGTTCAGTGTTGATTTTATCCAATTCTCTTCTGGTATCGTGGATAGCTTCCCGTACTAAGGCTAAGCTTGCTCTTCTGAGGATGTTTCTTGTTTGGTTTCTCTTCTTGTGGAATGCCAGCTTCATGCTCTTCGGTCTGACGTTCTCATCTGGGCAGTGCTCCAGGAATGTTAGACTACAAAGTAGTTTACTCCTTTTTATGCGTAGCTTCTCCATCTTCTTGGTTTCTTGTAGCTTCTCCTCCCCGTAGAGATCGATAATATTTCATCGTAGCTTTCCGATGGTGGTCTTGCTGCGCGTAGTATTCTCGACACATATTGACGTGTATTTTTTGGTAGCTCGGCGATTGTAGTCAACGTACAGCGCCTTTCGAAAAGAATCGTACGAGTAGCCATAGAAATAGAGAAACATCCGAGAAATCTAAATACTAGACACGATATTCAACGTTTACTAACAACATGGAAACCACCGTTACAAACAAAACCGAGATCATCAAGAAGAGGAGTTGGTCCACCGGCATGACCAATAA
The DNA here is from genome assembly GCA_039766575.1 of Serrognathus titanus. Lineage (NCBI taxonomy): Eukaryota > Metazoa > Arthropoda > Insecta > Coleoptera > Lucanidae > Serrognathus > Serrognathus titanus. Next base: position 6,875,058 of record CM077911.1, read on the forward strand.
CAAAAAGCCAGGCCAAAAAACCATCGAGCGTAACGACACGTAACTGCAACTCGGTATATAAACCACCACCAGCGCCCACAGAAGTCAGTTCGATTCGCATAACAACGAGAAGCAAAACCAAGCAAGCAGCAGAGAAGACCTAAAGATGGCAGATGTTATTCTGCCGAAACATCGTTAAGACAAAAACGATTCTCTTGAAAACCCTACGCGGAGGAAGACCCGGAAGAACATTACAATATACAACACCCGCGGAAACCTACGATGTAACATATATAATGTATATATCTGAAACCAGAAAAAAATCTCTATTTAATAATAAGATTGCCTACTATGATTTTTGTTTTTGCTTATAATTCGAAAACAAAAGAAGATAGATAATTTTTGTTTACACTTTTGACTTTATCACTAAAAAAGAGAACGAAACTTTCTTTCTATCTCTTATAGTTAGAGAGATGCCCGTAAGAGATATCGAAATTGATCTACCCTGCACATACACAGAGAATTTACACTGAAATGAGAAACAAATTGAATTAAAAATTAAGAAATAAAACGTCTAAGTTTCAAAAAAGATTGAATAGATTGTGCAGCATTGAAGAAGTATTTCCAGTTTGGCTATATCGGTTTTGATTGCAGTGGATTCCTCGAGCAACTTCTGTACAGCTGTTTTGACCCGATTTGGGACCTCGTCAGCAGAAATATAGCTCGACGCAGGATGTCGCGATTTAAACTATTTAGTGTTAAAAATAATTTTTTACAGAATAGTTTGAATTGCGACATTCTTCGATCACTTTTTGATACAACAATGCATTAGAAATGACAAATTGTAGCTAGTTTGCAACTTAATATAATCATTCCATACAAGGCGGCCGAAGCGTGCTGTCAAAGCAATAAAATTTCTAATTTTTAAAGTTAAAAATAAAATAATTCCTACTCCAGGGAACATATTTCTCGAATAAAAAAGAAGACTGACGTGTAGAACAAAAAATAGGATTTTTTTAGATATCCAAGCATGGAAAATGTAAATATGAACCTTACTTGGTACAATGTTAAAAAAATAAAATAGTTTCTTACTTTTTAGCTAGGTGTTTCCACCCTCTAGTACAATTATAACCGAACCACCCTCATATAACCTGAAAAATAAGAGAGAAAAAAAGCGTGAAATTAATTCGATCGTGAATGTAAACGGAAGAATTTGCATATGCATGAACGCTGACACACATATTTCTGCGTAACACCTCTGAGATGCGTAAATGTTTCCAAGAATTTATGATATGAATGAATTCTATTTTGAAAACATCGAATTTTCATTTTGGAGAATTGTACTATAGTCGTAGGAAATTGATAAACTTTAATAAGAAAAATTAATTACATATCTAAAGACTTCGTTGCGTTTCCATAAAAATGAGAAAAACTCCAAATCTTATTTTGTGTTTCTGAGCTTGCAATAAAAATTACTGAAGGAAGTTGCTATAAACTATTCGTTACTTAACTAAGCTCGCTGCCGTACAGAAGCTTGATGTCAAGATATAGGGATGAACAGGAGTAGGAATCGAATTGATTGGGGATGTTTTTGCCTTTCTTTCAATCAATATCTTCAACATATTTTGGGTTTCATTAATTTCTTTCAAAAAGCGATTATTTTCATAACAAGTTTTATCGAACTGGAACAGATTAAACTTGATTACTCCGCAGTCTTATCGCATGGTGAACGATAATCAGTAGCTTACGCCAGAGTAATTATTTTGGAACAAAAAAAGAATGTTAAACACCTCCTAAGTGGGCGGAACAAATTAATTACGCATTCGACGTGATCGCCGCAAGGTGTAGAGATCTAATTCGAATAACCCTGACACACATCAAGTGGAAGGCAGTATTTTAAGGTAGGTTAAGAAAAGGGCCAACGCGTCGAGCAAGGGTAGCAAGTGAGAGCTGAGGATATTAGCGTGGGGGTCTGGGGGTATTTCAGGGGGTGGCTTGCGTGATTCATAAACCGGACTGGTCAGCGAATAAGGAGTGGCGTGCTTTCACAACACATAGGCGCAGAATAGCCACTCAAAGATTGTATTAAAATGCTTATCGTAAAGATGGTTAATCCAAGGTTTTAAGGGCGGGGGTGGATTTAAATAAAGTTCCGATGATTGTTGCAAATTGAAAAATTTTACGTTTGGGAAAATAAATGATGGAAAATTGATTTTGCTGAAACGCACGCCTTTGGTGGACTATGTGGTATGGGGGGGGTCCTGAAACGCAACCACTTCAGCGCAATATGAGAATGAGAAGTGAGTTACCCCCGCGTGTTTGAGGGCTCAGCAGGAATGAGCTACAAAACAGTAACTCCTGTGATATTGAATCATTCGCATGTGTGCGGCAATAAGTTTCAAGATATGGTGATAATCACACCCTTAATTTGATGATGATCAAATAAATTTAAATCACTTCTTTTGGTTGCATACATAAAATAATGTGCCGCAATTATTTTTGTTTAACAGACACTACGTGTTGGCGGGATGAGTATTAATTAAAGACGGTTTCGATTTAAATGTTGCTTCTAAAAATGACCTATATCTACGTAATGCCACTGCACGAAACTTACAACGGATATGGTTTCTTAGAAAACGAGGGGTAAATAAACTTCTTTCAACTTTTCTCGCAGATAAAATCAAATTCGTGCTTTACCGCGCAGTTATTATATAAAATATTTTTCTTTGTAGCCTAACATGAGTAATTTACAGGATAATATACAATTTAAATTCTATACTTACAATAATTTTCACTTCCTAGATTACCACCCACACAACCCCCTGAGAACGAGCAACTTCCATCACAAGAAGAGGAAGAAGAAGAAGAAACGACAAAACCCAACTGTTGTACTAAAGTCTTCCGATGTTGCAAGTGCAAATCCAAATCGTTCAAGTGTTGCAAGAAGAGACCCGCGCAGAAAAAGCAAGATGGGGAAAAAACCGGTTGCTTCGGGTGCAGAAAGAAGGCAGCAGAAGTGACAACCAGCGCGACTGAAAACGAGAAGAAAAGAAAACTATTGGACAGAATTAAATGCTGTAAGCCCAAAAAGATCTGCTACAAGGGTTGCTGCTCTAGAAGTAAAAAGAAAAAGGAATGGGCAGAGCGAAGAGTTAGTATCGGAAGTGACGTGGCGAAAAGGTTTCCACTATTCAAAAGTAACTGGACTCAATTCGTAATGATTTTCGTTTTTATAGTTCCATTGTAAATGAGAGTAAGTGCAAAAGGATTTTCAAAAGAATATTTTGTTCAACGTGCTGCAAAAAGAAAGTAGTTGAAGATCCAATCAGCAGAAGAGAATCTATGTTGAGCAAGAAGAAAAGCTTAACGCCAACTCTTCCGATAGAGGTTACTAGATTTGTCAATAAAAAGTGGTTTATTAATGCGCAAATTATTTTAGGAACCGAAACCCAAAATTGATGCAAGCTTGGTAGAGCACACGTCACATATGAGGGGTGCTATACCAATTTTGCCCTTGCCCTTGGCGTGGTTCTGCCTTGTTTGTAATGTTTTATTACCAGGCGTTGGTAAGTACTTTCATATCATTTTCAATTTTAATTTTACTTTGTTTATGTAAATTCAAAAGTTCTGACATTTTGATTGAGATTGTATTTTAGTGGAGGCACTAGTGTGCTTCATAGAAAGTCCAAAAAACGGTAGGAGATAAGAAGCTGTAATTTTCGTTGTTGCTTTCCTTCTTTTTGTTTAAAGAAACTGTCTGGTTCTCTTATTTCCTTTAATCAAGCTCGACGGAACGAAGCTAACGGTGTATTTTTTTCTTGTACTGATTTTTCAATGATGTGACTTTGCCCTTTGATGAGGCTAATTAAGTCGCATCGTTTTATCTTGTCCCGTTCCCGAAATATTGTCAGTTAATAGCGCAGTTGTTCTTTTCTTTGTGAATCGTTAATAGTGCGGCGACTTTTTTTCTTTGAATCGTTAATAGCGCGGTAGCTTTTCTCTCACTGAATAAATATTGGTGTGATTAACTTTTTGTTCTCTGAATGGTGCAGTTGCTTTTATCTCTGGATCGTTAATATCGCAGTGCCTGTTTCTCTGCATCGTTTAAGGTGTGGTACTTTTTTCTCTGAGTCGTTCGTTAATGGTAGGTACGGAAAGTTTTCTCTCTGAATCGCTAATGGTGTGGTTGCCAAAATTTTGGCAAACCCCCAAAATCGCAATTGCTAAGTTCATAGCATCCTGGAATTAGTTCTTCGTAACCAGGGAATTAACTTCAGAGCCTTTTTTATAAGCAATGAATTTTGCCTTCTTTTCACTTTACTGTTACTTCGGGATAGTTGATTCCTCCACCAATTCTATTCTCATATTTAAAAAGGTTTACGAATCTTGGAATTCTATTTACATAAGTAAAGTTCTAAGTAAATTATAACAAATGAAGTGGTACTATAAACAAGATTGAAAAAATTAAAAATATAAAATGACACAAATTCAAATAAAGAAATTTACAATAGGGTCGGGTCGATGTTGAAACGGAATAAAACAAGCTGTGTATGAGGTATTAACGAAATTCTTTTTTTATTTGAAAGGTTCATGTATGCGATTATGTATGGAATATGACATCGTTCATATGTCCGTCACGGCTTCGCACGGTGGCACGGATCCTAGAGGTCCAATTTTCAATGACTCTGCCGTATAGATCCGGCTGAATTTGAGCGATGGTCTGGGTTATGTTGCCTTTGAGGTCATCAGTCGATTGCAGTCTATTGGCATAGACCTGCGACTTTAGAAAAACCCATAAGAAAAAGATTAGCGGGGTCAAATCGCACGATCTCGGTGGCCAATTCACGTCACCTTCACGAGAGATAACCATACCCTCAAATCGTTCATGTAGAATGTTCATCGTGGCGTTCGCTGTGTGGTACGTAGCGCTATCCTGCTGGAACCACAAGTCATCCAAGTTGAAGTCTGTGAAAGGCTGAGTTCTTGTGCACGGCGAGGAATTGACTGCCAGGGGGTTCTTCTGCACACTTTCACGGATAGCGGCGATGTTCTCTGCCGATCTGGCGTTCCTTTGGCGTATGGGGTGTTCGCTGATTGCTTACCGAACCGGTCGTCTCGAAATTGACCACAAAACGTTGGAGAGTCGACTTTGAAGGGCCACCGCGTCCGCTGTAAAATGAATAGTGAATAGCGTAGTTATACTTTTTCCGTGGTGCGATTGCTCTTTTCCGTTTGAATCGTTTACGGCGCAGTAGGTCCTTTTTTTCTTTGGATCTTTAATGACTAGCTTTGAATAAACATTGGCGCGGTTACCTTTTTCTTTCTGAATGGTTAATGACGCAGTTGTTCTTTTCTCTCTGAATCGTTAATAATGGTAAACAACTGCGCAATTACTTCTTTCTTAATAATGGTGCAATAATTTCAATAAATTATTAATAAATAATATATTTTATAGAAATAAACAAAAGTGTTTCAAACCGTTTATTATAATAAATAAAACATACAAGATATACATAATAAATATATGTACATTAAAACAACAGTTCATTCTCTTTTTTCGGTTATCAAGTTTGGCGTATTTTTCTTTTGTTAATTCGAAGTTTTCGAACGCCATGTCAATCTATGAACAGAAAAAAATAATTAGAGGAGACAATTGCTGATTATTTAAAAAACAAATGCAGCATGAATCCTCCCTCCATACTCCAATGAACGTATTAACGTAAAAAAAATTAAAAAAAAATTGAATTTGCTATGAATCAAAAACAAATAAATTTTGATCGTGTCATTCATTTTGAACAAATTAATTTCAGGGGCACAGCAAGAAGTGAATGTAGTTTCATTTTGACTACACGTATTATGATGAACGAATGAGGATAGAGTGACAGGATGAAATGATGCACTGTCAGAGAAAATATTTATTTTTCTTTTATCTTTCAAAATAATATACAGCGTTTTCTGAAAGCAATGGATAAATTCTATAAAATGGCTGAGAAAAATGTTTCAGAAAAATTCTCGAACACGTCGATATTTAGTTTTAAATCGACCATTTAAAGATGTAATTTTCAACCCTCCACCCATCAACCCCTAAGCGCTAGCAATTCCAACTTAAAAGTTCAAATAGCAAGGTACTTCTTGTGATACCTCATTTAATACCATTTTTATGCTAAATGTGATAAAAAACTCTTTCAAAATCGGTTGATAAATAACTGAGATATTCAACAATTAATTCTGAGCTGTTCTAGTCCTTACGTCACAACTTCAAATGAAAACAGCATATGAATATACATATTGTCACTGAAGTATGTTCTTCTCTCTTCTGACATCCGGCATCACTTCAGTTAGAAGCTAAAGATCGGTTCGTAGTAATACTTTCCTCCTCCCCGTACATATACCAAAACGCAATGTCATTAAACTTCATCGAGACGATTAACGTGGGCTAATGTTCTATTCTTTGTGGAGGAATTTTGAAAAATTTATTTCTGATCACTAGCCAAAATCGGGTCTCGTCTAAGGGGTTGATACATAAATATTTAACTTGCATCCACCGTCAACGTTTACCGTAAACATTATGGATGATGTCTTAGCAAGTACTGATTTCTGAAAACGGCATCACATCTCTGTTCGACCATATTCTCTACGAATGTTGGGTACTCAACAACTTCCTCAACTTGAGGTGTGCGACTTCTAACACTTAATATTTACTTGGATTAGAAAGGGCGCTTTTAATCGAATCTGATCTTCAAAAGTTTAACAGACACTGACACGTACAAAAAGCATAAAACTCGTAGCTGCCGGTAGAATTACATGTTTTACGGTTTTCCAGTTATAAGAATTCTGTAATGACTGAATTATGGCCCTTTGTTCACTGGAATAAGAACTAAAAACGCGGTTGAAAGTCACCAATATAACTTACATGGGCCTGATAGAATTTATCAATATTACATGGTGGAGTGTGTGTTACTTGTTTAACGATTTCATAGCAAAAATGAGACTTACTGCAGCCAAACGAATTGAAACCTTAAAATGATGATTGAGTTTGGAGGTAGAATTAGGACGCATCAAGAAGTTCGTATTTTGTTCAATGAAACTCAAAACTCACCCAAACTGTCCTCCAATTTCGCAATCAACGGTAAGTCGAATTGAGAACAAATTTCGCGATCTTGGACAATTGGATGCCATGTTGATGGTGTAGGAAAATACACATTCAGTCCTCGTCGGAATCGCTTCATATTTTAATAGTTAAAAAATGCAGTTTACAGTCTTTTTCTTAAGGAAAAAATTCATCCCTACAAAGATTATTTGGTGCAAGAACTGTTCGATGATAATTTTGGTTGACGATCGCAATTTTGCGAGACAATGATGGAAATCTCTAATGCAAATTCTGCAATCTTTAGGAATATTCTCTTTTTTTAGGCGGCAATATTTTGCTTAAATGGTGAATAAATAAAATTGCCGTTATTTAGCGGTTGAAAATCCGCATTGTATGATGCAGGCGAATACACAAAATCCCCAAAAACTAAATGTGTGAGCTGAAATACTGGGTATTATGGAAACATACGTTTTTGTTGGAACGCTAGGTGGTGAACAGTATCTGGATTTCTTCCAGTTTGAATTAATTCCGGCTTTAGCGGTATTATTTCTTAATACAGTAGATCCTGATTCACCCGATCCCAGAATTTGGTTACAGCAAGATGAGACGGCACCTCATTATGCACGTCCAGTACGGGAAAACGAGGGTAAAGCTGAATTTATCGAGAATAAAAAAAATCTAGTAGGACGTGAAAAACAATACAGTGTTATTTAGAGCAACTGTTTTTATCTGTCATTTGAAGTTTAGTTGTTGAAGTTATGTTCGTTAGAACCCAAGTTACTAATTTTTTAAAGTGATATTACAAGTAAAAAAATGGAATTAACCAGAGAGCATTTTCGAATTATGATTTTAAAAAAGGTTTAAGCGTTTATGAGTGCCAAGAAGAGTTTAGATTCGGCTTTTAGTGAACGAGCATCTTCCTTGGCTACAATTTACTGATGGTATAAGGAATTTGAACGCGAAAGGAATTCTTCTGTTCAGCATCAAAAAGGAGCAGGGTGTCCTCCTGTAGGTGTTACCGACAAAAACATTGCTGCTGTTAAAAATTATTTGAAGAGGAAAATGCAGTAATAGAGCATCAACTCAAGATTGGATCCTCAGTTATTAGAACACGATCACCTACATTTAAAAAAAGAGCTTAGTCGTCTTGTGCAGCATCAAAAAGCAGAGTGTGTAAGAATTTGCCATGAAACTTTAAATTTCTTAAATAATGGCTGATACCAATTTTTTCCCAAAACAGTATCAGGTGACGAAACTTACATTCCCTTTTTCGACATACGTACCTGCCAAGAGAGTCATGTATGGATTCACGAAGATGAGGAAACTCCAACAATGACCAAGAAGCAGCGAGCTATAAAGAAAGTTATGTATGCGGTATTCTTCAGAAGTACGGGCCCAGTACAGGCAATTAAGCTAGATGGAGAAAAGACAGTTATAGCTAAATGGTACACTGAAAAATGTTTGCCTGAAGTGTTCAGTAGAGTTCCAGACAAGGGGATTATATTTCACCATGATAATGCATCGTCCCATACGGCAGCTTTAAACTCCAGTTTTTGGTTGAAAAAAATATAAAAGTAATAAAACATCGCCGCCATATTCACCTGATTTAGCAATGTGCGACTTTGGACTATTTTTGGGTTTAAAAGGAATTTGCGGGGTAGGTTTTCGTCAGAAGAAGAAATTGATGTCGCAGTTCACGCTTATTTTGAAGGTATTCTGAAAGAGCTATTGGGAGCTTTTGAACATTGGAAAGAAAGTATGGTCAACTGCTGAAGTCAATTACTTCGAGCATATTTAAAATAAAATTTATTATTATTCTCAATAAATTCAGTTTAACCCTCGTATCTCCATCAAATATTTCCTAATCGATGGATTGGTAGACTGGACCTATTAACTGGCCGGCAAGATCTCTGGATCTTCGATTATTTCCTCTTGGGAGTACTTAAAAACTAAAATTTATTTAATAGACCTCCAGACATTGGGGAGTGAAAGCAGAGAATTCGACAAAAAATTCGTTCAGTCGCCCCTGAAATGGTAAACAATATACAAGCATTTGCCTCTAAATTAGGACATTGCTTCGCCGTTAACGGTCAGTAATTTGAACATTTAATTTGATTTTGATTCGTTTGAATACATTTTTGTTGAATATCTCAGTTATTTATCAACCGATTTTATTTTATTTATTGTATTTAGTATAAAAATGCCAGTAAATGAGGTTTCAGAAGGAGTACTTTGCTATTTGAATTTTTAAAGCTGGGGTTGCTGGCGCTCAGGAGTTGAGGGTAGAAAATTATATCTTTAAAGGATGATTTCAAAATAAAAATCGATGTATCTGAATATTTTCCCGAAATATTTAATTTTCTCAACCATATTGTAGAATTTATCTGTTCTGTATGTACGTACATTTCTGTTCAATCCATTTTCTCCTTTAAGTGTCCCATGATTTTTTTTTCACTCTCTTGAATTGGCCTTGGAAATTTGGAATTACTTTGTTACGCCATTTACTAGCGATTCCTAAATAGTTAACATGGAAATTTGGATAACATTGAATTTTGTAGGTACGATATTAAGCGGTATGTTCTGCTTGTGCCTTGGAAAACCGAGATTTTCCCAAAACGATGGTCCAAGACCAAGAATCGGTGCCTTCCTTATTAATTTAATTATTGGCTGTGGACAACTTTTTACCGTTTTATTTTGCCTTGTTGGATGGGGATGGTCGATATGGTGGGGTGTTATCATGCTGAAAGTAGCAAGTAAGTATCCAACCCATCGTGTCTCGTTAAGTTCTAAGAAATTATGTTCACCTTTCGTTTTCAGGGAAACACAAAAGAATTCAATTGGTCGAGCAACGCGCTGCTCAAGATGAACGACCCCCCGTGCCCGTAATAAATCAGAACCATCACGCAAGAGACCTGGAAAGAGGATCTTGAGTTTTGGACGGCGAATGGCGAATATCGCTTGTCGTGGAGGACTATTCCTCGTAGTTCAAATAGACTACGAAACCGAGACCACATTTTTTTACAATTGTTATTAAAAATTCCTTGAAATTAATTTTGTTAACAACTATTCGCTTCCACGTTTAGATTTTTACGAACCATACATACTATTTTTGATAGGAAAACTAACGTAAGTAATAAAAAAAAGACGTCTTTATTACTTGCCCTGCGTAGGTTTCTCTCTTTCTCTTTCGCTGGGGAAAAGGTCATTTTCATTCTCGGGCTCCTAGTTAGTGTGAAATCACAGATTTTTAGACAACGCAACAAAAAATTGTATAACTAGTTACGTAATTATAGAGTCATTTTTGCTGGACAAAAATGATGACATTTTTGCACTTTTTGTAAAATATAATGAAAATAGATTACTTGATGATTAAGCTATTAAAAAAAAAAATTATAAAAGCTTTCGTTGATAATTAAGGCACGAGATTAACAAATAACTGTGTGTGTGTGAAAGTGGTGGAGATTTCTATAAACAATAATTAATATTTAATAAAGTTTTTCATATGTATGTACAAAAGTAAGAACTGATTGGATAACTATTAATAAAGAAAATGTACGAATTAAATAATTTATTTTTGTGGAGATAAAGAAACGCACAATTTATACACAACAATACAAATCAATATTATAACAATGTATAATGTAACAACAAATCTCCATTTCATTCATACACTTTGTTTTTATTTATAAAGAGTTATATATCTGTACTAAATTGATTCTATAAAATTATGTGTTAGGTTTTATAAAAAGGTTCAGTGTTCAATAAGAAAAGAAATTAAAACAGTTAAAACAACCTGAAAATAAAAAAAAGGCCTGGAGAAAAGTGCATCGTTCGAGTGATTTCAATGATGGAGTCAGCGACGAAATCTTCTTGTAATTCGTAAAAAATTTAAAAAAAAATTGTGTTTCACAATTTAAAAATTATTAAAAAACAATACTGATAAGGCTGTTGTATTAGAATCAACAAACTAGTTAGTTAGTTATAATCAGACTTCGTACATATCAGAACGTTGCCATGGCTACGCAATGAAGGCCGTTTTGTTTTTCGTATTGCGTAACCATGGCAACGCTTCGAATTGTCCGAAGCCTGATTATAATTATCAGGAATTTAGGTGCATTTTGTAGGTCATAAGTCATCAGTCCACAAATAATCAACATTTACTCCCGTTTAATCACGAGTTACCAAAAATTGTGTTATTTTATGTTTCGATTATTTAACGACTTTCGTTTAATTGTAAGAATTTTTGAAGATTCTTCAAATCACCGGTCACTTCAGATACTTACCTGGCAAATTTACTTTGAACACTGGATTTTTTTCTTTGATATCAAGCCGTTACTTATGTTGTTTCTTAACGTTTGTACAGTAAAAGTGTGTATCTGTTGAAAAATAAAAAAAAATGTATTTTATTAAAACGAATCAAAAAAAAAATATACGTTACATTATTACCAGAAATCGTTACTATGTATTACAATCGCCTACAGAGTAAGAACTAAACCCAAAACCTTAAAAGAAATCCTAATCTAGAGAAAAAAAAAAACATAAACGAAAGACGACATTCCGAGGTAAGTGTATTTCCCTAGTGTGTTAAGTGTTTGTAGTAGTGTTGTGGTGGGTGGGTAGGTGGGTAATCGATGTGATCTGGAAATAAATAGAAACAAAATAAAAGCGACTGTTAAAATTACAATTTGCTTGTAAATATCTTTATTTTTCTGGAAGGGAGGTATATTTTTATAAGAAATCTACTCGCGGATTTCTTATAAACAATAATCTGGTAAGGACGGATCTCACAGTTCAAAAACACATATCAATATAATAATTTACTTAACCAGCAATGAAATATAACTTATATACATTATTGAAAAAACGAATTGACTTTTAGTAATAATACTGTCCTAGTAATTCTACTTCCGTAACTATGGCTTTCCGTTTTGCAGAGAAGAGTCGAGAGAAAGAATGCGGTAGTTACGAAAGGACAACACTAGTTATATTTGGCATACAATTTACGTGTATATCGTGTTGTTCTTCTTCTTTTTTTTTAAATAATTAAAATATATACACATAGCTCAGAAAATACATACATTTACTTATGTAATTTGTGTTATTATGTTATTTGGTATGTATGTACTTATGTTTATATGTATTTTTGAACGTGTAAGCATTGTAGGTGTATAATTTTGTTCGTCTCTGCAATACAACAAACAACAACAAAGTCACAATTTCTTCTTTGCTATAACAAAGAAAATTAACTACTACACTAAATTTTGATTTAATTTACAAGAAACAACCGTGAATTTTTGGATTACATGAGAGTTAAAAAGAATATTTTTAAACCACATTAAAGAATGACGCTTTAGGGTCATAATCCGTTTAAATTTAAGTGACGTTTATAATATGACATTTCAAGTTTCATAATAATAATGGCTGTACGCACCAAATACTTAAGACGAGTTTAAATTTAAGTGACATTTGAAGTTTCACAACATTGTGTAAGTCACATTCTGAATGACTCTTAAAGTTAAGCTAAGTTAATTTATTCGGTGCATACGGTCATTAGTAACATTAATTAATCATAAACAAATATGTTTAGCAAATTACTTTTATTATCTGTGATACGTGACGTGGAAATGTAATAGAAAAAATTCGTTTTAATTTATGCAGAGACAAACAAAGCTTGAAATTTGGAGTGAAGGTGTGATAGACACAGAAAGACTACCACTGGCTATAGGCACAGATAATTGACTCAACTAATTTTTGTTACGACAAGTATATTATAGAACGCACACTCTGCAAAACACTACAAAAAATAACACATAGGAGGAACATTGACTCGCAACAGTTTATAAATCATGAGCTGGTTATTTTGTTTCGTGATTGTTCACTTGGTTTCGTGAACTCTTCAGACATCAAGTACATACATATACTAACGGGAACTGAGTTGTTATCATTCAGCAAGTTATAAGTGCATTAAGATTAAGAAGTGCTTCATTGGAACTGATTTTTACACAACAACAAGGCAAAGTAAAATCGATTTTTAAATGTACATCTTCTTTTGAATTTCTCTTATACGACGATGATTAACATGTGCTTTGTGCATTTCCAAAATACAATTTATTTTATCACAACGACGCAATAATTTGTCAACAATAACATATTTTGCACACTATAAATCGTAAGCTGAAATCTCGTCTTTAATTTCTTCTTGCTTTTGTGGATGAGTTAGAAATTAAACCCAGCTTGAACTTGGTGAAATTGTTCGTGCTGATGGATTTTAATATGAAATGGTTGAAATAAACCAATGACAATAAATATTTGGGAATTATTAGAAGAAAATGTAGTCTTTAGGTTCTCACGGCCGTCGTTGATGGATGCTCTTCGGTTCTCGGGTTCTCTGCCGTGTAGAAAGTTCATAGAACTTCTAAGTTAAGAACCCGAGAACCGAAGAGCAGCTTTTAGAAGAAAATATTTCAAGGTCACAATAAATTTGTAACCTCCTACGTCTTGAAAACGAGAATTAGAAGGACTTGTATTATGAATGATTTTTTAAGGCAAGAACATTTTTTCCATGAAACGCAGTATCTATACTAAATGATATGGAAGGAAAGAAATAGAAAAAGATATTACGTTTGTTCGTAGAGCATTTTGTAACTAATTTGGAACCGTCAGAACCAGTCGCCCATCTAAGTAATGATTAGTTCGATAGTTCCAACGGTTCCAAACTAGTTAGAATTGTTCAACGAATATACCTTTTACAACGAAAATAACTGGAGAAAAGAGAATGGCATATTCAATTAGAATAATTGATCTTCTCTACTTTCGATCAATTGAAAATTCTTTAAAATATAAAATCTATAAGGTGATTAAAAATTGCGCGTAAACTCTCTAGTACATTGACATCAGAGATGATTTCAACTCAAGTGACTAATTTGAATTAGGTTTAGTTTCCTTAGAAATAGCAACGCTGGGATAAGAGGGGTGTTTCGTTTAGATAAGCAATCCCAAGATGCTGATGCCTCTGTAAATCGTGGGCAGTACAACGATTTAACGCATTGTTGACAACGGAGTACAATATGTTGCCTATATGGCGGGGTAATGTGCGTTCAAATAATTTCTGATGTCCCTGTACGTTATTTTAAACACTTAAGACAATAGCAAAAAATATTAAATAAATTCACAATTCTTTTATAGTTACTGAAGCTGTTTTGTGAATTCTAAGACTTTAAGGCAAAACTTCCTCTTATACTACTTTATAAAATTTTGAGATAAAACATTTTCTTGACATTTTATTTGGTATACTCTTAAGTGTCTAGAATAACGTGATGGAGATTTTAGGCGCCAATTTTGAATCACCATGTACATGAGTGGAAAATGAAAAAACAAATCGTATGCCCTCAGTCGTAAACTAGTGGATCCAAATGAAAAGAGAAATGTAGGACCCACCTCAAAAAATGCAGAGAATTTGATAAGTAAAAAAAAAACTTATAATTTTACGAATAGTTTGAATCGCGACATCCTGCGATCACTTTTTGACACAACATTGCATTTCAAAACCGATTTGCGATAAAATTGATAATTTTACGTTGCTTACTAGAAATGGGGGAATATCAGGGACAGAAGGACGCAAAGGCGTACGGGTTTAGGACCAATGAGAAAAAGAGAACCACACAAATAAGACAGAAAGTATCAAATTGTAAAGTGGAGATAATGAATGCATTTCTGACAGGTTTAATAAAATTGACAGGTGACAAATAAGCATAGGAATTGGGGATTGTTAGGGCCGGTACTTTCACCACCGATTAATTTTAATCATTGGTTTTTTCCCATAGAAACTATTGTAGGCTAAGGGCCGGTACTTTCATCACCGATTACTTTTAATCCTTGGTTTATTCCCATAGAAACAATTGTAGACATGGGAATAAACCAATGATTAAAATTAATTGGTGGTGAAAGTACCGGCCCTTAGTGTAAGTGTAAGGGAGCAGAGCAGTAGGGGCGTTAAATAGGATATTAAAAGCAAGAGGTACCTCGAGATTAACCAAAATGAGAATTTATACAATAGGAATCCGACCAAATCCCAATGAAAAGAAAATTGAATGAAAGATAAATGAGAGGAAAAGAAATTAATATTAAAAATAATTCCTAATATGCCCTCTGGTCGTACGCCAATGGTTCTAAATAAAAAGGAAAAGGCAGGATTCAAATTAGTTCAAAAGTTGCAGAGAATTTGATAAGGAAAAATAATTTTACGTAGAAAACTGGAAGTAGGGGAATACCAGGGAGAGGTGTACGAGAAAAAAGAGGCAGAAAGTATCAAACGGTAAAAAAATACATCAAATTTAAAATTAGATTTAAGGAATGCGTTTCTGACAGGTTCAGTAAAATTGACTCGCTACAAATAAGATTGGGGAAAGGTAAGTATAAGAGAGGAGCGTTAAATAAGATCAAAATTTATAGAATAGGAACCTGACCAAAAGAACAGGGACTGAAAAATACTACGAAACATCTTTGGAGGAGTGAGATATGAAGAGGAACAAACCAAGACGGACTAGTGAGGTGAAGTGACATCACCGGCTAGACGACGCTAGTCAACGTCAAGGGGATCTTCGAAAACTTCCGAGCACCTGCCAAGAGGATTCCAGAAGGACTACGGGGATATAAAAGTTCGCCACGTTGCGTCGCGTCGGATGGAAGGAGTCGTGACGATTTACCACGAACGACGCTAACGTGCCCTTTAAATAAAATGGATGAAACACAAATATGTAGTTTAAGAATATAAATGAGTTATATGTATGTAGTAATAAGTGTTTGTTTAATTCGTTACTAAATATTCTTTTATTTAATTTATACCTTTATTATAAAACTTTGCTAGGTGAAAATTGGGTCGCAGGATGTCGCGACCTAAACTATTCTTTATTGAAAAACGTTACAATATTAAGGTGTGAAGGGTATAGTGGCTGACAGACGTACAAACAGAGTACGGGTAGAAGAAAGAAAGTAGAAGAAAAAAAGAAGCTGAGGAGTCAAGATTAGAGAGAGACTTTACAAAACGAGCCACTTGGAAGGATTAATCTATAAAAAGGCAAGAGCAAGGGCTGAACGAGGACACCTTCTTTTAATCTCCTGTTTATTTATCTAATCCGCAAAACAAGTTTATAAAGAACACATATTTGTATCAGTTTCTTTTTTGTTTCTAAGCATGATGTGTAATAAATATAATTAAAAAGAGACGTACTAAAGTTTTTTTAAAATAATTAATTACACTGTGCAACAAATAATGTTTCCTGTATGTATGCTAATGGGTGCGTTTTAAATGAGTGATCATGTTATTTCTAAAAATGTTATTAAAATTTGAAAACATTTTAACAAACTTGATTAGCAAATAGTTCCTAAGGCTTGACGCATTTTCTAAGTATTTTTTATTATCCTCGAATTATTGCACAATACTTGTAAAAAAGTATTGATTCTGTAAGAAACCGGAATTCTGAAAGTTTCGACTCGAAGAATTGAAATGCACTTTTATACAAAGAAATCTGTATCATAGCGCCATTTCTTTTTGGTTTAGAACGAAATGGATATACAGGTGGAATTTTAAAACTAGGTGGATAGAAGTAAATTCGGACGAAGTCGTGTAGGAGTAGAGGGGGTTCTTGCGCTAGCTTGTATCAGTTCACGCCTCGAGTTCGAAGCGTGCAGAGTTGTTTTTGAGCTACAAATATATTTTTTATTATAATATAATATTTATTTTAATTGTTCTTTATTTTTCTTCAGTACAAAAATTCAGTATGAATTATAGTGTACCTGAGAAAGTACAAATTACAAACTGGTATTAACGAATTAATTTATTTAGAGAAAAATTTGTAAATCGTCCAATTCCTTCTGCTACAACGATCCGCAGAATTAATAATAATTTTGGAAGATATTTAATATATTTATTATTTCTTGACCAGAATTACTTTATTTTATTTTTACCTTCATTTTATAAAATCTTTCATTCAATTTGAGAAATTGTTTTTCTGTTACAAGAAAATCTTTTATTATGTTTTTATATTATCGTTGTGAATTCTTTTAATTTATAATAATGTAGCTCAGAAACAATTCTGCACGCTTCGAACTCGAGGCGTGAACTGATACACGCTAGCGCAAGAACCCCCTCTACTCTACACGACTTCGCCCGAATTTAATTCTATCCACCTAGTTGCAAAACTCAACCTGTATCTATGTTATTTAGATAAATTTAAATTGTGAGATAAATTTAAATCGTGACTTAAGACAGCGTGAAGGCTTGCTTTAAGCTTAATGTTTTGCGGAAAATTTCAGCTCTTATCATGGTCGGCGCCGCTATGAAACCGCTTACATCAACAATTTAGAAAATTCCCGCGTTTTCAGCGAGTGGAGCGAGCACACTAGGAAAAATAGTGACAATTTGCATCCATGTGCATTTCGCTTAGAAGCTTCGTGAATATTCAAGTGAAATAGGTTCCAATGATGATAGCCACCACTTAGAAGACTTGCTAAGAAATGTTTTGGATACTGCCGGCGAGGGAAGAAGAAATGTCTTCCAGTTCCGTCAGTTGACATCTCTTTACTGCGTAATTTCGTCGCGAATCTTCTTCAAGTTTGGTTTCCGTGAAAGAATCATTTAATTTTTTCCGTAGTAAAGAAAATAATTCTTTCCGTGAGTGTTTCAGTTTTTGTTATAAAAATTTAAGTAAGTTGTAAACGAAACATCTTCGAAAATTTAACTTAAAATGATTTAAAATTTTGGATTACAGGAAGATTAATCAAATTCAAAATTTGGTAAGTTTAAAATCAAAGTGTTGGCTTTAATTTAGTAATTTGTTCCTTCTCTCTTCGAATTTAAACTTTGATTATCTCAGTTGTACTTTTTTTTTATTGAGTTTGAGTCAATTTATATTTCAAAGTTCTTTGAATCTTGTTTATATTATTTAATTCAATGGATGTTCAATTTGATACGTCCGAATCGACAAACGTTTTTTCATTATCATTTGCTTTTATCCTGCTTTATTAAATAAAAATTACATGATTACTGTTGTCCATAATTAGGTAATTATATTCTAATAAAAATTGTGTACTTCCTAATTTCAGAATTTTATTGATTTAGTGACCGGTTTCGATGTGTTATATCATCATCAGGCTGCTATCGTCATTATTAATGAATTCATTAATAACTTCAAGTCAGTATGTCTTATTCTTCTCTCCAATGAATGTTATTCTTCAATTTACATTTTTACTTATGACGATAGCAGATGTAACACATCGAAACCGGTCGCCAAATCAATAAAATTCTGAAGTACACAATTTTTATTAGAAAAATTACATGAGATGGGTTGAAGAACGTATGCATTTTATTCCAACATGCATTGATGATGTGATGGTAAACATCCATTGGATAAATAGTAACATCATTTTATTTGTTATAATTTACTACAAAGTTTCGTAAACCTTTTTAAGTAAGAGAGAAGAATTGAACCTCCCTTTCGATCACATTTTGAAAACCCTCCCTCTCCGGCTCTTACAATCCAACGTGTTTTTACAATGGGCCCGCCATATATGCAGTGCACGTTGTTAATTAATATTTTTGATATTCAAATTTAATTTTAGTATTTAATGAAAAGTGTTTATTTATTCTGAACCAGACGTGATAGCAGTGGCGGAACTTCAAATTTTTGGCTCCCCCGCAAATTGTTCGGGTCCCTACCACATGAAAATCGCGTATTTTTATGTAAACATTTAAATTATTATTATTAGGAAGTCATCGTAGCCCGGATTATGATACTTAATCGGATGATTCTCTTAAGTCTGATGATTCTCGCGCCTAAGACGACCTTTCCTTCCCACCGTTAATATTTGTTTTGCAACAAATTCAAGTAGTACCTAAAGTTTATCACCATTCACCAAACGACACAGATAACAGTAACCAACCGGACTGTAAAAAATACAGACAAAGAGAATTTGGGGGTCCTTATAATTGTGCCCCTCCTCGCATGGCAGGGTTCGGTGCATTGTAGTTCCGCCACTGTGTGCTAGAAACAACTCTTTCCTTTGTGGTTATCAGTAATCATACATCAATAAGGAAAAAAACACAAAAAATTAAAATTTGTTGCACAGTGCTGTTCTGCTCGTTTCAATCAACTATTATGTTGTTATTGCACAATTTTAGTATGTGTAAACAATACTTTTGTTTAGAGCAAAATCTTACAACATGATTTAAGTTAAAACTCTTGCTTTTACGTCTCAAACGTCGATAAGCAACAATATAAAAATATACAAACAATTTTATGTGATAGCCATTTCTTTACATACTATAAATTTTTAAATCCGTTCGTTAACTATTATTTACATTCGAAATTAAATTTCTTTACGCGCGTGTGTGTTGCAATTGTATACCTACTACAACATAGCATATTTGTACCATTCATTATTGCACATTACGCGAGAACTAAATATTTCAAAGAAAATATCCAGCTCATTATTATCAACCAGTCATGTCAAGTATCATCTAAAATCACGATACCCTACAACATATTTATGAAAATTGTCCTAAAACAGTGAGTGACTAACAACTACGGGGGCGCAAGTAATTCAACATCCCTTTTTTTTAACTTTAACTTATAGCCTCGTGTTTGGTCCTCGCATTCTTTATGGAATAAACACAACGACGTGCCTCTTACAAGTCGGAAAATAAAAAGAAAATGATTAAATCGATTAACCTGCCGATGATGAATTACTGCGCGCGGATAGACAAAAATAATTTTCTAAGACTATATAGTACGAACATTGTAGTAATACTATGCGATATGATATAATCTATGTCTTTTATGAATTAAGATGGCGGATCTTGCCATTACAAAAATTTAACAACAACTCCTTAAAGCAATAACGTAACACACAAAGAAACACCGACTCTTCACAACATTTACTTTAACTTCTTTTTTGTACAAAAACAAAAACGTTTTTTTTTTGTTCGAAAAGCCATCGATTCGTCTCATTCGATGGCGATTAGAATTTCTTCATAATTTATGCAACAGCGATTTATTGCATGAACTTTATGGCATACACAGATACTACAGTATTATTGACATCAAATGTTAGTGCTTGCGACTCAACCTAACGCAATTTTAACAAACAGCTTTTAGGTCGATCAACAATTAGGTCAAGACGCAAGCAGTAAAGGAAGACGGGCATTCAAAAAAATTAAAAAGAGAGGTCACCTATTACGATTTTTGGACGAAACTGTTTTGCTCTCTTGTGTCACGAAAGAAATCGACCAAAAAAAGCATCCCTTCCGCAAAAATTCGTTAAAATCTCACAAATTACGCGGTAACGATATTTTAGAATATACAGCAAGGAAAATAGATCTTCTTCAAAGAGTGTACTTACAACAGTACTTAGAGTGTGATATGTGTTAGAATATGTATTCAATTTCAGTTGTAATTGCTTCTTATATGTTCCAAAAACAAAAAAAAATTGTTTGCATTAAATTATCGTATAATTATATGACAGTTCTTTCGCACAGAAAGAAGTAACGCATTTAAAATTAACATGAAAATACTCAGTCTTTGAAGTGATACCATAAGTAGTTCATTCACTTTATATACCGATAATTACTTTCAAATTAAAAGAAATAACGCATGATTAAATTATATTTACAACTATATAACTCTTGGGCAGATTATTCAAAAAATACTTCAGCTATTTATCTCGAGTTTAACGGATTTATAAAAACCCCTCGTGAAACTCATTTTCGTTCCACTGAGAAGTTTCTTTTAGGTACAAAGTCCTACTAAATGTCAACGCAAAAAAATAATGAACTAATTAAATGAGTTGAAAAAATATTTTTAGGTTGAGGAATTTGCAATATATATAAAACCAAACATTTCTTGAATTTCTGCATTTCGTTATATAGCAAAAAAAACATAGAACAAATGAGATCAATAATAATCCTAAATGGTTTCCTGTTTGAAAAACTGACGATTTAATCGTAAGTAAATAAATAAAATGATTTAATGAAACTGTCGATGAATTTTTTTCAGTTGTGCTGAAACTCCATAATGACGTAAACAATATCAAAACCAAAAACAATTTCTTAAGTAAATTAAAAAGAAAAACTAACCTGTGACTGCATGATGAAATAGTTTTTTGAGTGTCAGGGAGGATGTGTGTGTAAGGAACGCATACTAAAAAAAAATGTCCTAAAATCTAAAAAATAAATAGCCTACTTAAAAATTATCCTAAGTCGTTGCAATTAATTAATCAATTAATTAATAAAATGTCTTAAAATTGCGCTACATTAATTTTACTGTCTTAGACGAAAATCTGTTTCAAAAATCTTTATTGATTACGTTTTATATGTATGTTTATTATGCTCGATATGTAATTTCTAAAGTCAGCGTCGATTTTAAAGAAAGTTGTGCGCAGAAAAAATTTGCTAAGCGGTTAAAATTGCTCGTCCAAAAATTGATATAAAAATACACCAGCAACTTTCTTTAAAACGTACAATTTCACATCAACATTCAAACCGAAAAGTTCGACTGCGTTCAAATCAGCCGACCTGAACTTCAAATAAATTACTTTTGAGATTCAAGCGTACCTTATTCGAAAACGTAACAAACCTAACTACTTAAACTATTTACTCAAATATAATAATGATAAATCACCGCGACAACTAAACATAAGGGACACGTACGGTGTCCGAACGTTAATTATTATACATGTACAGTGATGTAAAGTTACATATATATGGATAGGATATGTTTTGAAGGGGAATTGGTGTGGAAAGGTTTTACTGGTCCTGATCCATGCGTCGATCCCCAGCTCCATTGGAATTATTATCTCCGTTGCGTATAGACATACTGCGCGATGAAGAAAAACACAACTTCATTATGAAGGGAAACTTTGTACCTGTAATTAAAAAAAAAAAAGAAATGCCAACAAAAATCTTATAAGCACAACTTTACGATACTATAAACGCATTAGCAGGTTGCTGTTCGGTGAATGAGTAATATACGACGACATAAACTACTCGACAATATCGCAGTTTTCTAGAGGAATACTTGCGAGTGTACTAGTCATATATTTTTGTTGTTTACAACAAAGTCAAGTGTGAAATTATCTTTATACCATCAATCTCAAAAACTAAGGGTAAACAGAATAAAAAAATAAAACAATAAAGAGTTATTTGAAATGAGGTTTAAACACGTTGTGTTTGTAATTCATGTGGTGAACCAACAACAATTTAATGTATTTTTATTTACACGAATATATTTACATAAAATTTCAATTTATTAGCACGTCGGTTAAATGAAGTTACAATTAGTAAATTGCATCATTAATGTTTTAAATTGTTTTATTTTTGGTGCACGACGTAATTTTTCAAGGTCTAAAAAACTTGTAGTTTATACAAAATGAGGTAAACATGTAATAGGACTTTGTTCTTTTAATATCATGTTTCAATTTGAAATAAACTGCAAGAATACCAACGGTTCATTGTAATTAATACGACAAATTATAACTGGAATAGAAAACGTTTTTACTTCTGATTGTTATACTTTCTAAATTTACGCTTCTAGAAATTTGTCAATAATTTGTAAAAATATTTCTCTGATTTAAAAACTCTCTTTAATTACTTTTCTTACACAGATTGGCTCATGTTAACGAAACGGTTTTTCTGGTTTTCGATCTTAATTCTTTCAAAATTCTTTCTTTAAAATGGCACCATCCTGTATATATTTTTAGCTCCTTTTCTCCTAACCGTATACTTAATTTTATTTAGCCCTCATTTGAAGCGCGAAGTAATACATACTTATTTCTTATGTTCTCCTTGTTTGGGCTTACATACTCTCTGTCCTTATTTGTACCGTTCGGACCTCTTTAAGTCCGATTCTCTTAGCAGGGGTAAAATAATGACGTGATTAAGTTTACTGATGTACAGGCGGCGCTGCGATACTTGAAGTTTGGAAGTTCTATGTGCAAGGGTTCGGGTGAAAAAGCGAGAATTTAATTTAAAAATAATACTCTTCATCGTTCAAACTAATTTAAGTCCGATTCTCTTAGAAGAAGCGAGAATTTATTTAAATAATAATAAGCACTCCTTATCATTCAAACTTCTTTAAGTCCGATTCTCTTAGCAGGGATAAAACAACGACGTGAGTAAGTCTTCTGGTGTATAGGCGGCGCTGCAGTGCACTCGGGTAATAAAGAGACATCTCCCCCATAAAGAGTGATAGTTTTGTTAACCACTATACCGATCGAATCGACAATCTAATGGAAGGAAGGCACGTGCTCCGCAGCCGTCTCTCTATTACTTGAGTGTACCTGAGGTTCGGGAGTTCTACATGCAAGGGTTCGGGTGCTATAGCGAGATTTGAAACTTTTGAACTGTTGAAACTTTTTTAAGCCTGATTCTCTTAGCAGGGGTAAATTAACGACGAGTATGTCTTCCGGTGTATAGGCGGCGCTGCGGTGCTTGAAGTTCGAGACTTCTACATGTAAGGGTTTGGGTGCTAAAGTAAGAATTTACTTAAATAATAATATCTCCTACTGTTCAAACTGTTCTACATGTAAGGGTTCGTGTGCTAAAGCGAGAATTTACTTAATATCCCCTATTGTTCAAACTACTTTGAGCCCGGTTCTCTTAACAGAGGTAAAATAACGACGTGAGTAAGTTTTCTGTTGTACAGGCGGCACTGCGGAGCTTGAAGTCCGGGAGTTCTACATGCTAAAGTGAGAATTTATTTAAATAATAATATCGTCTTCTGTTCAAACTTTTTTAAGCCCGATTCTCTGAGCAGGGGCAAATTAACAACGGAAGTCTTTTGGTGTATACGCAGCGCTGCGGTACCTTAACCTTAATTTCGGTAATTCTGCATGCAAGGGCTCTGATACTATGTGTGCATATTTATTTTGAAATACCTGATAAAGACAATTTCTAATATTTTAAAGCAATCAGCATAATTAATTAATATTGAAATTCTGAATGGCAATTAATCGACTTGTGTTATTGTTTTCTAAAAGGTATAGATAATATCATCGATGAAATGCTACTTTGAGATCTTTTTTATAAACTGTGTTTAACTACTACTCACGGGTGCCCATATACTTCATTCACTAATCGATTAAGAAGTAAGTCCACATACCTGGGCTTTCAATAGCTGCGTGATTGCAGGCCATGACGGCCGCAACAGCCTCTGTGGTCGTTTCGAATTCCAAAAGACCGGAACTGGACCGTTCTGACTTCATCGGGAATAATTTGACTGCCTTCGGCGGAACAACGTCGTAATCCTTGAATACTTGAATTAGTTCTTCTTCCGTGACTTGTGGCGGTGTATTGAAGAAATGGAGAATCTACATATAACGAATGAATGGCAGGGAATAACTAAAATTAAAAAAAAAATACCTTGCTTGGAGGTTGAATACGATTTTTACTAGCCATAGCTGGATTCATAAATCTGTTGTTCTTATTTGTAATATATTCTTTGTACGATGGCGACTTGTCCGGTAGCGGATAAGGGTTTGTGACTTCGCTGAGGTACGGCTGTTTGCTAAAAGCAAGTTGTAACTTATGTTCTGATGTGCTATTATTTCTATCTTCGTTGGAACTGTTGTGGGTAAGGGGAGCTGCCCCCGTCAACCCCACGCTGACGTTGTTCAGGTTTTGGACGCAACGCTCCACTGCAACGCCGTCGCCCATTTGTACCATCGCAGTTCCTTCTTTGGACTTTAGGAATTTTATCTGCGAGGAAAAAAAAAACGCCCGTGAATTTTGGGGCGATGAAAAGCGAAAGTGTTCGTTGAATCTTTGATGTGCCAGCTTGATAAATGAGTACAACGGAATAATTTGTCAGGTTTAATGTGCAAGCTGCGACAACTTTATGACAATTTTATTTCGTCAAATAATAAATGGTGTTTTGATGTGTGTGTGTGTGTAAGTTATAAGGTTTTATGAAAATAGAACGGATTTTCCAGAGTAGCGAATATTTTCTCTTTTGCGAAGTGTGTACGTAAAGTCTTAAACGTGTGAGCCGATAATTTATTTATAGAGTGATTTCATTTTCCGCACTCACCCGAGCTACATTTCCATAGAGACACATAAGGTTGAATAGTTTATCAGCGTTGGTACGAAGAGGGTCCAGTCCATACACCATGAGGACCGCACCGGGTTGCTGAAAATGTGTGTTTCTTTGTTCTCTATATTCCGCTGTAACCGGAGGTGCGCTTTTACGATAACTTTCCGTTCCGAATGGTTCTCCGTATCCAGGTCCGGCACAAATTTCTTCGTAACGTTGTTGTTCACTTGGGTACGGATCTGAAATATAAAAAAATTGCAAATTTTAAGAAAATTCGGAAAGCTTAATTTGTGAATTTAAGCCAGATTAAATTTAAGCCTAAGTTATAATATGTTATTTTCTAACTTAGGCTTGAATTTGATCTTACTACATTGAATCATTTTAAACTGTTTATAAATGTAATTGTCACTTAACAGTGATAAATGAGCCTACCAAAAAAAAAAGTTTTGGCAATGCGTTCGCTTAGTCACCAAAATAATTGGCGGTGTTGTTACCTGTCCGTTTTCTTGCATTGGGAAATTCTTGAACACTAAGTAGCTTGAGTCATTGCCAATAGACACAAAAAAATTAAGTTTGGTAAACAGTCTATATCGTCATTGGATTGTACTCCTAATTGAGGAATATTAAACTCGATGTTCTGAGAGAAACTTTTTCCTAATTGAAACAACAGGCATCGTTAAAAATAAATGAACAAACCTTTTTCGAAGTTTATTCCCAGTACATGTCGACAAAATACAGAAAGATTGTAACCGAGCTTGGAGACTTTATCAAACCCAATTACCCTACAGAACCGCTCGCAGAGAACTTACAACATGCAAGAAATCTTTAACTGACGAAATTAATTTTCAGCATAGATTATTTAATTTTTAACGCAAAAATACATAAAATGCTTCGGGTTCGACTTTTTTGCAAAAACAAAAATTAAATTACGCAAACAGGAAACTTCGCTAATAAAAGTCGAGTTCTGCATCAGCGTTGCAAAAAAAAAAGTGAAATATGCAAATAAACTTTCCTCGCTTCATTTAAAACCACCAAGGTAACGAAACCACAACGAGCGCGACGTAACGTTACATAATACAACGTAATTTCGTTTGTTTGGATTCATAAAAGAAGTTGACTGAGTCCAATTTTATTTTCCAATTAACGTTAACGAATTAGGCAGCTGCAAATTTCTCCAACTTTTATCAAGTAATTTACATTCATATTTATATTTTCATTACTGCAATGTTAAACTTTTCCCAACGACTGCTAGGCAGGCAGGCATCTATAAAGTTCTGTTTGCCTGGTGAACGCCGGCGTATAATTAATTCCGCAGCGTGTCAAAAGACAAAATCAACAACGGAAATAAATATTCGCTACACTGAATAAATATCAAGGAAATTTTAATTAATATCCCAGCAATAAACAAATATTTTTAAACAAGGAGGTAAATTACGTTTTTATTTTGAACGTACATAAATTGGGTGCGACGGTAAAAATACTGTAACGATAATTAAATTTTCTGCTAGAAAAATGGGGCCACAGAATAATTAAAGAAGGTCGTTCATAACAAACTTCTGCACATAAAACTCGACTTTGAAAACAAGAAAAACTAACCGGACTCTAATTACATTATAATACTTCCGGAAGTTGCCGGCATAAGAATAATTCCTCAGGCAATTTATGACAACCCTTATTTTCCATACATTCTAGGCGAATAATTTGTGACCTGCGAAAATATATGCAAATCATCGGGAGGGCATGGGAACGCAAAATAAGCGCGTTGCGTTGTCGAGCATCGAAATAAGGAATTTGCATGTAATACCTTCTGCCGGAATAATTAAATTCTCTAGTTTCCAAAGAAGAACACGCACGTTCATATACAATGTAATCATTCCTGAGAAAAATAATTTCTTCTCCTTTTACATTTTTTAAAACGAACTTACTACAAAGCCCCCAGAAGAAACCTCAGGTAATTTTGTTCACACTAGATTTGGACGTAATCCTGAAATAATCCAGGGTGGCAATTTTAAATAAAATACAGCCTGTTTCACTGAAGATGCATCAAACTTGAGGGACATGTTTCTGACTTTATTTCAAACAAAATATCTTAATAAAAAATTTTAATCGGAGCAAGTTGAAATTTGCATAATTTGGAGTCGATGTTTTTTGAAATACTGCGGCGCGCGGAATCGTGAAACAAAATCGGCGATCTAAATTGCATTTATGAATGGCACACAGCTGCAAGGGGGTAATAAATCCATAAACAGCGAAGAAATTTATGACTAGATTTTATTTTGCTCTTGACCGAAAGCTCGGTGTATTCAACTTTGCCACACGTCGAATGCAGTAGCGATGTGAAATCGTGTGGGTATTTAAACTTATTTAATTTAATAATAAATTATTAATTATTAATTGTTATTAATTATTAAAGTAATGTTAAAAAAAATTTTGTGGCCCAACTGCTCTAGAATATTTAAGTAATGTCCCACACAATTAAGTGTTGTTTTCATTGTGTCGATTACTTTTTCATTAAAATTATTATCATACTCATACATTTTTTTTCTTAAAAACATGGGAAAAACCGGCTAAGTCACGCTCATATTTGTGAATACGCGCTACCCTGTGGGCTTGATATTTTTAGACAATATATAAAACATGATAAGGTCTTATGTTATCAAGCTGTGAGTTCTTAACATCAATTCAGGAGAAAATAGTAATGAATTTTAACCTAAAACGGCCCATAACTCGAATATCACTATTTGTGACTTAGCTGGTTTTTCGCCTGTACCCTTCAGCTGTAAAATCATTGAACCATATTTCACATAGAAACAAAGCGATAAAAGTTATTATGTGCAGCTGTTTGAAAATTCGGTAGTCCTAAGCTTTGCTATACTTGACCACGTCGAACATGAAATATAACAATTCGTCAAGAGTGTATGGTATTCTCGAACTGTTCTAGAACTGCGCGCGAACGATCGCCGCGAACCAAAGGAATATTGCGCGCAAGTATGGACGACGTTCGCGGCAAGAACGCAAGTGTCTACGAACGAAATCTTAACACGGCAATTTGAATTATTTTTCATTTTAGTGATTTACTTGTTTACCTGGCAGCAACTTCACTAGCAATTGACTAATAAATTTTACTAAAATAACTGAAAAATCCTTGTATCCTCTACTACCGAAAACTATTAAGGATGAATTAATTGATTCTTTACGAAAAACAAACCGAACTTAGAAAAAAAAAAAAAAAAAACCAACGTGCAGAGTCAAGTTCGCCGGGACGGAATGACTCTTGTCGTCCCTCGCGACGTTAAACGATTTCTCATCAAACTGGTATAGAGGGCTAACATCACATGAGCCAATTAAATTTGAATTTTTCTGTTCCGCGCTAAACTTCTAAACGAGGAATAGCTACCGGGAGATGGCAGATGGATGTGTTTTTTTTATTTTAGCGAGTAATGTAAGCAAGTTACAGACATCTTGTTTCCTATTGATGACTACAAAGATATACTGATTTATTAATTTAGCGATTTTCTACTATGTTAGCCTGTGATAAAAACATTTTCCCGCGAATTGATGCCTGGGACAGAGTTTCATACGTTTTGAATCTTATCTCTGCAATATAAGATTTCTGTTTTGTTTCATTTTCTTCCTTACAGCATTTTTGTGTCCTTACAGTCTTGCAGAGACAGGGATCTTGCTAATTGTTGCTTTGAGAACGGGTTTTCATGGATCAGTTTAAAACTTCAGGGCCAATGTTGGACGCTTGGAACAAATTGGGTCATTCAAAAGTAGTGCTCCGTAGTTGAACTTGTATTTTCTCCGATTCAAACACTTGCAAACAAAGCAGTTTGAGGTTAAATCAAAAGACAGTACGTAATCCTAAAAATCCTGTTGTAGTGTAGAAGAATTTTAATTACAATAATTAGTGTGATTAGAAGGTAGATGATTGAAGTAATGGATACGAGAATGACAAGGAAGTTTAACAACTGCAAACAATCGCATAAATGAGGAAATCCTAACTCACTGTGCTTACAAGGCTAATCTTTGTCAACGGATTTGCGACTTTTCTTTCGCCATAACAATGCGAATATTTTTTGATCGTACCTCGTATTTACGTACCTAACCGAAATCGAATTTTTTTTATAAGAATTAGAAGATATTTGAGACATAATATTATTTGTTTAATACAACATATGTTGCAACTTCTTGTTTTAAAAATGACTCACTCGTACGGTGACGAGAGAAACGATAAAAATAACAATCGAATTTTACCGTAAGTGAAAAGAGAAAAGTAGGTTGAAAGTAATATTTATAGATACTATCTTGGGAATTGTAACATGTGACGTTCGCTCGTCTACTCCGGGCTCGTATTTATAACACCTTCTTTGACGTTGGAGTTTGACGTTATAAATTATAAACTCCGAACGTAGACAGATCGATTCGTCAAAAAATCGTCAGATAAAAAATAAACGCCGCTTTCGCTTGGATTTGGAACGGACGCCGGACACATTAGCAAAATTATTGTAATTAATCATTATCTAATTTGAATTTAAACGCGACTTGACCTTATGCGTTATACGCCTTTCCTTGGGCGATTTCGTTTCGCTCCAGCAGATACCAAACTAGTTTTCGTTGTTTTTGGTGTCCTGGTTTAACAAAAGAGCTATTTTTAAACGCAAGGTGTGCTGGTGTACTTTACAACCACACAATTTACTTCTGCAAATTTATTTGCCATTAACAGAATGTTACATTTTACGCCCATATTTTAAAATATTTTTATATAAACAAACAAAAATTCTAAACGAATTCATAGTCTAAAATAATATCTTTCATATCTGCAAAAGTAGAAAAGTACAGAGTGGAGGGAAATGATTCTAATTACCTTTGCGTTACTCATGTAAAAATACGAAGTGCCACACTACGAAAATAAGAGGAAGGCAGTACCCTAATATCAAAATATACATTAAAATTCAAAATGTGATTTATTGCGAAGGGATGATATGAATGCGAAGTTGAGATTGAAATTAAAAAGAAAGCCAACGAAAGTAAGTCACAGCAAGTGTTGAAAGTGGCCACCATTTTGCTATATGCATATGACTACACAACGTTTCATATTAATAAAATTGTACTGCAATATATCCGGTGTTATCTCCTTGCATTTTCATGCGATCCTTGCCATCAGTTCTTGCAAATTATTAATTCTTTGTAGACTTCATTTTTAAGGAGAAGTCTAATGGAGTGAGGTCTGATGATCTTGTTGGCCAAGTTCCCTTATCTACAACTCGGCCAAGGAAAAACTCAAGAAATTCCGAAAAAGTACTTTATCTACTCTTGCTGTTAAAGTGTTACTTTATCTACCCTTGCTATTAAAATTCCGTTTTATCGACTGTTTTGAGTTGCACAAAGCACTCTTTAACGTTCGCTATAGAAAAAATGCAATAACTTCCACCTTACGGTAATGTTCTATTTTACTCATTCCCCTTCGTATTTCGACTGTCTTCTTTTAGCAATCCCCTTCTTTTGCTTGCCCGTCAACCCCGCTGCGCAGCGGAAGTGTTGCAGTAACCCCCAGTACTTTCTCTGATAGTACGGGATGTATATCGTTTAGTTTGCTACTTCCAGTTGTGATTTCTTCAGGCCGAAATTGCCTGAACATATATTGAGCGGTAATTTAGTTACAAAATCTTCAACTTCTCACCCCATGCATCCTTAAGAACTCTTCGTTACGCTTTTCCAAACCTGTAGCGACAAATATATCAGGCAAATACTCTTTGCGTGATTCAGGCAGTAACGCATGCTTCTCCATCATATTCTCCTCGTCGAATTTCGACTTTCGTTGTCGTGAGATCAACGTGGATAATTTAAGGTCGGCTTTGCTTTGTTTATGTTGTTGTAAAACGCTATGATTGCGTTAACTTAATTTGACTGATTAATCTTTGAGAATTATCTTTGCTTTTGCAAACGAATGAGGGATCCGTGCTTCGTGAATCAATTCTATTGGACTTGTTGTTAACCCCTCGTTTACCTAGTTGACCATTTAAAGCCGTTTGGTCTAATGTACGAGGGGAGTTCAAAGTATTCTCGGTATCAGCAGTAAGGAAAAGAAATAATAACTTGAAATATTTTTTACTTTTCAATGTAATCTCCCATAACACCAATGCACTTATTATATCTAGAAATCAACTTTTCAATTCCCTGTAAAAAATACCCTTCTTCCTTGTCCAAAAAATGTGCGTTAATTGCCGCCCGCAGCTCTTCATTGTCGGAAAATCGCTTTCCACGAAGGTCTTTTTTCAAATTCGAAAATAGGTAGTAGTCACTAGGGGCGAGGTCCGGACTATAGGGTGGGTGGTTTATTTCTTCGAAACCATAGTCTCGCACAATAGCCTTCGAAACACGCGCCATGTGAACGGGTGCGTTGTCGTGAGGAAGCAACACACCTGCGGTCAGTTTTCCTCGCCTTTTTTCTTTAATTGCTTCCCTTAAATTATGCAAAGTGGTTGCGTAAGATGCTGCGTTTATGGTTTCACCTTTTTTCGTGTACTCGATCAATAAAATTCCCTTTGAGTCCCAAAACATTGTGGCCATGATTTTTCCGGCCGATGGAGTGACTTTAAATTTCTTCGGAGGGTCAGCACCCTTTTTATGCCACTGTATGGATTCCTGTTTACTTTTAGGGTCGTAGTGATGAACCCAAGTTTCATCTCCAGTCACAATTCGGTCGAAAATATTGGATGGACTGTCACCACAGAGCTCTAAAAACTCCCTACAGCATCTGTTTCTGAGGTGCAGTAAGTATTCGCGGGACCCATCTTGCATTGATCTTGGAAAGGTTAAGGTAATCATGCAGAACAGTAAATATTGAACCAACAGCTAAGTTAGTCATCTCTGCTAACATTTTCATTTTTATTCGGGCATCTTCCAATACAAGCTTCTTAATTTTTTTCACATTTTCTTCCGTAGTGGCAGTAACCGGCCCGCCCGAGCGGGGGTCGTCTTCAATGCTCTCTCTGCTCTAAATTCACTTGACCACTTTTGAACTGTAGATAATGAAGGCGCAGATTCTTGGTAAACGGCCACCATCTCTTCGTGAATAATTTTTTGACTTTTTCCTTGTTTTGTAAGGAACTTAATCATAGCGCGGTGCTCGATTTTCTTCAACATTGTCGCGTCAGTCATTATGGTCGTCTTTCACTAAGGGTTACTAGAGAACTAATGATCACAATTATTTGACATTTTGTTTGTATAACTTCAAATAATGGCAACAGCTAATGAACTAAATAAATTACTCACATTAGTCGCAAATCACCCCGATACCGAGAATACTTTGAACTCCCCTCGTATACTGCTTTTATGTGATCAATTTCTTTTTACATAAAAAACAAGTGTGCAATAATGGTGACTTGTATTTTATTTAGTTTTTAAATTTCAAACTTTGCTCTGGTGTTACGTAACGATCTCGACTCTTCTCCTTGAATTAACAAGGAGATGTTCTGAACTTGCACATTTCACATTTTGCAAACCAGGTAAGGTAGCAAGGTTTCAGAGCTTTTTAACACAACTAGTTTCAGAATGTTCTAAAAACTATGAAATAAAATTTGTAAAAGAGTGAGAGTATAAAGTTTGAAATAATTAGTACGAAGTGCAAATTATTGATTCTTAAGAGAATTTCATAAAGAATTTTTTTATTGAATTACGCGTTCTTTGGCATTGCATCTGAATATACAGAGTGTCACAGGTAAGAGTGATGAGGTCACTGACATTTGTTTTTAATGGCAATCCCCATGTTTGAGTTGATATTTCAATAGACTCCGTGACTAACGATGCTACAAAAATTTTGTATTTTGTACATTCTATATGTATATTCAGGTGCAATGCCAAACAGTGTTGAAATTAAATAAAAAATTGATCCATTTTTAGAAGTTCCTCAAAACTTACTGATTATTCCAAACTTTACACTCACGTTTGTAACAATTTAGATAATCAAGGTCGTGTCCACTTGTACGAGCAAGCGGGAAGACCTTTGATGAAATCGTTATCAGATCAGCAAAAACAAACTACCCTTTAGGGTAGAATTGAAGGCGAGTGTGCTCGTGGTCACAACGGAAGGCGCTTCGTAATCAGCGGAATGCATCCCCAGGTACTTCCTCTTATCTTGATTTAGTACTTCCAAAACAACCCACTCATTTCAGGCCAACAAAAAAAAAAGCCGTACTTGCGCGCAAGTAATAACAAATTAATTCCAAACAAACGGAAGTAGTTCAACTTTTATGAAATATTAAAAAAAGGATTTCCTTTTGAGTAACGTAAAGAAGTACGTCAGGTTTAATTACGGGAAAGACTTCAGTTCTTGAATGCGCTCGACTCGTGTAATTTGCAACGAAAGCTTAATGTGGAGTTTATAATCAAATCCTGAAAATACTCGACCTTTTTAATCCGGAAAGCTCCGGGACCTTGCCTTTCCGGTTACGGGTAATTACTGTGGCCGGGCAGTGCGCTAGATTAGAACGAATTTGATGCACAAAACCTTGGCTCGAAGCTAACCCTAGATAGAAGAGTTAGCTGTAAATAAAGATGGTTAGTTATCTATGAGTAGAAGGACAAGGCTGAAACTTCTTTGAATAACATTTATTTTATCAAGTAATTTTATTATTAATTTTAAGTTAAAAGAAATGTGAAACACAACAAAATTTTTTGTAAATTGGATTAAAAATTCAGTTTCATGTGCCTACTACATTTCTTAAATTAAATTTACAGCCGTGATTACACGATTTTATAAACGTCAAAGCTACGAAATTAAATTTTCTATACGCGCGGAGGATAAAGCCAGTAAAACACCAACGCAAATACGAGGTAATTATATCTACATGTAAATTGGGTTAATTTTAAACTCGACGTTCTCTCTCGCCCCAGTACCATATTTCAATAACATAACAAACATCGCACTGATTCTGCAACAAATAAAATGAGATATGCACATATTTGACAAGACTTCGGAGTTTCGTAATTCCACTGACAGATTTGTATTCTCATCCGTCGAAGAATTATTACGGTCTGGTTGGCGCAACGATATACCTTACAGTTTGCAACAATGGCGAGCAATAAAGCACATGCGAAATTTCACATGAAAGCACGTGAAACAACAAAATGCAAATCCCTTAAATCGATTTAGCACATCTCGAAATAATTTCAATTTTAAAGCCGCATTCATCCCTCGGCGGAAAATTAAATGAATTTATGTATTGTGAGGGGGGTGGATGCAATGGACGCGGTGCAACTAAATTCCCCATTTAACGATTTACTGGTATCTTTTGTTTAAATCTGCATATTGAAATCTGAACATGCAATTTCTGTCTGGTGAAATATCGTAGAGCGTTGTATTAAATTTTGAACATGTTTATGCAAAGTATAAGAATGCAGATAATATATTTCAAATATTTTTCGACGAAAGTAGGTCATCTTTGGTTGATAAGAATCATTCTGTAATTCTAGAAGATTTTAAATAAGCATTTTTATTATTATTTTTAAGAACGCTGTAGGCGGTTTTATGACATCAAAAAAAATCGTCCAATCTTCGCGCCTATTTTTAATTCCTTCGTCCCGAATTTTCGAGAGCCAACGAGAACACGCGCTGGAACGTGGCGGCAAAATTCAAATCAGCATTCTGAATTTCTTTCATGTATGTGTTTCTGCAGCCCCTTCAGCAGAACGCTCCAGTAGTTTGGTGGAGAACGTTTTGGTATCGTTAACGTTTTCTCAGGTGTATACGTTGTTTCGTTGTACATATATCAATTTTGTGTACGCGTCGCTGTCTTTGAATACATGATTGCCAGACGTGGGATTTAGGATTTTGGTTCCTTACGAATCCGATTTTAAAGTTAATAATAAGGTTAAGTTGTTTGCGAATTACCGTTACTGTTTTTGTATTTTTGTTGTAAACCAAACAGGATATCTTAGTTGTTTGTGCGTCTAATATCATATTTGTTGTAATATTTGAAATAATTGATGTTACTTTACACTTTTCTTTTACCTTCAGTACCGTGAGTAGGCCTAGCGGTACCACGAGTCGACCCCTGAGCTGGGCATATTTTCCAAGCAGATTTCTTAACACTGACGACGATTCTCCCCAGTGTTCGCAATTTTCAATTTTCAGGGTCAACAGATACGATGAAATGGTATTTCCCTGTCATCTGAAGTGAACATGTTCGATCGATTCATTTAATATAGAACTCGTTATGCTAATTGCATTAAATGACACCTTTGAATATGCTACCCTCTAACTTATGTTCTCTAAGAATGTCATAAATTTTGGCCATAATGTTAACGACGATAAGGTAAAGCAAAACATATTAACGTGGCAGCAGGCGTAACGATAAATCTTCATTACCCGGCAA
This sequence comes from Serrognathus titanus, assembly GCA_039766575.1. Classification (NCBI taxonomy): domain Eukaryota; kingdom Metazoa; phylum Arthropoda; class Insecta; order Coleoptera; family Lucanidae; genus Serrognathus; species Serrognathus titanus. Next base: position 6,910,589 of record CM077911.1, read on the forward strand.
TTTCACGCTATAATGCGGATTACACGCTGCGACGTTAATTTATTGATAGAATGCACTGTAATTGGTGCTTGAAGGTGCATTATTATGATGGTTCTTTGGGGCACATATGCCAATGCCAACGCGCTAATGACGGTCGCACCTAAACCCTAAACCTTTCCAAATTAATACCGACATTTCAAATATATTAATTCGAAGTAGGCCATTTTAGAGTTCACATAAGATATCATTCCGTAATACTCGCCACCTAATAATTCTTCCTACTATTTGATTATTGATTCTTGAATAGTTTTGATATAACTGAAGAGAAAGTTTATTTAAAATTTTTTTCACTATTCACTTATATTCTACCAAATTTTGCAACGAGGACAGATACATACACTGATGGTTGTATTGGAGATAAAAAAATAGAAGCCCCCAAACAAAACTTGTCTCGTACATTGAGTTACAAACACAGACCAGGTATTTACCTCAAATAAATGGCGGCAATAAACAACTCCGACGGTCTATCGCAGTTAGAGCACACATGGAAAACTCTCTCTTGAATTTTATTTGGTTTGATGCTGAAGCAACTGTAGACTGCATACTAAATAGAAATAATAGAAACTATGTAAGACTCTCCTAAGCTCGCCAAATTAATTTCAAACGGTGCTCATGATAAATAATAACGTGCGCATTATGGTGTAACTACCTCCCTCATTTATCACCTGAGCGTTCATGCAACTTATTATTAAACGTCTTACCTGATTATATTTATATCACTTCTAATAGCATATGTAATGCGTGCGGTTTATATCTGCAGCAGGAACACCTGACAAGATTAAAGGTATTATCATTGCATTACACAAAATTAGAGCAGACTATAGCGGAAGAGAGGATTGTTGTATATATAGATAATGAGAACTTGACAGATTACAGCAGGGTTATACATATAGACCGAGCTGTGAATACGAATACCTCATTAACAGCGCGCTAGGAAGATTTCGGGATAAGAGTAATACCGTGCGAGATGAGTTTTAAGAATGGCACATACAAGCGGATTTTATAAAGCGATATAAATTATGATAACTTTTAGTTACACGAGGATTCTGTCCATTACAAACTTTGAAGTAATCATCAACGTGCCAGGTGAAAAATTTTATTAGAGTACGTGAGTTCAGAGGTCTGACCTAAATAAGAACGAATACGTGGAAAACGCCACTATCAATTTAGTTACCGGACGCTGAAGAATAAATTTCAACGGGAAGTTTCTTTTAAAGGCATCGAAAGCCGTTCGGTCGGTCGCTTTTTGGGTTTACGCCGGATTCGTTTCACAAGTTGACGTGTTTATAAGATACACGACTTTTCCTTTTCTGTCTGATTTTGTAACAAACGCATTTTTTATGGAAATAAAACAAGAGACTACTATAGCTTCGACACTTCGGGTTTGTGTTAAAAAATGAATCAATTTATACGACGGTCAAAGAAAGAGAATTCTTGACAAGTGATTGAATACAGAGAGCTCATTTTTTTATCAATTGATTTCGTCCTTTAAATATATCTTTTTTTTCGGTCACAGCAAAAGAAAATTCTTTTTTTTCTAAAGTAATTGAAATGTAGCTTTAAACAAAGGAGGTTGTACCTTAGCGAAAACAAAGAGGCCGATTTTTTCATTTAGAACTAAATGGAAATATTATATTAGGTAAATTCAAGTCTGACTTAAGACCGTGTAAGCCCTCTTTCAGGCATAATATTTCGCAGAATATTTTCGTTAATATCACGGACGGCGCCGCTATGAAACCGCTTAATTTTCGGGTATTCAGCGAATGGATACGAGTTTAGTTTCAGCTGTGTGAGCGGATTGGAAAAATAGTGGTAAGTGCATCCATGTGCTATCTTCGGGTAGTTATTTTGCGCTTAGAAACTTCACGCGGAGCAGAAATATTCAAATTCACTTAGCTCATCACTTACAAGACTTGATAAGAAATGCTTTAAATATTATCGTTAAGGGAAGAAAAGCAGTTTAAGTTCCGTGAGTTTTGACATCTTTTCATTGCGTAATCTCGTCGCAAATCTTCTTCAATTCGATTTTCGTGAAAGGATCAATTAATTCTCTCCACAATTTAAGTAAGTCGTAAACGAAACGCCTTCGGTTTTCTAAAATTACGGATTACGGGATGATTAATCAAATTCAACGTTTAGTAAACTTAAAATCAATGTGTTGCCTTTAATAACTCAGTAATTAACAAAAAGAGTTAAATAATTACAGAAAATCCGTTCCTTTTCTCTTCAAATTAATCTTTGATTTTCTTAATTGTAATTCTCTTTATTGAATTTGTGTCATTTTATATTTTAACTTTCTTGAATCTCGTTTATAATATAATTTTAGCTGTTATACAATTTTATTTGAAAATAATAAAAATTTTAAAACGAAGGGTATTTTATTCAAAGATTACAAAGAATACAAAGATTCGTAAATCTTTTCGAGTCAGAGACCAGAATTGGTGGAAAATTTAACAATCCCGAAGTTATAAAGTAACGGAACGGCGAAAAAGGGTCAAAATTCATTCTATATAAAAAAGGCTCTGAAGATAATACCTGGCCACAAAGAACTAATTCCAGAAACGCTATAAACAGAGGAATTGCGATTCTGGGATCTCTATAGTTTGCTAAAATTTTGGTATAAATGAGCGAGAAAGGGGAAAGAAAAAGATGTTGTTTAACAACGTGTGAAGTTTTGTAGTAAGTTATAGTATTTACACTCTCATCTCTTCAACCCTATTGATAACAACATTTTGAAAACCCTTAGGGCGTCTACTACATTGACACTTTCGCTACTAACCAACCAACCAAAAGAAGAGGCTTTTAGTCTAATATTTGATGAAGATTTGATAAATAAAATCGTGGACTGGACAAACAAAAAAGCTGGCATTCTAAGAAGTGTACCTTTGAGTCGAGGGTCACAACTATAAAAATGGACCAACACAAATATTGATGAAATGAAAATATTTCTAGGATTATATATTGCAATGGCCAATATTCAAACATTATTGGACAAAGAATGTAATTTATAAACATGATTTGTTTCGTCATCAAACGTCTCGAAACACATTTGAATGTTTGTTGCGCTGTATGTGTTTCTACGGCCCTAATGATGATTCTACCAGTAAATTATATAAAATACAAAATGTATTGGAACACTTGCTGAAAAATAATCAAGAACTTTATTATCCGGGCCCAAAGCTATCTCTGGACGAAGCTTTATTATTATGGCGTGGACGACTATCCTTTAGACACTATATTCCGAATAAAGCAGCCAAATATGGCATCAAATTGTACGAGTTTTGCACGCCCGATGGATTCATTTTGAATATACTAATTTACACTGGTAAAGGCATGAAGAAAATGGCCATGCATATTCTGTTGTAAAATATCTTATGGAATCTTATCTGGGTAAGGGACATATAATTTATTTAGACAACTTTTACACAAGTGTAGCATTGGCACAAAATCTTATAAAAGAAAAAACCCATATGGTGGGTATGCTCAGGAAAAATAGAAAAGGTAACCCTTCAAGTGTTGTTACGAAAAAATTACCGAGAGGTCAGCATATTTGGAAGCGAAGAGATAACATAACCTTGGCGAAATGAGAAGTTTTGATGATTTCATCTCTGCATAAATTTGAAATTGTGCAAGTACGAAATAGACGGAATAATAATGTATCTAAGCCCAATATAATTTATGACTACAATCAGAATATGTCAGGCATTGATAAAGTCGATCAAATGATATCTTGTTATCCGTCTCCACGAAAATCAATCAGATGTTATATGAAAGTTTTTTTTCACTTGCTGGATATTTCTCTTTGGAATGGAACTTACAATTATAAAAAAAATAACCAAGAGGAATACATCTTATTTAAATTATCGCGACTGTATAATCAAGTATTTTCTACGAACAGATGAGCAGGAACAAGAAAATAGGAGACCGAGAAACAGCGTAAGTCATTATCCTAAAAAGATTTTCAAGAGACTGAGATGCCGTATTTGTTCAACAGAAAAAAAGGAGTACAACTTTGATTATGTGTGGTGAATGTAAGGATAACAATCATAAACCAATTGTTTATGTCCAGATGCTTGCTTCAAGAAATGGCATAATAAATTAGAAGACATGTTTTCTAAGCTTTTTACAGTAATTTTTGATTTTTAGAGTTTATTTTAACTTTCCAGTAAAGTTTAAATAAAGTTTTAGTCTTTCTTTATTTTCCTACCCACGCAAAACATTTGACAACAATACGTGACATTTGATCTGTGAGAAAAAAATGTCAGCTATAGTTGACAGTTCGGCTACAATAATAATTCTGGTTCAAGAAGGTCAACTTAAGTTGACATGTATTAAAAATAAATAAAAAACAAATAAATTTGCCTAATTTCAAGTTAATATTTAAAAACAATGTTTCTTCAATCAAAACTAAGTAAAATTGAGGTGTGGTCTGCAGAAGAGCATAGCTCATAGTATGTCAAGCATTTGTTGACATGGTAACAGAACATATGAGCAAGTAAATAATTTGTGAAAAACGTTCATCTAAAATGAGTCAATCAAACGAGAATAATGAAGAACCAGAGTCAAGTTTATTACCGAAAAAATACAAAGCAAAGTACGAGAAAACTTACCAACAGTTTTGTGGCTGGAGAAATGAAAAAAATGTGCAAGGGGTAAATGAAGATATTCTATTTGCGTATTTTTTTTTGAAAAGGTTTGTTTTATTTATAAGATTTATTAGCTCTGATTTTTAAATATTTTTAGGTGAAAATTCTTAAAATTTCAACACTGAGGCCAGTGTAATCGATGCTGAGAAGTACTTTACAAATAAATGAAAATGTGGATATTTCTGCATATAAAAAATTGCTGGATATTTCTGCATATAAAAAATTTGCTGGTTTACCTGAAACGTCAAAGTGACGTTTTGTGGCAAAAAAATCGAGAATTCTATCGACGGATAATGTGAAGGACTTTTTAGAAAAAGCTCCTAATGACAGTTTTCTGCTTATGAAGATAGTGTTGGTAATTGCTTTGCATGGAGCATGTCGGGCGGAAGAATTACGTTTACTAAAAGTGGATGATGTAGAAGATTGCAGCCATATTTTGGTCATGACATTACATGACACCAAAACAAAGAAAAAACGAGTCTTTACAGTTACATAGGAAGATGGAGTAAACGGAATTGAGCTTTACAAAAAGTATTTGAATTTGAGACCCAAAAATATGGACCATCGCAGACTATTTATTTTTTATAGACAGGGCAAGTGCACAAAGCAACCAATTGGTATAAACACCTTCTACAATTTACCAAAGAAAACTGCTGCGTACTTAGGGTTATCGGTGCCGAACAGCTTCACAGGCCATTGTTTCCGAAGGACATCAGCGACCTTTTGGCCGACAGTGGAGTGAAGAGACACGGCGGCTGGCGTAGTAGTGCTGTTGCAGAAGCCTACGCCGAAGATAATATCGAAAATAAAGTAAAAATTTCGAAGATATTTTGTAATTCGACTGAAAAGCAATCTTCGACCTCTGAAACGTCAACATCAACAGTAGCAGCAAGTGAAGTAATAAATTCTAATTTGTCAGTGTCTGCGTTGCGGTCCGTTTCATCATCTTCTGGTGTAATATTTAATAATTTAACAAATGAATGAAAAAAAGTGTTGCTAACTGAAATCGTGAAGAAAAGTGTTGCTAACGAGAAAAGTTCTACTTTTCTTCACGATTTATGATTACACAATGTTTTACTTTTCTGTCAACTACACGAAAAAATTTATTTACATTACTAACAAGCATTGTAAGAAAAATTAGAACGAAACGAAGCATTAGTTATAAAAATATTATAAAATTGTATGCTCTCAATTAAATTAAATTAAAAATTTAAAGAAACATAAATTAATGTGAAGAATCGATCGGAGGATCAGAGAAATACAAGACATTTTCCTCGTGTCTTATTCCAGAGGATTATCTGCATAATGGATTTGAGTAAAATAAATGATTTACAATTTAGGCAAAAAAGAAGCCGAGATAAACAGCCATTTTGTACGTGCCCAAGCATTTCATGTTCGTGTAAGTGACAGAATGTGAATTTACGGCATATCAGATTTCCTGCTCTTGTCATTTTTATACGTGTTAATAAAATACGACCCAAAACGATATGAAAATGTTGGATTAGGACCAGAATATAACTGTGTGTTATTATATTTTAATTAAATACAAAAGACCCTACAAAACAATATTCTAACAAAATAGACTTTGTAGAAATGTGTCTACAAATCTCGGAGTGGAACATTTGCTGTTATTATTTTATTAAGCAAGCGTACGATAAACAGCTTTATTAAATAGCCTCTGGCTAAGTTTCTCATCAAAAGCTTGGCAAGCTGACATCGTGTCAGGCCTCACATTTTTAGTGAATTACAAATGGGCGGAAAATATTACGTGAATGTTGGTGCCGGGTAATGAGTACGTGAATCAGGCGGATTGACTCCGAGCCAAAGGAACACAGACTGTGTGTGACCTAAAACATCAGTCATGTTTTGCTGCATTTACAGTGGTCAGCCTAATAAACACGTGAGCAGTAAACGCGTAACATATCCAGGGCTTGCCAAAAATTTTATTTGTTTAATGTGGTTACTTAAACATCTCCTTAAATTAGCCAATAGTTATTGGTTGAGAGAAAAAAAAATCGAGATGTTTACGTCTTATTTTAAAACCTACATTTTCGTTAACCAAAAACAGGAATTAAATAATGTTCTATGTGAATATTTATTTTGTAATTCCAATGACGTTTTAAGGTGAATTAGTAATACACCCTGTATAACATTAAGGTGTAATAATTAAACAAAATTATTATACTTTGCTCACAGTCATTTTATGACAATAAAAATCCAGTCAGAAACGTAAAAAATGTAAATTGCCTTCGAGAAGAGAATTCACTTCAAAGAACTTTAGAAGTAGTATAATTTCATCAGAACGTTCTGTGCCTTTTCCTTTCAGCAACCTTTGTACGTAATTCGGGATGTTCATTCGAAATTCTCGAGATTTCCTGTCACAGCAATAAAGTACCGTCGTAGCATTGTTTTAAGCGGAACTGATCCGTTTATTAAACGTTTTTCTTTCACTTTGATCCAAAAAAAGGCCAGGCAAACTGATCCGGCCTGTCGTTTATTTATTTGCTTTTTTGACGTACACCTTTGCTACGTGGCATCCATGTTAATAAACAATAAAGCTCCGGAATGTCGGAATAATTTTGATCCCGGGGGGAAACAGATAATGGCGAATGTTGCGTGACTTACGTCATAAAAGAAATGGTTTCTGTATTGACTGAAGCTATAATTTTCTATTAATATACACGTTATGTCTTATTATTGAACAAATATGTCATTAATACTTCAACGGTTATAAAAAGTTTCTTTGAAATAATTTAACGATCATGTACAATTTTAATAGCATTTTCGATTGACTGTCCTAGCTAGAGCACTCTCAGAGTATAGGTTAAATAAGTTGAGAATACTCTAGAGTCTGTTTTTTTCTTTGATCAAGGATCACCCTGTATGTGTGATTTCAAGCTGTAATTATTAGTTTAATTTGTGATGTAGCACGTTGGACGTGGTGCACTTAAAACTCGTTGAAGCGTGTAAGTTTTATTTCCTCTCATCATTATATTTTAAGCACAAATGCGTTTAAATTTATTCGGGAAGTTATTGCAGCGCGAAATTCTTTCTTCAAATTCATTACTAACGTTAAACGTGAAACCGAGGCCGGGCATATTTTAAGTTTAGTTCCCTCATAAAGCGCCGCCACGTTATAAATTTGCACTTCACTCCACTGCCTTCGTTTAAAATATTCCATTCGGTTACCCTCTTTTCCTGCAGTAGCATATTCTTTAACATTATAGCTTGTCTTCAGATTGGTCCTTCTACAAATGGGGCGGAAGATACAGTTTCATTCTGAAATAACTGACATTTATCTGAAAATTTTAGAGGTAACACATACTCCTCACGGTTTTCATATCGATTTCACACTCGCTTCTTTAAACATAAAACAAACGTATATAGAACGTGAAAGGAACAGTCAGTTTTACCTGAAAAGTTGTAATGCTTGACAAATTTAGTATTATTGTTATCTTTTCCCGATTAAAATGGGTGAAATAATTTTACTTCAACAAGGATAAGCTCTACTCCCGTTTAACACCGTACAGTAAACATATTACCTTCTTAAAGTTAAACATACTAATTCCGTTTATCTTAATACTAGAAATGGATGGACGTGACGGAACACCGAAAAGGAGTTGAAAAAGTGTTAGAATTAGCTTCAGATTTTTACGTGCGTACTTCTACTTACATTACATTGTATAATATGTAATTTCATTCCACAATTAAAACTTAATTAACTCTATCGATGGTTACTGATGTACATTCAATCAATTTTAACAATGCAATTCTGTATGCTGTAATATATCATTACTCTGACAGATAGATGAGCATCATACAAATGTAACAATGGCCGACCGAGAACGTAATGAACTATATTATTCGAATTAACGTAACCAGTTTATCTATAATTTAATATGAAGTTCTCTCAGTTAACATTCTTTTAAACTGGAATGGTTGTTTGCAACCTCCTCTTCAATTAAAATTTGAAAGTTTAGATGTGTCGTTGGTGTTACTAAGAAAAAACCTTGAGTTTTGCTAAATGTTTGATGGCGACATGTTTAGACCTCAGAGAAAGCCATCTTCGGGGCGACTAAGTAATAACACAGTTATCACAAAATAAATTAAATTACTGCATAGCCACAAATATGAAACGCTTTAAAAATATTGTAAACGAGGACAATATAATACGTTAAAAATAAGGTTGTACAACTAATATATAGTTTTGCCCAAGTGATGGTTTTAATCAGCGACAAGTAATTAACAATTAACTTGACATGTGTAACCGAACGACAGTTCAGTTTCATACGAGGGTCAAATATATGTAATGGTTACATTGAAAAATAAAATAAAATGGTGCCTTGTCATGGAGTATTCCCATTGAAGATGAAGGTATTAGTGGTACCACTTGAGCATGCTTGGTGGGGAGAGGTTAATGCATGCTTCTACATCTAAAGTTTGGTATGGACTATAAAAGCTTTGATCCACGAAAATTTTGGTAAGATGTGAGGCTTATGAGAGGGGTCGTATAAAGGAGAGTGATCAAAAACGGACGTTCAAGAGACAAAAGTTGACTTCGGCCAAAACTCTGATGACTGTACTAAATACTCTTTTCACCCAAAACTTTGACAAATCAAAAGAGACGCAAGTCACAATTTCCTTGTTTGAGCGTGTCTGGAATTAGTCTGTATATAACAATGAATCGCCATCAGTATCCCTCATAGGTGGTAAGAATATTGGTCCTTTTTCTTACCCCACCTTTACTCTATATCTTCTGGATTTTTTCCTCCTGTTCTTCGTCTTCCCTATTTTTTTTTTAGAATTAATTTTACTTTGAATAAGTAAACTTAGGATATAAAGGAATAAAATTATTCCAAAATAAATGTTCAAAATGTCTGCCACCAACTTCTTGGCAATATGTCTTTCTAGTTTAAAGCTCTTGCAGAATATTGTGAATAGTACGAGGGTCAAGCTGAATTTATTGAGAATAAAAAACACGGTTAATATTTTCTAGGATTTTATTTAAAATATGCTCGAAGTAATTCCCTTCAGCAATGATATACTTGAACGTTCTTTCTTTCCACTGTTTAAAAGCTCCCAATCAATCATCTTTCAGAATAATTTTAAAATAAGCGTGAACTGCGATATCAATCTCTTCTTCTGACGAAAACCTTCTACCCCGCAAATTCCTTTTAAGCCAAAAAAATAGCCAAAAGTCGCACATTGCTAAATCAGGTGAATACGGCGGATGTTCTATTACTTTTATTTTTTTTCAGCCAAAAACTGGAAAGTTAAAACTGCCGCAAGGGACGTAGCATAATTCCCTTATCTGGAACTCTACTGAACACTTTAGGCAAATATTTTTCAGTGTTCCATTTAGTTGTAACTATCTTTTGTTCATCTAGCTTAATTGCCTTTACTAGGCCCGCACTTCTGAAGAATACCGCATACATAACTTTTTTCATAACTCGTTGCTTCTTAGTCATTGTTGGAATTTCCTCATCTTCGTGAATCCATACACGACTCTCTTGGCGGTTAGGGACGTCGAAAAAGGGAACGTAAGTTTCGTCACCTGTCACTATTTTGGAAAAATTTGATATCTGCCATTATTTAAGAAATTTAAAGTTTAAAGGCAAATTCTTACACGCTCTGCTTTTTGGAAGTCAGAAAGGTGATACGCACAAAACGACTAACCACATGTTTTAAATGCTGGTAATCGTGTATGATTGTTCTAACAGCTGAGGATTCAATCTAGAGTTGATACTCTATTATTGCATTAGTCGCTTTATTGTTCTCTTCAATTAATTTTTTAACAGCAGCAATGTTTTTGTCGGTAACAGTCCTAGGAGGACACCCTGCTCCTTTTTGATGCTGAACAGAATTCCTTTCGCGTTCAAATTCCTTACACAATCGGTAAATTGTAGCCAAGGAAGGTGCTTGTTCACTAAAAGCCGAATTTAAACTCTTTTTGCACTCATAAGCGCTTAAACCTTTTTTAAAATCATTATAAATCGTAATTAGAAAATGCTCTCTGGTTAATTCCATTTTTTTACTTCTAATATCACTTTAAAAAATTAGTAACTTGGGTTCTAACGAACGTAACTTCAACAACTAAACTTCAAATTACAGATAAAGAGTTGCTCTAAATACCACTCTATGTTTTGTTTTTCACGGCCTACTAGATTTTCTTATTCTCAATAAATTAAAGTCTCGTATTTGTGACTTAATTTAATTAATGCGAAAAAATATTTTTGTGATAAATACATTACTTAGTCGCCCCGAAGATGGCTTTCTCTGATGTCGAAATCGGCATTAAACTCATCGTTTTTTCTTAATAACCACAACGACACATCTAAACTTTCAAATTTTAACTTTATGGTAACTAATATCGATTATGGAGCAACTTACCAAAATCCTCTTCAATTAAAAAGAAACAAAATATTACTTCCGGTTTGAATGCTGCCATCACCGAACGCAAAACTTTTCGTGTTTAAATTCTATTGTAAATGTTTTCATTAGTTGAATGCATTATTTGTACAGACAATGAGGTGCGAAAAAATATTGGACGACGTGAAGCGTTGAAGTTATTTAAAGCTGTGGAAAAATTAGAAGAATTCAACTGTGTTTACGTATAGTCGCAAATGTAATAAGCTTAACATAAAAAATGCCAGACAGTGTTGAATCTGCTAGAGATACAATTTGTTTTACCTATAAATAATTTTTGGGATAAATTTGTTGTCCTCCTAATCGGTGTTACAATAAGGATAAAGTTATAACGCTTAACAAATTTAGTGTTACTGTTATCTTTTCCTGATTAAAGTGCGTCTAAACATATCTGTAAAAAAAAGGTGAAATAATTTTACTCCAAGGATAATCCTAACTCCTGTTTAACACCGTACAGTAAATATATTGCCCATAACTCGTTAATTCATTACGTAGGAGATAAGTTACACTAATCAGTAAAATATTATATCTCCAAGAGTCATTGCCGTAAGTAAAAATTTTATTTTACTTTTCATCTATTGGTAAATTCGGATGAATGAGGGAAGGGTTTGGCCGACCCTCTCATTACAAGTTATGACTAGTATGTGCCTACCATCTACGATGAACACTTGCTTTAGAACGGAACCGTCATTTTATATGTGCATTAAATACACTAATCGGCACAAAAAGCGACTCACTTTGAGGTTTGTGTAATTCATTGCGACAATAAATTTTTTTATATAATTTTCGACTGATAATTGTTATTTATAGTTTTCTTGGTTGATGTACATCAAAGAATACAATAAATAAAACAAATAAGATTTTAATAAAAGTAATAAAAACTGCAAATTGATGAAATTGTAACTTAAAGAAAAATGCAAAATTTCAATCTTCCTAATTAATTAATATCGAGTATTGCCTCCGCGAGCTTGTATTACAGCCTGCATACGTTGTGGCATTGACTCCACCAAGTGTCTAATCGCTAAATTGTCAAGTTGATCCCATTCTTGCTGAAGCGCCATTGATAATTCTTTTAGGGTAGCTGGGGCGGGGACGTGAGCTCTAATATTCTTTCCTAGCATATCCCAGACACGTTCGATGGGATTCACGTCGGGACTTCTCGGGGGCCACTGCATTCGGTTAATACCAACAGCGTGAAGAAATTCATTAACAACTCTGGCGACATGTGGCCGTGCATTATCGTGCATCAACATAAAATTGTCGCCAATAAAAGGGGCAAAGGGTATCACATGATCTTGAAGAACATTTTCAATGTACCTCTGAGCGTTAATAACTCCCCTATTTATTACAACAAGGTCTGTACGTGCGTTCCGCCCCACACCATAATCGAACCTCCGTTGAAAGATAGTCTGGGGAACAATATTACGTTGAGAATACCGTTCGCAGGTCCTTCTCCACACTCTTCCACGACCAACTGGCGCTCGTAGGTAGAAGCGGGACTCATCAGTGAAGAATACTTGACTCCATTGCCCCATATTCCAATGAACATGTTCACGAGCAAATGCAAGTCTGCTTACTCTATGCTGTGTGTTAAGCTCTGGGCCATGTACAGGTCTTCTTGTCATTAAATTAGCTTCATTAAAGCGTCTTCTGATCGTTCTGTCACTTACATGCACATCTAGAACCTCTGCAAGGCGATTTCTGACTTGAACAGCAGTCAAATCCCTGTTGCGAAGAATCGTTAGGGTAAGAAAATGGTCATCTCTAGCGCTTGTACATCTTCGACGACCTGTTCCAGGGCGTCGATTGTAAGATTCAGTTTCCAAGAATCGCCTCCACGTTCTGGAGACACATGATTGAGAAGTTCCAAGAACTTGTGCAACGGAACGTTGAGACTGACCATCCTGAATCAAAGCAATTACTCTTGCTGCATCCACTGCATTAATAGCCATGGAAACAACTTATTGATGACAAAATGTAAACAAATTATTAAATTAAGTCTTTAGGAAACGTTTGGAAAACAAAAAATCAACTGCAACACAATATTGACAATGGCATGGATACTTTCAATAATTTATTTAAACAAGAGAATTTAGTTACCATGATGATCATGGCTCTTCCGATTATTGAAAATGTCCTATTCACCGATGAGCAAAAAAAAAAAAATGGACAAAAAGTGTCCTCAGATAATTTATTTTAAAAAATATTAGTGAGTCGCTTTTTGTGCCGGTGAGTGTATAATATAGCAACAAAAAGTCGGTCAAAAATTGATATAACAAATGACACCATACAAGCTTCGGAAAGCGTTTTCCAAATCATCGTTGGATTCAAAGCGATGCCCTCTCAAGTATTTTTGAGTTTTGGAAGGAGATAATAATCACAGGCGGCGTGGTTGGGACTGTAAGGTGGATGAAGTAATTCCTCAAAGTCGCATTCATTGACTACTGCTTGAACAATTTATGCTTTATGCGCTCTGCAATTGTAGTGCAAAAACAGAGTTTTCTGAGCATGATTATTGGGTTTTTTTCACGCATAGCCGCTTTCAAGTTCTTCTTTCTAGATATTCCTCGTTATTGTAGTACCTTTTACGATATACTCAATTAAGAGAATCCCCTCCCCGTCAGAGGGAATTTTGTCATTATTTTTCCCGCAGAAAATTGCGTCTTTGCCTTGTTGGGTGAAGGAGAACCCGTTGCATGTACTCTTGTTTCGTACGAGGCTCCCAGTGGTGTGCACAGGTCTCTTCTTCAGTTACAATTCTATGGAAGTCTTCATTTTGGGATAAAGCAGTCAAATTCTCCTCGCAAATTTGTTTTTGTTCAAAACTGTGCAGCTTGGGAATCCTCCATCGTGCCGACACTTTTAAATTTTAAAAGCATATTGTCATTTCTCTAGCAATAAATGAAAGTTTTATTTGGCGGTCAGTCAACACCAACTTTGTTGATATTTCTTCAGTTCGTGCTTCCAAATGTCTTCCACTCTTTGCGTCATCATGAATGGATTCCTTGCCCTATTTGAACAATTGCTTGCAGCAATATTTAATTTGAAAATAGGACGGGCTATTTTCTCCATACATACACAGCCACCATTCTCTCATGAATACTCTTCGAGCCACTGCGTCCTTTCGATAGAAATTTAATAACGCTTCTGTGTTTGAAGATTCAAATCACTTATGTTCATTTTTTTTAAATTGACATAAAAATGACAATTGGTAAGCGATTGGAACCAAACTTCAAGATGACATAAGAAAATTGTCCCGATAGCATATTGTTTTCATAGCTAGGTAGATAATATAAAAATCTCTCCTCGTATTTAGGCTTTCCTTCTGTTATATTTGAAAATTCGCATCAAATCCCATTAAAAATGTTCGGTATTAGCAGGTTTTAAATCCTGAATTTATCCGAGGGCTATCAGGAAGCAAGTTAAAAATAATAAGTGAGTTAAAATGAAATTCAAATTCTGTGAGAAGCCCCCCCACATAAAATTAGTGAATATAAGTCGGCAAAGTGTGCGCAAAATTGAGCGCTAAGTCCGGAGCTCGGCATCATCTCCCGAAAGAAAATTCGAAGGCACGTACCATCATCATTTTCAATCAATGCCGCCTTATAGAAAGGCCTTCCGGTGCACTTTATTTTCAAGCAGGAAGGATCACCGAACCTTGTACTTTTCTCTTAGATTACATGAGCGAAAGTTTAAAGGTAATTCAGTAGAAGGAAAAAAGAGGAGAGGCACAACGTTTGACTAAAATAAAAACGAAATGTTGTTAACTTACAAATCTTGTAATAAACAAAGAATGAAAATAATACCAACAAGATATTGTGTTTGCGCAACTAAATTAAAGTTCGCTCGAATAATTGTGATGGCGTCTGGCGATGCAGTGCAACGTCTACAAGATTGATGTTGTTTAAGTTTACTGCCAATTTACAAATATTTGAGCACTTATTCATTTCTCTGGCAAGTTTGCCGAGCTATTGTTGTTATTAACGTGCGCTAAAAGAAACCGGGTGGCCAGAAAACACGGTAATAATGGATTGACGCAGTCTAGTTCGTGCGGACTTTATCTGATCGAGTTGTAAACATTGAATTACCGTATAAAACACTGATTTAATCTTGGAAGCATTAGGAAAACTTTCAGGCTTGTCAAACAATCTACACCCTAAATTAAATTAGCGTAACAATATATAAGAAAATAAAAATAAGTTACGTGGAAGTTTTATGAAAGCGAAAAGAATTAATTTGCAATTAGGTAGCCCAGTTGGTAAAGTTTTAATATAAAAAGAACATTTCGTTAGAAAATAATAACTTTAATATTACTGTATGCATATAGCTCATCACGTGCTAGTCGCAACTGGATGTTGTAGTATTAAAAATTTAATTTCAATTTACTCGAGTCTAAACACAAACTATATTGCCTAGATATCTGTTGTCTAACGTGTTAGATATAAATATTTAACAATTTAATCTTCTCTTCCGGAAGAAAACTACTTTGCACAAACAATTCAGCTTGTAATAAACTTTTGAAGGCCCGAAGCTTATAAAAATTCGCTCGTCAAATCGAGTAAGCAATTCGTGACTTACAGCAACGATTAATACTAGTTAAGATGGAACTTTCTTAATGTAAGTTCAGGAGCAGAGGTGAGTACACAAGTCGAGATCGTTTAGCCCGAGTTTAACCTTGTTACGTACGAATCTAAATTAAAGTGGCAGCAACAAATGTAGGGGTGAGCTTAGCACAGTCTAGTTAATATACTCTATACATAACGTTTCCATAGCCTGGACTCGTCATCGTTCCAAGTTAATCCGAAGAAAATTTGGGAGCACCTGGTGTTAATAAATCTTATGGATGAATTATGAATAATCAGAGACATGCATGAATATTAATAATAGCTGTAAGAGCAATTTATATTTACTGAAAGTTAGAAAATGACGGAACGTGATAATTCAACTTGCAAAATATATTAATAAACGAAGGAATTTGAACATCCATTTAATTTGTTAACGTGCTTTGATAAATCAAAAATAAAATAAAAAGGAAAATTGTTTGCTTCGTTCAAATCTTCAAATACGCATTTCACGTATTTGTATCGAAAATTTAACAAAAGTGTCCTTTTCCTTTGTCTACATAATATAATATATTGTTCCAGGTACAATTGGCGTTTCGAAAGACGCAGTGGGACCTTAATTCAACATTTTGTTTTGTGTGTCAATTAACTTTCACGAAGTTAAGTGAGACGAATGGAACGCTTCACAAAAATATTCGGTCGGTTTAGCTGTTAATTACACTTTTATTATTATCAAAGTTTGGCAGCCAATTGATTTATTTTGTTTTTCAATAACTTCCTAAGTGAATTTATTTATTTAAAAGAGAACAGGCAAACTAATTTAAAGTAATTGAAAATAATTGTACACGCAATTACAAACTCCATTTGTGGTTTTCATTATAGTACAGCAGGAAACCAACAAAAAAAAATGTATTGGAAACGTTTAGCAATTACACGCGCGTATGGTTGATACAACAACGAATGCATAGGTTCTGCCACACAATAATTAATGCTGTAAATGAATGTATTCGACTGTAAGAATAATACAATCGCTTCCAAAATGAAACTACACAAATTACATCAACGTTAAATTGCAAGGTAAACAACCAATTTATAGCGGCTTGCATGGCTCGAGTCCATAAATTATTAAAAACGACGTCTCTGCTTTCCATTAATTGCATTGTTGGGGAGGAAGGGGGATTTATTAGTGACGGTTTCTCATAAAATTGAAAGGAGTCGAAAATAGCGACGCACAAAACATTTTTTTGGCTGGTGAAAAAGAGGGTCTTTAATTGTTTTAAAAACACAAAATAAACTAGCTTGTAAACTGATTAAAGTTTCCGAATAAGAGCAGTTAAGTTTCGTGGAACTTTTAATTAGAAACGCTTCATTAAAGCAACTACTATTAACGGTGGCTTAACCGAGCAAAACTAATTTCAAGAAATAATCACGAGTTCGGTGTGAAAATTGTTGGTATTTTCTTTGTATAAAAAAAAATTCAACCAAAAAGTGAACAATACAGATCCTAAGGTTGTTGATAACTTGATAAATCACATTATTTAAAAAAGCACTGTCTGTTCGCAAAGGAAGTTTAAAAATTTGATGAAACACGCCCACGAAATATTGGAGGAATATATTCGATGTCAATTCGATAAGAAACTTGAAATCTATCTCCGCACAGAACGTGGGTATCTCGTGTCAATGCATTCTGATAAAATTCAATTTCAATGAACTCACTGTCGAAGTTTTCCATAACTGACAAGAAAATATACATACTAGCTTTAAATCTACTTCGAGGAGTCACTTCAATATATTCTAGTGCTGTACAGTTAATTCCGATAAGATTTATTTTGTTGAGGTGTCATATTCGAGGTGACTACTTTCATCAGCTCTGTAAAGTCGTTGCCTCCAAAAGCACAAAAGAAAGAAAATTATAAAATCATACATAGAGAAAAAATAATGGTATTTATAGAATTTATATCTCCAAATTGTTACTACACTGAAGGCACCCACAAGAAATGGAAAGTGTTTACACTTGATTGTAGCATAATGTTTGTACCAAAATATTACATATTCGTGTAACAAATAGTAGTAAATGTGTTACCATATATTGTGTAAATTAATATTAGAGACAAAATGTAAACGTGTTATATAAATTGTTGAAGAGTTGAATTGTTCATATAAAAAACCATTCCATTTATTTGGTAAAAATTGATAAATATATACAGGCTGATTCTTGAATAAACGGCCAAAAAAACCTGTGAAAGGAATTAAATCATAGGTTATGAGAAAAATGTTACTTTGGAAAAATTTATAATTAATTAAGAATGACCCCAAAAGCACGTTACGCCAATGTGGATGAAGTTCGTCGCAATCGTAAGATTTATGAGATCGTGTTTTTGTATGTTTTATTGTGTCTATTACCCTGAGCAATAAAACTATAAAAGTTAACCATGAAACTTATTTAAAAGAGGGAACCTGCCTCAAACGTTTAAATTCATCCGAGCATTTATTAATTTATTAACACGAAGACGATGGTCTGCGAACGCCTCTCCGCTGGGACATTTAAATCAGATTATGTTAACAATTCAAATTGAATGGAAATGATCCCAGATAAACTCATAATGGAGTGAATATTAAAATTGAAAAATAATAAAAGTCATATCTTCTCCATTGGATATATTGATGAAAAGATGAAAAATGAATGTTTCGGCCTTCTTAACTAAATGGCCATTTCAGGCTATAAAAACGTGAACGCACGTGTTCAATACGAATAATTTTTAAATATTGAAAAATACAACTTACCGAATGAGGTGAAATGAATGACATTATAATAATAATTATAATTATAATATAATTTTTTGTTGATGGATCACATGTTGTAGTTAATGATGGAAAATTGAAATAATTTAAATAAAATTAAAACCACTTGTTTACGAACTGAGTGAAAATGAACCTGTCTTGCTGTCACGATATTGTTACAAAGGAAATGGAAAAATATTGTTTAAAAACAGGAGTATTGTTTACTACTTGGTACTACATGCCAACGTCGGTACATAAAATTCTAATTCATTCATCTGTAATTCTTTCTCATGCCTTTTTGCCGATAGGATTATTAAGTGAGGAGGCTCAGGAAGCGAGAAATAAAGACATTAAACGTTACCGTGAATCTTACTCTAGGAAGTGCTCACGAGAAGCAAATATAAGGGACATATTTAACAGACTTCTTGTAACGTCTGATCCATTTATTTCAAGTCTACGCAAACCTCCTTTAAAAAAAAGTAAACAATTCTTCCTGAGACAATTGAGAAGTTGATTTCAGTTGAATATCCTGGGTCAGATCGGGCAAATACGAGCATGGAATCAGAGGATAGTGACAAGAGCGAACACTAAGAATTCTAAAAGATATAAATTAAGATACAATTAATATTTATTTGTTCAAATATTAGCTGAAGTTTTTTGTCGTTTATAATCCAATAAATTCTGGCTATTATATCGTTGCAAAGTACCTACAACGAAAAAGCACTTTACAAATTTCCGTTTTTCGTATATTTTTTAATGCGTTGTAACTATTTTCAACAAAAAAAACTTTAAATAATTTTGTCCAAGTTTTCATAAGTACACTGCGATCGTTTTCAGCACTAGTTATGATTAATACATGGCTACTAACTGCAGTGAATGCTTGCATTAGAATGGAACCCTGACTGTATTTGCGCATTAAATATAAAAGCAACAGAAAAAGATAAAAAAAATTATAGTATAATAACAAATGACACCATAGGTGATACAACTTTATTTAGTGGGGAATATTTGCAAGGTCTTATGAATATCTTCCCTTCACTTCCTCCAGATAAGCTTCATACTGTAGTGCAATAAGGAATTCAATTATTTCCACACAAAAGAACAAGGGATAAAAGATGAAATATTAAAAAAAGTGCATTCCTCTTTTTGGAGTAGTTAGTATAAGTTAAGACACAAATGATTGCCCAACAGTAAAAATTTTTTCATTATCTGGATAATACAAACTCTTTTGAGGAAGAAATGCTCGAACTTTCTGGATAATACTATGTAATTCCTTTAGGGATACAAACTACTACCTCAGAAGTTAAGTCTCCCTCTTTTCTTGAATAATACAAACTCCTTGAAAGATAGAAATAACTTCCGCAAGGATTGAAATTCCACCTTTGAAGACAACATTAACACTTTTTAGAGTTACCATAAATGTCCTAATATCGTTTATTTTAACACCAGAAAGGGATGAACGCGAGGGAATACCGAAAAGCAGTTGGAAAAGTGTTAAGAATTAACTCCAGATTTTTATGTGGGTTCAGAAAAACTGGAGTACCTTCTCATTTAATTCTTATTAGAAAAAATGTAATGGTCTTTTTTATATTTAATCAAAAGATATACAACAGATCATTTTTTTCTCCTTCATAAAAGTATTTCACTACTTTAGAAGCCCCGAACAAGTGTGGAAAGAAGTCCATAAGAAATACAGTAAAAAGAGATTTAGTGACCTCTGGTGTGAGCGCGAGCAAACTATGCAAAGAAAGACTTCTTCATTATTATTCCCGCGAATATAATTATTATATATTAGCAGAAACGTATGAACATGTTGAAAGTTTCTCTTCTAAACAGTTTTATTTTAAAGTTTTATTAATTATGTACCAACACTGAAATCATAAACAATGGATTCAATGATGTTTAGTGTAAGAAGAACGCCAGCTAAGAGCCACGTTACATTACACGAAACAAACTACTACCGCAAGGACTAAATTCCACTTTTGAAGACAACATTAACACATTTTAAAATTGAACGTCCTAGTTACGTTTATTTAAACATCACAAATGGATGGACTCGAGGGAACACCGAAAAGGAGTTGTAAAAGTGCTACAATTAACTCCAGATTTTGATCGGTGTAGGAAGAAGGTTGGAGGGCTATCCCTTTTCTAGAATTTTTACCTAATGAGCAAAGACGAGAAGTGAAGAAAAAAAAAAGAGAAAATGGACGGAAATTTTAATAAAACAACGAATTTCCAAGAGCTATAAAATCTGTTGCGTTAATCAAGGTATGATTTGTGTATGATTTAATTTGACTCTGAACATTTTGTTTTTTCGTCCTTCATTGGGATAGCTTTTTTTTCAATGAATTTCTAAGTTCGTAAAAATAACGAATTTATAATTCAATGCAAAACATGATTGAGAAAGCAAGAATGCCTAATGATAATCAGTTTCCATTAGTTACTGGTGGGGAAAGCAAACGAATACATCGACTTGAACTTGGCCTGGCTTTAATCCCTTAGGTGTCGTTATTAAACGTCGTGCCGTTTATCCAAAGCACATTTTCTGGCGAAAGCAATCAAGTTAGCACGTCATCGAACGAATCAGAAGGCTTCAGAACTTGATAACGAAGTTATCGCACTGGCAATCAGAAATATACCAAAACCTTATTAAGTGCCGCCCCGAAACACGTCTAATTCGAAGGGGATATTCCGCGCGGACGTATTTTGCTAAGGGAGAAAACTCAATTTGCCTTTGTCTTTGGCGCGAGGAACTAAATTCGTAGTTTCGCATAGTTTTCCGATCTTGCATGGCAACAGTTTGCTGCGCGGTACGTAGTTGAAATACTTGCTGCAGAAAAGCAGGGCAGCAAGCAAACACGAGGAAAGGTGACGATGAATAATGTACCGTTTTAAAAGAATAAATTAAATATTTCTTTCAGGAATGTAAAATTTAAATTTATATATTGCAGCATTTGAAAATTACTTACTATACGGTTGCGGTCTTGATCCATAATGTGGTTCTTGTAAGAGAGGTTGTGGACGACCATTTGTGTTTTCTTTCACTGCAAAAAAAAAAGAAACGCACATTAGAGTCATACATATTTTCCATTAATTCCATTCATTATTTTTTAGTTTAAATACTGAAGGAAAAACAATGAAACTTAAGCGATCTATCTATTCTAAATTTTAACACAAAATTAATCCTGCGAGATCCGTCGTAAATGCTTTTTGCATATTATGTTACTAATTCAATGAAGTGAGTGAGGAACAAGTCATTCGGGCATTACGCAAGAAGAGGCGCGCGAAACGGAAATTAATTCTGTAAAATTTCAGCATTTTATAACCCTATTAAACTTTACACCCTTGCTTAATGCTAGTGTAATTATTTCAATAAACGACCTTAATAACGGCCAATTAAATACTGAACAGAATGGAATATCAAAGTACTGTGACGTACCTGTGGAAACCTTGCTTTGAAGTGTAATTACTTACGTGTTCTGATGTGATTATTAGAGACGGGCAAGGCATGAGGGTTAAGAAAAAAAAGTGACCAAAGCACTGATGTAAGTGGAAATAGGAGAAAACGTGCACATAATAATTGAGCCCTAGTCAAGAGAGCAAGGAAACTCAGAACGTACACATATCTGAGATTATTTAGCACATTATCAAACATAACTGTAAACATTTCAAGTAGATTAATCCACGTTTCCTTATGTAGAGATTGTTCTTCACAGGTCAGTGGATGCTTCTTTCTAGATATTAGCAGAATTCATGCCAGGCTTGTTTATTACCTCCTCCAGCCATACTACTTCATCATCTCTGATGTGGAGCTCCACCATAGCTTCTTGCAATGACACGAAGAAACAAATATGAGTCTTATATTAATTACTTTTCTTTTTAGGTTGGATATCACAATAATGTGTCCCCCGTATAAGATACTAAACTGAGGACTCTCAAGCATCCTCAAGTAATGCAGAATGAATGAGAGATCTGGGCTGTGTAATGCATACCGAAGTACATTTAAAATTTTCATGCGAAGCGCAGAGATTTACGGAGGTCAGTAAACGTAGGCGTAAATTAAACATTTACACATTAAGCCGAATTAATTTCGTATAAGCGCAGGAGTGTAATACAATTAAAACGAATTGCTTTTCATCAAAGAGAAACGGCGCACCAACACCCAACGCTTGCATTGATTCTGATTTATTACCGGCGATAAAAACTATGTAGACTGTTAATTTCAGTATTTGTAAACGCGCGCTAAAACTCCAGTGCGATATTTCACAGGGAGTAGGTAATGTTAATGGTCCTTCGACTTGAAAATGTTTGCACATTCCGTATGCAAATGATGCATGCGAGTGGAATACTGAAACAATAACAATGATTCTAAACGATATGTGTCATTTGGAAATTAACCTAATTACTATCTATTGTCCCCAGGAACTTCATATATATTCATGTAGCATTCTGAAAAAATAGGAACATCCTAAAATAAATACAGGACATTTCTTTGTAAAAAAAGGGATCTGCGTCGCGTATAAATTTGCCCGTTTGCTTACCGCATTTTATGCAAATAAATTTAAGAAAGCAAGATTAATTCGTTTATAAACAATAACAGCAGAAATAAATTAGAGAATTTCTTAGGTTTAAAGAGCTGTTTTACACTATTCTGTTTTTCTTAAGCAAGTCTTGGTTTCATTTATTAATTTTAATGTAATTGTATCATAATTTAAGTTGAATCAAAAAATAGAACGTGTTCTATCTCCAAACCCCAAATATTGTAGAAATTGAAGTACAATCGCGACGCAAAGTTATGAACTTGTAGAGAGCATACGCGGCCGACATTAGGCATTGAATTTGTTAAATTTTCGCAAAAGTTTGTTCCTCTAAATTATTCCCAAGCTCGGAGGATACGTTGCGTCAGTTCCTCAACGGTCCTTTCTGGAACGTCGTGCCCATCGAGGTCCTCCCAATTTCTTACCAATGCTACCCACACATTCACTATTGTGTTGAAGTCTGGAGATTTTGCGGGCCACGGTAATACATCAATGTCGTTACGATCAGCAAACTAGGCCGTTACGTTCAGCAAATCAGGCCGTTACGTTTATGAGCTTTATGAACAGGGCTGTTGTCTTGTTGGTTATTACTTCTATCCATACTTTCATCTTCGGGATATACCAATCTTACTGATGGCAGCAGCACTTTTTCCAAAATTTCTACATATCTAGCAGATGTAAACCTTGGTGGTGAAACGGGAATCAATGCACTCGAAATCCAACCCCAATACCCAGCCGATATTCAACCACTTCTTAAATTTGGTCTTACATTTTCCACATTGTATAATAATAATAATTATTATTATTGTATATCTGATATGCCACAAATAATACAGGAACGAAAAATATATGACCAAAGGCGAAGTCCAGCGCTGCGCTAATAACGCAGGCTGCTCCACTTAACTTTTGTATCGGATAACTAGATTAAATAATCAAAACAAAAGAAAAAAAAATGTTTAAAAGAAAACCTAGTATTAAAATTAAAATTAGAAAGCGCGCCCTGATCCTAATACAAAGGTAGAAAGAAAAGAAGAAGGAAGAACATATATAAGCAGAAACAAAGTGAATGAGTAAGCATGGAGGGGTAATAATTCTACTACGTCCAAATATCGCCTATATAAAATTAGGAAAAATAAATGAAATCGCGGTAGATAAAGACTGTGAAGCAGTGGCGCTTAATTTGATAAATGAAAGCATATACTTGGTGACGATATATCAATCTCCAAATGGGGATTTTAAAAATTTCCTTCTGATACTGAACAAGATTCTTGATCTACTAAGCACCGCTGAAAACAACGTGCTCGTATGTGGAGATTTTAACGTCCGCTTCGACGACGACGATAACAAAGCCTTCAGCGTTTGCGATCTCTTTACCTCATATGGCCTTAAAAAAAATGGTGAAATTTCCAACAAGAATAGGAAACTGCCTCGACAACTGTTTCACAAATATTGAAAAATGACGTGTCGATTGCAAATTCTGATAGTCATCTATCTGATCACATTGGCATTACGGCCTCCATCACTCTACCCAGAAAAATATGCATGCGTACACGAAAAACTGTCCGTCCAATCACCATCGAAGGGAAAACAAGACTGTATGAACTGATCACGACAGCGCATTGGGAATTCATTGTCGACCCAAGCTTAGACATAAATACTAAATTCCAAAAGTTCATAAACATTCTAGGATGCGCCTATAACGAAGCATTCCCACAAAAAAATATTCTGTGTGATAAAAGGAAAAAGCCTTGCCATAAAAACTGGTTCGACGAAGAACTAAAATCGATGAAAGAAAATTTAAATTTTATGAACGAAGTGTGCAAACAACTACAGTCGTTGGAACTGAAGCACTTAAAAATCTCTTATCAGTATAAATACAAACAACGCATCCAAGAAGCCCAAAAAATCGCCAATGATAAATTCATTAAAAACAATATAAACAACAAAGCGCTCTGTAAATTCATCAATGAAAAAAGAACGGCCAACCACCCGACAGAGTTATGCACTGTAAATGCGAACGAAATTAACTCGTTTTTTGTAAACATATCAAACGAGACCCTTAACAATCTTCCCCGGTGCAACAAAGACCCCCTAACGTACATACATGGTAGGAGCAATCAGCACTAAGAAACATTTTCAGTTCGAGGAGGTTTCACCCATAAAAGTCCGCGATGTAATTCGTAAATTAAAACGAAAAGATAGTAAAGATATCTGCGGCTAAAGCATGACATTGCTAAAATATATACAAACCCCGATTATAATACCACTGACAAAGTTAATAAACCAGTGCATAAGAGAGGGTACTTTTCCTGATTGTCTAAAAATGGGAAAATGTATTCCAATACATAAGAAAGGTGACGTAAACGATATGGGCAACTATTGCCCGATAACATTTCTACCGGTTGTATCCAAAGTTTTTGAGGCCATTATTAATGAACAAATAATCACATTTTTTGAAGAAAATGAACTTTTTTCTGACACTCAATATGAATTTAGAAGGGGTCGATCGACCGTACAGGCCATTATAAAAAACTAAAATTTCTGAACGCAAGTGCATTTAAAACCAAAGTCAAAATATCCCTATTGGACAGGGCCTTCTACACCCTTGATGAATTCGAGGAATGACTTTAAATTACAAGAGTAACTGTTATTTTGACGTTTTTCAAACATGTAATTGTTTTGAAATAAATAAATTGTATTGTATTGTATTAAAAGAAATATAGAAAATTGAAGAGACGGAAAGGTGTAGAAAAATAATGATACGGCCGCTCAACAAAAATATTTCATTCTATATCAAGTAGCGTATATAGTTTTCTTTGAAGCTACCCTCTGATGTGTTATTAGTAAAAATATCTTAGAATTTATTATAGAGGCTGTATAAATTATATCGAATAGAGCGTTTAACTATTTGGGAGTAGCGAAAGGGTGATGTCATTAAGCCTTTATACCTAAGATTCAGTACGACATGATATTTTATTGTAAAGATAGGGTGGACAACCTAACTTCAAAATTTTATAATATAAACTCGCTGCATGCAAGGTAGGATAAGTAGCCATGTTTAGCAAGCCGACTTCCTTCAATTTATGACTAACCCTGTCGAATTTCCGCATTCCAAATAATAGTCTTAAACAGGAGTTTTGTACTTTTTGCAATCTTGCAGACGACATTAAGTCTAAGCAAGGCCCATATATTACATCACAATAGCTTAACTTGGAAAGGACGAAGGTATTACATAAATGAATTTTGATCTTTTGTTATGCCTACAACTGTAGATTAATTTAAGCCCGAGATATGCATTTCTAACAATATAAGAGACGTATTCTCTGAACCTCAGAGCAGAATCTATAGTTAGACCTAAATTTTTCACTATGTTCACTGGACTCAAACGCAACCCTTTCAGTAATATACAAGCACTATCCGCAGCTTGCTCCACTAACTTCTTCTTGCCAAAAACTTCGAATCAATCGAAGACAGTGTTTTTTGGAAGTAGCAGCCAATCTAGCTAAATCTGCATTTATTTTATCACTTGCTTGTAATACTTGCGACGGATGAAAAGATTTATAAATTAGCACATCGTCGGCATAAAAATGAAATTCACTATTTTGAAAAGCTTTGAAACATATAAACTGTACAAAAGGGGACTTAATATTGAGCCCTATGGCACACCTGCTTCTAACTCTAAGAAGTTGGAAGCGATACCGGAATAGAGTCTCAGCTTGGTACCTTTGCAGCAAGTAATTTGAGATTAACGATATGGCGCTTTCAGAGAAACCAACACACTTTAGAATAGAGGTTAGCAAATTATGATTTACAGTGTCAAAAGCACGAGAGAAGTCCAATAGAATAAGAGCTGTTACATCACTACGATCTGTTGCGAAAATTATGTCATCAATTATATGAGAAAGCGCTGAAATCCCCGTCTGAAACCTGACTGCTCTATTGGTAAAATGTTATGATCTAGCACTTAATCACTCATTTAATTTTCAAACATCTTACACAAGGCAGGCAGCCACTGATAGGGCGGAGGTCGGAAAATGCCATGTGGTTATTAACTTTTGGAATCGACATGATGTAAGCATGTTTCCAACAATCAGGAAATGCACAATGTTCTATACAAAAATTAAATATACGAGTATCACTTCTGCCAGAAAAGGTAAGCATAGAAATATGGCTAAGGTACTAAGGCCGTCGCAAGCAGTCGCCTTCGATTTTACTCTGTCCATCGCTTTCAAAATATCTGATTCTGTAACCGGGAGAAATTTAAAGTTCAAAATGTTGCTACATTTCCTATTGTTTCGGTAAAAATCACATAGTGGGAAAACATCGATATCAGAGGCTGGAATGGAATCAATGAAAAATTTATTCAGGTCGTTGTGATCAACTAAGTGTGCCGGAAGAGAAGTAGATTTTTTATTGCCAATGCCTAACTCTCGCAGGTCCTACCAGAAGGAACTGGAATTTAAGTTTCTATAAGTAGTCCTAAAATACATTTTCTTTTCGCGCCTGCTTGTTGCGGTAGTTAAATTACGTAAAGCTTTATAATAAAGCCAGTCATTTTGACTCTTAGTACGTTTATATTTCTGTAAAGCGCGATCTCCCAGATTCGTCAAAAGTTTTAAGTTATCTGTAATCCAAGGAGCAGGTGGTTTAGAGAATCGAGAAGTTACAAATGGTGCATGCATATCTAGTAGCAGAGTTAAATTTATATTAAAAAAATCAACTTTTGAATTGATATTATTTAGATCATAGATATTACGCCAAGGAATTACTCTGAGATCATCATAAAAATGTTGGTAATTAAAGTTTCGTGTGTTCCTCTGTTCGTCCTTCTCCATAATACGACTGGGGAATCCTGCGATGTAGAAAGTTCTTAATTGTCTGTGAATATAACATTTTGCCAATTTCGATTAACATTTTGCTCACAGAAATGTAGTCTGTCAGCAATGTATTCGGGTGTAAGTGAAATCTTTTTAATGTTTTCTTCACTGTTGTCAAAGAGCAATGTAAATTTAGTTGTTCCCTCATCCTTATTGAAGTTGTAAAAAAATTAGAGCTGCGATGGTATCAACAATTGCTTGGTCCTTTTCATTACTCGTTGCTGAGGGTCGACCTGATCTCGGTGCTGTTGTTAGAGAAGCATCTTCTTGTCTTCTGTTAATCCATCGTCGAACTTGACTTATTGACAAACCAACTTGATCACAGATGTTTCTTATCGACATTCCCCCTTCTGCTAAACCATAAATATGTCCTCTTGTGGCTGTGGATGTTTCTTGTTGTCCCATTCTTCTTCCCTTTTTGCTACAAAATATTTCCCGATACTAATAAAAGGAACCAATATTTATTATTTATTATTTTTTTCATTTTCCCCACTAATCATAAAAAATAGGGAGAAACGTTTTGTTGGGTACTATATCATTTTTGTTTTCTTTTAATTAATAATTATGATAATTGTTTGTAACTTATGAAAGTCCATTTCCTATATTTCAACTAGGTTTCAGAATTTTATTCCGCATTTAAGTATTATTTATTATTTTCTAATTATTAATAACTATAAACATTTTGTTATAATATTTAAGATGCATATAATTTCAAAAGTTCCTCTTGAAACATGTGTGTAAATAATGCGAAACATATTATAGTGTTTATACAAACGGGCGGTCCTTCGGCATTTATCTCTCTCGGATGGTTCATTACTTTGCGTCGCGATAGTACATACAAGCAAAAAGAGTGGTATAAAGCGGCCTTAAGAAAGTGTAATAATAATAGTGCTTTCTAAACTAATTAATTAAGTATATGATTACGTCAATTAATACGTAACTATTAGAGCTTAACGGCTTAATTCAATTTCTTAATTACCTAACATAAGCGATATTTAAAATGAAGAGAAAACTAAGCCAATCAATCTTTTTGACGCAAATTTCTTGCACGGTCCTGTTGCCGCTGGCAAGTGGTCCGAAACTAAATAATAATCCATTATTTATGCACAGTAGTTATAGACATCTGCGTTATATATTATGGTAGCACGATCACAGATGTTTAAATTACGTATTAGTTATGCTCTTCACTTGATGGGCCGTTGTAGCTGACAAGTTGCAGTCAATAAATTAATAAAAGGGATAGATTTGAAATTTCGGAAAAGAAAAAAGCTTCCCTAATTCCTTCATATATTTCCATCTAGTTTTTTGATTTCTTTTAAAGCTCTGGTTCTTCATATTTAATTAATTGATTAATTTTAGTCCTTGAGTTTAATCGCTTCTTGTGCGCTTTTTTTTACATCCGCCAATGTTTAATTAAGATCTGTCTCAGTATTGTATTGTAGAATTTCTTCCTCTTCGATTTATTTAAAGCCGAGTTTGAAACGGAAACGATTAAAAACAGTAGGAATCCACTACTGTTCACACAAAACAAATTGTTTTTCGATTCCATATCTCTCTGACCTGCACTCTATATCTACAAAGATTTTCGCCCCAAGCAAGAGATATTATTCCAATATGAAATGTATGGTGGGAACAGTTTGTCATGGAATCGTTTTCGTATTTCCATATTTATTCGCGCTAGTTCCCCGGAAGAACGTGTTCATAAGCACGCCGGATCATAAATCTAAATTTTTCAAGTTTGAAGTTTAATCTATCTCTATCTGAGTTTTGCATGGACGGACGGACGAAGGAAGGGTAAGCTTGAGTAAGTGCTATATATAGCATTATGCTCATGCACTTTGTGCAACACTCAGCGTCATAAATCACCGGTTCCTCAGTCTAGGTGGAGCCATAAAATCAGTATACATCATAGAGTTAGCACAAACTGCTTAAAGTCATATTTATGACCACAATGGACGTGCAATAAAGCGTATATTTTGATAAAAACGTAATAAAATTAATTAAAAAAATACCGAAGTAATATATTCTCGTTTCTATAAACAGCAAACGACTGGGAAATTTAATTTCCTCATGCGACTGCTATCCTACATCCGAAGGGACGCATCTCGTCGCAATTTCAAGTATTCAAAGAAATTGGTTTCGTCCGGGGAAAACGTATGTAAATAACAATATTTGATTCCGAGATTCGCGTTCCTGCTGTGTAGAGTTGTTAACGTCAATATCAAGTTCGGTAAACCTTCAGTGAGCGTGCAAGTAAATTTAAAAAGCATTAAAATTCCTTCCTTGAACTTTTTGATTTGCATTCTGTGCATCTTGTGCAAAACTTAATAATAACACCATGCAGGATTCGAAAAGGAATCTACGCAATAATATACCATAAACTAAATGAATAGGACGCTTGTGAATGTTTTCCAAAATTTAGATTACTACACTCATAAATTTTTTGGGTAAATTATTATCCTTCAAACGGTGTTACAATAAGGATAAAGTTTTACAAAGTTCTTTGTATGTAACACAATAAAAAACTTAACTCCTTAACATCATTATTTACAAAAAAAAAGTAGATCCTGTTTAACTTTCAAACGTGCAATTTTTTACACTAATTTTTCTGCTTGCCTTACTAACAAATGCACCCGTTAAATTCGTTTCCGGTTTCAGAGATGCCCCAGATTAAATTAAAATGGGATTAAAGTGACCCAGTTCAAACAAACATAATAATGCGCTGCCATTTACGATTCTGCCTTGCTCTTTTTAATCCGGGATTAATTTAATCCGGAATCGGCGACTCCCCTTGCTTTAGCCTTGGTCCCGTTTGCAAAACTGTGACGAGTTTGTATCGAGTTACATTCCATAAAACATCTTTGCAATTATTCAACAATGTTCAGAGGATAAAAACTGTAAAGAAAATGACTGCAATAATTTATAATTTAACTCGTAAAATTGTTTAGAATAGCTGAAGTGTTTTTAACAGTCACATCAAATAAGAATTATGAAAAGCCTTTTCTTTAAGACTAAATTCTAATACAGCAAATTTAAGGTAAGTTTGCACACTTTAATTCCACAGTTGCGCTCAGGTAATTTGTGTTTTTGTGCAAGAACAATCTTCCTACTATGATAAAGGAAAATTATAGCTAATTATACAACAAAATACACATCTGGACAAAATTAAGGCACCACCAGTAAAATTCAAAATAAATTTGTAACAAGTTAACAAAATGAAAATTATTAATAGCGTGTATGCCCTCCTCTTGCAGCAATACACGCTGCTAATCTTCTTGGCATGCTTGAGATTAAGTTTCGTATACATTCTTGGGGTATTTGTTTCCATTTTTGAACAAGCATGTTAGAGAGCTCATCAAGTGTTACACTGGTGGTCTCGGTGCGTTTTTAATTTTGTTGCGTAATTGATCCCAGAGATGCTCAATAGGATTGAGATCAGGGCTTTGGCTGGCCACTTCATACTTTGAATATTTGCATCTCTCGACGTAGCTGTGACAATGTTGGCTGTATGAGGTTTGGCATTGTCTTGCATAAAAATGAATCCATTGCCGAAATTTTCGGCCAATGGTTGAACATGGGGTACAATAATCTCGTTTCTATATCTTCTTACTATTAGCGACCCATTTCGTATCAAAACCAATTCTGTACGACGATTAAATTGTACGCCATCCCAAACCACTACAGACCCCTCACCAAATTTGTTAAATTCTAAATGGTACATGGTGCAAATTGCTCGCCTGGTCTTCGTATGACAAGAGTGCGGCGATCATTTTTGCTTAGAAGGAATGTAGACTCGTCCGAAAATAAAACGGGAGTTCCATTGTCCCTCGTCCCAACCTTGATGATTTTGACAAAAGTTTAAGCGATTTCTTTTGTGCGTAGCTGTGAGAGTTGGGCCGATTGCTGGCTTTCTAGCAGGCAAATTGACTTCTTTTAGTCTTTTCCTTACTGTTTTGGTAGAAATTTCTTTTCCAGTGGCTAATCGAAGATCATTTTTTAATTCACGAGATGTTACAAACCGCTTTCCTAAACTCTGGAGTTCGATAAAGCGATCTTCTCGGCGTGTTGTTTTTCTTTTAGCATCTTGTCCGCGTCTTCTTTTGAAACTACCAGTGTTTCTGAACCATGCTGCGGCCCTCTATACCACAGATTTGTTGGTATTTAGAATTCCAGCAACTTTTCACTGTGAATATCCTTCACGAAGAAGAATAATCATTTGAGATATTTCTTCTGGTCTACAATGGCGTCTAGACATATTTAATTAACTTAATGCAAACAAACTCACCAATTTTCGAAACAAAAGGCACGCTTTATTAATTAAATGACTTAAAAAGGTGTCAACAATTAGGCCTTTTTGTTGACTTTTCGTTTCCTAGCAGAGAATGCCTTGCTATTGTTAATTGTCTCATTGCACACTATTTGAATTGTGTGTAATAAACGTCAATTTATGACATGTAAAAAGTCTATTAAAAATAACTTGTAAATTGGAAAAGTTATTTCAAGTTTATTTGGTGGTCTAGAAGTGTATTGTAAAACAGACTTTCCGAAGTATTCATTCACAAATATTAAACTATCGTACAAAGAAATACAACATAATTTCACAGGAAATTATTAGTAGAATCACGTGAGGGGTTGCACGTGATCAAGAAGCTTTTCTGCATAAGCTTTGATTTATCGATAAAATTCAACTGAGCTGCACGGGTCTCGACAGCTGCATGTTTTATAACTCTAGGACTTTTTCAAATTAAATTTAAAACAAATTGAAACATCAGCAGCATTTGATTTATCTATAAAATTGCACGGAATTCGAGCTTGAAAGACGCAGATATCACACAATTTTCATGTATTTGAAATTATTTAACCGGTGCCAAAGCGTGCAGGCATTCACGTAAGAATTTATAATATTTAGAGCGTGACTTATACAGGGTGTTTCAAGATTATTTGTCAAATTCTTTATTTATTTTTTTCCGTGGCTTTATCAGTGGTTTCAATCACTCAGTACATAAGTACTTGTTTGATATATTTATTGTTATTGTTTCTATATCATATTTGTATTGGTAGTGCGTTATATAAATTTGTGACGCACCAATGGTATTGATGTGCAGCGAATTTGCATCAGAGTGATAGAATTGAATTAATTGTAGCCAATGCAGGTCATTAATTTCACATGTACGCACTTGAATACGCAGAATTCATTTAATTGCACAATGTATAAAACACGTGACGAAGGACGGGAATAAAATGCGTTTACGAAACACTCTTCTTTCCTCCACTGAATTCAATCGTAAATTTGTTTTTCTCTTTCGTTATAAAAACGTTTTACTAAACTGAACATTTTTACATCCAATACTTCTAATTTTAATAAAAATACAAAGCGTTAACTGCAATCGTATTAAAATTTGATGTCATTTCAATACAGCTTTGTGCTTGTAAGTAATAAATTCCACAAGTATTCGAAACGAATCGAAAATGTCCTATTTTCAGCTATATTTTTAAAATTTCATTTCCTGCAACGTATATACCTGGCAGGTGGAAATAGAATTTTGCGTTAATGTTTTAAAACAAAATGATAAATGCACACGAAATTCATTTTTAAATACCTGAAGTTAATTGTGACTTTCCAGGACTCAAAGCTATACTTTAATTACAGAAATCGATAAAAAGTAAAATTTATGTGCAATTATGGTAAACAAGTTTGCGTGTTAAAATCTCACTCAACAAACACATTTCACATCTACTGACCACTAATTTGAACTCACAGTAGTTAATTTGATAATAAATAATAAATGGGGAAGAACATTGACAAAAAACATCATTTACCAAATGTTCTGAACAAACGAAGGACTCTACTTGCCGCAAACCGATCAATAAATAAAATATTTCACTTCTATGCTTTTAATAAAACACAGTTGTTATTAAACACATTAAAAACCGAGCAGTACCTTTGCCTTTGCTTTTAAAGAAGGTGTGGGTTTATTCCACCATAATTACATTACGTCTCATATAAAAAGAGATATTGAAAATTGTACGTGAACTTCTATTTCTGCACTATTTGTAAATCGAGTGTAATGTGATTCGTTTAAATGGATTTGAGAGCTTCCCAGGATAAATTGTGGCGTATTATGTACGACACCATTCAGAATCGTTAAATAACGAGATTGCTTTAATCCCGACTCGACCGCCTCTTTTTGGTCGGTGAATAGACGAAGGGTGGTAACGTTACAAACGGACTCAAGTCTAGACTCGGCTATTAACTCTGTACAGAAGCCGAGCACTTAGCTTCGAACGGCCTAAACGTTCGAGGGTGTGAATTTTTAAAGAACCCGAACACAGTTTAACGCCAGGACAAGTTCCAGCGCGCACGAAAGAAGAAGAAAACTTGCACTATTTGTTTTTAAGATCCTTAAATACATAAATAACGGCGAGTTCTGAAACTGTTAAAGAAGATTACGTCGTCGGTTAATTAAAAACTGACACTGAATAGGGGCTATAAATTTTTCATCTAAATTGCTGAGAGCACCAAAGTTTCTTCGACGCGCAAGTTAAAGGAGTTAGCAAACATTAAGAAACAAAAGATTATATTGATTGATGATATACAATGCCAAGGATCGAAGGATTCTGTTTTAATTATAGTAAATGCGAAATATCTCTTATACAGATAAATTTTTATCTTCCTGATCGATTGTAACCCCCAAAATGTTAAAATTAAAATTAATTCTCCTGCAAGAAATTTTAGCACTTGGTGACAAGTAAGCGTTGCAACACAGCAACTGTTTATCCCAAAACTAGCTCAGTGTGACGGGGAGGTTCAAAAACTTTATTAAAACGGGCGCCAGGGACTAAACCCCCAATTGCTGCTTCCACCTTAAAGTCGGTCCCAAGACTTCTCGGCGTACGCCGTAAGTTACTATTATTGTTCCCCAGGAGATTCTTTTGTTGCATTCAAGGTAAGGTGTAATAACAAAACACGCATATGATAACACACCCTTTAATTGGTGTTAAATAGAATCATCAAATTAAACAAACAAAAAAAAGAAAATAAATAAACACCAAAATAAACGTTAGATAAATTGACAACTACGATTAATCAGATCTGATCTTACACTCGGAAAGCCATTGGCAACAATAAACAAACTCTAATTTTAAATAGGCGCTCAAATGCCTCGATAATCAAGTGTTATTACGAAATCAGTCAAAAAAAAAAACAAAGGTACGATACGGTAATCAGCTGTCAGCTAGTGTTGACTCGTCCGCTATCGTCAAGATGGCGCGCACTTGCTCGCTTGCGCCGAGGTGAAGTCCCGAATGCTATTGCGTCATCATCCACGCTATTGCGTCATCATCGATGAACAAAGGAGCTCGAAGTTCCCACGGTAATCGGACTTTCAATGCTGCTAGATTAAGCTGGACGTCAAGACAACTGCTGATATCGGATTTTAAAATCCGGGACTAAAACGACTCTAGAAGAAGCAACAAGATCGGACGTTAAACAGGCCGCCATTTTATCAAACAGAACAAAGCAAATTACCTGCAGAAATTGCACAGCCGTTTGAACAAACACCAACAAGTGTTTCACAAGTTCGCGAGGGTTTATTTAAAATTCCAGTAACACTGTTATTTATGAATTTGCAAAGAAAGTTGCACAATTCTCGAGATTAAACGTAATACGTGTTAACACGAAAAGACCCAAAGCGCGAGTGACCGTCTAACGCCGAACAATGGCCTTCACATCCGGTCTTGTTGACTATGACCAATCAGATAATTTCGACGCCAAATAGAGAGCCAATAAGAATTAACAATTTGAAAAACGTACTTCCTCGGGGAAGCACAGGGTTGTCAGATTGCACGAAAAGTACGCTTCGTCTCGCTATGTTGCCATCTGCAGAGATTCCGTTACTGGAAGACTTTAAAACGTAACAATTCCCCCCTTAACAGCGAGGAAATTTTTCCTGAAAGGACAAATTTCATCAACCTCTAGCGAGTCTTCAAAAATGGAAAAGAAAATTGGTGGAGGCACCATGCCAGAAGAGATCCAGTTGGAACACACCATACTATAACCAAGGAACCGCGAGATGTCCTACGCCGAACTTACCAGTAGAGAAGGGAGGAAATGCCTTCACCCGATCCAGCACGCCTACTTTTCCCACAATTCTAGCAAGCAACGAATAAACATCTCTCGACCAACAAGGCTGAGCTGATCAATCCAACAAGGATAGATGAGAAGAAAAAAAAAAAGAGTAACAGTGACGTCGAAAGAAGAATGGGTCAGAAATTACGCAACGGACGGAAACTTCAGTCAAAGACTGCGGGAAAAATTTAACATGCCTAAAGGCAACAACGTACAGAACGTACCAGGATTAAAGTATGATAAACATACTAACGATAAAACGAACAAAATTCGGAATACTCATAACGTGGGGCACATTTCATTTCAAATACTTCGGATTGAAACAACGAAACCCAAAACAAACGCAACGAGAAAAAAAAACATTTAACGTACGGACGAACAATTCGGTCAAAGACCGCGGGAAAAGTTTCGGATCGAATGCCTCAATGCTTCCGAAGCAGCCGCACTCTACACTGATCAAGCTTGGACGCAAGAAGAGAATTTTGAGAAAGGAGCGGAAGGGTCGAGAAGGGTCCGCATGCCAACAAGCGTCGACATCGTCTGACCAGGATCCACCACTACTTCTCGACTAAAGTAGTCAGGAAGATAACTATCCAAGCCAAAAACAGTGCCAAGAGCAACCGCAACATCACATTTCGACAATGCCGAAAAGTTATAATAAATTCAATAAACGAAAGAGTTCCCAGAGCAAAATGATAAAGTTTCTAAACGTTAAAAAAGGATGCTGGGACATCCTAGAGAAGTCAATCATCACCGAGAAATTTACTTGGATTAACACAAAAGAGAAAAGAAAATAAACCCATTCGTTTAGCACTTGGCCCAAACCAAAACCAACCGTGCGCGTGTCACAAGACATTGAGAATTGACTCGAGCCCAAAGACTGTAACGACCAAGCCTAAACAGAACTTCGAAAATAAATCAAAAGATAACCAGAAAAATCTATGGAACGGCAAACTATAACGATAACTATGGCAGGTTATGAATGGAAATGAGAAAAATTAAAATAGTCAAAAATGAAGATCCAAACGATCTCGGTCCATCGAAACACTTCTCTTAAAAGAGTAAGAAAAGAAGATAATAATAATAACGCAACGGACGAATAAATCGATCAAAAGATCGCGGACAACATTGGTCAGTCACAACAAAACAACTCTAATAAGTAGAGGTCAAATCCAAGAGGAAGTCGCGTCTTGATGTAGAGACGACTTTGGCGAAATTTACATTCTCCAGAACTCAACAGAAAGCGAAAGGAGAAAAAAAAAGAATTTACCACCCAAGTTCCGATTGCGTCATGCCCACGACTAATGTTGGTGCGTTTCGAGAACGCGGAAAACCGCAATGTGTCAAAGACACCGATACAACCACAAAACCATAATATGTCAGAGACATCGATATAAACGAAAACCATAATATGTCTCAAGGACATCGACATAATAAACACAACCAACACCAACGCAGACAACTCCGCAGGGAAATATACAGGGTGTGTTTCCTGAGATGTTAAACAGAAACCTGAATCTTTTAGGAGACTTTTACTCCACGCAGAATTTTACGGCGGAAGGATTCTACGGGCCCTACCCGCAGGCCGATATTTAACGATGAATGTTTCCAAAGATGACAAACGGAAACTTGGTCGCCCTTTAGCCGGCTTTTACGGCACGCAGTCACACACGTCGGGAGTATTCTAAGAGACCCATCCCGCAGGCCGAAATGGAAAAGAAAAAAAAGATGAAAAGAGCAAAGAGAGTTGCGAAATGGACAAATTTAATCATCAGAGGGACTGGGCTTGAGATGCGAACTGTGCCAAGTTCCTGGTAAAACTTTACCGTCACAATCCCTTAACTCATACGCATCGGTAGAAATTCGTCGGTTGATTACAAAGGGCCCAACAAACTTATCAGCTAACTTAGCTGCAAAATGCTTTGAAGCATCCGATAAGACAAAATTCTTTCGCCACACCAACTGGTTCGGCTCGTAATCGACTTTACGTCGGCGAAGGTCATAACGGCACTTAGATTTCTCATACGCCTTCTGAAGACGTTCCTGAACTTCCTGATATAATTTGGCGAACTTGCCAGAACGAGACTGTAGTTCAGTTGGGTCCTGCTCAACCTCTACATTAGTTAACTCAGTATCGGGATTCTTGTCAACCGGAAGATTAAGAGAGCCCTTAAGACACATTTCCCTACCAAAGTTCAAAAAGTAAGGGGTTAATTTTGTAACTTCGTGACGAGCAGTCCTCAAAGTGCAAGTAACCTTCGGTAAAAATACATCCCACTTACGATGATCTTGAGAGACGTACGAGATAAGTATGGTTTTAATCACCCGATTTACTCTCTCAACGGGATTAGCTTGAGCATGATAGTAAGAAGTATATGAAGGGCGAATCTGGTAAGATGACAGAAGATTCCGATATTCCCGAGACTTAAATTGTACCCCGTTATCTGAGATAATAATGCGTGGCACACCGAAAAGTAAAAATATGTCTTCCTCCAGATGTTGAACTATCTTTGGAGTTGTGGCTTTACGAAGAGGAAAAGTCATGGTGAATTTACTGAAGCAATCAGTCACTACAAGTATGTATTGGTTCCCTTTTGCAGAACGAGGAAGCGGTCCGATAAGATCAATGCTCACAACTTCCCAAGGTTTTGAAATTTTCGTATGACCACCCATACGTCCAGCAGGAGCTTTCTGTTCGGGCTTAGCTCGAAGACAAGTTTCACAACGTTGTACATGTCTAACCACATCGGAACGCATTTTGGGCCAATGATAGTCTTGGGCAATGCGATTATAGGTCTTATAAATGCCTAAATGCCCACTCGTAGGAGAGTCATGGCACTGACGAAGAATTTCAAACCGATTTTCCTTCGGAACAACCTGCTTCCACTGACGATCAGCTTCGATAAGATGGTAATACGTACACCGAATGAATTTGTACAATTTATTTCCCTCAACACGATAGTCCGGAAAATTCAAAGGGTTAAGTTTGACCTTACCAAGCAGATTCAAATACCTAGCATCCTTCACATTACTACAGTCTATGGAATCAATGATTGGTACACCACGAGAAAGAGCATCTGGAACGACATGTTCCTTGCCTTTACGATGAATAACAGTGAAGTCATATTGTTGAAGACGAACACTCCACCTGCATAACCGTCCAGAAGGGTTTTGTAGCCTATTCAACCAAAGCAAAGAATGATGGTCCGTTATCACTTGAAAGTGACTATCTTCAACATAAGGACGAAGTTTTTCAATAGCCCAAAGCATGGCCAACAATTCTTTTTCGCAAGTAGAATATTTTCGCTCAGCCCTAGAGAGCGAACGACTCAAAAAGCAGATGACTTTTTCTCCATCGGGTTGTTGTTGCGTAAGTACCGCACCAACACCATAGTCTGAAGCATCAGTTTGGATGACAAACTCTTTCGTGAAATCAGGGCATGACAGAACAGGAGCAGAGACCAAATGCTCACGAATTTTCTCCCAAGCTTCATCACACGTCGTATCCCAACGGTATTTGGAATTCTTACGAAGTAGGTTTGTAAGAGGTGCGATAATTGTTGAAAAGTTTGGGATAAAACGTCGGTACCAACTTGCCATACCAATAAGTCGACGAACTTCCGTGACGGTACTAGGCTTAGGAATTTTGAGGATAGCCTCAACCTTTTCAGGATCTACTCGAAGTCCACTATTATCAACGACATACCCCAAGTACTTCAGTTCGTTGCGACAAAAATGACACTTATCTTTACTAAGAGTTAGACCAGCAGTAACAAGTCTCTTATGAACCTCGGCTAATACTTCCAGATGTTTTTCGAAAGTCTGCGTTACAATAATAATATCATCGAGATAGACAAATACGTGAGGTTCCAAATCTGCACCTATAACACGGTCTATAAACCTTTGCCAAGTCGCAGGGGCGTTATGCAAACCAAAGGGCATGCGTCGAAATTGGAATAAACCACGGTTAGGTACTGTAAAAGCGGTATATTGACGAGATTCCTCAGCGACAGGTATTTGCCAATAAGCAGACTTAATGTCCAAAGACGTGAGATATTTAGCGTCTCGAAGTTTATCCAGCGTAGCTGAGACATAAGGTAATGGATATGCATCTTTAGTTGTTACTTGGTTAAGCTTTCGAAAGTCCACACAAAATCGCACAGAACCATCCTTTTTAGGGACCAAGAGTATTGGAGATGACCAAGCAGAATGTGATCGTTCAACGATTCCTAAATCGATCATTTTGTCAAGTTCGTGATTGACCATTGCTTGTCTAGCAGGTGAGATCGGGTAATAACGCTGCTTAATGGGAGCGCTTTCAGTCTTGATGACATGTTCAACCAAGTCAGTGCAACCTAATTTCTTTTCGTCAATGTTATGGAAGAGCTTTGAAATCATTTCGTCAAGTTGACACTGTTGATGAGGATCGAGATCAGAGCGAGAAGTAATATGCTCAATGGAACAGATGTCCTCATTACGAAAGGTCCACTCACCAGATCTTAAATCGGGGACTATACCCATCAATCTCCAGAAATCTGCACCTAATATTAATTTGTGAGGTAAGTCAGGTACAATAAGGATGTCGATGATCTTAACACGATCCCTTAGTCTAATCGGAGTAGTTATGCTTCCAGGACTCAAACATGTTTGACCATTAGCAACCGTGCAAGTTGTTTGGTGCTTGGTTAATGGTAAACCGAAATTTTTAAGAATTTCCCAACCTGGACCACCAATCATAGTGCAAGTGGCACCAGAGTCCAATAAGCCTGAGAATTTTATGTCGAAAATTGTTACTTCCAAATAAGGTCTTTCATCACCTACAGCGTTAGATAAAACATAATCAAGGCACGTCAAGATATGAGAAGGAGTGGTCGGTTTCAATATTCGAAAGCATCGCACTAGACGACCTCCTAATGCGTGTTGTTCAAGTTTTTTGAACATTTTGGGCAAGTTCTGGTTGTCTCATTAGGTTTGCCACAACGAAAGCAGTGTTTCTGAACAGGAGTAGTGCATTTGGCTGAAAAATGGCCTAGTTGTTTACAATTCCAGCATCTTTTGGCTGTCTCCCTAGATTGTCCAGAAGTTTGCGGATTAAAAGCTCTAGATGTTTGTGGATTAGATGTTCTAGATGTTTGTGGATTAGATGTTCTAGATGTTTGTGGATTAGATGTTCTAGATGTTTGTGGATTAGATTCAACCATATTGCATTGAGTAGGGCCGGAAGGTACAGCGCTGATGTATGCTAAATCTGGTTCTAAAGAATGCCCTTTTCGAGCAGGAGGTACATATGATTCGACCGCAACCTTACGCACTTCTAATTGCCTACCCAACTTTAATAGTTGTTCAATTGAACTAATCTCGATTAATCCTAACTGGTTTTGATAGTAGGGGACAAGATTTTTCAAAAGAATTTTGATCTGCACGTGTTCAGGCACTTGAGTATTCAAACGATTAAATAAATTTGTCATAATCGAGACGTAGATACCTATGGATTCGTCATGACCTTGCGTACGACGTTTGATTTCCTCAAAAAGACGATCATCAAAATCAGGGGATTGAAATTCCTCTCGCATAAAACGCACTAAATCTTGCCAAGACTGACAACGATGTCGGTTCGCCCGAAACCAAATAAGAGCTTTGCCACGGAATAAGTCAGTAGCTGAGGTCAGCAAAGCTGCCTCCGAAACGTTACGCGAGATGCAAAGTTCCTCAACTCGCTCTAGAAAAGCGTTAAGCGACATATGTTTGTTGTCACCGGAATAAACTAAGTTCCATTTTG
Source organism: Serrognathus titanus (assembly GCA_039766575.1). Classification (NCBI taxonomy): domain Eukaryota; kingdom Metazoa; phylum Arthropoda; class Insecta; order Coleoptera; family Lucanidae; genus Serrognathus; species Serrognathus titanus. Next base: position 6,952,365 of record CM077911.1, read on the forward strand.
AAACCGGTACCGATCTTAAATCCAAAGGCTTGGAGTGCGCATGATCGAGTGTTAAACTGCGTCTAGGATTCCCACTAATTTGAGTTGTTGGTAGAAAAAGAGTATCGTTTGCGCCAGACAAAATTGGTGGAGGTGCTTGAACTACAGACGTAGGCCTAAGGTCATCATCAATGTCCATATTATCGTCATTATCATGTATACTTAATGCTACTACGTCACTAAGACTTGAACTTAATTTAGGCGAAGTCGTATTTAGTCGCAGTGCACCAGCTTTAATTTGAAATTGCTCGTTTAATTTGTCTAATTCGGTTTTAATTTGTTTACTCGCATTAATTTCTGAGTCTGAAACAGCTAAACACCGATTCACTCGAGCGAAAGCCTGGGCAAGCTTTGAAGAAGTCTTTTCGTAAAAGTATTTAGTCGTAGTCCGAGTTAATGACTCAACAATAGCTCGAATTTCTATTACTTGAGATTGCAAGGCTGCGAAATCATCAACGAAGGGCACTGAATATTCAACGGTAGTGAGACGCGATTCACTCTCAGCGATCAAAAGATTTTTTAATAGTGCGGCCTTTTGTGGCACGTTGCCTCCGTCAGTAATTCCACGGACTAACAACTCATACGTCAGTTCTTGTGAACTAAGTCTGTCAGAGCGCAACTTAATATCCATGTTTTGTTATGTCGTATCGAAAAAGAAAAAACCTACCCTGAATGCAACACTAGGATGAGTAAAAACTAACAAAAGCCCACACGACGGGACGCCATTTACTTGTAACCCCCAAAATGTTAAAATTAAAATTAATTCTCCTGCAAGAAATTTTAGCACTTGGTGACAAGTAAGCGTTGCAACACAGCAACTGTTTATCCCAAAACTAGCTCAGTGTGACGGGGAGGTTCAAAAACTTTATTAAAACGGGCGCCAGGGACTAAACCCCCAATTGCTGCTTCCACCTTAAAGTCGGTCCCAAGACTTCTCGGCGTACGCCGTAAGTTACTATTATTGTTCCCCAGGAGATTCTTTTGTTGCATTCAAGGTAAGGTGTAATAACAAAACACGCATATGATAACACACCCTTTAATTGGTGTTAAATAGAATCATCAAATTAAACAAACAAAAAAAAGAAAATAAATAAACACCAAAATAAACGTTAGATAAATTGACAACTACGATTAATCAGATCTGATCTTACACTCGGAAAGCCATTGGCAACAATAAACAAACTCTAATTTTAAATAGGCGCTCAAATGCCTCGATAATCAAGTGTTATTACGAAATCAGTCAAAAAAAAAAACAAAGGTACGATACGGTAATCAGCTGTCAGCTAGTGTTGACTCGTCCGCTATCGTCAAGATGGCGCGCACTTGCTCGCTTGCGCCGAGGTGAAGTCCCGAATGCTATTGCGTCATCATCCACGCTATTGCGTCATCATCGATGAACAAAGGAGCTCGAAGTTCCCACGGTAATCGGACTTTCAATGCTGCTAGATTAAGCTGGACGTCAAGACAACTGCTGATATCGGATTTTAAAATCCGGGACTAAAACGACTCTAGAAGAAGCAACAAGATCGGACGTTAAACAGGCCGCCATTTTATCAAACAGAACAAAGCAAATTACCTGCAGAAATTGCACAGCCGTTTGAACAAACACCAACAAGTGTTTCACAAGTTCGCGAGGGTTTATTTAAAATTCCAGTAACACTGTTATTTATGAATTTGCAAAGAAAGTTGCACAATTCTCGAGATTAAACGTAATACGTGTTAACACGAAAAGACCCAAAGCGCGAGTGACCGTCTAACGCCGAACAATGGCCTTCACATCCGGTCTTGTTGACTATGACCAATCAGATAATTTCGACGCCAAATAGAGAGCCAATAAGAATTAACAATTTGAAAAACGTACTTCCTCGGGGAAGCACAGGGTTGTCAGATTGCACGAAAAGTACGCTTCGTCTCGCTATGTTGCCATCTGCAGAGATTCCGTTACTGGAAGACTTTAAAACGTAACACGATGTTACAATATGGATAAAGTTTTATCTAAAAAGTTGTAAAGTTTAACAAAGTTAGTTTTATTGTTAACTCTTCACGATTAAAATAATAAAAATAAGTGTTGAAGAAAAAGACGAAATAATTTTACTTCAACAAGTATAAGCTCAACTTCTGTTTAACACCGGTACAGTTACATATTCATAATTCGTTAATTCAATAAGTAGGAGACAAGTTACACTAAATAGTAAAATATTCTATCTGCACTGGTCAAAGTTTTCACCGCATTTAATCCAAAAAAGTAAAGAGATTATCCTAAAGGTGTTAGCTCATACTTATTTACTTTTCGCCTGTTGGTAAATTCTGATGTACGAGGGAGGATTGATTGTAGTTCTCAATACAAGTTATGACATCCAAGGAGTAATTCAGGTAAAAATTTCTTCTAACTTTCATGGATACCTTAATACATTAGGGTGAACCTATTCCTATTCTCGACCAGTCGTCAGTTACTGTGGCTAAAGCTTTCGTTACTAAAATTGTAATTCAACACGGAGTTCCTCAGCAGCTTCTTACAGCTCAGGGGGCCAATTTCTTGCCGAAAATGTTTAAGGAGGTTTGTTCCCTTTTGAAAATTATAGATAACACCATACCATCCGTCATATAATGGCATGGTAGAAAGATGTCATCGAACATTGGCAGACATCATTTCGCAATATGTCGCTTACGATCAAAGGAATTGGGATGAATGGGTTCCATGTGCATTCTTGACATAAAAAACATCGACTCGCAGTGACCACAGTGTATTATCTGCTGGATGGATGAGACAAAATAATAAATTCGAGAAGAATAAGATATGACATGGATGAAAACTATGCTGCAGAACTTCAAGGATGATTATATTCTGCGCGGGAGAAGGCAAAAGAGAAACTGAAATTAGCTGTTGACGAGCAAGAAAGGCAATGAATCAGACGTGGAAGAAAATTTTGAAGACACTCGGATGGTTATGAAAAAGAGGAGGAGGAAATTGCTACAGAGTCGATATGCTACGAGAAGCAGAGAAACAATTCAGATTCTTTTATTATTATCATATACTTAAAAATCAAACTGTTTACAGAAAGAAAATTGATATGATTCAAGTAAAGTCCACTGTAGCAGATCAAAACATTTTGTTAAGAAGAAGTTTAAGGGGTGTACGCTCTTGGCGTGCGTAACTGGAGGACTTGCAACGTACCAATGAACCCCAAGTTGCAGACTTTAGAAGAAGGCCACTAAAATATGTATGTAAGAGATTTCTTTTAAGGTAATGTAAATCGAGCTGGTCTTAAGCATTTAGAGTTATTAGCAATTAAGATTAAAAGAGATCAAAGTTATTTTGAGATTGGAGATTAAAAAGGGGTTGTAATAGTAGCAATAGTATTCCCACCTTTGAATTTATTTACATTGGGGAGCAATACAAAATCGGAAGGAATTCTAATTTTTAAGTGAGTATTTTTAATTTTGGGAACCATCCATGGAGTGTGCAAACGTTGGTAGACATGAGGACTTGGAATGGATAAGTTCTCTACCTCCAAGGGGCCAAGTTATTACCTATGAAATTAGTCATCACGAAGACAACATCTAATAACTACATCAGTAGAGTGCAACAACCAGTGATTGCAGTTCCGAGGGTAACAACCAATGATATCAGTTCGATAAGCAACTCACTCATATTTATATCACCACACGACATCAAGACGGTGACAGAGATTTAAGTGATGACATGACAGTGAAATCTGGACATCTCCTACTCAACTGATTATTTTCAATGGTTAAGCTGCTTCCATATACAGGGTGTTTTAGTGACGATGGGGGAAACGTTTCTGACATTATTTGGAGCAAAATATTTTAATACAATTTTGCAATCGGAGTAACTTGAAATTTGCATTAACTGGAGTCGATGTTTTTAGAAATAATGTAGAAATAATGATGTACACAACTAAGTAATTGAACAGTTGACTAAAATCGGTACAATTAATAAATTGGGAGAATTAGTAACTAGAATTAGTGCTTCCGCCGGTCTGTCAAATTATTTGTCTAACTATCAGACTGAACTTGGTCCCATGAGGTAGAAACAAATTCGAAAGTGGGCAAATTACGAAAACGGCAATTACTTTACAACATGTGTTCAAATATGCCTCGATAATGTCAGAAACGATCTAGTTGAATACACAAAATCATTCGCCGTTCCAACGCACGCCACACATGATTCCACACATTGCCTTCCATGATATGCTCAGCAGCTTCAATAATTCGGCCTCGAAGCTTTTGTGCAGTGTCCACGGGCTGATTATAAACGAGTTCCTTCATATAGCCCCATACATGAAAATCAAGAGGATTCATGTCAGGAGAGCGCGGTGACCATGCTACAGGACCACCATGTCAAATCCACCGATGAGGGAAAAGCTCATCTAGGTATTCTCGAACTTGTGGTGGCGTCCCATCGTGCATGAACCACATGTCCCTTCTAGTGGCTAGTGATACATCTTCCAGCAATGTTGGCAAATCGTTTTGCAAAAAAGAGAGGTATACATCGCCATTCATAAGATCAGATGAAATGAATGGTCCTATTAAATGGTTACCAATTACTCCTGTCCACACATTAATTGTAAAACGGCGTTGAAAATTGTGCCTCTTGGTTACATGCGGGTTTTCAGTGGCCCAGTAGTTGTGATTATGAAAATTCACTACCCCATTGCGTATAAAAAGTGCCTCATTCGTGAAAAGAATTCAACGCATGAAATTGTTATCATTAATGTGGGCTTCCTCCAGCCAGTTTCAAAATTGCAGTCTAGTACCATAATCTCGCGACTACAAAGCATGAACACGTTGATAGTGGTACGGATAAAGCTGTTGCTCCCTCCATATGCGCTACAACGTTGCATTTGTAAGTCCTGTACGTCGAGCAGCCTCCCGTGTGTTTATGTTGGGGTCATTCTCAATCATATTGAGAAGCTCTTCTTCTACGTTTGCAATGTGAGGTAGTCGCACCGCGCACCTGACTCCTTGTTCAGGTAAAAGAGAGCCTGCGTCGCGTAGTCGTTGAGCTAACCTGATAAACGCATGATAATGAGGATGTCGTTCACGATTAGGAAACCGTTCCGCGTACTGATGTGCTGCCAATCGCGAGTTTGCCCGACATTCCCCGTATAACAAATGCATATCTGCGTATTCTCAAAACGTGAAATCGCTCATCGCAAACACACCAACACATACACAAACACACTTACATAAACTAATAAACTTAAAAATGAAAAGTATAAAGTATACCAAATTAACGGAAATTATGCTTCGCTCCTTACTATAACGTTAATAAGAACGTACTAAATGTATTTCATCATATCATCTGAGGCGCGACATTTTATGTGGCAATTAAGAAATAAACCGATTCTTTGAACGAGGGTTAAAGCAGGTTGAGAATTCTGTTCGTCCTCATCTATCCATTGTACGTTTTAAAAATATACGATTCTCCTCTCCCTTCGTTTTCTCAAAATTTATTCGATTAAAAAAAAAATTTATAGGAAACTTTTATTTCTTTTCACGATATCTACCATCATACCAAGTTTGGTGCACCTTCATTGAAACAGGTAGTTCAAAATTATTTATGTTACGGATGTCGTTGCAAAATGTAAACTGTGCCATACACATTTATTGTTTCAAAATGTAAACTACTTATTTAATTTGTTACGATAATGTAATATTATATGTATACATGGGTCATTTTGCAATGAGATCATAATTAATTTTGAATTAATTGGAAATGTTAACAACAAATTAATTTTGAATAAAATAAATTGTAACTTGTAACAAGTCTCTCTCTTTTCCTGGATAATATTAATTCATTGAAAGAAATGCCACTTTTGAAGGTAACATTAACTCTTCTTAAAGTTTTAAACGTCCTAACTCCGTTTAGTTTAAACATCAGAAACGGGTGGACGCGAGGGAACACCGAAAAGCAGTTGAAATAGTGTTAGAATTAACTCCAGATTTTGATTTGTGTACTATTTATAAATGAAATATCAGCGTATGTAGTAAATTTAACTTATACAAAACGATTTTTTTGAAAGTAATTCGAAATGCAACTTTTGCCTTATAGCGATTAACAGGTAAGACGATAATCATAACGAAGCGTGCGGGGTTAGTATCCAAGAGACGAAACATTTCCATTTGTGTCCTTCTAACAATGTCACGTCTTCGGTTAAGGGCCAGAATACAAATCGGCGAAAGACAATTAGACAAACACCTCATTCTTTTCCTAAGTAAAGGATGTTCGGCTTCTACATCTCTGCACAGCTTAATTAAGATAGGATTATGTGTGATAACAACGTATTTTCGACATTCGCAATAATTAATTAATTAATATAAGGTCTACATTTCAGGAAAATGAATGTATTCGTTAAACAACGTATTAGAAATTGAATAACACTCACATGAAGGCAATTATTTAGGAAAAAGCAAAATATTCTCCAGCAGGATTGATAAAGACTAGCTCACCAGCGTTATTGATTAAAGCAATAGAGAAACTTTTCTCAAATACACTCAGGTGCAACATGTTGTAGCGCAACTTCCCCACTTATTTTTGATCAATAATATCATAACGCCTCGTGGTAATGGCATATTGTCTGCTACCGCTTGTTATTATATTATATGGCTCAGATAGTGCAACAAATATGTCGAAAGTATACTAGAGATGTTGTAATCTTTAATGGGTTGTAAATTAAAACTTGGCGTAAGTTATTGTTATAGAAATTCAAAATTGGACACCATAATAGATTAAAAGTTTCCATTAATTTATTTTTAGTATCGAAAATAAATTGCTGCGTTCACCTTCCGGCTTTAATCAACAAATTTTATTATTAATTTATGCCGACCTTTTAAACAACATCGGAGCTTTTGTTTCCAAACATCGCGTATGTGTACGCGTCGCTTTCATTTCAGGAATGCAATATTAATGTGACCGGAGATTCGTCCTGATGATACGGCATCGCTGAAAAACGAGCTTTCATGAAAGCTCGCGCTCGTTGATTTTACTTTTGCACATAGCAAAACGTAAACACGCCGAAATTGAAGCACAACATGAAGACAAAAGCTTCAAATAACTAAAATTTTAAAAAACACAACGATATGAAATTTAATCCTTGGATAGACGACGGCGTTTGAACTCGTAAAAGCGTTTCAATTTTCGACGAGCAGATTGTTCGTTAAAACTTTACTGCTTCAAGGATAAAGCACTGAAATCATGCTTACTTGTGCTTAAAAAATGAAGTACTTAATACAAAACAAAGTTTTAGTAAAATGTTGCCATTGAAATGATTTATTTCTCAAACATTTGGTCCTTTTTCTATTAAGATTCTAATTCTCAAAGCAGAAAAGAGTGAAAAGAAGGAATATGAATTTTTTTTTGATGACGCAGCGCAAACCATAAAAATACATACGGGCCCCTACAGGATATTGCTAGTTATAAAGGACCTTCGCTTTAACGAAATTCTGTGTAGTAAAACCCCATATGAAGCCGAACGTGCCCCGCGCTTTATAAAATATTAGCCGAAAGTTTTACATTATGACGGTCAAACGATTACGTGTAGCCGTCGCAAAATTAATTAAAACTTTTCGTAGGTACGTCGTTGAAATTTATCGTAACGTTTATGATATCGTTGGCAAATATTTTATTTCGTAAAGGTAAATGTAATTAGTAAAATTAAACGCTGTGAGTGAGTGAGTGGGCCTCGCCCGAAATTGTATATTAATTAAAATGTTAAACGAAACTTACAGAAATTTGATTTGCAGACCTAATCCCTATTAGTTTTCATATTTATTTGACAACTTTAAAAAATCAGCAAGCAGATTATAACAAAAGTGTTTTAAACAGACGAATTTTTTATGATAAAATCAACAATGTTCCTAAGTATTTACAGGTCCAAAAACCTTCCACATTATATCGGATTTTACTTTAAAAAAAAAAACAACGTTTTTATTAAATACAAAATCCTAATTAAGCTTTGTTTCGTACATACGCTCCTTGTTGACTTTTTTATTAAAAAAAACATTTTAGCGTCTACCCCCGTTACAAAAAAAAATTAGCATCAACACATTTTAATATTTAATAACACACGAAAGAGCACGGGGAATGCTGAGCTAAATTTCTGATTTAATTACGTGCTTTACCGACTGCGTTTATAAATGAATTTGTAAATTGCTTACTTCTCTCATCAGTTAGCTCGGAAATTTCCACGCGTTCCAACCATAAACGTCTCTTTCCATCAAGACTAATGTAACGTTAGGCAGTAATACCTACAAATATAACGACACGCCGTTATTACTTCAGCAACCCCCAGCAATAAATATTAATTCGCAGACGTATTCTGCAATTATCCTCGTGAAAAGGATAAGAAAACAATTCCCTTTGTAAATCGATAGGGAAGTGGAATTGGCCGACTTTGAAATTCAACGTATGTATAGTCTCGATATCGATTGGCGAAAGAAGACAACTCGACTGTGAAAACGTTTCTCGAGTTGTTAATTTCTGATCTAAAGCGAGGAGGAACTCACTCGTCGGCGGCCTACCGCTTGGGTAAACAAATTCTAGAAAGTGTGCGTGATGATATTTATTTTCTGAGGTAACACGAATAATAGAGGAGGATCTAAATTTGTTTACCTTGCGTATTGATTTTTCTTCCTTTCTGTGTTACTTCCAGAGTAAATTGCGTTTACATTTCAAATAATGTCTCCGCAAAGACAAACGAAAAAGTTTGGAAGAACAATAATTTTAACTAATTTGAATTCAACAACTGCAGACTGAAAGTTTTAGAAATTAAATAAAATTTATTAAAATAATTGAGACCTTAGAAAACTCGCTGTTTAATCGAAAGCATTTACTTTTGATCTGGCAGCTTAATTATCTCTTTCATTTTATACAAAACTTCAGACCTTCATTATGCCAATTATATTTAAATTTGGCGCAAGATAAAACATAATCTTCTGTAGTTTTGGTAGGCACCATCCAGTTGAAAAATGATTTTTTTTATTTGGATATATTTAGAGGCATTAATTGAGCCATCAATACATACGAATTGGACCATTCCCTTGGTGGTTATAGATACATCTTAAATCTTAACACTTTTTGGAAACCTCATTCGTTTCAGGCTGGGATGCCTTATCCCTGTTTCTCATAAGTCTTTTCTATGGTCACTGATGATTATGATTTTGATTTCAAACACACCATTATTAGAAATAATACAAACACAAGTCTCCAAGTTTCCAATGGAAATGCGTTTATAGCTTGCTGCCAAATACAAAAATAGAATAAATTCCTTAACTCTATATACGAAAGTCTATTATTTTTAGTCAGTAACAATAATAAATATTATTTTAAAACTAGAAAATTATTCCTGATAATATAGCGCCGACTTGGAAACTCCCGAATTGTAATAAAACCATTGATTTTTATATTCTTGTTTACCTTTGCGCACGTAACAATAACAGAAAATCGTAAACCTGTGAAATTGGAGCACGATATATAGACAACAGACGTTTCGAATAACTTGAATTCAAAAACACAACGAAATGAAATATAAACCCCTAGACGTACGATACCTGAAATCATAAAGAATCTCAGTTTTCAACGAGAAATTGTTCATTAAGACGTTGCTGCTTGAAATAAAAATCACGTGAATTTCCTCATGTGTATTTCATTTCCTTTTAACTTTTCGTTCGTCCAATTTTTTTCACACTATCCTTATCAAGTTTTCCTAGACCATCCTTGCCTACCTTCTTAATTTTTCAATAATGAAAACCTCTCCACCTTTCTGCTTGGTTCATTCAGCCATTTTACAGTCTTTAAACTCTAGTCAAAGCTAGATTGTCCACGTCATCTACTTTTTTCATATCGAAAATTTCTTCACTATTCTGCTCAGTTTCATCAGCCCTTTTCTTCCGACTCTAAGATCTTTGAAGGGGGGGGGGGGCACAAAGTAATTGTACGAATGATACTTGCTTAGGTCTTTTACTGGTACCGTTCATTTGCTTTTAACTTTTCCTTCCTAGATCTTCCTTGCCTACGCCTTTTACTTTTCTATGTCGAGAACTGGTTCACCATTCTGCTTCGTTCCACTCGTGCACTTTACTGTCTCTAAGCCCCAATTAAATCTTCCTAGATCTTCTTTGCCCACATCCTTTACCTTTTTTAAGTCAAAAAATTTTCTTCACTATTCTGCTTGGTTCCATCAGGCTTCTTTCTTCCGTCTCTAAGTGTTTTGAGGATCATTACAGAGGGTATAGACTCATTGCAACTTCAATCTTTACGAGTGATACTTGCTTCGGTGTCATACTGGTACCGTTCATTTGCTTTTAACTTTTCGTTACTTCAATTTTCCTTGCCTACGTCTTTTATTTTTCTATGTCGAAAACTACTTCACCATTCTACTTCGTTCACTCAGGCATTTTACTGTCTTTAAGCTCCAATCAGATCTTCCTAGGTCTTCTTTGCACACGTCTCTTACCATTTTGAAGTCGAGAATTTCTTCACTATTCTGCATGGTTCCATCAGGCTTCTTTTTTCCGTCTCTAGGTTCTTTGAGAATCATTACAGAGGGTATAGAGTCAACTCTAATCTTTACAATTGATTTTGCTTCGGTTTCTTACTGGCACTGTTGATTTGCGTTTAACTTTTCGTATCTTCAATTTTTCTTCACTCTATCCCACCAAGAAAGACTTCCCAGATCTTCCTTGCCTACGTCTTTTACTTTTCTATGTCGAGAACTACATCACCATTCTGCTTGGTTCCGTTCAGGCATTTTACTGTCTCTAAGCTCCAATGAAACCTTCCTAGATCTTCTTTCCCCACGTCCTTTACTTTTTCATGTCGAAAACATCTTCGCCATTCTGCGTGGTTCCATCAGGCTTCTTTTTTCCGTCTCTAGGTTCTCTGAAGATCATTACAGAGGGTATAGAGTCATTGCAACTCCAATCTTTATGAATGATACTTGCTTCGGTCTCTTATTGGTACCGTTCATTTGCTTTTAACTTTTCGTTCCTTCAATTTTTTCACACTATCCTACCAAGACTTCCTAGATCTTCCTTGCCTACGTCTGTTACTTTTCTATGTCGACAATTACTTCACCATTCCACTTCGTTCCACTCGGGCATCTTACTGTCTTTAAGCTCCAATCAAATCTTCCTAGATCTTCTTTGCACACGTCTTTTTGAAGTCGAAAATTTCTTCAATATTCTGTTTGGTTCCATCAGGCTTTTTTCTTCCGTTTCTAAGTTCTTTGGGGATCATGACAGAGGGTATAGAGTCATTGTAACTCTAATCTTTACGAATATTTACTTCGGTCTCTTACTAGTACCGTTCATTTCCTTTTGAGTTTTCGTTTCCTCAATTTTTTCATACTAACCTTTCTAGAACTTCCTTGCATACGTCTTTTACTTTTCCATGTCGAGAACTACTTCACCATTCTGCTATGTTCCACTCGCGCATTTTACTGTCTCTAAGTTCCAACCAAATCTTCCTAGATCTTCTTTGTTCCGATTCTTTATCTTTTTCAAGTCAAAACTTCTTCACTATTCTGCTTGGTTCCAACAGGCTTCCTTCTTCCGTCTCCAAGTTCTTTGAGGATCATTACACAGGATATAGAGTGATTATAACTCTAATCTTTACGAATGATATTCAATGCGGTCTCTTACTAGTACCGTTAATTTCTTTTTAACTTTTCGTTCCCTCAATTTTTTTCACATTATCTACCAAGCTTTCCTAGATCTTCCTTCCCTACGTCCTTTACTTTTTTCCATGTCGAAAATTTCTTCATCATTATGCTTAGATCCATTAAGGCATTTTACTGTCTCTAAGCTCCTTAAAGGTATTTACAGAGTGTATAAATAAAGCAAGTGCAACCCGAATTGGGTGACCTTTTTTTTCCGCAAGGGATAACTCCAATAGGATGTTATTTTTCTCAAAAATATTACATTTTGTTCTTGTTTATAAATCTTGTGCAACATCAGTTATTATATAAAATTGTGTGAAACTGACGCAGATTAATTGAATTCGTATCGTTAATAATAACAACCGTCATAACCAAACGTGCACGCAAATTGAAATTATTATATTTCACGTTAAAACAACGTCCGCAGTAACAGTATTTAACAGAAAGATACTTCAAAGCATTGATGAATTAACTCAATAACGGGCCGGGCCTGTGGCTGCTTTGTTTTAATTAACTTAGAAGAGGAGTGACCCGAATCTACGTTTCCTAGCCCTACTGCTATTTATGTAAAATGGGTGTTCCACATTAACTTGAAGTTTACGTTGGATTCCCCAATGAAAACAGTTATGTTAAACTGGAGGTAATCAATGATTTAATAAAAATTTTTCTTGATGAAATGATGCATGGATGCAATGAGATTGGCAGGCTACGTAAGCGCCTACATGGGTTGTGGTCAATTACCTGTCACGTTAACGTCAACTTCACATAAGTTCAGCTGATAAAGCTGTTGTAACTAGTGACCGGCTTACCTGGTGGACGTCGGCGAAAGAACAACTCTTACCACAGGCTAAATAATTTACAACGTTTTACGTTTAACAGGCAGTGAATTAACGTGCGAAGCAAATTGCAACTGCGAACCCCGCTGAATAATTTAAAAGTGCTTGTTCTCTATTTCCGTTTCGCAGCGGAACGTTAAAACCTTAATTCTAACGGAATATTCAATTGCTAGAAATACGAACGGGTGCACGCTCGTAAAATGAAACTGTAGTTAAAATGCAAACACCCTTCGAACGTATTATGAAATGTTACGGTTTGCACATGTGCATTTTCAATTCTACGCTTTTAAATTTATAAAATGGCAATGAAGGTAAAACTAATATTTGCATATTTCTGACATGAACTAACATGTAAAATATAACATAAGCGTAGTTGGAGATATAACTCAACAGGGTTCTATATTTGGACCGTTATAGTTTGTAAATTGTAAAATGCTTACAAGAGCGTCCTGTATTTAAGAGGATTTACAGAATTATTAGAAAGCAAAGCAGTGTACGTGTAATTTTAGTAAATTTGTTCTTACGCATAGTAATCCAATTTTATGTTCTCCTGTTTCAGTTGAACTTAGAAATTATTGTTATTTTTACGGTTATTGAGGTTGAAACGATAAGTACCAACATTAAACCTCCACCAAGAAGACGGTGGAATGAATTGCAAGGTATTGATTCAGACTAAACAGCCAAGCCTGCGAGAGTACTTCCACTTTCAATATTGTCAATAATTTAGATTCAAATTTCCTTCTGATCCCATTCACACATTTTGCACAGAACCAGCAACACATTTAGATATTGAGATGGAGCAATATTAAGTAAGTATGAAATAATTTTGCGCCGCGGCTTATTTCTGGCACTTACAATGTTATGTAAACAATGTTTGACTTGCCGCAAACATAAACTGTGCAATGATAAATATGAGCAGTAATTGATGATTGTCATAACAACTTAATTCGCGGTTTGTGGGACGACGTTTATTTTTCTTTTTTGGTCTACTACATGAGAAATTTAAGTAAGTGTTAAATAAGTAGATGTAAGTACGCGACGTTAAACGTCAAACTGTGATTGAATCTGAATTTTTGGGACATAAACAAGGTGAGGCATATTATTCTATTTTATTCAATGAATATAATAATAGTTGGAATTTATAGCACCTTATTATATGTACCACGTAAGGGCAATCTTCCCTTGCTTTGCTCTCCGGAGACACAAACACGCAAGTATATAAATTAAATTTAATTCATGCTTTTATGTTCTCAGAGCTCGACACTAAACCTAAATTATTAAATCAGCCCAGACGTTGCCTTATACATCACGTTAATGGATACATTTTTCAGGGCTGGAATGCATAATTCATTTTCAATTTGTTTTTATGTTCCAGGCGAAACGCAGATCAACATCTAGGGCTTAGCCCAGTAATCCCGAATTTAACTTAAAGTCGTTCGGCACTCATGTGTGTTTCTGGGGTTACATTATGTACAGGCAATCTTGCCGCCTAAATATTACAAGAGAGACTAGTGGTGCCCATTACAAAGACATGAACAATACCAGAACAATAACTTCCTCGCAATTTCGTCGTAATACGGCCTTCTAAGCAGAGGGCCTATATTCGAATCTGTTCTACGTAATGCTAATACAAGAGCCATTTTGAATAAAGTATCAAATTATAACAGAGGGTAACTTGCAGACACATTAAACTCAATTTGAGCAAAGTTATTAACCGAATGCACACTTTATCTAATTAGCTTAGATAACTTAATTTAAGGAACATAACAAGTCTTTCACTTAGGCGTTAAATTCGTTATTAGCATCTTGTTTTTGATTTTGGATATAAAGTTCCACTTACTTTATCTATTCGAGGAGTTCACTGCCGTATTTTTAGAGAGGCAGAGAAGATATTTGAGCGACGAGGAGTTTATCAAATTCTCGTAAAGTGTTAAAAACGAAGCCAAAAAACTACGTATCCCTGGAACATGCGGAGATAAAGCAGTAAAAACCAAATCGATTTAAAGAGGGTTGAAGCAAATGCGGGAGTAGATGAGAATATCGGTTTTATGAAGTACAAAAGAAACATATTTCGAGAACATACGGACTGAAAATCACCTGCACACAATCAAAAAACGTTAAAGTTAACAAAATCAATAATTTAAATTAAAAGCCAAAGTTAAAAAGGGGTGCGATTTACTTAAGAGGTACGAAAGTCATAGAAAAGGTAAATTACCTCAGTTTCGTGAGATTATCATTCACAAACTTTGCAGGATTAACTGGTTATTGTTTTAACTGGTTATTGTTTAATAAAAAAAATAATAATAAAGTAACTACCATGTAATATACTATAGAATCGTTTTCGATTTCGAATCCATAAAGAATTATTAGTTGCAAATAAACTGGGTACATGTTTGATGATAAGCTTCTCGTAGCAATCTGCAGCCAAATTGATATATAAGCAACCCCAATATTGTGGTGGTGGCGGGCTGTCGTATCCGACGAGATAAATGAAAGCGTGGGACAACGAAAGTAAGGCTGCACGTTTTGCGAGGAAACAAGGATCTGCTTTGGTCCATCGAGATGAACTTTACTTCCGCGTATCTGCGTTAATTTAAACCGTGTCACTCCTGGGAATGCCTCGAAGTGATTTCGCAAAATTCGCCCCATTACTATAGCACGACGGAATGTACGTAGAAAACATCTTGATTATTAAAATACAACACTCCAGTTAATTGAAGGAATTTAATTAAGTAACAACTAATACGTGTGCAGCTGTGCATCATTTATGTCTCCCATGGTAAGATATTTCATTTCATTTTATTCCGTGGTGTTTTCGATTTTTAGAAGATTTATACACTCACCGGCACAAAAAGTGACTCATTATTACTTTTTAAAATAAATTATCTGAGGACACTTTCTGTCCATTTTTTTTCTGCTCATCGGTGAATAGGACATTTTCAATAATCGGGAGAGCCATGATCATCATGGTAACTAAACTCTCTGGTTTAAATAAATTATTGAAAGTATCTAGGCCATTGTCAATATTGTGTTGCAGTTGATTTTTTGTTTTCCAAACGTTTCCTAAAGACTTAATTTAATAATTTGTTTACATTTTGTCATTAATAAGTTGTTTTCATGGCTATTAATGCAGTGAATGCAGCAAGAGTAATTGCTTTGATTCATGATGGTCGGTCTCAACGTTACGTTGCACAAGTTCTTGGAACTTCTCAGACATGTGTCTCCAGAACGTGGAGGCGATTCTTGGAAACTGAATCTTACAATCGACGCCCTGGAACATGTCGTCAAAGATGTACAAGCGCTAGAGATGACCATTTTCTTACCCTAACGCAGGAGGAATTTGACTGCTGTTCAAGTCAGAAATCGCCTTGCAGAGGTTCGAGATGTGCATGTAAGTGACAGAACGATCAGCTTTAATGAAGCTAATTTAATGGCACATGGCCCAGAGCTTAACACACAGCAAAGACTAAGCAGACTTGCATTTGTTCGTGAACATGTTCATTGGAATACGGGGCAGTGGAGTCAAGTCCTCTTCACTGATGAGTCTCGCTTCTGCCTACGAGCGCCAGATGGTCGTGGAAGAGTGTGGAGAAGGACCGGCGAACGATATTCTTAATGTAATATTGTTTCCAGACTATTTTTCAACGGAGCTTCGATTATGGTGTGGGGCGGTATTTCTGCGAACGCACGTACAGACCTCGTTGTACTAGACAGGGGAGTTATTAACGCTCAGAGGTATATTGAAAATGTTCTTCAAGATCATGTGATACCCTTTGCCCCTTTTATTGGCGACAATTTTATGTTGATGCACGATAATGAACGGCCACATGTCGCCAGAGTTGTTAATGAATTTCTTGACGCTATTGGTGTTAACCGAATGCAGTGGCCCCCGAGAAGTCCCGACATGAATCCCATCGAACATGTCTGGGACATGTTAGGAAGGAATATTAGAGCTCGCGTGCTTGCCCCAGCTACCCTAGAAGAATTATCAATGGCGCTTCAGCAAGAATGGGATCAACCTGACTATTTAGCGATTAGGCACTTGGTGGAGTCGATGCCACAACGTATGCAGGCTGTAATACAGGCTAGCAGGGCAATACTCGATATTAATTAATTAGGAAGATTGAAATTTTGCATTTTTCTTTAAGTTACAAATTCATCAATTTTGCAGTTTTTATTACTTTTTTAAAATCTTGTTTGTTTTATTAATCCTTTACACATCCTTTTTGACCATTTTGTTTTTCGTTTTCCCACTTACACTTTTTCCTGGCTGTGGAAGCTTCATTTAGCAATGTTTTCTTCCATTTTCCAAATGTAAGAAAAACATTATGGACAAAACGTACTAAGGAACACAGATATCACGAAGGCATTGGGGGGCCAAACCTTTCAAAAAAAAATAAATAAATAACTGAAAAAAGATGGTTGGGTTGGCGGGGCCATATAATGAGGAAGCCTAAAGCAAGGCTTTTTACAAATATGAGAAGAAGAAGAGGGCGACCAAATGAAAGAGATGAAGGATTAATTTAAAAAATGAGAAGGTAAGAAGAAGGACTGACAGATACTTGCCAATCTGATGCTCCGTACATAAATGGCTTAATTTAATTTTGTGATTGAATCAAATGAGATGGGAATAGTCTATGCGACTATTAATAGTTACGTAGGGAAAACCACTGAACTATAATAGTAGTAATGCGGTGGCGAACAATCCCGCTTAATTAAGGTGGTATCCAATTCTGGATGTGGCTAACTATTGACGGCCAATTACCCGCTGACGTTGCTAATTTAATGGTAACCAAATTAGAAGAAACTGTACAAAATACAGACTAATTTTCTGAATAAATAAAGAAGGGAGGAAAATTATTAGCTAAAAAGAAATAAAGCCACCCCCAAAGCGATCGATTACAAAACAATACCGAACGTCGTAATATATACGAACATTACCAACGGGAAAACGAATATTAGCTTGGCGGTAATGTCGAAAACGAATGGAGCAATAATTTGGAACAAATTGAGTCCAACAAACTCGCAGCATAAAACAACAGCAACGCCGACGGAAATTGATATATCGTGGTATTTTCCGTTTAATGGAAGGCAATTGAAATTCAATGCATTGTAAAAAAAAAAATCAAACTGATTTTTTAACGAGTTCATTTTGCCTCTAAGTTTAATACCGTTTTTAAAAGAATAATTCCTCGAGCCTTAAATTAAATCCAATAAAGTTCCATTACGGCGCCGAAGATTACATCTCTGAAACGATTTCTCATCATAAAATTCTCATTATGTATCAGGAAGAGTGTAAAATGCAGTTGCAGTCTCGTAAAAGGATATTGAAAACGAGTTGAAAAATAATAACAAATTTACCGTCATCCATAATACCGTATTTATTAATTCCGGGGGAAATTTCGTGTTAAATTGAAAAAGCTTTTGCAGGGCGCAGCAAAAAGCATCACCAAGAGACTTCACGTACCGAAAGTCATTACACGAATTTACTTCGGCTAAAATCTCAGGCCAAAGAGAAAAAGCTTCATCCCCTCAGATGTATAAACCTTTTATTAAATCCCGCACCTGGAGGGCTGAGGTAAGTGCCTAAGTGAAAAAGCCTAATAAGTCGCTGCCTTAAATTTTTTTTCCTGTTTCATACAACTCGAGGCGAATTTTATTTCGTTACATCATCCAAATCGAAGAAGAATAAAATTATTTACGTAATTAATTAATGCCATAAATAATTTACGCACGCGGTGTAGAAATTATGATATTGCGACTTCTTGCGTATATTGTTCTCAATGCCTATTCAACCTTTCAACACAAAGACCTCTCTAGTCATTGTTACCTGGATATTACTTAATCAATAAACCAGTCTGATTCGTTTCGGCAGTAAATAATGCACAAGCTTGATGTAGCCACAGCGTGAACTTGCTGCACATATTAGGCTTTGAATTAATTTTTAAAAACTTTAATGAAAATCAATTTCGAATAAAAAAAAACATAGTAAAGTGCCAGATCAAGCGATTTCAATCTTATTATACAGGTTCGATTGTGTTACGTGTTATCTACAAAGCAATAACTCGAAATTATGCGATTCTTGTGGACAAAGAAACCTCGCAGAAATTTAGAAATGACGGTGATATCAAGGGGATTTATTTTCTGTACATACTTTGTACATAATAAAATATGCTTCAGAAGATATTCTTACCGTGTCAGAATCCCCTTGATACCTCCTGACTTATTTACATTTACTTACGGCTTTATATTATATTCTTATATTATATTTTTCAAAATGTATGATGGATTATGGTTATAATCATCAGGGGATGTTTCTTTTTTTTCAGACAATAGATGCATATTTACCTTAGATTTGCTGGCGATTAGTTTCGACGCAAAATTCACCCTACGTTTACATAATGAATCATTCCTAGTAGTGCCTTTAGCAGTTTAATTTGTTAAATGTTGTTTTGTGCCACATTTTATTAAGATTATCCTAGAATTATGTGGATGAAACTAATGAGGGGCCCGAAATAAATGCGGATTAAGCTCGTAGCAAAAAGCTTCGGGTCTGCATTGAAGACCGTTTAAAAGCAGCAGATGTGACGTGAAATTGCGTAACGCTGTAGTTGGTAATAAACGGTGCATTATATAATTTGAAAATGTAATGAAATTAACTTCGCGCTGGCATAAATTGTGAAATTAATCTTTCTTCAGTTTCTCACTCCAGCTAATATTTCGTTAAAGCAGGCAAACGGGATTATGGTAACATATTTCTTCATTAACATAACATAGGCATTATTAAAAACAAATTCAATTTGAGGAGAGAATTTAGCTACCAAACTAATAAAACAAAATAAATATAATTGAGAAAACAAGTAAAATAAATTCATAGGCAGATGTCGCTTTAAACGTTCCAAGTGTGTTCCATCGTCAGTTGTAGGAGAAGAAGTTTGTGCAAATCTCATTTTCTGGACGTACTCTCGAGATTTATTCCTTTTTCATGTATCTAGTAAGTAATATATATTGCTTAGGTTATGCTCGTTGTAAGTATGATATCTTCTCAGTTTTTGCTGCACTGTAAATATTTTCTCCGGAGATCAAAATACGGGATGATTTTTATCTGTGGGTTGTTTGAATTTAAGCGAATTTTTTCCTCGGCCATTCTCAGATTTAATTTAAAAGTCATCCGAATAATATCGGTAAATTATTGCTTTTTGTTAGCAAAAGCGCGCACGCAAACATGTAAGTAATATGTTTTTAATTACGTACTCCTACATTCCATATCAAACAATCTGGTTGTGTACTTTACGAAAACAGAATCGATGTAATCTCGCCAACTTTTCTTCCGATTATTAACAACGACGTTCGGCCGAAAAGTTTCGAGCTTCAGGCTTTAACGCGAGCGGCCCTTAACAATTTCGAGATAATCTGCACGAACATCTACAGAAACACAAACTGCGTTGCGTAATCTAATCCTTTTTGCATAATAAGCAAAAGTAAAGTCGAAGTTTTCCGCTTAAAATTATATCTTTTGCAGTATGTGTTGCGAAAGTTTCGAGAAACTCATTTATCGTAAACGCTCCGGCTTAATTAAAACCATTCGACATGCATTTAATTAATTAAACACCCTGCAAAAAAATGGACGCTTTGTGTCTGCACCGACGAAAAAATGCGGATATTTTGACAGATAAAGAATGCGAGCAAAGTCAGAGAGATTCAGAATAAACTTGACAACCGAATTAACATATTTTATTAATATTCTATAACATATCTTTGATCTTGTTTAATTGTAGGGAAATTACTTTACGATTTGCATTAATTATAATACGTTTTAATTCGCTTCTATTCCGGTAGTAACACTTAAGGTTTTTTGTATAAAATAAGGAGCGAGCGTGTTTTTGAATATTCAGTCTCTTAATCTGTAAACAATCCAGTTTCCCTTAAATTTATAAAAGGTTTACACTCAAAATATTTACATTACGTAAGTTAAATTAATTTATAAATTATATAAGACTACTGGGTGTTTTTGGAAGTGTGGCTGAAAGAGAATCCAGATACAATATGTAAAAATGGCAGATTTATTTCTCTTTTCAGTCTTAAATTTCTTAAATTTGAAATGAAAAATAATTTCATAAATTTTACTGAAATTTGGTACGCGGTACTGATATTGAACTTTTATTAGTTTTCCCATTTTTGACAATTGTGACAGTTTATCTTTAGGTGTTGAGATTACTTTTTTTTTGTTTCAAATTTAATAATTAAGTTTTTCTAAGAACTGAAGGGGTAAGTGGAAAAAGGTGGTGTCTCAAAAACCTAATTTTGATTAATTAACATTTTGCTTTAGTAGTTTTTTATCACATAACTTTTGTTGATGAAAATTTGCCACGATCTGTAATATGGCATTTTAACTTCAGATATTCAGATAGTGATAATCTAATACTATCTTATCTTCAACATTTTTTGGCAAACAACAATGATTAATGCTTTTATTTTTGAATCTAGAAAAGAAAGAATAAAGTAATCTATACACGCGCTTTAACCGCAGATAGTGATAATGTGATAGTATCTTACCTTCAACATTTTTTGGCAAATTAGAAGGATCTAGTACCATTATCTATTAGTAAAAATAATAACAACTATTTTGAAATAATGAATTTTAAAGATTTTTATGTTTGAATTTAGAAGAGAAAGGATAAAGGAGATACAAATGTGGTCATACCACTTTCATCCATTATTAAGCGAAAACTTATCACGTACTTACCATCTTCATCCATAATTAATTAGTTATTATTCAGTATTTTATCATAAAACCCACAGATTATGGTATATTATTAAATAAATCGGTATGATATGTAAATAACTCGAATTTTCCAAAAATATGACATCCGTCTTTATCCACGTACCCCTTCAATTACTGTTTCCCGTCGGGATCGGGGTAGAACATAAAAAAAAATTAAGCATTAAATTTGTCTTTGAACAAAAACAAAGTTCGAGCATATACCCGTGTACATGTAACACCAAGGTTCTGCTTTCTCGAACACTTCGAAAAACATCCTGTATAATGGTATTAAATGGTAAAAACAATTTTAAGTTGTTTGAAGTTAAATGTGAAAAGATTAAATTAGAAAAAGAAATAATGATTTTCGATTTACAAATAGAAAAATTAAAACAAAACTGTATTGATTAATAAAATACATTTTTAATTAAAATAATGTGTAGCATAATTTCTTCTAAATAATAAATTTCCTTGTTGATTTTCGTCATTCTGTACATGTAACACCAAGGTTCTGCTTTCTCGAACACTTCGAAAAACATCCTGTATAATGGTATTAAATGGTAAAAACAATTTTAAGTTGTTTGAAGTTAAATGTGAAAAGATTAAATTAGAAAAAGAAATAATGATTTTCGATTTACAAATAGAAAAATTAAAACAAAACTGTATTGATTAATAAAATACATTTTTAATTAAAATAATGTGTAGCATAATTTCTTCTAAATAATAAATTTCCTTGTTGATTTTCGTCATTCTCAATAAAATTATTCTGATCATCATCTATGCCAATGTTATTATCATCTAAAAATAAATAATATCAAACTTGATTTATTTTTAGTCAAAAGTAAATTACAATCTCTCAAAATCATTAATATATTCGTCCACAACAATGTTGTGTAAAATTGCGATAGCAATTATACAAGCAATACTACAAATAGTAGGCAAGCCTGTTTGGAAAGCACTGAAAACAGCTCTAGATTTCATTTTGAGTCTGCCAATTGCCTTTCTATGACTCCTCTTGTTCTGATATGTGCATAAATATACCGACTTTCAGCACCTTGTTGTGGATTGAGGAAAGGAGTTGTGGATTGAGAAACAGGTACGGAGTGCACGAATATTCATTATCTCCTAACAGAATACCATTGACTTCCCTTATATGTATATTATCTCAAATTTTCTTTTCAAGTTACACTCGTTCCAAATTCGAGTCATGTGTACCAAAGTGCTACTACATCTAATTTTTTACAGCAAATATTATTTCTTTATTAATATACATTCAAAGAATGAAAGCCTTTGCGACGTATGTATGTATCTCTATCTTCTCTTTCAGGACTTTTTATTTTAATGTGTGTCTAATCAAATATTACGAGTGAACTGGCTGCATCCCTATCATGTTCAACGTGTACAGCAATTGGTGGAAGCTGATTTTCAACCTAGACGTTTGTTTTGCCAGTGGTTTCTGCAACAGCAGTTTTCGCAAATTTTAGCGCCCGGATAATTTTTACGGACGAGTGCTGTTTTACACGTGGTGGTATTTTGAATTTATCATAATACGCACATTTGGAACGATGAAAATCCGCATGCGATTCGACAAACCCAATTTTAATGGCGTTTCTTCATCAATGTGTGGGCAGGCATCCTAGGGAACGTGCAGCTTGGGCCTCTTGTTTTACCTCAACTGGCCGAAATTATTTAGAATTTTTACAAAGAATATTGGGGGATGTTTTGGAGGAAAGGTCCTTAGAGCTACGGCGAAACATGTGGTTCATGCACGACGGTGTACCACCGCACGTTACCCTCGCGGTCCGAACCTATCTCAATAACCAATTTCAACGCCGATGGATAGGTAGGTACGGACCAGTGTCGTGGCCTGCTCGTAGCCCCGATATGAATCCGCTAGATTTCTTTCTGTGAAACTCTATTCGGTGCAAATCAACACAGAAGAACATTTATTACAGCGGATTCGTGCAGCAGCTCGCCGAGTATCGGAGGGTGCAGAATGTCTGGATCGGGTCCAGGAGAATTCTCGTCGTCGTGTGGACGCCTGCTTACGTGCCGGTGGAAGACATTTCGAACACCTGTTATAAGTAAATGCCTTGATGAGGAAGCGTTCATATTATTTATTCCTTTAGTCATCCAATCAATACTAATTAGTTCGTACAAATACGACATCGTTTATGGTACATATCGTAAATGCTTTTCTAGCAACTTTAATGGTTATAGTGGGCCGCTCAAGTATTAAAATGTATTTGCTAGTTAACAGCCTTGTTTACACAATTGGTTCACTTTTTTATGACATCCTAGTAGTATGAGATGACCTTATACGAAATATCGGTACGTTTTCATAAGCACAGGTCCATACTCAGTGCAAAATTTTTTATTATTTCATAAAAAATTATATCAGCAGAAATCATTTTGCAACACTTTTTTGGACTGTACATGTAACCCTCAGTTACGCCTATCACTATGGCCCCTTTAATATGATATACCCAGTACATCACACTTAATTTTATAACTGAAGTTCTTTTAAAACCATCTAATTGAATTTAAAATGGCAACTAAAATTGCGTTTAACTATTTGCTATTAAGTACTACTAGCTCTAGTTTGACTTTATGAGTAGCGCCTAGTTGCAATCGCTAATAGCGCTACTAAAATTTAGTATACGTTTATGAGAATGGCCCTACATCTTTAAATGATGATTTCATAATATAACACGAAATGTCTTTCGGGAAACAATGTATTTGGAAAAATAATGCACCCTATCATTATTAATTTAAGTTTTCCTAAAATAAATAACGTTTTATTTTCAAATCCCGCACATAGCAAAACGAGTGTGTGGCGAAACTACCCAGAGTTAGGTAAACGTGATAATTTAGAGTGTTTCTTAAATAAATAATGTCGTTTTATTACAGCGTTTCAGCTTGCAGATGCGCCTGGACCACCTAATGCCTCAAGTACATTAAGCCCTCCCTCTGCTTACATTTTGTTTGATTTAAAATTTTACGCCCGGCATTCTCTCTCTCGACACATTAAAATTACGCGCACGGCGTTATTTAGACTAATTAAAAGCCCTACCGTTGACGACTTTCTAATTTCTGCCGAGAACGTTTTTTCAAATGAATCACTTCAATAATAAATCTCGAAAACGAGTTCTCGAGAAAATATATACGGTGGTATACCTTTCATAATAGTGAAGAGTCCGTCAAAGGAAGCGCTCTTTTGGGAATGCATATTTTTTATGCATGGATATTACTCAAACATCCCCTTTTAACGTCGAACAGTGTTCTTCAAAGATTCTCCGCAAAGACCCACAGCAGCGACGTCGGCAAGTTGATGTTCTTATAAATTTTTCATAAATTCCCCTGCCCTGAACACACACTTGTCACATATTTTTATGCTTGTTTGACGCTTGCAAGCGAGCTCGGTTGTTAAAAGTCAGGATAGGTTTTTACTACAAGTTACTTATACCGAGCGATTTTTTAAATTTTTTATCAATTCTTGCCATGAAATCTGGACGGCATGTTTTAGCTTAAGTGAAAAGTACGTCACTGCACTCCTTGATGCTGGTTTACAGTAAAGCTAAGACATGTCATCCAAATTCTATGGCAAGAGTTAATAAAAAATTTTAAAATCACCTGGTATTGTATTCGATTATATAAGATTATTCACGTTCATAAAATAAAGTGGTGAAGCTTAAAGCGTTAATTAGTACTTCGTGAGATGCGCCAAGCAATTTGCGAAATATTGCTTTTATCGGCTTTCTCAGAGAGCGATTAATATAAAACTAATAGACATTTATTTTGTATTCTTTAATTGAATTTAATGCGATTGTATCTCACTCCATGCAGGTTTTGTTAAGATCGACGGAGCTTTTGGCCACCGTAACTAATTCACCTTAATAAATCCTACCTCAGAATATCAAAACTTTAAAGTGGCCCCATATTATAAGAGGTACGAATTGCCGTTCTGAAAGTACTTGAAACGCTTTCCACTTCATAACTCCTTTTAGAAGTTAATTTGTTCTAAAAGCAAACGTCCATTCTCATTTCCGTCACCCCGCCGATCTGAAGCTATCGTTCAATTTAACTTTGGAAGATATCTGGCGGCATTCTTTTCTGAAACCTTCGGAAAGATAAGGGTTTGTCTGAAGCTGATATTGCGTTTTACTTTACAGAAAGGATGACATTAAAAGAAACAAATATATTGCGCCGGCAATTGAAAATAGTTTCAAGTTATTGACGTTTTACATCATCCACGTCCTACTTTTTAGATTTATACGAAGGTATGTTCTACACTCACCGGCACAAAAAGCGACTCACTTTGAGGTTTGTGTAATTCATTGCGACAATAAATTTTTTTATATAATTTTCGTCTGATAATTGTTATTTATAGTTTTCTTGGTTGATGTATATCAAATAAGGTCAAAAATAAATAAAACAAATAAGATTTTAATAAAAGTAATAAAAACTGCAAAATTGATGAAATTGTAACTTAAAGAAAAATGCAAATCTTCCTAATTAATTAATATCGAGTATTGCCTCTGAGTGTATTTCTAACCGGATGCGTAATTGCTAGAAAATAAAAGAAGTTGATTTAAAAATAACACATCCTAATTGTACAGAAAAAGCAAAGAAACATAAATTTGTAATGTTATCAGCTTTTTAAACATCCCTCGTACATAATGAAATCGGACATTTTAAATTAAATTATTTTAGATGAAATTTGTGGTTTCTTTTACAGAAATAGAACGTTAAGCGCGTTGAGTTCATTAAACAAAAAGCTCTTCGCCTTCCTTGAAGTACTAGGTAAATTACTATTGCAGTCAAGCAACACGTCTACGATGATCTTATTTAGTGGTTAGACGTAATGTAATGGAATTGTGTTAAAGTGCTTTCAGAGATTGCCTAGGTTCCTGCGAAATTATTTGCAAGAAGTCTCAAAAAAATTCCCTGTATCAATTGAAATTGAGTGCAACTACAAAGTGCTATTTATTGTGTTTTGTTAATTTCAAAATATGCTTAAGTCCGACCTCGTTTGAAACGATTAGCATCACTCGAAAATGATTTGAAACGAAATTATTAAATTTACTTACGCTTTACAGAGACAAATCATCATACATACCTGAAACAAAGAATGCGAGATTAATTAAAGAATTCAAATTCCAAATGTAATGTTTTAGAGTGTGCTTTTCATGCTCATTTCAACAAGCGAGATGGGGTAAAAAAATGATGGAATTGAAAACGTATGTACGAGGAGATTTTGATAAATAGTAGATCAAGCTTATTTCCTCTTACTAAGAAAAGTGTTATTTTTCGACAAATATATAAATGTGAACGTCATGTTGACATTAATTTTTATTTCTTTGTATTCGTAGCAGAGAAAATTATTTGTTACTGAAAGTGTTTGTTAATTTAACATCAATATTTTCTACCTTACCTTTACGTTTGGCCGTCACCATCACGTTCGATGAGGTAGGTAAGGCCAGGGTTCAGGATCCTGAGGGTCATCAAACCGGCATCGGAGGAACGTGGAACTACCTCTGCGGCGACCTGCACACAGACAGAACAACCATACGTGAACCTCTTGAACCTGGTGAACTCTTGTAAAGTCTTTGTTGGTGATGTGCATGTTGTTTGTCTGTATGCAGGTCGGGCAGTGGCCAAACATAGCATTGTCTGTGTTCTGTGGGGTTTTACCTTCGGTGTCGTGTCCGCTTCTGTGTAAGGCTCTATACTCTATGTTAGCGCATGCATCGCGTTACCCATACTCTACGTATTTTTTTTAGTATGTGTCAATGCATTGTGTGATTTGTATTAGTACTTTGTGTGGGGGGTTTGATTAATGCAGCTTATATATATAAAGAAAAATAAAACAAAGCAAAGCGCAAAACACACAGTTAAGCAATAGAATAATATCGAAGCCAGCCAAATAAAATATACAACGCAAACACAGCTTTTAATAAGTTATTTATTAATAGACGAATTGTAAAAAAAAGATTCTTTAGTTTTAAAATCTACACTTAAATATTTATGTGGGGTTTAAAATAGAATTGAGTAAACTATCGACGCAATTGTATCCGGCGTAAACCAAGAAAAAAAGTGCAATTTCATTAAAAACTGTAACCAAAAGAGTGATGCTTCTGTGCACATTGCAGTTTTCAACTCTATGCAGAAGCACAAATACGGTTTTCATATTTTTGATGTAACAGCTGTGGTAAGTGAAAGCAAAACGACGATATCGCCACTGAAGCAAAAGCAACATTCTTCGAAGCTGTGGTTTTACGTTGAGAATAAAAATTGATGTGCAATTTCAAGCCAATTTATTTCAGTGAGTAATTTAATAACCATCTTGTTATTTATGCGATGGACATTCTTAACATAACAATCTGTATATTAAAACCTATTTTTAATACTTTCAGATATTCTCGTACTTCAATTAAATTAAACTTGTGAAAAGAAATCTCGTCTGTTGAGAAAATAAGTGACCTGAATATTTTTACTTTGGCATACAAGTTGAAACTTGAAAAACGACAGAGATAGGCCATGCTGTATTATAAAATATAAGATATAAAAGAAATCGTTCGCTTGATCACTGTACCACGTCTCTTTCGTTGTATTGTATTCTAGACACGAAGTTCACGTACAAGTAAAATCAAAGGCACACGTACCTTTTCAATTCAAAGTGAAACATGTGGTATGTCTATAAGCCGAAGACTCTCAAAAATCTTAAAAATTAAAAGCAAAATAAAAATTTTTATGGTAACAAAAAATAAAGATTAGAATTAAAAAAAAAAACTTTAATATCGGAAAGGGTTTTAAGATTTGGCTAGAACTATTTTAATATTATTTGGAATGATTTCATTAAATAAAAAAAATGTAGGAACATATTTGAAAACGTTTCTGTTAAAAAAAATATTGCGTTAGTTATTGCCAGACTTCGGTGTTTCATAAGACATTTCAGATCCGGACCTGTTTTATCTCATACGCCAGAGGTCAGTTGCACCAAGCCCTTAAGCTCAAACTTAACTTTAAGGATCACTTAGAATATGACTTACATTGCGTAAGCTAAAAATGTCACATTATAAACACTACTTAAATATAATCTCAGCTTAAATGTTTGGAGCAAATGATCATAAGTCACGCATTAATTTTTATGATTAATTTTAGCATGAGCACCGTCTACGAATGACTAATAAAACGAATTTTATTACACTTACACGGCCAATGGCGTAAAACTTTGTCGTCCAAATTAAAAAGAAAAAATTTCTGGGTTAAATTGAATTCACTTATTCATTGCTATTATTATTTACGCCATCTATGAAGGGTAAAAGGTTCCATGTTTAACAAACTATCCCTTTTAGTTTCCTCGATTTTCAACTTTCAAACTTTCTTGACAAGTTTGCGTCACAATAAATTCGGATTCCTCGAGAAACAAACGACTATTACGTTGGATTAAATCAATCTCAGAAATGAGTCACTCAATTTTATGATTAATAATAGCACGAGCACCATCTATGAACAACCAGCATAACGACTTTTGTTACAAATTATTCCTGGTTAACGAAATTTTAAAAAATCAATTCCTTGCTAGCGTTAATAGATTGTCCTTAAAGCACCATGAGCGTCATCTGTAAAGGCCTTGCAGATCGAATCTTAATATACTTATAAAATTCTAAAATAATTAAACAAAATAATATTTTTGTCACCGAAGGATCTTTGTTATCTAATATGTGTTAAATAAAATATCAAGTACGATTATAATTTATAATAAAGAGTACAACAACTTCAACAATTTTATGCTCCAAGATAAAATAAATAGCAGCACATTTGTTTCCGTCTAATTTAAAGTCACTTAGAGTCTCGTAATTACATAATAAGAGAACAATAGTACATGATAAATCTTGCATAATAACGAGAGCGGTATCTTTTGAAAGTGAAATGAGAATCAATTTATGTCACCTTCCTTTCAACAGAAAAATTTACATCCGAGAAACAGTAGATAATGTGCGTGGAATTATTTATTTGATGGCAATTTTCTTTCAACAAAAAATAATGGCGTTGATTCATTTTTCACTTCGCTCTAGAGCAGTCCACAATCTCAAAAAAAAAAAAAAAATAGAACGTGTTCTATTTCCAAACCAGCCCAAATCTCGTACAAGAAATGGGCTAGTTTCAAATGAAATTACTAAATAAAATTAATTTTCAAGTTAGGCACCCGAGGGACGAGAAAATTAATTGCATTACACCAAAGTGCATGTAGGTGAAATACGTAAATTAATTACATAGTAGTTATTAAAACGAGAGAGTCCTATCGACGTTCACTCGCCTGCGCAATTTCTGCGGTTAATTTACGAATATGGCGGACCAGGAAACTATCTGCAACGCCAGCAAATGCAAGGCAATTAGTACTTACAGAAATTAATGTTTCATTAAAGCAGCCGTAATTTTAAGCGGAACTAGGAAATTAAAAATATTAAATTTTTCTGAATTTTGTCGCAATACTCGAATCTTCCGGCTAATACTCGCTGCACGTGTTAATTTCCCTTCAACAATTCAAGAGAAGCTGGTTATTTACTAATTAATTCCTGTTTTAATTTAAAGTCCTGCAACTGTAAGGAATTACCTCGGTAGTAGTAACTAAGCTCTCAAGAATTTTGTAATGAAATGGAATGACAACTATTGCAAAATTTTCTAGCTCCCTGGATACTAATGAAATGTAAGTTTCGCAAGAGAAAATTATGTACTTTTAATTTTGGATTTTATATTGATTAGCATTTACTTACTATCTTTATTAAAGTTAACACAAAACTTCTTCGTAAATTCTGAAGGACAATTCATTTTAATGCAGGAAATAAATTGAAATGTTTTGGAATGTAATGCATTATCGAAATAACTGTAATCTGTGAAAATAAGTCCTCAGAATTATAGGTTGTCTTACAAAGTTGCAACTAAATGCTGCTAAACATTGCAAGAACTTTCCACATATGCGAAAATAATTCTGCATTATAATAGGTTTTAGAAATTTTTTTATTCGCCGTGCAAGGCGCAAATCAGTTGCAAGATTTATAACTTTCCTTCCACGCTCCAATTATTACGTACTTTTACAAGAGATTGCCTGCTAATGCTTGTGATTTAACAGCGATTTCAACGAGAATAATTTACATAGTTCTTTGATTGAAGCAAAATTATACACTTAGATACTCTTTGAAGCTCCCAATTTAACTACACAGCGTTTCAGTTTCATAATTAATAACAACTTGGAAGAGAAAGGCTGCTTTAATAAAAAAGAAAACTAAATGAAATTATGTAACTTGCAACGATTTATTTAAATGTGAATTTCATGTTTCTCCCAGTGAAGACTTGCAGGCAAATTCTATTTTTAAAATATCAATTGAAATAAGAAAGAGAAGTCCTGGCCTAAAGCAGGTCTAAACAGGATTAAATCATTAAAGATTACGTAAGCACATCATCAATCAAAATGTGCCTTTGATATTCGTATACACGTCTCATTTTCTTGGGCGTTTTCTATGTTGGTCGTTCATGATTAATTTTGTTTAAATTTATTCGTAATTTAAAAAAAAATTATTATTAATTGAATCAAATGATTAACGACGCGACGTTTAACTGAAAACAGTAAATAAGTAAATTGGAATCTCAAATGATTTATTACGAATTGTCGAAAATAGTATTTCGCCACGCTAATTTCCATAGGCCGATCAATAATTAAAAATCCTAGTTATTTATACGCGATCCCCATCATTTATTCAAGAGGACTATGCGGACACCGTGATGCTAAACCAGAATTTCAAATTAGGCCAATTAATGCAGTATAATCGAATTTCATGTGGAAACGAACAGGTAAGCTATGTAGATACACAGTTCGGAAACTTAATACAGAAATGGATTATCCGGAGTCCGGAATTTAATTCTGAAAGTAAGTACGCTCGGTTAATGAAAAAAAAAGAAGATAACTTCCTCCTAAATACTGTTCCAGGAATATTAACTTCATTATCCGGAATAATTTAAAGCACACAAAACCGGAATTTTATTTTTCAATAAACAACAGATAAATTCAGAATAAATTTTACCTCATAACGTAGTTTTGTACTCATGTATCCTAGGCGCTCCATTTTAAATAAAACAACAATAAAATGTGATTTAAAAATGAAGATATTTAAATTCTAATTCGATTCAATTCAAAACGTTTTAAACTTTTATCTTCGTGATAATGCGACAATATTAAAGGTAAAATGGAGAGGTCCCTGGCGCAAACATTGGTTGGCGCATTCGTTGGCGTGCATGTCGTTTCCAATTCAATTGAAATGAAAACACAGTCCGCAGATTAAATGAAATATGTAATCTAATGGGCAAACGCAACCGGATATCTGCCGTAAATTAATAATTCTCGTTTCCGGCGAGCGTTTTTAAGGCAATCGGTATTGACAATTCAACGCGAATAAACGTGGTACTGCTGTATGTACCGTTCATCGCACATTTAAATTAACGAAATCAATGATGATAGTTTTCCAGAAGTAATTAAGGAAAAGTCATCCCCAAAATAACAATGCGTCCCTGATTAAGAAAAAGCAGCAGATGAACGGAAATATATCGAGTTTTATGATTATTGTCAGGCGTGGACTTGGCCTTTAAACGGAATTGAATTGTCTTTTCTTTCGTCAGTATTTTTTGGACGGTCTATTCAGGAATCATCCTGCACGTACTACTGTAGATGTTTGAAAAGTTTACTCTTAACTCAAAAAAAATCTCTTGTCTTTGGTCATAGGAAGTATTATGTTCTGATTAACTGATTAAAATGAATTTAGTTCCGTTTCGCTTTTGATAAAGATATTAAAAAATTATAACTTGTAGCTTTCACGTAAAGGATCTAGCGACCCCTAAGGTAAACGTAATTTTTTTACTTGTGTCCCACCTCTTCATAGGAAATTTATAGCATTGGTGTCCTTTAATAAGAAGTTTTCCCTTATGGTATGAATTTTTAAATTGGTCTACTTGTCTTATATGAAAGTAGGGTTGGCAGAAGTAACACGCATTATATTTATACGGACGTCTTGTTGCTAATAATTAATAGTATTGTAAGTATAAATAGTAATAAAAGCATTCTTTCGAAAATGAAATTGTACTATAAAAGTTAGTTTATAGTTAGGTGTTGCTATACATAATTTGTTGGCGAATTGAGGCAAATAACAGAGGGCATTTCCAAACAGAAATTATTTCATATGAAAAAAGGGTAATGTTGCTGTCAAACCGTGCAGAGGGTAATTGGATTTCTAGCACTGTTATACTGCGATCATGATGTGGTGTGCACCCGACCGTATATATTTCTCTGGAGACATAAATTTTGTACAATTTCGAATGTAACAACCCACACAGAAGAATGCTGTTAATTTTTTAATTCTGCACTTGTAAAACATGTCGGATTTTCAATTATTCACATTTAATATATTTATCTTAATCACGATTGGAGCATATTTTGGATGTACAAAGTCGAATTTTTTCAAATGTAAATTTTCTTATGCCGCTCTAAAAGTCTAGGAACTAGTAACCTACAGAATTTTTTAACGGAAAATTCGAGTTCCTCCGTGCTACAAAATTGGTCTCCAGCACTGACATGAGAGTCTGGCTGACGAACCTGGTTGCGTGTGTAACGAGCAGGTGGTGAAATTTCCCTTCAAATAAATTAAATAAACATCAAAGATATTTCTTTTTAATTTGAATATCTATTGCCAGACCATTTTGAACTTGGAATGACCACGCAAGATTGATGTAAGGTTGTAAGGATATTCACTCACATTCATTTTATAATTTCAAGTATATTTTTACTATTTATTATACGAGGGTCGATCAATAAGTACTCGTGTTTGAAGATAGGTGGCGATGCTGAGGAAAGTTGGCATTACCATCGTATATTGTCATCTGTCAAACGACACCAAACTAAATTTCAGACTGATTCATGAGTTAGTTTTTATTTGGCAGCCAGTTGTATCACACGTGTTTCGTGTTTCTTGATAAAATGGAAAAAGAGCAATATCGATCCGTAATTCGCTTTTTATTTTTGGATGGAAAAACATGCGAAGAAATAAAAGCGAAGTTGGTTGCTGTCTATGGGGACCCTTCACCATCTATGACAACCGTCAGATATTGGTTCAACGGATTTAAACGTGGTCGTATATCAGTTTTTGATGAAGAGCGACCAGGCCGCCCGGCAGACATGGTTAGCGAGGAAATCGTTGAAAAGATCCACGACATGATTCTCGTTGATCGCTGAACTAAAGTGCGCGAAGTAGCAGAGGCCGTAGGTGTTTCGTATGGAACGGCAATCAATATTTTACACGATAAACTAAGTACGAAAAAGGTGTCGGCCCGATGGGTGACTTGTTTTATAATTACTGCACACAGGCGGTCGCTAAAATACGTGAATATGGCTTTTAACCATAGATTTCCGGTCTGAAAATAAGACGATGTAACCCCAACTTTCGATGTGGATGATGTTTGGTATGAGGGCCCATGGGAAGCTAATCACATTTTTAGATGGTTTTAGTAGTTTGCAGTGGGTAGCTGGTGTGAAATACAGGGTTGCGACTAAACAGGTTTTTTTTTGAGGTTAGGAAGATAACTTTATTTAATTATTTCTTTGAGAGAGGAAGTAGGAAAATCTAACTAGTCTTAGCAAGTTTAAAATGATCTGCCAATATGATGAGAACATTATCAATGGCAATATAAATTGAATTAAAAAAGAAATATCTTTGATTTCGTAATGCTTATTTAACCTATTCCAAGGAAAGTTTCGTTACCCGCCCCTTGGACACGCAACCGGGTTCGTCAGCCAGACTCTCACGTCAGTGACTGAGACCGATTTTAAACACGGAGAAACTTGAATTTTCCATTAAAAATTCTGATGTTTTTCAATGTTGCTAGCAATTCTGAATTAGCTGGTTCTGTCAATAAATATCATAAATCAGTCAAATTGACAATTATTACAATTTATTGAATTGAATTAAGCGATTAAAATGTATATCTTGCAATAAAACTCATTATCATTTCATTATTGAAACTGATTTCCAATCTGGACCCGTAGCAAATGGGAAATGGCGATATTCCAT
Organism: Serrognathus titanus; assembly: GCA_039766575.1. Taxonomy (NCBI): domain Eukaryota; kingdom Metazoa; phylum Arthropoda; class Insecta; order Coleoptera; family Lucanidae; genus Serrognathus; species Serrognathus titanus. The sequence continues at coordinate 6,986,800 of CM077911.1, forward strand.
TCTTGAATGCAAAGCACAGTTTTGATTTAGGTTTCCGAACAAAATTATTGAAGAAACTGTCTTGCATCAACAGTTTCGCCGAATTGTCGAGAAATTATACAGAACGGTAAGTATAATGAAGGAGAAATCAACTTGAAACTCGCAAACTGCCCAAAAAGTCGTCGAACAAGTAGGAGAGCTCGTTGCAGAAAATCCGCATTTCTCAACACATCACATTTCTGCTCAAACGAATGTGTCCCACACCACCGTTAAAAGAATTCTACACCTGCATCCATTCAAAGTGTCTGCAGTTCAAGCAACTTGCCGTGAGATCACCAACAGTCGAATGCAGCATTGCAAGATTTTCCAAGAAAATGTAAACAACGATAATGTTCTGGATCTAATGTCCGTATTCATAGTGCTTCCTTGAGGTTCCCTTCAATGTGTGAACCCTTAGAATGGGATTGTAGTAAGGCAGGTGCATTATGACAGGACCCATTCTAAGGGGTTCCATATTGAAGGAAGCATTATGAATACGGACGTAAGTTTTTTCACTTGTTTGCATTTAAGTGGTTATGTAACCAAACAAAATTACCGAACATGGTCTGTTGTTAATGTCCACAATTTTCTTGAGGCTCCTCTTGATCCTGTTAAGATAGGAATATGGTTAACTCTATCCTGACACAGAATCGTAGGGCCAGTATTCTTCCAGGATACAATCAATGGTCAACGTTATAGGGAACAATTGTTGACCTCATTTTTAGAACAGATGCATTCCGATGAATTTGAAAATAGTTACTTTCACCATGATGGAGCAACAGCTCATACCATTCGAGAAAATTTGGAATTTCTTGAAGAGTTTTTCCTTGGCTGACTTGTAATTAAGAGAACATGGCCAACAAGATCACCAGTTCTCACTCCATATTTGGCTTCCTTAAAAATGAAGTCTACAAAGAATTAATAATTTGCAAGAACTGGCGTGAAAATGCAAGGAGATAACACCGGATATATTTCAGCACAATTTTAATAATATGAAACGTCGTGTAGTTATATTATGCATACAGCAATATGGTGGCCATTTTCATCACTTGCTGTGACTTATTTTCGTTGGATTTCTTTTCAATTTCAATTCCAACTTTGAAATCACATCATCCCTTCACAATAATCACATTTTGAATTTTGATGTATACAGCCTTGGCCAAAAGTATTAGGCACCCTAAATTTTCTAATTTATCTCTGAAAATATTACTCAGAAATCTTTAGAACTTTATTATCATATAATCGGCAACAATAAATAATAATTTAAATAATGCACAGTACTTTACAGCGGTTCTAAAACATGTGGTAGATGATAGTTCGCAATTGTGGTTCCGTGAATAGGTAGTCAGTCTTGTATAAGCGCTTGTAGTAAGAACGATCTTTCCAGTATAACGTTTATTTCATTATAATTTTGAATATCGTCATTTTTGCTGTAAAAAATGTCTAAAAAAACGAACTTAGTGAGCATTTACGTTTACGAATTCAGTTCTTGCACGAATAAGGCAACACACAGACAGAAATAGTCAAAAGTATTCAACGTTCGCGTTGTGCGGTGCAATCTGCTCTGAAATGTCACGCGGATACTGGATCACATGCGAATAGAACAAGAACAGGTAAAAAGCGGATAACTTCGGACCGTGAGGATCGAAATTTAATTCTAGTCACTTAAAAATCGAAAGAAAATTTCCTCCGATCTCGCTGTCAGTTTATCCGAGGAAATCGGGAGACTGATCAGTGCCAGAACGACCAGTAGAAGACTTAATGAAGCTGGCCTGAAAGGCTGTAAAGCAAGAAAGAAGCCTTGTTTCAGAAAAAAAATAAAAAGTCTCGTTTGGAATGGACTATAAAGTACACTTTACAGAGAAGGATTGGGCAAATGTGTGGTCCGACGAATCAAATTTTGAATTCGTTTGCATCTTCTACACTTCGCCAGTAAAAAGATATACCGTATATTTAAAATCTACGTTTTTTAAATTAATTGTAAGGTATTTGGAACTCCTGGTATAGCTTACGTGAGGCGGATAATCGGTGAAGAATACCTTCCGGAATGCGGGTATCAACACTGAAACACGGGGGAAGCAGTGTAATGATCTGGGGTTGTATGAGAGCCGACAGTGTAGGCGAAATGTTTGTTTGTGAAGGTCGAATGAACTCCCACACTTACATAAACGTATTGGAAACGACATTGTGGCAATCATTTTCTAAGATGTTTGGTGATACAAATATGGAAGAAATGCTGTATCAACACCCTGCCACAAATCTGCACTTACCATGAAGTGGTTTCGAGAAAACAATATTAATCTCCTGGATTGGCCTGCAACCAACCCAACCCAACCCAACCCAACCCAACCCCATACTTAAATCCCATAGAACATTTGTCGGGGATTCTAAAGCATAACATTAGAAAGCATCCATCTAAAGCAATTTAAAAAAAATGTGTTATTGAAAGAATGGAATAATATTATCGCAGAGGAACGTCATAAACTTATAAGTACTCTGCCGAAAAGAATAGCTGCAGTGATTAAGGCTAGAGGTGGCCCAACAAAAGACTAATAAATTAATAAATTGTTACTATTTTGTACCTAGGAAATTTTATTTTACCCTACTCCAACAGATTTTCATGATATAGGAATTAATGTAAGATGCCTAATGCTTTTAGCCAAGGCTGTATGTTGGGACTGCCTTCCTTATTTTCGTAGTAAAGTGAGACTTCGTTTTTTTACAAGGGTAATACAAAGTAACTAGTTGAGAATCATGTTGTTCCACTCTTATGAAACACATTTGGATTTACTTTTACAAAAAGAACCAAAATAGAAAAGAATAATCTTCTGAGGAATAACTCATCAAAATCCTTTTATTTTTGTTAATGAAATATTAAGAGCGTTAAAAACTAAAGGAATTGTTTACTTAAGTTGTAGAGAAATATCGTACTTGATTACGTAAATGTTTCTGTTAGTTTACGTGCCATAACTACGAATTTAGAACACCTCAGACGGAAGACAATTAATCTAATTTTGTTTGTTATACTCGAAATAGTTTACGCCGAGTTTGTGTTTACAATGAGCGTTTATCTCATTGTGTACCTCTCTTCAAATTATCACAAGTATCTTTGCTTGCGCTTACTCACTTAACAAAGTATTAATACAGTCCAGTTAAGTTCGGTCCAAGTTAAATGAGAAACTTCGGAAGGGATTGTTAAGGAAGTTTCGTTGTGGAACACGTAACACATGTCCAGAATATCGTGTAATGCTGGAAAGTGCTTGCGTGTGAAATACAAATGTGAAAAATTGAAAATTGAATTAGGTAATATGGAGTACTTTATGTAGTTCAAAGTTGCCAACGTTGCGGAAATAGAAACGACGAGTTTTGTTGATCCAGGTGCATCATACATATTAAAGTATAATTCTGATAGAGGATTGCAGTTTCAATGATTGCAATCTGAAATATTCATTTCCACAGTGACCACTTCACTTTTTAATCACACTGGGTCACACATCAAATCAATTATGTGAAACAACAAAAGCACACATACACCTGTGAATACTATGACAAATGTGATTAGAATATACACTGTGCCCAACCCATCAATCAAATTAGAAATAAGTTAGTGTTTTCATAATATATTAAAAGCACGGAAGTAGAATGTGTTGCCTATTATCTAATTTTAAGTGGTCATGACTTAAAGTGGACACCCTATACAATACAGATAAATTTGCTTGTATTTAATCCCCCTTGAAACGCTTTTAAGACATGCATGCATATTTTAATTTTGAATTCAATAAATTTAAAACTGTCCTAATCAGAAAATTTATGGCGCACATTAAACGATAAAATTCCCATACAACAAGTTGGGGTACAAATCAAGTTCGAAAAGCTCTCGTAAAACCAGGTGCTCTAATTTTAGTTTTAGTGAATAGTAAACACACGAATAAGCACAGAATGGATTTTCCATAAACATGCCTACACACAGAATATGTAGTGCATGTAAACCATTGCAGCATTTCTTTACATTTTATACTCTGTTAGACACACGCGCGAGCGCGAACCTAAAGCAAAACGCTATTAAACATCTCGTACCGAAAGCTCCAATGTAAACTTTTCGCAAGCAAAATAAATATAACACATTAAAACTGGAAGCTCGAATTTCTGTTTTAATGAATAACAAATATACGAATGCTAAAAGAAATAGAATGTCAAACGGTACGAAGTTAAAAAAAAAACTGTAGCACCTCTGTAATCAAATTCTTTTTCTAAATAAAGAAGTAGATGCATTACAAATAGAAGATGTTCTTTTGTAATTAATAATTCTTCATCTTCTTCTGTTGGGGAAGGTTTGGGCAAGATGAATTTATTTTCCAACAAAATATAAAGATTAGAGCTTTTATAACTAGCATGGAATTAATTGCCGAACAACTGGCTTAATTGCGCCTGAAAGTTTGAAGTCAACAGATAGTCTCGGTATCATTTAATAACTCGAAACTGTGATGAACGTATTATGGCAAAGAGTCAAGTTGCTGCGATTGTGTAAGTTGTAATTTCTGAACCTAATTTATAGCGAAGTCAGGTGCGCTCATTTCCGTCGTATTGTGCCGACTTTATTGAAATAATATCGAGCCTTTCACGCGCTCGGAGTTCCCTCATCCCCTAAAGAGACGACCCAGTTTCGTCCTGACATTTGCCATTTTAATAGCCGCCGCGCTTTTCAGATATTCGGTTTAAACGACGGAAAATAGCTTTTAAAAACCGACCCCAAAGTAGACATTTTTAAATAATACTCGTCGATTTAATAAAAAAAAAAAAGAAAACGGAAATAAATGCTGAATACAATAAGAAAACTAATTAGGAAATAAATATGGATATTCGAATCTACAAATTTTAAAATATTCCACTGCAAAAACTGGGCAAATTAAATTGCAATCCACTCGTTTGATTGCGTTTGCAATCGCACTTGATTAAATTGTCCATCTGTATTGCATTTGATTATTAAATGCAAGGTTCGTTGGATACTGAAAATTACAATACTTTTGTGAATTGAGTGTAAAACCATATTTGTAAAATTGGCACCGAATAAGCAGCACACAATATCGTTTATTCATATTATTTTTTAATCTCTGAAATTGAAATTCATATTAATTCCTGAATAATTATTCCTTTTTTTTTAGTTCAACAAAGCATGATCAGAATAAAAACAAACTGAAACATATTAAACGATGTTAAATAACACATCATTTGATAGGTTTTTTTTCATAATCCTAAACAGTTATGAATTTTAGGGCTATACACACAAAAATTTTAGGAATTGTTATCCTCCTAATCGGTATTGAAAATTCATGAATTAGGAATTTAGAAATACAATAAAAAATGAAGATTTAAAGATGATAATAATAAATAATAATAAAAAAATAATTGAATGGATGCCCATCAAAAGTCGGACGAAGCAAAGGCTCGTGTTGGGATGTTATCAAGTTACCAACCATCTAGAAAAGATGGTCGTACTTATAGGAAAAAGAACCGACGATGTAATAAGAAAATAACTAAATGGAAACCCATAGGGAGTCGGACAAGGCAAAGACTCTAATTTAGATGACAAGATTAAGTTACAAAAAATGGGAATTTTGGAATCGGAAGTGAAATTGAAAAAATGGAGAAAATTGTTGAAGAAAACGCAAAAATAAAAGTGAATAACGAAGAAGAAATTACAAATGAACCGATCTTGCAGGGTATTTAGAAATAAATATACGAGAGGCAGTCACACGAGCTACATCAGCGCATAGATTTACTAAATAATTTGAGGCAGGTAGCATGTCCAAGAATTATCCTGGATGAAGTGATTGAATTATTAGGGATACTTCGACTTAAAGAGAATCAACTCTTATTAAATTTCATGTCAAATGAAGAAGACAAAGTTGTCTATAGACACCTAAACATTCTTGGGATAAATTGTTATTCTCTTAATCGGTGTTACAATATGGATAAAGTTATACCTGCAAAGTTGTAATGCTTAACAAATTTAGTGTTATTGATATCATTTACGATTAAACTGCGTCTAAAAATAAGGATAAGATAAATTCCAGTTTAACATCGTACAGTAAATATATTATCCATAATTCGTTAATTCAATAAGTAGGAAATAAGTTACATTCAAATTATTTTAAAAATATTTTATCTGCATTGGTAAAAGTCATTTAATCAAAAAAAGTATAGTATATTGATTTATAAGTTTACAAAATGATACACTCACCGGCACAAAAAGCGACTCATTTTGAGGTTTGTGTAATTCATTGCGACAATAAATTTTTTTATATAATTTTCGACTGATAAGTGTTATATTTATAGTTTTCTTGGTTGATAAATAAAACAAACAAGATTTTAATAATTGCAATAAAAACTGCAAAATTGATGAAATTGTAACTTAAAGAAAAATGCAAAATTTCAATCTTCCTAATTGATTAATATCGAGTATCGCCTCCGCGAGCCTGTATTACAGCCTGCATACGTTGTGGCATCGACTCTACCAAGTGCCTAATCGCTAAATTGTCAAGTTGATCCCATTCTTGCTGAAGCACCATTAATAATTCTTCTAGGGTAGCTAGGGCGGGGACGCGAGCTCTAATATTCTATGTCCCAGACATGTTCGATGGGATTCATGTCGGGACTTCTCGGGGGCCACTGCATTCGGTTAACACCAACAGCGTCAAGAAATTCATTAACAACTCTGGCGACATGTGGCCGTGCATTATCGTGTATCAACATAAAATTGTCGCCAATAAAAGGGGCAAAGAGTATCACATGACCTTGAAGAACATTTTTAATGTACCTCTGAGCGTTAACAACTCCCCTATTTATTACAACAAGGTCTGTACGTGCGTTCGCAGAAATACCGCCCCACACCATAATCGAACCTCCGTTGAAAGATAGTCTGGAAACAATATTACATTGAGTATACCGTTCGCCGGTCCTTCTCCATACTCTTTCACGACCACCTGGCGCTCGTAGGGAGAAGCGGGACTCATCAGGGAAGAGGACTTGACTCCACTGCCCCATATTCCAATGAACATGTTCACGAGCAAATTCAAGTCTGCTTATTCTATGCTGTGTGTTAAGCTCTGGATCGTGTGCAGGTCTTCTTGCACATTAAATTAGCTTCATTAAAGCGTCTTCTGATCGTTCTGTCACTTACATGCACATCTCGAATCTCTGCAAGGCGATTTCTGACTTGAACAGCAGTCAAATTCCTGTTGCAAAGAATCGTTAGGGTAAGAAAATGGTCATCTCTAGCGCTTGTACAACTTTGACGAGCTGTTCCGGGGCGTCGATTGTAAGATTTAGTTTCTAAGAATCTCCTCCACGTTTTGGAGACACATGATTGAGAAGTTCCAAGAACTTGTGCAACTTAACGTTGAGACCGACCATCCTGAATCAAAGCAATTACTCTTGCTGCATCCACTGCATTAATAGCCATGAAAACAACTTATAAATGACGAAATGTAAACCAATTATTAAATTAAGTCTTTAGGAAACGTTTGGAAAACAAAAAAATCTATTACAACACAATATTGACAATGGCGTAGATACTTTCAATAATTTATTTAAACAAGAGAATTTAGTTATCATGGTGATCATGGCTCTCCCGATTATTGAAAATGTTCTATTCATCGATGAGCAGGAATAAAATGGACGAAAAGTGTCCTCTGATAATTTATTTAAAAAAATAATAGTGAGTCGCTTTTTGTGCCGGTCAGTGTAGCTTTCCAGTGAATGAAATTTACAAGAACATGGAAATTTACTTTTCTAACGTGTAGATCATGCTATCTTTTCGTGTAGTTGACATTGTGAGAGTGTCGAAGAATAATAATATGTTATCAAGCATTTGTTGACAGAGTAACAAGACATATAAGCAAGCAAATGATTTGTAAAAAACGTTCATCTAAAATGAGTCAATCAAACGAGAATAATGAAGAAACTTTACAATTGCTGTCAGAAACAGAGTCAAGTTTATTATCTAAAAAGTCTAAAGCAAAGTACGAGAAAACTTACCAACAGTTCTGTGGCTGGAGAAATGAAAAATGTGCAAGGGGCAAATGAAGATATTCTAATTGCGTACTTTTTGAAAAGGTTTGCTTTATTTATACGATTTATTACCACTGATTTTTAAATATTCTTAGGTGAAAACTCTTAAAGCTTCAACACTATGTCAGTGTACTCGATGGTGAGAAGTACTTTACAAATAAATGAAAATGTGGATGTTTCTGCATATAAAAAATTGCCGGCTTACCTGAAGCGTCAAAAATACAGTTATGTGGCAAGAAGTCGAGAATTCTATCGATGAATAATGTGAAGGACCTTTTAGAAAAAGCTCCTGATGACAATTTTCTGATGAAGGTAGTGTTGGTAATTGCTTTGTATGGAGCTTGTCGGGCGGAAGAATTCCGTTTACTAAAAGTGGATGATGTAGAAGATTGCAGCCATATTTTGGTCATAACATTACATGACACGAAAACAAAGAAAAAACGTGTCTTTACAGTTACATTGGAAGATGGAGTAAACGGAATTGAGCTTTACAAAAAGTATATGAATTTGAAACCCAAAAATGTGGACCATCGCAGACTATTTATATTGTATACACAGAGCAAATGCACAAAGCAACCAATTGGTATAAACACCTTCTACAATTTACCAAAGAGAATTGCTGCGTACTTAGGGCTACCGGAGACGAACAGCCTCACAGCAATCTTCGATCTCTGAAACGTCAACATCAACAGTAGCAGCAAGTGAAGTTATAAATTCTAATTTGTCAGTGTCTGCGTTGCGGTCAGTTTCCTCATCTTCTGGTGTAATATTTAATAATTTAATTAATTGTTCATTTACAATTTACGCTAATAAATAAAATTAATGAAAAAAGTGTTGCTAACTGAAATCATGAAGAAAGGTGAGACTTTTCTTCACCATTTTTGATTAACAATGTGTCACTTTTCTGTCAACTACACGAAAAAAATGGTTGTCCTATGTTAGGTCACAGTTATTTATTTTTCGTCTGTTAGTAAATTCTGATGTACATATGATTGATGTTCTCATTACAAGTTATGACTAGTATTTTCCTACCAACTGCGGTGAATGCTCGATTTAGAATGTAACCGACGTTTTATTTTCGCATTAAATGTAACAGCAACAAAAAAAGTGTAAAACATACTGACATAATAACAAATGACATCATAGATAATACAAGCTTTATTTACCGGGGAATATTGGCAAGGCTTTATGAACATCGTTAACCCATTTTCTCCAGCTAAGCTTAATATTCTAGTGCAATAAGAAATTCAATTATTTTCACACAAAAGAACAAGGGATAAAAGTTGCAAGAATTAAAATACTACTTTTGAAGACAACAGTAACACTTTTTAGAGTTAAACGTCCTAACTCTATTTTAGCTGCACAAACGAATGGACTCAAGGGAACACCGAATTGAAAAAGTGTGAAGAATTAACTCCAGATTTTTATGTCCGTACGTATGAACGAGAGTATCTTCTCATTTGATTCTTATTAGAAAAAATGTAATGGTCTTTTTTATATTTAATGAAAAAATATGCAGCAGGTCATTTCTCTCTCCTTTATAAAAGTATTTCATTACCTTAGAAGCCCCGAACAAATGTAGAAAGAAGTCCATAAGGAATACAAAAGCCTTTCTCCAGTAAAAAGAGATTTAGTGACCTCTGGTGTAAGCGCGAGCAAACCATCCGAAGAAAGCCTGCTTCATTATTATCCCCGCGAATATAATATATTCAGGGAATTATTTATTTGCAGAAACGCACGAACATGTTGGAGGCTTCGCTTCTAAACAGCTTTGTTTCAAAGTTTTATCAACTAAGTACGAACGCTGAAATCATAAACAATGGATTCAATGATGTTTAGTGTAACAAGAACGCCAACTAAGAGCCATATTACATTACACGAAACATTTCAAAGGGTATTCGTTTCGAACATGACAATCACACGAAACAAAATTATTTAATTAATCTAATAAATACTGATGTTATTTTCACTAGGACTTTACAGATAAATCATCCGGCATGAAGTTTCTTATAAAAACGTTGTCAAAAAATATTAGGTCGCCAAGAAAAACAAAAACCAAAAGTAAGCTGAAAAGCGAGGCGAACGAAGAGATAACAGCTTTAGATGGCGGTGGAAAAACTAAGGTTTGTATGTAGCGAAACGTGAAAGTTTGCGACACGAGAAGGGCGGAGGAAGAGCAATAATAACGACCCTTATCATCCTGCGCGCTGACTGATAAGCGACGGAAATGATTCCGCCTGGCAAGGCATCTCGTGCTTCTGCCTTCCGAGCAATTACAATAACGTTTAAAGTTGAACGTGTAAGCTGCCTTAACGCAAAAATATTGCTGTATGATGAGCTCTTATATTTTGACACGGAAAAATCAAAAATAATAAACAATCGAGGTTCCGGAATTTATTAATTCTGAACAGGTTTAAAGTTGGGTTTCTTCTAGACGTTAGTCTCAGATCATTAAAACACAGCAACGAATTCCGACTTGGAAAACACCAGCTTCCGAAAGGAAGGAGGATGATTGATTTACCCCTTCGTGATGAAATAGTGCCTTTTTAATTTCCGGATACATAATTCTTTGTTCCCAGCCCTGAAGCAATCTTCAATAAATCACGTGCGCTGCCACCAATACACATCTTATACATAAAATTCCGAATCATTGTGAGTCTGTGGTATAAAGGGGTGGAGACATATATTGAATATTATTGATGTTTCGGCAGATTATTTCCATAAAACAAAAATACTAACACACTCTTTAAAAATAACTTACATAAATTAATACGTTTAGAAGAAGTTAATTCACAAAGAGTATCAATTTGAGATGTACTTCGTTTAATTAATAAAAAATAAAATAAATTCAGTGTATATTAAAAAGTTAATAAAAAAAGGAACCATTGCGACTTAATGCATGAGGGATCGTAAGAAAGTTTCTTAGAAGTTGGCTTGAAAAATTGAAGGAGATTTTCAAGTTTTACGTGACGTTAAAGTAAGCACCTTGTAACTTCCGCTTACATGACTTTTATAAACTAGTAAGTCTATGTATATGTGAAAACGCTCTGGCGTACCGTACTTTCAAAACTTAAACAATATCCTCCATTGAAATGTCAGATGTATTAATAATAACTTCCTGCAGAATATTATTGGGTTAACCTTTCGATGCGGTTATGCTATAGATCTACGTCAGATAGGTAATAAATTAATTTTTAATGGTCAAATGGCATGAGAAGCGTAAAAATATTCCTTGCTTTTTCTGCTTTCAATAAAATTTATGTAAGAGTAAGATTCAGTTTCTATTTTCATTTGTTCATAATCGATAAAAAGAAGGAAATAACTTAATGGTGCATTAGGAATGGTGATGTGATGAAAAACTTTCCGAGAGGTATTTTGCTGTACACACCCTTTCTACTCGGACGGCAAAGTTCAACTAAATCAGTAATGCACGATTTACTTAGCAACTAGTTCAGTATTGCAACGTGAATCATAATATAATCCTTTTTCTTTTAGATGAGTGCTAGTGATTTAACTCACTAACAAAAGACAATAAACACCCTTCATAATGCATATCCGGTTCTTTTGAATATGAAACAACACATAAAAGATATTCATTTCAATGAATGCGCGCCTGAAAAAAGTGAACACGCCGCCATGAATAAATTTTGAGCCGCTGTACATTATTTTGCAGGCACGCTCTGAATACGTATGTGAAATAAGGCCATATTATTATTTTTTTTTGAATGTGTTTTCTACGAACCCCGCCGCATTACACGAGAACATCAAGAATGAGATTCAATCTTTCTCGACGCTGAAGTATCTGAGTTCGAGATCGCTTTAGATACTTAAACGTTACCATCAATTTCTCCCAGTATATTTACGATCAAAGTGTGATATGTCACGCACTTACATCGTGTATTGTGCGCATACAATTCCAGACATGTCCAAATCAATCATGTAAAGCTTGCATTTCTAGTTCCTAGCTTTTAAGCTATCCAAAGAATAATTACTGCAATTTTGTTTGTGGAGACTTATCTAGAAGCAAAGTGACACCGAATACAAGAATACAAACCCCCTAATGGGTATCAAATGTCTACAGGCAGTAAAATCAAATTAAAGCATTAGAGCTTTTGAAACAATGCCCCCCCGGTTCGAATGGATTCACTGTGCTATAGACAGGATTAATCGGAAACACGTCAGCCCAACGTCCCGGATAATTACAAAACGCAGGCGAACGATGTTCGGTGTCACGCAATTATACAAACAAATATAAGCAGGAAACTTCGAATGTAGTTAAATAATAAATTTGATGACGCGTGCACCGAAATTAGTGACATTTAGCTTTATTCATAACTAATGACGAAACAGCTGCCGGCATAAATTGAAGAGAAACTATGGGTGGTGGCGGTAGCAAAGTAGCTGTAATTTTAGTGACGGGCCAGATATAATAATAAAAGGTGCGTGATAGAGCATCGGCATGTTTGTGCATTAATAAATCCCAGGCTTTGAATGTTTTAAGCCATAGCAAATGACGTTACGCTGTTACTTTTCATCGTTACAATTATTTACACGATGATTCTGAAATTTCATGGGCGAAAAACTGTGACTGCTAAAATTACTTATTTTAACGCACGGAACGAAATGTATGTTGTACGTGCTCGTTAGTAAATCCGTCAAAATATTATAACCATGATTACATCCGTTGCAAGTGTCACTGGTTTCCACTAATTAAATTTATATTACGTATAAACATGGAACGGGTATTTTTGGATTCATGTTTTACGAGGGTAGGCATTAATAATTCCAACTTAGTCAAAGGATCAAGATCGTTAAATCCAATGCCTCATTATCATTTAGTTTAATGGTCCCAATATGATTGGGATAACTGCTACAGTTATTATCCATGGGGTAAAAATGCATATGACGTTACCATATTCGAGCTATTGTCATCGTTTGAAGTAATCTACCAAGTCAGCTGAGAAAAAAAAACTTTGGATTTAAAAATCTTTTTCTTTCTCAACAACAAGATCGGAGACTGTAATTTCGTATTTTAATTCCGAACGACTTATTCTTATGACATTTTCTTGTAAAACAACGGCCCACATACCACTTGCAAGTGATGGTGGGTCGAGGGCCAAGGGCCCACCATCACTTGTTGAGTGAACATTAACCCATATAACCCTGAAACAATTTTTTTACAAGAATTAACTTCAAAAAAGGAAAACTTCAAGAAGGCGAATAAAATTAATAAAGAGAAAATTTTGTGCTTAGGGTTAAAGATCTACCCCATCCTTTTAAAAGGACTGTAGGTTTAAATTGTACTTTTAAAAACTGAACAACCCCTAAAAATATCTTATTGAATTAAAGTTACACTGTGATTATTTTATGATAATTATAAAGTATGGTATTGGCGAAAACATTCTTTAGGGTGCAATCCAACATCGCACTTCTGGCAACGAAAATTAGTTTTTTTATGACACGCAGCACATTTAGTCTGGCTGTCTTGGTATATTACGAGACGATCCGTTCTATCATATCGTGAGCTCTTTGGTTTTCGTGAAAGTCTTGTTTGTTTAAAACTTTGTTGGTTTCTAACAATTCTGTAGCAACGGCTGTTCTGAAACTCAGTTGGTCTAGTTTTCCGTCATTGAACCTAGGCAAGTACTACACTGAGAAAAAAGAATCTTTGTCGTTAAGAAATTTGTATCTTTGACATTTTGTATTTCAGTGGAATAAATGTTATTTCACTAAAAGATATCTTATTTATGTTAAAAAAGCTACTTGTTCGCAATAAAATAATATTTTAAGCCCAAAGAAAATATTTTATTCCAAAAGAAATATATCTTTGCTACTATTGAAAGAAATAGTTTCTTTAAATTAAAGCATATTCATTAACTACAGAGAACTATTTTTCTCAGTGTATGCATTTTGAACTGCCATGTCGACACAATGTGTCACCAAAGGGATGTACCATTTCTTACTGCAAATTTAAATGCGATATTGAGCAATATTCTGATCACTGCGATCAACGCCGCCCATGTTTTCATTATATGCCTTTATAGGCTACATGAATATGCTTCTTTTCACGTTGGGAAAATGTTTTCGCTTCATTGGGTGGAAGTATGGAGGAATACCAAATAAAAATTGAAAATGTTTCCTACTTTAATTTTTCCTCGTGAAATGAAGATATCAATTCACCTTCACTCTCCCAATTCTCATCATTTTCATTCTTTTTGGTGAAAACCTCAATGTCCATGCGCAAATGAGACCCTGGTAAGTTGTTTAGTACAACATTGTTCTCTTCCCCGGAATCTTATCTGTATTATAATCATTGGCATTTTCTGGCGGAAAAAGTACAATTTCACCTGGAATATTTGAGACGTCATCTATGTTATCCACTACCTCAAGGAGCTCATTCAGCGTGAGTAGTCTTTTCCAATGACTAAAAATGAATAGTGGGAATATTGTAAAATAGGCATGGAATGGTACACAAGTTTATGATACGAATGTAAGGAAAATCTCACAGATCACCTAATGAGAAAGGGTCCTTACAATCGACTACAAGACTAATTTTTGTAAATTGTTGTAATCATCTTGCGCATATTGTGCTTAGACCAAAGAATTTTAATTCGCACGGTCGATTTGTGAAAAAAGAAATGGCATGAGAAATTAACATTTCCATGGAAATTGTAGCGAGAAGTTAGTAAACTACTGTAAAATAAAGTCTAGTATCTCATAAACCTACCGTACTTTTAAAAGCTTAAGCTTCTAGAATGCATATCCCATGTCTTTATCGTAATTTACAATGCATTTTGGCTCAGTTATCATCCTTGGCATTTAGTACGAATGTACAATAAGGCAAATTCAAGCAAAAATTGATAGTTACATAAAACTCACCTCCAATATTGATGCTCGTTCATTTTTACTCGCAGAAATTTTTCTCATATTTAAATGTGTCCAATCTTAGTAAAATTCATATAATTCAAAACTGATCAGTGTTAGAACTAATACTACAGGTTTCTTATTATATATATATATATTATTTCTTATAAATCATAATAAATCCATTCTCTTTCACTTGTAATATCACTTTAAAAAAATAGTAACTCGGGTTCTCACGAATGTAACTTCAACAACCAAACTTCATATGACAGATAAAGAGGTGCTTTAAATAACACATCGTTTTTGTTCTTCACGACCTACTAGATTCTCAATAAATTCAGCTTTACCTTCGAACATTTTTTTAAAGACAATATATACAGGTTGATTCTTCAATAGACCGCCAAATAATCGTACAAGAATAGATATCACAGATTATAGTTAAACTGGTAAAAAAAAAATATTGCGTTTTTTAGTTCTCGAAAAACAATTAATCAAAAATTTTACCTAAATACACGATACTTCTCAGGTTAAAAACCAGCAGCTAAAGGAATTAAAATAAATACTGTCATAAATGTCTTATCGTTTTATGGCTGTTGCGGCGAGAAATCGGGCGAACTTGACCTTCAACGGAATTCAATGTAACCAGCTGAAAGAAGAGCTTTAAAATATTTACGACAATACTGATAAAGGTATGCAAATCACCTGTAGTAAATTATTTAGTAAAAATTTTATAAAATGAGGATAACAGAGGTTTGCAATTTGATCACCAAGTTTATTCCCACTAGCACTACAAACTTTGTTTCTCGTTAAGTTTGCTCGTTTGCGTTTTATTACTATTAAATTATTTATTTGTCTCAAATAGACTGTTAGTTTTTGAAAAAATAAATAAATTTCACCCGCTTTTAAGTAAGATTAATAAATGTGCAACAACAAACTGATGACTTTACAATAATGGCCGCAGATGTTTATAATTTGTGATTTTGTGATAGCTATGCCCATTCAAAACTCCACCCCTATGTATCGTTTAATGGCCTTATTCTTGTGAAGTTTAGTAATTACTTACAATCAGACGGAAGTGTACATTGGCAGAACGCAAAATGAATCGCTTTTCGATATCATAAAAAACCGATATGGTTTTGTTATACGGCGAAGCATTAAGAAATTCACGTCGCGCTCGTCGTTTGTGAATCGAAAAATTTACATTACAAGTGCCGCACACTTTTGTTTCAGTGGTGCAACAGCTGTGTGATTACGGACATTTTCGTCCTGCAAATGGTCGTGGCTTTAAGACAACTCCACGAGTCTTGGATGCTGAGATAAATATTTTAAATACTAGAAGATTGGCATATAGGGCGAAGTTTTCCAATCGACGGCTTGGAAAATTCTCTGTCAACAGGGACTGCATCCATACCATCCATACCATACGCATCATTGTGTTAGGTTTTGTCAGAGGATATTAAATAAAGTTGACCAAAACAACGAATTTTTATATGCGGTATTGTTCACCTATGAAGCTAGTTTTACTCGGGACGGTGTTCGAAACTCTCATAACACACATTTATGGAGTGACGAAAATCCACACGCTACAGCGGAATTCCATCATCAGCAGCAATTTCCGGCAAAGTTTGGGCTGGTATTGTTGCTAATTGTTTGGTCGGTTTTCACATTTTACCGCAGCATTTGAATGCCATAAATTATTTAGAATTTTTAAATAATGGTCTTGAGCTACTATTAGATGATGTGTCCTTAGCTATACGACGCGATATGTGGTATTTACACGATGGAGAACCCCCTCATGTAGCTCCTGTTGTAAGAAAGTGGTTAAACACTAATTACAATAATAGGTGGATTGGACGACCAGTGCTTTGGCACCCGCAGTCTCCAGACTTAAATTCCTGTGATTTTTTTTTGTGGGGTGGATGAAACAGCTTGCCTATTCGACCCCAGTGCATAATGTACAGGAGTTGCATGAACGCATCGAACATGCTGCTGAAGTGATTCGAAATACACCTGATGTTTTCGAACGCGTAAGGGAAAACTTGAGAAAACGGGCTATAGCTTGGCATTGATAACAATGGTCTTCAGTTTGAGCATCTGTTTTGACAGGTAAAACCGGAATTTTTAAATTATTTATCACAATTATTTTTTATTCATTTCATAGTACGACAACCACAATTTAAAGCATAAAACACTTAGCATTACGAGCATAACGCAGGGTGTTACATACTTTAAATTGTTACGGGGGTAGTGTCTTTTGTTGAAACTGATTTTAGTCGGATCTGATTTAAATATGCCCACTGGAGTAACGTTTGCAGGTCATGGTCTTCGTGCTAATAAATTAATAAATGCTCGGATGAATTTAAAAGTTTGAGGCAGGTCATTACAGCGACGTTCCCTCTATTAAATGAGTTTCACGGTTAACTTTTATAGTTTTATTGCTCTGGGTAATAAACACAATAAAACATACGAAAACACGATATCATAAAACTTACGATTGCGACGAACTCCATGCACATTGGCGTAACGTGCTTTTTGGGGTCATTTTTAATTAATTATAAATTTTGCCAAAGAATCAAACATCATTCCCATAACCTATGATTTAATTCCTTAAACTTAACACTTAATACTTTATTATCCTGCCCTGTAGTTGTTTTTTTTTTTTCATTTTTATTTTAGACTCCAAACAATTCAATAATATTTAATAATATGTAACGCGAATGTTTATTTCGAGGGTTTAGTGATGAATACCAGAATTCATAAAGCAGGCTCTATTTATTTATACATATGTCTCTGCGTTAACATGCGTTTCCTTGACCGAAAAAAGAACAGTTCCCACTTAAATTTTATTTAATATGAGAATGATTTGATTTTTTTAAAACTATAATGCTTTACGAATACTTCATTTGGAAATTCAGAGACAGAGACAAAATATCAAAATGTGTGTGTGGTTATTTCAACATCCGACAAATTCACATTAATAACCTACTCACTATCATATAGCTTTTATGTTACATTTCGACAAGCATTTATATTACATTAACCAACCCACATTTTGAACGCCCACGTTGAATACGTGGCCGCCTCATAAAAACCAGATCATCCCAACTTCACGCGCAGTCGATAATAAAATATTGATCAAAATCGGTGGGACACTTAACAAAGGAAAAGTCTGCGTATTTAATTGCATTAAAATATTTGTACACGAATAAAAAATTGCTTTTCATTTCATTAGGCAACATCTTTTTATATTCAATAACGAGAGACTGGCAACAATTTTAGCCTGAAATTAGGAACATTGTTGGAGAGGAGGGATAGAATGAGAAAATTTTTAATTAAATAAATCAGATTATAGTCAAACGACAATACCTTAAATAAGTACAAAAAAGAATGAATCTGAATCATCTATTTAGATTAGAATCGAATGAGTTAAAATTTTGTATTTAATAGTTTAATAATTGTGAGTAGTAATAGCACAACTAAAACTAAATTCAAATGTCATTACTATTGCTAAGGCGGAGATTAATCTAAAATCGATGTCCGTTAGATGCACTATTGTTTGCATGGATAAAGCAACTTGCGCACAACATCGACAATATAATAAATGGAGCAAAGACAAAGTAATTTGTTTTCGACGATGAAGAAATTTGTACTTGTTGCAGCAGCATGCCTAACCAATTAATTTCAGTATAAAGCTTAATTTTTTTAGAAGGCTAACCTAATTTCCACTAGATGAAATAATTAGGTGGAGAATATATGAATAATCAAGAACAATGATCCATTTTAAACAATTCGTTGATTTGCATACCACTGATTGGTATATTAATCCGTAATTAAAAATGTATTTTACTGGGATAATTAACTTTTTAAGTTTTGATTTTGGGGATATGATTTACAAAGTGGGGGTTGTTAAGAACCACTGGTTTCACGCCTAAAATAAAGTTACCTACTCCGTTAAATAACAAAGCCTTTCTCGCGTAAACAACGTTCATTATTCCGGAAACCACACAAAATAAGGGAGTCATTAAAAAATCCATAAATATCAAGTTCGCACAACGAAACGGGAGAATTATCTTTTCACATATTTTAACGGCTGCATAACGAGATTTCTGGCTATGGAGGTCATTATCCACGTGCGTCGTTATTAAGCCTTAATTGACCTATTAATTACACGTTAGATTAAAATACGATTGGCTTCGATATTGTGACTGCGTTTAGTTGCAACCGCACGAGTGACGTATTAATGCGGTTGAGCGGGTCGACAGTTACTGTGTTGATAAATAACGACCAATGAAACTTTGTTGCATTTATGTCTGGGCGATGAAAAATAACGGCAGCCGCGGCATAAATAATAAAGCAACTTGTAAATGATTGCGTTCAATTTTGTCAGTGTGTCTGGGTTTTGATCATAACGGTTCGGGAGACAAATAGTATAGTTTAAATTCTCTTACTGCCAGTTTTTATGAGAGAGCAATAATGATTACTTCATATATTAGGATTCTCAGTTGAATACTGAACTGCCCTGTTGTAAATCAGTTTATTACCTACTGTCAGAAAGCAATCCCTAGAGAATACTCAAGAAAATGAAATAGTTACAGTTCCCTCAATTTTCTGGAAAGTCTAACTTTTATTTACCCCGTTGCGACACATGCCTATTGTCTATTTTAAAAATGGAATACGTATTATTGAGAAAACAGCAAATTAATAAAAATTGTAAATGGATACAGCTTTATTTTAATGTCTCTAATCCAAAACATGACGTGAATTCATTTAGAAATATCCTGAATTCTTTACAGTTTCAAACGCTGCAGTGGAACGCAGATGGAAAGCGATTGGTTTCAATTCTGTTAGTGTGTTTGGTCATAACTGTTCGGGAGACAAATAATGCGGTTCAAGCGGGTCGACAGTTACAGTTTCAGGGAAGGATTTGTAAATAATTGCAAATAAAACCCACTAAATCGCGTTGCTGCGTAACAGTGAAAATGAATCCAATCACAAAAAAAAACATCAAGATTTATGTGCCTGTTAATATTTTAAACCCTACAAAAATATTGTTACCTGTTTTTACCTCAGTTGAAAAGTATTTAATGAAATAAAATACTAGGATATATACAATCAAAAGATCTAATTTTCTTCTTTATAATTAGTCATAAATCAACCTGTTACAAGCTTCCAAGTTTCACTTCTAATTTATTGTACTTAACGACAATGACCTAAAATATTGACTTACTATAAAGTGAAACTGATAACCAACATCAGGGGTTGTTCACGTTAAAACTATTTAGTTTTATATTTACCGTCAAATACAAATTTCATCTGAAAATAGATTACGTGCAATTATTTGAAACATGCAAACCTAGTTTGGGGAATTAAATACAAACTGCAGTGAAATCGTTGGGGTGAAACCACCGAGTTTGTCCTCGAATTGAAGTTTTGTTGTAAAAATAATTGACAATCTACTTTAATGGCGACATACTGAAACTTTTACAAAACGAGACATGAGCGAATTATACAGGGCAACATGCTACGTGGAATAAAATTTCCTCTTCAAAAAAAAAAAAAAATAACAACGTCTGCGTTTCAAAAATAATATCAACAATCGTATCCATTAAACAACTTTTCTCCGTCTTTATTAAAATGCAAACAAATTCGTTCGTACTTTCACTATTTATAAGTCTACATTTAAAGCAGTATTACTTTCAGCACCAGCAGCTCAATTCTCAATTGTGAACGGCTAAGCTAAGCAGCTTTATTTGTGGCTTCCCTTCGCCGTCGTATTTTGATATTTCTTGGCGGTCGTAAATATTAGAACCGAAATTCATAAGGTGTCTTAAACGTACATATAAATTATTCAACGGCGTGTTGAATATACATACAAGTTAAGATTTATGATCAAAAAAATTATAGCATAAAATAGCGAGTAGCAAAAAACATCAAACAGATGTAGTGGAAACGTAGAATTACATTTTAAAAGAATTTGACACTGCCGTCTCCCACGCAAAAATTACGCAGCTCGTCGGATAACAAATGGCCCGACTCTGATAAAGTGTCATTCCACCATTAAGCTGAATACAAATTAATTTTTCACACAGACGAATTCCACGAGGCTATCGCCGAATAATAATTCCGTCGCATTTTAAAATGAAAGTCATGTTCCATTAAAGAGAGGGATACTTGATACGTTAGTTATTTTTAGTTGCAAATAAAAATTTCTTTGAGATTCCCTCTTTAGTGTGTATGACGACTGACATGATAAAGCACGAAATCCAACGTTTAAAACGTTTAAGGAGTTTAAGAAATAAGAAAGTAATCCAAGTAGTTAGGTGTCACAAAATTCCCTTAGCAAGAAAAGATTCTGAAACAAGTTGAAGTTGATATTTTACGAGTAACGCCAAAGCAAAAGTCGTACTAACAAATGTAGAGACACGTTTTTTGCAAAAAGAAAAGAATATACAAGAAAGAACAAAATAAGAAGTGTCAGAAATGGAGGCAATTTTGATAGTTTAATCATTATGAGAATGGTTGATACTGAACTGGTGAATTAGGAAAAATGGGAAAGAGAAAAATTAGAGGACCAACAACAAAAACATTGTAAGTAAAAAGTAAATGAAGAGTGAAACAAGAAAAGATAAAGTGATTAAAGTGATTAGAAAGATGTAAAAATAAACGGGGGGACTCTTACTAGGACACCCATTCAAACCAACCATGAACCGAAGGAAGAAAGGAGAAGACCAACATAAGCAAATAAAAAAAGGCCCAGTCGCATAATGCCAGTTTAAATTTAAGTTAAAACTTAAACCCATAAATCTAAGCCGAATTTATTCTTCCTATGAGAGTTTTCACTGATCACAATTTTTAATTGCATCATCATCAATAGAACTTGAGGTACTAGATCGAAAACAGCGTTCCGATTCTCCATTCTTTTCCAATTCTTATTCATATGGATCATTTTCGAAAAAAATCTATTCTAATTTCTATTTCTTTTCAAGAATGGGAAAAGCAAGAAAGGAGGACATCTGAAATAACAATAGAATGGAGTGAACATTTTGTGAGAATGTATGAAATATAAAATGACAAGGCGCGTAATGAAGCTAGAAAACTGGGAAAGAAAAAAGTCTAGAAAACGAGGAAAGGAAGAAACGAGAACGACAAGAAGTAAATAAAAAGCGAAGTGGAAAGAGGATACAAGGTAAGAAAAAAGAAGCATAAATATTGAGGAATATCTACCAAGAAACTCAATTCCAAAGCAACTTTACACTGAAAGGTAGAAAAGGACTACTGTAAGTAATCAAATATTAGAAAGCAAAATCAAGAATCTTATATGAATTTGTAGATAATCTTCTTCTGTCTGATTGAAGCAAATAAAAGCACTTTTGAAAGTACCAATCCTGTGCTTCTTTAATCTGAATTAAACCTAAGAAAGATCTACTTTTCTGAATGGAAAGAATACTGATGGTTTTTCACTGACTACAATATAATGAATTCTAAAACTTTATTTTTTATTTAATAATAATAATAATAATAAATGGACTTTATTTAAACATATACCCTTAGAGAAGTACACTTATAGAAGACATTTATAGGCGAAGTTCAGTTCAGTGCCTGTTCTTCCACTTAACCTATACTGCAATATAGAATTAGCAACTTACAGCCGAAAACATTATACATAATTTATAACAAAGCTAACGAAAGAAAAATAATGAAAGTAAATACAGTTAATAAATAGTTGAGTAATAATTAGTAATAAGTTGAGCAATGATCAATGAGGCAGATTCGTCTGAAATTGACGATTTAGTAGAAATTGTTTAAATTTAGTTTTGAATTTATACTTTGGCAATGACTTTAGATCCGGTGGCAACATATTATACACAGATGCAACATTATAAGAATAGGATCGTTCAAATAGACTGGTTTTGTGCAAAGGTGGGGTAATCACATTTTTGTTCCTAATGTTTATATTGTGTATATCAGATCTAAATCGTATTTTGTTATACAAGTATGCAGGTGTTTCCGTACGCACAATGTTCATAAACAAACAGGCGGAATGTAATAGGCGACGATTCGCCATGTTCAACCATCGAATTTCTTGTAACACGTGGGATACATGTTCTCGTTTTCGTATACCTGAAATCAACCTTAAACAAGAGTTCTGCATTCTTTGTATACGCTTAGCTGAAGCTGCGTCTAAACAAGGGCCATATACAGAATCGGCAAACGAAAAATGAGATAACACTAGTAAATCACACAGGTGAATTTTTAATTTTTTACTTAAAATTGATCTATTGGAGTATATTAGTTTTAAATTCGTAAATGCTTTAGCAACACACACATTTATATGTTTGTAAAATCGCAAATTTACATCCAAATGCAAACCAAGATTTTTGGAAGACGTTACACAGGCTATATGTACATTATCAATTGTAATTTTCAATTTAGAAAGAAGAAGAGAACATTGCAATGGTTTACCTAGTAACATAACTACAGTTTTTTGGGAGTTTAAGACCAAATTATGATTTCTGGAGGCAATAACAAGTTCATTAATGTCATGGTTAATATAATCATTAGCATCATCTATCTTATTAAGTGCAAACGAATAATATAGCTGGGTATCATCAGCATAATAATGTGCGGAAAGATGTTTTAGACAGGATCCTAATCTACAGGTGTATATTGTAAATAGAAGGGGTCCCAAAATAGAGCCTTGTGGCACTCCAGAAAGCAAACTTCTAGGCGAAGAATATATGTTGTTTAATGTTACTACTTGGGACCTGCCAGAGAGATAATGACGCATCAATGAACATGCTTTTGATGAAAAGCCAATATAATGCAAAATGCTTAAAAGTAATGTATGATTCAAAGTATCAAAGGCTCTAGAATAATCCAAGAGTATAAGCGCTGTTAAACAATTTTGATCTGCCTGAGCCAGAATATCATCAACTATTTGTAATAATGCGGTTGTGCAGCTATGATTCGAACGAAATCCCGATTGATTATATGGAAGAATATTGTACGCGTTTAAATGATTTGTAATTTGGTTAAACATAATTCTCTCTAAAACTTTAGACAAAGTAGGAAGTATACTGATCGGTCTCAAATCTTTTAATTCGGTAGGATTAGATTTCTTTGGTACGGGAGTAATATAAGCTAGTTTCCAGCAATTAGGAAATACACAGTTATTCAAACAAAAATTGATAATATATGTTATATACGGAATTACGTATGGACAGCAGTAAGCTAACATTTTCAGATTAATGGAATCTGCACCCATAGCATTAGTCGTAATTGACAGTAATATTTTGCTGACTTCATTTTCATCAGTTGCTGAAAAATTAAAGTTTGTAGGAAAGTTAAAAAATGAATTTCTGTTATAAAAATCAAGTGTAGCAGGATCAACAGATACAGTAGAAGGAACGGTGTCAACAAAAAAATTATTAATACTATCAGGATCCATCTCAGGAACTTGATTATGATTATCTTTAGTACAAATATTTAGAGTTTTTAGATCTTTCCATAACATTTTAGTATTATTACTTCCGAGTCTAAATGTTGCATATGCTTTTTTTTCAGCTTTCACCGCAGAGTTAGTTAAGTTTCGTAAACTTTTGTAGTAATCAAAATCGCTACCAGTTTTTGTTTGTTTATACCGACTATACGCTTTATCCCTAAGCATCATCATGTATCGTAAGTTTTCAGTTAGCCATGGAGCTCTGGCTTTAGTTATTCTGGCAGACTTCAATGGAGCATGCAAATTATATAAATGAATAATTATATCATTAAGGTAAGTTACCATTTCATCAACATTATCAAAATTGTAAATTTCATCTAAGGGCGATAATTGTAAGTCGACTCTGAACGATTGTAAGTCGAAACTTCTAAAGTTTCTGTAAGTTTTAATTTTAGCAGCTGTAGTAGACAATTGATTAAATAGAACACATGATACTATTTCATGATCAGTAGAAAGAGGAGATGAAAAAACTTCTGGGTCATGTATATCCTGCGTATTACTACATATAATAAGGTCAATGAGAGTATTAGTATTTAAAGCTAATCTTGTTGGTTCTGTTATAAGTTGGTACAATCCATAAGATTCCAGCAAAGAAAGAAATTTACCTGTATTATTATTATCAAATTGCAGCATGTTAACATTAAAATCACCGGTACATAATAATTCATCACATTCACATAAAAGGGAGGAAACTGTATTCTCAAATGAGTCAAAAAATAAATCAATACTAAGTCCCGGAGGACGATATATAACGCCTATATAATATTTTTTATTAACAAATTTTATATTTATCCACAACTGTTCCAGAGAGTCACTGGAAATTATATCAACACATGCATACCTGATAAATGTCCTGACATAGAACGCAACACCTCCACCTCTGCCATCCCGATCACGCCTCAATAAATTGTAACCAGGAATATTAATTTTCTGATTCAAATTATCAGGATTCAGCCATGTTTCAGTTAGGGCTACGATGTCAAAATCAGAAGCAAGCACATAATCTTTAAAGTCAGAAAAACCTGCCAACAATGATCTTATATTAATATGGACAAATTTTATTTTCATTGCTCAATTTTGAAATAAATATGGACCTATAGAGTACATATAATTATTACAAAAAAAAATTTTTTTCATTCTACCTTACAAAAATTATGATAAAAATTTAATATTTATCTACAATAATAATATATTAACAAAAGTAAAAAAAAAAAAAAATTTGTCTATAAAATTACGTTTCAGGAAATGAGTAAAACAGAAAGAATATTCTTATACTAGACGCTGTTACACATATGCGATATCAGTGCGAGAATACCTGAACACTACGTTTAAGAATTTACTAATGAAATTAAATTTCAAAATTTAAACGGACCATTTTGGAAACGAGCCGTACACGAGACGCTTTTTGTTACTTTTAGGATGTTGCTTTTAATACACTAACGAAGCCAGATTGTCTTCAATTATTTTTTGGCAATCAAAGACCCAATACCCAATACAATCTTGGAAATATTATTAAAATACTTTAATTGAAAGTAATTATCATTATTCTTAAGTTGGACCTATTCTTATGTTATTTTAATCTCACTTGGATTTCGTTTAAAACACAATTCCTTCATTACTTGTAATATACCGACGTAAGTAAATTTCCTGCATTATTTTGTAGAATTTATAATTAATAATTAACGAATTCAGGACAATAATCTGGTGCAGCCTTTGAAAAGCCAAGAAGCAGGCTGAAAATATATTCTAATAATTGCACTTTAAAGTGAAACAGATGTGCAGTAACATAAATACTCTAATTTGCCAAAAGTCATTAAGTTTCTACGTAAATGCGTCCGCACTGTGAATTTTAGTTTAGTTCAAAAATCAGATACTGTAACCGTATGTCTTTATTTGTTTTTAATTTCAGAATCTTTCGATTGAATATTTTTTTCGAAAAGAAATGACTCGTACGTCCAAATGATGGGTCTATAAATGGAAATTAGAAAATTTTGGCATTGAAAAACAAGCAAAATGTTTTGAGTCAACGGTTAAAAGCCTCATTCTGCATTACACGAAAACATAAAAACTCCAGTAATTTCATCAGCACAATGCATTTCGCCAGGTTTTATAGCCGCTACAAAACAAGGCTTCGAAATTTATTATATTTTCTCCGCCAAATGAATTTTCTGCATCCGAATTTAAAATCATTTTTAAGCCTACATACAGATTACACCGAAAAATAACGAACAACAAACCTCAATTTACAGAGAGTAGGATTTGAGTAGGCTCGTAACGTTGAGAAAATACGGTGACTGGTTAAAACGAAAAAAAAAAAACAGTTTAACTGAAACGCGAGTACCATAAACAAAGTTATTTTAGTTGTAAATGTTTAGTGCACAGGATGATCTTTGACAACACGCCAAAATCGAATTAGTCAAATCTAAATCGTGCGGCCTTCAATTATTGCCGACGATGAAAACCGCTGAAATATTTTCAGGCCGTCCTACACGATACTAAGTAGAACAAAATTATTTTTAATATTGTTTCAAATGATCGTTACATCCTGTTTATTTCAATGATGTCAAATTCTAATTATTTATTTACTACAAGATTATTCTTGTAAAATAATTACTTACGTAAATCAATGGTCTCATACATCATTTAAATAGTAAACACAACGGTTATGAATGAAAGTATAAGTAATCCACCAAACTAATTCGATTTCGTGTGTATTTGGTATAACATTCCCCTGAAATAGACGTTTAAAAATCTAAATTTATTTCTCTCTACAAAAGCGATGGCTGACACTGCGCGGAAAATCTCATATTTCAGCTTTCGGACGTTTAATTCTCAATGTGCACATTCGTTTTCCTGTGATAACATTTTGGATATTTTTAACCACTAATATTAAACGTTTGTCAGCGATGAAATATTGATGGGCCAACGTACCCAGTGAATTTATGCAATGCAATGCACGCCTACAGTTTATTTGGCTCGGAAATATCACTCGTCACTGAAGTAACTTTCGATTAAAAAAATCTAGGTTCGAGTTTTATTTATTTCAATAAATAACTAAGACATTAGTGCTTCTATTACAATCGCCTGAAATCTAATCACATTGTCATGAATTCGAATTCCAATATAATTATATATAGTTCTATTAAATTATTTTGGAAGCCAGAAAACGCAACTGTAGATTGTATAGTTGAACAATTGAATAAGTCTCATATACTGTAACTACACATATAAAATTTTTTGAGATAAATCGGTGTTACATATGGGTAAAGTTTTACTTGAAATAAAATAAGTATTAAAAGAAAAGATGAAATAATTTTACTCCATCAAGAATAAGTTCAACACTGTTCAGTAAACATACGAGGGTAAAGCTGAATTTATTGAGAATAAGAAAATCTAGTAGGCCATGAAAAACAAAACAGGGTGTTATTCAGAGCACCTCTTTATCTGTCATATGAAGTTTAGTTCTTGAAGTTACATTCGTTAGAACCCAAGTTACTAATTTTTTAAAGTGATATTACAAGTAAAAAAATGGAATTCACTAGAGAGCATTTTCGAATCATGATTTATTACGATTTTAAAAAAGGTTTAAGCGCTTATGAGTGTAAAAATAGTTTAAATTCGGCTTTTAGTGAACAAACACCTTCCTTTAGCTACAATTTACCGATGGTATAAGGAATTTGAACACGAAAGAAATTCTGTACAGCATCAAAAAGGAGCACGGCGTCCTCCTATGGCAATTATCGACAAAAACATTGCTGCTGTTAAAAAATTAATTGAAGAGAACAATAAAGCCACTTATGCAGTAATAGAGCATCAACTCAAGATTGGATCCTCAGCTGTTAGAACAATCGTACACAATCACCTGCATTTAAAGAAAAATGGCTGGCTATTTTGTGTCGCATCACCTTTCTGACTTCCAAAAAGCAGAGCGCTTAAGAATTTGCCATGAAGCTTTAAATTTCTTAAATCATGGCGGACACCATTTTTTTCCAAAATAGTGACAGGTGACGAAACTCACATTCCCTTTTTCCACGTACCTACCCGCCAAGAGAGTCGTGTATGGATTCACGAAGATCAGGAAACTCCAACAATTACCAAAAAGCAGCGAGCTATGAAAAAGTTATGTAATGTATGCGGTATTCTTCAGAAGTACTGGCCTAGTAAAGGCAATTAAGTTAGTTGGATAAAAGGCAGGTAAATGATACCCTGAAAAATGTTTGCCTGAAGTGTTGGGTAGAGTTCCAGATAAGGGAATTATGCTGCACCATGATAATGCATCGTCCCATATGGCAGCTTTAACTTTCCAGTTCTTGGATGAAAAAAAAATGCTGGGAAGTATTTTACAAACAAATTCTGCATATAAAAAATTGTTGGCTTACCTGAAACGTCAAAATGACGGTTATGTGACAAAAAAATCGAGAATTCTATCGATAGATAACGTGAAGGAGTTTTTAGAAAAAGCTCCCGATGAGTTTTCTGCTTATGAAGATAGTATTGATAATTGCTTTGCATGGAGCATGTTGGGCGGAAGAATTACGTTTACTAAAGGTGGATGATCTAGAAGATTGCGGCCATATTTTGGTCATAACATTACATGACACGAAAACAAAGAAAAAGCGAGTCTTTACAGTTACTTGGGAAGATGGAATAAACGGAATTGAGCTTTACAAAAAGACTCTAAAATGTGGACCATCGTAGACTATTTATATTTTATAGGCAGGGCAAGTGCACAAAGCAACCAATTGGTATAAACACCTTCTACAATTTACCAAACAAAACTGCTGCGTACTTAGGGCTACCGGAGCCGAACAGCTTCACAGGCCATTTGTTGCCGAAGGACATCAGCGACCTTTTTGACCGACAGTGGAGCTGACATCCAAGTTTTGAAGAGACACGGCGGCTGGCGTAGTAGTGCTGTTGCAGAAGCCTACGTCGAAGATAGTATCGAAAATAAAGTAAAAATTTCAAAGAAATTTTTTTGTAATTCGACTGAAAAGCAATCTTCGACCTCTGAAACGTCAACATCAACACTAGCAGCAGGTGAAGTAATAAATTCTAATTTGTCAGTGTCTGCGTTGCGGTCAGTTTCATCATCTTCTGGTGTAATATTTAATAATTTAACAAATTGTTCATTTACAATTTACGCTAATAAATAAAATGAATAAAAAAAAATGTTGCTAACTGAAATCGTGAAGAAAAGTTTTGCTAACGAAAAAAGTTCCACTTTTCTTCACGATTTTTATTAAATCGTGTCATTTTTCTGTTAACTACAAGAAAAAGTACCTACTTTTTTGTTTGTTTATTTAACATTCATCAATTGACTTACTTACAAAAGCTCTATTTCTTGCAAAGTAAACGCTACTTCAATGATCTGGCGACGGTTATTTTTGGTCTCTTTTATGTAAACATCTTGTTTGCTTTTGTATACAGTGCCTAAAGGATAAATTCTATAGAATGGTTCAGAAAAATGTTACAGAACAATGCTCAGACTCGACGATATTTATTTTTAAATCATCATTGAAAGACATAATTTTCAATTACTAAGTGCTAGTAACCCCAACTTTAAAAATTCAAATAGTAAGGTACTTAATAGAACTTTTTACTCTGAAAACAATAAATAAAACTTTTTCAAAGTCGGTTGATGAAACAACGAGATATTGAACAAAAATATATTGAAAAGAAAGTGACAACATTCGAGCAGGCGCTGATAGGGCTCTAGCTAAGTGCAATTGCAAGTTGTTTGTTATTAAATATGAAATGGAGTTTATTTACATTACATTGGAGTATGTGTTACTTGTTTGACAATTGGGTAGAAGAAATGAGACTTACTGAAGCCGAAAGAATCGAAATTTTAATCATGATTGGGTTTGGAGACCTATGAAGAAGTTCGCATTTTGTTCAATGAAACTCACTCTCAATCAACGGTAAGCCGAATTAAGAACAAATTTCGCGATCTTAGACATGTACGAGACGCCCAGACGTCCATCGGCATTAGATAAAGACAAACAATTGGATGACACGCTAATGGTGCAGGAAAATCAACATTCAACCTTCATGGAAGTCGTTTCACATCTTAATACGTCAAACAATGCAATTTACAGACTTCTTCATAAGAAAAAGTTTTATCCCTACAAAGTGCACTTGATCCGAGACCTGTCCGATGATGATTTTGATCGAACGCAATTTTGCGAGACAATGATGGAACTCTAATATAAATCCTGGATTCATTAGAAGTATTCTGATGAGGCAACATTTTGCTTAAATAGTACCGTTAGTAAGCAAAATTGTCGTTATTGGACGGTTGAAAATACGCATTGAATGATGGAGGCGAATACACAATATTCCCAATAGGATAACGAGTAGGCTGGGATAGTGGGTAATCGAATTATTGGATCATACTTTTTTTGTTAGAACGCTGGACAGTATCTGGACTTCCTCCAATTTAAATTAATTCGTGCTTTAGCAGTACTGTTTCCTGCTGCAAAAGATCCTGATTCACCCGATCCCAGAACTTGGTTAAAGCAAGATGGTGCGTCTCCTCAATATGCACGTCCAGTACGGGAATATCTCGACCAAATATTTCCTAATCGATGAATTGGTAGATGAGGACCTATTGAATGGCCGGCAAGATCTTCGAATTTAACCCCTTTGCAAATTCATTTTAAAGAACCTCCGAACATTGAGGAGTTAAAGCAGATAATTCGATAAGAAATTCGTTCAATCACCTCTGAAATGCTAGACAAAATTCAACAAGCGTTTGTCTGTACATTACGACATCGCTTCACTGTGAACGGGACAGCAATTTAATTTAATTTTAATATTGTTTTATTTAAAAAATATTTTTTTAAGTTTGATGTTTTGTTTTTTGAATACTTTTTCAGTAATTTATCAACCATTTTACAGTATTTATGCGTTACTTTCGGAAAATACTCTATAATAAGAAAACGTTTCTTTTAATTTAAAATAATTAGTTTTAAGCCGCATGCTATACGTGGTTTACGTACTAACTTTTCGTAATTAAAATTTTAGTTTCACATTAACTTTACCTGCATGAAGTACAGAACGAATTGCTCGAGGAAAACTGTAAAATGAATTTAATTTGTGCAGAACGATCACAACGGCGTAAAATGTTAGCAAAGGCAACACTCGCTGCAGCGCAAAACAATTTGATTAATGCATTTTGCTTTATGCCCCCGATGTTCTTGCTTTTACATAATTACCGCAATTGTTAATTTAGTATTACATAATTTATTAGCGGACTCGAAATTAGCGGCAACCTAAAAAAAAGAGACCGAAATGTAATAAATCTGATGGAAATTAACACCGCCCGCGCGCAATTAATATTAAAACAGAAGCAATTCGGTCGGAATTAGCGGCATAAACAATTAGGGATTTATTTGCTTAAAACGTAGAAATTAATCGCAACCGCAAACCGATACTGCGGATGTTAATTAATGGCAAGTTTCTAGCAGCTTACCATTTAAAAATCGATTACAGCGAGCGGAATGACGATACTTTTCAGCGTTGTCAAAACAAACCTACGATTTTATGTGATGTAAGATGATATTCAGCATTAGTGCACGCAAGAATCGTTAGAGATGAACCTAATGGAACATCAAAAGTGCATGATTCAATTAGTGAAATACGACAGATTTCAAATTGCACAACATCTATCAAACGTCGAAAGAATACTTTGGCTGTCGCTGAAGTTTGTTATTACAACTGCCGCAATTACGACGTATTACAAAAATAACATGACTAGTGTTTACATAATAAACTGAAAAGTATAGAATGCAAACTTCAACAGCTCTTCTCTCCACCATACATATTTAATAACATTTTCGAATTTACATTATACGCCAGCCTCTAAATAATCAATAAATCATTGGTTTCCTGATATTATTTTAAAATTTACAAAATATAAATGGTGTTTATTAATTAAGATTCACACAGTTGAAAATATCCAGTTTTAAAAGGAAAAGAAGTCCTCGAAAAGTATAAACAACGACATAAAGAAGACTTACTTCTTAGATGAAAGCTCCGAAATGCATTGCAAATGAACCTTCGCAAAGTCTTGCAAATATATATCTGAAAGGAAGCTTGGCTTGACCTTTAGTCTTGCTCTAAAAGAAGATATGTAAAATATGAACTGCGCAAAGTTAATAAATATTTAAAATTTCAAAAAGAATTCATACTTTATAGTCGAATATTTTCGTTGCGGACAAAATGAAGCTAACAAAATTCGGTTTATTTCGTAGATAACGTGGTTTAAACTAGATATCCCATTACAAGGACGTGTTGCTCCAATGAGTATGAATCGAAACAAAAATGCATCTCCACGAAATAAGAGCACGGAAATGATGCTTTATATTCACCGCATTCGTGTAGGAAGAATAACGAATTACACATCAGAGGAATGTGGGCTGTAGCCATTCTACGTGGGAAAAATAAAACATGCTATTTCTACTCGATAACGCTGGGGGAATATTGAAAAGTTTCATAGCCCCTTTTAAATGCACTCTATAGTTGAAGAGCGACCGTTGTTTCGTACAAATATACGCAGATAAATGGCGACAGAAAAAACAAGCGATTCTTGCAGCTTCATTCTGTTTTATGTTACGTTTTATATTCCTACAAACAACTGTATAGCATTGTATCAAATAACTTTACAGGGTAGCACTAAATGAAAAGATATTACAAAGAAAACATAATAATTTCGATGTTCAGCTGATTTCCATATAATTCAAAGGTTATTATTACCCGAATTTAAGGTCTTGTATACTTATTATTAATACAAAATAATTTAAGGAAACGTTAGTTTTAAATATAAAAACAAATACAAATTTGCCCCCGATGAGTCTGTCTGTTCAATAACATTGAAACAGAAAAAAATTATACCTGAAATTCGTGACAAAAGTTTTTTATATTATGGACTTTCATTGACAAAGTCAATACAATTAATTATGAATAAACAAAACTCTGTTTGATTGTAAATAATAAACGAAGTTTTGTTTATTTATGCCTGAAAACGTGTTCCATTGTAACAATTCAATTTATCAATATATTAGATAATTACTTCACATAATAACTAACTCTGTCCGTTATAATAAAAATACTAAAGCATTAACCAAATAACTGTTGGAAGAAAAACTCGCCCTCTTTGTTTCTCTGGCATAAGCAAAACAATAGTAACATAAATATTTGGAATGAAGCCTTGCAAATGTGCGTACCTATTTCCATACCGTTCTCTTTGAAACGGTATAGTTTTTCAAAAATAACATTAAACAGTAAAATCTTGTCAAATGTATTTCTCAAGAAAACGGATTAGCTTTACAAACACACGGCCCGTCTAAAAATAAAAGTGTGAGATCTGGCGCCTACATTTTTGGATAACACGGATGCCAATAACTTTAGCGAAGCTAGTCTTTTATTTAGTAACAGGAAGTGCGAGAAAAATCCCATATCGAATGGCGCTGCAAATTCTTTTTCAATTTACTGCGCACAATTTAAATTATTCAAGAAATTGAACCAAATCTTGTTTTAAAACTTTCCGAATCCGATCTCTGGTTATAATTAAAGGCACGTTATGATCTTAAGAGATGCATTTGTTGGTACAATATACGTGAAATTAAAAATCAACAAACCCTTCAAGTAATAGTGTGAAGCGAACATGTTTCCTTCCACATAAACGCTTTATGTTGAGCGGTACTTCTCATGATCAAAGGCGGGATTAATTAAGTTCGTAATGCCATTAGTACACAAAACTCATTATATTGGAGTAATTAATGTGTGTTGTCGATTCAAGTTGAACATCATCTTCATCTTAAAGAAACTACTCGAAAGAAAAACATTTAACGAAATTTAATTTGGGAAAATTAAAACGTCAAAAATTTTCCACTCGTTTAATCTGATCGTTATAGAATTTTGATTGAAGAAAATCCTTCATTTGTACAAAGTATTATTGAGTTTCTTTTGTAATCTCTTTTCATTTAGTGCTATCTTGTAAAGTTATTTGATTCAATGCTATATAGTCGCTTGAAGGAATATAAAACGTAACATAAAACAGAATGAAGCTTCAAAAATCGCTTGCTTCTTCTGTCGCCATTTAAAAATTGCCGATGACACGCGCGCGGCATCTAAGACGTTGACCTAATTCTTTCAAAATTACAAGTAATATAAATAAAAAATTTATTGTAGTTTTTGCTTTTTATTGAAAGCGGATTTGCCTCAACAAGTCATAAAGTAAGATGGGGTTTCAAAACAAAGGAATTGCACGCGCTTGTGCTAGGTCAGTTTTTCATTTTTGAACAATACCGTTCAGATTTGGAGAATCAATCAAAAACCTACAGTTTTAATTAAAGACATAGGTTTGGAGACACCTGTATAAATATTCACAATTTTTGGGCGCGAACACACGGATCACTTTTATCAGTTGAGGCTAATCGTTAAAATGGTTCAATGGGAATAGATTAATTCTGTTAAATTGTTCCAAAATTTAATATTTCATTATAATTAAGGAAAACAGTATGAGTATAAATAGAGATAACTGGTGCAAGTAGAATAATCCAGTGGGTCACAAAACAGCAAATGAAAATTAACATGAATGTAAAGAATCAAGATTTATTTCTAAGACACCTCCTCCTCACCCACGTAAAATAAATCAAAATTTAAGATTTATTGCTTAAAAAAAGTGGTAAATTATTTAGGTGGTTTATTTTAAGACAACTAGTTAATTAACAGGTGCGTAGACAGATTAAACGGTATATAAATCCGAGCACAGTTTATACATTATCACAGTTATTTATTACAAATATTTTTCAATGCGAGTGAAATGCAGCGCGTGAAACTCTCTACTGAGTAGTAAAAGTAAAAAGGAAAGAGTATAAGAAAGTTTAATTTATTTAAAAATTGAATTTCGTATTCATAACAAAAAAAGAAGATGACATGAAAGAGAAACCGAAGCTCGCAGATGTTAATTCAGTTGCAATTTGCAAATTAAAAGCTAATAGTGTTTTCACGTGTTACGATCAGGATAAATGTGTTTTTTCTATGTCGTGATGCAGAACGTGTTTTAGCAACCCTCGATCATCAAAAGAGAATGATGAGCGAGCGATGGGGAAATTCGGGCCAATTAAAGCCCATGATACCACAAAGCGGAATGCGAGAAATAAATTCTGAGTTAACGGCCGCTTTAAAACCCTAATCAAAATGCAGGGGTTACAGAAAAAAAAACAACGGCAAAGATTAAAGCTGGCGCTTATTTCGAATTTTATCCATCACCAAGGATTTTTAATCTACAGAAATGCTCAATCGTCAGCAGGTGGGCGTAGACTTTAGTCATTAAATATTTACTTTAAAAATTGTGTATGTACTTTAATAAAGAAACGAATTATTTGAATTTCTTCAAAAAAATTAAGACGACATGGAGTCTGTTGCTAACGTCACATACATATCAGCACTACGAAATAGAGAATGAGCAATCCTATCCATGATCCATCATAATTTGTTAATTCACTTGTTAAATTTGATAAACTCATGTACTATTTATTCTTTGAGCAGTTCCAAGTATCGTGCAAGGTATGAAATAACCAAACAAACCTAAAACATGTGTAATTTTAATAGTTCTAAACTAAAATAATAGTTTTGTTTCAGTTAATGGACTAATAAGCTGTAATTTAAATCATAAATGATATAAAGGAAAGAATTTCCTCATATAAAATGGAATTGTATCTCCAATGTATTTTATAATGAACGCTAACTGGAGCAATAAACATTCGGAAGCAATTCCCCCGGTACAATAAAGTCAGACCGCACTTTACACGTAAATATTTACTTTTCGATCGCTTTGCTCCCGCCGTATTATTAGCAACAACAAAATGTGTTTTACATTAGAGCTGCCGCCCAAGAACCTGTAAACCGTTCTAATTTTACGTTTAATATGTGCGTCGCAATAAAAATATGCGCATAGTAAATTCGAAGAGGAAAAAAAAGTCATTCATGTATCATGTGTTACTTCGTCATTACACGCGCGCGGGTATACGTAGTATATTTATCGAAGCTCATTCATATCAGGCTGAAACTGGCACGGATTTTACGGCTTTATTTATCCATCAGGTTTTTGAATGGTTTATGAAAAGCGCGAAATCATTTTTAAATATGCAAGACAAATATACCAATGAATTTTAAACAGCGCACGTTCATTTATCACTGACGAAGCTACGACGAACTGATTTACATTCATACATTCTTTTACACATGTTTTTATTCTCTTATACTTGTTATAAATATGTATACTTGATAATTCAATAACAACGAAAACATATAAATCAATCCGGAAGTTAAATGAATGCATACGTAACGTAAAAATAAAGAGATAATTGGGTACGATGATTTGAATTTAAACTACAATGAAAACTTAAGTCGTTTGAATATTGAAGCATGTTTATAGCAAACTTCATATGGTAAGACCAAAAGAATATACAGGATGTTTCAGTGATGATGCACCAAACTTCGGGGAAACGTTTCTGACATTATTTGAAGCAAAATATTTTAATACAATTTTGCAATCGGAGCAACTTGAAATTTGCATTAATTCGAGTCGATGTTTTTAGAAATACTATAGCGATTTAAATCTCTTGTTCGTGAAACAAAACGAGCGATTTAAATTTATTTATGAATGGCACACGGCTGCAAGAAGGTAATAAATCTATCGTAAACGAAAGAATTTATGAGAGGCTTTTAATTCTGCCCTTGATCGCAATACGTGTTAAAGGTGAAAACATTGAAAGAAAGTGCTTTTATTAGCGTGCGTTTTCGTCGCACTGACATTTATGCAAACCGTAATTACATCAAATTTGCCGAGTCTTAATGTACGAAATTAACGCTTGTAACGGGTTTTTATTTATTCCCGTATCCAACCTGTACATCACATGATCTACACAACTAAGTAATTGAACAGGTGACTAAAATCGGTACAATTAATAAATTGGGACAATTAGTAACTAGAATTAGTGCTTCCGCACTAACTATCAGACTGAACTTAGTCACATGAGGTAGAAACAAATTCGAAAGCGGGCGAATTACGAAAACGGCAATTACCTTACAACATGTGTTCAAATATATGTACCTCCTAGTTGAATACGCAAAGCCATCCGCCATTCCAACGCATGCCACACATGATTCCACACATTGCGTTCCCTGATATGCACAGCAGCTTCAATAATTCGGCCTCGAAGTTCTTGCGCAGTGTCCACGGGCTGATTATAAACGAGTTCCTTCATGTAGCCCCATACATGAAAATCAAGAGAATTCATGTCAGGAGAGCGCGGTGGCCATGCTACAGGACCACCACGGCCAATCCAACGGTGAGGGAAAAGCTCATCTAAGTATCCTCGAACAACAGCACTAAAATGTGGTGGCGCCCCATCGTGCATGAACCACATGCCCCTTCTAGTGGTTAGCGGTACATCTTCCAGCAATGTTGGCAAATCGTTTTGTAAAAATTCGAGGTATACATCACCATTCATATGATCAGGTAAAATAAATGGTCCTATTAAGTGGTTACCAATTACTCCTGTCCACATATTAATTGTAAAACGGCGTTGAAAATTGTATCTCCTGGTTACATGCGGATTTTCAGTGGCCCAGTAGTGGTAATTATGAAAATTCACTGCCCCATTGCCTGTAAAAAGTGCCTCGTCCGTGAAAAGGATTCGATGCATGAAATTGTTATCGTTAATGTGGGCTTCCTGCAGCCAGTTACAAAATTGCAGTAGGGCACCATAGTCTCGCGGCTCCAAAGCTTGAACACGTTGGTAGTGGTACGGATAAAGCTGTTGCTCCCTCCATATGCGCCACACCTTTGCATTTGCAAGTCCTATACGTCGAGCAGCCTCCCGTGTGTTTATGTTGGGGTCATTTTCAATCATATTGAGAAGTTCTTCTTCTACGTTTGCAATGTGAGGTGGCCGCACCGCGCCCCTTACTTCTTGTTCAGGTAAAAGAGAGCTTGCGTCGCATAGTCGCTGAGCTACCCTGATAAACGTATGATAATGCGAATGTCGTTCACGATTAGGAAACCGTTCCACGTACAGACGTGCTGCCGATCGCGCCTTTCCCCGACATTTCTTGTATAACAAATGCATATCTGCGTATTCTCGAAAGGTGAAATCGCTCATCGCAAACACACTTACATACACTAATAAACTTAAAAATGAAAAGTATAAACTACACCAAATTAACGGAAATTATACTTTGCTCCTTACTACGAGGGCTGTCCCATATTAAAGGTACAAGCCAAAATTTCACTAACGTACATATTTAAAGAAAATATTTAATACATTGTACAAAAAAGACATATTCTCCATAAAGATTGAGACATTTATCCCAGCGTGACAGTAGTTTGAACATCCCTTCGCGATAATGTTGCCTGTTAAGTCGATTAAAGTAGTTCACAACTGTATCTTGCAATTCCTGTTGATTCACAGAGCGTTTCCCCGCCAAAAATTTCTTCAGGGGTCCGAATAAATAAAAATCGGAGGGAGCCAAATCGGGACTATATGGCGGATGTTGGAGGACCTCCCACTTCTGCTGTGTCAACCACTTCTTAGTTTGATCTGACGTGTGCGGTCTTACGCCATCGTGCAAAAGTTTAACTCCTTGTCGTAATCGTCCTGGCCTTTTCCTTCTAATGGCTGTATGCAATTTCTGGAAAGTTTCACAGTATCTGTCGCTGTTAATGGTTGTGCGCGGTTCAAGGAATTCACAGAGCAATAGGCCTTCACTATCCCAGAACACGGTAGCCATGATTTTGCGGGCAGAGGGTTGAGTTTTGAATTTTTTGTGAACTAGGGAATCTGGATGTTTCCACATCGTGGACTATTGTTTCGGTTTTGGGGTGAACTCATAAATCCAGGTTTCATCTCCGGTAATGATGCTTTCAATGAAAGAATCCCCTTCCTGTTGGTATCGGGTGAGATGTTGAAGTGGCGCACTCATTCGATTGTACCTTTAAAATCGGACTGCCCTCGTACAACGTTAATAAGAACGGACTATTTCACTATATCATCTGAGGCGCGACATTTTATGGGGAAATAAAGCAATAAACCGATTCTTAGAACGAGGGTTAAGGCAGGTTAAGAATTCTGTTCATCCTCATCTATTGTACGTTTTAAAAATATACGATTCGCCTTTCTCTTCGTTTTTCTCAAAATTTATTCGATTAAAAACAATTATAGAAAACTTTTATTTCTTTTCACGATATCTACCGTGCATCTTCTTTGAAACAGGCTGTATGCTTGAAAATAGATTACGTCAATCAGACAATATAATTGCTATATAACTGAGCAGACAACAATGCATAAAATTGTCCCTCGCTCTCTCTCATTATACATTATTTAATATGATTGGAAATTTCAGCGAGCACAACCATAAAACATAATTTAATGCTAAAATATGATGTGCAAATGTGAATTACTATTGTACTATTAAACAATACTACACTAATATCATCAAATCATAACTCTGCCTGCTTTTAATTAGTTAATTTCCGTGAATTTTTGTTTGCACTTCTGTTTTCAGACAATAAAGTTCCGAGAGTTCACGTGTAAGTAATTAAAGCATTATAATATAATCTACTTGTTTCAGGAAAACATATAAAGCGAAGTCATGTTACGGAAACGCAAAGTGGTTTACCGGATTAGGTTGAAATTCAGGCCGCAGTTTTCACAACTTTATTGTTTACGGGAACTAAATCATACGCTGCTGCATTTGTAAAAGGATTACAGAATATTATTTATGAAAAAGCACTTGTTTATTTAGAATGATTTTAGAACATGAATTTCCGTTTGCACTGAAATCAAGTTAAGTTAGCGCAGCTTTTAAATCGAATCGATTTTCTTTAAGGGTCCAAACATACGGACCACTTTTAACGGTAAAGGTAGTGAACTGAACGAATCACTTTTGCCGTCGTCTTCGTCTTTTTTTTTATGATAAACCCCTTCAATTCAGTCAAAGACGTTCCCGGGTAGTTGTAATAAACGCTGCCCTTAATCATAAAACCAAAATTAGTGAACATTTCGCCGCACCCGCCAGATATTGATTACGTTCTCTGCCAATTTTATTAATTAACGTAACTTGCTAGTTAATTAATTTCCATCCCGACTTAGTACGCTGCACAACCCCATAATGGATTATTACGTGAATGATTTTAGGGCCAATATACCACTAATCCTGGAATGAAGTTGATGATTTATACGTCTTTTTGCATACCTCGGGATATTTATGCGTGACATTGTTTCGTTTGATATGTTGAAAGCTTGAAAGCGACTGTATTTATTAAAATGAAAAGCTGTATTTAATAAAGTATCTTGTGTTTCATGTCACATGTTACCAAAACATGACCTCAGGGAAACCTAGCCTTAACTTTTAAGTAACACAGAACCAAGTTATACCAAAAACAAAAATGTAACTCATCCTAAGATAGTTTACTAAACTAATTGCTGATTGTGTTCCTAATTAACTGTACCAAATACATGAACAATAACACGTGTTTTGTACAATGTATGCAATCATGTACTGCCACATATT
Organism: Serrognathus titanus; assembly: GCA_039766575.1. Classification (NCBI taxonomy): domain Eukaryota; kingdom Metazoa; phylum Arthropoda; class Insecta; order Coleoptera; family Lucanidae; genus Serrognathus; species Serrognathus titanus. Next base: position 7,027,841 of record CM077911.1, read on the forward strand.
TTTGAACGAAGGCATGTGTAAACTCAAATGAATGTCTGCAGTTAATGCTTCCCGACAAAAGTCGCAATTAATAATAGCAAGCAGAAGAAAACAGATCAGAACTACATAACACGTTATTATTAGCTAGTTTAAAATGCCTTCTATTTTCTTCTGTGTTTCTTAAATAACAAAAGGTAACATTATATTTTGGCTCGTAAGGACGGACAACATAAGTAGGGCGGCTAATTTTAAATAGAGGAACATGACTTCCTAACGTTTAGGTATTACGTAACAAGTTGTGAATCTTATTTATGTCACTTTAAGGATCTCATTTCTTGCTAACGATACACCCTATTCTCACCGAGCCTAACGATCTCGTTAGCTATCTGCTGGCCTATCGGCTAAACAAAATGATTTATTACTTTCACGTGCTGCCATACCGAAGAAAAAAAAAACACCTTTTTAAATTTATACCATGCCAAAGCAAGCTAAAATGTGTACATACAATTAATTTTGTAGAGCGCCGTTAATGACGGATAAAATCTTCACACTTCTGCGTTGTAACTTGGTCCGCCAACATTAAAAACCTTTTATGTCGTGAGTAAATCAAATTAAAAATTAAAGCCCCGTACCCGGGTGGAATTTATCCGGAAAGATCGCGTTCTTTGATCGTTAGATATTTATGCGGTTCACGCGCGTATAAAATCCGGATTTCTTTGTAATTATTCCGGAGGCGTTTACTCTTTAAATTTTCCATTTTTTGTTTGCTCCCAAAATTCGGTAAACAAAATTCTCTCACAATTGATAATCACCAACAACGAAACTTAATGCTCCATAAAATTATCTCGATCATATTTTAATAAAAATTAAATCATGAAAGCGGCTCCTATTTATCGCTCTAGAAATCGCTTTAAAAAAACGTTGAACAATATTAAAGATTAAGCTTTAGAAACTCCTGAAAACCTGGTACTTGCTGGAATTATTACAAAGAACACAAGTTATAATACATTTCTGGACAAAATTAAGGGACCACGAAATAAACTTGAAATAAATTTTCCAATTTACAAGTTATTTTTAATAGACTTTTCACAGGTCATAAATTGACGTTTATTAAACACAATTCAAATATTGTGCCATTAAACAATTAATAATTGCAAGGCATTACTAGAATAGGCAATTATTTCTTTCATTTATTTTGATTATCAAGGTTTAGATGGTAGAGCAGGGCACTGTTGCCACTGAATCTCGCCTTGGGGTTAGGTAGTATATAAAATTTAAAATGATTTTTCTTTATTATGTCTGCTTGATAACGATGTAATATCATGTACTCCCTAATAAAGATATATTATTATTATATTATTATTATTATTCTCTGTTAGGAAACAAAAGGTCAATAAAAAGGCCTAATTGTTGACACCTTTTTAAATTATTTAATTAATAAAGCGTGCTTTTTGTTTCGAAAATTAGTGAGTTTGTTTGCATTAAGTTAATTATATATGTCTAGACGCCATTGTAGACCAGAAGAAGTATCCCAAATGATTATTCTTCTTCGTGAAGGATATTCACAGAGAAAAGTTGCTGGAATTCTAAATACCAACAAATCTGGGGTGCAGAGGGCCGCAGCATGGTTCAGAAACACTGGTAGTTTCAAAAGAAGACGCGGACAAGGTGCTAAAAGAAAAACAACACGCAGAGAAGATCGCTTTACCGAACTTCAGATTTTAAGAAAGCGGTTTGTAACATCTCGTGAATTAAAAAATGATCTTCGATTTAGCCACTGGAAAAGAAATTTCTACCAAAACAGTAAGAAGACTAAAAAAAGTCAAATTGTCTGCTAGAAAACCAGCAACCGGTTCAACTCTCACAGCTAGGCACAAAAGAAATCGCTTAAACTTTTGTCAAAATCATCAAGGTTGGGACGAGGGGTAGTGGAACTCCGTTTTGTTTTCGGAGGAGTCCAGATTCCTTCATACGAAGACCAGGCGAGCGATTTGCGCCATGTATCATGCGAGAATTTGACAAATTTGGTGGGGGGTCTGTAATGGTTTGGGGTGGCATACAATTTAATAGTCGTACAGAATTGGTTTTGATACGAAATGGGTCGCTAACAACAAGAAGATATAGAGACGAGATTATTGTACTCCATGTTCAACCATTTGCCGAAAATTTCGGCAATGGATTCATTCTTATGCAAGACAATGCCAAACCTCATACAGCTAACAGTGTCACAGTTACGTTGAGAGATGCAAATATCCAAAGTTTGGAGTGGCCTGCCAAAAGCCCTCATCTCAATCCTATTGAGTATTTCTGGGATCAATTGGGCAACAAAATTAAAAACGCACCGAGACCACCGGTAACACTTGATGAGCTCTCTAACATGCTTGTTAAAGAATGGGAACAGATACCTCAAGGAAGTATACGAAACTTAATCTCAAGCATGCCAAGAAGATTAGCAGCGTGTATTGCTGCAAGAGGAGGGCATGTACGCTATTAATAATTTTAGTTTTGTTAACTTGTTACAAATTAGGATATAAGTCCATGAGAAGACCAATGGTATTTTAAAGATTTAAAGTATTTTAAAGTTTGTTAAATTTAATAGACCTTAAATGAACTAAACTGTAAGGAAACACTTAGATTTATATATTTATTTGTTTCATTAAATTTCGTTATCTTGTTTTAAATTTATTTTGAATTTTACTGATGGTCCCTTAATTTTGTCCAGAAGTGTATTATAGGAAAATATGTGCAGAACGTGTTGCGCCCTATAGTCAAACACCTCAACTTCGTGAACTTTCACCGACGCCCACTTACATCACGTTAATCTCGATTTTAATTATTTAGCGAATTTTTTGTGTGGAGTGCTGTATTCAAAAGCAAATCTTGCATCACACTAAAGTTACACTCCGAAATGCTGTGCATCACTCCCCTTGTAAACAAACAATAACGATGTGACTATAGGCGCCTGACACTTATTGTATATTATTATTTCATATTATCACAGGAAAATATCAAAATAACTCAAATTAATGAAAAGAGAGAAGTGTATTTAAAAAAAAATACTTTTGTTGAATATCTTCTAATTTCTCTTATTACAAAATAAGTTTCTATATTTTACATAAGTCGTAAAAACTAAACATTTTATACAAATACCTTTTAAGAGGAAAAAAAATAACTACAAGATAAAGTAATAAACCACAAAATCGCGATAAAAAATATTTATAGAACGATCACTTTTCCACGGGCGTTTTTATTTTAAACTGTGTTCTTTAATAATGATTTTCTCATAAAAATTCTCATATAAAACTCAGTTTACTGGTACTAAAAAAAAAATCATTTGCTTTCGTGCCCATTAAAAATCATTTGCGGTTTCATTGTTTATTTTCAGCTTTTTCTTGGTTACAAGTTTATAAATTCCATAAGTGTTTAAATTAAGCCAGTTGAAGTCGAATAATATTTTAGTTACTTCTCACTTGCTTTGCGTTTATTTATCGCCTTCAACACGTGAGCAAGTATTTCTCACCAGAATGTAAAATGTGCGAGCAATTAAAGTACCTCAAAAATATCACCGTAATAAATCATGTTCGCAAGTCACGAAAAAACAGTTTCGTTTACGAAAGGAAATTGGTTATGACCAGGTCTAAATATAAATTAATTGAGCATTATTAAAGACACGGTTTCAAAGACTTATTATTCATACTTTGTCAGTTTGCCACAGAGAAAAAAAAAATGTTGTATGATGGATGACCCAGCAACGGTGACATTTTCTTTGGGAGCACAAAAATAAATTTAAAATTAATTGGGACAAATACTTCAAGTATTTTCGGACAACTATTTTTAAAAAAAGCACGCAAAAAGTAATGATTGAGTTGAGACGCAAAACATGAGTCACGAGTTGTGGATCCTTAGTTGTTTCAGCTCCGATTAATTCAATAAAGCAAAAAAAAATATATATTAAACTACCTACGTTTCAACTTTACAAACACCTTCTTCCATTTATGAACTAGAACGTACCACGTATAAAGAACGATTTCCAAGAATCCATTTAAACTACAAATTCTAAAATGCCTATAAAACGACGCGTATCAGAAACTCGAAAGCTCTTTCGTGTGCTGAGAAACTGGGTTGACCGATAACTTTTATGAAACTTTACCGATACACGTCTTTGTACGTGCATCTTCTTAAAGGAAAAAAAGAGATATAAGAAAGATCTAACGATTTACCGAACAGGCTTGGCTCAAAAAAAAGGAAGCTTTTAGTTTAGTACGTTTCATTTCACACACCGCTGAGATTTTAGTTTCTTGGCTGACATAAAATATTAAGTAATGTGTATATACGTGTAAAAGTTTGTTTGTTACGTAAGTAATAAAGAAAAGGCAATAGTTTAAAGAGAAAAAAAAACCACTTACTTATTGAGACCGTGTAATCCCAACTCTCGGAGTCATTCTTGTGGACATTCAATTTGTCGGGCTGAAACAAGGAAAACAACTATTAATTCAGGAGAGAAATCAAATCGAAAACGCAATCTCATAAGGAGAACTAAAATATACGCCCTACACGAGGGATTTTCACATTATAGCGAACAAAAGGGAATAAATGCCGAGCAAAAAAAGGATACATTCGCTGGAGCACAGAAAAACGTAGCAATCGAGCAAAGGTCACGATCAATTTCAAGTCAACTGAATATAAGCAGACTGAAGTAATATATTTGATTCTTCAACTGAAATTAATTAAGTACTAAGATCCAATGCTTTAATTAAGTTTTCAATTCATATAAAAAAAACTGCTTTAAAAAACTGCAATCAATGCGATATTAAATCTGAACGAAATAAATCCAAAAAATATTGCTTTCTGGTGTTATAAATGAAAAAATAAAGGTAGGGTCCAATAATTTATAATCTCGTGCAATGTCAAAAATATTGTAAAAATGTATTGTTGGAATAAGTTTAATTAAAATATTTAATAAATGAATCGATTCTGATCAAATTTGTCAGGATCGTAAGGTCCGTACCTCAATTATTAAAAGTGGAGTTCTCAGTACGGTGCGATTTCTTGTAAGTCTCTAGGAAAATATCACAGAGATTTACGAGCAATCCTAGCTACTTAGGAGACTCATGTCTTACTCTCACAGAGTATTCTTTAATAATTGAGTTATAGGTTTACAATTTTTACAATTTCTACAGATTTGAACAGAATCGACTCATTACATGGAAAACAGTATATGTGGGATTCAGAAAAAAAAAACTATCCCAATAGCCCAAATATTTACATCGAAGGGGTTACAAACTATCCAGTACCAAAAGGTACTTGAAGTCCACATGCTTTTTAAAGACTTTAAACAAATCTACAATTCAACGAACAGGAAAGAACTCATGAAAGCTATGCTGGAACTGTGGTAAGATACTAGGAGTAAACTTAGAGTGCATTAGTTGTGATTAACGACGTAACCGCTATAATTAAGATTAAAAGCGAACTTCAACTGGTAACACTATACAAGAATATAATATAAGATGCACAACGGATGAGATAATAAGAAAAGAGAAGACCAAATACGGATCATTCCATATGAAGTGATCCAATGAAGGTTGCTTGACCATTTTAAACATTAAAATTTTTAATGAAGGTAGCTTCTTGCCCGGTGAAATTGTTTGATAATCGCTTGATAGTTTCTTCAGGAGAAACTATCAAGCGATAGTGAAATGTCGAGCATTTGTGCTATTTTCCAGTGTCCGTTTGAGATAATTTATTAAAATTTTTTTTTATATATTATTGGCATATGTACCGGGAGTATAAAAATGATGTCATTCAATTTTTATCTCAGCCCCTTTGTTTATGGCGGACATTCTTGTTTTGCAACGCGCACCAATTAGGAAGTTTGTGGACGTTAACGTAAACATATTTTTCTTAGGACTGGATTATGTTAGAACACTGCAGCAAAGACTATTTTATTCAGCATTTCCTCCTCTTTAATTTTGTGTCTCAGCATAAAAAGCCTTATTTATTTCCTTACAGGTGAAAATGTTCCTTAAAGTTTGTCAACGGAATTTAACAAATGTCACTTTTTGAAGCCTAAGTTCATGATGAAGGGGTTGTGTGTGGTGATTTTTTAATTACAATTACATATACTACTATATTCACTATAGCTAGAGTCATAACACTGACAAAAGTGTCCTTTAATTTTTATGACTTTTTAAAAATTGAAAATTTGCGAGTTTTTCAAAGTTTGAAGCATGATATCTCTGGTGGGACATGGGTTATCTAAAAGGTTAACAGACAGATAGTTACGATGTATTTTCTAGTCTTTTGAGGCATTTTACACTCGCGCACTGCATTTCTCGTATGGAACGAATTTGTAAATCACGGTGTATCGATGCATTATAGATATACAAGTGCATTTGCGATAGTCCGGAGTGTTTTATTTTGGAACCTTTGAATAATTTCAAGATTTGATGTACTTGCGGTGGACACCATGGGTCCATATTAGTTTTAGGATCGCCTTATACACAAGTGAAAGTTTAGACCGGCGTCCAATTTGCCAGTTCAATTTAGTTAATTTCAGACCAAGCTGTTTACGTTTCGTAAAAATGTGCTTTTGCCAGGTCAGGCGTCTGTCAAGGAGTACATCCAAGTACATACTTTGCAGATTCAGCCTGTAAAAGCACATTCGATTGTTGATTTGCACAGGGAGGCATATGTCCCGTCGTAAAGTATAGGTTACTTAAACTGATTTGTTTTCATTTGTTCTAATTTTTTGCCAATGTTCTAGGGCGTTGAGTAACTTTTGTAAGCTTTCCGAGGCCTGCTAGCACGACCATTTCATCAGCAAAGGTAGCTGTTGTTGTACATGAAGATGTTGGGATATCAGCTGTGACAATCCAACAAACGTCAATCGGTTTCTTTCACTAGAAAATCAAAACCAACTTGATGAACTTTTCACTTGAACACGCGCTATAAGATACGTAAGTGAGTACGGTGCAAAATTACGTTAAGGACAGCTAAGAGTAACAATAGATCAGGATCATGAACAGAAATTTCATGTAAATTTCATGAAAATGGATAAATGGGAGAGGTTTTCGAAGCATAGCGAGCATAGAAGTGTTACAAAAAATCAAAAGAACGTGCACAAAACGGCGATAAGACCTACAATTTTGTATCTACGAAAAACTTGGACTTTAAGAAAACAAGAGGAACAAAGACGGTGAAAGCTCTTATAAGCTGACACCGACGGTGTCCGTTTATAGGAGCTGTCCGCTTGTAAGAAAGCTTAAGCGAAGTAATCAGAGACGTCCGCTTATGAGAGCTGTCCGTATGGAGAGCTTTCACTGTACTCCAAATATTAAAACGCAGTGTGAAAGAACAAAAAAAAACAACATTTGGAGGATAAAACAAAAACGAACAATGATTTGAAGAGATTTACTGAACTGAATGTAACATAACAACACATAGCATAACAATATATAAAAAGTCACTGAAAAACATTTATAAATAGAACAACTTGCTCTGTCCAATCATACAAAGTGGAACTAAATGATTCTCATCTAGTTACGTTTAGAGTTTTTCACATGTGAATTTTCCTGTACCGCTCTAATCTTTTTCAATTAGCTAAGTTCTGTCAATAAATATCATAAATCAGTCAAATTGATAATCACAATTTATTGAATTGAAATAACAAGTGATTAAAATGTACACCTTGCAAGAAAATACTTTCATTATTGAAGCTAATTTGCGCTCTGGACGTGTGGTAAATAGGGAATGGCCAATATTCCATTCTTGAATGCAAAGCACAGTTTCGATTTAGGTTTCCGAACAAAATTGTTGAAGAAACGGAGCATGATGAGGGGAAATCCACTGGAAGGCCGCAAACTGACCAAAATGTCGTCGAACAAGTGGAAGAGCTCGTTGCAGAAGATCCGTATTCCTCAACACGTCGTATTTCTGTTCAAACGAATGTGTTCTACACCACCATTAGAAGAATTCTACACATGCATCCATACAAAGTGTCTGTAGTCCAAGAAACCTTGCCGAAAGATCACAACAATCGAATACAGAATTGCAACTTTTTCCAAGAAAACTTAAACACCGACGACGTTTGAATCCCATAGAACAATGACCGTCGAGTAATGGTGAGTAGGCTCCGTGGAAAGAGACGCAATATGGAGTTTGCTGAACGAGGCCATGGTGGCGCTACACCAGGTGTTATGGTATGTAGTTCCATAGATATCGGGTACAGATCCCTTTTGGGTTCACCTTCTACGAACGCGGTGCACATTACAAAGCAATGAAAATTTTTAATGCATTACCCTCTTTTATTAAAAGTGCAATTTAAATACTTACTTAAATCCTATTTGCGTTCCAAAAACTTTTATCATATAAATGAATATTTAGCGACAAGAGGTCCATGCTCTGCCAAACAATTTAGACCTGATGACGCATACTCTATACTTCATAGTGTTAGACTAATTTACATAATTAAATAGTATTGTTTCTGTACTTTCCAATACTTTGTATCGCTTGTTATGTTAACATTTTGACAATGTCCATATCCTTCTTGTGACAAGCGACAATAAATCATTATTATTATTAATTTTCCAGCAAGATAACGCCCGACCCCAAATCGCACAAATTTGCAGGAACTTTCTGCAACAAGCAGAGGTAGAAGTTCTTCCTTGACCAGCTCGTTCTTCGGATTTGAATTCCATAGAACATGTGTGGGATATCATAAATCGACGTTTAAGAACGTATTCCTCAACAAGCTAACAGTTTGGAGGAGCTGCGTCGTCACCTACGGCAAGCTTGAGATGAGATACCTCAAGAAGATATCGATCACCTCATTAGGAGCATGCCCCAGCGAGTTAGGGAATGTATTGTTAATCGTGGCGACGTGACACATTATTAAAATTAATCCCTTAATTTTTGTGTTTTTTTCCAAAGCGAAATCAACTGCTTCTTTATTTAAGAGAAATAAACTGTGAAAATTTTAACGTTGTAACTTGACCCTTCTAGGTGGTGCGTTTTATGGACACGTAGTTTAGATGAGCATCACTTTGTTCCACTCTGTATTATCAAACAGTTGTCACAAAAAGTTCTCCCATCTAGTTTGTTGCTCTAATTTTTTCGCATGTTCACGTATGTTCCTTACTTGATCCGTACCCTAAACAGACAAGTAACCAAACATAACTTAAAAAAAATTGTTTTATTGATTTGATGTTACAATGGTTTTCACATTGAAAGAAATATCCAAGGCGAAGATAATAACATTGGTTTTTAAACAGTATTGACAAGGACGATTTGTTGGACAAAACTTTCTTCTCTGATGAGGTCTGGTTCCATTTAACCTTATGAGGATCCAGAGTACAGAAAACCCTCATATTTTCATTGAAGCCTCACTCCATCCACAAAAAATTGGTATTTGGATAGGTTTAAGTTGGAGAAGATTGAAAGGTCCAATATTTTTTAATGGCACGCTGACAGCACTTAGATATCGGGATGAGATTTTGTATCCATTTATTAATCAATTGCATGGTGACGAGTTGCAATTTGGATATTTCTGGCAGGATGGTGCAACGGCCCATGCTGCTGGAGATACTTTAAATTTCCTTCGAGAGTTTTTTGGAGATCGGATAATTAGCAGAAATATGGCAAACATATGGCGATCTGACTCCTTTGGATTTCTTTGTTTGGCCCTACTTGAAAATTTCCATTATTAAAACGCCCGTTAATAATTTACATCATCGAAAAGTGTAATGAAATAAACAATTCTCCCCACATTTTGCAAAATGTTATTAACGGATGTCGCAGAGGGGTTAGTAAATGTCTCGAAGAAGACGGAGGCCATTTTCAACCTCTGTTGTGAATTCACGTTCAACGTTATTTTCAATGTTTTATTTTGTTTGGTTTCAAATACGTAATAAATCGTAATTATTGGTTATGATTTTCTGTTGACGTTATGTCAAGGTTAAATGTTATTTTGGCGTTTACTGATCAAGTAAGGAACATACGTGAACATGTGAAAAAATGAGGGCAACACCTCGATGGGAAAACTTTGTGTACACATGTTATTAGATAACAAATATATAAATTCTTTTCTCTTTCATTTTTAAGGAAAACTCTTATAAAAGCGCAGCGATTTCGTTTATCTACATTTCCACGACTTTAAAACAAAATAAACGGATTAACTTTTCCCATACGTCTTGTATAGGTAACGACATCGTCACTTAATGGACTTTTAAATCGAATAGCTCAAGAGCCAATTTTGTGAGAACGTCAAAGGAATATAAACCTATCGTGACCTATTTCTGACTTACTTAGTTAATTTTTATTATCTGCAGCAGCAAACTTTTCACAGACCATGAAACAGATTTGAAATATTAGTTAAGATGTTATTAACAAAATTGGAGAAGATTTGGTCGCTTTCGTATAATTGAAAATCGACACTTTATGACTTAACAAAACCTTTGGTATCCAACGCAATTTTCCACACAAATTTTTAGCTCTGTCCCTAAAATAAGAAAGCAGTTTTAAAAATTCCAGTACTAAAGAACACCCTGTGAACGCATGCGAATCAAAATATCTAGACTCGATGAACTTGTTTTAAATTTATCTTTTAAACGATAAAATAAATAAAAAAAATTACCACAAAAACATTCTACCTCTTTGAATTTTTATAGAACAAATACATCTCGGAATAATGGACTTCGCTGTCTAAAACAACAATGAATAGCACCAGTACAATACGACTTTTGTGCTAGGGCCTTAAGCACAGACTACGCTAATGAAACTACTTTAACTTTTTTTATTTTTAATTTAGAACGTAACCTACTGGATTTTCACGACGACGGGAAACAAAACTTTTTCATAAATAAAGATGATAAATTATCCTTTGATGCTTGTTTAAAAGGAATATAGCAAGTACAGTAATTAATACATAACAATATCACAAGCAATATTTCGCAGTTAATTGACAAGAGCTGCAAAGTCCGCGAGAGTTAGTTTCAACGAAACAGGCATAAAGTTTAAACTTCAGTTTATGTTAGTAATTGGATTTTAAACTTACTATCACTGTATTAGTCCTAGTTTGTTTTTTATAACTATCAATGTTAAACTATCAATATTGTACAGGGTGTTATCTATCTTGAGTTTTTTTGTTTAGTACGATGATATAAGTAAATTACAAATGATTTACAAAAAGAAGTTTTTTTAATAAGGAAAATATTATTTCTCAACTAGTACTCGCGCATACAAGGTCAAAAATAAAACAAATCCTTTTTGTAAATCGATTTTAATTTACCTGCAACGTCGTTCTTTATAAAAAGGTAGATGACACCTGCATATTGATTAGCAAATAATAATTTACAGATTTTGATTGAATACGTCATTAAACCAGTCCTCAAACAACGTATCGAATATCTACGAGTGCTTCTGGATTCCATTATATTTTTCAGCAAGAAGCTTTACTTAAATGGCAGGAATATTCTCAAATGTAATATAAGGGTTTAATGTGTTTCTTTTTCTTAATGTTATTCACCTAAGGAATGTTTTCGTGACCGAGATAGGCATTAGTATATCATAAATTGCCCTACCAAAATATGTCGTCGGACGTTCATATTCATTTCACGCCAATTAAAACTGCAACTGACATTTTTCATGCTCTTGTAACCTGGCATCCGTTATAGAAAGGCCTTTGGCAAGGAAACAAACAAGACTCGGTATGCGAGACTCTTTGCGAGGAAAAAACGGGTAATTATTCTATTAATCTGCATTACACATACCGAGCGGCGCTATTTTCGACGTCAGCATTTTTCAGCGCAGGTAATAAACAAAGGATCGGTTAAGAACTCGCGTTCGTTTTGCGTGGCATACGTGAGTCAGAATTTTTGGACACTGTCCAGTTTGTAAACTTAAAATTTAAACTTGAATGAACATCATAAATACCATTCAATACTGTTGGCAGATATTTGTTAAACTGCATGTGTTTACATGTGCCGCTGGATATAAATTCAGTTTCATAGAAAATATACAAGGTAGTTTATTTTATACGAAGAACTTTATTGCAATGCAAACAGAAATTCAATGGCCTTCTAATTCTGATTTTAGATATTAGATATTTAAACATAAAATGAACCAGAACCAAATTACTATTTACTTCTATATATTTTTTTAATTTTCTGAATAAGTTGAGTGATCAAAAGAAAGTCCTTGTTAATTATCAGTACAATATAACAAAAATTAATTGGATGAACTTAGATGAAGTACAGGATATGTGGTATATATATATTTTTTTAATTTAAAGTCACGAGCTAGAGAAATTTTTCTTGAAAACAGAGTTAATGTAATTCGGACGAAATTTTACAAAGATGACGACGTCCTTTGTCCTATTCATCTAACTTTAACGTGCCCGAGCGTTCATTCTACATTTTAGCGTTATAAAAATTAAATGAAAGTGCCTTCATAAACGTGACGGAAATTCATAATTATAAAATGCAAATTAAACGCCGCCTTTCAGAAGTCTTTTGAAATCACGTCTTCTGTAAAAATAATAAAAACGATGGTAAGTTCCTTTCTGCCCAATTTTATGTGTCGGTTATGAGCAAAGGTTTCAATTTTTGCTGCATTAAAAGTGAACAGTCACTAAAACAATCTTTGTGTTTTTAGTTCTTCAAATCGAAGAAATTGAAAACTGGCAACGCTAAATTGTCAATTATGAATTACAAAATTGGTTTGTTTCACAAATGTATTGATTCTAACATTAAGCTACAAAGAAGCTTTCAGAAGTTCCTTTGATGCTCTTAAACAGTCAGCAACTTTTAGTTACTTCCAGTACAAAAAAAGAAAACGAAACACTATTCCCCGATGCCAAAGGCGAGATTCTAAGAGAACTGATCCGACAACAATGTGTGACAACAAGTAGAAACTTAATGTGTCGTAAAATCCACTGTCTGTGTACTATGAAGCACAAAAGAATGAAATTCTTACACATGTTTCATTAAGTGAGGACGATCCGGAAACTGAAAATACTCGATTTTTGTCAAGATATCTTGAAAAGGAGACGTTATCGACAGCAATTTAAAAAAAATGTACTCATATTTTTATAATAAAATAAAGTGACTTAATAAAACTCTATTTTTTATATCCAGGAAATAAATATGGTTAATACCTAAACACACATAGACAACAATAATAAAAACTTGTCACCGCATGCTATAAATTACAAAGAATGAGCCTTTAACGTTTCAACTTTCTACTTCATAAAATCTCCACGTCATTACTTACTAAAATTATTTTACGCGTGTTGACATAACTTTAGCGGATAAGACCAGTGAAATAAATTACATTTTACGTTCTTGGCGCACAATTTTTACACATACAACAACGTGTTCTTTCTTTTGTACTTTTTAAACCGCGAACGCATCGATAAATCACTTACGACTAACGCACTGCGGTGGTTTTGAACACTTTTTACTTCCACGTAAATAATTACATAATTACCTAATTCTTCCTATACAGTGTGTAATCGAATAAGTTTGACTTTCTGTAATCACTATTAGCTGGGTAGCTAGCAACTTTGAAACCTACAGAATTTTTAATGGACAATTCGAGTTGCCCCGTGTTCCAAAATCGGTCTCAGTCACTAACATGAGAGTCTGACGAACCCGGTTGCGTGTCTAAGGGGCAGGTGATGAAACTTCTCTTGAGATATTGGTAATATTGTAATCGTATTGCCAGACCATTTTGAATTTCTATGACCATGCAAGATTAGTGTAAAGTTATTGCACACTATACTTTTTCAACTTCAATTTCGGAAAAAGTAACATTAATTTCAGAAAATGTAATTTGAATTTCAGAGAAAGTAAACTTAATTTCGGAAATAGTAAGTTGAATTTCGGAAAAGGTAATTTTAATTTCAAAAAGTAAATTTAATTTCGGAAAAAGTAAATTCAATTTCGGAAACAACAAATTCTCCATTTTATAGGATTCTGTATAGGTATTGCCATCCCAGTGTTAACGTTTGAATATTATTATGTTAACACAGTGGCCCACCGAAAATTTCCAATGCAGTTCTTGGCTAAAGAGCCAAAAATCTTTTTCACTTTCCTAACAATCCTCGAACAGGTCAATTTTGGATTTAAAGGTGATATCTTTACTAATTTCAAAGAAGATGCAATTATATATACATGATTACTTATAGAATGAATAACTTGGATGAATAATAACCATGTAAATAATCCAGAAAAATCAAGTTACTTGTCAAATAAGTTCTCATTAACTTTATTTGACAAATAACTTGATTTCTAAATACATACATACATACATTCTAAATGTATTCTGTATTTGGTGCATATAATAAATATATATATAAGACATACTTGAAATTATGATGTGAATGTGAGGGCGCATCCTTGCAACTTTACGTCAATCTTGTATCGTCGTAGCAAGTTCAAAATGGTCTAGCAATATGATTACAATATTACCAAAGGCAATAGATATTGAATTAAAAATAGCGATCCTTGATATTGTAATATTTATTTAACCTATTTCAAAGAAAGTTTCGCCACCTGCTCCTTAGATACGCAACCGCGTTGGTCAATCAGTCTCTTAAGTCAGTGACTGAGACCGATTTTGTAGCAAGGAGGAACTTGAATTTTTAATTAAAAAATTCTGTAGCTTTCAACATTGCTAGCTCCTAGACTGTATTAATACATTACAAAAAAGCGAAGTTAAGAAAATAAATGAAGATAGTAATCGTGAATTACACTTTAGTTCTTAATTATTGCAAGAAAAAGTTCAGTTTCGCGATGGATTTGTTGTGTCGCCTACTTGCAAACAAATAAAGCACACTGTAGATAAGGTGGGTGAAATAACTGATAAAAACGAAAAAAATTATTGTGGTATTTCAGACAAGGATTTGATGTACTTTCAAAAATGGTGTTTATGCGAAAAAGTTAGGGGTGCAGATCTAGGGTTCGTGTAGCTTATCTGGCAATGAAGATGAGTCAGACCTGACCCGAAAGTGTTTTGCGAAATTAAGAAAGTACTTGCAAAATTAATCAACTAGAAATGAACCGGGTATTCAAAACACAAATTAATAAAGCTTCATAATTCAAAATACCCTAATCAGGGCAGCAATCCATGTATGCACAGGTTGTCCAATGATTTGATTTCCTTTACGATAATTCCGGCAGAGATGAAATGAAGAAGAAACTTAGCAGGGATACGACGACATAACCTCCTGCTAACTATAATTTTATTTTTAAATATACAACAGTTCTGATTTTAGATAATCAAAGTTATTTTCGCTTGAATGCACTTCAAATGTTCGGGAAAGAAATTTATTCCACCCATGGCTAACGTCAAATACAAAATAAAAAATAAATTTGAGCCAAGGTAATGCCCCGTGCAGCCTGTTTCTAAACCTACGTCTTTAAGTGAAATCATAAATAATACTCAAGAAGTAAAGCAAATTTTATTATTTAACAATAGAAAAAATGTAAATAATAATTCCGGAAAAAATTAGTTTTCATTTTTACAAAAATTGTTTAAGTAACACTGGTCAGCGACTTAAGTGACTTAACGAATACGTCGATTTAAGCGATTTGACGAGATATGTAGGTTGGGCTGGGTCAAGTTCGTCGTTCATAAAAAAATACGTTTTTGGTCGACTAGGTGCAGACGTTCTTACCACAATTACTTATTGCATAATAATTTTTAGTACTGTTTAGTAGCGTAATAGAATAAAAAATGCCATTGCCTTGGTTCAGTAGGTCATCTTTCTGAAGCGTTCGTTATTTTCATGATTATAATATAATCGATACATTTACGAGCCTTTTATTCAGCGATCGCATATTACATCAATATTTTTGTAGTTAATCATGTTGAAAAAAGAAACTCTTAAAGATTCATTCGTTTTGTTTCTTTTGGAATTACTCTGGTATACTGAACAAAAGAATAATTGAGTATATTAGATTAAACAATTCTTAAGTCTTAGTGCTGTTTTAGAGTCTCCTATTTCTTGTACTTATAAGGTTTAGTCTAATTGCTACAATAAATATTTGGAACAAGGAATTTCTGTGAAAGAACACGTTCTATTTTTTCAGATTTACTGCATAACTAAAATTGTTCAAGAGATTGAACCAAATCGTGTACTGGAAATAGGCTAGTATAAAACGGCTTTAAAATGAGTGGTTAGAAATTGCGTACATTCCATTGTTTTTCATTGGACAAGTGTTTTAAATTTTTGATCTACAAATTTTGCGATAAGAGAGTTTCTTTTCAATGAGAGTACTTACTCGATGAGTTTATTGATTTCATTGCTTTTTAGAAAGTTCTCATTTGTTAATACTTTTTTCTAATTTATAGTTAATATAATTCCCATAGAATAGAAATAAATAGGATTTGAAAATGTTTTTTCAGGCAAAGCGCTTTTAGTTAATGTCCGTCATTAAGTATAAGTTTTTATTAAAAAAATATATGTATATATATGTGACTATATGAAGGAACTAATAATAACTAACTCCGGTAAAAATTAGTTTTCATTACACTGGTCGGCGATTTAAAAGGTTTGAATGTCTTAACTGATTCATAGGCTAAGTGGAATTGATTTTTATTATGTTGCCATAAACGAATACGCCGAGATGTGTATGTAGGGCTAGGTCAAGTTCGTCATTCATAAAAAGATGCGATGTTTTCGGTAGACTTAGGTGCAGACGTTCTTACCACAATTGCAATTACTTATTACGTCTGTTTGAATTCGTGCATTTCAGTTTTTATTTGTACATATTAAATATTACAATCTCCTGATTTTATAATAGAAATATTAGTTTGCACGTATTGTCATTTGACTATAAAGAACGTAGTAGCCGTGTTACGCCGAACCTTACGCGTTTCAAAATCTTTGTTTCGAAGGACATCATTTTAAAATAAGAAAACCAGGAGTCTTGTGATTATTTACTTAAATAAATATTTTAAAACGGATACTAAAATTGGCACTAACGAAATTTCATCGGACAAGAATCTATTTTAATTACTTACTAGTTTTGAAGTTTGTGTTTAGAATGCACATTTTGACTAACAAGAGAAGTATCCCAACCCGAAAATTCAAAAAAAATTGAAACTTTGTGGGTTAGTAGTTCACCTTACGGTAAGCACGGAGTCATTTTTTTTATCTGCCCAAAAACGCTTTAAGTGGGGAAAAGCACCCTTCGAAATTTTTGCGATTTTCGGTTTTCTGCGAATAACTCGGTAACCAGTAAAGATAAAAATTAAAATTATATGGCAAAATATTTGTCTTTCAATGCTCTATCGCATATGTAAAAATTGCCACCCCTTATAGTTTGAAAATCAAAACTTACCCCCTACCACCCCAATCTGAAAAGTCAAAAAATTAATTCATTGCTCTGGGTGAGTGGTCCACTTCGGGTGTAGTGCACCTAATTTTTTTTAAAACTCGGAAAAAAATTTTAGGGGATGAAAACACGTCTCATACTTTCTATGATTTTGAGTACTTATCCTAAGGTGAACTAACCCACAAAGTTTCAAATTTTTTTTAATTTTCGGGTTGGGATATTTCCCTTGTAAGGGTGTTATATATCCCACCTTTTTAGTAAATTATTAAACGAATAGTTTAATAAGCGCGAAATAAATATCTGTACCATATCAATAAAAACCGACGAAAGACATTTCGCTATGCCAATTGTCAATGTAATTATAAAGCACCACACGCACTGAATCGACTCGGATCGGTCGGCTCGGAACGGAACGGTCGGCACGTCAACGTCAACCGCGCACTGAATCGGCACTTTCGGCGCTTTCAGTAGCTGCTTAGTACAGTTCGTATTTAACGGTCGTAATACAGACGTTTACGTTTACAGGTCGTAATACAGACGAAAACAATTTTTAAAATATATTTTATAAAAATGAGCTCCTTACGAATATTATCGTGATAGTACCTACTTTGAGGATCGTACAATACAACATATTCCCGCACACTTTCAATTAAAATTTCGTCAGACATGTTGCATACGTTCAATACAAAACTATTTGAAATAGTGAGAAACGTCGGAACATTCGGCAATTTTTGCCCCTTCTGTCAACTACTGCCGTTGCCGAGACGATCCGACCGGTCCGAGCTGACCGAATCGAAGCAGTGCGCGGGCCTGCATTTAACTTCATGCATAGCAAAACTTGCCGACCGTTCCGTTCCGAGCCGACCGATCCGAGTCGATTCAGTGCGTGTGGTGCTTAAGACGGCGTCTATAAGTCATTCATATTCGTTTACAATGAGATCTTAACTCAGTTTTTCTACACGTAAATAAAAAGTTTTATTGCGTTTTATTAGATACGATTGGGAACACAAGTCATAAACTAAGCAGAGGTTTCAAAACAAAGAGATTCCGCCGGAGTTCGCTATCTTGAAGCAGGTCAGTTTTTCATTTTTTAATAAGCCCATTGAGATTTGGAAAACGAATTTCTAATATAACGAGGAACTTACAGTTTTATTAAAGACAGAGGTTTAGAAGCATCCTGGAGAAGATTTCATCTACAAATAACACAATAAATAACGACTTTATGTTTTGGCCTTACACTAAAACACTTTAGAATTCCTCCAGGTAAAAACAGGACAAAAATGCCACGATTTTGACACTGTGCTGACAATCAAGGATTTTTTTTTAATAAATGAAATATTCGCCTTAACAAAAACAGATTACGTTCATAGAGACAGTAATAAAAGTAAAAAAAAGAATATTTTTCAATTTATCCAAGGAAAGTCGCAAATAATGCAACGTACTGTAAAACCCGATAAGCAGAAAATTAACCTTCTATAAATAGAGTAGTCGTGCAATTGACCATTTATCGATCGCTTAGAAATTTCCATTAACAAACGTTTAATGAGGCAAAGTATCATCTGCAGTACAGAATCGTGTTCTTAGGCCAAGCCAAAACGTTTACTGCATGTACGACACGTAATTATAGGCGTTCATTAGACGACGGCAGCTGGACAAGAGCCAAATAGAATGCGACCATGAACAAGCGACCACCTTCGCTGAAACGTGATGAACACCGACAAAAAAATGAGCTACTCCAAGAGCACGAACAAACACCAGGAAATAACGCGGATTACAAGGTCGAGAAATTTAATAATCCTCAGCTGTGCGGAAAGGAAACGGATGTTTGTGTCAACATGAACTAAGAGAGCGGTAGCATTCGCATACAACGTTTTTCGCACATAAATCTTTCATGAATGAACAAGCGAGGAAGGAACACACTAAAACTGCAAATTAAATTTGCTCCAATTTATTAAAAAGTTTTCGCCTGAATAAAAAAAAAGGCACGGTAAATATTCGTCCGTATTTTCTTGATAATTTGTCTCAGACGGAACAGATGGAACTTTATAACGAACATCTACACTTCAGTACACAAATTTAGAAACGTACTCGCAAACTTTTTTATTATCATTTAATCCTGATTAAAAGACATTCTAAGAAAATTTTCTATTTTCTAATCCTATTAAGAGCTTTCCTCAATCTCACAAGTGTATTTTCGCAATTTCTTTAAAAATAAAAAGAAATTTATTATATCATTAAATTTCCAGTAAAAATAATTAAGGTCGACACATAAAAATTAATTATAAAGTTGACATCAGACAAAATAAATAACGGAGCACAAATTAGGCCAACAAAAAAAATACTCGTTTAAACATTAATTAAGATTAAAAGAAGTATAACTTATACTAATTTATTTTTATTTGAATTTTTCTCGTTAATGTACGACATTGACGTCCCAATTTTAATAAAATTTCTTAATAGAAATTCTCGGTAAATAAATATTTAAAATGCTTGTCATAAAAGTCAGCCGTTTTCATATTTTAAATATTCATCAAAGTAAACTTGAACACGGCAAATGTCTTTCGTGTTCAATTTCAAAGTAAATTATGATTATTATGTAAATCACGAAACGTAAAATAAATCATTTGTCTTTTTGGAAAGTCGCATTAAGAACTTTTTAGGTACACAAAAGAAATTCCCATATATTCAGATCTATTTTACTATAGTCCTAAATTAATAAATGCAAAGTGCACATTCATCATTTGATAAAAATAAATTATCATCACAGAATATATTTAAACACACAAATTTGTTTGATCTTGACATAAAATAGCTTCATTTTTATCCGAAACTTTTCTTAACAAAGGAATTCTATTGACCCCTGTCAAATATGTTGTGCATGGCACAAACAGTGACATAAAAAATTGTTTCGTCTTTCCTTGTCTTTTATTACACGTGAAAAGCACTTTTAGATGTTTTACGATGAAAATATTTTCTCTTCACACTTAATTGCACCATACTGTTTATTACCCAAGGAAAACGCATAGACATTTTACGAGAAAAATATTTTCTCTTCTACACAATATAAATTCATCTTTGAATCACAACAAAACTTTGAAAGTAACTGATTTATACCAACTGAAATAAATATGTACTTGCAGTGCAGCTGTTTGCTTTTGTTCGTCTAAAAAAAAAATGTTGATTCCAAAACCTGCGAATTGTATGGAATTACGTGCCAAAAAAATTCTTCCATTCAACACTAACATATTTCTAAACTAGAAATTCGATGACAAATATATTTTTTTAATAAATGAAACCATAAGCTTAAAACTAATAAATTCACAACGCTATAACATATTTCAATGTCCTTTAATCTAGACACACCAAAAATAAATGTATTTTACATTTGGTTCATCAATGATTATAGAAAGATGTGGAGTGTAAACATATTAACAAGAGACTTTGATGTGCGTGTGACACATTTACATAAAAACATATCTAAATCAAAATTGCTATAAACTGCAATTAGGAAAGTTGAAAATATGTTGTGAACACGCAACAATGCATATTGTTAAGAATAAAATAACCACATTATGAAACCAATTTTCACATACGCAACTTTTATAAAGTTATCATTTAAATAAATGCAAATTTCCTTTTGTTTTGTACACGTGTTTCAGATAAACCGGAATAAATTTCCATATTTCCTATAAATTTTCGATACACGAAATTTAATATTCACTAGATTACCATCGAAACTCTTTAATTAAATTTCCATTCGGAGGACCATGCTCGGAGCCTTTTTTCATAAAGTACGAAATCTTTCAAATATGTTGTTACCCCAAGCTTTCGTTTAAATGCAATTTAAAAAAGAAGAAGGACACAGATTTTATTAATAGTTTCAGCAAAATAATAAAAAAGAAAGATAATAATTTTTGATTGCTGGAACTGTTATTTGCCAATCGATTTCAAACACCCTAAATATACTTCTGGACAAAATTAAGGGACCACCAAATAAAATTGAAATAACTTTTCCAATTTACAAGTTATTTTTAATAGACTTTTCACATGTCATAAATTGACATTTATTAAATACAATTCAAATAGTATGCCATGAAACAATTAATAGCAAGGCATTCTCTGCTAGGAAACGAAAAGTCAACAAAAAGGCCTAATTGTTGACACCTTTTTAAGTCGTTTAATTAATAAAGCGTGCTTTTTGTTTCGAAAATTAGTGAATTTGTTTGCATTGTAGATCAGAAGAAGTATCCCAAATGATTAATTTTCTTCGTGAAGGATACTCACAGAGAAAAATTGCTGAAATTCTAAATACCAACAAATCTGTGGTATAGAGGGTGGCAGCATGGTTCAGAAACACTGGTAGTTTCAAAAGAAGATGCGGACAAGGTGCTAAAAGAAAAACAACACGCAGAGAAGATCACAGTTTAAGAAGGCGGTTTGTAACATCTCGTGAATTAAAAAATGATCTTCGATTAGCGACTGGAAAAAAATTTCTACCAAAACAGTAAGAAGAAGGCTAAAATAAGTCAATTTGTCTGCTAGAAAACCAGCAACCGGTCCAACTCTCACAGCTACGCACAAAAGAAATCGCTTAAACTTTTGTCAAAATCATCAAGGTTGAGACGAGGGGCAGTGGAACTCCGTTTTGTTTTCGGCTGAGACCAGATTCCTTCTAAGCAGGAATGATCGCCTTGCTCTTGTCATACGAAGGCCAGACGAGCGATTTGCACCACGTACCATTCGAAAATTGGACAACTTTGGTGGGTAGTCTGTAATGGTTTGGGGTGGCATGCAGTTTAATAGTCGTACAGAATTGGTTTTGATACGAAATGGATCGCTAGCAGCAAGAAGACAGAGAAACGAGATTATTGTACCCCATGTTCAACCATTTGCCGAGAATTTCGGCAATGGATTCGTTTTTATGCAAGACAATGCCAAACCTCATACAGCTAACATTGCCACAGCTACGTTGAAAGATGCAAATATCCAAAATTTGAAGTGGCCTGCCAATAGCCCTGATCTCAATCCTATTGAGCATCTCTGGGATCAATTGGGCAACAAAATTAAAAACGCACCGAGACCACCAGTGTAACACTTGATGAGCTCTCTAACATGCTTGTTTAAAAATGGAAACAAATACCCCAAGAATGTATACGAAACTTAATCTCAAGCATGCCAAGAAGATTAGCAGCGTGTATTGCTGCAAGAGGAGGGCACACACGCTATTAATAATTTTAGTTTTGTTAACTTGTTACAAATTAGGATACACGTTCATGAGAAGACCACTAGTATTTAAAGATTTAAAGTATTTTAAAGTTTGTTAAATTTAATAGCCCTTAAATCAACTAAACTGTAAGGAAACACTTAGATTTATATATTTATTCGTTTCATTAAATTTCGTTATCTTGTTTTAAATTTATTTTGAATATTACTGATGGTCCATTAATTTTGTCCAGAAGTGTATAACAGTTTCATCGATACGTACTTTTGATGGTTCCTAACTCATTAGAAAGTGATGTTGGAAGAAACTTAATACGCTTCATCAAACTGACAAGAGTTGCAGCATTAGTAGTTTTAAAAATTAGAAGTTGATTCCACTTCTAACAACTAGTCCACTTCTAAACTTAAAGAAAAGAGCTTCATATTAATGATGGGGTGACAGGGCTAAAGCAAACCAAAAGATTTTTTTTCTAAACGCATTATTAGAATGTGACCATGCATTAATCTGCCTAAAAGTGGCCGACCAAAAATTTTTGATCCACGTGATAGAACAAAGACTGATTAAAGACAAAGCTGGAGTTTTGGTGTTTGAAAGACCACTGTTTTTGGTACAATTTCCAATGAGACGGAGCTTCTAAAAAGAAGAAACGCATAAAAACGTACCCTGGCCCAGAATTCGTAAACGCTGTAGTGCGCAAAGGCATATCTGTTTTGTCAATAAACTGATTGTAAAAAATAATGAAAAATATTTCACTTTGTCCCATTCAGAGATAAAGGGAAACGTTGATTTTTATACCCACGACACAGAAAACACATCAAGTGCAAAGTTAAATCCAAAGGTGCCTCTCTAAATTAATTCGGTTTTCAAATACACATCATGCCAATGATGAAAATGTTTTGGCCTCGTCTAGCTTCATGCCTTTATGTAAGAGTAACTAGAGACTGGTATAACGCAAACAATTAAGTTCCTAAATTAGACAATCCTCTCAATGCACCTCAGGCGCGTCCATTAGAGGAATTTTGGACCATAACAGTGTACGACCAGGGATGAGAAACAGCAAATGAATACCCAATACAACATTCCATTTTTCAAAAACTACGAGAACTCGATCCAGCTGTTGTCGTCAGTCAGAAAAAAAGTGAAGACCATTGAAGATAATGGCCCACTATCAATAATTTGAATATTAAGGATCTATTGTTAATTGTGACATA
Source organism: Serrognathus titanus (assembly GCA_039766575.1). Taxonomy (NCBI): domain Eukaryota; kingdom Metazoa; phylum Arthropoda; class Insecta; order Coleoptera; family Lucanidae; genus Serrognathus; species Serrognathus titanus. Next base: position 7,051,588 of record CM077911.1, read on the forward strand.
TTTTTCCGAAAACTTTGGGACTATACGGTCTTGGCCTAAAGTATTAGGCACCCTTAATTTTCTAATTTATCTCCGAAAATATTACTCAGAAATCTTTAGAATTTTATTATCATATAGTCGGCAATAATAAACGATAATTTAAATAATGCACAGTATTTTACAGAGGTTGTAAAACATGTGGCAGATGATAGTTCGCAACTGTGGTTCCGTGAATAGGTAGTCAGTCTTGGATAAGCGCTTGTAGTAAGAACGATCTTTCCAGTATAATTAAAGTATAATGTTTATTTCATTACAATTTTAAATATCGTCATTTTGGCTGTAAAAAATGCCTAAAAACATCGAACTTGTGAGCATTTACGTTTGCGAATTCATTTCTTGCACGAACAAGGCAACTCACACTCAGAAATAGCCAAAAGTGTTAAACGTTCGAGTTGCGCGGTGCAATCTGCCTTGAAACGTTACGTGGATACTGGATCACATGCGAACCGAACAAGAACAGGTAGAAAACGGATAACCTCGGACCGTGAGGATCGATATTTAATTCGAGAGTCACTTAAAAATCGAAAGAAAATTTCCTCCGAGCTCCCTGCACGTTTATCCGAGGAAATCGGGAGACCGATCAGTACCAGAACGACCAGAAGGCTTAATGAAGCTGGCTTGAAAAGCTGTAAAGCAAGAAAGAAGCCTTGGCTTTCAGAAAATAAAAAGGCTCGTTTGGAATGGGCTGTAAAGTACAAACACTTTACAGAGAAGGATTGGACAAATGTTGTGTGGTCCGACGAATCAAATTTTGAGGTAATATTTGCTTTATATCACTTGTAATTTTGAATTCGTTTGCATCTTCTACACTTCGTCAGTAAAAAGTTATACGGTGTGTTTAAAATCTACGTTTTTTTAATTAATTGTAAGGTATTTGGAACTCCTGGTGTAGCTTGCGTGAGACGGAGAATCGGTGAAGAATACTTCCCGGACTGCGGGTACCAACAGTGAAACACGGGGGAGGCAGTGTAGTGATCTGGGGTTATATGATAGCCGACAGTGTAGGCGAAATGTTTGTTTGTGAAGGTCGAATGAACTCCCACACTTACATAAACGTATTGGAAACGACATTGCGGCAATCATTTTCCAAGATGTTTGGTGATACAAATATGGAAGGAATGGTGTTTCAACAAGATAATGCACCCTGCCACAAATCTGCAGTTACCATGAAGTGGTTTCAAGAAAACAATATTAACTTCCTGGATTGGCCTGTGGAATCCCCAGACCTAAATCCCATAGAACATTTGTGGGGGATTCTAAAGCGTAACATTAGAAAGCATCCAATTACATCTAAAGCAATTTTCAAAAACGTGTTATTCAAAGAATGGACTAATATTATTGCAGAGGAATGTCATAAATTTATAAATACTCTGCCGAAAAGAATAGCTGCAGTGTTTAAGGCTAGAGGTGGCCCAACAAAATACTAATTACTTTAATAAATTGTTATTATTTTGTATCTAGGAAATTTTACCCCACTCCAACAGATTTTCATGATATAGGAGTTAATGTAAGGTGCCTAATACTTTTGGTCAAGAATGCATGTCAAAGGTGTTTCGAGTAACTTTGAAGAAATAAACAATAAGCAATTAATCAATCACGTTACGTTACACATAAAGTCATGTGTCTTCGATACACTACCACTTTCGTACTTCGATCAAAAATTCTGATAAACTGAGCGTCCTTGTAGATGTACCTACTCTTCACAATTTAATCATAATAAACCACGCGCATTTTCACCCATTTCGTAAATTATTCAACATCTTGTATCTTTCACGGCCCATTTTTGCAAACTCTTCCTTCGTGTATTCCCACAGCGACCGAGAAGCGCAATCAATAGGCTTGCTTTTATCAGCCAGTGAGAAAATATTTTAAACAGAACCGCTTTCTTCAATGGGGTAATCCTTTTTATCTGACTAAATAAATTATTTTTGCTTTTTTAAGTGAATCATAATTTAAGACTCCACTGACTGTTACGTTACAGGGAGGCAAAATGCATTTTCCCAATTCAAAAGGCGTACCATAAAATGAACAATTCAATACGTTTGAAGAAAATATTTCTCTAAAAAAAGAATTAAAATAGAATGACTTATGAAATAAATAAGTTATAGTAACGTATATTCAAGATTTAATCTGTCAAAACATTTAAAAATATTAGCTCCGTTTCCATTTGAATAAGTAGTATAGCTGTTGCAACTTTTGCAGACTCAGAGAAAAAAAAACTAATACCATGAGTCAATACCTTAGGCATTCGGGCAAAAACGTATCAAGGAAAACATATTATTCCTGAGAGAATGTCTGACAAATAGTAAACGACCTACATTGTGCACAGGTTATTCGTCACAATATTTAGACATTACATACGCCCGCAAAACAGAAAGAGACAGACCAGGAGCTTGCAGATATCACGTTTTCAGCGTGCAGAAACAAAACGAATTCACACTTGGACTATTTTTAGTTGTCTAAAAAGGAACACACCCACGCCAAAACGATTTTTCTTCGCGTACGTTTAACGGTAGTTCGAGCAAAAAAAAAATAGCTGTCGTAATTACAGACTCACCAATTAATTGTGCAAGCCACTCACCTAAAACAGAAAAGAAAAAATTAATATTAATAACATCGTAAATGTCACTTATATTGATTTTATCGTTAAAGTTTAAACGTGGTCAGTGTTATTTATGGGACGTAAAAGCTCATATTTACAGTTTTATAGCTGAGAGACAGCACGGAATAATAATATTTAAAATTCATTACATATAAGCAGGACTAATTTAAGGAGTGAATGTTAAGGATTCTTTAAAGCAAAATATACTAAACGGTTCCTTTTTCTTTGCGAATTTTTAAAATCAAAAATTCTTAGATTTAAAGAATAATGGCCCGTATTCTCATCCTATGATTACAATGACATAAAGCTATATTGTTTTTTGACCATTTTAATCACGACTTTAAACATACGGAAATATAAAGAAACATTTTTTTATTTGAATTGTTTTCAAAAGTATAAACAACGTTACCAAAAATAGTGAGACAGATTCATTCAACTACTTAAAAAAAATATTGCTCGGACCTTAACACGCAATAACTTATTTATAGAACGTTTACATACATTAAATACTTGAGCAAGTAAATTTACATCCGCAACCAATAGGAATCTCACCTTCTCAACTGACTTGATACGTGTTTACGTATTTTGATCTATTTTGAAATTAAACAATCTTGCGGCCGATAAACAATTCAACTAACATGAAACAGTCTTCATAAATCTAAATAAAAGTGCTTTCAGTATCGCGATGGAATTTTTACGAAATATTTCATTAAGTAATTCGTTTCGATTACAATCATTCATTCTAATAAAGAGGAAATGTAACCAAAATATTTAAAAGTAAGTGCCTAGGCACACTCAAGACGGATGTTTCTATTTTTTTCAGAAAACGTAATACATAGGGGAAGACACTCAAGGGGCTGGCGATATCCAAAAAATGAAACGAATTTTAAAACGCCGGTATTCTGTAGGGAAGCTTAAAAAAGCAGAAAACCCACCATTTTTATTTAATAACATCTGATCTAGTGTACGCATAAAACTACATTTTTAAATTGCACTGGTTTCGATATCAAGATTTAATCTCCCGTTTATAAATAGAGGGTTCGAGGAAATAGAATAATCCACAAAGGACACGTTGGTATTGTATTGACGATTTTACATTTTACTATTCTTCAAAACCATAAAAATATAAACCACTGAAACAAAGAGCTTTCTGATTGAGGACTTTTATTTTACAAGTGCGTCATTGACCGCGCCGAGGCGAACCAACAAGCTATATTTTATTTACAAACCCTAGGAAAACGCTAAAATATTTAAGGGAACATTCAGCTTTAACAAAATATTTGCTGCCCAATTTCTTATCCGTCCTTAAAACTCTTTGTAACTGCAGCTTTCGTTTACTTTTGAACCAAGCCAAACAAAAAACCAAACTGAGAATAAACAGAAGGGTACTAAATTAAGAACTAACCAATTGCTGTGTAAATTTCGTTGCTTGAAAGATAAATAATGTCAAAAAAGATTTCGTATAAAAATGTCAACGTACTGGTTTCAAACTAGTAAAATTTAGTGATAAACGAGCTTTAAAAACACACATTAAACACATCTGTGAGTGCATGTTTAAAACTCGTTAATTACGCGAAGAAATTGCGTCCATTTTTACATAAATATGAAGTGAATGAAGTGAGTGAGGCTCAACTAAAATTGTAGAATAAACGGACTTTCCCTCCTAATTTGCCGACGTTACTAATTTGGAGTGCAATTAATAAAATTTCGCCAATTATCATGCAATTAACAAAGTCAGTTAAGAGTCAGCACATTTAAGGAACGAAATTACTGCTTGGCTCTGAAAAGTGAAAGTACGTGATTTCTAATCGACTTCTAAATTTCAAGCAGGCACCGTAACTTGGAAATGAAATATTAATATTTTGGAACGCATTATTTTTGGTATTAAAAGAATTGCAAGAATAGGCACAGCTTAAAAACAATTTGTTCACTATTACTAAGCTTTAGAAATATTCGATTAAAGTATTTTAAAAGCACAAAATATTCAACTTTATCAATTTCCCGAATAGTAACGAGTCTTCTTAAAAAAAGTACCTCGAATTAGCCTTGGAAAAGATCGTATGTCGTAGCTTGTATAATTATTTGTATTTTTTTTAAAGCGCGGTAAGTCATTTTAGTTAATTGAGGCCATGAACTTACACAAAATACCGTGCATTCATTTATATTCCTAATTAAAGTGGTCTATGATTTCAATGTTTCTTCTCCTAAAGGTTTGTTGCACTGACAGTTGTTCAAGTATTTGTTTGTGTTAAGCGCAGGGATACGTTTATGCATTCAAGCCAAAGGACAGGTTTTTCAGGATATGCTTTAAGCTTTAGTATTGTTTTGAAGCACATTAACTAAGTATTTCTTTGAATGTTGTGTTTACTTTACAAATTTTTTTATCTGTTGTCATGATTAGATAATATGACACTGACAGTTATTGACAAGTGTTCTCTCAACCTTGTATTGCGTGTCGTCAACTTTATAAAAAAAATTACAGCTTACTTTAATCAGGAATTCACTTGAAGGCAAGGTACTTTAAGTGTATGTCGTCGCATGTAATAATCCTAACAAACAAACAACAAGTTTTCATCTCTCAAAATTGGCAAGTAAATGTAGAATTTATTTTTCAAACTACTTAAAGTTGCCCACAACTACAACAAAAAACGCGTGAAATTTTAATATTTCAATACGAATATATTTGATCTTTTCATTTAGCCAATCCCCGCTAGTTGTATATTATGTAATGAGTGTCCAAAACGTTCTGAGCGACAAACAGGTAAAAATGTCATCATTTTAATGTGACATAAAAGGCAGTGTCTACAAGCAATTGCCAATGACATAAACGTGAAGTGCGGCAAATGATAGAAAGATTGGAAATGAAAATGGAAGACAAAATATATGGAGTTTACAATTAAAAAAAAAATGAGACTATGACTTCTTGGGGGTTGCATCGTATTCTTGAGCCAAACAATTGATTGTCACAAACACAAGAGAATGTCTTTATTATTAATAACAACAATACAAAGATGTTAATATGTCAGAACATCTGGTGATCATGTAGACGGTGGGCTGTCTCGTTCGGAGGGTGCTTATTCTTCTATGAAAAGGTTATCCAACTTGTCTGGTTCAGAGAATTTGTTGTGTTCCCTCAAAGTTTCGCTTGCGTGTTACACTAGCTGCAACCGGGGATGTACTGGATGGACTGAGCGGTTTGATTTTGGTTAGGAGTCTCCGACCTTTCGGCTGACGAGGAATTTCAAACTTTGCAGCTGGCGAGGAATTTCCGACCTTTCGGCTGGCAAGGAGTTCCAACTTTTCAGCTGCTGGGACAGAGTGCTTTCCTTGCTGCTTTGCACGACTTTATATAGCCCCGGCAACTATCTTGTAGAGGGGCTGAGTGTGGTGTGGAAGGGTATTAGAGCTTGGTGCGTGACAGTGGTATAAAGATGGGTCGCAGGTGGCGCTGTGATCGCTAGAACTTTGAAGAAGCAAAGAGCTTAAAGAACAATAAAGACGAAATTGGAAATAAAAAAAACAGACGAATAAGTCCGACCGTATATGGAGTACTGAATAAACCACTAAGAAACAAGGTAATCTCAAGAAGAATAAAAACATACGAGATACGGCAATTAAGTAATTAAATTACAAACGTATATTGAGGCCTGGTATTTCAGTTACAGGGTAACTTTAAGTGATCGCAGGATGTCGCGATTCAAACTATTGGTTAACTTTAAGCTTCAGTTTATTTTCATGGTAGCAATTATAAAAATAATTGTTTCTATGGAAATAAACTGAAGATTGAAGTGACTAAAATACGGGGCCTAAGGGAAAATGAAATTAATTTCATAGACCTTCACAATAGATCCCTCTTAACTCGATGTAATGATATACCCAACTCGAAAAGCACTCTTGAAGCAATTCCAATGTTATTTCTTTAAGAACACGCATCGTAATCCCTTGAATATCCTCAACACCTTCGAAACGCGTCTATTTGACCTCAATCTTCATTTTGGAGAAGAAGAATGAGTCGCAGAGGCGAGGTCAAGGCTGTATGGGGGGTGGTAGAACACAGAAATACCGTTAGTGTTCAAAAACTAAGAAAAAATCAGCGATGAATGAGACGGCGCGTTATTGTGATGCAGCTACCATCCGTTTTCAATCAATTCAGGCCGAACGCGGGCCGCCTTCGCCCTCAAATGCTTCGAAACTACAACATAGAACTCAGAATTGACTGTCTGACCAATCCGTACAAATTCATTATAGATCAGACCTCGGATAAGGAAGAAATGGGCATCGTCTTGACTTTGACATCGTGTCCTTCGTTGGTCGCGGCCCTCCCCTACCCACTGACTGCTCTATATCTTGGTCTTAGGGCTGTACTGGAAGACTCACGATTCATTTCCAGTCACGATTGTACCCAACCAGTCTCACCTGTCTGCTTTATGCATTCTAGAGCATCGCCCTCCCCTACCCACTGTATCTTGGTCTCGGGGTTGTACTGGAAGATACACGATTCATCTCCAATCACGATTGTACCCAACTAGTCTCACCCCTCTGCTTTAACGCGCTGCATTTCTACAGCCTCGCCCTCCCCTACCCACCGACTGCTCTGTCTCTTGGTCTCAGGGTTGTACTGGAAGACTCACGATTCATTCCAGTCACGATTGTACCCAACCAGTCTCATCCCTCAGCTTTAACGCGCTGCATTTCTATAGCATCGCCCTCACCTACCCACTGACTGCTCTGTCCCTTTGTCTTAGGGTTGTACTGAAAGACTCACGATTGATTTCCAGTTACGATTGTACCCAACTAGTTTCACTTCTCTCCTTTAACGCGCTCCATTTCTATAGCATCGCCCTCCCCTACCCACTGACTGCTCTGTCTCTTGCACTCGGTCGTACTGGAGAACTCACGATTCATCTCCAGTTACGATTGTACCCAATCAGTCTTTTTCCTCTGCTTTAATGCGCTGCATTTCTATAGCATTGCCCTCCTCTACTCACTGACTGCTCTGTCTCTTGGTCTCAGGGTCGTACTGGAGGACTCACGATTCATCTCCAGTTACGATTTACCCAACTAATCTCACTTCTCTGCTATAACGCGCTCCATTTATACTCGATACCCAACTTTGACAATTTATATTTTAAAAACCACAAGAGCAATCGACGCGATATTTGCCATAAACATGAGCATGATCAAAAGAATGCAGTTGACAATTTGCCAATTTGGGCGCTAGAAATAAAGTCTCGTTATTTAATTGCCGTACCTTGTAAACATGCAAAACATAAATGAGACTAATGGTAACTTAAATGTTAAGGGTTAGCTGCTCAAACATTTGAATCTTAGTTCAGCTCTGAACTTGGTTCTATTACTATGGCAACTTTTGTAAATATATATGTTGCCGTAATGATAGAACCAAGTTCAGAATTGAACGATGTTTGTGCAGTTGGCTCAACGAAAGGAAGAACAACATATTCTGGAAGTCAGGGAGTTGAAATCAGTAAATCAGGCATAACAGAGATAAAGTTACAGATTCAAGTGGATGGAAAATATGTAGGGTAAAAATGGAGCAAATAGAATACCAAACATGACTTAGATCAGTTCTGCACGAGGAAGACGAAGAGGTAGATGGACGCATAAATAGAAGATGAAGAATAAGAAATAAATCAAAATTGAAAGAAAAGAAACAATTTCTTAAACGCCTGTTGTATTTTAACATGTTAGATATAAAGTAATAAATAAATTACAGCATTCAAATTTTTTTTTAAATCTGTTTCTTACATAACACGCCCTAGATACAACCTACGTTGCACGTAACTGCTGAACAATCATTAAATAAAAATAATGAAGAGGTGGGCGGCATCAAAATTGTTGCTTTACATTTTCTGACTTACATTCCTGATTAAAAAAAAATATTACGAATACATTGTTTGGACCTCCTCCGAGGTATCCACCAAAGAATTCTTATACTAAGTAATTAAACTTATTAATGAAGGCGTCTATGAAGTTATGAGAGCATCGACGTACACCAGATCATTAATAATTTTACCTCCCTGGTCTATAATGACGTTGCCCTACTTACAAGATGGATTAAGATTGAAATATTAATCTAACCTTTAGGAGCATCAAGGTGTTCTGAATACATAACTTCCATTATTAGCACGTTATTTATTAGTAAAGGGTAGACAAATTTTTTAATTCAATTTATTAAATAAAAAGATATATTTATTTTTAAATTGAAAGTATACAGGATGTAATCTATGTACTTTGAGAAGCCTTTTTTTATATACGTATAGATAACTTACAATTGATTTATTGATTACACTTTTTTAATAAAGGAGACGGGTGTCATCTAAAAAAAAACTTATTACTGTTTGTACAAAGACTTCTCAAAGTAGATGAACCCGTATAGACTGAATTAAGTTTGTCTAAATCATTATTAGAGACACAGTTTTCTAATTAAACTGAGTTTTGACAAAATAAAACTAAATCTCAAAATTACGAAAATAAAAGAAACGGTTTGCTAATGCAAGATGTTAATCACACTCAGATTTAGAGTCTCGCCTTTTCAAAACACTATCAACAATAAACATTAGGATTCGTTTTTGTTAAAGTAGTTCAAGAAATGGATAGAAACACGAACCAATAAATAACATTTCAACAGCAAAAGTAACGCAGAGCCATTTCGAAAGGTAATTTACAAAATTCAAATTCCATTTACGTTTATTCCATTCAAATTCAATTGCGCTTCCTTTCCATAAAAAGAAACACGACCTCGTTTGCGTTTCAGTTCTGAAAGATATTGTGCGCCTCACGATTGTCATCGTGCCGCGGTTAATTCGTTATCCTCGTGTGCATGTTTCAACGGAACAAATAATTTGCGATATCTGTTTGCGGAATCGTGAGGTTGTTTCCCACGAATCACGCAAGAATACGGACTGGCTGGTGGAGGGGCACTTCAAAAAGTTTGTTTTCATCGAGCACTACAACAAACAATATTTCGATGTAATTCACGCGAGTTGTTTGACGGATGCAATATTCCGAAACGCTGGGCAGCAATAAAGATAGGATCAAATTGAGAACTCTGTCATAACCCGTTATTGGCATTCAATTTTGAGGAAACGTATGAAAAATACAATTTTGTTATTTAAACAGAATTACACAACAAAGAAATAAAATCGAATTTACTGAACTCAATTTTTACGATAAAGGAGTACAATGACTTCTGTCATATTAAAAAAAGAAAATGTATCTCCATTTAATCAAAAGCGCACATTATTTTAGTGGTCACTTGATATAAAAACTTTGGAAACCACTGATATAATGAACAAAGATAAGGCGAACCACAACATTTAAATGTTGATAATGTAAAGTAACTACTTCATAAATGTTTTGCTTTTATCTCTTGAATTATAATTCCGCATTAATATTCCGTATTCCCTTGGCAAAAACGTAGATAAAATCTTGGCAGTTTTCTAACGAAGACCACGTATTAAATGCCTTAGAGGCAACGTTTAAATTTTACGCAGCAACAAATATTTATGTATTCAACGTGCCTGTGCAAACCTCTACTGCGAATTTAAGTATATTGAAGACGACGAAAAAAAAAACAAAGTAATTCTCTTCTTTTATTTATGTTTACAATCAATATATTGCACCAATTCTATACATTTTAAAGTGTGCCACCAATTATGTACGTTGTACATTTGATCTCGGATTAGATAATTTAAAATTATGTTCACAGTGCAATATATTTCAGCGAGTGTGCTCGTTTCAGTCGGCTCTTCGCAGTTTTCATTAGCGCTCTCTGATTTAATTTGTACGATATGAATTGTAATGCAAAACGCGGCTTTAATTAAATCAACCGCAAAGGTTCGCAGCGCGCCCTATGAAATTAAAGTCGGGCAAGTCTTAATATCAAATTTAGCTCCACGTTACCAATTTATGAAAATGTAATACCTCATACTGAAATCCGAACGGATTTCATCGAAACTTTTACAAGGCGCGGAATCAATGCAATCTAATAAAAAAAAATAAAGTTCTCGTGCAAGAAGCGAAATGAAATTTATTAAAAAGTTGCCGGCTGATTTTGTTAAAAACTTTGCCTTTCATACATAAAAGTTGCCTTACCAAACATAATAAAAATAAATTATATTTCGAAGTCATAAAAAGTATGTCTAAAATACATGATTATACAGTGTGTAACCACTATTAATACACAAAAAAAGCGAAGTTAACTTAAGGAATTAAATTACAACAGTAATCATAAATCACATTTTGGTTCCTTATCGAAAGAAAAGGTCAGCTTCGCGAGGGATTTTCTAATTTGCAAACAAATTATAAAGCACACTGTAGATGGGGGGGGGTAATTAATAAATACGAAAAAAATTGTTCGCTTAGTGGTATACCAGACAAGGACTTGATCTACTTTTCAAAAGGTTTGGGCCATCGATCTGGAGTTCGTATGGCTAATCTGCTCGATAGTTACAAAAGGGATAAATGTTTACAAAGCCATAGGATAGGTCACATTCTAAAAGTTTTATTGGGGGGGGGGGGAGTTATTGAAAGAACCAAGTGTTTGGTATTGGAAGATGCAAGATTAAAGAAGCGACAATTAGCAGCTTTATTAGGAGTTTCGAAAACCACGGTTTTCAGAATTCTACACGAATACCTTGGAATGACAAAGGTGAGTGCGAGATGGGTTCCACGAATGCTCTCGCCATTCCAAATGCGTATCAGGATGGAGACGCGTGAAGTCTTAAGTTCTTGAGCAACCTGTGCTGTTTCGCAATAAATATAATGCTTATTTAACCTATTTCAAGGAAAGTTTCGTTATCCGCCCCTTAGACACGCAACCGGGTTCGTCTGCCAGACTCTCACGTCAATTTTGTAGCAAGGAGGAACTCAAATTTTCTGTAGATTTCAACGTTGCTAGCTTCTAAACTAGAAGTCACTACTCTTATTTTTAACAAAACATTTCTATTTATTACCAAAGAAATTATGCCTTACGACGTTTGGAAACAGTACAACTCGAGCAAGTAGTATGTTGAATCGGTGAAGGTTTGCCTCAATAACTCGCTAACCGATTGAATGTGTCGCAATGTATTATGGAATCACTACTTAGCAACTGGGTTTCTAGCATACACCAATGGCAGAGGTCGACAACGAGCCACAACCCATGCACAAGACCTTGATAGTCCTGATTGCAACAAGAAATCGAACATTCATGGCTTTAAGAATTAACAGCATCTTCAGGCAAGCTACTGGAAGAGTGATTTCTTGTCAAACTGTCAGAAGAAGGTTGCTTGCAAGAAGACGCTCTATACACCCCTTATCATTGGAATTTTCAAAATTGGAGGCATTTCCTCTTTGCCGACGAATCAAGATTTCGTTAATACACAACTTTGGTATGGAGAGAAAGAAAACAACGATCTAATGGAAATTTAATGGCATCAGCCACTCTTCTTGGCGGAGGATCAGTGTCTGGGGAGGCATATGTTTTGATGCCCGCGCTAACCTCATGTCTGCTCACCAGACATGAATTGCGTTGAGCATGTTTGGGCCGAAATGTCCAAGCAATTTAACCAGCTCCAACAGCCTTCCCAAACCTTACAGCAATTGTCGCGGGCGTTGGAAGCAATTTGGAAAATCATACGTCAAGACTTGATCAATAATTTGATAAGTCTTTCCAATAAAGTAACAACATTAAGGCAAACCAAGGGTGGGCCCACAAGGTATTTATTTTCTTTAATTCATCGATAAAAGAACTTATAAGTTGAAATTTTTCTCCCATTATACAACTTTTTTTTAATTAGGTACTCATTTTTCCCATTGAAAGACTGTTTCTGTTCCGTTTATGGCTACATGAATAAAAATCAATTCCACTCAGCGTGTGGCTCAGCTAAGACATTTTAAATCGCCGACCAGTGTTACTTAAACAATGTTTGTAAAAATGAAACTCATTATTCTTCACATTTTTCCTGTTATACTATAAAATTTGCTTCATTTGTTAAGAACTACTTGTGGTTTCCATTAAAGACATAGGTTTAGAAACAGGTTGTATAACTTTCACACCGCACATAAATTGAAACTGATAATTTTCTTGGTTATCTCTTTAAAAGCTTCTAGTTAATCTGAATACCTGTATTTATGTTTGCACTCGGTACACGTTTTAATAGGATTTTAGTTGCTGCAGGCAATGTGGAAGTAAGTCGTAAGTTCTTGACTAACCAGTGCTGTTTTGCAATAAATATATCAATTCATTTTAACAGCTGGTAGCTTTTTATTTTCTGACAAAGACTTTAGCGTAAATCATTATAGTAATTATAGAGTAGGTATCTGGTAGCGATTGAATAGATATAAGTATAATAATCTATGACACTCCTATCACAGAATATATTTTTAATAAGTCTAATAAGAACCTAAGCTGTCATTAATATTAATATACTACAAAATTTATTCTAAACTAAATTGATTTAGCAGGTACTTCAGGATTATTAAAATGATATTTAAACTTAAGTTAAAATACGGTCGTAAAACCCTGTTAATCTAGTAGCACAATCATACAGCCAACAAATATTTATAGCGGTACTTACTTACTTAAGCTGAGATAATACAACACGACTACTTGTTTCTAAGCCGAACAAACTCATGCGGACGATAAATAAACAAAGATATCTACAGGAAAAATATTAATAGTTACGAAAACATCGTGTTCTTGTTTGGTTATAAATACATCAAAGTTAATCGATTCACTTATGGTATAATAATTACAGACATTTATAATCTGAATGATGTTGATTTAATTCCAATTATTTCAGTAAACATGAATTTTTATTTTCGTTGGTTGTCTGGTATTTAGTTAGCAGCGATAAATAAAGATCAAAGATTTTGATTCGATTCTTTCTCTCACGACTTATGTATTAATATTTTACGTAATAAAAATGTCTATATTATCAATTCAATTTGTTCAAAACTTAATCCAGTAAGAAATTAGCTTTTGCTGGAGTGTGAATTTTAATTAATTGTATTACAACCACCTCTTTAACTGACAACCAATCATATAAATTTGATAATTTAGCGATAATTTAAATAATGCAAAGTACTTTACAGAGGTTGTAAAACATGTGGCAGATGATAGTTCGCAATTGTGGTTCCGTGAAGAGGTAGTCATTCTTGTATAAGCGCTTGTAGTAAGAACGATCTTTCCAGTATAACGTTTATTTCATTATAATTTTGAATATCGTCATTTTTGCTGTAAAAAATACCGAAAAAGAACGAACTTAGTGAGCATTTACGTTTACGAATTCAATTCTTGCACGAACAAGGCAACTCAGACAGAAATAGCCAAAAATGTTAAACGTTCGCGTTGTGCGGTGCAATCTGCCTTGAAACGTTACGCGGATACTGGATCACATGCGAACCGAACAAGAACAGGTAGAAAACGGATAACTTCGGACCGTGAGGATCGAAATTTAATTCGAGGGTCACTTAAAAATCGAAAGAAAACGTATTGGAAACGACATTGCGGCAATCATTATCCAAGATGTTTGGTGATACAAATATGGAAGAAATGCTGTATCAACAAGATAATGCACCCTGCCACAAATCTGCAGTTACCATGAAGTAGTTTCAAGAAAACAATATTAACCTCCTGGATTGGCCTGTACAATCCCTAGACCTAAATCCCATAGAATATTTGTGGGGGATTCTAAAGCGTAACATTAGAAACCATCCAATTACATCTAAAACAATTTTAAAAAACGTGTTATTGAAAGAATGGAATAATATTATCGCAGAGGAATATCATAAACTTATAATTACTCTGCCGAAAATAATAGCTGCAGTGATTAAGGCTAGAGATGGCCCAACAATATACTAATTACTAATTTTGTAGCTAGGAAATTTTATTTTACTCCACTCCAACAGATTTTCATGATACAGGAGTTTATGTAATGTCTAATACTTTTGGCCAAGACTGTATATTCCAATTAAAATGAAACAAATTTTGACTCAATTATCATAATAAAACACTTAATAAATACAGTTACTTTTAACGTTTCTAGTTAAATAAAATAAACCTCTAAGGATACCGTTTCCAGTGAACGCTAGAAATATTTGCGGGCATAAAAACTAAGAAAAAAGACTGGCAGGTGCTACTATGAAAGTCAAATCAGTTTTAAGATTACAACACTTTTAAGTAAATTCCAAAACAAAACCAAAAAGAAAGCAGGTGGCACACAGTATCAAACTAAATTTAACACGGTACAAAACCGGCGTAAACTTAGAAGAAACTTACGACACTTTAAGCGTATAAATAAATATTAAGGCACCGGAAGGGAGCAAAAAGAACTTCATCGACCAAGATTATGTGTTTTCTTTTTTATAGTTTGAGTATGTGTACTACAGCAAAGTATTTTCAAATAAAAAATATTGCATGCTCAATTCCTTATTAGTAACTTATGTCATGTCAAAATCTTTAAGTTAATAAAATTTTATTGAGTATCACACGAGGGAAATCAACAGAGACGAAGTTTTGCCGGTTCACAGAAAACACTATGGAAGAATTAAACATGTCATTAAATGTAGAGAGAGCACGTCGTAGAGCTGGAAATTTTACGACTGAAAAAAGTACAAAAGTTCTCAGTACTTCCTCCTTTAAAAATGCTGACTGAAATAGTTAACAAACACAATTGGCTGCACCGGCACTCGCCATTCTTTCCTGAGCAATCGCTAGTGCATAAAAATAGCTGCCCCGAATATTTTAAAATAATTAAAACGAAGCATTCCCGAGGATTTAATGAGCAGGGAATTTGTCAAATTAAATATGACTAATTATAGCGTTAAAAAATAGAACACTTCAAAGACAAATGTGTCTGGTTTGCATGTGATATCCACATCGTCTTGCTTGGAGCTTGTGTATTGTGAGCACGGCGTGAATTTAAAGCACCATTAGCACTAGTTTTTAGCCGCTAAGCGTCGCTAAATGGACGTCGAGAAACTAGCAATTCGGTAAATTTAACCTCTGATTTATGTTCGTAATTTAAAAAGTGTCACACTTTTCAAGTTAAGTCAAGTCGTTATGCACGTATGCAAACCTACAGTGCAGAAGCACGTTCAGAAATATTAACTTGAAGGTTTTGGAAATGATTCTTGTAAAAATAAAACTACCATGAAATGTTATACGTTTATAATTTCAAATTATAAAAGAAATCAATCTAGTACTCTAAAACATTCCCTTGTATAAATCTGGTTGCCAATATCTTTACTTAAAATTAAAATAAACATCATCCAAATAAGTAAATAAGAATCTAAAATAAAAACTGATGAATATTCGGTGTTAAGTTACTCATGTGTAAACATCACGAGATGATCGACCATTCAAACTAATTCTTACGACATGCATCCTCAACGTAAGTGATTAATTTCAATTCAAAATGACTTATGAACTTGCTTTGGAAGACGAGTAAAAAAAAAACTTGCCAAACATCCTGAGGCAACCGTCTGACTTTCATACTTAATCACTTTACGGTAATTACGGACGACGCACACGTCTCAAGGTCAACTTATTTAAATAAATGAAATTGTGGTCGTAGTGAATCGTAATCGTTCCAAGAAGTGATTTTATGCACTTCCCTAGTTATTGGAAGTATTTATAGTATAATTCGCGTGATATTTGAAGTGATTGTGAAAGCTCAGGAATGTTTTCTAAAACCATGGTACGTCAAGCTGAGAAACGAAAAAAAAATTAGAAGCGAAAGACTGACGCCTCAAATAAACAGTAACATTAATTGGACAGCGCAGAGGTGGATAAGCCACGTCTATATATAAAAGATGATCAATAGCATTTTTTGACGAGATACACATTAATGTATGTGGTCCGTTGATGACATCAAACGGGATGTTGAAGCACTTCAATCGAAAATAATTTACTTCGAGTGCCAAGCAGGCCAAGATCACTCTTGACAACGAAGATATACAAAAAGATTCCATCCCGCCCTTAACTCTAAAATTAGCCCGCAAGTAACTGGAAAATGTGCTTAAAGACTTGAAGCTCGACCGCAAAAAATTCCGAGCGTTTCTTTATGATAACAGAAACGAGAGGGTTCATTACGAATCGGTTATTTTTTCTTGTCCGGTAATAACGTCGTCGGATTGTTTTCAAAGGGCTACGGCGAAATGAAAATTAATTTCTTTCTTTATTACGAAGTTATTTCTTCGAGAAAAAAATTAGTTCATTCCTAAATGAAATTATAAAAGATGAGGCATATTTCGCCCTAAGCACACCCGTCGGTTTTTTAATTAAATTTTATTAGTATAACCTCGCTCCATTTCGTGAGTAAATCTCCTTTAATGCACTTCAAAAACCTTCTTTTGTGTCCGGGCGGTGATCACAATCACTAATCGCTTTTTTTAAATAAAATGCTAAATAAGATTTTGCGTTTCAATTTTAGCTTTGTATGCAAAGTACAATTCCTGGTTGGTAGTAATTATAACGTTTGTTTTTTTTTGTTTGCTGACTTAATTGCCGAAGAATTTTCTCACGGGGATTTTATCTTCATTAGTTGATATTCTGTTTAACTACATTACACTTTGCCTTAATGGGCAAGCCTTCAATTCATTTAAATTGCAAAAAAAAAACAAAGAACGTAAAATTATCTTTTGTTGTCATCGGTCATAAAAATGTATAATTGCAAAAAGGTACACTTCTGTCAATAAAAACTTTAATTCTCCTTTGAAATCGTATTCTAAAATGATTCCTATTTGCAATTAGTTTTTTAATTGTTTGGTGCTGTAATTGCAAAAGAAGGTAGGTATAGATGGGAAGTTAACAATGTTGAAACCTATAGAATTTTTTAATGGAAAATTCGAGTCCTGCCGTGCTACAAAATCGGTCACAAATCACTGACGTGTTAATCTGGCTAACGAACCCGGTTGCGTGTCTAAGGGGTAGGTGGCGAAGCTTCCCTTGAAATAGGTTAATTTAACATTACAATATAAAAGATCTTTCTATCTAAAAATGTCATTTAACTTCCCATGGGCCCTCATAGCAAATATCCAAATTGATCCAAGTGTTATTTCGTTATGAGAAAAAATACCTTTTCTTTTCAAGAAATTCAAGAACTTTGAAACAGAATACTGGCTTAACGAAGCACTTTTGGAAAGAGCTAAGTTGGGTTAAATCGTCTTATTTTCAGACCAGTAATCTATGGTTAAGCCATATTCACGTATTATAGCGACGTCAACCTAGCATAGTCATAGCTAGTTCAAAATGGTTCGGAAAGATGATTGCAATAGCAATAGATATTGACTTAAAGAAGAAAGATCTTGCATATTGTAATGTTTATTTAACCTAATTCAAGGAAAGTTTCGCCAGTCGCCCCTTAGACACACAATCGGGTTCGTCAGCTGAACTCTCACGTCAGTGTCTGAGACCGACTTTGTGGCAAGGAGGAACTCGAATTTTCCATTAAAAAATTCTGTAGATTTCAACGTTGCCAACTCCTACACAGAAAAAAAATTGTAGTAAAGAGTACCACAATTGTAGTAAATACAGAGACAGATACAAATTGTATGAGATATTCACACAATTGTTTGATATGACACTATTCTTGTATAAAATTTCAATTCAACATTTGTAATTTTACTACAACTGTATGAATATCTCATAGAAGTTGTTTCTGTCGCTCTATTTACTATAATATAATATATACTAGTGTAGACTAGAAGTCATTACTGTTATTTTTAACAAAACATTTCTGTTTATTATCAAAGAAATTATGTCTCTACGACGTTTGGAAACAGAGTAGCTCGAGCAAGTAGTACATCGAATTGGTGAAGGTTTGCCACAAGAAGTCGGTAACTGGCTGAATGTGTCGCAATGTATTGTAAGTCAAGCATGGAATCACTATTTAGCAATTGGGTCTCTAGCATACACCAATGGCAGAGGTCGAGAACGAGCCACCACCCATGCCCAAGACTATTTGATAGTCCTGATTGCAACAAGAAATCGGACATTCATGGCTTCAAGAATTAACAGCTTCTTCGGGCAAGTTACTAGAAGAGTGATTTCTCTACACACCCACCTTATCATTGGAATTTTCAAAATTGGAGGCATTTCCTCTTTGCCGACGAATCAAGATTTCGTTTGTACACGCCTGATCGTCGAACATACGTATGTAGGGAAAGAAGACAACGATCTAATGGAAATTTAATGGTATTAGCCACTCTTCTTGGCGGAGAATCAGTGTCTAGGGAGGCATACGTTTTGATGGCCGCACTGACCTGCTGGTATTAATTAATGAAACCATAACTGCCATAAGATATCGCGACAGTGTTATAGAGCCGTTAATCGTGCCACATGCTGCGGCAATAGGTGCAATAGGTGTAAATGATCGGAGTGGAGTGGCCACCCTGCTCTCCAGACATGAATTGCGTTGAGCATGTTTGGGCCGAGATATCCAGGCAATTTAACCAGCTCCAACATCCTTCCCAAATTTGGGAAGTCATACGTCAAGACTTGATCAATAATTTGATAATGAGTTTTCCCAATAAAGTAACAACATTAAGGCAAACCAGGGGTGGGCCTACAAGGCATTCATTTTCTTTAATTCATCAATAAAAGAACTTTGTAAGTTGTTATTTTTTCCAATTATACAATTTTTTTTTTCAATTAAGTACTAACTTTTTCATTTCTTGAATTGTATCGTAGCATCCATCAATGAATAAATTAGTATCACATGAATCTGCATTTCTTTCTTAAAATTTGTACGTAAAAAAATAAATCATTGTAAATATCCGCTTCAATCGTTAAGCAGTGTTTAAGTTCATTTTACTCTACATTCTCCCATTGTGTTAATCGACTTTATTTCTTAAATGAGATGTAAATGGATCCCCAGTTCTAATTTATCTCAAGAAAACTCGTACATTCACACATTCAACCACAGAAAAAAATCACATTCACACGCGAAGCCATCCAATAAATTGCCAACCAGATAACAACACCGACAAAGCACACATAGACAATACGTTTACGTATGCAGAAAGCAAAAATGTATAAACGATGATAAAGTTAGCATACGAATTGATTAGTTTATTTGTACGCTAGTTTTGAACTGGCAAACTCTTTCGTCCTTGGCAACACCAATAACGAAGCGCAAACAATATTCTTTAAACATGAATGAAAGCCAGATTTTTAAATCGGTCCGTTTAAAGAATTCAAGTTTCAATTACACCAAGCGCTTCACCGAGACTTTGCCTCAATTATTCCAAGCTATTAAGATAATGGGGCTGTTGGTAATAAATCATCTGATTCCAAATCTCAATTTTATTACCTTTTCAAATATAAAGTAAAAATTCAGCAAAGAAATCGTTCTAAATGTTTGTGCCTTCAATTGTCACACAATAATTGGAGATTAAAACTGAAACAGTTAAGAGGCCAATTACTTGCGGAAGTAAACTGCGTCTGTAAAATTAAATTATTGGTAATAAATTCAGGGCGATTTGTATGCATGTAAACGATCTCGCTAACGCTAAACATATTATGATAATCAAGAACTGACGGAAATATTCCATAGTTTCCACTTTTAATCTCTCGTACTCAAAACATCAACGATGCCAATATAAACAGATTAACACACGGTCGAATTATTATACACGTCGTCGAATACGTGTGTTACAAGCAAAAGCGCATCCCAAAATTTTATAATCTCAAAATATTTCAGACTGATCTGAAACATTCCTGTATTATGGAAACGGGAAGCATTGCGAAATAAGCTGTAAAAATAATGCAATCAGAGATCAAATGAATTGGATAAAAGAACATCTAAAAGAAAAGCTCCATTAGGGCTTTTAGAAAACGTAAAAGCGAAAGGAAGGATATAAAATGAACGCGGGGACATAAAAATGAAATAACTACAATCACGCTCTATTTAACGCGCACGAAATCCTCGGGAGTTTTGTTTTTACAACAAAAACAGTAAAAAAAAGATATATGATATTAGAAGAAGAACCATTTCTAATAAGAAAGAAGGACTTTATAAGATAAATTAATCGAGAAAGCATAATATTTCGCAGAAACCACGTAAAAAACTAATGGTAATAAAAGTAAAATCCTTTGTATAATAATTAAATAAAGGACTACTTTGTACAAGACATTTCAAAGCGCTATTTTAGTTCAAGCCAGAAAAAAAATTTAATGGAGTTTCCAACAGACAGCTTACTTAAAATAGTTCACGAGCAACACAAAAGCAAAATAATTAAACGGAAACGCAATAATAAACGGATATTGTTTTCAACTAGACGTTCTTACGTCAGCACATCCATCGATTACATTCCTCTACACTAAAATAAAAGAATTAGATCACCCACCCTGCTATTTGTGGATTTGTAACGGAAATCAATCATAAGGATAAGAAAACTTCGCCGCCATAAATCAATCAGCTCTCCTTTATAAAAGATATAAACCTTTTTCTACTAATAGCGGAATGAAGTTGCAGAAATCTATCGGAACGAGAGAAACTTGTTAGAGCACGCAAGATAACTTCGCATAAGACAGTGAAACTGATATAAAATTCGGATTTGTGTCTGGTGATGCGTAGGCGTAAGAATAAAGTAAAATACTTCTCCCATGATGCACATAAAACAGAAATAAAGAAAAGCTATGATAACGGAACGGTTATTGGAGGAACAAGGCATGAAACTGCTGCAAATCTAATAACACACGGTCTATTGATCAGAATGGCACTTTTGAAAGCTGCAAAATAATCTCAATTCCGATGACACTGATAAAACGCGTAAATTTATATTTATATTCTCCGTCAAATGACATTTAAGTATTTATATGTACACTTCAGGTAAGTTGCTGCTGCCACAGTCGTATCCTAAGCACACAACAAGAAGTAAACACACAAACAGCCTGACAGAGAGAGAGACCCTGAACAAACCTTAAACTTCATTTACTCATTTTGTACAGTCCTTTGGGAACACGAATCAAACAGTGTTTCACAAATTACTTAATGAATAAATAGGTAACCGGGTTACATATTTTAAATGCTAGCACACTTTCACCACAAAGCGAGTTTTTTTTTCTGCAATAAAAAAGTTAATATCTGCAGTGTGGCATTTAAAAACATAGTATTTGATTTGTTGAATATTCAAATGAAGAAAATATTTTACTTACATGAAATGAAAAATGTAAAACAGAGATACATACCTGAAAGCAAAAAATAATAAGGATTAGTAAATCGCACAGATAAAAAATACTATGAAGTAATATTACTTAAAATGTAAAGTAACTTGTAAGCTTAGTATTTATATTTTTTACTCTCGTTTACCCCGATAATAAATTATAAAATATTAGCAACGTTTGTTAATGCTTAAGAGGAAAACGCACGATCGTACAAGTTCGTGCGCGAGTATGTAGAACGAAAAACCTTTAAATCATAGCAGACTTTGAATCGACCACGCACTGTTCAAACCTACTACAGAAGCTTGAAACCGGTTTGAATTGATGGAAATCTCTAGAAAAACTGATGTTAGTAAAAGATTTTCGTCAGTCCAAATCGTCTTCAGACATCTGATAGTACGTGGTCGGCTCTAAACGGAGCTTAGAACTTAGAGCTTAGAACAAAATTATGCGCGCACAGTAGTATACACTGACATTATACCAACATTATACCAACGCATACGCTGACATGTGTACGAACAAGTATGAAATGTTCTCACATAAAATTGAAACCAATTTGTCGAAATAGACAGCGAGCGGGATTTTATGAGGTGCACTTGGCAGCTATGATGATAATAAATTATAATTTTCGAATGGAATTCGAGTATATACTGATATTTCATTCTGGGCATCCGTACTCTCGCCCTCGTTACTACTTTGATATACAGCCTTGGCCAAAAGTATTAGGCACCCTTAATTTTCTAATTTATCTCCGAAAATATTACTCGAAAACTTTAGAATTTTATTAGCACATAGTCGGCTACAATAAACGATAATTTAAATAATACACAGTACTTTACAGCGGTTGTAAAACAATTCGCAATTGTGGTTCCTTCAATAGGTAGTCAGTCTTGTATAAGCGTTTGTAGTAAGAACGATCTTTCCAGTATAATGTTTATTTCATTATAATTTTGAATATCGTCATTTTTGCTGTAAAAAAATGCCTAAAAAGAACGTACTTAGTGAACATTTACGTTTACGAATTCAGTTCTTGCACGAACAAGGCAACACACAGACAGAAATAGCCAAAAGTATGAAACGTTCGCGTTGTGCGGTGCAATCTGCCTTGAAACGTTACATGGATACTGGATCACATGCGAACCGAACAAGAGCAGGTAGAAAATGGATAACTTCGGACAGTGACGATCGAAATTTAATTCGAGAGTCACTTAAAAATCGAAAGAAAACTTTCTCCGAGCTCGCTGTCAGTTTATCCGAGGAAATCGGGAGACCATCAGTGCTAAAACGACCAGAAGAAGACTTAATGAAACTGGTTTGAAAGGCTGTAAAGCAAGAACGAAGCCTTGGCTTTCAGAAAAAATAAAAAGTCTCGTTTGGAGTGGGCTATAAAGTACCAACACTGTACAGAAGATTGGGTAAATGTTGTGTGGTACAACGAATCAAATTTTGAGGTAATATTTACTTTGTATCACCTGTAATTTTGAATTCGTTTGCATCCTCTACACTTCGCCAGTAAAAAGTTATACGGTGTGTTTAAAATCTACGTTTTTTTTAATTAATTGTAAGGGATTTGGAACGCCTGGTGTAGCTTACATTCTAAAGCGTAGCATTAGAAAGCATCCAATTACATCTAAAGCAATTTTTAAAAACGTGTTATTGAAAGAATGGAATAATATTATCGCAGAGGAATGTCATAAACTTATAAGTACTCTGCCGAAAAGAATAGCTGCAGTGATTAAGACTAGAGGTGACCCAACAAAATACTAATTACTTTAATAAATTGTTATTATTTTGTACCTAAGAAATTTTATTTTACCCCACTCCGACAGATTTTCATGATAAAGGAGTTAATGTAAGGTGCCTAATACTTTTGGCCAAGGCTGTATTTATAGTTTTATTTGAGGTAAAAGTAGCGTCTGAGGAAAACGCGACTGTTTATAACCGTTATCAACTAACTTTGCCATTTTCACACGGTCATTGAAACCTTCGCGCTTGGCTGCAGACATTGTATCATCATTAATGCCTGTTACTTACGTCTTTTTGTAAGCACAATCGTCTGACGAGCAGTTACTAATAATAGGCCATAAAAAGAAATCGTCAGAGACTCGTCAAATTCTACTATGAAAGTTATGACAACACATTCCAGTTGCTTACAGTCAGATCAGATCTGAGATGGCATTAACCGATCATCTTTAAAGCCTGATCTGTAAAGGCCCGTTTCTTTCCTTCTATAAAATATCCTAAAATTGAGAATGAACCTGTATAGTATACGGCGCGACGTATAAAACGTATTCGTTTGGGCATATGTTACGTGTAACTATTTGCGAAATTAATTTGTCTTGTAAAAGTCAAATGAGTAGTAATAAAAATTTGATTTATATTTCGGTTTCAGCAAGGTTCAATAGTGTCAAACAAATGATAAATAATGTTGCGGGCTACTTGCATGTTCTCGAGCATGTGCGAGCGGCTGGATATCCATAACACCGTTAAGTCAACTCTCTGAGAATAATATTAATTATTTTTATTAAGCGTCTCCTCCTTACAGGATTGTTATGATTAAATGAATCTGTAATGCATCATGAATTATGAATGACAATGAAGGCTTTTCGTTGATTTATCACATAAATAATTTAAGTTTGATGGTAACGAACACAAAACACTTAAGAACAAAAGAACGTAAAAATCATCTTCGGCGAACAGGTTTCATTTACGAACGACATTCTACAGGTAACGAGATTTTTTAACTTGATAAGTAACCATACGATTTTTATATTAGTTTCTTAATAACGACGCGGCGCTTTGCTTAATAACGAAATCGCGTTTTGTTCCCCTTTATTGCGGACCGAAGAAAAAACGCTGTACTAGTCATAATAAAGGTCGTAAATTCGGGAATTCCAGCTTAATTAAAACACGGAAATAAATATACTTTATTATAAATTACAGCTGTAAATATAAAAGGTCCCCTGCCTGTGTACTGAACTCGTAAAACAGTGTAATACTTCACGTAACGATTTTCAATAAAAAGCTCAACAAAAGAGTTATTACGGAGATCTGTAAATAAAAGAGCTTCCTAATATATAGCACCGATTCATCAAATTATTCTCGTAAACTCCAAATTACTACCGAAATGCTGCTTAATCTGACGCTATTCAAGAACATGCTTTAATAGAAATATTTATAGGCAATTTAGTTGTTGGCTCAAACATTCTCATTTAGGTCACATTTAATTTATTTAAAAACGTGAAAATTTATGTATTTCTTCGGACTAATTGTTACGGACTTTCATAAATATTTTCTCTCTACTCTAGGCGCGTAAATGGGAAATTTGCAAACCCGCTGCTAATGCAAATAACTCAAACTCTACGTGTTAGTGATTATAACAAGTTTTAAATCTAATTTCAAGTTGGATGTAACGTGCTTAACCTACATCCTTAGGGTTAAATTAAATAAACGAGCAAACAGTTCGAACATTAAGACGCCTAATTACTGCAGGGGACAATCTTATAATTTAATAGATTTAATGAAGGTAATTAACGAGAGCAAATATGGAATCTATATTCACTTATGAAAGTTCGAATCCGTTCGCTTTTTTGCTATCGGTAAACGATGAGAACAATGTGCAGCGAATCAATAATTCTATAAGAAGTCAAATAGATTTCTTTACATTTCGGAGATTAAAGAGAGTGCAGTTCGAGTTTAATTAAATACCTGAAAGATTTTTCATACATTTTATTAACTTTCGACTCAATTATCTTTGAAATAAATTAAAAGCTTTAGCAGTAATTGCATCCGTAGCTTATAAATGGGTATTTCTCGTTCAATATTATTAATTTCTTAATTTTTATGTTAATAAAGGCTGTAATTGAATCATAATATGGAGTATTTAATAGTAACAAGCGATAAAGGCGTTCGTAATATACAATGTCAAGTCATCAATCAATTCCTAATCAAATATGCACGGCTGTGAGCATATACAAATTAAATACAAACGGTAATTAATATTCTGAGAACAATACGACCCCATACATAACGGTGTTGCATATAGATCTTTAACGATACTGTTAAACACTGTGTCGTGAATCCGCCTTAGAATAACTTTTTTTTGTGTTAATAACATTCATATTTAATTAAATCCGAAGGATGAACTTTCTGTAATACAAAGACATTACGATAGGAATAAATTGAAAATGTAAACCAATTGCAGTAAAAAGCGGAGAATTTTCTTTAATGTTAAATTGGAATCCTAAAAGAATCCCCTTAACGCGAACAGCTCAAAAAGTTGTGTGTTATGAAAGCCTTTTCCACATGGATGAACACTGTTACATGAAACATTCTTTTCTCATAAATATTCCTTGACGGAGTAAGTACACCATGAAATTGAACTCGATTATAATTAAACTCCGTGAGAGTTTGTGCCTGACATCTTTTTTTAGAATATTAAAACTAATTTTCTCGAAGTGCAGCAACTAATTAAAAGTAAACTAGTAGTAATAGAAAGGCAACTCGTCCACAGTTTTTTGCGTTATTTCTGCTGCTTAAGCATCGATTTCCTGAACGATGCATGAACGTTTTATCGTTAATGTTTCATTTGATTGGATTACGAAGCACTGTTTCGCATATAAATTGCAATTTCGAACAGAGGATGGCAATCAATAAATGAACGCCTAGAGAATAATGACACGTCCGGCGTAAAATCTACAGTCATTAAACACAGAAACAAAAGAAAAATGAAGGAGATGCACAATGTGAAGGTCGGCCAATGGAATCGAAGAAAAAGCATACAGTAAACCCTCAATTTCCTGAAATTAATTTCTAAAATCCAATACATATTTACATGCATCATTTTATTATAAATGTAAATCCCCGGAATTTAGTTTAACGTAAACACAAAGAGGATACGAGTTGAAATTAATGTAGACGATTTAAATCTACAGGAAAATGATTAATTCGTGAAATTTATTTTGAACCTCTTCACTCGAATCGACCGGGGCTATAACTTACACACACACATAATCCAATCATAAATTCTGATCCCGATGTACAAAATACATTTAGCAATGACGTTTCTGATAATTATGATTGAGTTGATCACGAATTACGGCGGCGGAAATGAATGCAAATCATTTTTGCGTACGCAATACGTGCGTTGAAAACAGAAACGGCACACAATTTATCAAAGCGAAAAATACTATAAATAGATTCTTTCCTCTCTTAACAACAATAAGCTTCACCAAGTTTATAGCTTTTATTGTTGCCAAATTTAAAGGATTTATATTAATTTTAAGCAGAATCGAATGGTTTTCTCATTAGATGTAGTTCGGCAATTGATCTTACAGCTTTCAACCTAAAGACACAATAAATATTTTAACGCCAACTATAAACATTTATTCATTAAATTTTCAGTTTATTTAAAACAAGTCGTTGAGATTTACGTATACCTGACCTACTTTCATTATAAAACACATACATCCCAAGTTCAAAAAATGCAAACCGTCATAGGAAACAAATTTATTATTCAGGGAATAAATCAGATCTATTGAACTAAGACTGATTTATTCCTATCGCTGCAAGAAACACGCTGAAGTAATTTAGAATTTTTTTTTTATTTGGGGATGAATTAAATCTAAATTTCCAAAAGCGCGCTTCTTACTAAAGAATTTACTTCAATCGATTTGCATTTGAATTAAGAGCTGCTTTTATTGATGAAATGAATTAAGTTAGCCACTCAGCCCATATATTATTTTTTTATGCTTTCGAAATTCCTTCGGGAGGATTTTAATATGAAACTTATCTGAAATATTAACACGCATTAATAACCATGTTTGTAAACAACTCTAAATCTCCAACTACTGTTTAAAATAGCCCGACCGTGAAAGATAAATCGCACGCTCGTATTACACGAGAGCTAACATAATCTTTTTAATGTGGAAGCGAATTAATTTTGTTAAGCTGACTTAACACTCTTTCATTCACAATCAGTGCCCACATTCCAATTTATTAATAATTATTACGTGCGCGTTCTAAAACCAATCTCACAAGTCAGAAGGTATTCACGAACATTAACCCAAATGATGCGCCAGAGATAAGACTCAAGTGGAAAGCAATTTGCTATAGAATCCAAACCAATGTGCAACTGAAATAAATAGCACGTGTGTAAATAGAATTTATTTCTATACAAATCAGGAGAATATTAAAAGCTTCCTCCTACGTAAACTTAAGAAAATCTGGATTGCCTTCAGAAAATTGCTTTTACATACTAATTAAAAAGTTATTAAATCAGTAATTGAAGTGTGTCTTTTGTTGTCTGTTGTAGTAGGTAGCAAATGAGCATCTTATTTTTAGTTAATGCATCCTTCAGTCCTTCCCATGGAAAAACTGCAATAACAACCTCACAATGGATGCCCATTAAGAAACTTCCTTGATTACAGTGCACAATAATCTACTCTACCAGTCCGCATTATTCAAGGTCTCAGTTTAATTATAAATGAAAGACAGACATTGCTCACGAATTAATAATAGTCCGGCTACCGTAACGAAAGGAATAAACCCACTGTCAACTAGTTTCGATTCATTAATAAATCAGGCGGACCTATAATTAACAAGACCAGGGACGCAAGATAAGGTCACGCGATAAAAAGCAATCACTGTTTTGCGAAACACTAAAATATTTCAATTTATATTAAATATTGCATTAAAGTATGTAGTTATAAGGACTAATTCTTTTAAGAAAACTAATTTAAAAATACAACTTAAAGTTGGTGTAAGTAATAATATGCTAGAGTGTAACTTTAACTCTTACATACACGTTTTTCCACTCCAAATTCTCCTCATTTAGAAGAACTATTAAACCCTAGAGACAATTTGTTCTTAGAATCTGCTGCAGCAGATTAATTTACAAAGTCAAACAGTGAAAATTTAATTGCGTTTTTAAGTACGTCAAATGCAAATAATTTCGTCGTCTCTCCGAGTCCATTTAACCGTCCATTTAAACGTTAAAATTCTTAAATCGATTTTCAAATAGTTTCCTTGCACTTTAGAACTTCTCTCCGTTTTTAATCATCAATTTAATTACGCGAAACTCAATTTTCTTATAAAATTTATGAAGGTCATTGTTTGTTTTAAAAAGATGGGGAACACTGCCTATTGCGTTAAATAAATGGAACGAATTTTTAATTCAAAAAGAGTTCTATTTTAATTAAGATATCCACTTACAAGCGCCCACGTTCGATAATTCCGGACGTACGATTAACCCAACGCGCCATTATCTTCCAAATAACCTATACTTAATCGATTCCCGATAATTTAAACGGCCCCCCTTTAATTATCGTACACCTAACAATTATCGAATTATTGTTAATTAACCCACCATATATCTTCATTTTTCTTACACACATAAAAGTTGTTGGGATAAATTGTTATGCTCCTTACAATATGGATTACCTGAAAAGTTGTAATGTTTAACAAATATGGTGTTACTGTTATCTTTCCCGATTAAAATGCTTATAAGAATAAATGTTAAAAAAAGGTGAAATAATTTTACTCCAAGGATAAGCTCAACTCCTGTTTAACACCGTACAGCTTTTGTTTTATGATTTTTTTTTTTGGGTTTGGTATTAATATTTTTTAGATGTTTCAAACGATTATTTATTACAGGTTCAATAAGTTTTTTAGGATATGAATTTTGAGCAAGAATTTCTTTAATTAAATTTATATTTTCGACTAATAAATAATTTGTCCGAAAGTAATACCGCACTATGAATCAAGCTAATAATAGTTGAAATTAATATATCTACCTGACCATGTGGGTTTGATACTTATTTGTTATTAAACTACTATTTTGCTTGATGATATTTATATCTAAAAAACTAATTAAAGAAGATTCTTGTCCGATGAAATTTCATAATTCATTATTTTAGAATGGACAGTAAATTGGCACTGCCTCTACATTTCGCTATCGTTTTATAGCTTCACTGATGACGAAGCTATAAAACGATAGCGAAAATGAAAATGTTTAAAACTTTAAGGGTGAGTTGCACCGACACAATTTATGTTAGTTAATCTTTTATTAAAATTTAATTCATGCTGTTGCACGGACGTATTTTTAAATCGAATTAGTTGATTTGAAACGTCACTCGAATAGATGACGAAACTATGACGTTACGTGTTACGATTGTTCATTATCCAGTCCTTTTGTGTCAGTTCGACAGTTGTTTACTTATAATTCAACTGGAAGCTCGTTTTGTATAAGTAATTTTTGCATGCGTTAAATAGCTTGAAAATGGAAAAAAGCGAACGTAAACTAATTTCACAAAGTTAAATTATATTTGCTTAACGTCAATATTTGCAATTTAAAACATGCTCTGGCTTAATGAAAACAGTATTCATTGGAAAAAAAACGTATCTTTTATTTTATAATTGTTGTTATAATGGACCGGACATTTTGCGTAAATCAATATAAATGTTATTTTAATTCACTTTTCTCCTTGTTAAACAGACATCTTGCTACTTCTTTTGACAATGATAATATGTTATTTTGTTTCCAATACATTTTTGAACTTGATACCATTTGGTTTAATCTAATTAATTCTTTTTCTGAAGAATAATCAAATTGCTCAGAAGAAAACAATTTACGCAACACGAGAGCCAAGCTGAATTTATTGAGAATAAAAAACACGGTTAATATTTTCCAGGATTTTATTTTAAATATACTCAAAGTAATTCCCTTCAACAATGATACACTTAACCATTCTTTCTTTTCACTGTTCAAAAGCTCTCAAAATAAGTGTCAACTGCGGTATCAATCTCTTCTTTTGACGAAAACCTTCTACCAAACCTTCTACCCCGCAAATTCCTTTTACGCCCAAAAATAGCCAAAAGTCGCACAATGTTAAATCAGGTGAATACGGTGGATGTTCTATTATTCTTATATTTTTTTCAGCCAAAAACTGGAGAGTTAAAGCTGCCGAATGGGACGATGCATTATCATGGGGCAGCATAATTCTCTTTTCTGGAACTCTACTGAACAATTCAGGCAAACATTTTTCAGTGTACCATTTAGCTGTAACTGTCTTTTGTCCATCTAGCTTAATTGCCTTTACTAGGCCCGTACTTCTGAGGAATACCGCATACATAATTTTTTTCATAGCTCGGTGCTTCTTGGTCATTGTTGGAGTTTCTTCATCTTCGTGAATTCATATACGACTCTCTTGGCAGTCGAAAAAGAGAATGTAAGTTTCCTCACCCGTCACCATTTTGAAAAAAGATTGGTGTCTGCCATTATTCAACAAAGTTAAAGTTTCATGGCAAATTCTTACGTGCTCTGCTTTTTGGAAGTCAGAAAGGTGATGCGGCACAAAGCGACTAACCACTTTTTTAAATGCAGGTGATCATGTATGATTGTTCTAACATCTGAGGATCCAATCTTAAGTTGATTACTGCATAAGTGGCTTTATTGTCCTCTTCAATTAATTTTTTAACAGCAGCAATGTTTTTGTCGGTAACAGCCGTAGGAGGACGCCCTGCTCCTTTTTGATGCTGAACAGAATTCCTTTCGCGTTCAAATTCCTTATAC
Organism: Serrognathus titanus; assembly: GCA_039766575.1. Lineage (NCBI taxonomy): Eukaryota > Metazoa > Arthropoda > Insecta > Coleoptera > Lucanidae > Serrognathus > Serrognathus titanus. Next base: position 7,082,971 of record CM077911.1, read on the forward strand.
CATCAGTAAATTGTAGCCAAGGAAGGTGCTTGTTCACTAAAAGCCGAATTTAAACTCTTTTTGCACTCATAAGCGCTTAAACCTTTTTTTTTAAAGCATAATAAATGATGATTCGAAAATGCTCTCTGGTTAATTCCATTTTTTTACTTGTAATATCACTTTAAAAAATTAGTAACTTAGATTCTAACGAACGTAACTTCAACAACTAAACTTCAAATGACAGATAAAGAGTTGCTCTAAGTAACACTGTATGTTTTGTTTTTCACGGCCTACTAGATTTTCTTCTCAATAAATTCAGCTTTACCCTCGTACAATTTTTAAGTCATATAATAAATATTTTTAACTCAGAGATTTTAATCGAGCAATATTGGCGAATTAACCAACTCAAGATTAGGGTTAATTAAGGTTGGTGTAACTAGAAAATCTCTGAGTTAACGTTAGAGGTCGGTGCAACTTAGACTTAAGATAAAAAACAGTAACTAATAATTCATTCAAAACAAATTTTATTCTAACAATAAAATTAGAAAAAAAGCTTTTTAACGAAAAACTATAAATTGTGCCGATAATTTAATATTCGGACGAATTTAACATTTAATAATTTAATACAGTGTTACATCACTTTTGGTTTTTACTGCAGCCTGGATTCTTTTTGGCATGTCCTCTAAGGATTCATAATATTGTGGGGTGAAAGGATTTCATATTTCCTGTACTTTAGCCTTTAGCCTGGAATTGTTCGTTGGGGACTTTTTCGCAAGATTTTTCATGTCTTGTTGCAGGATTTTGATGACATTTAAGTCGGAGCTATTTGAGAGCCAAGCGGACACTAATATGATGGTCCCCGAACAATTTTTCTTGTAGATTTGACCGTATAACGCGAAGCCTCGTCCTGTTGACAAATGAAATTTTCGATTCCGAATTGCAACCTTGCAATCTGCAGATATTTTTCTGCATTTATGGTACATTCTACCATAAACTTCAGTTTGCCTAAACCTTTGCTGAACATGCATCCCCAAATCGTAACCCCTTTGTGGGATTTTACGGTTCGTTAAAACAATTTATAGACACCCCCGAATTTTGTTCTAATCACTCTCTTCCGACAATCAGCGATACAGACATCATCACTAAAAATTAATTGGCTTCACATTTCTTTGTTTTTTAAAAATAAAATGTATTAAAATTTAGGTTCTCAAATTTAAATGAGTATTGGTGCCATAAATGATATTTTCTTTGTAAAAAACCATAGCCGGATTTGTGTAATCATTGTTGGCAACATTCCCTAGATACAATTGAACCAATTTCTTCATTCCATTGCGACTAAATTTGTCTTAAAGTACCTTGTCTTTGCCGTTTGCAAATTTTATTGAGAATTCTTCGTTGTCTTTCTATTACAGTACTTAGTTTTTCATGACTTTTGCTCCGAATATTAATTATTACCCTGTCTCCACACTTTTTCATTATATCGCCAATTGTCAATTTCGAAATTTAGTTCATTCGCAATTTTTTATGGTTTTACCAGCGGCATAATGACAAACTATAATTTCACGTACTTTTTTATGAAATATATTATATTTCAAAAACATTTTGTTATTAGTATCAAAATTAACAATTAACTTGTGTTGACAATGATTTATAGTTTTTGTTTTCAAGATTTTTCGCTTTTAAATCGCAAAAAGGTAGACGACCGAACAATTTATTGCCAGGAAATTTGATGAATCAATCAAATTAATTGAATTAAGTAGACACAAAATGTAAAACCATTTAAAAATTAATTAGGAAATATATGCCTTCAAATATATATATTTTTTAATACTGTAATCAAAAAACTTAACAGATATTTTTAAAATAACTGTTAGAATATTATTTAGTTGTTCATAATTAAGGACTTATTTAACGAATTGGCCAATTTCATAAATACGTAATCACTTAAGAAAGATTGTGATTGGTTTAAAACCGAGCAAACTAATTTCCATCTAGTAATTCGATTTATAGGAGTGAATCTGAAACAGTACGCCATACATAAAACGGCAACAAAAAATGTAATTAAATCTCGTCAGTACATGCAGATTGAACTGTCTACTTTGTTTTAATTTTTTTTCATCCACATACATCGAACATCACGCTTTTAAATTTGACTGGCATTGATGGAATTGATGAAATTGCAAATCAAACGCCAACACACTACATTTATTAAATATCATTTATTAATTGTTATTACTGCAATAATAGAGTTTTAAGCTTCGATTAGTTGGACGGCATAAAAAGCCAACCAACGTGTTTCACATTTCCCTTCAAGCCGATGTGTAAATAATGCAATTCAAAGCAGAACGGTAAAGAAGTTAATCCTCGACTTAAACTCAAAGCGCTTCCAGATACTAAATTGACATTTCGGGATACAATCCCGTGTCTGTGGCAGATTTACTTTAACAAAGCAGACGACAGAGATTTTACGACCCAAATAACTAGAAAAACCGAACTTTGATTTCTAAACCATTCCAATTTCAACTTTCAGCAATCTTTATATGTACACACAAACTGATTGCAAAAATGAGAATGCATTTTTAATCTTTCTCTGCATTCAACGGCAGATGAAAATGTATCGAAATTAAAGTGCAAGGCGTGTGTTTGAATTAAGAAATCCACGGAGCAAGGTTTGAAAGAAAATGTAATGTAAATGCAAATCATGCCTTGATCGTGTATAGTGCTACATTCAATCCGACCTTTAATAACAGGGGAAGCCTCAGGCATACTTTTGTTGAAGAGATAATATGAGAATTCCAATAAATCCAATAACACACTCTCATTGTAATGTGTCGCTGATAGACACAAAAACGCGAGTACTCGTTTATTCCAAAAAATATACGTTCCAATCACATTTAATTTTAAAATCGTCGTTTTCAGTTAGCTCGGGTAACCGTGTTCGTTTTATTTCTTTCGAAACCTATGCCATCAACAATTAAACATACAATTTAAAATACATAATAAAAAGCATATTAACAAGACGTATGAAAGCAACAAGTACACTTGACCTTTAAACAAAAGATCTAGAAACAAATAATTTCAATCAACAAAGATACTCGTGATTATTTTAGAACCTCGAAAATGAAATGACGTACTTCCTGTTAATTCACCTCATCGTTTTTAATAAACTTGATGCCTCTTTAACTGAAAAGTAGTTTACATTGCATAATTTACTGAAACTGTCGAACCATCCCAAACTGAATTATGTTTCCGTTCATATTGAATTGGCAGCGATCCATTGCTTTCTGTACGCAACAGCAAAGTCCGAACTTACCTAATAATAATTATATTGATTAGATGCAGTTGTGTCTGTCGTGTCGTAACTGGAATGCATTTCCGGTCCATTTAGTGGCTTTTGTTTGGCCCCATCCAGAGCAGCTCACCCTAGGTCCAAGAGCCAAAGCAACAGGCGTATTTTTGCAGGGCGAAACTGCAAGCGATCGATCATTATGTCTTTTGGGGAACACGTTGGTGTTGTGATTTGCCAATGTGTACGGGTTAGCCACACCTACATTGGCCAGTTATAATCGTAGGAGGCGTCGGGCAAATCCCAAAGTATGTCTCGAGCCAAGAAAATACTGGGAAAAATGCGTAACAAAATCTTAAAATGTATGAGTTAGCAGCACGCTCTAAAATAACTAAAATCGAAACTAAGAAACTAATAACATTCTTTCCCATTCATGTATTATAGTATTTTAAAGAATCTAATCCAATTTTTCTAGTCATTCGATTTTAATGCTTTACGGATTTCCGAATACCCAAACAAGATCAGAATAACGCATTATCAGATTAGCACAAGGGGCAAGTAATTGATCTACAAGATCCTGCCCGGCTTTCATCTTTCAATGTTGATGGCAATTAGTCCTGAGGACAGAAAAGCCTTTACGTTAAGCTATATTTCACCTAAGTATCTAATGGCGCTATAAATATTTCTGTAATCGTACCTGTCACCGCAAGCTACGTAGGTATTCTATGCAGCTGTCAAATTTGCCAAGGTGCTTATAACTAATTCCGTTTATTAGGAATCATGTACGCCTGATTAAATTAAACAAAGATTAAAGTTAGTAAAATCTAATCAATATTCATTTCCGTAGGGCGAACTCTGAAAAAGTATTCGTCCTAAATTGTGCTTTTTGTACTTTGCTATTACTATAATAATAATTAATGCAAACATTCTGTTGTAAATAAAACGTAATTAGCAATTACACAGAAAAGAAAAACAATTGTAGAATCTACAGCCTTGGTCAAAAATATTTGGCACCCTTAATTTTCTAATTTATCCCCGAAAATATTACTCTAGAATTTTATAATCATATACAACAATAAACGATCATTTAAATAATGCACAGTACTTTACAGCGGTTGTAAAACATGTGGCAGATGATAGTTCGCAATTGTGGTTCCGTGAATAGGTAGTCAGTCTTTGTATAAGCGCTTGTAGTAAGAACGATCTTTCCAGTATAACGTTTATTTCATTATAATTTTGAATATCGTCATTTTTGCTGTAAAAAATGCCTAAAAAGAACGAACTTAGTGAGCATTTACGTTTACGAATTCAGTTCTTGCACGACAAGGCAACACACAGACAGAAATAGCCAAAGTATTAAACGTTCGCGTTGTGCGGTGCAATCTGTATTGAAACTTTACGCGGATACTGGTTCACATGCGAACCGAACAAGAACAGATAGAAAACGGATAACTTCGGACCTTAAGGATCGAAATTTAATTTTGAAAGTCACTTAAAAATCGAAAGAAAACTTCCTCCGAGCCGCTGCCAGTTTATCCAGGGAAGTCGGGAGACCTATCAGTGCCAGAACGATCAGAAGAAGACTTAATGAAGCAAGAAAAAAGCCTTGGCTTTCAGAAAAAAATAAGAAGTCTCGTTTGGAATGGGCTATAAAGTACCAACACTTTACAGAAAAGGATTGGGCAAATGTTGTGTAGTCCGACGAATCTAATTTTGAGGTAATATTTGCTTTATATCATTTGTAATTTTGAATTCGTCTGCATCTTCTACACTTCACCAGTAAAAAGTTATACAGTGTGTTTAAAATCTACGTTTTTTTAATTAATTGTAAGGTATTTGGAACTCCTGATGTAGCTTACGTGAGGCGGAGAATCGGTGAAGAATACCTTCCGAAATGCGGGTACCAACAATGAAACACGGGGGAGGCAAAATTGTGAAATTTTCTGCACTTCTCCAGCCAACTTAAGGTAATTTCCAATCCTCTTGATGGTGTAATGATCTGGGGCTGCATAATAGCCGACAGTGTAGGCGAAATGTTTGTTTGTGAATGTCGAATGAAATCTCACACTTACATATACGTATTGGAAACGACATTGCGGCAATCATTTTCCAAAATGTTTGGTGATACAAATATGGAAAAAATGCTGTAGCAACAAGATAATGTACCCTGCGACAAATCTGCAGTTAACATGAAGTGGTTTCAAGAAAACAATATTAACCTCCTGGATTGGCCTGCATAATTCCCAGATCTAAATCTCTCAGAACAGTTGTGGAGGATTAATAATTTTAGTTTTGTTAACTTGCTACAAATTAGGATATAAACTCATGAGAAGACCAAAAGTATTTCAAAGATTTAAAGTATTTTAAAATTTGTTAAATTTAATAGCCCTTAAATCAACTAAACTGTAAGGAAACAGAAGCGTATAATTAACAATAATTTTGCTACAAACAAATGTAAGCTTTGTTATTTCTCTCTGTGTGCTTACAAAAAAACTTCTTATTATGAAATATCCTTGGAATTACGTAACGCACGTGCATACTACAATACCCGCATTCCAGAATGTGTTATTAAAACTTGTTTCAGTTTACGACTTCCGGTATATTTGAAATTTCGACACACGGTATGCCTTAATTAAGCAATTTTCTAAGCATAAAATTTAAATTGGCGAACTGTACAATCTGATATATCTCTAGAGCACGGAATTAAATTAATATATGAGCTTTCGTAGTAGGAAGGTCAGGTGTCACATAGAAATTTACATAATACGGGTATTGACCCAGCGGTCGTTTTACTGCCTTCCCTGAATCACACGTAAACAGACCGACCGGTTTTATAAGGATTTTCGAATCAATAAGTTTTCGTATCATCGTAAATGCAAGTAAATGGAACGAACCTATTTTCTTTCAGTAATAGAAAAAATAAAAATAATCTTGCTTTATTCATAGATAATAATTTACCAACGCCGTTAATAGAATCCCATTATCCTCTATGAATATGGCAGAATGTATTTTAAGAGTAGAATTTAGCGCCAGGCGTCTTTTATTTGGATTTGAAAGTTATTTTTTACTCAATATTTCGCGTATTTACATGCAGTAACATAAAACACGACTACTAAAACATATAGCTTCGCGTGCCAAGAATTTCATACTACGGCCGCGTTGTTATAGTCATAAATTTGAATGCCTACTAATGTATTCGATGCAAAACGCGGAAAAAATAAATCCGTGCCAGAATATCAAAGGTTGTTCTCTCTAACTTCTGATTCACCGGCTTCCACATACTTTAATAAAATGACAATCAAAATATATTCGGAAACTTTTGATGTATAACATAACAGGTAAAGGCAATAAGCTAGCATTGCAGTCGTTTCAACGGAAAGCAATAATCTCAAATGTCAGAGAGAAAATAACAAACGAAGTTACTCCAGAAAATATTGGTGAATTCACTGAAACGCATAAAATATTTCCATGTTATATTAGAGAAAAAAAAATACTTTTGTTATTAAAATAAAATAATTATAAAACACTATTTAATATAAACTAAAATATCATCAACGTCATTCACTTGGAATGTAATTTGGCAAATGCGCTTTTACAAGATTTATTAACGGTGCAACTAAAAAATGCACATAAATATAGTTGCAGCTAATAAATCTCGGAATAAAATTTATTGTAATGCTACATCATTAGCTTTTAAAATGTGCTGCTACCTACCTTCGCGAAGTCTATCTTCAGCGTGCAACATCCGGAATAAATATCTGCTCCATTCAAAGTGTCCTTAGCTCTTACGGCAGAATCCACACTATCAAACGTTCGATAGTTAAGGAAGCAACGAAAAAATTTCAACAAAAATACCTTACATAAATCAAGCTCTCTGACATTACTTAGATAAAAATATTACATCATATCGCCTGAGGAAACCCCGAAAAAGCAGCATATTACAGAGGTGAATGTAATACGTAGGTGTAAAAATAACCCATAACTTTTATATTATTATTACTACGCTGTCTGTATTAAAGGATATTCAACCATGGCCTGGACGCCGTTTTTCTTGAAAATAACGATCCTCAAAACCTGCCCACTCGATTGGCAAATTGTGTGTAGAACATCCTGCAACAAAAACCACGAGTTAAAAGTGTGCGCGCTAAAATTATTAGTCGTTTTAATTAGTAAAATGTCAATATTGATTTAACGTGGAGGAAACGTGGGCAAGTCTCTCTAAGAAAATATTTAATTTCCTTCTACTATAACCGGCGCTCGATAAATATTTGGTTGATGGGCATATCAAACCGATCTGTTTGCTTTGGGGTACATTCCAGCTGTTCTATAAACACTTCTATTTATCAAGATTAATAGAGTTAAATTGAGAATCTGCGTCCTACCTTCATTCATCTCAATCAATGCCAACAAATAATTATTTCTTATTCTTTATACCGAAATAGCCACTTATCATAATTTTTACTATTAAAGTTAATGTTTCGATCTTTCCACAAATAGCTCCTGACATTTTTTATATAACTCTAGACGTACTGATAATTGATATAATACCAAGAACTAAATGAAAGGAGACTTAACTGTAGAAGAGAGAAAACTTACACTTACATCTTTGCCTTCATTTATAATATAATCATTTCTGTTTTATCTCTACCTTTTTTTTTTAATTTCTAAGAAACTTAATGTATGCGATTAACTCCCTGTAAATGCTAACTTATTTTGAGTGTTGAAAGTTATGGCTAAAGCACGGATTTAGATGCACTTTTAGGCCATGAACGCATACACCCAACTAAAAAGATGACTCATAATCTAAGTCCGTGCTTTAGTTATGACTATTCACACACATTCCTAATTCGCGCATATTATTGACTTCGTCCTGTACTTTTAAAGAATTCCCTCCATAAGGCTTTCTGAAAACTCTCATCCTTTATTTCTGCACTTATCGTTTTTCTTTATTTACCTACTTTTTATTACAGTGACCGCATTATCTAGTTTACCCTAAATGTTTTGAGCAAAACAAAGACAAACAAACTGACTCCTTAAAAACATAAATTTCGACCAAGCTTTACGACGACTAAAAAATAATCATAAGGCATTCTGAAACCACGATATATAAAAGAAAGAAATAATATACACCTTGGCCACATAAACAATCATCCGGATGTGAAAATATTTAAATTCTGGAGGTGAATAAAAAAAAAACTAAAGAATTTACTCGAGGTAAATAAAAGGAACCACGTTATATGTGTGTACGCGAATAAAACCTGAAGCTCGTCTTCCTGTGTTCAAAGAATAGAGACTTTTGTTTACAGCCAATTTTTACTGCGACGTCATTACTTTAAATAACTTCATTCCTGTTACAAATGTTTCTTGATGCACTAAAAATATGTTCTGCGGCCAATTAAATTGGAAGACCGCGCGCAATAGTGTTAATGCTGCGGAATAACAATAATAAATTAGACTAAATTTAATTAGTTGTTGAATGTAGCTGTTTGCACCACCAACCAATAGGAAAATAACTGTCTACTTAAAATATTTTAAGCCAGAATTAATTACTGTGTTAACAATCCAAAATTGATTGCTGATATCATGTTCAACGTAACCCAATTATTACGTTGCAAACTCCGGAAAATAAATCCTTTAATAATAAACGAGTAAGTTTCCACTGGTAAACCAAAATTTTTTTTTATTTATCTAACATGAACTGTGAATCAAGTTAGAAAACAAACAAACATATCTCAAATCCACTCCGTGTATCGTAAAACATTTCATAAATATTCCAACAGGAATTATTTTGTCAACGTTACCGATTAACGCATTCATACGAAATAATCAACAAAGCAGCATGAAATCGATTAACATAAGGTCGCTGACATTAACTCACTGAATAAACATTAATTATCTCACGTCTCCGATATTGTTGCTAATTATCTTACACTAATCAGACCCACTGTGATGTTATGGGTACAAGTTCAAGGCGCCCATTATTTTATCAAATATTATTTACTAGCATGTCATGAATACACAAGTTCAAGGCAGTATTTAATCTCATGTTAATAGACAAATTTATGTGTTAAAAATTTCCATAAATATATTTTTGTTATGTCATGTTCATGTTCGTTTTTTGAAACAAGTTTGAAATGAAATAAAAAAATCAAATGATTACAATTTTTAGTTTGCAATAACAGGATATTTTTGCTGATTTCGATTTTATGAATTCAACAATTTAACACATACTGTCAAAATCCCATAAACAATTATGTAACGAAGAAAAGAGGAAGAGTAGATCCAAGAATATTAAATAATAGTTAGGTATTTTATGCAACTAGTGTATAAAGAAAGTCTTTTTAATCGAGTGCGAAAATAGTAGCACGAGATAAAAAGATAACGTGTTGTATACAACATTTTTTTCCACAACAGATTTCTAATTTCTAATTTTCTATTATCGCTAATTACTTTGACAGAGCCGAGCGTCAGTAAGTAATTTAAATACATAGTGGAACAAAATGATTCTTATCTAGTAACATTTAGAAAAATTTTTCACATGTAAATATTTCTTTGCTGCTCTAATTTTTTGAGTTAGCTAGTTCAATGCTATGAATCAGTTAAATTGACAATTATTGCAATTTATTCAATTGAATAAACGATTAAAATTTATACCTTGCAAGAAAACACTTTCATGTAGTAAATGGGGAATGGCAAAATTCCATTCTTGAATGCAAAGCACAGTTTCGACTTAGGTTTCCGAACAAAATTGTTTAAGAAGTTGTCTTGCACGAACATGTTCATCAAATTGCCGAGAGATTCCACAGACCAGGGAATGTGATGAAGGGGAAATCCACAGGAAAGCCGCAAACCGACCAAAATGTCATCGAACAACTAGAAGAGCTCGTTGCAGAAAATCCACACTCTTCAACACGTCGTATTTCTGCTCAAACGAATGTGTTTCACACCAACCACCGTTAGAAGAATTCTGAAGCGTCTTTTACACAAGCAACCATTACTAAGTTTCTATAGTCCAAGAAATCGTACTGAGAAATCACAAATGCAGTTTTGCAACTTTTTCCAACAACGACGACGCTCTCAACATAAGTTTGTTCATGGATGAAGCTTGGTTTCATTTAAGCGGTTATGTAAACAAACAAAATTACCGAACACGGTCTACTGTTAATTCCCACAATCTCCTTGATGCTCCTTTATATTCTGTTAAGATAGGAATATAGTCAGCTATGTTCCGCCAATGTTCTTCCACGATACAATCAATGGTCAATGTTATAGGGAACACATGTTGACCCCGTTTTAAGAGCAGGTGCTTCTCGATGAATTTAAAAATGGATACTTTCAGACAGATAGAGCAACAGCTCATACTAGTCGAGAAAATTTGGATTTTCTTGAAGAGTTTTTCCCTGGCCGAATTGTAACCAAGAGAACTTGGCCATCAAAATCACCAGACCTCACCCCGTTAGACTTCTCCATATTTGGCTTTCTTCGAAATGAGGTCTATCAAGAAAGAATTAATAATTTGCAAAAACTCATGGCAAGGATCACATTAAAATGCAACGAGATAATACCGGATATATTGCAGCATATTTTCAATAATATATGTAAAACGCATACAGCAAAATGGTGGCCACTTCAACACTTTCTGTAACTTACTCTCGTCTGCTGTCTTCTCAATACCAATCTCACTTTTGAATTCATTTCATCCCTTCACAATAAATCACATTTTGAATTTTGTTACATATTTTCCTTATTTAGTAGGGTGGCACTTCGCCAAAAGTATTAGGCACCCTTAATTTTTTAATTTATCTCCGAAAATATTACTCAGAAATCTTTAGAATTTTATTATCATATAATCGGCAACAATAAACGATAATTTAAATAATGCACTGTACTTTACAGTGGTTGTAAAACAGTATAATGTTTATTTCATTATAATTTTGAAAACGTCATTTTTGCTGTAAAAAATGTCTAAAAAAACGAACTTAGTGAGCATTTACGTTTACGAATTCAGTTCTTGCACGAACAAGGCAACACACAGACAGAAATAGTCAAAAGTATTCAACGTTCGCGTTGTGTGGTGCAATCTGCCTTGAAACGTTACGCGTATACTAGATCACATGCGAACCGAACAAGAACAGGTAGAAAACGGATAACTTCGGACCGTGAGGATCGAAATTTAATTCGAGAGTCACTTAAAAATCGAAAGAAAACTTGTTCCGAGCTCGCTGGCAGTATATGCGAGGAAGTCGGGAGACCGATCAGTGCCAGAACGACCAGAAGAAGACTTAATGAAAGTAGCTTGAAATGCTGTAAAGCAAAAAAGAAGCCTTGACTTCCAGAAAAAAATAAAAAGTCTCGTTTGGAATGGGCTATAAAGTACCAACGCTTTACAGAGAAGGATTGGGCAAATGTTGTGTGGTCCGACGAATCAAATTTTGAGGTAATATTTGCTTTATTCGTTTGCATCTTCTACACTTCGCCAGTAAAAAGTTATACGGTGTGTTTAAAATCTACGTTTTTTTTAATTAATTGTAAGGGATTTGGAACTCCTGGTGTAGCTTACGTGAGGCGGAGAATCGGTGAAGAATACCTTCCGGAATGCGGGTATCAACAGTGAAACACGGGGGAAGCAGTGTAATGATCTGGGGTTGTATGACAGCCGACAGTGTAGGCGAAATGTTTGTTTGTTAAGGTCGAATGAACTCCCACACTTACATAAACGTATTGGAAACTACATTGCGGCAATTATTTTCCAAGATATTTGGTGATACAAATATGGAAGAAATGCTGTATCAACAAGATAATACACCCTGCCACAAATCTGCAGTTACCATGAAGTGGTTTCAAGAAAACAATATTAACCTCCTGGATTGACCTGCACAATCCTCAGACCTAAATCCCAAAGAACATTTGTGGAGGATTCTAAAGCGTAACATTAGAAAGCATCCAAAGCAATTAAAAAAAAAAAACGTGTTATTGAAAGAATGGAATATTATCGCAAAGGAATGTTATAAACTTATAAGTACTCTGCCGAAAAGAATAGCTGCAGTGAGTTAAGGCTATAGGTGGCCCAACAAAATACTAATTACTTTAATAAATTGTTATTATTTTGTACCTTCGTACTTTTACATGGGTAATGCAAAGGTAGAATCAATTTTGTTCCACTCTGTATTTATTACACGCTAAAAATCTGTTTTCTGGTTTGTTTATGTTAGTAACTACATTCTTTCAGCTTTCTAACTTACTTTAAAATACATTTAGATTATAAGAAGCTTTGAAAACATTAATGAAACCCATTTTACTTTTTACGCCCTAGTGCGTAAAACCCTTGTATGGTTTTTAAAAAGTAACACTTTACAAACTAAAATTAACCTAAAGTATCTATTTTAGACACAGTTGTAGAAAACAACAAATTATGTTTAAACAAATAGGCTTCATTTTATATTAAATAATAGTATCGATTTTAATTGAATAAAAGTCTATTTAATCGTTTACTATGAGTACACGTTCGCCAACTATTTAAATCGTCTTACAATTAGGCTTTTACCGCATTTCAGTTTTAAGGTTACCGAAATAAATTTGGGTTAGTGTAGCGGTATGTACGCGAGGATATGTTTAGAGAGATGTGTCATGTTAGGACATACTTCACTTGGCAAACACCTGTCCCGTCCGTGACGATGCTTCAGCGCATCGACGCATCATTTTATTTACCTGAATCATTAAAGGAGATTCACTCAAACGAATGTTCCGAAAATTTCCGACAAATCACGCTTCATTTTTTTGTCTGTCCAACAAGAAAAGAAACGCAGTTTAATAACGCCTTGAAAATTACATGTGTACATGTAAATAGAACACATATTGCAAGCACCTCAACAATTTTTCGACTCGCTATTTTAATATATGAATACTTAGGCGTCGCCGTATATTTACTGTCTAGAAATTGTATTAAATACGAGCGTTTAATTTTAAATTGTGACAACAAGGGCCAAGTGTTGAACAAATTTGATTATTTAATGCCAAAACTAAGACCGTAAAGATCTTCCGGCTTTCAAATTAATATCATTTGGTTATTTATGGGACTATTTTGATTGTCGTCAGCAACTTATGTCCGAAATAATATCGCTGTACACTTTCGAAAACGTAATTAATCTCATACACATGTACAACGCATTCATCATCAGCTTTGTAACTGAGTGTTATTAGTTCACGGTCAACTTGTATATGAAACAATAATTATAAAATTTTCGTGTATAAAAAAAAACAGGTGCTTAAATACCAGGTTACATAATAACAGACGTAAATGGCGTATTTTTAAAACGGCGAGTTTCTTATTCAGAGTTCGTGTTCTAAATATAGGAAACCATAAAATGCATGAAGCAAATGTGTTTTGAATTTTTCTCCGTGAGCGACAGGCGTACGCTATGAAATTATTACATCACTCACAAGTGGCACATGAGCCACGCGAAAAGTGTTAAGGTTACGCTCTAGTAATGTATTTTTAGACAACGGTAATCGCGATTTTCTGGTATCTGGGTTAAGTTTTATGCTCCGGGGAATTTCAAGTTCTGCTTGATGTTTCTCATAAATCGGTACCACTGTCAGATTCCAACCTTACAAGATTCAAGTTCGAATGAAACTGGATTTTCTCGTCAGTTTGTAGTTTTTATTTTAGCACGCCCCGAAACCCAATTAACTAAGTTCAACTGTTCGAGTAATAAATTACCTACCTAGTGAATCATAATCTTTCAGATTATCAGTTCCAATCCTCTACAATCACATAAAGCGTAATTTACGACTCTCATACATCTCGTAAGATCTCGTTGAGACTATTAACATTAAGATAAAACGCTCCGTAAGGTTTAATAAAAATCAAATCATATCTACTGTCAAGAAAGATTCTCAATCCCGATAAAAAATTAGAAGTATTTACATGAGCTGAATTTCAATTTGCGCTGACAGTGATTTTCAATCACTCGAGATAAGAACCGAGATATTTATTACAGGAGCAAACTCATCACATCAGTTAATATAAGAACGTAAATTATTTTTTCTGGAAAAGATTATTTGGAAAACGGAATTCAGGCAAACTAGTTTTTTTATTGTTATCGAACGGCAAATAAAACAATGATGACATTAATTACTTGCCACCCACACAGATGAAATTAATCAATGTCATGACGAAAACCTGAACCACAAAAACTAAGCCCCTATAAACGCACTGAAGCTTGATTTGATAAGTCGATAGATTAATAGACGAGTTTGTTACAATTATAAAACAATAAAAGCTATACAATTTCTAAATATTTCAGTATGCGACATGCAAGAATTGTGATTTATAGAATTCTAAAATCATTCGAATTTCCTAACGTAAAACAACGGGGCAAGGAACGTAGACACAAAGATCTATTCTTATGAACCTTAACATCATTCCGATCGGTCTTAAGATAATGATGCAAGAAAAATAGCTTTCTATTTGTAACTCACTCTAAATTTGAGGAAGCAAATGTCAATTAAAGACTATCTGCTTCGTTTAATTATTATCAAATAGTTTCAAACTGACGTTACATCTAGATTAAAATTTAAAAGCAGTTATTTAAACATGCCTGGCGAAAATTGAATTAGTTTCAAGAGTATCTAGGTGGATTAAATATGCACGAGATGCAGGCATCTGTGTTTTCGATTTAGAGTCAATCTCGTATATATTTCAAGCATTAACTTCAAGCTGCAACATATCAATGTCAAACTTAGTTATTTCTAGATTATTAGCTTGCTTGCAATATAATTTCCAACGTCAGTCCTTATTACTTTCATTTCAGTCGAGTTTAATCGACTTTACATTTGTTCTTAAACTTTCATGCAAATTAGATTATAAATTATGAACTTTTTCATATCAAATTAAAGCGAGCTCGATCAAAAAAAAAACCTTAGTAAATTTAAACTCTAATTGAAAGTGAACTTTACTCTCAACCTAAACTTGCTGACCATGACGAGGTTTATTATTTAAATTAAAAAAAGAATCTGCGAACAGCTCTAGACATACCCGACCTGCTCCAACGTATACAAGACATAACAAGAAGCGTAACTCACATCTTGGCAAATTAATTAACAACAAAAGTTGTGCGATTTGACTGACTTTGGACTGGCCTTGGTCAAGTAATTCAAACCGCAAGGTTAACAACAGCAATTAAGAAAGAAACAAAAACTATGGTTTCACCAATTTCAAAGACTCACATAAAAATGTCTCCTTCATTAACATAAATCATGTCATCATAGTAAAACTATCCGGTAGATATTAACCCAGTTTTCACTATCCCGTGAAATATAACGGCGGTAAAGACAGACAAACACGGTGGTTGAAATAATAAATCAAATTTACGATCAAACTCACACTTGTATAACATAAGTCACACTAAATGAAAACGAACTTAAAGAAGTAGCTTTGAACGACTCGCCAGTAATTTACGAGTCTGTTTTTCTTGTTCGGAATTGTTTTGAATTGTACCTACCATCAGAATATATGGATAAATATAACCAATTTTTATTATTCTAATTATTTTACGAACGTAAGAATGACTTAGATAACTAAACCAAATCAAATTGAACATAAATTCATAACATTATGTTCCAGAATTTTTTCAAGGCGGATGGTTGATGGTATGTTAGAGTCGAATCGTCTACCAACTGAAAGAAGAACTTTATTGCTCACACTCCTTTTTATTTCTTCTTCTCGAGTAGTTAATTTTAATTACCTATAAAATGTTAAACTTACAGTTAAGTACCAGATACGCTTAATGCATTGGAAACCGTCTCATAAAAAAGAAGCATGAAGATGCTTTTTTTTAATTTTTGAAGTTCTGTACGAATAAAATTAATACGTAACAAAAATCGCAAGTAGAAAGTATTTCGTTGCTTTCTTAGCAATTCACTCGCTCAATCACAACTTCTTAAGATGCTATCAAACCCCCAATCACTTGCATCTGTTCCTTTAAAGGACTCATCTTACAAACGGTCTGACTATTAGAGCTTCGGTCATCTCATGTCGCCGTTAAAAGTTATTTTATTTGAAATTATTTTCAACTGTTGCTTTACTGTTGTGCAACAGCTGTTAGGTGTAAAAGGCTCTGTAATTAAAGTCGTTTGCAATAATGGACTTTGTATCACATAAAAATTTCAAGAAAGCAGACGAACAAAGAAAAACTAAAAAGTTAATTTAATACTATAATAGGAAAAATAAAATAAATTATATTGTTAGAAGCTATTGTTTACTATTCGTACCCCAACAAAAATACGTGAAAAGAAAAAGGAAACGGAAATTTAGAACAGTTATTTGTTTAAAAAAAAAAGACAAATCCGGTGATTTTGCTAAAAATTATTGTAGCTTAAATTCTACAACGTAATCTAAATAAATATTTATCATTTACTCTTGGCGTGGTTTTAAAACAATGGCCGGATTTATTACATTTCAGACAGTATAATTTTCAACACTGAATAATTGTCGTTATCTTGGCACTTCCCTCATGATTAGCCCAAATGTGTTGCAACATCGTTAGCAGGAATAGTTACTGCCGTGTTTTATCTCCGTCAATTACTTACTAAATAATAAGATTAACTGCTAATTTGCACAGCTATGACAGATTATTAAGGAGCATTGAGAAACAAGCTATTTCAGGAACCCTCAAAAAAATAAACGTTTGTTAGCTGATACATGTTTAGCACAGCTGAAAAAACACAGATCAGTTCAAGTTTGGAAGATTTACTGCTTTTTTCTTCATTCTCTTTTAACTGAAGAATTTTTTTTCGACAGTATTTAAACATGATTTCCAAAACTTCACGGTTTTCGTTTTAGAAAATCAAGCAATAAAACCGCATTGTTCGCAGCAATAAAACAATGAAAAATAGCTCTCAAAATAGAATTATTGCCAACGAATACACGGAAATTCGATTTATTCTACAAAGACTTCCTGCACTCACAGCGGTTACTGTTGGTTTGAAATAAACAACATTGTGTTTTTCGAAATAACGAGGTGCAAATTTTTAATCTACTATAAAAGACGACGAGGAATTCGCTTGCGTAAATTTTCTTCACCGACGCGTCATTATTAGGTTTAAGAGAGATAAATAGGAAAATTTATTCGTTGGCTACTTCGACTTAACGAACAAGGCAAAAAAAATGTATAAAAGAGAGTGGAAGATTTTTTCACTTGGTTCTGACACGTAAATGTATTAAGGAAGCCTTAGCTTTTATTCCTAATTGAAAAAGTTGTCTGTTGGGCGAGAAGAGAATATTTTGAATGATTAATGCACGAAAGTACGTAACGAAAATATCTGATTTTCTTGATTCATTTTTTAAACCTATTTAAAATTTCATAAAAGTTCTAATGTATTTAATGTATAAATTATCTTCCGATTAAACAAAACAAATAACTACATATTGAAATAAAAGATCATTGTAACTTATACTCATTATTATGTACAAAAGAAAAATTTAATGTATATAAGTCTAAGTTAAGAAAAGAAAATATGAAATAATACTTAAAAAGTATACATTAATAATTGAAATAAATTAGTGTATGTGACTGTAAAATATCGGATAAATACGAAAAGCACGCGAAGTATAGTTCACAATGAAAGGTCAAAAGTCTCTGCAGACATTGATATGCATCGTGTATGAAGCATGAAATTAAAGCTTTGACACTTAACAGTACATTTTCCTAACTCCCGGATTAGTTAAGAAAGTTTTAAATGCCAGCCGGAGTTTGCATATTAAAGCGTTCCGCTCCGGGCCAATTTCTTTTTAATAGAAGCGAATGACAACGAACTTATACGTTAACTGAAGTTCACCTCTAATAAAACCCAAAATTTGCTGCTCTTGCGAAATTTTAACGAAATCATAAAGTCGTATTTTAAAGAAACTTAATGAAGTTTAAACATCGACGATCAAGTCCATATCATTCACAGCACACCTTAGCTACGAATTAATGTCACAATCCAGAATCTGTTCAAACTGAAATTAATTACGAAATTGTGCCCAAGGTCTTTTATGTTCAGACAAATAGATTTTCTATCTAGATTAAATTTGTGTTCTAGAACTCCAAATATGTAAGAAAATAAACTTGCGTCATATGTTCAAATTAAACTAAACTCAAGTTTACTACACTTTAAACTATTGTATTCAAAATGTATTATCTCATGACTAGCTGTACTTTACCAATGAAACAAAAAAAAGTTGTCTGATACTTTTAAATTTTGAATACACTGTACATTTTTACACTAAGAAAAATACATAAAATTTTAGGAAGATGTTATTTGATAAAATAAATTTAAGTTTTATTAATTTATTTATGAGTTTCCAGAGAAGAATTTTGTTTTGTGAATAAGTTGTATATTTGCACAAGCATAAACCAAGTTTATCTGTGTGCAATTCAAAAAAAACTTTACAAATTTACGATTTTCACATTTCGCTTACGTCTGGTTCTATTCTTATCTGATTACTAAAAAAAAGTACTACCAGATTACTTCCAACGGAAACAGAACAGTGTTTGAAAAATATTTAATTTGGCATCACACCATTTAATTAAAAATGTAACTTCCTAAAACTTGTTCCCTATTTACCAAAGTCACACTAAATATTTAATATTTTCTTGCGTCACAATTAAAACACGTTTCTATTGTCCGACATTAATAGGTGTTAAATTTAACATGCAAATGAATAAAACTGAAAAAGCTAGAAACTAATTAACCAGGATTTGCTGTTTATTTCACTGCCTAATTGGGTCTAATTAATTCACTAGCCGGATTAGTTAACATGTTTACGCTGGAATTCAATTTGTCGTTATTTTATTTGCACATGCCAATAATCTAATTAATTGGATTACGTCTAACAATTATAATGAGACCGATGACTTATCAGAATTTTTTTAAAATAGAAGCGTGAAAGGAAAAATGAAAGTTATGTACATACCTACTCAGTCATTTCCTACTACTACATAATTATCTCACAAATACAGGATGTTTCTAAACCTCTGTCTTTAATTAAAACTGTAAGTTCCTCATTATATTATTACATATTTTAAATTATATATTATATTATATTCTAAATCTCAACGGTCTTAAATTAAAAAAATTAAAAAATGAGAAACTAACCAGCCTCAAGATAGCGGACTCCGACGGATCACTGTTTTGAAACCTCTGCTCAGTTTATGACTTGTGTACGCAATCGTATCTAATAAAACACAATAAAACTTTTACGTGTAGAAAAACTGGGTCTCATTGTAAAGAAATATGAATGTCTTATAGACGCCATCGGCACAATTTTCAAATATCCGTCTGTGTTACGTCAACAATTGACATAGCGAAATGCGGTTTTCGTTGGGTTTTATTGATATGATAAAGATATTTATTTAAACTATTCGTTTAATAAGTTATGAAACTATTCGTTTAATAAGTTATTAAAGAGATGGGATAAACAACACCCATAGTCATAATGTGCACTCTAAACACAAACTTCTGAACTTTAAGTAAATTATCACAAAATTCCTGGTTTTCTTATTTTTGAAACGATTGTAAGGCTACGGTTTCAAACAAACGCTAAAATCGAATCAATATTTATTTCTCTTTTTTTTTACACGGGGTCGCAATGTCAAATAATTACCTTACTAAATTACGTGAATAAACCGCCTGCACCATTTTCCATATTAGAATTCCATAAATCGATTACGTTAATCATTATGTAACGTTTTGGCCGTCAATAACAGAAACGTACCGGTCCAATCACTATGTAAAACTTCAACTGTACCTAATATCGCTAATGAACTTTACTCTTCAAATAAGTGTACATACTTAGGCTGTTTATCGTTTTACGCAGAGAATCGCCATCTCGACAATCATTGTAGTTTAAACAACTTTCAACAGTACTTAAAGGCGGGCTTCCATGGTGGTAACCGTGAATCAATTAGTTTACGTGCAATGGGAACCAAGGGATAACGCACGAGGTTCGCTCCTCACAGTCTACTGGGGGAAAACCACCCAGAAGGTTTCAGGAATCTAACCACTAGATTTAATAGACTGGCATTCCCTGGCTAGGATAACCATAGCCCGCTGTAGGTGGTGCAATGAGAACCAAGGGATAACGCACGAGGTTCGCTCCTTACAGACTACTGGGGGATAACCACCCAGAAGGTTTCACGAATACCAAGTAACGACCCGCCCAGACAAAACGGATTATCAGACAATTAACTAATTTTAATCAAAAACTGCACTGACTTTTAGTTATCTGATTGGCAGATTGTTACCGACTGTTCATTTAGCGATATTATTATTACAGAATCGTTAAAGTGTATGTGAATAATTGACTCGCGCGAATTTTTAATTCTTTGTCTGGTGCATCACATAAGTTCACACCACCGAAGTTAACACTACTCTGACTCTCAGAACCTTATCTTTTAATATTCCTTGCTACTTACGTAACTGGGAGTTTTAACAAGTTTGGACTAAAAATTCTTGAGACTTGAATCATTTTGTCAGGGACAATGTCGCTCTAATTATACAACGTATGTAATAAATAGTTGTTTTTTTATATATTCAAACAAAGCCACCAACAGTAAATAAATTTTAAGTTTGAAATTTCATATAACTTCACAGGATCTCCTTCGAAACAAATGTTTTGGAACGCGCAAGGTTTGGCACCAAACGGCTACACGTTCTTTCTAGTCAAATGATAATATGGGCAAATTAATATTTCTATTATAAAATCAATAGACCGTAATGTTTAATACGTACAAATAAAAACTAGAATGCATAATGGAGCTACGTATTCAAACAGTTTGCTTTCAAATTTTATTTTGAATAAAATAAACATAAGCGTAAATTATACTACTAGACATTATTACATAATAAGTAATTGCAATTGTCGTAAGAATGTCTGCACCTAGTCGTTTGAAAACGTCGCACTTTTTCTTACGAACGATGAACTTGACCTAGCCCAACATACACATCTCAGCGCGTTCGTTTATGGTTACATAACAAATATCAATTCCACTCAGCCTGTAACTCAGCTAAGATATTACAACTATTTAAATCGCTAACCACTGTTACTTAAACAATTTTTGTAAAAACGAAAACTAATTTTTACCTTAGTTATTATTTACATTTTTTCTATTGTTATATAGTAAAACTTGCTTCACTTCTTAAGTACTATTTGTGCAGGACTTCCAGTTTGTAACTGAAATAGTATAATGTGAAACAAATTAAACGCAGCAGAATACTTTGACTTTGTGCATCTAAAGATCTTACAATACAAAACAGAAAGAATGGAAGGAAGTTATTATAACTTAATGAGAAAAATAATTCCTATTGCTACATTTAACTGTACTTACCACGGTGATAGGATACATGGGGTTGATAATAGTGAAGAGTAATACGTGATTAGGCTTGGTGTCATCTTGTCTTTTTCTTCTAGGCTCATCACTAGTTCCATAATTTCCGGTGTGTGACTGAAATGAGAATTTCAAATTAATTTATATTTTCAGAATCTTTAATCATTTATGGTATACAAATAAATTGTATATTTAAAAAAAAAGTAAGACATGTTGAATGTGTTTCTATTTATCGATAAATGAATGATTGAATGCAACATGACAGAGGTGTAAACAGCATTACTTTGTTAGAATTCAAAGTGTAGTTTGCAGAATAGTAAAACGAGTAATATGAGTTGATTACATTAGAAAAAATCTATGAATATTTTCTACATTATGTGTAAAACATGTTTACAAAACCGGAAACTATGACCTTTAGTCTAACCCCCACTCTAGCAGTCGACAACTAATTGATTTTGTGTTCACAGAGTTGTTTATTGTTGTTATTTTACGAAAATAAGGGGTTGAAAACTATAGAAAGAAAACAAATTATTCTTTCATATATATTTTTTTTTAATTTGAAAGTATTGATTCGAGTTGTTAGTTCCAACTAAATGGAATTCTGTCATGAAATTTGCAAACTAATCACTCAAATGAGATTTTCAAGACGAGATTAAAACTCCAGGAATAAAGAATTTCAATTTTTATTCAGAATCGGTAATGATTTAAACTTTAACTCAGACTACTTCCTACAAATAAAAATACCTTTCATGAATGAAAATTCTTTTTTACACTAGAATTTACTTGAACCATAGTAATTACTTGTTAAATTACAACACATTCTATAATGGTAGGATTTCGAATTTTATTACCCCAAAGTAAATCATAAGATAGAATACTTCAAGAAAATTATAATGCGAATGTTTTCCACATCACTGAAAACAAAAAATATTAAAAAAAAAATCGCAAATCAAATTTGTATCAACTACGCACATAAAAAATTAATATCAATATTTAGTCTACACTTTAGTAGTCTACATCTAGGTTAGATAACATTTTCAAAACGAGAAATATAAATACACACCAAGTAATGCGGTGAAATTTACACACTTGTTTACAGTGTTAATAACCGCGCGAAGCGACGGCAAATAAAATAATAAATAGCAATTAAATCCAGCAGCTTCCAACAACCTGTTAAATATATGGGAATAACCTGGATGAAAACGAAGCAGGAATGCATACGAAAACATACGAATTTGTAAGTGCATTAACTTCGCGGGACAAACAAAACGTGATGGCATTTCAAAATTGGAGAAATACATAAATTTCTGAGACTCTGATTTAGGAGCTTTTTAAATGCAAGCTTGCATGCTTGAGCTGCAAAGGAAACACGCATTTTACATGTCCAGATATAAAATAGAATGTGTTCTAATGGAAGCTTGAATATATTTAGATGATGATTTAGATATAGATTTAAATTCCCTTCAAGGCTTATTACTTATTTTAGAATTTCAACACTTTCAAAATGCAGCAAAGCAAGCAACAACTTAAAATAATAATTCTGAAAAGGCAAGGTCAGATTTATACGTAAACCTAATCTGTCAAGCGGGGCGTGAAATGTGTAGAAGGCCAAACCAGCTGTCTTAACAAGCAACAAGGTGAAACACACATATGAAACTCTACCCTACAAGTATTCTCATACGCAAGGTCGAAACAATTATAACACATCTGGATAATTCCAGGAATGCAAAGATTTCTGAACATTAATTCTCTCCATCCCATCCATGTGAATTAGGGGCAATTAACAAAACTTGCTGAAGATGTGTTTTACTGGAACAAGTGAAACGAATTGATTTGCAAAGTTCAAATAAGTTACCGAACTTTATACTTGCAAAAAACAATCATTGTTTAAATATCCTAGGAGGTGATATAATAAAACAATATTCAATTTCGCAATCTTCGCGTAAAAGTTTCGCGCATTCGGGTTATTATACTTACATTTTTCGATGCACTTCAATTGATTTCTCTCGTTCCAGTTTAATTTTCAGATAAAGTTCTTTGAACGAAAAAAGTAAGTACTTTGCAATTATTTTCAAATACCACAAAGCATAAAAATAACTTGAATTTCACGAATGATTTAATAATTCGATTTTATTTCTAATATTCAAAAAGCAAGTTTTTAATTTTATTTAAACTAGATTCCATATTTTGTCAAGACATAGTAATACTTTGATTAAGTATCAGAAGAAATAAATGTTTCTGAACTGATTCTATTCAACTCTGATGGGTAGTTTCTAGTTCATATCTACTTAAAAAATCACTTTTTAGGTAAGTTTTATTGAATTACAATTAAAAAAGTAAATAAAATACGTAAGTATAATTTATATTCTTGCTCTTAACATAAACCATGAAGTTCTTGTTTTACTTTCGGCCCAGTTATAAACGTACGCGCACGGTTTTACGCAAGTATATTGTTTGTTTATTCACGAAAACTAATTATATCCTGGAATGCGTTTGCAAATTTTTCCATGTCGCCTCCCCGAATACATTCTATTTCTTTCTCCTGCGCGTAAAACAACAAAGTGAATAGCTTCGAAGATTTGTGAATGCGGCTCAAGAAACATTCAACAAAGTAGGAACTCATTTCCACAATTCACGTTTTATCTTTCATTAAACGTCGCCGCTGCCAAATATCACGAAGACTAACGAGTTTTTTATTTTAAACATTTCGTTTGAACTGTGTGTTTAATATGTTATATAATTCTTATTATTACTTAATCGAAATTCCAAAATTTATGCTTTAGAGTTGCACAAAATTTCTATGCAAGTTTTTGGGATAAATTGTTATCCTTCTAATCGGTGTTACAATATGGATAAAATAAAATTTCTTTTCCCTATTAAAGCGCCTTAAAAATAAGAGTTAAAAAGAAAGATGAAATAATTTTACTCCGACAAGGATAAACTCAACTCCTGTTTAACACATATTATCCATAATTCGTTAATTCAATAAGTAGGAGATAAGTTATACTAAATTGAAAAATATTCTATCTACATTGATGAAAGTCCAAAAAAGTAAAAATATTATCCTAAAGGTGTTAAAGGTGTAATCGCGATATCCTGCGATCACTTTTTGATACAACATTGCATTAGGAATGGCAAATTGCAAATTAAGTTTACTACTTAATAAGTCATCTCATGCAAGGCGGCCAAGCGTACTGTCAAAATTTTAAAATTTTTATTGCAAATCAGTTTTGATTGCAGTGGATACCTCAAGTACCTTCTGTACAGCTGTTTTGGCCCTATTTGGGGATGTCGCAATTTAAACTGTTCATTATTATTACATCTCAAATGCAAATAACCTGGGACAGGTCGCTTTGTTTGCAGTGGAGATCTCGAGCTACGCTTCTGCTGACGGAGCCCCAAATAGGGCCGAAACAGCTGTACAGAAAATGCTTGAGGTATCCACTGCAATCAAAACCGATTTGAGATAAAATTTCTAAAGGTATTAGTTCACACTTATTGACATTTTGCATACTGATAAAATCTGATGTGTGAGGGAAGGGATTGATAAACGTTCTCACAGTTATGACTACTGGACGCCTATCAACTGCGGGGATGCTTGCTTTAGAAGGGAACCGTCATTGTATTTGCGCATAAATATTCTGCGTTGAACCACACGTAGAACTTTAAAATTACATGGAAGTGCATGGAGACGAAAGTATGATTAAATAATGACAGCTATTTGTCACTTCTCAAAGAAGTTATCTCCTAGTTATCACCTGACAAGTCTTTTTGTTTCAGTTACCTTCTTTATCGTATTATTTCGCCGTATTAGTTTGCTGGTGTACTTGTTGGTGCCTCTAACAATGCCATGAGTGCAAAGACGTGCAAATTTTCACCAACTTACACACTTTGAAAGAGGGCGAATTATCGGGATCCACGAAGCTGGCTTAAGCTTTCGGGAAATTGGTAGACGTGTAAGTCGATCGCACGCCACTGTAAGACGAACTTGGAGAGATTGGCAGGAAGAACACCTAGAAGCTCGTCGTGAAGGTAGTGGACGTCCCAGAACAACCAACACAAGAACGGGAAGATCGCCTCCTAAGACGAAGTGCAATTCAGGACCCTTCAGAACCGTCACGAGCTGTTGGAATCAATTGGATAAGAGCAATTGGTCGAACAGTCTCTATTAGCACGATTTATCGCCGAATACGTTCGTGGGGACTGCGCTCATATCGTCCTTATTTTCGTCTACCTACGACAATACAACATAAAGCTACCAGACTGCAGTGGAATCAAGACAGGCAGCGAGACCATGAATGGGAAGAAATCATAATTAGTGATGAATCCAGATTTTGCTTGTGTCATTCTGATGGGCGTGTACGGATTAGACGACCGAGAGGCCAGAATCAAAATTTACAGTATGCTTAGCATCGCCATACAGCTTTAACTCCTGGGGTAATGGTGTGGGGGGCAATATGCTACGGAGACAAGTCTTCCTTAGCATTCATTCCGGACACACTAAACGCGAGGCGTTACATTGATACAGTTCTAGAGCCTGTTGTTCTTCCATTTCTTCAAAACCTTCCAGAGCCTGTCTTCCAGCATGATAACGCGCGCCCTCATTTTGCCCACGCAACTTTAGACTTCCTAGCAGAAAACCATGTGAACATTTTGCCTTGGTCACCAAGGTCAGCGGACTTAAACCCAATCGAACATATCTGGGACATGTTGGACAGAAGCCTGGGTCAGTTACCTCATCCTCCCAACACGCTAGACGAATTGCCTCAACAGCTGCAGGTGGCCTGGAATGAACTCCCTCAAGAGACAATCGACCACCTGATTTCCAGCACGCCCAGAAGGGTTGCTGAATGTATAACAGTACGAGGAGATGCAACACATTATTAATTTTTATTTGAATAAATAGTGTTAGATTTAATTGACAATTTAATCATTTGTTTGTCTGCATGCGCTTGTCATTTTCACACAATTTTAAAGTTCTACATGTACTCCCTCAGGATGGTTCATTTTTTTTGAAACGCAGAGTGTAATAGCAACAAAAAGTGGGTAGAAAAATATTGATGTAATAACAAATGACACCATAGATAATCCAAGCTTTATTTACCGGGAAATACTGGCAAGGCCTTATGAACATCTTTATTCCACTTCCTCCAGATAAGCTTAATTTTCTAGTGCAATAAAGAAGTCAATTATTTCCACTCAAAAGAACAAGGGATAAAAAATGCAAGAACTAAAATACTACTTTTGAAGACAAACATTTTCTGGATAATGCTAACTTCTTGAAGGATAGGAATACTTGTCACATTCTGGATAATACTAATTATTTTAGGCATACAAATTACTACCTCAGGAGTTAAGCCTCTCTCTTTTCCAAGATAATATTAACTCCTTGAAAGATAGAAATAAGGGCCAGGATTAAAATGCTTCTTTTGAAGACAACGTTAATTTTTTTTAAGTTATACATCCTAACTCCATTTATGTTAATCCAGGGACGGATGGACGCGAGGGAACATCGAAAAGGAGTTGAAAAAATGTTAACTCCAGACTTTTATGTGTGAATTTATATTTATGGTTGGCATGAGCATGATATAAAATCGTATATTGTGACCAAGGAGACACTATTTTTAAATTTACGTAAAAATACTATGCGAATGTCAATAGTCTACAGCTGGTGTGATAAAATATCTTTCTCAGAATTACGTCGCATATATAACGCCATTTGTTTAATCAATATCAAAAGAGAAACTCAGTAGAACCACTATACTAAAATGGAAAAATATTATTAACACAAAAATATAAATTTGATAAAAGTAACAAAATCGGAAATGTACGATTATTTATTTACAAATCTGAATCAATCTGATTGGTCGTTGATATTTGCGAGGCACCTCATAAATCACTCTTATCAGTGATGGGCACTATTTTAAGTAAAAAAAATTGATAAGTAGATTGCACTTGAAATTAATGATATTGTTAAATTAAAAATTTATCTCGCAATTAGATTGATGAATAGTTTCTGTTTAGTTCTATTTCTTATTGTTTAAAATTTTTGCGTCAAATTAAAGTTTTATTACAGAATGTAGTACCTGAGTGTGGCTGTGCTGATGCGGTGTGTATCGATATTCTGGAATAACTTTTTTTTGGTTCAGTAGCTCCTACGCACTACGGCGTAGATATTATCACAAGTGCGATAAAACTAAATTAAATTAGATCGATCAACTATATACAAGCACATAAATTATTCATATCACAAAAACTAAATTAGCACCTGCGCAAACACTATAGATTAATTTAATTAAATAAAAAGCAAACTTGATTTAAAATAGTAGTAAAATGTCTGGAGTAAGAAAAACTTGGATTCTATTAAAAATTGTTTGAGGAAAGAATATCCTAGAACTATTGAAAATTTAAAATGTTATGTATGTTGATTATTAGAACAAGAAGTTCAAGTTGAATAAATGACTTCAGAAGAAAATGAATAACTTCCAAAAATCACAGTCAAATTTAATGCAAACAACAAAACAAAAAGAATACTGGAGTAAGGAAATTTAAATATTGAAATAAAAAATAATTTTAAAAAATATCCGAGAGTGGACCAAATTTAATGTTAATCTGATCGTTTTTTGTTTCTCTCATTAATGTACAAGTATATTTTTAATTTAAATCAATATTTTATTTGAAAACCTTTTTTTCTTTTGTCTTTTTCTCTTTTTAACGTTTCCTCAATGGCTAATATTTTGCAACCTTCAATATTTTCTGTTTTCTTGTTCATGTGTTTGATTACGTCTTCAGCCAAACTTGATAACATACTATCATTAAAAAAATACTAATTGAATAAAGAAAGTAAACCATAAAAAGAAATAATAATGGAGGGCAACAGTTTCGGCAACTCGTTAATATTTTTTATAA
The DNA here is from genome assembly GCA_039766575.1 of Serrognathus titanus. NCBI lineage: Eukaryota > Metazoa > Arthropoda > Insecta > Coleoptera > Lucanidae > Serrognathus > Serrognathus titanus. The sequence goes on from CM077911.1 coordinate 7,111,516, forward strand.
TAAAATTCATAATCATAAAATATGTGACCTCTTACAGTATATTTTGTTTGATGTTACATCGTAACAGGATAGTAGACATGCATTTTACAATCCGTAACCTCTAAGGAACTTTGTGGATACCATTACATCAACACAAAGGGTTAACATATAACATGATTAATGAAACCATTCAATTATGTAAGTACTTCGTATTTTCATACACGTTTGACACCTTACTTAAACAGCATATTCAAAAAACTAATTTTAGATTAAATACGAGATTCGTTTTAAATTTTCCATCTTCAAAATACAAACAGCAACTACGTGATGCACAACTTCCCCTTTACCGCAATACCGAGCGAACTAAATACGAATGTGTTCGCTTACTTGCGACTTAATTACAGGAAACTTACAGCTAGTATTTACTTTCTGTTAACTTCACGTATTGAATATTCAGTTGGCTGTAAGTACGAGGATGCTTGAACTTAACTATGTTTACACTGGAAACGGTTAAAATGTTATTTATTGATTGAGGTTTCGAATTAAAAAGTGAAATTTCGAATTACATGAATAAAACCACAAATTTGAAACGCGCAAAAAAATTGTCACCGACCTTGGGCTGCTCTTATATAAAATGAAACTTGCTGGCGTACTTACGCATAAAAATTTATTTGCACTTGTCAGCGTAGTCTCAACACGAACTAAAAATAAAAATATAATGGGAGGAAACATTAGATAAACAAATATATTATAATGTTAGATCGTGGAATGAACTGGCGGTAAATATAAAACATATTGAACGTTGTGTAAGTGATAATTTCGTAAGTTAAATTAAGACGTGAGTAACGGGTTATTCATTTACCCATCTACTTATTACTCAGAGATGTTCTATCTTATTTGTGTTCAAGTATTAAATATAGAAGACTTTTCCTATTGAAACTTCTTTTTCCAAAATATATACCAACACATAGTAGCTACAGTTTTACACACGGCGCAAAATTAAAGTAATAATTTAGCATGATTTATGAATTTTGTCTTATCAGTACACTTTTATAATTTTATTTAATCTTTAAAGAATATTTTGGTTTAATGTTAATATTTGCAAAATTATTAAGTAATTTATTTGTTTCGTCTCCATTCATAAAAAAATTATTTAATTTTGATCACAACATTAAGCCAGTAATCATGATCTTATTAAATCTAAAAATATTAACCTGAGACATGTCCGACGAATCCTTTATATATATAATGCTTCCTAATTTTCATGTACGTCCTGGGTTTTGGCTGTTAAGGCTTCAATCAGACTGCTCATGTTGAAGAAAAGGAGAAATTTAAAAATCTATGAAACTTAAGGGAGATGTTTATATACAATAAAATACAATCATAATACACATACTTAATTTATTTATAATAAAAACTCTCAAATTGATTTAATTTTTCATTTGTTTCAATGACTGGATCTACAATTTACAATTTGTTTGACGTTAGCAGCCTGATGAAGACCTAACAGCCGAAACCAGTATACACTTAAAAACAGAAAATTAGGAAGTATTATTAATATGATCATTAAAAAATAAACATTTTAAACTAGAGCCTTTAAACTTTAATAGTTTGCAAAGTTTTACACACAAACTTCATAATTAATTATGTAAATACAATATGAGTATAGATTTATAATTAAGCTTACGTTTAACGTCAAAGTCGTGATTAATTAATTACCACAACTCTAAATACTTATGACACTTTATTATTAAAAGCCGTGTTTAACGAAGTGAAAATATTTGACATTATTATTGCTACTTTAAATTCAGATAACCATATGTAAAATAAATTTTGTAAACGTTCACAAAAATAGACGAAAATAAACAGAGAGGACAAAGAATATTACAATTCAAACATTAGTTCAATAAAACACCTTAGCAGAATATAAATTGCTAATTATTAATATTAACTGAAAATTTCCTTTATACAGGCTGCTTCTAAACCTCTGTCTTTAATTAATACTGTAAATTCCTCATCAATCGTATCTAATTACCGAAAAGAACGATGAACGCGATGAACTGCAATAGATCGCACCGTATTATCGATATTTCTGATAAAACACAATAAACTGCAATAAAACTTTTTTATTTACATGCAGAAGAAATGTATGCTGATTTTGATTAACATAATAAAGATGTTTATTTCGCGCTCATTAAACTATTCGTTTAATAATTTATTAAAGTGATGGGATAAACAACGTCCTTAGTCATAATGTGCGTTCTAAACACAAACTTCTAAACTTTAAGTAAATAATCAGAAAACTCCAGATTTTCTTGTTTTTAAACGATGTCCTTTGGAGCAAAGATTTTGGAATGTGTAAGGTTCGACACCAAACGGCTACTGCAATGTTTTGTAGTCAAATTTATCAAGCGACAATACGTACAAACCAATATTTTTATTATGAAATCAATAGACTGTAATATTTAATACGTACAAATTTTACTTTGAATAAAAGAAACATTGATAAGCGTAAATTACACTACCAAATAGCAAAATGCGTTCAAAATCTTTTACGTTTGGAATTGGCCGTGACTTGAAATAAGAAAAGACATACAATGTTTCTTGCTATTACTTAAATATGATAAACAATATGTCAAAGAACTGTCGAAAGGACTTTGAAATGTGGTTTTCTTACCAGATGTATAAACTCTTTCCTAACACTTTCTATATTGCCAGTTGTACAATTTTAGTTAATTTTCTGAATTTTTAATATAAGGCCATAAAAAGAAATAACAAGATCGGGCAGGCCAGGGAATTTCAGTATTTCTGTTAATAATTCTGTTGTCGAAGGAACTGTCTAAGCAACTGTAAAGTGTCAGCTGTACAATGAGGTCTTGTTCCATCTGTTGAAAGTAGCCTTCTAATAATTCATCATCATGGAGTTCATTAAAAAATGGTTGTAAAATTTCTTCTCTGCATCTTTCTGCGTTAATGTTACCCACAAAAAAAATCGGTCCAATTAAACGTCTTACACTAATACCTGTCCATACACCAATCTTCTCAGGAGGTGTTTCAACATATACATGAGAATTCTCAGCAGACCAAGTTCTAAAATTTTATGAATTGAAATAACCTTGTCTATAAAACCAAGCTTCGTCAGTATAAAATGTTTTCCCGAATGCATCATCATTGTTGTTAAACACATCTAAAAACCATTGACAGAAACGTAATCTTTCTGGAATGTCATGTGGCAATAGTTCCTGAACTGCTGTTAAACGATAAGGATATAAATGAACATATTTCTTAAAATTTTTTAGCAAGTTCCCACAGAGAGGTTTACTTGTTGCGACAAGTGGCGAACGGAAGCGTGAGGCTCATTCTGCATTACTTCAGTTATTTCTGCAATGGCTTCCTCTGTACGTTTCTTCGGTCGTCCTCCAGCTTTCGTAGTAGCCAGTGCCACTCTCGCGAAATCTTGCTACGCTCTTTAAAGTTTCCACAAACTGTTGACGCACAAAAGCATAATCTGGATATTCATTACGGAATTCTTGAATGCAGTCTTCTATTGAATAAGTCAAACTCCATTAATTTTTGCTCCGTTGCGAAAGTAACTTTCAATAATAAAAACCTTTTTTTCTAAAGGGAATACCATTTTATAATGTTAAACACAAAACAACAATTTGAACTAAAAATAACAAATTTGATTAATTAATTAATTTTGGTAAATGAACACAAGAGAGAGACTGAAACTCCAGAAAACTATTACTATAAATTATAACATTAAAACGTTAAATTGAATAGATGAAATCAGTTGGTTATGTTACGTTCAGAGTATCGATATACGTCAACATTATTACGTAATAAGTAATTGCAATTGTGGTAAGAACGTCTGCACCTAAGTCGACCGAAAACATCGCATTTTTTACGAACGACGAACCTAACCTAGCCCTACATACACATCTCGGTGCATTCGTTTATGGTTACATAATAAAAATTAATTCCACTCAGCCTAAGACTCAACTAAGTCATTCAAACCATTTAAATCGCCGACCAGTGTAATGAAAACTAATTTTTATCGGAGTTAGTTATGATTTACATTTTCCTTAATAATAAAATTTGCTTCATTTCTTGAGTACTATATGTCGTTTGAATTAAAGACAAAGGTTTAGGAAACAGGTTGTATACTCATGAAACTTTTGTCATCCACATTAATTCCACCATATAGTCATATAAACACATATATTTTTTTATAAGAACTTATACTTAATAACGGACATTAACTAAAAGCTCTTTGCCTGAAAAAACATTTTAAAATCCTACTTATTTCTAATCTATAGCAATTATATTAACTATAAATTAGAAAAAAGCATTAACATATGAGAACTTTCTAAATAGCAATGAAATCAATAAACTCATCGAGTAAGTACTCTCAAGCGAAAAGAAAACTCATATCGCAAAATTTATAATCCAAAAATGTAAAGCACTTCTCCAATGAAAAAATGGAATCGCAATTTCTAACCACTAATTATCTCATCTTAAAGCCGTTTTATACTAGCCTATTTCCAAAACACGATTTGATTCAACCTCTCGAACAATTTTAGTTATACAGTAAATTGTATCAAAATCTGAAAAAATAGAACAGAAATTCCTTGTTCCAAATATTTATTGTAGAAATTGGACTAAACCTTATAAACACAAGAAATAAGACAGCACTAAGACTTAAGAATTATTTAATCTAATATACTCAATTATTCTTTTGTTCCGTATATCAGAGTAATCCCAAAATAAACAAAACGAATGAATCTTTAAGGGTTTCTTTTTTCAACATGATTGACTACAAAAATATTGATGTAATATGCGATCGCTGAATAAAAGACTCGTAAATGTATCGATTATATCATAATCATGGAAACAACGAACGCTTCAGAAAGATGACCTACTAAACCAACGCAATGGAATTTTTTATTGAGAAATTCTTTCTAATAATACAAAATGATCAAAGTTAGGATTATTAAAATTTAAAAACTTGATACGAATTACTATTAATTACTCGAATTTAATAATAATTGCAAGGTACACGGTTTGTGACTTTTTAACTTGACGTATATTTAAAAGACAGTTTGCTAATTTAACAATATTATGATTACACTTATTCCAACGTGCACACGAGAAATAATTTTGAATGGTCGTAACGTGAAATCCGGTGACCCCCCTTCGTTAGGTTAACCATCGGCATCAAAGTCGTCACTTAACCCCAATTGCTTAACGTTCATACTTAAGGAGATTAAAATTAGGATCGTACAAAAACTAAAGTTAGTTTCTAACAGTAAATTCAAATTTAACACTTGCACCTCTGCTTATTTAATTACTTTTAATTCCGTTGGTAACATAAAAGTAAACATAAATTGGTCAATTCTATTTCATCTTCTCAGTTTGTTACTTTATTCTACATTTACCTACCAGTAGAAATTACTTTTTAATTAATTTCTTCAGGCTGATGATGAGAATTTAAAGAAAATAGGAGCCGGCAAAATTATTGACGTAATTTCGTCTTTTTACATGTATTATGAAACAATTAATTTACTTGATGTATAAAAATTCATTTAAAATATCATTTAATTCTATTGTAATTGTTTCATTCAAGTACCTAATGAATTTTCAAAAGTTACAATTAATTACCCATACAAATAGATAATATTAAAAACAATCGTTTAAATAAAAGTGCACATATGTACATATTTCTTAAACAGCAACATTAATACTAAGAAAAAAAGTGAGAAAGCAAATTGATTGACATGTTGTGATGTCATATTTCAAAAATACGAAAAATAGAATAGCTGCAACTTCACACAGTTACACACTCGTTACACATATCTAGCATTTTTTGACTCTCTTTGTATAACACACTAGCGTGACTTCTTTTATTACAAGTGTTCCAAAATTGTCTACGAACAATAACAGAAGACGGCACTTGATGTTTCATTACAACTTTGAAAGAAGAAGAAAACAAGGTTATTATGTAACTGTTTTTGACTATTATTCATTCACTATGTATCCTTCAAATGTAAATCTTCATGACATTGATTGTTAACGTTTAGGGCCACATTCTGAAACATCACTCTCATACACACTCAACTCACACTCAAATTGACAGTTTGATATTAATTTAAAATTCAGAAAAGCTTTAATTTTAATTTTAAGATTTTTTAACTTTCTAACATAAATCACTGATGATTAAAATAACTATCCTGAATTGATTATATGAGTAAATATAAAGGCATTTCTGAATTTCAAATAATTTCAAACGTCAAATTTGAGTATGAGTGACGTTTCAGAATTTGGCCCTTTGTTACATACAGGGAGATCGAAATTGATTGTCCTGATCCTACACAGCTTTCCATGAGCTAAATATCGATATGATATTTTTATTGTTATCAACAAGTACTTGACATGTCCAAATATAAGTATAAAGAACCAATACACATGGATGCATTACTCACAAACAACAAATATAAATAAATAAAGATAAGATGCAAACAGTTGATACATAAGCATTCAGATCAATATGTGTGCGTCAAAAATTCTTGTAGAGAGCACATGGTTTTATTTAGCAGCAATGTCTTGATTTTCTTGGCAAAGTTTTTATTGTCCAATGGCTTTATGTCTTCCGGAATATGATTATAAAGTTTAGGACCCCAGCGGTAACGTCTTCCGGATTCGAATGATCCGAAAACAATTTCATATCGTGCAATTGAAATGCATTTCCTTTGTCATTATGATTCCCGAATAATTGAAAAACTACCTTAATTTACTACTTTTCTAAGATTCAAGGGACAAGCTTAATTTAGAGAGGCATCACAAATGATTGGTAAAGGTACAGCTAATGTCTCATCAAAAATAAAAAGGAGAAACCCTGCACCTGTGTGTTTTTTATTTCTACACATTTTCAGAGCTCAAGTGGCAAATTTGAGAGAGCAAAAGTGATTGATAGATGTGAAGTTGCAGCTAATGTCATATCAAAGCTGCCACCTTAATTGTATCAAAAACTTTTGCTCTCTCTCTCTATGTATACATATACAATGCAATTCTGATTATACATTTTCTTCCTACATCTTTGCGGTTTTCAAACATCAACTTATTGTAAATTATAAACATAACCTCAAAATTGACATTTGGAATTGTTTTAAGCGACAACAAATGTCACCAACCACCGCATAACAAAACAGAATTTTCCTAGGTGTATTTAATTTACAAAATAACTCAGATTTTTAAGCTTCTTTTAATTGAGAGAAATATATTAGAAAACCCGCATTACCGTAATTGAAATGTTTATAAAAATTACATATTTAAGTCCACAAAATACACACACAGCCACAGCAAAGTTTAGAAATACTTATAAATTACGTAAAAAACTTCTGCAGGTAAAATTATTTATGTGAATCTATGAAATCTTGTCCGTTTGAACTCCAGCCAAAAAGTTAGGAACTCATGACTCACGACATGCCGAAAGAGATCTCGCGCTTATTGTAAAGCACTATATAAACGTGACAATGAATTAATGCATAAAATGTAGAAGTAATTTTTTTTTTAATAACACCGACTGCTCCATATGGATGCTGCACTCCTCCCCCCCCCTAATTTAATGCGTTTTCCAAAAGACAGACACTTGATTTATGCTGACAACTGTTAGATTGGACATTTAATAAAAATAGAAATTTGTTGAACTCGATTGAACTGCATTCTAGTTAGCCTTGATAGGTCATTGGCTGGCCGAGGTTGAATTGTATACTTATAAATTATGTTTTTGACTCAGATCCTTACATCTTTGCCAAAGTTTAGATAAATTACAGCAACGAGTTTACACATCAATGAAAGGTGTTTTTGGGCACTTCGTGAAAAAAGGCGTTTTTCATAAAAAAAATTAAAAAAATTATGACAACTTTACCACCTCAAACCTGTCAACTTTATTAAACAATTCCTTACTTTAAAGCCAAGATATCTTCAAAATAGTTCGGCACTTGGTAGCACCAAACCGTATGTAAACAAACAAACAAGAAACAATGTAAACTAACATTTTCGAATGTAGGTTAGGATTTCTTTTTTCAATTACTATTATTATTATTGAATTGATGTGTGCTAGCTTAAATGAACGTCCCTGTGTCGTATTTATTTGGAAAAAAATGTGCAAGTGGTAATCTAATGCTTTCCAATCATGTATTGTATGGTGGTAAGACGCGGTTTAAAGGTTAAGCGTGCACAACTAATGGGGATGTTTGCGGACAATTTCGTTTAATAAAAACTTACTCTGTTATTTCCGGACTCTACTTCTGTTCTCTGTCGTTTATTAAGAGGTCCATCTCCATTGAACGCCATTTTGATACAAACAAGCACCAAACTCAACCTGCCGCTACTACGGCACGCGCAGAACTGTCAATTTTTTTGGCTGCACTTGAGTGGAACTGTTTTTCGCAGCATGCTACCCATAGCGCCCTCTATACGTTATCTCAAGAATTTCACACTACAGGAAACTGTAGACACAACACAAAGAATTTATTTCTTACATGCAACCTACAATACAAATACTCAAATAAAATCATATTTAAATTATAAGTGGACACGGTGTGCATTAATTTAAGAATAAATTGGTATATCCTGCCATATTTTGTAGCCAACTCTCAGCGATGGGTTAATCGATAACATTAAGTTGCTCTTTAGTTATTCTTTAAATTCTAAAGTCATGAAAACGTACTTCTATTATATTTACTCATAATAATCACAAGGTGTTATGTTGTTATTAATTAATTCGTTCTTAAAATAGTTAATGATAAGCTAAGATAAATAACATAATATTACAATTAACTCACCGGTGAATATAAAAAACCTGCTATTTCTACCAGGGGTGCGTGTAAAGTTTTAGAAATGAATTTTAAAAAATACAGCAAATTTGAATGAAACCTAAGAATTCTATTTTTTTATTCTGGTATTACTTCATTGCAGCTAGTTGCAATACTACGAGGCGGTTGCAAGGACTTGCTGATAATTTAATTATGCAGTCTGATTGTAAATGGGTTATTTTTTAACTGTAATTAATTATTAGCTGGTTTTCGCCCACGCCCTTAAAAATTAAATGTAAGACGGCCATGACGAATAATTTATTTTTTAATACCTAGGCATCAATTTTGGCTGCATTAGATTGTAATGATGCCCCCAAGCATCTTCTGTTTAGCTATTTCGTCCCAAATTTGGACCTCATATCAGGAGAGTAGCTCGAGAACTCCATCCTATATCATCTCGTATGGAGCATCTCTTGAGACTTTCAGACTTACCGGAGACGGTGGTAATGGCGATACCGATAATGGACATGCTCATCGTCGATAGAAACTCTTTAGCTCTGACGTTAATTAATGTAATGTAAATCTTTTTGGTATTGGGTGTCGGGCTATCGTGGAAACTCTTTGGGGGTGTTTTCTCTTTTCTCTTTTCCATGACGCTCTTCGACAATGTTGGTAAACTGCGTGGAAACACTTTCAGGCCGAGTGAATACCTGGTGTGTACTTCTTCTTCTTTTCTACAACAGCTGGCTTCGAAGGTCTTGATGGATGTGTGAAGTGTTAGTGTTGACATCGGCATTGCATCGAGGGATTGTATGTGGCCTTCCGACAATAAGCTGCACAGAAGGCTTTGAATATGTTTCCAACAATAAGCTGCACGGGAGGGTTGTGTGAATTGTTCGTAACCACGACCTACTAGATTTCACAAGACAGAGCTCTTATCTGGCCCTGGACAATATTTGATTTAACGCAAATTTTCCTCGCTTTGGCGCTGGTTACTTAAATAAGAAAATACCATAAATAACGAAAGAAAAAATTACAAAAGGAAACTTTATTTTCTGAACAGCAAAATACAACTGTACTTGCTATAAACTACGTAAGCTTGACATTAATTAAAAGTGACGTTCCGGATATACAGTTGAAATCAATAAGAATGAATTGAAAATGAAATTTGAACCTTTTTTCAGTTTCAGACAATTATTTGACAAATACAACCAAATTTACAATTGGAAAAAATTTCATTTCATGAAATCTAGTATGTCGCGCTCCTGACAATTGGCTGCACGGGAGACTTTGGTGAGTGTTTCCGACAATAGTTTGCACAGGGCGCTTTCATAGGGTCTTTTTTGGAGCGAGAGCAAATTAACTCTGCTACATTGGCTAAAATGCGTAATGAAATCACCCATGATCAGAGTTGTATCTCATTCGTTAGGGGACAGTTTTTTTTATATTTACACCGGGGAATGCTATAGCGACCAAATTGAAAATGCGATCTTATTTTCGGACCAATCATGATTGAATGCAGCTTCACTTTAATTCGTCAAGAAGCGGCCTAAATTTTGTTTATTTGTGTCGATCATCTTCGTTGCTTTGTTACACAAATTAATGTCACGTGAAGTATCGCTCGTATTTGTTTTTCCGACATTGTTTGACGTTGTCAATCTCGATGGCTATCAATTTGACGTTTCTGACAACTTTCATTTTGACGTTTTGTGGTCATCTGAAATTACGACGTGTTTCGCCGGTCACTGGGCAACGTGCAAGCCCCCACAAAATTAATACATTTTAACAAATTAAATTAAGCAATAATTTCATTTATAGGAAAAATTTTTGAAATTAATTCAAAATGTAAGATATATACAGGGTGAATAAAAACTACAGACCATCGATAATAAAATTGTTATTATAATTTTAGCAAAAAAAGGTTTAAAATAGAAGTTAAATCACTTTCCGTTATGACATCATAGTCTCTGATTATGATTTTTTAAAATTATAACATATTTTTTGTCTGGTGAAATTAATGACGTACTTTTACAATATCTTTTCTGTGCGCCTAGATAATTAATTTTAGCATTCTTTATTCCAAAGCTGGACCAGTTAATTACGTTCTACACTACGATAAAAAAATTGCAAAGCAAAACAAAGCACCAAGAACGCTGAGCATATTTTTTAGCAAAGATTAATGTCAAAAAAATTAATTAAATTTCTATGTCTAGACAAATCAAAGCAAAAATTTCGATGTTAATAATTTAATACATTTTGCTTTGAGCTTCGCTTAACGTTTCAACTTTCTAAGCAAAATTAATTTTACATCTTCATAACTCATTTTGTTACAATTCGTTAAATGAAATTGAATAAGTTTAAAATTATTTGTGTTTCGATAAATATATAATTAAAGTAGATTCTTGTCCGGTGAAAATTGTACGGTAAATTATTTTAACGGACGCTTAAAATTGGCACTGTCGCGCTAGGTTTCACTTTCGATTGATAGCTTCATCAGGAGTGTATAAAAAATATATACATAATAAAAATAGTAGAAGGCTGTTTACAATAATTATTCCAAATGGAATGACAATTTTCTGTTTTGTCAAATTCTTACAAGACACGAATTAATAATTTTATGTTTTCTTACACGTTTGTTTGTGAAATTAAAAAATTCTACAAATTGATAACAGTAAGTAAAATATTAATGAATTAACAAAAGAATTAGTTTTTTAGGGGTGAGCCAAAATTTACTAAACTCCACTTGGCCGACGTAAACGTATATCAATCTTAATTTCTTAATAATTGTGTACTGGCATCTGCGCTCGCTAGTTTTTCATTGCCCAATGAAATTGTGCTTTCAGTTTTAATAATTTAGCACAGCTACTGCAAAAGAGGCTTTCAACTGCACATGCAATATTCAAACATAATCCTACTTATATCTGTTCACAGCTTCGCGTGAAGTTCTATTTCGATCCCCATACATTAATTATTACAGAACGAAGTAGAAGAATGCATTTGAAATGTTTCCAAACTTGATGCTTTATATACAAACTAATTAATATAAATTTTATATAGTTTTAAATTCTATAATAATTATCAAAGTTGTAAAGAGGCCATATTTGCCTTTTCAAAGTGTTTGGAATTATAAAATTAGAATCGTTTTTAGTACGTATTAATTTCAGTGCAACCTTCCTTTGAAACTGAAATGGAAAACTCCAAGAAGTTCTCCCTTTGGTTCTTCTTCATCAACGTGCTCATGATCATACCTAATATGTGCTTTGTACTAATAAACACTGTGAATTCTAAAATTGGGAAAAACGACATTTCCGTTGGATGTAAAATACCTTTCCTGGAAGACGCCTGGACGGACCAGCAAATAAAAAACTTAACACAACCAAGGTATAATACAATATTTTTTTTAAAATTTCGTTTTCTTCCTACGAGCCCTGTCTCAGTGAATTTGGCCCAACTATTTAAATTTAAATTTTCTTCTACAAGAAAGATTTGCTTAAAAAAACTATTTTTTAGTTGCGCCATCTTCATTGAGACAGGGCTCGTATTATGGTAAAAACCCTGCCACATTTAATCTTGTTTAGGAGTATGCCCAATACTTGCAATTTTTACGATTACGATTACGGCAAACTTGCATCACTGAATTACACAGAGGCACTAGATTATGGATCAGGTGTGAGAAATTCGAGCATCCTTAAATGTACAGACTATGTCATCAGCAGCACAAAATATTATACACCTTTTGAAGAGGTATCAACATTACAGATTCGTAAATCAATATTTAATTGGCCCCGTGTTGCTTTCTTTTAGTTTTCCATGGTGTGTGACAACGCATTTCTGGAAAGAATGTTAGACATTGCTCCAGTCTATGGCATGTTCTTATCCTGCACGATAATTTCCTTTGCCGATATGTAAGCCGCTATTTCTTGAAAATCTGAATTAAAAAAAAGGAAAGAAAGATTTGTTTTAGTTTCGGACGTAAACGAGTCATACAGTGGGGGACTAAGTTGTTTTATTTAGCCGGCTTTTTAATTCCTACAGCTTATGGCGCCCCTGGTGTTATCGTAGGCTCATTTGTAACAGGCCTTGCATATTTCGTAATTCAAATACCAATCCAGGCGTTAGGTAATAACCAGTTGTTAATTCGTAGGATTTTAAAATTAACAATTTGCAGTCGTTGAATTTTCGAATGATACTAACAGAGCCTACAGGTACGTGATTTTAAATATAGGAACAGGATTAGGGATCATTTTGATGTCCGGAATTGCAATGATCATCACTAACTGGAGATTCGCTCAACTTCTAGCTTCCACTCCACTGCTTCTGCTTCCTCTACTTGCCTGGTAATTACATTTAGAGCTTGGGGCTTTTAATTTTACTTTCATTGAAGGTACGTTCCTGAGTCTCCGGTTTGGTTTCAATCGAAATACGGGAAGGAGAAGACCTGGCCCATTCTCAAAACGATCAAAAATACAGGCTTACAAACTGATATAATGTTATATTATAGAAATGACAGGGCCTACTTTGAAACGGCGAGGAAAAATTGGTTTGACCAGAAACAGATCAAAGAGAAGGAATTTTGGTGCATAGTTTGTATGTACTTTGTGCTTGGTGCTATATGTTTTAAAAATTATACCAGTAAGTACCTTATTGTTTTTTAAAAGTTGTTTATACGTCAAGAATATTGAGCTCTTCAGTAATTGAAAGCTAACTAAAGCAGCCCGCTTAATAATCAAGACAGCGGGATGTAAAGTGTTAGAGTAATCGTGAATGTAACTACAAAGTGTGGAAATATGCGACGATTCTACTCTATCGCAAACTTTGTCTAACATGATTGCCTAAACACTTAAATATGTACGGGCCTAAGACATTGATTAATACCTATAGGTATTCGATTTTGGTTATTTATTTAATTGGTTTCAGCTCCTTTCTATTATAAATTAATACTACATTAACAATAATAATTTTCTTTTAGGAAAATTTGACTTTATTTGCAAGAATGGTGGTGGCTGCTTGATTTTATCAGGAATAACGGAGTTTTTATCGTGCGCCGTAGCTTTCAGCCTCTTATTCTTTTTCCCCAAAAGTATCGCGATTGGTCTTAGTTTCGCCTTCTCGGGAGTTTGCTACTTCATCATCCCCAATGTAGAAAACAGTAAGTTGCTTTTCTTTTTCTTTGAAATTAATTTAAACTTACCGTAATAACAAACAAAGTTGCTGGCATTAACATTACCTAGGATTCGACATTTTAAAGTTTCTTTTCAACGCTGCCCATCATAATGTAGAAGAAGAAAAATCAAAGTATTTCTTATGGCCGGATAGCCAACACAATTTACTTGATGGAAATATAAGAACACAAAAATCAAAAATCAGCTCTGTGATACAGACTCCCTTTTTTTCACACTCGACCAGTTACGTTAGCAATTTCTTGCAAGTGCTCCGAAACTCTTGTGTAAACTTCAGCATGATTTGGTGCGGTACAGGAACTCCAGTAACCGACACTCAGTATTCCCCTAATATAAAATCTGGAATCTGTATTTTGAAAAACATAAGCAGAACCACCCGATCCACTACAAAGGTGTGCAACTAAAATTTAAAAAAATAATTAAATAACTCCTTCTGAGTTAATACAGGCTTACCGTTATCAACAGCTCCACAGAATTTATCTCCTTTGAGGTACTTCTGGATAAACGAGCTTGGTGCAATTCTTGAACACGATCCCTTGTATAGTACTGTCTGTTTTTGCAAATAAAACCGTTCATTTGAGGGCCCCCAAGCAAAAGCCTGTAATTTATAATAAAATAGTTCATTTATTTTAATATCTCTTGAGTAAGTGCCTACTTCTCCTTTGTTATCTTCTTTCAAATCCTGGGATTCGAATCTGTTATCCCAGTCAATGCATACCGGCTGAATATATTCATTGAAAGTCAAAGGTGTTTCTAGAGTCAAAACTGCAATATCTAGTAGATAATTATCTTGGATGTCCTTGTAGTTTTTGGGCACAAAAATTTGTGTGATCTAAAATATTTATAATAATCGGATGGCCCTTAACAAATGAATTAAGAGGCTGTATGTACCTTAGAAGTTTGTACGTCGATGTCACGAGAGTCGTCAATTTTATAATAAGCTTTGCCAACGACAACTGTGTAAGAGTCCATACTTCGAAGAACGCCTTTTGCGTCAGTGAAAGCATGCGCAACTAAAACATAATTTTACTATGTTTGCCTCTAATAACTACGGTGAGTACCTGATAAAAGGTAACGTCTTGATATGATGGTGGCACTGCAAAAGTAAGATTTTAGATTATAGATGATAGCAGCCCATGGAAATTCTGCAGTGGTGCGCTCTTCGTCCGTTGATGTTGAAGAACGCAAATCGATAATCTGTTTCCTTCCACATTCTGAAATTTAAGATTAAGTTTAGGGGCAAAAGTAGACTGGGATGATTTTGACCTGATTGACAAGGTGTTTGGTAATCCCAAGCCCCATCCTTACATGTAGTGTAAGGCCTTACTGCAGAAAATTCGAAAGATGGCTTACAAACAACTTCAGCGTGAGTTCCTTCGATAGGCTTTTCACAACTAAATGGAAGGTTGTTACGTGTGCAGGTTACATTCAAAGTACCTAATCCTAATAGTAAAGGTGGGCATCTTCCTAAAATAATTTCGAGATTTCTTTAATTCAAAAAGATGGAGTGAAATGCAGATCTTCTTTACTTAAGTTAAGTTTAGTAATGGAAATGGGAATAACCAGAATGATTGGTACTTACGTGCACATCCTCCTAGTTTTGAAATATCTGGTGTCCATGTATTTTTTAAGCAAATAGCTCTTGCAAGTCCTCCAGTTTCTGTTAAATATCCTCTCTTGCATGACAAACTGATGATCGCATTTTGCTCGATCAAGGTATTTGGGATGTAGGGTTGTTGCTCGAATCCTAGTATTTTAAAGTTTCCGTCTGGAGGAGGGTACGGCAAAAGACAACCAAGGCTATAAATAAAATAAACGGGAAGACAAGAATATACCTGTACCAACTCAGCACTTACTGATCTGTAGTTTGTCGAGTAAATCTCGATGAATTTGTTAATTCACTTTTTGTCCAAATTATAGCTACAAAATATACAAAATCTTTAATTAAATTAAATTTAAATTATCCTCCGGTCTTTTGTAGATATTATATTTTGATTATAATTGAATTTAATAAGTAGTTACTTACATTTGCACAGCAGTACTGAAGTCAGCAATTCAAACTTGAACAACATTTTGCTCGAAATAACAATTATTAATAAAATTCCCCGTCTTTAATCTAAGTACTGTGACCTGGAGTGTTCGTAACTGTAAACAACTGATGCACTGTGTAATTTGCGGTATTCGAAAACCAGTTTTGACTCATTCTTTTATTTATTTAATGTAGTTTCTTAATAATTTCAAAATTTTAGGGTGCTGTTTTATTTGCATAGTCTGATAAACACAATAAAACATGACTGATTAAAAATACTAGGAAGAAAATAAAACTTGTTTTCGCTCGCCTTCAGAATTATACAGCGTGTTACAGGACTACTGTCATTTATTGAAACCACAAATACTACTCATGAAAACAAGAAAAAAAGGTATATAATCAAGGGTGCACTATTAACAATAACGGCGTAAATGACGAATATTTCTTTATACAAAAATTGTTCGGGTGTCACTGGTATCCAATGGAATGCACAGCTGTGCGAATCGGTTATTACAAATTCCGTCATAAACTCATAAATCTTGATACGATGTTAAGGTAGGTGTGGTTGGAGCACTTAAAGATGCAGCCTTCGGTTCGCAATTTGGGTACCTAAGTGTCGGGTACATTGTTTCGTATTCTCGGTACCGTGCAGTGTGTAAGTTTTACCTGAAGAATTTTTAATTTGTTTTTGAAAAATAAATTTTTATTTTTTGTCATTTATGAAAATAAATTTGTGTAAAAACTTGGGTAAATAAATTGTTATAAAACTCGTTTGTTTATGATACAACAATTATTTTATCATGGCTCACGAAGAATTAATGGGCATGGTGCTTTGCTGCGGTGAAGCCGGACAAAATGCTGCTACGGCAGCTCGTTTGTATGCCAAAAAATTTCCTGGTAGGGTAGTGCCGACTCGCAAAGTATTTGTGGCAGTAGTGCGACGGGGATGGTCTACTGGAGATTTGAAACTTCGTCGTGAGCGAAACGGAAGTGGACAACGACCTGTCCACGTATTGGATGCAGAAGAAGCAATCCTCGACCTGGTGACTGAAAATCCTTCCGCAAGCACCCGGGAAATTGCACGTCATTTGCGTATATCAAATCGCGTTGTGTGGCGTACATTACGAGAAGCACAATTATACCCTTACCATGTGCAGAGAGCGCAAGGGCAATGATTGCAACGGATTATCCCCTTCGACAGACATTTTGTAATTGGTTGTTGGATTGCCATCAAGAAAATCCAGCTTTTCCAACGAATGTTTTATGCACTGATGAGGCTACCTTTATGCGGAACGGCATATTAAATTTCCGAAATACACATTTGTGGGCAATGGAAAATCCATATGCTACGCGACGTACTAATTTCCAACAACGGTTTTCCATAAATTTATGGACAGGAATTGTTAATAACATGTTCATTGGACCATACGAATTACCAACTCGTTTATCTGGAGCAGACTATCTTCAATTTTTGCAGAATGTTCTTCCAGAACTTTTAGAAGATGTACCGTTAGAAATCCGGCAAAACATGTGGTTACTATTGGATGGTGTTCCACCTCATTACAGCCGTGCTGTACGTGAATATTTACACACTGTGTTTCCTGATCTCTGGATAGGTCGAGGAAGTGCTACACCAAGGCCTCTTCGTAGTCCTGATTTAAATCCTTTAGACTTTTTTATGGGGGTGCCTAAACCAGCGTGTTTATGCAACATAAATAAATACTATTGAGAATTTATGTCAGCGAATTCATGACTGTGCTACGGAATTACGGAATAACTTTCCCCGAATAACTGAAAATTGGCTACATCGAGCAGAATTATGTTTCATAAACGGTGGGCAACATTTCGAAAATCTTTTGTAATATTTGAAGGCACGTAAAACAACTGATACCTAAATGCGTTTTTATCATTTAAGAAATAATAACAAAAAATCCATTCGTTTCGTATATTTTCAACATTGCCGACCTTGGCCTTTACTGCATCTATCCAGCCGGTTACTTGGGTTAATGCGCTCGAATTTTATTGTTTTATGAACGGTCCGAAGACAAGCTGAATTGCATGAATACCGTAAAATGAATCAAAGGTTTTAAAACAGTGGAACTTTTTGATGTTACGCAGATCAGTTTTTCAATTTTTAGAAATATACAGTATTAGTAAATGTCCTTGTTTTATATCACTCTGTATACAAGGACTTTTTTGAAAATAAATTCCCTTAAGATATTAAAGTAGACTTTCAGAATTATATTGGTACATAGTACATGTGTTCTTTTTGAATCATTTTATTTGGAAACTATTAAGTTTACGTAGTAGACCTAAATCTATATCGAGATACCTAAGTACCTATATTACTTATAATTTATAATATGTTCGACAGACAGTGCATACATTTGCTTGCACGTATTATGCAAAACGTATGCTTGCTTGAGCACTAATACCAAATTATTTCAGATACTTGGTACAGTTTGATGTTGTACATGATGGCTGAAGCTAATACGAGCTCTGCATACATAACAACCTCTTTATATGCCGCAGAGTTTTGGCCCGCTTGTAATAGATGCACAATGCTGTCCCTTGTGAACGGAATCGCCGCTCTTGCAACGATCGTCATGTACTATGTTTGCTGTAATGTTGTTGTAAGCAGTTATGCAAATGTGGGAGGAGGGGTACTTTTGACTAAATAATGTCGTTTTAGATGTACGTCGTTTCGTACGCTTCGGGGGTTCTGAGCGTTGTTGCAATAGTACTCATTTATTACGCAAATGAACAGAAGATATTTTAAACTTTGAATAAACAAAAATAATTTAATTAACATTTTTGGTTTTGTTAAATGTACAAAAAAAGAATTATATGATTATATACATTATATGTTGTAATTTTGAACGTCTTTCCATTACTGTAGGCAATTTGCGATTGAATTTATCTTGAAAGGAACGCAGCTTTAATGTACTGTAAAAACCAAAATGTCGAGAACCTTTGAAAAGTGTCAGCAGCAATAATCGTGTCTTGTGTACAGCTTTGCATATATTTGCTTAAAAGAAACTATTTTCGTTAGTTGCGCCATCTTCATTGAAACAAGGCTTGTTTTATGGTAAAAACCCTGCCACATTTAATCTTGTTTAGGGGTATGCCCAATACTTGCAATTTTTACGATTACGATTACGGCAAACTTGCATCACTGAATTACACAGAGGCACTAGATTATGGATCAGGTGTGAGGAATTCGAGCATCCTTAAATGTACAGACTATGTCATCAGCAGCACAAAATATTATACACCTTTTGAAGAGGTATCAACATTACAGATTCGTAAATCAATATTTAATTGGCCCCATATTGCTTTTTTTAGTTTTCCATGGTGTGCGACAACGCATTTTTGGAAAGAAGGTTAGACATTGCTCCAGTCTATGGCATGTTCTTATCCTGCGCGATAATTTCCTTTGCTGATATGTAAGCCGTTATTTCTTGGAAATCTTGAATAAAAAAAAAAGAAAAGAAAGATTTGTTTTAGTTTCGGACGTAAACAAGTCATAGAATGGGGGACTAAGTTGTTTTACTTAGCCGGTTTTTTAATTCCTACAGCTTATAGCGCCAATGGTGTTATCGTAGGCTCATTTGTAACAGGCCTTGCATATTTCGTAATTCAAATACCAATCCAGGCATTAGGTAATAATCAGTTGCTAATTCGTTGGATTTTAAAATTAACAATTTGCAGTCGTTGAATTTTCGAATGATACTAACAGAGCCTACAGGTACGTAATTTTAAACATAGGAACAGTATTAAGGATCATTTTAATGTCCAGAATTGCAAGCGGAGATTCGCTCAACTTCTAACTTCCACTCCACTGCTTCTTCTTCCTTTACTTGCCTGGTAATTACATTTTAGAGCTTGGGGCTTTTAATTTTACTTTCGTTGAAGGTACGTTCCGGAGTCTCCGGTTTGGTTTCAGTCGAAATACGGGAAGGAGAAGACCTGGCCCATTCTCAAAACGATCAAAAATACAGGCTTACAAACTGATATAATGTTATATAATAGAAACGAGAGAACCTACTTTGAAACGACGAGGAAAAATTGGTTTGACCATAAGCAGATCAAAGAGAAGGAATTTTGGTGCATGTTTTAAAAATTATACCAGTAAGTACCTTATTGTTTCTTAAAAGTTGTTTATACGTCAAGAATATTGAGGCCTTCAACAATTGGAAGCTAACTAAAGCAGCCCGCTTAATAATCAAGACAATGGGATGTACCTAAGTATTAGAGTAAACGTGAATGTAACTACAAAGTGCGGGAATATACAACGATTCTACTCCATCGCAGACTTTGTCTAACATGATTGCCTAAACACTTAAATATGTACGGGCCTAAGACATTGATTAATATCTATAGATATTCGATTTTGGTTATTTATGTAATTGGTTTCAGCTCCCTTCTATTATAAATTAATACTACATTAACAATAATAATTTTCTTTTAGGAAAATTTGACTTTATTTGCAAGAATGGTGGTGGCTGCTTGATTTTATCAGGAATAACGGAGTTTTTATCGTGCGCCGTAGCTTTCAGCCTCTTATTCTTTTTCCCCAAAAGTATCGCGATTGGTCTTAGTTTCGCCTTCTCAGGAGTTTGCTACTTCATCATCCCCAATGTAGAAAACAGTAAGTTGCTTTTCTTTTTCTTTGAAATTAATTAAAACTTACCGTAATAACAAACAAAGTTGCTGGCATTAACATTACCTAGGATTCGACGTTTTAAAGTTTCTTTTCAACGCTGTCCATCATAATATAGAAGAAGAAAAATCAAAGTATTTCTTATGGCCGGATAGCCAACATAATTTACTTGATAGAAAACAGTGGATTACAACAATGTTGAGAAATTTGAGAATTTCTAAATATACGAACACAAACAATCAAAAATCAGCTCTGTGATACAGATTCCCTTTTTTTCACACTCGACCAGTTACGTTAGCAATTTCTTGCAAGTGCTCCGAAACTCTTGTGTAAACTTCAGCATGATTTGGTGTGGTACAGGAACTCCAGTAACCGACACTCAGTATTCCTCTAATATAAAATCTGGAATCTGTATTTTGAAAAACATAACCAGCCCCAGCCAATGTACCACAAAGATGTGCAACTAAAATTTTAAAAAATAATTAATTAAGTACTTCCGAGTTATAACAGGCTTACCGTTATCTACAGCACCACAGAATTTATCTCCTTTGAGGTACTTCTGAATAAACGAACTTGGTGCAATTCCTGAACACGAACCTTTGTATCGTACTATTTGGTTTTGTAAATAAAACCGTTCATTTGAGGGCCCCCAGGCATAAGCCTGAAATTTATAATAAAATAGTTCATTTAATTTAATAACTCATAGATTAAGTGCCTACTTCTCCTTTGTTATCTTCTTTCAAATCCTGGGATTCGAATCTATTATCCCAGTCAATGCATACCGGCTGAATATATTCATTGAAAGTCAAAGGCGTTTCTAGTGTCAAAACAGCAATATCTAGTAGATAATTATCTTGGGTGTCCTTGTAGTTTTTGGGCACAAAAATTTGTGTGATCTAAAATATTTGTAATGAACGCATGACCCTTAACAAATGAATTAAGAGGCTGTATGTACCTTAGAAGTTTGTGCGTCGATGTCACGAGAGTCGTCAATTTTATAATAAGCTTTACCAACGACAACTGTGTAAGGGTCCACACTTCGAAGAACGCCGTTTGCGTCAGTGAAAGCATGAGCAACTAAAACATAATTTTGCTGTGTTTGCCTCTAATAACTACGGTGAGTACCTGATAAAAGATAACGTCTAGATATGATGGTGGCACTGCAAAAGTAAGATTTTAGATTGTAGATGATAGCAGCCCATGGAAATTCTGCAGTGGTGCGCTCTTCGTCTGTTGATGTTGAAGAACGCAAGTCGATAATTTGTTTCCTTCCACATTCTGAAATTTAAGATGAAGTTTACGGGTGAAAGTAAATTTGGATGATTTTGACCTGATTGACAAGGTGTTTGGTAATCCCAAGCCCCATCCTTACATGTAGTGTAAGGCCTCACTGCAGAAAATTCAAAAGATGGCTTACATACCACTTCAGCGTGAGTTCCTTCGATAGGCTTTTCACAACTAAATGGGAGGTTGTTACGTGTGCAGGTTACATTCAAAGTACCTAATCCTAGTAGTAAAGGTGGGCATCTTCCTAAAATAATTTCGAGATTTCTTTAATTCAAAAAGAATGAGTGAAATGCAAATCGTTTTTACTTAAGTTAAGTTTAATAATGGAAATGGAAATAATGAGAATGATTGGTACTTACGTGCACATCCTCCTAGTTTTGAAATATCTGGTGTCCATGTATTTTTTTGGCAAATAGCTCTTGCAAGTCCTCCAGTTTCTGTTAAATATCCTCTCCTGCATGACAAATTGATGATCGCATTTTGCTCGATCAGAGTATTTGGGACATAAGGTTGTTGCTCGGATCCTAGTATTTGAAAGTTTCCGTCTGGAGGAGGGTAAGGCAAAAGACAACCAAGGCTATAAACAAAATAGACGGGAATACAAGAATAAACCTGTAGCAACTCAGCACTTACTGATCTGTAGTTTGTCGAGTAAATCTCGATGAATTTGTTAATTCACATTTTGCCCAAATTATACCTACAAAATATACATCATTTTTAATAATACTAATAAATTATCCTCCGGTCTTTTGTATTATATTTTGATTATAACTGAATTTAATAAATACATACTTACATTGGCACAACAGTACTGAAGTCAGCAATTCAAACTTGAACAACATTTTGCTCGAACTAACAGTTGTTAATAAAATTAATCTAAGTACTGTGACCTGAAGTGTTCGTAACTGTAAACAACTGATGCACTGTGTAATTTGCGGTATTCCAAAACCAGTTTTGACTCATTCTTTTATTTATTTAGTGTAGTTTCTTAATAATTTCAAAATTTTAGAGTGCTGTTTTATTTGTAAAGTCTGATAAGCACAATAAAACATGACTGATTAAAAATACTAGGAAAAAAATAAAACTTGTTTTCGCTCGATATCTATAAATATATTTTTTTATTTTAATTTTCGCCTGCAGAATTATACAGCGTGTTACAGGACTACTGTCATTTATTGAAACCACAAATAGTACTCATGAAAACAAGAAAAAAGAGCTATATAACAAGGATGCACTATTAACAATAACGGCGTAAATGACGAATATTTCTTGATATATAAATTGTTCGGGTGTCACTGGTATCCAATGGAATGCACAGCTGTGCGAATCGGTTAAAATCCCGTCATAAACTTATAAATTTTGATACGATGTTAGGGTAGGTCTGATTGAAGCACTTAAAAACGCAGCCTTCAATTCGCAATTTGGGTACGTAAGTGTCAGGCGCATTGTTTCGTATTCTCGGTACCGTGCAGTGTGTAAGTTTTACCTGAAGAATTTTTAATTTCTTTCTGCGAAAAAATTTTTTATTTTTTGTCACTTATGTAAATAAATTTGTGTAAAAACTTGGGTAAATATATTATTATAAAACTTGTTTGTTTATGATACAACGAGAAAAATTACTTTATCATGGCTCACGTATTTACAAACGAAGAATTAATGCCCAGACAAAATGCTGCTGCCCCAGCTCGTTTGTATACCGAAAAATTTCCTAGCAGGGTAGTGCCGACCCCCAGAGTATTTGTGGGGACGGTCTACTGGAGATTTGAAACCTCATCGTGAGTGAAACAGAGGTGGGCGACGACCTGTCCGCGTGTTGGATGCAGAAGAAGCAATCCTCGACATGGTGACTGAAAATCCTTCCGCAAGCACCCGGGAAATCGCACATCATTTGCCTAAATCGCGTTGTGTGGTGTACATTACGAGAAGCACAGTTGTACCCTTACCAAGTGCAGAGAGTGCAGGCAATGATTGCAACGGATTATCCCCTTCGACAAACATGTTGTAATTGGTTGTTAGAACGCCATCAAGAAAATCCAGATTTTCATCGAATGTGTTATGCACCGATGAGGCATACACGGAACGGCATATTAAATTTCCGAAATACGCATGTGTAGGCATGGAAAGCCCACGAGTTACTGACATACTAATTTCCAACAATGGGCAGGAATTGTTAGTAACATGCTCATTGGACCGTACGAATTACCAGCTCGTTTATCTGGGGCAGACTATCTTCAATTTTTGCAGAATATTCTTCCAGAACTTTTAGAAGATGTACCGTTAGGCATTCGGCGAAACATGTGGTTACTATTGGATGGTGTTCCACGTCATTACAGCCGTGCTGTACGTGAATATTTACACACTGTGTCTCCTAATCGTTGAATAGGTCGCGGAAGTGCTACAATGGCCTCCTCGTAGTCCTGATTTAAATCCTTTAGACTTTTTTTTATTGGGGTGCCTAAAGCAGGGTGTTTATGCAACAGCAATAAATACAGAATTACGGAATAACTTTCCCAAAATAACTGAAAACTGGCTACATCGAGCAGAATTATGCTTCATAAACGGTGGGCAATATTTCGAACAAATCTTTTGTAATACTCGAAGGTACGTAAAACAGCTAATACCTAAATGGGCTTTTATCATTTAAGAAATAATAACAATAAAATCCATTCGATTCGTATTTTTTCAACGGTTACACATTCCCGACCTTGGCCTTTATTGCATCTATCCAGCCGATTACTTAGGTTAAGGCGCTCGAATTTTATTGTTTTATGAACGGTCCGAAGACAAACTGAATTGCATGAACACCGTAAAATGAATCAAAGGTTTTAAAACAGTGGAACTTTTTGATGTTACGCTGGTCAGTTTTTCAATTTTTAGCTAGATTTTTGAAATTTGCAGAGTGAATCCATTTTATGCTAAGAAATATGCAGTATTAATAAATGATAATAGTATTATAACACTCTGTATAGAGGACTTTTTCGAAAATAAATTCCTTTTAGATACTAAAGTAGACTTTCGGAATTATATTATATTTCCTAAAACAGTACATGTTTTCTTTTTGAATCATTTTATTTAGAAACTATTAAGTTTACGTAGTGATCCTAAATCTATATCGAGATACCTAAGTACCTATATTACTTATAATTTATAATATGTTCGACAGACAGTGCATACATTTGCTTGCACGTATTATGCAAAACGCATGCTTGCTTGAGCACTAATACCAAATTATTCCAGATACTTGGTACAGTTTGATGTTGTACATGATGGCTGAAGCTAATACGAGCTCTGCATACATAACAACCTCTTTATATGCCGCAGAGTTTTGGCCCGCTTGTAATAGATGCACAATGCTGTCCCTTGTGAACGGAATCGCCGCTCTTGCAACGATCGTCATGTACTATGTTTGCTGTAATGTTGTTGTAAGCAGTTATGCAAATGTGGGAGGAGGGGTACTTTTGACTAAATAATGTCGTTTTAGATGTACGTCGTTTCGTACGCTTCGGGGGTTCTGAGCGTTGTTGCAATAGTACTCATTTATTACGCAAATGAACAGAAGATATTTTAAACTTTGAATAAACAAAAATAATTTAATTAACATTTTTGGTTTTGTTAAATGTACAAAAAAAAAAGGATTATATGATTATTATAATTTTGAACGTTTTTCCATTACTGTAGACAATTTGCAATTGAATTTATCCTGAAAAATAAATCAAAATATTTTTTATGGGTGGAAAATAGAAGATGACAACAATTTGAGTATTTCTAAGCAAACACAAACATCAAGATACAATTGAACTCTATAACAGAGACTCCATTTTTTTCACACTCGACCAATTACTTGGGCAATTTCTTGCAAGTGCTCTGAAACTCTTGTATAAAGTTCAACGTGATTTGTGGTACAAGAACGCCAGTGTCCGATGCTCAGTATTCCCCTAATATAAAATCTGGAATCTGTATTTTGAAAAACATAACCAGTCCCAGCTAATCCACCACAGAGATTTGCAACTAAAATAAAAAAATAATTAAATAACTACGTATTTCCGTGGTTAATACAGGCTTACAGTTATCAACTAATACACAGAATTTATCTCCTTTAAGGTACTTCTTGATAAACAAGCTTGGTGCAATTCCCGAACATGATTTCTTGTAAATTACCGTCTGATTTTGCAAATAATACCGATCATATGAGAACATCAAAGCATTTGAGGGTCCCCAAGCATAAGTCTGTAATTTATAACAAAGTAATTAATTTAACCATTCAGTAAGAGAGGGATTTGCTTACTTCTCCCTTATTATCGTCTTTCAAGTCCACGGATTCGAATCTGTTTTCCCAGTCAATACACACCGGCTGAACATATTCATTGAAAACCAAAGGCGTTTCTAGTCTCAAAACTGCAAGATCTAGCAAGTAATTGTCTTGGTTGCCCCAATAATTTGTTGGTACAAAAATTTCAGCAACCTAAAATATTTGTCGCATGACTTTTAACAAATAAATAAAAATCTTGTACCTTAGATGTTTGTATGGCGATGTCACGAGTGTCGTTTAAGTAGTAATAAGCTTTGCCAACGGCTACTATGTAAGGATTCACACTATCGGGAACGCCTTTTATATCAGTAAATTCATTAGCAACTAAAACATAAATTTACTAAGGGTCAAGATATCCACCTCCTATTAAAGTTATTCGACGAATAACTTGATTTTACTGAACTGTTGATTGATTTTTTACGAATTGTTTCCATGGTAGTTATTCATCTAATAACTATTAACCAGTTTATTAAGAGATGGATATCTTCTTCCTAAGTCTGTTTTCTGTTTCTAATAATTATGGTGAATACCTGATAAAACATAACGCCTGGATATGATGGTGGCACTACAATAATAAGATTTCGTATGATAGATAAGAGCAACCCATGGAAATTCTGCAGTAGTATGAACTTCGTTTGAAGTTGAATAAGACGAGCGAAGAGTCTGTTTTCTCCCACATTCTGAAATTTAAGTTAAAGCCTATGGGCAAAAACAGAATTGGCTAATTTTCACCTGATTGACAAGGTTTTTGGTAATCCCAAGCCCCATCCTTGCATGTAGTGTAAGGCCTTACGGCAGAAAATTCGAAAGGTGGTTTACATACAACTTCAGCGTGAGTTCCTTCAATAGGCCTTTCACAGCTAAACGGGAGGTTGTTGCGCGTGCAGGTTACATTTAAAGTATCTGATCCTAGTAGTAAGGGTGGACATCTTTCTAAAACAATTTCCAGACTTCTTTATTAAAAAAAAGGAGTGAAGTGCAAATCTTCTTTACTTAAGTTAGGTTTAGTAATGGAAATGGAAATAACGAGAATGATTGGTACTTACGTGCACATCCTCCTAGTTTTGGAATATCTGGTGTCCATGTATTTTTTAGGCAAATAGCTCTTGCAAGTCCTCCAGTTTCTGTTGAATATCCTCTCCTGCATGACAAATTGATAATCACATTTTGCTGGACCAAGGTATTTGGGACATAAGGTTGTTGCTCGGATCCTAGTATTTCAAGATTTCCGTTTGGAGGAGGGTATGGCAAAAGACAACCAAAGCTATAAATAAAATAAATCGGCAGACAAAAATAAACATGCACCTACAAGTACTTACTAATCTGTAGTTTGTCGAGTAAATCTCGATGAATTTGTAAAGAAAAAATAATCACTTTTCGCCCAAATAATAACTACAAAATAAATTTTCTTGTTTTGTAAAATCGTTGAACTTAAGGCGATAATTTTTAATAATAATTTATAGAAATTATCATCCGACTTTTTGTAATATATTTTTATTATAATCGAATTTAATAAATACTTACATTGACACAACAGAATTAAAGTCAACAATTCAAATTTAAACAACATTTTTCTGGAACTAAAATTTTATAAAATTCTCCGTCTTAATCTAAGAACCGTGACCTGGAGGTCTCCTAACTATAAACAACTGATGTAAAGTGAAATTTGCGGTATCCGAAGATCATTTTTAACCCATTTTTTTTTATTTTTCTAATACAGTTTCTTGATGAAATTTGCTTACACAAATATTACACAAATTTGCACATATGTATGTACTCTTTTTTTTTAATATGCATGAAATATCCTGAAAACATTTAAAATATGCTACGCATATGCGATCTTGTTTATTACATGCAAAATTGATATCGTTTTCTTAATAGTCGAATAATCATTAATTTTAAATTTTAAATAAAGAGAACATAAGATACTTAATGCTTTATTTTACAGATTTTAATAATTCTTATAATAATTTGCTTTACATAATAATAATTCAACGATAGAAAATAGGGAAAAGAAATAATCAGTCACTGTTATAAAAACACTTAACAACTAAATGCTCTTCGAAATTGTTCAGAAGAAATTTATGTCTTCTATCTGAAAACATGTACTTAAATATGAAAAATGATCTTTCAACTTATACAGATGTACAAGGAGCATTTACAAATGTTGAAAGAATATTAGAAGCCACATCCAGATCTTCGACAAATTCCCTCCAGCTAATACTATTCAATCCAGCACAACCAGGATTTTTCTTCATGACTGTATTAAATTTTTCAATAATTTCAGCACCTAATTAGCCCTTTACGTTTTTGCATGACATCTCAAACATTTTAATTAATTTTAAAGATTCATTAGGTGTCATTCCCTGCGTTTCTAACTGCGGCAGTGATTTCGAAACGAATGTATGTAATTTCCTTCAATAAATGCCAGTTCTTGGGAAATTTTTGAAGATTTAAATATGTTTTTACAATTTTCAGTTGCAATAGTACTTTCACAAAATTCCAAAACTACACTTTTAATGTTCTCAAAATGATTAGCATAAATAAATTAAGTGATATGTGTAACAGGGTGAATAACTGCGCCTTGATAAAATCCAAGATCTTGGAATGCCTGAAATTGTATGTGTGAAGAATTATTAGCTCATTAAGGGTAGATCTGGAGAAACCCGCGATTGCCGATGCTTGCATATTGCAGAAGATTATAAGAATTATGATATTTTTTACATTTTAAGGATTGCTATATAATATTGGCCGAAAAATACAAAATTATGCTATGATATGCAGATAATTGTTACAATATGTAGAAAATTCTTAAATAAGCAATATATGCATTAATTAATTAATGGCAATTAACTGAAAAAGTTTCAATTCGTGCATGTCCTAAAATATGCGTAAATTATAGAATATGCAATTTATATAAAATCCGTTCTCTAATCATGACTTATTAAAAATACTAGGAAGAAAAGAAAACTTGTTTTCGCTTGATATAATTATTTTTATTGCTACTGTTGCTTGCAGAAATTTATAAGCCAAAAAAAATTTGAATATACAATTTTTTAGTTTTATTATATACACATATATTTGTTTTTGTAAATCGAGTGTAATTCACCATATCGTCTTATATATAAAAAGTTTCGCCAAGATTGATGACACCCTGTGTATTTATTAATATTTATTTTTAAATAATGGCTTCTTAAAGCATTTATTTAGAAACAATTTGATTATTCC
Organism: Serrognathus titanus; assembly: GCA_039766575.1. Lineage (NCBI taxonomy): Eukaryota > Metazoa > Arthropoda > Insecta > Coleoptera > Lucanidae > Serrognathus > Serrognathus titanus. Next base: position 7,141,007 of record CM077911.1, read on the forward strand.
ATATATTTTTATACATTTTAGAATTACTAGATCCAATTTTTACTTGAACACTTTATATACAGAAAGCGTCACTATCCTATTGACCGACAACTTAACTTCATTGCATCACAGTCTCCAGCAAACAAAACACAGTTAATTTCTTTAATGCGTCATTAAGTCATTATACATTTCATTTGAAATATGAACCAGTTTATCAGTAGTAATTAATTATAAAGTACTTCCAAAAACGCGTCTGCCTTTTAAAAGAGTTCCTTACTCTTATGATCATTAAAAAAAACGGAAATGGGTAAAACCGTCCCATCTGGCAATACTTATAATGTGAAACGAATAGTTAGTAGCCGAGGATTCAGCATCGGGCTTGACGCTTGGCAGGCAATTATTTAGGCGTAGGCTCGAATCCTCTCTTGGTGCTTGTAGGTTCTATGTGGAAAATAGAATTCTCATGGCTCGGACCTGTTGGGATTCATGCCGGCTCCTTCGAAGTGGGTTTCCTGCGTTTGCCCAGTTTATAAGGTGAATGCCAAAGGAGAAAATAACATCAAAGTCGGTCGCAGCCGTCAACTCCCCCTCCCCTTCCTCTAGAGAAAATATAGTGAAAAAAATATATTACAATGTAGAAAAATACGTATTCTTTTATAGAATTCGTGAGTTAAAGACATGACGGAAAGTGTTTTACAGCCAGTGTTGCCAGACGATCAAAATTTAAGTCACCAGATTAGCTGATTAAAAGCCACCAGTTATCAACCAAAAAGCACCAGTTTAAGTTTTGTGCTCATTGTGATTTATTTAAATTTTTGACATTATTATTGAACCTTCAATAAATTGATGACTTTTTTAATTTAAATTAGTGGCTAAAGAAAGAAAACCAAATAATAAAAATTGAAAAATAACGAAATTAAACAAAAAATAAAAACAACACAATTTAACAGATTAATAAATTTAAAAAAACAATTTTGAAAGAATAGTGATTAAATAAAGAAAACAAAATTAAAAATTAAAAAAATAATAATAAAAACAAAAGACAATCAATTTTACTACACAGTTTAATAACCAAATAAAAAACATTGAAAAGAATGATGACAAAATAAAGAAAACAAAATATGTAATAAAAATTCAAAAATAATCAAATACAAAATATAATAAAAACAAAAGACAATGGATTTTACAACACAATTTAACAGATTAATAAATTACAAAAAAAACTGTTTGAAAAGAATAGTGACAAAGCAAAAAGAAGACAAAATATATATATATTATGTAAGAAAGATGGAAAAAGGTTAAATTAAAAAATAATAAAAAAAAACGAAAGACAATCAATTTTACTATACAATTTAACAGATTAATAAATTAACAAAACAATTTGAAAAGGATAGCGACTAAATAAAGAAAACAAAATAATCAAATAAAAAATATATAATAAAAACAAACGACCATCGATTTTACTACACAATCAAACAGACTAATAAATTAAAAAAATGGAAAGAAAGATGACAACTCAAAGAAAACAAAACGTGTAATAAAAACTCAAAATTTATCAAATTCAAAAACAGAATTTAATAGATCAATAAATTTTTAAAGAATTCAAAAGAATGGTGACAAAACTAGAAAAATAAAATAGTATGTAATCAAAATTCAAATTCAAAATAAATTAAAAACAAAAGACTATCGATTATACAACACCATTATATTTTTGTCCATAGTGATACCTATTATAATTGTGGGGGGGGGGGGGGAGATTCGGTAATTGACCCAACAATTTAATAGTATAAATGAAAAACGGCGTCTTGGTACAGTATTTTAATTTTAATTTTTTTTTATATAAAAAAATATTGTGCCAACTTTCTACCATCATTTACATATCTTAAATAATGCCAACAAATCTATTGGAGGATTACATCATTATAAAATTTAATAGATTAATAAATAAAAAAGAACAATTAAAAAAAAAGTGGCGACAAAACAAACAAAATAAAATATAAAAAATTGAATAGATTCTTAAATTAAAAAAAAAACAATTTTAAAAGAATGGTGACAAAACAAAAAAAATACAGAATAATAAAAATTAAAAAATAATCAAATTAAAAAATAAAATAAAAACAAAAGACATTCTATTTTAAAACACAATTGAATAGATTAATAAATAAAAAAATAACGATAATTCGAAATTTTATAAACTTTTTTTTATTATTTGCATTTTGGGAAAAAGCATCAGGAATCCAGATTTTTTTTAAATAGTCACCATGTAATAAAATAAATTAACAAAAATCACTAGATCACTACCTCTGGCAACACTGTTTACCGATAATCCCATCATTTCTCTTTTGTAATAGCATTTTCTCTCAGAGTATTGTCATGTTGTTTTAATTTTATGTAATAATTGGAAATGGAAATACTCTAATAGTGTTCGAGAGCGCTCTAAAGTAAAATAACAAGGATAGATTTGATGATTGTTTCATTGACATTACAAAAAAAAAAGTACAAGGCTCCACAGTCTCCAAAAGTCCCTCAAGTTAATTAATCCTTTTATCCCTTTTGAGTACGCAAATTTCCAAAAAGGAATAAATCCTCAGGTTGGCGATCATGATCAGGTTGATATCTAGTAACCTTCATTTCTTCACACTTTAGGTTTGGCAACCCTGAATCTAGTTACTAGTTTAAATCATAACCTCCGAAAGGTTGTCAAGTTAATATTTACATGTGTTTATTTCATTAAAAAAGAATGTATGAGACCTTTTTTGATTGTTGTGCTGCATAATAACACTTAGAACTATGTCTGGAGACACAAAGTCGCTGTTTATAATCTACACTTTAGGAATATTTATCCGGTTTTGGTTAGTAACCTCAGAATTTCAGCAAGATATATCGGAAAGGATTGAAATTACAACTCCTGTGAACTCCTTATATCGAAGTAAGCCTTCAATGTTTTTTAATAGATCATCCATTCACGTGTGCAATTTTTAGTTATAGAAAGCCACTATCGTTCGAGTATTGGAGTCGATCAGTACTCCAGTAATGCCTTTCACGAGTCACCCCTGCACTTTCACTTCTACCGAGTGCTGATCAATAGCTTGGGGGCCTACCTGCCAGTGATTTATATTTTATGCGATGTAGTGATCGCACACATTTTGTATTTGTTCGCCAAGCGTTACATGCTGCACTTATTCATCAAGCAGTGCAAAGATGAAGACAGTTACGCAAAGGATTCAACTAATCAACAGCTCAAGGGTACTGATTTCTTATATCCACCGCTGTACGTGGCTGTTACTTATTTATTCAATCCTTATGTGATTTTTAATTGCGTTGGATATGCTACAACGATTTTCGCCAATTTTTTCCTGGCAGTGTTTCTATTATGTGTAGCATATGGTAAGTCTTTATTTCATTTTGTCTTATGGGGTTAAAGGACTCTGTTTTACAGGAAATGTAATATGGGGTGCAGTTTCGTTGGCTGTATGTGTCCTGCATTCCTTGTATCCAATTGTCTTAATGTCTCCCCTGTACTTATCAGGTTTGATGTATAGGAAATCAAAGACGGTGGCTGCAATTTCCATAGTGGTTTTTGCGACAGCTTTTACAATTTTCATGGCGTTGTCGTATTATTTTTATAACAGCTGGAATTTCCTGAATCATACTTTCGGTTTCATGTGAGTAATTGTGAAAGTAATTTAATTTGTTTAAACTTTGTTTGTTATAGATTGGGAGTGACAGATCAGCAACCGAACGTCGGAGTGTACTGGTATTTTTTTATGGAGATGTTTGAGCATTTCAGGTTGCTCTTTCTCTATTCATACCAAATAAACGTCACCATTCTTTACTTTGTTCCATTAACCATCAAGTTTAGAAAAGACCCGTACTTACTTGCTACCTGTTTTGTGACGTTAACGGCCATTTTTAAATCGTACCCAAGCATTGGAGACTTCGGTTTGCCCCTGGCTCTCTTACCGTGTTGGAAACACCTGTATAATTGTAAGTATTAAACAGAATTAATGGGACCCGCTCTTGTATCGTCGTCGATTTTGTTAGGTATGCAGCAAATTTTTATAAGTGGAGTTGCCATTTTTGTCACAACTGCGTTGGCGCCTATCCTATGGGACCTCTGGATCTATTGGGGGACTGCAAATGCAAATTTCTATTTTGGTGCCACCTTGGCTTTTATAACTTCATACATTTTCATAATGACCGACGTCATGTTTGCTTATACCAAACGGGAGTACCTACTAAAGTATGGAAATCACAGAAAAATTAATGGGAAGGATGCGAAACTTGTTTTGGATTAATTGTGAAATGTGATGAGGTTTTAATAGTAAATAAAAATCCATTCCAACAGTTTACAAGATATATTTCATATACATAATATCATTATCACCATCTGACACAGTTTCCATGCATAAAATCTCTCTTCAAATAAATACATCGATCTTTACGCCTCATTCAAATATTAACAATTAATTAGGTATATAATTTTTTAAGAGGTACAAAATCTAAACTCTACTGGTTCATGAAAATATTTCAGTATTCTTTGATCTATATAAATTCTACTTCACAAACCTTGGATACAACTAATATTAGGTCTTAAGCATTGCCTTAAGTTCGGTGGTGGTTAACATGAGAGAACGAAAATGCTAAAAAAAAAGAAAAAGAAATTCGTCAAGACGACCTGCATGATCCAAACGAAAGTGATGGTGGGGCGAGTCGAACAAGAATTTTATTTATTATTATTATTATCATTATAATCTAACTGGTTACAGGCACAACAATTTATATATATATTTTTGTAACACTACCTTATGCTGCTAATTTTGTTACAGAAATGAATACACACATACAAGATAAAAATATTTGTTCACTTTTGATATTTCAATGAGGAAACTCTTTTGCTTATACATACGTAGTAAAAATGATGCGGTATTGTTCTCAGTATTATTGTACGCGGTTTTTTTTTGTTGTAATAAGAAGCAGTCAAAATGCAAAAATATTTTCATCTCATAGTTTTGAAACGGATGAGAATATTTTCAGCCTCGCTTCCTAAAGCATTTTGATTCAAAGTTTCAGTAAAATTATTCGTTCATGAAAAGAGACTGAAAATAACTTGAAGAAGACATATTTTAGTACACCAACGAAAAGCAGGTATATTATATATCGATTAAATATGATTACACAAGTAGATCATCACATTAAGTCTGCTACATTGGCTACATACAAAAATTATTATAAAACCGACATATGCTTTTTTGGAGTTAGATTAAATGATTGAATTATGGATCGTTACCTTAGTAAAGTACATTAAAATTTACTGTCATATAAATATGATTGTTTTATTTATATTATCGACATTTTCTGTGCATAAATGCATTCAAGTTTGGGTGTTTTCTTGACAAAATAAGCCAGTCGTGCTATATGCTAATTTTTTAATTATTACTTTTATTATGCTACTGCATTGGAAGACAAAATATCTTAAGGATTTCTGCAACTAGTTAAATTATGTATTGCAGTTCAAGCTGCTTACTTCACAACTGATGAAACACTATAGGCAGTATATATAGCAGATTGCAATTTAAAGAGGTCATTTTTTCTTTTTAATTTTAGTATTTTGAAAACAGATCAAAAATCAAATGAAACTTGTTAAAATATGGCCAAATATTATTATTTCTTAAAATGCTATTAGTTTTACACATAATAATTATTTAAAAAAATCTTACTGTCTCTAAAACTCCATAAAGGCATAATTTTAACAAGAAAACAGCGGTCACTTTATCTCTCGCCACTTCTCTCTTATATCTCGAAGGTAATCCTATTATACAATGTTGTTATTCACTACATTTAGAATTATCCAATTATTATCTCACTAACGACATTAATGTTGCAATGTTTATGTATAATATACAGTAAATAGCTGCAATGAAGTGAAAGTATGTATGTAATTTTGTTCAATAAATTATAGCTTAACATTTTCTTTTAATATGAAATAAAACGAAGAGAACTTACGAATTTCAAATTACGCAAATTAGAACTTTTCCTAATTTATAATAAAAGTATTTTTTTATTTTTTAATGTGGCGTATGATGAGTAGACTCGGACTTTTCGGAACGTTGCCATGGTTACGCAATACGAGGACCAATGAAAACTGCTCGTAGCCATGGCAACGCAATGAAAAGTGCCCATTCATTGCGTAGCCATGGCAACGCTCCGAAATGCTCGAAGTCTGACGATAAGCGTAAAAAATAACGAAATGAAAACTGTTTTATGTTATGATTATTTCACAAGATTTTATTTTTCCATTAAATTACATAATTTCCAAAATAATTTATGTTTGTTTCACTTTTCTATTGTCAATTATTTATTTCATTATTTAATTTCCACTTTGTCACTGTTTTCAAGCTCAATTTGTGAGATATTTGGTAGCCGCATTTCAACTTAATTTAATCCAAACAACTATTTCGTCGAAGCAATTAAAAGAAGACTTAGATAAACAACGACAAAATTCAGAATAAGATGGTGCCATAGTTTCGATTTTGCTTTTAAATTAAATTTGAACCCATAGGATACTATTGAAATTACTAAATCGTAAGTAGGAAAAATTAATTTCAATTTCCCGCCGGAAAAAATCGTAATTCGACAAGACTTATATAGATGACGCCACGAGATTTAATTTTTTTTAAAGAACCGAATTTCAACTTGTTTAAATTCAAAAAGTTATTTCATTAACAAGTATCAAAAGAAGACTTAAGCAAACAACGACAAAATAAAGAAATGACGCCACAATTTCGATTTTTACTTTAAATTAAATTTCGAGCTGCGGGAGGCGATTGCAGTTACTAAATTGTAAATAGGAAAAATTAATTTCAAATTTCGTGCCGGAAAAAATGGTAGTTCGACAAGATTTACATAGATGGTGCCACAGGATTTTATTATTTTTTTTTCAATGACTAAATTTCAACATAATTTAAATTCAAAAAATTATTTCGTTGACAAGCAACAAAAGAAGACTTAAGTGAACAACGACAAAATATAGAGATGGCGGCATAATTTCGATTTTTCCTTTAAATTAACAGCGTTTTCGATTGACTGCTCTAGAGCACTCTCAGAGTATTTATTATTATATGAGGTTAAAATAAGATGAGAATACTTTGAGAGTACTCTAGAGCAGTCAATCGAAGACGCCATTAGTTTCGAGGTGCGGAAAGAAACGTAGTTCGACAAGATTTATATAGATGGTGCCACAAGATTTAATTATTTTTTCTATTGACTAAATTTCAACATAATTTAAATTTAAAATTATTAATTAATTCAAAAAATTATTTCGCTGACAAGTAACAAAAGAAGACTTAAATGAAGAACGTCAAAAAAAAAGAGATGGCGGCATAATTTCAATTTTTGCTTTAAATTAGCGTTTTCGATTGACTGCTCTAGAGCATTCTCAGAATATTTCCATCCCTTATTATTATATGAGGTTAAAATAAGATGAGAATACTCTAGAGCAGTCAATAGAAAACGCCATTAGTTTCGAGCTGCGAAAGACGATTGACGTTACTAAATTGTAAACAAGAAAAAATCAATTTCAAATTTCGCGGCGTAAAAAAAACTAGGTGGACAAGATTTACATAGATGGCGCCACAGGATTTCGATATATCGGGTGATTCAGATTGGTATTCGTAATCCTGTAATTTTTTTATTTGTTTTTAGGAAAATGAAATTTGGTGTAAATAATATAGACCTATCAATAATATATTTGACAATATGAAACAATTTCTACCACTTCCGATTTAAGCAGAAGTGATTTTATGTTGAAAAATTATTCTTACTTACACTGTTGTACTTAAAATCTAAGATAATTCATTAAAGAATAAAAACTCTAAGGCTGTTTTTGGGAAAATATGGGGTTGGGGTAGTTTCTTAGGAACTGCTGTCTAGAGGTTACTTTTAAGTACTCTATCTTGTACAGGGAGAACGAAATTGGTTGTCCTGATCCTACACAGTTTTCCACGAGCTTGATATCGATATTTAAATCCAATTATTAAAATGAAGTTAGCAAGATAACGAGATCTAGGGAAGTTACTAGATATCCTAAGATTTTGTTGACCATTCAAGAAAATTTGGTTTATTTCATTGACATAGCAATCTGGCTAAACAAAAATTATGTTCTTTATTGATTAGGCTAGGTTTGGATGTAGCTTTCATGAATGTTCTATGCACGCCACAAGTCGGCACTGCTCTTCGTTCTAACCTTCATGTGATAGATATAATTATTGATATCAAGCTCACGGAAAGTAGTGTAGGATCAGGACAATCAATTTCGATCTCCCTATAGAGCATTCCAAGCCATTGTCAACAAAAGCTGAATAATTTTTTTTCCGCAGATTATTGATATTGCTCGTAACATCCAGTATATATTTTTTTGAATAGCCGAATTTCGACATAATTTAAATTCAAACAGTTATTTCATTGACCAGTAACAAAGAAAGATTTAAATAAACAACGACAAAGTACAGAAATAGATAGCGCCACATTTTAGATTTTTGCGAAGCCAGTAGATGTGATAGAGTACCGACATGAAGTGCCGAAGGCACCATTAACGATTTTTTATCCAAGAGAGGACGCACATGTTTTCGCTTTAAAAGCAGAGATAAGTGTTGTTTATTTTTCTTTATATTTTCATTAGAAAATCTTTCAAATCAAAATGATAATAACATGATGATGATATGAAAATATTGCGTAATTAAACCAACGCCGAGAGAACCCTTGCGAGCGTTTTGATCGTTGTGGTGCCCTATGTGTTGTGACGTCATTCGTGTCGATGCTTTATCAATCTTTGGCTTTGGATTTCTATTGTCACACTAAAATAAGTTCAAATTATTCATTCTTTTTTGCATTGTCATTTTAAAAATTCACTCTCTTTAATTTGTTAGTGTAAAAATAAATATTTCCTTACGTTATAAATTTGTTGTGTTGTTTATACCGCTAATTTAATTTTTCAATAACTTTTTTCTTTTGACTTTGTAAAAAAATTAAAATATTTTGTGTCCTAGAAAAAAACTGGGAAATATTTTGAATAAAAGTAGAAAAAGTTGTAATTTGTGGTAAACGATAAACGCATTAATAAAAAGCAGAGTGTTTCCATAAAAGCTAAATAATAAAAAAGGCGAACAAAAGAAATTAAAAAAAAAGTCAAAGAATATTGAAACATGAACTTATTCGAATTGGTAATGATTTTGGTGTTCTTTTTTTTCACTTGTGTGTCATTACATATTTTTACAAGAAAAAGGAATACGTCGATGTACTTCCATCAACCTGCTGACACATTCTCCGTTGCCGTAGAACGTGAACAAGTTAACGAGAATTAGCGACTCAAGTAACAACGAAAATTAACGATAACAGATCTTTGGTATTCGAAACAAACTTACGATTCATTGTACTAACAATTCAACAATGGAGAAAGAAAGTATCCCTTGTGAATTTCGACAGCGCGACCTAGATGTCCTAGAACAACAAGAAGGAGACTCGAGTCCGCCTCGAGTCTCCCTTGTTGCGCCGGGACATCCCCAACTGTCATAAGCTTTGGTCTTGCCCTGTGGCTCCGCCGCCCTTGGTGTCTCCGCCGCTTCCTCCGCCACTCGAAGATCCACCTTCACCACCTGATCCACGTCCTGTACCAACACCGCTCCCACGGAATTCTAACTTGTACTACAGATAGGACACACGATTATCATCACACTTTGAAATTTTTTTGAGGAACAACAATTTCAAATCACGCAACACAATGGTGGTTAATAAAATAGCAAACAATACGAGTACATTGGTGAAAGTAATTACAAAGCATCATCATTTTTAACCCATAAATTGATTGTACTGTGTTCATTGGAAATTAAACAAATACATTAAAAAATCTTCCAATCTATAGCTTGTGTTAAAATGTCTTGAAAATACTTTTACAAAATCAAAGAAATTCAGGAATTTTTGACTCAATTTTATGGACGACCTCTGTATGGCATCGCCATTTATTTTAAAGTTATATTTTTTATAAAAAATATTTTTATTCTATGTCTTTCTTTATATTTTAAAGGATTAATTTTAATACCACATATAAGTTTTCCTTTAAAAAAGATAATAAATGAATGAGTTTGTTTGTTTTATTAATGTTATCAGGTAATATTAAAAATTGATTTACATGATGCCTTGTAATTCTTGTGCAGCAATTAGTATGTACAAATTGAATCTGCCGGGTATTCTACTTATTACACACTGATTAGTAACTTCCATAAGCTATTTTAACCAATACGAAATACACGTGGTTACTTTAATGAATGTAAAATATATAAACGCATCAAGAACTAAGCCATTTCATTACTCACTTGTTGAAATAATAGAAATAAAAATCTGAGTCTCCAGATTTTTTAACAAAAACTCCATCATCTTCAATAAATCTGTTATCATTTGACGCCCCCCTAACAAACAAAAAATTACTAAATTTGCGCGTTTTTATGTCTTATATTAAGCCGTTAAAAGCGCAATCACCAGTCGGACGAACCCTTATCATTTGAATAATTTAAACATCCCCCCCGAAATATATTTTACATTCAAAAAATTTTGTGTTAATTCTCCAGCGACAATAAGGGCTCTCTACCAGTACACACAAAACATTTAACTACACGACGACTAGAAAAAAGAAAGTATTAAAGCCATGCCTCATCATAAAAGTCCCGATCTGGAATTTGTATGTAGAACTGAAAATTAACAAATCAAAGTCACAATTAGTAACAAACCTAACAAATAAAACAACGGAGATTAGCTTTGAATTAGTGTGGAAGGAATTGAGCAAATCAAGAAAAATAAAATCACCGATTTTTTCTGGGCATTGTCGCATAATCTGAATAATTAACAAATCTGTTCAGAGCCTGCGGACTGAGCTGAATCGGCAAATGCATGCCGTCCAAGGACGCACACGGAAACTTTACCCTTTGTGGCATTGAAATGCCAAACTAATCAGAATAGTAAATCATAAGTACAATTTCGAATATAAAAATATTGTCACGTTGAAGCGCAAACTCACCTTTGTGGCACATTCAAAGCACGTCGTTACAACCTTTGATATCACGTTCATCAAGTTCTTCGTTTCCTGGATCACGTTATCTACTTTAGTAAACGTGGCGGCTTTTCCCACCGTGTGATCCTTAACAGTGAATTGCAGTCTTTGTACGAACGTTGGCACTCTATCTAAATGTTCTAATAATTCCTTTTTATTAGCACCTCCTGGTACCTGCATCACATTTGGAATGTATAACATAAATCAGCACAAAAAAAATTGACTCACTTGATAACTAAACTGCCTAATGACTTTGTACAATCTGTTGGCCTCTTCTGCAAAATATTCGGCTTGTGTGAAGAGGTCCTGTGTCGTTTTTAACGCTCCTTCGCCTTTCGTGAATTGGTACATGGAAAACGCCATTGAGGACATGTTTTTTGCTCTCTTTACTATGTCATTATTTTCCTAAAGATAATATTATGTCAACAATAAAAAGCATGATGCATAAATTACGTACTTCCATTTGTGAACCGCTTTCCTGCCACTTCTCCGTTTCCGCATCCATTTCACTGCTGATGAGTTTCATTTCTAAACCAGATTTGGCGATTTTTGCTTGTTCCTCAGAATCTAGCCTGACGGCTTTTAATGGTTTCGAAGTTGTTCCATGTTTCTATAAGATAACATTTAACAAATAAAGCAAACTACAACGCAAAGCGAACCTATATTATTCTGTAGTTTAATTTTATATTAAAGTTTTGGTGGCTCTAAAGTCACTAAGAAAATCACTCAAGTATTTGCTAAATATTAAAAGCAATAAACAAAATATATACAGGGTGACTGATAATTGTTCTGCCAAAAAAAGAAACGCATAAGAGCATGTTACAGATTGCGGGGGAAATGTTTAAAACATTCTAAACAGTTTTTGATTTATTTAAAAATTACCTCAAAATCAAGCTGAGGCACTGCGTACGAAATACAACGCCACGTTTTGCAAAAGCAGCAGTATAATAGGGCTATAGACTTTTATTATAATTATTATCTTATTGCACACAATGTGACCTTGACATACATTTCAATTCGTTTTATTGCACGTTTAAGAGCACGGAAGTCTGAGTTGTTTTATTTATTATTATTATTAATTATTTGTAATATCTGGAATTGTATATGAAATAAGGGTTAAAGAGTAACAAATTCGTAAATAATTCCGATTCATTTATTGGTGTAATTAGTATTTAATCAAACTGAAAATCGGGCAGGTGATAGCAAAAGCATTCGCACCGATTGATGCCGCACGGCGACAAGAAACTTTAGTAATAGCTAAAGAGCGGATAGAAATTATTTGGAAAGAATAGTGACAAAGCAAAAAGAAAACAAAATACATACATTAACGTAACACGAACAAACACCCTTGATTTCACAAAAGTTTTTTTATTCATTAATGTACATTTCGTATGCTAAGCAAACATCGTCAATAGTATACAAATTATTTTCGTCTTACGAGCTAGTTCATATAGGGTCGCTAAATCTAAAAACTGTAAACTATTATTCTAAGATATTTTCTGTGAATTCTAAGAAAGTGGGTATCTAGAATGGATCTTACATAGAAAGGCGAGCGAGTGTCAAGCATCAAACTTTCAGGAATGGGTAACTGCATAACAGAGTAGAAATACTAGGAATGAAATTAGAATTAAGATTGAAAATAACTTCAACCAAGTTACCCAAGGCCTATCTCTTACAGTAATTGCTTATAGGATGTATAAATTTTAAGAAAGTGCAGAAACAATAATTTAGATATGCTCGAAGCCATATACATGAAGAAACACAAACAACAATAATTCAAAAGCCTAATTTTTAAATATTTTAATCCGGACCTGGGCAGTTGGCCGTCTGATGATAATAAAAGGATTTAAAACAGGATCTTCAGAACTTTGTTAATCCTCCTAATATTTGCGATTATCAAATCACTATTGCCATGCCATAAAAACCAATGGACTACTATAATTTGTTTTCGGTGCATTAGTAATTCGCTCGTTGTCGTGCTTTTTTTACGTTCAGTTTAATTGGTGACTTTAACACTGCATGATGCCAAAGTGTGGTCAAATACAAAATTGGTTAAAACTAGACAAGAATTTGTCAATAGACGAAAATTCTTTATTTTGTAAAATTTGTTCGAAGCATGTAAGTACAAAATCTTTCTAATAAGTTTCTTTTTTTTTACTGTATTTAATTGTTATTTGTAATTTTGTTCTTAATTTTTAGATAAATGCTACTAAAAAGTATCACGTAACCCAACACATAACTAGTGGTATTCAAAAATTTAAAAAACAAGAACACTCAACAGGTTCTTTTGAAAACGGCTTTGCAAGAATCAAAACCTGGTCCTTCAAAATCGACATTTTCATTGAAGTTATGTGAGGCTTTTATAGCTGCATCGATTCCTTTTAAAAAATTAAACAATCCGGTGTTAGGAGAGGTTTTAGAATCTTCAACAAAAGAAATAATTCCGGACGAATCAGCACTGCGGAAAAATTATTTAGATATTTGCTATCAATCTGTGGGTAGAAGTGAAAACCATATTATATTTTTTTTTTTTACTATATTTATTTATAAAATCAACCAGATGAAAATTATTAAAATTAACTAAAATTGTCTAATTGGCATATTAGAAAATTTTAGTTGATTTTCATTTACATATTTATTTACTTGCAGGCACCAGATTCGATTAGGCTAGACATTGCAAACAATTATACTTGGGTCTCAATTGACGAAACTACGGACAGTAAGGGTCGCTACACTGCAAACATTGTTGTTTGTAAATTATCAGAACACGAAGCTGGAGTTGGAAAAAAACCAATCACAAAACGATTGCCAATTTCTTCGATGACAGCATGCGTAAATTAAACATTTTGAATATTACATACTGAAATTAATAGATTTTTTTCCATTAGGAATCTTATTCCGAATGGGGTAAAAAAAGACAAAATCCTTCTCTTAATTTCCGACGCTGCACCTTACATGATAAAGGCAGCTCAAGTCATGCAAATTTTTTACGAAAAAATGATTCATCTTACTTACTTCGCACATTGTCTATATAGGGTACATGAATTTATTCGAGAAGAATTTGTTGTGGTCAACAAATTAATTTCTTCCACTAAAAATGTATTTTTCAGAAGTAACTTTATATTTTTTTGTTTAGATTATTTTTTTAAGTTTTTTTTTAAAGCACAGCTTTATATAAAGAAAAGCTACCCAACACACCGCTACCTCCAGAACCTGTTATAACAAGATGGGGTTCTTGGATTTCTGCATGCGTATTTTACGCTGTTCATTTTGACGAAATCAAAGAGGTATTTATTTATTTAACAATTGCCACTTACAACCTAGTTTAATTTTATATATTTAATTTAAGGTGGTCGATAGTTTTGAAACATCGTCAGTTCTGTCAATAGCCAAATCACAAGTTGCCTTTAAAGACCCTGCGGTGCAAAGAGGTTTAATTTTCATCAAGACTCACTTTTCCAATATACCAGAAACGATTACTTGTTTAGAAAAAAATGGTCTAAGTTTATACGACTCTTTGAAATTATTTCATACGGTGGACACATTAATTAAAAAAGTTTCTGGTAGCATAGGCCAAAAAGTAGCTGAGAAGTTTCTAAACACAAAACAAAAAAATCCTGGCTACAAAATTATTGCAGAAGTAGCCAAACTCCATGAGGGTGGCGTAGCGGAGAACGTTAAATTAACAATCGATGAAATATCTATGTTAAAATATGCTCCAGTAACATCTTGTGACGTGGAAAGATCTTTTTCGCAATACAAAAACATTTTGTCCGATAAAAGACAAAATTTGTTACCGGAAAATATTGAAAAATATTTAGTCACCTCCTGGTGGTCAAACAAAAATAGAATTTAATGCTAAGTACTTTTTTAAATAAATTTAAATTTTAAAGTTTCCTGCCTTTGTTATTTTCAGTGTCCTTTGTGTTAAAATTTGTTGCCTTTTTTTGCAAAAATTTGTTGCCTTTTTTCCCAAAATTCATTGCCTTTTCTCCTATTTTTGTGCCTTTTTTGCGTTTTATTTTTGCCTGACTATCCGCTCTTTAGTAATAGCGTTTCCGATTGATAGTTAGACCAATCTCAGAGCATTCCCATCTTATATCACCCTCAAGTAATAATAAGGGACGGAGATATTCTGAACGTGCTCTAGAGCAGTCAATCGAAAACACAGCTGTTTTAATCGTCGGTGTATACGTGTAACTTTTGATCAAATCGCATACGCAAATGCATGTCAGATTACACGAAAAATTCTGTGGAACATCTGTTATCAATTAATTATAAATTTTCCCAAAAAGAGGTCAATTTCTAGCAATCGTAATCTATGACATGCATTCACGTACGCGATTTGATCAAAAATTTTATGCATAACAGTATAGTAGCAAGCGACGTTTAAAACAACTGTAAGTAAAGTTTTATTATGTATCGAGGCGAAAACTTTTGCCTGATTGTCGGATTGGTTATATACTAATTACACTAGTAACTATTTATTGGTGATCCATAGTGGGAAATTACGGGCTGTGCATTAACCCCTGTGATCACAAGATTTAAATCCTTGCGATTTTTTTGAGTGGATGAAGCAGCTGGTACGTTCCGCTCTAGTAAATAATCCACAAGAATTAACAAACAAGGACTTGTGAAATTATTATCCTTATTTCATGTGCAATTCTAGTTATTTAAGAAATTACCAACAAATATGTTGCAACTCAGACTTCCATTATCGGCTTCCAATGCGTAATAAAACTTTTATAGTTCTATTATACTGCTGCTTTTATAAAACGTCACGTACCGTAGCTTGATTTTGGAGTAACTTTTAAATTAATTATAAACACCCCGCAATCTATCACGTCCATTCTCTTACGGTTTTTTTTTTTTGCGAAACAATTGTCAGTCACCTTGTACATAAAAATATTAAAATAAATTCATTTAGAAATGAAGGGGTGGCACTTACCCCAGGCCTTGGTAGCGACATGTAAACCTGCTTTTCAGGTCGAGCTTGGCTTGCCTCGAGTACATCCTTGACCACGGCCGTTACGTCCGAGACCAACCACTGATACATGTCCGCAAACACTTCCAAATTTTCCTGGGCGATTTTGCTGCTGGGATACTGCGCTAGGGTTTTAGCTGCCGTGATGACCTGCATTATTAAATTATGCCCAGAAATTAGATGGCACAAATTTATTGCGAAAAAAAAAATTACCTGTGGACCGTACACTCGCAAATTGATTTCAGTAAATTTCGCTGATACTTGCAATGTTTCTGACATGGCTACGTGTCGTAACAGTTTACAAACCTGCAGAAAATTGCGTAATTTAGGACAGCTTATAATTATATTAATGAAAGCCGAAATGGTATGAGTTTCGAATACCTCTAAAATATGATCAATGGAATCATGGAAGGCCTCGGATGTGTGATGCAGTCTATCAGAATCACTAAGCATTGCTTGCTGTCGAATAGCGGCAACTAGTTCTTGCCCCTGTTTCGTGGCTGTATTCAGTTCCTGTGCTTGCTGTAGGGCAGCTTGTGCTAGATGCCTCGACAAGTCTTTGGCCGCGTTCAGCGTCGCAGAAACGTACGCGTCCAATTCTGGACAGTTCGTAGCTCCTTCAAAACCAATCTAAAAAAATTAGTTTAACAATACATCTGAATACTAGTCTCCATTATAAGAGGAATCCATTTAGGTAATTACTTAACACAACCTTTTCACTATAAATCATTCATTCATCTGCAGTAAATTATTATGTATTTTCAAATGAATTGGCGAGAAAACAAAAAAGGAAAAATCATACAAGGGAAGGGGAGGCCCGAGGATAAACCAAATAAAGAATAAATTTAAGGAAACCATTGTCTATTTAAATTGTTTCCTTTGGTGATATATTTTCAAGCAGAAAATAGAACATTACTTACCACATTTGCATATAACCCTAATAAATGATCTAATTCACTTTTAAGTCTATCACTGCAATCTAGAATTGCTTGCCGATGCTCATGGTTAGTGTAGGCACTGTCTGTGAAATCCTGAGTTCGTTCTAACACGGCTTCTAAAGCGTTAGAAAGGGTTTCGTGGCATGAACTGTCTAAGGTGTGTCTACTGAGCTCCAGGAGGTGTTGGAGATGTCGCATGCAGGAGTACACCGTGGCCCGTTCGGTGTCCACTTCGTCCTTTTGTGCGGAAGGTAGGCTCGCCTCGCCAGTGTTCAGCACGCCGTCCTTCACGACGAAGTGTATGAGGTCCATGGCCCTACGCATCTGGCAGAAGACTGTGTCCCTGTTCTCACGTGCGGTGCTGCTTTCTGGATGCCTCAAACAAGTCTGAAAAGTTAAAGGAAAAGAAATCATGAATTTTTCATTCAGCTATATCGGCGTAACCAATGAAAATTAGATACATTACGTTTTTACTCAAAATGGTTCATACTACCTCCCCCTAAAATATTAATATTTTATTTTGAAACACCCTGTATATAAAATATTTATGTATTACTACAATCAACGTCCAAAACATGGTCGCAGCTAATGCTGTAAGAATAATAAGTAGTTACTTTTTATATAAAGACACATTAAATTTCTTTTATTAACTATTCAATAGAATATAATGTGTTTTAATTGTGTCAAGGATTCATGTTTACGCTGCCCTTTTGTACGTTACGTATAGACCTAGGAAGTTAAATTAAAATTCTACTTACAAACGCGTGGTTAACTTGTAATAAAGATAAAAGAATGAGCCATTATGGTCCCCGAAAAATTTAAAGTGCCTTTGTAAAACATCGTCGCGGTGAAACTAATGGCCCGCACGAATTTAATATTAACATAAAGGAAAAAGTGCGGACATCCGTGACTGCTGGTGGAGAGTTGTAATTATTACCGTCATTTTTATGTAAAAATATTTCGGGGACGTTAACGAGCTCCGGCGGACGGGTTTTACTAATTAACGCAGCCGTGCCAGAGATGTAAAATTTATTCGATAAATTAATTAATTGTTCTGCGCCAGAGTTAAATAAACAAATAAATCCAGGTCCAAAATGTTCCATGTGTTCTAGATACATATAATAGCCATTTAAATCGATTCTATTAAATGCACCCTGTTGTTTATTTTATATTAAAATGAGCATTGCCTAATTCATTATTAATGTAATAATTTGATTACTGAAAATGTTTCTGTATTTTTTACGACTACAGTTTTAAATCCTCAAAGTATGACGAGTCTCCTAAAATTTAATTAAATGTGTCTATTCTATACAGCAAGTGAAGCGCGCCTATAGTCATACCGTTAATGTTCGTTGACGGGGAAGAGAGATGTGTAGCAGCCCGTCAGTGTCAAGTGAGGTTTGCTATTAAAAGTTATTAATATGCAATTTTTTTTCTGGTAGGTCCGTAAATAAATAAATAAATTTTCTTTACTTTGCTGGAAGTCAGTAACATCATAGTGGATCTTTCTAAGACTTGTCTAGCAGCTGCCATCTGTGCACGTCTCCTCTCATCCTTCAGATCATTCTGCCTATCACCTGTTAAATGCGCCAACTCAACCATTTCCGAGCCAAACTGGCTGAAAGCTTTCACGAACTCCGTAAAGTTATTCACCGATTCTAATCTGTCTAAACTACGTTGAACCTGCAACAGTTACAGCATAAACTAGAGCAGGGACGAAAAGCATCCTCGCGATTTACCTTGTCTTTCGCTAGCAAGAGTTGCTTTACAACTACAATATCTGCCAGCAATAATACCCTGGTTACTGCGCCTAATAAACATCTTGCAGCCCTAACTAGTGACCCCCTGTCTGATACCACTTCATCCTCCACTTCTTCACATATCCGCTCAATAGCGCCACCTGAAACAAAATGCAATAATAAAGTAAAATATTTTTGACCTAACATGACGTTTATGGAAGAGAAAAAGGCCAACATGATAATAGAAACAAGCCTTTCATGCAAACATCTACTTCGTATAATTACGCTCTCAAAGCGTATGACTTTTTATGTTCCTACAGAATACAATTTGAATGCAAGCCAAACACAAACGAGCTTTTGTTAAAGCGCCGCAAAGCCAGATAGCTTGCCACATTGACTTTTTATTTCATCAAATAAATGTGTTTATTAAAGTTACGACCTAAATACGTTCGTTCATGCATTTTATCATAACTAAAATTTTATTCAATTTTTCGTATGATGCAAATCTGAATAAATTGTAAAAGACAATCTGTTGACCTCGTTGTGCGCAGTATGTTTATCTTGACTGCGAAGTTTCCTTTATAAACTGGCTCGTATTTTGACAATAGCTTGAAAATAAGTTTGAGAGAATTTATCTCGCTGCGGTTTCATGGAAACATGGAAACTTTCATGAACGGACGCAGTTTCGAAATTTATGTAAAATGTTAAAATACTTTCATCCTAAATCAGTTTAACGTTTCAAACAATAAAATAAAAATCAGGTATTTCCCTCAAAATAAAACAATATACTGAATTAAAGTAACTCACACTCGTAATTTATATAAATAAATATATTATATGCATATAATAAAATAAAAGTTAGTTAATAAACGGATTGTTAATTTTTTTTTCATTGAATTTGATACACTTCATTCAAAAGCTCACAGAGTAATCACAAAATTTTAAAGCCGTTTTTGGAGGAAATTGCATCTTAACTTTTAATAGTCTTTTTACGACTGTAATAATAAAGTTGTAATAAAAAGACGACTTTTGCAACTTTACGAGAGCACGTACTATTTCCATTTTTAATGTTTGAGATTAAAATGTCAGGACGCTTGTAGCAAGCACAGTCACTTTTAACGAATATTCTTCAATCAATCTACGAGACAGGCGGCAATGTAATTAAAAAAATAGCAGAGTAATGGAATAACTAAATCAAAACGAGGTAAGGGAAATAAATTAACTCTAATCAAATTGCGATGCTAAATTATAACTGACCTCACCGCCAAAGTAAAGATTAATTACAATTTGCTGGAGCTTTCGCATCTGGTCCAGGATAGGATATATATACACAAAAATTAATAGAACTATCTAATTAATTAGCACATTTTAACGTATTTATTTTTATTGTAATTCTAAGTGAGTGTTTATTTCGGAATCATCTGTTGAATTCGAATTGACGCTACGATTTCTGTTACGTTCATTTTAATTCCCGTCTGAATTCTGCAAGAGTTTGTCAGGTGAGCCTCTGGAACTTTGTAAATTGAAAAGTTTTCCTTTGCGAGTTTTTTTTTTCGTTTATTTTTCGCAAGTGTACGTATTTTATATTTTTCTTGTTTCGTCGAAGAAAAGTAAAACATTTATTTAGGAAGTAGACAAGTAAATCACGTAATACAATCAGACTTTTAAGATAAGATTAGATTTAGACGTTTTCCGCATTACTTCTAGTAATGGACAACATTGTAGCCGGGGAGCTAGCGACGTTGAAACCTGCTGAATTTTTTATTGGAAAATTCGAGTTCCTCGGTGTTATAAAATCGGTTTCAGTCACTGACGTGAGAGTCTGGCTGACGAACCGGGTTGCGTGTCTAAGGGGCGGCTGACGACTCTTCCCTTGAAATACGTTAAATATACGTTACAATATCAAAGATCTTTCTTTTTTAATTCAATATCTATTGCCAATGATAATATTGTAATCACTACCAGGCCATTGTGAACTTGCCATGACCATCCAAGACTGATATAAAGTTGTAGCTCACTGGAGTACACAGTATATCTTATTATCAATAAGAGGCGTTGTAGTCACTTAGATTTTCCCATTTTGTGACTAAACCGTAAGAGATATCATAAATTATAGACACGAAAAAACTTCTTATTGAATTCCTCTTTCAAAAAAGTAATTAATTAAAGTTATCTTCCTAACCACAAAAAAGTTATTGCAAGACATGTGTTATCGCAATAAAGGGTATCGCAACCCTTTATTTCACACTAGCTACCCACTGCAAACTACTAAAACTATGTATCTGGAAATGTCATTTAACACTCCATGGGCCTTCATACCAAATATCATCCAAATTGGTTCAAGCGTTATTTTTATTTTTTTTTTAAAGAACTTTGAAGTAGAATACTGTCTTAACGAAGCATTTTTGGGTAAATGTAAATAACATAAAATCCACGTATTTTAGCGACTGCCTGAATGTCTTTTTTACGATATATTGACGTGAAAACAACCGAATATACAGCGTGTTACAGGACTACTGTCATTTATTGAAACCACAAATAGTACTCATGAAAACAAGAAAAAAAAGTTATATAATCAAGGGTGCACTAATAACCAATATTTCTACATATAGAAATTGATCGGGTGTCACTGGTATCCAGTGCGAATCGGTTAAAATCCCGTCATAAAGTTATAAATTTTGATACGATGTAAGGGTAGGTCTGATTGGAGCACTTAAACACGCAGCCTTCAGTTCGCAATTTGGGTACGCAAGTGTTGGGCGCATTGTTTCGCATTCTCGGTACCGTGCAGTGTGTAAGTTTAACCTGAAGAATTTTTAATTTGTTTTTGCGAAATAAATTTTTATTTTTTTGTCATTTATGTAAATAAATTTGTGTAAAAACTTGGGTTTGTTTATGATACAACGAGAAAAATTATTTTATCATGACTCACGTATTTACAAACGAAGAATTAGTGGATATGGTGCTTTGCTATGGTGAAGCCAGGCAAAATGCTGCTGCCGCAGCTCGCTTGATGCCGATAAATTTCCTGATAGGCTAGTGCCGACCCCCAGAGCATTTGTAGCAGTAATGCAACGGAGACGGTCTACTGGAAATTTGAAACCTTGTCGTGGGCGAAATGGAAGTGGACAACGATCTGTCCCCTTATTGGATGTAGAAGCAATCCTCGACATGGTGACTGAAAATCCTTTCGCAAGCAGCCGGAAAATCGCACGTCATTTGCCTGTATAAAATGGCGTTGTGTGGCGTACATTACGAGAAGTACAGTTGTACCCTTACCATGTGCAGAGAGTGCAAGGGCAATGATTGCAACGGATTGTCCCCTTTGACACACATTTTGTAATTGGTTGTTGGAACGCCATTAAGAAAATCCAGCTTTTCCAACGAATGTGTTATGCATTGATGAGGCTACCTTTACGCGGAACGGCATATTAAATTTCCGAAATACACAAGTGTGGGAAATGGAAAACCCATAAGTTACGCGACGTACTACTTTCCAACAACGGTTTTCCATAAATTTATGGGCAGGAATTGTTAATAACATGCTCGTTGGACCGTACGAATTATCAGCTCGTTTATCTGGGGCACACTATGATTCGTTTGAACCATCTGATTGGCATGATGCAACTCTAAAAATCAATTAAGATCTTCAATCTCTTTATCTAATCTCTTCGAGTCATTCATTAAACCTTAATCCACGAAAATCACAAGTCCTAATTTTTGGTAAAAATAATTGTTGCAAAAATCTCACTGACACTACCAATATTTCAATTAACGGTGTAAAAATTCCTTTCAAGAATACAGGACAAAATCTTGGTTTGCAAATTGACAATTCTTTCCGATATCGCAGCCAAATTTTGAAATATATTAGCAACTCTTATTTATAATTAAAGAAACTGTTTCCTTTTCGACATTCTTTAAGTATTCATACAAAAAAACTATTATGTGAATCCCTCGTTCTTTCTCAATTTACGGACTGTTTCCCAGTCTATCATGCAGCTTTAGATTCCACAATGGTAATGCGTAAACCAAAATTACAAAATTCATGCTTGAGATATATTTATGGAATTAAAAAATACCAACACATTTCACATAAACTGAAACAAAGTGGCTGAATATGAAAAATCGAAGAGAACTGCAAACTTTGTACCTTTTCCATAAAATTATGTTGTTTAAAACTCCTCCGTACTTATATAACAAAGTACGCTTCTGTTCAGATGTACACAACTTGGGTACCAAATTTCGGGGATTGATTTCACCACCACCACTTAGAACTTCACTTTATGAAAGATCTTTCTCTTTCATTTTTTATAATAGATATATTCCCTTCCCCGAACTGAAAATGTCTGCTTTTAAATCTCAGATAAGAACTCTTTTATTTACAAAACAGATGACTTAAAGTTTGTGTACCTTGTAGCAGACCATTGTTTTGTTTCTAATATTATGATCTTTGATTTGTACATAAAAGTATCAACTATTCTATTTTATTTCCTCCGTTCTATAAGCTGGAAATAGTGTTCAGTGCACATTGTTATTTAATTTTCATTTTTCGGGCGTAGTTTAAGATAGTTGTAGGTAAATTTTTCAATAAAACTACTTTAATTTATTCAAGGTTAAGAGTAACAACAAGAGAGCTTTAACGCTTAATTGAACCTCGCCTTGCGATTGTTAATATATTTTTGTTTTTTTTTCTTATCTGTTTCTATTTTCTGTAATCAATGAACAATAAAGTCATTTATTATTATTATTATTATTAATACATTTTGTATTTTTTCAAGGATTATACATTACCGACCTGCCCTTTATTGCATCTATCCAGCCAATTACTTGGGTTAATGCGCTCGAATTTTATTGTCTTATGAACGGTCGAAAAACAAACTCAAATGCATGAACACCGTAAAAAGAATCAAAGATTTTAAAACAGTGGAGGAACTTTTTGATGTTACGCAGGTCAGTTTTTCAATTTTTAGCTAGGTTTTTGAGATTTGCTGAATGAATCCTTTTTATACTAAGGAATGTAGCAAGTGAGAACTCGAATTTTCCACTAATAAATTCTATAGGTTTCAACGTTGCTAGCTCCTAGACTATTGATTGCTTCATTCAAAGTCATTTAGTAAAATGTCGGAAATTTACAACATAGCAACCATAATAGTATAAGAACGTACTAAGTAGAATAACACTGATCTAGTCATTGTATGTATCTAATGCGCGTATTTCTTTGAATATGTCATATCAGAATATTTAGGTACGTTACAAGAAATATGACTGATTTGACACCAACGAACAAGAGCAAACAATTACTTTGAATTGATTTAATTTTTAAAAAGATTTTCATGTTATCCGCAAATAGAAACTTACAGAAGGGTATCACACTTGACCCCTTTTTGTCAACAAATGGTGCGAAATTTTGATATAAAGAGAAAGTTGTTTTATTTTCATTTGTTACTTTGAAATTTCTGTTGACGACACTGTGTTAATGATGAGAAATTAGAATATTCAAGCTACTAAAACGAAGTCAATAGATTATGTGTCAACGAAGTAACAAGCAAAGAGGAAGAACAGCAAATCGGGATTAGATCAGAAGAAGACAGGATATTCTGTTTTGCGAAAGTTAAGTTAGGAATTACGAAGACGAAAATAAGAAAACTGACAAAAAATTACTAAAAGGAACTAAAGCCAGAGCTTTTAAATGTGTACTTTTCTAAATCTAATTTTTCTGAATTGACGAATTGAAAACTAAAAAAAGCTATCTATTGTAAGTTGGCTCTTCTAACACCATTGATCTAGTTCGTTGGCTTTTACTCTCCATTTCGAATCATATTAGTAACTTTTATTACAAAAAAAGCCATTTATTTACAGACCAACAGCTCAGATAAGCCAAGTTATTAGAATGTAATCGCTTAACATGATCACTCCCTAATGACTGTGAGCTCGATTGATGCGATCAAAAACACCCTTGGATCACGTCACATTTTATTTGCTGTCAAGAGTCGTAATCTACATACGCGCGACACACGAAAAAATATGTGTGTTTTTGATTGGCCATAAAATTTCAAGTTTAGTTTAAGCTTACTGAAAACGTATTTAATCGATAAATAGGCTGTTTTGCTGATAACTTTACACAAATTACAATTTTCCACTCAATTCAGGTATAACAACTCAAATTAATACAAAAATGTACAATGTATGAATAGGATAAACGTGCCTCCTTTATTTGTAGAGACATCAACTTAAAAATTATTGAAAACTCCTCCTCTCATAGATTTCCCTGTTTTTCGGTCATCAAATTTTGGATCTTAATTTAGACATACATGTATCTTAGTTCAACGAGTGAAGAAAACCCAGGTACTTTCCACTTTCTTCTATTTTCAGTTTTTTCTTCCAGTTGATTACATTTAGCTCTTAAATGCCCTCTTATTTTTCTACTTTTCTCATTTACATTCTATGTGTGTTCGCAAATTGGTTTTCCGCGTAGAATTGCCAACTCTTCGTTTGATTTTCTTTATCGTCCATTGCCGAAGTTATTTCCCCTGAATCATTTTCCTTCTTTATGGTGACTTAACCGACGCTTTTAATCTAGTCACTAACGATATGGATAAATTTATTGCAACTCAGTACAGTTGGTCTTATAACTATTTCGTTTGTTCTAAGCTTTCTAAGAATTAAAATATGAGTTAAGATACAGTGACTGCCCCAAACAATAAAGATTCTTTCATTTCCTGGATAATACTAACTCCTTAAAGCATATAAATGCTTGACACTTTCTAAATAATACCAATTCTTTTAGAGATACAAACTACTACCTCAAAAGTTATGTCTCTCTCTTTTCTTGGATAATAATAACTCCTTAAAGATAGAAATAACTACTGCAAGGATTCAAATGCTACTTTTAAAGACAACATTAACACTTTTTAAAGTTAAACGTCCTAACTCCGTTTACTTTAACACTAGAAACGGATAGACGCGAGAGAACACCGAAAATGAGTTAAAAAAGTGTTAGAATTAACTTCGGATTTTTATACGTGTACGAAGGAATGCTGAAATCGAATAAGATCTAAACGACTGTCAAGTCACGGATATTTAGAACTGTAATAGAGCAACAGTCCTCTATGCAGCAAGATGGGGACAATCTTTAAGGACACCTTTGGAGGGATCAAAGTTACACAAAAGGTTTGGAGAAGGAAAACAAACCGGAAAGTGGCTTTGTACGCGTATGGCAAACCCGAAATTACATTACTTGTCAAAGCACAAAGAGTGAAATGGCTGAAGATGGCGGAAACTAGTTGGAGGAAAAGAGATGACAGGAAAACCACGGTGGCCAGACGCGATCAAGGAAGATCTGAAGAAAAAATGGGAATCCAGAATTGGCAACACAAGGCAAAGGGAAAATTCGAAACCTTGGGTTTACAAGACCTGCAGATTTACAATAAATATGTCCGCTCTGAATTGTAAAATGATTTAAAGTGATCAGTTTTATAGCACAGAAGCAAAAAATCGGCTAGCAGAAATTTAATCTTGAAAATTGCCAAGACATTATTAAAAACGTAGTGGAAAGTTACAGAAGCGAATTTAATAGTATTATAGGAAACAGGGAGTGTGATCAATGTAATTAATGCTCACCAGCTTGACGTGCTTCTTTACAGGCTTCGTACATCCCCTGGCGCACTTCGGGGTAGTCATCAGCGATGGTTTCGCCAACTGTAACGAAACGTTCCACTGCGACATTAACGGCTTGGCCGACTCGTGCGACCGCCGACGACCGCAGTGGACCCACACTGCCATGTGTTTCTACTAAAGATGAAATCTAGAAGAAAAAAAAAATGGAATTTTTCATTATATAAATGTCACGAGAGTCTACAATGAAATATCTACATTATGTAATATTATGGCGCACATATTTAACGCCCCGTCACAAAATATATTTCAACCCCATATAAAGCACACAATTATTAAATATTTTGAATGTCAACGGTTTACAAAAGTTTTTAGTGCCAAGTATAAATGCAGTTTCCACATCAACTTCAAAAGAGTCCAGCTTGTGACGCAAAAGCGTGCAGTTTTTAATAATAGAATACTTTCAATGAAATATTACAAGCACAGAGTCAAGAACACAATACAGGACATAAAATGTAACGGCTTACTTCGCGTCGTGTATGTGGAGGCAACATTGTGAAGCAAATTGCGTTCCAAGCCACTGCACTCTTTATTCTCCTCTTGCACATTCACCATCTCCTGGAATATTATACTTATGCGTCGATCTTTCTCTGTGCAACATGAAAGGCATATTTTCAGTGAAAATGAGCTGTGGCGCATTGTTAGAATATTGCCGCATATCCAAGTATGTACTTACATAATATAAACCATAAATCGACATTAATTTAAGTTTTATTCCTTTAATAAAGTTATTTATTATGATTTTTAAAAACAGAAAAGTTTAAAACGTTAAAAAAATATAGAATGTATTCTATTTCATTTTTTTAAAATAAATTAATGATGATACGCTTTGTCAATTCAGCTGATCTTCCACAGACTATTTAAAGATCTTCTTGAGGGAGAGGGTAACATAAACCAAAATTATTTCTTTTATGATGTGCGCGTTTCATCTTTCTTTCCTCCTCGGCCCCCTTTAAAAGATAGATTATGTTTAGAGTCAATAAAATCCGATTTACTTTTTGTTTACTCCATCTCCCTACCGGCCCGTAAAATCTCCAGATTTATTTGCACGGTTATGTCTTCGGGGGGAAGAACGACCACGTAAAATCCACATGAAAGTAAGCGCTGCGACATTGCAGATTAAAAGAGGAAGGTGGTGACTTGCGATTGAATATAAAAAGTCACGAAGATCCCCCGAGAAATTAGTTTACTGCACCTACAAGGGGGGACCATAATGGATGTTCGCTTTCACCAACGGTGCTCGACGACAGTGATCTTTAACATGCGTATACATGACAGGGCCAGCAATATTTTTACAAGACGTGACACATTTGTCAGCGACTTTTTCTAACTGCTCTCGCAGACTTAAATTTACGGCGGGCCGACAAAGTTGTCGGTCCACTAATAAAATTCGTTTCACAAAAGCGCACGTAGCAAAATGAAAACGCTTTCGAAAAGTCTTCTAATAGAAATCCTTAAGAATTATAAATTACACCCTTCACGGTGAGTAGGTGAGAGGAAAAAAATCTAATGATAAACTTTTAAAGATTAATTAATCAATTTGATTAATAGTCGCCCGAGTAAAAAAATCCAGGGACTAGTTTTCGCAGCAAAAAATACCCCCCAAAAATTAGAATAATTCATCACGTGACGTCAGGTTTAAGGCCGCCTGATTTTATCATGCCAACAGGCGGTTTCATGTGGCGAATAAAAGAAAATTAATAGAGATGGAGATTGCATACTTGATAATAGCATTCCCTAGGAAAATGCTTATCTAGATAAGAGATTGCGCAAGGGCGGTCGATTCCTGACAAATCCATTAGCCGACACTGAATCTGACGTTTCATTTCTGAAACTTCATGAAAGATTCGATCCCCGTAAAAAGCAAGCAGCGCGCTTCCCAGTTTAAACACAAATTTGACGGTCGATGATGAATGGTTTTAATTTGTACGATCCTAATTGCATTCCATTGTCTCGTTATATAATAGTTCTTTAATTAAAACGTTACGCAAAAATAAACACGAATAAAATTTTAAACGCGCATCCCTCATTGGGGATTTATGAAATCATCTATATACCTATTATTAAAATGAGATAGATCCTGACACACATCGGTAATGGGAAAGTTTGATGCAACTCTTCCACGAGAAAGGCCCATTATACTTTAAATCTCCCTTAACTAACCTCTTGGAGATCAAGGCAAAATAAATTTGCCTCCGATCCCAAAATCTCTGCTGCCTTCGAAATTCGATTTGCGTGAAGACACGTCTCAGACAAACAGTTTCCATCACGGTATGTAAATAACGTGTGTTACTTCAATATTCAAGGAGATAAGAATGTTTGGCCAGGAATTTCAAATTTCCTTCTTCCGAAAAAGTTATTTATTATCGAGCTTATATTTTCAGTTCAGAAAGTTATAAAGTTATAATGTGAAAAATAAACCAGGTCTGCGGTGGGCTTTAATCCGATTTGCACGTGATTGCCGGGTTCGCATTTACGAATTTGTCGCACATTCGAGTTAAACGTTTCAGGGATTTACAAGATTACACAGATCACGACCACGTTCGCCCCTATTTCATCTTTTATTGCTCCGGGGAATTCGCATTTCGAATTTAACAATTTCGACGTTTTCTTTCAAAACCTCATAAATTAGTGCGTAGAGGATTGTGTTTATTTTTATCCACGGAAAAGCGTAACTTTACGTCGATTTGAATGTAAGAAAAGTGTAAGCAAGGGACGTATTTATAACTTAACACTTACGGACTTAATTATAAAAATCACGAAGAAAAATAAAAGTAAATTAAAGAGCGTAAAGGTTTTGCAATAAATTATTTAAATTGGCATATGGATTGATGTAGCGCAGAAAATAGTAACCTCATTCGATAAAAACTATAACGTACAATGTAATAATAATTTAATTGGCATATAAATCAAACTTTATGCTAAACAGTCTCACAACACGGCAATATCTGGCAAGCAACAGGCAATATATAAAGAATAGTGTAATGTAACGGTTCACGATAACGGCATCCAACACTAAAATATTCAGATAACATCATAGTTCGTATGGATACCAAAACAAAAGTGATTGGGTGAAAAGTAGCATAAAAGAACTACTCAAAAAATTGAGTAATCTGACAGCAGATCTTTTTTATAGTATTAGATTATTCAGATTATTTAGTAAATAAAAAAACGCCTAACAATACTTATTTGAATGCAAACTATGTTGCTATTGCTGAAAAACAATTTTTAGTTAAGAATAAAGAGGAGACTGATTAAAAGGTATACAATCGTCATCATACTAGTCTCAAAGCAGTTCCGATGTACAACTTCGTGGAGGATTTGCAGTTCTTTTAAGACACCTCCAAAGTTTTCAGACCAGGAGTAAATCTATTTTGGCCTATTTAATAACGTGTACAGTTTCATTTGTTTGACAACTAGAATCAGAATTATATACATATGGAATCATTTAAAACCAAGGACGAATGCGAGATACGAAGGATTAGAAAATTATTTTTTACATTAGATTTAAATTCGCGTTGTCACAAAAACATTGTTTTTCCATTTCATCTTTGTATGAAGCATTTCAAGTTTTTTTTTAACACAGCTTAGAAATACAGGCAACGTTAAATTAGGGCGGAGTTTAAAAAAATACACGGTGTCGGATATATCTAAACGACATTAATTAATTAATGTATGTACAAAGCCCGCGAATAAATTAAAATACGGAAGTGAAGTGTTCGTAAATATTAGTTTGGTGTATGCAAAATCGTAAAAAATTGAACACATTATTAATTTCATCGTAAATAAACAATTTAGAACTTGTTTTTAAATAACAATAATAATTATTATGCGTTCATTTAGTTATCTTGTGATTTGCCTCTAAACAAATGGCCATTTACTGGAACCTAATTTATATCAAACTCAACTAAACAACAAACACTCACTATTGTTGCAATAAATAAATTATTAATAAAGAATTTTAATTTGAGCAGCGTTCATTTTAATTTACTTATAAACGTAAGTACAGTGAACTTGCTTATAACGAGCACGGTTTTAAAGAGAATTCGTATATAACGAGGAAATTGAAAAGTCTCGTATTTATACGTATATTTTTCCCTTTATAAGAAACAGTTGCAGCCATTTAATGTGGAGTCCTCGTTATACCCGAGTTGTACTGCAATTAGCTACGAACGTACAAAGAACCCAAAAGCGTTCATAGCTTTTTTTTATTTATTTAAAACTAAAGAAAAAGGTTACGCCCTGACACTAAAGAAATCTCATGTCTCTACACAGTTATGTACGTTATTGAAGTATAAACAAATAAATTTGTCAATAACGAATAAGATAGAGATATGTATGTAAGTTGTGCTCAGAAAATTTCGGATGTCACTGTCATTTCACTGATTTAAAAGTTGAAAAATTCCTCTACATATACGTCAAACGAATGACAGTGATCCGAAATTTTCTGTCCGCAACTGTACCATCATCTGCATAGAAATCTGGTACAGTAAGTTTTACACTAATTGATTTGGGCTGCAATATGACAACTTCAAATTCCCGTCACTATGACTGTCACTTTCTAATTTCAAGTCAAAGTGCCACAGCTGAATGATACTCAAAAAGCCTGCACGATATGGTTTTCCCCAAGCCCACAGTATTTGTCGGTGTATGACGGCTACGACTGACATCTAATATTGTGATGTAATTATTGTCGATCATTTAATGCAATAGATGGTCGTAGATTACAATACTTTGTTTTATTGAATTAAATTGTAAATTGCAACACTTTTATAAAAAGCAGTTATAAACTGTATTGACAATACGTAAATATTGGTTTATAATAAATTAATTCAGTAATCAACGCGAATGGATATTTAGAATCTTCATCCGTTATCGCGAAAACGTGTATTAAGGTGTTCGAAAAGTTCACGTTTTGGAGTACTAATTACGTATTTGTATCAAAATAGTTTTGCATATTTTCAGAAGCCCCGCAAGCATGTGTGCAAAGCGTGTAGAGCATGCGGGCGGCATATCCAAAGGATAGCAAATACCCTCTTGGCCACTGTATTTTTTTTCAACAAAAAAATTAACTGTATTTAACGAAAATTGTAATAAATAAATAAAAAAATTATATTATCTTAAAATGTCTAAACAATTTTATTTATTTTTTTAACTTTTAACTTTTTTATTTATTTTAACTTAACTTTAACTTAACTTGTGTCGCAACGCGTCGGTCACTTTTATGTTGAATTTTCCTGTTGATTCTTGAAAAAATGCAAGCCTATAAAATATTTTGTTAGTACCTATATACCGCTGTGTATTGAAATTCAGAGCTAAGTTTGATGCAACAAATTCTTTTAACTTGTGTTAGTAAAGTTGCTTTTATGTGAATTACCGATAATTTTAATTTAAATAAAATGGTAAGTATTCTTAGTTTCATTATTATTTTTTTTTTAAAGCGAACGTTAAAGTGTGCTTTGTCCAACTCAAAACAGTCGATGAAACGGAATTTTAACAGCAAGGGTGGATAAAGTACTTTAATTTTGTTATTTGAATTAATAAATATTACAACTTAACCATAGCAACAACCCACACTAGTTACTGGGATTATGATCATGCAACGCGATTTTGACACATGATTGCTCTTTTTATTTTTCTGCGAAATTGTTTAAATTTTGTATTTAACGTTCGCTATAAAAAAAAACAGAATGTTGTTGCACACGACGGTAAAATTTAATTACCGACTCGTCTAACGTTTTTACTCATCGATAAAAATCAATTTTACCGTCTTGTATAACAAATAATTATTTATTTAACTTTGGAATAATGTTACATTAATTTATCTAGTCTGAATTGAAACGCTATAAAAGTAAATTTCTACCAACTTTTTTTTTGTAAAGCAATTTCGATTTTTAATTTTTTGTACTCGTTATAATTTCTTATACAGAAAATTTAAAATATTTAATTCATTGGAATAGTTTAAAAAAACGGAACACTTATGGCACAGTTAATTAATTTTTGGTTTTTGTTTCATTTCAGGATTCTCAAAAAAGAAAAAACCTTCTGGTGCAGAATTTCGACAACAAAAAAAATGAAGCAACAAGAAAGAGAAAAAAAATGGCTAATAGTTTGAACAGATTTTTGGAAAATCAGAACGAAACAGTTGAAAATACTATACAGGAGTCATTTATAATAGTACACAAATACCGAAATAAATGAATGGGAAGGGCACGATATAATGTAATTTCTGATGATCCGGGCTATGGCCTGACTTAATAAGGAATGAAATTAGTAGTAGTAGTAGATTCTTCAGATAAATGAAAGAAAATTTTCCACTAAATATTTTGTCAGGCAACTTTTCAATGGGGAACAAACAGTAAGAGAATGGCTTCTTTATTCGATATCAAAAAACTCAATATTTTGTTTCTGTTGTAAAACGTTTGGGAAACATTCAACTTCAGATAATTTTTCTGATTCAAAAGGGTTCTCCGACTGGCAACATTTATCTTTGGCTTTAAAATGTCATGAAACTAGTACCTCAGATAATACTTCTACAAAAAAACATTTATTTGACTAAATCTAAAGCCTTTAAACGAAACTAGATGGTCAAATAGAATTAACGCGATAAAACCTTTAAGAGTTCATTTGGAATCGATAAGTAACGCCCTTTTAGAAATTTCAGTGGATTTTTTTTTAATTGCGACACAACACATAAAGCGAGCTCATCACTAACAAATATTCAAAATTTTAAATTTATAACTTCTGTCATTA
The DNA here is from genome assembly GCA_039766575.1 of Serrognathus titanus. Classification (NCBI taxonomy): domain Eukaryota; kingdom Metazoa; phylum Arthropoda; class Insecta; order Coleoptera; family Lucanidae; genus Serrognathus; species Serrognathus titanus. The sequence continues at coordinate 7,174,175 of CM077911.1, forward strand.
TTTGGAACGACGTTACAAAATGTTACATCCCGATGAAACAGTTGTGGGTCCAAAACAAAACTTTAAAATAATTTTTTTTAATAGAATCATTGACCAAACCTTAACCTCCTTGTAAGACAGATTTGAGTTAATGACGAGTTTCAATGATGTTTTTGGATTCTTTAGTAATATTCTCGATTTGCCGGAGCATGAGCTTTTAAATTATTGCAAAACTTTACATTTAAAATTAACCGACGAATTCAAAAATGAATCTGACATTGACGGCAATGATTTATTTAATGAAATAAAAGCGCTTAAAATGTTTTCACTGTCAAATGAATTTAAAAATCCCTACTACTTATTATCATACATCTTTGAAAATAATTTAACGTCAACCTTTCCCAATTTAACAATTTCTTTAAGAATTCTTCTTACTCTTCCAGTGTCCGTGGCATCAGGTGAACGTTCCTTTTCTAAACTTAAAGTGATAAACAATTATTTAAGATCTACAACGTTACAGGAAAGATTATCTGGATTAGTAACTTTGTCCACAGAAATGAACTTTTGGATACTATTAATACGGAGATCTTAAAAAAATTTGCGGCAATGAAAAGTAGAAAAATTCAATTTTTATAATTTATATTATCTTAAATTTTTCATATCAACAGTAAATGTAATATTTTTTGTTAGGTAAAAAATGAATTACCTAAATATTAATATTTTGTGCGTTTTGTAAACTTTTGTAAAATTAAATATTTGTAGTATACGTATAGTTAAGTACATACCCATTTATCCTACTCAATTTAGTAACGCAAGTTTGTTTTTTTAAGTTTTTAGAAATTTTAAGTTCCTCTTGTTTTTGAGATAATTTTTTCTAATATTAATAACAATACATATAAATAATAAAAACCTTTTAAACCAACATATTTAGTTTGATTAATAATTTACCGTTTAAAGGATCTCATACTTTTTGCGTTTCCAACTCATTCGTTAAAGGGCGTCAAATTATGGATTGGTACGCGGGTGGCTTTTGATCTCGCGGGGGCCCTGCATGTTTAGAGTTTGTATTAAAAAAATCAATCTTTAATTTAAAAAAAATATAAACAAAAAATTCGTTAATTACAAAATGTTTAAATTAAACAAAATTTACATTATTTGTTTTATTTTCTAATATTCAATATAACAGCTATTCCCAATTCTTTATTTGCATTTGATAAAAGCTAGGAATTTTTCTCCAAAGTTAAATAATTCGGCTCTTATTAGACGTTGTTTGCATATTTTCTGTTTTGAAAAAGCTTCCCAGATGTGGACCGGGGCTAAAGCGAAACGTGCCTGATAGAGGTTGTGCTTTGCGTCCACTATCCACAGTCACCAGTTTAATTACTTATTAAAGGATAGATAAGTGAAATACCACGTACACGATACACGGAGATTTTCATTCGTTGAAAAATACAAGGTAAACAAATCTCGCGCGGAAGTAATTCGGTCCAGGAAAAACACTTGGTAACTGCTCTGGAAAATGCAACGCGCTTCAAATAAAAGGTCGCTAATTTAACACCAGTTTTACACTATACTAATTTACTTTAAAGTAATGTCCGTAAAACTAGTGCCGCTGTGATTTTATAAAATTTGGTTTGGAGGGGCGCCATAAAGCTCTACGACGATAACACCAGATGCAAGGCATTCGTCAATTCACGAAAAATCAGGCCCAAAATTACCACTACCATTACTATTTGCTCCATAATTAAAAGTAAAATATATACAATTTTAAGTACCAAACAAAAAGAAATTATATTAACGTGAAAATGGTCTAAACAGACTTCATAATATTTATTGTAGGACTAACTAAAACCGAGTTATGATTACAGAGTTTAAGCAGGCACTGAGAACTGATTTACTGTTGTGTTGAAACTTGATAAAGTGTCTAAAAGCATTTAGAAAGACCAATGCTCACGTTTTAGAATATTAAACACCAGTCTCGTTCACATTTTAGAACATGCAGAGTATCCAAACCAGACGTTCTCGTTCATGTTATGGGACGTTCACGTTAGAGAGATTTCACTGTAGCTTATGGACGACATTGACCGAGTGACCGTGAATTTTGCTGGAACTTCATTGTCTTACGACGTGTTTATAAAAACTCCAAACGCATGTTCACCTCACGAACAAGCATAGGCTTTTACACGTAATTGGGGTAGGTCCATTTTTTTGAAGCTATTAAACTTATTAATTCTCTAATGTGATGAAGAACTTAGCTACATTAATAAAAATCTGGAGTTAATTCTAACACTTTTTCAATTCCTTTTTCGTGTTCCTTCGCGTCCATCCGTTTTCGGTGTTAACATAAACGAAATTAGGCCATTTAACTTTAAAAAGTGTTAATGGTGTCTACAAAAGTGGCATTTTAATCCTTGCGGTAGTTATTTCTATCTTTCAAGGAGTTAATATTATCCAGGAAAAGAGAGAGAAACTTAGCTTCTGAGGTAGTTAGTTTATATCCAAAGGAATTAGTATTATCCAGAAAATGTTACGCATTTCTATCCTTAAAGAAGTCAGTAATATCCAGAAAATGAAAGTATCTTTACTGTTGGGCCAATCACTTGTATCCTAACTTATATTTTAACTACTCCAAACAGAGGAATGCATTTTTCTTAATGCTGTATCCTTTATCTCTTGTTGTTTTGTGTGGATATAATTGAATTCCTTATTGCAGTAAAACATTAAGCTTATTTGGAGGAAGTGGTATAAGTATGTTCATAAAACCTCGCCAATATTCCCCGGTAAATAAAGTCTGCATCATCTATGGCGTCATTTGTTTTTATATCATTATTCTTTACCCACTTTTTGTTGCTATATTATATTTAATGCACAAATAAAATGATATTTCCATTCTAAAACAAACATTCACCGTAGTTGGTAAGCATATACTAGTCATAATTTGTAATGAGAACGATGATCAACCCCTTACCTCATATACCACAATTTATCAATAGACCGAAAATTTATCTCCTACTTATTGTATTAACAAATTATTCTTGTTGAAGTAAAATTATTTCACCTTTTCTTTTAATATTTATTTTTAGACGTACTTTAAATTTGGTAAGGCTTATAACTATTGTAACACCGATTAGGAGGATAACAATTTACCCTAAGGACTTGTATGTATGTATAATGTTAATAAGTGAAACTTAATCGATTATAGCCTGTATTTCTTTAATCAATAATTTTCACCTGCGAACATTAACACGTAATTTGATTAAATTAGCCATAAAGTACACACAATATATGAGGCTCCGGCGTTGTTTCCCATTTTCACATGAAATGTATGTTGTTGTGTTCCCTATAGACCTCGATGACACTAATCGAGAAAGTTATACGAGGTGATAAAACTGTTTAAAGCAATTTCACGGGCGATAATTTAGTTAAACTTGCAAGGAGGAAAATTGAAGCGCTAAATCAACCGAGCAATTGTTTCACGTTTAAAGCACATCGCATGTCAGAGGGATGTAATTTCGACTGTAATTAAGAGCTCGAAATCGTAGTAAAGTGAAAGGAGATGGTTACCTAAGAATACCAAATTTATTAAGTTATAAATTAATTTATATTTGTGCTTCTAATCACGTAAATTTAGTAACCAATTTAGAACTTTCTGTTTTATGTTACTGAAATTTCTATGTTAGGTAAGTGAACATTTTTAATTTGAATTTTCTCTACCCTAATGTGTGCGAGGATTTACGATGAAAATGGAACCACCCATTATAAATTTAACTGTCATCAAGAAGATCAATTATGTACGACAATATAACAAGCTCCACTTCCATCATCCATCACACACAATTCCGAACTGACGACCCAGAACTCAATCTCTGCAGTGAAATGTGTGTTCTTTTTTTTTAAATTCGTTCGATACGTGTGACACTGAGCTTTTTCCACACACACACACACACACACATCCGACAGTGCAATCCATTTAATGCGTGTGACGCGAACCTCTTTTGACATCTGCCGTTGCACAATTGTATATGACATGATAGATGTATTATGTAATTTCTCACACTACGTTGTTCAAATTAAACAAATATTTCAAGTCCTATGTCATCCTATTCTCCTTATGTAATCCAACTCTTTCATGTAATTTCACAGTCTGGCATCAGAATATCACGTTTCGCTTGTAGATACACCACTCACGTCTTCAGGCGTTTATCTCGTAACACAGGAGTTCGTAAGAATGAACACAATTTCTCTACGACGAGTGAATTTGTTTCAGGCAAAAGTGGTGTTGTAAAAAAAAGAAAACGTCAGGAATTAGTAACGCGGTATGCATAACAAAAGAATAATAATATTTTCGATAGTGAACTTAAAGATAATTAAATGGAAACGAAAACGTCTTTATTGTAAGACACAGGTATTTCATTCTGCCGCATTTGGAAACAGCATACTCTAATTATTTTAGAACCAGTGTGCTTCCAGAGTTTTTTTCCGTACTTAACCTTAATCGTTAGAGTGCTTGAACTTGTCTAAAAAGTTTGCTTCCTATCGATTTATGTCGAAGCCGATTCCTTCGCTCTTTTTAAAGAAATTTACGGTTTAATACAATTTGTTTTTTCTTACAAATGGAGTGTAATAATTATCAATATATCTATTAGTTTTTAATAGCCACTTTTATTTGTGGATATCGTTACTATTATCCAAGGATCGGCTCCTTTTAAAACAGCCTTTTATATCCCTAAGTTTTTTCTACTCTCTACACACATAAAAATCTCGAGTTAACTATAATACTTTTTTAACTCCTTTTCGGTGTTCCCTCCCGTTCATACGTTTCTGGTGTTAAAATAAATGGAGTTAGGATGTTTAACTTTAAATAGTGTTAGTGTTGTCTTCCAAAGTGGCCTTTTAATCCTCACGGTAGTTGTTTCTATATTACAAGGACTTGATATTATCTAGAAAAAGTGAAATACTTAACTTCCGAGGTATCAGTTTGTGTCCCTAAAGGAATTAGTACTATCCAGGAAGTGTCAAGCATTTCTAGCCTTAAGAAGTTAGTGTTATCCAGCAAATGAAAGAATCATTATTGTTGGGGCAGTCACTTGTATCTTAACTTGTATTTCAACTTATCCACAGAGAGAAATGTCCTTTTTTTTAATATTGCATCTTTTATCCCTTGTTCTTTTGTGTGGAAATAATTGAACTCCTTATTGCATTACAATATTAAGCTTATTTGGAAGGAGTGGAATAAAGATGTTTGCAAGACCTTGCCAATATTCCCTGGTAAACAACAATCTGCTTGCCATGAATTAATAACTTATGGACACCTGCTGGCATATAATACCAACTGTAATTCTCGACATATAACTTCGCTGTATATGTGGTATATTTTACAAATGCTTCAGTGTCATTGTCATAACCACTTGCAATTGTTCTTAGAATTATGCCAAATAGTCAATTAACTCTTTACAGATACCAGTAATTGAGGCTAACGCTGAATTTGCAAAAAAATTGCGTGTAGTATTGCCATCATTTGTTGTTCCGTGGCCCGGTTTCGGGATATCTATTTGTAAACCCAGTTCTTTTCGAAACTTGGATTGAATAATCTTCTTTCGTGTTTCAACGCTGCAGTAGTGATGGGAAGTTTCGTTACTTTTAAGTATTCGGTACTACTCGTTACTTTAGTTTTCGTTACTTGGTATCCGTACCCGGTCGATACTCGATACTATTGAGGGGAACTTTCGTTACTTTAGGTAGACGGTATTCGTTACTTCAGTATTCGGTACTAGGTACTCGTACTCGTTTGATACGCGATGCTGGTTCGATACCCGATACTAATTCGTTACTTGGGACTCATTGATACCGGGTAATCGTTCGTTGCTTCGATTATATACGCAAACGGGCGGCTACGAGTACGAGTACGTAACGGTAAAAAAGTAAACATTACAGGAATAGTAAATTCAGTTAATACTTACCTCTTCCATAAAAACGATTTTTTTTGTAAATTAAAAAGTCAATTAATAATAATTTTTGAAGAACTGATTTATTATAAACTAAATTGTTATAGATAAATGTAGAATGTACATAATTTTTATACTTACTGATAAACTAACATTATGATAATATATTAAAATGAATAAAACAGTCTCAGAACTCTAATTTATAAAGATATTATAGAAAAATATAAGTATGTGTATAATATGTACAGTCCGTTCCTCTATTTGTTATTGCACTAGGCCGTCACTTTCACTCTCAATTAGACAAATTTAATTTGATATAATTATGACATGCGTCAAATTGTGACAATTCAGTTCACAGAGTGTTGTAAATTTTTAATTTTATGTAAACTTACTTGAATACCACATTTCAGTAGACTTTAACGGCATACTGTAATAGCAAATAGTAAAGAAATGGATTGTACATAAAAAAATTTTGCCCATTAAAATTAATTTAAAATAGAGAATTATTTGCATTTAAAAATATGATTTTTTTAACGTTACTATCTTTTAAGCGATTTCTTTTATCATTTATAATTTCACCTGTCTTTGAAAATATCCGTTCACATGGGACTGATGTGGCGACAACACTTAAATATTTTTTTGCCAATTTGGACAAATACGGATATATTATATTATGAGTTTTCCACCAAGCTAAAGGATTCGTTTTCCGTGAAATATTATTTTCCGCTAAATATCGGTCGATTTCTAATATTGCTGTACTTGTTGGACTTTCTGTTGAGGCAACTGATTTCACGGTTAAGTCAAAATCTTTCCAAATTAAATTTGTTTCCTCCTGCGTTTCAATTTGATCATTTGACACTGTAATAGTCGATTGTTCAACTTGAATACAATTAATAATATCATGTTTTACTTTCTCTCTTGTTTTTTCAAATGCTATATGATTTTTAAAACCATGCCTTTTGAAACGCGGATCTAAAAACGTCGCCTGAGCTAATAGAATGTTATTTTCATTATTAGCAAATTTAATTTTTATTGAATCTTTTAAAAAGGTGACTAATGATTTTGCTAAATCCGTTGATAGAAATTTAGAATGGTGATCTAGAGCCGATTGGAGGCCATGCGTGATAGGGATAATTTTTGATAATGTTACCTGTTTTTCGGATGACATTTCCACTGTTAAATGCTCAAATGGTTTCAAAATAGTTACTATGTCTTTAATTATTTCCCATTCTGTTTGAGATGGCAAAGCTATAGGATTATGTAAGATTTCTAATGTTGCTATTAGCGCGTCTTGAACCATAATTAGCCTGTCCAACATATAATATGTAGAATTCCATCGGGTAGGAACATCATTTTTTAATTTTAAGGGAATAGTTTCGGAATTTAATTGTTTTTGGATGGACAAAAATTTTGCATTGGCAGTGGAACTTCTATGAAAATATTGTACAATTACTTTAGTTTTAATTCTTATGGCTTCAATAATTTTTAATGAATTTTGTATTATTATATTTAAAGTATGAGCAAAACAGCGAACATGTTCCCAATTAGTAGATTTAATGGCACCTACTATATTTGCTGCGTTATCGCTTACAATGCAATAAATTTTTTCACTTATTCCCCAATTTTCAGTGACTGTTTTTAAATGAGACCTTAAATTATTACTGGTATGACTTAATGGAAAAGAAGAGCAATCTAAAAGATAACAATGCAATTGCCATTCGTTGTCAATGAAATGTACTGTGATTGCCAAATAACTTTCATTAGCAACTGATGTCCAACAATCAGTTGTTAACGAAACGAATTCCGTGGAACTTATAAGTACTTTCAACTTTCCAAGAATTTCCTCGTATTTCTGAGGTAACAAAGACTTAGATAATGTACTTCTGCTAGGTATTTTGTAAGATGGTTCTAATAGATTAATAAATTCTCTAAAACCTAAATTTTCAACCATTGAAAATGGTTGAAGATCTTTTACAATCATATTTAAAAGAGCATAGTTCAAAGCTTTCTGTTTTATAACTGATAATGGTTTAGTAGTAAATGAAGATGAAGTACATGGTTTTGGGGTACGAAGTTTAATTACTGTTGGATTTTCGGTTTCATCGAAAGAAGATCCTGGTTCGGGTTGCGACTCTTGAACACGAGGTATTTCTGATTCTTGATGTCCTAGTCAGATGTGAAAAAATAATAAACTAATAAAACAACAAAATAATAAAAACTTACTGGTGTCAATTTCCATAGTAGCTATTTGAGATTTTGGTTGTTTGCTTTTTATATCTTCAAAAATTGGCACATGTTTAGTTTTTAAATGTTTTAGTAAATTCGAAGAACTACCACTTTTATATGACAATGAAATTTTGCATATATTACACACAGCTTTTTCCTTCGAAATTATACTAAAATGTAACCACAGAGGGCTCCGTTTTTGAGTACTCATTTTATTTTAGTTTGCAGGAGGTAAATTTTGCTTTAATCGTTGCCACTCGTGCGCACGTACAATCAAAACTAAATTAAAATTTCTTGCAATTTGCGTTGAAAATATATAAGCATATAAAATGTTATTTCTACGAGTGCCCTAAATTCAATTATACTTTAAACTCGAATTATATTTGCAGTTCTCAATAAAGAGTAATAAATGGTCCACTGCGCCGCACGTGTTTACAATTTTTTATAGACTCCAAAACAGCTAACTGAAATTGCACAAAATGCGTGCTTTCTTATTAAGGACATTAACAATAGTTCGATATTGAAATTCGTATGCCCGTATTAACAAACGTTAATTATATATAATCAGCCCTTAGAAATATTTGTTGCTATGTCTTTAACAAATGTATCGATGGAGTTAATCATTCGTTAAATTTAATCAACGTTTGTGAATTCGGCCCTTAGTAATTATACTGCCAGAACGAAAATCAATCGATTGATTAACATCGTATTTATCGGTTTCCTTTAGGAAACCCAAGGCTACTCGTTGAAATCGATATTTTTAAATATATTACATTTAATTTCTACGAACAACATTTCTTAATTGATTCTGGATTAGGTTTTGCTTCATTCGCTGGTTTTGTACGTTTTTACTATTAATTTATCTATATATAGGTTACACGAGATAATTAAATGGTTCGGTGGTTCAATACTGTGGTTACTGTGTCATCATAATTATCTATTGTAAAAAAGAATCACACTTGTCAGAACTAGTTTATACAAATATTTTCATCTACACATAAAATATACATTAATAATTTTTATTATGAACACGTATTTTCAAATCCTAATGAAATTATCAGTGATAAAAGAAAGAGTCTGAAATATAACATTATTCAAAAAAGGATATTTTTACATAATTCACAAAATTCTTTTTCATATAATTTTAATAGGCATAAAATTTTTATATACGTATTAGTCATATGTTCCTACAATATCTTTATAATCAAATATTAAGACTTGTAAGGTTGTATGTTCATAATATATTAAAATCATTCAATTTAATGTTTTATCTATATCATATAGTTATTTAGTAATTAAAAAGATATGCATCTACTTAATTTATTCCAATTTAATTTATAATAAATCAGTTGTTCAAAAATTATAATTAATTGATTAACTTAATTTACTCGTACTCGTAGCCGCCCGTTTGCGTATATAATCGAAGCAACGAACGATTACCCGGTATCAATGAGTCCCAAGTAACGAATTAGTATCGGGTATCGAACCAGCATCGCGTATCAAACGAGTACGAGTACCTAGTACCGAATACTGAAGTAACGAATACCGTCTACCTAAAGTAACGAAAGTTCCCCTCAATAGTATCGAGTATCGACCGGGTACGGATACCAAGTAACGAAAACTAAAGTAACGAGTAGTACCGAATACTTAAAAGTAACGAAACTTCCCATCACTAATATGCAGTAAACACTCAAAACACCTAATCCATGAATGGAGACTTGATAAGCCAAAAGACAAAGTTGTTTCATCTATCGGTTGTGGTCGTGCAATGTGACTCTCCAAGACACTCATTTCTTTGGGTGTCGCTCCATATGTATAACATTTTTGAAAAGAATTTTGCGTGAGACTGCTGCAGATTTTTCCATCTGCCATAGTAAACAACATTTTCTGTGCAACCTCCAATTCTTCTGAGTGACATGAAATTTTTGTCGGTGAAAGAGTTGTGATTTGTTCTTCCAGTTTATGAGCTTCTTGTCGAGTAAGTTCTGCCATTTCTTTCTCAAAGATTAATTTAATTGGTCTATAATAGCGAGTTGAAGATGGCTTTGCATTTTGCCATAGTTTCACCATTGGCTTACAGCTGTAGAGTACTAACGAAATCACAAACAAGAAAGCATCGTTATGTATTTCTTCTGTTTTCTTCAGCGTACATTTGCTTATAAGTACTTTGCCCGGAAGCTCCATCGCAACCCCATTTAAAGATCATTAACAGATTACTTGCTGCTCTGGACGCTGTCAAATTGTCAAAAACGTCATTATTCGCCATAAAAAAACGTTGAATTGTGTGATCAAGTAAAGTTTGAAGCTTTACTTCTGCTGATATTTCAGAAATGACAGTATCATTTGGATAACATTCCTTTTTTGCTGCGAGAAGTTTGGTATATAAAGGATATATATTCGCATTTTGCTGTTTTGCTTTATTACGAATCAATACATATTGATTTTTCGTCAATTTCGCATCAACATACAATGCTAAAGCGTCCTCTTTTCTTAGCTGTTAGAATCCGATTAATATACTAAAATCGGTGATCGTATCAATGGCATTTTGTACCCATTGCAGGTCGAGAGAAAGAGGAACTTTATTAACATTTTCTAAGGAAGATCATTAAGAAGTAATTTTACATCGTTAAGACCTACTTCTGAGATGTACTGATTTTAGAATTTTGTCCAGCTAATATTGCTTGCGTGCGAATTAGACCACTATGCGCTAATGTAGTTCGTGCGACTACCTGTTGTTTATTTATTTCCAAATAACGTACAGGATCAGCCCACCAGTAATTTCTTCTTCCTTATTCACCCTCATTGTTTGTGTTTTCTTCAACAATTTGTCTTCATCTTCTTGTATCTCTCTATTTCACTTTCCTTCCCAAAATTTCCATCTTGTGTAGATTGTTGGTAATTTGGTCTTCTCATCTAAGTTTGAGTCCTTGCTTCATCCAACTCTATATGGATTTCCATTTCGTTATTTTCTTATTACTTCGTCGTTTGTTTTTCCCACAAATACGTCTATCTTTTCTAGATGGTTAGTAACCTGATCTTCTCATCTCAGCTTAAATCTTTAACTCGTTCGACTGTTTATAGATTTCCATTCCGGTATTTTCTTATTATTATTTATTTCTCTGTTTTTATCACTTAAGTATTCATTTTTTATTCTATTTATAAATTCATAGTTCATCAACCTTAAATATTCTCGTTCATTTGTTCTTAATGGATCATACATATTCCTTCACATTTTTTTTTTCTCAATCATTGTTCATCTCTGTTCATTTTTTCCAGCTGCAAACGTGAGAGGTACGAACTCTTTTAAAATTACAACAAACGACGTTATCAAACAATTCAATAATTTTATCATTTGACAAAATTTTGTGAAGGTTTTCGTGACGGAACTAACTTGTTCTTTGTCAACTTACCCTACCATTAAATTCACAACATGTTTGTGGTTTTCCTAACACGGTACATTACTTGACTCCGGTGACACAGCTAGGATTCGGAGGCTTCAATTGATTTACGGCATTCTCTCAGATCTACGGTACTTTCAATGAGCAGGTGCATTGAGTTTCACGACTCGCCTTCGGCAATAAATAACTAACTGTGGCGGCCAAATTTCGGCAGGGAATTTCATTTGGGAATTAAGGTTTCGAGATCTGCTTTAATTGATACATTTAAACTGTACCTCTGAGTGAAATTCAAATTTACAAAGAGGATTTCTGTTAGAATCAGAATATATAAAAAAATAAACAAAAGGTGTTTTTGTTTTTCTTTTTATAAACAATTGGTTTTAGAAAAAAAAAGCTCGTTTTTGAAGTGGTATTTCCATTTCCATTTATAAATGGATTCTTCAATTGTAATTATTGACGTTTCGCTGTATTTTGATTTTCTGGAATTTAAATAATGCATTTTGCAGTAAGCTATTGAACTATTTCAGTACGTTACTTTGCTCTCAAATTCGGACTTTAAATAAAAGTTTCTAACGACGAACAATACTTTGCTGAAAACATTTGATGAAAGCCTGCAAACTTCGACCATTCTGAATACGGAAGGACTCTAGAAAGCGGGGTTTTAAAAACTTTTAAGGAACTTTCCAACAGTGATCACAAAAGAACAGTTTGCGCATAGAAAGTAAAATATCTATCAACTTAAAAATCCAGGAAATGAAAGTTCATTAAGCACTTTTTATTCTGTATCAATGAATGCAGATTTTTCTTTTATTTATGGCTATTTAGCTTGTATTTTTTTACTCCTTTTATTACCTATTTTATTTCATCAAACCAGAATGTTTCTGCCGCAATCGTACAAGGAACTGAGGGCATTATCATTTCCATAAATTTTCAGCTTCAGCAGCAGCTTTTATTATCAACAGCTGTGTCATTACTCGGACGAAATGAAAACATAAAATCTTACGTTCTGTAACCAAGTTGGGCTTTAATAATGCCCACTTCACTCGCCACCAACAATAACAATAAAATCCGATCCCTCTTTTCCGGCCGAAAAGGCCTTTTAATGAATTTAATTAATTTATCTGCATGACGGACCACGCTCGTCCGCACTAATGTTGTCCTTTGTTTTTGTTCCTCTTTTTACAAACAATTGGTTTTAGAAAAAAAAGCTCGTGTTTGAAGTGGTATTTCCATTTCCATTTATAAATGGATTCCTCAGTTTTAATTATAGAAAAAAACATGTTTATTTCAAATTGACGTTTCGCTGTATTTTGATGACGTCTGAACTTACAACTTTGTTACTTAAATTTACAGGGTACAAGAAAAATAGAACAGAATAAAACATGATGCTTCGAGCGCACGTGTTCCAAAAAAACAGAAACCTATATTTCATTCGCGTATTCTCCTCATTGAATCATAAATTATTTCCAACTACTACCCTTCTGTCGGATGATCATCAATTAGTTACACACATGCAGAATTCAAAACCGAAACTGAAGTTTAATTTCCATTTAAAAGCAGCAATTATTCATTCGTGTGCCATTAAGTCGATAATAGATACCGAAACAGTATCTACCTTATTTTATCAAAAGCTCGCCGTCAGCTTTACGGCGAAACACATTAATTACCACACCGGGGATGAAACGACCCAGCCTTATAAATTTTTGGTTGTGCATGGAAGATAACGAAGTTGATAGTTTTAGATTCAACTGGGACACTGTATTTATGATCATGATACAGCAGTTTGGAATGACTTTATGCGAGTATAAATCTCTTTCGTTCGTTCGCTGATGTATTGGATGGCGATATCTTGGTGGTGAATTATTTGCAGGAGGAATTACGTTTTTAATCAATACGAAGCAAATGATTTTGGATAAATCAATGTGTAACAGAAATAACTATAATTTGTAAGTAAATTTTTATACACTTATTTAATCAAGTAAATCAACTGAAAAAATAAAGAATAAAATTAATAATTGGAAATAGAGAAAAGATATGCAGACAAACTAAACAAAAAAAAACTCAATAAACAAATTTGACACGTGTGAAATAAAACAACAATAAAAGAAATAAAAATAAAACAAACATAATGTTCAACGTTCATGATATTCTTTTTTATCAGAACTTTCCACAGATAAATATTATTCCAGGCTGTTTTTCAAACAAAACAAACACGCTATACTAAAAGCCCCCGCCAATATTTACACAAAACACTGCAAACACCAGAAATCAATGATTTCATGAAAGCAAATTATCATTACGTTTTCGACTTTCGTCAAAAACATAGTACGAATTAGCCCGGAAATAATTCCCTCGCATGACCCAAAAGTAACGGCTTTAAAGAGGATTTAATTACATAACAAGGCGTTATTTCCAACTCGCATAATATGTATTTACTGCTGCTGTTGCAAATAAAACAAGTCGCCCCGTTAATAGCCAAATAACGTGCAGGGTTCATACATTTTCATTAAACTGTATTAACGGGGATGTATTCTTTTTCAACTGTAAATGCAGTAACACTAAGTACTTGCTGCAGTTGCGCTGCTTTCATAACTTGTTAGCGTCGTAAATTTTGCTGCAAATGAAAATATATTACGTTGTAAAACTCTAACGAAAAAAGAAAAAGTTCTCATATGAAATACACTTTTTTTTATAATCGCAAATGTACTTTTACGTTGCACACATAATAATTTTTTTCCGATTAAAATGCGTCTAAAAATAATTTTAAAAAAAGGTGAAAAGTAATTTTACTCCATCAAGGACAAGCTCAACTCCTGTTTAACACTGTACAGTAAACATATTAATAATATAATTCGTTAATTCAATAAGTAGGAGATAAGTTACACTAAATAGTAAAATATTCTAACTGCGTTGGTGAAAGTGGTCACCGTATTTAAATCAAAAAGTAAAAATGTTATCCTAAGGGTGTTAGTTCACACTTATTTACTTTTTGTCTATTGGTAAATTCTGATGGATGAGGGAAGGGATTTTATTGACGTTTTCATTATAAATTATAACTAATGTATTCCTAGCAACTGCAGTGAATGCTTTTTATTTAATTTGCGCATTAAGGGCCGGTTTATTCACTTTCAATTAACTTTACCTTCTGATTTATTGTCATAGTAACAATTGTAATTGTTACTATAGTAATTGTTACTATAGTAATTCCTATAGTAACAATTGTAATTGTAATTCCTATAGTAACAATTGTAATTGTTACTATAGGAATAAACTGAAGGTCAAAGTGACTTGAAAGTGAATAAACAAGGCCTATATATAATAGCAACAAAATTATAGATGATACACACTTTATATACTGGGGAATATTGGCAAGGCCTTATGAACCACTTTATTCCGCTTCCTTGAGATAAGCTTAATGTTCTAGTGCAATAAGGATTCTTTCATTTTCTAGACAATTCTAACTCCTTTAAGGACAAAAATGCTTGACACTTTCTGGATGATACTAATTTCTTCAGGAATGCAAATTACTGCTTCAGAAGTTAAGTCTCTCTCTCTTTTCTTGTATAATACTAACTACTTGAAAAATAGAAATAACTACCACGAGAATTAAAATTCCACTTTTGAAGCTAACATTAACGCTTTTTAAAGTTAAACGTCCAAACTCCGTTATTTTAACACCGGAAACGAATGGACGAGAAGGAACACTGAAAAGGAATTAAAAAAATGTTAGAATTAACTCCAGATTTGTATGTGTGTACTTTTTTAAATCTAACTTTTTTGAAATGACCAACTAAAAACTAAAGAAAGCTACCTATTGCAAGTTAGCTCTTCGAATTCCATTGAGCCAGTTTGTTGGCTCTTACTCTGTACAGCCATGGCCAAAAGTATTAGGCACTTTACATTAACTCTTATATCATTAAAATCTGTTGGATTGGAGTAAAATAAAATTTCCTAGGTACAAAATAATTAGTATTTTGTTGGGCCACCTCTACCCTTAATCACTGCAGCTATTCATTTCGGCAGAGTACCTATAAGTTTATGACATTCCTCTGCGATAATATTATTCTATTCTTTCAATAACACGTTTTTTAAAATTGCTTTAGATGTAATTGGATGCTTTCTAATGTTACGTTTTAGAATCCCCCACAAATGTTCTATGGGATTTAGGCCTGGAGTTTGCGCAGGCCAATCCAGGAGGTTAATATTGTTTTCTTGAAACCACTTCATGGTAACTGCAGATTTGTGGCAGGGTGCATTATCTTGTTGATACAGCATTTCTTCCATATTTGTATCACCAAACATCTTCAAAAAAACATCTTCTTTGCCGCAATGTCGTTTCCAATATGTTTATGTAAGTGTGGGAGTTCATTCGACCTTCACGAACAAACATTTCGGCTACACTGTCGGCTGTCATAAAACCCCAGATCATTGCACTTCCTCCCCCGTGATTCACTGTTGGTACCCGCATTCCGAAAGGTATTCTTCACCGATTCTCTGCCTCACGAGAAACTACACCAGAAGTTCCAAATACATTACAATTAATTAAAAAAACGTAGATTTTAAACACACCGTATAACTTTTTACTGGCGAAGTGTAGAAGATGCAAACTATTTCAAAATTACAAGTGATATAAAGCAAATATTACCTCAAAATTTGATTGGTCGGACCACACAACATTTGCCCAATCTTTCTCTGTAAAGTGTTGGTAGCCCATTCCAAACGAGACTTTTTATTATTTCTGAAAGCCAAGGCTTCTTCTTTCTTGCTTTACAGCCTTCCTAGCCAGCTTCATTAAGTCTTCTTCTGGTCGTTCTGGCACTGATCGGACCCCCGATTTCCTCGGATAAACTGACAGCGAGCTCGGAGTGACTCTCGAATTAAATTTCGATCCTCACGGTCCGAAGTTTACCTGTTCTTGTTCGGTTCGCATGTGATCCAGTATCCGCGTAACGTTTCAAGGCAGATTGCACCGCACAACGCGAACGTTTAATACTTTTGACTATTTCTGTCTGTGTTGCCTTATTTGTGCAAGAACTGAATTCGTAAACGTAAATGCTCACTAAGTTCGTTCTTTTTAGACATTTTTTACAGCAAAAATGACGATATTCAAAATTATAACGAAATAAACACTACACTGTAAAGATTGTTTTTACTACAAGCGCTTATATAAGACTGACTACTTATCCACGGAACCACAATTGCGAAATATCATCTGTCACATGTTTTACAACCGCTGTAAAGTACTGTGCATTATTTAAATTATCGTTTATTGTTGCCGACTATATGATAATAAAATTCTAAAGATTTCTGAGTAATATTTTGGGAGATAAATTAAAAAATTAAGGGTGCCTAATACTTTTGGCTAAGACTGTATTTCGAATCATATTATTAGCATTTATTCCAAAAAAACCATTTATTTACAGATCAACGGCTCAGATAAGCCAAGTTATTAGAATGTAATCGCTTAACATGATCACTCCCTAATGACTGTTAGCTCGATTGGTGCGATCAAAAACACCCTTGGGTTACGTCACATTTTATTTGCTGTCAAGAGTCGTAACCTACATACGCGCGACACACGAAAAAATATTTGCTCACGTTTGTACATATATATTTTTTATTATTTTTGATTGCCCATAAAAATTCAAGTTTAGTTTAAGCTTACTGAAAACATATTTAACGATAAATAGGGTATTTTGCTGATAACTTCACACAAATTGCAATTTCCCACTCAATTCAGCTATATCAACTCAAACCTCTACAAAAATATACAATTTTTAAGGTGGATGTATAAACAGGAAAATAGTGTGATACAAATAACAGTAAATGTAATTATGTAAATTAATTCTCTAGATAAAAAGTAAACATATTACATCAATTGTTGATTTAAATACTATTTTATATAGAGGATATTTCGATTTATTTAGTAAAAATTAACAAATAATATCCGTTCACGATCTTTCTAGATTCAAAGTATTGATATTGTGTATACGAACTATACACTTTCTGTTAACAATCACTCAAATTGTGTTACTGGTTTCATATATTGTGGTGTAATTCTGTACACATCTCTAAGGAAGAAGATCACAGACAAATGCTTGGAGCCATTGATAACGAATTTTGACGCTTAATCGGGCAACAAGATGTTGGTTCAACCTTATCTTGATATGTGCAGATCTTGTGAAGAATTCACAGGCTGGAATACGGCAGAATTCATTCTCACGCTTGCTCGACATGTTCCTGCTTAGGTTATCTATAGGCATTAAAAATAAGATAAAAGAATATTTAATTTAGAAACATTCGTATTTACCTTCAAATAATTTCTGCAGCACTGTACTGAATTTACATTACATTTCACAAATCCACTCATTATAAATAAAATAGGCGATAGTCAAACACAGACAACACAAACAAGTCTGTTCTTATTTATTACGCCACCTAATTGTCATTCGCATTAAACGGTCAATAAGAAGACGCAAATAATCACGTGATCACGCCCCACTTCAACGCTATTCAACAATTTACGTAAGATGTTAACATATCCAATAGTAATTTTTCTGACGAGTTAATAATTTAATAATTTTCAAATTGTAGAAAACTTTTCATTGCGATTCTATTATAGTTTTACACAATGCGTAGAACTTTGTATAACAAAATGTGAAAATAAAATCTTCATAATCTGTTGTAGTAAATTTTATACAGTAAAGTATGAAACTTTATCTTCACACTTACGAGAATTTATTATAGGACCAAAGTCAAATTTGTATGGAACTTTTCATTCCAAAATGAGCAGTAGTTTTGCTATAAACAAATGTACACGTTTTTAAGGTAGATGTGGAAATATATCTCATATTTCTTATATTCAACAATTGCGTTAATAATTTCTCCACCAGAACAAGCTTTAATTTCCTTTTTTTTTAGTCAAGGATGAACCCATCAAATTTTGGATCATAATTTACACATACTTATATGTATCTAGCTTCAAAGAATTAAGAAAACCCAAGTATTTTCCACTTTCCTTGATTTTCAGTTTCTCTTTTCCAGATTAGATTTAGCTCTTGAACGTTCTCTCTCCTTTACATTTTATACGTCTTCGTCAATTGGTTTTCCGTAGAGAATTGCCAACCCTTCGTTTGTTCTTCTCTATCATCTTTCGACAGAATTATTTTCCCTGAGTCATTCTCCTTCTTTAAGGCACATTTTCAATCTAGTCATTTACATCATGGATTCTTCTCATATTTCCAGCTATTCTTGGTGATTTTTGTCCAGCACTCAAAATTTATTACAACACAGTCCAGTTGGTCTTATTACTGTTTCGTGTGTTCTAAGCAAGTTTTAAATTTCTTTTTTACACGTGTATCTTAGTTTAAAGAGTCAAGAAAACCCAAGTATATTCCGATTTCTTCTATTTGCAGCTTCTTCCTTCTAAAGGGTTTTCCAATTAGTGCGTCAGAACTTTAATGCCAAAAACAAGATTGCTTTGGAATGTAAATGGCAAATCTCAATAACAAATGAGTTCAGTACATTGTATCAAATTAATATGGACAGATTAACGATTCAACAGCGCTTACAAATTATTCCTATTTACCATCAAAATGCGTGTTCTGTTCATCGGACATTTCGCGCGTTGCGAGAAGTTTATGGTCCCGATAATCGACCAACCGAACGATCTCTTTATCATTTAATTCAAAAGTTTGAACAAATTGGCTCAGTTGCAGATACGTCAACATCAGTACGTCATCCGGAGTGCCCGATCTGAGGCCAATATTGCTGCTGTAAGTCAAAGTGTAAGAGATGATCCGAACCTCTCTATTCCGCATCGTTCTCAAGAACTCGACCTTTCTCAGACGAGTACGTGGAGAATTTTGCATACAGATCTCCATTTGAAGGTTTATAAAGTTCAAATTACTCAAGTTCTGAAGCCAAATGATCATCGTTTGCGTCGAAATTTCGCGAACTGGGCTTTTGAGCAGTTGGAAGCCGATTCACATGTTGCCCATTTCTGGATCAATAGGTTTGTAAACAAGCATAACTGCAGAATTTGGGCTGATGTCAATCCTCAAGTGATTCACGAATTGCCTCTTTATCCTGAGAAGGTCACCGTTTAATGCGATTTTTGGGCTCATGGCGTGATGGGATCTTATGTCTTTGAAGACGGTGATGGAAATCTTGTTACCGTTAATGGTGAACGGTGCAGGAGTATGTTAACTGAATATCTTTGGCTGAACTGAGAAATGTCGACATAAACAATATTTTTTTAACAAGACGGAGCGATGTGTCACATTTCTCGTCAGACAATTGTTTTATTGCAACAACAATGTCCTGGATGCGTTATTTCGAAAAATGCTAATCTCAACTGGCCACCAAGATCATGCGATCTCACGCCTTTGGATTTTTTCCTATGGGGTCATAATCTCTGGTTTACAAAAATAAACCACAAACAATTCCCGACCTTAAACGGAACATTCAACGCATTATTATAAAGATACCACGCGGTATGTGTAAAAAAGTAGTCGCAAATTGGGCCTTCAGAACGTATTCAGTTAGACGAAGTCGAGAAGGACATTTAAACGATATTATTTTTAAAACACAATGACATCGATTGTTCTTCAAAATAAAATAAGTATTAAAGGATTACCACTCGTAGTTATTATTGTGTCTCATTTTAAAGTTCTGACGCGCTAATTGGAAAACCCTTTAGTTGATTACATTGAGCTCTCGAATATCCTCTGCTCGTTCTACTTTTCTCGTTTACATTCTATGTCAACTGGTTTTCCTTACAGAATTGCTAAGTCTTCATTTGTTCTTCTCTATGATCCATCGCATTCTTCTTCTTTGTAGTGTCTTCAGGCATATTCTCAAACTATTCACTAACATGAGTAGATATTTGCATTTTTCTTTGGATCAGTTTCAAGAGCTCAGAAAACCCAACTATTTTCCATTTCCTGCTTCTTTCCTGTTGATAACATTTAACTCTTGAACGTGCTCTTCTCTTTCTATTTTTCTCGCTTACATTCTTACATATTTCATGTGTCTTCGTTAATTGGTTTTCCATACAGAATTGCCAACTCTTCGTTTGTTCTTCTTTATCGACCTTCGCCAGACTTATTTCATATATTTTGTTCAGAACTCAAAACTCACTACAACACAGCACAGTTGATCTAATTACTGTTTCGTATGTTCTAAGCCTCGTCTTTCTTCTTAAATATAAAGATGTCAATAGTGGCACCTGAACTTTTGCTGCCCTTGGCCATGTATTTCAGACTTTGCATCATTATTACGTTAAGGTTGCTCCAAGGTAAAAGATAAGGAGGAAAAAGAGGACAATAAAAAGTGTAGAAGAAAACATTGTGATAAAATTATGCAAAATTAATGTCCCGATAAGTTACGCTTCATTTGATTTTTCAAAACGTGTCGTTTAACTTTATTTCAGTTAAGTGCACTTTCGAACATCAATAATGCTGACAATCGTCCATCCTACTTGCTAAGAGTGTAATTTAATTGAAACTCAGCAGCAGCTCTAAGACCCTACCGAACAGGCAATAAATAAAACGATTGAAGTCAGCGATTTTCTTGAGTTTGAGAAACGGTAAGAGCACCAGTATTGTACTGTACAGGAATTGGCTTGAAACTAAGCAAATAAATGTAAAATTAAAAACAATGTATTGATAAGAAATAACAAGAAAAATCTATGGGGCTCGTGAATTTCTTGACGTCTAGTTTTGCTTATTAATTAATGAGTAAGAGGACAGATATATTTTTGTTCCTACATATAGCAAGTAGGAAATCTCATTTAAATTTTGTCGAGGGGTTTGAGGCAAGGTCCCTTGCCCTTGTATTTGTATTGCGTTTAAGTGGAAACTTCTTGATAAAATAATACCTACAGTTTATTCTATATTAACTTAATACAAAGCGATTTTAAACATCTTGATTAGAATTAGGTTCAAGACCTAAACAATGATTATCGAATACAATAACATGTATAGTACAATAATTCATTCTTACCTTTCCATTCATGTGTCTGCTAGACATCGACGAACGCAAAGAACTCATTGTATTTTTGGAAAGTCAGAGTTTTGAGGTCAGCTATTAATTATCGACAAATTTCCGATTATTATCAATTTAATCACAAGACGTTCGAAGACTAATCGAAACAAATGATATGTCTATATAACTTATTAACAACGAGTTTATAAAAAACTACTCTTTAAGAAAATATATCACAAACTTTTTAGGTACTTATTATTATGATTATGTGTAACGAAAAACGAAATTTAGTTTGGATTTTAGTTCGTCAATTCGCGGTTATAAAAAAAAAGCGCAAAAATTTGAAGAAAGTGAATGAAAGAAAGTAAGGGAGAGCGCGCAAATTTATTTGGTAGGAACGCAATCAAATTTTTCGCCCCTTCTAGAAATTCTTAAGTTAAACGACGATTTAAGTTAACTATGTTTTGATTTCTTGGTGTACTAAATACTGGTTGGAAAGCGACCGGCGTGTAGCGCGGGTCCGGGAAGACTGCAGTAACGGAATATGAACCCCGGACCCCTAGTATCGATCAACGAGGTTCGCGCCAAGACGCGCGCAAACTCTTCGTTCATTAAATCGCAGGTGCCTGTGCCTACCCTTACCTAACGCAATGCTAATTATTGCCCCTGTTACACGATCGTAGGCGGACACGGCTTCCTCTCGTGCCATAATAGAATTCATTAAAAGGCTTACTCCGATCTCGCTACGAACCAGTCACGAATGTACACATACAGCGCGTGTTTTAAAACGCGACAAAGCCTCGATTGAAACGCCAGATTACGACATTATAGCACAAAATCACGTAACGCAGAAGCTTAACAAGTAAAATGCTTTGGCTTTTCATATCGCACGAAATAAGTATTACACGAATAAATACTGAAATTTCAGACTAGTCATAATTTACTTAGCACGTGAATCGTGATTGAGGTCACTCAAACTTTATTCACCAAGATTAAATTCCACAAAGACAATTCGAAAACTACGTGACCTAACAAAGAAAATGCAATTTCGCTTGCTTCAGTCAAACCGGTTTATTGATAGACGAACGAATGGAAAACTCAAAGCAGCTGCAATTTTGGGGGCTCACACGTTGCTTAGAGATCAACAAATAATGTCACGATGTCTGATGACAACAAACATCAAGAAACGTAAGGCAATGTCATATAGGCAGATACGTGTGAAACTTCACGTTGACATTTACGTAACAATGCAACGATGACGATCGTCAAAAACAAACAAAATTATGGCCGCCAACAAATAGGCCGCTAATTGGTCAACAAATAGAATCGCAACCTAATTTTGGTCGCTAAGACAATGACCGGAGCAAATACAAAATCTGCCCCTTGATAAATGAGATTAAGCTCTGCTGACCGTTGATTCGACTATGCACGCAGATTTAAGTAACCCCCACCACGAAACTGCCCCATAAAAGCGAGTCGCAAGCCGCTTCAGCTCAGTGTCTTCTTGTGCAGCATTTTGTCGAGAACACTCAACTGCCTTGGCGCTGACCAGCGAGCTCTCGTGCAATACACACTGCTTGAGCGTCGGTCGACCCTCGTGCAACACTACTCCGTCTTAGCGCTGATCAGCTCTTCCACATCATTGCCTGCGCAGCATTTTGTCGAGCAATCATCTACATCGTTGAAGCCAGTTGTTGAAGAGAAGAAGTAAGATGCATCAGAGGAATCGAGACGTCTTGAAGGAGTTCCTACCTCGGACTCGTCTTCTGGAATCAATAACTCCGCTAACAGCGACATCGCCCTCCTAAACGATAACCAGCAAGGAGAGTAGACCGCCGAGCACATCGTTAAATATATTATTTTATTGTTCGTCAGTTTATTTTCAAACTTAAATTTGCATTTCGTATTTATTAAAGTTCCTGTTGTGTTAATAAAACTATCTGCGAACACGCTACACAACAATTACTTTAAAATTAGGTAGAAGCGTCTGTTTGGATGGAATCAAATCTGACGAATCGAATTCGAACCACAATTTATGGATTTACCGCAGCAGTTATCTCAGAATTAGATGAAAACATCTTATCTTCTTGTGCAGCATTTTGTCGAGAACATTCAACTGTCTTGCCGCGAACCAGCTCTCGTGCAATACACATACTGCCTGGACATTGACCGATCCTCGTGCAATACTACTCCGCTTTGGCGCTGATCAGTCCTTTTGCAATACACATCCTCGTGCAGCACCCATATCCTTGGCCACGCAGCATTTTGTCGAGCAATCATCTACACAACGTCGTTGAAGCCAGTTGTTGAAGAGAAGAAATAAGGTACATTGGAGGAATCGAGACATCCTGAAGGAGTTCCTTCGTCAGACTCGTCTTCTGGAATCAGTAACTCCGCTACCAGACATCGCCTTCCAAGATCCTAGACGATAACCAGCAAGGAGAGCAGACTGTTGAACACATCGTTAAATATATAATTTTATTGTTCATCTGTTTGTTTTCAATACTTAAATTTGCATTTCGTATTTGTTAAAGTTCATGTTTTGTTAATAAAAACTATCTACGAATACCTAAACAATAATAACTTCAAACCATATAAAACCGTCTGTTTGGAAACAGATGGATGGAATCAAATCTGACGAATTGAATTCGAACCACAATTCATGGATTTACAGTTAACTCAAAATGAGATGAAAACGTCTTATCTTGTCTTCTTGTGCACCATTTTGTCGAGAGCACTCAAGTGCCTTGCTGAGCAACCCACGCGCAATGCACACACTGCCTGGGCGTTGATCAGCCCTCGTGTCTTGGCCGGTAATCTCGTACAGCACCCATACCACTTGCTTCGCAGCATTTTGTCGAGCAATCACCCACACTTCACACACTCCAAGTTATTGAAGTGAGTTGTGCTGAAGAGAAGCGAAATACATCGCAGGAATCGAGAAGGAATTCCTTCATCATATTCGTCTTCCGGCATCGGTAACTTCGCTATCAGCAACATCATTTGTATTTTATATTTGCTAAACTTCACGTTGCGTTAATAAAAACCATCAACGGTACACAACAATTACTTTAAAACTAGATAAAACTATCTGTTTCGAAACAGATGAATGGAATCAATTCATGGATTTACAGCAGCAGCAGAAGTTATCTCAAAATCAGATGAAAACGTCTTATCTTTATTTACTTAATCCTAAAAGCTTACTGCGTTTCGCCGTAAGGATATTGAAGAGTCGAGTTTGTAGATTCTCTTTTCCTGTCTCTTCTATATTTTTCTATCTTCTGCCAGATGATATACCTCTTGCCAACTCACACCTTCGACTTTCAGCTGCGTCTTTCCTTTGCTACCTTGGTCTCTCTCTCGTTCAATTTCCTAACTCTTTCGCCTCAAAGGCTCCTTCTAATCACGTGTCTAATCCACCGTAGCTGATTGTGCTGCATAGCTCTTTCGATTGATATAAATTTAACTGTTCTCTCTTTTGATTTTACCTTAAGAACCTCATTTCTGTGCTATTACGTCTACTTGGTTGCCTTTTCGTTTGCGTCCATGATTTACATGATCCACAACTCTTATCACTTCAGCTTTCATATGTTTCGTTCTTTTTGTAGTTGAGGAAATTATTTTTAAATGCGTTAAATAGTATTCTCGTCAATCGGTTATTTCTAATGTTCCTTTTAATCCTTTTTTCCCTCCTGATCTTTTAATTTTCCCCCTCTCGCGTTCTTACTTGTTTCAAAACCTCTCGATTCACTTTTATAATATGTTTTCCTCCTGGCTTTCCTATTAACATAGTTTTTGTAGCTTTTGAATTATTTATTCTCCTAATCTCCTTCTTAAGTTCTTAACTATTAACTTTAACATTCTCGTAGTTTTTTTTACCGTTGCACCTGTTACAGCCTAACACAGTTCAGTCACGTTTATTCCAGAATCCGATATTTCTTTAATTTTGTTCTGTAGTCCTTAATGTCTTCGTCCAGTATTAAGTTAAATAAGAGTGGGCTCCTGTTCCAAACCCATCATTTTCCAAAAGGAAGGCCGCGTAACTCCTGGAAGGAAGAAGCTGCGAGGAGTCGGGTAGAATGAAGTACGAGTACCTGGACTGGAACGAGGTAGAAAGGAAAACGCTATAGAAAAGGATAAGATACAACTCCATTATCGCCTTCATCGTAAAAAGGTGTAGGCTTAAGTAAGTTATTTCAAAAACAAAAATGAAAATATCTTACCACTGAACTATTTCTTTAAATTCAGAAAGAAATGGAAATTGTAAGCTATCAAAACTGGCAAATAGGAAGGACTCTTCTTGGTCGTTTGTGGTTTGAAAGCCTGCGGCTTCTTGGTCGCTTCTTTGGCTGTCGACGGCACCTTGGTCTTGGAAGACACAGCGGAGGGTTTGCTTTTGGCACTCGATTTCGTTAGTTTTCCCGACGATAGAAACTTCATCAAACCATCATGTAAGTCCAAACTCACAAGCGGACTCCTTTTCATTCATAAATTGATTAGTTTAACATCTTCTATCAGCCACATTATTTAGAAAATCACCATCAAAATAAAGTATAGTTAATACTTCATTAAATTTCGTAGAATTAGTACAAATTTTTTCAAGCGACCCTCGTAACAAAGTAAAGGTATATAAATTTCAAATTCATCTGCAGTTTCATGTAAATATCGTATGCGTTGTACATACATCCGGGTACTGTTCTACCCTTCATCCCTTTTATCCGACATGATATATGTGTGTAACATGCAAGGATGTATTTCACCATGCATCACTTGTTGCGTTTTTTTTCTGCAGTTTTCATTAGCTCTCTACAAATAACGTTTCCTAGTAAAAACCCCGGCAGAGTTCTAAAACAGGAATGTGTAGCTGACGTTAACAACTAACACGAACCTGAAATTGGCAAAAGTAGGTAATTTATGACTTCCGTTTGATAGTTATTCAAACTTGGGCTACTGAAAAACTATTATAAATGCAATTTAGAAGGGTGTGTAGAAGGTTTAAATAAAACAGTAGCTTAAAACAAATACCATCTTGTTGTAATAAAGCTCTTCATTTGCGGTATCAAAAAGGGATTCCAGAAGAAATAACGTCGTGTTATATCTCATCGTGCGTTATATATGACATCAATAAAGCTTACGGCTGTCCACCCTCGCTAGTCTCTCCTAAGGTCCGAAACAAATAGGGGTATACAGTAAGCAGGACATTCTGCAGCGTCTGCGATAAATATTTCCGAATTGGAATAATAAAAAAGGATAAGAAGCTCGACTTCCTTGACTGAAACAAATTACTACCTGTAACACTATGTGGAGAAATCAATAAATAGGCTACGTGTTGCGCCTACATATTAATATTCCCCTTTAATGCGAAATCAATAAATACGGTTGCATCTGCATGTTGTTACAAGCATTACCAACCGTTACTAATTGAAATATAATCTTGTATGTACTTATTCTAATAACCAAAGCGTGTTGAAAAGAAAATATTTATATACTGAAAAGAGTGCTTGCGCTTATCCTATCGGATATAGCAATTACACGCAATTGCACCAATTATATGCAAATTTTATGTGACTTGGAAATGTATTTGCGATTTTTATTGCGTTCTGTAAGATCGAATTTAAGATCTGCATTTGCGTTTAGCTTATCTCGTCTATAACGTGGTCATAAAGCTGTAATTTCAAGTAGTTAAAGAATGGCGTGAGTATTAATCACGTATGTAGGTAGTTTAGTTTAAAGGGTAAAGATTTTAACAAGTTCAACACCGCAATTATTTATATGCATTAATTCGTGCAGTGAACGAAATGAATACTAATGAACCGATCAAAATAATCGATTCAACGTACTTTTATTACAAGCAATTTTTCTTTCAGGAATTTCGAAGCAGCTTACGAAAGCTACCGCAGTAAATTTAAAATATAGGGCAAGAAGGTATTAATTATTTAATTAAACAACCCCCGCAAGTATTTTGCTTTCCGGTTCCTTTATAACGATTTTCACGAAATCGCCGAGCGAACCCAAAACGTAATTCAAGCAAATAAATCCTTTTAAGCAAACGTCAAAATTTAATTAATTAATAATATTTTAGAGTACGGCCATTCGGAAACGAAGACAATAATAATTTCCCCGTCCTAAATCAAATACGGAGGGGGGGGGGTTCACGGATTTACTGACAAAGCACGCGCAATTCCTTTACTCTTAGAGTTATATACGTTGAAACTTAGTTTACGGTCCAAACTAAATTATATTTACACAGACTTCGAAAAATTCCTGTCTTTTCTATTTACTCAGACAAAATTTTAAGTTTCTTACAAATTACGAAATTGTTCCCAACTTTAAACTGAGGCCAGTCCATTCTTTCTAGACAAATACGATAAAGTAATGCAATTTAGATATTTACAGCCATCAAGCTGTAAACGCAGAGCCTCGATCATAAACTGCGAAGTATTTAATTAGGCGATTGTAACTTAAAAGCGTGAGCGTGGGGATATAATACGATCGCCTATAATGTGTTCACTTAAAGAATGGTAATTACAAGAAAATTCCTTATTTCATGAGTCCAGCGTCTTATTCTTATAAGCAAAGCATGTATCTATTGTTTAGAATAGTTTTTATCTATTAAGGTTACGGAATTTCAATTCTCTCTTTCAAATTTCAAGGGGTTGTTAAAGACACCTTAGGTTTGAAACGTAACACTTTCTTTTTTTATAATTTCAAGGAGATGCCCTCTAACAACTGCAGAGCTTCTGGAGAGAATTGAAAACTTAGGTGAAAATGATATAGTGACTAATAACACCTCCAGACGATTTCGGCAACAACATAGATTGGGATTCTGGAGGCGAGGAATGTAATAACGCAGACAATTTGAATCACAGACAGCTTGCAGCAGAGGCAGAAATTTATTTTGAAAACAACTTCAATGTTGAAGAAGAGGCATATTCTGATGACGAAGAAGACAATATTCCACTAAATTAGTTACTAAGAATGACTCAGAGCCGCGAAACAAGTA
Organism: Serrognathus titanus; assembly: GCA_039766575.1. Classification (NCBI taxonomy): domain Eukaryota; kingdom Metazoa; phylum Arthropoda; class Insecta; order Coleoptera; family Lucanidae; genus Serrognathus; species Serrognathus titanus. Next base: position 7,202,713 of record CM077911.1, read on the forward strand.
TTCACAAGTGCGGTGGAAAAAGGTCTTCAAAAACCATCTGAAGAATATCTCTCTCCGTTTATTTCCCCTCTTACAATAAGCAAGAAAAGTAATCCTCTTGATTTTTTGAATCATAGTAACTCCAGAAATAGTTAAAGGTATAATCAAATACACTTGCCTCGAGTTAAAAGTAAAATTAATTTTGAAGCATCTACGGACGAAACGTACGTGTTTATTGGAATGTTGTTGCTCAGTGGATACGTGCCGCTTTCCAGAAGGAGAATGGACTGGGAAAATAAAGAAATTGTGTCTGAATCCATGACAAGAAACCGGTTCGAGGAAATATTTAGTGTTCTCCACGTTACCGATAATGACAATCTTCCTAGAAATGACAACTTGGGAAAATTTGCCCACTGATGAATGTGCTAAATAAACAGTTCCTAAAATTTGCGCCCATTGAACCCAATGTATCTGCAGATGAATCCATGGTGGCATATTATGGCCTCCATGGATGTAAACAATTCATTAAATCTAAGCCTATCAGCTTTGGTTACAAGGCACTAAAAGTGGGTTATTTGATATATAGATACCAAGGGCGGAAAGACAACACTAATAGGGGAGTTTTAGGTCTTAGTGAATCTGTAGTCTTCAACTTGGCAGAAATTATGGGGCATCATTATCCAGGTCAAAAATTGTCATACTATTTTGTTATATTTTTTTTACTTTAGTAAAACTTATTCGCTCTCTTGGAGCAAAACATTACGGAGCAACAGGTACAGTTAGCGAGATACTGGTGTTTCAGTGATGATGCAATAAACTTCGGGACTTGGAACAAAATATTTTAAAACAATTTCGCAATCGTAGCAACTTGAAATTTGGAGTCGATGTTTTTAAAATACCGTAGTGATTTAAATCTCCGTGTCCGTCAAACAAAACGAGCGACTTAAATTTATTTATGAATGGCACACGGCTGCAAGAAGGCAATAAATCTATCGTAAGCGAAAGAATTTATGAGAGGCTTTTAATTCTGTCCTTGACCGCAAGACGTGTTTATTAGTGTGCATTTTCGTCGCACTGACATTTATGCAAACCGTAATTACATCAAAGCAGGCGAATTACGAAAACGACAATTACCTTACAACATGTGTTCAAATATGCCTCCTTCTAGTTGAACACATAAAGCCATCCGCCGTTCCAACGCATGCCACACATTGCGTTCCTTGTTATGCTCAGTAGCTTCAATAATTCGGCCTCGAAGTTCTTGTGCAGTGCCCACGGGCTGATTATAAACGAGTTCCTTTATGTAACCTCATACAATCAAGAGAATTCATGCAAGGAGAGCGCGGTGGCCATGCTACAGGACCACCACGGCCAATCCACCGGTGAGGGAAAAGCTCATCTAGGTATCCTCGAACGACGGCACTAAAATGTGGTGGCGCCCCATCGTGCATGAACCACATGTGCTTCTAATGGCTAGCGGTACATCTTCCAGCAATGTTGGCAAATCGTTTTGCAAAAATGCGAGGTATGCATCGCCATTCATACGATCAGGTAAAAGTAATGGTCCTATTAAATGGTTACCAATCACTCCTCTCCACACATTAATTGTAAAACGGCGTTGAAAATTGTGTCTCCTGGCTACATGCGGGTTTTCAGTGGCTCAGTAGTGGTAATTATGAAAATTCACTACCCCATTGCGTGTAAAAAGTGCCTCATCCGTAAAAAGAATTCGACGCATGAAATTGTTATCATTAATGTGGACTTTCTGCAGCCCGTTACAAAATTGCACTCTAGCGACTCCAAAGTTTCATGCTTTGGAGACGCTAGAGTGGTTGGTAGTGGTACGGATAAAGCTGTTGCTTCCTCCATATACGCCACACTGTTGCATTTGCAAGTCCTGCACGTCGAGCAGCGTCCCGTGTGCTTATGTTGGGGGCATTCTCAATCAGATTGAGAAGCTTTTCTTCACGTTTGCAACGTGAGGTGGCCGCACCGCGTCCCTGACTCCTTGTTTAGGTAAAAGAGAGCCTGCATCGCATAGTCGCTGAGCTACCCTGATAAACGCATGATAATGCGGATGTCGTTCACGATTAGGAAACCGTTCCGCGTACAGACGTGCTGCCAATCGCGCGTTTCCCCGATATTCCCCGTATAACAAATGTATATCTGCGTAATTCTCGAAACGTGAAATCGCTCATCGCAAACACACCAACACATACACAAACACACTTACATACACTAATAAACTTAAAAATGAAAGGTGAATACTATGCCAAATTAACGGAAATTATGCTTCGCTCCTTACTACAACGTTAATAAGAAGAGACTAAATGTATTTGATCTGAGGCGCGACATTTTATGGGGCAACTAAGCAATAAACCGATTCTTTGAACGAGGGTTAAGACAGGTTTTAAGAATTCTGTTCGTCTTCATCGATTGTACGTTTTAAAAATATACGTTTCTCCTCTCCCTTCGTTTTTCTCAAAATTTATTCGATTAAAAATAAATTACAGAAAACTTTTATTATTTTCACGATATGTAGATATCATACCGAGTTTAGTGCATCTTCATTGAAACACGCTGTATAATGGATAAATGACCTTTGAAGGTTAACAGCAGTTATGAAAAAAAGTGGAGAAGAGCAATTGATAGTGCAAGTAGCAAAAAAACTATATAATGGTTGGAAAGGTAATAATGTGGTCACAATACTGCCATGAACGCGGCTCCTGTGCCACCCGTTGGTGGTCGGTGGTACGTAGGCGGTAGGTCTACCAGGTAGGTTAATGAGTGATAAGGACAGTCGTGTGTGGACTGGGCGACCTGGTAGACCTCTGAACCAAGCTGGGGCGAATAAAGGGGTTAAAGTGAAACTGCCGTTTCCATTAGTATAACCCCTCAACTACCCCCACAGCGAACTGAAGGAGAAGGTAAGCCTAGCCCTTTCGCAACTCCACAAGATACCTTGAGCTAGCGAGTACTCTTCCGGGAGGGATACGACCTTCATTTAAGAAACCTCCCGAGGGTACGTAACAATACTTTCAAGTGGACACAGTATTCATCCTACACTTAAATGCCAAAGATATTCTGCCAAGGAAAGAAGGAGGAAATTCTGCAACCTGTTATAAGAATGTACAATAAATACATAAGTGGTGTGGATCAGTTAGACAATCATATTTCGAGCTACAGAATCACCTTTAGAGTTAAAAAAATATATATACCTCTCATCATTTGGTTGTTTGATATCACTACGATCAAAGCATGGATACTTGCAAGGTAGTATGGTGTTAAATTAAGTTAAAGAGTAATAGAAGTGAAAGCAAACGAGCCTCAATTATCCTTCCAGAAATTACAAGCGGAAGACATATTATTATTACGAATCAATTTAAGCGTAAACTTACCCCGTTAGACTTCTCCATATATGAGGTTTAATTAATAATTTGCAAGAGCTGATGGCAAGGATCACATTAAAATGCAACGAGATAACACGTCATGTAATTATATGCATTCAGCAAAATGGTGGCCACTTTCAACATTTGCTGTGACTTACTTTCGTTGGCTTTCTTCCCAACTGCAATCTCAACTTTGCATTCGTATCATCCCTTCGCAAGAAATCACATTTTGATGAATATTTTGATAAAAGAGTGTTACCTACACTTTGTATTTTTACATGGGTAATGCAAAGGTAATTAGATGAGAATCATTTTGTTCCACTCTGTATTTCTATTTATCTAAACATATTTCGCATATTGCCTAATAAATTTTAACCAACAAACACATAGGAGAAATTACCCAAAGTTATTCGAGATTAGGGCATATTAAAATAAACTTAAACTACGGAAAACTCGGGGATCGCGTTCCATATTCCGCTAGCTTAAAAGCAATTTGCATTCCCCTTACAGGATTTAATTCACAATTTGTAACCCATGTGGATCCTCGCGCAAACTGCGAAATATTTCTTCGCAAATGGGGGTAGCCAAGTACACATTTTCACTCATAACACGTATGAAAAAAAAACTACATTTTAATTAATCATTTCAATTTTCGTTTATGTAGCTTTTATGTATTGGTTTTGAATGGTAATTGTTTGTATTATGTTTGAATTAAAGCTGTGATTTATTGATTTAAATTAAATTTGGACATTAATCAGACACAGATCGGAAGGAGTGTATGAAGGGCCTTAACACAAATTAACTTTTTTTTATCATTCGTAAACTTCAAGCGACAAAATCATCATTATCCGGGCGTTCCTTAAATATTTCACTTCTTTACGATCTACATTCCCCTCAATTTATTCTTCGCAGTATTTACTCCCATTTCAAAGCGGCGAGAAGGAAGTGCAGTAAAATTTTACGGTTTTATTTATTAGAACTTTATGATAAAGTCAGTGCTCCACTTCAACCGGGAATAAACGCGAACGCGAAAGATTTTATGTAAAATATCCCCATCCCTCCTCGTCTTCTTTCATTTACTTCTTTAAGAATCGTTAACTGAATTGCGCTGAATGTGAAGATTTAATCAAGACAGGAATAATCTCTTGGGGCCACGGATTCAAGGCGTTCTGGTGTACAAGGTCTTTCCCTGCACAACCGATAATAAATATATCGGAAATTGCACTACCCACTCGAATACCAAGTTCGACAACAAATTCAGTGTAGAATTTACTTGCTCTCTGCTGCACTGAACATAAATAAATAGTTAGTGCGGTGGAACTTCGAGGTTGCTTGAAATTGAAATGTACTTTTTAAATCTGTGGCCAATAAAGAAAAATGAGTTGCTTTGTTTCATCAAATCTATCAGCGAAATACTTTTCGCATAATTTACATGGCGCGGCATTTAATATTTTTATATCTTATATTATCAGGTGGTACAAATTTATGTTGCCCGGAATTTATGAGGTTTGTTTGGCAAGCGTTTTAGATGTTAATCTGAAATTTTAATCTGAATATTTCAAAAATTATTTATATTCTGTGAAGAAATAAACACGTCACTGAAACTATTTTCGAATTTGGGCACGTAAGAAGTTTCAGTCTTGCTACCTTTTATTTTGAAAAAAAAAACTGATAAATTGTAAAGCGTTTGTACGACGAAAATGTTCACTTAGAAAACTTACATTTAAATGTTTTTTTTTTTAATATTTTGTCAATTTCTTTGAAAAGACGAGGATGAAATAAAATAAAAATAAAATGAAAATCGCTTTTTGGGGACAGATTATTACGGACAGACGATGTATGTAATATCAAATAGCTTCTGTATGCCCAAGGTACAAAGAAACTTCCAGAATAAAATATCAAATTCACCTAAAAGCTTCTAGAAAGTCATAGAATTCTCTGAAATATGTAAACATCTAATTTGAAAATAAATATATGCACACCACAATAAAACGCGTTTTACATGATAAAGGGTGCAATTTCTGCAGCAATTGCAACACCACGAATCAGTTTCATTCCGCTTGTCACCGTACATTCTTGGATAGACGAACAAAAAAATACTGACGAAAAAAGAGACTTCCTTGTAAGTTAAACAAACATTCGATAAAACGTTGCCAGCGTGACCTCGGATAAAAACGCCCACCTAAAAATAATGTAAGTTAACGAATTGCTTTTTCAAATGCCTGAGTCATGGTAATGAGACTGACCTTTCAAAGAATACCAGCTGCATATTGCATCATCAAACAATCGCCGAAGTGACTCATCAAAGAAACCTTGTGTAAGCATAAACAAACATGACTAAGAGTGGACGAATCTAGGAAAACCGCGATAACTCATAACTCATAGGGCAAGTGTGCAACTTGATTCCACATGCAGCATCGTGTTCGTAATTAAAATATCTGGTATGAAGAGGTTAGTACTGGAATGTCATGTGGTCGTACGCACAAGACATTCAGAAAACGTAAAGTCATCGGCAAAAGTGATAGAAATTCCATCTGTTCTGTTGCTTATTTTCATGTTTTCTTTCTTGGCTGTCGCCCGGTATAAAAAATAAAGGAGTCTTTGAGGATAGAAACAAATCTATCCTTTTCAAAACTTAAAAAATTAATGGAGAATAACATCTTTAAATTTATTGTTCGTTTCCTTATTTTTATAGGAGTTGTAAAAACACAGACATCCGCTTTTACTTTGAATAATTCTTCAGTTATATCTTGCAATTATTAATTTAGTTTATGCTCGGATTTAGTTTCAGTTGAAATCTGTTTCCGAAAGGTAATAAATTACAGAAGTAAAATGCGAAAACAACAAGAAATAAATCACCTTGTATTCATAAACAACTTCCCAAATACCGAATTACAGGAAGCGTTTAGCATTATGCCCAGAACTGCCGAATAAAAAATTAAAAGCTTTTTAATGTTGTTCCGAACTTGCCTAAATAAAGGAAGCGGTAAATTAACGACAACAAAAAAAAAACTGCGGGCAAAAATCACGAAACTTCTCTGTCTATTTTTAGGTGCGAAAATGACACCTAACCGAAAATCAATTTCTCGGCCGTAATTTATATCAGGTCTGCGACGGAATGGAGGAGCGTAGACGGAAAATATTTCGGAGGGAGCTTCGCTATCGTATAAATTTCAAATGAAAGTCGTTCCGTGATGGTAATTTCAATATCATTCCACTCGAACGCTGCGCCGCACTTATTATTCGATAATTTACGGAGCGCTCTAAAAGGAAATTACAAGGACTTATTTCCGTGGAGTCCTGTTTCGCTACGCTTCAACCTAAATTGGCTTCGTGTCGATGAAAAGTTACATCGGAATATTGCTTTTAATTAGTACAAGTTCATTACATGGTGATACAATGCGATTTTGCTTTAATCTGCTTTTGAATTCAAAAGCTGGAATATTCTCACAAATCTTTAATGGGAAGTAGCGCGAAAATAAGAGTGTACCAAAAAAATTGGAACATGGTTAATGACCATAAGAAAGGAAAACAAACTACAAGTAGGCGAGCGGAAAAATTTGAGGATTTATGTGGAATTAAAGTCGATGGAGAATAACGAAATAGAAAAGCTCTACAAAAAAAAACAAGTATTGTTCAAGTGGTGAGAAAGCAAAGAGGCAGATGGTTGGCACATATAGGGAAAATGTCCAACGAAAAATGTGGCTGCTGTGACCAAAGAAAGTGAACTGCTAATATGAGGAAGTTGAATTAAAGATAGAGCTACCTTCAGAGCAAATATTGAAGCTCAGATTTTACGAATTGGATATGAGAATTTAAAGAAACGAGCTAATAATTGCATCGAGATAAGGAAGAGCAAAATGTTCTGCATAAAATCAAATCATTGTCTTAAATTTACTTATTTTAAAAATATAATGTAGTTCATAGATTTAGGATTTATAATAACCGATTCGCACAGCTGTGCATTCCATTCGATACCAGTGACACCCGAACAATTTTTGTAGGAAGAAATATTCGTCATTTACGCCGTTATTGTTAATAGTGCACTCTTGAATATATAACTTTTTTTTTTCTTGTTTTCATGAGTACTATTTGTGATTTGTGATTTATGACAGTAATCCCGTAACGCGCTGTATTTGTCAATTTCTATTAAATAAATGGAAAAATTTTCTTTATGAAATAGTATTTAATTCAACAATTTATATAATATGTTTACATTTTGTCTATAGAATTAATTTACAAAATTTATGGTAACACATTTACTATTATTTGTGTCACACTATTTTCTTAAAAATGTGTAATACTTTACTGCAAACATTATTTTACAATCAAATGTAAATATTTTCTATTTATTGTCGATGTCTTCATTTTAATAACAATTTGTAGATATAAATTCTAAAATTGTGTTAGCAAATACCATTGTTTTTTTTCTCCGTGTTCACATATTGAATTAGGAAGTTAAATTGAAACTAAAATAGATTATCGGCAAATGTTGAAAGTTCAAGTTAACTCTTATAATGAATTTAATAATCCAGCCACTGACTGCACTTTTCGCTACAATAAACTCAATAGCGTCTCGTGCAGCAGATTCCAATTTAATATTTTAGTGCCGACATTGCTCCGTGTTGAATATTTAATCAGCAATTTGGAGAACAGTTTTATTAAATTAGGAACACGATGCGTTGAGCTTGTACAAAACTTTTCACTGTAAAAAGTAAAATCACAAAATCCACTAATGTAATTACAGTTTAATGTAACTATAATACCTATTATATGTTGCACATAATATACTAAAAGCAAATCTGAATAAATTACAAAAATCACATGGTTTTAAATTTAGAATAAGCTTGAACACACAAATGTAAATTCTGTTCATAAATCACAAATTTTCAGCTGCTGAAACTGATTTACACGTGCGTAAACAATACACACTTTAATGCCCCCACGTCAATATCACGAAAAGTGGAAAAACACATTTCGAAATAATTGAATAACGAGGGAAAGAGCTTCGCCCCAGTTCGCTATCATCAGCGCTTTTAAATATATATATATATATTTGGGTGAAAGCACTTAAATGTAAACGAGTGCTTTAATTACGATTTTATTAAAACATCAAAGAAGTGCGTGACATTTCCGTTGTACTTGGCAAAGAAGAGTAATTAATGTAATTTGTTTTATAGCTTTTGCGATTACTTTTTGGACATTTTACATTATACCGACATTAGAATAAGATAAACGTAATCAGTTAATTACATACCGTGAGGTCGAAAATTAGGAAACAGTAATTATATTAATTTATTTAATATATTTAATAATTTATTTCATTATAAGTTCTCATTTCATGCAGGTTGTATTTCAAGCGAATAATGTAATATTATACGTTCTTCTAAAGAGCAGTGAAATGCACCTGCTTGTCGCCTGCACCAAACAGCCCTTCAAAAACCAGACAAAGCGTTCTCCATTTTACAAATGAATTAAATGAGCAAACACAATCTTTTCGCGGCACGTCCGTTTCATGAAATCTCCCCTTTGCCGAAGACAATTCTTTTATTTTGCTCGAGTAAACTCAAACAAGAAGAGAGCGGCTCCATTCAAAAGGTTTACAACTTCGAAAGCAGAAAGAATTATTGCAGAAACGTAAATATTAAAATGCGGAATTAATCAACCGGACGAAATGAATCACATTATACAGAAATTGTTGATAGAGTAACAAAGGCATACAATGAAGAAAACATTTTTAATTTTTTATTTTCATCTATCTTATTTTATCTGTTTTTGTTTTAGCAATTTATTAATAAAAAGGAGTAGTTTTAAATGCCGTACGATATACTTTCTCGGAGGTATAAAATATGTACGCTTATTACATTCCAAATGCATTACCGTGGTCTTAAGAAGTATTTCCATAACCATTTTATTGTGAATCGAACGAATTCATTTGGAAAAGGGTACGTACAACATACACATATAAAAATCTGGAGTTAATTCTAATACTTTTTCAACATCTTTTCGGTGTTCCCTCGCGTCCATCCGTTTCTGGTGTTAAAATAAATGGAATTAGCAAGTTTAACTTTAAAAAGTGTTAATATTGTATAAATAAAATAACGTTAAAAATTTTTTTAACTGATTTCCACTTTATTTTTTAACACATGACAATTGTTTCGGTACACTGTACCTTCTTCAGATGTTTCAATTTATTAATTTCTAAACTTTCTAACAAATTTAATTTTTTACTCTTTGGCTGTACATGTAAAATTGTAAAATTATCGGTAAATATATGATTATTTTCTAATAGAATTTTACATGTACAGCCAAAGAATAAAAAATTAAATTTGTTAGAAAGTTTAGAAATTAATAAATTGAAACATACAGATAGATTGTTAAACGACCTATTAGATTTAAATAATTCACCGTTGCTTAATCCGTTCACAGAAAATAGGTCCCAAACACGTTCAGAATAGATTATATAATTTTAAGAAGAGCAGTTGTAGATATAAATTCTCTGTAAACTAATATTGCTTTAGTAGCAAGTACTCGACATCTGAAGAAGGTGTAGTGTACCGAAACAATTGTCATGTGTTAAAAAATAAAGTGGAAATCAGTTAAAAATTTTATGTTATTTTATTTATTATGTACGTTATTTTATTTATTTATGGATTTTCACCAAGTAACAGTCAACTCAATTAATTATGTTAATATTGTCTTCAAAAGTGACATTTTAATCCTTGCGGTAGTTATTTCTATCTTCTAAAGAGTTAATATTATTCAAGAAAAGAGAGACTTAACTTCAGAGGTAGTAGGTTGTATCCCTAAAGGAATTAGTATAATCCAGCAAGTGTCAAGCATTTCTATCTTTAAAGGAGTTAGTATTATCCACGAAATGAAAAAATCTTTACCGTTGAAGCAATCATTTGTATTTTAATCATTTTGTGTGCAAATAATTGAATTCCGAATTGCTATAGAATATGATCCTTATCAGAAGAAAGTAGAATAAGACTTTGCCAATATTCCCCCGTAAATAAAGCTTGTATCATCTATACTATGGTGTCATTTGTTATTATATACCTCTTGCGTGTATGATAGCTGTATATGTGTGTATACGTGTGTCTTAAGAAAGTCGTTACTTTAATTTCTCTTGAGGCATTTAAGGATTTTTTTTATTGAACGAATTGTTTTGAAACTTCGCAACTTACACATTGTTATTGGTAATATATAATTTTATTTAATCTGGCTTCTTAAGTGGTTGGCAAATTTGTTTTCATTTACTCTTTATTATTTTTAAATTTCCCTTTTATTGTGAACTGTAAGTGAATTGAAACTATGAACACAAATCATCTAAAATTTGCACATCTAAATATTAGGTCACTCTTGCCGAAGCTTAATGACATTGCTGAAATCATTATTATGCACAGTTATGATATCGTTGCAATTACAGAAACTTTTAGTTTTGTTCGAGCTGATACGACTTCTCGAGGAGTTGGTGTTGGGTTATATGTTCGCAACTCGCTGCATTTTTTTCCTGTTAAACAAAAACAATAATTTTTTTCCTTTAGGAAGGAATAATAGCATTGAACAGTTATGGATTTCGTTAAAATTATCGTATGGTTCCTTTATTGTTGGTCTTGCCTAAATGCCTATAGACCACCTAATGAAGATTATAAGGTCTTTATTGATACATTGGAAAACACGCTTATAACGTACAATTTATACTCTGACAATATTATATTACTTGGCGATTTGAACATCAACATGCTCAATTATGACAGTACCGTTACGAAATACCTTGATGCCATGCTCAAATCTTTGAACCTTTCACAAGCCCACGAGAATTACAGAATTATAAGGATCTTTATTGGACGTAATCAATGTCTCCGATTATTCTAGGGTACTTAATTCAGCAGTTGTTGGTGCTTTCATCTTTCGGATCATGACTTACAATTAGTTGAGTGTACTATGAATTTTATAAAACCTGAGACAACACCACTTTTCAAAACATCTAGAAATTACGTATGTAAACGTTTTGACTTTCAATTCAGATTTCATTAGTTTACCTTGGGATTACATAAACTTTATTTCTAATATCAGCGATCTCAATCCCTTTAAGCACTTATGGCATCAACTTCAAAGAGGCATTCGTCGTCGCCCGGATTTGTCAGAAACACTGCAAGATTTAAGAGCAGTACTTTACGAAGAATTTGAGGCAATACCTCAAAATTCATTGACACATTTGATTGATTGGAAGCCTCGACGTTTAAATGATGTCGTTCGAGCATACGTGTTATTAACCGTCACCAGTAATTTAACTAAAGACATTTCTTTTCAGTTTTCGAACTGCCGTTTTTGTTATTTTTTTCACATTAAACTTAATTTTGTTTAATGACGTCTTTTTCTCGAGTAATTTTCTTCCTGCACTTCGAGAGTCCTGGAAAAAGTCTTGCATAAGCAGATATCTGAATATGCAACTTCATTTAAAATATTATCTGTGTTACACACAGTCTGGATTTAGGAAAGTTTGCAGTTGTACCACAACTCTTTTTAATATTGTTGATGATATCTTGCGCACATTGGATGCTGGTTATTTGAGTGCCCTTGTGTTGTTAGATTTTAGTAAGGCGTTTGATGAGGTTCTTTTTTGCGATACTTAAAAATATTGGCTTCAGTCTGGATGTGAGCTCATTTAATTCAAAGTTACTTATCTGCACGAACGCCCACGCAAAATGTAAAACGCAATGAAGTCAGATTCAACCAGTTATCACCACCAAATGGTGTTAAATAAGAGTTGAGCTTATCCTTATTGGAGTAAAATTATTTCATCTTCTTTTTAATCGGGAAAAGATAACAATAACAATTTATCCCAAAATTTTTATGTGTGTAGCCATCGCCAGAAGTTAAAAACAGTGACATATATCTTGTCTAACGAAAGGAGTAATGAATCAACATGTACCAGGAGTAATTTCCACCCCGAGATGGTATAATCGATATTTACGGTAACAAGCAGTTGCGAAAGTTTCTACTTTAAACATAGATACAAACTTAAACTGAATACAAACGAGAACATTACGCTGTAAACTTTAACAACTACGACCCGGCTAATCGTTTTCGAAGAAAATATTACCTAGAAAGTAAAGAAAAAAAAGACAAATTGTTTTCAGGCTAAAGTGAATGTTAATGAGTGTTAAAAATGAAATATTTAAGAGAAATCAAATATAAGTATAATGCAAACAAACAGAATAAATTTTCCGTGGTCAGTAAATCTCTCCTTTGTTCTCTATTCCAACAATACGGCTAAAACTTTTCCGGTCGAAGAAAGTTAGCAAGTTTACTTCTATGATAAGCAAACTAATGGCGCAGGTTTATAAAGACACTAAGGCAAAACTTATTAAGGAAAACTTTAACGAACAACTAACTTAATTTAGCGACAGTTAATTCAAAGAGTGAAAGTGCAGTTATTAGTTTCACAAGTAACAAAATAAATCCTTAATGAAACTAAATGAAATTATTCCCCTTAAGTAAGTAGATTAAAATTGGAATCAGAAACAAACTTGAAGAATTTTGAAGAAAAAAAAAATAAAGTGCATAACATTAATCGTTTTCTGTAAATGTAACCAGAAATACTTGCTGCAAACCTATTCATCGATTCCACTTTAATTATTTATTTTCAATTCCATTAAAAAATAACACCTTTCGAAGGTTTTAAAATTTACATAACGACTTCCACAAGTTTTTTTAAAATGTACCCTTGCTTGATGCTGTTCATAAAATATTTTTTTAAGACAGGCGTGAAAGGATTGAAAAACGTGATACTCTCCTCGCCGAGATAAAAAAAAAAACTCATAAAAAAGATATCAAATTCGCCACTCGTGCCAGGACTACATTCTCCCAATCTGTTGATTTTGAACTAACGTGACTTGGAAATACTTCCCGAAGGTGGAAGTTTTTCTCACTTCCAAATGTATCTCGTCAAGTCCTTAAATCATTCATGTCAGAGCTTTCGAAACAAGAATATGTAATATGTACATACTACAATCTTCATAAATTAAATACAAATAAATCCTAAATAGTATTATTTAGCGTTACACATTTAATTCATTTTAAAGATAACGTGATAAGGATATTTTTGTATCTAAATTTGTTTCCATCTTTTAATCTACATTCAAATAGAGGCTTTGTATTGCGCAGAATGTGTGTTGAGGGTTTGTTAACTTTTTGCGGTGCTGATAAAGCATTCGCATTGAGCTTTGTATGAATGTATAATTTTCAGTCAAGCGAAGTGAGCCTGGCATATTAAGATTTTACGGTTGAATACAGAGATGGGTTTCTCATTTTGGCAGAAATCAGAAATGTCAGGAGCTTTTATGCAATCATTTCGAATACCACTGGCATTGATCCTTACGTATAAACGATAAAATGCAAGTTCAAGTTACGTATAAGTTAACAAAAATTATTTACATTTTGTTTTACACAAAATATTTTATTATACATATAATTTTTTTTGGAATTACTTTACATTACATTATGGATAAAATGTTACCTGAAAAATTGTAATGATTAACAAATTTCGAGTTATTGTTATGTTTCTCCGATTAAAATGCGTTTCAAAATAAGTGTTAAAGAAAGGTGAAATAATTTTACTCCAACAAGGATAAGCTCACCTCCGGCTTAACACCATTTAGGAAACATATAATCCTTAATTCGTTAATTCAATAACCAGGAGATAAGTAACACTAAGTAGTAAAATATTCTAACTCTATTACTCCAAAAAAGAAAACGTGTTATCCTAAAAGTGTTAGTTTTTACTTATTTATTCTTCGTCTATTGTCGTCGGCTGATGTAGGAGGGAAGGGATTGATTGACATTCTCATTACAAGTTATGACTAGTATTTTATGCCTACCAACTGCGGTAAATGCTTGCTTTAGAATGGAACCGTCATTTTATTTGTGTATTAAATATAATAGCCACAAAAAGTGAGTAAAGAACAGTGATGTATAATAGCAAATGTCACAATGTAAGATACAAGCTTTATTTACCGGGGAATATTGGCAACGCCTTACAAAATAAGCATAATATTCTAGTCCAATAAGAAATTCAATTATTTCCACACAAAACAACAAGGGATAAAAGATACAATATTTAAAAAAAGGGCATTTCTCTCTTTGGATTAGTTAAAATACAAGTTAAAATACAAGTAACTGCCCCAACGGTAAAGATTCTTTCATTTTCTGGATAATACTAACTCCTTCAAGGATACAAATGCTTGACACTTTCTGGCCAATACTAATTCCTTTAGGACTACTAACTACTACAGTTCGTTCCATTTGGATATGCTTCTAAATCATAAAACCGTTGTGTTGAGAAGACACACGATTCATATTACCGGTCTCTTTCTGTATCACACAATTTCTATGCCGGACAGCCTTGCGTACCGCCTTAAGCTGTGTCTCTCATTTTATCTCTATTTAATACACGTACACTGCCGCTCATATTAGTTCGGAAACATAAAATTTCATAAATCTTTCTTGAAAAACCTTAATATTGTTTGCAGATGTAAATACAGATATAAATAATATTATGAAACAAATTTCTAATGCATTTCATAACCCGCAACTACAGAAATACCTTAATAAATTCTTTCTGAAAGAATGTGTAATTATAAGATGTTTTCGAGAAAAACTTATAACCCCCGAAATAAATTTATTTAAGGGATTAGAACGTTTGTAATGCGCATAAGATATTTACCGATCCCTCATGGTAGGGATGTCGCAACGTTTGAATACAGTATCTATCTTCAATTGTTTGACAAACGTGCGTGAGTGTGCATCAATCATATCCGAGCAAAACAACTGAAAAAAGCCAAGAAAGAAACATACGAGTGAAGAAAAGCGTGCACTTATAATTGCTTTTCATCAGGATGGCTATTCTGTGCGCCAAATTGCAGAAAAAACGCACGTGAATAAATCGACAGTCAGTGACATCATTCGGAGATTTCAACGTTCGGGTACGACACAGGTCAGTGTACGTTCAGGACGTTCCAGGATAACAACAGAAGCGATGATCAGCGTATAAAACTGTTAAGCGAACGAAATAGAAGACTAACAGCATCCGAAATTGCTGCAGAAATGAATCGCGAACGTGAAAATCAAATGTCTGTTAGTACGGTAAAACGGCGATTAAAAGCTGCAAATCTTCACGGCCGCATTGCTGTGCGAAAAAATCTGGAAATCTTCAGTGGGCACAAAGCCATCGAAACTGGACAACAGAAGACTTCAAACGCGTACTTTGGACGGACGAATCAAAGTTCGAAGTGTTTGGACAGGCAAGACGGGTTTTCGTGAGGAGGTCCAAGGAAAAAAAATGTTGCGAGATTGTATTGTACCGACCGTCAAACAAGAAAAGAGGTCTGTTCTCGTTTGGGGAAGTTTTTCCTACGACGGCGGGGAATTGAAGGTATCATACGGAAAGAAAATTATTTAGAAATATTGGAAGAAAACGCAATTCCATCAGGGTTGCGTTTAATAGGCGACAATTTTATTTTCATCCACGATAATGATCCTAAACCCACTGCCTTAATGTGCAAAACTTATAGAAATAAAGCCGAGGTTGATAATACTCTACAAATGATGGTATGACCACCCCAAAGCCCTGACTTGAACCCAATTGAGTTGTTGTGGGATAAGCTTGACAGACGAGTTCGAAAAGTGTCCCCTACATCCGCAGTATATACAAGAATGGACCAATATTGCACATGAAGTTCTCCACTAACTGGTGGCACGAATAATAATCAAGGGTTCCACTTCTTTATCTAACTGTTTTTCACGTTCCCACCACCTGAAAATCTCCTTGTCTACGTGATTTATTATCTTCTCCCATATTTTAGGTGTTACTGTAGTGTAGCCAATGTTTCTTTCCACATATTAAGTACATTTTCCTGACTATAACCGTCTCTGCCAATGTACCGATCATTAATTAATTTTTACAAATTTCCAAAATATTTTCTATGGGATTAAACTGACAATTATAGAGAGGCAAACGAAGAATAATGTGACCATTCTCTCGGGCTATTTTATCTACCAAATATTGTTTATTTTCGCGATGATATCTTACAAGTTGAAGCAGTTCGACTTTAAGACATTTTAAGTTAATTTTTTAATTATATTATTTATAAAGAAAAACTAATTTAGCAGCTTTTTCAGTCCCTAAGCGATTTCTAATTTTAGAATGAACTAAACCAAATGTTGAAAATATCCTTTCGACGGAGGCCGAAGAAGCTGCAGCCGATAATAATTGTTTGATAATCGGGAATAACTTATCAATAACCTCAATATTCCGTTGAGATTTCCACCATTCCATTGGATTTGTGCTTTTAAAAAATTTCTTCGTGAATCATTATTTCGACAAATGGCTCGGATTTAGGCAGAAATTTAATAATTAATGGTAGTAAACCAGTGTTGGGATATAAATCATTTGCAGCATTTAAAGCACAATTTTTTTCACTTTCTGTTAATGTGTGCTCCGTTTTCGTAGAGTCCAGAAGGAAAGCTAGCAAATGGTATGGAGTGATACTCTGTTCATAGCGATGTCTAAATTTTTGTATTTGGCTTAGAGTAAATTCAGTTTCCTCAAAATGTGATTCTAATATTTTTAATTGTTCTACGACGACTGATAGAATTGCATCATTTCTTTGAAGCTTATCAATTGCAACAGATATCGGATTCAGTATTGTTAAGAAATCTTCAGCTGTTCCTTTCAAATAAATATTCGAAATTTTCTGCCTTACTATACTGACGATTTCATTTTTATTTTCCTCGCTAATTTTAAAAAGTTTGGGCCATGCTTCAACAAAACCATGTAGCAGTCAGCAAGTGATTTCCAAATTACGTCACTAGGTAAAATGAGCTTTTTTCCTCCTTCTTTCGCGTATGTCGCTGAAGCAAAATGATTGTTTCGGAAATATTTTACAATGAACGTAACATGTTCCTTAATTTCACTAATTTCCAGGTCCTTACCTAACATGTTTAAGATGGAGCACAACCATATGTAATAATATTTAATTCTGTTGACTGTTTGATTTGATTTCTCATTGCATTCATGTTAGCAGTATTATCTGTTACAAAACTGCTTACTGCACAGCGATATTCAGTCTTTAGCATTTTAATTAAGTTTATTGCAAGTTCTGTTAAATTTGCAGACGTGTCTATTGTGTCTACTAAAAAGAAGGATCCATTTTCTGTAGTGATTATTGCACATATGATTGGTTCGTTATGGATCATCCATCCAATGACAGACAAACCGAATTTCTCGATAAATTTTTAAAACATTTACTTTTCTCTTCATTGTACACTTCATTTAGCAGTCGGTTAGACACATCATATCTAGAGGGTGGTATATATCCAGCCCGTGAAAGCGCAATAACTTTTTTTACTTCCGGTTTCTCAACACAATTTAAATTTCAATTTCAAGAAATTCAATAAGATAAAAATTCTTAATTGTTGTTTAGTGCTTTAGATTTAATTTGTCTATATAATAATTAAAATTAAATTGAAATAAATTCACTATCACTTTCTATACTAGTTTTTAACCGAGGTGGAGTAACATTCTTCCTGTCCGTTCATATTCCATGCGTCGGCCGGTCATGTCACAGTAGGGATTTGCGAATTTACATTTTATGATTTAGACGCATATCGAAATGGAACGAAATGTATCTCAGAAGTAAAGTCTCTCTCTTTTCCTGGATAACATTAACTCCTTAAATAATCGCAAGCATTAAAATGCCACTTTTGAAGACAACATTAAGGCTTTTTAAAGTGAAACGTCCTAACACCGTATATTTTAACACCAGAAACGGATGGACGCGAGGGAACACCGAAAAGGAGTTGAAAAAGTTATAGAATTAACTCGCGAGTTTTACGAGTGTAAATCAGAGAAACATTCTACTTATGTATTACTTATCTATTTAAATCACAATAATACACAATACATATAATAATTATACAGTAAAAGCAAACAAAAATGATATGTATAAGACACCATAAAAATAATGAAGTTGGTAAGTTCAAGTAAATTTCATTTTAAATTCGATTACTTTCAGCTGTAGATATAACTATCACCAAGGAGATTCAGTGCATAATAAAATGATGGATCACTCGATTTTCTTATTTACAAATACTCATAATAATACGTATACTTACCTCAAAAAATATTTTATTGTAGTATATCACAAAATCACTGTCTTTTTATGATTTTAAGGAGAACTTCCGGTTTCCAATCGCAACGTAAAATTAAATTTTGAAAAGGAAGAGAAATGAGAGCGAGAAATGTTAAGCAATATTTCATGAAATGCGTTCGTCCGAAACGAAGGAAAGAAAATTGAAAGGAAATAGATCTCTTAAGATACAGTTCAATTTGCGATGCCTTAATGGAAATAGAGATAGTCTGACAAATGGTTCGAAATAATAATCTTTCATCTGGAAGCAAAATGTAAAAAAAAAATTTAAGTAATTTAATCACTGTCAGAATATTGAATACATGCAGCGCATAACTGCAAAGTCGTTCTATGAAAGTTTTATTATTTGTTTTAACACTATTTTATAGCAAATTTGCAATTGCTTTATGTTTCATAATTAATAGACATATACAGAGTGATTCTTGAATAGACCCATAAAGAGACACTGATGAAAAAAGAGACTTTCCAGAACTGGGGGAGCAATTTATAATTAATTAAAAAATTACCCGAAATGCACGTTACGCCCACGCATAAGACGAGAACCTAAAGTTTGATTCTTTAAAAGAATAAAACTTGACCAGTTGTACGGCTGATGATGAATGCATCGTACAATTGCTATGAGATTAATTAAAATCAATTACGTTTTCAAACGTTTACAAAATTGAAATACTTCCATCGAACCAAACAATAATTTACGACAGGTAATTCAGTGACATTAAAAAATAACACATCGAACGCACGTATAGAACTTCGTTAGGCTTTATAAAAAATTGTGCTAATAATTCGTCTTTTGTAATTAGAGAATTTGTTTCTCATTGAGCGGCGCATAAAACAGAAATTATAACAATTAACAAACTAAATAGACTATGAATGAGTTTACTGATTACATTGTTTTAAATTCTGGGTGTCATCATCATTTCGGTATTATTAGCAAAGTCTATTATTATTCAAACATAAACAGAACAAACGGTATAAAGAGAACCGACTGATTAAAATGTAAAACGTAAAACTATAAAACACTTTTATGACTGCATTCATCAGCTGTTCTTTCTTAACCAGTGACGTATCATAATTTTAGGAATAATTTTTCATTTGTTATTTCTGGTAAACTAAAATGCATAAAATTTTTCCCAAGTTAATTAATGATGTCTTTCACCATTTTTTCCTTTGTCAGTCTATTCAAGAATCATCCTGTACATAACTGTAAAAGCAATAACCGTCTCAAAAGACGCGTATTAATCAATATTTAAAATTAAATACTGGCGCTTTTAATTGTTATAAACAATTGATTTCTACGCTTGCGTATCAGACCCAACTCACATGTTACTAAAAGAAACAACAACATAACCTCATTTTAAAACTGTATTATGATTGCGAAAACTAAAAAGCTATTCTATTTATTATCATCTTTAAGCACACGCAGTATACTAACATGTTGTCGTGTCTACATAATAATTTGCCAAATCTAATTCTAAATGTCAAAAGTGCACGCCCATGCAACCGCCAGAAAAACGTGAAAGCTGTGCTCAAAAATAACACAAACCGAAAGTCACACACATAACGGAAAATCTGCTATAAATTACCTGTTTAATAAGAGGTAGCAGGGTTTGCTCTATACTACGGGTCTTTATTTCTAAACAATCAAAATTTGATGTACCTACAGCTGCCATTTTCTACACACTACTATTTGTCCTTTTCCTACACGTGTTCATCCTCATATTGCCGTCTCTTGCGAAAATCACAATATATCAAAAATAAATGCCTGATAAGTAATATCAGCTGTTTAACGTCAGTTGTGCATAAAACGACATCTATGAACGTCCAGATTAAATAAATTACAGAAACCTGTACGAATTTGAAGAAAAATAATTAAAATTAATAAAAACACATTTAAGTAGGTATTCATTTATAGTTATACAATTATAAAGCTAAAATAAATTGAGTATCTGGTAATTTTTTTCCAAACATCAGTTTTCCTGCTTGCGGCATGTATATTCTCCTCATCACTTCTCTAACTTCATTAACACTAATAGGAGGTTGACCGCTATACACAACACTATAATTAGGATTAGTACCGCTAAACCTATGCTCACCATTGAACATGGCAGCTGTATAATACGATCCGCTTAAATTCCTTAAAGGGTCAATAGTACGTCGATTATCAAATCTAACTAACAAAGCATAATCCGTCAATTGCGCTACAGTCTCGTATGCATAATACGATAACACATCCAAAGCAGATACAGTAAAATTCACTTCCTTTTTTGGATCAACCCATAACCGCAATTTCTCCAAGTTGCGAACTTGAGACATTTCCTTGCTATTGAAGGAGACGCAACGCGCTTTAAAGAACTTCATGTACTCCTGCTCGTCTAGGGCAACCGATATGCGATCAGCACGTAACTGCCTCTCATATTTGACCTCGTCAAATTCCGTCAAGTCAGTCAATTCACCGGTCTCATCCAATCGCACGATGAACTCCAGCAATTCGCTTTTAGGAAGAGTAGCTAGGTCTACCATCGCGGATGACTCAGGTCTCTTTTTAAGCTCCTTGTAATGCAGATACTTCACAAACCTGCGCATTTTATACTTGTTCTTTCGCATCAGGAAGACCAGTTCTTCTCCTCGTAAGGTTTTGTTCTCGGTGCATTTTAGGGCTTCCTGGACGATCATTCGAAGCTGTGTCAAAACGATGGATTCGACTAACTGTATTGTTTCGGGATTAGGAGTGTGACTGTCACCGAATCCAAACATCATTTTCGAGATTTCATAGCAATAAGTTATTTTTTGTGGATCCATGATTATAACCTTACACTTTTGAAAGAAGACACAATAAACGTGAAACTAGCCCTATGTAACCTTAAACAGTGTTGCCACAGATACCATATGATTGTAATCGTATTCATCTTGGATTTTCATGTTTAAAATACGTTATTTTTTAATTAAACTTGGATTTGAAACGAAAATAATTTTACTCCTCATTGTTTATACTAGCGACATCTGTTATAATACAATTTAACAAGAAATTTCTTAAGGAAACCTTCTGTACATAAAAATAAATTAAGAACAGGAAATATAATATGAATTTAAAGTTATAGGTAATTATCAACAGTATTTCAGGATTATTGCTAGAATTAGAGCGGCTCGCGTTCTTAATTCCTTTCTAATGACTGCTCTATTCTTATGTTGGCGCCCTGAAAATTTGAAATTGGAGCGTGAATCTGACAGCTCGAAATAAATAAATCTACAGTTTTTTAAAACCATTCAAGGCACAGTAAAATGGTGGTTTTAACTTCTTTCACTTATCCAGATACGCCAATTCGATACGAGCAAAGAAATACCAGGGCCCTGCTTGATAAAGTGGATTTAGGTTTGGGAACTTTATACATCAGTGAGAGGTTAGGAATCTGCAAGACTAAAGACTTTTATTGTTATTATTAATTCTTCTCAGAGCGGTGAGCTGGAAGGAACAAGGAGATGATACGGAGAAAGGATTTGCTCTCTCATATCACCACATTAGTTTACATGCCACATCAACAGATCCTAACATCTATCCGAGGGAGTGCATTTACGTTATGATCGATACACACGTGACTATACCAGGTAAAGTATAAAACGTTCTCAGGAGAAGTACTTCTAATCATGTCATTACTTTTAGGCCAAAAAGTTGAGGAAAAGATGGAAGACAAATCAGATAGCGAAGATGAATCTGAGGCTGACTTGTCAGAATTAATTTTAGTGCCAGGAGATCCCAGTGCCCTAAATCCAATGTATGAGGCTTTAAAAGAGTGTCAGGTAAGAACATTGTGTTACTTATGAACGAATTAAGTACGAAAATTATTTTAGGCATTAAATCCCGATCCTGCAGATATGGATAGTGAGGAAGATGATGTTTATGAAGATGCAGATGAAGATTTGCAGGTCAGAGAATACGTACAGAATGATGGTGAAGATATTGGTGGTGGAGGAGACACAGGTAAATTGCTTTTTAACGTCACCATTCCATTTATAATGTGGAAGATATTGTTGGGTAACAACATAAAACTTCATCTCAATTTTCAACATAATTCTTTAAATAAGAGAACGACGTTTTAGGAAAATATGTGTTTTTATGTAAAGGATGACAACCCCAACCAATCAATAAAGAGAAAAGTCTAATTGGAGATGCAGTCACTAATAACAGCCTTATAGTGACTGCATCCAATTAACTTTTTTCTTATCTAAGATGTATTTTCAGCAATGGAAAGTTTGACTCAGCGCTTGGTTAATATAACGTACGATTATAATAACGGGGAACAAAATGATGAGGAATTTGAAGACGCTGATTAATTTAAGAAAAAAATACTGACTTTTTAGGATATGTAACAGTTTCCTTTGTAACTTTTATATTAATGTGTCATCACCATTTAGATTATATCATAATATTTAGAGCTTTTAGCATGTTCTCTTTGTAAGAGTAAATAATAAATAAATATTGCATTGCTTTAATCACAGTTTTATCACAACATAATAGTACCTTTTTAAATTACATTAAGGCTGAGTTGCACCAACATCATTGTTAACTAATCCTAGATTATATACAGGATTTTCAACGCTTTAATTTGAGATTAACTTTAATCAATGTTGGTACAACTGGACATAAGGCCCACTTGTTTAAAGGCAAGTTAACTTTGATTTTTGTGTTCACAATTGTTACTAGTAAACCGATAGTCAAAGTTAACTTGCCTTTATACAACTGGGCCTTATTTATAAACTTTTAGGTTGTGCAAATAAAACTCAGTTATTCCTTTTCCTTTTAATGTTTCTTAATTAATTTGTAATTACACGTGGATGCAAAGTATGATTTAACTTTTATTACAAAGAGTAACAATAGGATACAGTAACAACAACATTTATGTGCCATTTTAATCCTGGAAATATAAGTTTAATTAATTAATATACACAAAAAAGTCTTAACGAACACGTTTCGGTCCAAAAATCAAATCTGCATCGGGCGCACCCTTCGGGTGCTGATATTTTTTTCTCTCGCGATTCAAGTTTTGTGTAACCGGTCTCTGCTGCTGCTGCATCATTTCTTGATAATCTTCCTCTTCGAATCTCTCAGTTATATTTAAAGTGAGTCGCTTCACTCTTTGCTTCTCTTCTCTTTGAGCGAGTTCTTGGTCTCGAAGGTTTTGAGCAAGTTCAGAATTGATGTCGGCTTCGAATGTCTTGTACTGCTGCTTATTACCTTTTCGTACCATCAGTACAAAACCCATTGTATTGGATTCTTTTTCAGTAGTTTCCTTTAATTAATATTACATAATGATTTAATGTGAATAAACAAGGACTAAATACGTACTTGTAGTTGTTCATAAGTTTTTTTGTTTGATCTAAGTACCATAGGAACTGAAATATCGACATTGGATGGCTTGACGGATTCTCTGAGCCTTTCTTGAATATTTTCGGAAACCATTTTATCGAGAGCGTTGAGAAACTCGTCGTCTTCAGGACATTCTACTTTTCGAGGGCCACTTGGTATTGCTTCGGTTTCCGAGACGATTCCTTCTTCTTGTTCATTATCACTTAATTCATCCTCTACTTTAGGGAGAATCCAATTTATCATATGTGTGAATGTTATTAAGTGAGATGGACTTACCTTCATCATCAGAACCTTGATCAGCAGTTTCATCTTCAGTTGCATCATCAGTAATTGGACCAGTGATGCCTTCAGAAACTTCGTCATCGCCTTGTTCCTCATTATCAGTTTCTGCTATACTCTCCAGTATTCCCTCATTCTTATTTTCGTCGTCACCAACCAAACGATCTATGAAAAACAGCACTTCATTGCAACATTATATAATAATAATTATTACCTATTCCTAATTGTGTTCTTATGTTATTGATTTCTGTTTGGGTTTCTTCAAAACTCTGAGACAATTTTAGCTTGGGTCTTAAACTGTTAATTGTGTCTTTAAATAAATGTTCTACGGGGGGTGGAAATGCGTCGCCCCAAGCAGTACGCTTGAACCAGTAATAAGACTGCAAGAACATTAAATAATAATCCAAACGCCTTTTACTACTTCCACTGCTAAAGTACATTCCTGCAATGAAGGTTTCTTTTTAGCACAAATAATAAATATTTATATGAGAGCCTCACCACACGTGTCTAGTAAGACGCAAGCCAATCGTATTCTAAACAAATGATTTGGTGGATCGAGATGTGACGGATTGTTATGATCCATAGTCACACCAAATGTTATAAGAGAATACAAAACCTGGAATAAAGCGTAAAAAATCAAGAATTTGATTTCAGTTTGGGGCATACTTTAAAAATGTCTGCGCTTTCGACGATTCTGTAATTGTATAATTCACCGAGGTATTTCACTTGGGCGACCCTTCTTTGATTGAATTTAGAAAGGTTTACTTCCATACCTAACCGAATGTCTTCTAAAACACTGTCCACTACACGAGTCCCAACTTCTTCTTGATAACAGACTAAACCCGCCAGTAGATTTGCTAGACATCTACACCAAAATATTAAAATTACTAATTAGGAATTATTTTGTACAATTCGTTTTACCTTATGTTAAAATATTTCATATTATGAGCCCCGCTCACACATTTAATAGCATAGGCAGCGACCTCCTCATTGTTCCAATCTAACTTCCTCATCAGTCGTAGTATTTTATCAGTGTTATTCTTCTGCAGGTCCTGATAAAGCAACTTTCTGATGAACTGATGCATTACAGGACGTTCTTTTTTTGTAACTGCAACGAGATCTGGAGGATTTACGTAGTAATAAGCATTTTCGATTTGAGTGACGTATCGAGAGTCCAAAGCCATGACAGATTTCTTCCTCATCATCTGCTCTAGGTACACCTTCGTTCTTTGATGGGAATCCGTGTTGCAGAATAAGAATCGACCACAAACCTCCAGCAAGTTACAAGCCATTTCAATGTGGTGATGTGAGAAATCATGCAATAGAACTTTCAAGCAGTACAAGGCTTCTATTTTTGAATACAAGTTGAATTTAACAAGTTCTCCTATGTATCTGACAACTTTAATTTTCGATTCAATGTTGATTTGGTCCTTTTTACGGACGTGGTACTTAAAATCTTGCCGGAGCATTTGACACAGCTCGTTGCTCACTTCGGGTAGAGCCGGATGTAGAATAGCCACAAACCTGGCATAAAACGGTAACAAATCCAGGCGAGTGCGGTTGACTCCAAATAAAGTACGAACGAGTTTCTTACGATTGTGTTTGTTGTTTAAAGTGACGAGGAAATCGATTGCTGCGTTATCAATCATTTCTCGGTTTATGCAGTTCTGTAAGTTGTTGAGAAATGCTTCTAGTACTATTTTGTTGCTTATTGTGGTGGATGCAGTGTCTTCAGTTTCTTCTTCTATCACTGGTTCTTCTGATTTGCCTAACAAAAGAGATTCTTTCATTTTCTAGGTGAATACCAAACAGATCTATTTCATTCCTCACTTTTTGACTGTACTTTTTTAATCAATTGTTCAAGATTCACCACATAAAAGGTGCTTTTATAAGTTTGAACAGAAATTTGATGTAATTCAGGGTGGGAATGTAAAAATTAACTTTAATTTTTTCACCTGCATAAAAAACCATAAAGAAAAATTACAAACCATCATCTTCAAGATCTTCAGCCGGTATTTCTGAGTCTAAAGTTTCTTCTGTGACTGTATCTGTTGGTGGAGGAGGTGCTTGATTTTTTTGAATATACGACGTTGGTAAAAAAGCTTGCAATTCAGGCAACTCACAATAAAATCTCTGTGTTTCGACGTCACACCAAATATTCTCAGAATTGCTTACACTTGAGCATTCTTCAGGATCTGCCCCAGTTCCAGTAATTACCATGTTCTAAAAAAAATTAAATTTATACAAGTAGGAAACGCTAAATGTATAAATTGTTCTTACTTCCTCATCATTTACAACAATATTTGTTTTAAGTACGGGAATGTCTTCATCTAATAATTCTGCGAAGCTCTGCGTCGAACTTAATAATTTATCGTATGAAATTTGCAGAGATTCTAATTTGTCTTTACGCTCTTGACTCAATTCACCTTTTGTCTGCAGAATTCGATAATTCTGCTTTTCGAAATCTTGCATCTCATTGTGATCTTTAATCAGGTGCTTCGCCAACGAATTGTAATAATCTTTTAGCAATGATCTTACGTTCTGCTGTTTCTCGGGTGCCAGAAAGGTGCTCCTGTTTATTTGTGCGTTATATTTCTCAGATAATTCTCTGATTTTCCTGGGTATCAAACCAGCGTAGTCATCACCACAATGTCTACAAAAGCTCAGAATAATTGAAATGTTTAAATGTTCTTCTTTATCCATATTAATCAAAGTAGTTAAAACTCCACCCAGTAATGTAAAAGCGGTTTTCTTATTGAATAACCCTGCACTGACTAATTCCGCATAAAACCTCAAATCAACTCTGAGCTTGCTCGGGTTCGGTATTTTTTCCCCGACTCTAAAGGACAACGATTTCTGCCAGTTTTCAAATAGGTGTTGAGAAAAATCTGCATAAGTTTGATGAAGTACGCTGCACATTTTAACGGCCGCATAAACGTCCGTCATTTTTAGTTTAGTATCCACGATAGCCGCAGCAATCTCGGATATGTATTTAGACAAATTCAAACCAGACATCTCTTTTAGGTATGTATCAATTTGGTTTCCGCTGAAATTTTTAATTTTCTTAACGAAAGCGGTGTTTTTCTTTAAACTAGAATCGAGCTTAGAGAAGTAGGAATCATTCGGTCTGGTGTTTTGAGCGTTTTGATTGATGTTCCTCAGTTCTGATTTTGAGGTTAACCTTTCCTCCGCTTCTTGCATGTACGATTGTAAAATTGATTTCTCCTCTTCATTTTCGTCACTGGGACTACTTTCTTGTTCATTTGCGTTATTCTCGGCTACCTTTTCTGAAACCGTCATGATGAAAACTTTAATTTATTTCCTATTTTGACAAGTTGTGAGTAAATATAACCACGACATACATAATTGATCTAGTTAGTGTATTCATGCTTGCCAACACTTAAAAGTTTTAACCCTGCGTTTAGTCACCAGATGTGGTGATTTTCTATTGAAATTTCAGACAAATTTTAGTAAATTAATAAAATTTAGTTAAATTTAGTGATTTTTGTCACTAGATCTGGTGATTTTCTGTTGAGATTTCAGACAAATTTTAGTAAAAATATGTAATCTACAAGCCGACCATTTTTTCTATTCCTTTCGATTGTCAAAAAATAGATCGTCTTCTATTTGTGTTTTTGGCAAAAAGTGTCAACTCTAGTTTTCTTTTTTGTAACTTTAACGGTTTTTTAATACCGAGACCAGTGTTACCAAATCGTATGCGTTTAAGTAAAATATAGAAACATAATGGCCCGTATTCTGATCTTATGATCAAAGTCATCTTTAACTAAAATTGTAGTTAAAATAAACAAGAAACGTTATAGCTTTATGTCAATATAATGTGTAAGAGAGTGACAGACGAGCTTTGGCGTGTGAATTACACACGTTATTAGATTAATCATAGGTTGAGAATGCGAGCCTTAATACCGAGTGACTTTTAATGATTGAGGCAAATATAGTATGTTGGGAACACTGAGGAATTGGCAGTACTTGTTAAGTTCGTTAATTTTGCATAGTTGTGTAGTTATAGGTTAGAATTGATGTTTACAGTGATGACGAAGAATGTTCTAACAGATTATTATTATTCAGGAACTAAAATATTAGCTCCCTTTGCGTAAACAGCACTGTATCCTTTGAGATAAGTTATTGAAGGCATTATTAAAGTTTCAGGTGGTCCCTTATTTGCAATTCTTTGCTGCAATTCTTCCAAATTGTTTAATACGTGTTCTGAACACCACATTATTTAAATAAGGAAATAAGAAGTTCGCTAATAGATTACAGCAAATGTTCAAAATGTTGGCCTCCTTCACGTAAGCAGCACTGAATCCTTTGTGATAAATTATTGAATACATTAATCAACGTTTCAGGTCTGATATTTACAATTGCTTGCTCAATTGCGTGCTGTAATTCTTCCAAATTGTTAAGATGATTACGGAACACCACATTTTTTAAATGCGAAAATAAAAAGAAATCTAGGGTTGTCAAATCGGGTGATCTACTAGGCCACAAACCAGCACTAATTAAACGCCCTGGAAAAAACTCCTTTAAATAATTTATTGTGGTTCGTGCTGGGTGGACAGTGGCGGAATCTTGTTGAAAGTAGCCATTTGCTAATTCAATATCATCTAATTGGTTTATAAATGGTTCCAATATAAGTCTCTGATATCTGTGGGCATTAATTGTTTCCTGGAAGAATATTGGTCCAACAGTTCTTCTCCGAGACATTGCCACCCAAACACCAATTTTAAGTGGATGTAAAGGCATTTCAATCAAATTATGAGGATTATGTTCAGACCAAGTCCTGTAATTTTGTGAATTGATGAACCCAGAGAGATGAAACCAGGCTTCATCGGAGAAGAAAGTAATATCCTGTTGATCAATATTATTTAGCAAGTTATTGTTGTACCACTGACAAAATTGAATGCGTTGAAGAAAATCGGATGGGTGAAGTCGTTGAACCATCGAAAATTTGTACGGTCGGAAACGAAGGTGTTTTTTCAAGATCTTCCGAGTACATTCATAAGAAACTCCTAAATACAGGAAATTGAAATAAAAAAGCTTAAAAGAACCAAATTGATTGCTAATCCATACCTATTTGTTGAGATGCGCAACATATGGAAACATGAGGATTCTGTTGTACAATATCATTAACATTTTGTACAACATCGGGTGTTATTATAGTGGGGTGACCAGTGGATTTTCCTTTTCCTACATTACCAGTTTGCAAGAAACGAAAGACGAAACTCAATTTGTTGTTCAGGGTATATTTCAATAAATTCGTCATAGGCCTGCTGCTGTGAATAAATCCAATTACCATTGTCATTTTGCACTCCACTTCGAAAATAAGCCATTACTAAAAATGTATTTTGTTCTGTGCTCAAAACCATTTTGAGAATAAATTTAAAAATCTGATTTATTTAGTTTTTTTTGTTTGACAATTGACAATTTGAATTTGACAATTTAGTGACTAATCTAAATTTTGAATTTGAAAATCCAGTACACCAACATAAACATTGAAAAGTGTTGCCAATTTAATAAAATAATTTTCAATCATTAAAAGTCACTCGGTATATTCGACATTGTTTGATTTTTTCGGTATTTGTTTTTAGTGAATTATTCTCTGTTTGCAGTGACATTTTAGTGATTATTTAATTTAAATTTCAGACTTTTCGCAAGAGTCTACAGGCAATACTATTAGTACGTAGTCGCTTTACTTGTGTGATTAATCAGCAGTGCTACCAACCGCAAAAACAGAAATCCCTCAAGAGTTGTCAAGAAATCCCTTTTCAACAAAAAAAAATCCCTAAATTTGTGACTAGATTCAGAAATAAATTAAAAAAAACTAAAAGATTCATTAAAAAATACATCAACAACGAACAAAAGACGGTCGATTTTAGGTCGCAATTCAGTTAATTAATAATAGATTTAAAAAATTCAATTTGAAAAGAATGACGACAAACAAAAACAAACATAATAAAAATTCAAAAAATAAGCAAAAAAATACTATTACAACACAATTTAATGGGATAATAATGTTAAAAAAATGAAAAAACGAGGCGAAAGCAAAAGAAATAATAAAATTTAAAAAAATACGAAATAATACAATTTGAATAATAATAAAAACAAAGACAATCTATTTTACAACACGATTCAGTAAATTAATAAATTTTAAATAAATCTGGGAAAAAAGGTGACAAAACAACGAAAACAAATGCACACAATTAAAAATATATAACAATAATATTAAAAAAAATATGAAAACGACAATATATTTTAAAACATAATTCAGTAGATTTACAAATTCAAAAAAGAATCGATTTAAAACAAATAGTGACAAAACAAAGAATTATTTGCTTTCACGTTTTCAATAGATTATTAAAAATCACAATAGGTGGCGCTGTTAAATATTTCACACACAGTGTTGCCAATTCCTGGAAATTTTCTGGTTTTGTGGGAATTTTTATGCTTCAAATTCCTGGGAAAGAAGGAAGGAAATTGTCAATAGTTGGCAACCCTGCATACAAATGTAATTGGTTTCGTCCTTTACTGACGATAATATTGCTAATCAGCTAATTGCTTACGGCGGTCATGATTTGAGATGCGACTATTACGCAACACGATGGTCAAAATCCCGTTTAGGAAACACTTCGATTGAACTTGTTAAAACTTTGATGGTTCGTCCACCAACTAAACGCAAGCTGAGCATGCACTTCACGTGTATTACTGAACGCAGCCCAATTACAGAAAGTATCTTTTTTCAAAATTCCCTATGTCATTCAACAGTTTATTGATTTTTGCCAATTTAGTTGCTTTTACTAATTACATTCAGTGCACCTAAAATGAAAAGGAAACAAAATTGTATTAAATATAAGCGCAGTATAAGAAATCATCCATTTTCAACTTGAAAAAAAGACGAACACGTTAGGTTGGTACACCTGTTGTAGTTATGATTCTCGAAGGCTTTTACACGTGTTTAAAAGAGAATTTCATATGTGTTTGCATCGTACACGATGAATTACTTGGAATATGAGCGATACTAGTTGTAGATTACATGTATTTACGAAGGCCTTACCATGCTTGTAAGTATTTTTAGGTTAAATCAACTTTTGCATATGTAGCCTGTTGAATGCACGCTTGCAACGAATATACCTACTCTCTGGAATGCATTCTCTAATCTGGAATGCAATTGAAAATGATGATGTTCGTTGATGTTAAAAATGTGAAGAAAAATATTCTTGTGATGGAAAGCAGGGTCAGCGTGTTTTATGGAGTTTTAGTCTCTTTAAGTTAATGCTATTAAAAGCAAGCCCTTTGCATTTGACAACTTGTTATGTTCAAGTTGTTTGGTGTACATTATGGATGGTACATGTTTAGGTTCATCTAGATTTCATTGTATGGAGTATTTGTTATAATAATGCGTTTACATTCAAAAATGAATGCTCTTGTAAATGGATCTTCGTGAAATTTCAATCCCGTTCAGTAATCCCCTTTCCCCTTTCAATTTTTGAATTTTACGAACCGTTTGGATTGAAATGCATTCAGATCCAGAGCTGGCAAAAATTATTTGAATCAAGATTCAAATTTTTCAGCGAAAGAAAGCAGCTAATATGTTATAGTTGTGAACAGGCTCCCCCTTGGTCTCTTGATAATCAATATTTTTAGACCCAGTACACCACTAGAAGGCAGGAGCGCTTTGAATACTTTCATGAACTCTACAGCAAGGATACTATCACATAGTTAAAAAAATCAAACCAGAAATTCAAGCTTAAAAATTGAAATGTTGTGAAATACTGTAGTTTTACTTTAATGCTTTAAAAAAATATGGTTTTATATTTTTTATTCATACAATTCACTTAATTAAAAACCAATTAATTGTTTTAGAGTGAAGTTGATGTTGATCTTGAAGATCTTGAAGCTAGACTGTACAGTCAAGTTTACCATTTAAATTATGAAGAAAATCAACCATCTGATAATTCCTTGGAAAGAATAGAAAACTGTAACATACCAAATAACCAAAATGGACCAAGATACTACAAAATGGGCAATTTTGCTAACCAAAAGCAGCAAACCACAAATAGAACAAGCCCATTGGTTCCAACGACGATACACAGCTTTAATGCAGATCCACATTTAATACCTCAAGTTATTAACGTGATGAATCCAATTAACAATATAGTCGTGTTACCAGAAGCAACTCCTCATTTTCTCCGAACAAATGCATTACAACCATACATAAATAAAAACCTGGAAAAGTTCTTGAAACGGCAAAGCCTACGCCTAAAGAGATCTATGAGACGTAAAATGCAAAAGGAGCGCAGGCGTAACGGGAAATCAAATGAACCCCTTTCTCAACATACCACCTTTGGAATGAAACCTCCTCATATTGCCCAAAATTTGGAAAGTAATAAACCGTTTGAACCGGGAGAATGTAGCAACATTCCCACAGAAATCATCGATGAATCTGATAGTGACAACAGTTGCTGCATTGTGATAAAAGACGAACAAAGTTTTATAGTTTTAAGTTCGGATGAGTCCGTTGATGTTGACACACTAAAAAGTAAAAGGAAATCGAAAAATTTGGAAGCCAGCTCAAATAATCTCATCGAAAATAAAAATTGTGAAACAAGCAACAATAAGAAATTAAACGAGGTCGATGATGATGTTATATTCATTGAACCGAAGCCAGTTGAAGTCATTGAGATCGACATTGAACCCCCTCAAAGTGTAGTAAATTTAAATGCAAAATCTATAGCAGATGCTGACGCTTCAAGGCAACTACATGACACGGAAACATCATCGTCTAATTCCACAGGCAAAGCAAAAACGAAACCGAGGATGACCAGCAAGGAACGTCGGGAATTACTAAACACACCAGACTCAACGACTTCCAACGACTTTCTTGTTAATCCCTTGGATGCACCGCATACCAGATTTAACTTTGACTTGCACGACTCTGACTTCTCTAATTCTCAGATCTTTTTAAAGCCGAAAACTCATGCGGATGCTTATGAAACGGAAAGTAGTTGTAGCACGAGCGATATAAGCAGCACACCGATTAAAACCGCGTTGTTTAACGAAGTCGAATTTGAAACACCTGCCAGACAGCTTTTCGACGACACAAATTTGGAAGGCTTCGGAAATTACATAACACCAAACCGCAGCGGTATTCCTTCGATATTGATGACCGATTTCGAGCAGGTCAAAACAAGAGTCACAAAAACCAAACGTGGCGTGCACGTTGGTTCAGATTCAAGTTCCGAAAGTGAGTTGAATGGCAGTAAGGCGTTGTACCTTGATGCAAAGAAAGCCAAGCAGAGTCTGCCGAATTTGTGCCCGATTGAGTCAATTCACACACCGAAAGGTAAAGCGGGTAAAATAAAGAAGAAGAAGTCATCGAGTTTATTAAGTGATGATAGTCTTACGAAACAGACTGGTAGTAAAAGGAAATCTAATTTCGAAGTGAGTGATGATGAAGATAAAAATGAGGCACAGAAGAAGAGCAAAACTAAAAATGACCAGGAGTCACTTGGTGTTAGTGAGGATGGAGTTGTTGGTGCCAGGAAACCCAATCAAAGTGAGTCTAAAAGAAATAAGAATAGAAAAGATTTTAATGACAGTAATCATACCAAAGGAATTGCTGCTGAAAAAGATGTTACAGTAGCTAACAATGTTGAAGAAGGTGCATTGGCAATAGATATTGATGATCAGACTATTACTATCAATTCTGATGTTGACGAAGTTGAAATTATTGAAAATAAAGCGGAAAGTTCAGGCATCAAAGGGGCAGTCATTGAAAATACTTTGGAAAATATGGTCGCATCGAATTTTATAATCCTGGATGAAACCGCTGATGAGGAAGACAGCAGCGATGTGTCGTCGTTTTCTTCAATTGAAGGAAATTTTTTGGATTTTGAAGAACCTGAGGATGACTTAACTTTAGCAAATTGTCAATCTGGTACTCAACATCCGATGCAGAGCGATGTACCTAAGGCACGGACAACATTTAGTGATTATTGGAATGCCGATTCAGAGAAGTTCCACGGTCGCAGTTGGGGCTTAGAGGACTTTAGCGTAGAAGAAGCTCAGAAATCCATGTCAGGTTAGAACTTCTTTTATAAATTTATAATTAAATGCTGAGTACTACTGAGTACGTCAACGTATCATATTTAGCTGAAATATTTTTATTATTCTTATTATTGCATTACTGTATTAAATCAGATGTGTATAACATAAACTGATTTTGTTAGATGACCCCGACTTATGGAAGATAGTTGACCGCGATCGTGTTTTTGTTAGATTGAACGTTCCAAGGGGTCAACGATGCCGGAGGTGCAGAGAAATAGGACACGTTGCATACAAATGCAAGAACCAACCAGTCATTCCAAGCTGCACTCTCTGCGGAACAAAAGGTCACGTTGAAGCTCGCTGTCCCAACGCAGCATGCACGACGGTATATTAAATTTATAATATCACACGTCTCTCTCAAATTCAATTGAATTTACTTTACAGTGCGGCACTCTGGGAAGTTACACTACTTATTGCAGTAATTGTGCATATTGGGAAAGCGTCCAGTGTAAGATTTGTAAGGTTTTCGGGCATTTCGATTGGGCTTGCCCAGATTTATGGAGGCGATATCACCTTACTGTAAGTAAAGTTATTTTTGTGCACGGAGAAGAGATTGTTTTATATGATGATATATTCTAGACAAAACCAGGCCCCATTGTTATGCCTGAGAAGTCACGAGGCAAATTATTTCAAAATAAGTGGTGTTGCAGCTGTGCCAAATTTGGTCATTATGAACAGAGTTGCAGATATGCTAATCGAACACATTTCGTCACAGTTTCAGAAATCAAAGAGTACTTTGACGTTTATAATTTTCCAAAAAGTCAACCAACTATTACGCTGAGTGAAAGCATACAAGAAAATAATCAAGAAGAAGAAAGTTCCATTCAACTACCACACAATGAAATACAAATGCCACAAAGGGATGTTATTGTGGTAGATGAAACCGATGATACTAGCCAAAGCAAAGTAATATACCCCCCAGAACATATGATACCTTCATATTTCCAACAGCAATTATCTTATTTAAAGTTGGGGGAAACGAGTACTTCAGAAAGTGCAGGAAAACGTGAGAATACATCAAATATATCTGCGATGATTGCTGATAGTTCCTTAAATTTAGAGCAGGAAACGATAAATAAATTAAATTCCGGGGAACTTCACTCGAAAAGAATCCTCCTACTCATGCACAAATATGCATACCTCCACAGCTGTAGGGGACAGGAATTTATAAATCAAATCAGAGCAAGGAGTAACGTAAATGTAATCATTAAAAGAAGTTCCCCTGACGCTGCTGAGGTTGGCGTCATAATTTTATATGGAATTGAAAAAGAAGTCGACGTCGTCAGCAACGAATTTAACTCTTTTTTGCATGATGTCTCAACGATTAACATTCGAATAATCCCCAAGGACTCAGATTTACTCTATGCTTTTTTATTCAAAGCGCTCAGGCAATTAAATTTAACTCAAGGCAATTCTAAAGCGTTGCTCGATTCAATCTTGACCAAGAAACAAAAGTTGTTTGCTTCAGGAAGCATCGACTGGAGAAACAAAACGGCTATTTTGACAATGTATCATAGATTAAATGTTTTGTTGTTTGGTAGGTGTAAGCTGCAGGACGGAGAGAAACACTTGGCAAAGCTAGAGTCATGGCTGGAATCAACGAAAAACAAACGTTTTATTGTCACGTTGACGGACAGGTTCGATATTTATGAGGCTTACATGTACATTTATAAATCACTGCGATCCGATGATGAATATGCAAGTCTTTGTAGAAATGCAAATTATCACGTCAACATCGAAAAACCAAAAGTGGTCGACGGAATGAGTAGAAAGCAACGTTTGCACTTCACTAAGAAGGTTAAAGATATTATTAAGAATTGTAAGAAGTACAGTTTAGAGGATGAATTGCGACAGATTACTAACATACAAGCCGCTGTTTTAAATTCGGACTACTCCAGGCCTGCTTATCAAGACTTTCTAAGGTATGTTAGTTATTTCACGAAATATTTTTGTAATTTTAGAAATTCTAAAATATAAAATGTGAGTGAGTGAAAGCGTTTGATGTTCTTCAAGCGTTTTATTTGTTCATTGAGTATTATTGGTGTTCCACTTCTGTTAAATGTACTTAGTTTTGGTTAATGAAATTTTAATTTCTGTTGTATATAATAGAATATTTTTTCTTTTGACATTAATAAAAAAATTGTACGTTTATTGAAGTGCTTTTTTAATGCCTTCCTGCCCAGTCACTTTTTTTATTTAATTGATGGATATGTAGGAAAGGAAAATTAAACAACATAAATACAATATAAACGTGGTTTATTTATAATATTAATTTGTCAGTTCCATGTATGACATGCCGTTTATAATCTCATCTCAGTATAATGCCATCATAGTGTAACAATTCCATTCATTTTGTGTAAAGTCACTGCAAGCGTCCTTTAATTACACTAAAATTAGCACATTTATGTAGTTAAAGTCGTTTACAAAATAGTCTAGCCTTACTTTTGATTTAATTATGAGGAGAGGGGTCAAGAACATAAAATCCATTTACATATGGTTACATAATCAGTGGGACTATCCTTAAATGATTATCATATATCACGACATTTATAAGCTGTTTATGTTATATAATAATAAAAATAATTTTTACTAG
This sequence comes from Serrognathus titanus, assembly GCA_039766575.1. Taxonomy (NCBI): domain Eukaryota; kingdom Metazoa; phylum Arthropoda; class Insecta; order Coleoptera; family Lucanidae; genus Serrognathus; species Serrognathus titanus. The sequence continues at coordinate 7,239,655 of CM077911.1, forward strand.
TAAATAGACATTTACAGTGCGTGTTATGGAATTCGATTTCAAAACCATTCTCATTTGCAACGAACATAATTTAAAATAATTTCCTCCTAGAAAATGGTTCCCAAATCAGTCGGTTGCATTCTTTACTCTCACAATTTTAGCATAAGTTTGACATTCTTGATAATATCAATCCTAAGCCCTTAATATAGAATTCTCGTTACAAGTTCTTTAAGATACACCTAAGAGATATTTACAATAATACTGCATATTAAGTAGAAATATTTTGAAAAGCGTCTACGCTAGGTTATTTACATTCAAAAATAGCAGTATGTACGTATTTATGGCAGGTTTACATTCAAGGGGGAGGGGATAAGCTCACGTTACACTTTATTTCCTGATCAGAAAATAAAACGAGAATGCGAACCATTAATTAATCCTCTGTACGATATCTGTTTGCTTAATTCTATGCTTAATACATAAATGTTATCACCCTTACTTTGACCAGAAAATCATTGTTTGTAAAATGAGCTTAAGAAAATAGTTGCAGAAAATGTGCTCCATGAGTAGTATATAAAATGTTAATTCAAGACTAGGGTATTTGGCATATGAAAAACGACCAAAAAAGTGCCCAAAATCCTACAAAAAAAAAACCAAATTTTTTATGCACTCCAGAAGTACCCAGAGATTTATAGACCAAAAATTGGGCAGACAAAAAAAAGCAAAGTTCAAGCGCACCCAAAAAACCTTTCCAAATTGCTTGTTTTTAGACACCCCTAAATGCATTTTACTTTTGGATTAGGTCAATTGGACTCATGAAAAATCGTTAAAAATAAAAAAAAAAAACGAGATGAGATAAACTATTGAAATTAGACAAATTATACCCTGATATTCAGGGTGTAGCCAGCTACACCTTGAAGATGATTATAATAGTATTCAAAAGGAGTAAATATCACAATAAATCCAGGCAGAATGGTGCTCCCGCCTCAAAACATTTTTTATGAAAGCACCGAAAATGAGTTTAAATCCTCAATAATGAAGGCGGGATACTTGAAATGATAGATTGGTTTCATAAAATTATAAATTCTTTAACACGCCGATCTCTGCATTTTCACTTCCATAATGAATAAATTTCAATATATCATTAGTTACACCTACACTTTTCTTGTAGGACTCAAAGAAAGTCTAAATTTTTATTTCTGGACAATGTGGTTTCAGTAATTAAAAAGAAGTTACAATATCACCGAAAAGGCTTCAAACACTTAAAAAATTCTTCATTTCTTTGATGTCAGAAATCGACAAAAACCCAGTATATAAAAAGTGATAAAATTCTATAAAGGTTCTTTATTTTCAATTCCTCATAAAGACTTAAAATTTCCAAATCAATCGTTATTGAGGAAGTATGTGTGTTTATAAAAAAAAGTGCAAAAAAATCCCCCATTTTCGTTCCGACTACAATCCAATCTATTCTTACGGCATCTCCTTTTTCACGACAGCTTATACCGTGTCCATTGAGGAGAATCATCGGCACGATCACTCTTATTTTAACAGGAGAGGTTTTTAATGAGTATGAACACCAGCATGACTAACGCTTCTCAAATTCAAATGAGAAAGAGTAATTTTCATTGTAAAACATAAAGCTGAGAGTAAAAGTATTCGGCCACCCATTACTTTTCAATTAAAAGTGATTTTTAATATTAACATTCATCTTGTACAATCCTAACTAATCACTCAAATTAAATACTGCTTAATTAATTTTATTAAAAAGAAATTGTTACCAATCATCAAGAGATCAGAAGTGCCGTATGTGGAATGATTTGCAGCTTCAAACAATGTATTGTTTTAAAAGTGCTATGAAACAGTTGCACTTGCAATTTGTTTGCATAGTATCTGTCAAGTTTTCTTCCAACAGTATTAAAATTAGTGAAAATATGAATAAACCGCCTGAAATTGCAACTCAAGCTGTTGCTCTGTTTCAAGCTGGTAACAGTCAGCGATCTGTAGCTCACTAACTGAACATGACACGTTTTACTGTTCAAAATGTTTTTAGAAGGTTTTTAGAAAGTGGTCGGTACGTGACTAGAGCGAAAACAGGCAGACCAAGAGCAACTTCAGTATGGGATGACCGCTTTATTAGAACGACCTCCTTGCGGAATCGCATGTTAAATGCTGTCCAGCTTAAACAAGAACTTCGAGACGTCAGAGGAGTAACAGTAGGTCGCTGGACTGTTAGAAGAAGACTTCTTGCAAATAGGCAAAGGTGCCGGAAACCTGCAACGGGTCCAAAATTGACGTGCAGAACGCCTACGTTTTTGCTCGTGAGCACTTAAACTGGACGTTGAAGTCTGTGGTCTTTTCAGACTACAGCTATAGAAGAGCTAGAGTCTATCGTCGTCAAGGAGAACGATTTTCACAGTGCTGCATAGTACAGCAAGTCGCTTTTGGAGGAGGTTTATGCATGTTTTGGGGAGGCATTTCTCTTCATGCAAAAACCGAACTGGCCTATATCTTCACAAGTGACCTAGGCGGTTTAACTGCTCAGCGCTATATTCATGAAGTCTTATATGAGCATGTTGTCCCCTATCCTGGCTTCATTGGCGATAATTTCTTGCTTATGCAGGATAATGCAAGGCCGCATACAGCTGAGTTTGTTCGAAATTACCTGAACGAAGTTGGTGTACGAGTCATGAGGTGGCCATCCAAAAGTCCGGACATAAATCCCGATCGAGCACATGTGGAATGAACTCAAGAAAAGAATTCGATCACGGGTTCCAGCTCCAACTACGCTTCAGGAACTGACGAGGGCTGCTCAAGAAGAGTGGAATAATATCCCTCAGGATGTTGTTGAACGGCTGATCAGATAAATGTCAAACCGTATGCAATCTGTTATACGAGCAAGAGGGTGTCATACAAAGTATTGAGTAAACAGCATTTGTTTTCGTTTCTGTTATTAATAAATAAATTAAATTTTTTTTTGTCTTATTCTGATTACGATAACAAAAATTTTGTTAACATGATAGACAAGAGCTAACCAGAGATTAATTTAGTATCATTTGAGAGTCGGGCTTCCAAGCGATACCAATGCGCTATTTCACAAATATAAGGAAGCGTGCTATTTATTCTTTTACCATTAAGGTTGTTAGGTGGCCGAATACTTTTGCTCTCGAGTGTATTACTGTTCAATATTACTGTAAGTCGTGAATAGAAGGAAGAGTCCCAAAACCGAGAAATGTTTTGAGAACATTTGGCAGCACTCCGTTTGCCCGTTAATCTTGGGTCATCAATCTCTATGGCCACTCCAGATCTCACCAGTTCAGATTTATGAACAACTGCATTATCATTAAAAAAAGAGGTGATGTGGTTTAAACACAAAACTTTTCAATCATCAGTCTAACTATTGACCAACCAAGTCTTGTCCGTTTTAATTTCTAATGAGAGAATTTTTAAATCATTTGAAACATCTTTTCATGAAAAGGTGTTCTCAAACCAAATTAAAAACATCAAGGATACGAGAGGAATTGAAACCTGTGCCACGGGATGGTCAACGAAGATCAATATGGATCCTGAATCGGAGTCCAGATGGACAGAATTTAAATGTTACCTCAGCTACAGGGATCTCGTTATGGTGGACATCGCGAAAGATTTGCGACATTCATAGAGAAAACTGGCCCATTTTAAAATCAATGACTATAAGTTTGTGAAACAAATTCCTTCAACCCAATGGTTTGAATCAATATTCAAAACATTGGGTGAGTGTTATTGTATTCATTCATTGATAAAATGTGTAACATTCGGGTTAATTGTAGTATAATTTACAGGCTTTTTTGGATGGGTGTTGTACTTCTTTATCTTTTACAGATAATTCATTTGGTACGTTTCTTCTTACGTTTTGTGTTGTTTCTGCATGTGAAAGTAATGTTTGGTCTTTCGTGATGTATCATCTGAGTTGAATTAGTATAGCTTGTGGTGTCTCCCACGGTGTTCACTCCTTTTCTGCTAATTATTATATTCCTTTATTTGCTCTTCTCTAGGATGAAGCAGAGAAAGTTAAAATTAGAAGGCTGGAACATTTGAGTCAAGCTCTTGATGCTCGCAAGTAAATTACACAGCTACAATAGGCAAAGTTGGTGACTTATCTTTTAAATAACGATTCCACTGTAAATGGAAGGTAAAATTTATTAAACCGACGATGTGATTTGTATGTATACAAAGAAATAAAACCCAACAACTTTTTACTGCTTATATTTATTGTAATATTGCCTAATTTTATGTATTTATAATAGACAAATGGAAATTATAATGGACAACAATTAAATAGCTCAATTGGTCAAGAGTTAGATTGATGATTAAAAGAGTTTTGGGTTCGAACCCCATTACCTCTTTTATTGAGAATGCAGTTGTTCTTAAATTGAGAATGCAGTTGTTCTTAAATTTGAACGGATGAGATCTCGAATGGCCATAGAGATTGATGGACTCACGAAGATTGACGTGCAAACTGATTAACCCGAATGTTACACATTTTATCTATCACCAGATGAATACAATAACACTCACCCAATGTTTTGAATCGATGGTTGAAGGAATTCGTTTCACAAGCTTATAGTCATTGATTTTAAGATGGGCCAGTTGATTTCTTCTCTCTATGAAATGTTGCAAATCTTTCGCAATATCCACCATAACGAGATCCCTGTAACTGAGGTAACGTTTAAGTTTAGTCCATCTGGACACCGATTCAGGATCCGTATTGATCTTCGTTGACCGTCCCGTGACATAGGCTTCAATTTCTCTGATATCGTTGACGTTTTTAATTTGGTTTGAGAACACCTTTTCATGAAAAGATGTTTCAAATGATTTGAAAATTCCCTCATTAGAAATTTTAATGGGCAAGACTTAAATAGCTTAGTTAGTCAATGGTTAGACTGATGATTGAAAGGTTTTGAATTCAAACCCCATCACCTCTTTTTTTATTGAGAATGCAGTTGTTCTTAAATCTGAACTGGTGAGATCTCGAGTGGCCATAGAGATTGATGACCCACAAGATTGACAGGCAAGCTGAGTGCTGCGAAATATTCTTAAAACATTTTTCGGTTTTGGGACTCTTCTCTCTATTCATGGCTTACAATAACATCGAACTTTAATGTGTTTAATATTTAAATTACTCCTCATTCATTTCAGAAGTGTTAGTCGTGCTTTTTTTAATTACTGAAACCATATTGTCCAGAAATAAACAATTATACTTTCTTTGTGTCCTACAAGAAAGGTATATGTGTAACTAATGATATATTGAAATTTATTCATTATGGAAATGAAAATCCAGAGGTTGGCATGCCTCGTTATAGAATTTATAATTTTATGAAACCAGTCTACTACTTCAAGTTTCCGGCCTTGATTATTGAGGATTTAAACTCGTTTTCGATGCTTTCATAAAAAATGTATGGATTATGACGATTTTAACCCGCTTTTGAGGCGGAAGCACCATTCTGCCTCAATTTATTGTGGTATTTACTCCTTTTGAATACTATTATCATTATTTTCAAGGTATAGCTGGCTACACCTTAAAATTCAGCTATAATTTGTCTAATTTAAATACTTTATCTCATCTCATTTTTATAATTTTTAACAATTTTTCATCTGTGCAATTGGCCTGATCCAAACGTAAAATGCATTTTGAGGTGCCTAAAAACAAGCGATTTTTGGGTGCTCTTGAGTGTGGTTTTCAACCATTTTTTGTGTGTCCAATTTTTGGTGGTCTATAGATCGTTAGGTACTTTTGGGGTGTATAAAAAATTAGGGTTTTTAGAAGGATTTTGGGTTCTTTTTTGGTCATTTTCAGTTATTTTCAATGATTGTTGCATATGCTAAATACCCTGGTCTAGAAGTAATATTTTATATGCAACTTTCTTGTATTTATATATTTTTAATTCGATTTAAGCCTTTCAACAATTTAAGTCGATTATGCGATTCATCCTAAACGTAGAGAAAGAATTTCATTTTTAATCAAATTCAAGAAAAGTCGGTAATTATTATTTCTAATTACACGCAATACAACAAAAGAAATTGCTTCATATTTTAAAATAAAAATTTGCAACAATATACAGGGTGTAATTGAACTGAGTATAATAATTTCACAGAGCAGTAGCTTGGATCAAGATGTTATAGTATTGTGTCCTACGTGCAATCGTTTTCAAGAAAAGAAATATTGAATTTCAATAACTTACATCAAAATGTGATAAAAAGAATGAAAATTCTTGAACCCAAAGTACTGTTACCATCGAGAATACACGGTTTATAATGTGTTTTATTAATTTTTTACGGTTTCGCGAAAATAAATTTTGAATAAAAAATGAAGACCTCACTAAAGTCTGCATATGGTCGACGCTATTTTATACCTATTTATTTCTTCATATCTCTAAAACGGTTGCATTTAGGATACCGCATTATATAAAATTTTTGATCGTCTTGATGTAAACTAGCACCCTATGAAATTGTTGCACTAAATTCAAATACGCCCTGTAGAAATACATAAATTTATAAATGGCAAAAATTATTTCTTTTCCTTGACAATTTCAGTTATGAATATAATTAAGATTTTTCCCTGAAAATTCTCTATATTTAGGTAATCACACCACAAAAACTATTTTTTTAAAATAAGTCAAAACGTAACGAATTGAACAGAAAAAAAGGGGAGTTTAGGCTATTTGGACCCTTTGACAGAAACTAACCGTAGAAATGTTAAAACACCGGGTCATGGATACTTACTTACATTTGTGGAATTTATCTCTCTGTTAAGCGTACGTTTCCCTTGGAATAAACTTAACGCTGTCCCGTTGCTCGGTCGGTGTTTTAACAAATATGCTATACACACAGTTTTATGACATTTAAAATATACATTATAATTTTTTGTTTGTTAAAGTCTAAGAACTTCAGCAAATAAGTTTTTTTTTCTGCAAGAACATTTAACAATTACATTGCTTTATTTACATGGTATTCTATGTTACTGTAACACAGACGCCATATTTTTTTATCATAGAATGAAGATTGCGTTTATGCGAAGAAATTTGTTAAAATAAAAAAGGGGGAACACAAAGTAAATAACATTAGGAGGAGACAAGTATCTTCAGGGATTCCAACTTTGCAATATGTATAATTTTATTCTTAACTATTGAAACGGCTGCATTTCATTTATTTTAATCCTACTTACGATATGTTTTATAATTATCTACTTTTCCTATGTATGTATATTAACTGAATTAAGTTTCTGCAATGTATGTAGGAGTTAGGCAAATATGCTAGGGGAAATTGAAAAATAAATCATTTGAGGTCTGCGATGGTAACAAGCTCTTGCAAGACCCTTTTCTTTTTCAATTTATATAAAAACTCTACAATCTATGAAAAAATAGTTTTGAAAAAAAAATACGAAGACATCTTCTTCATATAAACGCAATAACTGACATAAAAATAAACAACTAAACCTCGAGTAGAAAAATAATCTAAAACTAGAGCTTACTAATTACATTAGCGTACACGTAAACTTAATGCCTAATTAATTAGCATAAAACGAGACGATTCTGTGATGCATTTACAATAAACTAATCAAGTTTATACGTGATAGGGTAGCGTCTGGTGTGGCCTACATAAAAGGCTAATGGAAATTATTTATTTAAATATTATTTACACTTCAGTCTTATTTTGGTAACTTTGAATAAAAAATATTCATAATAGTGTTCTCTCAGAATATACGTTGTTAATTCGATTTAAAAGAAAGAAAAGTAGTACAAAAGGAATTAATTTTTTCCTTTTTTCTTCGATTTTCCTAAATGTATTTGAAAAAAATTGTGGATTCAAGAAAGAATACAGGGTGTAATCGAATGAGTTTCACTTATTAATACTGTAAGTTCTTCATCACGTAAGAAAATTAATTCTGCAAACATCAATGGTCTAGTTCGGTGGTGGCGAACGTTTGTATGTTTGCGTGCCAAAAATTTACAAATAATACCGGAGGATTTTTTAACTCTTGCCATGAAATTTGACATGTTTTAGCTTAATTGAAAAATAAGTTACAGCATTCATCGAGGTTATTTTATCTGATTTTACAGTAGAGCTAAGACATGCCGTCCAAATTTGATGGCAAGAGTTAATAAAAAATTAAAAAAAAAAAATTATATATTACATACGAAGAAAACAAGAGAGAGGTGATGCAAAATAAAAACAAACTAAGAAATAGACCAGGCGACAAGATATTTCTTGATGACCTTACTAGAACAGAAAGAGATATACAAAAGAAAATCATGCAAAAAGCAAAGGAAGAAAGGAGTAAAGGGAAGCAAGTGAAGATGGGGTTTTCGAAACTAGTGGTGGGCGGACAAATTTGGAAATGGAACAGACGAGTAAGCATGCTGGAAAATATTGGAAGTACACCAAGCAGCTCAAAAAACTAACCAATAAACAATGGACAGAAACATGAATCTGACTTGGCAACGAAATGGATTGACAATGGATACAAATAAACTCAACAAAAATTTAACTAGAAGCGGTAAGCAATTAAAAAAGATCAAATAGGAAAAAACAGAGATGGTAATACAAATTACTGGAGATTGGGAACATGGGATGTGAGAAGTGTGCATGGTAAAGAAAGAGAGCTCAAGAAGAATTTGAAAAAGTTGGATTGGATATACTAGGTATTACAGAAACCAAAAAAAAAGGGACAAGGGTTAATAATTATGGAAGATGAACACATATTCATATACAGGGGAGTAAATAGCGATGTAAGGGCATCTGCAGGAGTAGGATGTATAGTCAATAAAGGAATTACTCACCAAATAAATAAATGGGAAGCATGCTCAGAAAGAAATATAACAATTAAAATGACACATGGGATTAAAGATATAAGGACATTCATTATTACATATGGCCCAAACGAAGACGATACTAAAGATGCCAAAGATAGATATTGGGAAGAATTAACAGAGGTAACAGAAAATGCAAGAGGAAGAATATACCTTATGGGTGACTTCAATGCAAGAGTGGGGCGAAATGACCCGAGATAGGAACAAGCTCTAGGAAAGTATGGAGAAGACGTAAAAAATGACAATGGGACAAGGCTCTTGGACTTCTGCCTATTACATAACTAACTCCTGGTTTAAACACAAGGATATACACACCTATACAAGAGAAATGCCAACTAGGGGAGAAAAATTAGTAATTGATTACGTAATAGTGAGAAAAGACAACAGAAAAGAAGTAGTTGATACAAAAGTACGGAGGGGACCAGAGATTGGCAGTGATCATTACCTTCTAACGACAATTTTTAAAAAAGGAAAAGACAAAGAAGTAAGAAGAAAGGAATCAAAACTAGAATGTGAAACCATCAAGAGTTTTAGATTAAAAGATGAACAAATAGCTGGCAAATTTAAGAAGTTAGTGAAGGAAAAACTAAACATAAATCTGAACACTAACAAAGACCAAAACGTAGAACAATTATGGAAGACATTTAAGGGATCTCTACTAGACGCAGCAAAACAAATTTGTGGGGTTTGTAGAATGGTTAAAAATAAAAAGCAAACATCGTGGTGGACTGAAATAATAAAACATACAGTTAAAAAGAAGAAAGTGGCGTGGAAGAAATACCTTGCGAATAGAAATAATAATAATTATGAAGAATACAAGAAACTTAGGAAAAGTGTAAAAGAATTAGTTGCACAGGCGAAGAAAAATAGTTGGACCGAATTTGGACATAAATTGGAGGAAGACAGTAAGGGTAATCAGAAACTGTTTTATAGGATTTTAAAATCGTTCAGAAAAGGAAAAAAGAAGAAACCAGTTTATATATAAAAAATAAAAGAGAAGAGACTCTAACTGACAAAAAGGAAATAATGATACGATGGTGCGAATATTTTCAAGAACTACTGCAAGGAACAGACACAGTTGTAAAAGATGAAACAGACAAAAATAGAATAGATGAGAACAGCAACACACAAGAAATTAGGCAAGAAGAACTATTGGACGCTTTTAGAAGGCTTAAAAATGGAAAAGCTCCAGGCTGTGATAAAATTATATCGTGAATGTTAAAACATTTGGGAGAAAGAGGGACTGAGGTATTACTGGAAATCTGGAATATGGAGATTATTCCAGCCGATTGGGAAATGGGACTGATACTACCAATCTACAAAAAAGGTGATAGTAAATGCTGTAAAAACTACAGGGGCATTTCACTCCTGAGTACACCTATGAAAAAGTATATGAAATAATATTAGGCAATAGATTAAGAGCAGAAATAGATATATCAGTAAGCGACACACAAAGTGGTTTTCGTAAAGGAAGAAGTATCCAGGACCATATATTCACTATAAAGCAAGTAACAGAGAAAGTATTAACGCAGAACAAAATTGCCTCACTTGCATTTATAGACTAAGAGAAGCCTTTTGATAAAGTACCAAGAAGGAAAATTTGGGAGTCACTGCGACGAAGACAAATAAGTGAGAAAACAATACAAGCCATAAAATGTCTATACAAAAAGAACAAAAATTGTGTAATAAGGAAAAATAACAAATCAGAGGTGTTTTTGACAAAGGTAGGACTGAGACAAGGACGAGGCTTAAGTCCCTTACTTTTTATTATACTTATTTATGGATGACATAATCAGAAAATGTTCAAATAAAGCACACAAACTAAAAAGCACACAAACTAAATGTACGATACAACAACTTACAAATGGTTAAAATATCTGAAGGGGCCTTTGCAGACGACGTGATGGTAATTACAGACAGTGAATAGAACCTACAAGCTAATATAAAGATTTGGAATGAAATCCTGAAAGAATATGGAATGGAAATCAACAAGGACTAGACGAAATGTATGAGAATAGGAGACCAACCAGACATGAATATACAACTAGAAGGCACAAAAATCGAACAAGTGGATATGTTTCAATATCTAGGAGTTATGATTGAGAATACGGGAACACAAGATGCAGAAATGAACAACAGAATAGATAGAGCAATTAAAACCTATTATGCTATGAATAAAGGTGTGATAGGAAAGAAGGAAGTGTCACAGAAAACAAAGATAAGCGTTTATAAAACAATATACAGACCAATATTGACTTTCGGGTGTGAGACATGGGTACTGACAAATAGACAAAAAAGTAATTACAAGCTGCAGAAATGAAGTACTTGAGGAAGACTAAAGGTGTCACAAAAAAAGACAAAATTAGAAATACACAAATACGAGAAGAACTGAACATAGAATCGCTAAATACATACATTGGTGGGGGCACCTGCAATGTATGAGAGGGAAAAGACAAGTGGTAGCAAAATTATATAAGAAGAGGAAGAAAGGTAGACCTAAAAAGACATGGGATTGAGTTGCTGATGGAGAAAGTAAGTACAGGGGAAGAAGCTAAACGAAAAGCGCAAGACAAAAAAGAATGGTCCAAATTCGTACACCAATGATGGTATATGAATATCCACACACCATAACTGGTATATATTACATACATATAATAAAATAAGTATAAATATAAGCTTCGCCATGCCTGGTGTAGCTCAAAAATTAAAAAAAAAACTGACGTGTCAAAAGAGCGCATCGTCTTTTGTTTGGAAACCTCTGGTCATTCGTGAGGTTTTCATAAACCCATCGTAAAACAATAAAGCTCCAGCAAATTCAAGGTCGCTGGATCAACATCGCCCATACGCAATTCGATAGCGAAAGAAGCTTCTAAATATCCACTCGCGTTGATTACTGAATTAATTAATTATAAACCAATTTTTACGTATTGTCAATAAAGTTTATAACTGTTGCTCTTAAAAGTGTAGCCATTTACATTAATAAAACAAAGTACTGTAATCTTCGACCATCTCTTTCCTTATATAATCGACAATAATTATATCACCATATTCCATATTTTTTAAATAAATAACACACTACATGATGTAATTTGTTGAATGATTGAAAAAATAAATGAATGTTATTTTTAATTAGTTTGCGTTATAGCACTGAATGACTTGCATACTCAGAAAAGAAATTGGATAAAATAAAATCAATGCATTTATTTTCTTTATTATCTTTCTGAATTTGTTTGTGTAGTCTGAACGTAATAAAGTAATAATAATAATAAATTAAGGGATGATGAGTATCAGCATGCTTTTTCTCCAATATTGCATTTAGAATGTGATTTTTATTGAATTAATTATTAACTAATTTTGTACTTATTGTTAGGTATGGTTCATGATTACTGTTTTAATTTAATTCCTTATGTTAATTAATTAAGAAAATAAAGTAATGTTATTATGTAAGAATTATTTTGTGAAGAATCTGCATTTTTATTATTTAAATATCAATAAAAAATAGAATGTAAATGTTTCATCATTATTTTTTTATTGTTTACGTAGATTTTCTTATTGCTTACATATCATTAACTGCTAATCTACATATTCTTTTGTACGAAAGTCAAAATGACTTGCCCTCAAGGTATATTGTATTAGATCTGCGGGTTTCCTGCTCTATATTTTATTGCACGTAATAGTAAACTCTGCTCAACTGGAGCATTTAAATCACATCGAGTGCTTCTCAAACGTTTTTTTGTAAAAAATAAACGTAAATTTTCCGTAATTATTATTGATCGGATGCCATAACTTTGATGATTCTTTTCTTGCGTAAGTGAAACTTATTCGATTGCACACTGTGCACACTTCATGAAATACTTAAAACCAGCGTAAATTCTCTTGTAAACATCTCGCCTTAGAGTTGGTTGTTTTTAAAGAATAAATTTTAACTAAGTTGTCAACTTAACAACGAAACGTCGATTAGGAGATGTTTTAAAAGCTGTTAGAACAACAGTACTTTATTGCATGAACATTCCTTAATTAAAAAAATAAAAGCTTCATCTAAAAAACAATAAAGTGAACAAATGGAAATTAAAAAATAAAAATAAAAGGTTAATCCAACTTTTCATCATCTACAGTCTGTGCATGTTCTTATTTATTTTATTATGAAAGTAGTGAATAATGAAAATTTTAATCATGATTATAAAAACTACTTAAATAGCCAAGCAGAAAAGAAATCTGATTTTGTGAGATGAAAAATTTGTGAAACTTGTTGTTGAAAAATTAATTAAATTTCCTCAGAACCAGGACCTAATAAAAGTAGTAGTGTAGTAGAATGGCTTCAATGAAAAGTATTCGGTAGAACTATACACATGCATACAACACAAGCAACTCAAATATTCAAAGGCACACATGGATGCATGCATGCAAATAGAATATTACGCTCCATTGTTTGCTCCGAAATTTTTATTTTCTTTATCTGAAACAATACAGGAATTAATGATCCTACATGTTCGGCTTCGTGTTCTCTTATTAAGGAACGTTTAACACAGAGTGAATCATATTCTAGATAAAAGTAATGATGCATCACTGAACCGTTTACACCGAAGGGAAAATTCTATGTACATCTGTTATGTAAAGCTGTAGTGTATTACGGGAATGTTGAAATGAATTTTTTTCACATTTTCAGCAAATGTGCACATAAATGTTGCAGCACGCGCCAACAGTTCGTTTTCGACGACTGTTGGCGAGGCTGTGCAAAGAAAAACAATAATATACATTGGTGTGATACCCATCCAGTGATTCCGCTTATATAAAAAAAAATACGTAAGAGGAGTTTAAAGCACCCGAGCACGCTTAATTAAGAGAGGATCTTAAGGATAATTATGTAGACCACTAGAGGGCATGAAAGACTTACGATATTACTGTCGCTTGGATATATCCGTACGTAATTCCGAATTTCGTGTTCTGGAACATAAAAGGGTACATTAGCGTCATTTAAAGTCGTTTTGACCTGTTTTTTTCCTACTTTCGACAATTTAATTAATTATTTGAAAGGAATGATGTTTACCAAAAAAAAAGCACACGTAAAAGCTTCAATATAATTAAAAGCAGTAGCTTCTCCAGAGAAGTAAATAGACTTTGATCTTTATGTTTGCCTGATAAATTCAGTAATTACATCAAAATGTGTGTAGGTATGGTAATATAGCATGAAATTATGGTTTTTAGTTAACGTTTAATTTGCAATAATGTTTCATCTCAATTGAAAATATGAATACGTTCTCGTTCTGCGACGTTATTGGACGAACATGTCTCCGGAGAATCTAATAAGAATGCGATGATGGTGTGGTAGCGTTTCGAAACTCGGGAAAATTTTAATTAATTTTAAAGTTGGCGCCATCAAGACATATATTATACCTCAACGCTGTTATAATGAGCATACATAATACTCGGATAGTTTGAATGAGTTTTCTCTTTGCGGCTTTATCATCGGAAAACTCGAACTATTTGTGCTTGCGATTGTCCGGTTTCCGCACAAAGCCAAATTGCACGATTTACTCGAACCAATTGCAAATGGTTAAGTGCTATGTTGGTATTCCGGAAAATTTTAACGCTTTGGTAATTACTGAAGTTTGCTTTACTCTAATTAATGAGATTTTTAAAAATTCCTTTCAAATTTAAGTCGTTTAATTAACATGCATGTGAAGTAATTTCTTCGAAAAGTAAAATAATAAGATAATAGTGTAATAAATGAAGGGATGAATTACGGCTCAAGAAAATGCTTCACAGAGGAACAAGTTTTCAACTTCTATAGTTCTACGGAGAGTCGTTAACTGCAAACTTAATAATAATTAGTCGTATAATACAGCCGGCGACACATACATTGCCTCATTAATTTTATTAATTATTAATGGCACAATGTTAAATCAGTGATACCCATTTACATCTACAAAAAAAATAAAAGGTTCTTTTTGAAAATTCATGCTTCATTATTTAAGGGTTACTCACCGTTATAAACGTGCTGTGGTGATTGAGGTCGTTCAGGGTAGTTCATATCTGCTCAATTCAAAAAAGAGTGTGCATTGAAATTTCTAGTGCCTTAGTGCGGGGAACATTAAAAAAAAATAAGTGAGTTTTGATTAAATGTTCGCAACAGACTTACTCTCATTAATTAATTTGTTTCATTTACAATTAATGTTACATTTTCTTCCTAATGGTCGTGACAATTGAAGTTGTCTATCTGTTACATCCATTTAATAATTATTGGTTTGCCAACAGTAATTTTAAATAAAGATAATAAAAGTAAATGGAAGCTGAAACAATACTGACCTGTATCTGTAGTTTGAAACGAGAATGGTTCTGAGATAGGGCTCCATCCGTAACGGTTACGTGCCTGCACTTTGGCTTCATAATTCTGTCCCGGCTCGAGACCTCTAATAAGATAACTCATTGATTGAAGTCCTGGAGATTGATCTCCTTCTGCTGGTATTATTACATCCCTCCAATCGTTCCGAGCTCCGTACTGACGACCGTATCCTGCCCCTGATCCAATATATCCCACAGCGACGTACGTTTTATTTTCCTAAAGCATGATTAAATATTTTATTACGCTGCAGTGCATTAACAATTCATGGGTGTCATGAAATGAAATGGAGTTCGACATTACATAAAATACGGCTTAGCGTTACACGTTTGAGGCCATTAGATTTTTAAAAGCGTCAAAATTGGTACGTCACTTCCTTTCAAAATTTAATAATTATTTGCCAATATATTTTTGATGGAGATATTTTAAAATTGACTATCTATAATGCAGAAAAAAAATAATAAAGATAATAAAAATTACTTTATATATATATATAACGTCAAGGTAGTAAATGGACGGGCACAACAAAGTCAAATGAAGGTAATGGACGTAAAAAAACAGACAAATTAAATGAATAGAAGACAAAATATTGTTTAATAAAGTTTTTGTTTCTTATAAAAAATCGACCTTGATTTATAAAGAAATGTAGTTACTTTTGGTTAACCCTGTATGTTATAGAGCCAGTGGCTTGACTAGAAATGTAAATCCCATCCCAAATATGGCAAAGAACCTTTAATGCAGAAATAGTTTCCTGGACTGGGCTTCCTTCCTCATTTCATTGGCTGTTAGTAGCAGGTACTTTCACAATTGTTTGTTAATTTTCATTTTTCTGGGTGTTTTGTTTTTAATTAATCGATTTTTTTTCGTTACTTTCTTTGTTCTTTTTTTATGTTGTCTACTTGCATTTTCGTTTGTTTTTTTCTTCTTCGTTTACCTTGCTAATTCGTTAGCACCTTTCTTTTAGTTTTATTTTCGTTTGTTTTTATTTTCTAGCATATATTACGTCAATTCCTTTTCAACTTTAGTTTGTTTTTGTCAAATCACTTTATTTTAATGTATTTCTGATAATGAGCTCTATTCTTTTTGGACCACAGTTCTGTCAAATTTCTAAATCCTTTTAATTGATCAATTTTGTTCAGATTTTTCTTCTCTTTTTATGTAATATATTTCTATTTTCGTGTTTTTGTTGTCTTTCTTACATCATTTTCCTTTCGATTTTTCGTTGTTTCCTTTTGACATTTCTTACATCAATTTCTCTTTGATATTCACTAGTTTTTTTGTTGTCTTCTTTACATTTACAATTTTTTTGGTTTTTCTTTTGTTTTCTTGGATTTTTATATCAATTGTCTTTTGTTTCTTATTTTAATTTCCTTTTGTTTTTGTTCTTTCTAACAATTTTCTATTTTCAATTGTTTTTTTATTGTCTTCCTTACTTCAAATTCCTTTAGATTTTCGTTTATTTTCTTGTATTTTTTATATAAATTTTCTTTCGATGTTCATTTGTTTGTTTATTACCTTTCTTACTTCAAATTCTTTTAGATTTTTGTTTGTTTTCTTGCAATTTTATATCAATTTTCTTTCGATTTTCATTTGTTTTTTATTGCCTTCATTATATGAAATTTGTCTAGATTTTCCTCTGTTTTCTTTTGACTTTTATTTGTTTTTTTTTAATAGGCCTTCCTCACATAAAATTCCTTTGGATTTTCGTTTGTTTTCTTGCGTTTTTTATATCAATTTATTTTGATTTTTAAATTTTTTTATCTATTTATTTTTTATTGCCTTTCTTACTTTAAATTCTTTTCAGTTTTTATTGTCGTATTTTATTGCCTTCATTACATGACATTTTTATAGATTTTCCATTGTTTTCTTTCGATTTTTATTTGTTTTTTTTAATACGCCTTCCTCACATAAAATTTCTTTGAATTTCCGTTTGTTTTCTTGCATTTTTTTATATAAATTTATTTTTATTTTTAAAATTTTCTTATTTATTTTTTATTGCCTTTCTTACTTTAAATTCTTTTCGATTTTCGTTTTCGTTCTTTTATCAAAATCTGTTTTCGTTTGTTTTCTTGCATTAATATCAATTTTTTTCGATTTGCATGTGTTTTTTATATAAATTTCCTTTCGACTTTTGCTTCTTTTGTTGCATTTCTTAAATCAATTTCTTTTCGATTTTCATTTTTTTATTTTTTTTAATTTTCTTTTTACATCAAATTCTCTCAGATTTTCATTTGTTTTCTTTCAATTTTTATTTGGTTGTTTTCATTGTTTTTCTTACATCAAATTTCTTTAGATTTTCATTTGTTTCCTTGCATTCTTTGTATCAATTTTCTATTGTTTTTTTATTGCCTCTCTTAATTTAAATTCTTTTCGATTTTCGTTTTGGTTTTTTATCAATTTCTTTTCGATTTTCACTTGTTTATTTATTACCTTCCTTGCATCCGATTGCTTTAGATTTTCATTTGTTTTCTTGGATTTTTATACATTAACTTTCTTTCGATTTTCATTTGTTTCTTTATTGCCTTTTTTAGTCTAATTTATTTAGGTCTTGCGTTTGTTCTCTTCCAATTTTCATTTGTGTTTTGTATCGCCCTCCTTACATCCAACTCCTTTGGATTTTCTTTTGTTTCCTTGCATTTTCTAGATCAATTTTCTTTCGAATTTTCATTTATTATTTTCTGCCATTCTTTGTTTGAATTCCTTTCGATTTTCGTTAATCAATTTCTTTTCGATTTTTATTTGTTTTTTTTAATTACCTTCCTTACATTAAATTCCTTTAGATCTTCGTTTGTTTTCTTGCATTTTTTTATATCAACTTTCTTACGACTTCATTTATTTTTAATGTCTTCCTTACATCAAATTCCTTTCGATTTTTGTTTTTTGTTTTTATACATTTTCTTTCGATTTTTGTTTATTTTTATGTTGCCTTTCTTAAATCAACTTTTTCGATTTTCGTTTTTTTTGTTGTTACCTTTCTTACATCAATTTTAATTTGTTCAATTTTCTATTTATTTATTCTTTATTACCTTTCTTACTTTAAATTCTTTTCGATTTTTGTTTTCGTTCTTTTATCAAAATCTGTTTTTATTTGTTTTGTTACATTAATATAATTTTTTCTTTCGATTTGCGTGTTTTTTTTTATATACATTTTGTATTTTCATTTGTTTTTTTATAGCCTTCCTTACTTCAAATTTCTTTAGATTTTCGTTTATTTCTTGTATTTTTTATATTAATTTTCTTTCGATGTTCATTTGTTTTTTATTACCTTTCTTACTTCAAATTGTTTTAGATTCTCTTTTGGTTTCTTTCCATTTCCATTTGTTTCTTTAATTGCCTTCGTTAAATCAAATTTCTTTAGATTTTCGTTTGTTTTCTTGCATTTTTATATCAAATCAACTTTCTCACGATTTCATTTGTTTTTTAATGTCTTCCTTACATCAAATTCCTTTCGATTTTTGTTTATTTTTTCGTTGTCTTTCTTAAATCAACTTTTTCGATTTTCGTTTTTTTTGTTGTTACCTTTCTTACATCAATTTTAATTTGTTTTTAGGTTTTTTTACTTTCGATAGTCGTTATTATTTTTTACTCTCATCAGGTTTTTTTTAACTGCAACGAAATACCTCGTTCTTCATTTTTTTTTGTGTTAACAATTTTGTTTGTTTTATCCTTTTCGTTTATACTCGATTGTTTCTTTATGTTACTAGATATTTCCAATCATAATTTTTGATGCTAGTGTTCTTTTCATTTGTTTCATTTACGTTTCTCGAGTATTTTCCTTTTTCTTTTCACTTTTGATATTCCTTTAGACATTTATAAATTCTATATTCTGTGAATTTTTCATTTCGTGTTTATTATCGAAAGATGCCACTTTTATATTGTAAACCAAAGTTAAGAAGAACTCGGTTTAAAAGACCCTTTTTTTTACTTTTTACGTTTAACAGTTAAAATTAATTAATAGTTTGTCATGAAATTTGAGAGTTAGGTTTTTTCTTAAATTTTGTACAGAGTAATGCAAAATCACTTCTCTAAGCAAAGCAAATATTGTAACTATTTTTCTTAATAACTCCATGACGTTCAGATTTTTTATAAAAATATAGGTTTTACACTTAAAAAAAAACGAGCAGTATTTTAATTATTACCATTATTTATTATTTATTCATTGGTTTTCAATTTTCCACTTTCATACTTTCAGTTACTGCCGTACACAATTGCGATCGTTTCAAAGCACACATTCCATGTAAAAAATATTCGAACTAAAAATAATCACGTTGTAAAAATGCAAATTAATTTGCCTGTACGTTGCTTGTAAATCGGGTGTTCTTTTAAATTTAGCTTCGAAGTTGGCCATGACAAGGTGCTTACATACCACAATTTTGATTATTTGTTGTAAATCTCATTTTCTTATTATCTTTTTTCCTTTGTTACAATAGATCACATTCTTGTGTCGTTTTTTCGTACTGTTGAGATCGAATCCTTGAAAGCAAGGTTAGGAAGGCAAGTTCAAATGTCAAATTGACAACTGTCATGATGGTGATGGTTCACAATTAAATTTTCATGGCCAACTTCGACGCCAGATTTTATAATGTAGTCAGTGTAGAAGCTTTCGGAAATGTTTATTTCTGTCATCAGGATAACATTGTTGAAGTTATAAGAAGGAATACATGCTTCCGGCCAGATGAAGCTTATAAATATATCCATAATGACCAAACCTCGGATTAAAAAGTACAGTCATAGTTATATTAGCAAGAGAGGCTCTCAGCGCACGATCCGATTTCGATCGGTACGAATTGTATTGAGAATAAATGCTTGATGCACTTAAACTGAACTTGTGTTAGTGTAATTATAAAACCATAAAAATTAATTAAATTTTTTAATTATAAATATCGGGAGCCGCACAGAAAATGCCCTGGGAATTTGCCTTGACGACGCTGACTTTGTGACGTGTCACACGTAGTAGACTGAGCCGTTGTAATTCTTGCTGCGTTTAATCGTGTAAATTGTGTGGCAAACTCATACAAGTACTTTTTAGTCCGCGGTTTGATAATAACAAAAATGCCAGAAGCTTCTTTTAATAATGTATTTCTTAGAATAAAGTTTACTGTTTCATTTATTGTCGTGTATTATATATAATTTAAATCCTAACTTAAACTGACATAAAAATTGAATTCTACGTAAATTGAATTTAAAATAGTAAGCAAAGTACCTTTCCGGGCAATTTCCTTTGGCTTTGATGATGTAGCGGTTGCGGATGGCCATCCTCCGAAGCACTGCCGGACTCGAGAAGTCTTCTGAATAACAATTTGTATTCCTGGATCGGACTCAGTGATTCAACTGCCCAACTGATATTGTAAATATTGCTGGACAAGCTGCGAGATGCACTGCTGAACTTCACCGGTTTCGGTTTTCCTGCAACAAGTTAGTAATTGGATCTCATTTAATTAGTTGGTAAATCGTCTCTGGTTCACCTGTTAATTGTACGCTTTTTCTTGTTTTCCCCAGCTGATTGTCGGCGACGCAAGTGTAGTTACCAAAGTCTGAAACGTGAACTTTTCGAATGACCAAAGTGTGGCGGGAACCTCGGGATTCCATTATTCTTCTTTCTGTCGTGTCCAGTTGCATTGTATCTCGGTACCATAACACCTGCGATGGAATTTATCATTGAAAATATTTTTTATCTTTGTTTCAATTTTCTCGGAAATAAAATTAAAATACTATCCATCTTTCGAGGAGTTTAATATATTGTAAAGCAATGAACCGGAAGTTACTCCAATTTATATTTAAGAAAAGGGGCATTACTCGGCAGTGGCGGTAATAAATTACAAATCGTAAATACGAGCTTGCAGCTGCGGAGTTGTTTGTACCTTTCCGGGTAAATTTAATAATTCCAGCTGGAAATTCTAAACTTCCTGGAAATTCGCAAAATTCCAATTTAATAATGTTCCGAAAGAAGATGAAATACTTGCGTTGAATGCTGATGGCGAGGAAAGGCATCACTGTTATTGCTTTAATATT
The DNA here is from genome assembly GCA_039766575.1 of Serrognathus titanus. Classification (NCBI taxonomy): domain Eukaryota; kingdom Metazoa; phylum Arthropoda; class Insecta; order Coleoptera; family Lucanidae; genus Serrognathus; species Serrognathus titanus. The sequence goes on from CM077911.1 coordinate 7,260,829, forward strand.
TAACGAGTTTCATATCACTTGCTTGAATGTCAAGGTGAGAACGTGCGTTATGTTTTCTTTTTGAGCGTGATTTTATTTTCTCTTACGAAAATTAATTTCAATGTAAAATCGTAAAGTGAAAGACTTTACGATTTTCATGCAATGTTAAATTTAAACTAGAGCTCTGAATGAAGTAGATACTTTTAGCATTTTGCGAATCTATTGCCTAATTTATAATATTATTATAAATAATTATTAAATAAATAAAATATTGAATCATAATCCCTTCAACTTTATTATTTTGTAATAATAGCTTTATAGTTTTACATTATCCACTAGAGAAAGGTAACTTCCCTAATAATATTATCCTGAACAAAGGACACCAAAATAAAAGCTCTAAGCAAAGTTTGATTAAAATGAAGCAGATAAGAAAGGCCCCGATTTTACTAAGAGAATCATATTTTCAAGCATAATCGGAACCTCGCCGTATTCACTGTGGCAGAAACTACGATCAGGGAAATCCAAATACAAATAAAAAAGCCGACAATCATTTTCCGCAAAGGAAAAACAAACTCAGATGGCAAGTTGAGTTTCTCTATTTTCCAATATTTTGCTTCCAATTTATGAACCCCGAGACAATGTATTTGCTCTTCTTCGTACGGGAAATATTCATATTGTGGAGGCCGTACGTTGCTTGAGCTTCCTTCTAACATAATATGGATTTAGCTTAACGAACGAGTTGTGTAGAAAAGAGAAGAAAAATTTTAAATACTAATGACTATTTACAACAACAAGATAAAGGAAATTCGCTCGAGAAAACAAATAATTGTCAACAAGAATATTAGAGGTGTGTGAAAAATAAGAGGACATGTTTTAAGAAGTCAACTAGCAGGAAAAAAGCGGCAAACAAAACGAAATCAAAAAAACAAATAATTAATCAGGACAGACGCCTTTGTATTCGTCAATAGAAAAAACAATTGACGTTATATTAGAACAATTTAAGAAAAATCGACATTTGCGACCAAAACAAAACAAAAAGAAATATTTCGTCGCCGAAATTAAAATGTGACAATTATATTAGGCGCATCTTGATTTATTGTTAAATATATATATGCATAATTGAAATAGAGATAAAATTTTATATTGTGTAAATAATTCTCTGCATGAGAAAGTACTTAGAACAGTAGCAATGGATCTAAGTATCCTTTTCTGTGCACTAAAAACATCTTTGCTAGACGGTGAGTTGCCTTAAAAGGTGATCGCATATCTGAAACGACTTTCGACTAAAGCGTAGTAGAGAGAAATAAATTGATCGGTTGTAAGAATATATCTTAAAGTTTTAATAAGTAGCATAGAGAATTAAGTTTTGAAACTAGAGCTTCAATCAATTTAAATTCTTGTCGAGAAAAACTATGCTATCCGCTCTACTAATTTTTGTGTTGCTTATTTTTCATTCTAATTCTACTTGCGTTTGTTGACGTATTTGAAAAAGAACAATATGCGTTTTCTCTAAATTAAAATGCTCTTTATTAGTAATGAATCAATTCAATTTATTAGTATTGAATCAATTATGCATTTTGTCTAGAAAGTTGTTATATTTAGTTTCAAGAATGCTTTTGGATACATCTGATAGAACTACAGTAGTATCGTCACCATAAAGTGTAAGATCTACGCTGGGATCAATAGAAACGATATCATTAATATATAGCGTAAATAAAATAGACCCAAGACCGACCATAGGGAAACGCCATTGCTAATGTCGATATTGTTAGAATTAAGTTTTGTAATACCATTATTATTTTGAATGTCAGACTAATATATTGCGAACGTGAAGATAAGAATGACTTAATCCAGTGATAGACCATAAAGGATTACTTTTTCCAATCACATGTGGTGATCTAGAGAGTCGAATGCCTTGCTGAGATCACAAAAGATGTCAGCGGGATACCCGCCTGCTTTCACATAGTGAACAATGATAACGATCATAAAAGGATGTAACAACATTAAGATAAGGGATATTTATCACAGAAAACAAATGATTGTCAACAAGAATACTAGAAATTTTATTGCAAATCGGTTTTGATTGCAGTGGATACCTCAAGCATCTTCCGTACAGTTGTTTCGGCCCTATTTGGGGCTTTGTCTGCAGAAGCGTAGCTCGAGACTTCCACTGCAAGCCAAACCAATCTGTCCCAGGTAATTCGCAATTGCGATGTAATAGTAATGAATAGCTTGAACCGCGATCACTTTTTGACATAACATTGCATTAGAAATGATAAATTGCAGCCAGTTTGCTACTTAATAAATCGTCCCATGCAAGGCGGCCAAGCTATGCTTCTGCTGACGAGGCCCCAAATAGGGGCCTGTACAGCTGTTTCGGCCCTATTTGGGGCCTCGTCAGCAGAAGCGTAGCTCGAGACTTCCACTCCAAACTAAACCGACCTGTCCAAGGTTATTCGCAATTGACGAGGCCCCAAATAGGGCCGAAACAGCTGTACAAAAGATGCTTGAAGTATCCACTGCCGCCAAAACCAATTTGCAATAAAATTTTTAAAACTCAATATGCTTGGTCGCCTTATATGGGATGACTTATTAAGTAACAAACTGGCTGCAATTTGTCATTTCTAATGCAACGTCGCGATTAAAGCTGTTCATAAGAATATTAGAGGTGTGTGAAAAATAAGAGGACATGTTTGAAGAAGTCAATTAGCAGAAAAAAAGTGGCAAACAAAATGCAGAAAAAAATTCAGGACAGACGACTTTGTATTCGCCGATAAAAAAAATAAATGACGTTAAATTAGAACAATTTAAGAAAAATTTGCGACCAAAACAAGCCAAAAAACATTTCGTCGCTGAAATGAAAATGTTACAAGATTAGAGACAACAAGAATATTGGATAGATTTGTAAAAAATAAGAGGAGATATTTTAAATAGTCAGTTAGCAAAAATTAGCAAACAAAATGAAATCGAAAAAATATTCATAAAAGATCAGAAACAAAATAAAGAAAAAAAAATTCAGGGCGACAGACGCCTTTATATTCTTCAAAAAAACTTAAAAAAAAAGTTGACATTTGCGACCAAAACACAAAACAAAAAAACAAAACCAAATGAAAGTTATCACAAAAAAAATGTTACTAGAAAACAGAAGATAGATAACCTGGACAAAAAAGAACAAATGACTGGCGATGAGAGACATTCACTAAGCCAAAATAAAATGTTATTAGAAACGAAAGACAGATAATATTGGTAACAAAAAGAAAGAACAAAACAATCGATAATCGATAGGGGAAATTTGCCTGCAAAAATAAATGATGTCATCTAGAATATTACTAAGAGAAGAAAAATGTTAAATAATATAAAATTTAAAAAAAATGAAATCGGAAAAAACAAATACAGAAGGAAAATGGAGAAAGAAATTAATTCACGACGAAAATAATTTTTTATTCACATCAGTAGAACAAATGACGTGAAATAAAATAATAAGAAAGTTGATATTTGCGACAAAAAACGCCGTCGCGACTGTTAAAATGTTAGTAAGAAAGAAAGAGAGCAAGATAAAATTGGTAACATAAAAAAGACAAATGAATAAGATTAGAGGTGTGTAATAAAAAAAATTCAAATTATCAAAGAAATGGCAAACAAAATAAAATCAAAAAAGTAAATGATGATAAAAGAAGCGAAGCAAAACAAAGGAAAAAAATCACGACGAGAAATGCAGTTTTATTCATCAATACAAGAAACAAAGGACGTTAAATTAGAGAAATTTAAGAATAGTTGGCATTTTGCTACCAAAAACAAAAAAATAACAAAACCAAAAATAAAAACGTCGTCAAAATCAAAATATCGCTAGTAAACATTGGAAACAAAACAAATGGCCAGAAAAAACAATAAGATTTAGAGGTGTATAAAAATAATAAAATGAATTTTAGAAAATCACAAAAATAGAGAAATAAAATAAATCGAAAAACTAAAGGAAAATAGATAGAAAAATGTATTTTTTCAACAGAATAACAAAAAAATGTAAATAATAAAAAAGAGAATGGATGTTACAGATTATGAAAAAAATATTTACAAAACTCTTCTAAACAGTTTACAATTAACTAAAAATTACCCCAAAATCAAGCTTGTGGCACTGCGTACGAAATACGACGTCACATTTTATAAATGATGCAGTATAACAAGACTATAAAGTTTTACGATTATAATTTTATTGACTCGCCTGCTGAGAATGAAAGTCTGAGTTGTTTCTTTTACGCGACGTAATTATTAGTAATTTCTAAAATAACTGGAATTGTGTATGAAATAAGGGCTAATGGGTAACAAATTCGCAAATAATTGTGCAAATAATTCCGATCCGTATTTAACCGATTTGACGATCGATCGATCTCGCACGGAGACAAGAAACTTTATCAAACACATCGTATGTTTAGATTAAAACGCCAAATTCGCAGAGTATGTCCGTCTATTTCTCGAAAATTAAAGTACATAGAATTTTTCCATCCCATTGGATATCGTTTATTATCGTGGTTTTTTTTGACGGAGCAATTGTCATTCACCCTGTATAGAATAATTATATATTTTTCACTTTTATATTTATTTATTTATCTATTGCTCTTTCTTAACCAAGCACGTAACGTCGTTTTGGGGCTAATTTTTTATTAATTATTTATTTCAGGAAATTTGAAATACATGTTCTCTGACATCTATTCTTTCACCTTTGTCGGTCTATTCAAGAATCACCCTGTAAATGTGTACAAGTAAATAAATAAATCAATCTTTTTATTACTGTAGCTACTACAAATTGTGTCAAGGACATTTTTCTACAGATTTCTTTTAGTTAGAACAATATTTGTTTTGGAAGCTTGCACATTTGAAATAATTAACAACATGCAGAATTAAGTACGTTTTAAAGCTGTATTTAAAATAGCTGGAAATGGCACGACGATGATTAGAACTGCTGTTTTACTAATGAATGCTAGGTGCTCTATTTAAAGGGTCTATTAAACCTCAGAGTTAATTATACAATTGTTTTGTAAAGTCTTAGCTTTAGTGCCCATAAAATATCGCAATTCCGAATTAACTGTCATGGCACCGGAAATTTATGTTTAGAAGAACCAGGTTAAATAGGGGATTAGATTCCTAACGCTCGTTTTGTACCTACTCATTAGTGCAATGCAATATAATAATTAACACCAAGAAGAAGAAAGATCCCTTTCATAGCTGAACTATCTATGTATAACTTTTAAAAACATATTTGTTGTGTCAGAATTTAATATGTGCAGCAAATTTAAACTAAATTAAATAGAATATGTTCTATTTCCAAACCGCATCTGTGGTCTTCTTAAATTTCATTAAAATTTGTTACCCGATGATGATTCTTGTGTCAAATTCAGAGAGGACAATATTTTTCCCTTGAAATTGAACGTCGATTTTGGTCTATTCATTCGCGTTTTAATTTAATTCGGCGCATAATAAACAACCGAAAGAGAAACGAAAACAAAAAAAAAACAATTGTCAGGCGATTAAAAAGCGGGCAGTACGTGTAAACGACCGCCGAAAACAAAGTGGAAAGTCTGTCACAAGTGACGGTGGGTTATCGGAAAACCTTTCCCTCGTCGCGTTTCGTTTCGCTCGCGCACTCCTCCTGCACTTGCGAAGCAATTCCGAGCGAGATATAAAACATGGGCTTTTCGTATTTATCAAGGAGTACATCTAAAGGGGTAGGTGAGAAGAAGCGGATTGTTGAAACGTCGTAAAAGAGAAAGATGGTGTTGCCGTGGAAGAGGAAAAAAAAGAAACGTGTTGCCAACACGGTAAAACAAAATCTGATGTAGATCTGACAAGTTTAAATTGACCTGCGAAAGTAACAAGTTCTAGAAATACATTATTGGCTGTCAACGAAGTATTGAAACGTTGCCTGTCTATACATACATAAATAATATCTAATACGACAAGAATGCAAAAAAACTCTTTTTCGGTTTATTTTATATTTTAACATTGACATTTTCTTCTGTTTTTTTTAAACGTTTTTGGTATTATTTTTATTATCATCTTTTTATTGCGTGGCCTCGTCAGAATATTTCCATCATCTTAAATCCATGCGAACTTATTTATTTTGGTGTTTAATCAATTATTATAATTAATATCCTCGTTCAAGGATTTATTGTTCGTTAGCAGCTTTGATAACGGATACTTTAGACGCTTTCCCGTCACAACTTCGAGTAACTGTAGAGTTTTGCCAAGCTCTATTCAAAGTGTTGTCGTTTGAAGATTAAGATGATCTAAGTTACCTTACTCCGGTCTCACAAACACGATGACGACACAGAAATTTGCATTTAAACCACCGTACATTGGGCACAAATTCGCTTGATATGCTCTTCAGTTCCTGCCTTATCACTTGGATTATCGTAATTCTGTATTGTTGCTCTCTGGAGAGAAAACAGTTTGTCTTCCTTTTGAAACTTAAAAAAATACCCACAGCACATGTGCAAAATGTTATCATTCGCGTCCGGTATACAAAAAGCAATCTATTGATCGGCTGCAATCAAAAATAAAAGAATCCGAGCTAGCAATATTTGGCCGAATAAATATAACCAGCGACAAATATGAATTAAAAATTGAGCCGTATAAATTTTAATTAAACGCACATCAAAATAAATAGGACACGCAAAAAAAACCAATCGAGTTTAAACAGATACGTGTATTTTATTGCAATTATAAATTTCGAATTGGATATGTGATTAATCACGGATACTAAGTTATAATATTTTGTTTGATTTTGTAAAATCATTGAACGTAAAAGAGCGTCCCTAATTTTATAATGCAATTTTCCAGGCTGCACTGCTATGTTTAATATTTACTGAAAAATATAGCTACACTTATAAAAATAAAACTGCGAAAATAAAATAGGCGTGGTGAAACTAATTTAATGAATGTTTAACTTGTATTATTTGAAATATTTATCGGATAAACAAATGAAATTTTATTATTTGAATAAAATAAACAAACGCAGTTTTAAATGTATGGATAAATGGAAATGATATTAAATAATGTGATATTGCAATTGGAAATTTTCCTGATTTACATGTTTGTTTCTTAATTCTTTTCACGTTATACAGGGTACAATCGATTAAAATTCACTTATTAATTTAATTTAGTTTAACTAGTAGTAAGGTAAGAATAAGAATAAAATAAAATACATAAATACATAATTATATAACAACAATATGGAATAATAAATACAACATGAAGCTCGACATATTGCTACGTTATTCGTTATTGACAAATGTATTTGTTTATGCTACAACGACGTGCATATTCGTCTAAAAACATGAGATTTCTTTAGATTCAGGGCGTAACCTTTTTCTTTTCTTTGTTTTCGTGAAAATCTACGAACGCTTTTGGGTCCTTTGCACGTTCGTAGACAGTTACTTATGTTTATAAATCAATCAAGACAAATGCTGTTCAAATTAAAATTCTTTATTAACAATTTCCGTTTGCAACAGTAATAACTGTTTGTGTTTGTTTAGCTGAACTTAATATAAACTAGGTTCCTGTAAATTTGTGTATATGCAAATCACAAAACAGTTTCAAACAATTGAAGGCATAATTATTTTTGTTAATTAAAAACAAGTCCTAAATTGTTTTTTTACAGTCAAATCAATAATTTGTTCAAACTCTTATGGTTAACGTTCCTTGTGTTTAAAAAAAGCTCATGCAAAGATAAAATGGAAAAACTTTTTTTGTGGTAATACTAATGTAAAAAATAACTTCTTAATCCTTCGTCTCTCACATTCGTGATTAGTCTTAAATGAATCCCCATGTAATTCTGATTCTAGTTGTCAAACAAATGAAACCGTACATGTTATTAAATCGGCCAAAATAGACTTGCTCCTGGTATAAGAAATTTGGCTTCAAAGAACTGCAAAGCTTCCACGAGACTTTGAGACTGGTGTGTGTGTCAGTCTGATGATGACGATTGCATCTGTTATGGTCAGATTCACATTGCGTTCGTTATTGATTTTATATATCTTATTTTTCATTTAGTTCCTAACTTGTACCACCTAGGATACTTATCATAACTTAAAGAAGTTCGCTTCAGCATAAACTCATTGACATCCGTGAATAATATATACAGCCAAGTAGTTAATGAATGACCAATCATATGAGTCTGACCTACCACAAGAGCGCATCGTTTTTTGTTTGAAAACCTCTGCTCGTTCGTGAGATATATGTGCGTCTGCGGTTTTCGTAAATAAATCGTAAAACAATAAAGCTTTAGCAAAATTCACAGTTACTTGGTCAATGTTGTCCATATGAAATTCGTTAACGGAAGAAGCTTCTAAATATCCACTTCAACTGGCTATTTCATTAGATAATCGACAATAATAGCACTACCCGACATTTGAAAATTGCTGTAAAACCACATAATTTGAAGTAATTGTGAAGTGCTAATTTCAAAACCATCAACAGCATGTAGCATGTCTAGGTTCTAAGTTAGGAACACTAAGATACAGGTTGTTGATGTGATTTATTGTTTTTGTATCAAAACAATAAAAAAAAAACGTGGAATAAAGTTAACTAAAAAATGTTGCTCAAGTACATAATAACAAACAATTAAAAAGAAATTATTTTCTACTGCAATGCTTAAAAAAACAACATTATTTTTTCCTTTTATGAGGACTATTATCTCCTTTTTGAAAAAACCAATGAAAATCAAGATACGTGAAAATATTATTCGGAAAAGTTATTCAAAATCCTGGTTATCTAGGATGAAAAACAGTTTTTTAGACACAAAAAAGACAAACTTTTTTGGTATCCAAAAGGTTAGCACATTGCGGATCATGGTGATACTTTCTATTCAAGCAGAAAGCACCCTTATGACGCAAGTTGCGCACCTTTCATTTCAATTCATACATGTCATGCCGGTTTAGTGTTAAACAAATCAGCACAATTGCTATTTTGGTTTCAGCGAGTATAGCTCTGAGTAGGACTAAGTAGATCAGATCTGATGCAAACAGTTCTTTCCATACCACCATGGGAGAAAATGGAATTAGATCAATTCAGGATCGCTTCAAGTTCAGTTCAGTTGTGGATCACTTATGTAACGAAACATATTATGTTTCCTGTAGATTGCTTTAGGGAAGGATTTTCCTTATTTTTGCTTTGGGGGAAATGTATCTATACCATGAATTGCTTTATCTAACGCATTTGTTGTTTTACTAAAAATGACATTGGTCTAAGCACGAGTTGAATTCTTTTGGACAATAAAATAAACGAAAAATAAAAGAAGATCTATGATTTTCCGAAGACAATTTATTCGAAAATCAAAGGATTAACAGAAAACAAAAAAAATCTGCACACAAAGACAAACAAAATTGAATTTCCTTTGGTTTCTTTTATTACTGTTGTTATTAGCACTTCTCACAGGATTTTTTTTTTGTTTTTTTTTGCTACGCTGGAGGATCATCTTCTATCTTCGAAGTGAAACAAAAAACATGGAAATAAATTTATTTCGTATTTTCACGTTTTTTGTTTCACTTCTTTTTTGTTTCTTTTAGTTGAGTATCTTTTCGTATTGTGTATTTTTTAACATTTTCTTTGTTATTTTATTGTATTTCTTCTTGTTTTTTCTTATAGTTTCTTGTTTTTTCAAAGAGATCGTATACATTTGCAAGTTTTTTTTGTTTTTCTTTTAAATATTTTCTTTTATTTTTTTCCTTGAAATTTTTTTCTTTGTTTCATTAGTACATTTCGTTAATTTTTTTCTTGACGTTCTTTTGATTTTTAAACAATCTTAGTAGAATCTTTTGTTTTTTGCTCATCTCTTTCTTCGGACTTTTTTGTTCTTTTTTAGTTTCCTTTAGATTCTTTTACAATTGTTATTATTAGCGTTTTTCGCTGACTTTTTGCGATCTTCTTTTGTTTCTTCGTTCAATTTATTTCGTATGTCCTCATTGTTTGCTTCGGTTTCTTTTCGCCGAATATTTTTTCGTATTTCGTATTTTTTAATATTCCCTTTTTTCATTAAATTTGTTTTTTTTTATTTCACTTGTTCATTAGCTTCTTTTATTATAGTCTTTTGTTTTTCAAGCAGCCTGGGCAAGTCTTTTGTTGTTTTTTATTATTTTTGCTGGAAATATTGTTGTTGCACTTAATAAACCCATTTTATTAGTTTCTTTTTTGTTTTCTTATTGATTTTGAAATCGCCTACGTAGAATCGCTAGTCTTCTTTTGTTTTTTTTTTGCTATTATTTGGTTACTATTGTATCGTTTTCTTTTTTGCTTTCATTCAGTCTTTATTTGATATTTTCTTTTATTTTGCGTTTTTGGTGCTTCGCGGACGAAGTTCTTGTCACAATTTTTGAATCCGAAATCTAAACTTCTTTCAATTAATTAATAATCGGAAGAACGCGTTTGTGGAACACGTTTCTCAGTCTAATTTTTTAATGTCGCCACCTGTGGGAGGATTTTCGAACTAAAAGATTTAAGATTTTCAGCTTTTCACCGACGATTTAATCAAGTTTCTTGTCAGATATTTCGAGCGCGAAAGTTCTTCTAATTAATTGATTTTCTAAAGAATTATTTTATGCTAGGTTTCTCTATTTACGTTTTTATTGCGCAATCTATGCGATGATCTTAGAACTGCGCCAAATTTAAACTAGCAAAATGCTTATAGTTTTCATCGAAGTTTTAATCAAGCTCCTCTGATTTTTTGAGCACGAAATTTAAATTCCTTTTAATTAATTGATATTCTCAATAACTCTTTTGTGGTACATGTTTCTCAATTTATTTCTAAATGACGCCATCTATGTGATGATCTTAAAACAATTCATTTATTGCAAAGAATAGGTAAACTTCGCTCAGCCAGGACAAACTTTTTCTTTAAAAAGGAAACATAGAGTTTGTCGCTGTACGTTATAATTTCGCTTCTTTTCTTACGTATTAATAATGGTTACGGTAACCGATTCGGTTACACGCTGTATGTTGATATCTACGAGTTCACAAGTACAATTAATATTTTATTATTAATTTTATTAAATAAAACAAATTAGAGATAAATCCGAAACGAAACAATTTCTTGTGAAAATTGTTTCCCAATGCGATTTCAAATATGCACATATGTGAAACCAGTGAAAACAAAAAAAATAAATAAAAATATTACGTGCCACTAACCCTATAATTGCCAGCGTAACACAAAAAGCAAAAATTACTAATTTCATTTCACATGCATTTTTACTCAGCAAATAACTACAAACAATTGCACTTAGGTAAACATTTCCCAGTTAACCAGGAATAACCTTCGGGATTTTATAGCTTAACTCCTGCTGCAAAATTTAAAACGTGTGCCGGTAAAAAATCGCGAGCCGCGCACAAATTAAATAATAATTTTGTTACCGCGAACGAAGTTATTCGTTTTAATTGGAACTGAATGTGCAAGCTTTGTAACCATACGTAAAAACTGTATAAATGTGAAAACTAGGACCGTATCCGTGCAATTAAATTTTTGCATGGCGATGTAATTTGCCCATGGATTACAGAAAAATCGGGAAATTTTGCGTCCATTTTCAATTCAAAATTACTTTCAAAGGCTCACTTATTTCATAACTTAATTTTCAGTATACTTAGATTGTTAAAGAAGATTTAAGTAACAGCGTTCGTAGTTTACTTTCACATTATCCTGCAGATTGAGTTTTAATTTTTTATACGAGGACTGTCACATAAGTTCTATTGAAACGTTAGATTTTCTCTACAGAGGGAGGAATATCGATTAGTACTGTAAGTCACATAAGAGAATTAATTCTGCAAATATCAATGGTCGACCTCAAAAATAAAAAATGCAAAATTTTAATTTCGTACATTGAGTAGAAAAATGTATGCATTTAGCTTAACAAGCTGTGAAACTGTCGGGGTAAAAAAAAGGAAAGAATTTTTCACGCCGAAATTGTGTGTGAGTTGCATATTAAATTTTTGTTATTACGGCGTAAAAAGCAAATACGCTCCTGTTTATCACCGCTATGACACTTCTGCATATAAAACAGATATATTTCAGCAAAACAGTTTCTGCTGCTAGTGGTGATATTTTAAGCCCGTGATTTTATACATGTGCAAAGTTACAGGTACATACAACGTATATATTATTCCTGTTCTGCTTTCCACATCTGTGAAAGCTCCTCGTGAATTATTGACATGATATATGGCCCGTAACTTCGCATTTTATTGAGCCTAAAAAAAACCCGGGGACCGCTTATGAAATCAATTTAATGAACTGCGCCCGGATTGAGTTATTTATAAGACCGTTTGAAGCGGCTAAGGAGAAGTAAATAACAAGTTGATTCGAGGGTGTGATAAGAGGAGAGTGAATTATGGGGAGTCCGAAAAAGCCACGATACTCGCACGTACACGTTAATGGAAACTGTTTTTAATCTTACTCTCTGAAACGTGCCCTAACATATAAATATTGTTTTAGGACCTTTCTAAATGTGCCTTGTAAACTTTGGATATATTGGCTTCATCGTACCCCTATCACATATACTTCAGTTAACAAGCGAATTAAATACTTTTGTAATAATGATTTCTCCATATCAAAACATCATGTGATCCAAATATTACATAAACAATAAAATTGTAGTTTTATTGCGGTCGTATTTTACAAAATTATTTCTTAAACGTCGGTTATATAAATATATCATCCAATTTGCGGAGGACTTTTATTTCATTTTGCGTTGTTTTGTACTTGACATATATTTTAAGGGATTTTCCTAAGACGGGCATAAAATCCAGTGTGCGTAAGGAGCGATAAACATGATGGGCGGTATATTTCGGGCAAAATTTTGGGAACCGCTCCTTCGTTATTTCAACGTAAAAGTTGACTAATACAAAACGAGGACGATTTGTATTAGACGCACGAGAGAAAGTGGGACAGCTAAAAGGGGGATAATTTATTGGAGAGACTATGAGAAATGAAAGGGAAAATAGGGTTTATGTTGAAATGTCATATATTACTACGCTGGAGGCATTGTTGGTTTCCGGAATGACTCCTTGAGTGCTTTTTTATACTCAATAGTTATCATGTGTGATTTGTGCCGTGCTTGCGGATGCAATATTTTCTTAAAAGTTTTCTCCTCTCGACTCTAATAAACGCAGCCTTAAATTGTCAAGTTTTCCATCTCAAGAAAGTAATAATTTCTTTTTCAAATAACAAAGTAAGCGTCAATACCTACACAGGATGTTTCTAAACCTCCGCCTTTAATTAAAACTGTAAGTTCCTCATTATATTATATATCATTATTATATTCCAAATCTTAACAGTCTTATTAAAAAATAAAAAAACTGACGTGTCTCAAAGTAACGGAGCCATTTTTTTGAAACCTCTGCTCAGTTTATGACTTATTTTTCGCAATCGTATCTAGTAAAACGCAATAAAACTTTTTATTTACGAGCAAAGGGTCTCATTGTAAACGAATATGAATGATTCCACCGTCATAATTTTCAAAAATCCGTCTGTATTACATCGACAATTGGTATAGAGAAATGTGTGTTTCGTCGGTTTTTATTAACACATAATGGCGTCACTGAAATCTGAGAAGTCAAAAAAATAATTCATTGCTCTGGGTGAATAGTCCATTGGAGTGGAGTGCAGCTAAATTTTTTTAACACTCGGAAAAATTTTTAGGGGATGAAAACAGGTCTCATGCTTTCTGTGGTTTTGAGTACTTGGTGATCTTAGTACCAGAGCGCTTAAATATTAATATTACAAATCAAAGTGTTAATTCAGAAGTGGTTTATGAAAGTCATATTTAAATATTAACTTCGATTACAGTTCAGAAATCTAGGCATATCTTTATCATATTATTAATCTAAAGCACGTATAAGTAAATAATTGAAAAGGCAAACAGGGCAAAATATTTATTTGATTAACAATAAATACACAAGTAATAAATCCAGTTACATGTGATGAAAATGATATTCTTGGAAAAAGTGTTCGAAGCATAGAAACCTATTACACCATGCACAACGTATTAAAGCTTCAGCTCCACAAACTGAACATCGAGGTCGAACTGAACTATCTGAATTTGAAAATGCAAAACTGACGGGATGATCGAATTTATTCCGTTTGTTGATAACATATCTACTTTTGTACCAACTGCAGGCAAACAAATTTATATATCTTGGAGCCGAGAGTTGATTGTGTGTAAGTGTTTGTAATTTTAGGACGTTATTTCTTGCATGTAAATCTATATCAATTTGTGCAAGAACTACTTGATCGGAAAATGCTTTTACGAAACCTTTTTCAAACTCGAAAACCATATGCAGTGCGCGACACTTGATTACTCTCACTCCACAGTTGACACCATTCTTTTAATAAACCAACGTTTTGGTTATTAGGACTATCAAGATAGTTGAATTAGGCATTTCAACAAATTTAGGCACCAGTTTGAATAAAAAATTTTAAAAACTAACTTTTGAGAATTTTTTTCCAGTATGATGATTATTTCCTAAGCGACACTTGATTACTCTCACATTAAATAAAACAAAAAAAATTTATAAATCAACTAATATTTATTTTAATATCGAGTATGACCCCCTCGTTTCTCAATAACGGCTAACAAGCGATGAGGTAATGAATTAAATAAACTATTTAATAAATTGATTGGAATTGTTTCCCAGGATGTTCTTATGGCTGCCATTAGTTCCTCTCTGGTGTTCAACTGTCGTCCTTCCCCATAGATTTTTTTGGTCATCCAACCCCATAAATTTTCTATGATATTCAAGTCGGGGGGAAAGAGCGGGCCAGTCCAGAACGTCGATATTGTTCTCATTCGATCATGTGTTGATTATTCTTGCCGTGTGAACTGGTGTATTGTCGTGCTGAAATATCCATTGTTGATCGGGAAATAACGCTGCAATGTTATCAACTTGTCTCTGGAGTCTAGGTACTTTTGAGCAGTCTGTCTCCCTTCCAGAATTTCTAGCCCCACTTGTCCTCGCCTTGAAATCGCCGCCTAAACCATTACTGATCCGGCTCGGCTATCACGACGTGATAAAACTCGTTCTTCCAATCTTACATCATGAAAATAATATTGGAAGCCATCAGGTCCATCCAAATTGAACTTTTTTTCGTCGCTGAAAACAACACTTTTCCACTCCTCTGCCCAATCACGATGATTGCGAGAAAATTCTAATCGGGCCCGCCAATGATGCTCCAGCAGGAGAGGTTTTTTGCGCATTTTTTTTTTCGTTTTAAGTGTGGGCATTTCTTTATTACTCTTTGCATAGGTACTGAAAGTGTATAATCCAACTCCATGCCTGATTCTACGAACCAAAACAGTGATTTTTGAACAAAATCTCACCACTCAACGTGTGACAGTAATCAGGTGTCGCGCACTGTATATCCGAAGGTTGGATTATCCCTGTAGTTTTTTTGGGGATTGTAAATATTTTAATATCTTTATATTCATTTTGCTGTAAAGTAGCGGTACAATGACCTGTCCACGAATCTAATAGTAAAATACTTCGCTGACCTGTGTTTGGTATAAACACATCCTAAAACCAACTTGTGAATAATTCGTTAGTTAACTTTCCAGACTATAATGCTTTTGCCACTACAGTTTGTTGAATGAAATAAAGACTTTTGAATGCGGGGTCCAAATCTTGTTCCTGTTTTTTAAAGACGATATATAAGTTAACCTGAAGCAGAAATCAAT
This sequence comes from Serrognathus titanus, assembly GCA_039766575.1. Lineage (NCBI taxonomy): Eukaryota > Metazoa > Arthropoda > Insecta > Coleoptera > Lucanidae > Serrognathus > Serrognathus titanus. The sequence continues at coordinate 7,276,515 of CM077911.1, forward strand.
GGAAGAATTGTATAACTGTGAGTGGTTTATTGTACAGATTGCACTACTGCTTCGACGGTTTTAGAACCTTGGGGAGCTAATGTGCGAGTTGAATGTAACTCTAGCTGAAATGCACTTTCATGTGCATTATATATATTCTCTGTACCATAAGTTCTTATATGTTGTTATATTTCATTTACAAAAGTGCCCGCAATTTCCTGTAGGTCTTTCTGTATTGGTTCCGTATGATCTGCTGATAAATTTATTAATTTCTGGTAATACAATCCTATATGTCCTTTTAAAATGCGATATCCATTTCTTTGATGCTTTAAAATGTTTTAATAGAACATTGTCATTAGCTTCTATTGCTCATTTTCGTAAATGGATATCATGAACTACAGCTCCCAGTTCCATTGCAGTTGCGAACTTATTAAATACGCAATCTGCTCTTTTTAAAAGCTTTTCCCTTCGCGAACCGCCTTGTTCTAACAATTTTTCCCACCTGTGCAATTGTGGAAGCGACTGGACTTTTTTAAAGCGATGGCGTACCGTAGATAAAGATAATTTTCTTGTCAAACCGTTCATCCCAGCTATCTATTAAAAAACTAATAAACGACCTCTTTTTCTACTTTTCCTTTAGTTGACAGCATCTTGTTTGTAATCAGACGTAATGGTTCCTACATTTTCTTCATCTGTACAGGGTGTTTGTTCTTCCTCTACAAACAACCTCTGATTTTCAAATGTAGGTGGTTCATCTTCATCAATATATTGTGAAGGATGTGGACGGTTCATGTTTAACAATTCTAAAGTAGTGTCGGTTTGCGCCTCAAAAGACATATCTGCCATGCTTCTACTGATCAATTCGCAAAAAATATCGTGTAACTCCTGCTCGTGAGGTGATGGTACCATTCTTCTATTTTCATTATTAAAAATTATACAACATCAACAAATGAATAATGTTAACTGGATTTATTACTACCATTTTGCACGATATGAAAACTCAATAAACTGAAAAACTACAAACTGCACAGGTTTCCTTTTCGATCAATTTGTATATAACGGCAAAGATTCGTTATCAGTCACATGATATCTTGAAGTATTAATAATTAACACAGATTTCGACTCAGCTAAGACCTTAAGACCTTTAAACCACTTAAATCGCCTACAGCAGTGTTCCTTAAACAATATTTGTAAAAATGAAAACTAATTTTTACTGGAGTTACTATTTACATTTCCCCTATTATTATGTAGTAAAAGTTGCTTAATTTCTTGAATACTATTTGTAGTTTTAATTAAAGTATTATTATTAAGTAGGTGCAAATAAATCTAGAAGAACGTAGAATAAAGTGAACTTGCTATTTGCTTATTTCATATTCCGCATAAGTGAAATGATTCATATATACACATCTCCATTTTCCCAGCGAAAGATGCCATAAACAGAAAGAAAAGATAAATCGGTGCGATGCAAATTCACTCGGATTATCATGTCTATATAGAAAAATTCTTTTCAAGCACTGGGAAGTCTATGTCTGGGTAGGTGGGTGTAAGACGAATTTTTTGTAAAAAAATATATTTAAAATCAAATTGATAATTTATATGGAAATGATATGTTTGTATGTGTGTGTGGTTGACACACGCAACCATGCGCAGAGATGTATGTGCTAAGCCGGATATGTGCTGTATTACCATCATTTCCGCCTGAAAAATCACGATTCATGAAAAACCTGTGTCACAGGAATACTGATTTATAACTGGATCGGGGAGGGCTTAATAAAACTAGAATTGCCAATTTTGAATCGCGCTAATTCATTTAATCAGCAGTCGTCTAACGAACGATCTCGTAGAGGTCCTGCGAAATATTAAATATAAAATAAAAATAGCGGCCCCGAGCCGAGCTTTAAATTTGTGCAGTGGGATGAGATAAAATTTACAAACAATCGTTTTGTTTGTAAAAATGTGCATTAAACAATTTACGCGGCGTTAATGTTGTGGATTTTGTGCACGCCAGCATGAAACTCAATTGGAGAGAAATAAAAATTTTAAATACGCAGAGAAAAAACGTTACGAGCAACAGTGGTGTTATTGTTTATATATTAATTTTAAAAATTTTATTGCAAGTCGGTTTTGTTTGTAGTGGATTCCTCGAGCATCGTCTGTACAGCTGTTTCGGCCCTATTTGGGGCAGAAGGTTAACTGGAGAATTCTATTGCAAACTAAACCAACCCATCCTAGTTATTCGCAAATGCGATGTAATAGTAATGAAAAGTTTAGATCGCGACATCCTGCGATCGCGTTTTCGCCTAATATTGCATAGGATCGACTTATTATGTAGCAAACTGGCTGCAATTTGCCAGTCCTATGCAAAAAGTGATCGCAGGATGTCGCGATCTAAACTTTTCACTGATTTTTAAAATTTTACATTTATTAGTTATGGAAGGATCTCCTCGACTTGCGGCATTTAGTCTAAGTGATTTCCTTCGCACTCGTTATCGTTATCGTGGGAATGTCCACCTTAAAAGTAAGTTGGCACATTTTGCTAAAAATCTTTTATTTAAATTTGATAGTTTGTGTTTCAAATGTGGCTTTCCACTTTCTACAAAATCACTTGTAAAATAAGGCGCGTCAATGTCGATGGGTACTGTGAGGGACGGGTGGTTAAAAATGATAATATAAAGGGGATGAATTATGCTTTACTTTTAGATTTCTCAAATTTTACAAGGCCTCGACGAGACATAATGCTCCTCTCGATGTCACGACGAGAGCGAGAGAGAAATTCTACTGTTACGCACAAAAATAATTATAAAATATAAGCAGATGTTAAAAACATAACTCTTTGGCAAATAAAAATGAAACAGACTGATTTCCGAAATTGGATTAGACACTATGACATTCGATGGATGTTAATTACGCCTTTGAACTCTGGATGATGTGCATGACCACACGACTACTAGCTGGGCTAAACCTTTGCATCAAACCCAGGCCCTCTTCTATATGGTTTATATCGCAAATTCCGATTACGAAAAATCTTGCGTGTGGCATGTGGTAGATCCGTTCACTCTATTATGTTTGCTTAGGCTTGTATAATGCCGGTTTCTTTGATGAGTCACCTTGACGACTCTGCAGTTGATATTTTCCATTTGTAGTTTTATTGCAAAGGTAAGTCATGACTTATGGTGGCAAAGTTGCTGTGAAGTTTGTTTATATAATTTTTAGGTGGGCGTTTTCATCAACGGTCGCGTCGGGCGACATTCTATCGAGTTAAACTTTAACCCAATGAATTAATGATTTGTTGCAAAATGTCGATTTCTTACGGTAACACATCTAACATCTGAACATTTGATTAGGCAAATAATTATTGATAATGCGGATAGTCGATTCATCAGTTTAATATTTAATGGAATACATTGTTAATTAGAGATAACTCAGCAAGTGATTAGCTAGTTTAATAGACATGTAATATTTACTGACAATCGCTGGAATCATTGATACGGTTAATTTGAAACCGTTTAATTTCTAAATGAATTCAATAAATAATTCAATATTACGGCACTTTTATGTTTAGATTAATTTCAGAAAAAGGAGAATACATTCGTAACGGAAGACATTTACAGCTTCCATGATCATGAAATTAATTAAGACACTTACTTCTGGCTGACTCTCTCCATGTACGATACAAACAAGCTGAGCTTCAAATCCCTCTCCGGAGTGTACCACGGGACTTTCCACTGAAATTTCTGGTGGATCTGTAAAGAAGATACAAAAGATTTAAATGCATACGGCATTGTAACACACAGTGTTTTATGGTTTAGTTTTACAACCGGCAACTAAATAAATTATATTGCGAGTATTTCCTCTCGCAACATTCGTTCTGACGACGTTCAGAAAATTCCTTTAATTTGTTCTCCCTGTATGCGAACGTACCACCACTGACATGTGAATGAGAAAATTACCCGCGTATTGTAGTAAACAACCCTTCTCAAACGCATTGCGAAGTGTGATTTATAATCCCGGGGGCTGTTTCAGATACTGCGTGTTAATTATGAAAATTCATACGGAGCCCCCGTTTCGTAATTTTATTTATTCTTCCTCCCGAATACTCGACGTAATTAAAATTTGTGATCACGAAAAACGTCGCTTTTCCTTTCGGTCTTGGGCGTGACACGTGCTCGATCCGAGGGGTTTCATGTCATAAACTTTTTTTTTCGGTACATTAACAAATCCCATAAACTACAATTATACGAAATTAAAATTTCACAGCTTCTTCGTTTTTTAATTTAATTTAATTTGGAGGGATGTTGGGGTTATTGTTGGGAGTAATGGTGAAACGATGTAAAAATAGAGAATTTCTTTTTTTGGAATGAGCAATAATACAGAGTGAGCATTAAAGTACGGGGAAATTACAATCGCAAGTACTTAATTATAGTTGTGGTGTATTTTAATTTAAAAATGGTCGCATTGGCGAATACATGCGTTGTATTCACGTATCTACAACAGGAGCTTTGGTGGAGAACACAGGTGAATCACGCGTAAACCAGATAACCGCCATATTAGACCAATAATGAGCTGTCATTGGCAGGCATTTGTTTATTCGCGTTATCCTCCCTCATCTGCCTGCAACATCCCTCTTACAAAGTAATGAGTGGCGCATTTGTTTGTTTTAAAAGCCTGTCATTGGCACGCGCTATTTAAATCGAATAAAGGTAATAATTTTATACTGGGGGTATAATTTATGCATAGGGAGATTCGAATGGGTAAATTAATTGACTTCCTACAATGGGGCTAACGAATCGGAAATATTTTGATCTGAATGTAGTTACGATGATAATTAATTTGCTTGTATAATTACACGTCGATGTAAGTTGGTTTAATTCGAAAAATATTACAGTATTTGTTTAAAAATATCTTTTATATATCTAAATCACTTTTCTAACTTGGTAACTTTGTAATAAAGATACTCGATTATAATTTAAATAATATTTAAATCGCAGTGGAAATGCGAGCCATACATATTTTATGAAGCTGTTTATATTCATTCGCGGCGCAGTAAATATGTATGACATTAAGCAAGTTTGACGACGAGGAGTAGTTTTAGAAAATTTACTTTAAGGAGATATCTCCTCAATTTATCAAGTTTGCCCGAGTCGATAATCGTAAGTCAGCGCGCCCGTTATGTATGTAAGTATTTTAGAAAACTTCAATCAGTTCTCCGAAGTCGGCGGATTCGAAAAATAAAAATGAATGCCCGAATAAATCGAAGACCTTTGAAGGAGAAGAAGAAGAAGAAGCCTCGATCCGACGAGCATCTTCTCGAGTAGATAATTCCAGACGTATGTACTACCCCAGCGGAAAGTAATGAAACTCTGGAAAGGGTAAGCGGCCACCCGACTTCGCCCGACCGAGAGATAAACGCCGTAGCTCCGCCCGTTGAAATTTCTTAGAAATTTCTACCTACCCTCAACTGCAGGCATTGCTAATATTACGATACGTAATTATTAAATGTAATTGGCCGACATCAATGAACTTCTTATTAGCAAGAAGTATTATGCATTCTAAATATTATTAATGAAAATATTTATCTTATTCATAATTAATCTTTAGGAAATTATTTGATGCTCTTTCAAAAAACGAAATAAAGGTATAATAAAATAGTTCATAGTTCATAGTTCGTTTTATTATTTGCAATTAAGATTACAAATTCGTCAGATTATCCAGATTACATTAAATCTATAACATTTAAATAAACATATTACATTAAATACCTATTTGGTAAATAACATTTTTGGTAAAAATAAATACATATTTAACAAACAAGACAGTACGAAATATAATAGTTATTGCGGAACAAAATTATTAATCTAACTGACGCAGGAAGAAAAGACTTTTAATAAACAAATATTGTAATTACAAATTAAAACAGAAAACAATAATCCAATTATATTGAAGGCGTCCCGTGTCCATCGTATATTGTTGGCCTTCGGTTGACCGCGTGATGGATCAACCATTACACAACGACGTGGTCAACCGAAAACCTAAAATATACGAAACAAAAAGCTGAAATAAATGATTAGTTGCTGAAAAAGAAAAAATTATTAAAAACTCTTAGAATAAAATTCAAACAGAAAATAAAAATGCCAAAAGAAAAAGTAATTAATTTCTGAAAAATAAATTAGTTGCTGAAAAAGAAAAATTATTAAAAACTCTTAGAATAAAATTCAAACAGAAAATAAAAATGCCAAAAGAAAAAGTAATTAATTTCTGAAAAATAAATTAGTTGCTGAAAAAGAAAAATTATTAAAAACTCTTAGAATAAAATTCAAACAGAAAATAAAAATGCCAAAAGAAAAAGTAATTAATTTCTGAAAAATAAATGATTAGTTGCTGAAAAAGAAAAATTATTAAAAACTCTTAGAATAAAATTCAAACAGAAAATAAAAATGCCAAAAGAAAAAGTAATTAATTTCTGAAAAATAAATTAGTTGCTGAAAAAGAAAAATTATTAAAAACTCTTAGAATAAAATTCAAACAGAAAATAAAAATGCCAAAAGAAAAAGTAATTAATTTCTGAAAAATAAATGATTAGTTGCTGAAAGAACGAAAAAAGCGAAGATAACATGTTAATACTTTGTGTAATACCCGTTACTTTCAACAAATTCTCTTAACCTGTTTGGCATTGAATTTACCAAATTTTCACAAAAATTTGTGCCTCTAAATGTTTCCCAAACTCGGAAAACATGTTGCGTTAGTTGTTCAACGGTTCTTTCACGAACACCGTGTCCAGCGATATCCTCCCAATTCCTTACCATCGCTCCCCACATATTTTCTATTGGATTGAGGTCTGGAGATCTTGCAGGCCACGGTAATACCTCAATATCGTTGCGATCTGTAAACCAGGCTGTTACATTGGCAGCTTTGTGAATGGGGCTGTTGTCTTGCACAATGGTTATTATTTCCACCTCGTCCTCGAGATATACTAATCTTACTGATGGCAGCATCACTTCTTCCAAAATTTGTATATACCTTGCAGATGTAAACCTTGGGGGTGAAACGGGAACTAATGCACCGGGACCTGCACTCGAAATCCAACCCCAATATCCAGCTGATATGCGTCCACTTGTTGTATTTGGTCTTACGTTTTCCACATTATACCGTGTATTTTTCCTTCTCCATAACACGACTGGGGAATCCTGCGATGTAGAAAATGTTTTCTCGTCTGTAAATATCACATTTTCCCAATTGCGATTCATATTTTCCTCACAGAAACGCAATCTTGCAGCAGCGTTCTCGGGTGAAAGCAAAATTTTCTTGGCTGGTTTTCTGCTGTGAATACCTGCACTCCTTAACCTTTCCCTTACTGTCGTAAAAGAGCAATGCAAATTTAGTTGTTCCCTGATCCTTACTGAAGTTGTAAACGGATTAGCTTCGACAGTGGCAACTATTGCCTGGTCTTCGTTATTAGTTGTTACTCTGGGACGACCTGATTTCGGTGCTGTTCTTAGGGAAGCGTCTTCTTGTCTTCTATTGATCCATCTTCGAATTTGACTTTCTGACATATCAACTTGCTGAGAGATGTTTCTTATGGACATTCCTGCTTCTGCTAAACCGCAAATATATCCTCTTGTAGCTACGGATGATTCTCGTTGCCCCATTCTTCTTCCCATTTTGCTAACAAAAAAGTTCCGATTCCTACAAGGAGAACTAATCACAGACGACAAGACCTTTAAAAAATTCAGAACAAAAAATATAAATGGCGGAAGAAAATTAAATAAATTCTAAAATAAAAATTACATAAAAAATATGAAAATAAGACCTTAACAAAAATTATAATTTTCTGAAAGAAAAGTAATTAATTACTGAAAAAAAAATATTAAAACAAAAAAGAAACAAATGCTAATATAAAAATTTAAAATGCTAACATAAAAATTACTATATTTAGTTGATAAAAATTAAACAAAATATATAAAAAAATATGAAAATTAAACCCCAATAAAAAATTAATTTGCTCAAAACAATATTAAAACAAAAATTAAATCAAAGCTTAAATAAAAGATGAAAATATTAAAAACTATTACAATAAAATCCAAACAGAAAATTAAACATACTGAAAGAAGTATTTAAATTCTGAAAAATAAATGATTATTTGCTGAAAGAAGAAAAAAAAATTGTTAAAAACAAAAAACAAATAAATGGTAAAATAAAAAAAAATCACAAAAAAGACCACAACAGAAAAGTATAATTTGCTGAAAGAAAAGTAATTAATTAACAATATTAAAACAAAAACTTAAGCAAAGTTTAAATAAAAACAATAATAATAATAAAAACTATTGCAATACAACTCAAACAGAAAATCAAAAATAAAACTGACTAAAACTCACTTGCTGCTCGTTCAACTTTCCTTGGTGAGGCACAAAGGCAAATAATCAATGTTTAAACAATCGAAGTTTATATAGCTCTGAAGTTCAGATTAGCAGAATACTAAGAATATAAAGAAACACGTGTTCTTTAATGGGATTCAAATGAAATTGGACTAAATTGTAATCACATTCCGTTTAATTATAAATCGGATTTAATTATTCCGATTTCGTATTAAAAGAACATTTAGCATTTTTATTTTCTGTTTGAGTTTTATTCCAACAATAGACGATGGACACGGGACGCCTTCAATATAATTGGATTATTGTTTTCTGTTTTAATTTGTAATTACAATATTTGTTTATTAAAAGTCTTTTCTTTCTGCGTCAGTTAGATTAATAATTTTGTTCCGCAATAACTATTATATTTCGTACTGTCTTGTTTGTTAAATATGTATTTATTTTTACCAAAAATGTTATTTACCAAATAGGTATTTAATGTAATATGTTTATTTAAATGTTATAGATTTAATGTAATCTGGGTAATCTGACGAATTTGTAATCTTAATTGCAAATAATAAAATGAACTATGAACTATGAACTATTTTATTATACCTTTATTTCGTTTTTTGAAAGAGCATCAAATAATTTCCTAAAGATTAATTATGAATAAGATAAATATTTTCATTAATAATATTTAGAATGCATAATACTTCTTGCTAATAAGAAGTTCATTGATGTCGGCCAATTACATTTAATAATTACGTATCGTAATATTAGCAATGCCTGCAGTTGAGGGTAGGTAGATATTTCGAAGAAATTTCAACGGGCGGAGCTACGGCGTTTATCTCTCGGTCGGGCGAAGTCGGGTGGTCGCTTGCGCTTTCCAGACTTTCATTTCTTTCCGCTCAAACTGTACGAAATAAATGCTGCGGCCGCCGTAAAAAGAGAAGCAACCGTAATGTGGCCCTAAGTACTGCAGTAAAACTCCTCGCCTTTGGTCCACATTTGGTGTAATAAACGTTTCTTGAGGTTTCAGGAAAAATGCAAAAAAAAACATTTGCGTAATGGACATTACTTGTTTTTTTTCTCTCACGTGATATGCTACGTTACACTTTTTTTTTAACTAATCTAATGAGGATATAAGGATATACAATGTGTGAGTGAATAAGTTTCACTTAGCAACAGCAATCATCTTTCATTTATTAAAGAAATTTCAACCTGCTCGAAAAAAATAAGAAATTTTAATTCCCTAAAGGTGTACACAACTTAAGCTAACATTAATTATTGTGGAGAGTTCCTTTATACGCTCATATGTAATTCTATTTTAATTTAGTAACCGTATGCACAAAGCGTACGCAACAACAACAAGAAACGTCTCCAAACTACAAGCGCTTGCATATCATTACCGCACCGGCGAATTCAAAAGCATAAAAGCAAAGCGACCGTAACAGGGTAGATAAGACGATCGCATTGTGCGCAAATCCGTAAAATGCAGAGTAAGAAATATTGTGAAATATGTGAATACGAAAGCACGTCGTGAAGCGGCGAGTAAATTGTAAACTGCAAAACCTCATAGTATTTGCTTAAGCTAGCAATTTATTTCTTCAAGGGGAAAAAAAATCTACTAGTAAAACCAGATAGTATTTGACATAGAAAAATTATACTTTATGTTGGAGTTCGATTTCTTTCAGTTTTCTCAGCCATTTAAATAGTTTTTCGTTATGGACTGCTCATCAAACAAAACAGTTGTTAGTCTCTAATAATATAACTAATTGAAAAATAAATAAATAAATGTTCGCTCACCAAACCATGATGCAGAAAAACAGACGAAACTTCGACCACACTAAGGACTTGTCATTTCTGCTGGCGGCATTGCGACCATACGCTTTCTGACTTTTCATGAAAACACCCTTTCTTTATATGGTTCATGCCGGAAATTCAGATTATAAATAAGCGCTGTATGTGGAATTAAGTTGCAAACTCGTCCTATGAATCATCGCAGATTTCCTAGTTTCGTTCGCTCTTAGTCATGTTTGTTGCATAATTCCGGCTTCCCTGATGAATCACCTCAGCGACTGTTTGATGATTCCATATGCAGCCGGTGTGTTTTTCGGCATTCCTTGAATGCAGTTTTATTGCAAAGGTCAGTTTCATTATCATAACGGCAAAGCCCTTTATAAAGCAAATAAAAATTTCTTTATTTTATTTTTAGGTGGACGTTTTTATTCGAGGTCGCGACGTTCTATCGAATATTTGTTAATTTGAGTTATTCTCTTGCAAAATACCGATTTTTTACAACGTCATCATCTTTTAAATTCCTGCAAGACTAATTTTAAATCTCCTTTGGTTACCTAAAAGTGAAATACGAAACAAGATAATTTAATAGGAAACCTTCTCGGATGTTAAATCCTGTTTTACGATGCGTCCTTAAATATTCTACCTTATTTTCAGCTGATTTAAATAAAATCTTATATTGGTTTCCCCCTTTGAAGTTGACGTGTTTTTGCCGTGCTTTTGACCTCTCACTTTGCAAAGAAGCGCACATTTATTTCAGAGATCATTTTTCATGCGATGCTATCACTTTATTATTGTTTTTAATCCTGTGCTTTTTATTTATTTCAATTATGAAGGTCCTTGCTTTGTTAATTGAATAACAAAAAGAAATGATTCGTATTGCTTTGTATCATGATTCAATTTCTTGAATCAAGAACACTCCCATTATAAAACAAAATGAAAAATGCAATTAAACAATAAAGACAAGTAGAAACTATTCTATGATGTGCTGAAAATAATTACGAGCTTTAAGCGTTTGTCAGAGCGACTATAGGTAATTTTACATGCACATTTGGCACAAAAGTTAATTCTCTATAAGAAAGTGAGCGAGAACCGGCATAATACAGCCTGTTTCCATGAAGATGCACCACATTCGGTATGACGGTAGATATCGTGAAAAGAAATAAAAGTTTTCTATAATTTTTTTTTAATCGAATAAATTTTGAGAAAAACGAAGGGAGAGGAGAATCGTATATTTTTTAAAACGTACAATAGATGAGGATGAACAGAATTCTTAACCTGCCTTAACTCTCGTTCAAAGAATCGGTTTATTGCTTTATTGCCCCATAAAATGTTGCGCCTTAGATGACATGATGAAATACACTTAGTCCGTTCTTATTAACGTTGTAGTAAGGAGCGAAGCATAATTTCCGTTAATTTGGTATAGTTTATACTTTTCATTTTTAAGTTTATTAGTATATGTAAGAGTGTTTGTGTATGTGTTTGTGTGTTTGCGATGAGCGATTTCACGCTTCGAGAATACGCAGATATGCATTTGTTATTTAGGGTATGTCGGGGAAACTAGCGATTGGCAGCACTCTAAACGCGGAACGGTTTCCTAATCGTGAACGACATCCGTATTATCATACGTTTATCAGGGTAGCTCAGCGACGGAGGCTCTTTTTTACCTGAACAAGAGGTCAGGGGCACGGTGCGGCCACCTCACGTTGCAAACGTAGAAGAAGAGCTTCTCAATATGATTGAGAATGACCCCAACATAAACACACGGGAGGCTGCTCGACGTACAGGACTTGCAAATGCAACGGTGTGGCGCATATGGAGGAAGCAACAGCTTTAGCCGTACCACTGCCAACGTGTTCATGCTTTGGAGCCGCGCGATTATAGTGCTAGACTGCAATTTTGTAACTGGCTGCAGGAAGCCCACATTAATGATATCAATTTCATGCGTCGAATTCTTTTCACGGATGAGGCACTTTTTACACGCAATGGGGTAGTGAATTTTCATAATTACCACTACTGGGCCACTGAAAACCCACATGTAACCAGGAGACACAATTTTCAACGCCGTTTTACAATTAATGTGTGGACAGGAGTAATTGGTAACCATTTAATAGGACAATTCATTTTACGTGATCGTATGAATGGCGATGCATAACTCGCATTTTTGCAAAACGATTTGCCAACATTGCTGGAAGATGTACCGCTAGCCACTAGAAGGGACATGTGGTTCATGAACGATAGGGCGCCACCACATTTTAGTGCTATCATTCGAGGATACCTAGATGAGCGTTTTCCTCACCGGTGGATTGGCCGTGGTGATCCTGTAGCATGGCCACCGCGATTTCCTGATATGAATCCTCCCGATTTTCATGTATGGGGCTACATGAAGGTACTCGTTTATAATCAGCCCGTGGACACTGCACAAGAACTTCGAGGCCGAATTATTGAGACTGCTGAGCATATCGGGGAACGCAATGTGTGGAATCATGTGTGGCATGCGTTGGAACGGCGGATGGCTTTATGTATTCAACTAGAAGGAGGCATATTTGAACACATGTTGTAGGGTAATTGCCATTTTCGTAATTCGCCCGCTTTCGAATTTGCTTCTACCTCATGTGACCAAGTTCAGTCTGATAGTTACGCAAATAATTTGACAGACTGGCGGAAGCACTAATTCTAGTTACTAATTCTCCCAATTTATTAATTGTACCGATTTTAGTCAACTGTTCAATTACTTAGTTGAGTACATCATATGATATACACGTTGGATACAGGAATAAATAAAAACAAGTTACGAGCGTTAATTATCGTACATTATTAAGACTCGGCAAACTTGATGTAATTACGGTTTGCATAAATGTCAGTGCGACGAAAACGCACGCTAATAAATGCACATTCTTTCAAAGTTTTCACCTTTAACACGTCTTGCGATCAAGGGCAGAATTAAAAGCCTCTCATAAATTCTTTCGTTTACGATAGATTTATTGCCTTCTTGCAGCCATGTGCCATTCATAAATAAATTTAAATTGCTCGTTTTGTTTCATGGATACAGAGATTTAAATCGCTACAGTATTTCTAAAAACATCGACTCCAATTAATGCAAATTTCAAGTTTAATGATGAGCAATTATTTTCTCATGGCATACATTAATAAAGTAACAACGTCTGTAAAGCACAAGTTTTAATGAAAATTTCTGCGGGACACCGATACACAAGCCGGTGACTTGCGAACTAGATCAAAGATCCTCGGGTAATTTATAAGTTGCAGCACACGAGCAATCAGTCTAAGGATGAACGGAAGATAGTTTACCACGGAGGCTATTATTAAGTACATGCAGTGAGTGCAGCTAATGTTGCCGGGCTTAGTCCTCGACCCAAGACGGATTGCCCTAGTTATGGGATACCGGACGAGACCTTAGCAGAATATTAATTGCACAGAAAAGATATAATAGTAAATTACATAAGTAAACTGGGCCGAGCTATGTAAATCGTGGGTAATTTAATACACATTGTTACATCTTAAATAGTCCAATTTTTTTTTAGAAATTAAATAATATTTAATTCACTCTTCTATCTTCTATCAGACGAGTAGAAAAATCGATTTCCTAGATACAAAACTTTTGTCTTAAATAATTGCAAATAAAGAATAAAAGAAAACTCCTCTCGTGCGGTAATTTTTTTTTGTAGAATCTTTATAATTAAACGCCAGATTCTCTTTTATCTTTAATCTAGAAAATATAACGTTATACGTAGCGAGAGACTTTTCATTACAGTGTATTAATCGAGTTACGTTAATTAGTTTTAAAGATGATGTGAGTTAGTTCGCTTCGAGCAATTCGATTAGCCATGGCCGTAATCAATATAGCTGAAGGCGAGTAACTGAAAATAAACAATTTTGTGTACGTATACTAGGTTGTACGTAGGAAAATTAGTAATTTTGTTGCATGTGAATGAACTGTTTAAAGTAAGGCAGCGACCATAGAAATTAAAGAGTTTTCTTTTTCTAGTGTCTCACTTCACCCGTTAATTGACGTCAGAAACAATTCCCGTTCATTCCGCCCTTATTAAGCCGGATACCGGCGAGCACGTTCCCATGAATGGGAACCGTTTCCTTTTTTTATTTAAAAAAGTAAATACAATTTGACGCCATAACGTTGCGAAATTTATCGCGCACCGAACCTTGGCTTCCCTTTAATTATGTGCGCTCCGTGGAAATAACTTTTCGCATAAATTCGAAGAATTTTTTATTAAAAATTGAAATTTACCACTGTTTGAAATTCCACGCCGAATCTCCTTACATTCGGTCTTCCTGTTTTCAAGAAGAAGACAAAATTATTGTCCTTAAATGGAAACCCAGTAGTCTCATAAGAAAATCGTAATAAGACTTGAGGGATTCCATTTGATTCTTATTTATTATGTTTGCTGTTTGAGAAGCAAACCTTAATTATAAATTCAATATGCAAGGTGATTTTAATTGTAATATGTTTTATTTTATTTACGTAGAACACATATTAATTAATTAATCCGACAAAATAGAACCACTAAAAGAAGCGTTGTCCGAAAGTATGGGAAAAATTCTTCTAAATTGTTAATAATTAATAAAGAAAATTCCCCAAAATCAAGCTCCGGCACTGCGTACGAAATATGATAACACGTTTCGTAAATGTGGCAGTATAGGACTATAAAAGTTTTTTTATAGACTACCCGCTTGACACATCCCAATTCGTTTTATTACACTCTAACAGCTGGGAACGGAAATCCGAGTTGTCTCTTTTACGAGACGTAATTATTAGTAATTTCAAAAATAATTGGAATTACGGGGTAGGGGTAACAAATTCGCAAATAATTGTTTGTTAATTAAATTGTTATGTATAAAATTTTTAACAAATTGCTTGCGTGAATGTCATAGATTACGAGAAAACGTAAATTGTTGGGGTTGTTTGTATATCTCATAAGCTCAGACAGGATTACTAGAAGTTGATGTAAGTAAGGTTACTAATTAATAATTATCGCGTCAAGGCAATGATTACATTTCTAAGGAATCGCTTAAATAAATCGGTTTGCTCCGAAAATATGAAACGATTTATTAGACCTGAAATTCAATGTCGAAGAGTTTTCTTTTTTTTTTAGGCTAGACATAGTTCGCGATTCATGCAAACTTGCAGCTGCAAAATCTTTGTCCTACATTTCGCGCGGAAACAAAGCAGTAAAACTTATTATGTACAGCTGTTTTAAACGTCGCTTGTAATAAGCTGCTTATATATGTCCGCACCGAACATGTAATTGAACATTAAATGCAACAATTCGTTAAGTGTGTACGGTATTTACAAACTGTTCTAGGGCAGTGCGCAAGCCATTCACCGCGAATTAAGAGAGTCGGTTTTCGACGAACACAAAGGATTATTGCGCACAAGTACGAACGGCGTTGGCGGCAGGAGCGTGCGAAAGAATTCTTAACACGGCAATTTGAATTGTTTTTCGTTTTAGTAATTTATTTATTTATCTGTCAGAGCAGGTATTCAAAAAGGAGTCGCTTTGTATGAATAATTTACTTCAGGTGATTTGCATGCATTTGTCAAGTAAATATTCGTATTTAGTACGTATTTCATGGCAACGGTTGTTGACCTAAAAACGGAGTTAAAGGTCAAGTCACGATGCCACGCCGCCGTATCATAAAACTATAAAAAACTTTATGAGGGTATTCATTTCATCTGCTTCTCTATTTTTTAACCAAGGGCGCATAGTCGTTTTGGAACTAATTTTTGATTAGTTATTTCTCTTACTAAAGTAGGAAGAATTTCTTTAATATTTTCGCCATAATTAATTAACAGTCTGTATTTGCAGAATGTTTTTCTAATTTATGTGTTTGTTTTGAATCTCAGATAGCTGCGGACCTGTATTTAGGGCCGCATAATATTTGAGAACGCCTAAGAGTGTGATAAGGCAGAGAATTATACCATAACATTGTATCCCTATTGTGACTATACAGTGTGTTATCGATTAAGTTTCACTATTAAGATCTAAGTTCTAAGTTCTTCAGCACAAGAGAGAATTAATTTCGCAAATATTAACGGTCTATAATTGAATTGGCTTCTTTGAATGAAAACATGTTAATTTGCACGATCTTTTGGTATTTTATTTGTGTATTCTGAATGTAATAAAGTAATAAAATCATAAATTAAGGGATGATGAGTATTTTTTAATTGACCTCTATTAAATTAAATAGTATCTAAATTTTTACTTAAATTTAGGTATGACTACTGTTTTAATTTAATTCCTTAAGTTAATTAATTAAGGAAAAGAATTATTTTGTGAAAAATCTGAATTTTTATTGCTTAAACACTAATAAAAAATTAAAATGTAAATGTTTCATCATTATTTCTTTATTGCTTACGTATCCACTATCTGCTAATCTCCGTATTCTTACGTATGAAAGTCATAAATGACCTGCCTCGGTGTTTATTGTATTAAAGCTGGGGCATATAAATCACATCCAGTGCTTCCCAAACGTCTTTTGTAAAAAGTAAACGTAGACTTTTCCAGAGTTATTATTGACTTTTGCCCCAAACGTATGTCCTAACTTTGTTTTTCTTGTATTAATAATGATTACAGTAAGTGAAAACTTATTCTATTACACACTGTATATTCACAATCAGTTATTTGTGCGTTTGGTTTCGATTCAATGGAAATAATTAATTTGTGTACATATCTGCTGCTTTCTGTTGTTTCCGTTACCAGTTAATTAGTAAAATGCTGGTAGGCAATTTTAATTACTTTGGTAAATGAAAAGGATGTCATTGTTATCCCTACATTCAAACGAAAATTAAATAAAAGTCGCTAATAAATTTAGTAATTTTTTTAAGGGATATATCGAAGTAAATTCCACGAACCTTAAAAATACATAATTTCATTTTAACTCACTCTTGTGATAAGGGAAGAACGTAAATTCACAAGTGCTTAAAAGCATTGGGGATTTTTTGCTTCTTTCCATTGTTTTAAATTTTAATTTCCTTACCCAACGTCTTTTGCTCTGGAAAATTTAATTTCAGTTGCATCCGTATTTTATCTCGAGTCTACTACAGTTGCAGGCAGTATCGTGTGTTTTGTTCTTGCAGTTTTCTTTATTGTCTCCAAGCGCGCGAGGGTGGGGGGGCAATGTTGTTCATACGGGGTGCATATGATATGCACAATTGTTTGCATAAAACAATTCGAATTCGAGGCACGCCAGTTCTAATAGTCTCTGGGTTTCAGGCGTGTGGAAAATAACGCGCAGGAATTTATTCAATTGCAGAAGTACACATCGGAAAAGTACATGTTTTGATGTAGCTTGGGAAAGTTTCAATTGTCGATTCTTATTCAAGTCACCGCTTAAATTCCCGAACTCGAGATAAAAGAGAAGGCCACTTTAGCTGTAGTTGGGGAAAAGATGCTATTTAAAATTCTTCCCTGCAGCTATTACATACTGTTTCAAATCTACTTTAAAAATAAAAGAAATAAAGGTCTCATATATCAAAGAATTATTTATACTTAAGGTGACCCACCGATTTAAAAGTTTTGTTATTTTGCTTATGTGTTATATTTCATATCCTGATTTATTGTGTTTTGCCAATCGGGAGGCTGAAGTATTAGAAGTGGTTTAAGTTTAAAATGCCATTAATTAACATTACAGGTGTAAACCGAAAGCCGGGTCTGTCCCTGATTATGGCTTATAGATCGTTAATAATAATTACACGTCGTTATTGGTCCGTTATTGTTAGGAAAGCCCTGTGTAAGTAATATCTATTACGGCCGCTTTTCATTTAGGACCTTCGGAATCCCCCCGAATTATGGTCATGCCGAAACTGAAAATGATACCTACTAACTAATGCGGATCAGAGATTTTCTTTGGGGGGGAAAAAGGTTAGGCCCCATAAAATCAGCTTACGCACAGCAACTTAAGAAAGAATATTATATTGAAATAATTATTAATTTAGGACCGTTCCACTGAGGCGGTATCTTTTTATGAGAAGGAAGTGGAAGTGAGAGAGGAACTCGTAAAAGATAAAAAAAGAGAGTTCGAACATAAACGCGCGAACAAGTCCAAGAAAAACAAAGAGCTCGTAAACGGTAAGCTCGAAACGGGCGGTGATAAAAATAAACAATTCGTTCGTTTTAGAACCGTCACTATTCATTTTCATTTTTAGCTTTTCATTAACTTCATTCGGGGAGATTAAATATCTTTATCGGTTTTATACAGTGCGGTCGTTTGTAAAATGCGTATATTTATATTTTTACTTCAACTAGTAGCTACTTCACTTCAGTGTAATATGAACTAATAGAATACTAGGATGCTTCAGTTTTATCGTTTATTTATAAAGTCTGTATTTAATTACAATAATATAAAAAAGCAACAGTGTCTGGTTGGTAAAGATGCCGTATGTTTCAGGTTTATGTCGATGGAACATTGCAGAAATCAAGCATGTGCCAACGCAAACTTTATTTTTCATGAATGCATACGCGACTCGGCATGATCGGAAAGAAAGGTGCACCATACTACTTCATAAAGACGAACGGAGACAACCTGATGTCTGCATTGAACTCTGCATTACAACTATTCACTGTCGTATTGAATAATAAACTGAAAGCATAAACAAACATTGCTTAAGGACAGTAAGATCTGAGAGAAAACAGAATGGAGAGATGCAATATCCATGATAAGGTAGATAGAAATCGATAGAATTCGACGCCCTGGAGTTCACACGTGCATATGAAAACAAGAGTTACGAAGTTTACGGCTTAATGCGAAACACTTCCCATTTTAATTCAGTCGGTCTGAAGCGCGAAACATTAACATCCCAGATTGAATACGGCGCAAACGTGCTATTTTCGACATTTTCATTGTCGGGACACGAATCCGAGCTGGAACAAGTCATCAGACGAAGCTGTTTGATTCCCTGGATCAATCGAATCCAGCGAACGTGGCTCCTCTAAGAGGCCGAATCACGCCAAGCGCATATCCAGAGCGAGAGGTGCGAGGTCTTTGGGGCCCAAAAGTACTACGTACTTTATTTTTGAATAAGGAACGTAGGCAGATTTAATATGTTACGGGATTTATTTCTTGAGTAAGAAACGTAGCTAGATGAAATAATACGTTTAGTAAAGGCAAAGTAAAATACTTACACGGTTACAAAAGAAGCAAACAAGAACATTTCTATGTCTTACAAATGAAATTAACAAGTATTTATAGGTTTGTGTTCAGAAAAGATTTGCAGGCGATGTGACAGAAAACTCAGTTTCTGAAGAATTTTTTATTTTAGTTTTTAAATGACAGTACTGTAAGGACCCGGAAAAATGCTTTAGAGAATTTATTGAATTAATCTATTTTTTATTTTATTTTAATCATTTGAGTATCAGCTCTGCTTGTTCTTAGAAAGAAGCCGGATGTTCGTATCGCTTTTGAGCTTCAGTTGCGTTTTCAAATGAATACACTCAGGTTACGAGATAAAACTTTCTCATTGACTCATCAAAAGTAAATCACGCCACTGTGCGTCTCTGCCCTTGAATGATCGACGTGGGTAAACTCGGTAAAAACGATACGTTTACGCCCTCTCGTAACTAGAAAAATTTCGCTTGGAAGCTACTGTTTTGGGCCGTCTGAATTCAAATTCTTGCCAATCTCACAGAATTTCCCTCCTCACTTTTCCAAGAGGTGACGAGCCTTTAAGTAGCTTAAGCGAGGGTTCCCGGTTTTCTTTTGTTCTTTTCCTTATGTTCTCTTCCTTATATTCCTTATATTCTTCCTTATATTCTTTTTTTTTAAGTTTGAGTTTTGATTTCTTCGTTATAAATTTTCCAAAAGTTTCGGAATCTTCTTCGGATAAATTGTCTTGAATATCTTTATTAATGTTCTGTACAACATCTTGGCACTGTTCTTTATTTTCATTCGATTTATCAATAATATAATAAGGTACATTAAAAATTTCTTTATGAAATACCTGGGGAGATTCGATTTTTTGGATAAACTTAACATCACGAGCTTTGATGATAGTTTTTGTTTCTGATTTCCCCTTCTTTGACCTTTATTCAGTGCAATTGTTTTGCTGCCAATAGTTCGAAAGAAACTTTCTTTGATACCATACCTCAAATGGTGCAGTTCCGTTGAGACATTTTGTTGCACATCTTTTTCTTAAATATGTTGCCGCATTCACAATCTTTACCCATGGTGAATCTGGTAGATTTCCTTGCAACATCATACATCTGGCCATTTCAAGTAGTGTACGGTTAGCTCGTTCTGCCACTCCATTTTATTGGGATGTATATTCGATACTTAGCTGGTGTATAATATCTTCTTCGTCGAGGAAGTTTTTGAAATCTCATGCTAGATATTCCCTTCCGTTGTCCGTGCGCAATATCTTAATTCGCTGGCCGGTTTGTTACAGTTTCTGTATATCTGGAACAGTCATCTATGAAGGTGACGAAGTATTTGGCACCACCAATCGATTGAGTGCTCATGGGGCCATAAATATCAGACAGTACCAACCCTAAAATTTCTTTTTCGCGATTGGTTGATTGTTTAAAGGGCTGTACGCGAATTTTACATGTTGTACATATCTCACAATTAATTTCACTTACTTTCGACGTAAAATTCATACCACCTTCTGTTTTCATCCTCCTCAAATCGTTAATATTTATATGCCCATATCTCTGGTGCCATTTCGACAAATCTTTATTACGTTTTTCTTCTACTAGAGCCGTCCATTCTTCTTTTCCGTTAATAATGTAGAGCTGATCTCTTCTTATCGCTGTTAAAACCACAGAACCGTCCTTACGGTTAATTGTCGCTCGATCTTTTCCAAATGTAACTGTGTAACTATTTGCAGTAACACTCGCTATAGACAAAAGATTATTACGTAGATCTGGATTTTTTAATGTTACAGTATCCCTTACATGTTGGCTTACTTTTACATTTAAACACACATCGCCGACACCGATTGATTCTACAAAATGTTTTGCGGCTGTATACATTTTAAATTGTTTTTGCTTGTTTAAAATTTCGAAGTTCCTTTCGTTATTACACATATGTCTAGTTGCATCGCTATCGAGATACCAAATTTCTGATTTCTCTATAAATTCCGTGTTACAGGCAATTGCAGTCATTTTTCGTTCGATTTATTAATTTTCGATTTACAGTTTCTGCTTTTATGTCCATTTTTACGGCATTTAAAGCATTTTCCTACAAATTTAGGCGTAACAGGTTTCGTATTATAATTTTTCGAATTTACTTTTGATTGTTTTGATCGTTCGAAATGTCTTTTTGTTAATAGCGCATCATTTTTTATTTCGTCTTCGATTGTTTTTCCGAATCGATCATTTTGCCGTGCTTCCTCCTCATTGAGCTTAATTTTTAAATGCGCCATGGTGTCGTTCGGTTTCTTCTCTATCCTCAGCAACTGTTTGTATAGAAGTTCTTTTTTCACCGGACCTCGAGATTCAAATACTGCTTTTAATCCTTCCCACGCTTCCTTCGATGATGAAGCTTTCTTGATGTGATTGAGTTCGCTGTGCGTGACACTTAAATTTATTAACGCCAAAGCTTTTGCGTTCTTCTTGTCCATTTTTGTGTATTGTCTTCTGATTTCAGTTCTGTGCCTTCAACATACTTCCACAAATCGTTGAATACCAGGACGCTTTTCATTTATGCTTTCCATAAGTCATAATCTTCTTTTGCTAACTTTTCTATGCTCCAGAAGCCAGTTGCCGCAGTCATTTTTGATTCTTGATTTTAGTAAACTATTTTACTTGAAAGTTGCTGGGTCCGCAACCTGAGAGGAAACTCGGTTTCTGAAGAAGTTTTTATTTCAGTTTTTAAATGACGGTACAGTATACAAATCTTGTTATAAATAAATTAAAGACATAGCAACTAGTAATATAGCTGACTTCGTTATTTTAATGAGCGTGTATTGATTATAAATTATTTTCTCACATGATGCAATGTACAGATGTTTCTTTCGGGATTATTTGATGCAAGGTTAATCTCAGCACCGTGATGGCGATGCCGTCTTTGAAGATGCACTTATTTATATTAATTCTAAGTAAGTGCGATATCCGGAGTCGCTAGCTGGCCACGTCCTACCATATACAGTATGAGCATAAATGATTGAGGACAAGTTGAATTTCCCGCGTCTCTATCTAGTGATTTTTACTCCTTGTGTTTGGCCGTTCTGAAAATAAATTAATTTTTGTTCAGTGTCGGATCTTTTCAGAGCCAACGTTTGCATACATATTGCAATTAGGTATTTGAAATGACCAAATTAATTCATAATTAATTACCAGACTATTTTATTGAGTAATAATCTCGTTATCCAAATTGCATCCCAGTGCACGCCTATACATTTGACCAACTTAAGAAAAATATTGAAAGGCGGGAAATTCAACTCGTCCTCAATCATTTATGCTCATAGTGTATATGTTTGAGTTATAATTTCCATGTTTCTATTGTGTAAATAATCCCGTACCCGTTAGTTTAATTTAAATTTCCAGCACAAGTAAATTTAAATCGTGTGGATTCCATTTTATGATTTGACCACACAGGTTGTTAATAAACGAGTTACCGCAACGCCACATGCAAATCGTCGAATGTCATCCTATCACTGTAACACACACACACACACTCGCACGTATGGGTGTTACGACTACCATAAAAAATTAAAATGGAAAATTAAAATTCACAACTGGCTAGAGTTTTGTTGTTTTGGCTTATGCGTTATAAATTTAACACGGATCTTCGTTGTCTTTTCCGGCAGCATTAGGACGATCAAAAATTGAATTATTTACGAAGTAGGGTCCGCGCGCTAAGTTGACAGCAACCGTAAAATCAAGTGATCATGTAATAAACCTCGGGGATCAGCAGATGTAGGTACGAGGAGCATTAGCCAAAACGCTTCAAATAACAGAACAACCGGAAAGCCCGTTTAATCTCCCATCCGTTAAAAGTCCAGTGTTTCGGGCAGGCTAATGAAACCTGCCCTGGATGGCGGGCGTTGTCGATCTCGGTCTAGCTCGCTATGTAGCCCCCACAAGTGATAGCGTTCAGGGCAGGAGCGTGCATCGGACAGCGAGTGGATCAGCTTATCGGGCTAATCGTGGCCCGGGGGAGCGGTTAGTTCGCGATACTCCCGTCGCGGCAAAAACCATCCTGATTTATAACTCTCCTGCGAAGTAAACACTGCTAACTAGCGACCGCTCGCTCCCAGGTACCCAGGTCGTGAATTACGACATGGAAAATCTTGAGATAAATCATTCCGGACTAAGTGATTTTCAAACGAAACTTTTACTCTAATTTGACAGCTTGATAAGATACCACAACGCTTCTCTTTATCACCACCACCACGACCACCAATAATTCCCCATAGTAACTTTATCCTCAACTGTCGATATGGCAGAGTGGTTGATCTCTACCACATAATAAGATATTTATATACCAATTAAGAATCAAAAGTATTGCCTTGACATGTAGGTACCTTGTCTAAATCTATTTCCTTGAGGGCTTCTTCAGGAAATTCTACAATTAATGGCAGGGTGCGAGCCCGGGCTATAAACTGGTGGATTCACTCAAATTTCAACTGCAATGGACAAGGTCCTTCAAGGATTATTAAGCATGTTTACTTATATTTGCTGATATTTGTCGTTGATGACTTAAAAAGTTTAGACATTACTTTTGGGTTAACAAAGAGGTTTGAGTGCCGACTTAATACAAATCCAACTTTGAGTGGTCACTGAGTGGAACTATTACATTCACTCCGTTTCGTTGAAATGCGAAAACGAAAGGACTTAAACGCATGCCTTCTTTTCTGTAGCATCTATCTTCCCCCATGAGAATTTACAATACATGTGTGTGAGAGGAATGTCTGAGATACTCGTACATCAAATGCTCTAGAAGGGATTTTTTAAATTAACTTACAATTTTATGTAGATGAGAGGCTCTTACGGTTGTTACGTTGAAAAATCTACTATACAAAGAGTTACTGTAAAACATGCATACATACATTTGAATTAACACAAGCGAGTGTGACAATGAAGCATTTGCATGACAAACCGACTCCGGGCGTTCGGTAGTTGTGACCCAAATATTACGTCGTCTGGATTCTCTCATTTTAACTGCTAAAAAATGAAAGGCATTTCGAGAATTTCCATAAAGCTGGACTCTGTATGCTCTCTCCGGTTACCCAGTGCTGATACAGACAAGCATTCACGACTGCCATATTTCTGTTAACGAAAATATGCTTTACGAAACGCAGGGAATTATCACGTGAAACAATTTCATGTAATTCCGGAATCCTCCGGAATTATTGTTTTATGTTTTTAGTTAACACCTACGATGTGATATCATCGTTGCTGCGTTATTTTATTCTCAATTACTTTCACAATTCCGGGGCAAAGTCGATTTTTTAAATAACATTTTCATGGGTTTGCTGAAATTGTAGTGAAGTTTGAAATTTTTAGCTTTTAATACGCGAATTTGATTGATACAACCGCATAGCCCAGCGAACCATTGAATTACTGAAATCGTGCGCTGTAAATCAGACTTTTATGTTCCACCGTAAACAGAGCTGCATTCGTGCATTGAATTTGGGAGTAGTAAAGTTTTCTATTGTGCCGCCTCCTCCCGGTTCACTAAATAGAATTAAAATACCGTATAAAACGTTGACTGTGAGTTATTCGTGTGTTTACCTTCTTCCAGACGCTGCAAATTTATTAATTTTCAACTCGATGAAGTCGTTTCATTTACATTTTTCTCTGAACTTTCAGAGTTTCTCAAAACGAAAAAGAAAACCAGTCTTTCCGTTAAACTGTTTCGGCTTTTATGTGAGAAGCGATCGTTTGTTCTGAACTGATTATATACCATCGTTAAATCATTATTTCTCTGACGTAGATTATTGCAAGATATATAAATAGCTTGAAGCTGAGATATTGTGCCACTTTTGGATGAACAATCAGTTAAACACCTGAGGGTTGCTTTGATTAGTTAAATAAGCCTTAAAGGCAATGGGTCTCACGGAAAACAAGGTGGGTAGGTAATAATAGCAGATAATAATCATAACGAGCTCCGATTTCAGAGAAGCGAAATTCGTTACGGTTATTTTTATATCTTCTTTACAATGTTATTTGGATATTCATGATTTTTTTTAATATCTTCTATAATGTATCAAAGAAAATAATATTTTGAGTTGATCTCTTGACGTCAATTGAACATCACCTACTTTCGCAGTTAGATATGTAGCTGCTAAGGAAAAGAAAATTTGCAAGAGTATCGCTGTACTCTCAATAACCGATGAGTCTGGCTTTCCGAGTGTGTACCTACTTAAAATGTATGTTATTTCAAGCGAAACCATACATCATTTACACTAGAAGCGTGCAGCGGCATGTATGCAAATTTACGATAAATTACAGTAAATTACGTACATGTAAGTACAAGATGCATATATTAATGAGCCATAAATTTCTTGGAAAAGGAGGATACACGGTTTTCACCTCAGTCTCCACGATATTGTTCATTTATGTAATAAAACAAATTTCCTTAATTGCATCTGAAACTTATCGAAATACAGGGTGTAATCGTGGAAAATTTCACTTATTAATATTATACTATAGATGCAAGAAATCAAATATAAAAATGATAATACGTCGAAGTTAATCACAATTCAGTGCACGTGCGAGCTTTAGTACATAAACTAGTGTAACGATTTTTACACAAGGTAACCTCGATTCTTCAAGATGGATAGATCAGGATATCCGTTTTAAAAAATACAAGTTATGTGAATTCTGAATAAGAATTTACTCTAACGCAAAGAACATCCTTTTGCATTTCATGTGCTTTTCATTGTTAAAACATATACCATCAGAAGCGATTAGGAAGATGTGCGAAAGGTCAAAATTTATGGAAAACCTAACCACTGAAGTTTAATGTAAACACCAAACGAAAATAAACATTTTAATTCTAGCTGCTCTAATAAGTAAAACAGAAAGAAGGATAACTGTGTAAACTCGAAAACTTTTATGGTTTTTTGTTCTCGACATAAAAGCTGTCAAAGCTTTCATATAAATTATAAATGTATCGTTTAATAAATGTAAATATTATAATGAAATTAATTAAGTTTTAATTTATTTACCCGAAAAAGGTATATCATTTTAATGCCATTTCTCTAATAAATTCAAAAAATGTGTTTACTTCGTGATTAAAAATAATTAGAGCGGCACAAAATCGATGATTACATCAAACAAATATTTAGCGGGAATAAATGAAAATGCCGCTGAATGGCTCATCAAAACAATAAAATGGAAAACGGGAGCATACATATATTATTATCTTTGCAATTGACTCCCATTGCAACGTAATAACAATCAAATCAAAGCAAATTGTGTTCATCTATGAAGCAATCTCGGCGGGAATAATTACAATCACGCTCTATTATTCAATGTTACTTGAAATCACCACCATTTGTAAATTAGGTGACCTACAAAATAATACGATCAAGTGGATTCACAAGAAAAGTGCAAGGCTAATACACACATAAAAATGTTTGGGATAGATAAATTGTTATCTTCCTAATCGGTGTTAAAATTTGGATAAAGTTTTATCTGAAAAGTTGTAATGCTTAGCAAACTTAGTGTTATTGTTATCTTTTCCCGATTAAAATGCTCTAAAAATAACTATTAAAGAAAGGAGAAATAATTTTACTTCAACAAGGATAATCTCAACTCCTGTTTAACAACTGTAGTAAACATATTATCCATAATTCGTTAATTCAATAAGTAGGAGATAAGTTACATCAAACATTCTCATTACAACTTATGACTAGTATATGCCGTCATTTTATCTGCGCATTCAATATAAAGCAACAAAAAGGGTGTAAAAATAGTGATATATGCTGCTTTCCATAGAAAATGCATCACCTAGAATGAACGGACACTTGGTGGATATATTTGTCTTGAATAAATAATTAAATGATTACATTTGCAAAACGATACGATTAAAATAAAAGAAAAAACTAATAAGGCGCAGAACTATCGCCTTGTCTTAAGCATTCTTGAACTCGCTTAGGCATGAACCTAATTAAGTGATCAATTTCTTCTTGAGGCAACGAATCCCAACCCATTTGTACTTCACACCGCAAAGCTGCCAAAGTTAGAGGAGGGCAAGGCAAATGTTAATTCTTCTTCCCATCATATCCCATACATGTTCAATAGGAGAAAGATCAGGACTTCTTGGGGACACGGAAGGATGCCTATACCTTATTGCTCCATGAAGTCCATTGTCTTGTGGGCAACATGAGGTTGAGCATTATCCTGCCGAAAAAGGGAACCTAGTATGCCTCTAACATAAGGAAAAGCAACTTCTTGTAGAACGTCCCCAACATAGCGTTCCGTTTTCATAGTACCATGAATAAATACTAAAGGAGACCTACTTCCTGCACTGATACTACCCCATACCATTAGCCCCATGGTGCAAGCTACAAGACGTTGTAAATTACGTCGCTCACCTCGACATCTTCTAACGCGTTATCGTCCATCATGTGTTTCCAAACAAAACCAAGACTCGTCACCAAATTTTAATTCAGAGTGGTTGACTGCATTTTAGAGATGCCATTAAGGCGTTTAAGTATTGAAGAGATGAGCCAAGCTATGGGAATGCTTATGACTGGTGCATCACTAAGAACTGTTGTTGTCTATTTCAATGTGAGCCACAATGTGATCAGAAGAGTTCGAATGCGTTTTAATGATACTGGATCTGTCCAACATAGGCAAGGCGGAGAGCGAAATCGCAGTACAACAGTCAGAGAGGACCGTTTTATTACGGTTCAGTGTCGAAGAAATAGATTTTCTACTGCAAGAACACTCCAAATTCAGTTATTGAATGCAACAGGTACTCAAGTATCCACTCAAACAGCAAGAAAAAGGCTCCATACGGTAAATTTAAGGTCCAGATCTTCTAAAAAATGTCCATTGTTGACCAGAGCCCACAAAGAAGAAGGCCAGAGTGGGCACACCAACATGCAAATTGGAATGTTGAAGATTGGGATCGTTGTTTATTCAGTGACGAAACCAGAGTGCATCTCCTTAGCTCAGATGGAAGAGTGAGAGTTTGGAGAAACAGAGGAGAACGCTGTATTGCGAACCACGTGACTTACCATCAAGCTTATAGAGGTGGTTCAATTACCGTTTGGGGAGCTATTTCTGCGACCCGTTGTACCGAATGGGTTATGCTTGGAAATGCTACAATGAATAGTGTGAGGTATCTTAATGAGGTATTACAACCTGTAGTGTTGCCATTTGCCAATGAAATAGGCGAAGGTTTCATGTTTGTTGATGATAACGCGCGCCCTCATAGAACAAAGTAAATCAATGTATTTTTTGAAGAGAACAATATTACGCACATGGATTGGCCAGCGAACTCTCCAGATCTTAATCCCATAGAGAACGTATGGGATTACCTGAAAAGGTTGATAAGGTCACGAGGAGTGGATCCAAACAATCACCATCAGCTCCGAACTTCTGTTTTGGAAGAATGGCCAAATATTCCTCAGAATTACATTCGGGATTTGATTTCCAGCATGCCAAGACGTTGCCAAGAGGTCATAAGACCTAGAGGAGGTCCCACGCATTATTAATCTTTAAGTTTTGGTTATCATTTCTTTCCAGAGCAAACTTTTCTGTAATACTCAAATGAAGATTTTGTTATTTTTCTATTAGAACATTTGAAATTCGTGATGTAAGTTTAATTATTTCCACACAAAAGAACAAGGTGCAATCCTCTTTTTGGAGTCGTTAAAAAATAAGTTACAATACAAGTTACTGCCCCATTTCATTTCATTTGGATAATACTAACTCCTTTAAGCATTGAAATGCTTGACACTTTCTGGACAATACCAATTCCTTCAGAAGCTAAGTCACTCTCTCTCTTTTCTTGAATAATATTAATTCCTTGAAAGGTAGAAGTAATTAGCGCAAGGATTAAAAGGCCACTTTTGAAGGGAGCAATAACACCGCAAAGGAGTTGAAAAAGTGTTAGATTAACTCCAGATTTTTATGTGTGTAACAATACATTATTGAATTAAGAAAAAACATCCAGCATAATTATTTTTGATGTTTAGAAAAGACTTTTTGTTTATTGTTACGTATCGTTCTTACTACTGTAAACAAGGACGTTTATTGTTATCTGGTCATCTAGGCCGTCCCTTCAGTAGTCCAAATCGGCTTTAGTTATAGCTTCCAACTGCGCCTTGACACAAGGATTAGACCCGTGTGTTAGTAAGTAGCAAATTATACGAAAGAAAAACATATTAGAGGGGTCGCTTTTTATACCGGACACTAATCCCGCGCACAAACACGCTCGGAACCTATAAATACTTTCGAAAGTATCGGGCAAAGTAAATTATAACTGTATCGGCCAATAAAATGGGTTTTCTTGTCCGGGATAATTGCCCGCCGGCATGCACCGGGAGCTTGCGGTGTTCAACAAACAATCGCACATGCACAAACTTGAATAATACATCACCCTAATCTAAAGCTGCTACGTTTTAGAATAATGCATGCCCTAATTATTCATTATGAACTGTCCCGCGTAAACTTATCTCGCCTTTGCCCGGTTTGCACATGATACCCGTGCATTTAGATAACGCGGACGGAAAACGTTGTCAGCTTGTATCTGTGCATGATAGGTTTCAAAGCATCTCTTCGGGGATTAAAATCGTCCTTTTGGAAACAGGCAAATGAGTTGTATACTTTACAGTGACTGTCAATACTGACGTAAATTCGTGGCCATTTTTATCCGAATTCTATTTGTATTCTATTTCTAATTTAAACGCACCTACCTCAATTTTTCTTACAATAAATCGTATATAATTTTTAAGTAAATTTAGAAAAGGAAATCAATTTTAGAATTCTATTTATGTTCCACTATGAAGGTATACATTTAATAAATTGCAGTTGAAAACTGACGATTTAAATGGGCAGTGTGTGCGCACGAACTTAGAATTTCAAAGACTCTGCAGACGACAGTGATATAACGACATAATATTTTCCCGCATCATTTACATACGCTTATTGATCACGAAAGCGCAATGTTTTCAAAACCCAGTTCATATAAAAATAAATTAATTCGTGCAGGATTTTGTTTATGATTATGTAGAACGTTGATGATTGTTCATTTATTAATTAAATTTAAAATTTGTTTCGGAGAGTTAAAAATGTTAATACACGTTACGTTAAATATAATTTAATTTAGTTTATATGATAAAATCGTTTATCCAATACAAGCAAGTGCCCTGGAAAATTCCTGTCAGTTACCTGATCCGAAAACAGAGAATCCAAACGAGCTAATTATATTTTTGATCTGATACGATTATAAGTTACATGATCCAATTAGCCGCTGTTATCGTGATAGTAAACAGATGTTGTTGCTCTGTTGCAGTGAAATATTCAATTTCATTCGCACAGAGAAAAAGCAATAGTATTTGTAAACACAATTGTGAATTTATATCTACAAATTGTTACTAAAATGAAGACACCTACAATAAATACACTACTCAAAATAATTAACGCATATTGTGAATACGGCCATAGATACGGATAATTAATCTAAATTAGACGTTTAAATTTGACAAGTTTTATTATTTCTTCTTATTTTGATTCATTCGAATGATAAAACCATTTCATGTAATTTTTTCCTTGTTGCAAAGAAACTTAATTTAACTCAAAGCAGTTAAAATTTTGTTTTTGTTGAATTTAATGATGGCAAATAATGACAGGCGTGCTTCACGAAATTTGGAAGAAGCTGAAGCGCGATTAGTCGTTCGACTCATAGAAGAAGGCCATACACAAAGTTGGGTTGCTGAAATCCTGGGTGTGAAGCAATCAACAGTTAGCAGATATTACCACTGATATCTTCTAGAGGAAGACCGATTTACTAGACGTCGAGGACAAGGTCGATCAAGAATTACAACAGAAGTACAGGACCGTTTTATTAGAATTTCAGCGCTACGGTGTCGTGCTGTTACTGCGAGAGGATTGCAAAATGACCTTCAGCGAGTCCATAACGTTAGGGTATCTGATCAGACCATTAGAAATCGCCTCCACGAATATCACTTAAGGGCAAGGCGTCCTGCTACAGGTCCTCATTTGACCAGGGAACATCGTATAAGACGTCTTGCATTCGCAAGGGAACACGTTGCTTGGACCCCCGAAGAATGAAGCGTTGTTCTCTTTACGGATGAGTCTCGTTTTACCTTAAGCACTAATGATTGCAGGGCAAGAGTATGGAGAACCCCACGCACGCGTTTTGCAAAGTGCAATATCCGGCAATTGGATGCATTCGACGGAGGTGGTGTAATGGTATGGGGTGGCATTAACTTTCATGGTTGTACCGATTTATATGTGTTAGCTAACGGGACTTTAACTGCAGATCGGTACATAAGGGACATCTTACAAGAGTATGTTGTGCCTTTCGCCCCATTTATTGGTGATGTATTCCAGTTAATGCAGGATAATACTCATTCCCACACTGCGAGAATAGTACACGAGTACCTAAACGATGTTAGTATCAACAAAATCGGCTGGCCAGTGAGGTCTTCGGATCTGAATTGTATAGAACACATTTGGGATATGTTAGGGCGAAGAGTCAGAATGAGGGAAAATTCACCACAGACAGGAGCTTTCTGAAGCACTTATTGAGGAATGGCAGAATATACCCCAGGAATTTGTTCGAAATTTAACTTTGAGTATGCCAAATCGGTGTAGAGCTGTCATACGAGCAAGTGGACGCATTACAAATTATTAAAGCCTTTCTTTCTTCTAAAAAAAAACTTCATTAATTCAATTTGTTTTTAGTATTAATTTGTTTTTCAATTTTTAGTTTTCATCTTTTCATGAATTTATTGTTTATTTCACGTTAAATTAAAATTTTGTCAATAAAAAATTAATATCAAACTGTATTATTTCATATTCATCCTTTAAATCTTCTAAAATATTGTCTTTTGCGAAATATGACACTGACCAGCAAAAAAACCGGCCACCATAAAATATTTTAAAAAGTCGACTCTAAAGACATATTTCAAGTTGACATGGAAGTTAATTTGATTAAATTTCATAATCCGTATTTTAAGATGTTTGATTTATTCCCACCTTTATTTTTAAAGAATAAAATCCTTTATTAACGAGATTAAGAAATATTTGTTGTTTACGCATCAGCAGTTCATGTATTGTCTTTTATGATTTATTTGTCTAAAATCAAAGAGGCTTCTTTGCATTGTTTTTAAAATGGAGTGCGACAATTAAAAAATGACGCAATTAAAAAAAAATGCTGTTAATTGTTGAGATTGTTACTTGTATTGTTGCTTCAATTGAAGATGGTCGTAGCCAACGTTACGTGACTCGCGCATTGGGCATACCCCGTACCACCGTTACGTGACTCGCGCATTGGGCATACCCCGTACCACCGTTCAGGATGCCTGGAACCGGTATTTGGAGAGTAGCAACTGAACTAGGGGAGCAGGTTCCGGAAGAAGAAGAGCAACAACAGCAGTTGATGACCGTTTTGTTGTGCTCAACGCACTAAGGGATCGGAGATCAACTGGAACATCGCCTCCAAACAGTTGGTGGAGTTAGAGTAAGTGAAAGGACAATAAGGAGAAGGCTTGTTGAAGGAGGCCTAAAGTCACGGAGACCTGTAACAGGCCCAGAATTGTTACCAAGACATCGTCGAGCACGGTTGGAATTTGCACGGCTTCATTCAAACTGGACTCCTCACCAATGGAGTAAAGTTTTCTTCACTGATGAATCGCGCTTTTGCCTACGCTCGCCTGACGGTTGCGAAAGGGTGTGGAGAAGACTGAATGAACGGTACACAGACTGCACCATTTTCGAAAGGCGATCTTTTAATGGTGACTTTGTTATGGTGTGGGCAGGTATTTCGTCTGAGGCACATACCGAACTTCTTTTTGTGAAAAATGGGGCTTTAAATGCCGATACGTGGAAGACATTCTGCATGAATCTATCGTGCCCTACTCTCACTTTATTGAAGATGGATTCACTCTAATATACGCCAATGCCAGACCACACGTGGCACGAGGTCGGAATTCAGAGACTTAACGGGTCAGCATGCAGTCCTGATCTCAATTGAATGGGATCTACTTCAAAGAGGTATTCGTTGACGCCCGGCTTTACCAGAAACACTGCAAGATTTAAGAGCAGTGCTTTACGAAAAATTTGAGGCAATACCTTAAAATTCATTGACACGTTTGATTGATTCGATATCTCGACGTTTAAATGATGTCATTCGAGCAAGAGGAAGTCATACGCGTTATTAACCGTCACCAGCAACTTAACTGAAGAAATTCTTTTCAGTTTTCGAACTGCCGTTTTTGTTATTTTTTTCACATTAAAATTAATTTTGTTTGTTTGTTTGTTTTTGTTTGTTTTGTACATCTCAAATTAAATAAACCACTATGTCAATGGTTTTGTTACATATTTTAGGGTGGCCGGTTTTTTGTGTCAGTTAAAATAAAATTGACAAATATGTAGTACAGGCGACAGTCAAACACAGACAAGTCTGCTCTTGTTTATTCTTAGAGTCACATACGCCAACTAATCGTCAACCGCATTAAACAGTCAATAAAACGACGCAAATAATCACGTAATTACACCCCACTTCTATACTATTCAACAATTTGTGTAAGATGCTAACATATCCAATTTATTTTTTCTAATGAGTTCATAATTTAATCATTTTCAAATTGCGATTGTATTATAGTTTTATTCAATGTGTAAAACTTTATACAACAAAATGTGAAAATAAAATCTTCACAGTATGTCGTAGTAAATTTTTACATAAGATATAGAATTTACGTACTTTATTTTCACACTTACGAGAATTTATAGTAGTACAAAATTCCAAAATGGAGCAATAATTTTGCCACAAACAAATGTAAACTTTTTTAAGGTAGAGATGGAAATATATCTGATTTTTTTTTTAATTTTCAGAAATTGTGTTAATAATTCATTACTCCACCTCCATTTTACACAGTATTGTGTAGAATCTCACTTTTTAATTTTTCTCTGTGCATTGAAATTAGAGTAAATTATTCGAATTTCGTTTGAATTGCTCATTTATAGAGATCACTTTTATATACAGCGTGTTCTCGGAAGTGTGGCTAAAAACGTGACTTTGGTAGTTACATGTTCTGGCTACATTTTCTTTTCGCACAAAAACAAATTTAAAATGTATTTTTTTTTGTGTTCTACCCCGGTTTGGGCGAAAATTTGTTCAAATAAACTATTAAGAACAAAAACATAATAAGGTTATGGTTTTAATTATTAAATTTGACGTTAAAAGACTAATGTCGACAACTAAAGGGAAACTGCCATAATTGTCAAAATATTGAAAAACTAATAGAAATTCAGAAACAGTAGCGTGTATCAATTTTCAGCAATTTATGAAACAATTTTTCATTTCAAAAAGAATACAAAAAAAAATAAATTTGCTATTTTTTTAGATTTGTTTCATATTCTATCCGTGTTCATTTTCAGACATACTTGCAAAAACACCCAGTATAAAAATAACTATATTCAATAATTTTATTTTATTTGAAAACCTCTATTCGCTTGTGATATGGAGCAGTTTTTATAAATACATCGTAAAACAATAAAGATCCAGCAAAATTCACGATCAGTGGTCAACGACGTTCGTAAGCGATTCGATAACTGGTTTTTATAAACATAGCGTAAAAAATGAAGCTTCAGCAAAATTCACAGTCACTCGGTTAATGTCGCCGCATATATGTAAATTGATAATGGAAAAAGCTTTTAGATATCCACTCGTGTTTATTAATTATTTAATTAATTATAAGCCAACTTCCACGTATTGTTAATACCGTTTATAACTATTGCTCACAAAAGTGTAACAATTTACATCAACAAAACAAAGGATTGTAATCTTCGACCATCTGATAGTTAGATTAATTACATTATGATATTACATACTTGATAAACAAATAACACACTACGTGATTTAATTTATTAAATGATTGAAGAAATAAATGAACATCATTATTAGTAAGATTGTATTAAGACACCGAGTTACCTGCATACATAAATGCATTAAATACAATATATGCGTTTATTTATTTCTTGGAATGAATATATGTTAATCTGCACAATCTTTCGGAATTTTGTTTGTGTAGTCTGAACGTAATAAAGTAATAAAATCATAAATTGAGGGATAATGAGTATCCGCGAGTTTTTCTTCCAATAATACTTTTGGAATGCGACCCCTATTGTAATTATTATCTAATTTTTTATTTATTGTTAGATATGATTCACTATTACTGTTTTAATTCCTCAAAATTAATTAATTAAGGAAATAAATTAATATTGTGTATTCTGAACGTAATAAAGTAATAAAATTTACATTTTGTCAATTCATTTTCTTTACCGAATTAAATTTTATTTTGCCATCAGTTGTTTTTTTTAGAGCTTTCTGTTGCTCCCTTTCATTACTTTCCATTTGCTTTTATTCCGTGACTTATATAATTCGTTTTTTTTTTGTTTTTTCTGTCGATTATCTTTTTTTACTTAAGTTTCATTTTCTGTTTTCTTATTAATTTTTAATTCTCGTACAATTCGCTGCCTGGAAATTGTTGACCTTACATTTTTCGTTCATTTTATTTTTATTTATTCAATCTCTTACATATTTTAGGTCAGTTTTGTTTTATTTTTTCATACATGTGATCTCTTTTGAATTAATTATTACCTAATTGTTTATTTATTGTTAGGTATGATTCGTGATTACTGTTTTAATATAAATTAATTAGTTTAAGGAAATAAATTGATATTATTATGTAAGAATTATTTTGTTAAAAGTCTGCATTTCTATTACTTAAATACTAATGAAAATTAGAATGTAAATGTTTTATGATTAATCATAATTAATCTCCGTATTTTTTCGTACGAAAGTCATAAATGACCTGCTTCAACATTTATTGTATTACATCGTTCAACTAGGGCATTTAAATCACATCCAGTGCTTCTCAATCGTCTTTTGCATAAAATTTTCAAATTTTAGAGCCAGCTATTAACTACTTGCAGCTGAGTGCAGGGGGCAGTTATTCTTCATCTATCTTGATCTGCCATTAATCATTATTTAAATTAATTTTGAGAATGTTGCAATAATTCATAGATGCATTGAGTTCTGAATTCTCTATATACTACAATTAGATATTGACACATAACAGATACGCCATTATTTCACTGGAAAATTATTAACGTTCAAGTAGATGTTAATAATTTATGTTAATGGCGTTGCAAGATTTATATCGGGGCTGTTGTATCCTCTCTGTATTCCGGTGGCAAGAGAAATGGGTTGCCGCATCTATTGAGATGCCGGTACAAAGGGTCTCCTCAACCTCGATGAGAGCATCACATGTCGGAGGAGCACGTGCCAATTCCCACGCCAACTCGATAACTATAAGTTGGTTACTTAGGAGTTACACACGAAAAAAATTTAAACTTACTTCCGGTGCGCGGGTCGCTCCGAAGCAATTTATTCGAGATACCAGGAGCGCCGAAAAGTTTTAATTAATTATATAATTTACCCCAAGGTAAACTGGAGGTGAGAAATATTTAATTCCAGTCGTCTCCTGCTTTTCAGCCCGTACAATTTACTGTCGTTAAATTCTCACTTTCTCCTTGAGATTTATTGCACGGGCATCACGAGAGGGTTTATTAGTTTTATAAAGGCAGTCAATCAAATGAAACAAACTAACATTTTTCTTGAGCAAAATGTAAGGGTGGAATTTAATTAAGTAATTTTTTTTTCTGTTATATTAATTATAGATATAATCATTGCTTTAAAACATTAAATTTTAGAACGAAAAAAGTAAATGCTATTACAGAAGGAAGTATTACCGGGACAGCTGCGCCCTTGCACATTTAGTAACTTGGGAAAAATTAAGAAAAAAAGCACGAATTGGATTTGTTTTATTTAATAAAAAACTGTTTTGTTATTTGCATATTGTAATGATCTATTGGCCACACTGAAATTTTAAGCGTATTTAATTTCTTTTATGTTTTGAAACACTGGAAACTCGTACAACGAAACATTTTCTATGCAATTTCATTTAAAACCTCTCAGTACAAGCGAAATAAATAACACGGTATGTTTGAACGTATGAATCACGACAATCCCAGTTTGAAATATTCATGGCGATTCATTCCTGGAACGTTTTCACGTCAGCGCATGACTATATTTTGGAGTGCAGGAAGAATAATCTGAAGGAAATACAAGTAAGTGCATCATGAAGTTGAATTTGCGTTTGATGTTCTGGATACCTTTATCCTCGTGGTCGTTCTTAAAGAACACGATCCTTGTATGTGATCTAAAAGTACCGGTAACTCTATATGCACAAAGTTTCCAAAAGCGCGCCTCTCAAATAAATATGTTTACATCCTTGTAAAGGTGATCGGAAAAGAACAGGCGAGGAACATACATGCATAAATGTTGAATGGGGGGATCTATACGTAAATGTACTTGAATGTTGTTTAGTTAAAAAAAATACAATAAGGAGAAATCTGGCCACACCTCTGAACGTTGTAAATTAGCGAGGTTTATCTGGTTACGCCGCTTTTAGAATTCTAATTGAAAACGTCCTCGGTAAAGTTGCCTTAAATAAAATATTTTCGCTGAATAATTAACGGAAGCGTTCGAATAATGGTTTTGAGACTAACTCATGCATACGCCTTTGCATTATGAACGCCCCTTCAAGTCGCGAATTAGTAATGACTCCCTGGTGTAACCCTGCGATAATGTAAGTTCTTTGAGTGTCTATTTCAAATGTACGCGCTAATTAGGACGTGCGAAATTATTTATGGCCGTGTTCAATTGACATTTTAAATTAAAGCTCCGGTTTGGCTTAATTGTATTTTTGTGAGCTTATTAAGTATTCCGAATTAAAATGGATTTATTCTTACCGTATATTTTGAATCAGATGTTCGAATGAAGGCTATAATTTAGCTATCGTTCTACCAAACACCCAGTGGGGTATAGATTTTATAAAGAGAAAGTATTTTGTTATTCGTTACATGTTCTTTTGAGAAGCATTCCCGAGTATATCTTTGGTTAACTTCCTAATTATTTAACAGAAGTTCCACTTGTGAGAAAATAAAGCGCTGGCGAAGAATAAAAAAGGAGAAAAAAAAAAGATTTCGGCTGAATTATTAAAGGAGTGATTTTAAAACTTCATGCTTACCTTCCGCGCGAAGTTTATCTTCCTTTTGATCTGCCCTCGCGCCGAACTTCGAACTTAAAATCTAAAATTACACGGAATCGAACTAAGGCGGGACGTTTCGGCAATTCCAAGAAGAAATTAGCATTTTTATCTCGCCTCCGACGTCATTATTTCGCCGTGGAAAACGTTGCGTAATTAAATTAGTCTCATTAGCCAGGGCCATTATCACACAAACGAATACAATGTTCCATCATTTCATTATTAGATGTTTTGTGCGGGAAAAACGCTGCGGCCAAGCTTGTTATGGAAATAATGCTGCTGCAGTCTAACTTGCGTCATTAATCATTCCACAATTAGATGTATGCTTGTTTCTAACTAATGCGAAAGAAACTACTTTATTTGTCTGTGATAGAAATGTATACGTTACGGAAATACACGAAACAGTAGATACCTTGGCAGTTAATAATTAATGTGTTTTCATAATGCCATTCATCTTTTCAAATTAATTTTATAAAGTTGTTTAGGTTTATGTTAGGAGTTCCCCCAATCTATGCCTTAGGAGTCGATGTAGACTTTAAAGAAGTAGGTAACGATTGGCCACTTTCTAATTTTATTTTTCAGTCTTGCAAACATATATTAATCAGACTCAGTGGAGTCGTTATACTTTTGATGTATACTGTTCTTTTTGTGTTCGATTTGAATAGGTGGGATGCTTCTTCCTTCCATCCTTTCCGGCTAAAATGTAAACCAAATATAAACCCAGTTTTCAAAACATAAACGACTACTGACGCAGATTTAGCCCCGGCAATACAATTATATGAAACGAATGGAACAACAAAAGTAAAGCACTCGTTAATCTCTTACACAGCGGCTTAGCCTTAACGGAGCAGCGAAATGCTTGCTTGCACATTCTCTGCCGTCGTATTTAAACTCCATGTTTCTGTTTAAAACGGTTTTGAGACCTCGCGAGTGCTTTGTAATAATTATTGCGTAGCGAGGGAGGAATTTCTTCAAGCTGTTGGAGCTGTTGTTTTACAAATCTTTTCTTAATAGGGAATTACGATTTTTCTATTGTGTTTAAAAGAAGCACAGACTTTTCATACTTCTCCTCACTTAGTTCAAAATGCATCACAACTTTTTGAGTTTTTAAAGCTTGACCGTGTTTAAGTTCTTTGGTAAATTGTCTAAAGAAAGCTTGGGAATTTGACCACCGGATATACTCATCACATCAGTATAACGTGTTGGGTCATTTGATGTCTGCAATTTTATTTAGTTACGTAAGCATACGGTTTTTATTATTCGGGATTTTATTTTTATGGCGTTTTTTTTTTTTTTATAAATCGATATCCGGTTGGGATGTAGTCGCGACATTTTAATACGCTGTCCTATCTACGGTTGACATTTCATTTTATGTGGAGTTTATTGTGTGCCCGGTTTTTACTATTCCGCCGGCCGGAACAAATTCAAATTGATGTTTGTCGATACGTGTGTCGTAATAACTCATTATTATATTTCCTATTGGTGATGTGGTGAAACCGTGCGTTTTTTTCAATTGAATTTGTGCCGAGTTTTGCCGCGCGAATTAATCACACGTCAAACATTTATAGGAAACCGTAAGTTCTATAATAATTCTATAATAATTTCGGTGATGGAGGGCATAGGATTTTATTTACCAAACGCCAGAACAGTTTTATTAATTAGAGCAACTTAAGACAGCGGAATGTTACAACATAGGTATATGTGGAAGATACCCCCTGTAAAAGTGGTTCTTGTAGATAAACTAACTCGTGACGTTGAATTTGAGCACGCCAGTCGAAAAATGCAACTCAAATGTGTTGTATTTGCGATAACACGGACGGCGTTGAAATAAATTTCGCCCCTCGTTAGCCTGTGGTCTCACATATGGACTGTGTGAGTTGCAGCTTCACATAAAACACGCTGAAATCGGAAACTTTTTGCTTTTCACGGTCAACGAGCACGTATCGCAATAAATAAAAATATTCCATGCTTTTCAAACATTTTCATTTTAAAGTTCGGTCTTTTAACTTCTTTTTAAGTTAAGTTTTGTGCATTGATTTTTTAGTTCCACCCTGTATATTAAACCTGACTTTACACACATAATTTTTTCTGGGATAATATTGTTATCCTCCTAATCGATGTTACAATATGGATAAAGTTTGACTTTAAAAGTTGTAATGCTTAACAAGTTTTGTGTTATCGTTATCTTTTCCAGGTTAAAAGGCGTCTAAAAATAAGTGTGAAGTATTTTTACTCCAACAGGATAAGCTGCTTAACACCGTACAGTAAACATACTATCCATAACTCGTTAATTCAATAAGTAGGAGATAAATTACATCAAATAGTGGAATCGCATCTACATTGGTGAAAGTTATCACCGCGTTTAATCCAAAAAAGTAAAAATGTTATCCTAAAGGTGTTAGTTCACATTTATTTACTTTTCATCTATTGCTAAATTCGGATGTATGCGGAAAGGGATTGATTGACGTTCTCATTACAATAGTTTGAATCGCGACATCCTGCGATCACTTTTTACACAATTTTGTACAGGAAATGACAAATTGCAGCTAGTTTGCTACTTAATAAGTCCTCCCACACAAGGTGGCCAATCGTGCTGTCAAAGCATATTGAAAGATTTAAAAAAAAATTGTTGCAAATCGATTTTGATTGCAGTGAATCCCTCAAGCTACTCTGTACAGGTCGGTTTGGTTTGCAGTGGAAGTCTCGAGCTACGCTTCTGCTGACGAAGCCCCAAACAGGGCCGAAACAGCTGTAGAGAGAGCTCGAGGGATTCACTGCAATCAAAACCGATTTGCAACCATTTTTTTTAGTTCTCACTATAAGTTATGATTAGTATAATAGGAGAAGAACCATGCAAGCAAAAAACTGAATCACAACAAACAAAACCACCCGTATTTACACGACGCTCACCTGTAATAGGAAACAATAACTCAGATCACATTAAATCTAGGAGAGAATTCGGTACAAATTGCACCATACAGCTATTCCTAAAAATGGTTACCTTCATGTATTTCGTTTAAGCTCGAATACAACAAAAGATGATGTACTATCGCATTTAAAATCAATTGCTTCTGAAATACCTTTTGACTGCGATCTATTGAAGAAATTTGAAACAAGTTTTTTTAAAGTATCCTTTCCTATTAAAGAAGTTGAAAAGGTGTACGAGCCCAGTAGCAGGACTGCAGGTCCAATAATAAGAAAATGTTTTTTTTTTGGAAATCCAACAACCAAAACAATCTGAGGTAAAGGTGATTGACAAAAAATAAGTGAATGCATTTGAACAACCAAAGTTTGTCACTATCCGAATTAGAACTATTCCTTTGAGATGATAACATTGATATCCTTGGCATATCCGAACACTGGATACGCTCTGAGAACATTATGAAGAAGTGTCATCTTAATAATTTGAAATTGGTTGATTATTTTCACGGTGGTATTTGTTTGTATATAAAAACAATTTTTCTTATAATAGAATTCCCCAAATTTCAAAAATATCAAACGGACATTGAAGCAGAGTTTTGTGCAATCAATATACCTCAATCAGGAAATATTATATTAACAGTCTACAGATCATGCAATGGCCAAATAGATATTTATCGAAAAAAATAGTCAAGTAATTTATTTCATATACAATAAGTATGAAGTAAATGATACTACTAAAAAACAGTACAACTTGGAAATAAAATTAACCAAAAGAAATAAATATAATGAGTTCTTATTAAATGCAAACAACTTGCACAAAGTAAGGAACACGGGCATACGAATAATTTTATAGATATGGCTGACAAAGTCATAAATTCTATTCCTCAAAAT
Source organism: Serrognathus titanus (assembly GCA_039766575.1). NCBI lineage: Eukaryota > Metazoa > Arthropoda > Insecta > Coleoptera > Lucanidae > Serrognathus > Serrognathus titanus. The sequence continues at coordinate 7,318,746 of CM077911.1, forward strand.
CAATTCAATTATAGCAATTACTTGATCACATCAACTTTGAAGATAGTACATTTTTTCTACAACCAACTATGAACTTGAAGTGAATTCAACCAAACTGAACCTAAAACCCTCAAATGCAATTAATTTGTTTCAGAAATGGCGTTTTTCCCAAAGATTTATGTATACCATTATTCAAAACGGGAAATTCCTCAGATTCAAAAAAACCATCGATCAATTTCTATAATTCCAGTTATAGGAAAAATAATAGAAATCTTAATCAATATACGTTTAACTAAATTTCTAGAAGTGATGGTGTTTTCAGTACCACCCGGTACCACCCGGTACTAGTTCTACAATCCACGCAGTTGAGGACCTGATTGCGGACATAGTTGGGGGTCTTGATAACGGTGAATATATTGGTGTAATTGCCTGTGATTTAACCAAGGCTTTTGATTGCGTCCAAAATCCGGTTCTTCTGTCTAAATTATACCATTATGGTGTAAAGGTATTCCTTCAATATTGTTCAAAAGTTACCTATTGGTCCGCATGCAGTGTATCCGAGCAGGTAATGATTTATCCAATCTTTGTAGGATCAAGCACGGAATTCCACAAGAAATCGTACTTGGTCCTCTTCTGTTCTTACTATCCATAAACGACTTCAGTAGTTATTTATATTCGGATAAAGGAGATGATACAAACTTGGTAACATGCAGCAGAATCTTACAAGAACTTGACAGTGAAATGTATCAATATGGTCATGCGGCCCGCGGACCTCATGTTCGACAGCCCTGGTCTAACATATCTGCATTATCTAAAAACTTATTAAACCATTGGCAATATTGCACATGACGAGGCAAATCAAGAGGCAGTATCTCATGAGTTGTAGTTATCTTGTATGATTGTAAATGTAAAACCATCTTTCAAGCCTTTTGGCATGTACCAAGTGATAAATTTGTTTGAGCCGATAAATACTATAAAGACTTCTTTGGACTTACATCCATACATGTCTGCAATAACTTCTTCGGTGAGGACAGTGGGCCGGCCTGTAGATTTTCCTTCAGAAACACTGCCTCTTTCACGAAATCTCTGAATTATACGGCGGACGTGTTGCACAAAACAATCATATGTGAATACCACTTCAGGGAACTGCTCTTGGTGACAACTTTGATAAAAATAATTTCACACGTTTTGTTCATTTCGTATTCTCAACCGAAAATACGCTTCAACAATAAATTTGTTGTGCAGGTCCATGGAAACCATCGCTAACCTAAAACGTTTGTGTGTATTTTTATTTCGTGTTATGTGGCTGTATTTACAAATGAAAAATATCTGAACACTCTGTACGAAAACAGGTGGTCCGTGTTTTCAGAGGGATCATTGCAAACCTTCTTTTATCGAGACAGGTATACTGACTTTGTCTGCCTTGTATCTACATATATATATATTAATTACACATATTCAAAAAAAACAAAGATAAATACCATACTGTAAATTCCAGTCACCATTACCTCACACGTTTTGGCAACGAGATCAGAATAAGCCGTAATAGATTGACAACTACAAAAAATAAACTTCACACTATATGTACCTATAATAATTTGTCTCCCATACTTAAGTCTATGAATCACCAGCTATTTTGTAAAACTTTAAAATCTTTTTTAGGTAAACTAGCTTCGTATTCAATAGATGAATTCACCGCAATATGTGACAAAATTTGATAAAATTTAATAACATACAATTTCACTTCTGTAATGCAGTACTATTACCTTCTATTGTATTTCTATGTTATGGTACTATAATGACGCGCCAGAAACATTGAAGTATATTCTTTGTGTGTATTCATGTATGTACTGATTGGCTAAATAAATGTAATATTATTATTATATCCCTATCAACTGCGGTGAAAACTTTAGAATGGAACCGCAATTTTATTTGCGCGTTAAATATAGTAGCCATATAATAACAAATGACACCATAGATGATACAAGCTTTATTTACCGGGGAATATTAGCAAGGCCTTATTAACAACTTTATTCCACTTCCTCCAGATAAGCTTAATATTCTAGTGCAGTAAGGAATTCAATTATTTCTACACAAAAGAACAAGGGATAGAAGATGCAATATTAAAAAAAGTGCATGCTTCTCTTTGGAATAGTTAAAATTTATGTTAGGATGCCCCAACAGTAAAAATTATTTCATTTTCTGGATAATACTAACTCCTTTGAAGATAGAAATGCTTTCCTTTAGTAATACAAACTACTACCTCAGAAGTTAAGTCTCTCTTTTCTTGAATAATATTAACTCCTTAAAAGATAGAAGTAACTACTGCAAGGATTAAGAGGCCACTTTTTAATACAACAATAACACTTTTTAAAGTTAAACGTCCTAATTCCAGAAACGGATGGACGTGAGGGAACACCGAAAAGGAGTTGAATTAACTCCAGATTTTTATATGTGTACGGCTCTCAAAAATGCTTTCCGTAACAAACAATAAAATATAATCAGTGACGGATAAATCGTTCTGAGCGTCCAATAAATAAGTATTCCTAATCCTTTGTGAATAGGTCTTTCTCTGCGTCTCCGGAGAAAATACTATTATTAGTTTTGATCTACGGCAAATTAGGGATTATTGCTGGAGGGAAGGCGAGAGTCGAGACGTGCTGCTGTCGCAACGAGGGGCTAAGATTGCTATACGGTCGGGAGAATATGGCTCAAGTTTATAAGTTTGAAGTGTACTCGGTCATATTGAGTCATTCATATTTGATAAAAGAGGGCTTTTATCGTTGCAATAAGTGTATTAAGGATGTGATTGGCCGCTAAAAGCATGGTCAGGCTCCTGGGAGTCACGCTCTTAACTTTAACAGTGGGTGTAGATTTCAGCTAAAGTATTGACCGGAACCAACTCTTGTTGAAACACGAAAACCTTAGTAGAAAACAAATCTAGTCTTGTTTTATCTAACTCTATGAATCTACAGATTGAGGAAATGATGGATGCCTTCTACCTGAAGGATCTTTTATAGAAGTTCCTCAAGACACGTAAATATTCCATATTATTTAAATTAAAATGATTTCGTATTCCTTTGATCGTGCAGCCTTTCAAAACGACACTGTTAAAATCACATCTCCCGGACGGATGTAACATTAAACAATGACTCAACTTGTAAATACACACGTAATTTAATTGTGACAAATTTAATTAGAAGCAGCTTACGAAACGGCTTTCAGAATCCTCAGACCTCTTGTAAGTCAGAATTATTTATGATCTTCTTCACGACCTATCCTACTATCGGGACCGAGAGTTAATGACAATTGAAATAAAACTTTCATAAGCTCGAAAAATAATCCAGTTTATGGGGGGGCAGCACTCTCTCATCGTCGAAACTTTTCAATTTATCCCGAATATTAATGCTGAAGTCGTCGGCGTTGTAAAAATAATCTCGCGCAGATGGAGCCTTTTTGCCTTTACCGTAGAATAATTAGAATAATTCCATGTTGCGTTCAGGATCTGTTATATTTCACAGAAAGATTTAATTAAAGATCAGCTAGCGGGATTATAATTTGAAATGCGCGCCGCGCAATAATTCACGTATTATGGGGGTCATAAAAAAAGTTACGCACATAAAGGGCTTATTTTAAACAAAAAATAATAATAGTGATGCGATGCAGATGAAAACTGCATTTAATTAAATATGGATACTGTAATTTTCTGTATGTAACCCGCAGGATTTAATGTGACTTTTAATTATCTTCGTGTGTTGGATTCATGTGTGTCATTTAATATTATTTTTTTAATTTTACCATGATTACATGTAACTGTTAATAATGAAACGAATCACGTCAAATCCCTATAGAATTTTTTGAATCTAGCTCAGTAGACGGGTTATTGATGTTTTAATTGCTTGCACGATGTAATGTCATTTTAGTTTTTTAAAAATTATCATTTTAATTTTTTAATTCATTATTTATTGTTATTGCAAAGGAACACAGTAATTTCTTCTATTAATATTTATTGTTTATTCCTTCTGTAAATATATGTTACATTGAAAACTGAAGTGAAGTGAATTATTGAAAGTTTCGACAACACTCTTTTATAAAAGTGTTAAAATTTTACATTCACTCTATTGAATTAGTGCTTCTTTTGGAAAGTTAAAATTAAATATAATTAAAGTTAGTTAGTTCAATATTTTATTTTCTGTTTTAACGATTTTAAAATTCGTTTAGCAATTAAGTGCAACCTCTGGGTCATACTTTTTCTAACTAAAGTTTTTCATTTTCCGAAGAAATTCGTCTTGCTTTGAAGATTCACAAGTAGATTGATTAATTAATAACATTTCGAACGAACTCTTTGAGAGAAAAAGAGAGAGGGAGAGAGCATCGTCAATTTATTTATTAATTAAAACACCCTCAAATCCAGCTCCCATTCATTTAGTCAATTTAATTACCGAGAGTAATTGAATAAGTCATATTAAAAGTAATTGGTTTAAATTGTATAGCGCCTTGCAAATGAAGGTAAATGAATATGTGGACGTCTCTACGTTCCACGGTAATGGAAGGAGCGGTTATGTTCTTATGTAACAGCTTTGTATGTTTATCAAAATTCAAATATAAATGCAAATGTTGGGTTATCAGGACGGTTATCAGGGCCTTGATAATCACGTCTCGAACCTGTGAACAATGTCCCGGTCGCTTATAACCTAATTTACCTGCGCCTAACTAAATATACATGTAAATTCACTATTTCGTCCTCTCTAAATTTGTGCTTAAGACCGGGCGAATGTTACGACCTCTGCGAATTTGTTTAAATAAATTTTAACAAACCCTCCCCGCCCCTCCGTCGTCCCTATTTCGTAAGTACACATTTTCCTTGTATTTAATAAACGTGCTTTCGTTAATTTGAAGCATAAATAACGTTTTGCTTTCGGGTTTAGAGAAAACAACAACTCCAGGCAGGTATGTTTACTGATAAAGTTTGTTGTCGGCAAGTAAAACTCCTGACGGATTTTCTCGGCGGTATAATGCGAAATTTACTAAAATTATATCTCGGCAAACACCGGAACGTAAGTAATTTCAAACGGTAACGTTTTCGGTAAACTGCTGACAGCTGGGATAGGGGTACTGTATGTTTAGTTTGGGAACAATATTTGTTCTTACATGCTTCGTAAATGTTTACCACCACGCAGCGAGGAGTTCTTTATTTGAAAGTGCGAAGTTTAATAAAGGGAGAGATAATGGAAAGTTATAATATAAATTGTAACTTTTTTTGCGGCCGCCAAAGAAATGTGCGGATTGTGACCGGCATGGGAATTCATCGACGGCCTTCTCCAGAATTTTTATCGATTCACTAGATTCTTTTGTAGAAAGTAGGTCACTAAGTGTATGGCATTTTTCAGGATCGTCGATTAAGTTTGACGAAAGGCTTTAACTAGATTCTATTTTTAGTTCTTTTCCTGACGTTAAATTTTTAGAAAATTCCTTCATTTTTACTAATAAACTTTTAACCAAAATGTGACGGAGCTTTTAGATCCGAAATTTTAGTTAACCGCTACATGCACGTTAATACGTAGTTGTTATAGGTGTTATGTTATCATCAGCTAATGCATCTTTAATAAATAATAACGGATGAGCCGCCCTTATGAAATATTTAGCCTAGCGTTGCGTCGTTCGTAATCATTTCATAATTAGTGGGACAACGCGTGCCATTATCTCAATAAACAACGATTCGCGACCGAATAATTATATGCGTGCAAAATTCACATGCGGTGATAAACACGTGATTTATACCGCGAACGTTCGTACAAATTGCACGTTAGTATCGCTAAAAGGTTTGTCACAAAAATTACACGAGCCGAATTTACATTCGGCGCTAATTTATCGCGGCCATTATCACTCTCATGTTTTCGTTGCTTTCTGTTCATTGCGTACGTTTTTCACTTTCACTTCAGTTATTTATTATGCATGGTTTAATTGATTAAGTTTAACTTAGCTTTTCATCACATAAGAGAATTAATTTTGATGATGTCCATGGTCTAGTCCAAAAATAATAACAGGTCTACTACACAGAGAAAAATGACAAAGTGAGATTTTACACAATATTGTGTTAGATGGAGGCGGAGAAATTATTAACATAATTGTTGAAAATTAAAAAAGAAATTCAGATATATTTCTACCTCTACCTTAAAAATTTATTACATTTGCTTGTAGCAAAATTATTGCTTCGTTTTCGAGTAAAAACGTTCCATACTAATTTGACTTTTGTACTAGAATAAATTCTCGTAAGTGTGAAGCTAAAGTCTGAACACTTTGTTGTCTAAAATTCTGCATCTTATGAAAAATTTACTATAAAAAACTGTGAAGATTTTATTTCACATTTTGTTGTGTAAAGTTCTACACATTGTATAAAACTATAATAAAATCGCAATGAAAAGTTTTCTACAATTTCAAAATGACTTAAATTATTGACTATTTATAAGAAATTACCAGTGGATATGTTAACATCTTACACAAATTGTTGAATAATATTGAAATTGGGTGTAATCAAGTGTTTATTTGTGTCTTCTTATTGGCAGTTTGATGAGGATAATGATTAGATTAGATTAGATATATTAGATATTGTACGTGACTCTGTGCATAAACAAGAACAGACTTGCCTGTGTTTGATTATACCCTATGTCACCGTCTGAACGTGAATTCAGTATAGTGCTGCAGAAGTTGTTTGAAGGTAAATACGAATGTTTCTGAATTAAAGATTCCTTTACCTTTTCTAACGCCTATAAATGCCTTAAGCATGAACTTATCGAGTAAGTGACGGAATGAATTCTTCCGTATTCCAGCTTGTGAATTTCTTCACAAGATCTGCACGTATCAAGACAAGGTTGAATCCTCATCTTTAGTTGCCCGATTAAGAGTCAAAATTCGTTATCAGCAGCACTAAGCACTCGAATGTGACCTTCTTCCTTAGAAATATGCACAGAATTACACTATTAAGTGTAAAATTTTCACACAAAATATGGAACCAGTACACAATTTGAGTGACTACTAACACAATGTGTATAATTCGCGTACACAAAATCAATAAAAATACATGTAATGAATTATCTCAAACGGACACTGAAAATGGCACTAACGTTCAATGTTTCACTATTGCTTGATATTGATTCATCAGGATGAAGCTGTCAAGAGATAGTGAAACGTTGAGCGTTAGTGCCATTTTCAGTGTCAGCTTGAGATAATTCATTACACAATTACACCTTAACCCACCTTAATTAATAATAAAAATACAGTACAATTGAGTAAAAATTTACTATTCTCTACTGTATTAGTTTCCAAAAACTGTGTTAAATAGTACTATATAGAGTAAAAACGCCCCAGCTGTAATAGTACAACTACTTTTGGTGGTATAGGAACCAAAAGTCAGTTGGGTATATGTATACCGTATCGTGCGTTTGAATCTGGCATAATTATTGTAGTTTCGTTTGCTGAAAATAAATAAATACTGCGGTCACATGTAAATTGAGACTTACAAAATTTACTGCTAAGTGTGAGTTAAAAATGATTTCTCATGTTCGTACATGTGCTCTGTGCTCATAACTTTTGTTAGCACGGTGAGGCGGTTTACACCTGTGTTAGGGAAAAACGCCTCGCAAATCTTAGGGTAATAGGCCTCACTAAATTCTGTGATTTTATTTGCAGAAAATGGGTAAAATTTAAGTACGAAAGACAAGTAGAGCTAATTTCAGTCAAGATACTTTAGCAGAGGCCATAATTAAAGTTAATTCTGGAGAGATGGGAGTAAATGAAGCTAGTCGTGAATATGGAATTTCTTCCAGAACACTGAGAAGGCATCTGAAAAGTGGAAGTTCAATTGTGAAACTAGGTCGAGGACCGGAATTAGAAACTGAACACGTTGTCCATATCAAATCCCTGGAAAAGACAGGCTTTGCCCCCGATGGCATTAGAGTGAAAAAAATTGCTTACAAATTTGCAGAAACTTAAAAATCAACCACCGATTTTCAAAAGTTCATGAAACAGCTGGAGATGAATGGTTTAAGAGATTTTTGGTTAGAAATAAAGAAAAAATAAGCATTCGAAAATCCGAAGGTTTGTATGTAGCTAGACCAAAGGGAATGAACGGGAAGGATGTAGACGATTACTTTACTTTACTTCAAGAAATTATTACTAATAATGATTTGTTTGACAAGTCCGGGCAAATCTATAATGTCGATGAGACCGGGATACAGATAAACAACAAACCGGATAAAGTACTCGCTACCAAAGGGGCGAAGTGTATTCGTTAACCAGCTCTGAGAAGGGAGAGAATGTATCCTTGGTTGCATGCTGTAATGCAGAGGGTATTTATATACCTCTCGTTGTGATATTCAAAGGGAAATATAAAAAAAAGATGAGTTTTCTGATGGACTTCCGCCAAATTCAGAAGTCGTCATACATCAATGCCGAGTTGTTCTTGAAATGGTTCAGTGAATGTTTTCTACCACAAAAGAGGTCTGGCAAAGCCCTAGTTATTTTAGATGGCCACACCTCAAATTGCAATGCAATTGAGCTTTTAGCTTTGGCAACAGAAAATGATGTGGTGCTTCTATGTCTACCAAGTCACATCACACAGGCACTTCAGCCACTAGATACAGCATTCTTTAATCCCTTAAAAACTTATTTCTTTCAAGAAGCAAAAAACTGGATGGCTCAAAACAAGGAAAGGAAGTTATCAAGAACGACAATTGCTAGATTGATAGCGTAACGCGTGGAGTAAATCTGTAACTGTTGCAAATGCGACCTCAGGATTTAGGGCATGTGGAATACATCCGTTTAATCCCCAAGTAATCCCAGATTATTTCTTTTCAATATCGGATGCTTCCTTAGAAAATACCGCTGAACTTCCTCGCGAGATGTTTGATCAAGATGAAGACTTTCATGTAGCATCAACTTCTTCAGCAGGCCCTACAATAGTAAAACAAAAGCCAAAACTTACAAAGAGCAGCAACATTTAATGCAAAAATCTGGACCTTTGAATCAGGAGAAAACTCTAGTGGCACCATGTAAGGAACCCTGCAATGAGAAGGGCACTCCTTCAACATATTTGAAAGAACTTCACCCACTTCCACTAATTCCTAATAAAGGCGTCTCTAAAAGAAAACAATCAGCTCTAGAACTAACGTCTCCAGAAAATCGTGTAAAACGTGAGTGTTTTCTGAAAAGAAGAAAGCTAATGCCAGTAAAAAGGCTGAGAAAAACAAAAGTTGTGCAAACAAGAATCAGGGAATTGCTCAAACTGTTTCATACAAGAAGAAAGGAGTTGTTAAGAAGGCAACTTTTTAGTTCTTCTGGTAGGGGCGTTTTTACCACTGTGTCCAGCAGAAACGCCCCAGTGCAGGTTTAAAAGAAAATATATATTTTTTTAATATAGTTTAAGAGTAAAACTTCATTTATATGTTTTATAAAAGATTACTGTCGCTTTGATCAGATTATATAATAACTTTTGATATTAAGTTCTTTTTTACTAATTATAGATTTCTTTTCAAAATGTGCCCGGTTTACCCTATTTGTCAATTTTTACTAAGTAAAGAGTTTTCCAATAGGGTTGGGTCGATGGTGACAGGCTGTGGCGGCCATGTTGTTTTGGCGGCGTCTGTCAAATCTGTTGTTTATTTTTCAGTCACTGATGCCAAATTGGGGTTATTCTATGCAAATCATCATGGCAAGTTACACGATTGAGCAGCACGTGCAAATGATAAAACTTTATTATTAAAATGAGTGTTCGTTTTTGCAATCGTTGCGCCCATTTTATGGCAGACGCGGTGGTCCTTCAAAGTCGACTCACCAACGTTTGGCGATCAAATTCGAGACGACCGGTTCGGTAAACAATCAGTGAACACCCGTACGTCAAAGGAACGCCAGATCGGCCGGGAACATTACCGCTGTCCGTGAAAGTGTGCAGGAGAACCCGAAGCAGTCAATTCCTCGGCGTGCACAAGAATTCGGCCTTTCGCAGGGTTCAACTTAGCGAATTTTGCGTCGGGATTTGTTCCTGCGCCCGTACAAGATCCAACTGACCCAGTAGCTCAAAGTTAATGACCATAGACAACGCCGTTTGTTCACTGAATGGGCTTCAGAGCGTTTGGAAGAGGACCCCAATTTTGGCCGAAAAATCATCTTTAGCTACGAGACGCATTTTTGGATGAATGGCTATGTTAAAAAGCAAAATTGCCGTATATGGGACGACACCAACCCACATGAGGTTCCACCAGGTGGCAATGCAATCACAAGAGGTTACCGTTTGGTGCGGATTTTGGGCCGGCGGCGTTATTGGTCCGTAGTTCTTTGAAAACGGCGTTGGTGAGACTATCACTGTCAACAGCGAGCGATGATAATCAATTTCTTTTGGCCAGAATTGAACGATATGGACGTAGACGACAAATGTTTCCAGCAGGACGGCGCTACGTGTTACACAGCGAACGCCACGATGGACGTTCTGCACGAACGATTTGAGGATATGGTGAAGTGACGTGAGGTGACTTGGTCACCAAGATCGTGCGATTTGGCCCCACTAGACATTTTCTTGTGGGGTTTTCTGAAGTCCGAGGTCTATGCCAATAGGCTGCAATCGACCGATGACCTCAAAGTCAATATAACCCAGGCCATCGCTCAAATTCCCCCGCATCCATGCGGCAGAGTCATTAAAAATTGGAAGCCGCGGTGGACATTTGAACGATGTCATATTCCATACATAATGGCATACATGGACCTTTCAAATAAAACAAGAATTTCGTTAATACCTCACGCACAGCTTGTTTTATTCCATTTCAACATCGACCCGACCGTATTGGAAAACCCTTTACATGGAAAACTCTTCTATAAGATATAGTATTTAATTTAACAATTTGTATAACATGTTTATATTTTGCCTATAAAATTAATTTAGGCAATTTATGGTTATCTTTTAATTGCTTACGTATTAAAAACTGCTAATTTCCATATTCTTTTATACGAAAATCATAAATGACCTGCCTCAACGTTTATTATATTACAACTGGGGCTTTACTGTACATAATAGTAAAGCTGGGGCATTTAAATCTCATCCAGTGCTTCTCAAAAGTGGTGAAGTTCACTAATCAACCCTGTGGGTATCCAATTACGAAGCGAATGAACTGAAAATGCATTTCCTTCTTTTGTAACTTGGCGAAGCTTAATTTTAAAAAGCTTGACGTAATACAATATTATGTTTTATTAGTCACCATTTTGTATCGGATGTGTTAAAAGCTGTGTTCATCATATTTTAACGTCAGACAAATGGGTTTATGTAAAGCGCAAGCCATACTTCGTTGTTAATATTTACTAGGCGAAGTAATGGGTTGCAGCATATTGTTGCAGATAAGAGAGAGGACCCGTTTTGTGTGATGTTGCTCACTTGAGCTACCGCCTGAAATATGATAAATTAGACACTTATAGTCTATCATTTATTAACCGTTCACATGCTCGATTACGTGGATTCACTTTTATTCCGGCTGAGACCTCTTCTAGTTAAAGTTCAGAAGCCCCTGTCCGTCACACGCGTACAATAAGTTTTTAAAGCCGGGCGCGGATAATAAATTAAAGCGGCTTTTTACGTCAGCGCTTCAGAATTAAGTGATGTCTTTTATAATTTAAAGAGAAATCTTGTCATTTTTTTTTCACGGGGGATATATATTTTTTAAATGATAAAACAACAGGCTAAAAATAAAATTATTAGAAATCCTGGCTTAATTAATTAAAGATGACAGTTGCTAAACTATATTAAAAATTTCGTTTAAAGGCAAGCTGTTACCTAAATGTGATGTCTCAACAATTTTGAAGTTTGTGCAAAGTTAATACTAGATTTAATTATCAGAACAATTCAGAATCACCCTGTATATTTAGAGTATTTTATTGAACCATTTGAAATTATTTTATGATTCCTTGTTAGCGTCTAAACTAATTTAGGTAAAGATCAAAATCTTTGGATTTATTTATATATTGAAAATTATGTGAGAACTTCTGGTGTAACTTTACATACTGAAGGGCGTAGAGGTAATTTGCGATGTGATAAATTATGAATGTATCGGACCTATAGCAAAACAACCACCAAAGTTGTGAGAGCACTGGTAGTGCAGCAAAATCAATTTATAATGAATAATTTTACATAATATTAGCATAACTAAAATCAACGTGTTTAGTCGTGCGATATGGCGAGGGCTTGGTTAACGTGTGACTTTAATTGTAGGCTTCAATTTGTTTTTGATTTTGTCGTTTTAAGTGTTTTGCGAACAACTTACCACCTCTGTTTTTGTTTGTATTTTAATATTTGCAATACTTAATGCATGCACGCGACGTAAAAATTTTTAATCATATATTTTTTAAATAATTCAATTCAAATGTAAAATTTGACTCAACTTGTTTGTGTCGAATGTTATATTTCCTAAAATAGCAATCTTTCGGGCGTGTTAGTTCTAAATGGAATAAAAAAGTTTTCTCCGCTCAGGGGAATAATTCATCATTTAATCCTCTAAGTACAATAGGTGAACTGGGAGAGGCCTAATTTCGTCGGATCATTTTTTTCTCGGTTAATTAAATATAAATTAAAAAAATATATACTCGTAAAAACACGTTTATGATACTATAAAATGAAATTTTAAATGTTATTTAAAAATAATAGAAGTAATAAAAATTTATTATTGTACAATAAAAAATATACAGGATGTAATCGATTAAGTTTATAGAGACAATAGAGGGTGCGTTTAACAAAACCACCTTCAGCAGTGTCGAACGGGTACTGCGGAACATGAAGTAAACCACATTCTTCGGGAATGGATTTTACAGCTCTTAAAACATAGAGCGGTACATATTACTGTTGAAAACGTGTATATTAGGAGAACGGTAAGCAGAGGCTGTCCTCAAGGTGGCGTTTTATCACCCCTACTATGGAATATAGTAGTGGACAGCCTCCTCCGTCGAATTAATAGAGCAAGCTTCTACACAGCAGGATATGTAGATGATATAACTATCCTGCTTAATGGAAAATATGAACAAGTGCTGTGCAACCTTTGACCGAAAACTGGTACGCAGAATACTGTTTCACGATCAATCCTTCAAAGATGGAAACGATTCTGTTCACAAAAAAGAGGAAAGTTGAGATCAGTAGAGTCCCCAAACTTTTCCAAACTGAACTAATCTTTTCAGACGAAGTCAAATATCTGGGAGACATTTTCGACCGGAAACTGAATTGGGGTAAACATGTTAATGTAAAAGTAGCAAAGGCGTGCGTCGCTTTTTGGCAGTGTCGCCATGCAATGGGCGGAATTTGGGGACCATCACCAAAAGCCACCCACCATCGACAACAGCATCGGAGCTTTCGCGCGTACAAAGACTGGCAAGCATAAGTGCTACCGGTGCGCTGAAATCCACCCCTAACGTCCCCTTGGAAGCCGTCCTTGGCCTCCCTCCACTGAAAATACAGTGTGTATCGTATTAAAGGAGCCATAGTGATAGGCGTAACTGAGGGTTAATATACAGTCCGAAAAAAGTGTTGCAAAACGATTTCTGCCGATATCAATTTTGCATTGAGTACAGACCTGTGCTTCTGAAAACGTAACAATATTTCGGATAAGGTCATCTCGTACAACTGGGATGTCATAAAAAAGCGAACCAATTGTGAAAACTTAAGCGGCCCACTATAAACATAAAAGTTGCTAGAAAAGCATTTACGATATGTACCATAAACGATGTCGTATTTGTGCGAACTAATTAGCATTTATTGGATGAATAAAGGAATAAATAATATGGACGCTTCCTCATCAAGGCATTCATTTATAACAGGTATTCGAAATGTCTTCCACCGGCACGTAAGCAGGCGTCCACATGACGACGAAGTTTCTCTAACGTTTTTTCTCGATACTCGGCGAGCTGCAGCATGAGTCCGTTCTTCTGTGTTGATTTGCACCGAATAGACTTCCTGTTTTAAAGCCCCTCACAGAAAGAAATCCAACGGATTCATATCGGGGCTACGAGCAGACCACTACACTGGTCCGTACCTACTTATCCATCGGCGTTGAAATTGGTTATTGAGATAGGTTCGGACCGGGAGAGTAACTTGTGGAGGTACACCGTCGTGCATGAACCAAATATTTCGCCGTAGCTCTAAGGACTTTTCGTCCAAAACATCGGGCAATATTCTTTGCGAAAATTCTAAATAATTTCGGCCAGTAGCGGTGGTTTAATGAGTAATTACCCTCACGGTAATTGCACCCTACCAATTCGAAGCGTTCTCATCGTAAAATTACTTTTATTGATATGCCAGTAAAGCAACATTTTCGCCCATTCATAACCGGGCACATCTGCAAGATCAAGGTTAAGTATTTTACTGTACTCTGGCGCTAAGCGTAGTTTCGTACATGCGGAGACGCGCCAGGGCCGTACTCACTGCTTCATAATTCGATATCTCGAAAGCTGTGGCACATTTTCTATTTTGTCAGAGGCAAAGTATTGTTTATACAGCGCCATCGACCCACTGATGACGTATGGCTCCTTATACCTGATACACCGTGTATATGTGGAGGAGATGGCACTGGGATCAGCCATAAGGCGACAACCTAAAAAGGTGTGGAATAATAAAAAAGGTCTCGGAAGTAGACACCACCTCATCCTGGAGGAGGCTCTACAAGAAACTCCCCTTTTTGGGGCGGTGGTCGACTCCCTGGCACCTACATATATATTCAAAAAGCACTTCAACGTTTTCTTGAACTCTGAAGATGCACCCAAACCCAATATATCCATATTGACTGATCGATCTAAGACTTTGGAAGGAACAGGCGCAGGAATTTTCTCCGACGACCTGGAGCATAGCACTTGGCCAACTGACAACTGTTTTTGAAGCAAAACTACTTGCCATTATAGAAAGTGCAAGAGTAATTCTGGATCGGGGTGTTCAGAATAAAATCGTTAGGATAGCTAGCGATAGCAGAGCGGCACTCTTGGCTCTAGATAGCTACAAAATATCCTCAGGAATAACACTCGAATGTCACGGCACACAAGAACAAGTGGCCAAATACAATACTCTGCAACTTATTTGGGTTAAAGAACACGTTGGAACATTTAGCAACTGCTATAAAACTGCCCTAATTAAATGCAATTAAGCATAAAAACTCATATTCACGCAAAGTGTTAGTGCTAGTGTTAGTTTTAGCGTTTATTATAGTTATTATTGCATGCCTTTGTGTAATGTTAAGATAGGATTATTCGAATTCTTACAGGTCACAACTATTTGTTACTCATACAATTTGCTTTCTTAAAATTCGCTCCGTAATCTCTTTTCCAAAGATCAAGTAAAATTCCAGCTACATTATTTCATTCGTTTATTGGAAATAAGGTTTTCTGGTCTTTCATAACATCTCATAATTTTGGGAAACGCACTATTTGTTTCGCTGTTTTGTTATTTCGCCGAAGAATGAATCCAGGGTGGCATCCCTTAACTGTTTCATCGCTACGCGGAAAAATAAATGCAGAGTGATGTCACTCCGCTGTTTTGCCGCTTCGCGGAAAAGTGAGTATAAGCTAATATTATTTACCAATCCCCCTCTTTTAGATTTTTAGTTTAAAAGTACGATACACAGATTAACTTTAAGTCAGATTCATGTAGATCTAGTTCAGGTTAGATCGATACATTTACGTTTGTAGACATATCGACTGTTATTGAATAAAATAATTAGATTAGTCTCAGCGTTCTGATTTCACAACACAACGAGCAGGCAGAAGAATTGGCTAGGCAGGGCTCAGAGCGGCCCTTTTGGAGCCCCGAACCGGCCGTAGCACCGTCATCAAGTCTGTTTAATGCCAAGTATTGTAATCTTCAACCATCTGTTTCATTAGATAATCTACAATAATTACATCATGATGTTCCATACTTTGTAAACAAATAACACTAATAATGATTGAAAAAAAACAAACGAATCTTATTATTAGTTAGTTTACTTACAACACTGAGTGACCTGCATAATCAGAAAAGAAAATGCATTAAATACAATCATCGCATTTATTTATTTTTTTGAAGAATATATGTTAATCTATAAGATCTTTCGGAATTTTGTTTGTGTAATAAAGTAATAATATCGTAAATTAAGGGGTGATGAGTATCGGCGTGCTCCTCACCATCTGCTAATCTCATTTTTTTGTACGAAAGTCATAAATGACCTGCCTCAACGTTTGCATTAACTCTGTGGGTTTACTGCTCTATCATTTATTGCAAATAATAACAATCTTCGCTTAGCTGGGGCATTTAAATCATATTCAGTGCATCTCAAACGTTTTTAGTAAAATTTACACTAGATTTTGGCTAAGTTATCATTGACGTTTATCCAGTACGTATGTCATAACTTCGCTGCTTTTCTCGTGTGTTAATAGTGAGATAACTTATTCGATTGCACACTGTATATAGCATAATTTTAAAATTTCGTCGAGTTATAGATAGAATCAAATCAAAATATAATAAAGTCTGAACACGTTGAATGTATTAAAGATCAATCTATATACCAAGATAAAGTGAATTAACGAGCGCAATTCTCATAAATAAGTCTAGTAATTTTTCCTGCATTCGCGTGAGCGAGATACGTTTAATTTATGCCCACACGTGAAAAGTACGTGCAATTCTTTAGCGTTTTTGCATATTTTACATTATATTTATATTAAATTTATTATACAAAAAGTTGCTTTAACCGTCGGAATAAATAAATTGCTTTTAACATAACTGTTTCAATCATGAATTGCTTTCAACGCAAACGCAAGTCTTACAGTAGAGTTGGAAAAGTTACGTACAATAAGGCTTACAAGTCCGGAATTTTTTTTCAGGAACCTCATAAAATGAGTTGAAAGAAGTAAACCAAATGGGCAACCTGATCGTGCGTATTATATCAGGTTCCATTATCGCGAATACTTAAAATAAGAGGGTGAAAACGTTGGTTTTAAAAGTACTAAATCCGTTTAAAGCTAAAGCCGAGAGAGCACTCGTTCGGCATCGTCGAACTGCGAAATGTAGTGCACGTCTCCCAAAGGTGCCTTATTACTTTATTAACTGACACCAGCTGGAGTTGTTTCCAGTTATCTCAGGTGTCAGAGTCGCAGTCTTTAATATTTACACTCTAGAGCAAAATTTAAAGGTCGAGCGAAAACTTTGCAGATAACTTTCAGCAACAGAGTTATAAACTCCAAAAAAGGAGTAATTTTTATATGGTTTACTGATACTAAACATGTGATGTGAGATGAAAGCACTAATGTTATTCTCACAAAATGTAAACATTATAAAAGCTCTTGTGTTTTGAACATCACGTTTCTCATTGCTTTAGTTATCGTCAACTTCCGGTTAGAGTTAACGTAGTTAACTTACACGGCATCGACGAACACGTATAAACGTGATGACAGTATAAAAGGTTCCGTAATGGAAACTCCATAGAGAAAGTTCTAACGAAGTTAAATGCATTAGTTTAGGTCAATAGGCAACAACTTCGCCAACTACCTTGTTATTACTACTTGATACGAAATACGATCAACATGCAGCGTTTACTTTACAGAAAATGGATTATACATGTTAAGTACCTCATTTCAGCAAGCAACTAATTATATTACACTAACAAAAAAAGTTCTTTCCTTAGTGTGTTGAACAGAAAAAAATAGCGCAGAGAAAAGTGAAGCGTGATTTCGTAAATAATTTATTCAAAGTGTTAGTAGCGTAAAGACATTTATATTTTAACCCCATATACATCGCGCTTGCCTCTCAGGGGAGCAATGAGATGAGACAGGGTTGGTTAGATCGTAAGAAAGGAGGAACTTTATGTTTTAATGATGCGTCAGCTTTACTCCTGCAATTAGCCAAATCTTAGTCTGCCTTGCAACCCTAAGGTGAACTTTAATCTCTACTGGGGGTGTATAGGTTTGCAACAATGAAAGTTTTTGTGTGAAAACAATTTAGAATTAAATCAGAACAAAAACATTTTGAATTTTAAATTACATCTGATGACATCGTTTTATATTTATATTACAATCAATTATCTAATTATACGCGCTCGAGTTAAATAGGAAAATGCAACTGAAATGCAATTAATTAATTAAACGTCCGTATTCACATAAATTCATTGAACGTCTATGGCCCGGTTTTTTCATCTCTAATTAACTTTATCTGGCGATTAATTCCCGTAGTAACGATTGTGATCACAATTGTTACTATGGGAATAAACCGCTACATAAAGATAACTGAAGGTGAAAAAATCGGGCCTAAGTCTGACTTTAAGTTTTGCTTTAGTAAATCAAAAACTATAAAAGCTTTTTGTGTGTGAAGCGAAAACGAAAAATATAAGTAATTTGTTATTTATAGAACTATAGAATTCAACGAGTGCCCTAATTTTTAACTGATACCGCGTCGTCGACCGCAAATTTTCTTATCTAAACTGTACTACAAAGCTCCTATTACCATTTATTTCATTTAAGGGCAAATGTTTCTTAATCTCTTGAGGAACTTATGCATAAAATCACGATCAAAAAGCGGTAGACCCCATGCCATAAAAAATATAGGTTTCTTATTATTCGCTCGGTATACGTGGTGTCTAATGGAGCTTCCGCTTCGTTGAACAAGAATTAATGGAGGCAATGTGAACTGGGTGAGCTATTGAAAACCTTAGCGGCTTTAAATGCTGTACTATTTAAAAAAGTATGGATTTTTAGACGGATTTTAGCCGACCAATTTATTTGTTACTTTAAAATAAATTACTGCGTTTTGTTTTTTATTATTTATACATAGAGCGAACAGTATGAAGTAATTATCAATTAATTTCTTGCTTCTGTAGTAATCTCTAACGCAAAGAGTTTTATACAGGGTGCACTTGATTAAGTTTCATTTATGAATGCTGTAAGTTCCTCATTACATAAAAGAATTAAAAAAATAAATAAAAACTGACCTACCACAAAAGCGCTTCGCTTTTTATTTGAAAAACTTTGCATGTTCGTGAAGCACGAGGTGTGTAAATTAAGTAATGGGACTGATTTTTTTAATTTGTTTTATTCCAATATTGTCTCCCTCAAAATAACTTCCTTGGGAAGCCACACAGCGCTGGAGATGGTTTTTCCAATCCTCATAGCAGTACTGGAATAGCCTTCAATTGGTCGATTACAGTCGTTTGAATGTTTTCGAGTGTCCTAAAATGAGTTCCCTTGAGGTAATTTTTCAATCAGGGGAAGAGGAAAAAGTCACAAGGACTCAAGTCAGGCGAATAAAGAGGACGAGGAATGGCGAAAAACTCGTTTATTGAAACTGCTGTGTGACAAGGTGCATCATCAAGAAGCAACACCCAGTTGTTGATGTTTGGTATCACATACATGACCATTTTTTGAAGCTTTGCAAGAACCTCGCGGTAAAAGTGGTGATTGACCGTTTGGCCTCGAGGCACAAACTCTTTGTGGACGATTCCCTGATTATCGAAAAAGCAAATCAGAATGCATTTGACCTTCGACTTGCTCATTCTTGCTTTTTTGGGCCTCAGAGAGATTGAAGTGTGCCACTCCATGCTCTGGCGCTTGGTTTCCGGGTCGTACTCAAACAGACTCGTCACCACTTCCAGAAAATGGGAATAATTTCCAATCGATTCCAAGAAGTCAGAGCACCTTTCTCTTTTGATGTCCTTTTGGTCCCGTGAAAAGTTGTTGGAACCATTTTTGCGCAGATTTTTCTCAATCCCAATTCATTGACCAAAATCTGATGAACGGTGGTGTGAATCAAATTTAACACTTCCCCGGTCATTCTGACTGTCAATCGATGATCTGAACGCACAAGATCCTGGATTCTGTCAACATTTTCATCGGTTCTTGAAGATGAAGGCCTTCCGCTGCGTGGTTCTTCCTTCTGAAAATGCCTTAAACCACCGAAAAACCTGGGTTCTTGACAGAACATTGTCTCCGTAGGCCTGCTGAAGTTTTGCAAAAGTTTCCGTTGCACTGTGCCCAAGTGTGAAGCCTGATGGCATAACGTTGCTCGAAATTGATTCACTCATTTTTAGAACGCACTAGAAAAAAAACTGTTTTACGAAAAAAATTGCTACGGGCAACCAAATAATTTCAGCGAGTTCAAACTCGTAGTAAAGGCGTATCACATGTTCACTTGCCGCCCCTCATTACTTAATTTACACACGTGCGCCTACATCACATCCTAAAACAATAAAGTTCCAGCAAAATTCACGTTCACACGGTCAATGACGCCCGTTCGATAATAGAAGAAGCTTTTAAATGTCCACCGCGTTGATTATTGAATTAATTAATTGTAAGTCAATTTTTACGTATTATTGACACAATTTATAACACCTGCTCGTAAAAGTGTAGCAATTTCCATCAATAATAAAATAAATATAAATATAAGCTTCGCTATGCCTGGTCTAGCTTAAAAATAAAAAGAAAACTGACGTGTCACAAGAGCGCATCGTCTTTTGCTTGAAAACTTCTGCTCATTCGTGAGATTTTCATAAACTCATCGTAAAGCAATAAAGCAATTTTTACGTATTGTTATATAGTTTATACTCATAAAAGTATAGCCATTTACATTAATAAAACAAAGAATGTAATCTGCATTAGATAATCGACAATAATAACATCATGATATTCCATACTTTGTAAACGAATAACACATGCGATTTAATTTGATAAATAATTGAAAGAATAAATTAATGTTATTATTAGTTAGTTTGCATTATAACACCGAGTGTTTGCATACTCACAAAATATTTATTTCTTTGAATAATTTGAACGATCTTTCGGAACTTTGTTTTGTAGTCTGAACGTAATAAAGTAATAAAATCATAAATTAAGGAATGATGAGCATTAGCATGCTTTTTTCCTAATAATACTTTTAGAACGTGACCTCTTTTGAATCAATTATTTTCTAAAATTTTACTTATTGTTAGGTATGATTCATGATTATTGCTTTAATTTAATTCCTTGATTTAATTAAGTAGGGAAACAAATTAATAATATTATGTAAGAATTATTTTTTGTTAAATCTGCATTCCTCTTAATTAAATGCTAATTAAATATTAGTATACTGGGTGTCTTTTAACTTCATACAAAATGAAACCAGTGAAAGTTTACATTAAAAGTGATAGGATGAAGCAGTTTTTGTATAACAATTGATTAATAAATATTAGAGATAATAAATGTTTTTGGCGAACGATGAAACATAGTCCCAGGTTTATTTTTATTACCTAATTACGAGAAATTTGCTGATGTCAGCATCGGCTGTTAAGTGGGTCAGTTCTCAGCTGCACTTCGTCGTGTTGAAAACATGGCCGAATTTTCCAATACTGTTCTGGTGGAATGATTTTAATTTACGGCGAATGTGGTCAAAATGCGTTGGCTGTAAGACGTTATTATGCACAGCGTTACGACTAATCAGTGTTTACAAGGGATGCATATGTGGGCAGAAGAAAATCCTCATGCAATGCGGCGCTGTAGTTTTTAACGTCGGTCAATCTGTGTGTAGGTGTACTTTAATCGGTCTATTCGTTATACCTAATCGCTTAGACAGAATGGTGAATTTACGTTTCTTGCAAACTAATTTGCCGAAACTCCTAGAGGATGTAAATTTTAATATTAGAAAATATTAGACCTTAATCCATTAGATTTTTATCTGTTGGGACATTTAAAAAATCTAGTGTACGCCGAAGAAGTAAATACAATAGACGAACTCAACGCACGCAGTCGAAAATATCCGACAACAGAACCTATTCCGAAACGCATGTGAATCCCTGCTTCGTCAAACCGACCTATGTCTCGGGCAGGGGGAGGAACTTCGAACACTTATTGTGAGTGAAGGTCACCGTCCCTTGTGTCCAGCGGTTCTAAACATTTCACAGGGAATTGCCGGATGTCGGTATGAACTTTTTAATTTTTTTTCCTTTTAATTTTGATACATTCGTGAGAATATCTCTTACCACATACGCCATTAATTTTTTTGTATCAACTTGAAGAACACATGTATCATTATATTTTATTGCTTACGTATCATTAACTGCTAATCCTCGTATTGTTTCGTACTAAAGTCATAAATAACCTGCTTCAACGTTTACTTTATTGAGTCTGTGGGTCTACTGCTCTATCATCTATTGCACATAATAGTAAACTACGCTTCGTTGGGGCATTTAAATCATATCCAGTGCTTCTCAAACATTTTTTGTAAGAAGTAAACATAGATTTTTCCGGACTTATTATTGACCTTCGCCCCACACGTATAAGTTCACTTCTTTTCTTGTGTACTGATAGTGGTTATGCTAAGTGAAACTTATTCGATTACACACTGTATTTATTTTCTAATTAAGCTGCCATTTGCTTTCGTAAATTTTGTAAAGAGAATGTTTTATTTCAATCTATCCGAAACTAAAATATATTTATGGTGGAGTTTTGCAAATTAACTCATCAAAGATGCAGGAAAACTGAAACTCGCTCGAGCCGGAGCTTTGGCGCAACGTCTAAACAGAAAATTGAAGGAACGTAAGACGCTGAAACATTTTCCGCTTGCAGGCAGAAACGGTCTAAGCGAAACCTCGTCAGACACTAATTATCTGCAGGTATAATTACGTTAAAATCCAATTATAAATTCGTGCTCTGCAAAAGTTATTACCAGTTAAATTTAGGCCCGCTTTAGCGGGCGTTAAAACTTGTTTTTTTTTCTTTTAGTAATTGTCGCCCGGCTCCAGAAAGAAAAAGTCGCGATTAATCTCGATTTGCAGCGGCTAAGTGTGACTGAAAATTTAATTCGTTAGGAAGCGCGACGCAGCTAACGTGTTTTATTTAATTTTACAATGCTATTTAAAGTGCGCTTCGAAAAGAAATATGATTTCCCGTAAACTTTTACGAAACAAGGGGAGAATCGGGCACTCGCTGTGGCGAAATAAATTGCATGACAGAGAAGAATTTTTTTGCCAATTTGTAATTTATTAAACGATTTAATAACGTTGGAAGTTAATCACTTTAAATTTGGAACCAAGGAAAAGAGCAGAAAAAAAAAATGATGAACTTTAGCAAACAATTTAATAATTAAAACGTTAATGTTATGATGAAAATGTACTTTTAATGAAATACTTAGGAGGTTTTAGAAAACGACAAAATTTTAAAAGAAACAAACGTTTTAATTCTTCGTTGATTAAAAATTATTTGTAACGTTCAATACTTAATAACACTTACGAAATATCGTATCCTAACGAATTAATAACATTGTAATGAAATTTTGCAGCTTTTGGTAACTTGTTTTACACGAAGTCTGGAACACGAACGTTTTATCGCTAAAACGGTAAAATTGAAAGCAGAAAAAAGCTCAAACGAATAGAATCGATTTGTTAAAGATGATAGAGATAAATTTGTTGCAATACACTACACAGTTGAGAATAAACGAACTACACGTTATAACTGCTGTTTATTATTTTTATAATATTTCCTTTTTTGATTTTTTTATATGTGGGATATAAAAGATATTATTCTTTTTTCAATTAAAGTAATCTTCAAAAATGGGTGCACCTGATAAGGATTAACATACATATTTTTTTCAGTTCTTTACACCGAGTGATTTTGAAAATTTTTTATCAACTTTTGCCATGGGACTTGGACGGCATGTCTTAGCTTTACGTACTTTTCACTTAGCTAAGACATGTCGCCCAGATTTCATGGCAAGAGTTGTTAAAAAATTTAAAAAATCACTCGGTATAAGCTTTTAGTAATTCAAGACAGAATTTTAAAATGAAGTTTTTTTTTCCGGGGGATGGGGCGAAGTCAGCACACGAGTGTGTTACCGAAATACTCCTCCTCGCGAGCGGATTAAATAAAATATATTACGTGCATGCGAATTTGTCGAAAACGTTCGCGCTCCTTTGATTCAATGTTTTCCCTTGAAATTTAATTTCGGCCTGTTTTCTTACGTCGGAAGAACTTTTCGAAAGGAAAATTCCAATAATATTTGTTTTTATTCTGCATGCGAATACAAGTCAAATGTTGATTTTATGAATGGATTAGGCAAAGTTCGTAACGTATTGCTTTTTAGGTTTACGAGTGAACTCGCGTTGCACCCTTTCAGAATAATAATAGAACTCACCTTCAACACTTTATTGAATTACGTTTCTTTTTTACTGTCATTTCAATATTACATAGTAGATTTAATACTGAAAACATATTTACTCGAAAATACTTGAATGACTTTGTTATACAGGGTGCAATCGATTAAGTTTTACTTATTAATACATTGTAAGCTCGTTCGTGAGATATACGTGCGCATGCGGTTTTTATAAACACACCGTAAGACAATAAAGATCCAGCAAAATTCACGGTCACTGGTCAATGTCGCTCGTAAGCGATTCGATAACTGAAGACGCTTCTTTATCCATTCGCGCTTGTTACGGAATTAATTAGTTGAATTATTCAGTGTTGAAAGGGGTTAAGTTACTTTTTGGGCATATATATATATATAATGTAGAGGCATAATCGTACCGTTTGGTGTAGAAAATGGTCAACCCTTAACGGTTATATTTTATTTGCCAGTCTTTAGCTAGTGTTTATTATCGAAACATTCTTCCAAATAAATTAAATAAACAGTTACTTTTAGTTTTCTCAAAACTTAAAAAAGTGACTTAACCCCTTTCAACAATAAGTGCTTCAATTATAAATTTATTTTTACGTATTGTTAATGTAGTTTATGGCTGCTGCTCATAAAAGTGTTGCAATTTATTTCAATACAACAAAATATTGTAAGCTTCGACTATCTGTTTCGTTACTTAATCGACATTAATTACATCACCATATTCCACATTTTGTAAAGAAATAAGAGACTTTGTGAATCAATTTGTTACATGACTGAAAAAATGAAATGAAATTATTAGTTAGTTTCCATTACAACACTGAGTGGCCTGCATGCTCAAAAAAGAAAATACGTTCATCATCTTTATTATTGTGAATACATGTTAGTCGGCGCGATCTTTCGGAATTTTGTTCGAGTAGTCTGAACGTAATAAAATAATAAACTCATAAATTAAGGGACGCTAGAAGCAAATTCAATTATGAATCTCTATTGAATTAATCATTATATAATTTCTTACTTATTGTTAAATTGTTAAATATTAATAATAAATTAGAATGTAAATGTTTCATTACTATTTCTTCATTGCTTACGTACCACTAACTACTAATGTCTTGTTATTTTTTCTTTTGTTTTCTATTCTATCACTCGTTATTCTGTTTTTTCGCTGTCAAAATCGTTAATCGTTTTTTAAATGTTCATTTTTTTAACAATTGTCAAAATTTTTCGAAAATAGTTTCTCCGTATTTTTTATACAAAAGTCATAAATGACCTGCCTCAACCCTTATTGTGTTACATTGTATTACTGCCCTATCATTTATTACACATAATAGCAAATTCGTTGAGCTGGAGCATTTAAATCACATCCAGTAGTTCTCAAAGGTTTTTTTTTAAGTGAATGTGAAGATTTTCGGAGTTATTATTGATCTTTGCCCCATACGTATGACATAACTTCGTTAATTTCCTTCTATATTGATGGTGGTTACAGTAAGTGAAACTTATTCGATTAGACACTGTATATTAATAAATAGAATTGTATATTGACAGTTAAAAAATACACTATAGTTAATTAAAATTTTGTAATAAAAAATATCAATTAAAATTGATTTTAATATTTGCACTTTTCAATATTAAATCGTTCGTGTACGTCAAATCAAGATGAATATCATAACTGGACAACACAAGAAACTATGGTATAGAATAAATTTGATTACGCCTGGAACAAGTGTTTAAACGAGTTATAGATGAGTGTACATATGTTACACACATTCAGAATGAATTTCAATAGAGAAAACTCTTACAAATTTACTTCCATATCCATTTATCCGAACGCAATTTATTACGAATTTCACGCTCTTTTCTTTTCTAGGTTTCATAACATAATAAATCAATAAGAAACTCTATTATAACAACTATCGTTGAAAATTTGATCAACTAAGTTAATTGTTATTATTGTACTTATACATGTATAAATAGTTTCGTGCATTCTTGCAAGGAGGCGGCAATTAATAAAAAATTAATCACTGCGATAACGACAACTAACACGTGTCACGCATATTTCCCTGAATTACTAACAGAAGTTCGAGTCATACGGTTCTAATTAAAGTATCGTTTTTAACTGGCTCTGGTTATTTATCACGGACATAAATCTACCCCCTGGTTTTAATCAATCTTGTTTTTATAACTATTTTTCGTCTGTTTTGACGATTATTGGAAACACCGTTGCTTTATTGTTAAACTTGTCGCACTATTTTGATATACAAGTAGTAAATTACGTTTGTGAACCTCAAAAGTGTGGTGTGAAATAGTTAAGAGCGTTCCGGTGAATCCCCGACGCTTCCGGTGAGGAATCGTGACACAAAATGCTGGTTCGGTTCAGCATGTAAAGTTCGGGTAATGAGTCGAGGAACGCTGTGTGTAAATTGCCTGCACACTTCGCACAGTATTAGACTTGTTCCGGCAAGATGAATGTGCAGTGCGCTCTCATTGATTCTCTTATCTGGGTCTTTGCCGCCTCTTGTCGGTAGGCCACGTTTCTGTGCGTATTTTGCTGCTGGATCTGCCTTTGTTCCTCGTTTGCATACCGTTACCGTAGCATTTGTGCACTGAAGCGGCTTGCCGGACGAGAATCCTATTTAACGTCTCTCTCTCTGATTTAAATTTACTGGAATTATAAGAGAGAACTGTTGAAAAGCATCTGCACGATGTGTATGCAGATCTATCTCTACTTTTGCATATTTAGTTTTAATGCCCAAGCATTATTTGAATGAATCAAAATTTCTACTTTACAATGTTTTATTCACAAAGAATACGTGGTCGTCAAGAATGAGCTTCCAACAATAATACAAAATGGAACAAAATAATTCTAATCTAGTTACATTTGGAATTGTTCACATGTAAATTTTCTTGTGCCTAATCTTCTTGAAGTAGCTGGTTCTGTCAAATTGACAATTATTATAGTTTATTGAATTGATTAACAAACGATTAAAACGTAACTTTGCAAGGAAACGTAACTCTTGCAAGGAATGGCAATATTCCCCATTCTTGAATGCAAACCACAGTTTCGACTTTGCGCATACAACAACTACCACGCATGGTTCTGGGAAGTAACAGTTGACTCGAGGAAATAAGGACCCAAACGTTACCTTCACAAAGAATTGCCAGAATGTTTACTTAGATAAGCGAAGAGGATGAATTTCAATGAATTCTGATTTATTTGATTTCCAAATTTATCATCAGTAAGGCACCAGCGAACCTCCCCCATAAACCCATGGCACTTAAAAACTCTTTTGTCGTTTTTATTTTCTTTTTTTTAAATTAAACATTTCCCAGGCGATAAGAGGCGCGAGGAAGTATGTCACACTAAATACTAACTAACCTTCAGATAAGTAACCATTGAGACACGGAAAAGGAAATAATCACATGTATGAAGAACCCTTAACACTTAATCATTCTTGGACAAGCCCTCAGGCGAAAGCCCTGAAGGAGGCAGCACGTCTCGAGGGGGGCGTAGATTCTTGCTTTTTAATTGTAAGCAAAAAGTGTTACAATTCTTGGAGGGATTCAAAGCAGCATGTTTCGAAGGAAGCGCGGCTTCTTGCCTTTGAATGTAATTTTCATAAAAATGTTGAAAAACGTGGAAAATTGCACTTTATTATGAAGCCTGTAGTTACAAAATGTCCTAAATATTAAAGCAGGCAATTGCTGATGGTTCACATTTTCCAAACTCCGTAACTGCGTAAACAGAGACCTGATTTTTCACTTCGCAAGCAAACACTATCGCTGCGGTCCTCATTACACTGTCCTCCCTAGACTTCACAACTCCATTCACGCATGCTTCATACTCGATAACTGAATTATTACTAAGTGCAGTCCACTTCACAAGAATGCTTCTTTTCACAAAAGAAATCTTCATCGCTAAAGACTCGCCCTTGCAAATGCAAGGGTCCCTCATGGGTTGAACCAAACGCATGGTCTTGGTCTCCCGAATTTGGGATCGTTGATGGGATGAGGGAGTGTGTTGCATATCTCGTTTCATTTTAACGTGATCCTTGCCAACAATTCTTGGAAATTATTAATTCTTTCTCTGTAGACTTCATTTTTAAGAAATCTAAATATGAGGAAGCGTAACGGGATGAGGTCTGGTGATCTTGCTGGCCAAGTTCACCTGCTTACAACTCGGCCAGAGAAAGGCTCTTTAAGAAATTCCAAATTTTCTCGAGTAGTATGAGCTGTTACTCCATCTTGCTGAAAGTAATCATTTTCAAATTCATCGGGATGCACTTGCTCTAAAAATGGATTCAACAATTGTTCCCTACAACTGTGACCATTGATTGTGTTGGTGGAAGAATATGATTCTACGGCGGAATACAGCTAACCATATGCCTTTCTTAACAGGATGTAAAGGAGCCTCAAGGAAATTGTGGGGATTAACAACAGACCATGTTCGATAATTTTGTTTGTTCACTTAACCAAACTTCATCCGTGAAAAGGCTTAGATCGAGAACGTCGTAGTTGTTTAAGTTTTCTTGGAAATTTCACAGAACGGGAAACGTGATGAAAGGGAAATCCACTGGAAGATCGCAAACTAACCAAAATGTAGTCGAACAAGTGGAAGAGCTCGTTGCGGAAAATTCGCATTCCTCAACACGTCATATTTCAGCTCAAACGAATGTGTCCCACACCACCGTCAGAAGAATTATGAAGGATCGTTTACACATGCATCCACGTAAAGTGTCTGTAGTTCAAGAAATCTTGCACAGAGATCACAACAGTCGAATGCAGTATTGCAACATTTTCCAAGAAAACTTAAATAACGACGAAGTTCTCGATCTAAGCCTTTTCACGGATGAAGTTTGGTTATGTAAACAAACAAAATTATCGAACATGGTCAGCTGTAAATCCCCACAATTTTCTTGAGACTCCTTTACATCCTGTTAAAAAACGCATGTGGTTAGCTGTATCCCGCCGTAGAATAATATTCTTCTACCAATATAATCAATGGTCAAAGCTGTAGGGAACGATTGTTGACCCCATTTTTAGAGCAAATGCATCCCGATGAATTTGAAAATGGTTACTTTCAGCAAGATGGAATAACAGCTCATACTACTCGAAAAAATCGAAAAAATTTGGAATTTCTTAAAGAGTCTTTCTCTGGCCGAGTGAACTTGGCCAGCAAGATTACCAGACCTTATCCTGTTAGGCTTCCCCATATTTAGCTTTCTTAAAAATGAAGTCTTCAGAGAAAGAATTCATAATTTGCAAGAACTGATGGCAAGGATCGCATTAAAATGAAACGAGATAACACCGGATGTATTGCAGCACATTTTTAACTAACTAGATGAGAATCATATTGTTCCACTCTGTATTATCAAGTAAACAAAATTAATATTTGCCGGATGAATGCTGTTTTTGTTGACCAACATTCTGAATGGAAAGAAAATATTTGCGAATGCTGATTATTGTGGGCTTATAATTAACAATATACCAACAAGTATGCACTTAATTAATTAACTTGTTTTGTTGAATGGAAGTCAAATGTCGGGATAATGTTGTCGGCAATCATTTATTTAGGTCACATTTTTATACGAAATATATGCGGTTATTATATCTTTTCACGTCAAAAAGTACATTTTCCTAGATACTGCAGCACAATGCATTGTGCTGCTGCTAACGTAAAAGACGGATACAAGAACTAATGTCTTTTCGTTGTACTCCGATGTGTGCAAAATGTTTAAGGATATTAATCACAATTTTTGTCCGACACGTTGACGTGCGTTTTTTCCGCGGTAAATCAAAAATCTAAAAAGAGAAACGTCATCCTGTCTCTGTGGCCCGCTGCAGTTTTCAAAATAACGCTTTTTGTTTATTAATGGAATTACGACATTATCGGCAACCGATCAATAATTTTGCGGCTTTACGACTTTTCCGGATAGCCGGCGGAAAAACTTGCGTAATTATGCGTGAACCGGGAAAAAATCCGCACGAAACTTCAAACGTGAAATGTGTGGAAATTTTCCTGATTGAATACTGTAGTGTATGGACATTAATCACTTGAAGTGACGTACGTAAATCCCAAGAGATTATGAAAAAAAGTTTGCTACCGGGATTCGAGTTGTATATGTGTGTATAAATTGATCGCATTTCGAAATTTATATTTATTGAAATGGTGAAATCAAAATCAACGTTATTTTAAAATATTTCTATCATAGCTCATAAATTCGTTTAATAGGTTACACTAGAATATTACACTAGAATAACTTTTTATATCGATTTAAACATGGCGACGCTGGTGAAGAGACGAAGAATATTTTTTCGAGTATCACCTTTCTTGATACCAAATGTTCTTCTTATTTAGGATCTCTCAAAATCCCTTTTAACATAATTAATAGGATTTATCTTTCGTCAGAAAGTGCACCCCATGGATATTTTGGACTTGTAAAATACAAAAACATTCTCGCCTAATATATTTGAAGTCCAAGTTCCCTCTTTGCTGGAATAAGAAAGTGCAACTTGCAAATGAACCTAGGAAACGGAAGGAAAGCCGGCTTAACGGGGCCCAAGGTGTGCATAACGCAGCTCACCACTCAATCTGGTTTATGACCCAACCAAATTAAAGCCGGCATTCGGATGATTAACGGCCCCCAACGTACCGAGTGTTGCGCGGGGCGCACCTCATAAACGGAAAACAAAAGCCTCTTTCCAGAAAACACTCAATAAATTCATTTTAACGACCCGCTCTAAACGTCGTTATTGCTAATCGAATTATCTTCCTTCGATGGATGGCGTTTTTAGTAAAGCGGAAATAGAGTTAGCAAGAAAAAAATTGAATTATGAAAAAATGATTGAAAATTTTAACTTTCTGGTGCATATGATTTCCTTTTACATAATAAAGTATAAATGCAAAAAAAAATTACAAAGTACTTATTGATCTAATTAAAAGTGTTATGGAAAATTATAATTTGAATCTCAAATTAATGTAAACTCAGGTAGGTATTACGAAAATCTAATTGCGAGTCATGATTTGAAAAGTAATGGATATTTAAATACTTCCTACTTTAGATGATCCACTTCAAAACGTGAAGAGTGTATTTGTCCGCAATGCAAAATGAGTTTAACCCAGTTTTAGAAACAGTGGATTCCGCTTATGGCAGAGTGCGGATAAAACCGCAAAATTTCACGTCCATACAAACTTAAAAAGGTACATTCATATTCGTCACGAACCGCAACTTTGAGATTCATTATTTGATCTTTTTTTTTATTAGCCAGACGAGAAACTAACTTTTATAAAAATCATGACGTGCTCGACATACTTTTGTGGCAATCATAAGCACAAAACGAAAATAAGATACGAAGAAAAATCTTAATTACAAAATCCTCAAACTCATTTCTTTCAAATGTGTTTTAATTTGGTCTGAAATTTATTTAACAGTGTTCTACAGTTTTACGTAAAAAATATTGTTGAAGTAATCGTTTTGGGATATCAGGGTGTAATCAATTAAGTTCTCTATCACATAAGACAATTATAATGTCAATGGGCTAACTAAAAAAAAAAAAAAAATAATAACCTACAACAAGAGCGCATCTTTTTTTGTTTAAGAACCTCTGCTCGTCTGTGAGATATACCGGGTGAGTTTTTTAACTTGAGACAACGCCATATCTCGAAAACTATGCATCGGATCAAAAAACGTTGTGAATACAATTTCCTCAACCCGAAGGGGCCTATCTAATGATACCAATCGCGACCCCCACCTCCACCCCAGTGATATGGGCGGGGGGCAACTTTCAAATCGCAAATAGGAATCACCATTTTTTATTGCAGTTTCGGATTCTACGGGGAAAAAGACGTAACTTGTATGTCAAACATTTTATCAATTCAATTCAATTTATTCAAACATTATGTTACAACAACAACAGTGGTACATAAGTTTTCGTCAGAGTTCTATATACTAAACTTGACCACGAAGTTGTAAAAGTAAATAATTTTAAAGATTAGAAAGATTTAAGAACAGAAGAGGAAAGCTTAACTTAATTTAGTAGATGAAATTATTTGCTTGCTCTACATATTCATTTATATTATAGAAAGAGTTTTCTAGGAGATGCTGTTTTAGTTTTGTACGGAAGATTTTTGGACTTCGATCAGTCAGTGAACGAGGGAGAAGGTTATATAAGTATAGATGTTGATGCTTTGCGGCTGTCATGTTGATTCTTTGGAAAGGAATGTCGACTGCGTGGCTATTTTTTACATTTATTGTCACTAAATCGCCTCTCTTGTGTAGGGTAACTGCTCTTGTCTGGCTCGGATCAGTTGATGGTATATGTATGCCGATGTTAAGGTCATAATTTTTAATTTGTGGAAAATTGGCTTGGCATGTGTTCTGTAGGGAACACTTTCTATTATTCGTACTGCTTGTTTTTGCAATTGGAAAATTTGTTCCGCATGAGATGAATTTCCCCATATTTGGATACTGTTTACCAAATATTGAAGCATAGAAAGTATCATTCGTTTCATGTTATCCTGCATCTGACCACCCATATGCATCATTCATGGCGATGATTTCCAGAACCGAGTGACATTCTGTCACTGGGCGCTCCAACAAATACAACGAGACCCCCATTTCTTTGCTCGCGTATTGTTCTCTGACAAGGCGACTTTTACAAACCACGGTACGATTAATCGATACAACCTGCATTATTGGAGTATCGAAAACCCACACTGGTTACGCCAAGTTGAATAACAGCGCCCTTGGAATGTGAATGTTTGGTGTGGAATAATTGACGAGAACCTCATTGGTTCATTCTTTATCGATGGCAACTTAAATGGTGAAAGATATCGCAACTTCTTGGAGAACGAACTTCCAGTATTGCTTGAATATGCGACAAACAATGTGGTTTCAACATGACGGTTGTCCAGCACATTATTCTGCAGCAGCACGGGAAGTATTAGATCGCGTCTACAATCGTCGGTGGATCGGAAGAGATGGTCCAGTATCTTGGCCTGCAAGATCGCCAGATCTTACTTCGCCTGACTTTTGTTTGTGGGGTTACCTGAAGGGTGAAATTTATAATGCACTGCCAACAACGCGTGAGAACGTAATTGAGTGAATCACTAATGCCTGCCGGACGATTACACCAGACATACTTCTCAGTTGTGTCCAAGCCATTCCAACTGCGGATAAATAAGTGCATCGAAGTGGATGGACACATTTCTGAGCACTTACTGAAATAATATTACAAACACCTCCATGGTGAGAGCCGAGAGGACTCACCTAAAACAAGCACCCCGATGGGAACAGAAACCTACTACGTCCACGTCGTTGTTCCTGGATAACGCTAAAAGTAGGTCTTGCAAAAATTCAACGTCATCTGTCAGGAATCCAAAACAAAGATTCGGACAAATTCTACGCAGTTTGAGGCGTGGAATCCGAATCTCCAATAAAAAATAGTGGTTTCTATTTGCGATTTGAAAGTTATCCCCCTCCCTCAGTGGGTGGGACGGGGGGTAACTTTCAAATCGCGATTGGTATCATTAGATAGGCCCCTTCGAGTCGAACAAATTGACGAGCTTGGAAAAACCTCATTTGTCCAAAAAACTAAAAAATGTACCTGTAGACTTAACATATTGCTATAGGAGTGTCTGCGCTGCAGAAAATGTTACTCAATGTTCACAGAATAAGAGTTAAATTCTAGATTGCTATTAATGCCAATTGTTTTTGAAAAAATATTAAAAAAACCACTGGACATGTGAGGTTTTTACTTGAAACAT
This sequence comes from Serrognathus titanus, assembly GCA_039766575.1. Classification (NCBI taxonomy): domain Eukaryota; kingdom Metazoa; phylum Arthropoda; class Insecta; order Coleoptera; family Lucanidae; genus Serrognathus; species Serrognathus titanus. Next base: position 7,352,600 of record CM077911.1, read on the forward strand.
TATAACAATCGCCCTTATCTTTTTTTTAATGCATTAATACTGTGCCCATTATAAGAATTGAGCTTAATACTTATCCACATTCAAATCCATGTTAGAGAGCACAAACAATACAACTATTCCACGTAGGTAATATGAATTCTATCACATAAAACTTAAACATAATCTCTCAAAAAGTTTCTAGAAAAAATCTCACATGTCAAACATCATATGTTTTTGCTAGAATTCGAGCGGACATGTGAGGTTTTTACAGAAACTCACAGATTTTGCTAAGTTATATTCCGGCTCCCATGAGATGTTTACAGAATCTCAGTATAGGAATTGATAGCTCTACAGTTATAAGCGAAGATGGCAGTGAAATGGCAATTTCGGCAAAAATGGACATTTGAGGTTTTTCCAAGAAACTCGTCAATTATATTCACAACGTTTTTTGATTCGATGCGTAGTTGTCGAGATATTGCGTTGTCTCAAGATAATAAACTCACCCTGTATATGCGTTTGCCTCACATCGTAAAACAATAAAGTTCCTCTAAAATTAGCAGTCGCTCGGCCAATGTGACAATTGTGCAATTCGAAAGAAGCTTGTAAATATTCACTCGCGTTAATTACTGAATTAGTTAATTATAAGCCAACTTTTACGTATTGTTAATACAGTTTGTAACTACTGCTCATAAAAGTGTAAGAATTTGCATCAATAAAAAAAAGTGTTGTAATCTTGGACCATTTGTTTCATTAGATAAACGACAAGAACTACATCTGACGTTCCATACTTTTTAAACAAATAACATTATGTAATTGAATTTGTTAAATGATTGAAACATTAAATGAATGTTTGCATTACATCACTGAGTGGCCTGCATACTCAGAAAAGAAAATGCGTTAAATACAATCTACGTATTTATTTATTTCTTCGAATGAGTATATTTTAATCTGCACGAAATTGCGGAATTTTGTTTGCGTAGTCTGAACGTAATAAAGTAATATAATGATAAATTAAGGGATGACGCGTATCGGAGTTTTTTTTTTCAATTATACTTTTAATATGTGACGTCTACTGAATTCGTCACTACCTAAGTCTTTACTTATTGTTAGGTATGATTCATAATTGCTATTATAATTTAATTCCTTAAGTTCATTAATTAAAGAAATAAATTATCATTTTCATGCAAGAATTATTTTGAGAAAAATCCGTATTTCTATTACTTAAATACTAATAAAAAATAAAATGTAGATGTTGCATCATTATTTTTTATTGTTTACGTATCACTAGCTGCTAATCTCCGTATTCTTTCGCAGGAAAGCCATAAATGCCCTGTTTGTTGTATTACATCTCCGGGTTTACTGCTCTATCATAATAGTAAACTTTAATTGGCTGGGGCATTTAAATCACATCCAGTGCTTCTTCGACGTTTTTTGTAAAAAGCAATCGTACACTTTTCTCGAGTTATTATTGATCTTCGCTCCATACGTATGTCTTAACTTCGGTTCTTTTCTTGTGCATTACCGTATATAATGGTCAAACTTATTCGATTACACACTGTATATTTATGGTATATTTTTTATTCTTGTCACTATCAATTATCGATTAAAATTCCAAACCATCTATTTTAATTAAAGACAAGATTCAAAATCTGTTCTCGCCGAATGAAAATGCATTGTTGCCTGTGCGCAGACAACATCTTGCAACTCAGTTTCCAAGTTCGATTTAATTATTGTGAAACAATTGAGGTAACACACAATGATCCTGAAGTTTGCATTCAAAGAGACTGAACTAAATCAATTCCGGTATTTCTAACTTTGCAGCATCCAGAACTAGGAGTACCATTAAAAGGGCTGCTCATTATATATACTTTGCCAGATTCGTGCTTTGTGCATCTCATTGATCACTAATTGACAGTGAGTGCTGCAAAATTATGCGCACGTTGTATCTTCGTCGTATTTTGCTGGTATATCAACGAATTTTCTGGACCGAAAGGTATAAAAAAAATCGGGAAACAATGGAGACGCTTTTTAATTTATGACGGAAAATATTGCCTTTCAATTCGGGCTGTCGCAGTAAAGATCGAGACATCAATAAAGTAAATAAAATATTAGTGGAAATAAAATCTTTCAAACGTCGCAATAAAATAAAACAAGATAATAGCGGTTCGGCCTTTAGGAGCAGGAGAAGTTTTATTCAGGTTGCAGTCAAAGATTGGCGAATGCCTTCCGAGGCAAACTAAAGGGTCTGAAGGATAATTACCAATTTAAGAGAGGAAACGTGCTCACGAGAATCGTTGGGTTCACCGATAATGCAATTCTGTTATTGAATTTCATACCAATCTAGTTCGGGGAAGGTCGGTATGAAATCGCTCGAATATGAAATTAATAATATTTAATAACAATTATATCTGTTTAGAAGATTGGATTCGTATGAATATATTTTATGTAGTATCTATGCGTGCAAGGTATTAATGAGCTCTAAAATCTCCTTCTAATGAAAATGAAAAATACTTCAGTTTTGAATGAAGAATGTTTTTCGTAACATCCCAGAACTGTTATAATTTTCTTGAAATATGCATACGCAACAAGCTTTTTGGGTTAGAGCTGTTTCGTGTTCCGGTGTCTGGAGATAAAATAACAAAATAAAACAAAGTAATGAAACGAAAGGTACTCACAGAGAACGTGAAGGACGATTTGCTGTGTAACGTCTTCGCCGACCCCATTACCGGCAGTGCACTGGTAGACCCCTGCCTGATGTCGATCCACCCTATCTAACATGAGAACGGGAGTAACCATAGTTTGTTCTCCTCCAGGTAGTAAGTTATTCCTTCGGGACCAAGTGATTTTGGGAACGGGATTGCCTGAAGCTTTACATTCCAGCCGCACGGAAGTTCCCTTTTTCACTTCGACGCGTCCGTTAGAGGAAACGTAGTGAATTCGCGGAGGAACTGGAAAAATTAAGCTTGTTATTTGTACGCCGGAAATAAAGCCGTATATTTTTCAGTGCTTAGACTTCTTAGATAAGATGAAAATTCTCTTCAACTGTTTAAAGCTGCAAATTTATGACATGCTTAGTTGCAGAAAGATTTTGTAGTGCAAACACTGTTATCGCGGTCATTTAGTGCGGCTTGCTGGTTTTCTGGCCATAAATTCAAAATGCTTCGAATACCACCGGGGATATTGATCAAAGAATGTGTATGTAAAGCAAAACTCTATATCTCGTATAAAAATAAAAAAAGGTTGGAAATCCCCAGGAGAACATTTTAGTTAATGCAAAAGCAATATAATCTTTTCATATTCACGATCGATATTACGTAATATTTATATTAAAATATGTATTCATGTAATTCTAGATGCACTTTTAGCTCCTTTTTCTCATCCGATTTGTTGTTAACGACTTAAAACTGCAACATTTTTTTGCGCGAATGTAATCAGCGAGCCTTCAATAAAAATTAATTTTGCTGCACATGCAAGAGCGATTAAGAGTTTGCGATTAGCATGTCGTTAAACTAGTTTCCGGGAACGTCTCTGCTAGTAATGAGATTACTGGATGCGCTGCTTGATTGTTTCGCTAATGGCTGCACCAGACTTGATTCCATTCTCCACCGACTTTTTTGCCCCCTTGCTGTTCCATGTTTACCGCGCTTCAAATAAATGTACAAAACACAGTCTCCACTGTTTATTTTTTAAAAAAACACCGAGTACCATTTAAAACCAAACGCGCTTTAAAAAGTCCCGTCGTTCGCTTGCCTCACATTTATTATGTATTATGTTTACAAGATCGCTTTCGTGAAAGCACGAACACCCACTGAGTACCTATTACTCATAAAACCACAAAGCGTTTAGTTTAAATGAAACCGTTTTGATATTCTGGAGGACTTCATTATATATCCGAGAGCAAACAATACAAATAGAATTATTTTAGAATCCTTAATGATTTATCAAGTAATGTCTACTTCAAAAAAAATAGAAGAAGACGATTGCTTTATGCTCCCAAATAATGGAATATCAATTGAATTAGCATGAAAGCTTAATAATATGATAACCCTCCCGAACGACTTAATTGGGATGAGTCTGGATTTGCTCAAGCCCTCGATTTTCGAACTACAATACAGTAAACTGAATGGTTAAACTTAAATTGAACGAAAACACTACACCACGAGCAGTGTTCTTGGCTTCGCCGTGTACGGAATGAATGAAAGTAAAGCCGAAGAGCTAATTAAACGACTTGTGCGTTAACTGGGGCACTTCGCGTCCCCGTTTAAAATAATTCACTCATTTATACCGCGGTGTTCGCCATCCACACACCGAAGTCACTTCCGCTTAAACGCGGCGGATGTAAACCACCCCGCTCGCATCATCCAGTTTTAGAGAGATTAAATGCCATGCACATGTTTGCCGTTCGTTGTTGAAATATAACGTTTCGCAGCTATTTCTGAAGTCGAGAGCTTTGCCCTGATGATAAGTATGATAGTCTTTAAAATTGGCCTGTCAAAACCCATGTTAGGCAACAGCATAGAAAGTTGGCCCATTTTCCTGATGACGTGCACTTATTACTGCTACTTCTCTTAGTAAATTACTCTCGAGCACGACTTAGAAAAGATTTACTGTATAAATATCTCACAAATATGCACATATAAAAATTTTTGGGATAAATTATTAAAAGTTATTGTCCTAATCGGTGTTACAATGCGCATAAAGTTCTACTTAAAAATTTGTAATGCTTAATACTTTTACTGTTATTGTTTCCCCGTGATTAATAAGTGTTGAAAAAAAAGTGAAATAATTTTACTAAGCTCATCTCCTGTTTAACACCGTACAATAAACAAGTTAGCCATAATTCGTTAATTCAATAAGTAGGAGATAAGTTACACTAAATAGTAAAATATTCTATCTCTGTTGGTGATCAATGATTTTCGCCGAGCCCTAAATTTTTGTGCATTCAAATTATAAAGCTCGATTTTCTATGATAGGTATAAAACAGAACAGAAATTGTTGGAATTCAAATTTTGGTAATGTTAAAGCTTCGAAAGCGTTGGCTAACTGAAGTAAAAGCCACGTTAAAACTTCGCAAACATATTTTCAAATAGTATATTGGCAATATACGAAGCGATAAAACAAGTTATCCTCAAGGAATTAACGAGCGCATCGGAAATGGGATTGCGTATTTCCAGCATTTGATTCAAGTCGCTTACGTTCACAGAAGGAAGTTAATAAATTCTTTATTTATTTATAGAGCCTGTTTCTAAACCTATGCCTTTAATTAACTACAAATAATATTGAAGAAATAAAGCAAATCTTATTAGATAACAATAGGAAAAATGTAAATAATAAATCCGGTAAAAATTATTTTTCACTTATACAAATAACACTAGTGGGCGTTTTAAATTAGTTTAAATGTCTTAGCTTAGGTTGAGTGGAATTGATTTTTATTATGTAGCCATAAAGGAATGTGCCGAGATATGTATGTCGGGCAAGGTCAAGTTCGTTCGTAAGAAAAAATGCGACGTTTTCAGTCGACTAGGCGCAGACGTTCTTACAACAATTGCAATTACGTATTACGTAATAATTTCTAGTAATATTTAGTATTGTAATTTATGCTTATGTTTATTTTATTCAAAGTAAAATTAAAAGCGACCAGTTTGAATTTCTAGCGTCATTATGCATTTCAGTTTTTATTTGTACGTATTAAATATTACAATCTCTTGATTTTATAATAAAATATTAGTTTACACGTATTTTTATTTAACTACAAGGAAGGCAGTAGTCGTTTGGTATCGAACCTTATGCGTTTCAAAATCTTTGTTACAAGGACATGGTTTAAAAATAAGAAAGCCACGAGTTTTGCGATTATTTACTTAAATTGAATAGGCTTCTGGTTGGAACGGCGTCACGACTGTTTCTACTGCCGACATTTCATTCTTCATAGTAGGAGAACTTCCTCAGGGCTGCTGTTGGTGGTGTCGCTGCTGCTTCTCGTTAGTCGATGAGACTGAGTAGGTATGTCCGGTGTTGTGGTATTTATAGTGATCGTTGGGGGGCAATGGATCGGAACGGTGAGCGGGGATTGGTCTCTTGAGGCACTACGGATCGCTTATGAGATGTTTCTAGGCATTGTGAAGGTAAAATCACGGTTTAGATTATTGGGGTGACATTCGTTTCACTTTCCTCGATATCTTGGTAAGCCGCCTTCCGAACGGTAGTTTAGGACACTCTGCGTATCGCAAACCGACCCATACTGATCGGTTTCTTAATGCGCACTCGCACCACCATCTTTCTCAAAAAGTCATTGACCACTGGTCAGCCGCGGTTTTCGCCCTATCATCTTCAAACTGAACTGAACCACGTAACAAAAGTCCTCTTCAGCAACAACTACAACAAACACGATGTCCAAAGATCCATTTGCTGTCATCTCACCCTAATTCCACCACACCCTAAACCTGATGTACCACCAGTCGCTACAACTTACCTACACCATAACGGACCGAATTGGCAAAATTCTCAAACAACAGAACATCAATTCCACTTACTTACCCATGACAAAACTTTCAGGTCGTCTACCCACTCCAAAAGATCACACCCCCTTACAATTCGAAGATGTGTATCAAATTCCATGTTCCTGTGGGCATATATACATCGGTGAAACAAAACGTTCTGTTAGAACTCGTGTTTCTGAACGCTATACTAGATTACTCCAAACGACTGGCTCCGCTTTAGCTGAACACGAACGAGAAACCAGTCACCAAATCCTATTTCACAAAACTTTTAGCCCGCTTTCAACCGTAAAATCCGTGAATCTAGAGAAATCTTCAAACACGCCAATAACCTAAACCGTCATGCACCAACAGACCAATCCCCGCTCATCGTTCCGATCCACTGCCCCCACCGACCGCTATAAATACTACGACATAGCTGCAGCAGCTTTGAGGAAGTTCTCCTGCAGTGGAGAACGAAACGTTGGCAATAGAAATAGACGTGACGCGGTTCTAACCGGAAGTCTATTCAATCATGGACAACGTCCGCGGAAGCGTTGAAGTGATATTGTTGTTATGTTGTTTATCTCATCTATTTAATAAATCACACTGGTAAACAAAAATTACCTTTTTCTTTGTGACGGATAAAACAGTGTGTATGCTATGTAAAATTTCACCAGAAAGCAGAAAATTATCATGGATTTTCTCTCTCACCCACACTTTGTTTGCTGCGAAGTGTTGTGCGTTATACTGAAACACATGTTCTTAATGTTACATTTACTTCGAAATGTTGTTGCGGATGTTTTACGACGATATTTTGTCTCTGGGGCATCCCTGATTAACGTCCAGCAGTAATCAGCAAGGAAATTAGGACTCCATTTGCCTTGGTATCGCTTTTCCATGGTTGCAACATCTTGGTGGAACTGTTCTCCATGTTCGTCGCTTACGGCATCTAAATTTTCCGGAAAGAAATCGAGATGAGTGAACTTGTAAAGACACAAATATGCCTCACTAACTATCAGAAATTTCTGTTTTAGATACAAGAATCCTCTTCCGTTCTGATCTAGTGTTTTAATGAAATTTTTTCATTAAGCCCAATTCAATATGCAGTGGTGGTAGAAATACGTTTTTAGGATCACCCAATGGTTCGTTGGTAATATTTTTTAGACCCGGAGTTAGTGCTTTGGCCAATCTTTCTGTATATAGTGACGATCTCATGCACGACTGAACCATTCACACAGGAAACAAATACCCCAGTAGTAGTCCAAGAAGAAGCGCTAACACTTTTAGGTCTCCACAGGTTGATCACTCAGAGTCATTATACCGGATGTGTTCTAAGGAGACATCGCATATTCTCGTATGATTCCTTCATACGAACGGCATGAGCTATCGGTACGGATGGGTATTTATTGCCGTTGTGAAGTAAAACTGCTTTTAAGCTAAGTTTAGATGAAACAATGAATAGGCGCAAATTGTTTGGTTTAAATAAGTTGCCAACATCCTTGCAGTATACCGAAGTCCCTTCTTGAGCGAAACAATGTGAAAGCTCCTTTTCGCGTTTTCGGAAGTGAGTACATCACCTTCGAGGAGATTCCATCTGGCTGCTACAAGTTCTGACTGAGTTCTTGCTAGTTTTAAATCTCGAACTAAATCATTCAGTTCAGCCTGTGAAATCAGATGTGGTTCTGTTGAACATTCTGGCGCTTGAAATACTGGATCATTGTCGATTTCCTGTGCGATTTGCATATCATCAGTTGGAACTCCGACATATTCAGGTTCTTCTTCGTGCAAACTCCAAGATTCTGGTGGATTTGGGATAGGAATTTTCTCACTATGTTCGACGCGCCGTGAGGCTGATGATAAATTGGGATACTGCATAGTATGTTTGAACTTCGGTCCCCACGCCCCGCCCCACCCACTGGGCGTGGGCGTGGGGGGTCGCGATTGGTACCATTAGATAGGCCCCTTCGAGTCAAACAAATTGTATTCACAACGTTTTTTGATCCGATGCATAGTTGTCGAGCTATTGCGTTGTCTCAAGATAAAAACTCAGCCTGTATATGAAAAGTATACGTACTCGCAGGGTACAGACAAATGTTCGGAAAGGGCTTTGACTTACCCTCATCAAAACTACGAGCTATTATATTCGAAGTTGTGCAATGCTTTATGTCTCTGTTTACTTAGAGCTTGGTCTGGCAACGTAATAAAGCTCGCCGTATGAAATCAATATTGTCATATAATTTCTTACGTAAGTTACTTAATGCATTGTAAACATAAAACGAGCGCAATGGAGTAGAAGTATATGCTATCTATCGAAGCATTATGTTCCTCTTATTATTAGCAAATAGTTCATGAAATCCCCCAAGGTAAATTAGCTAAAAGTTATGCGAGCAATTTATAGTATTAGTTTGCTTATAATCAGGATTAGGTAACTTCTTAGCTTATGTTAAAGTGAATTGCTTTCCTTTAGAAACACGAGGATTTCTGATTTATATTTCTTCAGAAAAATGTGGCTCACCCTGTGTACAAATATTTGAAATGAAATTAAGTAACGGGTAATAAATATCTAATTTTTCTCTTACATTTCCCCTCCTTCTTTACATAATTAAGTAATCTTATTTTTGACACTCGGTAAACGATTTCACAGTTTCGCGCGAGAAAGAAACTTTGCCTTCGGGGCTCGACTTAAATATTTAATTTGCGAAGAAGTTATTATCTAACCGGTTTCCGAGTTAAATTCAAACGAAATTTTCCGCAAGCAATTAGCGCTAATTATTTCGTGTTTTAAACGTGGTTATATCATAAATCCTTTATTTACTTGCCCGCGTCGTTACCCCTAATCCCTAGGCGGTTCAAATTAACAACGTTTTATAAAAATTTAAACAGATACCTTAGTCGCTTAGTTCGTATGCTAGTAAGTAGCATGTAACAAATCAGAAAAAAAAAATGTACACCCCTGCATGTTACAAATAACACACTTCCATTTTCTTGATATGCATACATGCAACGATTAGTAAGGATTATAATCATGAATGGAAAGGGCTTCGATTTTATTATTATTTTATCGCAAGTATTTTGGCAGATTTTTAATAATTTATTAAATGAATGAAATGATGAATGTTGGCATTATTTCCTGGTTGGGGGGTGTTTTGCGTGCCGTATAGTAATATTTAGTGGCTTATAAGTTAGTGCCACTGAATTAACGAACGAGTTACTATTCCGTATAATGAATCCCAGCACAGCGCCCCTCATCAAACTATAACAATAACGTGGACATTCGCCATGCGACGTAATCACAATTAAGGTGTGACATTATTGTTATTACCATATGAATAATCATATTATTTAGTGTGTGAGGTGGCAGTTTTATAGGAGTTGATGCTTGTTTATTCGACAGGCTATAAATCTAACTGGATATACGATTGTATGTTTGAATTGTTATTTCAGAGATATGACATAAAATATAGAGCTAGAGCTGAACGTAGACAATTTTGTGAATAGTTCAGGATTAAGAAACGAGCAAATTAATACACACAGGATGGCACAGCAGCAAGGTTTCTTCAATGAGGAATAACTTGTAGTTTTTTCTAAAAAAAAAGAAATCCTGTTGGTTTAAAAGCTTGAGTGCTACCTAAATTAAAACTCATTCAAAATGAAATGTCGTGAATTTGAAAAGAAAATAAATTTAGCAACTTTCGTCTAGATAACTATCGCTAATGACATTAGGTAGCAAATAAATTTTCCCCAAAACGGGAAAACTCGAAAAGCCAAGGAAACACTTAAATAAGTTTTAATACTACATTTACTTTCGCATTAAGTCCATAAAATTTGATTTATTTGCTACGCCCCAAACAAAAATTAATTTCGGCGCAATATTTTCGCGTCGCTTTTTCCTCTCCTTGTTATTTACAGGTTGCAAAAATGTTGCATGCCATAAAATTTCGAAAATTTCGAAATCGAATAGGCGTGTTTAATGCACAGATTCCCATTCAGTGAACGCTATTTTTTTTTTTGACGAACGAATTATTTTACTAAAAGCATTCTGCCTGTACGTAACGCGTTAAAACCGATGCGACGCCGTAAAAATAAATTTTACAGCACGAAACGAGATATTTTCTGCCCGGATAAAAACATCCTGCAAGAGCATATGACATTATTTGCTATAAAAATATCTCTTATATTCTTTCATAAGCTGCAAAATGAAAATAATAAAGCCCGCGTTATTTATCTGCGACGGCTACTGCTCGACTTAGTTGTAAATAAAGACATGCTTTCAACTTGAGTGATTACGAAAGATGTAAGCTGCTTCCAGAACCTTGTGACGAAATATATGTAACAGTGTTCTCGATACATCCTAACAGGTAAATTAAGTTAGATTTTATTTAAATCCTTTCTCTCAGGATTTGATTCATATTTTACGAGCACATCCAACTAGCTATTGTAATATTTACGCTTATTCACTTATATATTTAGCACAAAATTATATTCAGATAATTAAACATTAATAATACCTGTCACAACATTTCGGCATGAAATTTTCGAAATTAACAACGCACAGTGTATCCCCCTCAAAACATAAATTTATGTAAACAAGGGTATTGTCAACCAATCAACGCACCCATCCCCCATTGATTCGTCTATTTCGTTTCAATTCACTTAATTTGGTTTTATTCCATCTCCCAAAATGAAATCAGCAAATTGTTTAATTGCTTTCACTAATGCTGTTTTGTAAACGCGTTATTAACTTCATCCACGCTAATAAATAAGATAACGGTGTAATTTGAATTGGTTTTTCTTTTATTATGCAGAAGCGATTATACCTGAAATGTTATTTACATTTGTATTAGTTTTTTTGCGCCCCCCCTTGAAACAAAAGAAATTCGAATGCGATTCAAATTGGAACGCTTTGCATGGCAAAGAAACATTTTTTTAAGTACGTTTTCGATCTACTTCTTGATTACTAGTGCTTCAGCGGGGCCATAAATTGTAGGGAAAGCTAAAACAGATAAACGACCCGCTGAGATCTGACTGTCTCTATCCTTAATACCAATCAAGGATCAATGTGGAGAGCAAACGTAGATTGCAATCTCTAACACATTCTTGACAGTCTATTTGGTTTAATAGAGAAGATGTAGAAACTAATCGGGTGGTTTCACGTATAGTAAAATTCTCAGATTTAAAAAAAAATATTATTTACTTTAGCCTTTGATGTAATAATAAGTTGTCGATTCTGCTAGTTTTCCTAATTAAAACGGCCCTTGTTGATGGATAGAGCTCAATTTAACGCCCTCTAAGCGAATTCGGAGCCGCCGCCGCCGCCCTTTGCTCCGAACGTCTATTTGCAACTTTAAACTCCGTCTGTTAAACAACTTCGAGTAACGGGGAGATAATTTGAAATTAGAGATTTGCTCACTGCAAGCATATCGAGTAATTCGGGAACTAACGGGATTATATTGAAAGTTGTCGGGAGCCTGATTTAATAATGTCCCTTTTTCTGCCGTCCGGAATCCGTACAAAGCGGATTGAACGGTTTTAATTCGTCGCACAAAAATAATGAAATTTATAAAAGGAATGCCGTTGTATTGTCTGATTCTGTTAATGTCGAAATTATAATGAATTAGGGATTGTCGTATTTCAAGTTTAGTTATTTTGCTGCTTTATTTCGTGAACAATGGATTGTTTTCATTTAAATTTTTAAATCGAAATTTATTTTATTCATGTTTTATTTATAAACAATAATACTATTAATATATCAAAAACACAAATAAACAGAGCTGTTATTGTTACCGATTAAAAATAGTGAGCTTTTTTTATTTAGAAAGCGCCTGGCTGTGGACGCGCAGCTGTTTCATAAAACTTGGTCGTAGTTGTGGAACGTGTTAAGTTTCGGGGAAAAATCTGACACAGCGTTCGGAATAGTTTAAATTGCAGAGGTCTTAAAGCAACAGCCCTTATAATTACTGCTATAAATTCTGCAGGAATTTGCATTCCTGGAAATAAATATAATTCGAAATTCGGCTCGGGTTGGGTGTATTATTCGTATATTATGAAATTAGGGTGGTGTCAGTTTAGATTAGAATTTTGTCGGCTCTTTTCTCTCTAAACAAATTATTTATCATTAAATGAACTGTAAAAATTCGGTAGTAAAAAAACAATAGTGTCAAATTGAAAGCGGCATCCCAATACAGGGTATAATCGAATAAGTTTAACTTTTAATCATATAAAAGAATTAATTCTGCAAATATTAATGCTCTAGCTCAGTGATGGCGAACCCATGACATGCGCTAGAATATTTAGAGTGACCCTTGTAGATATTTATAAAGTGTCCAGAAATTATTTTCGTCATGGACTTCTTGTCACTTTAATAATGCTGTATCCAAGAGCTACTAGATTTCAAGAGATAGTGTGTCTTATTCATTAGTTCACGAATTTCTCCGCTGGCACCACTTACCGAAAAAAATCGGAAGCGAATTATATCCGGAACGTCATTTTCAGTTAGAGTCAAGTTCGCGCGGTTTATAAAAAGTATCCAATTTGTATGTTTCATGAGCTCATTTGTTTTTGTTATTTTTTTTGTCATTGTGTTTACGTAAATTACTATTATTAAAATTGAAAGGAGGAGTTGAGTTTTTTTTATGTTTGTCATGCATCTTATTCCTTGTTATTTCGTTGTTGATTGCTTTACTTCGCTTTTGTTTCTTTTTCTATAATGCTTCTTGCGTTTCTCTTTTGTTTTTTTTTGTTAGTTTTTGAGCTTCAATAGTCTCTCGTCGGAGAATCGGCGAATATCTTGGTTCCTTTGTTTTAATTTCCTGTATTTTCTTTTTTAATTTAAGTTTACTTTTGTTTGTTTGCGGTGAGATGATGCTGAAAATCAAAAGGAGGAATATCGTCAGTCTTCTTTTGCTTCTAATTCTTTTAATTTTTCGTTGCTTAATTGTTTGTTTTACTTCGTCTTGTTTTAATTGCTCTATGAATTTTTCATATCTTATTGGATTTTTGCGCTTTTCTTTTGTTTTTCTTTTGTCGTCGGTTTTTCTTGTTCTTTTGCTTTAATTTCTTGGTTTTTTATTTGAGTGTGCTTTTGCTTGTTTTCGGGCGAAACGCTGAAAATCAGCACTTCTTTTGTTTGTTTATTCATCTTATACTTCGTTACTTCGTTTGTTTGTTTTATTTCGTTTTTGTTTCTTTTGATTTAATGGATTTTTCGTATTTTATTAATTTTTGGCGCTTTTATTTTGTTTTTCTTTTGTCAGTTTTTCATCTTCCAAAGCCTTCTATCAATCTTTTGATCTGTAGAAGAGAAGTATATTAAAAGTATAATAAAAATACAGTGAAAGCGAAATGAAACAAACAAATAAAATCAAGGAAAACAAAAAATATTTTATTTATGTTCTCGTTATTTATTTAAATTTTTCTTTTGATTTTTTTTTCATCAAATTATCAAATTTATTAAATTTGTAATGTTACGTTAGCGTTCTTCTAGTCTTGTGATTTTCAATGATTTCATATTTTGGTTTTTCATTATTTCTTTCTTCATCAGTTGCTTTTTATCAAATACTTCGTATTTCGTTGACTTTCTTACAGGTTTCTTTTGCTTTCCATTAGGCTTTGAGTTTCAATTTTTTTTTCGACGGAAATCGTCGATTTTTCATTTATTTTTTTCATCCATCTCCTTCTTTTTTGCATTTTACGATACACTTTGGATGTCGTGAAGAAAATTACTTTCCTGATGAACAAAAATTACCATCACAAAAACAACAACAAATTTCGCACTCTTGTGAAAAATGCAAATGAACTAATTCACGGTATGGTTACGTTGAATGAATACTCTTACATTCCATAGCCGTATCTAATAAATAAATAAAACAGTAACCCTTTAAACAAAATTTTAAAAATTCTCAGCGATGGATTGCAGGAAAAATGAAGTGTTTTACACTTTCGGAAGAAACCGATGCGTTTAAGCGATTTCTCGTAAATCTAATCGTCGTATCCTGTGTATAAGTTTAATATGTCAGAATCACTTTTTAGTGATTTAAAATATCTGATCCAGGATCATTAGTACAAAATTTTTAACTTAAACTTGACCTATTGGTGAAAAAAAGTTCGCTATCTTATTGTCTAGCTCCTGTACCACCACAGGAGCGCGTCGTTTTTTGTTTATTTAAGTGTCTACAGTTTTACGTAAAAAATATTGTTCAAGTAATCGTTCTGGTATATATAGGGTGTAATCGATTAAGTTCTCCATCACATAAAATAATTAATTCTACAAATGTCAATGGCCTAATTCAAAAATTAAAAAGAACTGACCCACCACAAGAGCGTATCTTTTTTTGTTTAAAAAGCTCTGCTTGTTCGTGAGATGCACGTGCGTCTGCACATCGTAAAACAATAAAGCTCCAGCAAAATTCAGGGTCACTTGGACAATGTCGCCGCCCATATGCAATTCGATAGCGGAAGAAGCTTCAAAATATCCATCGCGTCGATTACTAAATTAATTGATTATAACCAAATTCTTACTTCTTGTTAATACAGTTTATAATTGCTGTTTGATAGTGAATGTGAAGAAATGTTAAAGGAAAAGAAAAAAGCTAGATTACTATGGTTGGGGACGGGAAGGGAACTTGACCTCGAAAAATACAAAGAGAGTAGAAGGGGAGCCACGAAACTGCTAAAACAAAAAAAAGTCAATGGATAAAAGAAATGGTGGATGAAATGGAAAACAATAACAGAAATGGAAGTAAGCTATATCAAATGATTAGAAAACAGAAAAGAAGCAAGGTAATACCTAAATAGATATGAGAGAGTGGGAAGAATATTTTAAAGAGATACTAAACAAGGAGGAAAACAATTGGGAGAAGATAGACTTAAGTACTTATAGGGAAGACGAAGAAGTCATACCGACAGAAGAGGAATATTATGAAGTGTTGAAAAATCTTAGAAAAAATAAGACGGCAGGCCCGGATGATATAAACAATGAAATAATATAATATGGAGGAAAGGAACTAAATCAAAGGATGTACGAGCTAATACTCAATATCTGGAAGAAAGAGGTAATACCCGAGGAGTGGAGTAATGGGTTTATTATACCACTATTCAGAAAAAGTGACCCAATAATTACAGAGGAATAACTTTACTATGCGCTGCATATAAGATACTGACGACCACAATATTAAAAAAGATAAACAAAAAAACTGAGCAAATAATTGGTGACTACCAGAGCGGCTTCAGGCAGGGAAGATCAACTATTGATGTAATACATATCATAACCCAAATAATAGAAAAAAGTCATGAGCAAAATATAGAAATTCAAATCTTATTCGTAGATTTTAAACAAGCTTTTGACAGCCTGAAAAGAGATGCACTAACAAATGACGCAAAAGAATTAGGAATATCAAACAAAATGATAAGAATGATAAAAATGACAATGCAAAACTCCAAAACAACAGTAATGACTCACGCAGAAAGATCAAAAGAATTCGAAATTAACGTCGGAGTCAAGCAAGGAGATGGACTAGCAACAGCATTATTTAATATAGCAGTAGAAGGTGCGGTAAGAGCCTGTAAATTTGAAGGAACTATTATAGAAAAATCGCTTATGCAGACGACATGGCCGTAATTGCAAGGGACAAGAGAGGTCTCGAAGATGCATTAATTAAACTAACTAAAGAAGCAAAGGACAGAGGCTTAGGAATAAATAAGGAGAAAACAAAATACCTAAAATTATGCAGGATAAGTAAAGGGGACAGAGTAAGAGAAATAGAACTAGGAACGTACAAGTTTGAAGAAGTTCTTAACTTTAAATATTTAGGGACGGCTATAAACAGCGAGAATCAAAGAAGCTTAGAGATTTCACAACGCATACAAGCAGGACATAGAGCTCACCATAAATACAAAATATTCCTACAGAGTAAAAACATAAGTAAATGTACAAAAATTAAAGCATACAAAACAGCAATAAACCGGTAGTAACATACGGAGCAGAGTCGATGATCCTTACTAAGAAAGATGAAAAAAAGCTCAGAATATTTGAATGAAAAATAATAAGGACTGAGGAAGAATACAGAAGAATAATGAACTTTGAAATTAGACAGATATTAGAAGAGGAAGACATAGTAAACGGATTCGGTGGTACGGGCATATAGGAAGGAAAGACAAAACCTCCTTATTAAGAAGAATCACTCAGTGAAAGCCGCATGGAAATAGATTAAGAGGAAGACCGAGAGTACGATGGGAAAACCAAGTGATACAAGACCTACAAAGCTTAAGAATTCCGAACTGGAGGAAATATATACAAGACAGAAAGAGGTGGAGGGAAATAGTGGAAAGAGAGAGAACACACAAAAGACTATAGATAGGAAATCAAGAAAGAAGTGGAGTGACCCACTAAGGAAATAAATTAATATTCTTATGTAAGAATTATTTTGTGAAAAATTTGCATTTCAATACTAATAATAAATTAAAAGGTACATGTTTCATCATTATGTTTTACTGCTTACGTATCACTAATTACTAATCTAAGTCTTCTTTCGTACGAAAATCATAAATGTCCTGGCCTAACGTTTATTGTATTACATCTGCCAGTTTACTGCTCATTTATTGCATGTAATAGTAATAAACTTTGCTCAGCTCGAGCATCTCAAACGTTTTTAAGAAAAATGAGATGTAGTTTTTTTTTCTAGTGTGTTAGTAATGGTTATAGTAAGTGAAACTTATTCAATTACACACTGTATAATGAATTTTGAAAAAGATTAAAAATATCCTGCACCTCTTCAGCAATTATGAAAAGATTCATTTACTAAATTATTTATACACGACAGAGCCGGGGGGAGGGGGGGCACTCTGACATTTTGGAACAGGCGCGCGTTAAAATTACTTTAGCGGAAGAAATTGTTGCACAAACGCGTGTGTTTTTGTGACGTTGACGAATACCCGCTCATTTACTCTCTCTCGGGCTTCCGCGTTCCGCAAGTACTGAAAAATTAAACGAAAATTGGATATTGATTAAATTTGTTTTGCGTCTGTTTGTCGCATTATATACCGAGCTATTTACTTTCGAGGTGCAGATTCTGATTTATATTTGTATTAGAAATCATTCGACCGTTGATTCGCATTAATAAATAATTATTTCATGTTATACGTTATGCATAGGTATTATTAATGGAAATAACAAATATGGAATAATGGCAAACCATAATTCGGTCAGTTAATACCACCTGTGTCCATTAATTATTATTTTCAATCGGAAGTTCAATTTATTTTTAATTTAGTCTAGTTTCAGTAAATGATAACTTTTATAGAAACGTCTCGAGCTTTCGCCATGTGCAAGTTAAAAGGAACTCTCCCTTCACCCGATATACACATAAATCCGGGAATGAGTGCCCGTCATGCTCACCCGAGGTTGTCTTCCCCCGCAATTAGAAAATTAATTTTGAAATTCAGATTAGTTCGTCGGGAAATTAGAAATTTGGCGATTAAGACGGATGCTGTGCGCGAAATCGCGGCGTTCTTCGTCCTGCGAAAAGTTTAATTTTAAGTGAAGGGAAACTGCGAAAAAGGAAGCTTATTTTAAGACCGAAACCTAACGCTCTCTCCCTTGAAACGCAATATCGAAAGGTAATTTCGGGTATCTTTTATAATGGGATATCGTAAAGGTTGAACTTCCATCCATCGCGATCAAAGTTCCCCAAGATCCTGCCAAGTAGGAGTCGGATTCACTTTTCTTTATTCCTTGCCCTTTCACTTTTATCGAAATTTTTAGTGCCACCTACAAACATATGAAACGAATCCACCACTCCAAAATAATCAATTATAAATTAATGCGATTTTTATTAAACTGTTGCTAATTAATTTATTGTTTTACATGTCCAGTAACAGTTATTGCTGCTTTTCCCTTTTAATTTTATTTGAGTTTATACAATCAGATTTACTAGAGAATAATACAATAATTTGAAATAATAATAAAAACCTGTGTGAGTTTCGTTTTTAATTAAAACCTTTTGCGACAACGCTAGCCGTATATGTATTACCACAAAGAAAATCATTCGCAGATTTTCCCAAACGTTTAAGTGGCAAATACAATTCCTTTCCTTAGGCAAATGATTAACCAACTCTTTGTCTGAAGTTGAACTCGCGTTCTGCCAGGGCCGAAATTAATTTTCGGCTGTGGAAGTCTCTAATAAATATTAAGCAAACGAATAAGTTCGTTCTCGAGTATCATTGTGTCTGCCGGGTTTTTATTTTACTTTGAAAGCAATTTTCTGTTTAACATTTTTAATTTGGTCCAAACTTTGATTAGAAATTTTTTAATGTTATCAAAACCATATTGCTTATTCAATTACTTTCATAAAAAATCTGAATTACCCAATCCATTATAGTCACGTTCATCATTTTCCGTTTTCGAAAACAAAATAATCTGTGTTATGTTGATGTTTCTGTATTTCAAAAATACATAAACACACACACGCATGCACAAATTGCGCCGAAATTAATTGCAAAGACTGATAAACCCATCCGGCGTTCGATATTCTAAAGCCCGGCCGCATTGTTAAAACGGAATTACACCACAAAGCGAATCGATTCGGGCCGCAGATTGTTTCTAACTTTCCGAGCAACAATTAAAAGTACCCGCATAAAAGACATCAAAAAAGTCGGTGTTCCGCTCGTTTTTTGTGCGCCCGAAATGAAAAGAAAACAAAGCTTTGTGTAACTGCGATGTGTAACGAAAGGTGGATGAATACCTCTCGGCAAAGGACTAAATTACAAAGTACTACAAATACACAGGCTACCAATCTATTTCCGCATTCAAATCAGGGCTTGATCTACTACAAATACGATTTAAATTTGCTAACATCACACAACTTGCGGGACGTTAGTGCTGCGAACTTAATGAGAATTTGTTAACATTGATGAAGATTTATTACATTCAGGTGGTTAGTATTTATTCAAACCTGTACACTAAATATTTACTCATTTTCTTGTTTTCTTGTAATACTGGAATATGATCCAACATATAATAAAATATATTAATAAAAATAAAATTGCTATGGCGTAAAAATAATCATGATTACCTGGCAAACTAGGTTATCGCTGCAAAAATTGATAATTAATTTCCAAGCAAAGAGCAAGAGTAATTTGTCATGGACACGATTACTAACACGCAATTTGGCCATGTTGGTGGTAACCTTCGAAAATTATTCCCAAAGGTGGAATATTGTTTCCATTACTTTACCAAGAGAGTCTTAGGTATACATAAAGCTTGTGTACTTTGATTATTTTCTAGAAGTTATGAAAGTATATACGAGGGTGAAGCTGAATTTATTGAGTATAAAAAACACGGATAATATTTTCTAGGATTTTATTTTAAATATGCTCGAAGTAATTCCCTTCAGCAATGATACAACTTGACCATTCTTTACTTGCATCCTACCAATCATCTTTCAGAATATCTTCGAAATAAGCGTAAACTGCGGCATCAATCTCTTCTTCTGACGAAAGCCTTCTATCCCGCAAATTCCTTTTAAGCCCAAAAAATAGCCAAAAATCACACATTGCTAAATCAGGTGAATAGGGCGGATGTTCTATTACTTTTGTATTTTTTTTAGCCAAAACTGGAGAGTTAAAGCTGCCGTATGGGATGATGCATTATCATGGTGCAACATAATTCCCTTGTCAGGAACTCTACTGAGCACTTCAGGCAAACATTTTTCAGCGTACCGTTTAGCTGTAACTGTCTAGCTTAATTCGCTTTACTAGGCCCGTACTTCTGAAGAATACCGCATACATAACTTTTTCATAGCTCGCTGCTTCTCGGTCATTGTTGGAGTTTTCTCATCTTCGTGAATTCCATACACGACTCTCCTGGCGAGTAGGTACTCGAAAAAGGAAATGTAAGTTTCGTTACCTGTCACTATTTTGGAAAAAAATTGGTGTCAGCCATTATTTAAGAAATTTAAAGTTTCATGGCAAATTCATACACGCTCTGCTTTTTGGAAGTCAGAAAGGTGATGCGGCACAAAACGACTAATCATTTTTTTTTAAATGCAGGTGATCGTGTATGATTGTTCTAACAGCTGAGGATCCAATCTTGAGTTGATGCCCTATTACTGCATAAGTGGCTTTATTGTCTTCTTTAATTAATTTTTTAACAGTAGCAATATTTTTGTCGGTAACTGACGTAGGAGGACGCCCTGCTCCTTTTTGATGCTGAACAGAATTCCTTTCGGGTTCAAATTCCTTATATCATCAGTAAATTGTAGCCAAGGAAGATGCTTGCTCACTAGAAGCCGAATCTAAACTCTTTTTACGCTCATAAGCGCTTAAACCATTTTTAAAATCATAGTAAATCATGATTCGAAAATGCTCTCTGGTTAATTTTAATTTTTTTACTTGTAATATCACTTTAAAAAATTAGTAACTTGGGTTCTAACGAATGAAACTTCAATAACTAAACTTCAAATGACAGATATAAAGAGTTGCTCTAAATAACATTGTATGTTTTGTTTTTCACGACCTACTAGATTTTCTTATTCTCAATAAATTCAGCTTTATCCTTGTAACATTATTCTTGACACTCATATTACATAGAGATTAACAATAAGTGAGATTTTACTCCATATTGTGTAAAATGGAGCTGGAGAAATTATTAACACAACTGTTGAAAATATTTAAAAAAATTCAGATATAATTCCATGTCTATCTTAAAAAAGTTTACATTTGTTTGTAGCAAAATTATTGCTGCATTTTGGAGTAAAAAGTTCCTTACCAATTTAGCTTTTGTACTACAATAAATTGTTGTAAATGTGGAGATAAAATTTCTTGTATAAAATTCTACCTCTTATGTAAAAATTTATATTAATTATCAAAAAAATCCGAATTAATATTTTTACATAGAATTCTATAAATATTTTGCCATTAAAGTAAAAATCAACTGAGCAAAGCTGTAAACATATCTTAAAGAAAATACAGCCTCTTTTTATCAAAATTTGTTTTTATATTTGTGTTTTCTCTTGTTTTGGCCGTGTTAATTGAATTCCATCGTTGAAATCATTTTGATTTAGGGATACAAAAATGCCACCGGTAAGCAGAGCTCTAATTTTTCGCCCGTTAACTCCATTCGAATGAGGACGAATTGTTGGTCTCCGGGAGCGCGGTTCTTCATTTAGAGAAATTGCCAATGCAGTGAACCGTTCTGTCTCTACTGTTTTGCAGTGTTGGCGTGCTTGGTCTGTTGAAAATAGAGATCCTCGTGGACAAGGCTCTGGATGCCCTAGGAGAACAACAAATCGTCAAGATCTCTACCTAAGACGTTTAGCATTTAGAGACTGCCACAGTACAGTGGTAGCTGCCCGGTGGAATGTAGAAGGTAGATTGATTTCGTTATCAACGATTTATCGCCGAATAAGATCGTGAAGTCTACACAGTTATTGTCCTCATTTGGTGTTACCTTTGACGCATGATCATTGGCGTCAAAGACTGGAATGGTGTCGCGAACGAATCAACTGGGATGAGGAATGGAATTCGGTTGTCTTTTCCGACGAATCCAGATTTTGTTTAGGCACATATGACGGACGGCAACGAGTCAGAAGACTACGTGGTGAACGACGAAATCCAGCGTTTTCTGTCGTAGGGCATGTGGCTCGTACTGTTGGCGTCATGATCTGGGGAGCCATTTCTTACGGTAGCAGATCTCCTCTTGTTTTTATTCAGGGCTCTATGACCACCCAGCGATATGTGGAAGAAGTACTAGAAATAATTCCATACATTCGAGATATTCATGACGCTCTATTTCAGCAAGACAATGCTCGCCCACATATTTCACGTGTTTCTTTGGACTGTTTACGGCAGGCTGACTTTCGACTTTTGCCTTGGCCATCACGATCACCGGACTTGTCATCAATAGAACATGTTTGGGATATGATAGGGCGAAGAATCAATAATCTTCGTCATCGACCGCAGACTCTCAATCAGCTAAGATTTGAAATTGAGGTAATATGCAATGCTCTGCCTCAGAAAGAAATCAACCATCTTATTCGGAGCATGCCAAGAGGAGTGGACGTGCACGTAGGAGGACCTACACGTTATTAGACATGGCAACATGTTTGATGGTCGGCTATCACGCTAAAATTTTAACTTTACGTTAATTTAATTTATTAAAGGATATGTATTAAGTTTTATGAAAAAATATTAATTTCTTCCAGGTGTTCGGATTTTTTTGATAATTAGTATAATGCAACGGACTGTGAAGATTCTCTTTACACATTGGTGTTGTATAAAGTTTTACACAATTGCAATGAAAAGTTTTCTATAATTCGATTATTAATTCGTTAGAGAAAAAGGACCATTGAATATGCTAATATCTTACACAAATTGTTGAATAGTATTAAAGTGGGGTGTAATCACGTGATTATTTGCGTCTTCTTATTGGCCTTTTAATGCGGATGACGATTAGGTGGCGTACGTGACATTGCGAATAAACAAGAAAAGGCTTGTCTGCATTTGACTGTCGCCTGCTTTATTTATAATGAATGAATTTGTAAAAATTAACCTTTTGAAAGTGAATTCAGTACAGTAACACTCAGCTATTATTTTCTTCCTTAGAGACATGTACAGAATTACAATCAATAAAAATATGCTACAGTAGGGTAAAAATTTACAATCTTTTACTGCATTAGTTTCCAAACATTGTGTTAAACAGTATTATACAACACCTGTTACATCAGTTTTGGGAAAAATATAGAAGGGTATTATTTTAAATTCCAGTGAACTTTATTAAGTAAATATAACATAATAATCACCAATAAATCTTAGACTTTAACATCTGGTTGCTATAATGGTGCTAAGGGGCCTCTGTCTTCAATAAGACGTAATTTTTGTCTTACATGTCGCATCAGGGTTTGGACGCTTTCTAAGTCTAATTCACTAATTTTTTAAAGAATTCTTTGCAGCAATTGTTGTTCATTTTGGGATTCCCAAACATTATCATACACCTTTCTTGCCAATAGGGCCTAAAAATTTTCAATTGGCCTTGCCTAAGGGACATTTGGAGGGTTATCATTTCTGAGGACACATGGCACATGGTGGGCTTCTAACCAGTTTAGCGTATCTCTGGCATAATGCGATGTTGAAGGTCAAGCCAAAACGTGTAATCATCATTAGCATGATGCTGATTAATAAAAATAATCAATTTTGATAGGCAATTGCCTGACCTCTTACATGGCCTACATAGGGCCTAGATATGTCCGCCTGTCCGCCTCAGAAATGGCGCACCATACCAAAATTTTGTCAGAAAATTTTGCTTTTTTTGTATCTTACGTTAATGGGAGTGTCGTCAATATTATCCGTATAGAAGCCTGCATTTCCAGGAAGTTCTGCATGGTCAAAGGTAAAATATTTCTCGTTGTCCATGATTATGATCCAGTTGTGGGCGAAATGACGTCTCAAAGCTCGGCAACAACCAGGGATTCTGGCCAATTGTGCGGGAGTATACTTGGGGCATTTCTTGCGTTTTCTGTATTTTAGGCCTGTTCTTGCAATGTAACGACAAATTGTAGCATTTGAAACGCGGAAACGACGGGAAAGCTTGCGGGTAGACACTCCAATAGTGTTTCTGGAACAGTTGACTAGTATGTTGAATTGAACTTCAGTTAACGCACGTAGTCGCCCTTTTTTTGGTAGGTTTATGCATGGAATTCTCTCTTCGCATTCCCGAATTGTCCGATATGTGGTACTTTTTGAAATATTTTGTCCGCGAAGCAAGTTTACTACATCCCGTCTAGGCAGCTGTCCAACCAGGTTGCAGATGGACTTTCGCAAATCTAGCTTATACGCCATATCGCAAATGACAAACGAAAATGTGAAATGTTAAACAAATTGACATAATCCCTAGCAACATGTTTCGCCATAGTTGACTAATTATTATGTCAGAGGAGCATTTAAAAATTTTTCCAAAACTTATGTAGCAGGTGTTTTTTGTCCCTTTTTACTAAATAAATGGAAAAATTTCCTAAATGAAATAATATTTAATTAAAAAATTGTTGAACTAAATATTATTTCATTTAGGAAATTTATATAACATGTTTACATTTTGTCTATAAAATTAATTTACACAATTTATGGTAACACATTTGTGTTACACGATTCTTTAAAAAAGTAATAGTTTAAAACAAACATTATTCTACGAACAAATGTGAACTTTTTATATTTAAATTCTACGATTGTGTTAACAAATACCATTGTTTTTTCTCTGTATACAAAGCTTTGCTTGAATTATCAAAAAAAAATATATTAAGCGGAATACAACCAAAGGTGTTTGGGCTTTTGGGCTTTTGTGGCAAAATTAAATATATTTTGCCATATTTACTACAACAAAAAAAATAATACTCCTAATAACCTATAGATTAAAAGATTTATTACTTTCAGTACAATAATAATAAGTGAAATCATTCGGGTTTTACTGCTTGGCTTTGTGTAACGATGCTTCCAAGAGACCCACATTCTATTATAAAGTGGATATTTGTTTAAGTGAAACCAGACAAGAATAAGATTGGACGAGCCACTGTAAACTAGCTTTTACGGGTTAGAATTTATTTTATCGCAAGGCTGTGTCGTCCTTTCCGCTTCACATGTGAGGTACAAATTCAGAGTTAACAATTTGGACTTAACTTGTTCAATTCTCTATTCTTATTTCACTTGTTATCTTACTCTAAATGAATCAAATCGAAAGCATCATATCAATACAGGGTGTAAACGTATTTTTAATACGGTTTATAACTGCTGCTCATAAAAGTGTAGCAATTTACATCAATAAAATAATGTATCGTAATCAACAGTAATTACATTATGATACTTTGTAGACAAGCTTTTCCAAAAATACTTTTAGAATGTGACCTCTATTGAATTAATTGTTATTTTATTTTTTTACTTATTGTAAGTTAATTAATTAAGGACATAAATTAATATTATTATGTAAGAATTATTTTGTCAAAAATTTGCATTTCTATTACTTAAATACTAATAAAAATTAGAATGTAAATGTTTCTTCATTATTTTTTTATTGCTTACGTTTCGTTAACTGCTCATCTACGTATTCTTTCGTACGAAAGTCATAACTGACCTGCCTCAACGTTTATTGTATTACATCTGCGGGTTTATTGCTCTATTATTCATTGCAAATAACAGTAAAGTTCGATCAACTGGGGCATTTAAAACAAATCCGGCGCTTCTCAAATGTTTTTTTGCAAAAAAGTAAACGTAGATTTTTCCGAAGTTATTTATTCGATTACACACTGTACGTATGGGTGACTAAACTTTAGTGATTAATTAACTTTAGTATTAAACGTAACATCGTTCATTAATATCTGTCTTCAACTTGTACGGTCATGGGAAGTGATAAAAATAATTATGCCGAATTTAATCAGATAAGACTTATGTAAAATAGCAATTACGTCAGTCTTCTAACGCCTTTAATAAATATATTACAGGGGCAGAAACGCAACGGTGATAAATTTGTGGAACGCACGCAAAAAACAATAATAAATTGCTTTCTTTTGGGAAGGAGGTCATCAGTTAAACAGAAATAGAATTAATTATAGAAATGAACACGCTTAAATACGTTTATCAGAAATATTCCGGCCCTATCGTTCTGACAGGGGATATGTTAATTAACTCGAGACATGTAGCTCGGAATGTAGACGGGGCGAATCGAAATGCAAGATAACTAGAGGAATATTCGAGAGATGTATGAATTTAAGAAGAACATTTGACAGAAGTACAATGGAAGTCAATTTTTAAGCGCTTTTGAATCCGACATAAATTGTGCATCGATTAAGTGGAAATCGACGCCCTCTCTGTGCGTCTCCTTCTCGCTCATCGTGTGTTTATGGCGAAGGGAAACCCGGTAACTCCGAATAAGCAGGGGCCATCTCATAAACTATATATTCGGTAGCTGGTGAAATATCAAAAGACAGCTTGGAAAGCTTTGACAGTGTGCGGCGAGGTGTGATATTGTACGGGCCGATCTCGGATCGAAAGTTCGGTCGCCTATGAAATGTTACATTTTTCCCGTGTGCGGCACGAAAGCCGGCGGACTTATTGAAAACAATACTGTGTTAACCGCTTTTTTCAACTTCAATTTTTTATAGTCATTTAAAAACCGAAACAAAGATCAAAAGTTCCAAATCACACCTCCCCAAAAAAACAGTTGGTTCTAAAAGAATTATTTTTTAGTTAGAAAAATTTAATTTAGTAAAGTCATGCCAGGTTTAAATTCTCCTGCTACAAATACACCAATAAAAAAAAAGACAAATCCCCGAACTCGAAATGGTTAGCTTTATCCCGAAGATATACCTTCAAGTACTCACAGTATTAGTCTTTTTAAAGGATCGTTTATATACTTCACATGAGATTTGCGCGCGGAAAAAGAGGAGCTCTTATCCGTTCCTCTTCGCACCATATTCAACTTTAATTGAAATACTAATTCAGTTTCTTTGTTGACAGCTTTTCTTTTCCTCGGAGAACTATTACGAAATATAGAGCCACACACGTAAATACACCGGGATTGAAGCCGGGAAACGGGTGAGACAAGCAAAAAGAGCGTTGCCTTTCCCGCATTTACAAGCTTTGATAAAATTTAATGAAGTTGAATAAACGCTGAATGGTGCGCTGTAATGGGTAAAGGTTTTTCTCCGTTTTGCCCCAAATGTCGAACATAATGATTACCCTGTAGATACTCTGATTATTTTCTATTAAGAATACAGCTTTGCTCGTGTTAAAATAATAAATATAAATGTGTTAACTGGAAGTGTTAGGATTGATTTATGAGTTTCCCGTTCTTCTTCCTTTACAGGAACGAAATTATATCACGTTTGTTCGTAATATAACGTAGCCAAAAGGGGGGTACTTACCGAGAATTTCCACGGTATGCGTAATTTCTCTTGGTTCCAGCGTTCCGATTTGACAAACGTAATCCCCCGCATCTTGTGGCCCTACCTCTTTGATTTCCAGGCTGTAGCCGTTCACAAGGTTGATCCGGGGATCAGGAGATACCTTCACGCTTCCCGCTGAAAGTACGGCGATGCCCTTCTTCCATGCCAGCACGTAGTGACCTATAATACAGGGAATGCCATTACGAATAAAAAGGAACAACTTCTCCGCTGCCTGCATTTTTATAAAAGCGCTTTGTATTTTTGCGTTGTACCGAATTCGTTAACTCGGGATTAGGACTATGAAATTATCATAGTGAGCTTACTTTCGGTGTCACAACTCTTTTAATACATTGTGCAAATTTCAAGAGATATTTCTTTTCAAAACGAAAACTTTATGCGCTCCAGTAAAATACATCGCGAAGGATGACTTGCGAAAAAGTTCATTTCATCTAGGATGTAATAATTCTTTTACTTCCGTATTATTGATGTGCAGAAAAATTAGTCTTCATTTTATGTCTTTCGCACTTCGTACTGACGGCCTAACAAAGAATTGATTAATTTGAATAAAAGTAAATTATTTTGCAGATAAATCTAAACACGCAATTAACTTAATTATCAATCTAACTGAATGTACTTTATACAAGAAGTCGACTTCTTGAAGTTACAGTTATATTTATTAAGGGGTATTTCTGCTCGGGTAATATTTCATTGGCGTAAGTCGCCGACAAAGGTTAGCTGGTGATATTTTAGCGTGTGAATGGACGTCTTCTGCAAATGAAACGAATTAATAAGGGACGCTGCGTCTGACTAACGAAATTAATGGTGGTCCACAAATAAGAGATCGCGCAAATTTAAAAGAATTTAATTAGGCGCATCAGTTTCGTGACAAAACCACACACGGAAGTGAATTCGTCCAGAGACACAAATCACGGGGGGTTGGTTGGTTGGTGGTGTGCTGCACCACACTTTTTATTTTTAAAAAAAAAAGTCGTCGAATTTTTTCATCATTTAATGCAGCTGACTTAACGTTTCCTTCTTTTTATTTGGTGAAATATTAATAAAATTAGAGATTAACTAAATTTATTAAATATAATATTCCTATACAGAGTGTGATGGATTAAGTTCATATAAATATTATCAGAAGGACGCATCGTCTTTTATTTGAAAACCTCTGCTCGTTCGTGAGATATACGTTTATTTGTCTGTTTTATAAATATATGGTAAAACAAAAAACAATTAATTGTAAGCCGATTTTTACGTATTGTTAATACAGTTTATAACTGCTGCTCAAAAAAGTTGCAATTTACATCAATAAAAGAAAGCGTTGAAATCTTTGTTAGCTAATCGACATTAATTACATCACGATATTCCACATTTTGCAAGCAATTAATACACTTTCCTTTTTTCTTCGTCCTAAAATCGATCGCCTTTTGTTTTTTGTTTTTGCTTTCGCTGTAGAAAATGTAAAATGCACGATAAGCGACCATCTTTTGTCATTTTTGTATCTCATGTTGCAGACATAATTAAATGATAATCAATCATCTATTGTATTGCTTTTGACGTAGAATTTAACAGCGAAAGGCGATCATTGGCTTTTTTTTTATTTCTCAAAATACAATTGAAAATTATGTTGTAAATAATCGGTCGTCTTTTGTTGTCTTTTCGGTAAAATACAAAAGGCGATCATTGACTTTCGTTTTTTGTTTCTCTTTTGGCGACGGTGCGGGCGTCCAAATGAAAAACGAAAGTTCTCCGGTAAATAATCGACCGTCTTTTGTCCTTTTGCGTTTCATAAGAGAAAAATTATTAAGTGTTTAATTGTTTTGCTTTTGACTTAGAAAATGAAAAATGCAAAAGGCGATTCATTGCCGTTCGTTTTTCTTTGGGCGTCGAAATAAATATCGAAAGATCTCCGGCGAAATTCATCAAGTGTACCAATAATCGATCGTGTTTTGTTTTTGGTTCATTTTTTTAATTGCTTTGGAATAGATAATAGGAAATGTAAAAGGCAATCGACATTCATCCTTTTTTTTCTGGTGACGAAATTAGAAAGTTCTTAAATAATCAACCGTTTTTTGTTTTTTTTTCCTGCGCGTCCAATGACCATGAATTTATCAAAGTTATAATCGATCGTCTTCTGTTTTGCTTTTGATTTTGTAAATAAATGCAAGAGACGATCAGCGATTCTCTGGAAAATATAATCGATCGATTTTCTGTTTTGTTTTTTTTTGCGTCTCATGATGAAAAGAACCTATCAGATGTATACAATCGTTTGTCTTTTGTTTTCTTTTGACGCAGAGAACGGAATTTCTCATTGGTCGAAATGAAAATCAAAAGTTCTGTGGTAAATAATCGATCTTCTTTTGTTTAGTTTCTTTCATGTCTTGTGCTAAAGAATTTTTCAAACGTATAATCGATCGTCTTTTGTTTTTTGTTTTTCACTTTTATTGCATCGGCGTAGACAATAGGAAATGTAGAAGGCATACAATCGTTTGTTTTTCTCTGACATCGAAATGAAATTCGAAAGTTCTTACTAAGTAATCGTTTTTGCTTTTTTTGCGCGCGTCCAATTACGATGAATTTATCAAAGGTACAATCGATCGTCTTTTGGTTTGCTTTTGACGTAGAGAATAAATGCAAAAGGCGATCGTCGACTCTCTAAAAAATAATCGACTGATTGTTTATTTCTTTTATATTATTTTGGCGTTTCATGATGAACAACTTATAATCGAATGTCGTTTTCTTTTTTGTTTTTGACGTAGAGAGCGGAATGTTCAAAAGAAGCTTGGCTTTCGTGTGTTTCTTATTGGGGCGTCGTCGAAATGAAGAAAATCGAAAATTATCTGGTACGTTATCGACCTTCTTTTGTTTTTAGCCTCTTTTGTGTCCAACTCTGAAGGATTGCTGAAACGTATAATAGACCGTCTTTTGTTTTTTCTTTTTTTTATTGCCTTGATGTAGACAACAGGAAATGCAAAAGGCAATCGGCATGCATCAGTTTTTCTTTTCTGGTGTTGAAATGAAATTCGAAAGTTGTTCTTAAATAATCGACCGTTATTTTTTTGTGCTTGTACAATCACGATGAATTTATGAAAGGTATAATCGATCGTCTTTTGTTTTGTTTTTGATACATGTAGAGAATAAATGCGATCATCGATTCTCTGGAAAATAATCGACCGATTTCTTTTTTCTTTTTGGCGTCTCACGATGAAGAACTTATCAAGTATGTATAATTGTTTTTTTTTGTGTATAATTGTCTTTTGTTTTCATTTTTGTTTTTGACGTAGAGAACAGGCTTTCGTCCGTTTCTCATAGGACGTCGTCGAAGTGAAAAAAAAAAGAAAATCGAACGTTCTCGGGTAAATAGTCGACATTCTTTTGTTTTTCTTATTTTTTGTGTCTAATGCTAAAGAATTTTTTAAAAGTATAATCGATCGCCTTTTGTTTGTTTTTTGTTCCTTT
This sequence comes from Serrognathus titanus, assembly GCA_039766575.1. Lineage (NCBI taxonomy): Eukaryota > Metazoa > Arthropoda > Insecta > Coleoptera > Lucanidae > Serrognathus > Serrognathus titanus. The sequence continues at coordinate 7,383,438 of CM077911.1, forward strand.
TTATATTGCTCCGGTGCGCGGCGTAGGCAATAGGAAATGCAGAAGGCAATCGACATTCATCCATTTTTCTCTCTTTGGCGTCGAAATGAAATTCGAAAGCCCTTCCTAAATAATCAACCGTTTCTTGTTCTCTTCTTTTTGCGCGTCTAATGACGATGAATTTATCAAAATTATAATCGACAGTCTTTTGTTTTGACTTTGAAAATGAATGCAAACAGTGATCGATTTTATTTGCGTTTCATGTTGAAGAACTTATCAAGTGTTTACACAATCGATTGTCTTTTGTTTTCTTTTTTGTTTCTGACGTAGAGAACGGGACATGCAAAAGAGGCTTGGCTTTCGTTTGTTTCTCATTGGGGCGTCGTCGAAATGAAGAAAATCGAAAGTCCTTCGGTAAATGAATCGTCAAAAATAAAATGCATTAAATACTATCAACGTATTTCATTTATTTGTTTGAATGAATATCGTATTAATCTCCACGATCTTTCGGAATTTTATTTATGTAGTTTGAATGTAATAAAGTAATATATGTATATATAGCACAACAGGCCTGGTTGCCCACTTCCTTCAATTTGGACCTATTTTTATCTGTTACCATCCAGTTCTTGATTCTCATACTCCTCAAATCGCTCTCTACTTGGTGACTCCATTCTATCCTTGGCCTCCCTCTTCCTCTATTGCAGACTATTCCACGGTTTATTGCTTTGAAATCTATTGCTTCCTCGCTCTTTCTCCAAATATATTCTATCTATCTAATTCTTTGTGTTTTAATTATTTTTGGGATCATTATACTCTTGTTGCAGTTCCTTGTTACTCCTTCCATACATTTCTTGTATCTTCTTCCCCCCTAATACCTTTCTTAGCATTTTTCTCTCCCTTATTTTTAAACTACTTACTGATGCTTGACTTAATGCCCTTGTTTCATATGCCGTAATTACTGTTGGCCTGGTTATCGTTTTATATATCCTTAATTTTGATTTATTCTCTCTTATTTCTACATCATTTTCACCTTCATGCTCTTTTTCCAAATATGTTCTAATTCTTTGTGCTTTAATTATTTCTGTTTTCTTGAGTTCATTATACTCTTGACACAGTTCCTTGTTACTCCTTCTATATCACATTCCTTGTATCTTCTTCTCCCCTAATATCCTTCTAAACAGTTTCCTCTCCCGTATTTCCAAACTACTTACTCTCACATGCCGTAGTTACTCTTCTACTCCTTCGATCTCCACTCTTTTCAATTTCTCTCTTTCATAAACTTTTACCAATAGATTATTTATTCATCCTTTTCTATTTCCATGTACTTTGTTTTATTACTATTTACTTCTAACCCTATTTTTCTTGCTTCCTTCTAAAACCGCTTAAAAAATAAACATAGTTTTTCCGGAGTTATTATTATCCTTTGCCCCACACGTATGTCAAAACTTCTTTTCTTGTGTTAATAGACGTTACAGTAAGAAAACTTGTTCGATTACACACTGTATATGCCATTAAAAGTTGATGGCAGTTTTATATGAACTTACCAGTAAAAATTGGTAGTGATCATTATAATAATGAATAAAATAACATTACTATTACATTTACCTTGTCTCCCTACAATATGCTGAGATGTTTGACTGAGTGGGTAAATCAATCAGAATGGTGAATCAGTGTTAATAATTTAGACTCTGGACATGTTAGGTAGATTGTTCCGTAAATTTGTATCCGACAGTTGGCAGCTGAGATGGAGGACCGTTGATGGTGTCAATCGATATATCGACAATTCATTAAATTAACACTGTTGGCTGTGTACTTTTGTGTGTATTTTTATTCTTATTTCTTTTAATGTTTTTTTTTTTTGTATGGCGAGACATCTTTTTTGGATTATCTAATGACATGTATAAAATTACAACAGAATTTTGTCGAATGCTGAAAGAACCAAAAAGAAACCAAATGAATATAAAAATTTTAATAGTCGCCAGTGCAATAAGTACCAAAAACATTAAGTAATAAGAACCTCGTCCAATTTAAAAGGACGCTTGTGGCGACCGTAATTGCTGGGCTACACAATCTTTTATTTTCAGCGTTAGAATAAAATTAATGATGCAGCGTTATTCCCAAAAGCAAAGTAGACGAGGCATTCGAAATCAGCGCCCGGGTCCTCCGAGAGATAGGAGCAATTGCGAACTGGAAATAACTAGAATATCCTGAATAAAATATAGAGTTCCGCTCAGTCGGTAAGTGAGATAATAATCCGATGGCTCAGTCGACCCACTTCCGTCGGAGCTTGGTGATCGATACTCACCGATTGTACCCCCGTATACCTTGGATAAAATGCGGCCCCCCCTGCGTGTACAGATTTCGCGTGTTAGGAAATGATACCCTAAAGGGTTTTCGTCACTAGCCTAGGCGAAACATCTGCCTGACGCGGAAACGCGAGGCTCTACACACCCTCTCGGATAATCGGTGAACTGATAAAGATACACGTGGGGTTCCCCAGGGAGACTTCAAGAGCGCGTTTTCCAAGTCCAAAGTAAACATTAGAACTTACTCGCATAATTTAATTAAGATACCGAAAACTGACAACTTGAAACACTCTCTAAGCTATTATCATCTACTTCATTTTCAAATTTGTTTCCAAGAAAATTATGACCGGGTTTCTTCACACATTGGATGAATATTAATGTATGCATTTCTGTTTCATTTAGAATAATGGTAACTTAACTAGCGTGCTTTCACACAAGTGGAATATAAATCTTCTAGAATTTTATGACTTTAATGTTACTAGAGTAGAAAATAGGGCCTCAACTGTGGTGAACAGTTATATTCATATTTAACTTGCGATCACTTTTTTTCGGTAAAAGTTAATAACGATGTTTAAGCTAAATTTTTTTATTTGCTTAAAAATAAATCGCCTTTTTAATATAGTTTATGATAGGAAGCTCTAGAGTGATTGTATAAACTCTACGTCTACGTTGTTGTCTGTTGTGAGTTTCTATTAAACTGGGGGCTTTTATTCGAAGTCAATTAAATTTTGTTTCGCTTTAAAACATTGGTATGCACGGCCATGAGCTCAATTACAGCGTCGTTGTTGCACTGGCGCTTTAAATTCCCGAGAATATATCCAATAAATCCGTCGGCTAAAAGTTCCTTTCAATAATTGTTAGGAAACAAGAAGAAAACATCGAAGTTTAAAACGTGTGAAAACTCGAGCTAAAGTGAACTGGAAAATCGCGAGCTTTAAGGAATTTAAGCACTTGATTTATTGATTGACTTCTTGGAGTGCTCCCGGACTAAAAAGATTATTTGGATAGCAAATTTGACGACTTAGCATTTGAATAACAAAGATCCTTTTACGGCCCCGGAATTTATTTTGACGATAATTTCGATTATACAATTGCAGCCGAGCGATTTCGCCCGAGTGTTATTACACGAATTGTGTTTCTGTCGGTGAAATGTTATTCAGAATTTCAAAATCAATTTCATACAAACGTCAAGATGCGAGATGTGAGTTGTGATTTAGTTTCTCAATCCGAAATAAAAGATATGACCTTTTCGAGATACATAAGCGCTTTTATAGTTTACATTCCAAGTTAGATTACGTTTGAGAAGTTCAGATCGAAATGTTATGATAAATTTTTGGCAAAAAAGGCCAGTGCAATAGATTTACTTTGAAATGTTCAACTCCGATTATCTGTATTTTCTTCAAATCACATATTTGTACAGGATTTCTATTTTAAATTTATTGTAGTATTGACAGCACAAAAGAATGATGAATATGAGTTTGTACTATATAAATGTTCTGTTGTATTATAGATGTAGATAATTAATTTCCCTCAAATGAAATGAAAAAAGGAAAATACTTACAGGATTAGAATGCGACTGTAATCACACAAATATTACTTTTTTTTATATCTACTTACACTGAGTTTGTTAAGGAAGTGCGTTTCAAAGGGCCTGCATAAATAATTTTGTAAAACAAGGAATTTTTTTTTAATAAAGATATTTCCGTGGTGTTTTGTGTCGATATTAAGGAAATAATTAAAAGTCAATGTGACGTTGCGTCTGGCATCAACTCTATTTAAACACGGAAACTTTTTTAATTATAAACTCCGAAACTAATTTGATAGAGAGGTAACGTTGTTCCGGGGCGAAATTAGGGCAGGTAATATAGCCCTCAAGTGTTTTCAAAACACTAACATAATTTATTGCGTTAGGCATTCATTTATGCGAAAATTTCGGGCGTCCGAATTATTTATATTTGCAAAGTAGCTGCGTAAATATATTTTATTTTGCGAGTCGCCTCGCGCTTTGTATCGAGTTAAGGAGTTTAAAGGGAAAGGCAAATACTTAAAGCGAAAGCGCTCCGGGCCCTTTATGAATTATAAAGTCATTTGTGCGAGTTTTATTTAGACGGCGATAAAAACTGATTCGGGGATTTCTTTCTTTTTTGATTTCTGCCCTTTCTTGCATAAAATGGAGTTATTAAATTCTGCTGTAAAATGCAAATTGCATACGTACTGGACATACCTACAGTTTAAAACTTTTCATTGCTAAAAATAAACTATAAGCTATTTACGATTTCTTTGCATTCAGAGTAGGCCGGGTTAGGGTGACATTTTCGTTGGTACCATAAAAAAATATACTTGCCAGAAATTTGATTGATGTTCGTTTTTAATTTTGTGCTTACGTTTTTGAAAACTGCCACTGCCAATGTTGCCAGTTCAATTGTCCTGCACTATTCCATGAAAACGAGAAATATCGTCTCGAACAAACGTTTAATGATTAATTATTTTTTTCATTGAGAAAGTTTGGGGTGAGGTGTGTTGTTTTCGTGTTCTTAGTCAACAATTGTGCCACAGAGCGAAGAAGTGTTTCTTTATTAACAAATGTGACCCCAGATATGTTAATAAACAATAATGACAGAATGTTTGTTTGTGTTTTCATAGAATCTTGTGCACAGTGGTGTTGCTAAATGAATCTTGCTACTTGTGCAGCGGGTGGAGAGGTGTATCGGTTTGTGCAACCTGTGAGGATGACTTGTTCAGCCAGGAGTTTTTTTCGGACTTGTTCAGACCGAAGAACTGTCGTTCACAGGCCCTGGATGGTCTTATTATAAGGCTCGCGGCCATTTTCGCCTCGCTGACGCAGAAGGGGTGAATATTCGAGGCCGGGATGAATTTCTGAAGGGGATTCGAGTTTTGTGCCTGGCAATGGTGTAGAGGTGCGCTGCAGGTGGCGCAAACGCATTATATGAAGGAGTATTTAAATAACAGGATCTTCTTGCTGTTGCCGGTATCTCAGAACCTTTTTGCATGGCCATATTTATATAAAATATCTTATCATTTTTCCCGAGAAGACCATAAACTAGATTTCATTTAAAATTCTGTCTACTTTCACTACCTCCTCCAATACGCACACCGTCAGATTCTTCTGCTAACACTAGAATTCTGTAAATCTGTATATATTTGTGCATATTCGTGGCTATTAGTTTTGACTGCTAAAAGGATCGTCGCAGACTATTTATAAGTTTTACAGATATGCATGCGTTTTCTATACTATAAAATTTTGATGCCAAATTAAATGTTCCCTCTTCCCCTTCCATTGATTCCATAGAAGAATCTGATTCATTATCAATTTCTGATTCTGAATCAGATTCTCCTAATGTAATAATGAAAGGAGGAATATTTTCAAACGAAAAATTTCCCATATGTTTCGTCCAGTCTTCCGAAATTAATTTTTCACAATGATTACAAATATTGCCACATGTCGGGGGTACATTTTGAAAGAGCCTCACGCTACAAATTTGCAACCCTATCTTTCGATACTAGTTGCGAATTTATCTGCTTATTGTAAAAGCCTTTGCCCTGCCCCCATGCAATCTCAATAAGATTGTATTGACAATGGTATGGAGGCAATCTAAGAACTTCATAACCTTCAAAATTACGTCAGTCGTATCGTTTTGTTGTTCCGTCTATTTTAAAAGGCTTAATTAATTCCCATAATTGTTTTTTTTTGTAATTTTGCCCTCAATTTCGACGTTGTGTTTAACCAACCACTCCTGTATTTGACTTTTTTACAGGAAAATGTGGGTGGTTTGTCCAACTGCACCGAGTGATACGGTGCATTGTCCATCACCACCACACATTTTCGTTGCAATTTGCCTAGTGCAGGAATAAGCTGATTAACCACCAATTTTGAAAAATTTCTGCATTCATGTTTTTATGGTAGTCTTTGTCATTGTTCGTCGAGTCAAGTAACAAGTCACACTCTTCCAAAAAACCAAGTTTTGCTCCCGCATGCAAAATTGTAAAAAGTTTCCCTTCACTTTTAATTTTGGCTGGGTTACTTTTCAAATCTGTTTCGTCTATCCATCGACGAACCGCAGACCCATTTTGGTGGATCTACGTTTCATCGAGGCACACGAATATTATATTTTCACTAGAATTTTGAAACTGCAAGAATTTGCTCAAAAAAGAAATTTTCGATGCAACGACGTGTTTTTGTTCACATAAAATTTTGCGTCCGTTAACCATTTTGTCTGTAACCGATAGAATTCATAATTTTGAATAAAGTTGTTCTTCCCCCTTTAAATTCCAGTGTCGCGAGCGTCTCTAAGTAATTTAGTTATTTGTTTTAAGTTACTTTGATCATGGCAACATAGTCAATACAGCTGATGTAACAATATCATAATTTTTTTCACGTTAGATTTGGACTACCTTCAAAATACATGCACGTAACATAACGAAAAAAAAATATGGCCTACTAGAATGCAAAAAGGTCGTGAATGGGTTATACGTGACTACAAGGAAATCGGATTTAATGAGTGAATAATCGTGCTTTTCCGTAACACTACAATTTCCCAGCCGTGAAGAAATTAAACGTCAGAAGTAAAAGCTCGCCCTATTTGTAATAATAAAACCGATTCGCTTCGGCACGTTCATAAGTTCCTCTGTATTTCTCCGCCAGTATGCTTTATGATAAATGTTTAACATAGTGAGGGAAAGCTTTTTCGTGTTACTTTCCTTGCCCGTTTTTTATGCTCCTCCATTGCTCATAAGTTTTATTATTTTCCATCTTATTTCCTTCGGGCAGAAGTCATACCTGTTTTATTGCAAGGATTGTTGGCACACATATTATCTTTCCTTTAAGTGCATCACGCGAGAATTTATCACAAAGGCACAGTTTAATGCACGCTAAAAGCAAGTACAATCGGCTTTAGTAATTAATAGTTACGTGGGTGAATAGCAAGTTTTTATGCGGTTAGATACAAGGTAAATCAGTCTTTGTTAGTTCTAGACTGTGTATAACAACAGGAAATTTCTGTTCGTGACACCCTATTACACAATAATTATTGGTGGAACTACACCTTGCAACAGCTTCGAGAATGTTGAGAACATTGAGTTGCCATGTCAGCAATTTACTGTTGATTAAGTATTAACAAGGTGAATACTGAACAAATGAAATGCAAATCACTAATTATTTTATAATCTAAGGACTACAGGATTCAGAATTTTATTACAAGATTCCGGAAATTATTATTTTTCTGTTCTAATTAATGTGTATTAATTATTCTCGTTAGCAGTAAGTACATACATGCAAATCTCATTACAATATCGGGCTAACTAATATAGTTTCTTTGTTATTTACATAAAAAAACCTGAAACATATACAGCAATAAAATCAAAGTCATTAACATATTTTTTTCTCGTCCGAATGAAAAGCTTTCGTGACTTAAACGAACATGCAATAAAACAGTTGGCAACTTGTAGAAAGGTATTTACAACATACAAATAATTTTTTTGGATAAACTTCAGAAGTCTTAAAATAAATTATCTACAAAACTTATTAAATTAAGGGAAAAGTATGAAGTTCATTTTTGTATAAAAAAAGCTTACTGTTAAACCTTGTACATTTAAGTCTATGAAAAAATATATATAGTATAGAAAAATGAAGCGAAGTTTTCTGTATAATTTAATAATGGAAACTAGTAGAGAAAAACTCGAAGGCACATTACCTTAAAAAGTTAACACGAACAGCAAAAGCACTGTCGCCATCACACGTCCAGAATCGGGAGCCCAACTCCAGTAAATTTTCATAAAAATATTAAACTTTTTTCCGCAAGGTCTTAACTTAAAACCGTATCAAAGTTTCTAATGAAAGTTCCGGGAACTGTTGTTTATGTATTTTCCGACAATTACCGTCCTGGGATAACTCATTACGTGATTTTGTAGACTCTTCAGATTTTAAAAGTTTTGCGCCGAGCTGCTGCTCTTTATGATTATATGAAATACAGAGACCTTCTTTCAAATTAGTTATCTTATGACTACATACGTTAAACACTCACCCAATTCGTGCATCAAACAATAAACATGAATAATATTGTATTTTATAGTAAGTTATAGAATTTAGAAGCAGTTCAGGAAGTTAAAAATAATGCCTTAATTTAATTTTGATATAGAAGAATTTCATATAGAAAAATGCAGACCATTTGCTTTGATATAGAAGAATGCAGACACATTTATTATTGTCATTGAAGCTGTTGTTATAGATTAGATAAATCAAAATTATATATAAAACTGAGAATAGTCTTTCTCCTTCAGAGCTAGAAATGAAGCGTTAGTTCTCCTTTCTTTCAGCCAACATGACATTCGGTAAGTGCAAAATTGAAAGCTTCCAATGGATCCGTGTCACTATTTTTCTTCTGTCAACGTTTCGTTTTTTATTTTAGAAAACTTCTTCAGGATTAACGCTGCTGTTCTTCTTAGTTAGTCTTGGTGTTGTTGCTTCGTTGAGACTGGAAACCAAGTGAAAGGTTTGACAAATATATGTTCTAAAATCTCGCATGGAAAAATGGTAACATTGAATAATTTCTAGCCAATGTAAGATTATCGTGGCAACCCGGACGCCCCGAAAACTCCCCTCGAAAGCTTGAAATTATCGATCGACGAAAATATCGCGTGATCGATGACCTTTGCGTTTATTGGATGGAGCTGACTTCATTTGCGATTTCTCGGCGTCAATTACCACAAAGGTAAAAGGAAAGCACCTAATCTCGTTGTGTTTTAATTCATTTACATTAAAGCATTTGTTATTTAATTTAGTTGCTGTGTTTTGGTGCGCGTATCCCTCACCAGACGAGTGAGAAGATTAAAATCTCCTTGGGTTTTGCGAATGACCATCTGCAGAATCGCCATCGAGGTTATTACGAATCAACTGGGTTTATATTTCACACTGGCGCTCTTTTATTAACATCTAAATTACCCACCTCTGTCTCACTGTTGCTAGACTTGTTACCAGGCCAAAGTAAGTAACAGGAGCATTTATTATTAAAGTCTGGTGGTAGCAATGCTAACTCTGTTTCTGTAAGAAACCTTGGTGAAATGCACTGACTAATTCAAATTTTGAAAGCTTTGATCAAGTGTCTTTCTGATTAAGTGATTCTGTCAAGCTGTTATATGTTTTCCTTATGTTCCTATTGTTCAGTTCAACTTGTTCTTTCTGTGTTGTTTGCCTAGATTAAAAATACTCGTATTTTAAATGATCGTCAAGTGTCAGGTATACACATAAACTGTTATTCGTGTAGATCCATGGTAAAGGGATAATGTCAAGCGTGAGCTAAGAATAGTCAAAATGACGTAAGGAAGAAGTGAAGCCCAAAACAAGCAAGAGTTTTGGCTTTAAGAGACCATCATCACCGGACAATGGATAATTTGGTGAAGAAGGTCGCCCGATAATCCTTTCAAATGATCTACTACAGAATGAGATCTTAAAATGTCATTAGTTGGCCGTATCTTGACTACTGACTATTTAAGGAAGCAATGACTGATGTCAGAAAAGACCCGAATAACTAGCGGACATGAAATGGTCCTCAACGACGAATTTTAATTCGATTTAAAAATCAATGTCGTCGGAGATTGCAAACAAAGTCATGTCCCTCATTTTTCATTTTCATTGGGGACGCTCTTGCTTGTAGTAGTAGCAAGTAGGCTTTAAGATCAATTTTCAATCATCACCAGGCAATGGATAATTTGGTGAAGAAGATCGCTTAATGATCCTTCAAATGAAATACAAGATCTTTTGATTTACTGCTGACTATTTAAGGGAGTACTTAGCTTGGTATAAGAAAAGACCCGATGGAATATCGAGCTACATGAAGTGGTCCTCAGCAACGAATTTTAATTCGACATAAAAAGGAATCTCATAAGCGGTTACAAACAAAGCCATGATTCTCACTATTCTCTTGAAAGACGTATGTATTGAATAATTGGGAACTCCATTGCCTGTAGCAATAGCAAGTAGGCTTTAAGAGATCGACTCTCAATCATTACCGGACAGTGGATAATTTGGTGAAGAAGATCGCTCGATAATCCTTTCAAATGACCTACTGCAGAAATTGATCTTATAATGAGTTTGCAAGTAAAGTCACGTCCCTCACTTTTCTCTTTAGAGACATATTTACTAATAATTGGGGACGCTATTGCCTGTAGGATAGCAAGGCTTTAAGAGATCGACTTTCAATCATCACCGGAGAATGGATAATTTGAAGAAGATCGCCCGATAATCAAATGACCTACTACAGAATGAGATCTTATAATGAGATGAGACGTCATTGCCCTTAGGAGTACGTCTCCTTTAGCGTTTATCAGAAGCAATTTAATAGTTTGAAGAAGTAATGGAAATTCTTTTTCTTCGGATATTCTTGAAAGACATTGACAGCCCCTATATGGCAACGATGTTTTTGAAAACGTTTTCTAAAACACTTGCCGACACACCATAGATTTTGAATGCTTTCCTCCACGAGGTATAAATAGCTAGGGGGATTACGTTGAAATTCATGTCCACTAAGAACCAATGAATTGTCAAATTACTGGGGCAGGAAAAAGCTCTGCGTTTATTTTTACTTGTTAGATTTAGTGTTACCAAAATATTATCAAAATATGTACGTAGAGAAAATAAAAAATAAATTTGCATACTGCATTGCAGTGCAGTTATGTAACGACATAACTTTATCATTTACAAAATTCCGTTGATTACTTTGGCCAAAATGTGAATGTGCATAACTTTTAATAACCCGGAGACTGAGAGATGCGGTTATCAACTTAATAGGTTCGCGTTTGAAAGTTTGGATTTGTCCCTGTTGTGTTTCGGAGCTGTCCCAACTTTTCGCCTATTAAACTCGACGTCACGTCACCCCTATATTGTTACGCTCAACTAGTTTTTGATTTAAACAAACTTCCAAAGAGTCGTCTGCCCCGTGATAGGGAAATTTATAGCCCTCATTGTTGTTCTTTCCGAACTTATTTATAAGACCTGCCGCCTGCCAGAGCTTTTCGGCGTGCACACAAACAGCACTTGAGCTCTCGCGAGCGCAATTCAAGCCAGATCTAATTATGGTTATTACGTACAATTAAGACGCTATTGTTTTCCAAGTGTAATCGGATTTAAATAGATTTTATTAAAAATGAAGAACGCGTTATAATATATTTGTAACGCTCAACCCCTTGACAATTAATGACTTTCCCTACACATTAGTACATTTGAAAGTAATTTTTCATTTGTTTTCTTTTTCATTAAAACAAATCAGTGTGGCAACTGTAAAACGTAAGAAAAAAACAAATTTATTCTTTTACGAGTTTGTATGCAGCGAGCTATTACGTTTGTAATTGCTTGCCAAGTCGATTTTCTCTTCCACTGCTTCGAGAGGATTCGCTACGAAATTGTCTTTCAATGAAACTTCAATAAATTAGAACGTTGTCTATATAATTACTTATTTCATAAATCGTTTTGTTTCAAAATGACACAATAACTTTAAAACATATTATCGTAATAAAAATAATTTCAGGAAAATTCTTTTCTTGCTCTTCTGATTACGTTTATTCTAATTAAACGAAAAATGCCACATCCCTCTTTCGAAATCCAGTATCACACGTGTTGCACAAATGTGCTTCTGGTGAATTATTTGCTTTGAAATTCTTGTCAAGTCAAATGCATTAGCGAATATGACCGACCGGTGGTCTCATAAAAGTTTCGAAGCGCAACGCGAACTTATAACACAATTTAAACAAAATTCACCCCCAGTGAGACGTACAACATATATAAGGGTGCGGGGCGAATTTACTTTTCGCATTTTGCTAAAAGGAAAACTATCATGTGCATTATTATATCGACATCGCGTTGCATTAACATCTGCGTCACTGTGACCTGTTCGTAGTTGCATACGATGCAAGTTGCAATTTGACTGTAATGTGCTTTGTGGACGAATTTCATTACGAACTTGTTAATGAATGATGTCGAGCTCAGTCCAGTTATGCAGGGAATTCAATATAACCATAAAAAAATATGCAGTCTAATAAACTACAGTTTAGACCTGGAAATCGTTTTCCAGAATTTCTAAAATATATGGATTTGAATTTTATGAACTATCCCATAATAATTTGTTTAGTGTCGGCTGTTATTAAAATATAAATAAAGTGATATCTCATTTTTTGATTGAGTTTAATATCTACGTTGGCGCCTCTGCCTCTTGGCTTTTATTTTTTTCTGGAACGAGATATGTAAGGGGAAACACCTTAAAATGTAAACAAGATGTGTAATAGAAAATTTCCAAGGCGGTAACAAGAAATTCACATCTCCTAAAGCGAAGCTAAATTGAAATATAATTTTCCCTTTGATATAAGGAGCTCATTTTTATGCGTTATACGGACATAACTCATCGCTTTAATTGGAGGTCGGATCCCTTGCTTCTCGTATCTTCCGATCTGGCCCTCCTCTAAGCCACATGCTTGTGGGCCCAAGTTGTTTGCGTTATAATGAACCACATAAATTTATTTCGCGCGGAAGAAAAACTGCGCGGAATATCGTGGCCCCGGGCATAAATTAAATTTAACCCTTTTGGCTGGAAGCGAGCCGAAATCAAAATCGCCTTAGTTCGAGCAAAATCCCCACGAGGATGTAACAATTAGGCCGATTATTTTCTAAGTAATTAAATCGGACTTACCCGGATTTGCAACTTCGCAGGGTAACGTTACGGTTTCTTTATCTGTGACCTTGAATACTTGGCTTGATGTTAAAAATGTCGGCAACGATGCTGGATCGATCTTGATGTTTGCTTCTAGAGATTCTGAAAATAAAATTACACATGAATATAATATAAAATAGAACAAAATGATTCTCGATCAGATACATTTGGAATTTTTTCACATATAAGTTTTCCTGCGCCGCACAGAGGTCTAATCACATAATTTACGGGGACATTTATCTAAAAATTGATTTTGTCCATTTTCATGAAATAAACTCTCGAACATGTAGCCAGATGTTATTTCTACTTAAAGATATAGCAATAAATAAACATGCCGAAAGCGGGAGGTTAATACAGAGCATCTGGTAAATGCAGTAAACGATATTGTATATGTAAGTTATATTTTGTCGTTCCTCAGATCCGGGTATGTTTTGTAAATTGTGCGAAAGAAAAGTCAATTAGTGACAATTTGAATTTGTGAAAATGGCTGCTAATTCTTCAGGTGAGTTAGGAACTAAATCGCACGGCTATTGGAAGTTTAAATAATTATATACAAAAATTACGTTTCCGCTCTGGTTGTACACATTTTATTAGAGTAGAAAAAAAAAGTAAACTTTAAATCGGACTAAATGTGGCTTCATTTTGATATACATTTATCCAGAAATTTAAAAAAGTCACCCTCAATGTGCGTGGATGTGCGGAAGTAATAGTTTATTAATCGTAACTTTCTTGTTGTAAGGTGCAGTAGGTGCATCGAGGTTGCAAGTTTTTGAATTTCTTTTGAATGAAAAGCTTCTTTCTCGGGCAAATACTACCAAAGTTTGGAAACAGATGGTTTCTTTTAAAATGTCAAGAGTACTTGATATTTCAAAAGAACAAATTGTAAATACAATATCCGTGTTTTCGCATCAAATTCGACTTTGTTGGAAAGCAAGTGGAAGAAACAAGAAAAGCTTTTTAAATTAAAGTAAATATTGGCTTACGGAAAGTATTTGTCAGATAATTTCTAAATTTCGAGAAAAAACAGGACTTCTTGTGGATGTTGTAAAACAAGGCCGTGGGAGCACGAACGACAGTAATACAGCCCGGCGATATTTTTTTAATTCTACAGAAGCGTAGAAATAACTGGAGGGGATGAAAACCTGATATCACGATTTTCAGTAATTTTACAAGTAATATCTTGTGGTTATAAGTTAAACGCAAATTCATTCCGAAAGTATGCCTTTGACACTGCTGAATTATTTGTGAAACTTAAAATACCAGCTAGTGTTCACAAGATTTTTATTCACTGATGTGTTGGACACTTTACTGCTTCCATTAGGCCAATTGAGTGAGGAGGCCTTAGAAGCGAGGCATAAAGAATGTCGATATTTTCGAGAACATAACACTCGGAAAATCAGTAGGAAACAAAATATTGAAGATTTTTACATGCACTCCTGATATCATCAGATCCGCTGATATCGAGCATCGGACCTCTATCTAAGAGGAAGGTAAATAAATTACCGAAAGAACTGATACAATTACTTCAAGTTCCAGAAATTGCCTATCAGGTATCAACAACGTGTGTGACTGATTTAGAGGACTCTGCCTGCAGTGAAGAAAAGTTACAGTCATCTGAGAACGAAGTGTACATATAATAATTTGTAGTTTAATATTTTAAGATACATTTTACAGTTTTCCTAGAATTCGTTTCATTATCCTTTGCTGGAAGGTTCTATGTCTTTCTACTTTCCTCATTAAATTTTTACTCGCAATACGTAAGAACTGTGATTTTTCTCTTTGATGAATAAAGTGAGAACACTAAAAACCTCCGAATTTGTGAACATCATAAAGTGCTTATAGCGCATTTATTTAATGATATGTACTTTTGCAATTTTGCACACCAATATCCCAGAAACAGACATATTTATAATGTTTCAGATTTACAATACTTCCTTAAAGCACAATAGTAGTTATATTTTACTACAAATACAAAATTTGCGCTCATTTTAATTTAATGGAAGTGATGGCCCCGTAAAACTTAAATGTAGACCACTGTGCGCCGCTCTAATTTTTTTGAATTGGCTAACGCTGTCAATAAATGTCATAAATCAGTCAAATTGACAATTATTACAATTTATTGAATTGAATTCTGAATTCTGGATTCTGGATTGGTGAGGGGGGGCAAATAAGAATTCACATGCACTTAGGACACAATTGTGCCCATTGTACTACCCCTATGTTAAGCAATGTTTGACTGTCAGCGTTCTTCGAGCCATCCCACCCTTTCGATGAAGCCAAGTACGTCCGACAGAGGGCACTGCGAATTCCAGCCATGTCAGGCTAGAACTCCCCTAACATGGGACTTCTGATCGAGGTGAGTGCAGGGCAATCACGGAGGATATGCTCAGCTGTTTCTTCCTCTAAGTTACAACCTTTACAAATTGGGCTATCTGTTAAGCCAATTTGATTGAATTAACAAGTGACTAAAATGAATACCTTGCAAAAAAACACATTATTGAAGTTTAATTCCAATCTGGACGTGTAGTAAATGGGAAATGGCAATATTTCATTGTTGAGTGCAAAGCATAGTTTCGACTTAGGCTTCCGAATGAAATTGTTGAAGAAACTGCTTTGCATGCACCAACACATACGCTAAATTGACGAGAGATACCACAGAACCGGAAACGTGATGAAGGTCGTAAACTGATCAAAATATTTTCGATAAGTTGCATTTCTGCTCAAACGAATGTGCCCCACACCACCGTTCGAACAACAGTCGAAAGCAGTATTGCAACTTTTTCCGAGAAAATTTAAACGACGACGACGTTCTCGATCCAAGTTTTTTCACGGATGAAGCTTGGTTCAATTTAACATAATCTGTTGTTAATCCCTACAATTTCTTCGAGGCTCCCTTACATCCTGTTAAGAAAGGAATATTGTTAGTTGTATCCTGCCGTAGAATCATGGGGCCAATATTCTTCCACAACACAATCAATGGTCAACGTCGTAGGGAACAATTGTTGATCTCATTTTTAGAGCAAATGCATCCTGATGGATCTGAAAATGGTTACTTTTAGCAAGATGGAGTAACAGCTCATACTACTTGAGAAAATTTGGATTTTTTCCCTGACCAAGTTGTAAGCAGAGAAACTTGGCCAGCAAGATTACCAGACCTCATCCCGTTAGACTTACCGCATTTGGCTTTCTTGAAAATAAGGTTTCAAAAGAAAGAATTAATAATGGGCAAGAACTGATGACAAATATCACGTCAAAGCGTTGTATAGTTACATGCCTGCAGCAAAATGGTGGTACTTTCGTCGACTTTCTTTTCAATTTCAATCTCAACTTTGCATTCATATCATCTTTTCGCAATAAATCACATCTTTAATTTTGATATACAGGCTGTATCAGAAATACGTGTGTTAAATGAAATATTTTTTCTATATGACTTTTTTTATTTAAAGCTTTCTAAACTGATCGACCGAAAAATTTCTGTTGTGATAGAAACGAAACATTGCCAAAAAAGTCACATTGACATAAAAAAGCCAATTGTGGTAATGTCATATTTATTATAATTGAATAGAAATTGCGTTTATAATATGTCGGAAACAAATAATTGTTTATCATTAAAGATTTCAATAACCTTAAACACAACAAAGGAAAACAATAATTCTAAAAATATTTTAAAAGGATACAATTTATGTTATTACAGTGAGTGTTCAAAAAGGGGCACCATTACTATTTAGACAACACTGTAGACGTCTATTAAAAGAATCTTTCACTCGCTCAAGCATTGGTCGACTATTCCTTATAACTGTAGCAGCATCTTCAATACGGTTCCTTAATTGTTCATTAGATTCAATTGGGACTATATACTGTTGCTTCATATAGCCCGACAGAAAAAAATCGCAAGGGTTAAGTTCGGGCGACCTGGCGGGCCACAAAGTTGGGCCATAAGTTCCAACCCACCGTTCTTGAAAATTATTGTTCAACCAATCTCTGACTTACCATTGAGATGACGGTAAAATATGGGGTCCAATTAGTTGATCATTTAAAATACCAGCCCACACGTTTACGGAAAATTCTTGTTGAAAATTATGTACTCTTATGGCATGTGGGTTTTCATCAGCCCATACATGGGTGTTATGAACATTAAATATCTCTTCTCTGGTAAATCCTGCTTCTTCAGTTGTGAGCAAATAATTTAAAAAATTCGGTTGCTCAAAGATAGGGGTAAAATAATTATGGAAAAAAATTGACGATTTTTTCTGAATACCATAAAATAAAACTGTTCAACTTGGCGAGTTCTTCTATGGTTTAAAATTAACACACGTATTTCTGATATACCCAGTATATATTCTGATATTATTTCGTAACTAGATGAAAATCATTTTGTCCACTCTGTAGAATGTAATTGGTAAGAACTGAGTACAAATATAAACGTACTTCAAATGATTCAAAATTGCAAAAATTGTACATTTCAAAATATAAACGTAAAGAGAAGAAAGGGGGAAAAGACTGCAACCCTCTACAGAAACAACAAGGATTATTTCTTGGTTTTAATAATTATTCAAATTGTACTTGATAAGGTGTTGGACTTTTATTTTATTTCTAGGATGAAAAGGGGAAATGATTGTTCAGATATGCAAGCAAGCGTATTCGGATTGTATCGGTTCTTGTACGCAGAAAAGTTGAAAAGACTTCATTGTTAGTCGGGGGAAGTTTTCTCAAAAAAATTGTTTTAAATTGAAAGAGGGTTGCGACATTGGATTCGTGCCGGGCTAATAAAGTGGAGATCCCAGTAGGCAAGCAGTCAGTCTGTAACAATCGCAATGTGATGTGAAATGGGCTGCCTAATTGGCAGGCGCTGACCTAATTAAATCCGGAGTTCGCCCACGTTACCCGGACTATTTGATTTCACCTTGGTCACTTCGTAGCTAACTCGGTTAGCGCCAGGCACTTTGCCTCATACGTCAGTGTAGGAAAAGCTTACGGTGCCTTGCATTGTAAGCTAATCCTCGGCACTTATTACAGTGCAAAGTTAAATGGTCCATTAAACACACTACTTAAATTCAATTTACGCTAAAATCCACGAATTAAAGGTTTTATGGCGTGAAAAATACGATAAATGCGCCCTAACAAACAATTCGGTGAAATATAGCCTTGCAATCATTATACAGTTGATAATCTTGGGCGAGCTTATTCCGTGCCAGGAATGTTTTCATGCAGCAAATTACCGGGAGTTTCAGGACGCATGTAGAATTTATAACTTTAAGCTGTTTTATTGCAGCAGTTTTCAGTTTCATTTCTTGCAGTAAATTCTTTACTTTATATGGTACTAAAGCGTGGAAAGTATGGCGCTCAGCTCTGTAAATTACATCTTTTAGAAAACTTCAATTCTTTACCGTCTGAAAAATATTCACATATTGAGCATTAATCTACTTAGTATGTGTAAAGTCTCTTGAATGTATAGGGCGTACATAATTTATTCTAATTCTCTGGGCATGGCAGGCAGTGTAATACCTTTATCCAAAGTGTAAGAGAAAGTGTCGTGTTACAAGTATAATTGGTATTAGTTTTGGAAGAACGAAAATAGCATGTCTTTTTAAAGATTTTTTTGTTTCTATAGTGTACCTAAAATTGAAAAGAAGGTAGAGGATGAGATTGGCCATTTTTATTTAAAAACTAATGGTGAAGAAAATATTTTCCTTTGTTAATTAAACAGGTAGGACCAGCAGTAGAGAAACGTATTACGAGAGAGACTCGAAGAGAAAAAAGGAAATATAAAAACAACGAAATGAAAGTCGTCGCCGGATCAATAGTAATTCCGAGTGGAATTTACGCATCGAAACTAAATTCTAACGGAGCTTGCACGCCGAAATGAAGTTGGTCAGAAAAAGGTCAGTTCATTTATGGTGTGTGGGGAATATAGATGCTTTGTTTTGTTTCGCCTCAATGTGGAACAGCGATTGAGCTGTATTGTTAATTCGGTTTTGGTATTAGTCCAAGAACTCCTCGCGCAGATATGCAAATAGGAAACCTGTCCTAAACAAATTGACAGACATTTAATAGATTATTAAAGCATAATGCTGTTTTCATTTCGTTTTCCTCTTGATACTTTAGTATGTATTCTATTTTGTATGGTACTTTGGAAATACATACAAAAGCAAACATTAATATTCTCAATACAAAAGCTTACTTCTATTTCATCTTCAGAATAATTGCTTTCTCTTCGCTTTTTCTTTTAAAATAATTTTGGTCTTTTTACCATATTTTGCTTCTTTGTGACTTAATTGATTTCTCCTTTCTTATTAACAAATTCTATTTGAAATAAAAATGTTATGAATAGTCTCTCTCCCTGTGAGCAAGAGAGAAACTTTTGGCTTCTACCTTTTTCACTTATAACGAAACGTACGGTATAGTGCTTGCAATTACTTGAGGGAGAAAACTTATAGCAAATCTCCCGCGAATGGGGGGGAGAGTCCTACTGTGACCAGGAAAATTATTTGCCCTCATAAATATTGATAGTTCTTAAACAAATATGTTTGATATGAATTTCAAAGGAGATAACAATGTAGGACAAAATAAACAAACTTGCCCTTTTCCTCATTCGCATGTTGGCAGATATTTTATGCGGTAGTTATAAAATTTACAGCAGACGTAGAAATAACTTTTCACCGTTATCCTGTTTACTGACATCCCCGTCTGAATATCATTATTCTTACTCCGACCATTTGTTTGTCAGCTAGGTACGAAGAAAGAATTTTCGCATAACTTCTAACTTCCGCGTGATGTGTGCGAAAGAAAGAATTGATTTAAATTTCGGGCTGCAATGTTTTTTACGATCATGCTTGTTTGCAAGGAATAATCATGTTTACAAAATTGCGCCTCTGCAAAATTTGCCTACGAAGATTTATGGGGGCATTTTGTAACGAATGCAGTTTGAAAACGCAGCATGTGCATTTGCGCGTTGAAACAATGTTCGAGTTGAAATTATTATCTGCAAATTTGGAATAATTGAGACCAGGCCACTTTATACGGGAACACGTTATGAATTGCGCGCGAGAAACCAAGGCAAACAAAAAAAAATTGATAAATGGAGGAACCCTCGGCAAAAATAATAACTCCCGTGCTTCGTGCAGGTGTAAAACAAATACTTACGCGTTTTCAAAATATTACCGGCCGGTGCAAAGCAAATGTTATTCGTCATTGCCGGGAGTGCAAGAAAAATAGCAAAAAATACGTTATCCTTTTAACTGGAAGGGTTTCTGGCAAATTTTAAACGCCAAGTTTTTAATTGCAGAGTGATTTCACAGTAAAAAAAATTAAAAATGGTGTATAACTCCATTAATATTTCTAGGCAAGAAAAATAACAGTTTCTGCCACGTGTAATTTCGACAACTGCGAACAAATTCCTGATAGTATGATGTAAAGTTTATAAGTTTATAAAAAAAGAACAGTAAATTACGGTAGAAACACAACGGGGAATTGAGCGAGCGATACCTTATTTGGTTTTAAACTGGGTGTGTACGAAGACAGATGTGTAAGGAGAGGAAGTGTAAGTCCGGAAAGGGTGTCTAATCGAGAATCCTTGTATCTGACAACCCACTTCAACCTGTTTATATCGATACTTAAGGGGGCACTTTGCTATTCATCACTTTCAATTGCGCTTTTAATTCCGTCGAATAAATTAAAGATATGCGCGCGAATTAATCCCGCCATAAATTCAAAAGGACTCTAGGCTAAAGCGTTTGCATCACGTCGTCGTACATCTTCCACACGAAATTCATAATTTATTAAATTTTATTATGTATAATCAATTTTCAGATTACAAGAGATTATAAATCAATGTATTACTAATCTTTTTTTAAACCATGACGAACGTACATTATTATTAACAATTTCTTAATTAAAAAACATTTGAGCAAAATGAGTATGAATTATTTTTTATTTTTACTTACTTACTTATCCTGATCTTCTTCTATTATAGGTGTAGAGGTGATAATATTTTTCTGGCTAACGTCATCTTCTTTACTTGGTTCCAGTCGAACCCTTTCTCATTGAGCAATTTAGTGATATTTTTGTTCCACGTGTTTCTGGGTCCGCCTTTTCTCCTCCTTACTCCCAGTTTCGTTTCCCACATCACCTTAACAATTCTTTCCTCCTTCATCCGGCTATGTGTCCAAGCCATCTCAATTGGTGGGCTTTTATTTTTTTGAAATTCCTCTTAAGTTATTATTTCTTCACTTCTTATCTTATCTATTTCCGTCACTCCTTCTACTCTTCTCATAATTCTCATTTCACGTGCTTCCACTCTGCTTTTTAATTTCTTCGATAGCATCCGTGTTTCGTTTGAGGACAGGGGCGAAGAGAGTTTCATATACTCTAACTTTTGTCTGTTTGGTGACCTCTTTCTTAATAAAAAAATGAATTGTATACTCCTCTTTTCTCGTCTATAATTGAACCTAAATACTTTATGTAGTTGGATTCAGGAATTTTTCTTCTAGGGATATCTCTATCTTTTCACGTTCTTGGGCTATTACTATTACCCATGTTTTTTTTATGTTAATCTTGAGATTATATTTTATCCATCACTTTGTTCCATTCTTCTATCTTGCTTTGTAGCTAGGTTCTGCTATTGGCAAACAGGAGCAAGTCATCGGCTTATAGCAGCTCGTTTGAACTTATTTTTTCTAGTCTTCCGTATTCTATGCATGTTGCTTTTATCAGACTCTTTGCTTCTCTGCTGATTTCGTCCATTAGGGCAATAAATATTAATGGGCTCAAATACTTCCCTGCCGTAGTCCTTGGTTGGTTCTGAGTGGCTTTGTCGTTCTGCCATCAATTTTTTCTACGTTCTCCGTAATATTGTAAGAAGTCTATACTTCTTACAATATTCACCCTTGTGCTTCTGACTCCTCTTCGTTCTATTATTTTCCAGATATCTTCTCTAGGAGCTCAATCGATGGCTTTCTGTAAGTCTATTGTGCAGACATATATTTTCTTGTTCGTTTCTATGACTTTTTCTGTCATTTGTCTCATTATGAAGTTCCAGTCTTTGGATCTCCCGCGTCTGAAACCGGCTTGGGTGTCTTGCTTCGAGCTTTTCTTTAAGCGGGCCTCCACTATTCTCTCATAAACTTCGTATGCTGTATGTACATAATATGGACAACCCTCTGTAATAATTTCAGTCTCTGTGGTGTCCCTTCTTGTAAATCGGTACACTCGTTGTAATAGTATGTTTCCCTCTTCTCCCATGTATTTAAGCATTTCTGGCCTGGTATCATCTATTTCTGGGTTTAGCTGTTCTTTTTCCGTTGTTTCTGTTTGTTGCATTTCTTCCACTTCAGCTTCCATTCTTTTTATTAATTTACTTTCTCCGTGTTTGTCAAATTCAGTTCCCATAAAGTACTCATACCATCTTTCATTAATTTCGGTTTCTTGTATTAATATCTCTTCAGTGGTTCCTTTTTTCTTTCCTCAGATCTATGAGCGTCCTATATAGCATTTTGGCATTTCCCGCTGTGACTTTATGCATTTTCTTTCCAAACTTCTTACCTCTTGCTTCCTTTATCATTCTTTTGACCACCTCTCGTTGTATCCTGTATTCCTCGTATTTGCCTTATTTTTCCCAGAATTGAGGTATTGTTGTCAAGACCTTTTTTTTCTTGACTTCTTTGTTCCACCATGCTGTTTCTTTCTTACTGTTTGTTAGGTGAGTTGTGTATAGCTTACCTTGGCTGCCACTAGTACTATACCTTCCATAATACTTCTAATTTCATATCTTTCATTTTCTCGTTCCTAATTTCTATTTATTTTCTTATTATTTTTTGGTATTTTCTTTTTGTTGCCTTATCTTTTATAAGCCCTTATATTTGTATAATCCAGGAGGATCTTACAGGGCTGCTGCTTCGCTCGTTTAATTTTGCCACTACCAGGAAGTGGTCGCTCCCAATATCGTATCCCCTCTTGACCTTGAGGTGGTGTAAGCTTCTCTTTTCTGTTTTTTTCACTATCAGTAAATCAATTATTGATTTCATTTCTGCTTCGTACTTCTCGGGTGAATATTGTATTTCCGATTCCATGTATTGAGCATGCAGTAGTCAATAATTCTTTGTCCTTCTCTATTTAGTTTGCTCCCCCTACGTCTTCCCACACAGTACTCAGAGGTGTCTGGTGGTTACTCAATCTCCCATTCATGTCTCCTACTAGTATTAATTTTCCTCTTCTCATTTCTGTCTGCTCTTGTACTTCCATCCTAATTCTATTTTCTTGGCTCCTTCGTTTGGTCCGTATATAATCAGTAAGGTAAAGATTTCCTTTGGGTTCATTTCTTATTCTATCCTTATAAACCTGTCCGTAATCGCTCTCCAATTTCTAATTTTGTTTTTCTTTCTTATAATTTTCACCCCTGACTGTGCCGCTTGCTTCTTGTCTACTCCATTATATATTAATCAATTCGCACGCGTCTTTTCTCTTTTTTCTTTGTCCCAGTCTATCTTCTGTTTTTATGCACACATTATTTTCCTGTAGTGTGTAATCGAATACGTTTCTAAATATACACTTGCGTTGACTACTGAATGAATTAATTTGTAAGCCAATTTTTACGTATTGTTAATACAGTTTATAACTGTTGCACTTAAAAGTGTAGCTATTTACAGCAAGAAAACAAAATATTATAACCTTTGGCCATCTGTTTCTTTAGATAATTGACAATAATTGCATCATGTTATTCCTAATTTGTAAATAAATAACACACTATGTGATTTAATTATGTAAACGTCCGGCAGTTGGGTCCGTAGCGAAGTAGAGAGCAGTAAAAAATATTATGGCAAGCAGTAGTAAGAAGGGAAAACATACTATTTCCATTCGGAATGGGAAGAACAATATTCCTTGACAGCTGGGGTATTTAAATCATCTCCAGTGCTTCTCAGATGTTTTTTATAAAAAGTAAACGTAGACTCTTTCAGAGTAATTATTGACCTTTGCCCCATACGTATGTCATAACTGCACTTATTTACTTGTGTATTAATAGTGATTAGAGTAAATGAAATTAATTCCTGTATGTATGAGAATAATATGAATAATATGAATAAATGAATAAATCTCATTTTCCTCTTCAAATAAGATCACAAGAAAATATAAAACGTAGATTTCTATTTGGGCCTTTTGCTTTGGTACGTGTTATATATATGATCATCATATTTTTACCTTGCTTTTTATTTGTTATTCGAATTAGGGGTCCGCTGAAAGTAGCTTTGGTTATTTTCGTAAATCTAAAAATGTAAAAATATGTAAATACGCCACGCGTTTGTATATAAAGCTCGAAAATTTATTGGAAAAACTTCGCAAAAAATCGTTATTCACGATTTGCTGAAACATTCGAAAATATACGCGAAAAAAAAATTCAATTGAAAAATTATGACCCTCGAAAGTTTCCCTGGCAGTGGATACAGGTGGCATAGAGTTTTTACAGATTATAGACGAAAGTTCAAACAACTTTTTACATTTAAAGTTCGGGGCGAAGTAATTTCGAAATGAGAGAATAGTACATTTATGGATTCCGAGCAATATCTGGAGAAAAGAAACTCGCCTTCGCCGAGTTTCCGCCGCCGCCGAAGCGATCAGGGGAGGGAGGTTTTTTAATTTGTAGCATCCTAATTTAATTAAGTCAGTTAAATTTCAAACAATTTCGTATTAATTATTTCCAAGCGCAGCTCGTATCTTTGCGAACTGATGAGGCTTTTGTGTTTTCTTTGGGAGAAGTGTTCGTAAAGCAATTATTTTTATATAATTTTAATTCAGTTTTAACAAAGTTAAAAAAAAAAGAAAAACACAAGCTCGCGCGCTTTGGATTTAAACGAATTGGAAGGCATTCGCGTTGGTAGCTTATCATTGCAGCTGTTTTTGTTAATGCAAACATATTTAAAAGAAATTTACGCAAACCGGAGTAAATTAAATTTGCAAGGCATCCACTTTGATTCACCATCGGGATGGAATGTTGGCGCAAATAACGTGCAGAAAGGTTCAACGTCTATGATTAATGTTCAAATTACTCATGCCGTTAGTTTGCGAGCTTTGATGCTTTATCACTCTGTTCTATCGCAATTTTCGCGGTGTAGTTGTTAACCAAAATTTAATGAAACTTTCAAAAGAAATCGCGCAAAGTGAATATCTCCCTTTTTTATGTCCATCTGCGTGTTCGTTTTGATTGCGGTCTAATTAAGTGTGAAATGAAATTCTGCTACTAATCTGATAATTATCGAGATTAAGTTCGATCAAATTATTTCAAGTTGAACGCGTTAATAAACACGGGGTTTTCTTTACACCATTATTACTAGATGATAAATTGGAAATCAATATTCTTTTATGTCATTATTCTATTTAATAAAGAAATTTTTACTCATCGGCACAATTAGTTAGCTAGGTAGATGCAGTTGTAGTTAATGAATTTGATTTAAATTAAATTAAATTAAAATACCTTGTGGGTCTAGTCAATTATAATAGTGAGATGTTATCAAATGCAGAACACGTGTATGAACTCGCTTGCTGAAATAAAATGTGTTCCGATATTCCCATTTAATTTTTATTTGTCCGTTTCATTCGTATATACTCTATTTACTCAATCTGATATGGCTATATAATAGCCGGGGATAAAAAGGTCGGACCCGCCGCCGTGAGATATTATCGCACGAAGGTATTTATTATTATGTCGACTACAGATCCTCGGAGATATAGAACATATTTGATTGCTTACGGTTGAATAAGTCTGTATCGAAAAACTGTTTAAGAGGAAATCATTCATCTGTTTATTTTGTTTAAAATCCCGTACGCCCAATATACTTCCCGTTTCGTGCACGTTTCAATAACCTATTTTAATGACTTTTCTTTTCTCGGTGCTCGAGTTTTCAGAAATGTATTTTAGTCCGCATCCTCGGGAGTAATGGATTCTGTGCAAAAGGGAAAAAGGAATGCAAGATCTCTAAAAGTTTTATTATATGTTTAGAACTCAATAAATGTAACGCTAAATTATATTTCGCAAACGTGGTTCTTTGTAAATCGACTCGTTTCATCATCATGAGTAACTTACTGTTTTTATTTTATATATAAAAAAACTAAGTTCATTCACACCGCCTTGAGAACCTCTGGGATGTCTGGTATGGCAATAGTATACAATTTTAGAATGATTGATATGGAACATGCAAAAAATTATAAGGACAGTAAAGAATAAAAATAGTCAATACAGTGAAGTAAAATAAAACAAAAGTAGACCTCAAAGAAATAGAATCGAAAAAGAAATAAAACAATACATACTATGAAAATGAAATCTAATGTAATGAGCCAGAATAAAAATAGTGTAAAATGAAACGAAGTACGATGAAATAAAATGAAATAAAATACAACGAAAGGAAATAAAATTTAATAATGGAAGAGATGCCTTCTTCCTTTTTTATTACCTGACTGTCATCAAGATTCATTTTAGATTATATTTTAACTTCAATTGACCTCCACTTACAGAGCTAAATTTTAACGATGTTCTCTTTACACTCATATATTTTTTTTTTTGGGACAAATTGTTATTTTCTTAATTGGTGTTACAAGTTGTAATGATTAACAAATTTAGTGTTATTGTTATCTTTTCCCGATTAAATTAGTTTAAAAATAAGGAGAAATAATAACTCCAACAAGGATAAACTCAGCTTCTGTTTAACACCGTACAGTAAACAAATTATGCATATTTCTTTAATAGTATAGTACGGTATATTTAGTGTAATAGATTTATATACACGTACATATACATACATGTAAATGATACACGCGTCAATGAAGTATTGATAATAATAGTAAGTGTATGTACATATTACACCATCAGAGGTGACAATTTATAGCTAATAGAATAGAAACCTTTGCTGAGAAGGTAATTGGTTACTACGTGTTTAAATTATTTTAAGGGCAACGACTTCACCTCAGTTGGTAGAAGATTAAATAACTTAGGTGAATAAAAGTTTACAGCATCCCTACTTAGGAAGGCTAATTTTATGTTATTACCACCTCTAGTTTCATAGTTATGTTTGTAGTAGTTAAAATTCTGAAGGTTTTTCCGGGCATATAGAAGACATTCCCGTATGCAATCTGTTTCAATGAAGATGCACCTAACTCGATATGACGGTAGATATCGTAAGAAGAAATAAAAGTTTTCTATAAATTTTTTTAATCGAATAAGTTTTGAGAAAAAGAAGGGAGAATCGTATATTTTTTAAACGTACAATAGATGAGGACGAACCTGCCTTAACCCTCGTTCAAAGAATCGGTTTATTGCTTTATTGCCCCTTAAAATGTCGCGCCTCAGATGATATGATGAAATACATTTAGTTCGTTCTTATTAACGTTGTAGTAAGCAGCGAAGCATAATTTCCTTTCATTTGATATAGTTTTTACTTTTCATTTTTAAGTTTATTAGTGTATGTTAGTGTATGTTTGTGTATGTGTTGGTGTGTTTGCGATGAGTGATTTCACGTTTCGAGAATACGCAGATATACATTTGCTATACGGGGAATGCTGGGGAAACGCACGATTGGCAGCACGTCTGTACGCGGAACGG
This sequence comes from Serrognathus titanus, assembly GCA_039766575.1. Taxonomy (NCBI): domain Eukaryota; kingdom Metazoa; phylum Arthropoda; class Insecta; order Coleoptera; family Lucanidae; genus Serrognathus; species Serrognathus titanus. The sequence continues at coordinate 7,411,022 of CM077911.1, forward strand.
TTTCCTAATCGTGAACGACATCCACATTATCATACGTTTATCAGGGTAGTTCAGCGACTACGCGACGCAGTGCTTTCTTTTACCTGAATAAGGAGTCAGGGGCGCGGTGCGGCCACCTCACGTTGCAAACGTAGAAGAAGAGGTTCTCAATATGATTGAGAATGACTCCAACATAAGCACACGGGAGGCTGCTCGACGTAGAGGACTTGCAAATGCAACGGTGTGGCGCATATAGAGGGAGTAACAGCTTTAGCCGTACCACTACCAACGTGTTCATGCTTTGGAGCCGCGAGATTATGGTGCTAAACTGCAATTTTGTAACTGGCTGCAGGAAGCCCACATTAACATTAACAATTTCATGCGTCGAATTCTTTTCACGGATGAGGCACTTTTTACATGCAATGGGGTAGTGAATTTTCATAATTACCACTACTGGGCCACTGAAAACCCGCATGTAACCAGAAGACACAATTTTCAACGCCATTTTACAATTATTGTGTGGACAGAAGTAATTGGTAACCATTTAATAGGACCATTCATTTTATCTGATCGAATGAATGGCGATGCATACCTCGCATTTTTGCAAAACGATTTGCCAACATTGCTGAAGATGTACCGCTAGCCACTAGAAGGGACATGTGGTTCATGCACGATGGGGCGCCACCACATTTTAGTGCTGTTGTTCGAGGATACCTACATGAGCTTTTCCCTCACCGGTGGATTGGCCGTGGTGGTCCTGTAGCATGGCCACCGTGCTCTCCTGATATGAATTCTCTTGATTTTCATGTATGGGACTACATGAAGGAACTCGTTTATAATCAGCCCGTGGACACTGCACAAGAATATCGAGCCCGAATTATTGAAGCTGCTGAGCATATCAGGGAACGCAATGTTTGGAATCATGTGTGGCATGCGTTTGAACGGCGGGTGGCTTTGTGTATTCAACTAGAAGGAGGCATATTTGAACACAGGTTGTAAGATAATTGCCGTTTTTTAATTCGCCCGCTTTCAAATTTGTTTCTATCTCATGTGACCAAGTTCAGTCTGATAATTAGGCAAATAATTTGACAGACCGGCGGAAGCACTAATTCTGGTTACTAATTGTCCCAATTTATTAATTGTACCGATTTTAGTCAACTGTTCAATTACTTATTTGTGTACGTCATATGATGTACACGTTGAATACAGGAATAAATAAAAACCCGTTACAAGCGTTAATTATCGTACATTATTAAGTCTCGGCAAATTTGATGTAATTACGGTTTGCATAAATGTCAGTGCGACGAAAACGCGCGTTAATAAATGCATATTCTTTTAAAGTTTTCACCTTTAACACGTCTTGCGGTCAAGAGCAGAATTAAAAGCCTCTCATAAATTCTTTCGTTTACGATAGATTTATTGCCTTCTTACAGCTGTGTGGCATTCATAAATAAATTTAAAACGCTCGTTTTGTTTCACGGACATTTAAATCGGAGATTTAAATCGTTACAGTATTTCTAAAAACATCGATTCCAATTAATGCAAATTTCAAGTTGCTCCGATTGCAAACTTGTATTAAAATATTTTGCTCCAAATAATGTCAGAAACTTTTCCCCAAAGTTTGGTGCATCACCATTGAAACACCATGTATACAAACAGTGTCAGTAGTTTGAAATTTATAAATACTTCCTTGCAGTCACTTTGATATGATAAGTTATCTAGTATTCTGGCAGCACGACGTTGCAAACCAAAAATGCGATTCATCGAGGAACAGTGACCCCAACAAAGTAGAGCATAAGACGTTAGCGAAAATATTAAAGAGAAATAATATATTCTAAGTGTATCCAAATTTATAACTGGTGTTAAAGTTCTTAAGAGAAAAATATTTTTACTTTTTTTTTTTTTTGCTAGGGCGTCTGCATGGTTTCTCCACGCCAAAGCAGCATCCAGGCGAACTCCCAAGAAAGTTTTATCTACAGCGATTGATTTATTTAAATGGTTTTGAGAAAAGATAATTGTGGCTGTCTTATTTTTATTCGAGGAAAGTTTATTTGCATTAAACCACTCCGTAATATTCAAACGTGTCTTCGTCATTGTATCGCTTAAAAGATCAACATTTGGTTCAGCTAAGAAAATGTTTGTGTTATCGGCGTACTGCAGGAAAACTGCCCTGGGCGCCGCGCAACTCAAGTCATTCATTAAAAATGAATAAAACCGGTCCCAGTACAGATCCCTACGGCACGCCAATGTTAATACTTCGCAGTGAGGTCTGCATTTGATTGAAATCGACAGATTGTTTGCGATTTATTAGGTAAGATTCAAGTAACATAATACTATCAGAATTAAAATTATATAACTTCAGTTTGTTTAACAGCAAATCGTGAGGAACACAATCAAATGCCTTTGACAGGTCGCATTGTTTTTTCCCTTCAAAATTATTATTCAGAAATTTTGTGAGATCTATAATTGATTCAGTAGTATTTTTTCCTTTTCGAAAACCAAACCGAGAGTCGGAGAAAATATTGTTTCTTTCACAATAATCAACAATTTGATTTTTTAAACTCCTTGATAGATAGAAATAACTACTGCAAGGATTAAAGTGTCACTTTTGAAGACAACATTAATACTTTAAAGTTAAACGTCCTAATTCCGTGTATTTTAACACAAGAAACGCTTGGACGTGAAGGAATTCCGAAAAGTAGTTGAAATATTTATGTGTACTGTAACTAATTATTAATAGTGTTCTGGTTTGGAACAATGTATCTACAAAGTGCGAGTACTAATATTATTTAAGTAGTAAATCCTATTTAGTGATTTGTACGTTTGTTTTTATATAAAACAAGAAATCTAATTGGGTTGGTGTTAGGGAATGAATGCAGATGTATGTATACATGCAGTAAAGTTCTCCAGAGTCCACCATGCCATAATTTCATTTGGCTAATGAAGCCAAGCCGGTAAATACATTATTATATGCAAATGGAGTGCGCTAAGCCAAATAATTTCAACGCCGCACTCTCTCTCTAAACAAACTGCGTTCACGTAACACTAAATACACGTAAGCAAGGGAAAACGTATAGGTAAAACCCATGCCGGAAAATAGAGAGACTGTGGCGGAAGAGTTTGCAAGCGTAAGCAAAACGTTCGAATCGTGCGGGATTCTTGGCGTTAGGACCCCCCGGTTTATTTAATAAATTTGCTGATTTTGTATAACCGCGTTAGCAATTTCAAATAGTGTAGTTGTTTTGCTTGATTTATGGGCGCAATTTCTCCGGCGAAAATTGTATTTTTAAGCGCGGACCGCGGACGGCGGCGAGGCGCTTCAAAATTTACATTTTAATTAAAGTTTTTACTGCCTCTATTAATTAACCTCAATTATAATTAAGATTGCTCTTAATTGCACAAAGCATAATCTGGGAGCGAAAAGTTAGTTAAAAATAATTATCTCGTCAGACACGTATTTGCAATCAAATCAACATTAAAAGGCATATGATTCAAATTTTATATAACAATTTTATTTTATGTTCTGAATATACACTTTTGGACAAAATTTGGGACCACCAAATAAAATTGAAATAACTTTTCCAATTTACAAGTTAGTTTTAATAGACTTTTCACATGTCATAAATTGACGTTTATTAAACACAATTCAAATAGTGTGCCATAAAACAATTAACAATAGCAAGGCATTCTCTGCTAGGAAACGAAAAGTCAACAAAAAAGCCTAATTGTTGACACCTTTTTAAGTCATTTAATTAATAAAGCGTGCTTTTTATTTCGATAATTAGTGAATTTGTTTGCATTAAGTTAATTAAATATGTCTAAACGCTATTGTAGTCCAGAAGAGGTATTCCAAATGATTATTCTTCTTCGTGAATGAAATTCAGAGAGAAAAGTTGCTGGAATTCTAAATAGCAACAAATCTGTGGTACAGAGAGTCGCAGCACGGTTCAGAAACACTGGTAGCTTCAAAAGAAGATGCGGACAAGGTGCCAAAAGAAAAACAACACGCAGAGAAGATCTCTTTAACGAACTTCAGAGTTCAAGAAAGCGGTTTGTAACATCTCGTGAATTAAAAAATGATCTTCGATTAGCCACTGGAAAAAAATTTCTACCAAAACAGTAAGAAGAAGACTAAAAGAAGTCAATTTATCTGCTAGAAAACCAGCAACAGGTCCTTTTCTTTTCTTATGTATTAATAGTAGTTACAGTAAGCGAAATTTATTCGATTACACACTGTACATCGCTTCCAAAATGTAACGTTCAAAGCCATTTCCCTACTTGTTTTGATGGCTTTGTAATAAATGATTTAAAAATTCATGAAGAGGACATTAATCTACACTCAACAGTCACACGCACTGAATTTTTTTAACTTTTTGAGCATCGTTATTCCGTTATTCAGTTCATGATTTCTGGTTGACCTATATTTCAGATATTAAATTGTCCGTTCATGTCATCACATATAATGTACCCCATAACTGTTACATAAGTATAAGCATTTTTCAATTGTTAAAGTTAAAAAAAAGCTTTACATAAGTATGATAATAAAAAACAAACAAGAAATGTTTTTAATGAAAATTCTGCGCATAGTTTAAAACATATTCGCTCATACTTCACGGATAAGCAGAAGGCGGAAGGAAAAGCGTGATTTATTTATGCAAGGACACAAAAGCTGGTGACGTTCATCACAAAGCGCTTTCATTGGTTTCTCATATCGAAGTGCGCCGTATAAAATTCTTTATTTTGTTTATATCCCCAACCTTCTCGAGACGTATTGTATGAATTTTATTAACATAAAATTTTCAGTGTTATTTTAGGATCAAATGCGCGAGTTATGCCGGCTGTATTTTCTCACTCTTTATGTATAATATATATTTTTTCGCCGTTCCGTAAACAGAAAAAAAAAACGAGGTATAAAGAAACGAAACCGCCAGCTCTCGGTATCTTCTACTTTATACGACGACGGCAGAATTTTGTTAAGGGAAAAATAAAGATTACTCTGAAAATTTTACTCGCACTGTTTTCCAAAAAGCTCGTATTTCACAGAGTCAATTTAAACATCATTTCTAGTGGAAAAGATTTTTTTTAATTGGTTAAATTACTGTCAAGAAAGCTGCCCCATCCCATTGCTTATACATATAAAATGATCAAAATGATTCTCATCTCTAATCTTTTTGAATTAGTCAGTTCTGTCGATAAATATCATAAATCAGTTAAATTGACAATTATTAAAATTTAATGAATCGAATTAACAAGCGATTAAAATGTATACACTTCCTCTATTGAATCTTATTTCCGATCTGGGCATGTAGTAAAAGGGGAATGGTAATATTCCATTCTTGAATGCAAAGCACAGTTTTGATTTAGGTTTCCAAACAAAATTGTTGAAGAAACTGCCTTGCACCAGTACTGTCGAGAGATTCCTTAGAACGAGAAGCGTGATGAAGGAGAAATCCATTGGAAGGCACAAACTGACCAACATGTCGTCGAACAAGTGGAAGAACTCGTTGCAGAAAATCAGCAGTCCTCAACACGTTGTATTTCTGCTCAAACGAATGTGTCCCACATGTGGTTTCCACGTGCATCCGTACAAAGTCTTTATATTCCAAGAAATCTTGCCGAGAGATCACAACAGTCGAATGCAGCATTGCAACTTTCTCTAAGAAAGCTTAAACAAGGACGACGTTTTTGATCTAAGTTTTTTCAAGGATGAAGGTTGGTTGCATTTTAAGTGGTTATATAAACAAACACCGAACATGATTTGTTATTAATCTCCACAATTTCCTTTACATCCTGTTAAGATAGGAATATGGTGAGTTGGATCCCGCCGTAGAATCATAGGGTCCATATTCTTTCAGAATACAGTCAATAGTCAACGTTAAAGGGATTCCATTTTAGAACAGGTGCAGCAAGATGGAGTAACAGCTCCTACTACTCGAAAAAATTTGGAATTTCTTAAAGAGTCTTTCCCTGACCGAATTGTAAACTAGGCCAGCAAGATCATCAGTTTTCACCCCGTTAGATTTATCTTTCTTAAAAATGAGGTCTACAAAGAAAGAACTAATAATTTCCAAGAACTGATGGCAAGGATCACATTAAGATGCAACGAGGTAACACCGGATATATTGCAGCACATTTTTCATAATATGAAACGTCCTGTACTTTTATGCATGCAGCAAAATGGTGGCGCTTTCAACACTTGCTGTGACTTACTTTCGTTGACTTTCTTTTCAATTTCAATTTGAACTTTGCATTTATATCATACCTTTGCAATAAATCACATTTTGAATTTTGATATATACTTTGAGAATAGGGTATTGCCTTCCTTATTTTCGTACATAAAGTACAGCTGCAATAATAACTTTAATGACTTACACTTTCTTTGAAGTGTAAGAAGCCTTTCAATTTAGCCACGAAACTTCAGAATTGATTTCAAACCGCAAGATAAGAACACCGATTGTCTAGACAGTTATATAACAGTTATAACTACTTGCAATTTGTGTGGGTGGGCAATGTGGGGGGCGATACAATACCAGTATTGCGATTACAACTAGTCACAAACAAACCTGAGCAGCAAGCACCGTATAAATTCGTAGTAAACTTTAAATTTGCAAATATATTTACGCGGTGAATTTATTGCACCGATTTTAACCGCAAAACTATTGAATGCACCGCACCGTAAATAAAGCCGTGCTTTGACAACTTCAAAGACAAACTGGATTACCGCAAAACCCAACGTCAGTTGAAATATAGGGTCGATTGTTTACATTATTAGAGGTGCATGTAACGACCCTGCGCTCGTTTGTCACTGAAAACAAAAGAGGCGGTAATAAGATTGAGTTTAGTGAGATCTACCTTTCGATCACTTTAGTGAAAACCAAGATCTGATCTTAAGGTCTCCACACACGCGTAAACATACTCGTCGACTTGTGCGACTTCTTAAACAACAAAATTTGTTTACAAGGCGTATACATCGATTCATTAAAATTCTATGTGCAAGTCTGAAAATACATACATACTAGATCATATCTACGTGTCTATATCGAAGTTTACAATAATCAAAAGTGCCAGTGTATTATAGGAATTTGGAACGTGAGCTGAAAATATGTTAGAGTGCTGATGTTGTGAAAATTACACACACGTATCAGTAAGCACACATGAAAATCTGGACGAAATGCTAAAAAAACAAAAAACGAAAATTCATTTCATACACAACTTGTTTAAAAAAAAAAGGAAATAACACGCGTCGCGAATTTTATTTTATATTTTATACAGCGCAGCACAATAAGATAGTGTCAGGAACTGGCGCTGTAAACTTGTATCCTTTAGTAAAATATGCGGAGATGTTGCAAGCTATTTTATAATCCTGAACACACAGTACCGGTAACAAGATCGTTTACGTATTTGAACAGTGCTATGAATTCTATCGAAAAACAGCGGAGTTAGACGTTTCTTTCGACGAGCGGGAATGGTTTAGCATAACAAGAGGAAACTAGGTGCTTTTATACGTGACGTATGAGAACAAACCACTCCGTGTAAGCTGCAGAGTAAACACCGCCTCGAAAGACAGATGCAACACAAATACTGGGCTTAACAGTGAATGACTACCGTGTACTGTGTGTCTCATACAATTGTAGGATGTTGACAGATGTGCATTCATTAAGCTGTTTATTATTACCGAATTACGCATATTACTTTTTTGAAGTGCGCATCTGAAAGTACATATAGGGCATTTATTTGCTTAATAAATGATATATTCTTTGAACAAACATACTAATGTTATATAAAAATTAAAAGAAATAGTGATGTATAGTTTTATCGAAATGGAAATGGAAATTTAGTTTAAGAAAATTGTGTTGGCGTCGCTTATTCTTATCGAGTATACACAGAGTAATTGAGAGCCCCTGGACAGCTCAAAGTTGCTCTTTTTTGGTTCAGGAAACCCACTTATGTAACAAGTCGCATATGTTGTAGAATAAAAAACGGGGTTGTATACGAACTTTAAAATATAGAGGTCCTTAATTACACAAGTCAAAATCTTTCGTATCCAAAACCCTATTTTTAAAATGGTGCACATTTGAAATCGTGACGCCTTCAAAACTCAAAATAGGCAACCAGTTTTACTTCTGTGATTTGATAACACGAAGTTATTACTGTTGGGTGCCCTTTCTAGACCGTTCCGGAGTCACGGTTTTAAATGGACACCGCATATACTACGAATACGCTCCATTAAAATAACCCTACTGTATGTTTTTAAAATTTATTTATTGGTTTATTGTAGAACATTCAACAGTGCCATCTGTTGACACTTGTTTTATTTTGTTTTTATGAGGGTGATTCACTGGTTATTGACGGCTTACATTGAGCACTGAGTTTCAACTGTATGGTCACAAAAGAACGACTTGCATTGTTATAAGAAATTCAATAGCGCCATCTTTTGAAATGTGCCGAAAGCTTTTTTGGTTTGTTTTAATTTATGATTCTACTAAATTCTTGATTGTTGTGCGTTTTGTTTTAATTTTTGTTTTGAATTTATACATTTAAAAAAAATTCACTTGTTTCCTTTGTTTTGTCACTTTTCCTTCCAGTCTTTTTTTTATTTTTTTTAAATTTATTATTTCGTATTTTTAATGTATGAAATTGTGTTGAAAAATCGACTGTCTTTTGTTTTTATTATTCTTTTTTAATTTTATTACTTTGAGTTTTTATTTTGGTTTTCTTTACTTTATCACAATTTTTTAAAATAGTTCTTTTTTAAAATTTTATTATAAAGTTGTAAACAACATGTGGAAGACATATAATTTCTTGTTTTGTCAATGTTAATTTCTCAATTGTTTCTTTGTTTTACATTATGAATGAATGATGCATCTATCAATCTAAATTCGATTATATTTTGTTGTTATTGCTTTTAAAACTTTATTATTTCATTTTTTGGTTTTTTCATCGTTCTTTTCATTATTTTTCTTTAAATATTAAAATATTTATTAATCTCTGAAATTATTTTGTAAAATCATATGCTTTCAATGTTTTTTAAATTTGATCATTTTTTTATATTTTTCTTGTTTTGTTTTCTTCATTTTGTCATCATTCTATTTCAGATCTCTTTTTCTGTCAAATTTATTACTGAATTACTAAATTGTGTTGTAAAATCAATTATTGATTTTTAATTGTATTATTTACTATTTTCATTTTCTTTGCTTTCTCATCGTCCTTTTCAATTTTTTAAAATTTATGAACCTTTTAAATCATGTTGTAAAATCGCTTGTCTTTTATTTTTAATGATTTTTTTAAAAATTTGATTATTTTTGACTTTTATTATTTTGTATTCTTAGTTTGTCGCCATTTTTTCAAGTCGTTTTTTCTCTTAAATTTATTATTAATCTACTAAATTGTGCTATAAAATCGATTGTTTTTTGTTTTAATTTTTTTAAATTATATCATTTCGCATTTAAAAGAATTCTATTAACATTTTTTTTGCTTTCTCTTCGTTCTTGTTCGTTTAAAAAAAATATTCTATTAAATTCTATTGTAAAATCGATTGTCATTTATTTTTATTTGTTTTAATTTGATTATTTTTGAATTTTTATTATTTTGTTTTTTTAGTTTTTTCACTATTCTTTTCTAATTGTTCATTCTTTTAAATTTACTGTTAACCTTCTGAATTGTGCTGAAAAATCGATTGTCTTTTGTTTTTAGTTTTTTTTGCATTTTGAATATTTAGGAATTTTATTATTTTATTTCCTTTGTTTTGTCTTTCGTTTAATTTGCTTTAGTTTTTCATCGTTTTTTTTTTATTTTTGCCACCATTCTTTTCACATCGTTTTTTTTTTTTTCATTTAAAAACTGAAATGTGCTGTAAAATCGATTGTCTTTTGTTTTCATTTTTCAATTTCATCATTTCACATTTAAAAAAATTCATTAATACATTTTCTTTGCCTTCTCATCGTCCTTGTTCTTTAAAAAAAATATTGTATTAAATTATATTGTAAAATCGATTGTCATTTGCTTTTATTTATTTTAATTCGATTATTTTTGAATTTTTATTATTTTGTTTTCTTTGTTCTTTTTCCCTATTCTTTTCTAATTGTTCGGTCTTTTAAATTTATTATTAACCTACTGAATTGTGCTGAAAAATCGATTGTCTTTTGTTTTCAGTTTTTAGCATTCTGAATATTTTTTATTTTCATTATTTTGTTACCTTTATTTTCTCTATCATTTCATTTGCTTTGCTTTCTCATCGTTCTTTTTTTTTTTTAAAGAATTATTAATCTATTAAATTATATTTTAAAATCGATTGCCTTATGTTGTCATTATTTTTTAAATTTGATATTTTTGAATATTTATTATATTGCTTTCTTTCGTCTGTTACCATTTTTTTCACAATTTTTTTTTTCTTTTAAATTTATTATTAATCTACTGAATTGTACTGTAAAATCGATAGTCTTTTGTTTTTCTTTTTTAATTTTTAGTACGTCATTTTCTTTGCTTTCTCATCGTTCTTTTTTTGAAAATTTATTTATCTCTTGAGTCATGTTGTAAAATCAATTATCTTTTGGTTTCATGTTTCTATTTTTTTAATTTGATCATTTCTTAATTTTTATTACATACCTACCTTGCTTTTTTGTTTTGTCACTATTCTTTTCAAATCGTTTTTTTTTAGCTCTTTATTACACTGTAAAATCGAGCGTCTTTTGTTTCCGTTTTCTTTAACTCTATACATATTTAATGATTTTTACGTTTCTCTTTAAATTTATATCTAAATCTAGGGATTTTCTATGTTGGAAGGTAATTTCGGCTTCTTACGTGTGGGTAACACTGTTTGTCGATCAAAATTTGACTTTTAACGTATTAAAGTTATAAGCAACTTTTCCCTATTTTGAGAGCAACTTTTTTTGGAAGTAGCAGATTCTGAGCCTTTTGGCGATTGAAAACTTGCATTTTTTTAAATGTATTTGATTTATTATTTATTTTATTTTTCATGTTACTGTTGTGATGCCTATATTATTATAATTATAATATTTTATGTTCGGCGTCAAATCATTTTCATAATTTATATAAAGACTCAATATCTATGGCGACGAGAAGTGATGATACTATTAAAAAAAACATAACCTCTATTATAAGTAGACCTCGATCATTGGTCCTCGTATTGCGTAACCATGGTAACGGTCCCAAATGTCCGAAGTCTGATTATAGGACACAAAATATCGATAAAACAGAAAACGATAATCGATTATCACGCTTACCAATGCCACCTCTTAAATTTCATTTTAATTGCAATCTAGAAAATAATTTTTTGATCGTATTGTAATATTATCAATAACAACGCAGACGAAGAATTAGCAAGGACCAAGGGATTCAAATACATTTTCATCTTACTAAGGAAAAACGGTTAATATTAGAAAGTTTCTTAAAATACAGTCCGTTCAGAAGCATTTTTTTTTCTGTATACATGATTGAACGCGAACAAAGAAATTAATTTGAAATTGTTTAAAGTCCAATAATTCTTAATCTTTTCACTTCTAAAAATGTATGATTAATTAATTAAAATTATACTTTCTCATAACTAAAATTTCTTGCGAGCAGTAATATAAAATGTCATTCAGAATTTTATGACATTTTAATTAACATACCATCATAAAAATTAAATGATTAAGTGTCTACTCGAAAATTTCAATGAAAAGGTTACTACAGGAACACTTCATTATTTTTATTATCCTCGTGAAATACGCAAAGCGGGTGAGTGTGTTTTTCTGTATTTTCATAGCAATTTTGAAGGTGCTAGTTAAGGGCGCAATAAAGTTACGCGGAAGGCAACTTGAGTCTACTCAATATTCATGGTCCGTACTTAATGATATTCTAATTACCCGGTAAATTAATGGGTTTAGCGCAGTCATATTTTACAGGCAGTGTTAACTATCGCGCACCAGGGAATAGTTTAAGGTTTTTCTCCTCTCACGGCTTATGTATTATGAATGGGCTCGCGCTCTTAAACTTATAATCAAAAATTGCATAAAATTTAATGAGTAGCCTAGCTCTTGTGGTAAAAGTTAAATTTACGTTTGCATGTATTATACCGTATTAAATGCGTGATTTACATACATTTTGTGTTATGTAACATATATGCTAAGAGAGGACACTTTCAAGAAGCTTAATATTTGCGGTAGGTAAATTCACTATTGAAAAAGGTTCAAAAACTAATTTAATTTAATCAAACTAATGCTCGTTTAAAGTGCAAATGAACTTGATCACTCACTAATTTAAATCCTTATTACTCTAATGCTACCCTCGTTAAAGTTTGCATGATGTATAAATAAAGCCCTGTTTATTTGTAATTATATTTAATCCTACTGCAATATTGTTTCGGCGAATCAAGCTAAATGTAATGAACTTTCTAATGCAGTAATACAAACAGATCCCATCCAAACCTAATTCAATAATAGATTCATGCTAAGTTTTAATTACATTTTAATGGAATTACAATATTTTGAGTTAAGTATTCCCAAGGGCCTGTCTCTGTACACTTGTGGAGTGCATTGCGACTGTCACAGACGAGTTCGAAAATTATATCATCTACTGGAACGTAGTTATTACTCAGAAATATGGTAATTTAACTTACGTAGAGAAATTTGTCGCATTGGTTTTGTGTTATTAAATAGTTTGTATAATTAGTTTTTTTTAATAACATTCTAAATTAAAAATGTTTTTTGCAAGACAGGAAGTAAGCATCAAATGAGGATATACGTTAAGCCTTGTTCTGGTTAATATCATACCGAACGAAGTAACAAAGAAATACAAAAGCAATTTTAGCTGAAAATGAGTAAGACTAAATACATTAAATAAAGAATCCATGAAACCAAAAATGAAGAGGTGTTTTTATTTTTATTATAAGTCAGAGAACACCTGCAAATTTATTCAGTACCAACGGTGAGCCGATCGAATTGAAACGATTGATCCCTTCAGCGTTATCAGGGCGATATCTATTTGTCTAAAGTACAAAAGGTCCATTGAAGGGCATCGAATTGTTACAAGTGAATTATGCTGAACCAATGGCTGGTATGATTTGATGCCTTGTATGTTGTGATTTACGGCATTAAGCATAATTAGTTAACGCATGTTCGTGACTACATCAATTGATCTCTCTACATAACTTTATCACGTTCGTTAAATTACAACTCACAAGTGCGGTATTATCATCGGAATACACGGCAATATGCATATTACTATATAATTAGTCACTACGTGTTTTACATAAGAGATAGAAAACATGCGAACAGTTTACCAGAAGACCACCAGTTTACATATATAAAAGTTATCAAGCGAGATAATATCCGACCATATCAGATTTCTTTTTTTTATTACAAAAAGTTTTCCCAACTAGCGTGCATTTTTTTGCATGTTCGCGTATGTTCCTTACTTGATCAGTAAACGCCAAATTGACATTTAACCCTGATATAATGTCAACAGAAAATCATAACCAATAATTACGATTTATTACGTATTTGAAACCAACAGATGTTGAAAATGGCCCCCGTCTTCTTCGAGGCATTTTCTAACTCTTCTGCAACATCCACTAATAATATTTTGCAAAATGTGGGGCGAATTGTTTATTTCATCACACTTGTTGATGACTCTTTGGATATGTTCCTGTAAATCATTCACGAGGTTTTAAAAATGGAATTTTTCAAGTAGGACCAAACAAAGAAATCCAAAGGAGTTAGATCGTTCGTTCGCGGAGGCCATGTGTTTGCCACATTTCTGCTAATTATTCGATCTTCAAAAAATTCTTGAAGGAAATTTAAAGTACCTCTAGAGCATAGACAGTTGCACCATCCTGTAGGAAATAATTGCAACTCGTCATCATGCAGTCGATTAACAAATGGATGCAAAATCTCTTCCCGATGTCTGGAGTGCTGTTAGTGTGCCATTAAAAAAATATTGGACCTATCAATCTTCTCCGACTTAAACCTATCCAAACACCATTTTTTTGTGGATGGAGTGGGGCTGCAATGAAGATATGAGGGTTTTCTGTACTCCAGATCCTCATATTTTGGGAATTAATGTATCCTGTTAAATGGAACCAGGCCTCATCGGAAAAGAAAGTTTTGTCCAACAAATCGTCATTGTCAATATTGTTTAAAATCCAATGACAATATCTTCGCCTTGGTTCAAAATCTACTGGAAGCAATTCATGCAAGGCAGTCAGACGATAAGGGAACATTTGCAAGTCCTTTTTTAGAATAGTCCTGCTGGCCCCGACAGAAAGATCAACTTGTTGTGACAGGTGACGGATGGAAGTGCGAGGTACATCAGTCAAAATTTGTCTCACATTGTCAATTACCTCTTCAGTTCTTACTATAGGCTTACCTGATATCTGTTTTCTAGCCACACTGCCAGTTTCTCAAAATAGTCCTACAGAGTACTGAAGTTGATTAATCCTTTCTATCCCACGTCTATATACGGTAAGCGAGAAAATGTCATCAGGCTCGCTGCCGTATATATACGTTCACGGTTAAAAATGTTCCAGACCGTCAGCCGTTTATATGCAACTTTCTATTAATTTTGACGATGTCTTTAAACCAATCGACGTATTTTTATAACTTCATTACGCATTAGGTCCCAATGCCGTTTATTGAAATGGCAGTAGACCCAACCAGCGTATTCATATGCCACTGACTATTTATTTGATATTCGGGAATTGTCGGCATAAAACGCAGTTTTTATCATGTTTTGGCATTACATTTGCTAATTGTTGGTGTTAGTGTTTCCCTGTAACGTCTTTTGATGCACAAAAATGACTTCGCGAGAAAGAAAACAAAATAGGGAGGGAAGCAACTTATGCGGTCTTACAGAAGAAGAATACGACAAAATATGTATGAAGATGTTTACGTAGATAGTGACAGCGAATATATGCCAGATTCAGATTGCGACGAAAGTTCTGAAGAAGAAGAATTTGTTCGTGAACTTGTTTCTGGAGAAATTAGTGATAATGAAGATGAAGGTGAAGGTGACAATAACAATGTTGTTTCGAAAAGTTTGCTTTAAAAGCAGACTTTTTTGTCAGATGGAATAAGCATAAATTCACACCTATTGTACATGACTTTGATGACTCAAATTCTGGCGCTAATTTAGAAAAAGTAGGAGAAGCTTTTGAAGAGCTGGATTACTTGCTTCTTTTCATAAATTCACAAAAAGTCAATCTTATTGTGATAGAAACTAACAAATACGCTCTAGAACAGATTCGTTTGAATTCAAAGATCAAATGGATCCTATTGCTGCTGAAGAGTTTTACTAATTCCTTGCTGTTCTATTACTCACAATAATCTAAGAGATAATTGGTCAGTAGATGAACTACTCTACACACCAATATTTGGAAAATCGAAATCGCTTTCAAGCGATTCATATTTCCAGGTAAGGGGTATTTTTGAAGGTATAAAGGCAGCATTTGCAGAAAACTTTACACCGTTTCAAAACGTTGTTATCGACGAAAGTTTAGTTCTTTTCAAAAGCCAGTTCCTATTATGCGATATTTTAGATTTTATTGTCTATGTTGGTAAGAAGACGGAAATTCAATCTTATGAAGATCTTGACGTATAAGGATTCGTTGTGGCAAGTCTTATGCAGCCACTCCCTCTTCACCGATAATTAGTACACGTTTCCTAGTTTGTCTTCTTTTCTATTTCAACGCAAGACAAATTCTTGTGGTACTGTAAGAGCTAACAGGAAACACATGCTAGATTTATCAGGGAAGCTGCAGCGGGGTGAAATTTCATCAGTGGCAAGTAAATATATCTTAGTTTTAAAATGGAAAGACCGCAAGGATGTTTTTATGATAACGACTATACATGAAGATGAAATTGTGAAGCTGGACAAGAAAGAAAAACCAATGCACCTATAAAAAAAAACCCAAATGTGTGATCGAATATAATAATCATATGGGAGCAGTTGATAGAACAGACATGATGTTGAGTTTCACAGTGTGCGTCAGAAAAACCATTAAGTGGTATAAAAAACTTTTTTTTCCATATTTTTGATTTGTGCTTTCTAAATGCCCATGCACTTTACTTAACTCGAAACCCAGTAAAAAAAAACCTTTGGCTGATTTTCAACTAAAAGTAATTCGTCAGATTCTTCAAAGGTATGCGATTGTCGCAGCTAAAAAACGGGATTCTTTGACGTATTTTCGAAATACGAAGCGTCTCATTTTTTTGCCGCAAGTGTATGTTTATTGTCCGTATTTGATTCATGCTGCAATTATTTCAGATATAATTCAAGAAAAGCTGCACCATTGCATCATAATCCTGGACGCCTAACAAGAAGGTATTATCCGGACATTGTTCCCGACAAGAAAGTAAAAATATGTAGGTTCTGTTCACGATCTAGAGCTCAAGGTAAGAAAAAAAGAAGCGAATCAAGATATATGTGTTTCGAGTGCAATGTTGGTCTCTGTATACATCCTTGTTTCGCCATTTATCATATAGTGGATAACTATTAATGTACTTTATATTTATATATTATACGCCACTGATTTTTTGGGCGTGTCGAAAGTAGGATTCAACTATAGAAGATTTTTCTTCCAATGTGAAAACCATTAGAAAATCAAATGAATAAAACATTTTTTTTAAGTTATGTTTGCTTACTTGTCTGTTTAGGGCACGGATCAAGTAAGGAACATACCTGAACATATGAAAAAATGAGGGCAATGTTTAACACCCGTACAGTAAACGTATTATCCTTAATTCGTTATTCAAAAAGTGGGAAATAAGTGACATTAAATAGTAAAATATTCTATCTGCATTGATGGAAGTCGACACCGAATTTAATCCAAAAAAGTAAAAATGATATCTTCAAGGTGTTAATTCACACTTTTCGTCTATTGGTAAATTTTGATGTATGAGGGAAGGGATTGATTGACATTCTCGTTACAAGTTATGACAAGTCTATGCCTACCAACTGCCGATGAACGCTTGCTTTAGAATGGAACCGTCATTTTATTTGCGCGTTAAATATAATAGCAACAAAAAGTGGGTAAAAAATAGTGACACAATAACATAATGCTTTATTTACGGAGGAATACTGGCAAGGTCTTACGAACAGCTTTATTCCACTTCCTCCAGATAAGATTAATATGCTAGTACAATAAGGAATTCAATTATTTCCACACAAACGAACAAGAGATAAAGGATACAGTATTAAAAAAAAGTGCATTCCTCTCTTTGGAGGAATTATAGGATAAGTTAAGATACAAGTGGTGCTTCAACGGTTAATTTTTTTCATTTTCTGGATAATACTAACTCCTTTAAGGATGGATAGAAATGCTTGACACTTTCTGGGTTATACTAATTCCTTTGGGGATACAAACTGCCACCTCAGAAGTTAAGTCTTTCTCTTTTCCTGAATAATATTATATTATTAACTTATATATATTATATATTAAAGCAAAAGTGTTAGAATTAACTCCAGATTTTTATGTGTGTGCTATGGATTGAAGACTTATGATCTAAAAACTATAGTATACTTAAAGAGCAATGAAGGAAAATTGAAATTTATAAAAGCCTGTAAGTATATGAAATATGAAACTTAAATTATTTCAGGAATAAATTTATTTATGATATTTTTTACGTAGGTTGCTAGTAATGATTGCTTGCATGTCCTAAATATACGAAAAGTAATCTTTGCGTTTAATTTCAACATGCGTGTTGATCCTTAATCAACTCCTGCCTTAAATACAGTATTTACGACACGCTCGTTCAATCTGATGGTCAACACATACTTATGTATTCAGACCAGAAAGTAAACAAATATAGAGATTTCTTTTCTGTACGGAGATTTGGCATTTACTAACAGTAGATGTATAAAAAGAAAATAATTAATTTTACATACTGGATGATATAGTGTATAAGGAAAACACTTGTAGCTTAATTTCAGGTAATATACGTGTTTATTTCGGTCGCGTTTACCAATAACTTTTACACTAACTGTAGCAACTACACAGGGTTCGAAGATACGAGTTTAGTTATATACAGTTATGGCGTACTTTGCGGCAACTCGGAGTAACGTAGTCCGCGCTGAAGGTATATGAAAGCGGTCAGCATCCCGCTCACGTTCCGTTATTTGTCAATGTTGTACAAGGAGGAAGATTGGACTCATTATTTCTGCCATGCTATTTGTTTTTGTTGTATCGCGTTCTTGATTGCGAATAACTCAACGCGAAATAAGGAGTAAATATAAAGAATTACAAGTGCTGCGCGGCGCTATAAAAGGGAATTGCACAAATGTTGGGAGAAGTTTATTTTCTAGCTTGTACGGTCCTTACATGGGGGACAATCACATAAAGTGACGTTTTAAAATTCCTTCCTTGTCTTCATTTATTAAGAAAGAAAGTCTTGCTACATTAAAAAAAACTATTTTAAAACAATGTACACATGTAAAAAATTAATCGGTGGTACAATGTGGATAATGTTTACCTGAAAAGTTGTAATGCTTAAGAAATTTAGTGTTGTTGATATCTTTTCCTTATTAAAATGCGTCTAAAAATCAGTGTTAAAGAAAAATTGAAATTTTACTGCAACAGGGGTGAGTTCAACTCCTGTTTAATATCGTACAGTAAACATATTATCCATAATTCGTTAATTCAATAAGTTATAGGAGATAAGCTACACAAATAGTAAAATATTCTATCTACATTAGTGAAAGCAAAAAGTATTTGCCTTTCGTCTATTGATAAATTCTAATGTGAGAGGGAAGAGATTGATTGACGTTCTCGTTAAAAGTTATGACTAGTATATGCCTATCAACTGCGGTGAATGCTTGCTTTAGAATGGAAATAGTGTATAATAACAAATGATAGCATAGATGGTGTAAGCGAATATTTGCGAGGCTTTATGATATTATGCCGGAGTCCGCTAGTTTGAGGCAGGTCAGTTTTTCATTTTTTAATAAAATCATTGAGACTTGGTAAATCAATTTCTGGTATAACGAGGAATTTTATTTAAAGACAGACGTTCAGAAACACTCTGTATAGAATAGTGTTCTAGTTGTATCTATAATACTTACAAAAAGCATACATTTAGAACATGTTTCGCAGACATCGCTTTCTGTCAAAGTGAAGTTAAAATCGCTCTTTAGGACACAAATTCGGTCGCCACACAATCCTCGAAAAATTGATGATATCTCGACTACAATATGGGATAACCTATTGATTACGACCAATGTCTTCAGAGCGCAGACAATTGAAACTTTCTTTTAATACTTTTTCTGCTTGTGAAATGATCCGAAAAAGCTGCGCATTGAATAAAGGGGAACAGTGTGTATGAAAAATGCGTCCAGATATTGCGGAGGGCCGCGGCGAAAGCTCGCGCGCGAGAGAGACGGGAAAAAAGATGTGTAGCGCGAGCTTGTAAGACAAGCGCCGGACAATAGGCCTCCTTTCAAAGGACACGGCAGCCGCAATTACGTCCAGAATAATCAAAGTCTACATCCCGTAATAGGACCAGGACTGGGATTGTTCCCTCTATAACATTCCAAGGTTAAAACTGGCAGATTTCAGAGATGAAAGGATTCCCCATTAATATTTTATCCAGGGAAAGATGAAAAAGGAATCTCGTCGTTTAATAAGTTTGAGAGCAACGAACTTACTGTTTTATCAAATTATGCTTGCGCAAACATCTTTACATTTCAAATAAATGATAAACCTACGAAAGCCAGAGCGAAACGTAGATATTTCAATTAATAAATAAACTTTTTTTAATTTTTGGAGCAGTTTTTTTTGACGTTTAACGAAAAAAAATTAGAACTACAAAAAGCAGGAATACGAACTCGGCATGTAGTGTAGTTAAAACCCGATTCGTTTTATACAATAAGTTTTGGAATCGCTTCACATTGGAAACGTGACATGATTAACCCAATTAAAATTGCGGTCGATAATTTTGAGCGGTATTTCATTCGAAATCGACAATCTCATTAACTTGTGCCGTCCGGACTTAATTAAAAACTTAACAATGCCTCCCCTCCTGAAATGCAGCAGCACTATTTTCAGCGATCTCGATTCCCGGGATATTTCATATTTGAGGTTTGCACGGGCGAGCGAATTTTTATGCTTGAAACTATTTTCGATTTATTCACTCCTACGTTTCCCATTTATGCATTGTCACCCCTCACCACAGTAATATCGAAAATTCTTCGATAAATTTCTGTGAATGTAACGTGTAAATAATGAAAGGGTTTCAAAAGCTTTTACCTATACACATTCCTCAAAAAAAAAAAACTTTAATGCAGTGTTAGCTTTTATGAAGAGGACGTGTACGCGTTTATATTTTCTTGTTGAATGTGATTTTCTCGGACTACGCGCTGTTTGCGAAATGCCTGCTTGTTTATTATAATGCTGTATCTTTGTGCTTCGCTAATTAACTAATAAATTGGAACAACGTGCAATTACTTTAGCTCCACAAAACAAACTCCCTGAAACACCTGTCCGTTACATCTGGAACGTGTGCTTCCATAATTGGATGTATTCCGTAGAATTCTAAGCAAATTTTGATTAGTTTTTTTTTTTATATATATTAACAGTTCTTTAACGTGCCTTTTACTTTTACGTTGGCGTTAACATTACGTTTACTCTAGCAATTTACACAGAGAAAAAAACAATATATATACCGGGTGTGGCACATCATTGAATTTAGAAAA
Source organism: Serrognathus titanus (assembly GCA_039766575.1). Classification (NCBI taxonomy): domain Eukaryota; kingdom Metazoa; phylum Arthropoda; class Insecta; order Coleoptera; family Lucanidae; genus Serrognathus; species Serrognathus titanus. The sequence continues at coordinate 7,431,683 of CM077911.1, forward strand.
AGTAGCTGTACCAGATACAATAATAAAAAATGTACAGAGCCGTTTAAAAAATAAAAATTGATAGTCGTTTGACCATGAAGGTAACTAAAAAAATAATAATTAATTGACCACATTTTATAGTGCTTTTAGTCTCATTTTATTTGCCTTTTTGTTTTTTAAATTAGTCTATAAATAAAGAAGTTATGGCTCGGAGCGTTTTTTATAGGACACCCGGTATATAGTAAAAGATAGTAAATTTTTACTCAATTACACTATATTCTTTTTGATATTATGTATGCAAATTGAACATTTCGTGTTAACAATCGCTCAAATTGTGTTACTGGTTCCATATATTGTAAGAAAAGTTTACAGTTAATGGTGTAATTCTGTACACGTCTCTAAGGAAGGAGATCCAAGCCGAGGACTCGGAGACGCTGAAAATGAATTTTGACTTTTAATCGAGCAATAAAGATGTGGGTTCATTAATTATAAATAAAAAGGCGTTAGTCGAACATAAACAAGTCTATTCTTGTTTATTCACAGAGTCACGTACACTACCTAATCATCATTCGCATTAAACGACCAATAAGAAGACGCAAATAATCACGTGATTATACTCTGTTCACGATCTTTTTGCATTAAGAGTAGGCCGTGTTAAGGTGACATTTTTGTTCCTACCACAAAAAATATACTTCTCAGAAATTTGATTGACGTTCGTTTTTAATTTTGTGGTTACGTTTTTGCAACTGTCGCTACCAATGTTGCCAGTTTAATTGTGCTGTACAAAGTATTCCATGAAAACGAGAAATATCGTCTCGAACAAACGTTAATGATTAATTATTTTTTTCATCGAGAAAGTTTGGGGTGAGGTGGTTGTTTGGCTCTAGATATAATAAACAATATTGACAGAATGTTTGTTTTTTATAGAATCTTGTGCACAGTGGTGTGGCTAAATGGATCTTGCTACTTGAGCGGGTGGAGAGGTGTATCGGCTTGTGCAACTCGTGAGGATGGCTTGTTCAGCAAGGAGTTTTTTTCGAACTTGTTCAGACCGGAGAACTGTCGTTCTCAGACTCTGGATGATCTTATTACAGAACTCGCGCCCATTTTCGTTTCGCTGTCGCAAAAGGGGTGAATACTGTATGGCCGGGATGAATTCTGTAGGGGATTCGAGTTTGGTTCCTGGCAATGGTGTAGAGGTGCGCTGCAGGTGCCGCAAAAGCATTATACGAACGGGTATTTAAATAACAGGATCTTCTTGCTATTACCGTGTCTCAGAACCTTTTCCATGGCCACATTTATGTAAAATATCTTATCATTTTTCCCGAAATGACCATAAGCTAGATCTCATTTAAAGTTCTGTCTACTTTCACTACCTCCTCCAATACGCACACCATCAGATTCTTCTTCTAACACTAGAATTCTGCAAATCTGCTTATATTTGTGCATATTCGTGGCTATTAGTTTTGACTGCTAAAAGGATCGTCGCAGTCTATTTATAAGTTTTACAGATATAGATGCGTTTTCTACACTATAAAATTTTGACGCCAAATTAAATGTTCCCTAATTCCCTTCCATTGATTCCATGGAAGAATCTGATTCATCATCAATTTTTGATTCTGAATCAGATTCTCCTAATGTAATAATGAAAGGAGGAATATTTTCAAACGAAAAATTTCCCATATGTTTCGCCCAGTCTTCCGAAATTAATTTTTCACAAAAATTTTGCCACATGTCGCGGGTACATTTTGAAAGAGTCTCACGCCATAAATTTGCAACCCTATCTTTTGATACTAGTTGCGAATTTATGTGCTTATTGAAAAGCCTTTGCACTGCCCCCATGCAATCTCAATGGGATTGTATTGACAATGGTATGGAGGCAATCTAAGAACTTCATAGCCGTGTTCCTTCAAAATTACGTCAGTCCCGTATCGTTTTGTTGTTCCGTCTATTCTAAAAGGCTTAATTAATTCCCATAATTGTTTTTTTTTTTGTAATTTTGCCCTCAATTTCGACATTGTGTTTAACCAACCACTCCTGCATTTGACTTTTTTTACAGGAAAATGTGGGTGGTTTGTCCAACTGCACCGAGTGATACGGTGCATTGTCCATCACTATCACACACTTTCGTTGCAACTTGCCTAGTGCAGAAATAAGCTGATTAACCACCCAATTTTGAAAAGTTTCTGCATTCATATTTTTATGGTAGTTTCTGTCATTGTTCGTCGAGTCAAGTAACAAGTCACATCCTTCCAAAAAACCAAATTTTGTTCCCGAATGCAAAATTGTAAAACATTTCCCTTCACTGTTAATAATTTAATCATATTCCAATTGTAGAAACCTTTTCATTGCGTTTCTATTATAGTCTTTTTACACAATGTGTAGAACATCAAAATGTGAAAATAAAATCTTCAAAGTTTGCTGTAGTAAATGTTTACATAAGATGTATAGAATTTTATACAACAAAGTGTTGAAACCTTATCTTCACACTTAGGAGAATTTATTGTATAGATTTTGATCAATAACACAATTATTGATATGTTATTATTTTCGTCATGTAAATGTTACTTATACTCGTTGCTTTGTTACCTGATGTATGTATCGCAATCGTAAAAGTATTACTCTTTTTTGAAATAACTATAAAATATGCATTTTTATGTTTTAGAATGTATATATTTCGTCCGTTTTATGATAACATAAACTCGAGACAAAACGTGGATATTCGTAATCCAGGTTTTGAATAATTTCGTAGTGTAACAACCGTATTGTCAAGATCATGCGCTGCACGTGTGCACCAACCAATAAAAACAAAACAGAATTAAAAGCAGGGGATGTACAAATAAAAATTCTGATATATTCCTAGCGCGGCACATAAATTAGAGATCGCACACGCGATATTTCCTTTGGAGTCGGAAACAAATCATTAAATCCAGCAATTATTCACAGTATCTCCAGAACACTTCGGTATTTTGCATGTAAAAAGTGAAGTACACCGCATTGATATGTGGTGTGGTTCTGGGGTTTAACAACCAAGTTCATCCCCGAACGTTGTTTCATTTGAAATTTATCGCTGCGTCACATTTTAGAAGTTTTTCAGATAAAAGTATTTCGTTGGGGACGTATGTGCTCGTATGATAAGCAGTTACGAGTTATGTTTAAAAGCAGCACGATTAAAATGAAAATAATATACAGGATTAAATAAATTAAAATACTTTGACGTCATTTGGGCTGAGTTTCTATCAAATTGTTTATACCTGAGATCGTATTTTACGAAGTCTAAATTTAAAGGTTTAAATTTCTCTGGAAAATTGGGAATTCATTTAATTAGTTAGGAGTAACCGTGCCGCAGTTATGAAACGTGATCAAATTTCATCAGATTTAATATTAGATAATAACGGCGAACAGCAACATCTGAAGAGATAACAATGAATTAGGAGGCGAAATGAATTGTGAAATTGTAGAACGACGTGCCTTGTTTACACCGTCGCTAAGTGCGCGATTCGGAACGTGATTATGGCAACATTTATAAAGCAAATATCGCACACTCCAATCGAAAGGCAAATATCTCTGGCAACCTCAATTTAACCCTGCTAAGTCAATTAGGGTCTGTTTAATCAGACTGTACTTGCTCGTTTGCACTGCACTTTTATAATGACCGTTAACTGCATAATAAATATTCGGGAATTACCAACTTTACGGTGGCACTGGTTAGGGGGTAAGGCATAATTGTGTGAACACATTCAGCTTATTAGGAGTAAATACACTAGCTTCTAGGACAATTAATTTTCTGCTAGTTTACATACGTACATGCAGTACCGTAACCAACTATTATTCAATATTACGTACCAACGGATTTATTTCTAAGATATAACCGGAATGAATTGTATGGGAGCTACGAGAACACACAATCATGCAAACTGTTGAGATTTGCACCTTTTCACATTCAGATATGCAATTGCTTATTATTTCTTACAAACCCGCAAATGTCTTTGCATCACGTAAGTAACCCCAAAGGAATTCTGCTTAGTTTGAAGTCTGCTCTTCGTATACACGGGATCATAAAAAATGAAATATTTGACAGTCCAGCGCGATACAAAAATATGAAAGATATTATTAAAGTACGTCGATGCAGAAATAATATTATTGAGGGTGACCGTCTTCAGAAAATAAATAGTTATTTGACTCTACGTACATACATAAGAAAAAGTTGTCATAAAAGTAGATTAAAAAATGCTCAATAGAATTAAGAGAGTCCCTTCCGACGTACCTAAAAGTACATCATAAAACATTATCTGAAATCGATGCAAGTTTGCAACCACCGTCTTTAAGTATTAATTAAACTGCATGTTTGAACAAGATTCAGGTTAAGTTCACAACAACTCATTAATTATTGTGAACTGCAGTTCGATAAGCAATGGATGAATAGCTGATGAACTTGAAGGTAGACTACACAATACGTGTTTGAGATCAAGAGAAAAGTGTTATACAGTTATTAAATTCCCCTGAATACTTATACAGGATGACAACTCGACAAAATGGAACCACTAAAAAAGGCGATGCCTGAGAGTATAGGAAAAATGTTAAAAAATGTTTTCTACTTTAGTTTTCGAGAAATAGTTATTCAAAAATTAGCTCCAAAACGACACTATGTATGAAATACGAAGCCACGTCTTATAAATGCGGCAGTATAATAGGAATTTTTTTTTATTGACCACCCCCTTGACACAGATCTCAATTCGTTTTATTACACGTTTCACAGCTGGGAACTGAAATCTGAGTTGTTTCTTTCACGAGACCTAGTTATTAGTTATTTCTAAAATAACTGGATTGCGTATGAAATTTAAAGAAGCGATGTTAACCACTAAAACTAGTGGTTTCATTTTGTCGAGTTAATTAAGAGTCGTGCTCAGAGGCAACCCCAGCATATAAATTAATTTGAATGCTAAAAAAATCTTTAAATTTCACCAAGTGAAATATTAAATTTCATCGATGTCGATAAATAAACACCCCTCTGTGAAACGTGTAGGGCTTCGCGGCAGAAAAATAATAACAATAACCTCCTCGTTCGAGAACTTGCGAAATAAATATCGCTATACCTACATTAAACATGCTCCTGTTTATCGGTCAAATTTATAGTATGGGACTGAATGGAATGAAGCCTGTTATTTATTGCCGCCTAACACGATACTTAAGTCACGTCAGCGATTTTTGCAAGGCCTTCCTCTCGTACTTTTTCAAAATTACCCTTACGTACTACGTGTAAGTATTTCGTCTGGTTCTAGTCTGGTTTATCTTGGGCATATTTCACACACGTTCGCTAAATTAACAGTGGAATTGCACGATAGCCAGGTTTTATTCTGTGCTTGCTTGTTCATTCTTTGCTATAAATATCCAACTGGGTTTGATTGCGTTGAATTCTTTGCCTTGTATTAATTGCACCTGCTTTAGATTAAATTCTGAGATAGTTTTTAACAACAGTACATGCGATTAGTTACGGAGAATAAGCTATGTATGTGTATTTATTTATTTTTTGTGTGTGTAATATACAGGGTGCAATCGATTGAGTTCCGTAAAATAAATAAATAATAAAAAGCTTAAACCTACGTTAAACTGCTATAAGAAATAACAATTGTACATAACTGCACTTTTATTTAAAAAAAATTCTTACATTCTGAATATTTATGTACTTATGTGCAAGACAAATTTAATTTAGCGGATTGTACAGAAGAAACAAAAAAGTGCTTTAAAAAGCGTTTAACATCATTTAAATCAAATTATCAAAGTAAATGGAAGTTCTGCAGAAGAATGAAACCTAGATTTGAAGAACGTTATGAAAGTTGGTTGGACAAGGAAATTAGATTTTCGGTTATGATACACAAGTCTGTAGCATCACAAACTGAAGCTCTTCCTTCTACGTCATCGGTAGGAAGACCTAAAAAAAGTTTTGAAGAAAGTTCTACGAAATCTAAACGAAGATATGTACAGAAATTGACAAAGGAACATACGCTAGGAGAACTTTGTGAAGCAACCAAAATTTCTTTAAGACTTATGGGTAAAAAAAATGCTGCCACAGTGTTAGAAGATATAACTCAAACTTCTCCCTCTAGAGCCACAAAATATAAAAAGACTTGTAAAGAAATTACAGCTAAACCCGTCTCTTATACTGGAAATGAAGCACTAGCGATGATAATTCAAAACGATTTAAAATTAAGAAATTTAAAGTAGAAATGGGGTTAATCAACCGAGAGCAGAAGGAAGGAAGCCGATTTTTTCTTAATCCGGATAAATCTACTGCCATAACAGGTATTGAAGAGGAAATAATTACAAGGTTTTCTTTAACTCTTAGTACTATTAGTACTGGATATCTCATTCATATGGAAAACTTCAGTAAATATGTTTCTGAAACTATGCAGTTATACTTGAAATTACATTCTTGGTTCTACATGCCAGTAACTCTGCACAAAATATTAATTCATGGAAGTGATATTATTGAGGCTGCTATTTTACCAATTGGAATCTTTTGCATCTTTAGCACAAGACGTACAAAACCTTGCCGTAGCTCCAACGTCATCTAGAATAGAAATCACTTCTGAACAGAGCCAATATTTTGACCAAGAGGATGACGAAAGTAATTAAAAAAATATAAAAATGTTACCATACATATATTACAATATACATATTTTGTTTGTAAATATAAATTTGGAATTTATAAATTCGTTTTCTTTAAAAAAAAAAAAACTAATAGGTAATAAATATACAATTATTAAGATCGTAGTAATTTTGTCCAGCTAGATTTCACTTCTGGCCCACTGTGCAATGGTATTTTAAAGATTTAAAGTATTTTCAAGTTTGTTAAATTTAATAGCTCTTAAATCAACTAAACTGGAAGGAGTACACTTAGATTTATATATTTATTCGTTTCATTAAATTTCGTTAGTTTGTTTTAACATTATTTTGAATTTTACTAGTGGTCCCTTAATTTTGCACAGAAGTGTGTATAAAAGCGTTAGCGATAAACACATCGTAAAACAATAAAGCTCCAGCAATACTCTCGCCCATATAAAATTCGATATCGGAAGAAGCATATGCACTGGCATATCCATTACTGAATTAATTAATTAATTAATTATAAAGCCTATTTTTACGTATTGTTAGTACAGTTTATAACTGCTGCTCAAAAATGTGTAGCAATTTACAACAATAAGACATTGCAAACTTCGACTCTCTATTTCATCGGATAATCGGCAATAATTACATCATGATATTCCATATTTTGTAAACAAATCACATACTATGTAATTTGGTTTGTTAAATGATTGAAAAAGTAAATGAGTGTCATTACTAGTTAATTTGCATTACACTGAGTGACCTGCATACTCAGAAAAAAAATGTATTAAATACAATAAACGCATTTATTTATTTATTTGAATGAATGCCTGTTAATCTTCACAATCTTCAGGAATTTTGTTTGTGTAGCCTGAACATAATAAAATAATAAAATCATAAATTAAGGGATTGATGAGTATCGGCGTGCTTATTTTCCAATAATACTTTTAGAATTTGACCTCCATTGGATTAATTATTATCTAATTTTTAACTTATTATTAAGTATGATTTATGTTTACTGTTTTAATTTAATTCCTTAAGCTTAGGTAATTAATTAAGGAAATAAATTTATATTATTATGTAAGAATTATTTTGTGAACATCTGCATTTCTATTACTTAAATGTTTAATCATTATTTTTTTTATTGCATACGTATCACCAACTGCTAATCTGCGTATTCTTTCGTACGAAAGTCATAAATGACCTGCCTCAACGTTTATTGTATTACATCTGCGGGTTTTCTGCTCTATCATTTATTACACATAATAGTATACCTCGCTCAGCTGGGGCATTTAAATCACTTCCCAAACGTCTTTCGTAAAAAGTAAACGTATTTTTTCTGTCTCTATGCTTTTTACAAAACCAGTTTATTATTAAAATTACTGTCTACATTTATTTACCTTTTTACATACTGTGAAGGATAAAAGGGTTTTCGAAATTAGATTTCTAAGTTCAATATCCATCACATTGTTTTCTGAAAGCATTTACGTAAATGTATCGAAATGTTTATTTTGCATCGGACGAAACACGAGCAGCGAAATGAAAACACAGACGTATGGAAAATACATAAACATAAATTCATCCGATCGTAAAACGTGGAGAAGCATTAGAATAAAATTGTATATTACGATGGGCGATAAAAAAAAAACCCATGCCCAAATAGATTTTCCTGCATGTCTCGCGGGAAGTTTCCCTATATAATTAGGCCAATCGGTTAGAAGAGCGTTCCCGGCGATCATTATTTGGAAGCACGACTTCCTCTCAGTTCGCCTTGTTTTATAAGAAAAGCTCTTAACGTCCGCTCTCGAATCTATTTATACTGCTGCAGTTTCAATCGCAAGCGGGAAATGGAAAAGATTTATCGCATACATACATATTTTTAAATATTGGAAAACGTTTACGATTTACACTGAACTTCTTTTATATCCATTTTATATAACTACCGTCGTAATAACACTTTGAAAGATCAATCACCAGAAAGTGGGGGTCCGCATATAAATCAGTGATATACCTATATTCTTGTCAAAGTTTTTATTTCTTTCTTTTATTTACAACTTTCTCGACAGGCGGATCTTGGCTAATACTTTGGTTATTGCCAATTTTATTACAATCCAATGTAATTGTAAAATTATGTTGTATGATGAGGTATTAAGTGATTTTATTTAATATACGTTGTCAAAATTTTTCTTTGCATCTCCATATTGAAATTTACGCAAAATAAATCCATACGGATTTCTCTGCTTGTTTATTATACAAACTTTCTTCTCTTTCATATAACTCCGTAAGCGAAAGTTTAATGGAATTTGATTGATCGAACAGCGGAAGTCCATTCGATAGAGGAACTGTCAGATTTATTTAAAACTTTGTCTCATTCGATGCATAAGCGTCTTCTTGAAAAACAGAATCAAACAATTTCGTTTCGCCTAAAGTAAACAAATAAAATATGGTTAACTAACAATAATAATACATACTCTTAACTATGTACTTAGAAATATTGGAATAAGACTTTTCTATGAAATATTAAATTGTGTCAGAAATAATCCAATTAATTAATGAGTTCTGCAAAGTGGCTCTGTGTTTACCAAAGTTTTCATATTCTCACTTGTTTAAACTAAAACTTGCTACTTTAGAAAATTCCTTGAATTATAAATGGAATAATTCTCTTGCGCAAGGTATTACAGTTTACAATTCGAAACAAGAGGTTTCGAAATAATAATAATAATAGTAATAACTCGATACAATTTAAAAGAAGCAGTTTTATTTAGCAAAACTTCATAGTTACGTAAATTTCTAAAATGTAAAAGAAAATCTAATAAGGAAAAATTCCTAGAAGTCTCCTGCCGAATTTGATAAACATAATTCTTTACAGCCTGTTTCAAAACCTATGTCTTTACTTGAAACTACAAATAATACTCCACAAATTAAGCAAATTTTATTATATGTATAACAATAAGGCAAATGTAAATCATAACTCCGGTAAAAATTAATTTTCATTTTTACAAAAATTGTACAAGTAGCTAACACTGGTCGACGATTTTAAATGTCTTAACTGAGTAACAGGCTGAGTGCTATTGATTTCTATTAAGTAGCCATAAACGAATGCGCCGAGATGTGTATATGTGGGACTAGGTCAAGTCGTCGTTCGTAAGAAAAAATGCGACGTTTTCGGTCGACTAGGTGCAGACGTTCTTACGACATTTGCAGTTACTTGTACTGTTTTGTAACTGCGTGCGTTGAGCTCGTCTATTGTATTTACATCTTCGGCGTACACATTTTTTAAATGTCCCCACAGATAAAAATCTAATGGATTAAGGTCTAATATTTTCTAATATTTAAATTTACACCCTCTAGGAGTTCCGGAAAATTAATTTTCAAGAAACGTAAATAGCCATTTCGTTCAACGATTAGGTAAAACAAATAGACCGATTAAAGTGCCGTTTAACATACCAGGACACAAATTGACCGAAAAGCGTTGTTGAAAACTACGGCGCCGCATTGCATGAGGATTTTTTTCTACCCACACTGCATCCCTTATAAACACTGATTCGTCGTAACGCTGTGCATACAAACGTCTTGCAGCCAACGCATTTTGACCACATTCGCCGTAAATTAAAATCATGTCCACAAGAACAGCCTGGAAAATTCGGCCATGTTTTCAACGTGACAAAGTTTAGCTGACAACTGACCCACTTAACAGCCGATGCCGACATCAACAAATTTCTCCGAGGACGTAATTACGTCATAAAAATAAACCAGGAACTATCAAACTGTTTCATCGTTCGCCAAAAACATTTATTATCTCTAATATTTATTAATCAATTGTTATACAAAAACTGCTTCATTCTATCACTTTTAATGTAAACTTTCACTGGTTTCATTTTTTTGTATGAAATTAAGAAACACGCAGTATATTATATGTCAACGTAAAATCAATTATATTTAAAGTTAAGCAAAAATAGAACAGAAATAGAAAGACAAGAGCGGAGAAAATATTCGCATGCGAATTACACACCAATCACAAACAATATGTAAAGTAAAATCACTGACATTCACCACCTATCAAAAACAATATGAACTTGCGTTCGAACGATTTATTGCAGATAAAGTTCAGCGTATATGCGACATACAAAATGACAAAGCGAGTTCGGGTTATGTGCGACATTTATTGCCGAAGCGGGGGCTACAGGTCTGCAACTACTTTTTACGCGAATGGGCAACTAGGTAATGAAGTTTAATAAGTTCTGCTGCAACGGTTTTTTGTGTTGTTAAAGCGTCGAGTTTAGAAAAACTTTCGAGCGAACGCGTTAAACGCTCGCGGAACTTTTAAGATGTGTTTGAACCTAATTTCCCGGTGTAGCAATTAAAACTATAGCCTGAAAGTGGAAATTTGCGTAGGGACGTTGACTAATCGATTTGGTTTGTTCACGTTGGAGCATACAATTATGATCAATAGCTGAAAAGTTTAGCTTTGAAGATATTGTAGTATTATTGAGGTGGTTCATTTATTTATACATTTACAACATGAGACATGTTTAGGACGACAACGCAAAGTGGAGGATCATTGAAAGTAAAATAAAATATATATTAAAAAAATTAACGAATGTAGAAATGTCTGTTGATCAATATAAGATTTCAGTTACATTATCCTGTAGATGCTTGAGGTTTTGAGGAATTAAACGATTATTTTCGCACGTTATCATGCAAGAGAAACTCAGCTATTTGTAGGGTAATATGTTGTGTGTAGTGCAACGCCAACGTATGCAAGCCACACGTATGCAGTGAGAGTTTGATTAATTGCACAGATCCATCAACGTCTGCAACAGTTTGAACCTGTATTCCTTAAAACGCCTTGAATTTCTAAAAGTGAGACAACTTAATAATGACTTCTCTTACGTTACCCTTTCATTAGATATGTAATCTTTTTAATTTATTTACTTGTTTTAACTTTAAAATAATAGCGCATATCTATCATGCATTCCACTCAAAATGAGTGACCTAATTTAGTAATTTTTATTACATGCATGTAGATTAAATATAAACGCAAAGCTTATTTATAAAAAGTGAAGTTGACCTCTATTCACTGCATTGTAAGAATAAAAGTATACCAAAATCCCTCTTGACACATATGTACATACATACATACAACTCAGGTCGGTGGTATACAAAAAACTGTGGCTAATCACTGTATGATTTAGTCCGACCTTTTGGTTTAAAACGTCGGTAATGAATTTCGTTTATTTTTAGCGCACGGAAGCTGCGTATCTCAATAATAAATCAAGCGGGGGGTATTTACCCATTACGCAAATTAGGTGGCCGCCCACGGGAGCGATAAACTCCCGGGGACGAGAAGCCAAATGTAAACATAAAAAAGAAATACAAAATCAATTTTTCTGCGCGATTATTTACAGAAGCCGAGAGAAGAAGAGACTTAATAAATTTCTATTTCTATTTTCTCACTTTACATAATAATAAATTTCAATGAATTCATTTCTCCCTTTCTCTTATCACCTCCTTCTTCTTTATACAGGGTGTAATCGATTAAGTTTCACTTATTAATACTGTAAGATCTTCATCACGTAAGACAACCAATTCTGCTGATTTATCTTTCGATAAAAATTTAGTTATCGACAGATGTTAGATTCTTTTAATTGTTCATATAAAAGAAAGAATGTACAAAGAATTTCGACAACCCCGAAAAATATATGTAGTGGGGGGCAAGGACTAAAAATTTCATTGCATATAAAGGGGGCATTGAGAGCAATATCTGCCTAATTTAAACTCAATCCAGAAACGTACAGACAAAGAAATTGCTGCTCGAGTCTTTTATGGTTTGATAAAAATTTTTGTAAAAGATTGAAGAGAAATACAAATAAATTTTGGTTGTAAATACAGAATCTCTCTCTCTCTCTTGTCGTGCTATCTAGAGGAGTACCTCGACGAAGTTGGTAAAATCGAAAGTGAAGAATAATTCATCCCCTTTCTTTTATCATTTTTAACTACCCATCCCTCACAGTATAATCAAGGTATGACATAGGAAGTTATTATTAATACAAACAAGAAAGAAATTTTATTAACTTTGGTGAAAGAAAGTTACATAACTCAATCAAACAAAAAATTTATTTAGAATTCGAGCTCATTTTTCTCATTGTGCTTAATCAAAAACCGTAATTCCGGTGATCACGATCGCATCACGGATTGTTCCAGTACACCGGAATTTGCTAAATAGCATTCCGCGTAATTCCTGGTTCGATCGGCCAAACGCCGGACCTCATTAAATTACTACTACGAGATTAAAATAGTGCCAGGTGAAAACGTTTGAATCGTTTAAGTTGAACTTCAGTAAAATACTTAAAATTATGCAATACTCTAAGAGTTTTGATACTTTTTAAAATTGAGTGCGACAGTGTGTAAAGCGAGGTTTGTATAGTGAACAATTCCTGGAGCAATTCACGGATGCGAACAGTATGCATACATTCAATCAACAGAATTGCAATTCTACAGAAACCAATACTTTAATCCAATAAAAATTTCAAGAGACAATTCTGCTCCACGGCGATGTTTATGTTATGTCATAAAACGGCGCAAGAGAAGTGCAAGAGACATTTTTACGTGATGTTATATAATTTTTATATCGCTGAGTTTGTATTACTTAACAGTTGTATTTCACAAAGCTTTATTTTTATGCTTGGGAGCTGCTACGATAAAGTTTGAAAGCATTTCATTCGAATTAGAATGATTAAACTTACTGTTGATGTATTTTACATTCATACTTTATTTAGTAACTCTTTATATTACCAAAGGTTGGTAAAAGAATGTACCACTCATCTATTCATGTGACCAAAAGTAGTCTCAGGCTGACAGAAATAAAATACTTGTAAGAAAGACCACAAAAGTTCGTTTTGTTCTCAAGAAAGTCAACAGGTTATGGGGTCAAATGCGTGCTTAAACTGATTCGCATTAATTTTTGGAAGAAAGAATTCGACTCCGATAGTTTTTTTTGCTATAAAAAGAGTCCTGAAGATGACTTTGCAACACATGTTTCAAAATTGAAGAATATTTGGAGCGATTTAAAAAAGGAAATGGTCAAAGATACCACAAACAATCCGGAGCTGCACGATGAATATTTCTATATATTGCCAGATGAATATTTCTCATTTAAATCTAGCTGGATGTTAATGTCCAAGAAATGACAGGACAGTTGATAACCTAACAAATCAAATCAACTGTATGAGAAAGCTCTGCAAAACAAGGAGGATGATTCTACTAAACAGGAAGCCCTCCTTGCGGATTCTTCGAAGAAGCTACCCCAGCAAGGAAGCACAATGCAGAAAAAGAAAGTGTCCAACTACTGTAAGAAGCCCAATCGCCACATCAAAGTATGTGGGAAATGGGCAGCTCTTGGAAAACCTCCAAAATCAGACAACACTGAAGCTGTTATGAATACGATGCTCGTTGTCATGACGTCAACTGTGATGCATAGTGAAGATAGAAATGATGAATGGTATGTGGATAATGGAGCTATAAGTCTCGTTGCAAACGACAAAGGGTTCTTCCAAAATCTTCAGCCGTTCTCAAATAGACACACAATAACCACAACAGACGATAACAAGATTGAAGCAAGCCTAGGAAAAGGCTCAGTGGACATCGAAGCATCAGTCGGAGGAGAATGGCACAAAATTACTTTAGCAGATGTACGGTATGTTCCAAACATCCACAAAAACTTATTCTCTGTCCTTGCTGCACATGACAGACATTTAAATAGTCAGTTTGTGTCCAATACACACATTTGTAAATTTAAAATCGGCACAGAGATTAATTTGATAGGAGTTCGACATCGTTTTGGGGGACTCTACAAACTCGCAGTGAAAAGCACGAGACCAAGGTCGCTTAATGAAGTTAACGTCATCGACAATGATAATACTTTGCAGCTTTACCATGAAAGATTTGGACACCAGAACAGCGCCATGTGAAGTCTTTACTCAGCAAGGAAATAAATATCAAAGTTGAACTGGACAGTGAACTGTGTTGCGTCTATGGCAGGGTTGGGTTGGATTGGGTTACCGATTATTTTTCGGTACCAGGGAGAGCCGGTACCCAGGAGAGTTTATATACACAGATGTGTGCGGCCCATTAAAAGAATCGATGTCAGGATTTCGATATTTTGTTCTTTTTACGAATGATTACACAAAATTCAGGACGACTTACTTCATGAAAGAAAAATCTGAAGTAGCAGAGAAACTGATCCGGTTCATAGCTCAAGCGAAAACTGCAGGGTATATTATCAAGGTATTACTGAGCGACAATGGAAAGAAATTCGACAACGAGGAAGTCAGAAAAACTTTCCCAAAGTAAGGGATTATTCAGCGACTCACAATGCTATGTAGGCCAGAACGAAACAGGAAAACCGTACAGTTGTGGAAACAGCCAGAGCAATGATGTATACACATGGAAGTTTATCACAAAACCTATGCAAAACCTATGGGCTGAGATGATAAATACTGCAACATACGTTCTCAATCCAACAGGACCATTTAGCTTTCCATGAATGTTTCCCTATGAACTATAGCATGGGAAGAAACCAGGAATCAAAAATCTACGAGTCATAGGCTCTACCTGCTATATTCACATTCCGAAACAACAGATAAAGAAAATGCAACGCAAATTAATTAGATCAAGAAATGCCATCTTCGAAGAAAATGTACTTGAGAGAAAGCAAGGTACGAGTATTCCAGTTAACGTCGATCTTCATAGGGACTCTCAGGACTCACTGCCTCAACCTAAAGAATCCATTATTGAAGAGGACGGTGATGCATTTTGGGATCCAGAAAATCAGGAAGACATAAGTGGTATTGGAAACCCTGAAAATAAGCGAGAAGACACCGACAGAATAAATCGCCTGCGGGATCAATCAACTCTAAGAAGGTCGAAGAAACTGCAACACTACGTGATGCATATTTCTATTTTTTCTCAGGAACAGAAGCACAGTAACACTGGTCGGTGATTTAAGAGGTTTAAATGTCTTCGCTGATTGACAATCTGAGTGGAATTGATTTTTATTATGTAGCCATAAACGAATGCGTTGAGATATGTATGTTGGGCTAAGTCAACTTCGTCGTTCGTAAGAAAAAAAATGCGACGTTTTTGGTCGACCAGGTGCAGACGTTCTTACGACAATTCCATAATTTCATATTTGAAAATTGTGTCGATGGTGTCTACAAGTTATTCATTTCGTTAGCAATGAGTCATAAATAAGTCATAAACTGGACAGATGTTTAAAAAGAAATGACTCCGCCGTAGTCCGCTATCTTGAGGCAGGTCAGTTTTACATTTTTTAATAAGACCGCTGAGACTTAGAAAATCAATTCCTAATATAATTAGGAACTTACAGTTTTAATTAAAGCCAGAGGTTTAAAAGCACCCTGTATTTTAGTCGGACGATGGGAAATATGGAACTGCTTGCAAAGTAATTGGAATTATGTAATATGTTTAATGTGGCAACTAAACATAAGTTATTTATTAGCATACAATTTATCAAATCAGACATAAATTACGTTACGTTATTCGCACAGGGAATGTAACTTAATACTAGACAGCAAACTATTAGCTCCGGTTTCCAACATCATAAATATGTAATAAATTATTGTCAGTCGACCCTACGCGCTCGAACGCTATAAAAGAACTTCTATGTCAACAAATCAACCCCCCGAGCTTCACTAAGTACTAATTTAGCATACATGTCACAACAAATACAGATGCGGCGGGCCGTGATTATTACCTGCCAATTCGGAACAATTGCATAAGTGGTGAGCATTGTGAGACATCTGTTGACAATGGGGCCCCGGATTAAATCGGACTGTGATTATTTTCACTGAATGCAATTGTCGTTCGTTTCTACATCTGTTGAAACGGTACACCCAAGGGACAATGGCATGTAATTTGCGTCGGGAAGGGAAGTTCTAAGGTTGCATGGAATTTTATGGAATGAGAAAAAAGAGCGGCACTATTTGCTCGACTGTTTAACACAGCAGGAAACAGATGATGAGGATATTACATAACAAATTCAATTAAATAATATCTTCTAGTGCAGAGGTTTACGACTATGTGCTGTTTATATTTGTCAAGTCAAGAAAGAAAGAACGA
This sequence comes from Serrognathus titanus, assembly GCA_039766575.1. Lineage (NCBI taxonomy): Eukaryota > Metazoa > Arthropoda > Insecta > Coleoptera > Lucanidae > Serrognathus > Serrognathus titanus. The sequence continues at coordinate 7,448,408 of CM077911.1, forward strand.
GGTTGTTTCTCCGAGCGCCCACACACATCATCTCGACTTTGCTGCGCACTCGATTGAAAACCGTAAACAATCTTCTGGTGATGTTTAAAGGCGAGTGAGTGCCTCGCTGAAATCACATTGATTCATAATTCAACAAAGAACGGGAACGTTCGTCCATTAAATGATCCTCTACTGCGAACTGAAGAACAAGAAATGTAAATAAATATAACCCACTTATTTCGATTTATCATTATTTACTTCTGAACGTTAATAGCAGGGAAAATCGAAGGGCTTTCCTGATTTGGTCCTTGGCATTAACTTATTTTCTGTATAATTCAAACAAACAGATTTTCGATTTGGATTTTCGTTATTCTTGCTTGGTAAAATTTCATTGACTCAGAGACACAAATTTACATTAATATAATTCGTTATAAAAATCGTCTAATGCATCTGCTCAAACCTAAAAGACCCTATTAAATTAATCTATATAAGTTATTTATGACGTCTGCGCTACATCATAAATATGAAAATAAATCTACTTAGAGGGTTGTTTTCTATTAGTGTACGACAACAATGGGGCCGAAATTACGAATGAGCAGCATAAAATTAAGGGCTGGTCTTTAATATTGTGATGGGTCGTGAATAATGGCGATGCGGGCCCAGCTTGAAACCAATGGTATTTAATGATTCAAGATAGGGACAACCTACTGGGACCTATCAGACACCCATCAATTTTTCCCGTACACGTTAATTATCGGAGTGAGTCGGATATATTCAATATTGTACACGGCAATATTTCACATGCCACATTTTATTTCATGTTTTTTTTTACTCGACTGCATAACAAAAGTCGGCTGATATATTCGCTTCGAACAAAAATCAATAACAATTCCGTAGATTTTCCATTTGTTTGCTGCGATATTTTATTTTAGGAAAGATTTTTATATCGGAGTGGTGGTAAAAGTACTAAAAAGAGCAGGACGAAATATGTGAAGTGCAAATTGGAAAAACCAATTATTTTCTGTTTGCAGTACTCTAACCCAGGTAACAAGCAATTATGGTGACGTTTTAAAAATTCGGTAATAGGTCTTCGTTACGTCAAGTGCATAAAGTTCATAGTCACTTGATGGTCGAGTGTCCTCGCCGATTCAGGGCAGGACTGATGACATATCGGTTTTTCACGAGTTGGGCATGTTCGTAGACAGCTGTCGCGCTCTCAGCTGCCCCACCCGCAAGGGATACCGTCAAACAGCCGATAATTATACCGATTACCGGTTCTGCTTGATATGCTCATGACAGATTCGATGCTCTCTATCTGCGATATAGATCCATCAAAACGCTGTTTGACCGACCAACGTTCAATGTAAATCATTTATTTCATTTCGCCCGCAATTTGGTCTTGTTTGTTCGCAATGATTTTTTTGGGATATACTTCGATTTATTGTCGTTTAGACTTAATTAATACGAGGGTGATGCGTATAAATTTCTGCTTTATTTTCAACGTGTGACAGCATAATGCCGAAGCTTTTGAATTTGTGGTGTCGAATTGCCTTCATTAATCGGTTTTTGCCATCCATAAATTGAAGTTATAAATTAGGAATAACGTTCTTACTAATACAATTAACGTTGCACAGTAACCAAAGATAATTTAAATGTTTCAAAGAAATAATAATTTATTGAACTAAAAATAATTTAAGACGAGCTATAGTGGAACAAAATGATTTTCATCTATACAGCCTGTTTCTAAACCTATATCTTTAATTGAAACCACAAATAGTATTCAAGAAGCGAAGCAAATTTAATTATATAGCAATAAGAAAAAATTAAATAATAACTCTGGTAAAAATTAGTTTTCATTTTTACAAAAATAGTTTAAGAAGTAACACTGGTCGGGGATTTAAATGATTTAAATGTAAATGTCTTAGCTGAGCTACAGGCTGAGTGGAATTGATCTTTATTTTGTAGAAATAAACGAATGCGCCGACATGTGTATGTGGGACTAGGTCAAATTCATCGTTCGTAAGAAAAAATGCAACGTTTTCGCTCGCCTAGGTTACAGACTTTCTTACAACAATTGCAAATACTTATTACGTAATAATTTTGTAGAGACGTTCAAAAATAGTCTACTTAAAGCCAAAGAAGCAAAAGAAAATAAAGAAGAATCGGTTCGAAAATTCTTGGTTCAATATCGAATTACTAAACATCCCGCTACTGGTAGAACTCCAAGTGAAATGTTGTCTTCACGTCAAATACGTACAATACTTGACTTGGCTAATCCAGTAAAAAACTTAATGATCGCAGCAGACAACAAGATATGCGAGAAAAGGTACGATAAACAGATGAAGTGTACGTATGAGGGTTTGGCGAAGAAAAAAATGAAGTCATTTATCGATGGTCAAAAGGTGTTTGTTAAAAACTATCGTAAAGGACCATTTTGGATACGTGGCACAGTGGAAAATAAGGGTGAGAACTTGTCGTGGATCTTGGATGCGGCATTTGGATCAAATGAAACAGGATGAAACGGTATCGGAAGATGATGACATTCATAACGAGAATGAGCCAGAATTTATGGAAAAGTCATAAGGTGAAATGCGAAATTCTAATTCAAATTTAGCGAAACTGATGAATGTTCAAGAGGAATCGGAGAGAGACGATACAAGTTCTGAAGAAGACATGTGCGACCACGGGTCAAAGGTTCAAAGAAATGCTGAATCAGTGCGTCGTTCACTGAGAGTACAAGACGCGAATAAAGACATGCACAATAATGGACCAAAAGTTCAAAAAATGGTGAACCAGTACGTCGTTCATTGAGAATTCAGAAGACAAAACAATTTTAGTTTAATACAACAGGTTTATTTTTCTTTTGTGAAAATATTAGCTTAGTGGGGAGAGAGTTGTTGTGTATTTTTGGAATATTTAGTGGGCGTTAAAAAGATTGAAAAATGAAAAAATGAACAGTGTTGTCAGTTGGAAAATAAATAGCGATTTAAAGTAATCTCTTGTATTTTTACGAACACAATAAATTTCGTGACCTCAGCAAGCTCAAGAGCATTCCCACCAAGCTGTCCAAGAAAAATTTTCTACTGCAGTATTAAACTCTCCTGGCCCTCAGAATGTAAATGTTGTTGGTGTTTTTGCTTCCGTCATCCTCGTCGTCAATTTATTGTGTTCATAAAAATACAAGAGATTACTTTAAATCGCTATTTATTTTCCAACTGACAACACTGTTCATTTTTTTATTTTTCAATCTTTTTAACGCCCACTAAATATTCCAAAAATACACAACAAATTTCTAGTACTATTTAGTAGTGTACTTTACGCTGATGTTTATTTTATTTAATAATTACAAAATTTACCTCCGCCTAAAATAATTTCATATCCGTAGATACGTTGCAGAAAATCCGGATTCCTCAACATATTGTATTTCTGTTCAAACGAATGTGTCCCACACCACCATTAGAAGAATTCTGTAGCCTCGTTTCCACATGCATCCATATAAAATGTCTGTACTCCAAGAAATCTTGCCGAGAGATCACAAGAGTCGAAAGCAGTACTACAACTTTTTTCAAGAAAATTTAAACAACGACACGTTCTCCATTTAAGTTTTTTCACGAATGAAGCTTGGTTACATTTAAGTGGTTGTGTAAACAAACCCAATTACCGAACGTGGTCTGTTAATCCCCACAATTTGCTTGAGACTCCTTTACATCCTGTTAAGATAGGAATATGGTTAGCTCTATCCCACCGTTGAATCCTAGGGACAATATTTTTTCACGATACAACGTTATAGGGAACGTTGTCCCCCATTTTTAGAGCAGGGGTATCCCGATGAATCTAAAGATGGTTATTTTCAGCTAGATGGAGCAACAGCTCGTACTACTCGACAAAATTTGGATTCTTTTGAAGAATGTTTCCCTAACTGAGTTGTAAGCAGGGGAACTTGGCCAGCAAGATCATCAAATCCTATCAAGTTAGACTTCTCCATATTTGGCTTTCTTAAAAATGAAGTCTACAAAGAAATAATAATAATTTGCAAGAATTAGTGGCAAGGATCATATTAAGATGCAACGAGATAACACCGGATATATTGCAGCACATTTTTAATAATGAGAAACGTCATGTAGTTAAATGAATGCAATAACACTTATCTTCGTTGGCTTTCTTTTCAATTTCAATCTCGACCTTGCACTCATACCATCCCTTCGCAATAAATCACATTTTGAAGTTTGATGTATATTCTGATATTAGGGTACCGCCTTCCTTATTTTCGTAGAGGGCATTTCGTATTTTTACATGGGTAAAGCAAATGATGTAACTAGAAGAGAATCATTTTGTTCCACTTTCCATCGATCTATCAATTATGTGCTTTAAAAACTGAATTTTTCTTCAGATCTGAATTGTCTCGTAATTGTATATAAAAATACATTAATTTTTTGTACGAACTTTAGCCAGTTTTTTTCCAACGGTTTTCGATTCGTCTGAATAAATTTTTTTGCGTGGAAAACTCTATTGTATTTTAAAGAGCTTTGCTGGAAAAGTATGTAAATAATTACAGCATACTTTCGAGTTATTTGGTCTCGATCTGTCTACAGAATTTCAAACAATGAGTTATTTCTTGTTGCTCTAAACTCGTAAAATACTTGAAAAATAATTTTTTATTCACGGTATGGAAAGAAGTTTTTTTTTCTTAACTGTCTCGTAGGAAAATAATTTGTGACTTTGCAAAGTTAAATTAATTTAATTCCCAAGTCTGATAATTAGGATTATTTTGGACAAACTGATGATCTCCTTTTTCAAAAAAGGGTTTTCAACTTATAATATCATATTTAACTGAAATAAATAATTTATACTTGGTGTTTTGTTGAAGAACGTTATTAAATTGGAAGTTTCTTTTTGAAGTGCTGAAAGTTACAGCATTCCATTTCATGCACCTGCAATTTTCATTAAGGCAACTTTACATAATACTATTTAACGGTGGTTGGCGTAAAATTTTCAACGAAACGACTGCGAGTCAGCGGTTACGGTCTCTTAATAAACTAACGCCGCCGACGGAATTCAGCGGCGTTAATAAATGAGAAGCACAAAAGAACTAGGAAATAATTAGCCGGAGGGGCCCGCGGCTTGTGCAAGGCATCCATTCGCCTAGACATGCCTTGACAACCCGAGCAGACTTGACGGAATCTGGTTTCCTTGTGACAGCTCGTTCTGGCTGTTTGTTAAACGATGCAATACGTGCATTCTGCTTTGTTTGACGGCATCCGAGTTTTAATGAACTCGTATTTTTTCCCTTTGGCCAATTGCAGTTATTCATTACCTCCTACGTACGTACAATGTACTCGCATAAAATACCTCGTGTCACCATTAACAAAAAACTTTCAATTACTGGGTAAAAAGTAAATAACTAAGTGAACGAAGCAACGAAACAAAATAATACAGGGTGTAATTAACTTCAATACATAAGAGAATTAATTCTGCAAAAGGCGAAACCTAGAGAGTTTAGGTCCTCTGCGTCTTCGTGCAAATTAGATAGTTTTGTCGGGAGAAGTAAAGTACATGGAACCAACACTTAGACAAGATAGTCAGGCGATCGATGACCACTTTCGCAGTGGCCAGGCGAGCCTATGATAGTACGTGGGGCTTAAAACCAAGTATGGTGCATTGGTTGTTCACCAGAATGGTTAAACCCACAATAACCTATGCGGCTTCGGTGTGATGGCCTAAGGTCAAGCAGGAAATCACCAAATTTACACTGAGCAGGATCCAAAGACTTGCGTGTCTAGGCATAACGGGGGTGATGAGCACAACGCCCACCGCTGCAACGGAAAACCTTCTAGACTTCCCTTCCTTACACATTGTGATAATGGGAGAAGCGAGACAAGGACTTCACAGATTGCAGCATTCATGTCACCCACTTAATACAAGTGCGGGTCACACAAGTATCGTTTGTAGCATAAGGAGTCCTTTACTTGATATGAGGACGGACTATATGGCTCCCAAAGACAACGTAAACCTACTCATTAAGATAGAAATTAATGAATCTGCTGAGCACCGAGAAACTGAACTAAAATTTCCTCCTGGAAGTCTGATCTGGTATATGGATGGCTCTGAGACTGGTGCCGGGTCTGAAATATACGGGCATAGACCACAGGAGAAATGATGCTTCCCGTTGGGCCAATTTGCCTCCGTATTCCAAACAGAAATATACGCCATATTACAATGTGCGCGGGAAAACAAAAGGAGGGCTTACACAAATAATCGGATCTTTATCCTAATCCATGGCCAGGCGGCTTTGAAGGCTTTGGTAAGCTCAAAGATCTCTTTCACACTGGTGTAGGAATGCTTAAGTGAGCTCAATGACCTGGCGGAAAACAACTGCGTCACGCTGGTGTGGGTGCCAAGTCATCGGGGTATTATCGGCAACGAATGGGCCGATGAACTAGCCATGCAGGGTGCGGGTGTGGGATACCTTGGCCCTGAACCTCTCCTAGGTATAACCAAGAATGCTATTTGGGGCTTTTTAGTGACTAGATAAGTAAGGAACATAACAGATACTGGCTAAGCAGACCAGGACATCGCCTCAGCAAGACCTTCCTTAGAGGTCCTTGCAAAAAGAGAGCCGCAGAACTTTTGCTTTTAAGCAGGTCGCAACTCAAGATCACCACGGACTTACTAACAGGATACCTGACTGTTAAGGAGCATCTGTGGAGCATCGTTAATTCAATGGGGATCTAAACTGCAGATTCTGCAATGGAGAACCAGAGGCAGCAATGCACATTTTGTGTAAATGTGATGCGCTGGCAAATCGCAGACAGCGTATATTTGGACATCTCATGATAGTTCCCGAAAATTTCAACACGCAATCAATGAAAAATCTGTACCAGCTGGTGCAGGGGACATGCCTCACTGAATGGTTGTGGTAAGAGAACCAAGGCGAGCAAAATAAGCCTAAATGGCTGCGGTGCCTCCGGTGTAACCTTTGCAGACGGGTTCTGGTCATAAAGGCAAAAAAAATAAAACCTATTCGATTACACACTGTCTATTTCATGCCTTAACGTGTATAATTCTACTTCTTTGCTTGCTCAAATTTGTGGTTTTACAAAAAGAAAAGAAGTTACTCACAAAAGTGAAAATAAAAAAGAAAATTCAAGGCGACAAAATCGATATCAGGAAAGTTTTCGACGAAGTAAACATTTGCATAACTTAATCAAAAATGCTTCATAGTATAAAGCTGCATATGCACTGGCAAAAAAAGTTAATCCTATTATAAGGACGTAAAAGTAGAGAGAAACCTAGGAAGACGAATTTAATTTTTCAGAAAATTTTTAAATTAAAATGCATAATACGAATATTTTGCATTTTAGTGTGGGTTATGCATACAACTGATATTACAAGCGAATCCCTCAGGGGAAACTCTTAGTGAATTTTGTGTACAATATAACTAAGTTATTAAGCGTGCAAGTTCTCCGTGTATAAGAAACACATTTTAATAACGCCGGGGTACTTGAGGCCGACCGAAAGAGAAATTTGCTGAGCAGAAATACTAGCATAACTTTACATTACACAATAGAGTTGAGCTTTTGTTCGGCAGCATTCGTGCTAGATCCTTTCTGCCAACGTTGTAATAAATTCAGCTTGGGTAATATTAAAAATAAAATATTAGTTTAGAATTTATATTAAAAAAAAAAAACAAGAACTTTCTCTTTAAAGACGGCACACGGTCCTAAATCACGATCCGAAGGATAAAACGAACTTTTATTTATGCTACGCTTGAAAATGATTTACTTTGTTTCTAACTTACGTCTTTGTTTTATAAATAGTAAAGCGTGATCTATGGAATTTCTATCGATTAACCCGCACTCTGAACTTTTCTAAAAAAAAATCTTCGAGGAAGCTTCAGAAACTTTCGATTTACGTTAGTTTCAAAGAAACTTTTAAATACGTTTAGCTTTAATTCTTTTTACTCTATTCTAGGGTTTCTGCGCATCTTTATTATTGAAACAATAAATAAAATTTAAAGCGCACAAATATTCGAGACTATGATAAATGCATCAAGCAAGTTCGACTATCGTCTGATTAATTCATTGTGTGATAAATCGATCGGTACTTTGATTAATTGATTAAATCCATTCAATCATTTCTAGTTGTCAGTAGTACAAGAACGTGGTGGCTACCGCACATACGTGTCGGGGTAACATCAGCGTAAACTCGGTCATTAATATTGGACTAGGGGTGCAAGAAACGCGAACACTTGATGTAATGCGAATGAGGTGGGTTTATCTTTGCGCAGTGCCGTTTGGGAGAGCGCTAATGACATGCATCCTCCTGCCTTTGATATTGACATTTATCGGAGTGTTGGGGCGCACCCCAAATTTCCATCAACTTCGACGGGCGGAGTGAGTCGACAACTCTCAATATGATTGACGTAATATTGATTATCTTCAGATATAAATCTAATTTTGTTATTATGCTTGGTTTGGTTTCTTTTGGTTTGCCAATATATTTAATAAATGTATTCAATCTATTTTATTTGTTCTTGCAAGGAATTTTGATTAAGCAATCGAGTGTTATTATGTAATTATTACACAAACATTATTAATTGTCCAGTTACTGTGAAAACAAACGTCTAAGTGCTTTTCCTCTCTATGCATAGCTTTAAACCAGCAAATACTAAATCTAAATGTTATGTTTATAATTTGTGATACAAAAAATAATAATTGGATGTTACTATGTGTGCTTATAGCAATGGCTACAAGAGGGAACATAAATAATATGGCCCTTGACAGAAATCTCGAAGTAGGAGCATATAAGAAATTATAAAATACTTAAAAAGTTTAAGTTATTTATTATGTGACACAAATGTAAACCTTACAAGTGTAAATTACTATACAGGCTGCTTCTAAACCTCTGTCTTTAATTAAAACTGTAAGTTCCTAATTACAGCTACGGCCATATGAATTAGTCACCCCTAGTAAATTCCCAGATTTTAGACACGGTCAAATTTATGAGTATGAGGATTAAACCTATACTTACATTGACAAATATAATTATATCTGAATACATTTTATAGGAGTAATTTACTTAATTATTGGATTATAAAAGAAATTCGTATTTTTAGACCAGTTCGTTCGTAACGCTCGCTGAGGAAATTGCTCTTTAACATTTTGTTTTACTCTAGTATTTAAAAAAAATTAAGTTATAGTGTTCAATTAATTTATAATGTCAAAAACACGTGAGTTATCGACGGCCGAGAGAAGTCAAATAGTGCTGTTTAATTCATTAGGTTTTTCGCAAGTTGCGATAGCAAAAAAAATTAAATGTTCGCGTTGTGCCGTTTAGAACACGTTAAGGCGTTACCGGGAAACGGGTCTTACGAGAATAAAAAAAAGTGGAGGTAAACAGACAGACATTTGGAAAGAATGGCCTTGCGAGATCGACGAAAATCGTCAAAAGACTTGTCAAATGAATTATGGGTCCATCATGGAATTTCAGTTTCGACAAGAACTGTCAGAAGACGTCTCCAGGAAGTAAATTTAAGTGGCCGTATAGCCTGGCGGAAGCCTTTGTTGACAGAGAACCACAAGAAAAAACGTCTTCAATGGGCAAGAAGATATCAACATTGGTCTGTTGAAGATTGGTCAAAAGTCTTAGGGTCTGATGAATCTAACATAGCGGTAGGTTTGAAAAGTGCTTTTTTCAGTTAGTGATCACATCACACTGCACTTTATGTTCTTACAATTTCTTTAAAAAGACAAAATACAAACACGCCTTTTTTCTTAATTATTTTAGGTTTTTGGACGACCTGGGACGCAGTACGTACGGCGCAAAAATGGCAAAGCATTTCACCCCGCTTGTATCGTACCTACAGTCAAATTTGGCGGCGGAAGTGTGATGATTTGGGGATGCATCTTGGCGTCCGGCGTTGGAGAAGTTTATTTATGCGAAGATCGCATGAATAGTGCTCGGTATACAGCAATGTTGAATGAAGTACTAGAACCCTCTGTATTAAAATTATTCGATAATAGTGATCCAGATTATTACTTTCAACAAGACAATGCGCCCTGCCATCGTTCCAAAGAGACAACGCGTTGGTTTACAACTTTTAGAATGACCTGCACAGTCTCCAGATTTATCTCCTATGGAGCACCTGTGGTCGATTTTTAAACGTAATGTATGAAAGTATAACTGCGCATCATTGGCGCTATTAAAGAACCAAATTGTAAAAGAATGGGAGACTATACCTGCTGAAGCCTGCCAAAAGCTTGTGTCAACAATGCCTGCTCGTATTAAAGAGGTAATTAAAGCACATGGTGGAACAACGAAATATTAAAATATGTAATAAATGGTCGTTTTGAATTTCTAAATGGACATAGTTTTATTTAAATCCTCGTACATTGACATATATTCATAGTACTAAGGGGTGCCTAATACATCTGGCCATGACTGTATATTGGAAACTCATTTTTCAAATCTCGACGGTCTTATAAAAAAATGAAAAACTGACCTGCCTCGAGATAGTGTACTCCGGCGGAGTCACTTTCTTTTTAAACATCGGTACAGTTTGTGACTTGTTTTCACAATCGTGTCTAATAAAACGTAAATTTTAAGTAAATAATCACAAAACTCCTGGTTTTCTTATTTTTAAACGATGTCCTTCGGTACAAAGATTCTGAAACGCGTGAGGTTCACCACCAAACGACTACTGCGTCCTTTGTAATCAAATGACAATAAGTGCAAACTATATTTTTATTATAAAATTAAGAGATTGTAATATTTAATGCGTACAAATAAAACTGAAATGCATAGTGGCTCTAGGAATTCAAGCAGTTTGCTTTCAAGTTTTACATTGAATAAAATGAAATAAACAAACGTAAATTACACTGCTAAATAGTACTGGAAATTATTGCATAATACGTAATTGCAATTGTCGTAAGAACGTCTGCACCTAGTCGACCGAAAACGTCGCATTTTTTCTTACGAACGGACTTGACCTAACGGAACATACACATCTCGGCGCATTTAAATCGCCAACCAGCGTTACTTAAACAATTTTTGTAAAAATGAAACCTAATTTTTACCCGAGTTATTTTCATTTTCCCTATTGTTAAGTAATAAAATTTGCCTCATTTCTCGAGTACTATTTGTGGTTTCAATTAAAGATATAGGTTTAGAAACAGGTCTGTAGTACGCTCAAAATATTCACGCAATTCAAGTTAGAAATTACGAATCAAGATAAAATAAAATGGCTTGCTTACATTCCGAACGTAATCCTTAGTAGAATGTAAGCAGCTCAACACTTACGAAATTACAGGAAAAGAATAGATTAAAACATGTCTGACGACGCGATGCTAGAATGCGCCTTTTAACTTAAGAACACAGTAAAGAGTTTAACAAGTGTAAAATCGATTGAGGATGAGAGATTACGTGCGATCAGTTTTGTAAGTTCCTAGTTTCTTCAGCGACAAACTTTTAATTTAAGAAACTTCTGCCAGCTTAATAGGAGGAATCAAATCTGAAGCAATTGTAAAATTTTGCTGAAAAAATAGAATATACAAGACGTAATCGATTATTAATAAGGTAATACACAAGAGAACTAATTAAGGTAATACATAAGAGAATTAATTCTGCAAACATCAATGGTCTAGTTTGCATTACAACACCGAGTGACCTCCATACTCAGAAAAGGAAATTCAATAAATACAATTTCTTTGAATGAGAATACATGTTAATCTGCACGATCTTTCGGAATTTTGTATGTGTAGTCTGAAAGTAATAAAGTAATAGAATCATAAATTAAGGGATGATGAGTATCGGCGTGTTTTTTATCCAATAATACTTTTCTTAATGTGAACTCCATTGAATTAATTATTATCTAATTTTTAACTTATTGTTAGGTATGATTCATGTTTACTGTTTTAATTTAATTCCTTAAGCTTTAGTTAATTAATTAACCCTCCGTTAGTCGCGCGTGTATCCAGCAGATACATGCTTTAGAACAATGCTAGAATTCCGAGGTGCGATTTTAATAATAACAACCAGGTAAGCAGATTTTGCTTATACAATGTACCAGAAAATCATTTAGGCAAAAAATTATTAAAATTTCAATTGAATAACACATCATATATATACATGTACCTAGGAGGTACGGCGCGACCAACCGCGTTATAGAAAATCGCGCGCCTAACGGAGGGTTAAGGAAATAAATTAATATTATTATGTAAGAATTATTTTGTGAACATCTGCATTTCTATTGTTTAAATACTAACAAGAAATTAGAATGTAAATGTTTCATTATTATTTTTTATTGCATACGTATCTCCGTATTCTTTCGTTCTAAAGTCATAAATGACCTGCCTTAACGTTTATTGTATTACATCTGCGGGGTTATCATTCTCTCATTTATTGCAAAAGATAGTAAATTTCACTCAGTTGGGACATTTAAATCACTCCAGTGCTTTTGTAAAAAGTAAACGTAGATTTTTCCGGAGTTATTATAGTTCTTTGCTCCTTACGTATGTCATAACTTCACTTCTTTTCTTGTGTATTAATAGTGGTTCACTTACTTAAACTTATTCCATTGCACCTTGTATAATGAATAACAATAACAAATTAAATGTCATTAATATTATTTATTAACACTCGTAACTTTGGTCAGAATTTAAAAATCACGTTGTGCGTGCTTGAACATCATTAATAATTCAAAACGCTCTGAATGTCCCTCCTGCTGCGTTGTAAATAACAATTACATCAATAGATTACCGAAGGCCCGGTAAGTGTAAAAGCCACTAATGTGTAACGCAATGTTTTCGGAACACATTCACAAACTTCCGTGTTAATACCCCGTAATAACAATGCAAAAGATGATTTATAAACGCGATAATATCGCACATTTTTAAAAGTTTGGGGCCACGCGAGATGAATTCATTAAAATAATAAAGCCTTTTGCGTGCCGGGTTTAAGCTCTTGATATGGTAAGGTTTAGTTGGATTTTTTTTCCTAACACATCCGATTTTTGTTACCGTGTCAAACAGCCTTTAGAGGTATATCAGCGTTTCGGTTCTTAACTATTATTCGTCGTGAATGCAGGAATTTTCGAATGTTCTTCAACTTGTTATGTTTCAAAGAAATTTGCAATTCATATTCTCTGATGGAACAAACGAATGCAAATCGCGAAATTTTGTTTGCGCTCCGAATTTTATGAATTATTAACAATTTCACTCTCTTTAGCGTTTTGTTCTATTTTAATTATCCGTTTATGTTGCAGCTATGGAGCCAGGAATAACATTATAATTTTAACGGCTATAAATTTGTCTCAATTATACCATTACGTTATTTAATCTGCTCGGTATTAATTTGTTTTAATATTTAATGGGATAATACATGGTTGTGAGAATGTGAATAATTTATATACGTCTTTCTCTCTCGTTCACACACACACACATATACATTTAAAACAAGTTTAAATTTCATGTGCTGATATTAAATGGTTTATGCTTTAAAAGTAAGTTTCACTTTTTTTAGAATAGGCTGCAACCAAGTAATTTTCTTAGTATGTTTTCAGGTGAACGTTTCCCAAAAGAAAATTTTCATAAAGATAAATTAAATTAGGGTCCCTTTTTATCCTAATGCTCCGCGATCCTTATAAAATTGTTTACACAAACAAAGCAAGAAGAGGAAATACCCTTATTTAACTTGCTAATTAGGATTAAGCTTGCGAATCTTTCCCCAAAGTTTCGATAAATTCCGGAACACTAACCGATGTTTTCACCTTCCGAGAGCGCACGCACACCTTTCAATATTTTTCATATTCAAATGGCGCATTCTGTTCCCGACACACAAAGCGACGAATAAATCAAAGTTTCTCGGCAGATATTTCTGTCCGTATTTGATAATTCAATCCGTATCAAGCTTTTGGTATTCAGGTACTGTTCCGCGTCTCCATTCGCAATCAGAATTAAAGATGACATCACACTTTTATACACAAACTTTCATTGAAACACAAGTTTTGATTGTGTTTCCTTAACTTTTATACACTTAGTCCGCGGCTTTACATTACAAATCTCGTCTCATATTGAGACAATGACGTTTTTATGGAGGTCGGATACTCGTATATCCCCAACTTTCTCCGCCAAACTACTGAAATTTTGAAGCCCCGTCATTTATTATTCGCCTAATTTACACTTCGCCGAAAGTTACACGCGCTCCGGAAGGTTAAAATTTAGATGTTGTTTGAAATCAGGATGAGTTTAAAAGCACGTAATAGAAAAAAATAACTTAAATTCTAAAGTTGTAACAAGAACTTTTATGGAACTAAAATTTAATTTCTCAATATTTACAGTGCACTTAAACTGCTTAAAAGCTTCACCGTAGAGCGTAAAGTAGCACATTTTCGCGCGAGTATATTTATGCTTCCTTTTTTTTTTTAGAGAAAAAGTAATAATATATTGCTGTTTACATTGTACCCTATTACCTAAGTTACAAAATGTAATTCAAGCAAAATTATATTAGAGGAGTACTATTTTGCAGTCACAATATTATTTGTTGGCTTAATTTTGGAAGGTTTTGATATTTAAATTGATTAATGTTTTCCATTCCGAAACGAACTTAACTGAACACAAAAAACGATTGTGTTGGTGACACTCGGAAAGCGATGCAATATTTAAGTAGATTGATTTCATCTTTATTTATTTATCAACGTTTATTGGGATATGCTTTAAATTAATAATGTAACCAAAAAACAACAGAGCTTGACTCGTACCAACACGGAAAAATACGCTCGTTTTTCAAGAATAAGTTTTCCTCATTTCAACTTATTATGATTGAAAATATTTGTTAGCTTACATGTAACTTTGACTGGCAGGAAACTTCAAGTTTTAATCATTTCACATTTTAAAAATTGTATACACTAACTTCGGCCCGGTAAGAGTTTATACCTAGTACATTACGAAATTATTGCACGCGTAAAATTCTAAATTTGATTAAAGCCGGGCGGAAAGCGTCGGCTATAAAATATACTTAGAAACTTTTTGGCGAATTAATCATTCAGGCGAAGGCATGTCAAAATAATTTACTGCGCAAAGTTTAGGCATTAGATATGTAGCAGCGGGGCTAATGTTTTCACGTAAATGCCGAAAAATTTTTAAGTAATTTATAGTTGGATTTAAAGTTCCGATTAAATTACTTCAGTATATACGCTTATTCTCGAATTTCAATCTATATTGTGTTTCAGAAACTTCAATCAACCTTCTAATACATAAATAACTGATTTTTTGAGCAAGAGTAATAAATCAATACCAATAGTCTAACTCAAATCTAAAAAAAAACGACATACAACAAGATGACAACCACCTCTGCCCATTCGTGAGATTTTCATGAACACATAGTGAAACAATAAAGCCCTATAGCAAATTCAAGGTCACTGGGTCAATGTTGTCCATATGCAATTCGATAGCGAAGAAAATTCTCAATATCCACTCGCGTTGTTTACTGAATTAATTAATTATAAGTCTTTACGTATTGTTAATACTGGGTATTTCTTAACTTCATACAAAAATGAAACCAGTGAAAGTTTACATTAAAAGTGGTAGAATGAAGCAGTTTTTGTATAACAATTGATTAATAAATATTAGAGATAATAAACATTTTTGGCGAACGATGAAACAGTTTGATAGTCCCTGGTTTATTTTTATGACGTAATTACGTCCTCGGAGAAATTTGTTGATGTCAGCATCGGCTGTTAAGTGGGCCAGTTGTTTGTCGCGTTGAAAACATGGCCGAATTTTCCAATACTGTTCTTGTGGACATGATTTTAATTTACGGCGAATGTGGTCAAAATGCATTGGCTGCAAGACGTTTGTATGCACAGCGTTACGACGAATCAGTGTTTACAAGGGATGCAGTGTAGACAGAAAAAAATCCTCATGCAATGCGGCACCGTAGTTTTTACAACGCTTTTAGGACAATCTGTGTCCAGGTATGTTAAACGGCACTTTAATCGGTCTATTTATTTTACGTAATCGTTGGACAAAATGGCGTATTTACGTTTCTTGCAAACTAATTTGCCGGAACTCCTAGAGGATGTAAATTTAAATGTTACAAAATATTAGACCTTAATCCATTAGATTTTTATCTGTGGGGACATTTAAAAAATCTAGTGTATGTCGAAGAAGTAAATACAATAAACGAACTCAACGCACGCAGTGGAAAATATCCGAAAATAGAACCTATTTCGTAACGCATGTAAATCCCTTCTTCGTCGAGCCGACGTATGTTTACGTCTCGGACAGGGGGGGGGGAACTTCGAACACTTATTGTGGGTGAAGGTCACCGTCCGTTGCGTCCAGCGTCCACGAGGAATTGCCGGATATCGGTATGAATGTTTTTATTTTTTTTCCTTTTAATTTTGATGCATTCATGACAATATCTCGTACCACATACCCCATTAATTTTTTTGCATCAAGTTGAAGAACACCCTGCATAGTTTGTAACTATTGCTCATAAAAGAATAGAGAGTTTTACAATAATAAAACACAGTATTGTAATCTTCGACCATCTGTTTCATTAGACAATCGACAATAATACTTCCTGAGGTTCTATAATTTATAAACAACTTTGTCATTTAATTTCTTAAATGATTGAAAAAATAAATAAATATTATATTATGTGTCTAAATCAAGGATAGCTTGTCATTTTATAATAGCGTTTTCTTTTTTTTTAATCGCATTCAAAATGGCAGCATGCACATCACAGAATGGTTTGTTACATTTTGTCATTAGTTTATTTTTTAGTTTATTGTTTAATTTGTTAATTTCTATTGTTTTTTTGTTATACTAGTTTTGAATTATCTTTGAATGTTTTTTTTTGTAACATTAGGCACTTCGTCTTATATTCATTCTCTATTTTACAAGGTTAGATGGAAGATCAGAAACTGCGTTACAACAGCTGAATCTCACCTTGTGGTTGTGTTCCTGTTCGGTTGAATTTGTATTTAGTTCCATATCTTATATTTTTTTTAAGAACACAATTATTATTAATGATTGGGTTGTTGTCCATAATTAGGTGCATTAATTGATAAAGTGAAAGGAATATTTCCTAATTTGTTTGTATTATTTTACTTGCTACCGGTTTCGACAAACAATTGTCTTCATCAGGCGGCAAATAGTCAAATTAAATTGTAAAATATTAACATCATTATAACAGAAAATTAGATTTAAAAATTACTGTGAAAGCTGATGGCGTGTTGAGTATCTAACTCAACATGGGCAAACTTTAACGTCAAATTGGTCAAGAAACTAAACCGAAGATACTTCCTACTTCTCAACCGGTTATACTCGTCAAGCTTTTGATTCTTACGTCATAAATATCGAATATCGATATTTGTAAGTTATCGATAACCGACATTGAAAATGTGATATCGTGTATTGAAGAGACGTTGTGATCTTCTAAATGTCGACGAGAGTGAGAAAGAAGTTTTATTATTACGCCCACACTCTATATTGTACAATCAAAATTTCCCTCTTCTTCTCCTTAATCTTTTACCAAAATTTTAATAATTTATAAAGAACCCAAGTAGCAACTTTTTATTTGTGCGTGTCTGGTTTAAGCTTTTATTTAGCCATAGATTGAACTCGGATACCCTCTCTATATGGAATGAGATCTTAAGTTAATCCTTGTCCGCCAGTGCATATTTATTTCCGGATTAACGTTTGAAATCAGGTTTAGTTAAAAATAATTGGTAAAACAATTAAATTCAATTCAAATTACAGATTTTATCATCCATTAACAATCACGATAATTTTTTAAGGAGCAACATATATGTAATTACTCAATAAAATATTACACAAAATCACGACAGTATCATATGGAACAATTCAAAATAATTTTATATCGAAAGAAACAATAGCATTTCTCATATTAAATAAAGCATATGTTAATTTCTAAACACAGAGTTAATTTGCAAATAAATTTACGTTTTTTCACCAAAACCATGATGTTAAATATAGAGAAACAAATGGAGCTTCTGTCTGCACCTGATGACACTAAAGACTTATCATCTCCGTCAGCGACATTACGACCAAATGTTTTCTGACTGTCTGATGCATACGAACATGCTACTGTTCGTAGTATAATACTTAATCCATCGCCAGCCAGCCTTGTAATGATTTGTAATTTTATTGCAAAGATCAGTCGTGATTCACAAGTTTATAAAATTTTTAGACGAGCAAATTTTCCGTAATGTTTCCTAAGTTGTATCATATTTTTTAATAATTCGTTAAAAGAAACATTTGTTTCAAACACAATTTTTTAAAAAATAAATTGAAAACTTATATTACTTTTGCAAATATAACTGAGTTGTGAAAATAACTTCGCTGTACAATGGCTCATGTTTATGACTATAATATATTAGTTGACATGTTATTTTATGCAGTGTCAACGAAGTGCTAATGCTGCGTCCCAGCTATATTTTATTTGCAAAAGTATTATAACAAGTTTTCTATACTGAATAAAAAAACTGCTTTTGAAAAAATGTTACTTTGGACGAGTTCTACAAGCTATTAAAAATAAAACTCAACTTAGGAAACACCCTGTGTAATAAAAAAAAATATTAAATTGATGAATTACCTTCGGCTTCAACTACATTTTAATTGGACAATTCAACCTAATTTTTTCTTGATCCAGCGGAAAACGTAATTACATTTTATAATTAAATCGGTCGATATTGGAACACTGATAGAAACGAACTTTTGAATTTTTTATGTAACCGCGAATAAATCGATATGTAATTATTACACAACGTTTTTTTTTATTTAAGTGGGCGATGTTATTGTTTGTGCCTCGAAGTTTAAAGTAATTAAAGAAATCGAATAGTTTCATTCCGAAGGAGGTTCTTTTCTTCAATTTCTTCTCCATAATTTAGTTTGTATTCTGTGTTGAATGGTAGAGATAATTAAATGCCTGAATATTTCACTGTTTAATTATAGAAAAAAATTCTGTGAAATTATCTAGGCTGGTTTAAAAAAAAGGTTGTGATAAAATATGTATGAAACGGAGATTCTATCAGCCTGGAAGTGTCACCGTTAATAATTTATAACCGATGCAGGAAAGTAAATATTGTAATTATGAATTATGCGAGTAAATTACATTTCACATTAGTGGTTGTAATTTCCTTTGCTGTTTAAGTATAAAATAAAGATCGAAATCTTAAGACGCAGTGTATATGAACATATTTTTTTAATGTTTTAATACAGATTGATGGTGATATGCAAATTTTAAAGTAATAAAAAGAAAACGTGCATTAGAAGAAACGCGATGGCAATAAAAGCAGGGAGGAGGAGGAGGGAATATGCTCTCTTTTTGAAAAGCGTACGGTATTTTATAGTCGATTATAAATTATCACAAAATAAACGCTGGGCGCAATAGAGCTCGCGAACAAAAAACTTCCTAAATCTTTATATCGACAAGAAGTTAAAACTTTAGGCGACTCCCCTAGTATATCAAACGCATATATCTCAGTCATTCAAAAGTTTTGCCGCTAAAAATACACCGCTGGGAGAAATTGACCGTGGAGCTGGCGGCTCAAGTATGGGCTAAATTTCTTTCAGATTTGATGCACTTGTGCAATAACCGGGCGATTTTAAATTTTCATCAGTAAAAATCTTTCCGCCATGAATTTTTATACCGCATATTTTATGTGGCAGGCGGACGCGGGGGTGAGTTTAAAATATTCCAAACTTCCGGGGGGTTGCTATCGTGTAATAAAAATCAAAGTATTCTGTATGCAATAGGATGCCGTTAACGACTCCGGATTTATTGGAGTTTGGAACTTTTCGACTCCTGGCGCTCTGATATAAGTTTACAGGTGGATATTTGAAATTAAGCCCCTGGAAATTGCTTTCGTTATTTACAACGCACACACGTAATTTATACAGGATCTAAAATATTAAAACTTACCGCTTAGTTTAGGAATCATTTCCATTCGCATTAAAGTAAAGCACTTATTAAACTTAATCTTGGGCTATAAACAGGCGTGTGGAAACTTCGTGTGCTTGCGCTTGTTATTCTGATTGCTGCACGTGTTTTTGAGTATAAGCGAAGTATGATTATGAATTCAGGCAAACTCAGAAGGCAAACAACAATATAAGTAAATTAGTGCAGAAATTGGAGTGGGAATAACCGGAGCTAAACTACAGAGTTTCCGTTTGAGTTATTAGGGGTCAATTTGCCTGCTCCGGAGAGAGAAAATAGACTTGCTCGACCAGTTCAAAGATCACGCGCCGTTACTTTACCATTCTGCTCGTGAGCTGCCTACAATAACAATCAAATGAAAGTAACTTAGTAAATACTATTACAGCTATAGCTACACAGCCCGGTCTTTATATTGGAAAAAGGAACGACTTTCCTTCACACATTTCTCCAATATAAAAAAAAATGTATCGAGTTCAGTTTATAATTCCTAATCTGCGTTCTTCTTTCAACAATTCCAAAACATAAAAACAATCTGAATGACTACTCGACTCGAAAGTCGAAAAAGCAGTCCCCTAGCTACTCTCTACAAAACCCAGGTGACCGAACGTTAAACCGTGGCAGTTAGGTTCTAAGTTTGAAACAACTCGCATAAAAAATTCAATATGATTCGAGCTCTAACGTCTCCTAACGGAACAGAATGCATTCATGTGGGGGGTAGATTTCCACGCACTAGCAAATTCGTACGTATTTTATAACGGCCCTGTCCGTTCCGAAGAAATTAAGGATCTCATTCACCATATTTAAATGAACTTTCGGAATTAAACCGGAAGGTTTCTTCCCTTTTTGTGTACTTGTAAATCGTTCCGGAGTTTGTTTTCATTATTGTACCGCCTTTGCCTTTGTCAGTTTCAGGTTTGTTAAAGTAAAACTTATTAGCAATTTAAAAAGTTTTCGCGGGGGGATTCGCTTATATTTTTAACTCGCGCGAATTATTAAAATCTGAAATTCAATTGAATTTCGCGGTCTCATAGTCGCGGCGAAAAAAAAATTGCGCGGAATTGTTTGAGTTAAACGAATTATCGATTTGAGGGGAAGGAAAGTTGGAACAAAGCGAGCAGTTTTCTTTACTTTACCCAGCTATTATTTCGGTATTACCTACTCAAACATAACTTCTTACGCGAAAATTAGTTTTCACGAAAGCTTATGGAACAACTAATTAAATTATCAATTACCCACCGTGGAGCAACAGCTTATAGAAATATTTCAGGTGTAATTCAATTAGTTATTGATTAGCTGGCTCTTATTCGGCAATTAATTTTGAATCACAAACCTCACTCGTTGTTAATTATAATAAGCATATTCAATTATTCCACGGGATTGCGTAAGGCCGATTTTAATCACAGGTTACTGCTTGGGATTGTAATAACACAATTACGTATGTGCGAGATATGCATGCGGCAAATTAAACAGTTTAATGCTTGTTAATAGCGTTACTTTGGACACGAGAACGCCGTAAATACAGGTAATAATGGGGCGCCATATACAACGACGACCAGAGTCATGCTTAAAGCTCGTTCAAATTCGAAAGCGTATTTCAAGTTTTAACCAACTTTCTTTCGCGACGTTAGTTATTCTGTATTAGCAATTAACTCCTGATTTAGAACGAGCGCTGCCAGTCCTCGCTGCCTCCGTTATTAGTATTATCAAGGAATTATGGATAATTTACGGCGCTATTAACTGTCACCGTTTCGAGCCCTCCTTATTGCCCATAAAATTTGCAAGTTTTCTTTAATGGAAAAACGACTCTATCATGTACGAACAGTTATGAATCCTTTTCTTATTTACTTCGAATTGTCTATAATGTAGATTCGGTTGAAATTGTACTTTTAAAGAATACATTGGCTAGGTCTGCGGATATTCTTGAGCTGATGCGTTTTTGTTATCATTTCGTCACAGATATATCCCACAGGTCTTTTGATGTTCCTTGTTGTTTGCTAACAAGTCACAGTTCGAGTGGAATTAATTTTTATTATGTAGCCACAAATGAACGCGCTGGAATGTGTATGTTGGGCTAAGTCAAGTTCGTCGTTCGTAAGAAAAAAATGCGACATTTTCGATCGATGGCATCTATAAGTCATTTCCATTCGTTTATAATGAGACAGATCCAGTTCTTCTGCACGTGAATAAAACGTTTTATTGCGTTTTATTAGATACGATTGCGAAAACAAGTCATAAACTGAGCAGAGGTTTCAAAACAAAGTGACTCCGCCGGAGTCCGGTATCTTGAGGCAGGTCAGTTTTTCATTTTTTAATAAGACCGTTGAGATTTGAATTCCTAATAGAATGAGAAACTTACAGTTTTAATTAAAGACAGAGGTTTAGAAATAGCCTGTCTAGTAATTTACACTTATAAGGTTTATATTTGTGTCGCACAATAAATAACTTAAACTTTTTAAGTGTTTTAGAATTCCTTATATGCTCCTACTTCATGATTTCTGTCAACGGCTATATTATTTATATGTTCCCGCTGGGTAGGATGCGGTGACCATTGTTATAAGCACACATAGAAACATCAAATTATTATTACGTCACGAAGAACAACATACTTCCTTTATTTAAATCGGGATTCAGAGCGGGACATAGTTGTAGGACTGCGTTGTTAAGAGTCACCAACGACATTCTTACGGTTCGTGACAAAGGAAATATTACTATCTCAACTCTTCTTGATTACATTAAGGCATTTGATACTGTAGATCATAATATATTATCTTCAATTCTTCATTTAATTGGTCTAGGCCTTAATGCGAATTTACTATTGCATAATTACATACGAAATCGAAGTCAGTCTGTTATCCTTAATAACATTCAATCAGCCACTAACACGTGGTGTGCCACAAGGATCAGTTTTGGGACCTCTATTGTTTTCAATTTACACATCCACTTTCATTAATCATGTCGAGTACTGTAAAATGCATATCTATGCTGACGATACTCAATTATGTCATTCGTTTAAGTTACAAGACTTAGAGAACGCAGTTTCACAAATTAATTCTGATCTAGATGCCATATACACATTATCATTACAGCATTCTTTAAAAATTAATCCAGAAAAATCTCAGGTTCTAGTATTTGGTAATAACGCTGTATGTGCTAATTTAAATAATTTAATTAATGTAAAAATTAATGATAAAAAAATTACCGTTGTTAACAAAGCAAAAAGTTTAGGACTTATATTAGATAACAGCTTCCGTTATAAGTTCCAAATAACAAAACACATTAATAATGCTTACATACATTTAAAGAAACTTTATCCCTATAGATCTCAGTTTTCTGTTGAAGTTAAGAAGCAATATGTGAAGCTTTGGTACTCTCACAATTTAACTAGTGCGTACCATTATATCATTCATCCATACATAGGTTCACAGGTGAGCGCATATAGAAAATTCAAAACGCTTGTTTACGGTATATATATGGCATTCGAAAATACGGAAGAGTTTCATATAAATGAAAACAAATCGAATGGTTAAGAATGGAGAATCGCAGACAATTACAAACTTTGTATATGTATCACAAAATCTTAGAAACCTGTGAACCTGTTTATTTATATAACAAGATTAAATTTAGATGTGAAGTTCACAGTTTGTCAACTAGATATCATACTTTCATTTATCTTCCAAAACATGGGACCTCTCTTTTCCAGCGTTCATTCTCATATCATATATACAAATCCTATGAGAAATTATATGAGTATAAAGGCAATTCTGGTTTAAGGAGAAATATTTAAAAAAACTTTTTGCTGAACAATGAAGACGAATCGACGCTGGACAATGACTTACTTCATAATTAAATTTCTGTAGTATCCTGATTGTTTTTTTTTCTCTTAGTACTTTGTTAAGGTTATTTTATTACGACGGCATAACGGATAATGGGCGCTCATCTCAAACAAGAATTTGTTATATGGTTATTTAGTTATTTTTTATTTATATTTTTTTTAATTTTGTAATTTAAGTAATTAGGTATTTATACTATAGGCAATTTAAAATTATGTTAAGTTTCGTTAATCAAGGTTTAGATTTATAAGCAGAGCCAGTTAACTGCCACCTGAATCTCACCTTGAGATTTGGACAATTTAACTTAATCTTTTAGCTTTAGTTTCAAAAGAAAGAATTATTCCGTATATTTTAAATTGTTGAAATAAAATTATTATTATTATCATTTTAAAAAATTATAAACTGAAGTACATTATGAATTATTTATTCGTTAAAATTATCTATAAAGCATTCACAAGATAATTAAAGCAATAAAATAATATTAACTTTTTTTAATGAATATATTTACGTACAACAAATTCGTGTATTAGATGTGGCGCCTAAAGTACCGAAACAACTTTGACAATAAATTTCGATTTGCATGAGAAACTAAGCCATCGTTGCCTGCTAACGACAACTCCAATATTTCACATTACACTGAAGAATAAAACAGGTGTACATGTGATTGAAATAAGAAGACATTTCGTGTGCATTATAAATTAAAACTTCATTATTCTGTTTTCTGATTAAGAAAGTTTCTTAAAAGATACGTAACTAAGTTTATATATTTACAAACCTGTATAAAGTCTGTATGCAATAATAAAACATTATTTATAAATAAGGTACACAGTAATTAGGTAATCACATCTGGTGCTTTATAAAATATTAATAATTAGATTTGTAACAAGTCTAGAAACTTTTATGCGGCACAGGAAATAGTGTTGACAAAAAAAAACAAAAAAGCAGCTTACAAAGTAGTGTTGACATTACTTTGTAAGCTGCTTTTTTGTCATTTCTACATCACTATATTACTTTATTAATTGAACCCATTTTGGTTTATCGAATTTTGCACTACAGACCTTGTAGACCTTTGTCTTGTGTGACGACTTTGCGCCTTTCTTTCCTGTCCCATACCTTAGCTTTCCATCTATTTAATCCGATTGCTTTCAGGTCCCTTTCAACTTCATCAAGGCATCTATTTTTCGGTCTTCTGTTTATTTCTTTCCTTCGTGCATCCTGTTAATTCTAATCTTTGGTAGTCTTTCCTCTACTAGTCTTTCTATATATCCTAACCATCTTATTCGATTTATTTTTATTTGTGTTGTTATGTTTGGCTGTCTGAGAATTTCTACCTATTCTATTTTTATTCGTTCTCCTTCTCCAGTGACTATCCTCCTTTGTTCCTCCATATATTCTTCTCAGCAGCTTACGTTCTCATATTTGTAGAGTTTACTCGTCTTGTTTCGTCAGGGTCCACGTTTCCGATCCGTACAGAATGACTGGTTGTATCACGTGTTTTCAGTTCCCTTAATAGTTCCTTTTTTGCTAGTAAATTGTTGAGCGCTCCTACCGTTTTATTTCCTTTATTAAGCCTCTCCTTTATTTTTTCCTTCATATCGTTATTTGCGGTTATTTGTGCACCCAGGTAGCTAAAGCTGCTTACTTCGAATTTGTAATCGCGGCCTTGCTCCGTTGTTATTTCTAGTTGTCCTTTTGGCTTGCTCCTTGCGCTCATCCACTTGTATTTTGTTTTTTTGTCATTTACTTCCAGCCCTATCTGTCCTGCTTCTGCCAGTAGAGTTTTCGTCGCTGCTTTCAGGTCGCTCTTTGTCGTTGCGATAATGGCAATATCGTCAGCATATGCGAGGCAGTGGTGTCGTCTATCATAGATTAGGCTCGATCTATTTAAGTTTCTTCTTCTCATTACTGTTATATTAAACAATATTAGATAAGGGGTCGTCTTGTCTTAATCCTGTCTTCACCTCGAACCACTCAGTTTTTTGTCGATTTACTCTGACCCTGCCTCTTGTGTTCTCTAAGGTGGCTTCTACTATCCTTACTTAGTTACTTTCGCTTCCTTCATTGCTGTCAGTATTTCCTTCCTGTTGCTTGCTTAAAGTCTATGAAGAGCGTGTGCATGTCTATTCCTTTCTCGTAATGGGCGGCTTGTAGTTATTTCAGAGTAAATATCTGGTCTGTCGTTGATCGGTTCTGCCTAAATCCTGCCTGGTATTCGCCCACGATGCCTTCCATCTCATACTTCAGTTTCTGGTTTAGCCATGTTGCCATTATCTTGTACACCACGTCCAGCAGCGCTATTCCTCGGTGAGTTTTACATCTCCTTTTTTATGTATAGGGTATAGAACTGCTTTCCTCCAATCTGATGGAATTTAACATTTCCTAACTCATTTTCTGTCCGCCATACTTTATTAACCCCGCCGGTGTATTGTTGTCTCCAGGGGTTTTATTGTTTTTCAAGTATTTTATTATCTCATCTATTTCTCTTTGTATTGGTTTAGGTCCTTCTTCTTGTTCTATTTCGCTTTCTTCTTCGCTGGCTATCGTTTATGTTTACCTCCTTTCTGTTCAGCAGCTCCTCGAAGTATCTCGCCCGTCTCTTTATCGTCTCCTATAAGGTTCCTATCTTTGACGCTGCAAAACCAAGCTTTTGTTCTGCTTTAATGTTTTGGAAAAAGTTCCGCGTTTCTCTCTTGCTGAAGCTCTCTTCTATCTTGTCTATCTGTTCTTCCATCTGTCGCTTTTTTAGCTTACATACTGCTTTATACTTTCTTTGTTGTTCTCTGTAATACATTTTACTTGCCTGGGTTTCGTCTGTCATGTATCTGCTCTTGCCTCTCTGGACCTCTCTTGAGCCTGATAGCATTCTTCGTCAAACCAGCTGTACTTCTTCTTGGTTTTCCTTTCCCTTCCCAAGACTTCTTGCGCCACCTTCGTAATTCTGTTTTGAAGTGCTTGCCAGCTCCCTTCTATCGAATTCTGTCGCTTGTTCTATTCCTCTAATGTATCGTAGTATGTTTTCTTTCACTACTAATTTCTGTATTTTGGTTTACTAGTGGTCAGAAAATGTTTGTAATATCAAATTATAAAGCTCAAAGTTTTAAAGACTTGCCGTATAAATATTTTATAAGAGCTTTCTGTTACTTAGGACGTTCACATTTGATTTAAAATTAATTGTCAAATTCAAAGTTAATTTAAAAATAATAGTAGTACAACTTTTAAAAGGAAATTTATGAAGCTTTTAGAATCTAATGACGAGTTTATCGATTTCTAATATTAACCACTAACTTTCATTAGTATTTTAATTTATATATTTTGATGTCTTTTAATGTAATGTGCATAAATACAATATTTAGGTAAGTACATATGCAGGGTATAATAGATTATTATTAATATCAATATCGTAAATATTGTGGTTACGTTGACAAAGACAATTGCATTCCAAGAACTTGAACCGGGAACTTAGAATATGCAATCCCATGCATGCTTCATAACATAACTTAATATTAGGAGATGGATTTCCCGCAAAGTGCCTAACAAACTAGCAACAGCTAATAATGCTTAATTATGTCTTTCATGGCGCTTTGGAACAGATCCCGCATGCATTTTTAAAGAAGCTATTAAAACATAATTGCAATTTCATTGCTTCCTGTGGTGACTCACTTTTGCGTGTGCTATTTATGATTTAATTTTCATTAGGTACGAGACATTTATAAGTAGAAAGTCTTATTGTAAAAGTATATTCATTATTTTTCAAAAATCTTGTTATTTATATTCAGCGTTACTATTTCATCTTGACTTTTGATTTCTAAACATATTTGTATACAGGGTGTAATCATATTGTAAATTCTTCATCACATAAGAGAATTAATTAATGCCCTAGCTAAAAAAAAAACTGGTTTGCCACAAGAGCGCGTTGCTTTTTGTATGCAAACCTCTGCTCGTTCGTGAAATATACGTGCATTTGCGTCTTTTATAAATACATCGTAAAACAATAAAGCTCCAGCAAAATTCATGGTCACTCCGCCCTTCAGCAATTCGATAACGAAAGAAGCTTCTAAATATCCATTCACGTTGATTACTGAATTAATTAAGTTTAAGCCAATTTTTACGTATTGTTAATATAATTTATAACTGCAGCTTATAAAAGTGTAGCGATTCATATCAATAGAACAAAGTATTGTAATCTTCGACCATCTGATTCATTAAATAATTGACCAATAGTAACATCATGATATTTCATACTTTGAATGTAAATAACGCACTATGTGATTTAATTTGTTAAATGATTGAAAAAATAAATGAATGTTGTTATTAGTTACTTTGTTGCATTACAACACTGAGTGACCTGCGTACTCAGAAAAGAAAATGCATTAAATACAATCAATGGCTTTTATTTATTTCTACGAATAAATTCATGCTAATTTGCAGGTGTGTTTCGAAACTTTGTATGTGTAGTCTGAACGTAGTAAAGTAATAAAATCATAAATTAAGGGATGATGATTATCTGTGAATTTTTCTTCCAATAGTACTTTTGGAATGCGACCCCTATTGTAATTATTATCTAATTTTTTATTTATTGTTAGATATGATTCATTATTGCTGTTTCTTTAAGTTTATCGATTAAGGAAATAAATTAATATTATTATGTAAGAATTATTTTATGAAAAATCTGCATTTATATTACTTAAATCCTAATACAAAATTTAGATGTTTCATCATTATTTTTCTATTGCTTACGTATCACTAATTCCTAATCACCGTATTCTTTCGTAAGAGAGTCGTAAATGACCTGCCTCAACATTTATTGTATTACTTCTGCGAGTTTACAGCTGTTATCATTTATTTCACGTACTAGTAAACTTCGCTCAGTTGAGGCATTAAAATCACAATCTATTGCTTCTCAAATATTTACTTTTAATAATTAAACGTAGATTATTGACCCCCATTAATAGAAACTTTTCGATCCCACAGTGTACGTAATGTTTCATTTGTACTAAAAACAAGTAAGACAATGTTTTTGTTGGATAAGCTTAAATAATCCGTTTGAATTTATTTCTAAACCATTCTTAACCGGACGCGATTGAAATTGCTCAGCGTATTGTTTTCTTTACGGTTTTAGTGTACAGAGGCGTTAGTGTCTACATGTTTATCAGCGGTAAGTGCTTTCGACCGTCGAGCCATCCATTTTACGTTTTACCTTAAGGTTTATGAGACTCTTTTCTCCGCACACTTTTCTGTAAATTCTCTCCGAGCAGCGGAATTGTTTATATTACGTGAAATATTTAGGTAGTAAAACGGGAGAATTTCGTTTTTACCTCTTTGCCTTTGTGTCTTTGAAATATGTCGGTGGTAGGGAGTCGTCGTCGGCATTACATTGAGTGGTAGTTCTGGAAGAAGAGGGCCTCATCGGCAACGCCCTCGTAAAACATACCGTCATTATTTCTGCTCGCATAATATGCCGGGGTCCTACTTGTTCTAATTCGTGTCTGAATAATTCACTTAAGGACATGTGAGGCAAATGTGTTTCCTTCGTGATTGCTATGAAAGAATAAATGTAGGACAACTGAGGATACGTGAAGAAAAATTACCATAGCGTAGCTATCAAAAATTTTGCATTGTTTTATTAGAAGTAAATTGCAAATTTTCATTAGTTTGTGGAAGAAATCGTATAACAAAAAAAAACTTTTTAATATTTATGATTACGTGCCTTCAAAAGTGAACGCAATATGGTCTGCAGTAATTTGCATTACTTTTTAATAAAATGCAATGACTATAATAATTCTATCATGAGAATATCGATTTATATGAAGATTAATGCGAATAATTTGTCTTGCGTGTCCTAATTATTTGTTAATCGAGCCAATTTTTAACTAAAAATTTCCGGTATTTCTAATTACTTTTGTAAACTAATACATTTGCATGTGGAAGGTCAAATACATTGTTAAATTTAACAAATACTCGGTTGAAAATATACGCATCATTTCAGTTTTAATGTACGTAGAATTATAGAAAAAAAATCTTATTATTTATGTGTAGGAAAACTTGCACGGACATAATAATTTCCAGTGAAAAATAAAGACGGAGAGATCGCAGAATATTTTATTCATAACTTCCTGCGATACTTTCTTATATTATGAGGAGAATGCAAAATAAAAAAGATTTATAACGAGCCCGTTTCCACACATACACTTTAAACAACTACCGTAATGGAATGTTGAGATAAAACGAACTATAAAAATGCGTAAATCCGTCACGTACCAAGATGTGCTTCAAAGCACTGTCAAGTTTGAAGAAAATGTCGGCAAACAAGGACAATTTTCCTCGACAATATATGTATACTTATTTTCCTTTGTATAAATTTCAAAGCTGTAAAAACGATTAACATGTGTCTCATTAGATTAAACAATAAGAATTACATGCTGATATTCCATATTTTGTAAACAAATAACACACTATGTGATTTGATTTGTTAAGTTTGGTGAGGGGTTTTGTTATTGTCGCAAAACCTTGTATATATTTTCTAAAATAACCCACAACTCCCAAAAATTGCCTAACTTGTGGGCTTGGCATTTTTCTCACCGCCGATGTTTTATCAGCCCCTAGCCGTATGCCTTCCCTTGATATTTCGAAACCCAAATAGGTTCTGGATTCTGGATTTGGTGAGGGAGGTGAGTAAGAATTCACGTGCATTTAGGCCACAATTGGGCCCATTGTACTGCCCCCATTTTCAGAAGTGTTTGACTGTCAGCGTTCCTTGAGCCATCCAGCCCTTTCGATGAAGCCAAGAACGTCCGACAGAGGGGCACTACGAATTCCAGCCATGTCAGGCCAGAACTCCCTTAACATGGGTCCCTCTGATCGAGGCGATACTGAAGTATGGAAGAAATTACATTTGAATAATTTTAGAGTTAGGTTGCTCCAATCGTTCCAGTACCAATCCTAAATTTTCCGTTAAACTACGATTCACAAGCTTTTGAAACTCTGTTGGGGCATTCGATAACCCAAAAGGAACGCGAAGGAACTCAAAGCAACCATCTGGAGTAATGAAGGGCGTTTTTTCTACCAACTCCTCATTCACCGGAATTTGATAAAATCCGGAAGATAAATCGAGAGTTATGAAGTAAGCACAGTCGCCTAGTCGGTCAATTTGATCGTCTATCCTGAGGATGGGGTACTTAAACTTTTTGGTAATTCTATTGAGAGCTCTACAGTCGGCACACATACGAAACCCATTATCCTTTTTGCGTACTACAACAATAGGACTTGCATATTCTGAACGAGGTTCGCGAATAATACCCGCTTCCAAAAGCTCTTTGATCATCTCTTTTACTCTTTCTCACTCTGCCATTGATAATCGGTAAGGTGCATATACAATCGGCTTTGTAGAATTTAACTCAATTTTCATTTCCGCCGATTTTGTATGACCAAGTTCTTGTAAATTAAAGCAAATTAAAGCAAATGTTGTAGTAAATGTAGTAATTCATTCTTTTGGTCTTGTCTTACATCGCCTATGTTAATCTTTTCTAAAGATAATTGATTGATCGTGTCTACGTCTTCACCGACCCGGCTTATTCTAAATTTGTCAGCAATTTCGTCCAGTTGATCAAGCATTTATGTATCGGCCGGCAATTGAGTTAAAATTAATCGCAGTTTTTAACCTATTATACCACAATCTAGCAATACCTTTTAATTTTCCCAATGCCAAATAGATAATAGTTAAGTCATCCCGATGATACACGTGCGCACATTCATTTACTTTATTTAACCAATCGTTAACATTTTGATTATTATCCGATGGATCGAAATCAGAAAGCAGTCTTTCGTCTTCATAAATGGATGATTATCAAGAATTTTATCGGCAAAAAATGGGCGCATACTCACGGCTTCCCTCCAATTATCATACTGCCTCTGCATGTGCTCAATTGGCTGCGGCAAGTGTGGAGTGTACGATCCATTTGACTCACTCTGTACAGCCCTCGGAATACTTGGCAAATTTACGGCATATGTATGTGCTCACTGCGGCCGCGAGACCACTCGGCGTTGTCCTTTGGTCACACCATTCGTTCATTTCTTTTTTTTGTTTTATACTTTATATTTTTTATTTTAAATAGTGTCTATGGGGTAACTATCCCACTTCTGATATGTCAGGAAATCATAAAACTTGCACTTTTCTGATATTATTATTTTCACTCCCAATTTAAATCAAACGTCCATTCAACGTCAATAACTAAATAATACTGACCGATCTTCCCGGTCACACCCAAAAACTTAAAGTAAAAAAGAAATTAGCACAATCATTGTCACGTAACAGCAAACACACTTCGTTTTTCGTTTTTTTCTTTGCAGGTTGCGCCGGCCTTTGTTCTCCTAATTTTAGATTGCTTACAAAAGAGATGACATAATCAACACATTTAGTCATAATTTATATTTTAAACACAAACTTTTAACTTATTTAATCAAAAAGTTTGTAGTTACTTTGTTCATATCACGGTGTTTATGCAGCCCTTAAAAAAAATAAATTACAGCTTTCTTAAGGAAGTAGGTACAATGTGACAAGCATTGTTGTACTAAATTAAATTTAACAGATCGTAATTTAAGAATTGAAACTCTACGTCTATGGTTAGCAATATGCGAAATAAAAAAATGTGCAGTATAGCACAAAATGCATATGAAACGTATTGTTATATCTGTGCATTCCTTAGTAAAGTTCACTTCTTGTTCTTGGTATTGATACTTGTAATTAAAATAAATATTCAAAATGTTGTCCTGCGGTATTTACACATAATTCGGCACGTCGTATCCAGTTATTTGTTACTATTGGAAAATTATTTCAAAGTTATTACACAAATATTTACACGAATTAAACTAACACAAAACAAACCACGTACTACGTAAATTTGATAAATAATACTAAGCCTATAAATGTTTTTAAACGTTTATTTTAACCTCAGTATTTTATAAAATACAAACGCACTCGCTGGGACTGAATTTTTTCAAAAACTATTATTAAGCACTTTTATTCTAATCCCTCCCTAATGTAAGCATCTGTGAATTTATGACAGCATGATAATAATAAAAACAAACAATAAAGTACGAGGAACGAAACTGAGCCAGCTGAATTTTATTTTATGACAGTGCAATTGTTACCAATAAATCGCCAAAGCGCATGTAGGTAAACGTGTCTGAAGATTCCGAATTATTTTAAACCATAATTAAATTTTCATCACGAAAACTAATTGAGCCACTCGTTTCTTGGATTTAATTAATATTTATCAACATTTTTAGTAAACATTTATTTTCGTCTTATTAATGAACATAAACATAACATTTTGTAGTTTACAGTGTTAAGGTCGATGTACTGTCATGAAAATGAAACAAATAAAACTCAAGTGCATAATTGTGCTGTAAATTCAGTTTGCTTTTAAATTTTACTTTGAATAAATAAACATAAATAAAGTAGTAATAAGTAATTGCAATTGTCGTAGGAAACCTCCAAGCAGCGCGCGGGAAAACGTTTTTATTTAAAATTTTGGCGATTTTTTTTGCGAAGGTCCAACATGACCTAGCCCAACAGACACATCTCGGCGTTTATTCGTTTATGACCACAAAAATTACCAATTCTGTACAGCTAAGACATTTAAATCGCCAACCAGCATTACTGAAACAATTCCTTAGAAAACGACAATTAATTTTACCGGAGTTATTATTTACTTTTCCCTTATTGTTGTCTGACAAATTTTACTTCTTTTTTTGACTACTATTTGTGGTTTCATTTAAAGACATAGTTTAGAAACAAGTTGTATAGGTCGATTAAATCATACTGAAATAATATTGAAATAAAATTGTCAGTTTTCATTACAGATCTTTCCAAGTGCAGTTTGAGTTAAGCAATTGTATAAACATCTTTTTTTTTATCGATGCTTGCGTGACTTCAGAATAAAACCATCACTTGTTACCCAAGAGAGAAATCGTTTTACAACTTTGTTTACTTACATTTTACAACTGTAAAGATTGACAGCCCCCGTCTCTATATCCGGATTCATCACGAACTCGTAACACTGGATCATTCATCCTGGCAGAACGACATATAAAAAAAAGACTTTCGCTTCCCACCCCGATTTAATACAGTGTCCTCGCTCATTCCGCGCAACATTTAGCAAATTTCGGTCTGGAACCGCCCGAAAGATTCTGGAGTTTATATCACATAAATTATGCCGACTTTTCATTTATATGTAAATCCGATGACTGAGGTATTACTGTTCCGAAATCGTACACTTTATCCTCAGTTGCATGTCGGTTTCACTTATAAATATGCATAACGAAGCAATGGAAGGACTACTACATTGAGAGAGTATTATGTATATTTTAGGGCACATTATTTCCTATCGTGCTAAAATGGTTTAAAGACGTTGTTATTTCAACGTACGTGTAACGTGAAAGGGTTTTCAAACTGTTATTATGCATGTCCGGGAAAAATCGTATGAAAATGTACTATATTGTTTGATACATTTTAGTAATATGCATCTTTTGCTTATAAGGAATGCAAATGAAATGAATTAACACGAATAATTATAATTAAAATTTGTAATCCATTACAAATGTTAATCTTTTTAGAATTTTTCGCCAGTGAAATTTACCATTTAGTTCTTTGTAAGAAGCAACGAAAATCTTTGCATAATTTTCCGAAATAAATTTAAGACGAAAATTGGTTTATTCAAAAGCAAACGACGTCTTTAGAGGAGGCGTTTCCCTCGTTTTAAATACCCGTAGGAAAGGCGGGCGAATTTAAATTCAACTATAAAAGCGACAATGGGAATTT
The DNA here is from genome assembly GCA_039766575.1 of Serrognathus titanus. Taxonomy (NCBI): domain Eukaryota; kingdom Metazoa; phylum Arthropoda; class Insecta; order Coleoptera; family Lucanidae; genus Serrognathus; species Serrognathus titanus. Next base: position 7,482,998 of record CM077911.1, read on the forward strand.
ATGAGTTTTTTATCTAATAATAAAAAAGCAATTAAAAAGTTTTATGTGTATTCGTGTTTACTGCGCGAAATTTACAGCGTTTTGCAGATAGGGCTTGATTTATTTTAGAAAAAAAAATACACTCCTCGCTCGTAATCAATAAAGGCATTAATCATTATTGTTACAAATGCTGCGTCAAACGCGTTGCGTTTTAAATTTTCAGGAGCTTTCATATCGGAATCTATTACGCAACGGAAAATTACTTTCCGGCCCGGAGCGCGGGAAAGTGGATTGAAAAAGCAATTATTTACTTAATTTGTTCCGTTTCGGATCAACTAGGAGCAACATAAATGTATTTTACGAATATTTTTTCACATCTGATTTCTGATCTCCAAGGTTTTTGATTTTGGAATTCTAAAAGAATTAGATTTAGAAGAGCTAACCTATTGACCCAAATTATCAACTCATGATATCAAAAACGTTGACAAAAATCAGATACAAATTTAATTAAAAAAGGAAATCAGTTTAAATTAACGGGTATGCATTAAAAATTTAAACTATTTAATTAACAATAATCAAACAAAACAGCTATTCAACATAATTAAAATAAATGTTTCATTTTTTTTCTAAATATTGAACGAATTGTTTTTCATAATAAAGGTAACTTTATATGCGTAACATAAAACATAAATATAAATGCAAAATAGCTTTAATGGCAAAACAAAATGCCTTATTATTATTATTATTTGCTTTATAAATAAAATGAATGTATGCGTGTAAATAAATTTTATTTAAAAAGCGACAGACTATTATTTTAAATTTTAAACTCCATGCGTTTATGATAAATCTCGCCCTGCTCTGGATACTTTCTCCCGAGAAAAAGATGTCACATTCCGAAGCTAACATCAATTTTCTTCCCTTGTCAGGTGTGTATGCGTGCGCGCGAAGGAATATTAATTAAAGCTAAACAAGAAAAACTTGAGCAAAAATATTCAAAACCGTTTAGGTCCGCCCGTGTTAACACCGCGTTTAACCCCCATTGAACTTCTCAGTAGTACGTGCTCAAGTAGTGATAAACATTTACGCGAAATCGACAACGCGGAACAAAATCACCCCATTAAACAGCAAGGGAGATTTGCCCTAAAGTTAAACGCAGCAAATGATGGGAGAGAGCAATAATTAAAATTGTAGGTAGCTGAAGAGCAAGAAAGCGAAGAATATTAGTGGAACCACCACCCCCTTAACTTTGCGTAACGTGAATTTTAGTAACTGTTCTTGGGTGTATAATTTTTCGTTCGCCTACGAGAAAATCGCTCGGGGAATTTGAGCTGAAATGCAAAATGCGAAGGAAAATCTTTTCCTTGCCGCCGATGAAGCGTCACATACAATGTTCTTAATTGAACGCACTTGTTGCTTCAAGTGATAAATATTGCAGTTGACAACGTTGCATATTTAAAGCAACATAAAACTTCTTTGCCTTCATCGGCGTTATACAGGGTGTTATTGATTATAATTAATTCCGACCTACTACAAGAGAGCGTCGTCTTTTGTTTGACAACCACTGCTTGTTCGTGAGATATACTGCATTTGCGTCACATCGTAAAACAATGAAGATCCAGCAACTCATGGTTACTCGGTCAATATCACGCATAAGCATAACCATAACGGAAGAGGAAGAAGCTTGCGTTAATTACTGAATTAATTAATTAGAAGCCAATTTTTACGTATTGTTAATACCATTAGATAGTCGATAATAATTACATCATGTGTTAAATACTTTTAAACATAAAACATACTAGGTGCTTTCATTTCTTAAATGATTGAAAAAATATATGAATATTATTATTATTTATGTTTGCGTTACAACACTGTGTGACCTGCATAATCAGAAAAGAAAATGCATTAAATACAATAAATGCATTTCTTTGAATGATTACGTGTTATTCTGGAATTTTATTTGTGAAATCTGAACTTAATAAAGTAATAAAATCATAAATTAAGGGATGACGGTATCTGCGTGCTTCCTTTACAATATAACACTTAACTTAATATTGGAGATGGATTTCCCGCAAAGTGACTAACAAACTAGCAACAGCTAATAATGCTTAATTATGTCTTTCATGGCGCTTTGGAACAGATCCCGCATGCATTTTTAAAGAAGTTATTAAAACATAATTACGATTTCATTGCTTCCTGTGGTGAAACTCTTTTGCGTGTGTTATTTCTGATTTAAATTTCATTAGGTACGAGACATTTATAAGTAGAAAGTTTCATTATGAAAGTTTATACATTATTTTTCAAAAACGTTGCTATTTATATTCAGCGTTACTATTTCGTCTTGACTTTTGATTTCCAAACATATTTGATACAGGGTGTGATGGTATTGTAAGTTCTTCATTACAAAAGATAATTAATTCCGCTGTAGCTCAAAAAAAAATCTGGTTTCCCACATGAACGCATTACTTTCTATATGCAAACCTCTGCTTGTTCATGAAATATGCGTGCATTTGCGGCTTTTATAAATACATCGTAAAACAATAAAGCTCCAGCAAAATTCATGGTCACTCCGCCCTTCAGCAATTCGTTAACGAAAGAAGCTTCTCAATATCCATTCTCGTTAATTACTGAATTAATTAAATTTAAGCCAATTTTTACTTATTGTTAATATAGTTTATAACTGCGGCTTATAAAAGTGTAGCGATTCACATCAATAGAACAAAGTATTGTAATCTTCGACTATCTGTTTCATTACATAATTGACCAATAGTAACATCATGATATTTCATACTTTGAATGTAAATAACGCACTATGTGATTTAATTTGTTAAATGATTGAAAAAAATAAATACATGTTGTTATTACTTAGTTTGTTGCATTACAACACTGAGTGACCTACATACTCAGAAAAGAAAATGCATTAAAAACAATCAATGGCTTTTATTTATTTCTACGAATGAATTCATGCTAATTTTGCTAATGTGTGTTTCAAACTTTGTATGTGTAGTCTGAACGTACTAAAGTAATAGAATCATAAATTAAGAGACGATTCCTTAAGTTAATCAATTGAGGAAATAAATTTTTATTATTATGTAAGCATTATTTTGTGATAAATCTGCATTTCTATTACTTAAATACTAAAAAAAAATTATAATGTAAATGTTTCATCATTATATTTTATTGCTTACGTATCACTAATTCCTAATCATCGTATTCTTTCGTACGAGAGTCATAAATGGACCTGCCTTAACGTTTATTGTATTAAATCTGCGAGTTTACAGCTGTATCATTTATTTCACGTAGATTTTTCCGGAGTTATTGTTAACCCTTATTAATAGAGGTTACAGTGGCAATCTCCGTATTCTCCCGTACGAAAGTCATAAATGACCTGCCTCAACGTTTTTGATTACAATTGCCGGTTTACTGCTCCTTCATTTGTAAAAGATTGTCATTTTGCAAATCATTAAGTGCATTGCATACGAACATTTAATAGCCAGTGATCACAGTTTAAACGCCCACCTAAAAATGTTACAGCGACTTTCTCTATCAAAGACTGCATATTGCATCATCAAACAATTGCCGAAGTGACTCATCAAAGAAGCCGGCATTATGCAAGCATAATAAACATGACTAAATGTCTCTTTAATCATTTTCTTCTTAAAATTGTCTTAACTGTTATTTGATAATACATGACTTTGTGTTATTATTTGAATATTGTTTAGAATTTTGCTTTATTGCCAAATTCCTTAATTTAATTTGTATTTGTTTTTACATATTTTGAATATATATTTTTTATGTACTTTTTCTTCTGTTTTCAATTAAAAATTCATACAATAGTAAAGAAGAAGATGTGGGATAATTTCGACAATCCCGAAAAAATATATGTAGTGGTGAGACATTAAAGAGGACGTTAAGAACGATATTTGGCTAATTTATACTCAAACCAGAAACGTACAAACATAGAAATTGCTACTTTGGTCTTTTATGGTTTGATTAGAATTTTGGTATAAGATTGAGGGGAAAAAGTATAAATAGATTTTGGGCGTAAATACAGAATGTCTCTCTTGTTTTCGTCGTGGTATCTAGAGAAGTAAAATATCTCGACGAGGCCTTGTAAAATTGGTAAATTCGAAGTTGTTTGACAACTAAAATCAGAATTACATCGGAATTCGTTTAAGATTAAACACGAATGCGAAAGACGAAGGATTAAAGTTATTTTTTACATTAGATTTAAATTCGTGTTGTCACCAAAAATTTGTTTTTTCATTTCATTTTTGTATGACGCGTTTCAAGCTTTTTTAATCCAGCCTATATACTAGGTGTCTCAAAATATATATCTTTAATTGAAATCACAGATACTAGTCAAAAAAAGAAGCAAAATTTGTCATACAACAATAGGGAAAAAGTAAATAATAACTCCGGTAAAAATCAGTTTTCGTTTTCTAAGAAATTGTTTTAGTAACGCTGGTTGGCGATTTAAATGGATTTAAATGCCTCAGCTGTGCAGAATTGGTGTTTTTTGTGGCCATATACGCATATAAACGCCGAGATGCGTCTGTTGGGCTAGGTCATGTTTGACCTTCACAAAAAAAAATCGCCAGGATTTTAAATAAAAATGTCTTCACGCGTGCTGCCGGGAGGCAATTGCAATTACTTATTACAACTTTATTTATGCTTATTTATTCAAAGTAAAATTTAAAAGCAAACTGAATTCTTAGCACAATTACGCACTTCACTTTTATTTGTTTAATTTTCATGGCAGTACATCGACCTTAACACTGTAAACTGCAAAATGTTATGTTTATGTTCATTAGGAAGACGAAAATAAATGTTTACTAAAAATGTTGATAAATATTAATTAAATTCAAGAAACGAGTGACTGAATTAGTTTTCGTAATGGAAATTTGATTCTGGTTTAAAATAATTCGGAATTTTCAGAAACGTTTACCTACATGCGCCTTGGCGATTTATTGGTAACAATTGCACTGTCATAAAATAAAATTCAGCTGGCTCAGTTTCGTTCCTCGTACTTTATTGTTTGTTTTTATTATTTCACGCTGTTATAAATTCGTAGATGCTTACGTTAGGGAGAGGTTAGAATTAGGGGGTTATAATAAGAGACGAAGTGCTGAATAATAATTTTTGAGAAAATTCAGTCCGAGCGAATGCGTTTGTATTTTATAAAAGATTGAGGTTAAAATAAATTTTTTAAAACCTTAATAGGCTTAGTATTATTTATCAAATTTACGTAGTATGTAGTTTTTTTTGTGTTAATTTAATTCGTATAAATATCTGTGTACATAACTTCAAAATAATTTTCTAATAGTAACAAATAACTGGAAACGACGTGCCGAATTATGTGTTAATACCGCAGGACAACATTTTGAATATTTATTGTAATTAAAAATATCAATACTAAGAACAAGAAGTGAACTTTACTAAAATTTTAAGGTCGTAATGAATGCACAGGTTTGACAGCGGACTTGCCTCAACAAGTCATAAAGTAAACAGGGTTTTCAAAACAAAGGAATTTCATTGTAAATAAACAATTTTGAACTTTTTTTTAATAACAATAATAATAATTATTCTCTTAACTGTTTTATGATTTATGTGTAAACAAATGACCAGGAAACAGGAAACTAATTTATGTTAAATTCAACTAGACAAACTCAAACACTCATTATTGGTGCTAAAATATATTGTTAATAAAGAATAATTTTTTTTTAAGCAGCGTTTATCTTGATTTATTTATAAACAAAAGTACGAGCGTGCAAAGGACCCAAAAGCGTTCGTAGATTTTCATTAAAATAAAACAAAAGAAAAATGTTACGCCCTGGATCTAAAGAAATCTCGTGTTTATAGGCAAATTGCTACATTACTGAAGCATAAACAAATTAAATATTAAATATAAAATAGAATGTTTGTGCAATGAAATTTAGCTTACTAAAGTACGTATGAATTAAAAAAAAAAAAAACGGAATTCGTTTAATACATTTTCTGATTACCCCATCGTGTAACGAACGGTACTGCTACCACCGAGAGCGGAGGGCTACGGTTATTCTTTGTGAAATATGTACCGGCGTTTCTGCGGAATCACGAAATTATGCGCGTGGGTCGATAAAAGGTAAAATTAAACGTGCGTTTCAAAGAGAACTTAACAAACCTTTGTAGGTTTATTTTACAAGTTTCGGTTGCGTACCGTCGGTTAAATCGTATTTGCATTGTGTTATTTTTCCTTTGCTTGCCTGCTCGGTATGTTACCACACTAAAGGCGCTTAAATATCTCTTTGTGTATTGTATCCTTTTTTAACGATTCTTTAAAAATATACTTACAATGTAAAACTTATTTTAGATTTGCTTACTATTTGACTACTTCTCCGTTCCTTCTAAAAAAAAATATAAGTTGATAACAAATAGTACCAAACAGATAGTTGGAGAGAGTTGAAGTAATTATTATTAAATAAGAAACACATGTCTGGCTTTAGACAATCACGTCAGCCCAATCTCTTCTGATAAAAAAATTGCTATAACAATTGTTTGTATGTGAGAACAAACGTACTTGTTCGAAAGAAAGGGTCTAATATACGTAATTTTACGGGTCCGTGAATGCTATCACGGAACATTTGTGCCTGCGCAATTCTTGAAACGTTATTTATTCTGCGTGCCGAGTTAGGTGTAATTAGACCTTCATTAAAGCGAGTAGTAGGATCCAAAATTATTTATTATGATTAATCCCAACCGCTCGAATACAATGAAAGCCAAATATGTGTGTTTAATCGAGCATTCCCGTATAAAAAAATATTCAACAAAGATCTTTCGTAGAAACGCAAATATTTGTTCAAATAATCTCCGTAACTCCTTTATGCTCTATCGTTGGTTTTTAGTAGAGCAACAGATTTAAACTTTCCATTTAATCCGGGTTTACTCCCAGCACGTGTAATAATAGTACACTCTTGCATACATCCCATGCACATATACAGTGGGAAGTGCAAGGATATGCATTTGAATATAAATTGCTGACCAGCATTGCACTGCTGAATCGATAGAAATTGTTTGCATTTGAACTAAATAACGTGGCAGAAGCACTTTACGCCTTCGCAAGGAAATGGAATCCTGAAAGTTTAATGGAAATATTAAACATAAGTGAACATAAATTGTGTAAATAAGGTCTTTGCGTAAATCTAATTAATTCTATTTGATAAATATTAATGTTTCATTAAAAAAAATACACACAATATCTAAAGTCTTCAGATGAAAATATGATAATGATAATTGTTGACCAACGAAGGCACTAACAGAAGAAGCAAAAAGAAAAAAAAAATAATAAACAAGAAAAGATGTAGAAGCAAAGGAATATGTCAAACAAACAACATTCAATAGCCAGTGTGCCCTCCTCTGCTTCTTACTAACGCATTCACGTGCCTATGCATTGAAATATTCAATGAACTTATGATTTCTTGCGGAATATTGTTCCATTCCTCTATAACCGCTATGGTTAATTCTTCCGCGGTGTGGGGTGGGTTAATCCGATTGCGAATGGCTCAAAAATCCACCACTGTGCCATTCACTCGAAGGCGAAACCTAGAGGGTTTAGGTCCTCTGCGTTTTCGTGCAAATGAGATAGTCTTGTGATAATGGGAGAGGCAAGACGAGGACTCCACAGATTGCAGCATTCATGTCACCCACTTAATATAAGCACGGGTCATACAAGTATCGTTGGTAGCATAAGGGGTCCTTTACTCGATATGAGGACGGACTATATGCCCCCAAAGGTAACATAAACCTGCTCATTATGATAGAAATTAATGAATCGGGAACCTGAACAGAACTTTCCTCCTGGAAGCTTGATCTGTTATACGAACGACTCCAGAACTCAGACTGGTGCTGGGTCTGAAATATATGGGCATAGACCAAAGGAGAAGTTATGCTTCCCTTTGGGCCGATTTGCCTCCGTATTCCAAACAGAAATATACACCATATTACAATGTGCGTGGGAAAATAAAAGGAGGGCTTACACAAATAAGCGGATCTTTATCCTAGCCGATAGCCAGGCGGCTTTGAAGGCTTTGGTGAATCCAAGAATTTCTTCCAAATTGCTTAAATGAGCTCAATGACCTGGCGGAAAACAACTGCGTTACGCTGGTGTGGATGCCAGGTCATCGTGGTATTATCGGCAACGAACGGGCCGATGAACTAGCCAGGTAGGGTGCGGGTGTGGCATACCTTGGCCCTGAACCTGTCCTAGGTATAACCAAGAACGCTATTCGGAGCTTTTTAGTGACTGGATATACGAGGAACATAACAGATACTGGCTAAGCAGGCCAGGACATCGCCACAGCAAGACCTTCATTAGAGGTCCTTGCAAAAAGAGAGCTGCAGAACTCTTGCTTTTAAGCAGGACGCAATTCAAGATCACCACAGGGTTACTAACAGGACACCTGACTGTTAAGGAGCATCTGTGGAGGATCGGCAAATTCAATGGGGATCTAAATTACTGACTCTGCAATGGAGAACCAGAGACAGCAATGCACATTTTGTGTAGATGTGATGCGCTGGCAAATCATAGACAGCGTATATTCGGACATCTCATGATAGTTCCCGAAGATTTCAACACGCAATCAGTGAAAAACCTGTACCAGCTGGTGCAAGGGACATGCCTCACTGAATGGTTGCGGTAAGAGAACCAGGGCGAGCACAATAAGCCTAAATGGCTGCGGTGCCTCCGGTGCATTCTTTGCGGACGGGTTTTGGTCATGTAGGAAAAAGAAACCATGGGCTTGTATTTATTTGAATTTTACTTACTTACCTATGCTCTGTAACACATAAATAGTAGTTGGCACACCTCTGTACGTTTTCACCACAATTCTTCAGAAAGACAAAATAATTTCAATACATGTTGAATAGATCGGTTTGAATGATAACAGATATAAATAGACCCAAGCTTTGTTGTGATAATTGATTGTGCTCATAATTACGTCAATTATTTTTCACCGAATTATTATTAATGGAACTGTAGTTGATTATCGGACCCTCGTAATACCCCCCGTCGTTTAACAATAATATGGTATTTGTAGAGAAATTAAATTGCTGTCTGGGATATAATAAATTCCACTAATTAAATTAATTATGTAGACTATGTGGCTCTAATTTATTAATAATTAATTCACATTGATTATTTTTATCTATTTATATACTAAATGTACTTCTACAATCAGACGATAATTAAATAATTTCGCTTATTTGACAAAAGCTTCACCGAGCTTAATAATACGACGGAGGAACGTATGTACAACTGGAGTAGTCACCGGGAATACACTTATATTCTTTAGAATTCCTTTGATATTATATTATGTTATCTTAACAAGGTTTTGAATTTTACTTGAATTCAAAGAGTTTTCTTTGCGAAAATCTGGGTTACGGGGATGAAGAACGAATTGCACACAGTATTTCTACTACAAATATTTTACTCACAATACTTTTGAATATTTACTATATTACTATATTAGTAATAAAAGAATAGGCTTACTTTATTGAGCACCTTCAATAAACATTAAAATGTACTATGTAATAAAAACGTTAGTCTAAGTTGAATTAATTATTTGTTACGTCATGAGTTACAGTGTTACATTAAGTTTAAAGCTGCATGTGTATTTTTTATACTTTTTTGATATGTGTGGGGCAGTCAATTCAGTTGCAAATACCCGCAACTACACCCTATTTAAAACTATTGTTTCCGCCCGACATTAAAGTAAAACGTGCCGCCCCAGTTGTGTATGTGAATTATTTTATTGCAAGTGGAAAGACAGGAGGACTGTGCTTGAACTTCATGTAGACTTGCTAATTAGTCCTGCGCGAGGAGTTTTCAGTTGCTTAATTAATTAATTTATTCAAGTTCGCTAATGATAAAGCTACTTTGCCCAATTTTCATGCTTTAAGACGAAAACGTCCTTTATAATTATAATCTTTAATCTTCCAGGCAAAATTTTCTCATTTTCAACGAAAACAAATTGAATTTCTTTTGTGAATTGCCCATAACGACAAAAGTCATCAAAATTAAGATAGACAACTTTAATTATAAGAATTACAATTCATCGTTGATACCCATGGAATACAGGGTCTGTAATAACATTAATGCAAAGCAATACATATGTCATAGGTCACGTGGGATACAAGATTAAATCAATAACCGATATTCAGCTTTCTTAAAATTGTCAAAAAGATAAATAAACCAATTAATTAAAAAAAATGTAACAAAACTCATTCATTATAGTACTTTACAGTAACAGGGATTCCCATAACAAACTTTCAAATACGTGTTGTACAATACTATCTCACTAATTTGCTCATAAACAGCAAAGTAAACATTTGCGAACGACCGTTTTTGTGCTTTAATGTTTATAACTAATTCCTGAAAATCCCAAGCAAATATTGTATTATGTACGGTTACAAGCAATGTTATTATTAATAACAGGACCTGCTTGTGCTTTTATGCCGTTATCTTGACTCGAGCGGAATACCTGCTGTTTCGTATTTCCTTATCTCAATCTAAATTATGCTACGTGTTTCGAGCAACTGATAAGCCCACAATTGGGTTCATTTCGCCATTTTTAAAACGCTTTGTTAATTTTCTATTCATAAAATGCCTTTGTTTTGTTTCTTACTGTTTTTATTATTATATTTACTATCGCGTTAGGATTTTTTCTCGCCCTTAATTAATTTTGACAAGGCCATTAATCATTATAGTATAACCTACAATGAATCATTCCATCTAATTTGTTGTGGTGAAATCTGAATTATCTGAGTCTGGTGCTTACTAATTTAATAAAGACTTATTTCAATTTGTCTGATTGTGAGTGCTTTAACGTTCAAACTCGAGAAGATTAACTCCCTATTCGCAAAAAACCTTTCCCCCATTTAAAATAAGCCCAGTAGTTAGTTACCTTTCGGTAACCAAATATATAGAAATACACCCAATCAAAGTGAGGGCAGCATTTCGTTGTTTGCCCTTCGCAAATGTACCCCACGCACAGAAACGAAGGTTCGAAGTCACGGATTTCAGTACCGCGGCGCTACCCCTAATTGTCTGCTTTCTCTCTCTGGAAATTTAATAAAACACGGGAAATGTTAATATCGAGGTTAATATAGGACAGCCTGATTCGCTTTGGTTATTTAAGATATTGCTTCGGGTTTCTTGCGAGCATAAAATGAATAAATTGCAGCGAAGATTACGTTACGCGAGCTTTTTAATGAAACGGATACAGAGAGTTCTTCGGGCACACGAAATAATGATGTAAATCTTCGTTAATGAATCGAGCTGGAAGATGTTTTAGTTTAACGATGCGAAAGTTCGTTTTAAATAGAGAGAAAAAAAGATAATGAATTGATAGTTTTGTTACAGTTGTAATTTCGCTAATTCAATCGCTCTTTTTTATAATACTCACTTTTCTCTTGCTAGAATTGTTCCGTCAGGCAGTAAACTTTCGTAATCATTTCAAGCAATGTAGATTCTTCCTATATTCTATTATATTGATATTGTATATGAAAATTTTCCAATTAAGTCAAGAATTTCATATCAGAATCGACGTCAAAGCAATATTAATAAAAAGACACCGTGTTCTTTCAGTTTCAATTCACGTTTCGAAACGCAAAGGTATTCCCAGCATAACAAGCAATTTTTTTTCCATGCGCCGCGCTCGTCTGCCTTCATTTCTTGATTTCAATTATTTTCAATTGATGACCTGTATATGTATATACAGAGCGAATCACGTAACTGTGACTAATTTTATTGGAGCGAATTTAATATTTACGATACACGGTTAATGATAGTATTGTTATTAGTTAGGGCCGAGCTATTGTCCAGGATAGTCCGGGATAGTCCTGGATAACTGGCGTATCATTCTGCACGGGCTCTGCTGCAATCTCATATATCCCGCGACCGATGCCGCACCATTACCGCTGATTGCCGAACACTGATTGAATTTTGAGGCTGATCCCACCGATCGACCTTTTTATATTTTACTGACTGCATCGTTTCGCCGTAAACCCATCAAACGGGTACGAATTATTTAGTAAAATTTCCTCGTTACCCGTAATTTATTTATTTTTTTTACTTTTACATTAAATAAATAGGATAAGCGCTTTCCACCATATCAAGGGGAGTTCGTGGAGAGTTCTTTTTTCATAAAGCAAGGAAAACTAAATCTGCGAGAGGTATAAAATCAACAACGTACTATTTGCTCACCGAAACGATACGACTCGGCAATTTCGTGGTCCTTGTAGCAATTCAAAGAGGGGGTGGTTTCAATTTGTTCATATCAAATATGCAATTGGGCGACTTGGGCCTTTACCTGCGGCCAACAATAACCCTGCATTTGGGGCGTTTAATGTAGATGATATTAAGGAAAAAGGTGAAATAATTTTATTTCAACAAGGATAAGCTCAACTCCTATTTAACACCATACAGTAAACATATTGTCCATAATTCGTTAATTCATTAAGTAGGAAATAAGTAACAAATAGTAAAATTTACCGATTGTATAAGGAATTTGAATGCGAAAGGAATTATATTCATCATCAAAAAGGAGCAGGGCGTCCTCCTACGGCTGTTACCGACAAAAACATTACTGCTGTTAAAAAATTAATTGAAGAGAACAATAAAGCTACTTTCTGATTTCCAAAAAGCAGAGCGCGTAAGAATTTGTGACGAAACTTTAAATTTCTTAAATAATGGCGGACACCGATTTTTTTCCGAAATAGTGACAGTGACGAAACTTACATTCACTTTTTCGACGTACCTACTTGCCAAGAGAGTCATTTATGGATTCACGAAGATAAGGAAACTCCAACAATGACCAAGAAGCATCGACCTATGAAAAAATGTATGCATGCGGTATTCTTCAGAAGTACGGGTCTAGTAAAGGCAATTAAAAGGTAAAAGACAGTTAAATGGTATACTGAAAAATGTTTGTCTGAAGTGCTCTGTAGAGTTCCAGACAAGGAAATGATGCTGCACCATGATAATGCATCGTCACATATGGCAGCCTTAACTCTCCAATTTTTGGCTGCAAAAAAATATAAAAATAATAGAACATCCGCCGTATTCACCTGATTTAGCAATGTGCGCTTTTTCGCTATTTTTTGGTCTTAAAAGAAATTTGCGGGGTAAAAGGTTTTCGTCAGAAGATGAGATAGATACCGCATTTCACGCTTATTTAGAAGGTGTTCTGAAAGATAATTGGTTGGGAGCTTTTAAACAGTGGAAAGAATGGTCAAGTATATCACTGCTGAAGGGAATTACTTCGAGCATATTTAAATGAAATCCTAGAAAATATTAACCGTGTTTTTATTCTCAATACATTCAACTTGACCCCCTTATGAGTGATTGCCCCAACAGTACAGATTCTTTCATTTTCTGGAGAATAATAACTCCTTTAAGGATAGGAATGCTCGTCACTTTCTGGATAATACTAATTGCCTTAGGGATACAACCTACTACCTCAGAAGTTAAGTATCTCTCTTTTCCTGGTAATACTAACTCCTTGAAAGATAGAAATGACTACTGCAAGGATTAAAATGCCACTTTTGAGGACAACATTAACACTTTTCAGTTAAACTTCCTAACTAAAAGCGAGGGAACACCGAAAAGGAGTTGAAAAGGGTAAAAGGGTAAAAAGGTAACTCCGGATTTTTATGTAAGTACTTACATTTCTGATTGCACTTAATATACAAATACTACGAACTACATGTATTTGTTGTTCAATTTTTTAAAGGTGGATCTCACAACAAATGAAGTAGGTAATGAAATCAAATTTATTAGCAGAAATATTTGTAATTTTGGAAAATAAATATAAAATATATAAAATAATTATAAACCACATGATAAACCGTCAATATAATATAGGTCCTAATTATTCAGTCATTACTGATAATATTTTTATCCACACATAAAAATTTCATATTTTTATCGTCTCGATAAATGTATCATTAATTTTAATGTGAATATTTTATTTATTGCTAAATCAGTTTAACATGTTTAATATTTATAGACGTATTCTTGCGAACCAGTTATACATTTTATTCAAAATTATAAAATTACTGTAGCCGTGAATTTGTTTTTGTACCGTTTTTCTAAGTTTAAATTCAGAAGAGTGCATGTTTTCCTTGGACTTCCTAAATCCTTCGCCTCGCCTTTTATCAGTTTTACATACACTGGCAACGTTTGCAGCCAAGAGCATTTACAAATTCGAAAGTAGACTCTCCTAGGGAATCTTTATGTAATTCTTTATCCTCATTTTTTTTCATATCATTCAGTCTGAAATAAATCAAATTATTCATATAAATATTTTAGGGATAAATTGTTATCCTCCTAATGCTCAACAAATTTAGTGTTCCCAATTAAAATGCGTTTAAAAATAAGTGTTAAAAAAAGATGAAATCAATTTAGTCCCTTCAAGGAAAAGCTCAACTCATTGCACAGTGAACATATTATCCATGATTCGTTAATTCAATTGATAGGAGGTAAGTTACAGTAAGTAGTAAAATTTGCATTGGTGAAAGTCTTCACCGCATTTAATCCAAAAAAGTAAAAATATTATCCTAAAGATGTTGCTTCACACTTATTTACTGTTGGTAAAATCTGATGTATGAGGAAAGGGATTGAGTGATATTCTCATTACAAATTATGACAAGTATATGGCCACCAACTCTGATGAATGCTTGCCTTAGAATGGAACCGTCACTTTATATAGGCTGTCTCAAAACCTATGTCATTAATTAAAACTGTAGGTATCTCATTATGAAAGAGATTAATTCTGAACGGTATTGTTCAAAAATGAAAAACTGACCTGGCACAAGTGCGTGCAGTTCCTTTGTTTTGAAACCTCTGCTTACTTTATGACTTGTTGAGGGAAGTCCACTTTCAGTAAAAAACAAAAACTGCAATAAATTTTTTATTTACGTTTGAGAGAATTACGTCAACGTCTCAGAAGCCGCGCGCGCGTCATCGGCAATCTTTTTTATATCCATCTGTTTCTCGTTGCATTACACGATATTTATTTCTCGTTTGTTCAGCACTGATATTTGTAATTACAATAAATGTTAAAAATGTTGTCCTGCGGTATTAACACACAATTCGGCACGTCGTATCCAGTTATTTGTTACTATTACTTATTTACACTTCAATTATGTTATGTACGCAGATATTTACACGAATTAAACTAACATAAAACAAACTACACACTACGTAAATTTGATAAGTAATACTAAACCTATTGTGGCCATTTGCGCCAAACATTTTAAGCTCAACTTAACTTAAGCATCACTTAGAATATGATTTACATAATGCTGTGTAATCTAAAAATGACATATTATAAAAACTACCTAAATTTAAGCTCAGCTTAAATGTTTGGTGCAAAGGGCCATTAATGTTTTTAAATATTTATTTTAACCACAGTCTTTTATAAAATACAAACTCGTTCGGACTGAATTTTCTCCAAAACTATTATTAAACACTTTGTCTTTCATTCTAACCTCTCCCTAACGTAAGCATCTACGAATTTATAACAGCGTGAAATAATAAAAACAAACAATAAAGTACGAGGAACGAAACTGAGCCAGCTGAATTTTATTTTATGACAGTGCAATTGTTACCAATAAATCGCCAAAGCGAATGTAGGTAAACGTTTCTGAAAATTCCAAATTATTTTAAACCACAGTCAAATTTTCATCACGAAAACTAATTGAGCCACTCGTTTCTTGGATTTAACCAATATTTATCAACATTTTTAGTAAACATTTATTTTCGTCTTATTCATGAACATAAACATAACATTTTGCAGTTTACAGTGTTAAGGTCGTTGTACAAATAAAACTGAAGTGCATAATTGTGCTACGAATTCAGTTTGCTTTTAAATTTTACTTTGAATAAATAGGCATAAATGAAGTAGTAATAAGTAGTTGCAATTGTCGTAGGAAACCTTCCGGCAGCGCGCGTGAAGACGTTTTTATTTAAAATCCTGGCGATTTTTTTTGCGAAGGACCAACATGACCTAGCCCAACAGACACATCTCGGCGTTTATTCGTTTGTGGCCACAAGAAACACCAATTTTCACAGCTGAGACTTTTAAATCCATTTAAATCAAAACAATTTCTTAGAAAACGAAAGCTGAATTTTACCGGAGTTATTATTTACTTTCTTCCTATTGTTGTATGACAAATTTTGCTTCTTTTTTTAACTACTATCTGTGGATTCAATTAAAGACTTAGGTTTTGAGTCACGCAGTACAATAGTAACAAAAGATGGGTAATAAATAGTGACATAATAACAATTGACACCATAGATGATATAAGCTTTATTTACCGTCGAATATTGGCGAGGCCTTATGAACGTCTTTATTCCACTTCCTCCAGATAAACTTAACATTCTAGTGCAATATGGAATTCAATTGTTTCCACACAAAAAACAAGGGATAAAAGATGCAATTAAAAGCAGAGCAGTTAAAACATATCTTAAGATACAACTGATCGCTCCAACAGTAAAGATTCTTTCATTTTCTGGATAATACTAACTCCTTTAAGGATAGAAATTCTTGACACTTTCTGGATAATACTAATTCGTTTAGGGATACAAACTAGTACCTCTCTCTTTTCCTGGATTATATCAACTCCTTCAAAGATAGACATAATTACCTCAAGGATTAAAATGCCACTTTTGAAGACAACATTAGAACTTTTTAAAGGTAAACATCCTAACATCCTTATTTTAACACCAGGAACGGATGGACCCAAGAGAATTCCGAAAAATTAACTATGTGCGTTTGTATACAGGTGTAATTTACGCTTTATTCCGAGTGACTTCTCCAAGAGTAAAAGTTCCTTCATTCTCTGGATAATACTAATTCTTTGAAGGATAGTAGAAATGCTTGACAGTTTCTGGATAATACTAATTCCTTGAATGATACAAACTCGTCTTCTGACAAGTTAGTTTGTAACTTCTGTTAAGATTCTCTCTTTTCCTGGATGGATAGAAATAACTACTGCAAAGATTAAAATACCACTTTTGAAGAGAACATGAACACTTTTTGAAATGAAACGTTCTAACTCCGTTTATTTTAACACCAGAAACGGATGGACGTGTGTTGAAAAAGTGCCAGAATTATCTCCAGATTTTTATGTGCGTAGAGTCTCTGTGATATTCTTATATATAAGCGACCTAAAAATATTTACATACCTTTTTGACTTTTAGGAACTTTGAATTTTAATTAACCTTAATGTACCCCGGCAAGAGCGGACAGCGCACATTTATTATTTCCATCGATTTATGCCTGCCAGCTATTAATTTCACGCGATGCGTACTAACCATGAGCAAATACGCCAAAATTATCTGGGGCAAAACATTCAGCAAACCTGAAACCTGAATTGAATTCGAAATAAACTTGGCTTGAATTTCTGAAAAAAAAAATCACTAGGACTTTGTGTTTTGTTTCTATTTCAATATTGTGTGTCAAAATATATTAATGAGAATTCGAGAAGGACGTGGATAAAATACTTCTCCACTGAGGGCCTATTTTTTCCTCATTATGGGGATTGTTACTGGGTTTCTCTTGTTTTATGGGAGCGCCGCATTCGTATTTATGATGCTCTGACAGAACGACACTGTAAATCAGTTTTTATATTTCTGTTTGAAATGTTGGTCACTTTAGCGCGGCCGGCGGCGAGAAGCACATAAATTTTTATCGCCTCGGCCAACATAAGATTTGATTTTGTCGGGGAATGAAGTGTTAATGTTTCATGACAATAAAAACGCAATACCTCCGTAGAAAATAATGGCTCTACTTTGATAGTTTTGTTTTCCTTTAAAGTTTATGGCGCGCTCGCCGTTCATAAACCGGTGATGTTGGGCTCCAAGTTATTCCCCTAGGAATCATTTGTTTCGTTTGGATTGTTAATCTTTCTTTATCTTTTCTATTATTCTCCATTGTCTCGAACAAGAAATAATTTATTGCGATTAGAATCGGACATATGTGCTGGAGTTATTTTAAACATCTACGTATTACAATATTTCAAACTTTTATGAAAGTAAACAATATCAAACAAGATTAATTAATGAAACAATAGCATATAAATTTCCCGGCTTAATATACAATACACATGGTTATTCAATAATTCCTATTAATATGCTAAATTTTCCCGCGTAATTCATAGTACATGTGTTTGTTAACTCGAGAGATATCGATTTGTAACGGGGAGCTTTTCGAAAAAATTGAAATTCCTATAACGTTTCCGCATCATCGACTTCCGTTATTAGAGGGTGGTGCGGTTTTGATTTCTGTAATCCGACTCAATCAGCAAGAGGACCCGTATTCCATTCAACTCCTATACGATCTACACATAAAAAAATGTTGATTTGTAACGTTACATTTCGTTAATCAGAAAAAGCTTTTATTTGAAAATGTTTATTTAATAAAACTGAGGCTCCTCTTCTGCATCCATTTAGCCTTCCCACATTGTAATTAAGCTTCATTACATGAATTACTTTTATGCTGCTCTAAATGCCAAAGTTATAGGCACCGTCAACTATAACGCAGTTTACAACACCGTAAACATCAGTTTACACCTTCACAGCCAAACGACAGTTCGAGTTGATGAGTCTAGTCTAAAACCTAAGTGTTTAACATTCAAGATGTTAAACATTCGCCGGGTTATTGTTAGCACCCTTTAATTGGCTATAAACTAATTTATGGGTTCCAGTAAAAAAAATATTTATTTAAGTTTTAAGTGACCTCATAAACTGATAGTAATAAAATAAAGAAGGCAAACCAGATTATGTAAATACTATGACTCTGGTCAATTTTAATTAGCTAGGTAAGTTTTAG
This sequence comes from Serrognathus titanus, assembly GCA_039766575.1. NCBI lineage: Eukaryota > Metazoa > Arthropoda > Insecta > Coleoptera > Lucanidae > Serrognathus > Serrognathus titanus. The sequence goes on from CM077911.1 coordinate 7,501,846, forward strand.
GTTCTATATTTTTCATTTCTTTCTATTTATGTTATATTTTCTATTCTTTTCTCTGGAATTAAATATAACTTCTAATTTCTACACTTTACCACTACCACCTTAAATTAGAAAATCAGCAGTAAAGTTTTACGATGAAAATGTCTTCTCGAACATTATCTTAAACCAGCAGCCCCGATATTAATAAGTTCATACATTTCTTAATTGCGGAAAAGTCGTAGAAGTTCGGACTAATTAAATTTGGAACCGCTGTGTACATAATGAAATTCGTTCATAATTTGGAATCACGTTCGCGTCCGCAAGACTTTTCCGGGAGCTATATGGAAAATAGTTCATTACGTAACGTATCGTGGAGGGATTTTATGCGCGGATTTACCAGATGTCGGCGCTACTAGTGATTCTCGGTGATTATGAGGTATAAAGAATGCACGAACCCTCATTTCGTGGGGTTTTGTTATGGCTGAGACTCGACGGAATATATTTTAGCAAAACCGACGCGACGTACGCAGTAAATTACATTGCCATCGCCCAAATGGATCTTTAAGAAATCTGTTTGTAAATAAGGGTACAAGCTTTGATTTATTTCATTTTAATTCTTTCTCTTTCTTTTTTTTATGCCTATTTTTCTTTAACTTTAATTTTAAGGGTTTCTATTATAGGGGAACGAAAATTCAAAACTTAGTGTATATATATATTTTTTTACTGAAAATTTGAATTCCCTTTCACGCTAAAACGGTCTTAATTTCAAGGCATACTTACTCTCATTTAGCCAGGCCTACTCTTCACGCTAATTTATATGCTCGAGTACTTTTAAGTACGTAATACATGAACGTGGGCGTAGCAGTAACGTAAATTTTTATGGCACTTAGCGAAACCGTCTCATTTCAGTTTCGCTTCATAATCTGTAATACTGGGTAAAGAGACGGGGCGGAAACCTATTTTTAACATACATATGCAGATAAATTCGGGATAATTTCATTTAAATTATTTTTTCCTGCGTACAAACAAGGCGAGTCAGAATGCCTCTTGCGTAGTATAAACATCCTCAGGCGGTGAAGTTGCTTTTGTTTCGTTTTTTCCTGTTTTGTTCTTTTTCAATTTTCCACCAAATTTTAATACAATGCGAAAGAGCAATCTGGAAATCGAAATCATAAAGTATTGTTTATCAAAATATTGCAATTAGCTGACATTACAGAGAGAGAGAAATGACAAAGTGAGATTAGTTTCGAAACACAGTGTTAAACAATACAATTTTTACTAAAAATGGAAAAATTTCTGATATAAATAGTATTCACTTCAACACTTTCTATAACATGTTTACATGTTGTCTATAAAATTAATTTACACAATTTATGGTAACTCGTTTACTATTATTTGTTTTATTAACAATTTGTGGATATAAATTCTACAACTGTGTTAACAAATACTATTGTTTTTCTCTGTGCAGCTTTTCTTGGAATATATTTTCTTTTACTTCAAACAAAAGACTTCAGTATTGCAAAATAAACATGTTTCTGCTGTGGTAATATCAATTTGCGCTGGTGCCAAGGGCCCAAATAAAATTCAAATTCCATGCAAGGTTCACGTGTAACAAGTGTACTTAGTTACAAGTCAGCTTTATAGAAGTGGTTCTTCGCCACAGTTGCAGTTAGAGTTATTTATATTGCCTGCTTTGCATGCGCTTTTGACTGCTCCTCTTCTAAATCACGCCCTCTAGCTTTAATCCACATGAGACAGAGTTTGTAAGTGTGTAACAAAAATAAATAAAGACTCTTCTTCCTCCGCAATTTTGCATTTTGTTGAAACACTTTATTAGTTATCATAAAAATTTAGAATCAGGGAAATATAAAAAGTTTAATAAAATTGCGTACAGGGTTAAGTTTCACGCTATTTATACAGTAAGTTTTTCATCACTTCTCCAAATATCCAATGGTCTAGCTCAAAAATAAACAAGTGGCTTTCTGTAAGAGCGCATTTCCTTTTGTATGCTCGTTCGTGAGATGCACCTGCGTCTGTGGCTTTTATAATCGCGTCGTAAAATAATAAAACTCCAGCAAAATTCAAGGCCACTCACTCTCGCCCATATACAATTTCATAACAAAAGAAAATTCTAAATATTCACTCGCATTACCGAATTAATTAATTATAAATCAACTTTTACGTATTGTTAATGTAGTTTATAACTGTTGCTCACAAAAGTGTAGCAATTTACATCAATAAAACAAAATATTGTAAGCTTCGACCATCTGCATCATTGGGTAATCAACAATAAATACATCTTGATATTCCATGTTTTGTAAACAAATAACACACTAGGGTAAAAGAGATAGTTATTGGCCTTTTAAGAACGTCATCAACTATGTTTAAAATTTTTATAAACTATATGTTTGAACAGGAAGAAAGTTTTAATACTATTAGAAATCTGGAAATTTAAGCTTTTATTTTGTTGTTTCAGAACGTAACATAAATCTGTACAAAACACACTTTACATGAAATGATCTGGAACAGGTAACGATTTGACACCATAATATTTATCAGAGAGAATTTGTTTGTACGCGAAAAACACAGACCCTGTATTATGTTAATGTTCAGATCTGGTGATAGACAGATGCTTATCATGTCAATATTTTGTTCTGGCCCTACAGTTTCATTTTCTGGCGTTAAAATATGGCATGATAATATGTAAATTTCATTCCAGTTTTCATCAGCAAATAAATTCCGAGCTGTCGTTTCCATTCGGTTATTGATATTTCGTAAATCAGATTCAACACTTTGTGTTTCTCCTTGCTTGGCCTATACCTTATTAATTTTTCTTCCTTTATTAATTCCATTTAGAACATTTTTTTCTATTCGAATTGCTTGTCTTCTTAGGTTTTCTTGTTCCTTCCGTTCGTTCTTTTTTATCTTCCCGTTCTTTTTTTATTTTTCTCCACTGTGTTTCTGTTAATACATGAGGCATTCTTTGCACTTCTCTTTTACCTTTTCTTTTCGGTGTTTTAGGCCATGTTAAAATATTTTTCAAACTTGAATCATTAAAATTTCCTGAAAAATTACTATTTGAATTTTCAAGTGCCACAAAGTCCATTTTTTGCGTTTCTACATCTACTTCCAATTCGGAAATAGAATCTTCAAAGATTATTATTATTGATAAAATCTTCTTTTGAACGTTTTTCCTGTACAGTCGTTTTTGTTATATTAATATCACCAGCAATGGCAATTCCTTCAACAACATTAGTCTTATTTATTAAGTCAGTCAGTTGAATATCTTCTAAAATTGTTCCCATATCTTCTATCAATAAACATCTTCCTTGTCAAATTCGATACTATCCAACTCTATATGTTGTTCATTTTGTTTAAATTCTTTCCCAATTTTATACAACATAATAATTATCTATTTCATGATTCTCCATATTTCAAAATCAAGGAGCTTTTGCTTGCCGACGATTTTCTCAAATTGCTCCAAAGTAATAGTTTTCGTTGTATTGTTTTGATTAGTTTCCTTGGTTTTTGTTTCTGTCTCGGTTTGACCTCCGAGGCATTTTGTCCTAAATCCATTTTTTATAGTATTGGATTTTAGATATACATCAAGTACTGTTTTAAGTATTGGAGCAAATTTTTCTTTTGTTAATGTCCCATTTACATGTATGTTTCTCCATTATAGAACAGCCTTTTTCCATTCTGTTTTAATCGATTCAAGTGCAGCCACATCGGCCGGCTGTAAAATGCGTGTAGCATTTGGATATAAGCGGATGTATGTTGTTTAATTTCTTGCATAATTCGCTCAATTCGTATGTTAGATGAGTACTGTGACCATCTATAAAAAGTATGGCAGGGAACTGAATATTTTCGTTCTTTAGTGCAGGTTAAAGTACCGCTGAAATATATTCATAGAAAAGTTCAGCCTTCATCCAACCAGATTCGGACATTCCAATTCCCCAATCAGTTGGAACTGACTCTACTATCTCGGTTCTCCTCCTTTTTCCAGGGTATATTATCATTGGGGGCAACAGATTACCCGAAGCGGAAAATCTAAACATTACTGTAATTGTGTTTTTTATTCAACTTCATATACAGGCATGCAAAAAATGAAACCAGTGAAAGTTTACATTAAAAGTGATAGAATGAAGCATTTTTTTGTATAACAATAAATATTAGAGATAACGATGAAACAGTTTGATAGTCCCTGGTTTATTTTTATTACATAATTACGTATCCGGAGAAATTTGCTGTCAGCATCGGCTGTGTAAGTGGGTCAGTTATCAGCTGTACTTCGTCACGTTGAAAACATGTCCGAATTTTCCAATACTGTTCTTGTGGCGAATGTGATCAAAATGCGTTGGCTACAAGACGTTTGTATGCACAGCGTTTCGACGAATTAGTGTTTACGAGGGATGCATGTGTGGACAGAAGAAAATCCTCATGCAATGCAACGCTGTAGTTTTCAACAACCATTTTCGGTCAATCTGTGTGCAGGTATGTTGAACGGCACCTTAATCGGTTTATTAATTTGTTTAGTCTAATTACTTGGACGAAATGGTGTATTTACGTTTCTTGCAAACTAATTTGCTGGAACTCCTAGAGGATGTAAATTTAAATATTAGAAAATATTAGACCTTAATCCATTAGATTTTTATCTGTAGGGACATTAAAAAATCTAGTGTACGCCGAAGAAGTAAATACAATAGACGAACTCAACGCACGCAGTGGAAAATATTCAAAAACAGAACCAATTCCGTAACGCATGTAAATCCCTGCTTCGACGAGCCCGACCGATGTTTACGTCTCGCGCAGGGGGGAACTTCGAACACTTATTATGAGTGAAGGTCACCGTCCGTTACGCCTAGCGATTCTAAACATTTTACAAGGAATTGCCGGATGTCGGTATGAATTTTTTTATTTTTTTTCCTTTTAATTTTGATGCATTCGTGAGAATATCTCTTACCACATACGCCATTAATTTTTTTGTATCAACTTGAAGAACACCCTGTATAATTATTACTTCCACAGGGAGCCAGAACTTTTGTATTTTTAGGACATAAATTGAAAGAAGTTTCATTAAGTACTCTTGAAGGACCAGACAAAATATTGTCATAAACCATTTTCTAATATCTTTCTCAGACACATTGGCACTGACTAATGTTACACCTTCAGGTGTTCTGCTAGTTAATACAGGATTCCGATGAAGAAATGCTTTGAACCAACCTTGATGGGGAAAATTGTCCTTAAAAGGATTTGGTTTTGGAGCTTTATCCAGAAATTCCTTTATAGATAACGGAATATCCTGCCTTCTTATTGTAAATCCTTTTTCAACATTTTCCCGAATCCATTTAATCAGAGTATCCTCTTCCTTTGCAGCTAGAATTGGCTTAGGGCCGCAACTAGCCTCAACGAATTTCTTACTTCTTGCAAAGTGGTATATTATATTTTCTCGAAACTCCCCTGATCGACAATCCTTTATCTATTGCATCTAATGCCTCTTATAAATCTTCTTTGGAATATTTGTGACTTAATTTCGGCATTTTGGATCTAATAAAAAAGATTTCGTAGTTATTGGCCACTTAAAACAGTCAGTTATTGGCCGGGAACTTCTAAAGCATATAATACTGTAAAAAGGACATAACAAATCTGTTAAATTAGTAAACAAGTACAAAGAAACAACATTTCTACGCATTATTTAAGGGTAGTCTGTGGCCCTCTATATATTTCTTTAATTTTGAGATTAGACTGAAAATTAAACCATAAAGCGAATCTTAAACATGTGCTCAATTACTACAAACAACAACACCTGGTTAATATACCATTAAAACATAATAATTGACTAAATGCTAAAGAGGGGTCTTGCAGACCTTTAATCGTAAAATTCTGCTCCAGAAATGTGAGGAACAAAATTTACCACCTGAAGAAGAAATTAAAGGGGACAAAGACTGTCATACGTGAAGACTTAACCCGCCGTCGTGCCTCCTGGATAAGAGAACTTACCTCTCGTTTTGGTAACTCCAGTGTTTTTACGAGCAATGGTAAAATTTTTGTTAAAGTTAATGGCATAATACAAAAAATTAACTCAACAATCGACTATATTAATTTTATAAACAAATTCAAGTAATCACGGCAGCATATCACCTCGACATTATCAGCCTTGTCAAGAATAATTTTCTATTGTTTTGTCGGTCTGGACAACTTTTTATCCAGCTCTTCTTACTTATTAAATTTTTATGTTTCGAGGGGAGATAACATAAGAAATCTAGAACTTTGTTTTAATTTACTTTACATTATCTTGTTCTTGTTCGTAGTTAATATTCCGTATTAACGTATTGTAAATTAGGTGCAATATTACGCAACTTATAAAATGAATACAAGTTTCATAAATCTTGGGTCAATTAATATCAGATCATTATTAAACAAGGTTCAGGAGTTAACTGAATTTTTGAGTAACAATAGTATCGATATTTTAATTGTCACAGAAACCTGGTTAAACCTGAATATCCCAGATGATTTGTTAATAATAGATGGTTACAGTTTATTGAGAAAGGACAGAAGTACGCGTGGCGGTGGTGTCGGTATCTATTTCAAGAATTATTTTCATTCTTCCGTCATTGTTACTAATGATTCTATTGAACAATTATGGGTGCATTTGAAATCAGGAAATGAAAGTTTTGTAGTTGGTGCTGTCTACAGACCTCCACAGTCTGACTATAAGTTTTTTCTTGATGAAGTTGAAAGCTCTTTTGCCACGTCACTTCCTTATTCTGAAAGGATATTTTGTGGTGGAGATTTTAATATTGATCTCTTAAAAGGAAATAACCTGCCAACTCAATACTTATTAGAATTCATCGAATCTATTAACTGTAAACAATTAATTAATGACCCCACTCGACTTACTCAAAATTCAGCCACTCTGTTGGACCTAATATTAACCACAGATAATACTGACGTTGTTAGATCTGGTGTTATGGCTTGTGAATTTTCCGACCATGACCTTACTTTCTGCACATTTCCTTCAAATAAGTTTCTCGCCCCGCCTGTAATTAGAACTTATCGTGATTTCGCCAACGTAGATATGGAACATTTTTTACTTGATTTGCATCGCATACCATTTCAACATATATTTCTAGTCAATAATGTTGATGACAAAGTCTTATTTTTCAACTCTCAAATCTTGAACTTATTCGATAAACATGCTCCTTTAATTACTCGCCGTTTTACTAAAAAATGGATCCCTTGGCTAACTCCAAATTTAAAAAAATTAAAACATCTTAGAGACAAGGCTAAGGCAAAATATCGGAGGTCCGGTAGAGTGGTGGATTGGGAATATTATAAGACTTTAAGGAATCTGACGACAAAAACTTTTAAGTTAGAAAAGAAAGCTTATTTTGATTTTGTCTCGCGCACTCGGAACTCAAAAACCGTATGGAATAGTTTAAAACATCTTGGCATAAATAACAGTAACTCACCCTCTATCCCTAAACATCTTGCAGATCCTAATAAAATTAATGACTTTTTCATTAACAGTTTACCCAACGCGCACATTAACTCACAGGAACTACAATCATTGTATGAACATGTTGAAAACCCAGGCAGAAAGTTTACTTTTCAAACAGTTACCTCTGATTATATTCGCAAGCTGCTATTTCGTTTGAAATCTAAGGCATCTGGATTTGATAGTATCAACATAGTTATGATTAAAATGTGCTGCCCATTAGTATTGCCATACATAACACATATTATTAACTCTTGCATTATAGATAGTACTTTTCCAGAGCATTGGAAACATGCTCTTATTAAACCTATACCAAAAGTACATAACCCCACCGATATGAAACAGTTCCGTCCTATAAGCTTGCTTCCATTGCTGTCTAAACTTCTTGAGTTTACCCTAACAGAACAGCTTACGAGTTATGTAAACTCCACGGATATACTACCTAAAGTACAATCAGGTTTTAGAAAGGGTTACAGTTGTGAAACAGCCTTGCTGAAGGTAACCGATGATATTCTGCATGCTTCTGATAACAATCTTATAACAATTCTCACGTTACTTGACTTCAGCAAGGCGTTTGACACTGTACAGCATGATGTTTTGTACAAGATACTCTATCATATTGGTCTTGATAATGGTGCATTAAGCTTGATTAAATCCTATCTTGAAAATCGTAAACAGAGTGTCGTAATTGAGAACATTCTATCCGTGCCCCTCACTCTAACTCAAGGTGTTCCTCAGGGTTCAGTAATGGGTCCCCTCTTGTTTACTATTTACACATCAAAATTTTTGTCTTCAATAAAATATTGTTCAGCCCATATTTATGCAGATGATACCCAACTTTATTTATCATTTAAACCTTCAGACTGGAACAGTGCTATGTTGAAAATGAATGCTGATCTTGATGCTATCTCGTCTATATCTTTCGATCATTCATTACTTCTAAATGCCTCTAAATCTCAAGTAATGCTATTTGGAAAAGCCAAGTGTTGTTCTAACCTATCGAATATACTTAATGTTCACATTAATGGTGTTAAAATTCCATATGTCTCTACTGCTAAAAATTTAGGATTAATCATGGACAACAGTTTTAGGTACCGCAAGCAAATTTCCAAATATATTAGTAATTCTTACATACACCTAAGAAAACTATTTCCCTTTAGACATCTCTTAAATACTAATATCAAGAAACGTTTGTGCGAAACCCTTGTTTTATCTCAATTTACTTATTGCACCCCGATTTATCATCCTGCGGTAGACGTTACAGCTAACAGAATTCAAAAAATACAGAACTCTTGCCTGAGATACATTTATGGAATCAGGAAGTTTGATCACATTTCCCACAAATTAGTCGAAACAAAATGGCTCAACATGAAAAACCGCCGTGAGTTACAAACACTGTGCCTATTCCATAAAATCATTTTATACAAAACTCCTCCTTATCTGTGCAAAAAAATTCGTTATCGTTCTGATGTGCATAATGTAACCACTCGATTTCGTGGGCTCATATCACCTCCGTCACACAAAACTTCACTCTATAAACGATCTTTCTCATACGCAATCTATGCAAAGTATAATGAGCTGTCATCAGATTTTAAAATGTTCGATACAATTCCTTTCAAAATACGTTTAAAACAAAAATTACTTTTATCTCAACAATCTTAAATATGTTACATTAATGTCAATGTCAATTTCTTCTGTTTCTCCCTTCGATTATTTCGTTTTCGATTATTTCGTTTTCGCTAGTGCACAGTATTCATCTATTTTGTACCTATGATTAGTTTCTTTTTTTTAGTTTTAGTATTAGTTTGGTGTAGAATTTAATTTGTTTGTTCTTTTAGTTTTTAGTTTTTTAGTTTTAGTTTTAGTTTTAGTTTTAGGCATTATTTTTTTATTGATTTTTTACGCACTTAATTATATCAAGGTTAAGTTTAACAGCAGAGAAGCTTAGGCCAATCTGAACTTCGCCTTGTGATTGTGCATTTCTTTGTTATTTGTCATCCTTCTCTTCATTTTTGGGTACACAATAAAGTCATTTATTATTATTATTATTATTATTACTTACCTTACATCACCTTGCCTTATTGTTTTCTTAAGCACATCCACACCTGCTGACGTCTCGGTGAAAACTTACTCGCCAGTTTTATGCAGTACTACCAATTAAGATTATATATGCAAATGAATATAGGGAAATGTTGGTGAAGTTAACGTCCAAATTTATACTTTAATTATTTAAACATTTTGCTTATGAGAAATAGTTAAACTTACAGCTGCCAATAATTATCTGGTAAATGTTTCATCATTATTTTTTATTGCTGCAGATTTACTGCTCTTGTCATTTATTGCTCACGTAAACTTCGCTCAGCTGGGGCATTAAAAATCAAATGCAGTGCTTTTTTATAATAAGTAAACGTAGATTTTTTCGGCGTTATTTTTGATCTTTGCCCGATACGTAATATTAAAACTTCGCTTTTTTTCTTGTGTGCAATAGTGGTTACAGTAAGTAAAACTTATTCAATTACACACTGTATAGAATTATTTTAGAATCATATATAAAAAAGGTAATATAATTTATTGCCGTCAGAAATGAGAAATTCAAGTTGGAAGCCCCCATAAATTTGTTTGCTATAATAGGGAAACCGGAACAGCAATTTCTCAGGACTAATTATCGAAGCGACGTCTCACAAACGATCAAATGAAGTGGCGAGTAAATCAGAGATGTCGGTAAGTAGAATCGTGTAATTTCCGACAGTTTATAGCGCAGTGTGAGTGTCCTTAGCGCATCGTAGGGTCACTTGATTTGATTGGATTTTGGCTAACAACTGCCTGCAGACTCGTAAATTGGAGGTCGATGGCACGTTATGGATTGAAATTGGACGGATTATTTTCCGATTTCGAGTTGCAAATGCGATATTCGTCCTTCGGGATGCATAATTCATGCGGATTTTTAAACGGTGCATGAATTTTATGCCGATTATAATTGCCGGTGGATGCTGGAAATCGTGGAACAAAAGGAAAACTTTTTTCGAATATCGCGGAAAAATTCAGTTCGCTTCGTCACGTTCACACTCTGCGTTTGTATCACAAAACTGAACAAACAATTAACTTCGTTTTTTCTTTTACTTTTCGTTGCATATAAAGTACTGTCAGTACTTCTCAACACATTTCGTTAAATAATTATTTTATTTCTCTATCTCTCCGTTATGCCTATCGATCCAATTAACTTTTATTAGGAATTCAACTCGAATTGCGTTGTAGAAAACTTCATTTTTCAGTTTAACGTACGTAACAACTGAAGCTTGAGAAAAGAATTAAGTCAACAAAAGATTGTACCGAAGATCTTAAATCAACCAATTAATAAAAGTTTGCATTTCCATTGCTTGTTCTAAATTTTTCGTAAAAAAATAATATATTTTAGTTAAAGTTCAACGAAAGTGATTCCAACATCAACTAACGAGTATTGGCCTTTAAGACAGAACCGAAATAGAATTTCCATGTTTACATATCGACGAGGCGAACGTTCATCGGAAAATCGTTAAGAAGTTATATAGAATCGAAGCTAATCAAGGAATCTAATTAAAAGTTTGTTCCGAACCGTCGGCTACTTCCGCGCAATATTTTACGGCGCTTGTAAAAAGTCGATTCCAAACAGTGATGTAAACGCTTTCGCGAGATAATCGTTTGAATTGCATAGTTTAAGAATCTATTAAAGTTCGAGTGAGTGGCTGGAGCTGTTCAATGTCGCCAGAATAACATTTGCTTAAAAGGATTTCGTTTTGATTGAAAATATCTGTCATCTTTTGATTTAAGACGACGAGTCAATAAAACAGGGGAAAGACATTTACTTTGATTATAGCAATTAAAAATCATCCAATATTTATTTACTTAAGAAACTAAAGCTAAAGGCAAACACATCCTCGTTTCAGTAAAAGTAAATTTACTTCGTGATAAATTGCGGGCCTTGATTTAAATCTTTCGGACTCGTATCACAAATGACGGTATTTTTTTAGGCCGAATAGATCGCATGGAACTGGCGAAGAATGTCAGCGTGGTAAAGCTTTATAAAATTCGTGTTACGGATATTTCCCTTGTTGAGTTTCTTTATGTGTTTCAATTTAAGGACAGATTGTTTTAAATCAATATAAACACCAACATGAAAGTTCTGAAAATTTCCAGCTTTTGTGGAGCTTCCCGTTTGTGTATTTTTACAATATATGTACTATTATACAGCCTGTTTCTAAACCTACGTTTTTAATTGAAACCACAAATAGTACTCAAACAATTTTTAAGCAAACTTTATTATACACTGAGAATCTGCACTAGTAATTATCAATGGAATTATTATTACATTATTATTTTCAAATTTATTTCATTCGCCATGGTTACCTTCCTTAATAGTTTCTATGTGCAGTTTTTAAATGATTTTGCATTGAACATTGAGTAGTAACCATAGCAACGTAATGTTAAAGCCCTTATATGCAATTTTATATGACTCGGAAATGTATTATCTGATCACGTCATTTTCGTCTATGTGCAATTCTACAAGATTCTCACTGAAAAACAATAGGGAATATGTAAATAATAACTATGGTAAAAATTAATAATAATAATAATAATATTTATTGAGCTCAAGGATCAGCGTTGTGACATAAGCTAAGTCATAATACATAGTACTTAAGTATAGAATTGGAAGATAGACAAAATAAATGGACAAATTGGGCATTTGACACTAGAATGTATACATCTAGGTATCTAGAAAATCATTGAAGCTGTAACAGCAGCGCTTAGACTTTAGAGTATTTTTGAAAGATTGATGCGTTTAACAGCGAGTAACTTGAGCGGGTAGCTTATTGTACAGCGACAGCCAGGAGTACATAGGAGATTTCTCATATCGTGCAGTATTGTGCGTTGGAATTGCCATCAAAGAGCGGTATCGCGTACCATAAGCATGAAAGCCGCCATTTGACACAAACTCACTGATGTGATCATATGCATATATACAACATTTATATATGTATAGCGAATAGAACGTCATAATACCTTGGTAGATAAATGTTGGTTTGCACGAGGTCGTGCACCCCATGTCGAAGATCAGCCTGATGATCCTTTTTTGGGAAATGAACACACGTGTAGCTTCACAAGAATTCCCCCATCCTATAATTTTATAGAACGTATGGCAGTAGACCATACTGTAATATACTTGCATTAATGCCGATCTATCCATAACTCGACTGAGTTTGAGTAAAGCATAGTAAGCAGTGTTGAGCTTTTTGACAACTCTTTCAACATGTTCAGAGAAATTGAGTCTTTCATCCAAACTGATACCCAGAAAGGAAGTATTTGACGACAATTTAATATTTAGGAAGTTTGGCTTTTTAATAATATAAAACTGAATGCAAACAATTTTGTTAGTACTGAGGATAACACTGTTTTTTGTGCACCAAGATTCCATGTCTCTAGTTACTTGTAACACTTTATTTTCGACTTCTTCCTCTGTGTAGCCGGATACAACGAATGATGTATCATCCGCGAAGTTGATCAGGAAGCCATGGGGCACATGTCTGCGGAGATCATTTATGAATAGCAGGAACAGTAAGGGTCTATTTTTGAGCCTTGTGCAATGCTGATGATTTAATTCCGTTTACTTCCACAAATATTTTCCTCTTATCAAGGAAAGATATAAGAAGGTTTAGAATGTTACCTCTTATTCCTAACGCGTACAACTTACTTTCAAGCAGTTTTCTATATCAAATCAAAAGCTCTTGAGAAGTCGAAGAAAATTCCGACAGTTACCTTATGCGCATCTAGGTTTTTTTCTAATCTCTTCAATATAGGAAAAGGCAGTTGTTTCAGTGGACCTGGAGGCACGGAAACCATGCTGGTTTAACTAGTCCAAACTGCGTAAAATAGTTCCAGAGCCTATTACATAAAATTTTTTCAAAAATTTTAGAAAAAATGCTCACTATAGAGATAGGCCTATAATATGCTGGATTCGTAGCATCTCCTTTTTTTGGGACGGGTATTACTCGTGCTGTTTTCAGAATTTCGGGAAATTTACCTTCATCCACGGCCTTGTTAATTAAGATCACTAATGGAGGAGCAATAATGTTAGCTAGGCTTTTTACAATTTTGGTAGGTATTTGATCTGGGCCAGGGCACTTGGTTTTTAGGGTACGAATAACATCTGTAATTTCAGTTTCGTCGATGTGTTTAAAAAATATTGAATGCTGGCTACAACTTACTGTTGTAGCCTGCAGTAGTGATTGGGATCCGAAATTCGTTTCGAGATCACGGGTTGCCACTGTCGAGGAATACTTCCCAAAGATATTTGCGACTTCAACAGGTTGCGTTGTAAGATCGTCAGAATCCTCATCACTTTTGATTCCAATTTGTATGTTCTTTCTACTTCTATCCAGATTGTTGTTGACCAATTTCCAGACTGTGCTATTTTTGTTAGTGCTCTGCTGCACTAAATTGCTGCAGTAGTCTGTCTTGGTTTTAATGATTGCAGCCTTGCGTAGTTTTTTTAAGATTAAATATGTTTGTTTTAAATTATTATTTTTGGCAATATTATACATGTCTTTAAGAAACATACTGGTCTGTCTGATTTCGCCAGTTAGCCAGGGCGGGGATATGGTCTTGCTATTATTAGATTTCTTTTGTAGGGGGTGAGTAATACAGAAGATCTCAATAAGTTGAATTATGTAGATTTGAAATGAAGTGTCGGTGTTATCCAGATGGTTGAGGGATTCCCAGTTTATATTCTTTACCATTAGCTCCATATTGAGTATGGTGTTTTGTGTGGGCTTCATCCCTCTTTGGATCTGAATTCCTCTAGTAGGAGGTTTGTTGAGGTGCTCCGGTCGATATAGAAGTTTGATGGCATGATGGTGAGATAAGTTAGGTGTTAATAAATAGAACTCAAAGTATCCTAAAGGGATATTTGTAATGATATAATCAATTTGGGAAGAAGTAGTCATATCTTTACGATTTGTGCACACCCTCGTTGGTAGCCATAAACTGCTGGCTAAGTTAAAGCTTGCAAGCGTGTCAGTTAGGAGCCTGGAATTATTTGTATTCTGTTGGATGTCAACATTTAGATCACCACATAACATTGTGTAGTCACTTACGCTCATCCGCTATTCTAAGTACTGCTGAGAGCATATTATCAAAAGTGTCCATGTTAACACCTGGGGGCCTGTAGACATTTTTTAAGAAAATTTTCATGTCACCCATCTGTATTGAACTGCGTACATCTCAACTTCTTTTTTAACAGATAACAAGCTGATAACAATTAAGTTGGTTACCTATAGCTCGTTCTTTACATATATAATATAATAAAAATATTAGTTTCTACGTCTTGTGGTTTGACTACAAAGAGCGCAGTAGTCGTTTGGTGCCGAACCTTATGCGTTTTAAAGTGTTTGTTCCGAAGGACATCGTCTAAAAATAAGAAAACCAGGAGGTTTGTGATTATTTACTTAAAGTTTAGAAGTTTGAGTTTAAAACGCATATTATGATTTAGGGTGTTGCTTATCTCATCTCTTTAATAAATTGTTAAACGAATAGTTTAATAAGCGTGAAGAAAAATCTTTATCATGTTAATAAAGACCGATGAAAAATGTAAAATATAACACAGACGGATATTTGAAAATTGTACCGACGACGTCTGTAAGTCATTCACATTCGTTTACAGTGGAACATTGACCCAGTTCTTCTGCAGGTAAATAAAAAGTTTTATTGCGTTATATTAGATATGATTGCTGAGCAGAGGTTTCAAAACAAAGTGAGTCAGTTTTAATTAAAGACAGAGGTTTAGAAACAGTCTGTATATTAGCAGGTAGGTATATTATGCAGTGCTTGTCTAAAGTAAGTTACCCCTCGGTTAATTTTGGAACCAAATAAGATAGAATGTTTAGACAAAAACCATATTAATATAATCAATAGCTTGAATCGCGACATCCTGCGATTACTTATTGACACGACAGGATGTCGCGAGTCAAGCAATTCAGTACTATCACATCGCAAATACGAATAACCTGGGACAGGTTGCTTTGGTTTGCAGTGGAAATCTCGAGCTACGCTTCGGCTGGCGAGGCCCCAAATAGGTCCGAAATAGTTGTATAGAAGATGCTTGAGGTATCCACTGTAATCAAAACCGATCTGCGATAAAAAAAATTTAAAACAAATCAATTTAAGTGACCTTGTGCACACTACGAACTTCAAAAGTGTAAATAGTAAGATAGATTAAATGGCATGTCATTTGTAAGGAATCTTAATTCTATTTCCAATGACGTTGTCACTTTTTAATAGTCTTCATTTATTTTTGAGTTAATGACAAAAAACATGTGCTAGTCTGAAGTTGTTTCATCTCCGTCTTTACTTTGAAACAAAATAAGGAAGTTAGAACAGTACTAAGTCCAGAGATACAATTACATTAGAATATGTACTAGATTATTGCTGTTTGCGCTATGAATTTCGAAATTTTAAATAGGCATGGTGGTTTAAGTAACATATTTTTGAAAAGAACGTCAGTTTTACAACCAATGACGCTATCATAAAAATAATAATAAAAATGAAATGAAAGGAAATTAACAAAACGAATTTATAAAAAATATTCAACACTCTACCGTCTAATTCCTGGTACTGAAACATTTTATTGCAAGACTTGCCAAGTGAACATTTTGAAAGGTGTTTTCACTTTTATTATTGTTATGATTAACGGTACTTTTTTTAGTTAACTGCTTTCTAGTTACAATAGTAGAGAAATACGATGAATACTGTTATATATTTAAAAACAATTGCTAGAAATTGAAAACTAATAACGTCGTTGGTTGTAAAATTGAAGTTCTTTTCAAATAATAAGTCACTTAAGCCTCCCTACTTTCAAAATTTCGAAATTCGTAGCGCGCACAGCGCCATCTAGTACATGTTCTAAAATAATTATATTTCGTTTTGCTTCAAAGTTAACAAGAGGGTGAAACAACTTTAAACCAGCACAGGTTTCTTTGTCATTAACTCAAAAATAAATGAAGACTTTTAAAAACTGATAACGTCATTGGATGTAGAATTAAAATTCCTTTAAAGTAATAAAATGTTGAAGTTCCACAACGCCACCTAGAGGATATTCTAAAGAGTTATATTTCAAAAATTAGTATTGTTTATGTATATTGATTTGGTTTTTATCTGAACTTCCTTTCTTATTTGGTTCCAAAATTAACCTGGGAGAACTGGCTTTAGAAGAGCACTGTATTTGTTATTATATTATAACGGGTGTTCCACAAAAAATACCTCGAGTTAGCCTTGGAAAAAAATCGTATGTTGTAGCTTGCATATTCATTTCGCAAAAAAATGTTCGTATGCGGAGAAGATCTAGGATTTAATCGTTAATTTCAATTGTTGGACGACATATGCTATGTTATTTTAATTTAGATTTGACTTAATGATATTAATAAGTTTTACTTATTTTTTTTTGATTACATTGTAAATGATTTCACTTTGACATTTTGTTTGAACATCAAATAATTTTCGGATATCAAGGGTAGAATTGTAATTCCAAGTTATTTCAACACAAATATGATTAACAATAAAACATAAATGTTGTTACAAGTACAATATGACGTGAGTATCAATGAATACATTGAAAAATAGCTGACCGAAAACACAAAGTCAGTTTTGAAGCAGTTCGATGTGCAGAAACCTGCAGGGCATGCTGTACATTGAGGGCATCGTCAAAGCCAAAGAAGGATAACACATCGAAGGCTAAAGTGACCATCGTCAACAACAGGTCCACAAGCATGGGCACCAAAAGATGCAAGCCAGATTATGAACGAACCAAGACATGTACGGAATTATTAGTTTGATGACTGTAATGAAAATAATTTTAGCAACAATTTGAAACGTTGCACAAATCGGAAGGAACAATATTAATTCATACTATTTTAATTACAGCAAAACTTTATGTTGGCTGACGCATATATTATTTAAAATTTTAAACACGGGTATGTCGTTGCGAAGTTGAAACTTTTAATGTTGTTATAATATGTGACATAATTGCAAACACTATTAAATAATTAATAAATTAATCCTTTAACAAAAGCACTCTGTCATCAGAAAAAAATATTTCATCAAAATTTCATTGTCAAAAAGCAAATTTCCTTTGTGCTTTCATCAATTTGTTAAAAAAAACTAAATGCTATAGATACAGAGTGTCATGTAAATTAAGAAAACGTGAATAAAATGAGCAATAAGAGCAAATATTAATTAGGAAAATTTATTCAAAAGAAAAGAAAAAAAAGAAGGAAGTTGTGGAGATTTCGTTGTTCTGCAATTAAGTGGAGTGCCTCACTGATTTGATTTGGGACCGCGTTCACAGAAGTAAGAATCGTGACAACGAGACAGGTCACCGATTCGAATCCTTGCGGAATACCAATAACATGGTTAAAAGTTACAGATCGTACCCTAATTAGAACTTAACAAATTACCAACAATTAGAAGTTACGCGAATGTAACTGCAACAGTTTTATCCTTGCGGTTCCGCGTCACGTTTTAATCTAAACTTCGTGGCAGACGTTCGAAATAACTTTAAATTACATCGACGGGCAATAAACAATCAGAATCTTAACGGATATAGTTTCCCACAGCACTCGGAGATCTTCAAGAAGCTGCTACGATCTCTTTTTAAATTCATTTATGATTCTCAACACGTAATGGCGCTCAAGCTTTCTCTCTATGTGTATGTAAACGCAGGCATAGAATGCATTCGGAAATGGAAGAAGTCGCCAGATTTAGCCACCGAATGGATCTGGATATTGCGATATGTACTTCTTCTGACTGCCAGATTTAGAATTTAATTACGCTAAGAGCAACGCGAAATGGCGTTTCTATTTTATATTAACTGCGCTTGCAAGAAACGGCCAGCAGCTTAATGATGTAATAATACTTAAACTAAACTTCCAATTTGGGGGATAAAGTAAGGTAATGGGGCTTTGAAAATTTCAGATAGAAACGTTTTTCAGACGATTCATTACAATTGCAATTTTGTCCACAATTGTAAATTCGAAACTCATTTGTATTAATGTAATACCGTACCATAGTAACGCATATCCATCATTAAATCACTTTTTTTTTGTAAAAAAGTTGCAGGTAGTTAGTGCACATAAAACAAATAAAACTGCAAATGACTGTTGATAAAACACAAACAATAGTAGAAATTAGTTTTCAATATTTTATTTGCACTTTGATTTCTCAATTTTTTTGCTGGCTATAGCCATAGTACAAACAGAAACGTAGAGTGAGAGGCATTATGAATTCCGCCGTCGGCTTTAATAACTAGGCAACTACCTAAACATGTCCCCGAGGGAGAGCTGGAGGGCCCTCGTGTGTAATTGCCGCAATGTAATGTTAACATTGCGAGGACAACACTCTGCATTGTAATATACAGTGTGTCAACTGGTACACGAACTAATCCCTGTAGTTTGCTCGTAACTCATTATGTAGTCATTGATGTGTTCACGGACCACGTAATCCATTAGCGACAGCGGCGAGTTTCTGACATCTTATTAAGTTATTAACAATTACGCGGCGTTAAGCGATCTGACCCTTCGCTAATATTCCTGAATGCCATCAGGACAAGAGGATGGACGTGTGCCGAAGAAATCCTCCTCCTCCGCTAGGGGTTTGTATGCAGAGTAGATCAATATTGATTGCAAATACTTTATCACCGTCGTCTTAGATTACTCGCTAAGATTTCAGTAAACACTGGGACGATTCTGTCGCTTGATATAAATGGAACTTGTGCAAACTAAAAGTCACTGTGTAAGTTTTATAACTTTTATAATTTGCTGAGCAAAACTGACTGAAAGTACTATAACTTATTCACTGGAGGATGAATTTCTTTTAGAAGTTATTAAGAAAATGAACAATTAGATTTTTAACCTACTTTTTTTTAACTTTATGAAACCGTTAGACAATTTGCTTCGTGAACAACATTCTGAAGCAATTTTTAATATTGGTAATTGAAAGTGAAAATATTGTCACACTTAAAACAATATTCTAAAGCAAGGCTACGACTACACACTTTCTTCAAGTGAAAAGATGAAGTCGTGCATAAATCCAAAGTTACATAGCTTCATTTATCTTCAAAGGATGAGCTTAACTACTCTCTTTATGAAATACTATGTATGAAACTACGTAAACGATTAATTTTAAATCTCGCAGCAAATCATGGCGTTGACGCCAACAATTTCCTAACGATTCCTAATTTAGTTCCCCATATTTATTTATTTTTTTTGATAGACCAAGTGACTTTGTTATCAAAGTCAACCAAACACGCCAACTAAACTGTTTTAAGCTAATGAAATAATGAAAGTAATTCGCCAGATTAATTTAATTAAGTGTGTAATATAATTACTTAAATCTGGTGGAACCTCTTATGATAATTAACGAATGCCTTCGGATTAGTTGGTGTTCACGGAAGCAAACGACGCCTACTACTCTTGTTTTGATAACATCCAGGAAAATACTTATCTTTTATTAAATTAAAACGTACGAGACGTAGTTGTACTACAACAAAAAAGGCAAAACACAAAAATAAAATAACATCAATAACATCAAGAGTGGTGTTTCCTTTTGCTCTGATGGAGCCTTGTACAGTGGAACATTCTACGTTTTAAAAATAAAGGACGACACGTCACTTTGCCGCCGATAGCACACTGAAATAACGTTTTATATTGCACTTCGTTAATACCTAAGCTTCAATTGTATTTCTGAAAAAAAGAAACATTTATTTTATTTTCTGTTATGTATTAAAACGCAACAATGCGAAACGAACATCGTCAATCAATAAAAATATTTTGAAGTGAATGAAAGAAAGGGGGGCTTTTTAAAATCTCCAAAGATGCCGCTAATTACAGATGTCGATGCGAATATCAAAGGGGGAATTAAATCGACAGAAATGTTCGCGGTAAATTTCAATTCGTTAAGTACCTGACTTTACCTTTGAATGAAAGTGTAGTATATTCCTCAATGTTTTTTTTTTAATAATGTTTGCAGCCGTGTTTCCATACACGATTCATTGACGGCAGAAGTAGGTACCAAAGTGAGTTAATTAAAATCCAATACGGCCTAATTATTTTTTAATTCAATAGACTTAATAAAGCCAACGCAAATTTATTTTTAGTTTACTTAATATGGTTTACTTTAATAATTTAATGAATGGGAGTTATTTCTAGAATTAGAAAATTGTACTAATGTAAGTTAATTAAGTTATTAAAACAATTTTCTACAAATTTCAAATGTTTGAAATCATGATAAGTGACTTTCTTGAAAATCTAAATAAAGGTATTGTTGCTGTATACAGGGTATAATCGAATCAGTTTCACTTATTAATACCATAAGTTCTTCATCGCACAAGAGAATTCATTCTGCAGATGTCAATACTTTAGCACAAAAATAAAAAAAAAAAACTGACCTGCAACAATCATCATTATTTTTTTTTTTAATGCTTACGTATCACTAACTACTAGTCTCCGTATTCTTGACATAATTAGATCTTTTTAGTTACAATTTTCCTAATCGATTGAAGATTCAATTTTTTCCCTTGATTCTAAAATATAAAGGCGGCGGTGTTTCAATATGATTTTCGATTATAGGATATTGTATTTGCGAACGCGCAGAAACCTCTTTTAGTCCGAATAACAAGCGCGCTGACAGATAAACAAGTATCCAGGGTATATTAAAATTCGTATTATATAACCGTTTCTTTAAGGCGGACGGACAGTAACACTGAAATCCGAGAACAGATGCCTTGTTTCCTTCAAATCGTAGCTTACGCAAACGTCGATAGCTTTTTAAGACATTTACTTACACACTGCAACTTTAAAGTACACAAGCTGTAATCACTTTACAAATTACATAATTAAACACATAAATCATTAGGATCGAGGAAATTGTGAAAATTTTGGTTGGGAAAGAAGAGTCAATCGTTTGGTTTGAAGGAAAAATAAATTATATTTCTGATTATGCATTTAATTTCCTAAAATAATTGTAATTATTGATATCAAAAATAAAAACAATGACGAGTATGTTTTTTTATCGTTCACCGGGGCGTGAAAATTGAAATTTATTATCGATTATTAATAATGCTTTTATGCGAGGAACATTCAATTCGAAAAACATTCACAATGCGCGTGATGACTATTGCGAATTTGTAATTTTCAACACCGTAATTAAATTAGTAAAATAAATTACATTTTAAGCGCTTTACATGAATCGGCGCTTTTAATAACACATATCGCTTTAAATACAGAGATGTGCGATGATTAAATGGATTGCGTCGATATTTCTATATTTGTTTTTGGCCTGCCCGTGTTTGTTTGCACGTGAATATTTGTTTGATAAAATAAACATAATTACACTGTAATCATAATTATTATTGCAGTTGTTTTCACTTCAAACAGGGGGGTTATTAACGAAAAATCGATAAATGTTAGATTTTTTACTTTCCGCTAAGCTGCAAAAGTTGTGTGAATAAAAGTATTGATATAATTAATATATATTAAACGAAGATACTAAATACGACAATCAATGCATTTACTTATTTCTTTGAATGCATACATACATCATGATATTCCATATTTTGTAAACAAATAATAATAATAATAATTTATTGCCCAACATACGCAGGTCCAATAACAAGGCACTGCAAAGCTTGTTAGTGTACAAAAAACATATATATGGTACATACCTACAGTTAAATATTACAATCACAGTACTACAGGATAATAAGTCCTAAAGTATCGTGAAAAATATCACAAACATTATGTATATACTAGTGATTGATTATACCTTTATCGTAACGTACTCTGGTTTGTACGCCATATTGTTTTTTGTTACTAGTTTTTTCATCATCTTATGGGACATGGAGGAAGAGCAGCGCCCATTGTTAGGAAGCTGATCCTAGTTACTTTAACCGCATTTTCTACGGATTTTGTGCTTATGTATAATACACACAACTTCAAAAGTCTTGAACCCCCCTCTATATAAAAGAAATGAAAGTGGGCACATTGTATGGGAAATAAAAAACAGCAATGACGTTTTATTGATAACACACCAGTGATTTATTGTCAGTTGTAGAAGAAAAGGGTCAGTTTTGTTGTATTTGTAGTCAAATGATTTTCCTGATTATCTCGTGTTGTAATGCCGGCCCGTGAAATTTCCGTCTTCAATAGAACAAGAATTATTGCATTGTATGATGCTGGACATTCAAATCATCAGATATTCGTGATGCTCAATATCCCTAGAGCATCTGTTGCACGCATAGTGCATAGATATGCAGAAATTGGTTCTGTGAAAAGAAGACCACGTTCTGGGCGTTCTCGAGTGTCGAATGAAAGGGAGGATCATTACTTGGTTCAATATATCCGGAGGCATCGAAATGCTTTAGCTCCAGCCCTAAGAGCTCCCTTTCCAAGGTACGTTTCGTCGTGGTATTTCAACCTCTATCATTCGAAGAAGACTTCATAGTGCGAATTTACGTGCTAGAAGACCTTTAAGAGTACCCAGTCTACTTGTACGACACCGAGCTGCCCGTTTCCATTGGACGCAGGAGCACAAGGATTGGCTATTACGGCAGTATCTATGGGTCCTATTCACCAATGAGACCAGAATTGGATTGGTGAGTGATGATCATAGACAACGGGTCTGGAGGGCACCAGGTCGTCAAGAGCGATTAAATTTGCCCCGTGAAGTTGCTCCTTACGAAAGGGGTACAGTCATGTTTTGGGTTGGTATAATGTTCAACGGCCGTAAGGCACCGATTCCCATGCAACAGAACATGACAAGTGCAGTTTACATTGAGAAAGTTATTAGGTCCATTATCTATCCCTTACGCAATGAACTGGGTGAAAATTTCATCTTTATGGATGATAATGCCAGACCACATCGTGCAATAAGGTCTCGAGAGGCACTTGAAGAAGGACATATCACCAGATTCGATTGGCCAGCACAATCCCGCGATATGAACCCAATAGAACACATTTGGGATTTTGTTGCTAGAGCCATTCACAATCGGATTAACCCACCCCACACCGCGGAAGAATTAACCATAGCGGTTATAGAGGAATGGAACAATATTCCGCAAGAAATCATAAATTCATTATTTCAATGCATAGGCGTGTCAATTCGTTAGTAAGAAGCAGAGAAGGGCATACTGACTATTGAATATTGTTTGTTTGACTTATTCCCTTGTTTCTATATCTTTTCTTGTTTATTAAATTTTTTAAGTTTTTCTTTTTGCTTCTTCTGTTAGTGCCTTCATTGGTCAACAATTATCATTATCAAATTTTCATCTGAAAAAAGCATGTTTTCAATAGCATATTTTTATTTTTGTTAATAACACACTATTATCATAATCTTTTGGGGGTCCAAGACTTTTGATATTGTGTGTATATTGTGGTTAATAAAGATTATTATTATTATTATTATTATAAGTAGCACACAAAACGCAAATCGGAAGACTTCAACATTTTATTAGTTCTGGGAATGGTAGTATAGAATGTGAAGTTTATTCTTGTGAAGAATTTTGCGACATTAAAGTTATAAGCCAAAGATATTTCGAAAATTTTCTTTGAATAGTTTCGAGTAAAAGACTATGACACTCATAAAAACGATACCAGACCAAAGAAGCGTACTCAAATTAGAATGCACAAAGGTGCAGCGCTATTACAAATGACGAAACCTAACGTCTTACTAGCAGAACAAGTGTGGAAAATATGTTGTCTAAAATTGAGCTCTGTAAATGTTATGCCCAAATCAGATACATTAGTGAAACGATTTGTGTAACGTTAGAGAGATAGGAGATCGATTTTGATCAAAACTCATGACCTTGCACCGATCGGCAACACGAGTAACATTGTCATGTAAGAAAGTACAATCCTCGGGGCTTGAAACTTCCCAAAAAAACTTGGCGTCATCAGCGAACAAAAGCCAGTTACAGTTGATAGATTGAATTAAATCATTAATGAGAAGCAGAAAAAGCAAAGGTCCTAAGTTAGAACCTTGAAGGTCAGCTGAACGAGCGAAGAATAATGTGATGTGACATATTAAGTTCTTTCACCCAAATAAGACTGTAAAAAAGCCTAAAAGGTTATAACAAAATCTAAATAGTTCGAGTTTCTGTAAAAGAATAGAATGATCAATGCGATCAAATGCTTTCACTATGTCTGTGTAGACGACATCAACTTGTTGCTGAGCGTCGGTGGTTTCGGCAACATATCGTATAAAAACACAGAGATTGGATATTGTAGAGCGCTTTTGCATAAAGCCATGCTGTTGTGGTGAGGTTATGTTTTGAACTTGGGAATACAGTAAAGCATGCAAGACCATCTCAAAAACTTTGACAAAAATTAATAGTAGAGACATCGGCCGGTAATTCGTGATATCAGATTTAAAAATCGGACAGATTTTAGACAGCTTCCAAGCCGTCTGTAAGGAATTCTTTTTAAATATAAATTAAAAATGGTGATTAAAGGTTTAATGGAGACTGCGACACAATCCTTAATAAAGGAAACTAGGTACCAGATCGTGGCCAGAGGTCATTTTGTTTTTCAATTTACTAATAGGTCTCTCTACATCTGATTCATGTAAATTATAACTTCATTCATAACTGAGGACTGGTGACAATCGAAAATGTAGGTGAGCCAGTATAAAGTTCGCGACGTATTGAGGACTATTGAGGGGAACTTATTTAAATTTAATATTACCAGGTATCCTAGAATTGTCATTTTTAAAGCGAATGAATGACAATAATGATTACAAGGATCTGTCTTAAATGTTTACACAGTTGCTCGCAATTACTTAAATATAAGAAAATCATTGACAAGTTTCGTTTTCTTAGAGTTTTTATGAGCTTTAGATTTAACTCGAATGTTCATCTTATTTCAGACGTGAACCATACGAGGTAAATACCTTTATTAGCATTATATGTAGGAACATGGTTATCGAAGATACTGTAAAAAATTAGAGGACATCGCAAGCCTCATCAACGTTATTTATAGAATCAAGTACTAACCAATCGGAAGTGAGTATTCATTGTATAAACCAAAATAGTTCGCTTTTTTGAAGCTATATGATCTATTGTTTATATAAATGGCAAAGTGGTAAAACAGGAATCAAAGCCAAAACTGATATTTATAGCCGGATGATGTGAATCTTCATTTTACAGAGTTATACCATCGAAATTTGCAATAAAGACCATTTGCATTAAGAATGTAATTGGATGTTTAATACAATAATACACTCAAGCGATCGTTAACACCTAAATTGATAAAGTTAGGAATGTTGGAATCGCCAAGGATTAACAAATTTTTTAATGGACCTTATGTTCTTCGTAATAACACAGAAGCATATTAAGATCATCCGCAGAAGGTATATGTGGAATGTAGATAACAAAAACAAGTAACATTGAAGTGTTAGCGCAAATTTTGCATCCTACAGTATCAAAATAGGAAAGCTGATTCTTAACTCTAGAGACACCGATTTGAATAATTTACAAATTCTATTTTTATAGCTAATAAAGCACCGCCACCTTTTAAATTTAAACCACGACGATCGCATCTAAAAGCGGAATATTTGCGAATCAAAGTATTCAGAGCTTCAGAGTATTCTGGCGACAACCACGTTTCGATAATCCCCATAATGTCAAATTCACAATCACTAACAGCAGGAACGAATTGAAGGCCTTTATTGCGTAGGCTGCGAACATTCTGATAATAGCATTTAAAATTAGAGCTGTTTTCGACATGCCTTTGATGTATTTAATTCCAATGTGATATACGATCAGTCAGCTGAATTTTCAGACGACGATAGAAGTCAACTTGCATCGGGGTGCGATCGTAAGACACTGACGTGGTCTTACAGGCATTATTGCCTTTCAATTATTTCGCTTGATGAATAAAAGATTAGACTTGAAGTTCATTCTTAAGAGAGATTTTAATTGGACGTGGAAAGAGTCGGGTATTTGAAAAAGTTCTAAGTCGAAATGGTTTCACATGATTAATCTATGGTAGGTACGAGGAATTTTAGAAGATCGCAGACATCTCGATCCTCTTTGGTAGCATCAGGCTCACGCTCAAGAATAGCAAACACTAATAAATTCGATTTTCTTTTTTGTCGTTCGTTAATTTCTTGGAATCTCTTCAGTACTGCCGTTAGATAGGGTATCGATTCAAGGGATTATGAGTATCGGGGTGCTTTTTCTTTCAATAATACTTTTAGAATGTGAGCTATGTTGAATTAATTATTATCTAATTTTTACTTATTCTTAGGTGTTAGAAAAATCTACGACGAGAGCAACCGTGAAGAGTAAAATTGAGAACTCTTTTGGGAACGATAATCTTTGCCGAAAAAAAAAACGGTATTTGTATAATATAAAAAATTATTTTTGACTTCCAATCAAACTATCTAGAAATAGTACAAATAATATTCTGCCGGTTTCCTCTCCGCTGCGGCTTTTTAAAATTTCTTTCTCAAAGAAAATTAATGAGGGGGCGACGTCACTTAAGTCAACCAAATTCGAATTTCTCTGCCCGCGCGGAGCTTCTAAACAAAAAGTAGTACCATTAGATGGCGGACTAGTGTGATTTTTTATCAATTTTGACGTGCAACGTACGTGAAACACTTTGTCTTGGCTCCACTTGTCGATTCAGCAGAGAAGGTACGAATTTACTGAATCAGCGTTTCTTTTGAAGACAGTTTGTGATAAGAACAATTTTCTCTCAGCGTAATTCTATGCCTAGGACAGAGTTCTCATATTTTAAGTCACGTTTTGAATCTTATCTCTGCAATATAATATTTCCGTTTCAATTCTTTACGTAGAAACTTAACTGTTATAGCTTTTAATAACACTGACCAACACTCATTTTGGTGCCAGAGGTTTAAGACCAGCTCTACGAGGTATGAAGTAAAGTTAATTTTAACAAAAAAGTTGATTGATTTCATCATTTTACATGGAGAAATTGTCCTTTAAGCGATTTTCGTGAATGAATTTGGTTTGGATAGTCGCGCATAAGTCCCCAGCAATAATCTGCCATTATGTGAACATCCTACCTTCTTCGGTATCTACCTTCCATCGTTCTCCTTGCTCTTGACTAAGGTCTCCCAGATTATGCGGAAAGTGATCTAAATGGCTGTGTAAATAATGTATATTAATACTCATATTACAGCCTATATATCATTCACTAAATCATTATAGTTATCTGCCTTATAATTTCCGAGAAAATTTTTGATAACTAATACAAAAGAGTCCCAAGCAAGCCGTTCAACGTCATTCATACATGCAGCAAAATTGGAATCTTTAATTAGTTGCCTTATTTGGGGTCATAGAAAATCCCAGCTTTCATCTCAATACATAGCCCAGAAAATTTTCATGAAATATACTGAAAACACGAACCGTTTTTGTCTAGTGTTTCAAGAGCCCTAATTTAATATGCAAGGGTGGAAGAACGATTCTATCTCGAGAAACCAAGAGTTCATTACATTTTTCTGTCCAATTACAAAATTATCTCTCAGGGGCCAATTTGTTTGTATCCAATGACTGGATTTGGCTCTACTGTCCCACAAACAAATAAAACACGGATATTTAGTGTAGCCTCCCTATTGCCCCAGTAAAAAATTGAGCATTTTTAGATCAACACAAATAACCCACTGAGGTTCAACATACTTGATTTTCTACAAAACAATAGAAATCTGTTGGTATTTTTCTTTCAAACGGGTAGAGTGGACGATCGGAATGGAAGCATGTTTATTTCCATTGTGTAAAAGCACACATTTTAAGCTCCTTTTATAGCTGTCAATAAAAAGACGCCAATCACTCGCTTTATAATTTTCCAAGCCCATGTCTCTTACCAGACCAGTAACATCGTCGCAATATACTAAATTTTCATCACCAGAAAAGAACGGGTAAATCTTGATCTCTGTTACGATATAATGTAACTTTCACGTCGGGAGAAAGACAGTTTTTTTCTCTTAGCCTTGATGCTAACAATTCAGCGCGCTCCTTTGAAAGATCCAAATCTCTGAGGAGATCATTAAGCTCACTTTGAGTAAATAACTTAGAATTGGATGAGTAACTACTGATGGAGTCGGAAACGTTGTCACTCTGACTAGCACCAAACTTTTCATCTTCATCCGCCTGAAACTGTGGCAACCAATGAATAGCAGGAATTGGAATACTCTCTGAATGTGCAACAGGTCTTCTTGCTGAAGATACGTCAGGGTATGGCCATTTGTAGTGATTGTTTTTATTGATCCCTACTACATTCATCATACAGAAATAGTAGTCATCGTGGTGATTTTTTTGTTCTTTCCAAATCATGGGTCCTCCAAATTTCAAAGATTTTCTACCACCTTTCTCCCATTATCGCAGGTGTTTAGAACATATTTTACAGACGATATGGGGAACCCATAGCTTGTCTTGATTCTGAATTTTGATGTTGAAGTAACCAAAATACGCACGTTTAAGAAAATCCGATATCGATTTTCGGTGTTCTTTCATTCACCACAGATATAACAAAATTTATCAGGATCATTTAAACAACGTCTAAACTTACTGGCCATCATAAAAAAAAATTATTAAATCTAAGCGATAATTGTTGTTTGTTTACTATTTCTTCGAACAAAATTCAAAATTTGAGGAAATGAGAGTAGCGCTAAAACTAGAGCTGACAGATGCCAATTAATAGCATTAATGGATACAATTATTAACATTTGGTATAAACTAAACTGCCCCAAAGAAATATTATTTTTTGTAGGTCTGTGTAATAATAAAAAAATTGAATTTTTCCTACAGCATTTCCAGGTCTTTAACTTCGCTTCTTGTCTTGTGTGGTCACAGTAAGTGAAATTTATCTGATTACACACTATACAACTTGTTCTAATATTTTTCTTTTGCTGTATTCTAAATGATTGTGTGGAATTGAGGAATATACATACGAATGAGGTAAAAGCGTACGTTCCATTTTTTTTTATTCAAGAAACAATGCAATCTACTTAACCCTCCTCATCGTGCGTGGAACGCTCGTACGTGAAAATCATTGGACGGGTTTTATTCAAAAAATCGGATAGCAGGCGAACAATATGACTTCCTTCGACTTTGTTCGGGGTCTCTTTCTGACTTTTGCACGTCAGCGCCGATTGTAGAGTCCTCGTTGCTCTCTTATCGCTGGTCCTTATTGAATTCAGAATATAAGCAAAGCAATAAACCCATTGGCAGAATTTCAATGCGGCAGTTTTGTTGATCGACGAAGATCTCGCACACTTTCGCCGCTTCGAGAGTCCCTCGCTTTTGATATTTCGTGCACCCCCCCCCCCTCCTTCCCCGATTAATATTGAAATTTGTATTGTCTGAAGCCCGATCAAATTTGCTTTTCGCTTGCGAACAAATAAGAAGTAAAAAAAAGGACGCCGTCAGAGTCGAGTCTTGAGATGCTGTATTTAAATTTCTAATTGCGTTTGCCGGACTGGAACGGCACAAAATACAAAACTTGCCTCGTAAAATATTTACTCGCCCACCACTAAAATATTTATGGTTTCTCGGTATACGGAAGAATGAAATGTTATTCTGTTTACGCGAAAAATTTGCATTGTTTCAGAAAATGAAACTTAACAAAAATGCCACCACACACAGAAATGTATTAAATTCGAAAAATACTCCAGAACAGAATAGATTACACCTTCCTAAGTAATCGCTAATGATTATAAAAAAAATGTATGTGAGTGTTAATTGTTCTCCAATACTATTTTATGGAAGGATCTCAATTATATTCTGGCTCCTAGTTCTATCAAGGATATATAAAATTTCCCTTAAAAATTTTATTTACGTTTAAGTAACTCTCTGGAAATTTAAACTTTAGTCGTATCCCCTTCAGTTAACTCGACGGTCCTCTGTATAAATTCCCCAATGGTTCACTCTTTACCGGATGAAATCGTAAAACGAAAACTATAAATTTATATGTGCTTGTTTATCGTGCAGTAAAAATTCAAAATCTATTCAGTGTGGAGCAAAAACTTCGCGAGCGCCACGTGAAATAATAAAATTTTATTGGAACGCACTAAACCAGTAATTCGTAGATAATAACGTTTTAATTTATTTCCTATTCATTCGTTTCAGAATATTTTTAGAATTGCCTAGTAAATCGTAAATCAGCAGCAGAACGCCCCAGCAAACGGCGTTAACTAACCGATCAGATTTGAAAACATAGTTTTAAACTGGCCATGTGTCATGTGAGGGGTTGTTTGATCTTCTGAAGTACATTGACCGTATCCTTGATATCTAACTTCCATATAAGTCGAGATTAATTGCAGTTTATATCGGCCATAAAAGGCAAAACGGGCAATTACACATGAATTTAGCTTTCGCATACGAGTATATCGGATGTAAGGCAAAGCCATAAAAACCATATAAAACAAATTAATGGCGCTTCTTATCACACCAGACACGTAAACACACGAGTTACACGTAGATGATTCCCATCAATATTACGGTTAACGTACAGTTAAATGTAGTAAATCATAGTGAATTTAGCATAAGATATGTTACTCGCTGACGCAGATAAGTTGGCGATAATAAATTTTCGGTATTAAAGAAATGTGGTCGTGCCGAAATTGGGATCGCCTCGTTCAGCATCCTTTAAGAAAGAGTCCTGCGAGGGCAAGGCACGAACGAATAGCCTAACTGAAATTCGGTTCCCCGGAGAATCGGTGTCTTCCCACAGGACACGTGATGAATCGGACCCGATATTCAGTTGTTACTCTTGTATCCTTGTATTTCTAATGGAACTCGATATTTTTATGTCCGAGGTAAAATGTTTTCAGAGAAAACAACTTTTTTTTTTTGATGTATTTCAACTAGACTTTATTTATTTGTTCTGAAAACAGGTCACATCAATAAACAGTTTTAAAATGATTAGTACTATCTAAAATTCAATACGAGAAATGGTTTACTTTACTAAAAGAAACATAGACCACTTTAACATTCTGAGCAAAAAAACAAACAATAATTACTTTGAATACGTCCTTAACGTGCTGAAAATTAAAACTAAGAATTTTAAGTCTAGTCCACGTTCATGCGGGATTTTCAGCTTCGTTTAAGGATGCGAGTTTAATTTGTATTCCGCACTTGATATTTATGTTTGTTCGCAGTGGTTCTATGCTTGGAACACGCAATTTAATGAAATTAGTTTGTACTACTTTCAGTGCATTTTGATTAATTTACTTGCTTAGTGTGGGCTTCTCCATCAACATTGTACGAATGTGATTATACACAGAGAAAAACAATGGTATTTGCTAACTAACATAAATGTAGAATTTATATCTACAAATTGTTACTAAAATAAAGACACCTACAATAAGTAGAAATTGATTATAGAATAAATAATGTTTGTAGTAAAATATTAAACATTTTTAAGAAAACCGTGTAACATAAATAATAGTAAATGTGTTACGATAAATTGTGTAAATTAACTTTATAGACAAAATGTAAACATGTTGAATTAAAATTGTTGAATTAAATACTATTTCATAGAGAAGATTTTTTCATTTATTTAGTAAAAATTGACAAATATGTAGTAGTATTTAACATTGTTTTGGAAACTAATGCAGTAGTATTTATACCCAATTTTTATTGATATTGTGTCCGCGAACTATACACTTTGTATTAATAATCACTTAAATTGTGTTACTGATTATGTGAAAAATTTTACAGTTAAAGAAGATCACAGAGGGCTCGGAGACATTGATAACGAATTTTGACTCTTATCGGGCATGTAAAGACGTGGGTTCGATCCTGTCTTGATACGTGCAGATCTTGTGAAGAAATTCACAGGCTGGAATACGGCAGAATTCAGTTTGACACTTACTCGACAAGTTCCGACTTGTGTCATTAATAAATAATTTCTGCAGCATTATAGTGAATTCATGTTCAGACTATAAATAAAACATGCGACAGTCAAACACAGACAAGAATGTTTTTGTTTATACGCAGAGTCACGTATGCCATCTAATCGTCATCCGCATTAAAGGGCCAATAAGAAGACGCAAATAATCACGTGATTACACCCCACTTCAATATTATTCAACAATTTGTGTAAGATGTTAACATATCCACTGGTTAATTTAATTTAATTTTATAACTAAAAAGTGTGTTATGTGCCAAGCCCAAGAACCTGTAAAGAGAGCTAAGCGCCAAGATGGTTAGAAATTGTTTAAAAGTATTTTAATAGATGGTGGATGTGTTAAGTTCAGCGGTTCGTGTGAAGAAAGCCGTGTTAAGTGCCAGAAGCCGCATAACCTCACTATTATTTCCCGTTTAACGTGTTTTGAGTGGTTCAACTAAATTGCTAAATAAATGATGACTGACAACGCTGAACCATCTAGTTCATCCCCTAAGAGGAAAAGAAAAGATAGAGAAGGAAGCAATAAAGATCTCAATAAACTGAGAAGAAACCAAGGTAAAGAATATGTGGGAAATAAAAAGAAAGTAGTGTCATCTAAAGAAGAACCAGCAGCAACAGTAATTAATCTTATAATGATTATTAAACAAAAGTAATGTAAGTTAATAAATAAAAGAAACTATAAAAAAGTTGACTTGCAAGTGTAAATATGAATGCAAAAACATTACACATGGTTAAAAATTGAAGCTCTTCCACTAATTTTATAAGTTGCAAGACAGTGCACAACAAAATTCATATTTAATGGAACTTTTAAATGTGTGCCCAGACATGGTAGTTATGACAATCCAGAAGCAAGCAGAAGGCAAGCGACTGTTTATTTCAGCGTATCTGATGGAACTGGGAAAGTTGTGCAAGTCAGTAAACACACTTTCTTACAAATTTTTGGAATCACCCGACGACGTGTTGAAACTCTCGTAAAAGCAAAAAAAGTGGGCCGAGTTACTTATGTTGAAAGAAAAGGCAACAAAACACCACATAGGAAATACTTAATCCAAACTGAAAATTTAGTGGTAGAATTTTTCCCAGAGAGGAAAGTCACTATGGAAGGATGAAGAGTAGCAAAGAGTATTTGTGCCAAGATTTAAACATTAACCAATTGTATCGCGCTATTCGAATTATGATATAACCTACCGTTTCTACCACTTTTATTAATAAAAAATTTCCAAACTTAAAATTTCAGTATCCACGCACTGATACGTGCCAAACATGTGACCTATTGAACATGCGAAACAAGCTCAAATTACAAAGATGCAAAAAACAAACTTGAACTTCATCAAATGAAAGCTGAGAAGGCAATGAAAGTCATGAAGGAAGATCATGCCAGATCCCAGGTTCCCCTAATAGTTATATGAACCATTTCTATGGACTTTAAAGAAGGACTTTCCCTACTACCCCTTTCCAAAGCTAAATGTATTATTTACGCCAACTTTCTTGATATAATATTGGCGTCCAAATCCAAACCCATTCATGAAGGAGGAGAATCGAGAACTCTATCAAAATTTATTAGTCTAGGCTGGTAAATTTTGGAATTTTCTAGTATTATAGCTGTGGCACATGGCGTCTCTGAAACTCTTTTTGAACATAACTAATTTTTCATGAAACATTATTGGCACGCTTTTCCAAATTTCAACATAATATTTTTTTTACACAAAATATACATAAACCAACAATGTGTTATCACAGGCAAAAATAATGTATTGGACCCTAATCTTATAAAAATTTGCAGACGATGTGGTCCACAAATGCACGTCACTTGCGAAAAAAATCGTTTATCTCAAAATACTGGGTAGGGCACTTAGCACAGTTTTCATTAGAAGTCTTCAATTGTAAACCTTTTTAAGGTAGAGGGAAATATATATCTGACTTAAAAAAAAAGTGTTAAAATAACACTTCTTTTAAAATTGTACGCCTTTTTGTCAGCATAAACACATATAAGATAATTTTTTGTTCTTTTTACTTGTAATGAAAAGTTTAAACAATTAGGATTTACTCCTTACAAGCAATCGTACCTTCGGGCTTCAAGTCCAAGATAATTCCTGAAAATCGCGCAGCAGCTTCTTTCTCATTTGTGCGATTCTCAATTGTGTCTTCCATAAACTTCGAGATTACGTAAGGGCTATCTGCGAAGGGCGGCAAAAAAGACGATAGTTTATCGTTGTCAGCAGCGTTCGTATTACGCATTTACACTGGAGACTAAAAGTCGAAATAGCAATGCTATCGCTGGAACAGTTTGAATTCGCGAAACATTTCCCCGGGTCTCAATGGGCGAATTTCGCCGCATCTGAACTACCATCTGCGGTTTTTATTTTCAAAGTTTCCGTAATAGTTTCCACAAATTAAGGCCGTCTACAATTACTGTATAATTTTGACTGTCTACATATATAAAAATTTGGGGTTAATTCTAACACTTCTTCAACTCCTTTTCTACTCTAATTCAATTCATTTATATTTTGGTCACTCTGTATAATTAGGTTGATTTTATAAATCAATAAACTGTGGATTTCAATCAGTTGTTTAAATTCTTGTGGCAGTAAACATATATAGTTAAATTGTCAAGTCTAATTACATCGAAAATATTTGCTACACTTTGCAACTGCTAACTAATAGAAAGCCTAAATACCGAGCGTACAACCGCACCGAGTAAATTGAAAACAGAACAAAACTGCAATTTGGTTGAGGTTAATTGCCGGGGTACTTTATGTCGTTTCTCTCGTTGCGCGTCTGTGCCCTTGTTGCGAATTATTGTAAAATTATGTAGATTCACCAATGGATCCCCCGAATCGTGCGCTGAAACTGCAATGGGGGTCGCGCACTGCTATCTGTGCACTAAATTAAACGTCAATTAAAACGAGTATTAATGGCATTTTGTTTGGTGCGAATATTTAGTGGTCCTTGCATATTTGCGGCCCGCGTACAACATGCGAATTCATGCATCATGACAATGGAACAAGAAATTTATTAAATTTGTACGTGTACAGTGTTTGTGACACTTTTTGGCTGTATGCGTTTTGGAATTAATTTTATTTTACAAAATCCAAATTCATAAATACATTTACAACTCTTGCATTCAAAAAGTATTCTATTAGTTTTATTTCTGAAAATAGTTTACCAAGCAACATTTTTAAATATTAAGTAAAATATAACGTACGAGCAATTTACGCAAGGTGTTGTTTATAAACTTAGCCAAAGTGCGTTCGTTGTTTTGCGACTTCATCAATTATTCGCCGACCTACTAAAAGCTTTAAGCAATCTCACGTGTCTCAATTTCGGGTGCTCCGCGCTCCAGTTATAAATAAATATAATCGATGGGCATTCATTA
Organism: Serrognathus titanus; assembly: GCA_039766575.1. Taxonomy (NCBI): domain Eukaryota; kingdom Metazoa; phylum Arthropoda; class Insecta; order Coleoptera; family Lucanidae; genus Serrognathus; species Serrognathus titanus. Next base: position 7,537,643 of record CM077911.1, read on the forward strand.
TACGCAATTATATTTCGTGATTAATTTCGGGCAAATAAAATTTTTAACGAACTTCCTTTGTACGCTTTAATTAAGAATTCTTTGTCGGGGTCTCGAACTTTCGAGGCGAATTCGGATATTGAAATCTGAAACTGCTTTATTTCGTAATTGAAGGCACGAAATTATTCCCGGAATATTTAATACCGGAGAAACTGTTATATTTTTCGAAATTTTCCTATCCGCATGGCATACGAAACGACAAATTTACACTTTTACCTGAAATATTCTACACATTTGTCAAAAAAAATACAATGTGTTCTAAGTACAATACGCCACCTATTTAATGAGTATTAACCCAAAACACGCACGTTATTCAAGCAAGAAACAACAACATTTATAAAAATGACATTTCAGGTTTGAATAAAAAATCATGCTACTTTTATTAGCGACAACTTTTAAATACGTAATTGCTGATGTGTTACACGATATCGTTTTAATGTACTCTACGGGGCCCTTCATTATGAGACACTGACATTTTTTGTTGTAAAAGTAATTATTTCAATCTAAAACTAAACTAAGGTCAACTATACACGTATACGTTGCTTTGATACAGCAGATAGAAGTAATAATTTATTGCCTTTTTACTCGCAACTTGGTTTAATACGTTTGTCGTGCCAAAGTTACTTAAAACCTTTTTATAGTTAATTTGTGAAACAGTTTGAAACATGATACTATTTGGCAAAATGTAATTTGTAATGAAGGAAATGAAACTATACAGGGAGCAATAGATTAAGTTTCACTTATTAATACTAGAAGTTCGTTCGTGAAATATAAATACAGCGTAAAACAAAAAAGCTACAGCAAAATTCACGATCATCCGATCAATGTTATCCATAAGCAATTCAATAACAGAAGAAGCCTTTAAGTATCCACTCGCGTTGATTACTGAATTAATTAAATATATGCCAATTTTTACGTATTGCTAATACTGTTTATAACTACTGCTTATAAAAGTGTAGCAATTTAAATCAATAAAACAAAGTGTTGTAATCTGTTTTATTAGATAATCGCCAACAATTACATCATGATAATCCATACTTTGTAATCAAATAACACACTATGTAATTTAATTTGTTAAATGATTGAAAAAATAAATGAATATCACTATAGTTTGCATTACAACACTGAAAGACCTGCATACTCAGAAAAGAAAATGCATTTTGTTATTTGTTATTTTTTATTTATACTGATTTAATATATTTAGCAAGTTAATATGGACAATGTAAGGTTAGAACTATTGCAAAAAAATATAATAACATAATAAATAAAAATAAAATGTATGTGTGCAGTAGACTGTTGTATCCACTTCTGCTAAATATCTGATTGTAGTAAAAAATTATCTATGGAGTAAAATGCCTTATCTATTAGGTATTGCTTCATTGTTTTTTTGAAGTGTTTTAGCAACAATGTTCTCCATTTCTTTGGAAGTGTATTAAATAGCCTTATCCCGTCTGAGTTAATGTATTAAATGAGATCCAGAGATTGTTGGCATCTCTTGTATCATGAGCATGTAAGCTGCCTTGACTTGGGAAATACATTATGTTTTTCTTTGTCGTTACGAGTTGCTCATGCATGTATACATCTGGTAAGGTCAGTATTTGGTATTTCCGAAATATTGGCTTGCAATGCTCATGTCGTAAGACTTGGTCTGTTGCCTGTAGAGCTTTCTTACGTAGTGTGAATATCTCTGAGCTTCCCGCTGATTTTCCCCAAACTAAGATGTCATAGGTTAATTTAGAGTAAAATAGGGCGTAGTATGCGATTACAGCAGCCGTTATATTCCCAATTTGAGTTATCCTTCTGATGACGTAGATGCTTCGTGCTAATTCCTTGCCAAGCTTTTGGACGTGGTGGCTTCAAGTAAGGCGCGAGTCCAGATGTACTCCGAGATATTTTACTGATTTTAAATTCGGGTGCTGTATTGTTCTGGAGGAGATGAATAGAACCTTTTCTGTCTTTTCATTGTTCAGGTACAATTCATTTGCTGTGAACCACGTAGTTAGTTTCGACATCGCTGCCTCCCATAGCTCCTTAAGCGAAGCCAGATTATTGCTTCTATTCAGTATGGTTGTGTCGTCAGCATAGAGAATCGTCCTTTTTCATATACGAAGAGAGATCGTTTGTATACAGAATGAAAAGCAGTGGTCCCAATATGGATCCCTGTGCAATACCTCGTGTAATTGTTCTTGTTGTACTTTTGTCTCCATTTTGTTCGACGAATTGTTGACGGTTTTCCAGGTAGGATTGTAACAAACTTGAGACAACCCCTCTGAAACCGTAATCTTCCAGCTTGGTAATTAGTAGATGAAGCGGCATGCAATCGAATGCCTTAATCAAGTCAATAAAGAGAGCTTTGCATTGCTCATGTTCTTCAAGCGCCATCGAGAGGTATTTTATTACGTTTTGGATTGCTAAGGTGGTATTTAGCTCTTTTTGGAACCCAAATTGGCATTCGTTCAGAAGGTTGTGCTTCATGAATTATTCGTGTGGCAATTGCTTCTTCGAAGACTTTGAAAATGTTGGGTGGGATCGATAAAGGACGATAATTCGAAGGTGGGTTGGGATTATCTTTCTTATATAAGGGAATGAATTTGGCGATTTTCAATTTATTAGGGAAGACACCAGTATTAAAGCAAGAGTTTATAATTAGGGATAAAGGGTGTGATATTACATGAGCGATTTCTTTAAAAATTTTGGTATTAAGGCCATAACAATCTTTGGTATTTTTGGGGTTTATCCGTGAAATAATTAATTCCACTTCCATTGGTGTTGTCGACAAAAAATAAGCGGTTTATGTTATTTTATCCACAACGGGTACTGAACGAAGTGAAGACTTAGGCAATTTTGAAGTAGCTTCAGTTGTGAAGAATTGATTGAAGTCGTCATTAGTTGGACTGTTGTGTTAGTATTTTTTGTTGTTATTTTGTTTACCGGTTTCCTTTTTTATTACATTCCACATAGCTTTTGGTTTATTCTGTGCATTATTTATATATAAACAATTACTTTTTTCATTGTATATAAGATATCTTATAATATTCTTCATCGCCTGTTACTTTAAACACTTCATACATAAAAGCTAGAGTTACTTTCATGTGTCGTACTTCCATGCATTGGGTATTATTAGGTTTATTTTTCCTTATTTTACTCAGTAGAAAAAATCGTTAAAATGGGATAATAGAGTGTTTACAAATTTATCAAACATTTCGTTTGCACTATTTGTGGATTACATTTCATGCCATCGTTCCACTGATAACGAGTTTACAAAGCGTCTGCTTATTTTGATGTGAAAATTTTCTTATGTAGTCATTGTGTGTCATGTTTTGTAAATTTAGTTCAACATCTAGGATTTAGGCTTCGTGGACTGAAATTGCTGGCCTTAAATTTAAGGCTTAATAATTAATTGCATTCGTAAACATATAGTCTACGCATGTCTGGGAGGATCGGAGTGAATATCGTCTGCTTTAAACCAAATGCATCAAATACGTTTAATAATTTTTTTGTTGAAGAGTTATTACATTCTAAGTTTATATTAAAACCTCTTACCACAATGATATTAACTGTAGCGTCGAAATTTGTAAGTACATGTGATAACACATCCTCTAAAATTTGTAGAAAACGGCCAATTTCACCATCTGGCGACCTACATGTGCAGATTACAATTAAATTTGAACCAGAAATGTAGACTACTGTTGTCTCACACTGCTTTTCTATGAACATACTGTTGATTTTTTCTATTGAGCAGCTTTCTATCTTTTTCTTAACATATATACATACTACCCCATGATTGTACACACGTCGAACAAACATGCTCATTAGGGCAAAAGAATCAATGTTATATAGTGCCTGATTTTCGAATTTCAGCCAGTGTTCACTTACATGAAAGACATCGACATTTTCCGAGTCTGCCAGATTTGTAAGAGCTTGTATCTTGGTTTTTAAGCATTGGATATTTACATGGAGTATTCTAAACGAAGTGCAGTAATGTTTGGGTTTTGATTGCTATGTGTTTTAACTTATAATTAACGAATATTATTCTATAAGAATTATTTAGTGAAAAATCTGCATTTCTATTAACTAAACACTAATAAAAAATTTTATTGCTTACTTATTACTAGCTACTAATCTCCGTATTCTTTCGTACGAGAGTCATAAATGACTTGCCTCGACGTTTATTGTATTACATCTGCGAGTTTACTGCTCTCTCACTTATTGCACGTGAAAAATAAACGTATATTTTTTCCGAGTTGTGATTGGACCTTTGTCTCATAGGGATTCATAACTTCGCTTTTTCTCATTTATTGCACATAATAGCAAACTTCGCTTAACTGGGGTATTTATATCACATCCAGTGCTTTTGAAACGTTTTTTTTTTGTAAAAAGTAAACGTACATTTTTCTGGACTTGTTAAGTTGACCTTTGCCCTCCAAATGTTGTAACTTCGCTTCTTTTCTTGTGTAGGTTACAGTAAGTGAAGCATATTCGATTACACATTATAATGCAATTGTAAGGATTACACTAAGAATACATATTAAGTAACGTATCACAAATCTACTGCTCAACAATTGAAGTGGATGTTTGATAATTTACTTTTTTATGTAATTTTAAATAAGAAATGCAGATTCATGTGATACAAATCAATTCATTGATGAAAGATAAAATAAAATTAAAGAAATCTAAATAAACAGACCTTCAATGGGAGAAAATGAATAACTGAAAAAGAGAAGTTTAAATGGGAGAAAAATAACAACTTACAAAGTCCTTCCATTGATGAATTAAAGACAATGCTGTTACTCTATGGGGAAGACTCACTATCAAATTAAAGTCTTGAGGTATGACTTCCCAAATTGTTTGCAACGCCCTAGGCAATTGCTGTAAGATTTAGGGAGGCTATTGGAGCTGGTTAAATTGTCTGGACATCTCTTGCTAAATTGTCTGGACATGCTCAATGTGATTCATGTCTGGTGAGCAGGGTGGCCCCTCCATTTTCGTAATCCCATGATGTTCTATCCGATCATTTACAGTCATTTACGTGCATTATCATCAATTAAAACAATCTTTCACCTATTGCAACAGCAAATGACACTATTTATCGGCTCTCTAACACTATCGCGATATCTTATGGCAGTAATTGATTAATTAAAACCAGCAGGTCAGTACGACCATTAAAACATAGACCTCCTCAGACACAAACTGATACTCCTCCAAAAAAATAGTTGATGACATCAAATTTTCATTGCATCATTGACCTCTTTTTCTCCATACCAATGTTCGACCATCACACTATACAAACGAAACCTCGATTCGTCGCCTCCAATTTGGAAAATTCCAATGTTAATGTTCTATGACCCATTGATATCTGCATGCACGTTGATCCGCCGTCAACTGTGTATGTATAGCGCGTCTTCATGTGCTCAAAATACGTGCTTGCAACCTTCTTCTAACAGTTTGACAAGAAATCACTCTTCCAGTAGCTTGCCTGAAGAAACTGTGAATGTTCAGTTTCTTGTTGCAGTCAGGACTACCAAACGGTCTTGGGCATGGATTGTGGCTAGTTCACGACCTTCGCCATAGATGTACGCTGGAGACCCAATTGCTAAGGAGCCATTCTATTCTCTACTTACGATACTTTACGACATATTCAGCAGGTTAGCAAGTTCTTCTTGAGACAAACCTTCACCGATCCAACGGCTTACTTGTTTTCAATAATATAATATGTTAATTAACAAAATCGTCGTTAAAAATAAGAGGAGTGATTTCGGTACAAGCAATTCTGTTTCACTAACTTTGTAATATTTTAGAGCCATATTCCTACTTTCTTTGTTAAAGCGATAACAGCACAAAGCAATGAAAAAACTTGCAAAAAATACTCGCTAGAAAACAACATTGAGAGGCAGTATACAGTGCAAACCATTTAACAACTCCTTTGAATCCACTTCAATTTTTGACCAGTGTCGTTACCCGAATCTATATACAGCTTGAGTGAAGCAAGTAGGCTGGCGACGCGTGCCTCGAATGTATTCGAGACGACCGCCTTGTCTCGCATTGGGAAGCGAAACGATGAGCGCGTATTTAATCATTTTATTTTAACTAGGATTTCAATAATTCTTGTTACAATATTGTTATAATTGCCGCAATACATTTGGATAACGTAATTATTATTGTTTGTAATTAAACAATACTTCCATAAACATTACAGAAATTAATAAATGAAAAATCTTCTCTGATAATGGTTAAATTAAAAAGAATTCACAACGATAATATAAAAACATAATAAAATATTCTCTTGTAACAGAAAAACGATTTCTCAAATTGAATGAAAGATTTTATAGAATGAAGATAAAAATAAAATAAACTTAAAGTAATTCTGGTCAAGAAATAATAAATATATTAAATATCTTTCAAAATTTTTATTAATTCTGCGGATGGTTGTAGCAGAAGGAATTGGACGATTTACAAATTTTTCTCTGAATAAATTAATTCGTTAATACCACTTTATAATTTGTACTTTCTCAGGTACACTATAATTCGTACTGAATTTTCGTACTGAAGACAAATAAAGAACAATTAAAATAAATATTATACTATAATAAAAAATATATATTTGTAGCTCAAAAACAACTCTAAAACCTGCAAGCTTCGAACTGGAGGCGTGAAATGATACACGCTAGCGCAAGAACTCCCTCTATTCCTACACGACTTCATCCGAATTTACTTTTATCCTCCTAGTATAAAAGTCAACCTGTAGATGGGTAAATGGCAAATTTTGAAATAATCGGAGTTTTGAGAAGGGGCTTAACTTCATTTATTTATGAAAACCAAAGTTGATGTCTGCAGTTGCTTTGTGTAGTCTAACAAAATATAATTGAAACTTCGACTACACAAGAAAACATTTGAATAAATTATATTCTAAGTAGCCGGCCATCAGCAGCATAAACTCAGTTAAAACTTGCAAAGCGTCATTCATTAACTATAATGTTTTGAATTTATCTGAGCGGTGGTATCAGATGGCGAATTGTGCAGGAACTCAATTATAAAAGAGAATGGAAGTGAAAATTCGTTACATTTCACAAGAAGCTGGGTGCCGCCGCCGCTGCATTCTCCGCTAACGTATTTAGGGGGACGTTTTGTTTTAGTTTGGCGGAAGCACGGTCGGATGTTAATTTCAGCTGACTGTTTTTTTTTCCGAATCTACGCTGCACAGGTTCCAGTGATTTCTCATTTCGGTACAGAGATACATATAATTAGCAAGAAGCTTGCCGCAGAACAAGTGTAATTTGTCTACTAATTAAATTCGGTACAATTAAAATTTCCTCTCTTTGTGAATGTGCGGGTATTGCGGTTGACACGGAATTAACGTTGCTTGAAATAATTTTGTGCGTTGGGCGGTAAATAAAATTTTATGTAGTTTTTTTATTCTTCCCTCGGTTCCAGTTTAATAAGATAATAACAATTCTCAACCACAGGGAAAATAATAATGAAGACCAAGATAATTTATACAGTGTATAATCGAATAAGTTTCATAATTTTGCTGGAGCTCTATTGTTTTACGATGTGTTTATAAACACTTGAATTGAAGTTAAGGACCCTAGAAATTAAAAAGGACACTATCACTAAAAATCGCCGTATTCAATGCAGCTAAATAATTCTCTAATACCTGATTAACCTTCCATTCCATTGAACAGCTTTTGTTACATTAATTTTAGTGTTCCTATGTTAACTAAATAGCCTGACTTTCATTAACTAAAAGGGGCATTATTACCCAACCAACTGCTAAAAAGTATCATTTCGTAAGCTAAACTTATTGCACATTATACAATTCCGATAATAACAATGTATTTTTTTTATTATCTAAATGTCGCAATAATCTTGGAAATATATGGTGATTACCTCGACCCGGCGTTTATGTATTTATTACGTGTTAATGATATATTAAGCTTTCACTACACATCCAGGAAAGGCGATGCCGTGTTTAAAATATAGTATGGCCAAGACACGGAATCAATTTGCCTTATTGCATGGAATTTTATGTCAACATCGATAGCCGACTGAAACGAACGATATTTACTAATAATAGGTCCGCGTATTGGCAGTTACATACCCGAAGGGTTGGGCATTTACAAAGAACCCTCACAATTCCATTTAAATAATAAATTTTCAGCTGAAATATTTGTACGTAATTTTGTTTATTGTCATGTTTGCATTATACTATCAAATATTCTCTGAAATACCCTCGATATCTTGGTTCTATTGATTGAAATTTACTCTATTATAATTTAATGGCAAATTATTAAAAAAATCAGTACGCTGATACAAAGTGACCCGATAAAATGAAGCCACTCACAGTTCTTTCACGCAACTAATTGATGTATTTCCAAAGTACCATTGAAAAAAAAAGTGTAAAAAAACTTGTCTGCAAATTGAGTTCATAATTACAGAAATCAGCAGAGACGTCCAAAGAGTTTGTTTTACTAGTAAACATTAACGCCTGCAAACACAGCTATTTGCTTAATGTATGATGGGGAGGTCGTTCGAATTACACAGAATAAACAGCGGAGGATCTGATTATATTTGCACAGGTAAAATCCAATAATGAAGGGAATGACACAGTGCCGCATAGCGCAAATGAGGAATGCGAAAAATAATTCACTTCTTCGTCGCGGAATTCGGAAAGGATCTTCTGCTATGGAAGTGCGAGGTGAAGGCTAAGTTCTGCCATCCATAAAATGCACATGTTATGCTACGGCCTCGTTCGTAGTCATATATATAGGCCGTGTGTATTCTTTGCTATAAATTTACGTAAACGTATCCACTATTCATCGTCTCTTTCGCTCGCGTGGTTTCAACGTTGTTTTGTGCGTGCGTCATCATATTTGTGTGATGTTCGAAATGTATTGACGTAACACATGGAAGAGCACCTTACTAAGTGGGTTAACGTCTATTTAAACGATTCAATTACGTAAGAAAGGAGCTTTCATGAAATGACCGCACCTGAGAGCTTTTTGTTTGCAGATTTTCATGTTATGGCTAAACTAAAAATAAACGTATACAAAAAGAGCTTGAAAAGCTTAAGTATTTAATGAAGTTATTTTGTAACAACTTTTATAGTAATTTTTCTTAATTCTGTATATAGAGGGTGTAATCGATTAATAATGTTGTAAGTTCTTCATCATATACGAAAATTAGTTCAAAAATAAAAAAATTGACCTAACGCAAGATCGCATTGTCTTTTGCTTAAAAACCTCTGTTCATTCGTGAAATATACATACGTGCGTCTGTGGTTTTTAAAACACATCGTAAAACAATAAAGCTTCAGAAAATTCACAGTCACTTAGCCAATTTTTACGTATTGTTAATACTTCTGCTCATAAAAGTGTATTGTGGTATTTGGAATTGGAATTGGCTTTTGTTCCGGGTACCGTAAGTGTGGTTATTTTCATTTCTTGAGAAAATGTTTCTGTTTACATGAATGTATTTAACGCAGGTAAGTATATACGTTGAAAATAAGGTAAGTACCTGACATTCTTTGAATTAGTATCTACAACTATCTCGATATCCTAGGTCACATAATCTAATCGTCCTTTTTTGCAGTAAGAAAACTTTTCCTGCTCCTGGAAATGTATGAAAATTGGAAAAATATAGTCATTCTAGCTGCTGCGTAAGTAGATGTTGATTTAATTCTTCTGCTGCAATAAGTTATTACATAAATCTGCATAGCCCAGTTTAATTTATTGTCAACTGCAATATCCAAAGAGTTAACGAAACTTGCTTCTTCTCTTTTATTAGTGGTAAGTGAAATATTTCTTGTTTTATTACTATTTAACTCTAATTAATCAACACCAAACCATTCTTCTGCCTTTTTCTGTGCACTTTCATTGAATTCATTGTCTTCCTGAGATCATCGCGTGACAAAAAAGAAGTGTCATCAACATAAAGAAGTGTCAAGCATGTGTCAATTTAACCAGATAGATCATTATTACAGGCTATTTCAATGAAGATGGCCAAACTCGGTATGACGGTAGATATCGTGAAAAGAAATAAAAGTTTTCTATAATTTTTTTTTAATCGAAAAAATTTTGAGAAAAAGAAGGGAGAGGAGAATCGTATATTTTTAAAACGTACAATAGATGAGGACTTAAGGAATTCTTAACCTGCCTTAACCCTCAATCAAAGAATCGGTTTATTGCTCTATTGCTCCATTAAATGTCGCGCCTCAGATGATATGATGAAATACATTTAGTCCGTTCTTATTAACGTTGTAGTAAGGAGCGAAGCATAACTTCCGTTAATTTGGTATAGTATATACTTTTCATTTTTAAGTTTATTAGTGTATGTAAGTGTGTTTGTGTATGTGTGTTTGCGATGAGCTATTTCACGTTTCGAGAATACGCAGATATGCATTTGTTATACAGGGAATGTCGGGGAAACGGGCGATTGGCAACACGTCTATATGCGGAACTGTTTCCTAATTGTGAACGACATCCGCATTATCATAGGTTTATCAGGGTAGCTCAGCTATTACGCGACGCAGACTCTCTTTTACCTGAACCAAGAGTCAGGGGCGCAGTGCGGCAACCTCACGTTGCAAACGTAGAAGAAGAGCTTCTCAGTATGATTGAGAATAACCCCAACATAAGCACACGGGAGGCTGCTCGACGTACAGGACTTGCAAATGGAACGGTGTGACGCATATGAAGGGAGCAACAGCTTTATCCGTACCACTACCAACGTGTTCAGCTTTGGAGCCGCAAGATTATGGTGCTAGACTGCAATTTTGTAACTGATTGCAGGAAGCCCACATTCATGATAACAATTTCATGCGTCGAATTTTTTTCATGGATGAGGCACTTTTTACACGCAATGGGGTAGTGAATTTTCATAACTACTACTACTGGGCCACTAAAAACCCGCATATAACCAGAAGACACAATTTTCAACGCCATTTTACAATTAATGTGTGAACTGGAGTAATTGGTAACCAATTAAGTAGGACCATTCATTTTACCTTATCGTATGAATGGCGATGCATATCTCGCATTTTTGCAAAACGATTTGCCAACATTGCTGGAAGATGTACCGCTAGCCACTAGAAGGAACATGTGGTTCATGCACGATGGGGAGCCACCACATTTTAGTGCTGAGCTTTTCCCTCAACGGTGGATTGGCCGTGGTGGTCCTGTAGCAGGGCCACCGCGATTTCCTAATATGAATCCTCCCGATTTTCATGTATGGAGCTACATGAAGGTACTCGTTTATAATCAGCCCGTGAACACCGCACAAGAACTTCGAGGCCGAATTATTGAAGCTGCTGAGCATATCAGGGAACGCAATGTGTGGAATCATGTGTGGCATGCGTTGGAATGGCGGGTGATTTTGTGTATTCAACTAGAAGCAGGCCTATTTGAATACATGTTGTAAGGTAATTGTCGTTTTCGTAATTCGTCCGTTTTCGAATTTGTTTCTACCTCATGTGACCAAGTTCAGTCTGATAGTTAGGCAAATAATTTGACAGATCGGCGGAAGCACTAATTTTAGTTACTAATTGTACCGATTTTAGTCAACTGTTCAATTACTTATTGTGTACATCATATGATACAGGAATAAATAAAAACCCCTTACAAGCGTTAATTATCGTACATGGTTAAGACTCGGCAAATTTGATGTAATTACGGTTTGCATAAATGTCAATGCGATGAAAACGCACGCTAATAAATGCACATTCTTTCAAAGTTTTCACCTTTAACACGTCTTGCGGTCAAGGGCAGAATTAAAAGCCTCTCATAAATTCTTTCGTTTACGATAGATTTATTGCCTTCTTGCAGCCGGGTGCCATTCATAAATAATTAAATCGCTCGTTTTGTTTCACGGACACAGAGATTTAAATCGCCACAGTATTTCTAAAAACATCGACTCCAATTAATGCAAATTTCAAGTTGCTCCGATTGCAAAATTGTATTAAAATATTTTGCTCCAAATAATGTCAGAAACGTTTTCCCAAAGTTTGGCGCATCACCACTGAAACATCCTATATAAATGATGAACCCTTTTTGGGCCAGGACGGATCCTTGGAGCAAGCCGTAATTTGTTGACTTTACAAACATTTTTCCAAATAATCCATTGAATGCGTTCTTTCAAATAAGACTGAAGTAGGTTTTTCACCGACCCTCGAAGCCCGTAATGTGTTAATTTTTCTAAAAGATGTTGATGTGGCACTGTGTCAAACGCCTTCCTCAAGTCACAACAATGTCAAACTCGCCGACTCACTCTCATCAAATGCTGATGAAACATCTTCCATCACTTGTAGTTTCATTAGATAATCGACGTAATTATTCCACGATATTCCAGACTTTCTAAACAAGTAACATAATTACGTGATTTAATTTGTTAAATAATTTAAAAAAAAATTAATTAGTTATTATCATAAATTATTTATTAGTTAGTTTATATACTCAGAAAAAAAATGCATTTTGTATACGTGTTAATCTGCACGATCTCTCGGAATTTTGTCTGTGTAGTATGTACGTAATAAAGTAATAAAATTAAGGGATGGCGAATGTCGACGTACTTCGTTTCCAATAATACTTTTAGAATTTGACCTCTACTAAATTAATTATAACCTAATTTTTCACTTATTGTTAGGTATGATTCATGATCACTGTTTTAATTTAATTCCTTAAGTTAATTAATTAAGGAAAAGAATTAATATTATTTTGTAAGAATTATTTAGTGAAAACTCTGCATTTCTATTAACTAAATACTAATAAAAAATTAGAAAGTAAATGTTCCATCATTTTTTTTATTGCTTACGTATCACTAACTGCTAATTTTCGTATTCTTTGGTACGAAAGTCATAAATGACCTTCCTCAACATTTATTGGATTACACCTGCGCGTTTACTACTGAATCATCTATTGCATGTAATTAGTGTACTTCGCTCAGCTGGTGTATTTAAATCACATCCAGTGCTTCTCAGACGTTTTTTTTTTTTTGTAAAAAGTAAACCTAGATTTTTCGATTATTATTATGATTATTGTTATTGACCTTTGCCCCATACGTGTGTCATGACTTCGTTTCTTTTTTTGTGTATTACTAGTAGTTACAATGTATGTGAAACTCGTTCGACTAAACACTGTATAATATACAACCTGCGTTGTTATTACAATAAACACATTACACATACTCCGAAGGGTAATAATTCCCGTTTATGATCGCCGGGCTTTATTTGCAGTGCGATTTTATTGCAACGACGAAAAAAGAATTGTCATATTTTGTAATAGATGGGGGCCTATTTAACGGAAAATCCTAATAAGGACAAATTACGAGAGAGATTACGGAAGACGGACGAATCTAAAAATGCGGGCGGGCTCCCGAAAAGTTCGCAACAGAGAGAAAATTAATAACTTGTTCAATAAAAGTTCTCAAAGTAAATTTCCGTTGCCGTTCGCCATTATATTTATTACCAGATATTTCCGGCTATCCGAGTTAGTTACGCTAATGTATTTATTTTTCGCCCACCATTTTAAGAATGAACCGATTCTTTTTTTAGCTCTCTCATTTTGAATTACTTTCCTATTACATCTGCAATAACATTCAATGTAATCTACCTATAATGAATCAACAAATATTTATAAAAATGTAAATTAAAAGGTAAGTTTCAGGTATTAAATAAAGAATGAGTTCTAAATTATCGCTTCGCACATCTATGTTCGAATTAAGTGTCGAAAAATTAGTATTCATTAACTCAATAAAATTTAATACTGCAATTTGTATAAATACAGTGCAATTTCGTCCTGATACTGTCGCTATTAATAATTTAAAAGTCCTCGCTGGTATTTTATAAAATAACAGTGTTTAAACATGAAATACCGACGGTAATGAGCTAGGTGCATTTTTATGGTGTCATGTAATTATTAATATTGCACGTTTATTATTACAGCACACGTGAAAATAACATACGGAGTGAGGCAGCAGCGAAATTTGATTTTTTTTTCAAATAATTTTATTGCACGATGAGAATTTAATTTTTAATTTTTATTACGTAATTTGTCAGACACGCGAATATTTCTAGGGCATGTAATTAACTCGTTGTTAACTTTGGTATTGAACCACAAGTAAAATAATGTTAAATTTTAAATGTAATTAGTCGCAATAGTTTTTAGAACTTCTGAAGTTTACTGCAGCACTTTCCTTTGTAGAGATGACGACACGTTCATGGTATAATTTGGTTATAATTGAATATAAAGCTTGCTAAGGTCACTGCACTGTCACTTCGAATTACGGTTTTCACATCCGTTTCGTCGTAATTCGACGTGACCCCCAAGGCTTCAACGGAAGGATGTTTTCAATAAATTTAATTATTTTAGTGCGGCTATGTAATCAGATTAATTTCTGGAACTGTGTTGCTGTGATACATTGTTTTCTATTTCATCGAAATTTACTTGAGACCAGAATGTTTCGCCTTTATTTTAATTTTTGTTAGATCCGAGGGAAATTAGAAAACGTTCAATTTAATATAACTTTAATTTGTTAAATGATGGAAAAATTAATCAATGTTATTATTAGTTAGTTTGCATTACAACACAGAGTGACCTACATACTCAGAATCATGCATTTATTTGTTTCTTCGAATGAATACGTGTTAATCTCATGACCTTTCGGAATTTTGTGTGTAGTCTGAATGTAATAAAGCAATAAAATCATAATTTAAGGGATGATGAGAATCGGCATCCATTTTTTCAATAATACTTTTAGAATGTGAGTCCTATCGAATTAATTATAATCTATTTTTTTTACTAATTTTTTACTTACTGTGATTCATGATTACTGTTTCAATTTAATTTAAGTTAATGAATTAAATTAGTTTAGTTTAACTTAATTTTTGGCTTTGGATTAAGCTTATAGCCACAGATAACAGAATAAGTATTTTATAATATAAATTTAGCTTAATATGTGAGGTTTATCAGAATGACAAAAATGTGTTTGTTATTTAAACTTAACAAATGTGAAATGTTAATGGGAAGTTGTATTTGCTTCTTAATAAGTTCTCTTATCAGAAATTCAATTGCTGGACGATGATTACGAAATCCGTAAGATACTTCCCTAATACTTCGAATCGATGGGTAATTAAAACGGGAAATGCACGTATTACTAATTGCCTCCAAATCAGATTTCGAATCGAAACATATTACTGCATTTTTGGAATCATTCTCCACCAACCACAATAAAGCCTATTCAATGGCATATGCCTCTGCAGTATAACAAAAAAAAATCGCTGGCTTTTGAACCGTCTGTATATACGGTGGTGACATCATTTAAAACGTATATGTAGTAACGTTTTAACAATGTTAACATTAAGAAATGGAGATGAAGAATAAGTAGAGAATAAGGATGAATTATTTGTAGCTGAAATGCATTCTTCATATCGATGTGCTTCAATGAATGCATCTGAAAGAGATGGACTATTTTTAAGCCCCCAAAAAGTATTCACCAGATTCTTAATTGATAAAGAATAAATCTTCGGGAGGAGTTTACTCTCATCTAAAAATCTTAATTTAATTATATATTTATTTGGAAGAAATTGTCTTCTTAATTTCAAAGGAAGTTCCGATAACATAGCCCAACCAGGAGACGATCTGACGGCACTAATACATATTCTCTCTAATGGCTTCGTATTAAATTATATCTAATACAAGTAGATTCATATTTGAAGCAGAACTATACAGAACACAACCGTAGTCTAAAATAGATCTAATATAACACTTATAGAACATCCATGATACATGTGTATCTGAACCCCATCCCCTTCTGGCTTCTTCCTTTTATTCAGGTCTCAAAACCTATAATTTAAACTGTAGGTATCTCATTATAAAAGAAATTGATTTTCCAAATCTGAACGGTATTGCTTAAAAATGATAAACTGACCTAACACAAGCGCGTACAGTTCCTTTGTTTTGAAACCTCTGCTTACTTTATGACTTGTTGAGGCAAGTCTGCTTTCAATAAAAAGCAAAAACTGCTTTACGTTTGAAAGAATTAAGTAACGTCTCAGATGGCGCGCGCGCCATCGGCAATTTTTTTATATCCATGTGGTTTCACCTATAATTACTGGCATAGCAAAATGGGTTTTTCGTGGCGTTACGTGATATTTATTTCGCGCTTGTTCAGCAATTCTTTTAATAGCTTATTAAAGAGACGACATAAACAACAGACTTAGTCATAATTTGTATTTTAAACACAAACTTTTAACATATTTAATTAAAATTTGTAGTTTACTTTGTTCATATCACGGTGTTTGTGCAGCTTATGAAAATATAAATTGCAGCTTTCTTAAGGAAGTAGGTACAATGTGACAAGCATTGTTGTACTAAATTAAATTTAACAGATCGTAATTTAAGAATTGAAACTGTACGTCTACGGTTAGCAATACCTGAAGTAAAAAAAATGTACAGTACAGCACAAAATGCATATCAAACGTGTTGTCATATCTGTGCATTCATTATTAACCTTCACTTCTTGTTCTTGGCACTGGTCTGGTAATTACAATAAATGTTCAAAATGTTGTCCTGTGGTATTAACACATAATTCGGCACGTCGTATCCAGTTATTTGTTACTATTGGAAAATTATTTCGAAATTATATACACAGATATTTATACGAATTAAACTAACACAAAACAAACTACACACTACGTAAATTTGATAAATAATACTAAGCCTATTAATGGTTTTAAAAATTTATTTTAACCTCAGTCTTTTATAAAATACAAACGCACTCGCTTAGACTGAATTTTCTCAAAAACTATTATTCAGCACTTCGTCTTTCATTCTAACCCTCTCCCTAATGTAAGCATCTGTGAATTTAAGACAGCATGATAATAATAATAAAAACAAACAATAAAGTACGAGGAACGAAACTGAGCCAGCTGAATTTTATTTTATGACAGTGCAATTGTTACCAATAAATCGCCAAGGCGAATGTAGGTAAACGTTTCTGAAAATTCCGAATTATTTTAAACCTCAATCAAATTTTCGTCAATAAAACTAATTGAGCCAATCGTTTCTTGGATTTTATTAATATTTATCAACATTATTAGTAAACATTTATTTTCGTTTTATTAGTGAACATAAACATAACATTTTGCAGTTTACAGTGTTAAGGTCGATGTACTGTCATGAAAATGAAACAAATAAAACTGAAGTGCATAATTGTGCTGCGAATTCAGTTTGCTTTTATATTTTACTTTGAATACATAAGCATAAATAAAGTAGTAATAAATGATTGCAATTATCGTAGGAAACCTCCCTGCAGCGCGCGTTTTTATTTAAAATCGTTATTAAATAAAGTATTAGGAGCGTTATACCTACATATGTCTTGTAAAAAAACATAATATCAGATTTTTCAGGAGAGAAACTAAAACTTTCGACCATATATAAACCAACTTAACAATCCATTATACATTTTGTGATTAGTGTATTTACAAAAATCATCAGCATATCGAATAACATTAACTTTATTTCTAAAAATAGTATGCAAATTTGATGTGTATATATTAAAAAGAACAGGACTGAGAACCGAGCCTTGGGGCAATCCATTAGGTAGTGTTCGAGACCCATACTTAAATATTTAGGAAATAAATTAATATTATTATGTAAGAATTATTTCGTGAAAATCTCCATTTAGAATTAGAAGTAAATGGTTCATTATTATCTTTTTATTGCTTATGTTTCAGTAACTGCTAATCTTCTCCTTACGTATGTCATAACTTAGCTTCTTTTCCTGTGCATTAATAGTGATTATTTTTATTTATTATTTTTGTAATAATGGTAAAGGATTGTATTACAAAATCAATTGACAACTAAGACCACTTTTTAATTTAATTTAATTTTGCAGAAAGCTATAAAATACGTGTAGCATCCATTGTAATTTAGTGATTCAGAAACTCAGACGAGCCATTTTCATTATGTCCCTAAATCTGATTCAGACAGTTGACGTAATTAATTTTTTAAAGTACAAAACAGAATTAACATGCCCAGACAGAGAAATTTTAATTTATTTTCCCTTCTAGAAATAAAAATGAAAAGTGAACTTATTTCGAAGGAAACGTCAAAACGATGAACTTCACTTCTCAAATTTTCAATTTTATTTAATTAGTAGATGTTATAGAACTACGATTTTATTTAATTGATGTGCTTTAACTCAAATTATTGCGGAATCCAATAAACATTTTACTGAAAGAACTTTTTTTTTGCGCCGCCGGTACACGAAATTAATTTTTAAATTCAACTTCAAACTGACGGCGTTTTAGAGCGAGATCGTATTTCATATTTTAGTTTGTACGTTAATAATGAGTTTTCCGAGCGAATATTTTATTCAGGGCCGTGCATAATGGGATGAGTTAAATTAGACGAAGTACGTTTATCTCCAACTTTCAGGACTTGTCACAAAGAGGCCTGCAGATGCGATTTCAGCGAGAATTGTTTAATGTTTATATGCGATATCAAATTTCAGCTTGACGCCAGTCAGACAGACTGCTAGTTTGATATGGTTTTAATCGATTCTCCCCTAAATTTTATTTGCAACTTGGAAGCATTATTTTCCTACGCCATGAATAATTTATTAACTAGTTGCACCGTGCTGATCGATTTGGTTGACTCTATTAGTTACAGGATTAAAATATGTATATCAATGACATGAATTTTAATTAAAACTCGTTATCTATTAAATTAAATGTTATATACATTACGAATGTAACTCAGATTTTGTAAATCGTTGTACATCGCACAAACTCATCAAAGACTTCCCACGTGACGTTGTGGGAAGAATCCATCGACAATAATATTTTAAATAATTATTTGATACTGTTTGTGGGTCCACAAAACATTTTTCAATGATAAATTACTTCAATTTACAATCGCGTGAGTCTCATAAGCCATAAAACATTTGTGTTCGACAAGCAGCAAATTCAGTACATGCATCATTTTAGTAAGTTCTCAGATTTCGTGTTGAAATTCTGTACAATGGTTGATTTTTGTCTGGTGATTAGAACTTTATAAAAAGGAGAACCACAGTTCACATACTTTTTAGTCGTTAAGTGCTTTCAAATTAAAACAATTTTAGATAAACTTAGATGAATTTGTCAAATTTAGTGGAAATATAAAAAAAGCTTGGCAGATGAAAAATTATGATTAACGTATAAACCGACGGGATATTATAAAGCTAGGGGTAATTTTCCAATTTCCAAAGGAAATTATTAGTAATGCCATCCAGAGCGACGTTCAGCACAAAAGCCATTCTGAAAACGATTACACAGCTATTCCCTCCGTCATGAATTATGTGAATAGGAAAATGTAAATAAATAATTGACGTCATTTTGAATAATGCAGCAGCCATCTGTGTACGTTCAAGATTTCCCACCGCCTAAGATTAATTATTCCCAAAGTATTCCATCTATTTTTCGATCAGCGCAAGCTCGCCGTCCTTTTCGCTCTCGTGCGACGGGCCAAGACCGCGACAGACCGTAGGAAAATTTTTCTTGGCCTAGCCTCTGTGTTCGCCCTTAATTGCTTCAGTAATTTAATAGACGTGTTAGAAACTAGTAATTAAGACGCAATTTTCGAATTACTAGTAGAAGTGTGGGGAACTTTGCAATTAATAAATCTTTTAAGTTGACGCGAAATGTAATAAACGTCTACTTAGGGGAAAATGTTTCGATGATAAATGCAAGGGATTTTTTTATTGTAAGTACCCATATCGCGATTTTTTATCAACGACCGTAATAAAATATGAAAATTATATATTACCACTACATTTTAGTTATTAAATAAAATACGTATTACCCTCAATATTGTGTCATCATTATAGTGAATAAATTAGTTAGAAATCATGAAGAAGCCAAAGTATTTAATTAAAATATCTCTAGAACCTGCGTACTCTATTATTTCGCTTTAAATTATTCATAAGAAAATAAATGTCAAATTGATTTAATAATACAAACATGTAATATTAGGAGCAGTAAATTCTGGTTCTAACGTTTCGGTCGAAGCTTCACTAGAATCAAATAAGAAAATTGTTACTATCTCAAAGCAACTTCTATTTTAATTAATTTATGCTCTTTTTTCCACGTTCAAGAACGTCGATAAACAAAATACGGCACGTCAAAGCTGATGAAGGTCCTCGAGATGTGCGTCGAAGTTTTCATTTTATTACCGCCCTTAAAAGCTCTTCACAATCATTTCATAAATTAAGCGTAAAACTCAATTACCTCGAAAGAAAACAAAGTTTTTATAGATACGCTGAGTTGTTTAAGATTTTTTTTTCGTGAAGAAATCTCGTCACGCATTATTGATCTGTGCATAGGACGAAAAAGATAGTAAATAAAAATTCCACAGGCGAAAGTATTTGGGGGGGTAATAAAGCGATTGTATCACGAATCTGGAATACTTTCTTTTTAGAATGATTGCTGGGTAGTGATTTATTTTATTATTGGAAAGCCAAGAAGATTAGAATAAACGAGAATGATTCGCCGGTGAAAAATTAGCAACAAACCTCTAGCAATAAAATCTGAAAATTTAAATTGGCTGCGAAAGCCGTCCTAATAATCACAAAGCTATAATTTTAACAGCATTAACTATAGTTCGTCCCTGGTGTATCACAAATGAGAAAAAAAATCCAAATTATTGGCAGTAATTGATGTACAGAAATAAATTTTTAAAGAAGATATTCACAATGTAATCAGATAGCAAATGATCAAAGATATTCAATGATACCACCAGTAAGTTTTGGTCCATCGATTCTATTGATTATTGATCGATTGAACATAGTTAATGTCACGCACTTAAAACATGCCAAATTCAAAAGCAAATAGCTTCTTGTACAAATGTTGCACAATTGAAAGAACACATTAAAATCTATCGATTTATGCTGTTTCTGAGTTTTGGCCGATCAACAGAGCCAAGCACCTCAAACAACTTAATACGGATTCTGCAATCTGGTATGGAACACACCGCGATCATAACGCCAATAGGTGAAGAGAAGTTGATGACTTGCACGGCTCGGTCCTCGGACCGAACCTAGGGAGCATCCTGTATGACACTCTACTACGAGAGCAAATGATCTGAACATAATAATCATCGCGAGAACACCGACACTACTTAAAGAAACAGCAATGTTGAGAACGAAACGCTGATTGGAAAAACATGACTTGAAACTGAAAGTAAAACGAAAAAGACACAGAAAGTTGAAAGAAGCAGCTGTCAACTTTGGACAGTCTACCAGTAGACCAGAGCTTAAGCACCTGGGAATTCATGTAAAAAAGAACAAGGGAAACAGCCAGCAAACCCCTAATTACACTTGCAGCACTCATGCCAAGACCCAGTGAGGCGCCCATCTGATCACCGGTCTTAAATTATAAGTGATACGGGCAATGTCCGCAGGGCGTGCAGAGTCAGCATTGTCCGGGCAATGTTATCATTGCACATTGCTTCTTGGCGAAGTCCGCAGAAATAGTTAATTTGCGGATTTGGCCCGGTTTACTTACGACAAAGTCAACATTGCTCGATCGCCAGTGGGCAATGTCAGTGACGATTATTTCTTTGCGAACTTCACCCGGTTTTAAGTGTGAATTGTTGATAATGCAAAATCTCCATGGGCAGAGTTGATATCGCATGAAACTGTTAGTGAGTGAGGGAACGTGGTGAGGGAAGCCATTTTAGTGTGTCAAAGTATCGTTGATTATATTGAGCACAATATCTGAAATTTAATTAAATAAAGATCAAATGCGTGAGAAGTTTAATCAAAAAGTGAATTCCATTCAGATATTACTACCTAAATTATGAATCTTGTAGTTATAATAATAACTATTGCATTGATAATAATAAGAACAATAAATACTAAATATTTTAAAATGTGTATCTATACAAGACTAGCATAACACAGCTCTGTCCATGGTGATTTAGCATTGTCAACAGTGTCCACTTAAAACCGGGCAAAGTTCACAAAGAATGATCGTTACTGACATCGCCCATTGCTGATCGGGCAGTGTTTTTTTTTCCCTAATTAAACCGGGCCAAATCCGCAAAATATTTGGTGTTACACCAAGGACGAACCACAGAATGATCTTCACAAAGCTGTTAAAATTATAGTTCTATGATTATGAGGACGGCTCTAAATTTTCAAATTTTGTTGCTAACTTCTCGCCGATGAATAATTTTTTTAATTAAGTTGAGGAAACTGGACCAGGCGTATATAATCAACTCACACAGAAGACTTTTAATTTAATTAATTTTAATTTAATTTAAAAGAAAAATCATTACATGACGTTAAATGTTTACTTGAAACTTTCAAATTTACATCTCATTTAAATCGAGCTAAATACAATTACGTTTAAGAATTAGTTCGAAGAACTTTTGGTGTGCATCCTTCACACTGATAAACTTTTATATGTCTCAATTAAAAGTGCCTTCTTTTTATACTCAACTTCGAACTTATGAAAGTAACTTCCCATCGTTTAATGGACATTACACAAGTAAATATCTGGAGTTAATTCAGTTAACTCCTTCCTGGTGTTTCCATCCATTTCTGTGGTTAAAATAAACGGAGTTAGGACATTTAAACTTTAAAAAGTGTTAATTTTATCTCCAAATGTGGCATTTTAATCCTTGAGGTAGTTATTTCTGTTTTTTATATCCTTAAAGGAGTTAGTATTAACCAGAAAATGAAAAAATCTTTACTGTTGGGGCAGTCACTTGTATCTTAACTTATATTTTCACTACTACAAAGGGAGGTGCACTTTTTTTTTAATATTGCATCTTTTGTGTGGAAATAACTGAATTCCTTATTGCACTAGCATATTAAGCTTATCTGGAGGAAGTGGAACAAAGATGTCCATAGGCCTTGCCAACATTCCCCGGTAAATGAAGCTTGTATCATCTACAGTGTCCTCACTATTTTGTCCTATTTTTTGTTGCTATTACTTTAATGTGCAAATAAAATGACGGTTCCATTCTAAAGCAAACATTCAGCGCAGATGGTAGACATATAATAGTCATGATTTGTAATGAGAACGTCAACAATCCCTTCCCTTATGCATCAGAATTTACCAATAGACGAAAAGTAAATATATGAACTAACACCTTAGGATAACATAAATTACTAGGATAATTTATCCCAGAAATTTTTATGTGTATATAAAATATTATACAAAAAAAATGAGAATACTTCCATGCACTAGTGCAATTTTATAATTTCGAGGCGAGACGAAAATTTTCAAAGGGTTTTTTTTATTACAGTGTTTTCCTTTGAGAGGAATTTGACGGACAAGTTAATTGAGCTTTGCAAAATCATTTCCAGCTTAGAGCTTACACCTCATCCAACTAGAAACGTCAGGAGTTTAAAATTAATTCCTTAGATTAACTTTTACGCATTTAAACCTAATTTTAAGTTTAGCAGAAGAATGAGTGACTTTTATTTACCGACTATGAGGTCGACCAACGACGGATATAAATTTAATATAATTTTTAAACCGTTCGAAGTCACGTTCGTTACCTCCTATAAAAAGCCGAAAGAAGAAAATAAAATCCGCCGAGCTCCATAGGAACTACCATTCGGATTTCGTAATGCAGTATTAGACCCCAAGCTTTTATCTTTAAACGTGCAATTTTCAAACCCAGGCTCGTTGAGCTTGCAATCTGTACCGTAAGATCAAATGCATGTTGAGCACAATGGTCGGAGACAACGCTGGAAATTTTATTAAATTTGTGCAAATTTAATAATATTGAGTATTAGATCTCCATTTTGGGGAGTAATGGTCTGGCTTCGCTGAATGAAAATGTGCAGTTTGAGCGGTTTCTGATATTTACGAGACAATATTTTGCATTAATACTAAATTATGTCAAATTTTTATTTTGTTTCGAAACTAAATTAAATTAAATTAAATTAAAAAATATGTAGATTATAAAAATCATGCAAGTTCTGCTAATAAGTAAACGTAAACTTCCTTCGTTGCAATTTATAAGATTTTAAGTGTGTCAGGTTTATTCTAACTAAAGTATACGACATTGCATTGGCTGAAAGCCAAAGTAGAAAGAAAAGCGAATTTTATGGTATTAGAAATCGTCCATTAATTTTTTCGGGCCTGTTATTTGTACTCAGCCGGGCATTAACATTCGAAACTGTTCCGGGAAAACTTTGAGGAAAAATGAAAAATCGAACGCGGTTCGACTTTTGCCTGTCCGTTTTCTAAGGAACTTATTTGTATTCCTTCAGAAAATCTAGATATAACAATAAATACTTCGCGGTTGAATGCGCGAGTCTCATAACTCAGTCCAACGGCTTTCACAGTTTCCTCCTTTTTTAGGGATTAATCTTGTTTAGCAAATTATGGTGATTTTTTATTTAGGTACTGCGAGAAATATCGTCCTCCTTGGAAAGGGACGTAAAAGATGACACCAAATGATTCCCTTGAAGATACCAACAAGTGGACCGGTGCTAACTTAGTCGTAAAGTGCATCCCTTTATACTTCGAATAACTCCACGAATCGATGCGGATCAATTATTCAATGGTAAGATTGTTATAGAATTATTCAGGCATAGTTGACATTTTATGTGGATAAGGTTTCCCTTAGAATACAGATTATTTTTATATTATTCTGGGAACTGTTATAATTAAAAAGTGAATAATACAAAAGTAGCTGGCACCCTTTTCTGGCCTTATGCATTTTTAATGCAGTTAACACAAATTTTCCATTAAATAAATAAATTATGTAACAAATTTCAAATTATTTTTGCATTGAACGAATAAAAAGCATAATAATTAAAGCTGACGTAAAGTATATTAATTGGTGTCTTTCACCCCTAAAAGCTATTCGACTTTCCTTGATAAAGACTTAGATCCCTTTTATCCGGTGGCAATCTAATTATGATATTGTGGTTATGTTGGCAAATATAATTGGATTCCAAGAACTTGGGCCGGGAGTTTAGAATATGCCGGCAATCCCATACATGCTTTATAACTTAATATTAGGAGATGGATTTCCCTGCAAAGTGACTAACAGACTAACAACAGCTAATAATGCTTAATTATGTCTTTCATGGCGCTTTAAAACAGATCCCGCGTGCATTTTTAAAGAAGCTATTAAAACATAATTGCTATTACATTACTTTCTGTGGTGAAACTATTTTGCGAGTGTTACTTTTGATTTATATTTTATGAGGTACGAGCCATTTATAAGTAGTAAGGAACGTTACGAAAATGTCTTCATTATTTACTTTTCAAAGATGTTATTATTTAAATTTGATTTCCAAATATATTTATATACAGGGTGTAATCGATTAAGTTTCATATCATACGAGAGCGCATCGTAATATTTAATAAAGAGAAAATTTTTCATTAGCCTCTCAATTTCATAAGTCGCAAGCCAAAAACTGTTTACTGCAAAAATGTTTACGCCAAACAAATTACTTTTAATGAACACGCTCTGATATTTCAAGAATTTATAAATAATTCCCGCCAACTTATAAAAAGAACGAAGCGCGCGGTTTTATAATTTCATTTATAAAATGTGCATTAACGATGCAAAGCGAGCAATTTGTGTCGAGATCCAAGGTTTAGATAAAAATGCAAGTAAAAGTAATACTAAGCGTTAATAACGAAATTAATTAATTCGGAACAAAAAGTGCTGTCTGGTAGTTTCACCGTTCGAATATACCATCAAATAAAATTGAATTAACTGATTTTTTCCTCCTTTTTTTGGGAAGCGAGCTTCAAACCCCCGTCCGAGGGTGAAATGAAAAGCCGGAGTTGAAAACCCGGTGTATCTCAACTGTTTAGCTGTAAATATTAATTAGATGCCGAAACCACGTGAAGTTTACGCTTTGTAAATACGAAAGCAGTGGAAACTCTATGGTAACCGCGAATTATAAATGTCATTAAGCTCGTAGAACATAAAATAATATGCTTCTTGGTCTTTTCCTAGCTTTGAAACTTTTTTTCCAATCGAATATTAACAGGTCAATCCATTATTAGCACAGTTTTAATTCTTCTAATTTCCTAAACAAACATAAATCAGTTCGATAAATATCCTTTTAAAAAGTTCACTCGATGATTGCTTTCTTTATGTAGATACTTGCGATATACAAAAGAGTCGTGAAAGATTTTTTGCAAGAAATGTTTCTATTGTGCTTCAGAAAATGCCTTTCACTAAGAAAACGTTCAGTCTGAAGTATTTTTTTGTCCTTAAACAAGAAAACGCTGCAAAATAACAAAAAACACCATTTTAAACAGTTTTTACTTAACTTTTTCATCTAATATATCGATATTACATAAAAATTTGATTTACAAACATACAGCATGTACAAATAAAAAAGAATTCAATAAATTTGAATGAATCGTCAGCCACTCTAGACAATTGTATTTCAAATCTTTCACCACAACAGCTTTCAGTAACGGATTTCCAAATATCTCTAAGTCAATTATTATAAAATCATCCACAGCTTCAATTGAAAAACATTCGCCCGGTTGGAATCAAGCTCGCAACTTTCTTTGGCCGGAACACAGTGCACTGCCAATTGTGCAGAGTAATTGGAATGCAACTGAGAGCCATATGTTTTTGTCGGCTGATGCATATTGGAAAAGCTTGCAATCCCGAAGCAACGCCACTCATGTCCAAATTGAATTGTGTTATCAGAGACAGTAAAGTAGAATTTAGTTGCAAAAAAATTAAATCAAGGGAGAAGTCACTTCTGATTTAATCCCCGGTAGTTTTCAGCTTGAAGAGAGTTAAAAATTTAAAAAAGAACATTTTGCTATGTTATTCTAGTTTTTAAGAGTGAATTTTTTTGTAAAAATATTTTTATACTTGTGATTTTGATGTTTCAATAATAATTTACATTAAATTATGATCCAAAAGTATTTCAACACAAATGTTGCTATTACTAAAACACAATTTTTTGTTAAGAAAAACAAAGATAAGAGGACTGATTAAAAGATGCAATCGTCATCACCAGACTGACACATACACTCCAGTCTCAAAGCAATTCCGATATACATGATCGTGGAGGTTTTGCAATTCTTTGAAGGCACCTCCGAAACTAAACTTCTTAGACCAGGAGGCCGATTTAATAACATGCACGGTTCATTTGTTTGACAACTAGAATCAGAATTACATAGGGATTCATTTAAACCAAGCACGAATGCGAGAGAAAGTTATTTTTTACATTAAATTGCTTCTTGATAGCTACTTCAAGAAGCTATCAAGCGATAGTGAAACGTTGAGCATTTGTGCCATTTTCCAGTGTCCGTTTGAGATAATTTATCAAATAATAATAATAATAATAATAATGGCTTTATTCAACTATGCTATAATACTTTTAGATACAAAAGCAAGCTAAACTAAACTATAATAAACAAAACTAAACTATAATGAAGAAATCTAAAGTAAAAAGAGTACATAAGCAAGCATAGCTGAATTACAGGGCAAGCTTCAGATATTAAGAAGACTTATACCTGCTTTTCAAGCTAACCATGGAGGAGTGAACGAGAAAATTTTAAGAGGAGAACTGCCTCTACAATAATAATTCTGCGATGAGGAAGATTATGATCTTATAATAACATAATTAACTGAGAGGGTATAAGATAATAAGACATACATATTCAAATTGAATTAGAAATATTTTCTATTATTGCGCACATCAACATTGCTCCAGAAATAGAAATCTTACCAGGTTTAGAGATTTTATTGAATTACTTAATGAATTATATAATTTGATTTGATAACGAAACGAACGTTTGAAAAAAGAAGATTTATGCAGAGCAGGTGAAATTAGATATGGATATTTAACATCGAAATTTTATCTTATTATATAAATAAGGTGGTGTTTTAAGCAGCAACATTTTCTGATAAAGCACGAGACATTGCAGCTTTCTTCGGTTATACATGTTCAACCATTTAGCATCTTTCAGTTTGTGGCTTTCTTAAGCAGTATATGTACCGCAAGCATGAATTTTGAATCACTTGAATTCTGTTGGAAGTAATAAGATCTAATGCAGAATGGTGAACTTGAGCACAATAAGAAAAGTGAGAGAGAACGAAGACTTCACAAAACTGTTTTTTTTTAAGTTAATAGACAGTTCACGTCTGTGTGGATAGAACTTTTTGAGGTCCATGTAAGCAAGTCGAATATAATTAGAAATTTGATTTCTGAAACGTAAGGTGCCATCTAAAATTAACCCAATTCTTTTAGCAGATTACACAAGAGGGATATGAACAATGTTAACAATAATATTGAACAGTGGTTGGATTTATTACCAAACAGTAGGAGAGCCGATTTCTCAGGATTCAATTTCAGTAAATGTTCAGTAGATGCTTGAAAGATACAGCGTATTTCGTACTTTCATGAAAATAAATCAAATAACGAAAATTTGCATGACAATGAATAGAATGAACCATTTTTTGTTGAACAAAGTGTTATTAAATTTTCGAGAAAATGAATAATTTTGTCGAACGGGTAAACCGTTTGAACATCTCTGGTTTAAGTTTATGATATTTACGAGGAATATGAGTGATGTAATTTATTGTTAGTCATCGCCGGCCGGGCCGGGTAGTTTGAAGGTGTGCGTTGAGGTGGTTGCTCGGAAATTTACTGAAAAAAATGGCAGAATTTACAAATAGTGAGACTGTTGACATGATTCTAGTGTACGCTAAAAGTGGGCAAAACATATTAGCGGCAAGGCGTTTGTATGTACAGCATTTTCCACACCGACATTTGCCAACCACTGCCACATTGCTCTCCGTTGTGTAAAGAGCGAGGGATACTGGAACTTTAAGAGCACGACGCGGGAGAGATGGAGGACGGCAGCGTCCACAACGCATCCTAAACAGAGAAGAAGAAATACTACAACTTATCGAGGAACATCCTTCGTTAAGTGTACGTGATATCTCAAGACAAACGTGTTTATCGTCCTCCGTTGTTTGGCGGATTCTTCGCGAACAATCCGTACCATATTCAAAGAGTTCAGGCTTTGCTATCAGCCGACTATGCTCTACGCATACGATTTTGTCGTTGGTTACTGCAAAACAACAGGCAAATGCGAATTTTGTTCATAATGTCCTGTTTACCGACGAAGCTATTTTTACCAGAGATGAGGTGTGCAATTTTCGCAACATGCATTTGTGGGCCGAAGAAAACCCTCACGCAATTCGTCGCGGTCATTTTCAACAACGGTTTTCTGTTAACGTGTGGGCAGATATTCTAAAGGGTAATTTAATCGGCCCGTTCGTCTTGCCGATGGTCTCCAATACTTAAATTTTCAAGGAACTAATCAACCGAGACTTCTCGAGAATGTGAACTTAAATCCTAGAGCAACGATGTGGTTTATGCATGATGGGGTTCCACCTCATTTTCGACGAGAAGTACGTGCTCACCTCGACGAAATTTTTCCTGGTAGGTGGATTGGAAGAATCGGGCCGATCAAGTGGCCTGCAGGTTCACTTGATCTAAATCCGCTAGATTATTATCTGTGGGGACACGTAAAAGCGTTGGTATACGAAGAAGAAATCAACACGTTCCAAGAATTGAACGATCGTATTAACGCCACATTTCTCTCTGTTCGACAACAAAACATGTTTCATAACGCTTATGAATCAATACTTCGCCGGGCAGATTTGTGTTTACGAGCGGCCGAGAGAAGGAATTTTGAACACTTATTGTGACTCAGCTGGCACTGAGCCAGAGATTCTAAACATTTGTCAATGCGTTATCAGTTGAGGGTAAGTTTTATTTTGTTTTTATTTCCGTTTTATTTAGATGCATTTATGCACACATCTCATGTGCAACACGCCACTATTTCTTTTCACGAAGTTGCGAAACACCCGTATAAACCAGGTCAGACTTAATTTGCTCCGCCGCTGTTGCCCAATCAGAAGGTTTGAAAGATTTATAGAGTTGTGTATCATCTGCGAACAGGTGTACATTACAAAACTGAAGGTGTCGCTAGGTGTCACTAGCATAAATGGAAAACAGCAGCGGACCAAGGAGAGAGCCCTGTGGAACACTACTGGTAAGCAACGCGAAGAATCCAGCACCACACTCCGAGACCTATCAGTTGTTAAGAATGATCTTAGCAAAGCAAAAGCGTTTCTGCTTAAACCTATGTATTTAAAAATTGAACATAACACTTCACTACTAATCGTGTCAAATGCTTTACTGTAATCCAATAGAACCAAAGCTGTAAGTTCGCCGTCATCTGTCAGTAATAATATCATCTATCACGTTCAGCAGAACAGTAGTACAACTGAAATTCAGTAAACTTGGTTTTCTCTGAAATTATTATAGAACTTTACCATATACGTATTGCTATGTTATTTCGAATTTTGATTTTGATTTAATGATATTAATAAGTTTTACTTATTTTTTTGTTTACATTGTAAATGATTTCACTTTGACATTTTGTTTGCACATCAAATAATTTTCGGATATCAAGGGTAGAATTGTAATTCCAAGGTATTTCGACACAAATATGATTAACACTAAAACATAAATTTTGACATGGGTATCAATGAGTACATTGAAAAACAGCTGACCGAAATCACAAAGTCAGCCTTGAAGCATTTCGATGTGCAGAAACCTGCAGGACATGCTGTACATTGAGGGCATCGTCAAAGCCAAAGCAGGATGACACATCGAGGACTAAAGTGGCCATCGTCAACAACAGGTCCACAAGTATCGGCACCAAAAGATGCAAGCCAGATTATGAACGAACCCAGACATGTACGAAATTAATTGTTTGATGACTGTAATGAAAATAATTTTAGCAACAATTTGAAACGTTGCACAAATCGGAAGGAACAATATTAAGAAAGTTATTTTTTTGGATCAAACTAATTTCGCATTTCAATAAAAAATAGTTATTCCAAATTTTAGTTTGTGACACGGTAATTGGAGGAGACACGTTTTTTTAACACACTATAAAAGCAAGAAACTTTAAGTTAAGAAAATTTAAGGGGTCTACGTTAAAACACACGGGAAAGCGCGTTTGAAAAGTTTAGAAAAATACTTCGCGATTAAATACGATTCAACTAAACCGAATTGGACTAAGTGTCCTGTGAAAAATAAAGAAACGTTAAAGTGAAAAACCGTAAGAATTGAACAGATTATTAATAATAATTACACAAACACTCAACAATTAAATTTTGCACTCATAACATAAAAACCGAATATCACATAAAAATTTACGTGTAAAGTTAACAAACTCAGAGCAGCCAAAACAAACAATTATTCCATTTCAGATTTTAGTTTACAAATCATTCCGTTAAACAAAACCAAATCATTATTGTTGCAAAACAGAATTTGTTAATAAAAACCTATAGTTGACAATTTTATTTAAACATAAACAAAAGAGCACGTAGTTTTAAACAATTGCAAAGAACCCTGTTATTGCTATAAACAAATAAGAAAAGGTTTTAGGTCTTGAACCTAAGAAGAGTTTCATGTTAATATTTATATATGCGTTATTGATTAACAACAAATGGCGCCCATAACAATTTAACAATAAACAATAACATAGCAATATGAAATAACTTCTTCGCTTTTTTCCTTGTGCATTAACAGAGATTACAATAAGTGAAATTTATTCGATTACACACTGTATGTACGCGTCACATACTTAATTTTTAACTCTCCGAAATACTTTCTCATTAAACAATAGTTACTAATGAAAATTTAATCAAACTTGTTACAGCTTTAGATTTTTGAGAGAGCGGAAACGTCAGTCGCTCTTTCACTAACAAAACAAGTATTTAATACCGTAACAAGATTTTATTTTAAAAGCCCCTGCGAATCTGATTAAACGTTCGCGGCAGCTGAGAGTACTGAGAGCACGGAAAAATCCGGTTATTTGAAAATCATTTTGCGGCCGGCAAATTGATGCGGGGCGATCTTTTTTTATGACAAAGAACGACCGGAGTTTGCAGCGCTTTTATTTCGAAAAAAAGGAAAAATTAAAAACATGAAAACGTTCGGAGGTCGAACCTGTATCATTTTAATTGGGTTTCGTAATTATAAACTTGAAAAATCTTGTAAAACGCAACACGTTACTTTAAGTAGAAGTTTACTTTGTTAAATTTTATTCTGGTTAATTGTTTTGATAACTAAATATCATTGCGGAGTGCAACACAAAGGTAAAGTAACTTTGTAAACTTTTGCTACTCCGACTAATACATTGTAATTACCAGGAGGATTCAGCACTTTAAACGTCTTTATATTTTCACGCTTATGTGAAATTATATTCGCGAGGAAAATGTAGCGTTACAGTAAGTGAAACTTATTCGATTACACACTATATATTTTAATGTTATAAACAAATTAGTAAACATCAGAAAAAAGTCGTAATTTCATTTTAACGTAACTTTTTATTTTAACGCAATGACTTTTGTGTTGAAGTTTGTGATCGGTTACTTTTCTTCGTCTTTCCAGAATAACACCCACATGTGTGAATGCGACTGCCATTTAATATGCGCATTCAAATATGAAAAGCTCTTTTCATTTAGCACTTTTACAGCTTTTAATTTCGAATGAAGTCGCTCTCGTTGGAAACGACGACATACGGTTCGACAATACCGCCGATCGTAACGTCACTGAAAATATACGACAATAATTCTAGTACAACTCTGCGACGCCGTAAAACGATCATGAATGGAAAAGAAAAAGAACAAAGGCCTGCAGGTTGCATCAAGGATAAATTTTATGAAACCGTCTTGCTCCGTGATACTTTTACAAGATGTTAGGTTAAAGTATTCATAAAGTTAGCCATGTATGTCTATAATATGTACATACGAAGAGACCTACTTTGTATATTGAGGTTTTAAAAAATAACAGAAATAAATTCTTCTGGTACGTTGGTTATGATAAAAATCTTAATGACTTACCTTTTATGCAGATACTCGCCAGCAAACCAATCACAAAGCTGACACAAACCATTTTACACAGTCCTTCCATCACGAATCGTTTATTAAAAACAGTTCAAACATAAATTGTTTTTACGCGTTCCGACTTTAAATGGGTTTATTATTAATTCGCATAAACAAATAAGTCATCCATTTAACCTCAGCTGGAATCAAAACTAATGTGGGTGAACTGGGTGAACACTCTCTCTAGTCAGACATATTGCGAGTTGAGTCCGAAGACTAGTAGATATCTGAAAAGAAAAATAATTAAAGTTTCACAGATGGATCAGAATGCTTGCAGAGATACTCATTGCTCGGAGGACACAGTCAAACGGAATTATCACTCATCTTTGCTAACATGTGCGCTCGTTTATACCAGACCTAGCAGTGATGATAAATTTAATGTGAACATAAAGTATTTACAAACACGAAATGAATCGGCCACATTTCTAGATAAAAAGCAAAGAAAATAACGAAATTATTAGATTTAATAAACGAATTTAATATAAGCTGGGAGAGGTAGGATTCGCCCAGATGTTTTTCATTACTCGTTTGTGATAAGCTCCTGAGTTTATCGTGGATGTAGTAGTCCTAGTTGATTCTAAATTGCTTCCGTCTCCGTCGACTATTGCCATTGCTGCTGTCACAATAGCGTTTTGTATAATTGTAAAATATTGCAGCACCGCGGCGACGTCTCATACAATTATGCCCGTCGGAATTATTTTTTAATATACGAACCAAAGGAGTTAATAATTATTAAAAAGATTTAATATTTTTAATTCCATCCACCTGAATTAAATTATTATTAATTAAACGATTCAATTAGATTGAACTATTAACGAGAAGTTATCATCATGGAGGAATTTGTAATCAGTTTTTTAGAAACGCCTTGATCTCAATTACAAACAAGGTCAAACCATAAGAGAAGGCTTCATGAAACCGTCAAAAGCAAACTAAAAACTACATTTTATGTCCCTCTATTTATCACTATTATTAATTACTTAATATTTATTTTCTCTTATTTATCTTTACGGGTATTTCATTCCTCCCTCGGAAAAGGTTTGATCGTAAGATGTGTAATTTTTTTTGTCTTGTACGAGTCTTGTCGACTTCATCAATTTCTTAACCCTCAGAACTTTTCGTTTTGTTTGAAGATCCAGTAATTACGGATTCAAATAAATTAAATTAATTAAATTCATTAATTGACGCCCAACGTGGGGCGCGGGTATAAACTCTATTGTGTTTTTATTTGAAGGAAAATTACTCCGGATGTTTTCAGAAAATATTTAAATAGTTTATTGACCCAACTTTCCGCATATGACTGCATCCAATATAAATAAATATTTTATGTACTCATAAATGAAATAACAAAAATATTGGACTCTTAGGCATACGGAATTTTATCTAAATATACACTGATAAAAGTTTTGTGTAAATTTACTACGATTATAACTAATTTGGAAAGTATATCTTATCTATATTTATATCTATTTACGTATACTACATACTTATGGAGCTTTTTATGGATTGATATCAGAGCTTTCATCTGGCTTGTGTTTACTTGAAGTTCATAACCAGGTCATAGTAGCAGTACATTTTTTTCCATCGATTTATTGCCCTACAAATACAACTTACATTTGCCTGGTAAAGTGTTAGAGCAAAAGAAAAACATTCCATAAAAGGCTGAAAACTTTACACAATAAAAATTTACTAAACAATAAACTTCTTCGCAATAAGTTATTTAAAGTTACAAATTTAAACAGCGAGAGTTAGTACTTAATTCGGACTGTTTATATTAGCGAAAAGTTTCGAATTGGGAGCTAGCAAAAAAAATTGGCCATCAAAAGCTCTAAACAAGTTACAAATTGTGTTTACAGCCGGACACTTTCCGCAAAAAGAACACTGCGAAAGTTATGAAGTCTTAAAGTCTATGGCTGCTGTGCAGTTCGTGACGAATTAAACTAAATCGCCTACGGCGGCGGCAATTTCACGTGCTAATTTCCTTTTATTTGTGTCGCAGTAAATGTTTGATATTTGTGCAGCTTCGTATTGTCACCAAACATAAATGTAATAAATTTCTTCAAACATGAACGCACACGCGGAAACAATATTGATCTAGCATTGGTATTATGGAACATTCGCCTTTATGTAAGGCATCATGTATGAAGTAACTTAGTTTAATACATCCTAATTTTTTTCCCTTTGCATATCAAAGCTCACAGATATGGTTATCCTGTACTAAAATGGAGGCAATGGAGACAATCTAAGCGGGGCATCCCCTACAGGATGTAATGGATTAAGTTTTACATATTAAAATTGTTCTTCATCACATAAGAGAATTTAATTTGCAAATGTCTATGGTCTAGTTCAAAACACCTTGTAAAACAATAAAGCTCCGGCAAAATTTAAGGTAACTGGATCTCTGTCGTCCATATGCAATTCGATAACGGAAAAAGCTTCTAAATATCCACTCACATTGATCATTGAATTAATTAATTATAAGCCAATTTTTACGTATTGTTAATACAGTATATTTATATATTTATTTACGGTATAAGAAAATATGAAAAAATTAGTCATAAACTACTTGAAACACATTGGCTAAATATGAAAAACAGACGATTATTTCATGCATGTCTTTATTATAAAATTCTTTGGAATAAATGTCCGCCTTACCTATTTCAAAAAATTTCTTATCGCACTGACGTACATAATCTGAATATAAGATTCAAAGGGCTGTTGACTCCACCTTCTCATTCAACTCAGCTGGCAAAACGATCATTTTTATATAATATGTACAATATTCATAATAAATTCTTTCAAATTTTTAAGTTACATTCATTACGTAAATTTAAACAAATATTTTTTGAGTGTCTTTTGCGACAAAACGTTCACATATGTACATACATACTATAAAGTGAATTGTACTCTTATAGAGTTGAAGAAATTGCCAATTAACGTTTTTCCTTGCAAATAAATTTGACGTGTGCATAAACATTTGTCATATGCCAAGAAAACTTGCCTTCTATTTTCGCAGGGATATTTCATTTTGTAATTTCCCAGAAATTACAGACTAAGCCCGGTATTATAAAAACAGTTAGCTTTAACTATCGGATTATAGTCATGGCAGCGATTGTGAACACGATTGTTGTTATGACACTAAGCTGAACACAATTGTTGTTATTGCAATGGTAACAATTGTGATCACAATTGTTATAACAATAAACTGGGGATTAAAGTTAACTTGCATTTATAATACCGCGCCCTAATCGAACAAATTTATTTAGAAAAATTAAATTTTTCTCAAAAAATTAACATTTAAAGTAGTTTCTTGTACGGTGAAAATTGTATAATAAATTATTTTAAACGGACACTTAAAATTGGAACTATAGCTCTAGCTTTGACAAAGCTATCAATCGATATCATATCATATATCATTTTTATTTTAGCAGCATAAGAAAAAAACATTTTTGCTACAAACGGCAAGTAACTCTAAACTCTAGAAAATCAGTCATTGTAAAAAAACGCAAAAAACACAAAAAAAACAATCAATGTAAAGAAACTATAAAAACAACTTATAGGACAAACTTACTTAATTGGACAAACATAGTGAGTTATCATAGATGGCATACAGAATTTAATTGTAACAGGTAGAACAGGTTATGTTTTAAAATTAAAATTAAAATCCAAGAATTCCCTGTAATTATAAAACACATTTTCTAGTAAGAACCATTTAACCCATCGTTCGAATTTTTTTCCAGTCATTTGTTTAACATTGACGGGGAGTTTATTGAAAAACTTCACACTTAGAAGATTTGGACCCCTTTGTGTTCTATTAATCCGATGGTAAGGTATACTGATGTCTTTTTGATTCCTCGTGTTGTAACTGTGAAGTTCGTGGTTGTGGGAATATTTTTTGGGGTTCCTGTTTATGTGCTGCAAACAGATAAATATAAACACAGACGGTATGGTAAGTATTCGATGTTTTTTGAAAATAGGCCTGCAGGTTTCATAGCGTGACGTTCCTTCTAGAACCCTAAAAGCTTCTTTCTGTTACAGAAAGATTTTTCTCATTTCTGAAGAGTTCCCCTAATAATATTCCATGATTAGCTCGGAAGTGGAAATTTGTAAAGTAAGTTGTTCTTGCAGCTCGGTAGGGAACACTGTACTTAATTCTTCTAATTCTATATATCGCTGTTGCCAGTTCTTTTTGTAGAACAGCAATATGTTTTTCCCACGTCAAGCAATTATCTAAATATAATTCTAGAAATTTTACATTGTTTTTCGGGCCTATTATTTGTTGTCAGTAGCTGTGTTTTCTTATCGTTCAGTTTTAATGAATTACCACTTCTGTTTTTATTTTTATTGCCGTTTGTTTAGCTTCGGAGATTAAGAAGGACGTATCGTCTGCGAATAGGCACATATTGCGTGTTTGTACGTTATCAGATCGATCATTTATATAGATCAGGAATATTATCGGTCCCAAAATTGAACCTTGAGGAACTCCTCGCTTAATGCTAAGGTGATCAGAATACTTTCCATTCCAATGAATACACTACTTTCTTTCTCGTAAATAATCCTTTAGCAATTCGAAACATTGGCCTTGGATACCATAATTTGAGGAGAAGTATATTATGGTCCACGCAATCAAAAGCCTTACTTAAGTCGCAACATGACAGTTCTATCTCATTTCCTTTATCAAAGGCTGCCGTAATGACTTCTAATACCTCTGTTATAGCGGTTGTCGTTGATTTTCCCTTTCGATATGCATGTAGTGAATGACCGAAAAAGTTATGGTTTTCAAAATACTCCACTAGCCTTCTTTTTACCACAGATTCTAAAATCTTGGACATGACTGGCAGAACTGAAATGGGTCTGAAGTTCTCCATCTTGAGATGATATCCGCCTTTGTGTATTGGAACAACTTTGGCTACCTTCATTTCACTAGGAAATATTCTCAACATGAGACAGTTATTTAGGATCACGCTTAGTGAGTTGACAATATGTACCGCGACTTTTTTTTAATAGCGACACAGATAGTCCATATATGTCTGTTGTGGATTTATTTTTTAATTTATTTATAATATTTAGAATTTCATTAGGTTCTACTGGCTTCAAAAATATGGAATTCGAAATGTCAACAGTGCGTTTATTTAGAAGATTGTGCGTATCCTGTGTTGGACCTTCTATGAATTTCACTATGATATCACCTACGGTAGTGAAGTGTTCCATTAAACATAGCGGCTGTAATCTCATCCTCTTCCAGAGTTTTTACTTTATTGTCTCCGCGCACTTCATTTTTTATTACTGACCAAACTGCCTCACTCTTGTTGTCCGACCTTCCTATATATTGGGAATATTTAATTTCCGTTATTTTATTTCTAAACTCGTTTCTCAATGATTTATAGATACAAGCGCTTTCCTTTGTCTTCATACACTTATCTACAACCGAAAAGGCTTCTAGGGTATTTTTCATGTTCTTCCTCTATACTACTTCCATTCACTTTTTATCTTCTTCTCGTTATTATTAGTTACTTTGTATTATAACATTGAGCGACCTACATACTCAGAAAAGAAAATACATTAAAGATATACAATGCATTTATTTCTTTAAATTAATATATGTTATAAAGTAATTAAATCATAAATGAAGGGATGATGAGTATCGGTGTGATTTTTTTTTTGATAATACTTTTAGAATGTGACTCCGTTGAATTAATTCTTATCTATTTTTTTTTACTTATTGTTAGGTATGATTCATAATTACTGTTTTAATTTAATTCCTTAAGTTAATTAATTAAGGAAAAGAATTAATATTATTTTGTAATAACGTTTTTTTCGTAAAAGGTGTAAACCTAGATTTTTCCGTTATTATTATGATTATTATTATTGACCTTTACCCCATACGTATGTCATGACTTCGTTTATTAATTAATTAAGGATATAAATTAATATTATTTATGTAGGAATTATTTTGTGAAGAATTTGCTTTTCTATTATTTAAATACTAATAGAGAATTAGATTGTAAATGTTTCATATTTATTTTTTTATTGCTTAAGTATCACTAACTGCTAATCACCGTATTCTTTCGCAAGAAAGTCATAAATGACCTGCCTCAACGCTCTCTTTCACTTATTACAAGTAATAGTAAACTTTGCGTAGCTGGGGCATTTAAATCACATCCATTGGTTCACATTTTTTTTATGAAAAGTATTGAGATATGATTGCCTCATACGTATGTTATAACTTCGCTTTTTTTTCTTGTGCATTAATAGTGGTTATTGTAAATTGATTACACATTGTATATTACTTCAAACAATCAAAAAATTAATCTAATATTTGACCAAGTTTAATTAAATTAAATATTCAATAAAATTCGAACATTTTCATTTCCAGCAAAATAAATGTTTGGAAATTTTAAATTTTTTAAAGAGAAATCAAGTTCTAGCCCGTGCCATGCTCATCAATAATATTTTACTGTTTAAAAATTGAGAGGTTTTTCCAGAGAAGTTTGCAAGAAGTGCCTTAAAATATTTAATGGGTATCGAAATTTGAATCTAAGAAGTCGTTGGCCATATACTGTGTTGTATTTACGTATGTACATTACGTCGGTTACCTTTTAAATAAAGAAAAAATACAATTTGTATTTGTTATTCCCTTTTCATTTAGAACACACTCTTTACTTACTAGTTAATTCATGTTTAAATGTATTTAAATGTTTGAAAATATACGTTTTAGCCGATGATGATTTAATTTTACTCTGGTCGCGCCATGTACCTTTTCCATATTCCAGTGAGTATCGAATCAAGCGATAGATGCTTTTAGTTATTTACTGGAAATTTCTCTACTCTACAGGATCTTTCTAAACCTCTATCTTTGATTAAAGCTGTAAATTCGTCATTATATTAGAAATTGATTTTCCAAATCTCAGTAGTCTTATTAAAAAATGACAAACTGACCTGCTTTGAGCTAGCGGACTTCAGAACTAGAAATTATTACGTAATAAGTAATTTCAATTGTCGTAATTTATCGTAATTTGTCGTAAGAACGTCCGCACCTAATCGACCGAAAACGTCACTTTTTTTACGAATGACGAACTTGACCTAGCCCAACATACATATCTCGACGCATTCGTTTATGGCTACATAATAAAAATAAGTTCCATTCGTCCCGTCTCAGCTAAGACATTTGAACCATTTAAATCGCCGACCAGTGTTACTTAAATATTTTTTTTGTAAAAATGGAAATTAATTTTTACCGGAGTTATTAATTACATTTTCTCTATAGTTATGTAATAAAATGTGCTTCATTTCAATTTACGGTTTCAATTAAAGACATAGGTTTAGAAACAGGCTGTATAAGCGAGGATCTGGATGCTATTCGAGTCATTCTTATTCCGAAAGCGATACGTGTAAATACAGCGATTGGTAAAAGATTTAAATTAGAGAAGTGTTATTTGTTACACAAGTGTTGCAGCTCGTTATTCTTGTGTTGTCATTGTTTTAAGCGATTGTGGGCAATGCAGCGAATCTCGAATACGTAACAATATATTCAATGATCTTGAAAAGTTTTATATTTCTTCATATTTATAACTATTGCTCTAGTCTCTAAAGGCCGTTTTACACTATCTGGTTCTATTTCTTAAACAATATAACTTGTGCATTGAATTATATCAAAGTTAAATTGAATTAAAGACTGTCTGGAAAAATAGAATTTGTTCTATCTCTAAACCATAACTGTAGTCCAAAAATTACTTGTTCTAATTTTTTATTGTAAATACCAAAGAAATGGGGTTTCGAATGAAATTGAAGAGGCAAATATTCTGATAAAAATAGGCAACTTTCTCCCAAATTTAATCAACTTGCGACCTCTTAAAATAACCGAAATCGCCGGGAAATTTAAACAAACTTGACGTTTCGCTTCTTTCTCAAAAACGAAGCACAAGGACCGAGACTGTGATATGTCAGGCTTGCTTAAATATATATGTGATTTGCTCGTTTTAGAGTTTCACAAGCTGGAAATAGCTTCGTGGTATTACTATTCGCATGAATTAAACTGCAATCTCTTTTAAGTAGCTAACAATCACGTGAAAACAAAATTACAGCTGGAAGCTAATAACGTTCCCTTGATTATTATAAAACACGTTTCTGTAACGTGTTTAAATCCATTTCTGCAACTATGCTTATCAACTTCAATAGAGAAAATAATAATTTGTAGACGCCTAGAGGCTGTTCCATATATCTCTCGACAAAAGCACAAGAAGCTTTGAATCGCGTAAAAACATTAGAAGTTTCAAGCTTCATCAGTCTCATTTAACCCGTAGCTAATATTTGATTTAAAAAAAAAATTAAAATCAGTACAAATTTTAAATGTTACTCAAAGTTTTTAAATTACAGGGTGCATATTGCAAATATTCGTAATACACGATTCTACTTTTACTTATATTTACATTTTATTCTTTTCAAGTGTGAGGTAACTGGGGAAACCAGCCTGTATATTGTATTACGTTAAACTTTCGGGAACCAAAGAGAGTATTGATTTCAGTTAAATTTACAGCTTTACATAATCAATTCCATATCTTTTCTGGTGTAATTAAAACTGATTGGAATTAATGTTAGTTAAATTAATTAATTAATAAAACACGAAGTTTCAGGTTTTGGGCATTTAAACAAAATTGCAACAAACTAACCGACAACGTAGAGTTACAGTTGAGGAGGCGATCAAACCTCATAAAAGCCTCTTTAACGGGTAAGATTTACGAACCGGAAGATACGTGAAAACTTTCTGCCCTCGCCAGGATCTCACAAATTGACTGCTCCAAATAACTCCACCA
Source organism: Serrognathus titanus (assembly GCA_039766575.1). Taxonomy (NCBI): domain Eukaryota; kingdom Metazoa; phylum Arthropoda; class Insecta; order Coleoptera; family Lucanidae; genus Serrognathus; species Serrognathus titanus. Next base: position 7,579,449 of record CM077911.1, read on the forward strand.
CCAGTAACCTCACAACAAATAGAACCAATTCAATATTATTAAAATTATATTTAAAGTTCATTTCTAAGTTTGAAAATGTCATGCGTTCATATTTGAATGAAAACAGAAGTTTAATATTTGGTGAAAGAAATGCAGTTTAGAATTCATTGCTTCTTGTAACTATTTGTACTGGAATTGATTTTGTGTCTTCATTATTAATACATTAAATGAGAAAGAATTATTATAGAATAAGTCTAAAATATGTAAGCTCGATCAAAAGCCTACTAAAGGACGAACCAATTAAAAGAATTAAATTAAAAACAGAGCAAAGTAATACAAGTAGACAAGATAGACTACATTTCCAAAGAAGTGCATTAGGACCTAATTAATAAAAAAAGGTAATTTCATTTTAAATTTCATTTATGAGGAATTTGAATTAAAATCCTCGATAAACGTACACGAGTATATGTAATTAATAACACACATCATCTGAAAAATAAATATTTTTCCCTTTCTGAAAGTCTCCTCTAATTCTGAATAGTTGTTATTGTAGAAATTTCTTATTTATTTTTAAAGAAGAGGAGATATTTGAATATCTCGAGAGCCGCACATCGCTTCATTTTTCTAAGTGGCCATTGAATAATAAATCACGATTTTAAAATAAACCAGATTCCACGTCAAGTTGATTACATCTCATTCATACATCAACGTCTACGAAGGTGTCTAAATATGAAAACACTCGAGAATTACGCCATTTATTCAAGTGCCTACTTTAAAGCATTAAAGACACGCGAGTAGAACTTTGCATATAAATTTCAACGGGCCCACATTCGATACACACGTTCAAAGACTTTTAAAATCTTAAAGAATGTAGTGCCGTGTACTTCATGGTTTATTACTGCTTGCTTCACTCACGTGTAATAAAACACACTGCACTTACACTTTTTACTCGCGAAACTATAAAAGCAAAGCTCCCCTTTTTAGTACCGAAACGAGTGCAGGTTTTATTTCAGGAATCATTTTCTATTTTAAAATGTATATAAATAGGGAACGGCCAACAATTTTATTCAATAGATTGATCGGGTTTAAGCGAAATTCCCAGTCGGCAAATTCGAGACCCCCATCCAAAAACAAAAAAAAAGATCTTTAATCACATGCTTCACAAACAGCGTTCTCGTTTTAAAATTGAAAATTCCTCGTCGACATTCGATTTTTTTAAACGACGGCCATACAAAGCTTATACTACAAAAGGTATCAGCTAACACAGAGGATGTATATTGCTTTAAAAGTTTTTTTATCATTTGAAAGTCCGTAATTAAAATTAATTTCGTAATGTCGAATTTAAATTTCTAAACTTTATAGGGAACGTGACATCACCTACTACACAACATGCTGCTGGTGACATCCCTAATACAGTCAACAACTTAATTTAAACTTGTATGTTTTGGGGAAGTCTCTGCTTACTTGAAATTCTAGGGAAAAAGTTCGCTCGAATTAGTTTAGGTTTATTCTATTGAATACTAATTGAATTTGAGCGCGTTTGCAAAAAAAAGGTAAGATTAAATCGGGGGGATTGTTGCATTGTTGCATCCACCTATTTTAACTACGTTAAGTTAAGATGATGAAAATTGTACCATAAATTTGGGAAACGTATCCTTTTGAATATTCCTGGGTTCAATTCAAATTGGCGCGTTACTAGTACTTGGAACGCACACGTGCGCGCGATGTTTCCGCAACCGGCCCTGTAACAGCGCCCACTACGATAGAAGGACGCGGAAGAACTGCGCTCCGTGTGCCATAGCCAACTAAGGGATGCTGTACGCACGCGCCAGCCCTTATTATCTAGTCACCCCAACTCCAGAACAAATGAATATTTAAACTTGTCAAACGTCTTTCTGGAGTTACATTATCATCCTCGCGGAATAGTTCGATCGCGGGGCAATAAATTTATCATAGATTTTAATAGCCCCGTCAAGCGAGCCACCCCTTATTATGTCTCTTCCCTCGATCGGATAATTCAATTTATTACTGCGAACATCGTTAGAAAACTATCCGGAGAGCGAAAGGAGAGCGAAAGGGGGGTAGGCAGGTAATTATTCGGGCCGAATCGCTCCGATTCGAAAACAACGTGGATTTTATGTAACCAATACTGTTCACACAAATTTTAAAGTTCTGACTAGATTCATATTTCACCGCCAAAGCCGAACCCAATTAGGGAGAACTGGGGCAATTACCCAGCCCGTTTAGCTTGCAGGATACAATATCATTTGTATGGAAGTTATATTACCTTAGCTTCTGCTTGTCTCCGGAATTTTTCCATAGTTCATGGATATTAATATTAGGAAAGCTTGCAATTGATCAAACAATATTTTCCACCAGTATATTATACATTTAGGAAGAATAGAAAGAAAAATAGAATGAGTAGAAGAAGAAACTGGAAGGTGAAGACTTAGAGAAAATAGTTAAAATGAAACAGAATACAATAAATTGACCCCGCGAAGAGAGAACTGAAAAAAGAGATGAAAGTGAAAGTTCACATTAATGGAGGGATCAGAATCATAAATAACCACAGAAAGACAAACTCAAGAATTGAGGTATCTAAGAAGAAAGAAAGGCAAATAGAAATGGGCTTTAGCAGAAATGCAAATAAAATATTTACTGCAAGGTTAAATGAAAAAAGAAATAAAAAAAGAACATTGAAAGTCATTAGGGTGGAATCAACGAAAAAGGAATAATGGAAGATGGGAATGAAAAAAAAACGGAGTTAATATTATCCAGGAAAAGAGAGAGACTTAACTTTTGAGGTGGTAGTTTGTATATCTAAAGGAATTAGTATTATCCAGAAAGTGTCAAGTATTTCTATCCTTGAAGGAGTTAGTATTATCCAGAAATTGAAAGAATATTTTAAAATCGGGGCAGTCACTTGTACCTTAACTTACGCCAAAGAGAGGAATGCATTTTATCTCTTGTTCTTTTGTTGGAAATAATTGAATTCGTTATTGCAGCAGAATATAAATATTATCTGGAGGAAGTGGAATAAAGATATTCATAAGCCCTTGACAATATTCCCAAGTGAATAAAGCTTGTACCATCTATGGTGTCACTTGTTATTTTATCCACTTTTTATTGTTATTATATTTAATGCGCAAATAAAACGACCGCTCCATTCTAAACCAAGCATTCAACGCGGTTGATAGGCATATAGCAGTCATAACTTGTAATGAGAACATCAATCAATCCCTTCCCTCATACATCAGAATTTACCAATATACGAAAAATAAATAAGTGTGAACTAACACCTTTAGGATAAACTTTATTTACATTGTAAAACCGATAAGGAAGATAACAATTTATCCCAGAAATTTTTATGTATTTCATGTAAACAGAAGTTATCTTCCCCGTTCTCCATTGGAATTAAATGGTTATTAAAGCTAAACTGAAACATAAAATTTTAATTATTCTTGATGGAATAATATAACAATTTTGTATGATCGAAAGGAAAACGAAGTGCCAAACACAAAAACAGTTATAAATAAAAACTAAGGTGGGAATATTTTACGAAGAATTCGAAAGTGTAACGCAAGCTATTACAGTTCGTATCCGCACACGCCCTCCATGTTATTTCCGGTTTTTCACTCACGTAAGCTCTAATTTTCTCTTTCCGTTCGATAATGGTAAGAATATTTTGACGGGAAAACGAACGCTAATGTACGGAGAGAGGAAGTTTAACATATCGGGGATTCCTCATAACTGAGATTGAAGAATAATAATATTAAATAGAAAATTGATAAATCAAGGAAAATAATAATAATAATAGTGTTTAATTTTCAATAAAAAAACAGTGATGAACATCAAAGTTAGAAATTGAAAAAGGTCAACATATACCTATATCTAATTAATACCAAAACTATTTGTAAGATACGTACTTAAACTCTAATAATTTAAACAAAACTGAACGAAACAAGGAAAAATTCTATTCATTATATAACCTAAATTCATCTACGTTATATGGCTCTAAATCTAACAGTAACTTATACAGTTTTTGGTGCCAACTATAGATTTTATTCTAGTTGGTAGCACATTGAAAAATACCATGGCGCTATAATGTGGTGCTTTTTCAGTGACGCTTAGTCTATGTATAAGCAAACTGTAATTGTTGTATCTAGTTTTGTATTGAGAAACACGGTAATGTCTTTCGAATTTATCTTCATTTCTATGAAGTAAGAGAAGACAAGATTGTATGTATATTGCCGGTATGGTGAGAAGTTGTTTTTCACGAAATTTTCCTCTGCATATTTGTTGATAAGGAATGTTATACATTACTCTCAATATTCTCTTTTGGATTATAAATACTTTCTGTACATGAGGACTACCACCCCAAAAAATAATTCCATATCTAATCAGCGAATCAAAATATGCAAAATACACCATCCGCAAGACTGAAGGATCCGTAATTGGTTTAACTGATAGAAATGCGAAACAGATTTTATTAAATTTTTTCACTAAATCCGAAATGTGCTCATGATAATTTAATTCTGCGTCCATCGTTAATCCTAGAATTTTTACCGATTTGCTTATCGTTAATACTTGATTCTCGAGTGGTAATATATTCAGGTGGTACATTACCCGGATGATTGGTCCGAAACGGTGTACACGCAGATTTAGATTCGTTCAACCTAAGTTCGTTGTTATCAAACCATACTTTTAACTGTTTAACTGTTTGCCGTATTTTTTCATTCAATTCCATAAAATCTAGAGCCCTGAGTAATGCATTTGTGTCATCGGCATTAGTAATAGTCGTTAAATCATCTTTATTAAAGGTTCTAAACAATTCATTTATGTACAACACAAAGAGCGTAGGACCTAATATGCTGCCCTGTGGTACTCCAGTACTTATATTGGCATAATCAGAGTAATATTTTACGCCTTTTAATGTCGCATGTTGACTACGGTTTGTCAAATATGATGTAAACCAGCGATTTCCAAACTGGGAGGCGCGGGCTGGTGCAAAGGGAGGTAGAGGCAGACTGATTCGGCAGATGAATATACATTTGTACTATTTCCATTTTAACAGTGGCGAGACAGACTCGCTGACATCTAAGTGATAAATATGATTTTATAAGTGACAATGCTTTCCCCCTTATTTCGTATTTGTGTAATAATAATATTTGATGGTTCACTGTATCAAATGCCTGCGACAAGTCAAAATATAATCCAGCTGCTTTATTACCATTGTCAAGTTACAAGTTATTGATTCAAATATCGCTTGCTCACACGATTTTCCAGGGAGATAGCCGTATTGACAGTTTTTTATTATGTTGTGCTTACGAAAAAAATTTTGGAGTCTTACATGAATTATTTTTTCAAGAACTTTTGAAAAGGATGACAAAAGAGAAACAGGTCTGTAATTACGAATATCGTTTCTTGATCCTTTTTTAAAAATAGGGATAACTTTAACTTCTTTTAATAGCGTTGGAAATTGCGCACTGTCAAACATCAGGTTAATTATATCAGTGAGAGGTTTAACAATATATTGAGCACATTTTGTAATAATAAAGCTGGGAACTTCATCTAAGCCACTGGATTTTTTCGGCCGAATTTGTTTAATTATGTTATATACTTCTCTTCCATCGGTTGGAAAGAAATAGATATTATATTGATTGCTATCGATTGCACTATGCGAATTATATACTTTGTGTTACTAGTTCCATATATTGTGTGACAATTTTACACTTAACGGTGTAATTCTGTACACATGTCTAAGGAAGAAGATCACAACCCCGGAGTGCTCGGAGCCGCTGATAACGAATTTTGAATCTTAATCGGCAACTGATGATGTGGGTTCGACCTTCTCTTAATACGTGCATATGTTCTAAAGAATTTCACAGACTGAAATATGACAGAATTCATTCTGATACTTACTCGACAAGTTCCGGCTTGGATCATCTATAGACATTAAAAAAATAAGACAAAGAAATATTTAATTTAGGAACACTCGTATTTATCTTCAATAATTTCTGTTGCACTGTACTGAGTTTAATGTAAACTTTTTAAAGTAGAGGTGGAAATATATTTGAATTATTTAAAAAAAATTCAACAATTGTATTAATAATTTCTCCACCTCAATTTTACACAATATTGTGTTAAATCTCACTTTGTCATTTCTCTTTAGTAACAAATTTTTTGCCTTAATTTCATTTGCCTAGTTTCTATGACCTCGCTGGGCTCCTTGTAAGATAATAATAAACTATTACTTCAAAATCTCCTCTGACAAAGGTAAAATTTGAAATAACGACATGAAAACCTAATTAGACCAAATAAAATAGATTCTATCCCAATTTCTACGTAATGCACGGGTAAACTCTCTGTGAGTTGGATTAGCCGAAGATTTTCACAAGTATTTTAACAAACGCCGTTATTTGTCTCCCCGATAAACTAGTTCAGAAGTTTGCTCGTTTTGACCGGGTAAACTAACCCAGAAATTCAACTAAAATTTACTTTTTGCGCGAGGCATCGCTCCGCCACGCCAGGCCAAAGTAAAAACTAAGTTTCCGAGAAAAAGGAGATAATAGCAATTAATCATTGTTTTATTCTTTATGCTCTCATTCAACAATACATCGGCTTTCGATGGGGGATGGGGGATGGGAAGAGTTCTATTTACGTGAGGGAAATGTTTTGCGTACGCAATCCAAATGATTAACGATATCCCCAACTAAAAATAGCACTTTTTTTGACTGTGGTGTTATAATTTTTGAAATTTAACTTTTTATTTATTTTATTTTTGTTTACTCTATTGTATTTATTCGTTGGCTCATTCAAACTTCATTCCCTTAATTACGAAATAAATGTTGATATAATACCGTTAACGTAACACAGTCGGTGTTGCTGGCTTTTATTTTATTTAAATCGTCGTGTTTCAAATTTACGCGGCCATGGTAAATAAATACGTAAACAAATAAACATTTATATTCAATATTTCACGTTCGAAAATTCCGTTCTCATCGAGAGTAACGTCGGAAAAGCTAATAGCATTTTTAAATGTCGAGTTATTGATTATCTCGTCTCGACAACGAAGCTTAAACTGTATTTACAGAAAACGTTAAAAAAAGCAGTTCTTTAATCAACGGCTGTGTACATTCTATTTCTCAGCGAGCTTCTAATTAATATTTCTTTCCAGATCACCGTCGCAAAACATTTAACGAGCCCGCACTTTTTTGTGCCTCAGCTCAAAGTGTCACTTCTACATCGCATCTAATTAAAGATATTTCGGAACGTGCTTTCTTTAGGTTCACTGGTCGTTTTAGAATATGCATTATACTGGGTGTAAACTATTAAGTTTGGATTATTAATATTATAAGATGTTCATCACATAAGAAAATTAACAAGAACATATTTTGTTTGTTTGTTTGTTTCGTAGTATATCTCACAATTGCAATCTTTGATCATCTACTTCATTAGATAATCGACAATAATGTGATTTGATTTGTTAAATAATTGAAAAAAATACATGAATGAGTGACCTGCATACTCAGAAAAGAAAATGCATTAAATACAATCAAAGCATTTATTTATTTCTTGGTATGAATACGTGTTAATCTACAGGATCTTTTGGAATTTTGTTTGTGTAGTCTGAACGTAATAAAGTAATAAATTCATAAATTACGGTATGAAGAGTAGTGTTTTTCTCAATAATACTTATAGTATGTTACCTCTATTGAATTAATTATTATCTAGTTTTTTACGTATTGTTAGGAATGATTCATATTACTGTTGTAATTTAATTCCTTAAGTTAATTAATTAAGGAAATAAATTAATATTATTATGTAAAATTATTTAGTGAAAAATCTTCATTACTTAATACTAATAAGAAATTAGAATGTAAACGTTCTGACTTTATGTTTTTATGACTTACGTATCACTAACTATTAATCTCTGTATTCTTTCGTACGAAAGTCATAAACGTCCTGCCTCAACGTTTATTGTATTACTTTTGCGGGTTTAATGCTCTATCATCTATTACACGAAATAGTAAACTTCCCTCAGCTGGGGCATTTAAATCACATCCAGTACTTCTACAACGCTTCATGCAAAAAGTAGACCACCAAAGCAATATCATCGTTACTTCTATTTCTATTCGATTACACACTGTATATTAGACAACAGGGTCAGTAGGAGAGATCAGCGTACGCTATCAGTGACATTAAGAAGAAGATTCGAACATTTCATTTTTTTTTTGTTGACAAGAATGCACTCATAATGGTGGATTTTTTCGGAATTATTATTGATCTTAACCCCACCCGTACGTGATAACTTCTTTTCTTTTTTTGTGTATTAATAGTAGTTACAGTAAGATAAATTATAGATTATACTGGGTGTTTCATTGAAGATACTTCAAACTTGAGGGACACGTTTCTGACATTATTTTAAACAAAATATCTTAAGAAAAAATTTTAATCGGAGCAAGTTGAAATTTGCATAATTTGGAGTCGATGTTTTTTGAAATACTGTAGTGCGCGTGAAACAAAACCGCCGATCTAAGTTGCATTTATGAATGGCACACAGCTGCAGGGGGTAATAAATCCATAAACAGCGAAGAAATTTGACTAGATTTTATTTTGCCCTTTACGAAAGCTCGATGTATTGAACTTTGCCACACGTCGAATGCAGCAGCAATGTGAAATCGCATAGATATTTAAACTTATTTAATTTAATAATAAATTATTAATTATTAAAGTATTAAATCTAATACCATAAAGTCCTTAATTGGGGTAGTACGGCGAACGAAATGTTTTGGGTCAAACCAGGTATTGGGCGCTAAATTTCTGCGAACGATTTCATGAAACGGTGAATGTGAATAATAAATTCTTAAATAAGCACAAACTACTAAATGTTTGAACAATCCTTCAACTAACAATTAGAAAATTCGTATTAAATGAAGAACAGAAAATAAACGACTAATTATTATTTTTATTGATTGCCAACAACCATGATGTTTTAAATGTGTTTTGCCAAATCGACTGGTCGACATTCTATAGGCAATAAACCAATAAACCGATTTCGTATGTGAATGAGTAACAATCCATTCATTCTCGTTTAAAGTCCATCCTAAAAATATGCGACTTTGCTTTCCCTTCGATTTTCTCTAAATTTATTAATTATAGAGAAAATTTTACAAAGAAACTTTTCTTTCTTTTCCCAACATCTACCCGCATACCAAGTTTGATACATCTTCAATGAAATACCCAGTATAAAGAACGAATTGCGGTATCATTTTTATTGTGTTGTTTAAATATGTCTAATTACTTTAAGAGTTATATTTGAAGATAAAGTATGACACTTTTCCTGTCAAATTAAACTGCCGCCATCCGTCACTCACGTTAAACTAATACTTCTGCGGTATTACACGAACGGAAATAATAAAAATAAAATCGATATTCGAGTTATTATTTCCCGGTCCACACTTGCTCATCGCTTAAAGGAATTTAAATTTTATGCAATCAAATTTCTTTGAAATTTCCCGCAGAGAATATATGTGCATATTAGATGAGACAAAGAACTGATGAGCGTTTGAAAATTCCAATTTACATAGACTACAAGTCTGTGTGTTCGTTACAGTTAACCATAACCACCAAAGCAATATCATTGTTACTTCTATTTCTATTCGATTACACACTGTATATAAGAGAATAGGGTCAGTAGGAGAGATCTGCGTAAGCTATCAGTGACATTAAGAAGAATAATAATAATTCACGTTTATTCCCTAATGCAAAAGAGCATGGAACACGTGAGGTAAACAAATAAAATAACGATAATATTAACATTAACAATAATCATAACATTAGACGATATTGTCAAAGTTGTGTATAAGAAACTCTACAGTTGAATAGAATGCATGTCTAGTTAAGTACCACTTGAGTTTTGTTTTAAAGTTCCTTATCGCAAGTGATCTCAGTCCCATTGGGACCCAACCCAACCCAACCCATTGGTAAGTGTTTGGTAAACGTTTATCATTTGCGTGATTGCACCATTCTATACCCGCGAAAAAAATGTTTAAGGGACGTGTAACTTTAAGTTCTTGCGCCCATGGGTATTATGATCATATTGGAGTTCATAGCGGTACATAAAGTTACTGTAGTTGCCTCTAATTGCCTTTAACGAAACACGCGCACTCCAAAATGTATAAACAGGACACGGTAAGTATAGAGTTTCCCTTAAAAATATCTTTACACGACTCTCTTCTTTTTAGGTTGAAGATGCTTCTTATACAGGATTTCTGTCGCTTGAATATCCGAATGGATTCAGAAGCATTGCCCCAGAAGATGATCCCATACGTTATTCGCAAATTTTCAAAGGCGTAGGATGCACTTAAAGCTGCTTCCAAACTTTCAGACTGAACTTGATTCCTTAAGCCGTAAATGAACTTGCTTATTTTTTCAGCAATCTTCTGGATATGGAAATTCCACTTCAGAGTTTGATCGATTTCAATTCCCAGGAATGACGTATGACTTACGGAGGTATTTTATTATTATATTTAAGATTTCAATCACGTTCTTCTTTAAGAGAAACCTTTGCCATTTTACTTTTTTCTACATTAAGTTTCAAGTTATTGTCATTGAACATTTTTCCATAATAGAAAGATCTTCTGTATTTTTTTCTGTTAAGAAAATGTCTTTGTCGCTTGGCTTGCGAGAGGTACCGGAATCGATGCCCGACGCTTCCACCACTGCCACGCTCTCTGCGAGCTTGCTCTTAATTTTAGCTGTGGGGTGAATGTAGCTCACGGGTGCCGCTCAGGTATGGGCTAAAGGCACCAGGGGGTAGTTTACCCAAAAAACTCACGGGTGCCGCTCAGGTATGGGCTAAAGGCACCAGGGGGTAGTTTACCCAAAAAACTCACGGGTGCCGCTCAGGTATGGGCTAAAGGCACCAGGGGGTAGTTTACCCAAAAAACTCACAGGTGCCGCTCAGGTATGGGCTAAAGGCATCAGGGGGTAGTTTACCCAAAAAACTCACGGGTGCCGCTCAGGTATGGGCTAAAGGCACCAGGGGGTAGTTTACCCAAAAAACAAAGGATTTCTTACCTTGTCCTTGTGCTCGGTCTTGAAAGAGGAAGGTCCTCTTCAGAAAAACTACCGCTCCACTTTTAGGCTTTATTGAGCATCTCCAGCTATCGGGCCACCTTGCCGAGCTGCCGCCTTTCCAGACGGGCCCCAATAGACTGTCCCGCATAATTAATTATTTATACGTAACTCAGCATTAACTGTTATATACAGTTGTCCCAAAGAATCTTCGTCACACTATTAATGACGCATCGTCTACAAACATTACGATCAGATCATTCACGATACTTGGCAAGTCATTGGAGTACATTAGTAATAACAAGGGCCCTAAAACTGATCCTTGCGGTATATCTTGACTTTTCTTTCTAATTTCGAAGCCCTTAGTATCTGTAATTTGTACGCATTGCTCTCTGTTTGTAAGATAAGTTTTAAGTATATCGTTTGTCGCACCTCTGCATTCTAATTTGTCAAGTTTGTGTAATAATTTATAATAAATCACACAGTCGAAGGCCTTAGTCAGGTCCATAAAGGTGCCTGCATCCTTTTCTTTCGCCAAAATGCTACAAATAGCTATATACACCGCTCTCACAGTTCATCTACCTTTCATATCATAGTAATTATGTTGTGTTTTTCTATGTAGTCCATTATACGGATAGCGAGTATTTTTTTAAATACTTTGGCTACAACGGAAATTAAAGCAATTGGCCTGTAGTTAGAAATATCACTTTTGTTTCCTTTTTTATGTACTGGTTTTATAACCGTTACTTTAAGTAGATCAGAAAAAATTCCAGTTGTTAAATATTGGTTTATCAGATGACTTAATGGGTAGCTAAGTATATCTGCGCAGTTTTCTCCAACAATTTAGTAGGTATTTCAAGAAATTCAACTGACATTGTATCTTTTAAGTTATTTATTACATTTCGAACTTCTGTGATATTTTTGTAGCCTTTAAAAATATGCTGTTGCTATACTGTTGAAGTCATATGCTTCTTTGTATCATTATCGTTGCCTATTTCAACGAAACTTTCACTTATAACACCTGTTACATAAGTTTTGGGAAAAATTTTAAATACTCTCTGGACATAGTAAAACCATTATATCTAGTCAACTATGGCGAAACATGTTGCTAGGGATTATGTCAATTTTCGTTTGTCATTTGCGAAATGGCGTATAAGTTAAATTTGCGAAAGTCCACCTCCAACCTGGTTGGACATCTGCCTAGACGAGATACAGTAAACTTGTTTCGCGGACAAAATATTTCAAAAGGTACCATATATCGGACAATTCGAAGAGGGAATTCGATGTATAAACGTACCAAAAATAGACTGTCCACGTGCATTAACTGAAGTTCAAGTCAACAGACTAGTCAACCGTTCCAGAAACACCACTGGAGTATCTACCCGCAAGCTTTCCCGTCGTTTCCGCGTTTCAAATGCTACAATGTCTCGTTACATTGCAAGAACAGGCCTAAAATACAGAAAATGAAAGAAATGCCCCAAGTATACTCCCGCACAATTGGCCAGAATCCCTGGTTGTTGCCGAGTTTTGAGACGCCCACAACCGGATCATAATACTGTAGTAGCTTTGACAAACACAACCAGCTTGACGTAATTTATATGGACTTAACAAAAGCGTTCGATAAAGTGAACCACGAGATACTTTTGTTAGAATTTTACGGAGTCTGTGGAATATTACTTAAATGGTTAAGCTCTTATCTGCATGAGAGATTACAATGAGTAGTCCTTAATGGATACATGTCCACTGAAATTTTAGTCTCATCCGGTGTTCCTCAAGGATCTTATCTCGGGCCTACTCTGTTCTTGGCGTTCATCAACGATTTGAGCACCAAATTAACTTGCCAGCATTGCATATGCAGATGATATGAAATTATACCATAACATTACAAAACCTCTGGATGCTGAACTTGTGCAGCATAATTTAAATATTATTAATGACTGGTGTCAACAAAATAAGCTTGTACTTAACATAAACAAATGTTTTTGCGTGCAATACAGCTTAAATAAACATATTTACCAAAATGATTATTTTATTTGCGATAAAATGTTAGTTGAAGTGAATACCATCAAGGACTTAGGGGTTATTTTTGATACTAAACTGTCTTTCAACTTTCATATAGATAAAATCATTTCTAAAGCGAATTCTATACTTGGTTTCATTTTGCGAATCACCAAACATTTTTCCAAAATTCACACCTTGGAGATTCTATTTAGTGCTTATGTCAGATCCCATCTTGAATATGCTTCCGTAGTATGGTCTCCTTTCTACGCTATCCACATTAATAGAATAGAATCCATCCAGAGAAAATTCACAAGAGTCATTTGTTACCGTCATAAATTACAATTAATTAACTATGAAGATCGTTGTACTTACCTTAATCTGTGTAGTTTGGAAAATCGTAAAAAAATTACAGATTTAATTTACATCTATAATATATTTAACAAATTTAACTCATCCGATTTGCTAGATAAATGTACCTCAGAGAGATTTAAGAAATGTATCAATTTTTAAATTACCTTTTACTCGTAGATACTAACATAGCTAAATATTCTCCGTTTATTAGAATGATGAGAACTTTTAATGACAGCATAAACGATTTTGATGCATTGATGGAGTCCTTTTATAATTATAAGTGTTTGTGTCAGGCAATTTTCAAATGAACATTTGAGCTAATGTAAATTTTTGTTTTGTTTTCCTATTGATAAAAATTTATATATATATATATATATATAATTTAATTTTTAATTTTCCTTTTCTTTTCAATTTCATTTTATTGTAATCTAATCTAATGTAATTTTCTTTTTTGGAATGTTTCATTCATTCGTTTTTCGTTTTTCTTTTTTGCGCATTGTCATATGCACTTTTATATTTATGTTTGAATATATAGGTTATATTAGTTGTCGATCTGTAATTGGGCGTATGCCTGTTGATCGGCCATGTGTATCGTAAATAAATAAATAAATAAATAATCATGGACGACGAGAAATATTTTACATTTAACCATGCAGAACTTCCTGGAAATGCAGGCTTCTATACGAATAATATTGAAGACACTCCCATTAACGTAAGATACAAAAAGAAAGCAAAATTTTCTGACAAAATTTTGGTGTGGTGCGCCATTTCTGAGATGGGTATATCTAGGCCCTATGTAGGCCATGTAAGAGGCCAGGCAGTGAATGCTGAAGTATACATCCGAAATTGCCTATCAAAATTGATTATTTTTATTAATCAGCGTCATGCTAATGATGATTACATGTTTTGTCCTGACCTTGCAACATCGCGTTATGCCAGAGATACGCTAAACTGGTTAGAGTCCACCATGTGCCATACGTCCCCAGAAATGATAACCCTCTAAATGTCCCTCAGGCAAGGCCAATTAAAAATTTTTGGACTCTATTGGCAAGAAAGGTGTATGATAATTATTGGAAAGCCCAAAATGAACAACAATTGCGGCAAAGAATTCTTCAAAAAATTAAAGAAGTAGACGTCCAAACCCTGATGCGACATTTAAGACAGAAATTACGTCTTATTGAAGATAGAGGCCTCCTAGCAGCAAACCAGGTGTTAAACTCTAAGATTTATTGGTGATTGTTATGTTATGTTTATTTAATAAAGTTCTCTTTTCCTAAATCTTATGTAGCAGGTGTTATCTTCTAATGTTTGCTGGATGTTTTGAGACTCATTTTGCTTTACGTTATTTATGTTGAAAGTTGAATAATTTTTCCTGTAATACTTTTTACTAACTATAAAGTATTTCTTATTATATTATTTGAGTTTCTAATAAAGTTGGAATTGAAAGACTTTTTTTGCTTCATTAATGTTTTTTCTTTTTATAAACTGACAGTATTGCATATAATAATCTCTTGAGATTCGTTCTTGAGTTACTACTTCAAATAATTGTCTCTTGATTTTCAATTTTTGTTTCAGATCATCATTTAGCCATAATGTACTCTGTTGATGCTTAGTTGATATTCTTACTTTTGAACAGACTTCTTCCATTGCATCTTTAATTATTTGTAAAAATATGTTGGTATTGATGTTTGGACAGTGATTACACAGAATTTTCTCCCATGGAACGTTTTGCAATTTCGTTTTAATTACAATAAATTTTTCATTGGTAAATTTTCATTTAATTTCAAATTCTTGTTTTGCATCTGTAATGATACTTTTAAACGAGATTTCTTGAATTATTTAAAAAATGTTCAACAATTAAGTTAATAATTTCTCTACCTCCATTTTACAGAATATTGTGTAAAATCTCACTTTAATTTATCATATAGCCATACCGTTCTTTTCCTTTTTTAATATCTTATAGTATTTACAAGATAATCTTGACTTTCCATCGAAATTCTTCCTGTCCTTGCTCGTTTCATTTAATTCTACTTTTTATTTTTTATCTCCTCTCAGTCTCCCTCAACTTGTAAGCTCTTTTTCGTTTCATTACTTCAATACATTCATAATAAAATTACATCAGTCAAGAAATTTTATACGAGCATATTTTTTTGTGTTACGTGCCAATATAAATTTAATATTGATTTTCTTTCGAACATGTAATACTTAAATAAAAATACGGCGTAGTTGTAAAATATGTCGAAGAAGGTGAAAATTAAATGGCCGCCTTACATGAAAATTGTTAACGTCATGGAAACCACAAGGCCGATTTATTCGGGATAACATCAGATATCAGCACAATTTCGAGCGCGGCCTGTTCACGCAAACACGTATCAATAACTAGCCAAATAAAAATTCAGTTACAACCAGACAATTCGCAGGCTATAAAACGCAGGCACTGCCTCCTCGGACATAAACAGGCGTGATATCGTGCAACTTTTCAAATAAAAGATAAAGGACCCTCGAAACTCCGGGCGAGTTATGAGGAGAGGCGACCGAGACTCCTTCGCTCCCGAGTTTGAATAAAATTTTTCGCCTTATAGTTCCTCCTCGTTAACGATATTTGAGAATGTTATTAATATGGCAAATAGAACGCTTAATGTATTTCTCTCCAGACCGCACAAACTTATGCACGAGCTGAAACGAAGCTGTCTCTATAAGTTTATAATTTAATTTAGATGTTTGTTCAAGTTTGTGTACCATCAAGCTTTAACGTAAAGCACTCTGTATTTGATATTGGTATCGTATTACTGAAATAGAGTCCTCGTACTAAATGTCAAGTCTTAGCTTCAGAATATGAAATGCTAGGGATGCAAATGAAAATGTTTATAGCGTGCAATTGCATCTTAACTGGGAGGAAAATTCTTTAGTTTACATAAATCTAATTAAAGTCAGAGAGCTAATTAGAGAGTACAAGATTTACAGACGAAACTGAATAAGCATGTTAATTACACAGGATATCCACGAAAGGTATGTCAATACATACGTAAAGCGTCTTTAAATAAGTTTTCGAAAGCTCTTGGTATTATGGTGAAGCGGATTCTAATCTGATACATTTTAAATTTTCGCTTGAAAAGCCTCTGACATACATACTCTTTATATGCACTTAATTTTAAAGCTTTTATTACGTCAACTATAAATGCAGTTTTCGCGAATAAAGGGGGTAATTCAATTAGGGGTAGCTTTTTCTATTCTAATTTTTAACTTTCTCGACCAACATCATTCACTACTTTTGATCCGATAAAATTTATCCTTCGCCTTTTCCGACGGGGGAAGGTTTTATGTAGGTTAATTCTGACGCGCGGTTTGTTCCCGAATTTATGTAGGTTATGTAATTTGAATTAGTCGATAAACCGCGTTCGCCCCAAACCGGATGCGAAACTGTGAACGCGAAATTTCTTTCTCAGTGAATCTTAATCGCATCGGATTAGTATATTCATTTATACTAATTGCCGTTGCGTGAATATGTATCATAGCAGGAGGCCATTTAAATTTCCTGCGCCTATATAACTAGCTTTCAAGCTGTGATGGATAGCAGTGTGCTTGCAGTTCTTGCGCGGGGTATTAATATTAGACGTTATTTACTGGCTCTTGTTTAACATTATATTGAAGTAATTAATGCATGTCAAATATTACGTTTACAAAAAGATTAATCCGATTTGGTTGCAACACGCTCTAGTTTATACGAGATATTATCGTTACACTTTCAACCGGTTTTGTGTTTTTCGGTGCCATTAAATTTCAGCACGTTCTCAAACACCTGCCGAGATAAATAAGTTAACAACAAAAATTTACATTTCATTATTATATTTCAATATAAAACGTTTTTAATTTGGAACACCCTGTGTATGTAAAGTAATATGGAAACATTTAAAAAGTTTTAAAAAAATAATACACAATTTTCTGGAACTGCACTCAGAAATAAAAAGACAAAGCTGAAACTTTCAAACTGACTGCTCAAAGTAGTTTTATTTTCCATCTCTTGAAAGAACGCACATTGCATGTCTGGAATTTCAGAAGTGAGATGCATATGACGAAATATCCTGCAATTTCAGCGTGGCAGACGCTTCTTCAGCTTTATCCCGTCGACTGACTGTTCATATTTTGTTCTGCACGCAATAACTAAAGTGTAAAGTAAATCTTCAACGTAATGCAGCAACACATAATACACGTGTTACGGCCTGAAAAGCAAGGCTCCGTAATGTTGTTGTTGTTGTTGCAATCAAGTGCCTTCCAAAGTTGTTTCGCTGGAAATAATGAAACTTTATGCTTGTATTTGTTAATGCCGTTATTCTTCTTTGTTGTTGGTTTTGCACGTGGAAATAACACTTTACGACAGGCTTTATACACATTTCATTCGGACTTTATACAAACATTAAACAAAATTTAATTACAGAAAACATTAAACTAATTATTACCTATTTTCTACAACGTTTACTGTTATTAATCAAGTGAAATCCACGTGGACGTTTTTTTTCTTATTTATAAATAAGCGCCGTCAAATAGTTCGTATATTTCAATTCCTCAAAGTTCTGATCTAGAAATAAGCAAATATGTTCACCCTAGCATGCAACTTGTGCATATAATTTAGATTCGGAGTACTAACATAAAATGTCACGTTTTTCCAGCGTATTTTTTCCGACCCGATCCTAATCTCGATATACATACAACGGCTTAACGATTTTTGCTGGAGGAATTGCGTTTCTGCTTTGATCCGCATAAAGAAACATCACAAAAGTTTTTTTTATCAAACTTAGGTAAATATAGAAACTCAACGATTCCGATGGTAGCAACTTAATGTACAAAAACTTTGATAAAAACTAAAGTGGAAGAATTACAACTGATGGAAAAGTTAGCAATAGAAACTAAGTGAAAAATTAAAGTTGATGGGAAAGTTCTAGCTAATTATATTATTGAAATAGAATTTATTTATACAGGGTGCAATCAAATAAGTTCCACTTATTAATACCGCATTTTTAAATGTCGAGTTATTACAACGAAGCTTAAACCATTTACAGAAAACGTTACAAAAGCAGTTCTTCAATTAACCCCTGTACATTCTATTTCTCAGCGACCTTCTAATTAATATTTTTTTCCAGATTATCGTCGCAAAACATTTAACGCGCTCACACTTTTTTGTGCGTCAGCTCAAAGTGTTACTTGTAAGTCGCATCTAATTAAAGATATTTCGGAACGTGCTTTCTTTTAATTCACTGTTCATTTTAAACTATGCGTTTTACAGGGTGTAGTCGAATAAATATCACTTATTAATACTGTAAATTGTTCATCACATAAGAGAATTAGTTCTAGCTCAAAGAAAATAAATAACCTAACAATAGCGCGGCGCTTTTTGAATCGAAACGTATTCTCGCTCGTAAGATATACGTACATACTGCAGTGTTAATTACCTTTTTGAAGAAAATGAATGAAACATGTACATTACGTGAGAAGAGTTAAAAAGATATACGACAGTGCAATGGTCCAGCAGACGTTTAACAACAACTTTCGAAAACAACTTGACGAGGTAGAGGCAGAGTGACGAGAAGTTTCGACAGAACGACATGCATCTAAAACAAACAAACAGACTATATGACAAATACAAAACGAAAAGGGACACCTAAAAATGTAAACCAGCAGTTATAGAAAGCATAATTGCAGCTCAACGAATCAAATTAACATCGCAGAGGGGAGTTCCAAGGTGGTCGACCAATTTGAGTGAGTGATCAAGCACTGGGATTTTGTAGCAGCAATACAGCAGAGGTTTGGCTTATTTCGGGGCCCACTAATAGCATTACACTATCTAGTAGACGGAAGGAAGCCGCCCAAAAACAGGAAAAGGCTGATATATTTAGAAGACAGCCGAAGAATACGTCGCCGATGGGACCAAGTGCCGAACTTTTTGATTGATTATAAAAATTATGTGACGAACACTTATATGGAAGTGCTAAAAAAGACAAAGTCTAGATAGTAAGAGAATAGGATATTATTATTATAGGTTAAGTTTGTTTTGTTGGTGATACGTTGAGAATTATTTTACATAAGTAAAGTTTATAGGTTAGATAATTAGGAAATAATGTATTTTAGATACTTACCTGTTGTTTAGAGTTAAGTTTGTTCCATTTTTAGTTCAATTTTAGTTTAATTTTAGTTTAATTTCAATGAAATGTAGTCATATTTAAGGTAAAACGCTAATTGTCAAAAACGTGACGTCTGGTTACCAACTCAACATGCGTGATGGGCAGTACAGAGCAGTACCCCTTTTGACAAGTATACATCGAGTAGGACAAGAGGTCCACCGAACCTTGTGAAGGGCGAGGTGACATGGCCGACTTGTGATACCTGGTGTTCGCTTTGTACGGATCTGTATCATCGAAGGGCGCCTCTCTCTTGTGAAGGAGTTGAAGCACATGCGTGATCGGCGACACAGTGTCCACTTTTAACAAAATATACATCTGATAGGACAAGAAGCACAT
Source organism: Serrognathus titanus (assembly GCA_039766575.1). Classification (NCBI taxonomy): domain Eukaryota; kingdom Metazoa; phylum Arthropoda; class Insecta; order Coleoptera; family Lucanidae; genus Serrognathus; species Serrognathus titanus. Next base: position 7,599,371 of record CM077911.1, read on the forward strand.
CGAACCTTGTGAAGGGCGAGGTGACATGACCGTCTTGTGCTAACCGGTGTACATTTTTTGGGACAGACAACGTTTTCGATAATTTTTTTATTTCCTTTTTCTGACACATATACATTTAACAGTAACATTCCGATCCCCTCCCCCCTCTGTGTTTTGTCATGGTATGTGCTCACCATGGGGCCATAAAACGAGAAGTGGGTAATTCCGAGCGACCCAAAGAGAAACCCTGAGAGAAAGATAAAAAGAAAGTAGACACATACCCACAAACAACATACAAAAATATTACTGCAATTGGCACCGCAACTTGGAGAAAACAACGCGACATTACAATTTTGGCACCCGACGTGGAGCACTTATTCCCGGATTTTCCGCAAAAACATCCAAAATTTCTGGTTCCAGTCCTGGAATAGCTGCATCAGGGTTACGTCCTCAGTTTACACCTTGCGGTCGAAAAATTCCATAATCGCGTAAATGCTGCACATTAGCTGTAAATGTTCTTGCAGTGGGAAGTTCTCTGTTCGGAAATTTGTTTGCATAAAGCCACCGTGCTTCTCCAGCATTTCCTCTAGCTTCGCCGTAGCTTCGCACATCTGTTCTCTTGCCGTTCGTGAATTGCGACATTTTAGTTTTAACCACTTTTCACAAACTAAACTGTTGATCCAAAAGGATACGGAGCAATAAATTGTGTGTCATAATCATAAAAAAATGAAGCAAATTCTTTCACTCAGTTATGATACGACTTATTACGACGTGAAGGAAAAGTTGCCTTTATTGGTCTCCAGACTGCTCGATTGCACTTATGTTTTCTATCGCAATAAAAATTAATTTTCTCAAAGACATAGACGTGCGATTTTCTCGAAATGTGTAAAACTTTTGTTAAGGACATGTAAGTTCAATCGTTCCCATTTATGGTAATGTATTACAGGTTTAAGTTTCTGTACTTATTTTGGAAACACGCTGTATACCAGCCTTTTCTTCCTACCGGGTTTCTGTTCCTGGATCGGCCAGCAGTCCTCTTGGGATACTTCTGCATTGTCTCGCAGAATTCTATCCAAGGTCTCGTCCACCCACTAGATCTCATCGTCTTCTTATTTCCATACCATCGTTCTTGGTACTGCTCATTTTAATTTTATTTTTAACTAACTAAAATGTCTTTGGACCTTTCTACTCATGAATATCAATAAAACTTCTTCTGTTTATTTACAATTAAAATTTTGATAAGATGTTTTCAAATATTTTCAATTTTATTTATTAATCCTATCGTAAATATCAAAACTTCGCTTCTTTTCTTCTATATATTAATAGTGATTATAGTAAGTGAAACTTATTCGATTACATACTGTATAATAATTAAAGAACTAAGTGCTCGGTGTTATTTCTATTGTATTATTTAAATACGTTCTTAGCTACTTTGGGAGTTATGTTTGAGGATAAAGTATGACACTTTTCCTGTCAAATTGAACTGCCGTCATCCGTCACTCACGTTAAACTAATACTTCTGCGGCATTACACGAACGGAAATAAGAAAAATTAAATCGATATTCGCGTTATTATTCCCCGATCCACACTTGCTCATCGCTTAAAGGAATTTAAATTTTACGCGATCAAATTTCTTTGAAATTTCCCGCAGAGAATATATGTGCATATTAAATGAGACAAAGAACTGATGAGCGTCTGAAAATTCCAATTTACATAAACTAAAAGTCTGTGTGTTCGTTACAGTTAATCATCGTCACGCCGTTTCAAAAATTTTACTGTTCTACTTTGGATACTTGTCGAGGATTATTATCATCCGAATTGATCTTTATCTTATTAATAACGAAATAAAACTCAATCCGAAACATTCCACTTCTATTTTGTTTCTTTTAATTTTTTAATTTTAATTCTATTTTCCAAAGTAGTAAATTTTAATTTCCAGAGCACAAAGTCGTCATAATATTCAACTAAAAAATCCTCATAACTCATTCGTTTTATTTATGCAACGTTTCTAAGATGACCGCGCGGCAGCAGGGGGATTTCCCGGGGCCATTTGTTATCGAAATCGTGTTTTGTAGTTGAAAGTTGTTGCACTGTTCGATTTTTTTCACCCAAAGGTTTTTCCGCCTATACAAGGTTTACTCCACAGACATTTTTATTGAAATTGATGTCTGCGTTGAATGGATATTCCGAGGTTTCCCCCGGCCGATGTTTTCTTCGATTACAGGGGCTCGCGGCAGTTTCACCGCCGCGTGTGTTCTGGAATGGGAAACATCAAAAACATAAACGACTTGAATTAAGTTGAGTGCTGTCTTTAAACTTGTTAAGGTAATGTGTCTGATTCAGGAGCGAGATTGCAATCTGTAAAACTACGCTCTGATGGGATGTTACGCTTTTATTTTTACCTCAGTATTAAACAAATTAATTATTTAAGTAATAAGTTAGCTACCACTTTTATATTTCGGAAATACATATACTCTTTTTTATTTGTTAACCTACTTTTGCAATAAAATCTTTTGGGAAAGAAGACAGGACTCAATATATAGGGCCAGCACCGACATATTTCAACGTCACCAGCGAGATGAGTTAAAATGGACAGTCAGCTTTCTAATTTAACCAATTCTAAAATCGTCGAGTCAGTGCCCGGATATTAAAAGAGCAATATGTCTCTCGATGTCCGAGAGTCGATTTTTGGAAGTAATTGATGTGATGCGATAAATTTCCGACTTTTATTGTCTCCATTTCCAGCAGAATTTCAAACTAAGGTGTAATAACTTTAAACACAGAAGGCAGAAATATTTTCTCTGCCATTAATAATAATTATAATATAATCCTTAGGTCGTCTCCTACTTCTAAGTTTAGAACAAACTTTCATATTTAAATGCGAGTAAATAGCATTACTATTTTGACAAGTAATGATACTACTAGCAAGAAGCAAACCCATGAAAGGATACTCAAGTTATTTTACAATACGTACTTATGCACACGCTCATAGAAGTTTGATGTATATTAGATGAGCTTTCGTGTGTTATTAGAAACGTATTATAACCTCGTGAGCATTGTGTTAAAACTTTTATTGAACAGATGGTGCAAACAATTCGTGTAGTAAAATATTCATGTACGTTTTGGTTTCCCCCAAAAGCCCTGCTTAAATCGGCATTTACCAAAGCTTGTTAACAACATTAAAATATTAACGAATCATTGAATTGGTAAACCTTCACTGAAGGGATGAAGACAGATAGATACGCACAAAGTGGAAGAGCGCGGTTCGTGATGTGGGTTGAATATAATTTTCTAAAATTGATTCTCGGATTTTGCGTTTCGTTCTGACACATCGCCTGTCCGAGACTCTATCCTTTAAAGGAATCAAGGATACGTTCGTCAGATGAGATTTAGATTTTACAAGTGCCGTACACGTTTTTTTTTCCTCTTTGTATTTGTGGGAAAAAACACGACGGCTTTTATCGATTACGCGTTTACAATGAAACATTTTCTTGTATAAATAAATAAGAAAAAAAATTGCCCAGTCGATAAATTCACACCTTTTCTTATTTGTGGATATAAAAAAAGTTTCGTGATAGTTTCGAAAACGACGCACAAATAACAACCCATAATAACGGGGACATTATTTTTTCATCTAAGGTTTGCAGCACGGAGAAGCGGAATAAAATACGAGTGTATTATACTAATGCAACAGGGGTGAAGGGTAAAGGGTGAATCTCTGACATTTATTACCAATAATCGTTGATATATTTTCCACGGTCGGGTCCCTAGATTTTTATTCAAGTTTATTTGCGGAATTTTATTTGCTCTAATTCTATATATCGAGTCGACGGCTCTTACAAACACAATAACCCCTATTAATGGGTTATTGCTAGACAAATTTATGAACCGAACCAATATATATTTTCGCTTAGTGTTTTTTTGGAAAGCTTTTTACGACACATTCAAATACGACAATAATGTAATGAATTCGAAAAGAAAACAAAGAGTAATAACTAGAGCACGGATTTACGAGCATTTTTAAACCATGAGCAATCTTTTTTGTGAAATGATGTTTAATGACCTAAAAATATCCGTGCTTTAATAATAACAATGGTATAGTAACTTTATGTGATTTACAAAAACTAGCCAAATTGATTCGAATTTGAAATGACGTTCACAAAAGAACGTTTAAAGAAGATCTGGAGGTTCTCTAATGACCCATATCGCGTGGTTTAAATGCACATATTCGTTCCTTCCTGCATTGTGAGAATACAGAACGTTTCGCATACCTGAAATAAGCGAGAGCACTCCGGTATTCACTCATTATCGCCACTACACTCACCTATAACCCCTCGATATTAACACTCTGCATTCCATCTGTGTTTATACGGTATCGGAGCTAAGGAGGTGGATATATAAGGCCGAGAAATTCGCAATTAATGCCCATCACGAACGAAAACCAAACGACCTCCACAAACTAAAAAGAAATTAAAGAATTTAATTGTTTCTAACAGAAGAAATATTTTTTTGCTGTAGTTAACGGTGGGAAAAGATGAAATTGAAATTGGGTCACGAAGATAATTTCCGGTGTCGTCAATCATTCGAACGTTAATTTCATAAAAAGGTCAATATTTTATCGGTACGGTTTCTGCCTTGTGTTGTGCACATTAATACCGCGTGAAATTAAAAAGCCACTGCATTACTTCCGCCCATAAATAATAAGCAAAACGATATACTAAGTGCCACATATCACTGTTACAAATGTCCGTAAGAACGGTCATATCGCAGGTCGTTTATTATTTTGATAAATGAGTTACTAACAGGTAATCGCGTGTACTTTGCATTAAAGTGAATATTGCGACTGCCACCACATACATTGGACGATAATTATGGGAAATGATAATGTCTCAGAGTAAGATACTCAAGAAATTCCATGGGGTTATGGCAACGCAATATTTAATAAGATTTTTTAAGCTTTTCAAGCTTTAACGTATTATCGACGTAATCTAAACCGTCGTATTTGCTATCATGAACGTTTACTATGAATCAAATCAATTCAGTTAATGGAAAATCAGATTACGTTACATAAACACATTACATAATATTGCTATAACGTTTCATGATGACTTACGAACAAATACTTAGATATATCTGGTGGCCCAAAGCTTCAATTTAAATTCCATTAGAATAGGACGCAACACAACATGATAAACTCATGAAAAATTCATGCAGGTATGAGACTTGAAAAATACAAACTTCCATCTACAAGTTTAAGTTAAAACAAAAAGAAAATGTTTATAATTTGAATTAATTTCTAAACATAATACCATCGCCATTATATTCCACAGTACATAAAACTCATGAGTGCAGAAAATAATTTTAAAATTGAAGAGCATAAAAGCTCGCTCGCTAGGCAAAGATCCAGACATCTAAATTGACCCGAAAGATTGATAGAGCTAAAATCAAACCTCTGTCGAGACCACGAAAATGCCCTGAGGATATGGCAGACTTCATAGACGAGGCAAAATAGCGGAGCGTATACGTGAAATGCTCAAAAAGCGGTAATATTCGAAATCCTTTATGATTTATTTGCGCCGGTAACATGGGACGAACTGCGGAAACTTCTAAGGTAAGTTTTAATCGGAAACGCTTTCACAATGTTTCCCAAGATGTATGACTGCACTTACAATATATTAAGAGGTCCTGTGGTTATTACACTTTTAGTTCATACTTATAGTAAGTTTCCACACTATTGTAATCGGTTAATTAATTCCGTTAAAGTGGGTCGCACATTTTATTGATCGAATCGTAATCAATATTTATATGAAATATCTGAAAAAAAACATTCACAGGTTTTTACGTGTTTATAATGTAAATTCGGATTTATAGTTAAAGATATTTAAACGACATCAATTTTCTGTATTTCTTTTTGTCTAAAAATAAACCCTTTCTTTTCCCTCAAATTCTGTTCAAAAAGTTTTGGGCTTATCAGTTGTTTTTGAACAGAATTCGTAGAAGCGTAGACTGACTGCCAGTTCTGCCGATTCAATTTCCCCTTATATTTTTTGGGAACGTCTTAAATGTATAGGTACGGTTGCCTAACTAATTGGCATACAGGTCTATTGATCGTAGGCAAGGAGTAGTGGCAAACGTGATGTTCAAAACAGGCAGTGGTTGTCTAAGAACACGTAAAAGCAATTATCCATTCTTCACTTGTTGTTTGAAAACTGCTACCTATTCTTTATAAACTGCTGCGCACGCAACTTCTCTCCCTTGACATTTAACAAGCCTGCATGCTAGTTCGTTAGGCAACCATGCCGACATATCGAACTGAGTCAGAATCAGCATAGAGGGCTCAGGCGACACCTGCAAAAATGTAGAGCTTATGCAAATTGAAAATAAAAAAAAGTAGAGAAGTAACAAGGTGGTTAGAATAAGGAAATCATTGCAAAAGACTTTTCAATAGTATACTATCCTACTAAGCGCAAAGGGGGTATACACTGTGTCCCGATTTCGAGACTCACTATTGGTATTTCGGTTATTAGAAGAGATAGACGAACAGTTAAATGGGGAATGTTTTGCAGAATTCAATTCTCGCGACAAATCTCATTTCAAATACACCATAACTTTTGTAAATTTTAAGATAATTTTAAAAAACCAAACTTTCCAGATTTCAATTTTTCTTAATAACTAGATAACACTTAATGTGACTTCTTTTAAAGTTTTACAGTATTCAGACACATTTTTAAGACAAAGTTTTTGACACAAACAAAAACCACCGATTGTCATTTGCTTTCAAGTTATTAGTGCTAACTTTCGTTTTTCTTGTGGCAGCCATTTTGAATTTTCACACAAACGGTATGCGCTTTGTCATTTCTTGCCTCTAAGTTAAAATTCTCAATTTCATCAGTTTTAAAGCCAACTTGTTTTTCTGTTGGAAACTTCTGGGGTTACAATTTTTCTAACAATTTTCAATTGAACATCTGATAGATAGCTATGTACGTGGCTTTCAAAAACAATCTTAGTTCAAATGGATGTAACGTAAATTCGGTTCCTTGGACCGTTTTTTTTTCGCAGTGCAGTAGGAATTGTGGAAGGGTTTCGGTTACGTTTTGCATCCCTATGTGGTTCCCTGCGTCACTCCAAATCTTAGATTGAGTTTTTATGCTTTCTATTAAATAAACTGATATATTTTGAAGGCAATAATAATTAGAAAGTTAATAGTATCAAATATCTGTGATACAAGAATTACAGCAAGGATTTAATCCTACGGTACGTTTCAGGAGGTGTAGGTATCACCTCTTGAAACATGAAACAAATCTGAACGAACTTGAGCGTATTTCTAAACGAAGAATTTTGCAAGAATGTGGAAGTATGTAGGGAATTTACATATTGTTTATTTTCATTCATATTACAAATAAGATTAAAGCATGTACGAGACGTAAAGATTATAAATATGGGGCACTCTATATATTATAATTCTTCTACGTAATCCGAGGCTTACGAGTAAATAATGCAAAATAATATCTTAGTGTATATTAGAGGGAATGTTTGTAACATAAAGTTATAAGTGTTAAGCGGAGCGACTGCCCCAATTGTCTGGGGTTAAATATTTAAAAACTCTGTTTACGTTTAATGAGGATAATGTTAGTTTCATTTGCTTGTTCGCGTTCTCTCGTAATGAGCCAAAATTAAGTTATCTGAAATTACGAATTTGCATTTGAAATTCCGGAATATCGCGCAGTGCAGATGGAGTTCGCGTTTATATAAATTAAATTTCAAGTAATTTTATTTAGCTAGTGATAACACTAATGAATTTATTTGCTGAGTCCTGGTTTTGTGTGCAACTAAAAGCACATGTTTATAAATTAAAAAATTAATTCAGCTAGGATTAAAACTATTTTGTGAATTGCTCAATAATTTTAATAAAGTTTCATGACGTGTCTTCTCCCTGCATCAATCAATAGTTAGCTTTCTGACGTAAGTAGTTCAAGCAAATGCAAGCCCGTTCGGAAATCAAAAGCACGGTAAATATGCCGAAAACAAAGACCTAAAGATAGGCAGCGTAGTAGAACGGCGTTATTCGAATTCAATCACAGGTTCAATTTTAAAGCACACAGAATTTTTCGAACCGGAACAGTTTGAATATAAAGTTGTGTCTGGGGATGCTATATATTAAAGAGAAGACAAAAACTTCTACAACGCCAATGCTGATACGAAATTGCCAACTTGACACTACAGTATCTAATCCGACAGGTAAAAAAAAATCTATCCTGTGATCGTTCTATTTTATTTCTGTTTCTCTTAGTAATAAAGGCCCCCAACTATTCGAGGCGTGTAAGAGTTTTTTAAGGCCTAAAATAAATAAGTAGAGTGATTGATAGCCTCGGCGTTTTATTAGAGAAACAGTTTTTGTTATGCCCTCCCGATTTCATTTCTTTTCATTATAGCTTGCTTCCATTTCAGGAATTCTGTAGTGGCCGATTGTGCTTTCATTGGGGCCCTCGTGCTGTCAAGTGTTTACTGCCTGACCGTACGTCTTTTGTTCGGCTCCATTCTTGCACAGATGACAAAATAACACTGTGTGTTTACGGCCGGCGTTTGCTACTTATTCATATGGAAATTTATTATTTCGGCACGAAATTGTATTAATTTGCGTTTAAATCCCCCCAATGCACAACAGAAACAGTGGGCATTCTTAATAGAAAAAACTGGAATTATTTTAAAGCACCAGAAATATCGCTCAATAAAACACTGAGAATAGTAGAGCGTCAATAATTGAAGCAAAAATATTGGGGAACAGTGGACGGATAGGTTTTTCAGTTTCTTCACTTTACGAAAATCTAAAAAAAAACGTTCAAGAATTCGATGCGTTTTTTAGAATCGTGAATCCAAAAAAAAAAGTTTCAGAAGGATCGATCTTTTAAGAAAATCTATTGAGAGAAAGAAGATCGTTGCAACAGATCTAAAAAGTTTTATTTATATGAAATGTATTTACGAATCGTAGTATATAAAATCGTAAATTATGTAAATCGAATTGTACATTTACATTGTATATCGTCGTACATAATCAAGAAAGTTTTTCGTAGTAAATTGGAAGTCAGAATTCTCAGAATAAATAAGTAATATCCTTATGGTCATTAAACTACTTATATTCAAGGCGCTAGTCATTTATGTTTGTTTCCCTTATCGCTACACAGTTGATATAAAGCAGATAATGATAAAACCATAAATTATTCCCGAAAGGCACATTTTCTCCAATATAGATTTTTTTATTAGGCCCGGTCTTCATGGAATTGGAACTTGCAGGAAACATGAAACATAAACATATACATAAATCCCCTTAAAAGTTTTTTCTTCCTGTGCGCCCTTCTATTTTAATACGAGTCCTTGCGTATTCTAATATTATTCGGAGTTTTCCCGTTCGCTTTTCGCCTAATGCTCTCGTTCTCTCTTTAAAATTCATCTGGCGTTTTTGGGCGCTGAAAAGAGGCGGGAAATAACGCAGATAGTTATTTTCGTGTAACACTAGCGACGCGTCGGGCGGAACTCGATTCGCACGCAATATACTCCAGTTGTCAACCCTGTTTATAAAGGAAACGGATTTTTCTTGTTTTCCTTTCCCTTAATCTACTTCATACATGCAAGGGTTCTTCTTTGCTTATTTTTACAGTAAGAGGGTCTTTTGAACTCTATTAGGTGCGTATATATTTTTTTCCAAGTATTAGGGCCGAATATTAAGAACATCTGCATTCGCCGAAAGCACATTATTTTTTTCCTCTTTAAAAAAAAAACCTACCTTAATAAAGTCATGAATTTTAAATAAGAATATTTAGGCAAATTGAAAACTAAATCACTTCCTAAATCTATAATTAGAACCAACATTCAAGTCAGCATAAAGGTCGGAAGCTGCATGAAAGATTTTCAAAGTGAAACGTAACAAAAAGTAAAAGGAGACTCATAAAATATTTACACCAAAAGTCATTAAATTCTGTACTGTTGTCATTTATTATTGCACTGGTTACTCCCTTCCGGTAAGTGCCGTAGGAGTGCCTTTTGTCTTTTGTCAGTGTTCTTTTCTAATTCGTTTCGTTCGTATCACTAATAAGGCAGAAAAATGGAAATTAAAGAGGTACAGCGAAATTAATAAAGAAAGAAAGCTGTCGATGTCTTCTCTACCTTCAATTGTGCACTCACGTAATGTAAATTCATTTATATTCAAATATTTCATTTTTATTATATTTTTGATTTGTACATATTAATTTGAGACATTTGTCAATAAAAATTTTACCTGAAAAATTATGCGTTTAATTTATTTTGTTAGTTTAAGAAAATTCGTAACGTGCTCAGTTTTTGTCATTGAAATTGTCATATTTCAAAAATAATATAGAAAGTCTAAGCATCTAGTGCAATCATCAGCCGCGAGATGTCGTTATTAATAAATTTTACAATTTTTAAAAATAAAACAATCATCTTTATTTTAGAAGTGCATTTCAAAATCCATTTAATTCTGTGAGAATAAAGTGAATAAAATACATATACTTTAGTGGAAATAAACAGTTTTCAATTGTTTCTTGTAGCTTATGCTTATTTTAAAATATTTATTTATTAATAGTGAATAAACAAAATATACATCGCTTTTCACGTTTCTTATAACTTCACGAGACTTTTTTTGCGTATTTGTAAATAGTCATTTGTTATAAAAAAAAACAAATTGCAAGTCACTTTTGAATTTGACAGTTTTCAATTGTTTCTTGTACCTTCACAAGATTTGTCATTTACTAATAAAATTAAAAAGAAAGTGCAACTTCTTTTGAATTTCATAGTTTTCAATTGTTTATTTTCAATTGCTTACCTATAAATAGTCATTTGTTAATAATTTAAATCATTGATAATTAAAAAAAAATACAAATCATTTTTGCACTTAAAAAAAAACAAATATTTCATGCATATTTAAAAAAAATAGTGCATACATATGCGCATATTTGTACCATAGTAGGCTACACATATTCCATTCTCTACCAATAACATGCTACGTAATTTAATTTGTTAGGTGTTTGAAAAAATAAATGAATCATTAGTTGTTTGCATTACAACACCGAATGACCTGCATACTCAGAAAGGAAAGTGCATTAAATACTATCAATTTCGTTTGTGTAGTCTGAATGTAATAAAGTAATAAAATCATAAATTAAGGGATGAAGAATGGCGGCGTGCCTTTATTCCCATAATACTTTTAGAATGTGACCTCTGTAGAACTAATTATTATCTAATTTTTTACTTATTGTTGGCCATGATTCATAATTAATGTTTCAATTTACTTCCTTAAGTTAATTAATTAAGGAAATACATTATTATTATTAGGTAAGAATCATTTTGTGAAAAATCTGCAATTTTATTACTTAAATACATAAAAAATTAGAATGTAAATGTTTCAAAATTTTTTTATTGCTTACGTATCACCAACTGCTAATCTCCTTACTCTTTGGTTTAATAGTCATAAATGACCTACCTCGACCTTTGTTATGTTACATCTGCGGGTTTATTGCCTCAACGTTTACTGTATTACAGCGGCGGGTTTACTTGTCTATCATTCATTGTACGTTATAGTAACTTTCGCACAACTAGGACATTTAAATCACATCCAATGCTTATCAAATGTTTTTTTTTGTGAAAAGTAAACGTACATTTATTATTGACCATTGACGTATGTGATAACTTCGCTTCTTTTCTTGTGTGTTAATAGATCTTGCAGTAAATGAAACCCATTCGATTACACACTGTATATCCTTAGAATATGGGCTTTTACCTACTTGATAGAGTTTATTTTAGTGACGTACAATGAGAAATCGGCGAGGAGAAAATGTGTGCAGTGCGGCCCTGAATCTTTCCGAAGTCCTATCAAATATTCAGCCCTTAATCCAGCCAAAGTCCACCACATCCCCCTAATACGAAGACGGTCTCGCTTCAAGTTCCGCATTGTCCTTGTGCTCCTCTCGGTTATTATCCGGTTTACATTATTAAGACCCCGGTCGAACAATTACTCACGGAGTAAGTCTCGCCACCAGTTCAATATTCCCAACAGAAAACGACTGATCTTAGCGAGGAATATTTAATTAACAGTTTTATATACAAATTGTTTCCCTTCCTGGCTGCTGCGGCCTGAATTTGATTGAAGGACCTGCAGAGAAGCCCCGAGGATTATAAAGTATAACTTTCAACGCGAATCAAATTCAACTTTTCGCAGATTATTTCGAATATTCCGGCGTCTACGTATAATTAATTGAGTTTAAATTAACTTTGCTCTGCGGATGGATTTCACTACTTTCTCGCAAGGATTCTTTTTTTTCCTCCCTTCTTCTTGCGATTATTTATTTCTTTTATTTTTTCTGTGCGGAAATATTTTTAATTAGGACCTAGTATAAAAAAAAAGTTAAAAGCAAGTTGTTTTAATCAATAGACTCAATTCATTTCTGGTTATTGATCAAGTAATGGCTCTAAGTATGATAATTTATGGAATCGTATTTCCGTAACTATTCTTCGACTGTAAAGTCGAAACGCTCGAGTAGAGTTCGGCCCTGCATATACGGAATCGAATTTGCATAGAAGGGCTTCAGCGGAACCTATTTCTATCTGAATTTTAAAACACTTGATCTATAGATGGCTAGAGGTGCGCCGAATCGCTCCCCTGGAATTTGTTTTTGTTTATGTCAGCGTTGCTCTCGGTTTAGCACCAAAGCAGATGTTGCATGCAGATAGTTTTTCTTATTGGCATAATTTCGTTACGAGTGGCTTTCCTAGTACTCCCAGTGCAATGCAATCTGCATTACAAAAGTGCATGTTTGTCGTACTGTGACTTTCAAAGGAAAACGTCATTCAGATATTCAAGAAAAAATTAACTGTTTTCTTAATGCATGATTGGAAGAATCGATTTCCTAATTTTATCCTAAAAAAGAGTCCAGTCGTTATAATGCATTTACATTATTATACTTTGCAATCATCAGAAGAACGAGAAACATAAATTTTCCTAAAGTAACATTTCAGACTAGCTCTCTTCTTTCAGAATACATAATTCGTCGTGCACGGCCAGAAGGGACCCTAATTGTGTGCGGCCCTTTCCCCTTTTCCTCCACGAAAAACGCACAATACAACAAATTACACTTTCCGGTGCGCAATTAACATCTGAAAAATTTAATCGCGCGCAAATATAAATTACTTAATTATCTTCAGCCGGGCATTTTACGTGTGAACTCCCTCGAAAACTTTCGTTCTCTCTCTGCCTCTGTGATCTGTGCCTCCGTAATAGTGCATGGCGTCAGTTAATAAGCAGAAGAGACCGGAAATGATCGCCTGTTGGGTTCTAATTGCATCCGGCTGCCTTTCTTGCTTCCGCTCCCATGTTCTGCACTTCACAGTCTCGTCTTGTAATCAGGACTGCAACAACAACTACGCGATTTATTTCCGGCTCGTGTACGAGATTAAGTGCTTATATGAGCAATACATCAAGTATTTTCACTTCCTGTACTTTTGTGCCATACCTCTCAACATTTTATGAAACATATGACATTTCTAATTAGTCTAGTTCTCAACTATGTCATATTGTGTTTTAATACAATCCATAGCAAAGAAAAAACAATTAAAAGTGTAAAACTATTCAACTAACTCCCTTAAGGATAGAAATGCTTGACACATTCTGAATAATACTAATTCCTTTACAGATACAAACTACCACCTCTCTCTTGCCCCCTAAATGTCAAATGTGTGAGAAAGAATAGTAAGGTCTACGAACATATTTGTCAGTTTTGTTATAAATAAAGTAATTCAATTACTTTTTATAGAGATTAATATTAATATTAAAAACAACAAATTAATGTAATAAATAAAATTAATTCGTAACAAAAGAGAACTCAAATTGAAAACAGAACAATGAAATCGAAGCAAAAGATGAGAAAATAAAAAACAAAATCAATTGATGATCGTTTGAAAATCAAAAGGTTGATAAAACGAAACAGAAACGAAATATGTAGACAAAATGGAATATAGAAAAATAAAATGAATGAAAAGAAACTCTACAAAGTGCTATTATTAAAAAAAAATCAAATGAATAAATAAAAATAATGACATACGAAGAAAAGAAGAGGGAAAAAGCAAAATACAATCGATGATCCTTTCAAAATCAAAAGAAAATATTAAAGAATCAATAAAATACGATAAAAAGAATCAAAAATGGAATATGCACAAAAGAATAAAATGAACGAAAAACAAATGAAGATCGATGATTTTCAGACGGGAATGTGAGAAAGCCAACGGAAGAAACTGCACGAAGTGCTGATGTTAAATAAATCAAACTAACAAAATTAATTCAATATTAAATAACTAAAGAGAACTTAATTAAAAAAGAAACAGAGAAATGTGAAATAAAAATTGAACGAAAAACAAAATACGATCGATGATTCTTCGGCGGACTGTTTGAAATTATGAGACTGACAGCAAACCATAAAAAGATGCAATGAAATCTGACCAGAACGAAAACCAAAATAAGATCGACGATTCGTCTACGGAGTGGGAGAAAATCAAAAGGCCAAAAGAAAATAAAAGAAGAAACCGTAGCTGTTATTCCAAGAAAGAAACAAACAAAATCGACCAAGAGAAATAAATGAGAACTGAAATATGGAAACAAAAGATGCAAGGAATGAGACGGACAAGAAAACAATTGAAAATTAAACGAAACCTTAGTGGAAAACTTTTAAAAATCTAAGACTAACAAAAAAAAAGATCTTGAAAAGGCGTCAAAATAAAAAAAAATCGTTTTTTTTCCTTCGTATAAAGCGTTTTCGTTTGTCGCCGAGCTTTTTTTGTTTTCTATTCACGTATCCTGTATTCTGTTATATTTTGTTTGCTTCTGTTGAATTTTGTTTTTTCTGTCAAAAGAATAAGATGAAAATTGTCGATCTTCTCTTGTTTTCTATTCACGTAATCCTGTATTCTGTTGTCTTTTGTTTACTTTGGTTGACTTTTGTTTTTTCTGTCAAAAGAATAGGATGAAAATCATCAACTTCTATTCCGTTGTCTTTTGTTTGCTTCAGTTGACTTTTGTTTTTTCTGTCAAAAGAATTAGATGAAAACCGTCGAGCTTTTTTTGTTGTCTATTCACGTATTACTATATTCCGTTGTCTTTTGTTTGCTTCGTTTGACTTTCGTTTATTCTGTCGAAAGAATAAATGAAAATCGTCGAACTTCTTTTGTTTTCTGTTCAATTAATCCTATATTTCGGTGTCTTTTGTTTGTTTCGGTTGACTTTCGTTTATTCTGTCATAAGAAAAGGATGAAAATCGTCGACCTTCTTTTGTTTTCTATTGACGTAGTACTGTATTCTGTTGTCTTTTGTTTGCTTCGGTTGACTTTCGTTTATTCTGTCAAAAGAATAGGATGAAAATTGTCAAGCTTCTTTTGTTTTCTGTACACATAATCCTATATTTCGATGTCTTTTGCTTGCTTCGGTTGACTTTTGTTCTTCATGTCAAAAGAATAGGATAAAAATCGTCGAGCTTTTTTTTTTATTCACGTATTACTGTATTCCTTTGTCTATTGTTTGCTTCAGTTGATTTTTGTTGTTTCTGTCAAAAGAATAGGATGAAAATCGTCAAGCTTCTTTTGTTTTCTATTCACGTAACCCTGTATTCTGTTGCCTTTTGTTTGCTTCGGTTGACTTTTGTTCTTAATGTCAAAAGAATAGGATAAAAATCGTCGAGCTTCTTTTTTTATTCACATATTACAATATTCCGTTGTCTGTTGTTTGCTTCAGTTGACTTTTGTTTTTTCTGTCAAAAGAATAGGATGAAAATCGTCGAGTTTCCTTTGTTTTCCGTTGCGTTGTCTTTTGCTTTCGTTGATTTTTGTTTTTCAATCAAAAGAATTTTTACTGATTTTTGTATTTTCGATCACTAATTTCCAGAAAAGGAATCGTTTGATTGCTATTCGTTTAATTCCGTATTATTAACAACACCGAAAAGGAGTTGAAAAAGTTGAGACTCAACGACTAACGCGAAGCAGCAACAAGACCAACAGCAGCAGCAGTAGCAGCATCACCACCAGCAGCAGCCCTGAGGAAGTTCTTCTGCAACGAAGAACGAAACGTCGGCAGTGAAGAAATCCGAGACACGCGGTTCCAACCGGAAGCCAAGAATTCAACAATGGACGACTGCCGCGGAAGCCTTCAAGTTAAATTACAAGAGAATCTTTTATTATGTTTTTATAATATCGTTGTGAATTCTTTTTAATTTAACCATTATCAGAGAAGATTTTTCATTTATTAATTTCTGTAATGTTTATGGAAGTATTGTTTAATTACAAACAATAATAATTGCGTTATGCAAATGTATTGCGGCAATTATAACAATATTGTGACAAGAATTATTGAAATCATAATTAAAATAAAATTATTAAATACGCACTCGTCATTTCGCTTCCCAACAAGGCCGGTCGCCTCGAATGCAACCTACTTGCTTCACTCAAGCTGTATATGATGTTCCAATTAAAACACATTAAAAAAAAGCGAGAAACATTACATCTAATAATTTGATCTACGTAAAAGACCACTTAGAACATAGAGAAGTAATATAAAATCTTCTTCCTGAAAACTATTGGAATAGACACAATAGAAATTATAAATTACAATTGCTTTATTCTTCTAAATAAATCAGTACAAAATTTTGTAATTATGAGAACTATCTTAATCTTACAATTTTATATTCACTATACTTCGTATTTAATCCTCTAATCTTGCGCAAAATGTTACAAATTTAAAGTATAACTCAAGATAGTTAGCGAATAATAAGGAAATGCATACACATTAGAGGCACTAAACAATTATTTTACGGGATATCAGCGTAAATTCTCCCTCATCCTGTCTTATACGGCGCTGTAGGATAATTTCCTCTGAAATTATGTGCGCAATAAAATTACAGAAAATTTAGTTCAAGTTACACTTACGCTGGGCCGTAATTACAAACGTAAAGTTGAACGTACGGTAGGCCGCCGCCATTACGATCGGGACAATTCGTGTACCCACAACCAACGAGATAGGTATCCGCCCAAACTATCTGTAATTATAATTAGTACAATACCATAATTTATACCCCCAAAGTATTCACCTGCGTGTAGTGTCCTGTTTCAAAAGAAAAACCTTGACCATATTTGTATAGTTGATACTCATCGAACCAATTTTGAATGGCCTGGTCCCATAACGAATTCGCGCGATAGCTCGATGAAAACAAGTATAAATTTTGACCAACTTGGAATCTTTCTACAAAATAAGTGGTATGGGTCACTCATATTATACTGAGTATGTGAGTTGTAATTACCATCATCAACGTGTCTATGCTCCATTACACAAGTATTTGCAATGTCTTGTGCTGTTCTACTAAGATATTCGTCCCACTGCTGTAAATTTAATTTAAAAAAATTTTAAAATATTAAATGAAGATTAATCTTAAGGTTTTTACCATCTCTTTTAAATCGATGCCTCTAGGTTGGTTGGGGACTTGACCATCTCGTATTAATTGCCTAAGTTGATTATGCTTCGCTACTATTTGATCTTTTTCTTGCTGTGAAACTCCGCATTCTAAAATCAGAATTAAATTTACTTTGTAATTTATTTTTTTTGTTCCAACCGAAAAGATTTAATATTGAGATAAAAATCGGCACTATATGGAAATCCCTATAGCTCAAATGGCATGGGATACCCGGTATGTTAATTGTAGATTCTATAATACGTATTGAAACTTTTATTGTTATTAATTAAAAACTGCTTTAGTCTATCTATTAAGTATAATATTTATTCAAAATGTTCATTATTGTTTGCTTACCGAATGCATCCGGTGGACATGATGAACAAGCAATGAGTAACAGAGAAAAACTGAACAGTACATAAAATTGTCTCATGTAGTCCATTCTTTATGTTGCTAACTAAGCAAACAGACAGGTGATCTGACTATATATATATGTGCAATGGTTTCACCTACCATACGCATATATGATTCACATTAAATTCTTTGTTATCGCTGAAAAGCATAAAAAATTTACAGTGCGTCGCGTGACACGAAATTGTATTTGATTATTATTGCTTGATCGTTTCCTAGTATAATCGGCCACAAGGAAATTTTTCGACGTAAGAAGAAACCATTTGCTATAATTCTTTTATGTCAATCAAAGCGTGCAATTAAATTTCCGTTTTAAGAGAATCTCTTAATAACGTCCCAATTATGAACAATTCATCGAGTATTTCGCTTCCCATACTTTTGTGCCGTGCATCACCGTTTTATGAAATACTGGATCTTCGTAAATTGTCTAATCGTCAACCTTGGTTTAACGATGATTCATTCCATTAGAGGGCGAAGAAAAAAATTAAGGTTTATCCTAAAGTTCCTTATACAGGCTGCGTCTAAACCTCTGTCTTTAATTAAAACTGTAAGTTCCTCATTATGTTAGAAATTGATTTTCCAAATCTCAACGAACGGTCTTACTAAAAGAAAATAAAAACTGACCTGCCTCAAGATAGCGCACACCAGCGGAGTCACTTTATTTGGAAACCTCTACTCACAAGGGAAGTTGATTGTACAGATTGCACTCCTACTTCGACGGTTTTAGAACCTTGGGGAGCTAAAGTGCGAGTTGAATGTAACTCTAGCTGAAATCCACTTTCATCTGCATTATACATATTCTCCATACCATAAGTTTCTATATTGTGCAGTTTCTTTTAAGAGTTCCACGTTGCAGTGTCAATCATTGTAATGTTCGGTAAGAGCTCCAAGTTTCTGTGCCAAAATTATTGTGTTATGGGGCCCCTTTGGATTGTTTTTGTCAATTACTCTCTTTATGTTTGTGGGTACGTGTCTACTTTCTTTTTATCTTTCTCTCAGGGTTTTCTTTGGGTCGCTTGGAATTACCCACTTTCCGTTTTATGCCCCACAGTAGACACTTACAATAACAAACACAGAAAAAATTAGAGGGGGTGTCAGAGTGTCGAATGTGTATGCGTCAGTGCGTGTTAGAAAAAGAAATGAAGAAAAGGGCTTATCAAAAAGGTTGTTGTCTGCCCAAACTGTACACCTGTTAGCACAAGTCGGCCAAAACACCTCGTCTTTCACAAAGTTCGGTAGACCTCTTGCCCTATCAGATGTTATTTTGTACCGCCGATCACGCACGTGCCTCAACTCTTTCACAAGAGAGAGACGACCTTCGACAATACCTAAACGTCTCCCGTTGTCAGGTAAAATAAAAATTTTGTTTGTGTTGTCACTATGCCCTACCTGGAAGCGTCTTCCATGTTGTTGGTCAAGGAAAAAGGATATACACCGTGTACCAGAACTCGCGCCCCAGAGAGCAAGGGCTTGTGCATACAGCATTGGAGATAGTAAATTCGAAAACTAAAATTGTTTGCGCCTCAAAAGACGTATCTGCCATGCTTCCACTGATCTATTCGTAAAAATTGCAAATACCGACAGTTAAAAATTCTTTGGTTTGGTTGTCTTTCTTACCTCCCATTGAATTTGAATATCGTTATTGCCTGCTTTCTGGAATGCAATCAATAGCGCACCCAAGATTCATCAACGGTAACAGTTCGTTCCAAAAAATTGACAAAGTTTTTGTGAGGTCTTTTGGGGCCCACCTCATGGAAGAAAGAGTTCCACTTTAAAATAAGACTTTTGTGTTAAGGCTAGCATTAAAAGAAAGGCTTTGAGCAATAATGCTCTGTCTTTAATATCACGGTGTTCCAACTAAAACACCCTCAATAAATTTGGATACAATTATTAGGCCAGATATTCACAAATTAAGGTATACACATTTTTAGCACGATTAAAAAATGAAGATAATTTAATGCATGAGACAGAAACGTTGTAGTAAAATAAATATCATTTACTGTTTTTTTTTTTCAACTTACATATTAGTTTTTATTTGGATTTAATTAATTTTGGAATGCATAATGCGAACGAACATTTCATTTCATTAATCTGACCTAAATTCTCAACTCTTTAATATGTTTTGTGTTTACTGTGCGCCTTCAGGACTGAAAACGCATGCATATTAGATCACGTCATTTAAGCTACGTTCCTACATTAAAAGTGTCATGTAAATAAAATGAGACGACATAGTTTATGACGCAGTTTATGCTGATGTCGCCGCTATACTTTCGTTCCGTTTCAATTTAATAAATTACAGGAATAATATTTTGAAGTTAATCTTTGAAAACTGCAATTTATCTTTACATTTTATATTCTACTATTATTTACTTAATTGGAAATGAGGACTTCAAACTTTGGATATAATAAATCGACACGCTGTATATTACTATTGTTAGAAGCAAAAAAATGTTAGTTTTTATTTCGCTACCCTAATTGATCGCTTTAATTATAGCTGCTATTTATTTTTTTATAAGTGAAATATAATGAAATTATAGAATTTTAAGACATCTTAAAAAGCTATTAATAAATATGCCCAGACAGAAAAAAACATTGAGCATGAAAATTTGCATATAGTACAATTAATCCCCTGAATAGAATATTTTTTCCACGTCAAACATAACATTGCCTACCAAGGCTGAACACAAATAACTTCCTGTTTTGATATTGTTTTTTTATGTGAAACTTGTACGCAGATCCATATCATTTTTATCCCACACTATGCAGGTAATTGCATCGCGCTGGTTCAATTTTCACAATCATTTTTAAAACGGCCCTAAATAGTGCCTGTTATGTTATTTTAAAAAAATGCAGTACTAATCATTAATACCTAATTCAGTTTTATATTAATTATATCACTAAAAACCTTTAAGGTAGAATTCCACTTAGGTAACGTGTAACATGCAACGCTAATAACGACATTACATGTTATTATCGCACACATGACATGAAGAACGTATTAACTACCTAATTCAGTCGTGTGATAATGATATCATTGAAAACTTCTTAAGGTAAAATTCCACTGAGGTAAAGTGTGACATGCCCCGCTAATCGACATGTGTACTGTGCGATATTCAACGATTGGCGAAAAGTTATTAGGATACATAAGGCATAAGCCGTTGTTAATTTCGCATTTAAGTCTGGTAGAGCTTAAAGGTATTGAATATGAAATTACATGTTGGTAGAAAATAGGATTAATTTTGTTTACCTTAGTGGATTCCCGTCCTTATAAATATCACTGGTTTATCACCCCAGCGTTTCCACCTTTTTTTATTGAAAATTTTTAAATCAACGTCAAGCACTCTTCACAACGTACCAAATAACAATTAAATTTTTATGCGTCGCTTGAAGACTTCTAAAATTAAATTTTTATCACAGACGTACTCGTATATAAAGCGGGCTTTATGAGCGACAATAAAATGAATCCCACAATGCAATCGCATTTATGGATTGCAGAGTTATTGTTGTGAACGGTTTCAAATGGAGTCCGAAGAAGTGTTCCGGAGTTACAAATTTGCTCTACGATAATCTTGTGATGAACATTTCTGGTGTTTCGAAGCGAACATGTCGTTATAAGATTCACACTGCAATCCTTAAAAATACATACATTCTTAGGATCATTTATTTCTGTGAGGGACGGGTGGCTGAAATGATAAAAGAAAGGGTTGAATTGTCCTTTCTTTCAGATTTATAAATTTTACAAGTCTTCCTTGAGGTACTATGCTCCTCTAGTAATCACGACGAAAGTAACAGTTCTATTATTACGCCAACATTCTTTCACTTTATTCCAATTTTTCTCGTTACTCTTTTACCAAAATTTTAAACAAACCATAAAGGACTAACTAGGAATCTCTTTGTTTGTACGTGTCTGGTTTGAGCTTTATTTAGCCAAAAATTGTACTCAAATGCACTATGACATTCTTTGATTATAATTCACTTCCTCGCACTCGCGGGGATACGCAGATCACACGACTACTGTCTAATAATGAAACTAGCTTCACAGTTGCCCTGGTGAGTCATCGTGATTTTCCTAGGATCGACTGCTCCCTTTGATTTAAAATAAACGAATCTTTTTACATAACGGCAGCATTCCCTAGCACTTCGACTATTCTCCGAATGCAATTTTATTTCAAAGGTCAGTCATGATTCATGACGACAAGGCAAATCGATCGTTTATTTAATTTTTTAGGTGGACGAATTTTTCCGGGGTCACGTGGCGACGTTATATCGAATTTAAATTATGCAGTTCCGATTTCTTACATTTTAAATTTCATGACATATTTGTAAACTATCAAGATGTCATTTCATTTTAAGATCTTTCAACCATCTGTAATGGGGCCGTGGTTAAATTCTTAAAGTAAAACAATCGCAGAACCTTTCAGAAATACTGGATCCTTGTACATCATTTACTTAAGTTGATATAGTTTCATTTTCGGAGGACTAAATTCTTGAATTCAAAAGCTGTAGAAAGTGAATTGAAAATGTAGGAATATACCCAAAATGAAGGAACAAAATGAGGATAGTAATCAAGGGAGGGGTACAAATTGGACCTATCTTTAAGGAGAAAGAAACGCTGTTGTAGAGGACCTCTTAACTACAGTTGATCCGGGGTTTTTCTACCTTTTTCAGCTTCTAGTAGAGCCTCTAGAAGAACAAAATTATAGATTTTTAAACAAATCTTTCCGAGATATGCTGTCCTCTAATCAGGCTCCATTTTGGTGCCGTTCAATTAAGTTATTTTAATGACTTCAGTGCTAGTATTATTTCTCCCTGAACCCTGGGAGAGTTCGTAGAGTTCCTGAAAGATTCGACAACGTACATAAGCACCCAAAGAAAGAAATACCTGATTTCAATGGGAAATCACACATCTAGGGTAGCAGCAACGAAAATGAGAAAGGAAAAACAATGGAGAATGGGCGGTGCTTTTCGACATAACCGTCCTAAACAGGGGCCGAACGCCCACCTTTTCCAATGTCTTGGGTTACTCCAGTATAGACATTACAATGTCAACTGCCAGCAAGATCGTAAATTGGAAACTAGAACAGAACGTAAAGAGTAAAGAATAAAGAGCATGGATCATCACCTACACTTTAACAAACAAAACGCAAAAAACGAGAGAGGTAGCACGTAAGACGGGTCGACGTAAACCAGTTTACTGGTGGACGGAAGAAATTGCGGACAAATGTAGACAATGCACAAAGAACAGGTGAACCTTAATACGTACTAACAGCATGGGCAAACAGATCATAGGCATCTCATCCACATTACCATGAGATAAAAGAACGCCAAAAGCGACCTCAAGCGGGCTATTAAGAAGCAAAAGGCCATCATGTAGACAGAGTTATGTGGGGATCTAGAAAATGATCCCTGGGACAAGGGATCACTAAAAAATGAGGCTAGGACTACCTACCCAACTCAACAACACCGAACTTGCGGACCAAATGGATCGGCTGTTTCCGACGAGGCCTGCCATTACTTGGTCTACAATGGAGTTAAACACAGAAAACATCACACCATTCACAAAAGCTGAACTGGACCGGGCAATCGGTAAAATTAAGACCAATAAGTGAAAAGCAATAAGTCCCCGGGACTGGACAACATTCCTCAGGAAGTAGTTGAAGCTACCGCAACGGCAAACAAGAATTTATTTAAACAAGTGATGGGCGACTACCTGCTGGAAGGTATTTTCCCTGATACCTGGAAGAAGGCTAGGTTAGTGTTGGTAGAGAAGTCGATGAAAGCGCCAATAGATATGGCGTCATACAGGCCCATATGCCTCTTGGAGTCGCTCATCAAACAGTGATTGGTGGAGGAATTAGATAATGGAGAGGTCTTGCACGATTATCAAAAGGGGTTCAGAGCGGGCAGATCTACCATGGACGTCCTGTTTAAGATCTCGAACATCGTCGAAGAGACCAAAAAGGCGACACACCAGCACCAGACATTCCTGCTTGCGCTAGACAGAAAATGCCTTTAATTCGGCCTCCTGCTCGGATATAATAAATGCCCTCAACATAGCAGCAGTATCTCAAAATACTTAATACCAATTCTGCAATCTTATATGGAACGCAGAGCAACCATCACCTCAACGGGTGTCCTCGAACCGACAATGTGAGGCGTCTTGTATGACGGTCTACTACGAAATCAAATGGAACTTTGTGTAATGCAGTGGCCGATCGCATATGCGATATGGTCATAATAAGAATCCCGACCCTACTTAAAGAAACAGCACATTACGCGAGAAAAATGACTTTAAACTAGCTGAAGGTGAAACGGAAAAGCTGATCCTGGCAGAACGCAGAAAGCTAAAGGAAGTAGCTTTGAACTGTCTACGAGATCAGCAAACCAGAGCTTAAGCACCTGGGAGTCCATTTGATCAGAGACCATCTATGTAAACAGAACAAGGGAGAAAGTCAATAAATCCGTAATGGCACTTGCAAGACTCATGCCAAACGTTGGCGGCCCCCGTGCGGCGCCTATCTAGTCAGCGGTCTTACTTAACATATAAGCACTATGAGAGCTCCTCGAGTCCACCGCAGAGCCTCGAGAGACGCTCATGGAAGTATGCCAAGGAACTTGGGACGCATATCATGGATGGACCAAAACATTCATTAGTAGTATGCCAAGGAACTTGGGACGCATGCCATGGATGGACCAAAACATTCATTAGGGACCAGGCAAATGGTGCAACAGAAAATTTGGTAATCGGATATGGAGTATTCGCGGCATATCTCCACAAAGTCGGGAAAAGACAGAGCGACGCCTGCTAGTGCTGTCACGATGTAGATACGCCAAAATGTACAGACTTTGACTATATGAAATGGCAAGAAATCAGGAATGAGTCTAACAAGAAATGCGGTACAACATCTCTACTGAGAACGTGGTCGAAATGTTACTCACGATAGAGAATCACTGGAAATATGTGATTGACATGTTAAGAACCATCATGCTAACAAAATCAAAGGATGAGAAACAAAGGCAGAACCATAGAAATTAACTAAATTGTGCAAACATTAACACCTGACAGTACGAAATTCCAGATGCAATGCCTAACGGCGGTCACCAGTCAAGGGGTCCCGATTCAGCCGGTGGACTACCCCTTCCTCTAGTACTCATTTCAGCAAGGTTTCCCTTGCTACGTTTGATGAGTCACCGTTCGAGACCACTTGCGCGAGTCTCTACCACACATGTTATTCTATCTCAAACTTCTGTTACCCACATATGTGGGATAGGGTAGCTAGACAAGTTAGTTTTAATAGTTTTAAGGGTAAACGGCGTATGGCCTGCATCGGATCTCGTCTCGGATCCTAGGCTTCCATACATGGGGGCCTGACACCTCAAACGATGGCCCCTACTAGCTCATTTTGGATACTAGTATCCGCATCGGCTCTAAGTACGAGGCAATATCCGTTTACCCGGCAGGATGACGGTAGGTATGGTCGCTTTACTGATTACCCGGCCTCCGGGCATCAGCCCGCCTTCCTGCACATACGACCAGCGTGAGGAGGGACCAGTCCAGCCTCCACCATGCTAGCACTCATGTTAGCAAGGCTTCCCTCGCAACGTTTTATGAGTGACCGTTGAAATCGCTCACGTAAACCTCTACCACACATCTTATACTAGCCCCAGCATCCGTTTCCCACGAACGTAGGATTGGGTAGCTGGACAGGCTAGTTTTAAGGGTGGTCGGCGTGTGGTATGCACCGGTTTTCGTCTCGGATTCTAGGCTTCCGAACAAGTCGCCCGACACCTCAAAGGATGGCCCCCTACGGCTCATCTCGGATACTAGTACTACCTGTCTTTCACCGACACCTCTAGCGACTGACCGTCGTCGCCAATGACGACATCCGCCACCCAGTGATCTGAAGGAAAGTCAGAATTTTGACTAGGGACTTTTCGCTAGAGTCCATCATCGTGTGAGGTTGTTTACGTTATTATAAAATGAAAAATCTAAGGCGCGACATCTTGCAATCGCTTTTTGACCTAAAATTGTATGAGGTTTGGCAAATAGCAGCCAGTTTTCTACTTAAAACTACTTAAACCGAATAGCAACAACATTTGTAAAAATTTTCAATATGATTTAACAGCATGCTTGGCCGTCTTGTATGGGATGACTTATTAAGTAGCAAACTGGCTGCAATTTGTCAATCCTCATACAATGTTAAGCCTTAGACTTTTCATTACTATTACATCGCAATTGCGAATAACTAGTACAGGTCGGTTTGGTTTGCAGTAGAATTCTCGAGCTACGCTTCTGCTGGCGAGGCCCCAAATAGGGCCTAAACACATGTACAGAGGATGCTGGTGCTGCTATCAAAACCGATTAGCAACAAAATTGTTTTAATCAAAATTTGAAATTCTTTCGTGGAGACGTCTAAAGAGGTTTTCGCTCTAATTTAATAATTTAGAGTTTAAATTTTCGGTTGACCTGTAATTCCTATGATTTTATCCAATTTTATCCAAAAGGAATAAATTGAAAATGCATAGTATTCTCCCTATGCACTTAACGGGATTAAAAAGGAGTGAAAATGCAGCAGAATTTATCAGCAGCAAACAACATTATGAAGAG
This sequence comes from Serrognathus titanus, assembly GCA_039766575.1. NCBI lineage: Eukaryota > Metazoa > Arthropoda > Insecta > Coleoptera > Lucanidae > Serrognathus > Serrognathus titanus. The sequence continues at coordinate 7,625,861 of CM077911.1, forward strand.
TTGTATTTCGTTTCAGATGTCGTAATTTTTCTTAAATATCAAATCTGACAATTGAGGGATGAATTACGAAACATTGTAATAAGAAAATAGTACTAATTTGTTTGTATTGTTGCAAAAGAGTAGGAGGTGATTTTAAATAAGAAACTTTGATGATGAAAAGTGCAGCTTGCCTAAACTCTAAATAAAAACATATCATATTTATTTACGTCCTTCAAAACAACATTATATTAAATTTTTATGTCAACAAAGGGGAAATATATTCTGTCAAACGGACGTATTGTGTTTATTTACGTTTTCCACGAAAATACTTATGAAAGCCCGGGCAACAGTGAAATTTGCTTTATTTATCAGATAAAGTGATGTACTGTAGAGGCGATAGAAAATCTCCTATTGTGTAGGATCCCTCGCGCGGCTCATATGTATAACGCATCGCCACTAAAATCTTTTTTTCCGTCGGAAAATGCCCGTCCTTTCTCCCGCCGCACAAAAACACTTGAATATTTCCATGTCTGCGCAAGACCATCTCGACGTCTATATTGGCTCGGATATTAATTTATGAGGGGAGTTTACAAAATGAGATTACGTCTCGCGGCTCCACGAATTGATTCGTTCAAGATAAACAACTAGATTATAGAAAAAAGTCTCTATGATTGTTACTATAAATTCCGTGAAGCAGGAAACATTAATTTCCAAGCGATCGAACTTCTAATTATGTATAAATGCATTGCTCTAAATGCTTAATTAAACATACGTATACATGTATATGCATGTACAAATTTCGAGTAATAAATTAGGAATTTCCATTTCCACATTTCCACATGCCAAGTGCACACGGCATCTCGCGGGAAATGACGTATGAAGTTGAAGTTTATCTATAACGTAACGTTTAAAGAAAACACGTTAACTATTTAATATGTGGAGTAAAGTTGCTGATGTACGTTAGCCCCTGGAGTACCGGTGCTGGACGAACAAGTTAAAGCTAGTTTAATATGCGCACGTCTGAGATGTTAACTATTACATTTTTGTTTGAACTTCCTTGATTTTTTTTTTATGTAGCTACTTTAAATCTTTTTATTTTTCCTGGATTTCAAACAGCTCTTCTAACTTTTGATCGTTCTGGCTCAGTTATGAAGTTTTCACACCGACGCATGTGTGGTTCCCCATCGTAATTTTTGTAAAAAAAAGAACAGGTAACAGTTTTCCAATACCAGTTTATGGATAACGGGTAGGTATTAACTATAATCAATTTGAAAATTGAAAACTGGACAAGGTAATAAATTTCCTGGACTTAACCCACCCGAATTGTATCGCTATTTATTAACAGCAAAAGTAGGTGTTGATGGGAATTTACTTGTGTTTAATTAGCGTTATCGGAAGGGAACGATTATTAGCCGGATCAGAGACAAATTGAAGCAGCTCTGAGCGACCTAATCCTGGACAAATTGTATCTAATATTTAGTATAATCCGCTTACGGACCCGAGGCTGAAATACAAGTCCGATGAAGTAGCACCTTCACAGATCGCCGGCTACCAGCACTCGCCTTCGGCGTGCCCTAATAAGATATTCCCACATTCCTATAATTTATTGGCGATCGATATTTCTGAATTTGTATCTTGCCCGTCCCCTCCCCCCCTTTCGTAAAGAAATACCAGACCACAGCAATCAGGATTTATTAAGACAGTAAGTATTTTAGAGAGTTAAATATAATTGAATGCAAAAACGAAAGTATTTATATATTGCAGTGTTAATTACCTTTTTGAAAAAATTAATTAAATAATTACATCACGTGGGAGGAATTAAAAACATATACAACAGTGCCACGGTCCAGCAGACGTTCAACAACAGCTTTCGAAACAACTTGACGAGGAAGACGCAAGAGTGACGAGACGTTTCGGCAAAACGACATACATCGAAAGCAAACAAACAAACAGACTATGACAAATACAAAACGAAAAGGGACACTTACGAATGTAAAACACGCAGCAGTTATAGAAAACATAATTGCAGCTCAACGAATCAAATAAACATTACTGAGGGGAACTCGAAGGTGGTAGATCAATTTAAATGGGCGAGTAAACACTTTAATTTCATTGAAAGAATGCAGCGGAGGTTTGGCTTATTCCGGGGGTCACTAACACCCATACATTATCCAATGGACGGAGGGAAGCAAAGCAAGAATAAGAGGAGACTGGTCTATTTGGAAGACGGACGACGAATGCGCCTTCGTTGGAACCAAGTTCCGGACTTCTTAATAGACTATCAAGCATTGTGTGACGAACACTTATACAGAAGTGTCAAAACTAAAAAAAGACAAAATGTAGGTAATAAGAGTGTAGGACGTTATTATAGGTTAAGTTTATTTTATTAGTAATACGTTGTGAATTATTTTAGATAAGTAAGGCTTTAGAGGTTAGATAATTAGAGAATAATATATTTTAGATACTTACCTTTGTTTAGAGTTAAGTTTGTTCCATATCTAGTTAGATTTTTAGTTTAATTTCCATAAAATGTAATCATATCTAATGTAAAGTCTAATTGGCAAAACGTGACGTTTAGTTACCGACTCAAATCTAGTATGTAACTAAATCAGAACGCAGATGTTCCGGTAACGAAAACGCTATAAAAGGCGAGCGCTCCGCGATTTACGGGACTTCTGTCTCGACCTCCGTGGGCAACACGACTTCTGCCTCTACCTCCGTGGGTAACACGACTTCTGCCTCGACCTCCGTGGGTGACACGACTCCTTCCTCGACCTCCGCAGGTAATACGTCGATAAAACAAGAAGAGAAGAAATAAATAAAAGGTTATTAAATACAACGAGGTATTTTCATTAAGAAAAAGAACATTTACTGGATCCTGTGTACCCTGTATCCTTTTTCCTTGACTACCGACATGGAGGACGCTTCCAGGTAGGGCATACGTGACAACACAAACAAAATTTTTATTTAAACACCGGACAACGGGAGACGTTTAGGTATTGTCGAAGGGCGCCTCTCTCTTGTGAAAGAATTGAGACACATGCGTGATCGGCAGTACAGAGCGTCCCCCTTTTTGACAAGTATACATCGGGTAGGGCAAGAGGTCCACCGACCCTTGTGAAAGGCGAGGTGACATGGCCGACTTGTGATATCGCTTTTGACGCACAGTAACCTGTATCGTCGAAGAGCGTCTCTCTGTTGGGAAAGAATTGAGACACACGCGTGATTGGTGGTACAGAGCGTCCCTCTTTGACTAAGTATGCATCTGATAGGGCAAGAGGCCCACCGAACCTTGTGAAAGGCGAGGTGTTTTGGCCAACTTGTGCTAACAGGTGTACAGTTTGAACAGACAACAACCTTATTTGATAAAACTTTTTTCTTCATTTCTTTTTCTTACACGCACTGACGCATACACATTTGACACTGACACTCCCCCTCCTTTCATTTTTCTGTGTTCATCATCATCACAACATCACAATATTGACACCCCCAACGTGGGACGATCATCATAATTTGACATCCTAACGTGGGGCAATCACTACAATATGTATATACCTACAGGGTGTAATCCATTAAGTTTCCAATCTAGAAATATGTACATTTTTATATTATAATCATCTGTTAATTTTGTTAAAATGCAAAACATCTTTGCATCTTCTATGAGTCTTTTCATCGCAAGTATGGAAAAGGATTATTAAAACACCCAACAACAACAACTACTAATGCTAATTATTATTTCAATAGAAAATGTAATCGCATATATCATTACATTCTGAAACTTGACCAGTCGTAAACATAAAAGTGTCATTGATTTCCAGAGTGCGACGATAAAACCCTCCCTCTAAAACAAATCCTAAAATTTTAATTCGAACGCTGCCGCCATTTACAACTTCAAAAAATACTCTTCCTGTGTAGTTCTGTAATTTAAAACGCAATCACAATCAATTGTGAACTACGAACGGTCCTGCTGTACAGTGAACGTGCCCGTCTGTTAACTATGCTGGAAGGCAGCAGGATTCTCCTGGTTCAGCGCACATCTGGTAAAAGCTTTGTGATTTAACAATTTGTGTAGCGAACAGAGCAGGTTATTGCCAATATATAAATACGGCGGCTCCCTTCTCTCCTTTGAATTATTACGCAGTGGCGGCGATATGTATATTCATGTTTGATATTAATTTCGTGTTTACTGAGCGATTTAAAATTTATGTGTTCATTCATTAACGCACACGTACATACATTTACAAATGCAAATGCAAAAAAGGCACATCTCCAACCAACAACAAAAACACCATTACATTTTCTTTGTAATAATAATCCTTAAGCTCGCTGTTATTTTCTTCGGTGGTAGCTTTCGTCGAATCAAATGCATTCGTAAATCTGCATGTGCTGCGGTAATACGAACTTTAAATCGATCTTTGAACTTGTGAGAGATTGCAAGTCAGAATTTACCTTAGACTGAAGCTATTGAATACACATTAGGTAAGTCTGAAGCCATACAATTAGATTTTATGGACGTGATTTGTACGACGTAATGTAAATCTCTTCAGGTAACTGTTGGCATAAAATAAACGAAAGGGACATAGGTAATGAGTTAATGACTAGGTACAAGCCTAGAACAGAATTTGATTATGATGTAATGTAGTTTTCATTTTAATTTATAAATATTTCAAGATATTCCACCACAAACCGGTTGAAAATGAAGTGAAAAAAATATTCTGGGAAAAAAAGGGGAAAACGGAAAAGCTGTAAATTCCTTATGTGATCCGCCGCTGGGTAATTTCAATACGGCACCATGTTTTGATTTAATATCGAGTGCTTCTCAAAGGGCTGGCATTCCTGTGAACTACTGGCCCGAGAGCCGTTCACTTCACTGCACTTTATAGAGAAGCCTTTCCCGATACCGCCCCGGAGCCGAACCCCAGCCAGCGATCAAAGATTATCTAAAACAACCGTTTTTCTACATCTGAATATTGCAATTCCCTCCCCCCACGACCGGGGGCCGTTCACTATCAAATTTATTGCGAGTAAAAAAGCGGACTCGGATTTGTTGTAACGCGCGACATAATCCCGGCGACGGGATACGACAAAAAGCACGTAAAACTACAACATTCGTAAGTGTTTATTTTTTGTTCGGTGGCTTAAACGGTCTGGTTTGTAGCCGGTGATTTATATGTTTGTTGGTATTTCGTTAGTTTCCGGAATCCGTCGTTTGCTTCCGCCACCCCCCCGGGGTGGATTGCCCGCACGATTTATCTATTTTTCATCTAGTCGCTTAGTGTAAGTCTATCTAAACTAGCGATCTGTCATTTTGTTAGCACATCTTTTTGTTTTGTCTTTCCTTTACTCTAGGAGTTTATGAGTTCCTTTATCGTTTCATCTGTTCTATCCTCAGCAGGATAGAGCATCACATGAAAATTATTTTTGTTTATTATTTATTGTTTTCTTCAAAATATTACCAAATTTTCCTTAAACTAAATATTATTACTTAGTTCTCGTTGAAAAATTGCTAGTTTCGAAAACTAATAATGTTTCCAGTGTCTACAAAAGATATAGCTTTGAAAATAGATGATACTGTTAGGAATTAGTGTTGAAGTAAATCACTGTTAATTAAATTTCCACTGAAACAACCAATAAACGAACCATCACACTCTAATATTTAAAATAAGTGGAAACTTTCCTACTAGAAAGTCACAGTATTTAAATAACGGCGTCTCTAAGAGGGGTAAAAATGACATCACCCATAAAATCCAAATTCCAAACATTTCCATATTGCGCATAACTTCCGAATGAAATGTTTTCACCGATAGATGTCGTACAATTGTCCATAACGTCTGTTTTCCTTAAGTTTTGTAGGATGTGCTTTTGTAATTCTCAAGCTTTGCAGCTGCAAATATATTCTTCAAATGATATAGCGACGTGAGTAACAGTTTCCTAGAATATTAACGATGATATACAAGACTTCCATTGTTTTTAAATTAGTTACAATTTATTTATTGTTAATAATCCATTCGTTTCTAATTTGAAGACGGCCAATCCACTACTGTGCATACACATTATGACTTTAATATAGAGCTCAACTATGTAGATCTATAAAGAATTTTCTTATTCCTAAAATAACTTCGTATAAGAAATAAAACAAAGCTATAACTTCGAGGAACAAAAAATAAACAAACGTAATAATTGAAACGCATCGGTCAGCCGTAAGAATTCGCCAACTTTTTCTATCACAAAAGTTAAATCGAAACTTCGACCCCGGTAATAAAATAAAACTACAAAAGATTAAAAAGGAATTAGGGGAGTACTCGGGTAGTTTCCCAAATAAAGGCGGGCAATAAACTAAATTTCCCGAAAGCAAATTCCACAGTCATGTCTCGTTACGAATCATTGCGTGCAGGAAACGGATATTTGAGCGTCTTAGGGGCGCAGAAGCAGGACATTAGTTCTGGCAATTCCGGTATGACTTCTACTTACTATTCGAGTTTTTTTTTTGTTGGAAATGATTCCTTTCTGCATAATGGATTCATGTTATTAGATACGCCTGCTTTCGTTATGTATACGATGTACCCCAAAATACATTCAATATATCGTCATGCTATTGATACATTGAATATATTTCTACAGAAAATCATATCAATAAAGTAGAATGTAATTTTTTTTAGTTTTTATTGCGAAATTATCCTATATACTATGTATATTGTAAGCAAAAAATTGTTTTACATGGAAATGGATCTTATAAAAATTAAATAATTGTTCCGCAAGTACTTGAAAGAATATTAAAAAGTTTCAGGAAAAATTGAGGGTCCGCAAGCATTCTTTATACTCTCTAACCATAGAGTGACTCAGGACATTTAAATACATAATGCAAGCCCAGGTATCTACTGCCTTCATGAATAAAACTCATATTCAGAGAGCCCTGCATGGGCATTTATAACCCAAAACGTACGAGAAATACGCACGTCTCCGTCCAGCATTTTGAGGGCCCGTAAACAACAAAGGATGGCAGAGGAAGACGTACGAGATGCAATATTTTCACTGTCGTATATCATCGGGCGTCTTTATTACGGCGTACTCTCTTCGTATCTCGTCGTCTCGGCTTATTTTAGCATACGACTTTTTTTCCCTGAAACTTTACCCCGATATAAAATTCTGAACTTCTTGGCTTTACAGTCTCACTTATGAAACAGTAAGGCCCCGTCAAACGTCAATCAAAATTCCTTAGTTTTTAAAGTTGGGCGGTTTTCATAAAGCACGAATGCACTTAAGTGTATTAGTTTCGCTTGTAATTACCTCGTGAATTTATGTCGTTATTATTATTATTATTATTAAACTGACCGGTGGATTTGCATTGGCGCATAGAATTCTAATAGAATTAGCCCCGCGGTAGTTTCGAACTATGTTCTGACGTCAATCGCTCAGCATTCGCTATACCAATATATTTACGTATCGGTTCTGCTAACTGAATTAACTCAACTACAGTTCATAACATTTAACTCTGAAATGCACTCTCCCGAACTGGTGCCGTCTGGATTTAAGTAGTTTTATATAAATTCAGTCATGCAGAGTCGTAACTAGTTTCATTAACTCTATGGCATTAACTTGATCTTTCACATGAGTTCCCCAAATTGGATTCATTAATTATTTCTATGCCTGCCTGAGAAACTGTCGAACTTTTTAAATTCGAAGGATTCTTTACTTGGAAAGCTTTTCATATTTTTTATTTATTTATGAACACAAAGAAGCCTATTCAAGGCAAACCCAAACAATTTATTACTGGCTCTTTCTTCATAAGTAAAGTAACAGTACTAATCTAATACAGTTCTAAATAACAAAGAATGTTTACATGAAATTTTAAAGCGGAAAGTCGACGCTTAAAACCAAGTCGTAAGTAATAAAAACTTTCCGCGTCTATCTTAATTTAAAACAACAGTGTTCTTTTATCCGCAAAAAGGAAAAACTCGCATAAAAATGCAAATATCTTCGTTCCGACTATTCGGCCTGAATAAAAAAACAAACATTACCATTCTCTCGAAGGCGCAACAAAAAATAATGAGACATCGGGCAACTTTTAACGGCCCTTGCATTAGCGTTCCGCCCCTGCGTGTACTTACCCGAAATTGTCACGTCATATTAGCCTAATAATACTTGAATGTATCGTCTTCGAATGTTGGGGGAAAGTTCACCTTCTTCGGTAACAAACGATAATTAAATTTTGAAACGGAAGAAATAAAAACAATTCGGCAAAAACTTTTATTATTATTATTTTCACGAGGAAAAATAATGGCTTTGTTTCTTTTAATAATTTCTTCTTCGGCGCAATTTAATAATGAAGCAGTTTGAAGTGCTGGCGGAATCCCAGATTTATGTCTGAATACGCTTAAGTAATTCAGTCTACAAAGCTACTTTTTGTAACTCAATAAAACGTGTGCTCTTTCCAGACCATTAAGTCACGTTAAGTCAATATAGTATGAGCCAGCAATTCAGGTTACGAAGATAAAATCCAAGTTCTCCAATAAGATACCGCGCCCCAATATTGCAGATTCATATTTATTAAATATTATGTATATACAGTGTTTCCCGAAAGTAACGGATAAATTCTCCAAAATGGTTGAAAAAAATGTTTCAGAAAAGTGCTCCGTTTTTATTTTTAAACCAACATTTAAAGATGTATTGGTTGAAACCACGTCAGGGTAGGTGTTTTCGACTGCTGACATTTTGTTGTTCAATATTACGAATATGTATCAGGTACAGTCATGGGGTCTCCTTTCTCTCCAGTAATAGCGAAATTTTTATTGAGGCATTCGAACAAGCCCTCACTTCTTTCTCCCTTAAACCCAAGTGTTGGTTTAGATATTTTTGCAATTTGGCCACACGGTAAGAAATCCCTAGATAACTTCTTTGAATACCTAAATTCCCAACATCCTGACTTTCGTTTCACTTTGAAATACGAAACCTTTCCTCAATATTTTAGTAAGCTGCCTCCTGAATGGTAGATTAGGACACAAACCGTTCCATATGAATCGTACATTCACATCATCATCTTTCTCAAAAACAATCAGTCATTAACTCACTAGTTAACCGCGCCTTTGCCATATCAGAACCGTCTTCATTTCAAACTTAACCACATAAGAAAAGCCTTACTCAATAACAACTATAACAAACATGACATTCAAAGATCCATATCCTGTCATCCCACTCCAATTCCACCTTGTCCTGAACCCTGACATACTGTCGATATCTAATAATGAACCGAATCTGCAAAATCCTCAGATTAAATCATCATCAAATCTATTTTCAAACTTATGACAAAACTTTCAGACTGCTTAGCCTCCACAAAAGACCACATCTCCTTACAATCCAAAGGTGTGTATCAAATTCCATGTTCCTGTGGGCGTGTATTTATCGGTGAAACAAGACGAGCTGTTAGCACTCATATTTCCTAGCTGGACACGAACTAGAAACCGATGGTCACCAAATCCTATTTTCCAACACAAAGCTTCGACCCCGCTCATCTCATTTTTTCAACTGTAAAATCCGGGAATCTGCAATTTGCAAGCAAGAAATATCTCATTAGCAATCCGTCACGCTCAACAAATCATCGCTCCAATCCACTGCCCACACACCACTTAGCCGCGCCTTTGCCCTATCAGAACCGTCTTCATTTCAAACCACCTAAGAAAAGCCCTACTTAATAGCAACTATAATATCCAAAGATCCGTTTCCTGTCATTTCACCCGAATTCCACCACGTCCTGAACGATGACATACTGTCGATAGCTAATAATGAACCAAATCTGCAAAATCCTCAAATTAAATCATCATCAAATCCATGTTTATACTCATGACAAAATTTTCAGACTGCTAACCCTCCACAAAAGACCACATCTCCTTACAATCCAAAGGTGTATATCAAATTTCTTGTTTCTGTGGGGATGTATTTATCGGTGAAACAAGACGAACTGTTAGCATCCGTATTTTCTAGCTGGACACGAACTAGAAACCAATAGTCACCAAATCCTATTTTCCAAAGGCAAAGCTTCTACCCCGCTCATCTCAACTGTAAAATCCGGGAATATATTTGCAATTTGCTAGCACCCCAATAACCTAAACCGTCATACTGGCTTTTACCTTCGCAATATCTGGAAATATCTCAATAGCAATCTGTCACGCCCAACAGACCAATCTCCACTCCCCGTTCCAACCCACTGGGAAAAAAAGAATAGTAACAAATAACATAATTGTCGTACAAATAGCTCCAGAAACAAATAGTGTGAGATATTTACACAGTTGTTCGGCATAATAATATTCTTGTAGTAAAGCTACAAACATCGAATTGGAATTTTCTACAAGATGCCATACAATTTGTTTGTGGCGCTACTTGAACGACAATTGTGTTACTTTTCACTATTCTTTTTTCTCTGTGCGACAACGATATACCTACTCTCAACGATTAATGAGAAGCAGCAGCAACGCCATCAGCCAACAGCAGCCCTAAGGAAGTTCTTTTGGATTGGAGAACAAAAACTCATCAATGTTCCAACCGGAATCCAATTCAATTATACACGACGTCCGCGGAAGCCTTCAAGTTCAATTTAAAGTTATAAGTAATTTTCAACCCCCTACCCCTCAACCCTAAGCACTAGCAATTCCAACTTTAATAATAATAGTATTTATTAGCTCATGTGACAATATTACAAAAAGGAATAAACCAAATAAATACGCCAAGGCGAAAGGTGTTTTTATTTTCAATAAATTCAGCTCGACCCTCGTATAAACACAGCTGATTTTTAATTAACTACCTTACTATGAAGGAAAACAAAAGTATACAAAATTTTTTATCTTAGGACTCATGTTTATCCCTAAAAATTAATTATATTGGTAAGTTTGAGATCATTTCCTAAAAGACTTATTCAGGTCTTCATCAGAGCAAATATACAGGGTGTAATCCATGAAGTTCCACTCACTAATATCGTAAGTTCTTCACCTATCCTATAATTATTATAGAGTACCTAATTCTTTTATCATGGTTAGAACATCAACATCAGTAATATTTCACTTTATTTATAAGATTTTGCTTCCGTTTCAAGCTTAGTTATAATAACAAATTAGCATCGCACAACAAATCCGAGTTTACGTTTCAATATAAATTACTGTGTAGCGATATAAATCAACACGTATTTAGCTTTGTAGGTCACGATTGCGCGCAGCAAGCAAGGCGGTGGTAACTTAAGAGCTAATATATCATTAAAATTTAAATGTAAAATGCAGCGCCCTGCGCAAATTTAGTAGAGTTGCTTGCACAAAATTTCCTGGACGATTTAAATTGCATCCCCTGGGAAATGTAGAATTTGCCCTTAAATTGGAGAAAAAAAAAATTGATGTCGTGATGAATCTTAATGCAAATGGTTAGAAGCGTAATCGAATCCCGTGACCTATCAAGTTACTGTTGGTTGCATTTAATTTTAATTTGGAAAAAAAAATTAACGACAGAAACATTTACACAGGTTTCTTCAAATAAAATAAAAAAAGAGAAAGAAATATTCCCCCCTCAGTTTACGCGCCACATACAAATATGTTTATTCTTTATGCTGAAAAGTGAAAAAGCTACGAGCTATTTGTCATTTTCACAGCTCTTCGTGACAAGCGTTTGCAACTCGAACATGTTTCCGTTCATCATCTGGCGTAACAAATTGTAAAGTTGTAAAAAATTTACGATATAAGGGGCAGAGAATATAACTTTATCTATTCGCTCGCTCCTTTATATTTATGAAATAATGTTCTTATCTCACATTGTTGCGCATAATTTTGTTGCGAGCGCGCAATAAATACTCCTGATAAATTTTTACAGTACACGAAAGTGTTATAAAAAATATCTACGAAAACGAACGTAGGAGCATCGGAGTCTTGAAATTTATTTAGTATGAAAATGTGCGTAGTGCGTTTGTTACGGCATCCAGTGAGGCGTATAAATTAGAACAATGTTATTCGACTTAAGGCAGGGGGTAAATCTCCAATGCCTTTAGATTTACATTTTAACTAGTTTACGCATATTAATTCTATTATACATAATCAAATAAAGCTAAAATCTATGGGACATCTTTGATGGCAAATAATTCCCATTAAATATTCCTTATTATACTGAGTAGAACAACGTAATGATGACGATTACGATACGAAAAGTTGATGGTGAAGTGCACCCAAGAAAAAAAGAGTCTGAAAATAGAAACATGTATGTAAGTGAAGTTGGTATACGGGGTTTAATAAGCTCTTTATCACATAAGAGAATTAATTCTGCAAATATCAATGATTTGAATCGCATATTATAAACTTTACAGCAACATAAAATTTGAATTTTCATTATTTCATCATATAACGAAATATGTTTAAGGGATTACACATTACCAGTTTAAAAAAAAGATCACCCTCATAGTAAACAAGCGGTATTAGATGGCTTCCATAAAACATTTCATCTAGAATGCAGGTTTTAACTGAACCCTTCTGAAACGTGCAGTTATTCCATGTTTGCATAATGAATAAGCGCCGAAGCTTGTTCCAGAAAACTAACTCGCATACACTGGCACACGTATTATGCAAGCATAAACAATATGCTCAACTTTCATAATATTTCACAAGTAATGTACCTACTGCGAAAGTTTCAAAATTAACAACGTATGCAGACATATTTTTAGTGACACACCTGAAGCTTATCGTTTAGGATTACAAATTTCCAATAATAAGAAAAATTTTCAATATTATTTTATTTCTTTTCATTCACTCATTCAATAGCTAATTCAAATAATAATGAAGCGTTCATTAATTTGATGTGTCTTGGTGGAGTTCCAAATCTGCCAACCCCTTGGCTTTGACCAACTTACAAGCAATTACTTTCCCTTTCCAGAAGTAACAAAATTTTAGTTATCAGTGCTGCTACCCCTCATCGTTATATCTTTACGTTTCATTACTGAAATCCCCTACGACTACATAATAATTTTACGTCGGCAATTAATCCGTAATTTTTAAGCCCTCGTTCGACCTCCGAACTCGTCTCACAGTTTACGGCCTCCGCCAAAACAAGTGGATGGATTTTATATTGTCGTAAAGAGGAACGATCACGCGGTGGAGACCCGTGCAAACTGAAAACAAGTGTCGCGTTCGCGCATAAATTTCTTTATGGTCCACCGTGAACTTTATGACCCGGCTAGAGATTCAAGCAAATTGAACAATCATTCGGAATTTTGTTAATTTCGAACTTCGGATCGGATGCGTAAATATTTTATAGGAGACAGGCACACCGGGGGTGAATAATAAAATATCTCTGATTGATGCAGATCATTTTTTATCAAAAAGTGCAACTCGGCCCAAGGCACAGCAAATTTAATCATCCATTTATAACGAACGTTTATGTGTTGCAACGACTTTGAGATTACAACAATAAAAACCTGAACGTACAACTGTCAACATTTCTCTATTAATCAACGTCCAGGAAAGACTGATTTTCTTGCGCCAGAATACAATAGAAACAGTTCTCGAGTGTGTGTCTTATATTCAGACAAATGTCCGTTTTTATTGCCTATTGTGATGCTCTTATAACACCAAAGCTTTAAAAGCGTTTGTAAAAATTGTAGTATGTAAACAATTGAGATATTATTTAATTTGTTGCTATTTTAAGTTCTTCATCACATAAGTGAATTAATTCTGTAAATTTCAATAAGAGCGTATCGAAAAAGTTCTTCATCACATAAGTGAATTAATTCTGTAAATTTCAATAAGAGCGTATCGAAAAAGTTCTTCATCACATAAGTGAATTAATTCTGTAAATTTCAATAAGAGCGTATCGTCTTTTTCACGTGCATCTGCGTGATATCGTAAAACAATAAAGCTTCAGCAAAATTCACGATCACTCGGTCAATGTCGCCGCCCATATGCAATTCGATAACGGAAGAAGCTTCTAATTTTACAATCGCATTGATAGCTGAATCAAATAATTAGAATCTCATTTTTACGTATTGTTAATACAGTTTATAACTGCTGCTCGTAAAGATATAGGTAGCAATTTACATCAATAAAGCAATCAATAAAGTAATCTTCGCCCATTTGTGTCATCGGATAAACGACAAAAATGAAATCGTGATATTCCATACTTTGTAAACAAATAACAAACTATGTGATTTAATTTGTTAAATGAAAATGAAAATAAATGAATGTTATCAATAGTTAGTTTGCATTACAACACTGAGTGACCTGCATATTCAGAAAAGAAAACGCATTAAACAGAATCAACGCATTTATTTATTTCTTTGAAAGAATACATGTTAATCTACATGATCTTTTGGAATTTTGTTTGTGTAGTCTGAACGTAATAAAGTAATAAAAATCATAAATTAAGGGATGATGAGTATCGGCGTATTTGGATAATACTTTTAGAAAGTGACCTCCATTGAATTAATTATAACCTATTTTTTTTACTTATTGTTAGATATGATTCATGATTACTCTTTTAATTTAATTCCCTAAGTTAATTATAATGGAAATAAATTAATATTATTTATGTAAGAATTATTTTGTGAAGAATTTGAATTTCTATTATTTAAATACTAATGGAAAATGAAAATATAAATGTTTCATAGTTATTTTTTTATTGCTTACGTATCACTAACAGCTAATCTCCGCGGGTTTACTGTTCCATCGTTTATTGCACGTAATAGTAACTTTGCCCAGCTGGAGCGTTTAAATCACGGTCAGTGCTTCTCAAACGTGTTTATTATTTATGGTAGTTATTATTTATCTTTGCCTCTGTAATCACCTGATCAATACGGCAAAAAAGGTGGTTCATACTTTGTTAAAACGGTTTTTAACCGAAACATGAGATTTCTAAAACAGATATATTTTGCAAGGAAAATTATAAAGATTGGAAGTCTCACATTCTGACTTCTCTGAACCCCCTTTCTAAACTTTACCACCCTTTCAACCAAAACTTTTCCAAACCAAATCGAGACGCGAGAGGCGGCTCCTTTGTTAGTAGCGTTTCCAGTTTTAGCCAAAAATTAGCCACAATCGTTCTTCCCGCTCTCTTCGAACTTGGTTTGGATTTTGGCCCTTTTTACCCTCAGACTTACTTATTTTGGGTTTGTTGAATCTTTCTCCTCTCCTTGTTCGACTTATTGTTAAAGATTTTCTAAAAACTGCTTTGAGATTTTAAATAAAATTCCAAAGTTGTAACAAGTAAAATATATATTAAAATAGAATTTTATGAGAACAAAGAAATCTACAACAAATTTTAAAATTAACAGATCGTAATGAAATTCTCCATTAAAACACATAAAACTATAACAAGAACAAATATCAAGAATCAATAATGAGTTAATTACTATAGGTAATACAAAATTTATGACAACAAAAAATATATATTTCGACAAGGAAGAAGAGAGGTATAATTCACATAAAAAAAATGCTTTTAATTAATTAACTTTCCTGACAACAATTACATGGAGCTTACCAGCGACGAATCAAAAAGGATTTTTCACGTATCCGAAATTTTTGGGGAAGCACTCTAAAGTTAGATTTGCGAGACTTGTTTCGATTATGACGAATTTAATTTAAGTAACACACTATAACTGCACAGGAAAAGCTTCTGCTTTTCCTGACCGAAACCAATAACAAACTTTTGGAAAATTTATAACAAAAAAATCAAAACCCGAATTTAGAAAAAATTTAATTAAACCAAAATTCCGACGAGAGATTTAACGTAAACCAAACATAAGGAAACCGGGAACTGCCTTATCTCCCTCGCTTAAGCTACTTAAAGGCTCGTCACCTCCTGGAAAAGTGAGGAGGGAAATTTTGCAAGTCCAGCAAGAATTTTAATTCAGACGGCCCAAATAGTAACTCCCAAGCGAAATTTTTCACGTTACAAGAGGGCGTAAACGTCTCGTTTTTACCAACTTTTACCAACGTCGTTTGTTCAAGGGCAGAGACGCACAGTGGTGTGACTTCCTATTGCTGAGTCAATAAGAAAAGAAAACTTTATCTCAGTAACCTGATGTCAGTATTGATTTGAAAACGCATCCGAAGCTCGTAAGAGCGATATGAACATCCGGTTTCTTTCTAGGAACAAGCAGAGCTGATAATGAAATGATTAAAATAAAATTTTTAAAAAATTTTCTAAAGCATTTTTCCGGGTCCTTACACCTTATGTATATTGCTGTGATTTACGTTAGGGTTAATAAATAAAAATTGAAAACGTTGGAAAACAACTTATCAAAATTTTTATTGTAAATAAACAAGAAACGCTTTATTGTTATTTAGGAGTAGAAAGCTCCAAACACATTTTAGTTAGTTAAAAATAAAATCAAAATGAACAGTATCAAGAACGATGGTGTAGAAATAAGTTTAGCAGATGATGATATCCAGTAGGTGAACGAGAGCTTGCTACAGGCGGCTTGGATATAATTCTGCCAGATAATGCAGAAGTACCACAAGAGACCAAGTATACCATTGACTGCAAGACACTGATCAATCCAAGAGTAGAAATCCGGTAGGAAGAGAAAGCCGGTATATTTAGATGAAGGACGAAGGTTCGACTTAATGCATCAAAAATCGCATTCAGGTAGACTACGACGAGCTTCTGCGACAGCACCTAAAAAAGAGAAAACGAATGAAAATGGAATCAAGTACGGAAAGTGTATTAATTTAATTTGAAAGTTTGATTTAATTTATTAGAAAATTGAATTTTGATTTAATTTGTTTGAAAATTTGAATTTAATTTGCTTGAGAACTAATTTTTATTTGAAAAATTTAATTGGCTTTGGAAATTATAAAGTCAACAGTGAGGGTAGGATGTTAATTTATGAATAAACGCAACGATTCGAAACGTTTTCAATACGTTTTCAAACGTTTTAAGTTTTTTATAAAATAATAATAATAATAATAAAAATGCCTTTATTTCAGTTGGCGGAGTTCAGCTATATGCCTGTTCGACCACTCAACCAACAACATATAATTGAATTACATTAACTTGGAATGAATGCATGCGTAAATTATATACTACAAATCATAAATAACAAGAAAATAAAAGAAAACAAAATGAAAGAATAATAATAAGGAACATAATATAGGTGTTATGAAAAAGAAAAAGAAAATGTACGATCACTGCACAGAGAGGAGTTGAAATTTATATTT
The DNA here is from genome assembly GCA_039766575.1 of Serrognathus titanus. NCBI lineage: Eukaryota > Metazoa > Arthropoda > Insecta > Coleoptera > Lucanidae > Serrognathus > Serrognathus titanus. The sequence continues at coordinate 7,643,014 of CM077911.1, forward strand.
TATTTTGAAATTACGGAATAGTTCCAATCTTAGTTCACGAGGCATTTAGCCATTATGTTTCGTAAAGTTTAGGTGTTACATGGTCATATTTTCTCAGCCCATAGATGAATCGAAGGCATGAATTTTGCGTTTTTTGGATTCTGAACCGTGTTTCAAGATCAATGGACGGACCATAAACAGTATCACAGTAATTAAATCTGGATAAAATTAAAGAATCGCATAAATGTACTTTTAAATGAATTGGAAGAAACTGTCTATTCATATATAAGTGTTTTAAGATTTTTGAACTAAATTACTTATATATGAAGTAAATCTCAAGTTATAATCCAAGAGAATTCCCAAATTTTTTACAGCATTACTAAAAGAGAGTTTAACATAATTAAAAAATATACTCATACTGTTTATGGCCCTTAGGCGATCTTTAGAATTGCCACAAATTATAACGGAAGATTTCTGAGAGTTAATCTATAAACAGAGAGCATTAGAAATTTGTGTTGAGAGCCTTACATCCTCATTCCCCAAATCAGAAGCTAAATTTAAATCAGAGAAATTAAAATTATAATACAGCTGCGTATCACCAGCATAGAAATGGTTTATACACGAATTTAATATATTGTGAAAATCTGATGTATACAGAGAGAATAAAAGGGTCCTAAAATGGAGCCTTATGGTGCACCAGATTTAATTCGGCGAAATGATGATATGAGTCCATTAACACAGATAGCCTGCGTTCTGTTGTTAAGATATGTAGATATGAATCGAACAGCGAGGTCGTCAAAGCCAAAATAATGTAGTTTTGCACATAATCATTTATGGTTGATAGTGTCGAAAGCTTTGGAGTAATCAATTAAGACTAATACAGTCAGATGACCTGAATTAGTAGCCCTCAGCCATCCGTTATCTTTAAAAGAGCAGTGCTTGTACTATGTCCAGACCTCAAAAAATAAAACAATTTAAATTAGATTTAATAGGCTATTTAAACTTTAGTAATTTAGTCTGAATTGAGCGCAAGTCCGTCAGTGCTAGATTATTTAAACAAACAATTTATCCCGATTTTAAGCAATAATTTTAATACAAAGAGAAAGCATACGAACAAAAGAAATTGACTTTCCACATAAACGAGGATAATGCTTGTGTCAACCAACAGAGGGAGTAATTTCTAGACGTGCAAACGCAAGAAATTGCTTCGACGTTCGACAGAAATCAATGGTCTTCAAAAAACTAAATAAATGAACAAAAAAACGCGAGAAAATAATTATGCAAAAGAAAAATTGGTAAACTAAAGAACCCAAGCTCTAGAGAAACGAGTAATAAACTAAATCAAAACTCAAATACAAACACACGCAGGAAAAATAAATAAAAAAGAAAGTTTGAAGAAACAAATAATATGCAACAATATTATTGGCTAAGCCAACAGCATTGTGTCATAAATTCACTTGTTTCCTTATGTATTAATAGTCGTTATAGCTTATTCAATTACACACTATATAATACTCTTACTATTTATTACGATTTGTAAACAATAAACATTTTTAAATCTGTGTAATATAATTGATGGGTAATTTAATCAAAAATTATTAATGGTACCCGAAAAGAATGTCAGAAAAAATATTTTTAATCTGTAACAAAAAACTTAGGGGAACATCAATCATATTTCAGAGCCGGGGCGAAAAATAAGAACGCCAGAAAGAAAATTAGTTTTCACACCTACACTTTTACTATCAATGCGAGGGAATAAAAACGTAAAAATTATTTTTGCATCGGAAGTTAAATCGCAAGGATTGGATTCTGACTGTGGAGCATTCATCAGGAGTGAAAATGAAATTATGTCGCGAATAAATTTTACAGACGGGAATAATCTTAGTCGATTTTGAGATAGACAGTTTGAAAAATGGATTGAACATCCTCAATTTAATAAGGATTTTCTTCGCCTTGATATAACTTCTTATGAGGCGCGCTCACGGCAAAGCGCGGAATTTATTTTATAAATTCACGTTTTACGTTTAAATACAGCCTCGCGTTTGATACGGTTACTTCTTATTTATTCCTAGCAGTTCCAAAACAAAAATTCCGGACGGATGATTCTCATTTATATTCATTCTTCGCATCGCTTTGCGTTTGTTTTCATAGAACTAGTAAAAACTGAAGTACCGCCCGCGTCTGAACTATGCTGCGCTCCGAGTCCTTCGCCTCTCACCATGTAAATAAAATTTGGAATGTAGGGAATGATGGAATAGTATTATCTATCATATTACATTGACGCATAACATCAATATTCGATATTCGTTCCAACGGTACGTTTGTCAATTTTCTTACACAAGAAAACTTACTCCTCGAGCTTCCTTTATATCTACATAAAAGATAGATACTACAGTAAAACCTAAAAGTATAATCAATTACTTAATAATAGGATTAACTAAAAAGAATTCTAATAGAATCTTCCGACAATTAGAAAGCTTAAAGTTATTTGCTGATATCAGAATTGATTTATAAAAAAAAATTGTTAATTTTAAGCCTTATCCTCTTGTGTTCCGAGTTATTTTAAATAAATTAAAGCTGTCGTCGGCTTGTCTGATAAAAACGTAACTATTAAAAGAAAACCCGCAGCTATACATCTTCCGTCTGGAGTGACAAACACGAATATAATTTTCACTGTTTTCTTCCACCAGAATCTTCCTAACATGACCCCCTCGTTCCTAATAGATCATTTTTTTACACTTATGCGCGTGTTTTGCGAACCATTTCTTATCGAGTGGGTCGCCAATTTTCCATTCTCTCCGCATATTTCATCCTTAATTGCGGAAGTAGTTTAGTTTCTGGTAAATATATGTATTATATGAGCTCCTGCGTAAATAACATATATCTATTTCACAAGCTGAACAAATATAATCAGTTCTGAACGACCGCAATAAAATTACTAGATTGATGATAATTTAATTGCATTTCTTGAAGCTATAAAGACTCATTCTCATTTTACATTGTGTTCCTATAATTTTTTTACAGTCAGTTTGCTTCAATAGCCCACGCTTTATTGGTTTTTCTCTGCTTGTATAAGAGCATCGGTGTTCTAAGTTTCGAGCACTTCTGTAGCCAGTTGTGCTGATGTAATGCGACAGGAGAGGCCCTAACTGTATCAACCCTCACAATAGATATCGCATTGCATTTTCTCGCAAACACTTCTTTTTCAATAAGCACACGAACTTGCAAAACTTGAAACAGCATGAGAATAGGACTTCTTATCAAAATGAGGACGCTTATATCTACAATAAAGAGAAGAATGAAAGCACAATGGATGAAATATGATTGAAATTTTATCTCGCACTGCTCCAGGCAGTACGGATCGTATTGTTCCTGCGAAATATTAAAATAGTTTGCCGACTAAGGAAAAAAATAATAATAAGTTTAAAACTTTCTGTCGCGTGGTTTATTCCATCTGGCGGCAAATATATCATATATTTGGTGGAATTCGTAACATAAAAATATACCTATTGCAAAATAATTTACATGAATTCCATTCACAATAACCAACAAATTAGTCCAATTATTTTCACGGTAGTTACAATAAATTTTGAATCGTCGTTAATCACCGAACACGAGCGCACTTCAATCGTCACCGCTTTTAAATCGTTTTTAAATTGCACGCGATTTACCTGAAAATTTGCGTAATTAAACAACAAAATATTAATTCAGACGTTGCTGACGTGAAATTCACTCTCTGACAGAACAAATAACATTAGCATTACTGAACGTTTCGGGGGAAGTGTAAGCCCTATTTATTTAATGAAAGATTTGCATCGGAGTCGGGGCGTTGTCAAAATTAGCGGAAAATGGTGTTTATTTAAACGAAATTGCCCTTGTGCTAATAAATGACGACAGGAAAATCATAAAAGGTTCCGGGCGTACACTCTCATTTCATTTCGTCGCATCGCCCTAAATCCTTTCGCAATTGCCACCACATACTTTTTAAAAGTTTGAAACTTCACGGCGAGCTTTGATTGATTTGGAAAAAAAAACAACTTTATTAATATTCATTTTTACATTCGTTTTCAACGGCATATTAAACAGAAGGTATTTTAATATGTAAATATGACTCTCTGTTTTTAAACGATGAGGGCAAATGTAAAATAATCGGTTTTCCAATAATATTTTCAAATTGAATACTTTGTAACGTGATCAAAACGGATTTGTGAAATTTAATTCGAAATGAAAATAAACGTTCGCTTAATCATATTCAAAAGTCGTTATATTTTATATCACGTTAATTACGAAATCATAATGATTACAAATCATCACGTTAGTTAAGATCTACACACATAAACATTTTTGGGATAAATTGTTATTTTACTAATCGGTGTTACTATATGGTTAAAATTTTATCTGAAAAGTTGTAATACTTAACAAATTTAACGTTATTGATATATTTTCCCGATTAAAATGCGTCTAAAGATAACAATTCTTATTTAAGACCGTAATCCATAATTCGTTAATTTGCTACGATTGCAAAATTCACTGCATTTATTTCTAGTATTTCGGATCACCCTGCATTGTTCGGGAATCCAAAAAGCCGTTGTGCCTGTACATATATTTCATCAGGTTTCAAAATATTACACAAGTAAACAAAAGCCTTTACCTACGCTTTACGGTTCACTCCCCATGCGTAATTCGACTGTCTTTTTTTAACAACCCCTTTCTATAGTTTGTTCGCCAGGCCCAATCGAATCTTGCAAGAACAAGTTAGTAATTTGTCAACCATGTAAGGGTGCATTACGTTGTATTCTTTTTGACGCGTAGCCAGTGTGACATCTTTTTCAAAATGTGTTCTTTGTGAGGAAGTTGAATGGATTGTTGTGTACTCCGTATTTTGAACGCACTCTACGTGATTTAAAAGCTGTTTGATACGTTTTTCGAAACTTAATTTCGACCAATAAATCAGGTAATTATTTGCTACATAGGCTTTCGTCTTACCCCCTTATCTATTTTACCTTCCTGTACTGATATTTGGGGCCAACCCTAGTTGGAATATCGTAAGGACGCTTTAGAAGACGAATGTTGCATCGCCGCAATCTTTCCTCTCCATTCGGATTTGAACTCGTCCACCAGTAGTGGACAACGTCTACGGAAGAGGCCGCCTTGAACGATGACATGAGCTATTCTCCGTCGTACTTCGGCACTCGTTGAATACCGTCGTTGGTCTAACAGCTGATGGGAAATCTCATTGGACGATTTAAATCGGCTTGGCTTTGTTTATTATTGTTTTAAGCGTTATGGTTGAGTTAAATTTAAATTAAGCAACCTTGTGTTGCGCATTTTTAACTGATTAACCTTCGAGATTTATTTTTATCCTCGTAAACGAAAGATGGATCCGTGCTACGGGCCTAATTATTATTTAACTTGCTAATACGTTTTTCATTTGTTTAAGTTACAACCGGTAGTGGACAACGCCAACGGGAGAGTCCAACTTGAAAAGTGACGTGACCTATAGACATCACATCCTCCGTCGTACTTCGACACCCGTTGGATACCGTCGTTGGTCTAACAACTGATGTGAAATGGGAGTGGACGATTTAAGATCGGCTTTGCTTTGTTTATTGTTATTTTAAACGTTATGGTTGCGTTAAATTTAACTTAAGTAACCTTTTGTTACGCGTTCTTAACTGATTAACCTACGAGATTTATTTTTGTCTTTGTAAACGAAAGATGGATCCGTGCTACGCACCTAATTATTGTTTAACTTGCTAATACATTATTCATTTGTTTAAGTTTCAACTCTATTGGGGTCTTGTGTTTATCTTATCATTAACGTTGCACAAATAAAGACAAGTGTGCAGAACTGGTGACTTTTATTTTATTTAGATTTAAATTCTGCCCTTTCATTTTGGAGTTACGCATAACTTCTACCTATCTCCAAGAGTCCAAGAGTAGTTGGCGTTTCTTGGAGTAATGGATCATATTAATATCCTCAAAATCGTACAGTAATAGGTTACTTTATATCATAGCAACCATTACTGAATAACAACGTATTAATTATTATAATTTTTTACTTCAGTCAACATCAATTGTGATAATTATTAATGTGATGGTGACTAATTATTAACTATTAAACATTATTAAAATCAAATTTCGTATGAAATCTAGTATTCTCTAAAGTGTCCTCTAATTTCGTATTGCCCTTTGTATTACTCACTCGCTACGCTCGCTCGTATTCAAACAAGCCATTCTCGTTTATTAAAACTTCACTTTTCTAAACTTCTTGCGCAATATACTATTTATTCGATATAAATTTATTTTATTTTCCATAATATAATATCACGAGCAGAAAGTGTACCAAACTCATCCAGAGATAACTGTGATATTTGCAAATGTTAATAATTAATTTATCCTTGTTTTACCACCGTGCCGAAAACTCGTTCTGAGGAAAAATATGTTAAGCGATACACTAAAGAAGATATACAAAAAGCTCTTAAAATATTTAAAAATGGAATGCCAAGAAAAACTGCATCCAAAAGGCTCGGTGTTCCAAGAGGTACAATTCAATTTAGAATGAGTGCAGCGTTTGTAAAATCAAGACCTGGGCGCCAACCATTTTAACTGAATTTGAAGAAGCAACACCAGTAGAATGGGTCATCACAAACATTCGGAAAGAATTTCCAGGGCGGAAAGAAGACGTTATAGCTAAAAATTTTTAAAGGCTAACCCGCGACCTAATTCATTTCGCGCTAACAGACGTGGTCAAGACTGGTATAAGCTTTTCCTCAAACGTCATCCAAAAATAGCAATGAGAACAGCTGAAGCTGTAACAGCTGAAAGTGCACCGACATAAGATCATCCGTGCCTCCTTCCTGGGGTATTGGTTTATTGACGAATAAGGAATTATGTCACCAATATAGTAATAACATGTTTTATCCACACCTTCTAAAGGAAAAAGTGTAATTTCGAGTAAATTTTAATAAAGGAAAAAGTGTAATTTCGAGTAAATTTTTTTGTAGACGGTCAAAAGTCACAACTTAATGAAACTTACAAGGAGTTCTGAATAATAATGCTACACGGCGGACGTGTCAGCCTTTAGACCAATGAAAAATGCTTGGAGGAAAGTTGTTTTGGATTAGAAGCAGTAAAATTTAACCAAAGTAGATTTTGAAGCTATATTAACTCTGGTGTTAGAAAAACATATTGACAAAAAGATAATAATTAGTGGTTTTAAAACTTGTGGTTTGTGTCCTTGGAATTCAGACGCTATTAATTACTCAAAATGTCTTGGACAGAATACCAAATTGCAAAACTCTGCGCCAGAGCCCAAGCACTACACCGTCCCTCACACAATTAGAAAAGTTAATACGACCGGGTGTTCTTTTGAATTGAAGTAAACATCACATATGGCAGACTGATATTTTAATAGTTTGTTAAAAGTTTATCAGGTTCTGAAAGGTTAGAAAGGCAACGAATACATTCCGGTTATTTAACAAGAAAAAATGACTCTAAAGTTACTCAGGAACGTTCTAGTTTACTAATTGACGATGATCGGGTGCCAATTACTTTTGATGTTTGGTGGAAGAAGATGTTTTTCAAGGCAATAATCAAATAACTACACAGCCATTCTAATCTATCCTAGTTTAAAACATTTCAGTCAACTCATCAACGACCGTCAGTCTCCTCAAGTATTAGACATTTCAATAACTTTTCCTAATCGCAATAATTTAGATAGTACCGAAGATCAGGTTTGTGAGAAAATATTCAGTGACCAAGAGACACTGTCCATAAAACTATCAGAAACTGACCAAATTATAGAACAAACAAACAATGTATTTGTCATGCAACAAACGATATCAAAGACTGGGCCAAAACTCCTGTAAGAAAAGGGAAACCAGTTAACAACAAGCCTATAATATATGTTTTGACTAGTGAAGAGTGGCTGAAACAAAAAAAAGAAGGTCTGCCACGATCTTGGGCTTGAGGTTGAAATGCGCCATGATCCCGGAGTTGTTGGACTGTTAATTGAAAAGTATGCCTATTAGGTAAAATACAATTAGGGAAACGAACCGCATACAGACTTCGTGCTTCTGTTGTCAAGTTGATCCCATTCTTGCTGAAGCGCTATTGATAATTCTTCTAGGGTAGATGGGGCGGGGACGCGAGCTCTAATATTCCTTCCTAACAAGTCCCATACATGTTCGATGGGATTCATGTCGGGACTTTTCCGGGCCACTGCATTTGGTTAACACCAACAGCGTCAAGAAATTTATTAACAACTCTGGCGACATGTGACCGTGCATTGTCGTGCATCAACATAAAATTGCCGCCAATAAAAGGGGGCAAAAGATATCACATGATCTTGAAGAACATTTTCAATGTACCTCTGAGCGTTAATAACTCCCCTATTTATTACAACAAGGTCTGTATGTGCGTTCGTAGAAAACCGCCCCACACCATAATCGAACCTCCGTTGAAAGATAATCTGGAAACAATATTACATTGAGAATACCGTTCGCCGGTCCTTCTCCACACTCTTCCACGACCATCTGGCGCTTGTAGGCAGAAGCGGGACTCATCAGTGAAGAGTACTTCACTCTGCCCCATATTCCAATGAACATGCTCACGAGCAAATGCAAGTCTGCTTATTCTATGCTGCGTGTTAAGCTCTGGGCCATGTAAAGGTCTTCTTGCCATTAAATTAGCTTCATTAAATCGTCTTCTGATCCTTACTTACATGCACATCTCGAATGTGCAAGGTGATTTCTGACTTGAACAGCAGTCAAATTCCTGTTGCAAAGAATCGTTAGGGTAAGAAAATGGTCATCTCTAGCGCTTGTATATCTTTAACGACCTGTTCCAGGGCATCGATTGTAAGAATCAGTTTCCAAGAATCGCCTCCACGTTCTGGAGACACATGATTGAGAAGTTCCAAGAACTTGTGCAACGTAACGTTGAGACCGACCATCCTGAATCAAAGCAATTATTCTTGCTGCATCCACTGCATTAATAGCCATGAAAACAACTTATTAATGACAATATGTAAACAAATCATTAAATTAAGTCTTTAGGAAACGTTTGGAAAACAAAAAATTAACTGCAACAGAATATTGACAATGGCGTAGATACTTTCAATAATTTATTTAAACAAGAGAATTTAGTTACCATGATGATCATAGCGCTCCCGATTATTGAAAATATCCTATTCACCGATGAGCAGAAAAAAAAAATGGACAAAGTGTCCTCAGATAATTTATTTTAAAAAATAGTGAGTCGCTTTTTGTGCCGGTGAGGGTATTTGTGAAAAGAGCTAATGATCCCTTTTCACTTTATATTATTTTTTTTTTCTTATGATTTAAATAAAATAAGTTTTAGGTCTTATTTTAAGTTTCCGATGATTGCTTGCGGAAAATATGTTCCGCGGGCCGTTATGCCCTAACGGAATTGGAATTTAAGCGCCGAAATATGGAACGGCGAGTCAATAACTCGTGCTCGAGAGTAAATCGCAGCATGAGAAGTGCATTTGCAACAAATCAAATCACCCCGGAGAAATAAAAAGTAAACGGAATACTAGTGTGCTCCGAAGATATCTGCATTGTAACATTTTATTTCATGCTCGTAGGAATACGGTGTGAGAGATATTGGCCATAAAACGTTTATGGCGAGAGAATAACGAGATGACATATTTGTGATGATGTTTAAATAGTTTGTAAAACAATTGCAGATATTTGAGCTCGATTGGTGTTGTTATCAAAAGAGTGCTCGCTTTGTTTAATAACATTTCCTTAAATATTTTTTAAGAAAAGACGAGACACAGTTGATAATAAATTATATATTTGCAGCTGCATGTTCCTATGCGATTAATTTTCTGCACGCAAAACTACACATGTCCTTGTTTCATGACCACAAAACACTCGGGCTATTAAATGTGTAATGTACCCACCTATTAATTACCTATTTGTTTTAATTAATTCAATTGCTAATTAGTATTAGAAAATTTAAATGTTGTTATTGTTCGATTAATCTTAAACACATAATTCGCATCCGCTGAGTAACAGTAAATACCACCGCCGAAAGCTAATCTTAAGCACATAATTACATCCGCTGAGTAACGGTAAACACCCCTGAAAAACAGAACAACAACCCGAAGTCCAAGCACCCGGGCGAACCAGCCGAACCTTTCATCTTTACACAAACAAATCAACAATCAGTTTCTACTCCCATATATACACGCTGTAAGATAACACAAGGGTAGTCACAAGTCACTATTCACTAGACACAAGTCACGCGTCACGGTCAACCGCTGTCAATTTTTAGTTAAGTGCAAGTGTAAGGAAAATATTAATAAAATAAAGTAGCAGTTAAGAACACCGTTGTGTATATCTTCCCTTGACCCATTACAAGAAAATTGGTGTCAGAAGTGGGATACTGGCTATTCAGAAGATATTAACAATATCGAAAAGCTAGAAAAATCCAAAAAGAAAATTGTCGGAAGCTGAGGCGTCGAAAAGTAAGTTCCCGATCGAAGTCATCCTCGAAGTGAACCAAGCAAGTACTCAGAGCCTGCCAAAATTGGTCAACACCACATCCGGATACTCTACGATCCTGAAAGCTACATTCGTTCGTCATCCGAATCAACGAACTCCAGGTCCAGGGAAATTCACCGCGCTGAACATGCTACTACTACTAAGTCTGTAAGCTAAAAGAAACTTTCTCTGATTATTTAAACTTTTAAACCTTCTATTTTTATAAATTCGCTTATTCTTTTTTCCCAAATCTCTAAATCTTATTTCGCATGTCTCTGTATCCTAATTTAGAAGCAATGCCTAATATCAATACACCCGATTCTGGTAACACAAGATCTCAATCGTATATCTCATTAGAATTAGCAGAAAAAATGCTGTTTCAATATGACGGCAATAAATCACGGTTGTATGAATTTATAGATAATTGTTCCAAAGCGATTGACCTTGTGAAACCAGAATTTAAACAAATATTGCTTAATATTATTGAAACAAAACTAACTGGTAATGCCCGTGTCTTAGTCAGAAATCGAACTTTTGAAGATTGGCAAACACTAAAATCACATTTATTAGAAGCATATTCCGAAAAAAGAACCACTGGGCAATGGCAGTTAGAATTGAACGCGTGTAAACAGAATCACAATGAAAATGTAATGTCTTTCGCGTCGAGAGTAGAGAATTGTTTTGTCAAGTTATTAAACACATTAGATGAATCTCTGTCTAAAGAATCACGTTCTACCTGCGTCAAGTTATTTAAAAACCAAGCGCTTAGTGTATTTTTGTCCGGATTAAATAAGGATTTATCCATTTTAGTAAAATCGCAAAGACCCGATACGCTAGAAGACGCAATCTCTACAGCAATTATAGAAGAACAAGAACTCAAAGCTAAAATTGAAATTGCAGACAAATTTCAAACACGTTTTTGCACAATCTGTAAACGTTCAGGTCACAGTAACGCGACTTGCAGACAAAATTCAAATAATTCCAAATTCAATCAATCGTCGAGATCTCCTAATAATCCCAATAATTACAATAACGTTCGATATATGAACAGAAATAGTTCAACCAATCAAGATAAAAAAGAGGTAAAAATCTGTAATTATTGCAAAAATTTAGGACATCTCATTAGTGAATGTAGAAAGAGACAATTCAATAATAATAAGAGACAAAATAACACACATACTAACGCTATGACTCCTTCCACATCCTCCCAACCGCCTTTAAACTTCAACGGCGCTCGGACTTCAGCGGCCAGTCCGAGGCGCGCCACATTCATACAGGCCGAATTTCAATCTTAAGTATACAAGGGGTAAGCTCATATCTGTCTCTCGATATTCCACAATTAAAAATTCTCCCTAGATTCTTACTGGATACAGGTGCCAATATTTCAATTATAAAATTATCCGCCCTGCATCCAGATACTCTCTGTTTCGAGGACAAACCTGTAATCCTCAAAGGAATAGATACTCGAGAGGATGATCCCGTAAAAACTATATGTTATTGCTATTTTGAGATTCCTATCTTAAATCAAGAACATTGTTTTCACGTCGTTCCTGATAGCTTTCCTATAAATTTCGACGGAATCATAGGTAACGATTTTTTAAAAATTTGCAAAGCCAAAATAGATTATGCCTCTAACCAATTATTCCTAAAAGACTGTCCGGTCCAACTCCACGATATCAGGGAATCAGACCCTAATCCTACTAATTCAGGCCCCGAAGGAAATCATTTTACCGTCAACTCTAAATCAGATTCAACGTACGATTCAAAATCAGACGATATTCCCAAATATGAACAGATGTCACCTTCGACCTTCGACTCAATTCCTTCTACATCCAAATCTACTCCGGAAAGTTCATATCCAGAAATTAATACGGAATGTTTGCTACAACCTCGTTGTGAAACCATTGTTAAAGTAAAAGTCCTAAATGCCAAACCAGGTTCTCTTGGAATAATCCCCAAAACACAAATTTTAAACGGCGTATACCTTTGCGAAAGCTTAGTAAGAGTTGGAGACGATGAATCAGCACTGAGTTCAATATTAAATACATCTGACAAATGCGTGCGAATCAACCAATTAGCCTTAAATCTAGAATACGATTATGAAACTACCACTAATCAAGTTAACGTTACCACAATCAACACTCGCCAAAATCACGAGGCAAATCGATTAAAAACAATTAATGCGGCAGTACGTACTGATCACCTTAACGAAGAAGAAAAACAATCACTTCTGAAAATTTGTTATGAATTCAATCATATTTTTTATCTCGATGGCGACCATTTATCGTATACGGATGCTGTAATGCACGAGATTCCGACTACCTCGAATGTACCTGTCAATGTCAAGACGTACAGGTATCCACAAGTACATAAAGAAGAAGTGGACAAACAAATAGGAAAAATGCTAGAAGAAGAAATTATCACTCCGTCAACCTCTCCTTGGAATTCACCTGTTTGGGTTGTTCCAAAGAAAACAGGCGCGAATGGCGAAAAGAAATGGAGATTGGTGATAGATTACAGGAAACTCAACGACATCAGCATTGGAGACTCATACCCGTTACCCAACATCACCGACATTCTGGATCAATTAGGTCACTCGAAGTATTTTACAACTCTAGACCTTACATCAGGATTCCATCAGATTAAGATGCACCCAAAGGATGCTGCAAAGACAGGATTTTCCGTACCGTCGGGTCACTATGAGTTTAAAAGAATGCCTTTCGGCTTGAAAAACTCACCTGCAACATTCCAACGGCTGATGAATACCGTTTTAGCAGGGATTCAAAATTATCGCTGCTTTGTATATCTAGACGATATAGTTATCCATGCAGGAGACTTAGAAATTCATAATCAGCGACTAAGGGAAGTATTCGGTAGATTGTGTAATTATAACCTTAAGATACAACCTGAGAAATGTGAATTTCTTCGTAAGGAGGTAATGTACTTGGGACACTTAATTACTGAAGAAGGTGTGAAACCAGATCCAGGGAAGGTAAAAGCGATTATAAATTATCCACCCATCACTAATGAAAAGGACATACGATCATTTCTAGGATTAGCAGGATACTATAGACGCTTCATACCCAAGTTTAGTGAATTATCACAGCCTCTCACAAAACTACTAAAGAAAAATGAACAATTTAATTGGACCAGCTTACAACAGAGTGCGTTCGAAAGCCTGAAAGAAGTCCTTAGTAGTGAACCACTTTTGATTTACCCAGATTTTTCCAAGGAATTCAACCTTAGTACTGATGCAAGTGAATTTGCAATAGGTACCGTACTATCCCAAGGACAATTAGGAAATGACTCACCTATCGCTTATGCTAGTCGGACACTGAACAAAAGTGAATCTAGGTACAGTACTATAGAACGCGAGCTACTAGCCATAGTGTGGGCAGTAAAACACTTTCGACCGTATATATATGGAAGGAGATTCAAAATTTTTACAGACCATCGCCCTCTTACCTGGTTATTCAATGTAAAGGATCCTAGTTCAAAACTTCTGAGGTGGAGACTTATCCTAGAAGAATACGATTACGAAATCATATATAGACCTGGGAAAAGAAATCAAATTGCCGATGCACTGAGTAGAATAAAGATAGAATCGGGCCCCACCGTAAATGTAGTCTCACCGGTAGATAATGCCTACGCTACGTTCTTAGAAAAACTAAAAACAACCATCTTCACATATAATAGGATAGAAGAAATAAACAAAGAACTACCTGTCTCGAGCAATAACGTATCTGTGTGTATTTCAGAAGATTTAGAAGACAAAGGAAAAGTTATCACAGATTTAAACTCAAAGTTTCAACATAAGGACCAGTTGCGACGTCTGAATCCGAAAACCGGAAATATTTGTGTAATAACGGAAGGTAAATTACAATTTTTGTACATGGTGCACAAGCAGTTCCATTGGGATAGAGCCGACTACGAAACAGTATTTAACTTACTTGTGAAACTAAAAACCCTACTCATTGAAAATAAAATTTCATCCGTGAGTTTTCCAAGATTAGGAACAAGCTTTGATCGATTGAACTGGAACAAGGTTCGATCAATGCTTAGGTATATCTTTAGAGACACTGAAATACAAATTACAGTGTATCATGATGTTTTGATAAAACCCGCACCAGAAGATGTACAGAATATCTTAAGGGAGAATCATTGTGACCCTACAGCAGGACACACTGGATTTCATAAAACTTATGAAAAAATTAAGCGCACATACAAATGGGAAAACATGAAAAGTGATATCAAAAATTACGTAAAATATTGCAATTCATGTCAACAGAATAAATTATGCCGTAAGAAGAACCGTAAACCCATGGAAATAACCACAACATCCTCTAAACCCTTTGAGCGTATAGCTTTAGATATCGTAGGACCCTTGACACTAACTGAGGAAGGCAATAAGTATATCCTAACCTTGCAGGATGACCTAACCAAGTTCACGCAAGCTTATGCTCTTCCCAATCATGAGGCAATCACCGTGTCTAAGGTATTTGTTCACCGTTTTATTTGCAGCTACGGTATACCTACCTCTCTCCTCACCGACCAAGGCAAAGAATTCACCTCAAACCTATTCCAAGAAGTTGCCAAACTCCTAAAGATCAAAACAATAAACTGCACAGCGTACCATCCACAGAGTAATGGTGCATTGGAAAGGTCTCATGCAACCATTGCTGACTACCTAAAACACTACATAAAGGAAGATCAGAGTGATTGGGATCAGTGGATCGACTTTGCTATGTTTTCTTTTAATACCTCGGTGCATACATCTACAAGATTCAGCCCTTATGAATTGGTATTCGGTGAGAAACCAACTCTCCCATCAACCATCACCGCACCTCCTGAATTCCGATATACATACGACACTTACCTAGACGAGTTACGATTACGATTACAAAAAAGTCAAGCTATAGCTCGTGAACACCTTCAAAATAGTAAACATACTAACAAGGACCACTACGACAAAAGAAGTACAAACGTTGACTTTAAGGAAGGTGATAAAGTATATCTGTTAAATGAACAAAGTATGTTGAACAAATCAAAAAAACTTAGCCCGAATTATTCAGGACCCTTCACAATTACCAAGGTTAACTCACCTGTCAATTATACCATTAAAGTCAAAGGAAAAAACATAAAAGTCCACGCTAACCGATTGAAACGTGCATTTGTTCCAGAATAATACTGTCTGGAATTCATTTAGCTGAGTGTAATGAGTATTTCAATACTACCATCATTAAGCCATCTCCAGGAATATACTACGAAGATATTGGAACTGTCAAGTTTTACGACTCTACTTGGAAACTTATGGTGAATGTAAACCTTACCAATCTTGACAAGAAAATGAAGATGATCGAAGCAACATTCAAGGAAACTAAAGAACTCTGCCAAAGGAATCATATAATTAACTTCTCGACTTGTAATACCTCCGTCTTGGTATTGGATCAAATCATACCATCACTGAGATTAAAAAAGGATACGTTAGAAGGACTCTTGCAACATCATAGAGCTAAACGTGGTATCATCAACGGAGTGGGTATGGTGTTTAAAACGCTTTTTGGAACCTTAGATCAAGAAGATGCTGATTACTACGGTGAAGTGATTGATCGAGTACAAAAGGACGATAAGGAAATTGCAAATTTATTAAGTAACCAAATACAGGTTGTTCAAAGCGCTGTTCATAATTTTAATAATACTCTTACTAATATTGAAACTAATAACAAACTATTTCAGGCGAATTTCAAAAAAATCTCCGACTTTTCAAAAGAAACGTCTGTACAATACTTTAATCTGAATTTAAAACAAACTATCGAAGAACATTTCTCTCTTTTAATACTCTTAACAGAGGAGTTATCCAATGAATATTCCTCTTTAACAGACGCTACGTTATTCGCTAAATCAAACATTATACATCCTTCTATAGTGAGTCCACAACAATACCTTCAAGAATCAATTAAGACAAGCCCTTTCTTACCCACAATGACGAGTTACGCTCTCCCTTTAGAACTACCATTCGTTGCGAAATTATTCGATCTTATTACTATTAAACATTATTTCGTCAAGAATAGTATAATTTTTGTACTCTCCAGCCCTCTGATAACTCAAGTGGAGTACGATTTATTTCAGTTAATATCCCTACCAACAAAAATTAATGCCAGCCAACATATTTTTATCCTCCCAGATTTTAAAATATTAGCTCTAACAAAATCAAAGGCTAATTATGTCCCTTTAACCGATTTAACACATTGCAAACGCATAGACAACACAGAGTACATTTGTCTCCTAAACCACCCTATTACACTCACTCATAGCCAACCTCGGTGTGAGACGGATTTACTCTTCAACCCAAAACACCTACCGAAAACATGTAATGTTAAAGTCATAAATATGCCTCCGGAAACTTGGCATTTGTTAAGTAATCTTAATTCGTGGTTATATGTGATACCAAACGCTATAGACACAACCCTGACCTGTAAAGGAAAAGACCCTACAGACTATAGAATTAGCAACACCGGAATAATTACCATAAATCAAAATTGCAAACTCTACACGACCTCTACAATTTTAATCCCAATAAAAACTGATGATAACTTAACAAGTAAAGTAAACGCCTTTATTCCAAATTTCGATATAATAAATGATTGCTACGAACAGACAAAAGACATCAACCTAACACATGTCGATTTGCATTACCCACACAGTTTCAATTTAGACAGAGACAATCTAAATGTGATTAGCCATAAACTGGAACAGGTAAAACAATCGGCAGACGAAATTAAATCTAGTTATGTTCCGTTAAAAAGTGTATTATCTAACTCTTATTTTGTGTACATATTTTTATCATTATTAAAGGTTTTAGGTTTTTACGTATTATATAGAGTTTATAAGAGATGTAAGAAATTAGTAACCAGACACAATCATGGTAATAACTGCATTACAAATTGTATAACTTTTAATTATTGTAAAAAAAATAAAGAACCTTCACCTCGTGTAAGACGCTCTCCAACTCGAGATTTTGGAATAAAACCAGCAACAAATGAAACCAACGTACAGGTAAATTTAGGTAGTCAAGATGACGAACAAAATTCCGAGGAGATGCCTCTTAGACGAAGTATTAGACTAGCAAAATTAAAGGATTCCTTGTAATATCCTTTAATTTTTTTCTCATAGGGGGGAGGTGTAATGTACCCACCTATTAATTACCTATTTGTTTTAATTAATTCAATTGCTAATTAGTATTAGAAAATTTAAATGTTGTTATTGTTCGATTAATCTTAAACACATAATTCGCATCCGCTGAGTAACAGTAAATACCACCGCCGAAAGCTAATCTTAAGCACATAATTACATCCGCTGAGTAACGGTAAACACCCCTGAAAAACAGAACAACAACCCGAAGTCCAAGCACCCGGGCGAACCAGCCGAACCTTTCATCTTTACACAAACAAATCAACAATCAGTTTCTACTCCCATATATACACGCTGTAAGATAACACAAGGGTAGTCACAAGTCACTATTCACTAGACACAAGTCACGCGTCACGGTCAACCGCTGTCAATTTTTAGTTAAGTGCAAGTGTAAGGAAAATATTAATAAAATAAAGTAGCAGTTAAGAACACCGTTGTGTATATCTTCCCTTGACCCATTACAAATGTATGCACTTCCTTACTGCGAAATCAGACATGCCATTCTCACATTTCAACACTACATTAATTAGTTTAATTAACAGATAAACATATAGTAGTGTTTAACCTACAATTTGCGCCAATGTTAAAATAATGGCTCTCCGAAGTAGAAAATACTACATATGTTAATTACTTGTTCGTTTAACACGAAAATATCAAAGAGATACGCGATATGTTAAATGCTTTCGAAATTGTTTGTTTCAGAAATTAAATTGAATGTTGACTAGCTTGAATATACTGCATAGTGTATGAGTAACTAATAAGTGAATCAAAATCAGAAAATTGCCCTTAATTTATACGTCTAGACTGGATGCCATAAAGTAAAGGAAAAAGAAGGAAATGAAGTGTCTTGTTGATCACAGACACTTTTCTTTATTTTTCGTAATCGGTTTCGCTTTTGTAGTCACCCTGTTTTTTCTTTTAAGTTAGGATCACAAGATTCTAAAAATAACACTTGCTACAACAATCCTCGGTAAAATTTTTCGCATTCTTTTTTTGTTCTTTAAATGTTCGATCAAGTATTACTTCCTTACGACGCCATTAAATAGAACAATTTAAAGCCTACACGCAAGGCATGTGCGGACGGGGAAAAAAAAGGACGATAAATGACAGGAAGCGAGGAGAGTCGGAAGGAAACAAGTGACTATCTGTCCGTTCCCGGCAGCCACTTAGCGGAGCCACCGTCTCGTTTACTCCATTCGAAGTTGAGTATGTTGTCTCACGGTCTATTACGGCCGTACTCACGCGGACAGCGGATTTCGGCCGTAATGAATCATAGAAGGTCGGTCGGACCAATCTACAAGTACCCCGGAGCCGGCCAACGTCAGTTCCCTCCAGACCTTACTGTATTGCCAGGTCCTTATTTCAAATGACAATGATTTATGCGGACGAGCCTCCTGACTCCGACATAATTAAATTCTTTATTTTTAGCCCCTGAAACTCCAAAATATAAAATCGAATTCTAATAGTGAATGAAAACCTTCAACCGGGAAAATATACCACATTAATATTTTGAGAATACGTAACTCATAAAATCCTAAATCATGAAGCATAATAAATTAAGGACTTCTTATTAAGCTTAAAGTTTCACGTCATTATTTCATCGCGATATCGACGTGGAATGGTGTCCTACCCCCCGCGTCGACGTCGTTCCGATGCTAAAATAAAGTTCGGAGTACTAAAATAGATTCTATGTTCTGAATAGTTCTGTGTGAAAAGGAGTGCATATTTAACGCGTTGCTGCCGTGGACGCACGGCGCCAATATCTGGAGCATTGCCCGTCGTAAATACCGAGCAAATTCGAATTCGCGATAGAGAGGAACCCCTCCTCGGTGCGCATTTATATTCGTAACCAACTTGGAACATCCATACCCAGACTTTATTACTCCAAGCTTCGGTTGGTTCCCCATGAAACCCTAATAGAAAATCTCCATTCGCTTCGTGCTCTATGTAACATTAATCTAAGATGATGACATAATATATGTATGTATGTACAGCCCCATATTTGTTTGTTTTCTTAAACACATAAAAATCTGGAGTTCGCTCTTCCCTCGCATCCCTCTGTTTTTGTTGCTGAAATAAACGGAGTTCGTTAACAATTAAAAAGTGTTAATGTTGTCTTCAAATGTGGAATTTTAATTCTTGCGGTAGTAACTTCATATCTTTCAAAGAGTTAATTTTATCCAGGGAAAGAGAGAGACTTAACTTCGTAGTAGTTTGTATCCCTATAGGAATTAGTATTATCCAAAGTGTCAAGCATTTCTACCCTTAAAGGAGTTAGTATTATCCAGGAAATTAAAAAATCTCTACTGTTGGGGCAGGTACTTGTATCTTAACTTATATTTTAACTACTCCAAAGAGAGAAATGCACTCATTTTTCATATTACATGTATGGAAATAATTGAATTCCTTATTGCACAAAAATATTAAGCTTATCTGGAGGAAGTGGAGTAAGGAAGTTTATAAGACCTTGCAAATATTTCCCGGTAAATAAAGCTTGCATTATCAATGGTGTCATTTGTTTTTGTATAACTATTTTTACCCGCTTTTTGTTACTATTGTAATTAATGTGCAAATAAAATTACGGTTCCATTCTAAAGCAAGCATTCACCGCAATTGACAGATATATACTAGTCACAACTTCACAACGTCAATCAATCCCTTCCCTCATATATCAGAATTTACCAATAGACGAAAAGTAGCTAACAAGGGAAGTATCCCAACCCGAAAATTCAAAAAAATTTGAAACTTTGTGAGTTAGTAGTTTACCTTAGGGTAAGCACGGAGCCATTTTTTTTTCGGCCCAAAAACGTTGTAAGCGTGGAAAAGCACCCTTCGAAATTTCTGCGAATAACTCAGTAACCAGCAAAGATAAAAATTAAAACTATATGGCAAAATATTTGTCTTTCAATGCTCTATCACATATGTAAAAATTGCCATCCCTTATAGTTTGAAAATCAAAACTTACCCCCTACCACCCCAATCTGAGAAGTCAAAAAAATAATTCATTGCTCTGGGTGAGTAATGAGCTAAATTTTTTTAACACTCGAAAAGAATTTTTAGGGAATGAAAACACGTCTCATACTTTCTTTGATTTTTAGTTCTTGGATCGGAACCTTCCTGCGCGACTTCATATGTTTCACGATTGCCTAGTTTGATAAGGTTCTAATTAAAAATTAACATCAAAATATTGACATTGAAATTATTTTATTAACAAGAAAATGATTTAAATAATGATAGTACTTGAAGTCTTTTATTCATTTGTGCAGTATCAGGTATCACTCATTTTGCATGTGATTTGTCTTATTTTTTGTAATTAAAATTATCAATAAGTTAATTAATACATTCATTGTTAATCTATAAACGCGTGTTAATTACCCTTAATGTCCTCGCGTTGCCATACGGTAACGTTAATTTCAGGCATCTGTTTTTCAATTTAAAAATTTAGTTCAATAATTTTGGCACATGTGAATTTTCAAATATTTGTATAAAATTGTTACTGTTGTTTTTAAATAACGAAAATATTGCAGTTTGATTTTGTGGATGTTGAAAGAACCAGGGACATTGCGTTTGAGTAAATATAAACTTTCACTTTATTTAACAGTGAGTATTCATAGATAATATATGTTTTGATTTTTGATATTAAAATAAAATCTACTACTTTTAGTTCGAATACATGAGATCATTTTGTTGTACGTTACTGTATGGTAACGTATGGAACGCTAGGATCTCGTTCAACCGCATAAGTTCGCGGAACGTAAAAATTTATATTTTCCTACGCAATAGAATTGGCGTATATAGAAGATATTGATGCTATTTATATAGAACCACCAGAATCTAGTGTATTAACGGACGAAGATTCTGCTGATGAAGATATGGGTGGTTTAGTTGATAATTTATCTGGAGCTCAGTTGCGAGTACCTGTGGAAATACAAATGACGAAAAGTACGTATGTTGAGCCTTTATGTAGAAGATTCTGCTGATGAAGATACGCGTGGTCTAGTGGACAATTTATCTGGAGCTCAGTTGCGCATTCCTGTGGATATGACAAGCAGTACGTATGCGGAGCCTATAGACACAACTGCTGCAAGAAAAACTCAAAACGTACAAAATTTTGAATGAATTCACGGTATTTTTTTTTCATCAACCAAAAGAATTTTCAATACCTGATTATTCTAACTATACAAACCTTTCACCTGCACAATTATTCGAAAAATTTTTAGATGATCTGATAAAATTTCTTATAGAAGAAACAACACGATATGCCCTTTTCAAAAATATTCCAGATCCTCGTGTGTCTATAGAAGAAAAGAGATGTTTTCTGGCAATTTTAGTTTTGAGTGGATATGTAACATTACCTGGAACACGTTATTACTGGGAATCAGAAGGTGACATGAGGAATAATTTGATCTGTAATTCTATGAGACGTGATAGGTTTTTCCAAATTATTACATTGCGCTGATAATAGTAAACCCGATGTGAATGACAAAATGTGGAAGTTGAGACCTTTCATGGAAAGAATGAAAACTAAATTTCTAGATCATTATCAGCACGAGCAGCAAATGAATTACGATGATTATAGCAGTTCATAAGAGGAAAACCTATCCGTTTTGGATATAAAATGGTGTATAAATAGTAAATCTGGATATTTAGTAAATTGTGAAATTTATCAAGGAAAGAGCAGTAAGAGACCGAATAATTTAGAGCAAGAATTTGGAAAGGCAACAGCGCCGTTTATAGTTATGTTGAAAGATTTACCTGTGGAGAAAAAGAAATTACCTTACGAATTTTATTTTGATAATTTATTTACGGGAATAAATCTTTTGCAGTACCTAAGGGATGAAGGATACCTTGCAACTGGTACCATTCGAGAAAATCGAGTTCCAAAAAGTTGCCCACTGTCTAATGTCAAAAGTTTTAAGAAGAATATTAGAGGATCATACGAATCAATAATAGAAAAAAAAAACAGCAATTATTTTCACCCGATGGATGTGAATAGTGTTGTGACGGTGGCTTCGACTTGCTTTGGTGTTAAACCCATTACTTATGTGAAACGTTACAGTCATGCTGACCATAAAAGTGTTAATATTTCTCGTCCACATCTAATAGGGCAATATAATTCTAACATGGGGGGCACAGATCATATGGACGAAAATTTAGCTAGGTATCAAATTAGTCTGAGATCTAAAAAATGGTGGTGGCCTATTTTTACATGGTACATTGATGTAGGCGATGTAGCTATCAATAATGCGTGGCAAATATATAAAAAAGCTACAGATAATATTCCTCAGTAGTTATTCAGACGAGAAATAGTTACTTATTTAAAAAGATACGGAATTACACCTAAACCTAGACCGTCTACTTCAAAATCTAGTATTTCAAAAAATCGTGTATCAGATGATATCCAATTTCATCACAGAGATGACCTAATTATTGAGGTTCCTGAAAAAAAAGATATGCTTGAGAAAATTGTTGTTCCAGTGTTCGAACTATGTGCAAGAAATGTAACTTAGGCTTATGTATTCCATGTTTTTATATTTTTCATACAAAATAAGAACTTATATTAGTAATATGATAAAGATATGCCTAGATTCCTGAACTGAACCACTTCTAAATTAATACTTTGATATGTAATATTAATATTTAAGCGCTCTGGTATTAAGATCACCAAGTACTCAAAATCATAGAAAATATGAGACGTGTTTTCATCCCCTACAAATTTCTTTTAGCTGCACTTCATCCGTGGACTCACTCAGAGCAATGAATTATTTTTTTGACTTCTCAGATTGCGGTGGTGGGATAAGTTTTGATTTTCAAACTATAAGGGGTGACAATTTTTACATATGTAATAGGGCATTGAAAAACAATTATTTTGCCATATAATTTTAATTTTTATCTTTGCTGGTTACCGAGTTATTCGCAGAAAACCGAAAATTGTAGAAATTTCAGAGAGTACTTTTCCCCGCTTAAAGCGTTTTTGGGCCGACAAAAAAATGCTCCGTGCTTACCCTAAGGTGAACTACTAACCCACAAAGTTTTAAATTTTTTTAAATTTTCGGGTTGGGATACTTGTGAATAGAGGTTTCTAAACAAAGTGACTCCGCTGGAGTGCGCTATCAGGTCAGTTTTTCATTTTTTTTAATAAGACCGTTGAGATTTGGAAAATGAAAATCAATTTCTAACATAATGAGAAACTTACAGTTTTAACTAAAGGCAGAGTTTTAGAAACATCCTGCATAAGGAACTGTAGGACAAACATTAATTTTTTTCTTCGTCTGTAATGGAATGAATCATCGTTAAATCAAGGTTGACAATTAGACAATTTACGAAGATCCAGTATTTCATAAAACGGTGATGCACGGCACAGAAGTATGGGAAGCGAAATACTTGATGAATTGTTCATAATTGGGACGTTATTAAGAGATTCTCTTAAAACGGAAATTTAATTGCACGTTTTGATTGACATTAAAAAAATTTTAGCAAATGGTTTCTTATTACGTCGAAAAATTTCCTTGTGGACGATTATACTAGGAAACAATCAAGCAATAATAATCAAATACAATATTTTACCATATAATTTTAATTTTTATCTTTGCTGGTTACCGAGTTATTCACAGAAAACCGAAAATCGCAGAAATTTCGAAGGGTGCTTTTCCCCGCTTAAAGTGTTTCTGAGCCGATAAAAAATGACTCCGTGGGAACTACTAACCCACAATCTTTCAATTTTTTTTTGAATTTTCGGGTTGAGATACTTCTCTTGAAAGTTTGAACTAACATCTTTAGGATAACATTTTTTTTTCTGGATTAAATGCAGTGATAACTGTCACCAATGCAGATAGAATATTTTATTACTGTAATTTATCTCCTCCTTATTTAATTAACGAATTATGGATAATATGTTTACTACACGGTGTTAAACAAGAATTGAGCTTATCCTTGTTGGTGTAAAATTATTTCACATTTTCTTTAACACTTATTTTTAAACGGTAAAACACAACAATAAGACACTTTTCAGGAAAATCTTTATGCATATTGTAACACCGATTAAGAGAATAACAATTTACGTTTAACCAAATAGAAAAAAAAGAACAAGAACAAATAACCAGACTACTAAAAAGCTGTGATTTACAAACGCGAATAAGTAATATACGGAATTCTTGAAATGCTTAGGCTAAGCTTGGAAATAAACAAACAAATTAAGACGTAGCGCTTTTTTCTGTAGATGTCCTCGAACACGAAAACAAAACAATTAAGGCCTTAATTCGTATGGAAGTGAGGGTTCCAATCGATTGAGGGCAACTTCGGCTGATCTAAATTTCCTTAAAAATCCCAGACGAATTAGCTCCGGAATACGGTGTCCTTTTTAATTCAAACATGATTTAAAATATCCCGTGCACATAATATTTCCGAAGATATCCAGATTATACGTGATTGAATATATTACAGTGCGGTACTGCACCATCGCATCGGTTAGCATGAATGTCAACTCCGCATTTCGCAGCGGTAACGTATTTGGGCATGATGAAGTGACGCATTATGTATAAGAGAATAAATTGAAATTGAGTTTGGGAACAATTTAGAAACAGTTTAACTGAAATTGCACTGAGCAAGTAATTTCATATGCTCGCGCACATAAGAGAAGCCAGTGTTAATATTGAATTAACTGCGTTCAACTAATTATCCGTGCTTGATACGTATGCCACTTGAATTAGGTTATTAAGCGTGCTCACGTGCATAAATTATTAAATTACAAGGAAAGCAGACGTATGGGGGGACAATACACCACACTCCTGCATACGACGTTAATCAGGTATTTATGGTTTTCCCCGTATGTGGTTTAATGCTTGCTTGCTTGCTATGAATCAAATCATTATACATTTTACCACATAATTTTAAAAAAGTTGTTCGTGGAAATTGCTAAAGAAAAAAAAAGGGAGTGGATTCAAAAACACAAGGTCGTGTGCTAAGGCCACTACTTTTCTTAATTGGACTCTACCATATCATTTGTACTCACACACACACACACACACATACCAGCAATGATGAAAGTCATCAACGCATTTAATCCAAAAAAGTAAAAATCTTAACCTAGAGGTTATTATTTACTTTTCGCCTATTAGGAAATTCTGATGTATGAAGGAAGGGTTGATTGACATTCTCATTACAACTGCAGTTAATGCATACTAGTTAAGAGTAAAGACACAAGAAGCTTATCAAACAGTTTCATTTTCTGGACAATACTAAATCCTTCAAAGATATGCTTGACACTATCTGG
Organism: Serrognathus titanus; assembly: GCA_039766575.1. Taxonomy (NCBI): domain Eukaryota; kingdom Metazoa; phylum Arthropoda; class Insecta; order Coleoptera; family Lucanidae; genus Serrognathus; species Serrognathus titanus. Next base: position 7,668,970 of record CM077911.1, read on the forward strand.
ATAATACTAATTTCGTTAGGGATACAAACTACTATCTCAGAAGTTAAATTTCTCTCTTTCCTGCATAATATTAACTCCTTGAAAGATAGAAATAACTACAGCTAGGATTAAAATGCCACTTCTGAAGACAACAATAACACTTTTTAAAATTAAACGCCCTAACTCCGTTTATTTTAATACTAAAAACTGATGAACGCGAGGGAACACCGAAAAGGAGTTGATAAAGTGTTGAAATTAACTCCATATTTTTATAATATGTACTTTCATTCTGAAAATAATTTAAAAATTAAAAGGAAAAAAGTCACAGATTGAACTTTCATTTAATTTGAGTATTTTTCTTCTTATTTATACATGGAAATGCGATCCGCTCTCAAGCGAATTTCGAAATAAATTATATTTGCAGGCGTTTGAATGTGTTATTCAATTCCGCCTGCAAGAGAGGTGCTGCAAAATAATTTGCGATTTGGTAACAGGAGAACAATTCGTCATTAAAGCGAAGCGTTAAAATGTAAGACATTTCTAGCCGAGTTAGAAATATGCAAATGACAAGCTGATATAATCAGACAGACAAGCGCGCCTCATTTGGACACTGAAAGCGGCACATCTTCACACATTGTGCTAATTTTATCTGGGCGGAAATATGATATTTTCCCCGTAATTTGCTTTCCTATCTCAGGGGCTCATCTCACCACCCCGAGATACAGAAATGTAAGCGTGTACACCTTGTAATATGTTTTTCAGCGCGAAAATATTTTAATTGCAATTAAAACGTCACGGTTGTTTTAACGAATAACATTCAGTGAGTTTTAAGAAGCCTTACGGATTTTAAAACTCGTAACTTTAATTAAAAATTAAAATTATGTGTTAATTCAATGTTTCATCGTTTAAAAGTTATTACCAAGGAAACTAAAAGGGTTGTGATAAGGTCAGTTAAATATTGCATGCCTTAATGCACAGGGTCTTTCCTTTACGTTCAGGTCAACATTCCAAATATTTAATTTTTTGGTCAACGAAATTGGCAGGTGCCCGTGCATTGAACCTCGATTAAGACCCCCTCGATACAATCTGATCTCATAAATAAGGGAATTGGAAATCAATGGTGCCCTAATTAGGAATGAACATCCCTAGAAGTCATTTTTTATTTGTTGACGAAATGACTTGCGAGTGCTAGAACCTGTCAATTAAATTTCACGTCGGTCAAAAAAATATTATCAAATATTAATTTCAATCTGCACGTCCGAATTTCACTGCTTCAAGATCGTTTTAAATTTATTAAAACTGTCTTGCAACTTTCTTCGTAATTTCAGCTTTCGAGCAGCATTGCCAATATCTGATACGTAGTTTAAAAACTGTCGAGTACACAAGTGGAGCTACTCAAGTTTAAACTTTATTGAACATATTGGATCGTTCGCCTTCGCAGTGTCCAACCTGTAAACGTGCGTTGTCAGAGTTACCCCAATAATCGCACTCGCCCTAACAATATCGAAACAAGTTTATTTTAATCGCTGATTAATTTCCCAACTCTCGTTAGTCCGAACGTTTCTTTCCGCGCGAGTTTTCATAGCGAATTATTCCCGCTCCTTTGATTTTAGACGTTAAATTGTACTTGCAAATTAGCTGCATACAAAACGAAATTTTACACTTTGTTCTGGTATTGCCTTGCTTTAGTGTTGAAATCAACCATTACTGTCACGACAACGAACGCCAATTAAGTTTGAAATTGTTTTTTCTCTACATCAACGTAACGTATGTTTTGTTTTATATTTCCTTTTATTTGTTTCGTGTTTAAGTTCTAAGGATCCTTTATAACAGTGTAGAAAAAGTTTTGAAAGAATGAGGTAATTCAACCCCGAAATGCATCAATCGACATAGGCCTGGATTATTAAACGGGATTTATTAATTTTACACGGCACCACCCTCGTTCTAATATCGTTTTATTATGATTAAAAAAAATTTGCTCCCGTTGCAGTGTGAGCGACGGAAACGGAATTTGTAAATTGACGCACGCCTTCGCGGTTTCCTTTAATTAAAGCGAAACCTCCTCCGCCGAGAACGTTAACGTCTCGAAGAAATTAAATATGTGGATTACGTTTACTTTCGAATGATACTTTTCGTATACAGTGGTTATTTTCTATTTATTTTAGAATTTAGGATATAACGATTTATTTTGTGCATTGATATTTCGACTCTTCAAAGAAAGAATTCTCTCCTGAGTACCACAACATTAGATCAATAATTTTATTACAAAAACATTTTTTTGGTTTGTAAAGTGCGTTTTTATAATTGCCAGAATCAAAGCAAAATGGCATATTTATAGTTGTCACGTCATTTAGCAACTTCCCGACCACTCTCGAAAGTTCGATACGTGAAATTACATTAGAAAATTCTTCTAATCTCCGAGTATCTTAGCGTGTTAAGCAACTTTGAAGAATTTTTAATTTAATAAAAGTAGAAAAGATTTTCAAAAAAAATCTTTATTTCCCTAAGAAGAAAATAAAGAGGATGATTTTTTTCTCCTCTTATACAGAGCGAGTTGATTAACCTGATAAAAGGGAACCACGAAAAGAAGCGATGTTCGAGAGTATGGGAAAAATGTGAAACAAATTGTTCTAAATAGTTTATAATTAATTAAAAAATTATCCCAAAATTAAGCTCCGGCACTGCATACGAAAGCGTGAGTTGCTCGAATTAGTCAGCCATAATTTACATCACGTAAAATGTGAATCAGTCAATCCAGCCTGATATTAACACTTTATTGAATAGAAAACAATTTTGAAATGTAGCACCATATTTTATAAATACGGCAGTATAATAGGATCATAAAGGTTTCTTTATTGACTACTCGCTTGATACAAATCTTAATTAGTTTTATTACACGTTTAACAGCTGCGAACGGAAATTTGAGTTATTTCTTTTACGAGACGTAATTATTAATAATTTCTAAAATAACTGGAATTGCGTATGAAATAAGAGTAACAAATTCGCAAATAATTGTGTCAATAATTAATTTGCTCAGGTTTCTCATTTTCAAAACCAAAGTAGCTTTCAGAACTACTCGCCCTCCTTCAGGGAGATTAAGGACAGAGAAGAGCACCAGCTGGATTTCACCGGCGACACGGCCCCGAAGTATAACGAGGCCTTCTCCATGAGTGAATATAACTATGCCTTAAGCTGTTGTGCCGACACTTCCCCAAGAATCGACGATATACAGTATGCTTTAATTAAGCAACTCCCAAGAGGGCATCGTGGAGGAGGCACTATGAGGAAATTGAAAGTACTCCAGAATGTGCCAGACTGCATAAAATGCTCTCGAAGTCCCTTCAAGGATACCTAAATACTCTGGTAAAATATACCGGAGAATTCACTAGAACAGGAAAAGAAACCATGACTGAAATGTTTCGGGTTCATTTTCCTGGGTCAACCGTCATTGACGTTGCACCTGCTAACTGGAATAGCCAGATTCCGGATGCCCCTGTTTTCAGAGCATCAAGGGAAGAATGGATTTCTGCCAAGAGAGTCATAACGTTTTCTAGTACTAAATGGGCAATAAACTCATTTGATAGTTACAAATCCCCAGGTCCGGACGGGGTAATACCTGTCATGCTGCAGAAGGGCTCGGACATTCTGCTCATCAGAATCTGCATGATTCTAAGGGCCTGTCTGGCTCTAGGCTACTTGCCAAGAGTGTGGAGACTGGTCGGGTGGACTATACTCTGGCAAAAGCTTTTAGACCCATTAGTCTTATGTCTTTTGTACTAAAGACAATGGAGAAAATACTTGATGGGCATATAAGGGGTGGTGTTCTGGTCGCTAGACCCCTACACCAATACCAGTTTGCCTATTCAACAGGTCTATCTACTGAGACAGCACTCCATCATCTCACTTGGAGGGTGGAGAAATCTCTGGAAAATAAAGAGGTCCTCTTAGCTGCCTTTTTTGACATTGAAGGGGCCTTTGACAATACATCCTTCGACTCCATCACCACTGCTCTAAGGGTAGAGGGGTGGAAGAAATTTGCTGCAGGTAGATTGACTGCATGCTCAAAGGAAGGGTAGTTTATACATCACTACTGGACGACACTCTGATGAGGGGGGGGGACTGTCTGCAGGAGGGGTGTACTGTCCCCTCTGTTGTGGAACCTCGTCATAAACGGGCTTCTGAGACGACTTAGCGGTATGCCGATGATCTAGTCATACCCGTACAAGGGAAATTTAATAACATTGTCAGGGACCGAATGCAGGTGGCCCTGAATGTAGTAACAAGGTGGGCCGAGAAGGAAGGTCTGAGGATCAGTCCTCAAAAAACCACCGTTGTGCCATTCATTCGAAGGCGAAACCTAGAGGATTTAGGTCCTCTGCGTCTTCGTGCAAATGAGATATTCTTGTCGGGGGAGGTAAAGTACCTTGGAGTGATTTTTGACTCCAAACTTACCTGGAACCAACACTTAGACAAGATAGTCAGGCGATCGATGACCACTTTCGCGGTGGCCAGAAGAGCCCATGATAGTACGTGGGACTTAAAACCAAGTATGGTGCATTGGTTGTTCACCAGAATCGTTAGACTCACAATAATTTATGCGGCCTCGGTGTAGTGGCCCAAGGTCAAGCAGGAAACCACCAAACTTAGACTGAGCAGGGTCCAAAGACTTGCTTGTCTAGGCATAACGGGGGCGATGAGCACAACGCCTACCGCTGCAATAGAAGCCCTTCTAGACCTCCCTCCCTTACACATTGTGATAATGGGAGAGGCAAGATGAGGACTCCACAGATTGCAGCATTCATGTCACCCACTTAATATAAGCACGGGTCATACAAGTATCCTTGGTAGCATAAGGGGTCCTTTACTCGATATGAGGACGGACTATATGGCCCCAAAGGTAACATAAACCTGATCATTAAGATAGAAATTAATGAATCTGTTGAGCATCGGAAACCCGAACAGAACTTTCCTCCCGAAAGTTTGATCTGGTATACGGACGGCTCCAGAGCAGAGACTGGTGCTGGGTCTGGAATATATGGACATAGACCAAAGGAGAAGTTATGTTTACCTTTGGGCCGATTTGCCTCCGTATTCCAAACAGAAATATGCGCCATATTACAATGTGCGCGAGAAAATAAAAGGAGGGCTTACACAAATAAGCGGATCTTTATCCTAACCGATAGCCAAGCGGCTTTGAAGGCTTTGGTGAACCCAAGGATTTCTTCCAAACTGGTGTGGGAATGCTTAAATGAGCTCAATGACCTGGCGGAATACAACTGCGTCACGCTGGTGTGGGTGCCAGGTCATTGGGGTATTATCGGCAACGAACGGGCCGATGAACTAGCCAGGCAGGGTGCGGGTGTGGCATACCTTGGTCCTGAACCTGTCCTAGGTATAACCAAGAACGCTATTCGAAGCTTTTTTAGTGACTGGATAAGCGAGGAACATAACAGATACTGGCTAAGCAGGCCAAGACATCGCCACAGCAAGACCTTCATTAGAGGTCCTTGCAAACAGAGAGCTGCAGAACTTTTGCTTTTAAGCAGGGTGCAACTCAAGATCACCACAGGGTTGCTAACAGGACACCTGACTGTTAAGGAGCATCTGTGGAGAATCGGCAAATTCAATGGGGATCTAAATTGCAGACCCTGCAATGGAGAACCAGAGACAGCAATGCACATTTTGTGTAGATGTGCAAATCGCAGAAGCGTATATTCGGACATCTTATGATAGTTCCCGAAGATTTCAACACGCAATCAGTGAAAAACCTGTACCAGCTGGTGCAGGGAACATGCCTCACTGAATGGTTATGGTGAGAGAACCAGGGCGAGCACAATAAGCCTAAACGGCTGCAGTGCCTCCGGTGCATTCTTTGCGGACGGGTTCTGGTCATGTAGGAAAAAAAAAACAACTCCCAGATGCGTATCACCAGGAACTATTATCATTCTTTAATGAAATATGGCTGACTGGCGTCTATCCCGACGCATGGCGTGAAGCCATAACCTGCCCTGTCCTTAAGGAGGGGACAGACCCCCAGAACCCCACGAACTATCTGCCAATTTCTCTGACCTGTGGGATGACTAAAATATTAGAAAGGATGGTAAATTATGGATTGTTATGGTTTCTTGAGTGTAACAACCTGATTGCTGAATATCAGATGGGATTCAGGAGATTTCGCTCAATTGGCTCATAAGATTTTGACAGGTTTCTTGCGTTTTACTCAGACCTACTTATGCGTCAAATGTCTGTTTTTGAACCTATACGCTTCAGCTGTAAAATCTTTGGCCCACATTTCACACAAAAATAAAGCAATAAAACTTATTATGTACAGGTGCTTTAAACGTCGCTAGTCATAAGATCCGCGCCAAACATGTAACTGAACATGAAATGCAACAATTCGGCAAGTGTCTACGGTATTCACAAACTGTTCTAGAGCAGCGCGCAAGCCATTCGCCGCGAATCAAAGAGAGTTCAGAGACGAATACAAAGGAATATTGCACGCAAGTACAGACGGCGTTCGCAGCAGGAGCGCAAGTGTGTATGGTGTGTCCGAACGAATTCTTAACACGACAATTTTAATTGTGATTCATTTTAGTAATTTATTTTAGTAATTTATTTGTTTATCCATCAGTGCAAGTGTTCAAAGTGGAGCCATCGTTATCCTTTGTATGGAATACTCTACCTCCGGTGATGTGACGCATTTGTCAAGTAAATATTCATTTTTCGTTCGTATTTCACGGCATCGGTCGTTGGCTTAAAAACGGAGTTGACGTAAAATTCCACTTAAAGGTCAAGTTCACGATGCCACACCGCCATATCATAGAACTATAAAAAACTTTATGAGGGTTCATCTGCTCTTCTATTTTTTAACCAGGAGGTCGATTCTCGAATTACGATTACCGATGTCGTCTACGACATGATGTCAAAATGACGTAAACTCTCACAAAACTACTCGGGAATTTGCGTCATTGCGCCGCAGATGACATTGATAACCCTAATTCAAGAATCGATGCCCCCAGGGGCGCATCGTTAATTTTTGATTAATTAAAGTAGTGAGAATTTTTTTTTAATTATTCCAATACTCTCGGACATCGTTTCTTTCAAAGGTTTTATTTTGTCGGGTTAATTAACAGTCACCCTGTATAGAAAGGGCTTTGAAACTTCTTAAGCGACTGACTGTGAAACTTGTAGAGACTACGTTTAAACATCTAAGCAGAAGAAATCGTAATTTTTCCATCAGTTGGCCGGTCTAATAGCCTAGGCAGTATAAAACTCTCCGTCAAGAGTAATTGCACCCAAGGGTGTGCCTTGCTGCCATGTAAACAAACCACCCCAATATTCCGCCAGTCTTTTTCCATAGACAGATGGAAGTTTATTATGTTACATAATGAAAAATTTATTAATACAGTTTTACCAGTTCATTCAATTATAGTTAGGAGTTGGATGGTGTCCAAAACAGCCAACAACAAACCGTCAAGTTTAAATTATTATTATATGTAAGTAAAGATGAGCTGTAAAAAATTTACAGTCGAAATTCTAATTAGCACAGTGGGATGTTAATTAATTAAGGAAGGTTAAACAAAAATATTTGTTGCCCGTCACTTGAGCCTTAATTTCGGGGAGGGTTAAATAAATTTGACCACTGAAGACAACTTTATGTCGTTTCGGCGTTAAAATTTATGCAGGTTAATTGCAGTTGGACCGGCGATGAGCAAGGGGGTTTCCCCCCCGCCTGCACCCGCCGGCGTCCGTGCATGAACGCAATTAAGGTTCCTTCAACCGTTCTTATTCGCTGAATTTACAAGCGAATTAAGAAAATTACTGCGTCTGGCTGTGTTATTAACATTACTCCGGTGTACACTGCTAAAATAAATTAGCCGAAATTTATTGGATCTATATGTTTTAGCTACTTTAAAATATATAGAGGAGTCGTGTAAAAATACTACCTTCGAAAGTAGTTAGAGCTTGGCAATGTTCCATTTTTTATTCGGCTTAAAGGAAACTAAAAATTTCGTCCTAGTAACCGAATTTAAATATGGCATGCCCCCTTTGTATAATCTAAATGTTTCTGTGTAAAGGGTAGGCTGCAAACACATAGAAAGTGATTAACGAATTCATTGTAAAGTGATGTTTATGCACGTCTATTAATGTACAACTAGCTGAGTGTAAAGTTAGAACTTAATGAATTAAGTGCTCAAAGGTATGCAAAACCGCGTCTCTCGACGCTGTAAGTTGCTCCAAGATTGTGAAATATGTTGCGCTGCGCGCGTTAAAATATGCGAATTTGCATCTTATCTATTTCTGCATGCTCGTTCTAATATAAATGTGCAAGGGGCTTTAGAATGTGAATGCAGAACGCGACTCTACTTGCTCATTTTTTTTTAATTTTAAATTTAGTTTGTCTCGATGTTATAAATTTGCAATTATATTAAGGATTGATCAAAGGTAACAGCGAGACTGGTAAAAGTGAGTCTCACAAAAAAAAGAAGTTAAAGATATATTTTATTAGGCCTGTGCCGACAATTTTCTCTAATGGATTTCGGGCCTGGCAATGTGTTGTATTGTGAAGTCAGAAAATGCTGTTAGGAATCCCTCGTGTCTTTGCTCAAGCCACCTGAGTCTTTCTCCTGCTACAAGAATTTCAAACCGCGAGGAATTTTGCCCTTCCAGAGATTATTTTGTCACGTTGGAAATGGCGTTAACCGATCCGTGATTGAAGAGACGTGGAATTATAATACAGGGGAGGAACTTGAGAATTTCAATGTTTGTCAGATATCAGATGTTACGACGAACGGAATTTTAATGTGACTCTAGTCTAACAGAAGAAAAAAAAATCATTAAATGTTTAAAAATAAAATAAAATAAACAGTTGTTTACCCAATTATTTGTGAGATTATTAGTAGCGGATAAAGTTTTAGTTTGTTTATGGTAATGCCAACTCGCTTTTAACTCGGCGCGCAGTAATGCAAATTATGTTGCAACAAATATGTAAACTGCATATCGCGTTCTGTGAAAATTCATGCACGTTGCACATTTAGATATGGAAAAACAGATAAAGTGCTCTGTTTCCTAAAATTGAACTAGCGTCACTTTGAATACAAGCGCTCTTTTAATTACTGGCCGCACACGAATGCATGTGTATAAATTACGGGTGTTTTACCGGTCCACGACCCCCGCAGTAATGGCGTATTATCTGGATTACTGTTACCGGTTTTGCAATTCCGCCACGTTTTTTAATTATTTTACGCCGAATTTATTGTAATTTCGCTTCGCGCCCGTAAAATGCAGCGTCCGTTTCTTCTAAATTAATCTATAAATTTCGGACGAAATGCATTCAAGGAAGTTCTTTTTTTTAAGGCGTGATAAATGTAACTTATTAATTTTCCAGTTTTAAATGGAAATTTAATTAAAGCTTAAAATTTAATACTAGTATTCATTCTCTCAGATAAAAGAAATAAAAAAATGTAATAAAATTATATTTTATTTAACGTAGTGATTAAACGTCCGCCGCCGGCGGAATTGTACGCATAAGAAGAAAATTCCGCTGATCGGCGGAATTTGGCACCTATAAATAAAGAAGTCCGCCGAAAAATATTATACATTACACAAATGCGGCGGAATTGACTTTATTTTTTGATTATTTCCGCCGTTCGGTGCATTTTTATTTCATAAACACAAATTCCGCCGTAAAAACTAAACTATCCTATATTTCGTCTTATTTTAATAGCTTCGGTTTTTTTCTTTTGTATTAACAATGGTTATAGTAAGTGAAAGTTATTCGATTACACACTGTATTATGAAGAATAAGCTGGCTATTGTTTTTGTATTGTCAAAATCTATCTTGTGTGATGTGGTCATTACATGTTCTGCATACTTAAGTTCTTCTTGTACCGGGTGTTACAGCGTGCTGCGCCCTTCATAAGCATACTAACTGTTATCGACAATTTATCTTACAATGAAGATGGCTTAGTTGTTGTTGGTTTCATCCCAAACCCTTACGGTAAGAGTTTTTTTTTTATAAATTTGAGTCACTCTCTTTGAACGGTTCAAAACCCAAATAATAAATGACGCATACAAATTTCGTGCCGTTTGTTCTTGTCCCAAAATTGGTCCTGGACGTAATTACCTTTGCTCACACACCGCACAAATTTGTTTTGTATCCCGCTAAAAGGTCTCTCTTCCTCATCACTCTCGTATTTTCCGACGACATCAATCTGACGCGAGCTTTTAGTACTTTTCATTATTAATTACGCCGAAGCAATATTAATGCGATTCAGAGACGTCACATTAAGATCCCATCAATCCGAAATTCAGTGTTAAATTTGTGTTTCTAATTATATGCCTAATCCGGTTATTTGGCATTAATTGCATGCGAATTATTAAACTAGACGTTCGTGGAGTGATATTATAGTTCGTCTACTTACTATGTCGTATGTCTTCAAGAGAATCTTGGAAGTAACTCCGTGCATCTCATTAATATATTAAATCGCACTTTGAAAGATGAAAAATAGAGGATATACACACCCTCACTCGAGTCAATCAATTCTTGGCTTGTATTTAGCACATATCATGTGAAGGAAACGCACTACGTCCCGTCCGCCTTTAAAGTATTGAGTATTCATACCTTTTTCGCTCGTATGAATGAATGCTGGGGATACGCTTATCGGAAAGGGATATCAATTTATTAAAGAAGTACAGCCTTTGAGGGAGGAAACGTGACTCCATCTGACGGTCAGATCCGTAACCAAAGCAGTGATAACTCACTCAATGCCTTTGCCTTGCTAACTCCTATATTAAAATCGTGATTTGCTTTCATAAAGATTCCGTGGAATCTTCACCAAACACTAAGGCGTGAGAAATGTTTCCAGTAATTAAATATTTCAGATGACTCGCCTTTTAAGTTATTCATAATCGTTATTAAATTACAAAGGCAACGGGGGGCGAAATAAGGGAAATAATGTTCGGCGGTCTCAAGTGGAATGGGTTCTATTTTAATTCTTTTAGAAAGAAAGATGATACTCCACTGTAATCGCTTCTTGGGTATTAACTGAGAAAAGTAATTGCTTCTATAACTGCTATTTTTACTTTTAATTTTTTGTTTTCATTCAACTAGTCTTCAGATTTTCTTTTTTGTCTTTTGTGTTTCGCTTTTTCGCGTATCACACTTTTGACACACTTTAGACCAGAATCGAAACGATTTAAATAAATAACAAAAATCGAGGATTCGACAAGTTTGATGTTAAATTGCAATTCCGATAAGGCACAAGAAATCGCTCCCAGATTGATTTCCCAAGGGATGGCTTATATTTACCAATAAACTATTTGAGTTTTATGATTAGCCCTACTTCCCCTTCTGTTTCGGCTAATTTTCGCATTTTAAAATCTAAGATACCCCGAAAATTAACTTAGATACTCTAATTTAATCTGTTCAAGCTCAGGAAGTTTTATACACTCTATGGAAATAAGTTAGGAGGTAAATGAATGTCTTTAGTAGTTTACACAGCACTGCATTAGCAGGATCATAAATTTATTAGCGCCGTTCATTCATTTATCTTGGTTAGAATTTCGGGAATTAGCAACCATGCAACTACACTAATTGTTACTGCCACCTTGACCTCCTCATTGCTTCCAATTTGTGCTTCAAAAGAGAAATATCGGAAAGATTTGTGGAGGTGGTAAATTACACGTATAAAGTGGTGCGTGCAACAATACCTATTGAACTGTAACACAATGGGGTTTTATAAATACGGGCGTCCTCAAGGGAGCTCGAGAACTGCACTAAGTTATTGTAACCAGAGCTGCCTGCCAATGTTAACGAAGGAAACCGACTCTCTCTCGCTTTCTCGAGCGCCCTTTGTTCTAAGAAATAACGCTTTCGTTTTGTAGCGATTTTGAAGTTAATTTAAAACGTACTGCGCTTCTCAAGATAACGTTGCCATAAACTTACTGTTCATTGAATTTATGCTCGCCGTTAAATAATACGAATAACATGCAAATACTTGCCGGACATGCGAATTAAGATTAATGTAATCCAAGTCGGATGAATTTGATAGATTAATATCTTTCTGGAAGTTTTTTGAGGTCGTGCAACTACTTTAATTTTCGTGGAAAGAATTCGCCGCGCGTAGTTTTACAACTGCTAGTAGACGGTTTTCATTTCGACTTAATTTGTTTATTTTAATTAAACGAGAAAGAATAAATCCGGGGGATCGTAAAGCGTCAGCCACCCCGGGATCATTTCCGGGCATCCTATGGACTGAACCGTCTTAATCACCGGAGCCTGGAGTTACAACCATCGATTATCCGTAACACATGAGATGCTTGCACGTTAAATTCGTGTTGTTTCTTCGCTATTTATTACAGGTTGTTGAATATTTTTTTTGTTTACTAACAAGTGAGCACAATAACTTACGAAACCCAAATTTAGCGGCACACTTTAACGATGTTAATTCATAGGGCGTGGAGTAACATAACATATTGCTGTGTTATTTCAGTAATATAAGAGGCACCTGTATATATTTGTTAGGTTAGAAATATTTTGTATTTATTTTATTATTATAATTTGTTAAAAACAATGTACGTTGCCTTATAAACCTCCAGAACTGAAATGAAAATTTAATTACTTGCAAATACTTAATTCAAATTCTGTTTTACTTAGAAAATGTCGAACGAAGCACTAGAAGTCTCGCTATCACCAATGACAGAGACTTGGTTTCACGAGAAGTTCAACGAAGTCTTCAATGATGTGGAGAACTTCTGGCGCTGCAATCTCAAGACTCCAGAACTGATTTCTGAGCCCCCTTGTCCTGAAAAACAGTCCCATCACTTCAAAGAACCATTCGAGGCCGATGACGCAACACAGGGAAGCTCTTCACATTCTTCAACGTCATTAGAAGATGGCATCAGGGACAAGCCTCGAGAGTACTTCTTCAAAAAGAACGGTAGAAGGCGCCGTGTAGTAGTAAACCAGAAAAATCAAACTAAAATAAGACTTTTCAATATAACAGCCGTACGGCCAGGTTTATTTAAAATGTAATCATATAATTAGAATCATATAGAGAATGAAATTCATTCATTTAAAGGTCTTACTTTTTTTTATTTAAGGTTACACAGTTTTTGCCTATTTTATTTTACTATAAAAGGGAGAAATCTTATGTGATTTAGGAAGTCATGCTCAACTCTTCAAGCTGAACAGATCAGTCTGTAATAAGTAGTGAATTGTGAAAGAAGTAAGATTTATTGTTTAATAATTTGACTGAAAATGCATATTGATTTGAATTTAATTGTCTATGTAATTTAATTCGAATTTTAAAGCAGATTTATTTACTTTAAAATTTATGATTAAATTTATTTCATTGTTAACAGCTTGGCAAAATTTTGTATTGTGTGAAAACTAATAAGAATTATTTTAAATTTGGCCGCAAATAAAATTTTTGTCTAAATTATTTAAAGGCGTTATTATCAATGGATTTCTAAACAAATACCGTGTGAATAGACCGAAGGATTATAATCTTGCCTGTATCGTGGCTATTTGTTTTGTTTAAAGCTTGAATTAATCAATTCCTTTAAACAACAATACAGATTGTATCGTTCACTTAAATAAATGTTAATGATGCAATTCTGATAAATAAATTTATGTTTGTTAGTTAATAATAAAATCAAAAACTTACCTATTGTAACAATTTTCATAACCATAGTTACTTCTGTTCGCAAGAAGGGCTATTATTGCATTTTTGGTTATAAGTCCAAGTACGATTTCACCAAAACAATTATTATTAACGTGTTATCATATTCATAGTTAATGATAATTATTTTAAAACAAAATAAACATTTCCTGTATATTTGTTTGTCTGACAAATTGCAATTTGATAACTCATTCTGCCGACAAAAACAAAATGATGTACAACGTGCAATTTGATCGTAAATGAAATATTTAATTAATAAACATTTATATGATTAAAAATTGTCTTTTACTTACCTATTGCAATTCACGTAACGAGACAAAATTACAAGTAAAACTAGTCAATTATTATAAACAAATTAAAGACAAAACTGAACCCCGTAATCCTAATTTGTTAGCTAGACAATTAGCAACCCTGAGATAAACAATAAACAATTAAAAGAGAAAAAAATTTTAATGTTAAATAATCAAGCGTGAACTTGTTATTTGTTGATAAATTTTACATTTAAAAATCAATTTAAACAAATCCCACCATCAACGACAATACATCGCAATATGTCTTATTGGTAAACATGTACTTAAAACCATAGGGTGCCCAAAATGCGTCCTCATGGGACTACTGTGCATTATTGTAGAATTTTTTTACACTGTATTAGGGAAAAAAAATTGTTTTTTCTTGCTTAATTGTCCACTTTAAGATAATTTAATTAAAGCGTCGCCTGTATAGCTTTTTAGTTAAATTATATTTTAAAATATACTTTTATAATTTGTGTAGTATTTGCAAATTATGCAAATTGAATTAACGGAAGCGAAAAACAAATGAAACAATAAAAAGAAGAAACGCTCTGCGAACGAAAATATATTTTCCCGGAACGTGCTAATTAACGAGGCCAAAAGAGCCTTGCAGCCGCAGTCCAAAACTTAAAACTTTTAATAAACATTTACAGCGTATACATCGGAATCATCAATTAAAAAGTTGTGCTAATATCAACAGTTTGCAGACAAATTTCACACAAGTTGTATCATTTGCATTAAGGGTAAAAACAAGTATTCGGGTAGGTCATTAGTTAGATAATTTAGTGGTGCATTAACGTGAGATAATGACCGGTATCTACTTAGACCAAGATTAGAACAGCGGGCCCGCGGGTATCGTAGAATGCCATGAGCCATACCACTGACTTCGCATCTGCTGGAGCTTAATGGAACTATTTGCGCGCACACTTATGAGCAAGGACAGTATGTGAATGTGGTTACACATTTCAATATTAGGCAAAAATAGGACTAATTTCCTTACAAAATATACAGGGTGTAATAAGTTTCACTTATTAATAACGTAAGTTCTTCATCACATAATTCTAGCTCAAAAATTAAACAAAAAAACCGACCAAACACAAGAACGCATCGTTTTTTGTTCGAAAACCTCTGCTCGTTAAAATAATAATATTCACAGTTACTGGGTCAATGTCGCCCATATGCAATTCGATAACGAAAGAAGAATATCCACTCACGTTTGATTATCGAATTAATTAATTATAAGCTAACTTTTACGTATTGCTAATACAATTTATAACTGCTACTCATAAAAGTGAAGCAATTTATATCAATAAAGCGTATTGTAATCTTCTACCAACTGTTTCATTAGAGAATCGACAATAAGTACGTCATGATATTTCATACTTGGGAACAAATAACACTGTATGTGATTTAATTTGTTAAATGATTGAAGAAATAAATTAATGTTATTATTAGATAGTTTGCTTTACAACACTGAGTGACCTGCACGTAATCAGCTGGGGCATTTATATCTCATCTAATGTTTCTCAAAGGTCTTTTGTATAAAGTAAGTGTAGAATTTTCCTGAATTATTATTGACCTTTGCCTCATACGTATGTCATAACTTCGTTTCTTTTCCTGTATATTAATAGTGGTTACAGTAAGTAAACCTTATTCGACTACACACTGTATTATTAATTATGAATCCATGATTTGCCTTTAACGTTATTTAAATGTAACAAATTGTAAGCTCTACGTGATAAGAAGCTTTTGGTTACTTTTTGTAAGCGATTTGTATTGGAGTTTACGAACCACACAAATAATATTACACTTTAAACACTTGGACAAAGGGCTCACCACCATTGTCAGACAACGTAAGCGGGTAAATATCCTTTCTGTTTACAAGTTGTTCACAAGTTACGTGTACACTTCACTGGTCATTTAACTTGCGAAGAGGAATAAGTGAGTGTTGCTCTATTTTTCACATTTATTTTCACACGTCACGTATTCAACGAATTCTAGCTTATAAACAAAAGTGTTCATTGTTGTGTTTCCGGAATTAATTAACAACAAAACTTGAGTTTATATTTATTAGAAAAATTAATGTCATATTGCTGTGCTCAGCATCGCATTGGTTTAGTAGACAGCCCAATTTGTAGAGGTTGTAACTTAAGAAAAGGAACAGCTGAGCATATCCTCTGTGATTGCCCTGCACTCGCCTCGATCAGAGGTCCCATGTTAGAGGAGTTCTGGCCTGACATGACTGGAATTCGCAGTGCTCCTCTGTCGGACGTCCTTGGCTTCATCGAAAGGGTGGGATGGCTCGAAGAACGCTGACAGTCAAACACTTCTGAACATGGGGGTAGTACAATGGGCCCAATTGTGTCCTAAGTGCATGTGAATTCTTATTCACCCCCCTCACCAATCCAGAATCCAGAACACCGCAATATGGATGTGATTGCTACCACAAAACTACTAAATTATTTCCTTAGATCTGCAACAGGTCTGCGCAGTATCTTTCATCAGCTTTTCCTCGTCTAGCAATAAAGAATTGGTGTGGGTAAATAGATCTTAAAATGGGTGCCAGGGTAAACAAGATACCCAGCTGATCCGAAAAAGGCTTTCACAGCGTTCCCAATGTATCTTGGCCTAGTAGATCATTCGCAACAATCATAGGAAATTTAATTAAACTCACTTGTACGCCTAGGGTAGTGGCACAAATATACAAACAGCCAAAATGCCATTTGTTTCAATTACAGTAGCACAGAATGATTACAGAGTCACTCAAACACGTTGACTGTGACATGATAACTTTGCTTCTCTTCTTATGTAACAGTAAGTAAAACTTACTCGATTACGCACTGTATATTATTCGTATATTGTAAAAAAAATTGAAAGTTAAAGCTTAATTAGATTACGCCCTGTATAATGTAAGTACACACAGGACGACGAAAACGTTCAGCTTCAACACAGAGATTAAAATATCTTGATACAGGAGATATGCAAACTCAATATTTATTTACCCATACATGCACACAGTACACATGCATGGGCTTCTATGTCAAGATTTAAATCATAAAAATGTATCTCTCTACAAAACACGACATCTTCCGGGCTATCATGCCGAGGAGGAGTTCGCGGAACTCAATCTAGAATGCATCAAAATTTAAAAAGTTTCTGGTCGTTGCCGTCCAGTTTGACAGGACGAACTTTTCTATGTATCTGAAAATTTCAATTTTCCTTCGGACCTCATATACCCCCCATAATCAATTCTCCAGACGGGATGCTATGCATAAGTTTGCCACACGTCCAGAGACTTGGACATTCTATTATAATTTGCGCATAACTATAAGGCTGGCTAACCTCAGCATGTGCATGTTTTGTTAAATACGATGTTTATTATGTATTCAGTTTATAATTAAATTAAATCTTTTAAAGCTTGTTATTAGGCTTTCACAAAAATAAAATAGGTTTTGACTTATAACATTATAATGTGTGTATGATTTAAACAACTTTGGAATATAAAACGAAATATCATATAAAATTCGAGTAAACGGAAGACTATTCCGTATTTTATATTTTATGCGCTGACATTTCCCTCGTTTTTTCCGAACCGGGTTTTTTCGCAACACATCCATTTCTGCTTTTAAGTTATTTATTTTGTCTGGTTACAACTTCACGGGAAAGCGTATCTCTCCCGGTGCAAGTGCAGCAGCAGTCCTCGTTTTACATAGAGAGCCTGTGTAACTGAGTTCGCCTCTTTGTGAGACGTATCCTCCATTAATAAAAGAGAAACGAACTTCTGCGCCTCTATTTTCGTCGCTTCTCTGTGTGTTCCCCTTGTTTACTAACTCACAGTTACCCGCCTTACGTAGTTATTTCGGTTGCAGTGCGACTCGAAACGTAGAAAATGGCCAGATATGAGCCTGGAGAGTGCGGAATCTGTTTTCGTCGTCCTGTTCCCCGGAGGATCCGGCAGACGGAGAAGGACTACTCTACTAGAAATCCGGGTATAAAGTGATACGACATTTTCAAGATTTGCCCGAGAGCCCTTAAGTACACGAAATCCATATAAACGTCTTGTTATATCTTGCAGGGCTGGTTCGAGTTTACCTTTACCTTTTCCACGGCACACTGCGTTTATCACAAATATGTATCGCAACCTCCTGCTATTTACTTTTGGGTACATTATATTTCCGCACAATTCTTCTTAAATCGTTAGAAAAGAACTGCAATATAGCGCTCTGAAATTTCTAAATTCTTTCTAGTCAGTAACACAAGTTATTTCAGAAAAATATAGGAAAGAATGTAAATAGAAGAAATACAGAAATGCAGAATCCTTGTATCGTAAAACTTAACCGTGAACTAACAACACACAGTTGCGTAGCTGATGATGAATGCGTCGTACAGGTGTATTAATTAAAAAACTATAAAACACTTGCACGACTGAATTTACTTCGTTCGTACGCTGCTCGTAAGAAGGGATGTATCATCACCCTGTATAAATTTATTTTCTAAATTTAAAATATATAATTTATGGGGGTTAGAAATAAATCATTAAAATGTCCAAGATATCGAAATTGTAATTCCAAATAGCTACCTGTCGATAAGTAATAATTCCAGATCGCTTTAATGCATCAATAAATCTTCCGTGGTGTCAGTGAAGCAGAAGAGCAAAAGCTAGAGACCCGTAGGTCGCGAACCTGTAACTACATGTTGTTAAGGCGGTGCCCTGCGGACCTGTAGATTTATTATATTTGCCCCCCATGGGAGTCGCCGGCAGGCAACTTTATTGACAATACCCGCACGGCATTGTGTGAGCTCAACCGCAATCTGTCGACACAAGGCACCTTAATTCTTCATATTAAAGTTCTCGAAACATTTGTTACGATTTTTATAGCAACATAAATAAGTAACGTGAACGTATACGCATCCGAACGTGCGTGTGAATTTTATAGCGTGATAATGGCGTTTTTATCGAATATTTTTCCTTTTCAAACTTATTCTCACCTTCAATTATTATACAACTACATAGTTAATGAAATGCTGTACGTAGCGTAAAACTTCATCGACTTTAAAGGTACAAATTACATTTGCAAGTCCAGGTCCAGTAAAGTAAGCAAAGTGCGAAAAGCACTTAAATCACACCGAACCCTAATTTTTTTAAATTTGAGATCAAATTGGGATGTGCGATTCTCCGCCGACGTATGGAAATAGCGACCATATATTATTAGAATTGGGAAACGCGTCCCAATCTATACGCTGGTCACGTGTCCGTCGCGTGGGAACCCAACATGACTAATGTCTTTCAGTATTACCGATGTAAATCATACCTGGAGATCAAACCGGAAGCATAAATTTTTCCGATTTACATAAATACACTTTAAAGTTCAGAAGTTTAGATCATCAGAAGAAGAAAAGAAAGTCTGGCAAGTATACGGGCTTTAAAAACTAAAAATAAAATAAAACTTTGTTATAATCGTATGCAATTAAGAGAAAACAAAATGAAGCAACAGAAAACAGAAAAAAAATTAATAAAATATACCAAATTTGCACATTTTCTTGTAAAATCAGAAATATACTTATTGTTCAAAAACCTCTGCTCCTTTCTAAAACAATAAAAGAAAATGCTTAAATACAATCAATACATTTATTTCTTCGAATGAATATATTATAGTCTTAATTACCTTTTTCAAAATATTAATTAAACCATTACATTACGTGGGAAGAATTAAAAGCATAAAGAACAGTGCCACGGTCCAGCAGACGTTCAATAACGGCTTTCGAAACAACTTGACGAGGTAGGCGCAAGAGTGACGAGACGTTTCGGAAGGACGACATACATCTAAAACAAACAAACAGATTATCAAGCATTGTGTGACGAACACTTATACGGAAGTGCCAAAACTAGAAAAGACAAAGTGTAGGTAATAAGAGTATAGGACGTTATTATAGGTTAAATTTATTTTATTAGTAATACGTTGTGAATTATTTTAGATAAGTAAGGCTTTAGAGGTTAGATAACAAGAAAATAATGTATTTTAGATACTTACCTGTTATTTAGAGTTAAGTTTGTTCCATTTTTAGTTCGATTTTTGGTTTGATTTCCATAAAATGTAATCATATCTAAGGTGAACGCTAATTGTCAAAACGTAACGTTTAGTTATCAACTCAAATCTAGTATGTAACTAGATCAGAACACAGATGTTCCGATAACCATGACAACGGAAAAATAAACAGAACGAAAGCGCTATAAAAGGCGAGCGTTCCGCGATTTACGAGACTCCTTCTTCGACCTCCGTGGGTAAGAGGACTCCTTCCTCGAACTCCGCAGATAAACCTTCTATAAAGCAAGCAGATAAAAAAAATTTATTAAAAAAAATGTTATTAGTATAATGAGGTATTTTCATTAAGAAAGAGAACATTTTACTGGATCCTGAATACCTGTATCCTTTTTCCTTGACCAACAACATGGAAGACGCTGCCAGGTAGGGCATACACGACAACACAAACAAAATTTTTATATAAACACCTGACAATGGGAGACGTTTAGGTATTGTCGAAGGGCGCCTCTCTCTTGTGAAAGAATCGAGGCACATGGGTAATCGGCAGTACAAAGCGTCTCCCTTCTTGACAAGTATACGTAGGGTAGGGCAAGAGGTCCACTGACCTTTATGAAAGGCGAGGTGACATGGCTGACTTGTGATACCTGGTGTTCGCTTTGGACGGACAGTAACCTGTATCGTCGAAGGGCGCCTCTCTCTTGTGAAAAAATTGAGGCACATGCGTGATCGACGGTACAAAGCGTCCCCCTTTTTACAAAATATACATTTGATAGGGCAAGAGGCCCACCAAACTTTGTGAAAGGCGAGGTGTTTTGGCCGACTTGTGCTAACAGGTGTACAGTTTGGACAGACAACAACCTTTTTTATAAACCCTTTTCTTCATTTCTTTTTCTAACACGTACTGATGCATATACATTTGACACTGACACCCTCCTCACATTTTTTCTGTTTGTCGTTGTATGTGTCCGCCGTGGGGCCATAAAACGAAAAGTGGGTAATTCCAAGCGACCCAAAGAAAACTCTGAGAGAAAGACAAAAAGAAAGTAGTACACGTGCCCACATATATAAAGACAGTAATTGAAAAAGACAACCCAAAGTGGCCACGAACATAACAATTTTGCCACCCAAAGGCCGTACAAATATATAAAAGAAACTCTACAATTGGCACCACAACTTGGAGCTCTTAAATAACATTACAATATGTTAATCTGCGCGATCTTTTTGGAATTTTGTTTGTGCAGTCTGAACGTAATAAAGTAATAAAATCAAAAATTAAGGGATGATGACTATCGGTGAGTCTTTTTCCAATAAAAATTTCAAAATGTGACTTCTATCTTATGTATATATAAGGCCATTTATTCCTTGCAGGACTTTTAATCGCTCCAGATTTCTAGAGTTCTCTAAATCCATTTAATGTCGTAGATTAATTCACACATTCATTTAGATCATAGCTTCATGCTTGTTTTAGATTTCGTTACGCCTTCCCTCCACGCTTTTCTATCGTCAATTATCTTCTTCCAGCTCTTTATTCCCAACTTTATTATATCCTTCTACACTTGCTTCAGCCACTTTATCTTCGGTCTTCTACTAGATCTACACTCCATCAATTTCCACCAGGTCATTGCTTTTGCTGGGGTACTTGCATCAGCGCGATGTATATGCATGCCCAAACCATCTTAATCTTTGTGCCTTGATAGTCCGAGTATGGTTCTTTTCTTTCAAATACCCTTAACATTACCTCGTCCTTCAGCGTTACAACTATTGTCCCTGACACTGTTACCACTGGTCTTATTGTATTCTTGCTTACGTAAGTGGCCAGCTTGCATTCTTTGCTTCATATCACTTTCATTGTGTTTGGGTATATCCATTCCTAAGAACTTGAAACTCGCAACCTCTTCAAAATTATATTTTGTTTTTCTCTCACTTATCCTCAAGCCTCTCTTAGTGCTTTCTTCTCCAGTATTTTTTTTAAAGACTTCTTCCATATCCTTCTTACATCATCTCGCTACGTTATCCTCATATGCTAGAATTTGTATTGCCTCCTGCTTTTCTGTACCTCCAACGTCTACTGCTCTCATGATTACCTCCAAAACTATATTAAACAAAGTTGTTGTTGTCTTACTCCTTTTTTTAATTTCCAAGGCACTTATTATTTCATTTTGGGTATTAATCATCGCTTCAGATTTTTTCAGGCGTATTAGCTGAACTGGTATATGCATTTGAGCCATGCCTTTCATCATTTCTTTTCGGCTAACTGTGTCAAACGCTTGTTTAAAATCTATACATAATATGTATAATAACGCAATTCATTTTGGAATTTGGAAGGACGGCAGAATGGAGGGTCCTGGAATTCTAACTTACCCAACAAATTACCAATACCACGGACATTTCGAACGAAATTTACCGAATGGCCCCGGATGTTTCACACTTGAGCTTAAGTGGATGCAACATGGTTTTTACGTGAATATAAGAGAAACGTCTTTTGATTATATTGGTGGGGAAGAGTTGGCTTGTGCAGAAATGAAAGAACCAGTGCAAGAGGAACGCGGAAATCCAAGAGGAATAGTTCCTATTTGGCGAGCAAGATCAGTTACTGCATATGATGTTGAGCTTCTTCTTTCTTGCAAGTTGGCCTGGATTGCACCGTTATTCCAAACAGCTGCAGTCGTGGTTGCATAACATATTAGAACCAGGAAGCGGCACACAAAATAAAATGGCATATCACCTCGGTAATTTTTACAGTCTATTGGATCTTCACCTTTTAATATTGGGCGTATTATTCCACATCTCCATTGTACTGGTATCACCTCTTTCTCTCATATCCTCCAGTCAGCTGATACAATTCTAATGTCAATTTCTCTCCTTCTTGTTTAATTTTAAATTTCGTAATACTCATATTAACAAAATCTTCGTAAACTCTGCCTCTTCCCTCTTCATCGC
The DNA here is from genome assembly GCA_039766575.1 of Serrognathus titanus. NCBI lineage: Eukaryota > Metazoa > Arthropoda > Insecta > Coleoptera > Lucanidae > Serrognathus > Serrognathus titanus. Next base: position 7,691,908 of record CM077911.1, read on the forward strand.
TTCCCCTTCCTACTCTTCATCATAACCATCATCGACTAGTGACTGAATAAAATGTATTTCCCATTCATTCCATTCAATAATTATGATTAATTTCCACGTTCTTTCTTGTGTTAGGTACATCTCTCGATTTCCGTAATTATTTCATCCAGCAATTGGTTTGTCTTTCTCTTATACATTTTGTTAACTTTCTTTCTTTTCTCTTTACATCTTTCCAATTGCTTCTCTCCATTTGTTTTTACCATCTCTTCATTGTCTTTGGGGAACCACTCTTGCTTCCTACGTGTTTTATCTATTTCTCCGTTGTTTCTAATGCTTTTTATTTCCTTCCAACTTTGTTCAATATTTACTCCTCTGGCTTTGTTTTATATTAAGTTGGTTATTTGCTGTCCGTACTCGCTACGAATACTTCTAACCCTTAGTTCGTCACTGCCCATTTTTTACTGTACGTCATTTTGTTTCTTCTCATACTGATCCTTATTTTAGTCTTCACCACCAATGACCTGTATCACCACTCGCACCCTTATACGATCTAACATTATTAACTGATTGTGATTAACTAGTATATGGTCGATTTGATTTTCTTTGTTTTGCCCAGGTATCGTCCATGTTTCTTTATGTTCCAATTTCGTGCTAACAATAATTAAATTTGATAACGCCGCAAAATTACTTAACAATGCTCCATTTTCATTTGTTCGGTTGTGTAACGTGTGTTTTCCTGCGACTTCCTTAATATGCTCGTCTTTTTCCACATGAGCATTAAAGTCTCCGGCAATAATTAATACATCTTGCTTTTGATAGTTTCTTCTAATTCATTGTAGAATTCTTGTTTCTCATCTTCGTTTGCTTCTTCGTCGGTGCATACACATTTACGATTGCTAGATTGGATCTCTATTAAATTATTCATTTTCAAGTAACAATCGTTATAGTAACTGTATTATTAAGAATGAACTTTTGATTATTTTTTATAAACTATTTATAAATACAAATAATAATACACTTTAATCACTTGGAGAAAAGGTTCATCACAACACCAGACAGCGTAAGCGGATAAATATTCTTTCTGTTCACAAGTTATGTTGCAAATTTCGCTGCTCATTTAACCCGCGAAGAAGGAGTGCTTGATTTTTCACATTTATTTTCATGCGTTACGTATTCGTCGAATTGTAGTATTAATTGGTCCTTCGAGTCGCCGAAGTTTAAAAAATTTAAGATTCATTGGTCGAAGCTTTCCCGTTTCATGAAGATTGGCTTTCTCTTCAAGGATTGTATTCAGGATTACACAGACTCCTGCAAGAAATTGAGTCTGCCTATAAACTCTGCTCTAGGAGGAATTAGGAGAATCGAGAACGATCTATCCTGAAAAGGGCCAAAGAAAAAATTGTCCCTGAAGAAATAAGGGAACATTGTTGTCAAGAATTTCTACGTATTATATTAAAATCATTTTAGGGGTATTGTTCTAGAAACCTTGTTTGAATAAAACGTTTATCACCCAGCAAATTTAGAGGTAACAATAGTGCGTTTTATTAGATTGAACCTAAACCCCGCTGCGTTTTGAACCGGCACACGAAATTTTGACACAATGCCTCTATTCACACAACACATTTCATAATTACGGCACGCGTAATGTATAACAGACATTTAGCATTAGATTCGCAGTATGTTACCTATTGATATTGTACATTACGCCGCTAATTAAAATGGCTCGCACGTCGCTGCTATGAGAATTTATTATATCAACAGTGATAATTAAATTACGTAAAACTTGCTCATTAATTTCATTATTGACTAACTTTAGCTCTAAATTTATTAGCAGCGCCGGAATACCGTACGTAATTTGACTGAATCGCGTGTAATGTACTTATCGGTGTTTTGTGTACAGATTGATAGCGTTATCCTTTTACATTGACATTATTTTCTTTTAAACAATTTAATTAAATAAATATGGAATTGTAATATTTGTAATATAATGTACGTAATCAGAGGACAAAGGCATAGTCCTTGTCCTTATCTTAACAAGGACAAGGACTATGCCTTTGCGTATAAGCAAGGGGACATTAATTCTGCTTAAAATAATTATCAGATTTATCTCCAGACGAGAATTTCAGCTTAGACGATTTATGTCTGACTATCACGAAATATAAATTTAAGTGCTCTTCCTCATTCAGATTCAATTTAGAAAATGTAAGTTTAATATAGACATAAATTTTTCATGACGATATAAATACTGAAACCGCATCTTTCAGAACTTATCAAGGTAGATGGAGATTTCAACCGATCGTTCATTACTTTAATTGGGCCACCGGAAAAGGTTTAGGTAGACGTCGCTTCAATCACGCTAAAGAGAGACGAATTATGTTCAATAACTTGCTGCAAGAACGGGATAGCCATCTAAGAAACCCGCAAGCCTTACACAGCTTTGACCGTTGTTAGTGAAATGTTCGGATTAATCGAATTTTATACTTTGTTAAAAGGCGGTCTGGTCAGCGGTTTCGGGTCCCGCTTTCCTAAATTTAAGCGGAAATCGAATCAGGCTCGACGTATAAAATGCCTCTATAAATGAGGAAAGTAATTGTGCCCCCGTGTTTATTTTGGTTCGTTAAAACCGAGCAAAAATGTTTCAATTAAATCAGCATCGAGGAGGAACGCACGCCCTTCTTTCTTTTTCTAAAAGCATCGTCATATTTCCTTTGATGTTCTGCGCAATCTGTTTGACCGTTAAATATAAGGCAGACACGCTTACAAATTATAAATTAATTGCAGAACTGGTTCGTGAACATTTTTTCAGGATTAAAGTCTTCAGCAATTAACGAAATATTATATTTAAAATTAATGGAAGCTTTGTTTCTCTTACAGTAAAATTTTATTCAATAACTAATATCAAGAAGTTTGTAATTGATGAAAAAATTTTCACCTCTTCCTCTTTCACTTGTTTTTTTTTACATGTAGATATGCATATAGATAAGAGTTGCCACCCGTTTTCTAAAAGAATTCGATAACATCTGCGTGAAATCGCGTGAAGACGGTAAAGATATCGAGATGCCGATCGAGGAAACGAACGGCGTTCAAGGATGACATGTTCATATCCGCGAGGTCCTGCTTAGCATACCTAGCGCACTTCATCTCCAGCCGTCCTATTCCTCGTCGGCGTTCACCTTCGGGCTATCGATTCCTGTCCCAGGAATTATTCATTAAAATCAAGTGCATTAGCAACCTTTCAGTGCCCTGCCTACATAAAGTTTTATAAAGTTCGAAGTGAATAAAATTACTTTCTGTGTAATTTTAAATAGATTTATACCGCTTTAGAATATGAAAATAGGAAGTAGACGAACGAACGAACGAACGCATTTACCGAGAGTACGCTACTACTGCTACTACCACTTAAATACTTTAAACGACTTCGAATTGGTTTCAACTTTAATAATGAATATTTGAAAATTGCTAGATTTTCTGTTGCTATAACAAAGGGAATATTTTGGCGCAAATTCATTACAAACACACTCTAACAGTAGGTATACTATGGGCTCACTTTCTTAGGGAGTTTTTACTCGGACGTAACAACCTCACATGTAAAAAAGTAGGTAGCAGTTTATAAATTACAGGTAGCAGATTTCAAATAACAGTCACGATAGGCAACCATATATGCGAATTTGTTATAGGTCACTTTATATTTTCAAGCACGCAGAGTATAATTCTGTTCATTTTTGCTTATATTCTCCAACTTCTACTTAGTGTGTTTTATTTTATATAATACTTATTTGTAAATAATGAATTTGACATTTCAGATAAAAAAAAATTAACCTAAGTACATATCCAACGATAAACTTGATAACATGAAAATATTTAGCCTGGTGGCACTATCTGTACGAGTTTCTATTACTTAACTAAATTTTGAAGCGCGAAAAGTAAAATCCTCTTATATTTCTTTCCAAATATCTTACAGTTTCTTTTCTTTTAATATCTTTCAACTTGTTACATTGTTCTGGACAATTTCTTTTACACTTGTGTAATTTTTTTAACTTATGTTTCCATCAATATACTCGCTGTTTCTTAACTTCGTACAAAGAATGAAACCAATGAAAGTTTACATTAAAAGTGATAGTTTTTGTACACATATAACAATTGATTAATAAGTATTAGAGATAATAAATGTTTTTTTGCGAACGATGAAACAGTTTGATAGTCCCTGGTTTATTTTTATGACGTAATTACGTACTCTGAGAAATTTGCTGATGTCAGCATCGGCTGTTTAAGTGGGTCAGTTGTCAGCTGTACTTTGTCGCGTTGAAAACATGGCCGAATTTTCCAATACTGTTCTTGTGGACATGATTTTAATTTACGGCGAATGTGATCAAAATGCGTTGGCTACAACACGTTTGTATATGCATAGCGTTAGGACGAATCAGTGTTTACAAGGGATGCAGTGTGGGCAGAAAAAAATCCTCATGAAATGCGGCGCCGTAGTTTTCAACAACGCTTTTCGGTCAATCTGTGTGCAGGAATATTGAACGGCACTTTAATCGGTCTATTTGTTTTACCTAATCGCTTGGACGAAATGGTGTATTTACGTTTCTTGCAAACTAATTTGCCGGAACTCCTAGAGGATGTAAATTTAAATATTAGAAAATATTAGACCTTAATCCATTAGATTTTTATCTGTGGGGATATTTAAAAAATCTAGTGCACAGCGAAGAATTAAATACAATAGACGATGAAACCAATGAAACCAGTGAAACCAACGCACGCAGTGGAAATATCTGAAAACAGAACCAATTCCATAACGCATGTGAATCCCTGCTTCGTCGAGCCGACATATGTTTACGTCTCGCGCAAGAGGGGAACTTTGAACACTTATTAGTAGTGAAGGTTACCGTCCGTTGCGTCCAGCGGTTCTAAATATTTCACAGGAAATTGCCGGATGTCGGTATGAATTTTTGTATTTTTTTTCCTTTTAATTTTAATCCATTCGTGAGAATATTTCGTACCACATACGCCATTAATCTTTTTGCATTACCCCTGCTAATCTCTTCCTCCTGAGCTACGCTACCCCCAAACGGGCTCCGAGGAACTCGCTCGTGATATGGAGAAGGCCCGATCGTGACATGGTGGAGGCGCTGGGCCTGCACCATTTCTATTAATTAATTTTTGTTTTAATACTGTTTCATTTCTTTGGTTAAAATTTTTTTTACTTAAGTTCAAATTTCATAGAAGCTTATTGTTTGGTAGCGCCATCTGTACGAATTCCTATTAATTAAATTTTTAACAATTTTTTGTGTTAATATTTTTCAATTTGTTTCGTTTCTTTTGTTAAAATTTCTAAAATTTGCTTATCCACCAATAAATTTCATGAAAGCACACGGCTTGGTGGCGCCATCTATACGAAATTCTATTAACTATATCTTGAAGCACAAGAAGCAGAATTCTCTTGTAGTTCTTCCCAAAATTTTGGATAATTTCCCTTTTTTTTATAATTCTTTTAAACTTCCATATACATCAATAAACGTTCTGTTTTTATGAAAATTAATTAAAATTGTGTAACTGGCAACATAGAAAGTGTTAGGAAAGAGTTTATACATGTATTTCGGCCTCTTTCCTAACACTTTCTATATTGCCAGTTACACAATTTTAATTAATTTTCATAATTTTCATCTGGCAAGAAAACTTGATTTTATTTTTGTTCTGTTTTTATTCAATTTCAAATTTCATGAAAATACTTATAGAGCTTGGTGGCGCCATCTGTACGAATTTCTATTAACTATACTTTGAAGCTGCCAAACGTACAGCGAAACGTAACCACCTATATATGTCCGTCCTTTTTGATTTCGCTATAAATGACCATCTTCCACACGTTCCTCAAGTATTTTGTTTTATTTAGTTAGTCAACTTGATTTTGAATATGGCCTACTCATGTAGAAATGATTTTTTTAATTTTGTTTCTATTGTGTTTACAAATTCAAGAAATTTTAATATAAGATGTGGAATATTGTTCGTTTTAATTAATAAAAATTCAAAGGAAATGACTAAAGATGATGCTTTCTTTCATTTATTTATTGCTTATATGGACATTTATCAGTTATCTAGGTAACTTGATTTTATACACGAACATGACCTACTTTTTTTTCAATAGTTTGAATCGCGACATCCTGCAGTCACTTTTTGACATAACTTTGTACAGGAAACAGCCGTATAGAGGATGCTCGAGGGATTCACCGCAATCAAAACCGATTTGCAACAAAATTTTAGAGCTTGGTGGCGCCATCTGTACAAATTTCTATTAAAGAGAAAGAAAATCATATTTATTCTTTGAAATCATCACATTTCTTCAGTATCTATCAGACATCGAAGAAAATCATGACCAAATCTCTCGAAGCCTATCCATTACCCACTAAATGCCATACAGTTCGCATAAATAATTTAGATTGGTAACGTGCGTGCTGAAATGCCATACATTCGGTTTAATATATTGCACATACACAACTCCGAACAAAGGAAAGTTTATAATTCATTCATTTTTTACAGTCTGATTAAAATTTATGGCGCTCATAATTGTTCCACATCTATGAATTTATGAATGCATATATGTACACTTTCAGAGTAAACAAAGACTTGGAGTATGATTAAACAAAGGTAGTCGTTCAGAATTAATTAATTTAAGGACTTCTAATTTATTACACAGGAGAATGGTCTATATGCCATGAAAGATTTTTTAAAAATTGTAAGACGAATTCATAAATTGTTTGATAAACTTTGTTATTCAACTAATTTTATTTTCAAATTCTTTTAAAGTTGTGAAATTAACCCTCTATAAATTTCTAATAATGCCTAAAGGATAGATATATCATTATCGGTTCCATAAATAAACAAAATTGAACATTTGCAAATTGGAATACCTTAACTTGTATCCGTGTACGGTGTTAATCAGAGGATTTAATCAGCTTGTGGGGTGTATAAGGCCAAGCGTAAAGCACGGGGCCTCGATGAATATTAATAGACATTTACCAGTCCCAATTAGAGAGGTATTGGGGTATCATTTCCATATAAAAACCATTATTCCTTATCGTCAGTTCGTGGACGTGAAATGAAACCTCTGTACTAATGATCCCTCTCCAAATCATGACCGCGTCGCGTGCAATTAAATGAAAATTATAATTAGGAATTTTTAGCATTTTTAGAGTCGAACCAATTTTTAAAGTATTCACGTTTATAGGAGGATGCCGAGCAATGCCGGACTTTAATTAATTTTATGCGCTTATCCGTACCATTTCCTTGCTATTTATTTAATTGAACGGAAATTGGAAGAAAATTTAATAATTCAAATATATTGCATATTTTTTAGAAAAAGTTGCATTGTTGCAACGGATACCTACGACATTGATTGTCATCGTTACAGTGCACATCCCATTTCCATTCAGTATCGAAAATTTCCCCCACGGTCACCTTAATTACCATTCCTCTGCGAGTTACATCAGCACCGAAACTTATCACGTCATCAGGACAAGCGAATACCGTACCCGCAAGTCCTTATTGGAAATTACCCTGCGTAACCCTTGCTAAATTAATATTTGCAGATAAATCACGTTCGATATCCCATAAACAGGTTTCCCCGTTCCCTTTATGATAATGGGGATGAGTTTCTTGCCGGCGTAATTAGTTAAAGAGGAAGGGCACGCATTTATACAACGGAGTGAGAAATTGTCCGGGAGGGTGTTAATCGTGACGACCGCATACTTGACCGCTGAAGCCGCATCCTTCCGGGCTCATGTTGCCAACCCCCTCGCCCCCGTCACACTCGTGAGCTGTAAATGTAATTCTGCCAAAAATTACAAGGCATTAATACACGTGTCAACTTTTGATTGTATCGTTGCAGGGATGCAGTAACTAAATTAGTTCCAAATGATGAGAAACTTATATCCACTGAAAATTTATCAACACGAACTTTTATAGTAGAAACGTTGATTTTAATTGTACTATTACAAGTTGAATTACAAATAATTTTTTCACATAAATAAATGAAATTTACAAGACGAATATGGACTAGTAAAAATCGAAATTTTCTTGCGAATGAATAAGCAACTTTTTTTTAATTTACTTTTTTGGTTCTTTAATGATTACTTTATGAATCTCATTTGAGTTTCATAAAATATCTCATTAAAGCAATTGAAATTTTATTTTGATACGTTAGGGATAGCATATTGCTGTGATATCCACCTCAAAAGAAGAAGTTTCGGGAAAGCTATAAACGAGTAACTTACCTACAACTAAGCCAGTAGACGTGATTCAAACTACTAAACACAGCTGATGCCGTGGTATTTTAGTCGATGGATGCTTCTGGAGACAATAGAAACTATGCATCTAACTACAACGAAGTATTAACCGATAGAGGTGAAACAAGTGCTCGGTGAAGTATATTATGCGGTTTGAAAAGTGTTGAGCATTTAGTTAGGGACAATATAACCAAAGCCTGGATTGCACCGTTATTCCAAACAGCTGCAGTCGTGGTTGCATGACATATTAGAACCGGGAAGTAGCGCACAAAATCAAATGGCAGATTCATTTGTTTTTCCGTATAAATACCGGTGCTAAGCGCCTCCATGTTAATTTTTAGCTTGACTTTAAATGACAAACTATTTTTACTTTGTGCTTCTTAATTAAAACGTTAAAGTTTCAATCAGTAAATTAAAATTAACTACAAATTAAAGCGATCGAAATTTAATTTTGATAGGTTGACGATAGCATGTTGCTGTGATATCCACCTCAAACGAAGATAGGGTTTCAGAAAAACTAGAAACGAGTAAATTACCTATAACGTCATTCAAACGACTATACACAGCTGATGCTGTGGAATTTTGGTTGATGAAATACTTTTGGAGGCAACAGAAAACATACATCTATCCACAACGAAGTGTCAACCGTTGGAGGTGAAATAAGTGGTCATTGAAGTATATTGTGCTGTTTAAAAAGTGTCGTTGCGCATCTTTTTATTAATAGAGAGGATTAGGAAACCTTCCGAAGACTCCCCAGCTAGATCTATGCCAGGGGAGTGTCGGATTTGCCTGGGAAGGTGGTTACCCAGGCGCCCATCGACTAAAACCCTTCCCTCTCTCTCGGCTCTGTTCCACTGCGGATAGCATTCCTTCACAGTGGGGCCGGTATCTCTCTACGTTGTTAGGTAGGTCCTCTTTTTCCTTTAGTATTTTCTCGATAACTCTTACCACTGCTTCCCATGTTGCTTCGGTGTTTAGCATTGCCCTTATTAGGTTTTCAGGGGTCGCTTTTTGCCCCACTATTGCGTTCAGCCTACTCCTCTCCTGGTTCCATCTTCGGCATTCGAAGAGCATGTGCTCTGCGTCCTCGATCTTCTCGCCACAGTACGGGCAGTTTGACGTGTCTGCTAGTTTGTACTTGGCCTTGTACTGGAAGCACCCGCATCCGCTTAGGACCTGGGTAAGGTAGTATGTGACGTCTCCATGCTTCCTCTGCATCCACCCGTTAATCTTAGGGATTAGCCTTGTGGTCCAAGTTGCCTGCTCGTCGCCTCCCACCTCTTTTGCCACGTCGCTAGTGTCGCCACTCTCGCATTGGATTTTTCCTCAGGGGTCGCTCCCCACGTTATTCCCCTTTCCAGCACAAGCAGATCCAGTAGGACCATCCGGGCCAGTACTCCCAGAGCTTCTGTTGATACCGTCCGGTACGCTCGGCACATCCGGATCATGCTGGTTCTCTGGCAGGAAAGCAGCTGCTCTCTGTTTCTTTTGATGTCCATGGCGTGCTTCCAAATAGGGGCCGCATATAGAGCCGTGGATTCCGCTACTGAGGCCAAGAATCTGCGTTTACTTTCCGTGGCTCTCTATGTCCTCGGCATGATCCTTGTTAGAGCTGCCGCCGCCCTCTGGGCCCTCTTGCACACGTGTCTTACATGGTCTCCAAAGTTCAGGTTTTTATCGACGATGACTCCTAGGTATTTGCAGGCTTTGTTCGTCCTTATCTCGGTTCCTATGACCTCTACCTATATTTCTCGGCACCTCTTAAAATTGGCTTCGAATTAAACAAAAATATATTGTCTTCTATTCTAAATTTTCAAAATTCTAACAAGTGTAAACATTGAAAAGAAATTAGAATATACATAATGGATTCATGAGTTATTTATTTACGAGTTACAGTTCAATAAATAAATGAAACTTGCAAGACGAATATGAATTACTAAAGTCGAAATTCTCTTGCAACTGTGTAAGTAAGTTTTTTTAGATTTATCTCAGTTTGTTGACGAAGATAAAGTTTCAATAAAACACGATGAGATGTTACACAAATGGGCTTCTAATGCTGCGCGCACGAGCGTAAAAGCTATTCTGTGTAGTTTTAATTTGTTGCTTAAAAATAGAGACTTTGTTGTACCGTTCGACGTGATCGTATTTTTTTAATTGTATTACCGTTCGCCAATTCAATGAAAATTTTAATTCTTTAACGCCAATATTTTTTATTCATCCGATTATTTAAGTCCAAGCTGTCTATAAGAGTTCTTTTTTAATTCAATTTGTTTAGTCTCGATTTGTTTTCAAAATTGAATTGAACCTATCGGTTTGTCTTTAATCAAATAATTATAATTGTGTTCTTCAACTTTATGCAAAAAAATTAATGGCGTATGTGGTAAGATATTCTCAAGAATGCATCAAACTTAAAAGGAAGAAAAATAAAAAAATAAAAAAATTCATACCGACATCCAGCAATCTGTTTTCGGATATTTTCCACTGCGTGCGTTGAGTTCGTCTATTGTATTTACTTCTTCGGCGTCCACTACATTTTTTAAATGTCCCCACAGATAAAAATCTAATAGATTAGGTCTAATATTTTCTAATATTTAAATTAACATCCTCTAGGAGTTCCGGCAAATTAGTTTGCAAAAAACGTAAGTATACCATTTCGTCCAAGCGATTAGGTAAAACAAATAGACCGATTAAAGTGCCGTTCAACATACCTGCACACAGATTGACCGAAAAGCATTGTTGAAAACTACGGTTCCGCATTGCATGAGAATTTTTTTCTGCCCCCATCCCTTGTAAACACTGATTCGTCGTAAAGCTGTTCATATAAACTTGCAGCCAACGCATTTTGACCACATTTGCCGTAAATTAAAATCATATTCACAAGAACAGTAAAAATTCGGCCATGTTTTCAACACGACAAAGTACAGCTGACAACAGACCCACTTAAACTGCCGATGCTGACATCAGCAAATTTCTCATAGTACGTAATTACGTCATCAAAATAAACCAGGGACTATCAAACTGTTTCATCGTTCGCCAAAAACATTTATTATCTCTAATATTTATTAATCAATTGTTATATAAAAACTGCTTCATTCTATCACTTTTAATGTAAACTTTCACTAGTTTCATTTTTTGTATGAAGTCAAGAAACACCCAATATAGAATTATAAAAGTTTATTTCACATTATATCCCAATAAAACTGCAATAAATGCATTAGTCAACACCCTCGCTAACAAAACAAAGCTAATTTCTAAATAAACCCCTTTTAATCGCCGAAACCCCCTAAGGGCTTCACGTCCCTTCTGCTAGCGATGCCTCTTAGAATAATATTGAGTCATCCTTGACGTTAACATCGCCCAGCTTTCTGTCTCCAAATGTACGCACAACCAATAAGGATGGGAAATAATAGGCGTAATATTATTATCGCGAGTCTTATTGTTAAAATTGACTGTTTCGCACTGATAACTTATTAGACAGGCGAGAGATACAAGTTAATTTATCACGCCACAAGAGAGACGAGCACTCACTAAAATACCTTCTAAATAAGCAATGCCAAGGTAGATATCGTGGATACATCAACACGTTTATGTTTTTGTTGTAATATCTCTTGCGTTATTAAATGTATCAGAACCGAACACTATTAATAACGTACCACCCACCACCGTTTATGTTTCGTGGCAAATCTTATTTCACACTCGCGACAATTTGTTCGTTTATAATTCCGTTTGATGTTGTAATGAAATTGCAGATGTACGTCTGAATTAATTGCATTTCGGCAAAACCTTACGTTCGACTTTAATCTTGTTTCAGTATTAATCATCGAACAAGACGGTCGCGGTTCTGAGTTGAGAGGTACTTGCTCATTGTCCCTGCGCTAATTGAAATATGAGGCATTTTACATTTAATAACAGGAAAGCAAAACTTGACGTTCAAATAAATTAATTAGTTTAGATCTTTAGGTAATGCTTACTTAAAAATAAATAACACTCTGACCATTCGACCAAAAAGTAAAAGGGAAGGTCATTGTTGGGCAAACACGTGATTTTTGAGCTTTCTTTACAACTAAGAAAATTAAAACATTTTATGCCCAACAAACAAAAGTAGATAAAATGCGTCTTTTAAGTTCAAAAGATACATGTTAAACGCTGTCATTAAAAGAAAAAAAAAGAGGTTAAAACGAGCCCCGGTACTTAGCGCATTTAATTAAATTTAATATTTACATTTCGGTGCGATTTTAATGAATAATTTCATTTATTAATTCCCGTCCGTGGAAGACGTCCGCCCGGGCTTTTCTCGAAATTATACAAACGTATAATAAAATCCTTTTTAAAGTTAAATTGAAATCAAAATTCAAAACGCAATAATTAAGGCGGGTAATATTCAGGAACGGAATATAAATAAGGAATTAAGAAGCGAAATGACCGGCAATTTTACGAGAAGCCACGGGGATAAGTGACGTCACCTGGGAGGAAATTAAAATAGCTAAAATATGCCGCTCGGGAGAATTCACACTGAAATAAATTCGGCTCGTCGCAATAAAGTCTGAGCACCGGCAGACTTTCTGGTTCCTTGTGATATGGACTTATATAAGAAACACGTAAAGTAGACGCCTAGCAGATTCTGTAAATGTAAATCCGTAACTGTTTATTCTAATCCGGTGGCGCGGATTACGGAGTCCATTATCCTGGTCTCGTCTCAGCCACGTCATTTACATACGTACGTATACCTGCCTCATTGTCCTACTCCCTACAACATAGTTAACGAGCTTCAAATAATAATATTGATGTTTCTATGGGGTAATTTTATCATTACCGTTACCATATGAATAATTCCGGACACATTTTAGAGGTCTCCATTATATTTTAGCACAATGTTAACTATAACTACAAGCTCACTTCCCTATTACAATAATAATTAATTTTCTTTTAGGATCAATTTCATAAACGTACGTAAATTTAACTATTTTGGTTCTTTAATGATTCGTTTGAGTTTCATAAAATATCTCTTCTTTCAACCGTTATTCCAAACAGCTGCAGTCGTAGTTGCACTATATATTAGAGCAGCAAAATCAAATGACAGATTCATAAATTTTTTGGTATAAATACCGGTGCAAAGCGCGTCTGCGACTCTTTTTAGTTTAACTTTTTATTTTGTGCTTCTTAATTAAAATGTGAAAGTTTCAATTAAGTAAATTGAATTATAACGAATGTAAAAATTGTAAAGAAATTATATTTTCTTTGAATTAGTAAAAGTGTATGTCAAGACAAGCAAAAAACTTTTCCTAATTAAAACGGATTCTTTAATTAATTCGAGCCAATTATAATTTAAAAATATTTAGCGGATTAAGACAAACAAAAAAAGGAGACAAATTGGAACGGATTACGTTCTTGCCTTCTCGAATCCGGCGTAAGATGATTAATAAAATAGAATGCCGAAAAATTAATTCCTATCCGTGAAATATGTAGATGAGGCGAATTTCCATAAATTTGAAAGTGTACATTCGCGTAATTATTCCCCCGCACCGAAATAAAAGAAAAACTCACGGCCAAAACAATGGAACGCATAAATAAGCAAACAAGACGAAACGAAAATGTTTTTAATCTAAACAAAATCCAAAACAAACGCCTGAATTATGCAGGCCAACACTCGTAATTCAATTATAAGGGGCCTGGTCGTATAATAAATGCAAGCCCGAAAAGTAAGTGGCAAAAATGTAACTCGGGACGGTCGTCTATGTCAACCCTCACGGCATATACACACGTAACATTTACATAAGTAACTAGTCAGAAGTGACCACGACCACGACTCGAGCACATTACATCCCAAAGGTGCAAACCACGTAGTACCATAAATTTTCTGGTTATATCACATAATAATTTACAGATGTAAAGTTTCTTTAATGCAAAAAGTAAAAGCACACATATCGAATTATCATATATTCGAATTACATATATTTCTTTTGGAAAAATATATTTTGAATAATTACTTCTAAAATTAAGTCCCTTCATATTGCTGTGCTATTTAGTAAAATAAGAGAACCCTGCATATATATTTGTTATATTAGAAATATTTTGTATTTATTTTATTATTATTATTTGTTAAAAACAATGTACATTACCTTATAAACTTCCAGAACTCAAATGGAATTTAATTACTTGCAAATATTTAATTCAAATTTCTGTTTTATTTAGAAAAGGTCGAATGAAGTACTAGAAGTCTCGCTATCACCAACGACAGAGACTTGGTTTCACGAGAAGCTCAACGAAGTCTTCAATGATGTGGAGAACTTCTGGGGCTGCAATCTCAAGACTCTAGAACTGTTTTCTAAGCCCCCTTGTCTTGAGAAACAATCCCAACACTTCAAAGAACCATTCCAACTGATGACACAACACATGGAAACTGTTCACATTCTTCAACGTCACTAGAAGATGCCATCAAGGACAAGCCTCGAGAGTCCTTCTTCAAAAAGAACGGTAGAAGGCGCCGTGTAGTTGTAAAACAGAAAAATAAAACTAAATTAAGACTTTTCGAAATAGAAGCCGTACGGCTAGGTTTATTCAAAATATAATCATAAAATTAGAATCAGATAAAGAATGTCTAATTTATTTGAAACTTTAAATTTTGAAATTCATTCATTCTTTTTTAATTTAAGGTTACACAGTTTTTGCCTATTTATTTTGCTATAAAAAGGAGAAATTCTGTGTGATTTGAGAAGTCATTCTCAACTCTTCAAGCTGAACAGATCAGTCTTTAATAAGTGATAAGTTGTGAAAGAAGTAAGACCTATTATTTAAGAACTTTGATTGAAAATGCATATAATAATAATAATAATAACTTTATTCTTGAACTCATATACAACGGATTACATCAATATAATTGATAAACAAACAATAGGTTGAGTTCAATTGCTCTACCACTCAACCTTAACTAATAACAAAAGCAATATTTAATTAAATGAATAATTCCTATTACTAACTTATTCTAGGGGCAGCAGTAAAGAAAAGTAATAAAAAAAGAAAATAAAAAGTTACAATTTTGTGTTGTTGAATGAATAGCAACAGAACTTAAATAAATCAAAATTGAATGTTACATGCAGAAGTTAATGTAAAGAAAGAAGAGGTTGTCTTTTTAAGGCGCTTCTGAATTTGTTCAGTGATTCGAGATTTTTCAAGTCTGGCGCTAGCTGATTGTAATATTTTGCTCTACAATAACTAAATGATCTTTCATATTGTGAAGTTTTGTGCATGGGTTGCGTAATGATGTTCTTGTGCCTAATATTTAATGTACGTACATTTGTTCTAAATTTTATTTTGTTATATAAATATGGTGGGTGCTTCTCGATTATTATTTTATGAAATATTGTCATTGTTTGGATATATCGCCTCTGCTCCATATTTAACCAATTAATACAAAAAATTTATGAGAGATGTGGTCGTCTTTACGAATACCAAATATTAATCTTATGCACGAATTTTGCACTCCCTGAATACGCCTAGACGCTTCATAAGTCAAGCACGGACCATATACTGGAACACAATAAGAAAACTAATGAATTACAAAGTAATGCTTTTAACCTGTACAGAGAGAATGTGTCTATGAGGATATATTAATTTTAATTTTAGAAAGGCATTTTTTTGCGGTTATTAATGTGCGAATTACATCTGAAACCACTGTCGTAGACTAGTCCTAAATTTTTTGCCTCATTCATGATTGGTATTTTGATATCATTAATTTTTAAGTCGATTAAATTTACTATAGCGTCACAAGGTGCTTTATTACCAAATAATAGGATTACAGATTTAGATGGATTGATAATTAGAGAATGTTTAGTAAAAATATCATTTATCTGTTGCAAATCAGTATTAATATCATCTAATGCTTTAAAAGTTTCGGGGAAGTTGAACGAATGATATAATTGTATGTCGTCAGCTTACATGTGTATTTTACAGAATTTAATATAACTATGAAATGTTGACGTATAAAGTGAAAACAACAAGTATAGAGCCCTGAGGCACACCACGAGTTATACTTAAGTCTGTAGAAATAAAATTATTACATTTAACACATTGCGACCTTTCAGAAAGATATCTCTCTAGTAACAGAACAACATCCTCAGCAAACCCACTGTAACGAAAAATTGCCATCAGAATTGTATGGTTTAAAGTGTCGAATGCCTTACTGTAGTCCAATAGAACAAGTGCAGTGAGTTTACTTTGGTCACAAGAGAGCAGTAAGTTATCCGTTATGTTTAGAAGAGCAGCTGTGCAGCTGTACCCTTGTCTAACTCCCGACTGACATTCGGGTAGAATGTTAAAACATTTTAGATATTGCTTGATTTGAATAGCAATAACTTTTTCTAATATTTTTAATAAAATAAGTAACAAACTTATCGGTCGTAGTTCGGCAATTTCCTTAGGACTATTTTTTTTAGGAACCGGTATAACAACTGCTCTTTTCCATGACTTAGGAAATTTATTTTCTAGTAGACATGAATTAATAATATTAGTCATATGAGGAATGACCACACATTCTAAGCATAAGTAAACTAATATCATCGCAACCACAGGCATTGCTTTTTATATCACTGAGGCACTTAACAATTGTATTTATATCTACTGTAGTAAAACTAAAAGAGCAAACATTATCAGTAATTTTATGCGTGTTATAGAAATTTAGAATGTGTAAATTATTTTGGACATTTGGTATAGAATTAATAAAAAAATTATGAATCTCCTCGGGATTTAATAGAGTATCAGGTAACGAAGTCTGTTTTCCAGGCATTATATTTAATAATTTTAACTGCTCCACATACGTTTTTTGTTCGAACTTTTGAATTTAGATTCTAAATAAGCTTTTTTTTCAATTTTAATGGTTTTCGTACACAGATTTCTCAATAGTTTATAATAATTCCAATGTGCCTCAGACTTACTTCGACTAAACTTACGTTTCGCGTGATCTCTCAATTTCATTAATAATTTTGTATTATCCGATAACCAGGGTGCCAGATTTCAGTTTTGGCTAAATTTCATAGTTATATATGGAGCATGTGGATCAAAGAGGCTAATTATTGTATTTGTAAATAGTAAAATTTTTTTATCTACATCTTCAGTATAATATGTTCTATCTAGATTTGACGAGCGTAAATCCCGGTAAAAATTATTTAAATCGATATTTTTAAAATTTCGACAAGTTTTATGTACAACCTGGCGTTTACGTTTAAGAATCTTTAATTCACAATAAATTAATTCATGATCGGAAAGGTCTATTCAATGCACACCAGATGATATTAAGACAGATAAATCAGATATAGAAATTAAGTCAATTAGAGGCGCGGTATTTTTTGTTAGCCGCGTTGGTTGGGAGATAATCAGAGGCATGTCTGTAGCATCAAGAAGTGCTTGTAAATAAGATGTATCTTCATTGATTTGAATTTAATCGTCTATGTAATTTAATTCGAATTTTAAAGTAAATTTACTTCAAAATTTATGATTAAATTTATTTCATTGTTAACAGCTTGGCAAAATTTTATATTGTATGAAAACTAATAAGAATTATTTTACTTTGTTTTATTTATAAGTTATTTAAAGGCGTTATTGTCAACGGATTTCTAAACAAATACCGTATGAATAGACCGGAGGATTATAATCTTGTCTCTATCGTGGCTAGTTGTTTAGTTTAAAGCTTGAATTAATCAATTCCTTTAAACAACAATACAGATAGTATCATTCATTTAAATAAATGTTATTGATGAAATTCAGATAAATAAATTTAATTTATGTTGGCTAATTAATAATAAACTTACCTATTTTAACAATTTTCATAACCACAGTTACTTGTTCGTAAGAAGGGCTATTACTGCATTTTTGGTTATAAGTCCATGTATGATTTGACTAAAACAATTATTATTTACGTGTTATCAAATTCATAGTTAATGATAATTATTTAAAAACATAATAAACATTTCCTGTATACTTGTGTGACTGACAAATTGCATTTTGACAACTTATTTTGCCAACAAAAGCAAAATAATGTGCAATTACAATTTGATCGTACATGAAATATTTAATTGATAAACATTTATATGATTAAAAATTGTCTTTTATTTACCTATTGCAATTCACGTAACGAGACGAAATTATCAACAAAACATAGTCAATTATTAAAAACAAATTAAAAACAAAACAGAACCACGTAATCCTAATTTGTTAGCTAGCCAATTGGGAACCCCGAGATACCAGTTTATTTAAACAATTAAAAAGAGAAAAGAGTTTGAATACTAAATAATTATGCGTGAACTTGTTATTTGTTGAAAAATTTTACATTTGAAAATAATTTAAACAAATCCCACTATCAAGGACTATGCATCGCAATATGTATATAGCCTGTTTCTAAACCTATGGTTTTAAATTGAGCCACAAATTGTATTCAAGAAATGAAGTAAATTTTATAATAGGGAAAATGTAAACAATAACTCCGGTAAAAATTAGTTTTCGTTTTTACAAAAATTGTTTAAGTAATACTGGTCGGCGATTTAAATGGTTTAAATGTCTTAGCGGAGTTACAGGCTGAGTGGAATTGATTTTTATTACGTAGTCAAAAACGAATGCGCCGAAATGTGAATATTTCGCTAGGTCAAGTTTGTTGTTTATAAGAGAAAATACGACGTTTTCGGTTGTTTAGGTGCAGACGTTCTTACGACAATTGCAATTACATATTACGTAATATTTCTAATATTATTTAGTTGTGTAATGTTTATTTTATTATTTATTCAAAGTAAAATTTCAAAGCAAGCTGGTTGAATTCGTAGCGCCATTATGCATTTCAATTTTTATTTGTACGTATTAAATATGGCCAATCTCTAGATTTTATAATAAAAATATTACTTTGCACGTGTTGTCGTTTGACCATAAAGAATGCAAATTATTAAACGAATGGTTTAATAAGCGCAAAATAAATATCTTTATCATGTTAATAAAAACCGAGGAAAACGCATTTCGCTATGCCAATTGTCGATGTAACAAAGACGGATATTTGAAAATTATGTCGATGGTGTCTATAAGTCATTCATATTCGTTTACAATGAGACACGTAAATAAAAAGTTTTATTGCATTTTATTAGATACGATTGCGAAAACGAGTCAAACTGAGCAGAGGTTTCAAAGCAAAGTGACTCCGCCGAAGTCCGCAATCTTGATGCAGTTATTCATATTTTAATAAGACCGTTGTGATTCGGAAAATTAATTTCTAATGTAATGAGGAACTTACAGTTTTAATTATAGACAGATGGTTTTACAAACACCCTGTATTAAGAGCATAAGTTAAAATCGATTGGCTTCGCCGACATTTTCTTCTTGAATTTCGTAATAATTGAAGCTAGACGAAAGGCGTGCTTAGAAAATTAATGAGTGTTCAGGAACTTTTATTAATCTGCAACTTATTAATCCACTTTTAATTGCGTGCATAATACAGAAGTGTTGATATAGTACGAACTTGATGAGCGTTAGATTACAGATTAAGAACTTAAACGCCTTGAGAAACTTCTAAAACATTATTATGAGTCATTTTATTATGCATTACTTAAATAAATATAGAAAGTATTACCCCACTTTATACTATTTTTTATTTTATTTCTCTTCTATGCTATTTCTTTTAGTAGGCAATTGTGATCTTAATGAACAAGTATCTTCTCTTTTGGTTATACAAAGTGGAACAAAATGATTCTCATTTAGTTACGTTTGGATTTTTTCATATGTGCATTTTCCTGCGCCATTCTAATCATTTTTAATTAGCTACTTCTGTCAATAAATATCATAAATTAGTCAAATTGACAATTATAACAATTAAATTAAATTGAATTAACAAGCGATTAAAATGTATACCTCACAAGAAAACACTTGTATTATTAAAGCTTATTTTGGATTCTCGAACCGTGCGAAAAGATTCGTTTGCGAAAATGATTTGTATAGTTTTGTACGACAGTCTACGTTATTTTCGCATATGAATATTTTCGGATGGATCGAGAATTGGGCCCATGGACGTGTGGTAAATGGGGAAAGCCCAAATTTCATTTTTGAATGCAAAACACGACTTAGGTTTCTGAACAAAATGTTGAAGAAACTGCCTTGCATCAACACATTCGCCAAATTGTCGAGAGATTCCACAGAATGGGAAGAGTGATGAAGCACTTCGTGTGTATACATGGGTAATGCAAAACTAACTAGATGAGAATCATTTTATTCCACTCTGTATCTAATACTAGCCTAGATGGGTTTATAGTTCATCCTGGTGTTCTTATTAACATCTAAATTACCAACCTCTGTCTAACTGTTGCTAGCTGAGAGAAAAGCTAGTGAAAGAAACAGTACGCCTTGTTACCAGGTCAAAGTAAGTAACAGGAGTATTTATTATTAAAGTTTTGTGGTAGCAATAAAGGCGGCATTGAGAGCAATATTTTGCTAAATAAAGCTCAAACTAGACACGTACAAACGAAAAAATTACTGTTTGTAAAAGGGTGAGGAGAATCTCGTCGTGGCATCTATAGGAGCAAGGCGAGTCCCACCCCTCACAAATCTATAAAAATTTTCTACCGTTTTTCGTATGTTCTGTGATGTCTACTAGTCAAGTCCGTAATGTAACCTATTCGCCTCTTGTAAAATTTGTAACTAATAATTCTTTTATTGCCCCTCAACTGAAAACAATAATTGAAAAATTGCAATTTGTGCTTAATACAAAACAAATGAAATTTTAAATTTTCCTTTATTTCCATTCAGGTCTCGGAGAAGCGCGAGCTCTCGGGTGAAAGTTTTTATTGATATTAAGACCGGGAAACTTTTAAATCAAGAGAACTCGAGAACGCCCGCGCGTCGAAAACAAAAACGTCAAAAAGAAAAATAAATAACGCATCGCCCGGTAAACCGTTGCGCGATTACATCAATTTGTCGGCGAAAAAAAAAATTACTATTGATCCGTCTGATCTGGAAATAAATATCTCGCAGTAATCCCCGCCAACAAACGTCCGAAGTAATCACCTTACGTGCAAAACGGAACGAGAAATTGCCGGAAAACATGCTTGACGTTTATGGACCTATGTCATTACCACACACACACACACAACGAACACATCAAATAAAAATAAGGTCAAAATAGATTTATTAACCGCTCTCGTATTCTGTACATAATATTTACGACGCATAAAACGGGATATACAAGAAAAGGTTTCCTTGAACGTGAGTGTTCTATTTTATTAAAGCGCCACAAACTACCCTACTACAATGGGGCGAAATTAATTTATCTGGTCACAAAAACGAACAAATATGAGAGCGCATGTATACGAAAAACAACACGTAGAAAACAAAAACCCTCCCAAAAAAAAAAAACTATCAAACCAAGTTAGCTAAGAAAATGGACAAAGGGATGGATTTAATAAAATTTAAAATCTCTCATTTTTATTTCCTTATCACACTATTTTAATTAATCATATTCAAATCTTTCTTATTCGCAATTGAATGCAAGGAAATGGTAACGCGTAGTATTTCTGGAAGAAATCTGGATTTTATAAATCATTATACAAACATACGGTAGAACGTCGCCAGCGCCACCTAAAAATAATGTGAACAAATGACCTGCTCTTTTAAAGGCTTGGCCATCATAAGTCATCAAAGCAGCTACATATTGCATCATCACCGAAGTGACTCATCAGTGAAGCCGGCATTATATAAGCACAAACAAACTTGACTAAGAGTGGACGAATCTAGGAAAATCACGATGACTCATAGGGCAAGTGTCTCACGAGCAAGATTTTTCGTAATCGAAATTTCCGGTACAAACCACATACAAGACAACTTGATCACGTGACTAGGCATCAGAGAGTCAGAAGACGTTTGGTTGTAATGTCGCCGGCAGAAATAACAAGTCCTTAATACCAATAAGACCAGTCAGATGTTCCGTCTGTTTTCCTAAATCCAGTATCATAGTTTCAACTAAACACAACTAACACACATGACACTTACAAACTGTAACGCCATATTTAATCGCAGTTGAATCGTAACATTTTTCCGATGCGCAATTGCACGATCGATGTTGAATCGATTGAAATTTGTTGAATGCTAAACCGTATGCATTCATAAATCGATTGTGAATCGATTGTGTCAGATGAATGCCCCTATCTAATTTATTTGCCAAGTAGAGCCTAACATCTGCTTTGTTTGGTATGTAAAACGCTGTTTCTTCTCGTTGTAAAATTATTTTGGGGGGCTCGCACGTTACCTAGCTGCCGTCATAATGACAGATAACTACAAAACGTCAAAATAGCAGTTGTCAAAAACGTCAAATTGACAGACAACGTCAAATTGAGAAACGTCAGACAATGTCAGAAAGACAAATAAGGGCGAAGCGTTACTTGACATTTGTATTACGATCGTCACAAATAAACAAAAATTTAGAACGCCAGTTGATGATTTAAAGTGAAACTGCATTCGATCATGATTGGCCCGCAAATAAGACCACATTCTCGAATTTGGTCGCTAAGACACAAACACAAAAGATTGCCCCCTGACGAATTAGATACAGCTCTGATCATCGACGATTCGATTACGCATTGTAACTAATGAAGCAGAGTTAATTTATCCCCGCTACGGAAAAAGTCACGTCTCAGGAACCCTCACCCAAAGGCTCCTGTCTATTCATAGTCAGGAGCCACAAACATAACCTTTCCGTGCACTCAAGTGTCGGAAGCACATCCAAAGCCTCCCGTACATCACTTGGCAGGAGCCACACACGCACTTTTCCGTGAACTTAAGTATCGGGAGCAAATCCAAAATCCCCCGTGTATGACATACACACTCTTTCATGCAACTCGTTGTCGGAAATATCTACACATCGAGGGGAAGCAACACTTATACTCCGCACAACGATCGCCATCATCAAAGCCAGCCGTTGAACAAGAGAAGAAATGGAACTCAAGCAGAAGCAAGATACTCTGAGATAGCCTCTTCGTCAACCTCGCATTCAACATCCGTTACTACGTCACCAGAGACGTCGCTCTCCAATAGCCAGGCAATGCCGTCTTGATAGCTAATTTCCTTTAATTCAAGCTTCTAATGACATGTACGTTTTTCGTGCATATTTTGAGCACATTTTTCCTGTACGATTTGGTATTACATCCGTGAAATACTCATTTCCGCCTTGAATGGGAGCGTTTTACCAAGAAGCGAATTCGACTTTTCTCTCGTTTGAAAGTTAAGTAATGTGACTTGAGTATTAATGCGTTTATTGTGTATTTGATAGTTTATTGTAGTCAAAGTGCATTCGGCGTTTGTTGTCGCATATTTTTATTTAATGTGACGTTTATTATCGTCGCCAGGAAAGATGAGCTCTGCGTCATAAAATTTACGTGTCCGACGTTAGTCGACACGCCGAAGTCAAATCAACACCTGCATTCTTACGAAATGTATTTCCGGTTTATGACAATGAAAAAAGTAAACATCAAAATGACAAGCAACTTGACAGATCAATGAAGATTAAGGTTATGTACGCAAGT
This sequence comes from Serrognathus titanus, assembly GCA_039766575.1. Lineage (NCBI taxonomy): Eukaryota > Metazoa > Arthropoda > Insecta > Coleoptera > Lucanidae > Serrognathus > Serrognathus titanus. The sequence goes on from CM077911.1 coordinate 7,715,708, forward strand.
ACGTTCCACAGGCTCTAGCATAGCTGGCTACCGTGTTGTACGTCAACACTTTTCTGGGGGTTACTGAGTTTTATTAAAACGTCCTAATTGTCTTTAAAAAAAGAGATTAATAAACATACGAAATAAAAAATAAAAACTCCAAACACAACTAGCAATTAGCACAGTGACACTTAAAACTTGTGACAGAAAAATAATGTAAACAAAGTGCACCGTGAGTCAAATCAACAACATCGTAATGGAGCAAAACTGTCTAAGAAAGATGTACATATGACTAGCTCTCTCCATGATATAAGTTCTGCTCTTTTTATTTTCTAGTGGATAGGTCTTAAACTTAGAAGACGTTTAATGTATATTTCTATCTTTTTTTCACATGTGTGACATAGAAGACGGTGAATATCAAATATTTGTCTGTGATATTGTCGGTAACCAATGACGTGGGGCTCATCTCTCCTGGCGACGATAATATGTAATCTCGCTGTGTCTTGATTCATTGACATTAAAGCATTTGTTAACTAATTTAGTCGAAGTGTTTGGATGTGCGTATACCCTCAGCAGAATCGAGACAATTTAGTAAGGCCGTCGAGGTTATTACGAAATAATAGTTTGCCTTGGCGTCTTTGTTAATAACATCTAAATTACCCACCCCTGTCTAACTGTTGCTAGCCGAGGGGAAAGCTAGTAAAAGAAACAGCGCAAACTTGTTCCAGATCAAAACAAATAACAGGAGTTTTCATTATTAAAATTTTGTGGTGGCAGTAAAGGAGGCATTGAGAGCAATATCTGGCTAAATAAAGCTCAAACCAGACACGTACAAACGAAGAAATTGCTGCTTGTAAAATATCGTCTTGGCATCTATAGGAGCATCTAGGCGAGTCTTGCCCCTCACAAATCTATAAAATTTTCTTACGTTTTTCCTATGTTCTGTGATGTTTTTCTTTTACCATTTTTTCTTTGTCGGTTTGTTTATGAATATATAAGTAAATGTTTGTATAAATCTGAAAGCCAACAAATAAATTTCTTAACGAAGTTTTACTAAAGTATACTTGCAACAAAGTGCAGGTCAGGTTACATCGAGAACAAGAGATACAAAAGCTTAATGCGAACGTGACAGCCATTTACTTTTAATAAACGCTATAAATCCTCCGCGATTCTTGAATTCTTAATCTTAGAATAAGAGCTAAAAATAAAACGCGGCAGTAATGCAGAATAGAAAGAATTTAAAGAAGGATTTTATGTAAATGTACGCAGTCACAGTCTAGCTGCAATCCGAATCCGGAGAGGTGCCTTATTAAAAAATCTGTTTGCTCGTTAACGACGTAAAAAAAATAGCTCATCACTTCAGCTCCGGTTCTAATGAAAGTGCGAGAGTATGACGAATCTCTCCTTAACGGCGGCGTTATTGCTTTCATTGCGCTTGGCTCTTCGTTCAAGTGACGAAAGATTACGATTAACTTAAATAAATTATACCTGGAGACTGGAAAGGATTAAGGGAGTACGTATTTAATTTGTGCTTTTAGTACGCAGGAAAACTCAACGCGGAACTTTTATCCAAATACAAGTGATTCTTAAAAAAAATCTTTACAATTACCAGAAATACAAAAGAGTTGTTCAATCGTAAAACTTGACCATGAGCTAATAACAAACAGTTGCAAAGCTGGGGATGAATGCCTCATACAAATGTACTAACTGCTTCCGTTTAAAGGTCAAATTCACCCCCATAACAATCATAAAACTATAAAACACTTTTATGATTGTATTTATTTCGTTCATCCATCTGCAACTCTTTTTTTTTTCTTTCTCGATCTATTCAAGAATCAAATTATCCAGAGTCTTAATCTCTTAACATCTAACGACACTATACATTTCAGCTAAACTAAATACACTCACTTTAAATTAATCTAGACAAACACTATACGCTCTGCAATCTTTTTGTCTTGAGCTCACCGAATTTTCGCCGGTTGTTTTACTTTTTGCCGTATCTCGCACTCCTCAGCGAAAGATTAAATGTTAATACCTTTCTTAAAACGAAGGAGCTTAACGCGCTCACCTTCTAATTGAAATCGGTATCAAAGAAAGCTCCTGATAAAATATTCATAGCATCATTATAATTATCTCACGGCTTAATACTTCGAGAAACAAAAGTCAAGGAAGACGAAAAAACCTTGGCATTGTCGCGCGCAGGATTTTCGCGAGGACTCAATCCAAGAACAATACAAGTTTTGTTCTTTGAGATGTTTATCTTTGTAGAAATAAATAATTACTATTAGTAAATGTAAGAGAACGACGTGGAAATTAAAATATTTATAAATTGAGCTAATTTTTACAAATTACACTTCTATAGCTTAAACGTTCTGCTAATCGCTAGATTCATACTTATCACTTACAGAATAATAACTTAAAAGACTAAGAATTTGAAAAACGCGCCGCTTCTCACTTATATAGTAATTCACTTTTTCAAGAAAAGCAGTTTACAAGTACGGAACGGAAATTCTACCATGATCTAGGGAGAGTCTAAAAAGCACTGGAATCTTTGGGTGGCTTAAAGATGGCATGACTGGTCTAAAATACATCACGCAATATAATAATATGTACAATTGCGATTTTAATTCATGTCATGTACGTGTTTACGTTTTAAATAATAATTTGATAACAAAATAAAACTTTCTGTTTCAAAAAAGAAGAAAAATAAAATAATTCTGACTCCCCATTAACCAATATAAATTCCAAAACGAAAAACCTTTTCATCCAGAGACCCCCCAATCAACGGATTTATGTCAGTGTAAAGTAGAGAAGAGTACCCAAGACATTTTCACGTTTACTGTTACGTGGAACAGACGGGAAACTAACTGATTGCCGCGGGCGTGCATCGAAATTCAATTCACTCTCACGTCTTTATCTCCTTTTTTCCCGAAGAGCACAAACTAAAATACTAAATCGATTAGACTTAATTTCATCACAATTAGCGCTGCCCGGAAAACTTAATCCATCTTCAAGAACCGATATATGTTATTAGGATTCCTTCTTGATCACTTTATTAAATTAGATTAATTACATTTTGAAAAATACGAGGACCAACTAATAAATAACGAACCAGCTACCAAAGTTGCGAAAAGCGAGGGCGTCCTTTTTTAAATTGACGAAATCATTAGCAAGTCGTCTGATTTCGTTAAACGTTAAACAAAAAAGTGGAACGTACGTGACTCTATCCACCGTTAAAATAGGGCAAGGCGTGCAACTACCGTAGATAGTGGCTGTAAGCGAAATAACTTATACAACTTGAGAAGTTCGTCTATTAGGAACTTATGTAATGTACTTGGGGCTAAAGGGGATGTCGGTAAATGCATAGGGTGCAAGGAGGCGTGGGAACATTGGACCTCGACTTTTGAAGTGGAAATCCTTGTCGTTCGTCAATAGTTTCGATTTACGCTGGTGTTCCTGGAGCAGCTCCGTCAATCAAGTAAATCTAATCCAAGTAGCTTGGATTTGTACATTTTAACTGTAATTGTAAGTGCCAATTGCAATTAATTGATGAGTACCCGTCAATATGCAAACTGTATGCGCAGAACCCTTCTCTTTTTACTTCACGCTTCATTAACAACGACAAACAATTTAATGCGTCCCAACTGGGCAAAGTGACATAAAATAGGTGGATAAGAAATGTTTGCCGGCGCTTTCACAAAAATGAAACGGCAATTAATCAACTTAATTATAATTAAATTCCAATTAGCAGACAAACTGTCCTTAATGCGATGTTTTTTGCGGACGTCGTCCGCAATAATTTCGCGCACACAATGAGCAATCGACCGGAGAGACAAAGGGGGTTGCTGTATCGAATATGGTGGATCTCTTCAATTGCACCCTATGACTGAGCGACGCCTTAGGCGCCAAATCGAACTACACAAAAGGCGACGTCACTGTTCCGTGTAAAGAAGATGTCTGCAAGCGACTTGAAGAGTTCTTCATCAATAATCTCGTTTAACATTGTCTGTTATATTTCCAGTCGACGGGAGAAAGAAATTTCCACAGTTTATTGAATATATATACCAAGCTGTTAACCCCTTGTAGCTGAAAGACTAGTGTCTTTGTTTTATTACTACCCTTTTGTTTCGTTTCGTTTCAAATAATAAAATATTTTTTTGAACTCGACTCACACACACTCAAAACGGCGCCAATCAATATTTAATTTAAAATTTTCGACAACCCCCCCTAACTCATTGCGGCAATTAACGCAACCGATGCACAAATATATCTGTTAAAATTTAATCAACTTTAGACTGATACTCCCAGCAGATAATTAAATTTCCATGGCCTACACTCTCGGAGTGCTCTCCGACTTGAGATATTGTTAGACATTCATTTTAGTTCGCGAAGCACGCCGTATTCGACTTGCTCGAATTTGTATACCACCCCCCTTAACTGACGCTCTCAAAAATCGTAATTTATATTGGAATAACTGCGTCTCATCAAAAACATTTACGCGGCGGCTATGAATAATTCATGCCTCAAATCTTCACGGTTTACAAATAATTTTCTTGTTTCAAATTCGCCCCTTAAACAATTTCCTTAATACACCAAAAGCGAAAAAGAAATCAATTTTTCGATTGGGATGTCTATAAATAGCGCGTAGTATAAACTATAAACAACCACCTTCCGATGAATAGGTGCGCTTAACAGGTGCATAGCGAAATCTACCATGTCGAATCTTGTCTTACCATAGATATACTCATCCATCTTTCCTCGTCAATAATTATACTGTAAGGACCCGGAAATGCTGTAAGGGAAATTCAATTTTTTATTAATATTAAAAGCTCTAACAATACGTAAAGAATTGAAACTCAGGAGACTATCCTTGGCAAATTCTTATATTTAAACCGAAACGGAAATCGTGACTTAAGATATGCTAAAGACAGAGTTTTTCACATACGTTATTGCACTTCAGAATTGGTAAAAAACGAGACTTGTCCACCATCTAATGGTGGCTATTTTTTGTTTGAAAGCTCCGCGCGGGGAGAGAAATTCAAATTTGGTTGACTCAAGTGACAGTGCTCCACTTAAAAATTCTTCGAAAAGGAAATTTTAAAAATGGTACTTCCTTGAGATAGAAAGAGAGAGAAAAGTACATCCAATTCGGTCGACGCGCTTTGCACATCTCGGTACCCAGGCTTCCGCCCATAACCTTAATTGGCTCTAACGAGGTACCACCACCCCTAAGAGGCCAACACCAGTTGAGGGGTCCCGACTCAGCCGGTGGACTACCCCTCCCCGTAGTACTCATGTTAACGAGGCTTCCCTTGCAGCGTTTGATGAGTCACCTTCGAGACCACTTGCGCGAGTCTCTACCAAACATGTTATTCTAACCCCAGCTTCTGTTACCCACATACGTGGGATAGGGTAGCTAGACAGGTTAGTTTTAAGGGTAAACGGCGTGTGGTATGCATCGGATCTCGTCTCGGATCCTAGGCTTCCATACATGGGGCCCGACACCTCAAACGATGGCCTCTAGTATCTCATCTTGGATACTAGTACCCCATGCCTTCCGCCCGACACCTCAAGCGACTGATCCGCATCGACTCTAAATACGAAGCGATATCCGTTTACCCGGCAGGGTGACGGTGGGTAGGGTCGCTTTACTGATTACCCGTCGTCAGGCCATCAGCCCGCCTTCCTGGACATACGCCCAGCATGAGGAGGGACCGGTTCAGCCACCCCCATGCTAGCACTCATGTTAGCAAGGCTTCCCTCGCAACGTTTGATGAGTAACGCAAACCTCTACCACACGTCTTATACAGCCCCAGCGTCCGTTCCCCACGAACGTAGGATTGGGTAGCTAAACAGGCTAGTTTTAAGGGTGGTCGGCGTATGGTCTGCACCGATCTTTGTCTCGGATTCTAGGCTTCCGAACAAGTGACCCGACACCTCAAAGGATGGCTCCCTATGGCTCATCTCGGATACTAGTACCACCTACCTTTCACCCGACACCTCTAGCGACTGACCGCCGTCGCCAATGACAACATCCGCCACCCGTAGAGAGAGAGAGAGAGAGAGAAGAACAGGAGGAAAACTCAACAATTCCCATGTTTTAAAGTAAGAGTGCGATAAGAAGAAGGGTCAATTCATACCATCTAGGAAGTCCGCCGAGCATTGTTCCTGAATATCTACCGACTAACTCCAAATACACTCAAACAATGAAATTGCCACTTGCGTCTCTTTTGGTTTCTCAAACTTTTAGGTAAAAAAAATGAATATTTTAGAGTAAGTTTTTGTCGTAAGAGCTTTGTCCGAAGTCAGAGATTTACCATTTCTATCTCTTCGATTTCCCCTTTAGATAGCATTCTTTTTACAACCTATCTTGTGAAAGTTCTACCTCTTACAGTACAAACTGTATAAAAACTCGCATAGTATAAACAAATCTAATTGTTATCAGAGGATGTAAGTTCTCTTCAGTAAAGTGTAAGTGTGAGTTGCTGAACCAAGTAAGTTTAACTTTGCTTTACCCTCTTATATTAATATATGTATATTTGTTCTGACTAGGTCCAAAATATACCATAACATATGGTTGTATGTATCACATTTACCTAGGTAAACCACGGAATATAGAGAGAGAATCTTACGATCGCAGATTGAAGCCGCCTCCGCCATATTTGTACGCCCCAAGAAATTAAACAAACGAATGTTCCGTGAAGTAATCAAAGCGATCCAAGCTGAGTTTTTATAATTGTATAATTACGTTTTAGAGTATTATCATTAACTGCAGTTATATAATAGTTATGATATTGTAACGCAAGGTCCAAGTAACTGGGAAGTACTTTGCAGGTTGCTTGTACTACAGCGCCTTCTCCTTGCCCCACCGTCGCTTCAATTTTCCTCACCCTAAAGCCTGCTTACGTTCCTTCTCTATTCCCTATGAGATAAACCAAATTTCTACGTGGCAGGTTTCGCGCTGCACCTATTAAGCACACGTATTCAACAGAACGTAAGGACTCGAGGTCATCTCTAGGCCTGCATCTCTTGTTAATATTACATCTTTCTGTTCCAATATTACTCTGTCCTCGAGATATTATTCTGTTCGTACATAATAGCGACGCGACGTGGCGATCTCGATTCGTTTGAATTTGGAAAGTAAAAATCCGAGTTGTGGTAGTGCCATTTGACGGCCACCCCACTAGCTAGCCATTGTTTTCATAGTTCATCTGTCAGAGAGTTTTTAGTTTGTTATATTAGAGTTTACTGTGTATTGTTAATCGAATGATTTCACGCTAATTTTCATTTCTATCTTTATTCGTTGATCAAAATAGAAAATTGAAGAAAGGTGCATTGACGTATTGAAGCGGTATGTAAAAATCGAACACGCTGTAGTTTTCAAATTTGGCGCCTTAAGAAGCCACTTAAACAATGGCCGAAGAACATCAAAGGCACCGCCTGGAGCCTTCGCATCTGAGTAATCTATAATGTCGCCAACGAAACTGGTCACGCATGAAAAATAAAATATGATATGTAAAGTTTCAAATAGTGCGATATTTTTCCGATAAGAAATTGGTTAGAAAAAAGCTGCATCTAGTTAATGTGTTATTGTTTTGTGGGGACACATACGTTTTAGCCACAAGCAGATACATGTCACGATGACAGATGACATGAAACGTCAAAAGGACAGGCGTCAAGAGGCGTCAGAATGACAAACATCAAGCTATGTCACGTTGACAGATAAGGGCGGAACATCAGATTGACATCTGCGTAACACTGTCACGACGACAACCATCAAAATAAACAAAATTAAGGCCCCCTTAACGAATTCGAATTGGCCAACAAATAGACGACAAGCACCGAACCAAACAAAAGGACTGTCCTCAAACGTTTAGGATGCAACTCTGATTCGAGCAAGCAAACAGACCAATGATGCAGAGTTACCTAATCCCCGCCACGCAATAAGGATATAAAAGGCAGAACGCGTAACAGTGCAGACCTGTATTACTGGTGCAGCATAGTCTGGAAATACTCATCTGCTAGTGCAGCATAATCTGGCTAAATCACACTCACTGGCACTGTTATAATCCGGCAAGCAAACATCTCACCCGCTAGTGCTGTTATAGTCCGGTATATATCTATACCTATACACCAACTTCATCGGCATCAGGTTATTTCGCTGATGGATACAAAAGACACACTACTAATTTAAAAAGAAAATGGCGCAAATACGCTCGATTGAAGAAAAATACATTGACTGTCCGTTCTTGTTCTTCTTTTCTCTTGCCTAAATTAAGACTCGATAAATTGCTTACAAGTTATTTGAAGCCATTTTCGTAAATTTTTATTTAATTACATTATGCTGAAGTCATTTCTGCTTAATCTAAGTTTATTACAAGCTCTTTTTTAGTGGTCAAGTTCATTTGTTGAACAGTATATTTTAGTTGAAAGAACTTAATGGGGTTTCTGATACTTTTCTATTATTTATTTTAAGAACTGTTACAGTTTAATATTCCGTTAATGAATTAATAAGGTGCGTTAATAAATTCGAATTGGTTCGCCCTATATTTAACCATGAAAGGCGCGAAGGTTCAGCAAAAACGAACGAGGATACATTTACGCTTAATGCGAATCACTCCCCTCATTTTATTCAGTCGGCCTGCGCTAATGTCTCCTCTTGATGTGTTCACGTGCGAATTTTAAGGAACGACGCCAAAGAAGTGTCATTAACAAGCCAGAATCAGCACGGTACAGACGTGCTTTTAGAATGATTTGGACAAGTAGTGGCGCAATTATTGAGAATCGTTAATGACATGTCTTGTAAGTCAAATTACATTGTTTCTCCTCTAATATGTTCGATGTTTTCAGTGTCGGTTTCAATTTAGTTGTCAACTTTACTTTAAACGGACCTCCTTGAGACACGCATCTAAGCTGCCTCTGCTTTACGAAGAGAAACGAAAAAAAGGTTAGTCTGATTCTATAAATCAACCGAACCCATCGAACGTGGCTCCTCCAAGTGGCTGAACCACGTAGGGCGCATCTCCAAAACGTGAGTTGTTTCAAATTCTTACGCACTTGGAGAACTAAATATAAGTGTACTGTTTGTACATGTTTTTTTTAAACATAATTTTTAGAATTTAGTTTCTTGCACTAAATACATATTACTATGTTATTTTAAATTGAAAGATTAAGTTTAGTTGTACAAATATTTTTTTATATTTATGATTTTGATGTATTAGTAATAATTTAGTTCGTGATTTGTCTTACATCTATTAAATTTTACACATTAAAAGAAAATTATGATCCTAAGATATTTCAACATAAATGTAGTTGTTACTGATACATAATTTTTTGTTAAAAATAAACAAACATGAGGGAACTGATTAAAACATGCAATCGTCATCACCAGACTGACACTTACACACCAGTGTCATAGCAGTTCCGACATACACCATCGTGGAGATGGTGTAGTTCTTTGAAGTCACCTCCGAAGCCAAACTTCTTAGACTATTTTGGCCGATTTAATAACTTGTACGGTTTCATTTGCTTAATTACTAGAATCGAAATTATATGGAGATTTATTTAACAAGCACGAATGCGAGAGACGAAGGATTAGATTTAAGTTCGCGTTGTCACAAAATATTGTTTTTCCATATCATCTCTGTATGACTCGTTTCAAGTTTTTTTTTTGACACGGTATATAAATACAACAACGTTAAAATTTGGGAGGGGTCTAAGAAAATATACGCGGTTGAATGCATTTAAGCAACATTAAATAATTAATGTAATAAGCTCGCGAATAAATTAAATTACACTAGCGAGTGTTCGTTAAATATCAGTTTGCTGTATGGAAAACCATAAAAATTTTAACAAATTATTAATTTGATTGTGAATAAACAATTTAGAACTTGATTTTTTTAAAGTAACAATAATAATAATTATGCCTTCAATTATTTTAAACTGTTTTGTCATTTACGAGAAAACAAAAGGCTGTTTACAAGAACCTAGTTTATATTAAGTTCATTCAAACAATCAGTTTGTTACCTAAACCGAAATTGTTAGGTAATAGAGAATTTTGATTGGAGGAGCATTATTTTTTAATTATTTGTAAACATAAGTAATTGTCTACGAACGTGCAAAGGACCCAAAAACGTTCGTAAATTTTCATTAAAATAAAACTAGAGAAAGAGGTTACGCCCTGAACCTAAAGAAATCTCATGTTCATAGACAAATATGTACGTTATTAAAATAACCATCGATCAATATAAAAATGAATTAGGGTAGGCATTGGAATTTAAATGCATGTCTTAGATAGCGTCATATTAATACTAATTGTCAATCAGTTGTGACATAAATAACAAGCCAGATATGTTTAACGTTACTCACGCAGTTATTCATAAAGTTCAAAAGTATATTGATGCAGCAGGCAGTGGTCATTTCACGCATCTGCTTTGATTTTTTGGAATCAAGATGGTTTTCTTGCTTGAAATATTAAAGAGACTGAAGAAACATTCGATGAACTAAATGCACACATGGATGTTTAGTTACATCACCAACTCTAATTCATTTTTTATTTGGTCACTTCTTATAAACAAATATATTTGTCAATAACGAATAACGTAGCAATATGTACAAGAAATATAAAATATTGATCAATAAACTCAAATCTGTTTGAAACTGAATTTCGTGAAATGTCAAGAAGGAAATTATAAAATAAGTTTTAAGACATTTATTAAATTATCTTATTTAAAAACCACAATTTTCCATTTTAAAAGAACCAATTACACAATATTTCGAGACGCTTGCTAATTGCGGAAGAAAATATAAATCCACTTGCCGTAGAAATTTAAATTGCGTAGCGGATTTGATTCGAAATAAATACGCTTGAATTCGCACGAGTAAATCGCCGGGAAATTATTAATTTTGCTACGAATTGTATGAATAGTTTATAAAATTCGAACGCAGATTTCAATTTAATGCGCCCTGAACGCCAATCTTCAGACTGTAGCGTCACGCACCCCCGTAATACGAAAAGCTCACAGTCTGAGCGTCGAGGGACGCAAAGACCTCTTAGCTATTAAGAAACAAAAATGGTATTTGCATTTTCCGGTTTGCGTACATTTTATATGTGCGGCCTTAGGGTTGGTGTGACTTATCGTGGCGAAAAAAAACGAAACTTAAATCCACATCCGCTCTCTGTCTGCGCTAGAATAAGCGGATGAGGAGCTTAAGTTAGTGACTGTTCAGTGGCATCAAATAGAAGAGAAAATTATATTCAGCCGTACTGCACTGAATAAGGTTAATCAATTATCAAATAACTCCAATAATAAAGCGAGTTCAAAGCGTTCCTTAAACTGCAAAGCTAATCACTGGAGTGAACGGAATCAGCTGTTAATACCTCTCCATCTTATATAACAAAAGCTCTGCTGCTCTGTGAGGGCTCTAATCTATATTTGGCTTTCGGAATTCATTACATATAGAGGAATCTGATTCACTTACGCCTAGGAAAGTTCGCCAAGATTTCCGTAGGAAAAATCTCGGTAAATTTAACGCATGACTAAATGAAATACCGTAGCCGCCCTTAAAATATGACCCTAGCGGCGCGGGGTAGGATCTGGCGAGGGCTGATTATATGCGGATCATTGTAGGTGCACAGGGTGAATGAGCGAGTGATTGGTCTGGCGAACGTTGATAACACCGAGACGCTGTACAGACGGGTTAAGTGGAGTACGTATCAATTGTTATGCTTTCTGAGACTTACGAATATTGCTTTCAGCTTAAGTGAAATCGGAAAGTTCGTTAAGCACAGATAATACCGAAAATAGTTCGTTAAATCTCAAATTCATGTAACACGAAAAGAACTGCAATATACCACAAAGGATTAAACAAAACATTCCATCAACTACCCTCTGGTAAGATGATGTCAATTCTTCAGATACAAGTACTAAAGGGAATGATCTTGAACGATATTATCGACACTTCTTACGTTACAAAAAAACTAAAAGGTTACTTTTTCAGTGCAAGAAACAAATCCTCTAGAAGGGTAATGATGAAACGATGATCACTGCAGATGGACAAGTAACATCCGCAATTTTTTCCAAGGCCAAAGTGTCACAGTATCCCGCTTATGCTTGTTATACTAATAATTTGCTTTGAATAAAGTAAAAAAAAAAAGTAGAAAAATATTGTGCTTATTTATAATAGAAAAATAAAATACTAAAAATAATTGGAACTCCTGAAATAACTGTAGGTTGGCTTGACTTTGAAAAGTAGATGCAAGAGATAATCCAACGTAAACTCAGGTCGATTTCAATTTGTATTCTTCTCGGAGGAGAAGCGATATTTCACGAACGTAAGACTGCGAATATTTATTTCGATAAATTGATTTTGTTAAGCTTCTGCGAGCGTTCGGGGGCGACCTCCATTGTACGAGAGAAATATTTAATTTGAGCCGATAGGTGGGCAGTCAGGACTGTTATGCAGGATAACATATCAATGGAACTCATAAAGGCTGATAAATTGGAGCAAATGTGCTGTAAGTGCCTTAATGGCGACAGCAGTTCGCCAAAAGGGACAGGCGAAACGGCCGGTAATGTATGCCGTTTGTGTGTCGAATTTAAAATGCTAATACGCTGTCAGTTTTTGCGAGAGGATTCAAATTGTGCAAATGATGCTGTGCGAAATTGCAAATTGAAAATATTTGGGCGAAAGGCGCGGATGTGTTTATTACGTTTTGCGTATTGTATCAAAATATTTAAATTACTTCTGCTCTTTTTACACATACAAGCCGAAATGTCATCAGCACTAAAAAAAAAGCTCACACAGTAGAGAGTCAAGTGCAAAATTGATTTTTTAAATTTCTTTGTTTTTGCTTTATTTAAAAAAATAATCAAACGGCAAAAATTAACGAACCCATTTTGGGGATGTGCTCAGAGGACCAAAACGCTTTAAATTCGCACGGATACCACAGTGCATTTCAAATCGTTTGTATTAGTGAGTTTTTTAAATCCTTTTAAGAGGATTACAGTTGATAGTGCATTTACACATCCACAAAGCCGCAAATAAATAGTATAATTTACTGACACACGTTACAAGCCGTTTCACTCGCACGTTTTCCAATAGGTTCTTTTTTTGTACGGATTTACATTTAAATGAATATTGACTATAGTAAAATTGCGTTTTGATTTCAAATATTATTGATAAGTACAAGGTGATTCTTGAACAAACCGACAAAGAAACATGGACGAAAGAATGGCCTTCCCACAATATGGGAAAAATTCCTTACGACAAATTATAACTAATTAAAAATTGCATGTTACGCCCATGATAAAATGAGAAGCAAAAATTCTAAAGATTGCAATAAATGTTTATGGTGTTACGCAGAAAATAGTTCGGTCGTAAAACTTGACCGTGAACTAATAACACACAGTTGCACAGCTGATAATGAATGCGACGTACAAATGTTCTAGCTGCCTTGTTATGAATTAAAATCAGTTACATTTTCTAAAGTTGTCAAAAGTGAAATACTATTATTGGAGCGAACAATAATTTACGACAGGTAATTCTGTCGCTCTAAAAAATAACACACCGAACGCACGTCTTGAATTTTATTAGACTTTGTGTTATTAATTCGTCTTTTATAATAATAGAATTTGTTTGTCATTGAACGTCGCACACAAAACGAAATTATAAAACATAATTAACAAACCCAACTGATTACGAATGTGTTTACTAACTGTAATATTTAAAATTCTGGTCATCAGCATTTTTTTTGTTATTAGCAAAGTCTATTATTATTCAAACATCAACGATAACATGAATAAATGACTTAAAGAAAACTGACTGATTAAAATGCAAGGAAATGTGTGGAAACTTTATTTACAATGCAATTTAAACTAAAAATTAAAGAAAAATGCTAGAAATTCTAAACATGGAGATTTGAATTGTTTACATGTTGTAATGATTTATTTTGTTTATGTCAACCACTAGTGATATTCCGAAAACAAAAAAAGAATTAAAGAAAATTCAAGGCTAACGACTATTGCATCATTGTCATTATTTGCATGTATCATTAATGTTCATTAAGTTACGTTTCTTGCGTTTTGATTATCATCATTTTGGAATATATTTATCAGAAAGTTGTAAAGCTTCAATTTAAAGTTTGTTTTCCTGTACGTTGCCAGGTTCTTCTTCTTTTTCTTTTCTTCTTCGTTATCTTGCATTTGAAGTCACAAAACTGATTCAAAACCAAGTGAACCTCCAAGTACTGCGACAATTTTTGTTATAGTCTTCGTAAAAAAGGCAAATAATTAAAATAAGTTAATAAATACACCTGCTGACTAAACACATCATTTTAACTTAAATATCAATTTAATTTAAATATCAATTTCAAAATTGAAGAAGAAAATAATTTTATGAAATGATAATTCTTTTAATTTTATAAATTTTCTTGATTTATTTAATTTATGTTATTAAAAATTTTGTTGCAAATCGGTTTTGATAGCAATGGATCCTTCGAGCATCCTCTGTACAGCTGTTTCGGCCCTATTTGGGGCTTCGTCGGCAGAAGCGTAGCTCGAGACTTCCACTGCAAACCAAACCGATCTGTTATTCGCAAATGCGATGTAATAATAATAAATAGTTTGAATCGCGACATCCTGCGATCACAAAGTTGTGTCAAAAACTGATCGTAAAACTATTCATTCATTATTTATGTTATTATTATCTTTTTTCTTTAATTTTCTTTATTTTTCGATCGTCCTTTGTTTTATTTTCCGTTAAGTTTGGATAACAGAAACCGCTTGGTTTTTGCCGACAACACCAATGGAGGTGGAATTAATGATTTCATGGTTACAGCCCAAAAATACCGATTGTTATGGCCTTAATGCCAAAATTCTTAGAGAAATCGCGCAGGTAACATCACATCCTCTATCCCTAATTATAAATTCTTGCTTTAATACTGGTGTCTTCCCTAATATATTTAAAATCGCCAAAGTCATTCCCATATATAAGAAAGTACGCTCGAATTATCGTCCCATATCGATCCTACCCTGCATTTCCAGTCTTCGAAAAAGCAATTGCCACACGAATAATTCAGTTTGTCACAAAGCACAACCTACTTAACGAATGCCAATTTGGGTTCCGAAACAAGCTAGATAGCACCACCTTAGCAATCCAAAACATAGTAAAATACATCTCGACTGCGCTTGAAGAACATGAGCAATGCAAAGCTCTCTTTATTGACTTGATTAATGCATTCGATTGCATCCCGCATCATCTACTGATTACCAAGCTGGAAGATTACGGTTTCAGAAGGGTTGTCTCAAGTTTGTTACAATCCTACCTGAAAAACCGTCAACAATTCGTCGAATAGAATGGAGACAACAGTACAACAAGAACAATTACACGAGATATTGCACAGAGATCCATATTGGGACCACCGCTTTTCATTCTGTATACAAACGATCTCCCTTCGTATATGAATAGCAGGACGATTCTCTATGCTGACGACACAACCATACTGATAGAAGCAATAATCTGGATTCGCTTAAGGAGTTATCGGAGGCAGCGACGTCAAAACTAACTACGTGGTTCACAGCAAATGAATTATACTTGAACGATGAAAAGACAGAAAAGGTTCTGTTCACCTCCTCCAGAAGAATACAGCACCCGAATTTAAAATCAGTAAAATATCTCGGAGTACATCTGGACTCGCGCCTTACCTGGAGGCAAACGTCGAAAAGCTTGGCAAGGAATTAGCGCGAACCATCTACGCCATCAGAAGGATAACTCAAGTTGCGAATGCAACGGCTGCTGTAACCGCATACTACGCCCTATTTTACTCTAAGATGATCTTTGGCATCTTACTATGGGGAAAATCAGCGGGAAGCTCAGAGATATTCACACTACAAAAAAAAAAGCTCTACGGGGAATAGATCAAATCACTCACGACATGAGCCAATATTTCGGAAATACCAAATATGACTCTGCCAGGTGTATACATACAAGAACAACTCGTAGCGACAAAGAGAAACATAATGCATTTTCCAAGTAAAGGTAGCTTTTGTTCTGTAATTCTGAAGTTGTTTTTTATATGTTATGGTATCTTCCTTTAATTTCATATTTTCTTCTTTTAATGTTTTATTTTCTTCCCTTAATGAAGTGTTTTCTTTCTTTATTGTCGTCTGTTCTTGTTCAACTTCATTTAGTACATTATTTATTCCTTTAGTGACTTCTATTTGAAAATCAATATTTTCTTTATATACTTTTTGTAGCTTCCTTGCCATATCAGTACATTGTTGACTTATCATTATTAATAATAAAAAAATCTCATTAAATAAACAAAACTCTCTCGACTTTCTGTATTTAAAGTACTTTAGTTCATTTGACAATTGTGTAATTTTTGACGTAAAATAAACAAAGGCAATCGAAAAATGAAGAAAATTTATAAAATTAAACATAAAAAAATTCTTATTATTGGGTCGACTTTCTATATTTAAGATACTTATTGCTGTGTTATTTTAGTAAAATAAGAAAACCCTGTATATATATTTGTTAGGTTAGAAATATTTTGTATTTATTTGTTAAAAACAATGTACATCACCTTATAAACTTCCAGAACTCAAATGAAAATTAATTACTTCAAATATTTAATTCAAATTTCTGTATTATTTAGAAAATGGCGAATGAAGTATTAGAAGTCTCGCTATCACCAACAACAGAGACTTGGTTTCACGATAAGTTCAACGAAGTCTTCAATGATGTGGAGAACTTCTGGGGTTGCAGTCTGAAGGTCCAGAACTGATTTCTAAGCCCCCTTGTCTTGAGAAACAATCCCAACACTTCAAAGAACCATTCCAACTGATGACGCAACACAGGGAAGCTGTTCACATTCTTCAACGTCACTAGAAGATGCCATCAGGGACAAGCCTCGGGAGTACTTCTTCAAAAAGAGCGGTAGAAGAAGCCGTGTAGTTGTAAAACTGAAAAATCAAATTAAATTAAGACTTTTCAAGATAAAAACCGTACGGCTAGGTTTATTCAAAATGTAAACACATAATTAGATCAGATAATTAGAATCAGATTTTACATTTTTTTTTACTTTAAGAGTACACAGTTTTGCCTATTTATTTTGCTATAAAAGAGATAAATCCTGTGTGATTTGGGAAGTCAT
The DNA here is from genome assembly GCA_039766575.1 of Serrognathus titanus. Lineage (NCBI taxonomy): Eukaryota > Metazoa > Arthropoda > Insecta > Coleoptera > Lucanidae > Serrognathus > Serrognathus titanus. Next base: position 7,732,842 of record CM077911.1, read on the forward strand.
GCTCAACTCTTCAAGCTGAACAGATCAGTCTTTAATAAGTAGTGAGTTGTGAAAAAAGATTTATTGTTTAATAACTTTGATTAAAAATGCATATTGATTTGAATTTAATTGTCTATGTAATTTAATTCGAATTTTAAAATAGATTTACTTTAAAATTTATGATTAAATTTATTTCATTGTTAACAGCTTGGCAAAATTTTGTATTGTGTGAAAACTAATAAGAATTATTTTAATTTTGGCCACATACAAAACTTTTGTCTAAGTTATTTAAAGGCGTTATTATCCATAGATTTCTAAACAAATACCGTGTGATTAGACCGGAGGAGTATAATCTTGTCAGTATCATAGCTATTTGTTTAGTTTAAAGCTTGGATTAATCAATTCCTTTAAACAACAATACAGATTATATCATTCATTTAAATAAATGTTAATGATGCAATTCTGATGAATAAATTTAATTAATGTTTGTTAATTAATAATAAAATCAAAAACTTACCTATTGTAACAATTTTCATAACCATAGTTATTTCTGTTCGTAAGAAGAGCTATCATTGCATTTTTGGTTATAAGTCCATATATGATTTGACTAAAACAATTATTCTTAACGTGTTATCAAATTCATAGTTAATGATAATTATTTAAAAACATAATAAACATTTCCTGTATCTTCGTGTGTCTGACAAATTGCCTTTTGACAACTTATTTTGCCAACAAAAGCTAAATAATGTGCAATTACAATTTGATCGTAAATGAAATATTTAATTAATAAACATTTATATCATTAAAAATTGTCTTTTACTTACCTATTGCAATTCAATAATACAATTCAACTAAAAATAGTCAATTATTATAAACAAATTAAACACAAAACAGAACCACGTAATCCTAATTTGTTAACTAGACAATTGCCAACCCTGAGAGTTTATTTAAACAATTAAAAAGAGAAAAGAGTCTTAATGCTAAATAATTAAGCGTGAACTTGTTATTTGTTGATAAATTTTACATTTAAAAATAATTTAAACAAAACCCACTGTCAACGACAATACATCGCAATATATTTTAAGACATTTGACAATTGCGCAATTTTTGACGTAAAGTAAAACAAAAGACGATCGAAAATAAAGACAATTTAAAACAAAAAAAAAAAACTAACAAAAATAAAGAATTCTCTTAAGTAAACAAAACTGGGTAGGCTTTACATAATTAAGATATAAAACATTTGATAATTAAGCATTTTTTTAATCAGTGATTTTTGTTTAAAAAAAATCGTGATTTTTATCAATACTATTTACAAATGTGATTATAAATTTCTTACAGTCTGCTCTCACGTAATTCGAGATGATTTTTTATTATTATTATTATCATTATTACAAAATACTTTAAAATTCTCTTCTCTATTAAAATTAACAATAAATAATAAGTCGAGAGTTAAGGGATTTTAGGTATTTTTTGTTTAGAAATAATATTCCGTGTTTTACAAAAGCTGGCCTTAGTGACTCCTTAATTACTAAAAGTGGTGTTTACCATTTAAAACAATTTCTTGAAAATATGTGTTATTCATATTACATTATTAACTAAACCAAATTGTTGTGTTTGATGAAAATTTGTATAACAATTTCGTAACGGGCAGGACAAAATGTCAAAAAAAGACATCTAGTAGTTGGTCGCAGCCACGGCGCAATTAACATAATGAAAACGCTTCGAAATCACAATTATTATAAATCTCAGGGTGAGATCCATTATGAGGATACATTGCTCTTCCGTATGAAGTAAAAAGTGCAAAAATTCTAACCATTCTAAAGTTTGGTGCTTTGATTGCAGTAAAATTCTCGATTATCCTCTAGATAGCTATTTCGATCCTAGTTGAAATTTCATCAGCTGACTTCCAGCAAAGTTTGCAAATTGTGCTTTGTCATGCTAATATTGTCCGGCTTAGAATAGCGATATGGTTTCTATTGATCATTATTATTATTATTACTGACTGAAGTCTCTAGTTAGTTACCGAAGTACCTCAAATATCCGCCATTGTGGCGACGCAAAATTTAAACTTCTAAATTTTCTAAAACTTTTTTTATTAGTCATCCATTTTTCTTCGTAAATAACGTATCTAAAAGTCTATCAAGTATTTCTTTGCTCACTTGCTTACAAGTCAGCACATATTTATTAATTTTTTAAAAATAATTCAATCAAAGAAAAATACTAGAAATTCTTAACACGAAAATTTGAATTATTTCGTGTTGTAGTAATTTATTTGTTTACCTGTCAAAGCAGGTGTTCAAAGTGGGGAAGCTGTTATCCTTATTTTATACATTTTCCATGGATTAATTTACTTCAGGCGATTTGCATGCATTTGTCAGGTAAATATAAAGTTCGTATTTCAGCTGATTGTGTCAATTCCGTTTAAAGGTCAAGTTCCGTGCCGTAACAATCACAACACTTTTATGATTGCATTTATTTCGTTCGTTATTCGTTGCTCTCTCTTAAGGAATGTATCGTCGTTTCCGGGCTAATTTTCAATTAATTATTTCTATTCATGAATCGCCCTGTATAGTACATTAAATTTTTCTCCGTAGTTAGAATGCATCGAAGTAATTGTGGAATTGAATTTGTCAGAGAAATCCAAGAATAAAACCAATTTAGGCGTTAAACTATGCGAACGCCGAAGTTAGGTGAAGGCGTAACACAATTCCCCATTGAAATTCAAATCAGCGTACGGTAAAGGTTCACCATGTATTTGTAGGAAGCAATCTCATAACTGCATCACTAACTATGCTGGTACCAACTTTGCAAGATTAAACAACTTGCCAACTTGCATTGTTATACGCCAGCTATTAAGTGAATATGAAATTATCAATAATGGCGATGACACTGACTAACACAATGGGACCGAATGTGATTAGAAAGAGCCTGTACAAGGTGTTTGATGCTAATGATATAAGTTTTAACTTAATAGTAATGTTCCTTACTCCTATATGCATTAACGAACTTTCTTGAGAGTCGTAATAGAAAACTAAAAACAAGAAAAATGAAATTATTTGCCAAAATACAGGGTGTATCAAAAATAAGTAAGTGATTACCATTTAAAAAATACACAATGTTTTGGAAGAACCCGTTTCTTAAATTCATTTACATCATATGGGGGTTACATATACAAAGCTGATTGTATTTGCACAGGATATTATGCTTTCAATGTTTCATACAAATAATCGTGAAATCGTAAAGATTAAGTATGATATAAAAAGTCGAAATGAATGCAGACTCGTCTCAAATTACAGAAATTTCGGTCTGGACAATAAAACGAAATTAAAAAAGTTTTCGCGTGTATCTCTCCTCCACCTCTATTTTACTGTTATTTTAGTTGAGCAATTCGGAATGCAAGCAAGCATCGCGAACTCGTACATTATATTTAGAATCCTATCTACTATATTATAACTACATGCATATAACGGCGACAGTTAAATCGTTATAACACGGCGTATCCGCGGGGATCTAAAGGAGCGCTATATTGCGGGCACATATTTAAGGGAAAACTTCTTTTATTTTAAACGTAAAGGCCCGGATTCAAATACTTGCCTTCCTATATTACGTTGTTCTTAGACAAAAATTGTGTATGTATAAACGTTTTGCTTCGTGATGGGTTTTTATTTTAGTTTTCAGAAATAACATCCTGTGCTTTTTTCAGTTCCTTACACGACTGTCCTTTTAGATACTTAAAACGCAATTTTTCAGTAAAAATTTACCTTCTATTTTTGTTCGATATTTACTAAAGAAATAAAAGACAACTTTCTCTTTTATTTTATGTTATCTTTTACCAGAATTGCTTATTGGTGTTATAAACAATATTATTAATTAATACTTACGCATGATATGATGAGGGTGAATCTCCTGCAATAAGTAGTGATTCTGAGAGCAGTAATTGAGAACAGATTGCGTTGCAGTGTGCTTTGAAAGCGTATCGGCGTGCTTTTGTTTCCGGCTACGTTTGAAGCTCACGGAGCGAGGCATAAAGGCTTTTAGAATTCCTCATATGGAAAATAACCGCACTCCTGTTGAAATAAGTAAACCGAATCTTCACTGCCGAAGCTGTATTACCGCTGTCTCAAGGCAACAGAGGCGCGGCTTGCCAGTTCCCCATTCTTAAGGCGCGTTGTAATTTTTTTTTGTTTTCGTTCTTTAAAATCACTTGCGCTTATTTCTTTGAATTATTCATCATTATGCTTTGATCAACTTAATGACTCTAATTAATTTTTTGTTTTCTTTAATTTGTTTTCAAATAACATGGACTCAGAATTATATTTTGAAACAAAAAAATATTTTGAAACGCCTAATAAGCAGTGAAAAACGACGGACAGTTACAGTTACTGTTGTTACTAATTCAAGGTTCAGAGAACTAATTGTTTAACCTTTGCTATCTGATAGAAAACTCATTTAAATTTCGTGGTCAATTCTGCTTTTATAGAGGTTCCCTCTTTCTAAAAAGCTGTGGTTTTTAGCTTGCAGTATTGGCAGTATTGGGTAACAAAAGAAATACAAAGTGGTCAAGAATAACTGTTTGAGTTGGCAATACAATTAAAAGCAATTTTTTTTCGACTACTTGCAACACCACAACCGAATATATGTTTTGTTGGTTTTTTTAACATAACCTTGCTTACGAAAAGAAACAGAAAAACAGGGAGATGCTGGGAAACAAATGAAAGCTTGGCTTATTTGATTTTTAAAAGCTCCGAGTCAATTTTTCATTTTTGTTTTTTGCTTACGAAAAAAAAAACAGAAATACTAGGAAACAAGAGAAAACTTGATTTATTTGATTCTCAAGGGCTTTCCGTCGAAAAGCAGCGATTTTTTTAGCTTCAGAAAGAAACAAGAAAAATTACATACAAAGAAACAAATGAAAGCTTGATTTTATTTTCAAAATCTTCGTGCCAGAAATCGTCGATTTTTCATTTCGTTCTCAGTTTCATCTTTGACCACAAGAAGAAGGGGGAAAAATGAAAAAATATGAAAAAAAAAAAATAAACGAAAGCTTGATTTGGTTTTTAAAAGCTTCGCTCCGGAAATTGTCGATTTTGCATTTGTTCTCAAGTTCTTTTGTGCGTGCAAGAAAAAAAATTAAATAGAAAGGTACAAATGAAAGCTTGATTTGATTTTCAAATGATCCGTGTCGAAAATTGTAGCTTTTTCATTTGTTTTCTTTTGTTTTTTGTATTTTACTTTTCAATTGCTCCTTGTCAGATAAGAAAAAAGACGAACAACAAAAGACGGTCGATTTCACATTTCCAACTTCTTACCTCATAATAGTAAGACAAATAAAACAAGATATTGATATAAAACACTACAAAAAATGAAAACTTATATTCCTATTTAATCCTTAAAAACTCGAAACAACTTTTTCCTTGTGATGAAGAGAAACAAGAACGAATGCTGTCGATTCACAACGAACTTCGGCTTTTTTTCTCACAAAAAAGACGAAACACCGAAACAAAAGGCGATCGAGTTTACGACGACTTTATGAAAAGTCTAAAAGCAATTTTCAGATAATGACGAGAAACATCAGAACTACGACGATTTTCGTTCTCATTAATTTCTTTAAAAGAAAAGAACTAACGGAAGTCGATCGTAGGTTTCGTTTTCTTCATCACATTAGAATTCATATGGAATTCTTTCAAGTGAATTAATTTCTTTTCACTCAAAATCATATTTTTTCCATTAACGAAAGCATCTCTGTTGGTGGCACTCGAAGTTTTACTTAGCCTTTCTTTAACTTTTTGATACATTTTTGCAGAAACGTCGCTTTTGACAAGATGCATAGAAAGAAACCGAAAAAATAATTACGATCGACTCCTATCCCATTTTTGATAAAAACATTTTTCGAACGTTTTCTTTCTGCCATTGAAGGTACTTTGTTTCTTTATTATTACTACTGTGTCTTTGGAGGAGAATAACGCAACTCTTTTTTCGTCTTAGACTGATATTCGAACTCCTTTCAATAATATCGCTTTTAATCCACACAAAATTTATTTTTGTTTCTTGCACTTGTTTAAACAATCGATCGTTTTTTGTTTATGATTTAAGAAAAACCATCAATTCTTGTAATTTTAGGCCAGTGTTGCCAATCCTAACGCGCTTAAATAGAATATTTAAATATTTGTTATTCCACGAGCCTATAAATGATTAAAACAAATTCAGTGAGTTGGGAACATTAAGGAATTAGCAATAGGCGTCATTATTTTCGATTGATCACTTGGTTAATTTTTAGGTCAAAGTTGAAAATTGGTATAAAACTAAGTGACAATGTAAATATTTGTAAACATAAAAATGAAAACTTCAGATAAAATAATAAACCGTGATGATTACAACTTTGATTTATTTCATTTTTGATTTGACATAATATGTGAATTTATTTGAATTTGGCAATCTAGCATAAACTTTGAATTTGAACACTTTGAAAAGTACTGCCAATATAATAAAATAAATCTCAATCATTTATGGTTACACGCTATAATCAATAAAGTGAAAACTCAATTTCATTGTTTTGACATCTGTTTCTAGTGAAATTTCTAGTGTTTTTTTAAGTATTTGTGTTTTTGTCTTTTGCTTTAGACAGTTTATTATTTTATTTAGCTAGGAAATCGAAAGGTGATTCTTTGGTAAATCGACGAATTTCAATTTTTTACACATTGGTAACACTGCTCCAAACGAAAACTAAGAATTTATATAAATTAAATAACTATAATTAAGAACAATATTATTGTTAAAGGAAAATCAATGATATTCTTATTGTTTACTGTAAGTATTTGAATCAAAACTCAAATTATGAATAAATTGAAGGACAATGACATAACAGTGAGTTGGCAACATTGGATTTAAATGGAAGTTGTTTTGTATTTTGCTTATAGGTTAGGTTTAATTTTCTTGTAAAGGAAAGCGTTTGTAAATATGAATAAAACAGATCAAACTACAAAAATATGTAGAGCCTGTTTACTAGAAAATTCCGTAATGCAATCGATATTTCAACGCTCATTGAAAGAGATGCTTATGGAATGCACTTCAGTACAGGTAAGAAAAATCTTACATCACGAAGCCCTTTACAATTTATTTTATAATTTACAGATTGAAATGAATGATGGCTTGCCAGAACTAATATGCATTACCTGTCTGCAGCAACTGAACAAGTCATACTTATTTAAAAAGCAGTGTGAAAAGAGCGATTATAATTTAAGACGATCGCTCTTAAAAAGTGAAGTAACGTGTAATAGAAATGAATTCGATGATGATAATGATGAGGATGCATGTAATTATGAAGTGAATTATTATGAGGCTGAAGCAGATAACAATGAAGGTGATATTGACACTATTTATCAGGATTTGGAACAAGTTGATGAAGAAAAAAACATTGTTGTAAATGATAAGACTGAAGAAGAGGATAATAACGATAGAAATCAAAATGATCAAAAAAATGGAGATGTAATTAACAAAAGCAAAAGTTTTTCAGGTAAAGTCTTTAACGGTCACTTTAAAAATTACACAATTGTTCAACGTTTCACTATTTAATTTTCCAGAGGGTAATCTCCATACATTTACTCATTGTGATCAATGTGGAGAGATCGTGTACAATACTGATGAGGAAATGCATTTAAAATTATTTCATCAATCTGATCACCACATATGTTGCATTTGTAAAAAACAGTTTTCAGAGATTAAACATCTAAAAAGACATATACGAGTGCACAGGTGAGAAAGCTGCATTTAATTTATTGTATACATTTGGTAAAGATAATCTTCAAATTAATGAATATGTTAATTATTGTATCCATGATTATTTATGTTTTCATCAATGACTGGTCCCATAGAGATACTTTACATTATAATTTTTACACAAATATTAGAACATTCATTTCTTTTTTCATCATAATATACCTACATTTGCAAATTTAAAACTTGCAGATTACAAAAGAGTCACATATGCACAATTTGTGGAAAAGGATTTTATGGAAGCAATGACTTACTGATACACACTCGAGTTCACACAGGAGAAAAACCCGTACACTGTACTCATTGTAGCAAGGCATTTGCTGATCCTAGAGGTTTGAACAGTCACATGAAAACCCACACTGGAGAAAAGCCTTACGAATGCAAAACATGCGGGAAGAAATTCGCACATTCCTTTGTTTTATCAACGCACATGCGAACGCACACTGCAGAAAGACCCTATGTTTGCGCCGTGTGCGGAAAAACTTTTGTTTACGCTCACAATTTAGCCATTCACACCCGTTCGCACACAGGAGAAAGACCATATCCGTGTCCAAAGTGTTCAAAAGCATTCAGTTGTAGTTCGACTCTAAACGCACACATGATGGTTCATACCGGAGAGAAAAGGTTCAAAATATATCTTTCCTTTTAGAACACAAGTAAAATAAAATGCCCACAGGTTTGTGTGTAGCGTATGTGGGAAAAAAGTAGCACGTTCTGGTGACTTAGCAATCCACATGCGTATTCACACTGGAGAAAGGCCGTACTCCTGCACTCTATGCTCAAAAAGTTACAGAATGTCATGCCATTTGACCGCTCACATGAAATCACACACAGGTAAATCAGTGATTTTATATTAGCGAGGTTTTAGAATTTATTAATTTCAGGAGAAAAGAATTATACATGCGCAATATGCGGCAAAGCCTTTACTGATCGACGAATCTTAAAATCTCATATTACGACTCACACTGGAGAGAAGCCACACAAATGCAATATCTGCGGTCGATCGTTTGCCCACAACAGTTCATTGTTTACCCATCGTAAGACACATCAAGATAAAGCTTGCAAAACCGAAATTTTAAATTTTAATGAGCAACCAAATCTTTAAGAATAAAATCGTAAAATGTTTTTTAAGTTTCTTTAAAGTGAATTTCATAAATTTACAAAAAAATTAACCATACTTACAACGTGAATCATTCACTGTAATAACATTAACATTCTACAAAATAAATAACGTTTCTTTAAATTAATAAGAACTTGACAAAGGCAGAGTGTCTTTTTTGCATCATCAAAGGCATCAACCAGGTAATGTATTATGTGCAGCTCGCATATTATCCATAACGAACTTCACTGACTGTAAAACCACTGATACATTAAGAATCGACATCACTGTGAATATAATGAAGAAAACAATATCTACGATTATTATTAAGGAAAGTCAAAGTGAAATCACTTGGTTTTAAGCTGCGAAATGATGTTAAAGGATACGTATCATGACTCTCTCCCATTTTTCAACCATGTACAGTTCGGTAACCAATAAGTACCTTATGTACCAATACTGAATGAAGGCCCATAATGATTTCAACATTTTGTTCTTCTAGTTGATCGAGGACGAATTATTTATGAGCAGAAGTAAGAACAAATCACCACAGTTACTTATTTAATACGCCCTGTCGTTATCAGAGAGAATGAGTAATTTTAGGTTACAAATTCATTGCCAACATGTCACATGTAGTGTTGCCAACTTGAAAAAGTTATTGGCGCGACAAAAGTCCTTTCTTGTACATTGTAAAAGTGTAGTGTAGTAAAATAATCATTTATTACTTTCACTATTATTACCAAATTATAAAATAAAACAAAAAACCCTTCACATACAAAGCAAAATTTAATTATTATTTTCATGACTCCATTATACAGTGCGTTCAAAAATGATTTAAAGGCATTGAAATTTCCCGGTGGGTAATTTATTTTTAAAAATTGGTACTAAATACTGTATTTTTTACAATGGGCCACGCAGAGAAAAATGTACAAAAGGAAATTTAATGTTGAAGAAAAAATGCTCCAAGTACTCAATTCTTAATATTTCGAATAAAAATAATTTTATTAACAACTCGACGAAAATATGGAAAGCACATCTTAGATGATCGCACCACCGCACGCTATTGGTACACAGTGTTATCAACATGTGAAAAGCAGAAATTCCCACAAGTTACTAAATTCAGGAATAAAAGTAGAAAACAACGCAAAAAAATCATTAAAAATACTTAAAGAAAATATAAACAAGAAACTATTGATTTCACAGCAAAATTAAAGAGAAAACTGTAAATACAAATGAGGCGGTTAGAAGCAAAGGAGTGTAAGTGACTTTTCACACAAGTCGCTTACAATAACGCTATAAATAAGAAAATTAACTAAAATTGTGTAACTGGCAATATAGAAAGTGTTAGGAAAGAGTTAGTTAATTTTCATAATTTTCATCTAGTAAGAAAACTTGATACTATAAATAAGCTTTAAAAACACAAGAAAATCCATTTTTAGAAAAGAAAGTCCCTAATGATTAAGAAAACTTATTCCTTAAGTTGACAACATTGCTGTTACACGAACCGCAAAATACAAAAGCGACACTTGTGTCGGAACCCTTGATGTTTTTGGGTTCCGATTTTGTGTCCTTGACGCTATAATTTTGGTGAATTAAACGTCAAATTAATGCGCGAAATATGAATTTATAAACTTTGAATCTCGGAGCAGTTAGAGCAACACAAACAAACAAAGCTTTAAATTTTACTAACCATAAATGAACTGTCTCAAGCAATGACATTAATCCCATAAAAAAGTTTTAAGATTGACAGAAAATCCACCGAAACCTGCACATGTGCAAAGAAAGTTGGTTCCGCGCGGGAAGCCAAGTGTCGCTTGTGCTATTCTGTGCACGAACGTGCGGCAGAAATACCAACGCTATAAAAAGAAAATTACCAACACGAGTAGGCGCTAAATTTAATTAAAACAGGTTTCAACCATTTACGAACACTCTGTATATCCATTTCACTTACCATTTTCGCAGAAAACTATGACGATACCTAATATCAGTACTATTTTATCATTTATTTATAGATTATCCCTACGAGCGTGCTTGCCCGTAAAGATTTCATCCTTTAAAGAAGTTCTTCACTTTTTTCTCATCAAAGGAAAACGAAAACTAATAATAAGAAACAAAGGACAGAAAACGCGTGAGAATTGACGTTCTTATAAAATGGTGAAGACTATGTCACAATTTATCCTTTTCTTCTAAAGAAAAAGAAACGATGATTGTTTCAATGCAAAACAAGGCTCCGAATGTCAAAAATTCCTAAAAATAATCGTTTTTAATTAAAAGAGACCTTTGCCCCTTTTGGATACCAAAAAAACAAAAAAGAATAAATCTCTCACGTTAGCAACTCTGATCATACGCAAACAGGCTTGCCAATATTTTTAAAAATAAGTTCATGGTACAAATGCAGAGTGAGCAATTTATTTCAACCGACCTTCGCGTGACCCACAATTTTAAAATTGGGAACACTGTTGTTGCATTGTTGGTATTAAGTTAATAAGCATAATCTCTGAAAGTTTGGTCGTTACTATGAAAGCGAAAAGGGTGGCGACTGCGACTGACTTGGTGTTATAATTTCACCTTCGACGTTCGCCTTACAAACTGGGGAAACGCAGAAAACCCAGTTCGAAGGAGCCGGCATGAATCCGAGCCATGAGAATTCTATCTCACATAGAACGAATCCACACGTACCAGGAGAGGATTCGAACCTACGCCTAAATAATTGCGCGCCAAGCGTCAAGTCCGTTGGCTATCAACTACCTAAGTTTACGTCAAATAATTCAACAAAACATATATTCGGTTGCAATGTTGGAAATATTCGAATAAAAAATTGCTTTTAATTGTATTGCCAACTCAAACATTTTTAATCACTTTGTAGATAATAATTTTTGCTCGCATTGTACAAACACATACTACGTAATACCGAGTGATTCTTTAAATTTTTTATCAACTTTTGCCTTGGAATTTGAACGATATGTCTTAGCTTTACTATAAAACAGCATCAAAGTATGCAATGACGTACTTTTCACTTAAGCTAAGACATGCGGTCTAAATTTCATGGCAAGAGTTGAGAATTTAAAAAATCACTTGATATAATCTTTGAAAAGGCATATACAGGTGTCCCGTGACGTAATATCACCACTTCACTTGCGTGATAATCAATTAAAACTAAGTAAAAAATTCTAATAAAGCTTTGTTCTACAGTAAACCGTTTCAGAAATACTGGGTGTTTACTGCCTAATTTTTTATTTTTAAAAATTTTAAAGTCCATCTATTAATTTATCCGTTCACCTAAGGATCAATTCAAACTAAAAAAAAAATCAAATTAATCAAAAGGTGTTCGAGATGACCCTCGTTGTTTGCTAAACACATTCAAGCGCGCTTCAAAAGAGATCTAGTTACCTTTTGTAACATGTCATTGTTGTTTGTAAAGGCTGCACAATTAATTAAAAATAACAATGACATATTACAAAAGGCAATTGGATCTCTTTTGAAGCGCGCTAGAATGTGCTTAGCAAACAACGGGGGTTATTTTGAACACCTTTTGAGATAAAATTAAATTTTTTTTTTAGTTTGAATTGATTATTAGGTGAACGGATAAATGATTAAATTAATTTTAAAATTTAAAAAAAAATAAAAATTAGACGGTAAACACCCGGTCCTTTAGAACAAATCTTTATTAGAGTTTTTTTTACTTAGTTTGAATTGATTATTACGCAGATGAAATGGTGACGTTACGTCACGGAACATCTGTATATGTCTTTTCAAAGATTATATCAAGTAATTTTGTAAATTTTTTTATCAATTTTTGCCATAAAATCCAGACTGCATGTCTTAGCTTAAGTCAAAAGTACGTTATTGCACATCTTGATGCTATTTTACAGTAAAGCTAAGACATGCCGTCAAAATTGCAGGGCAAGAGTTGATAAGAAAAATTTAAAATCACTCGGTATTATGTAGTATGTGTTTATATAGTGCGAGCAAAAATTATTATCTACAAAGAGCTTGAGGTTTGAGTTGGCAATACATTAAAAGCATTTTTTTATTCGAATATTTTCAACATTGCAACCGGATATATGTTTTGTTGTTAAAAGCAATTTTTTATTCGAATATTTGCAACATTGCAATTGATATATGTTTTGTTGGATTATTTTTATTTTTTTAGTTTGAATTGATTATTAGGTGAACGGATAAATGATTAGATGAACTTTAAAATTTTAAAAAGTAAAAAATTAAACATTAAACACCCAGTATATTTGAAACGGTTTACTTTAGAACAAAACTTTATTAGAGTTTTTTACTTAGTTTGAACTGATTAGTACGTAGGTGAAGTGGGTGACATTGCGTCACGGAACACCCTGTAGATATAATTTAAAACAAAGTTTAACAGGTATGCAATCTTTAGAGCACAATTTTCTTCCATCTGCTGACCTTATTAATACCAACCCCACGCTGTGTATAAAGGCACATTCTCACGATTCGATTTTAGTTGATCAATTTTAGCGGATCAACTATGTTTCAACTTTTATCAATCAACTTAAGTTGATTCCACAAAATATTGACCCATTCAAGCGTTATCGTTCAAGTTATGAGTCATCCATTATTTTTGAGACGAGTTGACACACATTTGAAGCGTGTGAACATTTGACAGGCAACTTGAATCATTCGATTGTTGCATTCTGCAGTCTGCTTATTATTTTTTTTTTTGAGGTTACAGTTACAGTTTTAGTTTGTAATAAGGCAAAATGGTTAGAATGTACCATGTCAAAATTTATAGAACTGTATTATAATTATGACTGGACAGTTATAAAAATAAAGATGCTAGAGAAAATTCTGTATCCTCCACTGCGAGTTCTCGTAAGAGAGTTTCTGAAACACCATACTGATTTCTTCTTTTAATCCAATTGGGTATCCAGAAACGGCGATTTTTATGTTGTCTACCTCATCTTAGTAAGATAATTTTCCTTGATTCTTGAATCAGTAAGCCAGTAATAACTTCTACACCTGCACGGACAACGCTCTAGTTAGCGCCATTTTATTTTACTGGTCGATTCAATTTTTATGCTTGAAATGTGTTTAATGTGTAAACCAAAAACTTGAGCGATTTTAATTGATCTACTAAAGTTGATCAACTAAAATCGAATCGTGAGAATGCGCCTTAAGGTATGCTTTTTTCAAGATTTAACGATACTGCCATTTTGGGTCCAAACAGTAATTTCGCAGTTTTAACTCCAAATAATGATTCCACCATTTTGGTTTCAAAATGCTAAAATAATAGCTTTATCTAACGCGATACTTTATTAAACTAGTGAGTTTCAAATTAATTAACACATAGCGCCATCTAAGTGGTCAAATCAAGCTTGGGCGAAATTGAAATTTTCAGAGTAACGTAGAATTTTTTTTTTTAATATAATACTAAAAACTTTTACTTTTTTTCACACGAGTAACCGATCAGTAGACCGCAGATACTTGCATACGACGCTAACGTGATGACGTCAAAATATATTATTCCGATCCCTACTTATAGTTTTCTAGCAAGAATGAAATTAAAATTTTTTATTTTAAATCTCAAGTTTGTATAAAAATGCGGTCTGATATTTATTTAAAATATAATGCATTTTATCGAAAACACCTATAAATGATACAACAATAATTGTACCTAAGGTTTTTCAGGAGGTAAATAGGCATATGTTATCCTTCATCTTTCCTCTTTCTTTCTTTATCCAAAACGGTAAGCGAATATATTCAATAATATTTTCAAATTTTACACTAAATAACTGAATCTCAAGTTAATTGAATAAATTTAATTATTGAATTATATTGAGTAGATTTTTATTCTCATAGGTGACGTAATCTTGCGCAATTTTGCTCCCTATTACATTCTATTTTTTAAATTACAACCTTAACTCATTTAATTAATTCATCTCGAAACGTTAGTTCAATGTCAACTGCACGTATGTAGGAAATAACTAATGTAAACAGATTGATTATCTAGAAAAATAGTTTTAACCAGTCAAAAGTGCGAATGTCGATAGTGCTTCAGTGCATTAATTACAACGAGCAAAAAACTTATAAAAACAGTAAATTAAAAAGTATCTAGGTACTCCATTAGTGAAGTATTTATACCCTTCTATAAATAAATTATATAACAGGTGTGTCAAGTGTACTTATTTTAAATCAATATAAGTGGTGTAGATAAGCCCAAATCAAAAATCTCCTTCTCATTCCCATTCTCGAATGTGCGTCAACACGTAAATAATGAGGATGTTCATATTGTTGCTTGCATTTTTAATTACAGGTAAGATTGTAATAAGTATAGAAACTCTAAGTAAATTCAAAAACGAATTTGTTTGTATTATCTAAAATCTCTTCTCTATCTCATTTACTTGACCATAAAAATATGTATAGTAAATCGCAAGATACTTTGTAATTTTATTGACCTTCGTCGCACGCGTACTTGAAAACGTTTTAGAAACATTAATATTTTCACTTAAGTTCAACTGTTACTATTAAGAAAGTTGTAATCAGTACTGACTATACGTAATTTAAACACTACTGTTAATTACACATAGGTATCGTAAATTAGAAAATGTAAATCTTATGAACATCTTATATGTACATGTAGAGTCTGAATTGAAAGTAATGTCTCCCCTATGAAAGGTAAATGCGTTGTCTTATACATTCTGATCACCATAACGAGCAGGCGATCAAGGAAACATCGACAAGAATTTAACGCTCCTTGCCGTCCGTTTGTCCGCCTACTCGTACTAGCGATCAGAAGTGATTAGGCCGCAATTAGCTTTAAAGATTGGGGCAAGTATGAGTGTTAAATTTAAAAATAAGTAAATAACCAATACTTATAATACAATACTATATTGTTAAAAAATATCTTTTATTTCTATCAGGTTCCTTTGGAGATGATGAACCTACTGTAAAGACGAAAAATGGACTGGTAAAGGGTATACATGGAATATCTTACGATGGAAACACGTTTTCCTCCTTTGAGGGAATACCATTTGCTAAACCACCTGAAGGCGAACTAAGATTTAAGGTGAAATTTAATTAACTAACATTGAGAGCTTATGATCATATGTGAATAAGGGGATTGAAACAGGAGAAGTAATTACAACTTTGTGATTGAATAATTTTAGAATTCATTTTTCTAATTTCTGTAAACTTGCCTTAAAAAGAAAAAGAGATTCAAAGAATTAAAAAAATTTAGAATCGCTGTAATTTAAAGAAATATGAATTTTAGGAAGCACAACCAATGACACCCTGGATTGGAACATGGGTGGCAAACACAAAATACAAATGTGCACAATACAGTATCCTCACAAATTCTTTTGAAGGTAAAAATAAAAAATAATTCCAAGCAATTGATTGAATAGGTTTCCGATTGGAACCACGTCACGACTGCTTCTACTGTCGACGTTTCGTTCTCCATTGCAGAAGAACTTCCTCAGGGCTGCTGCTGGCGGTGTTGCTGCTGCTTCTCGTTAGTCGATGAGAAGTCGAGAAGTAGCAGCAACACCACCAGCAGCAGCAACACTGCCAGCAGTAGCCTGAGGAAGTTCTCCTGCAATGGAGAACAAAACGTCGACAATAGAAGCAGTCGCGACGCGGTTCCAAGCGGAAGCCTATACAATCATGGACAGCCTTCAAGTTATATTAATTCCAAGCAATCTAATATGTCTTTGAAATAACTAGGACAGGAAGACTGTTTATACCTTAACGTTTACGTCCCCCGTAAACAGCCGAATGGAGCAGAAAACCTTAGCGTGATTGCCTACATACATGGTGGAGCCTTCATGATGGGCGCGGGCAATTCCTTGAGCGGCCCCCAATATTTAATGGACAGGGAAGTCGTTTTCGTTAGCATCAACTACCGACTGGGGCCTTTTGGTATAAAAATGAATAGCCAACGTTTATCAAAATATACCTTCTGATTTTGCAAGGTTTCTTAAGCACCCAGGATGATGACCTACCAGGGAACCTTGGCCTGTGGGATCAAACTCTGGCGTTAAAGTGGATTCAAGAGAACATTGCGAGTTTTGGTGGAAATCCTAAATCTGTGACGTTAACTGGAATGTCTGCCGGTGCAGCAAGCGTTCATTATCATTATGTATCACTTGCATCTAAGGGTGAGTTTGAAAGCCAAAAACAATTCCTTCTGCATATAGTCTACACAGTTCCAAAAAGTATTTTTGTTATAATGAAAATTATTAAAATATATTTGTAGGTCTTTTCCATCGAGGTTTTTCCCAAAGCGGTACGATATTACAGCCATGGGCACTCCAGAAAGTTCCAAGAGACAATGCCAAAAAACTGGGCGCCCTTACTGGCTGTTATGATGAATCTTCAGCCAAGATGCTTAAATGTTTAAGGCAACGGTCGGCTCAAGTAATTGCAGAAGCCGTTCCACATTTTTATGAAGATAATTTACCAGTAGCTCCTTTTGGCCCTACAGTAGAACGAATACCCACAACCGCTTTCGTTCGAAATCATCCATACTATTTAGTCAAAAGGGGTATAGTCAATGATGTTCCCTGGATTATTTCTGTTGTAACAGACGAGGGTATAATTCCAAGTGCATGTAAGTAAAAAAGACTTAACAACGAAATACCTTTAAGCTAAACTATTTATTTTCAGATTTTGTAGACAACCTGGATTATTTAGATAAAAATTGGGATAGAATAGCTCCTAATTTATTGGATTTTAATTTTACGACAACTCGCACGCAAAGAAGTGCATTACCTGGTAAAATAAAAGAACGTTATTTTCTGAATAAGACAGTTAGTAAGGACACAATAAAAAATCTGGTGCAGGTAAGTGGGTTATCTTTCTTTTCTCAACCGATTAATTGCCTTTTAGGTAGTTTCAGATAGACTGTTTACGATCGAAGCAGAAAAAGCAGCCAGGGAACATGCCGGTGCTGCAAAGTCTTCAGTTTATTTCTTAGTGGTGGGTTATAAAGGCCAACATAGTTTGGCAAGCTTCCTCTCATTGGAAAAAATTGATGGTAGTTAAATTTGGTAGCCGAATTGTTGGGCTTGGTGAATTAGATTTATTTAATTTTTAGGCGTCAGTCACGGTGATGATGGATTCTTTTATCTGTATCCAGGTTTACCAGAAACAAAACTGAATGAATCAACTGAAAAAGTCAAGAACTTGTATCTCGACATGTTAGTTGAATATTCACGTACAGGGTGAGTTACAAATACATCGTTAAATATAAAGTTGATAAGTCTATGGCACTGGTTCCTAATGTATGAGTCGTTGAGAAAATCGCGAGAGGACTTCCGAAAGACAACTATTTTTCCCTAAGTAAATCAAAATATATCAAAAAAAAGTAATGCCTTAACCTATATCAATTTTTTTTCTTTATTGGTTTTGATAAATCATAATGGACCAAAATCAACTTACTACGTATCAGAGAATTCAGAAAAAATTCTCAATTGGTAGTATTTATCGAGCCATTTTATATGGGGTTTTCACTTATTCAAATCTGATATAAAAAACAGAGGCATTTTTCATTTAACCAAGTTGTTTAAGTTGGGGGTCGTCAAAGAAATTATGCCAAAAGGGGGCGAGCCTTAAAAGAGAACAATAATAAGTCGAGAGCTTTTGGATAACACATCGTATCGTGCTTGAGTTTCAGCCTTCGGGGAAAACTCTTTATAAAATATCAACAATTAAAATTTGCATCCTCTGTTTCATTTTGCGTCTTCATAAATCTCCTTCGTTTTTATTGTTCTCTTTCCTTTCTCCGAAATTGTATTTTTTGTCGCAATAGTTTAATGCGTTGTAATATTAGTCTGTTAATAAAATTAATCATTTTTTGTTTATAGTGTGCCGAAATTTGGAGATGTAGAATGGAAACCTGTGTCGAACGAGAAGAAACTGTCGCATTTATTCTTTGGGGGGCCTGACGACATTAAAATGAAGGAAGTTGATGAACTCGGGGCAACCGACTTTTGGCAATGGGCTTCCCTGAGAGAAAACGAAAATATAGTCCTTTTCACTGAAAGGAAGGATAATGACGTTCCTCCAGTCAAGGAAGGTGATGATATTCCTCCAGTCAAGAAAGATGAATTGTAATAACTTTAAAAAAATGAATTATTTTAATAAAAATGAACCTAGATAAATGAGTGTGTGGCGAATGCGCGGTGGGCGCAATTCCACTTTGTGCTCAAAAAATTAATCTAGTAACAAATGCTTTATTTACAATACAAGCTGCTTCAAAATAAGTGTCCGACCCGTTAACCATAGGTAATACATGAAAAAACAAAACAAAAAAACTATAGTCATGGGGGGTCTGTTATGCATAGTTTTTGAGATAAAATTAGTTGAAAATTCAAATGTAAATTGTTTGGTGCCCACTGGAAAAACTGCATTGAGGCACAAAAGCAATAATCTCTCGCAAAAATAAAACGAAACACGTGGATTCACCCTACACTGAAACTAAAAACGTTTTTATTTATGACCTTATTATGCGCAAAGAATTTATAACGGGCAATTCATTTTTTGCGGACATCGAACTTCTGGTGCAGACGGAATCACATTTTTTTTAAAGACAATTTTCTATTAATCTGTGGGCGGGAATAATTGGGGATTTTTTAATTGGGCCGTATATGTTGCCACAACGTTTGACCGGAGATGAGTATTTGGAATTAATTCATAATACAGTGCCCGAACTGCTCAATGAAGTGTCTCTGAACATACGACGTGATATGTGGTGGTTATACGATGGTGCACCGCCACATTTCCAACGTAATGTGAAAATCGGTGGATCGGGCGCGGTGGGCCAGTAGCTTGGCCTCCCCGCTCGCCGGATATGAATCCCTTAGACTTTTATTTGTGGGGCCACATGAAAAGTTTGGTTTATAAAGACCCCATAAACATGGTTGAAGAACTTCACAATCGCATTTTTGACGTAGCAGAAATAATTCGAAACAATGTGAATCGAATATTTCCTGGGGTATGTGCATCTTTCATCAATCGTGCGACTAATATCATACAACATCGAGCATCTGTTATAAAAACCGTAAGTTTAAGTTTATGCACCGTTTCACGTTAAAATTAATATGAAACTCACAAAAAAACTTGACCTTAACTTTTATGACGGCGCCTAGTTCAATGTCGATTATAATAAACTTGCAATCAAAATAGTTCATTCATTTTTACTATGCGTTTATTGCTACAGTTGCTGACTATGCCAATAAAATTTATTATCGTTATAAAAAGATGTCTCGGGGGTTTTCTTACATAATTTTATAAACGCCGCACGTATCACATTCTAATAGTCATCAGTGGTATTTAAACAGTTTCGATTTAGGATTCACAAGAGGTTTATTTTTCAAATGCCTCCGATAAATTTCTTTCTTTCCATTTCGTACTTACATGACCTTAGTAAGTACGCCCCTAACGGGTCGGACACTTATTTTGAATCACCCTGTACATATATATATATATATTGGTTGGGAGAATAACTATAACTCGACGCGTAGGCCTGGTGGACCAAGTCCACTTACTGGTGATATTCTGCTGCGAAGACGTCAACCGGTAAGGTCGTTTCCGATTTTGCAGCGGGATGGTCTGGTCCGATCCCGGTACCGTAGATGGCCACGGAGGTGACGGCGATAATGGTAACAAAACTCTTGGAATATCGTACGTCGTCCTGATCTCGTCGATTGCCTCCCGGCGTCGGCGACTTGATTTCCTTCGTGTTGGCTTCGTTGTGCTGGTGGTGGAATCCGCTTCTGGAGAGACGACTGGGCTTACGGCGTGCGGTGCCCGTACTCTTCTCTAGCTGGCCTCCCGGTGGTGGATGTTAGAACGACTGGAACTACCCTAACCTTTTGGCAGCAGTGCTACCTCAGTGCTACCAATCTGACCTTTCGGCAACAGCGTTAGACGAGCTCTGCCTCAGTGCCGTTCTGGCAGGCTTTATATAGGTCCTTAATTACCCAGCGTTCCTGGAACGCACGGCAGGGCTCCACTTCTGACGTCACAGATTTAATAATATCGCACGTGACCTCAAGTATATTGTTATTATATGATTACTCTTTTATAATGTCTTCGATTATGCTTAATTTTAACATTCGAATACTTAATTTTGAAAATTCTTATTCTTTAATTATTATCCCCAATTATATGCTAATCCCTTCATAGTTTATTTTTGATAAGAACCGATAGAAATCAATAGGATCATTTAAAGTCAGCTCAACAGAAATTTATCATTCAACGAAAAAAATTATAACTCATATGACTAGAACAAGCAAGAATCGTTCAGTCTCTTTCCAAATGCGCGTTAATACGAAAGCAGTGAAAGTGTTTGCATTCTTTTTCACATTACTAGTGACAGGTAAGATTATAAAAAATGAACGTTATTCGAAAATTATTTAAAAAAATTCAATTTTCTAAAACATAATTCATATTATCACCAACAAGTCACTATGTCTATTTATATTTTGTAATTTAGCTTCACTATTATTCTGCAATAAATTGTATTTGCTGTTATGTACATTGGAAACCCTGTATTTTTTTGTGAGCCGCAGTAAATGACGTAAAAAACTATTTCAGAAAATAATTGGTGCATTTTTAGCTGCATATTAAATTTAATTGCAAGTAAATTCCAAAAGTAACGAGCAACATACGTGATAAATTACAATTAGCAAAAAATACGTAATTGTTAAGACATACAGGATGTTCAGTAAATGAACGAAAATAAATTAAATATGAAACTTTTAATACTTATGATTGAAATTAAAAAAAAAACTACTTTTGGGAAACCCTATACTCCTCTGCTAAAAGGAGTACCTGAATTTTTCAACTTTTAGGTTTAATTTAATACCATTCTCATTTTTGAAAAAACGTGTAGATACCCCTTTTACGCTTACTAGGGCAGTATACAGTATGAACTTGACAACGGGCCGTAAAACAAATACTAATTGTATTGTTAATTTTCTTTGAAATTTATAAAGTTATAAATAATTTATTGTAATTTATGTAATTTATACCGAGTTACAAAAAGCAAGAAGCAATTAAAAGATTAACAATTATAAAATACTATTAATTGTTTGTACTTAATTTATATTGCTTCATCTACCACTGTTTGGATGAGAACCTACCAAGACATTCATTTGCATTAGTTAATGAAGCTTATTAACAAACTCTTTTTTTTAGTACAATTTATGACGAAAACTACATTATTTCTGAATTAATAAGAGTTCAGAACAATTATTTACTTGTTTTCTCCAAATCTTTACTTGTTTTCTCCAAATCAAAACAAACTGAAATTAGAAAAACTGTAATTAACATACAAATTGTCTGGTTGCTAGTTTTCGAATCTTATCGGATTTTAAATAACAGAATTTATAATGTTTTTTAATCTCTAGAAAATAGTTCCTTTTTCATTTCAACAAAAATTCTTTATCGTTATCAAACAATGAAAGAATTAGGTATTGTAAGCAAGCCACTTGAAACTACTAGTAGTTTAATTGGAGCAAGCAGTTTCTTTTAAAATACGAGTGAATTCGTAATGGTGAAGATGTTTGTGCTGCTTGTCACATTACTAGTGACAGGTAAGACTACAGAAGAAAGTATTTCAAAATAATTAATTACTTTATAAATTCATAATAATTTGTAATTAATTTTTAATTAACTTAGTTTAACCATAAAAACAATAAAATTTCTACTTTTGGAAGTATCTTTTTTATTTGTTCGTTTTTGATTCATATTACAATTAATTGTCTGGTAACTAGTAGGAATTATCCATACATTACAATAAGTTGTATTTCTGTCGCATTAAAAATTTATTTATTTATTACTTGAACAAGGATCACTAGGAGAAGAGGGGCCTGTAATAGAGACGAAAAATGGGTTGGTAAGAGGAGTAAACAGAATTTCCTACAATGGAAATACATTTTCGTCCTTCGAGGGAATACCTTACGCGAAACCACCTGTAAGGGAATTAAGATTTAAGGTAAAAGATCCTCTTTTATTATTTCCTTGTAAGAAGTACATTAATTTAATTTAAATTAATTAATTAATTCAGATTTCCTTAATTTCAATGTATCCAAAAAAAGTTAAGAAAATTCTTACTTTTGTAGACGTTAACAAACGTGCTAATTATTTCGTCTCTCGGAATTACGTAATTTCAATAGTTAGGTAATTTTTATAAGTATTTTTTTATAAAATAAACACAAATGATAAGAGAAAAAAAATCACACATGACCTTTACCAAATTTGGGGCAATATTATCGATAATTATTTTGCGTAAGTATTTAGATTGGATTACAAGTTATTTAATAATAATTGACTTGACCTATTTACCCTCTGTTAACCGATAAGAGTATGTATAAAAGCAAATAATTTTAATTGAGATAGATTATGATTTAATTAATAACTACTTTCTGGAAAAGCTCTTGTTAATCTAATGAGCTTTGGAAAATATTTTAATGATGCGAAATATTTGACTGAACTATACAATAAGTGTCGTGCGCCTATAGTCACATCGTTAATGTTCGTTTTTGAGGGAGAGGAGAGATATAACTTCAGAGTCAAATAAAATGAAATTCGCTAAATGACTAAGATCGAGATTAACGTGATATAAGTGGGGCGACGGCGAATATTCACGAAGTTGAAGTGTCTGACCATATAGGGTCATGCATACGAATTTGTTGCTTGTAAAATAATTAATTTTAGGAACCACAACCTATGACAACCTGGACCGGAACATGGCTAGCAAATACTACACACACCTGCATTCAACACAATTCGTTAGCTGACGCCTTTGAAGGTATACATAAAATAATTCTGGTTTTAACCATATTTTTAAAGTTACCATTTGAAGTATTTTTATCAATTTTGTCTTCCACAATTTTCTTTCTCTCGTTCGTTTTTGTTATTCAAGTGCTGTTCACTTTATTAACTCTTGGCTTTCCTCTGACGTCCCCAATTAATTTCCGTGTCCTATGGCGCATTTGTAGGACAGGAAGATTGTTTATACCTTAATATATACGTGCCGCGCAGACAACCGAATGGCAAGGAAAATTTGAACGTAATTGCGTATATCCATCCTGGAGGTTTTATGATAGGCGCAGGTCATTGGGAAGGGCCAAATTATTTAATGGACAGAGATCTGGTTCTCGTTAATTTTAATTATCGCCTAGGACCTTTTGGTAACAGATTAATTATTAGCTAGTACTCCTCAAAGTACATCCTGCTTTGTTGATTTAAGGTTTTTTGAGCACCCAAGATGACGCAGTAGTGGGAAACCTTGGCTTAAGAGACCAAACCATGGCGTTGAAGTGGATTCAAACAAACATCGTCAAATTCGGGGGCAATCCAAATTCCGTAACGCTAACGGGGATATCTGCCGGAGGCGCAAGTACTCAGTATCATTATCTATCACCTTTATCGCAGGGTAATTCCTAATAACCATGGCGATAAATATAATTTTGATTTCATCCACAGGTCTTTTCCATAGAGGTT
The DNA here is from genome assembly GCA_039766575.1 of Serrognathus titanus. Classification (NCBI taxonomy): domain Eukaryota; kingdom Metazoa; phylum Arthropoda; class Insecta; order Coleoptera; family Lucanidae; genus Serrognathus; species Serrognathus titanus. Next base: position 7,757,173 of record CM077911.1, read on the forward strand.
TTTCACAAAGTGGTACAGTATTGGTGCCGTGGGCACTCCAGAAAGCTCCGGTGGAGAAAGCAAAAAAACTGGCCGTTATCGTTGGATGTTACGACGAAATTTCGGCAAACATGATCAAATGTTTGCAAGAGCGTTCGGCTCAAGAGATTGTGAAAGCCGTTCCCTATTTCTACGAAGATAAATCACCATTCTCTCCTTTCGGCCCGTCAGTGGAACCAAATTCAAAAAATGCTTTCCTACCAAACCACCCGTATTACTTAATAAGAAAGGGTATAGTCAATGATGTACCATGGATAACTTCTATTACAACCGATGAAGGCATAATTCCCGCTATAGGTATTCTCTATTTACTCTTGCTTTTAAAGAACAACCGAAAAACGTAAATAATTTCAGAGCATGTGAACGAGCTAGAGTATGTAGATAAAAACTGGGGAAAAGTAGCTCCTAATTTGCTAGACTTTAATTTTACTGCAAGTCCGTCACAAAAGGAAATTCTGCCTGCCAAAATAAAGGAACATTACTTCTTGAATAGGACCATCAGCAAAGAAACTATAAAAAATTTGGTTCGGGTAAGTACTATAACGCAAAGAGAATTTTAGGGCAACAAAATTAAATTTACTGTTTTCTTTAGCTTCTTACAGATCGATTATTTGCGATTGATGCCGAAAAAGCATCTCGACAGCAAGCCAAGGCCGCGAAATCTTCTGTTTATTTTCTCGTGGTGGGATTTAGGGGCCAACACAGTTTACAATCACTGTTTCCTATTGAGCCAATTGATGGTATATTTTGTCAGCAAATTGCATTGCGTAAATTCAAATAATTATGTGCTTTTAGGCGTTGCTCATGCGGACGACGCCTTTCTTTATTCAAAGTTCTATGCTCCAAACGAAAAATTAAATGAACCAACAGAAAAAATGAAAGATTTGTATCTGAATATGTTGGTTGAATATGCACACACCGGGTAAGTTGCAAAAATCATTATTTTGTTTGAAGTATGAAACATTGGACATTGGAGCTCCTTTACTTATTTCACTCCTGCACCCTCCTCTTATCTATTCTTTCTAGAATACCAAAATTCGGTAATGTTAATTGGAAGCCTGTATCAAACGCAAAAAAATTATCACATTTGTTCATACGGAATCCCGATGATATTTATATGAAGGAAGTAAATGAGCTCGGAGCAACGGAATTTTGGAGATGGGCCTCCTTGAAAGAAAACGAAAATATTGTTCAGTTTATTAAATAAAGTAAAATAACGAAGAACTTACCAAAGAGAAATCATGAATGTAATTTTTAATAGATTAATCTAATAGTTAACATTTATGGAAATACTGAAGTATGTGTGTATAACCCCCTAGCTACTGCTTTAATAAATATTAACACTATCCCCATGGCTTGCGTGCCAGATTTTTTTTACCTAATAACCCCAATAGATATTAGACTACGTAACAAAAAAATCGTATTTCATAACATATTATTAGCAAATTAAAAAATATTCCTAAACAAATATTCCCAAATCTCAGGTTATAAATATCGGTGGCATGGTACTTATTGACCTTCTTAACGTCATGCCTTCCGTGAGCTACTTACACTACAACGTACTCCTGCTGAAGATAGCGCGACAGTATAAACTGAATAGCTCCACGATTAAATGGAAAATAATTCATTATTCTATTAGATTATTTTGCTACCTTTTCTTGCTTCTGTTCTTGATTGGTTTCATTATGGATATTAAAACGAAAGGTCCGTTTAAGTTCAACGCGACCGCACTGACTTACGGCTTTATGAGTAAGCGGTAATTTTATTATTAATTTTTACTCCAACTGAATGTGTCATTTTAGGTGCAACCATAACGGTTGCACAACGAACAATTTATTATTACTTCTGTGATCAGAAAACGGAGAAATTGACTTTAAGAATGAACGAATTCTTCTTTGTCTATGAAACCACCACTGGTCTAGAAGAGAAAAACATGAAAAGCTGCGTAAACATTTCCAACAGGCTGACATTTGGATGGGCATTTATGGGCTTGGTTGGCCGTTTCTCTCATACCATTGTTCTACGTGAACGAACAACACAGGCAGGTCAAAGTTTAGATAAGTTACTTCGATTGATTGATTCATTTCAGATTTTTGCCAATGCCAATATGGTTTCCTTACAATTGGAAAATGTCACCAAAATATGAAATGACTTACTTTGTTCAAGGGTGTTTAGTGTTAGTAATGGCTCTATTACATTCAACGACGGATATGTTTTTTGCTGCTGTAATACTGTTGACTTCCAGGCAATTTGAATTACTTGGTAATTGAACTGGTTTAATGGATCCAGTTTTAAGTTAAACATTTGGTTACAGGTTGGGAATTCAAGAATTTAATATACAGTTGCTTACTGGATCGTGGTGTGTCCAAAGAAGCGGTATCAAAATTTCGGGAACAGTTCAACGGTTACATTTCTGATTCAATGGAGTAAGCAGACATTTTATTTTGCAATCAGTGAACATACATATTGTAAAATCATGATATGGATTTCACTGAAATATACATAATTTGTGAGTCACAAGAATTTAATAACAGCTTCTCCAGACGCATGAACAAACTGATTCGATTTCATCAGCAGTTACTGTCGTTTTGTGCAGACTTAGAGGATTTCTTTTCCCCACTGATGTTAGCATTTTATATAATCATTATGTCGGCTGCATTATTCTTGAATTTTACAGTTATTATGGTGAGGTATCATTTTGGATAGAAAACTACTCACGTTTAAAAAGTTTAATCTTTATTTGTAGTCAAAGGACTTATCGTTGGTGTATTCTTGTGTGCCCCTTTGTTTAGCAGCGTACTTAGAAGTCTTCTTCCCTTGTTTCATGGCAAATATTTTATTAACTGAGGTGTGCATGCAATTGAAAACTAAATAGATAAACATTTTATATTTAAATATATTTTAGGCACAGAAATTGCAAATGGATTTGTACGAATTACCATGGTACATCTGTAGTAAAGATTGTAAGATGAACGTGAAGTATCTTTTGCACAAAATGCAGATGCCTGCTACGCTTACCGTCGGCAAATTTTCTAATTTGGACCTGTCCCTCTTCCTATGGGTAATTGACCTAAAAATACTTAGCTTACGCTTTTTCTTTTGTAATTGAAACATTTCAGAGCATGCAAACTTTGAATTCTTATAGCATCGTACTGTATCAGCTTACAGAATAAAAATAAATAAATATCTACAGTGCAATGACATGGATGAATCTACCCTTAACTTATATGAGTTTTAATCACAAATTAATTAACATGCCTTACTTCACAAACGTACATATAAAATTTAGTATAAAAGAAATACGAGTAGAATGCAAAAAGTGTGTCAAAAAATATTTGTGATAGATTTAATAAAGGCTTCATATACTGCTGTATTTTTTTTATCACGTTATGTAATAAAATTCTGTTACTACATGGTTTAAAAAAATATTTAACTGCCCACGATATTCTAAAAATATGTACAAAAAGGTATATCAAAAATATATTAAAAGAAACAAGAACGAAATTTCAGATTCTCATCTTTATGGAGGGTGACAATAAAAGTATTGACAAGTTGAGAAACAACACGAAAGTAATATTGATATCTATAGGATGGCACATTATTGTATCCAGTGTTTCATGAAATATACAGAAAGTTTCATAAAATAAATCATTCTGTTTTTTTTCACACTACATTGTGTATGGCTCTAATAATTTCATAATTTTATTTCTATATAAAGTTTTAACAGGTTTCAGTTAAAAAGTCAATTATGAACGTTAACGAAATATGTATACATATTTGTGTTATGTACAAGAGTAATAAATTCTTAATCGCGATGATTCTGTAAATATTTAATAGACAACAGATGTTGACGCAGATTAATGCATTAATAAAGAAAATCTCCGCCCTCGTTGACATGTTATTACTAATTTTTAAGAATATTGTTAATCAAATGCATATTGAATAAAATATATCCATTCGGAAGTCGTAAATAAATATTTTCCCTTTTGTTTACGCCAATCAAAACAATGTCGTCCACATCTTATATGCGTTCCAACATATTTTTGCTGAAACTTTCGCGACTTTACAAATTGAATCAATCATCTAGTACACTAAAGAAAATAATGCATTACTCTATTCGAATAATTTACAGCACATTTCTCCTGCTTTTCTTGATTAGTTTCGCTTTGGATATTAAAACCAAAGGGCCACTGCAGTTTACTACAACTGCACTGAGTTACGTATTTTTCTGTAAGTAAAATTATATTAACGTCATTAATTAGTAAATGTGCTCAATAAAAAACTCTTTATCAGGTGTAACTCTAACCGTCACACAGAGAAATATTTACTACAGTATTTACAATAACGAGACAGGAAAACTGATCTTGAAAATGAATAATTTTTTTATGTATGAAACCAGCACTGGTTTAGAAGAAAAATCTATGGACGAGCGCTTAAAGATTTCGAAGAAATTAACTTATGGGTGGTTGTTTTATGGTGAATTGGCTTCTATAGTATTTGGGCTTGCACCTCTATTTTACACCAATCAACACGACAGGTATTCCGTTATAATATTCATTTCATATAATATTAATTAATCTAGTATTTTTATTTTATTTTAGAGTACTGCCGTTGCCTTTGTGGCTTCCTTATGATTGGAAGTCGTCCCCAAATTATGAAATGACCTATTTCGCTGAAATAACTTCCCTGGTGATAATGACTTTAATACAAGCAGCAACAGACATGTTTTATGCTACTATAGTACTACTCACTTCTAAGCAATTTGAGTTATTAGGTAAGAAGCAATATCAATTATTTAAGATGATTCAAATTATTTTTTAGATAATTTTTGAACACCTTCGATTTTGATTCAATTCTAGTGTAAGCACCTGATCAGTATGGGAGAAAGGGGTGGTTTATATTTTGAAGTCAAAACAAAACAGTTCTTAACTAGAACACGAGATTTCTAAAATAGAAATCCTTTACAGTGAAAATTAAAAGAGATTGGAAGTCTCAAATTCTGACTTCTCTGAACTCCCTTTCTAAACTTTACCACCCTTTTAACCAAAACTTTTCCAAATAAAATCGAGACGCAAGAAGCGACTGCTTTGTTAGTAGCGTTTCCAGTTTTAGACAAAAGTTAGCCAGCAATCGTTCTTCCCGCTCTCTTTAGACTTGATTTGAATTTTGGCCCTTTTTACCCTCAGACTTACTTATTTTGGGTTTGTTGGATCTTTCTCCTCCAACTTCTTGTTCGAACTATTATGAAAGATTCTCTAAAAACTACTTTGAGATTTTAAATAAAATTCGATAGTTTTAACAAATTAAATATATATTAAAATAAACTTTTACAAGATCAAAGAATTTACAACAAATTTAAAATTAACAAATCATAACGTAATTTTTCATTAAAACACATGAAACTACAAAAAATATCAAAAAAATTACAGAATACAAAATATCTGAAAATATTTATGACAACAAAAAAAATATATATAATTCGACAAGAAGGAGAGAGGTATAATTCACACAGAAAAATGCTTTTAATTAATTAACTTTCTGACAACAATTACATTGAGCTTACCAGCGACGAATTAAAAGATTTTTTCTCGTATCCAAAATTTTGGGGATACACTCTAAAGTTAGCTTTGCGAGACTTATTTCGATTGCGACGAATTTAATTTAGATAAAACACTAAACTGCGCGGGAAAAGCTTCTGCTTTTCAAGACCGAAACCGATGACAAACTTTTGGAAAATTTGTAACAAAAAAATCAAAACTCGAACTTAGAAAAAAGAAATTAAAATTTCGACGAGAGATTTAACGCGGATCAAACAAAAGATAACCGGGAACTTCCTTATCTCTCTCGCTTAAGCTACTTAAAGGCTCGTCACCTCCTGAAAAATTGAGGAGGGAAATTCTGTGAGATCAGCAAGAATTTGAATTCAGACGGTCCCCACAGTAGCTTCTAAGCGGAACTTATTCAATACGAGAGGGCGCAAACATCTCGCTTTTACTGATTTTTACCCACGTCGCTCATTCAAGGGCAGAGACGCTTTGTGGCGTGATTTACCTTTTGCTGAATCAAACCTGATAGGATTGATTTGAAATCGCATCCGAAGCTCGTAAAAGCGATACGAACGTCCGGCTTCTTTCTAAGAACAAGCAGAGCTGATAATGAAATGATTAAAATAAAATAAGAGATAAATTAATTTTATAAATTCTCTAAGCATTTTTCCGGGTCCTTACACGAGTAATCAAATGTATATACGAGATACTTTTAATTGCAGGCTGGGAATTCAAGAATTTAGTATACACTTGCTTATTGAAAAATGGATTATCGAAAGAAATTGTGTATAAATTTCGAGAAAAATTTAACGAATACAAATCTGCTACGACGAGGTAAGTAAAATCTTTTCTTAAACAGGAAACACTGACTCATCCCTCATCTTGTATACAGGATATCTCAAAACCTATGTCTCTAATTAAAACTGTAAGTATCTCATTATAAAAGAGATTGATTCTCCAAATCTAAACAGTATTGCTCAAAAATGAAAAGCTGACCTAACCCAAGCGCGTGCAATTCCTTTGGTTTGAAACCTCCGCTTACTTTATGACTTGTTGAGGCAAGTCCGCTTTCAATAAAAAGCAAAAACTGCAATAAATTTTTTATTTACGTTTGAAAGAATTAGGTCAACGTCTCAGATGCCGCGCACGCATCATCGGCAATTTTTTTTGTATCCATCTGCGTTTTTCATTGCGTTACATGATATTTATTTCTCGCTTGTTCAGCAATTCTTTTAATAGCTTATCAAAAAGACGACATAATCAACACACTTAGTCATAATTTGTATCTTAAACACAAACTTTTAACTTATTTAATTAAAAAAAGTTTGTAGTTTACTTTGTTCATATCACGGTGTTTGTGCAGCTTATGAAAAAATAAATTGCAGCTTTCTTAAGGAAGTAGGTACAATGGGATAAGCATTGTTGTATTAAATTAAATTTAACAGATCGTAATTTAAGAATTGAAACTGTACGTCTACGGTTAGCAATATGCGAAATAAAAAAAATTGTACAGTACAGCACAAAATGCATATCAAACGTGTTGTCATATCTGTGCATTTATTACGACCTTAGAATTTTAGTAAAGTTCACTTTTTGTTCTTGGCACCGATGTTTGTAATTACAATAAATGTTCAAAATGTTGTCCTGCGATATTAACACATAATTCGGCCCGTCGTATCCAGTTATTTGTTACTATTGGAAAATTATTTCGAAGTTCCTCTACTACGACACGTATACGTTGACGCAATTCATCAACTGTACCCACTTCAGATACATATACACGCTGCTTTATGTACCCCCATAAAAAGAAATCCAGAGGATTTAAATCGGCACTAAGTGGAGACCACGGCATATTACTTCCACGACCTATCCAGTGTCCAGGAAATGTTGTGTTTAGGTGGTCCAGCACAGCATGGTTATAGTGAGGAGGAGCACCATCATGTAAAAACCAAAGATTTCGCCGAATGCCTAGTGGCACACCTTCAGGAAGTTCTGGCAGCACGTCTCTTAAAAACTGCAACTAAGTTACTTAACCGTGCAGGTAGCACATAGGGTCCTATAAGAGTATTATTTACAATTCCCGCCCACAAATTAATAGATTTAGTACGTCTAAAAGCATGAGGATTTTCAAACACCCACACATGAATTTGGAAATTTAAAATACCATTGGAGGTAAAAGTGGATTCGTCAGCGCATAAGATATTGCAAGGGAAATTTGCGTTTTCTTCGTGCTGCAGTAAAAGCCAATTACAAAACCTCTGAGAGGATAATCAGTGGGAATCATCGCGTGCACTCTTTGTATGTGATACGGATACAGCTGATTTTGTCGTATGATATGCCTTACACTAGAACGAGATACTGGCATGTTGCGTGCTATTTCGCGGGTGTTCAAGGACGGATTTCCCGGAATCATTTCTAAAATGACTTCCTCTGCATCTAATACACCTCTCAGTCGTGGTCTTCCTCTTTCGTGTCCACGTCGAGTTCTTAAGGATCCAATAGTCCGTCCCCGTTGAACCGCTTCAATAAATCGTCTTTGTGGCGGTGTAAATCTGTTTGGGAATCTTTCTGCGCACAATCGTGCAGCAGCAGCAGCATTCTGTCCAGCTTCCCCATAATAAAGCACTATGTCCATCAGGTCCTCAATGGAATACACGAGCCATATTTATTTACTTATTTACACTTCAATTAAGTTATGTACACAGATATTTACACGAATTAAACTAACACAAAACAAACTACACACTACGTAAATTTGATAAATAATACTAAGCCTATTAATAGTTTTAAAAATTTATTTAATCTCTGTCTTTTATAAAATACAAACGCACTCGCTCGGATTGAATTTTCTCAAAAACTATTATTCAGCACTTCGTCTTTCATTCTAACCCCCTACCTAATGTAAGCATCTGTGAATTTATGACAGCATGATAATAATAATAAAAACAAACAATAAAGTACGAGGAACGAAACTGAGCCAGCTGAATTTTATTTTATGACAATGCAATTGTTACCAATAAATCCCCAAGGCGAATGTAGGTAAAAGTTTCTGCAAATTCCGAATTATATCATCACGAAAACTAATTGAGCCACTCGTTTCTTGGATTGAATTAATATTTATCAACATTTTTAGTAAACATTTATTTTCGTCGTATTAATGAACATAAACATAACATTTTGCAGTTTACAGTGTTAAGGTCGATGTACTGTCATGAAAATGAAACAAATAAAACTGAAGTGCATAATTATGCTACGAATTCAGTTTGCTTTTAAATTTTACTTTGAATAAATAAGCATAAAAGTAGTAATAAGTAATTGGAATTGTCGTAGGAAACCTCGCGGCAGCGCGCGTGAAGACGTTTTTATTTAAAATCCTGGCGAATTTTTTTTTGCGAAGGACAAACATGATCTAGCCCAACAGACACATCTCGGCGTTTATTCGTTTATGGCCACAAAAAACAGCTGAGACATTTAAATCCATTTAAATCGCCAACCAGCGTTACTAAAACAATTTCTTAGAAAACGAAAACTGATTTTTACCGGAGTTATTATTTACTTTTTCCCTATTGTTGTATGATAAATTTTGCTTCTTTTCTTGACTACTATCGGTGGTTTCAATTAAAGACATAGGGTTTGAGACACCTAGTATACATCAAATTGATATACAAAGGAAGCTGCTTGCTTCAGAACGGACATTAATCAATTAATTCGTTTAATTTATTTTAGAGATACTAAAAAATTGGATTTCAGCTATGTCTACGCTATATGTGGTTCGCACAAATTTAATAAAAGTATTTTGAACCGCTTTAATAGATTAGTACAATTCCATCAGACGTTACTGTCTTTCTGTATTGATTTGGAAGAATTCTTCTCTCCGTTAATGTTAGCTTATTATATGGTCATCATGACTGTTGCTTTGTTCTTAAATTTTGTAATTATTACGGTAAGTCCATTTGCAAATTAATTAAACTATAAGCTGGACTAAACTGTTGTAAAAAATTTTGCAATTCTAGTCGAGAGACCTGTCATGCGTAACACTTTGCTTAGCTGCTTATTTCCAAAGATTTTTTCCATGTTTCGTGGCAAATACATTATCAACTCAGGTTTGTAATCCGGAAAGTATTTAATGACAAAATTCAATTACTTTAAGACTTCTTTTTTTTAATTTTAGGCACAGCAACTTGAAATGGACCTCTACGATGTACAGTGGTATATTTGTAACAAAGAATTTAGGATTAATGTAGGATTTCTTCTGCATAAAATGCAAATGCCTATCACAATTACAGTGGGAAAATTTTCCAATTTGGACCTTTCCTTATTTCTTTGGGTAAAAGAATTTTTTTTGTCCATCAAAATCAATTAATTTATAATAAATATTTTCTTAAAACTCTTAAACCATTATATATTATGTTTCTAGTTTGATCATTTCTTGACTGTGCAGTATGTCTAGAAAAGTTTTCAAAAAAAGAAAATTACAATTTTCCAATATTTCTGTTTATGAATAAAAGAACTAAACTAAGGGCCAACAATTCAAGTTATTTGCTATTTGAACATTTAGAATGCCTGAAATTAAATCAACTACATCCTGAGCAGTAAAAAATCACAGAAGTACGAAATTTCCGAAAACTTTCTGGACGTTCTGTATTAATGAATCACGTGTTTGCCTAAAGTACTTTGTTTTCAGAGTGTGAGAACCCTTAATTCGTATAGCGTTATTCTGTATCAGCTTACACAGCCAAGGTAAAGTATAGAGGAGGTCGAAGTCAAGAAAATTTGAAAAAATAATAAAGTGATTTTTACATCATCTATTTTAACACAATTTATTTAAGTGACGTAACTAAAATGTAACTTTTTAGAACACTGTTATTGTATTTAATTTACAACAATTTTGAATGACTGCAACAAATTGTTTATTTATTGTGAAAACAATTCCTCTCCACCAGATTATCACAACCATCATTTTATTAGGTACGTAATAATTTCCTATCAAACTCAAAGATAAAATCAATTTTGACAAATTACTTACGCTAAGTGTGTTAATGACAAAGACTGCAATAGACTGAGATCTTTGTCTTTACCCCGTTCGCTTTAATATACTTTCTTTCTCCTTTGTACTGACCATCGTGCAAACAGCTACGTTACATAAATCTTTTTACTGACGGTATATTTGTTTTATTATTCAATAAGAAGTTAAGCGTTTAACGTACATAAATAAATCAGTACATACATAATTCGATTTGAGCAAAAAAAAAACAAATACTTCAAAGAAAGTTAATCTAATTAAATGTAATTACTATTTATTGATCACAGTTATTATCCTTTTCAAATTTCGTTAAGTGTTTCATGGCAAGGAAAGTCATGGCACCTGTAAAGTATTTACATTACTGCATTTTGTTACTACAATATGGAGGGCAAGTAACATCCAAAAACGCAGAGAAAACTGCTTGGAAGAAACTCCAAATCTTTTGGAAGATTTCGACTCAATTATGTTCGTTTCTTCTTGTTATTTCTTCCTGTGCTGCTATATATAAAGAGGGCATTTTTGAATTTAATTCAATTGGGTTGAATTACGTTCAGATAGGTAAGATATATAACATTGCATGTTTGATAATTTTAATCGGATTCTAAGCATTTTTATTTTAGGATGTATGATGTGGGCGATATGTAAAAACATATACTTTAAAATGTACGAGAAACAATGCGAAAATATTATACTAAAAATAAATAGCTTTTTTAAATATACTACAAATACATCTGTAGAAGATATTTGCATGAAGAAATGCATAAATACTACAGATAAACTGGTGCTAGTATGGTCTGTTGGCGTAATAATAATTATATCGGCGGCTAATGTAATTCCATTTTTTTCAAGAACACGGTAAGGAACGCATATTGAATATTGGTTTCGCACAGAAATAAAAGATAGTGTAATTATAGGACGTTGATCATACCAATATTGGTTCCGTATGATTGGACAATTTCACCATATTATGAACTGACTTCTTTCACTGAGTCAGTCGTCATATGGTCCATTGTTATTCAGTGGATACCAACTGAGATGTTTTTTGTTTGTGTTGTTCTACTAACCTCCGAACAATTTAAGTTATTGGGTAAGAAATGATTGCATACAGTAGACGGTTAAAAAGGAACGCTTACTAACAAATCATGATGGATATGGCCGATTAGCTTTTCTTTTTACCTGTCCACGAATAAACCTAACGCTTTAAAATTCAAACATATGAAATTATCCATTTATCGAAAGCTAAATTGCTTTTATTTTACTAAAACTAAACTAACATTGCTTCATTAGGATGTGAACAATAAAGAAGGTATTATATTTAATTAATAAGAATCTCATGAATTTCAGGTTGGGAAATTAAACACTTATTCTATACTAATTTAATAAGAAATAATGTATCAAAAGAAATGGTACTTCTGTACAGAGAATTTATTATTTGCAATGGAAAGACAAGCTACAGGTCAGTAAGCTTTAAATTATAATACACACTTCTGGACAAAATTAAGGGAGCACCAGTAAAATTCAAAATAAATTTAAAACAAGATAACGAAATTTAATGAAACGAAAAAATATATAAATCTAAGTGTTTCCTTACAGTTTAGTTGATTTAAGGGCTATTAAATTTAATAAACTTTAAAATACTTTAAATCTTTAAAATATTGGTCTTCTTCTTATATCCCAATTTGTAACAAGTTAACAAAACTAAGATATTATTAATAGCGAGTATGCGCTCCTCTTGCAGCAATACACGCTGCTAATCTTCTTGGTATGCTTGAGATTAAATTTCGTATACTTTCTTGAAGTATCTGTTCCCATTCTTGAACAAGCATGTTAGAGAGCTCATCAAGTGTTACTGGTGGTCTCGGTGCGTTTTTAATTTTGTTGCCCAATTGATTCCAGAGATGCCCAATAGGATTGAGATCAGGGCTTTTGGCAGGCCACTCCAAACTTTGGATATTCGCATCTCTCAACGTAGCTGTGACAATGTTAGCTGCATGAGGTTTGGCATTGTCTTCCATAAAAATGAATCCATTGCCGAAATTTTCGGCAAATGGTTGAACATGGGGTACAATAATCTCGTCTCTACATCTTCTTGCTATTAGAGACCCATTTCGTATCAAAACCAATTCTGTACGACCATTAAATTGTATGCCACCCCAAACCATTATAGACCCCTCACTAAATTTGTCAAATTCTCGAATAGTACATGGTGCAAATCGCTCGCTTGGTCTTCGTATGACAAGAGCACGGCGATCTGGAATCTGGACTCGTCCGAAAACAAAACGGAGTTCCACTGCCCTTCGTCCCAACCTTGATGATTTTGAGAAAAGTTTAAGCGTGGCTATGAGAGTTGGACCGGTTGCTGGTTTTCTAGCAGACAAATTGACTTCTTTTAGTCTTCTTCTTACTGTTTTGGTAGAAATTTCTTTTCCAGTGGCTAATCGGAGATAATTTTTTAATTCGCGAGATGTTACAAACCGCTTGTTTTTCTTTTAGTACCTTATCCGCGTCTTCTTTTGAAACTACCAGTGTTTCTGAACCGTGCTGCGGCCCTCTGTACCACAGATTTGTTGGTATTTAGAATTCCAGCAACTTTTCTCTGTGAATATCCTTCACGAAGAAGAATAATCATTTGGGATACTTCTTCTGGCCTACAATGGCATCTAGACATATTTAATTAACTTAATGCAAACAAATTTACTAATATTCGAAACAAAAAGCACGCTTTATGAATGAAATGACTTAAAAAGGTGTCAACAATTAGGCCTTTTTGTTGACTTTTCGTTACCTAGCAGAGAATGCCTTGCTATTGTGAATTGTTTCATGGCACAATATTTGAATTGTGTTTAATAAACGTCAATTTATAACATGTGAAAAGTCTATTAAAAATAACTTGTAAATTGAAAAAGTTATTTCAAGTTTACTTGATGGTCGCTTAATTTTGTCCAGAAGTGTATTTTATTACTAATACGTTTTCGTTACGAAAGAAAAATAAAATTATGTATATGAGCTATCTTTTTATCTATTTCAGAAGTCTCAAAGATAAAATCAATTTTAACAAACTACATATGATAATTGAATCAGAGAAGTTTCAAGAAGATATGATGAAAAACATAAAGCAACTAATTGAGTTTCATCAATCGTTGCTTTTATTTTGCGCTGACATTGAGGACTTTTTTTCACCGACAATTTTGATGCTTGTTTCACTCATAGCCTTCATGTTAATTCATTTGAACGTGGTTATTATGAATGTAGGTAAAAATTATAAATCAAATTAGTGAAACTTATAAATATTTGTACAGACCAACAGTTCGGAGATATTGATCCCATACTTTCCTGCTTGCTTCTACCTATATTTGCAAGTCTTCCTTTCGTGTTACATCGGGAATTTGTATACGACTCAGGTCTAATCTTTTTCCTTTTAAAAATATTTTTAATTAATTTGTTGTTGTTACAGTACGAAAAACTCCAAACGGATTTGTACGATTCACTTTGGTACAACTGCAACAACAAATACAAAACGATCATGAAATTTTTGCTTCAGAAATTTTCGTCGCCAGTTACATTTAGAGTTGGAAAATTTTCGAGTTTGAATCTCAAGTTATTCTTATCGGTGAGTATTTCTGAAAGATTAACAACTGAACTCTATGTTATTAAAGTTTTTCATAACTATTATAATATTATTGGAGATTATAATAATTGGAGATCAAACTGAAAGAGTATAAAAAGGAAGTTATTATTTTTACATGATCTAAAGCAGTTGTACTGTTTGTAGGTAGTTAAAACTATAATCTCTTATTGCATGGTGGTTTTCCAATTAACGCAACGAAATTAAATTTGCAATAAATCAGCCCTTGAATACCTATATACAAGTAAGTAATATATTTCATGTAGATATTGTTTGTGGAATAAATAATTCTAATTACTGCAATAATTACTTCATTATTACCAATGCCTATACCCTATAAATTGCAATTCTGATCCTTAATTTCAATTTTAACATTTTTTTTTACACTAGCAGCCTGATTAAGATGTAGCTAAAGTAAAGTTTAAACCAAATTAGGAAGTATCTTTATTTCAACTTTACAATAATAAAGTTAAAGGTGTGCGATATATATTTGTTTGTTTTATTATTATGTAAGTGCATGAGTGTTTGCATAAATAAATAAGTATGTCGACCAAAAAAAAAAAAACAAATACTTTAAAGAAAGTTAAGCTTGTTAAAATATAATTGTCGTTGATCAGAATTGGATCACGTCATTCATTAATTGTTTCATGGCAACTAGAGTCATGGTATCCGTAAAATATCTAAGTTACAGTATTTTATTACTTCAGTATGGGGGGCAAATAACGTTCGACAAAAGCGCAGAAAAGACTACTTGGAAGACACTCCAAATTTCTTGGATGATTTATCTCAATTTTGTTTGTCTCTTCTTGTTATTTCTTCCGGTGCTGTGGTATGAAGGCATTTTTGAATTTAATTCAACCGGGTTGAATTATGTTCACATAGGTAAGATGTATACCTACATAATTATTTTAATCGGATTCCAAATATTTTTATTATAGGATGTATTTGTCGAAAAATATATATATTTTAAAGTGTGTGAGGATGTTTCCAAAATAAGTGCAGAAATTTTAACCACACTGGTAGCTTGAAAGGCTTCAACTGGTAGACCCTTTAACTTGTCGGTCACATACTTTTGAATGTTCTCCAAAGTCCTAAAATGACATCTTTTTAAGACATTTTTCAATTTCGGGAATAGAAAAACGTCACAAGCATTCAGATCAGGTGAATAGGGGACCTGAGTAATAACAGTAATACCTTTTGAGGTCAAAAATTTCATGATGGAAGTGACCGCGTGACACGGGGCGTTGTTTTCCTAAGACTTTCAAGGACATTTTTGTAAAACACTTGGTTGACAGTTTATCCTGGAGGAACAAATTCTTTATGCACGATACCCCTACTGTCAAAAAAGCAAATCAGCATTGTTTTGATCTTAGATTTGCTCCTTCGAGCTTTCTTCGATCGAGGAGATGTCTGAGTGTGCCACTCCTCACTTTGCCGCTTTGTCTCAGGATCGTACTCAAAAATCCAGGATTCACCACCTGTGATCACACGATTGAACAATTCGTGGTCATTGGCAATCCTCTCAAGAAGATCAATGCAAACGTTTCTTCGATTGTCCTTCTGCTCAGTTGTCAGGTTTTTCGGCACAATTTTGTCACAAACCTTTCGCATCTGCAAATCTTCGGTCAAAATTTGATATAGCGTTTAAGTTTAACTGATCACTCATCATCCTTATTGTTAAACGACGGTCTGATCTCACAAGAGCCCTCACACATTCGACGTTTTCGACGATTTTTGAAGTTGAAGGTGTCCCTGAGCGAGGTTCAACTTCAACGTGTTCTCGGCCTTCCAAAAATGATTTGTGCCAGTGAAAAACTTGTGCTCTTGATAAGGAGTGTTCCCCATAGGCTTGTTTCAACTTTACAAAAGTCACATTCGCGGATTCCCCAAGTTTAACATAAAACTTGATGGCATAACGTTGCTCTAAATTCCGCTGTTCCATTTTCGTAACACACAACTTAACTGATGACGCCCTCAAAAATCACGTGATAGCTGTACGGAGCTGAAACTCGGACTGAGCATTTGGAAGGGATGAACACATCTGTCTAGATAAGGATAACAACACAGCGTTGTCAGATCGCTCGTAGTGTTGTCAGTCTCATTACTATTCTCACACACCTCGTATTGATGAATTAAAGAAAATTAATAGCGTGTAGGCCCACCTCTGATTCGCCTTAATGCTCTTACTGTTACTAAGGGGAAGATTCATTATTAAATTATTGATAAAGTCCTGAGGTATGTCTTCCTTCTTCTTATGTTTGGGAGGCTTTTGGAGCTGGTTAAATTATCTGGACATCTTGCACCAAACATGCTCAATGCAATTCATGTCTGATGAGCAGGGTGGCCATTCCATTCTCGTAATCCCATGATGTTCTATCCGGTCATTTATAATTCTTACACGGTGAGGACGTGCATTATCACTATGATCAATAAAAACAAATCCTTCACACCTATTGCCGCAGCAAATGATGATTATCGGCATCATAATTCTTATAACGTGATATCTTATGGCAGTCATGGTTGCATTCATTAAAACCAGCAAGTCAGTGTGACCATCAAAACTTATACCTCCCCAAACACTGATTCTCCGCCAAAAAGAATGGTTGATGACATTAATTTTCATTAGATCGTTATCTTCTTTCTCTTCATACCAATGTTCAATCATCACACGTGTACTAACGAAATCTTGATTCATCGCCAAAGACGAAATGCTTCCAATTTTGAAAATTCCAATGATAATGTGGGTGTATAGAGCGTCTTCTTGCGCGCAACCTTCTTCTGACAGTTTGACAAGAAATCACTCTTCCAGTAGCTTACCGGAAGAAGCTCTTAATTCTTGAAACCGCAGATATTCGATTTCTTGTTATAGTCAGGACTAGCAAACGGTCTTGAGCATGGGTTGTGGTTCGTTCTCGATCTCCGCCATGGGTATACGTTAGAGACCCAGTTGCTAAGCAGCGATTCCATGTTTGACTTACGACACTTTGTGACATATTCGGCCGGTTAGCGACTTCTCCTTGAGGCAAACCTTCACCGCTTCAAGGCACCGCACCGCTTGTTCGAGTTGCACTGTTACCAAACGTCGTAGAGATATAATTTCTATGGTAATAAACAGAAACGTTTTGTTAAAAATAAGATTAGTGATTTCGATACAAGCAATTCTGTTTCACTAACTTGCTAACATTTTGGAGCCATATACCTACCTACCTTTTTTTTTGTTAAAACAAAGCAGCATAAAGCCATAAGGAACCTTGCAAAAAATATTCGCTACAAAATAGTATTGAGAGATAGTATACAATGCAAGCCATTTAACAACTTAAAGCAACTAATTGAGTTTCATCACTTATTGCTTTCATTTGCGCGGATATTGAGGACTTTTTTTCTCCGACGATGCTGATGTTTGTTCCACTTACAGCATCCATTTTGATTCCTTTGAGCGTCGTTATTATGACCGTAAGCAGAAGATTGATGCAACTTATGTAAATATTTCTGCAGGACAACAGCTTAGAGGTATTGATTCCCTATTTCCTTACATGCTTCTACCTGTATTTTCAAATTTTCTTTTCCTGATATATCGGAAATCTGTATACAACAGAGGTGAATATCCCTGGTCTTCATTCTCTGAACATGTTCAATTTGTTGGTATTACAGTATGAAAAACTCCAAGGGAATTTGTATGAACCATCTTGGTACAACTGTAGCAACAAGTACAAAACGACCATGAAGATTTTACTTCAGAAATTTTCCGTGCCAGTTACTTTTAGGATTGGAAATTTTACGAGCTTGAATCTCAACTTGTGAGTGTTACGAAGACCTAACAAGGAATGTCATTGAAGATTGAAGCAAAGCTCCTTTTTTCTAAACTGTTCGTAATGATATCATATTATCGTGTCTACTTGATAAAAATAATTGTATTATTTGATTGTAGGTAGTTGTAACTATAATTTTCTATTGCATAGTGGCTTATCGAGTAACACGACGTAGTTAAATTTGCAGTAAACAGAAGATTTCAATCTCCAACTACTTATTTACTTAAAGACAAGCGCATTCAACTTAATGTATTGCATCTATTGTAGAATAAATATTCTTCATGACGACAAGAATCTTTTTATTCCCCTAAAAATCCCCAACTTCTAACTTCAGGTTATACAGTTGAGGTAGCTCGGACCTTCTTGGAAAGTATTTTTTTTTCAGACAATCTTTATTGATCGTGTTGTATATACCTATAATTTCACAAGCAGTCAATTCTGAATCGTAATAACCCTGCAAATATTTAATAAGTAACAGATGTTGATACAGACGAATTTATTATTAAGAGAAATCTCACCAACATGTTATTACCAATGTTTAAAAATATTGTTACACACTATATGTATATTCACGTCCGATATCAATAAGTACAGTAGCACACAAGACAATGACTTCTATCCTTTATATGCGTCCCAATGTATTTTTGCTAAAAATTCCGAGGCTTTACAGATTAAATAGTTCATCCGTTAAATGGAAATTATTACATTACTTTGTCAGAACGTTTTGCATTCTCTTTTTATCGTTCTTTTTAACTGGTTTCGCCATGGATATCAAATCCAAAGGGCCATTGGAGTTTACCGCAACGTCACTGAGTTATGGATTTTTCGGTGGATATCCAAAATCACCGCCATTTTCTGATTAATAAAAAGTCGTTTCAGGTGTGACTTTCACCGTCGTACAGAGGCTCATTTACTACTGCCTCAATGACAATAAAACCGAAAGACTGGTCTTGAAAATGAATAATTTCTTTATGCGTGTCACCAGTACTGGTTTAGAGAAAAATCTATGGAGGGGTATTTGAAAAATTCGAAGAAGCTGACGTGTGGGTGGATGATTTATGGTGTAGGGGCTAGTGTGGTGTTTGCACTTGCGCCATTAATTTACGTCAATGAAAACAACAGGTAACATAAAGTCTAAACGTTCTGTATTGTAAGCAGACCATTAAAGATACAAAACATTGTTGTGAGTTAGAACTAGGTGACTTATTTGGTTTTCTTGTGTTCGCTGGTCTATTACTATTTATATTATTCAACTAGTTGCCGCGTTTTCATACCAAGCCATTACATTTCTCGGTCTGCTATTTTTTCCTAGATAAGCTCTTATGTTTTTGTTGTTGCTCTTACCTCCTTCATACCACGATCCCTTGAGCTTTCCTTTCTTTGTTTTCCCGGAGGGATGTCCATCTTAAGATACACAAGCGCCATCTATAATTA
This sequence comes from Serrognathus titanus, assembly GCA_039766575.1. Lineage (NCBI taxonomy): Eukaryota > Metazoa > Arthropoda > Insecta > Coleoptera > Lucanidae > Serrognathus > Serrognathus titanus. Next base: position 7,776,649 of record CM077911.1, read on the forward strand.
TCCATCCTGAATCATTTCGAACTTCTTCTTCGCTTCTATCCGTCACTGTCTCTTATACATATTTTCTCGTTCTTAAGAAGGTATAATCTGAGAGCTCCCGATTTTCTGAAATAGTCAAATTTCCACTGTATATATTTTCTTCCTGAGTTCTGCGTTTATTGTCTAAATTTCAGACGATTCTGGGAAGGCAATTTCTATCTGTATCTTAGTTCCACTCCTAATATCCTTTTCCTGAATCAGAACGAGTTTAAACATGTGAGACATTTGGTTGTATGTTATTATTATGTATTTTAGAGTTTTGCCAATGCCCATGTGGCTTCCTTATGATTGGAAATCTTCCCCGAAATACGAAATAACCTACTTCGCCCAAGTAATTTCCCTCGTGATAATGCCTTTAATACATGGAGGCACCGACATGTTTCTTGCTGTCATAATATTATTAACTTCTAAGCAGTTTGAATTGCTGGGTAAGATTCGTATAATAATTTTTCTCCTTAGTTATGAAAATACGAGCCACCCTTAATTTCAGGTTGGGAGTTCAAAAACTCAGTATACTCTTGTTTATTGGAAAATGAAGTATCGAGGGAAATTGTACTTAAATTTCGGGAAAAGTTCAACGGTTACAAACTTACCAAGCCGAAGTAAATGAAAACTTACACACGTAAAACTAGATTCATTAATTTAATTTAATTTTAGGGATAGTAATGGTCTGGATTTTAGTAAAGTCTATGCTATATGTGACTCTGACCAATTCAGTAAAAGTATACTGAAGCGCATTAACAAACTGATTCAGTTTCATCAGTCATTACTGTCGTTCTGCGCTGATTTGGAAGAATTTTTTTCCCCATTAATGTTGGCCTTCTATCTGACCATCATGGCCGTTGCAGTATTCCTAAACTTTGTAGTTATTGCGGTATATGCGATTTTTCAAATTGATTATAAACTTAAACTATAACTCTACATATGTGTTGTGTTCTAACCACGAGTTCTGACTAACTGCTAACCGTTCAAAACTTGCACTTCTCATTACTTCGTAGGCCAACTAATTCGAACGGTTCTGAACTGGTCAGAACCTGCGATTCGAACAAACCTATACTATTCTAAAACTCTTACAATCTTTTACAGTCAAAAGACCTGTCATTGTCATTTTCGTGCGTGCCTCTGAGCATAGCTGCTTACTTGGAAATATTTTTCCCATGTTTCATGGCAAATATCTTATCGACTCAGGTACACAGTAAACCAGATAATGTAAAAGAAAAATTCGCCGCTTTGGTTTAATTTAATTTAAGGCACAACAACTTCGAGCGGATCTGTATGAGTTGCCATGGTACATTTGCAACAAGGAATGCAGAGTTAAAGTGGAATTTCTTCTCCATAAAATGCAAATGCCCACCACGCTTACGGTGGGGAAATTTTCTAATTTGGACCTCTCCCTATTTCTATGGGTAAAAGAACCAAAATTTGGTTGATCACTCCCGATTGTCAAGTCATAGTGTTTACCTAAAGTATTTTGTTTTCAGAGTGTCAAAACTCTCAACTCCTATAGCATTGTGATGTACCAGCTTATTCAACAACAAAGGTAAAACACTGAAGCGACCGCAGTCACAAATTTTATATATGTATAAACATTCAATAAACACACTGTATATTAATTTGATTATTCCGTAAGAAAGGTTTCGTAAGACTTACATAAATAAATCAAGCGATTTTGTTTCGCTCAAAAGAAAAACTAAACTTATTACACATAATTACCATTCGACATAATAAAACTGTCTGACCCTTTCCAAGTTTCGTTAATTACTTGGCAATGGCAAGTTGAATCATGACTTCCGTGAAATATTTACGTTACTGTATTTTGCTGCTTGAAATTGGGGGTCAAATAAAATTCAAAAACGCAGAAAAATCTCCGTGGAGGAAGTTGCATCGTATTTGGATGATCACGACTCAGTTATGTTCGTTTCTTTTTCTTATTTCTTCCGGTGCTGTTATTTGTAAGAAAGGTATTTTTGACTTTAACTCAATCGCTTTGAATTATGTCAACATAGGTAAGTCAATAACTGTGCTTGATCATTTCGTAAGCCAAAAATGTGCTGGTTTTAGGAAGCGTCATATGGACGATGTCGAAAACCAAATACTTTAAAATATATGAAAACCAATGCAAATACATTATATTAAAAATGAATAGTATCTTTAAGCACATAACGAATACTTCTCTCGAAGAAATCAGCATGAAAAAAACTATAAACACCACAAATAAGCTGGTGATGATATGGTTCACTTGCGCAATATTACTGTCACTGGTTGCTAATATATTGCCTCTTTTTTCAAGGACAAGGTAAGAAATGTGACCTTTCGTAATTATTGCAATCAAAACAGTTTCTTTTTGTTATTATAGAGCGTTACCAATGCCAGTATTAGTGCCATATGACTGGACGGTTTCACCATATTATGAATTGACTTTTTTTATTGAGTCCCTCGTGTTATGGTCAGTTGTTCTCCAGGTAATACCAACCGAAATATTTTTCGTATGCGTCGTTCTACTGACCACCGAACAATTTAAATTGTTGGGTAAGTAAAATGAGTCTGGAGCAACTTCAAAATCGTAAATCTGAATCTAAACTTCTTTTATTTTTGAATCCATGAAATCTAAATTTGTATTTACTTTACTAAAAACCTTCAAGTTAGTTTGGCCAACTTTTCATTTCATTTTGATAGACTTCATTAAGATCTATTTTATTATGTAAACTTCAAATTTATAATCTAACCAATATAGTTGAATAGTTTGGGATTTTGAAGGTACCCTGAGAAGCAATTTACGACTTTCTTAGGGTAGACACACCAGTTGTTGGTACTCCTTCCAGTGGGCATGCGGTACTTAAATCGATTGAATTTAAGTTACGATATTTTTCGATTTAACTGGTTTTTTGCTTATACATACAGCCTGTTTTAATGAAGATGCATCAAACTCGGTATGACGGTAGATATCCTGAAAAGAAGTAAAAGTTTTTTATATATTTTTTTAATCGAATAAATTTTGAGAAAAACGAAAGGAAAGGAGATTCGTATATTTTTAAAACGTACAATAGATGAGGACGAATAGAATTATGAACATGCCTTAACTCTCGTTCAAATAATCGGTTTATTGCTTTATTGCCCCATAAAATGTCGCACCTCAGATGATATGATGAAATACATTTAGTCCGTTCTTATTAACGTTGTAGTAAGGAGTGAAGCATAATTTCCGTTAATTTGGTATACTTTATACTTTTCATTTTTAACTTTATTAATGTATGTAAGTGTGTTTGTGTATGTGTTGGTGTGTTTGCGATGAGCGATTTTACGTTTCGAGAATACGCGGATATGCATTTGTTATACGGGGAATATCGGGGAAACGCGCGATTCACAGCACATCTGTACGCGGAACGGTTTCCTAATCGTGAACGACATCCGCATTATCATACGTTTATCAGGGTAGCTCAGCGACTACGCGATGCAAGTTCTCTTTTACCTGAACAAGGAGTCAGGGGCGCGGTGCGGACACCTCACGTTGCTAACGTAGAAGAAGTGCTTGTCACTATGATTGAGAATGACCCCAACATAAGCTCACGGGAGGCTGCTCGACGTACAGGACTTGCAAATGCAACGGTGTGGCACATATGGAGGGAGCAATAGTTTTATCCGTACCACTACCAACGTGTTCATGCTCTGGAGCCGCGAGATTATGGTGCTAAACTGCAATTTTATAACTGGCTGCAGGAAGCCCACATTAATGATAACAATTTCATGCGTCGAATTCTTTTCACGGATGAGGCACTTTTTACACGCAATGAGGTAGTGAATTTTTATAATTACCACTACTGGGCCACTAAGAACCCGCATGTAACCAGGAGACACAATTTTCAACGCCGTTTTACAATTAATGTGTGGACAGGAGTAATTGGTAACCATTTAATAGGACCATTCATTTTACCTGTTCGTATGAATAGCGATGCATTTTTGCAAAACATTACTGGAAGATGTACCGCTAGCCACTAGAAGGACATGTGGTTCATGCACGTGTTGGGTCGAGGACTAAGCCTGGCAACATTAGCTGCACTCACTGCATGTACTTAATAAACTATCTTCCGTTCATCCTTAGACTGATTGCTCGCGTGCTGCAACTTATAAATTACCCGCCACCACATTTTAGTGCTGTCGTTCGAGGATACCTAGAGCTTTTCCCTCACCGATGGTGTTCCTGTAGCATGGCCACCGCACCGCACCGCACCGCACCGCACTCTCCTGTCATGAATTCTCTTGATTTTCTTGTATGGGGCTACATGAAGGAACTCGTTTATAATCAGCCTGTGGACACTGCACAAGAACTTCGAGGCCGAATTATTGAAGCTGCTGAGCATATCAGGGAACGCAATGTGTGGAATCATATGTGGCATGCGTTGGAACGGGGGGTGGCTTTGTGTATTCAACTTTCTAGTTGAGACATATTTGAACATATGTTGTAAGGTAATTGCCGTTTTGGTAATTCGCCCGCTTTCGAATTTGTTTCTACTTCATGTGACCTAGTTTGGTCTGATAGTTAGGCAAATAATTTGACAGACTGACGGAAGCACTAATTCTAGTTACTAATTGTCCCAATTTATTAATTATACCGATTTTGGTCAACTGTTCAATTACTTAGTTGTGTACATCATATGATGAACACGTTGGATACAAGAATAAATAAAATCCCGTATCGTACATTATTAAGACTCGGCAAATTTGATGTAATTACGGTTTGCATAAATGTCAGTGCGACGAAAACGCACGGTAATAAATGCACATTCTTTCAAAGTTTTTACTTTTAACACGTCTTGCGGTCAAGGACAGAATTAAAAGTCTCTTACAAATTCTTTCGTTTACGATAGATTTATTGCCTTCTTGCAGCCGTGTGCCATTCATAAATAAATTTAAATCGTTCGTTTTGTTTCACGGACATAGAGATTTAAATCGCTCCAGTATTTCTAAAAACATCGACTCCAATTAATGCAAATTTCAAGTTGCTCCGACTGCAAAATTATATTAAAATATTTTGTTCCAAATAATATACGAAATGTTTCCCCGAAGTTTGTTGCATCATCACTGAAACACCCTGTAAATGCAGTATATAGATGTCATTTTCATCTCAACTGTACGGTTGCTTCGTTTGCAGTTAGTGCTTTAATTAAGCTGTCTATAATTGGGGTCAATACGATGTGTTTACAGATTTATTCAATCAACTCGTTTCAGGTTGGGAAATTAAACACTTATTCTATACCACTTTAATAAGAAACAACGTACCAAAAGACATGGTACTTCTATACAAAGACTTTACTGTTTGCAATGAGAAAGCAAAATGGAGGTCAGTAAATACTATTTACATTAATTAATTATATTATAGTAAGTATATAACATTATATAGGTGTTTCTAAACCTCTGTCTTTAATTAAAACTGTAAGTTCCTCAATTGACATAGTGAAATGCGCATTTCGTCGGTTTTTACTATCATGATAAACATATTTATTTCACGCATATTAAACTATTCGTTTAATAATTTATTAAAGAAATGGGGTAAACAATACCCTTAGTCATAATATACGTTATTAAACACAAACTTCTAAACTTTAAGTCAATAATCACAAAACTCCTGGTTTTCTTATTTTTGAATGATGTCCTTCGAAACCAAGATTTTGAAATGCATAAGTTTCGAACTACTGCGTTCTTTATAATGAAACGACAACACGTGCAAAGTAATATCTTTATTATAAAATCAAGAGATTGGTCATATTTAATACGTACAAATAAAAATTGAAATCCATTCATTATGGCGCTACGAATTCAATTAGTTCGCTTTCAAATTTTACTTTGAATAAAATAAACTTAGGCGTAAATTACACTACACTAGAAACTATTACGTAATAAATAATTGCAATTGTCGTAAGAACGTCTGCACCTAGTCGACCGAAAACGAATTTGACGTAGCTCAACATACACATCTCGGCACATACGTTTATGGCTACATAATAAAAATCAATTCCACTCAGCCTTTGACTTAAACCATTTAAAATATTCAAACAATTTTTGTAAAAATGAAAACTAATTTTTACCGAAGATACTATTTACATTTTTCCTATTGTTCAATTAAAGACACAGATTTAGAAACAGCCTGTATAAATTTTATTAATTACACGTCTACTTATGTTTTAGAAGACTCAAAAATAAAATCAATTTTGACGTACTAAATGTTGTAATTGAATCAGAGCAGTTCCAAGAAGACATGAGGCTGAACATGAAACAACTTATTAAGTTTCATCAGTCGTTGCTTTTATTTTGCGCGAACATTGAAGATTTTTTTTCTCCAACGATACTTATGTTCGTCCCACTTATGGCCATCATTCTAATTCCTTTGAGTATCATAATCATGACTGTGGGTAAAACTTGTAAATTAAAGGCTGGAAATTTAATGAAGTAATTAAATATTTCAGGCAAAAAATTTAGAGGTACTGCTTCCCTATTTTGCTGTATGTATCTATTTGTATTTTCAAATGTTTCTTTCGTGCTACATCGGAAATTTTTACTCGTCTGAGGTAAATATGAAACTTAGATATAGAATATTATTTGCAATTAATACATTTGTTGTTTTAGTATGAAAAGCTCCAAGCAGATTTGTATGAATCACCTTGGTACAATTGCAGCAACAAAGACAAAATGACCATAAAGTTTTTGCTCCAAAAACTGTCCAAGCCAGTTACTTTCAGGGTTGGAAAATTTTCGAACTTGAATCTCGACTTATTCTTGTCGGTGAGTATTATGAGGGTTGATGTCGAATTTTCTTTTAATGAACACTATATTGAAATCGACTCTATAAGCAAACATTTTTGTAATGGCGTTATTTTAAAGATTGAAACAAAACAAACTTTTTTCTACTTGTTAAGACTAATTGTATTATTTGTTTGTAGGTAGTTAAGACCATAATCTCTTATTGCACCGTGGTTTATCGATTAACACAGCGCAATTTGCAGTAAAATATAAGACGTTTTAATCCAGAATAATCAGCACCCACTTTTTGTATAAAAACATTTAATGTATTATATTTATTATTAAATAAATGTTTCGTCGTTGACACAGGCCTTTTTGCGTCAATTTTAAACCAAAACACATTATGCTAAAAGTTTTCATTCATTTTTCAGTAAATACTAATTAATTAATAATAATATCTAGAACCAACAACCGATATTAATAAATTTTTTGAGATTCGTACTTCTGAATACTATAAAAGTTTTGAGAAACTTAACAAACTTTAAAAATAATCAACGATGAATAATGCTGAATTATTCTTGAATAAACCGCAAAAAACAAACCTGTGAAAGGAATTAAATCATAGGTTATGAGAAAAATGTTTAAAAATTCTTTGGGAAAATTTAAAATTAATTAAGAATGACCCCAAGAAGCCCGTTACATCAATGTATATGGACTTCGGTGCAATCGTAAGTTTTATGATATCGTGTTTTCGTACGTTTTATTGTGTTATTACCCAGAGCAATAAAACTATAAAAGTTAACCGTGAAATTTATTTAAACGTTTAAATTCATCCCAGCATTTATTAATTTATTGGTACGAAGACGATGACCTGCGAACGTTACCCTGCTGGGACATTTAAATCAGATCCGACTAAAATTGGTTTCAACAAAAGACAGTACCCCCGTAACAATTTAAAACATGAAACACCCTGCATTATGTTTGTAATGCTGGGTGTTTTATGCTTTAAATTGTGGTTGCCATACTATGAAATAAATTAAAAAAATAATTGTGACAAGTAATTTAAAAATTTCGGTTTTACCTATCATAGCAGATGCTCAAACTGAAGACCATTTTTGTCAATGCAAGCTATAGTCCGTTTTCTCAAGTTTCCCCTTACACGTTCGAAAACATCAGGTGTATTTCGAATCACTTCAGCAGCATGTTCGATGCGTTCATGCAACTCCTGTACAGTATGCACTGGGATAAAATAGACAAGCAGTTTCATCCACCCTCACAAAAAAAATCACAGGAATTTAAGTCTAGAGACCGCGGGGCCGCGTCCAAACCACCTATTATTGTAATTAGTGTTTAACCACTCTCTCACAACACGAGCTGCATGAGGGGATGCTCCATCGTGTAAATACCACATATCACGTCGTACAGCTATTTTTTTTAGTGAGGTTTGGAGAAAAGACATTCCTGTGCCGGATATCCATGCTCAGGAAGTGTTGGATTCGCAGGGTTGATGTCTTTCTGAAGGTCTACAAACGAGCGCCTACCAACTAAAAACTCCTTATCTTCATGTGAGCTGCTAACTTCTGGAATACGCCTTTCGGCATGGCGTCAGAAGCTTCGCAATGTCTTAAGTCATTCCCAGCCGCTGGTTTCTGGAAATTGCAGAAACTTCGCAACTGTTCAGGTGTTTTGTCACGTCAGGTTAATCGCACGGCTCCTCGTATTCACGTCAAAAGCCGAGCACTTTGGTCATTTTCGATGTGTTCTGTCATTTACTCTTCTCGTACTTTGCCTTACTTTCCATGATTCCGCGCATCATGAAAGCGACGGCATCCCAATCCTCCGGGCCGCTGAGCAGGACCTCCGAGATGTTCTCCCTCGTGAGATCTGTCCCGCCTTTGTCAATATTGTCGTAAATATTTTAAAGCTCTTCTTTCAGCTGGTTACATTGAATTCCGTTGAAGATCAAGTTCGCCCGATTTCTCGCCGCAACAGCCATAAAGCGATAAAACATTTATAACTGTATTTATTTTCATTCTTTTAGCTGCTGGTTCTTAACCAGTGAAGTATCGTGTATTTGGGTAAAATTTTTGATTAATTATTTTTCGAAAACTAAAGAACATATTTTTTACCAGTTTAAATATAATCTGTGAGTTCCATTCTTGCAAGGATTATTATTTGGCAGTCTATTAAAGAATCACCCTCTATGTACTTACAATAATTCTAATTCAATAAAAAATGCAAATACATATTGACGACTCTATGCTCCAAGGGAAGTATTTCGAAATAAATAAATCAACCTAATTTTCTTCGATCAAAAAATTAAATACAGAACCGTAATTATCATCGATCATCTCTAATTCTGTCGACCTTTTTTTAATTCTGTTAGCCCAAGTTGCCTTATGACATCTATGGCTTATTTGCATTATAACATTTTGTTATTTCAAATAGGAGGACAATTCACATTAGAAAATTCAAATTCGGCCTGGATTATACTACATAATTATTGGAGGACTCTCTCACCGTTGCTTCTAATCCTTTTCGCTGTTATCAGTTCTGATGTTATACGTGAGAAAGATATTTTTGACTTTAACTCGATCGCGCTTAGTTACGTTTACATAGGTAAGAATATGTAAGTATTTTGTTTTTAATTGCTAACAAATTTAATTAATTTTAGTGTGCGTTGTATGGACTATAATTAAAACTACATACTTTAATACATACGAAAATCAATGCAAGAACATATTGCTTCAAATGAATCATTTATTTAAGTACACCACTAGCACTTTACTGGATGAAATTAGTATGAAAAGACGCTTGTCTTTCACAAACAAACTGACTGTAATTTGGTGTGTTTGTATGATGATTCTTGGATTAATTAGTAATTTGTTGCCAGCTTTCTCTAAAACACGGTAAGAATTGTGTAAACTATTTTCTTAATAAATAAATTCCAATTATTTGGAATACTCATTTTATGTTTTTGGTAATTTTTAGAAATTTGCCTTTACTTTTGTCGCTTCCATATAATTGGACAATATCACCGTATTACGAATTAACATTTTTTACTGAATCTATTATTATATGGACCCTTCTTATTCAAGTAATACCAACCGAAATATTTTTTATGTGTGTCATCCTACTGACCACTGAACAATTTAAATTATTAGGTAAGAAATACGATCATGATCGTGACATAACAAATATTATAGATTAAATTCCAGGTTGGGAAATTAAAAATTTATTCTACACCACTTTGGTCCAAAACAATAATCCAAGAGAGCTGGTACTGTTGTTTCGAGAATTTATTCGTGGCGAAGAACGAGAAAATTACAGGTCAGCATACATTTGAAATAACTGCACATATTTCTAAACCTATGTCTTAAATTGAAACCACAAATAGTACTCAAAAAACGAAGCAAATTTTATTATATATCAATAGGGATTAGGGATTACAAATTATGGCCTTCGTATTAATTGATGACAATCGAGTTACTTATAAAAATATGAAATCAAGTTTTCTTGCCAGATGAAAAATTTTTTTAAGGTACAGAGTTCTGATGAGGCCCAATAAGGCCGAAATACATGTATAAACTCTTTCCTAACACTTTCTATATTGCCAGTTACACAATTTTAATTAATTTATATAAAAATATGTAATAAATAAAATATTAGAAAATTGTATAGTGTCATGTATTAACGTTTGATGTATTCCTATTTCTATATCATAAGAATCTTCCAGTTTTAATTAATGACAGAGGTTTAGAAACGACCTATACATACAAAGAAAACATATCCCTGTTAACTTTCTTAGTTTTATTTTTTTAGACACCTCAAGAATAAAGTCAACTTTAATCGAATATATGCCACAATTAAATCCAACAAGTTTCAAGAAGATATAATAAAAAACGTACACCAGCTGATAAAATTTCATCAGTCACTGCTTTTGTATTGCGCTGATTTGGAAGACTTCTTTTCACCAATTATGCTCATGTTTGTGCTATTTATGGCGTTAATTTTAATTTCCACAAGCGTTGTAATTTTAACCGTAAGTAAACATGTGCACCTACTGTATAAAAATAAAATGTAAATAATATTTCAGGCCACAAGTTCGGAAGTTTTGCTTCTTTATTTTCCCGTGTGCACTTACTTGTATTTTCAAATATCGATTTCCTGTTATTTTGGAACTTTGTACACGTCTGAGGTGAAAGTCGTTCAAACACATTCCCCGACATTGACTATCTTAAACTAATTTTTCTAGTATGAACGACTGCGAATAGATTTGTATGAATTGCCTTGGTACTACTGCAACGAGAATTATAAAAAGGTCATGAGCATTATGATTCAAAATCTTTCCAAGTCAATTACATTTACTATTGGGAAATGTTCAAATATAAACCTAGAATTACTTTTGTCGGTGAGTTCAAGATCTAATTTGATTAGTTGAAGAAGCAAACTGGATCAAACAACCCCCTAGGAACAAATAGAAATATTTTAATTAATTATTGTTATTTTTTTACAGGTGATAAAAACGATAATATCCTACTGCATGGTCATTTACCAATTATCGCAACGAAATTAAATTCATTTAAAACTGCAATTAATTCATTAATCAATATTTTAATGTATGTGTATTTTTAAATAAATAAACATGTATTTATTAACCTGAAAACGTTTTATATTTGTATGCCTAAAGATCGAAGCAGAGGGAAGGAACTGAATTCAAAACAAGCTCATTTAAAATTATCTTTTTTAATCATTCCGATAAATATTTAACGATCTTACAAAAGAAATGTTATAACCAGTGATGGGAATGTTACATTTTTTTATATTTTAAGTTACATTAGTTATATTTTTCGTTCAGTTAATTTCAAACAAGGCGGCAAACCGCCGAAGAGATTTGCTTCTAACTTCTCACCGGCCTTTTATTTCACCTTTTACATCAGTTTTGATTTGTTTTATAGAATTATTGAGGAGCCTTTTTTAATTGTAATAAAATAAATAAAATTCGTGAAGAACTTCATGAATAAATTGACAATGTAAAACGACCTTAAGTGTGGTGAAAATATATTTGAAAAGTATTGACTAATTCTCTTTCTTCACTACCAACATTATCCAGACAGAGTATAAGGTGATCCGTTTCACCCTAATAACAACGTAATAAAGTAATAAACTAAACTAATAAAGTAATACACTAATTAATAAGTGTAGTTTCTAGACGGGCTTCGACAATACAAAATGGCTGATTGGTTGATGTTGAGCATTGCACTTGTGGATCCAATTTGTGTTACGTTTTAAATAATCAATTGATTTCGTTGTTTACAAAATTAAATAAAACAAAAACACTTATGTTGCTTACATAAAATAAGAAGTAACACAAAAAAATAATAAAAACTATTTTATTTTCATTGACTTTCTTGGATTAATTTTTCTAGTATGAACGGCCGCGAATGGATTTGTATAAATGGCCTTGGTACGACTGCAAGGAGAAATATAAAAAGCTTAAGAGCATTATGTTTCAAAAGTTTTCCAGCCAGTTATGTTTACTATTGGGAAATGTTTATATATAAACTTAGAATTACTTTTGTCGGTGAGTTCAAGATACTAATTTGATCAGTTGAAAAAGAAATGATTAATTGTTATTTGTTTACAGATAATCGAAACTCTAATATCCAAGTATCACAACGCAATTAAATTATTAAATTAAATTCAAAAAGTCATTAAATTCTGTACTGTTTTCATTTTTATTGCACTGCTTACTAGCTTCCAGTAAGTGTCGTAGGAGTGCCTTTTGTCTTTTGTCAGTGTTCTTTTCTAATTCGTTTTGTTCGTATCACTAATAAGGCATAAAAATGAAGATAAAGAGGTACAGCGAAATTAAAAAAGAAAGAAATCTGCCAATGTCTTCTCTACTTTCAATCGTGCACTCGGGTAATGAAAATCATTTATATTTTTAATCAAAAATATAACTAAATAAAGCAAATATGTTATTTTTATTATATTTTTGATTTGTACATATTGATTTGAGACATTTGTATTTTATTAGTTTAAGAAAATTAGTTTTAAATCATAAATTTTCATATTTCAAAAATAATACAGAAAGTCTAAGCATCTACATAGTATATTCATCAGCTGCGAGGTGTCGCAACCTAAAAAACTGTTGGTTATTAATAAAATTTTACATTTTTAAAAACAAAAGAATCATCCTTTATTTTGTACGTGCATTTCAAATTTCTTTTAATTCTGTTGTAGCTGCAATGAGAATAAAGTGAATAAAATGCATGACGTTGTAATCATTTAATCATTAATTAATTTCGCTTTTGTGAAAATGTAGTTTTCAATTGTTTCTTGTAGCTAATGCTTATTTTTAAATATTTATTTATTAATAATTAATAAAGAAAATATAAATCGCTTTTCACGTTTTTTATAACTTCGCGAGATTTTAGTTTGCTTATATCTAAATGGTCACTCGGTATAAAAAAAAACAAATTGCATATCACTTTTGAATTTGACAGTTTTCAATTGTTTCTTTGTACCTTCATAAGATTCTTTGGTCACTTATTACTAAAATTAAAATAAAAACAAAATGCAACTTACTTTTGAATTTGATAGTTTTCGATTGTTTATTGTAGCTTTTTGCTTGCTTATAAATAGTAATTTGTTAATAATTTAATTTGTTGATAATTAAAAACAAAATACAAGTCACTTTTGCATTAGAAGTTTTCACTTGTTTCTTTCACAAGGTTTCTAAATATGTAGCCATTTGTCAATAAAATTAAAAACAAAGTGCAAATCAATTTTTAATTTGACAATTTTCGAAAATTTTTTGCTTATTTCTAAATAATCTTTTGTGAAAAGAGTCCCTTTTGAAATCGACAGTTTTCAATTATTTCTTGTAGGCTTATTTTTAAATAGAATGCAAATCACTTTTCGCATTTCTTATAACTTCGGAAGATTATTTTTGCTTATTACTTCTTAAAAAAACAAATTTCAAATCACTTTTGATTTTGACAGTTTCCAATTGCTTCTTGTATATTCACAAGATTCTATTGGTTATTCTATTTATATAGAGGGGGTCCAAGACTTTTGATGTTGTGTGTATTACCGCTTCCTTTGCAAATAATCGAACAAATATAAAGTTCCAATTACTAGTTATAACTTTTAACACATTTTTATGTTTACATCCTTCTTTTTAAGTCTATGTTGTAATGTTAAAAAGAATGATAATTGATAAGAATGCGAAATTAACTCTGAAAGCACAAGCCCCTTAAAAAAATTAAACCCTGTTAGGGAATATTTTTTGGTCATTGAGTTATAATTTAAATTTCTGACGTATTAGGTCCAAAGCACTCAGCACCAGAAATATTATTTTTCATAAATAACTTAATTACTTTTACAACAGAAATGATCTGACCTTATAAAAAATGGATGCTTAATTATCAGTGATTAGGCCGTAACTAGAGCTCTACTTTTTTTAAACATTTAGATACTCACATTCGGTCGCGCAAAAATTCTTCTTCATGGCGCCTGTAAAATATTTACATTATAATACGGTGTTGCTTCAAATAGGAGGGCATTTTACTCTAGACAACTCAAAAAGGACAATCTGGAAAATAGTGCACGCTTTTTGGAGGATATTCAGTCAATTACTTATTGTGCTTTTTATTATTTGTTCCGCTGGTATAATACATAAAGAGGGTGCATTAAATTTTAATTCAATCGCTCTAAGTTATGTTCATATAGGTAGCTATGTATGTTTTTTTTATATCACATCAGTGTTATTATCCTGACTTTGAATCGTATAGAAGTGTCCCAGAATTTTAAAGAAATCATTATTAACAACTTTACACCATCTACGACCGGTCATTCCATCTCTTGATAAACTAATTGACAGATACTACTATGAAAACAATTCATAAAAATAAACCAACCATTCACAAAAAGCAAACTATCCATGGATAACTTTAACGGGAAGATTGAAAGACCTGGCCTGATATCTTATGTTAAGCATAACATAAGGAACGTCTGATCAAAGTAGAATACTTTCAGACTTCTCTGCAATTATCGTTTATTACGCTCACGTTGAGTTACGCTTAATTTAAATCGTCGTTGTTAAAAAAAGTTATTTTTAGGATGTATGATATGGACTCTTTCTAAAGCCATGTACTTTATTACACACGAGAAACAGTGTAAAAACATGATGTCAAAAATGAACGATTTGTTCAAGTATTCCACGAACACTCTTTTAGAAGAAAAGGACATGAGCACACGTCTTTGGATTACGAATAAACTGACTCTGATCTGGTTTATTTTGGCGGTGGTAATTGCAATTATCGCCAATTTCTTACCACTTTTATCAACAACGCGGTAAAAAAAATTAATTTCCGTTCAAATATGGTGATTAGGTTTTACACTTATATAATTACAGAATCTTAACGTTACCAGTGTGGGTTCCGTATGACTGGAGAGTCTCACCCTATTATGAGTTAACCATCTTTATTGAATCTCTTATCATATGGTCTGTTGTTATGCTGGTGATACCAACGGAGATATTTTTTGTATGCGTTATCCTTTTAACTACAGAGCAGTTTAAATTATTAGGTAAGAAGACATTTTTTTTACAATGAAAAATACTTGGTAATATTAATAGACTATTGCAGTCTTTACCACGTTTACTGCAATATATACCCTGCTTTCCATCGATCTGATCATCGTACAAACGACTATGTTACATAAATCTGTTTACACATAGTATATCAATGTGAAAAAATATTTATTTTTTTCATAAATACTCATTTAACGTTATTTTTTAGGATGGGAAATAAAAAATTTATTCTTCACCACTTTAAAACAAAATGGGATACCAAAAGAAACAATTCTGATGCTTCAAGAGCTCGATTTATGCGGCGGTGAACAAGAGAACCTTGGGTTGGTTTATTACACTGTCTTTTTGAGTTTTGCACAACAAAATAAATTAAGCATTTTAGCAAAGCTGAGAACCGAATTCATTTAGAAAGCCTAATTAAATCAGACAAATTTCAAAGAGAAATCACAAGGAACACCAATCGACTAATTAAATCACACCAATCCCTACTTCTATTTTGCGCGGATTTGGAAGACTTCTTTTCTCCAATTATGCTCATGTTCGTAGCAATAATGGTACTGATTTTAATTCTGTTAAGTGTGATCATTATGACGGTAGGTTCATTTAAATCTAAACCAATTCTTTCGACGTTTCGATATTTTTGTTACAGGCCAGAGATTTCGACGTGTTTCTTCTTTACTTGCCCATATGTATTTACCTATATTTTCAAATGTTCCTTACGTGTTTCTTTGGAAATTTCTACTCGTCAGAGGTGAGTGTTTATTATTTTGATGCGAAGTCAAATTCTTGCCTACTGTTATTTCTTGCAGTACGAGAAACTGCAAATGAATTTGTACGGATTGCCTTGGTATGACTGCAGCATAAAAACGAACTCGAGCTTTAAAATTTTTCTCCACAAGCTTTCCATGCCAGTTACGCTTAAAGTTGGGAAAATCTCCAGCGTGGATCTCAAATTATATTTATGGGTATGTCAAAATTATTCTTAAAGCTGTAATTAAATCGATTATTGTTTATGTAATTCATATATCACAAATGATACTTAATTCTTTTTAACGACAATCATTCAATTATATTATTAAAATGTATTATTGTAATTAATAGCTACATATCTATTTTCAGGTTGTCAGAACTATAATTTCGTATTGTATAGTAATTTACCAATTAATTCAATTAAAGTAATCGGAAGTTGAGAATTATTGGTCTGCTCAAAAGGTTAAGTGATTGTAGATCATTAGGAATAAATATTTCATCGAATAAAAGTTGTTTTTTTCTAATGATTTCGGTGCATTTATTTTTACCTTTTCTTAATTGGAATTCACTAGTTTCTTTTTTGTTGTATTAAATTATGAATTCTTTTTATTTACAAAAAAAACTTCTTGAAACTCAGTTTAAAATTAACCAACTTAATTTGGACCATTCAAGAACTCCTCGGACTTCATTGAACCACTTTCTTTCTTGCATGCTTCTGGATTCTGGATTCTGAATTGGTGAGGGGTGAATAAGAATTCACATGCACTTAGGCCATAATTGGGCCCATTATAGTACCTCCATGTTCACCAGTGTTTGACTGTCAACGTTCTTTGAGTCATCCCACCCTTTCGATGAAACCAAGAACGTCCGACAGAGGGGCACTGCGAATTCCAGCCATGTCAGGCCAGAACTCCCCTAACATGGGACCTCTAATCGAAGTGAGTGCAAGGCAATCGCAGAGGATATGCTCAGCTGTTTCTTTCTCTAAGTTACAACCTCTACAAATTGGGCTGTCTGCTAAACCAATGCGATGCATATGTATTGGGACAAAGGCTGTCCCGAGTTGGTAGAATACGAACGTTTGATTAAATGTATATTATCACAAAGTGACGTACAAAACTTATTAGACAACAACTATTGTTTTTCATAACTATACTCTATACTTCAATAGGCGTTGTTGAACGACCATAACTCGTATATAAATAATCCACATTCTAACACTTCCCCTCGAGTTGGTCGTTGGTAGGTTTCTGATTCGAAGCACATAGTTTAGCTAAGGTAACACGTTTCATATGTTTGATTGTGGGCAATGTTTTCGTTAGAAAATCTACCACTTGATCATTCGTTGGAACATATTGTAACTGAAGCTCTTTGCGTTTTAGTACATCCCTCACAAAATGGTGGCGAATATCAATATGTTTACTTCTTGTGTGGAATGTTGGATTTTCCGCTAATTTAAGAGAACTTCGGTTATCACAGAAAATTGTCAAATTGTTTGTATCGTCAAAACCCAGTTCTGCAAGAAATCGTTTCACATAAATGGCTTCTTTGACGCTCTCGGAAAGAGCCATCTATTCGGCTTCCGTTGTCGACAAGGCGACGGTTCGCTGTTTCTTGGAATCCCAAGATATCGGTCCTCCACTGAACATGTAACTATAAGTAACCAATATGAGATTTTCTACTTTCAGAACAACTGCCCCAATCTGAATCCACATACCCTTTGATGGGTTCTGGTTTTGATCTGTAAGTTAGTCCCATGTCAATGGCACCTTTCAAATAACGCAACACCCGTTTAGCTGCCTTCCAGTGATCAACACCGAAACAATTATTAAATTGTCCCAAATAACTTACTGCATATGATATGTTGGGTCTAGTAGTCGATGCCAAATACATAAGTGCTCCAACTAATTCACGGTATGGAAGTCTTAGTTCTTCTTTGGATTGCACTTCGTTTTTGGTCAACTTTACGCTTGGGTCCATAGGGGTAGCTACTGGGTTCCAGTCATTCATGTTGAATCGCAAAAGCTGATGCATACTTGGTCCGTCTTTCTATCCCAAGACAATGTTTGACATTGCCCATATCCTTTATTGCAAAATTGGCTACCAGTCCCTTGCCAAATTCCGTAATTCTTTTCTCGTCTCGAGAGGCAATTAATATATCATCAACGTATGTCGTAATAAGCGTAATATCTTCCCCTGAACCGACATAAAATAAACAAGGGTCAGATTTCGACGGAGTAGCACCTAGTTTTCTTAAAGTTTCGTCCAATCTGGTGTACCAGCTTCTACCAGCGTGACGCAATCCGTATAAGTATTTTTTAATAGGCAGACTTTATCTCCTTTACTTAGATCTCGCAGCATTGTTTTCGCCTTTCCACCGACTTGATTTTTAGCTTCAGAATCGATGATGTGCAGTAGAATTTCTTCTAAGTTCTTCGACGGTTCCATATAAACTGTTTCGTCTAGGTATCCATTCAAATAAGCAGTCTCAACGTCAAACTGCCTTATTATCATTTTACGACGAGCTGCAAGCGATGCCATAAGACTAATGGAGCCTATTCTAGCCACTGGAGCGAATGTCTCTGTGAAGTGTATCCCGGTTTCTGACTAAAACCGTGGGCAACTAAACGAGCCTTTTTTCTTTCGAAGGTGCCATCCGGTCGGAACTTGTTCCTCAAACGATTCGACTGTCGACTGTTTTATGCCCTTTAGGACGGTCAACAAGTCTCCAGGTATCATTCTTCAAAATGGATTTTATTTCGGTAACGATGGCTTCACGCCACTCATCTGCATCAGGTCCACTTAACGCCTGTTTTATAGGAACTTCTGAGAGATACGTTTGCTCCGCATTTTCAACATTCTCGGCAGAATCTGTAACAATACGATATTCTTTCTTCGGTCTTCCCCTCAAGCCCGACCTTATTATTTTAGGTCGACCTCTAGCTACACGTTGAGATTCTCGATGTGTAACTTTAGTGGGAATATTAAGTTCTTCATTTAAGGAACTTTGTGATGCATGTCTTTCAGTTTCATCATCGATAACAACAAAATTGTCACTATCTTCAGAGTGTACGCTCTCTCGATCATCTTCATTGACGGATTTTAAAGGTAATTCAATGTTAGTAAATCGCCGAGTTTGTGCTACGTCCTTGTCTCTTCCAGGATCTCTGTTGAGGTAATACACTTTGAATCCAAATATTCTTATACGCGACACGTCCGGCACCTTGCCTGTCCAGGCCTCATATGGTGTTCGACCATTTAAACTCTTCGTTGGTAATCTATTCCGAAGGTAATTCGCAGTATTCACTGCCTCAGCCCAAAAAGAATCAGGTAAGTTTGACTCTTTTAGAAGACATCTGGCAACGTCAAGAAGGGTACGATTTTTTCTTTCCGCTGTTTTTCTATCCGCCCAGTTACAGAATGTAGGGCGGATTCTGTGGATCTACCTACTAGGTAGGCATGTTGGTTATGATGTAGGGATTTGTTAGCCAAAGCCCCCTCTCTCATGAACCTGTCACATAATCTTTCCAAAGTCTTCAAAAAAAAGGATGTGAGACTAATTGAGCGATAGCGATTCTTGCATGCTCATACATTCTCGTCTTTTTCTAATTTCCATTGACTTTTTTTCTGATCCTTTTCTTTTACAATGAATAACTTACGTCCTAGCTTTGCCAATGATTCCTCAAAAAGATCACAGTTCATTAGTTATTTTCTCTGATTGCCTTTATTATTTTGTCTGCAAATTTAATTTTAACTCTCTTCTACATAAATCTCGTTCAAGTGTTTCTACACGTAATCTGCGTCAATGATTCTTTTCTAATTATTTTTTTAAACACCACTGGGCACTTCCCTCCGTGAATCAGCTTCAATACTATTCTTTTTTATCTATTTCTTTTCTCGATTTATATTCTTTTTTTGTTCCTCGGATTTCATCTTTTGTTTGATTGATCTTTCTGGCAGCCACCATTAAAGATGTACTAATCCCATTAAATAAATCAATCATATAAATAAATGAAACTAACTGCTACAGGTCAATGAAGAGACGATTTTATTAAAAATTCATAAGTAATTACCAAACGCCTCTTCCCATCTTATTACGAATTTCTATCGTAATTCTAATTTCATACACACAGTGAGTTTATAGATGGGTTCTTTAACTTATTTGCACTATAATGTTGTATTGTTGCAAATGGGAGGGCAACTTAGGTTCAGCAATTCCAAGAAAACCAAACTAAAGACTCTACAAAATTCCTGGAGGATGTTCAGCCAATTTATTTTATTAATTTTCACTTTATCTTTGGCCGCCGATATTCGAAGAAATGGCGTCTTTCAATTCCATTTGGTCGCCCTTGATTACATCTACATAGGTATTTAAATCAATCGATGGCATCGAGAAATTGATTTTTTTTATTTCAGGTGGTGTCATGTGGAGTTTGTCAAAGGCGATATATTTCAACAGGCATCAAAGCGAATGCAATTGTATAATATTGAAAATGAATAGTTTATTTAAATATAGCAGCAACACGTCGTTGCAGGAAATGAACATGAAGAAGTGCTTAACAATGACGAATAAGTTGACTTTAATTTGGTTTATTTCCACGATTGCGCTTGCGCTGCTTGTGAATTTGTTGCCCTTATTTTCCAAAAAACGGTACCAAAAAATTCACGAGTTATAAACTGTTTATATTTTGTAATTGTAGAACTCTGCCTCTACCTTTATGGGTGCCCTACGATTGGAGAATTTCGCCGTATTATGAGTTGACTTTTGTTTTTCAATCTCTCGTTATAATTTCGTTGATTATGCTGGTGATACCGACGGAGATATTTTTTGTTTGTGCCATCCTGTTAACTACTGAACAATTTAAGTTGTTAGGTAAGAAGTTTGCTGTTTCAATATAAATAGAAAATACTTTTGGCAAGTATTTTAGGGTGGGAAATCCAAAATCTGTTTTATACTTCATTAATACATAATGGAGTGTCAAGAAAGATGATATTTTTGTATACACCGTTCATAAAATATAATAACGACCAAATCACACATAGGCGAGCACAAATAAAGTATACAATTTTGTTTGCTCATAAAATTTTTATTTTAGAAGTCTCAGGGACAAAGTCATCCGTAAAAGGATGCACGATATATTCGAATCAGAAAAATTTCATGAAAATATTATTGAAAACTTCAATCGGCTGATTAAAGTACATCAATCGTTGCTTTCATTTTGTACGGATTTGGAAGATTTCTTTTCGCCAATAATGCTGATGTTCGTTCCAATTGTGCTACTTATTCTAGTTCCATTAAGCGTAATGATTATAACGGCAAGTAATAAATTAAGCATCCTCTTAAGTATTAGTCAGAATAATTTTTATTACAGACTAGAGATTCAGAATTAATTCTGGCTTATCTTCCCATCTGCATCTATGTATATTTCCAAATGTTCATTTCATGTTTCTTCGGAAACTTTTACACTTCCATGGTAAGTCACACACTTTTGTTACCAACTCTAAAATAATTCTTTCTTATTACAGTATGAGCAGTTGCAATTGGACTTGTACAATATACCCTGGTATTACTGTAACACAAAGTTTGCTACGAATATGAAATTTTTCTTGCATAAACTTTCAATCCCAATTACGTTTAGAGTTGGCAAATTTTCCAGTCTCAATCTAAAATTATTTTTGTGGGTGAGAACGTAATTTATTTCGCTATAATTATCTAAATTAAGCGAAGCGTCACTAATTATATTTTTACAGGCACTCAAAACTATAATTTCCTACTGTATGGTGATATATCAGCTAATACAGCTTCGTTAAGATAATTCTTTCTGTACAACCCAAACTGTATTTGAATCATTTGGATTTACGAATTTGCAAATTATCAAGAGAACACTCTGTGTAATAATGATGATGGGAACACAATCAAAATAAAAATTTTATAATACTAAGTAACTTGTTGTTTTTTTTTCCATTAACAAACAATTTTTTTTTAATTTATTTAATCTATTTTCATGAATTAAAACTTTTGTGAGATCAAATCTCTTTGTGTAATTTGCACCAAACAACTAAACGTAGGTTAAATTTAACCATCAATCAGAAAATGTCTCATAACATGCTGAAGTAAGAAATTGGCATTTTACAAATCAATAAATAAATACATTCGATATAACGTCGCCTAAGCGGTCGCGGAAAATTCGCCCATCTAAAAATTATATAAACAAACGACTTGCTTTTTTCAAAGACTTTGCCATCATGAGTCACAACTGATTTTTGCTATAAAATTGCATTCAGACAATAGCAGTTGTATATTGCATTATCAAAGACTCGCCGAAATGACTCATAGCCGTTATGTAAGATTTGCTTATTTTAAATCAAAGAGAGCAGCTGATTCAGGGAATGCCTCGTTGATTCATAGGTAAATAGTGAAACCTTAAAGTCCACGTACGGGGTCTTGTTCATAACTGGTATAAACCATATAAAAGAGGGCTTTTTTCACGATTAGATATCATATCGGCAGTAGTCGTGTAATCGTGCACATCACTCAGAGTGAATTACAGTTAAAGAATGTCATAGTGTGTGATCTAATTCCGAAATCCGTCTATTTTTCCTCATCTACTATCACGGTTAAATTTTAAATTAATTTATTTGCCAATTGGTGATATTATAAAAACTAACAACAGCTTTATTTGGTATGCAAAATGCTATTTCTTTTGTTGTGAAATTATTTTGAACGTGAATTTGCTACTGGGTCCTTTATGGCTTGATTAAAATTTTGCTAAAAGAGTGTGGAGAAGAATTGAAAAAAAAGTTAATGAAGACATAGAATTTGAGCGTAATAATAGAACTTTTCGTCCTGACTTCTAGAGGAATACAATGTCTCGACGATCCCTCGTAAAATTGATAAATTTAAAAGTAAAGAACAATTCATCCCTTTTCTTTTATCTTCCTTTTAACCATCCGTCCCTCACAGTCTGTAACTTAGATGTAACGTTACTTAATATTAGCTAGTAGTTTGTTCACGGTCATAATAAATAACTAAACACGGTTTAAGTTTAAACGTTAATTAGAAGGTGACTAACGACATAGTCTATAAGCTTAAATATAACTTAGGCCCAGTTTTACAATGCCAGCTAAAATTTAAGCTGAAGCTTAAACCCATAGCAGCGATTATTTCAACAATGAAGTTTCAACTAGAGCAATCGAGTTATCAACATTTTGTGCAGAAAAATATTTTGAAGCCTCTAGAATTTATATTTTAAAGAAAACTACTTCTTATATTGTAATAAATATTTATCGCTCTCCTAGTGAAAACTTTAAGAATTTTATTTCTGCTTTAGATAAGGCATTAAATAAGTTTTGTACTTTAAATAGCAATATAATACTTGTAGGCGATTTTAACATAAATTTTCTAGAAGATACGTTCAGAAAAACGGAACTCATGGACTTATTGCGTTTATACAACCTAAATAGTTTAGTTCAGGATTTTACTAGAGCTTCCCCTAATCACAATTGATTGATCGATAATGTTTTTCAAATAAAGACACTCTTTTGTCAAAATTTGATGATAATAACTTGTCCGATCATAGATTTCTTCTAGTTTTTCATGAAACAAATAACTTAAATGTCTCTGTCAAAAACACTAATTCACTGCATCGGCCCATAACAGAGAGTGGATTGACAAAAATTTATCATTGTTTATCAGATGTTGACTGGAAATTTTTACAAAATGTTAATGATGTGAATGTCGCCTTTAATCAATTTTACTCTGTAATTTTAAATGCATATAGGCAGTCTTTTCCCGAAAAGAAAGTGAAAATATATACCTCTGCTCAACCGCATATAAATTGGTTTACGAATGATTTACGGAAAATGAGAGATCGCTTAAATTTCTTATTTGAAGTAAAAAATAAATATTCCTAGTAATAAACCTAGTACGGAATAAACGTTGCTATCATAAAAACCATCTCAAATTTAATATATATCCCATTAACGAAGCTTATTAATATAAAATCAAGTTTTCTTGCCAGATGAAAATTAATTAAAATTATGTAACTGGCAATATAGAAAGTATTAGGAAAGAGTTTATACATGTATTTCGGCCTTATTGGGCCTTATCAGAACTCTGTACCTTAAAAAAATTTGGTTTATTGAAAAATTTAGAAAAACTTACCCCTTTTTTGAATTTCTAAAATCCCAAAACACAAGAACAGGAATTAATGATAAAAATATGAAATTCTTTTGCAAATTATACAATTTTCATAATTTTCATCTGGCAAGAAAACTTGATTTTATAATTGTCAATTTGTTGTCTTAGTAACATCAAGCAAATATTTTAAAAATGTCACTTTTGTGGTTTTACTAGAGAATGCAATCGCTTCCTTGTAGCCAATGCCGATGATCTCAAAATGTATAGAACTATTACATCTCTGGATGATATTGTAAAGTTACTGAGCGAAGTAAGTCATGTTGCGGCATGGTGCGAGGATAACAAGTTGAAACTGAGTGTCGACAAATGTTGTGTTGTTTCTTTCATAAGGCAACGCACATATGAACAACCTACTTATGTGATCAATGGGAAAGTCTTGAAAGTTAATGATTCTACCAAGGATTTGGGCGTGATTTTTGACAGCTCCCTCAGTTTCGCACTGCACTTGGAAAACATCACTTCCGAGGCAGCTAGAACACTGCGCTTCATTATAAGGGAGTCTAGACACGTTTCAAGCAGTGAAACCATTAAAGTATTTTCTGGTTTGATCTCCTTACTGCATCAGTCACCACGTACCATTAGATCGCAAACAAAGACGGTTTTTAAAATACCTCTCATTCCGTGAGGATAGAATGTATCCGGCAAGAGGAGTTAGTCAATCTCAACTTCTTGAGCGTCACAATATGGACTCTCTTTCCTATCGACGAGATATGGGGAGCATTAAATTCTTACACAATCTATTAACTAATAAAATTGTCGCTCCATACCTACTCTCTACGATCCCATTTCATGTTCCAAGGGCTGCATCTAGGCATGCTGCGATGTTCCATCTTCCGGTTGCACGTACCAATGCTCTATTACGTGCTCCAGTCACGGTCATGTGTCGCAATGCAAATTGACTCCTGGATTTGATATACTAACATTTACATACATACATACATTAATATTTTCCCTCTTCTGTTTTTTAACCTGTTTTATATTGTATTTTTCTTGTTCTTGCACTTTATATACATATATTGTAAAATTGTCCTGTAATTGGGGTTTCCTGTTGGACAATAAAGACATTATTATTATTATTATTATTAAGACATTATAAAGACCTAAATTACGGGATACAAACATTTGTAGATGCCACAACGCAAATGAATAAATGGTTTTCAAACAACAGACTTTGTTTAAATCACAATAAAACGCAATTCATGCAATATTCTTTAAGAAATACCGACAATGACATAAAAAATTGTAATAAGGAAAATATCTGGGCATATATTTAGACCCAACTTTACAATGGAGTAAACATATAGATTATTTAGCTTAAACTTACTAAAACTGTTTACCTTAAACGGCATTTAGCAAATTCTGTTTCTTTAAGTACTGTGCTGGCAGCTTATTATAGTATATTTCAGTCTACCATGTCTTATGCAGTGTTAGTATGGGGTCATTGTGCTGTTGCTAACAGAATCTTTCTGCTAGGGAAAAGAGTAATTCGTATTATAAGCGGAATTGGTTATAGAGATAGCTATGCAAAGAAATTTTCAAAAAATTAAAAATATTAACATTTCCGTCAGTCTATATCCTTGAAGTCTAATTTATATAAAGTTAAACATCAACAATTACAATCATAGCACTCTACAAGAATATGAAACTAGATACAATGTAGATATAGTAGTGCCCCAACACAGATTAACTAGATTTAAATACGGCAGTAATTATTATGCTATAAAGTTTTTCAAAATAAGAGAAAAACCATTCCCACAGTACAAAAAAAATTGTTAAAGAATACTCAATCAGTAAGGTCATTTATTCAATCGAAGATTTTCTTCGGCATAAATATTGATTAACTTTTACTTTATTCGGCATTCAATATTTTAAGGGCAAATAGGCACGGAAGATTGTTATTGTTTGTTATTTTTAATTTTAAACTTTATTTTTAATATATTTAATGTATGTACATGACGATCCTATAAGTGTAAAATGTTTCTTAGAGAAATAAATTATTATTATTATTATTATTAATTGTTGTTTAGGATTTAAGCTTTGCTTAAAGTTACGCTGAAATTATACGTACAACTAGATCTTGTAAACACAACTTAAATTTAAACTCAGCTTAAGTTGGTGCAAATGGACACAATTAATAATCAACCTATATTTACATAGAATATTGATACATAAGTATGCTTTTGTTAATGAAATTATACACACAAGACGCAAATACTTTCTGAAAATAAATTTAATTCAAATTTTGGATTCAAAACTAATTGCTAATAATAATTAGGTAACCATTACAGTATTCAATAATAAAGGCAACTTTATAAATGCTTTCCTCGTGAATAAAATACCATAATAATTATCGTGCAGAAAAAAGGACTGTAATTATCCGCAATTATATTATTTTCGAAAGTTAGTTTACGGAATTACAAAAGAAATCATTATTTACATCTTATTTGTTGTGGGTAGAAACGTTTTCCCATGACTCCTAAAACCTATTTGTATTACAATGTTATACTGTTAGATCTAGGGGGACAATTGCACCTAGGCAAATCAAAAAGAACACCATGGAAGAACTTGAATACAATTTGTAGTGGTTTGATTTTAATAACTTTTGTTTTATCTTTGTGTATTGACGTCGTTAAAAAAAGCACGACAGAACTGAACCTGGTTTTTCACAGTTATGTCTTCATTGGTAAACAAACTCGAAGCATGAAATATTTTTATATTTTTACTTTAATTTTAGGAGGTTCTCTATGGGGTTTAAGTAAAACCATCTATTATAATATGCATAACACTCAATGTAAGAACCTGATTTACAAAGTGAACAGTTTATTTAGGCACAGCACAAATACCCTGTTGGAAGACATATGCATGAAGAAACGCGTGGCTCTTACGAACAAGTTGACTTGGACTTGGTGCCTGTTTACAATCTTAACTTTAATATTTGTCTTTTTGTTTCCAATTTTGTCACAAAAGCGGTAGGAAACTAGTTTTTAATGTTCTAAAAAATAAGTTACAGCTATTCTTTTTTTTTATATAGCAGAACTCTTCCGTTTCCAATATGGGTTCCGTATGACTGGACGATTTCGCCATACTTTGAGTTGACTTATATTGGCCAGTCTTTGATTATGTGGTCGTTATTTACATCGACTGCACCAGTGGAACTGTACTTTATATCTCTTGTATTATTGACTACAGAACAATTTAAATTATTGGGTCAGTGTTAAGGATCATCAAATCGAAGAACAATTATTCAGAGAAATTAATTCAGAAGAAATGTTTTAGGTTGGGAAATCAAACACTTGTTCTACACCACATTGGTACAAAATGACATTCCAAGAGAAGTAGTTAAAGAAGTCATGAGTCATAACGAGATGCAAGCAAGCCAACTCAGGTTATTAAATCATTTGACACTTTTTCTTCGGATTAATCATTTGGTTAAATTTTTACATTTTTTTCTGAAACGATCGGTTTAGCACTGCTTTTGTTTAATTACAAACTTCACAGTACTGCAATAAAATTTACAACTTGATTTTTCTTTTTTCATTTTAGCAAGAGCTTAATTTTCAGGCAATTCAAGAATAAGTTCGATTTTGATAAAATACAAGTCGCAATTCAATCGAAACAGTTTCATAAAGACGTGCTAGAAAATTTTAATAAGATAATTAGTTTTCATCAGTCGCTGCTGTTGTTCTGCGCAGAATTGGAAAACTTTTTCTCACCTTTAATGCTGATTTCTATCCTGATCATCATGTTCATACTAATTCCCTTGAGCGTGATAATTATGACGGTAAGTGACCAAGAGGTATAGGCCACCCATATAACAGGGATTCTAGAAAGGCCCACACAATTCTAGAAGTTTCGCTAACGTTCTAAACGATGTCAATATTTTCTTTATTATCAAACAAAAACAAGCTCTAGTCTAATCGCAATACTTATATCTTTTTGTAGCGACTGTCTTTCCTATTAAAAAAATTTTGATTGCAGGCTAAGGATTTAGAAATATTACTTCCTTACTTTCCCGTATGCGTTTACGTATATTTTCAAATGTTTCTTTCTTGTTTCTTTGGAAATTTCTACACGTCCGAAGTAAGTCGTCATTTCTTTTCGCACACAAAAAAGAAATTGCCAAACTTTTTCACTTACAGTACGAACGCATACAAGAAGATCTGTATGAAGTACCTTGGTACGAGTGCAACACTCAGTATAAGATGAGCATGAAATTTTTTACGCACAGGCTTTCCACACCAGTGACTATTAAAGTCGGAAAATTCGCAAGCCTGAATTTCAAATTATTTTTGTCGGTAAGTGCGTTGTTGTTGCTTCCTACTTTCAATTCCTGTAAGGTTAAAATTATTTAATTTCAGGCTGTTAGAACCGTAATGTCTTACTGTATGGTAATTTATCAGTTAATGCAACATAGTTGAAATGAATGTCATTTCGTATTCGTATTCGTATTGTATTCGTTTATTTAATAATTAATAAACAATTCCCATGAATTCAACTAGGCATTTTATTTGTGTATCGTAGTGCCCCATAAGAAAGAAAAAGTCGACACAAAACCATAAAGTATTTAATTAACGAAAACTAAAAAGATCTACCAAACCATAGATTGATTGAAATCATAAATAAATCTCTAATTCTATTCATCTACGTTAAAAAAGGAAGGCATTTTAATTTTATGGCAATTTGTGGTTAATTCTAAGACAATTTTTTATATTATAAATAAATCTTCTATTACACTCAGTACTATAAACAAATTTTTAATTTAATTCTATTACAAAGATTCACATAATATTTGAACTAAAACCACAGCTATTTTATTCCAATATACAGGATGACTGATAATTGTTCCACCAAGAAAAAAACGCAGAAGAGAATGAATGTCACAGACTACGGGAAAAATGTTTAATTCTTCTAATTTATAATTAATTTAAAAATTATCCCACTGGGACACTGCGTATGAAACATGACGCGACCTTCTGTAAATAGGACTATAAAGTTTTTATTGACTACTTGCTTGCATACAATGCGACCTTGATACACGTCTCAATTCGTTTTATTACACATTTAACAGCTGGAAAGGAAGTCTGAGTTATTTCTTTTACACGACGTAATTATCAGTAATTTCTAAAATAACTGGTATGATCAAATTCGTAAATAATTGTGTAAATAATAGTTTGTTAATTCTTGCGGATTATTTACTAGAGCAGAATATATCAACTGCTTCATCCACAAAAGAGAATCGCAAGGATTTAAATCTAATGATCTCGGAGATCAATGCACGACCCGTAACTTCCGAGGGTGCACAATGTGCGTTATGTATTATTTGTTCTCCGTTTGTGTGAGTAGACAAAGGCTGAGTTCGTTTTTCCACTCGATGCAGGGATGAATCAAAATTAGAGTGAGAGCGAGGCTGTCTTGACACTTGTAAAGGTGAGATAAAATTGCGAAAGTGTAAATAGACTGAACGGAATTAGAAAAACGAACTCAGCCAAAATTAACGTTCAGCCAATATATCCAGCTCCCCCCAATTTCACTTGTATCAGCTGTCGCCGTCAGAGACATAATACAATTTTTTTATCAAAACACGTACGTGAATGCACGTCGCAGATACGAGAAAATATAAATTGCAGAGGTTGTTTGGAAAATGTGAAACGATTTATTAGTTTTTTTTTTTTTTAATTATTTTTATTTGTTAGGCTATGAAAACTTTATCATGTACAATCGGAATCAAAGCTATTGACATAGGGAAATAGTAAAGCTTTTGCTGTTACCGTAAGCGTTTCAAGCCAGAAAGAGAGGGCGAGCGATAAAGATAAAAACTCACCGGATCGAAAGGATGGGTCATAAACAATTCCGATAATTCCAGAAACCTCTGTTAAAGAACTACTATAGTAATAACAATTAGTTACTGGGTTGAAAAGAAAGAAAATAATTAACGGCTGAAAGAAAAATGATTATTGCAACACAAAATATTACAACAATAATTTATTGCGTTAAAAAGAAAATATAATTAATGGCTGAACAAAAATAACTAACTTACTGATTTAAAATAAAAAAAATAAGTAACACATAGGAAAACAAATGATTAGTGCGACAAAAAATATTAACAATAACTTAATAACTTATTGCGCTGAAAAAGAAAATATGATTAATTGCCGAAAAAGAAATGATTAACTTGCTGAACTGAAACAGAAAAAGTTAGTAATATCAATAACTTAAAGAACTGGAAAAAAAGAGAAATAAATAAATAAAGAAAAAGAAATGATTCTTCTTACTTCAATACTTGGTGTAAAACCCGTTATGTTGAGTGCATTCTATCAATCTATTCGGCATTGCGTTAACTAAATTTTCACAAAAATGTGTTCCTTTACACCTTTCTCAAACTCAATTCACATGTTGGGATAATTACTCAACATTCCTCTCCCTAGCACCGTATCCATCAATAGCCTCCCAATTCCTTATCATGGCTGGCCACATATTTTCAATAGGATTCAAATCTGGAAATTTTGCAGGCCACGATAGCACCTCTATATATATCGTTCCGATCAGCGAACCAGGTCATTACGTTACCAGCTCTGTGAATCTTGCACAATGGTAATTACTTCCATCCCGTCTTCGGGATGTACTAAGCTTACCGATGGCAGTAGTGTTTCTTCTAAAATTTGTATATACCTTTCAGATGTGAATTTTGGAGGTGAAAAAGGAACCAATTCACCGGGACCAGCACCCGAAATCCAATGTGGAAAACGTACAGCCAAATTTAACAAGCATTTGGCTGTACGTTTTCCACATTATATCTTGTGTTTCTCTTCCTCCACAAAACAATTGGGGGAAATTTTCTCATCTGTAAATACAACATTCTGCCAATTTCTCTCCATATTTTACTGGCAGAAATATAGCAGCGGCATGTTCTAGTGTAAGTTCAATTTTCCTTGCCGGTTTTCTGATGTAGATTCCAGCTTTCCGTAATCTTCTTCTGATTGTTGGTAATGAGCAGTTTCAATGTAATTGTTCTCTGATTCGGATCGTAGTAGTGAAAGGATTCACTATTGCCTGATCCTCTACATTGCTCATTACTCGACGACGACCTGGTTTCGGTAGTGTTGCTAGAGAAGCATTTTCTTGTCTTCTTTGAATCCACCGCCGAATTTAATGTTTCTGAAAAAGTATATTTATTTTGTATTTTTCCTGAATTCAGATATACAGCTTAAGTGAAGCAAGTAGCTTCGGATGTATTTGAGGCGACCGGCCTTGTCTCGCATTGGGAAGCGAAACGACGAGCGCATATTTAATAATTTTATTTTAACTAGGATTTCAATAATTCTTGTTACAATATTGTTATAATTGCCCCAATACATTTGCATAACGCAATTATTATTGTTTGTAATTAAACAATACTTCCATAAACATTACAGAATTAATAAATGAAATATCTTCTCTGATAATGATTAAATTAAAAAGAATTCACAACGATAATATAAAAACATAATAAAAGATTCTCTTGTAACAGAAAAATGATTTCTCAAATTGAATGAAAGATTTTATAGAATGAAGATAAAAATAAAATAAACTTAAAGTAATTTTTGTCAAGAAATAATAAATATATTCAATATCTTTCAACATTTTTATTAATTCTGCGGATGGTTGTAACAGAAGGAATTGGATGATTTACAAATTTTTCTCTGAACAAATTAATTCGTTAACACCACTTTATAATTTGTATTTTCTCAGGTACACTATAATTCATACTGAAGAAAAATAAAGAACAATTAAAATAAATATTATATTATAATAAAAAAATATATATTTGTAGCTCAAAAACAACTCTAAAACCTGCATGCTTCGAACTGGAGGCGTGAACTGATACACGCTAATGCAAGAACCCCCTTTACTCCTACACGACTTCGTCCAAATTTACTTCTATCCACCTAGTTGTAAAATTCAACCTGTATATCCCCTGATGGGCTACTGATGAATTCTGTTGTCTTGTTCGTCTTGCTATGTTTCAAAAATATATCACTTGCACAAATAAGTCAATAAAGAAAAGAAAACTTGGAAAATCTAAATCACTGTTGGATCACTAAACTTTGCGATAGACACTACCAAAGTAGAATGTGAGCACTTCGAACATATCCAAAATTTATACAATTTTGAAATGGGTGTTACCGGAGAGATTTAACCTATTACAACCTATATTTTCCTAAGTTATTTATTTAAGCATTAATAGTTAATAAATTAACCAAATTAGTGGTTTTTAAATTACTTCAACGTAGGACGCATCATTTGGAATTAGTTCGAATTATAATTAGATGCTTATTCCTACCTATTTAGGTATAATTATTCAGTTTAATTCATTAGCTTTATTACACCGTTTTACGACAAACATCTTATTATATTTCGAACTAATGACAAATAGCACCGCCTAGATAGAAATAATTTCTATAAATTCAAAATTCCCATATTTGGATTAACATTAAATAAGTTTAAACGAATTTTGTTGAAAATATTCATAGTAATCCGGTAATCATTTCGGCAATTAATTATATTCTTTTTTCAGCGCAATAAGTTATTAAGTTATTGTTAATATTTTTTGTCGCACATTTGTTTTGCTATGTGTTACTTATTTTTTCTATTTTAAATCAATAAGTTAGTTACATTTTGTTCGGCCATTAATTATATTTTCTCTTTAACGCAATAAATTATTGTAAAATTTTGTGTTGAATGAATTCTGCTGACTTTGCTTGATTTCACGTATTGGCCGTTATTATATTTTTACCTAGACTCTAATTTATTACATCAAAGTATTACATTTAAATATCTACCTGCCCTACTGTCTTAACAGTGGTTTCTGAGATTATGGGAATTGTTTATAACCCATCTTTTCGATCGAGTTTTTATCTCTATCGCCCGCCCTCTCTTCCTGGCTTGAAGCGCTTACAGTTTACAATTAATTAATAATTTAATTCAAAGTTGAACAAATTATTCAAAATGAAAAGAATGCTAACGGTGGAATGAGGAACAATTAATAACAAGGATTGCGTTCATAAACTATACCTGCGAGAGCTTCTTGGGCGTGTAATCACATCTTTCTCACTCACGATTTTTAACATATTTTGCGTCTCGCTCATCAATTTCAAGATATCTTGTGTTTACGTTATCATGACAACGAACGCACTTCTCACACCTAACTTACAAGTGGGACGTGTAGTAAACGCGTTGAATTTGTTAAACTTTTAATAGATTTATGCTAATAATAATTCGTCAAACACAAAATGAAATTATAATAATTAGCAGATTACGAAGGTATTTACTAATTATAATGTTTTAAATTCTGGTTGTTAAAAAATGTTTAGGCGTGGAATAATCTGCTTCAAATGATTTGCACGTATCTGTCAAATAAATATTTTGTAGTACGAATTTCATGGCGTCAGTCCTTGACCTAAAATCAGAGTTGACGTGAAATTCTACTTCAATTATGAGATTATCATCTGCTCCTCTATTTTTTAACTAGAGGCGCATCGTCGTTTTGGGGCTAATTTTTGATTAAATATTTCTCAAAAACTAAAATAGAAAGAATTTTTATAACATTTTTCTCGAACTCTCAAACATCGCTTCTTATCGTGATTTTTCTTTGGCGGAACAATTGTCAGACACCCTCTATAAATTATTACTAGAGAGAGGGAAAAAATATAAATAATTAATTAATAAACCCATGTACATATTACAGGTATCAACGTTTGCAACAATATATTCAAATTAAATCAAATTTTATTATAAAATCTACTATTACACCAATATGCTTAGAAAGATCGACTTATTGTGTTATTTGTATTACTTATTAATAAGCAACCCAAAAGTTTTTTATTTGGTAAAATACTAATTCGACAAGTAATAGCACAACTTTTTAAGAATCCCACATAAATAAATTAACATATCCAATTAGGAACCTAATTATCCTACAAAACTTTCCCCAGTTTTTTCCGAAATTCTCTGAGAATACATAAAAAATTACACATAGACTAACAATCATTAAATTGATTGTTATTGTAAAAGCTTCAACATGGCTCCAGCGATTTATTTACACGATCATATTATACTATTACAAATAGGAGGACAATTTACTTTAAACAACTCAAAGAGGATCATCAAGAAAACGCTGCACTTCATTTATAGGTCTCTGATTTATTTAGTTTTAATATTATTCATTTTGTCTTTGATTGCTGATATTCGTGAGAAAGGCGTTTTGAATTTTAACTTGATCGTATTGGACTATGTTTTTATTGGTAAGTAGTAAGAAATGATCAAATGAAAATGAATTAGAGTTGTCGATTCAACTAAACACGTCACTTTGACGTTTCTAGTATACAAGAAAACCGTTTTATCTTTAAAAAATTAAAACAATTGCGTAGAATGACCAATGCCTGCTACAACAAGATACTTTTGTATTCTATGAATAACTGCGTGAGTAACGTTAAACATGTCACGTCGCAATTGATTGACAATTAGTCATGTTATCCAAGACATGCAATTAAATTTCAATGCCTACTCTAATTCATTTTTATATTGATCGCTGGTTACATCTCTCTTAATTGAATTGAATTTAATTTAATTTAATCTTGAAATTTTAGGAGGCGCTATGTGGGGCCTATTAAAAACAACTTACTTCAACATATACGAGGATCATTGTAGAAACTTAATACTTGAAGTGAATAATTTGTTTAGGTATGCCACGAATACGTCTCTGGAAGAAAAATGCATGAAGAATTGCTTGAATTTTACAAACAGGCTTACTTTAATTTGGATTATATCTACTATCGTAATAGCAATATTCGTTTATTTATGGCCGATGTATACATGGAGTCGGTAAGAAAAGAAATAGTTGATCAAGTTCCTTGTTTACCATAATTTATTACAGAACTCTTCCGCTACCAATGTGGACACCCTATGATTGGAGTGTTTCACCACATTTTGAATTGACTTGTTTTTTTCAATTTCTTGTTTTATATTCGATGTATATGATTGTTGTACCGTCGGAGATTTTTTTTGTTTGTGCAATCTTACTGACTACTGAACAGTTTAAATTATTAGGTAAAATAACACTTACATAATTGCCATAATTACCTACCATGTGAATGTAATCTCGAATCATACAATCCAAGCATGAGTGAGAATATGTATACCGGTAATTGACTGAAACTAAGATCATAGAATTTATGGGGTACAAATGACCTACATTAGCTTTTAAGTAAGGAAGACAACACGCTTCGCAAAGGACTAGACACACCAGGGCTTCTTTCAATTTT
Organism: Serrognathus titanus; assembly: GCA_039766575.1. Taxonomy (NCBI): domain Eukaryota; kingdom Metazoa; phylum Arthropoda; class Insecta; order Coleoptera; family Lucanidae; genus Serrognathus; species Serrognathus titanus. The sequence continues at coordinate 7,812,272 of CM077911.1, forward strand.
TTTTTATGTGCCTATACCGCTTTATGTTTGTTACATTGCCAATGTTCTCACTTTTAAACGATTACCTGTATGTAAGAATATGAGTATTTGATTTCATGTAATTTTCACGTAATATTTTAGGTTGGGAAATTAAAAACTTATTTTACACTGCATTAATTCAGAACAAAATACCAAAAGAAACCGTATTATCATACAGGGAATTCATAAATTACAATAAAGAAGGAGATTGCAGGTAGATCTAGTTTGTATATTAAATGTTTATTTATGGATTCGGGACTTTCAGAGAACTGAAAAGTGAAGTCGATTTTTACATAATACACGACGTGATTCACTCAGAGAAATTCCATAAAGATGTGCAAAAGAATTTCAATAAGTTAATTGAATTTCATCAGTCATTGCTGTTATTTTGCACTGATTTCGAAGACTTCTTTTCACATGTTATGCTGCTGTTTGTTCCAACAGTAGTCCTCATTTTGATCCCCTTAAGCGTAGTAACGATAACTGTGAGTAGAACTACTTTATTGTCCATAAGTTAAAATCTAGCATAGAAAGATTACTTTTTATTTCAGGCAGATAGTATAAAAGTATTGCTTCCTTACATTCCCATGTGCAGTTACGTATATTTGCAAATGTTTGTTTCGTGTTACTTTGGAAATTTCTACACATCTGCGGTAACTGTTTCATAATAAAAACAATATATTTGTGAGAGAAATTTGATTCGTTCCAGTATGAGCAACTGCAAGCTGAGTTGTATGGCATGCCTTGGTACGACTGCAACCCCCTGTATAAAACAAACATGAGATTTTTCCTGCACAAACTTTCTTTACCGGCTACGCTTAAAGTTGGAAAATTCTATAATTTAAATCTCCGATTATTTTTATCGGTGCGTATAACAGGTAGCGCAAGACCTATTGTAAGAAGTAATTATTTGCAGGCAGTGAGAACTATAATCTCCTACTGTATAGTACTTTATCAAGTAATAAGACATACTTAAAACTACTGTAAGATGTGTAAGAATAAAGGAGTTCATTAATCTTTCTGTTCTTTGTTTTCATTTAACACCTGTTACATAAGTTTTGGGAAAATATAGAAGGGTATTACTTTAAATTTAAAAGAACTTTATTAAGTAAACATAACAATCACCAATAAATCTTAGACTTTAACACCTGGTTGCTACATTGTTGCTAGGGGGCGTTTATCTTCAATAAGACGTAATTTTTGTCTTACATGTAGCATCAGAGTTTGGAAGCTTTCTAAGTCTACTTCTCTAATTTTTTGAAGAATTTTTACCGCAATTCTTCATTTTGAGCTTCCTAACCATTGACATACACCTTTCTTGCCAATAGGGCCCAAAAATTTTCAATTGGCCTTGCGTGAGGGACATTGGAGGGTTATCACTTCTGGCGACATATGGCACATGGTGAGCTTCTAACCAGTTTAACGTATCTCTGACATAATGCGATGTTGCAAAGTCAGACCAAAACATGTAATCATCATTAGCATGACGCTGATTAATAAAAATAATCAATTTTGATAGGCAATTTCGGATGTATACTTCAGCATTCACTGCCTGGCCTCTTACATGGCCTACATAGGGCCTAGATATGCCCGCCTCAGAAATGGCGCACCACACCAAAATTTTGTTTTCTTTTTGTATCTTACGTTAATGGGAGTGTCTTCAATATTATCCGTATAGAAGCCTGCATTTCCAGGAAGTTCTGCATGGTCAAAGGTAAAAAATTTCTCGTCGTCCATGATTATGATCCGGTTGTGGGCGAAATGACGACGTCTCAAAGCTCGGTAACAACCAGGGATTGTGGCCAATTGTGCTGGAGTAGACTTGGGGCATTTCTTACGTTTTCTATATTTTAGGCCTGCTCTTGCAATGTAACGAGAAATTCTAGCATTTGAAACGCGGAAACGATGGGAAAACTTGCTCTTCGCATTCCCGAATTATCCGATATATGGTACTTTTTAAAATATTTTGTCCGCGAAACAAGTTTACTATATCTCGTCTAGGCAGCTGTCCAACCAGGTTGCAGTTGGACTTTCGCAAATCTAGCTTTCGCAAATGACAAACGAAAATGTGAAATGTTAAACAAATTGACATAACCCCTAGCAACATGTTTCGCCATAGTTGACTAGATGTATTGGTTTTACTATGTCACAGAGAGCATTTAAAATTTTTCCCAAAACTTATGTAACAGGTGTTATTTTAATGGATTTTTAATCCAATCCGCCATAAATAATGACCTAATTACTGCGAGTTACAACAGCAGACTGATATCATTAAACATGAATTCGTAATTACATATCATCATAAGATGTTAGTAAAGTTAGTTCAGTTATTTTTGAAATCGTTTCGTATCTGCAGTAATATTTTCATGGATTCTATAGTTTATTTAAGTTACAATATTGTATTATTACAAATAGGAGGGCAATTTGCCTTGGATAATTCAGTAAGACCCGTTTGGAAGACAATACATTTCTTTTATAGGGTCTCAGCTCAGTTATTTTTGATACTTTATAGTTTGTCATTAACGATTGGTATTTATAAAAAAGGTGCATTTGAATTTGAGTTGGTTGCTCATGATTATATTTTCTTGAGTAAGTACGTAGTATAGCTTCAACTACTATGGACTTTCGTCCTTTTTCCACCAAGGGATACTTTGGTTGAAAATGAAAGAAAGTCTTTAAGTATTGGTATCTTTAATTTTAGGTGGTGCTCTGTGGAGCTTTTTGAAAACCAGATACTACAATGTACACGAAAATCGTTGGAGGAATATGATACTGCAGATGAATAATTTATTCAAATACAACGCAAACACTCTAGAAAAAATGTCAATGAAGAAACGCATAAGTATTACAAATAGCTTGACAATTTGTTGGGTGACTTTTTCTCTTATATTCGCGTTATTTCTTTACTCCTGGCCCCTTCTCTCAAAGAATCGGTAAGAAATTCCAAAATTAAAATGTCAATTTTTAAATGACCTCCTTTTCTTCTATGCAAGGTGAATTTAATAGTTGAGCAAATATTTAAACTGGTAATAATAATGCGCTCCCCCGGAACCGCAGTCGAAAACGGCCATCACCATCAAATTTCCCAGTCCTCTTTACCTATTATGATGGGACATTAACACTGTGTAAAATATTTGCACAACTATTAAATTCACCCAGTATAATTGTGTTTAAAGAAGAAGCTTTAGTTCTTTTAATTGCAGAACACTGCCATTACCAATATGGGTGCCATATGATTGGATAACTTACCCATATTTTGAAGCCACTTACTTTATGGAAGGACTTATATTGTGGGCGCTGTATATGGTGGTAGTACCTTCTGAAATATTTTTCGTATGTGTTATTTTACTAACCACGGAACAATTTAAAATACTAGGTAAACGTCATTTTTTTTAAATACATGCCCATTTGGTCATTTGGTGAGTTAAGAATACAACCTGACCTCCGACTGCAAGCGACAAAGGCGTTTCACGAAAGTTAAAAAGGAGATAGCTATATAAAAGCAATTAATTTGGTAACAAACGAAAAACGTTTGGAATAAAGCAATAACGCTTAAGAAATCGCTGCAGTTGTTTTAATAAACGTTAAAACCCGACGAAAGACGATCGCTCGAAATGACGCTTAAAAGTTTTTTGGAAAACGTAAAACAAAAGAGGATCCATATTTAAAAAGTGACGCATAAGTCATGAATTAACATTAGAACAAAGGAAAAACAAATGAAAGACGATCGCATGAAAAAAATAGACGACACTTCAGTGAAAGTCGCTTAAGCCCTCGCGTCACGTCATTTCAAAAACTGTTTTGAAAAATATAAAACAAACAAACGATAATCGGTATTAGCTTGGGGCAAGCGAGTGTGCTCCAAGAATAATAGATAACCAAAAGACGGTCTCTGGACAAAAGGTAACTTTTCAAAAGTGCGATTATCAAAAAAAAAATAGAAAAAAAAATGAAAAAACGAAAACTTAAATAAATATTTAGAAACTGATAATTAAAGCAAAAAAGAAACAGTATACTGACAACTGTTTTGAGCTTATAAACAAACAAAAGAGGTTTTATATTTAAAAATTCACGTAAAAAAATGAGAAAATTAAAACAAACCGACGAGTGCTTGAAAAATAACGGTGACGTTAAAGAAAACAAAACATGATCGCTCGAAACGTCACTTGAATTAGTTTGAGAAACATAAAACAAGCAAGAAATTACTTCCAAAACGACGTAAAAGTAAAAACAATTGAAAACAATCTGAAAATTAAAGTGAAAAAATATACGAAAGATGATCACTTGAAAAGAGACGACGACACAAACAAAAGATAAACGATATTAACAAAAAAAATAACCTAAAAAATTCCTGGAAGAACTGGAAATTAAAACAAAAGACGAGCAAACAGAAGCGATCGATAAAATAATGGCATTGGAATGAGAGCAATTGTTTTGAAAAACGTAAAACAAACAAAACAGGGTCTATATTTAATAAGTGACACGTGAAATAATATGAACATTGAAACAAAAGAAAAACAAGCAAAGACGATCGTTTGAAGAGGCGGTGACACTAAAGTAAATAAAAGACGATTGCCAGAAATTTCTGAAATGGTCAAAACTTGCAATTGTTTTAAAAAATGTAAAACAAACGAAAGAGCAATAAAAGTTCTTGAAGCAACTGAAAACAATATGAAAATTTAAATAGAAACAGTAAACAAAAGGGAGACGACACTTCAAAAGTGCATTTATTAAAAAAATGTAAAAAAAATAAAAATTCCCGGAAAATTAAAACCAAAGATAAACAAAGAGAAGCGATTGTATAAGGCGAAACGAGGACGCTACAAGAAAAGCGATTATTTAAAAAAAAAGTAAAATATATAAAAGACTATCGATGACGCCGACACCTCCAAAAATGCAACTGTTTTAATGATCAATTTCAATTGTTTTGAGAAATATAAAATAAACAAAGCAAACAAACCTAAACTGATAACAAAATGAGAAACAAAAAATTGAATTATTGTAGAAAAAATGTAGTGACTTGTGAAACTTAAACGAATTCAATTTGAAATTAAAAAATAAAACTAAAATAACATTTCTAGGTGCAGAAATTGAAAGCTTACTGTACACTACGTTAATAAATAATAAAATACCTACGGAAACTATGCTGCAATTTAAAAAACATGTTAAATCCCTTGGAAAAACAAACTGTAGGTTCGTACAAGAACTTTCCATACCTATTAATTTTATTTATTTATTTTACGCATCTTTTAAATTTTAGAGACCGCAACGATGATGCAAACTTTTACGGGATATACGATGTATTCGAATCGGAAAAGTTTCAGCGAGATATGTTGAGGAACTTCAACGAAATAATTAAATTTCATCAATCGCTGCTGTTATTTTGTGCAGAAGTCGAAGATCTATTTTCAGGAATTATGCTGATGTTTGTTCCTACCGTGGTGCTCATTTTGATTCCTTTAAGCGTAATAACTGTAACAGTAAGTAAAAATGCTAAGAGGGAAGTCAAAGCTCGTATAAGTTTCTTTTTAATCACTTGTACATGGTTCTAAAATTCTATAATTGATTCTTGTTTTAATGTTTTTATATTTTTATTTTCATCATAAACACAAGATCACCCTGTACGTCGTTCTAAAATGGTATAATTTATTATTTTATATTTTTCGTATTACCACACGTTCTATACTGAAATTAATTTTAATAAATTGCATTTTAAGAAAAACAGACTTTTAAAAATGTTTTAAAATATATTATATCAGTATAAATTTTTATTTAATTCTAATTTTTTATCACAGGCGAAAGATTTGAAGGCTTTATTCCCTCACATTCCCATGTGCGGTTACGTATATTTTCAAATGTTCCTTTCGTGCTACTTTGGAAACTTCTACACATCTGAGGTTCGTTATTAGCAGTGAACGGAATTTTATATTTTGTTCGATTAAGTACAAACGAAGCGGCAATGTATAATGGTGCAGCAATGGGTTAATGTATGCACATGCGCTCAAAATAAACAAGATAAAATTCCGTTCACTAGTAATTACAGAAATCGAAGTAATATATTTTCTAATTACATTGTTACAGTATGAACAAATACAAGCTGCCCTGTACGAAATGCCTTGGTACGACTGCAGCATACAATGCAAAACGAACATGAAATTTTTCTTGCATAAACTTTCTGTCCCAGTTTCACTTAGAGTTGGAAAATTCTGCAATTTAAATCTCAAAATATTTTTATCAGTGAGTACCATTTAACAATTCAATGAATATTTACTTCATTCAAATATTTCTTTATTTGCATTTAATTATCAATTATTAGTAAATTTATTTTTAAACAATAACATTGATGAATAGGCAATATTCCTGATTTATACGATACAATTATATATTCAGAGTTTAAATAATTTTGTAGATAGGTTCCCAAAGTGGACGATTAAAGCCTTCTAGGGAGTGGTAACAGATTCAGAGGCAATTGGGGGGCGTTAAGGTGGTTTAGGAGTCGGTGGCGAAATTAATGAACAAAATTAAGGGGCCTCCAAATAAACTTGAAATAAATTTTCCAAATTACAAGTTATTTTTATATATATTTATTTATGGTTAATTTTTTTGATCAATATTACACATTATAAGAATTAACATTTAAGAAAGATGTTACTACCGACCGCATAAATAAAAAATTACAAATTAATTAATGACAAAAATGATTATTTTCAGGCAGTTAAAACCATAATTTCCTATTGTATGGTATTATACCAATTAATTCAACGTACTTAACTTAGAAAACAAATTTCTAAGAATATACACTTATGCTAAAAAAAGAGGAGCTTTGATGAGTTTGATGATGGCGTGATACACACTGCGACACTTTTTTCAATGTTTTAATCCATTTCTAATTCGTAAAATATGTCATTCAACATTGTTTAATGTATCTCAGTTTCTTTGTTGTAGTTTTTTGAATTATTAAATATTTTAAATGAAAATGTTTTTTTCTTTTTAAGATTCCAGGTAATCTGTTTATTCCTGATCCTGAGTACTTTCGTTTCAATATGTCCTACATACTTTCATTTCATTCTCCATATCCTTTACCTTCATTTTTTCTAGACCACATTGTCAAAAGTGACGAAAAAAAATATTACAGTGTAATTATTTCAAACATGACAACGTTTGAAATAATAAATTAAAAAAGTATACCATAAAAATATACGAAGATGTTTTATACTAGTCTGTAGATTATATGAAATATGAATTGGAAATGGACTGATGATGACTATTTAGCTGTTGAAAAACGCAAAAATAATATTGTGGGTTTAAATATTTTATTTGAATAAAAATAATAATAATTGTTTAATCGAATCTATTGTTTTTGTAGAGAAAGTCTTCACTATTAAATTATGATAATTGATTTCAATATCAACGCAATGTATCAAATACGTTAACCTGACCTAATTAATTAGGACCACGGAAAAAAACTTTCAAAGTAAATCACATTAAAAATGAATACCTAATTATCATAGACCACGTCTTTCCAATAAATTGCGTACTTCTTATAAACAGCATGAGCAGACATGGCTTTGGTGACTTATTTAAATTACAACATTACATTGCTCCAAATAGCGGGGCAGTTTACGTTAGACAAGTCAAAAGCACTGATATGGAAGAAGCTTCACGTTTTCATTAGAATTTTCGCCGAGTTTCTTTTAATACTTTATTTCGTGTCTTTGTCGGCTGGTATTCGCGAAAAAGGTGCGTTTCAATTTAACTTGGTGGTTCTTGATTACGTTTACATAGGTAAGTGGAACTACCGAAAGTTCTGCCTGTAGTGATCTAGTCTTTTAGGTGGCATTATATGGGGTTTATCAAAAACTATCTACTACAACAAATACGAGAGGCACTGCAGAAATTTAATATTTAAAATGAATAACATGTTTAAGTACACTACAAACACATCGCTAGAAGAAATAAGCATGGAATATCAGCTCAATTTTACGAATAGGCTAACTTTAAGTTGGATTATTACTATAGCTGTAATTGTAACGTGTATTAACCTGTTACCGTTCGCTTCTAAAGCACGGTGAGATATTTATTAGTAACTGAATTTAGAATAGTAAAGATTCTTGAATTTCAGAAATCTACCTCTACCAATTTGGACTCCATTTGACTGGACGATTTCGCCGTATTTTGAGTTGACTTACATCATTGAGTCGATTCTCTTTTGGTCATTATTTCTGATGGTCGTACCAACGGAGATATTTTTCGTTTGTGTTGTTTTATTGACTACAGAACAATTTAAGTTACTAGGTGATTCATTTTAGTAATAATAAAGTAATTTTATGAATTTTTATCGTTTAGGTTGGGAAGTCAAGAATTTACTTTACACCACGTTACTGCAGTACAAAGTACCAAGAGAAACGGTACTGTTATTTATAGAATTCATAGATTGCAATAGGTACGTAAGTTTCCGTTAAAAAATGTAAATACACACGTAAATTTTAGGGACATTAAGAACGAGCTCAACTTTGAGAGAATACGGGAGGTATTTCAGTCAGAAAAGTTTCATGAAGACATGATTAGCAATTTAAATCAGCTAATTAAATTTCATCAGTCGCTGATGTTATTTTGTGCAGATTTGGATGATTTTTTCTCGCCAATAATGTTGATGTTCGTTCCTACTGCGGTGCTCATTTTAATTCCTTTGAGTGTCATACTTATGACAGTAAGTAAAAAAATTATTTTATTAACAACCAAAAAATATTGTGGAAACTATAAACATTTGTGTCGAACAAACTCCAGTATTTTGCATCCTTTTAATACGTACCTACTATCACTATGTAAAGAATTTGCGCAACTATTAAATTCACCCTGTATTATACACAATTTTTATAGGCTACGGATTTAATGCCATTACTTCCTTATTTTCCCATGTGCACCTATGTGTACTTCCAAATATTTCTTTCATGTTACTTTGGACACTTTTACACATCACAGGTGAGTACCCTTTAACTAACTGCTTATAATTTAAATGATTCCTTCCTATCACTGTAGTATGAACAACTGCAAGCGATTCTGTATGATCTGCCTTGGTATAATTGCAGTAAAAAATACAACACCAACATGAAATTTTTTCTACACAAGCTTTCCATGCCAGTTACGTTTACGGTTGGAAAATTCGCAAATCTGAATCTCAGTTTATTTTTAGCGGTAAGTGTTATTTTATTTATTGTTACTGCTATTTGTGAGCAAACTTGTATTTCCTACTATTTTTTTCTTTTTTACAATTTGATTTCTTTGCAGGCAATTAAAACTGTGATTTCCTACTGTATGGTACTGTACCAATTAATGCAGCGTTGAAAATTCTTTATTAAAAAAAATGTTCTGAATTGCTGAATAAATCGATACAAAAATACTGTGTGTATTTTATTTTTTACTTATTATACTGAAGCATAACAGTAGATCGGTGTTAAAATTAAAAAGTAAAAATAAGTCAAGATCCAACCTCGAAAAAATCAGCTAGTACTACGGAAATATTGCAGATCATTATAAATAAAAACAAAAGTAACTGTAATCAATCAGAGTAATCAAAGAGTTGATGATTTCAGTCATCCAAGTACGAAAAGTTCCATTATTTTTTCACTGTCCTTCGTGTAGCACTTTTTTATTCGATAGATCATAATTGATTAGTATTGTAAATAAAGTTTATCACGACAGTGCACCTCCTCATGCAGCGCGTGTTGTAACAGATTGGTTAAATGCTAATTACGCCAATTAATGGATTGGACGTTACGAACCTGTGCAATGGCCCCGCGATCCCCAGATTTAAATCCTTGCGATTATTTTTTGTGGGGATGGAATGGGCAGCTGGTATATTCCACTCCAGCAACTACTCAGCAAGAGTTAACAAACAAAATTTTCGATGCTGCTGCTTTAACGAGACAGCATTAAGCATAATTGATTTCGTTTCTTTTGTTCTTCCTTTCCCTGCTGACAACTGTGTAATAATAAAACTAAATTGCGATATATGTCAAAATCTGCTTCGATTGATTATTTTAATATCATTTTATATGTGACGAATTATTAACACAAATCCATTACAGTCGAGCGGCACAATCGGAGGCAAGCTATGTATACGCATCTTAGCACGTCTATTAAGCTAGGTCAAGTTTAACAAGCTTTATTGTTAGCGAATATCATAAAACGTTTATGACACATGTACGCTGTGAATTTAGCTTTTAAATCTAAACATATTTACTTTTTTTGGATAAATTTATGATTAATGAATTAATATTTATATTCCACAGAATTTTTTCTACATTTTCTCGTAAACTGTGACATTCATTCACAGCTGTATTTAATAAAGCTTATGTAATTTCCTTCTTACGTAAAAGATGAACTCCATAAGCATTTGATAAAAATAAAACACGCAGACGAACGACGAAACAACTAGTCTTATTAAATATGAAACCTGTAATTATCGAAATTATAATTAAACCTGAACTTTCGATGGTCACTTACATTGTCTTGTTCTCATTTTCTTCTAAAAACATTACTTAATGGCTTCTCTTACATATCTGTATTACAATACTATTTTATTACAAATGGGAGGACAGCTAGGATTAGACAATTCAAACAAAATCGCGTGGAAAAACTTACATGCTTTCTACAGACATTTTAATCAGGTAGTTATGGTGATGTTTATGGCCTCTTTAGTTGCTGGGATTTATGAAAATGGCGTTTTTAACTTTCACTTAATAGGTCAGAATTATGTTTTCATTGGTAAGTAAGTAATATTTAGTTTAAGGCCTGGTTTATTAAAAGATGAGGATAATTGGAGATAAATAAACCGGGTCTTAATTTTAATAGACATTAAATGCGTACTTAAATATAATATATGCATATTTATATTTTTATTTCAGGTGGTATTGTATGGGGTCTATTAAAGACCATATATTACAACATACACGAGAACGATTGCAAGAACTTGATTCTAAAAATTAATATTCTGTTTAAGTATACTACGAATACTGCTTTGGAAGAAATTGACATGAAGAAACGCGTAAACCTCACAAGAAATGTAGTTTTCTTTTGGATTATTTATACGTTTGTACTCGCGTTGTTTATTTATTTGTGGCCACTTTTTTCAAAAAGACGGTAAGAAAACAATTAATTTATGAGTAGAGAACGGAATATATGCAGCCTATTACACAAATATGCGCATATGTTTGTACTCTTTTTTTTTAATATGCATGATATATACAGAAAATTTTAAAAATATGCGACGCATATGCCATCTCGTTTGTTATATGCAGAATTGATATCGTTTCCGTTAATAGTCGAAAAATCATAAATCTAAAATTTAAAATAAAGATAACATGCTTTATTTTACAGATTTTAATAATATTTACAATAATTTGCTTTACATAATAATAAATCAACAACAGAAAATAGGGAAAAGAAATAATCAGTCACTGTTATAAAAGCACTTAACAACTAAATGCTGTTCAAAATTGTTGAGAAGAAACTAGTGTCTTCTATCAGAAAACATGTACTTAAATATGGTCTTTCAACATCTACAGATGTCAGATGTACAAGGAGCACAATTTTTAAGAAAGTAGTGTCGAAAGTAATATGAATCAGTAGAGGGGGTGAGGAAAGCGATTGGTGAATCAAGTGAAAGAAAATGCTAATTGACTGACGAAAAATTAAGTGACATGTGCAACAGGGTGAATAACTGCACGCCTTGAGTCAATATACCGGAAATGTCTGTTCATTTGGGTTCCACCCCATATGGGCATTCCGGGAAATGAGCTGGCTGACGTAACTACCCATCAAGCTACTACCCAACCTCCGACAAACCTCCCAGTCAAGCGAGGAGACATAAGAGCATATCTGAAACCAAGATTGTAAAATCCTGGTAGAGGCAATGGGACAATGTTGTGAACACCTTCTGACTAACTAAACCATCTACAAGATCCTGGTACTTTCCCTTAACACTAACGAGAAGAGAGCAAGTCACTATCACACGTCTTAGAATCGGCTACACTAAATTTTCATCTACTCCCTTGCTGACCGGTGAGCCCCAGACACTCTATACCACATGTGGACTTCCCTATACTGTTGAGCACATCTTTTTACAATGTCCTTCCCTCGACCGACTCCGTAGAGTGCACAACATTAGGGTGACACTCTCGGAGATCTTTGAAAATTCGGCTGAACGAGTAAGATCGGTTCTCTCCTTCATCAAAGCGGCATTCATCCCCACCTGAATGACAGACACATCCAGCCAACATACACTCCTACTGATTATATAATCTGTATCAGCGTTATTACTCATAACTTGTGATACTTACACTATCTGTGATAAATTGCTCTGTGATACTCCCTCTGTGAGATTTTACTTGATGTGTCATGTAACCATATTCTGTGGAACATATTATGATCCTATGATACCCTGGGCAAATGACCATTGCAGTCGATGCCCCATTAAAAAAAAACTGCACGTCTTAGTAAAACCCAAGATCTGGGAGTGCAGGTGTGAAGGATTATTAGCTCATTAAGGGTAAATCTGGAGAAACCTGCGATTGCCGATGCATACATATTGCCGAAGATTCGAAGAATTATTTTTTACATTTAGGAATGCTATATAATATTGACCGAAAAATACAAAATTATGCTGTGATATGCAGATAATTGTTACAATGGGCAGAAAATGCTTAAATATGCATTATGCATTAATTAATTAATGCCAATTAACTGAAAAAGATTCAATTCGTGCATATTTTTAATGATATCCTAATATACAGGCTGATTCTTGAATAAACCGCAAAAAAAAAACACTTTCGAAAGGAATTAAATCATAGGTTATGAGAAAAATGTTAAAAAAATTCTTTGGGAAAATTTATAATGAATTAAAAATGACCCCAAAAAGCACGAGGTCGCCAACGTGAATAAAGTTCGTCGCAATCGTAAGTTTTATGATAACGTGTTTTCATACGTTTTATTGTGTTATTGCCCAGAACAATAAAACTATAAAAGTTAACCGTGAAACTTATTTAATGGAGGGAACGTAATGACCTGCCCCAAACGTTTTAATTCATCCGAGCATTTATTAATTTATTAGCACGAAGACGGTGACCTTCGAACGTCACTCCGCTGGGACATTTAAATCAGATCCAACTAAAATCAGTTTCAACAAAAGACAGCACCCCCGTTAAGATTTAAAACATGAAACATCCTGCATTATGCTCGCAATACTGGGTGTTTTATACTTTAAATTGTGGATGTCGTACTATGAAATAAATAAAAATTAATTGTGATAAATAATTTAAAAATTCCGGTTTTACCAGTCAAAGCAGATGCTCAAACTGAAGACCATTTTTATCAATGCAAGCTATAGCCCGCTTTCTCAAGTTTTCCCTTACACGTTCGAAAACATCAGGTGTATTTCGAATCATTTCAGCAGCAAGTTCAATGCGTTTATGCAACTCCTGTACAGTATACACTGGGATAGAATAGATAAGCAGTTTCATCCACCCCCACAAAAAATCACAGTGATTTAAGTCTAGAGACCGCGGGGGCCAAAGTACTGGACCATAGCGTCCAATCCACCTATTATTGTAATTAGTGTTTAACCACTCTCTCACAACACGACCTGCATGAGGGGGTGCTCCATCATGTAAATACCACATATCACGTCGTACAGCTAAGGACACATCATCTATTACCTCAAGATCATTATTTAAAAATTCTAAATAATTTATGGCATTCAAATGTTGCGGTAAAATGTAAGGACCGATCAATTAGCAACAATACCAGCGCAAACTTTGCCGAATATTGCTGCTGATGATGGAATTCCGCTATAGTGTGTGGATTTTCGTCACTCCATACGTGTGTTATGAGAGTTTCGAATACCGTCTCGGGTAAAATGAGCTTCATCGGTGAACAATGCCACGTTTAAAAATTCGTTGTTTTGGTCAACTTTATTAATATCCACTGACAAAACCTAACACGATGATTTGCATCTCCCAGCTGTAATGTTTGTACTTTTTGTACACGGTATGGATGCAGTCCCTATTGACGGAGAATTCTCCAAGCTGTCGATCCAGCCCTGTATGCCATTTTTCTAGTACTGATGCTGGGTTCTTCGTCGACAATATTTAGAATAGTTATCTCACCATCCAACACTCGTGGAGTTGTCTTTGGGCCACGACCATTTGCAGGACGAAAATGTCCGTGATCAGCAAATGCTGCACCACCGAAACAAAAGTGCTCCTATGCGGCACTTGTCGTAAAGGAAATTATTTGATCCATAAACGACTTGTGCGACGTGCATTCCCTAATGCTTGCCATATAACAAAGCCATACCAACTTTTCTGATACCGAAAAACGATTCATTTTGCGTTCTGCCAATGTACACTTCCGTCTGATTGTAATTAACTACTAAACTTCATAAGAACAAGGCCACTAAACGATGCTTAGAAGTGGAGTTTTTATTAGGCGTAGGTATCATAAAATCACAAATTATAAACACCTGCGGCCATAATTGTAAAGCCATCCGTTTGTTGTTGCACATTTGTTAATCTTACTTAAAAGAGGGTGAAATTTATTTATTTTTGCAAAAGCTAACAGCCTATTTAAGACAAACAAATACTTTTTTCGGACGCAAACGGGCAAACTTAACAAGAAACAAAGTTTGTAGTGCTAGTGGGAATAAACTTGGTGATCAAATTGCAAACCTCTGTTATCCTCATTTAATAAAATTTGTACTAAATAATTTACTACAGGTGATTTGCATTTGTATGCCTTTATCATTATTATCGTAAATATTTTAAAGCTCTTCTTTCAGCTGGTTACATTAAATTCCGTTGAAGATCAAGTTCGCCCGATTTCTCGCCGCAACACCATAAAACGATAAAACATTTATGACTGTATTTATTATTATTATTATTTATTATGGTTCTTAACCAGTGAAGTATCGTGTATTTGTGTAAAATTTTTGATGAATTATTTTTCGAGAACTAAAGAACGCAATATGTTTTTACCAGTTTAACTACAATCTATGATTTCTATTCTTGTACGAATTATTATTTGACGGTCTAAGAATCACCCTGTGTGCGTAAATTATAGAATATGCAATTTGCATAAATTCCGTTCTCTATTTATGAGGTTAAAAAACTAACAAAAAAAAGAAAAATATTTTGTGTATTTTCAAATTATAGTTGTTTACCACTTCCAATTTGGGTTTCATATGACTGGACAATTTCACCTTACTTTGAATTAACTTACGCCATTCAATTACTTGTAGTATCATCAATATTTGCAACAGTGGTTCCTACAGAACTGTTTTTCATATGTGTTATTCTGCTTACTACAAAACAGTTCGAGTTATTAGGTAAGATACATGTTGCTATATTTTCATCAGCTAAGTTACTCTAAATAAACCCAAAACACACTCAATTTTCAGCAAAACGCTATTCTTAATTGATTTTCAATCAAATAATTTAGTAATGAATTATCTCAAATGGACACTGAAAATGGCACTAACGTTCAACGTTTCACTATCGCTTGATAGCTTCGTCACTCCTGACGAAACGTTGAGCATTAGTGCCATTTGCAGTGTCCGTTTGAGATAATTCGTTACACAAATTCACCGAACAAGAATCTACCTTAATTTCAAATATTTTAGGTTGGGAAATTAAGAATTTGTTTTACTCCACTTTAATAAAGAACAATGTACCAAGAGAAACCGTGCTGGTGTTTAGGAACCACGTTAACCGTAATGGACAAACAAGCTGCAGGTTCCTAATTATTTGAACGTACTCCTAACATTAACACAATCTCAAATTCTATTCCAGAAACTTGAAGAACAAAATTAGTCTTGCTAAGGTACGTGAAATAATGCAAAGAAAAAAATTTCAAGAGGACCTGCTGAAGAACCTCAATCAGTTAATCAAATTTCATCAGGCATTGCTGTCAGTTTCCGCGGACGTGAACGATTTCTTTTCCCCAATTATGTTCATATTTGTTCCGACTATAATAATTACTTTAATTCCTCTGAGTGTGATCATTATGACGGTAAGTATTTTTTTTTGTTCTAGATTTTAAATATTTGAGTTTTTTTTTTGCAGACCAAAGATTTTCAAGTACTTCTGCCTTTTATCCCCATAGGTATCTACGTGTATTTTCAGACATTCTTATCATGTTATTTTGGCCATTTCTATACATCAAAGGCGAGTAATTTACTTGGATGATGCCGTGAAAAAAGTTATTTTTAAAAGAATGTTGCAGTATGAACAACTGCAAAAGGATTTATACGAGTTCCCTTGGTACTACTGCTCTGCAAAATATAAAAGAAACATGTTGTTTTTCCTGCATAAACTTTCCATGCCAGTTACACTTAGAGTTGGAAAATTCCGTTGCCTGAATCTCAGTTTATTTTTATGGGTTAGTATGTCTTATCATTGATACGTAAGATAATTATATTATTGCTTTACAGGCAGTGAAAACGGTACTGTCTTATTGTATGATTGTTTACCAATTAATCCAACATGTTTAAAAATACTAATTAGTGCTTTTATATTCTGTATTTTCCACTTACCATTATTCAACAAGTTAAAATATATTTGTTGAATTCTTGGCTTCCGGTTGGAACCGCGTGTCTCGGATTTCTTCACTGCCGACGTTTCGTTCTTCTGCAACGAAGAACGAAACGTCGGCAGTGAAGAAATCCGAGACACGCGGTTCCAACCGGAAGCCAAGAATTCAACAATGGACGACGGCCGCGGAAGCCTTCAAGTTAAATTAAAATATATTTATTAATTGAAAATAAGACTAATTCTATCATAGGATGTAATAGAATGTAACCCTTCTGTGGTAGAGTGAAATATAGACATAATAAATATTAACTTTATAAAACGACGATACTGTTTCAGTTGACGTTTACAGCAAACTGCGTGACACTTGAAAGGTTATATACATGTAAGATGCCCACCACAATAAGAGGTCTTGTACTTTTTATCTTACCCTCGTATGTGCATATGCGCAAAAGATACTTCACAGTCACTAATTAAACATTTAATTTATTTTAAATAATGAAAATCATATTCCACAATAAATTTCACGTAACAAAATTAATTCATTGGTTTATTAAATTTTAATGTTACGTTTATTTTTGGTAAGTAAAAAGTAACTTCCTAAACTTGCCACATAAATAAATTGCTCAATTTACAAACAATTTTCGGCAAACTAATCTACTTAATTATTGATTTGCCATAATCGATTGATCCAAAGTAGTCTTTAGAAAACGTCTACATGGATTCAATAACGTATCTGCGCTACAACGTTTTATTATTGAAAATAGGGGGGCAATTTTCTTTAGGCCGTTCAAAAACATGGTATACTTTTTGGAAACTCTTTATTCAGTTATTCGCCGTATTGTTTGCCCTTTCTTTAACGGCTAATATCTGCGAAAAGGGGGCCCTAGCACTTAACTCAGTTGCTTTGGATTACGTTTATATAGGTATGTAATTACAAATTGTAACGTACATACTTAATTTATTAATTCTAGGCGCTCTTTCGTGGGGTTTATTAAAAGCGTTTTACTACAACACACACAAGGACCAATGTAGGAATATTATTTTGAAAGTAAACAGTTTGTTTAAGTACAAAACAAGTACTTCTTTGGAAGAAATATGTATGAAGAAACGTTTAACTATTATAAATACAATAACTTTTGGTTGGATGTGTTTCACAACGCTACTTGCAATAGCCGTGAACATTTTTCCACTTTTCTCAAAGAATCGGTACATTTGCTTTAAAATACAATTAATTTAAATTAATTTATTTGCGATTTCAGAATTTTACCGTTGCCCATTTGGATACCGTTTGACTGGACGGTTTCGCCGTATTTTGAGTTAACTGTCTTTATGCACTTGCTTTTTATAGGTTCTTTATTCATGCTACTCATTCCTACTGAAATATACTTTGCATGTATTATCCTGTTAACAACGGAACAGTTTAAGTTACTGGGTAAGAATTGAATGAAAAGCAATCCAGCGAGAATCAATCAAAAATCTCTAATGAAGAAAATATTTTAGGTTGGGAAATTAGAAATCTCTTTTATACCACTTTAATTCAAAGTGGAATACCAGGAGAAACAGTTTTGATATTTAAAGAACTCATAAGTTGTGATGGACGCATAAATTACGGGTAAGTATTTTTTTTGCGAATATAATTGAATAACCGATTACCTTAACGATAATTCAAGGCAAAAACTAAAAACTATTTAAGATTGTCATAAAAATATATTCTAAAGCCCAACCTAAGCTTACCCTATTGCCCATCTTAGGCTACAAATAAATTAACCATAAAAAATTCTAGAAACTTCAACTCAAAAATTTCATTACATCAGAACAACGAGCTTTTCTGCATCTTACTTTTTAATAATAAAGTGCGCTCTAAATATTCTGAGTCCACCTCTTGCCCTTCAAAGTTAAAATCATAATTACGTTCCTGCTTCAATTAGATACATACATCTGAATTCTACTATTTTCATACACATGCAATTTGTATTTTAGGTTTCCCAAAAATAAAATTAACCTTGATCGAGTGTATGGTGTAATCGACTCAAACGAATTTCAAACTCAAATGGTTAGGAATACCAACAAATTAATTACTTTCCATCAGTCTCTGCTCGTGTTTTGCACGGAAATGGAAAATTTCTTCTCGCAGCCATTGCTGATATTCGTTCCG
The DNA here is from genome assembly GCA_039766575.1 of Serrognathus titanus. Lineage (NCBI taxonomy): Eukaryota > Metazoa > Arthropoda > Insecta > Coleoptera > Lucanidae > Serrognathus > Serrognathus titanus. Next base: position 7,831,031 of record CM077911.1, read on the forward strand.
CTCGTAGTCATCATTTTAATTACCTTAAATTTATCCATCATGACAGTAAGTGTAATGAATATAACAAACACCCCCGTCTACGCGTTTATTACAATCCACTTTGCCAATCCATTGCATGCCTATTTACTTTTTCATTGTAGATCAGAGACTTGACGCTGTATATCTCTTACTTTCCCGTATGTGCGTACATGTATTTTGAAATATTTATTTCCTGTTTCCTGGGAAATATCTACAGGACTGAGGTGAGAGCTTGAAAATTAATTCTCCAAGTTATGGATTTAATTGTTGTAGTATGAAAGGTTGCAAATTGATTTATACGATTTGCCTTGGTACGAGTGCAGCAGAAAATACAAGACAAATATGAAAATTTTTCTTCAGAAACTTTCCAGTCCAGTTTCTCTTAGAATTGGAAAATTTTCCAACCTGAATCTCGATTTATTTTTGTGGGTAGGTATTATTTACATTTAATGTAACTATGAGATAATTGATTATTGAAATCGTTAATAATTTTTTTTCTTTGTTTTAAGGCAATGAAAACTATAACTTCATATTGCATTATAGTTTATCAACTGACTCAACGAAATTAGACACACGAAAAATGTATTATGTGACCTTATTAGTTTTCTTATATATAATTATTAAGTATTAGATTAGGAACTCTTCAAGCTAAAAATAATATACAGGACGTGTAACGACTCTATAGTCAGAGACTTCACGACACGTGAACTTTCGCCGACGACGTTGCTACATTTATATCATGTTAATATCGATCTTAGTCATTGAGCTGAACGTAATAAACGTAACTTAGCAAATCATGGACCAGTGTGGCCAACCGTTGTGACCTAGACGCTAACCAAAATAGAGCTAGGTTTGTGTGGTTCAAGGCTAAATACGATTTAGTCAATTCATCATTAGAAACAAAATTTTGTATAATTATTTATTAACAAATACGTGAACTTTATAAACGAAAATACCTTCTTCAAAAATATTAATAAGAAATAAATCGCTTTCAGTATGGAATGTGTAAATGTTAGGCTTTAGAAAAGTAATTAAATGGTCCAAAAAAGTGCTTTGAGAGCTAAATTAGCTCTTGAAGGCTATTTTACAATTTGAAGAACTAAATTTTACAGAAATCTAGCCTGAGAAAGCCAAGTTGGCATCACTGAGCGTGAGTGCGAACTCCGGACTGCGGTACATCTCTCTCCGGGTAAACGAACCTCAACAACAATGTGACTATAGACGCGTGATACTTTCTGTATAGGATTTTCTTATACTGTGAAAATTTTTTAACGTTGAACATACGTTTTCCGCCGAAAAAAAAACAGAAAACTTAAAAAAATTTTAAACTTAAACTGTTCTACTAAATAGAATAAAATGGGGATTAAAGCCAAGAAGAGCGATAGCTGAGCTATTCAATATCAGTAACAGTACAGAGTAAGACTAAGAGAGTAGTTTATATGAAAATATTAATTTTGGAAATTAATGATGAAGAGAAGATCCTTTCTGAAGTTTTAAAAGGTAAATTTAGTTTTGATTTACAAGACCAATATTTTATTTAAATTGTATTAAGTCTAAAATACACAGTCTCAAATTTTTAAATTCGTGTCACTAGATTTTCGACACTGTACCAGTTTTTTTCGGCGACAACCGAACATAATGTATATACGAGGGGAGTTTTCTTGTGTTGTCTACTTAGCTATTAAAACAGTATGCTATCGGGACAATTTTCTTATGTCAAGTTTCTGTGACATTTTATAGTGTCATCTTGAAGTTTAGTTCCAATCGCTTATCAATTGCCACTTTTATGTCAATTTAAAGTGAACATGAGTGATTTGAAACTAGAACACAGGAGCGTCACAAAATTTCTATCGAAAGAAGGCAATGACCCGAAGAATATTCATGAGAGAATGGTAGCTGTGTATGGAGAAAATAAGCCATCCTATTTTCAAGACAAATATTGACACAAGCAGTTCAGGGCAAGGAATCCATTTGAAAGCATGAACTGAAAAAATCACCAACAAAGTTGAAGATCTGGAGTAAAACTTTAAATTTAAAATTCTAGTCGGTTTTGATTGCAGTGGATTCCTCGAGCATCCTCTGTTGTTTCTGCCCTATTTGGGCGTCGTCAGCAGAAGCGTAACCGACCTGTCTTAGTTATTCGCAAAAGCGATGGAATTTGTCAATCCTAATACAATATTAAGACAAAAAGCGATCGCGGGATAACGCGGTCTAAACTTTTCATTACTATTACATCGCATTTGCGAATAACTAGAATTCTCGAGCTACGCTTCTGCTGACGAGGCCTCAAATAGGGCCGAAACAGCTGTAACGAGAATGCTTGAGGAATCCACTGCAATCAAAACCGACTTGCAACAAAATTTTTACTATTGTAGTAAAGATATATATGTTCTACACGAAAAAAGTCTCACTATATAAGGTTATGATTGTATATACTACAAAAGCAATAAAAGGTTTATTAATAATGGTGTTTTATTATCTTTAATATTTATTTTAGAATTCCTTTCGCACTTCACATCAACTTACTACAACGTGATCAATAAATACTGTCTGAAAAAAAAACTTTCCAAGAAGGATTATATCAACATTTAAGCCTGCATTACGACAATTAACCTGAAAGTCTGGGAAATTTAGTGAATTTGGTTGCCTTCACTTTTTGTTAATTGGCATTCGCTGGCGCTATTTTTTATGTTAGTTTGTTTACTTCATTGTCATACAAAGTTATTTTCAACAAATCAACTGCTTTGCATCAATAACATATTTCATAATTTAAAATAATGCAGTCCTCTTTTATTATTATTAGAAGGTGGCATATTGTAGTAGGTATCTATAAATTAAAGTAGCGGCACGGGCAAACATTATTGATCGCATTATACTTTATTGACATAATGTCGAAATTAAAACAGTTAAAACAGAGAAAATAACCCTTTCAAAGAATATTTGTTGCGGAAGCTGAAGTACAACCCCAGAATACAGTCAACAAACTCAATTATGTACTGTTACAAACCCATTTTTTTAATTGTCACGACATCTAGCCCCAACTGTTCGACACAAGCCCCAGATTATGTTAGAATTGTATTAGAACATTCTTCCATATTAGCCTTTAAAGAGAGTAACCTCTATAAAAACAGGACCGGGCACAAGATTTAAATGTTTTCCAACCGAATTTACACTTTTTAGCGATTCCTAAAATAATAAACTAATGCAGTGTTAATGGATTAAGCGACTGTGGACATTGAAATTAAATAAACAATTATTTACCTTAAATTCATAACAGCATGTATCAATAAAGAAGGTCACCTGTTGTGTAGTTTTTAACATAAATTTCTTAATATCACAAACTTATACAATTAGTACGTCCTGAATTTGTTCACGTTAGGCATTAGAAAGTTTAGCCAAACTTTCATATTCGAGTAAGTTTACTCGAGTAAATTCCTGAAAAAAAAACTATATTGTTTCTTGAATACAAGTAATTATTACACTGCAAACACACACTTTTATTTTTTAAACAATTTGCGTATTTACATATAGGGTGGGTTGCACAAAAGATTTACGCCAGGATTAAATTAAAGCCTAAGTTAGAATGTGACATCCATTATGAAGTTTAGCAAATGCTTAAATTTAATCCTGGCTTAAATTTTTTGTGCAACCCAGTCACAAAGTATTTAGTATTACGTGGTCTACCATAGTAAGTACATATAAACAAAACTGTATTATAATATTCATCCATTTAGGTCCGTTATGTTATCTGGAACATCTTGTATACTTAATACACAACTGATAACTTCATAGAATTTTTATCGGGCCTATTTATCAAGCAGTGGAAGCAACTGTATTATAAAAAAGAGCAAAGATTCAAAACTATTTAATCCTTGGCCTTCGTATGTTACACGATCCTTAAATTATCAGAATGTCCTAACTCTTCTAATTACTAAAATTTAAAAAAATGTTTGAAGTTTTTCTAGGAGCTTTAATGAAAATACAAAAATATATTTGAAATATGTTTCAAAATCACATACTTCATTATTCAAACACAAAACAATCTTGTACATTCTTTATAATGAATAATACATGAATAATAATCAAATAACTCTGATTTATTCCTGGAAGAAAGTTAAAATTGCATTTTGTTGCATAAATTATTAAATGCACATATAAATATACAATTATCATTGATTATTTATTAGATAAATGACGTTCATTTCAATTTTTTTTCCACTTACATGTATGTACGTACGTAGGAGAAGGTTACGAAACACTTTAGCATCATGACTTTTGTGTCTTACTTGCATTATAATATCATGTTGTTGCAAATGGGAGGACAAATTTCATTAGACAAATCAAGAAATACTCTATGGAAGAAGATACTGCATAGTTTTTATAAATTTTTTATTAATTTAGTTTTAATTTTTTATGTCATGTCTTTGGCCGCTGATATTTACGAAAAAGGCGTTTTTGAATTTGATGTAGTTGCTCTCGATTATGTATATGTTGGTAAGTTGTTTATTATTTCTAGAACATATGAACTGAACTTAATTTTAGGTGCTGTTTTGTGGAATTTAACGAAAAATTTGTATTATAATATGAGCAAGCAGGAATGCAAGAATATTATACAAAAAATGAACGAGGTGTTCAGATACACCACAAACACTTGCATAGAAGAAATGTGCATGGAAAAACGTCTAAAAGTTACAAGTAAATTGACTTTAGGTTGGATAATTTCTACAATTGTGATTTTGGTATTCGGTAGCTTGCTGCTACTGTTTTCGAACATTAGGTACAGAAAGGATTCTAAATGAATTAAATTTAATCGCGTTTTCGAATAATTATAGAATTCTACCTCTTCCAATTTGGGTTCCGTATGATTGGACAATTTCACCGTATTATGAATTGACTTTTGTCATTGAATTATTTGTAATGGGATCCTTGTATATGTTGATGATACCGACGGAAATATTTCTTGTTAGTGTTATTTTGGTAACCACTGAACAATTTAAGTTATTAGGTAAGGGAATAGTTGAAATACTGCATAAAATAAAAGACGAACCTCACTACTAAATTCGACCTTGATTGCTTCCGATTGTACAAATCACAAATTTCTTTTCGTATCAGACCAATAAACACTGTCAATTAATACCTACAATACATGCATAATTCGTCAAGAAAGTCGTAAGCAATCATCAGTCTGGGAAAAAAAATTTACTGGATTCCCAGTCACTGCTTTGACTACCAAAAATATTGTTTAAAAAATTCGTTTACATAAAACTTTAATTCTTACGACCATTGGTTTAAAAATCTAGGATGTAATTGGGTGCATGAAACACGACCCACAAGATAATGGGGCCGTAAAATATTAGGGAAGACACCGGGTACCAGAGTACTACCCGTATAAATGTTACCCGGGTATCATTTTTATCCAAGTAGCCGTTATTACCCGGGCAGAAATGAGAAATTAAGGAAGACATCGGGTACCCGGGTGTGAGTACCACCCGCATAATTATTACCCACAAATCATTCTTTCCTCGGATACCCCTTATTACCCGTGTAATTTGTCAGCGTAGAATTTCGGGAAAACATATTTATCTGGTATTACACGGTAAAAACTTGATTATTTTTAACATTAACATTAATTTAAAGTTAAACTTAAGTTAAAATATCTAAATTATACCCAGAACTTACACGGGTACTCGGACGTATACAGGTTCTCGACCTTATAAACATACCCGAATTTATACAGGTACTCGGGTAATACTTGTAATTACTGACACTACCGTCTTACCAGTATAGGTACCTACTTACATCGGTTACGATAAAAATCACTTCGTTAATTAAATATGTAAAATTTGGAAAATTATTTGAAGTAATTGCTAATGTAACGGAAAAAATTAATGTGAGGAATTAGATAATAAAAATAGGAACAGAAAGCAAGCATGTGTTGACATCTGCAAAAAGGAAATTGAAAAATAGTAGTGGATGTAAACGACATATTAATTCGATAACGATATACAAAAGAGAACTAGAATAAATAACTCTAGTATTTTAAGAATAAATAAATAAGGAGATCTCAACACGAAAATAAACTAGGAGTTGTTCAAAAAACAAAAGACTAACAGAAACACAAAAGAAGGCACGTAATACAAGAATTAATTTTATACGAAGAAATAAAAGAGAATTGAAATAGCCAACAACTAAATACAGAATTAGAAGAATAGAGGCGAGAAAAAGATCGAGAGTGATTGAAAATCAAAAGGCTTTAATGACCTTTGCTATGAGTGAACAAAAATAAAATTATAAGTACACGAAACAGACACGAAAAATTAATTCCACGGAAAAAATAACAAAAGAGAAACTGAAACAAAGCAACAAAATTTAAGGTTTGTCCCTACATTTTCTGTTCAGTTCTGAATCAGTTCGGAAATTAACTGCTCATGGGATTTCGCTAAACGGTGTTCCAACAATGCGTTTCTCGTATTACCAGAAAAAGAGAATTTATAGTTTCAACAATCTAGAATTTAAAACATAGTTCTATGGAAAAACAGAAAAACAAAAAAAACGACGATTTTATTCGGTAGGAATTAAAAAAAAACTACCAAAAAGCATAATTCGTTAAGAAAAAATCAAATGAATATGAACTGTTGTTCGGCGGAGAAATAAAAAAAATCTAAAGATTTTTAATTACCTCGTTTAAGTTGTTTGCTGTGGTCATTTTTACTGTTAACACTTCGTCAAATTGTCTTTCTGCCAGTCCTTCATTTTCAGAAGTTCTCATTATATCGACGTTTGCACGACAAAAAGACGTAAGCGCCAAAAATCCGAAAATGAAATTTTTATGTTAAATGAATCATATAGACGAAATTAGAGGATCACCGCTTCTTTTAAGGTTAAAAAATACTGGAATTAATATTCAAGATTGTGAAAATGATAAAAAAAATGGTGAATGGCGCTTACGCCCTCTTGTAGTGCAACCATCAATATGCCTTGTTTCAATGTTCTTCTTTTTAATTTTTATTTTGTTTCTAGTCGTCGATTTTTTTCTTTTTTAATAACAAATGCTTATCTTTTACTTCCTGTTGGTTTTTAATTTCCTGACAATCCGTTGAAAAATCATCGATCTTCTTCTGTTTGGATCACCATATTTCCTTGTTGCTTGTTTCGCATTTCTTATGTTTGTTTTTCGCAATGCATTGACTATTTTTATAGTTTATTTTGTTTCTACGTCAGTATATCATCAAATCGTCGAACTTCTTTTGTTTCGCTTCCTCTTTCTTTCTTTTTTGTCGAGTTTTTTTGTTTCTCGTAATTCATTGACAATTTTCATAGTTTTTTCTTTCTCCACGTCAATTTTGTATCATCTAATCATCGGTCTTGTCTTGTTTGGATAGTCTTAGTTCCAAGTCCATTGTTTTTGCAGAATTATTTTTTCGCATTTCATTGACTGTTTTCATGGTTTCTTCTTCTGCTTCCACGTCAGTCTTCTATGATCGTCGTTCTTCTTTTGTTTGTATCATCTTATTTCCATGTCGTTTTGTTTCGTTGTTCTTTTGTTTTCTATTGTCGAATTATTTTTTGCAATTAACTAACTATTTTCATAACTTCATCTTTTGCTTCCACGTCAGTCTTGTATCATCTAATCGTCAATCTTCTTTTGTTTGAAGCACTTTATTTGTTTCGGTTTCGTTTTGTTTCTTTTTTATCGAATTATATTATTTTTTCGTAATTCATTGACAATTATGATCTAATCGTCGTTCTTGTCTTGTTTGGATCACCTTATTTCCTGTTGTTTGTTTCGCTTTTCTTTTGTTTCTTTTTGTCGAATTATTCTTTCCTAATTCTTTGACTATTTTCATGGTTTTTTCTTTTGCTTCCACGTTCGTTTTGTATGGTCTAATCGTCGTTCTTCTTTTGTTTGGATGCCCTTATTTTCATGTTGTTTGTTTTGCTTTTCTGTTGCTTTGTCGAATTATTTTTTCGAAATTCCTTGACAATTTTCATAGTTTCTTCTTTTGCTTCTACGTCAGTCTTGCATGTCCTGATCGTCGATCTTCTTTTGTTTGGATCGCCTTATTTCCATGTCGTTTTTGTTTCGTTTTTTTTTTTGGTCCTCTTTTCGAATTATTTTTTCGTAATTCATTGATTATTTCATAGTTTTTTCTTTTGCTTCCACGTCTATCTTGCATCATCTGATCATCGATCTTTGTTTCCAAGTAATTTTTTTGTTTCTTTTAGTAGATTATTTGTCCGTAAGTCGTGCGACTATTTTGATAGTTTCTTTTCTTGCTTTCTTGTCAGTCTTATAATATTTTAAATTATATCTTACTTATACTCACACTCTTTATTCATTTTATACTTTTAGCCATTACATAATGGATATATGTCAAGTATGTAACTATAAAGTACAACAAGGAACGTAAGATATAATCTTCTTTTATTTGGATATTCATTTCGTTTTTCTTCTACTTTCTTTATCAAATAACTTTTTCATATTTCGTTGATTATTTTCATACATCCTTCTTCTTCATCTTTTTCATCGTATTTCATTCATTTGATCTTTGATTCATTTTATTTTTTAATATTCCACTGAAATATCGTCATTTTTCTTTTGTTTTTCGTTCATCTTGTTCCTACCGGGGAATACATTTTCGCAATTTCGATTTCATTCAAAAAAATCCCATCTATCCAAGGGCCCATTGCCCATCCATTCACTTCTTGCCAACAACATACAAAAATGAACTATTAATTAGTAATGGTTCATTATTAATGAAGCAGAAAATTAGAAATAAAAACTCTTCTATTAAAACGAGGCACGAGAAATAAATCGAAAAGATTAAATTAGGTACACAATTCGAAGAAAATAAATCTTTTACGATTTTGGTGAATGATACTGAAAAGTGAAATTATTTATAAGTTGAATATTAAATTCAAATTTAAATACGTTTAAAAAACGTATTAGAAAAGATCGGGCAATATATACTTTGAACTACTTGTATTCTATGTACTTATTGATTTATAACAAATTCAAAGTGTATGTGAATTTGGAAACTCTTGACAAAGAGTCTCACTTTAAAGAGAAAAGTTTTAGGTTGGGAAATTAGGCACGTATTTTACACTACTTTATTACAAAATGAAATACCAAGAGAAACGGTGATGTTATTGAAGGAATTTGCGAGATATGACGAAGGAACAAATTACAGGTTAGTGCATGCAAGTATTCTTTAACTACAAAAATCTGCCTCATACTTTCTTTTATTAAGTAACTAATTTGCGATCACTATGAAAATTCAAAAGTCGTTTCAAAAATCTATGCACCATTATTTTGATACTAATTATCGCAAAGTATGTCGACTACATCTAAGATATTCAATAAAAACAACATCAAACAATCGTAGTTAACACCTCTTACATAAGTTTTGGGAAAAATATAGTAAACATAACATAACAATCACCAATAAATCTTAGACTTTAACACCTGGTTGCTACATTGTTGCTAGGGTGCCTTTGTCTTCAATAAGACGTAATTTTTGTCTTACATTTCGCATCAGGGTTTGGACGCTTTCTAAGTCTACTTCTCTAATTTTTTGAAGAATTCTTTGCCGCAATTGTTGTTCATTTTGGGCTTCCCAACCATTATTATACACCTTTCTTGCCAACAGGGCTCAAAAATTTTCAATTGGTTTTGCCTGAGGGACATTTGGAGGGTCATTATTTCTAGGGACATATAGCACATGGTGGGCTTCTAATCAATTTAGCGTATCTCTGGCATAATGCGATGTTGCAAGGTCAGGCAAAAACATGTAATCGTCATTAGCATGATGCTGATTAATAAAAATAATCAATTTTGATAGGCAATTTCGGATGTGTACTTCAGCACTTCACTGCCTGGCCTCTTACATGGCCTACATAGGGCCCATAGATCTTTCATCTATGATAGGGCCTAGATATGCCCGCCTCAGAAATGACGCACCACACCAAAATTTTGTGAGAAAATTTTGCTTTCTTTTTGTATCTTACGTTAATGGGAGTGTCTTCAATATTATCCGTATAGAAACCTGCATTTCCAGGAAGTTTTGCATGGTCAAAGGTAAAATATTTCTCGTCGTCCATGATTGTGATCCGGTTGTGGGCGAAATGACGACGTCTCAAAGCTCGGCAACAACCAGGGATTCTGGCCAATTGTGCGGGAGTATACTTGGGGCATTTCTTAAGTTTTCTGTATTTTAGGCCTCTTCTTGCAATGTAACGAGAAATTATAGCATTTGAAACGCGGAAACGATGGGAAAGCTGTTTACTTGAACTTCAGTTAACGCACGTGGACGGCCTGTTTTTGGTAGGTTTATACATGGAATTCCCTCTTCGCATTCCCGAATTGTCCGATATATGGTACTTTTTGAAATATATTTATTTTGAAATAATTTTTTTTCCGAGAAACAAATTTACTATATCTCGTCTAGGCAGCTGTCCAACCAGGTTGGAGATGGACTTTTGTAAATCTAACTTATACGCCATTTCGCAAATGACTAACGAAAATGTGAAATGTTAAACAAATTGACTAGATGTGTTAGTTTTACTATATCACAGAGAGCATTTAAAATTTTTCCCAAAACTTATGTAACAGGTGTTATTATTACTATGAAGCAGAGCAGCAAGCACAGCAACGACATCACCAAAAACCATGAACACTTGATGGTAATAACTTGTATTAGTGAAGTTAAAAAATCCCCGAAACCTCTATGTTGAGCAAATACGGACGAAAGCCAGAAGATCAATCTTCAATAGAAAATATCTATTTTTTTTAGAGATTTCGACTGTCACAGAATATATGCCGTAATCGAATCAAACAAATTTCACGAAATTATGATGAAAAACATCAATCAACAAATTAAATTTCATCAGTCGTTGATATCATTTTGTGCGGATTTGGAGGATTTCTTTTCACCAACAATGCTGATGTTTATTCCAACAGTAATGATGATCTTGATTTCCTTAAGCGTTCTAATAATGACTGTGAGTAAAATTCATCACTCATTTTCAATGAAACTTGTATTTATTTTTTATTACAATTCATTTTATTTTTAAGAAACAAATGTAAATATTCTTTACAGACCAGAAATTTGGAAGTACTAGTCTCTTATTTACCAGTATGCTTATACTTGTACCTGCAATTATTCCTCTTATGTTTCTTGGGAAACCTCTATACAACTGAGGTGAGCGTCAAGGGAAAAAGTGTAAACAATTTGAAAGTATATACTTTTGCAGTATGACCAATTACAAACAGAATTATATGAATTACCCTGGTACTATTGTAACACCAAGTGTCAAAAAAACATCAGATTTTTCCTTCACAAACTCAGCTTGCCAGTCGCTCTTAAAGTTGGAAAATTCTCCAACGTGAATCTGGAACTATTTGTGTGGGTGAGTGTACATTTCAATTGTAAAATGAACAAGGAATACCACGCGATCAAAAATAAAATCGTTCAGAGTAGACACTATTTCTGAAATGAATTTCAGCAATGAACGTTTTATTTTCCAAGTTGAACATTTTAAAATGCCACTGCTATTAAATTCAACAGACAGTATATTACCTTTTTTTTTTCTATTTTCATGGTTTACTCTGCATCATTTTATTTCCGATCGCGCGGTACTTTTTGCACATTACTTCGTACAATAAAAAATCTAGTACCGCTACTGAAGTTAAAAAGTTGTAAATCGCAATGTCATGAAAGTATTGCTTTATTACTTAAATGGAATAAATGTCACTAGTTTGAAAAAGAAACCATTTACAAATTAAAATGAGTTCGGAAAAGCATACTCTTCGTAACGGTAATAGAAGAAAATTATTATATTTAATTTAATTGCATTATTTTTGCAGGCCGTACAAACTGTAATCTCTTACTGCATGGTGGTTTATCAATTAACACAACCTATTTAAAAAATACTCTTTTAATTAGCACTTGCCATATTCGCAACCAAAAAAAGCATTTTTTTTTCAATCGATCAAGCTTGGCATGAAATGATGCAAAATTGTATCAGTTATATCGTTAAAACTTGAAAAAAAGTTTATGTAGGATAGAAATAGCTCTGTTGTAAGCTAAGTTAAGCCACGCCTGCTTTGAATTACTTTCTGTCTTATCACATAATACTCAAAGGATTTAAGTGTGCTCCAAAAACGCGCATTCGTTTTCAACTCAAAATGAAACATACGATATATCTATTTATAATTAATTCCAATAAATGCGTAAAATAGTAATCTTCTTTCTTTTTAATTTGATGAGGAAAAGAGGAAACATAAAAGCGCTAAATATTTTATAATATTTTTCTGTTATTTACTATCAGTCTTCAGCCTCTTGAGTTGATTTGGCTTGATCTAATATCTAGGGGTATAAATAACAAAATAATTGATAAAACGACAGTGCAGTTACTTTTCATAGGTTTTAATCTCACAAAACTTGCTGGGGAATGTGTAAAAGTAGTACCTACTTAAAACAAATAAATAAATAAAATATATTTTTAATTTGTTCAAATAAACTTAAAAATACAGAACGTACAAAGTGAGAATGCATAATCACGATTTGTTACAGTTAAATCCGAAAACAATAATTTTAACCACTAAATACAGTTGCTTAAAAATTAAAGGAAATTTTAATTTAAACACAAATACATAATGTAATTTGATCCACGTGAAGTCTAAGCTTTTGTTCACTTTCAGATTTAATCTACAACACAAAATGTATATTTATAATTTCTTTTTTTTTACAAAAATGATTGCTATTTACAGTTTGTTTTCAGAAAACTTACTGAGGAATGTTACATTTAAATAATAACTAAATACTATCATTCTTTAGTTCCTTTAAGTCACACGATTTTTATTCATTTACATTATTTTAAAATAAGCTTTAATTACGCGTTTTCCAGTTTCAGCTGTTGTTTGCGATGGTGGTACATGTGAACCCTAAGGCAACTTTTGTTCCTCATTGTTTTCCCGCAAACTATACAATCTAAATTGGTCTCACTGGTGTCGTGTTTATCTCGGATGTGAATTTTAAGGTTGTAACGATTGACAAATTTCCTGTAGCAGTACGGACAGTATACGTGCGACTTGGCTTCCATCGCGAACGCGAGAATATCTGAAAAAAATATAGCCTAATATAAAGATAATGAAAATGTATTATCATATTACCTTAGCTTTTAATTTGAAGTATTTACAGAGTTAACCACATCACCAGTAGTAAATTAAAGAACTTTAAGACTGCACATCGTGTTAGTAAGAACAACAAAAAAAGGAAAAAATACAAATCGTGTTTACAAGTATTGCAGATTAATTAACTGCAGTCTTACAGTTTATCCCCCAAATAAATCTAAAGTATACATCAAAGAATTATATACAAAGAGGTGGAGGTGAAATTTTTAGATGAAACAAAAATTTTAACAAAAATAAAATTTATTCGTAATAGTAGGTAACAATAAAATAAAATTTGCATAAATTTAAAGACAATTTTCTTTTGAATAGTAAATCAGGGAACGTACAATCCATTTGGTAAGCTGCAACATATGATTTAATTAAAAAAAAAATGTGGGAGTTTATTTTATTTACTAAATCAACTGATTTTTACATCAATTTTTATTATTTTAAATCAACTTTCAAGAAACGCAAATAGTAAGGTTCAATCTAATTCAGTTGATTTAGTTCTGCTTGTGGTGATCTTACCGTTTGTGCACCTTGTGTCGATGTGCGTACAAAGAATTACGATTTTTTGACAACTTCCCGCATAAATTACACACAAAAGGACCCTTATCATTACCATGCAAATTAGCAACATGTTTTCTCAAGCTATCGTCCAATTTAAACGTTTTTGGACAGTGAGGGCAAGAAAGTGTTTTGCCGTCTGAAACAAAGACCGTGAGGTAACTTCAAAAAAATACTACGATACCAATAATTGATTATGTTTATTGATGTTTTCAACTAATACAATAAAAGCTATGTAAGGCACTTGCGAGAAATTTAATATAAATTATAAAAAGTAGTTATATAATAACAATACCATCGTGACACAATAATACTAACTTTCCTGACCATTACTTTAAACGTATTTAAAAAAAAAAAACAAACTAAATAATATTGTCATTTACAGCATATATTTAAAATGACTAGTTCTAACGAATATTTTAACAAAAATTACAGTAACTTTGTAAACGAAATTTATTAACAACAATCATGAAATTCCAATTCATTTTTTCTTGTCATGGAATAACCAATTTAAATCCAAACATTTGGAAACAAAATTACCCAACTTGAACACTATGAATATTTACATAAACGTCTGAGTAAAATTACTCAAAAAAAATTAAGTATCAGATCAAACAAAACTTTTAAAAAACAGTATAGAAAAAATAATAAAAATAAAAAATAAATTTCTCCTTTATTCTGAATTTTAAGTTATCGTGCATATCTACAACCTGCGTTCAAATAAGTGCCATAATTTCCCTCCTTTTTTTAATTTACTTTTAATGCTTAATTGTGCTATTAAAGTTGAAATTCCATATTGAACATTTGTACTAATTACTCGAAAACAATAATACCGTTATTAGGTATAGTATAATTAAGTAGAGAAATATTTGTTAAAAGTATTTCGAAGGAAAAAATTTAAGGTTTCTTGAAATACACAACAAAGCACGAGCCCCTTGTTAAATAACACAAAAACTAGATTTTACACGAGTGTAAAATTTAAAAGCAAATAATAAAAAAATTCCAACATATGCAGGATAACCTAAATACACGAAAAAAAAATAATTTTAACATTTTCCTTATTGGAAATGATCTATATGGAAGGATATGTACAAACTTGTTTACGTCTACTATAGGGACTAAAAAAAAATGCAATATACTGAACTGTGGTATACTATTAGAGTCAAATAATAGTGGTCAGGTAAATACGTAACTAAACAATTGCAAAATTCTTAGGTAATCTAATAATATTTGCTTAAACATAATGCCCAAAGCACACAACTTCTTTTTTTTTATTTAACGTGTTCAGAAAATTTTCAAGCATTTATTTGAATTTTCTGAACTCTGGCAGGTACGTCTTGAACTTTATGGTAGTGGAACTTGGCAATATGCTTACGCAAACTTTCAGAATTCTTATACAGCTGAGAGCAAATTATACAAGCGAACGGACCGGCGTCTTCACCGTGGATGTTTTTTTCGTGAGTTCTCAGGTGATCTCTCCTTGAAAAGCCTTTTGTACACTTTTCACATTTGAACAGATGAGTCTTGCCGTACTTTGCTTCGGCTTTTCCTAAATACAATCGAAAATTAATAGAGTGACAATCAAATTGGCAATACGCATGCTGTATTCTTACTCCGTCGCAATCCGAGAGCAGCATTAAAAAGTTAATAGGGGATCTAATGAAAAACCTAGTTTTAATTGCAGATTTTGTATTTTTAGATTTATATAACAACAATATAGAAATATAAATTATTTAACTATGTAAATTCGTCTTGTTTTTACAAATTTTTCAAGTTTAATTTTAGTACATTGTGTTTCATGCTTCTATACTCTCTGAAAGTATGTAAATATATTTAAAACAATAAATCAATATTAATTGCCTTCATACAACCATAACATCCATTTTAATATGGTATTTACAATAAATAAAAGTTAATTTCATTCACATCATCTTGAAATGTAATATGTTCAACATCAAACTTAACGACTTTCATTATAATTTACAACAATAATAAAATTTGTTAAACTATACCATTATTATTAGTGTGATGGTAAGAAAAATTATTGCATTTATTTTTAAAAAAATGATAAGTACACACTTTCAGAATACCTGCATTAAACATTGATGAAGTTAAAAATACAAATATGAAACATCCGTAAAATTTATTTTTACATAAAACACATAACAAAAAGGAAGGAAACAATGCGATACAAAATAGAGTGCGTTTAAGTTTTGTATCTTTGCCTGTCTGATTTGAGCTGCTTATGAATAGTTATGAGATGTGTGGTCAGGCTGTTAGCAGTTTTGAAGAGTTTATGACAAATATCACAAGGTAACTGCTGTGTGGGGATATGTACGTCATACATATGTCTTCGTATGCTACTTTTCCTCATTAACTTTCCACAAGCTTCGCAACTTGCTGCAAACATTAAACTAATGTATTAGTACTTACCATGCAAGGAGGCAAGAAATTATATGCAACCAAATACACAAAACATTCAGCCAAACTGAAAGTAAGATAAATAAAATGCATTCGCTGAATTAAACTTCTACGGATGCGAATAAAATTTGATTAAAAAAAAAAAAGTACCCTTAAGAAATAACTAACGTTTATGCAGGGTGAGTCAGACAACCCGTTCATTAAAGACTAATTCAATTTGATACTTTCAACTTCAGGATGCTTCTGGTTATTCCGATTATACCGTAAATTGTCAGCTATCCTGTTTTAAATGAAACACCCCCCGTTTCGTTGCATTTTTGCTATATTCTAAGCGAAAAAATCTCAAAAATTAATTTATTTTTGGAAGAGATCACCCTTTCTGACTTTTCAAAAAGATATTGAAATAATATCTTCTCAATTTTTCTTTAAAAAACTCAAAAAAGACCCAACCCATCTTGAATACACAAGTAACGAGATTTTGGACGATGTTGTAGCCTGAATTAGTTAATTTTCATGTACAAAATACGTTGTTAACTTATCATCATTTTTTTTAATTCAAAAATGTATAGTACAATAATAAGCAGACTTCAGACATTTCAGAGCGTTGTCATGGTTACATGCCCATTCATTGCTTAGCCATGGCAACGCTCCAAAACGTCCGAAATCTGGATATAAGTAGTTTTTATTTTTTAATCTCCAAAAAAAATTGATTGAGCAAATCTCTGTAAATAACTTAGGACCTCTAATAATATTCACAAATACATAACAATACTTGTATCTCCTGAAAATATTTGATATATATTAAAAAAAAAAAAAAACTTATATAACTTTTCTTTTGAAAATAATGGAGAGAGTTAATATTTTTAAATTAATTTGGAAAATATACTTGGAGAATAACAAATATTAACGCACAAACATTAGCATAATAAGACTGTGTTAATTAGTTAGTCAACAATAACTTTGCTTTAAACAATCACATTTTTTAAATAACATGTTTTTGAATAAACTATAATTTCAATAATGAAAGTTCTACTAAGAAAAAGCAAAACACAAAATTGTATGCCGTGAGTAAACCAGATGATACAAAAAGCATCTGCAAACCTAAAATTGTAAAGCACAGTTTACTTCCAAATTTATCACCTGCGCTTAACAATTTGAAGTTCCTTCTAATTTACTTGTAATGCAAGAGAACTAGCAAGCAAAATGAACCAACAAAAAAATACCTACCATGGTCCTGTGTGTTCGTGTCACCCACTGCTATGTTCGGAACAATGTTAGAATCGAACAGGTAGTTTTCCTTCTTTATGCCCAAATCCTCTTTGTCGAAACTTTGGTCCATCTTCGTAGGAACTTCTATAAACTCACTGTCATCATCCTGTATCAGGTTCGAATCAGTCAGTTCTATCCCTCGAGTATTATTCTTGTTCAAAGACATTACGTTTGGTTCTGATTTGATTCGCTTTAAGTTTGAATTAAGTAGTGAAGTTTTCGTGTGTCGTTTCGAACTACTGATGATAGATTGCTTCTGGGTGGACTGCGATGGCAATGATGTGTTTGAGTAATGTGATAACGTCGTCGCTTCCGGTTCCATTAACTGAGTGTAATCGGTGTCTTCTTCATTATCACAAACTGATTCAGTTTTTTCATCTTTCTTTGAAGAAGTATCACTCTGCAAAATACAATGAAAATATTTTATAGAAGTGGCTAAATTTAAATGTCTGTTTTCTTATTCTTAAAGCAAACTTTAAATTAAAGTCTCCTTTAGTTTGAAACCTGCTGTACGTCATCGAAATGATTAAGCTTTCTGTACATATTATTACTAGATATTGAATAATATATTTTTTTTAATTGGAAATTTTTTTATTGTTAATACTTACAGAATCATCACCTGTGAGTCCTTTAACCTGTAGTAACTCAGCAGTCCTTAAAAACGAAGGCAAATTCTCACGTAACACATTAACTTCTCCGAGATACATAAATTCTAAAATATCCTTCATGTTTCCATGGGTTACATCCTTTAAAATGACTATGGGATGTTTACATGGATTTACTTTAAACAACTGTTTAAAATAGGGACTACAGATGGACAATACAATTTTATGAGCCTGCAGGAAGTGTCCATCGACAGCCAGCGTGACATCAACCATATCGGCAGCCTCCAACAAATCGTGAAAGCCAGAAGTGAGGTTAGAGTGGAAATTATTCCAACGCAACGAAAACTGTTCAGTTGTGGCCATTTTGCTGAAAACACATAACACGTAAATGCAGGCACGGTGCGACTGAAATACGTACGAAATTCTGTTTACTTACTTTTATTTTGTAAACACCGAAAACAGGTATTTCTGAGCCGCCCGGGGGGCTTTTAAAACCGCGAATGTTCAATTATCGTCCGAAATTGCATAACAAAGGAAAACACGTTCGTAAATAAACAAAAATGCGAAAGCAACAGCACTAATTAACCATTTCCGGGACCAATCCGGGCATCCGGGCTACGTGATTGACAAATGGCAAGTGGCAACCCAAAAATAGTCTGAAAATCAGGGCTGCCACTGAAATCCCTGAAATAAAAAATCGTTTGGCGGGAGTGTGAGTTTTAATTTAATTAATCCCATGGTTTTTGCTTTGCCGTACAAAATATATACACATTACCCTAATTCTATTTATAAAACGTAAAACGTCCGTCTATTTTCCGCTTGACCAATCACAGAAACTGCTTCTTGAAGTAGACGAGATTTCTTCGGGAGCTACAACTTCACGTCTTTTGCTCATAACGCGTTTTAAAATGTCTGCGACTCCGGTGTTTAAAAGTACGTTTATACAGCTGTTTGTCTGCGTGGAAGGTTTTAGGAGTTGTTGTTGCTTTTGTGAATCCTTTGAATCCGCAGCGTAAGCTAAATTCCGATCCCTTGTTAAGTCTTCATCGTAAGTCTGGAAACAAAAAAATCCATTTATCAGATATCAGTACAATTAATAGGATGTATTAAATAAAGACTTTAAATTCTTTAAAGTATAGTTAACGTAATTTCTTTCAAATTTGAAAAAAGAAGTTTACATCAAAATCTTAGGTATTTTTTTATAATTTTGGGGAAATTTTTACTTTGGGTTGTTGAAAACCGCATACAAACGTTTGGCAACAGTGGTTTCGCTACATCGTTATACAGGGTGTAATTAAATAGAATGCAATAATTTCACAGAGTGGTATCTTGGATCAAGACGATCAAGAAATATAATATGGTGTCCTAAATGCAATCGTTTTCGAGAAAAAAAAATATTGAATTTCTAAAACTTACATCAAAATGTTACAACAAAATGGAAATTCCTTCATCCAAAGTAATGTTCTCATTGGGAATAAACGATTTACAATGTCTTTTATTTAATTTTTACGTCAGTTTTGCAAAAATAAATTTGTTTCTTATTTTAAATTTTGAATAAACGAAAACATGAACGTCTGTCAACACCTCACCAAGCCCGCGTATGACCGAGAGATTCCAAGTGATTTTTAAAATTTTTTATCAACTCTTGCCATGGAATTTAGACGGCATGTCTTAGCTTTACTATAAAACAGTATCAAGGAGTGCAATGACGTACTTTTCATTTAAGCTAAGACATGCCGTCCAGATTCCATGGCAAGAGTTGATAAAAAATTTAAAAAATCACTCGATATTTTGTCATTGTTTATTTTTTCATAGCTTGAAAACGATTACATTTAGGACACCACATTATACAGGTCGTTCCGTGAGAAACCCCCAATATTTGGAGAATGTATTCAGGAGGTCACAGCAAACAAAAATATTTTTAAATATGGAGATCAATTCTCAACCGTTATCATTTGTTCTTCAGCAAGTTATGCATATTAAACAATTCTTATTTTATAAATAGCACGTATATTTTGACAATTATGAATTAAATCACAGTAAAATTATCAAAATTAACTAAAATTGTGTAACTGGCAATATAGAAAGTGTCAGGAAAGAGTTTATACATGTATTTCGGCCTTATTGGGCGTCATCAGAACTCTGTATCTTAAAAAGATTTGATTTATTAAAAAAATTTGTAAAACTTACCCCTTTTTTCATAATTTTCATCTGGCAAGAAAACTTGATTTTAGTAAAATTATCAACTATTACATGATTTTGCAAAGCCAGCTATACTTATTCATCGAGAATATGCTAATATAATTTTCGTTTATAATTGTTCTTTAAATGTCTCCAAGTATTGGAGGTTCCTCACGGAACACCCTGTACTATATAACAATATATTTTTGATCGTCTTGGTCCAAGCTGGGAGTGAAATTATTGCACTCAATTCAATTACACCCTGTACAACTTCAGTCAACATAACAGTGAAACGTTCCTACTTGAAGCATTGTTAATAAAATATACAATGTGATCAATAAATTCTGTCTGAAAAAAACTACTTTTCAAGAAGGGGCGCTCTGACAGTCAAGTGACCTACCCTATTATTAGAATTAACGCAATACAGTACAATTTATATAATTTAAATGACACATTCTAACAAAAATTGCTAAACACTATGGAGGGAAGTACGCTTGCGCGATTAAAAGCGCATTTAAATTGTATTGTGTGTGGTTTTAGAACTTGTTTGGGTGTTGCACTATATGAGCACCAATGAGAAATGAGAAATGAGAACCAATAGATAGCGTATATTCATCATCCGCATAGTGCGTATGTACCGGGTGATTTCTTAATTTTTTTATCAACTCTTGCCATGAAATCTGGACGGGATGTCTTCGCTTAAGGGAAAAGTACATCATTGCACTCCTTGATGCTGTTTTACCACAGAATACCAGAAGCCACACTTGTGTCGAAACTTTTGATGTTTTCGAGTCTCGATTTTTTTGTCCAAATGCTGCACGAGAGCCGAAAATGCTATGTACTTAACTCAACAAATTATTGTAGCAATGGAGTTAATTACACTCACACTAACTCAACATCATTTACTTATTGACAGAATTATGAAAATTTAATAGCTTTTTCGACTAACTGCTCCAGAGCACTCTGAGAGTATCTCTATCTTATGTTATTACATGAGATTAAAACAAGATGGAAATAATATGAGATTGCTCAGAGCAATCAGTCGAAAACGCTATTGTTAATTGCACTTGCACGAACTCATTCATCATTTATTTGTGACACAAACAACTCTAAGCTAATGTTTGTGCTTGTGACAAAAGTGATAGAACTGTCAAAATTTTAGGTTCAGAAAGCGTTCAATAACTAGCGCCAAGCGGGGTATGCTTGAACTACACTTTTACCTTGACTGGTTAAAAGTTATTCATTTAAGCAGGTAATGACAAAGAAAATTAAACTTTGTTTTAGTTTTGTTTTCGGTTTCCTTTTAGTCTATGTCAAAAGAAATAGAAATGAAAAAATAAATGTTTTACAAGTTTTTATAATTACATATAAACTATGAAGTACATTCACTTTTGTAATGAATAACTAAAGTTACACGATTTTTGAACCGTTGAAACCTGACTTCTTTTAGTTCTCGTATCTTGTGAATGAGACTTTTATTTCAAGGTTATGTTGGCTTCAATTTTGTGTTGTCATTTAGGATCTTTGGCTACCTTCTTCGTGCTTTTCCAATATTTTATTGAACATATTACATCTACATGTGGTTGTTTGTTTCGTGATGGGTTTCCGTGTCATTTTTGAAAATTGCATTTTGCAATTGATAACTAAATTGTGACAAACAATAATTTGATTAACAAAACTTTAAATGAAATGCCAATCGCTTATGTAAGACAATATAAGAACAAAAATATCACAATTAGTTACTCATCATTACAAAAATGAATTGACTTTAAATACAAAGTGGTCAAGAATAACTGTTTGAGTTGGCAATACAATCAAGAGCATTTTTTTATTCGGCTATTTGTAACACTGCAACTGAATATATGTTTTGTTGGTTTATTTGACGTAACCTGAACAGCGACAAGATTGTAGGTTATTTGAATAAAAAGTAACGTTTTAATTTGAATTTGAAATGTCAAAATGTCAGTGTCAAACCGTCAACAACCGGAAGTTACTCCAGTAGCAACATTTAAAAATAAAATTCAGCACTGCCAACTCAAACAGTGATTCTTGACCACTTTGTAAATATAAAGAAATTAAACCAAATTTATTTTATAAATTTATTAAGATAAATGAAAATACTTTAGGGATTGTCTTTTAAAAGCATTTCTGCAACATTATTAATGAAGACATTTATAATTTTGTTTTAAATCAGTTTTGCAATAATAATATTCATTTTATTTGCCTCATTCTATGGATCATAATCAAAATGATACGAGACGGATTAGATTAAAGTATAAAGAAATAGTGAAATGTAGTTAGGCCATTATACATAGAGAGGTTTTGCAAACGTATCTCCTTAAATAATTATGCAAAAAAATCTCATTTCAAAAATATTTGAACCGGATGAGAACGACTGTCAATTGAAAATTGTTTAAGGCGAGATTTAAACACACCTGTGGAAGTTGATAGGATACGAAATAAATAACACGAAACGAAAATAAATAACACGAAACGAAAATAAATAACATTATACCTTGCAGACACTAATTCAACGATTTGCTATTTATTTTGTTAACAAGTTCTTGTAGAAATAAATTCGTAAGAATTCGAAAGTACAAGTAATTCGAAACTGATTGTTTGTACTTATTGTTTTCTTATTAATTGAAAAGCAGCTTTTTGTTACTTTTTAAACCTTATTTCAATTTTTAGTCTTTATCAAATCAAACAAAATTTATTTAAGATTTTACTAATTTAGACCTCTTGGGCTATATGGAGAAGCGCTCGGGAAAACAAATACACTTAACAGTTGCTTATTTTTACTTAATTTTATCTACGTTATGAATTATTTTTAACACAGAATTGTTCATTATAGTAAATCGTTTGTAAAATCAATTTAAAAGTCGGCATTTTATAAACCATCTGTTTAATAATAATTAAAAACTTTGTGGTAATTTTCAACGGACAACGGATTTTTTATATTGTTGAAGCGAAATTAATTAATAAATCGAAATATTTGAACCGCTTTTTATACTTACACATCTTTTTAATTTGAAAAAAGTATTTGCTTACCGTTGGTTGTGAATAATACTGAGAATAATAAGAATCATTGGATTGATCAATTTCTTCATTTTTCCTGACGACCTTTTGTAAGATTTCAGTGATCCGTTGAGAACAACGTAAAATTTCATTAATATCATCGTACGTTATGATAACACTTTCGCCTGACAATTTCTCATTGAATTCCTTTTGCGTACTGCAACTACTTTTACAGTCCGAAACGTCGTCTCCCGTTTTATCTTCGTTTCCAGGACACAAGTAATAGCTAGATAAGTACCTATTTCTGGGACTATTATAATTTAGCCAGAAATTATTCCACTCTCCAACTTTGTTATCTACGTCGACGATGTCTCCAGTTGAGGGAGTATTTCCAAAATATTCACTATTCACACTTTCGATCCAGCTTAAATAACTAGAACTTGGACTGGTGAAAGTCTTTTCGTTATCTTTGGTATTGTAAGTTTCGGTGGTACTTTTGAAGGCATAATCTGTACAATCAGAGGATGTAGAATCGAGGGAACTACCGTTCCTGCTGGGATAAAAAGCAGATACCGAAAAAGAACTTTTAGGTCTATATTCTGAGATGGATTCCAAGCTACGTCTGTAATTACTGTCCAATAATTTGCTATTCCGATGTTTCTCCGAGGGAACAACTACTGGAAATATGTAGTCATCAATTGTTACGGGTTCTTTCTTTGTAGTAAGTGTGCTTGCCCTTCGAACGGTGGCCGAACGGTTAAGTCTTAATGATACTGGAGCGCCGAACAATGTTAAGTCGGTCAGGTCTTTTTGAGATTTCATCACCGGATTCGGGGAACTATTCGAGGATTCCGATTGGGAATCTTTGGGACTGGTTTCGCGTGACATTTTTGTTCGGAATGTTAAATGAACACTGAAATCCTTCGGACGTCTGAAATAGAAAATGTTACGCCTGAGAAGAGTATCCATGACAACGATTGAACTTTACACATCTTTACGAATCACTGGGCTCACATAATCAATAAAAGGTATACTAATTTACGCCGCGTTCTATATTTGCAACCCCAATTAGTCAGGTATGCAAATGTGAACCACAGCTACACTTTATTATCTTTTTCCAAACTGAATTTTATTATTGCCAAGCCTTTTCCAAAGAGTTTGTTAATTTGAAGAAAATTGTGATGAAAAATTTCAAACATAATTTGTTTTTGAAATATTTTCCAAATTTTTCTTCATTGTTTAATTTTTCCATTTAAAATTGTCCTCTACAGAAAAATTCAGGAATAATAAATAATTAACTCAAGTTTTTTACGATTACCCAACCCAACCCAACCGTAAAAAGCGAACAGTCGTCAAAAGTCACGTGCTTTCTTACAATTGGGCCTTTTATCTTTGCTAGAAATTAAAAAAAAAGACATATTTAAATTCTTTTACACAATTTAATGTTTATTCGGCTAAGTACAGAACTAATAAGGGTGGCGTGAAAAAGAGAGTCTTGGCGTTGCCTCATCTCCAAGTCTCGTCCCATGACAATGTAATGAAAACAAACACACCATCATTACGCCATTTTCACAATTTTTGAATCACTCTGTACATTATGTTTTCCTACGTTTTCCGAGTTATTTTGAGAAATTATGAAAAAAATTTGTTTTATTAACAAATTTATTGTATGACAATAATTTTTACAAAATAGTTTTTAAATTGTATCCTTAAAAGCATATCTACCATACATCTTACCTTTATGAAAAAATTGTCTGCTTTTGAATATTTAAAATATTGATATTATATGAACAATAGTTTAATGTTAATTTCAAACTTAAACTAGGTTCTTGTCTTGCTTAAAATTCGCACAAATCTCGTTTTCCATCTTCAAAAGTTTCTTCCTGAAGAAGCCTTTCAAAAAATAGCAAAACGTCGAGATTTATGCAATCTTTAAACTACATTCACGTTATAAAACTATGTATTATTAATTACCAACCATAACTAAAACTTCGAATAAATCAAAAATATTTTATTTCCACAAAAAATCGAACATATTGAAATACATTGAAACTAACTCTTTTCGTTCGCTGTTAAAGGCTCTTGCAGCCTGAAACAATCGTTTACGATTTTCCATTTATCGCCTTGCGCAGTCACAACAAAATTCTGTTGAAAGGTTTTGGGAATTTTGTCGTGATACTTTACGGTCCCGCTAACTTGTATCAAGAAAGTCAACTGGCTATTTACAGCAGAATCTGGAAAATTATTAAACTTTTAATGAGAAGCGACAATATTAAGAGCAGTTTTGATGAAACCTAAGATCGGCTGCGAATCCAAGGTGATTACTGTATGGTCAGAAGCGGGTAAATCCGTGTAAAATTTTTGAATGCGGTCATTGTTGGATACACCGTTTCCATTCCAGGTGAGAAGCCCATTTTCTAAGTACAATCTTGATATCAACTGAAAGAAATTACATATTATTTAACAATATTGTGGTGTTCTTAAAGAAAACATACAGCAAAGAAAAGTAAAACAGAGAATCGTCAGCATATAAGTATAACTCTGCCTCTTTAGTGCAATAATAAAAATAAAACACATAAAGCTCTATTAACTTAATAGTTAAAGTAAACCTGATGCATACTTGGAAACTGCTAATGCTTAAAATTTAGCTTCTGCACAAAGAAGTTTGACAAATTCAAGTAATGTGGATCTTGCTGCAAGATCCTACAAATGTAATTACCTCCAGAGGAAAACCATTAATATAAAATATGTTCTATACATGAATTAATTACTAACAAAGAGTACCTGTGCAACTTCCAATCAACTTAGCTGTTCATTCCTTTAACTTTGATTAGGAAAGCATCAGACTAAAGCGGGTATTCCATTTAGTACTAGTTGCTGTAACATCAACTATTAAAGAACTATCAAACAAAACCCTCTCACTATTATAAAAGTTGCACTGTTAAGCTACTTTTCCTGCTTTGGAGATTTGGTGATTAAAGAGGGGGTACTAAATATGTATGTTTGATGTAAATTGATGTTGTAAATTAACCTTAAAAACAACAACCCGAACAGAAGCAGCTGATTGAGCTAATGAGAAACGCTCATTAGCTCAATCAGCTGCTTCTTCAAATTGCCCAAGAAAAGTTGAAAGCACTTGAACAGACTTTTTGGAGATTTTGTTAATATCTCCCATGCCTGTAGGGGAAGCAATCACAATTGACAAAAACCATGACAGTAATCCCCAAATACCCAATTCTCCAAATCTCCGAAGCAAGAAAAACAGCTTTATAGGAGCTACTGCTTAAGGGAACATCCTCTTTAAATGTGCAAATGGAACACCCGCTTTAGTATTCTAACTAAACAAAGTAATTTATGTAACAATTCCAGTTGCAAGCGTTATTAGCATTTTCCAATGGGTGGGCTAGCGCACACTCGGTGCATCTTCATCTCTTAAAATGAGTTGAGAAACTACTGTAGTATCCCTTTCAAGCTCCATACAGCATGCACATTACATTATTCTCTGCTGTTCAAAACTGTCCTCTAAGGAACACTAAATTCAAATAACATCGACATTATCGGCTGACAACACATCGAGCACCACCTCATAGGATAGGGTATAAGGAGTGAGAGGAATCTTGTCTGAGCTATTCGAGTACACAATAATTGAATTGGCTTCCAATTGAAACCGTGTTACGACTGCTTCTACTGCCGACATTTTGTTCTCCATTGCAGAACTTCCTCAGGGCTGCTACTGCTGGTGTTGCTGCTAATTCTCGTTAGTCAATGAGACTAAGCAAATTATGGATAATGGCCATGGAAGCCTCCAAATTCAATTATTCTAGTACATGACACACTTCTACCTATTTGTACGTTAGTGAATGGAACAAGAACTTGGTGCACTTATAATGCTTAGAACTGTTCTAGTTTATGAAAGGAATGCTACTACTGATTGTGAGCCATTAAAAAGGCAAGGTGTAACCTCTCAACTTTTCAAATACTTACATGTCTTCGTTTATCAACAGTCTCGTAGTATAACTTGGTAAATTCTTCCGCTGTTCGACATGCTTGATCAATTTTTCCTCTCAACTGTAATTAATACAAGTAACAATAATCAGCTTTGTATATATTTGGCATTTACAACTTTGTACTAACCTGATCCATAAGAACTATTGAAACTTGCTGACTGCAAAAGAAGCAAATTTAAAATTATTTTTAGAAACTAATTACGTGTTTGTATATTATACCATCACTAATTATTAAGAAATTGTGTTTCCCTCTGGTTTTCCGTTGAAATTATAACCTCAATATTTAGATTAGTGTGAAACGTAGTACCAACATAACATTTTTAGACAATGGTCATTGCACAACAAACTTTCAATATATAAAAAAAATTAAATTATTTTTAGAAACCAATTACGTATATATAAATTATGTGATTACTGATTATTAGAAAATTGTGTTCCCATGTGGTTTTCTGTTGAAATCATAACCTCAATACCTGGATTAGTCTGGTGTAAAACGCGGTACCAACATAAACAACGCTTTCAGATAATCGTTAATGCACAACAAACTTTAATATAGTGAAAGTTCCTAGGGATGTTTATTTATGTTTTCAATATGCTTGAATTCGTTTAAATGCTTGTATAATAAATACCTGTATATAAATAAAAAATTTGCAAATTATGTTGGTTCGGACGGATTTTTAATGACGTTGGACGTGAGTCGATGCCCACAACATGAAGTGCGAAACTATTAGTGGGCGTAACTTCTGTTAGGGTTATTGATCACGGATTTTAATTCTAAACAAGGCAGGTTCCTTTATTCTCAGGAAAAACGTGCGTTTATGTTTGAAAGGCCGAATTTTTTCTCAAATAAAAATCAGCATTTATCCCCCGCCAAATGCCAAATATTATGCTGTATTGATGTCACGTGATTAGTACAACCAGTTATTTTTTCAGGCAATGATGGCGCCAAATAATGTTGCCCAGTTTCGTGCATGTACAGATTTAATTAACCGTGTGTTTTGTTAAATAGTAAAGTGAGGGCGAGATTAATGAATTTCCTATTAGACATCAAAGCAATATACACATCTAGACGGTGAGTTTGCTCCTCGTAGCCGTCTAGGAATGCGTAATGAAGACATATTGGTTATGGTAAACAAAGAAGAATATAGGCTAGTTTTGAAAACTTTCGACGGTTTTATTGTCTTAACAGGCCGATGGAAACGGTACGAAGTCAAAAGCGTAAAGTTCTGCTTAACGTACGGCTTTAAAAAAACCCGATTCTACAATATTTACGCGAATAATGCGTAAATTTTAATAAATGCACGAGAGAGACAGTGAATTACTAGTTCAGCTACTTGTGCTGCTGTTCCCACTGACCGACCTGCCATCTATATTGTCAATGTTGTTAGGCTTACCAAATGGAGTCTAATGGAGTCGATTTATTCCGAAAACACTGAAAATCATACATTTACTTAAAAGTTTAGGCAAAAATGGTAACCATTTATCTTTTTTCCACCAGTGATACGAACGATATTATTAGTGATAAGTTGTGTTTGTGGATGTGCTAATCCCAAAGTGCAAATGTTTACAATGTAGACATGGGAGACACCTTTGGTGTTTTGTCAATCTATTTTACTGAAACACTGCAAATTTCAATGAAACAATGGGTCAATAAAATTGATATTATATCCCACCGCATGCTGTAAACCTTAGAATAGCACTGGGCTAGAAATAAGATGCAAATTTGTGGTAATAATACCTACATTGCTGAAGGCAACTTACACTATTTTTATTTTTTACTTAAACAGCTCTGTTAGATTACCTGCATGAATATACATGTATGCATGTAAGTTAAACATACAGCTTTATAAAGAGCCACACGTTATGCATTATATTTCAAATACTCACACGTAAATATCACTTAAAAATGTTATTTTGCTTTATTTTCAGGTATAACTATGAAGACGTAATGTATGTTCACCTTAAACTATAAATATGTAGTAAGTATTTATCATAATCTCACAACCATCATTCCATTAACTTATGAACCTCACTTTTAAGGATGTGCAGTGTGTTCACCTTACCTGCACAATATTTGTGCGATGTCCCAGAGAGTGAAGAGGCCTAACCGTTCTGATGATGGCTCGGTTCCTACTAAACGGCGTAAGGTAAGTGTTTACCATCTTACAAATTTGATTCAAAATATTCATCTTATAGAACTAGAACCCACATCTCTCCGCTAGTAAACAACAGTTACTACTTGAAGCGCTTTGAAAGCCAAAGAATTTAAAGGGCAGTCATTATTAAATTCAATTAACAATTATCATGTCCTCCAATATTAGATATTTTACTTCCATCAGTCACTTTTTTTTTGGTTTGTTTGATGTAAATTAGTGTTATATTTTTAAATTTTAGTTTCATGTTTGCTCTGAGATCAACCGAAAGTGAAACGAATTGAAATTTTTCAAGCTCGAGAGGTGGCCACATTCTTCTATTCACATTTAAAATCGTCCTAATCTTCTAATCAAAATATAAGTAGAAGCTTCAATAACTTTGTGGATTTTACAGCGGATGGTTGGATCATTGTATTCCCATCGTTTGATTTCTTGTAGTAAACGCACTGTAAAGAAGTCAACATTTTTATATGCATTAAATTCTAATAAGAGCAATTGTAAGCATTATTGGAGAGTTATTTTTATTTGAATTTGATTGTTTACCTTAAAAGAGATGAAAGACAAATTTCTTGTATTTATATAATTGTTTTTATAGCATAGGCAATAAATAGTGATGTGTCTTTCCAGCGGCCGACGGCGGAAGAAGAAGAAGCGGCCACCTTGGCTGCTGCATGGCATCCAAGGCCACTTAATGACTTCAAGAGTATCTACAACCGCACCACTACAGAGGCTCCTGCCGAATTATTTCGGAAGGATTTAATAAGTGCTATGAAGCTACCTGACTCTGAGCCGCTCGCTTCTCATGAATACTGGGTTATAGCCGATCAGTGGAAGCAAGAATGGGAAAGAGGTGTGCAGGTCCCCGTTAATCCGGATTCCCTGCCTGAACCGTCTGTGACAGTTACTCATTGTGCTAGTGCTTTTAAGCCTCAGAATGAATTCAAACTGTAAGTAAATAAAATAGTGTTACTTGCATGGTATTGAAAATTCATATATTTTAATTAACTGGCAAATTAAAAGCTGTGTCCAAACAAGTTTGGATCTGATTAGGACAAAAGTTGCAGATTGCAACTTATCAGTTGTAAAACAAAAAGCAATCTATTTACTTATTATTTATATTGGACTAATTCTTCCTTTAGTTTGTTAAAAGAGATCTTATAAGATTCCTTTTACTACTGTAAGGATATCCACCCAGTGAAGGTCGAGAAGATTTAAAAATGTTACAAATTTATTGTATTTAAAAATTGCGATCCAAAACTTGCATTCAAAATCACATTGAGTTCAAATATCTTATCTTCAAGTGTTTCAAATTAATGCAACAATACTGTTAAATAATGTGTTATTTATATTTTGCATTAAATCTTCATTTTATCTTTGGTAGAGACATTGGTAATTTATTTGCTGCCTCATAATATAATATCGTGAAGGATTTGGATTGTCGCATGTTAAAAGCACCAGCTCATTCTTCTATTAATTCTGACAAAAAAGTATAATGTTGTGAAATAAAATGCAATATTCTCTATGCCATGAACCAGTTGAATTAACAAGATATATTAAGCAGACCTGGTGAAAGTTTCCTCTGGTAAAAATGGTAAAAATTTATCTAAACTTGAAATACTAATTTAAAAATAAAATTATATGTAGCTTTTTTATTTTTATGTAAAAAGTTGAAAAATCTGATAACATAACATAAATGCATAATATTAAGTATAATTAATATGAGTACACTCCATATGAATGTGTACATTCCACATAGTATTAAGTTCCAATTTTTGATTCCCTCGCATATGTAAAATAAAAATAAAAATCATCTGTTTTGCATTTACGAAACTAATTCAGTTAGTCACTCTTAATAAAACTACTAATTAAACAAAGACACGTAAAATTAAAATATATCTCCCTAGTTCATTTTTAGTTGACTTTTTCATGTTTTGTAAATAAATTTGGTTCTAAAGGACAATTATGGAATTTACTGTAAATATTTTAAAACATTCTCGATGTATTTTAGTTTAACAATGTAGTAAGTAAATTAAAAGAATTTTTACATATGTTAATTTCCTGCTCTTGCGTCCTGGTTGCTGTTGATAAATTAGTGCTTATCAGATTTGATTAAATTTAAGAAGTGTGTTAAATTTAATTTTAATTTTCAGGCCAAAGAACAAATACATTCGAATAACAAAAGATGACCGCTTTAAGGCAGAAGAACATTCACTTTCGAACGCACCAGCACAAGCCGAAGCAGCTTGCTCATACGACTTAGATGAATCTGATGTGTCCTGGTTGAGACTGACGAACGAAGAAAGAACAATCGCGGGCTTAAATTGTATTTCCGAAGATCAGTTTGAAAGAGTATTAGAAAGATTGGAGGTTCGATGTTGGGACAAAATAGAGTCGATACTTCGAAACGAAGAAGGTCTGGGAATAGAATATGATGAAAATGTAATTTGTGATGTTTGTAGATCTCCTGATTCTGAAGAAGGTAATGAAATGGTGTTCTGTGATAGCTGTAATATTTGTGTACATCAAGCTTGTTATGGTATCACACGTATTCCTGACGGACAATGGTTGTGTTGCACGTGTGCTTTATCTAAGCGACCTGAATGTGTCTTGTGTCCTAACAAAGGGGGAGCAATGAAGAGTACTCGTTCTGGAAAACATTGGGCGCATGTATCGTGTGCTTTGTGGATACCGGAAGTCAGCATAGGTTGTGTAGAAAAAATGGAACCAATCACAAAAGTTTCTAGTATTCCACAAAGTCGATGGGCTTTGATTTGTGTATTGTGCCGTGAACGCGTAGGTGCCTGCATTCAGTGCTCCGTAAAAACTTGTAAAACTGCGTACCACGTAACATGTGCGTTTAAACATGGACTAGAAATGCGTGCTATCATCGAAGATGAAAATGCGGATGACGGTGTTAAATTAAGATCATATTGTGAAAAGCATAGTAAATCGAGTAAAAAAGAAAAAAGCGTGTGTTCCGGATCTGAGGACGACGATTCTAAAAGAAGGAAGCGGAAGGATATGACATCGGAAGAGAAAAATCAAGCCAGAGCGGCACGTTTGCAGGAAATTGAATCTGAGTTTTATAAACACGTTAGCATAAAAGACCTTGTACATTTGGATGTGGATGCGGAAGCTCTTCAGTATATTTATAATTATTGGAAGTTGAAGCGAAAAGCTGGTAATAATAAGCCTCTTTTACCTCCTAAATTTGAAGATGTAGATATGCTCTCTCACAAACAAGAACAAGCTGACCTGGAAAAAATGAAGATGTTTGTTCAATTGCGTCAAGATTTAGAACGTGTAAGAAATTTGTGCTACATGGTGAGCAGAAGGGAGAAATTGTCACGTACTTTCTTCCGAATGCGCGAACAGACATTTCATAAACAAGCTGCTGTTCTTGCATCCAGTTCCCAAACTCTCTCTGCTCCTGTCATACAAGCGGTAATCGAAGCTAACCATGGCCCTTCTATTTATGACAGACTTTATTCTCACAGTGAGGCTGAAGACCATACATCTGATTTCGACGTAGTCTTAGCAAGAATTGCTGGCTTAAAATCTCCACAGTACGATGCAAATGATAAGAAAAAATCAGAATACAATGGTGTGTTTAAGGATGTTAAAAACAATCCCTACAAAAAGATTTACTTTAACGGGTCTTCAAAAAGACGTAGCGTTAGCTTATATGGCAGTAGTATGTCCAGTGCTAGCAGTGGTGATGAGAGGCCGAAAGATAACAAAGAAAACCACGTGCAAAGTTCTTCTTCAGAAGGAAAATCGATAGAACGAAAGAAGGCCGGTGCTGTTCATAAACGTGCTGTGGGAAGTAAAGCAGCTGAAAGACGGCAGAAGAGGCTTAGCCTTGCGTCTAAAACGAAAGTAGACAGCAGCAGTGAAGAAGAGGTTAAAGACACGACTAAAGATTGGAACTCCTATTCGAAATCACGTTTAAAACAAATGGAGAGCGAATTAGGTATATCGGGTAGCGACAGCGATGACTTAATGCCGATGCGTACTTCAAAACACTCGGATGGTCAAAAAGCAAAAGCAATATCTTCTATATACTCGGATAGCGATAGTACAGATGCCTCAGTTCATAACGACGATAAATCCTCAAATGCCGCAAGTGATTCTCAACAAAGTAAGCTACGTACAAAAGCTGCGGTAAAAGAATTCTCTCAGAAGCCCTCCACATCGAAAGTTCCGAACAAGAGCAGCTCAGAAAACAAGAAGAAAGCGAAGGATGAACCGAAGAAAGAGACGGCGGTTAAAAAGCAAGATTACGTACCTTCTGATTTAATTGTACCGCAGAGGCAAGCTGCAAAGAAAGCCTCGGAAAACATGAAGTCGACGACAACCACTCGAATAAAAGACCAACCTGTGACTAATGACCAAGAGAATAAAACGGTCAATGATGAAAAATTAAAAGGAAAATCGAAACCTAAAGCTGTGAAAGAAGTCAAAGAAACGAAAGACAGCGTTAAGAAAGATGTTAAAACAGACGTGTTCGAATTAGATGTAGATAAAGTGGAAAACCAGGAGATATTAGCGTACGTCCCACAACGTCAAGCTGCTAAGAAGGCAACCGAACACATTAAAAGTCTTGGGAAACCTGGCGCAATTGAGGTGGTGCCTAATGAAAATGAGAAAAGTAATAAAACTTCTGATCTTAATAAGATGAAGAAAGAGACTATTGAAAGCAAAAAGAAAGAGCCCGATGAAAAGTTGGTGAACGTTCAAGAAAATAAGCGCAAGTCTTCCTCCAATAGTAGCATGTCTTCCTCATCTAGTTCTTCCACAGATTCATCGAGCAGCAGTTGTTCAGAGAGTGAAGATGAACCAGCGAAACCGCAATCGGAGAGTCTGTTCTCTTCTCAACCCAGAGAACCGGCTAAGCGGACTAGTGCTAAGGACTGGCCCTTTCTTGTCAAGGATGCCAAGTCCCGGGCTTCTAGTAGTTCCTCAGATTCAAGCGATTCCAGTCGTTCCGTTACACCTGTCAAACCTCCCCCCGTTGTATCAAAATCCAAAACAGACTCCTCCTCTAAAAAGCAAGAACCTGCAAAGATTTTCTCTAAGTCGGGAAGAAAGACCACCGATAAGAAGCCAACGCCACCTGAAAGAGAAGAATCAGCACCAGGAGTACAGAGTAAAATTCGTCGCAGAGGCAGGCCGAGGACCTCCAACTCAGGTGATAGGATCCGAGATGCTAATGTCCGGGTTGGAAATATCTCTGATAGCCAACGTAGCTCTGTGGAAGGAGACAGATGTAAGGTTCGAAAGGGAAAATCAGATGATATGGAAGAGCGCAACGAAAAGGAGGGAAGCAAGCCCGCTGGGTTACTCTCTCCGATCAGGAAAACGGACAAGAAATTAAACGAATCATCTATTAACAATCTAGAAAGAGAAATCTTAGAACGCAAGGCAGGTAGGGACGGTTACAGTAACAAAATGAAATCAACTATAGACAGGTTATTTGGTGTTCCTGATACTAAAGAAAAGGATGTAAACCTCGAAAGACAGAAAGCATCTGAAAAAAGTAAGAAGGAAGAAAAGAGTATTAAGTCCCCTGAGAAAATTTCTAAAATTGCTGATAAAATTTCTAATGTGCCTGAAAAAATGCATAAGTCCCATGAAAAAATGAGCAAAAATGTGGAGAAGACTTGCAGTAAACTATTGGAAAAAGCAAATAAATCGCCGGATAAATCTATAAAGAGTCCTGACAGAGTTTATAAATTATCAGAAAAAGTCGGGAAATCCCATGATAAATTAATTAAATCACCTGGAAAAGTTTCAAAAGCAATCGAAAAAGTCGATTCACCAGAAAAATCATCTAAATCAATACCAGATAAAATAAAGCTGCCAGAGAAAGAAAATACTGAGGCGCCACTTGAATTCAAAAGCGCACCAGTGAAAAAGTCGACTGCAAAACCGAAAGGCAACGAAGATGTTTTCAGTAAAAAATCATTAACTACAGTTGAGGGTACCGAACAAAACAATGGCAAGAAACACCCCTCGAAACAGAATTTCGATTTACATGAGCCGACTGTTTTAGAAGAGCAAAAAATATTCGTCGAATCGCATAAAACTGAAAGCACAGAAGACAAGAAATTGCAGATGAAACCCGTCGTACATAATCGATCCATTTTCTCACCTCAACCTCACGACAAGGAATCCGATTTGTTAGAAGAATTCGACAACATATTGAATGATGGATTTGCAATCGCTAAAGATGAAATCCTGAAGGGATCCGTTGCCTTTAATTTCAGTAACGTGCCCTTATTCAAAGAGGATTCGAAAGAAGACAGCGCAAGAGAGACACTTAATTTAGTGGAGAAACTACGCATGGAATTGAGTAAGAAATCCACAGCTTATGATGTCGATGACTCAAGTGTTTCATCTAGCACCAAAAACGAAAATGACAGAATTGAATATGCCGAACAGATAGTGCCGAATAATGTAGTTGATTCATCACAGGTTAGTGAATTAAACGTTGAGGAACAGCCTCACGCAACGAACAATGTACAAATAAGAGTAGAAGAGAATGATCTGAAGCAATTCGAGCAAGAAAAGACTCAAGATTTTAGATATATAACTAATGATTGTGCTTCGGTATCGAACAATGTGAATGTAACTTCTATTCAGCATCAGCATTTGGATCATAGCTGTACGCAAATCCAAGCGGATGAGCGATGGGTACCACCGAGTGAAAATTATCCAAACATGCAAGCAGTCGATACGAATCACCCCGTGTCAGATATTGAGCAGCCCTATTTGCAGAACTTTGAAAGCCCGCATTTAAGCCATCCTTTGAATAACGCTGCTTCTGTAGTTGACACTGTTTTGCCCGCGTCAGTTTTACCTCAGCAGCTAAATGCCAACGTTGAAGAAGACATACATAAAAATCAGTCACCGATTATTCACGACCGTAAAATCACTCAAACGCCGTTTTTGGATCCCGCATCAATGGATTGCATTGCCAGTCCATCCCCGTACGCGGACATTCACCCTCAGGCTAAGTGGGCCGATAGTCAAGTAATGCCTAATAGAAGGTCGTCATCGAGCTCGGCTGGTTCTACATCGAGTACGTCCTCGAGAAGAAACAATGACGAGGAAGAATTACTAAAGAGGCAAGAAATGTTAATTATGAATCACAGTCTAGAAATGCCTTACAGTGTGTTACCACAATCAATTCCTCCGTTCCCACCGAATACAATAGAAAACTTCCCTCCGTTCTCAGAAGCATCACAATTTCGGCCTGTCACTCTGTTTCCTCCTCCGAATATTAACAATCATTTATCATTTCCGTCTTCAGGCACTACGATGTTCCCGCCTCCGTTCGCAGCAACGTTTCCTGCTCCGCATTCTGTGATAAATCCCCTTCCCAAGCCCGTCGAAGATGGTATGCATTTTCCCTCCCCTTGCACTGCTGCTTTTACATCTTCGCAACACAACTTGGCCTTAACAGCTGCGATGGTTAATCCTTTCCCACCAGTTCCTAAAGAGGTAGTGCAGGATGTGCCTCCATCTGATGCTGTGCAGACTCCCACGGAAATTCCGACGATGCCGACTTCGGAGGAAGTTTCTGCTTCACCAAATCTAAGCAATTCCACACCGAATTCTAACCACGTTCAAGAATCTCCAGATCCCTCTGTTAAATCCAACAGTTCAGCAGGAAAGAAGTCTCCGAGTAAACCCACACGTACATCAGCGAGGTTTTTGTCTCAACAAAGCAAGTCTCCCAGTAAAAGTCCTCAGGAACCGTCAATGAAATCGACTAGTGTCGGAAGGGGCAGAGGAGAAAGTAAGCGTGGGTCTGGGAAAGCATCGACAGGACGAGGAGCTCAAATACAAATGCGTGGAAGGGGTCGAGGTAGAGGCAGGGGGCGTGCTGGAGGTCACACACAGCATTCGGATTATGATTTCGTCAATACCAACACCATTCATAATAAACTAGTCGGTACGGTTTATGATTTGGACTTCGATGATGATATATCTAGCGAAAGCATGGGGGATTTAAGAGCGATGCGTGAAAGAAGGAAATCGGTAGATATTCATGAGCGCAAGTCTGAAACCCAACAACACATATCAAAAGATTCATCACAATCACCTAAGTTTTCAAGCCCATCACAAGCATCACATAAAAGATCGTACAACGCAGACCTACGGGAACTCAGGCCTCCGACTCCCATCGACAATGTCCAGTTAAAGACAGATGTGCGTAGCACTCCTATATCTGGTTGCGAGGTGCCGCAAACATTTCCTGATATCGTCCTACCGGGTCCTGTTGACATGCGCACTTACAACAGTAACTTCGATTCTCAGACATACAACGAAACCAACTTATTACGTGCGTTCAGTACGGGGGCACCTGAGCAACAAATACAAGAAATCGATGAAGATTTCGAAAAAGAATTGCAAAGTGCTCTGACTAATAACTATAAGAAATCAGAAAATCCTCCAGTACCTGAAATATCTAACATAAAAGTATCTCTGTCCGACTCGAGAAATCAGCTGAAGGTCAAAATAAAAGGCCCGATTGCAAATTACACTTCAACCGTCGTTCCATTACAACCAGCTGTGTCAGACCCCGTATCGAATGTTACCTCAAGCTCAGTTTCCAATAGTTCACTCGGAAGTGGATCAATCACAATCAATCCCGGAACATCTAACCTGAGAAGAATGCGTAAGAAAGAACTGCTGAGACAGTATTGCTCACAGGATATGAACATGGACGATCCAACAGCGACATCAGGTTTATCGACAACGCCTGCTGCGCCATCTATAAATCGAACGATAATAACCATTCCAAAGGCTGTGGCATCTATGACTTCGATTCCCACGAAAGACGATTACAGAGATTATAGGACGGGCGCTGACGATGTTCTAGAAAATAAATTAAGGAAAGAGAAATCACGACCTATCAACAGGGAATTAAGGCATTTAGATTTATTGGACGACGATGGTAATTCCGAAAGGAGGAGAAGTCTCGGTGGTATGGGGGCGAACAATTTCACCTCGAACTTCGATTCTCCGAATTTGAATAAGCGCAGAGGTAGACCGCCGAGACTCTCACAAACCACCCCGAAATTAAAAATAAGAATCAGTGGAAATAGCGTCGTAGGCGGAAGCAATAAAGTTGAAGACAAGAAAGACGCCATTCGTCCACCAAAGAAACGTTTCCCTACGATAGTGAGACCTAGCGTGGAGGACCTAAAACGTGAGAGTATGAAGTTCAGGAAGCAGGTGATGGCGGACTTTGGAGTGGAAAGGAGAAAAAGGAAGGATAAAAATAGGAAAAAGAAGAAAAAGAAAAAACAAGAAGTACAAATTATTTCCAATGAGAGTACTAATACTAAATTAATTATTCGTTTTAGTAAGAAAACAGATGGTGAAAGTGATATTAAAAGGACTAGCGCTGGTGATAATAATGTTTGCGTCGGCGCTGAACTCGGTGCTTCTGTTGAACAAACTAAGAACGAGGTGAAAGACAATGTAAAATTGAAAATATCTCCGTCGGAAGTTGCAGGTTCGGATCAGTTAACTTCCGACGGTGCTAAAGCTTTAAGGATGGTAAGGACTAATAAAGTGACTCCCATAAAATTAAAGTTATCACGGTGTCAGGAAGGTTCTGGTTACATTATGAGAACAAATGCCACGGTAACAGATAGTCCTAAAGCGGACAATTGTGAAGTTCCACCTACACCACCACCACCACCTCTAAATGTTCCTGAACCTTTGCATTCAACGACACCTTTGCCCTTAAATAAGGACTGTGAAGTTAGATGATAAAGTGTATTATAGTTTGACTGCAATTGTAATATAAGGTGACCAGTGGACTTGTACAGATGTTAGCACTAGTATCACCTGTTTATAGCCACGTTGTTAAGCTGTTTAGGATACGCGTAGACCATGCAACATGTGTATGTCGTTGATTTAAATGTACAAAGGTCAATTACATCCACAAGACATGTATTCATATTTTTGTACATATTGTAAGTTATGGTAATTGTGAATATGCATAGTACTAATTTATATATTTCATTTAAAATGATTAACTCGTGTTGACAATTTTGATAGCTAGACTCGTTATAGAATTTCATCAATATTGTACAGAACAAATGGCTTACGTGCAATTTTTTTATTATCGTTGTTATGAGAGCCATTACTTTTATTGTACAGCTTTATTTTATAATTGTCCAAAATGACAAATGTATAAATTACTTATAGATTTTATATTATATATTTTATTTTTTTATACCTGATGATTGTTTTTACGTGTTTGAATTGTTTTTAAATGTTTTTTATGTGAAATATTCTGCACAAGCCATTTGTTTGTTTCATGTTACATGATGCAGATAATATAATAAATATAAAGATCAGAAGAATCATCAGTTTTATATTCAATCAGATCCACCACCCTTTTCGTTCTTGTACAGCACTTAATGTTATTTGTATATTTTGTCTATCAGCCGGACTGTATGTATGTGTATAAGATGAAAATGTACACATAGTTAAAACGTAAATTATATTCAGTTTTATATAAAGCATGTTTTATATTTTCTCTATCCTGTCCCGTTTTAACAAACCTCATTCATTGTTAAGGACTTAAAATAAACGTATTGTCAAATATTTGTGCGTTTATACAACTTGCTCAAAACAATTTGCAACAAGCACACCTTTTTTGGTGCACGTTTAGAATACATTCTCAAATGCTTGCAATAAACTTTAATTACGAAACTTTGAATTATTTAAATTAATTTGTATATTTAATTTCTATTATTGAAAAAGATGTGTTCATATAAGAAGTTAAAAAAAACTTTTTTTTGTTTTAATTTACGATAATACGAGGTTGGTTAAATTGGGGCAAAATAAATCACGCATTTATCTGAAACCTGAAATAAAATTTGATTTTTTATAAACTAGCAATCTTCTTACAGGTATGTGCACCTTTAAAAAAATGTGTGCTATCAGCAGTCAGATGGCGCCTTTCATTTTTTATGGAACTTAAATTTCGGATTTTTTTTATATTTACAGAAGCTATTTAATTTCAGTTATCTACTTTAGAATTATTACAATACACGAACATTTTTCAACTAACTTGTAAAAAGTTAAATCATTATGGTAAAAATTACTAATGCGCACAATAAATAAAATATTTTTGCTTGTTATTTAAAGATACAATACAACATAAATAATAATTGCTAATGAAGTGGTTTTTATGTTCATTGAGTTTAGAGATGTGACAGGAAACAACTTAATCGTCGAGAAAAGAGAATGAATGCATACATTTTAAATAAAATTCTATTTTGAAATATTTTACTTTAATTTATTACTACTGTAATTAAAATTTAAATAATAAAACAAGATTCTAAGCGAAGTTCCCCCCGATAAAAAATAATTGTTGAGAAAAACAGTGAATTCTATCAAAATCAAAAGTTATAACAGAAAACACGTATGTACAGGTGGGTCAAATTTGATCCGTTTTTTGAAGAACCAGACAAAGGCCTGGAACTCAATTTTGAAAGCAAAATTAATGGTGAAGACCGCATTTCGATATCTTGTACCGCTCAGACTCTACAGGGTGTTTTTCAAAATTGTATGATTTCTAATAATTTTTTGTTTTGTGAAAATTTTTGATTCTTGTAAACACTTCTTTGAGGCACTTAGATTTTTTTATTTGGAGCACCCTATACATATATTTCTCAGTTTTGAAAAGAGCATAAAATTCTATTTACAAAAATATAAAACACTTGATACTTTATTCGAGAGATTTTTGAGATATAGAACTTTCAAATTTGAATCAAAGCTTTAATGTTTATTGTAGCATTCAAGTAGGCTATGGATGACGCTTTTAAAAGAGCTACAATAGTTAGCATTAGCTCTAGCGTTGTTATTTTAGATTATCTTTGAGCATAAGATTGCCAGTTAATACTGCTGCAGTAAGTATTGAAATAAAATTTTCTTTAAAAAGCAGTTAGAGCATTTTCGATTCACCTGCACCGGTTGCACTCAGTATATTTGCTTCTTCTTTTAGGTCCAAGATCAGAAACATCAATCACATTCAAATTGACAGTTCGATGTTAATTTGAAATTCATAAAAGTTTTAATTTTCATATTAATGATTTTGTATCTTTCTCTTTTTTTTCCACTCAGCGTTTTCGATTCATCCACACCAGTTGCACTCAGTGTATTTGTTTCTTCTTTTAACCTTCCGTAATAACACGAATTAAAGGTACTCTGAGTGCGCACTAGTGCAGTCAATCGAAAACGCTAAATGATCTCCATTCACAAGTAACTAATTGTGATTTTTTTGTTCTTATTTGCGATTGGTATTGCATTTGAAGTTTTATTAGTCAAATTATCATTTTGTTACAATTTAGTTGTCAAATACAAAATGCAATTTTCAAAAATTACCGGGAAATCCATTACGAAACAAACATAGAATCATATTTAGGTATAATGCGTTCAATAAAATGTTGGAAAAGTATGGAAAAGGCAATCAAAGGTCCAAAAGAACAGCACAAGGAAACCAACATAACCTAAAAATTAAAGTGAGATGTACAAGATGTAGGAACTAGTTAGGTTTCAACGGTAAAAGTTATTGAATCGTGTAACTTTAGTTACTCATTACAAAAGTAAATGTACTTTATACTGATCAAAAACTTGATTATACAGGGAGATCGAAATTGATTGTCTTGATCCTATACTTATTTCCGTGAGCTTGATATTAATATTTACATCTATCACATGAAGGTTGGAACGAAAAGCAGTAGCGTACATGAAATTTACATGCGAACTTAACCTAATTAATAAAGAATATATAATTATTGTTTAATTAGATTGCTATTACAATGAAATAAATAAACTGTCAACAAAATCTTGGGATATTTAGTAACTTCCCCAGACCTCCCTATGTTGCTAACTTCGTTTTAATAATTAAATGTAAATATCGATATCAAACTCGTGGAAAGCAGTGTAGGATCAGGACAATCAATTTCGATCTCCGTGTATGAGTAAATATAAACGCAAATTTGGATCTTAACCTCATATAATAACACAACACGAAGTGAAGATACTCTGAGCGCACACTAGTGCAACCACACGAAAACGGTATTAATTATTTGTTATTAGTACTCGGGCTTTAATTTGTACAGGTTAAAACCGACATTATATATATATATATATATATATATATAGAAATAAAGTCCCTAGGAATTAAAGTAGCACTAATTAGCCTCCATTTTGTCGCCAAATTGGAGGCAAATTTAAAAGTTGTTTAAAAACATTGCAATTTCATTAAAGGTAACTGAAGAAACCGAAATAATTTACCGCAAATTTCAACTTTGATAGTAAAATAATGTATTCCATCAACCAAATTAATCCATCTTATTGTTACTTAAACTATAACTAAGTTAATTTCCGAGTTTTCTGTCATTTTGACTCTTCTAGATTTTAATTCGCCATTTTGGCGACGTTACACGAGCTTGATGAATGGGGGAACTTTTATTATCTAGGGACTTTATGTAGAAACCTGTAAAACTGGCACCTAGGAAATGAGCACAACAATGAGATACTTATTTAAACCTTGTCAATAAGAGATTCAATCGTCTGGATGGAAAGAGTGGAAAAATGGCGAAAAGTTCGTTACTTCAGAAAATTTACTTCAGCCAATCAAAACGTTTGAATGCCTTTGCGACTATCGGTTGAAAGTTGCATAGATGCGTTCAGAAATGCAACGTTGCTTGTGGGCTACGATTGGTGAAAGCTTAATAAATGAAGTTAACTTTAACTCAAATTGTGTTTTAAACTTACTTTTACAAAATCCGAAAAAATATTGCGAAACATCGGCGAATTCTTCTGCAACGGAGAACGAAACGTCGGCAGTGAAGAAATCCGAGACACGCGGTTCCAACCGGAAGCCAAGAATTCAACTATTTACACAATTATTTATGAATTTGTTATCCTTATTTCATACTCAATTCCAGTTATTTTAGAAATTACTAATAATTAAGTCGCGTAAAAGAAATAACTCACACTTCCTTACCAGCTGTTAAACGTATAATAAAACGAATTGAGATGCGTGTCAAGCGGGTAGTCAATAAAACACTTTTATAGTCCTATTATACTGCCTCATTTATAAAACGTGGCGTTGTATTTCGTACGTATTAATTATAAACTATTTAGAAGAATTTTTTAACACTTTTCCTATACTCTCGGGCATCGCTTCTTTTAGTGGTTCCATTTTGTCGGGTTAATTAACAGTCACTCTGTATAATGCAATCAATCGAAAACACTATTAAATAATTTCAAAATTACGTAATTCTTGAAAGATCTTTTGATACTCTTCGAAAATTGGCTTTTTCTTTCCTTTAATCGGCAGTCAATTTTCAATACAACAAGAAAACAATTGACATAAATTGTTAACACCAAGATGGACCTACCTACATACAATAGAACTTGTTCAGTATTATTGCGTAGCATAAGATTCGAATTAAATTTGAACATGGAATTTAACCAAGTACCTTATTTGAAATGTTTGGATTTGGTGCGTTACGTGATACATGGTGTTTGTGAATTAATTTCGTTAAAATTGAATTGAGCAAAAGCACTTGGACCGAAAAGGAGTGGAATTCGAAATAGAACATTTTTTTAAAATATGTACGTAATAGGAGTAGCAAAATATAGACCAAAAGCATCTGACTGGAGAAAAATATTTTTCAATTCATCGATAAATAATGGAGAAATAAGAAGAACGACTCGCTTGTGACGTCACTTCTTCGCATAGCTATAAGCGGCTACTCTGTTACACAGCTACGTAAAGTTAAGATTAATTCAATTTGAAAGGTATTTTATATTGTTTATTGTTTATTACCTTTGCATTTGCATAAAAATGGAAGTAGAATTTGTGAAGGGGCAAAGTGATAATTTGCCGAATTGGAGAAATGACGTCACGACGCTCAGAAACTTTTGTCACAAAACCCAACTTTTTACTCT
This sequence comes from Serrognathus titanus, assembly GCA_039766575.1. Classification (NCBI taxonomy): domain Eukaryota; kingdom Metazoa; phylum Arthropoda; class Insecta; order Coleoptera; family Lucanidae; genus Serrognathus; species Serrognathus titanus. The sequence goes on from CM077911.1 coordinate 7,875,441, forward strand.
TATAATTTGGTAATTTTTTAAAGATATTTTAATAGTTTTTTCACAATCCTACATCAACTTACTTTAACTTTAGTTTCCTTCCTTAGATAAAAAGTAGTAAACTTCTCCATTGCTTCTGAAAATGTTCATGTCATGTTTTGTTAAAGATTTAAAATCAATCAAGTTTTGTCTGTCAGTAATATGACGTTTGATGTATTTTATCTTTTATTTATCACATGTAGATCGTGAGATAAATTTATGTTGGAGCCTTTGAATTTCGTACTAGACTGATAACAGATAAGGGTCAGACTCGAGTTCCACCGCAGCTCGCCATAAAATGTATGAAAGTCGGAGGTGTCTGTTATAAGTAGGCAATCGAAAATTAAAAATCAAAAAAAGGTAATCGAAATTATGTCCACGGAAAGGTTTTTAAAGGCAAACATCAATACTCGTCAGCATTTTGATCCTCGTAGCGAGTACGCCGTCGCTGTTGGTGGGTGGCGTAATCGATAGACGCAGTCAGTCGACGGGAGCGGTGTGGTGTTTAACGTGAAAAAGACTTATTTATTTACAAAAGGCCCCCATCATGCAGCCACCTCCAAGAAAGGTCGAAACCGTAAATTACAAAACCCAGATCTTTTGTGTGAGCTGAAATTTTGCTGTTCCAGGGAAATTACGTGAAATTTCTGAAAAACCTTCATTCGGAACAAATCGCAAAGTTAGTTTTGAAAAATCAGCACGAGTGTGATCTCCTGGAAGACATACGAACATTCACAATTAAACGCTCGGCGATAGAAAAATCCTATTCGGAAGTAATCAAATTTAAAAATAAAAAATCTTCGCCCTTTTTTTTATCTGCTCCACATTTCAGGCGTTGCTGAAAATCTCTTCCGCGTATCTTAACAAAAAAATCCCCAATATACCCGACATAAAAATAGAGGGTGGCGACGAGAAATGGTAAGTAATAAAACGGACTGCCCCGGAAACAGGATGCTTAAGGAATTTTCTTCAGGAATATGTGGAGTGTGTGGAGGACGGTGTTGGAAGAGAACGAGAAACTGGCGAGGGCGAGATTGGCTGCGGTCGAAGTCTTTCAGCAACAAATTGCAGATGATGCGAAGATTTTGCGTGCACACAAAGTTGCCGCGTCTAGGAAGGTGAGGTATTCAAAAAATTTTTAAGGGCGATCACTTCCATGAAATAAATGAAAATGGAAATATTTCAGTGTGTGGAACAATTAGCGCTAGTGCAAAAAGAATTACAGACTTGCGTACAAGAGGTAGATAAGACGAAAAAATTTTATTTTGATGAAGAACACAGTGCTCATGATGTTAGAGACAAAGCAAGAGATATAGAGGAAAAGTAAGTAATTTTGGTTTTAGTTTATCTTCAGTTTATCTTAGATTATACTTATTATGTATTTTATTAAATTTAATATTGAATCACCCTGTATATATGTACATAAAATCTTAATATCAGGTACTATGAAACGAATCGTTAATAAATGCCAAGATTGGGTGTTCTTTTTTTTACTTTATGAAATTTTTGATAAAACTGGAATTTATATTTCTTTTCTCATTTACTTTTAAATGTCCCGAACAATTTTTTCATTTTATTTCAATCGAGATTGTGTTCAATGCAGATTTGATGTTTCAGTTCAAGACATTGATTCTTTCTCTGGGAAGAAATGAACAATTATTTAATATATAAATAATAAAATTTTACAAATGCATTTCATGTACACAGTCATGTCGTTCCCGTTACATCATCTGACATAATTTTATTAAATCAATAATGAACGCAATAATTTTTATTTAAAATATGTATTTTTGTCACAAGGATTTAAACAAACAATTATAAATATTCAGTTTGGTATTCGCACCCTTGTAATTTTTTTAATTTCTATTTTTAGAAAAATTTTAAGTTGACAAACTTAAATAGGACACGCTGTATATTTTAGCAATTTTGGATTATAGAAGAGGTAATTCTGGATCTAAATTATGTAAAAAAAATTCCACATAAAAGTGATTGGGGGCCAGCATGGGGATCTCGTTTATTATAGGAGATAGAGAATTGGTTAAATGGAGGCAGAGTTGCCAAATTTCATGCTGATTAATAATCTGTTAAGGAATTTGACACATTTCGAACATTCCTTAGCATTCGGAGAAAAACTAAAAAAATTACGACTTTCGAAAATCGAATGTAATTTCTTTACTTATGACTTTTTCAAAATTTCTGAAAACATTCTTGAATCGCCTTTTTCCGTTTGATTGAATGCCGAACGTACTTTATTTCTGTAGCGATTCGTTTTTGTTTTTCCTCGAATTTCAATCACTCTGTAAATGAGATATTTTACGTCATTTCGATCAAGAATTACCTCTACATTTCAAAATTTTCCAAAATATATAGGTGTGCTATTTAATTTTTGAACTTATATCCACTTCCTCTTAAACCGGAAGTGGCACATATTGTTTCATATGTCAAATAAACTATTGGTAGAAATTAAGAAGTTACAGGGAATACCGAGCCGGTATACGTTAATGCGAATATCAAACTGGTATGTATTGCCTTGAATACATTTTTAAAATGTCTGTGGCAGAAATTTAAAAAAAAACAATAAAAATGCTTCTGTTGACAGACAAATTCTTTTAATCAATATTCGGTCTTCCTGCCTGATTCTAAGAGGCATATCGTAGGCAATTAATTATACAGGGTAATTAAAAATTGTCTACCAATATTTTCAGAATGAGAAAAATAAGGTCATTTCTTTTTATAAATTGTTTTCCCAAAAAAAAAAAAATAAATAAGGGAGTCATATTTTTTTAATTTTTGTTATTTTTTTAAATTTTTTATAAATTTTCTTGATTTATGTTTCGATCGTCTTTTGTTTTATTTTAAGCCAAAAATAGCACAATTGTTAAATGTCTTAATATATATTATTTTTTGAAAGTGGACCAAGTTTTGTCTACTCGAAGAGAGCGTTTTTTTAATTATTGTAATTTTTTTTATTTTATAAATCTTGATTTATTTGTCGACAGTCTTTTGTTTTATTTTACGTCAAAAATTGTCAAATGTCTTAAAATATATCTTAACTATAGAAAGTCGAACCAGTTTTGTTTATTTAATTTTATAAATTTTCTTGGTTATTTAATCGATCTTCTTTTGTCGTACTTTACGTCAATAATTACACAACAATGCCTAAATTTATCTTAATTATAGAAAGTCGACTCAGTTTTATTTACTTAATGAGATTCTTTTTTATATTTGTTATTTTTTTAAATGTTTTAAATTTTCTTTATTTCTTGATCGTCTTTTGTTTTATTTTAAGCACAATTCTCAAACGTCTTAAAATTATATCTTAAAATTAGAAAATCGACCCACTTTTGTTTATTTGAAGAAAATTTTTTGATTTTGGTTATTTTTTAAAATTTTATAAATTCTCTTATCTTAGTTGTCGATTGTCTTTTGTTTTATTTTACGCCAAAAATAGTACAATTGTTAATTGTATTAAAATATATCTTAATTGTGAAAAGTCGACCCAGTTTTATTTATTTAATGATTTTCTTTAAATTTTTGTTATTTTTTTTTTAATGTTTTAAATTTTCTCTATTTTTCGATCGTTTTTTGTTTTACTTTACGTCAAAAATTGCACAATTGTTGTTTAAATGTCTTAAAATATATCTTAACTACAGAAAGTCAAAGCAGTTTTGTTTATTTGAAGAAATTTGTTATTATTTATATTATTTTACATTTTTTAATTTTATAAATTTTCTTGGTTTATTTAATCGATCGTCTTTTGTTTACGTCAATAATTGCACAACTGTCAAATGCCTTAAAATATATCTTAATTATAGAAATTCGATTGAATTTTGTTTATTTAATAAGATTTTCTTTTCATTTTTGTTATTTTTTAAAATGTCTAAAATTTTCTTGATCGTCTTTTGTTTTACTTTACGCCAAAAAACAGCACGATTGTCAAATGTCTTAAAATTTTATCTTAATTTTAGAGAATCGACCCAGTTTTGTTTATTTCAAGAGATTTTTTTTATTTTTATTATTTTTTTAATTTTATAAATTTCCTTTATTTACTTCTCGATTTTATTTTGGTTTACGTCAAAAATTGCACCATTGTCAAATATATTTTAATTTTAGAAAATTGACCCAGTTTTGTTTATTTGAAGAGAGTTTTCCTATTTTCGTTATTAATTTTTTTTTCATAAATTTTTTTGGTTTATTAATCGATCGTCTTTCGTTTTACTTTATACCAAAAGTTGCAAATTGTCTTAACATCACGATTTAAAGAAATAAATAAAAATCTCATTTTATATATATTTTTAAGCAAATAATAAAAAATCAATTGTTTGCTATAGTACTGAAATTTAGTTTAAAAACTCATACGACTTGTTTATGCGAGTCGAAAAAATATGAACGAACAAATGAAAAAAATCAAATTCCATTAAAATAAAAAAAAATCTCTTGACTGAATGATTTTACACCTGCTTTTAATCAAACGATTTCAATCAACTCAACCCTGGAAATGAAATACGTTCAATACGTTCCATTGCCTACGTTTATCAAAAATTTATTTGGACACATGGTAGTATACAGGGTGACTGACAATTGTAACGCCAAAGAAAAACATACGTTTATCAAAAATTTATTTGGACACTTGGTAGTATAGAGGGTGACTGACAATTGTACCGCCAAAGAAAAACCACGATAAGAAGCAATGTCCGAGAGTTGGGAAGAATGTTAAAAATTTCTTTCTACTTTAGTTTTCGAGAAATAATTAATCAAAAATTAGCTCGTGTTTGCAACTCTCTATCCTGTGTTTTAGGCACACTGGTTGTAGATTGTTCCTCGTTCCACCGTAAGCATTCTTTTCACTTTGAATAATTTCTTCGCCTTTAAATTAAATTCTTAATTACTTATAAACTGTTTCCATCGATTTTTTAAACATGATCCCGTAATCTGTTGATTCACTCAGGCACGCGATTTGATTAAAAACTACGCAGACATTTAAAACACCTGTAGGTAATAAAGTTAAAACAAAAAAAACTCTTCGGCAATGAATTTCAGGTCATTTTCCAAACAAACCCAACAACTTACATTTTCTCGTAATTTGTGACATGCATTCGCATAAGCGATTTGATAAAAAAATTGTACACTTAACTTTGGCGACGTCTAAAACAACTGTAAATTTTTATTATGTCCCTTATGACGCTGACAGCTGATGCAACTGAATTTGGGGCGAGCTGGACACACTCGCGTTAGCTTTGTCTAACACGCATACACAAAGAACAAACAATATAAAGCGCACACCGTGTGCCCTTGGACGTTACGGGCTGTGCATTTCTTAGGTTATTTTATGCTTTTTAATTTCAACTTTTAACCGAAAAATAATTAAATAGAACATGTTATTGCTATTCTAGCAAAGAGCATTTTGTAGAAAAATGTTTGATTTATTAATAAAAATAAAAAATTGCTTCAAATTTGTACGATAATTTAACTTAATTTAAGGTATAATTTTAACATGTAAATCCCTTTGGCCACATCAAAAAAAATCACTTAGAATGCGGTGTCATATTTCGTACGTAATGATTTTGGAGTAAATTTTTAATTGATTATAAACAGTTTAGAAGAATTTTTTAAACATTTTTCCCGCGATCTGATATCCATTGTCTTATGCGTTCTTTTTTGGCGGAAAAATCGTCAGTCACCCTGTATGTGCACAACTAAAAGTAAAAGTGGTTGATTTTTTTTCTTTCGAAATTCAGATACTAGATTTTAATAGAAATACAAATTACATTATGTTATAAAATAAGTAAACAAGTTAAATATTTATATTTACTTTATTCAAATATAAATGGATGTTTTTTTTTAAGTTAAATCACATTTTATTGTTACTATAGAAATCTATGGTAATGCTCTATTACTTTCTTAAATTCCTTATCACGTAAATAAATCCGCTGATAACGTTTATTAACGTGGCGGTGTCATCAGAACATTCCAACGTCAAACCCTGTAATTAAATGATATAATTTAATCGTTTAAGGAAACCAGAAATAGGAGAGATTTTATTTTAATTTTATTGAATTAAACGAAACGTTTTGTGTGACACGAATAAATTTCATATTTAAAAAATGGAAATAAATAGTTTATTTTTACGTAGAACGCAAACTACTTTCATTTACTCCTGTTTGCACATTAAAATCATGTAATTTAAGTTTCATTGTACGTACGTCATAGTTTCTATGACCTATACATAGGCAGTCCTGAGAGGAAATCATTTTTACTAAAACAAAAGCTGTTATTCCAGCAACTATTCAACTTGGAGTGGCATATTTCACTTACCTTTATACTCGTTTGATCAATAAGTACATAAATGAGGAGGTGTGAAAAGTCAGCCGAATACTTTTGTTTTAGATTAAAAAAGAAAAAAGGTTCCTTCTTCCAATCGATAACATCATTACAAAAAAACAGCGCAAAAGTGACCACCAAAAGAGAACAACTCGAGGAAAAATCCACCGGAGCCAGAAACGATTACATCCTATGTTTAGCAGCTGCAAACGCACATCAGAATAGGTACTTCGTGGTGGACCTTCAGCTGGCAATGAGCACAATGGAGAGCAACGTTTACGACAAAATAGCCGAATATTTAACACTGATGGGCCGTACGGAATTGCTGACGTGTTCGGCGATGCAAAATTCCTTCAGTATTATAAGAGACCAAGCGAAGCAATTAACTAGGGAGTACAATCTACAGTGCTGCTACTTATATTATCCTGTGTTGAAGCAACACATTCAATATGACTTTGAATCTTGCGATAATGACCCCATAGAACATGTCACTGCAGACCATGAATCTGCTGCGGCTACTCTTAGCAAAGAAGCACGCAGATGGGCTACTAAAGTGGCTAGGGAAAATAATAACATTAAGGAATCTGTAAGGAAGTTGCAGATTTTTAATGCTCTGCGAGAATCTGGACAGAAGGTAAGATTAAAATTTTTTTTGTATTAAGTTTACCTTCTTTAGTGTACATCAAATCATCCTTGATCTAAATATCCACAAAAAGAACCTAATAAGGCTTGTAATTAAGTTGTGGAGTTAAGGCGCAGAAATAATTTACTTTTCAGTGCGAGTTTAGTTCGTTAGGACATTTTTATTATTTGTTATTACTTACAGGTATAGTTTTACTCACATTGTATCTTCAATGAAGATTGAAAAGAATTATAGTTACTTGGAAGTGTAATTTTGCTCACGCTGTATCTTCAATACCGTGTGAGCAAAATTATGCATGTCTTCGTTTGACTGATCTAGAATAGGCTGAAAACTCAATAGGTATTTAAGGTTAGCGTAAGTTTATGGCATGACATCCATTGAAAAATTAATTGCTCCATCTGAAACTTTGGGATTCATCTAAAATATCCCAAAATTGTCTTCTCTGTTCACAGTTCGCTGATTTCTCATGAAAGTTGTTAGAAAACATTTAATTTTGTATGGGAAAATTAACTTGTCATAATTTCGACATTGCTAATTGAAGATAATACAATCAAAACCTGATAACAAAGATAGGTTTTGTGTAAACGTGAATGAACCAAGCATCTTTATCTCACCTCCTTCCTTTGTTCCTGAAAATTATTTGGATCATTTTAAAACGTTATCATTATCAGTATTGCTCCAATATGTTTATCTACTTTGTTTAGGGATTTCATCATTCTGGTTTCTTCCTTAATTAGAACATAATTCCGCTTAATATATACTTCATGTGCTTCATGCCTCTTAGAACGTTTCATCTTACTTATTCTTCTGGGCAATCCCAACAATGGATTTTGCTGTTTATAAATCAGTTTCATAGGCAAAGCTATTTTTCAGGTGGATCCAAATGATCAAAGTGGTCCAGATTTAGAAACAAAAATAGAAGAATCGAAACAAAACATAAGACGAGCAGAAACAGCAAAAATGAAAGCCGAAGCCAGGCTGGAATGCCTGAGGGCAGGCGGCGTTAACGTGGACGAGTGGTTGCAAGAAGCGGAAACCCTAAACGTCCAGGACATTCAACGATCCACGAGCTCTTTATCGATGAGAACGGACGCCTCTGGCATGGGGGTGAGCTCGACGTTTCTTTCGCAACACGGACGAACTGATTTCCTTTATTTCTTTTTAGGATCAGCCCAGCTCTGATTCGTTCTATGATAGTGATTACGCTGAATGCGAACCGATGTCGATACCCACGGAGAAATCAGATAGGGATTTAGACGAAGGACAGCTGGACGATAGCCAAGAGGTCGACGGTGAGTGGGGTAGGCGACGACTTCATCTTACACTAAGTGTTTGGCATGATGTTCGTTGCACACACAGTTTTAAATCATTCCGACGTAAATTACCCTCTAGATTTACGTTTCATTTTGCAGCCGTCCTGGAACAAGAAAGGCAACGAATCGAACAGCTAACAGCAGGATGGGACGATCCGACTCAAGTCGATTGGGGAGCTGACGAAGCAGACCAAGACGATGGAATTGCTAGAGATAGGACACCTTCTGGACCAGTCATGAAATGCACTGCTTTGTATTCTTACACGGTCAGTACGGATTATTATTATTATTCTGAGATACTGCATGTGAATTCATACAAAGAAGATCCATGTTTCTTATTGTTTAGGCTCAAAACCCCGATGAATTGACAATCGTTGAGAATGAGCAATTAGAAGTGGTAGGAGAAGGTGATGGTGATGGGTGGTTGCGAGCTAGAAATTATCGAGGAGAGGAGGGTTATGTCCCCCATAATTATTTAGATGTAGAGCGTGAACCATCTGCTACAACTCCGGGACTCATTAATCAGATATCGTTCTCTTCCGTTGACTATACCGTCGACAATGAAGATGAGGGTCTTCCGCAATCCGAAACCAATCAATCACCGGAACAAGTGTCCGTCATCGCCGCTGTGCCACAAGAACCAATAAAAAGTGGGGCTCAATATTGCTGTGCTTTATATGACTATGAGGGTGAAGGTGACGAGGAGTTGACTTTCGAGGAGGGGCAGGTTATAAGTATAATAAGTAAATGTGCACATAGTGTTGATGACGGCTGGTGGCAAGGTGAATTGGATGGTCGGGTGGGGAATTTCCCTTCGTTGGTGGTAGAAGAGTGCGATGAGTTCGGCGAACCAATTACGAACCAATGGGATGAAACACCACCCTGTTCCGCTCCTCCCGTTTTTACCCCGCCCGAAGCGCCCGAGTTCCTAGTAAACGCAGATGTTGTTCTGACGGAACCCTCCCCAACGGAACCAGAAAATCAAGACTTAACTAAAAGCCGTTCGGAATCAATAAGTGCCGGGGGTTTCTCCATGGAACTTACTCAGAATCAATACGATCAGTATGGTTCACAGTTTAATGATGATAAGCCGGTTCCAAGTAAGTCAACAATTTCAATTGCGTCCGCCAGAAAGCTTTTATCAATTTGTTGTTTCACGCTTCCAAAGTTATTGATGTTCCTTGTGTTACGGTGGCTGATGAGGTGGGTTTATTGAATTTAAATGTGCATGACTTGTTTAGCCAAAACATTAAATTTATTACTTTTCCTACTCTTCTTGTTCCTTCCATTTTTTTTACATAACTCAAAACAAAAGGATTATACGACAATAGGAACTTTCCGATTGACTCGCACTGATTAGGATTATTTATTTATCTGCGCTTTGTCGTAATTCATGAATCACTTATATTTACGTGGGTTTTGTCCTTGTGTTATCATTAAGACAGGTCTGGATTGAAAACTAAAAATTGTGTTCTGCTAAAAAGCGTTCGATATAAAACGAATCTATTTTATTTAAAGAATGGGCAAGAAGTTTCCGATGACCCATCTGGCAATGACTTCGGCTTAGGTGTAGCCCAAATAGTCATCACAGCAGCTACACCCATGATAGAAGAACCCGAACACCCGTTCCCTCCGCCTGAAGAAACACCAACGAATCACGTCGAACACTCTATAGAAGAAGAAGATGAAGAAGAGGACATAGAAGAAAATATAGACACTAAAGCAGTTGCGACCGTAGAGGAAGACTCACCGGGAAAAAATCACGACGGGGAAGTGTTAACAGCAGATGAAGGTGATGACAAATCTACAGGAGAGGATCAACCGGATTCGTTCCAGTTTGCGGTGAGTAGCAGCACAGAAGGTGAAGGTGAAACAACGGGTCCGAGCACAGCAGAGAACTCGATAAGCCACGTCCCTTCCATAGACGATAGCGAACCCAAACAAGTTGTAGGTGGTCGAGCTAGTATTCCAGACGAGTTAGAACCGCACCAGTTAGCAAGGTTGCAGGACCTAAAGGAATCCAACGCATAACGATCTAATCAAATACGACTTTGATATTTTGCCGGAAACTTTGTTGAAAATGTAGCTTTACGTTAATCTCGCATCCTTGAACACATCGCAATGAAATTGAAACGCTTTCCTGATTTGACGCTGCGTTCATTTTCCGATTGGCGATAATCATAAAAGAAGTAAGTATTTCTAGAGCGACCGTTAAAGTACAAAAGAAAAAAGACACCATCAAGTGTCGACAAGATGTAAATACTCTTCATTTAACAATTGATTGTATAGAAATTTGTGATTGTCGCTGGAGTTAAATGGCCCCAAGGGCCAAATTGAAAAGTGTTCTGATTTTGCTGTTTACTCGCGTACTTGTATCTAATCATTCTCCCCCTGTATATTATGCACATTCTATACGAAATAATTCTGTTGTAAATAGCAACATCACAAACTATTAAATTCATACGTTTCAGTTTAAAGTTTATTTTATTTCTACTTTTATACACACGTCATTTAAATAAGTATAGCTTTTACCAACGGAAGTCGATGAATTGGCGGGGTAAGAGAAACGAAATATCGATAAATTGTTTATGAAAATCAATAGGTAATTTTAAATATACAACAACGAAAATTAAAAGTAGAATGTGTATTCAGAAGACGTACGAAACTATTACAGGAGAATCAGAATTAAAAAAAATAATAAATACCTTCTCTGATCCTAATAAAAACATAAAGCAGATAACATAAGTTAAGATCTTAAATTTTTAATTCAAATTTAATTAAAGGAGTTATTTACTATGTATTTATATATGTACATACCTTGAAATAGGCTACTCTTCTATTTGCTAAAATCAGAAAGCTTTCAAATGCAAATAATAATAAAATGTAAGTTTACTTCATGTGTTGCATACAGAGGCAATTTTAAAACGAAAGCACAACTTATAAATACGATTTTTTTGTTTAAAACCGACGATTTACTTCTCTATGCATCCGAAAGTACACTGAGTGTTAAAAGTAATGTCTGAAATTAATAATGTGTTCAGGGATGAACTAAAAATGAAATCAACTTGGCAGACGTAGGAAAATGTGCGATAACTTTTTAAATTTAAAATAGAAGTGATTCGGCAATGTTGTATATGCAAATAGGATGTTATAATGTACTAGCAATACGAGAAACCTTTGCATTACATACCCCCCCTAGTCTTAATTTTGTAAATATTACGCTAAGTTTAGAAGTCTGTGTAATGTTTTTATCCCGCTGTTAACTGTTATAAATGCATTTATTTATTTAAAAGAATTGGAGTAAGATTTAATCGACATACATGTTTGATTTTTCTATTTCTTTTTGTGATTGGTAACGACGTCCTTTTATTGCATTCATTCAAGTTTTACACATCTTGCTCTAATTCTTTTAAAAGTTCACACAATACACATTGGTGTCGCCTATAAATTTTCCCATACTGAAGTTTCATTTGTAAATACTGCGATTTAACTTGTTTGTAAATTACAGATTTATGTCAGCCGTGTAAGGTTGAAACTGATTATTGAAATTCTCGTCTTTTTTCAGCGGTGCCTTCTTATTGTAAAACTTCAATCTCTCATGTGTAGATATATTGTATCTTCTAACTTATACGACTGCGTGCGTATATACCTACTTACCTGGATTCGATTTCATTTGACCGCCCTGTGTAATAATGACGAACAAATAAAAACCTTGTGTAGCGTAGAATACTTTTATTTGGAATTTCCGAAAATTGATGATGAAACGGAAGGATTTCATGGAAAGAAAAAACAACAGTTTATACAGGCGTTTATTTCTAAAACTCATCCGGATTTTACATCATGTAACAGTCGCATTATATAATTAAATTAATGAGATTTATTTTCTAGATAACATGGTGGTTCTGATTTCAACTACCTGTGCGGAATTTAACATCATACATTTGATATACTCTAAGTTCTATTTAATAACGTATAGCTATACTAAACAGCAGGATAATAAATATATATTATTACGAATATTTAATCACAACATATGTGCTTAAAATCACTTATAATCGTTTATAGAATATACATAGGAACAAACTAAAAAAGTCAAACTTCTACCTAAACTTACTTTATTAATTATAAGTGTGAGATAAAAATAAATAACACGGTTATTCTACTTACATACATACATAGTAAAATAGGTAAGCGGCGTAAGGCCTAGGATTTAACTATTTTTTATATTAAAAACACTATCACAGAGATACCAACCTATTTTATTATTACTGAGAAAAAAAAAGTATTAACAACTACAGCTACCCAGGATAAGATTCTAAAGACTGACTAGAATAAACAATTTTTAGTTGCTACCACTAGTCTTAACTTAACATTAAGGCTTAATAAATTAGGATATAAAAAAAATCAAAACACAAAAAAAGAGGGGACAATACTTTGAAGTTGAAGCATTATTATTAACAGTAGTCTTTAAAATAATAAAGATATTTACGCGTAATTAATAAATAAGTTGGAAAGTTTCCTTGTTATCCAGGATAATGTAAGGCAGAGAATATAAGTTTCTTACGTCGCTCTTCAGGTATTTAGCAATTTTGTGGTAACTTCTTGCGTTAAAAATAGATCGTCAACTCCAACAACCACAGCAAATAAATGCACGAACGATAATAATTTTAGGAACGTTTATCACAAGTATAACTAAATAAGTACAGCACAAAGGGTACGTTTTAAAATAAAAATCTGAATACGAGAGTTTTTTTAGCCAAAGATTCAACTTATCCAAAACTGTTCATGTTAATGCCCTCTTTAATTGATTATCTTCAAAAGTACTTATCAAATTCCCTTCCCCCCCAAATATATGAAGTAATAGGACAAGTGTAAATAGACTCAATAGAATAACTGAAAATAAAGGCCGCAGTATTGTGGCGTAGGGCGTTAAAGGTGCTATTCCACTAAGACCACATAATGATCATAGCGCACGAGGTTTCTAAATGATGTTACTCTACACACTTGATATGACGAAATATATTTTCTAAAATCTAGTACCTATTCAGTTTGAATAGGAAAGAAAATCGCCAGAATTAAAAATTTGTGCAATTTCACTCAAAAAGGAAACTCACTCGAAACAACCAAGCTTTTTATAAAACTACAAAAATAAATAATTTTTAACAGTCTTACTTTCACGCGTACATAGCCGACGATCTTTACAAAAATTCACAACAAGAAGTTACCCGAAGTGTAAGTCATATTTGGTAGGTAATAGACGGGTAGGGGGGGAGCGGGTGATATAGAGACATAAATAATGCGGTTTCGTCTGCAAAAGTCTTCACGTTATATCACATTCAAAATATAAAGCAAGGCTTCATTAAGTTAGGTGAGTGGAATCTTTTCGTTTACGTATTTGACTTCCGGACGAGTTTGTAGTTCGAGGTTCTTCTGGCGGTAGGAATCGGTTATGGTGTTGTTCTTGATGGGTTTCTTCACCGGTGCGTACTTGTAGGAGCTGTTCTTGAAAAAGTGGAAGGCACACGCTATCACACAGCAGAAGAAGAATCCAAACAGGAAGGTGACTATTGGAATTAGAACAGTTGCAAACCAACTCTCTAGAAGAAGGAACAAAAAAAAGTTATTGTTAATTGTATTACAAATCACACAACTACGTGTTCAATGAAAAGTACTTGTACTTGTTGTATTTATAAGTAGTACTTGGTGCAGCTCTGTACTAAAAACATACAGCCTTGGCCAAAAGTATTAGGCACCCTTAATTTTCTAAGTTATCTCCGAAAATATTACTAAGAAATGTTTAGAATTTTATTATCATATAGTTGGCAACAATAAACGATAATTTAAATAATGCACAGTACTTTACAGTGGTCGTAAAACATGTGGCAGATGATAGTTCGCAATTGTTCGTAAAGGGCACTCGAAGCATTGTTGCTGTCAGTAAGGACAGTAAGATTCTAATCGTTCGAACGGACGGCTGACTTTTAATTTAACTCGAGCAGTTTTTCCTCTGAGTGCTTGCAGTTGGTTTGATATCTTTTTCATAATTATATTTAAATCATATTCTTTCGGGACGGTAAAAATATAGTGGATTCAGAGAAGGGCAATCAAATAAATAAATGCGAATCGCGCCGCGATCTAAGACGCGAAAGGATTATATAAAAACAAGTGCGCGAGTATTTGTGAGGTGCGCATCGCGGACCGCGAAATGGCAAAATTGCATGAATTTTTAAATTTCTTTTGACATACTTGATGGTATAAATCTGTTTAAGAATTATTTTAATTGGCTCATCAATCTGTGACTCGAAAAATCTGTAAAGTTCAATCTTAGTATCGCTTAAGCAATTTTTTTTGTTTATTTTTGGTACTGGCGCTTGCTTGGAATCAAAGTTAAAACTCAATAATTTCAGTAGTTTGCGCGTTCCGTGGTTTAATCAATCAGAATAAATAAGCTACACCTAAAATCTATGGGTCGATTTATACAGTGTATTTTTTGCAATTTAGTTCTACCTTTTTGCGATATTCTCTGGCAATTCGGAGACACGGTATCGGTGTTATTTCGATTTGTTCAGGGAAATCCGCAGCTCAACCCACTGGCCAGGCAAAGTTATATCTGCCGACGTACACAGCGCGGTCAGCACAGTCTAACTCAGAAATGAAGGCAAATTTATTACTCGTTCTCTCACACCCTGAGTGTGTGGACGGGAGCGTTGTCTTTGTCGAAAGATTTGCAGGTTAATTGAAAGCAATTTGTCGAGCGACTGAAAGTGCTATAACCGCAAAAGTGAAGTGCCGAAAAACAGTCAGTTGGGTCCTTGCGCAAACAAATTAGTTCGATAATAGGTTTAGTTGACGAAAAACGACGCAGAGGGATCTGAAAAGAGGCGTACATTGTACTACCCTCTGGACCCTGGAGAACGTAGTTGATACGATCCTACTCACAGGAGTCTAATTAATTACGTTTAGCTTAGAGATAGGGTTGTCCAACACCTCCGGAAGGAGTCCGAGAAAAACTAGCGGTAGTTGCTGTTAATTATCGTGCAAATTGATCGCCGAAGCGGCTTTTTGTATCACATACTTCTCCGAACATCTGATTAATCAATTAATAATTCCCATTAATAAAGTACACTGTAGACACACTGTCACACTGTATGCTGGTTGATTATTCATAGCGTCTTCGAGTACTATCTAAGGTGGCAAACACGAGTACCAAGACCAAGCTATTTTGAATTTAAAAAAATCAATTAATTATTGATCTAATTTAAGTCATAAGTTACTCCAGCCACTAATTGCGTGTGCACCAAGCCACCAGCTGTGCGAACTGAAATAAGTTCGAACGCTACGATAATCGACGCGAAATACGTTAAGCGAATTTATTATACTTCTTGATAAGCGAATAATTATATCCTTGTGATTTTGATTTCGTTTTGAAAAACCGAGGTTTTTACCCTCATTTTACCAGATCCCCAGTGGCTGGTAGAAGGAGTTTTTACCTTTTTTTACATTAAATAATTAATTAAATCTGACATCTCGCATTTTTATTTATACGTATTTAGTTCCTTTAATCTCTCAAAGTTATTCACCGTCTCACCAGAATTAGAATCCAGTTACGACAACGTAGGGTCAAGTTTAATTAGACGATCACGAGCAAAGGTTTTTAATTGTGGAGATTCCAAAAGGGTCGAACGGTAGTATTTGTCGTAGAGTATTGTTCTTGGCGCCAGTTGTAAAACGTAACTGTAGCTGGTATCCGGTAGCTAAGGTCATAGACGTTTAGGAATTGCATTTTGATAACAATAGCATTGTCGACCTTTTTTTTTGAATCCCTCCGAAGTGAACCTTTAGGTAATTACGCGGTTATTTCTCGTTGAGTTCAGTCAATAAATTTTTCGATCCAGTAAATTAATTTCTCAATAAGTTTAGTTTGTTTTTGTTTGGACCGTGTTTATTACTTAATTAGTTGTCCGTAAAGTCAACAAACTAGGTGGCACGTCCGGACGCGTCATAAGCCTTTGCTTTCAGAAAAAATAAATAAAAAGTCTCGTTTGGAATGAGCTCAAAGTACCAACACTTTAGAGAGAAGGATTGGGCAAACGTTGTGTGGCCCGACGAATCAAATTTTGAGGTAATATTTGCTTTATATCACTTGTAATTTTGAATTCGTTTGCATCTTCTACACTTCGCCAGTAAAAAGTTATACGGTGTGTTTAAAATCTACGTTTTTTAAAATAATTGTAAGGTATTTGGAACTCCTGGTGTAGCTTACGTGAGGCGGAGAATCGTTGAAGAATACCTTCCGGAATGCGGATACCAACAGTGAAACACGGGGGAGGCATGTGATGATCTGGGGTTGTATGACAGCCGACAGTGTAGGCGAAATGTTTATTTGTGAAGGTTGAATGAACTCCTACACTTACATAAATGCATTGGAAACGACATTGCGGCAATCATTTTCCAAGATGTTTGGTGATACAAATATGGAAGAAATGCTGTATCAACAAGATCATGCACCCTGCCACAAATCTGCAGTTACCATGAAGTGGTTTCAAGAACACAATATTAACCTCCTGGATTGGCCTGCACAATCCCCAGACCTAAATCCCATAGAACATTTGTGGGGGATTCTAAAGCGTAACATTAGAAAGCATCCAATTACATCTAAAGCAATTTTAAAAGTACGTGTTATTGAAAGAATGGAATAATATTATCGCAGAGGAATGTCATAAACTTATTCTGTCGAAAAGAATAACTACAGTGATTAAGGCTAGAGGTGGCCCAACAAAATACTGATTACTTGAATAAATTGTTATTATTTTGTACCTAGGAAATTTTATTTTACTCCACTCCAACAGATTTTCATGATATAGGAGTTCATGTAAGGTGCCTAATACTTTTGGCCAAAGCTATATTTACGTTTACCTTTCTCTATAGAATAATACAGAGAAGTTAATGTAAGGTGCCTAATACTTTTGCCAAGTCTATATTTATGTTTACCTTTCTCTATAGAATAATACAGAGCCTCATTCTTCTAACAGCTCTGGTTCTTAATTAACCCATTGTTGGTTATTAACATTTTTTGTCACACATATACAAGTTCTCTGAATCTAAAGTTAAAAATAAGAAACAATTACTATTGTGTTTACTCATTATGAATTGGAGCAATTAAATCACTGAACATTTTTTTACTCCCTTCCTATATCGATCAGAAAGAAGAAAAGCCGCATTCATAATATTCTGACATATATCGAACGGCCCTCATATTTACTATTTAGATAAGATATTTCATTGTAAATTAAATAACAACTATCAACTGTGAATTTCTCCGAACGTATGAATTATGTATGTGTTTGTAAACAAATGAGTAAGACTTAGCAAAAAAATTAAACAAATTAGCAGATATTATTTTTAAAAATGCACACGAACGACGAAGTCTTTAGTTCATCTTTTTAAATAGGGGCCTTACTAAAAAACTGTCAGTACCATATAATAATAATTTGCATTACACTGTGCAGTACACATCTGTCTGACAGGTGAATTTAACTCGTGAAGAGATGAATCACACAAGAGATATGTATGTAAGAGCATATGCGATAAAATTCTTGAAACTATGAATAAGCAATGCGTAAAGTCGTCCATTAATTTCTGCAAAAATTGTTATTTGTTTTTTTCGTTGGAGTGCGTACATATAAGGGCATGGTTTTCGCAGGATGATATCATTGTTCCACCCGTTTAATTGTTGAGATTATAAGTAAGCATTGTTAAGATAAACACAACAGAGTGTTTACTTGGAACAGGAGGAGAAATAAGTACGGTCTTAATGACAGAGATAAACGACTATTTTTGTTGTCTTTAATTTTTTTTTCTTTCACGAACACAAACAAAAATAAATTCTGCTTACGAAAGTAACCTACATATAACAAAACTAAGTTTAAACAAAAAGAAAACCCAAAGAACAACAAAACTGAATTATTCTAATGAATTAATCTTGTTTTCCGCATTTCTAAAAGCATTGATATTTTCTCTTTGGAAATAATTAACCTATTTAAGAAAAACATATTCCGAGACACGCCTGCCAGGTTTCAATTTCTAATCTAATGAAAGACCTATTTGTTATTCCGCTTTCGTTACAGATTCGTGTAATGCAATGTGAATTACCAGTTGTTTACGGTGCCACAAAGAAAGAAAATTATTATTTCATACGCACGAAATCCTGTCCCCTTAAATTTGTGCCGGTGTGCACAGCGTAGAAAACAATTTAATAGACAAAAGCAAGGACGTTTATGTAACTTATCCTGTTATTATTTATTGAAATTTATTCGTGCAACGGAATTTAAATGTGTGTGCTCTGAATATTCATGAATTATTTTAGTACAGCAAGACTTAATTAATTTCTTTCATGCACAATTTATTTTTTGCATTTGTAACTTAAATTTATTCTCTCTTATACGGAGTGTCTCATAACACACGTAGGAAATTGAAAGGGTACCTAAAGAAGATCAAATTAATTCGCTTTTGTCCTAAAACTAATAACAAGATAGTTACAGCAGTTTAAATCTCTTATAAATTTACGGCCAAAACATTCACAAGAAGTATTCAAAATGTTGACCATGTATTTCAACGCTTAGGAACATAATTGTTACTATGGGAACAAACTGACACTTAAAGTTAACTTGTGATTGAGGAACTGGGCCTTAACGGTAAACTATCTTAACTTTGACACTTAAAGGAATTGACATTTAAGTAAATTTCTACATCAACTTGTTTTCTAGTTTTATTTTAATTAGTCAGCTGCTCTCAACAATATAAACAGCAGTTCTTGGACTTTAAAAAATTAAATAGCCACTACTATTTTTTTAGAATTTTTTTAAACTAAACATTGTTCAAGTGACTCTTAGATATACCAAATTTGAATTTAAAACGTAATTTATTACTACAGTTAGTAACGATTGCTTGTTAATTAACTTAATTTTATCTTGCTGTAATTTTCTAGTTATTGAGTTTCTATTAAAAGTTTGTTAAGATTTGATCTCCTCCAGCGAACCCTTTTAGCCCTCTCCGTACGTCATGACACGCCCTGTATTTAATTACAAATACCTAACAATTTTTGAGGTGAATTATTAAAATATATGTACTCATTAAGAGTTATTTATAGCTTATGATTTCGTATTAAATAAGAATCTGCTTTTTCAATTCACGTGAAGGTATGTATACATACAATGTAGAAAGAGATCTTCAATTAGGTGATTTAAAGGCAGAGAAAAATAACGAAGGTTTCTGCCATAAATTAATTTATCTGTTTTGCCAATAAAAAAAGAAACTTATCTTAACCTTGCCCTCATTGTTTTATTACTTGTTGTTATTATTATTATTATTTCGTTTGTATTAGGAGGATGCAGTGAAAATTAAAACGTCCTTGATATGAAACGAACACAAATCCGAGGAGCTCAAGAGATGCGCATTTGAAAAACAATTAAATACCCGTAACTTTCGTGTTATTGTTTTTTTTTCATTAATTTTTTTAAATAAACATTGTTCAACTGACCCCAAATTTGAATTTAAAACGTAATTTATTACTACAGTTACTTATGATTGCTTGTTAATTGATTTAACTTTAACTTGCTGTAACTGAGTAATTATTGAGTTTTTATTAATAGTTTATTAAGGAAAAAGCTTCACTTTCATCTCCCCCAGCAACCCTTTTAGCCTCCTACGTATGCTATGAGACACCCTGTATTTGTTGAAGGTAATGAAACTTGAAGGAACCTATCTGATTATTATTATAACCTGTTTGTAAATCAAAATAATTAAATTACGTGTAGCTTTACGTTTACGAAACTTCGTATTTTTTATTGACTTATCTAATAATCACCATGAAATATTGAACGATGGTTAAAATTACTTCTTCACACATCCTACGGAAATATATACATATACACACACACACAAATATAAATATAAATAAATAATAAAAACTATGCTATTATGAAGCAAGTTATTTCCAATTTAAATCTTTGAAAATAATTTCGCTACTTCACGCATCTCAGAATTGAATTCTATTTGTTTTCTTTTGAATAACACCCAATCATTTCGCTATCATTTTTTTTTAATAAAACCGACAACAAATAACAAATTTAAATTAAAACACCCAGAAAAAATATCAAATTATCTTTTTTATTGTTTGCACCCAATTTGCTATGATCCAAAAATAAATTCACAGCGTCTGTAAATAAATTGTCAGTGTTTCTGTAAGCATAAATATTTCGAATTGATATTTGGACTTCATCAGGCTATGATCTCATTCTATGAAAGTTTCTGGCATTATACTTTTTTTTTAAGATGCAGCTTTCGTTGATTTCAGAGCTGTTCGTGTACTTACAAGTACAACAAGAAGAAAGATTCTTAAGTACAAGTATAAGTACCTTTAATTAAAAGTTAATCTTAATTATTTCTAAAACCACAGTCTCCTTTACTATTTTTTAGTATAAGTATCTTTCATAATAATTCAGATAAGTACCTTTCATAATAATTCAGATAAATACAAGTCCATGAATAGCACTTAATTATAAATACAAGTACATTTTGCACTCTATTATCTTCAAGTACATTTTTTACAAGTCCTTTATAAGTGTAAGTACTGAAATAACGGTGACGGGAAAATCTGAAAATTTTTATATTGTATTACAAAAATAGGAACATATTTTTGAGAATTTTTATTATAAATTTCACTTACAGTTTGTTGTAGTTATGCAAAACGGCATATACTGGGTGTTTCTTAACTTCATTCAAAAAATGAAACCAGTGAAAGTTTACATTAAAAGTGATACAATGAAGGAGTTTTTGTATAACAATTGATTAATAAATATTAGAGATAATAAATGTTTTTAGCGAACGATGAAACAGTTTGACAGTTCCTGGTTTATTTTTATGACGTAATTACGTACTCGGAAAAATTTGTTGATGTCAGCATCGGCTGTCAAGTAGGTCAGTTATCAGCTGTACTTTGTCGCGTTGAAAAGATGGCCGAATTTTCCAATACTGTTCTTGTGGACATGATTTTAATTTACGACGAATGTGGTCAAAATGCGTTGGCTGCAAGACACTTGTATGCACAGTGTTACGACGAATCAGTGTTTACAAGGGATGCAGTGTGGGCAGAAAAAAAATTTTCCAATGCGGCGCCGTAATTTTCAACAACGCTTTTCGGTCAATCTGTGTGCAGGTATGTTAAACGGCCATTTAATCTGTCTATTTGTTTTACCTAATCGCTTGGACGAAATGGTGTATTTACGTTTCTTGCAAAATAATTTGCCGGAACTCCTAGAGGATGTAAATTTAAATATTAGAAAATATTAAATCTTAATCCATTAGATTTTTATCTGTGGGGACATTTAAAAATCTAGTGTACGCCGAAGAAGTAAATACAATAGACGAACTCAACGCACGCAGTGGAAAATATCCGAAAACAGAACCAATTCCGTAACGCATGTGAATCCCTGCTTCGTCGAACCGATGTATGTTTACGTCTCACGCAGGGAGGAACTTCGAACAGTTATTGTGAGTGAAGGTCACCGTCCGTTGCGTCTAGCGGTTCTAAACATTTCACAGAGAATTGCCGGTTGTCGATATGAATTTTTTAATTTTTTTCCTTTTAATTTTGATGCATTCGTGAGAATATCTCGTACCACATACGTCATTAATTTTTTGCATCAAGTTGAAGAACACCCTGTATATTTAAAAAAATCTCCAGTAATGTATTAAACAAACACTGTCATTGTAATTATGCAAATTTTAATTAAATCACTATAAAAAAAAGTAAAAAGAGCATTGACTTTAACTCACAACAAAAAAGTAAATGAAATCAGAAGTAAGTAGTATTAGCTTCGATAGACCGTTTGTTCGAATTCCTTCAATAGAAGTCTTAGGTTATTCTAGAAATATAATTATCAGGAATACGTACAAAACAAGAAATCGACTATCTGTTTTGTGAACGTGTTCTGAAACTAATTGCAATTACCTAAACGTTAAAGAGAAACTAATTTTCACTTACTTTTGCATTATTTTGTAAAGGTTAACAATAAATAATACTTATACAAATACCAATCACCCAAGGCTTCAGAACTTGATTGAATCTGCAAAAAATTGAAGAGGAGTTTCAACGAGATTAGGCTGAAGATTTCACGTATCTCATATGACAATCAAGAGGGAAATTAACAGAAATCATTTGAAATTTAGAAAACGACAAAAGTGTCCACGGCTGCTAAGTTAGAGAGGATTCCAAGGTGATGCAGACATTTAAGACAAGTTCATTTCAGAGACAATGCCACGATAATTTTGGACGACGAAAAATATTTTACATTGTCTATCTAACAAACAACATTAACGACGTTCGTAATGATGTAAAATATAAGAAAAGAACGAAATTTGAAGACAAGAGACTAGTGTGGTGCGCCATTTTGGAAGCTGGTACTTCAAGACCTTATGTTAGGCAAGTTAATGATGAAGCTGCAAATGCAGATGTTTATATTAATTGGCAGAAGAAGAAGTAAAGAGACAACATTTATTTGCAATAAAAAAATGTAACAAAAGAACAATTGAAATTTAATTTACAGGTAAACAATCAGATAATACTGTTATATACAAATTATATTAAATTGGTTCCAGCAGCTCCTGCATAGACTATTTTCCGCAAATTTATTGCTGCTCTGTGCATTACAGCCACTCCAGACTGTTCACCTACTTTTTTGCTAATTCGGGTCCACCTATTTTTGAACGCTCGCAAACTTTTTGGTTTTCCAAATTCTTTTGATATTCTGTTTTACAGAGAGGCCAGATTTTTTTGATACCTCTTGCTTGAGGAACGTTTGGTGCGTTGTCTTTCTTTTCGATAAATTCGATTCCTTGAGAGCGTAAAAAGTCGGTAACCGAAGCCATGTAATGACATGTTGCCATATGAGACCAGAAGATGATATCGTCCTTATTATGAAATTTATTCATAAAGGGAATTAATCGCTTCTTTACACATTCCTTCAGGTAAACGTCTGAGTTCATAGAACCCTGGGAAATGAAGGCGTCGGAAACGTTGCCGTTTTCATCAATTGCCTGCTAAACAAGGTATTTTTTTGAAAAATTTGGTTTTGGGCGGCTTCACTCTATCGGCATATTTTACATCCATTCTTTTGCGCGCTGGAAACATTGCTTGCCAGGAACGTCGCTTGGGTCGGCAACTACGTAAGAGTCTTTCGTAGCCTTTTTTCGCACGTATTTCTTGGTCTTTGAAATATTTTGGCGCCGATTTGCCGTAGTGACTGTAGTGCTGAATTGTTAATGCAAAACTACTTACAACCACAGTTAACTGACAAGTACCAACATAGTTGAATGTCATAGCAACGATTTTATTTTACTTAAAGCCACCTAATATTTTTTTATGTAAAATCAACTTTGTCTCTTTATTTCTGAGACAGCCCCTTGGAAGGTGCCTTCCTAAATTGGTAAATTTTTTCAAACACATCATCCTTAAGATAATCTTATCTTCTGGCCCGATCTGGCATCGTACCATTATGCAAGAATAACCCAAGATTGGTTAAGGCAACAAAATGTCTCATGTGTTCGTAGAGAGTACCCTCCAAATGTTCCCCAGGCCCGCCCTATAGAGTTTTGGGCTTTACTCGGAAAGGGTGGGAAGGTCAAAATGAAGAAGAGCTACGACGAAAAATCTACCAAAAAGTTCGAGAGCTTAACCCACTTACCATCCACATTAAATTGCGAACCATGGTTCTTTAGCTGCTATGTAATACATTATATTTTTTGTTAAATATTCACTCAATAGTTTTCTTAAGTATTAATTTAACTAAAACAAATACAGTTAGTATTATTAAATTTGAAAAAATTTCCCAAAACTATTGTTCCATACGTTATTTTGTTCTCACTTCCCGTTTCCCATCAAAATCGTCAAGTTTGTTATGTACCAGAGCTGTGCAAGTACTAAGTACTTATTTTATGACTTATACTTATATTTAAATACTTGAAACAGACTGCGGTACATGCACTTGTGTTTAAATAATCAAGGCCTAAGGTACTTGTACAATAAGTAACTGTATAAGAACTATTTACTGTTTAAATGAAAATGAGATTTTTTCTCTATGTTTGGGTACTTGCAATTAATGTTAGAGCCAACACGTTCACGTAATAGATCTTCAAGTTTTTTGTTAAGTGCATATTGCTGATATCCTAGAATTCCAGAGAGAGAATTCGAACAAACCGTTTGTCGAAGCTTTGACATAATTTACTTTCTTGTTGTGAATTAAAGTCAGTGTTTTATTACGTACTCTATTGACTTTCTTGTAGCGATTTATTTGAAATTTGCTTAATTACAATGACAGTGTTTGTTTAATGTGAAATTTATAATAAAAATTCTCAAAAATATGTTCTTATTTTTGAAGGACTACATAAAAGCGTTCAGATTAAACTTTTCCCCTCACCATTACTTTAGTACTTATACTTACAAAGTACTTATACATTCTGTACTTAATGATGGTTGAGTGCAGTACTTACAATTAAGTACTATCTGAATTGTATGAAAGGTACTTATACTCGTAATTAAGTATATTTCTTTTTGTTTTATTTATACATGGTATCGGCACAGCTCTGCTTTGTAGTGTAGGCATAACTATTTTTTAATAATTTGCATAATTATATCCATTTCTTTTTGAACAAAGAAAAAATAACTCTTTTCATGTCTTGACTCTCAAAAATAAAAATGTTTTGGATTTCGTCTCGTTCTACAACGTCTGTTTGTTGCCAATTTTTTAGAGGTAGCGCTCTGAATTTTTTTTTTTCACATGCACATATTACTCATGCAGTATATTTTAAAAACATAATGTGCATTTTGTTGTTTGCCGTATCATTACTTTTGTTTGCCCTCTCTTTATCTTATTCTCTAAATAAACAGATAAGAATGCCACTTTTATTGTAAAAGCCTTTTCCCCCTTGGTAAATAATTATTTTTTCAGCAAACAATTATTCTGCTCGAGAGTGTGTGTAACTAAAGAATAAATTCTCAATAAACCTGAAAAACTAAGTTAATTTTGAATTCTAATTTAATTCTAAAATGTAGACATTTGCTGCTCGAATATGAAGACGTCGTTTAAAAAAAAAACCAAGTTTTCTTGCCAGATGAAAATTATGAAAATTAATTAAAATTGTGTAACTGGCAGTATAGAAAGTGTTAGGAAAGAGTTCTGATGAAGCCCAATAAGGCCGAAATACATGTATAAACTCTTTCCTAAAAAAAAAAACGTTTAAATAAATAAATTTTTACCTGTATCAATAGTTGCTCCGTAGATATAAACAGATGTCGATGGAGGAGATGTCAGCGCTGTTGTTTCTGACGTGGTAACGTCTACAGTAAAGCTGTTTGCATTATTAATATTTTCCAATTGTTGATGCAAAAGAAAGACCGTTTCATTTTCGGACATGTTTAGTTTTTCCATGAAGGTTTCAAGTAGAGGATACTTCGTATTTACTGGTTTATTGGGGCCCCTGCACTTGCAAATTTCACATCCTTTTTTGATTTTGAATCCTAAATCGCAGGACTTTTTGCAGTTGTCCATCGAAGGACATTGAGGTGCTTTGATCACGCTGATGTTAACGTCGCACATGTGTGCAACGCACTTGTACCTTCCATTGTAGCACGTGCAGTTGGTGCAGGCATCCTCAACCCACGTATGTAAATGAGGATATATTGCATCACCAGAAAAACACGAGGCGTTAGTCAACTGCAGGTTTTTATCACACAAGGATATGCCGTTTTGGCACGTGCAGTTATCCTTTTCCGGGGTAATCCACGTTCCACCCTCCGCGTAAGAGGTGTCGTCGACTTTGCATATTTTCTCAGTGGTGTTCTTGTCTTCGCATTTATATAGATCACAGCACATTCCAGGAATATTTTTTCCCTTCCTTAAAGTTACAAGCGTTTGGATTTCATTGCATTTGGGTTCTGGGCAAGGGAAGCAAACGCAAATGTCTTCGATATCGTCACTGTGATATGATTTACTGTAACTATCTCCTGGGCAAGGCAAGCATTTTACATTGGAACAACAACCGTCATTCACTTTAACTGGAACCGACGTTTCGTTGCAGAGGTGCGGCAGCTCGCACTTATCAACATCGCATACGCAAACATCGTCCTGCAGAGTCTTGTGAGGGTCTTCGCATTCGCACTTTCCAAGTTCGTTGAAAAATGCGTCCTGCGCGCATAAACATTTTCCATTGGTTTCGTTAGTGGAGGGCTGTTCGAGACATTTAAGGCACGTGTAAGTCGGGCAACAGTATCCTGGAAGGTCTGTGTAATTGGATGATACATGTAAAAACATATCCTCGCATTCTGGTTTTTTGCAAACGTCGTAGTTGCATTTGCAGATACCGTCGACTATCGTGCTGTCTTCCGGGCAGTTGCGACTCGATTCGATTAGGTTTGGTTCTGAAGCAAGTGTCACTGCAACAAAAAAATTACATTAGTAAAAAAATTAACGTAGAAAATTAATTAAATACAAATACTTTGAAAAATTGTCGGGTAGACAAAGACGTGATGAAGCGAATAGTATATTTAAAAACTAATATGTATTTATGCCTACTTTAATGAATACAACGAAATCGAGTGTTAAAGAAGTCGGTGTTTATTCTGTTCCAATATTTGTGTTTGCTTTACGAAGAACAGACAAAACTAATCATTAGTGTTGGTTGTCAAGGAATCATAAAATTTAATTCCTATTTATACTTTCTGCCTTAATGACCAATTTTTTTTTGTTTTACTATACGAATTGTATTAGATTTTTTTTTATTTTTGATTCATGAGCTGGAACTTTGCCTAAAGCAAATTATTTTCTCTTTTTGAATTTTTTTAGAATCTAATTTCACTTTTAACATCCAACTTTATTTTATTGCTTTTTTGGTAAGATTACATTATGGTGTTTTAATAAATCTTTGTCTTTTTAGATTATCAGAAGTTGAATTCCTAATAGATTTTATTTTTTTATTTTGTCTACCATCAGCAGAACATATTAGACCCAAATAAAGGTCAGATGCAAACAGGCATGCCCAAAAAACAAAATGTAAAAACGTAGATTAATTGAGTTTGAAAATTTTAAATTAATTTGGACCACCAGTCAAGTTAATCGCTCAGGTTTTATCTGAATAGGTTCATTCACCTTACAATCGTTTTGATTTTTCACGTTTCTGTCATTTATTGCTTTTATACTTAGCATTTATAGATCCACTCTTTTCTATTTGCATTTATATATTTCAAAATTGCAAATTTCTAAATTTTCCTTCACATTCCTTCAACGTTAAGTAATGTTAACAAGTTTTATGTTTAAAAAGTGACCTAACAAGAAACAATTGTTCAATTTTATTTATCAGTTGTAAGCACATCTGTGGATCAATTAACAATGTTCTACAGATTTTTTAATTATTTTGCGCTTGTAACTTATTCGCTTCTTATTTTGAAGCTTTGATTATCAACACGTCGGTAATTTTACCTGACGTTTTATTATCCTCCAGACGCCTAACCCTTCTTTGCGTCACACGATATTGGTCAATAATATCTTTATCAGTTCTCGCCCATGCCAACAATTAGCTTGAGCTAACATAACCTGATGGCTAAATCAATTTCAAGCTACCGGTCAATTAGATGCGTGTAATTTTAGAAGGCGTTCTATATTACAAGATTGATTTACATACTCGATGTATACTATTGAATTTAATAAAAATTTAACAAGTGTGATGAGTACAATATAACAGAGCTATGCCAAATACTACTCATAAATACAACAACCTCTCTTAATTCAGAAAAATACAAGTACAAGTCCATGGATAATATTTAATTATTTTGTACCCAATTGTCATTAACTACAGTAAGTATAAGTACTAAAATAATGGTGATGGGAAAAGTTAAATTTGAACATTTTATATAGTACTACAAAAATAAGAACGTATTTGTGGGGGTTTTTATTATAAATTTCACTTACAATCTGTTGTAATTATTCAAAACGACATATACAGGCTGTTTTTTAACTTCATACAAAAAATAAAACCAGTGAAAGTTCACATTAAAAGTGATAGAATGAAGCAGATTTTGTATAACAATTAATCAATAAATATTAGAGATAATAAATGTTTTTGGCGAACGATGAAACAGTTTGATAGTCCCTGGCTTATTTTTATTACATAATAAGAGAAATTTGCTAATGTTTGCTGTTTAAGTGGGTCAGTTTTCAACTGCACTTCGTCGCAGATAACAGCGTTGAAAACATGACCGAATTTTCTTGTAAACGTGATTTTAATTTACGGCGAATGTGGTCAAAATGCGTTGGCTGCAAGACGTTTGTATGCACAGTGTTACCCAGATCGCCCTTTGCCAAATAGCAGATCCTTTGTATCAGTTGTGCAGCGAGCAAGGGAAACGGGAAATTTTCATTTTCATCGACGCGTACGGACACATCTAGATGAAGTTTTCCTGCGAAAATGGATTGGCAGCAATGGGCCAACAGGTGGTCAGCACGTTTCCCTGACCTTAATCCATTAGATTTTTATCTGTGGGGACATTTAAAAAATCTACTGTACGCCGACGAACTCAACGCACGCATTAACGCAGCAGTGGAATGCATCTCTTACCACATACATCATTAATTTTTTTGTATGAACTTGAAAAACACCCTGTATATTTAAAAAAATCTTAAATAATTGATTAAATAATTGTAATTACGCAAATTTCAATCAAATCTCTACAAGAAAGTAAATAAAGCAAGTGACAAAGCACTGACTCTAACTCACAACAAGAAAGTAAAAGCAGCCACGCGTAAATAAATAGTAAAGTCTCGACTCAAGTGGAGTTCTAGGATATTCTAGATATATAAATATCAGGAATATGCGCAAAACAAAGAACTCGACGACCTATTATGTGAACGTGTGGATTCTAAAACTAATTGCAAGTACCCAAACGTAGAAAAAAAAACATCTCATATTCACTTACTTTTGTATTATTTTGTAAAGGTTAACAGTAAATAGTCAAACTGTAGATTATTGTCCAGCTCTATAGACCTTGGTTTTCTTTATTTCTTGCTGATAGTTCCCAATTTCGTATATTTAACGTCTAATACTTCTATCAATTTCTTTCTTGGTCTTCTTCTTTTCTTTTTATCTCCAGCTGCTCTCTTCAAGATCTTCTAGTGTAAGTGTCGGGAGGCCACTGCCCACTACTACTGTTCGTTCCACTGCACTCAATAGGAATTTACGTTCGTCTGATATGATGATATGATATGATATTTCTTCCCAAGTAGATAGTGATTCTTTCCTTTTCCATTCCAGTATCACTTTCAAATCCGGGTCATTTCCCTGATCTTAACGTCGCTCTTTAGATTGCCATCGCTCGTCTACCACGGCTGTCCTTGCAATCTGAGTCAGTTTTTCTTCCGAACGACTACGGTGCCGCCAACCTTCTGGGAAAGACCTGGGAAGGCATCAGCATTACGGTGGCTCACACATGGCCTAGGTTGCATTTCAAAGTCGCACTCCTAGAGTCGCTCGATCCAACGTGTCACTTGCCTTCTGGATTCATTTCAACGCCACATGGTCCATTCTTAATAGGAAATGTCTCCAATACTTATAAAAGTGCTCGATCGACTTCATCATCGTCAAGAATTCTTTTCAAGTCACACAATAGTTTTCGTTGTTCCATATTCTGCTAATCTAATATTCTGCTAATCTTGCTACGTGTCCTCCCATCTTATTCTTTCTGATCTTACTACTTGTGTGTTTGCTGTTGTATAATTCTGTCAGCTCTTGGTTGGTTCTTCTTGTCCACTGCTAATCTATGTTTTGCCTCCATATACATGTCTCCCAAATTTCGAGCTGTTGTTCTTCTTTGGCGTTCACTATCCATAACTCTGATCCACATAAAACTACCGGTCTTATAACTGGTTGATAGATACTTTCCTTTATAATTTTTGATACTGACTTTGATATCGTAACTTTTCTTAGAGCTATTCTACTTTTATTTCCTTTAACTAACCTTGCATTGAATTCTTCTTTTTCTTCATTTCTATTATTAATATTTATCCCAACGTATTCACACACTTTATACAGTAATTTCTGTTATCTATGTAACTTTGAAAGGTTAAATCTTTGTCTGTTAACTCATTTCCTACTCTCATTATCATATATGTACATACTTTGCTTTCTGTGCATTAATTTCCAACCCCTTTTCTTACTATTTCCCATAACCAATTCAGTACCTCTTTGTTTTTTGTCTCGCTCTTGCTAAAGTGACCAAATCATCTGCATAAGCACACTTTCATGTCGGTGATTGTATATCGTTACTTCTGTGAATATTTGGTTTTCCCATATAATGGCTTCCAATATAAAATTAAACAAGATCGTCGATAGGGGATCTCCTTATCGTACCCCTCTTTCCGTTTTGCAACTTTCAGAGTGATTACTTACTATTTGTCGTTTCGTTCAGTGTTAATTTAATTAACCTTACTAACTTTGGTGCTATTGCTAATTTTTGTAAACTACTGTATATCATTTCTTTTTTTAATTGATCATAAGCCTGCTTAAAATTTATAAAAGTAGCATATACTGGCAAATTGTGTTCGTAGCAATTAGTCAAGATCTGCTTCAAAGTGAATACCTGGTCTACTCTTTCTGCTCTAAAGCCACTTGATTTTCTTTGATTTTCTTCAATCTATTTTTCAAAATTTCTGCGAATACTTTGTATACCACGTCTAGCAAGGCAATACCTCTGTAGTTCTGGCATACAGTTGGATCTCCTTTTTTTAAAATCGCTATGAGGTTTGCTTCTAACCATCTTTGGGGTGTTTTTCTTCCGGTCTTATTTTCTTTATAATACTATAGATTAAGGATAAAATAAAAATTTTTTTGCATATTTATGAATTACATATTTATGTACAACATACCAAATAAAAACATTTATCAGAAACTAAGAAAGTTAATTTTCTTTTTCGGAAGCTTATAATTTCCAATGAATATTTTACTGACCGTATTTAGACTGTACTTTTCAGTATTAATAACTGTCTTTTCCTTCATACAGTTCTTACAGGTGCGTTTTTTTCACTTACTTTTAATATGTTTCGTTTTTACTCTCCAACCAATGATATTGATTTTTAAGTTCCCTTTTATTATCAAATGATTACATATCTCTCTATGTAGGTACCATACTGAAATGACTTACTGTGCCCGCTAGAAAAACCTGGGACAACTCTACACGTTCATTTTTGAGTTATTTTATTAGTTTGAATGCAGCCTTAAACAATTCATTTTGTTTGTTATATGGCAACATAAAAAAACAGAATTTTTTTACAATATGTACTTAATTTGTCGTATTTACAATAGAACATATTATATGTCACAGATTCTTTTGTTGGGTATAATACATACATACATACAAGAAGCTTTGATAT
The DNA here is from genome assembly GCA_039766575.1 of Serrognathus titanus. NCBI lineage: Eukaryota > Metazoa > Arthropoda > Insecta > Coleoptera > Lucanidae > Serrognathus > Serrognathus titanus. The sequence goes on from CM077911.1 coordinate 7,907,210, forward strand.
GATGAGTTAAAACGCACTATTAGTTTTCGTAAGGGGACTCCCAAAACAAAAATGCCAGGGGCCATCCTATGACTTAAGACGGCACTGATTTTAGGCCTTTGAGTATTTAAAAACAAGTGCAAGTACTTAAATACACGTATAAGTACTTAGTACTTGTACTTATAACCGTAAGTACACGCACAGCTCTAGTATTTTACAAACTCAACAATGTTGAAGGGAAAATAAAACCGAGAGCAAAATACTTTAGCAGAGAAGGCGAACATGTTTTCGGATCGCTTTGTATAAACGAGAAATATTTGCTCATGTCAAATTCGGAATTGTCTTTTTCTTTTCATTTTATTTTAAAACTAGAAACTGATATTATAATAATATGTATGCGCTCACTTACTGGTTAAAACAAGTAATGAGCAATTGTTATCTTTATCTTTTCCTTGACGAAAGATTAGAAAAGAAATCGTTTCCGTATTATTTGCATTTATTATAAACATTATTGTTATTAATTATTAATTATCAATTAATTCATTTCCATGAGTTGTACTTTTTATATACTTTGTAGCAGAGCTATGCGTGTACCTACGGTTATAAGTACAACTTTAAGGAAGTACATCTAATAGGCGACAATACTTATATTTATTTTTAAAAAATCAAAGGCCTAAGGAACAAGTATAAATAGCAACAACTGTTAATCTTCACAAAATAATGCAAAAATAAGTGAAAATGAGATTATTTTTTTTTATATTTGGGTTTTTGCAATTAATTGTAGAACTAACACGTTTATATAATAGATAATCGAGTTTCTTGTTTTGCGCGTAATTCTGATATTTCTATTTCTAGAATATCCTAGAACTCCAATTGAGAGAATCCAAACAAACCGTCTCAAACAAACCGTCTGTCGAAGCTCTACTATTTACTTACTTCTAACTTCATTTACTTATTGTTAGTTGTTGTGAGTTAAAGTCAGTGCTTTATTAAATTCTCTATTTACTTTCCTGTAGTGATTTGATTGAAATTTGCATAATTACTATGACAATGTTTGTTTAATGCATTACTCACGATTTTTTTAATATACATGTCATTTTGAACAACTACAACCGACTGCATATCAGAGAAATGTAAGTTAAAAACTGTCAAAAATATTATTTTTGAAGTACATATTCTGCGCCATTTGTCACTTCTCAAAAAGGTTATCTCTTAGTTATCACCTGACAGGTCTTTTTGTTTCATTTACCTTCTTTAGCGTATTATTTCGCCGTATTAGTTTGCCTGTTTACTGGTGTACTTGTTGGTGCCTCTAACAATGTCACGAGTGCGAAGACGTGCAAATTTTCACCAACTTATACCCTTTGAAAGAGGGCGAATTATCGGGATGCAGGAAGCTAGCTTAAGCTTTCGGGATAGACGTATAAATCGACCGCATGCCACTGTGAGACGAACTTGGAGAGGTTGGCGGAAAGAATACCTAGAAGCTCGTCGTGAAGGTAGTGGACGTCCCAGAGCAACACAAGAACGGAAAGATCGCCTCTTAAGACGAAGTGCAATTCAGGATCCTTCAGAACTATCACGAGCTGTTGGAATCAATTGGGTACCTAAGAGCAATTGGTCGAAGAGTCTCTATGAGCACGATTTATCGTCGAATACATTCGTGGGGACTGCGCTCATATAGTCCTTATTTTCGTCTACCTATGACAATGCAACCAGACTGCAGTGGAGTCAAGACAGGCAGCAATGGGACCATGAATGGGAAGAAATCATCTTTAGTGATGGATCCAGATTTTGCTTGTGGCATTCAGATGGGCGTGTACAGATTAGGCGACCGAGAGGCCAGAGGCAAAATTTACAATATGCTCAGCGTCGCCATACACCTTTAACTCCTGGGGTAATGGTGTGGCGGGCAATATGCTACGGAGACAAGTCTCTCTTAGTATTCATTCCGGGCACACTAAACGCGAGGCGTTACATTGATACAGTTCTAGATTTCTTCCATTTCTTCAAAACCTTCCAGAGCCTGTCTTCCAGCATGATAACGTGCACCCTCATATTGCCCACATAATTTTAGACTTCCTAGCAAAAAACAATGTAAACATTTTGCCTTGGCCGCCAAGATCACCGACTTAAACCCAATCGAACATGTTTGGGACATGATGGACAGAAGACTTCATCAGTTACCTCATCCTTCCAATACGCTAGACGAATTGGGTTAACAGCAGCAGGTAGCCTGGAATGAGGTGCCTTAAGAGACAATCGACCACCTGATTTCCAGCATGTCCAGATAGGTTGCTAACTGTATAAGAGTACGAGGAGATGCAACACATTAATTTTTATTTGAAGAAATAGTGTTAGACTTAATTGACAATTTAATAATTTTTTGTCTACATGTACTTGTTATATTCACGTAATTTCAAAGTTCTGCATCTACTCCTTCAGGGTGGTTCATTTTCTTTTTGAATCCCAGTATATAAAAATGTTCAAATTGAACTTTTTTCCTCGCCACTATTTTAGTACCTATTTCTTCTTGTTGTACTTGTATCTATAAAAATACATAACTCTTATTTATTTGTTGACTCTCAAAAATAATTTTTTTTGGATTTCGCCTCTTCGTTCTTCTACTTCTGTTTCTTTCCAATTTTTTAGAGATAGCGCTCTGAAATCTTTTCTTCACATGCACTCATGCAGTATGTTTTTAAAATATTTTTGTTGTTTGCCACATCATTACTTTTGTTTGCCCTCTCTTTATCTTATTCTTTAAATAAACAGATAAGAATGCCACATTTATTGTAAAAGCCTTTTTCCCCTATTGGTAAATAATTATTTTTTCAGCAAACAATTATTCAGCCCGTAACTAAAGAATAAATTCACCAAAACCTGCAAGGTTAAGCTAATTTTGCGAATTCTAATTTAATTCTAAAATTTACAAATTTTGCTAGTGAAACTTAAATAAGTCATTTTTCAAGGAAATGGACATTCCATATTCGTTCCTATATCTTCAGTTTTTTTGTCCGTTCATTTTGGTTTCAGGTAACTAAAAGTCTGTAGTCGAATTAAACTCCGACGTAAGCAGGAGGCTTAACGTGTTGTCTAGAATATAACATTTTTGTGTGAATATTTACCTAGTTAATACCAAGTAGATTTAATTTAGTTCGTTTATATAAATGATTTTTGAAAAAAAAAATAAGTAAGTAAAGAATGTTGAAAACTATTTTCAGCTTCAACACAAAACCAGATCTTATTCGAGCTGGATAATGAGTTTAACGTTGTTTAAAAGCGAAAAAGATATTATTTTTAATTTTGTGCACCTGCCTCCTGAGTTCATCTCTTTTTTATTTTCGTACAAGAAAACCGGAAAGTATAATTTAAAAATGTAGATAAATAACTTACGATGTTTGAGTATCTACGACATAAAAAATTCTTCATATTCATATTTACTTTAACATGTCATTGGTTCGTAGTAATTTGCATATAAGACGTCTTTAACTGTAAGTTGTTTGCTGAGCAAATAAAATTCTGGCGCCGAATCGGTCCCATACCTCAAGTTACATCGTTAATGAATAAATATACTCTCGTGTGGACATAGTATAAAACAGAAAAAAAAAAACGATTCTTTTACAATGAAGTCATTTTTCTAATCTGCTAATGGAACGTCTTAATTTTATGGAACCGCACAAGGAAATTAAATTTGTCATAAATAAGTGAGCTCACTTATTTACATAGGTGAAGAATTCTTTTTGGTATTTTATCTGAAATTTATGAATATGTTTTTGTGTGATAGCGATAAATTTCTGTTGTAATGTTTGTAATCTGATAATGCGATGAACTGTGTACCTAATAATTTGTTTGCACATTCCAGACATTTTTCTCTAATTTCTGTGTACGTATGCAACAATGACTTGGTTAAACAAGTGGAATTTAATTGCACGTCTGTTATATTTCACCCAGACGACGACGTGCACATTTCGTCATGTGTATGTACAACATACATACACCGTGTCGTTAACTTGAAATTTCTTAATACCTTCACATTTATTTTTAGATTAAATAAAAAAAAATTTAAATTTAAATTTCCTGATGCCATAAATACTTTCGCACTAATTTAGAATGGGAAAATAAAAGTGTAGGGTATTTTTATACTTCATGTTACATACATTATTCATGTTTCCCTCTTAAAAATAATAAATAAACCAAACCATAAACTTGAAGAATTATGTTCAGAAATAGAGATGCTTCCTTATCGTCTGCAAAAAAGTAAAACGCAGTTCAAAACCGTGAGCGCATTTAATCATAAAGTGCACCATACAATATAAATATTGACACAACGCTTGAGTAATTTCCTGTTTGATAAAAGAAATTACTTTTGTCTCAGCCAATAATTACATTGCAAACATCACTGAATGCTGCGCGCAGGTGATTTCAATAACACTCAAAGTCAAAGCAAATTAGATAATCACTTCTTCATGCAGTCCTAAACATTGGTCCTATCTACAAACATGACGTTTAACGAATCGCTTCTATAAAGCTTCGAAAGGGACAGATTAAGAAATAGCATTTAAGTTTGTATGTAAATAAAATTAGGATGTCGCAGTCGATGATCTTTTAAACGTAACAGTGATCAGCACGAAGCAAGTTTCCAAACTGAGAAGACTTTAATCCGCTCACATACTGTGTTGTGGGGGCGAGGAACCAGTGAAAATGTTTAATATATTATACGTATTTGTTTTGATACGCATTTATAAATTCGATTTTTGTTGTTATAAATATTTCAAATAACGACATCAACTGTATCCTACGTATGGACGAAAGCAGACAAAACTTAAAAGGGCACGTACCTATATACATAAAACTATGGAATGGTTGAGAAGAACGTTTCAGAAAAATGCTCGGTCACGTCGATTTTTTATTTTTAACTCGTCATTCGTCATTCAAAGATGTAAATTTCAACCCCCCCACCCTTCAACCCCTGAGCGCTAGCAACCCCAACTTTAAAAATTCAAGTAGCAAAGTATTTCTTGTGATACCTCATTTAATAGCATCTTTTAAGCTGAATAAAACTTTATTTAAATCGGTTGATAAATAACTGAGATAATCAACAAAAATGTATTGAAATGAGGAAGCCAATATTCGAGCTGGCGTCAATACGCCATAAGTGGTAAAAACAATTGCTGTTGCAAATTTTTTGTAGTTAAATGTGAAATAGAATTTATTGACATTATGTAGTGGAGTGTTGTTACTTGCTTAACGATTAGATAGCAAAAATGAGACTTACTGAAGCCGAAAGAATCGAAATTTTAATGATGATAGGCGTTGATACAGCTCTAGCAACAAAGACGTGGCAACACTTAGACCTACTGTACCCTGTGCTTCCTGCATGTGAGTGAAATGGTGAATATCTACAAATGAGTAACTTGAGCTCACTATGCGACAAGGATGTCAAATCAAGCAGTCCTTGATCATGTGATTTAGCCTTAGATGCAATGATGTTATATATATGTGTATACCCTCTCATTCTTATGTTGATATCAATTCATCTTTGTCTACAGGGAATCTAACTACTTAACACATGATTATCTAGCAATAAGTAGTAAGAGCAATTGCAAGTTGTTTGTAATTAAATGTGAAATAGGATTTATTGACATTACGTAGTGGAGTGCTGTTACTTGTTTAAAGATTAGGTAGTAAAAATGAGACTTACTGAAGCCGAAATAATTGAAATTTTAAAGATGCTAGGCGATGATACAGCTCTAACAACAAAGACGTGGTAACACTTAGACCTACTGTGCCCTACGCTTCCTGCATTCTCGATTGATGCATGTGAGTGAAATGGCAAATATCTACATATGAGTAACTTGAGTTCACGTATGCGACAAGAATGTTAAGTAGTCCTTGATCACGTGATTCAGCCTTAGATACAATAATGGATATAGACGTGTGTATACACTCTCACTCTTATGATGATATCAATTCATCTTTGTCTCCAGGAAATTTGACTACTTAACACATCATTGTCTGGCAATAAGTGGTCAAAGCAATTGCAAGTTGTTTGTAGTTAAATGTGAAATATAATTTATTGATATTACGTGCGTGTTACTTGTTTAACAATTAGATGGCAAAAATGAGTCTTGCTGAAGCCGAAAGAATCGAAATTTTGGAGATAGAATTCGGACACATGAAGAAGTTCGTATTTTGTTCAATTAAACTCACCCAAACCGTCTTCCAATATCGCAATCAAGGGTAAACCGAATGGAGAACAAATTTCGCGATATTGGACTTGAGATGAGATAAACCTAATGCCGGATATCCATCGGCTTCAGATGAAGATAGACGTTTGGATGCTACGTTAATGGTACAGGAAAATCCACAATCAATCCTCGTGGGAGTCACATCTTAATACGTCGAAAAATTCAGTTTACAGACTTCTTGATAAGGAAGAATTTCATCCCTAAAAAGTGCACTTGGTGCAAGAGTTGTCCGATGATGATTTTGATCGAGGAGCGCAATTTTGCGAGACAATGATGGAACTCTCTAATGCAAATCCTGCATTCATTACAAATAGTCTCTTTTCTGATGAGGCAACATTTTGCTTAAATGATACCATCAATAAGCAAAATTGCCGTTATTGAGCGGTTTAAAATCCGCATTGGATGACGAAGGCCAATACCCAAAATTCCCAAAAGGGGTGGGACCGTGAGTAATCGAATTATTGGACCGAATTTTTTTGTTGGAACTCTGGAGAGTGTACAGTATCTGGATTTCCTTCAATTAGAATTAATTCCGTCTTTAGCGGTGCTGTTCCCTAATGCAAAAGAACCAGATTCACCCTATCCCAGAATTTTGTTAGAGCAAGATTCTGCGCCTCCTCATTATGCACGTCCAGTATGGAAATAAAAATAAAGGGTTTTCCAATTAGCGCGCCAGAACTTTAAAATGAGTCACAATAATAACTATAAGTGATCTTTATTTTATTTTGAATAACAGTCTATGTCATTATGTTTTAAAAATAATATCGTTTAAATGTCCTCCTCGACTTCGTCTAACTGAATGCATTCTGGAGGCCCAATTTGCGACTACTCTTTCACACATATCGCGTGCGTTGAATGTTCCGTTTAAGGTCGGAAATTGTTTGTGGTTTATTTTTGTAAACCAGAGATTTCACATGACCCTAGAGGAAAAAATCCAAGAGCATGATCTTGGTGGCCAGTTGACTTTAGCATTTTTCGAAATGCAACTGTTGTTGCAATAAAACAATTGTCTGACGAGACCAACCTTACCACGTCTAGAGCTGGATCACCGCACAAGAGTGTAACAGAGGATTGTCATTAGCCCAAATTCTGCAGTTATGCTTGGAGATGTAGATCTGCATGCAAAATTCTCCACGTACTCGTCTGAGAAAGGCCGAGTTCTTGAGAACGACGTGGAATAGAGAGGTTCAGATCATCTCTTTTTTTTATGACCAAAACTCGTCTGCAAAGGATGCACCAGAGGCACCGCAAGCATTTAGGCTTATTGTGCTCGCCCTGGTTCTCTTACCGCAACCACTCATTGAGGCACCAGCTGGTACAGGTTTTTCACTGATTGCGCGTTGAAATTTTTGGGAACTATCATGAGATGTCCGAATAAGCGCTGTCTGCGATTTGCCAGCGCATCACATCCACACAAAATGTGCATTGCTATTTCTGATTCTCCATTGCAGATTTAGATTCCCATTGAATTTACCAATCCTCCACAGATGCTCCCTAACAGTCAGGTATCCTGTTAGTAACCCCGTGGTGATCTTGAGTTGCGCCCTGCTTAAAAGCAAAAGTTCTGCAACTCTCTTGTTTGCAAGGACCTCTAAGGAAGGTCTTGCTGTAGCGATGTACTGGTCTGCTTAGCCAGTATCTGTTATGTTCCTCGCTTATCCAGTCACTAAAAAGCCCCGAATAGCGTTCTTGGTTATACCTAGGACAGGTTCAGGGCCAAGATATCCCATACCCGCGCCCTGTTTGGCTAATTCATCGGTCCGTTCGTTGCCGATAATACCTCGATGACCTGGTCCATATTAATTTGACACAATGTACTAACTCATTTGTTATCAAGATTTGCCATTTACATTCCAAAACAAACTTGTTTTTGGCATTAAAGTTCTGACGCACTAATTGGAAAACCCTTTATTTCCTAATCGATGGATTGGTAGACGAGGACCTCCGGATTGAACCCCTTTAGATTATTTCCTCTGGAATTATTTAAAAGCTAAAATTTATTTTAACAGACCGCCGAACATTGAGGAATTAAAGTAGAGAATTCGACAAAGAATTCGATCAATCATCCCTGAAATGGTAGACGATATTCAACAAGCGTTTGTCTCTAGATTAGGACATTGCCTCGCCGTTAACGGACAGCAATTTGAACATTTAATTTTAATATTGTTTTATTTTTCAATTTTTTTTCTAGTGTGATGTTTTGTTATTAAGTGAGATATCACAACGAGTACTTTGCTACTTCAATTTTTAGAGTTGGGGTTACTAGCGCTTAGTGATTGCGGGGAGCGGGGTTGAAAAGTACATTTTCAAAAATAAAAATCGACATTTCCGAGCATTTCTCTGAAACATTTAGATAATAGGATTTCTTATGTATATTTATAAAAGTTGGAATTGTATATTTTTTAAATTTTCAATCAAGGACAAGCAACATTAAACTAGACCAGAACACGCTTGGTCATGCTATAATTACTATATTAAAATACTTGAAATAATTTACAATTTAAAAAAAATAACTGGTATTTACAATTGACCTACGATATTTTTAAACAATGTTATGACTCGAAGATTTTTTTGATTTTAAATGAATTGTATTGAAAATAACTTATTCAAAATAAAAAACTGTGAAACCAATGTTAAATGCCAACATTTTTATGTTATAAAGACTTAAGAATTTATTGTCATGTAGCTTTCGATGGCACGAGCTGATATATTAAAATTTATGTCGTCGCTTTTAATTAGACGCAACCGAGCTATTATTCTGACAATTTATCATTAGAAATAAATCCTAACAAACCTAATGTATTAACTGTGGACGACAAGCTGTGTAAATTAGTTACTGCGGGTGTTCAGTCTGAAGTGACACATCAGACTAATGACCGTGGTAAACAAATAGAACGAAAATCTAAATGCGCACTTTGACACGATTTACATACAACATGCACCGCACGGTATAATAATACTCACGGTATACATTCTTGGTTCATTAAAAATGAAACGTCTTTAATTTTAAAACTTGCAGTCATTTATTTAAAAGTTAAAGAACCGCAGACAATTCTGCATTAATTTGTGGTTTGTCCAGCGCTCAGAGAAAATTACGTTTGCACAAAACTACTAATTAGTACTATAACAAAAAAATTATTACACATTCAAACCAGGAAATGACTAAATTTACAAATGCGGTGCAACGCTTTCTTAATTAAATAATTCCTAGGAAATAATATACTAGAACGAAAAAAAAAACTGATTAGAAAATGCTAGGGCGTTGAAAGTGTGTTAGAATGTAGATATTTTCTTCGAAGTGCAAACACCTCTTGATTTAAATTAAATAAATTGAATTAAGTTTAACAGTAACATGTGTTATACAAATAATGGATGGATATAAAATATTTTTTATTTGGTCAGAATATTGTTATGGGCCACCTTATTCAGATCAACCAAAGCACATTATGAATAATTTATCTACTTAAGCTTGCCTAAAATGAGACGATGTATTACGAAATTATTATTATTAGCTTTAATGTTCAGTCTGGTTGTAAATCACTTCTTGCCATAAACAAAATCGTATGTATGTAAATTTTTAGAAAACGAACACGGAATGTTTCAGTTTTATTTAAAAAAAAACCTTCAACTAGTTATTTCCGATTCCTTTTTTTAATACATTCGCCAAAGAGAGAAAATCTATTTTAAATTTCCCGCCGCGACTGTTTCGGATAATGTCAACTAGATGGCGCTGCGATAAGTTTTTTTTTTCCCGACTAGTCGTGAATAGTAGGAGCAAAACTTGATTTATTCGTTGCGAAAGAGTCGACTTGAAACCGTAGAGAGAAAATCGATTTTAAATGTCCCGCCCCCACTTGGGATTCATTTGTCCTGAAAGAAAGCTGAATTTAAATTCCCTGCCATCATTCTTTCGTATGATATAATGTAGATGGTGTTGTGAGATAAGCTCTTTGCCGAACAGTAGGAGCAACACAGAATTTATTCGTTGTGAAAGAGTCGATTTGAAACCATAGAAAGACAGTCGATTTTAAATTTCCCGCCGCCACTGTTTCGGATGATATAATGTAGATGGCGCCGTGTTAAACAATTTCCTGACTAGTCACGAAAAGTAGGAGCAAAATCGGATTCATTCGTCGTGAAAGAGTCCTTTTATTTGCTAGATTTGTTTTATTTATTTCTTCAATTGTTATTTTGAAACGATAGAAAGAAAGTTGATTTTAAATTTACCGCCGCCACTGTTTCGGATGATACAATAGCTACGCTCATTTATTCAACTCAGTTCACTCTATTTACTCTTTTCGAACTCTAAAGGGTGAGAACGTATAAGTTTTAATACAAGTAAGAGTGAGATGAGTGAGATAAAAGTGCGAAAAAAGCAGAGTGAGGTCCTGTGAAATTTATCCCGAACAGTAGAAGAATTTATTCGTTGTGAAAGAGTCGACTTGAAACCATAGAAAGAAAGTTGATTTTAAATTTCCCGCCGCCACTGTTTTGAATGGTATAATGTAGATGGCGCTGTGCTAAACTAATTCCCGAATGGTCGAAAAGAGTAGGAGGAAAACGAGATTTATTTGTTGCGGTTAATGTCTCGGTTGGTAGAATGTAGATGGCGCTGAACTAAGCTCTTTTCCTTTCAGCCGAAAACAGTGGCAGCATGTCGGTGTAACACGAACTCGCGATTTGAACCGCAAAGAGGAAGTCGATTTTTAAATTTCCCGCGATTAATGTTTCGGCTTGTACAACATAGATGGCGTTGTATTAAGATTTTTCTCGGCCAGTCGAGAACAGCGGTAGCAAAACGGGATTTGTTCGTCGCGAAAGAATTGAAACGAATTCCCAATTTGAAGTCATAAAGAAAAAGGTAGTTTGTAAATTTCCTGCCGCCAGTATAATGTAAACAGTGCAGTACTAAGCAGCCAAACTGGATTTGTTGGTGAAATAAACTTTCAATTTGAAACCGCAAATAGAAATAGATTTTAAATTTCCCGCCGCCGATATTTCCGGTGGTATAATGTAGATGAAGCTGTGCTAAGCGTTTTTCTCTCTCCGCCAGTCACAATAATCGATGCCTAAATAAATATAACTTTACATCACACCACTCAGTGATAGAATTTGTACAAATGTCACTTATGTTTACAGGTTTCGGTTTTCCACTCTGCTATTGTAACAGTAGCGCCGCCACATATTTGGCAAGCTGCCTCCAAACTAATACCGAGTATGTCTCCAAATTAGGGCGTCAAATTTAAAACATTTGATAAGCCATCTGTCTAGTTACATTATCTGTGATGGAAGTTAACCGTTGCGAAAGAGTCGATCACCAACTCTCGGTTTAAAACAGCAAAGAGAAAGTCGTGTTCAAATTTCCCGGCATCAACGTTTCCACTAGTGTAATATAGATGGCGCTGTACAAAACATTATTGTTGAAGCACACAAAAGAGAACATTTAAAGTGAATTCTGCATCTTTCACTTTAATACAGGACTGTAGCCAGATTCAGGTTTATTGAAATGTAAGGGAGGGTGTATAGATTTTTATTCATAAACAGTAATCTACCCCATTCTTTATGAATTGGCGAAACACTACTTTAATGTAAATATTTGATGTTGGTGAAACGATCCGGTATGGAATGATTCAAAAAAAGAACGACCTGTTTAACCTTAGTGGAACGATTCAGCATAAGAATAACCTGAAAATATATTTTTTGTGTTGTAGAGGGCGATTCATGGAATTAATCAGCATACAAATGACCTACATGGAGCAATTCAGCATAAAAATGACGTTTATGGAATGATTCAGTGTAAAAATGACCTTAATGGAACGATTCAGCATAAGAGATACCTGAAAATATCTTTCCTCTGGTATACTGGGAAAGATTCAGCATGACCTTGTCGGAACAATTCAGCATAGGAGTTACATATGGTTTAATTCAGCGTAAGGATGTCCTTGATGGATCGATTCAGCATATGAGTGACCTCAAAAAAACTTCCCTATGCTTTAAAGTGCGATTCAGCATAAAAATGACCTTAATACAACGATTGGCCACACAGAGGATGATCGATGGGATAAGAACGACCTGAAAATATTTTCCCTCTGTTACATATTATATAATTCAACGCAAGGATGACCTTGTCGGAACGATTCAGCATAAGAGTGACCTGAAAATATTTCCCTATGCTTTAGAGTTCAATTCATGTATTAATTCAGCATAAAACGACCTTGATGCAACGATCCATGGTATGATTCAGTATAAGAACGACCTGAAAATATTTTCCCCGTTATATATGATATAATTCAGCGTAAAGATGTCTTGGATGGAACGATTCAGCATAGTAGTGACCTGAAAAAAACTTCCCTATGCTTTAGAGTGCGATTCATGTATTAATGCAGCATAAAAATTGACACTCGTTCGCGAAGGAAAATAATTTAAAGTCATTCGTAAAGGAAAACAAATATGTATTAATAACCGTTCATGAAAAAAAAAAAAAAAATTGACAGTCGTTGGTGAAGAAAAACAATTGACAATTGCTCGTGAAGAAAAACAATTGATAGTCGTTCGTAAAGGAAAACAATTATGTATTAATAACCGTTCATGAAAAAACAAACCATTGACAGTCGTTGGTGACGAAAAACAATTGACAATTGGTCGTAAAGAATAACAACTGATAGTCATTTAATAATTCACGAAGAAAAATAATTGACAGCCGTTAAGAGAAGAAAATCAATTGACAATCGTTCGCGAAGAAAAATAATTTTTGTATTATGTATTAATGACCGTTCATGAAAAAAAAATAATTGACAGTCGTTGGTGAAGAAAAACAATTGACAATTGCTCGTGAAGAAAAACAATTGACAATTGCTCGTGAAGAAAAACAATTGATAGTCATTCGTAAAGGAAAACAATTAATAATCGAAGAAAATAATTGACGGTTGTTGATGAAGAAAAGCAATTGACAGTTGTCGGCGAAGAAAAACAATTGACAATCGCTCGGGAAGAAAAGTTATGTTATGGCGGAAGGAAAACAGCAAAAAAAAGTGACAATCGAACGACCACGATAAAGAAAAATAATAATTTCGTCTCAGGTCAGGGCAGGTTTAAAATGTTCGATGACAGGCTTAGCCTCTCTTGGCGCCCCTCTGGCTATGGCACTGCTTTAATGATTTATCATTCCTAGATTGCTTTTTTTTGTCGATTTAAAATTAAATTAAATTAAATTAATCACAAACGACTTGAAGGAAAAATACAATCTATTTCTTGCATACAAAGTTCACATTACTAGTGCACATCTTCGAACTTGAAACATGTTTTGTACCACTTTAATAGAATCCGAATTTAATTAAGCACTTGTCAAACACTCGAGTTAAATTGCTCAAGTGACAGTGCGACACGAAAAAAACCATGAGGGCGCATTTATCAAATCAAAATTTAATTAAATTACATCGATGGTAGATCTCATCGAATGAAACTTGCACACATTTGTTCACCAGCGATGTCTTCAAAGATAACTTCTATTTTGATTTACAAAAAAGAATTATAAAAATCACTAATTAAATATTTAATTCGCTCTAGGCGAGTAATTAAAAAACAATTAATTAAAATTTGTTGTGTAGTCATCATCATTAACGGCGATAGTGTTATTTGAGGAAAAATATCTAAAATTTAATTATTTTAAAATTCTAAAATTCATTAGCATAAAAAACGAAATTTTTAAAACTTAATGAATCTTATATAACCATATGCCAATGACTGATATATGGCAATTCAGAAGTCAATAATATTTCGGCTAAATGTTAACGATGGAAAATAAACTAATTAATTAATTAATTAATTGAGATTTTGTGTGTTATCGTTGTGGTATTTTATTCCCCAAAAATATGCCTTCTTTTCTTAAAAAAGGAAAAACAAACATCTGCGTTACTTTAAACATTTGCGCAAGTTTTTGTTGTATGACTCTGTCATAAAGCTTAAAATAGTTACGGTCTGAATGCACACCATTGTACCTACATACACTCAGGAATTATATTTGAATTCTAAAAAAAAAGTCCAGGGAAGAATGTGCGAAACAAAAAACTAAGTTATTCAATACATTTACATAAATCAATATTATATCAAAACCTACGTACTTAAATAGCGAAAGCGTAAGATATCTTTTTGGTTTTTCGTTAGATAATAAAAGTTTTTATTATCAGCCGAAGCAATTCGTTCGGTGTTATTCCTATTAGCTTATTAAAGTGAGAACTGGTCAAAAAAAGATATTTATAAATCAACATACCGAATCAATTAAAATACCGAAAGATATTTAAAAGTGTACGGACGTTAATAAGATTATGTGATAGTAACCCACTTAACGAAAAAGTTAACCAGATATAAAACGTAACAACAATCCACTTCAACCTCGTGTAATTCGTGTTATTCAAAATCACGCCTTGCGTAAATGAAGCGTTAGTAATAGAGAAAGTATTCACTAAGATTTAATCGAGAACTTAATCCACGGATTTCATCTTAAATATTTGTACTGATATTTCTGCGCAATGAGTCGTGAGCAAACAATTTTTCATACTTGCGAGGCGCAACGCGTTGTTCGCACTCACGGCAGCCAGAACGAAAAATATTTAATTAAGCACATACGCGTTTAATTCGATTGTGCAATTCGAATCGCTTTCAGTATATACCTTCTGGGTTTATTTAAATAAAACGTAAAAAAAATGACTCGCTCTGGTTGTTTTCTTCAGCTTAAAATCTCACACCGAATTCATTAATCTTATTTGTTGCATAAAAAATACTCGACGTTTAATTGCTAACCGGTTAACCGACTTGTTTTTTTAAAAAAATCTGGTAAGGGACAACAAAGTCAGGTACTGTCTGAGTTTGTACGCAAAAAATATTTAAATTCATTTAACAATACGCTGCGAGGTAATTAACTTGAAACAAAGTAATCTTACTTATGCTTACAGCTTATGGTTATACGTGTATTTTATCGGGCTTTTTCTAATTGTCTTTTTTTTAATATGTATTATAATTTAAGTGACATTAGTTACAAAGGTGATTCTTGAATAGTCCGACAAAGGAAGAGACTTCCCAGAACATAGAGAAGATGTTAAAAAAATCTCTACACAACAGTTTACACGTTACGCCCGTGCATAAGACGAAAACCAAAAATTTACACCTTTAAAAACGTTTGTGGTGAGGCGTAGAGAATCAGAGTCGTTCAGTTGTATTAAAACTCGACTAAGAATTCTCAACATGGAGATTTGAATTGGTTTCGTGTTGTAGTGATTTATTTGTTTACCTGTCAAAGCAGGTATTTAAAATTGGGGTATTGTCATCTTTATTTATGGAATAATTTACTTCAGGTGATTTGCATGCATTTGTCAAGTAAATAGTTTCCAATTCCGTATTTCAGCTGAACAAATTAATACCGCTTAAAGGTCAAGCTCACGCCCGACGCGGTGCCGTCACAATCATAAAGTAATTACATAGCCACTCGTATGAGCGTATTAATTTCACTCATCTGCTGCTCTTTCTTTATCTGGGACGTATTGGAGATTTTTTCTTTATTAATTACTTATGGAAAACTAACCATTTTCCCTTGTTCTGTGATGTCTATTCTTGGAAGTTTTTTTTATTGTCGGTCTAGTCATCCAGAATATGTAAACTCCTTTACAAAATTAACGCATCAGGAAAACTTCTTTCTTCTTTATTACTTTTATTTTTTCGAAATTTTAAATCATTAAACATTTTATGCAGTTGGCCTAGGATATCCTCTGTCAGTACTGTTAAACAATTGCAATTGTTTGACAGATACAAAGTAACATTTAAATTTTTTTAATTGCGAATTGGTTTTGATTGCTGTGGATACCTCAAGCATCTTCTGTACTGCTTTTGCGGCCCTATTTGGGGCCTCGCCAGCAGAAGCGTAACTCAAGACTTTGACAGCACATTTGCCCGCCTTGCATGGGATAACTGATTAAGTAGCAAACTGATTACAATTTGTCATTTCTAATGCAATGTTGTGTCAAAAAGTGATTGCAGGATGTCGCGCAAGTTATTCATTACTATTACATCGCAATTGCGAATAACCTGGGACAGGTCGTTTTGGTTTGCAGTGGAAGCCTTGAGCTACGCTTTTTGACGAGGACCCAAATAGGGCCGAAACAGCAGTACAGAAGATGCAATCAAAACCAATTTGCAATAAAAAAATTTAAAACTTTCAATATGCTTTGACAGCACGCGTGGCCGCTTTGCATGGAATGACTTATTAAGTAGCAAACTGGCTATAATTTGTCACTCCAATCTTGGTTTCCGGGTTGGGAACCGCATCAATTCTTCGTCTTGCCGATATTTCGTCCATCTCGCTGCTGTAGTCGCTGCTGCTGCTGTGAAGACTCTGCAGAATCAGCAGCTACAGCCTCCAACGAAGCCCTGAAGAAGTCCACGGCGAGATGGACGAAACGTCGGCAAGACGAAGAATTGACGCGGTTCCCAACCCGGAAACTAAGATTGGAATGGACAACGGCCGCGGAAGCCTTTAAACCAAGCTATAATTTGTCATTTCTAATGCAATGTTGTGTCAAAAAGTGATCGCAGGATGTCGCGATTCAAGCTATTCATAACTTTTTTAAATTGTAACACTTGCAATTCAGTTTTGATAGTGATTTCTTGTTAATTTAACGTCATTGAGTAACTGAAACACTTCGTTCAGTGCACTTAGAAGAAATGAATCGTCCATGCAACTTAAGTCGAAGCAATCAAAGCAGTAACTCTGGTAACGAGGATTAATTTGTTAGGTGTTAGACAATAAACAATTACTCGAAGAGTTAAACGTTTCAATGACCTTGGAAATTATTGTAGAATCCCTTCGCAAGAAGTCTGCAAATACAAGATATGGGCGATATCTTATACAAGTCATATGTTTCCTTGGCAACGTGAAGACAAGTATATAATAATAATAATAGTTTTTATTGGCGATTGCAGAAAAAAGAAAAAAAAAAGAAATACAATGATAATCATAATGAATATAAATATTATCCGATGATCACCAAATGGTTGGAGATTCAGTAGCGCAAACGCATCCTGATTTTCCATCACCACCTCTAAGACAAAATTAATTTACCTAACTAAATTATTGCTAACTAAAAAAAGACAAACGAAATGTGCTAACAATATTAAACAAGCTAATAGCATGAAGTTAAAGTATTTCAAACAAGATTTTGCTCTGAAAATAATTTTTGCTTTAAGCGTTTTTTGAAGGCAAGTGAAGACAAAGCTTTCAAGCTTTCATTTCTAATTCTTCGTTATTAATTAAAGCGGTAGTTAATAAGTGGCCGTACATTTATAAGAAATTTAAAAGCGAATTAAGAAAAAAGCTTCATTTTGGTCCCCCCTAGCAACCTGTTCAATCTCTTCCTTACGTTTTGAGTCACCCTGTATAAGTCATAGTTAATCAAAAGCAAAATTAATTATCGTAAGTCGTGCAAATATTAAATTAACGACAGCTTGCAAGTGGACACACAATACCTTCATATTACTTTGTTATGGCATAAACTTCTTCAATTAAAACTTTATTGGCCATTCAGTAAACCATAATGAGCGAGGTATAGAAAATAGGAAAATTAAATTGGTTGTCGTAGTTGAAATTCTTTTGACTTAAAAATGAATTGACCTTGCTCTGTGTGTGTTCTCAAAGTGCACAATGTTTATATTGTAATATTTGCCAAATAAATTTACCTACTTGTTTCATGATAAGACATCTACTAATAAATCTTCTTTTTGCAACGAATGAAGTTTGTTCGGTAAAATAAAATAAATATATTTAACGCCCTGCGTTCTTTTTTTGTTCAATTCAGAAATATTTCACGAAAATAATTATACGTTTCACTTTATTTGGCAGGCAGTGTATTTTGGTTGATATTATTAAGATACTAAAACAAGAGCAAATTCAAATAAATTTTTTAAAGTACTGTAAACCGAATTTTATTATGTAAACTGAAATAATTCCTCGGATATCAAAAATGCATGGCATCTTTGAATATTTGTGAGCTAAGTAGTTTTGCTCTTCTTTATTATTATTTGCTGTTCTATTTGATTCATATAAAAATAATTTTGCCGTTTGAAAAATGGGGAAAACATCTCAAGTGGGTCTGGTCTTATAATATCCACCGGATTTCGAGTGCAAAATAATTATTCTAGTCTAAGGACCGTTTCTTTCCGCCTACATCGAAATTTCTTTGCAGTTTTATCGCCGCTATAATAAATTTAGTGCTCTAGTAAATACGGCTGTGACGATAAAAAGCAGTTGATTTGACCCACTAACGATTAATTCGAAGGAAAAACAGTCTCTGGCCTAAAACATATTTTCGCGAAACGTTCCTCTTATAATACATATAAAGACGTCAGCATTTAAATCATTCTCAGGTTTTGATTCTTTCAGTCTGATTTCTGGCAAAAGTTTTCCGTGGGTTGGTGCAACCTCATTCGAGGTGATTTTGATGGATTGCGACGTATCTCTGATAAGAATTATATTAGGCTTATCGTTCTAATTAAATAAAACTAAATCCTCAAAGGCAATAAGCCTTGCATTTCTAGAAACTCTTATCTTGTGAAGGGTACTATAAAGTCATCTTGCAATTAATATTTTGTTTACCGCTGATTTTAATTGCTTTCATCAGTAAAATCCTACTAATAGAACTGTCAATCACAAATGGAAAACCCTTAAGAAATTCTTTTCGAAATTTCAAATTAATTTTTTTTTGTTACTTGGGTATAAAGGAACTGAAGAAAAAACGGATGCAGGTGAGGGCTAACTAAGAATACAAAAGCCGACGGCCTAATAACGGCATTTCTTTGGCCCAGGTCGATAGGAAACGGACTAGTTTGGCAATTTTCCAATTGTAACTTCGCATTTAGTCCCAGGTGATGAAGTTGTAATTTTCCGAAAGATTTGCATCAACGCGCACTCATCTGAGTGTACATGATGTCTTTATAAATTCTGGCAGGTGTTTTCTGCTTTCTCTCATTACATGAGCTTTTTAAAAAATATATCTAACATTTTGAATTAGGATTTCATTGACACGTTACCCATAGAAGAATTAGCTTTGTTTTCTAGAAATAGTAATCGAGAATTGTCTGGAAAACAAGAAAACACGCAAGAAATTAATTAATTGTTTTATTACTATTCAATAGGTCTATGGGTGCATGTAGTTACGCCAATGAATACCAATCAATGCACAACATGAAATACGTGAGAATATGAAAAACATGCAATCAATATCTGTTTGGAAATATCTGAAAACAAATAGAAAACAAAAAAATATTCATTCCAGGAAAATGAGGAGAGTAAAGTGGGCAATCGTCTTTTTGTTAATCTAACTTTCACATGGTTACTTGAACAGCATGAAATTACGTGTGCAGTTTTAAGTTAAAATGTGCATTGTTTATGAAGCCATCAATTTATATGGGCATTCGTAAGCGGAATATTGTGAAACTTTTTGCAATTTAGATTAAGCATTCAAAGAGCATTTTAGTATTTAAGTGAAAACAAAGTAACTGTCCCGATTTACTTGAAAATAGTTATTGAATGAAGTTGTTGAAACACAAATTTACATGATTCAGAGAGAATAGAACAAATTAAATAGTCCCCGGACAAGTAAGTACTTTCATTATCTCTATATGTTGCACATTTTATGCATGAGTGCGGATTGAATACGTAATAGGACATCAAGTTCAAGGGAAGCCCTTGACGTGAGGTTAAAATTATAAAATACCTCATTTAAAGCGAAAAAAATTGAAAAAAAAATATTGAAGGGGAGCTGTGCATATACTTACTGACATAAATACACGTACTACGTACTTTTTTTTAGGTCTTGTACTTGTATTTAAGTACGTGCAGTAAGTGATGGTACTTGAATTTGTTTTAAATACTCAAAGGCCTAAGGTTCTTGGAGTACACGTACTAATTTTTACAAAATAATACATTGGATACTTTCAATTAGTTTTAGTACCAATACGTTCACATAATACTACATCTAATTTTTTGTTTTGCGCATATTTCTGAAATTCCTATTTCTAGAATATCCTACAACTCCAACTGAGAGAATTCGAACAAACCGTCTATCGAAGCTTCACTACTTCTTGACTTCATTTATTTTCTTGTTGTGAGTTTAAATTTATTTTTTTGTAGTGATTAAAATAAAATTTGAATAATTACAATGCCAGTGTTTGTTTAATACATTATTCAAGATTTTTTAAATATATACAGCCTTGACCAAAAGTATTAGGAACCCTTAATTCTCTAATTTATCTCCGAAAATATTACTCAGAAATCTATAGAATTTTATTGTCATACACTCGGCAACAATAAACGATCATTTAAATAATGCACAGTACTTTACAGCGGTTGTAAAACATGTGGCAGATGATAGTTCGCAATTGTGGTTCCGTAAATAGGTAGTCAGTCTTGTAAAAGCGCTTGTAGTAAGAACGATCTTTCCAATATAACGTTTATTTCATTATAATTTTGAATATCGTCATTTATGCTGTAAAAAATGCCTAAAAAGAATGAACTTACGTTTACGAATTCAGTTCTTGCACGAACAAGGTAACACACAGACAGAAATAGCCAAAAGTATTAAGTGTTCGCGTTGTGCGGTGCAATCTGCCTTGAAACGTTACGCGGATACTGGATCACATGCGAACCGAACAAGAACAGGGAGAGAGCGGATAACTTCGGACCTCAGGATCGAAATTTAATTCGAGAGTCACTTAAAAATCGAAAGAAAACTTCCTCCGAGCTCGCTGCCAGTTTATCCGAGGAAATCGGGAGAACGATCAGTGCCAGAACGACCAGAAGAAGACTTAATGAAGCTGGCTCGAAAGATTGTAAAGCAAGAAAGAAGCCTTGGCTTTCAGAAAAAAGTCTCGTTTGGAGTGGGCTATAAAGTACAAACACTTTACAGAGAAGGATTGGACAAATGTTGTATGGTCTGACGAATCAAATTTTGAGGTAATATTTGCTTTATATCACTTGTAATTTTGAATTCGTTTGCATCTTCTACACTTCGCCAGTAAAAAGTTATACGGTATGTTTAAAATCTACGTTTGTAAGGTATTTGGAACTCCTGGTGTAGCTTACGTGAGGCGGAGAATCGGTGAAAAATACCTTCCGGAATGCGGATACCAACAGTGAAACACGGGGGAGGCAGTGTAATGACATGGGATTGTATGACAGCCGACAGTGTAGGCGAAATGTTTGTTTGTGAAAGTCGAATGAATTCCCACACTTACATAAACGTATTGGAAACGACATTGCGGCAATCATTTTCCAAGATGTTTGATGATACAAATATGGAAGAAATGCTGTACAAGACAATGCACACTACCACAAATCTGCACTTACCATGAAGTGGTTTCAAGAAAACTATATTAACTTCCTGGATTGGCCTGCACAATCCTCAGACCTAAATCCCATAGAACATTTGTGGGGGATTCTAAAGCGTAAGTTAAAGCAATTTTTTAAAAAACGTGTTATTGAAAGAATGGAATAATATTATCGCAGAGAAATGTCATAAACTTATAAGGCTAGAGGTGGACCAACAAAATACTAATTACTTTAATAAATTGTTATTATTTTGTACGGAAATTTTATTCTACTCCACTCCAACAGATTTTCATGATATAGGAGTTAATGTAAGGTGCCTAATACTTTTGGCCAAGGCTGTATGTCGTTTTGAATAACTAGAACAAACTGTAAGTGAAATATTTATTAAAAATTCTCAAAAATATGTTCTTATTTTTGTAGTGTCATATAAAAATGTTCAAACTGAACTTTTCCCTCCATCATTAAATTAGTACTTATACTTATAAAGTGCTTCTACTTACTGTACTTAATGACAATTGAGTGCAAATGTACTCGTACTTATAATTAGGTACTGTCCATAGACTTGTACTTGTATTTATGAAACGTATTGTAGTTTTTGTTGATGTTCTACTTTCTTTTTTATCTTTCTCTCAGGTTTTCTCTTTGGGTCGCTCGGAATTACCCACTACTCGTTTTATGGCCCCATTGTGGGCAAATACAATGACAAAACACAGAAAAGTTGAGGGGGGAAAGGAAGGGAGTGTCAGTGTTAAATGTGTATGCGTCCGTATGTGTCAGAAAAAGAAATAAATTGTCTGTCCCAAAAAAGTACACCGGTTAGCACAAGTCGGTCGTGTCACCTCGCCCTTCACAAGGTTCTGTGGGCCTCTTGTCCTATCCGATGTATATTTTGTTAAAAGTGGACACTCTGTATCGCCGATCACGCATGTGCCTCAACTCCTTCACAAGAGAGAGGCGCCCTTTGACGATACAGATCCGTACAAAGCGAACACCAGGTACCACAAGTCGGTCGTGTCACGACACCCTTCACAAGGTAGGTGTACTTCTTGCCCTACCTGATGTATCCTTGTTATATAAATGTTCATCACATAATTTTTGGTAATCGATTAAGAAGTCCGGCACTTGGTCCCATCTACGAAGTATTCTTCGGCCGTCTTCCAAATATATGAGTCTTTTCCTGTTTTTGGGCGGCTTCTTCCCATCTAGTGGATAGTGTAGTGCTGTTAGTGGCCCCCGGAATGAGTCAAACCTTTGGTGCATTGCTTCTGCAAAATTCCAGTGCTTCATCGCCCACTCAAATTGGTCAACCACTTTGGAATTCCCCTCTGCGATGCTTATTTGATTTGTTGAGCTGCAATTATGCTTTCTATAGTTGTTGCATTCACATTTGTAAGTGTCCCTTTTCGTTTTGTATTTGTGATATAGTCTGTTTTGTTTTAGGTGCATGTTGTTCTGTCGAAACGTCTCGTCACTCTTGCGTCTACCTCGTCAAGTTGTTTCGAAAGTTGTTGTTGAACGTTTGCTGGACCGTGGCACTGTTGTATATGTTTTTAACTCTTCTCACGTTCTGTACTTGTTTAATTCATTTTTTCAAAATGGTAATTAACACTGCTTGATGTATACTAGTACTTAAGTATATTTCTTCTCGTTGTACTTGTACTTGTTGTATTTGTAGATAGTATGTGTAGGTAGTAGTATTTGTAGGTAGTACTTGCTCTGGTAATGACCCTTGAACGTTTTAGCACTGATCTTGTGTTGCATATTCCGCAAATCAAATTAACAACAAACTGCATATTAAATCAAAAAGAAAAATAAATGAGGCGGTTGCTTCAAACAAGAAACAACAGTGTTCAAGTTGATTTAAAACACGTTAATTCGGGAACAAGATTTCGTAATACGAAATAAAAAAATAAAAACCAAGAGATACATTACAAATGTACGCAAATTAAAGGCAATTAAGAACGTAATTAAAATTGATTTAACAAGACGTATCACGTTACATTTACGATCGTGAAATCCGGTTAAGTTTAACAATCAGGGTGGCATATTTCACTGTGGAGTGGAGTAGGTATTTTCAACAATCGATGTTTAAAAATACGCAGTGGAATGTGCCGAAACACCATACCATAATACATCAAACACGTACCATATTTTACTGCTTTCTCGTAACTAGTAAACATCCTAGTACAAGACTGTTTTTTCAAACTATTTTTAGTATTGGCGCCGTTTTCGTTTCAAATGCGCATCTCCTGAGCTCCTCCGATTTGTGTTCCTTTCGTATCAAGGACGTTTTAATTTTTACTGCATCCTCCTAATACAAACGAAATAATAATAATAACAACAAGTAATAAAACAATGAGGGCAAGGTTAAGATAAGTTTCTTTTTTTATTGGCAAAACAGATAAATTAATTTATGGCAGAAACCTTCGTTATTTTTCTCTGCCTTTAAATCACCTAATTGAAGGTCTCCTCCTACATTGTATGTATACATACCTTCACGTTAATTGAAAAAAGCAGATTCTTATTTAATACGAAATCATAAGCTATAAATAACTTTTAATGAGGACATATATTTAATAATTCACCTCAAAAATTGTTAGGTGTTTGTAATTAAATACAGGGCGTGTCATGACACACGGAGAGGGTTCGCTAGAGAAGATCAAATCTTAATAAACTTTTAATAGAAACCCAGTAACTAGAAAGTTAAAGCAAGTTAAAGTTAAGTTAATTAACAAGCAATCGTTACTAACTGCAGTAATAAATTACGTTTTAAATTCAAATTTGGGGTATCTAAGGGTCACTTGAACAGTGTTTAGTTAAAAAAAATTGTTTAAAAAAATAGTAACGGCTATTTAATTGCTGAGAGCCGCTGACTAATTAAAATAAAACAGAAAATAAGTTGTAGAAATTTACTTAAATGTCAGTTCCTTTAAGTGTCAAAGATGACATAGTTTGCCGTTAAGGCCCGGTTTCTCAATTACAAGTTAACTTTTCAGTATCAGTTTATTCCCATTGTAGCAATTATGTTTCTATGCGTTGAAATATAGGGTCAACATTTTGAATACCTTCTGTGAATGTTTTGGTTTTGATAAATTTAGAGTTTATTTAATGATGTAATTAGATTTTCTAATAAATTTTATTAAATAAAAAGATGTTTACGTGCCGCTTTTGCCTTTAATTTTTAGTTGCGTACGTAACTACGTACATCAAAATTGAAGTAACAGCAAACTATTAGCATTTGCAAGAAGGATGTTTCCTTGGAAACGTGAAAACTGTTTTGTTATTTCTAATTCTTCCCTATTAATTTCAGCGGTAGGCAATAAGTGGGCGTAATTTTATAAGAAATTTAAACTACTGTAACTTTCTTATTATTAATTTTTGGACAAAAGCGAATTAAGAGAAAAGTTTTATTTTGATCTCCCCTAGTCGCCTTTTCAATCTCCTCTAAATGTTTTGAGACACCCTATATGAAAACTATGTTCCTCCCTACTAGCGAATCCAAATTTCGGGATAGGGATCTCGAAACTGATAATCCCGGGATCCCGAAATAAATCCCGGGATTAGTTCTCTCCGGAGAGTTTCATATTTTTTCAAAATATATTACATAGTACAATTTATCGACATTTATTAACAAATTAATAACAAACAACAGATGCTCACGCTGCACTGTGATCCCGCTCCTTGTAAGCGTTTGCCAAAAATACATTTTGGGAACATCATCCTACATGATGCAAATTATTTTAATACTAAAGTAGATAGACTGAAGTTTTGTTTAACCCAATATTTTACGATTTGAAACTTTAACAATTCCCACGCATATGCATAGTTAATGCTATGAAATATACTTATATTGAGTTAACTTTTTGATATTTAATATGTATTAATTAATTTTATATAATTATTTAATTAAATTCTTTATTAAAATTTTAAAAAATAATTTTGACTTTTAACTATTAGCAGGGTTTGTCCCAGCCAATTTTTTAGCACTTACGGAAGCTAGTTTATCTGCCTATAAAATGTAATTAAATTTATACTGCACTTCGATGCATTTAATGTGAAAACGGGAAAAGTTTGAAGAAGGGTTTTGGATTGCTCTTTTCTAACGGGTTTTGGATTGCTCTTTTCTAACGCGGAACGTAATTGTTCGTATTTTTAAACATTTATACGCAAACATATATGTTCTAATGATAAAAACAAACAGTTTTTTATGTTTTTCATTATTATAAAATTTACCAGCAGTTTAACGTAACTAGGAGGAGAGGTATATTTTGATGATATTATAGTAGCAGGAGATAATGATGAAGACCATGATAGATAATGAAGAAATTAATTAAAAAAGCAGTAAAATAACGTAAAATTAATTGTAATAAATTACTATATACAATTTGGAAGTTAAGGCATATTAAGTTCAGAACGTGAAATAAAACAGTAGACACTATTTCAACCATAAATCCATATAGAAACGTCAAAACATTGCAAATATTTTTAGAAATTTATGAATCTACTATTCTATCTATTTATATAGTTTGGGAGTGGAATAGAGAATTTGAAGAGGCATTTAAATTACTGGAAAAGTGTACCTACTAACTAAGTGTAAGAATAGAAATGAATGGAATATTTAACCTTCCTAGTCATTTGATTAGCCAAGAAGATGGAGCAACTTGGAGGAAGTTCAAACAGTAATTTTAAATATTTTTAAAAGCTGTAGGTTATGATAAGGAAAACGACGAATATAAGGTAGCTATTTTCCTTAAATTTGTTGTCGAAGATGCTTTAGATATCTTCAACACTTTTGACTTGTCTGATCGTAACAGATCGTAATAGATACAAAATAATAACAATTTATTAAAGTAATTAGTATTTTGTTGGGCCACCTCTAGCCTTAATCACTGCAGCTATTCTTTTCGGCAGAGTACTTATAAGTTTATGACATTTCCTCTGCAATAATATTATTCCATTCTTTCAAAAACAGTTTTTTTTTCATTGCTTTTGATGTAATTGGATGCCTTCTAATGTTACGCTTTAGAATCCCCCACAAATGTTCTATGGGATTTAGGTCTGGGGATTGTGCAGGCCAATCCAGGAGGTTAATATTGTTTTCTTGAAACCACTTCTTGGTAACTGCAGATTTGTGGCAGGGTGCATTATCTTGTTGACACAGCATTTCTTCTATATTTGTATCACAAAACATCTTGGAAAATGATTGCCGCAATGTCGTTTCCAATCCGACTACGCAAGTGTGGGAGTTCATTCGACCTTCATAAACAAACATTTCGCCTACACTGTCGGCTCTCATACAACCCCAAATCATTGCACTTCCTCCCCCGTGATTCACTGTTGGTACCCGCATTCCGAAAGGTATTCTTCACCGATTCTCCGCCTCACGAGAAACTACACCAGAAGTTCCAAATACCTTACAATTAATTAAAAAAACGTAGATTTTAAACACACCGTATAACTTTTTACTGGCGAAGTGTAGAACATGCAAACGAATTCAAAATTACAAGTGATATAAAGCAAATATTACCTCAAAATTTGATTCGTCGGATCACACATTTCCCCAATCCTTCTCTGTAAAGCGTTGGTACTTTACAGCCCATTCCAAACGAGACTTTTTATTTTTTTTCTGTAAGCCAAAGCTTCTTCCTTGCTTTAGAGCCTTTCAAGCCAGCTTCATTAAGTCTTCTTCTGGTCGTTCTGACACTGATCGGTCTCCCGATTTCCTCGGATAAACTGGCAGCGAACTCGGAGGAAATTTTCCTTCGATTTTTAAGTGACTCTCGAATTGAATTTCGATCCTCATGGTCCGAAGTTATCCGTTTTCTACCTGTTCTTGTTCGGTTCGTATGTGATCCAGTATCCGCGTACCGTTTCAAGGCAGATTGCACCGCAGAACACGAACGTTTAATACCTTTGGCTATTTCTGTCTGCGTGTTGCCTTGTTCGTGCAAGAACTGAATTCGTAAACGTAAATGCTCACTAAGTTCGTTCGTTTTAGGCATTTTTTTACAGCAAAATTGACGATAATCAAAATTATAATGAAATAAACATTATACTGGAAAAATCGTTCTTACTACAAGCGTTTATACAAGACTGACGGAACCACAATTGCGAACTATCATCTGCCATATGTTTTACAACCGCTGTAAAGTACTATGCATTATTTAAATTACCGTTTATTGTTGCCGAATATATGGTAATAAAATTCCAAAGATTTCTGAGTAATATTAGAAATAAATTAAAAAATTAAGGGTGCCTAACACTTTTGGCCAAGGCTGTAGGTTTATTAGTATTTAAGTTGCTAGCTTTTTCACATACTTAACTTTTCTAAATCAGTTAGCATTTTACACCAATAAAAAAATTGATCTTGAACGCTTTTTGGTTCCTCTACAATTGCAAGATTGCGTCACCAATCGGTTGGTTCGCAAACTTTAGCTATTATTTCTTTAACTACTAAATTATCTAAACATTCTTTTAATTTACATGTTATACTTTAAGGCACTCTTCTAATTTGTTTTATTACTGGTTATGTACCCTCTTTTAATTTTATTTTATATTTACCTATTTTTCCTAATCCAGAAAATAAATTTTTGTTTTCATTAAAAAGTTCTTTTTCTTTTCTTCGATAGAACTTAAATTTGCATCAGTGCTTGAAAATGCTTCAATTCTTTGTACAAGACCAAGCTTAATGCAATCTGATAATCTTAGCACTGGAGAACTAAAAGTATCTAGAACGAACACAGGTGTTTCCCTTTTTTCGACCGCAACTGTAGAACTCGATGATGAGCATTAGATTTACGGGAAGATTAAAACTATTCTTCCAGGACAATTATAATCATAATTTTTTTTTTCGTTTAGTTTTTGTGCACATTTTCATTTTTTATTGTACAACTTATTACTATAATTTACTACATCATTAATTAATATTATTTTGCACTCGTTTTAATAATGCTTTACATCATCTGCATATAGCATTTGTAGCTAATTATATTTCCGCAAATCTTTGTTTTCTTTTTAATAAATTACTCACATTTCGGTGATTTTTATTGCACACGTTAAACCTTACCTCTTTTTAATTAAGAATACAAAATTTGATTAAAAAATATCAATAAATGACGAAGTTATAGATTTTTGCCAAAATTCACTACATTTGGCACCATAGCGCGCCGTCTGCTCACTCTTCTTGAAATTTTATTTTTTAATCGATTGAAATGAAATTTAGAAAGTAGGTATAAATTAAATCTGTAATCTTAACTTTCTTATGTTTTCAATTTACTGATCCGAGTCCGAATATGCATCATTTGTTAATTTTGATTTCCATGACAATGAAAAAAACATTTTTTAAACATAATTAAATGAGCACATGATTTTGGGATTTTTTCAAGATTTTGGGACCCCGAGTTGAAATCCCTACTCACAACTCACAGTCGACATTGAGAGTAGGCAGATTGACTATAACAAACTATTCCTTTTTACCAATAATTTTTTTAGTACCAAGCGTATTAAGGAATATAAACGATTTTGCAAAAGTTAATTTAAAATTATGCTTAGTTAATAGAATTTTGTTTGTTTTGTGCGCTGAACAAACTTAAATAATGGTGGATGGCCTGATCTGTAAGATATTTCCATTCGATAAAACTTGGTTGCGCAAACATTTAAACTCTCCCTGTATAATAACGAACGATAATAATTAATTAACGGTCGGCTAATAGAGTAATTGAATAATCAAATAACTGATAATTACAAATATAAAACGGCCACTTAAAAATGTACGTATTCTGACATGGAGGTTTTAAAAACTTTACGGCTTTGATAAGAACATGTGCATCTTCGGAGTTGGGTTTTATTGCATATTTGGCATTGAACTCCGCCTGAACTAATTCGGAAGCAGAACGTTGTAAACACTCGGTAAACGAATTTTTTTTTATTGGGAAATTTTTGCGTAATGAATTGTTTGGCTTGGCAAAATTTATAAAAGCGAGGTGGTTTCGGAGCTGCGTTGGTAGAATTTATTCCCAAAAGTCGTTATTTATTTTGGAAGCGGGGCAGAACCTGCCCACGACGCAAACGAAACATATTTACCAAAACATAAAATAGTAGGGAAATCAACAGGTGATTCTAGGAAATGAAAATAAATAGATATGTGTTGTTATTCTAAATCGCGTATCTAAAAATATGTATTACACTTCTCTCTCATGAAATTACGGCATGTTATAAAAATAGTACGTACGGTGTGTATAAGCGAACAGTACAATAAAAACTTACGTATTCCGATAAAAAGAACGGCGAAGCATATAGTGCGTGAAATATACATGTTGATAAAATTCGTGGACGCACCGAGAGCCCGAAGAAACTTGAAGTTAAAGGTCAACAAAAGACATAAAATTATAACGAAACTGTTCGTAATAAAAATATTTTAACATCATTTGCAGCTTAGAAAACTGTCGGAAAATAGCGTAAATATCACGCACGCGTATTCCTTTAGAGGTTTTACAAGCGCACTTACAACACCGAAAGCCTGTGAAATACTGAGTGCGGCTACAACAAATAGCCCGCATTCTAAAGATTAACATATGATTGAAAAATGGGTTGCCTCCTATCAGGCGTATTATAAGAAGTGCATCTATTTTTAGAACTCGTTAAGAATTCGTTTCCTATAACGTGCTTTGAGTACTTAGCCGGTTACTCATCATAATCGAAGATGTATCGATCAGAGGACGAAGCAATTTGCATATTGCCCAATAATGCGCTCGCATCATGAAATCTGCCAATTAAAAGTTTTTTTATCCATCACCTAAAATAGAACAAGTCGCAGAAACCAAATCAGAAAATTGCGCAATTACATTTTCTAACCGCACGCGAGTACAAATTAAGGCTGCCGTTTTGGGCCACGGAATTTATGATAAAATTTTCACAAATAAGGATCATATTAAACTAAAGTGGGTCGTATTCATAATCATCTAAAGCCGTGTCCTTGAAGACAAATCTTATGCAAGAATGCGTCATGAAATTTTTGGCGCCGTCCTGGCTGCTCTTGTTTCGAAACTAAAAAAAAAAAATAACACCTGCTTAAATTTCACTAACAAAAATAAAATGGAAGCTTTGATTACAAATGGAAGTTAATCGGAAACTCTCAAAATATGTACAGCTCTAAACCAAAGCCCTTTTCTCGTTTTTCCGTTGTCGGAATTACTTCGCCTTTTGTTTTTCTTGATAACAAATTTTTTGGCACAGATTTTTTTGTTACTTCTTTCCAATTTGTCTCTCTTTATTCCGTATCTTTTACACACAGTAACAGCATTGAGTTGTATTTACTTTTTTATATTAAATTGATATTGTAGTGAATTTAGGGTTCGTTTTGATTTATTTTTAAATAAAATACACGATGAGACTAATAACTAATTTATTAACAAAACTTAATACTGATTTTGAATAATTTATTTTCACAAGCCGAGTGATTAAACAATAACTAAACTCTACGTCGAACTAACTAAGTCTTATCCGTGCGCGTGATTTAAACCGGAGAGGTTTTCCGGCAGCTTCTTCCCTAGAATATTCCGTCGGCAGATTAATCTTGAATGGGTCCAGACACTTCGGTCGCCAGGTAGGCGAGTGTATGACTAATTTGTCACTTTAGTTCGTCACAATATTTTTTATAACCACTTAATGATTCTGTTGGATCAGTGGTTCCCAAAGTGCGAGTCACGATCAGGGTGCCAGATTTCTTCTGGTTTTGGATTCTGGATTGGTGAGGGGGTGAATAAGAATTTACATGCACTTAGGCAATAATTGGGCCCATTGTACTACCCCCATGTTCAGCAGTGTTTGACTGTCAGCGTTTTTCGAGCCATCCCACTCTTTCGATGAAGCCAAGAACGTACGACGGAGGGACACTGCGAATTTCAACCATGTCAGGCCAGAACTCTCCTAACATGGGACTTCTGATCCAGGCGGGTGCAGAACAATCACAGAGGATATTCTCAGCTGTTTCTTCCTCTAAGTTACAATCTCTACAAATTGGGCTGTCTGTTAAAAACCAATGGGATGCATACGCTTGTTTAGTTTGCAATGTCCTGAAAGTATTCCTACGAGTAGATGTAGTCTTCTTCTAGGTAGTTGCCTAACGAATCATGTCTGTTTGAGCGAGGGGGCCGTTATAGCCTTTTTCGCTTGGTGACATTTGTTGCCCAGCTGTCAATATGTCGGTCCTGGGTTCTTTATTTCAATAAATAAAATAAATAAAATAAATAAAAATAAAATTTCTTTAAACAGACATAATGACGGTGCTTTGGCCGGTTCGGGGCCCCAAAAGGGTCCAGAGCCCAGTCTAGCCAGTTCGTTGCCAAATGTTTCAACGTGCCCTTTAACCCAAATGAGTTGCAGGGTGTTGTATTTGACCACTTGTTCTAGTGTGCCGTGACATTGGAGTGTTATTAGTGCCAAGAGTGCCGCCCTGTTATCGCTAGCTATCCTAACGACTTTATTGTGAACACCCCGATCCAGAATTGCTCTTGCACCTTCTATAATAGCAACTAGCTCTGCTTGAAAAAGAGTTGTCAGTTGGCCAAGTGTTATGCTCATGTGAAAGTCCAGGTCATCGGAGAAAATTCCTGCGCCTGTTCCTTCCAAAGTCTTAGATCCATCAGTAAAGATGGATATATCGGGTTTGCGCCTCAAAAAGAGGAGTTTCTTGTAGAGATTCCTCCAGGATGAGAGATCTTTATCATTCCACACCTTTCTTGCCCGCAGCCTAAGGGCCGATCCCAGTGCCATCTTCTCTACATATATGTTCAGCGGAGGGAGGTCAAACATGGCCTTTAAGGCGGACGTGGGGTGGATTTCAGCGCACCGCTAGCATTCATGCATACCAGCCTCTGTACGTGCGAAAGCTCCGATGCTAGTGTCGACAGTCTGGCTCTGGGCCACCAGACAAACGCTCCATAGCAAAGCATGGACCTAATTACGGCAGTGTACAGACATAGGGCGGCTTTTGATGATAGTCCTCAAATTCCGCACATTGCACGGTGACGCATACCTTTGCTACTTTTACATTAACAAGTTTACCCCAATTCAGTTTCCAGTCAAAAGTGACTCCCAGATATCTGATTTCTTCTGAAAAGGTTAGTTCAGTTTGGAAAAGTTTGGGGACTCTACGGATCTCAACTTTTCTCTTTTTTGTGAACAGAGTCATTTCCATCTTTGAGGGATTTGCTGAAATTTGCTGGAACATTCGCTACTTCTTCCACGCTATTCTCGAAAGAATATATTTCCTATATAAACTAGCAGCGTAACTTCTGTCGACGCCTCTCCATACGTTCTTACTTTACTTATTGCAGTAATTATCAGACGAATTCTATGTGCGCCTCGAATTTTAGCTTGTTATCTAAAACGACTTCAAGATATTTCAACTTGTTTGAGTTCTTTTACAGTTTGGTCATCGATTTTCAGTTCCAGTTTGCGACATGTTTTCTTTCCTTTTAACGTAATCGCTTCTATTTCATCCACCATAAGTTTTAGTTTGTAATTTTTTATTCGATTTCTATTTCGAACGCAATACATCTATGTTATTCGTCACCAGTCTCCTCTTTTGCTTTTAAATTTAATTTCTTTGAGGAGGTAGAATTTTATCTTCTATTTCATCCACCATAAGTTTTAGTTTGTAATTTTTTATTCGATTTCTATTTCGATCGCAGAATACTTCTGTTATTCGTCACCAGTCACCTCTTTTGCTTTTAAATTTAATTTCTTTGAGGAGGTAGAATTTTATCTTATTCCATTTCAGGAGAAGATTTTCTTCTACAATGGACTTTGATTTCCCTTAAGATATCCTCCGACTCTTGCCGCGCATCTCACGCTTTGTACGTACACCTCTTATTCCTACTGTTTATAGTGCGCTTTTTCAATCTTCCAAATTAGACGTTATTGCCCCCAAGGTTACTAAAGCTAAAGGTTGCCTAAGTTTGTCTACTTGCTAAGTTGGATCTAGTTTATGGGCGCGGGGAATACTTGAGGTAAATTGTAACGTCACTGATACACAACGCTGCGAGGGATTTCATCTAAAACATTATAATTTGTTATAATTTAGAATTTTTACAGGTCCGTTATCATATTTATAGTTAATTTAAGAATTAGGATTTTTCGAATTTTTTTTTTCGACCGAAAACTAAAATAAAATTGATACAGGGTCGTTTTTTAATGTTTTTTACTATGACAAAAAAAAATAATTTTTAATTTTAAAAAAGTTTTAACTAAAATTCTACCTTTTGCAGAGAAAAATAAATAAATAATTGGACTAGCGTGGACGCAATAGAAATGTGCGGATTCCTGAAAACTTAGATTACTTTTATACTTTAGTAACCTTGATTGGCTCTACATGTAGTTAGGCAACCACACCTACACATTCAGAACATCCATATAAAACGATAAGGTGAAAATGGCGCAGGGCGTCCGTAACTATTCTGCATGTCATTTAGCATTTGTCATTAAAAATTTATAAAATTTAAAATAAAAAAAAAATATTAATGCAGACAACAAAAATAAAATTTATTTAAAAACATGAAGTAATTTTGATTAATAACTGAACCAATCTTTTCAGATGAAGTCAAATATCTGAGAGTCATTTTTGACCGGAAACTGAATTGGGGCAAACATGTTAATGTAAAAGTAGCAGAGGTGTGCGTCACTTTTTGGCAGTGTCGCCGTGCCCTTAAAGTTCCAGTATCCCTCGCTCTTTGCACAACAGAGAGAAATGTGGCATTGGTTGGCAAATGTCGGTTTGGAAAATGTTGTACATACAAACGCCTTGCCGCTAATGCGTTTTGCCAACTTTCACCGTACACTAGAATCACGTAAACAATCTCACTATTTGTAAATTCTGCCATTTTTTTCAGTAAATTTCCGTGCAACCGCCTCAACGTACACCTTCAAACTACCCGGCCTGGCCGGCGATGACTAACAATAAATTACATCACTCATATTCTTCGTAAACATCATAAACTTAAACCAGAAACGTTCAAACGGTTTACCCGTTCGACAAAATTATTTATTTTCTCGAAAATTTAATAACACTTTGTTCAACAAAAAAATAGTTCATTCTATTCCTTTTCATGCACACTTTCATTGTTTAATATTTTTAAGAAGTTACGAAACACCCTGTGTTTCTTTTTGTCGCACTTATACTTATTGTATTCATAAGTAGTACATGTCACAGCTCTGCTTTACAACACCAGGTACAATTGTGAATTTTATTGGATATTATTATGGGTACTGAAAATCGAATGCAAAATGTACTCGTACATGTATTTGTATTTATTTGAATCATATGAAAGGTACTTGTACTTAAATATATTTGTTCTTGATGCACTTGTATTTGTTTTATTTATATGTAGTAATTGCCATCAGTTTAGTAAAATAATAATAAATTTGAAACCGTTTTTAGGAATATGTTCTATTTTTATAACATTTACTAAACAAAGCGCTAAAGAACTATACAATCATCTATCATTAAAAAAGGCTTATTATGAAATAAATAAGTTATATACTTGTGTGTATTACGTAACACGAATTTGTGTTGTCTGAATATTTTTACGTCTGCAGTAGTAATTATATGTATGTATTTCATAATTTTTTTTACACTTTGTTGCGTGTATAACACTAATAAATAATACATTAAGCACAATCTTAATGTCTATAGTATAATTTTTATTTCAATGTTTATTTACGTAATGTTCCGTTTCATTTTTATGAAGTCGCTAGAATAAAGGCTCTTGACGTAATGAATTAACTTTATTTTTGATGAACTTGAGTCTATTTTTTAGTTTTGATATTTGGAAAGTTGTAATTTCTTAGAAAAACATTATTTTATAATAAATATTGTAATAAGCCTAAATGGAGAAACCTTGAATGGAGCTTTTTAATTTTACTAAATTATTTTTTATGTGTTTTACTCTTTGCTTATCACTTATCACCATATTCATAAAACACTGTTATACGAAGTAAACATTATTTCCGGATAAACATTATGCAAGTTATATTTTTAGATAATTTCGCCGACCATTGAAATAAATAAATAAAGATTTGCAAAACAATAAAACGTTTCTTTGATTTGTATGAAATCAACTCGGCAAACTTCCTTTTTCCTTTTTAAACGAGACGGTAAATTTCACTCCTATTTTATTTTAAAGAAATTGATTTCCATTATTTCTGTAATTATATTAATAAATACAAGTGAAAGTGAATATATTTTATAATAGTATATTTTGTTTAAAGTTAGCATTCGTTGCTTGTAATTTAAAGCTGGAGCTAAAACTGTCGCACAGGCATTACGTTTGTTTATTAATAAAGTGATCTTTGTATTCGTAACCTGAGCGTTTAGATATCAGCTTTCGCTTAAATGGCAAAGGCAAAACATATCTCTCATACCGAGGGTGTGTAATTGTAGTAATTGTAAATATAAGTTAAATTTATCTTTAAAAAATCTGAAAAATCATCAAAAATCAGTATTTTTATTTGTCTTCTTCAGGTAAAACTGTGTAATCCACCGGCAGTCATGGGGAAGACACCGCCAATGAATTGTATTTAATAGAGGTCAATAAAATTACACTGAAAGACTGAAAGAAGAAATAATCTTGGCGTATAAGATTTAATCATTTTTGTTTAGTAAATTATAAACACTAACAATTAGTAACAACTATCAAAATTAGTATTAAGATATAACGCACATACAAATTATGCGCTTGATCTCTCGCAATCAGTTTACAGACCATAAAAACTAACCAATCCGTAATGTTTAAAGAAAAAATTATCTTTATTTCTTGTTTTCCCGAGTTTAATTAATTTTTAAACGTATTTTTAGCGTCTTGCAACATGAATTACTTGTACTTGTTGAAAATGACTCATAAGAAGAAGATAAAAAATCATTCATGAAAATAGAATGAGTACCTCATCTAAAATGACAGCCGAGTGTTTCTCCTCAAGAGAATATAAATATTTCGGTGAGGTAGCGTTTGATAGCGTTATCGAAAATTTGAAAAGGACGTATTTAATTTGATAAGGCAATGTTGATAAATTAACAGATTCTTTGCTGCTTAAAATATTATCAAGAACTTGATAATAAGAACACGAAAAATCAAGCATTTTAAATCTGAAAAATACTTAGTTTTGAAATAATAATATTAGCAGCAAAATAAACCTGAAAATTATGTACTGTATCTAGGTAGAAAGAAGTATAATTTTAACGTTTTAATATTTAAAGTGAAATCTTAGCAATCATCTTTATGAAATTTGTAATTCATGTCCTGCCACTTTCCTATAATACGAATGATTTTAGTCCTGGGAGGACCTGTTAATTGTAAGCA
Source organism: Serrognathus titanus (assembly GCA_039766575.1). Lineage (NCBI taxonomy): Eukaryota > Metazoa > Arthropoda > Insecta > Coleoptera > Lucanidae > Serrognathus > Serrognathus titanus. The sequence continues at coordinate 7,944,169 of CM077911.1, forward strand.
CTGTAGTGCCGTCTATCCTGCGGTACGAATATTTAGCAGCAGGCAACTAGGATATTAAAAGTTAGAAGTATAGCTTTAGTATCATAGATGGCCACGAATTCTATTTTCCGTTTAGCAATTTGCCGATAATTCCAAGTTAGTTCTCTAACCCTTCATTTTATTTAGAGTAAAAGTGTTATTAAGAGTTGGCGCTTTGGTCGGAGGAAAAAATCGAACCATTTCGACTGTCTTGTGAAAATTCCATTTTCCGGCGTTGGCAATACTGATTATTAGTCCATTTGCTAATTAATGTTCCCCGTTGTCATGGTTACCGCGTTAAATGTTGCATCTGAATTTTAAATATTTTATGTCACTTTGAAAAACATTCATAAATATATTGCATTCTTATCACTCCAAACGCTTAATTTTACAAATTTATGTGCTCGTTCATAGCATAATTTCTCAGAATGAAGATAGCAACAGGTCACTCTAATGTGGCTCCCTCTTTGACATAGAGAAATAGCTCTGAACTAGTGAAGAATTTTTTCAAATCTTTAGGGATTAAGGAATCTTTTTTTAATGGGGTTTTGAAATTTTACTTCGCGAAAAAAAAATGATAGGCGCTAGAGAAATCAAAGTTGTTCTTTTATGTAGAAGGAAACGTACTTATAAGTTTTGATAAAACAGCGTCGATTATAAGCAAAGATTCAAGCGATAATCATCTCTGGATGGTAACAAAAAAATAACTTGCGTTGTTGTAAGACATTCAGCAACACGATTTGTTAAAACGTGCCGAAAGTTTGGTTCAATAGCTATTTCGCGCATTCCGACAGATTAATAAGAAAATTGTTCATCAGTAAAGGACGAAATGAATTGTATTTACGTGAGATATCGTACAGCGCCACCTATTGTAGTTTTTTTTAATAATCTTTGTTTCGTCACTGTTTGTTTTATATGATTTTTTTTTAATTTATGAATCTAATATATTGTGGTATAAAATCAATTGTCTTTTGTTTTTATTTTTATTTAAATTTCATTATTTCGTATTTTTTAAAGATTCTATTATTTCGTTGCTTTCTCATCGTCCTGTTAAATTGTGTCCTAAAATCGATTGTATTATTATTAGTTTCCTTTTCCTTTGTTTTTACGGAGAAGGTGGTTCCTTAGCTATTTCCCGTGAGGCGGAAGATCAATAAGAAAATGTCACTTGTCATCAGCAAAGGACGAAATTTGTGTAAGACATTGAACAGCGCCATCTATTGAAGCCCTTTTTTTAATAATCTGTTGGCCATGTGGAAGGCAAATAATTCTTTGTTTTGCCATTGTTTGATTCATATCGTTACTTTTTTTAAATTTACGACTCTACTGAAATGTGATCTAAAATGGATTGTCTTTTGTTTTTAAATTTTTAAATATATTAATTATTGCTATTTATATCTTTTCAATTTAGTTCATTTGTTTTTTTTTTGTTTTGTCACTTTCTTTCCAAATAGTTTTCTTTTCTTTTTTAATGTATTAATATACTGAATTGTGCTCTAAAATCGCTCTTTTGTTTTCATTATTATTTAAATTTTATTACTTCGTATTTAAAAAAAAATTCTATTATTTCTTTTACTTTCTCATCGCCCAATTAAAGTGTGCTGTAAAATCGATTGTCTTCTGTTTTTATCGCTATTACAATAAGTTTCTTTTTCGTTTGTTTTTCAGCTTCTGCTGACGAGGCCCCAAACAGGGCCGAAACAGCTGTACAGAAGATGTTTGAATCATGTTGCAATCAAAACTGATTTGCGAAAACTTTCAATATGCTTTGACAGCACGCTTGGTCACCTTGCATGGGATGACTTATTAAGTAGCAAATTGGCTGCAATTTGCTATTCCTAATGTAAAGTTGTACCAAAAAGTGATCGCAGGATGTCGCGATTCAAACTATTCACATTATTTATTGTTATAATTTTTTTTAAATTTTATTCATTTGTTTTCTTTGTTTTGTCACCTTTCTTTCCAATTAGTTCCCCTTTTTTAAATGCTTAATTGAGCTCTAAAATCGATTGTCTTCTGTTTTTATTATCATTTAAATTTTATTATTTTGTATATTTTCAAAATTCTATTATTTTTCTTTATCATCGTCCTATCAAAATAATTAATCCATTAAATTGTGTCATAAAATCGATTGTCTTTTGTTTTTATTATAATTTTTTTTCGTTTTCTTTGTTTTATCATCATTCTTGTCAAATTGTTTTATTATTAATCAACTGAATTGATTGAACTGTAAAATCGACCATATTTTATTCGTTTTCTTTAACGTTATCTATTTTAAAGAATTTTTTAAGTTTCTTTTTTAGTTTATTCCTGAATGTGGTAACAATGTAACAACTCTTAAGGCATTTTTGCTTTTTGCGCGTTGGCAACACTGCTCAAACTAAAAACGAGACTAGCCAGATAAAAGACTTTGTTATCGAAGACAAAGAAAAACAAATCAGAGATCGACGAAGACTGAAGCTGAGAACAAATGAAATGTTGACGATTTCCGGCGAGAAGCTTTTGAAAATCAAGTTTTCGTTTGTTTCTTTGCATTTCATTTTTTATTGATTTCTTTTTGATGAAAAAAAAATCGCCTTTGAAAATCAAATAAGTCAAACTTTCATTCATTTTTTTGTCAGCAAAAAATAAATGAAAAATCGTCGCGAAGCTTTTGAAAACCAAGTAAACCTTTCGTTTCTTTTCATTGAATTATTTTTTTTGTTGTTAATTTTTCGTTTTAAATCAACACGAAATTTCTTTTTTTTTTGTTTTCAGTTGAATTTGTTTTTTTTTTCGCTTTTTCACCTTTCCACGCTTTTCGTTTCATTTCTTTCTTTGTCAAACAGTTTAAGAATTCTTCTTTTATTTTCTCGTCAGTCTTGATTTTCGAACAATCCACCTTTTGTTTCTCGTTCATCTTCTTTTTATTATTCGAGTTTCCTTTAGTTCCTTATAATCACTTCTCGTATTGACCACGGCAACGCTCCGAAATGTCCGAAGTCTACTTATAATCCAATTAATTTTTCATATTACACACAGATTATTCTTTTGTGTTTTCTTTTTCTTCCTACTGGCGATTTCATTACCTCAGACTTTCCCAGAGTATTAATTGTTGGTCTTCTTTTGTTTTAGAAAATAAAATAAACGTTTCTATCACGCGGATTAAAAAATAAAAGATTTTCCGAACGAGAAATTAAACGATTGATTAAAACTGGATCACATCGATTTCAATTTTCTTACCTATTCTATACGTTGCATACAATATCATATTATCAAATTAAATCAAATCAATTTATTGTCTTGTTACCAGCTGTGAATATAGACATAATACATATGATAGTACAATAAAATTAAAATATAAAAATTAAAGAAACAAATATAAACAACTCAACAAGTAAAATTAAATGTTATGTATTCATTTATCAAATAAAATGCCCGACTTAGAAGAAAACTTTTCAATTTAAATCTGAATTTTTTTACGTTGGAAATTTTACGAAATTCATTAGGAAGTTTATTAGAAAGAATCTTGCTCATATAGAATGGAGATTGCATCACGTATGCAGTGTGAGGAAGCGGTAAGTATAGAGAATCATTATTTCTAGTAAAGTAATTCTGGACGTCAAAATTTCTTTTAAATCATTTTTATTTTTCTACACAATGGTTAAGATTAAATAAATAAATAAAAGCTAGAAAACAGTTAAGATTTTTAAGTTAATAAACAATGAACGACAGTGAGCGTTATGTTCTGCTCCACATATGATTCTAATTGCTCTTTTTTGAATTACAAATAACTTGTTGACATTTTTAGAAGCTAAAGCTCCAAAAACTAATTAGTTTAGATTCGAATACTGTATACTTGTAACGCTGCTGTAAAACCGAGATTAGAAAAAAATAGTGCGAATTAGGAAACAGTTCTTAGCTAATTTCATTGTTAAAACTTGTATATTATGAGTCTATTTAATATCCTTAACGAGAATAATTCCTAAGAATTTATGTGCAGAAATTTGATTTACAAAGCTATTATTTATACCTACAATTAAGGGTTCGTTGTTCCTAAACAGAATTAATCTAGTTTTGTCGACGTTCAACTTTAAAAAATTACTATTGAACCATATTTGCAATTTATTTTATTTGACGTGTTAAGTCAATGGTTCTCTATGGCTGACTCACTGATGGAGGTATCGTCAGCAAAAAGTGTAACATGATCCGATAATTTTAAAGTTGTAATATCAGTTACACAAAGTAAGAATAAAAGTGGTCCCAGTACTGAACCCTGCGGAATATCGTTATTAACATTTAGTAAGTCTGATTTGCCTTTTTTGAGCGTAGAGTTGAAAAGATGCCGACCTGTCAAATATGACTTGAACCAATCGTCGACTACACCTGTAAATCCATAGTTATGTAATTTTTCGAGTAGAATACTATGATGCACACAGTCGAATGCTTTTGCTACGTCACAGAACATGATTGCTACAAAGGATCTCTTATTTAAACTTTCGAAAATAAATGATAAACAGTTATATACAGGGCGATTGAAATTCAAGGGCCAGCATGGGGATCTCGCTTATTATAAGAGATAGAGAATCGATTAAATAGAAGCAAAGTTGCCAAATTTCGTGCTCATTAATAATACGTTAAGAAATTTGAACGGTTTCTTCACAATCGGAAAAAAAACTAAAAATTGCGATTTTCGAAAATCGAACATAACTTCTTTATTTATGATTTTTTCCAAAATCTGTGAAAACATTTCTGAAGCCACTTTTTCTGCTTGATTGAATGCCGAGCGTACTTTATTTCTGGAGCGATTCGTTTTTGTTTTTCCAGAGCCAACTTTATTTTTTCTTATGGGCGTGATTTTTGTTGTTTAGACAGGTAGATAGCACATTTCTTTCTGAATTCATTGGTATGCCACACTTACTATTTTGTTTTAATTTTCATTGAGAAATTTTGAAAAAACTGACATTAGATTGTTGTGCACATGTTAAGGTTAGTTACAGATTAACTTTAAGCTTCAGCTTATTCCCATAGTAACAATTATTAAGACAATCGTTTCTATGGCAATAAACTGAAGATTAAAGTTAATCTGTGGCTGAAATATCGGACCTTTATTGTCTTGATGATTTGAGATTGGTGCAGAAAAGAAAGTGTTATTAAAAGATTTTTTCATATAGTGTAAAGGATTAACTGTTTGGAATATGTCACTTTTTATTTTGTCAGCTACAGAACAAAAATATCTACATATTTAATGTATTTGCAGCTTCAAGAGGGTCTTCGATTATATGGGCAGATGCATCAGTGATAGTATTTATGTTACAAGATTCACGCTGGACATTATTTGAAAATATTAATCAATTTTCAAAAGACAAACGTTTTGCTTCACGAATAGGGCTTTGCAAAATATATTTATAGCGTTTGAATTACAAACGTAGCCATTCTATTGCTTTTTTAGGTTCCATTCAGATGCATTTATATCATCTAAAGTAAAAATTGCTGATACTCCAGTTTTTTAGATTCTCTGTTAAAAGTAGACACACTTTTATATTTGGAGATGAAAATTGACTTTCCTGGTTTAAACCACACAACGGGAGGAAAGGGTAACGAATCTAAAGTAGCATAAAATTCATCGAGTTTATTCCGAAGACATTGAATGTTCAATAAAAATACAGAAAAACTAGAATTTACGTAGTTCGAGCTGCTTTCTGCATCACAAATGTCGTTGGCTTTCAACGAATATTTATTTCCCGAGAAACCTGATTGGTGTTACAATCATCAGCATTGATGTGTATTAACATAATTTATAATTATAACCAGTCATCGGACATTTCGAACCATTGCCATGGTTACACAATACGAGGACCAATGAAAAAGTGCCCATTCATTGCGTACTCATAGCAACGCTCCAAAATATCCAAAGTCTGATCATGACGTTATAATTCGTTACTTTTAAAGTTTAATTACATTAATTAATTAATTACGTTTTAAATAAAAAAAAACACTTTTGTCTTACTTTCCGTTTACATAAAAACTGAGTGCAAAATGTACTTTTATTGTTTAATTAATTTCGTACGTATAATAAATCGTATACGTTTTGAAATAACACATTATATTGTTTATGCATAATACATTTATAAGTTGATTACAAGAATGTAATCACCAGGAAATCACTAATTAGATTTTCTAAAAATAACGAACGAGTAGGTGATATACTCGTTCAAGTCTGCGAGAACTTGCTGTAACATTATGTAAATATTTCCAATCGAAAACTTATCTTATTACACAAATGGAGTTTTAAACAACAACACTTTGATAAACGAAGTCTTTCCCTCTTATTAAAGATAATATCATAATATAATAAGTTTGTATCACCTTTAACAAAAATATCATCTACTTACAGTACTTATTATAAAGTTACGATTTTATGTGAAGTAACATGTGCACAAAAAGTTTTCCCATCTTGCGTGTTGCTCTCATTTTTTCGCATGTTTACGTATGTTCCTTACTTGATCAGTAAACGCCAAATTGACATTTAAACTCGACATAACGTCAACAGAAAATTATAACCAATATTTACGATTTATTACGTATTTGAAACCAAATAAAATAAAACATTGAAAATAACGTTGAACGTGAATTCACAACAGATGTTGAAAATAGCCTCCGTCTTCTTCGAGGCGTTTTCTAACTCTTCTGCGACATCCAACAATAACATTTTGCAAATGTGGAGAGAATTGTTTATTTCATCACACTTTTCGATGATTCTTTGGGTAAGTTCCTGTAAATCATTAACAGGCGTTTTAAAATTAGAATTTTTCAAGTAGGGCCAAACAAAGAAATTCAAAGGAGTTAGATCGCAAGATCGCGGAGGCCATATGTTTGCCATATTTCTATTAATTATCCGATCTCCAAAAAACTCTTCAAGAAAATTTAAAGAATCTCCAGCAGCATGGGCCGTTGCACCATCCTGCTGGAAATATCCAAATTGCAACTCGTCATCATGCAGTTGATTAATAAATGGATGTAAAATCTCTTCCCGATATCTAAGTGCTGAAGTGTGCCATTAAAAAATATTGGACCTATCAATCTTCTTCGACTTAAACCTTTCCAAACACCAATTTTTTTGTGGATGGAGTGGGGCTTCAATGAAAATATGAGGATTTTCTGTACTCCAGATCCTCATATTTTGGGAATTAATATATCCTTTTAAATGGAACCAGGCCTCATCGGAAAAGAAAATTTTGTCCAACAAATCGTCATTATTAATATTGTTAAAAACCAATGACAGTATCTTCGTCTTGGTTCAAAATCTACTGGAAGCAATTCATCCACGGCAATCAAACCATAAAAGAACATTTGCAAGTCCTTTCTCAGAATAGTTCTGCAGGTCCCGACCGAAAGATTAACTTGTTGTGACAGGTGACGGATGGAAGTGCGAGGAGCATCAGTCATAATTTGTTTCACATTTTCAACTACCTCATCAGTTCTTACTTTAGCCCTACTTAATAGCTGTTTTCTAGCCACACTGCTAGTTTCTCTGAATAGTCCTACAGAATACTCAAATTGATTAACAAATTTGTGGTACAGAAATACAGTTTTCGGAAAATTTTCCTGAAATTCTGCAACGCAATCAGGAATAGAATAGGTCCATTCGCCATTGATTTTTTGGGCGTTTCGAAAGTAGGATTCAACTTGTCTTCCAATGTGGAAACCATTGTAAAATCACATCTATAAAACATTTTTTTTTAAGTTAAGTTTATTTATTTGTCTGTTTAGGGTACGGATCAAGTAAGGAACATATGTGAACATAACATGAGAGCAACACGCTAGATGGGAAAACTTTTTGTATACATGTTATAGTAGGAAAAGTATAAATTTTTTGCTATTTATTATTTATACGTAATTTAATAAAAGTAATGTTTCCCCCTGGAAACATATTCTTTTAATTTTATAGATAATACACATAGGTACTTATATTAATTCAAACCACTAAAATACTAGGTGTTTGTTTAATTTGCAAGGTGAAACCTATTATAATTAATTTCATCTCGTTTTTAAAACAGATGCGCAAAATTAAAATTTCCCTAGCAACAAAAAAATATTTTATTAATAGCAGCGCTGTTAAAACGATGTTAATTAAAAATGCGTAATATAAATAAAACATGGAATCGTACATACATCGAGCAGCGTTCGGTTTAAATATTAATTTATGTAACAGCTAATCAATATTCTCCTCTGTAATCCATTAATTTCAGCTCTGAAATAATTTACATTCTTACCATATGCAGAGAGGCACTGCTGATACATATTTATGAACGTTTATACGGGAAAACAATCGATAAGCTTTTAGGTTTATTTACCCCCGAAAACATATTTATTATTTTGCTCGATCGTTTAATACAAATCACTAAAATTATACATGGAAATAATAAAACTAAAAGTACTTAGATAGTTTGCATGAAATATACAAAATATAAAACTACTATAAAATATAAATCAAATGATTTTATTTATAATACTGTTCCTTTATGATCACATGCGCAGTATTTTCTTCTTTCTTGTTTTATCTTCCTTTAAGTACCATGAAGCGTTATGACCTTATAAGTATTCCCAATAGTTTTTTTTGGGTTCTGTTTTAAGTCTCCACTGGAGTCGTATCTAACAGTACCTATAGCAAAATAGTCTATTCGCAGAATTCGTTTAGAAACGTTCCTTTTTGTAAACTACAGACATCTTTGTTTTTTTACTACTACTAGACAAGGAAAAAGTAATCAAAAATAACCAAAAAATAGGCAGAGTATGAAAAATCTCCTCATTTAGGCAACTGTAAAAGAACTTCTGCAGAATTTTTGTGAAAGTAATTCTTTAACAAGAGTAGATTTGAGTTTTTGGAAGCCATTTAAATACATATTAGATAGAGAAATATTTTGTATTTATTTTATTATTCTTATTTGTTAAAAACAATGTACATTACCTTATAAACTTCCAAAACTCAAATGGAAATTAATTACTTGCAAATATTTAATTCAAATTTCTGTTTTATTTAGAAAATGTCGAACGAAGTACAAGAAGTCTCGCTATCACCAACAACAGAGACTTGGTTTCGCGAAAAGTTCAACGAAGTCTTCAGTGATGTGAAGAACTTCTGGGGCTGCAATCTCAAGACTCTAGAATTGATCTCTGATCCCCCTTGTCTTGAGAAACAGTCCCAACACTTAAAAGAACCATTCTGGACTGATGACGCAACACAGGGAAGCTGTTCACATTCTTCAACGTCAGTAGAAGATGCCATCAGGGACAAGCCTAAAGAGTACTTCTTCAAAAAGAATGGTGCCGTATAGTTGTAAAATTGAAAATCAAACAAAAATAAGACTTTTCAAAATAGAAGCCGTACGGCTGGGTTTATTCAAAATGTAATCTAATATTTAGAATCAGATGAGAATGTCTAATTTATTTGAGACTTTAAATTTTGAAATTCATTCATTTAAAGGTTTTACATTCTTTTTTAATTTAAGGTTACACAGTTTTTGCCTATTTATTTTGCTATAAAAGGGAGAAATCCTGTGTAAGTCATGCTCAAGTCTTCTAGCTCAACAGATCAGTCTCTAATATGTAGTGAATTGTGAAAGAAGTAAGATTTATTGTTTATTAACTTTAATTGCACATTGATTTGAATTTAATTGTCTATGTAATTTAATTTGAATTTTAAAATAAATTTACTTTAAAATTTATGATTAAATTTATTTCATTGTTAACAACTTGGCAAAATTTTGTGTTGTGTGCAAACTAATAAGAATTATTTTAATTTTGGTCGCTTACAAAAGTTTTCTCTGTTATTAAAAGGCGTTATTATTAAACAAATACCGTGTGAATAGACCGAAGGATTATTTATAATCTTGCCTGTATCGTGGCTATTTGTTTAGTTTAAAGCTTGAATTAATCAACTCCTTTGAACAACAATACAGATTGTATCATTCATTTAATAAGTATTAATGATGCAATTCTGATAAATAAATTTAATTAATGTTTGTTAATTAATAACAAAATCAAAAACTTATCTATTGTATCAATTTTCATAACCATAGTTGCTTCTGTTCCCAAGAAGGGCTATTATTGCATTTTTGGTTATAAGTCCATGTACGATCTCACTAAAACAATTATTATTAACGTGTTATCAAATTCATAGTTAATGATAATTCTTTTAAAACAAAATAAACATTTCCTGTATATTTGTGTGTCTGACAAATTGCAATTTGATAACTCATTCTGCCGACAAAAAGCAAAATGATGTACAGCGTGAAATTTGATCGTAAATTAAATATTTAATTAATAAACATTTATATGATTAGAAATTGTCTTTTACTTACCTATTGCAATTCACGTAACGAGACGAAATTATCAAGTAAAACTAGTCAATTATTATAAACAAATTAAAAAACAAAACTGAAGCCCGTAATCCTAATTTGTTAGCTAGACAATTGGCAACCCTGAGATACCAGTTTATTTAAACAAATAAAAAGAGAAAATAGTTTTAATGCTAAATAATTATGCGTGAACTTGTTATTTGTTGATAAATTTTACATTTGAAAATAATTTAAACAAAACCCACTATCAACGACAATACATCGCAATATGAATTAGCATTGAAAAATATCTTTTCTATAGAACACCTTACATCAAGAAGGTAAAAATTATGTAAAAATATAACTTTTCGGTAAATAAGAAAGTTTCTAAAGGAATAATTAATGTTTTCTATGTTGTTTTCCAGCCAGTGAAGCCGGGGCAAAGAAGACGTTGAATTTTTGACGATTTGGAGTCATTTGTTGGAATCTTGTCTTTATCGTGTTAGACTCGCCGAGAGCTTTCATTTGAGTGATCGTATAACGTGCTTATCTTTGAAAGGAAGGGTTTCGATCGTAGAAGGCGGCAATATTTGATTCCAAGATGGCGTCTGGGTGACGATCGACTTGGATTCGTCGTGACGTACTTATCTTTGGAACAAACGTTTTCGATCAAATTTGAAAGAAAAAATTTTTTAAACCCTTTTCCTTGACCTTGAAATTTTGTTTGACCTTGACCTTTAACTTTGTAATTCTTAAGTTTTTTATTTTCTTGCCTTGGGTTGACCTTTCCGAACCATGGCTCTCGAAATCTTAATTTTTTCTATTTTTCGCCCCTTTTTGGGTTGACCTTGACTTTCAAAAAAATCCATTTCTTTTTTAATTTTCCCCATATTTTACAAGTTTTGTCGTAGGTTGACCTGATCTTTTACATTTTAAAAACTTTGCTCTTGAAATCCTATTTTTTTATTTCCGTCATTCTTTACAATTTTTTACAGTTTTTTGGCTTTTAATTTTTCGTCATTTTTTGGGTTGACGTTGACCTTTGACGTTTTGAAAAATTTCGTCTCGAAATTCTTATTTTTACTTTCTCTATTTTTTCCTTTTTTTTCTTGGATTAGGTTGACCTTGGACGTTGACCTTTTCAAACCTTTGCTCTTGAAATTCTATTTCCTATTTTTTACAATTTTCTTAGCTTGCCTATTGACATTGAGTTTTACCTCATTCTTTGCAATTTATTTTGGCTCGACCTTGATTTTGACATTATGACCTTGTTTCACGAAGCTTCAATTTTTTTTTTAATTGTCTCCATTTTTTTGCAGTTTTTTGTCCTATTTAGGGTTGACTTTGACCTTTAACCATTTCGAACCCTTACTCTTGAAACTCTTTAAGTTTCCCAATTTTCTTTTTTTAATTTTTTGGGTTGACCGTAAACTTTCCCCTTTTCGAACCCTTGCTATCGAAAGTGTACATTTTTTCACACTTCTTTCTATTTCTTTCTCTATTTTCTCCATTTCTTTGAGTTGACCTTTGGCTCGAGGACAAAGAAGACGTTGAATTTTTGACGATTTAGAGTCATTTGTTAAGAATTTGGAGAAAACGCTGCGCGCTATGAGGGCCGCTCGCCGTTGGGGAGCTCGCAGCAGCTAGAATCTAGTGTCTATCGTGTTAGGCTCGTTGAGAGCTTTCATTTGAGTGATCGCACGACGTGCTTATCTTTGAAAGGAAGCTTTTCGGTCGTAGAAGGCAGCCATATTTGATTCCAAGATGACGTCCGGCCGACGCGACTTGGATTCATCCTGACGTTTCATTTGACGTGCAACCCGACGTGCTTATCTTTGAAATAAACGTTTTCGATCAATTATAGAAAAAGAAATTTTTTAAACTTTTACCTTGAGCTGACCTTGAAATTTCGTTTGAGCTTGACCTTTAACTTTGTAATTTTGAATTTTCTTGCCTTGGGTTGACCTTAACCTTTGACCTTTTCGAACCTTCGATCTCTAAATCCTAGTTTTTTTCCTTTTTCGCCCTTTCTTGGGTTCACTGTCTTTCGACTTTCCAAAAAGAAAAATTCAATTTTCTTTTTAATTTTTCCTCATATTTTGCAATTTTGTTTTGATTCACTTTGATCTTTGCCATTTTAAAATATTTACTCTTGATATTCTAATTTTTTTAATTTAGCACATTTTTACAATTTCTTTGGCATGTCATTTGACATTTTCGAACCTCGAAATGCAATTTTTTTTTTAATTTTTCGTCATTTTTTGCAAACCCTTTTTGAGTTGATTTTGATCTCTGACCTTTTCAAAAATTTGGTCTCGAAATTTTTATTTTTGTTTCCCCTATTTTTTACAATTCTTTTTCTTTGTCGGGTTGGGTTGACCTTGACCTTTAACCTTTTTAAACCTTTGCATTTGTATTTCTAATTTTTTAATGTTCCGTATTTTTACAATTTTCTTGGCTTGACGTTTAACATTTTCGTACTTCCATTTTCTAAATTCCAATTTTTTTTAAGTTTCACCCCATTTTCTGCAATTTGTTTTGGCTTCACCTTGACCATTCGATTCGATTCTCGAAGTTGCATTTTTTTTTTAACTTTTCTTCAATGTTTGCCATTTTAGGGTTGACCTTGACCTTTAACCATTTTCTCTTGAAATTCTAATTTGTCTTTTAAGTTTCCCCATTATTTTATCACTTTTTAGGTTTACTGTGACCTTTGACCTTATAAAACTTGCTCTTGAAATAGTCCATTTTTTAAAGATTTTCCACGTTTCTTTCCATTTCTTGGATTGACCTTGACCTGCGACTTTTCGAATCTTCGCTGCTGTAATTGTAAATATTTTTAAAAAATTTCTATTTTTTTTTCATTTCTTTGGGTTGGCTTTCATCTTTGACCTTTTCAAAACTTTGCTCTTGAAATTCTAATTTTTTTAATATTCGCTATTTTTTACAATTTTCTTGGCTTGATCTTTCACATTTTCGAATTTCGATTCTGTAAATTCCAACCAGAGATTTGATTTTACTCCAGTGGGGCCTTATGTCCTTATTCATAGTACTTCCTTGAGGTTTCCTTCAATGTTAAAACCCTTAGAATGGGTTGTAGTAAGACAGGTGCATTAACACAGTACCCATTCTAAGGGGTCCCTTATTGAAGGAAGCTTCAAGGAAGCATTATGAATACGGACATTAGAGTTTTTGGGAACAAGTAATTTTAACCCTTCTCTCTCTTAATTAAATTCTCAAATTCCTCTTAATTACTGACGTGACGATTTATAAGACACCATAGAAATTTATCTAAAAATGTGTTTGGTAAGATTCTCCGGTATTGGTCGATGTGAAATTTCTAAATTGAAAAAAATAAATAAAACGTATAAACTTTTGATTCCTGATTGAATCGCAAATGTCGACGTCTACGTCTGGATTTGCATCGTAGATTTTAAGATGGGCGAGTAAATCAAACACAACGTGGAATAAGACGAAGGCGAAGAATAACGCGCAGAGAAATAAGATTAATAAAATAACGGATATGGATGTGAACAGCTGTTCAAATCTGGGAACCGCAATGCACTGAGACAGATGCGCCACTTAATTTACCGTTGTGTAGTTAGGCAAGGGCTCGATAGATCCACATTGCTAAATTTGAATTATTACCGCCGCATTGCGGTGCTGACGGACTAATTAAATATTCCGCTTCATTGCTCACTTTTGGTAATTCTTGCGCCCCCAGATCTACCCCCCGATGCCGTCTCTTCAAGTGCCCGCTTTTTATTAAACAAGACCTGAACGATAAATTTCGCTTGTCCAATATACCTCTTGAAGCTGCCATGCAGTTTCAGAATTAAAGTAATATTGTTCAATGATGTTGTAAGAATAAATCATCACTTTGCCCCACAAATTCCATTGACAGCTCCGCATTTCTTAAGTCTACGCTTCAGAATATTTTTATTCAGACGACAACTGCCGTGCTAAGACCGAAAATCTAAATGCAATATTCTTGAAACTGAAGCTTCAGATATTCCAACTTATGTAGCAATTCATGATACTCTCAGACGTTGGTCTTTCATCACTAAATCCTCATTTTTTTACCATTTCTGTATTTCGAACATCTAAGGATCTTCCACCTCTTGGATCGACCTGAATGGATTCTCTACTTAAAATGACTTTGGAAATATGATGGGCAATCATGGTTATATATATATATATGTGTGAAGTTCATAGCGACATCTATAGGCCAGCGCGGGCAGCAATAGATGTATTTGCCAAAAGACAATATCATGTACTGCACGTCCGTAGCACTTATAGGGAATTTACATGAAAATTTCAAAGTTTAAGTTCCCATTTGGGAACAATGTGCACCAGAAGGTTAACTTGTGGTGTGTAGGTGTGATCTGCTCTAATCTGTAGGTTGTTTTTTGGCGATTTATAAATTAAACTGCAATCTCCTGTAGTTTTCAATATCAATATCAATGAGAAAACGATGATAGTGTCATCGTTTTCTCATTGATATTGATATTGAAAACTACAGGAGATTGCAGTTTAATTTATAAATCGCCAAAAAACAACCTACAGATGAGAGCAGATCACACCTACACACCACAAGTTAACCTTCTGGTGCACATTGTTCCCAAATGGGAACTTAAACTTTGAAATTTTCATGTAAATTCCCTATAAGTGCTACGGACGTGCAGTACATGATATTGTCTGATATTGTCTTTTGGCAAATACATCTATTGCTGCCCGCGCTGGCCTATAGATGTCGCTATGAACTTTACATTTCCGCTTGTTGTTACGAGTCGTACTTGAACATTATGTTTCTGAGCGAAGGAAATTTGTACTGATAATTGTAGTGAACACGTTATACATAACGAAACTTCATAAAAATAAATTAAACAATGAAAGTTTGCAAGAAAATAAATAGAATAAACCATTTTTTGTTGAACAAAGTGTTATTTAGGTAGATAATTCTTGTATCTACCCTCGTATATGCATCTTTACGTTAACAAGTTATTCTCTTGGAAAAGTTCTGCTTTAAGCGACTTAATTAATACGTTGGAAATTGGCATTGAAATGCGGTGTATGTATATCAAAACGTCATAAATCATAATTACAGAAAAATTCTGCGTCCCCATAAAACACTCTCGCCCATTGTTTGCATTGCAAATGCAGTCACGCATTCAATTCAGCAGGAATCCCTGGACATTAGGGCAATATGGTGGGCTCTGTAATGCGCAATTTATCCAGTAACTGTCATAACGTGACGTCTGCTTTATTATTGTGTGTAGGTACACAGCCCTAAATTAGGTTTGCCCCCTTCAAAAAGCGAACATAAGCAAGCAATTTTTCGAATTTATAAATTTTTTTATTGACTTCCGTTTTATCAAAAATTGCACATTTCTTATTTATTTAAAGCTGAAATGAAATCAATTAGAATTATATTAAATTGTTGTATTATGGTAACAGTTTCAACAGTTGTTCTTCTTGATGACAAATAATAGATGAATGGTTTACGTATTTTCTATATGACAGTTTTGATTAAAACCATATCTCCACATTTTACTTAAAAATAATTCATGGAAATGGAAACACAAACTAAGTGGAGTATTTCCCTCTGAATTGAGTCAGGATTTTCTGAAATTACCTTAATAATTGTCAAGTCCAAAGCCACATGATTACGGTGAACCCAAACGGTAATGCCCTTTACGCCAAGAAAAAATCAAATAACTGTTGCTGTTATCACGTAACGTTTGAATAACATCCTGTGTGGTTTTCCTTATCAAATTGTTACAATTTTCCGTTCGGGTTTTAACTCTCCCTTGCTCAGTTATAAATATGTATAAGTGAAGAGAGCGTAAAATTTGTATGCAGTACCAAGACGATGGAAAACAACAATGAAAATGCAATCGACAGGCATAAATATGAAAATGACAAGGAGACGAGGGCATCTGTAAACGAGAGTGCGACGGACAGGCATTCTTCGAGTAAGTGCTTTTACAGAAATTTCCTATTTTACGTTATCTACAAAGGTAAATAAAGTGCGCACTAAAACGCTGTTTATAGTTTCAGTTTACTAAATTGGTACGTCGTAAAAATGTAACCTACCTATACACACATAGAATTTTTATGGTTCGCTCGTGAACTACGCCCATTAATTATAACTGCGAGATAATGTTAATTTATTGTACAATTATGCAGTTGGTGAATTTTCTCGATTTTTTCTTTTTTATTATCGGAATGTGCACACACAATAAATTATTCTCGTTGCTCCTGTTGGTACGCGAAACAAAAATGTCGCTGAATATTTTAGCACAAATTAAAATTTAAAACGAATTTTCCAGGTTCTGATAACAAATTAATTTCAATGTTAATTCAAGTTAATCAAGTTTGATTTGTTATTTTGTCAATTTTGTTCGTAGTGCTTTTTTTTTAATCTTTAATAAACAAACTATCCAGTATAATTTATAAATTACCCTGACTTCGTAATTTTGTTACAAATAGACGTTCAATTTGTGTTCTAAATAACAACAATCTTGTTTCTTTACGAGAGATAATTCAACTTCTTAATCCACCGTCTTTAAAGAAATTAGCCTCATAATTAACCGCGTAAATAACGTAGACGAAGTCATTTTTTTAATTTGGGTAAAGAAGATTTACGTCTTGCGATTATTACACACAAAAAAATTACTTGCTGCTTTGTTAAACGTTTCCCGAACTTGGTAGTGTTAACGTTGAGCTTTATCGTGGCTATTTATGAAGCGGATAAAAAAAGTGGAGTATATCTCTTTTGTAATTCCCGGATTAAACCGGAAATGACAGCATATTTCAGCCTGCGTTGAAGGAAGATTATCATTTGGAAGTTTGAATAAATTATTAATAAATAAAGAAGTTATTAAATTTGCTAAATATAAGACAGAGCTGTGGGTGTACTTACGGTTTATAAGTACAAGCACTAAGCACTTTCTTTAAGACTTATACTTGTAGCTAAGTACAACATGCAACAGGCGACAGTACTTGTTCTTGAATTTAAATACTCAAAGGCTTAAGTTACTTGTACTATTGTTGTACTATTTACTGTTAAACTTTATAAAATAATGCAAAAGCAATTGAAAATGAGATTATTTTTCTATATTTGGGTACTTGCACTTAGTTTACAATCACATAATAGATCGTCGAGTTTTTTTGTTTTGCGCATATTCCTGATATTTCTATTTCTAGAATATCTTAGAACTCCAACTGGGAGAACTCGAACGAACCGTCTGTCGAAGCTTTACTACTTACTTCTGACTTCATTTACTTTCTTGTTGTAAGTTAAAGTCGGCGCTTTATTACGTGCTTTATTTACTTAGTAGTATTAGTGATTTAATTGAAATTTGTGTTTATTTAATGCATTATTCTAGAGATTTTTAAATATACATGTCGTTTTGTGTAACTACAACAAACGGTAAGCGAAATTTATAATAAAATTCTCAAAAATATGTCCTTATTTTAGTACTACTATATAAAAATGTTCAAATTATTTTAGTACTTGTGCTTATAAACTACTTGTACTTGTAAAGTATTTAATAACTATTGAGTGCAAAATGGACTTGTATTTGTATTTATCTGAAGTATATGAAAGGTATTTGTACTTGAGTACTTGCATTTAAGTACTTGTTGTGTTTATAAGTGAGACTTGGCGTAGCTCTGATATAAAATCAGTTTATTAAAAATGAAAAACACTCCCTGAAAGCCGAGTTAAAGTCAATAAATATGTTTTAACTTCCAGTTTGAATGCTTTTGATAAGTTGTCCAAAAGATAATGATTGCGTTTTATTTCATGTAATTTTTACGTTCATTATTTTTAGTGTAAATTTCAATCTGAGTAATCATTTTTGAAAAGTTTTATCTTACCAGTACCAACAATAAGCAGAAATTCAACAAAACTGATATTGCCTCATAAATAGTAATTTTGTGGTTTAGTTCATACTACACCACTAAATTTCTTAAAACAAATCTTATTCCAAGAAAAAAAATATTTCTCAATAATCAATTAGTGCAGCGTAATTTCTTAAAATTAGTTTCTTTTAGTGAAACTCGATTTATAAAATGCAGTTGATTGTTGTAATATTGTTGCAGAGTTGTGCATGTACTTACTGTTAGAAGTATACTTGTATTTAGGTAAAATTGCAATCAAAGATATTGACATAAGAAAATACTATAGTATTTGCTGTTATCGTAAGCGCTTCAAGCCTGAAAGAGAGGGCGGGCGATAGAGATAAAAACTCGCCGGACCGAATCTGGGTAGAAATATAATAATGGCCAATACAGTATGAGCATAAATGATTGAGAACAAGTTGAATTTCCTGCGTCTCTATCTAGTGATTTTTACTCCTTGTGTTTGGCCGTCATGAAAATAACTCAATTTTTGTTCAGTGTCGGATCCAGTGTTGCCAATTTGGTGGATTCTCCACTAAATCTGGTGGTCGTTTAGTGACAGATTTTTCTCCTTTCACGGTTAGTGGAATTTTTGATGGTTCTCTCTTCATGTAACTATTTCGCATTATAAAAATTAAAGCTCTTTTTATTTATTTATTTTCGGAAATGAATATCATAAAATCAAAGCTGCGAAACAGATGCAATACTTTGCATAAAGTCAGGGCTGGTAAATGCTGTGAAAGTATAACATTGCCCAGTGAACTTATAGCAAAAGTAGGTACAATTAATGCTTACAGTGAAAATTTGAAATCTAATATAGATGACGTAGAATTTAATGCCGATAACATCCTGCTGGAACTATAGTCCCTTACCAAAGAACTAAATTATTCTTTGTTTATAAAATATAGTTTATTTTTGTGCAATTATTAGATAAGAGTTGATATTGTTGATGTGATCGTTGGTTTAGGTATTTTTATATTAAAATAGTTTTAAAAAAGTTGTTTTATTTATGAATTTTGTTATACTACTTGATAAGGAACTGCTGAAAAGGAATTAAAAATCGTTATTATTTGCCAAGCAGTGTAATTTTGAAGGTTTTAGTGGAAATCTGGTGGTTTCTGTATCACTCCTTTCCATAGTTGGCAACACTAGTCGGATCTTTTCAGATCCAACGTTTGCATATATATTGCAATTAGGTATTTGAAATGACCAAATTAATTCATAATTAATTACCAGACTATTTTATTGAGTAATAATAAACATTTGACCAACTTGAGAAAAATATTGAAAGGCGGGAAATTCAACGTGTCCTCAATCATTTATGCTCATAGTGTATGTGAAATCAAACAAAGTTAGTCAGCAGAATTCATTAATTTCTAAAGAAACGCTACTGAACGGCATGAATATACAGAGTGTTTATGTATAAAATCAATTGCTGAATTCCTTTAAAAACAGAAGATACAACCAATTAAGACGTAACAAATTTATTTAAATTGACGCGTATATTCCAAGTTTTGTTTCAGTTGTAGGAAGAACTCGCTTTATTTTACAAAATAATATCGCAGCTCATCAAAACTGATATTATAATCTAATAACAATTAACATGGTAATAAAAAAGAACTACTATTGTAATAACAATTACTTACTGGGTTGAAAAGAAAGAAAATAATTAACGGTTGAAAGAAAGATGATTATTGCAACACAAAATATTACAACAATAATTTATTGCGTTAAAAAGAAAATATAATTAATGGCTGAACAAAAATAACTAACTTACTGATTTAAAATAGAAAAAATAAGTAACATTAGCGGATTACTGAGAATGTCTTCAACAAAATTCGCTTAAACTTATTTAATGTTAATCCAAATATGGGAATTTTAAATTTATTGAAATTATTTTTACCTAGGCGGTGCTATTTGTCATTAGTTCGAAATATAATAAGATGTTTATCGTAGAACTGTGTAATAAAGCTAATGAATTACACTAAAAAAATTATACTTAAATAGGTAGGAATAAGCATTTAATTATAATTCGAACTAATTCCAAACGACACGTCCTACGTTGAAGTGTTTTAAAAATCACTAATTTGGTTAATTTATTAACTACTAATGCTTAAATAAATCAACTGAGGGGAATATTGTTGAACACGTTCTCAGTATTTTGCTAAATCTCTCCGGTAACGCTAATTTCAAAATTGTATAAATTTTGGATATGTTCGAAGTGCTCATATTCTACTTTGGTAGTGTCTATCGCAAAGTTTAGTGATCCAACAGTGATTAAATTTTGCTATAATCCTTTAAGTTTTTTAAGTTTTCTTTTCTTTATTGACTTATTTGTGCAATTGATATATTTTTGAGACATAGCAAGTCGAAGAGGACAACAGAATTTATTACAACACAAAATATTACAACAATAATTTATTGGGTTAAAAAGAAAATATAATTAATGGCTGAACAAAATAACTGACTTAGGAAAACAAATGATTAGTGCGGCAAAAAATATTAACAACAACAGTTTAGTTGATTTAAGGGCTATTAAATTTAACAAACTTTAAAATACTTTAAGATACTTTAAATCTTTAAAATACCATTGATCTTCTCATGAACTTATATCCTAATTTGTAAAAAGTGAAATTATTAAAAGCGTGTATACCCTCCTCTTGCACCAATACACGCTGCTAATCTTCTTGGCATGCTTGAGATTAAGTTTCGTATACTTTCTTGAGGTATCTGTTCCCATTCTTGAACAAGCATGTTAGAGAGCTCATCAAGTGTAATTTTGTTGCCCAATTGATACCAGAGATGCTCAATAGGATTGAGATCAGGGCTTTTGGAAGGATACTCCAAACTTTGGATATTTGCATCTCTCAACGTAGCTGTGACAATGTTAGCTGTATGGGGTTTGGCATTATCTTGCATAAAAATGAATCCGTTGCCGAAATTTTCAGCAATTAGTTGAACATGGGGTACAATAATCTCGTCTCTATATCTTCTTGCTGCTAGCGACCCATTTCGTATAAAAACCAATTCTGTACGACCATTCAATTGTATGCCACCCCAAACCATTACAGACCCTCCACCAAATTTGTCAAATCTCGAATGGTACATGGTGCAAATCGCTCGCCTGGTATGACAAGAGCACGCCGATCGTTCCTGCTTAGAAGGAGTCTGGACTCGTCCGAAAACAAAACGGAGTTCCACTGCCCCTCGTCCCAACCTTGATGATTTTGACAAAAGTTTAAGCGATTTCTTTTGTGCGTAGCTGTGAGAGTTGGACCGGTTGGTGGTTTTCTAGCAGTAAAATTGACTTCTTTTAGTCTTCTTACTGTTTTGGTAGAAATTTCTTTCCCAGTGGCTAATCGAAGATCATTTTTAATTCACGAGATGTTACAATCAGTGCTTTATTACGTGTTTTATTTATTTTCTTGCAGTACTTAATTGAAATTTGCATGATTACAATGACAATATCTGTTTAATACATTATTTAATTTTTTTAATATACATGTCGTTTTGAAAACTACAACAGACTGTAAGTGAAATTTATAATAAAAATTCTCAAAAATATGTTCTTATTTTTGTAGTACTATATGAAAGTGTTCAGATTGAACATTTCCTGTCACCATTATTTTTGTACTTATGCTTATAAAGTACTTGTACTTACAGTACTTAATGACAATTAAGTGCAAGATATACTTGCACTTATAATTAATTACTATCCATGAACTTGTATTTATCTGAATTATACGAAAGATTCTTGTATTGTACTTAACTATATTTCTTTTTGTTGCACTTGTACTTGTTGTAATTATAAGTATTACTTGACACAGCTCTGCTTTACAGCACCAAGTACAATTGTGGATTTTATTGGATATTATTATTGTTCTTAATGAGAATCGAGTGTAAAAATACTCTCCATGGACT
This sequence comes from Serrognathus titanus, assembly GCA_039766575.1. Classification (NCBI taxonomy): domain Eukaryota; kingdom Metazoa; phylum Arthropoda; class Insecta; order Coleoptera; family Lucanidae; genus Serrognathus; species Serrognathus titanus. Next base: position 7,966,335 of record CM077911.1, read on the forward strand.
TGTATTTATTTGAATTATATGAAAGGTACTTGTGCTTAAGTGTATTTCCTTCTTGTTGTACTCGAACTTGTTGTATTTACTTTTGTATTATCATATTCATTCACAGTAATAACAAATTTTTGTTTTAATTTCAGCAAGAGACCACCGAGATAGCCTGGATGGTGGAAAAAGTGACAAAGTAGAACTTGACTTAGAAGAAGATGTACCCGACGGTAGAAGTTCACAAAAACAATCAAACACCTACGCAGCAAAGAAGACCGTTGCACAAGGTAAGTCCTTCAACTTCTCCATCGTTCCAGATACTGACTGTATGGTACTGATATAATTAATGCAGTCGACAGAAGTAACTGGCCCTCGGTTAATTTGAATTGATAATGTTACAGGCATGATGGATATAGCGTTGATAACAGCCAACGCAAATCAACTCCGTTTCATAATCGAATTCAACAGCAACAGTTCCACTTTCTACTTGAGCGTGTGCCTCATAATCATATCCCTTATTCTGCAAGTCGCCGTGGGCGTATCGCTGATATTTAAGGGTAGATTAGATTTGAAAGGCCAGTCGAAGCACAGAAACGCGAAGCTAATTAATAATTATGTAGTAGTAGGTGTGTTTTTGGTAACGATTATTAACGTATTTATTGCAAGCTTCACGATCACGAACAGCAACAAGGATTCTATTAATCAGGATAGGGTGGAAGTTGCATCTATTAATAATCCTAACTAAGTTAAGTAAATCAGTTTGTGCATTTCATATATTTTGTATATAATAAACGAAAATCATTAAATATTATAGGTAGGAAGAAGAGATTTGTGCTTTTTATTTTACTTTTTACGGAATCATGAAAAATTCAGAAGTTAATTTAAAAAAATGCGAAAATAATCCGCAATGTATTTTGTTACAACTTAATTGTTGTTACATAAGCGAGAATCGGCTGACCTCAGAAGTAAACAAGTTCCTTTCCACTTAAAAACAAATAGAATGTAAACAATAATATTATTTGGTATGAAAAGTAGGATGATAAAAAAAAAACAGAAGGCGAAGCAGGCTTTTACCTGCGTAGTTTCTCTCAGAAGAAGGCTTTCGTTTGCAATTAATATTGAAATTGCCTTTTACAATCCAAATTATAGTCGAAAATAAAATTTTAAATTCCCTCTTACCATATGCACAGATTTAGAGAGCTTTTAATTAATCAATTCCGTTTCAAATATTCACTTCAGCCTGTAATTAAATTTTCATTTACTAAATCGATGTAGGGTGGCTTGAATAAGTAAAATTGTGACCAGCCATCCAAGAATTGGATTGCAAGAATGGTGTATTCTTTAATTTGTTATTAAATTTCCGCCGTACGTCCAGAGAAGAAGCTAATAAACGTTGGTCTTCATCCGACTAAAGATTTTAATATAAATTCCTTTCCCAAAAGCTTATGCCACATTGTGCATTATTAAAGACGCACTTTGGTATTCACACAGTTTCTAAGGGTGTTGGCGGTTTGGGACGGGTACGAAAATAGCTCCCCACGCCTAAAATATGGACAAGTTATTTTCCAGAAGTATAGCTCACTGTCATATTCACAAAATACAAGAATACTCTTACCAAAACTTTAATACCCGTGCAAAAACTACACCTTCCTCTTAATGGGAGAAAGTTTCGGATTTTTTTAAAATTAATTTAATTGTGTCATCAGAACAAAGCAACCAAACGAAAATCGTCAGTCGAAAACTTGAATAAAATTTAATCTGATCGTACCTGACCTATTTGGATGACAGCCAGTAAACACGTCTTTCTCACATGCATACCTTAGCTTAAAAAAATCGATAAAACTCACTCAAGTAAACAATGTGCGCTATTGTACTCGCAGGCGAAAATAAAAAGGCCTTATAAATTTTTATGCAAATCTCTCTTGTGTAACAATAAAGCGCTTCAATACCACAAAGAAAAGACAAGACAGAAGCAAAAAGCCCCAGCGCAGACACCCCCAGATAAGGTAAAATTAATGCTTATTTGCGACGGTGAGATTCTGTATATTGTCCTGTAAATAAGGGCGAAAGTTTTAGCAAAGCTTTTGGGGAGGCACTTTATCATTTTCAAGTGATAAGATTTTAGAGTCGGGCAATGTGTTTAAAGTATCATTCATTTTCGAGTTAATATCTCAGGTCATCACAAGCATTTACAAAGATGCATTACTTTTTAAATAGTTTACATAATGTGTAATCAAATAATTGGCTATTGAAGTTCATTAATTTTTGCCCTATCTTTCTTTCCCAGCTTTCCCTTTTAATTCTTGGGCTTATCTTTGACGCAGTGGTCCGTGAGGCTTTGTTTTAAATTTAAGTTCCTGAAGGTACTCGTTCTGTTTACTGGAACGTTCGCGAACAACTTAAATGATCGAAAAAACAAAAGACGTGCGTCCCTAGATAAAATTGTTTGATAAATCATTAGATGCTTTTTCCTTTTTGCTCTCTGACTTTTTCAATTTACGAGTAATACTTTCGCAATAGCGAAGACCTCGTCCGGAAGTGGAGAAACTAATAAAGATACGTTTCCTTTCATAGACATAAAATAAATGAAAGCATGGAAATTGTGTCCTGAATCATTTATATCCATTGTTCTTGAGATGCGTTCAGATAAAGGTAATGCGGGGATAGTTAGTTTCAATCTGGCCCTGCTCTCAAATAAAGCCCTTCTTCAGCTTTATATTGATTAGCCCCCATACGCCATTCGATTTTGCTTCGATGTAGTATTATTATTCTTGTATAGAGTGTATAAAGGGGGGCCAACAAAATCACTGCATTACTTTAAACAGAAACATAAAAATTAATAGGCTTTTAACTTTCGATATTTGTCCAAAAGAGAAATCAGGAAATCGTTTCAAGTTTGTAACTCCCATTTGGGCCATTCCAATATAAAAACAAAATCCCTAGGCAATTTGCTCGGATTTACTTTCACAAAAATATTTTTTAGGGACAATCACGCTGTGCATTTTCTTTTTTGTTAAATAAAAAACTGAGTTTCAATTAGAAACGATTAAGTAAAAGATCGTCGATGAGGTTCTTTTTAGCGTCATAATAACACAGACATTAACCCCTCATTAATCACCGTTGCTGTTCAGTTAAGGCCTGAGTAAACTCTTGAACGTCTCATTCAATGATTAAACGTCTTCTTGAGTGAAAGCTGCTGTAGATTATATTTTTAGGGCTTACAGCATTATGTATTCAACGAGTTCCTACCACATACATTCGCAATTGGAAATCGATTTTAGGAGCAATTATCTCAGAAGATGAGGTCTTTTCACCACTAGGTACGCAGTTCATGTTCAATGCAGTTCTTTTACCAGATTTGCAAATCAATTTATAAAACGTATTTACTTCTGGCAATATGTTTGGAGAAGGTTCTTAATAACTCTAAGAAATAAGCTTTTCTGCTTACATTTAATTTTTTTTTTGTCAAAAGCAACTTCGAGTTTCATTCTTTTAAAGTGTATTTGATTGAAATAAAAAACGTTTAGAAACCACTAGGTATACAAACTCGAGCCAGACTCTGTTTACCATCCTCTTGACTAAAGTGATGTAGAGCTTACAAAATTAGCTTACGAAAAAAGCTCTATTAAATTCAGTCAGGCATGCTTACAACTAAAGTTAAAACATACATACAAGCAAGGAGAGCATTTAATTCGAACGGGTTTTGAAACTTTCGAGCCGTCGCGGATGGGAATATGCAAATAAATTTCTCTATCAAACTGATGCTAACTTTATTCCTCGTTCTCGCCGAAATTTATGTGCACACAAATCAACTTGATAAAGAAGTTACCACGGCGGAAAATTAAAAGTACAATAATAGTTACTGTGTATATAGCAGCTTTTATTAAAACCTCGGGAGCGAGCTTACGACGTTATTCAAGTTTAGAAATTCAATTAGAGGCTTAAATTGCTTCGGGGCCGAATTGACGCGCGACAATAAATTTCCACCGAATATTATGTTTTTGTGTCGATACTTTTGAATAGAAAAAGCAATATTAGTTTGCAATTTTCCGCGGTGCACCAAAAATAACGAACCGAAGAAGACGGGGAACGTTAACTCACTCTTCCTGAAAGTGTATCGACGTGAACGGGAAAGCAGACGGAGCGCCTCGAGCTTCATTTTATACGAGATCCGAGAAACCATACGAAAAAATAAATATAAGAAGGAAAATGGAATAAATTTTTAAATGACATATTCAAGTTCTGCTGCGGCTCTTTAGAAGACCGACGCCCTCGGCGTCGCCTTGGTTTTGATTTCAAAGACGATTTACATCTAAATTTGCAATTAAACTCCAAATGTAAAAACAGATTACGAATAAAATACCAATACATTGAATTCATAAAAAGAAAATCTCGCTTTCTCTTACACAGACTTAATACATTTCGTCATCATGCATCGATGAACACTCTGAATCTGACAGTGGTTAATTATCATAAAATCTATGACGAAGAAAGAGAAAGACGTCTCAGCAAACTTTACAAACGTATTATTAATTTCATAACAACTTTCAAGGATGTAACTTGCTCCAATTAGACATGTTATGTCTTGCAGAAAAACCTCGACAACTTCTCCATTATTAAAAAATGTATGCGATGAGTTTAAAATAAAAACTTACCTTTAAATATCTTAAAACGAAAATCGCAGTTATACAGGGTGTTTGTAAACCTATTTCTTTATTTAAAACTGTAACTTCCTCATTATGTTGGAAATTTATTTTCCAAATCTCAACGGTCTTATTAAAAAATGAAAAACTAACCTGCCTCAAGATAGCGGACTCCGGCGGAGTCACTTTGTTTTGAAACCTTGGCTCAGTTTATGATTGTTTTCGCAAGCGTATCTAATAAAACACAATAAAACCTTTTATTTATGTGTCGAAGAACTAGGTCAAGGTTTCATTATAAATGAATATGAATGACTTATAGACGCCATCAGCACAATTTTCAAATATCCGTTTGTGTTACTTCGAGAATTGGCATAGCGAAATGCGCTTTTCGTCGTTTTTTATTAACATGATAAAGATATTTATTTCGCGCTTATTAAACTGTTCGTTTAATAAATTTATTGAAGAGATGAGATAAACAACACCCTTAGCCATAATGTGTGTTCTAAACACAAACTCCTAAAATTTAAGTAAATAATCATAAAACTCCTGTTTTTTTATTTTTAAACTGTCCTTCGGAACAAAGATTTTGAAACGCGTAAGGTTCGACACCAAACGACTACTTCGTTCTTTGTAATCAAATGGCGATATGTGCAAACTAATATTTTTATTATAAAATCAAGAGATAGTAATATTTAATAAGTACAAATAAAAACTGAAATGTATAATGGCGCTTCAGTTTGTTTCAAATTTTATTTTGAATAAAATAAACATAAGCGTAAATTACTCTACTAAATAATACTAGAAATTATTGACTAATAAGTAATTGCAATTGTCGTAAGAACATCTGCACCTAGTCGACCAAAAACATCGCATTTTTTCTTACGGAGGACGAACTTGAACTAGCTCGACATACACATTGCGCATTCGTTTATGGCTACATAATAAAAATCAATCCCATTTAGCCTGTGACTCAGCTAAGACATTTAAACCATTTAAAATCCCGACCAGAAGCAGAGGCTCAGCCTCAAGGTGGCGTTCTATCACCCCTACTAAGGAAAATAATAGTGAACAGGCTTAATGGAGCAGACTTCTACACAGTAGGATATGCAGATGACATAACTATCCTGCTTAATGGAAAATATGAACAAGTGCTGTGCAACCTAATCCAAGCAGCACTCACTTTGACCGAAAACTGGTGCGCAGAACACTCTTTGACAATTAATCCCTCAAACACGGAAATGATTCTGTTTACAAAAAAGAGGAAAGTTGAGATCCGTAGAGTCCCCAAACTTTTCCAAACTGAACTAATCTTTTCAAATATCTGGGAGTCATTTTTGACAGGAAACTGAATTGGGGCAAACATGTTAATGTAAAAGTAGCAAAGGCGTGCGTCGCTTTTTGGCAGTGTCGCTGTGCAATGGGTGGAATTTGGGGACCATCACCGAAGGCCACCCTATGGCTGTACACTGCGGTAATTAGGCCCATGCTTTGCTCTGGAACGTTGGTCTGGTGGCCCAGAGTCCGACTATCGATAACAGCATATGAGCTTTCGCACGTACAAAAGCTGGCATGCATGAGTGCTATGGGTGCGCTGAATCCACCCCTACCGCCTCCTTAGAGGCCAACAGCATTCGTAGTCTGTGAAAATGGCCCTTTGGAAGAGCTTTTGTAAAGATTTCTGGGGTTTGGGACGCTTTTTGAAATTTCTTCCTGTTCTTCAGTGAAATACAAATTTACATGAGGGTCTGCTGGAATGCTAACAGATTTAGTCTTCCATATTGAATCTGTTTAATAATTGCCGAATATAATTCGCTTGATGGATCTTTTTTAATTGAGGAACATACAGGACATTCGTTATACCAACTTCCTTCGATGAACTTTTTAATTTTCATAGTCCCAATTCCTTTAGCTGCAAGAGTTTGACTGTTTCCCAAACTAACAGTAGTCTTATTATTAATTAAGAAACGTCGACAATAAGTCATGTGGGATGTTGCGCCACTGTCCACTATCCACATGTTTTCTTCAGACGTTGAAGTGGGAAAATAATCAAATTTTTCTAGAACAAAGGCAGAAAAACTACCCTGTTCATTTTTATACGGTCTCTTTTTTGTTGCATCCTCCATCTTTTGTTGTCTTGTTAAAGTCCACGATTCGCAACCAAAAGTAAGTATAGGTTTATATATTGTGCTGCATACCTGCAGTTTTGTTTTCCTTGATATTTCTTTTTTATTAATGAAACTCTTATTTATTGCGTAATAGATTTTAATTGCTTTCTCTACTCTTTTATTAATTTCCATGTCTTGTTTTCTTGACTTCTCTATTATTACACCTAAGTACTCAAAACGCTGTACATGGTCCATTTGTTCGCCATTTAGTTCTATATCCAGCTTCCGCTTTTCTTGAGTTATTGCCATTATTTTTGTTTTTCGTACATTTATCTTCATGGAGAATTCTTCTAGTATTTCTCTCCACACATTTATATTAGTTTGTAAATCTCTTTCACTTCTAGCCATTTTTACCACATCATCAGCAAAAGCGCATTCTGTTATTTCTATTCTTTGTAGTTTTCTGTGTCCGACGTGTGGATGCTTTACTTTTTCCTGGCAGTTCTTAATTATGTCGCCCATGTAAATTGTGAAAAGTGTAGGACTCATTCCGCCGCCTTGTCTTAGTCCGTCAGTCGTTTCAAAAGTTTCAGATACTTTATTTTTGGTAATAACACAATTTAAGGTTCTCTTGTATAGGCTTCTTATTACTCTTATTAGTTTACTACTTACTCCTCGCTGTGCCAATATTTCCTAGACGATTTCCTGTGGTACTTTATCGAAAGCCTTCTCCAGATCAATAAAGGCGAAGTAAGCTTCTTCTCGCTTCAGAATCGTTTTGTCAATTATTTGTTTAATTGTAAAAATATAATCCTGGGTACTTCTTCCTTTTCTAAAGCCGCTTTGTGATTCTGACAATGTAGGTTCCGTGGTAGCCCTTAACTTCTCATCTATTATTAATTCGTATACCTTCATTACCATGCTTAAAAGTGTTATTCCTCGATAGTTGCTACAGTCTTTCGGATCTCCACTCTTAAAAATTGGGACTATTAATACTATTTCCCATTCTCTTGGTATTATTTCGTTCTTCCATGCCTTATTCAAGATCCTTTGCAGAAGTTGTGCTCCTCTCTGGCCCATATTTTTAATCATTTCCGGTGTTATTTTGTCACTTGCTGGGGCCTTTCCGTTTCTTAGTTTCTTGATAGCTTATGCCAGTTCTTTTTCTGATATTGCATTTTCTTCTTCCTCGTGGCCGTCCTCCGTGGCATTTCCCTTCTTCTGTGTTTCTCCTTCTTCTTTTGCACCTAATAAGTTCTCCATCTTGCCACTACTTCCTCTTCCTTTGAACGTGTCTCTCCGTTTTTATTTTTAATCGTTATTGCGTGTTTGGTTGTATTCGTTCTAAGCTGTTTCAATGTTTTATAGAAAAGCTTTTGGTTACCTTTACTATCTTTTTCTAATTTTTCGCCAAATTCTCTCCAAGTTGTTTCTTTTTCCTTTTTAACAATTCTCCTCCGTTGCTTGTATTCTTCATACTTTTCCTTTGTTGTGTTTGTTAAATACTCTTTCCATTTCTTTTTCTTTAACTTCGTTTTTGATTTCTTAGTTCCACCATGCATTCAAAATACTAATTTTACTCTTTTCAAAACACGATGCTTCCGTAATGCATTCGTTTTAAGCAAATAATGTCACTAATGTCAATAATGTCAATACACGATACGAAACTTGATGTATTCGTGTAAAATCACGACACTCGCTTCTTTCTCTTCTTAAGTCTTCTCAATTTATTCCAGCTTCAATTTAAATAATTTAGCGATAAACTGGGCCCATAACCTGATGTGAATTTATTAAGAAGAGTTATAAGATTTCAACAACTATTTACTTCAAAACTAAAACGTATGTCTATTATCTATTGTTTTTAGTAACTAAAGTATTTATTCTAATAAGCACACATTTCTGATTAATATTTCAATACCCAGCCCAAACGTTAACTTTTTGGGGATATTATATATTTGCCTCCATCATTCAACGCGGATTTTCTACCGCCCGATAACGGTAATTTTGGTTATTGACTTTACTATGTAAGCAAAATGTTGCCTCGTCAGAAAAGAGAATATTTCTAATGAACGCAGGATTTGGATTATGGAGTTCCTCGTTGTCTCGCAAAATTGCGTTCGTCGATTGAAATAATCCGAACAGCTCTTACACCAAGTGCACTTTGTAGGGATGAAATTTTTCCTGCATTTTTTGATGTATTATTAAGATGTGAAGCTACTCCCACGAGGCATGAATGTAGATTTTCCTAGGGCATCCAATTGTGTGCCTTCATCAAGCCGATGGACATCCGCCTTTAGGTTTATCTCGTACCTGCCCAAGATCACGAAATTTATTCTCAATTCGATTTACCGTTGATTGCGATATTGGAAGACGGTTTGGGTGAGTTTCATTGAACAAAATACGAACTTCCTACTTTAAAATTTCGATTCTTTCAGCTTCAGTAAGTCTCATTATTACTATCTAATCGTCTAAACAAGTAACACACACTCCACTATGTAATGTCAATAAATTCTATTTCACATTTAACTAATTGCTTTTCTTCCTAGACAATGATGTGTTAAGTAGTTAGATAGATTCCCTGTAGACAAAAAGGAATTGATATCAACATAAGAGTGAAAGGCTATACACACATATATGACCATCATTGCATCTAAGGCTAAATCACGTGACCAAGGACTACTTGACATCCTTATCGCATACGTGAGCTCAAGTTACTTGTGTGTAGATATTCGACATTTCACTCTCATGCTGATACCAATCGAGAATGCAGAAAGCATAGCGCAAGTATTATCTTGTCTTTGTCGCTAGAGCTGTATCAATTAGGGGTTAAGTGGTGGAAGAATCGAAAATTACATCTACAAATGATGATATAAAAATAAAATTCATTAAAAACCATTTTTCCCAGCCTTTCTATGGAATTTATCCGTTACTTTCTGGAAACACTGTATAGAAAAATTCCGTAATAATATTTGTCACGTAATACGGATATCAATAACGGAAACTTTTAGTTCTGTTCAGAGACAATGATTGTCGTTATAAAATAAAAATCTTTAAAGGAAAACCTGAGCGAAACTTCCACTGGCCCCCATTACTCCTGATTGATTTTCTAAGGCGTATCATAACGCCGCAGTTTCTTTCCTCTTTAACCTACTTAAATTTAATTGAGCTGGAATTAGGTAACGAGAGCTATAGCTAATCAATACACGTCTTATTGCACGCAGCTGCATTTAAATCAAAGCGAAGGCCTGGACGGAACGAAAGAATTTTGCTGTAAACTGGAACAAAAATTAAAATAAAAATACAGGGTATTATTGAACTTATATCATTAATTAAAATAACGATACATAATTTCTTCAAATGCAGTAAAGTAATAAAAATGAATAGGCGTTTTGCTTATATGTAATAATCTCTGTAGTTTGAAGTTATGAAATGTTAATAGGGGGTTTCTCAGGCACGCTCGAATTATGGCAAACCTAACAAATTTAATACCGATCTACCCACAAAAGGTCTTCCGCGTCGTTATGACCGGGGTGAATTAGTGAAATGTATTCGGCCAGATAATGGGTATATTCCGTGTTGGCCGCCTCGTCCGCATATCTTGGCAATTCTGAAACAGAATGCCCGTATATGGCTATAAATTTTGATGGAGAATTACGACAGTGATGCAGTAAGCAGTCCTCTGTGCAAACGATGTGAAAGAGAGAATGAAATCCCCCGACGCGTCTCATACCGACGACGTTAAGCTTGACGGGCTTTGCAGGAGGAAAGAGAATCCTGGAACTCTGGATCTTGAAGTTTCTTATAGAAAGAAAATATAAAAAACGTTACATTATAAATACTGTTTATTTATTGAGCCTAGTGTAATATAATACGTAGAAAATTAAATGTATTCGTTCAAGTCAAATATATTACAAGTTTGTACAGACATTTATACGAGTTACATTCACCTAACAATAAGTTATAGTATAATGGATAGGAAATTAGTTGCTATAGTATAGATCAATAGTATATTAATGGTTTCATTGTAAAAGCTGTTTTATTGCCACAACAATAAAACAACATTTTAATTTACATGCTAATTAAGTTATACATTACATGTAGAAGATTGGATATTATTTATATACACAAACAGGCACAAAAATACAGAGGTTATTGTCAGCGAACTCATGCATTTATTGTCAACATAATTTTTTTTTTGTTTACAACGCTGAAAAGGGTGAGATAAACGAATTTTATTGCACATAAAGATTAACTCTAACAGTAGCCTAATTTACAGTAGAGTTTATTATTTAGTTACCTGTACTCTGTACAAACCCCAATTCTCATCCAGGTAGCATATTCTGGTCCATGACACTTCGATAGGAAGTTGATTTACAACATTTTTCTCTAAATGGCATTGTTGATCCAGTTATCTAAAACGGAAAATAAATCGAAAATTACAATTGTAAACAGTTTTATGTCATTTATTTGAGTTAAAAAAATTCAGGTTTGAAACTATGAGGTTTATTGTCACCATATTACCTACGGAATGAACATCATCCCTTCCCAAAACATAATAATAGCCTGTCTTATCTAATCAGAGTGTGAGTATTCAGTTTGATGAACACAGCGCATATTAAATAAATCAAGCGTGTATTTGCGGAATTCGAGACATCAATCATACACAATGTCACATTATTTGCGGCGCGTATCACAAAAGGTGCAAATCAATTGTTCGGATACAATTAATCAGTCAATTTCGCCGTATATTCGTCGTCGGAGGTAATTTCGGACACTATTACATAATCAATACATAAATTTACATACGTCGGACTTCTATTTCTCACAATCAGTTATCATTCGAAATGTAAAAAAAGTTTTAAAAAAAATACAAAATACTATTTGTTTTAAATTCATTATGGAATTTACAAATCCCGTAAAATTCTCTTACTGATTTGATTTGTAGAGAGTGTCACCCTGTATATACATTATTCACAGAAAATTTTTGAGTTTTTTTTAATTTTTTCAAGCTTTGTCAAGTTTGTCTACATAAAAATAATATTTTTAATTTAATAACGTATTAATAAAAGAAATGAAAGAAGTACAAAAATATACTGAAAAGAATAGGCGACAGTACTTGTATTTAAATACCTGCTGGAAGGTTTAAGTTAAAATTAGTACATGTGTAAGTATTATTATGTAAACCTGCAATGCAAAAGTAAATGAAAATGAGATAATTTTTCTATGTTTGCAATTAGTTTTAGAATCTACACGTTCACATAATAGATCGTAGAATTTTTTGTTTTGCCCATATTCCTGATGTCTCTAGTTCTAAAATATCCTAGAACTCTAACTGAAAAAATTCGAACGAACCCTCTATCGAAGCTTTGCTACTTACTTCTGACTTAATTTACTTTCTTGTTGTAAGTTATAGTCAATGTTTTATTCCTCTGTAACTTAAATTTATAATAAAAATTCTCAAAAATATGTTCTTATTTTTGTAGTACTATACGAAGGTGTTCAGACTGAACTTTTCTCCTCACCATTATAATAGTATTTATGCTTATAAAATACTTGTATGTACTATACTCAATCACAATTGAGTGCAAAATGTACTTGTACTTATAATTAAGTACTAACGATGGACTTGTACTTGTATTTATCTGAAATATATGAAAGGTACTTGTTCTTAAATATATTTCTACTTGATGTACTTGTACTTATCGTATTTATAAGTAGTACTTGGCACAGCTGTGATATAAGATCAGTTTATTAAAAATGAAAAATTCTCCACGAAAGTCAAGTACTGGCGTTAAAGCTAATAAATAAGTTTTAACTTCCAGTTTGAATGCTTTTAATGAGTTCTTCTTCAAAAGATAATGATTACAATTTATTACATGTAATTTCAAGCTACGTAATAATTTTGGAAAAATTTCATCTTACTAATACTAACAATAAGCAGAAATCCAATGAAACTAACATTGTTACATAAATCGTAATTTTGTGGTTTAGTTCATAGTATACCACTAAAGAAGAAGATATTTATCAATAATCAACTAGTCTAGTGTAGATTCTTAAAATTAGTGAAGCTAAATTTAAAAAATGCAGTTGCTTATTGTAATATTGTTACAGAGCCGAGGGTATATTTACTGTAGTAAGTACAAGTACTAAGTACTTTTTTAGAAATTATACTTGAATTTAAGTACATCCAACAGGCGATACTATTTGTACTTGTATTTAAACACTCAAAAAGGTGCTTGTAGAATAAGTACATATACAGGCTGATCTATGACATGTGTGCCAAACGACAACCGGTGATAGGCGAGGTCATTTTCAGTAAAGGTTGTAAACGCTTTTATTTTTTTGTTTGTTGCTGAATTATAACAAGTTTAATCCTTTGAGAAGTAAAAATTGACCTTGAGCCATTATTGAGGCATTATCACGTTACCTAGGAAACAAGCTGTTACAATACAAACAAAAAGTACTTAAGAAATCTGCAGCTTGACACGTTCAATAATTAGATACTTGTGAAAATAGTATTAAGTACAATGGAAGACTTCAGTTCTAGAGAATAAGCAGACATAACTACGCGAGAACAATTAAAACAAAGGATTGACAATTCTCTAGCTAACATAAATAATATAACTTGAAGGCTTCCGCGACGTTGACCAGAACTGGATAGGCTTCCGGTTGGAACCGTGTCGCGACTGCTTCTACTGCCGACGTTTCGTTCTCCATTGTAGAAGAACTTCCTCAGGGCTGCTGCTCCTCGTTAGTCGATGAGACTGAGTAGGTATGTTCGGTGTCGTGATATTTATAGTGGTCGGTGGGGGCAGTGAATCGGAACAATGAGTGGGGATTGGTCTGCTGAGGCGTGACGGATCCCTAATGAGATGTTGCCAGGTATCGTACCTTCAGATATTGTACCTCCAGGTATTGTAACTTATTTACCTTCACAAAACCTGGATCAAAACCATTAGCAATCTGTCACGCCCCAACAGACCAATTCCCGCTCACCATTCCGATCCACTGCCTCTACCGACCACTATAAATACCACGACACTGGACATACCTACTCAGTCTCATCGACTAACGAGAAGCAGCAGCAACACCACCAACAGCAGCCCTGAGGAACTTCTTCTGCAATGAAGAACGAAACGTCGGCAGTAGAAGCAGTCGTGACGAGGTTCCAACCGGAAGCTTATTCAATTATAACATAAACAATAATTACTTATTACTCGTTGCCAAGCATACATTTGTGCCAATGGAGGCCAATTTGAGTACCTCTTACGGACATAATTTCTTCTTTTTTTTTATTAAACAAGGTTAATATTGTTAGGGCCGGGCTTTCCGTTAAAGTTATTCGGCGAATAACTTGATCTTTATGGACGGTTGATTGATTTTTATGAATTGGTTCCTTGGTAGTTATCCGTCATTTGAGTTGGAAAAACCGGCCCTTAATTAAATAAGATTTGTGTTACATGTATAATTTTTATTACAACACATTTTCTACTTTTTATGTTTCTCTAAGCGGCAGTATTAATTAAACAGTCCTTCATTTAAACCTTCTTGTCCAAAAGACTTCCAGTATTACATGTCTGTCAATAGCGTCCCTAATAGCTAGCGGCTTAGAGAAAACAAAAATCTCTACAGCTATAACTCAGAAACAAAACCGACCCCCCTATCGCTGGTTGCCGTTTGGCACACATGTCACAGATCGCCCTGTATAAGTACTATTTACTATTAACCTTTACAAAATAATACAAAAGTAAGTGAGATGTTTGGGTACTTGCAATAAGTTTTAGAATCAACACGTTCACATAATAGATCATTGAGTTTTTTTTTATTTCGCACATACTCCTGATACATATTTGTATTTCTAGAATATCCTAGAATTAGAATTGAGAGAATTCGAATAAACCGTCCGTCAAAGCTTTACTATTTACTTCTGATTTCATTTACTTTCTTGTTGTGAGTTAAAGTCAGTGTTTTATTTATTTTCTTGTAGTGATTAGAATAAAATTTGTATAATTACAATGACAGCGTTTATTTAATACATTATTCAAGATTTTTCTTAATACATGTCGTTTTGAATTATTACGACAGACTGTAAGTGAAATTTATAAATACATTCTCAAAAACATGTCCTTATTTTTGTAGTACTGTATAGATATGTCTAGATTGAACTTTTCCTGTATACATTCTGTACTTAATGATATTTTAGTGCAAAACGTACTTGTACTTATTATTAAGTACTATCCATGGACGTGTACTTGTATTTAACTGAATTGTACGACAGGTGGTTGTCCTGTACTTAACTAGATATCCTTTCATTGCACTCGTACTATATGTTGTATTTAACTGAATTGTACGACAGGTGGTTGTCCTGTACTTAACTATATATCCTTTCATTGCACTCGTACTACATGTTGTATTTATAAGTAGCACAGCTCTGTTCTACAACATCAAGGACAGTTGTAGGCAGTTAAAAGAGGACTCAGAAATTAGCTTAGCAGTAATGTTACAATTGCAAGCTCTATCTAAAGCACTTGCAAAATATAAATCCAGAAGATTAGCACAAGGAGTAGAAATTTGCAAAATAAACCGTTTCTAGTACAGACAAACTAGTATAATAACAAGTAAGTGTTCTAAGGCCAAAGCACACAGAACTGAGTTTGTTACATAAACTAATACGCAACAGTTCCATCGTAGATTTGTACTTTCACACACCTTATTAATATTTAGAGTAAGATTTTTTGGAGCTTCAGTAAGACGTTGCGTTGAAAATAGTAGTTTCGTTGAGTACCGTATCATTAGTGCTATACCAATTTTCAACCCTGTGCATAGTTTCTGATTTTTTTCCATTTTGTTCTGAATTACTTCTGGTAAATTGTTTATAAATATAGTAAACAACAGCAGGCCTAAGAAGCATCCTAGAGGAACTCCCATTGCTGTAGTTTTTACCGTCAGTTCTTGCGTATCATGATGTGTTCGTTGAGAAAAATAGGATTCAATCCATTGAAGAGATGTTCCACGAATTCTATATTGTTCCTTCCTTGGTAAGGAGTAAACGATGATTCAGGATATCGAATGCCTTCGATAGATCAAGAAAAATCCATACGCAGTTTTATTTTCTTCCCAAGATTCTAATATTCAAATAATTTTGAAAAAGATGTCGATATACTACATACCTAATTGTTCTATAGTTTGTCATTAAATCTTGATCTTTTTTAAATATTGCTTTTACGATCGCCACTTTCAGGTTGTCAGGAAATATTCCTGTCTTTAAAGATAAAGATAAAGATTTGTTAGGTTGTAAAGTGGTTTGACTAAATAGGGAAGCGGAAGACATTACGATAGAAGCCAGCGAGAAAAGGCCAGTCAGTATGAACGCAATCGAAATAACCAAGGCCCTAAATTCAGAAGTCATTAACCACGTTACGAAAGAATTAAACCAACTGCGTTAATCCAGTAACGTCATCGATAGAAAACTGCAGCTTCACTTTACTTTAGTAACCGATAATTTAAGTAAGGTTTTACGAATGCTTTCCGACATTCACGAGGCAATCGTCGAGCTGGTTAAAGTGAAACCAAATCGAAATCTTACCACTACATCTCAACCGATGATATTGAGAAACAACAAACTCGACTCATTAGTTAAGCAAATTAAACCAATCATAAGCGTGTCGGAAAAAATGGATGAGGTTTAGGACGTGGTCGTGGAAACGAAAAGTTCCGTGGACGATTGAGTACCAAAATCCGACGAGTTGCTGACGCAAACCTTAAGGCAAGAGAGAGCCATAGCCGAAATGCATAGCAACTTTAAATCAAAAACCAACAAAATCATTGAAAACCTAGATATGGTGGAGAAATGGTTGAAGAAACAAGAAGACGACGTTGCGATCTTGGCTCAAAGGCCAGTTCCAGCCGAGTTGCTTCTGGACCCGACGATAAACCGTCTGGTGGAATTTAATCCGAATCGTTTTGGCGTAGAAGAATATTCTATTGGAACTGAAACTATGTTACCGATCACTTTTACAACGTTGCCACCTCCGACCACGACCACGGAAGGATTCACGGTCACCAATAAAACACCATTAGCATCGGAACAACAGGATACGACCACCACGGAGAAGAGGGTTGAAAAAAGAAAAGGCGGCGTTATTTTTCCAAGTGTCAAAAACAAGCCACCACCGGCGAATACCACTTTTACCATGGATCTTGTCAATCTAAAAGATGTATAGGTAAGCAATTAACTGTGCAATCTGAAAGGCAGTCCCAATTATGTTTATTCCTTTAGATCTAAATCATCATGTTTCTCTTGTTCTTACTATATATACTGTCTTTATAACGTTTTTCATCTCTTCTTCCTCTTATTGTTATTTCCTTCATCACTGTTCGAGTTGACGTTGAAGTTTGCTTTCTTTTCATTAACTATTTTAGACGTTCCAGAATTTTTGATTTTTGATTTTGTTTTGCACTCTTCATTAAACTACATTCCTTGAGTTATTTTCTTTTTACCTTATATCTTCTAAATATATATTGTCTGCACATACAGGGTGTATCACATTTTCTGGAAAGTATCAACACCTCATTGCACTTCGAGAAAATATCGTAAAATGGAATTTATGGCCACACAATTCTAGAAGATATGCCAAAGTGTGAATTTGATCAATACAACTCTGTAAGCCTACTCCAGTATATTTTCATTTAATCTCATAACATATTCTTCGTTAGATTTCACCAATTATTTACTATAATCGATATTTAAAAAATAAGCAATGGAAAACTTAATGAATTAATTTAGAACGTAATGAAATAAAAGAGTGTCATATTCATTTAATAAAACATAAATTCTAATTAGAGTTACTTAATTAGAGTTGGTTCAATTTGAAGACGGAAACTTCGTTACAGGTTTTTCCACAGCTTCTTATCGACAAATATTTAAAGTAATTAATTTTTTATAAGCAAATAATCCCCCTCAAAGTTTGGTAGAATTTCAGTCAAGACGGCATGTTTATTTTAAACTGCAGTTTCGGAATATTCGAGATTTTAAGAAGTTTGTTTAAAATGATGGCTACTTTTCGAAGATAACTTATATTTATTTGAAAAGGAAACTCGAATGTGATGTTAAAGTTGCTTATAAAATCATACTTGACGTGGGTTAGCATTGTTAAGAATGAAAGCACTGTATGGTTTACAGTTAGTTACAAATCAGTTACAAAATGAATACCTCAAGTCTCCAATTAGATTCCTTGATTTTTTTAATATTATTAACGACTTGAATATAATTTGAATGAGTAAATTAAAAAATTTGGATATTTGGTGTTTAATATCAACGATATATTTTCGCATTATTTATTTGCGTACCAGAGCTGTGCGGTTATAAGTACTAAGTACCATTTTTAGGACTTTTGCTTGCATTTAAGTGTTGTGTCTGCTAAGAGGGGAAAACTAGATAAAAAAATATCAAGAAGACCCAGGCGTCTCCAAGAAGAGGTTTGCAAGTAGTTTTTGAACAAAATAACGAAACTGTAAAAAAATTCTTGGAGAATTTAGAGTTGCATTGCAATACGTAACAAATTGGCGACGAGGAAGAAACAAGTAGATTGATAGATCTCAAGATCTGCGTATGTATGTAATTAGGTTCCTAGATTTTTTTAATATTATTGGCGACTTGAATCTGATTTGAGTGGGTAAATAAAAAAAATCTGGAAATTTGTTGTTTAATATTACCGATGCATTTTCGCAATATATATACGTGTGTGTACCAGAGTTATACAGTTATAAGTACAAGTGTAAGCACTAAGGACTTTTATTTGTATTTAAGTACATGCAACAGGCGACAGTACTTGTACTTATATTTAAATATTCAAAGGCCCAAATTATTTGTACTTTTAAATATATTTTTCGTTCTTGTTGTACTTGTAACTAACTATTGCATGTATAAGTAGCACTTGGCACTGCTTATATAATATATAGGTTTAACGAGGCAAATTAATATCCACTATTAAATAATAGCCTTTTTTTATAAGTTTTGAAAAATTTGTTTGCTTTGTTGTACTCCCGCTATGCACGGTACGTTAAAGACTAACTTGATCGATCTCGTCCTTCTAAATGAATGCGTTCTTTAGGTAAAATATCTTCCCCAAGCCAGTCATTATTCATATAAATTCAAATCATGCAAATAAATGTGCACTGCCACTAAAACCGAAGTAAAATTATATGAGATATCACGGTCCGTCTACCTGCGCACTGCAACCAACCACAGTTTAGATCGATGAAATGTGCCGAGCTAAACGCTCGCCATTTTGAATTCCATTCCGGGTTAATTTAAAATTTTAAAGCCGGATGTAGTTGCGTACGCAAAATTCTAAACATCGTTTAAATTCAGATGAAACACGATATACGTTTTACCTCGATTCGTTGGGTCTTTTACATTTTCGCCGCACTTCGAAGATCTTACGTACACTTTGTTGGGGAATTTAGAAAAATAAAATGCAAAGCAATAAAATAGACTTATTATACTTTCAGAACATAAATGGAAAAAAAACTTAAATCGTTAAATAGAAAATAATTGTATGAAATTGTATGACACACACACTCACAAGTTAAAAGCACTTCATATAGCTTTTGATTGGTACGAACCAGAGGATATTCTCCAACAAAAGATCAATCAAATTTCCAGCATGTGAGTGTGAAGATGTCCGCAATAAGAGACCATCTTTTGATTAAAAAAAAACGTTTATTATCAATAAGATGTGAGAAACAGCAGTAACTTTTCAGAAAGTTTCTAACTTGATGATTTCTAAATTAACGAAAAATCACCCTCCCTTTCGTATGTTAAACGAAGCTACGTCGAAATTTATCTCCTATACTTCCGACAGTAATATATTAACTAATAGTACTGTAAAGGCGTGTCTCGTATCTTCACGCTTACAGCAGGGCTCCAAGGAACTACATCCCTTGTTCGAGATTCCATTCGAGATTCCATGAATGCTGGAGCGTCCGTTAATATTCTGTTTTAAGTCTTATTACTGCGCTGTAGTTGAGCAGAATATAATATTTGAGTTCTAAATTAACATCAAACTCAGCAAATACACTGTCGCTTAATTATTGAATACTTAGCTTAACTTGCACATTTGCGAAGACAATCGGTGACAATCTCGTTTGCCCCCGGGATTAGCATTGTGAATGCTAACGGTGATTACTATTCACATTAAACAATATTACCACGTCATTTAAATATGTTGCTCAAACTCTTTCACAGTCACTTTCAAACGCCGTGGTGGAAAATAAATGTTGTTATGTGGAAAATATTAATTCCACCACCAAAAATGTAGGAATTAACATTTTAATTATATCAATTTCTGCATACATGCGACAAAACAAGCCGTGCACAAAATATTTTTCAGCTTCTGTAGATTAAAGAAAATCAGTTTTTTTCAGTGAAACGGATGCGAATTAAATATTAAAGCAGAAGGAACCCAATTACCTGCAAGATCCCTTTAAATTTTTTATAATCTTATAAATGTGAGCGTCCTTCTCATCTTCTAAAAATAAGAGAAATAACGTTCCAATAAAACCTTACATTATGAATTTTGTGCGCGAAATTGGCGTAAATTATGCACGCCATCGTGAACACAACGTTGCATTTTGCATCATTTATTTCAGTTAGAAACAACGTCGATTATTTTTAAAAGTTCACCAAGAAGTTACACAAGTAGCAAGCCCCTTCTTACATGCACAAAATCCCCTAGGTACGGCCGGTAATGTAAGTTCTTGTGAAAAGTCTCGTAAACACATATTATTATAAAGAGAACGGCAGTTTTTTTTTAAACGAGGCATTTTAAGAAGTTTGCGGAAGTTTTTATTTCGTTTATGTCTTTCGACTACAAGAATCAACTTTTATTTCATGCTGTAAACTTTTACACGTGCAGTAATTAAATGCAATTTATTCATATTATCATTTCTATGTAGATAACTAATTTAAGAAGCGATTTAAATTATTTTATGTTTATGTATTATTATGAATTGTCACATCGTCTAGTTTCCTCGATGATTCAAGAAGTCTCGTTGCGCACTCCAGGTGATACTGGAATTGTACAGGACAGTATATTCCATTCACGATCTTTTTGCATTCTAGTAGGCCATGTTTTTTTTCGTTATGTTACGCGTGCATGTATTTTGAAGGTAATCAAAATCTGACGTGAAAAAAATTGTGACATTGTCGCGTCAGCCGTACTGAATATGTTGCCAATACTTAAATAAACTTGTACTACAATGCCATGATCAAAATAACTTAAACCAAATAACCAATTATATAATTTCATTTTTTAACCCTGACAAAATGCCGAAAATTATAAGCGGGCAAACCAAACAAGCCATAATTATAAAAGCAATTATTATAAAAAGGATCGTCCAGATTTCACACAAGATGAAATTATGAGCAGGTTGATACAAATACATGGAGTAAGGCTTACATAAATTAAATGAGCCCCATTTTCGAATGTAGGTATATTTATGTTTTAGATTTCGCAAAGAACAATAACTAAAATTTTGAAAGCAGGACCTGACAATTTGAAAACATCTTCATCTGGCAGACGTAAAAAGACGGACTTATTTACAAATTACATGTTTCGGAAAGATTTGCAACGACTAATTTGGCAATATAATTTAAAAAATGAATATTTCACTTTGGACAAATTACTTACAGACGCTCGCGATACTTTGGATTTAAAGAGGGAAGAACAACTTTATTCAAAATTATGAAATCTATGGATTACAAACACAAAATGGTTAACGGACGCGAAATTTTATGTGAACAAAAACACGTCGTTGCATCTAAAGTTTTCTTTTTTGAGCAAATTTTTACAGTTTCAAAATTCTAGGGAAAATATAATATTCATGTACCTCGATGAAACGTGGATCTACCAAAATGGGTCTGCAGTTCGTCGATGGATATACGAAACAGATTTGAAAAGTAACCCAGCCAAAATTAAAAGTGAAGGGAAATGTTTTACAAATTTTGCATGCGGGAACAAAACTTGGCTTTTTGGAAGGGTGTGACTTGTTACTTGACTCGACGAACAATGACAGAGACTACTATAAAAACATGAATGCAGAAATTTTTCAAAATTGGATGGTTAATCAACTTATTCCTGCGCTAGGCAAGTTGCAATGAAAATGTGTGGTGGTGATGGACAATGCACCATAATACTCGGTGCAGTTGGACAAACCAGCCACATTTCCCGGTAAAAAAAGTCAAATGGAGGAGTGGTTGGGTAACCACAATGTCGAAATTGAGGGCAAAATTACAAAAAGACAATTATGGGAATTATGCGACTGACGTAATTTTGAAGGAGCACGTTTATGAAGTTCTTACATTGCCTCCATAACCACTGTCAATACAATCCTATTGAGATTGCATGGGGGCAGTGCAAAGGCTTTTACAATAAGCACATAAATTCGCAACCAGTATCGAAAGATAGGGTTGCAAAGTTATGGCGTCAGGTTCTTTCAAAATATACCCCTGACGTGTGGCAAAATTTTTGTAATCATTGTGAAAAATTAATTTCGAAAGACTGGACGAAACATATGGGAAATTTTTCGTTTGAAAATATTCCTCCTTTCATTATTACATTAGGAGAATCTGATTCAGAATCAGAAATTGATGATGAATCGATTCTTCTATGGAATCAATGGAAGGGGAATAGGGAACATTTAATTTGACATCAAAATTTTATAGTGTAGAAAACGCATGTATATCTTTAAAACTTATAAATAGCCTTGAATATTCACAAATATAAGCAGATTTGCAGAATTCTAGTGTTAGCAGAAGAATGTGCGTATTGGAGGAGGTAGTGAAAGTAGACAGAATTTTAAATAAGATCTAGCTAATGGTCTTCTCGGGAAAAATGATAAGATATTTTACATAAATATAGCCATGGAAAAGGTTCTGAGACACCGGCAACAGCAAGAAGATCCTGTTATTTAAATATCCCTTCATATAACGCTTTTGCGCCACCTGCAGCGCACCTCTACAACAGTGCCAGGTACCAAACTCGAATCCCCTTCAGAAATTCATCCTGGCCTCGAGTATTCACCCCTTCTGCGACAGCGAGGCGAACATGGCCGCGAGCCCTATAATAAGACCATCCAGGACCTGAGAACGACAGTTCTTTGGTCTGAACAAGTCCGAAAAAAAAACTCCTGGCTGAACAAGACATCCTCACGGGTTGCACAAGCTGATACACCTCTCCACCCGCTGCACAAGTCGCAAGATCCATTTAGCCACACCACTGTGCACAAGATTCTATGAAAACACAAACAAGCATTCTATCATTGTTGTTTATTATCATATCTGGAGTCATATTTGTTAATAAAGAAACACTTCTTCGCTTTGTGGCACAATTGTTGACTAAGAACACGCAAACAACACACCTCACCCTAAACTTTCTCAATGAAAAAAATAATTAATCATTAAACGTTTGTTCGAGACGATATTTCTCGTTTTCATGGAATACTTTGTACAGCACAATTGAACTGGCAACATTTTCAGTGGCGGTTTTCAAAAACGTAACCGCAAAATTAAAAACGAACGTCAATCAAATTTCTGACAAGTATATTTTTTTGTGGTACCAACAAAAATGTCACCCTAACAAGGCCTACTCTGAATGCAAAAAGATCGTGAATAGCTTATACAAGATTTTTCTCGATAGGGGGAATCTCTATAAAAACAGAACCTGGCCACAAATTTAAATCAATTTTCTACTGAACGTCGCAATCTGCAACTAATAGCAAATCATAGAACGATTAAAGTGTTGAACAAACTGTGGAAAATTATTTTTCCGAACCTCGAATTCGTATAGAATAATGGAAAATAATAGTTGTTGCATTATCTAGAATATGTAAAGTTTGTTCGTAATTAAGGCAAATATTGCTTGCTTGGCGTGAGACCAAACGTATTCCACTTTGTATGTAAACTCCTGCGAAATAGTTCGGTTCAGTTAGTGGTCACTAATTTTGGAAAATAACCGCTTCATTATCAAACAGATATGGCTTTGAAGTGATTCCGGAAGCATCCCGCATCACAGGCGTTCCCCCTAGGGCTGGTATATCCCTTAAATTAGTATGGTTCGGGTTGTGGTTACGGACTCGGTTGCTGATTATACTGCGATAAAATACAACTATTTAATTTTAAACAGAAAATTCCCCTTTGCCAACTTCAATAAAAAAAAATAATTTCCCACTAGAACTTTTTGCAATAGTTGAAAAAATTAATTAATGAAATTATCAACATTCTTTTTGTTTTCTTTTAATATTTATTCTTTTGTGTTAAGCGGGGCGCATAAATTTCGGGGAATTGTTGCTGATTTAATGTAATCTGTGTAGTAGGTTTTTGCGCCCGGCGAGTAAG
Organism: Serrognathus titanus; assembly: GCA_039766575.1. Lineage (NCBI taxonomy): Eukaryota > Metazoa > Arthropoda > Insecta > Coleoptera > Lucanidae > Serrognathus > Serrognathus titanus. The sequence continues at coordinate 7,990,463 of CM077911.1, forward strand.
TCGTGAAACGGAAAAAGTGACAAGATAAAGTTTGATAAATAATGTTTTTTTCTGCCTTCCTCTCACTCTTAAACGCTTTGCTTAAATCTCGGTTTTATAAGGTGTAATTAATTGTTCTGGGACCCACATCGCTTGCACTTCGAGAAAATATCGTAAAAAGGAATTTATGGCCACACAATTCTAGAAGATGTGCCAAAGTGTGAATTTGATCAATACAACTCTGTAAGCCTACTCCAGTATAAATTCATTTGATCTCATAATATATTCTTCGTTAGATTTCATCAGTTATTTACTGCAATCAATATTTAAAAAATAAGCAATGGAAAACTTAATGAATTAATTTAGGACGAAATGAAATAAAAAAAAGTTCTATATTCATTTCATAAAACATAAATTCTAATTAGAGTTAATTAATTAGAGTTGGCTCAATTTGAAGACGGGAACTTCGTTACAGGTTTTCCCACAACTTCTTATCGACAAATATTTAAAGTAATTAATTTTTTATAAGCAAATAATTCCCCTAAAGTTTGGTGGAATTTCAGTCAAGACGGCATGTTTATTTTAAACTGCAGTTTCGGAATATTCGAGATTTTAAGAAGTTTGTTTAAAATGATGGCTACTTTTCGAAGATAACTTATATTTATTTGAAAAGGAAACTCGAATGTGATGTTAAAGTTGCTTATAAAATCATACTTGACGTGGGTTAGCATTGTTAAGAATGAAAGCACTGTATGGTTTACAGTTAGTTACAAATCAGTTACAAAATGAATACCTCAAGGCCACAAATTAGGTTCTTTGATTTTTTTAATATTATTAACGACTTGAATTTGATTTGAATGAGTAAATAGAAAAATTTGGAGTTTAATATCAACGATATATTTTCGCATTATGTATTTGCGTACCAGAGCTGTGCGGTTATAAGTACTAAGTACCATTTTTAGGACTTTTACTTGCATTTAAGTGTTGTGTCTGCTAAGAGGGGAAGATTAGATAAATAAATATCAAGAAGACCCAGGCGTCTCCAAGAAGAGGTTTGTAAGTAGTTTTTGAACAAAATAACGAAAAAATTTCTTGGAGAATTTAAAGTTGCATTGCAATACGTAACTGTTGTGTATTTTTGGAAATAAAAAAAAGAATGTGTTATCAGTAGAAAAATAAATAGCGATTTAAACTAATCTCTTGTATTTTTACGAACACAATAAATTGGCGACGAGGATCACGGAAGCAAAAACACCAACAACATTTACATTCGGAGGACCAGGAGAGTTTAATACTGCAGTAGAAAATTTTTCTTGGACAGCTTAGTGGGAACGTTTTGAGAATGCTCTTGGGCTTGCTGGGGTCACAGATGAAGAGCGACAGAAGAAGCTGTTGTTTGCGAAGTTGGGCAAGGCTTATTGGGATTTACGACGAATGGCTATGCCAAAAGATATTGCCGTTGAGTACGGCAAAACGTTATGGTGAAACGCGATCACTGGCAGCCCGTCGTCATGCGTTATTCAATGCAAAGCAAAGACCAGGCCAGACGATTAGCAGTTTTTCAATAGATCTTCGGCAATTTTTGGCGGACGCTGAGTTTCCACAGGTAGCTGAAAATGTGTGTTTGTGTGCGCTTTTTATTGGTTAAATTATAAGCAATTCCATTCGAGCGGAGTTGATTCGTCAAAATTTTGTGAGTTTCGAGAAAACTGTTGATGCGGCGCTTCTATGCGAATCGTCAGAGCGCGAAGCGGATGAAATTGGTGCTGGTAAATTTGTAAGAGATGACAGCAGTTCATCAGAAGTAGCGAAGGTGAACGCAAAGGATATTAGAAAAAGCGAAAATAGCTCGAAGTGTTTTTGCTACGGAAAAGAAGGACTGTTTAAAGGAGATTGTTCATTTAAAGATGCAAAATGTTACAAATGTAAGCAAGTGGGACATTTGGCGGTGATGTGCAATAGTCAAAAAATGACAATAACGAACGATGTGAGACAAGTCAGTGAATATGTTGAATGGTAATGAAAATGGTGGAATTACGTTAATCACCACTGGTATGATTTTATGGTGAACTGGTGCACGTGTTACTATCTCAATGCTAAAACCTGGAAAGCAATTTAGCAGTCCCATTTTACATGAGATGGATGTAGTTCTGCGAGATTACAATGGAAATGTCATAAAAGTCTTGGGGGTAGTAAATACTATTGTAGCGAATAAAGAAAAACAAGCCAAAATGGATGTGTTTGTTTGTGATGAACTGAATAAAATTTTTGATTTGACAGTCAATGAAATTCAGATAAAGTCGTCTTTGAGTGATTTATTGAAGCAATTTGCGGATGTGTTTAAAGAAGCCCAAGGAATATGTCGGAAAGTAGTCGTATCATTAAAATTTAAAAGTTGAACCTAAGAAATGTACAGTAAGACCGTTACCATTTGCAGTCAAAGAACAAGTAGAGGCGTAATTGGAACAGATGGTTAGGGATGGCATATTGAAACCTGTAGATAGTAGTGATTGGGCTACACCGATGGTTGTGGTTCCGAAACCGGGTGGCAAAATTCGTTTATGTTGGGAATATAAGGTCACCATTAATTCACAGTTGGAAATTCAGCAGTACCCTTTGCCAAGACCGGATGAATTGTTCTGTGTGTTGAATGGGGGAGAAAAATTTTCAAAACTTGATCTGAAAAATGCATATCTGCAATTGCCTTTAGATGATGCAGCACGTGAATGTTTAACAGTGACCACACATAAAGGTTTATTTCAGTTTTATTTTGGTATTGCTTCAGCTCCTGCGATTTTTCAAAAAGTGATGGAGACAGCAATGCAAGGAATCGAAGGAGTTGCAGTGTATCTAGACGATATTTTGGTGACTGCATCAGACGACAAGACGCATATTTCTGGATTTCCAGAAGATCTGAAACGATTACTCGATTATGGATTTAGACTGAAACTCGAAAAGTGTATATTTTTGACCGATGAAGTGACATTTCTAGGACATATTATTGACCGTAAGGGTATTCGTACTTGTCCGTCAAATGTGACAGCAATTGTTGATATGGTAGCACCAGAACATGGAAATGTTAGATATAGTTATTGTGGAAAAATAGATCACAAAGAAAGTATGTTATAATAAAAAACTAGACAAGGAACAGAATAAAAGTGAGTAAAAAGAAAGGAGAAGATCACAAAGAAAACAAGAAACAAAATTCGTGTCATCGAATTAAAGAACCTGAAGATAAGTATGGGAGTTTTTTTATTGAACGCTATTGAAGCACCAGCAACTCTTCCTTTGATATAACTTGTAAAAATCCATGATCAGGAAATTGACTCCGGCTTTTATGGGTCGCCGGACTTTTGGACCTAGAACGCTACAAACGAGCGAGAAAAATTTTTCTCAGATGGATAAGCACTAACAATAATGTTCGGTATAAAGATACATTTGGGAAAGGTGGATCACAATTTATACGAATCATAAACCATTGTTAGAAACTTTGCAAGAAGGAAAATTTACAGTATAGAAAAAAATGCTGTCACCAAGATGGATAAGACTATACTCTAAAATAGAGACCAAAATGCCGACTCATGTAGTCGATTACCGTTATCCAAATGAAGAAGTAGATTTTCAAGATGCAGTAAGTATTTTATTATTGGAAGAAACACCAAGAAATGTAGCGAAGAATGCGAAAATAGAGACGAATAAGGATTCAGAAATGCCGAGAATCAAAAGAGCAAAACTATAGACGGATTGCCAGATTATCAACCTTTCACCTCAGTTGAGACTAGAAGGGATGGATTATCGGTATATCAAGGATGTATTTTATTGGAATAACGACGACCTCGGTAATTGAATTGTAAGATCAGTACAGGACATCCTTGGAAAATGAAGCAAGAGAAAACAAGTCTTGCTCAAAAACAACTCCAAATCCAGGAGCACCGTCCAAATCAACTGACCAACTGATGGATGAAGAAAGAAAGTTAACGTTGCTCTAATAGGATTAGCAGAAGAACACAGTATTTAAGTGATTATGTGCTATTTTAGGAAGAGGGTACGACTTGATAAAAAATATCAAAAAGAAAATAACGAGACTGTAAAAAACGAATAAAAGTTCTTGGAGATAGGCGACAGACGACAGTACTTCCACTTGGCACAGCCCTGTTATGTACTTCATAATTATTAGTCTCACGTACACGTACAGTACATACCTAATTAATTTATTATTGGTAATTTCCTCTTTGTAGTTTACGTGTCTAATAAACAAAATTAATTCAATTGTTTGATTAAATATTAATCAAACGAAGCTCACGCGCATAACGTGAAAGCAAATACATAAATCACAAATTCATCAGATATATGTATGTATGTTTCTGTAGAATTTATTAAAGTGAGAAATAGCACCGTAAAACAATACGCGTATGTAAATCTAGGGTTTGTAGAAGTTTTAAACGTCAGATTTATCATTTGAAAGCATGATCTTAGAAATGACTTCGCGGAAAGTTCGACGATCATGCGGTTAACACGTTTGGAAGCAAACTTACGTTTCCGCGCAGAAATGATAACATTTTCTTACTAATATAACTCATGCATTTAGATCGAAAAGTTCCAAATTCATACAGAGTATGATGGATTATACTAATAAATTTTACATGCAGTTTTAATACATCCTTGTATGTACCTAGGCCATGCATTTTACACTGTAATCTGTAAGAACTGAATGTAAAATTCTGGAAAGAGACACCAAGTTTTGTTTCACTACAATTAATAATGCAACTAACTCTTAAATTTGAAAGTCCTAATTAATGCATAACTCTTAATCATATTTTTTATTCGCTCTAACAATTATATTTAAATTATATAGTGTTATCGATTGGGTAGTTTCAAAGTAATTTTTCATGTCGATAGCCGTCGGGCACTTACACTAAAATGAAAATCAATATTCAGGCGTTATTTAGGTAGGCTTTATTTTAAAACGACGATACGCTTTAGGTTTATTACATTTGTTAAATTTTTATATGCCTGCCCAGTGCCCATAAACCGTAAAAAATGCACATAAAACTAACATTTATTTTATAAATGTTTCATAAAACATCCCGCTTTACTTTAATACAGTATGGAAATATTGTAGTCCACAAAATTCTGTAAATATACCAAAAAAAGAAGTGGTTTCTTAAACATTATTGTTAGAACAAAATCAATTAACACATTGTGTCTCATAGCGTTCGGGGAGACTGAAAGGGTTGATAAGAGAGATCAAAGTAAAGCTTCTTTAAATTAAAATTAAAAACGAACGTCAATCAATTTCTGACAAGTATATTTTTTTTGTGGTACCAACAAAAATGTTACGCTAATACGGGCTATTGAATGCAAAAAGATCGTAGTGGATAGTATGTGTTGAAATATAGGTGGACATTTGTGAATGTTTTGGTTTTGATAAATTTACAGTTTATTTAATAATAAAATTGTATTTTGTAAAATAAGTTTTATTAACAAAAAGGTGTCTACGTGTTGCTTTTAAAATTAAAGTAACAGTAAACTATTAGTATTTGCAAAAAATATATAAGATATTCTATTTGCGTACTTTTTTAGAAAGGTTTGTTTTATTTGTAAGATTTATTAGCACTAATTTTTAAATATTCTTAGGTGAAAACTCTTAAAGCTTGAACACTATGATCAGTGTACTCAATGCTGAGAAGAACTTTACAAATAATTGAAAATGTGGATATTTCTGCATATAAAAAATTGCTGGTTTACCAAAAACGTCATAATGACGGTAATGTGGCAAAAAAATTGAGAATTCTATCGATGGATAATGTGAAGGAGTTTTTAAAAAAGCTCCTGACGACACTTTTCTGCTTATGAAGATAGTGTTGATAATTACTTTACGTGGAACATGTCGGGGGGAAGAATTACGTTTACTAAAAATGGAATATCTAGAAGATTGCGACCATATTGTGGTGATAACATTACATGACACGAAAACAAAAAAAATGAGTCTTTACAGTTACATCGGAAGATGGATTAAACGGAATTGAGCTTTACAAAAAGTATTTGAATTTAAGACCCAGAAATGTGGATCATCGCAGACTATGGCAAGTGCACAAAGCAATCAATTGGTATAAACACCGTCTACAATTTACCAAAGAAAATTGCTGCGTATTTAGGGCTACCGGAGCCGAACAGCTTCACAGGCCATTGTTTCCGAAGGACATCAGCGAGCTTTTTGGCCGACAGTGGAGCTGGCGTAGCAGTACTGTTGCAGAAGCTTACGTCGAAGATAGTAACGAAAATAAAGTAAAAACTTCAAAGAAAAATGTTTGTAATTCGATTGAAATGCAATCTTCGACCTCTGAAATGTCAACATCAACTGTAGCAGCAAGTGAAGTAATAAATTCTAATTTGTCCGTGTCTGCGTTGCGGTCAGTTTCCTTATCTTCTGGTGTAATATTTAATAATTTAACAAATTGCTTATTTACAATTTACGCTAAATAAAATGAATGAAAAAAAGTGTTGCTAACTGAAATCGTGAAGAAAAGTGTTGCTAACGAGAAAAGTCCCACTTTTCTTCACGATTTTTAATTAAACAATGTGTCACTTTTCTGTCAACTACCGAAAAATTATTATGTTATTTCTAATTCTTCCTAATTAATTTCAGCGATAGTTAATAAATGGCCGTAAAATTTATAAGAAATTTAAACTGGTGTCGCTTTCTTATTATTGTATTTTGGACAAAATCGAATTAAGAAAAAAAAACTTTATTTCGATCACCCCTGCTTACCCTTTCGATCTCCTCCATAAGTTATGAGATACCCTGTATAATTAATGCGCGGTTTAGTTTAGTAAATTTCATTAAAAAGCGAAAGTTATTTTATAAGAAAATTCGTTGTAATTTCGGTCACGTATCCACCATAAGCGCCGCCATAAATCAACCCCAAATTTGTTTGCCTCATCCTTATTTAATTTCCTAATTCCTATTAATACATGCATATGAGCAGAGCGGCGGACGGTAACTACCTAAGGGGAAACTAATTTATTTACTTTGGGAGCACTTGACATGTTTCACGTGTCCTCTTCATTGTCGAAGGGTCTGCAAATGCCCTCTCTAGGTGTGGGTCCCGGCTGCTGACAAGACAGTCCTGGTTCGCACGTTCCGCTAAATCCTAACTCACCTCCGCACGCCTCCCCATCAGTCCTCGCACATTCAGGACAACACCTATATAAATCAAAACATTATGTATGAATAGGTAGTACTTATTGTTACAACAACAAAATACAAACGATTTTTTTCCTTTAGCTTTGAAAAAGGAATTAACGTTCATGTAAAGTTATAACAGTAAATTCTGGGGTAAATTACTTTTCAGGTAATTCTGCAACTAACCCACTAAAACCACGTTGATGTGCGATAAAAGTCGGGCTTTACAATGCGAAGCAAATTACAGAAAACTTTTATTATTAAACCTTAAAATAAAATGAAATACTTTATAAAATGAAGAATTACTTTTTTTATTAATTTCCCTAATTATGGCTGAAAATGTCAAGCACCTATTTTTCCGGACATTAATTATAATACTTCTCGTACTTCTCTTTTGGAATTTGTCCGTGCGCGCGCGGTCTCTGCGGTTATTGCGGTTCGACGTTTCACCCTGCGTACTGACAACTTCTTCAGGAACTAACTTAATTACTTTAATAACATAAATCTTTCACGTATATGCCTTATTATTCGAAACTTCAACGGCTTATAAAGGGTGAAACAAAAAGATTATCATCTAGTTACCTTTGCATTACCCATGTGTGCCACATGTGATTTATTGCGAAGGGATGATATGAGTGCAAGGTTGAGATTGATATTGAAAAGCAAGCCAACGAAAGTAAGTCACAGCAAGTGTTGAAAGTGGCCACCATTTTACTACATGCATATAACTACACGACATTTCATAATATTAAAAATGTGCTGCGACTTATTGTCGCATCTTAATGTGATCCTCGCCATCAGTTCTTACAAATTAGTAATTCCTTTTCAGCAAACTTCATAATCAAGAAAGCCAAATGTGGACAAGTCTAATGGGCTGAGGTCTGGTGATCTTGCTGGCCAAATTCCCCTACTTACCACTCGACTAGGGAAAAATTCCAAATTTTTTCGAGTGTTATGAGCTATTGCTCCATCTTGCTGAAAGTAAACATTTTCAACTTCATCAGAATGCACCTGCTATAAAAATGGGCTCAACAATTGTTATATATTACCCTGACCATTGTTGCATCGTGGAAGAATAATGGCCCCACACACATTTTAATCGCTTGTTAATTTAATTCAATAAATTGTAATAATTATGAAATTTGTAACTAGATGAGAATAATTTTGGTCCACTTTGTTATATTATATCCGTATTGTGTAAAGGAAACTAAATCCGGCTGATACTTTATAACTATTTTAAACCAACATTAATTTACTTGACACAAGTTTGTAAAGTTCTACGAAGCATGCCTATGCGTAGGCACGTTGATAAACGAGGAGGAACAAGAGCGTTTACCCCAGGATAATATATCTTATGGTTAAAACTACACCACATCATTATCGGCATTAACAAATTAGATGTTATCAGTATGTGGGAAGTAATTTGAAGCAACCAAAATCCGATGCGCCGCAAGGCTTAATCTGACTTTCGATTATCAGACTTTATATCGAAACATCTCAATACAGAGAGTTCCAATTTCAATTTCGTTATTAACTTCAAACGTGCCGCGTGCACTTCATATTACTTTCATTCACAGAAGCCCATGCATTGTTAATTTAAATATCAAAGACCTCCAGAATTGTTACAGGCCCTCGGGCATTAATATTTCTCCTGCTCTATGGATGCTTGTTTAAATAGGAATTTACTTCCTAAAATATTTCACGGTAAAAGATTAGCATTAAATTCCCTGCGGAATATGAATGTGTGCTTGCGGTCAGCATCTACAAAGCCCTATTTTAGTAGTTAGCCGGGTTTAAATCTCAACAGCGAGGTAATTATCTCCGGTATACAGTCAACGAAATCCGCCTTGACGCCGAAATTCTACAACTGAATTGCGTTTGTAGTCTGTTGTAAACTACTACATTTTAACATTTAACGGTGATCAAAGAATGAAAATTATGACGTCAACTGCATTCACTTTAGCATTTGATGAAGTCACTCCGAAACTTCTTTAAACACAAACGAAACATCCTGTAGTTTGCTTTTAATTTCAATTTCTTCTTGCGTAGCATTTTTCACGCTACAAAACTCAGACTGATCTTTTAAATATTTAAAATATGTCCCAAGTTTGTAAGGATTAAAAACTGTACATCTTAGATCTATATTGTGTTATATTTAAATCATGCACTGATGAATGAACTTGACATGTACGTATTTGCTTGGGCTGCTCCACAATGAGCAAAGAGACATCACGACTTCACACCATTAATCATACTTACGATGAGTATGTCCTCGTAAGTGACTTCTCGGCATATAACATGAAAACTAAATTACCTGTATTTACCAAGTTACATTACAGTAAATACATATCATGATGATAATCATCACTTGCTCTTAATATTGCTTGCTTCAAACTAATAAAAATTGCAGGCTTCGGTGCAAAATATTTGAAAGCATTTCTATGTTTGTTTAATACTTGTTGCATCGTTAATTAAAACTTTTCTTATAACCGCTTTTAAATTAAATAGCAAAAGACGGAAAAATTTTGACGATAAGAAATAAAAATATAACATAAAGACTTGAACGTAATAATAAGATGTGCAAGAAATAAGAAAATATTTTTAAAAATATAACAAAAAGAATGAATCATAATGTAAATTAAAGACACAAATAAACACAAAAGCAGTGATTTGAAAATATCAAAAATATAGAAATACTTGAGAAACATGATACTGGAGTTGAGAAAAGAGTCGAAAAATTAAACAAGATTTTTTTAAAAACATTTCCTTAGAAAAGCAACAGATAAGGATAAAACTCGAAACAAAGGAATAAAGTAGAAAAGTGACTAAACTGATAACGAACATACTCTTAAAAAAAGCAGAAAACTTGATGAAAAGGAAACGAAGAACTGAAGATCTGAGAAAACTCGAATAGTGCAAAGAAATCGCTAGAGAAAATAAAGATCTAAGGACTAAGGATAAAGTAAAAAAAAAAAAAATAGTGGGTGTGGAAAAAAGTTATAATTTCGACCATCTGAAAAGGCAAAAAGAAGCAGAAAAGTCCTTACTTTGGCCATGAACTTAACATTTGAAGAAAAATAGAAGACCTAAGAAACCTTTATTGTAATAAATTATAGAATCAAAAAAGATATGGAAATAAGCTATGAAAAAGCAAGGTATCATTGAGGATCAAAAAATAATGAAATTAGTAGATGCACGACAAGTAACAATTTCAACGCATAGAAAGGCGAAAAAAAAAAGAAGAAAGAGAACCTTACTTTGATAATGGATTTACTATTTCTATCTACAGAAATTTTTTTCGTCTAATTTCTTCTCCAATTCTGAAGACAGAATACGAAGCTGTTTTGATATATTCTCAGCCGACTCTTATACTCCTACATTCTCCAACTAATCTTCGTAGAAATAGCCAAAATTTAACATGTTTCTGCCTTCTATTGCTGTTCTAGGAAAAGAAGTATAACTTTTTAAACTCTCTTTCCTTTCATTCGATGAAAAGAGAGCAACTCACGCAATGAATAAGGAGAAGGTATTTGAGCAATACTCACATTAATTAACGACATGTTTTCTTAGCAATCTTTTTCAATTCGTGTATTTTTTCCAGGTTTTATTCCTTCAGAGTTGTCTTTAATGTAAGTGAAAAATATGATTCAATTATTGTTATATTTTGATCAGTTTAGGTCCCGACATCCTGAGACCAATTTTTGACCTGACAACTATACAAAAAACAAGAACAGGAATTAATGACAGAAATAAAACTGCAATCGCTTGCTTGTATATTTTGCAAAAGATTTTCTTATTTCTGTCATTAATTCCTGTTCTTGGTTTTTGGGATTTTAGAAATTCAAAAAAAGGGATAAGTTTTTCTAAATTTTTCAATAAACCAAATTTTTTTTTAAGGTACAGAGTTTTGATGAGGCCCAATAAGGCCGAAATACATGTATAAACTCTTTCCTAACACTTTCCATATGTCAGTTACACAATTTTAGTTAATTTTCATAGTGTTGTTAGATGGACCGCAAAGTGTAAGTGTGGCAGTGGAGTCTTCATCTGAAAGTTCATTTGAGGGGTGGAAGCAATAGTGGAAAAGTGTTTCCAGAACTCTTCGCAGATATTTCAAAATCCATTGGAACCCTATGATGTAAATATCCTGTAGAAATAGTTTCTAAGTCGAAGGAAAATTTCAAAAATCGTTTTCAAGATTTCAATGAAATGGCTTTAGTGGCGCAATTTATTGTTTTACATTTCATGGAAATTGATATCCAACAGTTTGCAACTTGTATTATGCAGAACTTTGGCGAAGACATCTCTGCACAAAAATGGAAGTGATTGCGTTTCAAAATGATTTAGCCTTAAAACCATTAGTCTCAGGTACAACATTTGTCTAGCCTGTAGTAAGTAAAGAAAAATATTCAGTTCTATGTCGTGTTCGCTTGAAAGTAAAAGCGTTACTTAGTTCAACCTATTTGTGTGAATCTGCTTTCTTCAATGTGAAGTTTATTAAAAATAAATACCGCAATCGACTTACAGATGAACATTTTGATAATTGTATTCGAATGGCTGTATCAAACTATACTGCAAACATTAAAAGGCTTGTCGATAAGTCTGAACGTTGAACATTGAAGTGCATTATACTTTTTGTTATTTTTATTCACTTTTATTAAATCGCATGTAACTTGCCATTGTGACTGCATAAAAATCTTGTTTATTTTTCAAACACCTACGATTGGTAGGTATAGATTTATTCTGTTTAGTTTTAGTTTATTATAGTTCGTAAAATAAATAATTTCGAATAAAACTGTGCATTATTTCATTTAGGTGTGCTTACGTCGCTCAGGACTAGATAGCTCACTGTTTATTCCAAAATTATCAGAGTAGCTCAACACATTGAAAAGGTTGGCGACCACTGCCCTAGAGGATCAAATGCTGTTTAGTTTTTGAGACTTAAAAATATACCCAGGTTTCATCCATGATACAACTCAAAAAGTCATTGTTATTATTATTATAGCCGAAAATTGCTTACTTCTAATCGACGCTCATGCATTTGAGGATTCATATTGCAGAGACTGCTCATAACCAAATCGATCCAAACTATGTAATGCCTTAAATATAATTTTCAGCTTGATTCGATAATCCAATAATGTCATGAATTGCATCGATTACTTTTTTTGAAATAAACACAATTCCAATCTCTTCTACATGTAATACAAATTTCCACAACTTCATATGAAGGACAGTACATTGAACATATCCTGATGAACCACCTTTAAATTGTAATACTTCAATTTGTCAGTGAAATGAATTTTTGATGGCGTATGTAATAAGCTTATTACTGTTGTTGTTATGGTAACGCGACAAATGCTTAAGCTAATTAAATACCAATACTCCCTTGTAATATAAAAAATATACAAGATAAAAGAAGCCAAAATGTAAAGGAGCAGTGTAAGACGACACAAATTAACGAATCAATAAAAAAGCGGAAAGAAATAAATTGGTGGCACTAGAAAACCCCAAACCCCAAAATGGAAAACTGCACAAAAGAAAGAAAATATAATATTTTTTAAAGCCTTTGTGAATTTAAGTTTGTTGAGCCGTTCAAAATACTCATGGTACGTACATACCTTGAGTGATTTTAACGCGGCCCTCAATTTTACTTTTAGGGTTTGCAATAAACCAAAAGAAAATATCACTCGTTTAAGTTTTTGCTTTATTTAGTGTGTAATTTCTTGAAGACGATTTATTTGTTTACTAAATAAAACATAAACTGAATAAATAAATAAATATTTTCTTCCGTCTTCCAAGATTCCATCCGCGCTAAAACGTTTTCAATTACAACAGCAATCCAAAGAACTCATTCCCATCCTTAACATTTATTTCACAACAAAGCACTAGAAATTTAATTTCTTTCTTATTAAACTTCCTTTGCATAGTTTCATTCGAAGAAAGGAAGAAAAAAGCCTCTCATAATTTACTAAAAATTCGCTTGCGTGCCGCATGTTTCAGAAAGCAAATGTTGATTAAATCTCGCTTAAATTGCTCGTGCTGCCTCCGTTCTTTTTAAGAATCTTAAATTATTAAAACCTCTAAATTTTCCTCGGACCTAAGCTGCGAAAAGCGCTTCACGGAATATATTTTCTCCAAGCCCGCGCTTTTGAACAACCCTTCTTAAACTCATCCGCTTTCTTTTCCCAACTTAGTTTTAATCTATTGCATTTTTTTTCTACTTGAAAAACTCGTGAAAACTAACTAAAGCGAAAGAAGTTATTTTCCACGACATAAATTTTTATCTTGTAAAGATTAGATATTATAAAGTTGAAAAGTGTAAATTAAAAAGAATTTTTTTTTTAAATTACTTACTTGCATGGATCCCAAACAATAATTCCTAAGCCGGGACAATCTATTTCATTGATAACTTCACATTCTCTTTTATCACAAACACATGCAGGTGCCGACAATCCGCCGCAAAAACCGATGAAAATAAGAATAGCCAACACCAGAACACTTCTCATATTTCGTTTTCACAGCAGTCGCAATAATATCCTCTCAGATATTACGTTTGCAAGTTAAAGAAAAAACTAGGCGACATTTTGTAAGAAAAATTTTCGTTTTCTTATTAATAGTAACAACAAAATTACAATCACTTTTAGAAACGGCAATCAAAAATATGAATTTTTATTTTTACTTTTAATTTGTAATTTTTTAAACTTTTAACATGCAAGAGAAATAATTTAATCTCAAACGTAATTTTCTATTTTTCCCCCAGGAAGGGTTTCGTGTACTTTTGAATTCACGTGTACGCGCACGCTTTTCTTCGTGCTACCTTCCGGTTGTCAAGATAAAATACGAATGCGAAGTTATTGTATTGTAGGAGAAATGTGCGAAAGTGCGCTTGCGCTTGCCATATATAAATTAATTATAATTTGTTATAAGTTTAATAGTTCTTAAAGTTTTCCGGGCTCCTTCTTGCTTGTAATTCGTTTCTAAATGCAAAGCATCATCTCCGAGGACTTCATAAATTAAGGCATGGAAGACTTACTTGTTGTTTAACGAGAAACAAAACAAATAATAAATTTATATAGTAGTAGTAGTATCAAAAGGCAAAGTGTGATTAGTTTTATAAATTATCTAAACGAAATAAAAAATATTCATAACTAATAAAAGTAAACAATTCCTTATAATATTTAACTTTTTTATTTTGTAATTATATATACATGTTTACGTATTATATGTATTTCCACCATAAATTTCTGTTTGCTATGAAATAGTACAGGGTGGGCCAAATTCGACACTAGGAAACTGATATTTATATGATATTATATGATATTATTATATGATATATTATATGTAGTGTTTGATATTTATATGAATGAAATTTTATACTCCTTACAAAAACTTAAAAATATATAGGGTGTCCCATATAAAAAATCAAAGTTCTAGCTAATATCTCAAATATCGAGCACTTTGGAAAAAAATAACTTGGAGCAATGAAGTCTGCATGAAAAAGTGCCTTAAAGAAGTCTTTACAGAAATCAAAAATTTTCATAAACAAGAAAGTTATGAAGGTTTTTAAAAATCGTAGAATTTTGAAAAACGCCCTGTAGCTCCTAAACGGTACAAGATATCGAAACGCGATCTTCACCATTAACTTTGTCTTAAAAACCGAGCTCCAGGGACCGAGGTCAGTTTTTGTCTAACTCTTCTAAAAATAGGTGTTTCCTATTAAAAGTATCGAATTTGGCCCACCCTGTACTAACAGCTTTTTAGGGGAACCAATAGCATATGGTATTATTTAAGAGAAACATCGACGTCATATCCGCCACTTTACCAACGCCATCTATGAAATTTCATACCAAAATGAGGACAACAAAAAAAATTAACTGATCTCTCCGAGGATATTTTCCGAACATCAACATTTCTAAAAATACTGAATTTATTTCAGATTTTTCTAACGCACTGTATATATGTAATCAATAATCTATAATTAGGTTTTTTTATAAAGCTGTCAGTCGTAATTCTAGTTTTTCTGTTGGAACCCTGTTGATAACACTATGTAGAACACAAGTTTTTGAAATTTCAAATAACAGGTACCAACATCAAAAACATTTGATAGGCAATATAAAAAAAAGAACGGAATATACGAAGTGGTTAAGAACAACTGTTTGAGTTGGCAATACAATTAAGAGCGTTTTTTGATCGGCTGTTTGCAACACTGCAACCGAATATATGTTTTGTTGGTTTACTTGTCTTAACCTGAATAGCGACAATATTGTAGGTTACGTCAGTAAAAATTGGCGTTTTAATTTGAATTTGAAATGCCAAATGATGATTGTAAAGTTATCAGAGTCAAGATATCAAACCGGAAGTTATTCCAGTTGTATTATTTAAACATAAAATTCAGCACTGCCAACTCAATTCTTAACCATATTGTACTTACCACCAGCCAGTGTTACCAGACGATCAAAATTTAAGTCACCAGATTAGGTGACACGAAGTTACCAGTTACTAGTTAATAAAATTGAAATAAAAACAAAAAAACACCAAACTTTACAACATAATTTAATAGATTAATAAATAAAAAATAATAATTTTAAAAGAATGGTGACAAAGAAAAAGAAATATTAAAAATTGAAAAATAATCAAATAAAAAAGTAATAAAAACGAAGGTTACGATTTTACAATACAATCTAATAGATTAATAAATTACGACCAAAAAACAATTTCAAAAGAATGGCGATAAAAAGAAGATGACAATATTAAAAAATATAATAAAAATTGAGAAATGATCAAAATAAAAAACAAAACCCAATTTATAACACAATTTATTATATTAATAAGTTTAAAAAAAAAGAACGACTTTTTAAAAGTAGTAATTCAGTAACAAAAATCACTCTGGCAACACTGCCAGCCGCACCAATTATATCAGTGCTGCCTACTCTATCAGTTTTTCTATCGATTTGAAACTGAACTTGCCGATTTAACGAATTCAAATAAATTCTACCGAAACGCATAGAAAAAGTAGATACACACACTATTTTTATAAACTTGAAACGTACAATGTGAGCAGAAATGACTGATATGTGTGAAGTTGCAGTTCAATTAAATTATACCCAAAAATATTATCTACTTGCAAGAATTATCAAAATCAA
This sequence comes from Serrognathus titanus, assembly GCA_039766575.1. Taxonomy (NCBI): domain Eukaryota; kingdom Metazoa; phylum Arthropoda; class Insecta; order Coleoptera; family Lucanidae; genus Serrognathus; species Serrognathus titanus. Next base: position 8,006,771 of record CM077911.1, read on the forward strand.
TGTTGTCAATGGGCGTGGCCTTTAACAATTTTTAGAAGTAAAAATTGGCAAGTGAATTATATATTTATAGATATAAGCTAACTGAGCTCCAACTTCACACGTATTAAACATTTTTGCTCACACTGTACATAAAAAGGCACCAGTATACGTTGAAACATCAGCAATTTTTCAAGTTTAAACGAATAGTGTTCGTTTTTAAGTATCAATTACTATTTTTAATTCAGAAATTGCAAACGTTTTTTTTATAATAAAAGTATTTTTTGTTAAAATTCAGTTAATATTTTGACTCTAATACATATCAGATAATTAACAAGGTTGAAAAGAGATAAAAAATCCTGTTTAATATACACGATATCTCATGCAGGGTTCATTACTAAATATCAACGTAATTATCGCTGCTCTTTTGTTTTCGTAATTCAGTGCAAACTGTATCAGCGAAAAGTTGATGACAAAATTTATATACAAAATATTTAAAACATTATAGAGAATATTTTCTACTTTTGCCCCACCCTGTATATTATACACACATAAATATGTATCTAGACATATGATTTTATACGTTTTACAATGTTTGATATTACACCTAATTTTCACTATTTCGTTTTTGTTTTTGTTTATTTTATGAATAAATATTGTTCTAAACTAGTTTTTTTAATGATCTGAACGTCAGAGACATCTACCGACATTTTTAGTAACTACCTTCCGAAACATACACTTGGTCGGTTGGCAGCACTGAATTACATGAAAATTTTGAAAACTTCGATTCTAAAAGTTATCCAAGGCAAAATATGTGCTGTTTTATTGGAGAACAACTCTTTACAGAATACATTGAGTTTAAATATTGGTAAGTATTGCTGTGTTATTTCATTAATTTAGAGACATGTGTATATAACAGTTAGGTTAAAATATTTTGTATTTATTACTATAATTTATAAGAAACTATGTACGTTACCTTTATACTCTTCCAGAACTCTTATAAAAACTTAATTACATGCAAATATTTAATTCAAATTTCCGTTTTATTTATAAAATGTCAGACGAAATACTTTCGCTTTCACCAATGACAGAGATTTGGTTTCATGAGAAGTTCGACAAAGTCTTCAGTGATATGGAGAACTTCCGGGGCTATAATTTCAAGACTCCGGAACTGACTTCTCTGAGCCCCTTTGTCAACTTCACTAGAAGATGCTATCAGGGACAAACCTTGAGTTTATTTCTTCAAGAAGAATGGTGGAAGGTGCCCTAGTGTAGTAAAACTGTAAATCAAACAAAATAAGACTTTTGCAAGCCGTATGGCTGGGTTTATTCAAAATGTAATTACATTATTAGAATCAGGAAGAGAAAGTTTAATTTATTTGAAAGTTTAAAATTTGAATTTCATTCATTTAAAGGATTTATATTTTTTTAATTTAAGGTTACACAGTTTTTGTCCACTTAATTAGCTATAAAAAAAGAGAGATCCAGAGTTTATAATCAGGTCTTCAAGCTGAACATATCAGTTCTTAATAAGTAATGAGTTGTAAAAGAACGAAACGAAATTGCGAACTAATTAACGATTCAATTATTATAAACAAATTAAAGATAAAATGGGACCCCGTAATCGTAATTTGTTAGCTAGACAATTGGCAACCCTGAGATACCATTCCAATAAACAAAAACAGAAAAAAAAAGAATGTTAAATTTTTATGCGTGAACTTGTTATTTGTTAATAAATCTACATTCAAAATAATTTAATCAAAATTCCATTTATCAACTACAATACATCGCAGCATGTTATCAAATTTCAATACTTTAAAAAATTTGTATCATGCGCACTAGTGCAGACGATCGAAATCGCTAAGACAGGATAAGTAAAAAAAATATCGGTATATTTGCTAATACTAAACTGTAGTTTTATAGATACAAAGTTTTAAAAATATATGACATAAAAAGCCGAAAATTCAAAAATTGATTAAATCTGGTTCAAAATTGCAACTTTAATCAACTCACAGTGATCATATCGGTAAAGTAGGAAGTGTGATTACCTACAAGTTAGAAATTATATAAAAATTTTTAAACGTAAGTTTACACCATTTTATTTTATCTTTTTAAGTAGATAATGAATGCTTTGTCCGTTATTACCAATTAACCCTTAATTGTAGTGTTGTAAATTTACAGGTAAGTTTTATTTTTATCTAAATTAACCGAATTTTTGTAAATAATGAAATTTAAATTCAATAACATACTTATTTATGTTTCATTTGATTTACTCTTTCGATTCGATGCTTACTCGCTGGACTGCTTACCTTACGAAGTGCTCTCGTTATCTTCTAACAAAGTTTTGAAGTATTTTTTGAGGTTATGTTGCTAATACTTTTTGGCGGCAAATTGAAAATAATTTATTGAGTATTCGAGGGTAGCGCGAATCGAAAACGCTATCGCATAACCGCTTTAAGCTTATTAGGCAAAAAAAACACTAAAAATTACTTATGAAAATTTCATTAATAATAAAATTAAAAATTGTAAAACCAATATTTTGCAGTTTTAATTCGTTAATCACTTAATTCATAAACTGACATTTCTGATTCACTGTCACCATTCTGTTGAACTTTTTCTTCTTCGCTGTCTTCCTCCATCCAATCGTTTTCCGATTCTGAATGTTCAGGCATGTCTATTGCTTCGAAATCTGATTCACCTGCATCTACAAATTTAATTGAATAAACACCGATTACATCAAAGTAAATTAAAAATTAGGTTCTAAATATAAATACGTTTGAAACCGACCTTTATCGTTATATACAAGCAAGGGTTCGTGCTCATCTTCCTGCGAAACATCAACATTCACTTGTGAAATCAGAAGGTCCAATCGGCCCTTCAACTTGTTTAAAGGTGACTGAAGGGAAAGTCGACTTTCTACATTACTCAGAACTGGACCTAGTAATTTTGATAATTCGGGATTTGACACTAATATGCCAGCATGCACTTGAAGTAAATTTTTCATCCACAATGATCCAACATGTGCCCTAAAAATACAACAAATTAATAATCCCTAGAATATGTACTTTATAATAAAAAAAAAATATTTACTTACACCATGGTTTTGCCTCCAATATAACTTGTTAATTCATGTATTAGAGGTGCAATTGCTGCTGCAGGCAACCTCTTAACAGTGTTCTTAATTACCGTTTCATCTCTTCTACTCAAGACATTCCGAAGTATATTTTTGTCTTTACTTTGTAAACCCTGAAGCAATAACTGCGAAACATTATCAGCTCTAGGAACCTTAGAATCCAGATCTGATTTATTCAGACTTAAATTATCAAGCCTGACATCCATGGGTACTTCCAAGGCGCCTTTTCTTTTTGCATTAGCAGGCAGCGTTGCAGACGTAACGTACGGTGTTAAATACCGCACGTGATTTTCTATTACAGGCGTTTTGGTTTTCGAACGTTTTTCACTCGTGCTAGCCATTTTTTTGTCATTTCTAACTAGGCATTGCACTTTTTCATAGGCACTTATGACCTGCAAGACAAAACAAAATAATTTACACGTAATAAATTTTTTGTGTTTAAATTAATACTAACCACATTTTCAAATGCTAGTGCCGTTTTATTACCATAGGCAATGGTAATTGTCAAATCTTTTTGATACAGTGCACCCAAAATGGGAATTGGGGTTACAACTGAATCGCCTTGGCCCATATCAGTTGCCACTTGTAGAGTGGTTTTCGGTTTAAATGGTTTGTTAAATTTGCTAAAAGCAAAAATTTACTTTTTATAAAACAAGCTATAAAATTAGAATTTCTCTTCTTCACTTACCCATTCAAAGTGTGTTGGTATATATGTACAACACCACTTCTGATGACTGCAGATGTGTTTATGCAGCCATCAGAACCAAGGACTATTGAAATACTAAATGCAATGTCCTCCATTAAAAAACTACTTACACAATTATTTACTTCATTATTTTCATTTAGTGTCCAACAACTTAACAGTCGATCACTCTATAGGAAAACAGAAACATTTTTAGTAAAACTATGCATGGTCTGGAGTAAAGAAAAAAAGTTAATCAAAATAAAATCAACAGAATATTATTACTCTAACAGGCACAAAAATTTAGAATTGAATGTTAGTGCAACTCTATGAAAATAATAAAAAACAAAGTACGGTTCTTGTAAAGTGCAATTGCAATTGGCAGTTCAACTACATTGTATAAAATATTAAATAAAACTACCTTAGAGCCGCTTATAAAATATTCTTCAGAATTCTTTTTATGTTCGACATATTCCAATATCATCACTTCACTACTGTGCCCAGTAAACGATTTTAAAACTTGTTGAGACTGGATATCCCACAGCTTAATACTTCTCGAAGCCGTCAACAGCCGGTTTTTGGGAATTAGTAATATCGAGGTAATTTTTTCATTTCCACTTTTCCACTTACTAAAAAAAAATTAATTTAGCACAAGTATGATGCAAAACCTTCACACTGACTTCTTAACTTTTCTCTCAGCAACATCCCAACAAAGTATGTTTTCTTCTACGCCAGAATATAGCAATTTTTTATTGTCCCAAGACAAACAAGTGATCGACTGATTTGTGGCACTGTTAATTGTAAATTCCAGTTCCGCTTTGGCGATGGAATAAATCAATAGCAAACCTGAACTCGTTCCTAAAATAACATGTGGTGCTGATTCTAGGTTCTTTAATTTCACTTTCTTCTTTGGCGAAACCTGCAAAGTATTTCTTTTTTAATAATTAAAGTGTTTTATACTAATGAATAATCACAAACAATTTTGTTTGAAAAACAATTAATTTCAAAGCTCTCAAGTTATAAGACATTCCAGTAAATCAACGTCCCTAATATATTTGGAGTTGATTTAATTAAATTATTATATATAATTTTTTACCTTGCTTGTATCAGCCGCCAATCGAACGAAATTCAAACAAGTGCATGGGCTTTTCAGATGATAATCTGGCGTGTATTCCTGTTCGAAGGTATTGCTCAGAACATTCCATATTTTTAATTTACCATCGACTGTTAACTGTCCAAAATATTTACCGTCCTGGCTAAATTGCCCGTTCATGATAAAAAGGTTAATTCTTAAACCGCGTGCACGAGCAACAGGAACCACGAACTGTCAAATAAATGTCATAAGCGAGTGTTGCCAACCGATGTTGCCAGTACTCTGAGATTTTATTCTTAGAAAATCTTAACCAAAAATCATGACTCTTTGGTATTATACTTAATTATTATAAATAAAATACTATTTTAATAACGCAATGAAAAATTGTTAACATTATCTTATTACAAAACATTTTTGAACATTCCGACAGCGGAAGGTAAATATAGGAAGATCGAAATTGATTGTCCTGATTCTATACTACTTTCCGTGAGCTTATTATTTGCATCTATCACATGAAAGTTAGAACGAAAAGCACTAGCGTGCATAGAACATTCTTGAAATTTACATCCAAACCTAACTTAATTAATAATGGACATAATTATTGTTTGAAATAAACGATTTTTCATGAATGAACAGCAATGAACTGTCAACAAAATTTTGAAATATCTCGTAACTTCCCTAGATCTCCCTATGTTGCTAACTTCATTTTAATAATTGGATGTAAATAGTTCGTGGAAAGCAGTGTAAGATCAGGACAATCAATTTCGATCTCCCTGTACTTTCATAATAGGGAGCACTGAGATTTAACCGTTAAATCAAAAGAAATTCTTACCTTTAGAAGTATTTTTGTTTCACGTGAAATATAATTTTGTAAATTTCTTTCACAATTGCATTTTGATTTTAACTGCATTACGTGAGGTCGAGGATAAATTAGAATTAGAATCGTTCATTGTTTGATTGAAACCAACCAATGATTTCAAAGTTAGATGATGATTTAATTGGTGATTTGGGATTTCGGAATGGAAATCGACTAGTGAACTGTCGACTACTTATTTAAATAAATTAAATAGATTGAAAGTTTCAGTATTCAATAAAATTGCGCAGTAAAATTATAATCAACTATAGTAATTTGTGCTTAAAATTGGTTTAATGAATAAATTAAACAACGTTCGCAAAATTTATAATATTTGAAATAAAAATTATTTTTCTTAACAGAAATGAAAATGTCATGAAATATGTAATTTCATGGCATCGGCAACACCCTGTTGCCAACTGCTAATCACTAACAATCGGTTCATTCAGCAGACTCAAAAGTTGTGCAACTATTATAAATTTAGAAGCATTTTCGATTGACCGCGTTAGTGCTTAGAGTATCTTCATCTCATATTATTACATGAGGCTAAAAGAAGATGCAAATACACTGAGTGCAACCAGTGCAGAATCGAAAACGTAATCGTGAAAGTAGCTGTTGACCACATTCAGCAGGACAGTTCCCGCTTCAACAGTTGAGATTTGAGCACTAATTTCTGCTGAAAGAGGTTTCTCGAGCTACCATAATAGGAAAATAAAATATGAAAGGTTTTCGTGTCCGTTTAAAGTTAGTTACAAATATCAATTAATTGTAACAATTACAGTTTGTTCCTACTGTAAAATTTAAATGTTAGCACTAACGCAATTTGCATGAAAAACGACGATATTCCTATTTCCTAATTTATGTATGTCACAACAAACAAGAATTAATCAATTCTGTCATGAAATATATACAGGGAGATCGAAATTGATTGTCCTGATTCTATACTGCTTCCGACGAGCTTGATATCGATATTTACATCTAATTATTAAAATGAAATTAGCAACATCGATTTTGTTGACAGTTCATTGTCGTTCATTCATGAAAAACGGTTTATTTCATTGTTATAGCAATTCAATGGACACTTTTCGTTATTACACACGCCAAGATGCTCATGCGTGTACATACTCTCTTGCTGTGGTTATTTTGCTGATGAGAAGTTGGCACTGTTGGCAGTTCAGAGTTTCAAAAATAAAGTTACTGTTTCTTGTTATCCACAAGTCCCAAGAATATTTAAGCTACATTTTATCGAGCTGGTTTAAGTAACAATAAATTTGGACATTTCGTACAACGAAATAGAGTGATAATAATTTTTGGTTATGTTATACTTCAATTTGACATTCGGATAAAGTCACCAGATTTGAATGTAGGCATGACTTAATTCACGCCACGCATGTCGTTCCACGATTTCTGAATAACGAAAAGGGTCTATTAAACAATAGTTATGTTCTTTATTAATTAGGTTAGGTTTGGATGTAAGTTTCATGAATGTTCTATGCACGTCACTGCTTTTCGTTCTAACCTTCATGTGATAGTTGTAAATATTGATATCAAGCACGCGGAAAGTAGTATAGGATCAGGACAGTCAATTTCGATTTCGCTTTTCTAATTTTTTATGCAGATCCAACGTGGCCTCAACACTAGAAAGTAAATTATTGTGGATGTATTTATTCTCATACACATTCTCCATTTTTATGGCGCGCTTGTCAAATATTGTTACCAACTTAAGTGTCAACGATCACTCATCGTAACATGTTCCGATTAGGTAGCGGAGAAAAATTGCGCTACAAAAAATGGCAATCGCTACCACTCTTCAGTTGAATGGTCACTTGTAAGAGATCGCATTCAGCAGATATTTAGTTAACAATTGCGCAACTTTTGGGTCTACTGAATGTAGCCATTGTGGCGACGAGAAAAGGAGGGAAATTTGAAAACACTTGAAGAAATGTCATTAACTTCAATCAAGTTATCTGAATATACATGTCAATAGTCGTCCTCCATTCACAATCTATTTGAACGCGAATCGATTCAAATTCATTGCGTTCCATCTGTTTGTTAACATCCGTATTTTGCCGTATTTTGAGTATAGTACGAATCTACGTGTTTATTTAACAAGTGTGATTACTAGTACAGCTGAAATCAATAAAAACGGGCAATGTCAAAAAAATGGGACTTTTTTTCAGTTTTTTCATAGTGTGAAAATGATTTTATTAAGGTTACAATTATTTGACGGTTGTCAGTTTATAAATAAATAGATTATAAGCAGCATTCAATATAAAAATAATATAGGGTAGACGTTGGAATTTAAATGCATGTCTTGGATAACGTACGTATTCACATGAAACTGATAACTGATCTTAAAAATCAGCTTGATCAGTACAGGGTGCGGGGGGGGTGAAATTCAATCACTTCCTCATTAATGATCATCAACTGAATAATTACAAGAGGAATGCAATCAATGATTTTTAAATTAATTTGAATCGGTTCGCGTTCAAGTAGGTTGTAAATGGACGACGACTTTAGTAATTTTTACCGTTGAACCTGACTTCTTTTAGTTCCCGTATCTTGTAAATGGAACTTTTATTTTTAGGTTATGTTGGTTTCAATTTTGTGCTGTTATTTTGGATCTTCTCTACGCCGAAAAAGCTTGTGTCCGGTAAACGCAGCCAATGTGGCCCGTGAATGCAGTGATGTAAATTAGGTTGCCTGTGTCACTGTATTTAAAAATTATGAATTTAATTACACATTATTTATGTTTTTATTTAATACAATATAGTATAATTCAACTGTCCTATTTCAAATTCAAAGTAATCGTTAAATTGTTTTTTCGTAATATGTAAGAAACGCAGCTTTCACTGAATTACCCTAGACGGTGCCCTAGACTTAGGGTGTTTCGTTCTTGAAGTTTACTCTTTAAGTCACTAGAATACAGTGCAGCCAACTTGGTACATGTCATTGTCTAATTCACGTTATGTTATTGCAATGTTTTTTTAATTAATTTATAAGAATTTTGCATCAGTATCCATTTCACCACATATGTAAGTAAAAATTATGCCGTAAGCAATTCTATCCGAATGCATTTTTGTTTGCAGTTCAATGTATTCCACACATCATCAACTTTAAAAACTTCCTACTTTATGTCCCATGTTTGTGTATTATAACAATCTTACTTTGCTTTATGTTTTTTTACATTGTTGCAGAGAATTATATAAAACGTGTGTATTTACTTTCGCAGTTTTACTTTCTCATCCTAGAAATGGATTAGAAATGTGGGCCACACAGCAAGTAAGCAATCAGCAAAACAACAATTTACAATGCAATAACAAACAGAATGTGCCGAATTCCCAAACCTTTGGTATGACCTCCGCTATATCGACTGCGCCTCCCAAAGCAAGCGATATAGCGAAAACGATCGAGTTAGAGGAAGTCCTGAAACCGTACGATGTGTTCGAAACGGAACAGGAACTTAACCATCGCATGGACATTTTATCCAAGCTGTATAGTTTAGTTAAAAAATGGATTAAAGATGTTTCCATCTCAAGAAATATGCCCGAGAGTGTCGCCGAAAATGTCGGAGGAAAAATATATACGTTTGGAAGTTACAGATTAGGTGTAAGTATTAATATGATTATTACAAATGAAAATGATTACACCAGGTCCTCGCATTACTTGTGAAACTATCGCAGCAATTTTTAAAACATCGTTTTCGAATTAAACTTAAGGTGTGTTTGATGCGAAGACAGCTTTTTAAAGTGAAATGTGGAATCACTACTAATTTCTCACATTTAGAATTGCGTATGTATAAAATTGTTGAAAGTGCTTTTACCGATCTCTAGTAGAAATCTGAGTCAAAAAACTTACCACAAATATTTTGATTATGATTCTTTGGCTTTCAGGACTCAAGAAGAAGCCAAGCCAATTGAAGAAATGTTTGCACTGCAACTTCTCACCACTTCGCACATTTTATTAATCCTCAAGTTAAATTTAATTTGAAAAGGTGTAAAATGAGAATTGTGCAATGACAATTTATTAATCATCAAACATAAAATCAATCTTTAATTAAAAAAAATTGGCATAGTTTTTGGCACCTGTTAACAAAGACTCTCAATATTGAATTAACTTTTCCAAATTGCATTTTAATGCATAAACAAATATGCATTCTTTAGTGGTAGTTGTTTAATAATTGTCAATTTTTGAACATTAAATGGCACTAGTCAATTTTAGTACTCAATAATCCAAACATTTTGATTAAGAATTGCTTTAGCCACACAAGAAATTTTTAATTTGTGCAACTGCATTTAAACAGTGCAAAGCTGCTGCAAACACTGCATATTATTACAATTACTATTTGTTTGCAGGTCCACAATAAAGGTGCAGATATTGATGCATTATGTGTAGCACCTAGGCACATTTATAGGAGTGATTATTTTACATCTTTTTTCGAAATGCTAAAGCAACAAGTAGAAGTCACTGAACTCAGGGTAAGTTACAATATTACTGCTGAATATTATTATGGTAGTTACAGTAATTTTAAAATATTCTTAACTTTAACAACTTAATGCAGGGTTCATCATTGGTATGAATTTCTTCAGTAGCTCCTTAACTATTAATTATAAAGGAAAATACCTTGCTTAAGAGTTATCACTTCTAATATTAGTAAATTATTTTCACATACAGTGTACATTCCATAAGCGAGTTATCCATCAAACTTACACTTTTTTAAATGGAATAGGTCCTTTAAAAGTAAACATTTTTTATTAAGCAACTATAGCTCTAAATCAAAGCATTCACAATGTACAGCTGTCAATTGGATGAAAGTGCTGAAACGTAGATTTTATTTAGAATTAGTGTTCAAAAAAATTATTTTACTGTATATTCATATATACTAATTATAAATATCGAGTAGAATAACCTCTATAAGTATTAGTAACATTTCCCACATTTTTACTTACTGAGGCTGTGACCATTAAAAAAGAATAAAACAGTAGCTTCAAAGATGAAAAGAAATTTTCTAAATCGAGGTAGAACAGCAGCAGGGATTGATTGGTTCTTAGAACTTCTCACGACGTCATCGTTGAATTTTTCTGAATAACATAAGTCACACAAGGTGAATGTCAGTTTGTTTTGAAAACTTGTTTAAGTTTTCAAAAAATCAAAATCTTTTTATATTATTATTACAGGCTTTATTTTAGGAGCTAGAGCAAAACTTTAAAGGGTTTTGTATGTGATATCTTTTAGAGTTTTCACAAAAAAATAAAATTGGCTCAGAAAGTGGAGTAATAAATTAATAGACATCAATCCCCTGTCGTCATTAAAGTAAACACTGTTGAATTCCACCATGAATCTGGATACGATTTCTTTCGGTACACCATTTTCTACCAGCTGGGTAAATAACAGATTCCTTAATTCCCAACCTGAAAGATAAATATTTTCAATTTACCAGACAAGAAATCATTTGCAACATCTTAAGTTTAAATTCGTACCTATATGAAAAGCATCATTTTTACTTAACTTTTGAAATAATTTATTGCTTATTTATTTTGAGCGTGTAAAAGAGAACATTACTGTTAAATTTATTTGTCTTTCGTGTAGATATTTAAATAAGAAATTAACACGACACGTTTTTCTTTTACTTTTCGTTTTTCCCCGACATTTCGTACCTAATATTTTGAATTGTTCCGCCGTTAATAAAAGTGTAGCAGCGAAGAACATGCCCATCTAGGTCTGAATAAAAGTAGTGACCAATAAGCAAGCAATTTCTACGAAATACGTTAACTCATAAGCCGATGATTTTTAATCATACGAAATCCACACGGGCAAAGGTTAAACCTTGAAAACAAATAAAAAGATGATAATTTAATTAGTATAACAAGCAACCTTTCTTTGTGCAATTTGGTGTAAACGGGGTAAAAGCAAAACATCAGTATAAACAGCTCAACATAAATTAACCATGAAAAGTCAGTTTCTTGATCAGGCTAAGGCAGTTTTTGATGCTCCTTTCTTTCAGTTTTATACTTGAAGATATCATTCATTTTTGTTAGTAAATTAAGATTGTTGTCATGTATGCAGTAAGAGATTGATCTTTGAAGTGCACCTAAGAAATAGGAAAAGAGTAAAAAAAGAATTATATCAATTTTGTATGAACACCAAATCAATGTTTTACTTTTATTGTATGGAAAAATAAAGTATTTGATTTCAATTACTTACAGAGGAAAGCGTAGGCCAGCGTGACGTACGTGACAGCGAATAAAAACGTTATGACTGAAACGGAAAAAAACCTGCAAAATACTGAAGCAATGTGCTTTTGATGGGTTTGAACTTGTTTGTCTTGTATAAACCATTAATTTTCAGCAAAATTACGTTATAGCATAAATAATTAGCTTGAGCCATAGTCATGAGAGATCACTAAATTGTGAATAAACTGACTTACGTTGGATAATTGAAACTCAGAAGTTAAATTTTCTCAAAGAATATAAATGGGAACGCCTTATATATTTTGACACATTTGAATAGCTCGTCAAATTCTATTTCTAACATACCTAAAATGTATAGTCTATAGCTTACACAGTTTTAGAGTTATCTGCATGTCAGTTACAAGTTCTGTTAAGAACCATTACTTCAAGAAAATAAAGAAAAAGAAAAGGACAAAAAGGAAAATCTAAGCGAAATATTGACATTTTAATCGGTGTTTTAGAGATTGTTGAATGTTGTTGGTAATTATCACCCTCCCCTCATTACAGAGTTAATTAGCTCAAAGGCTAGCCAGGCTAACATTGGAGTTCCACAGGCCTATGGGTTTTATTTTCATTTTAAGTCGGCAGATTATCATCGCATTAATGAATACCTGGGTTGTTTTTCTTGGGACGAGTTGTTGGCTGCCAGATACCTGAACCCAATGGTCGACTCCTTTTATAATGTATTATACAGAACCTTTGAACTATTTGTTCCCAAAAAAAACAATGAGAAAATTTCCTGCACTAAAGCATAACATTTTATTTAAAAAAGAGGCTCATTTGAGGTACAGATCCTCAGGCTCCTTATTGTAGTTTTGCGAAAAATATGCAAACAACTTTCACGAGATTTTTATAATTCATATAGTTGTGACTCGGAAATGTCATTGAATACAAACTTGAAGTATTTCTGGAAATTTGTTAATGATAAGCGTAAATCAAAAAATTTTCAGGGCGAGCTAAGAGAGTATCACTGTGAAATGGGAATAAGCGCTGTAAATTTGTTTACTGATTATTTTGGTTCTGTGTATTGTGATCAAAGTTGTGATGATTATTGTCAGTATTCTTACAACACTATCCGAAGTTCTTATAGAACTGAATAACTTAAATGTCAACAAAGGCCCCGAACCAGACGGAGTCCACCCTTTATTCGTAAAAAACTGCGCGTTCATTCTTTCAAGACCATTGTTTACCTTTCCTGATAACTGGAAGGTCAATTTCATGACTCCCATACACGAAACAGAGGAGAGGGCTAATATAATTAATTATCGCCCTATAAGTATAGTAAGTGCTACTTCTAAATTATTTGAAAAAATCATAACTAGACAGTTGAGCAGCCTCTTAAACGTTCACGTTATCGACGAACAGTTCGGACTCGCGAAGGCTATACTGATTTTCAGTCGGGTACCTTGCAAGAGGGGCTTGAGGTGAACTTCGTATACATTGATTTCTCCAAGGCATTTAACACAGTGAATCACAAGAGACTTCTACAGAAACTAGAATTTAATGGCATTTAATTGAAAGCTATTTATCTGATCATATTCAAATTGTTAAAGTCAATAACTTCCTATCTAAACCTATTACTGTTCTCTCTGGTGTTCCCTAGGGTTCGCATCTGGGACTCCTGCTTTTTAACTTATTCGTGAATGACAGACAATAATTTTACGAACAGTAAATATTTATTTGCTGACGATCTTAAAATCTACACTAAAATATATTCTGAAGAAGACTGTGTTTACAACGTATTTACAATGACATCCTATTTTATTAGTGCACTGAAAACCATAAACTGAATGATTTTAAATATAGCAAAGTGTAAGTCAATAAAATGTCAAAGGCACAGAATTCCAATCAACTATGTCTACTCTATAAATGGATTACCTCTTGAAATGGTCTCCTCTATAAACGACTTGGAGGTACTCCTCACTCAATCACTAAACTATTCCCAACACATATCTCAAATTATTTCCAAAGCCTTAAAAATGCTAAGTTTTATTAAGAGATGCACTACTGATTTCACCTCAAAAGATTCCTTAAATTGACTTTACTGCACTTTAGTACACCCTCACTTAGAATATGCGTCCTCCGTTTGGAACCCATCATATGTGTGCCACCAGCATCGAATTGAAAATATTCAATATAAATTTCTTTGCCACATGTCTTTTAAGTTCAACTTAGCATCACCTTCATACTCTAAACTTGGTTTAAATTCACTTAATTTTAAACGCTCTCAAAAAGAACTAAAACTGAACTATTATACAAAATTGGACTTTAATGGAATTAAAAACTAAACTTAATTAAGTCATTCTTGAATTTATTATTTGTTTTCTTGTTTATTGTGCTTTCACATCAACCTCATTAGCTAATAAGCTTACTCTATGTAAATATGATGTAAAATTTGTAAATAGGCATGCAGATAAATAAATATCTGCTAATATTTTCTGGCTTATTTTATTTTTTAAATATCAAGTCGTATTTAGTTGGATTTTAAATTAAAAAAGTAAGTAATACTAAAGGTTCGTGACAACAAGAAGTGCATTGATTCATTACCATCGATATATGCAAGTCAATGCTTGAAGGAAATGTTTCTTTAGTGGACCATTTCCATGACACCTAAATCCCAAGACTTTTAGATCCTTATAATATTTACTTTAATGATTTGTAATATACCTTGTATTTAACAACTGAAGAAGCAATAAATAAATTACATTTGTCTTCATAGGGTTCAAATTATATTGCTTGTATTTTAGCAGTTAGTTGATTTTATGTTCTCAGTTTACTTATAAAAGCTATTATATCGTTTAGATGTAATGGATAATTATCATTTTGCTCTTTCCTTTTTGTTTATTTTCTTGAAATATGGTTCTTGTTGGAAGTTGTAACAGTGAATGCAAATATCTCGAAAATCATAAGCTTTAAACCAAAACATTAGTACATATGTTAGAAATAGAATTTGACGAGCTATTCAAATGTGTCAAAATATGCAGGCTGTCCCATTTAAATTTTTTGGGAAAGCTTAACTTCTAAGTTTCGATTGTTTGTGAGCAAACGCCCATTGAAAATATTACTATTACCTGTAGAGGTTATTCTACTCAATATTTAGCGTTCATTATAAATATAATAATTTTTTAGCGTTAATTATAAATAAAAGACTTCTACATTTAAACCCTTTCATCCAATTGAATAGCTGTAGATTGTGAATGGTGTGATTTAGAGCTGTGGTTGCTTAACAAAATACGTTTACTTTTAAGAGATCTACCGAAATGTGGAATAAGAATTTATACATTCCATTAAAAAAAGTATGTTAGTTGAATAATTCACTTCTGGAACATGCTGTGTATGTACAAATAGTTTAATAGAATAAAACTCATTACAGTCAATAAATTTTATATAAAACACTTTATTTTATAATGAGTTGTTAAGGAGCTATCCATACCAATGATGTCACCTGTGTGTTACAAAATGGAAGAAGTCATCTTGAATAAAATTATTCATAATTTGTTATAGTGACCATTTTGTTCTGAAAACTACCAATTTCATTTTGTATAATTTCAGGCTGTCGAAGAGGCCTTCGTGCCCGTAATAAAAATGAAATTCGATGGCATTGAAATAGACATGTTGTTTGCCCGCCTGCTTCTCAAAGAAATACCCGAAAGCATGGACTTGCAGGACGACATTTTGCTCAAGGGTTTGGATCCGAAGTGCGTGAGAAGTCTAAACGGTTGCCGGGTGACGGATGAAATATTACGCCTTGTTCCTAACGTAGATAATTTTAGACTCGCTCTGAGGACTATTAAATTATGGGCCAAACGTAAGACTTCTCAATTATAGGACCACCTTCATAATGCATTCTTCCTTTTTGTTATTCGTTGTTTTATTAGGACATGGGATATATAGCAATGCCATGGGATATCTTGGCGGTGTATCTTGGGCAATGTTGGTAGCGAGAACTTGTCAGTTGTATCCGCAGGCAGTTGCAGCTACTTTGGTTCACAAGTTTTTTCTTGTTTTTTCCCAATGGAAGTGGCCACAGCCGGTACTGCTTAAACAACCATCTAACGTGAATTTAGGCTTTAGTGTTTGGGATCCTAGGGTAAGTTATATTTTTTTAATTCTTCGAATTAACTTATTAATTAAAAAAAAAAGTATTAACTTTGATGGACAATTTTGCTTCTCCAAATTGTAAGTGAACTAAGATGTCACTGCTTAAAACTATTGCATAAACTTTTTTAACATAACTTTCAAAGAATCTTAATTGATTCGATTATGTTTGGAAATTATTTTAGTTAACATTTAACAACAGGTTTTTAGAGCTTCAATTATTTAGTAAATTGCTTTCAATTGTTATTATTTTAAATGTCTTTAATTATACTGATATTTATGGATGAATTATGTAGGTAAATATACAAGATAGATATCATTTAATGCCAATAATAACTCCGGCATATCCTCAACAAAACTCGACGTTCAACGTGTCAGTTTCAACACGAACAATAATGATGGAGGAATTTAAAAACGGATTACATTTAACGGAAGAAATAATGCTTAGTAAGCAATCGTGGGATAAACTATTCGAGACACCACCGTTTTTTATGAAGTATAAACATTTTATAGTTCTGTTAGTTAGCGCTGCGACACCCGAAGACCATCTGGAGTGGTACGGATTAGTGGAAAGCAAAGTTCGATTACTTATAGGTGAATACACGCAGAGATCTCGACTGTATCGTTAAGGACTTACGAAATTGTGTTTCAGCCGCCCTAGAAAGGAACCCTCATATTACTCTGGCGCACATAAATCCTGAGAGTTTCAATCAAATAGAACCTCTCACGGAAGGACATACGTGTACCATGTGGTTTATAGGCTTAGAGTTTGCGAAAACTGAAAATCTTAATATCGATCTTACATTTGATATACAAACATTTACGAAAACTGTTAACAGGCAAGCCCAATTTTCAAAAATGCTGAAAGATGGCATGGAATTGGAGGCCCGACATGTAAAAAGAAAACAGTTACACCAGTACTTATCACCGAGTTTGTTGAAGCGCGAAAGGAAAAATAGTGGAAATTCGATTCGCAATGGAAACGACCGTAAACGACATTCTGATGGAAGTTGTTCTGATAGCAAAAAACCTAGATTTTCAGATGAGTTTAATCAGTCGAACGTAAGCAGGTTTGTTTAATGTTTTCCCCAAAAAAATAACGTTTTATATCTGCAGGATGCTAATAAAAATAATAGTCGAAAAAGACTGTCCGACTCATCCTGTAATGATATACCTAGCAATAAACAATCTAGATTATCAGAAGACTTGCACTCTTCGACGGTGAGCCCTTTTTATAATCGTTTCGAAACGCCTCAAGTTCTTGTTTTTAGTTCGAGGATTCATCGAATACGTCTCTAAATTTAAATGATGATTCAAATAGTAGAATGAGTTTAAACGATGAAGGTTCAAGTAGCATACCTCCACCCCAACCCACAGATAGTCCACCGGCCCAAACGTTATGTACCTGATAAAAGCTGAATCTTCTAATCGTATTGTTGTCTGAAAATGTAAGATCTAAGACAGGTGAACGAATGAATTAATTACTGCTATGTTTAGGTCATGAACTCCACAAGCCCGCTGACTCAAGTACGTATTTTTACTAATATTGATGCGATGACAGTAAAATATTATCGCAAAAGGACACTGTTATATCAGCTTAAATTTCTCCAGTCTCTTATCATGTGCAATGTTGAATAATGTTCTTTTTTTTCGTTATGTGTAACTATCATGAAACGTTATCACATTATTTCATGTACATACGAATTTAGTTTAGACTTTAAGTGAAAAAAAGCATCTTGATTTCTTTTAAATATAATATAAGTTGCGATAATGTTTTACATTCGGCTTCTTTTTACATGTCCGTTTATTTAAGGTTACGAATGAAATATGTTAGTATGAATTTTATGTAATGAAAAATACTGAAAATGAATTTTAAGCAGTCTTCATGTTTTTTATTCATTGCAGTACTTGTATATGTAAATCATAAATTTTTTGAGTTACTTAAGTAAATTAATTTTAATTCAAATTATTACATTATTTAACGCTTGAAGCAAATTATTATTTTTTATTCTCTGTTGCAAGTTAAAATTTCTAAAACTCACGTTTTTGCAGTCAGTAATATGTTTTTGTTTTCTTAAATCAACGTAATTATTTTTTTAATGTATTTACTCCTATTTTATTGACGTGTTCTTGTCTCATATCCTTATAATAGGAACACAACTCATTTCTTTTAATGAAACTATCATCATTTCTATAGTTTCAGTTTGGACACTTAAAATAAAATAGAGATTATTATTTAAAAATTTTATTATATTGTGGTATCACTCGTATTAACATGATAGAAACTTAATTATTGTAATATTAAGATAAAAATATTATAGAAAAATCTACTGATACTATTTTTAAACATCACGAGGATTTTTTTTTTTTGTTAAAAATTGTATTACTGACTCAATCTTTTTCTTAACATGAAATCAATTTAGTTTCGTTTCTATAATATTTACTAAAATAGTTCTTGTGTTTCTATTGAACAATATATTATTTTTTTATTACTTTTTTTTACAATTTACGTTGACTCAAAAGTAAATTGGACGTGCATGAAGTAATTGCAGAATTATTCCTTCGAAATTCTGCTTATCAATGCGCGTTTGGAAAAAAATAATTTTCTATTAAATGGGGGTAGATTTATTGAATATATTGAGGCGAGGTCCTTTTTAAGGGGTTTTTATAATTTTGTGTAACACATTTTGAAAATTACTCTCGTAATTTTTAAATCTTGTGACTGATTTTAGCTGTACATATTCTAAGATAATAAAAGTGAAGTAACAAATAATACTAATCTAACTGCAAGCCATTCTTCATTAATTATCTGAAATATTAATTAATCACTCACTCGATTAAACACACGGTATTGTGTGTTTAATTTTGTGAAAATTATAGTTCAGTCAGTTTTATCTTGCAGTGGTACTTTGTAGTTTTATTACCACCTTATTTACAATAGTAACCTTGAGCAGTATGAAAAAGCTCACATTTTCAAAAAACGTTCTTGCATACAATTACAGCCAAATTGTTTTTTGACTTTTTAAAATTGTGTTACTAAAAATGCTCTGAGCAAAATATAAAAAAATTGCTATAAATATCATCAACTGAAAAAGTTTATTGATATTCATGTAGTGAATTTTATAGGTCTTGGTTATTTGTATTCTACTACCTTAACTTTTATTTATTATAATATATAATATTTTGATTAATACCAATTTGTATGTATAAAAAGTGTTCTATAGAGAGAACACTTTCACTTTTGTGTGGTAGTGCCCATTCTTCAAACTCCTGCATAAAAAGAGGTAGATTACTTCTATCCGTGAGTAACTTAGTGAATAAAGAATTTTACTTTCGTGCTCACTTGAGTAGACGTGCTCTTAATGAATTCATAAGCATCTTACTTTCTTACTTCTAACCCTCAGATAATACAAAACCAAAACTACGTCAGCCTAACGAATTTATGTCGAACATGAATAGTTCATTGCATAGATGAAGAATCATTCATTGATGTAATAACTAACAAACAAAATTTGAAAAAGAACTGACGTGACGATGCTTAGTAGTGTTGCAATTTCAGAACAGTTTTTCAAAAACCGTCTGCATTTTCACTTTTTTAAATTATATTAAAAATAAATAATTTAAAAAGATGAAAATAACTCAGACGTAATCCAAATTGACAACTAAATAAAACTAATTAGATTAAAATCACTCCCTACATCCAAGTGATATAACTAATTCGTTTCTTTCTTATTGTCGTCTCCTATTACTGTATATATGTAATTCCTTTTTTTTGTTACTAAACTTAAAACCACAATAAATGGTCCTTCTTTTTCTTGATAATAATAAAATATAATTAATTTTTATTGACAAGACAACTGGAATCCATAAATAATCTCTCCTACCTTTATTTTTATTTGTTAAAACTAGAGTCTTGAATTTTATTATAAATAAATGTGAATCTTGAACTTGTTTAGAAGTAAACAAATAAAATTCTATTGAAATTGTTTTAACCGATAAAAGTAAAGGGCAACCCTAACTTTCTCACAAATACACACTGTAAATAGTTTCAATTTGATTTTATTTAGACTTGTATTTATATTTTTGTAAAGTGCTATGAAATATTATCCTTTATCTTGTCGAAAGTTGTTTAGTATAAAACGGGGAAGACTTAATAACCTATGGAACTGTTTAAAGTTCATTTTACGACCATATGTCTTAGTGTTATATAACCAAATTTTGTAAAAGTTTTTGACATGTATTTTTTTTGTTTAGATACAATAAAGTTATTTCCCCCAAAGACCTGTTGTATTTTATGTCTAATTTATGAAACACCTGCGTATCAGCCAACGTGCTAAAAATTCATTCAACTCGAGGAGATCCATACAAAAATCACCAAAAAGATAACCCGAGAACTAATTATTTAATTTAGATATTGAACTATTTAATAATAATAATATTATTTTAAATAAAATCGAAAATTTATATCGCCATCTATTAGCAAATGCACGCGTCTCTTATCGACAACTACAGATTCCTGCAATTACAGTTTTCTGTAATTATTAGTATATTAATAGAAACCTGTAATTGCAGTTTTCTGTAATTATTGATATTTCAGCAGAAACCTGTAATCATTAGTGAATGAAGTCAAGTTACTCTTATTAGGAGACTTGCTACCAGGATTACATAAAGGCAAGGAGGTGCCAAGCGAATTGCTTCCGGACTTGATATTCCTTACAATTTTTACTGCGATTTTTGAATCTTCCTACCAGGATCACATAAACGCGAGGAGGTCGAATGAGATTCATACGGCGCACAAAATTTCCGTCGAAATTTCGCTGCGATTTTTGAATCCTCCTACCAGGATCACATAAACGCGAGGCGGTCGAATGAGATTCATACAGCGCACAAAATTTCCGTCGAAATTTCGCTGCGATTTTTGAATCCTCCTACCAGGATCACATAAACGCGAGGAGGGCGAATGAGATTTATCCGGCGCACAAAATTTCCGTCGAAATTTTGTTGTAATTTCTGAATCTTCCTACCAGAATCACATAAACGCGAGGAGGTCGAATGAGATTTATCCGGCGCACAAAATTTCCGTCGAAATTTTGCTGCGATTTTTGAATCCTCCTACCAGGATCACATAAACGCGAGGAGGTCGAATGAGATTTATCCGCCGCACAAAATTTCCGTCGAAATTTTGCTGTAATTTCTGAATCTTCCTACCAGGATCACATAAACGCGAGGAGGTCGAATGAGATTTATCCAGCGCACAAAATTTCCGTCGAAATTTTGCTGTGATTTTTGAATCCTCCTACCAGGATCACATAAACGCGAGGAGGTGTCGAGTGCATAAATCGGGTGCAGTTAGATTCCGGTCAAATTTCTGCGATTTTTAAATATTTCTACCAGGATCGCATAAAGGTGAACAGGTGCCATGAATAAAAAATACCCGCCAATTCCGACTTAATTTTTAAACAAATTATTAAGTGCTTAAATATTTAGCCACTTATCGAGTTTTCAACTTGTAATTAAAAGGCGTTTTCTAATATAAAAAAATTTTTATTTAATAAATTGGATACACATATAAACAAACTGCACATTTTCGAAAAATTTTTCAGTTCATTCTGTCGAGGTTTGAAGAAAGCAAAAAAAAATGAAAGGCGTTCCTTTATATTTTTTCCTTTTCTCACTTTTCTACTTTGGGACCTTGAGAAAATTCTTCAGATATTTACCTATGTTTTTCAAATTGTAATATGATATTGTTTATTATAAAATGAAGGAACTTCTACACTCGAAATTTACTCTCAAAAATTCTACGTTTTCGCCCTAATCTTACAAAATCTATATTTGTTTTGTCGAAAATACATTAAATTCGTATGTACACATAACTTGTAAGTGTTTATTTTTGTTAAAAAGAAAAGAACAGTAAATTAGATTAATTAAAAAAAAAAAATAGAAATGTTTATAAACAATATCCAACGTCAGCTCAGTATAGGTTATCTATACAGCGACGTCAGTTATAACACTCTTGCCAACCGTAGGAATAAAGTCACTAAATTTAACGCGACGTCATTACCAGCGTTTAAAAAGTTCAATTTTCTCGAGCAATGTACCGTTTCGATGGCGACTTATCTGTTTAAAATTAGCGACTATTTTTCGTCGTACAGATCAATGAACGCACTCACTATCATAGATCAAATTTTGATCGATTCGAAACCGATTCAATTTTTGCATTCATTTCGTTCTTGATCAATTAACGCTTACCAGGAATAAAAGTGATTAAAATCACTTCTACAGTGATCTTTGTACTAACAAAAACGAATTGATTTCAAATGCAAATCAAAAGTTTTACAGAGTTACAAATAAATTGAAGAATTACATATTTACTTTTGTCTTCTTCCTCTATAAACCAGTTATTTCTTTCTTTATATGAACTTTTCTAAATAAAAAAAAATACTACTGATGATAAAACCAAATACGTAACCAGATTTATATCTGGTTACGTTTCATTATTATTCATTTGATTCATGAAGTATTGTTTTTTGCAAAGTAGAAACGACTTGTGTTACAAGGAAAACTCTTTGTCCCGCAATTTATTTTTTTATAACACAAGACGTTTTAAAGGGTTCACAAATACATTGAAACAAGTACTAAATTTTAAACTGCAACTGAAATTCTCGTATTATCAGTTGTGTAAAACGTAAACTAGAAACCTTATTCAACATTTAAATGTACAAAGAAGTTCTTATGGTATTATAGAATACTAAAGAAAAAACACATTACGAAAAAACTGAGGTAAATTTACACTGCACTTATGCAAAAGCGTCTTCTCTGTCTGCGCCAGCACCATCACCGTCTTCCAAAGAGGAAAAATTCAAGAAATGAGCCGGACGATGAACTTCATGATAAAATTCCTTGGGATTGGCTAACTGAAGTTCATACTTCATATTTGGATCATGACGAACTCCTATGACACAAGAAAATAAACGTTTTAAATTAAAAGCTATTACAGGGCTTATTTTTATGCATTATTACTTAAAACATCTAAATTTGATACCAACTTACCCATGAAATTATAATTCCAACTGCCCTGGGCAGGAACCATAAAGAAACCAAGAAAACGATCAGACAACAGCATTTGTACCTTCTCATAATGACTTGGCAAGTACCCTTTCGGATTGTTTCCTTTATCAGTATTCTGACGACCCCATTCATAGCCCGATGGTGTCAACTTATAAGCTGTTAAAGAACAAGAGCCAGGTGTAAAAGAGCACGTAATAATAATGGTTTTTTCTCCATCCCAGTTTGGATTATCCGTCATAATTCTTGCATGTGTGCTGATATCTTGAGGTGACAGCTGAGGTAATTCATTTGGTTGAGTGTGTATCCATCCCAGAGGTTCCATTTCTTTCAAGAATGGGTGGTTAGGTGGTACGTGTGGTATGTGAACTGTTTGATGTGTGCCCCATTGTGGAGGTAAAACTAAACATCTTAATTCCTTAACTTGAGGATTATCCGGTGGGCTTACACCATAGAGAAAAGCACAAATCTAAAATACATTGAATTATATTTTCTCCTCGTGCTTTAAAAACATGTGTGTATACTCACTTGAGCTCTCAAATCAGAAATCGTCACGAATTTTTTAAGGACGTTCTTCGGCAAAATGTAAGTGTATCCAGTCTCTTTTATATCATCAGAACTGACGTAAATATGATTCGTTCTGAGATGTAAGTTTGTAGCAGATATGGCACGCACTCTCCACTCAGTTTTTGAGCTGAAGGTTTGAGTTTCGTAGTTACTGGTTGTGCTTGTAATAATTTCATCTCCGTGTTTGTTTACTGTCCTGGTGGTGGTCGCGGTAAGCTGGGATTGTTCCTTGGTTTGTTTTTCAATTTCGGCAATTTGTTGTCTTTGCGCCGATGGTGCACTGATTTCCATGCCCAGAATAATATCACGAATTTCAGACTGGGTCAGAGACGCCACATTCACATTATTCTTCTTTCCATAATCCGCAAGAATCAAGTCTTTCAGCTGAACTTCCACTTTAATCCATTCATCATCAGATAAAGTCGGCCATATGTGATGTGGCTCGGTAATTGTAGTTTTGTCAGGTTTAAGAATAACTTTCGTTCGCTCAGTGTTTACATGCAGTGCTCGAAGGATTAGAATAAGTCGGGAGAAGGCAGTATAAGACGATATAGTTTTTAACCAGTCATCGTACAGATTAAACAAAACCATCTGAGGCTCGGTTGCTTTTAGAATTAAATCGCCGAATTTCTCGACTTTCAGGCAAGCCTGGAATGGCAGTTGTAATTCCGAGCCTTTAATTACTATGTTTGGGAAATCTAAAAGATGCACCTCGAGCGGATCCAACATTCCCTTGCGGGTTACAATAATTTGCTTGGGTTGTTCTTCAACAGGTAAAGAACGAATTAACGCTGCAACTTCTTCAGCAGTCTTCCACTTGGCTAATTGCCCCAAACGTTTCTGGCCTGCCCATACTGATGTGTGAATAATTTTCAAAAATAACTGGCCAGTTCGGGGGTTAAAAATAAAAATGGCTCCATTAATTGGTTTCGTAGTCAAATTGCCCTCAAAGGTCTTGTGAATCGTAACTCTGTAGACATTAGTGTCATCAACAAACCAAATGATTTGGTTCGAGAATAATTCGCCATAATTTTGACTTGATAAGTACGGCTCAGTGGGTTCACTCGAATACAGTTGTAGAGCCTTACGTATACGTTCTCGTAACACATACAGTGCGGGATTTGCTTTCATGATTTTGGCCATCGCCTGTTGTATCAAAGGCTTACAACCTGGGAACCAATTTCCATAAGCGCTATGTAAGTTGTATGCTAAATCTATAGCTATTAATACACCAGTGGGAGATGGATATATAGACATATTATCGGTTGTGTAATCCAAAAACTTTGCCCTTGCGTATCTTTCAACATCATGAGAATCATAATCACCCCATCTTAACTGAACGTCGATCCAATATTTCTGAGTCGTCGTATTATCCATTGTATCCTTAGTGTCAGCTAAAAGCGAAGGCCTCGAAACGTTCCACTTGTAAGCCGAAAACAACAAAATATCTGCGCACGACGAATTCATTTTGTACGACTTCCTGGGGTGAATAGTTTCTTTCTGAACCGTTTCTATTTCTAAAGCGTCGAGTTCCTGATCGAAAACCTGACACAAATCCATTACTATCGATTCGTGCACTTTTTGCCACAAGTGAGCCCTAAAGATCTGAATCAACGAAATCTTCAAGGTTGGGATTTTACCATGCATGAAAATACCAGTCAAATCCAACTGGACTTGAAAACCAACGTAAACGTTAGCTCTGTTAATCGTAGGTGACCACCACAATGTAAAGCGACGATTCGGAATCTGATTCAAACCAGATCTCTGTGCGTTCGTCAGTTTTTTGTATTTCATAGATTCCTCAAAGCCTGACGCTTTTTCCCTATAAAACACAAAATTAACCAAAAAAACAAAAAAATTGTAAGTGTGCCTCACCAAAATAGACCCTCCCAGGTGGGGAAATACGTTCCTTTAAACAAGGTATGTTCCAAAATTCCTTCGACGCCCCCCAAGGCCTGTATCATATCAGTTCTGTAATTATTCAAGTTCCATAATTTACCATCATGGCGTTGATGGGTCCACCAAAATGGATTTTGCTTCAGAACCTGGTACTGCTTAAACTCAGTCCTTATCCGCCATCCTTTATCATAAGCTAACGTATGCCTGTCTTTTTGAAATAGGGTATTGATTCTTGGAATGCCTCGATCCCAAGAGTCTTCTAAATCCTCCAGAGTCAAACGTCTAAAGCAAGCAGAACATTAACGGCCCCTAAATCCAAACAGTTTTCAAATAAGATACCTGTTTTGGGCATTCGCTTCTTGTCTCTTCAATGCGTATTCTGCCCAAACACGTTGAGAATCGATGAATTCGGACTCCCACGGCTGGACGTATCGGTAGAGATTCGGGATAAGTTGATCTTCGTCGTGGCTCATACCAGATCGAAAATGTGTAATGCCGACATCTGTTTGTTTTGACCACCTCAAATCAGACTAGAAAATTTTTTCTTAATAAAATAAAATAGTTTCCAATATTCATTAAATAAAAACCTGTGGGATGAGGACGTGCCCCATTGAAAGCATTCCTAATCCACCTAACTCCTTCGGTGTATAAAATACCACTGGGGGGAATCTGCTTGGCATTTTTGAGTTAAGTCCGATCTTGATGCGAGTCTGAATTTTATTTTCGCACTTCACAAGTAGGTCCAGTAACTCCTGGGTGTTTACTACAGCCTCTCGGAAGTAAGTCATGAGTCCAATTAAAGCAGTGTTCCACTTATTCACGATCTGAAATTACAAATATATTAAGGCCCGATCTTTCCAACTGCCCATTAAAGCTATTTAGCAAATAATTAGATTTTTTTAAGTGGTTGTTTGTTGTTTTCATGATAGTTATTTGTCAATCA
This sequence comes from Serrognathus titanus, assembly GCA_039766575.1. Classification (NCBI taxonomy): domain Eukaryota; kingdom Metazoa; phylum Arthropoda; class Insecta; order Coleoptera; family Lucanidae; genus Serrognathus; species Serrognathus titanus. The sequence continues at coordinate 8,033,310 of CM077911.1, forward strand.
GTTTATTAAGGCCTGGTCTTTTCAACTCCAGTTAACTTTATCTGACAGTTTATTCCCATACTAACAAATGTGATCACAATCATTACTATGGGAATCAATCGCCAGGTAGTTAATTGGAGATGAAGAGACCAAGCCTAAGAGATGGAAAGACTGGCCCTAAAATAAGTTAACAAACCTTTGTGAATGTGGTTGAACCGGACGCCATTAAAATTTGACGAACTCGATTATGAAATCGACTCATTGATTCATCATCAACTCGCAAGAAACACTGCGCTGTACGTTCTTTACTGCCTTCGTGTTGTAAATTCCAGACACCATCACGATGAGTAAATTCCTCATGTTGAGTTCGACACTAGAAAACAAATTGATATTTATATTTATTTCGATTTTGTGAATGCAAGTATTTTACTTTTGGCAGTATACGACATTCAAATCCACTCATGTTAAACAACAGATTCGGATTGTCTTTCGAATACACGCTGACGAAACTATTTTCCCATTGAATGGTGGTGACGGATCTCGGCAGTCTATTTTTTATATCCCAAAATACTGCTCGGCCTCTAAAAATGTAATTAATAACACCAACAAATTACAACAAATTCAGAAAGAACTAACAAATTAACGTCGTGCTTCATCAAACGCATTCTTGCATCTCGTGGCCAACATTTTTTATTATTATATCCAACGATGTTTTCATTATTTGGATCAGGATGCTCAGTCAAGTATCTCTGTATTAATTCTCTAGCTTCCTCGGCATTAAATCTATAATAGTAACAGGTTTAAAATTAATTATTTAATTCCCTCACAGTTGCATACCTGAAGAAAATGTGGATCCTATCAACGTATCTGCAGTATAATCTTATGGGGTGACATGTTTCCGTGGAGATGTCTTGGTAAGTTAAAAAGTCATTGGGCATTTGAGGTGGCCCAGCCATTTCACTGGCTCTCTGCAGCCCCAACACAAGTAAATCCAACACAAGACCATAGTACTGAGTAATAAAAGAAGCAAATTGTAATCCTCGAATAATGCCGTAACTGTTGGTGTGATTCATGTCTTTATAATTTATAACAACGTTGTTCTTTGCAGTCATATAATCAGCAATGTTATGATCAACGATTAATCGAAGCAATCTATTCAGCAAGGTTAAATCAATTTTCTCATATAGTTTTTCAAATTTAGATTCGAGGAGTACGTTACATTCACCTTCTGCTACATCCCAGACATCTTGCAAGTTGTTTATGCCTATAGTAAATAACTCATTTTGTATAAAATTTTTAATTAATTCGTCGTGAATTACCTTGGCACCATTTGTAAACTAACAATGGTGGTGGTTCTGTGTCAGAGGGTTTGACCCAAGGTGGGAAAAGTCTTCGTTTATCCGCTTCGTACCATAGATACTGATCGAGATAAGCATCGGTTATTTTCTCCAAAGGTTCAACATCGTAAACAGGAATCAGATGACTGTACAGATCCATAAATTCTATGCCAACCTAAAATTAAATTTAGACTCATATTTGTTCATATTAAAGAAAAACGTGGAAAATTATGCTTACTTCTTTAAAAGCTCTCTGCGTTAAAAGATGTCTTTTTATTCGGGATAAAGCTTCATGGGGATTATCATAAGCCTGTTCTATTAAGCCAAGTTCTTCTCTTTGGCTCTGATTTAGACGTGATTTAACACTGAAAGACAAATACAATTTATTAAAATATGTGACTATTCTCTATCTAAATTTAGAATAACAGTTTCAATTATTTAAAAATTGTATACCTGTATGCCTCTTTAAGCCTTTCTAAAGCCAAAATCAGTAATTTGGTGTCATGTTTGTAAGACAGAGGTGGAAATGGAATTGGGGCAAATCTACGTGATTCAAGCCAATGGACAGTTGTGGTGTATATTGCTACGGCTTCTTCCGGAGATATATAAGGACCATCCTGCAAAAGCCCATAAAAAACAATCAATAAAAATCTAAGTAAACATCTAATTTCTTGCCTTTAAATAGTTATGTTGCCTCTCTTGTTCTGCCTTAAGATACAATCTCGTAAGTCGGCCCAAATTTTTCTTACACACAGTTTTATCTACCGTGGCCCCTCTGCGTATCCTCTCTCTATTATAATGAGCTGTATTCGTCCACCAATCAGCTTTCATTTTTACGTATCTTAAAATCATATTTTCTATAGGAATTGGCAGACCAGGAACCTAAATAATAAAAATTAAACATTCCAGCAAAATAACTTTCAGCCACAACTTCACCTTCCAAGGGATATTTGCTTTCCAACACCTCCATGCCTCAGAAAGGTGCTGAAGTATAGTTCTGGCTTTGTTTTGCTTAATTCCCTCCGGCATCATATCAACAATATCGTGCATGACTGAAGCACGCAATTCTAAATCGAAGTGCGATTCAACACGCTGTTTCGTCACAGTTTTTGCGACACCTTTCGAATGTCTTCCTTCGAACTGACGGGATAGAAGGTTTCCTAACCACCTCTCCAACAACGGTGTTATGCCTCGCATGAAGAAAAGCCACACTCTCCATCCAGGAGCCCAAAATCCACAACCAGGGCCTTTACCTACAGGGCCCTAAAGAAACCAACATGGAAACACGTTGCTTTATGTGGAAAAATAAACTTACTGTGTTAAATCTGTAATATATCAAGTGTTTAAGATCTTTGCACATACGAATCTGCCTCATTAGTTTATATTTATATCTGTACATTCCTGTGAGTTGTCCTACATGTGCGAATATATACTGAAGACCGTCAGATAATTGAAAAGCATCTACGTTGTTTAAACGATACTGCACATGCGAATCTATGATTAACTTTGTTAAACGCAAAATTTCTCTGCATAAATGGAAAGCTGAAACAAATCCAAATTAAAAAATAAAACTGAAATCAAAATGTATGTAAACGTGAATTCTTACCATTGCCAAATCTTGACTTTTTTCTTTCTTTAGTAGTAAGTGTCTTGACTGGTTTCAAATTGAAGTTATAATCCAAATGCAAGTAATTCAAGTTTTTTCGATGGATAAGCAGATTTAACATGTTATAACCTTGCCTGCACACTTGCAAACCGGCTTCGACCCAATCGAGAGTGGTCGTTTGGAAAAACTTCGTCGACTTGAATGATCTGAATAGGTATCGTTTCTTTTGGGCTTTCGGTGGACGATGTTTGAGAGCGTTCAGAACAAAATACTTGAGCAGCTTCTGATAGCTAACTCGCACCTTCACAGGCTGTCCCGGTGGACAATGCTCTTGGTACCACGTCTTCACTAATGGAATATCAATAGCTCTTCTACAACGTCCTGGAGTATAAATTAAATGAAAGCAGAACTTCATAAAGCTCATATGGGTTTAGTTTTAGGGAGAATGGTAACCCTAAATTATTGGGGATTAAAATAAATTTACCTGATCTTAGATTAAATGGCCTTGGTGCCCATAAGAGGGAGATTCCATTCGCGCTGTTGTCTGTATATAATGGTGTTTCTTGTAAGAATGGCTGCACAATTTCCGGCAATATATATTCTTCATCATCTTCTGGCAGAGGCTCTAAGCTTTTTACGGCATGGCGATGCGATATCGGATTGATTAAAGGATCAAAATAAAATGCTGGTAAATCAGGATCTTCAGTTTTAATGAAAACCACGTTTGGTGTATGATACCTGTAATAATAAATAACAATATAAAAAAAAGTCTTAAAGACACGTTCAAATTGGACTGTTTATGACCTCAGCGACTCTATATATTCTTCAATAATAGAGTGAATAAAGTCATAATGCTAAGTACTTAGCAAATGATATATCACACCGCTAGTATTCCTCCACATAACTTATGTGAAAAAATCAGATCAGTGTGAACAGACCAATAAAAAAAAAGAACCAGCAATTTACTTACCAGGATAAATGAACGAAATGTGGCATGTTATTATACAAATATGGGAAAGCAATTCTATACTCTGTTCTAATTGGTTGTCGAATTATGATTTTATGTATGTCATTAAATTCATTCCAATCTTCATCTCTGCAAACGAAAATAAATATTTAAAACCACAATTTTATAATTTACTAATTAAAAGCCACAGAAAAAAAAATACTTACGCCGGATTACTGTCTTTAATAAGAGGTTCAAATTTTGGTCCACCAGGAATAGCCATATTCAAAGCTTTTGCTGTGAAGAAGCTTTTTGTGTCGAATAAATAAAAGAAATTCATATCCACCAAATCAGTCAACAACTGATTTGCTAATCTATACAAAGTTGCCATCATCGGTAATGTTAAATTCCATCTACGATACGTCGGGCCGTTCACATATCTATTCATTCAAAATATAACATCACTATTGTTATATAAATGAAATACACAAATACTTACTTTGTGCCCACCAATGGCTTATGATCATAAAACCACTTAGCCACTGCAGCATCCTCTTCTGTATCTAAATCTATCTGAATTGCTTCTAATGGCTCAACATCCAAAACGTTGTCGGCATAATCTAGGGGAGGTTCTTCGTCATCAAACGGTGGAAACCTCATGCGTTTGAAATGTCTACGGTCACGTTTCTCTCTCCTCATCATTATCCAAATCGTGCTAAAAAAAATTTACTACTAGTATAAACAACTTGAAAATAAAATCACTTAATTAATTAGGATTTTTTAATCAGGAGCGCATTTATCCAATTGAAACTTTTATTGCCTACGCAAAAACAAGTTTCAATCGTCAATCTACAGTTTGACTGACTTCAGGACCCCTGCGCGTTTCATCATTTATAATTTATAGAATTTTAAATATTAATAATTGCATACCCCCACTGAGCTATGTAAACTGGTTCTATAACCCAAGGTATTTCATTTACAAATGTTATAGCTCCGGTAATGTGATACAATACTTTCACATCTCGAATTTGCTCCCAAGGCATAGGCATGTTTTCCAGTAATTTCATCACAGCATGAGGCATATACTTCAAAGCACTGTAAAAAGACAAAATTTAATATTATTTATCCATGTCTCTATTTAGTTACTTTGTTACCCCAAATATACTCGTTTGTCATGTCTGTATTTACGACTGCTCATATCTCCATGGTCTCTAATAATCTTGCGAATGTGTTCCGGAGGCATGTCTTCTTTCTGAGCATCGACGAATCCTAATTTTCGTTTATCAGCGAAGCGCTTTGACTGAAGCTGATGCCATTTTTGTGCTGCAAAAAAAAGAGGAGTCAAATAATAGTATTAAAAAATGTCTAAAATGAATTCTGCTTTAGTCAACTGATACATCAGAAGCGCAATTATCCGATTGAAAATTTAATTGCCTACGCAAAAAGAAATTACAATCGTCGACCTACAGTTTGGTCGACTTCAGGACCCCTGCGCTTATCATCATTTTTATCTTTCTAAAAGTAGAAAATCTATACCAAATTAATCTTGTCACCTGAATTCTTGTTTTGTGTAAAACCACTTGTGAGAATCCATTTTGAATGCTTTCGAATAAGTCAAAACTTATCAAATTTTGAATTAACTTTACAACATCCTCCTTGAAAATAGTAATAAAAAGGTAAGTATCGGTAAACAGCTCAGGAATTGCAGAAAATTTATCAAGAAAGCTGCAATTGCCACGAAGAGGGCCAAAAGGGTTAAGTATAAGCATCTCCAAATATTCACTAGACATTGAATATTTCACATAGTATGGAAAGAAATAATACCTTTCACTATTTCACAAACATTAAGTACAGTGAAACTTGCTTATAACAAGCATTGTTATAATGAGAACTCAGATATAGCTATCTCTTCTCGTACTTATATTTTCGTTTATAATGAATAATAATTGTGGAACCTTGATCCCTTGTAATATCTGAGTTTTATTGTATTAATATAAAGCTGTACTGAACCTTTCTCCTGAAGTTTATCCTCTGTCATAACATCAGATTTGGGATGTGGTGGTGGCATCTGCTGTTGTAAAGCATGGGCGTGAGCTTGAGCAGCTACCACTTGAGCTTGTGCATGAGCTGCAGCCAATTGTTGTTGGGCCATCATTGTGGCCCAAGGATTGGGCCCCAGTATGTATGGAGGCAACGACATCTGCAATTATAATTTTAATCAACAACAAACTCTATTTATCCTCTATTTATCTTCATCTGATTAGCACTTAGCGTGCTGTTAATGAAGTGTATGAGAATTTTGTAAAGAGTGTCAGCAGATGTAGGTACATAGGGGATTCACCACCTGAGAAATGAAATTACTGCATATTTAGGGGAATTTTCCATGTCTGTTTCAAGAAATACTATATATTTTGAGCATGGTTACCCTAATTAAGAAAAAAAAATAATAACTTAACTGTACACTTCTAATGCAAGTTCGAGTATTAAAAAAGCAGCTATTATAACTGCAACTTCAACTTAAAATATCATTAGAGTAAAATGCTCTTGCCCCAAAATGCTATTTTATGATTGTAATAATCAAAATCAGTGGCTGCTTTCCATTCAAACTTATGATGCCCTGGGGTTTAAACCCTGGAGCAAGTCAGAATTGCTTGTTCAGTGGAACACTGGATGCTTTCCTTTTACATAAAAGAGTGGCTCCAAGCTGTCCAGGGATTTAAGCTCGGTATTCCTTTTCTCAAGACACAGCAATATTCCAGTGAACAAGAACTCTGAACTGCTCTAGGCCTTATGCCCCGAGTGGTCACAACTTCAAACGGAAAGCAGCTACCATTGCGTTCGTGTGAAAAGAAACACAGACCTCAAAGCCCTTGGATACTTTGTAACTGCTGTAAAAGCAAAGTATCTATTATTGTACACATACTGGAATACTATATTTAAATAATGATACCATACATGCAACAAGTTAAATAATAACCTTCTAATAAGTTTCAACAAATAGTAAAACGGTACAACAGCCAAAACGGATTTCAAACGCATAAAGTTAGGTTATATGAGACACGACACACATTTGGAGGGTGATTTTCAATATCTTTCTACTACATTTAACTTTAATTAAAACTAGTTGCTTTACCTTATTTATTTGCGGGTCAGAATGTGTAAAAAGTCGTCAAAAATTACATTAATCTTCTATTTGGAAACAGGCCGCCATTTTGTTGCACGCTTCGACGTTCAAAAACGTTTTTCATTGGATGTCCAAAACATGGATGCCTATTCGAACACTTCAAGGGCATCAATAACGAAAAAGATGCACAATACAGCACTTAATAACAATATTATAATACATCTCTTTTCATTACAAACAACAAACACTTATTTATTTATACCATTCTCTAAATTATCAATTATGTTACAGTGTTACCACATTAAACATCTAAAAATACCTAAAACTGAAAAATTTGGATATGGTCAGAAAAAAAGCAATAACTTAGTAATTATCAAAATTACATACACACAAGCACTTTTGATACTACAATCAGTGATAATTTTAACATAAACTGACGTAGGCCATATAAAAAAACTAATATGTAAGGGAATCTAGAGTTGGCAATCGCTTTGGCATAGAGGCGGGAAATTCAAATTCACGCACATACTACATAATTAACAGCACCGATGTCATATCTTCTCAATACTTAATAAATAAAACTCAATTCCTACAATTTTTAAAATTATTTATAACTAAAGTTGTTAGCAGATTGATAAAAAAGTTATTCCCTAGCTGAAGTTCTGGTTATTTTTGTTTGCTGATTTCTTTTTATTTAATGAAGTGACTGGAAAGTGAAGTTTGAAAATACAAATACATTATTCACATAACAGAATTTAATTTACAACTTTAATACATAAAATACGCCGTCTAAAACCATGCTATATGAGATACAGAAACTGAATCTTTATAATTTAGTTTTTACTTAGCCATACTATGTTAAAATTGTATACCTAGCAATTTGCTTCATCATTTATATAAAAATAATCATATAAAATTTGCTTACCCTAAAATTAAAAGAACTTCAATTTCTGCATGCAAACGTAAAAGTATATTTTCGTTAAGAAAATAATTATCTTAAATCATAATGCAGCAACGAATCTAAACTATACATACATAATATACGTACTTTATTTTGTCAAAATGTTAAATTATATTTGAATGGCGTAATTAAAATAAGGTCACAGGCCACCGTAACAAAAAAAAAAATCGAGACTTTAGATGTTCAGGAGTAACAAAATACGAAATAATAACTTTTAGACAATTTCATTATGACTCAGTTTCATGATCAAGTTTTTAATCAAAAGATATTTTTTGCATATTTGTAACGTTTATACCTTCCATAATTACAGAAAATTCAAGAAAAGTATAATACTTCCTGATGTACCGAATAAATTTATTAATACTACAAGTTTTTAGCTTATTTACAAATATGAAGAGGTAAGTGATAAAATACTATATGTAACAAAAGAATTTTATAAAAATTCGGGTAAATGGGTTTGCACAACCCCATAAATTCGGTTAAGATACATTTTAGTTTATTATAATTATAATTGTTTAAAAATACTTCATCTAATCTTTGTGTGCTTGTAATTTAATTTACAAATCCCATTGCATTTTAAAAATTACTATTAAAAATTTGATTTCTGAACAAAATATAAACATTCTATTTAAAATGCTATACACCAAGCAATCCATTAAATTTTAAATGTTTTCTCTAACTACAGTTTTAAATTTGAATTGAATATTATGAATCATATTTTGATGCCATGTGATTCCACATTTCTTCCGCGATAAATAACAAATATAATTTAAATATTTTCACAATTATCACATTTTCTAACATGAATGTAATTCATGTTGAGGTTACAATGTTTATAAATTCATATTTTAGGTCCTACAGTAATATTATTTAAACAAGAATATTAACATCAAGTTTCATAGAATTTATAGAAGTTTCCACACTGAACATTAAAACTGATAACTGTGAAGCTCATGAAGCTGCAAACTACATATTTTTAAAATTGATAATTATATAAATTATAATTTATACAAAGCAATTTTTATGCTTGACCGTTTAACACCACAATAAATCAGCAAATCTAAGATTCCCACGTAGCATGCTGTTCCGGTTTGAGATTTATAATGCGTACATGGACAGCTTGAAATTTTTCATATTTTGGTGGAATTGGACATAGATGATATTTAACGCTATCTCCTGGTAATGGCACATATTCTCCTTCAATGCTGTAATAATAGATGTAACAAAGACAATTGTAATTAAAATGCAGAAAGCATGACACAAGCAGTCAAAAATTAATGCATGCAAAATTTTAAAATTGATAAAGTGCAAACCTGATGAAGTTTGAATTAATTTTATTGCATTCACACTTTCAAACTGCATTGCACTAAGCTAAGTGTATGAATGAGTCATTGAATCAAAATAATATCAGACAATAAATAAAAGGGTTTCAAAAAGAAAAAATATTTGATTTCAAATTAATTAATTTTCAGTTAGTGCCGAACAAAGAACACGTTATTTTTTTATTACTCCAAGCATACCTAAGAAAAACAGTTTGCTAATAATAAGAAAAGTTCTGCAAATTCACATTCAGAATAAACATTTTTCTGCTTTAATGTACTTCATTCTGGCATCGTCGTGTGATTTACTTACTTAAAGCAAACATGGAAAGCTAAAACAATGTTAAAACATTTGTACATTGAAAAGTAGTTTTGTTTTTTTGTGAGATAAACTTAAAAATATCGAGATTAATCGACTAACTAATAAAATTATTACTATTCAAGTATTCCTCTAATTTTTCAATTACTTACTCAGAAATATGTACGAAAACATCTTCCCCACCATGTAAAGGAGTTATAAATCCATGGCCCTTTTGCCTACAGAATATTTTAATCTCGCCATCTAATTCCATATTGTTAAGTGTACGTTCTGACCTAGAAGTGAAATATGTATTAATAAAAACAATTTTTTTTTACCAATTAGTTAACTGACTTTCATAAAATTTTAATAAAATTAATGAAATTAAAATCCACTTAATAATGGCTCTCTTTTAAATATAACATTAAAATGATTGAAATTGAATATAAGGATGTCCCAACAGTGTTTTCTCAGGTAATATCTTGATAACTACATACAAACAGATTTAAAAATCTCAAAAAATATCGCAGGTAGGTATAAGACATACTTAACAAAAATTAAAATACTTTATCAAATGAAGAATTTAGAAGAGAAAATATAGGGCATACCATTTAAGAAAATTGAAAACACTGTTGAGACACTTTCTACGAATTCATAAATGACAATTAAAATGTCAACTTTTTACAACAGTGTTACCTCTTGTGAAGCTGACCTACTTTTTTAATCATGCTATATTTGTCAACATCCTAAATTAATAAGAAGTAAATTTCCTAATAATTAATTAATAAAAACTGAAAGAAAATCAATATTTTACATGTAAAAATAACTCAATATGAAAAAACCAAAACTCAACTGAAAACTAATTATTAGTTTTGTTGATAACTTTGCAATTATCAAAATTTTACAATGCTTTTTGCTAAAATTTAAAGCATTCTCATTTAAATGCTCTCAGTTAGATAACTGTGAATGGCATTTCCAAGTTGACATTGAAGTGCTCTTCAAAGCACAAATAAGAAGCCTGTACTAAAATATCTTTGTGAAGCAGTTATTTCTGAAGTAAGCTGCTATGCTTATCTAATTATTTTGGTTCTTTTTAATCGTACAACAATGAATCATACTGTCATTCAAATTGAAATTTGACGATCACATGAACATAGGTACTTGAAATAGGTACAAACAACAAACACATTCTTATTTGAAGCTGTAATAATAAAAATTGGCGAAACTGAAGTGGTCGATACACGTGCACTTACGTTGAATGTGTGCGTGTCCTCCTGGTGATTATAGGGCTTGGAATTGTTAAACCTAAACATGTCGGAGATGAAGGAGAATGTCCCGGTGCAGACATTTTAATACTCTATTGCACAGACTTTAGTTTATTTTTATAAATAGTTGCAATTTTGTGCTAATGTAAACATTAAACAAGCGCCCACTACAAACTGCCATGAAATTAGCAACATGTCATTTATTATTAGTAATTGACAGGGTAGCCAATATTAAAAATCGTTGGTTGTATAAAATAAATATCAAACAAGGTTTATATTTTCTCTAAAATATACTCCATTAATTAAAACTAAACAACTATATTCTATTCATGAACTGGGATTTATATTTAATATAGTGAAGAATAAATGTATAATTGATGAGTAGTTGTGAAAGTGCCTTTTCTTGGTTAAAATTAATCATAGCAATATTCGTAATTGTAAATAAATAAACATAATTTATCCGACTGTTTTAAATTTCGACTTTTAAACTTAATTTCCAATCGTCCGATAAATTAGATTTGTAAACAAGAAAGTGCTTTAATCAACTTGAAGTAAGGAAAAACGCTTTTCATAAAATTTTAAACGATCCTTGATTAAAATCTACCTTAACCATAACATTATCTGTTTCCGGTGAAATTTTGAGAAATAAAGTTGTCAAATATATTGTGAACATACCCTTTTGCTACTGTTGAAGTTTCTGTGACATTCTTCTTTAATTCTTAATTTTGCAAATTACATTTGTAGAGTTATATGCAATTGCCTTACAGTAAGTCTGTTCTACTATCTAATTTACATAAGGACGTCTCAAGATATGTAAAATAATTATTATTAAGATTATTCACTTATCAATACATATTAGTCACCTGGTGCATGTAACATTTATAAGTATGATTGTGTGTCAAATTGTCAATGTAATCACTATAAATTGTTAATTCCAGAATTCGTTTGCAATGGCCACAGGTTCAACTCTCCAGAAAGCTATTGAATTAGTAACAAAAGCTACAGAGGAAGATCGAAATAAAAACTACGAAGAAGCTTTGAGACTGTACGAACATGGCGTAGAGTACTTCTTACATGCCATCAAATGTATGCCGTAAGTTTCTGCTTACCAAAGCATATTATCAATCGATTGGTTTTACAGATGAAGCACAAGGTGAGAAAGCCAAAGAAAGTATACGAGCAAAATGTGTTCAATATTTAGAGCGTGCGGAAAAGATTAAGGAAGGTATAAGGAAAGGAAAGAAGAAGCCTATTAAAGACGGTGAAGTGGGATCAAAGTAAGTAAAATTTCATTAGTTGATTCGCTGTTAGCTGTTTTCTTTTAGAGATGAAAAGAAAAGCGACAGTGATAGTGATAGTGATGATCCGGTGAAGAAAAAGCTACAAAGCCAGTTAGAGGATGCCATCGTTGTTGAAAAACCTCATGTTAAGTGGTCAGACGTAGCTGGATTAGACGCAGCAAAAGAAGCTTTAAAAGAAGCTGTTATATTGCCGATAAAATTTCCTCATCTTTTTACAGGGAAAAGAATTCCTTGGAAGGGTATATTATTGTTTGGGGTAAGAACTTTTTTCTTATTAAACTTAGTTTCAATATTAAAAATATTAGCATTTTATTGTATAAATTTTAAATCATTTTAAAATGATGATTATTTTCCTAGCCAGGGATTGGGATGTAAAAAAGGGAACCAGTTCCATTTAAACAAACGGGTCCCTAGTTAAAACGAAAACCTATTGAAAATATTAATTTACAGCCTCCAGGTACTGGTAAATCTTATTTGGCCAAAGCTGTTGCTACAGAAGCGAATAACTCCACATTCTTCTCTGTATCATCTTCTGATCTCGTTTCCAAATGGCTAGGTGAATCGGAAAAATTAGTCAAAAATTTGTTTGAGTTGGCGAGAGCTCATAAACCAAGCATCATTTTCATTGATGAGGTCGACTCACTCTGCTCATCCCGGTCCGATAATGAGTCAGAGTCAGCAAGACGGATTAAAACAGAATTTCTCGTGCAAATGCAAGGTTAGTATTACAAATAGAGCTAAAATGAAAAGTTACTTTCTTTCTTTTATAGGAGTTGGAAATGACACAGATGGAATACTTGTCTTAGGTGCTACAAATATTCCATGGGTTCTAGATGCGGCAATTCGAAGGAGATTTGAGAAACGTATATACATTCCTCTGCCAGAGGAGCCTGCACGTCTCGCAATGTTTAAATTACATTTAGGAAATACACCAACACAATTAACAGAGGAAGACTTGAGAGTACTAGCTACGAAAACAGAAGGGTAAATCATTTACATAATTTGTAATTGGGTTGAGAAAACTTACACAGATTGTTTACAGTTATTCTGGAGCAGACATCAGCATAGTTGTTAGAGATGCTCTTATGCAACCGGTAAGAAAAGTTCAGACGGCAACTCATTTCAAGCGGGTTCGAGGACCGTGCCCTAAAGACCCAAATGTAATTGTTGATGATCTTTTGACCCCATGTTCACCTGGTGAAAATGGGGCAGTGGAGATGACCTGGATGGAGGTAGAAGGTGACAAATTATTGGAGCCTGCAGTTACTATGGTTAGTAAAAATTACTTTTCCAAATCAATTCAACCAGTGATTTACAATATTAAAACCCAGTTGTACAATTCCAGCTTAACCCTTAACAATTTGTTGAAATAATCATTAAGTTCAGTTTAAATTTAATCTAACATACTGGGCCTTAATGGCTTTTCACTTTCAGAATGACATGCTCCGTTCATTGGCAACATCAAAACCAACAGTAAACGAGGAAGACCTAAAGAAATTGACGAAGTTCACAGAAGACTTTGGACAGGAAGGATAATATCGCACAAGAACCTGCCGCGTTAATTGCTTATTTACCGCTTTTCATTCATTTGTTATAAAAATGTATTAGTGTAATTTTAATAAGATGTAAAAATGTAATATTACACAGTTTATACATTTAGATAAATTATATTAAACATAATTTTAGTATCACTTATCTGAGGCAGTGTATGTTGAATTTTTTTTTATTGTATTTGCTTAATTTTTAAATAAATAGGTAATAATTTAAAACGGACTTTTAAAGATAATTTCATCTAAGTATGCGAAATTAAGATAATTATATTAACACTTCATAATAGTTCGTGTAAGCCCCAGAAAATAGATTATAATTTATTTATTCCGATTTACACCTGGCACTTAGCGTAATACATTTTTCTTTTTCTAATATAATAATGCGTGGTTGCAACAACTCTAATTACTGCATTTACATTTGTACATTATGACTTCTTTAAGTTACATATAAATATCTTGCTGATCACAGAGTGAACTATATGAACGAAACATTATGACATTGTCACTTAAGTAGATAAATAAATAGGATGAGAAAGGAACACAACAAAACGAAAACCCGCTTAAATGCTATGCCGGACAATGCCTTAAATATTCTGAATCAAAGTATATAACAGTTACCGTAATATCATCCCTGAAAACTCTGACTACATCTTCAGGTAAACTTAAAAGTTGGGATAGTTTCCCATGATCTATTCCATACTCAGTTCCTCCAAGTGCGTTTCTTATTAAATGAGTAGCTGCGTTGGTGTCTTTAGGTTTCGTTTTAAGCCCTTCTTTTCGTTGTAACAACATATCGTTTATTTCGTTCAATTTCATATTCTTTCTGGGAAGTTTCAAGGGACTTAGAGTAACTTTACCACTCATGTGTTCACCGATCAACCGAACTACTTGCAACGGAGATATGATATCCCATATTCCATCTGTACCCAAAATTAAAAATTTATCGCGAGGTGTTAATCTGTGATAGGTCACTTCTGGTTTGGCAGATAGATAGGGTGGAGTATAGTAATTTGGGGGGACCACTTGTTCCCCAAAGTGTTTCACAACCAACGAAGACATAATCTCTCGGCTCCATTTGTACCTGAAGTCACCTATTGCTCGAAGCGGAGCTAATTGGCCTAAAAGTCGTTCCATTTTAATTACAGTCGTGTTTTCACTGAAAGGATGTTCCTTCATTATTCTTTCCACCTCTTGCTGGTTATAACTATTGTGTTCTAAAGTTAATTTCCTCGCCACCCAAGAATTAGTTTCAGTACGGACTCCTAAAAATTGAATACCTATAAATGTGACCTTAATTAAATGAAAATTTACAAACCTAGGACAGCGTTACAGTCTCCGACGTGTGCTACATGAAGATGTGGTCCATCTATATGTGCAACGCAAGCTACTGCGCCTGACATTGCTACGGACAGCGTCTTCATATTCAACCGCTCTCCGAAATCAGAAAGAGCTTCTTTCGACAGATCGTCATCTAATCGAAGAAATGCCCTCTCTAGTGCTTTGCTCATTTCAAAATTCTGCTTAGAATCTGTCTGAAAATTGCACTGACATATAAAGAAAACCAAAACCATTCATTCATTGATACCTTCCTAAGGTCTTCGAGATACTTAAGGAAACTTTCGTGATAAATTTCCCGAATATCATCTACAAACTGAACTTTATCATTGTACGATTTAATAAGTTCTATAGGATTATTCGTTTTTAAGGAAGCTACATACTGTTGAAGGGTTTCTGGAGGCAGTAGGCATGCTGTAATGTAACGATACAGTCGTTTTGCTATGACCTGAGCACATGCTCCTCCGGCATGTCCATCAAATACACCCAATAATAAACCTAAAGTGATTAAAAATGCAGTCATCAAAAAGTACCGCAATTTAATTTAAAATTCTTGTTATTTGATATGTATTTTTAAGTGTAATTTATTGTATTACAATTAACATACAAACCTGTTGTTAACTGACATTTTGCTTCTGATCTGGTGTCTTCTGTGGGGTTATTCGAGGCCAACTGATTTGAATCATAAGATTTTACAGAACCCTCTGAAAACTCGTGAGTATATTCATTAGCACGCAGAATATTATCAACCTAGAAATCGAAAACACAATTTAAAAATTACTAAATTAATTAGTAGTGATGTAAGAGAGATAAGTCAAGAATTTTATTTTTTAGTCACAAATGAATTGCTAGACAACTACTATCATCAAACACTATTTATTTTTGAATCATCTACGAGGTGCAATAAAGTAAGAAGATATGACTAACGAACGAGCTCCACGAATAAAACTAATTTTAACCATTTAAATTTGACCAAGCCACATTCACCTGACCACACTCAATAAATTGGACATCGCAGGATTAGCTGATAACATCTGATTACATTCAAGATAGTAAAATTACCAAACATAACCTTTCTAGTATATCTAAAAGTGAAATGTTGAAGCAAAATTTACTTGCCTGAAGATTCTACATGGTATAATGAATTTATGTTTAAATTTTACTGATACTAAACATATAATTTATTGCAAAAAAGCTTACTTCCTGAGGTGTTAATTTTGGCAGTGGGGACCTGGATACTTTGGTGGTGTGGAAGGAACGACAGGCACATAACCTCTCGTTATGATGATCGACTTCTAACTGTCCATTTCGCTGGAACACTCGCCCAACACTAAACTCACTCACAGCAGGTTTAAAAATTTGCAATATTCTTGACAAATTGATGGTTTTACGTGTTTCGAATAAACGTTGGCTTCTACATGCCACTACCATTTTTGCACATCTGATTACCTACACACTAGCATCAATAATACAAATAAATCTATTTATAAATGATACAGAAGCAAACCTATAGAAAAAACTATAATAAGATAACCATTGCATACATAAATCATTTTGACGTTTCTATTGTCAAAATAAAAATAGGCAATAAAGCCTCGAAGCTACGATTTTCTGAAATCTGCAAATTTGCCAAATTGAAAAGTTTTTAAACGACACAACAAAATAGAAGAAGATATTCTTAATAATAATTTATCAGCTAGCTTTCCGAGAGGTGTGAGTAATTTCAAGTACAATAATCTTAATCAATTGAATTAAATCGTTTGGATTAATTTAAAAACAATATTTATCGTTTTAAGTTGATCATAAATACAAATCACAACATATTTGTTTAATTTATTGAAACTATATTATCAACCTGTTCTTTCAGTTTCAAATTTCAACCATTGAGGGCGTTACTCATATCAACTATTTTTTTAATTTTCTACGAGTAAAGAATAAACAGGAGAGAGTCTAACAGTAATTAAGTTGCGTTTAGATTTGAAAATAATTTTATTAGAAATTGGTTTGAATTTTTTGACGGTATGTCAATTTGTAAATAAATAGACAATTAATTGACAAATACAAATTGGAAAAATTTCATTTTCCGTTTCTTTTGACTTCAGCTATATTATAAACAATTGTGAATTGTGACATACAGCCGCCATATTTAGTTACCATTAGTTTTGCCACACGATCAAAAAGATCTAAATTAAAGCCACCAGATTACTGACAAAAGTCACCAATTACCAACTGAAAAGCACCAGTTTACGTTCTCGTGTTCATTGTGATATATTTAAATTTTTGACTCTATTATGAAGCTTTAAAAATTATTATTATATTTAAATATGTAGGTACAAATTAAAACTTACAGTGCAGGTCAGTGGATTAATAATAAATTTAAAAAAATAGGAAAAAAAAAAATGGTGACAAAACACATAGACAACACAAAAAAATGGAAATATAATCTAATTAAAAAGAAATAAATAAAAACAAAAGTCAATCGATTTTACAACACTATCAAATTGTTTAATAAATTGAAAGAAACTATTTTAAAAGAATGGTGACAAACATTGAAAACAAAACAATAAAAATTCAAAAATAATCAAATAAAAAAGGAAAAAAATAGAAGACAAATTTTACAACAATAGATTAATATGTATGTACAGTCATGCGCACCCAAAATGCACCTACTGCACGCAAACTTTGTGGCCCAAAGCTCACAAAACTGTCGAGGTAGGATTTCTTTTCCTAAAAAAGGATTTTCATGTCGTAAAGGAACCTAACAATCTCTAGATAGCCCAAAGTTGTTCTTTTATGTAAAAGGAAACCCACTTGTATCGAAAAACCGCCATCTATTGCGCAAAATTTCAAGTGACAGTCATTTTCGGATATAACAAGAAACAGCGCCATCTATTTTAGTTTTTCAATAACGTGTTGTCCCTGTGGAAGATAAATAATTCTTTGTTTTGTCACTATTTGCCGTACGTTGCTTTTCGTTGTAACCTTCATGTGATAGATGTAAATATTGATATCAAGCATACGGAAAGTAGTGTAGGATCAGGACAATCAATTTCGATCTCCCTGTATGTTTTAAAATGTTCATTTGTTTTTTTTGTCTGTCACCTTTCCTCCCAGACTTTTTTTTTAAATTTATTGTCTTTTGTTTTTATTATTGTTTAAATTTTATTACTTCAAATTTCTTAAAAATTCGATTATTTCTTTTGTTTTATCATGATTCCTCTAATTTTTTTAATATTAATTTATTAATTTGTGTCGTAAAATCAACTGTCTTTCGTTTCTATTTTGTTTTAAATTTGATTATTTTTAAATTTTTTATTGTTTTGTTTCAAATTTTTTGCTTTAAAATTTTTTATTAGTCTACTGAACTGCGCTCTAAAATCGACTGTATTTTGTTTCTGTTTTCTTTAACTATGTATTTTTAATGATGTATTATTTTGTTTGTCATCATTTTCTTTTCAAATTATTAGTTTTTTTTTAATTTATTATTAATTAACTGAATTAAGTTGTAAAATCTGTAAAAGCCTGTAAAATTCACTTTCATATTTTAGTTCAGTTTTGCAATACTTCAAAAAACAGGAAAAACAATGATTAATTAAATTTAAAAAAATTCTTTTATTATCCCAGTTGTTAAGAATCTCTCCAAAGAGGAATTATCGCCTCACCTGGCAGCACTGCTCCAAGAGTCACGAAAAAGTCTGACCTTGAGGCAAGATTCTCTGGTGTTCTTATGAAAAGGAACGTGAAGCTTGAAGCTGCTGATATAAAATAAGTTATTACTAGTTTCTTTGTGACGAAAGAAAGTAATAATAAATAAAGTAAAATATAAACATGTGTTCAAAAAAATCCGTTATCAAGAAGGCTCTAAAATTGCTTTTATTTTATGACCGCATGTCGTAGCTTAGTATATATGTTGAAACCTCGAATTACTGCGTGCTATCAATAGCCTCAACTGTCAAATATTTTGTTTATATCTTCGAAATATTTGTAATAAAATAAATGTTTTATTTCTTTAATTAAGTTTTATTATTCATTTTGTAGTAAATTGTAATTAAATGGATATAAAAAATTAGGTTATGTTTGACATAAGCCTACTTAATAACGGTTATTACTGAACGCACATTATTTACATTGGAAAAAATGACAAAAATTCATTGTTATTATTATAAATTATTAGTTTTGTAATTTTTGCAAGTAATCCTGCTGTGCTAAAATCATTAATGGTTTTGCTAAATACAGGGTGTTACTAAATTTCGTGGACATTGCTAACCACAGAAAAAAAATGCTTCGTTAAGTTTCAAAATTCTATTGCAGTAATAAATGCAACGAATTAAGTTTTATTAAAAAAAAAAAATAGAATAAAATACAGAGTTACAAACTAATTAAATGCCCACCATGGGGATCTCATAAAACTATGAGATACAAAGACGGTTAAATTACAAAAAAAAATGCGCTATTTTAGAGTTTATAAAAATGTGCAAATAAGTATCTTCTATCATTTCTGAACTATCTTCAAAATTCTTAATTACGAAAATTTTGAATATTTTGTTGATTTATGAAAATGAAATCACAAAATTCGATACATTCATATTAAATTCGATGGTCAATCTAATGCCGTCGGAAGAAGTAGGTTTGGATTGACAGTTTCGGAGATACGACTGTCAACTGTTTTTTTTTTGTTTTATGGATGCTATGTTAGCTATTCACATCACGTGATATAAAGATAAAATGTGAATACGATGATATGATACACTTATGGTTTTCTTTTAAACAAAATATTACAATATCAAGAAATACTTTCGTTGGAAAATGCCTACAAACATTAAAAAACAAAATTATGATTAGGTAAATTAACAAATATTATTAAATTATTGTAATAATGTCATTTTCTGAAAATATTTCTTAGTAATTTAATATTTTTCTTTATAACAAAAGCACGAGGTACGAAGATCTAAGATAGCACCCATAAGAAAAAAAAAACAGTTAACAGCCGTATCTGCAAAACTGTCAAACTTATTTCTTCTGACTGTATTAGATTCTCTACGGAATTTAATATAAAATTACCAAGTTTTGTTGCTTTATCTTAATAAATAAACAAAATATTAAAGATTGAACATTTTTAAATTTTTATAGACTCCAATCCCTATAGTGGGCCTTTAATTAATTGTAACCCTGTATACATATTTTTTTTAGATCAGCCAAAAACTTTAGTTTTGAATCACACTATATAACGAATACTTTTATTTTAGTTTGATAGAGTATCAAATGTGATCATATATTTTTATTCGCCTTTTAATTGTTTTTATAAACTAATGTCACTCTCACGTAATATATAGTTATTATTTTTTACTAAAAAGAATTAACGCTGTAAATACAAAACGTATCACGCTTCGATTTGTGTTACATTTACATATTCACTCTACTATCTACTTCAATATATTTTCTTATACTTTCTTTTTACATTTCAAAGAAATTTTCTTCACATTGAATGCCTTGTAAATGATTTTTAAAGTAAATATAGCTGATAAAGGTGATATAAACTTTCATATGCGTCCTCAAAGAGTGTACAGAATTTATTTTTATTGTACATAAATAGTTTTCATCAAAAAGCAGCTAACCTAGTATTAACGGCGATGGTTGTTAGTGTATAATGCTGGCGAGTGTTGACGTTGAAACTGTTGAAATTAAACACTGTTTTATGTTACTTTATTCTTATTTAATTCCTGTCTGTTGAGTGTAATTTGTGCAATGTACTTGAGATGTTTCATTTTCTTAATTTATTGTTGGGTTTAATTTAATCTTGTGCCATTTTATGCCTAGCAACAAAAAGTATTAATAAGACGGCCCAGTTTCCATAAATTAAGTTCGTTTAGTAAGTATTCTTTCTTCAAGATGTTTCTTTTTAGAATTAGGGATTAGGAGTAGGTGCGGCGTCTGTACATATTTTCTTCATTGTTTGTTATAATAGTCATAACCTGAAAATGTATTCTTATTTATTTTTTTTTGTGTAGTTATTGATGTTCCTCCAACTGTTGTTTTTAATTTCTTGCGGTTGTCTTTTATACATTTACATTTAGTATCTGTACAATTTTTAAGTCTTTTCATTTGCAAAATTCAATTATATTTTACAACTTTTTCTCTTGTTGACATACATCAAAACTATTGTCATTTTTAATTTTATTTTTTTAACTATTTGTAATTAGGATTCAATTTGAGCTGTTTTTGTATTTAGAAGAAACTATAAGTTTATTTAACTTATGTATTTTGATTCTTCATTTATCAATATTCATTTTTCATATAAAATTCTACATGTATTTTTGACACATTGCAATACCTACAATTTACTTACCTGCTAGGTTTTAAGAAGCTTTTCCTTGTTATTATTCAATATCCAAAAAATGCATTTATGCATTTATTGTACTATTTTATAGATTATATTGCTTTTAATGTCCGATTTAAAGTAATAGTGTTTTCGATTGACTGCTCTAGAGCACCCTCAGAATGTCTCCATCCCTTATTATTACATGAAGTTAAAATAAGATGAGAACACACTGAGTACTCTAGAGCAGTCATTCGAAAACTCTATTAGAATGTCGAAGGGAGTCCCATAAAAATCCAAGTAATTTAATATACAGGGTGTCGCTCAATTACGTGGACATGGCTTAGCCATAGATTCCTGGCCTCAAAATAAGACGTTTGAACCCAACTTATTTATATCCAAAAGTGCTTCGTTAAACCAGTATTCTGGTTCAAATTCTTGAAAAAAGAAAAACGTTTGAACCAATTTGGATGATATTTGTTTTGAGGACCCACAGGCGGCAGGCAAGTCATCTTTCCAGGTGGTTTTGGTAATTTAAAGTGAACAGCTTATGTAAAAAACAGGGTTACCACAACACAGATTTTCCAATAACTTTTTTGAGGTTAAGAAAATAACTATAATTAATCAGTTTAGGAAACTTTTTTGTGTCTTCGTAATTATTGATAATTTATAACTAGTTTATTTTAAAAAAGAGTGATTCCTTAGTTCACTTTTCAACAGTTTTTTGATTAAACCATAATAAATATCAAAGTTGGCAAAGGCATAGAAAAGTCTACTAAGGAATGACTCTATCTAAAAATAAATTAGTTAAGCATGTTAGAGGCATATATTTCCTACTTTTTCCAACAAGTACTTAGATTTTCCTACTTTGTGACGAAACCGTATGAATGTTCCTTTCTAAAAATTTATTAATTGTAGTTGTTTTCTTAACCTCAGAAAAGTTATTGCAAAATCTATGTTGTGGTAATCCTGTTTCTCACATTAGCTGTTTACTTGAAATTACTAAAACTAGAAAGGTGACTTGCCTTCCTATGGGTCGTCATACCAAATATCATGCAAATTATTTTTGTTATTAGAAAAATACTTTTTTTTTCAAGAATTTTAAAGCAGAATACTGGCTTAACGAAGCACTTTTTTCTGTGGTTAAGTCTTGTTCACGAAATTTAACAACATCCTGTATTTAGCAAAACCATCGATGATTTTAGCACAGTAGGATTACTTGCAAAAATTACAAAACTGATAATTTATAATAATAACAATGAATTTTTGTCATTTTTTGCAATGTAAATAAAGTGCGTTCAATAAAAACCGTTATCAAGTAGGCTTATGTCAAATGCAAATTTTGCAAAGTCACGTCGTAACTATACGATTAAACATAACCTAATTTTTTATATCCATTTAATTACGATTTTCTACAAAATGGACAATAAAACACAATTAATCAAATAAAACATTTATTACAAATACCTCGAAAATGTAAACAAAATCTTTGACAGTTGAGGCTGTCGATAGCACGCAGTTATTCAAGGTTTCAACATATGTACTAAGCTACGACGTGCCGTTATGAAATAAAAGCAAGTTCAGAGCCCTCTTGATAACGGATTTTTTTGAACGCACCTTATCGACTGTATATCTAGTATATACTATATATACTACTATATAATTTAGAAAATGTTTATACTTTTAAGTCTATTGCTGCTAAATTCATTACAGTCAACCATGAGTTTTTGGTTCATACTGTACATTTTTGTAAATTTTTTGTATAAACTCTTTCCTAACACTTTCTATATTTCCAGTTACACAATTTTACTTAATTTTCGTACATTTTTGTATTTCTTTTTCTCTGTATTAGGTTTGTTTATTTGTATTGCTCAGAGTTGCTCTAAAAGTGATCAAATGTAGTTTTCAGTTGAATTCGAAGTTTTTTCAGTGCAAGATAAACGAAAGTAACTGAAAACTACATTTGACCACTTTTAGAGTAACTCCGAGCAATACAAATAAACAAACCTATTCTTAAAGAAATAAAATACAGTCGCACCTCTATAACTCGAACCTCCGTAACTCGAAATGTTCTGTAAGTCGAAATTTACTAATGTCCCTCCACATTGTGTGTAACTGAAATCTCTCTCTTTAACTCAAAATTTCTATAATTCGAAGCAATTTTTCGGTCCTTTGAGATTCGAGTTATGGAGCTTCTATTGTAGTTACTATTCTTATATTAAAGAGGAGAGCCTTTTAGACCAAAGCTAAAAATTATATTAGTTTTCTGTTAGTTATATTATTGGATTGATTGACTTAATTTAATTTATAATAATATTCTGTTTTGTCCTATGTTGTACCAACATATATCACACCTGTAAACATTTTAATTTTATTCGTAAATATAGAATAACATGATCATTCATATATTTTATTTTGTAAATTGATTTTTCTTTTAGTTTTTAATTAAAAATGATTATGACAGAGATTACCAATAAATAAATCCTGCAGTTTATTTGATACTTTATTATATTATTGTTCTTAAACTCCATTTTATTAAAAAATGCTTGCAACGTGCAGCTACACTGTTAGATATATACATACATACATACACACAGTGTGTACTTAACATATGGAGGTTTTCTCGAAAAAATTCATTTTGTAGAAAAGTTTTGCTTTCTTCTAAACTTCTGTATTGGAAAAATCAAAACGAAGAATAAACAAAATTGTAAGCAACCCAAGCAATAATTATTAATTTTAATTACGTAGGTATTTTTACAATGACTTAATTTGATCAGACCTATCCTAAGATAATCCAACTAGTAATAACTATAGAAGCAAACAATATTTTGCTACAAAATCATTTTTTTCGAAAAAACAAATAAAAGAAGCTTCCATATGTTAAGTAAACCTGGGCACACACTGTATTGTGCTTGATAATGGGATGTCAGTCTTAATTTTGTAACATTTTAAATATCTATTAAAAATAGTATTATTAATACATTGTTATAATTTATTTTTAAAATTATAAATTAGTTATTTTTCTTTAACTAATTAATTTCTAGTAAGTGGAAGATTAGGTTCAACTGAACTTATTCCTTTTGATTCTATTTTTTATTAATGTCTCTAGTTTATAGTCAATAAATTCATTATTATTATTAATTATAGTGCTTGAAGCTAAAGCAACTTTTAAAAATCTTTGAAAAGATTTATTTCTAAAAATTAATGTAAGTAATTAAATAAAATATTTGTTATCTTAATTTGAAAATCTAAAAATATTGAAACATGCAGAATGAAAATTATATTAAGTAATATATCGATTAGTTAATTTTTGTAATTCACAAGAAAACATATTCTTTCAGGTTTATTGAACACAAGGCTACATTCGAGATGGTGATGGTCGAAGTAAATAATGTCGTTCAAGACATCACAATCAAAACTGAACCCGAAGATGAAAACGTTATTTACATCAAAAAAGAACCCGAAGATGAAAGCAGCAGAAACCCTTGCGATGATTACAACATAGTCTGTAACATCACGAGTGTAAAAGCTGAGCCTTTATGCATTAATGACTTAGATGAAGAAACACCAGGTGATATTAGTGTACTATCAGAAAATAATCTCGAAGATTGCACTGAGCCCGAATTTGTAAATAACATAGACACACATGATGAATTAGAACCCGTGGTTGAATTAAACTGCGAAAATGCTTTCGAGAGTTGGAACGGGGCATGTAACGTAAAAGTCGAACCTTTGTACTTGGAAAGGACGCAGACAGGAGAGGACGCAAGAGATTCCGAATTAACTGATATTAAGGGAATCTTCACCGAAGCCACCGAAAATATTTTAATCAGGTAAGCACTGGAAATTCCGAATAAATAAAACTAATTGAGTTCCTTTCAGGTTCAACTGCCCTTTATGTGGTTTCGACACTGATCACAGAGGCAAATTTAGGTACCACATAAAAGTAAAACATCGGTTGCTGAAAGCCAGAAGGTTCAAGTGTGATTTCTGCGAATACAGAGCGACCAGTTACAACTGCCTAGCATCACACAAACGATACAAACATTCAGGTGAGAAACAATATGAATGCAGCCTGTGCGATTACAAGGGCACAACTTCAGCTTGCTTAAAATCGCACAATAAGTTCAAGCATAGCGATGAAAAGCCGTACAAATGCGAAGTATGCGAGTTCAGAAGTACGACATCCTGCCAACTAAAATCGCATAAAAAATTCAAACATTCCAAAGAGAAGCCGTACAGGTGCACCTTTTGTGAGTACAGAGCCACAACGGCATCGCAATTAAAATCGCACAAGCAATATAAACATACACTCGTGAAGGCCTACAAATGCGATCTATGCGAGTACAGGGGTGCCACAAATTTATGTTTAAAATCGCACATAATGTACAAACACACGAAGGAAAAACAATACAAATGCGATTTATGTGAGTACACGGGCACGACATCCTACTGTTTAAAGTCACACGTAAGACACAAACACAGCAGCGAGAAACCGTACCAGTGCAACATGTGTGAATATAAATGCGTCTCCTCATCGCAACTACACAAGCATAAATACAAACATCTGAATATAAAACCGTACAAATGTAATTTATGCGAGTATAGGGGCACCAGCTCTACCCTTCTGAATTCGCATTTTAAATTCAAGCATTCCAGTATGAAGGAATTTAAGTGTGACCAGTGTGAATACAAAGGCACGACGTTTTATTGCTTGGCCTCGCATAAAAAGCACAAGCACACCGGTGAGAAGCCGTACAAGTGTGATTTGTGCGATTATAAAGCGACGAGCTCTTCTCAGCTAAACTCGCATAAAAAATTCAGGCATTCGAATGAAAAGGAATACAAATGTGATCTATGCGATTACGAGGGAACGACACCATACTGCCTGAAATCGCACAAGCAATACAAGCATTCGGGTGAAAAGCCTTACGCCTGCGATCTATGTGAATACAAAGGTGCCAGCTCGTCCTTGTTAAAATCGCACAAAAAATTCAAGCATTCTGGTGATTGTAAGTTCAAGTGTGAAATGTGTG
Source organism: Serrognathus titanus (assembly GCA_039766575.1). Lineage (NCBI taxonomy): Eukaryota > Metazoa > Arthropoda > Insecta > Coleoptera > Lucanidae > Serrognathus > Serrognathus titanus. The sequence continues at coordinate 8,059,683 of CM077911.1, forward strand.
ATTACGAAGGAACAACTTCTTACTGTTTGAATTCGCATAAAAAATATAAACACTCGAATGAAAAGCCGTATAAATGTGACTTGTGCGAATACAAGAGCACGACATCATACCAATTAAAATCGCACATCAGATTTAAGCATTCGACTGAGAAGCCTTACCAATGTGATTTATGCGACTACAAAGGGACTACGGCAGTTTGCCTTAAATCACATAAGCAGTACAGGCATTCTGGTGAGAAACCATTTAAGTGCGACATGTGCGACTATCGAGGTACCACATCGCTCTGCTTGAAATCACACAAGAAATACAGGCATTCCAACGAAAAGCCTTTCAAATGTGATTTATGTGAGTACAGGGGCGCGAGCAACGCCCTACTAAATTCCCATAAGCAATTTAAACATTCTAACGAAAGCAAGAAGTATGAGTGCGATTTATGTGAATACAAGTGCACCACATCTTCTCAATTAACTAAACATAGGTACAATCATTTCGGTGAGAAACCGTACAAATGTGACTTATGCGAATACAAAGGTACGAGTTCGAGCTTGTTAAAATCGCACAAGAAGTTCAAGCATTCAAACGAAAAGAAATATAAATGCGACTTGTGCGACTATCAAGGAACGACATCGTACTGCTTAAAATCCCATCAAAATTACAAGCACTCGAGCGAGAAGCCCCACAAGTGCGATTCCTGTGAATACCGGTGTACGAGTTCATCTCAGTTAAATTCGCATAAGAAATTCAAGCATTCTAGCGAGAAGCAATACAAGTGTGATTTATGTGCGTACGAAGGTACGACACCGTACTGTTTAAAATCGCACAAGAAATACAAGCATGACACCGTGAAGCAATACAAATGTGACTTATGCGAATATGAAGGTGCAACCTCCTATTGCTTAAAATCACATAAACAATACAAGCACTCTAGCGAGAAGCCCTTCAAATGCGATTTATGCGGTTACAAAGGAGCGACTGCACTCTGTTTGAAATCTCACAAGAAATACAAACATTACTCGGAGAAGAAATTCAAATGTGAGCAGTGTAATTACGAGGGGGCTACACCATATTGCTTGAAGTCTCATACGAGGTACAAACATTCGGGTGAGAAATGTTTCAAGTGCGATGAGTGTCCTTACGAGGGTACAACATCCTACTGTTTGAAATCACATAAACAGTACAAACATTCAAATGAGAAACCCTACAAGTGTGATATGTGTGAATACAAAGGTTCCAGTTCCGCTCTGTTAAATTCGCATAAACAATTCAAACATTCGGATGAGAAGCCGTTTCAGTGTCCCGTTTGTTCCTACAAGTGTGTCAGGGCCAGCAATCTGAAGAGTCACATGTACATTCATAGTGAAACGAAACCTTACAAGTGTTATGACTGTGATTATCAGTGCACGCAAGTTAGACTTTTGATGCAACATATCGAGAAGGACCACACTGGACGTCAACCATATAAATGTAACATATGCAAATGCAAGTGCGCTAGCCATAGACAGTTGAGATTTCATAAGCAATTTAAACACGTAGCTTAGGAAATATGTGCAATATATATTGGAACAAAAAATATATAAAGACTTTTATACGAATCCGTTCTGTAGTTGAACATTGTAAGTTCTCTTGTGGACTGAACTGTATATGCTGCTTACACAATAATGTTATATTTGCAAGTATTATTTATAAACAAATAAAAATTAGTATTTCGTTGACACTTGCACTTTTAAAATAACTGATTTGGTAGGATTTTGTAAGGGAATTGTTTACTCAGCTTTACCTACAATGCAAGAAAGCAAATCAATTATTTCTTTAAATTCTACGAAAATGATTGGAATTGGTTTGTTTTTTTGCAACGCACTCATCTTTTATGCATTTAAAAAGTTCCTGTTTTGTGATATTACGTGAAAAGAAAAGATATTTTAACTTAAAACAGCCTTATCACCAATGCCAAGCAAAGTTCTTTTAAATTAATCATCAATTTACACTTTCCAAGTTTTTTCATGCAGAGTTTCTTCCTCTCTTGTTTCATACTCTGCATTCAAGAACAGTATTTTCTTTATGTATTCATAAGAATTACATTGCAGTGCGTTCGTTTGCTTAAAAAAAATGTGTACCTTCATATATTCTAATTAAAATGTTTATTATTAAATTAAATTTAGATAATTTTTTAATGATTTTTGCGTTCATATACAGAAGCATCACAAAAGTAAGAAATATAGATTTTTTAAATAAAATATATTTTTGACTTTTTGAGTATGATGTTACTCTGCACGGTTTAACCCGACCTAACCCAACCCTGGCTGCATTGTTATGCTATTGTTGCTATCAATTACGCAATTCAAAATTCACATGTTACAGTATACACTATGAGCATAAATGATTGAGGACAAGTTGAATTTCCCGCCTTTCAATATTTTTCTTAAGTTGGTCAAATGTATAGGCGTGCACTGGGATGCAATGTGGATAACGAGATTATTACTCAATAAAATAGTCTGGTAATTAATTATGTATTAATTTGGTCATTTCAAATACCTAATTGCAATATGTATGCAATGTTGGCTCTGAAAAGGTCCGACACTGAACAAAAATTAATTAATTTTCAAGACGACCACACACAAGGAATAAAAATCACTAGATAGAGACGCGGGAAATTCAACTTGTCCTCAATCATTTATGCTCATACTGTATATATACAGTACAGTATATATGTACTACACAATATTACTTCAAATAAAAGTAGCACCACCATTTTCTTGTTGATTGTGTAGTAAAGAAGATTTTTAGAAATGTCAGAATCGATGAGCAAGTTCATAACGAACATACTTCGCAAATAGAAAAGGTTTTTAAAACGCAATTTGTGTTATTATCTGGGCGGCCCGTCGAATGAAAAGAACGCAGCAGTTTCTAGAAAGGGAATAAATTATAAAAGAAATCGAAATTTGCCGCCATTTCACTATTTTTATAGATGGTGATACTGCAAGGAGGCGGTAAATTCAAATTCAAAATTTTGTGTAGATCTACAAAGTATAAAAAAACTAGTTTTTTTAAACACCCTGTCTTAGACAAATGACACTATTTAGGATATTAAATGACACTTCAATTAGAAATTAATTCGCCATGTGTGGTCCACCACCTACAGTCTTAAAAATGTTGCTATAGCAGTGACAAATCGCTACAGTTGGCAATACTGGTCGTTAGCAAAAAATTGAACTTCGTTCACTTTATTTATTCTCTTCGCACAGGATTCCTTTAATAATAAATTTTAGAAAAACAATTTGAAAAGAATGACAAAAGTTCAAATTGTTTTTTTTTATTCATCGTTAATCAAATGAAATGCGCTGCAAAATCGATGCTCTTCTGTTTTTATTATTATTTAAGTTTTTTATTTCGTATATTTTGAAAGTCCTGTCATTCTAATCATTTTTATTTAATCATCAATCTATTAATCTGGGTCATAAAATCGCTTGGCCTTTGGTTTTATTATTTTTAAAATTTTTATTTTGTTTTCTTTGTTTTTTCATCAAATTGTTTTTCTAAAATCTATTATCGAAGGACTGTATTACCCTGTATAATCGATGTCTTTTTTTTATTATCATTATTATTTTTAATTTAATTATTTTTATTAATGGTTAATGTTTTGTTTTCTTTGTTTTGTCTGTCTTTTTAAATTATTCTTTTTTAAATTTTATTATTAATGACTGAATTGCGCTGTAAAATCGATTGTCTTTTGTTTTAATTATTATTTAAATTATATTATTTTATATATTTTTTAAAATCCTATTGTTTCTTCTATTTTCTAATCATTATTAATCTATTCATTTGTGTCATAAAATCGATTGCCTTTTGTTTTTATTATAATTATTTTACTTTTATTATTTTGCCTTCTTTGCTTTGTCATTCTTTTTAAATTGTTTTTTTTTTAAATTTATTATTAATGGGCTGAATTGCGCTGTAAAATTGTTGGTCTTTTGTTTTAATTATTATATAAATTCTATTATTTCGTATATTTTGAAAATCCTATCACTCCTTTTGTTTTCTAATCATTTTTATTTAATTATCAATATATTAATTTGGGTCGTAAAATCGATTGCCCTTTGGTTTTATTATTTATTTTGTTTTCTTTGTTTTGTCAGTTTTGTCATCCTTTTCAAATTGTTTTTCTAAAATCTATTATCAAAGGACTGTAATGCCCTGTAAAATCGATTGTCTTTTGTTTTTATTATCATTATTATTTTTAACTTTATTATTTATTTTTTTAATAGTCAATATTTTGTTTTCTTTGTTTTGTCTCTCTTTTTAAATTATTCTTTTTTAAAATTTATTATTAATTGACTGAATTGCGCTGTAAAATCGATTGTCTTTTGTTTTGATTATTATTTAAATTATATTATTTCATATTTTTTTTAAATCCTATTGTTTCTTTTATTTTCTAATCATTTTTAATCTATTAATTTGTGTCGTAAAATCGATTGTCTTTTGTTTTTATTATTATTATTTTAATTTTATTATTTATTTTTCTTTATTTCGTCATTCTTTTCAAATTGCCTTTTTTAAAATTTATTATTAATCGACTGACTTGCACTGTAAAATCGATCGTCTTTTGTTTCAATTATTATGTAAATATTATTACTTCCTATTTTTTGCTTTAAATCGCATTAATATCCGTCTTTTGTTTATTTTCTTTAACTAAATTTTTACGTAATAAATTATTTTTAAAATTGGCACTATTTCTCTACGTTTCACTATCGTTTGATAGCTTCGCCACGAGTGAAACTAAAATCATTTTATTTTCACTCCTGACGAAGCTATCAAATAAAATGATTTTATTTTCACTTTTGATGAAGCTATCAAACGATAGTGAAACCTAGAGAAATAGTGCCAATTTTAAGAGTCCGTTTAAAATAGTTTATTATACAATTTCACCAGACAAGAATCTACTTTAATGCTGAATTTTTACGTTCTTTTTTTAAATTTATTCCTGAATCTGTAGTAATAAATTCAGAGATTCTTTACAGCTCTTGAGGGATTTCTGCTTTTTACGTGTTGGCAGTATTATTTGACACAGCGATAACTGAAAAGTTTTTTTTTGTGAATGATCGTGATTATCATTTAGCTTTATGCAGTAAGATGCATTCTATTTGTCAACAAATTCAACTTTCAACATGTTGGGTCAGCAACTCATCAGCGGCTTACAATCATCTGTCGATCAATTTTTTTTGCTCGCAGCTGTACATTTTAATCGGAAATCATTTTATTATCGAGAAAGATAACAAGTCATATACATAATTTTAATAATAATCTTTTTAGTTTTAACGTACCTTGCATTTTGGTTCTTGATAATATCTCTGAAAACAAGGATTTATATTCACACTCCGTAGTAACACCCATTTTTGAAAATACCCTCCACCATTTTACAGGACGTCGACACAAACAAAAATCTAGAAAGTCCCTGACAGTTACTTTTCTTGCAAGTAAATTACAGTTTCTTGAGATGATTCAAACTAAAAGTACTCGTAAAACGCAAATTGGAATTTAATATAATATAGAAAAGTCGTTATAATAAGGAGAAAAATTGTTTTTAAATGCCGGTGATAACCTGCTCAGTAAAAGGGATTTTTGTGACGGAAAGTTACCGTACCTGCGTTATTGATAAATTGACAGTACATGAATTTTTACCAAGAATTTTTCTGAGTACAAAGGGAGTTCACACGTGTAGAGATATTCAAACAGTAGATGTTAGTAAATAATTTTATTTATGCGCTGACATTATTCCATCAGTAATTTTATTTCGTTAAGGTATGTCGTTAGTTAAGTAAAATTTTGAGGTTATGTTCTGCTGTCTCAAGATCAATTTTACAAGTGCTTTTAAGTTTATCTCGATTTTTTCATATTTAATTTTTAAATGTTATGGTCAAGAGCTGCTTAAGCTGTTCATTCTCTTAATTTTTCCTTTTTGTAGTAATACCGGAGTTATTTTTAAGTAGTTCTTGGCCAAATTATTTTACTACAATAATAAATTGCACTGCATGAAATACTTAATCATTTCCGGTTTGTATTATCTCTTATATACAAATTACAAGTTGCACAATTTCCTGAAATAAATTACTCAGCTGTGGTGAACGAAAATATGTTGAAACAATGTTTTGATATTGAAAGTTAATATCTTCAAAATCATAAACATTTCATTTTCAGATTAAAGATGATGTGTACACGTGGAAGAGGCAGAGGTCGCGGTAACAACCTCAAAGGAACTACACGGTTAACAGAAAAGAACGTGTCTTCATACCCCACTGACAATTCAAGTTGCAGTCCGGTTTCTGTTTCTAAGAAACAGGAAAATCACTGTAACGTCATCACCGTTAATCTATTTCTCGACCCAAATTCAGACGCTTGGTTTTCCCAATTCAAAAATATGTGGAACATGTGTAAGACATATTCATTTATTAGTCATATCGTTTTCAATTAACTGCACTGGTGTGCACTCAAAATATGATGCAATTCGTGCAGGTGAATTGGAAACACTATTAGTATTTGTTAAATTGTGGTTTTAGTGAAGAAAAGTCCATGCGTAACAAACATGTTGCACCAACATTTCGAGTCGGTTGAGAACCCTTACGAACAGGCTTTACTCTTAATGTACAACTGTTTGGATTTTAAATATGCAAAGTCAAAATCGCTGACTTACATGATAATGGAGGAATTTAAAGTGTGGAGTTCGGTATCGAGAAATAAAATTGTTCACCTACTTACTCAACCCATAAAAATTTCTGCCTTCAATATAGTGCGACAGCAAAGTTTCCTTGGCCTGATGAAACTTGTTGCGGATATCTACGAGATGGCAGTAGACTGTGATATATTTTTAGATATAATTAAGCACATGATTCAAGAGAAGCAGTACAAAGAAGTATATAGATCTTAGGTCTTTATGCGGTGGTGATATTTTTCTTTTGCAGGCTTGCCAGAGTACAACACTTTTAGGATTACATGCCAAGTTTGGCATAGAGGAATTTCTAGTTCCCCTAGTCTTACAGGATAAATTATTTTGCCTGGAAGAATTTCTGGCAGAGTCTCCGCAACATCAAGTCGAATTAGTAGGGTTTTTAGATAACATCCTCGGGCAGTCTAATAGTGTGCGTACCGCATTGGAACCTTTAATTGTGTATGCATCACTCGCCTGATGTTTATAATAGCCATTTGCATTGATGAGTTTGCAGGAAATGGGATATTACCGGAGTTAAGTGGGAAAAATTGCATTACAAGCCGTGGAGGAAATTAATAACGCGTTTGGTGAAAATGTTCAACTTATCTTTACTTGCTACGCCCAATTTGAATCGAAAGAGAAATGAAGGGGCGTTGCAATTTCTTTTAAATAAAAGATTCGTGGAAAATAGTTTTGGTACAATTCAATTTAACAGTTATACTGTGACTTTAATTTTTTTCTGTAGGTGATGAAAGTTGGCGTGAAATGGTTCAAGAGGCGGTGCGTGATGATGAGGCGCTTCAAAAGGAACTCGTCACGCAAGTCAGCCTCTACGGAGATAACGCAGAGGCATTAAGATGGGCAAAGTTTTATAACATTCCTCGTGAGCACTGGCCATTCAATGTCCGACTGCAACATGATAACCCTACTCAGGAAAGGTCTGTGTTAAATTTTATGTAAATCGTTCCTTACAGCATCCGCATTAAATTTTAGCCAACAGCAAGTAAATGTCTTCGCACTAGCGGACGAAGTTAAGAAGACGCCAGAAAATTACGAGACCAATCAGTATCACAAATTAGAATTATCTAGCAACTGTATTTATTTAGTTGATAGTACCGTGGCGTTTGAATCATTTTTAGACAACATGTTACATGTAAGAATAACAGTGCTTAATCCGGCATAACATAAATCGATTAATATTTTTAGAACGTGTCGATCGTTGGTGTCGATTGCGAATGGAAACCCAGCTTTGGGGTGCATAAAAATGAACTGGCACTTATTCAGGTTGCCACCAGAGAGAGTGTTTACATCCTGGACATTATAAAACTTGGAAATATAACTCCGCATTTGTGGCAAGAATTTGAGAAGTTCTTATTAAATAACTCCAATATTTTAAAATTAGGTAATTTAAGTTTATTTTTGTAATAAAAAGAAGCGTACAAACTTATTCATTGTTTTAGGTTTTGGTTTAACAAGTGACGTCTCTATGATTAAGGATTCCTTACCAATTTCGTTCAGCCAAAAAGCAGGTGTTTTGGATTTATTGCAGCTGTGGAAGCAAATTGAAAAAAATTCAAACGTAAAATTGCCTTATGAAGGTACGAGCCGAACTTCTTTTTGGTTTTAGTAGAATTTAGTAAACAAATTTTATTTCTAGTACAAAGTGGGGGTCCCAGTCTCAGTTCATTAGTTCAGCAGTGCTTGGGTCTTCCCCTGGACAAATCCGATCAGTTTTCCAATTGGGAGAAAAGACCACTGAGGCAGAGTCAACTGGAATATGCTGCTTTGGACGCATATTGCTTGATACAGGCGTATGATGTTTTAAAGAAGTCCTGCGAGGCTGCCAATTTTCCTTTTGAAGAAACCTGCTATAATCTTATGACATCATGCAAGGCACATAAAAAGAAATCGAAAAAGAAACCAAACAAATCAGTAAGTAGCAGCTAAACACTTAAAGCATCCCTTTAATTGTTTATTTTGTTAATAGAAACACCACACAAAAGATAATTCTTGCCAAGAAATTCCCCAACCACCGAGTCCACATACAGAAGCGATAGTTGCCGATCAAATTCGATTGGTTTGTGATTCGATGTTGCAAGGATTAGGCAAATCCTTAAGAAGGTGTGGAATCGACACTGCTATTTTAGAAAACAACGATGACCACCAGGAGTGTGTGCGTTACTATCAAGATGAGCACAGATATATCCTGACTAGAGGACAAGCATTTAATAGAGTAAGTTCAGTTGCATAGAAATTATTTGTACTTGTGCAATATAATTTCAGTTAATGGGTTATGTTCCGCACGGCCATTGCTTAAAAGTCAAATCGGATGATTGTGACGAACAGTTAAAGCAAGTCCTAGACTACTATAACATAATCGTCACCAAAAACCATGTGTTCAGCAGGTGTTTGGTGAGAGAAAAACTTTTTACCTTTACGAATGCATAACGTTAACACAATTCTGTTCCAGACATGTAACAGTAACAGTTTCATAAAAGTCTCAAAATCAACGATGTACACGTTAACAGACGCCACAAAAAATAAAGGTCAACATTTGAATTACATAGAAGATGATTTGATAAACGAAGCCAGTGGTTTCTCTACTGATGAAGACTGTGATGACGCTCCTGGAATTCCAATTTCATACGCAAGAAAATGGGAATTGCGTAAGCTACAATGTGCATTAGTTAAGTTTATGTTCAACTTACTTATTTTAGGTACAGAAGAACAAGTTGATATAGACTTGTGTTTGACTCGTTATGGCACTAAAATTCAAGTGGATAGTGTTCCTGCTGGTATCCTAGATACATATAATTTATTCTATGTATGTGAGGCATGTGGAAAAGTATACTGGGATGGAAGTCATTTCGAGAAAGTACTTGCTAATCGATTACAAGATATCGTTATATAAACAAGGAGGTGTGTCCAGTTTCATATTTCTTACATTTTTAGAAGTTATTAACCGTGTACTAGGAAAGCAGAACTGTGGTTAAAAAAACTTAGCAGTTTCGTTTTCTATCCGAACTGTTAATTGTGTGAGGTCTTTCAATATTATTCGTTTGTTATATTTTATTTAATTTTAGCTGTAAAAGTAATTTAGAATATTGGGAAACATTTTAATAATTCTTTTTTCTTAAGTATTAGAATATATTCGTTGTTTCAGTACATACTTAATTTATTTAAATGAAAAAGTAAATATTTTTTGCTTTTAATTTTAATATCTAATGTACCTAAAATAACAGGCAGAAATTTTATTTATGGATGTTATTAATACACTACGTTTTCTCCAAATAGTGTGTGTATCAGTAAGTGTGACATTATACCACATGACAATAAAGGAAAACTATGTATTTACTGTGTGTGTTTAAACTCAGAATATTTAAAATTTATTTGAAAAAGAAAACAAGAACACTATTTATGTATATTATATATTTTTTTTGTTTAACGATTGGCATATCTACTAGCAGTATTAGAACAGAAAGAGAATAGTTATTGATTGAAAAGTTGAGTACGTTTATAATAATAACGATATAACAAAACTCATTTGAATACAGAAATGTTGCTTAGCCGGATATCACATCGAACGATTATTCTTGGCCTAATCGCGATTTTTATTTTTGAAACTGTATTCAAATTTGTTTCACAATATACTGCAACATCTAATAAAAAAGTTTCAGATAAAATATTAACACACTTAAGTACGACTTGAGAATTTCAGAATATAAATCAGTATATCTTTAAATGTCATCATTGTTTTAACTAGGTCTGTAAAGTTTTCAAAATGTGGGTTTGGTCAGTGCACTGATATGTTGTTTTATTGAAGTAGAATTTTTCTCAACATTTCAGTAACATATCCAACTACTACTATGCTTGTTGACTAGATTATATAATAATTAATTATAAAAGTAATAGCTACTTAATACCATTAAGGAGTTTTGTGTAGATTAAAAATGAAAAGCTGCCCAAAATAAATACATTATTATTATTCATTTCTTTTAGATTACTTTTTATTGTCGATAGGAATGTGAACGCAATTTTAATAATTCAAAAATGAACTAAAACACTTTAAAATTTATAGTAGAAGGATATGTTGCGTGGTTGTACAATGAAGAAGCATATGTATGAAACGACAATAATTCATTATAGTAAAGATTGATGTAAGATACAGTGATTCACAATGGAAGTAAAAATTTGCAAAGGTCTGCCGCCTAAAATACAGACATCTGTGCAACAATGGTATTTTCTTTTCTATCATATAATACAATATCATTAAACATCAAAAACTTTTACAGCTATATTTAAAAATATTTCACTACGAGAAGGCTCATTTATCTTTCATTTTATTATTATTATTATTATTATTATTATTATTTTTTTTTTTAGAAACACTCGGAGTGTATTTTATAAATTACAATTATAATAATTATTAATAGATTGTCTGAAGGTAGATACATATAGTAAATATCATTTAAGAATATGAAATGATTAATATAAGTCTTTTGCTCAAGTTTGCCTATGTGTAAGTAGCGTTATCAGTAACTATCAAGTGAATACGTTTCACTCGATTCAAAATTTTACTAATCTCAGTTTACAGTTTTTTTTTCTAGACAATTCCAAAGTTTTTCTGAACAGAAGATGAATCCAAAATATTGAATTTTTCAATTAACAATTTTAAAAAGTATATGCTTATGTTGAATTCTTGGCTTCCGGTTGGAACCGCGTGTCTCGGATTTCTTCACTGCCGACGTTTCGTTCTTCGTTGCAGAAGAACTTCCTCAGGGCTGCTGCTGGTGGTGATGCTGCTACTGCTGCTGCTGTTGGTCTTGCTGCTGCTTCGCCCTGAGGAAGTTCTTCTGCAACGAAGAACGAAACGTCGGCAGTGAAGAAATTCGAGACACGCGGTTCCAACCGGAAGCCAAGAATTCAACAATGGACGACGGCCGCGGAAGCCTTCAAGTTAAATTATATGCTTATATCATTACACGTGCTTCTACAGACTTAAATCGAATTGATTCGGGATACTTTGGATTCATCAAAGAATAATTAATGTTCTATTCTACAGTAAAGATATTACGGCTGCGTAAAACTGCAGCAAGACATACGATATGTAGAAACATACACTTTTCTACATGCAATAATACTTTTGTAAAATTTATAATACATATAAGGTATGAATCATTTAATAAATATATGTACGAGTAATAAATACTTAATTAAACTTAGGATAGCTTTAAACGTGTTGTACAAATTCCGGATTGAGGAAAGAAAAGCCCATGAACTCTGTCTGATCGAGGTTCATCATGAAGAGTTTGTCGGTCGGGGTGAGATCAGTTTTCTCGGAAGTAAATTGTTTGTCAAAGTTGCTCACATCCTTCCTATGTTTCTATAAGAATGAAAGTTATTTATTTTAGTTTCCAGTAATAGTGAGTGACTTACTATTTTTGGCTTAAACGGTGGTTGAATTTCCCTGTTCTCGATTTTATCCCAATCGATTCGCCTGAAAAAGCTGTGCCCCCTAACATCCTCTTCCCCATGTGAACTACATCCAAGCCTTTTATTTGGATTTTTAGTTAGCAACTGGAAAAAAAACTCACTACTCTGTTTACTACATCAAAAGAAGTACACGTACGTACCCCTTTGCAAACATCCTTGGCTTCCTTTGATAAACTTTTTGGATAGCTAACGTTATGGTCTGTTATTGCAGCAAATAATTCCTCTTCATCTTCACCATCAAATGGAGGCTGCCCGACTAGCATTTCATACAGTAGCACCCCATAAGCCCACCAATCCACTGACTTTCCATATGGCTGATATAAAATGATCTAACAAAAACAAAATCATGAAACAGTCATAAATGATTTGGTGTTTTTTGTATACTTCTGGTGCTATGTAATCCGGTGTGCCACAAAAGGTTTTTGTCGTCTTGTCTCCGGTTATTCCTTCCTTGCACATCCCGAAGTCTGCGATCTTAATGTGCCCGTCTTGATCCAACAAGACATTGTCAAGCTTTAAATCCCTATACACAATCCCTCGACTGTGAAGGTAGAATAAACCTATCGCTATTTCAGCTGCGTAAAATCTAAAATGCACTTTTGAAAGAATGGATTGGCAGCAGAAGTAAACATTCTTACACTGCAACCGGCTCCTTAAATTTCCCACACTGTTGAATTTGGAACATCAAGTCACCACCATTAACGTACTCCATCACAAAGTATAATCTATCCTGAATTATTTCGTATTTATTATGATTATTAAAAACGATTGCGTGCTTACCATGGTTTGGAAGCAGGAGTGCAACTGCACCAAGAACGGTGGCTTACAAGAGAGAGCCAGAACTCGCTTTTCAACCATGGTGCATTCAACATCGTCATCTTGTATGATTATGTCTTTTTTTAATATCTTTATTGCGTACAGTTCATCAGTGCCTTTTCGTTCAGCCAACATTACCTAATAAATAATAAAATATGAAATTGCTAAATACGTTGCACGTCTTTTACCTTTCCGAACGATCCTTTCCCAAGGACCATCAAAAAATTAAAATCAGTAGCCCTAATGACATCCTTTCTTCCCATATTATGAGGAACGTCTTTATCGGATATTATGGAAGGCTTTTTAGTGATTGAGGTTTTCTGAAAGCAACGCGAGTTTATATGAGGCCCCTCCAAGATTGGAAAAAACTTACTCGCATTTGAGTTTTGATCTGGGCAAGATCGACTCCTTCTTCTGGAACGGGAACGTTGTAAAACTCGCCCTCTTCTTGAGTCAGCAGTTTAAACCAGCCGTCGGCGGATGCTTTCAGGATTTCCGAGATTCCGAAGGACAAGGAACCCATGAAATCATTGCGGGAAGTTCTGTCCCAATCCCATACTTCGATTAGTAATCGTCTGTCTTTATCTTCCGGTTTTAAATCACTGTGCACAAAAGGAAAAAAATAACTGCCAAAAAATATTTAAGTACTCTAACATGGAATGGTTACTTGGAATGTGTTACTTTGAGTATTCGAACAAGATTGTTTGGGTTGTAATTTATTTTGCTTTGTGAAATAATCAAAAGAGATTGAAATTGTAAGAAAGATTTTTTTTTATTTGTACATCTGCTTTTCTAATTTCGTCACTTCACCATTACTAGCAAAAGTATAGATGTATCATTACAGGAAGCGCCAGGAATAATAAAAGCAAGCGGTAGATTTCATTAAGTGGAATCCATAAACATTGCACGTCTCAGGAAATTTTGAAATAAATTGTTGAGAGATGTAGCCCAGGTTTGTAACACAAAATTAATTATGAAATATTTTTCCAGTAATTTCTGCTACTGTAAATCATTTGCTAAAACAATAAGCAAATAAATGCTATGCTCACTTAATACAGATCTGTCTTATATTTTTGGAGTCAAATGTGGTTTTAATTTAATTAATTATTAAAATACATTTCTTAGTACTTACAGAACTAGTGTTTCATTCCACACTGGGTTAAGACAAGACCGAATGGTTTTCGTTTTCTTCTTGACATTGTCAGAGTCAGGAATTAATTTGAGCTTAACGTACGGATCGCTGAGACCATTCGGATCCATTGGAATCAAATTTCGACCTTGACATACTGAAATGTAAAATGTATTTGTCAAAAAATGCCGTGTATATTATTTCATGCTAAAAATTTTATCTGCGTTGCTGAAGTTGATGATGTTGAATGATGGCTCGATTAAACATTCATTCCTTACCTAAACATCAATCTTAAATTAGGAATATTTTTAGTGTTATGAAAAATAAATGGATTGATTAATTAAAATTCATTGTAAATTATATATTTTAAATGACGATCGTTTTATTAAAAAAGAAAAAAATATATAATTTAAGAATCTGAAACGTAATTGCATGTAAAACAACAAAGTATACTTTAACGATTGCCTCTTGAGTAGCAAATGACTATCGCCTTTTGAATGCCAAATGATCTTTCTATTACAAAAAAGGATGAAAAAAGAATTAAAAAAAAGATAATTGAATTATCTATGATGTAGAAGCATGAATTTCATAACCAAATTAATGAATGAAAGTTCAGAAAGAATACAAAAAAATAAAATTTCAAATTCTACGATAAATTCAAATAAAAATGCGAAAACAAAAGAAGAAAGTTTTGAAAATGTTAGGACCGTCTTTTGTTTGTCATGTAAACGTTAAAAATATCGAAAAACATTGACATAATCGACAGACTTTTTTGTTTTGTTTTGGTGGGTCTGATACTTCAAAACTTGTATTTTAAGAAAGACAAAGAACACAAAAGATAATCCCGAAAATTACGACAAAAAATAATAACCAATTCAAAATTTGAAATTCTACGTCAAATTTAAACAAGGACAAAAATGTAAGTGCGCAAAATAAAAAGATGAAGTTTTAAAAATGAAAGAATCGCCTTTTGTTCTTTTCATGAAAACGTTAATGTTTTTGTTTTTCATGAAAACATTAATTGTTTTTCAAACTAAGACTAGAATTTCAAACAAGCGATCGAAAAACATTAAAAACGATTAAAAGAAAAAACATAGATTAAAAAAAAATATCGAAAATCAATTCAAACAACACAAAACCGATAAAACTATTTTTTTGCACAAACATTTTTAATATTTCAAATTTAATAAAACAAGGAGAAACAAGATTCTAATTTAAATGAAACAGTTAACGTTTAGAACAAAAAAACATTTTATGTCAAACACGACATAATCAACACTCTTGTTTTTCAAACTAAAGTAACATTTCGAATAAGAAGAGAACCGAAATAAGGAAAAACAAAACGCTAAATTCGATTGTTTAAAGCTAAAATTTAAGAACAAAATTTGAATATTTCATGTCGTCAAACACGGCATAATCGAAAGTCTTTTGTTTTCCAAACTATTAAGAAGAAAACGAACGAAAACCGAAACAAGAAAAAAAAACAAAATACTAAATTCAACTGTCTTAAAGCTGAAATTTAAAACAAAACAAAAAAAAACAAGTCATAATCGGTAGTCTTTTGTTTTCCAAACTAAATTTCAAATAAGGAAAGAACAAACTTTTGACGATCTTGAAAACCGAAACAAGGAAAAACAAAACACTAAATAAAATTGATAAAACTAAAATTTCAAACAAAAGAAAAAACGAACTTTCACGTTAAACGCGACATAATCGATAGTCTTTCGTTTTCCAAAGTTTCAATAAGAGAAATTTTTTTTACGATTTCGAAAACACTCAATTCAACAGATTTTAAAGCTAAAATTTAAAACAAAAACAAAAAAAAACAATTTAAATATTTCACGTCAAACGACATCATAATCGATAGTCTTTTGTTTTCCACGCTAAAGTAAACATTTCAAATAAAAAGAGAACGCCAAAAACCGTAACAAAGAAAAACAAAACACTAAAATCAATTGTTTTTAAAGCTAAAATTTAAAATAAAAAAATAGCATTTCGTGCCAAACAGGACATGATAGTGTTTTGTTTTTCAAATTTAAATTGAAATTTCAAATTAGAAGAAAAGAACAAACTTTTCATGCTTCGAAAACCAAAACAAGGAAAGACAAAACAGCAAATTCGATTGTTTACAGCTAAAATTTAAAACAAAAAAAAACGAACATTTCATGTCAAACACGACATAATCGATAGTCTTTTGTTTTCCAAACTAAGTTTAATAAGAATAGAACAAACTTTTTACAATTTCGAAACCGAAACCAGGGAAAATCAAGCCAAAATTGAAAACAAGAAAAGAAAACAAAAATCGAACGTTTCATGCCAAACACGACGTAATCGATAGACTTTTGTTTTCCAAACTAAAATTTTTTTACAATCTGAAAATACTAAATTCAATTGTTTTAAGCTAAAATTTGGAACAAAACAAAAGTTGAACATTTCATCCAAACACGATCGAATCCACAGTTTCTTGTTTTTCGAAACTAAAGCAAAAACTAAGAAGGGAACGAGAAGCGAATGTTTCGTATCTTTTGTTTTTCAAGAAAACGTCAAATCCACAAAACAGTCATTATAAGTATGTAATAATAGGTAATAATAAAAAAAAACTATATTTCTGTTGTTAATAAACATGTAAATGAAATTGTAAATATTTGAAAACTAATGAGAAGTAGGTATATTTAGAAATGCGTTGCAAGTTGGTTTTGATTGCAATGGATTCCTCGAACATCCAGCTGTTTCGGCGCTATTTGGGGCCTCGTCAGTAGAAAAATAGCTCGAGAACTTCACTACAATCTCGTCTTAATCTCCGAATCGAGCACATTAGTAATCAAAGTACTTTGTTATGGGAAAATAATCTTTGAAAAACCATATTACCTTGAACCGTTAGTTTACTTCCTACGCAAGAGATCTTCAGCTGAATACGTCCCCTGCGTTCAGTATGGTCACATCCACAAAGGTTGGGCACACTTTCTTCGCACCGTTTGTGCACGTTCATGTCGCATGCTACACAAATCAATCATTTCTTCACAAATTCTAAATCAAGCCGGCAAGAACTTGCTACAAAGCAGAGGTGTACTTAGGCATGCTAATTCTACTATACTCGGTGTTTCGGTAAAATTTGGAGAACACGACGTTGACGAGGGTTTCTCGCCAACGTATAGAATAATATCATCACATGCAGACATGTCGTAAAGACGAGGGAAGCATAAGCCTAATATAAGGAAATACTTTACACAAAAAGCTGTAATTTTATTTATATATATTTTTTTGAGAGTATAATAGTGCGAGAAACTAAGTCGAAAGTTCGCTGCAGTTAAATGTTGGTTTTAAGTTTTAAGTAAAAAAGATAAATTTAATTTTTGTATTAATTCGTTTAAGTAATAACTAGGGACATAGTGAACAACAACCTTTTGAATACAACATAATGTATTAATATAGACTCAACTTACAAATGCAATATGTATAACTTTTGCAATACATTATATAATGTAATTATAGAACTAAAATTGAATGATCACATTATATTCATTGTGTTTGGAGTTATTGACTTGCGTTTTATTTTTTTCTAATCATACATTTTGCAAGAAGTTGAGTCTCACCATCTTTTTTTTTGTTATTACAAAAATAACTGAGAGTATCGCCTAGGACAGAAAAAAAAATAGAAGAGGGGACCCTGCCACGTGATTTATTCGAAAACAACAGTCGATTTACGCAAATTCCTTTAAATCAGGCGACGCTCTCACATTCTAAAAATGATTGTCATCAATATGTCGCATAACTGATAAATTAGTACCTGTGCCATTTTCCCACTACAGCAGTCTATGCCGGAACTAGAACCTGCCTCCCAAGTAGACCGTCGAAGGCAAACATTTTGAGCGCTTCCACTTGATAAATGAATTCTCACCAAGAAAAAAAACATGCAGGTGAGATAAAGTTTGCCGGCGCACCGGACATCTGGAATGTTTTAATTATAGAAATGTATCAGGACTATGTAAATCCCCCCTTCCATTTTAAGGTTTTAGTAGTGGATCAAATTTGGCGCAGGAAATCACTTCATATCGACCGTTTTACTACAATATGTTTTGTTTTGTATTATTAAAGCATTCATCTTTTTAGTTTGATTTTCGAACGAGTTAATAGCTTTTCGTTTCGTTTGTAGTGCCGGCGACTGTACAGGGTGGGCATTTTTAATAGAAAACACCTGTTTTTAGAAGAATTAGACAAAAACTGACCACGGCTACTGGACCTCGATTTTCAAGACAAAATGAATGGTGAAGGTCGCAATGTGATGTCTTATCCCACTTAGGAGTTACAGCGTGTTTCTCAAAATTCTGCGATTTCTACAAACCTTCATAACTTTTTGTTTATGAAAATTTTTGATTTCTGTAAGAACTTCTTTAAGGCACTTTTTCATGCAGACTTCATTGCTCCAAATTAACACAGAACTCACCGATCCTGCAGTAACAGTGAAACTTTTTGCTGGTTATTTTTCCAGTATTACTGCAACCAAGCGGAATGAACATTTCTGCGAGAACATCTCCAAGAAATGTACCACAAGTGAAATAAAGTACAAAACCTTCTTCTATTCAACAGTCGCAAAGGAAATTCAAGCAGTAATAGTTTCATTAAAAAATAAAAACAATTATGGCCCGGACGAAATTCCCTCAAAAGTAATGAAGTATGTAAGCCCGCTAATTTCAGAACCATTGAGATACTGAAATTAGCTGAAGATATCCCTGTATATAAAAAAGAAGATCCACAAGAAATGCAGAGTTATCGGCCAATAAGCATGCTAAGCATCTTCTCCAAAATAATTAAAAAGATAGTATACAACAGAGTCATGAATTTCTTAGACAAATATTGGAAAATTTTCAATACGGCTTTCGTACTACTAGATCTACGGAATCGGCTTCCGTGAACTTCATCAATTTTATAAATGGAGAAATTGATAAAAAATATGTGACTGGACTGTTCTTCGATATGTCCTGGGCTTTCGATAGTGTAGATCCTGGATTTGTGAAAGATAAACTGTTCAGCTTAGGAATTCGTAAAGACAAAAACACAAATACTTTAAAATAAAGTTAGAGTTAAGGATTGGCCTCTGTGATCAGCCAGGTGTGTTGATCACTTGACATGTGAAAAATTCAGATGGAAAATTTGATACTATGTAATCAATTCCAATATTTGAGATATAAGCAAGAACTTTGATTTTTTATATGAAACATCCTATACGTTTTTCCATTTTTGAAAGGAGCATAAAATTTTATTTACAAAAATATAAAATAGGAGCCGAAGTCAGTTTTTGTCTAAGTCTTCTAAAAATAGGGGTTTCCTATTAAAAGTATTGAATTGGTATGGATTTCTTCAATAGCTTTTTAATTGGTTTGAAGGCTTCCGCGCCCGTTGTCCATCACAATCTTGGTTTCCGGGTTGGGAACCGCGTCAATTCTTCGTCTTGCCGACGTTTGGATGTGAGGCAGCATTCGGTGAGTTGGGCTAGATCTTCTGGTATGTTGTGTTGGGTGAGTAATTGAATAATCCCCCAAAAATCTGAGAACAGGATGATATGATCACACACGCTTTTCTGCCATACATCCACAGTGTCACAGATCGTATCGGCAAAATCCTTAGGCAGCATAAGATCAAACCTATCTTCACATCCATAAACAAAATCTCGGACTGCCTGCCTTCTGCCAAAGACCGTATTCCGTTAGAAGCCCAAGGAGTCTACCGCATCCCCTGTTCTTGTGGACACGTGTATATCGGTGAAACTAAGCGATCGGTAAAAACTCGTGTCAAGGAGCACGAGCGTTGCACTAGATTGCGACAGATAACCGGCTCCGCGTTAGCTGAACACAACTTAGAAACCGAACATCAAATACTTTTTCCTGACACCAAACTTCTAGTCTGCTCCTCACACTTTTTGAAGCGTAAAATACACGAAGCCATACAAATCCGTCATGTGAGTCTGACCATTCTGGTGACCAACCAATGCACCATACTTGGTTTTAAACCTTACGTACTATCACAGGCTCGTCTGGCCACCGCGAAAGTGGTCATCGACCGCCTGATTATCTTGTCTAAGTGTTGGTTCCAGGTAAGTTTGGAGTCAAAAATCACTCCAAGGTACTTTACCTTCCCCAATAAGGCTATCTCATTTGCACGAAGAGGCAGCGGACCTAAACCCTCTAGGTTTCGCCTTCGAGTGAATGGCACAATGGTGGTTTTTTGAGGACTCGGCCTACCTTGTTACTACATTCAACTCAATATTGTTGTTGACCATTGTTCCCGCGAGATGACTATCTAGGTCCAGCCTGTAGGCCTCCCAGTTAGTCTTACGCGGATTACGGTATGTTTGTTTCACATGGTTTAACCCAGTGATATCGAAACAGATGTATCTGTGATCTGAGCAGCTCTCCTCATCAGATACACATCAGTTACTTATAAAGGAAGTACTTATTGTTAAATCTATGACTCCCTGTCTTTGTGCTGTTACAAAGGTAGGTTTATTGCCTATATTCATTATGTTCAAGTTGATTGCCATAGTGAACTGTAGCATTGGTGTCCCGGCTTCCCCAGGCAATGTTGTGAGCGTTTGCGTCACAGCCGATGATTAGTTGGGATCCACCTGCTCCACAGCTTCTTACCAGCTCGCTCACTTCCTCTGATGGTGGTTGCTCTGGTTGGTCGTAAGGTAAATAGGCTGATTCGAGAACAATCTCCTTCAATCCTTCTCCCTTCGACGCCACTGCCACCAAGTCGTTCGCACAGAAGTTTTTTAGTGGCAGTGCTTTTATTGTTTTCTTAAACACTTGTCAAAAGTTCTGATGTATATCAACTCCCCTCCGACTATCCCAAGGCCTAACACCTTCCCCTTGCAAACCCAAGGTTCCTGAATCAGAGCGGTATCGCGCCCCTCCATTAATTTATAGAGAGTTGCCGAAGCTGCTCTACTGTGGTGGAGGTTCACTTGGACCACCCTCATCCTGAGAGTTCTTAGGATTGCAGTCCGAATTTTACTACCCCTGCAATCAACTCCTCTGACTGAGGTTCCTTAGAGACAAGTCTTGCAGGCAAACCCACATTCTGACTCCGAGTTGCCTCATCAGGATGTTATTGTCTTTCCCTAGGGGATTCACTTCCAAATTTTTACTCGCTTTCTTCATATTGTTCCCATGAGTAGGGTCATCATCGTCAGGAGCCCCCCCCCCCGCTGGCGAGAAAGGCGCTTATATAACGGGTGCGCCTGGTTCCCCGTGGTTAAAATTACATTTTGAAGGATTTTGTTTGTATTGTGGTAATTAGTTAATTTATGTTTTCAGATTACTTATAAAAGCTATTATTTCGTTTAAATTTAATATACAATTATGATAGTGCCCTTTCCTTTTTGTTTATTTTCTTGAAATATGGTTCTTAGAAGTTATAACTGTGAGTGCAGATATCTCTAAAACCAAAAGCCTTAGACCAATACATTGGTACATATGTTAGAAATAGAAATTGACGAGCTATTCAAATGTGTCAAAATATGCAGGCCGTCCCATTTATTTATTTTTTTTGGGGGGGAAAGCTTAACTTAACTCATTTATGGAACATGCAGTGTATGTGAAAATAATATACTAATGTAGAACTCATTATAGTCGACAACTTTTATACTAGAGACTTTCTTTTATAATCAATAGTTAAGGAGCTACTGAAAAAATCCATACCAATGATGCACCCTGTATGTTGTATTAGCGTTTGCCATTTAACATTTAATACTATTCAACTCTGCCCATTGACGCATTCAATTAATAGAAATCATTAACTCAATTCTCGAGTTACTAACAATTTGTTTTCCAATTTACGTCTAACTATAGCTGAAGGACTAACGGAATATGCGCGCATAAAACGGTCAATAAGAAGTATACTGATTCGTACACTTATGTATATATTATATGAATTAGTAAATTCCAAATTATAATTTATATAGTAGTTATGTTTCTGTTTTATCATGTACGGTTTTATTGGACTAGGGTAGAGACGAATGTCAACAGAATTGGAGACAAATTTTAGACGAACAGTAAGTATGTAGAAAGCGTTTTGTAAACAGAACACAGAACGTATCCAAAAAAGTAACACGCTGCATGGAATTTTAAAAACTTGAAACTAATTATTAATGCAACAGTATACAGAGTGAAATTAATAATAGTCGTAAAAATAAAACAATGTTACTTATTTAATTAATAAATTAGAATAAATTAAAAAAATTTTAAAACATTTTCGCTTTGATATTAAAAACTTCAAGAGTTTTCACTATTATTACGTTATAAAGAGTGTTAAATTGAAAATACATCAAGTTAGTTTTTTTGAAAAAAGAGAATGGGAATGACTTTCTAAACGGGTTGACGTTTTGACGTTGACATGACATAACCTGACCTCTCATAACTTAAAATGACATGTCACGTTAGTTAATTCAAACAGTGTTGCCAACCCATTGACAACGATTTCCCCCATCCGAGGTTTAAAAACCCCCCAAGCGAAAGACAATTTCCCGTAAAATTTATTTTTATTTACAAATCTGAAAGTGTATCTATTACATTTACTTTTTCATTTTTTCAAACGTTTTTAAAGCCGTACAGTAGCGGACAATAAAATCCATATCGCTCGTATTTTGACAAATTTGACAAATAGAGGTTATATTTCTGTCAAAATTTGCATTAAACGTCAGAAGTACTAGTGACATTTTTTATTGGTATATGTTTTACACGTTAGAGCGAGGTTTACATTGTACAAATGATGTGCCCGGATCTTATTGTCTCCCACTGTATATCGAAAAAATTAAATTCAGTTAACGTATTACTGTAACAATCTATGTACAGTGTTGCCAACTTAAGGGATAAATCCTTCTTTAAGTTTCTTTCAAATTATTAGGGATTGAGAGACTCTCTTTCTAGAAAGAGATTTACAAATTTTATTTCGTAGAAGAAGCTGGAAGCCGACAGCCCTTAGACACTTCAAAGTTGTTCTTTTGTGTAGGTTTTTTTTTAAAATTTATTAATTTACTGAAATGTGCTGTAATATCGATTGTCTTTTGTTTTTGTTATTACCTAAATTCTATTACTTCGTATATTTTAAAAATTCTATTACATATTTCTCATCGTTGTTTTCATTAAAAAATTATTAATCTGTTAAATCGCATCGTAAAATTGATTGTCTTTTGTTTTTCTTATTTTATTTATTATTAATTTTTTGAATTTTGAATACTTTGTTTTCTTTGTTTTGTCGTTATTTTCAAGTCGATTATCTTTTGTTTTTATCATTATTACTTAATTTCGTATTTTAAAAAGTATTCTATTATTTCGTATTTTAAAAAATTCTATTCTATTCTTCTGATTTTTCATCGTTCTTTTCATTAAAGAAAATTAATTAAATTGTGTCGTAAAATCGATTGCCTCTTGTTTTTCTTATTTTAAATTTTTTTGAATTTCTAATATTTCTAATATTTGAATAAGGTCCGTCCCAGTATCAAGTACAAACTATCCATGAATTCATATCTGTATCTTTTGAAGTTAATAAGTGGCGCGTTAAAAAAATACCTGAAAAATTCCCTAAACTGCGTGTTCAACACTTAAAATTTCTAAAGTTAGGGGAAGCCCCTTATGTTGGCAACACAACACTTACATTAATTTTGTTTAGTATAACTAGGAATTACAGTTTTCTTTCACTTAGTGATGAAAATTAGCTTTTAGATGAAAGAAAATCGAAACCAGTCAAAAAATTATTTTTTGTCAAGTACTTCAACTTTAAAATTGTTTTATTCTTGAGTAATTTTGAGCAGCGATGTTTACTTGGATGCGATCTGTATATAATGTAGGTGCTAGGTTAGCAATAAAATATGTATAAGTATTTCTAACGTTACTCGTGCACAAAATATTATCAACTAGCAGAGAAGGTAGAAAGCCATGCCGACTGTGTATACTTTCGCGCATAAATGTTACTGGCAATCATAGTAATTAAAAATATGCACGAAATAATTTTTAGTTACCAGTGATCCCAAATAAAATGATCCAATCGCAAAATATTTCATCGAAACGAGGAAGAATTTACAAAAAAAAATGCAAAATCAATTATTATAGAGGTCAAAAAAGAAATTTGCGAGTAGGTCATTTTATCTGGCACATCCGGTATATATCTACAGCAAGGTGTCCAAATTTGCACAAACCAATGAGTCTTACTTAATGACGCTTAATTTTGATCACCGAGCCGAAGACTTGTTTATTATAATTATACAGTTGGCTTCGAAATAAATGGAGTAAAATATTCAGGAAAGCTACCGACCTGTACATTTCATTCCCTGATGAAGTACTCCATACAGCAACGATCCACAGTGGTCGCAAAACGTCGGTGAGCTGTACGTGTGCGGTTTGAAATTGTGACGAGTTCGAGTATCCTGAAAAAGAAGAAAGTATACTTAAAACCACAATTTTTGATTGTAATTATTACTAGAGTAAGGATTAAATAGTCCTTGTTTCAGTTTACCAGTCATTTCGCCACACAATCTACGAGATGATCGCAGCAATATTTACAGCGGTTTACTGCGTCGCCTGTGATACGTCACGAAACCAGTGGCGTAAAGGCAATTTTCCGCACTTTTCAAATTGTTATACGATACTTATCGAGTTATCGGGTATCGGGTACATACCGGGTATTTATCGGGTAATACCCGGGTAACAAAATGATTGAGTATCGGTATCCCTAATTCATACCAATGGAGATTGGTTATGCCCCCTTACGGACGTAGCTGCGACTGTACTATTTTATCCTCGCTTTAATTATTATATATAAAAATTCTTTATGTATTATAACTTTATAAGATCTGTTCATTTTATATGTATACCTACAACACAAAAATACTGACTTGAAATATTTATAAAAAAATTGTCTTATTTATTTAAGTTAAATCCAATAATATTTGCTTTCTCATCAAGAATATCTCTCTCTGTGAACAAGTTGAATCGATAGAGCGTTTACAAGTAAACCATTCATTATAGATGAATTATTTAAATACAACAGTTATTTATAACTTCCAGGACATTACATATATTATGGCCTTCCTCAAATGAGCTTCTCAAAGCAACAAGCTATTTTCATCGCAATGTATTATACTGTGGGTAAATCCGGGAGTATTTTTAGTTCGAAAAAGAAATAAAGTCATCCCCAAATATAATCGACAGCCAACAATCAATAACAATGTATAATAAAATTTAGAATAAAAGAAATTACGTCATCTGACTTTGGAATGTATTTATTTAGAATTAAATAAATTATATAAATTAATTAAAAAACGGAGAAATTAATTAGCATTTTTATCAATGTAGAGCTTGTTTCTGGCGCAGGTACAAGGGAGGAATTAACTAAAGCGGTGGTGGGGACGTTTGACACAGTGATTGGCAAATGTCCTGAACGATGCGCCTTCAAATGAAACAAGCTCTATATACGGAAATCTTCGCATTGGCACAAACCGACAGAAGAAAGGGTGTCAAAATGACACCTCGAAGAAAAAATACATTTCAGCAGTAATTTACGTAAATAAGGTATTTACTTACGTCAGAATCTGCTCCTTTGTCAGCTCCGGGACATTTGAAAGTCACGTATTCGTGACATCTCTTGTGAACTACGAAACTGCAAACTGTAAAAAATATTTATGTTAATTTCTGTAACACAATTAAATTTAAAATTCGAGAATAGAACACATAAATTATTTTATTTCAAATTTTCCTCTACATACGCAACAAAAAATCTTTTTATTTTATTTCACTTTGAATGTATAGAGTTCAATTTTCTTGATTATTTTTTACTCCTTTATTCTGTAACTCATAACCAAGCTTCGGACATATTGGAGCGCTGCGCTGCCATGGTTACGCAATGAATGGATACTTTTCATAGATCCTCGTATTGCATAACCGTGGCAGCGCTCCGAAATGTTTGAAGACTGCTCATAACAATATCGTTAAATAACGACAATCACTAATTGATATATTTTGACCAATCAGAGCTTAGATTACAACGCATTTCTATACACCGAGTGGTTAAAATATGTCACGTAACGACTGTCATTATTTAACGTTGACGCTATGAGTTACAGAATAACTCCTCCAATTAAAAAATGCAAATGTTCCACTACTATTTTTGTTTTTCTTTATAGTAGATTTGATAAATCATAAAAACGTCAATTTAATTTGCAAATACCCTTTTAGAGTGATGCAAATTAAATAGGAAAGGATGTCGTAAGTCGTAAGCCTCTCGTTAATTTTCAGTCGTCTGGTAGGTCCTCGTATTCATCACCATGGCAACGATCCGAAATGTCCAAAGCCTACTTATAACGATCTCGTTAAATAACGACAATCGTTAATTGATATATCTTGACCAATCAGAGCTTAGATCACAACGCATTCCTATACACTGATTGGTCAAAATATGTCACTTAACCACTGTCATTATTTAACGTTAACGTTATGAATTACAGAATAACTCCTCCAATTAAAAAATGCAGATGATTCCAGTATTATGTCCTTTTTGAATGGTGCAAATTAAGTAGGAAAGGATGTCGTAAGCCCCTCGTTAATTTCAGTCATCTGGTAGTATCCGTAACCATGCAATGCTCCGAAATGTCCGAAGCCTACTCATAACGACATCGTTAAATAATGACAATCGCTAATTGATACATTTTGACCAATCAGAGCTTAGATTACAACGCATTTCTATACACCAAGTGGTCAAAATATGTCACTTAACGACTGTCATTATTTAACGTTGACGCTATGAGTTACAGAATAACTCCTCCAATTAAAAAATGCAGATGATTCCACTACTATGTTTATGTTTTCGTTTATAGTAGATTTGATGAATCATAAAAACGTCAATATCATTTGCAAATGCCCTTTTAGAGTGATGCAAATTAAATAGGAAAGGATGTCGTAAGTCGTAAGCCTCTCGTTAATTTTCAGTCATCTGGTATTCATAACCATGGTAACGTTCCGAAATGTCCGAAGCCTACTCATAACGATATCGTTAAATAGCGACAATCGCTAATTGATATATTTTGACCAATCAGAGCTTAGGTCACAACGCATTTCTATACACCGACTGGTCAAAATATGTTACTTAACGATTGTCGTTATTTAACGAGGACGTTATGAGTTACAGAATAACTCCTCCAATTAAAAAAATGCAGATGATTCCACTACTATTTTTATGTCTTTGTTTGTAGTAGATTTAATGAATCATAAAAACATCAATTTAATTTGCAAATGCCCTTTTAGAGTGGTGCAAATTAAATAGGAAAGGGTGTCGTAAGTCGTAAGCCTCTCGTAAGTTTTCAGTCATCTGGTAATTAAAAGTTAAGCGTTCATAGCAAATTAAATTCGAAAAGTTTCCGAATCTTCCCCCTTCAAAGCGATTTCAAAAAAATAACAGACAGTCTGAGAGCTGAGATTCTCTATTGCTTTAACTTTTAATTAACGAAATGTTCCATTTTTTTTACCCTCCCGTCGTACTCAGAGTTTCAAACTAATTTAAGGTATGGAATTCAGTCTCCCTTTTTCCTCTTAACTTGTTATAAGTAAGTCGCTTGAAGTTCACAAGGTTGGTTAATTATAAATGCAAAAGAAAATTACGACACATACAGTGTGATTTTTAATGATTGAGGATCGGTTTGAATTTACCACCATACTAAATTGTTATTACGTTGGCAATACTCGGTTTTGTTAAGCATTTGTCTGACGATACACGAGTGGAATAGTAAAATAGAAAGAAGTAAAGCGTCTGCGATAAACTAAAAAGTAAACGCCTCTGAAATTGGTTCATCGTAGCCACATTTAAAACGTGAAATATACTAAAAGCTATGGCGCCAAATTCAAAGTATTCTCAATCATTAAAAACCACACTGTACATACGAGACTAAAAGCTAGGGGGGAGTACTACATACTTTCATATGGTTTTGAGTTAGCTGTCTGGCTGAAATGGTATCTGTCAAAAGCCAATTAAATTAAAGGAAGAAAAGAAGAGTTAACGGTTTTAAAAAATAAACATTGATGAATAATAAAACAATAAATCTGGCACATACAAACTGATAAAAAAATTAATTAAATTTTCAAAGGTTTCTAAAATTAGAAATGCAAATTCTGATTCTTTACAACTATGCATGAACGTCTTGATTGAAGGTTTAACGAAGCTATTGTTGAGTTTAATACAATCTAAGAACGTCTAACAATTTTTTAAGTAGCGATGAAAGACCTCATAAGATAGTTGCCAAACAACAATGTTACATTTAGATATGAATCCTTTGTGTGTTAATAACAAAGTCGTAACGTTTAGATAATATATACAAATAGCTTCTTTTCTCTGCCCGCTTTTTTACGATATTACACGTGCACGAAAAAAACAAAATTGTTTAGAACTTAGTAATCCTATGCTTCGAGGTTATTCTTCGGATATTTTTAATTTAGCATTTTTTTAATACAAACTCTTATGATGAAAATAAAAACCGAAACGATATCAAAAGTTGAATACCTTCACGTGAATACCTACTTAAAATTTTTGATGAAACGGTATATTATAACAAAAAGTACAACTTACAACAGAGAAGATTTCGTTTTTATATCTTTATGGTTAACTTAAAAATTGAAATAACTTGTTCAAAATGAACAAATTTAACTGAAAGCCGCATAATCCGATTTTTTAAGATAGGAACACATATCGTCAAATGTCGGAGGAGAAAGAACAGCTTGTAAATCGGCCGCAGCTGCAGTAAATAATAACCAGACTCACACCCCGACAAAGCTTACACGTTTGGGGTTTGCAATGGCGTTAAAAACACATTATTAAATTAACGTTTATAATCACCAGGAATACAAAAATTAAGCTAAGGCGTATCAAGATCTCTCAAATCTCGACCTCCCGTCATTATTTACTTATATCTTAATTTTTTCAAAATACCGTTTTACAATATAAAGTCTTAAATTTTACAATTTGTTATAAGTTATTCGATTTTGACCAAAACTAAACAGAATAACTCAACTGCTTACAAATTTATTTGACCTCGTGGTATATCAAAATGTATGTGTATTTCGCTTAGGAAAAAGTACTTACCCTGACATTGGAAACCTTGTTTTCCGAAACCCCTGAAACAAATTTTTCCATTAAAAAATTTATACAGTACCTAATTTATTAAAAAAAAAAAACGAACACACACACAAACATTAAGTGTAAAGTGAGACATTTCGTTTCCTTAAGGGGCCATTAAATACTGTTTTTCTTTTGTTTTTCATTCATCTTATTCCTCGTTATTTCGTTGTTGATTGTTTTATCTTGCGTTTCTCTTCTGTTTGTAGTCATTTTCTGATTCTCAAGAGCCTTCCATCGGAGAACCGTCTATTTTTTTCCTTCCTTTCTTTTTAATTCCCCGTTCTCTTTTTTTTTTAAATTTAAGTGCGCTTTTGTTTGCGAGGAGATGCTGAAAATCGCCAAATCTTTTGTTTTTCATATTACTCTTCGTTACTTTGTTTGTTTTATTTCGTTTTTGTTTCTTTTGAATTAATGATTTTTTTTATATTTTATTGTTTTTTGCGCTTTATTTTGTTTTCTTTTTGTCAGTTTTTCATCTTCCAAAGCCTTCCATCCAAAAATCATCGATCTTGTTCGTTTTTAATTTCACGATTCATTGTTTAAGTGTGCTTTCGTTTATTTGTTTTTCGCGAAGAGTGACTGAAAATCAAAAAGAGGAATATCGGCAACTTTCTTTTGTTTTCCATTCCTCTTATTCTTTGTTATTTAGTTGTCATTTGTTTTATTTCGCTTTTGTTTTTTGAATGAATTTTATTGATTTTTGCGATTTTTATTTGTTTTTTTGCCAATTTTTCGTCGTTTTTTTCGTTTTTTTTTTTTAATTTTCCGTTGGGCTTTTGATCCCTTGAAGAAGCGCCGGCAATCTTTTGTTTATTTTATTTAGGTACGTAATTCAAATTAATATTTTAGCAGATACAGTGAAATAGAAATTAAACAATCAAATTATATTAAGAAAAACAAAAAAGAATATCTTATATATGTTCTTGTTCTTTACTTTAATTGTTTTTATCAAATTAAGTAGTACATAAAATGTTACTTCTGGACCAAGGCATTTGGCATACCCAAACATCAATGAAATACGATCGAGAAAGGATAAAGAAAACAACGGAAAAGGAGCTAAAATCTTTCAAAAATAGCTAAATTTGTATGCACTCCAAAATGGATTTTTGTTTCTGGACCAGGTCATTTGGCACGCGAAAACCCCGTTGAGAATCACCCAAAATCAAGTATAATTACTTAAAAGCATCAAAAAAATCCTTCATAAATCACTAATTTTTGTGCACCGCAAAAGTATCCAAATATCTATAGACCACCAAAAATTGGGCACACCAAAAAATGGTTAAAATTCACCCAAAATCAAGCAAAGTTACCTTAAAAGCAACCAAAAACTTTACAACAATCTCTTGTTTTTTAGACATCCCAATATAGCTTTTCGTTTCTGGACCAAGTCAATTGGCGCATGCAAATACCATTGAAAAATAACCGAAAAAAAACCAAAAATCTTATTCAAATCTCTCGGTTTTCAACCCCAAAAATGGATTTTTATTTCTGGACCAGAGCAATTGGCGCGTAAGAAATAGGAAAATTAGTCCTAAAAGTTATTAAAGCTATTGAAAAGAAGGTCAAACTTCCTTATTTCGAGATATCCCAAATTGGCTTTTCATTGATGAACCAGGATAAAGTAAAAAAATTAAAAAATGTGTATGCAATGTTATTGTCGAACCGAAAAAAAGCCAAAAGTCTCGACGTTCAACGCCCATATTTAATAAAAAAAAGTGCCAAACATTCCCGTTTTCGTTCCGATTACAATGCGGTCTATTCTTACAGCTTTTCCTCTTTCACGAGTTTTGTTCAATATGCTGGTTAATTTTCACAATTATATTCAACATCAGCATGGCTACATCAATAACAGTGCAACAAGCAAAGGTAAACACAAAAAATGCTCATTTTTCACAAAATAAATTTGAATAAAGAGAAAGCAAAATCTTATCAGTAAATAACTCAGTTTAAGCCTCAACATCATTCTCACCAGTTCTATTATCAGACAAAAGCTATGATTTTAGATGAGTTGATATTAGTTCCGCAACATGATTTTCGGGATTAACTTGAATTACATTTTCCCAATCGGCCTTATCCCGAAAGACAAGCATATGAGTAGCATAATCACCATCCACAGCCAGACCTACAAGAACGCAGTGCTCAATTTGAGGTGATTTCAGCACTTCTAAATCTCTGCCAGTGCCAGCTTTACTGATCGATCTGTCTCCTGGGTTTATTTTATCGGGTAGAAGTTTAACTATATCTTCTGCAGCAGCAAGGGAGGTTTTTGGCCTTAGATCCAATTTTGCCAGGTTCACCACTAGCACCAGAATTGTATTTAACTTCAATGATCACGGCGAAGTTGCCATGACGCCCCCAAACATCATTGCAGACACGACATGGCTTGTTATTATTATCAAAATATTGTACTGCATATTCCATCTCACCTTTCTCGTAGTCAGCATAATGCTTCAAGATTGCCAATATGTGGCAGCATATTGAAGCTTCATTTTCATGCTGCATAGATCTAAAAATACATTTGAAGTCTTCACAGAGTTTATCTAGACTTTCCTGAAACTCCGTAGAGTTTTGAGTGGGTAGTGACTTGAAGATCTGTCCGCAAGAAGTAAATTTTGATTTAATACCTTTTGGAAGCTTCTTATGGTAATCCTTGAACATCTTTTCATAAATACTTTTAATTTCGAGATTTGGAATTCTTACATATACCTTCACAATCCCTGCAATTTTTTCTTCTGGCTTCTCTAGAAGTTGTGCCAAATAAACTCGTTGTAAGAAAAAGATGAAAATTGCATCTGAGTCCGGAACCATTTCCTCATGATATACCCCGAGAATATGTTCAACATTTACTGACCTTTCATAATTGATCACAAAGGTACCAGAATCGTCATACAACAGTTTTTGAATAGAACTCATAATAACGTCAGATTTCTTGAGTATTGGTACAAGTTTTCCAGTCAAAAAACCTCCGTCCGACCAAAAAGACAAATTGACATTGTTCTTATCTTTATTCATCTCTTCTATGTAGTTAAGGATGGAGAATAAGCAATATCTGGCATATATCTTGCCTTTACCAGAAGAGGAACGCTGATAATAGCCATTGCAGTTTGCGTTAATGTCGCTAATTATCTTCTCCATCTCAGCATCTCCCTGTGGGCCATTGAATTTCCTCACTAAAGATTCAACCTCTTGAGCAGTCAACCCATAATATTTAGAAAGTATATCGGCATTGTGTTATCCATAGATGACAATCCACAATTTTCAAGTTTGCAAATGCCAGTGACTAAGGCAGCTTAAAGTTTTAAGTGTTCATCTCTTGACTTCAAAATCGAACATACCACATCGGTGACAGTAGTTCCAACCTCACGTACTTGATCTTCAGAAACCTTATATTCCAAGGCAGCTACACAAGGCTTGTCAATTTCATCCACCAAAAACATTGGGAGTCTCCCCCAATGTATCCTCAAGCTCTTAATCAAATTCTGCAAACCATTAATCATTTCCGTCACAGAGAAACTCTCAAGTTTATCAGTACTGTAGCTAAGCCAGTCTGTACATGTTTGTTTCAAAAAGACATGTGACGAAACTTACATTCCCTTTTTCGACGTACCTATCCGCCAAGAGAGTCGTGTATGGATTCACGAAGATGAGGAAACTCCAACAATGACCAAGAAACAGCGAGCTATGAAAAAAATTATGTATGCGGTATTCTTCAGAAGTAGGAGCCCAGTAAAGGCAATTAAGCTAGATAGACAAAAGACAGTTACAGCTAAATGGTACACTGAAAAATGTTTGTCTGAAGTGTTCAATAGAGTTCCAGACAAGAAAATTATGTTGCACCATGACAATGCATCGTCCCATACGGGAGCTTTAACGCTTCAGTTTTTGGCTGAAAAAAATAAAAAACTATAGGACAACTGCCGTATTCACCTGATTTAGTAATGTGCGACTTTTGGCTATTTTTTGAGCTTAAAAGGAATTTGCAGGGCGGAAGGTTTTCGTCAGAAGAAGTGATTGATGCCGCACTTCACGCTTACGTATTTTGAAGGTATTCTGAAAGATGATTGGTTGGGAGCTTTTGAACAGTGGAAAGAAAGAATGGTCAAGTGTATCATTGCTAAAGGCAATTACTTCGAGCATATTTAAAATAAAATTCTAGAAAATATTAACCGTGTTTTTTATTTTCAATAAATTCAGCTTGACCCTCGTATCATTGTGTCTGATCTAAAAGTCCAAATAAAATCATTATTATTATTATTATTGCTTTTTCATTTGTTTTTTTATTCATCTTATTCTTTGCACTTCACGAAACCATTGATGTTGTGAAGGTAACATACTTTCCTAATATCATAAAACAAGAAATTTCACACTATGGCAAAAAATACAAACGAACTGAATCATGGTACAGTTTTCCGCAGCTGTGTCTACATATAAAACAAATAAATAAAATAAAAGCCCCTTATTAAAATTTTTTAAAAATCTGATAGATTGCAGGTAAAACGAAGCGTTTTACATTTTCGAAGAAATCGATACGTTTAAGCGACCCCTTGTAAATGTGATCGTCTCATCCCCTTTATATATGCACAACATGTGAGAATTAGAGAAAAGAGATTATATTTTTTTTAATGACTTAAAATACCTGACCCACAGTCCATTATTACAAAATTTTTAAATTAAATTTGGCCTATTGGTAAGAAAAGTTTCGCCAATCTAGAACAATGACTCGAAAACGCTATTAAATAAATTAAAGGCCGGTAATATAACTGTTGGTTTATTCCAATGACTATAATTGCAAAGACAATAGTTTCTATGGGAATAAACCGCAGGTTAAAGTTAATCAGTGATTAAAAAACCAGCCTTAAATTTTATATATTATGTATAATGTTCTGATTCCTGCTGACTCAAACGTAGAATGATTTTTCCCTTTACAAATTATTATAATTCTATGTGTTATAGACTTCAGTGTAGTACTGATGATGTCCACATCGCAGATGAAACACGTGTTCGTTCTTTAAAAGCGTTCATAAAGTCATATCATAATTAAATGAAGACGTTTCCTAGTCCTGCTTGATAAACTACACCTTGCCTTCTTTACATTTTCTTTAAACTTCCTATTTTATTGTCCTCTCCTTCTTTTTCTATTTATTCTTCGTTAGTTTGTTCTTTTCGTTGCAAATTTTTTGAATACTGCCTTGAGTTTTCTTTTTTTCTTAATTTTCTATTTTTTTTCTTTATTTAGTTATTCTTAATTTAATAATGCAGTGTTACCGCACGGACATGTTTGATTGACTATTTTATTAATGTCAATCACGTGCTTATTTTCTGTTTTTCTTTGCTTCACCTTGTTCAACTTCATCGTTTTGTGCTTCTTCTACTTTTTTGAATTCTTTAACATTGCCTTTATTTTTCATTTTCAAATTTTCTCCCTCTTCCTTGGTCTCTTCTCTTTTTTTTCAATTTAATCATGATACGGCCACAAAATGCTTTTTTTTAGAGATTATTAAGTGAGAATATATTACAAAAGAGTTCATAAATTGGGGGCCTGGGTTTTCATTAAATTTCTAAGTTTCAACGTTTACAAATCGTATTTTTTACAATACATAATTACTAATAAAATAAATAAACAATAAAAATCGTAGAATTAATCATAAAAATGAACTTTAGCATAAAAAGTTTTATGTTATTTAGCCAACGAGATTATGGAAAACACTTACTTCTAATGACCTGAACAAATGCCTATACTTGTCTTATCGATAAAAATTTGATAAGATATTTATGTCATTAATAAATAATAAATAACTTAAATCACAAGCTATGTTCATAAAAATTTACAATTTAAAGAATGGACAATGATTTGACCTTAGTATTACGTATTAAAAAAATATCCTTTCACAAAGGTAGGTAAACCTGATTTTTGTTAAGGTTACGCTTGATTGCTTTCAGCTCATTCATTTCCTCTGTACAACGATCGTTTTGTTGAAGAAACATCGTCATTATGTTAAAACACGCGTGCTTAAATATTTTAAACTAAAATTTCCGTAAATCAACACACTCAGGAGTTACGACAGTCGTTAAAAAAAGAAATTACAATTTTGTAAAGAATAAACGGCCGAGTGTCGTTTATTTTTATAGTGTGCATTCCAGGAGAACCGTTAAAGTTATATGACCTGTTGAGTGTCGCAATCTTCCTCTTTGCGAATTTTCTTGAAGACATTAAAATTCTACACATAAAGTACTATACTATTCATCTAGTTAACTTTGGATTTTCTTTTGCATGTATGTAATTTTTCTTGTGCCGCTCTACTCTTTTTGAACTAGCTCTGTCAATAAACTGTCAGCTGTCAATCGATTAACGTCAGTTAAACTTATTAATTTAAATTAGTAAGCGACAAAAATGTATCCTGTGCAAGAAAGCATCTATTTTCCGAAGTTGACGCTCATTAAACGGAGAATTAATTGCAATTTTTCAATGTTATGTACAGTAACAAGTATCCCTATTTTCGTAGAGTGGCATTTTACAAATTTACGGCATTTTACAAATTTAATATCAACATAAAAATGGGTTTCAATTACGTATTCAGGCATTCAGACACAAGCGTACGATGTGAGAATGAAAGCATTTAAAATTTGCAGAAGTCGGAATGGCTTGTGCATATTAAACATTTTATTGCTCATACCACTAACACTTTATTAATGGCTTTTCTTACTGCTCAATTACACAGAAATATTTAATGAACGTCACTGAAAAAGAATTGCGTTCGCCTTTTGTTCCCTTCTTATTTGAAAGTTTTGCTTTAGTTTGAAAAAACTGTCGATTATCGTGTTTGGATGAAATGTTCGGCTTTTGTTTTGTTCCAAATTTTAGCTCAAAACCATTGAATTATTGTGTTTTCAGATTGTAAACAAAATCATTTTAGTTTGGAAAATAAAAAACTATCGATTATATCATGTTTAGCATGAAACGTTCGATTTTTGTTCTTTTCTTGTTTTCAATTTCGATTTTCGAAATTGTAAAAAGTTTGTTCTTTTCTTATTTGAAATTTAATTTGGAAAACAAAAGACTGTCAATTGCGTCGTGTTTGACATGAAAAGTTCGTTTTTTCTCGTTTTAAATTTTAGCTGTAAACAATTGAATTTGCTGTTTTGTTTCTCCTTGTTTTGGTTTTCGAACCGTGAAATGTTTGTTCTTTTCTTCTAATTTGAAATTTCAACTTAAATTTGAAAAACAAAACGCTATCACGTCGTGTTTGGCATGAAATGTTATTTTTTTATTTTAAATTTTAGTTTTAAAAACAATTGAATCGAGTATTTTGGTTTTCCATGTTTCGGTGGATAACAAAACACTATCATGTCGTGTTTGAGCATGAAATGTTCGACTAAAATATATTATTTTTATCTTATTTTAAATTTTAGTTTTAAAAACAATTGATTTTAGTGTTTTGTTTTTCTTTGTTTCGGTTTTTGGCGTTCTTTTATTTGAAATGTTTACTTTAGCTTGGAAAACAAAAGACTATCGATTATGTCGTTTGGCGTGAAATATTCGACTTGTTTTTTTTTTGCTTTAAATTTTAGCTTTAAAACAATTGAATTGGGTGTTTTCGAAATCGTTTCTCTTATTGAAACTTTACGTCAGTTTGGAAAACAAAAGATTATTACGTGTTTGACGTGAAATGTTAGTTTTTTCTTTTGTTTGTTTTATTAATTGTATTTAATGTTTTGTTTCGGTTTTCAAGATCGTAAAAAGTTTGTTCTTTTCTTATTTGTTCCCTTATTGAAATTTACGTCAGTTTGGCAAACAAAAGACTATCGACTATGTCGTGTTTGACATGAAATGTTCGTTTTTTCTTGCTTTAAATTTTAGTTTTAAATAATTGGATTTGCTGTTTTGTTTTTCCTTGATTCGGTTTTCGTAATCGTAAAAAGTTACTCTTTTCTTATTTGAAATTTTACTTCAGTTTTTAAAACAAAAGACTATCCATTATTCATGTCAAACGGCATAATAGTGTTTTGTTTTTCAAACTAAAGATAAAATTTCAAATTAGTTTCAATGTTTGGTGACCTTTTTTTTTGGGGGAAATTTTACTTTAATTTGATTGTCGACTACGACGTGTTTGTAATGAAATGTTCGTTTTTTGTTTTGTTTTCAACATTAGCTTTGTCAGTTGTATCTAGTGTTTTGTTTTTCCTTGCTTCGGATCGTAAAAAGTTTGTTCTCTTCTTAAAAAAATCTTAAAATTTGCAGAAGTCGGAATGGCTTGTGCATATTAAACATTTTATTTATTGCTCACACCCCTAACACTTTAATAATGGCTTTTCTTACTGCTCAATTACACCGAAATATTTAATGAACGTCACACTGAAAAATAATTGAAGTTTTTCAATTTTTTTCTCTCCCTGTAAAATTGATTTTTTTTTATTTAAGCGATGTGAAGTGAAATGTCAACGCTTTATCGCATGAATGGACCGTAACAAAAATGCTTTCTGGTGGCTATAAACTCGGCGGGTTGCCATAAGCGGAGCTCTAATCCTCCATCTATACACATTTATGAAAGTAAATAAGATCATAAATTGCATGCCTTTTAAGTGATAATACAGGTTTTTGGATTAATGTAAGTGCTTTTTGATGAATTTAATTACACTTACATCGTACATAATGTATTTGTCTCGTCCTTTTTCGTTGCAATTCTTCGTTTTATGTATGTACATTGAGCATTGAAAGTAATGAACCCCCAATGAAATATTTAACAGAGACATTACTTTTGATTCTCAGTGTACAGACATGTAAATAATATTTAAAAAAATGTCGAATCCTGCTATCCAATGAAATTATTACGTACTATAATATTATTACATTTCCTTAAGAGAATAATACTTTATCATCAGTATTGCAATTTTTACATTTAAGGCCGGCTTCACACGCGAGACTCGATAAACCGTAAAGCACAATCGTCTGTCCTTAAAATTTTAAACTAAGCGAATGTATAGGTGAAAAACGCCCATCTGTTTCTTTCCCACAATTAAACAACAACAGGGAAAACCTGTTTACGTGTGGAAAGTTGGCCTCTAGGATTATTAATATTGATTACTTTTAAATGTTAAAGCAAGAGGAAGATATGTCGAGGTTAAATTGAACATAAACATCTACGTTTAAAATGAAGAGATGGTCTAATACCGATAGAAGGTGTCATCAGGGTTTTTCCATTTTGTTATAGGTATTTATAATAAATTTGCATAATTCTTTGTGACGACCGCAAGGTAGTAATTTTAGTAACACACATTGTAAGCGAAAATAATTTAAACACAGTCAATGGAAAAGTATCTTTAAATCAAGTACCCCCAATGCTATAGTTATAATAATAATTATTCCCCTTCCGTGATTTTATTATTAAAAATGAACGAAGAAGTAAGGGATGGTAAGATGTGGGGTTCTTATGGGAGTACAATCGCACTGTATACTTTCCGAATAATTCTGTGCATTTAATTGATTTTCCTTCATTTTGTTTTAAGATAGAATTACAGTTTGAATTCGATCCTTACCTTACGTTTTTAATTCATTACGTTCTGAACATACATTTTAAATTTGCATAGAAAACATTCATTTTTTATCAACTTTTGCGGCCAAAAGATAAACGACGGAGGTTAAATGATAATAAATTAAACAACCAGCAAATACAAACTATTCTCAATCTTGATGTTCAATTGCTAATGCATTTTTCGCAAAATCGAAACGAAAAAAAAGTAAATTAGAACCGCAACTTCAAAATTTGAAAACAATTCCAATATACGAGGACGTATTTTTATGTTATTTATCTATCCATGAAACACAAAAGCGACGACGGCAAAAAAATTCTGTGACGTTTAGAAGTTACATCTACTAATTTGTGTTTAATTTGTGCCGAAATAATTTTTTTCTTAGGGTATGGGACAATTGGAATAAGTGTATAAGTGTTGAAGGGAGTCACGTATGAAAATAAAGGGTTGTTAATGTGATAGGTAGATAACATAAAAATACGTCCTCGTATAAAATTCTTTCGTTTTCCACAGTAACAACCTTGGTCCTTATGTTGGGCCACAGATTCGCAAACACTCTATATTTAAATTATTACACTTAGTGTGTTCAAAAATTTTTCACACGATTAAATGAAGGAACTGAACCTGGTGGTGTTGCTAAACACTTTTAAAAAAGCAAATTAAGTAAAGAAAAATAATATTTTTCATCAAATACATTGTTACATTTTCGCACGTCCATTTATACAGGCCATTTCAGAATAACTATTCCTTACTTCCAGAGACGATAGAGTTAAGTATCTTTTCTCTATTTTTAAGAAAATTCGATATGAAGAACATACAATTTTGAAATTAAATCAAAGCGAAAGTAACATTATTGTTTCTTTTTATCGACTATAATAATTAATACTAAAGAAATGAGAACTGTTTTAAGTTAATGTCACACAAAGTATACCGGCGTTGAACGACGAAGTTTTTGAAATATGGTAAAGTTTTCACATTTTGCGCATTATCTCGAAAACAGAAAATTTCCGTAAATTATTTTATTAAGAAAAAATGCTTAATTGGATGCCGTCTATGATCCATCAAAATTAGGAATAGTTATTTTGAAACATCCTGTATAAAAATTTTCGTTGCTCTTAGTGCACATCCCCAGAATAAAATTTTAAGAAATGACTCTGTTTAAAAAAACAAAGTAGTATAATTATTTATTCTAAAATTAAAAAAAAAAACATTTGAGTACCATTATTTGTTGAAATGTACTTTAGAATATACAGGGTATCCCAAACCTTTGAAATAGTCCAAAAATGCCATTTTATATACATTTTATCAAAAAAATTTCTTCATAAAAGTTAGGTCGGCTTCCATTCCACATAATTTCAACATATTTTCAACTATACAGGGAGGTTCATTTAAAAGTGATAGACCTAACTTATGATTTTTAAATGGAACACTATATATTTTATTACCGATTTCATTAGCCCTTGGAGAGCCAATGAAAACGATATATTATATATGTTTACTTATTTTGAGTATTTACCGAGTTATTTTTAGTTTTATGCAAAAATTGGGTCATACTCGATCGGTTGCCAAATTGTCATTTTTAAAGATACGACACTCAATTATGTGCCAAACTGTTTCTACATATCTGTACTTTTAAAATAGTCAGCATTTTTGAAAATCGAGCGACTATCAACTACAGTACGGTTCAGTTCGCGTATTATAAAATAATAGTCAATTCTTCAAATGGAACTCCTTTATATTATAACATGTATATGGATATCTCTTTCTGCGAGCTTTCCATTGATACCACTTGGGTTTAAGATTGATAACTTGTGAGTTATTATCATTAATCATAAGCCCATAAAATGTGGTTCAATAGAAAGCTCATAGAAACAGCTATCCATACATGCTATAATATATACAGGATATCCCAAGTGGAGGGGTCTATTAACAACTTTCAGGGAGGAAATGTACGAAAATTGATACACTGTCCTAAAGGAAAGTATATCATTATAATAAATAATTAATGATAACAAGAAAATTAAAAGAAATAAGTATATGGAATGCTAATACTAATTGATGTAGAATTTGATTCTGTATCTCATGTTGTAAAAATATACAGGGTGTTCCATTAAAAAAAAATTGGTTTTGGGCACTTAAACAATAATGAGGTTCGACACCATATTGTGACCAGCCTTTGAATTTTTCAGGGATACTTAGGATATGGTTTTAAAGTCTAAGATTATACTTTCAAACGACATGCCACTTGAATCTCGAAATTTGAAAGTGTCGAAAATACATTCTCT
Organism: Serrognathus titanus; assembly: GCA_039766575.1. NCBI lineage: Eukaryota > Metazoa > Arthropoda > Insecta > Coleoptera > Lucanidae > Serrognathus > Serrognathus titanus. The sequence continues at coordinate 8,100,793 of CM077911.1, forward strand.
TAAATGAAAGGTCGTCAAAACTATTTTTTAATCAATTTTAAGATATCTCAAAGTCGGTTACACTTATAGGGAAGGGAAGGGCATAGGGAAGCTTTAACATTTTTTATTTAGAATAACGTCTAGAATCAGAATTTACAATAAAAAATATACCATTCCATTTAAAATAAGAAAGTTAAGGACGACTTCCGGTATAACAGGAAGTGATATAAAAGTGTAAATATTTTTAGTCTAAAAGATCTTTTTGCCTTAGGCCACTGTATTAATTTTCAGAATTTTTGTAAGCTCCTTTCCCCGAAAGGCCACTTTACTTGGGATACCCTGTATAATATATAGAGTTTTTCATTTGAAAAAAAAATGGCTCTTAAAGGACTAACCAAAATTGCAATAAAATGTACAGGGTGTCACTGAATGACTGGGCCAAACTTTGCGTCGTATTCCACTCTTCAAATTAATGTTAAGCATTCTTATCAACATTGTCCGGAAATGATTCTTTAAAAAGTTATGGTCACTTGAAAATGAAAGATTTAAGAAAATAATTGCAAATGTACTGAATGTAAAGCCAATTAGTAATGTCACTTATTATTCAAAATGAAATATTCTAGGCATACATGGTATTCAAAAATATTTTAAAAACATTTTCACATTTTATTATCTTTTTTAAATTATAAGTTAGGTCTGTAACTTTTAATCGAACCAACCTCTATAGTTGGAAATAACTTTAAATTATGCGGAATGGAAACCTGTACGACTTTTATTAAGATTTTTTTTATGAAATGAATATAAAACGGCATTTTTGTACAATTTCAGAAATTTGGGACACCTGTACAATCTGTTTATACTATGGGCAGCACTAATGCTAACTTTATCATGAAAGCTACAAATTCAAACTGGCAAACTACTAGTACTTTTCATAGCGATTGCAATGTTGCAGTAAGAAAAACAATTGAACGTCGCGTTTATAAAATGAAAAAGACACTTTTTGAATGGAACAATGTATATTATTTTACCAAACAATAATAAAATAAAATAAATAAATAAAATCCTTAATTTAGAATGTCCTTTGTCATTCTTTCGTAATTAATAAATGAAGATATTTTGATTTTTATAAAATTCGTCAAGGTGTCTGCGCTTTAGAAACAAAACAATTGCAAACCGGCGTAATCAAATTATTATGTTTACAGTTGCTTTGTTTTTGAAATTTCTTATGTATTTTATTTTTTAAAAATATCCCCAGGTCCGTGAGTCGCTGGCCATTTATGTCAAAAATGTAAATTAATAGAATAGTAATAGCTTGAAAATTTTTAACAAGAAACAACCACAAACAACGCAACTGTCAATAGGATAATTTGATTACGGCGGCTTGCAAATGTTTTGTTTTCATAGCATGCCTTGATGAATTTGTAAAAAATTTTAAGTTCCTTTCCCCGAAAACTTTTAATACCCTGTATTAGTGGTATTTTTCATAATGATTGCATTGCTGCAGTAAATGAAAACAATTGAACGTCGCATTTATGAGATGAGAAAGACACGTTTTTAATCGAACAGCCTGTATATTATTTTACCAATCGATAATAAAATAAAATAAATAAATAAAATCCTTAATTTAAAATGCCCTTTATAATTTTTTCGTAAATTAATAAATAAAGAAGAGATTTAACTTGAAGGCTTCCGCGGCCGTCGTCCATTGTTGAATTCTTGGCTTCCGGTTGGAACCGCGTGTCTCGGATTTCTTCACTGCCTTCCGGTTTAAACCGCGTGTCTCGGATTTCGGCAGTGAAGAAATCCGAGACACGCGGTTCCAACCGGAAGCCAAGAATTCAACTAAAGAAGAGATTTTGATTTTTTATAAAGTTCATCAAGGTGCTTGCGCTTTAGAAACAAAACAATTGCAAACCGTCGTAATCAAATTATTATGTTGACAGTTGCATTGTTTTTGAAATTTGTTTCTTATGCATTTTATTTTTTTTAAATATTCTAAGGTCCGTTAGTCGTTAGTCATTTATGTCAAAAAAGAGAAAAGTTAATTAACAGCTTGAAAATTTTTAACAAGATTTAACCACACAAAAACAATTGCAACTGTCAACAGAATAATTTGATTTGTTTTCATAGTACACCTTGATGAATTTGTAAAATCAAAATATCTTCATTATTCCTTTTAACTTAGGAAAAAAATGACAAAGGACAATTTTAAGTAAGAATTTTATTCTCTATCGATTGGTAAAATAATATACAGGTGTTCCATTAAAAAAAGGACCATTTTGACTTTATCTCATAAACGCGACGTTCAATTGCTGTATTCTTGACTGCATTATTGCAATCAGCGTGACTAATACTGCCAGTTTGTTAATTTTCCGAATTTGTAGTTTTTATAATAACAAAATTAGCAATAGTGTTGGCTTAAGTTAGAACAGACTGTATAGGAATAAGATTTTTAATGCTTTTAACGTTTAAAAAAAAACGCTGGGACTTCCCTGCGAAACTGTCATGTATCATCGCTGTATAATAAGAAGCGCGTGCTTGCAATTAACTTATTGATTTTATTTTCAATATTTTAAATAGTTAAGTAGCGTATGTTCGTATGCATTTATTGATTGATTAAAAAAAAATGCTTACCATATGAAGTCCTTACAATGCGAGCAAAAGGTTGGCTGCTTAAAAAATCTGGGCATGAACTTGTGGTCCTTAATATTGTAGACGTTCCTCTTCTTCAGGGCTCCTTTCCTTCCTCTGAGCCACGGACCAAATTTCGTGTTGAATAATTCCTCTTCGACAACATCTTCTTCGGCCATACTGTCGTACTTAATTGAGGAACACCGGACTCGCTGAAATAATTGACACTCGACGCGCTTTCTTTTTTTTCGCTCGGCGATGAAATTTCTGAAGCGTGTTTAAACTGGAAGTCCTTTCGCAGAACGTATCATACTCTCCCGCATTCGCAGTAGTCAAACGTCAATATTCAGGTACTCGGATTGAAATACATTTTAGGTGAAATGTACGGGCGTAAATTTCCGCGAGACGAATCCGCGCTCTTTCTCCGAATCGCGCTCGCGGTACAAGATCAAGAGCAACAGAAAATACGAACGGGGCAGAGATGTGATACAAATAGATAACGCATGCGCTCGCAAGAAACTCGGGGCGTTCCATATAATCTACCTAGTCAATAAACTAAACTAAATTTCTATCTCGTTTGCTTATCATTCATAAACAACAAATAATACGAAAGTTACTAGCCCGCGGGTATTTTTTACGTATTAAGTCTTATCGCTGAGCAAATTCAATCTCGCTCGAGTGGAATTGTATTATAATTTGTTCGGCCGGAAATATGAAATGCGCGCGATGCGCAGCATCGATTTCTTGATCGCAACATTGACGTTGCTGAATCCGTAACAATAGCAAGAATTCTTCTTTATTGTGCAACACTTGGTTAAACGATATGCATGCACACCTACCTCTCTCCGAAGTTACTTGCGGATCTTAATTGAATTTAAAAATAATCTCGTTTCCAGCTTACTTACTTATAAGATTTCGGTCTTTTGTCGGGCTATAATTAGATTCGCTCATTTACAAGCTATGTTGATAATTCAAATTCAATCATAACAAACTAACAATCCAGGTTTTAATATAGAAGATATTTTTTTTTCGTGGAAAAAAAATCGTTCTACAATATCTGCTTATAGCATCAGGATAATGGCTAGTTTTAACCGGTTCAATTAACGTACGTAACAAAAGTGTTTGGAATTTTTTTCAAATCTAATAATACAAACTGTAATTGTTTTATTTAAATTTTACTTAAGAAAACTATTCAGTGAAGATTTAACAAAAATTATAATGTATTACATAGCAGCTAAAGGGCTATGGATTTCAATGGTTCGTAATTTAATGCGAATGCTTCTTATTAACCTTTGGACGGTTAAAGTGGGTTAAACTCTCGAATATTTTGGTAGATTTTTCGTCGTAGCTCTTCTTCATTTTGGGCTTCCCAACCCACCCACCGTCGGAAACTTTTCTACCGAGTAAAGCCCAAAACTCTTCTATAGGACAGGTATGGGAAACGTTTGCAAAGTTATCCTCTCTAGGTACACATGGGATATTTTGTTGCCTTAAACCAATTTTGGGTTATTCTTGCATAATGGCACGATGCCAGATCCGGCCAGAACATCATATTATCATGAACATGATGTGTTTGAATAAAATTTACCAACTTAGGGATGCATCTTCTAATAACGTCTATAAAAACTTTTCCCATCTGGTGTGCTGCTTTCCTTTTTTCGCATGTTTTATGGTTGAATCCTACTTTCGAAACGCTCAAAAAATCAATGGCGAATGGACCTATTCTATTCCTGATTGTATTGCAGAATTACAGGAAAAATTTCCAGAAATTGTATTTCTGTACAACAAATTTGTTAATCAACTTCAGAACTTTGTAGGACTATTCAGAGAAACTGGCAGTGTGGCTAGAAAACAGGTAACAGGTAGGCCTAAAGTAAGAACTGATGAGGTAGTTGAAAATGTGAGACAGATTATGACTGATGCTCCTCCTCGCTCCGTCACCTGTCACAACAAGTTGATCTTTCTGCCGTGACCTGCAGAACTATTCTAAGAAAGGGCTCGGACCTTCTGCTCACCAGAATCTGCATGATTCTAAGGGCCTGCTATTCGCCAAGAGTGTGGAGACTGATCAGAGTGGTTTTCACACCAAAAACTGGTCGGGTCAGGCAAAAACTTTTAGACCCATTAGCCTTATGTCCTTTGTACTAAAGACAATGGAGAAAATGGTAGATGGGCATATAAGGGGTGGTGTTCTGGTCGCTAGACTCCTACCAGTTTGCCTATTCAACAGGTCTATCTACTGAGACAGAACTCCATCATCTCACTTGGAGGGTGGAGAAATCTCTGGAAAATAAAGAGGTCCTCTTAGCTGCCTTTCTAGACATCGAAGGGCCCTTTGACAGTACTTCCTTCGACTCCATCACCACTGCTCTAAGGGGTAGAGGGGTGGAAGAAATTTGCTGCAGGTGGATTGACTGCATGCTCAAAGGAAGGTGCCTACATATCACTACTAGACGACACTCTGATGACTGGGGTACTGTCCCCCCTGTGGTGGAACCTTGTCGTGGACGGGCTTCTGAGACGACTTATCGGTGAAGGCTTTGATCCTTTAGCAGCCGTGTATTTGGATACTTTCTAAATTTCAAATGATTTCTGCTAATTTCCTTCTTGATTGTCATATAAGATATGTGAAATCTTCGGCCTAATCTTCTCGTTGTAACTCCTATTCTATTTTTTTGCAAATTCAATCAAGTTCTGAAGCTTTGGATGTTTCTAAATTCAGAGGCGACCCGCCTTGGAAAGATTCATGTACGGCAAACCTTCCTCATATTCCCTAATGACTCGATAAATTGTTGTCTTAGAAATATTTTGGTTTTTTATAAATGGCGACGATATCACGTTTAAATCATTTGGTTATCCAAGTTATAAATGCCTTTCCGCAATTCCATCTTGTAAGACATTTTGTAGAACTTTGTGAACACAAATGTATTGTCAAACTGCAGAGGAAACTTGACAGATTCTCCATATCCAATAGTAGTATGTAGTAGTATGTTTAATCGATGCAGATTGCAATATCAGACTTTCTGTCATAGGTTCAGACTTTTCATATCTTACCGCCAATGTCGTGTCATCTGCACATAGAGTGGTATGACAATTTAAACAACTTGGTAGGTCGTTTACAAAAATTGTGAACAACGCAGATCGTAGGATTGAACCTTGTGGGACTCCTTCATCTATTGTCACTGTTTTACTTTTCTTGTTGATGTCTTGCACAAATTGTCGCCTGTTGTCCAGATAGGATACAATTAAATGCTTTGGTGAGATCGCAAAATGTTACGTTCGTTATTTTTTTATCTTCCCTATTTGTGTTGGAAATTTTTTTTATCCACCCGCTCAAACTCTAGCTTTTCATTCTCATTTCTTGCTAGCAAATGTTCAAGGCCTGACGCCTTGTAAAATCAACTATATTGAATCGGAGTATATCAGATGCTACGACTCTTCGTTGTCTCTCCGAAATTTGGCTTAAACGGGATACAACCCAACACTGTATTTGACAATTTCATGTTAGGTATTGCGTATTGCCAGTCCGAATGCAAAGGTGGCGGAGTTGGTATATGGTACCGATCTGACCAAAAAATTAGTGCATCTTTCTCTCATTACCAAATTCAAAAAAGAGTATTACCAAAAACTAATTTTTAATTCTGACGATCCCTCTAAAGCGACATAGCAATGAATTAGGCAGCTCAGAGCCAAGGAAAAAATCAACAAAAACCTGTTTTGAAATCAAATAAGTGATAATCCCACCACTGCATCCGAAGCCCTCAACATTTTTTTATAAAAGCACTCCTTGATAAATAAAATCAATAAATCTAACATCTCATTAATCAACAGTTCTACTTCCTGCTCATCTTCTATGTTCCTAAGTCACCGTTCCGCTAGTGAAGTTTTAGAAATAATTAAAACCAAAATTAAAGCTAAAAAATCTTCTGATTATGACGAAGTTCCTCCTTACATTCTAAAGATTATTGCGGATTCTATCAGTGATCTCTCCAGACAGGCGAATTCCCACAACAGTTGTTTTTCAGTTATTCCTATCTTCAGAAAGGGCGGATCCCCTTAAACTTGATAATTATCGACCAATTGTTTTACTTTCAGTCTTTTCCAAGATTTTTGAATATATTTTCTAACACGTTTATGGTATTTCATTACACGCTTCAATCAAAGGCAACATTTTTACCAAAATGATGGAGGAGAGAGCCAGGTTGGGATCTTTTGTGATCTAAGTCGGGCTTTCGACTGTATCGACCATAATATTCTCGTTAGCAAACTTTTGCCCATGGGAATCAGAGGAATGGCTCTAAATTGGATTACATCCTATCTAAGCAATCGCTCCCAGTTTGTTCAGTTACTTTACACCCACAATTATATTCTTTAACAAGATTTTTAATCTGAATTAAAAAAGATTTCCCTGGGTATCCCCCAAGATTGGATTCTTGGTCCTACTCTGTTTTTATTGTACATTAATGACCTGCCTTCAGTTAGCAACTTGGTTCGTTTTACCACGTACGCTGACGACCCTTCTGTGATTGTTTCAGATAAAAACCATTCTGAAACGCAATAACTTATTGTCTAGTCTTGGTGCTTGGTTCTCAAATAACAGCTTATTTCTAAATGATGAAAAAACTGAGTTCATTGTCTTTCATACTCGACAACGGGGCATTTCCAAGATCACTCTCAATACATACGGCAACTCTTTAGATTCAGTGGAAAATATCCGTTTTTTGGCCTAACTATAGACGAACTTTGTTATAATTTGATATTTCTCTTTCGTAATTTAAGGCAATTTTTAAACTTGGATCAGTTACGATGTCTCTATTTTTCTCTGATCGATAGCCGTCTGAGATACGGAATGGGGTAAGTGTGACACACCTAACAAAACTGAAGGAGTTTCAGTTGTCTTTGTTAAAGCAAAGAAACATGTAATTTCTTAATAAATGTGTAATTTCCCTTACCAGCAGTGAATTCTATGAAATGATTGTGCATATTAGAGAGTTTGTCCTTGAAAATCACAGATATTTACGCCCCCTTATTTAAAAGGCCTTTTTCTACAAAAGTACAATCATTTTGAAAAAACATTAAATGTACCGCCATCTAGTGGTATTTTACATAAATATCATATGGCAACAAAGTACGCAGGTATGTACTTACCATGCCTACAATAAAAATAATTTGAAATATCTGTAAAAGTGTTAGCTATTTTCTTAATGAATAATAAACTTATAAACTTTCTTAATATTTTTTTCCATCATTTATTATACCGAGGGACTTTTAAAATTTTTTATCAACTCTTGCCATGAAACTGGACGGCATGTCTTAACATAAGCGAAAAGTACGTCATTGCATTCCTTGATGCTAAGTAAAGCTAAGACATGCCGTCCAAATTCCATGGCAAGAGTTGATAAAAAATTTTAAAAATCACTCGGTATGTATTTAGGTTTTTCTTTTTTCGTTTAAATGATTGAATTCGGAATAACTACAGTTTTGAATACGCTAAGCAAATTATAGATAAAGTTATTATCAGTTTCTCTTTATATGGATTGAATCACTCAAGTGTCGGTGATAAGAATATAAAGCACGTTTTCGCAGAAAATAAAAATAATGAATTTTAGTGGAAATCTAAATAAAGGTTCAGTTACTTCGAAATTTCCGAACCATTTAAATTTTTCAAAGAAAAATAAATTAACAACCGATCTCTTGAAATCTTGAAGATTATTTGTAGCAAACTAAACCTCATAAAAATAGTAAACTTAAAAGATATGAAAATGAACTAAAATAATAATAATAATTAAAAATTGTAATAATGATTAAATAAAACTGCAGAAAATAATTTTTTAAACAATATGAGCGCCACCTAGAATATTGTAATGATTTAATATTGTTTCTAATTACCAATATCTAGTTTACTTTGTTTGGTATATGTGTTTATGTAGAAAATAAAAGTTTATGAAATATTTTGAATAAATTATTCTTGAAATTTTCAAATTATTCTCAACGTCAAAAACATTTCAGTCAATATGGAACACTTGGATAATTGGATAGTTGATTGTAATGAGATTCCACATCAACTTAATCGAAATGTCACAGCCAGTGGGTCTGAAAATATGAAGCAATTATAAGAGAGCTAAAGGCATTCACCTCTCCATGGAATATTTTCAGCAAAGTATAAAATATACGTATTCCGCAACCCTTGAAATTGCTGCGTAATACGTGCATATTTCAAAAACAAACAATCTTGTTTGTTAGTTTTGTTAATAGTTTTTTTTTTTTAACTACTGCAGTAAAAGGAATATTTTCAAAGAGTAAGCTTATATATTTTTTTTCTTTCAAGCGTTTTGAACACTCTATATATAACTTCATCGCTATTAAAGATAGGATTTAACAAGAAACAAGTAAACAGTCTTATATTCCACACCCCTTGGAGTTTCTGCTTAATACGCGGAAGTATCTCCTTCCAGGGACTCGAAGCGAGAAATATTCTCTTTTCATACATTTCACTTTCCATCATCGATTACTTCCCACTTTAGCCTGTCTTTGTTCTAAAGGGTGCCAAAAATAGAATGTTATCTATGTTGTAGACATAAGACACGGAATCACTTGAACTGACTTTATTAGAATTGACAGTGCAAGAGGGACGGCAAGCATCCAACTGGATCGCCCTGTGCTGATGCCTTTTTGCAATCTATAAAAATGAAAGAGAATTTTATTTAATTTTTCAGGAATCTATGAAAAATTTGTTAAGGATCCAAGTACACGGACTACCTTTAGTGCGAAAAAAAATGTTAGTACATTGTTAAACAGGGAAGCCGAGTATTTTATGAACAAGTTGGTCTTCGAACTTAATCATTATTATAATATTGTATTATATTTTGTTAGATAAATATTTATTTTTTATGAAGCTTTATGAATTTGACGGATCGGCAACACTGCCACAATAGACCGTTAAAAATACAAAAGAAAACGAGAGTTGATGGTTTTTGTTAAAAACATAAACAAAAGATGATCGATTGTTTAACAAATACAAATGATCTGTTTTGAATTAAAAAATAAACTAGCAAGCTTATGTTGCCTTTGGGAGTCATATAGTCCGTCCTCATAACGAGTAAAGGACCCCTGATGCTGCCAACGATACTTGTATGACTCGTACTTGTATTAAGTAACTGAAATGCTGAAATCTGTGGAGTCCTCGTCTTGCCTCTCCCATTATCACAATGTTTAAGGGAGGGGGGTCTAGAAGAGTTTCCATTGCAGCGGTGGGCGTTGTGCTCATCGCCCCTCTTATGCCTAGACAAGCAAGACTTTGGACCCTACTCAGTCTTAATTTGGTCGTTTCCTGCTTGACCTTGGGCCACCACATTGCAGCCGCATAGGTTATTGTAGGTCTGACCATTCGGATGTACAACCAATGCAGCATACTTGGTTTTAAGCCCCACGTACTATCATAGGCTCGTCTGGCTACTGCGAAAGTGGTCATCGATCGCCTAACTATCTTGTCTAATTGTAAGTGTTGGTTCCAAGTAAGTTTGGAATCAAAAATCACTCCAAGGTACTTTACCTCCCCCGACAAGACTATCTCATTTGCACGAAGACGCAGAGGCCCTAAACTCTCTAGGTTTCGCCTTCGAGTGAATGGCACAATGGTGGTTTTTTGAGGACTGATCCTCAGACCTTCCTCCTCGGCCCACCTTGTTACTGTTTTCAGGGCAACCTGCAGTCGGCCCCTGACAGTGTTATTGAATTTCCCTTGTACGGATATGACTAAATCATCGCCATACCCTAAGGGATCAAAACCTTCACCGCTAAGCCCGTCCATGACGAGGTTCCACAACAGGGGGGACAGTACAAACAGGCAAATTGGTATTGCTGTAGGAGTCTAGCAACCAGAACATCACTTCTTATATGCCCATCGAGTATTTTCTCCATTGTCTTTAGTACAAAGGACATGAGACTAATGGGTCTAAAAGCTTTTGCTTGAATGTAGTCCACCCGACTAGTTTTTGTGTGAATACCACACTCTTGGCAAACAGCCTAGAGCCAGACAGGCGCTTAGAATCATGCAGATTCTGGTGAGCAGAAGGTCCGAGCCCTTCTGCACCATGGCAGGTATTACCCCGTCCAGACCCGGGGATTTGTAACTATCAAATGAGTTTATTGCCCATTTGGTACTAGGAAAAGTTATGACTCTTCTGACAGAACTCCATTCCTCCCTTGATGCTCTGAAAACCGGAGCATCCGGAACCTGGCTATTCCAGTCAGTAGGCGCAACGTCAATGACAGTTGACCCAGGAAAATGAAAGTGTCACCACTTAAATTGAGGTGTAAATCTTTTTGACATGGTTTCTCTTTGAATTATTTTTAAGGGTGTAAAGAAAAATCAAAATTAAAAATTAGTATATTCATGTGAACATATCATTTCTTACAAAATTATTTCTAACATTGAAATTCGTCTCTTCCATCATTTTGAAATGCGCAAATGGGTTTTCTACCTTACCGGTCTTAAGTGTGTATTTCACAACTGAGAAGCTGACTATTATAAACAGAGAGCGGCCAATTTTAAGTTTTTAATATCAGAAGTAGACTGTTTGCCTTGAATGATATTTAAAGATAATGACTGAAATTGAATAAGTAAGTGTAAAATAAACGTATAAGATACCGTTGCTAGTCGTTTTTGATTGCTGTGGATTCCTCGAACATCCTCTGTACAGTTGTTTCGGCCCTATTTGTGGCCTCGTCAGCAGAAGCGTTGTACGAGAATTCCGAACCGTCCTAGTTATTCGCAATTGCAAGAGTAATAAAAAGTCTAAGGCGCGACATCTTGCAATCGCTTTTTGATCTAATTTTGTATGAGGATTGACAAATGGCAGCCAATTTACTACTTAATAAGTCATCCAATACAAGACGGTCAAGTGTGCTAACAAAGCATATTAAAATTTTGTTGCTAGTCGTTTTTGATTGCAGTGAATTCCTCGAGCATCCTCTGTACTGCTGTTTCAGACCTTTCAAACAATGAATGTAATTTGGATGACCTTAAGTAAAACCTAAAGTCATCCGCTCCCTAATTATAAAAGTATATTTTCATTTTTGCAGAATTTTTTTGCTTGTATTTTATAAGAATAACTTTCTTGTATAAATTCATTTCTCTTTCATCCTTACAACTTACAATCATTCGTGAGTAATGTGTTTGGGAAGATAAATAGGGATATTTAATATTAATTTAGGGGATATTTGACAATGCCCATGGAGAAAGTTCACGGAAGAATTGGCAATACTCGTATTTTTGTTGTATCTAGTGTTGTGAGTCGGTAAATTTACGGTAAATTTTCAAAGTTACCGGTAAGGTAACTTTCATTTGTTACCGGTAATTTTTGAATGTTACCTATGTTGCCAACATAATATGGAAAACCTGCAATTTTTTAACTTCAAACAATATCCTTCATCCTTTCTAAATTGAAAAAGAATAAATGAGAGACCATATAATACAAAACATATCTGAGGATAAATCTAAAGGCGATAGCCAATTGAGTGAAAAATTGGCAAAAGGAAATATGCAGAGAAAATTATTTTTTTTAATTTCCAAATTTTATTTAAAAAAATAACAAAAGACGATCGGCAAATTCAAAATAAAATTGAGAGGGAAATGAAAATTCTCTGAAGAAAAAACGGCGAAACTTTGCTGCAATCAAAACCGATTTACAACAAAATTTTTTAAATGTTTTAATCAACAAATAATGCCAATAACAAAAACAAAGAAAAGAGGAAGATTACAATTACAAAGAGAGAGACAGAAACAAAAGACAATCGGTATACTGAACTTCCAATGAAGAAAAGAGGAACGAAAGACACTTCAGTAAAGAAAACGAAAGACGATCGACAATTTAAAAATAGAACTGAGAAAACAAACAAAAAAAGAGAAAATTTCCAATTACAAAGGAAGAGATAAAAGCAAAAAAAATCGGTAAATTAAACTTACAATGATAATGAAGCAACAAAGATTTGATAAAATTTAAAAATTATTTATTGAAAATAGCATGAAATAGTAAAAAAAAATGAAAACCTCACTTTAGTAACACAAGTAAAAATGATATCAAATTTATCGGAAAATTCTAATTAACTATAGGTGTACCTAATTTTTATTAAAAAAATAAAGTTGGTAATGTAACGGTTACATCCAAACCTAACCTAATTAATAAAGAACATAATTATTAATCAGATTGCTATGGCAATGGCATTTTTCGTGAATGAACGGCAATGAACTGTCAACAAAATCTTAGGATATCTAGGAACTTCCCTATATCTCGTTATTTGCTAACTTCATTTTAATAATTAAATGTAAATATCGACATCAAGTTCGTGGAAAGCAATGTAGGATCAAGACAATGAATTTCGATCTCCCTGTACTACTAATCATAATGGCTAAATATACTCATAAATTCGTTCTAAACTCAGATATAAAAACAAAGTCTAGCTAATTTTTTCCATCAACAGATGTCAACAATCCGCCATTTTGCAAAAATTGACCTACCGCAAAGTGGTAACTTCCGTCAAAATAAATTGTTTTCTCCCACTGCCGTAGGTTCCCTCCTGTTAATTCTTTACTCGTAGATTCAATAGCGTTTTCGATTCAATCTTCGGCTCGTATTATTACATGATCATTGAGTATATACTAATTAGCATCTTAATAATATGAGATTAAAAGATGCAAATCAATGTAAATATACTGAATGCAACCGATGCAGATGAATCGAAAACGCCATAAGTTTATTCTTATTTTGAAAAGTGTCTCGAACTTTAGACCATCAAGGACCGTTTTCATAATAGAACTTTAAATTTAAAGTGACTTTAACCTATAAAAACACATTGATTTTCCTATTCTGAAAGTGACTTTAAATTAAAATCTCCTTTAATCCATTATGAAAATAGCTTTTATTGATAACAACCGCTTTTATTACAGCACTAAGTTTGCATAAACAAAACAAAGATAAATATAAGTGTGATTCACGTACATTTGTATTAAAAAAAATCTAATCCCACTAAATAAGAAATAAGTCACAACTTTGAGCATCATTAATTTAAATCAGGCCCAACCTTGTTTTACCAGCATTCCTAACAATTTAAAATATCAAGGTCGGCTGTCGTAAAAAAACGTGTTTCACGTCATTGACGTCATTTCTATTTATTCAAGTAATTTAACAGTTAAATTATGCATTATTTAAATTTGATTTTTCTTTTGGAAATCAATCTAGGGACATTTTGATATCAAATGGTTTGTGATTCAGGACGTTTTCACGTCGCTGTCGTGCAGTTGTCAAGTCAAAAGTCGATTAATTGATAAAAATGTTTTGATGGATTAGGACCTGGAATTAAATTCATTCCTCAGGTTTTAAGTGACTTTCTCTTTCTGGAAAATGACCAAGTAATTCATCGCCATGGAGGACTTAAGGTAACAGGTTGTAATAAAGTGTTAGGTATCTAGAGCCCCCAATTTTTGTTGTAGATTGTATACTGTTACTTACAATGTGGGCACGAGTACTCCAGAGCAAGACCTGCACGGTTTCTTGTCTCTGTCACCTAGTGTGAAGCACGATAAGAGTCTACCAGACTTTTTCGTTATCAGTCTTCAAGAAGTGAAGGCACAACCGCAAAATATGCTTTTATCTGCGTTTTTCGATGATCCATGGACACAAGCCTGTCGCGAAGCACTGGGAAGGAGAGATTACGTTAAAATGAAAACCATACGTTTGCAAGGAATAGTCTTGAGTGTGTACTGCTTACGGAAGCATTTATTAAATATACGGGACATAGAATCGGATTATACTCGAACTGGGTTGGGAGGAATGTGGGTAAGTCAAATGAAATGAAAAAAAATTATAATTAAATGTATGTTATCATCATGTAACTGAGCTAGGATTAAGTGTATCAAGTATTGAATTATCCTATAATGTGCAAAGATTAAAGTAACCTTTAACTCGTGTAATTTCTCAGTTTGAGTGTATTTTCTATTTGCTTAATTATCTTAAGTGAATGAAAAAGGAAGTGACCTAAAGTCTTAATCAATTTTCATATGTATACATAAAGTGATAATTCAATTCTATCTATTAGAAAAATGTTTAACATGTAACTGTAATTTTTAGTCTAACAGTTTCATTGCTGACTTTATTAAAAAAATCAGCATAATAACATTAATGAGCTAAATGATCTCTGAGAATAACATGTCACATCTCTTATTAGAACAGTCTTGGTTTTATATTCTTTCAATTCTGATAACTACTGCAAAACAATATTTTTAATGTGCCTTGAAATTTTATGAATTTTGATGTAACCTGTTTGTAAGTAAAAATTTGTACTTTGAGTTTGCATAATGTTTCCTACTTTTATTAATTAATACAGAAAACTCAATGTAAGCAAAAGAATTTACTGGACTAGTTTTTTAACATTAAATGCAGAGGTTTACTGTTATTGATATTTTATGTTTGCTTGTCCTCATAAATATTAAACTTCATGGCACATTAAGTACTAATGCATTTGCTATTTTAAGAACATGAAGGATAAAAAAAACTATTTACTCTGAAAAAATAGATATTAGAGAAGTTAATTAATGCTTGTAAGTAATGTGCCTACTTTTTAAATTGCAAATGACTCCAACTCGTAAAAGTAATCTATTATTCTTATCAACACACTGACTTTTATATTGATACAACATTTCAGTGTAATTTTCTTTTAATGAAATACTCATTTTCATAATAGCTATACTATTTAATAATAAATTATTTTAAAGGACACTTAAAATTGACACTATTTTCACTGGACAAGAGTCTATTTTAATTATGGATATCAGAAATATAGGATTTTACAATTTTGTTGAGGCTCACTGCGGGTATCAAAATAAGGTACTGTGCAAAATTTATTCTAATACTTTAATTAAAATTACTAATATGAAAAATACTTTTTACTTAAATGTAGAAAAGAGGGTGTATTCCCTCGTGTTGTCATGTCACAAAATTGACAGATATGTATCAGATTGGACTAACAAAATTCTTTCATATGAAATTGAGGTACCTAACTCTCAAATTAATGTGGAAATTAGATTATATTTTAGGACAGTCAAGTAATTTTCTAGATAATATAACCAATTTTGTAAATTTTGAAAACCAAAAAAATGAGAAATTGCTTAACAGAATTCGATTGACACAGATTAAAAAGTTAGATAATCTTATTTCTATTAGAGATAAAAAAATTTACATAAAATTTGATCAAAATATAATCAATAAATGGCTAATAAATTATATGAAAACTGAGATTCCCTCAAATTTAAAATAATCTTCGCTTGGGGGAAAATTTTTCGTTACCCTATTTTAATAAGAAACAAGTAGATTTTTTAACGTTTTAAGTAGCTTAGAGTTTGGTATAAAGTCCTTAAATTCAGCTTCCAAAATACAAATAAGAAATAAATTTTGCTCTAATTTTTTTAATTATTTAAAAATATTGACAGAGTTTTTTGAAAAATCAAAATATAAAATTCTTATTAGAGATCTTGTCTTGTAAAAAAATTCTTAAAGAAAATTCCAAATATTATTGTCACAACAGCAGACAAAAGCAATGTTACTGTTTTAATTGATAAAAATGACTATTTTTATTTAAATTGTAATTGATGTTATATAAGTGAAATGTCAAAAGTTCAAACCATGCTGTCTGATAATAATACATACGTAGAATTAAACAATGATTCCACAGAAAATTTTCAGCGCAAAACTTTCGAAATTATTAATAATTAAATCTATTGAAATTAGTAATAATATTGCTAAATCTCTTAAAGTACAGCATTCCACCTTTCCTAAATTATACTGCATTCAAAAAATTCACAAACCTAATACATCTCTTCGTCCAATAGTTTTTACTATTGGTTCTTCTCTATATTTTTTATCAAAATTTCTTTCAAAAATTATTACTCAAGTTACTAGTACATCAGAATATTTTATAAAAAATTCCTTTTGAACTTGTAAAAAAATTAAAAAACATAGATATAACAAATAATTGCATTATAATTTCCTTAGATGTTGTTTCTTTGTTTACTAACATTCCAAATTTAGCTTTAAAAAGCATTCATGATAGGTGGATCGAAATTAGAGATTTTACAAACATTTCCAAAAATAATTTTTTAGAAATTGTTACTTTATGTTTTGAAACATCTTATTTTGCGTTCAATGATAAATTTTATGGACAGATTTTCGGTACAGCAATGGGTTCTCCTTTATCTCCTGCTTTAGCTGAAATTGTTATGCAGGAATTAGAAAATACTGTCATTAACTCTTTACCTTTCAATTTAACTTTATGTTTTCGTTATGTAGAGATATTTTATTGATTTTACCTTCAGGTAAAGTTGATTTTGTTTTAAGTAAATTTAACTCTTTCCATAATAGATTGCAATTTTCTGTGGAAAAAGAAATTAATAATTCATTAACTTTCCTCGATGTAAATATTATCAGACACAATAAGAAATTAATGACTAATTGGTTTCATAGATCTATGTAGTCTGGTAGATATATTAATTTTCACTCGTACACATCCAAATATTATAAAATTGCAACAATCGTTTCCTTAACAGATCGCGCTATTTTGTTTTATTATTATAATATCACACTCCACAACATTGTGCATGTGCCATTTACGGAATATGTCATAGTAAATAAACATTCATATTACCTACTTAAAATAATTCAGAGCAACATCTTTCATTTGGTTGACGGTACATACATTAATGTCAATTTTCTCCGATATTTCATTATAATAATTAGTCATAATATAAACTAGGTTCTTTTCAATAGATTTGTCCATGTTTTATCATATTTAAAAAGTGTGTTTTAATCTTGTGTTCACTGAACTCGAAAATTAATTTGTGATAATAAGGATTCATTTGGATTTTGTTATTTAATAATTTGTATAAATTAAACAAAGCTGTAATAATCATCTTTTTTTCTAAATTTTCATAATTAAACAGTTGCAGAAGCTCAGAGTAAGACATAAATGCAGGGAAAACACCAGTTTCCTTCCCAAATCAAATATTTTAAAGACCTTTTTAGTATGCTTTCTATTAATTTATTTTGATAACTATGATAAGGAAAACAAACTAAGGAGGCATACTCAAGGATAGATCTCACCATACCAAAATACAACATTTCCAAAGCTTTAAGATTCGTAAAATCTCTACAATTGCGTATTATGAATCCAAGAATTTTCAAACCTCTATTGAAAATGTGTCTGACATGCACTTCGAAAGTAAATTTATTATCAAAAGTTACACCTAAATCTTTTATTAATGACTCTTTAATAATTCAGGTTGATGAAAGTTTATAGTCAAACAAATGAAAATTTTTTTTTTCTGGTGTAAGAAACCACCCTACATTTATCAACATTAATATTTAACTTATTAATCCTGCACCATTCTTCCAATTTGAATAGTTGATCTTGCAAATAATGACAATCATGTATATTTTCAGTAACTTTAAAAATTTTGGCTTCATCTGCGAATAACAACATCTCACTTAAAATTATCTCTGGCAGATCATTAATAAAAATTGAAAACAGCAGCGGATCAAGCCCTGATGGTAACCATTAATTGTAATCTTCTAATACTTAAGTAGGATTCCAGAAGTGCCACTAGTCTGTGTAAATGACATCAACCTGTTTAGTATTGTCCAAGTGATTGGCTACAAACTGTGAAAAACTTCTTAAGTTGGTAACTAGATTTGCCCATTGTAAATCCATGTTGATTAGGACTAATAAAGTTCTTAACAGAAGCATACATATTATTATAAATCACTACTTCGAAAATTTTAGAAAAATTGTTTAGGATTGTCACTGAACGGTAATTAGGAATATTAGAGGCATCTCCTTTTTTGTAAATGGGAATAGCTTTAGATTGTTTCCACATGTTTGGGAACGTGACAGATCTAAAGCATAGATTAAAGATAACACATAGTGGTTTTGTGAATCTGCTGCACAATCTCGTACTAAGAAGGAAGGAATATTGTCACAACCCGCAGTAAAACTGTTTTTTTTTTGACGTACAGCATTTTGTATGTCACATTCTAACTTAGGCTTAAATTTAACCTTGGTTTAAACCTTTTATACAACGCAGCTTTAATGTTTAAATTGTAATTCATGTTATATAGGAGAAACAAGCTAAAATTAAATTTTTAGACCAACATAAATATCATATAAAAATAATCAAAATTATCCAATGCTTCATTAGAAAATAACCATAATTTTGATTTTGAAAATACTAAAATTTTATATTGTGAGTCTAATATTTTCAAAGGACGTTTTATAGAAATGTGTAGAATTAAAATGTCATCGAAATCTGCTAATAAACGTACGGATTTTGCTAATATATTTGCTTATATTTTGTAGTTTTCTAGATTCGTTAAGGAGGATATAGATCTGTCAACTTTAATAATGGTTATGTGACGTTTCGCCCGCACCGTTTAACTACCACTGTTTAGCCCCCGCAGTTTCGCCCTCGTACTATTTCACCCCCGACCGTTTCGCCTCCGAATAACAAAAACGTGTCAAATCTTACAATACATCTATAAGATGACTGCACATCAGTAATATCTAGAAGTGATTCTAGGTTAAATGAAAGAATAAAATCTTGAAGAATTTAAAGTATAAACTCAGATCACTAGAGCAACTACTAATTTTGTGAGAGTATACTCTAACTGTTTTTATTCATAAGATTTAAAGTTTATACTACCTTAAAATGCTGTGTTCAGAGATTTGTACTTATCAGTATGTTCTCAATTTTATTCATATCACGGAATGTAATTTCAAAAATTAGCATATGTTAACTTGGGGGTGAAATGGATCGGGGGCGAATCGAGACCAGAGGCGAAGTGGTACGGCGGGGGCGAAACGGGACCAGAGGTCTCCATCCCTTAATATTAATTAAAACAAAAAAAAATAAAAAAGATCGTTTTACCATTTTAGTTTCTCTTGACAGCTTAATTTACTTGACAACTTTGTTTATTTATTTTCACTCCTGACGAAGCTATCAATCGATAGTGAAACGTAGAGTGATAGTGCCAATCTTAAGTGTCCATTGAAATAATTTGTTATACAGTATTCACCGGACAAGAATCTACTTTAATCATATTTAACTACAGTAGCAGTTCATCAATTGAGCCCCACTCGCATAGTAGCAATCTACCTGTGTCAATTCAATAAATGAGGACATCTAAAGGGAAAACTAAGGGTATAGTAATTAAATTTCGATAGTCACTTGTATATTGAACTTAAAAGCTGATCCTATCTAAATTATTGATTTTTGTGTTCAAAACTAAATGCATTTTCAATTCTTAAGAAGGCTTATTCCAATATTTACAGGGAAATAAGGGAGCAGTTAGTGTTAGATTCAGCATATATGGATGTTCATTGTGCTTCATAAATTCCCATCTAAGTGCTCACGATAACATGTTAAACGACCGTATTGAAGACTACAACGCGATTGTCGAGGATCAGAAATTCCACGTGGATGAGCACACGAATATATTTTACCATGAGTAAGAAAGCATTGCTTGTTTTAAGTCTTACCAAAGCTCATGGGTAAATTTCCAGTTACGTGTTTTGGATGGGAGATTTGAACTTTCGTCTTATCGAAGAATATGACAAAACACCGGAGGAAATCGAGAGGAGCATACAAAAACAGGAACTCGAGGGCCTTTTGAAACATGACCAATTACGAGCCGTCATGCATGAAGGAAGGGCATTCAGTGAATTGCAGGAAGAACCGGTGAAATTTCCCCCAACGTTTAAATTTGAAGTGGACAGTGCACAGTATGATCATAAGTAAGTTTTTTCTTTTTCTTTCATTGATAATCTTTTTTCTTTTCAAATTTTCAGATTTTAATGTTAAATTTGGTGCTACAATTTTAGGCGAAGACCTGCTTGGACTGATAGGATTCTATACCGTGTGAATTCAAATAACTACCCAAATGTTACATTAAAATTACAACAAAACTCCTACAAGTCACATCCAGAATATACTATGAGTGATCACAAACCAGTCAGCGGTGATTTTACTATAAAGGTTGGTATTGAAGAGTTTCTTTTAATTTGCTAACAAGACAGTCCTCCATGTTTTCATATCTACATGTTTGCTTGTTATTACACTGAAACTAATTACACTAACACTGTTAATTTGTCTTATTTTATTTTTGCTTTGATGTTCTAGGCCAAAGCATAAATATTTTTGTTAATTTGCTTAATTTATTAATGTAAAACTATAATAGAAATTTTAAGTTGTTATTGACTTTGTATTACTTCTTTTTTTTTTTTTAATCTACTACATCAAATTATGTTGTGTTTATGAAATGAAAAAGCAAACGTTGAATTAAATTCATTCCTTAATTACACATTTTTGTTTTTAGCACGTTGTGAACTTATTTGGTTTTGTGTTTAACACTATTATTGTAACACGTTGTAAGTATACACCTAATTGGCTGCAGACATTGCGCATGACATTTTTGTACTAATGCTAATGTCAATCATTTTTTTAACATATGTAAATGCACGAATTTGTCTTCAATTCATAAGTTTCTTGCATGAAAAATTGTTGTTGTGTATGGATAGTAACACTTTTTTTATCTAGCATTTATTGCTTTCATGTTTATTACTAATTTAAGGTTTTTGCTGCACTCTAACTTTGAATTAAGAAGTAAGATAGAAAGAAACTAGATTCACTCTACTTTTTCTTTTTGCAAAGGTGACTCAAATAATAAAATTATTTTATTAATCCCTAGGGAATTATAAAATAATTTATAAGTTGAAATATTGCAGACATACACAATAAGAAATTTGTTTCACAATCGCCAGTGCATTCAAAAATAGCAAACATGCAATTGTATGTATTCAGTGGAGTGACTATGTTGTTAATAGATCCCTCAGTTAACACAAGTGGACTCACTTCGAGCTCGTGGTACTCAGGTATTTGCAGATTACGCAGAGGAAGTTGTGCAGTTTGAGAAGATTGATTTTTGGTGGGCCGATGATGAGAATATAATCATCTATAATATCACTCGAGAAATTCCGAAAACACGAGAAGATTGGATAGGTGTTTTCAGGGTATTTATAATTACGAAATTACCTTCTTGTATAAAATCAAAAATCATTTTGTGTTTCAGGATAAATACACTAGTCTGGACGACTATATTCTTTACGAGTATGTCAACAAGAGCTCAAGCCCTCTGCCAGTAACTCGAAATCCAAATCATCCACGTGGGGTTGTCCAACCAAAAAAGTACTCGATTAAATTTGCGGAACTGCCTTGTCGATCAAGGGAGGAAAAGTTCCGTTTGATATATTTCAGCGAAACTGAAGATAAAGTACAAAGTGTACTAGGCATTAGTGAACCTTTTCTAATTAGAGAAAAAGAGAGAGATTAATTAGTTGAAATATAATAATATATTTAATCTATTCATCATCACTGTCTAAATAGAAATTGATATAAGCAGCAGCTCATTTTGCATATTTTAAAATATGCATAATAAAAAGGCAGTTATATATTGCATTTACACTAGTACATTTGTCACAGACCAAACTTAACAAAGTAGTTTTAAATTAATCAGATCTTTTATTATACAGAGAGATCATTATACATTGTCCAGAAAAAACTGCTTTCCATGGACGTAATATCAAAGTTTTCATCCATTGTCATGTATGCAGTGAAGTTATCTACTTTACCTACCTGTTTTTAATCCATCTTTGCATAAAATTTACTTACGAAAACACCCGAGAGATTCTGAAATAATAACAATATGCTACGCGGTCTTCAAAAAGACTATTTTCGGAAAATTACTACAGAAAATTCGTAAACTAACAAATGTAGGACCATCAAACACAAATGTCAAATAATGTGGCTAACATCAGAGAGGAACTAAGGTTTGATGTACGCAAGAAAAGTAGTTTTTTCTGGACAATGTATAATGATCAGTCTGTATGTACATTTGCAGATAAGATATCTAAAATAAATTCGACAAGGTTCAGTTTGAAACTGAAGAGGAAATATTTTAACTTTGACACTTAATGAGTAAGTAGTTGCTTTCTTAGTGTCCTAGATGAATAAAATGTTTTGTATTAAAAATGCACATAAAGACTAGTTACACCCTTATGATTAGAAAATAAATTTAAAGAAATTGCTGTTCTATCTTGGCGATTAAAAAAAAAATTTGTGTGATTAGATTATAAGCGGTGTACGCTTAATTTATTGTATGGTGAATTTATTTCAAGGAAAACATATACGATCGTATTTAATGCAAATAATGATTTCAATAATCATATTTTATGAACATTCCGATATTAAAAAAGTTAAAATTGAAATAAATTCTTACCAGATACTTTAAGGATTTACATACGTACATACACAAATAGGTGTAACTAATTCCTTCAATTTTCTTACTTTGCAATTAAGGATTTGAATAGAGTTCGAATGCGAGAATTTAGAGATGAAACGGCCTTTATAATATGACTTTAGCATTAATGAATGTTATTAATAAAACAATGGCACATAAACTTGTAGTACTTATTATCTATAAACTACAAAATATAAAAACGTTGTTTACCCCTTCGTCTATTCATGTGAATTTCAAAATTTAACGATGGTTAAGGATTCCTTCCTACTTGGTTGATTGATTCAGATAATTAGGCAAATATAAATTAAACAAATACTTTACATAGTTTTGTAGTAATATTTTATAGAATGATATATGTGCAAAGAGAATTGATCTACAGGTTGGACTCTTGAAACTGTGACACTGTATTAAACATTATTTTTATATAGGTATTTATTTGGAACAATTTATTTAGTGCAATAACTTAATTATAATTTTTGTAGGATATATGTGCGGTGTATTTATTTGCTTGAAGAATAAAAATATAATTGTTACTTATCTTGACCTATTTATTAGCTTCTGTTAATGTAATTGGACTACTTTCTTTATCACAGTTGAATTTAAGGTTGTCTGAAGAAAAAGTAATTTTCTTACATTGATTTTTATGGGAATTATAGGTGTTTTCATAAACTTTAAAAAATAATAATTAATTACTGTTGTATTTAATAATTTTTTATAGATTGCAAATTCTGATACGTTTTTCCATAGAATACAGGATGTTATTGGAAGAAAGGGGAAGTATTTAAAATGAGCACTTTTTCTTCAAAAATATATTTTAAATTAGTATTAAAAATACTTAGTAGTTCATTGTTTAATTTATAATTGTTAGCAAATCAGTGTTTTCTAAGTAGATTTAAAGCATTCAAATCTAATCGCAATTTTGATTCATTATTCTAGAGTACCCTCACATGAGGTTAAAACAAGATGAAAATACTCTGAGGACCGAGAGTGCCCTAAAGTTATAACAGACAAGTTCTCAAATCACATGATACAGAATAATTTGTACATTAAAAATCACATGTATTAAGCACAGTTTTATGACTATCCTAGAGTTTTTTATTCTATTTTAGATATTTAGTGGATGTTACGAATTAGTAATTTAGTGTTTTAGTAATCTTACATGTACTTCTCTTAATTTTATCCTTTTATTTTGGTAAGTTCTTTTTTTCTGCACCAAAGTGTCTGGTTCATCAAAAGCACATGGGCAAAAGTTACCAAAAAATGATCACTTTTGACAGTCCAAACCACTTGAAGCAGAAACTTGTGAAGTTGATGAATTAAGAAAGTCGCTTACAAAACTTATTTTAAGCGATCCAACTCATGGAATTTTCTTACATACTGCATCTGCTGGTAGTGATAATCACTCTGATCCGTTTTCCAAGAGATATACATATACAAAGTGACGATTATTGCAAAAAGTAGTCGATCCATGCTGAAACAATTTTATCCAACGTTATTAAATTCATCACTGGGGTTGTCACTTTAATCTTACGTCATTACTGGGAAAACCCAAAATATAAGTAGGAAAGCAAGAAATCCAGGATGTCTCATGTGAGAATACAATCTCTGCAATTGATGAGACTTTTGACTATATGGATCTGGCAGGTTTTTTATACTATAATACACCTAAAAGTCCTTAATATAATTCATTGATCTTAAGTGATCGAGTTGGAACTAATTTATCTAGACTCAGAACTAACCACTTACTTGTTTGATTCCTAACAATTCATTTACATCCATACAGATTGAACCAACATATATTAAAATCCAAGAAAAAATGTGGACGGCACAGAAAATCCACCAATCAAGTCCAGTTTTGGTACCGTAATTCCAAATAAGCAAATTTGGAGTGGGTTGCCAGTTTCTCATTAAGAGCTAAAAAGTATATTGTCATTATTACTAAAATCATAAATAAAAAAAATGATTCTGTGCCAATAATTGTATTAATTACCTGCAATACCAGTGCAGTAGAAATAATATAAATGCTCCTGTGTAAATCTCCTAAGTGATATGTTGTAACCAACTTCTTAAACAATGAGGAACCCATGAAGGAATGTTGCAAAATGAAAATGGTCAACAGACCCATATCAACAAACAAAGATCTGGACGACGATACTAAATCACCTGAAACAATCTAATTTAACGAAAATTAAAATAATTTGTAACGTTACCATAAACGTATTGTTTATCTTTATTAATATTGAGGTCAGATAAAAATATGGTGAAATTAACGACGGTGTAAAACGCTAAAAGGAATCCGATGAAAGCAACGGTAACTTTGAAACTAGAAGTTACATAGTTTTTAAAACCCATTATTTATATTAATTTAATTATTAAAGTTTATAATTTTTAGGTTAGCTCCTTAAAATTATGTCACTTAACGCAACGGTGTTGTCAAATTGACCGAAAACTTTGCGGTACATGTGGCAATAGTGGATGAAAGTATTTTTATTTCTATTACCTCAAAGTATGGCATTTATGAATAATTTATTTAAAAAAAAGTTTAATGTTTATGTAGGTACAATTAAGAACCTGAAGAAATAGTTCTTGCATTTTGTTCAGGCAGAAAACACGTCCTGGGGAATTTGGCGTTCAACGATTGATCACCCTGTCACTTTGACATATTGAATTGGTCTGTTGTGCGTGGCCATTTTGTGTATGTGCTCGCAGTCAATTTAATGCTATTTTTTTTCAAGAAAATCGTAAGATATGAAATAAAATAGCATAAATAACCCTTCGAGATCGTGTTAGAAGAGTTATTCACGTAAAAATGACGCAGTTTTTGCCTCCTAACTTATTAGCGTTGTTTGCCCCACGCGATCCCATTCCATATTTGCCACCAGCTAGCAAATTACCTCACGAAAAGAAGCATCGGGGCTATGTGGGCTTGGGGACGTTCTTAACAGAGTTTGAGGTACGTATGATTTCACTCTTAACGATTTATTTTGACGAATGTGCTACTAGGATCCGAAAGATACGCCTCCTCCTACACGAGTGGAGACACGGGAAGAGCGCTTGGAAAGAAGACGAAAAGAACGCGCTGAGCAAGTAGCTTATAAATTGGAACAGGAAATTGCCGTGTGGGATCCAAACTCGCAAACAAATATTACGGCAGATCCGTTTAAAACGTTATTCGTTGCCCGAATTGTGAGTTTATTTTTATTTATTTATTATTTTATGCTTTATTTATTTTTTCAGAATTATGACACATCAGAATCAAAATTGCGAAGAGAGTTCGAAGTATACGGTCCAATTAAAAAGGTATTTTATAATTAAGGACGATTCTTGTCTGGTGAAAACGATCTTTTCTTTTTTTGGGGAGGGGGGTTTGTTTTAATTAATATTAAAATTCACAGACCTATATCCTGCTTAACGAATCTTTTAATGCTCTACAAGCATTGAATGATTTTGATTATTTTTTTTTGTAGATGATATTTATGTTGGTCTAAATGTTTTTTTTTTTTAATTTTGACTTATTTCTCTTATATAACATCAATTACAATTTAAATAAAAACAGTCATTTTTATCAATTAAAACAGTAACATTGCTTTTGTCTGCTGTTGTGATAATAATGTTTCGATTTTCTTTAAGAATTTTTTTTACAATACAAAAGATCTCTAATAAGAATTTTATATTTTGATTTTTCAAAAGTTCTGTCAATATTTCTAACATAATATAAAAAATTAGTGCAAAATTTATTTCTTATTTGTATTTTGAAAGCTGAATCTAAGGATTTTACACCAAACTCTAAGTTATCTAAAATGTTAAGAAAATCTACTTGTTTCTTATTAAAATAGGGTAACGAAAATTTTTTCCATAAAGTGAAAATGTATTTTAAATTTGACGGAATCTCAGTTTTTGTATAATTTATTAGCCATTTATTGATTATATTTTGATCAAATTTTATGTAAAAATGAAAAATAAAAGATTAATTTTTTAATCTGCGTCGAATTCTGTTGAACACCTCATTTTTGTGGTTTTCAAAATTTAGATAATTGGTTAATGTGATATTATCTAGGAAATTACTTAACTGTCCTAAATTATAATCTAATTTCCACATTAATTTGGTAAGAGTTACCCCAATTTCACATAAAATTTTTTTATGAGATGAGGCTTTATATTAATAAGTTAACTTTTTCTGTATTGCAGATAGTTTTAATCCACAACACCATTAATGGTAAACCTAGAGGGTATGCTTTCATAGAATATGAACATGAAAGGGATATGCATTGTGAGTACCCAAAAATAACTGTTTTCCACGACCACTTCAATCTGTTCACTTTAAACTTTTCACCTTTTAACCTCCAGATCTAAGGGTAAGTTTCAGATGGAGGTTAAAAGTTAATTTTTAAAATTTACATAATATTGTAAAATGAAATTAATTTAATGTGTCCACTTCTGCTCGAATATTTTTTATTATAAAGAATTAAAAGGGGGATTAATACATACATATACAAACAGTCTGTTTCGTTTCATCTTACATCCATTATTTTATTTTTTTATAAATTTTTTTGGAAACGTTATGGTTAACATTTTTATTTATGTAAAACTATTACCTAAGCAAAAACTGATGTGCTATCAAAAAAGCTAAGGTAAGATCTAAAGTGGAAAGTTTAAAAATTTAAATGTATATGTTGGTATTATTCCTCTGAAAGTAAACAAATTCTAAGGAGTAAATCAGTAATTTAAGTTTGAAGTGACAGAGATGAATTTGATTTAGTTTATGTAGCCAGCAACTTCCGACAATGCTTTATTTATTCTATCTGATGAAATTAATACAGCATTTTCTATTTTTGTACAGTCCGAGCTGCAGGCAACTAGTGCCGTTTGCCCCAAACTTCCACTTTTTGCTGGCTATATAGGTTTGTATGTGTGGTAAGAACCCTGCATACAAATAACTTTTATTGTTTGTTGGGGTTTTTCTTTACTTAAAGTAACATTAACACCGAAATTTTTTTGCATAATTTTAATAAATTAGTCGGAGTCATTGGCAATTCAGTCATTTCCAAATTATAAAGATACTAGTTTTATGTAATGAGGTATGCGCGTGTGTAAGTAATTGCGCACCAGGTAAACATAAAAAGGATCCTCACTGGCGGAGAGCTTTAACTATTGTTTTTCTACCTTTTCATTATGATGTTAAATTACGTAAGTAAATGGGTAGGTATATTTCAGTTATACCTATTACGTATATATTTTTTTTAAATGTAATTCTAATTTGAATATTCAGGTAATGCAGCAATGGACAATGCTAATTTCTTCAGTAACTTCATTTGTGAACTGTACTTCATTTTATGAACAACACTGAATAAGTTGAATAATATCATTAATCAAATAAAAAGTAAGACCGTTTTTGACTTATGTGGATTGTTAAGGAAATTTTATTTTATTTAAAAATGTTACATGATTATTAGTATCCTTCTTTTGAAAATTATTTTCACCTTTGAGACATGTCACATTTAGCCATATAAAAAACAGAGTTCTTATAAGAATTTGTATCTACTTAAAAAAAAGTTTATTAGTTCAATGTTTCACATCAGATGAAGATGTTCAACATGTTGTAAGTACATAGGTGATTACAAGAGCAGAGTCCTGACTGACAACTGCAAAAAAGTATCATATTCTTTGCGGTTTGAATGATTAATTACAACTACAACTTTATAATTTTTATGTTGAAGAAATTAAGTAAACTGTACTACATTTCCGTTTATGTAATATTTTTTGTCAAATAATATTTTCCTAACAATTTACAGAAGTTGAGATCAATCCCTAATGAATAAAAAATATTTTACTACTTCATATTCATGAGAAAAAAGAATCTGCATAGAAGTAGTAATTAATCACTGTGTTTACTTTTCCATTTACAAAGGTTTGTAGACGATTCTCTTTCTTCTAAACAGAAATTTTCGTAGATTGAAGCAAATGTATGGTTTGGAAAATGTCCTCACATCCATATTCAAAAAATAATTTCTTTTGAGTTTTAGAGACTAGAACTGTGCAAATGTATACATAATTTGTGTCATTGTGTGGGATTTTTGAAAACCCTTCCTTTTTCATTTCAATTTGAAATTACCGAAAAATAAGTGAAAACGACATTTAACTAAACAGCTTCAAATATTTTGTTTCATCTTTAATCTCCGAGTAAAAAGACTTGTATTAAAAGATCAATCTTTTTTTTAATATGATTTTTCATTATGTGGTTGGTAGGTAGCAAGTTTCTTCGCAAACAATTTGCCTTTTATGAGTGTGTCATTTCTGTTTCTGTTCGACAGACCTCGTGAGAAATTAAACTATTTGCCTTTATACTTTCAAACTCTGGAAAAGTTAACACATTGAACTGACTTTTTGAGGGAATAAATTGATTTTTTTAAGAAAAATGCAATATTGTTTACAGCTGCATACAAACATGCAGACGGTAAGAAAATTGATGGACGACGAGTTTTGGTTGATGTGGAAAGAGCCAGGACAGTGAAAGGATGGTTACCGCGACGACTTGGTTAGTACAATACTATTAAGGCCCGGTATTATAAATGCAAGTTAACTTTAAGCCCCAGTTTATCGCCTTAACAACAACTTGTGTTAACCAATGGTTAAAGCTAACTTGCCTTCACAATACCAAACCTAATTAGTTAACTTAAATGGTGGGATTGCATACGTGTTCGTTTCGTATAATATAAACGAGTAATG
The DNA here is from genome assembly GCA_039766575.1 of Serrognathus titanus. NCBI lineage: Eukaryota > Metazoa > Arthropoda > Insecta > Coleoptera > Lucanidae > Serrognathus > Serrognathus titanus. The sequence continues at coordinate 8,130,528 of CM077911.1, forward strand.
TATAGGTGGAGGCTTGGGGGGCACAAGAAGAGGCGGTCCTGAGGTAAATATCAAACATTCTGGTAGAGAAGACAATGAACGAGAGCGCGAACGGTATAGATTAGAGCGTGAAAGAGAAGAACGAGGTGGTAGAGATAGAGATCGAGAAAGAGACAGAGAACGCAGTGGAATCACTGGATATGACAACAGGAGGCGTTCTCGCTCCAGAGAAAGAAGAAAGAGAAGCCGTTCACGTTCACCGAGGAGAGAAAAGCGTAGACGCAGTCGAGAACGCATCAGAGACCAAGAAGTCGAGGAAGTCGAAAGACCTCGTGAAAAAGAGAGGGAAAGGTATTTTTTTTTTTAAATTATATTCTGATTTTTCATTATTTTATTGTGAGGGTAGAGAGCGTGATAGAGAAAGAAAACGCAGAAGATCAAAATCCAGGGATAGGGAACGGGAAAGGGAACGTAAGAGAGAGAGAAGGGAAAGACGTGAAAAGGAAAGAGGCGAAAGATTGGAATACATTAAAACTGATGATGGTGGGGAAATACGTATTAAAGAAGAACCCTTGGATGGTAAGTATTACTCTGAATATTATGAAGTAATTGCAACTTGATGTTTATGCTTTTGTTACATTTGATACTCGTTTGGATCAAATAAAAGTCAGTTGCTATATTACAAATTACTTCTAGGAAGAATCAGGGCCTTTAGTCTAGAAGTTTTGGCTACTTGGTAGTATAAGCTTCCTACATTTTCAATATTATATAGATATATATGTGTTTCATTTTCAAATATTTTGACAAGAATTGTTAATTATATTTTTAAAAAAAATTCTAGATTATCCAGATTATCCACAGTATCAGTCGACTCAACCTTATGATCAAACGAATGTTAAGTATGAAGAGGACGATGAAAAGAAAATATTCGGGCCTGATAACACAAATGGTAGCAGCAGTCGTCATTATGACGATTATGAAGAGGGCGAAGCTTATTAATTGTAGATGCTGCATTTCTAGAACATATGCAATTAAATGTGTTGATAATTCAATAGCAATTATTGAAGCAAAAAGCTTTTTATAAACTTAGGAAATTTTATGAAATTGGAAGCATAACTTTGTGGACGTCTCAAATAGCGTATTCATTTTTAGAAATAAATTGTCTCTTATAAGGTATTTAGTCCATCTTTTCCCCTACTTTTCATTTTTCTGTTACGTTTATGCACACTTAACACAAAACTTTAAAAAAATCAAACAGATGTATAGGTTATAATAAAAAATACACATTCTTTAAGCTATGATACTTTGCTGTAATGCATATTTTATTATCAGAATTATAACGTATACAGAATCTAAAATATATAAATGTATAATATATATTTGAACATGTAAATTGTATGAAATATTTTAATAAGAGTTGATTTTTTTCAATTTTTTTAACATTATTGTGTTAATACAATATTTTAATTTAAAAGTTGTTTAGACTAGAAAGTTTGTAGATCAAGAAATTGGGAGTCATGCAAGTTTAGTGTGTTTCTTGTCAGCAACGTTAAATATGATTAATAACTGCATGTCCAAATTTGATAGCGCGATTTTATGATAATCAAAAGCAAAAGCACTTCTAAAACAATAATCGTTCTACAATAATAGCATAAATTATGAAACATGAAAACTTCTTCTTCAGATGACTTAATACTATTAATACTGTATGTTTTATCAAGTTACTGCATAAAAATTTGCGATTTGAGAGAAATTTAGCCTACAAATAGTAAACATTAAAATACGTCGAAAATAAATTAACGTAGCGGTTAAATAATGTGAATAAAAACAGCACGTGTTTTACTTGCAAATTGCAATAAGTGAATTAATTCGGTCGCTAAGATCAGATGTGTTTTCGTTCTTACTCAATAACTGCAGGATTTCACTTAAATTACAATCTTTTAAATGCTCCACGACTTCTTCTGATTTTACCAATTCATCTAGCAGCTGCAACAAGTTATTTATTGTTTCTTTATCCATCTTTTCATAATACTTTTTTATTGTGAACGTCAAAATTTTTCCAATTTCGGCTTTAATAATGGCATTCACATATGAACTTCCTATATTTTTTGATTCATTATCCAGATTCATGTTGCTTTCCGTGTCGTTCTGGTTGCATGTAATACTATCTTCGTTGGTCCGATTGTTTTGCACGTTCATGCAGTGAGTGTAAATAATACTTAGAGCCCCCAGAGCTTCATTTTGCATTACAGAATACGAGGATGCAATCATTTCTGCTAAACATTTGATGCTATCGACTGAATGAATAAATTTAGTGGAATGGCAATTTTTTATTAACCGTGCTAATAATCTGGGCGCTTCGGAATGAATTCCCAAATGATTTGAATTGTAACACCAGTACGTAATCCTTTCAACAAATTCCTTTCGTGTTATGAGATCTAATGCAATTTTCTCTAGAAAAATATATATAATTAAAAATTTATTTAATAAAAGGCGCTTTCCAATTACACGTTTGTGCTACTCAGGACTAGTCCGGAGATGATCCGAAGCATTCCAATTGTAAGAGCGTGAAGCACCTGAATTAATCTGTTTTGATTTCCCTCTTCCCCTCGAGCACCTGTCATATCGTTTGCGTTTCGAGCACCAAAAAAGTGGGGAAAGGGAATACATGTGGCGTGCACATGGTCAGTTTGACCTATATGTCACAACTGACGCTTGCTAGCGTTCCATTACGATTTCTAAAGTGTAGCTCGGATCAGATCAGTTCAGGTGGTTAGAGTTCGTAATTGGAAAGCGCCTAAAGATGCAACTGCAATTACCTTGACCATCACAAAGCATTCTAAAAGTACCCATGAGTTTGAAAACCACAGGAGGATAATCAATGAAAATCATGGAGTACAGCACTTCGATTATATTTGCTTCTATCAATTTCCCTTTATTTTCAAAAGGAATACTAAGGTGTCTTAGTGCACTTAGTAAAGCATACTGTAGTTTTATGTCACTCTCTGAGGTGTTGCACTTTGATAAAATTTCTGTAAAAACAAAATTTCAATTGATAACTGCAAGAAATGAGCTTAGGTACTTTATAATTTATGTTTGTACCAAATTTAATAACATACCTAAAAGTTTCTTTGATATTCCACAATTAACCATATAAATACAATGTGAATCATTCCGTGCAAAATTTCCAATAGCTAAGACTGCTGTAGTTAACAGATCGGGATCATCAGATTCAAGCCATGACACCATTTGTTGAAAGAGTTCACCATTGCTATTGTCATATAGATAAACCATTGAGGTATCTGCAGCAAAAAAAATCCATACAGAGAAATCACTTAAAATAATTAATTAATTATCAAATACCTTCTGTTAAAATTAATACGATTAAATCACATGCCATTTTAAGTACAGAACGGCTCTCTTCATCATCGGCTTGACCTTTATATTTTTCCACCAACTCGTACACAAGTTCGCAAATTCCCTGCTTTGCGAGACACAGCTTTATATCATCTGAAATCATTTGAATTATTAATTTACTAACTTGTAAGAAACGCAGACGTTTACCATGTTCCGACTCAATTCGCAGTATTTCTAAAATTAACACGGATATTTCGTGTTTCTCAAATTGCTTTAAGATGTGGACCAGTAAAATGCAGAGGCTTTCTGGAATCCATTGGTCTACCATGTGGTCTACTATGAAGCTTAAAATTTGCAAAGCGCAAGAAATGCAGCTTTCTTGATTCTGTAAATCCGCACTGGCTTTAGTTAAGACTTTCTCTATTACGTACAACACGTTGCATTTCAGTGCAACTTTCTGAAAGTCATCGTTTGACGTCAGTATGTTTAAAAGGCAACCACACACAATTAAGAAAATCTGAGGATTATTCGCCAGGGAAATTTCCTCGGCTATGCTTTCAATCTTTTCGATGAGAACTTGTACACCATCTGAACTGACGATTTCTCTTGCATCATCATTCTCATAGCAAATATTTCCGATTGCTCGAAAACTCTGGAAACATACATCTGCGTTCGAGGATTTGCACAGCCGTAATAATGGTCGAATGATGTCGTATTTGGTCAGGAGTTTCCGATTTTCAGAGGTTTTTGCAAGTTCTGCGATGCTCTGTGCGCAAAGCGTTAATAAGTTTTCATCATCTGCACAAAGCAGTTTTTCGAGTACTTCGCTCTCAGTTAGCACAAAGCTTGGATTCTTTGCTACGATTTGTAGCTTTCTCAGTGAATCTTCTACATCTTCCACATCAATGGATTTTAATAATTCTGTACAGGAACATTCCATTTTCTATTTTTGATGATATTTAACCATACCGAAACCTTATTTCTCGTTTAATTCAAAACCATTTGATGATTTGGTGTCTTACCAGCTTCACTGCCCTTAAATATATTAAAGATTCCACCATCGGCGCTTCTGTAAAGATTGTTATTAATAATTCAAGAATTTGTGTATTTTATGATGACAAACCACCGGTTATGATGTTACCAACATTTGATGGCGTAATTAATCACCAACTAGTTACTTACTTCCTAAAGACAAATTATTGGCAGTAAATTTTAAAAATAAATTTATTTCGTGTATATTATAAATCATTGACTCTGCTGAAACCAACAGAATTACTAAAAATCTTTGAAGTATTACTTGAAGTGGGTTTTGGTTAAAATTACTAAAACTATTATCGTCTTCATAAGAGATGAGCCTGTGTCTTACGTGACGTCTGACGTGAAGCAAAAGACATATAAAACGTAACTCTATCCTTTTTTAACTCACCATTGAAAATGAAATAGCACCGAAATATTTATCGGTTTTAGATTCGGTGATTGATGAGCAAAGACGAAATTCTCTTAACGCGAAATGATCGAAGGGCGCTTGAATTTGGCGCGCTGTCATTTCCACCGTACGTGCGTTCGGAATTACGCTCAGAGTTCACTTTTACGCATTAGCTCTCTCTCACACTTCTGGTCAAAGCGTGCGCCGAGCGTAATGCCGAATCCACTGATTGTTGGTATTCCTGCGGAGTAAGAAATTTCATCAGTAGCATGTTGTAGTTTGATTTCCTTATTTAATTACTATCAACAAAAAAGGTTTCTCGTATTACTACCACGCACTTTCATTGGTAAGTAAAATAGAGCCACGTAACTAGAAATATATACAAATATTTTTAGGTTAGCGATGGTTTTCGTGTAGTTGCGCAATTAATTTATTGTAGAGGCGTATTTTCGGTCGGGATACGTAATGAACAAGGCGTGTGGAAGGATTAACATCACAATTGTCACCAACAATTTCAAGAACAGGTTTCTATTAATAATGATTATAGTCTATTTTTAAACTAGGAGTAATTTGAATTTTGCCCGCCAAAAACTTGCAAAGTTATTGGCAGTTTGACAGTCGGTTTTACACAAGCCTACAATTTAAACGGAAAAATTAACATTTTTCATAATTCATGTAACGATTCCAGTTAGTTTTAAACTTGTGAGCAAATCTGTTGATTTGTTGATGGTTATTTGAAGAATTTGTTAACCTCATAAGCAAACCAAATTAATTTCTGGTTTAGCATTACAGTGTTAATCTACCTACGACGGGCTGACAACTGTTACTCCTCCTAGTTTAAAAACAGGCTATAGTAAATTCTTATGCGCCGCCCATGGTAAACCAGTACAAAAATTAGTATCAATTTTTAAAAGTAATCTAGCGCGCCGGAAATTCAAATGCCTTCCGATTATATACAGGTGGCCCAACGAAAACGAAACGGACTGAATATTTCTCAAGGAAATTTTTGTTTGAAAAAACGCTAAAACAAATCGATTTACAATCCAAGGGAGACACTTCTCTATCATGTCATACGTCATCCCCCTCCCTTCCTGCTCTCTAATCAATAGAATTTAAATAGGGAATGCACTATGAGTGGCATGTCATTGAAAAGATAATTTTATAGAGAATTCAGTAGTGTGAATATGAATACCCGAAAATTTGATTTTAGCGCCCTTTTTCAAAAAATAAAATTGTTAAATAATCCAAAGTGTGCCATCTCATATGAAAATTAATTTTAATAGTAATACATTGCGCGAATTGACATTACGTAAAGATATTGAAAACGAACTAAAATTAAGGTTCGCAACCTAGAAATTTGATATTTAATTTTTAGTTATTTTAGTCAGTTTTCAATAATTTTACGTAATGTCAATTTGCGCATTGAATTATTATAAAAGTTAGCTATAATATTTTTTTTAACCGACACTTAAAATTGGCACTATCCTTTGCTTCCTGACGAAGCTATAAATCGAAAGTGAAACGTAGAGCGATAGTGCCAATTTTAAGTGTCCGTTAAAATAATTTATTATACAATTTTCACTGGACAAGAATCTACTTTCATCATCAAAATAATAATAATAATAATAATTTATTACATCCATTAGACTAAAATACATGGGATTGGATTAGTCAAATTATATAATGTAATATATACAGTGCATACAGACAATGAGACAAACAAATAAATGCACATATATAACAGGTATACAAACAGTTAAATTAATGAAGTTAAAGCGATTTATCTTGTACAAATTCTTCAAATGAGTAATTACATTCATTAATCAAAAGTTCAGCAATGTTTAGTTTAAAATTTTTGTCACTTAAGGACTTGTAGTGATTTGGAATTATATGACATGATGCCCAGATATTTTGGCGATTTTTTGAAAAATTGCAAATTGTGATGTGGGATTTCTAAGATAGATTCATTACGTGTATTGTAACAATGATGGGAGTTTAATTTAGGCCACAGCTGCACTTTTCTTGGCAAAGTAACTGAAAAATAAAAATACTTATCACAGTCATTATATTCCACTTTCTAAATATATCTCGACAGCTTGTTTTGTTCTGCACTCCTTCCATAGAACGCAAGGCTCTTTTTTGTAGGACTAGAATTCTCTCCATATCCTTTCCAGATCCCCAAGCTATGATACCATAGTGGAAATTTGCAAAATAGTATGTCCTTAGTATGTACAGATTTACAGATCTTCTAAGATGTTTTAATATATAGCATAATGGTGATAATTTATTGCATAGCATGTGTTCTGCCCATTTGCATTTATTGCCGATAATAATATCTAAGAATTTAGCCTGTTCCACTCGTGCTAGGCTGTTTTTGTTATAACGAAACAGTAGGCTGTGGTCTATGTCATGGGATACAGTAAAATTAACATAAACCGTTTTTGCTGTGTTTAAAACTAAATCGTTTTCTAAATATTACTATTTAGAAAATTACTTTTCAGTGAGAAGCAAATTTGAATGTGCCTTTGATGTTGCCTGATCATTATTTCTGGCCTGAATAAATAAGGAGGTATCATCTGCAAAAATTACGGCGTCGTTTAACGGAGAGTCATTCACGTACAGAATGTACAAAAGTGGACCAAGGACAGAACCTTGAGGGATACCTTGATTTAGTGTTAGTGTATTTGACTTAGTTCTGTTCACTATAACATAATGTTTTCTGTCCTTTAAGTAACTTCTGAACCACTCCAATGATATTCCTCTTATATCGTATGCGTACAATTTATTGAGTCATATTTTATGATTTACAATGTCGAAAGCCTTACTGAGGTCCAGAAATAAACCCAAGCACGTGTTGCCTTTACCTAAATTGCCATATAATTCATCTAAGAATTTTAGAATAGCCGATGTAGTAGAGAGACCGAATTGAATACTATTTAATAAGTTATGTTTCTCCAGGAAACGCATTAATTTTGTACTAACAACCTTCGCAATGGTTTTTGAAAAGCAGCTTAATAAAGAAATAGGTCGATAATTTTCAATTGATTGTTTTGAATCTTTTTTATGTAAAGGTTTAATTTCTACTATTTTTAATCTATCGGGAAAGATGCCCTGAGAAAAGGAATTATTTATTATTGTAGTTAAACGAGTTACTATTTCTTTTATGCACTGTTTTATTACAAATGCACTAATGCCGTCACTTCCCGGAGTATAATTTATTTTAAACGATGAAACAACATTTAAAATATCTCTTTTTATAATAGGATCTAAAAAAAAATGAGAAACTATTATGTGGTATGTTTCTTACAGGCACATGATTGTTATTTCTTGCAAACGCATTATCATTATTTGGTTGGTTTAAAAATATTCAGTCTGTTTCGTTATCGTTGGGCCACCCTGTATAAAACTGACATTTAGAGTCATACTTGATACATTTTGAGCACTATCGTTATCAAATACGAGTTTTACATTACGATAATGTTAACTGTTTTCAATGGGCGTAGAAAATTTTGTTTCTTTTTTATTTTACCAATTTCCAAATAATAATAAATTCATCATTAAGTAATAATTTTAACGTCTTCACGAGATTCCTCTGACCATTTCTATCTCAACCTCTTCACCATTTATAAGTTTTTCAATTAATTGTCAAATTTTAGATTTTTTTCCAAATTTTTTGTTTCCTGATTCAGTCCAATAACCTCCAAATATTTTGCTACAATTATTAGTGCTTTCTTCCAAGTATCGTAGAATAGACAGCCAGGCAAACAGGCTGTTTTGCAATTGGAACTTGAAACCCATTATACCATTCTCACATTTGTTTATTATTGCTATAAACTGCAAAGTCATCTTGGGCAAACAGATCTACTTCAGGAGCAGTTAATCCAAAATAAAGCACAAATTCTGGTCTTTCTAAGAAGTTAGATTAGTAAATATTGTTTGTATCTGGACATAACACCGCTCCCACTTTGAGACACGCATGAATTAGCCCACTCTCCAGATGCTTATTATTTTTCAACAAATGAAATGTAATTTCGTTAATTTGATAAGTGATATAATTTAGAACATCGTCATTTACTTTTGAGTCCTTCGTTAACTCTTTCATTATCAGTGCATCATAGTTGTCTATCAGTACATAGACAGGTTTATCACAGTATGCATGCAAACAGTGACATAAGTCCTTAAGTGCCGTCATTACACCAACTTCAGAAAGCTTTTCAACACTGTTCAGTGATATTCACATCTAATTTCTCATTTGACCAAGCATAGTTTTCTCTATTAGATTTTAGTAGAACCTGTTGATGATCACCATATGCGATTCTGATACTCTGAAGAGAATGAAGAACAGGTTGACGAGTGTCGCCACCAACCAACTTCTATATAGAGAACAGGATTTTCTTTACAATTTTCTTCGAAGAAATGCCTTTCCTCTCTATATATTTTTCAATTTTTTTCTTGAAAAAGTTTCTTATTTCCTGATAAGAATTCTTTAACCATATCCATATTAGGCAATTTAAAAAACCTTCTGGGTGATTACAACTTTTCTCATCTCAAGACTCACAAATCAAAATTATCGTTATTTTCTAACAAATGTTATTTATGTTGGTCTGAACGTTTTTCTATTAATTTCAAAAACCTTTGGATTACTTCAATATAAGGTAATGATTGTTGGATGTTTGTTTTATATTATTTAGCGATAGCCAGCAGATAGAGTTTCTTTTCTATTTAAAGCCTATCAAAGACTATTAAATTTATAAGATCTTAATCTCGTACTATTATACTTAAGATACGCACAGTATATTTTAAGCACTATCGTTACTCAAGTAAAATAAAATGTATTTCATAATTTTATTTATTACGTGGGAACAATGTTCTAAAATTCTGATGCGATTATTAACAGACATATTATTTTTTACAAATGAAATTTGAATAAGAGCAACCGAAGAAAGTATTTTATGCTAGGCTCGTAAATACAATGACATACTATAATATATTAAAATTTGGTATTAAGATACAAACGTTAATATTAAGTATTATTTATATTTATGTACATATTACATTAGCAAGATTATCTACGATGTTGTTATCCTAAAGACAGGTCCTATTCGCAGGAAAACTCTTCGCAGGATCGATCGCAGTTCTGCTTTCAAATCAAAACATACTATTTCACAGAGTAAGGGGTAATAACTTGAGACGTGTACCGCAAACTGAAAATTGAATAAATTAAGCGATTAAGTAACATTTAAGGAGTAACGTACCCTATCATCAGGCATTTTGAGAAGTCGTGTCAAAACCAAGAGTAATAATGTGGTCCAAGCTTCACGATGTGCCTCGCTTTGTAGTTTCAGGAAGTAATCCAAAGCTTCCTGGCATACAGAAATCAATCGAACTTGTATAATGTGCCAGTGTTCTCTGCGACCATCATCGCAATACATTTTAAACAAAATGCGTAATAAACAAGCTAGACTTTGCGTTTCCTGTTTCAAAAGGTTTGGCTTAACGGATCCCTTATATCCAGCCTTCCACAACAAATTCCTTTGCTCGTGATCCGTGTTGAACGCCTTTGCAAATCGATGTGATTGCAAAAGGCACTCCGTAAGTTGAATTAAATGTACGGAATTTATTAGCCTGTACATCCCTTGTTCTTCCCTCTGACTCTCGGTGAGGACACCATTTCCTGTCATATCCGCCGCTGCTAATGCCAAAGTCTCAGCATCTTCTTTTCTCGAAGTAGCAGGATAAAAAACAATATTATCGATTGTTTGAATTAATTCTAATTGTACAGCACTTTTAATCATGAGTCCGTTAAAGAGAGAAGCATCGGAATTTGTTTTGCCATCATAATTAAAACTAGTGCGCTTTAGAATGCCATGTCTTGCACTGATATCGCCGTTTTGTTCGATTACCGGTGACATTTGTATTGCATCAGGTTTCCATGTTAAAAGGGCCGAAGGTATAGTGGAATTGAATATATCCAACATGCACTGGCATGTTTTATCCCACGTGTTTTCATCAAATTTATGCCCGTTGGAATTTACTAAATTTTCTAGGCAATTTGTTCCTGATCTTGCCAACTGTTCGTTCTGTTGTTGCACACACCAGTGTAACTGTGCATATAATTCTTCAAGCAAAAGAGATCCAAGTACATCGAAGTATTGAGTAAACACATCAACGATTGCGTACAGTGCGTGATTGCAGGTGGTCGTCATCCATTCAGCCTTTTCTGTATGTTGCTCTGGTAATTTCATGTTGTCGAATATTCGAAACAAGACTTTAAATAAGTCCTTCCACCAGTGAGCATCGAAAGATTCGCCGTATGTTTTCACTATTTCAAAAAGAACGGTGAGTGCTCGCGTTCTAACATCTAATTTGCAACGGTTTACCACGCAGGATAAAGAAAACAACAGAGGGAACCAGCCCCTAACCCAAACACGATCTTTTTCAGCCACGGCCACATCGTTTTCCATTCCGGCATGTTCAGCAAAAAGATGAGGTGCACTGTGAACACTAAAAGCACAAGTACGTACGAGTCTAATCGCTTCCATGCTTGTGTCCGGAAACCGTGCATTACATGCGAATTCAGAGAGACATTTCACAGCATCTTGGAACGAATCGATCATAGCGGAGAACTGCTTCTCATACAGCTCGTTAATTACCTTGCCGGTAGTTTGAAAAGCCAATTCGACAATTGATTCTTCTTGATCGCTCGCAGCTAAATGAAACACAGAGAAGATATTTTTCCAGCCTGATTTAATATTATTCGCTTGAGAGTTAACCATTTGTGCCACGCAACGCACGACCATATCTCTGATAGTAGGCGAAATATTTTTCTTCATGATGTGCTCGAAGGGCCTCAGGAAATCTTTCTGGAATCTGAAATTCGCAAACTCGCCTTTCTCTATAAATTTCATGGACAGCTGTCTAAGGCTATCGACAGCGAAAAATGAAATTTCTTCATTTGGGTTACACCCCACTGTGTTGAAGTGTTCCCCGAGAACTTGCCAAATTCTTGACCACTGCAGACGAATTCTGCCCATGTTGTAATATGAAATTTCTACGATTTTCTGCAAGGAAAACATTCTTGGGTGGCCGCTATATGCAAGTTCATCTAACGATACTTGGCACAAAGCTTTAACGAAATCAACGATGGCATCTCCGTCGAGTCTAGTCGAACCTGTGAATATTCTATCAACTGCAACGACCACACTCTGTGAACTAGTCTGGCCGATGTGTTCTTTAGAACTAGGGTCAGGTGGCTTATGCCCAGATCCAGCCAAAAATTGAGGCCTCACACCTGTTCCAATTAACTGAGCCAGTTCCAACTGTGAAATACATTTTAAAATATCCAACCAACTACTGCCCAAATAATTCCCATCAGTATGAGCGACCATAATTAAAGTTTTAATAGTATCGATGTTTTTAGCTTTCATGTCCATAATAGGCGAGTTCGCTGTTAGTAAAGTAAATCTTGCAAGTGCTTGCACATACGCATCTCTTTCCAAGGACATGTGAAAGATGCAAGCTATTCGAATGGCACATCGAATACCATCTAAACATAGCGAGGCCACCTCAGGATCATCACAATCTTGCAAACCAACACTGAATGCGGCCAGAAATGGAGTCCAAGCCATTTTAAACATGGGCCGCACATGCTCTAAGTGTTTCGCAGTCGTGAATGGAGCCTGAACATGTGAAACAGACTCCATTAAATTCTTCGCCGCAGTCGAAATCACTTCCATTTCCATGTTCCATAGGATTTTCCTTCGTTTCTCGCTGTTGATCTGATGTTTGCCAGGCTTGTTTACAACCGATTTCATTTTTATTTCGTGCCCTGCAATTTCGTCGTAAATCTGCGAAAGGTAATCCTCCGGAACGTCTTTGCTTTCAGTGTTGCCACGATTTAATTTTATGTATTGCTCTTTCGTCATCTTGTGTTTGACCTGAGGCGAGTGAAGATCCGTTGTTAGCATTATTATTGAAAAGCCTAAAACGTATGCGGTGTCAGCGCTTGCAAATAATCCATTGTTCGGGTTACACTCGCAGTATCTACTTGCAAATTTCTCCATTAATCTGAAAGCAAAAGTATTTGTTTAGAAACGGGGAGAGATTCTGGAGGGCTCTTTTATTTACCTGTCAATTTTCTGTGCTTCTCCTGGTAAACGGAAACCATCCAAAAAATGACGAAGTGCAGCTACTATGTCCATATTAGCAAAATCAATGAGGTCCACGTAAGAGTACATCACTTCCTTGCAAAAGTCATCACTGTCACCCAAGAAATCACCGATGAAGGTTTTATCAAGACGTTCATCAGTATGTAACCACTTGGCTATTTCTGAATGAGTCCTTCCAAGTAATCCTTGATCTTGCAAGTATGCTATTCCTCTTTTGGGTTTTCTGTTGAACATATCAATTCCTGCTTCCCATATCTATAAATCCATAAGAAAATTAATTATAACAACAGTTAGCATTTTAGTACTTACCTCCTTTTGTTGTTTTAATACTTCCAATTGTTCTGGTGAATCTAAAACTTCTTTATTTCCAGCAGAACTATCACTTGAATGTAAACTCGTACTAGATCCACCATGTGATTTAAGAGAGGTTATATCCGACTCCCTTGTGTTTACTTGTTCGCCAACTGTAGACTGCAAATTTGGATTCACATATAAATCCTTGCTCCATTCGACCATGCACTTCAGAATAGAGACGAGGCATTCGAGGCCACGAATCCTCATGGATTTCTCCTGGTTTGGAGATGCACCAAGCTCTAAAGCGTGCCTTCCTTGAGCTATCTTCGATAAATCATTGACCAGGCGCTCAAACAAATTAGCAGCTGATAAATCGCAGTCATAATTGACATAAATATCAACTATGCTCTGCGCATCACCGCATATCCTCGTCAGGGCTTGAATCACCATCCATTTGTGCTCAAACGATGAACTCGATGTTTCCAGTATGTTCAGAAATATGTCCTTAAAAAATACTTCTATCTGCATTTTTAAGTGCATCTTAAAATTCGATAACAAAGCGAGAAATATTGCCAGTGACAATTCGAAAACTTCCGGAATCGAACTGACCCCGTTCTTCGACAGGGCTACGCACAGATATTGTTTTATTGCTGTTATAAACATTTCATTCGATCGAAAGACAGGCCCCGCGTTTTGCAGTATTGATAGAAGCAAGTGAAGGGAAAGGATTTTCGATCTGAGCTCATGTGATTTAGGATCAGGCGTGCCTTCAGGAAGGGGTTTCATGGATAGCTTACATAACGCCCTGAATACTAGAAAAGCATCCTTTTGTAGAATGTGGGTGAACTTTGCAGTAACGGTGGTATCGTTTTCACTGTTCGTTTCGACACTTTCTTGAGAAGGTATTCTGAAAATAAATAAATAAAGTAAACTGGCGAGTAATTCAATAGAAAATTTATATTACCTCGTAATCGGATGTACATTCGAATCTCGATGTCCATTTTCCTCCACATTCAAATGTTTAGAACTGTTAATAACGTTATCTAGTAAATTATCTATTATTTCGTGCACGACATCATAACTATAAGTGTCTACTTGTTCGCTCTTTGTTTCTTCAACGGTTCCCTCATCACTTTTTTCGTTCTCATTGTGTGAGTCTTCCTCTGTGTCATTTTTAATGTCATTCATAAACTGTATTTTCTGATATTCTGTTTGTATTTCTGATTCGAGAGCTTGATTTTCCATGCGCATGAAGATCACGTTTAACATTTGTGTTAACGTTGCTCGAGCTGTGGTTTGATTAATGAGGTTCTTGCTCGCTAAGAAAATGTTATAACATGTTCTCACAGCTAACAAAACAGTTCCCTCGTGCACTTCCACATGCTGGCTTGTTACTACAGTTAATAACGCTTTTATTATCTGCAACTGGACCCCTACAAAAATTGAAATATTTTTGTACACATTTACACATCCAAATGTGTTTTTACCTTCATCTGTTTGAGGTCCTGAAAAGCAAGCACAAATCGTTTCAACTATTCTATCGATTAACAATTTCCCCGGAGTTGTAGAATCAGGTACGTTGGCGGTTAAGTGACCGTAAGCAATCAGCTTCTGCAGACAATCTAAGGCGGTTACTACAATGCGTGCAGACTTGCTCTGGCATGCTAGTTCGAACGGAAGAAAATACTTCTCCGTAGTTATTACGTTTGCATCACCACTTTTCGGTGCAGGTAATGCATCCGATATCTTCTCTTTTTGTTCAACATTTGATAATTCCTTTTTAATTTCATCTGAAACAAGAACACGTGCGCTTTTTTATTTACACTAAGTACACAAAGCAGGCGGTGCTTCATGAAAACAAACCTGACATTACGTACATAAATACTTATAGGGAAGATATGCAATGCAAATATATTAAATCCTCACCAACGAAGTGTGTGTTATAGATAAAGATAGGATTATGACATTTTGATATGACTTTCCAGGTGATAAGATTGTAATGATCCTACATGCATTCCCAATCGAATGCTTTACTATCTATTCACTGACTCTAGCTAAATATGCCTTCCATTTTTGCTTATTTTGCGTGAACATCAATCATTTTCAATTTATATTATTACTTCTTGATGGTTTCTAGTTTATGTCAGAATTTGGTCTTAATAAAGTTCCAATTTATATGAAAATAGTTCACTGACATTATTATACCTAAAATTTCAGAATTTGTGGGAGAAAGTGGTACCAAATATGTTTTATTTACTGGGGGAATCACAGAACGATCAACCTGATTCCCATAAAGAATTCAAATAATAAAAAATGAAGAGGTTGTACTGTGAGCAATTTAAAAAAAATCATCCAGACATTTTCTATTACTTCAAATGAAATACAACAGTAATTATTATTTTATAAATTCCATTCATTAAGCGCAATCTGTATGCAACATTTTTTAATTAAAAATAAATTTCATCTGCATTCGTCAAATATTAAGAAAGTAGAACGCACATTTCAAATAAATTCATTATTTTAAGTGTAATAATGGAAAGTTTAATTATTGTTTGTGGTTCATTTACTTTATTGTTTTAAATTTTTGAAAACAGTTTTAGTTTAAAAAGAAAACAAAATTATGAAGAAAATGAATTACGTTTCAGACTTGCGTTTAAGCAACTCTAAAACAGAAGAGGAAAGAAAATGTTTAACATATTTTAAAAGTAAATGTTTATGGATTGATAAACCTTCAAAATACCAAACAAAATTTAATAAACTTACAACAACGAGCATATCTCAAACACCTTCATGCATAAGTAACTTGAAACTTTCATTGTTGTCTGCAGTTCGAAAGTATTCAGTTTCCAATAAGTTTTGTTTACATATTTTTTTTAAGTCAAAGAAACGATTTTTTTTGTGTAAAATTAATTAAATAAGTGAGAGCAAATCCTTTACTTATTTAATTCTTATCCTTTTGCGTTGGTACTAGGTTTACTAGAAAACTCAGGCTTTTTTTGCAATGTACAGACAAACATACTGAAAACTTACATTGAAGCATCTACTATATTTATGTCCATCGTGAGTGAATAAGGACTCAAATGTTGCTTGGCACTTGTACTATTTTTTTTAGTTTATGGGATATGCAACTAATTTGATACTTATCCACCTATAAACTACGAAAAGCAGGACACAGAAAAGATATACATTCAGTTGATGAATTCATTAGTAAACAGTGATAATAAATTATGTACATAAGCTACAGTTATACTAACTGAAATCAGCAAATAAAACTGCCAAAGGCAAATTACATTTTCGTATTCAATTACTTAAATGTTATAAATAATTTTCTGTCCTTACCAAGAACAGCTTCACAAGTCTTCTTCAACTGCGAATGGTGGGACCTCTTAATTTCCTTATCGTTTAAAATTTTCTCCAAAGCTCTTAGAATAAACATTTCCTTTGTTTTTGAGTTTGGATGCATCGTTAACTGTACTTGATGGATTTA
Organism: Serrognathus titanus; assembly: GCA_039766575.1. NCBI lineage: Eukaryota > Metazoa > Arthropoda > Insecta > Coleoptera > Lucanidae > Serrognathus > Serrognathus titanus. Next base: position 8,147,239 of record CM077911.1, read on the forward strand.
ACGGAGGCCCTTCGAAGACTTTGAAGGCACCATAGTTCGTGTGACGTGTGATAACTTAGAAGCCAGTTAACATACTTAATCACTTCACAACGTTAAAAAAGATACGCCGGCGGTTTCAAACAATCACGCTACATTTACGTCTTTTGGATTTTCAGTTTATTTTCATAGTATTATTACCACAAACGCACATATCGAAAATCTGGTGCACCAACAATACGGCTGTCAAATGGACGTCATTGACAACGAATGTAATATTGACACTCAATGCTGCCAACAACTAAAATATAATATTTTCGAGAATTATTACAATAAATAAACAAAGCGTTTATTTAACGAAATTTATACATAAAAATTATTACGTTTCACTTAATTATTAAATCAAAATTGTTATTAACATTTTTTTATTAATTTGTTATTTGAGCCATGTTGCCAAATCTATCGGTGTTTTCAGGTTATATTAATAAAACAACATAAACTGCAATTATTATTAATAATACATATTCAATTAGATGTAGTGAAAGTATAATTAATTATACTATTTAATTGGAATAGTCTTTGTAAATTAGAGATGCGTCTTGAAATATTTCAAATAATACGACGTGGCAACATTGTTGTAACGTATGTTGACATATGCATTGTTCGTCGATGAGATTTTAAATAATAAGTAATTAATAGTACATCCCCGAGTTCATTAAAATGTGGAACAAAATGGATCCGCCACCTCCGTATCCAGGCACAGCTCATCACACGCCTGGTAAAGCAAGTTTTTAAAACTTAGGTTAATGTAAACAAATTAATTTTTTCCGCAGGAGTACAACAGTTTTACAGTTATCAACCGAGTGCTCCAAGTGCACATTTAAATCAAAATTACACTCCGTTAAATCAGACATTCGTACCCACGTATGGTACAAGCACGACAACTATAATAGTACCGCCTGATGTCATCGTCGTTGGGGCTTGCCCTGCCTGCAGAGTGGGAATCGTCGAGGACGAATTCACTTGTACGGGTATAATGTGTGCCCTTCTTTTCTTTCCACTGGGTATCCTCTGTTGTCTGGCTGATAAGACGAAAAGATGTTCAAATTGCGGGGCTTGTTTTAACTAGGGCATTAAAGAAGAGATTATTACTTATTGTTGTAGAGTAATTACTATTAATTCTCATATCTTTTTAAATCCTTTATCTGGCTGGTCGCATTCTCAATTACGGTTAACAAAAGACAAAGTCTCGTTGGTTACGTTCTTAGTTCAGTCAGAATTGTTTTTCTATTTCAAAGAGGGAGCCACATTAGAGTGGTCTGTTACTATTTTCAGTATCATCAGAGAAGTGATTGCTACAAACTACAGCATAATCATATTTATGATTTATTATTCAAATACACATAAAATATGAAAAAATCAAATTAAAATCACATATCAAACATGAAAACTGTAGCAACAATGAAAATTTAATGCAAATTAATTTGTATAGAGGGAACCACACTAACGAAAATTGCGGCCGGTTAGATAAAGGGCTAATTTTTTTTGGCCATGTCAACTTTTAATTGAAGGTGTATTCCTCCGGTAGTCACTAGGGCACACTTTTTGCAAAATTGGGTTACTACAGCCTAAAATCTCCATGTCTTTTGTGTCAATATGGATAAGTATGAACTGTAATGATATGTTTATTGGAGAAATTAGGCTGCACTGAAACAAATTTTGCGAAAAAATACGCCCTAGTGGGCCCCCAGTGGTGAAAAACAAACACACCCTCAGTTACAGAACTCTCTAACGTCTCTGATATTATCTCGGTGGATTTATTCTTGTTTGGAACTCGTTAAGGAGTTTTAAAATAATTTAAAAGTAAGTGCAATTTATATAAATGGTTTTTAATTTAGTGATAGTACTTGTAATATCTAAAAGAAAATGAATGTAAGGGCATATAATGGTAGAAGATATTTTAGAAGTAGAAATTCCAATATTTTTTAATTAATTTTATTATTTAAACAGAAAATGTACTTTAATGACTTGCTCCCACTATTTCGTGGGTGTAAATGTTAGAAAAATATATCAGCAAAATGTGTATACATATTTTAGTAATAGACAGTCCGTATTTTGGTAATTGAAGTATAAAATAAATAAATAAATGTAGAAGTTTGAAATTCAACAACTTCACGATATGATTACCATTTTTTTTACAAACTTGTTTAAGCATTATCAGTTATAATTGATAGTGTATAACAAAGTTTGTAGCCAAGAATCTTATCAACAAGTGATCATTAACCATTATATCAAACTGATTATACTTTCAATAATATGTTTCATGTTTTTAAAAAATTATTTGTGTGCTAAAACAGTTGAAGTAAACGTTTGTTCTTTGTAATAAATTCCATTTTGTTTTAGTGTTGTGTTAAGACCATTTACTTATTATGTTTATAACTGTTTAATAAAGTTTAAATTTCTTACAATTTAATTTTTTTTAAAGTTATTGGTTTGCCCCAATAACCCTACTCTTACCAAAAAAGTACCCTGAGTCAGAAAAATTGAACCTTTACATATAAAATAATTCTGATACAAAATCAATTATAATTAGAAATAATTAAAAATTAAACTCCGCCCACGATATTTTTTATATCCGTAGATATAATAATAATATAATATTAAGCTAAGCTGCCATCTTCAGTACACAACACATTACAATTAAAAGCTCTTCATAAAATCTAACAACCAACTAATCATACTCATAATTTACAAAAAATATAATTAAATGAATAAAAATAATAACAGAAAGACAATAATATGTAATTATCTAAAACTAGACCGCCAAAAAACAACCTACGAATAAGAGTAAATCAAATAATGTGGAAGTAACCTACAGGTTAGAGCAGATCACACCCACGCACCACAAGTTAAGAGCACTTTAGGAGATTTATCTCGGAGAATTCACTCCTTATCATATATCCAGTGCAAATGCGTTTAACTGTCTCTAACACTCCCTTATTTTTAATTTAGGTTACGACGATTAAAAAAAAAAGAAATTCGTATATTTCAAAATATGGACCGTCGAAAAACAACCTACAAATTAAGGTAAATCAAATAATACGGAACTAGGAATTGGTCCATTATCTGAATTCATTAAATAATTTTTATTTTATAAAAATACTTTCGTAAGCATTTAATTCCCTGTTATTTGATACCTCCTTAATGAGTTTTAAATTATCCTTAATAATACTGCGTCCAGTATTGTAAATATGTTGGACAACACTTGATTTCTCAAACCTATTATACTGGTAGTGACTTAAATGTTTCTTAAAGCGTGTTAATATATTTCTTTTTGTTTGTCCAATATATTTATTAACACATTTATTACATTTAATTTCATAAATTCCAGATTTCTGCTTAACTTCAACTTTATCTTTCGGGTTTCCCAGTAAATTCTTTATGGTATAGCTAGTTAGTGGAAAAACCTAATCGTAAGTTTTGCATTTTAAAAATAATTTAAACCTTTTGTGCAAACCGCATCGAAAGGCATTTTAACAAATTTACCTAGAGATGAAATTGATGTTAGAGTGCTAGAATTTTGGACCCGTTTCCTACAGCTAATCTTCCTAGTTATATTATCTACTATTTGTGGAGTATAACCATTATGAACCGCTACATTCTTAATATATTTAAGTTCTTTATCATATCGGGCTATAGTAAGTGGAAATGAGAATAATTTATTTACTAAGAAATTTAGAGCCGCGAGTTTATGTTGTACTGAATGTTGTGATTCGTTAATTATAAACCGGTTTGTATTTGTGTCTTTACGAGAAATGTAAATTTCTAATTCATTTTTGCTGTTTCTAATTATATGAGTTTCTAAAAAGGGAATTCCACTGTTTTCTTCCTTTTCGTATCAAATACTATGAAATTTTCAATTAATTTATCAAAAAAAATCTTCCAAATTACATTTCTTGGTATCAAAAGTAGCAAAAATGTCATCAACATAACGCAACCAAATTCTTGGAAAATACTGATTATGCTCTCTTACGTCATTTTCGAATTTACTCATAAATAAAACGGTGACAGTTTCCCGTTGCGGTCCCTCGTTCAAGAAACTCACCATTTATTTGAAAACAGTTCTGAGACATGCAAAAAGATCTAAGCTTGTCCCATCTTTATCTACATTATTAATTGTGAGTGGTTCCCACAAATAAGTTAGTGTTTCAGGTATGGACACACTGGATTCTTCGAGATAAATTTTAAGTGCTTTTAACTTGTGGTGAGTGGGTGTGATCTGCTCTAATCTGTATGTTGTTTCTTGACATATTATCTACTTTTAAATAATTACATATTTTCTTTCTGTTATTATTTTTATTTATTAATTATATTTTTTTTATAAATTATGTAAATGATTAGTTGGTTGTTAGATTTCATGAAGTGCTTTTAACTTGACAGTGTGAGTACCGAAGGTGACTACCGAAATACATATCTACGGATATAAGAATTATTGTGGGCGGAGATTTTTAATTGTACAAAGTATACAAAACGTGTCACGACCTTCTTGTCAGGCACTTCGACTTCTCGAATTTTTGCCATCGCTGACTTATATCGCATTAATCTCGATTTGTATTTCCAAATATAAAATAGTCCATATTTTAAAATAACAAAAAATAATTCTGTTCGTAATTAGATGTTAAATATGAAATCCAAACAGGACTCATACGAATTTAATTAGGAAACATCGTTATGTGAACTGCAAAATATAAATTTCTCAAAAGAAAAAGGTCTGACATGCATTGAAATAAAACATATTTCTAAAAATTAATACTAAGTCTACAAATAATATTTTTTTTATCTAAATAATTTAATTCTCATATCCTAAAACTAAAACGAAATCAGAATTTCCGGAACGAACTATTTTAATAAGTCTTCAAATCTACCACCTTCCTCATGTGAACAATAACCTAAAACCTTCTTCTTCTTCTTCTTCTTATAGATTATTTGGCTTTTGGCTTATACCATTCCAGCCAGACACACATCACTATATAACGTACCTACTCACTTCTCCACAGGATCGCAATATAAATTGTCTTAAGGATATGTGCACATGTTAACACGACAATAGGACATTAACTATCAAAACTTAACCCGGACCGACTTTGATTTTTATTTATGCTGTGTTTAAAATTGCTAGCTTGCTGTCTTACTGCTTAATAACCTGGGTTAGGATTGGGTAAAATACATATATTAGGAAAGACAAACCTAAAACCTGAACGAAATAGAAAAGTACTCTATTCAAGTGTAAAACTCGCATCATATTGAAATTAGACTTCGGATTGCGGTACACCTCTCTACTCCAGCGTAGATGAACATTAACCATGGAACGATGTGACAATAGGCGCTTGATACTTACTGTATAAATAAGTTCTTGTTGACTTTTTTTTAATATTTATTCTTTTCGCCCTTTTGTCTCATTCTTAGTTGTATTAAAAACTTATTCGTTCTCACTCTAATTGTAATCCATTCCTAACACCTTGTGAATATCCGAACTCGGCTTTGGTATATTTTTCTGAACGTACCCAGTTTAATAAACAGCGCCACCTAGTGTTAAGTTTGTTAGGTTTAGCGAATTTTTGTATATTGGGTGATATTTCATTATTATTTAAATTTAAAGTGTTCATTACTTAGTATTAATATTAATATGTATAAAGACCAGTTTCATAATAAAATTTAAAGGATACTTTAAATTTAAAGTCACTTTCAATTGTTGAAAACACATTTGTTTATACATCTAAATGTGATTCTAATTTTAAAATGTCCTTAAATTATGAAACTGGCATGTAGAAAAGTTAAAAATATGTACATGCAATCCATTTCATACATATTTGAACTTTGCACTAATTTTATTATTGGGAACGTTGGGCGATTTCGTTGACAAACTGGTAATTTTAACTTTTGAATAGTTGGCAACGCTGGTACCTCCTCTAACCTAAGTTGAATTTGAAATTTGTTTAGTTTAGTTGTCAATGTCATTACTTGTTTGATTGAAAATCGTTTTAAATTCAACACTAAACAGCAAGTTTCCATCTGAGGGTATTTACTTTTTAATTGACTTTTTACTCTAGTATTAGACTTACCAAATTGTAATCTAAGTTGTGTATCTAGAATGCAATAGCTAAATATAAAGAAGGGTCGAATGAAACCTTCAACATGTAATTAATATATTTGCTAATTGTAATGCCTTTTTTAGATGATTCAAAGGACTGACAATATAAGGAAGAACAAATACGTGTCTTGCATCAAAATAAATGGTGTTCCTATACTTCCACCCTTGGTGAGAAACTGCAGTTTTATTAATGAAAAGGTTTTCTTTTGATTTGTCATTTTCAGATAACACCAGAGAAACAAAAAGCTCTACTTCGATATAAGCAGCAGGCGATGAAACTAGAAAAGCGCTTGAAAAGGGAGCAAGAACTTAGAACTTACATTAAACAATATTACCTGCCAGAACTTACGGATGACAACAATGCTACTTCAACTCATATTATAAATACGTTAGAGCAGCAGTTATCTTTTGGTGATTTGAGAGCTAGTGAAAGTATTGACGACAACGACGTGCCTTGTGTTAAGCCGAGAAGCAAATCTTCCAAATTAAGTTGCGATTTACAAGTTTCGCAGTATATTAATAATGAGTTTGCCTTACTGAAGCATTCTAGTAGCAACTGTGATACCTTACGTGCTAATTCAGTCATAATTAATTTGGCTGAGGATTACATAGAGAAAGACGATGCAAAAGTTAACGAGTCAAATACTAGTTCTTCCAAAGAAAGTAGCCCAAAGGCTCATTTAATTCGCAGCAATTCATTTACAATAGAATCGCCGAGTCCAATTTTACTAGAACGCTTAAATAAAGATTTTTGTGTTCAACATACCGAAATACAGGACGTATCAAACGATAGTAGTAACATACTGCTTGAAACCGAGAGATCTTTGTGTGATAATGATGGATACATCACCTGTGGTAGCAACTGTTGCTTAAATTTTGCTAAAGTCGAAAGTGTGGAAGAAAAACCATTGAGAAATAGCAAAGCGAATGAATATTTTCATGAGTCAGTTGCTTCCTTTACAGATTTATCAGAAATTGGTCCAGATTCGCCAGGGAAAAATGTGTCAAATGCATTAGAATCTAGTAATAGTGATTTTAATGTTTTAAGCAGTGACTTTCGATTTAAAGAATTCATCAGTAATAATATCCCTCATTCTAATAGTACTATATCTGAAGAAAATGGTGACAAAGAAAATGCATCCTGTGATAAAGAAAGTGTTCATGATGTGAATACGAGCAACAATGAGAAAATGGCGAATGAAAGCAAAGAATCTTCGTTTGTAGAAACAGACATGGAACTGAAACTGAAGCTTATATTGGATAATATTTTACAGACACATTCGAAGGAAATTTTGGAGCTGCTGCAAACGCAACAACACGAGCAAGAATTACGTTTGGATAAGTACCAGACTATAAGACAAGCCTTACTAGACGAATCAGTTTCTCCTTTAAAATGTGATGAAACTAATTTACCTTATTCTCAGGGCAGTAAAACGCAAAGTTTTTTCATAAGAGAAACCACATGTGATAATGAAAGTAATTCACTGAACAAGTAACAAATTTTTTTTACCATAACTCGGTTTCTTTTTAGATAATTCTTCCACTGTTGACACTGTTAATCCCTCTTGTGTTACAAGTGATAAAATCAAGAAGGAACATGTAAATGTTACAGCCAAACAGGTGGGTATAAGGAAATTTTATAATTTTTTTCTTTTCTGAAACAGATATGTTTAGGAATGGGCGGCTGCTGTTATAGGTGCAAGAGTTAAAGGTTATTTAACAAGAAGACTTTTACGCACAGATCGAGTTCAGGGTTTAATACAAACTATAAAAGACACATTAATTTGTGCTGTACAACTTCACACAGAGACTACGGAGGAAATTAACGAATCGGATGTTGAATTACATCGTCGTCTAATACAACAAGTAAATATATTCTCAGTGTTTTTTTTTATTTAATGAGTAATCAGTTGAAGTTTATGAAGGTAAATAATACAAATCAACGTTGTCTTACAGGTGTCTGCTGCTTGCTATGCTTTTCATGATGTTTTCTTTTCATTATCAACAAAGGAGAAAATGGCTATTATAAATATGGACAGGCAAAAACAAAAGGAAAAGTTTTTACGTGGAACGAACACCAGAACATCTGATAAAAGCAAACCTCAAAGTGCTAGAAAATTTTCAAATCATAAATAACCACTACTAATAATGAACGATATCAAAATAATTGACACATGCATGTTTGCAAATGTATTTAAGACAACAAGGATTTTAAGCATTTGTATTTTTACAAACTTTATTAGACATTGTAAAGTGCCTTTAACAAGATTGCCTTCTCTTATGTTATATTATTGAATGTTAAATGTAAGATTACTAAGGACTTGTATATTGTACTAACATTCTTATGGCCATTATTATCATTATATGAAATAAATTTTTTGTATATTGTTTCAGATTTTCTCCCCTAAGATACCTCCAGACTTATACGCTTGAATAATTTGCTAATTCACTAATAATTTCGGAAATTAAATTTTATATATTACTTATTTTTCTTTAGAATAAAAGAAAAAAATTATTAATTAGTTATTTGAGCATTGAAGCCACTTTTTTTTACGTGTTTAACGTCCTTTTATTTTGCAGATTTCGATAATGAAGTCGACAGCCCTACGGTAGATGGAGACTCAATTGAGGCACTGGATCAACCAATCAGTGCAGCAGGATCTAGGGCAGTGGCTTGACATTTGACGGAAGTTACCACTTCGTTGTAAGTCAGTTTCTGCAAAATGGCGGTTTGTTGACATCTAATGGCTGCGTTCCACTGTAGCGTTTACATTCCGCTACTGCTACGTAGCGAAGCGCTAATTTCTAGCGTATGTTGTTAATTGTGAACTAGCGGAACGGGTTTTTCGTTTTGTATAAAGTTAACTCTTAATTAATTCGATTTCATAATTGATGACTAATAAGAACTAATGAAGAATTAAAATTAATGTCACTTTTAATCTGTACAAATTAGAACCTTAATACAAATAACTAACTGTGTTATTACAAAGAAGGAGAATTGATTTCAAAAGTTACTGCAGCATCATCAGTTGGCAATCATATGCTCAGACATAACCTAAAACAACAACGCTACAGCTAGCGCTAGCGACGTAGCTTTTTTAAAAAACGATTTAAAATATGGCGGCCGCTAGGTTTGGCGCTATCTTTTAGCGGAAGTTTAGATTCCGGCTTGAACACACATATGATGTCACGCTACGTGGCGCACACAAAGGGCCTCGTGGCGTACACGAAGGGCTACGTAACGCACATGAAGGGCTATGTAGCCTTCTACCAGGTTGAACGCAGGCATTGTTGAAACAATTGTCGAATTTTGTGATTGTATCTCAACGTAGAACGAATTTATGAATTTATTTAACAACTCCTCGCTTTACTTTCAAAACCTAAGTCCATTTTTTCAAAAAATTAAGCTCTTCACAAACTTTGGATCCAATAAAGCCTAACATCAATTTATGAAAGCCTATCATTTGGTTTTAACAGTGAACAAAACGCACTCATTTTTTTAGACAAGTACGGTTTTATACCAGGCTAAATTAAGAAGTCTATTATTTCCTAAGTTTTTAAAACCTCATGTTTGTAAAAATATACTTAGGAGGTTTTGAAAGTAAGGTGACGAACTGCGATTAGTAATATATGCAGTCGCTTACAGAATATCGTATCCATCTCTTTCAAAACTATGAACGTCGAATGCATCCAAATCTGACTTCTTAAAAGTGAATTCGGGACGTCGTATATTTAGTTACCACTTTGGATCAGAAACTACTATCAGTATGACTCCCTCCTGTTTATTTTTTACTCGTAGAAAAATCAGGACTTCTCTAAAAAAGTTCGGTGTTTTGGATTTTAGAAATAAAACACAAGTAAAAGTACACATATGTAATTTATTTACTAATTTAAAAATTTGGAAATGTAAAAATCTGTTGCGGGTTGGTTTTGATGCCAATGGATTCTGTGAGTATCCTCTGGACAGCTGTTTCGGCTCTACTTGGGCCTCGTCAGTAGGAGAGCTGCTCGAGAACTTCACTGCAATGTTACCTTTGCGATCAAAACCGATTTGCAACAAATGTTTTTAAAATTCTTATGTAATTTTTTGACGAATAACAGAAAAATTAGCAAACTAACATAAAGTATGCTTATATGTAGGTACACATATTTGTTATCAGCTTAACTCAAGGAATCGATATCGTAAAAATATGTAGGCTATTCCATAAAAAATATATTTACTGTTCACTCGGTATATGTATAGAAAACGCTCCTGCAAAACTGGTAGCAAGAGCGAATCTAAGTAAAAATCCATATTTTTAAATTTTTTGTATTATAAATAAAATAATAAAGAGGAGTTTACATTAAATAAAAGTAATTTTAGCGTCAAAAAACTTTTAGACAATTCTCATTTGTTATAAAAAAATAAGTCCTTAAATTAATTAAAAATATTTCTCGGATAAATCACACTTTTTTAAATTTTTTACATCTCGGATTTGTATAATATTTGAACTCAAGATTCGTTTATTTAAAAATTTTTCCTGCCACCTAAGAGAATTGAATAAAATACTTTGTTAACTTCGAAATCAAAACATGTAGAGCCTATAAGGCTTAGGAATCTTACTTGTGCGCGCATTCTTTGACAAAAACGCGCCTCTTACGTTTTTTTACGCAGAAAAATACAAAAACTGATTGGTTTTTGGTTCCAGCAAAAACACTCGGTAGGCTTTGGCATCGCTCATCGGGCCACTTTCTGCTTTAAGTGCGAGGTGTTAAGATGTAATTGATTTTTGTGTTATAAAGTGATTATTTATTTGCGCAATTAATTAAGTAATTAGGTAAGAATATTTAATATTTTGATGATGAGTTACAGATCAACTTTAGATGCATCCTTATAGGATTACAGTTTTTGCAATTACAATAATTACAGTGTTTATTACACTGATGTTATATTAATAAACATAAACATTAAAAAATTCGTGCCACAAAAGTTGAACCAAGAATTCAGTTTGTACAGAGTGGCCCAACGATGCCTATTTCTTCTGTGAGGCCTATGTTTATTTTTCTCCTCCTAATATGAAATACCCTGTATAGCAAATTATGAAAATAAACTTTAGACAATAATTTTTCTTTTCAGTGATGCATACGTTTAGTGAAAGTGGTTGGTGATTTCTCTGTCTATTACTGTGTAGCAGGGTGGGAATCTGTACGCTGCGAATTACGGTAGGGTAAGTATCAATTCTTTTTTGCTTCATTTAGTTTTCTTGTTGAAAATTTTCTAAACAAATTTCCTGGACAGATTTTATAGAAGTTGCTGTGGATTAAAACAAAAAAAAAACTATTAATGTACCGTAAATTTCGCATTCCATGCGCTATATAAAATTTTCCTGGAAAATATTTACAATTAAATTACAAATTTTTCAAGTCAAATTTGATTTCTTTTTAGTTCCACTTCAGCTTCCAGGAGGGATGCAGACCGGTGAGTGCTTATTTTTTTCTCGCGTACAACATTAAATAACTTCATTAATTCGTGGGGAATGTTATGATAAAAATGGAAGTTACTTTGAAAGTAGTTTTTTTTTTAATTTGGCAGCAAAGAAAGTGAACTAAATAGGTGTAGGTACATTAAAACAAAAATTATTTTTTAAAAACGATTCAAATACAATGCGATCAATAATGATTGTCCGTTCTGCTACTTTAATTTATAGTTGCCTACTATAACATCCCACTTTCTAATAATGGAAGTCTGATTAGATCAGGTTTATTTTAAATTACCAAATATGTAAAGCCTGATTGATTGAAAATAACGTTGTGTAGTAACAAATAAATAAACAAAAATAAAAACTAGCGCTAGCGAATGCCAATGAACAATTACAATTAAGAACTCCCCAGGTTCTAATTTCAGGTTATAAAGTTGACGTGACTCAGACCTAAATATTGATATAATCCTTCTTAGAAAGTAGTTTTTTTTTTCAGTCAGATAGTCAGTCAGATATCTACTTTTACTGTACAGGATGGGCCAAATTCGATACCTTTAATAGAAAACATTTATTTTTAGAAGGGTTAGACGAAAACTGGCCTCGGCTTTTAGAGCTCGATTTTGAAGACAAAATCAAAAGTGGATTTCGATATCTTGCACCGCCTAGGAGCTACAGGATGTTTTTCAAAATTATGCGATTTCTAAAAACCTTTATAACTTTTTTGTTTATGAAAATTTTTGCTTTCTGTAAAAACTTCTCTAAGGCACTTTTTCATGCAGAATTCATTGGTCCAAATTATTTTTTTCTAGAGTGCTCAATATTTGAGATATACGTAAGAACTTTGATTTAGAAACCGTAGAATTTTGAAAAACACACTGTAGCTCTTTAACGGTACAAGATATCAAAATGCAGTCTTTACCATTAAAAACCTTAAAAATCGAACTCCAGGAGCCCAGGTCAGTTTTTGTCTAACTCTTCTAAATATAGGTATTTCCTATTAAAAGTGTCGTATTTGGTCCACACGACAGCTTCTTCAGGAAAAATAAAAATGGTTGAAGTAAACTAAAAACAGAAAAAAGAATATAAATTTTTTATTGTGTCTAGGTATACATGTAGATACATGCATCATTTTTTATAACTTGTATGTAATTTATAATTTTTTTTATGAAATTCTATTTGTAAACTAAAATTAGCAGAACATGTTAGCTTATCTTTTATTAAGAATTATGATAAAATATTAAAACATGAAAAATCTTGCCTTGCTCTGCTTTTAGCTTCCTTTCTCGAGGATCTTATTTATTATTATTTATTTATCCTCAAAAAGCTTTCAGTATACAAGGAAACATAGATATCTGAACCGTTTTTAAAAGCTACTCGAAGGAGTTTGTTTGATTGATAAATTTTAAGAGATAAAAATACAAATACAGGGTGAGTGACAATTGTTCCGCAAAATAATAAAAAAAAACGCGTAAGAGAATGGATGTCAGAGATTACGGAAAAAATAGTTTAAAAATTCTAAACAGTTTATAATTTATTAAAAAATTACCCAAAGTCAAGCTGCGGGACTGTGTACGAAATACGGTCTATAAATGCGACAGTATAAAAGAGGACTATAAAATTTTTTAAAATTTATTTATTGATTACTCGCTTGACCACAATGCAACCTTGACACACATCTCAATTAGTTTTATTACACGTTTAACAGCTGGGAAAGTAAGTCTGAGTTGTTTCTTTTACGCGACGTAATTATTAATAATTTCTAAAGTAACAGGAATTGTGTATGAAATAAAAATAACAAATTCGCAAATGATTGTTTGTTAATTCTTGCGGATTATTTAATAGATTATTTTTCTTCTACGAAAAAGAGGATTTAAATTTGATGATCGCGGGGGTCAATGGACGCCTCTTAACGTCCGAGGGCGCACGATTTTCGCTATGTATTGTTTGTTTTCTGTTTATATTTGTACGTACGTGAACACGGGCCACAGATTACGAGAAAATGTAAATTGTTGAGGTTGTTTGAAAAATGTGAGATCTGAAATTCATCGCCAACAAGTTTTTTTTTGTTCATTAGGCTATAAAAACTAAACTATGTACAGCTGTTTTGAACGCTCGTGGTGGTAAGCGTAGGTTTTAATCAAATCGCGTACGTGAGTGAACGAACAGATTACGGGATCATGTTTAAGAGTTTAATTTAAAATCGAAGAAATTATTCATAGTGAAAAGAATGCTTACGGTGAAACGAGGAACAATTTACAACCAGTGCGTCAAAAACGCAGGACAGAGAATTGTAAACGCGTCTTGAATTTGTTAAATTTTTAATAGATTTGCATTAATAATAATAATTCGTCACACACAAAATGAAATTATAATAATTAACAGATTACGAAGGTATTTACTGTTGTCGAAAAATGTTTATGTGTGGAATAATTTGTTTTCGATGATTTGCATGCATTCGTCAAATAAATATTCTGTAGTTCATGTTTCACAGCGTTGGTCATTGACCTAAAAACGTAGTTGATGTGAAATTCCATTTAAAGGTCAAGTTCAAGATCGATGCCACGCCGCGTGCCTATCATACAACTTTTTGAGTGCATTTATTTCGTTCATTTGCTCCTATAATTTTTAACTAGAGGCGCATCGTCGTTTTGAGGCTAATTTTTGATTAATTATTTCTCGAAAACTAAAGTAGAAAGATTTTTTGAATATTTTTCCCGTACTCTCGGACATCGCTTCTTATCGTGGTGTTTCTTTGGCGGAACAATCGTCAGTCACCCTGTACATGTACTTTTGCGAAGAATTTCTCGATTTTAATTAACTCGAAGATTAAGTGTAGAAAACTGTTTTCAATTAGAATGCGTTGATTGCGTTCATGTGCAGAGATGACTACTTTTTCATGGAAGACCTAGTAAAATTATGTTTTCTGGAAATTCAATGCGACCTTGCATGTAATAAGAAAGATTTTTTATGCGCCCTCATTTAATGAATTATTGTGAAAAATTTATTCATCAAGAGTAAGCCTTACATAAATTTTCTAGAAATTCAAATGTTTCAGCAGCAATAATGTAGGATACTTACAGGTTGTAAAAATTCGCATGAAAAAAAATTTACAAAACAATAACACACAGAATATTTCACTGAAACTTGGAAAAAGGTGAAGACAGGATAGAAATGGTTATAAAATAAAAAGATATAAAAAGGACCCACATGTTTCCTAAACCACGTCTAAATTGCTACATATGCTGAAGACTAGGATGTAGCATTTGCGTCCACGTACATTATTAATGTTATTGGTTAAATAAATGTTAAAGCTCGTTATTTTGTTGTGTTCGTATTAGGTTCACTAACCTGTGAAAGATTAGTGTTTTAATTTTAACGGTAATTATACGTTACGCACCCCGAATTTGTTACAATATTGTATTTTAAAACGGCATGTTTAAAATTATTAGCAATCATATTAGTTTAGGAGCTAGCAATGTTGAAACCTGCAGAATTTTTAATGTTCCTCCGTGCTATAAAATTGGTCTCAGCCACTGATGTGACAGTCTGGCTGACGAACCCGGTTGCGTGTCTAAGGCGGGGGAGGGGGTAGAAGTCAGAATCTTATATCATTTATATGCGGTAATGCTATATCAGGGGCACCTAATATTAAGGGGACAAGTCAATTTCCAAATCCCCCAATTATAATGGGTATAACTATGAAAAAAATTATAAGGAATGCATGGGCAGTGACAATTACATTATAAATTTGATCATCTCCGATGAGGAAAGGGGGTAGACCTCCTAAGGATAAAAAATTAAGAATAAAGAAGATTTTGTGTATTGGTTCATGATTTATGGCGAGTATTAATTGCTTTATGAAGAAAAGATTTAGTTTTTTGAATATAATGATGATGTTTAAGGTGATAATGTTTCGTCACCTGCCCCTTAGACGCGCAATCGGGTGTCAGCCAGACTCTCACGTCAGTGATTGAGACCGATTTTGTAACACGAAGGAACTTGAATTTTCCATTAAAAAATTCTGTAGGTTTCAAAGTTGCTATCTCTCCAGCTGTAATGTTAACAAAAATGAAAGAAATGTTGTTAACCATAAATATACAAGGGCGTATTTTTATGTCTGTCTAGCCATCAAACAAAACAATTATATTAAAAAATATATTAAAAAATAGCTGTGAATTTATGGAAGTACAGTCGCGAACATGGAAAACGGGGCAAATCTTGAAACTAAAATGCCCAAATTCTAGCTGTGTGGTCGTATTTTTCGATTTCAGAAAAATATAATCATCGTTAAAATGTCATTATTATGTTATTATGACATTATAACCTAAGCTGTAAAATGTACAACGTTTAAAGCTAGATACTGTACAACAGTGTCCCGTTTTCTGTGTTCGCGACTGTACATGTACTAAGTTGTGTTTAATTAATGGAGTTTATAGAGATTCGGGTAGGTTTAGTCGTTAATAAAGTGAGTGAAATTAAAATGAAAGATCGTAGTGTATGGGGAAGATACACCATCTTATTTTTAAGTTAAATTTTGGTCTGTACTTTTTGATGGAGGCTCTATTCCACTGATAGATTCTTTAATCAATTAACAATAACCCAAAGTCCAGACGACCTGTGGAAGCTCGAATTGAAGAGGTGATGCGAAAAGTTGAAAATTTGGTACCTCTGATATTGAAAAAGAAGTCCAGACTTACACTCATGGACCTTGAAAATTTTGTATGACACCTTCACGCATGAGATACACTGCTTACACTTGAGCAAAAACTGGGCAAGAAAGTTTGGATGTGTTGGAAAGGGACGAGAAGTTTTCTTTCTCGAATTATCAATGGGGATGAGGTCACTATTAAAAGTCGGAAATTTGGTACCGTATAAAGGCCTCAGTTATTGAAAATGAAGTCTAGACTTACACCCGAAACAAGGGGTTTGAAAATTTTGCGTGACGCCTTCACGCATGAGGTGGATTGCTTACGCCTGAGCAAAAACTGGATAAGAAAGTTTGGACGTGTTGAAAAGGGACAAAAAGTTTTCTTTCTTGAATTATCAACGGGGATGAGGTCACTGAGATCCTCCCCATTATTAAAAGTCGAAAATTTGGTACCGTATAAAGGCCTCTGTTATTAAAAATGAAGTCTACATTTACACCCGAAACAAGGGTCTTGAAAATTTTGCATGACGCCTTCACGCATGAGGTGGACTGCTTACACCTGAGCAAAAACTGAGCAAGAAAATTTGGGCGTGTTGGAAAGGGACGAAAAGTTTTCTTTCTCGAATTATGAAAGGGGATGAGATCACTGGGATTCTCCCCATTATAAAGATATCCATGATAAAGGCTTTCCACCACCAAAGGAAGCCAAAACACAATTTTCTATACAAACGGTGATGGAAAGATTTCGACCGTTCTTCATTTTTTTTATATATACGCGTGGGCATCAACTCCGTTTTCTCGTGTGAGATTTGCTGACTAAAAATTTATTTATTTTAGCGATATCTAAATGGCTCTTAAGATTCTTTGTTCAATTCGAGCAATAAGTAGTTTAATTTGATAGGACTTAGGACGAAAGTTTTAGCTGCTTACAAGGTGATACGGTACCAATCGTGTATGATTGTTCTAACACCTGAGGATCCAATCTTGAGTTGATGCACTCATAAGCGCTTAAACCTTTTTTAAAATCATAATAAATCATGATAAGAAAATGCTCTCTGGTTAAAATTAGTAACTTGTGTTCTAACGAACGTAACTTCAACAACTAAACTTCAAATGACAGATATTTTTTCCTATATGACCAGAACCCGTCCGTAAAGAATGTACCGCAGGCACCGCAGCCATTTAGGCTTATTGTGCTCACCCTGGTTCTTTTACCGCAACCATTGAGTGAGGCATGTCCCCTAGACCAGCTGGTACAGGTTTTTCACTGATTGCGTGTTGAAATCTTCGGGAACTATCATGAGATGTCTGCGATTTGCCAGCGCATCATATCTAACAAAATGTGCATTGCTGTCTCTGGTTCTCCATCGCAGAGTATGCAATTTTGATCCCCATTGAATTTACCGATCCTCCACAGATGCTCTTTAACAGTTAGGTGTCCTGTTAGCAACCCTGTGGTAATCTTGAGTTGCGCCCTGCTTAAAAGCAAAAGTTCTGCAGCTCTCTTTTTGCAAGGACCTGTAACGAAGATCTTGCTGTGGCGATGTCCTGGCCTGCTTAGCCAGTATCTGTTATGTTCCTCACTTATCCAGTCACTAAAAAAGCAACGAATTGCGTTCTTGGTTATACCTAGAACAGGTTCAGGGTCAAGGTATGCCATACCCGCACCCTGCCTGGCTAGTTCATCGGCCCTTTCGTTGCCGATAATACCCCGATGACCTGGTACCCACACCAGCGTGACGCAGTTGTATTCCGCTAGATCATTGAGCTCACTTAGGCATTCCCACACCTGTTTGAAAGAGATCTTTGGGCTCACCAAAACCTTCAAAGCCGTCTGGCTATCGGTTAGGATAAAGATCCGCCCTCCTTTTATTTTCCCGCGCACATTGTAATATGGCGTATGTTTCTGTTTGGAATACGGAGGCAAATTGGCCCAAAGGAAGCATAACTTCTCCTTTGGTCCATGCCCCTATATTCCAGACCCAGCACCAGTCTCAGTTCTGAAACCGTCCGTATACCAGATCAAACTTCCAGGAGGAAAGTTCTGTTCAGGTTCCCGATGCTCAGCAGACAGATAAGGACTTGCTCTAAGTAACACTGTATGTTTTACCTACTAGATTTTCTTATTCTCAATAAATTCAACTTTACCCTCGTAACGCTTGAGGGGAAAGTGTTTTGTTTTTGGTGAAGCACTTAAAGAAGCAATTTTTTTCTGGGGGTACAGGACAATTGGAAAAATGATTGAGGAAATATAAATATACGCCCTCGCACAAGGTGTTGATCGAAAAAGTTTGTTTCTCATGTGTTTGGAATTGATTTAATTGATTTATTGAAAAGACTATAACTGTAATTACAATAGTAATGTTATTGTGACACGTAATTACTTATGTGTAAATCAGTCGGGTGTATTTGTGTTGTAATACTTCATGCACTGTTAGTTTAATTAGCGCGAATTACATTGAATTGACTTTACGAATGCATAATGTGACCTAGGATAAGAATTCGCAGGTGAATCTTGAATGAAGCGACCTGTGTTTAGAAATACGCAGCGCATTGACCCTTACAGCTGATATCCTTACCGTAAGTGACAAGCCAGGACACCTGCTTCATTGCGGCTACGACGAGTGAAAGTTCTCCCGCAGGGGCGTCTGGTCGCTTTCGGTCAGTAGCACACACTATTGAGCTAGTAACAGGTGTGTTTATGTGATACGCGTATCTCCTGCTTCTAAAACCATCGGCGTGTAATAAACTAAAATACATTTCCAGCCCCCCAATTTCTCACAGGCCGAAAATTTTTCTCACGAAATCATTTCCCTTTCTTTTCGAATTCGTTTTCTGCGAGTCCTCCCGTGTGCATGTAAGTTGTTAAGTGGTTTCGGGTTCGAAATGAGGGGCACCTACTTGTATTTACTGGTGGTGCTTTTTGTGAGTGCAGAAAGCTCACATAAGTCTGCCGTAAGATTACCTAGGACTAGCGCAGATAAAATAGTTAATACGGCAGCGGCCCAAAATAAAACGGCCGCTCAAAATAATGGGTCCCAAAATCGAACGCTGCATCCACCAGTACGAACTTCTGGCAGCAGGAATCGGTGAGTCCAAGTTTTTCACGTTTACCTTTTAAGGTCGTTTCAATACAAGATTTGGTTCAATTTCTAGAACAATTTAAAACTACCTGAAAAAATAGAACGTGTTCTATCTCCAAACCAAAAATTTCTTGTTCCAAATATTTAATTGAACCAAATCTTGTATAAAATAATAGGATAGTCTAAAACGTCTAATAACAAAAAAAGTCAAACACTCAAAGAAAATAAATAAATAATTAATATTAATCACTTGGAATTTTTCGTTTACCTAAGGTAACGTTAGTAACTAATAGAGGATGACTTTTCCTTACCATTTGATATTGTCAGGGACGTAATCATGAATTTTTTTTTCAAATTATTTGTATTGAAATTAATCCTTTAGAAAGGGAATGATGCATGTGTGTACCTTTGAATTTTATTGCATTGTATTGTTTAAACGCAAACCTAAATTCTTATGTAATAAATTATTTTAAACGGACACTAAAATTGGTACTATCGCTCTGAGTTTCACTATCGTTTGATAGCTTCGTCAGGAGTGAAAATAACGACGAAGCTATCAAACGATAGTGAAACGTAGAGCGATAGTGCCAATTTTAGTGTCCGTTTAAAATAATTTATTACACAATTTCGTCGGACAAGAATCTACTTTAATTACTAAATTCTTATTTAGTATTTTTTCATATTTTTTTAAATATATCTATATTTTATCTAAATATAACAATGGATAAACTCGTATTGTATGAACAAGGAAAACATTGATTATAATTTTAAGTTTATTATATTTTCGATAAAAAAGCAAATATTATAACTAATTTTAAAAAATTAGAAGATAGAAATCATTGTCAAAATTATTTTAAAAAATTGTTGCGAGACGGTTTTGATCGCAGTGGATTCCTCGAGCATCCTCTGTGTAGCTGTTTCGGCCCTATTTGTCCGACCTGTCCTAGTTATTCGTAAATGCGATGTAATAGTAATGAAAAGTTTAGATCGCGATATCCTGCGATCGTTTTTTGACCTAATGTTGCATTAGGACAGGTCGGTTTGGTTTGCAGTGGAATTCTCAAGTTACACTTCTGCTGACGAGGTCCCAAATAGGGCCGAAACAGCTGTACAGATGATGCTCGAGGAATGCACTGCAATCAAAACCGACTTGGAACAAAAATTTGAAAAACTTTCATTATGTTTTGACAGCGCGCATGGCCGTCTTGTATGGGATGACTTATTAAGTAGCAAATTGGATGCAATTTGTCAATCCTAATGCAATATTAGGTCAAAAAGCGATCGCAGGATGTCGCGATCTGAAGTTTATTGTCTCATAATTAGGGTTGCCAATTCTAAAAACCTAATTAATGGGTTTTTGAAATTTTATTTTTTGTTGTTGCTCTTATTGTTAGAAAAGAAAGTCTTACGGTAGCTCCAAATTAATCAATATTTCTTGTTTATTTTGTTGAATTTTTCTAAAATTTTTTTTTCTCGTAAACATTACAATGGTCATTTGTTTTTCTGCCTTTTTTCTTCCTAAAATTCTTATTTCTTTTTCGTCGTAAACATTACGATCGTCGTTTGTTTTTCTTTAGTAAAATGAACGATTTCTTTTTTTTTCGTAAACATTACGATCGTCATTTGTTTTTCTGTTTTTTTCTTTCGTAAAATTCTTATTTGTTTTTCTTCGTAAACATTACAATAGACTTTTGTTTTTCTGCCTTTTTTCTTTCGTAAAATTCGCGATCGTCGTTTGCTTTTCTATTTCTTCTTTTCCTTTTGAAGTTATCGTTTTTTTCTTTCCTTTCTATTCCACAGCCTTTTTTTTGTTTTATTTGTTATCTCTACGTTTATTAATGTTAAATGATGAACAATTTTTTTCACTTTTCGTGATTTCTTTTTTTTTTTTTCGTAAACATTACGATCGTCATTTGTTTTTCTGTCTTTTTTCTATCGTAAAATTCTTATTTCTTTTTTTTTCGTAAACAATACGATCGTAATTTGTTTTTCTGTTTTCTTTTCTATCGTAAAATTCTTATTTCTTTTTCTTCGTAAACATTACGATCGTAATTTGTTTTTCTGTTTTCTTTTCTATCGTAAAATTCTTATCACTTTGTTCGTAAACATTACGATCGTCTTTTGTTTTTCTGTCTTTTTTTCTTTGGTAAAATTCGCGATCGTCGTTTGTTTTTCTGTTTCTTCTTTTCCTTTTGAAGTTATCGTTTTCCTTCTTTTCTTTTCTATTCTGATTATATTTTTCCGGAGTTTTTTTTTTGGTTTTATTTCTTATCTCTACGTTTAATAATATTAAATGATGAACAATTTTCTTCTTTCTTCGTTCTTTCACAATTATTACGAACGTCATTTGGTTTTCTTAATTCAGGAATTTTCATTTTTTTTTTCACTTCGATTGGGCTTTTCGACTCGTCGAAAACATTTTCCACGCTTCCTTGTTTTTAATTGTTTATTGTTTTTCAGAAATTGAGAAATTTTTCAAATTTCTGCGTTTCTTTTTCTTTCGTAAATATTATGATTTGTCATAATTCCTTTTTTTTTGTTTCTTTGCGAATTGCGAATTACTATTATGTCTTGAATGTTTATTATTAATTAGTTTTTTTAAGAAATTTTAAATCTGCGATTCGTGTTGAGTTTTTTTATGATCGTCATTTGGTTTTCTGTCTTTTTTCTTTAGTAAAACTCGCAATCGTCATTTGTGTTTCCTTTTCTTTTTTTCATTTTGAAGTTATCGTTTTCTTTCTTTCATTTTGAAGTTATCGTTTCTCTCTTTTCTTTTCTATTCCGATTACATTTTTCCAGAGTCTTTTTTTATTAGTTATCTCTACGTGAAGTGATATTAAGTGTTTGTTTATAATTATTTATTGTTTTTCAGAAATTGAGAAATTTCTTTTCAGATTTCTGTGTTTCTTTTCATAAATATTATGATTTGTTATAATTCCTTTTTTTTTCTTTACGAATTTTGAATTACCATAATATCTTGAATGTTTATTATTAATTAGTTCTTTTAAGAAATTTGAAATCTGCAATTTTTTTTATTATGATCGTCATTGTTTTTCTGTATTTTCTCTTCAGTAACACTTGCGATCGTCATTTATTTTTTTTCTTCCTTTTTTCATTTTGAAGTTATCGTTTTCTTTCTTTTCTTTTCTCTTCCGATTATATTTTTCCAAGTCTTTTTTTTTGGTTTTGTTTGTTATCTCTACGTTTAATGTTTATTATTAATTAGTTCTTTTAAGAAATTTTAAATCTGCAATTCGTGTTGAGTTTTTATTTTTTTTATTACGGTCGTCATTTGCTTTTCTTACTTTCTTTAGAAAATTTTCTTTCGTTTTGATTGAGTTTCTCCTCGATCGACAAAGACGTTGTTAATTTGTTTTTAATTGTTACCATTGTTCAGAAATTAAATCTAAAATTTATTTTCAATTTTTTGCGTTTCTTTTGCTTCTTAAATGCTGTGATTGTGATTTGTTTTCCTTTTTCTTTTTTCTTTATTTGCAAATTTCGAATTACCGTTACATTTGGAATGTTTTATTATTAATTATTGTTTGAGTTTAAATTTTTTATTATTACTCTCATTAGTTTTTCCTATTTTATTTAAGAATTTTATATGTTTGTTATTTTGTTATGTTGTTATTTTGTTATCTTGAAATTTTAAATATAATAAGTTCTATATTCGTACAATAACATATAGAGTGTTACTTAAAAAAATTACAAGTTAGGATTGGTTGCCGCATTCCTGAAGAAGACTTTCTCTCTTCTAAATACAGTGTGGAACTTCTGTAACTCGAATCTCCAAGGGGTCGGAAAATTACTTCGAGTTATATTTAGTTATACAGGCTGTTTCATTGAAAATGCATCAAACTTGAGGGACACGTTTCTGACATTATTTCAAACAAAATATCTTAATAAAAAATTTTAATCGGAGCAAGTCGAAATTTGCATAATTTGGAGTCGATGTTTTTTGAAATACTGTAGCGCGCAGAATCGTAAGACAAAACGATCTAAATTGCATTTATGAATGGCACACAGCTGCAGGGGGGTAATAAATCCATAAACAGCAAAGAAATTTATGACTAGATTTCATTTTGCCCTTGACTGAAAGCTCGGTGTATTCAACTTTGCCACACGTCGAATGTAGTAGCGATGTGAAATCGCGTGGATATTTAAACTTATTTAATTTAACAATAAATTACAAATATGAGGCTATGCAAAAATATGCATTTCGTATGTATATTGTCGCACATTACAAATTGTTCGATTATGTGAGTTAATTGTTTAATTCTATGTGAAAAATGTTCAATAGTAGAGACGCTGTCTGCTGTTCACGTATTATTGGATCGCACAGTATGATCCTGTTTGTTGGAAATTTATTTAGTAACAGTTAATAATAGCAAATTACTTCTCTGGGCAACTTTAAAGTTGCTCACTCAACAATTAGCTGGATTTGTTGATAGTTTTAGAATAGATTTTTTTTCAATTGTGGAAGAGTCTGCAGTAATTTACAAAATTGTTATTTGTAGTAAAATACTATGAAATCTCAGAAAACCTTTATGTATTGAATTTAGGAGATCTTTTTCTACTGTCGTCAAATGTATCTTGACGTTTCAGTTTTGACAGACGGTCAATAAGTTAATCGTAACAATGAAGCTAAAACTCTGATTTTATTTTTCAGAGCCTCCCCTTATCTAAATGATTTTGTATCGCACAGTATCTCAAGGAATCGCGACCTACACATTGAAAACTATTAAAATAATGAACAAAGAATTTTAATTTCTTTTTAATAACAGGAAAACAATTCCATATGTTTATGACAACCAAAATAAACATATTAGAATTAACTTTGTTTACGAAACAAATAATTCATTTTAAACGAGAGTTACAAGGAATATTCATTTATCATAACGACTTATTATTAAGTTAGTAAAAAAAGCACGTTAATTGATATGAAAATATTTAAACACGTTTTGCGAAATACCTGCAGAATTGCACTTTGTCAGTCAAGTGATTTAAATTAGTTTTTTTTTCCGTCGCCGTGTTAATTCATGTATGTAATTATTAAGCGTGGTAAAAACGCGTTCGATATTTTACATAATTTGAATTCATTCTTAGGAAATTTTAATATTTACGTAATATTAACTTTTTTGGTAGCTAAAGTAATTAAATCCTGTTCATGACACAAAAATAGAAATTAATTCCGGAATAAAAGTTTTCAATAGCCTGGTCGGTCAAAGTAGGAAGATGTCTATTTGCTATGTGCAGTTTCTATAAGCTGATTAAAACTAACTTGCTATCCGGAAACCGCTTGATTTATTGCATTTAATTAATGTCGCCGAGTATATTTTGCTTTAAAAGTGAGTTTCACAGTTTTAAAACGCGCGCATTGATTTACGATGTTGTATGTAATCTTTTACGTGCATTAATTATCAAGACAAACCTCGGTTTAAATGTACTGATAATTTATATAATAATATAATTATACATAAGTATGGAGTGCAGTTATTATTATTACGACACGAGATTTAATTGATTGGTGGGACAAAGTGATTTATGGCAGAATTAAAGCCTTGTAAATTTTTTTTCGCTCGAACATCTAATTTGAATCATTTAATATTGTTCATTGTACTTTTTTTTTATTTATAGTTGTCTATATATTAGCAAAAAATATTAAATAAAGAATTAAAATTTCTTTTAATTAATTAATGCTATTACATAGATTTTTGCTGTTGCGATATTTCTTCATATTTTTTACGATTATAAAATTCTTTGTCTCGTTTGTCTCTAAAGCTGCTGCAATTGATATGCTGTCAAATGAAGGCTCAACTCTTAAGTATTTTTTTGTATTTCGTTTCAGCGTTTGTGTTTCGTGTTTTTTTGGCGTTAATTTCTTTTGTCCTCTGCCACAGTGCCATTATTTTTGTTCAATAAAATTGTAAATAATTAAAAGTGGAACCTTGTTCAGTTAATATATTGGCAATATATCTGAGACTTCACTGATGACAAATATTTTAAAAAAAAACACGTACCACATGACAGTAATTTAGTATGGCGATGGCGCAAACTTCAAATGATCACACTGTATATTTTTTAATATAACCGAAACGTGAGACTGATGAGAAATATAAAACTAGTGAAAAAGATGGAACAGATGAGGACATTTTAATAGATTTAATAAATAAATAGATAAATTTAAAAAAATTAATAAAAGGAACAAAAGAAATAAAAAAACAAATCAGAATTTTTAAAAGATACAAAATAAAATTAAAAAAAAACATTTCAGCAGCACAGATCAGATTAATAAATTTAAAAAAGTATATTTGAGAGGAAAGGTGACGAAACAAATAAAACAAATGAACAAAATTAAAAAAAAAATATGTTATAATATTTGAAGTAACACAGAAACAAAAGACGATCTATTTTAGAGCACAATTCAGTAGACTCAACGTGCCTTACCTTTTTGCAATTTTAAAAGTTCCCACAAATCGGGAAAATTCTCACGAATTGGCAACGCTGAAGTACTTACTTTTATTTATTTACTTTTTAAGAAAAATTTTGACACAGTTTTTGATAAAACCCGATAATATTAACATTTTACGTCACAAGAGTGGCAACACTGTAAATCCTCTATTGACAGTTGACAAATTCAATCATTCATAATCTTCAGACATTTCGGAGCGTTGCCATAGTTACGCAGTACGTCGGGCAATGAAAAGTGTTCATTCATTGCGTATCCATGGCAACGCTTCGAAATGTTCGAAGTCTGTTTCTGGGTTATTTAAAAAAAAATTGTTGTTAGTCGGTTTTGGTTACAGTGGATTCCTCGAACATCCTCTGTACAGCTGTTGTTGACAGCTACATTGACAGTAGATAGTGGCAGGAAATATAGGAGATTGCAAGAAAATAATAAGAAGAAAAACATGACATTACTTCTGAAATAATTAAATGTAAAGAGGGATTGGAGAAAGAAGCTTTAAGAAATTTTCTAAAATCCAAAGAAGTAAGTACATAGGAATCATACAAGCAAGGTATTGTGTAAAGAAGGTATGCCAAGAATAGCGACTAACAATGGAAGCCAAGCAATAACAACGTAATACAGTTTTGGTAAGGAAAGAACTGAGGAATCTATCTATATCTTATACATTTTTTCAAAGCATTTTCTATTAATCAAAAAAATGTTTGGAAGTTCTTAAGACATAAAGGGAATGGATGGAAAAACAATTAACATAATAAAAGCAACGTATGAAAAAAAGAAACAGAAAATAAAACGCAAAGTAAAGAAGAAACATTATACGATTTTAGCAAAAGAAGGAACACGTGACATATAATTGTTAGATTCATATATTCATAATTTCAAATAACAGTTGAGTGTGAGTGGAGTACCCTCTCAACTTAAGTGAGGTTTCTGAATTTGAATCTAAATCAAGGATATGTGATCACTTCATTGTTTTGCAATGGGGAAAACAGGAAATAATTAAAAAAGCAGAAAATATTTAAATCAGGATTAAATTGAAGCCTAAATTAGAATGTGACTCACAATATGCTATATGTCACATTCTAACTTTGGTTTAAATCTTTTACGCAGCGCAGCCTTTTAAACAGAAAAATGCAAAAGAGTTGAAAGCAAAAGTAATGTCCTCTGGTAATGATATTTATAAATAAGTGAAAATGTAATCGAAACAAGCAAAAACTCGGAAAAAGTAATTGATCATAGGATTATAGAAAAAAAATCGAACTGGTAACCATAAGAAAACTTAACAGAAAGTAATTATTTAAAACTAGATCATAGAACAAAGCCGAAGAATACAACCTAAGAAAATTTGGCAAGAAATGATAAGAGAAGCTAAAAAATGAAAGAAACTACTTGGCACATGATTGGCAAACGTGGAAGGCAAAAATCAACTCAACTACACAATTCAATACCTAACGGTAGATGGAAGTGTGTATTAAAACTAGATTACGGAAAAAAAATCGAAGACTTGGCAAGAATACATAAGGAAAACCAAGAAAAATAAAGGCAACAAATGAAAGAAATTTGGCACAGGTTTGATAACATAGAGAGCAAAAATCAACTCTACTTCGCAGTTCAAGATCCAACGGTAGATGGAAGTAATTATTTAAAAGTAGATCATAGAAAAAAACCGAAGATTGAAACGTAAGAAAACTTGGCAAGAAGGCATAAGAGAAGCCAAGAAATGAAAGAAATTACTCGGCACAGGATAGGCAAACGTAGAGGACAAAAATAAACTCAACTTAACAATGCAACGTCACTTGGTAGATGGAAGCGAGTCTTTAAAAGTGGATTACAGAAAAAATCGCATACTTAGCAAGAAGACATAAGAAAAGCCAAGAAAGATAAAGACAACAAATAAAAGAAACTTGGCACAGGTTAGACAACATGGAGAGCAAAAATCATCTCCACCTCGCAGTTCAAGATTTAACGGTAGATGGAAGTAATTATATAAAACGAGATCATAGAAAAAAGTCGAAGAATGAAGTCTAAGAAAACTTGGTAAGAAGGCATAAGTGAAGCCAAAAAAATAGAAGAAGCTACTTGGCACAGGATTGGCAAACATGGAAGATAAAAATCAACTCAACTTAACAGTGCAACGTCTCTTGGTAGATGGAAGCGAGTATTTAAAACTAGATTACGGAAAAAATCGAAGATTTGGCAAGAAGACATAAGAAAAGCCAAGAAAGATAAAGGAAACGAATGAAAGAAATTTGGCACAGGTTTGATAACATAGAGAGCAAAAATCAACTCAATCCCGCAGTTCAAGATCCAACGATAGATGGAAGTAATTATTTAAAACTAGATCATAGAAAAAGTCGAAGAATGAAACATAAGAGAACTTGGCAAGAAGGCATAAGAGAAGCCAACAAATGAGAGAAACTGCTTAGCACAGGAATGACAAACGTGGAGGACAATAATCAACTCAACTTCACAATTCAACGCTTCTTGGTAGATGGAAACGAGGATTTAAAACTAGATTACGGAAAAATCGAAGACTTGGCAAGAAGACTTAAGAAAAGCCAAGAAAGATAAAGGCAACAAATGAAAGAAACTTGGCACAGGTTAGACAACGTGGAGAGCAGAAATCAACGCCACCCCGCAGTTCAAGACCCAACGGTAGATGGAAGTAATTATTTAAAACAAGGTCATAGAAAAAAGTCGATGAATGAAACCTAAGAAAACTTAGCAAGAAGGCATAAGAGAAGCCAAAAAATGAAAGAAACTACTTGGCACAGGATTGGCAAACGTAGGGGACAAAAATCAACTCACCTTCACAATTCAACGGCTCTCGGTAGATGGAAGCGAGTATTTAAAACTAGATTACGAAAAAAATCGAAGACTTGGCAAGAAGACATGAAAAGCCAAGAAAGATAAAGGCAACAAATGAAAGAAAGTTGTTACAGGTTTGACAACATGAAGAGCAAAAATCAACTCCCGCTGTTCAAGACCCAACGGTAGGTGGAAGTAATTATTTAAAACTAGATCGCAGAAAAAAGTCGAAGAATGAAACCTAAGAAAACTTGACAAGAAAGCATAAGAGAAGCCAACAAATGAGAGAAACTGTTTAGCACAGGATTGGCAAACATGGAGGACAATAATCAACTCAACTTCACAATTCAACGCCTCTTTGTAGATGGAAACGAGTATTTAAAATTAGATTACGGAAAAAATCGAAGACTTAGCAAGAAGACATAAGAAAAGCCAAGAAAGATAAAGGAAACGAATGAAAGAAATTTGGCACAGGTTTGATAACATAGAGAGCAAAAAATCAACTCCATCCCGCAGTTCAAGATCTAACAGTAGCTGGAAGTAATTATTTAAAACTAAATCGAAGAGTGAAACCTAAGAAAACTTGACAAGAAGGCAAAAGAGAAGCCAAAAAAATAGAGGCAACAAATGAATTAAACTACTATGACACAGGATAGGCAAACATGGAGAGCAAAAATTGGGTCAACTCCACAGTCCTATTGTAATTTGTAATCTGTTTAAAAAGACAAATACTTGATTGTTAAGAAATACAGATTAATTAGATAGAAAATTAAATTTCACGAATCTAAAAAACAATATTTACACTTCGAGTCGGTCTCTATGAACTACTACTTAAAACCAGTTAACATTTATTCTCCGTATGCAAATAAGTTCAATAATCACATGCAAATTAAATCGTAAACGAACTCATCTTTATTTAACCAATAAATTAAAATCTAAGTGAGCTGCTGATACATCAAAGTTGTCTTGGCGCACCTAATTTGTTAGTTAATTGGTTTAATAGTAAAATGTGTACTGTATTATTATTATTATTATAAATATTCTATTTGCGTTTGTTGAGTTTTCACCGGCCGGGCCAAACACTTCATGTTTAACAATGAAAGAATTGCACTAGATGCGAAAGATAAAAAAAAATAGCTAACGGCAGCTTAAAACAGAACGTGTTTGGTATGTCCTCGTCTTTTCAATCGCTATTTGTTAGAAGGCCGATATTAAACGGAACGATGTAGTTAAACAACGGGTTGTTCTATTTGCATTCATAAAGAACACTCTGTGTTTTTTTTTCAAGTTAATTAGTGTACATAGTAAACACTGGGTAATTAGTTTTAAATGGTACTCATTTCTAGTTTTGTAATCCATTCAACATTGGCTGTGCTAAATACTACAGATTTTCTTTTGGTGTTGTATTGTATTTATTGAATTCACTTTTCAAGGCTTTTTCTTTTTTGTCGTTTCTTGTTTAGATTAAAAAAATAATGTATAATCGTTTGTATTTTAGGGAGTTTACGTTAATTAAAATTGTTTCATCTTTTGAATATTTCATAACGGCTGCATCTGGTTGACGATTTGATTGTAGAATCGGTGAGAAGTTTTTCAAAAGCAAAAGGCCAAAAGTTTAATTTCTTCTTTCTTCAATTATAAACAACATCGAAATTATTTATAGTACTTCTGTTAATAAGGATAATGAACGTGTTAATTTCTAAACTTTACAAACTCACTTTCTATTGTGTATATAGCAAAAGTCTGCTCGTGCTCATCTTTGTGACACTGACACAAGCAATAATTGCAGAGACTGGTTCATCCTTATAAAGGTTAAACCGATTTCTCACTCTCGATTACATTCACTGTGCAATAACTGCACATCCTGATATATTGATCGACATCTAAATTTAACATTTGCATCGTGCTTTGTACAGTTGAATTTAAATGGTGATTGAAAAACAATGTGTGCTGTTTCTTAATTGGTTACTTAACTGCTTATTTATAATCGATTTGAATCTTTAACTATGCGACAGTTTAAATTATTATCGATTTTTTTAAAATAATTTAAAGTCGTGTGAACTTTGGAATTAATAAAAATTTTGATTGCAGTGAATCCCTCGAGCATCCTTGGCCCTACTTGTGTAGGGATGTCGCGATTCAAACTGTTGTTTGGAATTAATGTTGTACATAATAATTTTATTGAACCTTCTAATTTCACTTTCACTTCCTTCAAAGTAAATTGTAAAATCAAAATTCACTTTATAATTGTCATACATACATATAACTTACAATTAGTCGTTAAAGTTTATTGATAATAAAACGCTCCTGTACTTGCTTACCATTACTCGTCATAAATAATTTCTCAATTCCAATAAATTTCTGTTAAAGAATCTTTAAAATAATTAACTTTCAATTTATAATAAAATTTATTTATTATACTGTTATTGTTATAATATTTGGAAATATATATAACATGTGTACAAAAAGTTTTCCCATCAAGTGCGTTGCTTTCATTTTTTCGCATGTTCCTTACTTGATCAGTAAATGTTGAAAATGGCCTCCGTCTTCTTCGAGGCATTTTCTGCGACGTCCATTAATAACATTTTGCAAAATGTGGGGAGAATTGTTTATTTCATCACACTTTTCGATGATTCTTTGGATAAGTTCTTGTAAATCATTAACGGGCGTTTTAAAAATGGAATTTTTCAAATAGGGCCAAACAAAGAAATTCAAAGGGGTTAGATCACAAGATCGTGGAGGTCATATGTTTGCCATATTTCTGCTAAATTATTCGATCTCCAGAAAACTCTTGAAGGAAATTTAAAGTATCTCCAGCAGATGGGGCGTTGCACCATCCTGCTAGAAATATCCAAATTGCCTCATGCAGTTGATTAATAAATGGATGCAAAATCTCTTCCCCATATCTAAGTGTTGTTAGTGTCCCATTAAAAATATTGGATCTATCAATCTTCTCCGACTTAAACCTATCCAAACACCAATTTTTTGTGGATGGAGTGGGACTTCGATGTAAATATGAGAGTTTTTTGTACTCCAGGTCTTCATATTTTGGGAATTAATGTATCCTGTTAAATGGAACTAGGCCTCATCGGAAAAGAAAATTTTGTCCAACAAATCGTCATTGTCAATATAGTTTAAAAACCAATGACAAATAAGCCTTGATTCAAAATCTACTGGAAGCAATTCATGCACGGCAGTCAAACGATGAGGGAACATTTGCAAGTCAGTCTCAACGACTAACGCGAAGCAGCAGCAAGACCAACAGCAGCAGCAGTAGCAGCGTCACCACCAACAGCAGCCCTGAAGAAGTTCTTCTGCAAAGGAGAACGAAACGTCGGCAGTGAAGAAATCCGAGACACGCGGTCCCAACCGGAAGCCAAGAATTCAACACAGAATACATTCTATCTAAGAAATCAGATTTTCTCTTGTATCGTTGGATAGCAAATTTATGTTAAAGTCTCCACATATGAACACTGTGCATGAATTAGAACCAACCTTGACAAGTTCTTCATAAATCTTACTGAGCAAAATTTGAAAGTCACCATTCGGAGGCCGATATACAGAAATTATCAGAAATATATCATTAAGTATCTCAAATTTTGCACTTGGCATTTTACAATTATTTTCTACGCTTTGTACTAGGACCGGAAAAACCCGCACCTTTAAGGACTTGTGTAAGTGTAACGCTGTACCACCTTTACAACATGATCTTAACGTCCTATTTCATTGGTGCACTGAAAACCGAATGGTTTTAAATATAGCAAAGCGTAAGTCAATAAAATTTCATGAGCACAGAATTCCAATCGATTATGTCGACTCTATAAATGGATGGCCACTTGAAATGGTCTCCTCTATAAATGACCTGGGGGTACTCCTTAATAAATCACTTAACTATTCCCAACACATACCTCAAATTATTTCCAAAGTCTTAAAAATGCTGGGTTTCATTAAGAAATGCACTACAGATTTCACCTCAAAAGATCCCTTCATCGATTTTACTTCGCTTTAGTACGTCCTCACTTGAAATATGCGTCCTCCGTTTGGAACTTGTCATATGCGTGCCACCAACATCGAATTAAAAATGTTCAACATAAATTACTTTGCCACATGTATTTTAAGTTCATCTCAGCATCATCTTCTTACTCAGAACTTGGCTTCAATTCACTTAATTTTAGACGCTCTCAAAAAGATCTAAAACTTTTTTTTCAAAATTGTTAACAAAATTGGACCAATAAAAAAATAAAAACACCAGATCGCTACAAACCTTTCATCTACCATTTCATAGAGCAAACTATGGTCAACCCTCCTACTTATCTAGAACTATAAGGTTGGCCAATCTTGACTGTTTTCGTAAATTCTCAAATTTCTGCGCGGCACTTAATGGAATTAGAAACTAAACTTAATTCTAGAATTTGTGATTTGTTTTTTATCAAATCAGTGCTTTCACGTTAACTTCATTAGCTAATAAGCTTACTCTATGTAAAAATTTAAAATTTGTAAATGGGCATGCCCGCAAATAAATAAGTAAACAAATTATAAATGGTTTGAGTAGTTTTTCTTGGAAAATTCACCTGCATATTTGATTTACTTAAAAAAATTCATGGTATTGCAAATTTCCTAGCATTATTCTGTCAAGTTGCTAATTTAACTGTAAAGAGTCGTTTGTTTATCGTATGTGAAAAATCTGTTGAAAATCTTTGTCATTGTGTACTTTTGCATTATTAATTTTTATTGTCTACACAAACCTTGTAAATTTGTTTTTCGTTTTGTGCTTTTTTACCTACGAGAATAAATGCGCAAAATTATTACAAGTTTCATGAATATTTTATGCAATTTCCTGTGGTTATCTAAGAGTATTTAAGGATGTCTAATTAAAGATCGTAAAATGACGTGAAATCTCCTAATAGCAGAAGTAATTAAATTGTGAACTTTGCAAGTGGAAATCTGTGACTTTTCAATTACTTCAACTTGAATGTATCAATCAACTTAGCTTATTTAGATTTAATGGGTATTTGAAATATGTAATGCTGACATTTTTTTAAATTTGTTTCTCGAAACAGACTTTCTTGAAAGGCTGTATCTTTCTACTAAAAGAAGAGTCTTAAAATCTACTTATTACATTATATTTTTCTGAAAAGGAAAAGTCATAAATTTTAGTTTTTTTGTACAACCTCGAATCTGTTAAGGAAAACGAAGCCTACCTTGAATGTGATGTTATACCTTCTTCCTTTTTGAAACCTTCGAGGACGCATAAATTACAGAAGAGCAACGACTAACTTAGATAGTACAACATTACAATGCCTTTCACAATTTATTATGCTTAAATATGTATATGCAATCATCTACAGGGTGTTTACGTAACCATGAACAGTGTTCTGAGATACAATGTCTTTCCTTGGAGCTATTGCTTTGCTGAACGTTCAAGATCTTTTGTACCCAACAGCTACAAGGGAAGGTCTTTCTAGCATTAATTTTTATAATTGTAAAATAAATAATGAAATAAGATTGTCTTTAATGTGTTGATTTTGTTCATATCTGTAAAGATTGTAAGATCTTGTAACTCGATTATTAAAAAAAAAAAAAATGTAATTTCGAAACTCTGTAAGATCTGGGATTACTCGTAAGTCTCTGCGGTATTATCTTAGAGACTTACAGGAAACCTTATCTTACTGAGAAATTCGGAATTCCACTTTTTAATAATTGATTTAGAGGCTTATAGATCTTACGATTCTTACAAATATGAAGAGAATCGACCCATAAATGTCAAGCCAGCTCAATTGTTTGTAATCAAATTTTCTATTTGGTTTTGCTAAAATACGTGACTGGGGAAACTGAAATCTAACGCAATCCATCGATTCAATTCCCACAGATAAATTTCGCCTAACTAAAATTAAGGAAAATGTATAACTTTATGTAATCCAACTTTTACTTCCTCGTAACCGGGTTAAAATCTAATATTTTTAATTTATTTCGTTCTACTCTGAAAAGGAAAAGTGTTAGTCATTTCTGGAATTGTTTTGTGAGAGAATCGCAAGCTATGAATATTAGGAAACGTAATTTGTATTTAATTACAATTTACAATCAAAACAAAAATCTCACATTTTCTATTGTATTAAAATTTATGGTTATTAAGGAATAATAATTAACTACTTTTTATTATCCTTTTCCAGTAGATTTCAAATTAATGGTATAGGTTATTTCATTAAGGAAGAAGTATACAGGGTGATTCTTGAATAAACCGACAAAGAAAATATATCACATCACATGATTAATGAAAAGTTATCCCCAAAAAGACTATACGTCCCAGGTTAACAATGAACCAAACAAATAGGTAGAGTCACAAAAATGTTTTATAGTTTTATGATTGTTACAACGCGGCGTCGGTCGTCAACTTGACCTTTAAACGGAAAATACGTGATCAGCTGAAATACGATCTCCAAAATATTTACTTGCAAATCAATAAATTATTACTTACAAATTGTATAAAATAAGGCTAACTTTGAACACCTGCTACCTGCTTTGACAGGTTAACAAATAAATCACTACAACACGAAGACAATTCAAACCAGCGTGTTTGAATTGCTAGTATTTTAATTTAAATAAAGTATTTTATTCCTACAAGCAACGTGTACGTCAGAAAAATATTTCTGTATGGCCCAATATTACGTGTTACTCTTCCCCTTGCATTTTAATAAATCGGTTTTCTTTATGTTCGTTATTCGGTTTATCGCTGACATTTTAATAATAATAGACTTTGCTGATAACAAAGAAATCTTGATGATAACCAGAATTTGAAACGTTATAATCAGTAAACACATTAGTAATCTGTTTGGTTTGTTAATTATTATAATTTCGTTTTGTGTGCGAAGATTGATGAGAAACAAATTCCATTATTATATTATTAACACAAATTCTATAGGTACGTTCGGTGTGTTATTTTTTAAAGTGACGGAATTACCAATCGTAATTTATTGTTCGTTTCGATGTAAGTATTCACCTTAGTACTCCTTTCAAAACGTAATTGATTTTAATTAATCACATAGCTGTTAATACACTTGTACAACGCTGTGTGCTATTAATTTATGGTAAAGTCTTACGATTGAACGACTCTGATGCTCTGCATAACATCGTAAGCTTAATTAAAAAAATAATCTCCGCCCACAATAATTTTTATATCCGTATTCGGCTGTTAAGCTGCCATCTTCAGTACACACACTACCAATTTAAAAGCACTTCATAAAA
This sequence comes from Serrognathus titanus, assembly GCA_039766575.1. NCBI lineage: Eukaryota > Metazoa > Arthropoda > Insecta > Coleoptera > Lucanidae > Serrognathus > Serrognathus titanus. Next base: position 8,183,075 of record CM077911.1, read on the forward strand.
CCTAAAAGCAACTAATCATAATCAAAGAAGAGCAAATCAAATAATACAGAATAAGTATTGCTCCATTCTCCTGAAAAAAGTTCTCATTCTAGCCTGGCTTCTTGTTGTTGGTCGCGTCGGTAGGCTGGCTCCTCCCCCTGATGATCTCGGCTTTGTCTGTAATGCTGGTTTCCACGATGTTGGTAGTCGTTGAGTGTCGTCTCTTGTGTTTAGATTCTTCGGGTGTTTTTCTATTTCTATGGGTTCTCGTATGGTCCTTTTGGAAGTGTGTTGTATGCTGGCTATTGTTTTTGTATTGTCAAAATCTATCTTGTGTGATGTGGCTGTTACATGTTGTGCAAGCGAAGAAGTTTTTTCGTTCTTCTCGACGGCATTGCGGTGTTTTCTCTTCTCACACTGACTCTTCTATTCGTCTGTCCCACGTAAACTCTTTCGCAGTCCTGGCAAGGGATTTTATATACTCCCTGGCTTTCCAATTCCATTTTTGTTTTTGGAGTTGGCAGGATGTCGCTGATTTTCTTATCCGTGTTGTTTCGATCTTATACCTTCTGAGGACTCTGCTTAATTTGTCTGTTGTGCCTTTTACGTATGGCAAGCAGGTCCTTCCAAGTGGTTTCTCTTCTTCCTTTTCTTTTTTCTCACGACGTGGTCTTTGCGCCCTCTTGATTTGGTTTTTTGAGAAACCGTTTTGAAGCAGTGCTTTCTCCAATTCTTGCTGTTTATTTTTCAAGTCTGTTAGTCTCTGTGATCTTGCTACGAGTGTCTTCACGACGGACTGTAGTTGCGCTGAATGACGATGCGACTGAGCGTTCAAGTAGCGATCTGTGTGTGTTGGTTTGCGGTACACTGAATATCCGAGGCTTCCATTCTGTTGCTTCGTTATCAGCACGTCTAGGAACAGGAGGCTGTTGTCATTTTCATCATGAATTTAATCTTCGGGTGTATTCCATTAAGATGTTCGTGGAATCTTCGTAATTCTTCTTCTCCGTGTGTCCATATAACGAAAGTATCGTCGACGTACCTCAGCCATAAGAGTGGTTTGTGGCTTGCTGCTTCTATAGCTCTTACTTCCAAGTCTTCCATAAAAAGGTTGGCTATTATCGGTAATAATGGTGCTCCTTCTACTTGTTTGTACCGTTGTTCTTTAAATATGAAGTACGTATTCTTCAGACAATGGCTCGTCAGGTTTATGATATCTTCTGAGATGTGGTACTTGCCTTGTATGATGTCCACTGCCTCTTCTGTTGGTACGTTAGTGAAGAGTCGAAGCTTATTAGTAGTTGTCCTGGTTCGACGGTGATATTCTTTACATGATTGATGAAGTGGCTTGCGTTCTTCACGAAAGATTCCGCTTCTTCGGCGTAGGGTTGTAGCTGTTTCGCCAGGAATCTAGCTAGTAGCTGCAACGGTGATCCGATGGAACTGACGATTGGTCTGAGTGGAACACCTTCCTTGTGTATCTTCGCCAGCCCGTACAGTTTTGGACACTTGGACGATTTCTTCCTCGGGATCAGCTGGCGCTGTCATTCTTCATTGATGGAACTTGCTTTAATTTTCGCTTTTGTTGTCTTCTCCAGGTACGTTGTTGGATCCGTAGCGATGGTTTTATATGCTGGATCTTCTAAAAGTACTTTCGTTTTTTCTTCGTAGTCTTTCATGTCCATTATAACGGTTACGTTGCCTTTTTCTGCTGGTAGCACGATAATATCTTCGTTTCCCTTCAGCGAACTTCTTCTTGAGACAAGTTCTTCTTCGGTGGTTTTGCTGTGCGTAGAATCCTTGATATATCTTGTCGTATGGTTTCTGCGGTATTTTCCGGTAATTCAGAAATAGATTCTTCCACGCTGCATCTGATGTTCTCCACTGGTATGCGTGAAGGTGCCACGGCGTAGTTGAATCCCTTGACTAATACGCTTCGTCCAGTGGAAATCTTGATAGGTTGTGGACCACCTTCTCCGCTTCTATCGGTGCTATTGTCTTCCTGGGTCTCTGTTCTGCTTGCAGTCGTTCAAACTTCTTCTTCTGCTTCTCTCTTGTTAGTTCCGTATCCGCTTCTGCTCGGAACTCCATAAGTTGGTCCAATGTTGCCCATAATGTTGGATGCAACGTGTTGCTCAATTTCAGATGTAGTTTCAGGAGTTCGGTGTTGACTTTGTCCAACTCTCTTCTGGTGTCGTATATGGTCTCCCTCACCAACGCTAGACTTGCTCTCCTGAGGAGGTTGCTTGTTTGGTCGCTCTTCTTGTAGAACGTCAGCTTCATGCTCTTCGGTATGATGTTTTCATCGCGGCAGCACTCCAGGAACGTTAGGCCGCAGAGTAACTTGCTTCTTCTTGATCGTAGCTTCTCCATCTTCTTGACTTCTTGTAGTTTCTTCTCCCCGTATAGTTCGATAATGTTATTTATATATGTAAATACATAAATTGTGTCTAAACCGCCTATAGATTAGAGAAGATCACACCCACTTATCACAAGTTAAGAGCAGTTTAGGAAATCTATCTCGGAGAATCCTCTCCTTATCAAATATCCAGTGCAAATGCGCTTAACTGTCTCTAGTACCCCCTTATATATAATTTAGGTCGCGACGTCTTCCGGCTGATTTTTGACTTAACAAAAACGACATATTGCGGTCGATTTTAATTTATATTAAAAAAAATCGTATATTTTTAAATATGGACCGTCAAAAAGCAACCTACAAATTAGAGTAAACCAAATAATACGGAACTAGGTATTGGTCCATTATCAGAATTCATTAAATAAGTTTTATTTTTTCGAATAAAAATACTCTCGTAAGCATTTAATTCCCTGCTGTTTGATATCTCCTTAATGAGTTTTAAATTATCCTTAATAATACTGTATCCAGTATTGTAAATATGTTGGGCAACACTTGATTTTCCAAACCTATTATACCGGTGGTGACTTAAATGTTCCTTAAAGCGATATATTTCTTTTTGTTTGTCCAATATATTTATTAGCACATTCATTACATTTAATTTTATAAATTCCAGACTTTTGCTCAACTTCAACCTTATCTTTCGGATTTCCAAATAAATTCTTTTTGGTTTTGTTAATGGAAAAAGCTAATTGTAAGTTTTGAGTTTTAAAAATATGATTTAAATCTTTAATGCAAACCGCATCGAAAGGCATTTTTACAAATTTTCCTAGAGATGAAATTGATATTAGAGTGCTAGAATTTTGAACTCGTTTCCTATAGCTAATCTTCCTAATTATATTATCTACTGTTTGCGGAGTGTAACCATTATGAACCGCAACTTTCTTAATATATTTAAGTTCTTTATTATATCGGGCTTTAGTAAGTGGAAATGAGAGTAATCTATTTATTAGGAAATTTAGAGCCGCGAGTTTGTGTTGTACAGAATGTTGTGATTCGTTATTTATAAACCGGCTTGTATTTGTATTTTTACGATAAATGTCAATTTCTAATTCATTTTTGCTGGCTCTAATTATACGAGTATCCAAAAAGGGAATCGCACCATTTTCTTCCTTTTCGTATGTAAATTTGATAGCATCTTCTCTTACGTCATTTTCGAATTTACTCGTAAATAAATTGGCCAAAAACGGAGACAAACAGTTTCTCATTGTGGTCCCTTGAACTTGTTCAAAAAACTTGCCATCAATTTGAAAGCAATTCTGAGACATGCAAAGAGATCTAAGCTTGACGTATCCTTTATCTACATTATTGTCAGCAGTTCCTGCAAATAAGTTAGTGTTTCAGGTATGGGCATATTGGAAAATAACGGTTGCACATCAAAAGAGACCAAAATTTACCCTTTTTCTAAAGAAAATTTTTAATCTTATTTATAAACTCCACTGAATTTTTTACTGAAAAATTATCTTGAGGATTGGAAAGCGCACTGAGCACCATTTGGAAAGAGAGTAAGTAGTATAAGTATACCGGACACGATTGGTTTCACCGATTTACCTGCCTTGTGTATTTTGGGAAGGATGTACAATTTGGGTAGGTACAGTGGGGTTAGATACATGAATCTTAAATTTATTTTGTTTGGTAATAAGATTGGGACATTCTTTGATCGTGTTTTTGACAGCTTTAATTAACTTCGGAAAAGGGTTTCAGGGTTTAGTTTAATCGTAAGCATGCTTTTAAAACTGTAGACTTTTATTTCTCGTCCTGTGCATGGGCATAACGCGTATTTCGAGTAAATTTTTAATTAAATAGAAAATGTTGCATAGAACAGTTTTCTCATGATCTGGTCTTTTTTCTCCAGTGTTTTTTTTGTCGGTCTATTCAAGAATCATCCTGTGTATATATCTGGTAAAACAAAGCACATCTTCTCCCTTTGTTTCGAAGTTTGCATATTTCCAATAAATGTGTATTACTAGAATCGAATTACTTGTTGCAACACTACCGTTTATGTTTGTGTCGCAAAATTCTTGCTATTACTGTCTAATAACTTCCAGGCGAGGTCAGTTTCGTGCGTACCGGCGCGGCGTACCAGAAAACGTTGCAAATAAATAATAATTTCGCTTCCGTTCTGCTGTTGCGTAACCAATATCGTGCGATTTCTCTATTAAACTTATGAAATGCAAAAGAAGCAAAAAAAGAAAAACCCCGCTAGAGAAACAGAAACAAAACGTACGCCAGGTTACGAAGTACTCGGTTTCAGGTGAATTCACTCGAGGTGTTTATTCTTCGTAATATCCGCCGCTAATTTGTTATCATCTATTTTAAACAAACTGGAATTATTAATTTATTATAGGATTTTATTTTGTTTTCCATTATTTTTTCTTTATTTTATGATTTTTGTTGCCCACAATTATAAGGACAATAACGATCCCACTATGAACATTAGCGTTGACAAGTAAACAAATAAATCACTACAACACCAAACCAATTCAATTCAATTCAATTTTTTATGGCTCTATATTACGCGTTACTCCTCTTTTGAATTTAAACCAATCAGTTATAGGAATATTGAATAATAATATAATTTGCCAATAACAAAGAAACAACCAGAATTTAAAACATTACAATCTGTTCATAATCTGTTTCGTTTGTTAATGATTATAATTTCATTTTGCGTGCGCCGTTCAATGAGAAACAGATTCTGTTCTTATAAAAGGCGAATTATTTACACAAATTTGTAAAAAATTCAATACGTGCGTTCGGTGTGTTATTTTTTAAAGTGACGGAATTCGCTTCCTTGTAAGCATTTCACTTTTGTACACATTTGAAAACGTAATTGATTTTAATTAATCTCATAGCAGTTAATACACTTGCATGAAGCGCATTCATCATCAGCTATGCAGCTGTGTGTTATTAGTTCACGGTCAAGTTTTAAGACTGAACGATTCTCTGCGTCACACCATAAACATTTAATGCACGATTTAAAAAATGTAAACTTTTGGGTGTCGTCTTATGCATGAATGTAAACGCGTGAATTTTTAATTAATTATAAATTGTTGCAATACAATATTTCGGAATGTAATGGAAATTTAATCCAGGCTCAAGCAAAAGAGTTAAAAAAATGTTTAAACAAAACGACAACAATCAAAATAGCGACTAATATTGACCTGCGGCAGTGAAACATGGTTATTTAACTTACTAGACAAATGAACTTGTTTTTGAACTTCTTTTTTCGAAAGGAATTCTTTCTTAATGTCATGCAAAAAAAAATGCATTCTAGCAAACAATAAATCGAGAACATTTGTCCGTTATAATTATAATTTATCACGCACGTTTAAACAACTATAAACTGCATGCAATGGGTTACGTAACTATTACTCCATTCTTAATTAGCGCGATAGAACCGTTACATTCAGATAGATATGCATGGATTTCTTAAAGCGACAGGCCAAGAGATACTAAACTTTATAACGTTCAAGAACGTAAGTAAGGGATTTTTTTAAATTTTGAAAAAGATACCGGAACTTTAGCGTTATTGGATTTATACAATCTCTAAAGGCGGAAGAAATTTATTTATAAGTTCATTATTATGCAAAACGTCGTTTAACCGGTGTAAATATTATATTAAATGTCTAGGATAAAGGTATCCAATAGTTGATTTGAAGAGGATTACTATGTTTATACATTTACTCTTCGCATTGGCTTTTAAATCTCTGTACATTCTGAAAATTAAATTTTCAAATATTTTATCCTTTCTTTTTCGTGCTTACGATATACCGAATGTATTTGTTTTTCTGGTTTTCATGGTTGATACTTCGGCTATATTCACCTTCAAATTTTGCTTGTTTTCTCTTTTGAAACGTTTTGGTTACACAACATTTCAATTATTTACTTTTAAGCTGGTATTAACTTTTTTTTGTTGATTATGGTTATTGGGTTGATAAACTGCTAAGAATTTTATTTATTTTGTTTCATTGCATTTAATTTATTATTTGCAATATCAAAATAATTGAAAGACTTATCATAAAAAGTGTTGCTCATTTTTTTAACAATATGGTATCTCGAGAGTAACTGTAACACATACTAATTGCTACGTTGAAGTTACTAAATTTAGAAAAACAGATCAGGTTTCTCACCTTAAATAAAGAAGCAACCAAGTAATTCCTAGTAAATTTAGCTTAATTCAAAATAAATATACACTGCTCAACATTTGAACTGGTACACTTACAAGAACATATATAAATAACAATTTACTACTTTTTGAGCAACACCTTCTTCCTTAATTGATAGTATATGGTTCTGGAAAACACTTTTAGGGCGAAGAATTAAAAGAATAAAACTTACATAACGAATTTCAAATGTTTTAATAGAAAAATAACAAAATCTTCACTTCAGTAAGTTTGCTCTGGAAAGAAATGATAACCAAACACTTAAAGATTAATAATGCGTGGGACCTCCTCTAGCTCTTACGACCTCTTGGCAACGTCTTGGCAACGTCTTGGTATGCTGGGAATCAAATCCCGAAAGTAATGCTGAGGAATATTTGCCCATTCTTCCAAAACGGCAGTTCGGAGCTGATGGCGATTGTTTGGATCCACTCCTCGTGAGCTTATCAACCTTTTCAGGTAATCCCATACGTTCTATGGGATTAAGATCTGGAGAGTTCGCTAGCCAATCCATGTGCGTAATATTGTTCTCTTCAAAAAATGCATTGATTTGCCTTGTTCTATGAGGATACGCGTTATAATCAACAAACACGAAACCATCGCCTATTTCATTGGCAAATGGCAAATATCCAAATTGCAACTCGTCATTATGCAGTTGATTAATAAATGGATACAAAATCTCTTCCAGATATCTAAGTGCTGTTAGTATGCCATTAAAAAACATCTTTTCCGACTTAAACCTATCCAAACATCAACTTTTTGTAGATAGAGTGGGGCTTGAACATGTGAGGGTTTTCTGTACTCCAGATTCTCATTTTGGGAATTAATGTTTCCTGTTAAATGGAACCAGGTCTCATCCGAAAAGAAAGTTTTGTCGAACAAATCGTCATTGTCAATATTGTCTAAAAACCAATGATAGTTTCTTCGCCTTGGTTCAAAATCTACTGGAAGCAATTCATGCATGGCAGTCAAACGATAAGGGAAGTCTTTTCTTAGACTGGTTCTACAGGTCCCGACAGAAAGATCAACTTGTTGTGACAGGTGGCGGATGGAAGTGCGAGGAGCCTCAGTCAAAACTTGTCACACATTTTCAACTACCTCATCAGTTCTTACTTTAGGCCTACCTGATACCTGTTTTTAGCCACACTGCCAGTTTCTCTGAATAGTCCTTCAGAGTACTCAAGTTAATTAACAAATTTGTGATACAGAAATACAGTTTCTGGAAATTTTTCCTGAAATTCTGCAATACAATCAGGAATAAAACAGGTCCATTCGCCATTGATTTTTTGGGCGTTTCAAAATTAGGATTCAACAATAAAAGATTTTTCTTCCAATGTGAAAACCAAATCAATAAAATAATTTTTTTAAAGTTATGTTTGTTTAGTTGTCTGTTTAGGGTACGGATCAGGTAAGGAACATACGTGAACATGCGAAAAAATGAGAGCAACACACTAGATGGGAAAACTTTTTGTACACGTTATTTAGAATGATAGGTAGTTATTAGTTATCAGTCAACATATCGTAAAAAAGACTTTTTTAATTATTGCATACAGAGCACTCGCTAAAACACGTGAATATGGCTTAACCATAGATTTCTGGTTTGAAAATAAGACGAGTTAACCCAAGTTATTTATATCCAAAAAGGCTTCGTTAAGTCAATATTCTGCTTCAAAGTTCTTAAAAAAAAGATAATTTTTCTTATAACAAAATAATGCTTGAACCAACTTGGATGATATTTGGGATGAGGGGCCAAGGGAAGTTAAATCACATTGTTAGATAGTTTTAGTAGCAGTGGGCAGCTAGTGTGAAATACAGGGTTGCGACTACACAGATCTTGCAATAACTTCTTTGAGGTTAGGAAGATAACTTTAACTAATTACTTTTTTGAAAAAGGCATTCAGTAAGCAGCCTTTTCGTGTCTTTATAATTTTTGATATCTCTTGCTGTTTAGTCACAAAATAGGAAAATCTGACTGGCTACAACGCCTCTTATTGAAAATAGGTACACCGTATACTCTAATGTGCTACAACTCTATCAATCTTGCATGGTCATGGCAATAATAATACCGATAACAATATTACCGATGACAATAGATATTGAATTATAAAAGAAAAATCTTTGATATTGTAATGTCCATTTAACTTATTTCAAGGGAAGTTTCGTCACGTGCCCCTTAGACACGCAACCGGGTTCGTCAGCCAGACTCTCAACGTCAGTGACTGAGACCGATATTGCAAATAATAAATGTAAATGCAATGAAACAAAATAAATAAAATTCTTAGCAGTAATAACCATAATCAACAAAAAAAAAGTTAATACCAGATAACCGACAGGATATATCCTAAATTTCGTACGAATTATGTCCGACGTTCTAAATTATGTCTACCATCTAAACGCCCGTATTGTGATCTTGGGCACATTTTAACGTATATAATAATGAAAACGCAAATCGTTTAAGACATTTGTTCTAAACTTTTGATTTGCTCGAAATTGTGTTTATGCGTAATTCCAATATACTTATACAATAAATTTCCGTACTATAACGTTTTCTCATGTCCAGTGTCGAACCATCGATACATCATATGTCAAATCCCAAAAGTTAAGCCTACAAAAAACATCATGTCTTATAATTCATTTGCGCGTTCTTTCAATGAAAAGTCTTACGCAGCTTTTCAAACTGCTCTCTCAGATACAATTTGGCCTGATTTTGATCATTTTCAGAATTTTAATGAGGCATTCAACAGTTTCTACGATATTTTTGTTCGTAACTTTATTTATTTCTGAAAAAATTGTCAAAATCAACACCACGCTACAAAAGAGAGCCTTGGTTACGGATGAATTAAAAACTTCTACTGCTACCCTCAGAAACTGGTATAATCTTCAGTTAAAGTACCCGAATCTAAAAGATATGTACCTTCAATACAAAAGAAGGCATTATAAATTACTTAAAGAGACTAAGAAATTGCACTACGATAATAGAATCAATTCTTCGAATAATAAAAATCGTGAAGCTTGGGAAATCATATCTGAATTAACAAAGAATAAAGATTCACACAGAAATACATCTTTATCTATAAATAATTCTGTAACTGACAATCCTGCGGTGGTTGCAAATACATTTAATAATTTCTTTCGTAATATTCCCATGACACTCTGAAAAATATTACCATAGGTGACTTTTCGTCTACCCTTAATTGGGTTGTTAGTGCCAACATGTTTATCTTTCCTTTCACAGAGCAAGAACTGATTAAAATTTTTAACAATTTAAAAAATAACTTTTCTTCAGGACCTGATGATATTCCGTGTACTCTACTGCGTAAAACTTATAACTCCTATAACACAGCTAGTAAACATTTCCTTCATTAAAGGCGTATTTCCATTAATTTTGAAAACTGCAGCTGTTGTAGCCGTACATAAGAGAAATTCTACGGAATTGGTTGAAAATTATCGACCAATTTCTCTTTCTCTTTTGAATATGCAATGCTCAATAGACTTCTTGATCATTTAAATAAGCATAACATTATCACTCATAAACAGCATGATTTTAGAAAAAGTTATTCAACAATTACAACTCTACATGCCTTTATGAACGAAATTACTTCTGCTCTTAATAAAGGTGAAAAACCCGTAGGTCTTTTCTGCGACCTTAGCCGGGCTTTTGATTGCATCGAACATTCTCTGTTAATCTCTAAACTTGAATCATATGGTATTCGCGGTACCGTATCTAACTGGTTCGCGTCTTACCTTTGTGATCGCAATCAGTATGTTAGAGCCAAATTTCTTAGAGACAATACGGAATCTACTTTCAAATCTCCTACCAATAGCTATCGGTGTTCCCCAGGGTTCAATTCTGGGTCCGATTCTATTTTTGCTTTTTTATTAATGATATTGTTCGTTTTGTTAATTATACACTGATAATGTACGCGGATGATACTTCGGGAATTTTTTCTAGTTCTAACTTGACTGCTTTAACTGAAAAATGTAATATATTACTATACCAACTAGATCAGTGGTTCAATATGAACAAACTTTTTATAAATCCTACTAAAACAACGTTTGTTATTTTCTGATCTTCTTATAGTTTTAATGATTTAAATATTAAATTACACTTAAATGATATGGATCTTAAACAAGAATCCTGTGTAAATTTCCTCGGAATCCACATTGATGAAAATTTAAATGGGAAGTCACACTGTATAAAACTAATTAAAAAATTAAATACAATTTGTTTTCAACTTACATAATAATAATAATAATAATAATAATAAATAAATTTCTTCCGCCTTCACGAGATTGTATAAATCCACCAGCGCCAAAGTTCCGGTATCTTTCTCAAAATTACAAAATTCCCTACGTACGTTCTTGAACGTCATAAAGTATAGTATCTCTTGGCCTGTCGCTTTAAGGCCCAGTTTTTCCATCACAGTTTAAACCCAAACTCAAGTTTAAACTGCAGTTTATGTTAACTTTGAGTTTTTCAATGTCTGGTTTAAACTAAAGTTTAAGTTTAAACGGTAGGACATCCACAGTTTAAGCGGTAGTTGCAAATAAACTAACCTAAAAAAATGTGCAGAATTACAGATTTTTAAATTAAATTGTATAAACAGAGTATGCCCTAATGGCAGACATTATAGAATTACTTAGCGATGACGAAGACTCCTTAAACCATATATACCGACCGAGAACGTAAAATTAGGAACCCGTTTGTTCTGTGCGGATGAATCTTAGACAAAGCAGAACTATTTAATGTTATAATTATTATTTAAGTAATATAAACATATAAAAACTGCCTTTACCTGCTTTATAAAGTTTTCGTTACTTGATGCCATAATACAAATAAGTCACCTTGCACTTTATGAAACATATATACAAAAATCTCCCGCTTCCATAGATGCCACATATACAACCCTTACGACATTTTACTACAGAAATGTTTTTCTTTCGACTCTATTAATTATTCGTATTCGTTATATCGATAATATTTACGGATTTTATATATGTATCTACACGAAAACTAAGATAATTTCTTTCAAAAGTAGAGTTTATTTTATTAGAAGAATCCGACAACACTGGCAATCACATGGTGAATCCCACAATCGTGATTGTATTACTGCCAACCCTAAGAAAAAATTGACTTTGTACGGTTTAGTTAAACTGAACTAAAATTCAATTGAAAAACACACAAATTTAAACTGCAGTTTAAACTTCAGTTTTTCGTTTAACTAAACTGTGGTTTAAACTAATATTGAAAAACTGGGCCTAAGAAAACCGCCCATGTATGAATTTTATATTTAGAAACTTATTTAATCAATACAAAATAAATTGAGAAAGTAATAATTTATATTAAAAATTGATGGTCGAATGAAAGTCTGTATCATTTTATCATCTTTATGTAATTACAATTTATAGACTGCAGAAATAAATGTACATACATTTATTTATATTACAATTTTCCACAGAAGAATGCAGCTATAAAATAATATTGTAGATAGGAAGCAGCTTTTTTACGATTGAAACTATTTGAAATATGGTGTGCAAGCTCTACGGACATATCACAATATAAAACTTTTTACTTTCCCTCATTTAACTGCTGCGTAATGGCAAGTCTTTGGATACGCTATATAATTAATAATTGTTTATTAGTGAGTGCACACTCGCAATCTGGGAATTATTTAATATCGGAAGTCTGTGGAATTACGCAAGTGTATCCGATTTTCCGAATGCCTGGAATTATCTAATAAAAACCAAACGAAACGGTACTTTCTCGAACGCTGCGCCGTCGAATTTCATGCCGATTAAAACTAAATTTTCTGGCAATCTGTTCATCATAATTAAGTTATAAAAACCTGGTGGGTTTGTACAGTCAAAATTCAAAGTAATAACTCCCCGCCTGCTTGTTATGGTGATTTTATTGGGGAGACATTATTTTTGATACTAACTGTACCGACTCATTGGGTTTGATTTTTGGTGTTACTCGGAAAACGTTCCCCAGCTTTATGCTTGAAGTCGTCGTGTAAAGTATCCGGACGTTTGAAATAAATTACGCAACGTGTTGTTGCTTACATAAGACATTTCTGACCAAAATAAGGGAGAACGTGAACAGTAATTGCGTTTAATATATCAGTTATGGTTGCGTTTATGTAAATCGTGTGATTGCGGTAGTACTGTTCTAGTTCAATTTGCATTCGCGTAGATGAATGTTGTTGGAATCGATTACCGAGTTGTTTTGAAATCAAATGCCAAAAGTGTGATGATGGAAAATCCTATTCTCAAATATCATTAAATAAATCAAGCAATTAAACCCTACGAACGATTAATTAAAATGGCCACTGCATTTCATTTTTAGTGCCACGCGCAGCATGTAAAGAAGAAAATTTAAGTCATTACCTAATTTGATTTTCCCCAATGTAGAACATGATCTGAAATCGTCAGTTTGACGCGACTGCGCTAAATTATGCTAGTAAATACCAGTTACACTGAATTAAATCAATGTAACTGGTAATAATCCATTCCACAGTAGTTTTCGTGTATTTTTTTGAAATTGTCCAAAATGAGGCAATTTCGGCAATATTTAATTCACAATAAATTATCCCAAGGATTCTGAACAGATTGAACGCAACCAATCGATTTTGTGTTACTTTACGATTCTCAATGACACAGATTTTTTCGATTGTTTACGAAAGAGTACATCAAACGAAGCAGAAAATGTAGATGAAAATTCTTGAGATTCTTGAATCGATAGGCTTAATTGAATTAGAAACATCTATAACGTCAATTACGTTGTGAGGTTCAATGAAGTTTTTTTCTTTGAGTTGTGTTTTGTAAGGTAACAGTAAAAAAAATAATAATCTGCAGAATTTTCAATGTAAATTTTGTAAAACACGTCCTGTAATTTCTAAACATTCCGCTTAAGCGGTAAACTATTTCAGTAATTGCTTTTACTTTCACAAAATTGCATTTTAGTTACACTTTCTTTAGGTTTGCACTATGCGTTACGGTTTCTTCTGATTAAACAATTTACATTATGTTTATGGTAATCTATGTAATGTATGTATGCATGAGTTACAGCGATTAGACGGTTACTTAATCTTTCTCGGCACATGCAAGCCATTTAAGAAAAATTATAAACTGGTTTAATTTGCAAAGTGCCGCTTTTATAATATTTAATATTTAGGGTCGGTTTCACACCGCACGCACATATTCTCTGTTCCACTCCCAAACTATATCCTACTTTTTCGCGTGGTCGATCGTCTTTTGTTTTTGTAATTTGTTATTCTTGTTAATATTAATATTCGTCTAGCTGAATTATTTTTTCCGAACTGAATCTCCCTTTTAATTTGGCGAAATTTTGGAAATCTTTTATTATTATGTTTTTTTTTTATAGTGTCTTATTTCAAATTGAATTTCGCTTTATCGATTATGTTTTATTTTACTTTTTGTTAATTTTTTTTCCAGACAGAATCTCTTCTTTTTTATTCGAATTTCTTTGTTCTTTATATATATATATACATATGCCGTGTTGTTCTTCCGGGTGTTCCTCCGCGTAGGGTTCTTAAAAGAACCGTTGTTGTCTTGACGACATTTCGGCAGAATCACATCGGCCATCTTTTTCCTAGGTTTTTCATAATTTCTTCTGTTATCCTATCGTATCCTGCCGCTTTTCCTCTCTTTATCGCTTTTAATGCCGCTAGTACTTCTGCTATTTGTACAGGGTCATCATCTTCCTCTTGTATATTCTCTATTCTTTCTTCGTGTATCGTCCCATTTACCTCGTTTATGTTATAAAGTTCTTGGAAATATTCCTTCCACCTTTCCATAATCTCTTTTTCTTCTGTTAGTATTCTGTCATCTTTTGTTTTCATCTGATTTAATCTCTATTGTTTACCTTTCCTCAAAGTCTTTAATACTTTATAAAATAATTTTTGGTTTCCTTTACTATCTTGTTCCATCTTTTTTTCCAAATTCTTCCCAAGTTTGTTGTTTAGCTTGTAATATTATCTCTTTTACCTTTGTTCGTTGCCTTTTGCATTCTGTATAGCTCTCTTTATTTTTATTTGTGAGATATAACTTCCACTTCTCTTTCTTAATTTTTACTTACTCTTTTATTTCTTGATTCCACCATTTCGTTTTTTTTCTTCCCTGTTTTCGTTTCTTCCTCTCATTTCTCTTGTATATTTATGTGTATGCCTGTGCATGTAAAACGTATTTGCTACAATTAGGTTGTTTTCCATACAATAATTTGTTTTTGTTTGAAATTTAATTTCGTGCGGTTGATCGGCTTTTGTTTTTGGAATTTAGTTTTGTTTTTAATTAATATTCTTCGAGCTGAATTATTTTTTCCGTACTGATTTGTTTTATTTTAAATCGAAATCTTTCGTTCGAAGCCTGTCGATCGCCTTTTGTTTTTGTAATTTGTTTTGTTGTTATTATGAATTATTTTTTTCGAACTCAATCTTCCTTTTTGATTTGACGAAATTTTGGAAATCTTTTATTTTTAGTTTTTTTTCTATAATTTTTTGAAATCAAGTTTTCTTGCCAGATGAAAATTATGAAAATTAATTAAAATTGTGTAACTGGCAATAAGAAAGTATTAGGAAAGAGTTTATACATGTATTTCAGCCTTATTGGGCCTCATCAGAACTCTGTACCTTACTAGAGAATGCAATCGCTTCCTTATATAATTTGCAAAAGATTTTCATTTTCATCATTAATTCCTGTTCTGGTGTTTTGGGATTTTAGAAATTCAAAAAAGGGGTAAGTTTTTCTAAAATTTTTCAATAAACCAATTTTTTTTTAAGGTACAGCGTTCTGATGAGGCCCAATAAGGCCGAAATACATGTATAAACTCTTTCCTAATACTTTCTTATTGCCAGTTACACAATTTTAATTAATTTTTATAATTTTTTGTTTCAAGTTGAATTTCGCTTTTTTGTTCGTGTTTTCTTTTTTATTTACTTTTTGTTAATTTCTTTTTTCAGACTGGATCTCTCTTTTTTTCAAATCGAAATTTTTTGCTCATCTTTTGTTTTTGTTTGAAATTAAATTTCGCTGGTCGATCGTCTTTTGTTCTTGGAATTTATTTTTGTAGTTAATTAATATTCTTCGAGCTGAAATTTTCTCCCGAATAGAATCTCTCTTTTTAATTCGAAATCTGGCGATCGTGTTTTGTTTGTCTTTCCTTCATCTTTTGTTTTTATATAATTTTTTTTTGTTACTTTTTATTTAATATTGAATTTCGTCCTTTCATTCGAGGCCTGTCAATCGCATTTCGTTTTTGTAATTTATTTTTGTTGTTAATTAATTTTCTCCGATCTAAATTATTTTTCCGAACTCAATCTCCCTTTTTGATTTGGCGAAATTTTGAAAATCTTTTGTTTATATATATATATATGTATATATTTTTTTCTATAGTTTTGTTTCAAATTGAATTTCGCATTTTCGTTCGTGTTTTGTTTTTGTTTTACTTTTTTCTAATTTTTTTACAGACCGAATCTCTCTTTTTTTAAATCGAAATTTTTTGTTCATCTTTTGTTTTTGTTTGAAATTGAATTCCGCTGATCGATCGGCTTTTGTTTTTGGAATTTATTTTTTTTGTTAATCAATATTCTTCGAGCTGAATTATTTTTTTTTCCGAATTGAATCTCTTTTTAATTCGATCTGGCGATTGTGTTTTGTTTTTGTTTCATTCTAAATCGAAATCTTTCCTTCCTCTTTTGTTTTTATATCATTTCATTTTTTTTCTGTTACTTTTTTAAGGTAGATTCTTGTCCGGTGAAATTGTGTATTACTTTTTGGTTTAAAATTGAATTTCGTTCTTTTTTCGTTCGAGGCCTGTCGATCGCTTTTTGTTTTTGTAATTTGTTTTTTGTTGGTAATTAATATTCTTCGAGCTAAATTACTTTTTCCGAACTGAATCTCTCTTTTTAATTTGGCGAAATTTTGGAAATCTTTTATTTTTATGTTTTTTTTTCTATAGTTTTTTTGTTTCAAATTGAATTTCGCTTTTTCGTCCGAGGCCCATCGATCGCCTTTTGTTTTTATTTTTTTTTTCTTATTTAATTAATTTAATTAACACTTTTTTCCGAACTGAACCTGTCTTTGCAATTTGAAATCATGGGACCGTCTTTTGTAATTGTTATATTTTTTTAATCCATTTTTTCAGACGCTTTTTAAATCGAAATCTTTCATTCGCCTTCTGCTTTTATCTTATTTTTTGTTTCAAATTGAAATTAGCTTTTTAAATTCTTAGAAAGAAAACTAAAACTAAAGAAAAGAAAACGAATTATTTTATTTTAAATTTGTACTAGCACGTTTTTTATGAATTTACTGAAATCAAGTTTATGGGTAATTTCACTTATGATTCCAAATTTGCCTATTGGTTAATCCGACCCTGAATGTCAGCAGTTAATACACTTGTACAACGCATTCATCATCAGCAACGCAACTTTGTGCTTTTAGTTCGCGGTCACGGTTTAATAATAAACGACTCTGTTTTGTAACGTCAAGAATCACCCTGTAAATTGAATATAAAGTCGGTATTGAATGTATTCAAGAAAAATAGAACAATTAATGACCGGGCAGGTATTTGAACAGTGCAAGAAGGAACTAATTTTAGATTTGATAGAAAACATTAATAAATGCAAAATAATGCGACAGTGCTCTTTTGACGAATAAATCTCGTTCGCCTCTAAAGATAAATACTGAAACGAGCTCGGTAACCAGCTAGTTGGAGGTAATTAATAATGAAAGTAAACGTACCGTTATGCAAGCTGCCAAACTATGCGCTAGTGCATGAACATTCCGACTGCAATGTGTTAGTATTAAACTTTGCTAGGGTTTTTGCGACCTACTTGACTTTCCGATAGCAGTTCAACATGTGTTGTTTTAGGCCTAAAAATCAATTAAACCTGCATTATTTTAGATACAGCAGCTAATTTATATGCTTAGCTCCATAACAGACAGACAGACAGAAGAAATATATCCTTACTTGTATCGCCAAGTTTGTTATGTGTTTCTTTGTCCAATTATTTTATAATTAATGAGTTTATCTTGACAAGCAGAAAATTCTTTTAACTGCTTTTAATACGTATCATTGTCTGGAAGGACACTTTTTAAAGTAAAATCTGTCTCGTTAACATTTAATGAAACTGTTAAAAAAAGCACGCTGTACATGTTTGTGTTGGGTCGCGTGTTTCTTCAAAAATGGGTTAAACACCTAACGAGATATCGCTTAGAATAATAGTTGTTTATTAACAGAATATACAAAATTAGTTAAATATAATTTCGAAAAGTCACAGTTATTTTTTTTCGAAAATATTGTCTTTTTTTCGGTTGTTATGATTCTCAGATTGAAAGTCTGTAACATCACAACAGTTTGCTATCAACAAATTATGTGATTTCAATTGATATAAAATCACACAAGTTTTACTTTTAATTTCTTTTTATATTATGACAATCGCATAATGTTCATTAAAAATAAAGAAAAATGTACAGAGTGATCATTAATGTTTGAGGGTAGTTTAGTTTAAAGTTTAAAATAATCAATAATGCCAATTCTGAATCTATGACATATTCTCAATCATTTTTTTATTCGTTCACATGTTATATTTTATCATGTACGACAGAAACTTAATTATGTGATCATTTATTAAATTTATACAATTTTGTTGTAGATAAGTTAAAGGTGCGTTAGAATTTACCATAATTCAATACAATTTCTATCAAAATTAGCAATTTAATTTCCAATATGCAGATTTATTAATTAAAACAAAACAAAATTCGACTGTGGTGCTTTGTATACTGTAACAAGTTTTGGCATCGATTTTAAAAAACAAAAAACAGGAAGGAAAGTGTTTCTCGGCTCTGTTTAACGTTTTGCAAATTGTGTGATTTCAGTGGTACGAAACAAAATTCAACAACTTCCGGGTTAATTACGAATAAATATTTCACGTTCTTGTTACCTTTACTTGTTACGTAAAGCGAATTTTAATCCCTAAAACGGCTACGCAATTCACAAATTTTAACGTCGGTTCCAGTTAAATGCAATCAGCGCTTATTAGATCATATAAGGAATATAATTAAATGTCTAGTAATTTGCATGGCGAACCGAGAAAGGTCCGGCGATTGCAAAAGTCATTAAAAAAAGTACGAATTCCTATGAGTATTTTTATCATTGAGTGATCGTTTTAATTGCTCTGTTTCGTTCGTCTTTTTAATTAGTATTGTATTTGACCTTTTATGGTGGCGCAATTTGCTGATGACTTGCTGAAGGCAAATTCGAAATAGTTCATGCTATTTTTTTTTTCAAAAGCGCGAGCGTCATAATTTTTAAGAGAGTGTATTTAGAGGTCGTCAATATTATTTAATCAAGATTGATTAATCGCAGTCGTTAACCTTTATCGCGTTCAGGAAAAAAATTACGATTATATACAGCGTGATTTTTAATGAATGAGGATGATTTGAATTTACCCACACGTTAAATTGTTATTGCGTTGGCAACATCCGATTCTGTCACTCACCTTTGTCATTTTACTTTTGTTATAAGAATAGTAATGGTATAATATAAAAAGAAGTAAACAAATAAAATAACGTGTCGATTAATAATTAATATTCGTCCATCGTAGCCATATTTAAAACGTGACATACGCTACGGCACCAAATTTAAACTATCTTCGATAATTCCTAATCACACTGTACATATAAAATAATATTTAAGCTTGAAATTGAATTTCATTTCTTAGAAAATGGTGACGCATAAAACCAACCCCATATTAATTACATTAAGTTTTAGCGTGTGTTGCGTGTTGAAACAGTTATAAAAATGTTCCATGGAAATTAATTAAGTTTTTTCGCACGCGACCAATATGGAGTTAATGGGATGAAGCAAAATACACGCGTGGAGTCTGTAGGTGTAATTAATCATAATCATGTTCTCTCTATGGACTCAGGCTTATATCTACCCCGAAATATTGTGTTCATTGCGTCAGGTATTGTGGTATTTCCGTTTCTTCTGCGTCAAAAGGGAAAGTGCAATTATATACAACTTACATACGTACATATGTGCGAATTGGCTGGAAAACAGGAACAAAGGATACTGCTTTTTTTACCTGACGTGAAATTCGTCGTGATTCATACAGAAATTATTAAATTAATAAAATAACCAACATTCTCTTTAAGTGCACTTAAAATAATTATTTAAATGTCATAATGAAAGCACTTTCTTATATGTTGAGTTTTTTTTTAACAATTTGTGGTAATCCATTCGGGATAAATAAATAATAAACATGATCGACAAGAAAAACTAAAAACTGAAAAGGAAGCGATGATTTTATTTATTGTTTTG
Organism: Serrognathus titanus; assembly: GCA_039766575.1. NCBI lineage: Eukaryota > Metazoa > Arthropoda > Insecta > Coleoptera > Lucanidae > Serrognathus > Serrognathus titanus. Next base: position 8,202,969 of record CM077911.1, read on the forward strand.
CCTAATTTGAAGCATGTTGTATACACAAACTGAAGCACCTTTTTCTAATATTTAAATTTTATTGTATAAATATAAGAGACACCTGTATATATATTTGTTAGGTTAGAAATATTTTGTATTTATTTTATTATTATAATTTGTTAAAAACAATGTACGTTATCTTATAATCCTACAGAACTCAAATGGAAATTTAATTACTTGCAAATATTTAATTCAAATTTCAGTTTTACTTAGAAAATGTACAGCCTTGGCACCCTTAATTTTCTAATTTATCTCCGAAAATATTATTCAGAAATCTTTAGAATTTTATGATCGTATAGTCGGCAACAATAAACGATAAATTAAATAATGCACAGTACTTTACAGCGGTTGTAAAACATGTGGTAGATAATAGTTCGCAATTGTGGTTACGTGATACGTATTCAGTCTTGTATAAGCGCTTGTAGTAAGAACGATCTTTCCAGTATAATGTTTATTTCATTATAATTTTGAATATCGTCATTTTTGCTGAAAAAAATGCCTAAAAAGAATGAACTTAGTGAGCATTTACGTTTACGAATTCAGTTCTTGCACGAACAAGGCAATACACAGACAGAAATAGCCAAAAGCATTAAATGTTCCCGTTGTGCGGTGCAATCTGCCTTGAAACGTTACGCGGATACTGGATCACATGCAAGCCGAACAAGAACAGGTAGAAAACGGATAACTTCGGATCGTGAGGTTCGAAATTTAATTCGAGAGTCACTTAAAAATCGAAAAAAAACTTCCTCCGAGCTCGCTGCCAGTTTATCCGAGGAAATCGGGAGACCAATCAATGCCAGAACGACCAGAAGAAGACTTAATGAAGCTGGCTTGAAAGGCCGTAAAGCAAGAAAGAAGCCTTGGCTTTCAGAAAAAAAAATAAAGAGTCTCGTTTGGAATGGGCTGTAAAATACTAATACTTTACGGCGATGGATTGGGCAAATGTCGTGTGGTCCGACGAATCAAATTTTGAGGTAATATTTGCTTTATATCACTTGTAATTTTGAATTCGTTTGCATCTTCTACACTTCGCCAGTAAAAACTTATACGGCGTTTTTAAAATCTACGTTTTTTTAATTAATTGTAAGGTATTTGAAAATTCTGTTGTAGCTTACATGAGGCGGAGAATCGGTGAAGAATACCTTCCGGAATGCGGGTACCAACAGTGAAACACGAGGGAGGCAGTGTAATGATCTAGGATTGTATGACAGCCGACAGTGTAGGCGAAATGTTTGTTTGTAAAGGTCGAATGAACTCCCACACTTACATAAACGTATTGGAAACGACGTTACAGCAATTATTTCCCAAGATGTTTGGTGATACAAATATGGAAGAAATGCTGCATCAACAAGACACCACACATTTGCAGTTACCATGAAGTGGTTTCAAGAAAACAATATTAACTTGGATTGGCCTGCACTAACACCAGACCTAAATCCCATAGAACATTTGTGGAGGATTCTAAAGCGTGACATTAGAAAGCATCCAATTACATTTAAAGCAATTTCAAAAAACGTGTTATTGAAAGAATTATCGCATAGGAATGTTATAAATTTATAAGTACTCTGCCGAAAAGAATAGCGGAAGTGATTAAGGCTAAGGCTGATTAAGGTTAAGTAACTTCAACAAATTTTCATGATGTAGAAGTTAATGTAAGGTGCCTAATACCTTTGGTAAAGGCTGTACTAGAAGTCTTGCTATCACCAACGACAGAGATTTGGTTTTACGAGAAGTTCAACGAAGTCTTCCACGACGTGAAGAACTTCTGGGGCTGCAATCTCAAGTCTCCAGAACTGATTTCTGAGCCCCCTTGTCTTGAAAAACAGTCCCAGCACTTCAAAGAACCAGTCCAGACCGATGACGCAACCCAGGGAAGTTGTTCACATTCTTCAAATTACTAGAAGATGCCATCAGGGACAAACCTCGAGAGTACTTCTTCAAAAAGAATGGTGGAGGGCGCCGTCTAATCGTAAAACTGAAAAATCAAACTAAAAAAGAGATTTTTCAAAATAGAAGCCGTTTACTTAAAATGTAATCATATAATTAGAAACAGAACGAGAATGTTTAATTTATTTGAAACTTTAAATTTTGAAATTCATTCATTTAAAGATTTTACTTTTTTTTAATTTAAGGTTACACAGTTTTTGTCTATTTATTTTACTATAAAAGGGACAAATCCTGTGTGATTTGAGAAGTCATACTCAACTCTTCAAGCTGAACAGATCAATCTTTAATAAACAGTGAGTTGTGAAAGAAGTTAGATTTATTGTTTCATAACTTTCATGAAAATGCATATTGATTTGAATTTACTTGTCTATGTAATTTAATTGGAATTTTAAAGTAAATTTACTTTAAAATTTATTACAGCTTTGCAAAATTTTGTTTTGTGTGAATACTAATAAGAATTATTTTAATTTTGGTTGCGTACAAAATTTTTGTCCAAGTTATTTAAAGGCGTTATTACCAATGGATTTCTAAACAAATACCATGTGAATAGACCGGAGGATTATAATCTTGCCTGTATCGTGGCTATTTGTTTTGTTTAAACCTTGAATTAATCAACTCCTTTAAACAACAACAATACAGATTGTATCATTCATTTAAATAAATGTGAATGTTGCAATTCTGATAAATAAACTTAATTAATGTTTGCTAATTAAAAACGAAATCAAAAACTTACCTATTGTAACAATTTTCATAACCATAGTTACTTCTGTACACAAGAAGGGCCATTATTGCATTTTTGGTTATAAGTCCATGTATGAGTTCACTAAAACAATTATTATTAACGTGTTATCAAAATTATAGTTAATGATAATTTTTTTAAATCAAAATAAACATTTCCTGTATATTTGTGTGTCTGTTATATTATGTTCCAGTTCCATCTTCTTTTTTGTTAACTTGAGCATCCCTGAACATTTAAATATAATTCTCCACTTTAAACAAAAATTACATAAACAAATAACGAGAATTGTTTTCCTCTATTGTACTTGTTTAGTTCACAAATACAAAAACTGAAAGCCACAGTTTATTTTCTTTTTTCCGGATACTTTCTAGTGTTCCATTAAAAGAATCGTAAGTTAGGTCTGAAACTTTTAAGTATAGTTAGAAATAATTTTAAATTATACGGAGTGAAAACCAAATCAACTTTATCAAGAAATTTTTTTGATGAAGTGCATATAAACGGGCATTTTTGAAGTGTTTCAGAGATTTAGGACACCTGTACAGTAAAATCTCTCTTAGCCGCACCACCTACCGTGACCAGTAAACTGTCCGCCTATTAAAGGTTTCCGCCTAATATAGGCATAAACGCGTGTAGATTACATAAATGGGGAATTAAAAACTGTCCTGCCAAGAAAGGTTTTACTGTATTTGGAAATTATTATAGCTATTTAGAAAAGTTTTTTTTTTGTGTCGTGTGATTTTCAACTTATTTGTTGTTAAAAATGTAGTCCTGCAACAATCTAATTAAATCTCATTTTTTTAATTTGGACTACTGCGAGACAAGGTTTGTTTTCGATTCAATAGCGGATATGTGTGCACGCCTGGCGATCGCATTTAGATGTGTGACCTTTATTAGATGTAGAAAGGTTGTTGTTAATGTTTTTCTTACAAGTAATAAAGATCGATTATTTAGGCGTGTGAAATATACCGTAATAACACCTTTATGTATTCAGAAATTCACGTGTAATATGCACACACAAATAACATGTGTACAAAAAGTTTTCCCGTCTAGTGTGTTGCTCTCATTTTCTCGCATGTTCCTTACTTGATCAGTAAACGCCAAATTGACATTTAAACTTGACATAACGACAACAGAAAATCAGAATGTAAAAATAATTAAGTGTCTATTTACTAAAGTTGAAGACCCTACTGACAAATTCAAACAAATTAATTCTATTTATGAAATTTCATGTCGTGATTTATTGAGTTTATATTGGTCAAACATCAAGAACCCTTCACTCAAGAATAACTTCACATAAAAGTGATATTAGACTTAGATCTAATGCTTGTTCATTATCTGAACATGCCAATAATGAAGACCATCAGATTAACTTTGAAAATGCAAACATTTTAGATATTGAACTAATTTTGAGTTAGAAAATCAATCGTATTACCTTACCTTGAACAAACAATTTTCGCTATCAAAAAGCTTTCAATCAAAAAAAAATTTATGTAATTTTTCAAACAAAAATTATATCATCAGTTTAGATGACTTCTTTTCTTGTAGCTAGTGAATTAACTTTTTCTACTACTCATTAAGGAGTAAGTAACAATTTTTAATTTTTAATATTAAAAATACTCATGTAATTTGTTTTTGTAGAAACCTTGAAAATGGAAATACGAGTTTCCGAAAGCTCGGTTGAACTTAAAAGACTTTTACTACCTCTTTTGACAGAATTTTCATGTAAGTAAATATACGACGTAAATTTTTGAACTATCTTATCCAAGGTTCCGACATGTTTTAAGTAGTCATAAATCTTCTTGGCCAGCTACCGGTTTTAGAGATGCTCTTTGGCTAACCTTTACTTTTCCTAAAACTAAATTGATTTCATACTTATAAAAATCATCTTAATTACTGGACGTATTAAAAACGGAATTCCCAAATGACAAGTTGGGGGCACAAATTTTACTGCTTAATTTAAAATCCTTTTTTTTTGAAAGGGTTAGTTAAAGATTTATAACCCGTGTAGAATGGAGATAATTAGACAGACAAATTGTTTTATCTGCGGAATTAATATTAATATTAATTATTATGTCAAACACGTATGTAAACGTAAATGCTACATGCCTTGAGATTTTACATGAAATATATCGATAATTCTAAACGGTGGTGAATGGCTGGTTATTCGATACGACCAATTATGATTATGTCATGCAGAAAGACATACATTAATCACGGACATGTTACTATCAGTAATCGCCTGAAATCAGCACTAAATGTTAATTACGATTGGTTTCGCTCCGCTAAGTGCGACACAGTTTTGACAAAATTTAAATAAATTCAATGGCCTGTGAACAGTAGGCAATAAATAAAACAATTTACAATTAAATGGCTGCGCAACTAAGGAAATATTCAGCCACGCAAGGAATTGATTAACGAACATATCGTAAATGTGTGGCTATAAATTATTTTTAATTTATTGAAACTAGTTTAAACGCAGATATTACAAGAATAATGAATGAAATCAGCGTGAAGTTAAAAAGAAATCAAAATAAAATTGAAGTGTTAATCTGATTACGAAGAAAACTTTAATGACGATAGTAACTTCGTGAAATAGGGTTACGCATTTGCTTCTTTCATTTATTTTTAAAATATGATTTTAACAAAAAGTTTCATTTTCTAGTAATGAATGCACACAAACACCTTTTTGTCAACACATGTCATTGTAAATGACATCTCGTTTCATGTTACATGGAGTAAGGCTTACATAAATTAAATGAGCCCCATTTTCTAATGTAGGTATATGTATGTTTTATATTTCGCAAAGAACAATAACTAAAATTTTGAAAGCAGGACCTGACAATTTGAAAACATCTTCATCTGGCAGACGTAAAAAGACGGATATATTTACATATTACATGTTTCGGAAAGATTTGTAACGACTAATTTGCCAATATAATTTGAAAAATGAATATTTCACTTTGGACAAATTATTTACAGACGCTCGCGATATTTTGAAATTTAAAGGGGGAAGAACAGCTTTATTCAAAATTATGAAATCTATGGGTTACAAACACAAAATGGTTAACGGACGCAAAATTTTATGTGAACAAAAACACGTCGTTGCATCCAAAATTTCTTTTTTGAGCAAATTCTTACAGTTTCAAAATTCTAGTGGAAATATAATATTCGTGTACCTCGATGAAACGTGGATCTACCAAAATGGGTCTGCGGTTCGTCGATGAATATACGGAACAGAGTTGAAAAGTAACCCAACGAAAATCAAAGTGAAGGGAAACGTTTTACAATTTTGCATGCGGGAACAAAACTTGGCTTTTTGGAAGGGTGTGACTTGTTACTTGACTCGACGAACAATGACAGAGACTATCATAAAAACATGAATGCAGAAATTTTTCAAAATTGGATAGTTAATCAGCTTATTCCTGCACTAGGCAAGTTGCAACGAAAATGTGTGGTGATGGACAATGCACCATATCACTCGGTGCAGTTGGACAAACCACCCACATTTTCCTGTAAAAAAAGTCAAATGCAGGAGTGGTTGGTTAAACACAATGTCGAAATTGAGGGCAAAATTACAAAAAAAAACAATTATGGAAATTAATTAAGCCTTTTAGAATAGACGGAACAACAAAACGATACGCGATTGACGTAATTTTGAAGGAGCACGGTTATGAAGTTCTTAGATTGCCTCCATATCATTGTCAATACAATCCTATTGAGATTGCATGGGGGCAGTGCAAAGGCTTTTACAATAAGCACATAAATTCGTAACCAGTATCGAAAGATAGGGTTGCAAATTTTTGGCGTGAGGCTCTTTCAAAATGTACCCCGACATGTGCCAAAATCTTTGTGATCATTGTCAAAAATTAATTTCGGAAGACTGGACGAAACATATGGGAAATTTTTCGTTTGAAAATATTCCTCCTTTCATTATTACATTAGGAAAATCTGATTCAGAATCAGAAATTGATGATGAATCAGATTCTTCTGTGGAATCAATGGAAGGGGTATAGGGAACATTTAATTTGGTATCAAAATTTTATAATGTAGAAAACGCATGTATATCTGTAAAACTTATAAATAGACTGCGACAATCCTTTTAGCAGTCAAAAGTAATAGCCACGAATATGCCCAAATATAAGCAGAATTCTAGTGTTAGCAGAAGAATCTGATGGTGTCCGTCTTGGAGGAGGTAGTGAAAGTAGACAGAATTTTAAATGAGATCTAGCATATGGTCTTCTCGGGAAAAATGATAAGATATTTTACATAAATATGGCCATGGAAAAGATTCTGAGATACCGGCAACAGCAAGAAGATCCTGTTATTAAATACCCCTTCATATAATGCCTTTGCGCCACCTGCAACGCACCTCTACACCATTGCCAGGCACCAAACTCGAATCCCCTTCAGAAATTCATCCCGGCCTCGAGTATTCACCCCTTCTGCGATAGCGAGGCGAAAATGGCCGCGAGCCCTATAATAAGACCATCTAGGGCCTGAGAACGACAGTTCTTCGGTCTGAACAAGTCCGAAAAAAAAACTCCAGGCTGAACAAGCCATCTTCACGAGTTGCACAAGCCGATACACCTCTCCACCCGCTGCACAAGTAGCAAGATCCATTTAGCCACACCACTGTGCACAAGATTCTACGAAAACACAAACAAACATTCTGTCATTATTGTTTATTATCATATCTGGAGTCACATTTGTTAATAAAGAAACACTTCTTCGCTTTGTGGCACAATTGTTGACTAAGAACACGCAAACAACACACCTCACCCCAAACTTTCTCAATGAAAAAAATAATAATCATTAAACGTTTGTTCGAGCCGATATTTCTCGTTTTCATGGAATACTTTGTACAGCACAATCGAACTGGCAACATTGGCAGTGGCAGTTTTCAACGTAACCACAAAATTAAAAACGAACGTCAATCAAATTTCTGACAAGTATATTTTTTGTGGTACCAAAGAAAATGTCACCCTAACACGGCCTATTCTGAATGCAAAAAGATCGTGAACCGAGTATATTTCACATGCTTTCAAAATTTCTAACAGATATCAATTTAGCTCACTTTTCTTTAATGAAAGTTAGATAACTTTAAATTACAAAAAAATCATGCCATGATCTCTTTTTTTTTTTTTTTTGAATGAATGGTCTGTTCGGTGAAATGATCTATTGCCTAACGATCAAAAATTATGTTGTTAAAGTCGAGAGTGTGATATAGAAACATTAAAAAAAGCATTCGTTTGTTATTAAAAGTTAATAGACAATAAAAGCATATTTCTTTCTCAATATCAGGCGGTTATGCAATTTTTGTGCGAAATTGGAAAGTAATTAACTCTACACGATCCTGTTTTATGTAACCTTTGAAATGTAGCAAAATACAGTTTTATAACACAAGTTTCAACTTGACGAATTAAAAAATAAATTACAGTTGCGAAAAGAAAAACTTGAAACTCTTAAATGCAAAGCGGCAAAATGTTATTAACAATTTTGCAGGTTTAGAATTAATCAAACTGTTTTTAAAGAAATGAAATCTTTGTATGTTTGTTGGTCGAGAATTAAATTAAATTAATTTCATTAGTATTTGAAAAACTACTAATCAGAAAGCGTCACCGCCGCCAACAATAAAATCGTGACAACCAATTAACTCAAAGAGTGAATAATACTCTTGCAAAATTCGGTTTGCCCAATTAACTGTGGAAGAACGTCTTTACTTCGGTCAATCGAGCCTTGTTTAATGGACAGTTTAGCGACTTAATAAAAAAAAGAACAATGTTCCTTTTTGTGTTATTTCACGGCCGTAAACATTTTTACGTAATAGATGTTTGGAAACTACAATGTCTTTGTTAATTGTTATTGCATTGTCGATACATATTTGAAATTGCGTCTACATTTTTTTGTGTTTATTTTATTTAAAAAAGCAATACAAGTCACTCGAGCGCAAATTAAAAGAAAAAAGTTCTTCAAAATTAATTTTATGTGTATGGTTTGCAAATTATAACGGGTGTTTTTTTTTTTATTTGGCATCGAAGTGGCCGTGACAAAGTGCTTATTGTGAACGCGCCACGATTTTGATTATTTGTAGTAAATCTTATTTTCTCTTGTCTTTTTTCGTTTTTCTCATTCTTATTATCTTTTATCGTTTGTTACAAAAGATTACGTTCTTGTGTTGTCCTATCGTACTGTTGAGATCGAATCCTTGAAAGCTGGTTAGGAATGGCAAGTTCAAAAGTCAAATTAACAACTGTCAAAATGATGGTGGTTCACAATTAAAGTTTCGTGGCCGACTTCGACGTCAGACTTAAAAAAACACTCTAGTTTCTGCTCTATTTTTCGTTTATTTATGAACGCTTACAAATTTGTTCAAAAATGTTTCATATTTGTTGAAATAATTTTTTATTATATTATTGTACCCGGTGTTCTTTTAAATTTGGCGTCGAAGTTGGCCGTGACAAGGTGTTTAGTGTGAACATACCACAATTTTGATTATTTGTTGTAAATCTTATTTTCTTATTATTTTTATTCGTTTGTTACAATAGACCTTATTCTTAGTGTCTTTTTTCGTTTATTGTTGAGTCCGAAACCTCGAAAGCAAGGTTAGGTATGACAAGTTCATAGGTCAGATTGACAACTGTCTTGATGATGATGGTTCACAATTAAATTTTCATGGCCAACTTCAACGCCAGGTTAAAAAAAACGCTCTTTCTAAGTAGTTGTTTATATGTATGCAATTATTTTTTTCTTCGGATGTGTTAAAATGATTATAAACAGTGATTCTTGAATAGACCGACAAAGAGAACTGTTGAAAGGAAAACCTTTTATATGTTTTTGTTTTTGCGTGATCCCATGAATTGAATTATTTCGTACAAATTGTTTAAAATAAAAATAATAACGGCCTCATTTTGAACACCTGCTTTGACAGGTAAACAAATAAATTACTACAACACGAAACTAATTCAAATCTTCGTGCTAAGAATTCCTAGTATTTAATTTTAACTTAAATTGTTTTTTAAATAAAGTTCATTCCCATAAGCAACGTGTCCGTCATAAACATTTCGGCATCTTTTTACGGCCTAATATTACGCGTTACCCTTCCCTTGCATTTTAATCAGTCGGTTTTCTTTATGGTCGTTATTCGCTGATGTTTGAATAATAATAGACTTTGCTAATAACAAAAAAAGGCGTATTATGCTATCGAGTTGGGTGACTAGGACGAAGCTATTATTTCCATTTAAAATAATATTTACTAATAAATAAATGAAATGTACGTGTTTGCAATTTCTTTGAGTAGAAGATACCTTAAGGAGTACTCAGACGTGGCGATCTTCGAGCGATTCGATTGACAGTAATCGTATCGAGCGACTGGATTGCTTCAATATCGCTACAGAATGAGTTTTTTCTGGTGATTTTCCTGTAATTTCCGGGCGATCGGATTGTGGCAACCAGATCGCCCGAATATGTGTTCTGTTCTATATGATATATTATAATATTGGCAACATGTTAGTTGCCTACGCGGCCAAGGGAAATCCCGCCATTTCATGTAATGGTGTTAGCCTGAAATAAACTACAGTTAGTGTTCGTTACGTTTTAATATTAATAACAACTCACCTGCACACTTACCTTAACTAGACAACAATAAAACATATAAAACATGTTCCTTTAAGGAACACCCAAACGGGCGAAATTCGGGCCGAAATCTAATCACCAGGCGACCGGATTGCTTCAATATTGCTACATAATGTGCAATGGCGCTGAAATTGCCGGTGGTATTTTAATCAGATTGTGGCAACCAGATCGGTCGAATATCGCTACATCTGTGTGCTCCATTATGGAGCCCATTCTATAGCGATATTGAAGTAATCCTGTCGCCCGAATATCGCTACGTCTGTGTGCTCCGTTATTGGTGATATTCAGGCGACCGGATTGTTTCAATATCAATACAGAGTGGGTAGTAGCGATGAAGTTACAGATTTTTTTCATAAGTACTTAGTGGGGTCTCCTTTATTTTGTCGATTTTCGTGCAATCAGATTGCGGCGACCAGATCGCTCGAATATCGCGATATTCGATCTAATTACCAGGTACCGGATTGCTGCTTCAATATCGCTACAGAATATGCAACGGCGCTGATACTGCCGGTGGTATTTTGATCGCCAAGCAATTTCTTTTGTAAGCACTCGATGGGGCCCTGTCTTCTCTGGCAATGTTCGTGCAATTTCCGGGCAACCAGATCTACCGAATATCGCCACGTCTGTTTGCTCCATTATGGAGTACACAGACAAGGCGATATTCGGGTGACTGAATTGTTTCAATATCGTTACAGAATGGGCAGTAGCGATGAGGTTGTAAATTTTTTTCATAAGTACTTAGTGGGGTCTCCTTTATTTTGGCGATTTTTGTGCACATTCAGTAGCGATATTGAAGCAATCGGGTCGCCTAGCGATTAGATTGCTACGACCAGATCGTCCGAATATCGCCATGTCTGTGTGCTCCATTAAGGAACACCCAAACGGGCGATAGTCGGGCAATCTGGTTGCCGAAATCTAATCGCTAGGCGACCCGTTTGCTTCAATATCGCTACTGAATGTGCAAAGGCGCTGAGATTGCCAGTGGTATTTTGATCGCCAAGCAATTTTTTTGTAAGCACTCGATGGGCCTCCGTTTTTTCTGGCGATGTTCGTATAAATTCCGGGCGATCAGAAAGCGGCAACCAGATCGCCCGAATATCTCCACGTCTATGTGTTCCATTATGGAGTACACAAACGTTACGACATTCGGGCGACCGGATTGTTTCAATATCGTTATAGAGTGGGCACTAGCGATGAGGTTATAGATTTTTTTCATAAGTACTTAGTGAGGTCTCCTTTATTTTGGCGATTTTCAGGGAATCAGATTGCGGCGACTAGATCGCCCGAATATCGCCATGTCTGTGTGCTCCATTAAGGAACATACAAACGGGCGATATTCGGGCAATCCGTTTGCCGAAATCTAATCTGCAGGCGACCCGATTGCTTCAATATCGCTACGGAATGTGCAAAAGCGCTGAGATTGCTGGTGGTATTTTGATCGCCAAGCAATTTTTTTGTAAGCACTCGATGGGCCTCCGTTTTTTCTGGCGATGTTCGTGCAAATTCCGGGCGATCAGATTGCGGCAACCAGGTCGCCCGAATATCTCCACGTCTATGTGTTCCATTATGAAGTACACAAACGTGACGACATTCGGGCGACCGGATTGTTTCAATATCGTTATAGAGTGGGCACTAGCGACGAGGTTATAGATTTTTTTCATAAGTACTTAGTGAGGTCTCCTTTATTTTGGCGATTTTTGAGAAATCAAATTGCGGCGATCAGATCGCCCGAACATCGCGATGCCTGTGCTCCATTAAGGAACACACAAACGGGCGATATTCGGGCAATATGGTTGCCGAAATCTAATCGCCAGGCGATCGGATTGCTACAGCAGTGGCGCTTAGATTGCCGATGGTGTTTTGATCGCCAGGCAATTTCTTTTGTAAGCATTCATTGGGGCCCTGTTTATTTTGGCAATTTCCGGTCAATTTCCGAGCGATCAGTTTGCGGCAACCGTATTGTCCGTAGATCGGCACGTCTGTATGCTCCATTAGGTTACTTGAAATTGCTCAAAAAATAAATAGTACATGTTCACATACCATCATTTTATTGCGTACGCAAACTAACTTTACAATTTTTTGTTGTAGTTTTTACCACTTATCAATTTAGACAGATCAAGAGATTGTGATTAACATTCGTCTTGGCAACCCACTAAGTTAGAACGATTCAATCACTATATCTTTTCCTGATTGATTTCTCAGGTTGTTAGAGAAATAGAATTTTGCAAATTAATACAGTTCTAAAGTTTGTTTTCGTCATGTTTATTGCCGCGAATGACGAACCCGGTTTTTTGGGCGCCTAATGTATGTATGATATCGCGAAATATAAATCTAAAATTCTAATAATGTCTTCTAGGGACAATTAAATAGCAAAATAACAAAATTTACATAATGGTGTCATCTGAAAGTTCATGTGTCTTCTGTTTTTGCGCAGTGTGATAATTGTCTATCAATTGTGAATGAAACTAATATTATGCATTATGTATTTAAATATAAACAATTCCTGAATCAATTTATCATGTATGTATTATAAATTGAGTTGGATGGGCTCGTGACATGTTCGCGGAGATGCTTGACAAACCGTAAACCTCAATCGTTAATGTTGGTGACGCTGGAAATAAAAAAACAAATGCCGCCTGAATATGTCCATTTACTCCGAGTGTTCTCCTAAAATGGTAAAATTTCTACCGTGTCAGCATTGCATAACGGCAACTGATATTGTCGGGTCACTTTATTGCTCTCCGACATTCAAATCGAAGTTAGTTTCTAATAAATTACCGGCGGTTTTTTTTACCTCCGAGCGTTCAAAAAAAAAACGCAAATTGCTTTACCCACACTTCGTATGCCCGTACCTCTTGAAAATTATTTAAAAATAAATATAGAAAGGGCGTCGGTTGTGAAACAGATTTACTGGTGAATGCTAGATATAGCCTTGGTTCAAAGAACGAGTCCAGTGCGTATTACGTAAGTTTCTCGCGGCTGTATATAAAAACTGACAGAGTACTACCGTCGCCTTAAAGAAATATAAACGCTATTTCCCTGATTGTTCCAGGCGACGTATTTTGAAGGTCGTACGTTGCATACGTATAATGTAATTCAGTTATGTAATGCATCGCGAAGTAAAATCGGATATATAAAGTCTACTGACAGATACCCGCTTACGTTTTCGGAAAAAATCGCGTGCATTAAAGGCGTCCTACACGCACCAGTGGAAGGACTTATTGGACAAACCAGTTACAGCGATAAAGCAACATTTTTTTCTTAATGGCCAAGAGTGTGGTATGCATTCTAGAATTTCAGATTAATACATTGCAAACCAGAACAGTGCATTTAATAGGTGGGCATTGACATGTTGTGTTACCTACTTATTAAAAACTAAAGGCCTTATAGATTTCACTCGCTTGTGAACACACCAGCAACATTCTAGAATTGTTTAGGGGGGAGGAGGGTGTAACTTTCGTCTGTTGCAAGCTTTCGTAAGCTGTTAAAACAAAAACTATGTACGATTGTCTTTCTCTGATAATCTAAAGTTGAGGAAATAAATCGTATAATCATTTCCATCTTATTCAATTACGCCCTGTATATATAAAATTTATTATGCTACAAATTGGTTATAAATCATGAATTTAGAGCATGTTATTATGATTTCGTAATAGAATTATGATTTTTTGTTTGTTTTTATTATTGTTTTCCTATAATATAATAATAATAATATAAAATTAAACCTTTTTTCATTAAAACAATTGGTTTTATGGCAAAATAATAGTGGTCACTGTAAGTAGTATGTTGATATTGAACTGTCATTTATAATAGGGCGATTCAAGAATGAATTCATAATGAATGTCACAATTGAAAATTCACTTATATACAGGGTGATTCTTAAAGAGATCGTCAAAGAAAAAATGGTGAAAGTTTAGACATCACAGAACAGTTGAGCCCTACGACTTCATTCACCGAAGTTATAACCGACAAATATTTGCGTATTATTTCCTTTTCACTGTGTTGTAAAAACGATTGTCACTTGTTTTTTATTATTTTCTTAAATTTTATTATTTTTCAATTATTGTTATTATGATTAATAATTTTTTTTAAATCACAATTTGAAAAGAGTGGTGACAGAACAAAGAAAACAAATTAATAAAAATTGAAAAATAATCAAATAAAAAAAATTATGAAAACAAAAGACGTTTTGCAACACAATTTAACAGATTAATAAATTAAAAACGAAACAATTTGAGAAGAATCGTGACGAAACGAATAAAATAATAAAAATTGATAAATAATGAAATTTAAAAAAAATAATAATAATAAAAATAAAAGACAATCGATTTTACACACAATTTAAAAGAATAATAAATTAAAAAAAAATTATAAAGAATGATGATAAAACAAACAAAATAATAAAAATTAATAAATATTCAAATTTAAAAAAAAATAATAAAAACAAAAGACGATTTTACAACACAATTTAACAGATTAATAAACAATTTGAAAAGAATGGCGCCGAAACAAAGAAAACAAAATATATAACAATAATTGAAAAATAATCAAATTAAAAAAATAATAATAAAAACAAAAGACAATCGATTTTACTACACAGTTTAATAGATGAATAAATAAAATAAAGAACGATTAAAAACACAAAAACCTCGAAATATTTTTATATAATAATATAAAATTTTTCTTATTGTTTAGATTTTGCGAGAAAACACCAGAAAATTGCAGGTAATTTTCAACAGCAAAAATCACTACCTGTGGCAACACTGACAGTGTTACCAACGTTTACACAAAAATCCCTGAATAGTTGCTAAAAAAAATCCCTTTCCGTAGAAAATCGCTCAATTTGTTAATTGATTCTGGAAAAAATTAATAAGAAAAACGTAAAAAATCTTTAAAAATATATAAAGTTAAAGAAAACAAAGGACGGTCAATTTTACAGTGCAAATAAAGAAAACAAAATAATAAAAAAAATATGTAATAAGATTCAGATAATAATAACGAAAGCAAAAGACAATCTAGTGTACAATATAATTTAGTAGATTAATAATAAAAAAAAAAGAAAATGAAAAGAAATATGATAAAGCAAACAACAAAATATGTAATAGAATTTTTAAAAAATACTTAATAATAAAATTTAAGAAATAATAAAAACAAGAGACAATTCATTAGATTAATAAATAAAAAATCGCTTGGTATTTCAACGCCAAACGCGTTTAATTTATGACGCAGGGTTTATCTCTTATGATTACGATAATAGTTTAAAAATTTTATTGCAAATCGCTTTTGATTGTGCATCTTCTGTGCAGCTGTTTCGGCCCTATTTGGAGCCTCGTCCACATTAGAGACCGAACTGAAATAAACATTGAATTCAGAATTGTTCTTTGGGGGACCTTTTTCTTAATTTTTACTTCACAACTTTGTTTATTTATTTTCACTCCTGACGAAGCTATCAATAGTGAAACGGAAGGCGACAGTGTCAATTTTAAGTGTCCGTTAAAATAATTTATTATACAATTTAAGTTAAAATTTAAAAAAAAATACTAAGAATACGCACGTGTTTGTAATTGCAATAGGCAACATCTACAGTTAAATTGAAGTAGGATTCAAATAAATTAAAAGTTGTGTTGAATACAACACGTTTAATTTTAAAGCTAAGGTACTTATGCTAATTTCATATTAATAGAATGAAAAAACTAATTGTTCTACATATTATTATTATTAATATCCTACGCAATCACCTACACGTATTATAAAAACGACTGACTAATTTCGTAAATAAAATTATACTTGCTCGGATTGATTTCAAATTAACATAAAACAAAAGATAAAGGAATAAAATTACAATAATCTGTTTGCGTATTTCTTTTCTATTGGAACGATTTAAATATAACACGAAAAATCTATTTAATGTTTCACAATTTTATTTCTAATTTATTTATGATTTTCAAATGTATTTTATTCACATTTGATTTTGATGTACTGATTTAATTTGTGTGTATTCTTTTCTCTTTTCTAACTAATTTCCTTAAAATGTTTGTAATATTTTTCAAAAAAAGAGAAAATTATTTTATCTTTATATATTTATATTTGTGCATTTGTTTAACTAATAGAATTTAATTTCCAATTGATTATAGTTTATTAATTTACAGTAAATAATATCTAAATTTCACTTTGATCTTTTGCGACACGGGCCTAATTAGTAGCCAACTATTATAATAAAAAAGAGTTATTAAGAATGTATAAGAAAAAAATTATCTGAAACGGAAACGATTCAACATGCACAAATTAATTTTTGAACACAGAAAATGAAGACGATTATAGATTCGAAATGCAAGCGATTAGTAAACGGATACATTTTTTGCAGAACCTATGAGACACTCCGTCTATGCATGAACGTAATATGCATTTCGAGTAAATTTTTAATCAATTATAAACTGTTGTATACAATTTTTTTAACATTTTCCCCTGTTCTGCGAAGGCTCTTCTCTCATCAATATTTTTTTGTCGGTCAAGAATCACCCTGTATTTATTTTAAGTAAACACATGTGGTGCTGGTCTATGATGAACGAGCAGAGTTGTGTATCTTGTGAGGCTTAGACTAAGTTGAGGGCAATAACACAAGAATTTAATAGCATTACCTAATCGCCAGTAGAAGTGATTTAATTGAATTAATTGCAGAGTATTAATTTGTTTTCGTTAATCGATTAACCTAAATCTGACGCAATAACGCATTTGAACTGATTGGATTAACAAATTAACTCATTTGCTAAACGCCTTTCAGTATTAATGAATTTTGCAGCGAAATTAAATTATACTTTAATTATGGGGTCTGTTAAGTACCGGTAGGTTTCTCATAGCTTGAAAAATTAAACTGTTTTTAGTTAACGCTTTTTTCTGGGTTACACTTATTAAAAATAATTGTTAATTTGCGACGCCTTGCACCTTCGATGCAATACTTCAGCGCGGTTCGCTGAATTTCGTCCACGAGCTTTTGTTTACTGAATCTGCAAAACAAGTTTTTTTTTTCTGTAGTAAAAGCGCGAAATTTTGCAAGGCCGTGAATGTCCTGGCACAATACAGGTGTACTAAATATGTTACAGTTAATTGTCCAAAAAAAAAAATGTTAATGCAGATTCAAACAACCTTACGCTAACCTTGACAGCAACAGGAAAAAAGTTGTTCGCCTTAACTTTAAGTCGCAACCCATTAAATAAAATTAGTCTTAGCGTCTCATATGAGTAAATGTTTGTATGAAAAAATAAGCTTAAAACGAGAATGTCTCATAGGTTTTGCAAAAAATGTATCCGTTTACTAATCGCTTGCATTTCGAATCTATAATCGTCTTCATTTCCTGTGTTCAAAAATTAATTTGTGCATGTTAAATCGTTTCCGTTTCAGATAATTTATTTCTTATACATTCTTAATAGCGCTTTTTTATTATAATATTTCGCTACTAATGAGGCCCGTGTCGCAAAAGATCAAAGTGAAATTTAGATATTATTTACTGTAAATTAATAAACCATAATCAATTGGAAATTAAATTCTATTAGTTAAACAAAAAAATTAAAGTCAAAAGTGAGATGCACAAATATAAATATGTAAAGATAAAATAATTTCCTCTTTTTTTGGAAAAATATTGCAAACATTTTAAGAAAATTAGTTAGAAGAAAGAAAAGAATACACACAAATTAAATCAGTACGTCAAAATCAAATTTGAATAAAATACATTTGAAAATCATAAATAAATTAGAAATAAAATTGTGAAATATTAAATAGATTTTTCGTGTTATATTTAAATCGTTCCAATAGAAAAGAAATACGCAAACGGATTATTGTAATTTTATTCCTTTATCTTTTGCTTTATGTTAATTTGAAATCAATCCGGGCAGGTATAATTGTATTTACGAAATTAGTCGGTCGTTTTTATAATACGTGTAGGTGATTGCGTAGGTTATTAATAATAATAATATGTAGAACAATTAGTTTTTTCATGCTATTAATATGAAATTAGCATAAATACCTTAGCTTTAAAATTAAACGTGTTGTATTCAACACAACTTTTAATTTATTTGAGTCCTACCTTCATTTTAACTGAAGATGTTACCTATTGCAATTACAAACACGTGCGTAATCTTAGTATTTTTCTTTAATTTTAACTTAAATTGTAAATTATTTTAACGGACACTTAAAATTGGTACTATCGATTGACAGCTTCGTCAGGAGTGACAATAAATAAACAAAGTTGTCAAGTAAAGCGGTTGTCAAGTAAATAAAGTTCTCAAGGGAAACTAAAATAGTAAAATGATCTTTTTTGTTTTTGTTTTAATTAATATTAAAATTAACAGATCTATATCCTACTTAACAAATTTAGAAAACTACAAAATATTCAAATTCAAATTTATTCTCTGTGTAACATCAGATACAAGATCAAAGTGAACATGAGAATTGTCATTATAAAGAAAAAATAATAAAATAAATAGTTAAATAACTAACAACATAAAAAAAGTAATAATAAAATAGAATATTAATAACGAACATAAAAAAACAAACAATTCCAACAATAAACTGAGAATTGATGAAAAAGTCATTTATATATTAAAGATAAACTTAAACGCAATCAAGCTATTAAAAAAGTCTTGATTATGTAAATCGAGCACTTTCAATTTTGACCTTCTAACAGAAATTCATTTACTGAATAAAAAGAATTGGACATAAAAAACAACTTTAGTTTAGTCTTAAAACTATTTCTACTATCCGGCATGTCATTTTTCCAAATGTCTCTTATCCTACGTAAACACTTAAGCCCTACATACAAAGGACCATTCTGACTAGCCGTTAACCGGTTATGTGGCAACCTTATCTCATTTCTTGACTGTGTGATATAATCATGATAATCTTTATTTTGTGAAATATTGTCTAAAGAATTAGCATAAATTATTACATCTTCTTTTGCACAACGAATACTCTTAAAGCCTCAGAATAATTTCCCCAAAAGATAATTCCGTAAGAAAGTGCAGACTGAATCACACCAAAGTACAACATTCTCAGCATTTCAAAAGATAATGAGTTCCGCAGGCGAAATATTAGAAAAATATGAGCACTTAGTCTTTTTAGTAACAGTTCCACATGCCGCTTCCACGTTATGATTTTCTATCGTAACACACTGCGACCTGTCAAATAGGTAGGATTTTATCCGATCATTAGGTGTTCCCCTGATTCCTAATAGTTCTAACTTATTAATGAGCAACTTAAGATTTACGGAATCAAATGCACGACTTAAATTGCGTAGATTTTCTGTTTCTTGTTCAGTTCGTCTAGTATAAAATTGTAAGCATTTGCTATGGCTGTCGTTGTGGATCGACCTGCTCTGTAACCATTTTGTGCATCCGAGTATACGTGACATTGTCTCAGGAACGAAATTAATCTTTTATTGAAAGCCTCTTCAAAAATTGATTTTGAATTGCTACAGGTCTGTATGAAGCCGGTGTACTCGAATCGCCTTTGCCTTTATGCCATTTAAATTAGCAAAATCCGTACGTTTATTAACTGAGTTCGATAACATTTTAATTTTACACATTTCTATAAAACGTCTTTTGAAAATATTAGACTCACAATATAAAATATTAGTATTTTCAAAATCAAAATTATGGTTATTGTCTATTTAAAGTTTTACAAGCATTGAATGGTTTTGATCATTTTTTTTTGTATATGATATTTATGTTTTTTTTTTTTTTAATTTTGGATTTTTTTTCTTATATAATATAAATTACAATTTAAACATTTAGTTTTATAAGCCAGGTTAGGTTGTTTTAATTTTAGTGTTTTGGTTTTTAAATGTGAGAGTATATTATTTAAATTACTTACAGATTTGCTAGCTAAAGTTAAGTAATGTTTTTTTGGAAATGTGTTTGAATGTGTTATAAATAGCAGTTATGACGTATTTTTTGTTAAATGTTTGTTTTATATTATTGTAGATATTTGAATCTTGTAGATATATAATATGATTGTTAATTACAGGTTCTATGAGATATATTGGATAACAATTTTGAACAAGAGTTTTCTTAATTAAAGTTAAATTGTCATGAATGAAAAGTTTAACTGAAAGTAGAATAGCTTGATCTGTTAACGAAATAATTGTTGCAATTGTATAATTTTTGGACGTGTACGAGTGAAAATTAATATATCTACCTGACCACGAAGGTTTATGAAACCAATTAATTATTAATTTGTCATTGGTGTCTAATAATAATATATACGTAGAATTAAACAACGATCCCACAGAAAATGTTCATCGTAAAACTTTCAAAATTATTAATAAGTTAGAAAAATCTGTTGAAATTAGTAATAATATTGCTAAATCTCTTAAAGTACAGCATCCCACCTTTCCTAAATTATACTGCATTCCAAAAATTCATAAACCTAATACACACTGAGAAAAAAGAATCTTTATCGTTAAGAAATTTTTATCTTTGACATTTTGTATTTCAGTTATTTCATTCAAATATATCTTATTTGTATTAAAAAAGCTACTTGTTCGCATGAAAATAATATTTTAAATCCAAAGAAAATATTTTATTCCGAAAGAAATATATCTTTGCTACTATTGAAAGAAATAGTTTCTTTAAATTAAAGCATATTCATTAACTACAAAGAACTATTTTTCTCCGTGCACCTCTTCGTCCAATAGTTTCTACTATTGGTTCTTCTCTTTATTTTTTATCAATATTTGCTTCAAAAATTATTACTCAAGTTACTAATAAATCAGAATATTTTATAAAAAAATTTTTGAACTTGTAAAAAAATTAAGAAATGTAGATATACCAAATAAATGCATTACAATTTCCTTGGATGTTGTTTCTTTATTTACTAACATTCCCAAAGAGTTAGTTTAAAAAGCATTAATGATAGGTGGACAGAGATATTTCCAAAGATAATTTTTTAGAAATTGTTACTTTATGTTTTGAAACATCTTATTTTGCGTTCAATGATAAATTTTAGATTCGGTACAGCAATGGGTTCTCATTTATCTCCTGCTTTAGCTAAAATTGTTATGCAGGAACTAGAAAAAATGTCATTATCTCTTTGCCTTCCAATTTAACTTTAGATTTTCGTTACGTAGATGATATTTTACTGATTTTATTTACAGATAAAGTAGATTGAAAAAATCAATAAAAGGCGAAGTTACAGATTTTTGACAAAATTCACTACGTTAGGCACTATAGTGAGGTGGCGAAGCAAACATCGATAAGAATTCGATGGGGCCGGCCCGCCCGCCTACTCATTGTAGTGATCAGAAATCATTGTTATTGTTTCTTTTTTTTTTTAATTTTAAAAATAAGATCGTCGAAGTTATGTCAATAATGAATCCAGAAAAAGAACTCTCAAATCTATGTTTATCTTTGACCTCTGATTTGTATCTTTTAAAGGTCGCAACCCAATTTTTTATGTAACATTGAACGCGAAACTCTTAATATATTCAACGTAACTTTTTTGCACAAGACCTCTTTTTCAAAACAGGTGATTGATGATTGATCGATATTATTGTATGTTGTACGTTTCTATGTATCATTAATACAAATGAGTACAGAAGTTCTACTTGTGTGTGAAATTATCGCATTAGTTTTTGTGTTTCAGAAATATTCAAGGTTATACAGGGGCGTAACTAGACAAGCTAGTGCCCCATCTTCTCGAAAATAAAATTTGTGAACACGTAAATATGCAGTGCCATTTATAAAGTTCTATTTTGTAAGAGTGAAATCACAATCTACGAACAGTTTTAGACTTTGTGTATTTTGATTATACTCATTTTATCTTTAACTTACGGGCGTTTTTAAAATTTTTTACTTCAACCCAACTTAATCCACTGAGTGTCTCTGTTTCGCTTGCGCCTGTGGCAAGTGCCATCTTCGCCACGCCCTAGTGTCGGCCTGAGGGTTAACCACACACCCTCGTATATAGAAACATATCTGTAACTTAAAAGCGATCACCGAAAATTATTATTGTTATGTGGCTTATTTTACCAATGATACTAAAGGATTATCTGGTTAATTATCAATCTAAAAATACTGGCACAATATTCAAGTTCGTCAGGAAAATAGTATTGGGGCCTGCGAAAGTTAGAATAATATTTTGAAAGTGTATTTCATCAGAAATGTACTTTACCTGTGGCAATGCTAAGCAGGATATTGAAAGAATGACTTGTTTTTTTTTTCTTTTTCTAAACGTAACAATTTCTTGCACTGCATACCTTAACACCAACCACAATAGATACAATCTGAATTGTTTACTGTTTGCGAGCCTTTTTTTTATTTTGTGTTTGCAGAATTACTGTACTTCAATTTTGTTTTCTCAAAAAAGTGTTCGTCTAAGGAGGTACCATCATTATTAGAATCCAAGAATAAATTAGGATAGTTTTTTTTCAGGAAAATCTCAACGAGTAGTTTTAATTTTGGGAAGCACTTTATTAATGTTAATTTGACCAGAAATCAATTCGCTGTTTTTGCATTCGAAATTAACTAATATCGATAAATATTGAAAA
Source organism: Serrognathus titanus (assembly GCA_039766575.1). Taxonomy (NCBI): domain Eukaryota; kingdom Metazoa; phylum Arthropoda; class Insecta; order Coleoptera; family Lucanidae; genus Serrognathus; species Serrognathus titanus. The sequence goes on from CM077911.1 coordinate 8,225,846, forward strand.
TCGTGACAGTTGCAAAAAGCCATGGATGGACTTCGGAAATGAACTTATCGTCCACGTGCAGCACCTTCCGTGTTTTTGTAACGTTTTCTTTAAATCCTACGCAATCGCCTCAGAGCGGTTTTGCCTCCTAAATATCAAATCAGTTGTCGACTTTTCGTAAATACAATTTTGTCGCGGACATAAATATACGAACCCGTTTAGTGTGCTTGATTTGCCACTACCGGTTTGTGATGCAACAGTAAATTTATACCGATGTAAACTAATGATAATAGACAACAGAGTTGGGAACCAGGATCTCGTTATACCTACCTATCGAATCGGCCACGTAATTAAGAAGTTAATTAAACAAAAAATTCAGTCTATTTGGTACCGGCAAGGAAAAACTTTCGGTTTCTAATGGTGGGCAATATGTTACAACGCGTAAGAAATTAATGATGTCCAAATAATCATTCATGTGCACTTTGCAAAAGAAAAAGAAATTATGCAACTCGTGAAATTATTTAGATTTTATCTTTAGTAATTCGGTGAGGTGTTAGCATACATCATTTGCTGGCACATTTTCACTGGCATGACCTCAATCACTGTTTTAATTAATATTCGCATCATAGCACTCAGGGTCACTATCATTTGTTGTTTTCACTCAATTCATTCTCATGATGGCAGTATTAATTGCTCGTAAATTCTAACAATGCTGTTTGTGATGTCGACGCATCCAGGATGCATTATGTCATCTCATCATGATCGTCAAAATTTGGCAGAATTCGTTTAAATTAAAAGTTTCTTCTCCGAGCGTGCAATTATTGCGTAAGTCGCGGAGACAATTAGCAGCACTTAATTGTTGTTGGAAGGAAATACCTCGTTTTAAACGGCAAATATAATTAGAAATAATACATCCGCGTGTTTTCTAATTATATTTAGCTACACGGAAGAAAATTAAACTTTGCACGTATTATTAGCACGAGCTGAGAGGAGCAAATTTTGGCGACCATTTTTTTCTAGGACGTAGCTAAAAGTAGTCCAGGCACGAGTTGAATATCAAATTAGAGATAAAACGTTATCATTTACAATCGATTTAATTTTCAAAGTAGATCAGTGGTTTTCAAGGTTGGTCTTTTTAAAATATTAAATGTAGAGGAGTTAGAAATTGTCAGCTGTAAAACTTGGTTGTGAACTCACACTTGCACAGCTGATGATGCAAGTATATTAAACGCTATGAGATTAATTAAAATCGATTACAAAAGTGAAATACTTACATAAAAGCGAACAATAATTTAAATCGGCAATTCGCTTTAAAAAATAACACACCAAACGCACGTTGCGAATTTTGTTACACTTTGTACAAATTTGTATTAATAATTCATCTTTTGTAATAATAGATTTGTTTCTCGTTGAATGGCGCACACAAAACGAAATTATAATAATTAACAAACCAAACAAATTACGAACGTGTTTACAGATTATTATGTTTTAAATTCTGGTTGTCATCACCATTTCTTTGTTACTAGCAAAGACTATTTTTATTCAAATATCAGCGATAAACCGAATAAACGACATAAAGAAAACCGACCGATTAAATTGTAAGAGAACAGTAACGCGTAATATAAAATTTAAAAAAATTCTTAACACGGAGATTCGAGTTGTTTTAGTGTTGTAGTGATTTATTTGTTTACTTATCAAAGCAGGTGTTCAAGGTGGAGCCGTTTTTATCATTATTTTATTCAATTTCTACAGAATAATTTACTTCAAATGATTTGCATGCATTTGTCAAGTAAATATTTTCGAGTTTGTATTTCATCTAATTACGTGGATTTCGTTTAAAGGTCAAGTTCACACCCGACACCGCGTCGTAACAGTCATAAAACACTTTTATGACCGTATCTAATTCGTGCATGTGCTGCTCTTTCTTAACCAGGGGCGTATCGTCGTTTTGGGGATAATTTCACATTAATTATTTCCGGAAAATCATAAGAGTTGAGCCCTACGTCATAAATTAAACTTATTATATTTTTAAAGATCTTTTACGTTTTTCTTATTAATATTTTTCCAGAATCTAATAAAAAAATTGAGCGATTTCTTACAAAAAGAGATTTTTTAGCAACTATTCAGGGATTTCTGGTTTTTACATGTTAGAGATTTGAATTGGTTTCGTGTTGTAGTGATTTATTTGTGTACCTGTCAAAGCAGGTATTCAAAGTGGGGCCATTGTTATCCTTATTTTATACAGTTTGTACATAACAATTTACTTTAGAGGCAATTGTTAAGTAAATATTTTGGAGTTCGTATTTCAGCTAATCACGTCAATTAGGGTTGAACTGATTTAAATCATTGGATTAAAACGTGTTTAAAATCACCGATTTTAATCAAGTGATTTTCATTTTTAAAAATCTCGATTTCTTTTAAATTTGTACAGAGTTATTGATGAAATATAAAATCTTAATGAAATTTGACATTTTTATTTGCCGGCGCTGATTTTTTTTTTTTTAATTGCAGGAACAAGTCGCATGAGTTTTTAAAGTTAATTTGAGTTTTTTACAAACTATGTATCTTTTTGATTTTTATGATTAACTCAAAAATAAATATGAAAAGTCAATACTTAACATGAGGTTTATTTAAGAATATCAAAAATTCGATATTTTTTTAATTTGAATCAGTGATTTTTAGTTTAAAAAAGATCGTGATTTATATCAACACTGATTTTATTAAAACACTTAACAATTGTGCAATTTTTGACGTAGAATTAAACAAAAGACAATCGACAAATAAAGAAAATTTATAAAATATATGAAATATCAAATATAAAAAAATAAATAAAACTGGTTCGCCTTTCTGCAGTTAAGATATATTTTAACACATTTGTGCAATTCTTTACGTAAAATAAAACAAAAAACGATCGAGAAAAAGTAAAACGACAGTCGATCGACAGATGAATAAATAAATCAAAAAATTTCTAAAATTAAAAAACATAGAAATAAAAAAATTCTTCTTGAAATAAACTAAACCGATTCGACTTTCTAAAATTAAGACATTTGACAATGTGCAGTTTTTGACGTAAAATAAAACAAAAGACGAGAGACAAATAAATTTTAAAAAATTTGAAAATTTGAAAAAAAACAACATAAATAAGTAGTTATTTGTTACACAAGACGGTAAAATTGATTTTTATCGATAAGTGTGAATTAATTTCCACGAGTCGATAATTATACATTTTACCGTCGTATGTAACATTCTTTTTTTTTCTATAGCGAACGTTAAAGACAAAATTTAAACAATTTCGCAGAAAAATCAAGAGAACACTCACGTTCGCTACAGAAAAAAATTAAAAATTCTCATTAAATAAACAAATCTGAGTGGACTTTCAAAAATACTTTAACAAATTCAACAATTTCACGATTTTTTACGTAAAGTAAAACAAAAGAAGCTCGACATATGAATAAATAAATCAAGAAAAATTCTAAAATTAAAAAGAACAGAAATAAAAAAAAACTTCTTCAGAGACACTAAACTGATTCGACCTTCCTAAATTAAGGTATGTAAGACAATTATTTACGTAAAATAAACAAAAGATGATCGGCAATAAATAAAAGAATTATATAAAATTTAAAAAATCTCAATAAATAACAAAACTGAGTCTACTTTCTAAAATTAAGATATATTTTAAGACATTTGACAATTATGCAATTTTTTACCTAAAATGAATAAAAAAAATAACAAAAAGAAAAACGAAACACGAACGACATATGAATAAATAAATCAAGAAAATTTCTAAAATTAAAAAAGAACACAGGAATAAAAAAAACTTGAAATAAACAAAACTGAGTCAGCTTTCTAAAATATTTTAACACATTCGACAACTTCGCGATTTTTTATGTAAAGTAAAACAAAAGACGATCGACGTGTAAATAAATAAATCAAGAAAATTTCTGAGGGTCAAAGAAGAACATAAAAATTTAGAAAATTCTTGAAATAAACTAAACTAATTCGACTTTCTAAAATTACGACATCTGACGATTGTGCAGTTTTTGATGTAAAATAAAACAAATGACGATAGACAAACAAATAAAGAGAAATTATAAAATTTAACAAAAAATAACGTAAGAATAAAAAATTCTCATTAAATGAACAAAACTAAGTCGTCTTTCTAAAATATTTTAACACATTTGACAATTATGCAATTTTTGACGTAAAATGAGACAAAAATTCAAAAAATAAAAAATAATATAGAGCGCACTTTCTAAAATTAAGTTATATTTTAAGCAGGGTGGAGTTGATTTAAATCATTTTTAAAATCACTGATTTTGCTATTTTTTATGTTTAAAAACCATGATTTTTTAAAAATTTGTTCAATGTTATTAATGAAATTCAAAATTTGTTTTTATTTAAAAATATCCAAAAGTTCAAGAGTTTATAAGCAATCGTGATTTTATCAGCACTGGCGTCAATTGCGTTTAAAGTCAAGTTCGAACCCGACCAGGGCCGTAGCTAGGCAGGCGTCTAGAGAGGCTAAGCCTGCCGTGGAAAATTTTAAGCCTACCCTGCCCTGAGATGAAATTATTATTATTTTTTATTTTGGTCGTTCGATTGTCACTTTTTTGCTGTTTTTCTCCCCCATAACTTGACTTTTCTTTCTTCACGAGCGATAGTCAATTGTTTTTCTTCACGAACAAATATCAATTATTTTTCTTCGTGAATTATTAATTGTTTTCCTTTCCGAAGGATTATCAATTGTTTTTTTGGCAAATTTTCTTTCATCGATTTTTTACTCTTTTCCTTCAGTTTCATTTGACGACCCTCTTTCGTTCTGTAGACTTTTCTCACGGACGATTCTCAATTGTTTCTTTTCATAAACAATTGCCAATTGTTTTTCTTTATTGTAAGTTGTAAAAAAATCTGAAGAAATTTAGACCATAATGATAAAGAATAATAAAAATTAAGGTTTAGTTAAACAATAACGATAGTTTGTCAAATTATAATTGATTTTTTAGTCACCCAGAAGTTTATATTCTTATTCTTCCTGTATTTGGAATAATCTCCTTCGTTATTGGCTATTCTCTTTAAATACACTCACCAGCACAAAAAGCGACTCACTATTATTTTTTAAAATAAATTATCTGAGGACACTTTTTGTCAATTTTTTTGTGCTTATCGGTGAATAGGACATTTTCAATAATCGGGAGAGCCATGATCATCATGGTAACTAAATTCTCTTGTTTAAATAAATTATTGAAAGTATCTACGCCATTGTCAATATTGTGTTGCAGTTGATTTCTTGTTTTCTAAACGTTTCCTAAAGTCTTAATTTAATAATTTGTTTACATTTTGTCATTAATAAGTTGTTTTCATGGCTATTAATGCAGTGGATGCAGCAAGAGTAATCGCTTTGATTCAGGATAGTCGGTCTCAACGTTACGTCACTTCTCAATCATGTGTCTCCAGAACGTGGAGGCGATTTTTGGAAACTGAATCTTACAATCGACGCCCTGGAGCAGGTCGTCAAAGATGTACAAGCGCTAGAGATGACCATATTCTTACCCTAACGATTCTTCGCAACAGAAATTTCACTGCTGTTCAAGTCAGAAGTCGCCTTGCAGAGGTTCGAGATGTGCATGAAAGTGACAGAACGATCAGAAGACGCTTTAATGAAGCTAATGTCATGGCAAGAAGACCTGCACATGGCCCAGAGCTTAACACACAGCATAGAGCAAGCAGACTTGCATTTGCTCGTGAACGTGTTCATTGGAATATGGGGCAGTGGAGTCAAGTACTCTTCATTGATGAGTCCCGTTTCTGCCTACGAGCACCAGATGGTCGTGGAAGAGTGTGAAGAAGGACCGGCGAACGGTATTCTCAATGTAATATTGTTTCCAAACTATCTTTCAACGGAGGTTCGATTATGGTGTGGGGCTGTATTTCTAGGAACGCACGTACAGACCTTATTGTAATAAATAGGGGAGTTATTAACGCTCAGAGGTACATTGAAAATGTTCTTCAATATCATGTGATACCCTTTGCCCCTTTTATTGGCGACAATTTTATGTTGATGCACGATAATGCACGGCCACATGTCGCCAGAGTTGTTAATGAATTTCTTGACGCTGTTGGTGTTAACCGAATGCAGTGGCCCCCGAGAAGTCCCGACATGAATCCCATCGAACATGTCTGGAACATGTTAGGAAGGAATATTAGAGCTCGCGTCCCCGCCCCAGCTACCCTAGAAGAATTATCAATGGCGCTTTAACAAGAATGGGACCAACTTGACAATTTAGCGATTAGGCACCTGGTGGAGTCGATGCCACAACGTATGCAGGCTGTAATACAGGCTCGCTGAGGCAATACTCGATATTAATTAATTAGGAAGATTGAAATTTTGCGTTTTTCTTTAAGTTACAATTTCATCAATTTTGCAGTTTTTAATACTTTTATTAAAATCTTGTTTGTTTTATTTATTTTTGACCTTATTTGATGTACATCAACCAAGAAAACTATAAATAACAATTATCAGTCGAAAATTATATAAAAAAATTTATTGTCACAATGAATTACACAAACCTCAAAGTGAGTCGCTTTTTGTGTTGGTGAGTGTATTTACTCGTTAATAATCTGTGTCTTTTTCATATAATACCTAATTAATAAAGTATAGAATAACCGGAAATTTAGTAAGTGCAGTTTGAGTTTGAATAAAATATTAAAGAAGTAGTGAGTTAAGGGTTACGAAAATATGAAATTAGTGGTAGTCACGAGAAAATATTAAAAAAATTAGTAAAATTAATTTTAGAAGTAAAAAATTATTAAGTTTCCATTCCTTTGTGCATAGATATATGTAATTTTAATTTCGTAATGTTACAGACATTTATATTTTATACTACAGCTACAAAAAGTTTTGGGGCCACTTTACCTTTCATCGCCATTTTATCTAGATTTTTCTGAATAAAATGTCGACAGTTTAATTATCCTGATTTTTTTTTGTGCATGCACTATAATGATAATTATAAATCGTTATAAAAAAGAAACTGCGAATAGTAGCATGTTTTAAAAATTTGTTGCTCCAATTAATAACAATAATGAAAGGTTCGCCGTTCGCACGTATGTTCGCCTTAAATCACGATAGGAAAAATTATGCAAGCACTTGCCTTTAGTGGTATATTTTACTTTTGCAAGAGGAATCGGCTATGTTACATTTTTAACGCGTTTTTTTTAATTATGGGTGCGGCCGTAAAATTGCATAGTATCAGTACTCCAACATTACATAAAATAGAATTGGGGTCGCATACGAGATTTGAAGGAAAGAAGCATCTGTTAACGAATTAATTGATTTTATTTACAAATCAACAACGTATTTGCTTCAGTTTGAAAGCGCTTCATTTTTTCTTACTTTTTAGTCCCATTTAACGTGATACGTTATAAATAATCATAAACATACTAATCCTAGATCCTAATGTTAATAATACTACGCTTTTAGGATGTTGGGAAGATAATATATTTAAAAAATCCATAGATTCCAGTAACTTGATTGATAGTACCAAATTTTGATTGACGTATTATTTTACCCTAAAAGCAAGAAGAAAAAAAATCTTAAAATTGACTTATTGGGGCAAAGAAAGTTAGTTACTAACGGCCCGTGAAAGTTTTAATGGTTTATATAAACATCAGTATACAATGAACGGAAACAATAAACTCGAGGACGTTTGCGGTATTGAGCTTAGAAACTTTATCTCGAACTTGTGAATGTGTTTTCATTTTTTTTTTGATGTGTTATATTACCTACAATCTACTTTTGTTTTGTTCCCAAAAAAATAATATTAATTTCTTTAATTAACAAAATTCTTCATCCAAAATAACACAACCCATAAGAATTATGTTTGTAGCTTCTTTACAATCGGTTATGAAAGGATATGGTAGCTTTGCCCCAGCACAATTATGTTTTAGGAACTTCATACAATTAAGGCGAATTTATTTGATAATAATAATAATAATAATAATTTATATATATATATAATAATTTAACTGACACTCATCAAGAGATGCGATGTTGTGAAAGCAACGTTCTAACGCGCCTTATAATTTATCAATTATGTCATTAACTTTGAAGCACACTTAACATTCAAGCACAACCTTCAAGAATTATTAAATTACAATACGTAACAAGGTCAAAAATTCAACTCTCAAAATAAAAAAAAAGAGATTCCTAATTTTTTCATGTCTTGTCTTCTTACTGTTTCGTACGAGTATGTAATTACGACATTTCGTAACATCAACTGATTCTTTCGAAAATAGACTTAAATTTCAAGAACGAAAATTAATACTAGTCAAACTAAAAAAAAATCTGCCGTCGGGCAACATGCAACATTACGCGATTCTAAAATGCGAATATTAACCTAATAAGAGATTATGAAGTTCATACCTTCACTTTGCTATTTTAATCTTTGAAACAACTAGGTGAATTGCTCGTGCAATTCATGACTGTTGCAGTTCAACTAATTATACGTTACTATTTGAAAACTTGAAAGATTTACACGAAATCCATCCTAAAGTTATCTTACAATTTTATTCAAAAAAATTACGAATCACATTATTGCAACCAAAATTAGGATTCATTTATACATGTTAGGACTTACAAAGCCAGTTACAATTAAGTTAACGGCAACGTAATAGTGTCCCTTGGAAGTAATAGTAATAATAATAATAATAAACAGCACTTGTTAGGTCACATTTACGGTGTTAGTTAATTATTGCGTTCGATATTACAAGGTTTTCCATTTGCGGAGGACCTTCTCCTTCAGGAACTATTAATTTGTGTAAAAAGGGAAGTTATCTCAACTTTGCATTACTCATATTTAATCTGAAACGTGGATAATCTCATCGAGATGACGAACTTTAATAAAATAAAACTAAACATCTCTTATTAAGCAACTACAGCATTCCCGGTTTGAATTGTTTTATATTCAGTAAATACAGTAAAGGAGACTGTGGTTTAAGAAATAATTAAGAAAATATTAAATATTTTTTATATCCGTAAATACGTATTTCGGCAGCTAAGCTGCCACCTTCAGTACGCACACTACCTAAAACCACTTCATAAAACCTAAAAGCAACTAATTATAATCAAATAAGAGCAAATCAAATAATACAGAATAAGTATTGGTCCATTCTCCTGAAAAAAATTATCATTCTAACGAATAAAGAACTTTCACAAACATTTAATTCCATGTTATTTGATACTGCCTTAAATATCCCTGAAAAATAATAAAATATATAAATAAATCTTGTCAAGAACAGCCTACAGATTAGAGGAGATCACATCCACTCTTCACAAGTTAAGAGCACTTCAGGAAATCTATCTCGGAGAATCCTCTCCTTATCAAATATCCTGTGCAAATGCGCTTAACTGTCTCTGGCACCTCCTTATATATAATTTAGGTCGCGACATCTTGCGGCTGATTTTTGAAATAACAAAAACGACATATTGCGGTCGATTTTAAATTACATTAAAAAAAAGGAAATACGTATATTTCTAAATGTGGACCGTCAAAAAACAACCTACAAATTAGAGTAAATCAAATAATACGGAACTAGGTATTGGTCCATTATCTAAATTCATTAAATAAGTTTTATTTTTTCGAATAAAAATACTTTCGTAAGTATTTAATTCCCTGTTATTTGATACCTGCTTAACGAGTTTTAAATTATCTTTAATAATACTGTGTCCAATATTGTAAATATGTTGGGCAACACTTGATTTCTCAAACCTATTATACCGGTAATGACTTAAATGTCCCTTAAAGGGTGTTAATATATTTCTTTTTGTTTGTTCAATATATTTATTAGCACATTTATTACATTTAATTTCATAAATTCGATTTCTGCTCAACTTCAACTTTATCTTTCGGATTTCCCAATAAATTCTTTATGGTATTGTTAGTGGAAAAAGCTAATCGTAAGTTTTGAGTTTTAAAAATATGATTTAAACCTTTAGTGCAAACTGTATCGAAAGGCATTTTAACAAAAATTGATGTTTGAGTGTTAGAATTTTGGACCCGTTTCTTGTGGCCAATCTTCCTAATTATATTTCTACTATTTGCGGAATACAACCATTATGAACCGCAACATTCTTAATATATTTAAATTCTTTATCATATCGGGCTTTAGTAAGTGGAAATGAGAGTAGGGGAGTGCGGGATACATTTGACATCCTTTTATATTTTTTATTTTATTTATTATTTATTTTAGTGGGACTTGTGAACAAAAACACTGATTATATAAAGAAAAATGCTTTATTGTGATTCACTCAAAACAGTAACGCAAGAATATAATTCTGATAGGTCAAACGAAATATTTTTAAAATTCTTTGCACTCAGATAAATGTGCCCCACATATGGAGCACACCTAACACGTGTGCGGGGTAGTTTTAACATATTTATTGCACGCTATATTTCTAGTATTATTTTAAATTGTAAGGCGAGAAGTCCAAGCTAAATTTAAAATACTTATGATTTATAATTGGGTTTGACGAAGTTGCAACTATATCTTGCCTATTAATGTCACTAATATGATCGACATGAGGAAAATAAAATTGGTTTTTATTGAATTTTTTCTTAAAAATTTCACTCTATTCATTATTTATGTAGTCTATTATCTCTAAAATTAAACCAATGTAATATACCACGTTTGTTTTTTTTTTTTTGGGAACTGAACAAGGGCAAAGTTGTTAAGATCGATATTTTGATCGTCAGTAAGCTCTAAAACTGACTGTTCACTTATACTAGAATTTGATCTTACAGAAAAAGCCGAATCGTTGTCACTTTCACTTGATGTATCACTTTTTTTTCTTTTTAAGATTTCTTTCTTTCTATGTTCTCAAAAAGATTTTTTTTACCACCCTTTTTCTTTACTGCCTTCTCTCTTCGTTTCTTGTGTCTATCGAGTAGCCTTTGCATTTCTGGACTCTCTGTGTATATAGTCGACTTCTTTGATTCTCTACCTCTTTTTAAATTGTTGGGTTTTTTAAATGGTAGTAAAGGTCGAATTGCTTCAGGTGTAATAATTTCTTTTTTACTATTTGAATATACAAGGTCGCTCTGTTCTGTTTCAGTACACAATAGTTTATCTCGCGTAGATGGCGTTTCAGAAATGATTGTTGATGATCCACTTGTTCCCACTGTAAAGGAGTTTTCCAATTAAACATAGTAACTTCTGATGATAGGGTCGAACCTACTATTTGATCGTTCTCTTCCGTAGGAATAAAGTCAGCATCTTTGAATACATTTGAGTTATAGGGCCAAATCCCAGGTTTCCGAAAGCTTGACGTTATGTTCTTTGGACTGAATGATTCTAAAAATGGCACACAAGTTATTTCCCCGACATCATAAAGCGAAGTTTTTGCCCTGGATTATTAATTAACCAGTTGTGTTGCGCGGTTTTAAGGGCATTTTTAAATGGTCCGAATACTCCAACATCGAGAGGTTGCATTTTATTAGAAGTATGTGGCGGAAAACTTAACAATATTATCCCATTCTCACGACAAAACTGTATAGCTGCGATAGTAACATGTGTGTAGTGGTTGTCCAAGAACAGGAGAATCCTTTTGCCATCTTCTGGTCGTGGATCTGCGTACTTCTTAATGTGCTTCAGCACCTCAATAAATACTTCAGAAGTTATCCACCCACTTCTACTACATAACCTTAAGCTATTTGCAGGAGTGCGTTTCATAAAAGAGTCCTTAAGATGAACTCTAGGAAAAATGTACACAGGTGGGAGGTAATTTCCCTGAGCGTTAATAATACCTATAAACGTTATGAGTGAACCGCTCTCATTTGAAGTCGCTTGTCCCACTTGTTCCTGTCCTAGAGGAGCCACTACCTTGGGTTGTGCCATTACAGTTGTAATCCCGGTCTCATCAATGTTATAAATGCATGAAGGATCTACGTCATATGTTCGAAATACCTTCTCGAGGTTTTGATAAAATTCTGACACTTTGTCTTTATTAAATCCTCGAAGTCTTGCAAAGCTAGTGTTTTCGGGCGTTCATAATGAAAGACCTTTACAGTAGCGTTTCATGAATGATAACATCCAATCACTTACTAAAAATTAAAAAGATGTTTTATTTAGTATAAATCGGTCAATCATTTTATATTGACTAATATTGAACTTACCGACTTAGAAAACAAACAGAAAACTATTAGATTTCACATACAAATTCTTCTAACACACATAAAATCTATAAAAATACAGTAACCGACTTATAGTTTCTGCTGGATGAAGTGCATGGAGAAGGTTCGTTAAAAACTTATTACCAACATTATATTTCAAATTTTAGACGGTAATATTTAAGGAGTCAAATCTGCCCCATTGTCAAATGTACCCCGCACTCCCCTAATCTATTTACTAATAAATTTAGAGCCACAAGTTTGTGTTCTATTGAATGTTGTAATTCGTTAATTATAAGCCGGCTTGTATTTGTATCTTTACGATAAATGTCAATTTCTACTTCATTTTTGCTGTTTCTAATTATACGAGTCTCTAAAAATGGAATCGCACCATTTTCTTCCTTTTCATATGTAAATTTTATGCTATTAAATTTTGAATTTAATTTATCTAAAATATCTTCCAAATTATATTTCTTGGTATCAAAAATAGCAAAAATATCAACATAACGCAACCAAATATCTTCTCCGGATGGACCCTGTATAAAAATTATATACAGTGTGTTGATATGCTTTCTATTCTTAAGCTAATAGTATTGATCAAAAATGTACGCGTGCAAGAAATAAGTATTTAAAGGACAAACGAAAGCGAAAACAACACAAACACATGTGCATTTAAGCGCTTCGGAATATAAATATATCTCTGTTACATCAATTGACACACATTCGTGCAGTACGTGTAATTAACAGCGATGAATACCGTAATTCGTTACTATTTCCAACAACCGTAAATTACATATGAATGGCACCCTGTGTTTAATAAAATAACTAGCCGTAATTAGAAAGTATGTGTGCACGGATTTACTATGTTATTAAATGTTCTTCAGCTACATATGATATTTGTACAACATACCACTTGATTAACGTCGTCAATATTCAAAGGTCACCACCACAACTTCTCTTCTAAGGAGCAATTTTAAAACAACCAAATATATTCAAATATATTTATTTTCTTTTTGTTACAGAGAGCAGTACTTGTTCACAGTTTTCGAGGCGATTATCTCTACGTTAGAATCGAAACTTCAACGGATAGAAAACCTAGATAAGGCAGTCGAACACCTCATGAGAAGAGTGGAAGGTTTGGATTCACGCGTGAACAACAACATCGACAAAACCGATGCAGTCATAGCAAAACTGAGGAATTTAGACATAAAATTATTCCCGGCCGTTGCATCAAAAACGCAAGCAAATCTCAACTTAAATAAACTACCAAATTCAGGAGACTCGGTTAACATGAGGCTGGTATCGTTGGACCAGAAAGTAAGCAACATTGACAATAAACTGAACGTCTTGAGGACTCATTTGGACAACAGTAATTTACAAGCGGAAGACATTACGATAGAAGCCAGCGAGAAAAGGCCGGTCAGTATGAACGCAATCGAAATAACCAAGGCCTTAAACTCAGAAGTCATTAACCACGTTACGAAAGAATTAAACCAACTGCGTGAATCCAGTAACGTCATCGATAGAAAACTGCAGCTTCACTTTACTTTAGTAACCGATAATTTAAGTAAGGTTTTACGAATGCTTTCCGACGTCCACGAGGCAATCGTCGAGCAGGTTGAAGTGAAACCAAGTCGAAATCGTACCACTACACCTCAACCGATGATATTGAGAAACAGTAAACTCGACTCGTTAGTTAAGCAAATCAAACCAATCATAAGCGTGTCGGAAAAAATGGATGAGGTTTGGGATGTGGTCGTGGGAACGAAAAGTTCCGTGGACGATTTAGTCCCAAAATCCGACGAGTTGCTGACGCAAACCCAAAGGCAAGAGAGAGCCATAGGCGAAATGCATAGCGACTTCAAATCAAAAGCCAACAAAATCATTGAGAACCTAGATATGGTGGAGAAACGTTTGAAGAAGCAAGAAGACGACGTTGCGATCTTGGCTCAAAGGCCGGTTCCAGCCGAGTTGCTCCTGGACCCAACGATAAACCGTCTGGTGGAATTTAATCCGAATCGTTTTGGCGTAGATGAATATCCTATTGGAACTGAAACTGTGTTACCGATCACTTTTACAACGTTGCCACCTCCGACCACGACCACGGAAGGATTCACGGTCACCAACACAACACCATTAGCATCGGAACAGCAGGATACGACCACCACGGAGAAGAGGGTCGAAAAAAGAAAAGGCGGCGTTATTTTTCCAAGTGTCAAAAATAAGCCACCACCGGCGAATACCACTTTTACCATGGATCTTGTCAATTTAAAAGATGTAAAGGTAAGAAATTAACTGTGCAATCTGAAAGGCAGTTCGAATTATGTTTTTCCTTTGGATCTAAATCATCATATTTCTCTTGTTCTTACTGTCTTTATAACGTTTTTCATCTCTTCTCTTTCTTCTTCCTCTTATTGTAGGTTGTTATTACCTTCATCACGTTTCGAATTGACGTTGAAGTTTGCTTTAATATACTTTCATTTTTCTTTTCATTATCTATTTTTGACGTTCCAGAATTTTTTTATTTTTGATTTTGCTTTGCACTCTTCATTAAACATGCAATTAATAAATGCAAATTTAAAAGAATCTTTTTGCAGTTTTCTATATTCGTTAAATATAATATAATAATCGGAAGCATAACTGTTTATATTACAACAAATCGTTAGTTTACATTTACTTTATTAATTATTTTTTGTTATGTTTTTATAATGTTTATTGTTAGAATTCATAATCTGTTTCTTTTTCATATAATTAAAATTATTAATTCGCAGCGAAAGGAGTTTGTTAATGGAAATTAATGGCAAATATTAAATAAGTAAAAATCAAGTGAGAAAAATCAAAAACTTTCAATTTTCGCGGAAATGAAAATAAAATGGTTTTATTAAAGCGTTTAACTTATGTAAGTCGTTAAGAATCACGCAAAAAATATTTTGTGACGTTTAAAAAGTAAATTAAATTTAAATTATAAATTCGTTGCAAATAAAATCAATTATTTGCGATTCACCGGTTCGCAGAAAAGGCGAAAACACGACGAAACTGATCTTTGAAAGAAATTACACAATTTTAAAGACAGGTCGATCTCATCTGTAAAAGAAAATCCAATCAAAAAAGATTGATTGTTGTAGTGCAAAATCACCGATCATTTCCGAGAATTCTCAGAAAACACGAAAAGGAAGGAAGAAAATGAAGACATGAGACAGGAATGAGAAAGACGAAAATATACAGGCTGTATTACAACTACAGATAATATTCGCACGAATTACTTCAATACACATTTACAAAGTTCCAAGATCTTTTGAAATTATAAAACGCAGGCAGTTTGTTTTAATAAAATATAAATTAGGTAAATTAAAAATAGACTTTGCAAATTTAAATGAAACTTTTTGCAGTTTTCTGAACTCATTAAATGAAGTACAATAATCGGAAACATAATTGTTTATACTACAAATAATTAGTTTACACATAGTTTATTAATTATTTTTGGTCATGTTTTTGTAATGTTTATTGTTAGAATTGTTGCATTTAATTAAATTATAATTACAACAATTACACTACATATTCTAGTTAGGTTTAACAAGGATTTCCCTAACTCTTGCAGTAAATACTGGAGTTCTATTAAGACGGACCTCGTCGCTTTGGTAATTCTATAATTGTTATTTAATTTGACAAGTTGTATTATTACTGATATAGTTTTCCATTAAAAAATTAATTCTAGCAAAATTAAATATTTTACGAGTGTCTCTACGAGGTTTTTATAAAAAATTTTATGGACTCTTTTAAATTTAGATTGTAAAGGCGAACTCAAATTTCATTGTGGCAGTTTTTGGCCGTTAGTGTGTTACTTACAACTAGGAAAACGTCTACCTATAAAGAATATTTAAATATAGGAATACTTACGATTAGTTACTTATTTTCGGTATTATTACAGCACTTAGAGGAAATTGTGTCCTTATTTATTCCGTCTGAATTATTCGGTTTCAAAAGATCTTGTACTTACTGAAGCAGTACGAGAAACTGCGAGAGTCCTTTTTAATTAAATCAATTTAAGTGTAACGCAAATGAATTGCACAAGGGCCATTAAATTATATTATATCAAGATTGAGTGCACGTCCGAAACGACCCGTAGCAAATGTTTATAAACGCAATTTGTTTCGAGTTTTTTTTTTCTGTTGTATACAGAAAATATGAATAAATTTAGAATTCAATAAAACATAATGAAACAATTAGAATTAGGCCTGTGATTAATCAGTATAAAAAACAGTAATACATTCTTCATTGGTGTATGTACGTAGATATTTATAAATTTCATTTCACACGCATTTGCGTATTATACATTTTATTTTATAATATGGCCGTTTCTGCCTTTTTTCAGCTTTCGTGCAAACAACTGGTATGTATTTATACAGGGTGTTTTCGGGAAAAACAAATGAAGAGATATTCCATTGTTTTTAACTTTTTAATGGAACATGCGTTTTTATCATCGCATCGCTTTTAGGATGTCAAATTAATTGTAATATTTTAAAAACATAATTAATTTGTCATTCTGGACGTTTTGTGATAATGAAAAACGTAATATTCCATTAAAGAAAGTTAAAAACAATTGAAAATCTCGCAAATCAGTAATTTGTTTTTTCTTAAAATTTCAAAAATTAATTCATCGAAAAAAATTATCACACAAACAGAGGACGTCAATAGGAGTTATTTCCACAAAAAGAAACAAACACCTACGAAAAGCAGAATTGGTGAACACAAAACGAAAGAAGTTTGTAAATTCTCAATCGAATGAGAACGATTGAAAATCAAAAGACTCTCCATGTAATCAAGAAAAAAGCTGAGAATATTTAAAAACCAAGCTTACGTCTGTTTTTTTGCATTCAACTGTCTTTTTTTTTTGGACGAATTAGCTTTATGTGTTGTATATGATCCTTTATTTTGTTTTCTATTGGTGATTAGATTTCTTTTTGGCTTTCTTTATTCATTTTATTCTTCACATTTCCACGTTGTTTGTTTCAATTCATTTTTGTCGAATTTCGAATAATAATAACCATCGACCTTCTTTTGTTTTGTGTTTACCTTTTTCGTTCATGTTTCGTTATCCTTTATTCGATTTTTTGATTTGTTGCCCTCCTTCTAGAAACGATAATCTTCTTTTGTTTTTATTTTGTTTGCTTTGTTCTTCACATGTCCACGTTGTTTGTTTCAGTCTGATTTTGTCGAATTGTTGTTTCTTCTTTTGTTTTCAGGTGAGTCTTGATCTTGGAAAAATCCACCTGAGAATCGTCGATCTTCTTTTCTTTTGTTTTACCTTTTCCTTCATATTGCGTTGTTTTTTTTTTTTGTTTTATTTGATTTCTTATACCTAATCGAATTAATTTTTTAATTAATTATTTTTAATTTTTTTCACTCCTTACAGAGACGTTAGTCTTCTTTTGATTTTTTTTTTGTTCGCCTCGTTCTTCACATATCCACGTTGTCTGTTTGTTTCAGTTCATCTTTGTCGAATTGTTATATTTTTTCTTTTGCTTTCTTATTAGTCTTGATCTTCGAGTAATCCGCTTAATAATCGCCGATCTTCTTTTGTTTTGTGTTGGCCCCTTTTCATTCGTATTTCTCTTCTTCATTCGATTTTTGTTTGTTTACTTATAAAAAATAAAATAATAAAATTAATAAAAATAAAAAGAATTAATTTTTTAATTAATTCTTTTTATTTTTTTTTATTCCTTGTAGAAATGTTGATTTTGTTTTGTTTTGTTTTTGTTCGCCACATTTGTTTCAGTCCGTTTTTGTAGAATTGTTATTTTTCTTGTGTTTTCCTATCGGTCTATTATCGATCATCTTTTGTTTCGAATTCCCTCTTTGTGGAAATGTTAATCTTCTTTTGCTGTTCGCCGTGTTCTTCACATATCCTCGTTGTTTGTTTCAGTTCATATTCTCGGATTGTAATTTTTTCTTTTGTTTTCTTCTTAGCCTAATAATCATCCTACTATTGTTTTATGTTTACCTTACTCTTCTTCTTTTCTTTCTATTAACGGGAGATTTGATTATCTATCATTTTGCCAGAACTTTGTCGGTGTTCTTTTGTTATACTTATTCTTCGTATTTCGACGTTGTTTGTCTGTGTTCTCTTACGTCAGTTCATTATTAAAATTCCGGAAATAACCTTTGGTCAAATTGAAATCGTTTTTAACTATAGATTTTTTTTAAGTAAAAGAAGTCAGTGACATATTTTGAACATTTTTTAAACAGCTGTTATGATTCTTCACAAATCGCTGTCGAATTCTTTACTTATAATTTTTAATTCTTTTTTAATCTTTAATTCTTTACTTATAATTTTCGACGAAAACGTCGGGTATAAACAACCTAAATCACATGGCTGCATGCGAAATCCTTTAACGTTCTCGAGATTGTCCTGTCTCGGCCGTAAGTGGTCTCGGCGACAATTTTTTCTTTTCGTTTGATCATTGTATATGAGAGAACAGAAAGCAAACAGCCTTAATAATAATTGTCGATCTTCTTTCTTTTCCTTCGTATTTCGTTGTTTACTTGATTTTTGTTTGGTTTCTTATAATCAAATACATTTTTTAATTAATTTTTTTGATTTTTTTTCACTCCTTTTTGTCAACGTTAATGTTCTTTTGTATTTTTTTTGTCTTCCATGCTCTTCACTTATGCACATTGTCTGTTTAAGTTTATTTTTTTCGAATTGTTCGTTTTTTGTTTTGTTTTCTTATCAGTCTTCGAATAATTGTCGAGCTTCTTTTGTTTTGTGATTACTTTTTCTTCCTAACATTTCCTAACATTTCAGAGCGTTGCCATGGCTACGCAAAGTGTTTTTCTTCTTTTTTCACTTCTTCTAGGAATGTTAATCTTCTTTTTTTTGTTTTTTTCACATATCCACGTTGTTTGTTTTTGTTCATTTTTATCGAATCGTTGTTTCTTTCTTTTGATTTCTTATTCTTTCCAATAATCCGCTTAATAATCATCTACTTTCTTTTGTTTTGTGTTTACCTTTTTCTTCGTATTGCGTTGTTCTTTATTCGACTTTGGAAATTAATTTTTTATAATTTTTTTAATTTTTTCACTCCTTTTTGCAACGTTAACATTCTTTTGTTCTTTTTTTTGTTTTTCTTGTTCTTCGCACACACATTGTCTGTTTTAAGTTTATTTTTATCGAATTGTTGCTTCTTTCTTTTGTTTTTTATAAGTCTTCGAATAATCGTCGATCTTCTTTTGTTTAGTGTTTATTTTTTCTTCGTAACTTCTTTGTACTTTATTCGATTTTTATTTGGCTTCTTATAATCAGACTTCGAACATTTCAGAGCGTTGCCATGGTTGCGCAATGCGTTTTTGTTTCTTTTTTCACTTCTTGTAGGAATCGTGGTTTTTCTTTTGTTTTCTTATTTGTTTTATTATCTCTTTTGTTTTGTGTTTAACTTTTCCTTCGCACTGCATTGTTCTTTATTCGATTTTTGTTTAGTTCCTTAAAATAGAATTAATTTTTAGAATTAACACTTCGAATTATTCTTTTGTTTTTCTTTTTTTTTGTATTGGCGAGAAATTCGATTCTTTTGTTTTATTTTGTTTCCTTTGTTCTTCACATATACATTGTTTAAGTTTATTTTTCTCGAATTGTTGCTTTTTTCTTTTGTTTTCTTATCAGTCTTCGAATATTCGTTGATCTTCTCATGTTTTGTGTTTACTTTTTCTTCCTTACGTGTTGTACTTTATTTGATTTTTGTTTCAGAGCGTTGCCATGGTTAAGCAATGCGTTTTTGTTTTTCTTTTGTTTTCTTAACAATCTTGATGTTTCAATGATCCGCCTAGTAATCGTCCATTTTCTTTTATTTTGCGTTTATCTTTTTCTTCGTATTGCGTTGTTCTTTATTCGACTTTTGTCTAGTTTCTTAAAATCGAATTAATTTTCAGAAACACTTCGGATTATTCTTTTGTTTTTTTTTTGTATTAGCGGGAGATTCGATTATCTACCACTCCCCCAGAACTTTGGTGTCTTTTGTTTCTTTCGTCCATCTTATTCTTCGTTTTTCCACGTTGTTTATCTCTGTTCTCTTCTTTTGTTTTTTCACATATCCACATTGTTTCTGTTCATTTTAATCGAATCGTTGTTTTTTTTGTTTTGTTTTCTTATTAATCTTGATTTTACAGTAATCCATCTAATAATCACCCACTTTCTTTTGTTTGATTTCTTATAATCAAATAAATTTTTTAATTAATTTTGTTGAAATTTGTCACTCCTTTTTGGCAACGTTAATATTTTTTTGTTTTATTTTCTTTTCTTTGTTCTTCACACTTACGCACTGTCTGCTTAAGTTTATTTTTGGCGAATTGTTGCTTTTCTCTTTTGTTTTCTTATCAGTCCTCGAATAATCGTCGATCTTCTTTTGTTTTGTGTTTACTTTATTTGATTCTTGTTTGGTTTCTTATCATCAGACTTTGGACATTTCAGAGCGTTAGCATGGTTACGCAATGCGTTTTTGTAGGAACATTAATCTTCTTTTGTTTTGTTTTCTTACATATCCACGTTGTTTGTTTCTGTTCATTTTTATCGAATCGTTGTTTTTTCTTTTGTTTTCTTATTTGTTTTTCCTTTTTTGGTTTGTTATTTCTTCGTATTGCGTTGTTCTTTATTCGACTTTTGTTTAGTTTCATAAAATCGAATTAATTCTTAGAATTAACATTCGAATTATTCTTTTGTTTTTGTTTTTTTTTTTTTGTATCGGCGAGAGATTCGATTATCCACCACTCCGCCAGAACTTTGTCGGTGTTCTTTAGTTTCTTTCGTTAATTTTATTCTTCATTTTTCGACGTTGTTTATCTCTGTTCTCTTTTTTGTTTTTTCACCTATCCACATTGTTTGTTTTGTTTCTTTTTAATCGAATCGTTTTTTTTTGTTTTGTTTTCTTTTGAGTCTTGATTTTCCAATAATCCGCCTAATAATAATCCACTTTCTTTTGTTTGGTTTCTTATAACCAAATAATTTTTTTAATTAATTTTTTTGAATTTTTTTCGCTCCTTTTTGGCAACGTTAATGTTTGTTTTCTTTTTGTTTTCCTTGTTCTTCATACTTATTCATTGTCTGTTTAAGTTTATTTTTGTCGAATTGTTGCTTTTTTCTTTTATTTTCTTATCAGTCTTCGAATAATCGTCGAGCTTCTTTTGTTTTGTAATTACTTTTTCTTCGTAACATGTTGTACTTTATTCGATTTTTATTTGGTTTCTTATAATCAGACTTCAGAAAGAGTTTTTGTTTTTCTTTTGTTTTCTTAACAGTCTTGATTTTCCAATAATCCTCCTAATAATCGTCCATTTTCTTTTGTTTTGTGCTTATCTTTTTCTTCGTATTGTTTTTCTTTATTCGCTTTTTGTTTGGTTTCTTAAAATCGACTTAATTTTTAGAATTAAAACTTGGGATTATTCTTTTGTTATTGTTTTTGTATTGGCGGGAGATTTGATTACCTTACTCTCCGCCAGAATTTTGTCGGCGTTTTTTTTGTTTCTTTCGTCCATCTTATTCTTCGTTTTTCGACGTTGTTTATCTCTATTCTCTCTTTTTAATCGTAGAATATTTTATTAATAAAAAAAAACACGAAAACAAATTTTGAAAGTTTTTCAAACAGTGACAAAGCTTTTACGGTTCTTTACAAATCGCTGTCGAATTTTTTAACTATTCTGTTATTCTCATTTCTTTCTGCAGTTATTTAGAATTTCCGAGGAAAACGTCGGGTACAACGAACCTGACTCACTCTGTATATGTATTTTGTCTCATTCTTATATATTATTTTGTTTTCTTTTTTTTAAAGATTATAGTTTCTGAACCTGCTAAATTTGATTTTTTTTTATTTCTAAGGTTTGCTAAAGTAAATTTATTTTTACTAAATTTTCATTCTTGATCTGCGTTTTCTTACATAACTGTTCAGCTTTGTTTATTCAATGGATAGCATTGACAACAGCGCCAGCCTTCCATCAGACACATCTCATCTCTATACTAATTAGATATTCATTTATGTTGAAAATTCCCATAAAACTTATATGTTACGTAAGTGGGGCCGTCGAAACTGAAATTTTTGTGAAGGTCGTTTTCTTTAGGGTATTTGAACTTCAAAATCTACTAAACAAATCCATTTTTCTTTACTATTTCTTTGACCAAAACATTCTAGAAAAGAATCATTAATTAACGTCCTTCCGATATTATTTACCTTCAAATAAAGAATATTTCTAAAATACTATTTTTATAATAAGCTTGGAAGACTCAGTGAATTATAAATTAATTTTCTTGTAGGGCTACTCTTGTGTCGATCTACTTAATGCAGGAATGAGGCGATCTGGAGTCTATTACTTGCAAATCCGCGGAACCACGTACTGGTTTTTGAAAGTTTACTGCGAACAGGAAATCGCTGAAGGTGGCTGGACGGTAAGCCTCTAATTATTCAATTCAACAACGCATAATCGAAGACACGTTTGTTTAAAATTATTCAAAGGTGATCCAAAGGAGAGACGACTTTGGAGACCCCAGGGAAAATTTCAACCGAGACTGGAACGATTATAAGAACGGGTTCGGAGATCCGGACAAGGAATTTTGGCTGGGAAATGAAAACATCTACATGCTGACAAACAACGAAGAATATATTCTGAGAATTGAATTAGAAGATTTCGAGGGAAATTCACGGTATTGTTTTTACAATCCAGTTGGTACACAAAATATTGCACGCGCATGTTTTTTTTTTTAATTAGGTATGCTCAGTATTCGCATTTCAAGATATATTCAGAAGCGGAATATTACAAGTTGGAAATAGATGGGTACGAAGGAACCGCCGGAGATTCTTTGAATGATCCATGGTATGGAAGCAACAACAGTCCATTTTCAACATACAACAGGTACTTTTGACTTCCCCAAAAACAACCTTAATTTTAATTAAAGTTTACGAGGGCTTAGGTAATTCTCTGAATATCTGCACAATGCAAAATAAATTCGTTTTGGTTTTCGTTATTGAGCAGCTCCAAAAGTTTCGGGAACGGGTTGTCTTTATTAAATACTCATAAATCTCATAAGTAATGCACCATCGTAGGTGAATTAAATATTTATTTTGCAGAGATAATGACAGATCAAGTTTGAATTGTGCATCAATGCTGAAAGGTGGATGGTGGTGGAAATCGTGCGGAAGAGGTCTTAACGGTTTATACTTGAATGACCCGCAAGATTTAACAGCAAGACAAGGTACGTAACTCTTATACAACCGCCTCAGAAGATACTTGGTGCTTTCATAAGGTCGATGTTATTCAACGATTTCATTATAAAGTTGTAAATTTATTTTCGAATTGATGGATTTGATAATGGGGTCGGCACAAGCAAGCTAAAAACAAACCAATTAATTAAACTCAGAATTGGATAATGCTCTATGATATTTAAAAAAAAAAAAGCAGAAAGTTTTATTTTATATTTATTTAAGGCTTAATAATGTGTATAAAAAATGACGTGGTACAAAGTGACGGCAAACTTAAAAAAAATAATAATTATGTAATTAAATTAAACTTTTTTTCTGTAAAAGAGCCGTTATATCGCTTGTCATAATAATATTATGTCAGCAACAATATCAATAATAAATCAAATTAGCAATTCAAATGTATGCAAATATTGTTGAAGAATATATATTTATTTTAGGAATAGTGTGGTTCCGTTGGCGAGGCTGGGATTACACTTTGAAGAGAGCGAGTATGATGATTAAACCTAAAGGTTTCGTAAATGTCACCTAGATGCCCGAAAACTGCCCGTTTATAATCCGTATTGCGTAAGTCAGGTTTGTCGTATTAGAAATATATTAAAATTATAATTTATTATAGATTTTATTAGTTTTTTAAATTATTCTTAAAGTTTATATTCCATGAATGTGCAATGTTTATAATTTGTTTTTATTCAGACATCATGATTTAAGACGATTACCTTTGCAAACCTAATTCCTCGTCGACACAAACAAATTATCTAATTAATTTATTGCAGTTTCAACATATCTGATATTCAGTTTTATCTCGTAAATTACAGAAAATATACTTTACCACATAGTAGCCGAAAGGTAATCTTTTAATCATGATGTGCATTTTACAGTAGGTACGTCCAAAGTATTATTTTAGATGACTGTAATATATATAAGCTATTATTAATAATAATTAAAGTATGCACCAGAAGTTCTCACTCAATCACTCCATTTTATTCATTTCATTAAATTAAGTCATCTCGTTCATTCATGTGAGCTACACATCAAATTCATAATTAAAGATAAATATAAAAAAGAAATAAAAAATAAAACTATGTTTATGTCTTGTGTATTTAGAGAACTTCTGGTGTGCACAACTTGTAATATATTTTTGTTAACATTTCAGTTTCGGATATATTTAAGCTCATGTTTGTGGTTTCTATACAACACACTAAATTCTAAAGTGTCACTAATTCGCACCAGAACACACAAAAAAATCATTACATAGTTACATAGTTATTTTAAAAATACTTTTATTTCAATATGAACTACCCCGGTGCAGCAATAAATGGACAGCTGTATATTAAAGAAAAAAGAATGAAATATAGTGAGGTTTAAATCGAATAATAAAATAATTCCAATTTGGAAAATATTGTTTCATGAACAACTGAATTACTTTTGTACAGGATGGGCCAAATTTGACACCTTTTTAGTAGGAAACACCTGTTTTTAGAAGAATTAGACAAAAACTGACCACGGCTTCTAGAGCTCGATATTTAAGACAAAATTAGTGGTGTAAACCGCATTTCGATATCTTACATTACTTAGGAGCTACAGGGTGTTTTTCAAAATTCTGCGATTTCTAAAAACTTTTTTGTTTATGAAAATTTTTGATTTCTGTGAAACCTTCTTTAAGGCACTTTTTCATGCAGAATTCAATACTCTAAATTATTTTTTTCTAGAGTGCTCAGCATTTGAGATATAAGCAAGAACTTTGATTTTTTATATGGAACATCCTATATATTTTTACATTTTTCAAAAGAACATAAAATTCTAGTTACAAAAATATAAAACACTTGATATTTATTCAAAAGATTTTTGAGATATAGAGCTTTCATTTTCAATTAAAATTTTGATTGGTTATTGCAACATTCAAGTAGGCTGTGGTTGATGATAACTAAATATTTTTTAAAGATTCAATGAGCCATGAAAAAATATTACTTTATTTTTAATAAATATAACGAATTTAATCGAAATTGCACAAAAATTACATAAACTATTCAATTATAGGCCATTTTGTTCTAAGCATAAACGGTTCCGTTTTCTTATGGTTTGAGCTGACATCACCAATTGGAGGTCTGGTAGTGGTGCATTTTTCTTTTTCAGTAAGGTCAGAAAGTTAATTTTTTTAGAATTCATATTGTACAAGTTCTTACTAAGGCAGATGTTTGCTCCATCTGGCGTAGGTCATTTTCGATTTCTCCCAAAACTATGACTTCTAATCCTTTATTCCTGTTTTGAGATTCATAATGTTTAGGTTTTGGTAGTTCAAATGTCTAAAAATGTATTAAATTGTTTATATATCTCAAGAATATATCTCTGAAGGATTGTCTTCTTTCAGGATAGGGTCAAATAGCCAGTGAACGAACAAATAAGGCAGTTTTTCATTTTCTGGCCACTGCAAGACATCACATTATTATTGCGACAGTTATAAAATATGAAATAAGAAAGTTCAAAATTGTAATGAGCCAGATGAAATCATAACTTTTCTTACTTTTAACAGTTTTTTCGTAAAGTGCTTAAAAACTCAGTGATTGAACAAGCCAATCCTTTAAATGAAAAAAGAAAGACCAATGAATGAATACGAAATTTTATTTTAATTTAATTGGATGTTATAATTATCATTATAATTTGTGGGCTCGGATATCTTTTTCAGTACTTGTTTTCCTTTGTACCAAATTTGATCGGGGAACTTCGGCCATCTCCAAAGATTTCCTTTTATTTTTTCTATAACACTGATTTCATATTCATGACTTTCTAAGTCAACATTTGTGATCAATCCCGGATATTTTTTGATACAATTAGATAGTTTCCAACGCCAAAGTCTGCAAATAATAATATTTTCATGACGTTCTGAAAACTTTATTGTTTTCCTCAATTGTACTTGCATCAGTTTCTTCACTTTCTACTTCGACTATTACGTTTTTTTTTCCAATCTCTATTTTTTCTGTTCATGACTACTTGGTACTTCATCAACTTCAACTTCTACTCCCTCAAGTACTTGTGCAATACTTCTTGTCCGTGTGTTGTCGTTTTTGATTAGCGCTTCTGAATTTCCTTACTTTCCTTCTCAGCTACTGCTTTTTTCGAATTTTTTTCTAGTTCTCGTTTCATTATCTTCTCTTCCTTAACTAGTTTCTTTTGTTCTTGCTCTTTATGATATTCCACCCACTTATTCGACGTAATTGCGAATGGCATTTGTATACGAGAGTTTAGTTTTCTCTTTTTCAATTCTTGTTTTGGCCAATGTAGGTGTTTCTCCCACAGTTTATTTACATCATTTTCATATTTATCCTTTACAATAATATTTGATGTAATATTGATTCTTTTTTTACCTTATCAAGAATTATCTTCAGAAGTTCGGTGCACACAAGTTGTCTCTCAACGTAACAAGTCATGTCACAGTTGTCCTCAGCAGTAAAGGAATTATTTTCTACTGTCAAAATTTCAGAAACAGGTTTATATACAATTCCGTCAATTTCCATAGATAAATCACTTATGAAGGAGTCAGTGAAAAGTTCTGAATTTTTGGCATGAGTTTCAAATAGTTATTGGTTTCAATAAGAGTGTTTTGTTCTTCTGAATTACTTTTACAGGATTTCCAAAATAAGTATATGTTGTTATTAACGTTTTCTAAGTCATTATCGATAAATTCATCTTTGCCAAAATAATATTCCATTACTTTTAAACACGATTTATAATCTTGAGTTGTTATTTCATTCATAGGTTCCATTTCGTCTTGTGGATATATACTTGGAGAAGTCGACTGCGTCTGGATTTAATGGGTAAAGCCCGTTTATGATCGTATTTGGTTTACAAGCTCTATTAAATGCTTCTTTGAATAGAGGACTGAAACTATGTCGCGTAATTGAAGTACATGTACACTGTTTATCATTCTACAAACTGTTTTCCATTCTGTTTTCAGAGGCTGCAATATATATGTTGCATTTGGGTACAAATAGTAAAGGATAATTTTTTTCCACACAGAATTCATAAAGTTCTAGATTATAATGTGATTTATGACCGTCTATAAAAAGGATGACTGGAAATGTAATACTTTTCTATATGAGCCAAGGAAAAAATAAATTGGTACGTATTCAAAAAAAGTAGCACTGGTCATCCACCCAGAATCCGATCTTCCAATACCCCATCCTTCTGGTACAGATAAACATAATTCTTTGAGAATCCTTTTATACGGAAAGACGATCATTGGTGGGATTGCAGAGTCATTTGCTGCATAATTACAAAGGACGGTGATAGACTCTTTTTCACTTCCACCTGCAATTTCGTATAAATTTTTGAAGTTTTTTGACGGACCTAGGACCAAACTCGATTTCATGGAGGTTTTTACCCCTGTTTCATGAAAATACGAGAAGGGTCGGTCATTATGTCTAACAGATTTTCGTTCTCCAAATAGTTTGTCAATTCTAGAAACCATTGACGAATTTGCCACTTCAGTGACAGAAGCACGAGATTTTGAAGTAATTTCTGTATTTCGCTTAGAAATCTCGGAGTACTTTTGGAGAAATAGTTTTAACCACTTATCTCCCGATCAGTCATCGATGAATTTATTTGGCCTTGGAGCACCTTTAAGCACTTTTTGAACGGCGTTCGAATACATGGGAAATCCATCCCAATTTAGATTTTGCCAAGATGCAATTTGTCAATATTTATTCCTCTACATGCGTCAAGAGAGGAGAAGGGCCCATCTTTCTCACATTTGGTACTGTCGCAGTGAATTTGTTATGCAAAGTAGATTTAGGGATCCCATATTCGGAGGACGCTTTGCATTAATTTGGTTTAAAGCAATGGCCAATGTTTCTTCACTGTAATTAAGCGCGAGTATTTTTTGTTCATCTGAAAAATAAGTATGTCTAGTTCATGAACACCAATGAATAAACACTGTTCATTTACTGGCTTGCTTGCATATGTGATGAAATATTGTAATAGGAAATATTCGGTACTAATACACTAAATATTTAAAACTAAATTTTCTTTATTTCTCGTGTCTGCGCCAAATCCAGTTAATGATCACGCTGTTCATTCATTAGATTACAGCAAAATTTTCGAACTAGTAATTGAACACCTTTATATTTATTGACACTATGTCATTTGCATCACTTATTTAATTAAATATATTGAAGTCATGATACGTACTGATATATTATGAGAACAATTTGCAATGATTTTGGAAAATGTGAATATTAGAAAACTTATTCAGAACATATGTTCTTACCTTAACACTATAGAAAAATGGCGTCGGAAGCAACTGGTGTCAACAGGTCTGCACAAGACTGGTAGACAGAACAAATATTTAGTAGTGGCAATAAATGAGTAATATTTAAGGTATATTCATGCAACATTAGAACAAGAGAAAGATACGGTTTTACATAAATTTTCCTTGTTTTTCACAAAAATATACGTCTCTGTTTGTTCACTGGGTTGTGTTCACTTATGGTCGACTGACCCTACGACTCATGATAAAGATTAATTGCTGTTTCTGAATTTTCGACAATTTCTATAAAATACTTTAGCTTTTATCAATAAAGGAGACAGTGGTTTAGAAATAATAAATCAAGAAAGTTTATATCTGTAAATATAAATCAAAATATATTATATCCGTACGTACGTATTTTAGAAAAAAAAAATAATTTGGAGCAATGAATTCTGCATGAAAAAATGCCTTATTTTCATAAATAAGAAAATTATAAATCGTAGAATTTTTAAAAACACCCTGTAGCTCCTAAGCGGTACAAGATATCGAAATGCGGTCTTCACCATTAATTTTGTCTTAAAAATCGAGCTCCAGGAGCCGAGGTCAGTTTTTGTCTAACCCTTCTTAAAATTGACGTTTCCTATAAAAAGTATCGAAATTGGTCCACCCTGTACAGTTATTATGTTTGGTAAAAATTCATTTCTGCGCCTTTTATTAATAATACTGAATTCTAAAAAAGAACTAAATAATAAACATAAATAGAAGATAAATAAAGTGCAATAAAAATAAATGTGCTAAGCAACTTTATCTTATCTTCACAAAATTATCTTAGATTAAAAATATTTTTGTTCTGAAAACGTCAATAATAGAACAAATTAAAATAAACAAAATATTTTTCTTTTCATGTTTCAAATACTGCGTAAACATTCAGTTACTTTCTATTTGTTTCTCTTATACATCATACATTTATACAGGATGATCGCACTTATCAGCAGGAGCCAATGAGAAAGTAAAAGTTACAGATTTAATTCTTAAGTGTTGGTTTCTGTTTGATTATTATTGAAAAGTAATTTCGATTTGATTAGATTCATGAATTCAAACTTCAAAGACCGCATCAAATTAAAATGGAGACATTATTAAATACTTCTATTTTTAGTAATTGTCATTAAATATATTTAATTGAATTGCAATTAACAATTAAATTAGTTGCACTTAAATTTAATAGCGAACTGCATCTAAACCATTTAATTGCAGTTAAGATCAAGTAAAATGCAATTGATGTTAATTGTGATTAAATTTGATTGCAATGAAACATTCATCAATGAATTAATTGAAATTTTAATTGATTTCCTACAAGAACACAATATTAAACATGCCTTTTTTACAATTTGTCTAAGTTCAGGCTTTACAACATCCTTTTTGTAATACTTCTTTTAAACATAGTCACTTAACTCATAATTACTTATTAAAAAGTAAAAAATATTTATAAATAGAACTGATAATGATTTTGTTACATACAGTGTGTTTCATTTTGAATTGAAAGTACACGCGCGGACGTCTTGCGCACATTCCCATAAAGCTGTGCAACTGAATGTAATATTCAAAGCGTTCCCTTTATTTTTTTATTATGACCATTTCTCGCCCGTTTCCACCTTTTTTCAAGGTTCAGAGAAACAAGCGATATCCACATGTTTTCTTCTTTTTCGCAATTTAAGATCTGAAAATCTGCTTTCTTTTTCCAATTGTAATTCTCTCTGAATCTTCTTTTTCCAATCTATTACTTATTTTAATACATCATCATTAATTAGTTAGTTTGATATATTATATAATTTGGTTTTAAACTAGGAGAAGTAAAGTTAATATAATTTTTAAATTACTTTCCTAGTTAAAGGGCAAACTATGCAGCTAAAAATGAATCTTTCTTTCTCTTAATTCAGCTTCTCAAACACTGCTGCGTAAAAAATAACCTCCCGTAACTTTACTGGTGGATCAACCTGTATAATTAACAACCTCATGCCATAAGAAATTTGCTATACAATAGAATTTATTTTCTATGTGCAACTTGCATAAAATAATTTAAACTTTTTTGCATTTTATCAGTGAATCAACAGAAAGTTTTTTTTTATCTTGTCACTTCACTTCAACTATGATAAGACTACGGAAATTTGATGGATATCACGAGGATGATTTATAGGCATGAAAAACACTAATCCTGAGTGTATTGTATTCCAATGAGTATCCGGTTCTTAAAATGATTATATCTAATACTGAAGCATCATAAAATATTTTTTATATTAATCAGTGAATCATAGGCACTCGTATTTTTAATTACTGCAGATTAAGTATTTTATTAAGTCGACATAAATTTGGAGGCGCGATGTTAGATTGTCTCTTGGATTATACAGGGTCCTCATTATTGTGATTGATTATCTCAATGTGATCAAGTGAAGGCAATGACAGTACAAACGATTGGTAGAACTGCAGCAGCACTAAATTTGGTTGCTAATTTTTCACAGTAGCGTCGATCGAGGGCTACCCAGTATTTTGGTTGTTGTTGTATGTATTTGTACTTGGCACACTACTTTCAATGTCTTGATTCTAGAAAACATTTAATTTATAAAACCCATAAACATACCATAAAAAAGTTTGTTTGTAACTACGCCAGTGTATACTGTCATTATTAGCCATCTGTTAAGCAGGTCATGGGTACTTACCCTATGTGAATCAATGTAACCAACACTTTTTGAGATTTTTTTTCAAATCATTAGGGATTAAGAATTTTTGTTTTTCTAAAAGGACGCTTTCAAGTTTTATTTCGTAAAAAAGAAACCCAAAGCCCCTAGACAGTTCTTATGTATTAGGAAACTCTCTTACGTAATAATTTGCCTTTGTTGTAGCTTTCAAATACAAAGCTCCTTAATTGCGCAAGTCGAAATTTATCATATCGTATTTATTTTCAAAGTAATTATACGCGATGCCCATTTTAAACAGTGACCCCTTAATTTTTTGTTAAATGGGCAACCCGTTCTACTTCTAGTTGACTACGAAAACACGAAGTTATTTCTAATTTGATTGTTGGGTTGTCTTTTCTAAGACATTCAGGGGTCACGATTTAAAATGGTCACCTGTATAATATGAAGACGTTCCGCAAAGTTTATCAAAGTGTCTATTAAAATGACCCCCTTGTGGGGGTTGCCGAGTGGCTTAGAGATCGGTCTAACAGACTTTGGAAGTCGTGTCGCTCAGTAGCGTAGGTTGGAATCCTACCAAGGCCATGGATGTTTGTGCTGTCTAATGACTGACCCCCCTATTTTGTAACTCTTAATCAAAATCGTTAAGTGACATATTTTGACCAATCAGTGCTTAGACACAACGCATTTCTGTTTACTAATTGGTCACTTAACGATTTTCGTAATTTAACGATATCGTTATGGGTAACAGAATAGGAGGATTAAACATACTTCGTAAATGTCTGACATGGCTAAGGGTCGAAAGACAAAAATGCAGCATTGCTGCGCAAACGAACGAAAACACAGACCCCCTTGTGTATGCTTTAGAAACTATTTGTAGCGTTATTGTAACGCCATCTGTTGAAACTTGCCAATAGTCTTCTTTTCATTTATTTCCACGAGGGTGATTGAGGGGTTATTGAAATATCACCGTTCATTGAGCAATGAAGTTTCAATTGCCAGGTCATTTTTGGATGGTCACAAGAGAAGTGACTTGCGCTGTTATGAGACATTCGTTTCAACAGCGCCATCTGTTGAAACATGCCGAAAGTTTCTTTCTTCTTTTGTTTTAATTTATGAATTTACTGAATTCTACTTTAATTTTTTTTAATATTATTGTTACAGGTAGCTATATTTTTTAAAGTTTGTTTGTTCATTTGTTTTTTTTGTTTTCTCACCTTTCCTTCCATTTTTTTAAAATTTATTAATCTGTTGAATTATGCAGTAAAATCGACCTTCTTTTGTTTTTATTGCTTTTTTTAATTTTATTACTTACTTCGTATTTTTTTTTTTTAATTCCGTTATTTCATTTTCTTTGTTTTCTCATCGTTCTTTTTATTTCATCGATTGTCTTTTGTTGTTATTTATTTCTTTCAATATTTTCGTTTCTGTTTTGTCACCGCCCTTTTCAAATCGTTTTAGTATTAATCTACCGAATTGCGCTGTAAAATCGTTCGGCTTTTGTTTCTGTTTTCTTTTACTTACTTTACTTAATAAGAGAGATTTAGCCTGAATCCTAGGGTGGAGGTTCAGCAGAAGTAGGTCGTAAATAATATAATGCTGCTAATACAGTGCCTATTAATACAGTGCCTTCAAAAATAGTTAAGAGTCACATGACCTACATACAAAGCCACGTGAGCAATTATTACATCTTAAGCGTCACGTGGGAAGTTGCAAGACAAGAATTTCTCTCTTTCATTTTTCCTGTGAGCTCATTTGTTTGTTTCCTCGCTTAGCATGCCGCTTTTTTTAAATTAATACTGAGTGTTTCTTTTTCATTCGATTCTTCTAAAGTAATATCTGATCCATGGAAATTTATTGCTCATTATGTAAATGATCTCTTACAATCTATACTTTTTTTTGCTTTCATCTTGCCTACTTTAATATGAAACATGGTTTAAATCTACCGTGTTAGTTGGAACTTTATTTATTGCTATGACATTTTTTTATTTAAATAAGTTCTATACAGATGTCCCCGGTATCATAAAAAATAAATTTTCTAAATAAACATCTATCAAAGAGATACGGTTGTTATAGTTTCGAAAAATTTACTAGATACTAGAAACGAACTGTATATATCGGGTGGACCATTTAACTTGACAATGCGAAATATCTCAAAGAAGCGCCACAGAAAAAAATGGTTTTTTTTAAGTAAAGATGAATTTTAATGGGGAAAGAAAATGGCGTAATTTAAATTTTAGTTTGAAGATGCGCTCAAAGCAATAAACAAAACTTTAGAAATGTATTAATTTACAAAATTCTATTTCTCTAACAACATGAGAAATCAACCAGGAAAAGATGTGGCGATTGAATCGTTCTAACTTAGTGAGTTGCCAATTCAGTCTTAAAACGAATGTCAATTACAATCTCTTGATCTGTCAGAATTGATAAGTGGTAAAAACTATAGCAAAAAGTTATAAAGTTAGTTTGCGTACGCAATAAAATGGTGGTACGTGAACGTGTACTATTTAATCTTTGGGCAATTTCAAGTAACCTAATGGAGCACACAGACGTGGCGATCTGTGGACAATCCGGTTGCCGCAATCTCACCGCTCAGAAATTGCCCGCAAATTGCCAGAATAAACGGGGCCCCAATGAATACTTACAAAAGAAATTGCCTGGCGATCAAAATACCCTCGGCAATCTAAGCGCCACTGCTGTAGCAATCCGATCGCCTGGCGATTAGATTTCGGCAACTAGATTGCCCGAACATTGCCCGTTTGTGTATTCCTTAATGGAACACACAAGCATGGCGATATTCGGGCGATCTGATCGCCGCAATCTGATTTTCCGAAAGTCGCCAAAATAAAGGAGATCCCACTAAGTGCGTATGGAAAAAGTCTGCAACCTCATTGCTGCTGCCCCTTCAGTACCGATATTGAAGCAATCCGATCTCCCGAATAACGCCATGTCTGTGTGCTCCATTAAGGAGTACATAGATCTGGTCGCCGCAATCTAATTTCTCGAAAATCGCCAAAATAAAGGAGACTCCACTAAGTACTTATGAAAAAAATCTGCTATTGCCCATTCTGTAGCGATATTGAAGCAAACCAGTCCCCCGAATATCGCTGCGTTTGTGTACTCCATAATGGAACACACAGACGTGGTACTTTATTCTTAATCCTCGTGCAAAAATAAACTCTTTTGTAACATTCTGAAATGTACACATTGATAAAGAAGCGTCGTTTATTGCATATTTTCGTAAAGCTTCTTAGTTCGGCGCCAAGTTATGTAGTGAGGATCGTGAACGAGAGCCCCATGTTAAGGCGCCAATTTATGTAACCCCCAAATGTACAGTGACAATCAAAACTACCGAGAAATGTTTGAATTCTTAAAAACTTAAAATACCTGTAGGATTTGAAATATGTATAGCAACTCCTTTCGTTTTGAGATGTCTCATGTTGCCTGAGAACTGAAATGATCTCCCTGTCTATCAATTTAAAGCAAAAGTGTACTAGATTTATTGATTTTCTGAATTTTTAATAGTTGTTTGTGTTTGTTATTCTAAAGAATTAACTGCGAATTGTTTGAAACAATACAAAATTCTAAATTAATGTTCAAATCAGGATATACGCTATTAAGTGACAAGCTTCGAAAAATAAACAGATTTATACTAAGACATACTATCAACTAGAATTGAGCTTATGTCCCCTATTTATACATCCAAATAAATATTAAATATTTAGACCGAGACATCGAGGAAAAAATAATCTGTAACATTACACACCTAAATGTTACATTTTATTTAGTACTAAAACGAATTATGTATTTTTAAAGGTGACTCTGAGAAGTGCACCATTAGTCGTCATAATACCTGGACTATGGTAACCTTTAAATTCCACAGAATTTTTTTTTTCAGCAAACCTATTTGCGTATATTTTATTATAAAAATGTGTACGAAATTTAAGACTGTATTTACTTTACTAATTGCATTAAAAGAGGCTATTAGGATATTACCTAGTCCTAATATGAATATTATTTTATTTTATTATACTTAAGTGAGACATGGGAGACAGAATTCCAAATATAAAATATCTTCTGAAGCTTCTTTTTAAATATGTACAGTGGTGGCCATTAAAATCGCTTTGACCTGCAATTGTATCCTTCGAGTGGTAACGATTTACTTGGCCATCAGTGTACATCGCACTATTTCAGTATTAAGAGAATCACGTTTTATTTTGAAGGTGATAATAGTATTTGGATTACTAGTCTCTCATCTTTGTAGTTTTAACAGGAAATTATTTTTCGAAGTTATTTCAAGAAAAACTATTTCTGATGTTAAAACTACAACTGTAAATAATGCAGTCCGCACTTGCATGTAATAACAGTTTAAATAAAATTCTAGATTAGTTTTGAACGTGTGTTATTTACACATTCTTTCTGAAGGTGAAACTTTATGTTTAGGGTAAAAATAATAAATGTTTACTATACAAAATTCTACATGATTTATTTACAAGCACAAATTGTACATACTTATACACGTATCGTTTTTAAAAAGCTAACAGATTATGTATTTTGTATACTTACAATAAATTATATAACACAGATTCATATACTTAATCATTTTAATTACAGTAGACAGCACATTTTCTATTGACAATAAATACATAAATCACATGAATCACAACATTCACACTTTTAAATATGCTTATAAAATTATGGAAGAGAATATTATAGAAATAGGGGATCAGTTTAATTTAATACAATTATTTTCATGATGAAAACAATAAATAAAAATGGATTTATGAATCATGGAAATGATTAAACTACACCCTGTTTTAATTAAATAAAAAGTCTTGAGATAAACCTTAGTTACTAAAAAACACAATCCATGCTTTATTTCACACATTATATAAACTAATTAATATATTTATGTATGATTTGAGCGGCGATAATTGTGATAACACTGGACATTCACTTTGTAAACTATCCAGATTTAATGGAAGTAGTTTATAGTATTTTAACTATAAACATATCAATCAGAGTGGACAAATGAGACAAACTCTCTCTTTCATTTTTTTTTAAATTTATGTGTAGCAAGTAAGTTATATTTTATTAAATCTAAGTACGATTTTTTTTGTTTAGGTCCTATAAAATTAGTTGCAAGAAAAACTGCAAACAGCATAATGTGATTAGACTAAAATGTTTATTAATAATAATAATACTCGACGTATTTTGCCAGTGTTTAGAAGTAAGTAATTTGACTATGACTACTGACTAGGTTTACACATGAATTTTCTATTCCCTTAAAGTTTTGAAAATCAGTACTGTAATGACGACTTTTTTTTAAATACGACTAGTTTATCACAGCATTTTTTTTAATAATGTTTCATGCTACACAAATTGATTTCTTTATTTAAAATGTAAAGGGCGAGATAGCTTTGCAAAATTAAACTTTGCATCATTAAAAAAAGATCCAATTTATTTTAACTTTTACACATCACTAGCCTACCAAAAATATTAAACAAATTTCACACAGATTGGTTTGTTATAATTTATATTTGAAGATCACTCTTTTTTGGTAAGAGGATTCTACATTTGTTATACTTTATTCTCAATCCTCGTGCAAAGAGAAACGACTTTTGTATTAACGATTTTGAAACGTATTCATAAAGAAGCGCCGTCGTAAACGAAAGCCCCACGTTGGGCGCCAATTTATATAGTGTGGGTCGTAAACGAAAGCTCTACGTTGGGCGCCAATTTATGTAGTGAGGTTCGTAGACGAAACCCCCAAATGTATAGTATTGAATCATAAGCAATTTCAAGAAAACTATGATATGTTCAATAGATTTTTAAAGTTTGATTAAAAAAATGAATAGCACTTTTAGAATAATCACATCTTTTTTTTTTTTTTTGAACATAAAAAACAAGGCAAACGCATTTTAAACCTAATCTAATATTTCTTAGAACTTTATCTCTTTATCCGTTTGTCCTATTTTTAGTAATAATTTTCCTAATTACACTTAAATGAGATATTTTCTAGGCTGAAATGTTGGTTAATTACTAGAAATATTTCTGTCGCCCTCTCTCATCATCTCAGATCTTCGCAACTGCTTCTGCGCTTCCTGTTGTTGTTTAATAAAGGTGCTAAGTCGTTCCAACAGGAACTGTTTATCGTGACCTTCCAAAACTAATTGTTCTTTGAGGACACGAACCATGTGCCTGTTGGCTGAATTCACGGCAGTGTAATAATAAATAAGAAGGATAAGTATCACGAAGACGGGCACCGCGAAGAAAGCGGTCGTTAAAAAATTTGTTACGTTTTGTATCCATATGGGAGTAGACAAGAATGAGTCTCCTACGATGGTCCAAACGGTGCTGACACATCGAAAAGGGCCACACGACCTCGAAGGATGAACCTCAGCGATGGAATACACGATTGGAATGAAGGCTGTAATAAACGACACCAGCAGAACCATCATAAACATGGATTTGCATCGAGAAGCTCGGTAGACAACCGTGCTTGGCTTCGAGTTAACTAAGCAAGCAAATTTTTTAACGTAGAACATAATGAAGTAAATAAAAACAAATATCAATGGCAGCATGGGGGCATAAAACGATCCTAACCAACACAATGTTTGCATATATACAATATCTAAGACGTGACGGGGTAAATCAAAGGTTTGCTCACCGATTAACTTAGCGAAATTGCTATTGCTGTGTTTATCAATGAGAGATCGTGGGAAATTTACGAAAAAAGTTATAAATATCTGCGTTGCAAAATTCAAGAGCGTCAGTTTATAAATTTGTTGCCCCACAAACGTCTCCCAGCATAATGGGGTGTTGCAACGGCTGCTAACGCATTCGTCACCTTCCTCTAACTCACAAGAAATAATAGTGTATAAAGTAGCGTATAAAACTATTAATGAGGATAGCCTTAAAAAGACGGTCCTTGCGAGTGTTATTTTCACAATAAAAATTGGGCTATAACGTTCGAATGTGACTAAAAACATGAATATAAAAGGGATGATTATATTTAAACAAACTATAGCAAAAGAAGGAAGAAATTCAATGGCCAAATTTAACACCTCGTCATTTTCCTCCGAAATTAAATCTGGCGAATAAAGGAATACAACGTAAATAGCGGCACCACATGCCGTTAATATTACGAGCACCAAAAGATTAATAAAAATACGCGTGAAAACTAATTTAACTCTCTCTCTTCTAGTCCTACTTTTTCTCTCCTCCTCCAATTTTTCATTTTCCAAAGAGGCTTTAATTTCGTTAAAAATTGCGTTGCTTTTCATAGCTGCCGACTTCTCGTTATGTATACAGAAATCCCACCCTCCGAAAATTAAATTACAATACTGATAAAACTGGCCTTCTCCTTCGACCAAATGAGTTTTGAATCCTTTGGCAGCCGCTTTTATAATAGCAAACAAAGAGATGAAGAAAATTACAGCGATAGTGGAAACGTATGCTAAAGGTAAGGAGTAATAAAGAGGTGATTCACCCGCGTAATACCTAAAAATGTTATTACTGTAAATTCCATAAAACAACAGAGTTCGTTCCATTTGCCCGGTTCCCTGCACGAGATCAATAAATAAAAAACTCTTGTCCGCACCTTGCTCAAAATAAACATCCGCACAATTATCAAATGAGACATTAAAAAATTCACCGTCTGAGAAATTCGCGAAGCAAGCCTGCCTGGGCTCATCATTAAATAAAATCGTTGGCAGAATTATAATTAGAAATATGAAAACAAAAGTTAAGATATTCATGATTATTAACCACTTTATAAAAAGAAAGTATGCGACAACACCTGTCCCGAAGTTGCCTTCTATCCTCTTCAAGTCTTTCTTCCATAGTTCCAGCTTGGATAGGGTTGCGTGAATTGTTTGATCGAAGCGTTGCCACATTACTTTCCGCTTCCATTTGAACTGCTCGTAACCTTGAAGACGTAAATTCGGTGCACTCTGAAATTTAAAACCGATTTACAATTTTTTGTTCACTATTTCTTCGTATTGGGCAATTTACTTACTAGGGTAGTTACTAGGTAGTAAAGGAACAAATAAAGCAAGGACCCAGTGAGTGAACAGGCCAATCATTACATTGGATTCACTTAGCTTTCCTTGTTTATGACAAAAAATATAGATACATGTCTCTCTGTGTTCAATCACTGGGTTGTGTTCACTTACTGGTGCACGTACCTTAGCTTAAATAATGTTTCATGCTACACAATTTGATTTTTTATTTCAAATGTAAAGGCCAAGGTATTTTTGCAAAATTAAATTGTGCATTAAAAAAAGATCCAATTTATTTTAATTTTACACACCACCAATCTACAAAAAGTCATCAGCCCCACGTTGGGCGCCAATTTATGTAGTGAAGGTCGTGTACAAGAGCCCCAAACGTACAGTATTTTGAATGATAGGAAATTTCAAGAAAACTATGACCTATTCATTAGATTTTTACAATTTTTTGTTGATTATTTCTTGAGGAAAAACTGAAAGAAACTTATTAATTCTAATGTAAATAAAAATCTGTAGAAATTCAAATTGAAACGAATTATTCAATATTTCTTCCTTTGGTCAATTTTCTTTATAGTTTAAATAACTATCATTATTTTCTACATAACGTTAATTTAATATTCTTCATGTTTTTTTTTTCATAATTAAATAATCAGTAATTGTTTACTATTATTAAGACTCCAAAACCTAAAGCTCCAAAGTGCAATGATAAAGTAAAAATAATGTCAAAAGCTTATTACAGTAGAAGGATTATATTTAATTACAAAAATATCCACAGAAATTCAAGATACATTGTAAATTTTCTTGTGAAAATATGTCATAAAGTTTCTAACATTGTTTTAAAGTGCAGAAGATTTATCTAAAACAATACTATCTTGAATATAATTTTTAAAAAAATTATCAGATGTCCTAGAATCAAAGAAATTACTCAATAGCAACTTATCAATTTAGATGTAGCATTGCAACAAATGTGGCTATTACTAGAGACGAGATTTTTAGGTGAAAACAACTTTTCATTATAAATTAGCTTTTTCTAGGTTTTTGATATTAACATTATAATTATACAGAAACAAATCTTTCTTTGTTTTGTATAATATTTGCACGATAATATCAAAAACATTGGAAAAAATATTTTATAATAAAACGTTTTCCCCTAAAAATCTCGTCTCTAGCTATTACAACAAGTTCCTACTACCTTTCGCTTTAACTACACCTATTTACTTGATCTAAACAAATAATATGCGTACAGGGTGGGCCAAATTTGAGGCTTTTAATAGGAAACACTTATTTCTAGAGGATTTAGATAAGAAATGACCTAAGTTGCTTGGAACTCGATTTTTATTAAAAAATTAATTGCGAAGACCACATTTTGATATCTTGTACCGTTTCTCCAAATTCTGCAATTTCTAAAAACTGTCGTAGCTTTTTTGTTTCTGAAAATTTCTGATTTCTGTAAAAACTTTCTCAAGGCACTTTTTGGCATAGAATTAATTGCTTTTAATTACAATTTGACGAACGTATTAAATGAATGTGCGAAGAGAATGCAATTGTGTTGTTGCATCAAAACTGCACGCTTGATAAATGAACGTCGCATATATCATAATTGCATCAATAGAGATGCACGGTGTGCGGGAGCCTTTAGATGTACATCATCTGATACAAAAATAAAATCTGAATACGAAGACATGACACACTTATTCTTTTGTTTTAAACCAAAATGTTACATTACTAAGAAATATTTTCATAAAATAAATACGCATTATAATCACAAATAATAGTACTACACAGGTGGCTCATTAAATGCTTTAAATTTGATGCCCCAATTTGGGAACATGCTGAGTGTTAGTATGGAGACAGCTCACCAAATATGTGGTGGCGCTACTGTTACAACAGCAGAGCGGACAACCGAAACCTGTAAATGTAAGTAATATTTAAACAAATTCTATAACTAAGTGGTGTGATGCAAAGTTTAAAAGGAGAATTAACAGCATATTATAACCGTACGTTATTATCGTGTCCTGGCCCCCCTCTATAATTATTTCTCTGTTACTTAAAAGAGACATCTGGCGGTAAATGAGCCAATTAAGCTTCAGGATTAGCGAATGGTTTGTGGCAAATGTTCAATTTTAGAATTTGTGCATGCAAGAGCCATGTTTTGAGTATTTAAGAAACTATTTTTAGAGCTCTACCTGGAGAAATATACAACCTTGGCCAAAAATATTAGGCACCCTTAATTTTCTAATTTATCTCCGAAAATATTACTCAGAAAGGCACAGATGATAGTTCGCAATTGTGGTTCCGTGAATAGGTAGTCAGTCTTGTATAAGCGCTTGTAGTAAGAACGATCTTTCCAGTACAATGTTTATTTCATTATAATTTTGAATATCGTCATTTTTACTGTAAAAAATGCCTAAAAAGAACGAACTTAGTGAGCATTTACGTTTACGAATTCAGTTCTTGCACGAACAAGGCCACATACAGACAGAAATAGCCAAAAGTTCGCGTTGTGCGGTGCAATCTGCCTTGAAACGTTACGCGGATACTGGATCACATGCGAACCGAACAAGAACAGGTAGAAAACGGATAACTTCGGACCGTAAGGATCGAAATTTAATTCGAGAGTCACTTAAAAATCGAGGGAAAACTTCCTCCGAGTTCGCTGCCAGTTTATCCGAGGAATTCGGGAGACCGATCAGTGCCAGAACGACCAGAAGAAGACTTAATGAAGCTGGCTTGAAAGGCTGTAAAGCAAGAAAGAAGCCTTGGGTTTCAGAAAAAAATAAAAAGTCTCGTTTGAAATGGGCTATAAAATATCAACACTTTACAGAGAAGGATTGAGCAAATGTTGTGTGGCCAACGAATCAAATTTTGATGTAATATTTACTTTATATCACTTGTAATTTTGAATTCGTTTGCATCTTCTACGCTTCGCCAGTAAAAAGTTATACGGCGTTTTTAAAATCTACGTTTTTTTAATTAATTGTAAGGTATTTGGAACTCTTGGTGTAGCTTACGTGAGGCGGAGAATCGGTGAAGAATACCTTTCGGAATGCGGGTACCAACAGTAAAACACGGGGGAGACAGTGTAATGATCTGGGGTTGTATGACAGCTGACAGTGTAGGCGAAATGTTTGTTTGTGAAGGTCGAATGAACTCCCACACTTACATACACGTATTGGAAACGAGATTGCGGCAATCATTTTCCAAGATGTTTTGTGATACAAATATGGAAGAAATGCTGTAACAAGAAGATAATGCAGCCTGCCACAAATCTGCAGTTACCATGATGTGGTTTCAAGAAAACAATATTAACCTCCTGGATTGGCCTGCACAAACCCCAGTCATAAATTCCATAAAACATTTGTGGGAGATTCTAAAACGTAACGTTAGAAAGCTAGAGGTAGCCCAACAAAATAATAATTACTTTAATAAATTGTTATTATTTTGTACCTAGGAAATTTTATTTCACCCCACTCCAACAGATTTTCATGATATAGGAGTTAATGTAAGGTGCCTAATACTTTTGGCCAAGGCTGTACAGTGTTTGTAATAATCCAGATTAGCGTGGGAGTAGCTCTGAGCTGTTCTGGAGGAACTTAGAAGCTATTCCAGTGTAGCTTAAAGCTACTCCGATGCTAACCTGGAAAACGCCTA
This sequence comes from Serrognathus titanus, assembly GCA_039766575.1. Taxonomy (NCBI): domain Eukaryota; kingdom Metazoa; phylum Arthropoda; class Insecta; order Coleoptera; family Lucanidae; genus Serrognathus; species Serrognathus titanus. The sequence goes on from CM077911.1 coordinate 8,268,821, forward strand.
AAATTAGAACTGCTGCTCTGTACTATATTTTAACTAACTAAATAGTGAAGTGGAGTTACTGTAGTCTTACAATAGTTCTGTTCAGTTCTGTTCTGTGTAATGGTATTTTCACTTTTCACTGACCGGACTAAAATTTAATTTAAAAAGTATTTAAAATTTTTTGTTGCTAGTTGGTTTTGATTGCAGTGCATTCTTCGAGCATCCTCTGTACAGCTATGTCGGCCCTATTTGGGGTTTCGTCAGTAGAGCGTAGCTCTAAAATTCCACTACAAACCAAACTCGAGCTACGCTTTTGCCCCACTCCAACAGATTTTCATGATATAGGAGTTAATGTAAGGTGCTTAATACTTTTGCCCAAGGCTGTATTATCTGTACTATAATTTAATAAGATTTATTGATTTTATAATAATTTTATTTCTCGATGTTTGTAAACATCCACCTATTACATTAAATTTTTTTTCTCCAAATATTTCTTAGTAATATTTTGTTTTAAAACAAAAGCATAAGTGCATTCAGATTTTATTTTTGTCTCCTGGAGCGACACTTTTTCATGCTGAATTCATTGCTCCAAATTATTTTTTTCTAAAGTGTTCAATATTTGAGATATAAGCAAGAACTTTAATTTTTTATATGGAACAACCTATATGTTTTTAAGTTTTTGAAAAGAGCTTAAAATTCTATTCATGTAAATATAAAACATTTGATATTTTATTCAAACAGTTTTGAGATATAAAGCTTCAAAATCTTAATTAAAAATTTAATTGTTTTTACACCATTGATATTTTTAAGTTTTTTCAGAAACTGTTTGAATAAAATTAGGAGTTTTATATTTTTATGAATTGAATTTAATGTTCTGTTCAAAAATGTAAAAATATATAGGGTGTTTCATTGTACACTTCACAAATAAAAATAATTATGGAGCAAACAACAAACAACAAAAAATAAAATAATAATTTAATTCAATAAACCTTTTATCAATTGATTATTTTAATTAGGTCAATCCTGCCTTGTTATTAAGAAAACTAATCAGAAATTTTTATTAAAAAAATAAATAAATAAATAAATATTACACACAATATTGTATAATATGGAATAATTCTTGCATTTTTCCTTCAAATAATTAAGTCTAAAAGTTAGCAATTTTCATAAAATAATAAATAAATAAATACAAAGGTGAAGATTAATCTAAACTTAATCGTCGATATAAATTATAACAAAAAATAAATACCCTTGAATTTTTCCAAATTCATTTAGGAATGAATCATTGCATTAGCCTATCTTATCTTGTCTTAATCAGGGAATATGTTTATAAAAAATACTGTTTTAATGCAATCATGCCATGTAAACAAAAAACTTACAATTCTATAGTAATTCGAGAACTTACCTGCATTTTTGCTTTAATTTCTTTCTTCTGACTCATAGGAACTGGCAACTCTTTAATTTGCATAATTTTTTCCCACGTCGCTTCTTCATTTGAGATTGGTTCAGACAGATCAGGCAGCATTGAAACTTGGACATCTGCATAAGTCGATGGCCTCCTCGTTGAATCTCTGTAAGATCTCGAAGACGTCTGCCTCCTAAAGGTTCTGGTATCCGTTCCTCTCATTCTTATTGTGGCAGCTAAATAACTTACTGTAGTTAGAAACTGTGTCGATTTAGTGTTTTACGTATTTTACCTGCCCTGTTCTGTTTACTCGGTAGTAAAGTTGCCAAATGCTTAGGGTCTCTGTGCAACAGAACATCGTGCAGCTCGGCGTCGTTGGAAGGGTAACTTTCTTGATAAAATTCTGCACCGGCTTCCTCCCAACCTTGCAGTCGGTTGGCCTTCTTACGGTTTGCAGCCCCGGCCATTTTATTTAGAACCGAGACCTCCAGTTATATAAAACTCGAAAGCCCGAAACGTACAACTGAAATTAAATTTTCACTCACTATGGTGTCGACTGAGTAGGACATGGGGATTAAGTACTTCTGATAAAACAATGACTTTATCATGACTTATCTCTTACACTATATCATATTTGGCACGCGATTAATAACTACGGTTCTTCAAACTATATCATTTTAATTCATAGACAAGATATTAAAAAACAAGATGATTTCCTGTGACAATTGTGACGTATAGTTTGTTATTCAGTGTTGCCACTTTAGAATCAGCGTCACCGATAGATGGCGATTATGGCGTGAACGTTACTGTTCTACCTTTGATTATATACATATTTATGATTAATGATTACTAACGTGGATATGCATCTGATGTTTCAAAAACTTAGTCAATAGTCGAAATAAAGTGCGTTCAATTAAAACCGTTATCAAGTAGGCTTATGTCAAATGCAAATTTTGCAAAGTCACGTTATAACTATACGATTATTATAAACATAATCTTTTTATATCCATTTAATTACGATTTTCTACAAAATGGATAATAAAACACAATTAATCAAATAAAACATTTCTTTTATTACAAATACCTCGAAGATGTAAACAAAATCTTTGACAATTGAGGCTGTTGGTAGCACGCAGTTATTCAAGGTTTCAACATACGTACTAAGCTACGACATGCCGTCATAAAATAAAAGCAAGTTCAGAGCCTTCTTGATAACGGATTTTTTTGAACGCACGTTATATAATGTGTGAGTGAAAGCGAAAGTACCGTTTCCGTGTACCGTCACAGTCAGAGTAAGACGTGTTGACGTAAAAGCACAGCATATCCTTAGTAGGATACACTGTGGTAAAAGTTTTTGCGTGAGTTTTCCGAAAATGTGAATGAATGAATTTAACCTGAAATTGAAAGAGATAGAAGAGAGTGGGATACAAAGTTGGCACAGTAACCTATACCACGGATAATAGATCTCCCCAGATAGCCAACGAGATAGGAACGCTCTAGAAATAGTTTGCTAAATGCTCGATAGATGTCACTTACCTGCACAAATCGGAAAACTGAACATTTGTCACAAACCATTTGCTAATTGCAAAACTTAGTTAGCTTACTTACCGCTAGATGTCTCTTTTAAGCAACAGAGAAATAAGTTCAAAGTGGGACCAGGACACGATAATGTGATTTTCGGTTATAATATGTTGTTAATTCTTTTTTTAAACTTTGCATCACACCACTTAGCGATGGAATTTGTACAAATTTTACTTATATTTACAGGTTTGAGTTTTTCACTATGCTATTGTAACAGTAGCGCCACCACATATTTGGTGAGCTGTCTCCAAACTAACACCGAGTTTGTTTCCAAATTACATTTAAAACATTTAGCTCTAGCTCTATTATCTGTGCCTATACTTTAAGTTTAATTACGCCATCTATGCAGAAGTACAAGAAAATTTAATAGTTTTATCTTTACTTCCGTTTAAATTTGAATTTGCCGCGCAGTTTTTAGTGTATTTCACTTTACTTTAAGTTTAAGTAAACTTTAAGTTTAATTACGCCATCTATGCAGAAGTACAAGAAAATTTAATAGTTTTATTTTTACTTCCGTTTGAATTTGAATTTGCCGCGCAGTTTTTGTGTATTTCACTTTTTGTGTGGGCAGACTGAAAAGAAATTTGGAGCACAACAGCCAGCGATTCGTAAAACCAAACAAAATAGGGGACCTCTAGTGGTCAATCATCAAAAGAGTGAAACAACATTTCACGAAATTTGTAAAATCTTGAAGTACAAGAGTCTCACAAACTTTAAAAAGAAAAAAGAAAACAACTGATCTGAACTGGGTAAAGCATACATGTATGTAACACATAGGTTATGCAATGTTGTTTCAGTTTTTTATCGGCCGTTTTGCAATTAATAATGACCTCTCGCGTTGACAATTCAGGGCCAGTTTTATAATCGAATTTAAAAAGGATACTTTAAAATTAGAATCACGTTTAGGTGTGCAAACAAATCTGTTTTGAAGACACATTACTGAAATGCTGGTACCCAGTTGTACCAACTTTTTAAGTGGAGCTCAAATTTAAGTTGTATTTAGAAAATGACATCTACGTGTGGTCAATATAATGTCAAACAATAATGTCACTTAAGTTAAAGTTCTGTTTCAAATATTGGTGCAACCGGGCATGAATCCTGTTGGATATAAGTGTTTAAAACATTTCAAAAATAAACGTTTATTGCTAACTAGTGGCTTCCTGGATTTTGTATTTCGCTAATCTTTTTCAAGCCAACGGCCAATGTTGCCAACTTAAGTGAGGGAGCTTTTACAATCGAGAGGGAGAAAGGGATTTTTCTTTTAATATACGTAATAAAATTTTTACGTTAGTGTAAATATAATCCATTCTTTGACTTTAGCTATTCTGAAACTTCGACGACTTTCATGCAAAATTAACTTGTTTTTCTGCAATAATACAGATTTTTTAAATGACGTTAGAGATTTATTCAAAATCGAAATTTTTTTTAAATGTGCACATTTCTTCAATAATTCACGGATAATAATTTAAACAGTAAACCTTGCATATCCCCACGTTTAACTGCTCCATCTCTATAGAATTTATCAAATTAAAAATTTTAACCACTAAATTTGCAAAATCTAAAATTCGACAATTAATTGAAGAATTTATAAATGGTAGAGAGGTTGAGATAGGGACGATCTCATTCAGATGTGTAATCAAATGTGTTTTCATATTTGTTTTTACATCAGAAAGTAACTTTAAATTTAAATCTCGTTTAAATTCCATTATGAAACTGGCCCTTAACCAATGAAAATACCGAGTGATTTTTAAATTTTTTTAACATCTCTTGCCATGGAATTTGGACGACATGTCTTAGCTTTACTTTGAATTGCATCACCTAAGCTAAGACATGATAAGAAATTTAAAAAATCATTCGCTATAATTACAGAATTTTATTTATTTATTAAATTGCCATAATATTAATTATTATTGATTTGAAGGTTTAGTTTGTATCAATTTTAAAGTTGATGTTTCATTGTGTATTAACAGCTTTTTCAGGATAAACAATATTTTATTGTTAGTAATAATTTCGCTGTTGATTGATGGGTACTTCAGGATTATTTATTATTATTATTATTAATTACTGTGAAGAAGTCGTCAACCCATAACGAAACGTCGACTTTTTTTAATTTGATTTTCCAAACTCTCCCATCAATGATTTATTTTGGACACAATTTCGTAATTTGTATTTTTACTCAGTGAGTAATTTAAATAAAGAAATAATTCAATGACATTTTTTCATTCATTCAGCACAAACAAAATTCAAATTCCACTAAACTCCTATGGATATATTTTTTTTAATTGGAAGCACGTATCAATATGACTTCATTAAAATAACTTCGTTCCCGTTCCTAACAGTACCTTTTCTTATTAAACCATATTAAACGGACAACCGTTAAATATTTTTCCGTATCAAGAACAATAGACTTTGTAATGTAATACGTAAATATGTATACATGATCTAAATCGCTGATATTTTATATGTCATCTCAGGCGTTACACATTATAAGAAAATATCTGTCTTTAAGTAAGAATCAACATAAAATAAAAAAAAAAACTATTAAATTATTTTCTAATAAATAAAATAATTGATATTTGTAATGGGTTTTCAAATAAAAAATATTCTTTTTCTAGCGCGCCATGGAAAATTTGATGTGAAGAACGTATGTCCATTCTTGTAGCATAACGTAACCTTAAAATTTAACCGAGAATTATTTCTGCTCTAATGCGAAAACCATTTCGCAAGTGAAATAATAAAATTTAAATAATAATAAAAACAAAAGGCAATCGATTTTAGAGCCCAATTCAGTAAATTAATAAATTAAGAACGAAAAAGAATTGTTTGGTAGGAAAGATGACAAAAGACGATCAATTTGACAGCACACTTGTGTACAATCATAAATTTAGAAGAGAAATAAGAGTGACAAAATAAATATATTATTTGCTTTCCACATCATATCAGAAGATTATAAAAAAAAATCAATAGAGGGCGCTGTTTAATATCTCACCCAAATACAATTCATTTCGTACTTTATCGACGACAAGCGACGTTTTCTTATTGGTCTTCCGCAACGCATGAAAACAAAAGACAATCGATTTTACGACACAATTTAACAGATTAATAATTTTAAAAGGACGATGAGAAAGCAAAAGAAATGGTGGAAATCTTAAAGCATACGAGATATTAAATTTTAAATATGTAATAATTAAAAATAAAAGACAATCGTTTTTACATCACAATTAGATTAATAACTTGAAAAAAAAAATTGTTTGGAAGGAAAGCTTATGAAAACAAAGAAAACAAATAAGCGGAATTTAAAAAAAATAAGAGAATAATACATATTTATAAAAATAGAAACAAAAGACAATCGATTTAGAGTACAATTTGAAACAAACAGTGACCAATAGATGCAATAGATGACGCTGTGCGACATCTCACACAAATACAATTCATTTCGTCCTTTATTGATGACAACTGACACTTTTTCATTGTTTTTCATTACGGAAAGTAGTTAATGAACCACCTCCGCAAAAACAAAAGAAAAAGAAACGTTCGATATGTTTTAACAAATTGCGTTGTTGAATGTCTTACAACAACGCAAGTCATGTTTTTGTAACCATCCAGAAATGACTGTTAGTTCAAATTTTGATAAATAGATGGTGGTTCTTCAACATAAGTGAGTTTCCTTCTGCATAAAAGAGAAACTTTGAACTGTCTAAGAGTTTTTAGCTTCCTGCTTCTTTTGCGAACTAAAATTTGAAAACCCCTTTTTTAAAAAGAAAATCCCTTAAAAAGGGATTTAGCCATTAAGTTGGCAATATTGGATGGTAGTCATTAAGAGAATGCGCTCATTTAAGTTGTACACTTGACGGAGTTGTCAAAACCGATCATTATTTCGGTGGGCAACTGTTTTTGACGGTTTGGTCATTTTTGTGACCTCCGACTGCGATAGGCAATTATTTATTATTCTTTCATACTATTTACATTAAATAATTTAAAATTTTTTAAGCGTCTAGATCATAGTCTTTGTCTTTCATTATCATTGGAAGTTTAATTTATCGATTGTGTTTTGTTTTTATCTCTTTCTTTGTAATTGTAAATCTTTCTTTTTCTTCACATTTTCCGTTGTTTTTCTTCAGAAATGTTGTAATTTTACCGTTACATTTGTCTTCCGTTTATTTTGTTTATTTATTTATTTTGTTTATTAAAACGCCTTTGTTTCTTTTTCGTTTTCTTTTTCTTATTATTGATAATTCTCTGCCATGTTTCACTCTCTCAATTTTATTTTGAAATTGCCGATCGTCTCTTGTTTTCTCTATTCTTCATTGGAAGTTCAATATAACGATTGTCTTTTGTTTTTATCTCTCTCTTTGTAATTGTGAATCTTCCTTTTTCTTCCGTTTATTTTATTTATTTATTTTTTATTCAAACGCTTTTGTTTCCTTTTCTTTTTTTTATTATTGATAATTCTTTGTCATGTTTCGCTTATTTCTCTCTCAATTTTATTTTGAAATTGCCGATCGGCTTTTGTTTTCTCTATTTTTCATTGAAAATTCAATATATCGATTGACTTTTGTTTTTATCTCTCTTTTTGTAATTGTAAATCTTTCTTTTTCTTCACATTTCTTTTTGTTTTTCTCCAGAAATGTTGTTAAATTTATCTTCCGTTTATTTATTTATTTTTTTTATTAAAACTCTTTTGTTTCCTTTTCGTTCTTCTTTTCTTATCATTGATAATTCTCTGCCATGTTTCGCTTATATCTCTTTCTATTTTATTTTGAAATCGCCGATCGTCTTTTGTTTTTTCTATCCTTCATTAGAAGTTCAATATACCGATTATCTTTTGTTTTATCTCTCTCTTTGTAATTGCAAATCTTCCTTTAGCTTCACATTTCTTTTTGTTTTTTCTTGCGTTTATTTTATTATTATTTTTTTTTATTAAAACGCTTTTGTTTCCTTTTGGTACTTTTTTTCTTATCATTCATAATTCTTTGCCATGTTTCGCTTATTTCTCTCTCAATTTTATTTTGAAATTGTCGATCGTCTTTTGTTTTCTCTATTCTTCATTGAAAATTCAATATACCGATTGTCTTTTATTTTTGTCTCTCTCTTTGTAATAGTAAATCTCTCTTTTTCTTCACATTTCTTTTTGTTTTTCTCCAGAAATGTTGTTAATTTTGTCTTCCATTTATTTTATTATTTTTTTTTTATTAAAACGCCTTTGTTTTGTTTCCTTTCATTCTTTTTTTCTTATTTTTCATAATTTTCTGCCATGTTTCGCTTATTTCTTTCTCGATTTTATTTGAAATTGCCGATCACCTTTTGTTTTCTCTTTTCTTCATTGGAAGTTCAATGTACTGATTGCCTTTGGTTTTTATCTCTTTCTCTGTAATTGCAATCTTTCTTTTTTCTTCACTGATGATAATAAATTATATTAGTGTTCCTCTTCTTTTTATTTTTTTTATTAAAACGTTTTTGGTTTTTTTTACCGGATTTATTTTCCTTTGCACACTCTCGCTTGCTTTTTCTTCGAAAAGTATTGTGCTTTTTTAATTTAAAATGAAAACAAAGAAAGTAATTCAAAATTTATCACAGATTGTAAAGATTTTCACTTATTTTATTTATTTATTTTGAATGATTACGCAATACATAAAAAGGAAATTATTCCCCAGGGAAGTTTATATTTAAACAACCAGCCTTTGTTTATTAGATATCAAAATCATTTGGAAAAAAGTAACACTGGGCTGTTTATAATAAAAACTTTCGAGTTTTCCCCCATAAATCTTATTTTAATAATAAAAATTGTTTGAATCGTTTATTACTGAAATAGTACTAGTTTTTTCCTGGGTTTATGAGTGATTTGGTTTTTCCTTTATGTCAGTTGGTTTTTTTGCAAATTACTCTTGCATTAGTTCAATCGTCTTAATTAAAGCAATTCAAATTACTAACAGGAGGTCTATCTAATCAGAAAGAAATCAGTGTTATCTCCGCATTTACAAGTGCATTTCTAAGTAATATTTGTGGACTTTTTATTATGCTCTCAATTAACAGTTTGAGCATCCCTGAAAATACAGCTACATTACGATTCATGCGCGTTAGTAGTCACCTTGTCAATGACGTCACAGATCGAAGAAGTTAGTAATGACATGCCTTCAGAACAAACTCCACTATGAGTCACGAACTGTTTTGTAAGCGTAGGTCTTAGCGGAGTTCAATGTATGTGTGCGGGGTAACAGCCATCTTGTAAAACCTAAAAGTATGCTTTTTTGAGGTGTGTATATAGTTTTAGAAGATTTTAAAGTGGCTGGGGAGATTTTATGGGTGAGTTTTGCCATCTGGCTTGTGTTAAACATTGCGGCGAATTGTTATCAATTGCGAGCGTGCTTTATTTTAGTGAAATTTTGTTAAAAAACCTACTTTTGAGGCTCACCGCTTTCACCGAACGTTTTGCTTTAGTTTCGCGAAAAAATGACAAGCCACCGACTGAAATTACGCACATTTTTCGACTGGGAACGCGAACTTTAGGGAGTACAGTGATATCGATAGTGCCTGGTTGGAATTAACCGATCACTCGCGATAAAATGGTTCATTATAGTTTGTGTTTATAGAGATCATTTTCGTTCGTTTTACTATTCAGCCTAACAAGGTAGACCTTTGACTTACATATTGCATTTCTACTTAGTTATTTATCGCGTTTTAAGGGGTAGTAACTTTCTGATATTTGCACACACCCACGGTTACATTTAAAAAGTTTACGACCCTGCGTTCCCAATCTGTGAAACGGAATCTTTTTGTTTTCGGGTGTCCTACGGACAGACATGTCGTGAATTAAGAACCTTAATTGGGGTGAGTAATTTCTTGTTTCTGTTACCTGTACTTGATCGTACAAATAATAAATGTCATCTGTTTTAATTAAGTGCGGCCGGGTGCGTTGCACTTTCGTGTTAGATGTATGCATATCGTGTGTTTTTTAGTTCCTGATGGGACATATTGCTCTTTTGCTGCTGCAATAATTGCAGTATACGGTAACTCGACGTTGTAATGTGACAAGTGGAACCTCTAGTGTCACAAAGACTGAATCACACTGCACCGAGTGATTCAGAGTTCGTGTTCGCACATGGAGACCTCGAAAATTACACCGGCTTGCGGTATTCGCGAACAAATGTTTGATATTTCCTCGGAAAATACAAAATTATTTAAATAAATCTACAATCCATTTACGTAGAACTCGTGCAGAGATGAAATCATTACTGTTTTTGTTTGAAAAACATTTGTTTTAATAGTTCTAGTAAATAGTACGAAAGTCAATTTGATTGAATGAAAATTTAGCTGAAAATAACAATTTCATTATAATTTGTAATAGTAGGCAACTTATTTTGCTATCGTTTGACAGGTGTGAAACGATAGGATGAAAAAATATCGACAGTCAAAAACAAAAAAGGTAGATAAAACAGTTTCCTGTAATTGTTCTTTCTCAAAATGGCATTGTTTAAATACGACTTCATAGGTGACTTCCAGGCTTTGACAAATTTGACAAGCTTAAAGCGTTTGTGAAACCATTTAAAATGCCTTCTATAAATGAAGAAACGAGAAAGAACAATTACAGAAAACTATTTTTATTTACTATTTTTTGTTTTCGTATCTACTACTCTTAAAATCAAATCTGGCGTCGAAGTTGGCCATGAAAATTTAATTGTGAACCACCGGCATTATGACAGTTGTCAATTTGACACTTGAACTTACCATTCCTAACCTTGCTTTCGAGGTTTCGAATCAACAGTACAATAAGACGACACAAGAATGTGATTTTTTTGTAATAAACGAAAAAAGGGACTAAAAATGAGATCTATTGTAACAAACGAAAAAAGATAATAAGATTTACAACAAATATTCAAAATTGTGGTATGTTCACATTAAGCACCTTGTCACGGCCAACTTCAAGCATAACCGTTTGAGTTGGCAATACAATTAAGAGCATTTTTTATTCGGCTATGTGCAACACTGCAACCGGATTTTAGTTGATTTATTTTGACGTATATGAATAAAAATTAGCGTTTTAATTTGAATTTGAAACGTCAAATGACGCTTGTAAAGTGACGGACGTCAGTGTCAAGCCGTCAACAACCGGAAGTTATGCCATTTGTACCATTTAAAAATAAAATTCAGCACTGCCAACTCAAACAGTGATTCTTGACCGCCTTGTACATTTTCATAAAAGTTAAAAATAATTGATTTTTTAAATAATTTCTTACTTTTATAAACCGTTCTTTTAAATTGCCTTTTGTTTGATCAAACGGTGTGTTATTGCTAAACCAGACAGGAACACAGAAAAAGTTTGTAATGAAACTACCGTACCGTTGCCAACCATTTTGAAAAGTTACTAGATAACACCAAAAGATTCGTAATTAATTATAATTGATTCGACAGTAACGTCAATTTAAAAATTGACGATATTGATAGTAAAGCATAAATTCACCGCATCTTCTTCTTAAAAGGAGTGAAATTGCCCAAAACAACAGCTGTCAACGACGAGGGCAGTGTTACCAACACGTTCAAAGTGAATTTTCCACCAGGTTCACAAAAATGTTCCTTTTTTCTCCAACCCTGATTTGAAAAATTCCCTTATTTATCTCTCACTATTTAAAATAAGGTATTTATAAATAAATGTGTTTTATTCGTAAAAAAGTAACAAAATAAAAGTTATTTCATAACAATCTCAAGAAAAATAGTATTAAACGTGGAATCTATGCAGTCAATGTAAAATATATGAAAGTAAATAATATACATTGGCATTCATAAAATTCGTAACAAATAGAAAAAAACATATAGAATTGATGCAATCAGACAAAGTCCAGTGTCCAATAACATTATTTTATAAAATCTATGTATGTAAAATGCAAAATGTATTTTTTTTAATTTTTCTCCCCATTTTCGAATTTTTTTTGTACAAAATAGGAAATTTTCCACGAGTTGGCAACACTGATTGGCAACTAAGCCCACACCCATTGTTGCTAACGCGCAAATCTCTCAAGAGTTGTCAAAAAATCCCTTTTCAACACAGAAAATCCCTCAATTTGTTACTACATATAAAGTGGTCAAGAAGAATTGTGAGTTGGCAATAGAATTAAGAACTTTTTTTTTATTTGGTTATCTGTAACAATACAATTGAATATATGTTTTATTGGTTTCTTTGACGTAACATCAACTGCGACAAAATTGTAGGTTATGTGAATAAAAATTACTGTTTTAATTGGAATTTGGAATGTCAAATGACGCTTATATTGTGACGGCTAACAGTGTCAAGCTGTCAACAACCCAATTCAAACAGTGTTACTTGACTACTTTGTAGACTCGAGAATAAATTAAAAGAAAAACGTAAAAGATTTATTAAATATAAAGTGCGTTCAATAAAAACCGTTATCAAGTAGGCTTATGTCAAATGCAAATTTTGCAAAGTCACGTCGTAACTATACGATTGTTATAAACATAACCTAACTTTTTATATCCATTTAATTACGATTTTCTACAAAATTGATAATAAAACACAATTAATTAAATAAAACATTTCTTTTATTACAAATACCTCGAAGATGTAAACAAAATCTTTGACAATTGAGGTTGTTGATAGCACGCAGTAATTCAAGGTTTCAACACATGTACTAAGCTAGACTTTAAAATAAAAGCAAGTTCAGAGCCTTCTTGATAACATATTTTTTTGAACATGAAATTATAGAAACAAAAGACAATCGACTTTATTTTAGAAATAAAAGATAGTCGACTTTACAGTACAATTCAGTTGATTAATAAGTAAAAAAAGAAATGAAAAGAATAGCGACAAAACAAAGAAAACAAAACAATAAAAATTCAAAGAATAAATAATAAAATTTAAAAAAATGAAAACAAAATACAATCGATTTTACAGTACAATTCAGTAGATTAATAAATTTAGAGGAAATTGGGAGGAAGGATGACAAAGAAAACAAAGAAAATAAATGAACAAAGGATACTCTAGATGCACCACATAGGTACTACACTTCTGTCAAATCTATCATTATTGCCCGCTTCTGATGTCAAAAATGTAAAACTGGCCGTTCTTTAATCATAAGTCGTTGCCTGCAAGTATGTAATTCACTTTCAAGGTCTTACATTATTATTGAATTTTCTTCAGTAGTGCTTCCTTCATAGTTGATGTTTGTACATTTAATGTTTAAAGAAGGTTAGAAATATTTTTTCATTGATCTATTATTTCATTTTCTGAGCAATGTTGCCAACTTGGTGATTTTGCCACTGGTTCTGACGATTGTCTTGTCTAGCTATCAAATAGTATGGCGGTCGAATTTGACACTGACATTGCTACTGGGTAATTACTTGCACTGCGATCTTGTTTTAATATCAGACAACTTCTAGTGACGTCTGACTTGTCCAATTTATGATCAATTTTTAGTGACATTTAAAAGGCCATCATCCATGATGTAAATAGTGATTTGATTTGAAAATAATTTTGTCCAAATTACTCAAGATTGAATATACAATGTAGTCCTTATAAAATAAGTAATTACATGTTCCAGTTGATTCTGTCAAACCCAGTCGATAAAATACTGACATGAAGCGTCGCAGGCACCAATAGAGGGCGCACATGTTTTTGCTTTAATCATTTTGTGAATGACAGTAGAGATTAGTGATGTTTATTTTTTATAATTCCATTAGAAAATGTTTGAAAACCAAAATGATAATGATATTTATCTATGAAAACGTTGTCTAATTAAACCACCCGACAGTGCCTCTTGCGAGTGGTTTGGTACCTTATGCGTTCTGGTTCTGATGTTATTCGTGTCGGTACTTTATCAATCTACTGGCTTTGGATTATGTCATTTTGCAAACTACATTCTTTTGGCAATTCGCAGAAAGAAGAAAACGGAAAAGTCAACGTTTGTTAATAAATAATAATAAACCAAATTTTTTTAAGGTACAGAGTTCTGATGAGGCCCAATAAGGCCGAAATACATGTATAAACTCTTTCCTAACACTTTCTTATTGCCAATTACACAATTTTAATTAATTTTCATAATTTTCATCTGGCAAGAAAACTTGATTTTAGAAATATAATACAAATATAATACAAAATGTAAATCGGACACATATTTTTTTCTACAAATCAGGTATTTTAATGTAGTTCAGAAAGGAAATTATTTCTTGTACATTTTTGAATTTGATTGCACTTGCGTCCTCTATATTCTTCATGTGTTAGTTTTCCTTCTAAAGCTACTTTTGAATGTTGCACTTTTAACAAGCATTAGTCATTAAAGTGTTAAGCGTGAAATGGTTACATCAGTGCTCAGTGAACTTGAAAAAAGAACAGTAACAGGTCTTTCTATTGCATGCTTTTAGAATGTTGCAATCATTTTGTTTATTTTCTGCGCTGAGAATAATATTTTTATTTTTGTCTCTATTTGTACATACTTTCCTAAATGGCATTCTTAACACTCGATATAGTAAATTAATTAAAGAAAAGCTCCCGCCGGGGGAAATTTAAATTGACACTCCTCTTAAGGAAAAACTTTCCGGCTGAAAGCTTTTTATAAGTTGTTAGAGGAGTACGCAACCGTGAAATCATTAATTTTGTCCTGCCGGGAAATTCTTTCGTCGTCAAGAAAATTGCTCGCTCGAAAAGTTTATTAGTTGGAAATACTTGCAGCTGTTGCCTTCGTGAAATTTTTGCATTGTAAAGATTAAATGTTTGGTTTGACAGGTAATGCAACACTGTAAAGAAGGAAATAGAAATTTTTTTCCGGATTTAAATTAATATTTGATTATTTTATTAAAACTTTTCATAACTTATTAAAATACGTGTTGTTGAAGTATAGAATAAACACACATCGATATTAAATACGTTTATGTGCAGCTATTATTTTACGATTCTATAAATAAAACGCCGATAATACCACATGAGCTCTCGTGATTTGAGTTGTTACCCTTGTCCTTGCAAAGTAAAATATGTATGTATAAAGCCGCAGGTCTCTTTCCATAAAATTAGAGCAACAAAATCGAGTAAAAGTCACCATGAAGAAAGTATGAAAAAATAAAAATATCATCAGTAGAGAGGGGACGTCATGGATACTAAAAAAATTGCAATAATTTTTTTAGGAGGCAATTACTAAAGTCATTAAAATTATAATTTTGGGCAAGACCATAAAAAATCAGTTCAAAAATTTATAAATATTGCCTGAGCTTTTTTTGTTTATGGCGTTATGATTTCAACATAAAAAATATTATACAATTCTATATATTAGTGTCAATTGTCAATTACTATCACTTAAACGATTTGTATTGAATATTGCATTGTTACGTCATGTTTTTTTTTTATATAACAAATAAAACGCATAAATACATGTACAGTCGTGGACAGCTTAAAAACGAACACCGGTGCTTACTATTTTGTTTACAAGTTCTTGAAAATCATGGAAATATTAATTATGTATTTTTTTTTTTTTGGGAAAATCAGATTGAAATACATTTCTTGTATTATACAGTGTGTTTTTCTTTTTACAGGTAATGTGAACTGTCACCTGTGAGGTAGTGGGGACCATGTCGTCTGCCATGCGCTCCACACTGCAGACGGTTCCCGAAAGCTTGGAAGTGACACGTGGTACGGACACAAGTGGTAGTGCTAAGACGCCCCTTAAATTAACTGCCGATGCAGTAAAGACTAGATCAACTTTCACATACCACACTACTTCTACGAACAAGGTAGGAATCTGAGACCTATATTCTTTGTGTACAGGTGATGGGAATTATAAAGTTCAAAGCTAATTGTGGCAAAGCTGGCTACTAGTTTCTAGTTTTTTTTTCTTCTTAATGTGCCTGCGTGTCCAATTTTAGAAGGGTTAGTAAAATGATGTAAACTCTTAAGTTGAAAGTTAGATAAATTTTTCCAGGGATTACTGAACAAAGTGTAAAACCTAAAGTGAAGAAGCGTTGAATTTTTTAATTTATTATTTTCCCTATTATTTGGATTTACCTTTGTTGACACGTTTACTATATATTTTTTTTGTTAGTTTTTGGCGCATGTTGCACAAAAACCCTACGATTATGAATATTTTGCATAAAATAATCAAATTTTCCATGCTCGTCACTGTACATAAAATGTGTCATGCGTCGCATTAATCCCTCTTGCGACGCTCGATTTAAGACAATTGCCTGCAAATTGGGATTATATTTTCCCCTTTACCTCTTCCTGGGAATATTTTGATATTTTAGAACGTCGATGTATGTACAGTATGGGCCAAATTTAACACTTTTAACAGGAAACACCTGTTTTTAGAAGAATTAGATAAAAGTTACCACGGCTTCTGGAGCTCGATTTTTAAGACAAAATTAATGGCGAAGACCGCATTTAGATATCTTGTACTGCTTTAGATATCTTGTACTGCTTAGGAGCTACAGGGTGTTTCTCAAAATTCTGTAATTTGTAAAAACCTTTATAATTTTTTTGTTTATGAAAATCTTTGATTGCTGTAAAAACTTTTTTGAGGCACTTTTTCATGTAGAATTCATTGCTTCAAATTATTTTTTTCTAAGGTGCTCAATATTTGAGATATAAGCAAGAACTTTGATTTTTTTTTATATGGAACACCTTATGTATTCTTACATTTTTGAAAAGAGCATAAAATTCTATTTAAAAAAATATAAAACACTTGATATTTTATTCAAAACATTTTTGAGATGTAGAGGTTTTATGTTTCCATCAAAATTTTGATGGCTATTGCCACATTCAAGTAGGTTATGGATAATGATAATTAAATATTTTTTAAAGATTCAGTGAGCTGTGAAAAATATTACTTTATTTTTAATAAATATAACGAAGTTATAACGAATGAATAATACTAATTTAATCGAAATTGCACAAAAATTATATGAACTATTCAAATAGTCGGCCATTTGGTTCTAAACATAAACGATTACGTTTTCTTATGGTTATCACCAATTGGAGGACTGGTAGTGGTGCATTTTTCTTATTCAATAAGGTCAGAATGTTTGTTTCTTTAAAATTCGTAATGCAGAAGTTCTTGCTGAGGCAGATGTTTGCTTCAATTGGCGTTGGTTATTTTCGATTTCTCCCAAAACTATGACCTCCTCTAATTCTTTATTTTTGTTTTGAGATTGATAATTTTTAGGACTTGGCAGTTTAAATGACTAAAAATTATTAAATTGTTTTTAAATATCAAGAATATATTTCTGTAGGATTGTCTTCTTTCAGGATACCACTCGTGGTAAAGATTAATCGCCTGTTTCTGAATTTTCGCCAATTTCTATAAAGCATTTTAACATTTAATATTAGTAAAGGAGACAGTGGTTTAGAAATAATAAATCAAAAAAGTTTTTATCCGTAAATATAAATCAAAATATATTATATCGGTAGATACGTATTTCGGCAACCACGCTGCCATCTTCAGTAAACACTAGCACTTACAAGTTAAAGGCACTTCATGAAGTTTTGTGTAAACAATCTAAAATTAGGACAAAGGCCGGCGCAACCTGCAAGGAAAAAAACGGAAAACGAAGCGTGTTTGCTGTTACGTGACAATGATTGGGCTGATTTCTTTTTTGCTTTAAGTTTTTGGGTGTGACCGGGACAATCGGTCAGTATTATTTTATTATTGACGTTGAATGGACGTTTCATTTAAATTGGAAGTTAAAATAAGAACATTAGGAAAGGTGCAAGTTTTATGATTTCCTAACATATCAGAAGTGGGATAGTTACCCCATAGACACTATTTAAAATAAAAAGTGTAAAATATAATGTGATAAATAAATGTGACCAAAGGACGACGCCGAGTGGTGTCGGGTGCGCAGTGAGCACATATGCCACAGGGCTGTACAGAGTGAGTCAAAGAGATCGTACACTCCACCCTTGCCGCAGCCAGTTGAGCACATGCAGAGACAGATTGACAATTTGAGGGAAGTCGTGAGTATACGCCCATTTTTTGCCGATAAAATTCTTGATAATCACCCAAAATGGGCTTTGCATAAAGACGATGGACTGCTTTCTGATTTCGATCCATCGGATAATAATCAAAACGTTAACGATTGGTTAAATAAAGTGAATGAGTGTGCGCGTATGTATCATTGGGATGACTTAACTATTATTTATTTGGCATTGGGAAAAATAAAAGGTATTGCTAGCTTTTGGTATGACGGGTTAAAAACGGCAGCGCTTGTTAAAATCTACTTTTCCCGGAAAGTTGAATTTCAGTCAATTATTTCGTGATGTGGCAGCGTATAAAGCTAAAAGCGGGCAAGATATATACGAGTACAGTTTTGCCAAGTTAACCAAGTTAAATAAACTTCAGCTACCATTGACTGATGAGCAAATTATTGATGTGATTATAGACGGCGTGCAAGACAAACAAATGCAAATAGCCCTGCGGGCGGCAAATTATGAAGAATTTGTTGAATTCGCTGCTTATGTTAAAAATTTTCCTAGCACTAGTAGAGGCTCAGTAGGTGTTTCTTTTAGCAGCGAGGGATGAAAACAAGAAGAGAACGTATAATGAAAGCAACAAAAGTTAGATTTGACAGGGCAAATTTTAAAGATGTAAACGTTTCTAAAATCAAATGTTTGCGTGTAACGAATTAGGTCATAAACGTAACTCTTGCCCAAAATTGCAAACCAAACTTGGTAAGTGTACTTTTTGTCACAAGTCTGGTCACGATGAGAGCGTTTGTCGTAAGAAAAAATATAAAGAAAAATTTAACCCGAGCAAAAGAGTAAACTTTATCGGAAATAGCAAACAAAGTATATATTACAAAAAAGCAAAAATTAATAACAAAATTGTTAGTGAATATACTTTAATAAAAGAATCAGTTGCTCGAAAATTAAAAGTGGGCTGTATAAGAATAATTAAACATGTGGAGCTACTGGTTCATTTTTGACCCCTAAGTTTCAATGTCAAGGTCTTGTCACAATTGAGGGAGTAAGTGTAACAATACAAATGTACATTATTAAAGACGAATACATGATTGTTGATTTTCTGGTTGGACAAAATTTTACGGAAGACGCAGTCGCATCTGTATTAATTGTCAAAACACACAAACGATTAATTTTAACTCAAATGCCGGCTGATGTACAAATGCTTGATCAACTGGACGAAATTGCTGACAAATTTAGAATAAGCTGGGTTGTTGAAGACGTAGACACGATAGATCAATTTTCTTTAGAAAAGATTAACGTAGGTGATGTAAGACAAGGCCAAAAGAATGAATTACTCCATTTACTACAACGTTTTAGATCCAGGTTTTGCTTTAATTTACAAGAACTTGGTCATACAAAATCGGCGGAAATGAAAAACAAAGCCACCTTACCAATTATCAATGGCAGAGCGAGAAAGAGTAAAAGTGATGATCGGAGAGCTTTTGGAAGCGGGTATTATTCGCGAATCTCGTTCAGAATATGCAAGACCTATTGTTCTAGTACGCAAAAAGGATAGTGGGTTTTGTATGTGTGTCGACTATAGGGCTCTCAATAGAATTACGAAGAAGTTTAAGTACCTCATCCCCAGGATAGACGATCAAATTGACAGACTGTGCTTACTTCATAACTCCCGATTTATCTTTTGGATTTTATCAAATTCCGGTGAATGAGGAGTCGGTAGAAAAAACGCTCTTCATTATTTCAGATGGTTGCTTTGAGTTCCTTCGCGTTCCTTTTGGCTTATCGAACGCCCCAGCAGAGTTTCAAAAGCTTATGAATCGGATCTAGCAATAGATAATGATGTAATCATTCCTGCTAAAACCTTTGAAGAAGGAATGAAAAATTTAGGATTGGTACTGGAAAGATTGGAGCAACATAACCTAACTCTAAAATTATCCAAATGTAATGTCTTCCAAACTTCAGTAACCTATGGGTTTCGAAATATCAAGGGAAGGCATACCGGCGGTGAAAAAAATGCCAAGCCCACATAATTTCAAACAAATTAGGCAATTTTTGGGGCTTGTAGGTTAAGTTTTGCGACAACAAAACTCCTCACCAAACTTCTTAAGAAAGACGAGAGCTGGGAATGGAATCAAGAGCAAGAAAATACGGTACATATTCTTAAACTCCGCTTGATTACTCGACCGATTTTAAATATTTTTAATCCAGAATTTCATACTGAGGTGCACACGGAAGTTAGTAAGGACGGAATTGCAGGCATCCTATTACAAATTAAAAACGAGGCAATGCACGTGGTTGCATATTTCAGTAGGCAAACAACATTCTTGGAAAGTCGCTATCACTCTTATGAGTTGGACACTTTGGCAGTTGTTGAGTCTTTCAGGCATTTCAGAGCATACTTAATTGGGATGAAGTTCAAACTAGTAACTGACTGCAACGCTATTCGAAGCACTACTACAAAAAAAAGATATAATCCCTCCTGGAGCTAGATGGTGGTTAAGATTACAGGATTATGATTTCGATGTTGAATATCGACCAGGTACGAAGATGATGCACATTGACTGCTTGAGTCGAGCTCCTCAACAAGTTTTGAATATTAACATTACAGAATGTGAATGGCTATTAGCCGCGCAATTATAGGATGAAGAGATAAGTCGAATTCGTGATATTTTAATATCCAAGGACCAAGATCCTAGTAGTAAGGTGTACCAAGACAAGTATGAAGTAAGAAGTAACATGGTGTACAGAAAGATTGGGAGAAACAGTAAATGGCTAGCATGGTTAGTCATGACGATAAAGGTCATTTTGGTCTAGACAAAACTCTGAACAAAATTCAAGAAAACTACTGGTTTCCAAAGATACGTCGGTTCGTTACTAAATATGTAAATTGCTGTCTCAATTGTCTTTATTATAAAACTTCTTCTGGCAAAAGGGCTGGATAGTTGTACCCAATGGAGAAGGTTACAGTCCCATTTCATACGTTACATATGGGCCATTTGGGCCCTTTCATTAAATCTCAAAAAGGGAACTGTCAACTATTAGTCATAGTGGACGTATTTACCAAGTTTACAATCCTTGAGCCGGTACGAAATACCAAGACTAAGTATGCAGTTAAGAGTCTTGAAGCTATCATCGACATATTTGGCGTCCCAGTACGTATAATTACTGATAGGGGCACGACATTTACGTTGCACAACTTCCAACGATTTTTACTAAACTTGGGCATTAAACACGTTTTGAAAAAGTTTTTACAGAAATAAAAAATTTCGTAAACAAGGCTTTTGGAAATCGTAGAATTTTGAAAAACACTCTGTAGCTCCTAAGCAGTACAAGATATCGACTTGCGATTTTCACCAATAATTTTGTCTTAAAAAACGAACTCCAGGAGCCGAGGTTAGTTTTGTCTAACTCTTCTAAAAATAAATGTTTCCTATGTTGGCCCACCCTGTACAGTCAGAATTAAAAATAATGTGATTAGGCCGCAAGTTAACTTTTACGGAGACATTACTTTTAACACTGACTGTTCTTTTGATTTTTCTCTCTAGTGTATTCGAATTCCTTGAAATTGAATTGAACTGAACGAAATTCTATTATTACTACAAATTTTATTTTAAAATCATTTATATTTTCGTCTCACAGCAAATAATGAACTCGCTAAGGTTTTCCATGAATGTGCAAAAAACACCTGCTGCGGTAGATATTACGCAACACTTATGTCAGCAGCTTGCATAATTGCTTCAATAGGCATCACGCTGTTACATAAATTACAAAGGAAATTATGACATTGTAACAAAAGAGGAAATGAAATATGTAACTGAAAAACTTAATTACACACAATATTGATTAAAGTTGAAGAACTTGGACGGTGTTCAAGCGTGCTATGTAGGAACTTATAATTCTATTTCGTAGGCTATTAAAAGTCTCCGCGAATAAAATTTTCACGTCAGTCATCGACAGAGTTTGACGATATTACAGTATTTTTTTTTATTCACGAGGTAATTAGAGGTAAAAATAAACACTGTAATTGTAGGGGTAATTCGATCGTTGGATAACACGCCAAGTCAAGAAAATCGTTTATTGTATTAAAAACTTAAAGCTCTTGGGCGGTTTGTGTGAATAGAAATGAAATACGTAATAATTTTGTTGTAACCATTGCAATATTTGTGCGCGATGTGAAAGGAAAATAATCAATTCACTTCAAACAATAGATGTTATTATTTTATTCTTATAAAATGCTGTGTTTTATAAAAGCGTTTATGAATAAGCAGCAGATCAATTATGTAGATTTTTCTTAACCTTTTACATTTTCTGGGAATTGCAATCGTAGCTGCAATACATTTTTCTGCTTGATTTTAATAAGCTGGACATGTGAGAAGATATTGTGTAACTTAATTCAAAATACAGGATGACTGACAATTGTTCCACAAAAAAAGACCGACATGCAGGGCCGTACAAAATAATTTAAAATATCGTATTTTTACATCACTACCGGTGGCTAATGAATCGGATCTTTATTATTATCGAATAAATTCGCTAAATTCAAATTTACATATCTCCGTTATTTGATATTTTTTGAACATGGTGTACATAAAGACATTACTAGAATTCCATTTTCTTTCGTTTACGATGATAAAATACAGGATGTTCCATTTGAAAGAAGCTTGTAATAAAAGATATCTCGAAAACTTCTCATTCAATTGTTTTTCTGTTTGTAATCAGTGGAAAAATTCAAATAAATTTGCTAATTTGATTGACTCTGTAAAAATAAGAAAATTGGTGCCGATTTCCTTTGAAACAGCCTGTGTGTATAATGCGATTTTTCTTTTATATGGCGAAAAAATTAAAAATTAATAGTCACCCTGTGTGTTTCTAAATATCTAACTTCGGTTACTATTTTTTTTTTATACTGTTCACATATATTACTGTAAAGTGAATTGTACTCTTATAGAGTTGAAGAAATTGCCAATTAACGTTTCTCCTTGCAAATAAATTTGACATGTGCGTACAAATTTGTAATATGTCAATATGTCTCCATTTTCGCAGAGATATTTAATTTTGTAATTTCCCAGAAATTACAGACTCAAGCCCGGTATTATAAAAACAAGTTAACTTTAACTATCAGATTATTGCTTTGGTAACGATTGTGAACACAATTGTTGTTATGGCAATAAACAGAACACAATTGTTATTGCCATGGTAACAATTGTGATCACAATTGTTGTTATAGCAATAAACTGGGAGGTTAAAGGTAACTTGCATTTATAATACCGGGCTCTAATCGAATAAATTTATTTAAAAGAATTAATTTTTTCTCAAAAAGATTCTTGTACGATGAAAATTGTAAAATAAACTATTTTAAACGGACACTTAAAATTGGCACTATCGCTTTAACTTTGACGAAGCTATCAATCGATAGTGAAACGTAGAGCAACAGTGCCAATTTTAAGTTTAAAAGAATTTATTATACAAAAAAATAATGTTCGTAATTAAATTAAGACAATTTAAAAAAGGATGTATGTTGGATTTATTTTACTAATCTAGATTGGGATCCCTAGATTTGATTGATATTTAATTTATCTGAGAGAGTGTGAAAACGATCTGTCAAATTCTCCAGCGTTTTGACCTCTTGATCACTTATCAACTGGCCCAATTTAAAGTCATCTTCTGAAGGCCATGGAATTAAAAATTATGTGTTAGGGCCGTTTTAGATTACCCTGTATTTCTTGTACAGTAGCCATCACGTAAATCGAGCCCCTGAAATGGTAATCGTGCCCTTATTAACGCTGGCAGCAAGGGTCAAAAATTCTCGAACGGTCACGTTTTACATGATCGCCACTGTACAAGATTTGGTTCAATTTCTAGAATGAGAAGTTAACCCACAAACCCAGATATGATTTGATGGCAATACCTAGAAGAGGTTCTATTTTTCCACATAGTTTTTGATTCAATTTAAACTTTGTTACAAATTACTGCACGAATTTAATTGTTTGAACAAATTTAATCTTGTACAAGAAATAGGCTAGTGTAAAACGGCCTTTAGCTAGATCCACAATACTATATGTCCAAATAATTTTTTGATAAACGTAGCCCATGGAAATGTAAGCGTGTGTTGTAATCGAGCAGGGTTTGACGTTAGTGACATCTCAAGGTGTAAAATGGGGCAATTTAAACTTCGATTTTACTTAACTACTCAAAAACTACATAATATTTCAATGTTGTCAATTCATAAATTGCCAAGTAAATAAATAAATCGCTGTAATAATCTGATCGTCAGACAAACGTTTTGTCTTACATGGCCTTCCTTCCTTTGTCAAAAATTTATTTGGGTACATGGTACCTATCAAAATATGGAGTTCTCACATTTTTTTTTTGAAACGATTCCATGGCTTTCTGAGGAGGACTGGGTCACTTGATATGAAATAGCTATGTTATAATTTATTCTTTTAAATGTCAGAAATAAAAATAAATATCAAATTCAGAATAGCCATGAGTTATGGTTCCCGCTAATTTGCTTCTATTACGAATATGTCTTGCCTTGAATTAAGATTTCTAATACATCTAGGCGACCCAAGGCTTCTACAATGTCTTTCCATTTTCTCCATTTCAAATTCCTTATCCCAAGTCAATTCAAATCCTCTTTACTACTTCCATCCACTTCTTTGCAAGGCAGCTCTTTGTAATTTCTCTTTCTACACTTGGGTTGTAGTTATTTTTTTGTCTATTTTCATTCTCCTGTTTCATACATTCTCTTCCTAAACTTTTACATCTTTTCTACATTAGTATTACTGACGTAATGGGTTGCATTTCTTCATTTTTGCATTAAGTAAGTAGTTTTTTCAGACTCGTGTTTTTCTTTCAGAAGTTTTGCTTTTTTTGCAAACTACTTAAACGAACTTGTACTACTTATTTATAGATCACTCCCATACATGCATTTGTTTTCTTTACATTTAATACTTAGTTCAAACTTTCGATCTTGTTCATCGTTATCTATTGAACATAGGCTTTTTCTTTACTTCTTCAATTTTTAGATCTTTCGCTTTTCTTCTTTTGGAAACCCTTTTGATCTGCATTGTGTAAATGTTATTGTCTTCCTATTTGTGTCTTCTTTTACGATTTGGTTATGTCAACATTGCATATTTGTTAGGTATTCTAACTTCATATATCGTTCAGTACAGTTGTAATGTGTTGGAGGTTCGTCTATGAGGAGATGTCAGAGTATAGTCCTATTCTTCTGATTAAATCATAAATGTATCGGAATTCTTCATTTTCTATAAATGACCATTCTCAACAATTCATGAAGATATTAGATTGTATAGATCAGCAGTTTCTGACCAATTCAAAACCTTCAAAAGCATGTACTCATCAAAGTTGTATACTTCATGTCGTTCTTAAAATCGATCTAGTCATAAGCTGCTGCTGGAGCAAACATTATATTTCCTGTCAAGAAGAAGGCTAGGAATAGTAGCAATAGCCATATTATTAATCTCCTGTGATTTGTCGAGTTCTACTTGCTATTGTTCTTTTTATTACTAAGTAATAAATACCATCTCTCTTTGTAAATGTTGAATACAAAACTTTATTTGTTTTTTTCATCATCATTCCCTTGCCTCAGTTACTTTTAATTAATGTAAATATCTTCTTCCTTTATAAGTTTCACCGTTAACCTGGACTTTTGTTTTCTTTAATTTGGTTTTGCTTTTGAAACAGTTGAGTTTTCATTTTGCTCTTGCTCTTCTAAATGTTTTCTCCTTGTGTTTTCTGCCAGATCTCTTTTTTACTCACTTCCTCAAAAGTTTTAACTTTTCCATTGCTTATTAGTTCTTCATTGTTTCAACATTATGCATTCTCTCTAAGTATCATTTCTTCTTTACGAGTGTTTAAAACTTCTCCCCTTTTCTGCAATCCTTTTTTGGTGACCTTTATATTTGGATATTTAATTTTCTTTCTTGGAGTACTTTATAGATTATACATGAGAGTTTGCCTTCCCTTTCAGAGTGTCATACTTAATTGTATTTAGTCCAGGGGTGTGGGAAAAAAGGGTTGGCCTTCGTTTTTCTTCAAACATGTTCATTAAGAAATATTGCTCTCGCTGACGTTTGAAGGTCTCTCTTTCCAGCACCTTCATTATGACGTAGGTGGGCGCGAATTTCGTACGCACGTTGTGCGCTTCAAAAAGCAACCACACATTCTTTGCGCAGTTTTAACCTTCAGTACTTCGTTAGCACTCGTCGAGGCAAGCTAGTCTTTAGGCTTGATGAGAGAGTTGTTACGTGTTTACCATGTCGGGTATCGCCTGTGAATATCGGAAATTAATTCACGCGTTGGTTGTCCATAAAGAACGTGTTCGATAGTGTATGCTAAATAAGCTGTTGTGACGTTCGATTAGTGCACGAGGTACTTATTTTGCCCATACCACAAGAGAGTCGCGTTTGTTCATTTCTATTCAAACAACATGTGACACGTTTCTTTTTAATTTACTTTGCACAATTATTTTTAGAATCTCAAAGATAAAATTACAATGTGAATCTTGTGTGCTTTTGCTGTTTATTATTTAATTTTAGATCGTTATTTGTACACGAGCGTTTAACTATTGTTGACTTGTACATTAGGGAGAGTGTTTGTACCGCAAACTGAAATAGTTGACTTCATCACTTGTCCAAAGGTTAAACTTTAACTCCATTCGATCAATCAAAATTGAAAAGACCTTGCTTGCTCTCTCTATGAGGAGGTATGGTATAACAAGTAGATGACGCTTTTTTTTTGATAAGAAAAATAAATATCTCATTTTTGGAACCTTCTTCATACCATTTTAGTTACAACTTTACTACTCTTAACTTTAACCAATTACTACGTAATTATCGTGATAGTTTGCAAGGATGTTGCATTTTCCTTGGTGAAAATAAAACATGGAGATCAGCGTCACATTTACGCTTGTTAGTTTTCGATTGCGTAAAGACCATGACATAAAAAATGCGAAATAGTCGCATATTTGTCTTGTTTTAAAGGTCGAAACTTTTTTATGATTAAACTCTAGTACAACACAAGGAATATTTAACGTAGTGGACTTTATTTACAACAATTTAAAAATAGAAACAGTTCTTAAATCATTTGTAGTTTGCTATGTGCACACATGAGGTTTGTACCTTTATATCTTTATCTGACGTCATGCAGAGAGTTTTCACATAAAAAATTCTATGTTTGTATCTGCTCGTTCAATTTTTTTATTGCAATATACTCTCAATAATAAACTTAAAATTTATGTGAACGGGAGAAGTTTTAATGGATCTTTAAGGAAAATAATGTGTTGCTCATGTTAACAGCTGTTTGTTTGAAAAGAAAATATCAATATTGTATTTGGCTTTCTCTCAATTTATGTAATAAAACTTTTAATGAATCATTCAAAGTTTTCTGGTTTTCATAAGATTTGCAGTACTCGTTAATTTTATTTAAATGCATCCTAGAATTCCAAGGTCCACAATTTTTTTACGTTTAGTGACTTTTCACTTTTGAAGTTGTATCATTAATGAACTAAAAATAAACAATTAATTTATAAAAAGATTTGGAATTCCTGCTTTCATGTGCTTAGTTTTCTTTTCAAATCCATATTTTCTTTGACGTACATTTTGGTCCTAATTTTGTTTAAATCTGTGTAGTTGTAACAATTTTTTTACATCAATTAGATTGAGTAAACAAAGAAGGTTAACGATTCATTTTAACTTTTGATTTTCTTTATTTTTCATACTTTTGTAAACACGTTTGTGAATTTTGTTTCGTTTTTTTTTCTTTGTCCTTTTCTGTTTGTGTTTTCCTAGTGTGACATCACTCGGTCATTTTTGGTGCTAAACTCATTGTCGATGTAGCCTCATTATAATATGCACTTCCTTAATTAAATCCTAATGCGGGTGACTAATATATTCAACATTCAATGACGCAATTTTCTAAGAAGCGTAGTTTTATTACATCAAACGTTAATGTTTAAGCATTCGTTTCTTTGTTCGTATTAATTTTGATTTTGTGAACCTCGTAAAACAAAGAGAAAATACAAGAATGTAAAATTCCAAATTCGTTAGAAGAATGGCAATATCTATTATCCTTTTTTAATGTTGTCCTTCAAATCATCAATTGTTTTTGTGGCGTAAAATTTAACAAATTCCCAAGAAGAAGAATTCGTCATGATATTTTTACTGATTCCTAGTAACTTCTTTTGACCTATTCTATTTTTAATCTTGGTTTTGATTTTTTCATCGTTTTGTAACACTTCGAAACAACTTTCAAAATTAAAAGAAAAGACGCAAGCCAATTAATAAATATCCTGTATATGGTGTATTACTTCAACCAGTCATCTTATTTATTGTTTTGTTTTATTCTTTTCTCTTCGTAATCGTTTGGCTATTGCGTTCTATTTTTTAAGCAGTATCTATTTGCACTTTTGTTTTACAAAGTATTTTCGTTTCATTTCCTCTTGAAATTATGTTAACGGGTCAATATTAATTATTTTTTAATAACCTCGTACTGGTTGTGGTCATTTCAATTTGACAAAACAAAGATATTGATAAAAATATTTTAGATAATTCTCTTTGGAAGTGTGTATTCTGTACCCTGAGCGAGTTATCTTTCATTATTATTTAAAACACATTAGTCTGAAATTATCAAAGTTTTAATAATTTTGTTTTCAATGAGTATTTCAGAATTACTACACACAATCTGCTTTGATAACTCTCTAGTGTATTATTTCAAATATAACAAAATTGTGTAACTAATTTACTCAGTTATTCGAAAATTGCAAATACATACATGTTTATTATGTTTTATGTTGCAATATTATTTAACGGTTTAAATAAAATAATTTCCGAACCTATAAAATAACTATAGTTATTAATTGCTCTAGGTATTATTTCATAAATTAATTTTCATTTTCAGTTAAAAATATTAGATAGCCTAATCGAATTATTATTAAATTAATAAAGTTTAAATAAAAGTAAAAGATCTTCAAATTTTGCTAAGTGTTAAACTTCATTCAAGTAACTGACATGCAAAGTTAACTTTCGAAAAGTTATTTCTTGTGTTTAATTGTATTAATAATTTATTGTAAAGTCGTCGTCCAAGTTTCTAAGTGAGATTGTGAAATCTGCTTGTCAAAAAAAAAAACCTGCACTTTCCAATGTATTTATTTTTTTCCCGATAGAACTGAATGTTCAGTAACACTTCTGATACCAATTAAAAATGTTGGTTCACAATCACTACTTAAACTCGGTTTTTCAATCACAAGTTAACTCTATCTTTCAGTTTGTTCCCATAGTATCGACAACGTTACAACAATATTGTTGCTATGGCAATTAACTGAAGGTTAGAGTTAACTTGTGATTGGTATACCGGGCCTTAGTGTTTCCAATATGTTCGATTTGTTTTCTTTAATGAAGATAAATCAAAAATTTTGAAAACTTAATTAATAATCACATTTAACATCTAAATTTTTTTTTTACCCCAGACTACTGATAATTATATTAAATTTTAGGCTCCTGTGGAAGAATGCAAATTTATAATTTTATGTTAAACATGAACTTTCAGAATAAAATGAAAATTAACTTATTTTCATAAATTTTCATCAAGAAAAGGGTCTAATTTTCACGTAAAGTTTGTATATAAAATAATTTATGAATATGACCAACCATATTTTTTGATTTATCAAATTTAAGCGAACCTGCACGCGCTGACATGCTTGTAGAGATACTTGATTATTCATAAAACTCAATCGTCTATTGTTTTTTCAGAAGAAAAACTAATTAACTGAATTAATCAGTTTTTCTTCGTAACTAAGTTACGGTCGTGACTTACACAGCTTCTATTGTTTTTTCTTCAATTTCCAAAATATTCATTTTTATGCATTTCTTCGATATGTTAACCCCTTATATAATAATTTACGAACTATTTCATCAGTTGTATAGAACATTTCAAATGAGTCTCAGTATATATATTGAGTATACAACCTGCCCCATCAAAAGTAATACTAAAGTTATGTTATGTTATTGATAACATGTCAAATCGGTTGTCGTTTAGAATAACATTTATATGTCATTTCTTTTATAAGCATACGTAGATCTTTTCAGCAACCAAAGAAGTTACGTTCCTTCCGAAATGAAATCATAACAATACGACGTTGCCAGTATACAACCCGTTCCAACAAAATTATTATTGAAATTAGATATGTGATTGTATATCAACATGTTAAATCGGTTGACGTTTAGAACGACATTTGTTTATTATTTTTTGTCCCTTTCATAAGAATAGGTCTTTTCAGCAACTAAAGAAGTTACGTCCCTTCCGAAATGAAGTCATAACAATACGACGTTGCCAGTATATAACCCGCCCAATCAAAATTATTATTGAAGATAGATATGTGATTGTCAATCAATATGTCAAATCAGATGACGTTTAGAATGACATTTGTTTATTATTCTTTGTCCCTTTCATAAGAATAGGTCTTTTCAGCAACTAAAGAAGTTACGTCTCTTCCGAAATGAAGTCATAACAATACGACGTTGCCAGTATATAACCCGCCCGCCCCATCAAAATTATTATTGAAGTGAGATATGTAATTGGTCAATCAACATATCAAAGCAGATGACGTTTAGAACGACATTTGTTTATTATTACTTATCCCTTTCATAAGAAGAATACGTCTTTTCAACAGCAAGAAAGTAGCGTCCCTAAGGAAGTAACAATACGACGTTGCCAGTATACAACCTGTCCGCCCCATCAACATTAATATTGAATTAGATATGTGATTGTCAATCAACGTGTCAAATCAGTTGACGTTTAGAACGACCTTTGTTTATTATTCCTTGTCCCTTTCATAAGAATAGATCATTTCAGCAACCAAAGAAGTTACGTCCCTTGCGAAATGAAGAATAACAATACGACGTTGCCAGTATACAACCCGCCCGCCCCATCAAAATTAATATTGAAGTTAGATATGAGATTGTCAATCAACATGTCAAATCAGTTGACGTTTAGAACGACATTTGTTTATTATTTCTTGTCCCTTTCATAAGAATAGATCTTTTCAGTAACTAAAGAAGTTACGTCCTTTTCGAAATGAAATCATAATACGACTTTGCCAGTATCCAACTCGCCCTATCAAAATTATTATTGAAGTTAGACATGTGATTGTCAATCAACATGTCAAATCAGATGACGTTTAGAACGACATTTGTCTATTGTTTCTTGTTCCTTTCATAAGAATAGGTCTTTTCAGCAACTAATGAAGTTACGTTCCTTCCGAAATGAAGTCGTAACAATACGACGTTGCCAGTATACAACCCGCCCCATCAAAATTATTATTGAAGTTAGACATGTGATTGTTAATGAACATGTCAAATCAGATGACGTTTAGGACGACTTTTGTTTATTATTCCTTGGCCCATTCATAAGAATAGGTCTTTTCAGTAATTAAAAAGGTTACGTCTTTTTCGAAATGAAGTCGAAACGACGTTGCCAGTATACAACTCGCCCGTTCAATTAAAATTATTATTGAAGTTAGATATGTGATTGTTAATCAACATATCAAATCATTGTTTATTATTCCTGTTATTGGATTCTTCTCAATGACAGCTCTTGCGACATTTATCAATAAAAGAGAATCTCCGAAATAGCGTTCTTTTTAAAAGAGTCAATTAGGACTGCTATCAATTTTCTACTTTGCCTGTTTAAAGGTGAATGCCAAGAATTTTTGATATCAAAGATTCTTGATATCAAAAGTAAGCAGTTTGCCTTGAATAAGTTAACTTACGTTATGCAAATTCGAAAATGATTATGATTGATCTTGACATATTAAAGTGACAGCAACAGCTAACAATTAAAAAAAAAGGATTTAGCAATATTTACAAAGTGCTAACATATGTTCAACAGTTCAATTTAGGGCGGTTGTAGTGGTATGCCATTTTCGTCATTGTCAACGTAATTTCATCTTTGTTTGATAAAAAAAACCTGTTTTAAGAATGATTAATGACTCATTAACGAGGATTAGATAGAAACCAAAACTGGTTCAACTAAAATTTAAAGGCTGTTGTAAGTGAACGGTCAAACTGGTCAGACTAAACCACGTCTTCAATTTTCTTAATCGCTGATTGGTCAGGTGGTTTAGTCTGACCGTTGACTTGACGATTTTGTGCAGTTTGACCTTTTACTTAACTAGCCTAAACCCAAATGTCGGGGAAATGTATTTCCTAAAAATGTGATGATCAGTATTATGCATATTTCATTATTAATCGCAGTTTAACAGTATCTAAGTAGTAAATTTGACGTCTGTCAATAGTAGTAATATATAAAGGTTACAAAATTCCGGTTTATGTATGTTTGCCAATGGTGGTAAATCCGGAAATGGTTTTAGTTGTCTAAAACGTGCATCAGTGATGGAAATACAGTACGACAAACCTTCGAACTTCTTAATTCGTTTATACTTGTGCAGTACCTGTAATAATTTGCTTATAAAATTTCCACAGACTTGTGTCGAGTGTAACGAGAGAAACTCACGATAGTTACAACATTTTTAAATAAAAATGTGTCGAGTGTTCAGTTTCGCGTGAACTCTGTGTAATGTCATCAGCGAGTGGGTAGAAATCATGTATGAAGTGTCCAGTGTAGGAGGTAGTAAATTAGATGCTGCGGCCGCGATGAGGCAATCCACACCTAGGCCCCAGGTAACGGTCAAGGATCATATGATCAGACTTTTACGGAGATCGAAATCTTTTGCGAAGGCCACGGTCGACCTCGACAGTCATCGCAATAGTCACAATGCGCATCATTTCCAACGCCAGCACGTCGATCTGCATCAAAAGCAGCAAGCTGCTGGTCGAAATGGGATTGTCGTAGCTCTTGCTGATGGTTTACCATTTATGGTCGGTTCTCAGACAAAAAATAAGGTATTTCTTCAGAATTTAATAATTTATTATTAAAATACCTTTTTCATACAATACCACACGAGCAGGTGGTCTTTTATAAATGATAAAGCTAAAAGAAAGTCTTAAATTGATTAACATTATTGTACACTGTAAATCCATTTCGACAATACATAGATTTCTGCCACTAATGTCTTGAGTCTTTATGTACACAGTGTACCTCGTTTTGACAACTGTTAATTTGATTACTGTCATGTAATGTTCTTTTTATTCTTTGTGACTACTTAATGACCGCATTGTATATAACTACAGGTATAGATTTGTTAGTACTTTGTTCAATATGTAGCTGAATTAGAATGCTATGATAAACAAAATTCGTGTTTTTAATGAAATGACCAAATAGTATTGTCGACCTTTTACAAGCTATAATCTACCAAAGAGCTCTGTGAAATATTATTAAACGCGTGGAATTTTTAATTAGTACAAATCTACTTTTCCTCTTATTTTTAAACAATGTTCGCCTTCTGTAGACCCTCCAAACTGCTCAAAAGATTTTTTGTTGGACTTACTAAAAAGTCCTTTGTTCAGGTTAGGTTGGTTCTACATACAGCTTCAGAGTAGACAATGTTTTTCATAAAACAAAAACAAGATCTAGTTGGTAATTTTATTTTTGGTTACACCCTGTATATTCGGAAAAAAATAGAGCAACTGAAGTTGAGATTTATACTTTTCATTTTAAATTGTCATTGTATTAAAAGAAATTCTGCAAAGTGACAATGGATTTAAAAGTCAATAGCGTTTTATATTGACCATTAAATAAATATTGTTGACATACATCCTTGATTGCTTTTTATAAAAGAATTACTTAGAAATATGTGCGTACATTCTATTTCTATAAAGAAAGACAATTTGGTCGAAGAAAGTAATACTTAAGCTGAAAATAAACTCAAATCGATGATGAACTTCGTTGTCTGTACGTTACTGGTCACCGTAGAGATTATCGACCTTTAGCTAAAAACGAATACTTTCAAGGTATTACCTACCTGTTGGATTAAATAAACTTAATTATTTGCTAGTGTTTTTATTGTTATTCCTCTTGCCATTTAGGTTTCCTCTATTGATTTTTTACTTACGCTATTAAGTTTAAGACGGAATGATAATAGTTTCCACGTTGAAAAAAAAAAATGCTCTTCGAGCTTTCTCTTAAAATGTATCTTTTACGAAAGAGTGGTGTGATCTTTATAAAATTAATTTATTATTGGTTAGGTTAAAATAACAATAGCAGTATTTTTTTATGTGTTGAATGATGTATATACAATGTGATTTCTAATGGCTGAAGATTATTTGAATTTAGCGCCGTAGTAAATTATTACGTTGGCAACACTAGGTTTTGTCACTTAACTTTTTTTCTGATATAAGAATAGTAATAGTAATAAGCAAAAAGGAATACAACATTAAAAATGCGTTTGCGAAAAACCAAACAAACAAAGCTGAAATTTAAAACTGAGTAATCAATTCATTCATTCATCGTAGCCCACATTTAAAACGTGAAAAACACCAAAAACTATGATACCAAATTCAAACTGTCCTCAATCATTAAAAGACATCGTGAATTCATAAATTAGTGAATAATAATAAAAAAAAATATTAAAAATGAAATAAGAGTATTCTTTTATATTTCTAATTCTAAGAACTAAATTCTGAAACATTACTCATATTCAACTCACTCTCAAATTTGACAGTTTGACGTTATTTGAAATTCAGAAATGCCTTTATATTTATTCGTATAATCAAGTTTATGGTCAGTATACATACGAAGCGGTCAAGAATAACTTGTTGAGTTGGCAATACCGTGCATTCAATTAAATTCCTAATTAAAGTAGGCCATGACGTAAGTGTTTTTTTCTCCTAAAGGTTAGTAACACTGACAACTGTCCAATTAATTGTTTGTGCTAACATAACCTCTCAACACTTGACAAACGCGTTTGTGCATTCAAGACAACATTTTCAGCGTCTGTTTTAAGCGTTAATGTTGTTTTGAATTGAAGTATTAAGTGTTTCTTTGAATTTTGAGTTTACACATTTTTTATGTGATGTCATGATTAGATAATATGACACTGACAGTTATTGACAACTGTCCCTCATTCTTGTATTGAGCGTCGGCAACTTTATTAAAAAAATCACAGCTTACTTTAAAGAGGAATTCATTTGAAGGCACGTTACAATTAAGAGCATTCTAACCACACGTACATTCCGTTTTTTTTTCTATAGTATCTGCCAAATGTTTTTCAAATTGGTACCTTTTATCTGAGCTATATTCTTTCGATGTGAATGAAGTGAATGCGATCAGTTGAATAAACTGAAAGTGACTAAATATTCAGTTCACTTTCACTACAAACTAATCTGCAAAATTATTTGTGCAGTAAAAACAGAATGTAATCACTTATTTCTATTTCACAAAAGTGGAGGAGCTGAACGCCAACGAGGAAATACGATCAAATTGAACATTTTGACTTTTGCTGATCGCATTCACTTGGTTCACATCGAAATAATACATTTTTGAATGTTCTGTTCTACATTTGATGAAAGGGTTCCATAGAAATCTTAGAATTTTGACACTGACAGGTATTATAAACGGCATCGGAGCACCTCTAAGCTACTTTGGAATAACTTAGAGCTACTCCGGTGTAGCTCAGAGCTACTCCGACGTTAACCTGGATAGCGCCTATAGAAAGAAAACAAACCATAAGCTGAGCAGCGACAAGATTGTAGGTTATGCGAATAAATATTAGCGTATGACGTTTGTAAAATGACGAATGTCAGTGTCAAATCGTCAACAACCGGAAGCTACTCCAGTTGTACCATTTAAAAATAAAATTCAGCACTGCCAACTCAAACAGTGATTCTTGACCACCAGTGATTTACGAGAGAAAGTCAAAAAGAACATTAAAATGAAAATTTGCGCGTTTCTGAATTTCAAATTAACTTCAAGCGATCAGATTGTGAGTTGGGCATACAGGGTGTCGTTGAATTACGTGGACATGGTTTAACCACAGATTCTTGGGCTCAAAGTAAGGTGATTAAATCCAACATATCTAAACCCAAAGTTCAAAATTCTTGAGAAAAAGAGTTTTCTAATAACAAAAGAACGCTTGAACTAATTTAGATGATATTTGGTATGAGGACCCATGGGCATGGAAGTAACCTTGGTATGGTTTAATAAAAAAACTGTTTGCAAAAAAACACTACAGCCATTTCAATTTTTCTGTTTTTTGACTAAACTATAACGGGTATCAAAATTTGCAAAGACACAGAAAAGTTTACTAAGGAATGACTCTTTCTAAAAATAAATTAGTTACGTATGTAAGAGGCACTTCAAATTACCAAAACCATCTGGAGAGATGACTTGCCTGCTGCCTATGGGTCCTCATATTAAACACCATCCAAATTGGTTCCAACGTTCTTTTTTATTTGAAAAAATACTTTTTTTTTTCAAGAATTTTGAAGCAGAATACTGGACTTAACGAAGCACTTTTGGATGTAGATTTGTTGGGTTCAATCGTCTTACTTTGAGTCCAGGTATCTTCTGTGGTCGACCCATGTCCAATTAATTTTGCGACATACTGTATATGAGCGATATTTCAGAATTTGGCCCTAAATCTTCACGTAGCTGAAAATCGTAAATAAATTTCTATACTTAAACCCCAAGAATTTTTTTATTTAATTTAACTTTCGTTGGACATTTTTTTTAAATGCTAGAAGTCTCTGTACGCTAACTTTGTAAGAAGGTAAAAAATAACAAGTCTTAATTAAATATTGAAACTAAAGAAAATATTCTTAATTAGTATTAATTTTAATTAAGAAATCTGTTGCAGGGATTATGGGAATTATGTTCGGTTGATTAAATAAAACCTGTGTCTTATTACAGTTAATTCAAGTTGACCGAAACATTAGCGGCACACTTGAATTTCGCATAAACTGTATGATTCAAAATGTCAATAATTACACACTTGCCTTCATCGTAATACTTAGCGAGGAATAAATTTTAATAATAACTTATACTCATCTGGTGTTATATTACGGTGTCGATATAGTTACGTCATACCGTTCTGTGTGCTTGGAGACCAGTTTTTCATATTGTGTTTGTTCGGTTTTAGTGATGATTACTTTTGTTTGCAAGTAGAATTTATAAAGTTCGTAAATAGAGGTGAGAATCGTTGATGTAGCGATAACGTTATTATCTGGCTCTGATGATATCGTTTATCAGTCGGCGGTATGAATGTCGTCCATATTTGTGATGTGTTTTAATGTGTAAAATATCGCTTTGGCTTTTGTGAGCAGTTATTTTGATTTAATTATAAGAAGTACGTAATATTTCTTTCCTGTGCAGAACATTAAACTATGAGTGGAGTTGAGCCGGAGAGAGAGGCAAGCCATAGTGAAAATCACAAGGATACTACTAGTCATAATTCGTCGAAAACCAGCTCGTCCCCCTCTAACGTAACGTCTACCGCTGATACTAAATCGAATAAAGATATACAGCAATTAAAACATCAGAGGGATTTAATTACCTACGGCGGAAAATACATGGATAGGTACAAAGACACTTTCCACCGTGTTTCCTTACGCACTAACGTTCCTGGGAGTGCCTCTTACACAAAAAATGAGGACACGCAGGGAAAGCAAGAAACGCAGGTAGAACCGGAGAAAAAACCAACCCCCGATCACAGCAACATAATATCATCCGTTCAACAGTATAAAATGAAATCACTAAACGAAAGAATAGAAAAATTGTATGGTATTAGCTCAAATCCTTACAACACAATAACAAATCCGACTCCGGGCATTGCATCTGCCCTTGGAAGCGAAAAGTATAAAATGAAATCACCTGTGGCAGAAAGGAGCGTAAAACTATCTGACATTGGGAGTCCTGTTAACGAAACGCGGAAAATAATTTCAGGAAAAAACAGCAACGCAACCCATGAACTGAATAAAGCGGAGAACGAATCACAGCTCACAGGTTACAAAAGTATTAATGACAATAAACCACAGAAAGTACCGAGTTTCATCCAGAAAATGAAAAAGAAAGACGATGACATTAACGTCTATAAAATACAGCACAATCACAACGAGTTAAACACCAGGATAACAACACCAAACGCGGGTGGTCCATATACAGAAAAAAGGGTTGGTCTCAACTTAATATTTAACGCCCCAGATGTGGGGATGGATACGATGAATCCCTTGCACCAGGTTGAAAACTACATAAGCCATTGCGAAGCACAGGCGCAAAAATCGAAGAACATAGAAAAATTCCAGAACCTCTTAAAATCTATAATACAGCCGAGCGAGGAAAAAGCTACCGTCGAAATGAGGAAAAACTCGCAGGATTTCAAAAGGAATCCACTCGAGCATATTCAGGAACCCCTCAAGAGTTACAACGAAGTGGAGGACTTGCTTAAACCAGGTGTTAGTGATATGGAGGCTGAAAACATTGAGCATCCTTTTGACCGGAACAACAAGGCACGTTGCAGCACCAGTGAAGTCGAATCCAATTACATCAAAAACAAATCTAAACCTCTGAGTCGCACTGTATCTGACGCACAAGAAAAAAACCCTGTTGCCAAGAAAGTTGAAAAGTCTAATAAGCATATGCGTAATATGAATCAGGTATTATCGGATTTTTTTTTCTTTTTTTATATTTTAATTTTTAGTAATTACCGAGGCTAATTTTTAATGTTTAATGCAGTTTAGTTTTATACATTTTTGACGGAAAAAAAAATTAGAGTAGGCGAAGATTATGGTTTCACATTAGAATAAATTAATGTGACTTTTAATTATCAAGTTAACTGTAAATACTTTAAGGTTAATAATTTATAGAGATAGCACAATTTAATTCCATCCCGAATTAAATCTCCGAACACCTATGGTTTAGCACGTACTGCCAAGGATATTTTGGTTTGCAGGAAAATTTTCTAACTACCGTAAATGATTGAAGGGCGTTTGAATTTCCCGTTCGGTAGTTTATTTTTAAAAGTTGATAAAATACTGTACCATGGGGGCACATGAGTAATTGATAAAACAATTAAAATTCATAAAAATTTAGAAAAGACATACGAGTCTTTATTCTATGTTTTGCAATATTAGAGTAGTGTAAACCGATCTCTAACTGACATGAACGCTGACAATTATATCATGTAAAATGTCATTTTTGCATTTTAGTGTCCAGAAAACCACACTTCTTCAATTAATGTAATTATTTGGGCTTTTTTTATTTTTACTTATATTTTTTTGAAAAATTCATCGATAAGAAGTTACTATAAAAATTTTGTAGGTTAAGTTTCCAAATCTATTTAGTATTCGGTCATCATAATAACAAGAGTTCACTAAAGTTGACTAGTTGACATGTTTCGGAACAAATTCCATTTCCAAAACTCCTTAAGTCGAATCCGCAAACGTAGCCATTTCTAAACTAAGTGACTAGTAAGGAACTAAATACTTAAGTTTAGAAATGGCCACGTTTGCAGATACGACTTAAGGAGTTTTGAAAATGGTATTTGTTTCGAAACATGTCAACTAGTCAACTTTAGTCATCTTTTGTTATTATGATGACTGAATAATAAATGGATTTGGAAACTTAACCTTAAATTTTTCTAGTGACTTGAGGATTTTTATTAAGTCACTAATCTCATGGATAATCCTTTGGTTTTTACTTACAATTTTAAACAAAAGCCAAGTTCACACCGAGACATTTTAGGTGTATGCTTTTTAAATTCCACAACTGTACAGGGTGGGTCCAATTTGACACTAAATAGGAAACATCTCTTTTTCGAAGAGTTGGACAGAAACTGACCTCGGCTTCTGGAGCTCGATTTTTATGACAAAATTAATGGTGAAGACCGCATTTGGATATCTTGTACCGCTTAGGAGCTACAGGGTGTTTTTCAAAATTCTGCGATTTCTAAAAACCTTCATAACTTTTTTGTTTATGAAAATTTTTGGTTTCTGTGAAAACACCTATATATTTTGAAGTTTTTGAAAAGAGCATACAATTCCATTCATATAAATATGAAACACTTAATATTTTATTCAAACAGTTTTTGTAATATAGAACTTCAAAGTTTTAATGCAAATTTAATTGTTTTTACAGCATTGAAGTAGGCTATGGATGACGATAACTAATTCTCTTGAATTTTAGTACCTCCATAAAGTAGGCTTAGGGAGATAATTAAACATGTATGAAAACTACGAGAAATACGGTATGTTATAATATTTATACCAACCCAAGAATTCATGAAGTGTCTTTAACTTGTAAGTGTGTTTGTGTACTGAAGATGGCAGCATATCTGTCGAAATACTATTCTGATTTCTATTTACGGATATAAACTTTTTTATTTATGATTTCTAAACTACTGTCTTCTTTACTAATATTAAATGTTAAAGTGTCTTATAGAAATTAGCGAAAATTCAGAAACATGAGTGGTATTCTGAAAGAAGACCATCCTTTAGAGATATGTTCTAGAGATTTAAAAACAATTTAATAAATTTTTAGTGATTTAAACTGCCAAATCCTTAAAACTATGAATCTCAAAACAGAAATAAAGAATTAGAGAAGGTGTTCCATTATATAAAATCAAATATTGAGCACTCTACAAAAAAACAATTTGGAGCAATGAATTCTGCATAAAAAAGTGCCTTAAAGAATTTTGTACAGAAATAAAAAAGAAAAGTTATTATTAAGGTTTATAGAAATCGCAGAATTTTGAGAAACACCCAGTAACTCCTAAGCGGTTCAAGATATCACAATGCGATCTCCACCATTCATTTTGTCTTAAAAATTGAGCTCCAGGAGCTGTGATCAGTTTTTGTCTAATTCTTCTAAAAACAGGTGTTTCCTATTAAAAGTGTCAAATTTGGCCCATCCTGTACATCATTCTTTTAAATTAATCTGATATTTTATAAAATTCTGTACCAAATTACAATATTCGTTGAAAATGACCCCCATATACATAATATATTTACGAACAGATAAAAAAAAAAAATTAAAATGTAAGAAGTCGAGGAGAATCGAATCTGATAACCGAGAAGGTCTCTACTCCGAAATCTTTTTTTTATAATATGAAAATCGGTGATCACTGTATAATAGCATGCCACTGGTGAAATTCAGATGCACTTCGTGTGCGGAAAAAGAATCAACGTTGTAAAACGAAAGTTACTATAGTCTGTTTTTAAACTAGGAGGAGTAATTTGAATTTTGCCCGCCAAAAACTGACAAAGTTATTGGGTGTTTGACAGCCGGTTTTACACAAGCCTTCAATTTAAATGAAAAAATTAACATTTTTCATAATTCTTGTGACAATTTCAGTTAGTTTTAAACTTGTCAACAAATCTATTGATAAAATTGGTTATTTGAAGAATTTGTAAACCTCCTAACCAAGCCAAATTAATTTCTGATGTAGTATTACAGTGTGAATCTACCTACGACAGGCCGACAACTGTTACTCCTCCTAGTTTAAAAATAGACTATAACACAACTACAAAGTGGTCAAGAATAAATGTTTGAGTTGGCAATACAATTAAAAGCAATTCTTTATTAGGTTATTTGCATCACTGCAACCGGTTAATGTTTTGTTAATAAACTGCGTTCAATAAAAACCGTTATTAAGTAGACTTATGTCAAATGCAAATTTTGAAAAGTCACGTCGTAACTATACGAT
Source organism: Serrognathus titanus (assembly GCA_039766575.1). Classification (NCBI taxonomy): domain Eukaryota; kingdom Metazoa; phylum Arthropoda; class Insecta; order Coleoptera; family Lucanidae; genus Serrognathus; species Serrognathus titanus. Next base: position 8,310,314 of record CM077911.1, read on the forward strand.
TATTATAAACATAATCTAAACTTTTTATATCCATTTAATTACGATTTTCTGCAAAATGGATAATAGAACACAATTAATCAAACAAAACATTTATTTTATTACAAATACCTCGAAGATGTAAACAAAATCTTTGACAGTTGAGGCTGTTGGTAGCAGGCAGTTATTCAAGGTTTCAGCATACGTACTAAGTTACGACGTGCCGTCATAAAATAAAAGCAAGTTCAGAGCCTTCTTGATAACGGATTTTTTTTGAACGCAACTTATATTTGACGTAACCTAAAAACAGCGACAAGATTGTAGGTTATGTGAATAAAAATTAGCGTTATCGTTGGAATTTGAAATGTCAAACGTAAAGTGACGCGCTGAGAGTGTCAAGCCGTTAACAACCGGAAGTTAGCATTTATTTGAAAATAAAATTCAGCACTGCCAGTTTAAATCAATCTTGACCACTTTGTACATATAATGCATTCTTTCACTATTTGTTATCGCAGGAGGCCGTAATTTTATGTTAATATGTTGGCTATAATTTTAAATTAGACAAATTTAATTTGATGTCATTATAACATACGTTAAATTGTGACAATTCAAACCAGATAGATTGACTGGTGTTGTCAATTCTCAATTTTATGTCAATTTGACTGTGAAAACACTTCGTAATGAAAAGAAAATATTGCTTAATTTATTTAATTCGGAATAACGTTGAATCATTATTATTACATCGCATTTGCGAATAATTAGTATAGATCGGTTTGGTTTGCAGTGGAAGTCTCGAGCTACGGTTCTGCTGACGAGGCCTCAAATAGGGCCGAAACAGCTGTACAGAGGATGTTCGAGGGATCCACTGCAATAAAAACCGATTTGCAACAAAATTTTAGAAGAGTATTAGTCGTCGTATTTTCATTCGGCTTAAATATTTTTAAGATTTGGTATATCTTGTTCAAAATACATCACTTATACAAAAATTAATTTAGATTTTATCAAGTTAATATTTAAAAATAAAAAAAAAAAAAACAAATAGGACACGAACAAGTGGTGTATGTTAAATTAGTAGGAACTTAGCTGTCGTAGTATCGTTGGATTGATACACAATACTCAACACATGTTCAAATGAGTTCTTAATTGAGTTGTTTACTTTAGTTTCTATTCAGAGAATCTACGTGGTTTATTTTAGGAAACAGAAATTTCAATTCCAGTGAAAATACTTGCAAATTTGCACTACGAATGAATTGTTTAAAAACTTTATATTTTCGGATTCTTTTACAAAAAGCAAACGATTTTTTGTTGGAATTGTTGTTCTTTAAGAAATGTAATTTAAATTGATTTTGAGTTGTGTTAGAAAAACTTAGACACCTATTTTTAACCTCATCGTAGTTCTGACCCAAAAGACTTTTTAGAAATCCCTTATATTCATTAAAAAAAATTGGAAGTGAAAAAAAGTGGGTTATTCTGTTGTACACAAATAGCACATGAATGAAGATTGTCTTCACTTTTGGCTAATGTCAGATTTTTTTCCAAAACAACGGACAACAAAAATTCTGAATATTTCAGTTAAAAAAGAAATTAAAAGTTAAATTAAAGAAGGCAATTCATTTTATTTATAACTCGATAACTATCAACTCCGTTAATTTCTTATTTTCTTCTTTAAATCTATAAAATGAATAATTTTTTAAAGGCGTTTCCGTTTACTTAAAGCTACAACTACAAAAGCAAATTAATTCGACATTGTTCACGAGTGGATGCCAAATTGAAAGTCGTTACGTTACCGTGAAGCTTTTTTTCGATCGCGTGGTATTATTTTTACGCTGACAACAATAGTACTGCAGTAGATAAAGTAATTTCTAAAATAATTATTATTTTCAAAAATTTAAACCGAGATTAAATTCTGATAAGAACGATATCAATAAGTCATTAGGAAATCTGGCTAATTATTAAAGAAAAACAAACAGTTATCATCACTAGATTATTTCGCTGATCATATATAATTTTTTTTTTTCTAATTTGGTACTTCAATTACATACTACATTATGAAACTCATTTGGGTTTCATAAAGTGACTGATTAAAGCCTCCACAATTTTATGTTATTAGGTTGGCGATAACGTATGTGACACTTCAAATTAAAAAAAAAATAGCCTGCAAATTGACATATGTTTGACGTTTCCTGTATTTGTTGGCATCTCAAATTATAAACATAACCTCCAAATTGACGTTTTCTTGAACTTATTTTAAGCGCCAACCAATGTCCACCAACCGTCACAAAACAAAACAGAATTTTCCTATATTTGAATTACTCATACTTGGCCTTTTTTTCATCCAAGAATCAAAATAGAAAAAGTAGTATAAAATAAACTTGTACTATTAATACTTTTTTCTTATTAAATTAAATTTAAAAAAAGACTGTTTGCATCGCAACCTTTCTTATTAATGCCACTGGCTATGAGTGACACTTCAGTTTTTCTTTATTATTTTAATTATTTAATTATGTAGATATGTTTTGTTAATTTTTTTTGTTATTAGTAATCTATAGGAATTTTGCTAATGAAAAATCCTAATATTAAAAATGGTTCGGAAGATAAGTATTATTTTCATCGTCGATTAAATTAAATTCAAATATGAAATTGAAAAAGGCCTGTTAATGGTCAAAAAGTTCTGTTGAGTGTTTTTTTTTTCAATTTTAATATTGTATAAAGAATGAGCAACAACAATTGGCTTGCATTTATGCTAATGTAACGGATGATCAAATCTAAAACTGATAATCATGTGAGACCAGTGACCTTCAATCATTGTTGCTCATTCTGTACTTTTACCACTAACTGATAAGTATAATTTTTTGCGTACGCAATTTATAAGATTTTTTTCTATAAAGAATAGAAAATAGGTAATTATTAATTTGACGGTTCTAGATCGCTTATTAATGCCTCATTGCACCGCATTTTTTTCATTGATTAAATTTAAGACGTGTTTAGAATATGACAATCGTGAATACATGACAGCATATGTCAATCACAATCTAATTGATACTTGAACTTCAATTTAAGTGTCAGCTAGAATGTGCCTGACATTATGCTGGATGTACGTTAATTATCATATTCTAAATACGACTTAAATTTAGTCTATGCTTAAAAAAGAGGTGCAAATGGCCATAAGTAGTGTAAGTTATTCGCATTATAACATTTGCACTTTTTTTTTCTTATTTTTCGAACAGAACGTCCTTGAACTAATCTTGGTAAAACCGATGTTGTCTAGTTCTGAACTCAACGTCACGTCTGTTGGACTTTCTTCATCCTTTGAGATTATTTACCCAAGTCCTTTCCTAGTCATATCTCGTTTCAGTCAGTTGTTATCAGTTTAATAGATATTTTTAATAAAATGCAATGTTTTTATCAATTTCGTTATACGTAATAGGGAATATATTTCATTCGTCATCCGATTTAAGAATTACCAAAATTGAAAAATATGACGTAAATGGAATATTTTTGAAACTCTTCGTGTTTTCTCGAAAGTCATTTTGTAAGTGATTTACTTGCGTGAAACGCTATCATTCATTTCTCTGCAAAAAATTGTGTTAACTATGATAAAAAGGTCAAGGCAATATTTTTGAAACTGGTCAAAGCGAGATCACATAGGAAGTTGTCATTTTGATAGCAATTATCACGTGTTTTTTTTTCTCTCGGTATTGAGTGATTCACTATTTCAATTAATTCTAATTCAAGGAATTTTAAAACATAAAAGGAACAATAATAAAATAATTGTTTGCCTTATCACTTTATACAGCTGAAAGTAGTTCTGCATGCAATTTTTTTTTATTAATAAAGCACGTCTTTTGCATTTCAAGCTGTTAAATACAGATTCTAATATAAACAGAGGTAAATTATAAAGTAATCCAGGAACGTAATTTAAAAACAACGTTTTGAAAACGTTGATTTTTGCCCTGGATTATACGAGGGTTGTCCGGTAAATTACGGGTATTAATTTGTCGACGAACGAGATGCGTCTTATATGACGACCTAATAGAGATATTTTGCTTGGTCATCATATTACGCCTGTTTATGTTATCAAGTGCCTACGTCTATTTGTATTGTCATCGAGATATTACGCCTGCCCATCGTACTACGTCTATTTGTGTTGTCATCGAGATATTACGCCTGCCCATCGTACTACGTCTATTTGTGACATCAAGTGCTCTGGTGATTTTTGTTGTATGAGATATAGTTGACATTAACAATAGTAGTAAAATCAACATTCGAATGTGAGGTAAGAAATGTCACCTGAAAGTCAAACACCGCAGAAGTCGTAAAAATAGTACAAAATTTGCTTTAGCAGGTGTATGTACAGCCTTGGCCAAAGTATTAAGCACCTTACATTAACTCTGTTGGAGTAGGGTAAAATAAAGTTTCCTAGATACAAAATAATAACAATTTGTTAAAGTAATTGGTATTTTGTTGGGCCACCTCTAGCCTTAATCACTGCAGTTATTCTTTTTGGCAGAGTACTTATAAGTTGATGACATTCCTCTGCGGTAATATTATTCCATTCTTTCAATAACACGTTTTTTAAAGTTGCTTTAGATGTAATTGGATGCTTTCTAATGTTACGCTTTAGAATCCCCCACAAATGTTCTATGGGATTTACGTCTGGGGATCGTGCAGGCCAATCCAGAAGGTTAATATTGTTTTCTTGAAATCACTTCGTGGTTTGTGATTTGTGGGAGGGTGCATATCTTGTTGATACAGCATTTTTTTCCATATTTGTATCACCAAACATCCTGGAAAATGATTGCCTTAATGTCGTTTCCAATACGTTTATGTAAGTGTAGGAGTTCATTCGACCTTCACAAACAAACATTTCGCCTGCATTGTCGGCTGTCGTAAAACCCCAGATCATTACACTGCCTCCCTCGTATTTCACTGTTGGTACCCGCATTTCGGAAGGTATTCTTCACCGATTTTCCGCCTCACGTAAGCTACACCAGGAGTTTCAATTACTTTACAATTAATTTAAAAAAAAACGTGATTTTAAACATCGTATAACTTTTTACTGGCGAAGTGTAGAAGATGGAAACGAATTCAAAATTACAAGTGATATAAAGCAAATATTACCTCAAAATTTGATTCGTCGGATCATACAACATTTGCCCAATCCATCTCTGTAAAGTGTTGGTACTTTATAGCCTATTCCAAACGAGACTTTTTATTTTTTTCTGAAAGCCAAGGCTTCTTTCTTGCTTTACAGCCTTTCAAGTCAGCTTCATTAAGTCTTCTTCTGGTCGTTCTGGTACTGATCTGATCGGTATCTCGATTTTCTCGGATAAACTGGCAGCAAGTTCGGAGGAAGTTTTCTTTCGATTTTTAAGTGTCTCTCGAATTAAATTTCGATCCTCACGGTTCGAAATTATCCGTTTTCTACCTATTCTTGTTCAGTTCGTATGTGATCCAGTATCCGCGTAACGTTTCAAGGCAGATTGCACCGCACAACGCAAACGATTAATACTTTTGGCTATTTCTGTTTGTGAGTTGCTGAACTGAATTCGTAAACGTAAATGCTCGTTTTTAGGCATTTTTTACAGCAAAAATGACGATACTCAAAATTATAATGAAATAAACACTATACTGGAAAAATCGTTCTTACTACAAGCACTTATACAAGACTGACTACCTATTCACGGAATCACAATTGTGAACTATCACCTGCCACATGTTTTACAACCGCTGTAAAGCACTGTGCATTATTTAAATTATCGTTTATTGTTGCCAACTATATGATAATAAAATTCTAAAGATTTCTGAGTAATATTTTCGGAAATAAATTAGAAACTTAAGGGTGCCTAATACTTTTGACCAAGGCTGTATATCATGGACAACAACAAATACGAACAGACCTAACAGTATGAAACCAGAGTATTCTTCCAGTCGAAATAACCATAGTACAAAGGCTACCAAAATTGAGAATCGAGAGAAAGAAAAAACGAAAAGCCAAAAAAGAGACATGGGAAAGAGGATTCACTGATGATATGAAATAAAGAAGCTAGTTGAAGCCTCAAAGAAGTGGGAAGCGTTACAGTAAACTCATGTTTTGCATGAGCGAGATAAAAAAGCTACCGAGTTTATGTAAATAATGAAGGACTTTTGACGACGTCATTTGTTTATTGAATCTGCTAGAGTTGGAGAGTTTTATATGCACACTAATTACTATTGTTGCCATGATTATTTTAAAAACATCATTTCTATCAGGAGTTGCATTTTAAAGTTTGCGGCAAAAATGCAGTGAAAAGACTTCGTGCACGTGAAAAGTAAATCACGTGTTTTGGAACTGAGAAACAATAGAACAATGACATCGTAAACAATGTTTAGTCCAAGCGGAAACGTTTTAAAAGATGGATGGAAAGCGTCTAGCAATAGCGTACTTTGAAGATGGGCAAACATGTTTTTGTTTGGAGTACGAAAAAGGAGAGACGCACTTTGAAGATAGGAGATAATATTTTTGTATAAGCAGAGTTCAAAAATTTATTGGACAACCCTCGTATGTACACATATAAGCCAAATTTCAATTGGAAAATTCGCAGTAAATAGAAAATGACTTACATGAAATGAATATTATTAGAAGTAGTTCGAAATAACTCTTGTTGGTAAAATTCTTCTACGAAAGAGCAATTAATGGTACGAGATAAGACATATTTTATTTTTATTTAATTTGATTTACAGAAATCATAAAAAGAAACGGCTTTTAATCTTCACGAGATTATTTGTTTTGATAAGTCCGCATAAAATTGAAAATATTTGGTTAGTGGTTAACTCCGAAGGCAATTACATTAGAGCTTAAGTTCATAAAATGTGAAAATAAAAAAAAAATCACACCGCCGTCCCTGTTACACATGAAAGGTTCAAAAATAGAAGTGCACCTATTTGAGACTTACCTTCACAACTTAAAGTCAACAAACACGTCGGAAGTTACAAACATTTACTTTAGATCTACAGGACTCTTACGTCGCAGCGTAATAGTATGTGTTTGCAAACAGTCAAACACATAAAGCAAAAGAAAATTTTATAACTCGTAAAATAAAAAGAAATATCACTGCTATTACTGCCATAATATTCAATTGGAAATTTTATGGATTTTAAGATCAGCGATTTTTCACATGTGTGTAGTACATGACTGAAAGATAAACGGAGCTTATCTTCGTTATCACATAAGAGCGCAAGCTTTAGTTTTGTAATTGTGTATACTCTGTCCGCGTTTTCATTAAATCAATCGTCTAAATTTAAAACAATGTGAATAAATTCGTTCAAGGGAAAATGTTTCCTGAATGTTGTCAAATTAAGTGTGAATTTCGGCCGCTTAATGTTATTAATAGATTTCTTTATTACGTGCTCAATGGCCATAAAAAATTGTACAGGTGGGAGGTATGAAAACTTTTTCGTTATGATTGTACACACTTAATTAATAAATCGCAACATAACGAGTATTTAACGAATTTAGAGCTGCTTTGTGAATGTCGCACATCTACATTTTATTGTTGTTTAATGATGTTAAAAAATTAAAGTGTGTAATTAACTAAATGTATATGTTACGAAGAAGTTAGATGAACTGATATTGGATAAGAAAAGGAAAAAAATGTGTCAGCAAGTGCTTCCTGTAAACCTCAGTTTCGTCAAAATATTTTTGGATTACCTTTCCACGAACACTTTGCTTCCCTGTCATGTTATCCGTTCTGATAGTTAAGGTTTTGAACAAGTACGTTTTATAAATTACTATATGATTTATCTGGATTTTAAGAACCAAAGCAATTGCATTAGTTTTCTCGGAACACTTTTTAATACACTTAACAGTTGACGTTTCTTTGATAGTTTTTTCAAGATCTTGAAGAACCGATACGGGGAAACGTCAAATGTTAAGTGTATTAAAAGTTATTCAAATACAAATTGATGTTAACTAGTCAGAATCACCCTGTATGTTAAAAAGGCGGTGATAAATGATTCCTTAAAAAAACTTTCTGAAGTAATTTTTGTGAAGCAAATTATAAATTTGTAACTCAATTACTAGCACATATGTAAAGACTGTTGTATGTTTTAGCTTCAAAGTAAAAAAAAAAATATATTTTTCAATTACAAATGAAAACAACTTTCTAATAATATATAACAATTACTGGCGACTCTACTTTTGTCACTTCATTTACTAATTAAAAAGTTTTATATTAGAATTTGAGACACAACTTTGTGTTCGAGTTGCAGGTCTTCTTACGTTTATAATTTCGTTCTTCTTTAACATCACATCTAGGTGCTTTGAATTTTAAACATTTCCACTTCCGAAAACGTGCCCAGCAGTTTATTAGAAACAAAATTTGAAGGGCCTTACGTGGACATACAAAACGATTGGCCACTTGAGAATGATCAGTCACAGCGTGTAACATTTCAGTGAGACTTAATTAGAAATTCAAATGAATACGGAAATTACTAATTTAATTGTGTAGTAAATCTTACGTAACGCCCAAGTAATGCAAGATAAATCCTTGAGTATCAAGTTTTTTCTTCTCCTCGCGCTTACTTTATATCCTGACGATTTTTCATTCACTTGCGCAATCTATTTCCTATCGAAGTCCGCCAAAACGTCTTTTGTTGTAATTGTTATTTAGTTTTCTTTATTTGTTTTGTTTTAGAGTGGCAATGATGGCACCGTTGAATCGAGTAGGATTAGTTCAGCTTCGTCTCGCAATAGGATGCGTACCGGTGAAGAGCCCACCATCGGAAAATACAAATTACTCAAGACGATTGGCAAGGGAAACTTTGCGAAAGTCAAATTGGCCAAGCATTCACCTACCGGCAAGGAAGTCGCCATCAAGATCATCGATAAAACCCAACTCAACCCTGGTTCACTACAAAAATTATTTAGAGAAGTAAGAAAATATTTTGTTTGAAGCAATTCGTTTCTTTTTATACGAATCCTTGTGTGGGGAGGTCGTTTTATTTATTAGACATAGAGTTCTTCACTCTATTTAAAAAAAAAAAAAACACGGAGAGTCTGGGAATTTCAGATAATGTATCCAAAAAAGTGAAAGCCCTACAGACTAAAACAAAACAGAGCTTTTAATTAAAAGTTATTTTCCTGTCTTGAATAGCTTATGAAGGCAGGCATTCGGTGTATCGTTTAAATATAACGATGACTACTGAGAATTTTTTAACATTAGTATGCATATCAGTTGCATTTCGTAAACAATTTTATGTTTGTTAATACGATTTTATTTTGTGAAACAAGGGATTGAGTTTCATTTTATAAACAAAAATTATGAAACTCTTTACTTGGGGCATAATTTTCATAAATTTAAATTCAGTCATTGCGGTGTTAACGTCAGTCAGTATTGATTATTGCAAACTTTAAACATAGCCGGAGTGTTGTTGATGTAATCACAATCAAACATGAAAGTAATATCTGTGGAACGTGTAGTCATTTAGCGAAAAGCAAATTTATTGTTCGCATGGTAAATATTTGCTGTTTACGTTAAAAAAAAATCTGCGCTGTTTGTAAAGCAGCGTCAGTTTCCTGTGATAGGAATAGGAATTACTAGAGATAGTAAACGCTCAATATTCATAATCACGACATTATTGAGTTGTAGCTGTAGTTGTTTAAATGCTAACTTTATAACGTGTGTCTAGAAACAGTCAAGTACCATTTGAATTTACCGCCATAATAAAAGTATGGTTGTGTTGGTAACAAATCCCTGCATCATTGTTGCTAGTTCTATTACTTTCGTAATATTATCTATTATATCAAAATAATAATAATAAGTAACTATTATGCTTCAATAGATACTACAATCAAATTCTAAATTTTATGTTGGCACTGCAGGAGTGCGTTCACAAATCTATTCTAGGGTTCATTCTTGAATGGAATAGCCTTTTTTGTAGTTTAAATGATTTTGTAATAAGTCAACAAAAAGAAAGTGAATCTGCGTAACCTAGGAAAGGTAATAGGATACGAAACGGGAAAAGAATTCTAAATTGTCAACTTAGTAATTTCAAAAATGGTTTTTTGTTCCAAGCATATCTTCACAATGTCGAGAAGCTTGGAAACAGATCGGAGATTTTCTGTTCCATCGGAAATTGAAGAATCTTTCAAGAAAAATAAAAACCAACTGACAAACTCGAAAATCGAAGCAGATGATTTGAGATTCTGTCACTGACGTTAATCTTTTGTTTTATAGGCTACGCCGATTCGTTTTACTTTTTGATTGTTCTTTGTTTTACATCATTGAATTTTACAAAACTAAATTAAACATGGCGTCAGCAGCAAATAAACACCCTACTTATAAGCGGAGTGTAAATGAAAGTTCCCTTCGTGTCAACAAAAAGAAACTTTAAAAAAATCCCTCCTGTACATGCATCAAAAAATTCCATTTTTATACGATAAAATCCCTTAAAAGATGCGCTCAAAGTATCTGAGTGGCACATTAGCAGTACAGTCAATTGAAAACGTATTTAGTTAAAATCGTTTTTTAGTTTTTGAAAGAATCATTGTACCGTGCCTTCAAAAGAATTCATGATTAAAGTAAGCTGTAATTTTTTTTATAAAGTTGGCGACACGCAATGCAAAAGTGGGAAGACAATTGTCGATTACTGTCAGCGTCATATTACCTGATTATGACATCACGAAAATGTAAAGTAAACGCAAAATTCAGAGAAACACTTAATTGCTGAAATGCTGTCCTTCAGTTTGAACGCACACGGACATACGTACCCTGCGCTTCATGTTCTCAAATGCGCTTGCCAAGTGTTTGGGGCTATGTTAGTACAAACAAATAATTGGACAGCTGACATTGGTACAAACCTTTAAAAAAAAGCAGTGCAATCATAGCCTACTTCAATTAGGAATTTAATTGAATGCACGGTAAAAACTCCCTCAAAAAGTGAAAGATCCCTTAAGTTGGCAACACTGCCCGTTGCTGAGCAAACGAGTACAGCGAGATCGAAATTGATTGTCATGATCCTACACTGCTTTCCGTGAGCGTGATGTCAATATTTACATCGTATCACCTGTGGTTTAGAATGTAAAGCTGTATCGTGCATAGAACATTCATGAAGCTTATATCCAAACCTAACCTAATTAATAAATAAATAGCATAATTATTGTTTAATCAGATTGCTATTACAATAAAATAAACGATTTTTCAGGAATGAACGGCCTACAAAATCTTGTAATATCTAGTAACTTTCCCAGATTTCCCTATGTAACTAACTTCAATTTAATAATTGGATATCGATATCAAGCTCGTGGAAAGCAGTGTAGGATCAGGACAATTAATTTCGATCTCCCTGTATGACTTCTTGAAAAAGAGATGCAAAATCTAGGGTTTACTTTTGACATGTTTTTTTTGAGTTAAAGTGAGGTTAGAAATGCAAGTGACACTAGTTCTTTTTTAGATAGGAATGATATTGTCCTGTTTTCTTTTTTTTTTCCCCTGTCATTAGCATCTCGATTAGTAGACGCATTTTATAACAATTGTTCAAAATTTTCATCGCTGAAATAAATTCTAAGACGAACTATTTCTGACATAAAAGCATAAAATACAGAGAAAATAAAAGCGACGAAGTAAAACGATGCACGGTGATTTATTATTCCCGATTTAATTGTCAGCACGAGAGGTCATTCTTTATTGCAAAGTGGCCGATAAAAAGGTGAAACAAATTGCATAACCTATATGTTACATACATGCTTTGTATCCATTTAATATCATTTGTTTTTCTTTTTTTTTTTTAAATTGTGCGAGACTCGTGCCTTCGTACTTCACCCTTTTGATGGTATCAGTATTAACCACCAGAGGTCGCCTGTTTTGTTTGATTTCGCAAATCTCTGCTGTTATGCTGCAATTTTTGTTCAGTCTGGCCACATAAAAAGTGAAATACACTAAAAACGGCGCGGCAAATTCAAACGGAAGAGAAGATAAAGTTGATTTTCTTGTGCCGTCAAAAATGTTAAAAAATCGATTTTTTCGTTTGCATACATTTTATTATAAATATTATTCAAATTTTTACTCAACTTTTTGTTTCTGCGTCGAATAGAACTTCATCTTCAAATTTGATTTTTTAAATGCAACAGGTATGAGTTAGCAGCTATCCGTTTATACCTGTCCAATAATCCGTTGACCAATCACAGCGCGTTTTTATTATCATGGGAATGTGATCATGCCGACAAAAGCGAATTGTGTCAATAATCAAATAACTGCGAATCTGCTTTAAATGTGAGATGATCTCATGAGTAAGGCAACACGGCAATCTATTTCGTGATTGATAGGTGACATTTTGACATCAGTGCTGTCATCTGTTCAAATATACTGGATGATTTTTAATGACTGAAGATGAATTTGAATTTACCGCCGCACTAAATTGTTATTGCATAGGCAGCTCCCGGTTCTGTCAATCATCTTTGTCATTTTTCTTTTGATATAAGAATATCAAAATAATAAAAAGGAGTAAAACATCAAAAATGCGCCCGCGATAAACCAAACAAACAAAATAACTCTAAAATTTGAAACTAAATTTGTTCATATTGTCCATTTACTTGACATCTGCACTGTTAAACTGATTGTATGTTGGCATCACTGCGCACACGTGTGGCATTTTTCATTTTATTAAACAGTATTTTGAAATTTATTCATAATGACTAATACATTCTAGACAGGCGCTATTAATTTTGAGAGCAAAGAATATTTTCTTACGATAATTATACGAAAATTAACTAAAATTGTGTAACTGGCAATATAGAAAGTGTTAGGAAAGAGTTTATACATGTATTTCTGCCTTATTGGGTCTCATCAGAACTCTGTACCTTAAGAAAAATTTGGTACAGAGTTCTGATGAGGCCCAATAAAGCCGAAATACATGTATAAACTATTTCCTAACACTTTCTATATTGCCAGTTACACAATTTTAGTTCATTTTCATAATTTTCATCTTACAAGAAAACTTGATTTGATAATTATACGCTATACCGTATTTCATCTGGGTTTTATTCAATGACATGTTAGTAACTGAATGTACAAGTACACTCAAAATCTTTTTTTTTTTTCAAATTTTGACATTGACAATAATGCAGATGTCCAGTAAACAGAGAATAGTAGCCACATTTAAAATAAATTTAAAATGTGGCGCCAAATTCAAAATATCCTCAATCATTAAAAATCGCTCTCTGTTAAAAGTAAATTAATTTCTCTTAAATCATTGAAAGGTAAATGTGAAAAAAGTTTACTTACTTTCTTTATTCTGTGATAATTATTTTTTTTTTCAATTTCATTTTATCAAACAGTAAATAGTAAAGGCAACAAACAGCGGAATTTAACTCAAACGTTAAACAAATAAAACCTGGTTATTTCATGTGAACTCGTGGCTTAATCAGCCTGTATCCAGTTGGTATAATTTTACATTTTAAAAACTATTTCGTCTTAGATTACTTCAGAATGTAATATATGAAAGTAAAAAAAAAAAAAAACGTAATTATACCTTAGAAAGTAGCGGTTTCTGTGTCTTTCAAGTTTATTATTACTATCTAATGTAATATAGTTGTAGTTAATTATTGTGGCCTTTAGAGTTGAAAATAATTAACTTCATGTGCAATTATTAAACCGTGCAAACTGATAGGTATGATTATAGGAGTGTACTTGCATTACAGAAGTTGGTTTTAAGAAAAAATATTTAATCATTCACCTTAATTGGAAGTTTTAAGTTTCTTAATTTATCTATTTTTGCTGAAAAATTTTGCATCCATGATTAATTCTCATTTATTTTGCTTTTTTCCGTGCAGGTAAGAATAATGAAAATGTTGGACCATCCGAACATAGTAAAACTATTTCAAGTTATCGAAACGGAAAAAACTTTGTACCTGGTTATGGAATATGCCTCAGGAGGAGAAGTATTTGACTACCTTGTATTACATGGCAGAATGAAGGAAAAGGAAGCTCGTGCCAAGTTTAGACAGATTGTATCTGCAGTCCAGTATTGTCACCAAAAAAGAATAATCCACAGGTAAGTCGCTACAAAAAAAGAGTATAATAGTGATAATGTTTTTTCTTTTAATGCAGAGACTTAAAGGCTGAAAATTTATTATTGGACAGTGAGATGAATATAAAAATAGCAGATTTCGGTTTCTCAAACGAGTTCACCCCCGGCAACAAACTAGACACTTTTTGCGGAAGCCCACCTTATGCAGCGCCTGAACTCTTTCAGGTAATCTCATCTTGTATCTTTTTAATTCAACGCTGACGTTATTTTAACTCGTAGGGTAAAAAATATGATGGACCGGAAGTAGATGTATGGTCGTTAGGTGTAATTTTATATACGTTAGTTTCCGGAAGCTTACCATTCGATGGATCTACATTAAGAGAACTAAGAGAACGAGTTCTGAGAGGAAAGTATCGTATTCCATTCTACATGAGTACGGACTGTGAGAACTTGCTCAAGAAATTTTTAGTATTAAATCCAGCAAAGAGAGCTAGCTTGGAGTCCATAATGAAAGATAAGTGGATGAACATGGGGTAAGTATGCTTCGCTAATTATACGAATCAATTCTACATTTTCTGTGTTTTAGTTATGAAAACGATGAACTCAAACCATATGTAGAACCAGAACAGGACTTATCTGACCACAAACGTATAGAGGCGTTGGTTTCTCTGGGGTACAAGAGAGACGACATAGAAAATTCTCTTGAGGCAGGAAAATATGATGATGTCTTTGCTACCTACTTGCTTCTCGGAAGGAAAAGCATTGATGTAAGTGACTACTCTAATTAATTAAGTTTATTATTGCTACGTGCCTGCTTGTTTTAGCCTGAAAGTGATGGTAGCCGCAGTGGAAGCAGCCTTTCTTTAAGAAATATGTCAGCACAGCCTACACCAGGAGCTCCACAAACTACAGCTCAAAGTCCATCTCATCGTGGAGTGCATAGGTCAATTTCAGCAACAAACGCTAAACCCAACAGAAGAGCCTCTAGTGGAGGTTAGGGGATAATATTTTCAGTTGGAATTCATTGTTTTTCTTCCATTAATTGTTTAATAACAAAATTCTAAAGGATTGAATACTTTTCGTAATTTATTTTTATTAGCAAAAACTCTTCTATTAATATTTAATTAACAAATTTTAGTATTTGATGTGGTGGTGATTAAAAATTTACATTTTTTTGCTTTGTTGTTATACTAAAAATCGTCCATTTGAGTTGGTGGTATCTATGTACGGAAGAAATTAACTCTTTATTAATATCTAATTCTATCGATTGTGTGTACGTATGTAGGAGAGACTTTGCGTGCAGGACCCCAGCCACAAGTGGCGGTGCCCCAGACCAACAACCACCAGTCCGGTTTCAAAAGGCAGAACACGGTCGACAGTGCAACTATCAAGGAGAACAGTAGGCTTAATGCACAACGTCCAGCTAGTGCGCAGCAGAAGCCTGCCACCGAGAATAGTAAGTCTGAACTGAACTTTACTTGCACTTGTGGATGCAGTAATAAGACTCTTACGTTATTTTAAAGGTTTGCAAAGTCCAGGTAAGCCTCGAACCGTTGCTAAGAGCAACACTGTTACCGCAAAACCTGTGACTTCAGGCGGATCCGTGGGACGACGTTGTACCATCAGTTACGAAGCCAAGGCTGGTAGCAATGAAAAGACAAATCTTACAACTGACTTGCCTGGGTGTGTGTATAAATTTACCTACATTTATTTTAATTTATTCGATAGGTTTATATTTGGAATTAAAATGAAATAGTAGAGGGATTAAAGGTCTTCATAACAAATTATAGTATAGTAAAGGTTCATTGTTTTTAACATTTTTGTTTAATGCGCAGTTTTTGCAAATAACAAACATCCAATACGTGCAATATGCAAAGGTTGAACCTTTGTGCAATACACGAAGGTTCAAAAAGTCAAAGAAACGTTCTCTTATTTACTTATTGCTAAATAATTAAATTAATTTCTCAATAGTAGAGTTCAATTGCTGCCCTGTTGAGTTTGTAATAAATACACTCACCGGGACAAAAAGCGATTCACTTTGAGGTTTGTGTAATTCGTTGCGACAATAAATTTTTTAATATAATTTTCGACTGATAATTGTTATTTATAGTTTTCTTGGTTGATGCACATCAAATAAGGCCAAAAATAAATAAAACAAAAAAGATTTTAATAAAAGTAATAAAAACTGCAAAATTGATGAAATTGTAATTTAAAGAAAAATGCAAGCTTTCAATCTTCCTAGTTAATTAATATCGAGTATTGCCTCCGCGAGCCTGTATTACAGCCTGCATACGTTGTGGCATCGACTCCACCAAGTGCCTAATCGCTAAATTGTCAAGTTAGTTCCATTCTTCCTGAAGCGCCATTGATAATTCTTGTAGGGTAGCTGAGGCGGGGACGCGAGTTCTATTATTCCTTCCTAACATGTCCCAGACATGTTCGATGGGATTCCATGTCAGGACTTCTCGGGGGCCACTGCATTCGGTTAACACCTACAGCATTAAGAAATTCATTAACAACTGTGACGACATGCGGCCGTGCATTATCGTGCATCAACGTAAAATTGTCGCCAATAAAAGGGGCAAAGGGTATTACATGACCTTGAACATTTTCAATGTACCTCCGAGCATTAATAACTCCCCTATTTATTACAACAAGGTCTGTATGTGCGTTCGTAGAAATACCGCCCCACACCATAATAGAACCTCCGTTGAAAGATAGTCTGGAAACAATATTACATTGAGAATACCGTTCGCCGGTCCTTCTCCACACTCTTCCACGACCATCTGGTGCTCGTAGGCAGAAGCGGGACTCTTCAGTGAAGAGTACTTGACTCCACTACCCCATATTCCAATGAACATGTTCGCGAGCAAATGCAAGTCTGCTTACTCTATGCTATGTGTTAAGCTCTGGGCCATGTGCAGGTCTTCTTGCCATTTAATTAGCTTCATTAAAGCGTCTTCTGATCGTTCTGACACTTACATGCACATCTCGAACCTCTGAAGGCGATTTCTGACTTGAACAGCAGTGAAATTCCTGTTGCGAAGAATCGTTAGGGTAAGAAAATGGTCATCTCTAGCGCTTGTACAGCTTTGACGACCTGCTCCAGGGCATCGATTGTAAGATTCAGTTTCCAAGAATCGCCTTCACGTTCTGGAGATACATGATTGAGAAGTTCCAAGAACTTGTGCAACGTAATGTTGAGACCGACCATCCTGAATCAAAGCAATTACTCTTGCTGCATCCATTACATTAATAGCCATGAAAACAACTTATTAATGACAAAATGTAAACAAATTATTAAATTATGCCTTTAGGAAACGTTTGGAAAACAAAAAATCAACCGCAACACAATATTGACAAAGGCGTAGATACTTTTAATAATTTATTTAAACAAGAGAATTTAGTTACCATGATGATCATGACTCTCCCGATTATTGAAAATGTCCTATTCACCGATGAGCAGAAAAAAAAAAACGGACAAAAAGTGTCCTCAGATAATTTATTTTAAAAAATAATAGTGAGTCGCTTTTTGTGATGGTGAGTGTACATTATTTTATTTGTGTTATTGTTATTTTTTTTTATTAATTTTATTTGTTTAATATTTTTAAAGAACCTGAAAATGACACAAAAGTTAAAGGAATAGTAATTTTGGATAGAGGTAGATGGGGTAGTTAATTTATTATTAATTTAATTTATACTAATTTATTATTTGACATTTTCTGTTCTAGCAAATCTATGTCTGACATTTATCCTTAATTATCACAGTATTTATTTATATTTATTCAATGTTTCACGAGTCATTAAATTGCGTTATAAAACTTCAAAATTGAAATTAATTTTTTAATTGTAATTACTCATTGTAAACATTAAAAGTTTGTCTCCCCCATATACCCCTATTTGTTTAATTTAGATGATGATAGTTTTAATCTGAATTATTAATTTTAATGAAACTAGACACAACAGTTAGACTGCAGAGATTATTTAATAAGCCTTTCTCCCTTCCAGTTGATAAGCAATTTTAGCAAAATTAGTGTCCTCGAATTTTATAATCCAATGGGATTTCATTTATTAAATTTCAATTGATTCGATTGGTTATATTTTTAATTATAAATAAATTTTACTTCAATAAAGCATATTTTAAACGATTTATTTAATTTTCAATGAGGATATAACGATGTAGTATGTGTTTAAATACTTACGAATTAATTTCTTTCCTCGTGTTACTGACATTAGATACAACGCATGCATTGTTATTATAGAATAGAACTTTTTGAAATGCCGTGTTCATTAGAATGTTGAATTACCAATGTCTAATACTAATTCACTTTCTTGCTGCTAACTACTTGGTAGTGGGCTGGTTAGTACTGGTGATACTTTAAGAACTAATAAAGGCCACGTCAAGTCCGCTTCGGTTAGTAGTAGTGGACCTGAAACAACTGCAGATCCTCTACGCTCTAGGTATGTCCTTCTGTGGTGCATTCTACTTGCATGAGCATATATGTGGCTATCTTACCTCTTGTAAATATCGCAGCAGTATATTTAAGGAAATTAAAGCGTTATTTATCAGTGAACGTCTTGTGAGTGAAATCAGTTAACACTTGGAATTTTTTCTACTTTAATTGGTTTATTGTAATTGAAAAATTTTTTTAAAATGCCTTCCCCATTCACTTTACTGAGTTTTTAACGTTAATTCAAATTTGTCTTGAGACATCTAAGAAAGTTTAAGTTTAAGGGCTTTTTAAAATTATGTAATTGAAAATAATTGATTGGTGTTTTTTTTTTTTTTATTGCATCCAGTCATCCAAGTGCATCCCCGGCAGCGATTAGAACTTCACCGTTTCCCCGTAATACGACATCTCGAAGTACGTTTCACTCAGGGCAAACAAGACCTAAAGCGACTTATGCACAAGGTTCTTCGGGGGATTCACCTCACTCAACGCGGACCTCGTTCTTCTCTAAAATTAGCTCCAAATTTTCAAAAAGGTTAGTTCAGTTTTCTAAGCTAAACGAGAAATAGTGCAAAGTTACTCATATAGTTTTTACAAGCGTACTTTATCATGTGATATGCATTTCTTCATATTAGAAGCGCAGGTATCTTTATTACTGGTATTAAATTTTAATAGTAATAATAATTATTATTGTTAAAATTGAGTGCCTAGTAAATGATCAAAAATGCTTATTACGTTTATTTTGGTGTATAATTGCAATTATTAATCTTTCAGTTCACATTGTGAATTTGCATTTAAAATATGAAGCGTTGCAATACATTATTTATAATGGAACGGTGTTTAAAATATTAATTGTGAGGAGGAGAGGTTTTCAATTAAACGTTTTTAGTTATTGTTTAGTTAATTACTTTATATTATTATGCTCGTATGTTTTTAAGTAGCTTTAATTTTTATGTCTATCCTTATGAAGGACTTCTTTTCCCAATTAATGTATACCTTTTTATATATTTCTTAAAGATGTGTATGAGTTAATTTACAGAATGATTTATTTCAAAAGACAAAAATTGAAAAAAAAATTATACAAAAGTGTTTGGAGCACCACAGTTACTTTAGCGGGTGAACCATTTTTTGGGCACTCACCTTCCAATTTGTTATAAATAGTTTAAGTAATGTTATAAGCTGTATAGAAGTACTAATCCACAAAAAATTATTAAAGATAGTTTACAGAATAAATGCTTTTTAATTAACCTCTTTTTTCTTTTATTTTTTCTTTCAAACTTATATTATTTCAAGAAATAATACGAGATATTTTAATTATTTAAATTTTTATTTTATTGTTTTATTAAAGCTGCAAATGTTAATTTTCATTTTACTCAAATTGATCTAAAAAAGTTATCATCTAGTCAACATCATTATAAGAAAAACAGTTATTTAAAGTAAAACTAAAAAGAAAGCAATCGATAGAAATTATAAAAGTTTAATAAAGTTAATCGTTTAAAGTAAAGTTAACTAAAATGTTGTGCTTTCTTTTTTTAATGGAAAAGTGAAAGCATTCGTTCTTATAGAGAATAAAAAAGAAAACATACATATTCAGATTAATATCAAAAAGTATACATTTATCTTTAAGTGAATAATAAAAAAAAATTCAGTATAAAACGTTTTATTTAAAAAATGTTTTTACAACGAAATTTTTTAATATTTAATAAAGTCATTTTCATAACACATTTATGAATTAAATAAATTTCTTTGTTGGTTTATAACAACGTTTCACGTCTGTTGAGTTCAGTCTCATCTGTGTTTTACCTCGTGCTCTTTTGATGTTCGTATTTAATCACTGCTTCCTGAAAGAACGAAGCTGGTTTCTTACATTTCTTAATAATGACACATCATTTGTTGAACAGTATCATCACTCTTTAATAATTGCTTACTTCAAGTAAAGGCGCGGTAATGCTGGCCCTCAATGGCATGTGCTTTTTGTCAAAATCGAGTTTTCCAACAAGAGCACCTCAATACCTCCACATTTGGTTTATTATTGAGTCATTACAGCAAATACAAATTCACAAAATTTTCTTTTTAACTGTTACACGCACTATTTTATTCACTGAATTATTATTATTTATTTATGAATTACTTTTATAAAAATCAATTGATATATTGTTTGCAAATAGGCGCATAAAGTCTGATGATCAAAAAACAAAAAAAAAACTAGATTAATTTACGTTTAAAAAAGACTGATTACAAAACTATTTTGGATTATCTAATGCAGCGGTTCTCAAACTATATCTCATGGGAAACCTGTGTTACATGAACATGAGAACAATTACTTAAATTAGTTTTCCTTGTCTCGTTAACTTGAAAATCAGTGCTTTTATGAAAATGGCCACAAGTTCAATGTGAGTCTGTGTTGTAAAGTGTTTGCCAGAAAAAGTTTTGGAAACACTGATTTATTACACAATCATTCTAAAAGAGATAGGATAATTCAGTAAAGCCCCAGGAATTAAGATAGCAAAATCAAAACTTGTGCCTCAAAAAGTATGCTTTTTGTTTTATTTTAAAACGCAATTACTTGTAGTATTTTTGTTTTCATTGGAATTTTGAAAGTGTGTGTTTGTGTTGGCTGAGGGTGGCAGTTGTATTATTATTTGTAATGGAGTCTTCGATTCATTTTTCTGGCTAGAACAATCTCAGAGTATTCTCTTCTTATTTTAATCTCAAGTAATAATAAGAGATGGAGATACTCTGAGAGTGCTGGGAGTTGCTACGTTTTTTTTTAAACAATACCATTTTAAAGATTTTTTCGTTTCTATAAGATATATGAGATTTCTTCCATCAAAATTATTTTCTGCAACAAGATAGAACATAGAATTAAATTTTTTGTTACCATTTTTCATTTAAACTTTTGGAATTGCATGTACATAATAAAAATAAGTAAATGACCATTTGATTTATATTACATACTATATTTTTTTGTTCACTTAAGTATAGTTTTGCTTTGCTTTTTTGGTAAAGTTAAACTGTTTTATTATTACTTATTAACTACCAATTACTATTTATTACGAAGTCGATTTTTAATTACCATAAATTAAACTGTATGAGTAACTATGCATATTTAATCTTAATATGAAAAATAATTTTTATTAAATAATTGCTTCTTATTTGTTTTTTTTTTTTTTTGAGTTGCAAGTGCACCTTATATTTTCATGTCGATTTATTTTCACCATTGCTTTGAAATTGCTTGCGTATACATAGATGTTATTGTGGCTTGATTATATCTGTTATTCGATGTTTATACCAGTTTAATTTCAATATGTGGATATGTCTAATACTTTATTTTTATTTATTTTAATAACAAATGGAAACGTGTTGATACACAATGAACGTTAAACTGCGTTTTCAATTCAATTTAACTCTAAAGCTTTGGCTAATGAATTTCTTTTTTTATGATTATTATTCAATTATTACTAAACTGTACTAATTTATATATGGACCACCAGATTTAGTTATTTCATACCAAATTAAAAATAAATCTGGGTTTATAGAATGATGAAACAACATGCATTTTAAATCCACTTTGCATGCGTGTAATTGTTGCTGTTGTGATTACTAGCTTTAGGGCTGCTCTATTCACTTTCAATTAATTTTATCTTCCGATGTATTGCCATAGTAACAATTGTACAAATAATGGTTACTATGGGAATAACTGAAGGTTAAAGTCACGTGAAAGAGAATAAACAAGACCTAAAGCTTAGAAAAAAAGATTAAGGAAATTAAAAAGTTTTTCCCTAACTTGGAAGTTATTGCAATTTTAATAATATTTTGAACCGTTTTATTGTAATACGTCACATATTATTTTCCAGTAGTTATTTAAGGTGAACCTAGATCCATTTATTTATTTATTTATTTATTTAAGGCCTTGTTTATTCATTTTCAAGTAACTTTAACCTTCAGTTTATTCCCATGGTAACAATTATTTGTACAATTGTTACTATGACAATAAATTAGAAGATAAAGTTAATTGAAAGTGAATAAACCGGCCTTAAATCATTAAACAGATGTTAACTTTATCTCTAGACTAATTTCCACAGTAACAATTAATATAAAGTTGCTTTTGTGGCAGTTAACTGAAGGGTTAAAGTTAAGTTGTGATTAAAAAAAAAACGGGCCTTATGATGAATGCAATCCAAAATATGGAACATTGTAAAAAAAATTATAAAACGTCACGTACTATTACTCTTTTATTGATGAGGTTCCAGTTAGGATGGAAATAGTTATCCAGAGCAGTCTTGATGATTCCAGTGCAGCGAACTTGAGTCTGAAAAAAATTACTAACGCAAGAGAAGTTATGGAGAAGTTATTTAAATAACACATTTAAGAAACTAGATAAGCCAAGAGAAGCCAACAATAAATGCAATTATTATAAAAAATGCAAAGAAGTGAGAGCAGAACGTAATAAGAAAGAGAGGTGAGGGATGGAAAAGGTGTTTAAATAAGGGAATGGAGTCAAAAATCAAGGAAAGCAACGAAAAACTCTATAAGGAATTGAAATGACAAAAACAGAGATCAGCACCCAAGGAAAGAAAAAAGATACAGTAGGAAATGGAGTAGCTACTTTACTCCCTAACGAACCTGACTTCTTTGAACTATTTAACATAACAAAAATATTGATTTGGTGATTTCATTGTAGACTAACACATAGTACAAATATGTTTAGTGATTAAAGGACTAACTTACCAGGAAAATTATTCATAATTACCGGTATAACTTCAAGCGAAAACACTGAACAAAATATAACAGCTACAAATCGTGGAAATGGAGAAGTTTACTAGTTATTTAAGAAAGAAAATAAAGTTAACGCAAGTTGATATAAGACTGTGAAAGAATTATGAAAGTATCTTTAAAAACTACCGTTTTATAACAATAGTTTCTGTGCGACGTGACGTCATTTCTCCTCTTCGACAAAATATCACCAACACCCTTTACAAATCCCACTTCCATTTTAATGCAAATACACAGTTAATAAACAACTAACAATGTAAAACATGTGTCAAATTGAATGAATGTTAACTTTACGTAACTGTGTAACAGAGTGGCCTCTTTGTTATGCGAAGAAGTGACGTCACAAGCGAGTCGTTTCTGCTTAAAACATGACAACTTTAAAAGCTTATTTATCCGTTATTTGTCGATGAATTTTCGCCAGTTAGATACTTTTGGTCTATATTTAAGAAAATATTCTATTTCAAAGATAAGTAAACTTCTCTATTCAGGGAAGAAACGGATTTAGTCAAGACTGGTACTGGAAGCATTAATAAGAAGAAGCAAAATTAAAATAATACTCCACAGAAGACCTAATCGTTTCATTAAAATCAAAAATAGGCTGCACAGCACTAGAAAAAAATATGCAGAAAGAGGAAATTACAGTCGAACCTCCATAACTCAAACTTCAAGGGACCGAAGATTATTTCGAGTTATAGAAATTCCGAGTTAAAGAAAGAGAAAGCAGTTAGATGTATGCAAGGTGCAGGGAGCATCAAAGAGTAAGAGTTGGTAAATTTCGACTTGCAGAAAATGTCGAGTTGTGGAAGTGCGAGTGTAATTTTGAAATAAACCAAATTGTGTTATAATACAGAGTGTGAATGCAAGAATTTCATTCCCTTTAACTTGATTTTTTATTTAAAAAATAGAAAGAAATGTTTAATACAAAACTTATAGAGACTAAAGCATTGCTCGAGCAACATATAAATTATAGTTATGCTTTTTTAAATGAAACTCTATACATTAATAAAACATATTTAATTAAATTATAGTCGGACTTTGGTTTGATGTTGTTTATGAAAAGTAATTTCTGAATTTTGTAAACATTTGAAATTTGATTGAGCAAAGGTTACAAAAGACGAGGGAAGATTTTTACTTAATTCAAAGGAGACTAGAAAAAACAGGAGATAAGAACTATACAAAATATCGAATATTACGAGATCTAATTATACAAGACTTACCTTACAGCACATTTGAGAATAAATATTGGCGAGTAGCTCTCGATTTGCTGTTGATGGTACTTCCAGACGTATGGAAATACATCTGAAAGTACCATTGATAGCACCTCGAAAGCTACTCACCAATATTTACTTTTATATGGACTCGCACTTTTACATATGGTCGTTAGGAAAAGTAGTCGAGAAAAAATAATTGACTTATTTTTGGAGAAAAAAATAAGAAAAGCGCGGCGCATTGAACCAGAGAGGCTTTAAAACGCAGGATAAAAAAGGAAAGGAAGCAATAATAATGAAATCTCAAAGAGAGTAAGATGGCTTGTCATATTGAAAGATTAGAAAAGGAAGAAGTCTACTGAAAGATGGCGGTATAAATGAAAACTAGAAATTGAAACAAACAGCAAAACTGAAGAAATAGGATAACCATGAATGAAATTACAACATTTCTAAATACAGGATCTCGTCCAAATTGATACGGTGGCTTTAAGGGAAGTGCTCTCTCCGCGCAAAATAAATAAATAAATTATATTTTTAATTGTCCTATTTGCAAAAACGAATTCATAAAGTTTAAGTCCCTAAAAACTATGGAAAAAATATTGAAATAAAAATGGGAAAGCAATTTTTTTTATGTATACAGGCGTCCCAACAGTGTGTTCTCGGGAATAACTCAATAACTACTGAAAATACAAAAGAAGTTTCAACGCAATTATTTTTATATTTTAGAGCTCTACAACATAAAATAATTTTTATCTATACCGAATGAATCAAGACAGTGGTGCCGCATACAATTTTCTTTTGAGTTCAAGGGCACACCTACGAGGGGTCGATTTTATATTCCCGGACTAGGCAGTTTTCAATTTTAATGTAATTTTTCATTATATTGTTTTTTAATAACATATGCCTTGGTAACATGTTTGACAATTTACAAAAGAATTGCAGTAGTAGTAGATCTAATATATGTCAGTTTGTGTTGTCACGTATCAAAATGAACAAACTCGAATATCGAGCAGAAAATTCCTAACGAAAAAAGGAAAAGGTCCAATAATTATTCGCGAAGAAATGTTGGCTGCATACGGAGATGATTGTCTTTCCAAGTCGATTATTTGTGAATGGTCAAAATTTTTAAACATGGTCGAGGATCACTGAATGATGATTCCCGTCCAGGTCGGCCTGTTGATGTGATCACTTCCGATGTTATTGAAAAAACCAAGTGTTTGGTACTGGAAGATGCACGATTAAAGAATCGACAATTAGCAGCTTTATTAGGAGTTTCGGAAACCACGGTTTTCAGAATTCTACACGAATACCTTAGAATGACAGAGGTGAGTGCGAGATGGATTCCACGAATGCTTTCGCCATTCCAAATGCGTATCAGGATGGAGACGTGTGAACAATTTTTGGCGCTTTGTGGAGATGAACCAGATTTAATTATCAATCGACTTATCACCGGAGATGAAACCTGGGTTCATCATTTTGATCCTGAGTCAAAACAAGAATCGATGCAGGGACATGTTAAAGGCTCTAGTCCTCCCAAGAAGTTTAAAGTCACCCCTTCTCCAGGAAAAAGAATGGCAACTGTTTTTTGGGATTGCCAAGGAATTTTAATGATTGATTACCTGAATAAAGGTAGTATGGTAACAGGAGAGTATTATGCAAGCTTAATGCATCGGCTCAGAGATACTCTTAAAGTGAAAAGGCGCGGAAAACTGGCGCAAGGTATCCTGTTGCTTCTCGACAATGCACCACCCCACAAGTCAAGACTTTCAAAAGCTGAGGTTGCTGAATGTGGTTTCGTAGAAATTGACCATCCCCCTTATAGTCCGGATCTAGCCCATTGTGACCATTTCTTGTTTCCAAATCTCAAAAAAACACTAAGGGGAACAAAATTTAGGTACGATGAACTTATAGTGGCTGTTCAAAGCCATTTTGCGGACAAACCAAATGAATATTTTTATAATGGATTAAAGGTGTTATTGAAACGATGTAGTACTTATATTCAAAAACAAGGGACCTATATTGAAAAATATAATCTCTTCTTTTCATGCTTAGTCCGGGAATATAAAAACAACCCCTCGTATATGTGATGTCAAATTTGGATTACTCATAAAATTCTACACATTTTCTATGTACCAGTCTATAACCAAACCTATAGCCACTATTTTATTTGTTATTATTTTATTTACTTTTAACTCTAAGAAAAGATTTTTGATACAGATGTAGTTGACATTTAAGCTTATTATAAGCCAGCGATTTCCAAACTGGGAGGCACGGACTGGTGCAAAGGGAGGCGTGAAAAGTTTATTTATACATATAATTTTTAAATTATAAATTAAAAAAAAAGTGAAAATGTAAATAAACTCTTATAACAGAACTGTTATAATCCATTTATCATTTTAAAAATGTGTTAATTATTTTGCAAAATAAAGAGGGGAGGCGCCAAGATTAAGTTTTTTTTTAAAGGGGCCGTAGAAACATAAAGTTTGGAAACCACTGTTATAAGGCATTATTAAAAGTACTTTCATCGTTACAGGCTGGTCGTGTCATTTTAGAAATTTCAAACTGACAAAAATCAATTTTGAATTATTTTTTTTAATACGAATAAACGAAGGGGTGAGTTATCAAAGTGTCTAAGTGCCATTTTTAAAAAATTAAACCGCTCATACATTAAGATATAAACAATGTCTTATCATTAGAGAACGGAATAGGTATATGCAGCCTATTATTACACAAACATGCGCATATGTGTGCACTCTTTTTTTTAATATGCATGAAATATGCAAAACATTTTAAAAATATGCTACGAGTATGCCATCTCGTTTATTATATGCAGAATTGATATCGTTTCCGTTAATAGTCGAATAATCATAAATCGAAAATTTAAAATAAAGAGAACATAAAATACTTAATGCTTTAGTTTACAGATTTTAATAATTCTTACAATAATTTGCTTTACATAATAATAATTCAACAACAAAAAATAGGGAAAAGAAATAATCGGTCACTGTTATAAAAACACTTAACAACTAAATGCCGTTCGAAATTGTTGAGAAGAAACTTTTGTCTTCTATCTGAAAACATTTACTTAAATATAGAAAATGATCTTTCAACATCTACAGATGTGCAAGGTGTATTTACAAATTTTGCAAGAATATTAGGAGCTACATCCAGATTTTTGACAAATTCCATCTTTAAAACGCAGCTAATACTATTTATTCTGGCATAACCAGGGTGTTTCTTCATGACTGTATTAAGTTTTAGAAAAATTCAGCACCTACTTGGCCCTTTACATTTTTAATTAATTCTAAAGGTTCATTAAGTGTCAAAATTTTTAATTAATTCTAAAGGTTCATTAAGTGTCATTCCCTGCGTTTCTAACTGCGTTCGAAACGAAACTATAATTTCCTTTAATAAATGCTAGTTCTTGGGAATTTTTTGGAGATTTAAATATGTTTTTACAATTGTACTTTCAAAAAATTCCAAAACTACATTTTAATGTTCTCAAAATTATTAGCATAGAAAATAGTTGCTTCCAATCACGCTCCCCATCGGGTTACAACTGGCGCAGGAGGAAGAGATGTGTTAGGAAGCCTTTCTTTATAAACAGCTACTCTCAAAGGGGCTTTAAACAATTTCTTTAAATATTATTAATTAAGTCGTTTGTTAAAGCAAATTTATTTCTAATTTCTTCTGCTACGTGATTTAGACCATGTACCATACAAGTTATATGAATTAAATTCGGACAGGTGCAAACCACGGTATTAGAAACAAATCACGACCACAGTTTATTAAAAGTTCCAGTTCATATACACTAACAATAAATAGTGTTTAGCGTTGTTGTTATATACCAACAATAAATAGTGTTTAGCGTTGTGCTGAGGTTCCAGAAGTGAAATCTTCGCGTCGATGGCCCCAACTAACACTATTTGTTGTGATTTGTTCCAAAAACGGAAGTAACACACGATGTTCAATATCTAAGAAAATTTAGCACTGGGTCGGTAAAGATTGATTGCGACGAAGATTAAGTGAAGAATGAATGTAATATTTTTATTTTGTTTGAAAAAATATTTTTATGTTTGAAGAAAGTAGTGTCGAAAGTAAACAAGATGCTAATTGGCTGACGGATAAATTGAGTGACATATTCAACAGGGTGAATAACTACACGCCTTGGTAAAACCCAAGATCTGGGAATGCCTGAAATTGCAGGTGTGAAGGATTATTAGCTCATTAAGGGTAGATTATATTGGCAAAGAGTCGAAGAATTATTATTTTTTATATTTAGGAATGCTGTATAATATTGGCCGAAGAATACGAAATTATACTGTGATATGGAGATTGTTACAATATGCAGGAAATGCTTAAATATGCATTAATTAATTAATGCCAATTAACTGGAAAACTTTCAATTCGTGCATATTTTTAATCATATCCTAATATATATGCATAAGTTATAGAATATACAATCCGTTCTCAAGTAATCACAACATTCTGTATGTATAAATTAATAGAATTTCTAGTTATCCTTAAATATCCTAAAATCAAGAAATCGGGGCTTAGACCCTAAAGTACATCATCCGTTCAATTGTCTAAGTAGACCGTGAGAAACAAACGAATCACCCTGTAATGATAAAAATACATTTGTTAATGTCTTGTCATAAGCTTGTGTATCAACTACATATGCACCAAAAATCTTGAAAAGTAAAAATAAATAAAATAAGAATAAATACAATAGTGGCAGTTTTTAGATAAAATGTTAAATAGCTTTAGAACGGTTAGGTCTACGTATGGTATACAATGTGAACAAATATATATAGGCCATCCAAACTTGGCTTTATACAGGAGGTCGCTAAATTACGTGGACATTGCTTGACCACAGATTTCTGACCTTAAAATAAGACGTTTGAACCCAACTTATCTATAACCAAAAGTGTTTCGTTAAGCCAGTATTCTACTTGAAATTTCTTTGAAAAAACAGGCAATTTTTCTAATAACGAAAGAACACTTGAACCAATATGAATAATATTTGGTATGAGAACTCACAGGAAGGCAAGTCACCTTTCCAGATGGTTTTAGTAATTTAAAGTGAGCAGCTAATGTGAAAATATAGGGTTACCATCACAACACAGATTTTGCAATAACTTTTTTTAAGTTAAGAGAAATAATTATAATTAAATAATTTTGAGAAAGAACCGAGAACTTTTTCGTGTCTTTGTAATTGTTGATAATTCTTACAGTTTAGTCACAAAATAG
Source organism: Serrognathus titanus (assembly GCA_039766575.1). NCBI lineage: Eukaryota > Metazoa > Arthropoda > Insecta > Coleoptera > Lucanidae > Serrognathus > Serrognathus titanus. The sequence goes on from CM077911.1 coordinate 8,339,982, forward strand.
GAAAATCTAAATGCTTAGTGGAAAAAGTAGGAAATGCATGAAGAACAAATACCTCTTACATACATAACTAATTTATTTTTAGAAAAAGTCATTCCTTAGTAAACTTTTCTGTCTGCGAATTTTGATATCCAGTATAGTTTAATTTAAAAAAAAATACTCTACAGCCATTTAATTTTTTCTGTTTTTTTGACTAAACTGTAACAGGTACCAAACTTTGCAAAAACACAGAAAAGTTTACTAAAGAAGGACTCTTTCTCAAAATAAATTAATTATGCAAGTAAAACTCATTTCTTTTTCATGTATTTCCTACTTTTTCCAACAAGCATATAGATTTTTCCTATTTTGCGATTAAATTGTAAGAAGCATCGACAACTGCAGAGACACGAAAAAGTTTCCTAATGAATACTCTTTTCTCAAAACTTATTAATTATAGTTATTTTCTTAACCTCAAAAAAGTTATTTCAAAATCTGTCTTGTAGTAATCCCGTTTTTCACACTAGCTGTTCACTTCAAATTACTAAAACCTTCTGAAAAGGTGACTTGCCTCGCTGTGGATCTTCAAACCAAAAATCATCCAAATTGGGACAAGCGTTCTTTTGTTACTAAAAAATTACTTTTAATTTAAAGAATTGAAGCAGAATATTGGCTTAATGAAGCACATTTGGATATAGTTAGATATGTTGGGTTCAATCGTCAATATTTTGAACCCAAAAATTTCTGGTTAAGCTATGTTCATGAAATTTAGCGACGTCCTGTATATGTAGGGTGTGTCATTTGAAATTAAAAAAGTTACATTCGGTACCATTGCTTTGATTCTTTCTGTGTATATGTTAAAGACCTCTAAAATTAAAAAGAAATTGCATTGTAAAAAGTTTTTTTTGTACTTTTAGTAATTATAGAGATATTGCTCGAGAACACACTGTTGGGACACCTGTATATTTTTGAAAACTGTTATTTTATCAGTGAATATTAAACAACCTTAACAACACCATGCTTTTTTGATAGTTATCAGAAACTTATGACATTCTGCGTTCAGTTTTGCAAATATGAGATTTTATTATTAAAATTAAATAAATAATTATTTTAAATTACCATAAATAAAATTAACAGGAATATTTCTATTCAATATTATTCATTTTAATTCGTACTTGACTGACATTGATAAATGTTTTTTGTTTTAATTTTTCGTTACGTCTTTGCCTGTAGTTATTACCAAATTTAGTAAATATTATGGCTTATTACCTATGAAGAAGAAAAAACTAATTTTTTGTATGTTTTTAAAAAGAGCAAATGTTTTATCTATTCGTGTCCCCAAAATTGTTATCCATGTCTTGCTGTGTAACTTTACAAAAGTATTATAGATTTTAGGCATCTGAAAATAAGAACACCACCGTTGTATATTTGAGTTCTAAACAAGTTCTTATTTTTGGATGCCAATTACTTGTTGTGGTATTTGTGTGGGGTTGTAGTGTGGTGCGTCCCTGTCAACGGTATAATTGCTCAAGACTGTTTCTGGTTCAGGGTCAACCAGTAGAGACCGAGATGGGGACGCACCACATCACAAGATGTCCACTCTCCAGAAACAACTTCAGATTATGATCTAGTCGACTACGTTCCTGCCTGAGTATCTACATAAGAAGTTCCGCAACAAGAGGCGTAAGAATTGTTTTTTTGAACTATTACAATAGGTTGTGTGCAATATATAGTGGACGTTGTTTCAAATTTTTCAGAGAACTATTTTAACAAATACGTAAATTTAAAGAGATTTTAAACGTGTTTTATCTTGGTGTTACACACACACACACACACGTACACATACATACATAGATCAATCATTGTTATTGTAAATGATCTCAAAAAATTTTCATTTCGCTTTTTACCACACGCATGTTAAATATCAAAATTATTTACTTTACTAATTAACAATATGGAGAGACATTGTGTAAATAACTTTATCTTGAAAGTACGTGTTCCTTGTTGCGTTTAAAAGTTTGTTTATCCCTGAAGTAATTCTAATTTATTTTTACATGTTTTTTTTTTTTCATTTGAGAATCTATCCTGATTTTATTGGAAATTTGTTTGATAGATTATTATGATTAAATATTTTTTTAATTAAAATAAAACTTGAATACTAGTGCTAGATAAAAATATCTTCAGATATTTTTTTAATCTAGAATCATGGAAATTAAAATTTTAATTGTTATGTAGCATATAATAAATCACATAATTTAATTTCCATGAACAAAAATGGAATGTCCGTTAATGTTTTTTTTTTTTACCTACACCAAAAGGATACTTTCAAGATAAAAGCGACTGCCTATTCAGTATGTCAATTATTTACCTAAATATGTTATGAATTAAGTTCAAAGTGCATTTTAATCACTCACAGTAATTGTAATTTAAAATCCACATTGTTTTACTGATGTAATTACGTACTTTATAGACTAGATGAAAATCTGTTTGATAATTCTTTATTTTTATTGCAATAAGAAAATGTTCCTTATTTTTTAATTTACAGTAAAATGTATCTGTTCTTTTTTCAGCGGGGGTTAAAAAGAAGTTTTAAAAATATTTAAAAAAATATTCACGCGCACAAAACAATACAGAATTTATTTCTTATTGATTAACAATTGGCTTCCATATCACTAATTTTTATTTTTTTATGATTTTTTTGATACGAGGGTCGTTTCATAAGTAAATGTGTTTTTCCAAAATCCTAGAGAAGTAATTTTACTTTCACAGTGTTGCCAGGCGTGGTGTTTTTTTCTGAAGGCTCAAGTTTAATTTTCACTTCGCGACAATCAAAATCTCTAAATTAAAAAAAAAAATAGAGAATTAACAATCAAGTAAATGAAACTTAAATATTAAAACAGCTGTCAAAGTTGAGAAACAGAATGTCAAGTTCACTTTTGGAGCGCAGTTCGAAATTAATATCTGGCAACACTATTTTCTCATAAAGCAACAGCTCTGAACTGTCACCAGGCTTTAAGAACATGTCATTCTTATTTACAAGAGCTCAATAGTGTGCTACCCCTAACCCTTTAAACGCTAGCAAATAAACAGAGGCGTCATTTTGAGGTTATAGATACAATGGTGTGAATGCAGCTTTTGTTTTTGAGTTTTTTTTTCACATTTATATTTATCTTTAAAATAATTTTTGCTTCAACAAATCCCACATTCTCAACCGATTTATCTTCAGTTAAACTTAAACCCCATACATACAGTTGTCAAATGTGAACATGGTTGCCAGCTTGGTAAACGTCAATCAATCTCTATTAGATTTTCTAATTACATATTTGTTTTTCCCGTTTCACTCAAAGTCTATTTTGTGATTTTGCCACTAATAGATCATTTTAGCGCAAGAACCTCAGGAAAATGGCAGAGGTGTCAACAGTGTCATGTCAACCCACTGTAAAATTGAAAAGTTACTAAATGAAGCCAGCTTTTGAGTTTCTTTCAACATTTATTTATATTTACCTTTAAAATAATTTTTGATTTAACAAATTCTACATTCCTATCATCATTTATTTAAACTCATCCCACGCAAACGGTTGGCAAATGTGGGCAGGGTTGTCAGCTTGGTAAACGTCAATGACGCTTTCACTGGGCTTAACGAAATTTTATTTGCCACTTGTCATTATAATAACAGACAATTTTGAACGCAAGAACCTTACGAACATTGACAGCTGTCAATAGTGTCATGCACAACTATAAAAATGAAAAGGTACCAAATTAATGTGGTAAGTTACTGACGAGCAGTCAATTAAAAAATTCATCGAGTTGGCTTTGATTTCTTGATGAAATAAGTTAGAGCGAAAAAGGGAATGCTTCCTAAACTGATTGATGTTTAATGGGTGACAGTTTTGCTTATGACTTAACGTGCTTTCGTTTTGCTGCATTTGTGCACACTTGGATTATCTTTAAACGCTACTTTTCAATTGAACATCTGATAGGCGGAAGATTGACAATTCCTCCAAGTCCTGTACTTTGTCAAAGTATCGAATATGCATGTATCACATGAACTCCAAAATTTACTGGATTTATTGCTTTGACATAAAAATGCTACACTGAAAGTCATTGTTTATCATACATCAACAACCTCATACATTGAGTGATTTTAAAACAAATTTTATCAACTCTTGCCTTGGAATTTGGACGTCATCAAGTGTGCAATGACGTACTTTTCGCTTAAGCTAAGAAATGCCGTCCAGATTTCATGGCAAGAGTTGATATAGAAAAAAATTAAAAATCCCTTGGTATTATGAGTTAACATTTGATGAATCACTACAAAATGATCTTGATTCCGCTTTTTTTTTTGTTTCGCTCTTAACTTTTACCCTTTGGCACCTTACTTATACAACGACCCTTGTATATAAGCTTGTTACGTACTATATGTTCAAAACCCCTGATTAAAGACTTCAAACTTAGTGATAATATTTTATTATAAAATACGTTTGTGTCTTCTAGGTAAATTATACATATATTATTAAGTTTTATCCGATATTTTGTAGCGATTGTTGTAATAGTTAATGCATTTAATTTTCTTTTCTTTTCTGGTATGTATTAAGTTTATGCATGTAGATAATATCCGAATTTGTCGGTGTTTTCCAACCTCGTAAGTTTTTAGTTTTTAATGCACATTCGATGCAAATGAATAAATAATTAAGGCAGCTAGGGGGGCGGTGTTTGTGTCAGAATTAAAATCGCTAACAAAAATTTCGAAAAATACACACTTTAAGTTGATTGATTGATTTAGTTGGGCGTGAACTGTGATAACACGTACAGGTTGGAAGACACTTTCTTTTTTTTAATTTAGTTGCACATTGTAAAATGTAATGTTTAGTGCAATTTTTTTTTCTTTCTAATTATTTAATTAAAACTAATTTTTAAGTTACCAGTTTGTGAAGCAAGTTTTCGTCAAAGTGTTTTTAAAATTACTTACAATTTTAGTTATAAGATAACTTAACGTACAAGATGCAGCATAATAATTGTTTAAAACCTGCTTTTAATACTTCCATTTTATAATTATATACACAAAAGCTAATGTTGTTTCTTTTATTGATGTCTTTCAATTTTCTTCTTTTTTTTTGTTAAAGCTGGGTTTACATTTAACATGTCGCATTTCAAAAATTAAAGTTAAATAAATATACAGATTTTTTCTGGTGTTCTCTCAAACATAAAATTTTTAATAACATTGCAATAAATAACAACAAACATCTAGGTAGATTCTTTTTCCTTGTAAAGCATTTGCTCTTTATGTATATAATCGAAGTTTATGGGTGCAGTGAATTAACTGCAAAGCCGATGATAATAATAAATAACAATAAAGATAATTCATTAAAAAAAAAAAAATAATTTATTTTTTTACTACAGACAAAGTTATCTAACGATAGTGAAACGTTGAGTTGTGTGCTATTTTTAAGTCGTTCAAATTATAAAGAAGTTGTTGAGTAATTTTTTTAGGTTGAATTTTTGGGTTATTACTAACCAATAAATATTAGTATAGTATTCATTCGTAAGTTCATTGGTGAGAAATGCTCTCTGCACTCTCCTAGCAAAGGTACGTATTTATTGTGATTTTTCTGATTATAAATTTTTAAGTCGACGTTTGAATCTTAATACATCCTAGTGCATGTTGACAAAGAAGTAGTTTGTCAAATTATACATACGTTGAATCCGCAATGTCTAATAAATGCCATTCTTTTTAAGCTCTATATTGATAATAAGATCCCACTTTGTGATTTATAAACTTTGAACAGATTACGCAAGTTGTTACCTATTTTTATTTTATTAACTAGACAAGTTAAAACTATGAACAAAAAAATATCTGCAGATTATACTTTTTTGTTTAAAATTTAATTTAATTTTAAACAAAATGAGGAAGTACTTTATTTCAATCTACAGCCTTGGCCAAAAGTATTAGGCACCTGTGATTTTCTAACTTATCTCCGAAAATATCACTCAGAAATCTTTAGAATTTTATCATCATATAGTCGGCAGCAATAAATGATAATTTAAATAATGCACAGTATTTTACAGCGGTTGTTCGCAATTGTGGTTCTGTGAATAGCCAGTCAGTCTGGTATAAGCGCTTGTAGTAAGAACGATCTTTCCAGTATAATGTTTATTTCATTATAATTTTGAATATCGTCATTTTTGCTGTAAAAAAATGCGTAAAAAGAACGAACTTAGTGAGCATTTACGTTTACGAATTCAGTTCTTGCACGAACAAGGCAACACAGACAGAAATAGCCAAAAGTATTAAACGTTCGCGTTGTGCGGTGCATTCTGCCTTGAAACGTTACGCGGATACTGGATCACATGCGAACCGAATAAGAACAGGTAGAAAACGGATAACTTCGGACGGTGAGGATCGAAATTTAATTTGAGAGTCACTTGAAAATCGAAATCCGAGCTCGCTGCCAGTTTATCCGAGGAAATCGGGAGACTCATCAGTGCCAGAAGACCAGAAGAAGACTTAATGAAGCTGGCTTGAAAGGCTATAAAGCAAGAAAGAAGCCTTGGCTTAAAAAAAATAAAAGTCTCGTTTGGAATGGGCTATAAAGTCCCAACACTTTACAGAGAAGGATTGGGCAAATGATGTGTGGTCCAACGAATAAAATTTTGAGGTAATATTGGCCTTATATCACTTGTAATTTTGAATTCGTTTGCATCTTCCACACTTCGCCAGTAAAAAGTGATACGGTGTGTTTAAAATCTACGTTTTTTCAATTAATTATAAGGTATTTGGGTCTCCTGGTGTAGCTTACGTGAGGCGGAGAATCGGTAAATAATACCTTCCGGAATACGGGTACTAACAGTGAAACACGGGGGAGGCAGTGTAATGATCTGGGGTTGTATGACAGCCGACAGTGTGGCGAAATGTTTGTTTGTGAAGGTCGAATGAACTCCCACGCTCACATAAACGTACTGGAAACGACATAGCGGCAATCATTTTCCAAGATGTTTGGTGATACAAATATGGAAGAAATGCTGTATCAACAAGATAATGCACCCTGCCACAAATCTGCAGTTACCATGAAGTGGTTTCAAGAAAACAAGATTAACCTCCTGGATTGGCCTGTACAATTCCCTGACCTAAATCCCATAGACCATTTATGGGGGATTCTAAAACGTAACATTAGAAAGCATCCAATTACATCTAAAGCAATTTTAAAAAACGTGTTATTGAAAGAATGGAATATCACAGAGGAATGTCATAAACTTATAAGTACTCTGCCGAAAAGTGATTAAGGCTAGAGTTGGCCCAACAAAATACTAATTACTTTAATAAATTGTTATTATTTTGTACCTAGGAAATTTTATTTTACCCCACTCCAACAGATTTTCATGATATAGGAGTGATATTATAGGCCTAATACTTTTGGCCAAGGCTGTATAATTACATGCATAATTATGGACGACCAACAAAAAATATTTACTTGCACTCTATACTCTGCGTATTCATTTTATAATAATAATAAAAATAATAATAAATGATGATAATACGTGAGGTTAATTAATAAATAGATAAATTACAATTCGAATGTCATTATTAAAAAATATCCTTATTGCACAGAATAGTAGTTGAAACACTTATTTGTCCGTTGAAGATGTTATTTATAATTGATCGGAGAATTCGTAAAATCAATATAAATGTCGACGTTTCGCTGTATGTTTGGCAACTTCGATTTAACAATTAATTAGTACAATTAATTCATCCTAGAAGCTGTCAAACGTACAGCGAAACGTCGACATTAACACAGAGTTTATGAACAAATTTTGCTATGTCTATAAATTTTTATTTATTTTTAAAAGTTTTGCGAAAAATTACAAATTTATTTCATAAATATTTATGTTATATATAACAAAGAAAAGACGCAATAAATAATAACTGTGTACCTGGTAAATTATAATTCTTTCGTAACGTTAAAAAATTGTGGGATACACAGGGTGCCCTAAAATGATGAACACTATGTGAATTTTGAGTCACTTGATGAAAACTCAAAATTTAGATGTTTTTTTTAACAAATTTTTTTAGTTTACGTCTTTCGTATTGAGTTACGTCCTCTTGAAAGTGTACCCAAATACATTCGAATCAATGTTTTCGCTCCTTCTAAATAAACTACATCCAACAAATTTCTCTTCAACTTATATTATGATTTTTAAGTCATCCCTGCGAAGGTCTTGAAATATTTTACATAGATTCATAAGTATTGAAATTTGTGAATCTACAAAGTGACTAGCTTTGGAGATAATATAAAAAATATAGTTTATGTTACCAAACCTTGTTTGATTGCATTCCTGAAGTTGTAGTAATTCACATCTTACTTATTTCTTAAGCAGGGTTGCGACGATTTAAATCAACTGATTTTTTTAATTTAAATCAAATCGTGTAAAAAAACTGATAATCTAAATAAATCAAACTTCAGAAAATTCAAATAAAAAGAATAATTTATTTAATGTTAGATCTAAAACTACCTGTTTAAAAAGAATATGTAGGTAAACTAAACTTGAATTTAAAAAAAAAATAAAACATGGTTCAGGTACTTAAAAAGAGACATTTTAAGTTAATTTTTTAATTATAGTGTTTATAAAGAAAAACTAATTTAGCAGCTTTTTCATCCCTAAGCGATTTCTAATTTTAGAATGAACTAAACCAAATGTTGAAAATATCCTTTCAACGGAGGCTGAAGAAGCTGCGGCAGATAATAATTGTTTGATAATCGGGAATAACTTATCAATAACCTCAGTATTCCGTTGAGATTTCCACCATTCCAATGGATTTGTGCTTTTAAGAATTTCTTTGTAAAACATTATTTCGACAAATGGCTCGGATTTAGCCAGAAATTTAATAATCAATGGTAGTAAACCAATGTTGGGGTATAAATCATTTGCAGCATTTAAAACACAATTTTTTTCACTTTCTGTTAATGTATGTTCCATTTTCGTAGAGTCCAGAAAGAAAGCTAGCAAATGGTATGGAGTGATACTCTGTTCATAGCGATGTCTAAATTTCTGCATTTGGCTTAGAGTAAATTCAGTTTCCTCAAAATGTGATTCTAGTTTTTAATTTTTCTACGACGTCTGATAGAATTGCATCGTTTCTTTGAAGCCTATCGATTTCAACAGATATCGGATTCAGTATTGTTAAGAAATCTTCAGCTGCTCTTTTCAAATAAATATTCGAAATTTTCTGCCTTACTATACTGTCGATTTCATTTTTATGTTCCTCGCTAATTTTAAAAAGTTTGGGCCATGCTTCAACAAAACCATGTAAGCAGTCAGCAAATGATTTCCATTTTACGTCACTAGGTAAAATAAGCTTTTTTCCTCCTTCTTTCGAGTATGTCGCTGAAGCAAAATGATTGTTTCGGAAGTATTTTACAATCAACGTAACGTGTTCCTCAATTTCACTAATTTCCAGGTCCTTACATAACCAGTTTAAGATGTGTGGAGCACAACTATATGTAATAACATTTAATTTTGTTGACTGTTTGATCTGATTTCTCATTGCATTCATATTAGCAGCATTTATCTGTTACAAAACTGCTTACAGCACAGCGATATTCAGTCTTTAGCATTTTAATTAGGTTTATTGCAAGTTCTGTTAAATATGCAGAAGTATGTGGATTTCCAGACGTGTCAATTGTGTCTACTAAAAAGGAGGACCCTTTTTCTGTAGTGACTGTTGCAGATATGATTGGTTCGTTATGGACATTGGACCATCCATCCAATGACCGACAAACCGAATTTCCTGATAAATTTTTAAAACATTTACTTTTCTCGTCATTGTACACTTCATTTAGCAGTCGGTTAGACACATCATATCTAGAGGGTGGTATATAATAATAATAGCTTTTTCTACTTCCGGTTGCTCAACACATATGAAAAATTGCTATTTGTTGCATAAATAGCCCTAGCAGTTTGTTTATCTATTTCTTCTTTACTAGACCTCGTTATACGCATGACAAAAGAATATAAAGACCCAGAACTAGAATTAGATGCCTTTCTTTTTTTAATTGATAAAGTAGAAGCTATGAGCAATGGGGCACTATTCAAACTGTCCTCTTCTAATGTATTCGATTGTACATTTGCCACTATTCCTGCAGAGGCACTTCCATTATCTGTTTTTGTTTCTTTTCTATATTATTTCAAGCACATTTTTCCTAGTGATTTTTCATACGTTCCACAAGCCCTTGCATTTTTTACAAGTACCTTAACTTCTTCTTTTTCCAGCAGATTTACACGACTTTTCAATAAAATGTTGCCGAGTAGGATCTTTTTTCCTACCACTTCTATGAGAAGACATATCAATAGATGGACTTTTATACATTGTCATGAAGTATTACACACTTTATTACTCATTATCGTTACGCAGTGCACGTTCGCGATGGAGACTAGAAACTAGCGACAACTCGCGTCATCCCCGCATTATAAAGGCAGCCGAATTTTCAAGTTCTGACAGGAATTTCTTTTGTTTATATGAAAGTGCAAGGTGGTGCAACCTTATTTACTGCTACGTTACACATAAGTTATTTCATTTGCAAGTTTGAACAAGACGTATCTTAGTCGTTATTGTTATTTTCAATTATTCGTTATTGTTAATGTCAATTATTGCATTTTCTATGTAAAAAGATAATAGAAATAAAAAAAATCAATAAAAATCAAAAAAATCGTGATTGTTTAAGAAAAAATCGTGATTTTTTTTAAATCATGAGTTCTGAAGTAAGCTAAGTAATTTTTATTTCACAAAAACATATATAGTTTGCGCCCAAATATCTCATCAATCAATTTCAGGCATACTTGAAACAGCTGTTGTATTAACTGTGACTAACGAATCTCGTTCATTCATACTAACAAAGTATTAATAATTCATCACACTTTCTATTATTTTCAGAGGATTAGAGCCTGGCCAAGCCAGCAAACCCGGAGTCTCGCCCATACCTATCGGGTAAGTTTACGAAGCACGGGGCGCAAACACATGCACTTCATTCAGCCCAGAGTTAACTCCTCGTAGAAAAACGCATTTAGGTTCAAATAAAAATAAATAGGGTTGCCACTGATCCTCCGGGCTTCGCCCTGAGTCTCTTGTTTTGAAGGCTTGGCTTCGGGCTCCAAAGGACTACGTACAAAGTAGTAACAATAACAATAAACAAACAAAAAGATTTAGACAACCTAAGCAGCACTTAACATAATCAATTATGTGCCTTAATTCTTTATGTTTTAATAATATACAGAACGTGAAACATAATTAATTACTGGAAGAAAATTTTGTTTGCAATAAAAATGAATACGGTTTTATTATAAAACTTAATTGCACTCGTATATTAAATAAAAATCCGGTTAAGGACAAAATAGAATGTTGTTTGTTGTAATATAAATTTATTTTTGTTTGTGAAAAAAAAACTATGATGCCTTTTATTTAAATTTTTTAACTGTGACATTCTTACTCTTTGTTTTTTTTTTTTAATTTTGATTTATTTGTAAAGGTGGCAACCTTATGTAAAACTGTTTTCCATGCTAGTGTCGGAATAAAAGGTTCTGACTCCTACTTTGAAGGCGGCCTATATTTCAAAAAATAATGAAATCGATTTTAATCAAGCTAGGCTACAGTTTAAATACAATCTATTTCTACGTAACATAAACAAAGTTAATTACATAATTTTCTATATAAGTAATAGTTTATAAAGTTTTAAAACACCGGGTATTAAGGGTGTGTGTTCACAAATTCATTGTTAAGTAAGTATTCTCGATAAAAGTACAATATTTATACGTACAAGGGGTCGTTTTTATATTCCCGGACTAGGCAGTTTTCAATTTAAATATAATTTTTCATTATATTGCTTTTTTAATTACATATGCCTTGGTAACATGTTTGACAATTTACTAAAGAATTGCAGTAGTATTAGTTTTAAGAAATGTCAGTTTGTGTTGTCACGTATCAAAATTAACAAACTCGAAAATCGAGCAGTTATAAAATTCCTAACAAAACAAGGAACAGCTCCAAAAATTATTCGTGAAGAAATGTTGGCTGTATACGGGGATGATTGTCTTTCCAAATCGATTACTTGTGAATGGTCAAAATTGTTTAAACCTGGTCGAGAATCACTGGATGATGATTCCCGTTCAGGTCGGCCTGTTGATGTGATCACTTCCGATGTTACTGAAAGAACCAAGTGTTTGGTGCTGGAAGATGCAAGATTAAAGAAGCGACAATTAGCAGCTTTATTAGGAGTTTCGGAAACCACGGTTTTCAGAATTCTACACGAATACCTTGGAATGACAAAGGTGAGTGCGAGATGGGTTCCACGAATGCTTTCGCCATTCCAAATGCGTATCAGGATGGAGACGTGTGAACAATTTTTGGCGCTTTGTGGAGATGAACCAGATTTAATTATCAATCGATTTGTCACCGGAGATGAAACCTGGGTTCATCATTTTGATCCTGAGTCGAAACAAGAATCGATGCAGGGACATATTAAGGGCTCCGGCCCTCTCAAGAAGTTTAAAGTCACCCCTTCTGCAGGAAAAATAATTGCAACTATTTTTTGGGATTGCCAAGGAATTTTAATGATTGATTACCTCAATAGAAATAGGAGGGTAACAGGAGAGTATTATGCAAGCTTAATGCATCGGCTCAGAGATTCTATTAAAGTGAAAAGGCGTGGAAAACTGGCGCAAGGTGTCCTGTTGCTCCACGACAATGCACCACCCCACAAGTCAAGACTTTCAAAAACTGCGGTTGCTGAGTGTGGTTTCGTAGAAATTGACCATCCGCCTTATAGTCCGGATCTAGCCCCTTGTGACCATTTCTTGTTTCCAAATCTCAAAAAAACACTAAGGGGAACAAAATTTAGGGACGATGACGAACTGTTGAGAGGCATTTTGCGGACAAACCAAATGAATATTTTTATAATGGATTAAAGGTGTTATTGAAACGATGTAGCACTTGTATTCAAAAACAAGGGACCTATATTGAAAAATAAAATTTCTGTTGCTGTTCTAATCTCTTCTTTTCACGCCTAGTGCGAGAATATAAAAACGACCCCTCGTATAAATGATAAATAGTGTACTATCGTTTAATTCAATTTTTGTAGTATATCTTTAATTAATAGAAATCTTGTGTTACTTCAGTTCGCTTGTATGAAACGTTATTTATTACCTGGTAGAGGTATTACAGAACATACCAGACCAAACGTTTACAAAAAGAAATATCTCTTTAGGGTCTCTATAAATTAATATATTTTGAGGAAAAGATGTGATTGCGATAAAATAGGTGTTTTCGACAAAAAAACATTGAAAATTTTTAACAAATTCGGTCACGCTACTTTTGAGATAAAGACCTTCAAAGTCATGGGTGAGAAACTTTTTACTCTGATAGTAAAAAAAATTAAACGTCTAGAGACAAGCTAAGTAGACCTCCATTTTTAAACTTTCTTAGTGTGCTTTACTCTTGTAGCTTCTACAAACTTGCTGGCTTGCAAAATAGCAGATGCACTTTCAACATCTTTGCCTCATTTTACTGTCATTGTATAACATAATTGGACCTTAATAAATAACTTATAGTTATAAGTCCATAAGTCTTAAAAAATATAATTTAATTTAACCATAACAAATAAATATATTTTATTCATACCTTTAGGAAAGTTATTTAGTATCAAAGAACAATTTTGAAGTGATTTTGGCTAGAGTTTAATAGTATGGTGCAATGAAAAATGTGAGAAAGAAGAAAGGAAAAAAGATTACAATTAACAACCAAACTCATGGTACCAATGAAACTTAATAATCACATCAAAATCTGTTCAAAGTATTTTTGGGATAGCTCGTGGGGCCTTGCTGTTATAATCACGGGCGCGCCCGTTCTAAAAACGTAGCATGCCATTTAAAAGAAGCAAGTTGATAGCAACTTCTGGCTATCGGAAGTGATTTGGAAATCAATTTTATTTTATTTGAAATGCTCTTTTTGAAATAACGGGTGTTCAATTAAAAAAGCGGTTTAAATTATTTACAAGTTTATTTCACACTTTTGTACCAACGAAAACATATATCACAAAAATGAAAATAGATTTCAAATTTATTTTTCACTTACGAAATTAGATTCCAACGTCATGAAAGCAGATTTTATAGAAATGAAAAGATTAAAATATTTCCACATCTAATGCTACCAGAATATTAAATGAACCCATGATACAGACCGATCGGAATTAATTGTCCTGATCCTACATTGCCTCCCACAAGCTTGATATCGACTATTATAATGAAGTTAGCAACATAGGGAGATCTGGGAAAGTTACTGGATATCCTTCATTTTTGTATTGTGATGATTTAAATCTACCGACACAGAATCAATAATCATAAGTAAATATCAAAATAAAAATTTTCAAGTTATTTTCAAAACTTGAAGCTGTTCTGTGTTGTTATGTTGTTAAATATGTATCACTGTATTATGAAATTAATACTTTTCGACTTTTTGAGTGAAGAAAAATCTTCAGAAATGCGAATGCTGCAAACCAGATAAAAATAATATATGGAGAGAGTATTATCTACAGGATGAACAGCTTTATTTATACAAATTTCCTAGTACAAAGAATTATTATACCTGTGTAATGTGCACAATTTTTTTTCTCGATTCAATTTAAATCAAAGTCTACATGCAAACAGTGATAGGAAACAGTACCATCTGGATTACAATTAAAAACTTAATTATTCAATTTTGAGAATTACAAATTTCTATTTAAATTAAATGTCAAAGTGACGTGGTAACTATGGCAACGGTATATCTTTAAGTCAAAACTGTTCAGAGGGAGCCACGCCAACGATAACTGTGACGGAACAGGTTTTTTCAAATGCGACTGGCCTGTTAGAGCACACGTGCTTCATTAATCCAGGCAATCATGGAAGTTAATCACGACATACGTTGATAACAACAAAGGCATGTTACAGCCTACTTGATAATTTTTTTAGTGAACGCACGTTATCTTTGCTTTAATAATTTACCTTTCAATTCCTATCTAAACTTCTTCCTTGAAAATTTTTAATGAACGGTTGCATTAATTCCTGTAATATTAATATTAAAATTATTTACTATACGAGGTAGAGTCAAAACTTAAAGGCGTTTGTTTTCATTTTCCGACTGACTATTCATGAATTGATGAATCCTTTGTCTTTTTTCAATCAGTTTTTTTTTTATTACTATGAAATATGACGTTGGTTTTGTTTAAAAAAACAACTAATTACAATGATATTGGTTTTAAAGTTTCGTAAGAGGAGAAGTATGACGTATGTCATTAAACTCGCTAATCGTGACCGCAAAATAATTAATTACAATTATTAAAAACAAAAATAATATTCTATTTTTTAGGGAGATTTTCATTGGACGATGTTTGCATTGACTGACATACTTCGTGTCACTTTGGAGCTTAATTTATCGTTCTTGTTTCAGAGTTGCAGGTGCACAAAACGATGAGCACGTAAAGCCTAGATCTTTGAGATTCACCTGGTCGATGAAGACTACGTCAAGCAGAAAGCCGACCGAGATAATGGCCGAAATACGTAAAGTTTTGGACGCGAATAACTGCGACTACGAGCAACGGGAACGATTTTTACTGTTATGTGTTCACGGTGATCCCAATACGGACAGCCTTGTGCAATGGGAAATTGAAGTTTGTAAATTACCACGTCTCTCGGTTAATGGTGTCAGATTTAAGAGAATTTCAGGTAATATAAATATAAATATTGTTTTGCTATGCGAGGGATCGTTTTTATATTCCCGGACTAGGCATGAAAGGAAGAGATTAGAACAGCAACAGAAATTTTATTTTTCAATATAGGCCCCTTGTTATTTCGACTTCGATTGATAATTAAATAATAATAATAATAATAATACAATAACATGCCTTTATTCTATATTCTATCACACAATTTTGACAAGAAATTTTGATTTATAATTAGTGTGCATGATAGAAAGTGGGCGGAGTTCAGAATGTTTCACAAGTGACGCCTCTGCTCTTCCACTCAACCCATCATCGCTATTATACTACCTAAAACATGACAGCAACAAAAATTAACAACCATGCAACAATTCAATTTCTATATAAACCAAACAACCAGAAGCGAACTTGTTAGAGAAAATTTTTTTTTTTTAATTTAAAAGAATCAACTTTTCGATTTCAATAGATTAACCATACGCCGTCTGAAGCTAGATTTCGTCAACAATTTAAATTGTGAGGGAATATCATTATATACTTTGGCCACATTGTAAGAAAAAGATCTTTCAAACAAGGTAGAACTATGTAAAGGAGGTGTCAACGTACCTTTATAACGTACATTTAAGTGATGTACATCTGATCTAAAAGATTTTTTTATATAAGTAACTAGGACATTTTTCTGAGATAATTTTATGAAATAAACAAGGGGGGGTGCAGGACTCTCCTGTTAGACATATTCAACCATACACGCTAAAGTATGCGAGATTCTTCCGTATTTTTTAATGCCATAAATGAGTCTAAGATATGAGTTCTGAATCAACTGGATTCTATTACGTCAAATTAAATCAAGGCAGGGACCATACACAACATCACAATAATTAAAGTGTGAGAAAACAACAATGCTTTCACATAACATATTTTTTAATTTATGTGTTAAATGATGTCTGCTGTTGAATAAAAGCTTCAAACTAGAATAAGCTTTTCGAATACACATAGAAATGTGACTAGTGACTTTTTTTTCTAGTCATATAGTATTAGTGGTTAAATTACGGAGGGACTTATAATAGATCCAGTGTTCCAACATTTTAGTATTTTTAAATTTTCCAAAAGCTTTGTCTCTCAAGTGCATCATAAATTTTATATTTTCAGTAAACCACGGAGCTTTAGGCTTGGTAAATCTACTAGTTATGAACAGAGCATGTAAGTCAAATAATAACGTAATTTGATCATTAAAGAACTGTAATTTGTCGTCAATATTGTTTAAACGATAAATATAATGAAACGAAATTAATGAAAGGTTGTGAAGAAACAAATTTTCATCAAAATTTCTAAAGTTTCTGTATGTTCGTAAAGTTGATGTACTCGCTTGCTGACTAATAGAAATATCAAAAAATATTAAAGCGTGATCAGAAAAATGTAAATGAATTGCACCTGTACTCGACACAGCTTCTGTGTTGGATACCAGAAACAAGTCAATAATGAAACAACTCACATTATTCACTCTAGTTGGCGTATCTATAATTTGCATGAGACCAAATGATGAAATTAAGGAATTGAAATTTATAGTAACAGGTTGATCAATCTTTAAACAATCAATGTTAAAGTCTCCAACACAAAACACATCATCTACAAAAGGTATAATATTTGCCAAAGTACTTTCAAAACAATTCATAAATGCAGAAAGGTCAGTGTTAGGGGATCTATAAATTACTCCTAATCATACTTACTTCTCTGGAAAGATATTTCCAACCAAAGTTGTTCGATATTGCTATTAGTCTCAAGTATTCTATGTTGGATAGATTTATTAACATAAAAGGCAACACCACCACCACGTGTCAATCGGTCCCTACGAATTAAAGCAAACCCTTCAATATAAAAAACATCATATTCAATGGAAGAATTCAACCAGGTCTCAGAAAAACCCACAATACCGTACTGTTCTACATTAATCTCCTCTTTAAACGAACTAAAATTAGCCGATAGTGAATGTACGTTCAAATGTGCTAGTCGAAGAATATTGCTAAACATTACACCGTAAAATGAACAAGCTTCAGACGACGACCAGGCAACCACCTAAAATACACAAAAGTAACATATTTACATCTGAAAGTAGTATGATATTAAAATTATTTAATTTAACAGTAAGTAATAAGTAAATTCAAAATTAATCAATAGAATAATTTTAAATTTTAAGTGATATATAATATACAATATTAACGTTCGAGTTCATCTGGTTCATCTCCACAAAGCGCCAAAAATTATTCACACGTCTCCATCCTGATACGCATTTGGAATGGCAGAAGTATTCGTGGAACCCATCTCGCACTCGTCTTTGTCATTCCAAGGTATTCGTGTAGAATTCTAAAAACCGTGGTTTCCGAAACTCCTAATAAAGCTGCTAATTGTCGCTCCTTTAATATTGCATCTTCCAGTACCAAACACTTGGTTCTTTCAATAACATTGGAAGTGATCCAACAGGCTGACCTGGACGGGGGAATCATCATCCAGTGATTCTCAACCATGTTCAAACAATTTTGACCATTTACAAATAGTCGACTTGGAAGGACAATCATCTCCGTATACAGCCAACATTTCTTCATGAATAATTTTTGGAGTTTTTCCTTGTTTTATTAGGAATTTTATAACTGCTCGATATTCGAGTTTGTTCATTTTAATACGTGACAACACAAACTGACATATATTAGATCTAAAGGCGCTTTCCAATTACGAACTCTAAGCACCTGAACTGATCTGATCCGAGCTACACTTTAGAAATCGTAATGGGAACGCTAGCAAGCGTCAGTTGTGACGTATATGTCAAACTGACTATGTGCGCGCCACATGTATTCCCTTTCCCCGCCTTTTTGGTGCTTGAAACGCAAACGATATGACAGGTGCTCGAGGGGAAGAGAGAAAACAAAACTGATTAGTTCAGGTGCTTCACGCTCTTACAATTGGAACGCTTCGGATCATCTTCGGACCAGTCTCGAGTAGCACAAACGTGTAATTGGAAAGCGCCTTAATACTACTGCAATTATTTTGTAAATTGTCAAACATGTTACCAAGGCATATATGTTTAAAAAACAATATAATGAAAAATTACATTAAAATTGAAAACTGCTTGGTCTGGGAATATAAAAACGACCCCTCCTAAGTACTGTACTAAAAATGAAATTGCATTTTGTAATGGGCAATATAAAGCCTTGGCCAAACGTGTTAGGCACCCTTAATTTTCTAATTTATCTCCGAAAATATTACTCAGAAATCTTTAGAATTTTATTATCATATAGTCGGCAACAATAACGATAATTTAAATAATGCACAAGACTTTACAGCGGTTGTAAAACATGTGGCAGATGATAGTTCGCAATTGTGGTTCCATGAATAGGTAATCAGTCTTGTATAAACGCTTGTAGTAAGAACGATCTTTCCAGTATAGTGTTTATTTCATTATAATTTTGAATATCGTCATTTTTACTGTAAAAAATGCGTAAAAAGAACGAACTTAGTGAGCATTTACGTTTACGAATTCAGTTCTTACACGAACAAGGCAACACACGGACAGAAATAGCCAAAAGTATTAAACATTCGCGTTGTGCGGTGCAATCTGCCTTGAAACGTTACGCGGATACTGATTCACATGCGAACCGAACAAGAACAGGTAGAAAACGGATAACTTCGGACCGTGGGGATCGAAATTTAATTCGAGAATCATTTAAAAATCGAAAGAATACTTCCACCGAGCTCGCTGCCAGTTCACCCGAGAAAATCGAGAGACCGATCAGTGCCAGAACGACCAGAAGAAGACTTAATGAAGCTGGCTTGAAAGGCTGTAAAGCAAGAAAGAAGCTTTGGCTTTCAGAGAAAAAAAAGTCTCAGTTGGAATGGACTATAAAGTACCAACACTTTACAGAGAAGGATTGGGCAAATGTTGTGTGGCCCGACGAATCAAATTTTGAGGTAATATTGGCCTTATATCACTTGTAATTTTGAATTCCGGAATGCAGGTACCAACAGTGAAACACGGGGAGGCAGTGTAATGATCTGGGGTTGTATGACAGTCGCCAGTGTAGGCGAAATGTTTGTTTGTGAAGCTCGAATGAACTCCCATACTTACATAAACTTTTTGGAAACGACATTGCGGCAATCATTTTCCAAGATGGAAGAAATGCTGTATCAACAAGATAATGCACCCTGCCACAAATCTGCAGTTACCATGAAGTGGTTTTAAGAAAACAATATTAACCTCTCGGATTGGCCTGCATAAACCCCAGACCTAAATCCCATAGAACATTTGTAGAGGATTTTAAAGCGTAACATTAGAAAGCATCCAACTACATCTAAAGCAATTTTAAGAAACGTGTTATTGAAAGAATGGAATAATATTATCGCAGAGGAATGTCACAAAATTATAAGTACCCGGCCGAAAAGAATAGTTCCAGTGATGAAGACTAGAGATGGCCCAACAAAATACTAATTACTTTAATAAATTGTTATTATTTTGTACCTAGGAAATTTTATTTTAATTCACTCTAACAGATTTTCATGATGTAGGAATTAATGTAGGTGCCTAATACTTTTGGCCAAGGCTGTACAGTGTCTGTAATAATTTTTAGGCCAGTCAGTAAAACAAAAGGCGCTTTCCAGATTAGCGTGGGAGTAGCTCTGTGATGTTCCGGAGGAACTTAGAAGCTATTCCAATGTAGCTTAGAGCTACTCCGACGCTAACCTGGAAAATTCCTAAAATTAGAACTACTGCTCTGTACTACATTGTAACTAATTAAATAGTGAAGTGGAGTTACTGTAGCCTTACACATATCCTGAACAGAAGTATTGTAATGGTATTTTCACTTTTCACTGACTGGACTAAAATGTAATTTAAAAATTTTGTTGCTAGTCGATTTTGATTGCAGTGCATTCCTCGAGCATCCTCTGTACAGCTGCTTCGGCCTTATTTGAGGCCTCGACAGCAGAAGCGTAGCCTAGAATTCCACTACAAACCAAACTCGAGCTACGCTATTTGGCTCGAGTTTGGTTTGTAGTGGAATACTAGAGCTATGCTTCTGCTGTCGAAGCCCCAAATAGGGCCATTTGACAATCCTCATACAATGTTAGATCAAAAAACGATTGCAAGATGTCGCGCCTTACACCTTTCATTACAAATTATAATAGAATGATTGATTTTTGGTTTGTTTTCAGGTACTAGTATTGGTTTTAAAAATATTGCGGGCAAGATAGCGAATGAACTGAAGCTGTGACTGCCTGTCAGCGGGCCCGATGTCTCCACCGAGCCGGCGTAATAAAAATAAAAAAAAGACAGGGACGGCAGTGTAGCGATTTCACACTCAGTGCTTTCAGATTGGTACTATCATAAATGGTATTACATTCATTTCATAAACGGGTACAAACTGTTATATGTCATGCAATTACGTTGTCTACTTGTAAGATTTCAATAATTTTTAGATTGCTTTTGAAAGGTGGTAATCTGAAAATATTATATAGGATGAACAAATTTGTAATTCTCTCTTAGCTACTTGAAATTAATTTTATTTTTAGATTATTATTAATTAACACGTTCAGTAAATAACCCTTGGAAACTGTATCCCATCATGTCGGTCGGTAATTTTATGGAAGTATTAGCGCTAATTTAATTACGTTTTTAGTGTAGCAGTTTTAAACGGTTTGAAAAAGCAATTTTCATTTCCTCTTCTTCAGAATGTATAATATTTCATATGTAAATGTGTAATCGACTGCAAACTATTAAAAAAGAGTAGGAAATCTCTACACTTAAAAATTAAAAACACACTCTGAGATCTCCTTAATTAAACAATAAAGGATCCCGCTGTTTTTTTAATTCCTTTAAAAAAATAAAACTTGAATATTCGAAGTGCAGTGTCTTCTTTTTGATATTTCTTTCTCCAGTAGGCGGTACTGTGTTAAGATGGGTCCACACTTACAATTGTACAAAAAAAAAACCTTTTTTATATGACGATGTATAACAAACACAACATCCACTAATTTTTCTTGCTGCTGTGAAAAGTGTGAACCCCAAAAGTTTATTGTGTACGTAATTATTTACTTTTGACACACCACTTCCAAATAATTTAAAACTCACACGGTTTGTGAAATTTCTTCCGGATATTGTGGGTTATTGTTTAATCCCCCTCGTGCACATCAACTTATAATTCAATTCACAGTAAACTCGAAGAAATTTCATTCTTGGATACTGGCTGTGAAAACCAACGAACATATACAGTCCGTTTGCATTATACTTGGCAAATGAGATGGAAACTTTTTTTAAGGGGAAAAAGAAATCAAGACCACTACTTCTAGTCAGTAGTTTAAATTTGCAATAATTTGTATGATTTATATCATTTGTCCATCTATAATGCAACAGACTATATAAAGTGTTCACCCTATGAAATCTGCATGTCTTTAAAATTACATAGTGTAACCTGGATTTTAAGTGCTTTTTAAACAGTAAGAGATAGAGATCATTGATTTAATTAAATATTTTGGTATTGCTTTATCCTTTCATTACTGCAGTAATTCAGGTGAATATTTTAAGTAATTGCAAAGCTTAATAAGTTTAATAAAAGAAAAGCAAATATCTTGCTGTTTAAAGAGTATTTCAATAATAATAATAATAAAACTTGTGGTGACTCTGTTATCATCACGTGACCTTCACAAACATGTGCCCCGTTTTTTTTTCTAATTATTTATTAATTTGATAGTCTATGTGCCAACGATTTAAAATGTGTTTTCAGTTTATGATCTGATCAAGTATGATGAGTTTTCATGAAATTATTTATCTTGAGCGTTTCTATTATTTATTAAATTTTTTTTTAATGTATTTGTGAATAAGGCTGTAAAATGTGTTTCTTTTTTAATCTTTAGTTATTTTTAATCGTTATATTTGATGACACATTTCAAATCATCGGCAGAACTTGTTTATTTAAGATTTATTCGAAGTTTATTCATAATTCTGACAAAAAAAGAGTAGGTAGTGGTACGCTGTATATATTCAAAGCAATAATCAGTGAACGTAAATTGTGTGACTGTTAATTTCTTCCATGGTTTTGGCTAATTTATTAAACATCGGCGAATATTTCTTGCAGGGCTGTCCCCCCTTCACCACCATAAGCGAGTGTATCAGTAAAAGGGCAGATATTCTTCTGTATAAATAAAATCAGTTTGTTTTCATCGAGTGTAAACGTTAGGCGAGAGATACAGCTTCGGAACTTCTCTGACGTTTGTGTATTGCGTTGAAAACAAACTGTGCATTTAAAAGGCAGAACAAGTCACAAGAATTAAAATAAAGTACGTTTTTGTAGTGTGATTGCCTTTAGAGTAAATTCCATCACAACTTATTAATTCGTTTTTCAAAATTAACGTTAATCTCGGGTTTTTAAATATTTTTATTTTGTATCTGAATCAGTAATAATAAAGCCATAAAGCCTTGATCACTCTTCCCATTTGATTGGGTGGCATTCTAAGTACAAAAAGCACCACATTATTTTTCTAATCCAATACAAAAAGGCTTTCGTTACTCGTGTTATTAAAGAAATTAGTAAATGCTTGTTCTGCCAGGTGTTTAGAAATCGTAGATTATAGAGACAACAATTTTTTAGATGTGTAGGGGCCTGTTCATATAAGTGATTTAATACCGCTTGCACTATTTCGATGAACCAAGATGTGTTTTATATAGTGAAGCTCAGCCTGAAATACCTAATTAATTAATATCGAACATAGAGCGTGGCAAAACTCTGCTTGAAAACAGAATTCACGACGTCAGAGTTAAGACTGAGGATATCATACACTGACACTTTTTTTTTCTTGAAGTAATTATTATGGTTATTATTATTACGATGATAAAGCTTCTGGTCTACATTTAAACACACACACTCACACACAACACACTGTGTATATATATAAATATAAATAATATTTATTCAGCGAGTATATTATGCATACACTGCGAACTTAATTTACTTTTATGTACTGTTTCATAGATGTATAACCATTTCGTGCTTATTTTAAATCCCCCCTCCCCCCACAGTCGCAGTGTACGTAATAGTTAATGAGTGCGGTTTCATTTTTTTTTTTTTTGTATATTCTGTCTCCATCCAAGTCCACCATTAAACACCAGTACGTTTTAAATAAAACATGTAATTATAAATTTGACAATTTAGGGTACAAACATCTAATGCTTTTTTTTTGATGTATATAAAAATGTATGAATGAAGTGTAGCGATATATGCGTGTAAAAATTTTATTGTTTTTAGTATTATCCAATAATAAAGCACTGCATTCACACTTACTACGGATACTTCGAGATACTAATTCAATGTAAATACTGCTTAGTTTAATAATAATATTCGCCGCCTCGATTTTCTCAAACTTCTTCGTGGTATTAAAGAAAATAAATAAATAAAAAACCGTTTGCTTTCAGTTAAGTAGCCGCTGTTCACTTTGTTCATCTTCTATGAAGATAAATGCGGAAGTTTGTAGGAGAATCTTCGCCGCTTCATCGCGTTAGTAACTGTGAATGCAGACTAGGTGATAAATGACTTATTCAGTTGTAAGATCTGTTCATCAGTGTACTTAGATTTCTACCGATCAATAATAATATCCTCACTATAAACTCCATTTTATCATTGGCGGCCGGTTGATTTTTTTTTTATATTGTATTTTTTCTTCTTCCCCCCCAATAAATTAGAGTTGCGTTTGATCACACGCCACATGATAAACTGGAACTCAACGGATTTACTATGATATACCTAGTATCACATTAGAGTGACAGCTTAGATTGTATCGCTGTAAAAAGCAGTGTTGCTTTCAATAAATTTAAAAAAAATACTTTCACAGGGGATGGGCACTTTATGTTAGTTAAGCTACTGATCATTTATAATAAAAGAAAAGCGAACTCGTTTTGTTTTATTTTCACAAGACCAGAATGTGTAGTTGTGCAAAATGTAATGTTGCAGAATTCGATAAATACATTTTAAGTTTCTTTTGACAACTGATTTTTTCTCCAAAACCAGTTAAACAAAAAAAATTGTCAATATAAATATAAAATAAAATGATAATTTCTGGAGTTTTGTGTTTCTTAAATAACGCTCTCTTATTAGAGAGCCTTTTTCAAAACGACTTCGCCTTTTTCGTTTATATTTTAATGACTGTATATTTTTATGACGAATTTTAATGGATTTGCAGAGTTCTCGCTTAAGAACCTTGTCCTACATAAAGAAAATTTTTAGAGAAAAAAACGTGGCTAGGTTTACAGGTTTCTTTACATTTTCAAATTCAGAAATACAGAAAATTTAAGTCCTAAATGTGCCGCAAGATGTCGCGACCTGAACTGTCAGGTGTTTTCAAATTCTCTTTTTATACAAGTTTATTCAAATGAAGTGAGAAATGTGACACGAAAAGGAAGTGTTAATTTTTCAAAATAATAAAAGAAGCAGTTGTAAACTTAGCGAACGAATTTAATGTTAACACTTAATTATTTGTTTGACAGGTCGTCGTTGACTTGAAGTTAAAATATCCGCTCTCTGGTAATAGCTGGGTCGCGTTCACAAACTGTGCATCTTGGGCGTGTAATCGCTTCTTTCTCACTACTGATTTTTAATATATTTTGCGCCTCGCTCATTTGTCTCAAGAAGTATTGCATTCACATCACTTTCATGACATTGGGCGAACTTCTCGCATCCTATTTAAAAAGTTGGGTGTGAAAAGTTCGCGCGTTGTCATAGAAATAATGTAAACGTAAGACTTCTTGAAATATATGTGCAAGCAAAATATGTTAATAATCATGAGTGAGAAAGATGCGATCGCATGCCTAAGATGCAACCAAAGGTGCAGTTTATGAACGCACCCCAACTATTACCAGAGAACGAATATTTTAAGGCGTATTCGCTTTTAAGGTGCTTACGAAACTAATTTTTGCGTACGTAATTTCCACTTTGACTTTTATTCCTCCGAATTTCCGATCAGAATATAGGAAAACATTCAACATCCGTCATAAAAATATGTCATTCATTAAAATAAATGAAGAAGGCGTGACCGCTTTGAAACAATTGAGGTTTTTATTTGAAATAACAACCGAGTTTATCAAAAAATAGAGGGAATATCGTAATCTTTTGCCAATAATGTCTTTATAACGAACCTTATAAAACATCTAAGTAGGAACTGGTATTGACCGATTGCACATAGCGGTTGGCTTATAAATCCGACGGCCTCGGGTTCGAATCCTCTGCAGATTTTATGCGTAAAAAAAAATAAAATATTAATTTTTCATAATCGAATTCGAATTCATTGTAAAGAAAATCAATTTTATAAATTTTTCCGTAATTTTAATGCCTATGACGTCAAACCTCTCATACAAACTTCATACCAAAGAAGGTATAAAGCTAAGGGAAGCACGAGGGTTGGTGGGCGGGGGAGGTCGGGGGCCCACAAAAATACTTCACCATTTCAAATTCAAAAATTGATATAAAAGTTTCAGTTTGATATTCTTTAATAATTGTGTGAGGGGGAGGGAAGTACCCCCGGGGAAAGATATCCCTTTGGAAAAATAAAATTATTTAATTTCTTAAAAATGATAATTTATATTTACGCGCAAGTGCAACTTACAGATTTCTGTAAATTTTTACAGAGACCTGTAGCATGTTTTGGCCACTGATTAATAGATGTCGCTAGTAGGTATTTCGATTATTTTTAAATTTTGAAATATTTTACTAGAAAATCGAGAAAATGAATTTTTTTTTAATGCTGTGTCATTACAAGTCCTAACCATAGTATCTGACTATGTAACTTGGCCTCGAATCAGTTAATTCTAGACTACATAAACACCCCCCAGAGAGGCGAGGGTGCTAGCCTCCAATTTCTATAATTTTTTTAAAGAATCGTTAAATCTGCCATATGTTGACAATTTTCTCGAGATAAAACATCACAGGTTCTTTTAATTCCGATTTTAAATAATTATTTGACTAAATTACAAATTTATATTCTGATCAATGATTCTATAAAATTAGAAAACTCATTGTTTTAATTATGACTATGTAAAAATAAAATATATTTAATAGCGTTTTCGATTGACTGCTCTAGAGCGCTCTCGGAGTATTCTCATCTATTTTAACCTCGTGTTATAATAAGGGATGGAAATATTCTGAGAGTGCTCTAGAGCAGTTAGTCGAAAACGCTATAAGTTTAAGAAAATTGTCAATTTGCAAAGTTGAATTTTTAAAAATCATAATTTGCACAAATAAAAAAGAAAATAAAACGAATTATATTTTAAATATATTTTCAATCAGAACTTAAAGCTAAGCGAAAAGTGAAAAGAATCTCATCTACTTTAATTTACAACAATACATAAGAACACTTTTATTGTCTAAATTATTTCACCTTTTTGACCCTTAGGAAACCTTTCAATGTTCCTTACAGATTTTTCAAAACTACTCTTTTTAATAATAAAATTCTGTTTAGTCGAGTAATAAATATTAAACATTCACACTTTAAACAGTCATATATGTATATATTTTTTTTAATTAAACGCTAATATTGACATTCTCAAAAATCTTACCTATCACTAAATCGTAAAGTCTACAGCACTACAATTTTCATAATTGTAAAATTTTATAAGATTTCAATATCTGAGTGTATGAATGAGTTTTTACGCACTTCCATTTTTTAGCTACACGTTAAAATTATACAAAGCAATACATATTACATTACATAATACTGTCTAGGCAAGCAGAAAATTGAGTATTCTGTAATAACTTGACTCTTGTTTCACGCAAACAAAAGTAGCCTAACTTTGGAGACTTGTTTTGTCGAAAGCCTACAATGTTAGGTCGTTTTGAGGCGGTTTACAATTTCTCCTGGCTCAGCCTATATGATTTTATGAATAAAAGGTTTATTTTTGATTTTTCTTTTGAGTATTAGGGATTTATGCTTAATTAGGACACTTAACATAGCAAAGGCATTCTGAGGGAAACTTCTCTGTTGCTTAGACATTTAGAAAAAATATAAACTTGATTAAATTAAATACACAATAATGCTTTTAAACTTAAATGTAAAACAAATATGCTAACGTTTCTGTAGAGCACAAAATGTTTCCTTTTTTCTGTGACCAATTAAGCACGTCCAACAGCATAGTTTCTTCTTACTTGGAAAACTCAATGATATGTATAGTTTAGTAGTTTGCCTATAAATTGATTTAAATTAAATTTTCGACATTAACAATTCCGCACAATGCAAATTGGATTTCTGGGTGATTGATGAAAGCAATGTCAACCAGAAAATACTGTTTTACATCACTGATTACATGTAGAAATAATTTTATAGCAAAATTTGCTAAATTTTCTATACAATGCAAATTGCAAACTGTATTTTTTTTTAATTTCGAAAATTTAAATACGACAAAAGATATGTATGTTATGTTATAATGTATACTTAACTATTTTTTCATGCTTTAATTTTTGATGAAGTATTGAATGATGTACCTATTATAAATTATCTGACTTGATCTAATACTTTCGTTTTCCTTTTTTTCAGTTTGTTTTTTGAATTTAACAGCCTGAACGAATTCATTTCAACAGGAGACGTTAACAATGAAAAAACATAATTAATTATTCCATGGTGTTATATTGCACCTTTTTAATTTTGAAATATCGAAAAATTCCGTAGCCAGTCACAGTCATTAGCACTGCAATCGCAAGGGTGGATCCGACGGCGATCGGGGCAGTTTCATCCCTGAAACCCAAGTGGGCATTGCACTTAAACGGCGGTCCAAAATTCGAACCCTTAAACATGAAGGGCTGGAGTTGAAATGCCCTCAGGAAAAGTGTACCGCGGAGAGCCGTTGGAGAGCTTTCCGGTTTGGGAGGGACCAGTTGGACGACGGATTCTTCACAGGTGTACGATTTTCCGACGGGCGTTTTAAATAACGTGTGGTCATGTACTAATTTGAAGGTATCACCTGAAACTATAAAGTAAAATTTATCAGTAAAAAATCATAATATTAAATTTATTAAATAATTTATTATCAAACGTAAAGCTATAACAAGATAAAAGGGGCCACTCAAAGACATTGTGACGAAGACGGCCTTAATTTTAATTAATGAAAACAAAGGTGCAGTTATGAGCAAAAAAAAGGTTGTCGTTGTTGTTCCTTCACACAGTGATGTGTCAACCGTTGTATTGTAAGCTTTGTACAGGGTGGGCCAAACTCGACACTTTTAATAGGAAGCTCCTATTTTTAGACGAGTTGGACAAAAACTGACCTCGGTCCCTGGAGCTCAATTTTTAAGATAAAATTAATGGTGAAGACCGCGTTTCGATATCTTGTACCGTTTAGGAGCTACAGCTAACTTTCTTGTTTATGAAAATTTTTCATTTCTGTAAAGACTTCTTTAAGACACTTTTTCATGCAGAATTTATTGCTCCAAGTCATTATTTTCCAAAGTGCTCAATATTTGAGATATTAGCTAGAATTTTGATTTTTTATATGGAACACCCTATATATTTTTACATTTCTGAAAAGAGCATAAAATTCTATTTACAAAAATATAAAACACTTGATATTTTATTCAAAAGATTTTTGAGTTTTCATGTTTTAATTACAATTTTGACGGTTATTGCAGTATTCAAGTAGGCTGTGGATGATGATGATACAGTTCTTGTAAACAACCAACCGACTTTCGTCATTAATGACGTTAAATCAGTACCAACTGAACGCAAGATGTTACGTACGATGTATTCGTTGAAATTCAGTAACTTTTTGTTACTACAAGTTTTTTAAAACGACAATGTTGCCGCTTCAATTATCACTACCGTCAGATGGTTATATTAATTGTAAGTTACGAATTTTTACCATCCTGTTTCTGAAGTTACGTAACATTTAAGTAGCATGTTCTTTGTAATTTAAATCATAAGTGTTTGATTAAAAGTCGGATGTTATAAAGAAATATGAAAATTAAGTACGTACAACAAATAGCACACGTACATAACCTATACAGCGTCAATCACCGGTCATATGTAAACACTTTAATACTTGGCAACGTTGTTGCAGCATTACGTCATAAATATGAATGACGAAAGTTGGTTGGATGTCTACAAGAACTGTAGCTAAATATTTTTTGAAGATTCAATGAGCCATGAAGAAATATTACTTTATATTTAATAAATATAACGAAGTTATAATGAATGTAATGTAATCGAAATTGCACAAAAATTACATCAAAAATTACAATCAAATTCTCGGCCATTTTGTACTAAACATAAACGATTCGGTTTTGTTATGGTTTGAGCTGACATCACCAATTCAAGGACTGGTAGTGATGCATTTTTCTTATTCAATAAGGTCAGAATCTTTGTTTCTTTAAAATTCGTATTGCAGAAGTTCTTGCTAAGATATTTGCTTCAACTGGCGTCGGTCATTTTCAATTTCTCCCAAAACTATGATCTTGAGATTCATAATTTTTAGTTTTTATCAGTTTAAACGACTAAAAATTTATTAAATTGTTTTTAAATCTCAATATATCTCTGAAGGATTGTCATCTCTCAGGACACTACTCATGGTAAAGATTAATCGCTGCTTCTGAATTTTCGCCAATTTCTATAAAACACTTTAACATTTAATATTAGTAAAGAAGACAGTGGTTTAGAAATAATAAATCAAAAAAGTAAATATAAATCAAAAAAATTTATATCCTTAAATATAAATCAAAATAGATTGTGTCCGTAGATACGTATTTCGGCAGCTACGCTGTCATCTTCAGTACACACAACTTACAAGTTAAAGGCACTTCATGAAGTCTTGAGTTGGTATAAATATTGTAACATGTCGTATTTCTCGTACAAATTTAATTATCTCCTTAAGTCTATTTTATAGATATAGTAAAATTCAAGAGAAATTCAAGTACTGTAAGAGATTGTGTCAAATTTTGACAGCGGCCTA
The DNA here is from genome assembly GCA_039766575.1 of Serrognathus titanus. Classification (NCBI taxonomy): domain Eukaryota; kingdom Metazoa; phylum Arthropoda; class Insecta; order Coleoptera; family Lucanidae; genus Serrognathus; species Serrognathus titanus. The sequence continues at coordinate 8,370,654 of CM077911.1, forward strand.
CCAGGAAGTTACAAAAACTTAAATCGCTTAGTTTTCGTCATCCATAGCCTACCTTCAATGCTGTAAAAACAATTAAATTTTTGATTAAAATTTTGAAACTCTATATTTCACAAACTGTTTGAATAAAATATCAAGTGTTTTATATTTATACGAATGAAATTTTATACTCCTTTCAAAAACTTAAAAATATATAGGGTGTTCCATATAAAAAATCAAAGTTCTAGCCAATATCTCAAATATTAAACACTTTGGAAAAAAATAACTCGGAGCAATAAATTCTGCATGAAAAAGTGCCTTAAAGAAGTTTGTACAGAAATGAAAAATTTTCATAAACAAAAAAGTTATGAAGGTTTTTAAAAATCGTAGAATTTTGAAAAACGCCCTGTAGCTCCTAAACGGTACAAGATATCGAAACGCGGTCTTCACCATTAATTTTGTCTCCAAAATCGAGCTCCAGGGACCGAGGTCAGTTTTTGTCTAACTCGTCTAAAAGTAGGAGTTTCCTATTAAAAGTGTCGAATTTGGCCCGCCCTGTACAACAACATGTGACATACACAAATTGATTAAAATTTAATAACTGTAGAAGAAGACAGGAAGAAATCTTTAATTCGTGATAATTCGATTATATTTTTGCAAACACTGATGGCCAATTTTTTTTGCTCGTGACTGTACAGGGTGGGCCAAATTCGACACTTTTAATAGGAAACTCCTATTTTTAGACGAGTTAGACAAAAACTGACCTCGGTCCCTGGAGCTCGATTTTTAAGACAAAATTAATGGTGAAGACCGCGTTTCGATATCTTGTACCGTTTGGGAGCTACAGGGCGTTTTTCAAAATTCTACGATTTTTAAAAACTTTCATAACTTTTTTGTTTATGAAAATTTTTGATTTGTGTAAAGACTTCTTTAAGGCACTTTTTCATGCAGAATTCATTGCTCCAAGTTATTTTTTTCCAAAGTGCTCAATATTTGAGATATTAGCTAGAACTTTGATTTATTATATGGAACACCCTATATATTTTTAGATTTCTGAAAAGAGCATAAAATTCTATTTACAAAAATATAAAACACTTGATATTTTATTCAAAAGATTTTTGAGTTGTAGAGCTTTCATGTTTTAATTAAAATCGCAGCATTCAAGTAGGCTGTGGATAATGATAGCTAAATATTTTTTGAAGATTCAATGAGCCATAAAAAATGTTACTTTATTTTTAATAAATATAACGAAGTTATAACGAATAAATACTAATGTAATCGAAATTGCGCAAAAATTACATAAAGTATCAAATTGTCGGCCATTTTGTACTAAACATAAACAATTCCGTTTTGTTATGGTTTGAGCTGACATCAGCCATTCAAAGACTGGTAGTGATGCATTTTTCTTATTCAATAAGGTCAGAATTTTTGTTTCTTTCAAATTCGTATTGCAGAAGTTCTTGCTAAGATGTTTGCTCCAACTGGCGTCGGTCATTTTCAATTTCTCCCAAATTATGATCACCTCTAATTCTTTATTTCCGTTTTGAGATTCATAATTTTTAGTTTTTATCAGTTTAAATGACTAAAAATTTATTAAATTGTTTTTAAATCTCAAGAATATATCTCCGAAGGATTGTCATCTTTCAGGATACTACTCATGGTAAAGATTAATCGCTGCTTCTGAATTTTCGCCAATTTCTATAAAACACTTTAACATTTAATATTAGTAAAGAAGACAGTGGTTTAGAAATAACAAATCAAGAAAGTAAATATAAATCAAAAAAGTTTATATCCTTAAATATAAATAATAATATATTGTATCCGTAGATACGTATTTCGGCAGCTACGCTGTCATCTTCAGTACACACATACACTTACAAGTTAAAGGCACTTCATGAAGTCTTGAGTTGGTATAAATATTATAACATGTCATATTTCTCGTAGTTTTCGTACATGTTTAATTATTTCCCTAAGTCTACTTTATAGAGATGGTAAAATTCAAGAGAAATGCAAATACCGTAAGAGATTGTGTCAAATTTTGACAGCGGCCTAACCAGGGAGTTACAAAAACCTAAATCGCTTAGTTATCATCATCCATAGCCTACTTCAATGCTGTAAAAACAATTAAATTTTTGATTAAAACTTTGAAACTTTATATTTCACAAACTGTTTGAATAAGATATCAAGTGTTTTATATTTATACGAATGAAATTTTATACTCCTTTCAAAAACGTAAAAATATATAGGGTGTTCCATATAAAAAATCAAAGTTCTAGCTAATATCTCAAATATTGAGAACTTTGGAAAAAAATAACTTGGAGCAATGAATTCTGCATGAAAAAGTGCCTTGAAGAAATCTTTACAGAAATCAAAAATTTTCATAAACAAAAAAGTTATGAAGGTTTTTAGAAATCGTACAATTTTGAGAAACGCCCTGTAGCGCCTAAGCGGTACAAGATATCGAAACGCAGTTTTCACCATTAACTTTGTCTTAAAAATCGAGCTCCAGGGACCGAGGTCAGTTTTTGTCTAACTCTTCTAGAAATAGGTGTTTCCTATTAAAAGTGTCGAATTTGGCCCACCCTGTACATATACACTGGTTTCTTACTTTGTGACTTCACGTTGTGATATTGCGGAAGCGTCTTGCTGACCGTTAATTCTAATCTATCAATATACCATCCTTCTCCACCGGGCGTCTGCAACAAGGGAGAGTTTCAAAAAAAGCAAGAAACTTGACTATCTACTCTCTGAGCTACTTAGATCTAAGAAAAATGTATGCAGTGTGGAAAGAGACGTTTTCAAATGCATTAGAAGTTGGTGAAAGTAGGTTCCATTTGGGGGTACAGACAATGGGTTCGGCATTACCCTCGGTGCACACTCTGAGCAGAAGTGTAAGAGAGAGCAAATGCAGTTCAGTGCAGGTAAGAGTGACAAAAAAAGAACAGTCCGAGCGTAATGCCGAACGAATTGAGAGACATTTCAAATACAAACTTCTAATGATTGAGAAAAGTTTGAATTTGGCGCCGTATTTAGTGTATTTCAGTGTTGCCAACTCTATAATTATTGTAAAAAAATTATAATTTTTAATTATAACGGTTTGTATTATTTCGATTTTTCTCTTTGCCGAAAGGAGAACAACAAAGAAAAAGACCAAAAAGAAAAGACGATCGACCATATGCACGTGAAAGAGAAGGTAACAAGAAGAAGAAAAAGAAAACAAAAGACGATCCACTGGATGCATACGAAAGAAAAGAGAATTTTCGATTTTCGTTACTTGAGAGAATAAAAGACGAATAAAAATCGATTGTCATTTATTTTCTCTAATTTTATTTTTGCCAAAAAATGCCAAACATTACGTCCTCGTAAAGTATTGTTATTTTTTAAGGGGTTCTATTGATTTGTTGTTTCAAAAGTGAAAACAAACGACGATCGATTTCACGGCGAATTTCGACTTTTCTTGCTGCCGAAAGGAAAACGTAGATAAAAAAAACTAACTCTACTTTAGTCGATCGTCTTTTGTTTTTTGTGAATAGTTTTTTTTTTAATTTTATTGAGTATACATATATCGACCTTTAAATGTTATACAATTTTTGAAACAATTTTTTCTCGTTATATTTTTTGTGATTTCTTTTGATTTCGAATTTTGATGTTACGTCGATCGTCTTTTGTTTCTTTTCTATTTTTTATCGTGATGAATGGATTTGTTTGCTTTTGTTTTAAATTCTTCGAATGGAAGCAGCTTACTGATAAGTTTAAAATTTTGAAATTTTTTTCTAACTGTTGATAATTTCGAACTTCGGTTAATTGGTCATCTACTATTTCCTTTTTTTTGTCTTTGGTTTTTTTTTTTTTTTTGTAATCGATGAAACGAATTTTTTTATTTGATTTTAAATCCTTCGGCTACGAACTTTTTTGTTGTTACTGCCCCTGATGTTTCGTCGATCGTCTTTTGTGTTTCTATTTTTTATCGCGATAATTGGATTTTCTTATCTTATTTCAAATTTTTCGACCGGAAACAGCTTTTTGACAAGTTTAAAATTTTGAAATTTTTCTAACTGTTGATAATTCCAAGGTAATATTTAATTGGCCTTCGTTTTTTTTCTTTTATCTTTGTTTTTTGTATTCGACGAAAAGAAATCTTTGATTTGATTTTTAAATTCTTCGACTGAAAACTGTTTTTCTTTTCTGTTAAGTTTTCCTCGTTTCAAATTTCGTTATATATATTTTATATTTTATTCGATCTTCTTTTGTTTTTTTTTCCTCTTTTATTTATTTAATTTTTTTATTTAGAATTAACGTATCGAGCAGAAATATTTTAATTTTCAAACAATTTTCTTTCGTTGGATTTCGTGTGACTTCTTTCCTTTCAAATTTTAATGTTTTAGCTAGTGCCCGATTGTCTTTTGTTTTAATTTTTTTTTGTGGTGAATGGATTCTTTTGCTTCATTTTATTTTTTGTTTGATTTTAAAGTTTACGTTTGTCTTTCAAGCAGGTTTTTCTTTTTTGTTAAGTTTTAAGTTTTGATATTTTTTGCAACTGCTATAACAACTTCGATCTAGTCGATCGTCTTTTGTTCGCCTTGAAACTTTGTTTTCTATGTGTCATCGTTATTAACCTCGCCGTGGTTTTGGTATATAAGTCTTCTAATACTTATAATTTTGTATAAATTCGTCTAAACGTAATCTTTTTATCATATGCCGATTTGACGTTTCAATAAACATTAGGCGCTTTCCAATTACGAACTCTAAGCACCTGAACTGATCTGATCCTAGGTACACTTTAGAAATCGTAATGGGAACGCTAGCAAGCGTCAATTGTGACGTATATGTCAAACTGACCATGTGCGCGCCACATGTATTCCCTTTCTCCACCCTTTTGGTGCTCGAAACGCAAACGATATGACAGGTGCTCGAGGGGAAGAGGGAAATCAAAACTGATTAGTTCAGGTGCACTCTCGCTCTTACAATTGGAACGCTTCGGATCATCTCCGGACTAGTCCCGAATAGCACAAACGTATAATTGGAAAGCGCCTATTAATTGTGATAATTATTAATATGACGGTGACTAATGTCACTTTTATTAAACATCAATAAAATCAAATTTCGCATGAAATGCGTAAAAATAGAATACACAGTCTCGTAGAAAAGTGTTCTTTAAACTCATATGGCCTTTTAAATTATTCGCTCGTATTCGAACAAGTCAAACTCGTTTAAGTAAAGCTTCACTTTTCTAAACTCGTTGCGTAATATACTAGGTGCTTCCCAGGTTAGCATAGCAGTAACTCTAAGTTACTTGAGCTAACCTGGAAAGCACCTACTATTACTTTACTATTTTTGATACTGCATTTAAATTGAATTTCAGTTTCAATTTGATAATAAACAATGTTCTTATTTTTCTTTAAATTAATAAAATATCATGCATTTATATCTAGTTTCAACATTGATCTTCGATATTTTTTTAAACATTGATATGAACTTGTTAACATCCATGTCCCATCCCTAGTTTACGTATTTCTTCACAAAAACTTTTTGTTTAAATTGACAAATTCATTGAAAAAAGATTTCACTTTTAAAACAGGTATTTGTTGACTTCATTTTGGTCTTTCACGGTGAGCAACTTTTTAAAATATTGTTATAAAGTTATTCTAATCGAGACACCATTGATAAAAAAATAATGAAGGAAGTGTGTTGCCAACTTGGTATCTAATTGTGTTTGGCGCCAAATTCAAACTGCATCTGTTAGTTGCATCGTAACAATATTACAGTCGAGCTTAAATTTTTAGCTTTCATTTACCTTCGCGAAATTCCAGAATAAGGAATATCCATTCCAACTTAACGTCATGGTTGCAGAATTTTCGTAGACACAATTTGCCTCTATAGTCGGATTTTCAGGTAAATAAGTATCCCCTGTTTCATTACCGATATAAGACTTGAAATTTACCTAAAAAAAAAAACAAAATCATTAATAACAAAGGCAAGAATAATGCAGCCTACGATTTTCCTTAATTAAAATTAGATCTACTACCTCGATAATTCCGTCGGTCTGTAGTAAAATACATGTGTCTCCGTTGCTCGTTTTCGCTCGGTATAACGCTACGCCTTCTGCTGGTGTTACTCGGTCGTTGGATGGTGTGACTAGAGATCCGATTGCCGGGGCTGGTGTAGAAGAACTGTATTTTGTATGCCTTGGTTTCAGAGTCGATTGGTTTAGGGTTACAGATGAAACGGAAGTCAAAATTATACCTTAAAATTACAAATAATAAATATTATTTTAGAAACAGGAAAATGACTTTTTCTGAAAATAATGTTGTTCGTGCTTTTTGAAATGTGATATAAAAGTTCATTACTTTTATAGACAGCAAAAACGTAACGTAATATGTTTATAAGCACGTCGTTTAAGAAATGGGTCTGGTTGAACGGGACCAGTCTGTATATAAAATGGACCTTTGCGCAACGGAGAATTATTGTAAAAAATATATGTACATAAAACAACAAAACAATTTTCTTTATAAATATCAACTATGGTTTATATTAAGTAACGTAAATTATGAATAAATTTCTTTTAGTGTGTTAATAGTTGCAATCTTGGTTGCAATTAATAGTTCGATCTTGAATCCGTGTCATATTGATAATTAATTTGATTAATTTTTTATTCAATCAGATTGCTCAAAAAATTTTTGTAGGATAAGAGTCTATAATATAATTGACGCCAAAATCCTAGGGAATTTTTTTTAGAAAAATGCTATGATGTAAACAACAAAAACAAACCTAATCAGTTAACAAAACAAACAAAAATAAAACCAAAACGCAAAAACAAAAGACGGTTTTTAATTTTTCGTTTCCGTTTGAACTGTAATTGGTTTTTATTTTATTTTTATTCGATTGTTTTACGCCTCTGCTTTAAGTATCTAAAAGTCAAAAGATAATGAGTTGGAACTTTTGCAAAAATTCCTAATTTTCATTCAATTCACGTTTTTCTTTTTTTTCTTTTTTTTGGTAAATACAATTAGCGATGTTTGCTTTACTTTACGTTATTGGCAACCGTACCTACCTACCAATTAGGTGTGGTTTTATGGGATGTGTAAAGAAGGGACAAACTAATTAGGGTAAAAAGTGTCACGCAGATGCCATACTTTATTAATCAACGACAAATTACGCGAATTAAGTAAATCTAACGCTGTAATATTATCTTTTTTTAAACAATTAATTTAACATATTTAAGAAAAATTGTTTAAAAAACGACGGGCTAAAAAATTCATCAATACTTTACCGATTCTTTTTTAAACATTGCAAGCCTTTAATCGTTTCAGTGGTAATAGAATTTTTTTTTGACAAACTCAAGTATCTGCAGTGATATTTTTCCTTACACTGCTGATAAGACTATCTTTTTGGTTCATTAGTTCATACATGAGAGACGCAGTTAATTTCTCCAAATAAGAAAGAAATGACGTAACTCTAAATTATTAAAAACAAAAACAATGCAAAGGATTTTTGACATAATTCATTTTAATGCTTCTATTAATGAATTTTCGATTAGGTCTAAACCCACCCCCTACGCTAGGTATTAATGGACGCGTAGGTGGTTTTTCTCGACCTAATTTTGATATATTGCCCACATGTATGTACGCATATATGTAAACTATTGATTTGTAAATAGTAAATACATAAATTGTTTTTATTTAAGGAGAAGAACTGGTGCAGAAAATGTGAGAGACTTACAAATAATAAACCATCTCAGGTTTGCCACCGTTTGTTTTCCGAACATAATTAACACAATGTTTAACACACAGGCAGGTCTTCTCAAGTAAAACTAGTTTAAGACCATTGTGGCAAGATTCATACAATCTGTACGCAGTAGCATCAATGTTTATCAATAAAATTGCGCTTGCGTGCCTGCACAAAACGTGGGTGAGTTTTCACATTTCCTTAAAGCTTCGGATGCCCCATCATTTTTTACATGTATCCAATTCGGAAAGTCTGTGTTTACGTCAGAAAAACAATAATCTAAAATTTCGCAACGTTTATGTGTTCACAAAGTCTTCTGATTAGGTACGAAAGTTAGTTGGCGGCTATCAAAGTGATTTTCTCGAAACTGAACCATAATTTTCGTTCACGATCCTTTTAGATTCAGAGTATCACTAAAAAATATATTTGTCAGAAAATTGATTGGCGTTAATTTTTAATTTTATGGTTATATTTTTGAAAACTACCACTGCCAATGTTGCGAGTTCGACTGAAGCAAGACTGAAGCATTCCGTGAAAACGAGAAGTATCGCCCCGAACGATTGATAATTATTTATTTTTTCATTAAGAAAGTATGACATGCAGGTATTTAAATAACAGGATCTTCTTGCTGTCTTATAATTTGCCCCGACCAAACCATGCACTGAACCTCATTTAGAATTCTGTCTACTTTCGCTAAACCCTACTATACGCACACCTTCAGACTCTTCTGTTAATACCAGAGTTCTTCAAATCTGCTTATGTTTGCAGGCATATACGTGATAATAGTTATGGTTGCTAAAATGATCGCCGCAGTTTGCATATAAGTTTTGCAAATATACATGGTATATTCTACACTATAAAATTTTAATGCCAAATTAAATGTTCCCTTTCCTCTTCCATTGATTCCATAGAAGAATCTGATTCATCATCAATTTCTGATTCTGAATCAGATTGTCCTAATGTCCTAATGTCCTAATAAAGAGGAATATTTTCAAACGAAAAATTTCCCATATGTTTCGTCCAGTCTTCCGAAATTAATTTTTCATAATGATTACAAAAATTTTGCCACATGTCGGGGGTACATTTTGAAAGAGCCTCACGCCATAAATTTGCAAAAGCCTTTGCATTGCCCCCATGCCATCTCAATAGGATTGTATTGACAATGGCATGGGGCCAATCTAAGAACTTCATAGCCATGCTCCTTCAAAATTTCGTCAGTCGCGTATCGTTTTGTTGTTCCGTCTGTTCTAATTTATGTACATGGTATTAACGCGAAATTTCTTACTCTCTTTAACTTTTTTTATTTCTGTTTCTCAGCAGTGTTGCCAGTGTGTAAAACGTAGAAATCCTTCAAGAGTTACCAAAAAATCCTTTCTCCACATAAAAAATAAAATAAAATTTGTTACTAGATTGAGGAATAAATTTAAAAAAACAAATAAACGTTAAAAGATTATTAAAAATGGAGACAAAAGACGGTCGATTTTACAGTGCAATTCAGTAGATTAGTAATTTTTTTTTCAAGAAATCAAAAGAACGATGAGAAAGCAAAAAAATGAAATAATAAAATTTTTAAAAAATATGAAATGATAAGCAACAATAAAAACAAAAGACAATCGATTTTACAACGCAATTTTATACATAGATTAATGATTTTTTTCATGAAATAAAAAGAACGATGAGAAAGCAATGGAAATGAAATAGAATTTAAAAAAGCGAAGTAATAAAATTTAGAAAACAATAGAAACGAAGGACAAACAGTTATAGAACACAATTTAATAGATTAAGTACAATTTTTTCAAAAAATAGAGAAAAACCACGGTCAAGCAAAGAAATTGAAATAATAGAATTTTTTAAAAGTACGAAATAATTAAGGAATATAAACAAAAGACAATCGGTTTTACAACACAGTTCAATAGATTATTAATTTTTTATTTTAAAGAAATAAAAAAACGATTAATAAATAAAGAAATAATAAAATAAAAAAAAAAAAAACAATAAAAACCAAGATAATCGGTTTTACAACATCATTTAATAGATTAATAATTCTTTTTCAAAAATAAAAGGAAAAAAGCAAATTTAACTTGGAGGCTTCCGCGGCTGTTGTCCATAATTGAACTGGCTTCCGGTTGGAACCGCGTCACGACTGCTTCTACTGCCGACGTTTCGTTCTTCCTCAGGGCTGCTGCTGCTGCTGGCGGTCTTGCTAGTTAGTCTCATTGATTAACGAGAAGTTCTGTAATGGAGAATGAAGCAGTCGCGACGCGGTACCAACCGGAACCCAATTTAATTATAAAAATAAATAAGCAAAGAAATAATAAAATTAAAAAAAAACAATAAAAACAAAAGATAATCGGTTTTACAACACCATTTAATAGATTAATATTTTTTTTCAAAAAGTAAAAAAGAACGATGAAAAAACAAAGAAAATAAAATACTAGAATTTTTAAGAAATACGAAATAATAAAATTAGAAAACAATAAAAACAAAAGACAATCGGATTTTACAATTTAAGAGATTAATAACGTTTTTCGAGAAATAAAAAGAACAATTTTTTTCAAGAAATAAAAAGAACGATGAATACTATAAAAAATTAAATAAAGATATCAAAAAAAAAAAAAAAACGAAATAAGAAAATTAAAAAACTAAAAACAAAAGATAATCGTTTTTACAACGCAATTTTATAGATTAATTTTTTTTTTTTCAAGAAACGAAGACCGATGAAAAAACAAAGAAAATGAAATCATAAAATATTTAAAAAATACGAAATAATAAGATTTAAAAAACAATAAAAACAAAAGAAAATCGAATTTAATAGACTAGGCGTATAGTAAATAAGATGTTCTTTTTGACATGTTTATCCATTTAGTTATGAATGGTAAGAATACGAATAAAGAATATGGAAATGAATATGAATATGAATAATTTTTTTCAAGAAATAAGAAGAACGATGAAAGAGCAAAGAAACTGAAATATAGAATTTAAAAAAATACAAAAAAATAAAATAAAAAAAAGCATTTGGAAACAAAACAAGGAAAATAAATAAATGAAATTTTAAAATATACCTTGAAAAATAAAATGAAAACTAAAGACACAACACAGCAGAATTCAGGAGATTTGTAAATTAAAACTAACGAAGAAAACTTTACACATGTTTCGACAGATGGCGCTGTTCAAGTTTTATAATAACAAATCATTTTTGTGACCGTCCAGAAATGACTGTCAAGTTGAAACTCAATGCTGGTTTTGGAATACAACACGCCAATAAAAGAAGACTGTCGTCGAAAACTTTCAAGAGATGGCGCTATCGTTACAATAAATCCTTTTTTTTTTAGGAAAAAATCCCTTAATCCCTAACGATTTGTTAAAAAAACGGATTTATCAACACTGTTTCTCAGGCCTGTCGCTTAGTTATGATATTTAAATTCCAACACTATGAAATTAATGAAAGAATAATTTTTGAAGTAAAATTTTAATTAAAGTATCGAAGCCTTTTTAAATTCATTTTGTATGGTCCATTGTTTACGTCATACGTGACGGGATACCAGCGACAGAGCAATCCTATTTCTGATTCGAAAATAAAAGCAACACATTAAAGAAATTGATACTCAACCATACGTGTACCTATAATGTATGTAGTTTCTAAGGTCATGTTGGTTAATTATTATGATGTCAACAACGAACCTCATTTATATCTAACGTTTATCATTTAAGTTTTTATATGAAATTAATAAAAGGATATAATTTTAAAGTAAATATTTAATTAAAGTCTACTACGGCCATTATTAATTTCATTTTGTACGGTGCGTTGTTTACGCTAAACGTCAAGTGATACCGGCGACTGAGTAATCCTATTCCTGATCTTATTAAAATGTGAAGTAATCAAATAAAAATCAGTGATTAGATGCCTCACCTTAGTTATTAATGAACGCAAATTCCTTTAATTTTATTCTTCGCCATCTCATCAGCGCTTTAAGTAACCATTACCATCATTACATATATCGTCACAAACATTTCAGAGTGTTGCCATGAATACGCAATACGACGACCAATAAAAAGTGTCCATTCATTGCGTAGCCATGGCAACGCTCCGAAAAGTCCGAAGTCTGCTTATGACATTAAAAATATAAGAAATGATTAAAGTCGGATTACAAATACAAAGAAATCCCTGGGAATTTTTTATTAGATTCACATTAAAAAAAAAATTATTATTTTGGTGGATTATGTACATTTAATTTTTCGATTGAAACAACAACATGAACAACGTCGACTTGCTAACACCTTAATTTCACTATTTCATATAACGTAGATGATATAAATATTATAAAAGAAATATTTTTAGGGAACTGAAAATTCCGCATAGCAGGAAGAAACGTTGCAAGTCGGATCGAACAATTTGGAAGTTGCCTGAAACGCCACCACATCCAAATTTCCTTGGTGATTCGCTAGTACGTTATTTTGTCCTAATGAGATACTGCCCAGGAGTAGTTCCCTAAAAAAAGAGCACCATTAATATGATTACTGCAGGCCACAACACGTAACGAATGAATGGACCGTTTCACGGTGAAGCTCAAGACAATAAAAAGGGTGTTATGAGTGTTATGACTACGACTGAAAGGTAGTGAGGCAAATCGTTTTTGTAAGTGTAAAGACGGGAGGTTATATTTATCAACTTATTTGGGCGTCTGGGTTTTCGAACAAATTCAAGTTTTTAAACGAGAGCATGACGAAACGAAGAAATGTTACAGCTACACGTTTTGTTTAACGAGCATTCAAAAGATTCATCCGAAAACACGAACCATTTTTATATGTACTCGTAAGAATTTACGAATAATTTTTTGATTGTGTTTTTTAAATATTTTCTTTACTAATTAAACAATAATGGAAGAGGGATTGTCGAGGGAATTGTTTGCATTGATTTTCCTGAATGTTACTTACGGTCTTGGTTGTGGAGTTCTATCCCTTTGCCTTCTGTTTTTAAACCAATTAGAAACCTGCGTTAAAGTTAATCCAGTTCGTTTAGCAAGAGTTCTCTTTTCGTCGGGGGTTGGGTATCTGTTTCTGGAATAACATTCCTTTAGTGCATTTCTGCTCCTTTCTTTGAAGCAGTAAACAGTTTCTTCTCCATCCCATATCGTCTTGGGTAGTGGATATTTTTTCCTCAGTCTATACTTATCAACGGCCCCTGGACAATATGACAATGGCTAAGAAAACATTTTACTTTGCCCTTTGAATACATAATATTAAGTTTTAAGACAATGTACACTGGCCATCATAATTATTGCTTCGTCTAATTTAAATTTAATACTCACTAGTCGGAGCAATAATATTATATTCGAGTGGTTGATCAGACATGTTTGTCTGGAAGTTACTTGCTTCTGTGTTTCTTAATTCTAAATTTAACAATGGATTTGAGAAGAAAAAGAAGCGTACAAAGTCCAAATCATATGTTAATTTGAAGAAACAAATAAAATTCGCTTACATTTACCTACCTAAAGGTCTTCCTCTGACTTTCTCCGCCTCCTTGTAGTGCGCTTTGAACCAGAGGTTTTGAAGATCCGAGTGCCATCGAGCCTCAAACGCGTGTGATTCTAAAATTGCGTAAAGTTCGTGATATGAACCCCTGTGAAAAGCGACGGCCGCTCGAGCCCTTAGTACAGACTCGTTGCCTCGCAATAACTCGGATGGTGGTAAAGACCAAAGGAAAGTCGCCAGCCGTTCGATGTCACCCCTTTGGTGTAAAGCTTCGCACATACATTGAACCTAAAAAATTGAAATTTTTTTTGCAAGGGAAATACATTATTGAAAAAGCAATAGCAAAGAGAATGTTAAATTTTGTTATTAAAAATAATTTACTTAGCAAACAGCAACACGGTTTTTTGCCTTCTAAGTCAACGAATCTGCTATCAAAGAAATAGTTCAAAATGTTAAAGAAGTCGATGAAGCCGACATTCACATTGCAGTTATATGTTTTGATTTAGCATGTATATTTGATAGTATTAAGCATGACTTTATATTAATTAAGTCGTCTGCTTTAGGCATACGAAGTCCTTTAAATTCTTGGATTATATCATATTTTTTAACATTTTTTCCATACTCTCGGACATCGCCTCTTTAAGTGGTTTCATTTTGTCGAGTCAAATAACAGTTACCCTGTATACGGTGTTGCACGAAAATAACGGATACATTCTATAAAATACTTGAGAAAAACGTTTCGGACACCTCAATCTTAATTTTTAAGTCATCACTTAAAGACGTCATTTTCAACCCCCCATCTCTCAACCCCTAAGCGCTAGCAACCTCAACTTTAAAAATTCAAATAGCAAAGTACTGCTTGTGATACCTCATTTAACAGCATTTTTATGCTGAATACAACAAATAAAACTTTTTTTTAATTGGTTGATAAGTAACTGACACTTTGAACAGAAATATATTGAAATGAAAGAGCCAATATTCGAGCAGGCGTTGATACGGCTTTAGCAATAAGTGATAAAAACAATTGCAAGTTGTTTGTAGTTAAAGGTGAAATAGAATTTATTGATCTTACGTAGTAGAGTGTGTGTTACTTGTTTAACGATTAGATACAAGAAATGAGACTTACTGAAGACGAAAGAATCGAAATTTTAATGATGATTGGGTTTGGAAAATTCAGTCGCATGAAGAAGTTCATGTTTTGTTCGATGAAGTCGAATGGAGAACAAATTTCGCGTACGAGATAAACCTAAAGCCGGAAATCCATCGGTTTTAGATGAAGACAGACAATTGGATGTCATGTTAATGGTCCTGGAAAATCCACATTCAACCCTCGTGTGAGTCGCTTCACATGCATCAAAAAAGCAGTTTGCAGACTTTTTCATAAGGAAAAATTTCATCCCTATAAAGTATATTTGATGTAAGAGCTGTCCGATGATAATTTTGATCGACAAACGCAATTTTGCGAGAATTCTCTCATGAAAATCTTGCATTCATTAGAAATATTAGTATCTGTATATTATAGAATGCATCTGTTACTTTCGGGAAACACTGTATAATTTTTCTGTTCATGATTTTGTATGATTTTTTTCACTTGAACTTAATTTAACCAAATATTAAAACTGGATATTTAAAATTAATATCGGATACCACTGTATGACAAAACTAATTTCACATAACATAACTGAGCCACAAATGTCATTCATAAATTTTACATTTTATGACTTTCAATTGAGTTTTATTACCAAGAAAATGAAACAGCATGTAAAAAAATGTCCAGAACAACTTCTTTTTGAATAAAAAAAAGTTTTTAAAACTACATAGTTAAATTGTCAAATTGTCGAGTGTACGAGGATAATGCTGAATTTATTGAGAATAAGAAAATCTAGTAGGCCGTGAAAAACTAAACATACAGTGTTATTTAGAGCTACTCTTTTTACCTGTCATTTGAAGTTTTGTTGTTGAAGTTACGTTCGTTAGAACCTAAGTTACTAATTTTTTAAAGTGACATTACAAGTAAAAAAATGGAATTAACCAGAGTGCACTTTCGAATCATGATTTATTATGATTTTAAAAAAGGTTCAAGCGCTTATGAGTGCAAAAGAGTTTAGATTCGGCCTTTAGTGAACGAGCACCTTCTTTGGCTACAATTTACGGATGGTATAAGGAATTTGAACGCGAAAGGAATTCTGTTCAGCATCAAAAAAGAGTAGGGCGTCCTCCTACGGCTGTTACCGACAACAACATTGTTGCTGTTAAAAAATTAATTGAAGAGGACAATAAAGCCAGCTGTTAGAACAATCATACACGACCACCTGCATTAAGAAAAAGTGTTCAGTCGTTTTGTGCCGCATCACCTTTCTAACTTCCAAAAAGCAGAGCGTGTAAGAATTTGCCATGAAACTTTAAATTTCTTAAATAATAGTAGACAGCAATTTTTTTCCAAAAT
Organism: Serrognathus titanus; assembly: GCA_039766575.1. Lineage (NCBI taxonomy): Eukaryota > Metazoa > Arthropoda > Insecta > Coleoptera > Lucanidae > Serrognathus > Serrognathus titanus. Next base: position 8,386,273 of record CM077911.1, read on the forward strand.
AGTGATGGGTGACGAAACTTACATTCCCTTTTTCGACGTACCTACCAGCCAAGAGAGTCGTATATGGATTCACGAAGATGAGGAAACTCTAACAATGACCAAGAAGCAGCGAGCTATGAAAAAAGTTATGAATGCGATATTCTTAAGAAGTGCGGGCCTAATAAAGGCAATTAAGGTAGATGGACAAAAGATAGTTACAGGTAAATGGTACACTGAAAAATGTTTGCCTGAAGTGTTCAGTAAAGTTCCAGACAAGGGAATTATGCTGCACCATGATAAAACATCATCCCACACGGCAGCTTTAACTCTCCAGTTTTTGGCTGAAAAAAATATAAAAGTAACAGACCATCCACCATATTCACCTGATTTAGCAATTTGCGACTTTTGGCTATTTTTTGCGCTTAGAAGAATTTGCGGAGTAGAAGGTTTTCGTCAGAAGAAGAGATTGATGCCACAGTTCACGCTTATTTTGAAGGTGTTCTGAAAGATGATTGGTTGGGAGCTTTTGAACAGTGGAAAGAAAGAGTGGCAAGTGTATCATTGCTGAAGGGAATTACTTCGAGCATATTTAAAATAAAATCCTAAGAAAATATTAACCGTGTTTTTTATTTTCAATAAATTCACCTTGATCCTCGTATTACACTTAATTAATAATAATAATAATAATAAATTATTTTAAAGTAACCGAGTTAAAAAAAAACAAAAATAGACAAAATATGATTAAATGCTTTAAGAGTTTTTTCGCGGTAACTGATAAAAACGATCCCATCAGGATGTCTCCAATATCATTCACTGAAACAATTAAAATTCTTTGCAACTGCAGGTATGAATGGAAATTATAAAAATTATTTACGAGGTAGGTATTACTTTACAGTATGATTATATTCGATGGAGGCGAACTAAAGATAGAACAAGCAGTGGCTATTTTTAATACATTCGATCTTTTTTTGATAACAGATACTTCGTAAGGACTTCCAATTATTTCTAAATAAAGATCATGATTTCAAACGAAGATTAAAGAGAGCTTTTATAAAACTCAAATTTAGATTCTTTGAACTTGAAGTAGGTAATTAATGTAAGAAGAGTTAATTTTTGTACAATCTCAAATTGGGGGTTTCCTTAATTAAGATGTCATGTTTAATGGAGTAACTGAATAGAATATGAAGAAAGACATTTAATTTTAATTTAAAAGAAAAATAATTCTACTAAATGGTATTAGTTAACAATTGAATTAAATTCAATTATTTTTATGTTCTACCTGTAACTGCTTACATATTACATATTGTGTTTGAACAATAAATAATTTTATAAATTCCTGCCGAAAAAGTTCCGCTCTATTCTCATTTATGAAAGACTGTTTTGCAAAAAAAGCATCAAGTGCGATACATCATTGTAATTAGAAAAAGAAGCCTCATTTAATACTGTAAAAATAAAGCATAAGCAAATAGAAAGTTGAATGTCGTTTGTTTGTAATTCTTGACGACATGAGAGACGATGGCAATTTTGACCCAATTTAATCAAATTTATATCTCTTAAGATAACCGAGATCCCTGTAGTTAGGTTCGAAAAGTAGACACCCTACATGTTTTTTTTTGCTTGTGATTATTTTTACAAAACGAAATATATTAATTTGAAAAATATAATAATTATTAGTTGTTCGATTGATATTAAAACTGCTATCATTGTCAATAATAAAAAATGCAACTATTCATTGTTGCCAGCAATGTTGAAAAGTATAATGGAAACCACTGTTCCACTTTTCTCAGTTGAAAACCAATTTAACCCTAACCGGAAAGCAACGAAATGTTATTAACATCCTAAATCTTGAAATAACATGTCAAAAACATATTACTGTCAACATTTTTTTTATCTATAGTCTATTTTTCAACTAGGAGGAGTGATTTGAATTATGCCCGCCAAAAATTGACAAAGTTATTGGGTGTTTGACAGCTGGTTTTTATTAACAATAATAGCAATAATTTTGATTCAGTAATATTGACCTTAATTTGCTTTTTGCTTTAAGACCATTAATATTTTTCTGTACGTTTAAATGGCGAGCAGCAATCTCCATAAACGTATGTACTTTTCAATGCGAGTTTACTATATTCAGCTTTGAAACTTTCCACCCGGTATACATACAGAGTGATTTTGGAAGTGTGACTGAAAAAGATCCGAATACAATATAAAACAAGTCTAAAAAATATCAGATTTATTTTTCTTTTTTGTGTTCATTTTGAAATTAGAAATAATTTCATAAATTATTGAAATTTGGCACACGCTTTTGATTTTAGTGTTCACGTTTCTATTTAATGTTTTATTTTTATACTAAACAAAAAAGATAAGAAAACAAATAATAAAGTACATTCACTTTTGTAATGAGTAACTAAAGTTACCCGATTTATAGTCTGTTTTTAAACTAGGAGGAGTAATTTGAATTTTACCCGCCAAAAACTGACAAAGTTATTGGGTGTTTGATAGCCGGTTTTACACAAGCCTTCAATTTAAACGGAAAAATTAACATTTTTCATAATTCTTGTGACAATTTCAGTTAGTTTTAAACTTGTCAACAAATCTATTGATAAAATTGGTTATTTGAAGAATTTGTAAACCTCCTAACCAAGCCAAATTAATTTCTGATGTAGTATTACAGTGTGAATCTACCTACGACAGGCCGACAACTGTTACTCCTCCTAGTTTAAAAATAGACTATAGTAACTTATACTTTTAAGTTGGGAACACACTTGCTTTATTATTATTTTTTTATCAATGGTGTCTGGATTAGAATGATTTTATAACAATAGTTTATACTCGATTCAAATCTGTTTAAAATAAAATAAATACTAAATTACTTTTTAAAATAATTAATTTAAAAAACTCATAATTGAGGCTGGCTGCTGTGCAAACGCGCCAGATCCTGGTTATTAAAAAAATAGTAAATAATACCTTCATCATTAACCAATTCAACTACAGAAATAAAAATGAGAAGGTCATTGCTGTGCAAACGTGTGACTTTAGCCGCTAAAAAGAACGATTATCAGTTTATAACAAACAAGGCTGACCATGATATAAAAGTTTAAAAAAAAGAAAACCAGTTGAGTTGGTCCTGCTATTCTTTCGGCCTTGCCACACTCAGTATCACTGTTGCCAACTTACAATTAGTGATTTTGATCCGATGACTTTCTGTTAAAATTTTAAACATATTTTAGTAAATTCAGAGATGCCTGAAATTTAGTGATTTTGTAACCAAGTTAGCAATTTTTTCATGTGGGTAATTAATTTATTTAGTTTAGCTATTTTTTAAAATTGTGTGGTAATTTTTGCCATAAAATGTTCGGCAAGGATAAAATTCGCGTTCTTTTTATCAAACCGGTCATAAAATTACTAAATTATCGACACGTCTGTCTTACTAGAAGTTGCGTGAAATTTCAACAGAAAGTCACCAGAACTAATGACATAATCACTAAATTGGCAACATCCAATACCAATAGGATAAACATTTTCCTAAAAAGCTACTTAATTTAGTCACGTGAGACTGATATCTTTTTCGATTGACTGCTTTAGAACACCCTCAGAATATATTCTTCCCTTATTATTACACGTGCTTAAAATAAGATAAGAATATTCTAAGAGTGCTCTAGAGCAGTCAATCGAAAATCTATTAAACATTTTTGAAAAACCAGCACTTTTACTTCTATGAATAATTAAAGTACATTCATTTTTGTAATGAGAAACTAAAGTTATACGATTTAGTAACTTTTACCGTTGAAACCTGACTTCCTTTAGTTCCTGTATCATGTAAATGGGACTTTTATTCTTAGATTATGTTGGTTTTAATTTTGCGTTGTTATTTTAGATCTTTGGTTACCTTTTCCATGTTTTTCCAACATTTTATTCATTTTATTATAGCTAAACGTGGTTCCTTGTTTGTTTCATAATGGATGGATTGTCATATTGGAAAATTGCGTTTTGCAATTGACAACTAAATTGACAAACGATAATTTGATTAACAAAACTTTAAATACAATACCAATCACTTTTGTAAGACAACTTAAAAAGAAGAAAATCACAATTCGTTTTCATTACAAAAGTGAATGGAGTTTGTTATTTAAACGCCCAACGTAACATGTTCTTTTTAAAGCATAACTTCTATTTTCTGTGAAGAGCATCGTATTTAAGGCAATGTTCTGATGTTGGTGATGTTTTCCTTAGCAAATACATTTCAACGAATAAATAGTATATTGATTTATAAGCTTAGAAAAGTGATAGTTTTCCAGTGAGTGTAAATGTTTGAATTCACGAGTGAGCGTAGCTCACGAGTGGATCAAATTTACACGAACATGGAAATTCACTTTTCTAACGTGTAAATCATGCTATCTTTTCATGTAGTTGACGAAAATAACGCTAACATTATAAGAGTGTCGAAGAATAATAATATATTATCAAAATACGTTAAGCATATGTTGACATAGTAACAATACATATGAGCAAGTAAATAAATTGTGAAAAAACGTTCAACTAAATTGAGTCAATGAAACGAGAATAATGAAGAAATTTTACAATTGGTATCAGTAGCAGAGTCAAGTTTATTAATTAAAAAGTCCAAAGCAAAGTGCGAGAAAACTTACCAACAGTTCTGTGGTTGGAGAAATGAAAAAAATGTGCAAGGGCAAATGGAGATATTCTAATTGCGTACTTTTTTGAAAAGGTTTGTTTCATTTATAAGATTTATTTGCACTGACATTCCTAGGTGAAAACTCTTAAAGCTTCAACACTATAGTCAGTGTACTCGATGCTGAGTAATACTTTACAAATAAATGAAAATGTGGATATTTCTGCATATAAAAAATTGCTGGCTTACCTGAAACGTCAAAATGACGGTTATGTGGCAAAAAAATCAAGAATTCTATCCGATGGATAATGTGAAGGAGATTTTAGAAAAAACTCCTGATGATAGTTTTCTGCTTATGAAGGTAGTGTTGCTAATTACTTTGCATGGAGCATGTCGGGCAGAAGAATTACGTTTACTAAAAGTGGATGATGTAGAAGATTGCGGCCATATTTTGGTCATAACATTACATGACACGAAAACAAAGAAAAAACGAGTCTTTACAGTTACATCGGAAGATGGAGTAAACGGAATTGGGCTTTACAAAAAGTATTTGAATTTGAGACCCAAAAACGTGGACCATCGCAGACTATTTATATTTTATAGACAAGGCAAGTGCACAAAGCAACCAATTGGTATAAATATCTTCTATAGTCTACCAAAGAAAATTGCTGCGTATTTAGGGCTACCGGAGCCGAACAGCTTCATAGGTCATTGTTTCCGAAGGACATCAGCGACCTTTTGGCCGACAGTGGAGCTGACATACAAGTTTTGAAGAGACACAGGAGCTGGCGTAGTAGTGCTGCTGCAAAAGCCTACGTTGAAGATAGTATCGAAAATAAAGTAAAAATTTCAAAGAAAATTTTTTGTAATTCGACTGAAAAGCAATCTTCGACCTCTGAAACTAATTTGTCAGTGTCTGCGTTCCGGTCAGTTTCCTCATCTTCTGGTGTAATAATTTAACAAATTGTTCATTTACAATTTAAGCTAATAAATGAAATGAATGAAAAAAAGTGTTGCTAACTTAAATGGTAAAGAAAAGTGTTGCTAACGAGAAAAGTCCCACTTTTCTTCACGATTTTTGACTAAACAATGTGTCATTTTTCTATCGACTACACGAAAAAGTATATTTGTTTTCAAAAAGCATTTACCTACGTCATTTTTGTAATGTCTTAAAACACTATAAGGTGTTGGTTGTACAGCTGCGGAATCATAAAGCGGGACAGTATAATGTCAGTTTAAATGTTACTTCTTAATTCTGGTAACTATATGGTAACTTAGAAACCTTTGTGGTTCATAATATAATTAAATATTATAAAATGGTAAAAATCTTATCGTATAAATAAGAAAAAATTAAACACTATCGAAATAATATAAAATTTTGGTATAAGACTGTCCCGCTTTATGATTCCGCAGCTGTACTTTGTACTTAATATTGTACGACTGCGTCTGTTGTACAATAAGAAGTTTAAAACTTTTCGAACTATTGCAATTTTTGATTTTCGATAAATTTGATTTTCTGGGTTTCCCGCCAAATTTTAAGAGATCAGCTAGATATGGTTGTGTTGTTTTTTGATTTGATAGCTGCACGAATTGAACCTACTAACACTTTTTCAAAAAAAAAAAAAATCAACAATAACAATTTTTCCCATGTTAGGAACTTTATGGGTGACAATATATGTATACAAAGTGACAGTAGTAATTCTGACATTTAATACAATTTTCTTGTTTTTTTTTTATCAAAATTGTCAAAATTCTAGGGTTTCTGTTGGAAGCCTGCCTTACTGAATATAGAACTAAAATTTCTGAAATTTTCTATCGACATCAGAAACATTTGATAGGTATAAAAAAACCGACTAGGTATATTAATAATTCGAATTTTGTTTATTTTATAATTTGACAACATCTCATTTGAGTTCCACTCAAAAAGTAAGAGTACTTAATTTTGCACAGAAACAAGAATTGCTGCAAGATTTCGGTTTATTAAGTTTAACACTTCATAATTTTTCTGTTTTGACAGAAGTATAACTTCAATGAAAGCCTGACTTATCAAATTTGTCTACAAATGCACGACCTGTCAAATTCTTGCCCAGATTTTATTATACGCTACAGTACCTAAGCAATTAAGTTCCGGATTTTATCAAAAAATTTAACAAATAAATTATGCGTAAAATGAAACATTCTTTCGTGTTATATGCGAAAACTAGCCCGCTTGCCCCTCTCTGCTAATTAGTTCCTGCTAAAAATGTTCTAAAAATTTGACTTAATAGATGAGGTGCAGTCCTTAAATTTGGACAATCGAGTGATTTTTATTGAATTTTGCATTCGTAACTCATATGTTTCGAAATATTTAAGTTTGACTGATAAATTTTTCTTTAGAAAAAAAAAGAACTTTCTTACCTGATCTGCTGAAAAACTCAACGGTTTCTTGCCGAAACCATCGATATTATTTAAATGAATACTATTTTCGTCACTTTTCTTATTATTAAAATAATCCAAGCGATTTTTCATGTTTCCCACAAATTCTTCAACTTTCTTGTTGTAACCGCCGGCGAACGCAAGGGTCTTTTTGAAAAATTCTTCGCCCTTGTGAGTCTTATGGTTAACGTTCGAATTCAAACTGCAATCACCTTTTTTACCACCACCGAAGTAATCACCTTTCTTGTTGTTGCAAGTAAACAATTTATCGTCTAATTTCCTCTCTGCTTTATCGCAGAAAAATTCCTTGTTAAAATAAGTATCGAATTCATTCTTTCTTGAATTATGATGAGACGGGTATAGGGTGTCGGAATAGTAACTTATATTGTTATTGTTGTTGTATTGAATAGAATTTGAATCACTGGACGTGCTCGATGTTCTGTCCACTTCCATTCTTTAAGAATTTAGACATCAAACATGATGTCCGCCCAACGCAATTAATTTACATTAAATTTGTTTTTAAGACGATCGCAATACTACATCTTTAATAAATGTCTCTGTGTTAGTTGAGTAATAACAAAAGAATAAATGCACATTTCACGTACACTTGCACCTGGAAAATATGTTTGTTTAACCGCACACAATTTAGTTATGTGCTCAATAGAGCGATTGCACCCCAAGGTACCGCCTATTTGGCCGAGGCCCAATCAAAAGCCACCGGTGCTTCGTTGCTCTGACAACAACCCTTGTCGTCGGCCAATAGTAAATTACGATTTCTTTTGTTATTAGATAACGGCACGTCGTTGAAGTGGTTGGCATTTATCGCCCAGCATTACATTAAAATTCTTTACACATTCTTGAACTACTCTTTACTTCCTCGGGCTTTGGTTTATGAGTAAAATAAAATTTTCCTTTTCATTTTACGAAATTAAAGCCAATTAACTAAAAAAAAGTTATAATATTCTCATGATTATTACTAAACCAGGAGTGAAAAGATCTAGAAATATACACTGCGATCAGTAATGATTGAAGGCTTGCTCTGAAATATTATCAATCTTTCATTCCGCAACATCTATTTAAAATCTATGTAGAAGGCTCAATAATAATTTCTACACAACGACGTGTGAACAATGAAAAATTATTGTAGCGCGGCTCATTCAATCATTACTGATCACAGTGTATAAATGTATAGCCGAAAAAAATTCATTACTTTACAGATACATATTATTTCGAAAAGGTTTAATATTTATTTGGTTGTTTTATTAATTCATCAATTACGTTTAGGGACTTACAAAAGGAGGCTTGAATCTTACCTGTGATAACAGATCGGTTATCTAGATAGCTAACGTCATATTGTTACGAATTGAAAATGAAGCGTTACTGTCAACATTATTAATAAACAATAAAAGAGATATATGATATAAATTTAATAATAGAAATACCTATTAGTATTATTAAAATTACTTTTTGTTTATAGATTTTAGGTATTGTACTTGTATTGTCTCTATATACATAAGTTAGTATGCAGGTGTAAATACAGATTTTACATTTATTATCAATTCTTGCCACGAAATCTTGACAGTATGTGTTAGCTTAAGTGAAAAGTACGCCATTGCACTCCTTGATGCTGTTTTACAGTTAAGCTAAGACACGCCGTTCAAATTTCATGGCAAGAGTTGATAAAAGTTTTAAAAAATCACTTGGTACATAGTTGAGGTTCTGAAGATACCGCTTGGGTAACCGTATTCGTAAGTCGGTTATAAATTGAAATTGAAAATAAATGTCCACTTACCACTTATAACCGTTAGTAACCACTCACCAAAGAAAAACACCTCTAGTTAGAAAGGTAAAAGAAGAATGAAGAAAAGAGGATTTGCAAAAAGTGAACTGCTGACAGTCACCGATACAAAAGGAGGACTTCAGATTCCCCGGCATAGCAAAAGGTTTTAAAATGTAAAAAAAAGTAAGGGAAACAGTGAATAAATGGAATACATGGCAATGCTGAGAATAAAACATAAAGACGTAGGCCTTGAAATTATAAACGCAAGTAGATTGGAGTTCGAGGCCAATTTCCCATTTAATTTTACATTTGGATTTACGTCTTAAATGTGTAGGTATAGTTGTCTAACTAACTACCAGGTAGCCGTTTTTTAAAAGACAAGTAACAATTTTTAAAATAATAGGTAACGAACAATTTTTTAGAAACTGCTACCTCTTTGTCGCCTGCAACTAAAGACACAACTCGCTCGCTCCTATCTACTAATTAGTTGAGCAATCATATCTACACATTTGAAACCTAGATATCTATGTAAAATTAAATAGGAAATTCTCTCCGAGCCCCCACAGCTTGCTTTAAAGCAAATATTGTGAATAACTGGCACATTTAATTTCAAATATAGGCAAATTTTGTTGTGTTATAAATGGAGGTTGGTGGACATTGGCTACCGTTTAAAATAATTTCAAACAAATATCAATTTTTAGGTTAAGTTTATAGTTTGACATATCAACGAATGCAGGTAATGTCTGTCGTTTGGGAAAATTTTGTTTTGTTATAAATGGCGGTTGGTGACATTGGTTAGCGCTTAAAATAATTTCCAAGAAATGTCAATTTTAAGGTTACGTTTATAATTTGAGATGTCAATGAATACAGGTAACGTCAAACGAAGGTTATTTTTGTGTCTACATACGTTGTCGCCAACTTAATAAAATAAAGTTTCGGGTGCTTTAATGAGCTACTTTATGAAACCCAAAGAAATTTCATAATATACATACTTATTACTGCCTTGCCTTGGCGAAACAGTTTTACAATTTATTCATTCATTCATTCATTGTGCAAATAGTTTGGTCTTAACATCTCTTTTTGTTTTTATTTTAATTTCTGATTAATCAGAAGGAGACGTCAAGATGAAATATTTGCGCAGCGTAATGAATACATAAGTAAACCGTAATTAGTTGGATTATACAAACTACAGAAAAGGAATATAATTTATAAAGTCAATGTGTTTTACACAGGGTTGATAAAAACCATTTTTTTAAAACAACAAAAAAAATCACAATTTTTTCTTAAACAATCACGATTTCCTTTTATTATTAATGTTTTTTTTTTTAATTTTTATTATCTTTATACATAGAAAATGCAATAATTGACATTAATAAACGAATAATTGAAAATAACAATAACGACTACTAAGATACGTCATGTTTAAACTTGCAAATGAAATAACTTATGTGTAACGTAGCAGTAAATAAGGTTGAACCATCTTGCACTTTCATACAGTGTGTTTCACTTCACATGAAGACACCTGAATAGCTTGTTGGTTAATAAAGCAATTAGTGTAAAATTTTTACCAGAGATAAAGGCTATTAAGGAATGAATTCTTTTTGGAGTCTTAATCTGGCCAACTATGATTCAAATAAAAACTAGTGTTTCAAGTAAAGTCATAGTAGCGATGAAGATAGAGCAAAAAAGTATTAAAAAAGTTGTTGCTAATCACTAAAATACTCCAAATACAAAGTTTCGCTGAAAAATATAATGTTTAATTTTTCTACATTTTTGTGTAAATTGAAAATATTGAAAAATACATTAAATATGAAATCATAATTTTGTTACACTTATTAAATATGAGATTTTTCACTGTAACAAAATTATGATTTCATGTTTAATGTATTTTTCAATATTTTCAATGAGCTTACACAAAAATGTAGAAAAATTAAACATTAAATTTTTCAGTATTTGGAGTATTTTAGTGATTAGCAACAATTTTTTAAGTACTTTTTTCCTCTATCTTCATCGCTACTATGACTTTACTTGAAACGCTAGTTTTCATTTAAATCATAGTTGGCCAGATTTAGGCTCGAAAATGAATGCATTTCTACAAAAAGATTAATCTTAATGGCCTCTATCTGTGGTAAAAATTTTACACTAATTGCTTTATTAACCAACAAGTTATTCAGGTGTCTTCATGTAAAGTGAAACACACTGTATAAACAAAAGAAATTCCGGTCAGAACTTGAAAATTCAGAGATGACGCGGGTTTCGCTATTTTCTAGTTTACAACCATCTATACTGATATGTCTTCTCATAGAAGTGGTAGGAAAAAAAGATTCTATTTGGCAACATTTTATTAAGTCGTGTAAATCTGCTGGAAAAAGAGGAAGTAAAGCTACTTGTAAAAATGCAAGAGCTTGTGGAACGTATGAAAAACCACTAGGAAAAATGTGCTTCAAGTAATATAGAAAAAGAAATAAAAACAGATAATGAAAGTGCCTCTGCAGGAATAGTGGCAAATGTACAATCGAACACATTAGAAGAGGACAGTTTGGATAGTGCCCCATTGCTCATAGCTTCTACTTCAACAATTAAAAAAAGAAAGGCATCTAATTCTAGTTCTGGGTCTTTATCTTCTTTTGTCGTGCGTACAACGAAGTCTAGTAAAGAGGAAATAGATGAACAAATTGCTAGGGCTATTTATGCAACAAATAGTAAATTCGCATGTGTTGAGCAACCGGAAGTAAAAAGAGCTATTGCGCTTTTACGGCCTGGATATACTATACCACCCTCTAGATATGATGTGTCTAACCGACTGCTAAATGAAGTGTACAATAAAGAGAAAATAAATGTTTTAAAAATATATCGGGAAATTCGGTATGTCTGTCTTTGGATGGATGGTCCAATGTCCATAACCAACCAATCATATGTGCAACAGTCACTACAGAAAATGGGTCCTCCTCTTTAGTAGACACAATAGACGCGTCTGGAAATTCACATACATCTGCATATTTAACAGAACTTGCACTAAACCTAATTAAAATGCTAAAGACTGAATATCGCTGTGCAGTAAGCAGTTTTCTAACAGATAATGTTGCTAATATGAATGCAATGAGAAATCAGATCAAACAGTCAACAGTCAACTTGTTATGTAAGGACATGAAAATTAGTGAAATTAAGGAACATGTTACGTTCATTGTAAAATACTTCGAAACAATCATTTTGCTTCAGCGACATACTCGAAAGAAGGAGGAAAAAAGCTTATTTTACCTAGTGACGTAAAATGCAAATCACTTGCTGACTGCTAACATGGTTTTGTTGAAGCATGGCCCAAACTTTTTAAAATTAGCGAGGAACATGAAAATGAAATCGACAGTATAGTAATGCAGAAAATTTCGAATATTTATTTGAAAAGAATAGCTGAAGATTTCTTAACAATACTGAATCTGATATCTGTTGCAATTGATAGGCTTCAAAGAAATGATGTAATTCTATCACAAGTCGTAGAACAATTAAAAATACTAGAATCACATTTTGAGGAAACTGAATTTACTCTAAGCCAAATGCAAAAATTTAGACATCGCTATGAACAGAGTATCACTCCATACCATTTGCTAGCGTTCCTTCTGGACCATACAAAAACGGAGCATACATTAACAGAAAGTGAAAAAAATTATGCTTTAAATGCTGCAAATGATTTATACCTCAACACTGGTTTACTACCATTGATTATTAAATTTCTGGCTAAATCCGAGCCATTTCTCGAAATAATGTTTCAGGAAGAAATTCTTAAAAGCACAAATCTATTGGAATGGTGGAAATCTCAACGGAATATTGAGGTTATTGATAAGTTATTCCCGATCATCAAACAATTATCATCTGCTGCAGCTTCTTCAGCCTCCATTGAAAGGACATTTTCAGCATTTGATTTAGTTCATTCTAAAATTAGAAATCGCTTAGGGACTGAAAAAGCTGCTAAGTCAGTTTTTCTTTATAAACACTATAATTAAAAAATTAACTTAAAATGTCTTTTTATAAGTACCTGAACCATATTTTATTTTCTTTTTAAATTTAAGTTTAATTTACCTACATGTTCTTTTTAAACAGGTAGTTTTAGATATGTAGATAATCTAACATTAAATAAATTGTTCTTTTTATTTGAATTTTCTGAAGTTTGATTTATTTAAATTATCAGTTTTTTTACACGATTTGATTTAAATCACGATTTAAATAAAAAAAATCAGTTGATTTAAATCATGATTTAAATCAACTGATTTAAATCGTTGCAACCCTGGTTTTACATATTTATGAATTAAATAAGTACACGTTCGCGTCCTTTTTAAGTACTAACGTCTAAATTTTGATTTACAAAAAGGCTTAAAAATTTCGAACTTCAAACTACGCAATTCAGGACAATATTTATCTTTAGTCTCTTGTATGGGCCCCTTGACTCCTCCAACAGCATCGGTTGGGTTACGTTCATACCTCCGAGACCAACTTGGGCGTGAAATCGCATCTTTCTCACTCATGATTCTTAACATATTTTGCGTCTCGCTCATTTGTCTCAAGACCTCTTGTGTTTACATAATTATCATGACGACAACGGACGCACTTTTCATAACCCACTTTCAAGTAGAGCATGAAAAGTACGCTCGTAATCATGGAAATAATGTAATACACAAGACGTCTTGATATAGATGAGTGAGATGCAAAATATGTTAAAAAGTCATGAATGAGAAAGATGCGATTACATCCTCAAGTCGCTCTTGGGAGTATAGCTTATGACGCAACCCTGCTTGCTATCTTTGCTTTGCGCAGCACCCGCCCACTTTTTGCCTTTTGGACTTAGCCATTCCAGGCATTTTACTAATCATGTGTAGCTGGGTCTAAATCTCAAACATCCATGGCTGAGACGGGATTCGAACCCGTACCGCCAAGCGACACGACTTACTAGTCGGCTATGCTAATGACGCAACCCTGGGTTGCACACCCAAGTCTTACACGACCAGTATTGCCAGACGATTCAAATTTAAGTCACCAGATTAGCTTACAATAAGTCACCTGTTACCTACTAACCGAAAGGCACTAGTTTAAATTTTTGTGCTCATTGTGGTATATTTTGTCATTATTATTGGAAGCTTTAAAAATTATGCTAAATATTTAGCAATTCTGTAGGTCAATAAAAAAATTTGAAAAAAAAAAATTGAAAAGAATGGTGACAAACCAAGGAAGACAAAATAATAAAAACTGAGAAATCAAATTAAAAAATAATAATAAAACAAAAACGATTTTACAACACAATGTATAGAAAAAATAATTTGAAAAGAATGATAAATCAGAAAACAAAATAATAAAAATTGAAAAATAATAAAATTAAGAAAAGAATAAGTAAAAACAAAAGACAATTGATTCTTATTAATATCGAATGTAAAATGTCGCTTGTGTTTGAACATTCTTACTCTGACATGTTCAAGACAACTAAAAATATATATATGAATTTATAGAAAGCAGTTAAGAATTTACAAATAAAATAAGTAAAAGTTACTAAATGTTATAAAATTTTTCTTATGAACTAAATTTTGCGAAAAAGCAGCAGAAAATCCCGATTTTGTTAAAATAATCACCAGGTAGTATTTCAACAACAAAATTTACTAAATCACCACCTCTGGCAACACTTTACCCGACTGACGTAGCTTCAAAATAATGCATTATGTTTACCAATAATAATAAACAGATTTCGGACATTTCGTATCGTTGCCATGACTACGCAATAAATTGGTACTTTTCATTAGTGCTCATATTACGTAAACAAGGCAACGCTACGACATGTTCGAGATCTGATAACAAATATGATTATATTTTTATATATTCTGTTTTTTTTTTATAATACCTATGAATGTCAAAATTCTAGGGTTTCTGTTAGAATCCTCTTTTATTAATAAATTTTTGAAATTTCCTAACATTCAGATAAAGGTCTCTCGGTCTCTTTTCCTCAGAAACATTTGACAGATTTTATAGAAAAAAAAAACGAAGTATACCTCGTTGGATTTTGTTTGTTTCTATGTCGGTCATATAACAAATAGCGTTCAACAAGAAAAATACCTCGAGTTACCCTTGGAAAAAAAGAACGTATGTCGTAGTTTGCATAATAATTTCTTATAAAGTCAAGAAGCTTGATTAACCTCAAAATGTTCGTGTGTGGACAAGATTTACGCGTTAATTTCAATTGTTGGACAACGCATATTCGTTGGTGGAAGTGGCCAATGCAAAAAGATGTTTTGAAGGTAACATATTCGTTCTTAAAAGAATATATTAAAATAAATTATCTGAATTCGTCCCTTCGCATAACCTAAATTTTATATTTTGACAGTATTTGTGAAATCACAACACCTGTATAGTTCAATCTACGATACGTATTTTTGTTTCCAACGCTGACTCGAGGTAGGATATAAAAAAAATATTATTTATTTCAAAACTCAACATGAAACGAGTATTAATAATATTTTGTGGGAGCAAAGATTTTAAATATTTTGAAGCTTGATATTTAAATAAATTATTTGGTTGCAAATACACATATATTTCAATGAATGATAGAGCGCACACCTGTGCTACCCGAAGCCTCCAGTTATCGTGCCGTCACCGTCGGTAAGGGGATGCAGCCCCGTAGTGAGCCTAATTGGAAAGATTGCTAGTCCCGATGGAGTTAATTATAGGACATATGTAACACGAACCCTCTCTCCAATATATCACACAGTATCACCGGATTTAACGTTTAATTAACTGATGTTTCATATGAAGTGTTATTAATTTGTTTACGGAGTATGTGCGCGTCAGTTACACCGTACTGTATGTGAATCAGAATCTTTCCATCTATTTTCCACAGAAAAATTAGATTTTTTTCTTACTATGTATCCAAGTGTTATAACATTGGTCTTATTATTGTTTTGTATTTTTCATTTTCTTGAAATTGCCTTATTTCTTCGGGACTTTTCATTCATTTCCATCCACAATTTATTTCGTATAAAAAATTAAATAATTGCAATCCTAAGTAAATTAAAAACGAATCTTTTTTACAACAACAATTCTAATTTATTAAGTTTCGGCGAGCAAGTTCTGATGATATCTATCCTTTCAACGTTTTTTCTTTGTTGGTCTATTCAAGAATCACCCTGTATAATACACAAAATTTTGCAATCTTTCTAATGCCAATGATTAATAGCACCCTTTTCCGTTTCTACGCGCACATGCACGCTAGAAAAATAATTTACGGCTACAGGAGATCAAATAACAAAACAGAAAAGTCTTAATTACGTGCGCTTAAAAAAGCGACCACTGGCACACACTCGTTTTTTACATCCAGGTTGTAACCCCTAACACTAAAAATAATTGGGAGGCCATAAATAATAAATAATATTCGTGTCACTTCAGAAAGCAGCCGGCTTTTTTAGTTCAGTCCGTGGTCGTTGTTGCTTTTGTTCTAAATGAAATTTTTGAACATTAATTTTTTTGTGTCTAATATTTGTGTACCTAAATGTAAATTACGTGGCTCAAAACACTGTAATACTGTGGAAATAACGGTTCTCTGCACAAGTGTAAAATATTTCAATTTATATACAGCCTTGGCCAAAAGTATTAGGTACCCTTAATTTTCTAATATATCTCCGAAAATATTACTTAGAAATCTTTAGAATTTTATTATCATACACTCGGCAACAATAAACGATAATTTAAAAAATGTATAGTACTTTACAGCGGTTGTAAAACATGTGCCAGATGATAGTTCGCAATTGTGGTTCCGTGAATAGGTAGTCAGTCGTAGTTTGCATAATAATTTCTTATAAAGTCAAGAAGCTTGATTAACCTCAAAATGTTCGTGTGTGGACAAGATTTACGCGTTAATTTCAATTGTTGGACAACGCATATTCGTTGGTGGAAGTGGCCAATGCAAAAAGATGTTTTGAAGGTAACATATTCGTTCTTAAAAGAATATATTAAAATAAATTATCTGAATTCGTCCCTTCGCATAACCTAAATTTTATATTTTGACAGTATTTGTGAAATCACAACACCTGTATAGTTCAATCTACGATACGTATTTTTGTTTCCAACGCTGACTCGAGGTAGGATATAAAAAAAATATTATTTATTTCAAAACTCAACATGAAACGAGTATTAATAATATTTTGTGGGAGCAAAGATTTTAAATATTTTGAAGCTTGATATTTAAATAAATTATTTGGTTGCAAATACACATATATTTCAATGAATGATAGAGCGCACACCTGTGCTACCCGAAGCCTCCAGTTATCGTGCCGTCACCGTCGGTAAGGGGATGCAGCCCCGTTTATAGTAAGAACGATCTTTAAAAAATGCCTAAAAAGAACGAACTTAGTGAGCATTTACATTTACGAATTCAGTTCTTGCACGAACAAGGCAACACACAGACAGAAATAGCCAAAAGTATTAAACGTTGGCGTTGTGCGGTGCAATCTGCCTCGAAACATTACGCGGATACTGGATCACATGCGAACCGAACAAGAACAGGTAGAAAACAGATAACTTCGGACCGTGAGGATCGAAATTTAATTCGAGAGTCACTTAAAAATCGAAAGAAAACTTCCTCCGAGCTCGCTGCCAGTTTATCCGAGGAAATCGGGAGACCGATCAGTGCCAGAATGACCAGAAAAAGACTTAATGAAGCTGGCTTGAAAGGCTGTAAAGCAAGAAAGAAGCCTTGGCTTTCAGAAAAAAATTAAAAGTCTCGTTTGGAATGGGCTATAAAGCACCAACACTTTACAGAGAAGGATTGGGCAAATGTTGTGTGGTCTGACGAAACAAATTTTGAGGTAATATTTGCTTTATATCACTTGTAATTTTGAATTTGTTTGCATCTTCTACGCTTCGTCAGTAAAAAGTTATACGGTGTGTTTAAAATCACGTTTTTTTTTTTAATTAATTGTAAGGTATTTGGAATTCCTGGTGTAGCTTACATGAGGCGGAGAATCGGTGAAGAATACCTTCCGAAATGCGGGTACCAACAGTGAAACACGGGGGAGGCAGTGTAATGATCTGGGGTTGTATAACAGCCGACAGTGCAGGCGAAATGTTTGTTTGCGAAAGTCGAATGAACTCCCACACTCACATAAACGTACTGGAAACGACATTGCGGCAATCATTTTCCAAGATGTTTGGTGATACAAATATGGAAGAATTGCTGTTTCAACAAGATAATGCACCCTGCCACAAATCTGCAGTTACTATGAAGTGTACATTCTGAAGAAGCACAAGCTTTCCTTATAAACCACGAAAGGTGCATGCTCTAAGTGAAAACGACCCTCAATGTAAGATTAAATTTTGTACGTTTTTTATCAATAAACTAAGAGAAGATCCAATTTTTTTGTTGTCATGTGTTGTGGTCAGATGAATGTACTTTCGGGAAAAATGGTGTATTCGATGACCTGCTAAATCGCCAGATTTGAATCCGGTAGATTTCTTTCATATTGAAGATAATGTCTATTTGACTCCGCCCGCTACTAGAGTTGATTTAGCAAGCAGGGTTTTGCAGGTCAACAAATGCCACCAAATTTTTTACTAAATGCAGCAATGGGCGTCAGTAGAAGATGTCAAATTTGTCTGGGAGAGAATGGGGGTAATTTCGAACAGTTACTTTAGTAAAAACTATGGTTACGAATTGTCAAAAAATAGTTGTCAAAAAAAATTAACAGCAGATCGGGTTAGAGTGTTTTTAAAACGATTTTGTTCGACGTATCATTTATTAAAATTGGATAAAAAATAAGGAAGCTACAGCATCAAAGGTTTTTCTTATTCCACTCGATATATGTATAAACCGTCAAAAAACAAACTTACAGATTAGAGCAGATCATACCCACACACCACAAGTTAAGAGCATTTCCTCAGGAAATTTATAACGGGGAATTCTCTCTTTATTTTATATCCAGTGCAAATGCATTTAACTGTCTCTGAAACCCCCTCATTTAAATTAGGTTGCGAAATCTTGCGGCTGATTTTTGACCTAACAAAAACGATACCTTGCGACTGATTTTTGACTTAAAAAAACAATCTACAATTTAGAGTAAATCCAATAAGACGGAACTAGGTATTGTTCCATTATCTGCATTAATTAAATAATTTTTATTTTTCCGAATAAAAATACTTTCGTAAGTATTTAATTCCCTGTTATTTGATACGGCCTTAATGAGTTTTAAATTATCCTTAATAATACTGTGTCCAGTAGGTATTGTAAATATGTATGTTGGGCAACACTTAATATTTAAGTTCTAAGAGTAAGTGAGTAAGTTTATACCGGACACGATTGATCTCACCGATTTACCTGCCTTGTGTATATCATTTCCACTTACTAAATCCCTATATGATAAAGAACTTAAATATATTAAGAATGTTGCAGTTCATAACGGTTATCCTCCCTAAATAGTAGGTAATATAATTAGGACGATTAGCTATAGGAAACAGGTCCACTCTAACGTCAACTTCATCTGTGGCAAATTTTGTTAAGATGCCTTTTGATGCGCTTTGCAGGTTTAAATTATATATTTAAAACTCACAACTTACGATTAGCTTTTTCCACTAACAATGCCATAAAGAATTTATGGAGAAACCCGAAAGTTAAGTTGAAGTTGAACAGAAATCTGAAATTTATAAAATTAAGTGTAATGGAATGTGCTAACAAATATATTGGACAAACAAAAAAAATATATTAACACATTTAAGTAATTACAAGTGCAAAAGGTTTGCGAAATCAAGTGTTGCCCAACATATTTACAATACTGGACACAGTATTATTAAGGATAATTTAAAAGTCATTAAATGCTTACGAAGTATTTTTATTCGAAAAAATAAAAATTTAACGAATTCAAATAAAATAAAATCGACCCCCGCGAGGATATTTCTAAAAGTACTGTGTTTATTTCTAACGTACAATATATGTCGTGAGCGTGCTGTTTCTAACTAAAACATTTAAGGCCGCTTCACTGTTCGCAATTTTCATTCAAGAGACTGACGATAAGCAAAGAAAGATTGGAAGAAACGCAAATAGAAAAGGTACGAAGGAGAATTTAAATAAAACAAAACCAAAAAAAAAAACAGATTGCCCAGAGGTTTGTTTGAAGAATCAAAAGACTGACAAGAAAACAAAAGACGAAACTACAAGAAGCGTAGATAAAATACGAAGAAATAAATTAATAAAAAAACGCGAAACGCAAAAGAAAGGAAGAAGACAAACCAAAAACATAAAGAGGAAACCGTGACACGAGAAATTCAACAAAAAGAAATCAAATAATAAAGGACAATGGAATGCATAGAAGAGAGAAACAATAAATCAATAGAACATATATAATTTTAAGTAAGTTTTTGAAAATCAAAGACTGCTAGAGATAACGAAAGGAAATCGCAAAAAGATTGTATAATGTATTAATTCGCTGAAAATAAACAAAAGAGAAGCGAAATAAACTAAAATGAAAATAAAAAATAAAAATGAAACTATTAAGTCTAATAAAAAAGAAAACTGTCAAGATTAATTTGATTAAAAAAAAACAACACAAAAGAAGACGAACATAAATTCCGAGGAATCTAAAACGAAATATAAATGACACGAGTAATAAGTTGATAGAGAAACAAAAACAAACAAATCAACGAAATTAACAAAAAGAAAAGAAAAGTAAAACTAAAAATTAATTTCATTGAAAAAAAATCAAAAAACAAGAAAACGGAAAGAAATAACGAGGTAGAACAAATAAAACCGATGGAAAATAAAGAAAACTCAAAAAAGAGTAGTAGGTAATAAAAAAATCAGTGAAAAACTAGTCGAAACAATAGAATACATATTTGTGAGTCTTTTCATTCAGAGAACTGTCGCTATTCTTTTGTTTTCATCAATTTTAATCTTCACATTTCGATCTTGCTTGTATTTACGTTTTATCGAATTTATTTGCCGAGTCACTTCCTTTATCGTTTCTTCTTTTGCGCTCTCCGTCGAATGAGAATCGTCAATCTTCTATCATTTGTTTATCCGTTCATCTTGACGTTTTATTCCACCACGGTTTGTTTCAATTCGTTTTTGACTTTTCTTATCTCGAACTAATTTTCGTATTGTATTTATTTTGCCTTCTGTGTACCCACTTTTGATTTGTCCTTTATTTGTCTCTCTATTTTATCTTTTAATTTTCGCACAATTAATTGCGGGAGAAACGTCAACCTTTTTTAATTTTCTCTTTGCCTTATTCGTCATATTTTGTTGTTTGCATATTTCAGTTGTTTTTTTGTTTATTTTTGTAGAATTCTATCCTCAGTCAGAGGAAGATCGGCCCTCTTTTGTTTTTCACTCTTCAAATATCGCTGATATTTATTTTAGGTCGTCTTTTGTATATATTGTATTGTATTAATCATATTGAATTAATTTTTATCCAGCTTCGTTCGTTTTTGTTTGATTCTCTACACCTAGATATACTCTCTGCCGAGGAAAAATCGCCGAAGTTCTTTTCTTTTTTTCATGGATCTTGTTTTCTTAAATACGAGGATAAAACTGAATTTATTGAGAATAACAAAATCTAGTAGGCCGTGAAAAACTAAACATACAGTATTATTTATAGCAACTCTTTATCTGTCATTTGAAGTTTAGTTGTTGAAGTTACATTCGTTAGAACCCAAGAACATTTTCGAATCATGATTTATTAAGATTTTAAAAAAGGTTTAAGCGCTTATAAGTGCAAAAAGAATTTAGATTCGGCTTTTAGTGAACGAGCATAAGGAATTTGAACGCGAAAGGATTCTGTTCAGCATCAAAAAGGAGCAGGGCGTCCTCCCTCGGCTGTTACCGACAAAAACATTGCTGCTGTTAAAAAATTAGTCGAAGAGTACAATAAAGCCATTTATGCAGTAATAGAGCATCAGTGATCCTCAGCCGTTAGAACAATCATTCACAATCACATGCATTTAAAAAAGTGGTTAGTCGCTTTGTGCCGTATCACCTTTCTAACTTCCAAAATGCAGAACGTGTAAGAATTTGCCAAGAAACTTTAAAATTCTTAAATAATGGCGGAGACCAACTTTTTTTCAAAATAGTGACAGGTGACGAAACTTACATTCCCTTTTTCGATGTACATACCCGTCAAGAGAGTCGTGTATGGATTCACGAAGATGAGGAAACTCCAACAATGACCACGAAGCAGTGAGTTATGTATGCGGTATTCCTCAGAAGTACGGACTTCGTAAAGGCAATTAAGCTAGATGGACAAAAGACAGTTATAGCTAAATGGTACACCGAAAAATGTTTGCCTGAAGTGTCCAGTAGATTTCCAGACTTAGGGAATTATGCTGCACTATGATAATGCATCGTCCCATACGACAGCTTTAACTCTCCAGTTTTTGGTTGAAAAAAATATAAAAGTAATAGTACATCCGCCATATTCACCTGATTTAGTAATGTGCGATTTTTGGCTACTTTTTGGGCTTAAAAGGAATTTGCGGGGTTGAAGGTTTTCGTCAGAAGAAGAGATTGATGCCGCAGTTCACGCTTATTTTGAAGGTGTTCTGAAAGACGATTGGTTGGGAGATTTTGAACAGTGAAAAGAAAGAATGGCAAGTGTATCATTGCTGAAGGGAATTACTTCGAGCATATGCAAAATAAAATCCAAGAAAATATTAACAGTCTTTTTTATTCTCAATAAATTCAGCTCGACCCTCGTATTCTTGTTGTTTATCGTGCGTAGCCTTTTTCTTATAGAACATTTTCTAGTGTTTTGTATTAATTAATTAAATTAATTTTTGTGTAGCTTTTTTTTTTCTTTTTCGATCGTCTTTTGCTTGGTTATCTATTTCTTGATATTTCTATGTCACTTTTTTTCTGATCAAATTAATCTTCAGTGTTACGTTGACATATATTTTGTTCTCTGAAAGTATTTTTTCATTTTTAAACATTCCATTAAAATTATTTTAACTGAATATTTATTGTCATCAAATAACAACTGCGATGTTTCAATTTCGCCATCAATTTTCTCCTTCAATTACAGAAATTGTAAAACAACAGCTAATTAATTTTTTTGCGGCAGGGTGCGGGTGTCGGCGGCTGCGGCGGCGCTTAGATGAATCAGAACACAACTCTTATCTAAATACACATTCTAGCAACCTGCAGATAATAATTTTTGATAACCGCATGTCTGAATAGATGTAATGCAGTAGGACAATGTCTGACTAGATCAGCGAAACATTTTTCCGCTTACATGTTTAAACCGCGTGCGACCTCCTGCAAATTCAGCATCTTCCCACGGTCAATGCATATTTCGAATTTGGCTTATATGAATTAAAAGATTCAGTTTCCGGTATTGTTAGTACACAGTCACGAGGTGACGGCGTTTCTTTTATAGTAGGTGCTGAGTACCGGATTTTTGTGGAAAATATAAACAATAATTGTTTTCTAACCAGATTAAATAATAACTAATTCGATTTACAAAACAATCTTAACGTTATTCATTATGATAATTTAATTATTATAATACAAGTAAACAAACATAACTTAAAAAAAATTGATCTATTGATTTGATTTTACAATGGTTTTCACACTGGAAGAAAAATCTTTTATGGTTGGATCCCACATTAGAAATGCCTAAAAAATCAATGGGAAATGGACCTATTCTATTCCTGATTGTATTGCAGGATTTCAGGAAAAATTTCCAGAAACTGTATTTCTGTACCACAAATTTATTAATCAACTTCAGTACTCTGTAGGACTATTCAAATTAACTGGCAGTGTGACTAGAAAACAGGTATCAGGTAGGCTTAAAGTAAGAACTGATGTGGTAGTTGAAAATATGAGACAAATTATGACTGATGCTCCTCGCACTTCCATCCGTCACCTGTCACAACAAGTTGATCTTTCTGTCGGAACCTGCAGAACTATTGTAAGAAAGGACTCGCAAATGTTCCCTTATCGTTTGAATGCCATGCATGAATTGCTTCCAGTAGATTTTGAACCAAGGCGAATATAATGTCATTGGTTCTTAACCAATATTGACAATGACGATTGTTGGACAAAACTTTCTCTTCCGATGAGGCCTGATTCCATTTAACAAGATACAAATTCCCAAAATATGAGAATCTGGAGTACAGAAAATCCTTATATTTTCATTGAAGCCCCACTTCATCCACAAAAAATTGGTGATTGGATAGGTTTAAGTCGGAAAAGATTGATAGGTCCAATATTTTTTAATGGCACACCAACAGCACCTAGATATTGGGCAGAGATTTTATATAATTTCTCATATTGTTCAGCTGTAACCGATTCCCAAATTTCTTTCAATTTTGCCTCTAACAATTCAAAGTTTTAAGCTGTTTCTTCATTATTCTCCATGAAATTTCAGTTGGGCTAAGATCGGGACTACTGGATGGCCAATTTAAAGTTTTAATATCACTTTCACGTAGTTACTGGGTAGTTATTGATTTTTTTTTTTCAAAACTAGTACAAAACTTTCGAATTAGCTATAATTTTGTTGATTTTCTTTAAATATTTAAAATTGCAAAAAACGAGAACTATTTTTGGCGATCTTTAAATTCACGACAAGAGAAAACAAAATATTACAAAACATAAAAAAGTAAAGAACAGACCATTAGTACATATTGAAATGCAAAAACATTCAGGGTGTTGAAAAAAAAAACACAAATAAGTACGTCACTACAAGTAAGATTTTGTTTTCATTTTATCAGACTTGATTCTCCATTCTCACATTTAAAATTTTCTTGAGGTATTATAAATCAAAATTAAAAAAATAGTAGAAAAGTTCTGATAAATAAGTAAAATGCAAAACGTAATGACATAAGCAAAGAGCGTGCAAGCAACTGCAAAAGGCTCACAAAATCGTATTTGAATGCGACAATGAGCTTAGACTTGCGACATTATTACGTAGCTGACAATGCTCATCTCATATTACAGAATCACCAGCAGCATTACATCTGCACTAGAAAAGGGCAACATTCAATATTACAAAGAGCCACACCGAGGGTGCAGAAGTATTAAGCGCGGGCTGAAACAAGAGGGCGTGACGGGGTGATGGTTGCGAGCTTAAGGCCGCTTCATTGTTAAACTACTGGTCTTTTATTTGGAATTCCACAATTGCTTCACAAGAGATTAGAAACGCTGCGTAGAAAAATGGTCCACTTGATTATATCTAATATTAAGTGTGATAAAGATATTTTTACCTGGGCGGTTTATTGTTCGAAAACAGTAAACAAATTTACACCTAGAGCTTTATCAAAGAATTTAAAGAAAATGTTTTTATAAATATTAGAATATTATAAAAAATATCACATATGTATATGTATAGTTGTAGTGGAATCTAGATAGTAAACCCTTTCATTTTTGGAATCACGATCTGGCCCGCTGTTATGTATCGAGCACCCTTGTGCAAAACATATTTTGAGGCAGTTAAATAATGAAAATTCCTTTACTATTTTATTCAAAAATGCGATATCTATTTGAAAAACAAATCAACACGGTGTACATAATACAATGAAAGCAAAACAGGATTTCGTTAATAACAACAAAAATGATAGCAAATGGAATAATTATATTAATCCTGCAGTAGTTGTTAGAAAAGTAAAGGGTGCAATAAAATTATGTCTAGATACAGCATCCTGATGAAAATGTTCATCAAGTGAAGGCCGATACAAGTCAACACCAAAATAACAAAACAACATTTAGGCCAAATCTTACCAATCCACCCAAAAACACAGCATTAAAATGGCGCCCAACATAGGGCAGTAGGAAAAAGAAGAAAAACCAAAAATAAATTAAAATTAAATTGACGTCCAACGTGAAAGGCTTACGAAACAAAGGATAGGTCGAGTAAATAAAGATTTCATAAACAAATAAAAAATGAATCAAAGACAAAATTAGAAAAGATGAGAAAGAAGAGACAGTGAAGTTGCTGAAAGAAGAGCAATGGAGAAGGAAGAAGGAAAAGAAGAAATAGAAGAGGAAGACATCAAAGATGTAACGCAAGAAGAAGAAAAAATAATAGAAGAAAATATAATAGACCAGACAAAAACAGAATCGACAGACATCAGAACAAGGACATGATGTAAAACTAATGTTTGCAATGCTTATGCGGGAGATGAAGAGAAGTAATACAAAGGTGGAAAATAAATTAGAAGAAGTAAATAATAAAGTGGAAAATAAATCAGAAGAAGTAAACAATAAAGTGGAAAATAAATTAGAAGTAAATAGTAAAATGGAAAATAAATTAGAAGAAATAAATAATAAAATGGAAAAGAAATTAGAAGAAAACAGAAAAGAAATGAAAGCGGATAACATGAGAATAAAGGAAATTATAAAAGAAATATGAAATCAATACGAAGAAATAAAAAGTCAAATAGAAGTATTAAACAATAAAATTGATCAAAACAGGATGCAGACATTAAATAAATTAAAACAACAAAGAAGAAATATAAAAATGTACGTCGAAGCAAAATTCCAGACTGCAGAGGATGAAATGAAAAAGAATGTAGAGGAAAAATTAATAGAAATAGCGTCCAGAATAAAGGAGAAAGCAATGGAAAAATAATAAAAGTGGCCATCGACAACAAAATACTAGAAGATTGTGTGGAAGGACACATAAAACTAGATAAAAAAGTAGATTATATGATTGAAGAAAGGCGACAAGATAGACAGACATTAAAAGATACACACAAGAATATGCACAGAAACAGTACGAATAGAAAATTTAAAAATCAGTTATGAACAAAAAACAAAAGAAAGTTCCACAGTACTATATATTCCTATGGAGCAACCTGGTTATTTTTATAATAAAAAAGTCACTTTCAAAATTTTATGGGGATGAAAGGGTGAATCCGGTAGCATTCCTACAGAACATCAAAGAATGCATAAATGATGTTAAAGAAGACTGGAGGAAAATATTGATAACCAGAACCTGAAAAATAACACAGAAACATGGTTCAACATGATCTTCGGCGAACTAATGACATTCGACGACTTTGAAAGAATGTTCCTTAAACAATATACTAGGATAACAACGAGCAAAGGAAACTTCGAGAAAACTTGTTGTTCGGCAAATACAGAACCGGAACAAGGTTAACTAGGGAATGTTATAAAAAAATATAGCACTGCTAGGTTGGCTGAAGAAGATGTCTGGTTAATTATCAAAGCAATATGTACAGGGTGACTGATAATTGTTGTTCAAAAAAAAGCAAACGCGTAACAGAATGGATGATACAGATTGCGGTAAAAATGTTTAAAAAAATCTATGGAATTGTACATAATTAATTAAAAATTTACTCAAAAAGCACATAGAATCTTTTAAATGTATTTTCTTCTTTTCATGGTTTATGCGGAATATTTATCAGTCATCCTATATATACACCTATATATCTATAGTACCTTGATAACAACTAATTCTGCTGAAATAAAGTTTACAAATAAAGTGCTTTTGAATAATTCTTATTCCTGCGTTTTACTCTCCAAGCAATTCATTTTTAGTCATATCTATTTACACGATTACAGACAATTTAGTAGTCATCTGAATAGGCGCCCTTGTGCGATGCATAATCTGCACAATTCAAAGTGCCGTCAAATAATTCTACCGTTCTTCGGATTGGTGGAATAATATTTGACATGTTTCCGATTAACTTGTCACATTAATACATACAGATTGACGACTTTCACTTTAGCCAGTAGTGGTTTCACGAAGAGCATGTGTATAAAATTGGTTGAAAGAGAAGGCTAGCGTGTTTGCTTCAATGGGGGATGCCTTAATCAGATTACATGATATATGCGTATCTAGAAATCCCAATTCAGCAATTAAAAAATATTCTATATTACCCAAAGGCCAAGGACAAGTCATAAAATATTAATATTACATTTATTTTACCATTATTCAAAATATTAATACAAATTAAACTCAAAAAAAGGCAAGTGACAACTGCGAAAGTACACAGTATTGCCAACTTTTCAATGAGCTTTCCCCCTAAACATTATTTGAAAACCCCCTAAGTCGGTACTAAGAACACCCATCTAGTGTCGAGAAACAAAAGAAAAATAAAACTTAGAGAAATACCGAATTATTAATTAAGAGACAATCGATTATTGAATCAAAAAATTCATTAGGAAAAAATATATTTAAAAATTGAAAAAACAAATATGTAGATAAATCGATAAGCAAAATAAAAGACAACTAACTAACGAAGAGAAAACAAAAGACATTCTATTAACGAAAGAAAGACAAAAGACAATCAACTGTTGAAGGAAGACAAACGATATAAAAGCCAATTTACAAACAAGAAGACAAAAATAATAATTAACGAGAAACTTAGGAAGAAAGACATTGAGTAAAATAAATAACTAATCAATTAATGAAGAAAAACAATCGATTAATTAACCAAAGGATAAACGATCAATTAGCAAAAAACATTTTTTCAAGAAAAAAAAATCGACTGACAAAAAGCAATAAACAAAAGACGATCGACTGTTAATAGAAAGATAAAGGTTATCGTAATAGGTATTTAATGAAGAACTCAAAGAGAGAAGAATAGTAAACTAATACTAAAAGACGAACGAAGAAAAATAAAAAAAACGATTAATTAATTAGTAAAACTTAAAATAGTTGGTTAACGATTAAAAAATAAACAAAAAAACAATCGATGAAAGAATTCTAAAATTGAATGAAAAGAAGAAAAGATAAACCGATGAGGAATATTGAGCGAATTGCTAGACATCAACTAATAAAACGAAAAAAAAAAACTGTTGAGAAAAAGGCGATCAATAAACGAACTAAAACAAAAAAATTGTTGACTGATGAATAAAAAAATTAAAAAAAACAACTGATTATTAAACCAAAGACTTCTAGATATGAATGAAAATTACAAAAAAAAGATAAACCGACGAGGAACGCTGAGCAAAATGAATGACAATCAACTAATGAAAGAAACGAAGACAAAAATAATCAATTGTCGAGAAAAAGACGATCATAAATGAAGTAAAACAAAAAAAATATTGTGTGATAAATAAAGAATAAACAAAAGGCAATCGATTAATAAACCAATGCTAAAACTCAAGAAGAAAGCAAAATGGAAAACTTTTGAAAGTACTGAAGAAAATAAAGGACAACCTACAAATGAAAAAAAGACGATCGATAAATAAAGCAAAACAAAAAATTCTTGACTAATGAATAAAGTTAAAAAAAATAAAAACAAAAGACAATCGACTATTGAACCAAAGAATTCTAGACTTGAATGAAAATTTTAAAAAGGTGAACCGATGATTAAATTAAACACTGACCAAAATGAAAGATAATCGACTAATGAACGAAATCAAGGTAAAAATTTATTGCAAATCTCAAATATTGTGGCATTCTTGTGGATTATGATATTTTCAGTTTATATATTTTAGTTTCTTTTTGTTATTGAATAAAATATTTATTGTTCTGATATACTACTACTATATCTTGCATAAGCCCGACACATTATCAGATAGAAATCTTGATATCCATATTTTTCTGATATTTTACAGTAACAAATTTCATAGTTCATTAAACCTATTTAGAAATGAACTTTTCTATCAATGCGAACATGTAGATATTTATTAGAGTATTACGACGTCCCAGTGATTTGTTGAGTTTACTAGAAAGCAAGGATTTCGAAAAATGATTAATTTTTTATACTTAATTGATGTTAAAGGCGTGGAATAAAAAAGATATAGTAGGTACTAGTACGATCGGATTCTCTTTGCACAGAACCAAATGATAAAGTGAGATTTTACAAATATTGTGTAAAATTGGAGGTGGAGAAGTTATTAACACATTTATTCTGGACAAAATTAAGGGACCACCAAATAAACTTGAAATTTACAAGTTATTTTTAATAGACGATTGAGCAGTACTAAATATTTTTTCTCGTTGATTTTATTCTTTTTATTTTTTTTTCCTTCACGAAAATTATATTACTGAATCGAAGAAAATACGCTTATTTCAAAATCACTAAAAATAATTATAGGTACCATTTAAAAAACCAAAATTCGTTGCCATAACAACAAAACAAAAGACAACGTGAGGAAACCATATACGTCAAAGCATGCGTAGGAATACATCAAACAACCTTTATAATAAACATTTTTTCATAACTTTTCAAATAGAAAAGTTACTGCCATTATTTGATATTTTTGTTCCATCCTGTACGTGACGGTTCGCCAGTATTTCTCTATATGACATTGTCTGACGTTGTCCATTTGACGTTTTTTGAGATTAGTCAATTAGACATTTGTCAATTTGACATTTCTGACATCTGTCATCGTGACCTGCTTTGTTGGTCGCAAGCAACGTGCGAGCCCCCACAACACAATTAAAACAATAACTTGAGTATCATCGAAATGTTTAATTATTGGTAGCTTAATATTTCAGTAAAAAATTATATATTAAAGTAAATTAATTTTAAACAAAAAAATGTCAACGTGTCAAATATGACAGTTGATGAACCGTATGTAATGTTATTGTTGACGTGGGAGGTGGTACACCTCATTTTTTTATTATATGCCGACCGATCGATAAGTCAAAGAACTTTTGTACAGCTATCTTTTTCTAACTTTCGTAAAACACCGCCACAACATAAAATATTTTAAAAAGTCGAATCTAAAGACATATTTCAAGTCGACATGTAAAGTTAATTTGATTAAATTTCATAATTCGTACTTTAAGATGTTTGATTTATTTCCACCTTTATTTTTAAACGATAAAATCGGTTTTTAACAAGATTAAGGAATTTTTGTTGTTTACACATCAGCAGTTCATGTATTCAGAGACTTAACTGGCCAGCATGTACCTCTGATCTCAATCCCATTGAGCACTTATGGGATCAACTTCAAAGAGGCATTTGTCGTCGCTCGGCTTTGCCAGAAACTGCAAGATTTAAGAGCAGTGCTTTACGAAGAATTTGAGGCAATACCTCAAAATTCATTGATACATTTGATTGATTCGATGCCTCGACGTTTAAATGATGTCATTTGAGCAAGAGGTCATACGCGTTATTAACCGTCGCCAGTAACTTAACTGATGACATTTCTTTTCAGTTTTCGAATTGCCGTTTTTGTTATCTTTTCACATTAAACTTAATTTTGTTTAATATCATCTTTTTCTTGAGTAATTTTTATGTTTTTTTATTAATAATGGAATGGTCCTTCGATATAAAGTACATCTCAAATTAAATAAACCAGTATGTCAATAGTTTTGTTACATATTTTAGGGTGGCCGGTTTTTTTTCCGGTCAGTGTATATACATAACATATGTCCAAATAAATTTCTGATAAAGGTAGGCTATGGAAGTGTAAACGTGTGTCGTAACCAAGCAGCTTTTGACGTTAGTGACACGTCAAGGTGTTAAATGGGGCAAATTAAACTTCGATTTTACTTAACTACTCAAGAACTACACAAACTTTAATTATAATAGAAAAAGATGCAGTAATTGAAATAGGGCAGCAAGTCGTCAATTCATAAGTTGTCAAGTAAATAAATACATTGCTGTAGTAATCTGAGACAAACGTTTTGCCTTCCATGGACTAAGCAGTTGAAATGTAACAAAATAAAAAACTTAAATTACCTAAATCGATACCAATTTAGGTATTAAAAAAAAACTGCTCGTGTATTGCCATCTATTGTTTTCTTACTAAACTAAATCAACCAATGAACATTTTTCCATGCAAGACTCTAAAATGAGTCATTTTCCTTTGAACTTTACTGCATTGTGCATTTTAGCTCCATTTGTTAAACTCTGTTAACAAACCATTATAAGATAAAATAAGTTTAATAAAAATCAGATAACGAATAAATTCTCCATAGATAAATAAATAATTGTAAAACAACAAAAATAATATAATATACAATTAAAACTTTCTACATGTGTACACAATGTTGCCCATATTCACATACACATTACTGGAAATTTCTGTAAACACAATAAATACTTCATAATACCATTTGCTATTTACACAATGATTCATGATATTATATGAGAATATAATTAATTAAGCATAGTATGTCTATCATAAATATTTCTTCTCTGTTCCTTAACTTGTCTTTTCCATTTATCTTGTTGATGCCCAACTCTATTCAACATATTACCCCTAACACTCATATTATGTGACATGGGCCCACCTATTCCTGCCGCAGTTTCGTCCTGGAGTAAAAGACATTTCTATCAAACAATATAAAACATTTAAATGCAACAGTTACTACTAAGTAACTCTTAAGTAAACAATTTATTTATTTTTAATATTATTATACAAATGTGGTGAGGTGTGTAATATTTACATCTTACCTCTTCATTAGTATGTTCTTGATAGTTTCCTTTTATGCGTTTGTTTAATAGTGGGTCCAAGATAATCAAGAATGCCATATATATCACCAGAATAGATATAACCCAAATAACAATGATTACGACTACTTTAATGATAGTGATGTTCCGATTTTCATATTTACATTCGCAACGAGGACAAAATTCTTGTTCCTTTCCCTTTATGTGCTCTCCCAATTTAGGAAGTACAACCCCTTCACAATTACTACAATGAAAAATGTATCAATATTTAAAATTCTATTAATCAATATTTTATACTGATACACTCATGAGAATGAAACAAATTCTTTTTAATATGAACTTTGATTTAAAATATGATTTGGGCAATTGCCTTGTTACATTTGTTGTAACTTTTCTAAAGGCTTACCATTTATTAGGTGGCACATTAACAATAATTGGTTTGGCAGTCTGGGCTGTACTATTCGTTACGGAAGATATACTTGGGCAGACACATTTACATCTGTTATTTTCATATATCTGAGCCTGCGAAGTTTAAGAATACAAATCTAATAACAAATTAGGTGATGGGCATACGTATTTACCTGTGCTGACGCACTCCAAAGCACCAATGTCAAAAAAACAAAGCTCACTTTGCATTCCATAATTTCAGGGAAAAACTAGACATACACATTACTGAAAAAATTACATTTTATTGTATAATTAGCTCTAAATAAATATTTACCATTACATATGTTTTTAACAGAAGGGCAATAGAATTACGTTCATTTTAATCTGTTGATAAAGTAGAACACAATAAATCACTTCACTCAATGCTGCCACACTTGCAGAATAGAAAAGATCTATTGTTGCCAAAATTACCGAGTATTATCAAAAATGGTAAAATTTTTCTGAAATTAGAGAGAGGGGGAACAATACTTTACAATTCAGAACAAAAACAACCATTCCATTTAAAAAGATTTTACCAGGTTGGTTGCATTCACAAAAATTTTTGTTCCTTGAACCGTGATACGCATACGGCTGAATTAAAAGAAAAAAAACGGGAAATTAAATTTTTCCAATTGTAAATTTGGTTCTATTTGACAATTAATTGACAATAAATACCACAACATACCTTTCAAGAAAAATTAACCTATAGTCAATTTACTTGACATTTGCACTTTTAAACTGATACTATGTTGGCATCACTGCACACTTGCGACATCAATGTGACATTTCCTATTCCTCTTAATAGTATTTTTAAATTTATATTATTAAGCTATTTTGTAGTTCCTAAGTATAACTGATAAATATTTTTACTACAGGTTTTTTTTTTAATTTTCTAGACCAGTTTCACCCTATTCGGCATCTTCAGTAGACATTATTATAATTAAACCTACAAGTAAAATATAAAAATAATAGGTACATTATAATACAGTATGAGCATAAATGATTGGGAACAAGTTGAATTTCCCGCGTCTCTATCTAGTGATTTTTACTCCTTGTGTTTGGCCGTCCTGAAAATAAATTAATTTTTATTCAGTGTCGGATCTTTTCAGAGCCAACGTTTGCATACATATTGCAATTAGGTATTTGAAATGACCAAATTAATTCATAATTAATTACCAGACTATTTTATTGAGTAATAATATCGTTATCCACATTGCATCCCAGTGCACGCCTATACATTTGACCAACTTAAGAAAAATATTGAAGGGCGGGAAATTCGACTTGTCCTTGATCGTTTATGCTCAGTGTATTATATAATAGAACTAACAATATTTTAGAAATTCTTGTATAATATTTCACACGAATCGACACCACTATTGTACAAGAATTTAGAAAATATTATAAGTTCTATTATTATATAGTATTATAAGTATTATTTTTATATTTTACTTGTAGGTTTAATTATAATAATATCTACTGAAAAGACCGAATAAGGCAAAATCAGTCTAGAAAAATAAAAAGAAATCTTTGGAGTAAAAGACTTAACATTTATCAGTTATTTTTAAATTTATTCATAATAATTTAATACATTTTTGACAGGCGTTATTAGTTTTGAGAGCAAACTGTAAAATATTTTTTAATGTTAATTATACCGTTCGATTTTTTTTTATCAACTTTTGCCAGGAAATCTGCACCGCATGTCTTAGCTTAACTGAAAAACAAGTCATTCCACTCCTTGAGGTTATTTTACTGTGAAGTTAAGACAAACCCCCAAATTTTAGGGCCAAGTGTTGATAAAAAAATTAAAAAATCACTCGATATATCATACTCCTAATCTAGCTTTTATTTACCGACATATTATGGCGTTTTCGATTCACCTGCACTGCTTGCACTCAGAATATTTGCCTCTTGTTTTAACCTAATGTAATAATAAGAGATGAAAATACCCTGAATGTCTGAATGCGCGCTATTGCAGTCAATCGAAAACGCCATTAGTAACTGAAAGTACAGGGATATCGAAATTGATAGTCCCAATTTGACACTACTTTCCGTGAACTTGATATCAATATTTACATCTTTCACATGAAGGTTAGAACGAAAAGCAGTGACGTGCAACAAACTATAACAGTAAACCATAAAACGGCTGTAAGATGCTTCAAAACTGTAACAAGTGGGCGCCATGACAGTTGAGGTCAACTCGCAGGGTAAAGATAGGTTTTTGTTATTAACAAACGAATTATATTAAATTTATTATCAATAATTTACAATACATCGAATGTTTATTTAATTATTACTCCATTTACTTGTTAAATTGCAGTTTATTATACGGTAAACAAAAATGAAACACTTCAAATATTATTTTTGTAAATTTTTTTTTGTACACCTGAACCAGTATAATCCTCACTTGTAAAACGATATATTCATGTCTTTTCTTCTCATATTGCTACAATTTATAGTCGAACAAGCAGCGCGTATTTTCTGTTTGTAGAAATATTACTCAACGAACAATTCGGTTACAATTCAATCTGTGGATTAAACTATGTATTTATCAGCTAATAAGGTTGAAGAAGAAATTTTGTTGCAAATCGGTTTTGATTGCAGTGGATCCCTCGAGCATCCTCTGTACAGCTGATTAGGCCCTATTTGGAGCCTCGTCAGCAGGAGCGTAGCTCGAGACTTCCACTGCAAACTAAACCGACCTGTTCAAGGTTATTCGCGAATGTGATGTAATAATAATAATAATACTTTGATTGTTAAACATAAGCAATTATCATCATTTAACTGGTCGCTTTGACCTCAACTGTCATGGCAAATGCTAATACCTTAAATCGCAGTTGGGGGCGCTGTTCCCGAACGTTTTCGCTGTTCTATGTTTATTATTACAGTTCGTTGGTAGTGTGCATGGAACATTCATGAAATGTATATCCAAACCTAAGCTAATTGATAAAGAACATAATTAGGTATTGTTTAATCAGATTGTTATTCCAATGAAATAAACTATTCTTCATGAATGAATGGCAATGATTTGTCAATAAAATGTTGGGATACCTAGTAACTTCCCCAGATCTCCCTATATTGCTAACTTCATTTTAATAATTAGATGTAAATATGGATATCAATCTCGTGGAAAGCAGTGTATCAATTTCGATCTTCCTGTATCTACAGGTACATTCAAAGTCATCATTTTTTTTTTTTATTTCGACACTGACAGTGTAGATGTGAGATGTCAAGTAAACGGACAATATTTATCTATAAACTGGCATACCGTCAAAGAAGGGCATTCAAGAACAAATCGTTTGACCATAATCATCAGATTGAATCGATTTAAATCGATTCATGAAAACACTGAACGGTGGTTTAGCCGGACGGTTTTTTTTTAATCTGGCATCGAATTTGGCTATGAAAATTTAATTGTGAACCATCATCATCCTCATGACAGCTGTCAATTTGACATTTGAACTTGCCATTCCTCACCTTGCTTTCGAGGTTTCGAACTCAACAGTACGATAAGACGACACAAGAATGTGATCTATTGTAATAAAAGCAAAAAGACACTAAGAATGAGATCTATTGTAACAAACGAAAAAAGATTTTCAACAGATAATAAAAATTGTGGTATGTTCACAGGAAACACCTTGTTACGGCCAACTTCGACGCCAAATTTAAAAGAACACCCGATATATACCAAGTGATTTTTTAAATTTTTTATCAACTCTTGCCATGGAATTTGGACGGTTTAACTTACTTTTACAGTAAAACAGTATCAAGGAGTACAATGACTGCGTACTTTTCACTTAAGGTAAGACATGCCGTCCAGATTTCATGGTAAGAATTGATAAAAAATTTAAAAAATTACTCGGTATAAGGTGCTTTCCTTTTACCACAAATCTTACCTCAGATAAGATAAACGTCATTTCCGTTAGCACAAACAAATGAATTTGAATTGATATTTCGACTTTCCCCCTTGCCCCTCGAGCATTCCGATTACTTGCTAGATTGAACTTACTTGTTCATGCCAAAGGAAATGACGTTTAAGAGATCTGAGTTAAGATTGATAGCAAAAGGTACGCAGCTATCAGCGACAACCATGGATGGTTGTCTCTGGCAGTTATAAACGACTCATTGACATAACAAACTGCAACGCCATATTTAATCACAGTTGAATCGTAACGTGTTTATTTCAATAAGTAATTATTTTAGTGCATTTTTTTAATGTAGGAAGAGATTTTCACAAAAAGCGGTTTTATTGTTGAAACAAAAGGGATTTTTTATTCTTATAGGTTTGCGACACTGTACAATAGTAACAGCTGGCCTTTAATTGTGATTATTTGATTGGCTAATATTTATCCCTACCAATAAATCCCTGACATATATAAATACCTTGAAGTTAGCTATATTGTCAATATTGTTTGCAGGTTATGGTAATAATATGTACATACGTGTTATTATTAAGTGTTTGAGATAATATTACACTACGTGTCTTGTAGTTTATAGATTAATTTAGATTTTTAAAAGCAACAAAACTAAATATGGGAACAGAGGAACCACGAAAAATAGCATTTTTAACCGGCATTACAGGCCAGGTAAGTAAGTGTAGTACACAAATTTAAATACATTAAAGTAAGAAGTATTGTATATTGAACTATGTAAATAAAATTTTTCAGGATGGATCATATTTGTCAGAGTTTTTATTAAGTAAGGGTTATGAGGTGCACGGAGTCATCCGCAGGGCTAGCACTTTCAATACGTCGAGAATAAATCACTTGTACGAAGATAAATATTTGCACAAAGGAGGAAGAATGCACTTACATTATGGTGACATGACCGATTCAAGCTGCCTGGTGAAGTTAATTTCGCAGATTAAACCGACTGAAATTTATAATTTGGCTGCGCAAAGTCACGTAAAAGTTTCTTTTGATTTAAGCGAGTATACAGCCGAAGTAGATGCGGTTGGCACACTTCGATTGCTAGACGCAATTAGAACCTGTGGCCTAGAAAAACTAGTCAAGTTCTACCAAGCTTCTACATCAGAATTGTATGGGAAGGTTGCAGAAATACCGCAGACTGAAATTACACCTTTTTATCCAAGATCACCTTATGGTGAGTGTTAATTAAGAGAAGGGTAATTTCAATAAAATAAATTTTGTTCTTAGCTTGTGCTAAATTATATGCCTACTGGATAGTTGTGAATTATAGAGAAGCCTATAATATGTTTGCTTGCAATGGTATTTTGTTTAATCATGAAAGTCCTCGTCGGGGTGAAACCTTTGTAACTAGAAAAATTACTCGAGGTGTTGCTAAAATACATTTGGGTCAAGCAGAATTTTTAGAATTAGGTAATTTGGATTCAAAGAGAGACTGGGGACATGCCAGAGATTATGTAGAGGCAAGCAATAATAAGAATTTTGTTTTGTTATCGTGCACCTAATAAAAATTAAGTTTTCACAAGTGCGTTTCTGTTTTTTAGGCAATGTGGTTGATGCTTCAACAGGATGAACCAGAAGACTACGTCATAGCCTCTGGTGAAACACACAGTGTACGTGAATTTGTAGAAACTGCATTCAAAAATATACATAAAGAAATTGTATGGGAAGGAAGTGGTGTAGATGAAGTTGGGAAAGAGAAGGACACTGGTATTGTTAGAGTGAAAGTAAATTCTAAATATTTTCGACCAACTGAAGTGGTAAGTGGTTATACCATGTGATTGGTTAAAAAACGATTCAGTGAAGCGATACAGCTTCAGAATTATCAGCATTGAATACCAGAAGGAAAATTAGTGGCATTCTAAACAGAATCACCTCTTAATGCTTATTTACACTTTTTTTATATTGTATTTTTTTTAATCTTGTTACTAGATGACAAATTATTATCAATGTTGCTAGCTCTGTGTCCCTACTGTAAACTTTTTTTATTAAAATAAAAAAATTTTGGTACAAATTTGTATTTCCTATCATAAACGGTATTTATGTTATTTTTGTTGTTTTAGGACCTCCTTTTGGGAGATGCGACGAAAGCAAAGAAAAAGTTTGGATGGGGTCCCAGAGTATCATTTTTGGAACTTGTTAAAGATATGGTGGATTCTGACATTGAGTTAATGAAGAAAAACCCATTGGCTTAATCACAGTTGTTGACCATTAAAGTATTACTTTTTTTTTGTACCGGCTGACATTCCAAAGGAATCTTGATATATATTTTTTTTAATTTTTATTTCTCTGTATATATTATTACATGTTATATATAAATTGAGGCATTAAAACATATTTACAGAAGTGTAATCTGTTTGTATATGATAATTAAAAAAAAAATTAACTCGGTCTTTTAAAAATCAATATTTTATATATTTTTTATTTTCTTGATAACTTATCATTGATTGATTTATTTTCTTAGGAAAATGATGAATTCGGATTAAGTATAAACATTAAACTTTATTTTAAAAAATATTTAAAAATATAATGAAATACAGTGAGTTTCAGAAGTCTTGAATTAAATTCATAATTTCTTTATTTTTGATATTTTGAGGTAACACTCGGACAAGTAAATGGTTTTTAAAAAGTATGTGTGTGACAGTAACAGTCATTTGTTTTTGAGTAATGATATTATTTTTTGTGACATAAAAATATTTACTTTTAAAAATTAGGTCCGCTATATTGGCACAAAATTTATTTTTCAAATGCTGCTTTTAAAACGCGTTTGATTTAAAAATTGTACTAGTCTATAGTAATATTATAAATCTCAGAAAATCAATAAATATGGAAAATGTTTTCTATTATCAAAAAAAGAAAATTATAAAATTTTAAGACCCATTAGGGTAAATGACTCTAATCACCGAACACACTCTGACATTCAATGTAAAAAAACTGATCATCTTTGATTAATGAAAGCGGATGAAATTATTCCTAAATGGGAACATGAAAAGTATTTGCAATATAAAGTGCTGCCATCTTAAGGATAAAGACTAACTCATGCCAAGTAAGTTGTGCGTAAGGGTGCGTTCTGCTTTAAAAATTTGGTACCTTAGCCGCTCCAAAATTCTGAGAGTGTTAACATATTTAATTTAATAGCGTTTTCGACTAACTGCTCCAGAGCACTCTGAGAGTATCTCTATCCTATGTTATTACATGAGATTCAAACAAAATGGAAACAATTTGAGATTGCTCTAAAGCATCAGTCGAAAACGCTACAAATGTATTTGAATTTATAAGTAAACGCCGAATGTACCATCGGCTGCATAGAAAACTAAGACAGTGAAAAAATGCAGTTACTCAAACTTTTGAAAATTTCAGTGTTGTAAGTAATGAGGGTAATATCAGTAAAGCGTGCTGATATATTGAAAATTGAAGCAATAATTTTATTTATGAAGAATTACGTTAACCATATCGCGTAGTCTCGTCAGAATGATGCTTTTTGAGTGTTGCTCAACTAGGGCATTTTGACTTGAAATTAGAAAGTGATAGAGTCATAATGACAGAAGTTTGTTTGAAGTTGTCATGTTGCAGCCCAAATCAATTAATGAAAAAACTGACTGTACCCAGATTTCTATACATACGCTGGTACAGTTGTGGAATTAAAAAAAAAGACACAAGTCTTTAGGCTACATTTTACAATAATTAGAGTAGTGTAAGTCGATCTCAGTCGGATTGACATGAACGCTGACAATTAAATCATATAAAATGACTATTAACCTTTCAAGGTTATTGGTGAGCGAAATGCTTGGCTATTAAGTCGGTCAGTGGCGTCCAAAAAATTAGTCATTGGTATACGAGTAAAAAGCAACTAATTTGTAGGTATTGGAAACGGTATATGCTTTTCCCACTGCGTTCCTCTGACCGATAACCTTGAAAGATATAATAATTCCGCTGAGTAAAAATGACACGATGTATAATTCTGCTTACCTTTTAGGAGTCAAGAGGGTACGTTAATGTCGGTCTGTCACTTTGACAGTTATTTTGACATATTTATTTTTACAAATAAAGTCAAGTTCACAGAGACATTTTGAGTGTATGCTTTTTTAAATTCCGTAACTGTACATGTTTAATTGATAAATTTAAACATAAATTTAACTGTACTACGAAAACTGTAAGAAATAGCAAATTTGCGTAAAAAATTGACCCAGTATTGCGTGCTCGGTTTTTTCCAGTTCCATCATTAACGGAGATACCTGCAGAATACCATCGAATATGGAACAATCTTTACATCGAAATTCAAATATCAACTTTTTGTATCCTATCATACCGAATAAAAATTAATAAAGCGAAACTTGTCTTGAGAAAGTTGGAGTGACGTCACTATTTCACCCTATGGGATTTCTCATTCCCCTATTCGCATGTTCGTATGTGATGTGATTTCAGCAATTGACCTCATTTAAATCTAACGTCTAAAACTTTTTTCTTTATATTTTCAAAGAAATGAATTAATTCATAAATAATATTTGATTACAAAAAAGAAATTACTCTAAACTACGTTCACTTTTGTGATGAATAACAAAACGGGACTTTTTTATACTTATGTTTTCTTTATAAAAGCGATTGGTTAATCAAATTATCATTTGTCACAATTTAATTATCAATTGCAAAATGCAATTTTCAAAAGTGACCCGGAAATCCAATACGAAACAAACAAAGAACAAAGGTATAAAACATTGGAAAAGAGTGGAGAAGATAACCAAAGATCCAAAATTACATCACAAAATTGAAACCAACATAACCTAAAAATAAAAGTCCCATTTACAAGATACGGGAACTAAAAGAAGCCAGGTTTCAACGGTAAAAGTTACTAAATCGTGTAACTTTAGTTACTCATTACAAAAGTGAATATACTTTAATGTGTGCGCCTTTCTTACAAAATGGTCAAGATACACTGTTTGAGTTGGCAGTGCTGAATTTTATTTTGAAATGGTACAACTGGGGTATCTTTCGGTTGTTGACGGCTTGACGCTGAGAGTCGTCGCTTTACAAACGTCGTTTGAGATTTCAAATTCTAATTAAAACGCCAAATTTCATTCGAATAACCTACAATCTGTCGCTGTTCACGTTACGTCAAAGAAACCACCAAAGCATATATCTGGTTGCAGTGTTGCAAATAGCCGAATAAAAAAATGCTCTTAATAGTCAACTCAAACAGTTATTCTTGACCATTTTGTAGATTCATTTTGTACAGTTCATTGCTTTTATCACGCATCGGCGATTGAACAATCCTATAAGGATGCGCTCACAATGATGAAGCAAAAGCATTTTCAGACAAAGCATTGCTGACTAACTTTGTTAGAGAGCGTTTTTTCAATGCTTTAAATAAGACCAGGCAAACACTGATACATCAAAAACAAAGAGCACGCTGAAACTTGCAGTTAAAACGTTCTTACCCAAAATACAATACGTTTTGTCCGAAAACGTTTTTGTTTCATCAGTGTGAGCGCAGCCCAAGTTAAATATCTTTGTTCCAATACACTTCTTACGTAATCTATTTGCGCGATACTCTCAACTTTTTAAATATTAAGTTATTTTGAACTGGAATAACTTGTAATATAATTTTCTTCCACCACAATTATGGTTTTGATTGGACATAAAATATCTAAATGCAGAAAAACCGACAAGAAATTTTGAAACATTCCTACCTTTCCACGCCGATACCGGTGCATCCACCATAAAACTTCCGGCACATTAACACACAAGCACACACAAGACTTTAAATTAAATAACGGCCAAAAATTTGCAAATAAATCTCAAAGTATTTTTAAAAAACGAATGAAATGTTTACACGTTGCAACGTACGCGGGTCTTCGTAAGTTACTGTAGGAATTAAACTCTGGCTGGGAAGTTGCGTAAAAACTTTAACCTTGATAACTTTTTTGCAGCTTTTTTTCCCATCCCTAAAGGTGCACCAAGACTACACCTATAAGCAGATTTATTGTTCAAATATGTAGCACAGTGAAATATTGTTTAGAGACTTTTGTTTACGCGAATAAAATAACTCGTAAACTTGTAAATGGTATTTGTTTTCAAAGTATTTTTAATAAAATGCTTAGAACATTTTGTAAGTCGTTAATAAATCTCTAGAAAACTACTCATTTCCATATAAAGCAAACAG
The DNA here is from genome assembly GCA_039766575.1 of Serrognathus titanus. Taxonomy (NCBI): domain Eukaryota; kingdom Metazoa; phylum Arthropoda; class Insecta; order Coleoptera; family Lucanidae; genus Serrognathus; species Serrognathus titanus. Next base: position 8,428,917 of record CM077911.1, read on the forward strand.
ATAATTTTAAATTAAATAATGTCGATATAAACTTTAAGTAACGATCTTTAACTACTCTGTAAACTAAGAAATATTAATTTTGTTTTATCTATAAGCGCTGATGAAATAAAAATGGCTCTTGGTTAATGAATTAGGATCACCTTGCAAAATTTCGTTTAATATTTGTTTCCTTTTACTAATTAAAAATTAATCTCCGCCCACAATAATTTTTATATCCATAGGTATGTATTTAGGCAGCTAAGTTGCCGTTCTCTGTACAACATACATTACTAAGTTAAAACAGCCAACAAATAAAAGCAAATCAAATAATACAGAAATAAGTATTGGTCCATTCCTGTTATTTCATACGGCCTTAAATATTTTAAAATATTTCCCTAAAAAATAATAAAATATATACCGGTTGTCTCTAAAAGGTCTTTACAAACACCTACCACATATTCCTTAGTCCTGACCTTACTACAAAGGTGCTTAGTTTAATTTTAAAAATCACTCGGTATATTCAGAGTATACTACGCAATAAATTGCGATATTTACATTGACTTTCATTTATCTTTTTAAGAGAATTCTTATAATTAGATAAGTAACAATTAAATTGTGCATCCGATAGAGTAAAGATACACAGGGTGTTCCATTAAAATAAATAAAAATGGTGACTTGAAGTTAGCTTGGGTTAGCTTAAACAAATGGCATTTCCCAAGGACACTGTAAGTTTTTAAGACACTCTCTAAACATCATCGTATTACTTTGGAAATGACACGGATTAGATCTTCCATATTTTTTTTTAAATAAGAGATATGAGTTTAGAAAGGAAAGCGTGCTAAAGCACAAAAATTTACAAAATTAAAAATATTTCAAAAACTGTTCGTTTGGGTATAGGGATACCTTATAATTTTCTATTCCAAATTACCCGTAGATTCTAAATTTGCAAGAAAAAGTATATGATTCCATTTGGAATAATGAAATTGACGGTGACTTCTGATACAACCAGAAATTCAAATATTTTGAAAATATTTTCATTAAAAAACGCATTAGCGGCAGTGGGAGAGTACAAATTTTCAGAGAAAAATAAAGAAGGTATGTGCATAAACGGTTCCGTGAATCACTTGTATAATGTTCATATAATGATGTCATAACTACTATCTACAAATAGCGTGGAATACTTAAGTAAGATCATATCAAGTATCATTCTCATAAACAGTCTCCCGAATAATATAGGATTCCTCTTCAGAAGAATCAAGAATATTCGTAGCTATCTTTTACTTTGTACAGTCGCGATCATTAAACTTTGATCGTCAGGTAAATATAGTGGCGAAAATAAATTAAATTTTTTAAATATTATCACCAATATTTAAAATGAAGACATCAATCTTCTCATTTTTAATAAAATACAAATCAGGTACAAATCTTTGACCATCAATGATGACCAAAATTTATTGTATTTATTTATTGAGAATGTACCCATATCACAGTGTAAACTCCATTCGCTTTAGTAATGAGTAAGTAATTGTGATTTTTTTTGTTCTTATGTTGTCTTGCAAAAGTGATTGGTATTGCATTCAAAGTTTTATTAATCAAATTATCGTTTATTCCTATTTAGTTGTCAATTGCCGGGTGTCTGCAAAAGCACCTCCCACATATTCCTTAGACCAAAAATAAGCGGATTAAGGTAAACTTACCTTAATACAAAGGTGCTTAGTTTGGGTGCTATACGGCCCTCAAGTTACAATTTTGAAATCGTTTTTTTATTAAAATTTTAGAACAGTTTATGCAATTTTGCTAAACTTTAAGTACGTTGATGTAGTTTTATGAGACATATAAACCCATGTCAAAATTATGATTAACATCAATCCATAGGTTTAGAACGTGGGTTTTTAAATAATTGTACATTTTATAATTTTTACGCCAATGGAAGAAAAGGGGTTTAAGTATAAAATTTAAATTGCGTAACTTATTTACTACAAAAAAAGGTACTCTTGATAAGACCCTATTATTATCATGGTTTTCGCGAAATTTGAATTTTAATAATTCGCAGTAAGTTTTACGAACGTTTATTGAAATACAACAGTTTGAACAGTTTTCATGCCGTCTTTATTATTTCTATTAATGTTTTAGTTACTTAATTTAACAAAATAACTTACTAAAACATGAATTTAAACAAATTAAGTTACTGAAACATGAATACAAATAATAAAGATGTCATAAAAACTGTTCAAAATGCCCACCATTTGTATGCATACAATGATTTATACGACGAAGAAAATTAAATTGTACTCTTTGCATAACTTCTTCATTATCTCGTACAATAAATTATTATATCATATTATTATATGATAAAAGATTTGTACCTGATTTGTATTCTATTAAAAATGGGAAGATTAATGTCTTTATTTTGAATATTGGTTAATATTTAAAAAATTTAATTTATTTTCACCACTATATTTACCTGAGTTTTTTTTTTTATTTCTGGAATTAAAACTGACGTTTTGATTGACAGCGACGACCAAAGTTTAATGATCGCGACTGTAAAAAGTAAAGATAGCTACGAATATTCTTGCTTCTTCTGAAGAGGAATCCTGATTATTCGGGAGACTGTCTATGAGAATGATATTTGATATGATCTTACTTAAGTATTCCACGCTATTTGTAGGTAGTTAGTTATGACATCATCATGTAGAATATTATACAAGTGATTCAGGGACCCGTTCGTTAGAAGTTTATGCATTTATCTTTATTATTTTTCTCTGAAAATTTTTGCTCCCCCACAGCCGCTAATGCGTTTTTTAATGAAAATATTTTCAAAATATTTGAATTTCTGGTTGTATCGGAAGTCGCTGTCAATTTCATTATTTTAAATAGAATCAAATTTAGAATCTACGGGTAATTTGGAATAGAAAATTATAAGATATCTCTATACCCAAACGCAACACTTTTTGAAATATTTTTAAATTTGTAAATTTTTGTGCTTTTCTTTTTGTGCTCTTTCCTTTCTAAACTCATATTTTTTATTTTACAAAAATATGGAAGATCTAATCTGTGTCATTTCAAAATGAGTTGATGTTTAGTGAGTGTCTTAAAAACTTATAGTGTGCTCGGGAAATGGCATTTGTTTAAGTTAACTCAAGCTAACTTCAAGTCACCATCTTTATTTCTTTTAATGGAACACCCTGTGTATCTTTACTCTATCGAATGCACGATTTAATTGTTACTTATCTAATTATAAGCATTCTCTTAAAAAGATAAACGAAAGTCAATGTAAATATTGCAATTTATTGCGTACTATGCTCTAAATATACCGAGTGATTTTAAAATTTTTTTAATAACTCTTGTCCTGAAATTTGGACATGTCCTAATTTTACTATAAAACAGCATCAACTTGTGCAACGACGTACTTTTACATCTAGATTTCATGCAAGAGGCAATAAAAAATTTAAAAAAAAACTTAGTACAATTGAATACATTTATATAATTTAATTTTCTTTTTTCAATTTTTTAAATGTCCTCTTACCTGCGATTATCCTATTAGTAAAACTTGCAGTGTCTCTAAATTCTTATATGTTAGTGTATGTTTAAATAAATAAACAAACAATTTGATATCTGAAAAAATTGAGTTTAGTTTTGTAACTGGTCCTGCAGTGTAATTTATTAATCTATATTAATAAATTAGATAAGTAAGTAAACAATTTCCAGTTTATAGAATTAAAGAAATTGTTATTATGAAAAAGTGTTTGTTCGATGAAAACTGCATTAAGAATAAAAAAATTCCATACAGTGTAGAAACATTTCAGCTATATCTAGTTTATTCCCTGTAGGGAGATTATGTAACAATTTGGTAGTGCAAGAATCACGCAAGAATAATTAAATGTATGTGATGTATCCAGTAAATGATTAGCAAAAGTAGAATCCGATTTATTTAATCGTAACCAATAATACGAGTTCGAAGGTTCCTTACTGTAATTTTCTCAAAATTTTCTTATGTAATGTATCAAACTTTTCATATGACCATTTAGAGAACAAAATAGTCTACTAAATAAAGAAAAAAAGTAGTTAGAGGGTTGTCATAATCAAAATGAAAGCTTCTGCTGACGAGGTTCCAAATTGGACCGAAACGCTGCACAGAGGATGCTTGAGGGATCCACTGCAATCAAAATCAATTTGCAACAAATTTTTTTATAAATTCTACAACTGTGTTAACAAATACCATTGTTTTTTCCATGTGTAGTAATTAAAATGATATGATTGTTATACGTGAAAAATGCAACATGAATTAAATAAAATTCTATAAATGCAAAAAGTTGAAAAGAAATAATAATTCAATATCAATTCAATAATTCAATGAAGTTGACTTCTATAAGCAAATTGAGACGTAATTTTGTGCAGAAAAAAATCGTGTTTCGTGCAAACAGAATTAGAATAGAATCACGGAAATATTAACAACGTTCATTTTAAGAGTCACGCAGATGTAGTTATATTATACTGTGTGTGCCCAGATTTATTTAACATTTGGAAGTCTTTTTTTATTTTCGTTTTTTCGAAACAATTGATGAATAAACATGATGAAAAATAAACGAATTTGTAAACCCCAAACAATAACAATTATTCATTTTAGGTATTTTTACAATGCATACATTCTTTTTGATAAAAAAATAGAACTATTCTAAGATAATCAAACTATTAATTACTAATATGCAGTGGTTTAGAAGTAAGCAAAACTTTTATACAAAATCATTTCTTTTTAAACACATAAATAAAAAAGAAAACTTCCATATGTTAAGTAAATCTGGGCACGCACTGTATAAATAGATTCTGTATGTACAGAATTTCTTAAGAAAAGATAAGCAAAATTGAATGTAACGAATGTGTACTATTACGAAGCAAGTCGAAACGTAACTACTTCGACGTTTAAGCAAAGGCGATTATATCGCTGATTTGAGTTAGCCGATGTCGGATTATCGTCAGGAAGCCGTTAGCTAAATGACGTGATGAATCTTCTGATTACTTCCACTCCCCGTAGCTGCGATATCGTAGGCGAACTAGGATCGAACTAGGACGGACGTAGAACGTACGTATATTCATGTTTCGAAAATTGTACACGCGAACTGAAAAAGGTTAATTAATAAGAACCGATTTCATAACACAACATTTTTAAAACATCTTTTGTGTCAACTAAATATTCGAACAAGAACTGACTTTATAAACATTACTTTCTAACTCGTTTATGAAAATGTTTAAAACTTTTAATAATAAAAAATTAAGCAAATTCCTTATACCATCGGTAAATTGTAACCAAGGAAGGTGCTCGTTCACTAAACTCTTTTTGCATTCATAAGTGCTTAAACCTTTTTGAAAATCATAATAAATCATAATTCGAAAATGCTCTCTGGTTAATTCCATCTTTTTACTTGTAATATCATGTTAAAAAATTAGTAACTTGGGTTCTAACGAACGTAACTTCAACAACTAAACTTCAAATGACAGATAAAGAGTCGCTCTAAATAACACTGTATGTTTTGTTTTTCACGGCCTACTAGATTTTCTTATTCTCAATAAATTTAGCTTTACCCTCGTATCATTCGCAAATGCACATAAATTCAAGGATACTGAATGTAGTTTTTTTTTACCCTACCATTACTTTCCCCGTTTTATTCTGGCATTCTTTTATTGTATGATACATTGCACGTATGAATAGTAATGGGCACAAGACTCTACCTGCCTTACCCCTTGATCTGATATTTTGTTGCACGTTCTTACTTGTCTTTTTCGTTTTGTCTTTTTGTATATACCTTTTATTGCGTCTGTTAATTGTGCATCTACGTTATTGTTTTTCAAACTTTCCCATATCTTACTTCTACTTAATTTTGGTTTTTTCATGTCTAGGAAACATAGGTATTTATTGTATATGTTTTGATTATTTGCAAAAATTGAACTAAAGTAGTGTTTTTCTTAACTCATTTTTACTTTTGATTTTTTCATTTCTTTCATTTGTCACATCGACCTTACTTCGATCGATAATTTTTTATTTTTCACATCAAATTTTCTCTTTCGATTTTCTTCACTGGTCGATAGTGTTTTGTTTTTCACGTTGGTCGATTCAGTTGTCATTTTTACTTTCGATTTACTCCATTGGTCGATAGTATTTTGTTCTTCACACTGACCGGCTCAATTGTCGCATTGATCGATGATATTTTGTTTTTATCACCTCATTTTTGCTTTCGATTTTCTTCACCGATCGATAGTATTCTGCTTCTCACGTTGAATATTAGTTTGTCATTTCGGCCTAACTTTGATCCTTGGTTTTTTGTTTTTCTCATTTTCTTTCAATTTTTTCTTAATCGATATTTTCTCACCCCAATTTCTTCGGTGATTGCTTTCGATTTTCTTCATTGATCGATGTGTTTTGTTTTTCACGTTGATCAATTTGTTTGTCACTTTTTGACGTTACGATTTTTTCGCTTCACATCATTTTTCGTTTTTCTTCATTGATCAGCAATGTTTTGTTTTTCAGGTTGAATCGATTCGCTTGTGATTTCTTCTTCAATCGATGTTTTTTCATTCCAATTTCTTTAGTAATTTCTTTCGATTTTCTTCATTGGTCGTTGGTGTTTTGTTTTTCACGTTGATCGATTCGTTTGTCACATTGGCATTGCTTCGTTTTTCACCTAATTTTCCTCAATGAATTGCTTCTTTCTAATTTCTTCATTGATGGAGAGTGTTTTGTTTTTCATGTTGAATGACTCTCCTTCGATCCGCGATTTTATTTTGTTTTTCACCTCATTTTCTTCTTCAACCGATGTTTTTTCACCTCAATTTCTTCAATTTTTTTCTTTTTATTTCCTTCATCGATCCATAGGATTTTGTTTTTCACGTTGATCAATTCGTTTATGACTTTACTTTTATTTCGATTGATTATTTTTTGTTTCTCGTTTCATTTTCTTCAGTTCTTTCTTTCGTGACGCCGCGGTTCCAACCGGAAGCCAGTTCAATTCAGTTTTCTTTTGTTTATTTTTTTTATTGTTCAACTGCTTCTTGAAGGTTCTTCGTTGGATGCAAAACGATGTCTTTTAAATTTTCGAGTAAAAAGAAGTCCGACGGAGCTACAAACCTCTCAAACACATCCTGGCACGTGCACTTCTAAATGTCGCGGCTAGTTTTTAACAATCGTCGCGCTTTTGTTTCATGGCAAGGAAATAACTTAAGAATACACCCTCGTACAAGTAATTCTTACTTGCATTTTTATGTAATTTGTTTCTCCTCTCTTTTGTTTCTTTTTTATGGAATAATTTTTTACAGATTCTTATGCTTTTTCACTTTCGCCTTCAAAAATTTGTTTTTTGTCTATTCTTTTGCAAATACTTAATAGTTGTTCTATCTTTAAGTTTTGTTCGAAGATCAAAACAATTGATCATCGGGTAAACAACACAGTTTTTGAATTGGCTTCCGGTTGGAACTGCATCACGACTGCTTCTACTGCCGACGTTTCGTTCTCCATCGCAGAGGAACTTCCTCACTTCTTCTGGATGTCCTCCACGTAGAGGCTTCTTGAGGAAGTTCTTGTGCAATGGAGAACGAAACGTTGGCAGTAGAAGCAGTAGTGATGCGGTTCCAACCGGAAGCCAATTAAAAAACTGTGACGCAATTCCAACCAGAAGCCAATCCAATTTTTGTTCATCTTATGTTTCATATTGCATTTTTCTGTTGTTGTTTTGTCTTTTTGTATATATCTTTTATTGCGTCTGTTAATTGTGTATCTACGTTATTGTTTTTCAAACTTTCCCACTTTTCCACTTTTTGCTTTTTTCATGTCTAGGAAATTTAGGTATTTATTGTATATGTTTTGATTATTTGCAAAAATTGAACTAAATCGTGTTTCCTTTTTCAAAATTATTTGTTATAAAGGTTGTAACATAACAGGAATCAATTTCGAAACTCGTCGGCCGTCGCGTCGCCTAGCGTCGCTTATTAATTTTACGAACGCGAAGTTGTATTTAAATTTCTGGTATGTAATTATTTTGTTGTTGAGTACAGTCACATGTATTTTGTTTTTATGAAGTCATGCAGAAGAAAGCAGTATGGTTTTTGTTATCGCTGCGGTGTATGTACAACGTCTTATTCGCACATCCGGTGAGTTTGATGTTCTCCGTAGGACCACCCGCCATGAATCAGCTACCAATCGGCAAGTAGCAGGGGTCATTACAAAAATAGAAAACATTGAAAGCAATAAAGAGATACATAAATAAGTAAATAGTAATGTTCTAGAAATTCGAGTGTTTATTTGTGATTCTGTGTGAACATTAAACGTTACACAAACAGAACCGTACAAAGCTGTCCCTATGTACACTGAGTTACGATTTCTGTCATTTGTTTTACGATGTGTGCTGAGCCCCCGAACATAAACATACCGCCGGGCTAAGACTTGAATCACACATTTATCAAACTTTCGGATTGAAGTGACAGTCATTATGTTATTACAGGCGCGTTACATTTGATCTACGGACCGGATTATTACGATTCTTCGAAAAGAAGACGCACGTTTTTACTCGTTTTCCTTTCAAATGTGCTTAGAATCAACAAACAAGGTTTACTTTAAAGATAATTAATGTGTTACCACATGTAGTTTATGTTTTTGCTTCGCTTTTGAATGCGGTTGGCCGAAACCGCATTAATCGCTCAGATTGTTTTATACGATTTATAAACAAATCATTATTACCTTCTAGGTATAGCACTTTTATTATTATTGTGCCTTTAAATTGATATTAACTAATAACAGGTCATCAATTACTTTCAACCGGTATTGTTCTTTCTTTTGTTTTTTCATTTTATTACATATATCTTTCTGTCCTAACGTAACAGGTAAAAAATAGTATAAATTTATTTTAATATTCTTTGATTGATAAAATAAAACAAATTTAAACTTATATCGGGTCTTCAATAAAAAAAAGTATCTCGAGTTAACCTTGGAAAAAATCGCTTGCATAATCCTTTTTTTATGTCAAAACAAAAATGGTTAAACATTTAATTAACCTCAAAATGTTCGTATGTGGATAATATCCAGCTTTTAAGCGTTAACTCTGTTGTTAGGCGACACATAGTCGTTAGTGAAAGTGACCAATGAAAATGCACGTTTTAAAAGTAACACCTTCGTTCTTAAAATTATATATTACAATAAATTATCTGAATTAAGTTTCTTCGCATAACCTAAATTTTATATTTTGACAGTTCAAAAATTTGTTACTAAATTCAGAAACAAAAGACAGTCGATTTTACAGAGCAATTCAGTGAAAATCTTAAACATTTTAAAACAAAACAAATAATGGAGATAAAACAAAGAAAACAAAACTATAAGTATAATCAAATAATAAAAATAAAAAACAATCCATTTTACAACACAATTGAATAGATTAATAATTTAAATGAATAAATAAAAAGGACGACGAAAAAGCTAAGAAAAGGAAATATAGTAAATTAAAAAATTACGAAGTAATACAATTTAAAAAACAACGAAAACAAAAGACAATCGATTTTGTTGCACGTTTATTGAGTGGTTTAATAAAATTTAGAAAGAAGCTGTTTGGAAGGAAAGGTTACAAGGAACAAAGAAAACAAATGAAGAAAATTAAAAAAAAAATTATAAATCATGACAAACAAAAAAACTTTCGGCATATTTCAACAGATGGCGCTGTTGAATACCTTATAATAACGCAAGTCATTTTTTTCTGACCGTCCGCAAATGTTTGTTAGTTGAAACTCAATGCTCAATAGATGGTGGTTTTTCAATATAACCGGTCAATAACAAGTGAAAAAGATAAAAAGAAGACTATCAGCATGTTTCAACAGATGGCGTTGTTGAATGTCTCAAAAAAGAAAACGCAATAAATGATTTTAAAAACACGCACAACACGGGTCGTTTTAATAGACGCTTTGAGAAACTTTGCGAAACTTACTTACTCGTTTCATACAGGAGAATGAAAAAGCAAAAGTAAAGGAAAAATTAGAAGGAAAGAAACCAACTACAAAAAATGAAATGAAAAGCAAAAAGCAAATATTAAATGAAAAGAGAAATAAGTGGAAAGCAAAGAGAAAATTAAAATGAAAAAATCAAATGAAATACTAAAGGCAAATGAAAAACTTAATGGAAAAAAATGAAGAAGAACACATGAAACCAAAAACCAACAAAAATTTAAAATAGAAAATAAAACAAATGAAAAATGAAAGTAAATAATGAGTAGAAATGGAAAACGAAATGCAATTGAAAAAGAAACAAAGATACTGATGTATGCCATAGTTTTTTCTAATAATAAATATTACTACTAGTATTATAATAAGGAGAAAATTAGAATGACAGCTACTGGTATGACTGTCAAAGCAAAATACCAAATATACTTTTACCTATTCTAACCGCTTTTCTTTTCTTTTGAATATCGCTTTATTTTATTTATTTATGGGAATGCATCGAATTCTAGTCAAGGTTTGCTTGGCCGCCTGCTTGCTCTGGTGATCAATATGAATACATTTTATTGAGGTAACATTACTTTCAATTCTGACTATACATAATAATAATAAATATCTTTATCTTCGAGTAGAGTGACAACAATAATATATTATTCTGGAATTTAGATAATCGAAAGTCGCCAGGTGCGGTTCAAATCCAGTATATTGAATTGTTCTGCCTCGGAAATCTAGAGCGTCAACAACACAAAATCTTCAATTAATTAATTACAATTAATTAAAATTAAAACTAAAAGCCTAATTGACAACAAATACAAATGTTAGAACAATGTAAGAACAAAATTACATTCTGTGAAAATGAAAAATTTAGATAAATATTAAATGCAAAATTAATTTCAACCGTTTATAATCTGAAAAAAAAGAAAAGAAAGGCAAAATCACTTGTGCTTTAGAGAAGCTGTTTTTTTTTTAATAATTACGGAAATACTTTTTGAACACGTCATGCCTGAGAGTCCTAAAAGAGGCAGGAACAGAATTGTATACCAGCGAGATTTGATATCGAAAAGAATGTTCACATAAAACGCTTTACGAATGGGATATGTGACAGTCCCTTTAAATCTAATATTGACATTATGTAGTACATCAGTGCGAAATCTCATTTTCCTGTAAAGAAAGAGTGGTATGCGATCAACAATTATTCTATGGTAAAGTGAGGTGATTAGGAGCTTTCTTCTATTAAGCATATTCAACCAACCTACTTATGCTCAATATGGTCAAATTTGCGAATACCGTAGATAAGCCTTAAGCATGAGTTTTGAACTCTCTGAATTCGCGCAATGTAGTCCTGTGTTGGCAAGGTCCATAGATTTCGGAGCAGAAGCTAAATTGAGAAAGGACTAAGACATCACAGAAAGAAGTTTTGCTACAAATAGATAAGTAACGTCTGTGGGGGAATATGAGTTTTGGATTATAATAAGTTAGAATTACTAACATGAGCAGAATATCTGAAAGAGTTATCAATCACGGTTAAGTGAGGGAATTTGATCGCCATTAATATTTAAATTTAAATGATCTTAAAATAAGGTACAATCAGAGGATTTTCCGAATAACAATAAAGCAGACTTCGTTGCATTAATTAAAAGGGAATGTTTCTCAGATATACGAGCTAAAGAAGTAAGATCTGACAGGATATCAGCCAATGCATGCTGATGATGGAGCAAGTGGAAGAAATGATACAGTTGTGTATCGTCAGCGTACATATGAACGTTACATGATTTAATGTACTCATGAAATGAAGAAGAATATACGATGTATGGCAGAGGCTCGGGAATGGAGCCCTGTGGTTCTCCTCTTCTTATCAATCTTTGATCAGAGACATCAGAGAACAACCGAACCTGCTACCAGTCAAATGAGATTTGAAAAAATTTACAGCGCTTATACTGAGACCAATATGTTGTACGATAGATAGAAGGATGTCATGGTTTATAGTATCAAAGGCTTTGCTATAATCAAGTAAACCAACAGTAGAGATTTGACCTAATTCTCGGCAGCTATTAAATCATCCATGATATTTAAAAGAATCGTAGTACAATTGTGTTCCGAGCTAAAGCCAGGTTGACATTCTGGAAAAATCTAGTTTAGCAACAGATAAGGACGAAGGTCCTTAAATTGAGAAGGTGAGGAAGTTTTGGGAACCGGAATGATAATTGCACCCTTCCACAATTAGGAAAAACACTTGATAGCAAACAAGACTTGATGGTGTGAGTTAGAAAAGAAACTGTAGGTGAGCAAGAGTAGAGAATAATATCTAAACTAATTTCATCAGAACCAACCGCGTTACTCTTGCGCTGACTAAGATATCTTAATATGCTAGATGATTCAATAGGGCTAAAGGAGAACAGAGGGGTTTTGTCAACCAAGTAGTTATGTATATAGTATTCACACAACTCAGAAGTATCATTGTACATATTAGAAAATATCGTTGTCATTAGGTTTTTGCGAAAACTTGGGTATAGTACGAGGGGTGGTTTTTATATTTCCGGACTAGGCACAAAAAGAAGAGATTAGAACAGCAACAGAAATTTTATTTTTCAATATAGGCCCCTTGTTTTTGAACACAAGTACTACATCGTTTCAATAACACCTTTAATCCATTATAAAAATATTCATTTGGTTTTTCCGCAAAATGCCTTTCAACAGCCGCTATAAGTTCATCATCGTCCCTAAATTTTGTTCCCCTTAGTGTTTTTTTGGGATTTGGAAACAAAAAATAGTCACAAGGGGCTAGATCCGGCCTATAAGGTGGATGGTCAATTTCTACGAATCCACATTCAGCAACCGCAGCTTTTGAAAGTCTTGACTTGTGGGGTGGTGCATTGTCGTGGAGCAACAGGACACCTTGCGCCAGTTTTCCGCACTTTTTCACTTTAATAGAATCTTTGAGCCGATGCATTAAGCTTGCATAATTCTCTCCTGTTACCGTACTACCTTTATTCAGGTAATCAATCATTAAGATTCCCAAGATCCCAAAAAACAGTTGCCATTATTTTTCCTGCAGAAGGGGTGACTTTAAACTTCTTGGGAGAGCTGGAGCCCTTAAAGTGCCACTGCATCGATTCTTGTTTCGACTCAGGATCAAAACCCAGGTTTCATCTCCGGTGACAAGTAGATTGATAATTAAATCTGGTTCATTTCCACGAAGCCCCAAAAATTGTTCACACGTCTCCATCCTGATATGCATTTGGAATGGCGAAAGCATTCGTGGAATCTATCTCGCATTCACCTTTGCCATTCCAAGGTATTCGTGTAAAATTCTGAAAACCGTGGTTTCCGAAACTCCTAATAAAGCTGCTAATTGTCACTTCTTTAATCTTGCATCTTGCAGTACCAAACACTTGGTTCTTTTAGTAACATCGGAAGTGATCACATCAACAGGTCGACCTGGATGGGAATCATCATCCGGTGATTTTCGACGATGTTTAAACAATTTTGACCATTCACAAGTAGTCGACTTGGAAGGACAATCATCCCCGTATACAGCCAATATTTCTTCGCGAATAATTTTTGGAGCTTTTCCTTGTTTTGTTAGGAATTTTATAACTGCTTGATATTCGAGTTTGTTCATTTTGATACGTGACAACACAAACTGACATATATTAGAACTAATACTACTGCAATTGTTTTGTAAATTGTCGAACATGTTACCAAGGCATTTGTGATTAAAAAACAATATAATGAAAAATTACTTTAAAATTGAAAACTGCCTAGTCCAGGAATATAAAAACGACCCCTCGTAGGTTTACATTTGGTGATATTTAAGACGTTTAGTTCGTACCACATAGCTTTAGAATTCCGCTTTTCGCCAATGAATCTGAGGTAAGGTCTTTTCTCTCTAACTATAGCCTGGTTTTTTAAATTACGGAGATATTTATAATATTCTCATTTAGCGGCAGTACGAGTTTTAGCAGACAGATTTAGCCTTTTTTTTTAGATATTCGAACTGTATGCATAAAAGCATATTGATTAAATAATTCTAGTAATTTGGAATTTATCGTTAGATCATTGGAAAAAAAAACATTGTGATCAAAATTGTTAAAGCATCTATACGTCTTAAAAATAGGAGTCATTTTAAGAAGACTTAATAAGAGATCCAAATATATAAGTTCCAGGATGAGGAACACGTAGATTACTAACACCAGATCTACTAACACAAGTGGAGTCCGAAACACAAATTACATGTAACAAAGTTACAGAGTTTTCAGTAACTCTAGAGGGGTCAGTAATTTCCTGCTGTAACTGTAATAAGTAAAACATTTCAATCAAATAACATGTAACAGTGTATGTGGGTTTAAGCATATCAATATTAACATCTCCGAAAAACAATAATTTGTCACAAAGTGACAGATCAGGGAACCACTTTGCTCGAGTTCATCAACAGCTAGTTTATGGGAATATAATAAAAGCCTACATACGGTCCCAATGTTGAGAGTTAGATTATTTAATTTAATACTGAACTAAACTTGTTCAATTCTATTGCTGTTCTATTTAAGAGAATTTATAACGTACGCAGTGACAAGGAACGCAACGTAAATAAATTTTAACTTAAACCGAGCGAAAATACAAGAAAAGGATTAAGTTGAGCCCAAAGAATTACAATTACAAGTAATATTATTATTTCAATTTACTGACATTTAATATGCCGCCTATTTTCCCCAACTTTAGCCAGAATGTTACCTGCATCACACCTTTTAGAAGCTGAACTCGCTTCTTCGTTAAATCCTCGCTGATGACGATATTTTTGCCCCTCAATTTCCTTTTGTTGTTGTAGACATCCAATCCTAATTTTTCTTTGCAGATTTGGCTAATAACCAAATTAGTTTTTTTAATTTTTAATTTCGAGTATACCGAAAATACGAAGACTATTGAGTCGAGAATACTGCTCCAGTGCATCTACAGCAGCAGTACTTTCTTGACCGGCTTCTACTAGTAGGGAACAACATGGATTTACATCTTTACATTTCAGCCGCGATTAGCTTTGCGAAGAAGTGACGTCACAAACGTCGTTCCTGCTTAAAACATGACAACTCTAAAAGCCTATTTCTCCGTTATTTGTCGATGAAATTAAAAAAAAATTACCAGTCAGAAAATTTTGGCTTATATTTTATTATTATTTAAGAAAATATTCTATTTCAAAGATGAGGAAACTTCTCCATTCCTTCTTATTAATTTCGGCGGTAATCAATAAGTGGCAGTACATTTGTTAAAAAAATTAAACTACTGTAACTTTCTTGTTATTGGATTTTCAATGAAACCAAATTAAGAAGAAAAAGGTTTACTTTGATCTCATCTAGCTACGCTTGTTTCAATCTCTTCCAACTTGTGAAACACCCTATATTATGGTTATTAATTACTCAAATAATATTTCCCATTTTGCATGTCTTGTTTTGATCGAGGAATAATCCCACCCTTAAAAATATTATAGTAAAACTGGGCTCTAGATTTGTAGCTGCGTTGACAAGTTCTCTCTTAAGTTAAATGTGAAACAACACTAGTATAAGCTTTTAATGATGATGTACAACTTATTTATATAGTCCTAAGACAAAATAAGCCCATTTATTGCGGCGGTTGTTTATAGATTGTCAGCGTTATTACACATAGGTAGAGCGCTTTGTAGGCAGATGATTACCAGCTAGACTTTGGGGCGTCTGCGAAAGAGAGTGGGGATGTAAATGACTTACAGTTAAGATGTGTTTCAAGATCCTAGTTTGATGTGTTTCTTCTTCCGTAATATGTAACCGACGCACACAAAGTCACATCGATTAGTCCGCGTTACAAGTTCGGTGAAATTATGTTGAAAAATTAATTAAGAAAAAAAATGTTTCCTTTGCAAAGCTTAGAAACGTGTTACCCCTTTGACCAATTAGCCGAATACGTTCCACATCATTCGCACTTGTACCTTCACCAAAGATTATTTCATCCTTACTTTCCTCACTTGTGGCTTCCTTTCCCGGTGAAGTTTCATCAACCGCGGCCGGAAAAACCACCTTATTCTTACATTGCCCTGATCGCTATGGCAATAAGCTCCTCACCTAAGCAAAGGCTAACGCTTAGTGGCATCTACAGATTTATAATGGACAATTTCCCTTATTATCGTGAAAACAAACAAGGCTGGCAGAATTCGATACGGCATAATTTGAGTTTGAACGACTGTTTTGTGAAAGTGCCTAGAGACAAAGTGTCACCAAGTGGACCGGAACAGGCCGGAGGAAAAGGAAGTTACTGGATGCTCGATCCGAAAGCGACGAATATGTTTGAAAAAGGAAACTATAGAAGACGGAAAACTAGACGGCAGAGGCTATCCGATGGAAGTGATGGACGTTTTCAGGTAAAAAGCTATGAAGTAGAATTGTTACATGATTCTTTCCAGTTGGCAAAGCTTGCATATAATTCTTGAGAAAATACAAAATTTATTTTCAATCAAATAATTAGCAATTGTTATTATTTTTATTTTTAGTTTCATCGTTCTTATATGCAGAGATATTAAAGAGCATTTAAAAAAAAATATCGACAATCCTCGTGAGAATGCATAATAAAATTATTTATGCGATCATTTAATGAACTGTTTCCATTTTTAATTCTTAAAGTGAATTTCATCGTTCCTCAAAAACTATCTAGCCATAAAGAAGAAGAGTGGAGGTTATTTAAACATTTTTACTTGTCGATATTTAAATCCACACATTTGTGTCACTTTTTTCCAGTTGTTCCATCCCATTTGGCAAAAATTCTTTTGAGAGCTCCGCAAAAAATTGTCTACAGAATCTTTTAAATCCTAAAATGAATCGTCTTTCTTGAAGATTCTTCTTAAGTTGTCGAAAAGGTGCCAGATCTTGTCTAAACAGTGTTTCCCGAAAGTAACTGATAACTTCTGTGAAATGGTTGAGAAAAATGTTTCAAAAAAATGCTCGAACACGTCGACTTTTAGTTTGAAATCATCATATAAGCATGTGATTTTCAATCCCCCATTCTTCGACCCTAAACGCTAGCAATCCCAACTTTAAAAATTTAACTAGCAAAACACTCTTCATGATACCTCAATTAATAGCATTTTTATGCTGAATATGATAAATAAAACTTTTTCAAAATTGGTTAATAAATAACTGAGATGTTCAAAGTTGAAAGAATAATTTGAAAAATAAAACAATATTAAAATTAAATTCAATGTTCAAATTGCTGTACGTTAATGGCGAGGCCATGTACTTACATACAACTAATATAGGGACAAACGCTTGTTGAATGTTGTGCACCATTTCAGGGGTGATTGAACGAATTTCTTGCCGAATTCTCTGCTTTAACTTCTCAATGTTCGCTCTATTAAAATAAATTTTAGCTTTTAAATAACCCCAGAGGAAATAATCCAAAGGGGTTAAATTAAATTAAACGTAAAAATTAATTTTCTAATATTCCATTAATTATCATAGGACTTCCGGTTTTGCCGGAAGCTACCTCAACTTTCTTATGTTTTGAATCTACTGATCATTGCGAGTCCGATAATGCATCGTTTGTTAATTTTGCTTTCCTTGACAACGAAAAAAATATTTTTTAAACATAATTAAACGAGAACGATATTATTTCGGGATTTCGGGATCCCGGGATTAGATTCCCTAGTCACATCATATGAATCAGGATTTTCTACATTAAGAAACAGTACCACTAAAGCCGGAATTAGTTAAAATTGGAGGAGGTCCAGATACTATTCACTACCCAACATTCCAAGAAAAAATCCAATAATTTGAAGACCCACTTTCCTGGCCCACACGATAAGCTTTTGGGGATATTGTGTATTTGCCTCCATCATCCAATGCGGCTTTTCAGCCGCCCAATAACTGCAATTTTGCTTTTTGACGGTATCATTTAAGCAAAATATTGCCTGGTCACATAAACGTTTGATTCTTCTTTTACTTTGTGACTTCGACCTTCTTTTATTGATGTATTGTCATATTCTTCGCTTTCGATTTGTTTCTTTTTGCCTTTTTGTCAGCCTTCTATCATCCGATATACATATTTTGTATTTCGATCATCTTTTTGAAGAATAAATAAATAAACATAGGATATCAATTAAACAGAATAGTTGTTAACCTTTTGTTTTTTTTTACAGCCTTCTGAAAGACAGTTGACGTTCATTTGTTTTTTGTTCAAATGGTATCGTTTGTTTCAACTTTCATTTGTCTTTCTTTATCGAATTACTCTTAGCAGTTTCTTTTTATTTATTTATTTTTCTTTAGTTCTCTATTCATGTAATACTATATTTTGTCGTTGTTTATTTCATTTATCTCTTGTTATTGTTTATTTCAGTTCTTTTTTGATGCACCTGTGGAATTAATTAAAATCTACTTCATATAACGTGTCTTTTTAAAAAATTTTCCTCGTATGGTTGACCATTATTAATTAATTATTAACATGGTTGCGACAATTTAAATCAACCGATTCTTTTAAATTTAAATCATGATTTAAATCAAATCGTGTAAAAAAACTGATAATCTAAATAAATGAAACTTCAGAAAATTCAAATAAAAAGAACAATTTAAATAATGTTAGATTATCTACATATCCAAAACTACCTGCTTAAAAAGAGTATGTAGGTAAACTAAATTTAAATTTAAAAAGAAAATAAAACATGGTTCAGGTACTTAAAAAGAGACATTTTAAGTTAATTATTTAATTATAGTGTTTCTAAAGAAAAACTAATGTTGCAGCTTTTTCAGTCCCTAAGCGATTTCTAATTTTAGAATGAACTAATCCAAATGTTGAAGATATCCTTTCAACGGAGACTGAAGAAGCTGCGGCAGATAATAATTGTTTGATAATCGGGAATAACTTATCAATAACGTCAATATTCCGTTGAGATTTCCACCGTTCCAATGGATTTGTGCTTTTAAGAATTTCTTCGTGAAACGTTATTTTAACAAATGGCTCGGATTTAGCCAGAAATTTAATAATCAATGGTAGTAAACCAGTGTTTGGGTATAAATCATTTGCAGCATTTAAAGCACTTTTTTTCGCTTTCCGTTAATGTATGCTCCGTTTTCGTAGGGTCCAGAAGGAAAGCTAGCAAATGGTATGGAGTGATACTCTGTTCATAGCGATGTCTAAATTCTTTTGCATTTGGCTTAGAGTAAAATCAGTTTCCTCAAAATGTGATTCTAGTATTTTTAAATGTTCTACGACGTCTGATAGAATTGCATCGTTTCTTTGAAGCCTATCAATTGCAACAGATATCGGATTCAGTATTGTTAAGAAATCTTCAGCTGTTCTTTTCAAATAAATATTCGAAATTTTCCGCCTTACTATACTGTCGATTTCATTTTTATGTTCCTCGCTAATTTTAAAAAGTTTGGGCCATGCTTCAACAAAACCATGTAAGCAGTCAGCAAGTGATTTCCATCTTACGTCACGAGCTAAAATAAGCTTTCTTCCTCCTTCTTTCGCGTATGTCGCTGAAGCAAAATGTTTATTTCGGAAATGTTTTACAATGAACGTAACATGTTCCTTAATTTCACTAATTTCCAGATCCTTACATAATAAGTTTCAGATGTGTGGAGCACAATCATATGTAATAACATTTAATTCTGTTGACTGTTTGATCTGATTTCTCATTGCATTCATATTAGCAGCATTATCTGTTACAAAACTGCTTACTGCATCGCAATATTCAGTCTTTAGCATTTTAATAAGGTTTATTGCAAGTTCTGTTAAATATGCAGATGTATGTGAATTTCCAGACGCGTCTATTGTGTCTACTAAAAAGGAGGACCCATTTTCTGTAGTGACTGTTGCACATATGATTGGTTGGTTATGGACATTGGACCATCCATCCAAAGACAGACATACCGAATTTCCCGATACATTTTTAAAACATTATTTTCTTTTCATTGTACACTTCATTTAGCAGTCGGTTAGACACATCATATCTAGAGGGTGGTATATATTCAGGCCGTAAAAACGCAATAGCTTTTTTTACTTCCAGTTGCTCAACACATATGAAATTGCTATTTGTTGCATAAATAGCCCTAGCAATTTGTTATCTATTTCTTCTTTACTAGACCTCGTTATACACATGACAAAAGAAGATAAATACCCAGAACTAGAATTAGATGCCTTTCTTTTTTTAATTGATGAAGTAGAGGCTATGAGCAATGGGGCACTATCCAATCTGTCCTCTTCTAATATGTTCGATTGTACATTTGCTACTATTCCTGCAGAGACACTTCCATTATCTGTTTTTGTTTCTTTTTCTATATTATTTGAAGCACATTTTTCCCGGTAGTTTTTCATACGTTCCACAAACCCTTGCATTTCTGTCTTGCATTTTTTACAAATACCTTTACTTGCTCTTTTTCCAGCAGATTTACGCGACTTTTCACAAATAGGTTCTTTTTTCCTACCACTTCTATGAGAAGACATATCAATATAGATAGACTTTTATACACTGTCATAAAGTATTACACACTTTATTACTTGTTATCGTTACGCAGTGCACGTTCGCGATGGAGACTAGAAACTAGCGACAACTCGGGTCATCTCCGCATTATAAAGACAGCCGAATTTTCTAGTTCTGACAGGAATTTCTTTTGTTTATATGAAAGTGCAAGGCGGTGCAACCTTATTTATTTAGTTTGAAGAAGACGTATCTTAGTCGTTATTGTTATTTTCAATTATTCGTTATTGTTAATGTCAATTATTGCATTTTCTATGTAAAAAGATAATAGAAATAAAAAAAATCAATAAAAATCAAAAAATCGTGGCTGTTTAAAAAAACAGAAAGTTTGCTTATGGCGGTACCATTTCAGCAATGTTGTAGCCTTATGAGAAAAGAGTATATTCTAATGAATGCAGGATTTGTGTTAGAGAGTTCCATCATTGTCTCGCAAAATTGCACTCGTCGATCAAAATCATCAGCGGACAGCTCTTGCGCCAAGTGCATTTTTGGAATGAAAATTTTCCTTATGAAGAAGTCTGTAAACTGAATTTTTGACGTATTAAGATGTCAAGCAACTTCCATGAGGCACTACGGTGCCAAAAATCTGTAACTTCGCCATTTACTGATACTTTTTTCATCAAATTTTGTATTCTTAGTGAAAAATAGTTAAAGTTTGAAGTGTACGATGAAAAACCACGAGAGTATTTTATTAAAAAGAAAATAAAGACTTGCAGAAATTTTTGTTGAATGTAATGCTGTGCCGTAGATATACATATGCCTTCCGCGCTCTGTAAAAGCAGTACATAATTTTTGTATAAATTATAGAGTTCATTTTTTGTGTTTGATTTCAATATAAAAACG
The DNA here is from genome assembly GCA_039766575.1 of Serrognathus titanus. NCBI lineage: Eukaryota > Metazoa > Arthropoda > Insecta > Coleoptera > Lucanidae > Serrognathus > Serrognathus titanus. The sequence goes on from CM077911.1 coordinate 8,450,197, forward strand.
AAAATCACGACTGACTTCGATTGAAAATCACGATATAAAGTTGTTTGTAAACTTTCAGCTTTTGTCAAAGCCTTTTCTATGCATGTAACCTCAAGAAAATTATCAGTACTCACGCAATAATAGAAAATATTTTCGATATAAGAATTATTGTTATTGTTATTTTACTTATCACTGAATGAAAAAATTAAAAAACCAAATGAAATTGTGGTCGAATTGTGTGTAAACAAGTGATGATATTATTTTGATTTCGATAGGGGGTTGAAGTATACGATAAATCACAGGTAAATTTCATAAACATAGAAAACTATTTATTCTTATCATTCGAAAATGTAAATTACGAACAATTATGTTCCGTGTTAGAAAACTGTAATCCAATCTTTCTTCAAACTTTTCCCGTTTTCTCATAGAAATGCATCGAAATGCAGTATAAATTTTATTGCGTTTTCTAGACAGATAAACTAGCATCTGTATGTGTTAGGAAAATTGCTGGCTCAGGCAAATATTTAATTACTACTGACGTTTCGCAAAGAGCCTGTTTGCTTTTTCAAATAATAATAATAATAATCTGTTTCTTTTCATATAATACTCCACTGAACACTTCAGGCAAACATTTTTCAGTGTACCCTTTAGTTGTAACTGTCTTTTGTTTACCTAGCTTAATTGCCTTTACTAGGCCCGTACTTCTGACGAATACCACATACATAACTTTTTTCATAGCTCGCTGCTTCTTGGTCGTTGTTGGAGTTTCCTCATCTTCGTGAATTCATACACGACTCTCTTGGCGGGTAGGTGCGTCGCAAAAGGGAATTAAGTTACCTGTCACTATTTTGAAAATTTGGTCTCTGCCATTATTTAATAAATTTAAGGTTTCATGGCAAGTTCTTACACGCTCTACTTTTTGAAAGTCACTTTTTTGAAATGCAGGTGATCGTGTATGATTGTTCTAACAGCTGAGGATCCAATCTTGAGTTGATGCTCTATTTCTACATAAATGGCTTTATTGTGCTCTTTATTTAATTTTTTAACACCAGCAATGTTTTTGTCCGTAACAGCCATAGAAGGACGCCCTAGTCCTTTTTGATGCTGAACAGAATTCCTTTCACAATCAAATTCCTTATACCTTCGGTAAATTGTAACCAAGGAAGGTGCTTGTTCACTAAAAGCCTAATCTAAACTCTTTTTGCACTCATAAGCACTTAAACTTTTTTTAAAATCATAATAAATCATGATTCGAAAATGCTCTCTGGTTAACTCCATTTTCTTGCTTGAATATGACTTTAAAATACTAATAACTTGGGTTCTAACGAACATAACTTCAACAACTAAACTTGAAATGACAAATGACAGATAAAGAGTTGCTCTAAATAACTCTATATGTTTTGTTTTTCACGGCCTACTACATTTTTTTATTCTCAATAAATTCAGCTTTACCCTCGTACAAATAACAAACATGTATTGATTACAAGAAAGAAGTTATTACAAAAAAACGAAATTTGAAAATTTTTGATTTTTTGCTATACCTTCTGAACTATTTTTTATATAATAAATTATTTTAACGGACACTTAAAATTGGTGCTAAAGCTCTACGTTTCACTATCGATTGATAGAGTGACATTGCCAATTTTAGTGTTAATTTGTTACAATATATTTCACCGGACAAGAATCTACTCTAATTAGTTGTCTATATATGATTTTTTTTTTAATTTCAAAATAATTTATAATTATCCCAATGCTTAGGAATGCCATCCCTTTATTACTTCAGAAACGAATACCTAAAAAGTTTAATTGCAAATATCTGCAAACTATTGGGGGTAAATTCAAAATAAATAACCACAAATTTACCGGTAAATAACTTAATTTACCGGGTGTTATTAACAACACTAGTCGTAGCTGTGGTCATAGGTAGGTGCTCCACCATAGTCAGATCAATGGTGTGGAATTGTCATAATATTTTTCATGTCAGATTCTGGCATCTGTCAATATTCATGTCTGCAACTTAAAGAAACGAGAACACGGCCTGCTCTGATGAGGAAACCGAGTGGACGAATTATACATCCATATTTCAAAACACCGTATTTTATTTATTACAAATGTTAGGGCATAACAATTCTATATTATCAACATTATGCATTCTATATTAATTGAAGAGAAAATAAATAAATTTTATTTCAGAACTACATCTACAGGTTTCTTTTTACATTTTGTGCGTGTACTGCCCATTTGATGTTTAGTTACTAGACGGCAACTCCGACGCTGCGCATCAGATGGCGAATTATGCGCATTATTGCTAAAGCCGTTAAATATGATAGTATAGTCCCAACCAAATTAATTTCCGAGTATCACGTCTAGGGATTTTATAAAAAAAATTCTGCAGTCTTTTTCAGAACGACTGGAGCAATTTAGGACCGCATAAGTTGGCAGTTTGTTATATTAATTCCGTGACTTTTTTCAAAATTTTAATCCGCCATCTTGGTGCCGTTACACAGTCAAATCAAGCATTTAATCTTTGGTTTTCCAGCTTGATTATTGACTTAGTGATTTCTCTTTTGCAGGAACAAGCACTTGCTCTAGTCAGAAGGAACACCGCCGAATCCGAAGGACAAATAATGGAGACTTCAACACATATAAGTAGGAATTCCAGTCTATTTACGATAGAAAATCTTATAAAATCCAATAACGATAGCAATAAAACCGTGTAAATAAGCAGGATGACTCTCCTTGACTTTGATGTTGCCTTGTTTTTGTAATTTAAATTATTTATATTAGCTTTATTCGTTTAATAACAAATAAATGTGTTTATTGAGAGTTGTTAGTTTAAGGTATAAAAACATGCCGTAAAATTGTAACTCAAATAAAGTTTGTACATATTATATAAATAGTTTTATTTAGTTGTGTATCTAGGCCGAAAATCAAAGGGATACTATTTATTTGTGAAATCGTATAAATGTTTTCCTATGAAATTATACGTGCTGCGTTACTATACCTACTAGTGATTGCGCAGAAAGTAACGTAACAAGGGGCACATAAAAATATTAAAACCCTTATTCCACACTTACTAAGAAGTTCTGAGTACAAACCGAAGGATTGACACCGCAAGGAAAATAAATAAAATCAAAACTATACATGCAATTAAATTTATCACAAAAGAGGGTTGCTAAGTATATACAGGCCGTTTCGTAACTTCATGAAAATAAATTAAACAATGAAAGTTTGTATGAAAATGAATAGAATGAACCAATTTTTATGAACAAAGTGTATTAAATTTTCGAGAAAATAAATAATTTTGTCGAACGGGTAAACTATTTGAACGTCTCTGGTTTAAGTTTATGATGTTTAGGAAGAATATGAGTGATGTAATTTATTGTTAATCATCGCCGGCTGGGGCGCGGCGGGTAGTTTGGAGGTGTACGTTGAGGTGGTTGCACGGAAATTTACTGAAAAAATGGCAGAATTTACAAATAGTGAGATTGTTGACATGATTCTAGTGTACGGTGAAAAAGGGCAAAACGCATTAGCGGCAAGGCGTTTGTATCTACAGCATTTTCCATACCGACATTTGCCAACCAGTGCCAAATTTCTCTCTGTTGTGCAAAGAGCGAGGGATACTGGAACTTTAAGAGCACGTCGCGGAAGAAGTGGAGGACGGCAGCGTCCACAACGCATCCTAAACAGAGAAGAAGAAATACTAGAACTTATCGAGGAACATCCTTCGTTAAGTGTACGTGATATCTCAAGATAAACGCGTTTATCGTCCTCCGTTGTTTGGCGCATTCTTCGCGAACCACGATTACATCCGTACTATATTCAAAGAGTTCAGGCTTTGCTACCAACCGACTATGCTCTACGCATACGATTTTGTTGGTTACTGCATAAACAACAGGCAAATGCGAATTTTGTTCATAATGTCCTGTTTACCGACAAAGCTATTTTTACCAGAGATGGGGTGTGAATTTTTCGCAACATGCATTTGTGGGTCGAGGAAAACCCTCACACAATTCGTCGCGGCCATTTCCAGCAACGGTTTTCTGTTAACGTGTGGGCAGTTATTCTAAACGGCAATTTAATCGGCCCGTTCGTCTTGCCGAACCGTTTAGATGGTCTCCAATACTTAAATTTTCTACGAAGTAATCTACCGGAACTTCTCGAGAATGTGAACTTAAATCTTAGAGCAACGAAGTGGTTTATGCACGATGGGGTTCCACCTCATTTTCGACGAGAAGTACGTGCTCACCTCGACGAAATTTTTCCTGGTAGATGGATCAGAAGAAAAGGGCCGATCAGGTTCCCTGCACGTTCACCTGATCTAAAGCCGCTAGATTATTATCTGTGGGGACACGTAAAAGCGTTGGTATACGAAGAAAAAATCAACACGTTCTAAGAATTGAACGATCGTATTAACGCTGCATTTCACTCTGTTTGACAACAAAACATGTTTCATAACGCTTGTGAATCATTACTTCGCCGGGCAGATTTGTGTTTACGAGCGGCCGAAGGAGGGAATTTTGAACACTTATGGTAACTCAGCCGGCACTGAGCCAGAGATTCTAAACATTTGTCAATGTGTTATTAGTTGAGGGTAAGTTTTATTTTGTTGTTATTTCCGTTTTTATTTAAATGCATTTATGTCCAACACGCCATTATTTCTTTCTCACGAAGTTGCGAAACACTCTGTATATACCATTAGATAGAGCTTCTTGAATAGATTTTAAATATTGAAAATTGAATATAATACACTGTGATCAACCAAGACTGGATGTTTGCTTCTGGAATATTCAGATATAAGTTGATGTAAGACGTAACAAAACACATTAACAATCCCAAGAAGCGTGTAAATCAACGCACGGCGCTATGTGGAAATTATTATTGACTTCCTAATAATAAACACCATATCGAAAAATTGATAACATACAGTCACGAGCAATAAATTTTGGTCGTCATTGATTGTCAAAGATTTTTCCTAATTTCTATTTTATTAAGAATAAGAAGATTGATGTCTACATTTTGAATACTGGGAATAATATCTTAAAAATTTAATTTATTTTCGCTACTTTTTTGACAAAAGGTACTTATCTAAATTTTTTTAATTTCTGGATGATGTTTTGATTGACGACCAAAATTTAATGCTCGCGGCTGTACATATTTGAAATATTTCAGACGCAAACCTTCAGTCGTTGTTGATCGCAGTGTACATGTACTACAACTTTGTCCCAAAAAAATTTTTGAATGGTCATAATCTCATTTAAATTTATTTATTTACACGTGAAAGTTGAAATTTATTCAAATTTCATCCACACATTACACGCTAATAAAACGTATTAGAAAGTATTCTTAAATACTTGAAACCTAGGATCAGGATTTAATATAGAACACGTTTGTGGCGCTTCAGTTGTGTCCTTTCTAACTTAAACGGCAGATGTCGGGTAATGCTTAAAAGCCACAGTAGAAAGCCAATAAAAATGTTAAGCTATTGAAATATATCACCGAAAAAGGGTAATTTTTTTATTAGAATTTTTTATTTACCAAGAAACTGTCTCTTTTATTCCGGTTGTGAGTGTGAGTATGGGAGGTTCAGGATTGGGGTAGGAGAATTTTTAATTTCTAAAAAAATTACAAAGAAATAATAAAAGCAAATTAAGTTACAATATTCCTATCAGAACTAAAAAAAAGAAAGACTGAATCAACATGAAACTTTGTTATTAGCTTTTAGGAGTAGGTTATAAATTGTTTTGTTATTAAAATAAGAACAAATGAAGTTAGAATATACTTATCAGAAATAAAAAATTAAATGATTCAATACGAAACGTTATTGGTTATTACTAATAACCAAGAGCTAATAACTTATTCGCTCTTAGGGGTTGGTTATGAATAGCTGATCGAATTTTATTTATTTATTTTATTCCATCTTTTGGGTGTGAGTGCACAGAGAAAAAACAATGGTGTTTGTTAACACAATTGTAGACTTTGTGTCTACAAATTGTGCCTGATATGAAGACAGGAATAATAATTGTGAAACGTTTACATGCGATTGTAGAGTAATATTTGTGGTAAAATAATACATTTTATTGAAGAAATCATTTAACACATTTATTTATGAACGTGTAATCCTAAATTATGTAAATTACATTTGTATATACACTGTAAACGTGTTCTACATTATATGTTGATTTGAATTCGATTTTATGTAGAAATAGTTCGTTTTATTTGGGAAAAAATTGTAGTAATATTTGTAGTAAAATATTACACTTGATTGGGGAAATCGTTTAACCCATATTTTTATGAACATGTTATCGTTAAGTGTAAATTAAATTTGTATAATAAATGTAAACGTATTCTATATATTTATGTTGATTTAAATTCTATTTTATGTACAATTAGTTCCTTTTATTTGCAGTCTTTTTATTGATATACAGGGTGAGTGGGGAGGAACGTGTCAAACGTCAGGAATGTATTGTACACGTAAAAATAAGTACAAAGAACTCTAGTGTTATGCGATTTTCTTTGGTTTTCAAAAATTACAAAACGCCATTACAAAATTTTCTACTGAAGATTGTTTAAATCATGGCGTGCTTGTAACAAGTTTTCAAAGATACCGCCAGTAACTTCTAAACATTTTCTGCTTCGCCTGTGAAGAGCGCCCGTTCAAGAATATCGGCAACGATTTCCAAATCAGAAAATTCCGAGTAAGAGGGTATTGAAAAACAACCGTTGTATTTTTGAAAAAAAGCACACCATGATTAAAATAATGTTCGGTAGAAAATTTTGTAATGGCGCCATAATTTGAAAACAAAAGAAAATCGTCTAAGAACATTTGAGTTTTTTACTTATTTTTACGTGTACAACGTTCCTGAAGTTTGGCCCGTTCCTCCCCACTCACCCTGTATATGCAAATCACACATTTTGGGTTAATAATCGCTAAAATTTTGTTACTGGTTGATCGATAAGTTTTGGCCTGGATCTTGTGTAGGTAAAAAATAATAATAATAATAAGTAACAATGTGTATAATTCACAGGAATAGTATACATATAATCACAAAAGTTGATTGTAACATTAATATGGCTTTCAAATATATTTGAATACTGAAGTATCTCTAAAGTAACTCTAAACGTAGCCAATCACTCCATTGACTTCAAGTCACAAATTAATAAAGATATAGAAGAATTATATTTGTCAGTTTTGGTCTTTATGTTGTATACCCCTTGTTGAATAAATGTCCATACAGCTTCTGCCTCCGGAGGGTACGATGCATTTAAAGCATGATAGACTTTAAAACAGACATCGATACATTTGAGTGGATTTTCTATTTTATATTTGGTCTCATTCACCGTGACATAACAAGCTTTAATATCGTTCACGGCTCCTACAATTATTGGCAGTGGTTGTGCAGTTAATTTATATCTGGCGTACTTTTCCTTTCTTCTCTGTAGTGCTGGATTCAAGTCAGCGACACTCTAAAACAAAAATATACCTAGTGTTCCATTTAAAATAAGAAAGTTGATACTCATTTGTTAGGTTTCCGATCATTATTTGTTTTTTTAGTAGATACTGGCAGTTCAGGTACACCGCTGAAATGTTTGTATTTAACGTTTTTTGATATATGCAATACGTAATAATAAAATAATAAAATGTGTAGGTACCGTTCAAAATATAGACAAAAACCTTGTACAAATACAGAAATTCATAATTATTCATTTAAATTTGTACTGTTTGAATAAAAAATATCTGATATAAAAATATTGCTAGAATGTCATAAACCATGAGCTTTGCTCATTTTGGTCATATTGCACGAAACATTTTTTCACTTGCACTGTTAAGAAAAATTTCAGGTGACAACATCTTTAACCAATTTAATAAACTTGAGAATATTCAAACAACAAACAATACTTCTCGCCCATATTTAAAACAAGTTTTGAATTTATTACATTTTTTACATTTATGACAAATTACGCATTAATTACGCGTAATTTACCGTAACGTAGAAAATGATTTTTTACGCGTAACTTCCCAACCCTGTACTACGCATTATCAAAGTTGCGCATTACCTACCTAACCAACACGATCTTAAAACCGTACGTAACTGAACTGAAATACATACGTTTATATAATGTACTTAGAATACTTACCTTCAAAAATAGTTTCAAGATTGCTGAATCCCCATTCTATTAACTTGGTTTTTACAAATTCATCCATATTTGTTGTAGATAAATGCAAACGCAGAAAACAACCAAAATCGCACCCAAAGTCTAAAGCCGATTGCCGAAGACTGAAATTACAAGTTCGTTCTTGTTTGCAATAACCTTAGCGCGTACTTTTTTCCGCTACGTATAGGCACATCGAATTGATGCATTTATATTTATATGAGCGAGTGTAAAGCATAGAGCTGACGTGGCACAAAATTTTCCCCGAATCCTGGCAACAACGGGCTAGCCGCTAGACAATGTGCGCATTAAAAGCTAATAAAAACGATGCAAGAAAATTAGGTGATTCGTACCCCACTTTCATCCCATACAAACAGTTTCAATTAAAACGTTAACCCTTGACACATTCAATAGTAATTTTTTCTTGCGGGTTAGTAATTTCGATATTTTGAAAATATAGAAAATGTTTTCACGCAATATTGATATATTTTTCCTTCCATTGTAGAATTTTATACAATAAAGTATGCAAATTTTCTCTTCATATCTGTAGGAATTTATTGTAGTACAAAAGTCTATTGGCTGTTTACTTCTTTACTCCAAAATTGAGTAATAATTTTACTACAAACATATGTAAACATTTATCAAGCACAGGAGGAAATAAATCTAAATTTTTTGAAAAAATTTCTGCAATTGTGTTAAAAATATCCACAACACTTTATACATATAATTGTAGAAAATTTCACTTTGTCATTTCTCTCTGTGTGTGAAGGTGATGTTGACGGTGATGAGGATGAAGGCAGGGATGAGAGAATTTTTTAATCTCTAAAAAATTACAATATATAAAATAAATTAAATTAAAATAAAAGAGTGAATAAACATGAAACGTTATTGGTTATTAGCTCTTAGGGATTGGTTATGAATATCTGATCGAATTCTGTTTCTTTTATTCCGATTCTAATGTCTTTTGGGTGTGAGTGTGAAGATGAGATAAGGGTGCGGGATTGTATTACAGATTATGAAAGGAAATTGCAATAAAAATTATAAAAAATAAAGAAACTTCAAAACAAATAATATGCAAAACTCCCTGACACCTGCAATTATCAATAAGAAATAAATTGTTCGTACAATATTGAATCATTCAAGACTTTGATATTAATACAATTAATTAAAGAGTCACGGTTTTCAAGTGCAGCGGATTACATTTTTCCATTAATAAAATCATAAGACACAAAAATTTAAAAACAAAGGCGGCTTTAGCAATTGCGGGAGCTCCGGGAGAGATTTTTGCGGGGCCGTTCGTTTAATAGCAGAAATTTCCCTTGGCATTTATAAGTAAATCAAAACGATCGAATGAAATTACCCATGCTGAGCTGGAAGTTTTAAATCACCCTGTGATTATGACTTATAAATATTTTCGGAATAAATAAAAATATCCATTCTTTTTATATCGCTCGAGATAACAAATGTGTATATAAAATAAATTGTGCTTTAAGTTCATCATGCAACATTTTGCTAAGATTGTTTAAATTGAAGCTGACGGTCCTGCAAATGTCAGCGCAACCACAAAAGGGACACTGCATTGTTATTTTTTTTAATAACTTGCGGCACAGGTGTCCTACACAAAGCGACGACATTTCTTAAAGGTCAATTTCTGCCCCAAGTTGAAGCTCATGGGGAGCATAAACCACGCAAATAATGACGTACAGTGACGTTAGAACATTTATTTATTTGACTTTTTAAAAAGGTGGTCCGAAAACCAGAAAAATAAACGTCGAAATCATGAAGCAATTGATATTTTTATTCTTGATTAATATCCAACAATACAAGCATCCGTGTCCAGTGCATGTCCTACTCCCCCAATTGTTACTCTAATACTTTGTATACAATAAGTGCCAAGCGCCTATGGTCACCTCTTGTTAATGTTAGTTTATGCCAGGGACGAAAGATATACCGCAGCGACGAAGTCGAGGTATCTGACCATAGAGTCATAACACGTTCTGTATATCTACTACACTGAAGATAATCAATTTTACAATTGGTTTTTGTTATCTTTTTGCGAAATCCTTCAATACTGAATACATTTTGCTTTTATATAAAATTCAATAATTTTTTTAGGCTAGTGAAAAATATATCTACGTGAATATTTTTTTTATAAAGCTTTCTCATTCTGAGCAGGTGAAACTCGTGTCAAGGGCGCATTGTTGATCGAATTTGTACAAAAAAATTTTAAGTGCGAGGCTATTTTGGAACGCCGCTTTACGTGAACGCCGGCTGATTTATGGTCACGCCGTAATCTAGAGGGTGAGGAGACCTTGCTGACCTGTCCAATGAAGCGAACGACTGATAAAGATTACGCCTGTGAGCAATCGTATTCGCGACAGTGACTGATGCGATCTTCAGTAGTTACTTGATTAAAAGGACTATCACTCCTTGCGACGTTTCAGGCACCTCTCAGGGTCATTAGAACACTATATTTCGTATTATTAACAAAATAAAATATGAACATTTAAGTTAAATATATTACTTATTAGTTTCTAATCGAAAATGAGCTTTCGCTTGGTGTGAACTTGCTCGAGTTAAGCTAAATTCGCTCTCGTTATTAATAGTAAAGTAACTATTATTGTTCAAAATGCCGGAATCTGAGGACGACAGGAAAAACGTGAACCTAATTAAGAGAGTAGTGAAAAGTGTTTTGAATTGAGCCACTTTTTTTTGGACAACCTCACCGCAGAACTACAAGAAAACCTCAATCGCTTTTTCTGTGATCAAATCAAGGTATATGCTGAGAAGGTTGACCAACTGGAGGCCCTACTAATAGAAGCTCGTCAAGAAAGTACTGCTGCTCTGGAGCAGTATTCTCGACTCAATAGTCTTCGTATTTTCGGTATACCCGAAATTAAAAATGAAAAACACCAATTTAGTTATTAGCCAAATCTGCAAAGAAAAATTAGGATTGGATGCCTCTCCCAAAGACATCGATTGCAGCCAGCGTCTCAAGGGCGGAAATCCGCATCATCATCCCTTGTTGGAAAAATTTCCAAGTAGAAATGTAAAAAGCTGGTATACAACAATAAAAAGAAACTGAGGGCCACAAAGGTCGTCGTTAGAGAGGATCTAACGAAGAAGCGAGTTCAGCTTCCATAAGGTGTGATGCAGATAACATTCTGACTAAAGTTGGGAAAAATAGGCGGCATATTAAATGTCTTAGTGAATGAAAATAATAATGTTACTTGTAATTGTAATTCTGTGGGCTCAACTTGATCCTTTTCTTGTAATTTCTCCCGGTTTAAATTAAAATTTATTTACGTTACGTTCCTTGTCACTGCGTACGTTATAAATTCTCTTAAATAGAACAGCAATAGAATTGAATAAGTTTGGTTCAGTATTAAATTAAATAATCTAACTCTCACCATTGGAACCGTATGTAGGCCTTCATTATTTCCCCACAAACTAGTTGTTGATGAACTCGAGCAAAGTGGTTCCCTGTATCTGTCCACTTTGCGATAAATTATTGTTTTTCGGAGATGTTAATATTGATATGCTTAAACCCACAAACATTGATACATGTTATTTGATTGAAATGTTTTAATTATTACAGTTACAGCAGGTAATTACTGACCCCCCTAGAGTTACTGAAAACTCTGTAACTTTGTTACATATAATTTGTGTTTCGGACCCCACTTGTGTTCGTAGATCTGATGTTAGGATCAACGTGTATCTCATCATGAACTTATATATTGTGATCTCTTATTAAGTCTTCCTAAAATGACTCCTATTTTTAAGACGTATAGATGCTTTAACAATTTTGATCAGAATGTTTTTTTACAATGATCTATATGCCATTCTCTTTGAAAGTATTTTTTATATGTCTGATATTAACGATAAGATTGCATTTCTTAATTCCAAATTACTAGAATTATTTAATCAGTATGCTCCTATGCATACAGTTCGAATATCTAAAAAAAGGCGCCTTGGATACCAGTACAATAAAACTAACGATGTCCTTAAGAGACAATGCTAAATCTGTCTGCTAAAACTCGTACTGTCGCTAAATGAGAATATTATAAATATCAGCGTAATTTAAAACACTAGGCTGTAGTTAGAGAGAAATGAGCTTATTTCAGGTTCATTGGCGAAAAATGGAATTCTAAAGTTTTGTGGAACGAACCAAATGTCTTAAATATCACCAAATGTAAACCTACGAGGGGTCGTTATTATATTCCCGGACTAGACAGTTTTCAATTTTAATGTAATTTTTCGTTATATTGTTTTTTAATCACATATGCCTTGGTAACATGTTTGACAATTTACAAAACAATTGCAGTAGTATTAGTTCTAATGTATGTCAGTTTGTGTTGTCACGTATCAAAATGAACAAACTCGAATATCGAGCTGTTATAAAATTCCTAACAAAACAAGGAAAAACTCCAAAAATTGTTCGCGAAGAAATGTTGGCTGTATACGGGGATGATTGTCCTTCCAAGTCGACTATTTATGAATGGTCAAAATTGTTTAAACATGGTCGAGAATCACTGAATGATGATTCCCATCCAGGTCGGCCTGTTGATGTGATCACTTCCGATGTTATTAAAAGAATCAAGTGTTTGGTATTGGAAGATGCAAGATTAAAGAAGCGACAATTAGCAGTTTTATTAGGAGTTTCGGAAACTACGGTTTTCAGAATTCTACACGAATACCTTGGAATGGCAAAGGTGAATGCGAGATGGATTTCACGAATGCTTTCGCCATTCCAAATGCATATCAGGATGAAGACGTGTGAACAATTTTTGGGGCTTCGTGGAGATGACCAGATATAATTATCAATCTACTTGTCACCGGAAATGAAACCTAGGTTCATCATTTTGATCCTGAGTCGAAACAAGAATCGATGCAGTGGCATTTTAAGGGCTCCAGCTCTCCCAAAATATTTAAAGTCACCCCTTCTGCAGGAAAAATAATGGCAACTGTTTTTTGGGATCGTGAAGGAATCTTAATGATTGATTACCTGAATAAAGGTAGTACGGTAACAGGAGAGAATTTTGCAAGCTTAATGCATCGGCTCAAAGATTCTATTAAAGTGAAAAAGTGCGGAAAACTGGCGCAAGGTGTCCTGTTGCTCCACGACAATGCACCACCCCACAAGTCAAGACTTTCATAAGCTGCGGTTGCTGAATGTGGATTCGTAGAAATTGACCATCCGCCTTATAGTCCGGATCTAGCCCCTTGTGACCATTTCTTGTTACCAAATCTCAAAAAAACACTAAGGGGAACAAAATTTAGGGACGATGACGAACTTATAGCGGCTGCTGAAAGGCATTTTGCGGACAAACCAAATCAATATTTTTATAATAGATTAAAGGTGTTATTGAAACGATGCTTTACTTGTATTCAAAAACAAGGAGCCTATATTGAAAAATAAAATTTCTGTTGCTGTTTTAATCTCTTGTTTTCATGCCTAGTCCGGGAATATAAAACGACCCCTTGTACTATACCCAAGTTTTCGCAAAAACCTAACGATATTAACGTTTCTTTCTGTATAACATTTCCCACATGTACAGGATGGCCCAACGATGCGTATTTCTTCTATAAAGCCTAGGGCAAAAAAGTTAAGAAAAAAATCGATAAAGAAATTTATACTAGACCATACGCGGCATATTGTAAAATTATTTTCAATTATACAGAGTGATCAGAAAATTGGTGACTCGTGAAACCAATTTTTCTTAAATGGAACACCCTATATATTTTTAGGTGTTTAGATGCGTCGCAGTGAGCTGATTACAATGGCATAAATATATATAGATTTCATTGAACTATTTTCGTAAAATAATTTTTTGTCTTAAAAAATTCTTCAAAAATTCAGTCAGTTTGGATATGAATTTCTGATTACTGGGATAACACAGATCAACGAAAATTTAACGCGATATTTTTAGGACTTTGGCCTATATGAAAATGTGAACAAAATTAAGATATCTTTCTGCATTATACCGAGCGATCGATCCTTACGAAACATTTGGTATCTCATTTTTTTTAAATGGAACGGCCTACTTTTTATTTCAGAAATATATCATCCATTATTCGAAGCTAAAGATGATTTTTCGGCCAAAATTGGGGTCCTCTTCCAAACGCTTCGAAGCCCATTCAGCGAACAAACGGCGTTGTCTATGGTCATTAACTTTGAGTTCCTGAGTCAGTTGGATCTTATACGGGTGCAGGGCCAAGTTCCGACGCAATATTCTCCAAGTTGAAGTTTGCGAAAGGCAGAGTTTTTGTGTACGGGGAGGAATGGCTGCCTCGGGTTCTCCTGCACACTTACGAACAGCCGCGATATTCTCGGCCGATCTGGCGTTCCTTTGACGTACGGGTGCTGATTATTTATCGAACCGCTCGTCTCGAATTTGGCCACCAAACGTTGGAGAGTCGACCGAAGGGCCACCGTGCCTGCCGTAAAATGGGCGCAACGCGCGCCACGTTTATACATACAAACACTCATTTCGATAATAAAGTTTTATCATTTCGATGTGCTGCTCAATCGTGTAACTTGCCATGGTGATTTGGCATCAGTTACTGAATAATAAACAACAGATATGACAGACGCCGCTAAAACAATATGGCCGCCATAGCCTGTCAACATCGACCCGACCCTATTGGAAAACCCTTTATATTTTTCATTGTCATAGAATGTAATTTTGTTCTTATATTCTTCTAACATTTGTATTTGTTGTTAATTAGGCTTTTAGTTTTAATTTTAATTAATTGTAATTAATTAATTAAGTACTCGAAAATAAAATATTTATTATTATTATTATTATTAAATAACTGATGCAGGATTGAGTTCCAAAAACGATTTTATCACAATCAATATTTACTATCCATAAAATTGAGTTCTTTTGTTTTAAAAAAACAAATTCTGGCTACACCCAGGACATGACGTGATATTATAATAATAAGAGAGCGGATGACCTTAGGTTTCACCTAAACATAACCATCGATTCAAAATGATTTTTATGAATCAAGGTAAATCTATTTTAATTATTGTTTTAAATGTAATCATTTTGAAAAATTAAAATTCGATTCTTATTTGATTCCTGAAAATGAAAAGGGAAAGTACGGTTTGCCCTTGAGGCGGAGAAATTCGCAAACTATTTGTCCGAACGTTCTCTGAATGTCATTCATCCACTATTTACCCTGCGCAAACTCTCCCTTACAAAATAAATTACACTCGCACGGTGAAACCAAAGCAATGAGAGATACAAACCAAAAATAAAGCATTTTCCAAATTTATTGATTTAATACCTATCCATACTTGATTTCGCGCGTACGGAAAATGCTGCTCGAAGAGTTTCCTTAAAGTTGCGTTAATTAAAATTGTTTTTGCTGGCGGAAACAATAAGAGCCCCGCAATTTGAACCGCATTAATTTTGAAAATGACAGAATTCGTTCGCTTTATGTGGAAGGCATTCTTTGTTCGTAATTAATGATTTACGGGTAAGTAACGGCAGGATTCTTCAACGTACATACATACAAGGGATCCTTTCCTATTATAAACGATAACGTAAACTTAGCATACAGGGTGGTTCTTGAATACACCGACGAAGAGAAGATGTTGAAAGAATCACAGAACATGAGAAAATTATAGATCACCAGAATGCATGACTCCCTATACAGGGACAAAGAAAAAATGGTGAAAGAATAGACAACACAGAATTTGGCAAAAATATTTTTCTAGATCTGCATAGAAATATTTTTTATGGCTTATGAAATCTTTAATCATTTGGTCATCCATTATCATGGACAAAGTCCAACAGAATTTAATTTAGAATGAAAATATACACTACTGCACAAAATACTACATACAGTTTGATTCATTTTAATTAAAAATATCTCTAATTAGTTTTAACTGTACTATATAACAGGGTGTTTCGTAACTTCATGAAAATAAATTAAACAATGAAAGTTTGCATGAAAATGAATAGAATGAATCATTTTTTATTGAACAAAGTGTTATTAAATTTTCGAGAAAATAAATAATTTTGTCGAACGTCTCAGGTTTAAGTTTATGATGTTTAGGAAGAATATGAGTGATGTAATTTATTGTTAGTCATCGCCGGCCGGGGCGGGTAGTTTGAAGGTGTACGTTG
The DNA here is from genome assembly GCA_039766575.1 of Serrognathus titanus. Classification (NCBI taxonomy): domain Eukaryota; kingdom Metazoa; phylum Arthropoda; class Insecta; order Coleoptera; family Lucanidae; genus Serrognathus; species Serrognathus titanus. The sequence continues at coordinate 8,466,471 of CM077911.1, forward strand.
AGGTGGTTGCACAGAAATTTACTGAAAAAAATGGCAGAATTTACAAATAGTGAGATTCTTGACATGATTCTAGTGTACGGTGAAAGTGGGCATAACGCATTAGCGGCAAGGCGTTTGTATGTACAGCATTTTCCAAACCGACATTTGCCAACCAATGCCACATTTCTCTCTGTTGTGCAAAGAGCGAGGGATACCGGAACTTTAAGGGCACGTCGCGGAAGAGGTGAAGGACGGCAGCGTCCACAACGCATTCTAAACAGAGAAGAAGAAATACTACAACTTATCAAGGGACATCATTCGTTAAGTGTACGTGATATCTCAAGACAAACGCGTTTATCGTCCTCTGTTGTTTGGCGCATTCTTCGCGAACAACAATTACATCCGTACCATATTCAAAGAGTTCAGGCTTTGCTACCAACCGACTATGCTCTACGCATACGATTTGGTCGTTGGTTACTGCATAAATAACAGGCAAAAGCGAATTTTGTTCACAATGTCCTGTTTATCGACGAAGCTATTTTTACCAGAGATAGGGTGTGCTATTTTTACAACATGCATTTGTGGGCTGAGGAAAACCCTCACGCAATTCGTCGCGGCCATTTTCAACAACGGTTTTCTGTTAACGTGTGAGCAGGTATTCTAAACGGCAATTTAATCCGCTCATTCGTCTTGCCGAACCGTTTAGATGGTCTCCAATACTTAAATTTTCTACGAACTAATCTACCGGAACTTCTCGAGAATGTGAACTTAAATCTTAGAGCAACGATGTGGTTTATCCACGATGGGACTCCACCTCATTTTCGATGAGAAGTACGTGCTCACCTCGACGAAATTTTTCCTGGTAGATGGATTGGAAGAAACGGGCCGATCAGGTGGCATGCATGTTCACCTAATCTAAATCCGGTAGATTATTATCTATGGGGATACGTAAAAGCGTAGGTATACGAAGAAGAAATCAACACGTTCCAAGAATTGAACGATCACATTTCTCTCTGTTCGACAACAAAACATGTTAAAAATGCTTGTGAATCATTACTTCGCCGGGCAGATTTGTGTTCACGAGCGGCCGAGGGAAGAAATTTTGAACTCTTACTGTGACTCAGCCGGCACTGAGCCAGAGATTCTAAACATTTGTTAATGCATTATCAGTTGAGGCTAAGTTTTACTTTGTTTTTATTTCCGTTTTTATTTAGATGCATTTATGCACACATCTCATGTCCAATACGCCATTATTATCATCAGTGGGTCGACGACGTTCTATAAACAATACTTTGCCTCTGACAAAATAAAAAAAGTGCCACAGTTTTAGAGACATCGAATTATGAAGCAGTGAGTACGGCCCTGGCGCGTCTCCGCATGTACGAAACTACGCTTAGCGCCAGAACACAGTAAAATCCTTAACCCTGACCCTGCAGATGTGCGCGGTTATGAATGGGCGAAAATGTTGCTTTACAGGCATATCAATAAAAGTAATTTTACGATGAGAACGCTTCGAATAGGTAGGGTGCAATTACCGTGGGGGTAATTACTCATTAAACCACCGCTATTAGCCGAAATTATTTAGATTTTTTACAAAGAATATTGCCCGATGTTTTGGACGAAAGGTCCTTAGAGCTACGGCGAAACGGTGGTTCCTGCACGACGGTGCACCACCGCACGTTACTCTCCCGGTCCGATCATATCTCAATAACCAATTTCAACGCCGGTGGACGGGTAGGTACGGACCAGTATAGCTCCGATATGAATTTGCTGGATTTCTTTCTGTGGGGGGCTTTAAAGCAGGAAGTCTATTCGGGGCAAATCAACACAGAAGAACAATTATTACAGCGAATTCATGCTGCAGCTCGCGGAGTATCGGAGGATCCAGAATGTCTGGAGTGTGGACGCCTGCTTACGTGCAGGTGGAATACGTTCTTAACACCTGTTATAAATAAATGCCTTGATGAGGAAGCTTCATATTATTTATTCCTTTATTCATCCAATAAATGCTAATTAGTTCGCACAAATATGACATCGTTTATGGTACATATCGTAAATGCTTTTCTAGCAACTTTTATGATTACAGTGGGCCGCTTAAGTATTAAAATGTATTTGATAGTGTAACAGCCTTGTTCATACAATTGGTTCACTTTTTTATGACATCCCAGTTGTACGAGATGACCTTATCCGAAATATCGTTACGTTTTCAGAAGCACAGGCCCGTACTCAGTGCAGAATTTTTTATAAAATTTTCATAAAAATTATATCGTCAGAAATCGTTTTGCAACACTTTTTTTGGACTGTACATGTAACCCTCAGTTACGCCTATCACTATGGCTCATTTAATACGATACACCCTGTATATTTTTTTATATGAATGTATTTTGAAGTTTTGTTGAAATCATCAATGTTCTACCATCCAGAATTCAAACAAAAAGTGATAGATGGCACCTTTGAAACATAAGAGATTTTATTCCGTCCCTTCTTGTCTGCTAAACGAAACGCATTTTTCTCTCGTGAAATTATTCCCGTCCTAAGCACACATTTCTTATCGAATTTAGTATTCTGCAGCGTGAAGTTCGCGCCAGTAAAACCGGCATTTCTATTCTCCTTGCATTTCCACCAGCATTTGTTCGTGACGTGATTTGTGCGTCCCACTGTTCCCAATGTCACTTGATATCGTCTTCGTTCTCACGATGCTTTAATGGGACACACAAGCATGTATATAAATTGTGTCATCGTGTTATACTTCGGATTATGGCTCTGTTTTGCAACGCTCTGCGGAATTACGTTTTAAATTAATCGCCCTCCCTTTTTGTTTGTACGGAAATATACGATGAAGGATATTTATCGAAAAGTATTGTTTTTAGAAAATAACATTACATACATTCAATAAGATGTGGTCCAGGTTAAAAGTAGCAAGCTTTGAATTTTGTGTTTACATTGTTGATTAATAGAAACGTCAAGCAAACAAAAGAAAGTACGAAGGTAATTTGTTATAAATTCAAAAATTAATCAGGTCAGTTTCAAAATAAATAAAGTTAGCAAAATATATTTATTTACAGAATCAGCGGTATCTCGAAAACGGTTGACTTTCGGACTTGCGTTTATTAAGACTTCAATGTTTGTATTGAGGAAATCTACAACTGGGTATAATATACGAACATATTTTTATACACCCTGTATAACAATTAACGAACAGCTCAAAAATAGCGCAATTTTCGACGTTTCTCTATTCGGGGGTGAATCTGTTCACTTTAGATTCGTATAGAGTATTTCAATTAATTTGAGCATAATAACTATTCATTTAATCAGAACTGTTTGAACACCATTGATGGGAATTGATTCGATTATGACTTGGGGTATAGTCTCGTGAAACAGCTGTTGTTCGATATGTAAATGGTCACCGAAGGGGTGTTCCCCTTACGCCATAAACAACTAGCTTTTCTAATAAATCTTTAATGCAACGAGTAGGTATAAACTTCGAAGTAAACGGTAATTGAAGTGCAGAACCAATTTGTATTGATGACATCGTATAATTAAACAGCAACGACATAATTTAATTTGTTTGTTGAGTAATTAATTTAATTTAATCGTGTAAGTACATAATGATCAGTACGTTGTTTCTTTAAGAAGAACGAGGTTAACCCACACATTTAGCAAACGTCACAATAGAAAGAAAATAAAAGTTTAACAATTTCGGTACAGTTCAGTGGCACAAACATCAACCCCCTTAATCATACTTGTTGAATTGACACGGGAATATTCAGCTGTTAACACACCTGGCAGCCCAGGCACGTTCAACAGCTGCGCATAATCAGCATTAGTAATTTAATAACATATTTAATAGGTACACAAACCGAAACCATAGGTTCTCATTTTTTTAGTTGATTTAATGAAACGCATTTCCCTTTGTGTGTAGTTTCAATAGAATATTATCAGTAAATTATAGGATGATTGGATTTGCATTCGTATTTCAAACGGAAGCGTTTGGAATTCTGAATAAATTAAAGTTAATAATACTCTGATGTAATAATTAGTTCCATCTACGCACGACCTGCTAATTAAAAATTTCATGAATTTTTCAGATATAGCATCCGTATGTTTATGTAATAATTAGAGAGCAGCCAGTTATAGGTTTTTGATATCAAAAGTGGGAAGTCTGGCTTGAATAAGTCATTTAGAAGGTGGTTTAGATAAGACCTTAGGTCCTCCGCTTTCTGGTAATAATAAAGAATAAGGATAAGTTAGGAAAATGAACTTGAACTTGAAATAAATTACATTTAGTATTTATATAAAGTAGAAACTGGATTTCTTTTTCAATAGTATTTATCACCTACTTTTACAGTAATGACCGTGTTTTTATTTTTACGTGTTGAAGAAATTGTAGGGGCAAACGCGGTTGATTTATATTCCTGTGCTTTTGGCTCGTGTTAAATCTAGGTCAAAATACTAGGTCGAAATCCGGGGGTATGGTCAGAAAAATATGTAGCATGACTTCGCCCTAATTCAGATTTGCTACAGATTCACGCCTCGTTGGATGCAATCTTTTTTACTTCAGTGCCACCGCTGAGGCGTTAAGACCGGATTTTTCCCCGGAAAATTTTTAATTAAAACTCGATTTTCTTTTTGCAACGAAATTTAAATGTCTTCTGCCGATTGTAATTTCTTTAAACCTTTTTTTTTGTTTTAGAAATGACGATAAAAAGCGTTCTGCCTACATACATTCTCATAGAAAATGATACTAGCCAGAAAAACAAATTGCATTACCAACAATAGCAAAGAAATAGGACGTATAAGGATAAAAAGGGACGTACCAGCACTGAGTGTAATTTTAAATAAATAAAAGTCGAATATTGAAGGGTGGTTCTAGTTTGAACGTATGCACTTTGTTACACATGTTATAAAATACAGAAATGTTTGTGTTTCATTAATTTATTCCGCTCCGCCGTTTAAAATTATTTATGCAACATTTAAGTTCCGTTATTTTCCCAGGAAGTTTGCTCATAATTTATCGCATTTTACGGTTGGTTCATTTAAACCATGGAAATCATTCCCTTCCTTCTATCTTGCAATTTTACGGGCTCTGACTGCATTTCCAGATATTTTCGTTTGAAACGCGCGTCGTGAATGCGAATTCCGGTGAAATAATTCAAAATTCTTTTTTCTGCACGTGGAAAAAATTGCAATTTTATTTTATGTTATGTAGTTACTTTTCAGAAGTTGACTTAACACTTTAAGTATAGAATTAAATAACATGAAGGAAAATGTAACTTGACTCAAGAATACGAGGGGGTATCCAAAAATAACCGGAATTTGTTCATCAAAATTATCCCTTAACTAGAAGAAATAATGATAGTTGAAGGATCCGTCCAAATATCATCCCGTATCTAAACAGTCTGTTGGTAATCGAGGATCCTTCCAAATTGGAAAAAGAATACAAGAAATAAATAACTTTGTATATTTACATCCAGCAATAGAAACAAATTGAAAAAAGAATCAAATATAAAAATGAAAACGTTGATATGAACTAATTTGAACCGAAAGTAATCAACTGATGATATTGAAGACTTACATCTCACTGGAGACAAAAAGAAAAATAAAATAAAATCCAGTAGTCAAATGAAGAAGATAAGAACCTATTGACATAATCAATAATAATATTCCACTTTCCTCGTCTCTCCGGTTATCCTTCTAAGGAGTCTCGATATTTATTAATTGAATCATGTCGTGTTGAACGTAGTTTTCTGGAAATGTTGTTTCTTTCCGAATCCTGCATGAATGCCGTACACCCAACCCATGAAACCATCTTCCTCTTCGTTCAAAATGTTCCCATTTTATATTGGACTCGGCGATTTATTTTCTTGATCTTAAGTACATTGTTCGTCACTTCGACACGTTTCTTCTCCCCTGGATTCTTTCACTTCTTCCTCGACTTTGTTCAATTCTTCTACCTCCATTTCTGCTTCTTGATTCAATTCATGACGTTCTAGTTTAGTTGTGTGCGACTTATCTAGCCAAACTTGATCTACATGTCTTCTCTTCCTTTAGATGTTTTAATGATTAAGTTTCTTGGTCCTGATGGTTGTTTTACTACTCCTCTCTCCCACTTTTTTCCTAATCCGTAGTTGTCTTAAGGAACCGGTGCTCCTAATTCGAAATTCCTTTTGCATGTAAGGAAGTGATCTCATAAGTTATATACGACTTGGGGTGGAACTTTTCTAACAGCATCGTCAGTCTTTTTCTCATAAGAAGTTCTGCAAGAGAGTGTCCCGTTGTTTTGCACGGAGTGAACCGAAGTGCTAAAAGAACAATATTCGTTAAATTTCTTGTTTCAGTGCCTATCGAAAATTATATAATCAATCTGTCGGTCAAGTCTCGGCCATCAAACATATCTGCGAGCAATAGCCTTGGCTTGTCCAATTCCATAGTGTACTTTGTGTAACAGTTTGAACAGGTTAAGCCTGAGATCTTTTGGTACTGTTTCTCTACTTCCCCAAAGAACACAGCCTCGATAAAGCATCCCTCTGGCCTTCACTGTAGTGAAATGTTCATGATTTGAAAGTTCATTTACAGTTCCACGTAGCACTGCCCGTTTGATCCGATTTAGGTCTAAATCATTGTTGCTTTCTTTCTCTAATCTCTTTGCAGTTAACAGGGAATCTCCTGGAGCTTCTTGTAACAGCAAAACATCCCCTGGCTCTGCAATATATTCTTCTCTGCTCTGTAGTGGAAAACAGCTGCTAGCATCAGCGTTTTGATGGAATTTCCTTGGCCTATATTTAAGAGTTTAATTATATCCACTATTCTATATAGTGACCATTTAACTTGGAGACTTCCGCGGCCGTTGTCCACATTTGAACTGGCTTCCGGTTGGAACCGCGTCACGACTGCTTCTACTGACGACGTTTCATTCATTATTTCGTTAATTAAAACAACAGGTCAGTGCGGCCATCAAAATATATGCCTCCCAGACACAAACTGATCCTCCGCCAAAAAGAGTGGTTGATGCCATTGCATTTTCATTGTATGTTGTCCTCTTTCTCTTCATAGCAATCCTCGACCATCACACGTGTACGAACGAAATCTTGATTCGTCGATAAAGAGGCAATGTCTCCAATTTTGAAAATTCCAATGATAATGTTCTATCGCCCAGCGATGCATGTTGATCCGCCGTCAACCATGAGTGTGTAGCAAATTACATGCATGCAACTGACAGTTGACAAGAAATCATTCTTCCAGTAGCTTGCCTGAAAAAGCTGTTAATTCCGAAAGCCGTGAGTGTATAATTTCTTGTTCCAGTCAGGACTATCGAACAGTGACTACGGTACAAGCAATTCTGTTTCACTAACTTGATAACACTTTGGAGCCATATACCTACCTTTTTTGTTAAAGCAATAAAAGAATTGCAAAAAATATTTATCATAAAACATTATTGAGAAACAGCGTACAGTGCAAACCATTTAACAACATTTTATATTGCACATTTTAATACAGTTATAATTATCCACTTCAATTTCAATTGTTGAGGTATGTAGATGGTTTGATGATAATTAAATTGGTTGCAGGCATCAAGAAACAAAGAACTCCGAAGATTACATTCAGCAATAGACCAAATAGGCAGTTCTCGTGGCAGAACATGAGCAGCAGGAATGACAAGTAGATCAGTAGCAGCAGTAGCAGCAGCAGCACTGAGGAAATCCTTTGTAAGAAAAGACGACACTTGACAAGAATTGTAAGCGGAAACCAGGAAGCAGGATAAAGTAAATCAAGCAACAAAAAAAAAGATTAGAACGAAAACAAAAAGTAATAATCTTGATTATCAGAACTAATCAAATTTATGATATCATTTTTCAAAACGTCCTTAACAATATGACGTCCAACAATGAATTGTACTTTTGAAAGACAAGATTATTTTCTTCTTTTTTAAACAATTTAGGATAACATAGATTCTTCTTCTTCTTCTTCTTCATGATTTATCAGTCCTTTGAGGCCCATAATTTCCCCTCATTATTCAAGACATCTTTAAAACTATAACGTTCAGTAACGAATTGAATTTTTGAAAACACGTAATTCTTTTTTTAATTTTTTTATTATTCAGGATAACCGGAATTCTTCTTCTTCTTAGCAATCCTCTGAAGCCCAAAACCTAGCCTAACTTTTATTAGGGGGGGGGGGGTGATTAGCCATGTCCATAACCTCTCAAATATTGCAAGAAGACTGAAGTTCTTTCTTTGTAATTTTTGTCTTCTTTACAATTACTGACTATTCCTTTCCATTCTCTACTTTTTGCTTTCGATTACCAATTTCTAACTTCTTCAAATCTTATCTTACTTTGTCCATCCTTCTTCTTATGGAGCGTCCTTTTCTTCTGTCTTCTTTCCTATCTTCCAACCAATTTAGTTTTTTATTTTTAATTTTGTGGTTTATGAAGAGCCAAGCTTCCTTCATAGAATGGAATTATAGTAAGGCAGTTACATTATAAGAAAACCCATTCTAAAGAGTCCCTTATTGAAAGAAACCTCAAGGAAAAACTCTGAAGACGAGCATTAGACTTTTCTGTTCATTTATTTTTTGCTTCATTATCTTCGCCGTTTTTTTGAATTCTTTGTTGTTATCATGTACCTTGCCTTCTACATGTTAATTCTTAATCCCATTAATTCTATTGGTTTCTGAAAATCAAAATAAGATTCTTCCAAGTCTTCTCGTCATCAGTCTTGTTAAAATATGACAATGTCTATTAATAATTTGACCTTCTATGACCATGGTTCTACTATAATATTTTTTTAAATTTAGATTATTTTACATTAAAAAAATAGTTATATTATATTTCAGTTCCATCTTCTTTTTCGTTAATTTTACAAAACTCTGAATTGCGCGCTAATGTTAACTGATTCTATTTCTATTCATACAGAAGACATCCCTTTGTCTAAAATTATCATTTTTACTGATTAAAACCAGACGTTTTATGCTCGCGAGCTCAGTGGAGCTATACATCTCTGTCGGATAAAACAGAGCTAATGTCACACACAAACTTTATTCATCGGTCAAAAACTTGAGTCTAACAGTTACACATACGTCGTTTCCTCTACAGAATCACATTGTTAATTTTTTTATAATATGAGTTTACACACAATAATGAATTATTCCTAAATCACACTAAACAATTTTAGCAATGTTTAATGTTAACCATTAAAAAATAAAAATGGTTATGATAAAAAAAGTCCAACGAAATGTTAATGTAATTTAAGAAAGAACGAAAGTTTTAAAATCGTGTATGCTGAAGCGAGCTAATTCAGATGATTTTAAATCGAAATATAATGATGAAATTTGAGGGAGTTGTTAAGTTACGAGGAACTAAAGTTATCCTCACAAACTTGCCAAAGGCATAAGATTGTCTCGGCAATAATTCGAGAAGGGAGGAAAGAAAGCAAAAATATTCCGAAAACTTTTTAATTATTTAATTTAAAAAGTCGTTATACGTAATGGATAAGTTTCTGCACCCCTTTCAGTTTTGCTATCCTTATTTAAGATGATACAAAATTTATTTATTATCAGTGTGTAATAAGTTGAACTATACCTCCTCCTGCATAATAGAATTTGCAAATATTCATGCATTTTAATATCAAGTAAAGCAATATACTGTAACAGGGCGCATTTCCTCTAAATTAGATTGTAGCTTTTCTGTAATCCTTTGCAAGGACAATTAAATTAAACTTATCTGTCAGACCACTGGTTTTTTCTTTAACAAAACCAAGTGACTTTTAGTTAGCAGTTGAATTATCTTTCTCGCCTATTTAATTTGTGCAGGGCACGGTGGAGCGTAAAGCACCCTTAGTGTGTAGCACGAGATAGTACGCGGAAGGGACACGCCAGGACACGTGACGCCACTAGTACAATGTGGATCCTCCTACTGATCTGGGGTTGATATATACGCGTCCGCAGCACACTAATGGTCGCATGTTGATTGCGAGTTTTAAAGGAAATCAGATTTATAGCAGATCAGGAGTTTGGGGACGCATAGCTCGTTATTTATCCCGGAAATCCCTTTAATGCGTTAACCGCCTTGGTTTCTCTGTGTTCTAATTTTCCGAAGCAATCTCAAAGAAAACGTTATCCGATTACGTTCTATTTATTTCCTGCTTTGTCTTTTATTAATTATAAGCTTGTTTTTAATAGATTTACAGTAGCTATACTTACATGGAATAACTATGAATTAATGTTTGTTATAATCTGATAAAATCGTAGTATAGAGTTTAAAGATCAATATCTAGGCCCCCACTACTAAAAGGCAAACACTAAATAAACATGTTGCAGTAGAAATTATTATTTCAAGTTTTAGTATTTCAAGCACCTAAGTCTCATCTAAGAAGGGGCCTTGGGATCTTGGAAGTCTTTTTTATATATCACTAACAAAGTATAAATTCTTAAAAAAAAAGAAATACATATATTGACACAAGATAGTGCCCCTTATTGATCGATACTTTTTTTCATTTTCTTCTAGATGTTCCAACTAAGAAAATCAAACCCAAACGCAAAAAATTAAGAAAAATATTTCATCAAACAATTCAAATCTAGTTTCTCATGTTTCGTTTCAGCATGTAAAAAATTAGAACATGAAAGGCTTATAGATACATTTGAATGCCTTCATGAAATGTCAGTACTTTTCTTGCTTTCGATTTATAAATAAACTTTTAGCAATGATTTAGAATACGTATAACACGAATACAAAAAGTTTCCCCATCTAGTTGCTCTCATTCTTTCGCATGTTCACGTATGTTCCTTACTTGATCAGTAAACGCCAGATTGACATTTAACCTTGACATAACGTCAACAAAATCATGACCAACAATTACGATTTATTACGTATTTGAAACTAAACAAAATAACGTTGAACGTGAATTCACAACAGATGTTGAAAATGGCCTTCGTGTTCTTCGAGGCATTTTCTAACTGTTCTGGGACATCCATTAATAACATTTTGCACAATGTGGAGAGAATTTCATCACACTTTTCGATGATTCTTTGGGTAAGTTCCTGTATATCATTAACGGGCGTTTTAAAAAATTTTCAAGTAGGGCCAAACAAAGAAATCCAAAGGAGTTAGATCGCAAGATCGCGCAGGCCATATGTTTGCTATATTTCCGCTAATTATCCGATCTCCAAAAAACCCTTGAAGGAAATTTAAAGTATCTCCAGCAGCATGGGTCGTTGCACCATCCTGCTGGAAATACCCAAATTGCAACTCGTCATCATGCAGTTGATTAATAAATGAATAAAATCTCTTCCTGATATCTAAGTGCTGTTAGTCTACCATTAAAAAAATATTGGATCTATCAATCATCTCCGACTTAAATCTATCTAAACACCAATTTTTTGTGGATGGAGTGGGGCTTCAATGAAAATATGAGGGTTTTCTGTACTCCAGATCCTCAAAATTTGAAAGTTAATGTATCCTTTGTATCCTCTTAAATGGAACCAGGCCTCATCGGAAAAGAAAGTTTCGTCCAACAAACCATCATTGTCAATATTGTTTAAAAACCAACGAGAGTATCTTTGTCTTGGTTCAAAATCTAAGTGGAAACAATTTATGCACGGCAATCAAACGGTAAGGGAACATTTGCAAGTCCTTTCTTAGAATAGTTCTGCAGGTTCCTACAGAAAGATCAATTTGTTGTGACAGGTGACGGATGGAAGTGCGAGGAGCATCAGTTATAATTTGTCTCACATTTTCAACTACCTCATCAGTTCTTACTTTAGGCCTACCTAATACCTGTTTTCTAGCCACACTGTCAGTTTCTTTGAATAGACTTACAGAGTACTGAAGTTGATTAACAAACTTGTGGTACAGAAACACAGTTTCTGGAATTTTTTCCTTAAATTCTGCAATACAATGTGAACACCATTGTAAAATCAAATCAGTAAACAATTTTTTTAGGCCCGGTTTAGGCTCCAGTTATCTTTATGTGACGGTTTATTCCCATAGTAACAATTGTGATCACATTCGTTACTATGGGAATTAATCGCCAGATAAAGTTAATTGAAGATGAAAAAACGGGCCTAAAAGTTATGTTTGTTTACTTGTCTGTTTAGGGTACGGATCAAGTAAGGACCACACGTGAATATGCGAAAAAAGAGAGCAACCCACTAGATGGGAAAACTTTTTGTACACGTGTTATAAGTATATGATGGTATGAAAGTACTATACGCCAATTTGTCACACAAATAAGAAGTCACGAAGCTTAATTTTATACTGCCTATATATACTAAAAAATACTATAGAATAAAAGTCAACGAAACAGAAAAATCATTCATGCAATGTATTTAAATATATAATAGAATAAGTTCTAATTTTTACGCGCAGCCTCAATCAAGATACGTGAGGCAGGGTAAAAGAAAAACACGCAGTGTGTGTGCGATGCCTTGTCCAATTGTACTGCTTGCGACAATAAAATATGTGTAAATTAAACAGTGTTATAAGAGTTTATTTCACCCCCAAGTTTTGAATACTACAATTCAAATAAAATCCACGTGGATCTGGAAGGGAAGTTGTCCAATCAAACACCAAGCTATTAATTTTTATAAACTTACCAATCCTTGTCAAAACTATCATTACAATAAATTTTCACAGAGTTCAAAAGCAGCAAGTTCTAAACCTCAGAAAGAATGTAAACTACTAAAATATCTTAAATAATAAATACATTTATTTACGTTCCCAATGGAAATAGAATCCCGTCAATTTTCAACGCCACGCAATTAGAGGTGGCGGTGGTAAGGGCAGTCAAGTCGTTTACTTGAGTTTTTGATCTCAAACTAAGAGATTTGCTCTAGAATTGAACTAAACGTGCCCATTCATGTGTAGATTACGACTTGTTGGATGATTAAAATTCTTTCATGGCCTCTGATGCCCAAACCGTTCATCCTATGTTCAATTTGATATCACGTTTGGTATTTAATTGACAGTATTATCTTTAAATAGATCGATCTATAACTCCAAAATGTGAAACAGCAAATCAAATGTGAAGTTTGTAAAGTTTTAATGAACGAGTTGTCCGATTCACCCTGTATAATCTTTTTCACTTCCAATATACAATATGCGGCAGGGCTATTGACTACCCGCTTGACACACATATCACTTCGTTTAACAGCTGTTTCTTTTATACGACGTAATTATTAGTAATTTCTAAAATAACTGGAAATGCGTATGAAATAAAGGTAACAAATTCGCAAATAATTGTGTAAATAATTATTAATTAATTAATTTGTTATGAATACAAATTTTGATCAAATCGCGTGTGTGAATGCCGCAGATTACGAGAAAATGTAAATTGCTGGGGTTGTTTGGAGATCTCATAACCTCAGACAGGATAACTAGAACTTAATGTAGATAAAATTACTAAAATAATTATCGCGACAAGATTTACAAGATTACATTTCCAAGGAATCGCTTAAACAAATCGGTTTTCTCCGAATATGTGAAACGATTTATTAGACCTGAGATTTAATGCCTACAGATTTTCTTTCCTTATTAGACTAGACAATAGTTAGTGATTCATGCAAACTTATAGCTGTAAAATCTTTGGCCTACATTTCGCACAGAAACAAGCAATAAAACTTATTATTTACAACTGTTGTAAAGGTCGCTGCGAATGTCCGTGCCGACCATATGATTGAACATGAAATGCAACAATTCGTCAAGTATGTACGGTACTCACGAACTGTTCTAGAACTGCGCGCGAGCCATTCGCTACGAACCAAAGAGTGTCCGTTTTTCGGCGAATATTGCGTGCAAGTATGGATGGTGTTCGCGGCATGTGCGCGAATATACGGTGCGTGCGAACGAATTCTTAACTTGGCAATTTGGATTGTTTTTCGTTTCAGTGATTTATTTTTTTACCTATATTGTGTATTCGCCTCCATTATCCAATGCGGCTTTTCAACCGTCCAATAACGGCAATCTTGCTTATTGACGGTATCATTTAAGCAAAATGTTCCCTAGTCACAGAGACGTTTGATTCTTCATTTCTTTATGTCTTCGACCTTCTTTTATTATTGTATTACCCTATTCTTCGCTTTCGATTTGTTTCTTTTTGTCGAAATTTTTTTTTCTGTATTTCACTATCTTACACTCTTTTGTCTTTTTGTCAGCCTTTTATCATTCGAAATACATACTTTGCATTTCGTTCGTCTTTTTGAAAAATAAAAATAAAATAGCAGATCAATTAAACAGCATAGTTATTAGTCTTTTATTTTTTACGGCCATCTGAAAGACAGTTGACATTCATTTGTTTTTCGTTCAAATGCTATTCTATTTCGATGCTGTTTGTTTCAACTTTCATTTGTCTTTCTTTATCGAATTACTCTTGAGAGTTTCTTTTCATTTATTTATTTTTATTTAGTTTTCTATTCATGTAATACAGTATTTTGTCGTGGTTTACTTCAGTTCTCTTTTGTTGTTTATTTCTTTTATCTCTTTTTATTGTTTATTTCAGTTCTTTTTTGATGCTTCTATGTAATTAATTAATTAAAATCTGCTTCATATTACGTGCCATAATTGTTAGTTGCGAACGTGTTTTGCTTGAAATTAAATAAATTGACGTATATCATAACCTCACTTTTCTTATTGAAGCAAATGTCATAAAGTTTAAAAAAATTTATATTCTGTTTTTTTATATCTGTCGGTATCAAAATGTTAGGGTTTCTGTTGGAACCCTGCTGTTATCACTAAATGTACGACACAAATTATTGAAATTTCCTAACATTTTGATAAAGGTATCAACCTCAGAAACATTTGACATGTATTATAAAAAAATGGACTATATGCTATTTCATGTTAATTAAGTTTGGGGATATTGTATATTCGCCTTCACCATCCAATGTGGTTTTCAACCACCAAATAACGGAAATTTGCTTTTTGACGGTGCCATTTAAGCAATATGTTGTTGCCTAATGAGAAAAGAAAATATTTCTAATGAATGCAGGATTTGCATTACAGAGTTCCATTATCATCTCGGAAAATTGCGCTTGTTGATCAAAATCATCATCGGTCATCTCTTGGAGCAAGTGCACTTTGTAGGGATGAAATTTTTCCTTATGAAAAAGTCTCTAAACTACATTTCTTGACATATTAAGATATGAAGCGAATCCCACAAAAATTGAATGTAGATTTTCCTGCAGCAATAATATGGCATTCAATTGTTTGCCTTCATCTAAAGCCAATGGGAGTCCGGCTTTAGGTTTATCTCGTACATATCCGAAATAGCGAAATTTATTCTCAATTTGACTGACCATTGATTACGATATTGGAGTGAATTTAGATTTCATTTGTGTGAAACTGATTTTGGTACTTTGAAGTTTGATTTCAGAAATGTGAAATAAAGTTGTAAATGGTATAGAGCCGTATCAATTCCTGCTCTTATTGACATTTTCATTTCAAAACATTTTTGCTGGATATATCAGTTATTTATAAACCGATTTTGAAAAAGTTTTAATTATAGTAATCAATATAAGAAATGCTATTAAATGAGGTGTCAGAAGGAGTATTTGCTATTTGAATTTTTAAAGTTGGGGTTGCTTAGGGATGGGGGTTTGAAAATTACAGCATTTTCCTCGACTATCTTATAGATTTTGGGAAACATTGTATACTTTCCTATTCGGTTGCACATTCTAGTGAAATTTTATGTGGAACCAAGTGACTTAGGTATTTGGTAAAGATGAATAAAATGGAGACACGTTTGTTTTCTATGCTATTTATTATGAAAATATATAATACAAAACTTACTATGTAGATATTACATAAATATTGTGGTCAGTTACTGGACTGCAAGTGGAGAGATCTGTAAGCATTGCACTGTCCAAAGTTAGGAGGAGATTCGTAACATTTCGTCAGGAAAACCCCCGGAGCTTTGGCAAGGCAGCTACTTGACGCGTACTATCATCACGCTAGAGCGTATATCATTGAATGTATTAAATATTCTTCTAAGTTCCTCCAACTAGCTCTAGATAAATAATACAATATATGGTATTGCTTTGATTATATTTGTAGTAATATATAAATGTATATCTATTGCTGACTCTATATTGCTATAGTATATAGGCAGGCTTCTAAACTCTATGGCAATGACATTTGCACATTGTAACGATGGCTTTATTGACTTGTGATGTTAAGTTTTGAATAATTTGACCGACTCAAATGCCATTGCCCTCCTTCCTCTTCACTCTAACTTATTCTATTACTTAGTTATTCGTTATCTATATTGCTATGGTTTTCTCATTTGAGGTATGCCTCAACTCAACTACGTTGCTTATTGCTTTTTGAATACCCGGCATCCCAGGGCCGAGCTCGGTTCAGCCGCAGACCTACAATTTTATCGTGTACGCTTCATAGGCCGCCGCTGTAAAAACAAAGAACATAAACGTTAAGTTGGTATTCCCTTGGATGATGCTTAGATTTTCCTCGCACAGCTTCGATTTGCTGAAACTTACATATAATACGGTAAGTGGCTACGATTGTCCCGAGTTGACTAATCCCCGGGAAATTTTGCCAGCAAATATTTAATATAAACTATATGTATATTAAATAAATAACTCCTACTCCTAAACTTGTTTCTCGCTCGCTACTGTGCAATTATAGTTAATCTAAACTACTTCCGTTCTTATAACAAACAAGAGTTCGAGGAGTATTCGTTGTTGTACGTACACAGAGTTGGAACCGCTTTGTCGTTGTCGTGATGTGAATGCTGGATTAAGGCATCTTCATCTCATCACATTCGTTTGAATAGAAGAACTCTTGTTTCAGATATCGATCGATCCGATACAGTGGACCCGGCACTAACACGTTTCGGCTAATGACTAGATGCACACTCGCCTGACTCAGCACTCGGGCCGATTGCACTGGCCCAACTATATATTCTACGTCATGCATAAATCTATAAACCTCTTAGCAATAATATGCAAAAATACTGCCAAAACTATGTTTCGTTGATCTTTATAAATTCTATTACTCTACGCACGTCTAAATATTTGAAATCATTTCAACGTAAACAAATATACATAAGTAATTGACTCTAACTGGGACTAGGACGAGAGTAATGATTTAATACAAAATCGGGACTAGAAATTGTGACTAAATGCGCAACGCCGCTTATATTAATCTCACTTAATTCCACGCTTATTCTAAGTATGTATAATAATACTAAAATATTTGCATATCTTCGTTGTTTGTGAAACTTTGCTTTTGTTCGGAACGAACATTTGGAATGACGCCTTTTAAATAACTTAATTTACTCTAAGGTGCCGATACATCTTAACGTGGCTTCTTATATACATTCCGTGGTGTTCTAAAGGTAGCGTTTCTTAAGACTATGCCCGAGGGGCCCTAACCTAGTGGACGTGTTGCGATGTGTTTTCTCACTGGAAGGGATATTTACAAAGGGTCTTCAGTTCAAGAAGAAATTAACTCATAAGACAATTGACGGAAAGACGCACTTCAAAATGTTTCCAAAACACAACAAGTCGCACATAAAGAAAACAATGGAAAAATGCTCGTTTATAGAATTCAATTATGTCCAAACACACTGTATTTACGTGTACGCTTTCAAACACTATTCTGATTAATCAAAGGCTTTCAATTGAAACAAAAGACACGCGCTTGCGCTTCCAAGGCCTATTAGGACGACATTTACTTTACTTTACGATCACATGGTATGAACTGAAATAATCTTTTTTTAAGTAAACCGCATTTGAATAATCGAATGCATTACATAATTCATTTTTATTTTTTCTGTTCCTGACACTCATCAATCACTTCAAGAAAATGCTGAAATGAATAAAATTACATTAAAAATTGAATAATATCATTTAAGGTATGAATGGCAAATATATAAACCACTACATGAATATAAGAAATGTTTAAGGATGAGGAAGTATCGAATACCTAATAATAAATAGACTCTTGTACTTTCACAGCTAAACCAAAACAACGAGCATATTTCCATCCCTTATTATGCACTGTAAATTTTCTCCTAAGTTTACTTCTTATTATTTGTTAATATCGACGGAATTTTTAAATCACGTCTTTAATATTTTAGAATTTGATTTTCTGAGGACGATGGTGTAACGTTTACATCAACAAATCATAAATTACAAATTTTTGATTTGAATTTACTAAATTAAAAGTTACAGTAAAAATTAAATTAAATGTATAATTATAAAATCGTTGAAGAAAAACACTCAAGGTGAGTCTTGTAACGAATGGGTCTATTGATCTTAGAAACATTAATTTTTTTATTTATTAAATGACCTTCCCATATGTTATATTAATTGTCGTTGTTAAGTTAATCAATTATGATACCTGATAATGTAAATAATATTAAAAATATTTTCCAAATTATTCGATAGAATCTTGGCCAATAAATACAAAAAGTTGCAATATTACGCCAAGAAGTAAAAATTTTTAACGACCTTTTCCGTTAGCATTTTCATTTGAAATCAAATTCCAAAACAATAATTGCGTGATTTAAAATAATAATAATAATAATAATAAAAAGAAAATATTCCATTATGGACTCATAAAATTTATCTATATGTATATAAAATCACTCATTTGGCTAGAAGCAGATTAGAAAAATTTGAAACTAGTTAACCCGCGTAAACTCTTGCTGGCAGAGTTTCGATCATCCTGGAATCTTCATCTGCATTACTCACGTCTTCTTTCAGACACGCCGATTCTAAATGTTTGTTCAGATACGACTTGAGTGCAAACGACTTATGACATCGTGAGCACTCGAAATTCTTGTCAGCGGAGTGTGTTTGCATGTGAGCGCGAAGATTTGATCGATCGGCGAAAGCTTTTCCGCAATGGGCACATCCGTACGGTTTTTCCCCCGTGTGCGATCGCAAGTGACCTTGGAGCAACCAGGGCCTGGAAAATTGTTTCCCGCATACACCACATCTGTGGGCTAATTTATGCGTGAGGACGTGCATGGCTAAGGCAGGCATACTAACATAAGCTTTGCCACATGTGATACACTTTTTTGCCGACTGAGAATCCAAGCTCCTATGCGTCTGCTTGTGACGGGATAAATTACTGGACGTCGCGTATTGTTTTCCGCATTCATTGCAAGCGTATTTTGGTTTTTCAGAAGTGACCTTCTGAATAATATCTTCCGTATTTGGTTTCTTCTTGGATCTACCATCGCTGACGAAAAACGCCTCATAAGTGTACGCAACCGTTTTTGATTTAGTGTTTGTCGCATGATGGTTTTGAGAAGTGACCGTTTCGATCGTAACATCTAGTCTTTCTTGTTGTTGTTGTTGTTGTTGTTGATTGTGCTCAGTCAAAGGAACAATTTGTGGTGGAGGCTGAGGTAAAAACACAGTAGTGGACGTACTCAAGTCCAGTATAGCATGAGCAGCGTGTAAATCTTCTTCAGCAGGTACTCGTGTTTGAGTTTGTACAGGCAATTTATCATCTAAGGAATACGGTCGGTAAATGTCTTTCTTCTTCGGAGGAAGAGATAATGTGGCGCCTGTGCTCGTGAAGCACATGGCTAAAGATTTTCGCCCCCGCTGATGCTGGTGATTATACTCCGGATGTAGTTCTTGAGTTTCAACGACAGTTCTTAAGGTGGCATACGACTGCTCGTGTGGTTGACTTGATATAGGTTGTTCCACACGAGTGACGAAAGTAGGTGTATAGTGTGCGGGAGGAAGTTCTTGTAGATATCCTGAAACAACATTGCTTCATTCTTACCTAAAATTAAATTTCTAAGAAATATTTTACTTGTGACAGTCTCAATTAACACACGTTTGAAGTTATATCTAAAAGATGCGTTGGCATCAAAATATTATACTAAAACCAATTCTCTTTGTGGTTACTAAATGTAATCGATCGATCAAAAAGAATTGACGAAGACATACGAAGCAAAACCGGCTGGAACAAGACTCACTGTTGATAGGGTGAGATCGTCAGAAGAAGAATCTAAGACCCACCCATTAACAGAACAAAGTACATTCCAAGAACTAAACAAACAAATTCGAAGTTAACAAGTAAAGTTAAACAAGCTAAAGAAATTAAAGAAAACCTCAACAGACTAAATGGGGGAAGAACTAATAAACAAAGGTAGGAAAAGAAGTACAAAAGAAGGAATCAGACTAAAGAAAAATTACTTTGGTTTTAAAAAAACACAAAAATAAGAACAAGGGAATTAAAAAAGGGGAATACAAAAAAAGCAATGAGCATTATTGGAGAAGCTAAAAAGAATTCGTCTTTTATTCCATCTACAAGAAATAAAATATACTAACTCACCTTAGTATGTAGAATCGGAAAAGAAGTCGAGGAAAGCTCTGCGTCATTTACTTATATGTGGCAGAAGGAGCTTAAAATCATTGGAGTAACTGAAGAGACTTACTGATGCAAAAAAACCAGGAAGCAAGTACTCACTGGAAGACAGCATGAGGAGATTACGAACCTCTTGGTTACAAGGCCGGAATGAGATCTTGAAATCATGGAGTAAGAGAATGGAAAATAATTGCAAAAGACAAGAGACAATTTTGGAACAAATTTATAATCCTCCGATGTCTTCGAAATTAAACGATGATATTTGATATTTTTCTTAAATGCAATACGTATTTCGATAGTTACTCTATCCTCCTCAATAAAATAAATTAAAACGACCTCCTGAGGGTTGCCAGATTGGGCAAAATTCCGCCATGTGGGCTACTTGGTACTTAAAAATCTTATTTGGCGACTGTCGCCTAATTTGAGCTACTCTGTCTACATAATAAACAATCGACAAAATTTTATCTGTGGTCACCCATGGCTACAAAAGTACACTACCGACCAAAAATTTCAAATCACATCATAGCTTGCATTTATTTGAATTTTTAATTTTTTATTAATTGTGTAGGTACATAGTTATTTTCGAAATTTAAAAATTGATTGGAAACCTTTTATTTTTTACTTTACAATTTTTGATTTTCGCTTTTCATTTCTTTTTTCATAATTTTCCAATTTTTTTTAGCTTTTCATTTGTCTTTGATCTTTCATTTCATTTTTTTCATTCTTATTTTCTCCTATCTATTTTCAACGAAAACAATTACATCAGTGTTAGAAATTTGAAAGTCACTTGTTTTTCACTTGTCTCAAATTTTCTTTTCTTATTTGCTTCCTCTTTGTTGTTTCCGATTTATTTCTTTTTCAATTTCTTTTCGTTTTCCTTTTCTACTCATTATTTACTTTCATTTTTCATTTGTTTTATTTTTGTTTCTATGGAAAAACATGAAATTCCAAAAGAAAGCAAGAAAAACAAAGGACAATCGTAATAAAAAATTTAAACTCAAAAAACGAAAACCAAGAACTTCTCTGACAATTGAGAAGTCCTGTCGAAGTGGAAGAAAAATTAAAATTTCCGAAGAAAGTGGGAAAAACAAATGGCGATCGTAATATTCGCAAAAGAGCGAGAAACACAGAAGATTTTTCATTTTTGATTATTGGAAGAATGTTATCCGCATAGAAAAGAAAGAAAAACAAATGACATTCATAAAATTTACCAAAGAAAAAAGACGGAAAACAAATGACGATCGTGTAATGTTTATGACAACAACTTTCATCGTTCATTTGCTTTAGTTTTTGTTTTAAATTTTGTTTGCCTTTTGTTTTTTATTTCCGATTTCCGTTTTTCTTTTGTTTTTTTTTTATTTATTTCATCCATTCAGTTTTTCATTTGCCTTTGGTCTTCCATTTTAATTTTTTCCCAGCTTTTATCATTTCATTTAATATTTGCTTTTTGTGCTACCTTTCATTTTTTGCTTTTGTTTTTCATTTGTTTTTTTTTTTTCTAAATTTTCCTTTAATTTTAGTTTTTGTTTTGCCTTTGGTCTTTCATTTGATTTTTTTTACTTTAATTTTTCCTATGCTTTTCACTTATCTTTGTGCTTTGGTTTTTGATTTCTTTTCGTGAATTTTGTTTTTTCTTTCGATTTGCTTAGTTACTTCGTTTTCGTTTTTTTGCATTTTACTTTTCAATCTTTTGTTTTTCGCTTTTGTTTTCATTTATTTTGTTTTTCCTAATTTTTGTGTGCCTGACTTAACATACGTAAGAAACTTACTTCTTTTTTTTAAGAATAATTATTTCACATTTATCATTAGAAAAAAATTAAAATAAAAAAATTGGCGCCCTCTGGCGATATTTTGTGAACAAGTTGGCGGTATTGCCTATAAAAAATTCTGGCAAACCATTGCAAGAAGTAAGTAATTCAATGCCGCTATCGTCAACGGAAAAAGTTAAGGACGTAACTTTATCCTTACTTCAGCCAAAAATGAAGTTGACTGAGAGCTATGTTGTTTTCCTCAATTGAAATAGTTACCCAAAAGTTTTAGAAGAAAAGTGACTGAATTTTGTATAAAAAAATATGAACAAAATGTCTTTCAATTAAATACAAAACAATATATGTAGTTCAGGTCCCACCTAGTGCTTAACTTAATTTATTAATTTTATTTAACTGCGATGTGAGTATTTCAAAATATGAACTGATTTGTTAAAAAAAAAAGCAGGAAATGTGCCAAATATCAATCTTTTCAATAGTATTTTTGCGGTAACTAGTTCTCAATAGTTTATATGAAAATACATTCTGAATGAAATGGCTCATCGATTTTCTGTCGGCAGTCCTGAAACTACGCCGTTCAACTTTACTTCGCCAAACTTTATAAGCTTCATTTACAAAAGTAGTAACAACAGTTGAAAAATATGACATCGCCGCCGGAAAAGAGGAGAAAACTATTGAAGCGCGCAATATTTCATTTTTCCATTAGCTAAAAGAAAATTAATAAAAAAAACTCTGCTATTTCGTAATATTTAGTGATTTGTCGTTAAATTCTATAAGACACTTACTTTTATTATGAATAAGACAAATATATTAATTGTGGAGAGAAGTCCCCAGGCTTTATTACGTAAAAAAATTAAAAATTTAAATTGCATTTCCGCTTTCAATAAGTATTGGAGCTAGTTACAGCAGTTTGAAGCAATTTCAAATTCTTGAATTAAAAAAGAACTATTTAAGACTCTTTTCCAAAGGGGAATTTCAGTCTCCAAGTAATGGGTTTTAACAACAAAGGAGTTCAAATTTATTGCAGTTATTTCAACCAAGTAAAAGACGTTAAAGCTTCACACTGTCGATGTACCCCATTCATGTCTTCTAATTCTGTTATAATAAATATTATAAAGCTAATTACTTTATCTTCATAAAATAGGTACGAAATGAATTCGACCAATTCGCAATAAAGCAGCGCAAAAGCGGTCCTTATTGAGATACTTAAGACCTTGGCTTTATTTTAGTGCTTTAATA
This sequence comes from Serrognathus titanus, assembly GCA_039766575.1. Lineage (NCBI taxonomy): Eukaryota > Metazoa > Arthropoda > Insecta > Coleoptera > Lucanidae > Serrognathus > Serrognathus titanus. Next base: position 8,489,796 of record CM077911.1, read on the forward strand.
CATTTGGAAGACAGTATACATGTCAATAGACAATAAAATAGTAAATCTTTAAACTTTATTGGAACCACCCTAAGCCATGTTTGTATTACCCCAGAAATGCAGTAAAATGCATTTCCATTTTTATTATCTAAGTAGGTATACAGCGGTTGCATAACACTACTCTGAAAGTTTTCTGAATTTGTGTTACGCAACACAACACACACTATGTTAAAAATAATCCTCGAGATCCGACCTTCCTGTCTTGGACAGATGGACTAGAAACAAGATTAATTCTGCTAAGAAGGACCTGCAAACAAACAAATACCTCAAACTCAAAAGGCATGATGACCTCAATCAACCTAACTCGAAAGGCCTCGTATGCTGAAAAATAAACTTTAAGAAATTTGCGTTTTACTATTGAGAACTAATCTATATTAGTCATTAACGCAAAGAAATATCAACAAATTTAGAATAAAACAAGGGCTATACTAAACAAACACACGACTTCGAAAAGCAGAAAAGGAATCGATGAGATTAGGGCAAGGCCAAGTGACTGGCCCGAGTTACTCAAAGGAGTTTATCTTCAAAAATCCTGACAATTCTATTATAGTTAACAAGAAAATTTATAAAGTCCGACCAAGAAGTGCAAATAATGCAAAAAAGTAGGCAATGGAAAGTAATTAAAAGGACTGTGCTATTCCAGAGATAAAAATATAATCGATGAGATCGTGACTGACGTGCTTAAAAAATCCAAACAGCCCTATTCGACGTGAAAACACAATTAAAGCAGATGTGAAACTTGCCCGGCTTCATTTCCAAACAAATCTCCATTTTGTAAAAGGTGTTGCCAGTTTGATGTAACACTTAGATGGCGTGCAACAGCAAACTTTAGAGCAAATTCAAGAAAGAAATTTAATTTAATTTTAATTTTCCGAAAGGTAATAGTCCTATTAAATATAAACTTTTAAATAAAAGTGCTTAAGTTTCTCATCGTCTTTTTCTTCTTCTTGTCACGCAGGGCATGAAAAATAAAATATTCACAAAACACATTTCGTATTAGAAATAGATAATCGAAAAACTGTACAGGGTGTGCCAAATTAGACGCTTAATAGGAATCACCTATTTTTAGAAGAGTTAAACAAAAACTAACCTCGCCTCCTGGAGCATGATTTTTAAGACAAAATTAATGGTGAAGATCGCATTTCGATATCTTGGACCGCTTAGGGTGTTTTTCAAAATTCTGCGATTTCTAAAAGCCTTTATAACTTTTTTGTTTATGAAAATGTTTGATTTCTGTAAAAAAGGAGAAATTAACAACACTTTTTTACAAAATGGCCGAAAGTCACAGACTAATCATTTGCACGGTAGTAACACAGAGAGAAAAAAAAATGTATTAGAGAAACTAGGCATCAGAAGTTAATGTAAATAATTACTGTAATTGCACTTAGAATAAAATGAACCGTTTTTAACAACTAAAATATTTAAGAATATGTCTTGCAATTCGGTTTTGATTGCAATGGATTCCTCGAGCATCCTTTGGACAGCAGATAGCAGAAGAATAGCTCGAGAACTCCAGTGCAATCAATTCTCACACAATGTTAGGTCAAAAATTGGCCACAGGATGTCGCAACCTAAACTCCTGATTAAAATATTTAAATGGTACATTACAGTAAACAAATAAAATTTAAAAATAGACTTGACTTTTTAATTTTTACATAATTTTGTGATTCTTTTTTTTTTAATATATATAGTATATGTCAATGTCAAAATTCTAGGGTTCCTGTTGGAACCCCACTAAACGTAGGATAGATTTTTTGAAATTTCCTAACATTCAGGTGAAGATACCAACCTCAGAAACATTTGACAGGTATTATAGAAAAAAGTGCGTTTTAGACAACTCCATTTATGTATGTGCAAGACCTGGTTCAATTTTAAATTAAATTTTGCAATTTCACACAGTAATTTGTATTAAAATTAAATTAGATTGAAAATTGTTTTATGATTTGAAGAAAAATAGTTGAGAATTGCTTTCCAGATACATCAACTGCAACCGAACGAAAACAATATTCCAGTTGATGAAATAATGCTTCGAGTTGAATTTGCATCAGTGTAATCGCTTATGAGTACATGTGAGGCGGTTAGAAGCAAAGGGAGAGGGGGTGTAAGTGACTTTTTCACACAAATCGAGTTATGTGCATAAACTCATTTTTGGAGAATCAGTTTATTTGGTGGCAATGGGATATTAGAAAGTATTTTTATCTCCTTAATTTAATTAATCATTTTTATTTGACTGTGATTTTTAATAGAGCTTTAACTTTGAACCTCTTCCTCTCAAAATTGTCAAGGTTGTACTTCCCCCCTTTGTTTCTGACCGCCTCATATATTCTGTTGGGTTATTGTGTAGAATTAATACTTGTGCCAATATTGCATTCTGTTAGAGTGGGTAAGCACTAACTAAAATCAATTTATGCCAACACTATCGTAATCAAGAACGACTAAATATTTTGCTGCTACAACAAAGGGTGAATACCTTCCTTTAAACGCTGCAGAGAATTTTTCAGATTTTCAGAAGCCGAAATAATACTTTTCAAATCCTCTCCCCCTTCTATACCCAAACGTAGATACTTTTATCTTAACCCTAATGAATATGGACAACTGAAAATGATCGACGATTATATTTTATATCAAAATGTAAATCCATATCCATACGATACAGAATAAAATGATTCATACTGGGTTTCACAAAAGTCAATTAAACTTAATCACTGCTTAAGAATAATCATTCCTATACCTTCAACATAGGAAAGTTTACTTTTAACCAATGATTAAATTTAAGTAACGTTTGTGAAATCCACCATCAGTGTTTTGTATTCCAACTAGAACATTTTGTGAATCAATTAAAACGTCACTGCCATTAAATTGAACATTTTTTTAATATTCAAGGCTCTGAATCATTCTATTTTCGATCGCGTGGTACATAATCTGAATGAAACCTTGAAGACCTTTTTTTGATTTATTCAAATCGCTTCCCTCGCCTAATAGATGACAGATAACAAACATCCTCTCCTTTTTAACAACGTAAAGGTAGTGAAACATTTACAAAATTATTTGTAAACAACACCAACTCTATCCACAATAATTCAAGCAACGAACTGAAACGACCGTTCCCTGAAAAATAAAAACAAATCAAACAAAATAAATCAATTGCAAATACGAGAAAGTAGATGGCCCCCATCCATTGAAATGTTTGTCTGTTTATATACAGTTTTGATTTTTATATGTTGTATGTTTTGAGTTTGTTACTGCCTCAACAAATACGTCATAACACGCTGTTAATCAATCATCTCTTAATAAAACAGCGTCTTCCTCATCACGTTATTTGCGAAGGTTACCCATTCGTATTTTATGATTTTCAATCGATTAGTGGCTTTAAAAGTTTCGTTCCCATCAGTATCACATATTGCAATAGTCAATCGATATTGTGAATAAATTAAAGAATAAAGAGATGATTGTAATAGTAGGCAATAATAGTAGTTGCCAAGATAATAAGCGCTACTAGGTTGAAAATGCAATCAATACAAACTTAATCTCTACAATTACTGCATTTTCCGACTGTAATTTTTATCAGTTATTATTAGCTTAGAGACGTGATTTAGTACGCATAGTGATGTTTGGTCGTAATTGGTACTGTCACAAGTAAATTTATACTCTGTTTAAATCTAAATCAAATTAATTGGATTGTGACAGAAACTCACCGTTATAGAGTACAGTTGTGCCATGCGGTGAAGTGGGTGGTGGGCTTGGGGCTGTGGCACCCGCTGTGGGGCTAGATGGACCCCAACAGGAGCCCGGAGAGTCGCCGACTACGTCTATCTCTTCGTCATCTTCATCCAGAGGTTCTGGACATTCAGACCACTGATAAGCCTTCCATTTCTTGGCCATAAGGCAACGCGGCATATTTTTAGTGCTATCGTATGACACGTCTACGACGACGGCACATCGATGGTCTCCACTTAGTGATATTCATTCGTAGCACTGGGACTCACTGACACAAGCCATCCATCCCACTAGCACGCACGCACATGAAGAACGGAAAAAACAAGTAGCAAGAAGATAGGACAGAAGAAGACAGGCACCGAAAGAACAACTCAACAAACTAAACTAAACAGACCCCCTCGTGGCTCTGAGACCCACTCCTACCCTCGCAGCTTTTATATTCCGTACGAAATGGTGGGGTCGACGAGCTTTAGGGTTGGAAATAATATCTCCCTGCCACTGCATGCGCACCCCCTTCGACCGCGCATCGATTGCAACTTGTGAGGGGTAACTGGGCCTCACCCTGCGCCTCAACACGTGGCCGACCATTAGGACTCGTGCCGAAGAATCATTACACGTATTCATGGGGTTGTGCGCTACCTGGTCGCCGACCACCTGATAGCGCCCGCAGCTGGTCAAGGAAACCGGCTTCCCTGTGTCGGGTTGCAACTTCCGCTTCGACTACATCCTTATGTTCGCGCCTTAATTTATTCACCACCAACCAACAGTTATGCCGCAGCATTCGTGAGCTTTTATAATCGTTATCAATCCATATTTACATAAAACTAGTTCACGAAATCTGCATAGAAATAATTAAACACCACTTGTCTTTTGACCGCAGTGCAACATTTACTGTAGTCATATTAAATTACACTTTAGAGTCCATCGTAAATCTACTAATTGAAGACAACAACTGCCCTGCATAATTAATAACAATATCCAATTTCGTATTTACCTTCATTCCATTACACCATCCAATAAACCAGAAAAAAGGAAAAAGAACAAAAAACGGGGAAACTAGAGGAAAAGTAAAGGAAACAATAGCAACCGAATTAAAAGGACATTTCTCGACAAGAAAGAAATTCCAAGGAAGACGAGTGTACAAAAATTCTACAGCCAAAATGATGTACACACATACGTGTCAGAATCGAGGACAAAGAAAAAGATGGCACAAATACATATGTGAATTTCAAATAGCGTAATAACTTCCTTATAAATCGGAACAAGTTCTTGAGAAACTCATTGTACCCCATAGCCCCATTACATACTGAAGCCCCAAAAATTAGTTCTTTAATAATCATTAATAATTAATTTTTTAATTTCGATCGGATAATTGTTATACGTTTAGGCAATTGTTTAAATAAACAGAACACAACATTTTTTAAGGTTTCTGCCCTATTTTTAAAGCTATATTTAAAAAGCAAATATTTGAAACATTTTGTCCTGTTTTTAAAAGTGTAACATTTTCAAAGACTTTGCCCTGATTTTAAAAATACATTTAAAAATTAGTAGGCCCCTTCAACACACAACACTTTTTCAAAGATTTTGCCCTGTTTTAAGATAGTTTTGAGCGATTTTACTAAAAAATGTATTACTTAGATATAAAACAAAAGCATCTACATGTTGAAATATGCAATAATATATGAAATAATAATAACTATAATACAATTTAGCAAATTTATTATTATAAATAAAGAATTACTCAGTATACAGGCTGACTGGTAAATCGACGTATTCCTTTGAGGATGTATTAGCAGAGCTCATTTGCAATTGATTTCACCATAATATACATCATACAAAATGTAATAGTTTCTGAGATATTTTAATTTTTATATTTTTCTTAGAATTACGCCCCCCACTACCATTTATCTAGAATTACTCAGAGAGTATACAAGTTTTTGTTAATATTTATGTTTTCCTGGTTAGACTAATAATAGTACATACTATGCAACAAACATTAAGTTAAAAACTTTAATAAGTTGAAATACAGTGCCTGAAAAGAAACTTCTCTAAAAAAATCCAACCTACTTGAACATTCATTCTGATTTATTTCCAAAATTTGATAATTCAATCAGCTTGCAAATTATTCTAAAAACCTCTTTCATTTATTGTCTTTCGAGTAAGGTATAAAGTTTTAGTAAAAATTTATATACAACATACAATAATTATTATTAAGTGCTGGGTAGAATATTCATTCTTTTCTATTTAAAAGCTAAGTATTAGTTTTCCATAAGCTTCAATTGAAAATCCCATAAAATGTCCCGTGACTTCACAAATTTGGAAATTAAAGAAAATTGTTCCAGTGTAAGCTCAAAGTTTGAATTTTTCGTTTTTCAACTGAAGCCAATTATTCAAAGCCGAAGAGAATTAATTGGAAGGTGATGGCCACATTAAATGATATTTGTATTAAACAAAAATTCAAACGGGAATTGGAGTCCGTCACCAGAATCCCGATAATGAAGAGGAAATCCTGGAAAGATTCGATGAAGATCCAACAACCAGTACCAGGAAAGTAGCTGCTGATCTAGTTGTATCTCAGTGGGAAGTTTAGTCAGTTCTACACCAAACAGGTCTACATCCTTACCACTATACAAAAATTCGAGGGCTACAGGAGGGCGATCCTGCACGAAGACTTGAATTTTTGCAGATTCATTTTCAATGCGACTATGAATGATGCAGCGTTTTTATCCAGAATTTTATGGACAGACGAATCCAAATTTAGTAGAGAAGGCATCACTAACCTCCATAATTTACATTATTGGGCGGAGAAAATCCAAAATTAATAAGAGAGACTAGTTTTCAAACAAAATTTACTGTGAATGTGTGGTTTGGAGTAATAGGAAATAATTTAATAGGTCCACACTTTTTAGCTGATAACCTTAACGGCGCATCTTAGGAAGACTTTTTGAAAAACAACTTGTTCGAGTTACTAGACGATGTTCCTTTGGCAAATAGACGCAGGGTGATATTTCAACACGACGAACGTCCTGCACATTATCGACACACAATTCAAAATTTATTGGACCAGTGGTTTCCAAATCGGTGGATTGGAAGAGGCGGACCAATACAATGGCCTGCCAGGAGCCCTGACTTAACGTCGTTAGACTTTTATGTGTGGGGACATATTAAAGAAATTGTATACATGACAAAAATAAATGCACGAGAGGAATTAGTTCATAGAATACAAGAAGCAGCAACAATTTTATGGAATAACTTTTCTAACAGAGTTAGTGAAACGGAAGTACGAAAAAGAGCACGTTTTTGCATACGAGACAGAGAGAACCGTTTCGAAAATCTATTAAAAAAATGGACAATCAATTTATTGAATTTTATTTACTAGTCTATTGCCTGTCTAGTAAAGACGAGATTGAAATCCATACCTACGTCTAGTATAAGTTATACTATTAATGAAAGTAAAAGATTTTTACTAAAACTCTGTCCCTCACTCGAAAGGCAATAAATCAAAGAAGTTTTTAGAATAACTTGCAAGCTGAGTGTATCAAATTTTGGAAATAAATCAGAATGAATGTTCAAGTAGGTTGGATTTTTTTAGAGAAGTGTCTTTTCAGCCATTGTATTTCAAACTTATTAGTTTTTAACTTAATGTTTGTTGCGTAGTATGTACTATTATTTAGTCTAACCAGGAAAACATAAATATTAAGAAAAACTTGTATACTCTTTGAGTAATTCTAGATAAATGGTAGTAGGTAGCATAATTCTAAGAAAAACACAAAAATTAAAACATCTCAGAAACTATTACATTTTGTATAATGCATATTATGGTCAATTCAATTGGAAATGAGCTCTCCTAATACGCCCTCAAAGGAATATGTCGACTTACCAGTCACCCTGTATAAATAAAAATAAATAATTACCCAATACCTATATATATTTAAGCAAATACAAAATATTTGGTGGCTTCCTTAACACGATTTTCAATTTAGAATCCAAAGTCAAACTCAAGTTATCGCAAGCAGTTGCATTACTAAACTTATGTGAACCTGATCCGTCTTGGCAGTGGCAAACGTTTCTACGATACATTACTGTCCACTTTGATGGTACAACTGTTTTATTAATTGAAATTACCCGCACATCTCTTGGCATTGAATTTTGGAAACTTTCTGCCACTTCAGAAGTTGAAGTTGTTCTCTATTTATGTAGGCGACATTCCACCAACATTTGAACAATTTGCCTCTACCAATTTTTGCTTCAACGGCTGTGACCGATTTGCAACAAAATTTTTAAAAACTTTCAATATGCATTGACAGCACGCTTGGCCGCCTTGTATGGGACGACTTATTAAGTACCAAACTAGCTGCAATTTGTGGCAAGATGTCGCGATTCAAACTAATCATTATTATTACATCGTATTTGGGAATAGCCTTGGACAGGTCGGTTTGGTCTGTAGTAGAAGTCTTGAGCTACGCTTCTGCTGACGAGGCCCCAAATAGGGCCGAAACAGCTGTACAGAGAGTGCTCAAGGCGTCCACTGCAATCAAAACCGATTTGCAACAAAACTTTTAATATTTAATGTTCAATATTAAATACTTCCTTTCTTGAAATTGTTATAATTTAGATTGTTAAATTATCTGATACATTAATATTCAATGTTAATTATAATTACACTACAAACTTCATATGCATTGATTTGTGATGTATTGTAATATTTCCTTCTTGAAAGCAGCCGATTTTAAGCGCATAACCTGTAATTACCAGTTAAAAATATTTTTAACTAAATGGATTCAGTGCTTTAAATGCAGATATATCATCTCGGAGCTACTACTACTTTTAAAAACAGGACAAAATCTTTGAAATATTTGCTTTAAAAACAGGGCAGAATCCTTAAAAAGTGTTGTGATCTGAAAGGGTCCTACTAGTAGTAAGCATATTTTAAATTAATGGTAGCGTGATAATATGGGATAAACAATTTAAACTTTACAAGAGTTTTTTTCCTAAACTTTCGCTCTCAGTTTGTAATGGTGCTGCAGAAACTTCTTGTACAAGCAAAAAATATCATTGTCCCCACTTTTTACAAATTTTTCGGCAAAAGTAAACAAACCCCAAAAGGAAACTTCTTTTCCACTAACATCATTACGATTAATACTGCCTTTGCATGAACAACCATGGGTTACATAAGCAAAGACACATTAAAGACCAAGTCCTTAAGTTCAATCAGGTTGGAACTATAACAATACATACATAGAAATTTTATTAGAACAAACACGTTTAAAGAAGTTTGAAGACGTGAAGACAATTTTTAGAAAAGAACTTTTCAAAATGAGATCTATTGCTTTCAATTTTTTACACAAATTTCAGTTGAAAACCCCAAAAATTAACAGAAATCAAAAGAAACAAACCTTAAATGGGGAAAAATAAGTAATTGAACAAATTGTATTAACAGGAGAAAAATAACGACTTACAAAATTCTTTTATTGATGAATTTAAGAAAATTAATACCGTGTAGGCTCACCTCTGGGTCGCCTTAATGCTGTTACTCTATTGGGAAGACTCATTATTAAATTATTTACAAAGTTCTGAGGTAGGACTTCCCAAATTGTTTGTAACGCCCTAGACAATTGCTGTAAGGTTTGGGGAGGCTGTTGGAGCTGATTAAATTGCCTGGACATCTCAGCCCAAACATCATCAATGCGATTAATGATGAGCAGGGTGGCCACTCCATTCTCATAATCTCATAATGTTCTATTTAATCATTTCATTTACAATTCTGGCACGGCGAAGACGTGCATTATGATCAATAAAAACAAATCCTTCACCCTATTACAGCGGCAAATGGCACTATTGTAACACTGTCGCGATATCTTATGGCAGTCATTGTTTCATTAATTAAAACCAGCAGGTCAGTTGGCCATCAAAACATAAGTCTACTCAGACAGAAACTGATCCTCCGCCAAAAAAATTGTTGATGTCCTCACTCTCTCTTGGGCATGGATTGTGGCTCATTCTCGACCTCCGCCGTGGGTGTACGTTAGAGACCAAGTTGCTAAGTACCAATTCCGTGCCCGACTTACGACACTTTGCGACACATTGTATCCGGTTAGCGACTTCTTCTTGAGACAAAGCTTCACCGATCTAACGCAGTACTGTTTCTGAACATCCTCGTAGAGACAAGATTTCTATGGTAATTAATAGAATGAAGGACGAAATTAATAAATTCTTCTAAAGGTCATTATTCAATATAATACTGTCTCAAAATGACTCAATTTAATAGAAAGGGTAATCGGAATTTATCAAAAGTCACTGTTTTTATAATACACGCAAATTTGCCATATGGTAACGCTAGGTTTTCCAACACAATATAAACGAAGATTTTTTTTACCTCATTGAAGATATGAAATAAAAATAGTTTATATTTCAAGATATGTAAATTGTTTACAACTGAAAACGGAATATTACATATTAGTGTGAAACTTCAAATTACAATGTATGCATAGTTCAACTAAGCATTTGCTATACATGGTTCGCATGATGAATTTGGAACCTTTTCCTGCACATCTTATTTTCTTATTGTCATTAACAGGTACCGAATGGTGACCAAATTTGTCAAATCTGATGTCGTCGGAAACCCTGGCACCATGATCGGCTAGATGTACTTGTTGAAGGTCGTCCTATTGTTCTTGGTGGATTTGAAATTTCGTCAAATAATTTTGACAATTTCCCTTCTAACTTGCAACTGTGTCAATGTATTACCCGCTTTCTTGCGGAAAATCTTCCAATGATAGTCCATCTCTATGAAAAAATCATATACGAGGGGTCGTTTTTATATTCCCGGACTAGGGATGAAAAGAAGAGATTAGAACACCAACAGAAATTTTATTTTTCAATATAGGACCCTAGTTTTTGAATACAAGTACTACATCGATTCAATAACATCTTTAATCCATTATAAAAATATTCATTTGGTTTGTCCGCAAAATACCTTTCATCAGCCACTATAAGTTCGTCATCGTCCCTAAATTTTATTCCCCTTAATGTTTTTTTGAGATTTGGAAACAAAAAATAGTCACAAGGGGCTAGATCCGGACTATAAGGCGGATGGTCAATTTCTACGAATCCACATTCAGCAACCACAGCTTTTGAAAGTCTTGACTTGTGGGGTGGTGCATTGTCGTGGAGCTATAGGACACCTTGCGCCAATTTTCCGCGCCACTTTAATAGAATCTCTGAGCGGATGCATTAAGCTTGCATAATTGTCTTCTGTTACCGTACTACCTTTATTCAGGTAATCAATCATTAAGATTCCTTCACGATCCCAAAAAACAGTTGCTATCATTTTTCCTGCAGAATGGGTGACTTTAAACTTCTTGGGAAAGTTGGAGCCTTTAAAATGCCACTGCATCGATTCTTGTTTCGACTCAGGATCAAAATGATGAACCCAGGTTTCATCTCCGGTGACAAGTCGATTGATAATTAAATCTGGTTCATCTCCACAAAGCGCCAAAAATTCTTCACACGTCTCCATTCTGATACGCATTTGGAATGACGAAAGCATTTGTGGAACCCATCTCGCACTCACCTTTGTCATTCCAAGGTATTCGTGTAGAATTCTGAAAACACCGTGGTTTCCGAAATTCCTAATAAAGCTGCTAATTGTCGCTTCTTTAATCTTGCATTTCCAGTACCAAACACTTGGTTCTTTTAATAACATCGGAAGTGATCACATCAACAGACCGACCTGGATGGGAATCATCATTCAGTGATTCTCGAACATGTTTAAACAATTTTGACCATTCACAAATAGTCGACTTGGAAGGGCAATCATCCCCGTATACAGCCAACATTTTTTCACGAATAATTTTTGGAGCTTTTCCTTGTTTTGTTAGGAAGTTTATGACTGTCCGATAGTCGAGTTTGTTCATTTTGATACGTGACAACACAAACTGACATATATTAGAACTAATACTACTGCAATTGTTTTGTAAATTGCCAAATATGTTACCAAGGTATATGTGATTAAAAAACAATATAATGAAAAATTACGTTAAAATTCCCATAGTCCGGAAATATCAAAACAACCCCTCGTATGTGAGATTGGTGTGAGTGAAAATTTAGAAACGAGGTAAATTCTTCTAGAGCGTGGAAAATAGGTCAATAAGTAATTCAATACCAGTTAATTCTCTTCCGTCATCGTAACAATCACAAATTGCTAAATAAACATTTAAAAAAATACACAAATCTTACATCCATGGTGAACAACAATCCTTCACACTGTTAGTAAAATCAGTACACTTTTAATGGGAAATATCTGTTGTAATTCAGATTATGTACTACAATTATAAAGAAAATAATATAAAAGGAAATTTCATTTACAAATGAATACAAATGTTTTCCTCGCCATATGGCAATGTTAGTACTTTATGGGTTAACAGAAATGTTATTAAAAATAAGAGTAGTCACTTCGGTACAAGCAGTTCTGTTTTACTAACTTGCTAACGTTTTGGAGCCATATTCCTACTTTTTTTTGTTAAAGCGCTAACAACACAAAGCAATAAATAAGCTTTTCAAAAAATAAAACAGTATTGAGAGACAGTATACCGTGCATACAATTTTGAATGCACATTTCAGTACAATTATAATTATCCACTTCAATTGTTGAGCAGTGTAGTAATAGTGGCGTTATAAGTCCAAGCCCACGATTTCCATAATTGATTAATAAGACTATTATGAGCAACAATTCAAAGTTGAGCTATCTTTAGACGAGCCTCTCAAAAATATAGAACCTCGTAAAAGAAATAACAAATCTCCAAAGCAAGTTGGTCAACAGTTTTTCTTACGTCGTCGCCGTAAAATCGAGCGGAAAAGTTATGAAACTTGTGTTTGACCGAACTTCCAACAGTCCAAACAAAAACTTGGATATTTGCCGTGAACAGACTGTGCATTAAGATACTGAACGAGAAGGTTTAAGAAAATATTTTTCTCCTTTTACGAAACAAAAATAACCGAGAGTGAGGGATTCGCACTTACAAACTGACTTCTCATGCGTAATTTATAAAATTATTCTCGGTCGACTTTATATTTTCCGTCGTAATATTTAAGTGTTTAAAAATGAGACGATCTTTTATCTTTTAGCTAATATATACCGCCTAAATTGGCAAGTAAACGAACGTCTGTACTGCTGCCAAATATTTATTATTTCCTTTCATGTGTGTACAGTATTGTATGTAAATATTTAAATATTCATTTCCATATTGGTTCAAGGCTTTTATAAGTTTAAAAGAAGCGAAAAATATCCAAAAATATAATTGAAAACGATGAGTACTTTGAAAATCATGAAAAGAAGTTCTACAATTGGAAAAAGCTAATGAACGAAGTGCCAAAACTAAAATAAATAAGAAAAGCTCAAAGCTAAAAGAAAATTAAAACTGGACAAATCAAAAGGAAACTCTTTTATGCACTAACGAAAAAAGTAACCCTATTGCATTCATGCTATAAAGTAATGCATATAATATAAAATTTTTAAATTATTTTACTCTTTTCGCAACAGCCATGGAAGAACTTTATTTAGCACACAACACGTGCAAAAAGTTTGCTTGCCAAGAACACAGCTTTTTACGGCTCTGACGACGTAAAATTGTCCAACGAAGCCGAAAACCGAGCTTGGACAATACGATGAGTGCCAAAAACGTTTTTTGCTCCGCTTCAGAACTGAAAAGAGTCTAGTAAAGCTCATTTTGAAATTTGGATTATACAATATAGTTAATTAAACACAAACCAGAATCAATAAGAAGTTATAATACATCATTTGGTGCTTCTATAAAATAGAACCATTTCTGTTTTGATTACGTGAAAAACTCATAGAAATGATTCACAAGGTAACTAATAAAATATAATATGAATGTAGAACGTAAAGGTCGTTGAAAATGAAGGCAAGTTTGAAAGAAAACCTTGGATGAGCCCCAAGGAAATTGAAATGCAATCCCACTAATATCGTCCCTAGTCAGGCGGCATTCGCCATAGATAACCGTTATCTGTAACCTTCCGAGTTGGACCCCACACGCATCAACCTATCGGAGATCAATGATAAGTTTGTTAGTTTCGGTTGATTCAACCCTATTATAATGAGAATTCTTAAAGCGCCATTTACACTTTAATAACACCCAATTTCTATATACGTTAAGTGGCATGATTACATTACTTATAAACACAAGAAGAGCATGTGAAAATAAGCGTTTCAAAAAATCATTCAATTATTATTTACGGTTAGAAGTTCATATTTTTTTTAATTTACTCTTCAAACGCAAATCGTTTTAAATCCTTAATTTTATTATAATTATAACGTAGCGGACTGACATATAATTATCTACATTTAAAGAATGAAACCATAACACGAAACAAAGAAAAAGAATGCTGACTGTAAATCAGCAACAGGATAATCCGCACGTTTACATTGATTTTATCCCTGTTAGGTTAGTCAATATAGAAATGATGGTAACACCTCGTTTAACTTCTGCAAGCTAACGAAAGATGTCTCCCTCATTTAAGAAAAATCCGGGAATATTCCGGGTAGTATTAAAGCTTCTTATAAGCAAAGGTTAATCCATTTGTTACTGAGTTAAACGCAAAAAAAAAATTTATACATTTTACAATTTGATGTTTTATACTGATTACGGTTTTAAGAAGCAAGCAATGATAGAAAATATAAAAAGCGAAATGCATTTATTGCATTCTACATGATAATATGAGTAAAGTACTTTGCAAAAAAAATTTAATTATCGTAATTTTCTTCCGTATCTTATTATAGTTTAATATATTGTTAGTTTGTTATTAATAAAATGTAAAAAGAAAGATCATAATAAATTGCGAATGTATAAATATTAATTAATTCCTCATTGAATAAACTTGTAGCATCACATTCAGCAAACTTGTTAAGTTTATGTGTGCAGTGTTCCCCAAATATACCGGATACCTTCTATAAAATGGTTGAGAAAAATGTTTCAGAGAAATGCTCGGACATGTCGATTTTTATTTTTAAATCATCATTTATCAGTTCCACCAACTACTTCTGCTTAACCTTTTCTTGAATATTGTGTAATCGCCTCCATTATCCAATGCGGATTTTCAACTGCCCAATAACGGCAATTTTGCTTATTGACAGTACCATTTAAGCAAAATATTGCCTTATCAGAAAAGAGAATATTTCTAATGAATGTAGGATTTACATTAGAGAGTACCATCTATCATTGCCTTGAACAATTTCGCTCGCCTATCAAAATTATCATTGAACAGTTCTTGCACCAATTGCACTTTCTAGGGATAAACTTTTTCCTTATGAAGAAGTCTGCAAACTGCATTTTTTGAGGTATTAAGCGACTCCCACGATGGTTGCATTTGGATTTTCCTACACCATTAACGTGGCATCCAATTGTCTGACTTCATTTAAAGCGGCTTTAGGTTGATCTCGTGCATGTTCATGATCGCGAAATTCGTTCTCAATTCGACTTATCGTTGATTGCGATATTGGAGGACGGTTTGGATGAGTTTCATTGAACAAAGTAGGAACTTCTTCATGCATTCGATTTTCCAAACCCAATCATCATTGAAGTTTCGTTTCTTTCGGCTTCAGTAGGTATCATTTTTGTTATCTCACACTCCAATACGAAACGTCAATAAATTTTATTCCACAATTAACTACGTACAACTTGCAATTATTTTTACCACTTATTGCTAGAACCGTATCAACTCGTGCTCAAATATTGACGCCTTCATTTTAATACATTTTTGTCGATTACCTCAGTTACTTATCGACCGTTATTGGACCGTTGAAAATCCGCATTGGATGATGGAGGCGAATGCACAATATCCGTAAAACGTTAAAATTACAAGATTATGTCACCAATCGGTTAGTTCGTAACTTTAGCTTCTAAATTATCTAAGCATTCTTTTAATTTACATGTTATACTTTCAGGCACTCTTCTAATTTGTTTTATTACTAGTTGTGTACCCTCTTTTAATTTTATTTTATATTTATTCACTTTTCCTAATCCAATAAATATTTTTTTGTTTTCATTAAGTTCTTTTTCTTTTCTTCGTTAGAACTTAAACTTACCCCAGTGCTTGAAAATGCTTTAATTCTTTGTACAAGATCAAGTTTAATGCAATCTGATAATCCTAGCATTGGAGAACTAAAAGTATCTAGAACGAGCACAGGTGTCCCCGTTTTTTCGACTGCAACTGTAGAACTCGATGATGAAGCATTAGATTTACTGGAAGATTAAAAGTATTCTTCCAGGACAATTATATTCATAATATTTTTTTTCGTTTAGTTTTTGGGCACCTTTTCATTTTTTATTGTACAACTTATTACTATAATTATTACATCATTAATTAATATTATTTTGCATTAGGTTTAATAATGATTTACTGCTTCTGCATGTATCATTTGTAACTAATTAGATTTCCGCAAATCTTTATTTTCTTTTTAATAAATTACTTACATTTCTGTGATTTTTCATTGCACACGTTAAACCTTACCTCTTTTTCATTAAGAATACGAAATGAAAAAGTTTGACAAAATTCACTACATTTGGCACCATAGTGCGCCGGGCCAGTTCCGGGAAACGCGTTGAACTCGCCTCGCGCCGGCCCTGCAATTACTTCAGTAATAAAAAAAAGTATTAATCTACATCATTTTTGAAAAATTTCAATTTCAAAAATTTGAACTTTACCAGTTTACTTATTTGAACAATTTTTCTTATTTTTATGCAAAGATTTTCGATTTTCTAAACAGCCAGTATATGCATTTAATTAGAACTAAAGTCTCCTACGGTAGTTAAATATAAATTACAAAATTAAATAAAGGTACACTTCTGTAATAAAAAAAAGCCAGATATGAGACACCAACGACATCATAGCTTGTAAAACAATGAATGTTGAAAATTAAAGATGTTGCAATCAACTTTCTTAATTAAAAAAAAATAAAAAAAAAACACTACAATAGTTGCACAATAAGTTCCAAACACAACCGCAAATTTAATTGAAATTTTGCGACGATTTTCTATTAACAATAAAAACAAGTTAAATACTAAGAAAACAACATTTCTCTAGACGTTCGTTGTTTTATTTCTTTTATTCTTAATTTATGACAACAAAAATGCTATACGTATGCATATTAATATATATTGAAAAAGCTATATTTATAAATGAACTGAAATATAATGCGTAGGTAGTGCATCGATCAAATTTTCCTGGAAAGAATGTTCGAGTGTTACCCACTTTACTCAAACGTAATAACTTCAAATTAACTTACAATGTAGAAAGCAAATGAACGGATATTTCATGAATGACAAAGAAGAGAAAATTTGTGTGACTCACGATTTACAAAAAAAGGAAAAAATTAATTGAAACTAAAAATAAATCGACAAATGAACAACAGGATTATCACAAAATTTCATTTTAATATAATACGACGGTATATTTTCTGAAAATTCTTAACATTTGTCACGCTATGTAATTTTAGAGCAACTTTAATGAATCAGCATGTGTAGAAATGAGTTCATCATGACGATTTTTTTAGGAGCCTTAAATCATAAATTGAACCTATAACCGTAAAAATTTAGTTCGTAAATCCAGTTATCCTACATAAACGATTACATCAATGTTCACACTTCTTTTAGAAATCTATTAAAATTTTAATATTGAGTCAGTATTATCAAAAAAACATGCCTTTTGCAATGTTTAACATACACTTCTGGACAAAATTAAGGGACCACCAAATAAACTTTTCCAATTTGCAAGTTATTATTAATAGACCTCTCACATGACATAAATTGACATTTATTAAACACAAATCAAATAGTGTGCCATGAAACAATTAGCAATAGCAAGGCATTCTCTGCTAGGAAACGAAAAGTCAACAAAAAGGCCTAATTGTTGACACCTTTTTAAGTCATTTAATTAATAAAACGTGTTTTTTGTTTCGAAAATTAGTTAATTTGTTTACATTAAGTTAATTAAATATGTCTAGACGACATTGTAGACCAGAAGAAGTATCCCAAATGATTATTCTTCTTCGTGAAGGATATTCACAGAGAAAAATTGCTGGAATTCTAAATACCAACAAATCTCTGATACAGAGGGCCGCAGCACGGTTTAGAAACACTGATAGTTTTAAAAGAAGGCGCGGACAAGGTGCTAAAAGAAAAACAACTCGCAAAGTTGATCGCTTTATCGAACTTCAGAGTTCAAGAAAGCGGTTTGTAACATGTTCTAAATTAAAAAATGATTTTTGATTAGCCACTGGAAAAGAAATTTCTACCAAAACAGTAAGAAGACTAAAAGAAGTCAATTTGTCTGCTAGAAAACCAGCAACCGGTCCAACTCTCATAGCTACGCACAAAAGAAATCGCTTAAACTTTTGTCAAACTCATCAAGGTTGGGACGAGGGGCAGTGGAAATCCGTTTTGTTTTCGGACGAGTCCAGATTCCTTCTAAGCAGGAATGATCGGCGTGCTCTTGTCATACGAAGACCAGGCGAGCGATTTGCACCATGCACCTTTCGAGAATTTGACAAATTCGGTGGGGGGTCTGTTGTGATTAGAGGTGGCATACAATTTAATGATCTTCAGAATTGGTTTTGATACAAAATGGATCGCTAACAACAAGAAGATTTAGAGACGAGATTATTATACCCCATGTTCAACCATTTGCCGAAAATTTCGGCAATGAATTCATTTTTATGCAAGACAAAGTCAAACCTCAAACAGCTAACATTGTCACAGCTACGTTGAGAGATGCAAATATCAAAAGTTTGGAGTGGCCTGCCAAAAGCCCTGACCTCAATCCTATTGAGCATCTCTGGGATCAATTGGGCAACAAAATTAAAAACGCACGGAATGATGAACTCTCTAACATGCTTGTTCAAGAATGGGAACAGATTCATCAAGAAAGTATACGAAACTTAATCTCAATCATGCTAAGAAGATTAGCAGCGCGTATTGTTGCAAGAGAAGGGCATACACGCTATTAATAATTTTAGTTTTGTTAACTTGTTACAAATTAGGATATAAGTTCATGAGAAGACCAATGGTATTTTAAAGATTTAAAGTATTTTAAAGTTTGTTAAGTTTAATAGCACTTAAATCAACTAAACTGTAAGGAAACACTTAGATTTATAAATTTATTCGTTTCATTCAATTTAAATTTATTTTGAATTTTACTGGTGGTCCCTTAATTTTGTCCAGAAGTGTACTATTATGAAGTATTATGTTCTTGTACTATATAGGCTGTCCATTTTTCGAGTGCTACTATGAGGATCTCTCTTATCTTAAGAGGTACGAAGTTGGTTAAATTAAGGCAAAGTTGTGCATTTTCGTGCTGAATAATAATCTGAAAAGAAATTTGAAATATCTTAAATAGTTAAATACACTTTTTTATGGAAAATTCGAATATGGCATCCCCTTTTCAATAATTTTCAAGATGACGGACACCTGGCAACTTTGTTTTTTCTTATGGACGCCATTTTGGATTTTAACATTTTGAGATTTTATTTTTCTCTTTACAACGATGTATCACACATGATGGTCCAATTTCACATTTTTGCCAAAAATCCAATTTTTTATCTTTTGCGAAGAGTTCTTTTGTTGTGAGCAAAAGTTTGACAGTTTGAGTCTATTTCAAGTATTGTCATTTACGTTAGTGTTAATTTAATTGCGAAAATGCCTTTTTCAAGTGAAGAACAAAAAGATATAATACAAATGTACTACACTTCGCCTCGAAATGCCCACATGACTTCGGCAAAATATTTGCAACGTTATCCAGAGCGGCAAACTAGTTTGAGGTATTTTTCTTTGCTGCACAGAAACTTGGGCGAATATAGTTCGTTTAAAAAACGTAGACGAAACTATGGCGATAGGCCTTATGAATATGAGCAGGAAATTTTGCAAGCCGTAAAAGTTTTACATGATTACAAATACTAAAATACGTATTCATCATTTAATTCTTAATTAGGTGCAAGACAATCGATCTGTCTCCTCAAGAGAAGTTGCAGCCCAGCTGAATTTGCCGTCAAGTTGTTTGGAGAACCCTTGAAAAACACAAATATCGGCCTCGGACAATTCATATTTCTCACACGCTTCATCCTGGAGATCATGAACGACGATTAGCTTTTTGCACGTTTGTAAATAATCAAATTCAGGAAAACTCAAATTTCCTGATGATGAATGTAAATTCACCAATGCAGCAATGTTTAATCGCCACAATGAACATTACTGGTCAATTGAGAATCCACATCAATTTCCAAAACGGCGACCACAAATACGTTTTAGCCTTAACGTGTGAGTCGGTTTATTGGGCGATACAATAGTAGGTCCTTACATCTACGAAGAGACTTTAAATGCTGATCGGTACCTCAATTTCCTGAGGACATTTCTAACAGATATTATTGACGACAACGTTCCTCTTCATCGTTTCAACGCCATCTGGTTCCAGCAAGATGGCGCACCGCCCCATAATGCTAGGAGGGTTGGGGAATGCTTGTCGGAAATGTTCCCCAACCATGTTGTTGCTAATAATAGCGACGTACCCTGGCCGGCGCGGTCACCTGACATGTCTCCTTTGAACTATTTTTTGAGGGGGACAATGAAAATAATATTTACGAAACATTGCCAGCCAACCTTGATGAACTTCGTCAAAGAATTGTCACCACTATCAGGCACAAGATTAGAAGAAGGGATGTGTAAGAGCTATAGCAAGTTTTAGGAAGAGAATGGCACTGTGCCTAGAATTAGGAGGTGGGCAATTTGAACATAAGTTGTAATGTTACATTCGCTAATTATTATCTATTCTTATTATGTATTTCGGGGATGCCATATTCGAATTCTCAATAAAAAAGTGTCTGAATAAGGTCTTGGTTAGAAATATCTAGTACGATTGGTTTACAACAAACGTAAATGACAATACCTAAAATAGAATCAAACTGTCAAACTTTTATTCGCAATAAAAGAACGTTTTGTTTTTCCAAAGCACTCTTCGCAAAAAATGAAAAATTGGATTTTTGGCAAAAATGTGATATTGGACCATCATGTGTGATACACCGTTGTTAAGAGAAAAAAAAAACGTAATCTCAAAATGTTAAAATCCAAAATGGCGTCCATAAGAAAAAATGAAGTTGCCAGGTGTTTCTCCGTCATCTTGAAAATTATTGACATATTCGAATTCTCCATAAAAAAGTGTGTGAATAATGTCTTGGTTAGAAAAGTCTAATACGATTAGTTTATCGTGAAAAAATTAAAAACGACAATCAAAAATTTTCGTATTTTGCGATATTTTCAAAACTATTGAAGATATTTCAAATTTCTTTTCAGATTATTATTCAGCACGAAAATGTGCAACTTTGCCCTAACTTAACCAACTTCGTATCTCTTAAGATAAGCGAGATCCCCATAGTGGCACTCGAAAAACGGACAGCCTGTATATTTAATGCTTTCTTTTTATTTTATTGCACTTAAATGTTGGGTATTCTTCACAGTATGGAATAAACGATTGTTATGTTATGCTATCGAAACAAGAACAAAATTCAACGTAAACAAAAACTTCATTAAAATTAGTGATGTATTAAGCCTTCAAAACCGAATTGAATAATGTTTTATGAGTAGGGGGGTTGCTATTCAAAATGATTTATTTGTGATGTACGCCTTCATGCACAAACGCTTGTAAGTTTTCTCACCTAACGTGTGCACAAATAACACTTCCTATCACCACACGAGCTGGGGATAATATCGACCAGGAATCTAAGCCTTATCATTTACACATATCGGTTTAACTTCCTCTTGTACCGCCCTTTGTTCTACCTTAACACTGTTTTAGACATCCTGTTATTACAAGCACATGTTAACCAACATTAAATTAAAATTCAGACAAAAAATTGCTGAATTGCTGTGGAATTGGTGAGAGGGTGCCACGAGGTTTTGAGAGAATACAAAAATAGTACAAAATATTGAAAATAAATATTTGTTATTAGTTGAATTACCAAATAAGATTTTCCTGAATTTTGTAATAAAAAAAATGCGTATGTGAATTTGCTGATGGATTTAATTTACTGACCATTGTGACGCATCTAGGTGAAAATAAAACATGTGCATTCAAAATATACATGAGAGATAAGTAATGAGCTTTATATTAACTGCTGCTGATATCGTACGTAATCTCATCGTTGTGCTACAATAAGCTAGCAAGTTATTGCATATTGGATTAGTTTTAATTGGGTGTCACTACATATCATCTGCAGCTCCGTGTTACAGAAACATATGTTTGCACACATCTAATGCATCCATGAAGCCGCATAACTGCTTTTCAGGTCGCTTAAAGTGTACACAATCATCCAAGCTAATGGAGAGAATATTATCGTTATTTACAATCTCGCCGCATAAACCTATTTTAATAAAAGTTCAAGTTGAAGTTCTTTATTAAAAGAAAATTCAAGTAACAATCGGAAAAGTAAGTTTAAATTGAAACAAAAAAACTTCCAAAACACATAGATATTTCATTCTAAAGTTCAGAACATAAAAGGAGAATTGTAGAAATGCGACTTTCTACCCCTATCTTCACAGACCTCCAGAATCATCTCTAAATTATGTAAGTTGCTTGGATTATCTTATATTACATAAACGTGAATAGGAATTTTGTTAATGTCAGTAAAGAACTGTTTGTGGGTGCTCAACAATGGAATGAAAATATCGTCGGAATTTCAAGTTTCAAAAGCATTACGTCAGGGCTGCATTGCAACCCCCACACTGTCTAAGATCAACATTGCAGACACTTTAAGAAATTAAACAAACAAGGTCGGAGCATGGATGAATTCCTACTGGAAAATCAATATCATCAAGATTACAGTTTGCTGAAGAACAGGTTATTACAATTACATAGGAAAATCTATAGATGAAATCAAACCACACAACACAGTCAAGGAATTTGAGACAACTCTTTCGAAATTTGATGATTGTAAGTATATTCGACATAAATGACACGATTACACGAGATAAAAGGGCTATAAAACAAATAGATGTAGTTTAGAAGACATGCACAATAAAGGTAATCATACAAGATTATAGCTGCGTTAAGTGGAGAGTTAACTCACACAGAAATGTGAAGCCGACGACCAAATCAGCAATCGGCAAGTTGTTGATCGTTCGCTTAACACAGTCAGTCAGTCACTGATTGGGATTAAATCTAACCCGATTTTGCGCAAACTGACCATTTATCTTTAAATATACCCTGCGAGTCTTTCTATGAACTCTGCCTTTGGCTATCTGAGAAGGTCAAAACCATAATCAGTTTAAAACACGTCATGTAGGAAAAAATAAAATAAAGAACGCAAATAGAAAAAAAGGTATAGTAATTTCTTTTCAGCAACAAGATGACCAGCCAAAATTAGTGTAAAAGCGTAAGTCTAAAAGAAGTGGCAAAAGATGAAACCAACTTAAAAACAATATATCCGAAAGTCAATGAACTTCAAGAACCTGAAGAAGAAAGATGTACTGACACAAAAAGTACATAATAATTTTATTACTTATGTCTTAACAGGATAATTGATGATCATTCCTTCGCATAAATTTTGGAAAGTTTACAAACTCCAATTCAAACACAAGAAAAAACATTTCAATTTGAATTTCTAATTTTAAAAAGTAAAAGGGTACACAGTTATTAAAACCTACAAACTAAAAACAAACAAATTTCTTATGAGAGGTGCGTGTAAACTGTTTAGCCTGAATTTTCACACTTTTACAATAACTAATCACAATCCCAAGTTGCTCAAGTATTGATTGGTTACCGCCGAAGGGTGAAAACGCTGATGCTCGCGTAAAACACGGACGATGGGGTACTGGCCTAAATATTCCGCGCGCACTCCACTCGTTTGTTTATTTCATCTTTCTGATGTACTACGTTTTACTTTAAAGCACAATGTAATGAATGGTGTCTTCATAAAAACACACGACTTCAATTCAGTAAACATTGAAAATTGGAAAAGAATATCAGAAACAGAACGAAAATACACTGCTCAACAATTGAAGAGGATAATAACAATGATTATTTTTTTGCTTAAATTTTAATAAAGAAATGCATATCCATGTTCATTGATGGATACTACGATACAATTAAAGAAATCCAAAGAAAAAAATAAATAATAGAAAAAAATGTATAAATGGGAGAAAAGTAACAACTTACAACATCGTTTTATTGATTAGTTAAAGATTAAATTAAATTGACTGTGTAGGCCCACCCCTGGTTCGCCTTAATGTTGCTACTCTATTGGGAAGACTCATTTTATCAAATTATTGATAAAGTCCTGAGGTATGACCTCCCAAATTGTTTGTAACGCTCTAAACAATTGCTGTAAAGTTTGGGCAGGCTGCTGAAACTGGTTCTATTGTCTGGGCATCTCGGCCCAAACATGGTCAATGCAATTCGTATCTGGTGAGCAAGGTTACCACTCCATTCTCGTAATCCCATGATGTTCGATCCGATCATTTACAATTTTGCACAGTGAGGACCTGCATCATCATCAATAAAAACAAATCCTTCTCCTATTGCAGCAGAAAATAGCACTATTATCGGCTCTATAACACTGTCACCATACCTTATGGCAACCTTTGTTTCATTAATTAAAACCAGCAGGTCAGTGCGGCCACCAAAACATAAGTCTTCTCAGACAGAAACTGATCCTCCGCCAAAAAGAATGGTTAATTTTCATTGAATGTTGTCCTCTTTCTCTCCACACCAATGTCCGACTATCACACGTGTGCAAACGAAATCTTCATTCGTCGGTAAAAAGGCGATATCTCCAATTTTGAAAATTCCAATGATAAAATTCTATCGCCCAGCAATATCTGCATGCACGTTGATCCACCGTCAACCATGGGTGTGTCTTCTTGCGTGCAAATTACGTGCATACAACTGACAGTTGGACAAGAAATCACTCTTCCAGTTGCTTGCCTGAAGAATCTGTTAATTATTGAAGCCGTGAATATTCGATTTCTTGTTGCAGTCAGGACTATTAAACGGTCTTGGGCATAGGTTTTGGCTCGTTCTCGACCTCCGCCATGGATGGACGTTGGAGACCAAGTTGCTAAGTACCGATTCCATGCTCGACTTACGACACTTTGCGACACATTCAGCCGGTTAGCGACTTCTTCTTGAGACAAGGCTTCTAACACACTACTCGCTCGAGTTGCACTGTTTCCGAGCATCGTCGTAGAGACATGATTTCTATGGTAATTAATAGAATGAAGGACGAAATTAATAAATTCCTCCCCAGACACAAACTGATCCTCCGCCAAAGAAAGTGGTTGATACTATGAAATTTTCATCGTATCGTTGTCTTCTTTTTCTCCATACCGTGGATGTGTATCCCGTCTTCTTGCATGCAACCTTCTTCTGACAGTTTGACAAGAAATCACTCTTCCAGTAGCTTGCCTGAAGAAGCCGTGAATGATTTTTTATATAGTCAGGACTATCAAATGGTCTTGGACATGGATTGTGGCTGTTTCTCCTCCATGTGTGTACGCTGGAGACCCAGTTGCTAAGTAACAATTCCATACTCGACTTACGAGTTACGACTTACTGTTTCGCTAACTTGCTAAGACTTTTGAGTCATATTCCTGCTTTTTTTGTTAAAGCGATAACGACACAAGGCAATAAAAAAACTTGCAAAAAGTTTTCACTATAAAACAGTATTCAGAGACAGTATACAGTGCAAACCATTTAATAACTCTTCTGGTGGTGGTACTAGAGGTACTTCCTAATTTGTTTTAAATCTTAATATAGCTACCGGTTTCAATATTATATCTTCATCATCATCAAAAAATTGCTAAAATTAAAATCAATCATCATTGGAAAGAAGAAGTTGTTGAAGACCTAAAGTATCGCCAAGAATGGAAGTACATCTGAAGCTTAATTGGCACGAACAGTAATGTACCAGTTGAAAAACTAGCTCGTTCCTTCAGAGTACAGAAGGTAAGATTAAACTTACACGTACCACTTTGTTGTGATTTTTTCTGTGGTTATTATGTGGTTAGTTGACTCCGTGAATCATCATAGAGTGGTTACTTAAAGTTAGTATCGACCAAAAGGATCCACTTAATAACTACAAAAAATCTTGTAAGTTCAGCTTAAAAAGAAAAAAGAAAGAAGAAGGTTACAATAAAGTTCCTGAGTGTAGGCAGAGTAACCTCACAGTGCAATGGCATCTACAGCAAAATTCCAGTTGAAAGATCGCCTCATTCCTCCAAAAGATAGCTTGGAATAAAAAAAAGAAAAAAAAGATATTTTATTTAAAACAAAATTCCAACGTAGATAAGAAAAAATAGGTTGCAATCTGCGAAGAAATCATTTCAGGGTCTTTTAAATTATGATAATTTCAACAAATCAGTCATTTTTTTCGACTACCACATTCGAAAGTATGATTTTATCGTACCCATTCAAAGAGAGAAAGCGATATTTTACCTACCTAGATAGGTAAAATATTTTACCTGACTGTGACGAAGCCTACTTACACCTATTCTCAAGTGACATTAATCAGTTGTCATTAATATTATTATTAATCTGTAAGTGATCATCCATTAATTGTTTTATATTTGATTATCTAATTAGTAAGAAATACATTTTACTATTTTACAAATATAGCTATAAATCTGCATGTTTTGAACACTTTGGTAAGTGGTAGTCGAAAAAATATTGTTTGCACAAGAGCAGCAAAGTGTCTTTGCAAACTAATTCGACAAAGTGTCACTTTGCTACCTTGGTATATAAATAACTATTAAATATTTTTGGACTAACAAAGCTATTGGCTTAGATTAATCTTAACAGCGTATAACGAAAGTATTTCTTTTTATAACCTGAGCGATGAATCTTTTGTTATTGCTTTCTTCTACTTCTCTTCCTTTACAAGTTATTTTGTAAAAGTTTCTATTTCTCTTCTTCCTTTATGAACTGTTTTGTCAAAACAATAAACGACCAATTCTAGCTGTGAAACGAGAATCTTCTTCTTTTTTCTTCCATTTTTTTTCTTCTATCACAGATTGTTTTATTTAAAAAATATGACAAGACAAAACAACTAAAGAAGCAAATATTTCAGAGAGAATTTCAACCGTACAAAATATGCAGACATTTTAACGTCATTACTTAGGGGCTAGTTAAGAAAAGATTAGTGCTGTCAACCATCAGTAAAAGCAATTAAAATTCACTTCATCAAAAACGAAAACTTAATTTCCATTTTTTGCCAGGATTCTGCCATATCGCGTATGTACTTTAAAGGGGGATTATTTATGTGAGTTCTGTTGTAGGAGGCAGCTTTAGTAATGCAATTATTAGCAGAATGGAGATTACGGTTGCACAACAAGGTGTGCATCTATAGCAGGGTGCATCAGACAGGAATGAGAGAAAAGGAATCGATGGGGTCGGTAACAGGTGTCGGTTGGGATCGATCTGACCACGCGGAGGGGACGCAGGCGCATGGAGTTTCCACCCCGCCCTTGCTTGGCGTCGAGACGCAAGTACTTGCAGCAAGGGAGTGGTGCGTTTATTTTACTTGTGTAGGGGTTAGTGTATGCTGTGAGATTAGTGCAGTATGGTGGCATTTTTAAAGGACCTCATCGAGTGCACCAGTTGTCAGTTCAAGAAGCAATAGTATCGACAGGAAAATGCCAAAAATCAACAACTCGAAATAACATTGCAATTGTAGTACCAATATAAACAAACCGTCCAAAAAAATTTCCATTTCACATTTGACTATAGTTTATATACTGTTTTGTAAAATCGATCATCAAAATTGCAATGCAATAATTGTTAACTTACGAAATACACCTGCGAGTGATCAAAACTAATGCAAACTGTCCTGTTTGGTTACCTGTTGGATAACACGACTCATGTCTCTGCTACTTGTTGCACAGACCCACCTTCACCGGCATCATTCAGACTACAGCACCACTTGTTCCTTCTACGCAACAACCACCTGCGACTGCATTCCGTTCTAAAATTCCTCATCAATATAACAAGCCAAGCTTATGAACGCCGCTCCAATCGATAATTTAAGAAAATACAGCAACCATGCCTCGTTGTTACATGGTGAAAAAGCAAAGCAGCAAGCATCAGGTTCTAACAAAAGACTGTTGGGAGAAATCCACTTCAGCTACAGCACCGGAGAGTCCTGCTGAAGCATGTGTAGCTCCTTCCTGCTATACTCCACTGACAAATCGTACCAGTAAGTACACTGGTCACAAATGTTAGCTTTTAAAAACTATAATAATTGCAACTCTCTTGTAAATCCAACCAACCAAAGGCAAGAATAGAATTAGTAAAAGAAAAAATCTGCTTTTCTCAAGTTTAATTGGCATCAGAATTTGCAGTTTAAACCAAACACAATGATGATAGATAACGAGTAGAAAATATTTATTTAGTGCAAAAAGTGCAAAAAGTATTTCATTTTGGCATGCGACGTGAAACTGTCCAGCGAAGAACGAAGGACGAGTAAACAACACGTCAAGTGCCAGGAACACTTTTTGCTAGTGTCACAAATTTCTCTCTACTCTCAAAGCCAAAAGTGTAAAATATTAAAGTTATATATGCATGTTAAACGTAAACTTGGCAATGAAAACATACATTATTTCACTTTTTCGTACTAGTACGAAAAAGATTGTACTTTCAGAATGGTAGTAGAAAAGAAATAATTTTCCCCACATTTTTCAATGAACACCCAGTTTAAGGTTTAAATAATTAATAAGAAACCGAAACTGTATGAAAAAACGGATCGTTTATATAACAAAAAGGAGCACTTATTAAATGTTTCATCGGTAAAATGTAATTGAATCAACTATTGATGAAACAGCACCGGTTTTCTTTCCGTATCATTCAAAGAACGTAACCCTGCATTTGGGAAATGTATCCATGGAAGCTAATCCATTTTTTGTCGGCCTTATAAGCTTTTCAACTTCGCCGCTTCTGTAACTCCCAATTCCCCGTGCATGAGAAATTTATGTCTAGTTTCTACGTGCGCGGATGTAAAAATTCAATCTTAAAAAAAAAAGGGCAAAAGGGTAATGTACTGGAAGTTTGCTCGTATTATTAATGCCTGTCGAATATAATTTGTCATTGAAATTCATCAAACATTACTATGGGGTTATAATTGTAATGTAATACTAATGTTGGATTCCAATTGTAAAAAGAATCTCAAATACGACAGAATTTCAAAAATTGAAGAAATTAAAATTGGAATTACTAATTTTCTTCTTAAAATCTTCACATTTATGGAGATTTAGAATTATATTTCGCAGATACAAAGAAGATATATCCATTATTCACTCTCATTCATGAATATAACATCCCTTCTTAATTTTGAAATGTACAAATTTTAACATCGTTATTATTTAGTTAAAACACAAATTATTCAAATTAACATTTGAAAAACTTTTGGGAAAAAAATCTGCCCCACGTCTTTTACAAATAAATTTAGGCCCAGTTTTACAAAAGTAGAATAAGAACAGCTTCTAGAAACATTTGAAATCTCGACGTTTCGCTGTATGTTGATAATTTTTGGAATATAAATTCTCAATACAGAATTATTCACGTAAACTGTTCATTAAAAGTGTCCAAAGCAATTTACATAGAAATTAGAAATGTATAAAGCACTTCTGTGCAATAATAAACATAATAATTATTTTATAGTTTATGTATCTCAAAAATAATATTTCTCTGGACTTGTAAGGCAAGGTACAGTTTTTAGAACACGTTGAAGGATTCCATTTGACTCTGTCCCGTATTTTATTCTGACAAATTTATATTTATACGTCCGCTTTAACTGTAATATTTCAGTGTGATTAATTTCATTGCACAGAAGTGTACTTCGAAAAGAACTGGTCAAATAAAACACGAAGGGAGATTCAATAATTATTACCTACCAAAGCTATGCGGGGCCGGCCACAAGGGGGGGTGCACCGGGTGCAAAGCACGCGGGCCCCAGGTCACACAAGTTCGTAACTAGACAACCTAGGACTTGCAAAATTCTATCTAACACCCCATCTCTTCTCAAAAACATACAAATTTGTCAAAATCCAAATTATACATTCCAGAGAAACACCTAATTATACATGCATAGGATATTTAAAAAGTTATAGATATTAATATAAAAACAAAAGCATTAATAAACATAGGTCCAAAAATCAACCGATTCTGTCAAAAAAAAATTGCTTGTTAACTCTTTAGTAACCTATCAGTATAAACTACGGATGGCGACGGGTACCCGTTTATTTAAATGGAATCGGTTCTTCTTTATAAATACTCCTTACCCGATAAGTACCCGGGTGCCCGATAATTATCCGATATTCGGTAAGTGTCCGCCAACGGAGTGTTCTTTTTTAAATTTAAATTAGGTATCATAAAATGTTTGGAACATAATTCTTGTTTTTTTTATTGACTGTGAAAAATTGTTTGCAGTATTAGTTACTTCGAATACTTTTATGACAGATTTTCGTTGCTTATCCAGATATACAGGCAGTTATTGGGTACATATCGGGTACCCGGGTACTTATCGGATAACAAAATTATCGAGTATTGGTATCGCTAGTTTAAACTAATATCATGTGTTTACTTGAAAAGTTCATTAAGTTAACTTAAACTACGTCTGGCGACGGGTTCCAGTTTATTTAAATGAAATCGGTTCCTCTTTATAAATACCTGTTGCCCGACAAATACCAGGGTACCCGATACTCGGTCCGACAACCGAGTGATCTATTTTAATTTAAATTAAATATCGCAAAATAAATGTTTAGAACGTTATTCTTGTTTTTTTTATTGACTGTGAAGAATAGTTTATTTGCAGTATCAGTTACTTCGGATATATATTGGGTACATATCGGTACCCGGGTATCAATAATGGGTATCCGGGTAACAAAATTATCGGATATCGGTATCCCTAGTTTAAACTAATACCAAATGTTCACTTGAAAATGTTCACTCAAGTTAGCTTATGAATTTTTCATAACTTTGAATTACATCGATGCGAAATGCCACTTTACGTTATATCACGTTAGATTAAATGCAAAACACTGTAACTATTGGACTACTATCATCCTTAAACGTCAATTGGTTCAAGAAGTCATCACTTTTACGATCTTTATCCTTTCATTAAGAAATCAAAACCAACTTGATGAATTTTCCAATTAAGCAGTCATTAGTAGTGTTAAAAAATCTTAATTAAAATAAAATTACAGTGTTCTAAAGACCTCCTTCCATTCTACGCATGCTCATCACCATAAAATGAAACCAATTGAATTTTAAACCATAGCTCACGTTATTATTACCAAAACTCAACGCCCACTACGCGTTTCATTGCAAAAATTAAAAAAAATCTCGCAAACGGTAGATTTCCGGACCTATATTCATTAAGACTTTTGTGCTTGTATTGATGTAATCTATAACTGGATAAAATTTCCAAACATGTTTTTTCTATTTGAAGTTGAAGCGGTGTGATAAGCTTCATTATTCAATTGTGACAGTGTTAAATGAATAGGAAATATAAGGCCTTTATAAGACAGTAGTAGGGGAGAGGGGGTCATAATCGGACAGTTATCAATAAAATTATATAAAAATTCAAACTAATAAAAGATTTTGGTAAACACTACCTTATCCGGTTATGCCCTTAAAATAGGAGTAAAATCGGATAAGTCTTAGGGCAACACCGGACAAAACTTTAAGAGCCCATTTCATACATACCAGACATTGCATCCATCCATCACCTTATCTTGTTTCTTGCTTTTTTATTTTCGCCATCCCATTTCCTTTTTATTGTTTTTCCACTTTTTTTATTTAACTTTGCCCGTTAAGTTCCTTTTTACTGTTTGACATTTATTTGCTTTTGCAGGACTTATTCTAGTTCATTTTTATAAGGTGATTCAGTTCGAATCGTCGTTTTGTCTCGCTTCCGGCGACGTTGTTCTACTGATCTTTTGACTTGTGGCAGCGGAAACAAGTCTTTGGACGATTTTGAAAATGCAGAAAGACGAGGCTCAGGAGAACCATCATTATTATTTTGCTCGTTTCCAAGAGCCGTCTTAGGTACTGGTTTAATTGAACCAGAAGGCCCAGGTCGAGGCGTAACAAGCCTTACCGGTTCCTCCTCCAATTTCTCTATATCTGCGACATTAATTTCACAATTTGCATCATAATCTTACCCGCGACAAACTGAGCCTCTCCAAAAATATTTGAATCAGTTGGATAGATTCCCGTCTTTCTAAAACCCGACGAGGCCGTCTGTACTGTCGCTGCTCTCCCAAATAATTTACAAATTTGGTATTCGGTCATTACACGGCCTGGATTATTGCGTAACCAGGTTTTGTGTTCCTGGCTATAATAAGCACTTAATGGTGCCATGAAGCTTACGTCGAGTGGTTGGAGGCGGTGATTGCGGGGGAAAACACAGCATGATTATGCCATTGGAACAGGCGTAGTTGATGACTGTTATATTCTTGGTATGCGTAGAATAACCATCGAGCAACAGTAAAACGTGATCGTCACTGGATGATTTCACATGCGATTCAAAGTGTTTCGTCCACTGCAGAAATATGTCACTCTGCGTCCATCCAAATAAGTATTACAGTTCTCAAAGGAGCTCCATCCAATAACTCTGTCTTCATTCGGATACATGGAAAATCTAGAAGAGGTGAGACATATTGCCCAAATGCTGAGAAACACAATTCTGCTGTCACCGTCTGTCCCTTTTCTGCTGACGTTAATATCTAGGGCCCCTTTGAGCTATAATTTTTTATTGACTTTTCGGAACTATAGTTATAGCTGTTTCATCTACATTGTAAAGACGATGAGGTTCTATATTATTTGTAAAAAAAATCGGTACAGCTGTTGTGTTAAACCCCATTGCTCGTGCTGTAGAGTTTGGCTCAGGAATTCTTAAACTTAGGTCCTGATGCTGTTTAAAAAAGCCTTTTAGCCAATCTAAACCGGCAATATTATTCTTAAAATTATGCTTTATTTTATTTTTTTCAGCTAACTGATACGCTAAAACTCTTAAATCTCTTGTGGTGAAGCAAATAGTCAAAGTTTTCTTAAAATTTCCCATACCTAAAAAAGGAAACTTTATTTCTAAAAATTACCTCTCACCTTTTACCAGTCCTTCTTGTTAGTTAAAAAAAAAACATAAAAAGTCACTTAATTTTCTTTTACACTATCGCTATTCATCTATAACATTCACATTTAAATTCTTACCTTTTAAAGCTGCACTTTCTAATGTACATTTCCACTTTAAAAATTTTTAAGTCTATCCTTCCATATAGATTTTAGTACACCATAATTTTGTGCTGCTTTTCTAAAGCCCATTCCAACTCTAATGCCTTTTGCATTTGTTCCGCATCCCACTCTTGACTTGCTGTTTTCCTCTTATAAGTTCCTTTTTCAAAAGTTATAATGTTATACTAAATTTATCCGATGTCCGGTTGTGCCTCGGTATCCAATTCTGCCCCCCTCTCCCCCACATCAAAACTAGTGCTGGAAACCTAAGTCGTTTCTTTTTATATCTATTACCAGACCACAGTAGAATAAAATATCAATAAAAATGTCGTGGTTACAGATCCTGTCTCAGAAATATTTTTGATAATATAGTCATCCGGCTTTCACGGCCGTCGTTGATGGCTGCTCTTCGGTTCTCGGGTTCTCTGTCGTTTAGAAAGTTTGTAGAACTTGACGTTTCGATCATCTTGTCGTGATCTTCAGAAATGAAGATTACGACAAGATGATCGAAACGTCAAGTTCTACAAACCTTCTATACTTCGGAAGTGAAGTGAAGAAGATCACGACAAGATGATCGAAACGTCAAATCCTACAAACTTTCTGCACGGCAGAGAACCGGAGAACCGAAGAGAAGCTATTTTTGATAACATATTTCTTCTGTTTTACACTATCCTACAACTTTTCCTAGCATAATTTCCTATGATAATGCAAAACAGGCTTAAAATCGTTGAATGATAAACTGAAATATCATTAACGTCTTGCATTTTAATACATTGGAAATTCTTGTTCTTTTTTTAATATCTAATTAACCGGTTTTCGGTTAACCAACAGGGATAATCTAAATATCGATTTTTGGATATTCAAATATTCAGTTTTCTGAATATTCGAATAATCAACTTTGGAAATGCGAATAATCGGTTTTAGTTATTATTTGGATAACCGGTTATATCCAGAACTGGTTTTTACACAAACCAATTATCCAGTTTCAATTTTTCCGGTTTTTTCCAGCACTAATAAAAACATTTATTCAAATATATTCAAATTTGTATGGTGTGAATTTATGAACGTAATCATTGTTTAGTACTAGAATTACTATGAAGTAAAATTATGTTAATTGATTGTAAAACTAACAGATGGAAACAATACATACAACCATTCAGAAACATCAAGTTACTTGCCGATTAATTTTAACGGGCAGATGAAAAAACCGCTCCTTAATGTATAAGAACTTCTAACGACGTACTACATTACACTAGAATAAGATATTAAATTGTATTTAACTAAATAATTAAACATGTAGGACAAAAGTAAATTTTAAAAATATATTCAGAAATACCCCTGGAATGTAATGTGAGGCAATATGTTCGTACTTTATACGGTTTTAAAGCAGACGCTCATAAAATAAAATGACATTCTGAATACTAAACTTTTTCATGTGATTAGAAATATTAAAAAAGAAGACAAGAAAAGACCTAAAATCTCTGATATCCAATATAAGAGCGATCGATCGGATTTGTAACGCCTCCCGAGAGTATACTTGCAACTTTAGGAGTTGGTATTAGGATCCAGGATATAATAGTTGGTATTAGGATCCAGGATATAATATGGCTATTCAGGAGCGCAACAAGAAACTAAATTGAACGGAAATTTCGCAGCGCCTTTAATCGAGCAGGGCAAATGCCAACGGTTCACCGAGATGCGCCAATTCCCTCCACATCCGCCGCCTTGTTTAGCCTCTTTTGTAAGGAGGCTCTCGCTAAAGCAGTTCCGAATCTTTCATTCGATTTATTTTTAGTTCGATTTTAGGAACACTTATCGTTAAAAAAATACGTTTGTTAATTTACGATTTAATATCAATAATCAGACGCTTTGAGGAATTATTCAAAATTAGCTTTAATGTCCAACTCAGAGGTCTGTCTATCCTAAATAGTTTTTCTTTTTGATCACCCGGTATTACTATTATATTAGAAATGATAGTATCTTGTATTGCTTTGCAATAATAATTTTGAATGATTATTTTTTAATTAAACTTACGAGCTTGAATAAATTTTAATTAATTCAATAAATATTCAAACGAATTTTCGTTCGAATGAATAATAATTTTTGAATCAATTTCTCTTTGAATAAATTTCACATCAAATGCAAATAAAACTTTGAAATTAACAAATCCGTACCACGTACCAAAATAACAACTTAGAATCAGTGTTGACTAAGAAGTAAATTACAAATAGTTTGTTCCACCAAGGTCAAGATTTTTGGATACGGTTTTTCCATTTCTAAGGCCCAATTTTACAATCGTCGGATAAACTGAGAATAACGCTGTTCTTGTAATAACGTGACGTAGGTTCTACGTTTGCAAAACTGAGCCTTAATAAACTGACTAATAGCTATTTGGTGAAACAATTCAGAAAATCAAACGGCCATTCTGAAAAATCAAGTTATTCACCGAATAACTTCAATGGGCAGATGGAAAGACCGAGCCTAAAAGAACTAATCTTTCCAGGTTACTTGGAAAATTGTATTGCGGATGATGACTTAAATAGAGCTCTATCTCCAACACGAACAGAAAACGAATTGGGGAATGATGGTGGAATCCCAATATACAGAAATCGTAGCGCGGAAGAAACGGAAGCTGCCCACGATTTGTTGTCATTGTCGCAGAGTTTGCCTCCACTTCCGGCGCCTAGTGTCGTGACGATACATCAACAAGTTCCAAATGGAGAATCCCCACCGTCACCCCCATACACTTACAGGCCGTTGTCGCCAGAGCCATCATCAAACTACAGAAGCGCATCTCCTCTTCCGGTGTCCATTCCTTGCTACCAACCACCTATAGTATACGTAGTCCAAGTACCTGCAGCTCCGACGCCGCCAACATCCGAATGTTCCTCCGACGCCGAAAACCAGCAAATCTACACGAACGACAGAACACATCAAAACGTATCTATTCAAACACAACCCGATGACAACGAAGACATCCTCATATTACCTCTCTCACCC
Organism: Serrognathus titanus; assembly: GCA_039766575.1. Lineage (NCBI taxonomy): Eukaryota > Metazoa > Arthropoda > Insecta > Coleoptera > Lucanidae > Serrognathus > Serrognathus titanus. Next base: position 8,525,835 of record CM077911.1, read on the forward strand.
GAACCGGATTCTGTGCAACACTCGAGGCCCATCTCCACACCAACCGTCATAGTCAATTCGAGGCACGCTGCAATCCCCGTGAGAGAACAGAGCGTAATCACTTCGACAAACGTAGCAATACCTGATCGCCGCATGCGTAAAAATAATAGGACCAATAAATGTTTAAAAAATAATAATAACGAGGAGAACGCGGAGACCAATTCTGAAGACGTGGCTGCGTCCAGTCCAAAGAAAAACAAAACGGTAAACCATTTTGTTTTACTTTTATTATAGCGAGTGAACACAATTTCATTGTTCCACTATGAGAAGTATTTTAATGCAATTTTTTTGTAAAAAAAAAAGGTGAATCTTCCTTACATTAGTTATACTCATAGTTTGTTGCAGGAGAGGAATTTCATGCAATTCCCAATGAAACAATGAAATAATGTCCACCCAACTTAATAATGAATGATTTTAGAATGAATGATTCTTTTGTGTAGAAATTTTACGCAGTTGTTGAAGATGAAACCAGCAGCAACAACACACCAACGGAAGGAGCAGCGGAAGCTGATACTTCCGCCAAGGCCAGCCGTTATGTCTGCAATGAATGCGGGAAACAATACGCCACCTCAAGCAATCTTTCTCGCCATCGACAGACACACCGAAGTCTCGATTCACTTTCGGCGAAGAAGTGCATGACTTGTGGAAAGGCATACGTGAGTATGCCAGCTTTGGCGATGCACGTTCTTACTCACAAACTCGCGCATAGCTGTGGAGTATGTGGTAAGCAATTTTCACGCCCTTGGCTCCTTCAGGGACATTTACGTTCGCACACGGGCGAAAAACCGTACGGTTGTGCACACTGCGGAAAAGCGTTCGCCGACCGTTCCAATTTGCGCGCTCACATGCAGACGCATTCCGCAGACAAAAATTTCAGATGCCAAAACTGTAAAAAGACGTTCGCTCTCAAATCATACCTTAACAAGCATCAGGAATCTGCTTGTCAGACGTGGGAGTACGATAAGTTCAAGAAAGACTTGGACGATCCCGAAGAGAAAGATGACGTAATTATTGACATTAACTGAAGAGTTATCATAATTATTCACTAGGAGACTAAGAAAGTGCTCAATTTTAAGAAAAAAACTATTTTTTGTTATCTCGGCCACGCCTATGGAACTTTCCACAAAAGCGATTGTATTTATTTTCAATTAACGAAAACATTCACTTAAATGGACGTTTTAAACAGAATAAGACTCTTTATAGCAATCAAAATTTTGCATATAATGACGGAGTTTTATGTACAAAGAAAATTTACCAAAATTAAAATGTTCCAATTCCAAATCATGAAGGTTGCACGTGTAATGGCCAAGTACTTACCCGTGTAGTTTAAAGAGAGTGCTACAAAAATGAAAGCAACATCACGTTTATTTGAAGACTAAATTAGTTTTTATATTCTACCCCAGACTCGTTTTAGACCACCCTATTTCTCTTAGAAAATCTGGGTCAATTTCTACAAGAATATTTGGAACAAGAAATTTTTCAGTTAGAGATTTTGCTTCCAAATAGAACACGTTCTATTTTTTCAGACAATTTTTTATACTCTTATAATTTACTGCGCAAATTAATTTTTTTAAGAAATGGAATTAAATCTTGTGCAAAAAAAATGAGCTAGACTAAAATGGCCTTTGGGCAGGTAAGCACAATTATTTATATCTGTGCTTTTCCTAAACGAGTTCAGTCAACATAATATTAAATAAATTTTAAACATTGAAAAAATTATGTATTATTTAAAAAATAATAATAAAAATTTTATTTACAAAGTTAATTTTGCCATAACAAATAATTTCTATGACTTGGCTATAAATTATAAATTTCCTTCCGAATGTAACAATACAAGTAATATTTCGAGTTACCGTTCAATGTTTCGCTGTCCATATTGCCAAACATCTTCAGGCGCTCAGTTTGAATGGGCGAAAGAAATATAGACAAAATCACGAAAGATGAGCTCTGAGTCAATAATCACCGACGTTACAACCGACAAATAGTTCAGTGTCATTTCCTTTTCAATGGTGAATAAAAAAATGATAGAGTTGTGCTTTATATGTCTTCTAAATTCAAAGAACCACTCATTCAGTATTGCCAACTCCCTAAATTCAGAGGTAATTTTTTATGAAACGGTATTTTTAGGAGGAAAATTTCCTTAAGGTTACTTTTAGGGGGAAGATAGAAATTGAAATTAAAAATTAATATGATCCTGTGCTTGATACAAACAGAAAAAAAATTGTAACACTTGCAACTTTGTAATTGTTTTGAAACACGCTGTTGGTTGCCTGTCTTTTGAGTTTTACCTCAGTATTTGACAGCAGGTGATGTAACCAGCTGGCTAACAAAAATTTATTTACATTTTTTGTAGAATCTTTTTGTGTATTTTATAGCTTTTTTTGTATACATTCATTTCTCTTTTTATCCTTAAACCATTTCTTAGTTTTGAATTTGATTTCTAAAGTAGGCTTTGGAAAAGAAAATTAGGAGTATTTAGGGAGCTTTCAATTAACGCGTAGGAAGGAAGTTCATCGAGGAGATGGCAACATTGCACTCATTGCGAAATGAAACGTAACATATGTATAAACTGCAATGTTATGCAGCAATTGTTCGATATTATCCACTTTCGAATTTTTTGCACTTTATACGTGTTTTATAAAATACAAAAAATACCAAAGTGGAAAGTATTAAAGATGATGTTCTTAAATTAATGTTAAATTAGTGGTAATTGATGTTGCATGAATCCAGCATAAGATATCATAAACATTTACATTCAGAAATTGCTACCTTTCATTGCAACGACTCAGAAATAGCTTTAATTTGTAAAAAACGGCGAACAAATGTAATTTTTGCGTGCAATGTTCATTCCAATGCATTATGTCCGTGTAAAGTCTGCTTTATGAAAGCAAGTGAGGAACTCATTTCAATTTCCGCTCTAGTGCTTGATTTGACTTGCCTAGTCACGACCAGTGTAGCCTACCTGTGAAATTAAAGAATCCCTTACGTTGTGATAATTATTTATTGAAAAAACAATAAATATAATATAAAACAAAATTAATTTCTTTTATAATTCAATATACAAAGTGGTCAAGAATTATGTTTGAGTTGGCAGTACTGAATTTTATTTTTAAATGTTGAAATTCCAGTTGTTAATGACTTGACACTGACAGCCGTCACTTTATAAGCATCATTTGACATTTCAAATTCGAATTAAAACGTTAATTTTTATTAACATAACCTATAACCTGTTATACTTTGGTCTAGATACTTTAAAATTTAAAAGTTATTTAGTGAAAATTATATGAAATAATTAAAAAAATTGAAAGCCCCACTTTATTAACAAATGAAATGATGTGTATTTGATTAATCAAAAAATTCTATAAGTCTATCTAATTTTTATTTGAAAAAATATAGTTGGTAAAATTACGGTAACAATAAACATAAATTACCGGTATTTAAGAACTCTCAGGAAATCCCTACAAAGGGTTAAATCCCCCAAGTTGGCAACTCTGTTCGTTATTTGATAATTCTCATGACATAACCTATGTGTTTATGCTTGTGTGATCTTATTTTGTATTTAATGTTAATGATTATTTCATTGAAAAGAAAAAGTGAATTTGCTACAGTTACAGACTTTTTTTGGTCATGTCAGTTGAAGGTTAAACTTTACGAACAAGATAAATGCTAGGTACACATAGATAGGTTATGTAAAATGTCAGTTTCACGTTTTAAATTTTCAAACGTCAAAAACCGGAAACATCGTGAACAAAAGCATACAAACACCAATTTGACTTCGCGGTGTTCACTATCACCAAACGCATATAAATTTATGACGCAGGGCTCATCTCTTAGTATTACGATACTATCAAATTATTTATTTAAATCCTCTTCAATTCATAAAAGTATACATGCACGTCATCTACTTCAAATAAATCAAGTATTGTTAACTTGATATTTGTTTTGATGACGTATTTTCGATACATAAAATTCACACAAATGTCAATCAGCTCGTTTATGCTAATTAAAAAGAGAGATTTTCTAAAAGTATGAAATGCTGGTGGATTCCCTGGTGGCCATTTTAATTGTGTCTTAGTATGCACCGTATGCACACACATAACCTACAAATGACAGACACTCAATCGGTAACTAAAGTGCACTTCCGCTTTCCTTAAATTTCGCATCGTTGTTTTCGTACCATCTCTGTCAGACTTATTGCTTTGAATAGGTATAAAAATGCAGCGTTCTGTTTTATCTAATACATTTTGGCACAGATAATAGATTTGTCCAGATAGCCGATGAGAATAGAACGACTGGACGCTCTAAAAAAGTTTGTTGAATACTCAATAATGCTTGCACAAATTCGAAAACTGGATGTTTGTCACAAACTATTTGCTAATTTCTAAACTCGATTAGCTCATATACCGCGAGATGTCTCCAAACTAATACCAAGTTTGTCTCCAAATTGGGGCGTCAAATTTAAAGTATTTGATGAGCTATCTGTCTAGTTCTACTATCTGTGATTTGGGTACGATTTCTCAGTCACAGTTTAACTTTAAACTTGAGTTTATTTCCATAGGGACAATTATTTTTATAATTATTACTATGGGAATAAACAAGAGATTGAAGTTAAACTGCAACTGAGAAACCAGGCCTTAGAAAATAAACAGCGTGAATCTAAACTTTAATAATTGAGGAAAATCACGAAGTGGCTGACACCTAACGGAAGTTTTGTGAAGGACTCTATAATAATGAAGAAATTGGAATGACATTTGGTTAACCTATGAAAAACATTAAATTGAATAGTTTGTGTGTGATGCTTCCACACACACAATATTCTTATTTATATACGTACTGTTTGAGTAATATGTTTATGCCTATCCAAAGACTTCGTCCAACTTAATAATAATATTAAATGGAAGCGAAACTTTAATGACAGCTCTTTGTTTTCCTTATTAAAAGCGCCATCTATTGATTGGTTTTTTACATTAGTTCTACTATCAGTACATCATCGATGTTAGTGTTCTCTTTGTTTCTCCACAAAAATGTTTTCTTATTTCTTTTTATTTTAATATTCATTTGTTTATCTTTTTTTAACATTAAAAAAAATTCTTTTGTTTCTTAATCGATTTTTTTATGCAAACATTAACGTTTTACTACTAAACTTAACGTGTGATGTGTCCTAGCGTCCAAACAAGAACTGCTTTCACTGTTTCTCTTACTTATGACTGTTTAAATTACAATAAAGAACATTTTCTTCGTATTAAAAAAAAAAAACGTTAGTTTTCATTTGTGAAACTTAACGAATAAATGAATTAAATTTTAAGTACGTAAAACTCCGTCGTGCAAAGAACATTTTGTTATCAATAAAAGAAAAAAACATAGTGCAAAGTCGAAAAGATTATAGTTAAAAAGTAGGGCAATAATAAGCAATATTGTAACATATAACTTTTAAATTGTTAACCTGCAGAATTTATTAAAGCAACGAAAATTAGAGAAGTAGATGTCAATTCGTCAAACATACATATTCTGTACAAATAAATTTCCGGCTGATTTCGTGCTTTATTTGTTTTCAATGGTTGTCAATTTATTTCATTCATGGTGGCCAATATTGTACAACGAATTGATTATTGCTTTGGTTTTGTAAGGTGTGCACAACTTTTGTTAACAATCTTTAAATACCGCAACGGATGTTTAGGCGAATCGTAAAGCTGTGGAGGTGTTTAAAGATTGGAAATTTTTGTCTGATTATATTCTTTATGAATTCTAAAAGCATGGGCGAAATTTGAACCAGTTAAAAATAACAGCATGCATACTCTATAATATTAAAAAAGCAAGAAGGGAATGTTTTAGTGTATAATTTGGAATCGTTTCGACATTTGATTTGTTTCCATTTTGCCAAGATGTAGAAAAATTGAAAGAAAAATTTATTTTTTTAATGTGAAGCCTTACAATGACTTTGATTTCCGCGCCAGGCATTAATAAAAAAAAACTAGTTTCTGAGTTTAAGTGTAAAATATTGATGAAATTGTGAGTGGAATATGTTGGAGACTGTCGAGTAGAATCTAGAGTTCAAAGAAATGCAATTATTAGAATTTAGTTTGAACGAATGGGTGATAAAATGTTATTTTAAATCAAAGCAATATTGCATGTACTAATATATAAATACATATGTTTTTAATATATTTATTATATACCTAATTATAGTGAAAACCAGTGATAAATTTGGCGCGACGATTACCGCGAATTTTGAAATTAGTCGCAGCCTTATTGAAAATACACCAAATATATTTATACCTATTAATGAAGTAGTTATTCACTTGTGGTAGTTGTTCACAACTGTTACAGTTTCATCCATCTGTTCAAGATCTTACCCAGAAATATACGTTCAGCTGAAAAACATAAACGTTCACACCTTTTAAAAAACTAAAAATAAATTAAATAAATCGTACACATATTTTTACAATCGCTTTAATATTGTAAAACATTTTTATTTTTTAATTAATAAAAATGATCTTCAAAATAAATGCTTTTACAAATAAAAAATAATAATAAATAAAATCTGACCCCTTTTTTTTCTTCTGAATTCAAATTTTTGACGTAAGATATTGAAGAGCCTGGATGATAGGATAAATCTTCGGTGTACCTTGCCGAAGATTTTCTTACGCAGCTTTTAACTTTTCGTAATATAATAAGCTAACGCAAATTGGAATAGAAAGCAATAAAATTTATCAAAAGTAAGATATGAGGAATGTCAATATTCATCTGCAAAAAAAAAGCAGAAAAGTGGCTATAGCTAGTAATAGTGTATGCATGTACTTACTAGAGCATTTATTATTATAATTCACCTTAGCCCAAAGAAGCAATAAACATATTTTTAATCTGATACAATTGTTTTTATCCAAAACATCATGCTACTTAGAATAGCAAAAACAAACACAAAAGAACAGTATGTTTGTTCATTTATTTGCATAGCATCTTATTATAATAGAAACTTTGTTAATACCATCAACCTTTTAATAATTCACTTAACAAAGGCACAGGATAAACCTCGAATACCAACCAAATCATAACTTGGGTAATATTTGATTTTAATCCGTTGAGTATTAAAGGCAGAGAACATTTGTGTAATAGTATGAATAAACAACTGATCAGCAAGTTCCGTAATCGGTTTATGTGTGAAATTAAAATGTAATTATGAAATATGTGCTCGAAGTTACCCCTAAAACGGCAACTGCTAAATGACCGCCAGCTTCATCAAATTAACCTGGTGGCTATTAGAAAACTGTTCTTTCATGGCTCTCATTTGCATTTAGCTCGGTTTAATCAGCTTTTAGAGCAGGAGCCTTACCGACCCTACGGTTTAGCAACTTTCTCATTCCTGCCCCAAATTAACATAATCCCTTCCCTTTTGATAGTATTTGTTTAAATATAAATTTATGCAGTCCGAGTGGGTAATATCAACGCGATAATTACGTTAATCTGAAGCTATTTTATTACAACTCCGATCATTGCATGGAAAGTGTTATTGCATTATGCAAATGCCTCTTAAAGTTTGTATGTACAGGTGGTTCACGATCACAGTACCACACACACACACACACACACGTTACTTTCATAAGGAACAAGTTATTAATAAACCAGTTAATTTTTCCCCTAAACATTAATAAATTAATTTATTTTTACAAATGATTATTCAATTTGTATATGTTTTAAATAATTTGGACACAAAAAAATAAGAAGGCACAAATTATAATTACTGATATTGTCACGCCTAATCAGCGAAGAAGCTTTTTTTTGGTATTTCGTTCCTATTCCACACAATTCCAATAACCTGGCATGCAATAGCTTAATTATTCAAGAGAAGCCACATCAATGCGTTTTCATTTATGAATATCAAACACACAAACTGTCAGCCTCGTGTCACTTGGCACACATTACGATTCAGGGCTGGCCGTCCCTTGTGGACCGGGCACTACTTGTTATCTTTCGGATGCTGAAATTGGACGCGACTCGATGCGACAGTTTCAAGAACGATGGAGGTTCTAGATTAAATTTTTCATGGTAGGGCATTTCGTTGCGGTCCCGAGTGAGGGGTCGTAAAGAGAATAGGACAGCGCGAACCGAGCGGCCTGGAAGGGACGCGGGATGTAGCTTAATGGGGGCGGCGTTCAAGCAACAGTGCAAGCAGGAAACGAGCGTAACTGTCCTCCTGGGATCTACCCGTTCCACCAATATAAAACAGAAGCGACACAGCGTAAGGTTTCTCTCTCTCAAATTAACCAAACCTACATTTTTCTGGTTCAGTCTTCATATCGAACGCAATAAAGCGATAAATCTTAAAACAAAAAAAAAACTAATGCAACAACAAAATTTTGAAAAATTGAAATATATGTAAATGGTAACGAAAAACACTTAGTATCGCGATAGGAAAGTAATAATAAATAAGTAATAAAAAATGGTTTGGAAGATCTTTTTGATTATAAAATAGGGATGTGTGACATAAGAGATATATCACGTGACCTACGCTACATAAGCAAGGTAGCTCCATCCACAGGTCCTTCTCGCGTTGCGAAATCCGTAGTATAATTTAGAAAACAGAAAAAAAGCAGGAGACATACTTCCAATAAAAACCATTTCCAAAGATTAACCCCTTCCCTGTTCTGAATTCGTCACGTCACTGATAGAGGGCGCTGATGTTAAGCATTTAAAAAATACCAGAAAACAAATGTTCATCAGTAGCACTCGTAACCAACCTTAAGAGCAATCCATTTACGTCATGTTTGGTGTTTAGCTATGAGATCCTTTTTCGAATGAGTTTATGGCTTCTCGTTTCGCTTTTTAGTGACGGTGACGGTACCTACGTTTCATTAAATTTGCCGTTCTTCAGTTTATTCCAATCTCATGACGTTCTTTAAACCTTCAAGTATGACGGACGAGCACCAATGATAACATTTCCAACAGTGCACATTTAATAATTTGAAAACAATTAGTTTCGTCACGCCGCTAACAGAGGGCGCTGATGTTAACTATTTCAAACATTTCAGATATATATTTTCTTAAGTATCACACGTAACCAACTTAAGAGCAATCCATTTACATCATATTTGTTATTTACCAACAAGGTTAGTTTCGTCACGCCACCTATAGAGAGCGCTGACATTAACTATTGAAAACTTTCCAGAAAACACTTTTTTTTCTTCAATACTATTCGTAACCAACCTTAAGAGCACTCCGCTTACATCATATTTGTTGTTTACCTATAAGGTTCGTCTTCGAATGAGTTTATGACATCGTTATACACGGTGATTCAGAATTGTCTCCCGATACCTTCAAGATGAATAGAACATTAAAAAATAAGGTCACCTTTTTATATAATTTTTTTTCCAAAAGTAAACAATAAGGGAATTAGAAGCTCTAAAAAAGGAATGAAAATAAATGTTCTTTTGCAATGTCTTCTGGATCCTTTAAGTTGTCAAACTAATATTTAAACTCAGGTATAAGGCACCTAACGGCGCTGACAACATATTTGCCAGATCCTCCCTACCTTTTAAGGGGTAGTTTGAGTGGGTACGTTTCAGTATTTTATTTCTAATTTTTTATTTTTTACATATTTCATGAAACAATTATGAATGAAATATTCTTTAAATTATTTAGCAACCTCAATTACTCGAAAACGGTGCAACAAGAGAACCATTTTATGCCAAACAATCTGAAGGATATTTCCTGCACAAGTTTTTCATGAAATATGTAAAAAATAAGAAAATAGAGATCAAATACTGAAAGCTACCCTTTCGAACTATTCCTTCAAAAGAAGAGAGAGGATCTGATCTTAACATTTTAAAGCAATTATACTTTTCCAACTGAATTTATTTTGCTTCAAATTATATCCCGACGGGTGAATGCGATTTGAAGAGAAAGATTGCTTCAGAAAATAATCTATGACCTATAACTTTAAGATCTTCTACTTTTATTCCCACCTGTTTGCGTTTCTTTACGGAACTCATCAAGACTTGCTCACTTAAAACAAAACTTCTTGTAAAAACTTTCTGTTAGAGAGAAGGAGAAAACTTATAATGATTAATTGTGTATAACAATCAATCAATTTCATTATAAACTAGCACAGTTGTTAATTGTACTAGTCATTGATTTTTGTCAAAAGTTTCAGTTGGTATTTGTATTTCATTTTCTATGATAGATTTTTGAGTTTCTTTGAACAAGTATATAAAATGAACACAAATTTTAACGAACACCTAAAATTCACACAATTGCCAACGTTTCGTCAGCAGTACAAATTCTAAGTGTCCTTAAAAGATTTTGTGATACAATTTTCATCAGACAAGAACCTATTTTAATTGTAAAATACACAGAGTGATGGAACTGCAATGCACCGGACCCCACGACGTGGCGAGGCCAGAGTTATAAGGAGTATCGTTTCTCTTTTCTGCTTTTTCTTTACACTTTTTAATTATCAACATAATACAATCAAAATTAAATGCACCATGAAAAGAGTGAAGAGCAGTGTCGTAAAGTATGCAACAAAAGTTTTGGAAAAATTTTTCGTAATATTTTTTCTCATTACAAAGTAAAGTAGCCAACTTGCCATTGGAGATGGAAAATCTGTCAAGTTTCCTCTACAGTTTGACAATGCATTTGTATTCACAAACTTGTAAAAAATGTCTTACAAGCTAGAATTGTTGAAAGATGTTTACAACTTGGTTGGCCAAATGCCCAAACGTGATATCATCGCCATTTATAGAAACCAAAATATTTCTAAGACACAATTTATCGAGTGCCCGGGCAATGTGAGGAAGGTTTGCCTTGCATGAATCTTCCCAAGACGGACCGCCCTCGAGTTTTGAATCATCCAAGGTTTCAAAACTTGATTGAATCTGCAAAAAAATTGAAGAAAAGTTTCAACGAGAAAATTAGGCCGAAGATTTCACGTATTTCATGTGACAATCAAGAGGGAAATTAACAGAAATCATTTAAAATTTGCTGCAGACATTTAAGGCGAGTATATTTCAGAAACAATGTCACGATAATTTTGGACGACGAAAAGTATTTTACATTATCTAACTCCGAAATAAAAAGAAACGAAGGCTTTTATACAGACAACATTGAGGACGTTCCCAATGATGTAAGACATAAGCGAAATTCGAGGACAAGATACTAGTGTGGTGCGCCATTTCGGAAAACCTTATGTTGGGCGAATTAGGGGTGAAGCTGTAAATGCAGACATTTATACTAGAAGATGCCTCCCTTAATTGGTAAATTTTATTCAAACGCATCATGTTCACGATAATATTATGTTCTATCCGGACCTGGCACCGTGCCATTATGCAAGAATAACCCAAGATTGGTTAAGGCAACAAAATATCCCACGTGTACCCAGAGAGGATAACCCTCCAAATGTTCCTCAGGCTCGTCCTATAGAAGAGTTGTGGGCTTTACTCGGTAGAAAAGTTTACGATGATGGGCGGAAAACCCAAAATGATGAAGAGCTACGACGAAAAATCTACCAAAAGATTCAAGAGTTTAACCCACTTAACGTCCATTCGCATTAAACTGCGAACCATTGAAACCCATGGCTCTTTAGCTGCTTTGTAATACATTATAATTTTTGTCAAATCTTATTATTATTATGTATTATTAGATTTGGAAAAAATTTCCAAAACTTTCTTTACGTTACGTTATCGTTTCAACGTCCCACGGTAGGAACCCGAATAATTAGCGGGGAAATCAAAAATTTGAAGTTTCGCCACTGAATACACAGGTAGGTACATAAAATACACTTCCCAGTCCAATTAACCAATTGCATAAAAATGTTTGACTTTGTTATTACTTATTTAAAAAAATCAAATAATCTTTACGTTTCTCTCTTTACTTTCCCTTGACAAACGTGTTTCTCTACAGGTTTGGAAGGACTAAATGAAGTCAAATACTACGTTAAAAACTGCACGTAGTTTTTGTATTTACTACATTCGTATAATTATCTTGAAGAAACTACGTTAAAAATTATATAATTTTCTACGTTGTTATTTCCTTACTGAATTCTATTTTAAAACTGAATTAACTCAAGTTTAAACTTTAATGTTTAAGGCCCAATAAATTGACTCTACAATTTAATGTCTTAGTGATAACAAATGATCAAATGAAAAATGAATTAGAGTTGACAATGCAACTAAACACGCATGTGTGCATATAGTTTATCGAACGTTCCTTCAGTCACTTTGACGTTTCTATAAAGCCAGAAAATCGTTTTATTTTTTAAAAATTAAAGCAGATGAGTAAAAATGACCACTACCTACTGCATCAAGATACTTTTGAACTATATGAATAACTGCGTGAGTAACATGAAACATTTCCAGCGTGTTATTTATAACACAATTGTATGACAATTAGTATTAATATGATGCTATCCAAGGCTTGCATTTAAATTTCAACGCCAACCCTAATTCATTTTTATATTGTTTTTAGAATTGTTACTAAGGTAATAAAGTCCCTAAGTAAAATTTAATTAATAGCGTTTTGGACTCTAAAGCAATCTCAAATTATTTACATCTTGTTTTAACCTCATGTAATAACATAGGATAGAGTTACTCTCAGAACGCTCTGAAGCAGTCAGTCGAAAACGCTATAAATGAATTACCAGGTACCTAACTTGATTCTCGAAGTTTCAAAGGATAATAACAATGTAGGGGACGTCCCCGTACAGTGGTCACAGAACAATTTTTTTTCTAGCATATTCAGAGTTGTCATCTTCTGAGAAAGTTATACTTTAACGTTTTTACCGTTCTCTTTATAATCAGCGCATTCGTAAAAGACTTTGGTGTAAGTGTTAAAATTCGCAAGTTACGATTTCAGGTAAGTTTGGGAAGCATTTGTTGTAATGTTTTAAACTTTTTTAGGCAATACTTTGGCAAGAAAGTAAATACATAGTATATAAAACAAAGTATACATTAAAATAACCACCTAGTTTTAATGAAAAATTTGAATCGCGACATCCTGCGATCACTTTTTGACATAACTTTATATAGGAAATGACAAATTGCAGCTAGGTTGCTACTTAATAAGTCATCCCATAGTGATCGCAGGATGTCGCGATTCAAACTATTCATTATTATTACATCGCATTTGCGAATAACTTTGGACAGGTCGGTTTGGTTTGCAGTGGAAGTCTCGAGCTAGGCTTCTGCTGACGAGGCCACAAATAGGGCCGAAACAGCTGTACAGAGGATGCTCGAGGGATCCACTGTAATCACAAAACCGATTTGCAACAAAATTTTTAAAACAAAACATGATTATAAAAGACTTACCTATTCGTATATTATTACTTCTAATCGATAACCAACTCGAGATTTTACTGAAACTTTAAAAAAACTATTCAAATAATTCAATTAAGTTTTTTACCCACCTGAACGATTTAAGAATTAAGACAGAATACTCTTAAATCGTTTAGGTAGGAGGATGATTTGAATTTACCGCCATACTAAATTGTTATTACGTTGGCAATACCCGATTCTATCATTCACTTTGTCATTTTTCTTCTGATACAAGAATAGTAATAGTAAAATAAAAAGAAGTAAAGTATCAAAAACCAAACAAATTAACACTGAATAATCAACATTATTTATCGTAGCCACATTTAAAATTTGATTTTCAATAAACACTATGGCGGCAACTTCAAAGTACTCTCAATCATTAAAAATCACAGTACAGCTTGTCCAAATCTCTGGAAAAGTCAAAAAATGCCCTTTTATATACATTTTATCTAAAGAATTTCTTAATAGAAATTGTGTAGGTTTCCATTTCTTATAATTTAAAATTATTTCCAGCTACACAGGGTCCTTCATTTAAAAGTTACAGATCTAACACTAGTTTTGTGAGTCGGTAATTTTACCATGTTACGGTAACTTTCCAGTGTTAAAGAAAATTGTAGAAAAGTTCAAACAATGTCCTTTCTAACTTAAAAAAGCGATTTTGCACGGGGCGGCAAAACTCCTAGCGCCGCCCCTAGTCATGATTCATGATAATATTAATCCTAATTTTAGAATCAGTACTGCAATTGGAAATTATCAAGATTATTTGTATCCTAACAAGAAAATATTTTACAAAGAATATATAAAAATGCGAAAGCAAGTACAATACTTCAAAAGGAAGGACGTGTGTGTATTAGTTTTAGTATTATGTTTAGTATTATTATATTTAGATATAGGTTGAAACGAGAAAAAAAAAGCTATTTAATCGCATGAAAATCCAATATGGCGTCCATTTAAAATAAGAAAGTTGCTTCGATATCTTGACAGCCGCCATCTTAAATTTTATTTTGACTTAATTTTCAACTGTATTTTATCAAACATAGTCACTTTTATATGAAACATTTTTTCATATTTTTTATATTAGCGAAGCTATTGGACATTAAAGAAAGTAGTGATTTTCAGTTTTTCTGCGATAATATCTGAACTATTCGGAATTTTCAAATTTTCTCAACGGAATCTGAATCAGCACATAAAATTGCAAAATATTGTCGATTTAACCAAATCTCTATCTTCACTAATAAGGAAGTTACCCATGGTAGCCTACTCAATCTGGGACACACTGTATAATTAAATAGTTAGTCATTGATTTTAACTAACTGGCTAATAGCGAATATAATGGCTACATGAGACTAGGCTCTTATTTAAAATTACCGCGGTTTTGTCTTAGTGTCCGCCAAAGTTAAGAGATGGCGCAAGCTATTTTAGGAACACAGAAGTATAGCGATTTGCGTTCTCGTTATGTTGTATTTTGTGAACAGGCCTTTTGTTGTGTTCAAAGTTAGTGCTCATTCACAATGGACGTAAGCGTAAGAAACACGTAAAGATAGTAGATACATAAATGTACACTTTCTGTATGCTTATCGAACCATTTTATACATAATATACTAAAAGAAGAGGACCGAGACTCATTATTATCGATTACAAGAGTATTGATTGACACATACACCGAGAAATTACATTTACGTATCTACAATTTTTACGTACTTCTTACGCTTACGTCCATTGTGAATGGGCACTTACTCTGTGGTACGTGCAAAATCAAAACCGAGATAACGTTTAAACAAACGCAACGTATTTCAAAATTTCCCGCGGCTTTGTATATACTTTAAAGCGTTTTCGATTCACCTGCACTGGTTACACTCGGTGCATTCGCCTGTTTTAACCTCGTACAATACGAGATGGAGATACTCTGAGTGTACACTAGTGTAATCAATCGAAAACGCTATTAAATTGAGTCGTGTAGAATTTTTAAAGCCAAGCAACTGGATTATAGTTTGGATTGTGTTCGGTGGTTTGAATCTAGAAAGCCATGATGCTTTATGCATTAGAGACGCCTTGCGCAATACATATTTTTGTTTGAACTTACCTTACGCATGCGCAGTTCTCATAAATTTCATAAACGCGATTTCAAAACTATGCGAAACTACTATTTTTTAAAAACTTTAATCTCTATCGTCGTTAAAAACACGTCGGCGTCGTTTTAAGTCGACACTTACCCGCTTTTGCACATGCACAACTTTTTCGAACAGTTTTCGTAATAACCGCATCACGTCGATACATTTTTCCACTAAACACTACAAATACATCGACGATACAAAAACGTTTACGCGATCTTTATTACTGAACGAATAATCACACTAAAGTTCTTAATATTTTAAATTTAATGAAGGGCTAAACACAAATAAAATCAAAAACCAAGCGTCCTAAGCAGGCACCGCACAATCGTAAAGTCGTTTTTGTTTTGTTTTTTGTTTCAGGCAATTTTCCTATCAGACTTTTTACAGGCTGGTAGAACCGGTAGAAGAAAGTATTTCAACCGGTAGAACAAATGTACATTTCTAAAGTACTGATGATATTAACTGAAACGAAAATGCGATTATTTTGACCAAATTATTCAATGTTTTTCCGTTTAATTATATTTAACTGTTTTCTTGACTCGTAGCCCTTACCAGAAATAAAATTCTTAATTACAACAGTCAACAGATTACGTTCTTGTTGGATGTACAGTGAAATGCAAAAGTAATGTCTCCCCAAATAAAAATAAATTTCGTTATAATCTCTTCTGACTGTTATTATAAGTGGGATGACAATTTTATTTCATTCGAAAAGCTGTTTTTGACGTGTAAACTGAAAAGTTTGACTGCAGAAAATATTAAATTTTTCAAAATTTATTTAACTTCATTACTTACATTTTTCTACAGTGTTATCTGGTGGACGACAATGAAAATTTTCATTCGTTGGCAAGTATCCACCTTTTTCAATTTTCTAAAATGGTACAAGCCACTAACAATCGATTTCACCAACATTGACAAGTAAATAATAGATCTAATCTTTACTGCATAATAAAAAACACTTTGAAGACACTTTGATTTTATACTATACTTAAATCAATGCTGATGAAAACACATACAAATCATAAATCTAACAAAAAAATATCAATCGCTGAAACAAATATAATGTATTAAAGAAATGGACCTGCATTATTTTAGAGACATGTCTTAGTGCGAAAATATTTCTAGTATTTGTAATATTGAATTGAAATTTCTTTTGAAACGTATTATACTCAGTCATATAAACTTTACAATCTTGTTTTGTTACAAAGTAAAATCATAAACATCCAATGAAACAATGCAAAACTTTGAACTTTTATGATTTAATAAATTACACACAACTGAATATTCTGATCGTGTTGCGTATGCATTGAAATATATTTTTAAAAAACCTGGCAAAATACTTCTCGAAGTAACAACAAATCATGCTTTGAGTTTTTCCTCTTCCGCTGCTGGCGTACTATTTTTTTCTTTGTTCCATTCTTTGAGACCCTCCGGCAATGTCGTGTCTTCTTCGAATGAACCCGTGCCTTCCACGAATTCCTCGTAGGTCGACTTTTCAGGGAACGGACGTTTCCCCAATAATTCGATCATATCATCTCGACTTATAATTTCTTGCTTTAGCAGTCTCTCCGCGACCTTTCTCACTTGCTCTTTGTGTTTCGTTAATAATTCAGTTGTATGTTTATGTGCCCTGTCTATTAAACTTCTAACTTCCACGTCGATCACCTGTGCAGTACTTTCCGAGTAAGGTTTCTCAAGCATCATTTCGCCATCTCTCGGCATATCGAAACTAATGTTGCCAACTTTTTCGTTCATACCGTAATGCACGACTTGTGCATACGCGCTCTGAGTTATTTTCTTTAGGTCGTCTTGAGCCCCTGTTGTTATTCTACCAAAAAATAATTCTTCTGAGACACGTCCTCCTAACGTCATACACATTCTATCGAATAACTGTTCTTTAGTGTATAAATATTGGTCTTTTGGTAAATACTGAGCGTAACCTAACCCTTTTCCGCGAGGAATTATAGACACCTTCAAAAGCGGATCCGCGTGCTGCAAGAACCACCCGGCTACTGCATGGCCGGCTTCATGATAAGCAACAGTTTTCTTTTCTTCCGGTGACAAAACGTTGGTTTTCTTTTCCATGCCGGCTACAACACGTTCAATAGCTTGCTCAAAATGTTTCATGTTGATAACTACGTTTAGATCACGAGCTGCAATTAAAGCCGCTTCATTGCAAACGTTTGCGATGTCAGCACCAGTAAACCCAGGTGTTAAAGCAGCCATTTTTCGAGCCAGATCATTTTTATCTAAGTCAGTTTTCAAGGGCATTAAATGTACTTTAAATATACTCGCTCTGCCTTTAATATCGGGAGCGGGGCAAAATATTTGCCTATCGAATCTACCAGGTCTCAATAGAGCTTTGTCTAAGATGTCGACTCTATTTGTTGCAGCTAAAACCACGACGTTGGTTGTTGTATTAAAACCATCCATTTCTACTAGTAACTGATTTAAAGTGTTTTCTTGCTCGGAGTGTCCACCGAAGCTTCTGCCCCCTCGTTTTCTGCCGACTGCATCGATTTCATCGATGAAGAGTATGCAAGGCGCGTGTCTTCTTGCCATTGCAAATAAATCTCTTACTCTTGATGGGCCAACACCGACGAACATTTCCAAGAATTCAGAGCCAGATACAGTTATGAAGGGTACGTTTGCTTCTCCAGCTGTGGCCTTTGCAAGTAAAGTTTTACCAGTTCCGGGAGGACCTAGTAACACACATTTTTAATTGGATTTATTATATTATTGTTTTGAATCTGTTTACCTGTTAGCATAGCTCCTTTTGGAATTTTTGCACCAAGGTCGATGTATTGTTGTGGATTCTTCAAGAAATTCACAAATTCCATTATTTCAATTTTAGCTTCTTCGCAACCGGCAACATCTCTAGAATATTTAAAAAAAATATTTAAAAGTCTTTCTGTTAGATTTTATATTAAATTTAATTAAACTATCTAGTGTGTTTACCTAAATCTGACCCCGATTTCATTTGAATTAATTAATTTAGCTGTGCTCTCCATGACGCCTCCAAAAAGTCCACCTCCTCGTCTTCCCTTGCGGCCCCCCATCATTTCAGCCGAGCGTCTCATCATATAAACTAGGAAACCAATAATAAGAAGAGTGGGAAGCACACCTGATAAACTGGCCGCTTCTAGTTCGGTTTTGTAAATAACAGGCACAAAATTAGGAGGCTCGATGTTCATATCCATTTGTGCATTTTCTAAATTTCTTTCAAATGAATCAACGCTACCTATATTAAACCATAATACATTCTAAAAAAAAGAAGAGGAAAAACAATACGTGCCGGTAAAGAAAATTGATTACCAAATACATACAGCTCCGTCAGCGGAGTTTCCTGGGGTCAATCTTATTCTGACCCATTTTTTATTTACAACTTCTAATTTTTCTACTACTCCGCGGGCTAAGTAACTGAAATTGAAGGCATTTTAAATTACGTTTTCAGATATTGAATTTAAATGAAGTACTTATGTACAAATTCTTTCCATCCGATTTCTTTGTATCCCATTTCCCAGAATGCTAACGTTGCTAATAATGCTATTGCACCGGTCGCTCCAAATATGTACCACTTTTCTTTATCTCCATCTCCAAATGCTTTTCCACCACTTCCTCTGCAATTTACGACACGTTTTACTTTATTGAAAAATAAAGGCATGCAGCAGAAATATTCTACACGTGTCAGATAAGAAATTCTACTTTTTCTTTTTTTAGTTTCACCTGTATAACTAGATTAATTAAGTTATGCTTGTGTTTACTTATTATCGCAAGCAATATATTAAAATAATTTTTATAAAGTATTTCAAAAAACTAATTTGCCTGTATGAATTTGTTTATTTATTTATGTTAATTTTTTGTCCCAAATAATTTAAAGAGACGGTAATAGCTTCATAACAATTTCTCTCAGAATTCATTACATCAATTAAATCTTTCTCAGAGATAATTAATAAAATATATATTCCTAATATGTTGAGCCATATTTCTTAATAACGTTTAGAACTCGTTAAAAGAAACATTTGTTTCAAATACATTTTTTAAAATTAAAAATAGAAAACTTATTATAAAACTTTTGCCAATAAAATGTAGCTGGGACGCAGCATTAGCACTTTGATGACACTCTCCATAAATTAACAACCTGTCAACTAATTCGCTATTGTCATAAACATGGGCCATTGTACAACGATATTATTTTCACAACTCAATTTTATTTGCAAAAGTAACATAACTGCCAAACCGTTTATTGTGCCGGGTGATGTTTATCATCCTCCATTATCTGTTGAAGGTGTGTATACTAATATAGATTTAGAGATAAATTATGATGATTGGGACCATGACTTTAGTATTACCGAATATGCAAATATAGTACGGTTCTTGGAAATTTTATATGCTTTTATCAATGTTAGATTTTTGTATCTCTACTTTCTATAGTTCATTGTATTTCTGTGATGATACTTATGTTGCAAAAAAAAAGAATATGTACTCCTAAGTATCCTTCTTAGAATAGCTGTGATCCGAAGTCTACAAATATTCTCAAGTCTAAAGCACATAGAGATTATAAATTTGACAAATCTCCAACTAATTACTTCTTATTTTCTGACTTGCGACATAAATGTAAGATTTTAATAAGAAAAGAATATAGAAAGTATTGTTCTGAAAACTCTACAACAAACAATCCAAAGTATTTTTAAAAATATGTAAATAGTAAAAGATGTAATAATGGATTACCTAATATTATGTATTATGATTCTAAATGTTATTCTCATGGTAACTCAATTGTCAATGCATTTGCTGATTACTTTCGTACTTTTTACAACTCATCCAACAATTGCAGCTCAAATTTGAACGAACGAACTCTATATACTATTAATTCTGTTGAAATTTCTGCTTCTGATATTCTATCCAAGACTGATAAGCTTGATGTATACAAAAGTGCTGGTCCTGGTAGAATACCACCTGTTTTAATAAAAAAATGTAATTGCATATTTTCGAATATTCTTAAAATAGTATTTGATAAATTCTTATCTGAAGGATACGTTTCATTTGAATGGAAATTAGCTTATGTTATACCAATACATACAACCTTGGCCAAAAGTATTAGGCACCCTTAATTTTCTAATTTATCTCCGAAAATATTACTCAGAAATCTTTAGAATTTTATTATTATATAGTCGGCAACAATAAACGATAATTTAAATAATGCACAATACTTTACAGCGTTTGTAAAACAAGTGGCAGATGATAGTTCGTAATTGTGGTTCCGTGAATAGGTAGTCAGTCTTGTATAAGCGCTTGTAGTAAGAACGATCTTTCCAGTATAATGTTTATTTCATTATAATTTTGAATATCGTCATTTTTGCTGTAAAAATGCCTAAAAAGGGCGAACTTAGTGAGCATTTCCGTTTACGAATTCAGTTCTTGCACGAACAAAGCAACACACAGACAGAAATAGCCAAAAGTATTAAACATTCGCGTTGTGCGGTGCAATCTGCCTTGAAACGTTACGCGGATACTGGATCATATGCGAACCGAACAAGAACAGGTAGAAAACGGATAACTTCGAACTGTGAGGATCGAAATTTAATTCGAGAGTTACTTAAAAATCGAAGGAAAACTTCCTCCGAGTTCGCTGCCAGTGTATTCGACGAAATCGGGAGACCGATCAGTGCCAGAACGACCAGAAGAAGACTTAATGAAGCTGGCTTGAAAGGCTGTAAAGCAAGAAAGAAGCCTTGGCTTTCAGAAAAAAAATAAAAAGTCTCGTTTGGGATGGGCTATAAAATACCAACACTTTACAAAGAAGGGTCGGGCAAATGTTTTGTGGTCCACCGAATCAAATTTTGATGTAATATTTGCTTTATATCACTTGTAATTTTGAATTCGTTTGCATCCTCTACACTTCGCCAGTAAAAAGTTATACGGTGTGTTTAAAATCTACGTTTTTTTAATTAATTGTAAGGTATTTGGAACTCCTGGTGTAGCTTACGTGAGGTGGAGAATCGGTGAAGAATACCTTCCGGATTGCAGGTACTAACAGTGAAACACGGGGGAGGCAGTGTAATGATCTGGGGTTGTATGACAGCCGACAGTGTAGGTAAAATGTTTGTTTGTGAAGGTCGAATGAACTCCCACACTTACATAAACGTATTGGAAGCGACATTGCGGCTATAATTTTCCAAGATGTTTGGTGATACAAATATGGAAGAAATGCTGTATCAACAAGATAATGCACCCTGCCACAAATCTGTAGTTACCATGAAGTGGTTTCAAGAAAACAATATTAACCTCCTGGATTGGCCTGCACAATCCCCAGACCTAAATCCCATAGAACACTTGTGGGGGATTCTAAAGCGTAACATTAGAAAGTATCCGACTACATCTAAAGCAATTTTAAAAGAACGTGTTATTGAAAGAATGGAATATTATCGCAGAGGAATGTCATAAACTTATAAGTACTCTGCCGAAAAGAATAGCTGCAGTCATTAAGGCCAGAGGTGGCCCAACAAAATACTAATTACTTTAATAAATTGTTGTTATTTTGTACCTAGGAAATTTTATTTTACCCCACTCCAACAGATTTTCATGATATACGAGTTAATGTAAAGTGCCTAATACTTTTGGCCAAGGCTGTATATAAGGTATTACCAATTACAGACCGATTTCAATTATGAACACTATACCAAAAATTTTCGAATCAATAATATCTGACAAAATAAAAGCATTAATTTGTCTTTACTTATCTGTAAATCAATGTGGAATTACTGTAGGAAGAAATACAAAGTAGAAATACAAAAACCTAACTAGTATGACTTGACATTGATGAAAGCATATACATTTTTCCAAGAACTGTACTATATTTGAATAGTCGGTAGTACGAAAATCATAGTCCCAATCATCATAATTTATCCGTAAATCCACAGTAGTATACACACCTTCAACAGATATGGTAGGATAGGATGGTAAACATTACACGGCATAATAGACGGTTTTGCAGTTAATATTTTTATAGTTAGAGAAATTACTTACATTAATTACATTACTTTCGTAAATAAAATTGAGTTGTGAACATAATTTGTTAATATATATAATAATTTGTTATTAGATTTATAGATGAGTTGTCACAGATATTTGCATTTACATAAGATTTATGTTAACATAGTGCCATAGTAATACATATTTAGAAATTGTATATGTAATTATGAAATTGCTGTCCGTGATGTCAATATAAATAAGTAAAAAAAATAATAAGTTTTCTATTTTTAATTTTTTTTAATTGTTTATTTTAAAAGTTCTACACGCTATTATGAAATATGACTCAACTTAGGAACTCACATAGAATTGCAACCATTAAGTACACTCATGATAGAAAGAATTGCAATGAAATGCAACAAAATCGTTCGAATTTGAACCTTACCATAAACTTCCACAGTGCCAGGCGATCACGCTGGTCGTTGTAAAATTAATTATCGTAACTGTATCATAAAAGTAGTCAGTGTTTAACTTTTTAAGGTTTTTTTTTTTTAATCATTAGGGATAAAGGGATTTGTTTTTTTTTTTCCTAAAAAAAAGGAATTCTCAAATTTCACTTCGTAAAAGCTGGAAGCTAACAACCCCCAGTCCTTCTCATATTGAAAAATCACCACCTATTGAGCAAAATTTCAACTGACAGTCAGCGCCATCTATTGCATTTTTTTATAATCTGTTGACTCTGTGGAAGGCAAATTTGTTTCAAATGGTTTCTATTTTAAATTTATAAATCCTGATCCAAGAAATTGTGCTCGAAAATCGATTGTATTTTTTTATATTAATGTATATTTTTTTAATTTTTTTCTTGAATTTTTATTATGTTGGTTCAAATTGTTTTATTTTAAAATTTATTATTAATTCACTTAAATTGCACCATAAAATCTTTTGTTTCTGTTTTATTTAACTATGTATTTTTAATGATTTATTAAATCTGTTTGTTTTGTCACATTCTTTTCAAATTGTCTTCTTTTTATTTATTATTAATCAACTGAATTGAGCGGTAAAATCGACCGTCCCTTGTTTGTTTTCTTTACTATATGTATTTTTAATGAATTTTTTTAGGTTTTTTTTATTTATTCCCGAATCTGCTAACAAATTCAGGGATTTTCTATATTGAAAAGGGATTTTTGACAATTCTTGAGGGATTTCTGCTTTTTGCTCGTTGGTGACATTATTCGTGACATCACGTGACATCACTACAAACTTATAGCTGAAGTCAAAAAAAACGGGAAATGATTTTTTTTTAATTGCAAATTTGGTTGTATTTATCAATTAATCGTCTACTTGACAATAGATACCTTACAAGAAAATATAACCTATTTATTTATAAACTGACATATTATCAAATAATTCTAACCTATTTCTAATAAAATCGTTTTCGCACTATGAAAAAACTGAAAAGTTCAATTTTTTTGACAATTCTCGTTTTTATTGATTTCAGCTGTAGCTGCTTTTTCCATTTTTTTTTAATAATCGTTTCTTGGAATGTCATTAGTCTATAGTGCATAAATTTATTTAAACGCAAGTCCACTTTTGCCAACAGACAAACAAGAATGTGGCAACCACAGCTTTGACGTATCTACAATATCTTTATTTTGAAAGAATCACAATTAAATTGCCCATTCTTGTAATATTATAAATTAAATAAATGTTTAGATATGATCTGTTTTTTTTTAATATCACATTTTTATGAACCTTTCTGTAGAAAATGCAAACAAGTAAGTAACTAAAGTTACATGACTTAGTAACTTTTACCGTTGAAACCTGACTTATTTTAGTTCTCATATCTTGTAAATGGGACTTTAATTTTTAGGTTATGTTGGTTTCAATTTTATACCGTTGTTTTGGATCTTTGGCCATATTATCCATACTTTTCCAACATTTTATTGAATGCAATATACCTATATGATTTCTGGGACATTTTTGAAAATTGTGTGTTGCAATTGAGAACTAAATTGTGACAAAAGTTTTTTTTTAATAACAAAACTTTAAATGCAATACCAATCGCTTTAGTAAGACAACATAAGAACAAGAAAATCACAATTGCTTGCTCATTACAAAAGTGAATGGAGTTTATGCTAATTTATTGCCAATAATTTAGGTACCTTAGGTCATCTTTTATCTCTCTATAGATACTTTTTTTTTGTTTAAATATAATATGGCCATGTTTGCATTAACATGAGAACGTGTACCACGTAACAAAGTAAAAAAGTAAATGTTTGATATTTCTATCTGTGCTATTTGCTCTTATCAATTCACAAACACTGAAATATTAAAAAAGAAATACTGACCTAGTGCCTGTTCCTCCAAATAATCCGAATGACCACTGATCATAAGGTCTTTTTCCAGATTGGCCTGGGGGAGGACCGGTGCTTTTAGGAGCTACCTGTTCGGGTTTGGGCTCAGTCTTTGCATCTTTACCACTAGTTTCCTTAGCCTTTGCATTTACATCCGCTGGTTTTGCATCTTTTGAAGGCGGCTTCGAACCCGACTTGAAGTATTTTTCAAAACCCCTGGGCGGCTTCTCGCAGAACAACCTAAATTCACGTACCACGTTCGAAAACGTAGACGAATCCTAAAGATGTTTAAACGAATTGGTCGGTTTTGACGTTTCACAGGTTATATTGCAATTTCATCATACCTTTGTGATGTTTACGTTATATAATTTCAGGTTTTTCCATAACAAATTGTCTAATTTTTTCCCGGAGTTTAGGAGCCGATAAGCCATGTCACACAAAATTATTAAGTTCTTTCTAATACTCTCGCTTCACATAACTTTAACAATTTTCTAACCATATTTTTCCAAGTGGAAAACCGTGAGGCACAACGAAACAATGCTACCAACACCAAACTCATCGCTTACACTAATTGGAAAGTAAAAGACAAAATTATTTGCATTTATTAAAAATCGAACGGATAATTTTATCGCAAGTGATTTGTTGTAATTAACAATAATTAGAATTGCGTTCATACTTAGCTAATTCGAAGTTCAGCTACTATGACAAAGCACAAAAAGTTTCTGGAGATATTTATTTTTCTTGGCTGTTGGAAGTTGGAACTCTGCTTCTAATAAATTAAATGAATTAAATTGACAAGATGGCGGAAGAAACTAATAATAACGTCGTAATAGGCATAAAAGAAATACTTTCAAAGTTAAATGACGAAGAATTGTTTAATCTTGCCAACACCGTAACTAATCAACTATTAAAGAATAAAATCAATACTCCAAAAGGTAAATTACTAACACTCGTCGGTTCTTGATTCATAACCTCCAATTTCAGATGCAATCGAAGCAATTGTAAGATACTCACCTACCACTATAAGTATCCTACGCAGGCGAGCGATCACAAGAGATGTATTATTCTCATATTTACACGAACACAAAATTCCTGTAACACTACCTGCTTTAAAAGAAAAACTAATCCAACATGTTTGCACGTATTGGAAAGTGCCCCTCGATAACGATAACTTTGATACTCCTCCAGCGTCAAAAGAAATTAGTGCACAAGAAGAAGAAGAACAAGCCAGTGAAATTAACCTCATGGCGCAGAAATTCTGTGAGTGGTACTATGGATTAATGAACCAAAATGAGTGCATCGGGTCAGAACATTTTTTCCCAGACTCCCGTCTTCAGTTGAACATTATTTCTCAAGACAGTGTTTCGAATGAAGTAGAATCCCCGCAGGAAATAGTGAAAGTCTTATTTCAGACAAAATCGGATCACAATTTGTATTTTAATCCGAACTTGAACAGCGAAGGTGTACAAGGTCGAATTGACTCGCATGGTTTAGTGATGATTATGATCTGTGGAACTTTACATTCGAATAATACGTGTTCCGGTGTATTTGAACAAGTGTTCGCATTGGCTAGAGATCCTTTCTGTGAAAATAATTGGAAAATTAAAAACACGCTGCTTAATTTAAGAAGCAAATCGGATATAAATAAAGTGCCGACGTTGCTTGAACAGGACTTTACTGCTAACATGTTAGCATTACGGGGCAGTTAGTTGCTTTTAATGCGAAAGCTCCGCATGATTTATTACTTTTGTAAATAATGTATTAAGTTCCAAATACCATTTGTGATTATAATTTAATTTATTTTATGTACTGTAGAGCTTAAGAAAGTGAACTATTAAGTATTTATAGCCAGTGGCAGGTTAAGCTAAGACCTAAGAATATTGCTTCAAAATGTTTATTAAGGTATGGAGTGATGATTCATTTTTATATTACTTTAAATTATAACGAATTTCTGTACCACTGATATTCAAAATAGATTTATAAATGAAGGCACGCCTTATCTAAAATATAAAAAATCATTTTTATAGCACTTTACCTAAATTATTTGTTATTATGTCAAATAAATCAACAATTTTTGTAATCCTTAGAATAAAGACTTATTCTATTATTTTAACTTTTTGCTTGTATATTATTTTATATTATTATAATTTTTTCCACTTTGAAATTAGCCAATATGATTTAAGCAAAACTTGCATATTCGTTGTCTTCTTCAGGCCTAGAAACAAAATCTCACTTTAATGACAAAATAAATATGAATTTAAAGAAACTATTTCTTCTTCCATCCTTAATAATGTGATATTTTTTTATTATTGTTAAATAAAATGTCCACTTACCTATTTTCATAGATTGGTTCTTGTTCAATGTCATGTTTCTTCCTCTTTGGCAATGCTGGTTTATGTATAGTGGAACGCTTAAATAAATACCGATCTGAAGTCTGGGAGGGCCCTGCATTTTGATTTCCTGATTGATTTGTTACAGTTTCTAATTCCATTGTATTATTTGTGTTATCTCGGTTTATCTTTTTTCTGATCAATATCTTTTCCTCCGTAGCTACAACATGGGAAATAGAAGAAATATGTGGAATGTAAAAAGTAACTTACTTAAGTATGTTTCATCATAGCTGTTCAATGGATCAACTCCAAAGAAAATGTATAAATTTGTGTCGTATTTATAATGCATGAATATTATGACACCAGACAATACTAAACACAATATACCTGCAATAACAATCATTTCGACAAAGTTATTGTAAGTAAAGCATTTGTTCTTACCAGTTACGAAATTCAGCCAATAACTAACTCCAAATTTCATTACAATGGTGGCATCCTCGAAAGGTATCACAAGAGGTATTGGATTTTGAACGACCAGCCACAACAAATTAGCAGTTAAAAGTAATCCACCTGTTAAAGCCAAGAAATAAGCACCGTAATTAATAACGGATCTGAACAGTATGTTTGCCAGAAGCCAACAAGGGAAAGCTGTCCATATAGCAATATGAGAATACCATCCTGCTGTTCTATAAAATCTTCCATGTCTATAAGCTTCTCCATCAATAACAAAGTAATCTACTATCCATAAAATTGGTAGTGGTGTGCCTCTATATTGAGCTTCTCGAAATTCACGTTGAATTCTACCAGCTGAAAAAAACAAAATTAAGAATTGGAATATATTTTTTGTCACACAATTTTTACCATATGGTCCAAATCCAAACCGTCCTTGATCCCATTCCCAAGAAAATCTTTCATTGTAATCTATAATTTCCTTGTCTAAAGCACTGGGTTTCGAAATACTCTTTAAAGTAATATTCACCGATCTCAGCCCAATTTTAACACCAATAGAAGCATTAATCTCATGACCTATTCCAGCTCTGTACGGTGTCTTTGTAATGATGTGGCCAACTTCCCATTCCTGCCCAAAATTTGAAACTGGAAATTTTTTAATTGTAAGGCACATTCAAACTATTAATCTATTTGTACTCACGAAATATAAATAGTCCGATGAGTAGACTTAATGTAATGCGTGAAAATGATGACAAGCTCTAGAAAGAATACTTTGTTTAATTTTAAAATACCACATTTTTTTTATAAATCACAATTACATTCTCAAAATATAAATTAATATTCATTTTATAAAATATAAATAATACAGTATTTGAGTGATGTATTAAAATCTATTTTATACAAAAATTTTTCACATTAAAATATAATAAAACTTACTGTTTTTGAGCTTGTGCTGGGCACTAATATTAACAAGCACACAAACAATATCAAAAAGGCTGTTATGAAACCTGCTTCGAGAATATCCACTGTAACAGGTGTCTGGTTTGCTGCATATTGGGTTGGAAAGCCCTCAGATCGACCAAAATCGAAAGCCATTGTAAGAAAGTAAAAGTTGAATAAATGTTTGAAACTACGGTAAAGAGTGCCCAGGGATTTTTACACTTATCAACAGGAAATCCTGCTTTAATTTCCTACATTATGACATGACACATACTGTGAACTTTGAAAATTAATCTATATCTAATATTTGTTTGAACATATGATAATTTATAATTATTTACGTACTGCATTTATATTAAAAAAATATAAATTTAGTTGCAACACAAAGTCACAAAAGTTGTTATTAAAAACCAACTTGACTTGACAATTGTTAAAATTTGCTTTACCTTTTAACATTGAAAGTAACTAATACAGAGAATTTTTTGTCAAAATTCATCATCGTATTAAAATTTACTGATATAAATAAAAATATTTTATCACAATGGGTTTCTACAGGCTAATGATATTTCTTTAAATAGTAAATACAAAATTGTAGTTGTTATGTATGTACCTATGTATTTAGATCAACGGTTTATTCCCATGTCAACAAATTGCTTCTCAAAAATTGTGACACCTTCTTCTAAATAGGCAAGCAATTATCCTAGCCACAGATAATTCTGTGTATACAACATTTACTTTAAACATGACTATCAGTGGTAGTTTTATATTTATGGTCGGTAGCACTTTTATAAAGCTTAAAAAGTCTTGTCCTAGTTTTTTTTTAATTTTAATTTGTTTGGTGTCCCTGTTGAAGTCTTAAACATGTATGTAAGACTTCGACAGGGACACCAAACAAATTAAAATTTAAATAATATACAAGATGCACTACAATCTACGACAAATTTTCACGCCCTGCAATTATACAATAAAAACTGTGCAGAAAATTAAGGTGTTATTTTCTTCCTAACTTTATGACTAAGAAGTTATTGGAGTGTTGAGAATTGAGTGCTGATTTCATAAGGTGTGATAAATACTATCAAAATTATATGAAATATGCAATAAATTACTTAACTACATATTGTTTTTTCCTTCTTTCTTTCCAGATTACTTATGATTTACATTTTATTGAAGCAAATTCTCTGCATTTTATAATTTGAAAGGAGTTGTAACTATATGAACATGTATTCAACTTGGATAATCCAAGTATAGGGCAGTGGTTCTTAAACTTTTTAAAGCAGAGCCCCTTTTGATAATAATTTCGTTGGTCACCCTCTACCCGGTCTTGGTGTATTTGCCTCTTAATTGCTAGTACTAACTATCATCACCAAGTCATTCAATTTCTTTTTTTTGTTGCTAGCGCTAGTGCCATCTATCACCAAATGCATAATGAAACTTGATATTTGCGCCATCTATTGCCAAGTATCACAATTTCTTTCTCTGTTTTTCGTGATCCGGAACATTCCAACATATTCGAGAGAATACTAGAGGGCACTGGAACCATCTAGAAATCAAAGTCGGCGAAAAGATGAAGTACCAACACTAATAACTAGTATTGTCAGTCGGTAATTTTACCACGTTACAGTGTTACGAGCAGGCTAACGTTCATTTGTTACTGGACTGGTAATTTTTGAATGTTATCTGTGTTGCCAACAAAATGAAAAAGAGTTTAACTTTTAGACGTTTGATTATTTTTGACTCCATTAGCAGTTATTGTTGGAAACAAGAAAAAAAGAAAATTGCTGAAAAGTTCAAATATCATTTCTAAATTAAAAAAAAAAATAAGTTGAAGACCATACTGATATGTCGATGTAATATAAAACATTTCTGGAAATAAAACAAAAGGCCAATTGAAAAAACAAACACGTTTTAATCAAATAATTATATGAATTAGCAACAAGAATAATAATAATTTATTTAATAATAATTTTAAAAAATTATAATTACAAAGAGAGAAATAGAAAACAAAAGACTATCAATATATTGAACTTCCAATGAAGAATAGCAGAACATTTCAGTTAAAAAAAAAACAAAAGACAATCGGCAATTTCAAAATTAAATTCGGAAAGAAAAAAAGGAAAATTTTCGATGAAAAATAAACGAAACATGACAACGAATTTTTAATAAAAAAAGAAAAATAAACGGAAACAAATTTATGGTAAAATTATAAAATTTCTGGAGAAAGACAAAAAATGTGAAGGAAAAAGGAAGAATTACAATTACAAACAAAGAGATAAATCCAAAGACAAATTAAACTTCCAATGATAATGGTCTAGATACTTTAAAATTTAAAAATTATTTAGCGAATATGAAACAATAAAAAATAATGAAAACACTATTTTATTAACAAAAGAAAAAATGATGTACATTTGATATCGGATTAAACAGAAAATTCTAGAATCTCTTCTTTATCTAATTTTAATTTAAAAAAAATATAGTTGGTAAAGTCACAACATTACAGGTAAGGTAACATTAAAAATTTAACATCACTGTTAATAACATCACAACGATAAGGCGCCACAACGATCAAAGGGGCGCCGAGGGAATTGCTTTAATTATACAGTATAATATTTTTATAGATAAATATCATTATAAATTTGGTTTTCAAAGATTTTCTAATCAAAATATAAAACATAAACAATACCGTTATTCCCATTTTAACTTGACAAAATGTTTAAAATTAAAAAAAAAACACGTGCGCCCTCTACCGGATAAAAATTCATTCATGGTGCCTTGGTCGTTTCATGTCGGCACTTTAGGTATCAAATCCAGTGACGTTGCTAGAAATTTCAATTTAGGTTTATATCGGATGTGAGATAAAAAATTCCTTAAGACATAACACTGTTATTTATAATCTGATTTGAATAAGCGAAAAATCATATATAAGTACTACCAATTATTGATTGAGAAAAATTACGGAATGGCTGACATCTAGTGGAAGTTTTATAAAGGATCCCATAATAAGGAAAACATTGGAATGACATTTGGTTAACCTAAAAAAAATATTAAATTGAATAGTTTGTGTGTGACGCTTCCACACGAATAAAAATTTTTATGTACCTATTGTGTGACTAATGTGCTTAGGCCTACGTAAAGACTTCATCCAATTCAATAATAATAGTGAATGGAAGTAATATATGATAACTCCTTGTTTTCCCTATTAAAAGCGCCATCTCTTGGTTGCTGATTTTCGTCAATAAGGGTTTCACTTCGTTTTTTTTTTACTCGGTGTAAAATAATAAATGTTTTATTAAAGCGTTTTTGTTCTAATTCGAAAATCCTCTCGTGGCCCCCCAGGGGGTGACCACTGATTTAGGGATACACTGTTAATTATAATACGTTTGTATATTATCATAAAAAAAATATTTGAACATAAAATATTTTACTGGAGACTTTTCCATAAATATAAAACAGGCCAACAAGAAAAAGAGGATTCAATTAATTTAATTTAAAGGAATTATTACCTTATCCATAATGGTAACTTTTATGTTATAGGTTATGTTTAATAATAATAAATAATCTATCAAACAAGAAAATAGTATTTACCTTAAATGTGAAGCTGCTTTCCACATAGACCTATAAGATTTAAGACTCACAAGTATTTTTTAAATATAAAATCTTTTTTTATTATTATTAAACATTAATAACACAAGCTGCAATTTCAAATTAATAACGTCGATAATGTAGGGAATTACTCATTTTTATTTAATTCAGTTTTTGTTCATAAGCTACTCAAAACTTTAGCTCTGTAATTAAATTTTACATGACAAATAAAACCGATTTGGTGATTAATAATTATTATTAATACAATTACCTTTCTCTCCCTCACAATCACGCGTTTTTAATTTCTAAGAATTGGTTCCACTGATTGTCAAATGTCAACATATGATCATCGAATGTTTTTTGTGCCCTGCAAATGTCAGAATGTCACCGTAAATAAATGTTTCTTGCGTTCTAACAACTTACACATTGTACATACATTATTTATTTAAAAATGGAGGATTCACTGGAAGACTTCATCCGCATAAGCAAAAGCACCACCAATCCCCCCTTACATAAAATAAGGTCAGAATCCAAAAGCAACCTCACATTTATAATTTTCAGCTCGACTGATTTTAGCAATGAAGTGTTAATGACGATCCAACGAAAGAAGGAGTGCGAAGACCGTGCCTTGCGAATTGTTGAGTTTTTAATCGATGGTAAACTACGACCCGAAGCGTTCTTACATTGTGTAAGTTTAGGTAAAAAAAATTACGCATTGAAAGTAACAATTTATTGCTTAGCTTAAGTACATAAACCAAGAACAATATCAAGATATTGTTGAAGAAAGGGCGTTAGTTAAGTTATGTGGGTATTGTTTATGTGGAAAGAAGTTACCGGACATGCCGAAACAGAAGTATATCATTTCCACTAAAGCAAACAAAATATATGAAATCACAGACCGTAAGGTATGCATAATTTAAAATCGATTTAGACCCAAATTTAAACATAGTTACCAAGATGGAGAAGCACTGATTGTAATCATACAGTACTAATTTTAACTTGTTTTAGAATTACTGCAGTAATTTTTGTTATAAGGCCAGTTTGCACATTAAAGATCAAATAGATACAAGTCCACTTTGGCTGCGAAACTTTGAATCTTTAAGTTTCAATTTACTGCCAGCATCTGAAACGTAAGTTTCGATTATATTTGATTTCAGCAAATTCTTGACCAGTCTTATTTTTGTGTTTGTGTAGTGGTATCCCAGGAGATGAGATAGAACAGGGGGTAGCCAAACCCAAGTTGGAACCTATTTTTTCATCGGTAACACAGTTCACTGAGGCTTGCTTAGATGAGGCGGAAGAAATGGAAGTAACTCGTAAGAAAATAATAAAAAAGAAAAGCAAGTATCGATTGAGTAATCCTACAATGAATACCATAAGTGAAAACGAAGAGGAGGAATACGATGGTGAACCTTATGATGCAACAGTGGTGCAACAACTTAACAGTGAAAACGGTCTGTATATGAGCGAAGAATCGGTTGAAAAGAAAACCACGCACGCCCAACAACATCGAAAGAATGCAAGAAAATTGAGAACGCCTAGAATCATTAATAAAATTGATGTGATTTTTGAAGAGGCGGAGCAAGTTTCAGAGCAAGTCACAGCTGATTGTAAATACGAGATGAAATCTCAGGTTAAAGAGAAAAAGAAAGATCTCTGTGAAGAAGAGAAACTTACCAATTTAAGAAATAAATTGCAGATGAATAGGCCGAGGCAAATCAAATTAATAGACACTCTACCAGTTACTAGTAAGCAGAACGAAGAAAATAATTTAACAGCGAGTAGAAGTGAACGTAAATCAACTGAAATTGATTCAGATAAAGCTAAGTTAAGAAAACCTGAAGAAAAAATTAATGAAACGTTTACTGAAATCAAACAATATATGCAGGAATGGTTGACTATTGAAACATATCTGTACATGTACGGTGAAGAAAAAGTTAAAGTTATTCTCAGTGAAAAGAAACTATTGGAATGTATTGATGAATTAAAAATTGGGGAATCTGATACGACGAAGCAATTGCGATACATGAACATATGTAAAAGATTGCATTTGCAGGAGCTGGCAGAAGAAAAATTGGACAGTGTTTTACTAGGAAAAAAATTGAAACCTTTGCCTGATTATAAACAACTAAAAGAACAAAGCAAAGAAGTAGACTTAAAAGTGAAATCATTCTATAGTGGTGTGATGTATGAACAGCCAGACACGAACTTCCCCACCAAACCAGTTAGAGAAAACGAAGAAGTTGGACCTCCTGCAGTTTTACCCTTAGTAGATGTATCATCACAAAATGCCTTGAGGCGAAAGGTCGTTTTGAATTCAATCAACAGAACGTAGGTATTCAAAATTTTCAATTCGCTTTAAACCTCCGTTATTTGCAGGATTCAAAAACTCATACCAGCACTTCAACTTGGAGAACAATCAGTCTTGAGCGACATTAACAATCTAGTACGTACTTTTAAACTTCAAGCGCATAACATAGGATTTAAGCCAGCTGAATGGAATTTAATTGCAGTAGTTTTAATCAATATGTAAGTAAATTATAATTGAAGCTCAAGGAACCCTTTTAATTCTATATTTTTACAGGTTAGGCTTAAAAGATGAAGCAATCAAAAGGCAGTTGCAGAGCGAACGATGCGTAAAGCATGTACAGTTAATTTTAAGCAAGTTTTCGGGGACAGATAGTTTCATACAGCATTTAATTTCCATCATCGAAGATGTAGTTTCATTCGTTGAACGTTACATAGCAAATAATGATACCGTGTAAAATAAAAATAAATGGTAAGCAGCTTTTAATTGATTTAATTGGCCTAAAACCCTGCGAAAATACACGCCAACAGGATTGAAAACAACATACAACTATGCGACTGAAAAGATTTAAAGTACTCTGTTATTAGTTATAACTAAAAAAGACATTTTAATTGTCAAATTCACTTAGGACTAAAAATTAAAGGTTTAATCTAAACAAATCAACCTGCACCAAATAAAAAGAAAGACAGAATCGGTATTAATATAGTTTAGTAAGTCATTTAATATTGTGAAATTGACAATTATAATATCAATTATTATTATTATTATTATTATATGTGGCATTTTTTGTTGTTTATTTTTAATAATGATTACGTAAAATTATAGGCAAAGTTGAAATTAAGACGTCAAAGTAAATATCAATCCGATTGTCATCACACAAACTATAAAAACATCCAATTCTAATTCCTTTCTTTTATTTAATCACAGGCATATCACTGTGTTATACAAACTATAGACAGTACTACTGAATACATTTCAATAATAAAACAGAAGAAATAAATATATTTCAGTTTCGTAATATATCATACGAAACATGTGCTACTAAAAAAATATGTACATTAAGTATCTAAACAATGAGAGAAAAAAAAGTAAATATGAAGCAATAAAATAAGTTACTTAATATATTGTTACAATACATAATACAAGAAGTTATTTAAATCTTAATTTCATAACTTTTTTTAAAATATTGCTGTTAAAATTATAAGTTGGAAGGAGAGAATGAGATCTAAGTTGTAGGTTTTATAAACACTGAGATTTTCCATTCCACATGCAAATAAAATGCAAAGAATAATTAAAATTATAACTTAAATAAGTGCTGCCATTTTTATGTGCTGTACGCATATAATTTTTTTTTATTAGTTTATAAATGAGAGCCTTTCTTGTCTAGTAACGTTGCACTTAATTTAAAATATTGTTTCAACTTAAATATCATGCCTCCTTTATAGTATGTGTATAATTCGCTTAATACGTAGCAAAAACACTAAATAAGTCCTCGTTTCTTTTTGTAATCCTGAAGATTCAAACTTCGTTTAGGTGCAAGATCTCTGTTATTAACGCTAGTTGGTGTCACACTTACGGATGCAGCTAAAATTTTTAAAAAATTACCATAAAAAAATCTTTAATTTAAGTTACTTACTAGTCAAAGGACCTTCCAAATCAATTTTAATATCAAAATTATGCGCTGAGAACAAATCATCCTGAGTAACTTGGACTGGTACAGGAGCGACCTTCTGTTCTTCCTTTTCAATAATTTCAGAAGATTGAGTTTCTATTATAGGAGCAGGTACTTCTTCGGCGGCTGATTTAAAATTCATCCTAGGTTTTGTAGAACGCCTTGTAAAAGGATCGTCGATCTAATAATTAACTAAATGAGCTCGATATTATTCAAGTTATTTCGAAAGTACCCACCTTCTTCCCCTTATTTGCCCTCCACTCCTCCATGATCGCCTTTTCTGCTTCTTCAACATTTCTTTTACGATTCCTATCATTAATATAGGATATACTAGAAATAGTGGACGTTCGCATTTTATCTAATTCTGAAGCTCTCTCTTCTAGTTCTCCAATTTTTTTGGTGAGCTCGCGAGCTGCATCATGGTCTCCACGAGCTAAGGCCGAATCACGTTCTTTTAATAACTGAGTTTTCTTCATAGCGTAATTGTAAGTCTTTTGCTTAAACCTATCTTTTTCTTTGATCTGAAATATAATCGAAAATCAAAGTTGATTGAATAAATTAACACACAGTGTTTTATAATACTTACAATCCTATCGATATCTTGTTCGTTAAACTCGTAATTCATAGCTTCTTTAATGTCCGCCTGTTTTTGATGCACCTGCTCTTTCGTAGGCATTGGGTGACTAGCGATAGTAGTTGCTTCTATCCACTTCTGGAATTCACCATCGGAAAATTCTTGGTTGGAAACGAATTCTAATCTGAACACACGTTCTTGAGTACCGTGACGAACTCGTAATCCCTTAAATTATTTTGAAAAGAAATAACTAATGAAATTGATGGCAGCATAATGTAGATCTGTACCTTGTTGGTTCTAGTATTCCCGAGATTATAAATTTTTGCAGTCTCATACACTCCTATAATTTCAACAGCCCTGTAAACAGGCATATTATTGTGTTGTCCAATGCCAATTTTTGTAAAACAACCCTTCGCTATGCGATCGAAAAATGGTAAGTGCACGAAACGCTCTAGCTTATGTCTTGACAGTCTTATAGAATTTAGTTCGGAACGCGAGGGTACGTAAGAAGGCTTCTTCTTGTCTTCTTCATCCAAATCGTTGTCACTAAAACTTGAACTTGATGATGAACGAGAGCGAGATCTTGCAGGTGCACCTGACTGTCTCGACGGAGGCTGAGGGGAACTTTTACCTCCTAAAAAAATTTTTATTTAAACAAATCAAACCTAATTTCAAAATTGTCATATATACCTTCACTCTCACTATCATCAGAATAAATGTCAGAAGCCTTTAATTTTACAGAGTTTTTATTTGAATTGAGAATAGCTTCTTCTTCATCTTTCTTCCTCTGTTCCTCTTTTCTTGCCGTTTCAAGTTCTTCCCTCCTCTGTTTACCCTCTCTTCTAGCCTTTAATTCAGCCATGGCGTTCACTCGCTTGTCTACCTTCCCCCTATTTTCCTCGATGTTTTTCTTACGCTCTTTACTTCTCTCCTTGTGATCTATCGAACTGTAATCTGATTGCAACAATTTGTCTTTGTCTTTATTTCGCTCCTTGTCCTTATTCTTAATCGCAGGCTTTTCCTTAGCTCTCTCCGCTTTTCTTTGTTGTCGCAATTTCTTTTCTATTTCAAACCTAAATAATAAATATTTTTTAATATTAAGGTGGTTGAAAGAGGTTGATCCGAGCCTACCTAGTTTTCATAAGTTCGCGTTGTTCTATACGTTTAAAAATTTCCGTCTCCCTTTCCTTTTCCGTGAGGCTCGCCAATCTAGCTCGATCCTCCTCGTCGCCCATAAGCTGGTCGTCGTATCCATCGTTAAATTCTTCATCTGAGCTGGACGAGTCAGAAACTTCACCTTCCTCGGGCTCTGAATTATCATCTTTTTGTTCCTTATCGGACAGAGATGATCCTGA
Organism: Serrognathus titanus; assembly: GCA_039766575.1. NCBI lineage: Eukaryota > Metazoa > Arthropoda > Insecta > Coleoptera > Lucanidae > Serrognathus > Serrognathus titanus. The sequence goes on from CM077911.1 coordinate 8,563,822, forward strand.
GTCGTCTTTGTTAAATTTTTTCGCCTTCAAATTATTTTTTTCATTGTCAGAGGCACCGCCTGAATCTGAATTTGATGCTGATGAATCACTCCTTGGGGACTTCTTTTTCTTAGATTTCTTTTTGGCCAAATTCAAGAATTCCTGCAGTTTTAATGCCCCAAAAGGATTTAGTTTGTACAATGACAAATTATTAATATTACTATTATTAGTGTGCAAGCTATCCAATTTGCATTTCGTTGACATATTAGGCCTGTCTGATTGTCCTGCACTTTTCTACCCTTTTTTAAATTTGTCTTGTATGTTTAAAGACAGAAAACTTTATGGTATATTTAAGCTGCTTTCATTCATACTAGTCATAAAATCAGAATTAATCATGATCACATCATAAAACCATTGAAATCAATTGCAATTTAAAACTGCCTGCCTGACTGTTGCTACATTAATAATTTCAGGTTAGATTTTTGTGTTCAATTCAATATGAAATTATGATCATGATCAGTTAGTCAGTGGAGGAGAGAAAGCAATGAGGTAGAACAGACAATCTTGATCATAATGTCATGATTACTAAGTCCGAAGGAAAGCAGCTTTAATTTGTACTTGCGAAACTATTTCCCACAATGTGACCATACAATAAATAGTGATAATAGTTACAAATCAACAATGTTTTTAGATAACAAGCAAGAGACTGAAATTACAAATTATTTCTTAATTTGTAAAGGACTTTCCAAGATTTAGTAAAAGGCAATTCAGTAACATAAATGAACAAGTCAAGATTGTATAAAATTAAATGAATTTGTTTATTTCATCTTACATACTTAAGGTAAAGTACTAAATATGAAGTGTTTGAGGTAGAAAAGGGAATGTGATATAATTTGAACGGACTCGTCACCATAAGGCTACATATAAATACTTAACTAATATGTGGCACATAAAAATACTTATTAAGGCACAACTTAATACAATACATTCTGTGACACACCTTTACATTTTGAAAATGAAATTTGGAAGATGTTTTAAGTTCCCGCCATTATCTAACCTATAAAGCCTATGAAACTCACGCTATCCAGGTCGCTATTAGAATCATTGCTTGAATCCGTATCAATTAATGCCTGGTTTTTACGTTTACCCATGTCTGCTTTATGTTAACCATAAAATCTGGAATCTATGGATTACTTTTAACAACACAAACTTTGCAAGCTAATGTCAACTCAATCGGCCATACTAACTGCGGTCACGCCACAAACGGCCACCTACGTAACTACACGGTACCACTTTAAAACACTCAAAATCCCTGGATTGGTAATTAACTGCTTTGTGAGATTTTATAATTTGTATTGCTTTTATTGCAAATTTACTAAATATGGGATCTAAGAACAGGAGGCGGAAAGAGAAGATTATACACGCATAAAAATATCTCAACTTGTTGCGTAGTTTTCATATTGGTGTTCCTGGACTTTAACATTTTCGCACAGTGCTGCCAAATTTAACGATTTATCGCCATTTGGGTGATTTTTAATCAAGACTGGGTGATTAAAAAGTTTTCTTTTTTATTTTAAATGCGATTTTAACTTGACGACGAAATTTATATTCGCATATAATATATAATTTTTTCTTAAAAAATCCTGTTTACAAACGTGTGCCATTAACTTCGAACTTCAAAACATTTTCTTGTCACTTTTTTGTAATATGAGATGTATGGATGATTTTGCTTTATTTGGGAAATTTTTCTTACATTTCTTAGTTTAGGTCGGCGACATCTCGCGACCAATTTTTGACCTAAAATTGTGTGACAAATACAAGTAGCACCAAGTTTGGTTCCCTTTTGCTGACGAGGCTTTAAACAGAGCCGACTCAGTTGTCTCGACGATCCGTTGCAAATTTTTAAATATTTAAACTTATTTTTATAGCTTAAACAAAATAAATCTGTAAAACTAGACCCACAATTAGAATTTAAAATAATTCGGAGAAATACCTTTAGACTTGGTTGCAAAATATTTAAATTAGAATGTGATAAGCAATATGACACAGCATATTCTAACTTGGGCATTAATTTAATCCCCACTTAAACCTTTTCTGCAACTCACCCTTGCTTTTTTTTTTTTAATTTAGAGGCCAGTAAATTACATTAAACATCTTTTAATGCAGTCTTTTCTACACTTGTAAAATAATCAACATCTCCATCTTATTGCATTCTTTAATTCCCAACGTATAAAAGATGTACAAACCTTCCTTACAGTTGAAAAGCATTATAATACATTGTTACTGAAATAATAGCTACAATTAAAAACTTGCAGATATCAGGAAATTTTAAGATTGTGGCATGTAGCAAATATTTGGGAATTTCAAGCTATTTTGAAACTGTACATATTAAAGTCTAGTTTTTAAGTTTTTTTTCTCAATACAATTTTCAAAAAAGACGATTAAAATATTCATACCGATCACTTGACTGACCAACTACTTGTGAAATGCTGGAATGCAAATTTTCTCTTCAATAAATTAACTCGAACACCGTCTTACCGTTTCACATTTCATAAACCTATTCGATCTTGTTACACTGAGCATCACTCATACAAAATTAAACTCCAAGACGTACAGTTTTGAAATGAAGCTTTATTAAATATTCAAATACTTATAAATAATACACACACGAGGTATGTACCTTTGATACATGTAGATATAAGGTACATACCTTGAGTGTACATATATGAAATAAGAGACAGTTAGCACAAAAGAAGAGGCTACTGGCGATCAGTGGCACGTAGTTTCTCTTCTACTGCTTCTTGGCTTGCTTCAGAGAGATCTGTTGCTTGAATATATTTTTGTACGCCCACAAGCGACTTCTTAAGAGCATCAAAGGAGCTAAAAAAAAAAAAACTATTAATCTAAATAAAGTTATTTAAATTGAAATAGCATATCAAAACTCCTTTTTCTATATTTCCAAGATAAGATAACTCCAATTGCATGAAAATTTCTTTTGCATTTGAAGTACAAAATTTTAATCATTTAAAGGAATTTAATATAATGTAATTATTTATTATATTTATGAAAGCTAAAGACTACTAATAATATAATAAATAAATTATAAGAAAGAGTGATTCATGAAGATAGTTTATTAATAGGAAAGCTGAGAGAGCACGAATCTAATTATTGTGCATTCCATATCTATTTGTCATATAATCTTTATTTTCATTAGGTAGTAATTTATTATAAAATGAAACAGTCATGCTAACTTACAATTGACAATGAATCATTGATCTTAAGAAGAAAAATGAATTAAAATAAAAAATATGATCAACCTATTTATTTTTTTGCAAATATTTATGTTTACACACTTTTCTGACATTGCAAGTCACTGCAAACATGATAAACTGATAAGTGTATGTATCGCAGAAATAAACAATTAATAAACATCGTTCAAAATGCCAATTATATTAAATTTGTGTAGTTACAGAAAGTTTTCAGCAAACAAATGGAACGTACCTTGAATACAACATCTTCTTTTTAACTTTAGCGGTGTCTGGACACCAGGACATAAGAAACAGCTTCTGTTTTTTGGAAGATTCTGAGGTACCCTGGCATTGGTGCATATATTCGAAATCGAATAGTCCATAACGACATTCACCAGCCCCGCCTGCCTGTAGATTGGTCAGGAATTGCTCGTATTCTTCATCCCTCGCCCCTATCACTTCCACATCGATTTGTTTTTCATCTTTGATGAAGAAGATTACGTAGCGATGTTTTTTGTCTTTTTTAATTTCTTCGTAAGTCGTCTTACAAGAATCTGATACTGTCACTCCTGATGCCTTTGTAATTAAAAAAGAAAAAGAATATAATTCAATCATTGATTTACAATTTATATTTCTGAATAAATACCGAGTAATTTTTTTAAAAATTTTTAACAACACTCGACATGAAATCTGTACGAACTCTTTGATTTCCTGGCAGGAGTTAATAAAATAAATTAAAAATCACTCGGTATAAACTTTATTAACTAACAGTTTTAGTGGCGACATCTTGCGACCGATTTTTGACCTAAAAAACCGACTTGCAACGAATCTTCATAAACTTCATGTTATATTAAGTGCCTTTTATTTGAAAAATAACACTGCCCTAAGTTAATTCTTTATTAACCGTGACTACATAAAAATATTTTATAATTTTGCGTTTATAATGGTGTTTTCAATTGGCTGTACTAGTGTCTCGTCGTCTCGTCATCTCTTATTATATGAGGTTAAAACGAGATGCAAATACTCATTGCGTTTTTGTTTCATCTGCACTGGTCGCATTCACTATATCTTCATCTCAATTAATTACATGAGGTTAAACAAGATGCAAATACTCTTAAGTGCAGCTAGAGGAGGTGAATCGAAAGCGCCATCAGAGTGCAACTAGCGTAAGTGAATCGAAAATGCTATAAAATATTGTAGTGTCTGTCATGATTTCCTGGTATACCTAAACTCAAATGTATTCGTTAATTCTTGTATTAGATAAGTATTTAAGAGAAAACCTCAACGCTACTGATTAAATTGTTTTCTTATCTATCATTAAGTTTATGCCAACTGGAACGTTCAGTTAAGGCTATTTAATCAAAAAAAAATTAATTACAAGTGTGCAAAATACTGACTTTCTTTAGTGCGTATTTTTAAGTCACCGTGACGTAGCTCATTTCCCCATTGTTGATAGGATAAACAAAATTCTAATCTAATACCATGTATAGATCTAAAAATATTATCTATAAACAATGAGTGCAATCAGTTGGCCTCTTTATTTTTTTTATCAATTTCATTAACAAATAAAATCGTTTAAGAAAGGTGTTTCGTTGTAAAATTAAACTAATGTAAATCTAATAAAGGGCTGCTTCGTTTTTGCAAGTAAAACTTCACACAAACAGGGCGTTGCCTGTAATTCTTCGAGTAATCACACACAGTCTGACTTTTGCAACAATTAGATATTTGTCCGCCAACACTCCTGTGTCTAGACGAGGCAACTTTCATTGTTTATTGTTTTCAGTTTGAATGGTGTAGGCCAAAAACGTGGAGAATGACGTAAATATTTAACCGAATATGGATACAAAATATACAATTTGAAACACGAATAGCTAAAATTCTGAATGTTTTTGATAGCGGAAAACCGAAGTATTTCGAAGGGCATGGCACAAAATTTTTTCAGCAACGCCCTCTCTAATCGCTTCTAATTTTTCGTGATCGCACGTTATTTTCGGCAACTTAATAAATGTTACGTAAATTATTCGGAATATCAGAACATTATTTAGTAAAAAAAAAAATGTATGTTAGATTGATCGGAATTAAACTTAAATTTTTACGGTTGTCTGTCAAAATGACACTCAACAACGCCAACGTCAAGATTATACCGTATTTGGAAGAAAAAAAAAACAGTTGAAAAGCGTGTATGTTGGGGGGGCCCTGATTATTATAATTAAGGAAAAAATCAGCATTTTGCTCACACGAAGTTATTTATCTACATAAGCACGAATATCTTTCAAAGCGGCCTATTTTTATTACTGGCCTATACATAGAAAAACGCCGATGTAAAAACTCATTTACCATCGTATGGTAGAATTATGCGAATTCGTCGATCCGTATCCGCGGAACGTTTCATTATTTAGCCTTGGCCGTTGCAGAATGAATCATAACGTGCAAAAGTTGCTTTTCAAACAAAAAAAACGTGTAAAAAATCAAGAGTGCAACCAACACCTTGGGCATTTTTAGCCTGCGATATGCATCTAACGGTAAATTATTTGATGAATACTTATAGCGTAAGCGTATGGGCAGTGTTAAGTCCTATTTAAATCATATATTTGCATTGGAAAGATTTAAAAATAAGAGAAAAGCTACGTGAAGCGTACTAAAAATGGGTGACATGGCTGCCAGCTTAGGGAAGCGATGTCAGGCCGCATAACTAAAATTAACCAATTCTGCATGAAATACATAAAATCCCTTAAAGCAAAACCTAATACATACCATATTCAGTCAATCAAGAGCACACAAATTAACACTTTAAGCAGCAAACACTCCACGAAGTCTGCAATGAATGCTCGTTATTATAAGCCTAAAGCGGACGTTGATCTGCCGGTAGATGACTAATGCGCAAGCGCGTTGTATTTCTCCGCGCAACGCAGACGATTTCAGCTCAACTACGATATCCAAGAATTAACAATAATAACTTTTTTATCAATAAAACACCATTATCACCGTCAAACTAACAACCTTGCGGCATTATCCAAGCAGGTCTTTACAGATTCAATTCGTACTTTCGCCGCGTATTACTTTTCAAAGCGGATGTACAACGCGCTGTTCAAATTATGAACATCATATCTATTTCACGGAAAATTGTTTCAAAACTTGATTAAAACGTTTACCGACGCATTATCCAAACTTTATACGGGTACGTATAATATTTTAAAGATTGCCAGCATTTATACCTACAAAACTTAGGGTGAATAATGAGTCACAACTTTCAGCCAATGTAAAAGCCGGTTCCCTCAAATGCCCATAAATGGGCAAACAAACTATTTCAAACAAAATGGCCGCTATTAAATTGAATTTTGCCGCCCCGCCCGTAAACCATCGATTATTATGAATAAAATTCCCTAACATTTTTAGCGAACGCCCACCGTCTCTTCTTTTGATACTGTACAAATGACTTGCAATTGATTTGCATTGCCTTCTTTGCTTTGTACTTGACAGTGGATTATGAACGGATATTTCCGTAAACTCTTATAAGGGATCATTCTGTGCGTATTTTTTTTATATAAATCATAATGCTAATGTTTACAGAAATCTATTTTATCTTCTTAAAAGCAAAGCGTTTGCTACAATTAACAGGAATTTTAAAACATAAAACGAGCTTTTTTAAGATTAGTTGTACATTAACAAATACCTTAATTATTAACAAATACATTAATATATTTTTTTAAATTTTATATTGGAAAAATAATCGATAGGTATGACATCTGGTGGTCATACGAGCAACGACTTTAAAGAATAAGTACGTACATGTGTCCATAAAACTTTGTATTTACGTAGGGTATTTGAAACCCAAATTTTTCTTCACCAAACTGTAGTTTTGTAATATTTATTTGCTAACCCAAAACGACAGGATCAATCAATGGTTTAGTTTGGGTGGAGTTTTAAAGAATAACCATTACTATCTAATAACATCTTTGCTGCGGCATTTAATGATTTTGTTCATTAAGATGGACCTGTTAAAAAAATCTAAGACACCTATGCAAACAGCGACCGATTAAAAAAAAATTATCAACTCTCACCATGAAATATGGAGGGGATGTCTTAGCTTTACTGTAAAATATTCTAAAAAAGTGCAACTACTTATTTTTTGATTAAGCTAAGACATGCTGTCCGAATTTCAAGACGAGAATTGATTAAAAAATCACCTGGTATTCAATGCCGTTCTTTTAATAAAAAGCTTTAAGAAAACAATGATTATAATTTTAACTGTACTTTTGTCCTTAAGACTTGTCCTTGAAATTTAATTTTTCTTCATTAAATTTAGTTGTAATAAGTAAGAGGAGTTAAGAAATAAATTTATTTATTAATGTCATGCACTGTTACATAAGTCATTATAAGGAAAAATATATTTATTAAAAATATTGTCACTTTTCAATGTAAATATGTATTCAGACCTTAAAAAAGAAAATAAAAATGAAATTTAAAAAAAAACAAACCCATGAGGTAGCTATAATAAAATGGACATAATTATGATATAGCCTTCGTACACTTGCTATAAAATTAGAACTTAGTATTATTTTCTTCTTACACTATATCTTCAAAATATTAAGTACTTATTACCCTAACAATACACACTCTAAAACTATGCACTACGAATATTATAACACAAAAGTGGAATAAAAAAGTATTACTAAAGTTTGAGTAATCGTTAAATTTTTACCTTTAATATAAATAAGTATCACCAATTTGAAAAGTAATAGAAAACTAATTATTCTTAACTTTTATGGCCATATATGTTTATCTATATTAATTTATAAATTGCTGCTACACTGTGTATTCCACGAAACAACCATTCAAAGACTAAAGATCTTAGCCAAGGTAAAAACAGTCATCGTAGTTAACTTAGTTATGAAATTCATCCATACAGAGTCTGCAAGACCATGACCCTTCAGGAGGTGTATTAAGTGGAGGAGAAAGACAATACATATGGTATCCCCTGTCGCAGTCATCACAAAATAACAGCTGATCCTAAAAACAAACGTGTATTACTTAATAGTAGTCAAAATAGTATAGGAAACTTACATCGTTGTCAGACATGCCGCACATTGAACAGCATTTGCACTCGATACACTGCCAACGATACTTTTTTACAGAAATACTCATATTTGCAGTGAACTGAAGACATGAAGGATGTCCTAAAACATACAATAAACATAGTTAAAGGCATTATAAATTTTTAAATAAATTGAAAATGTAATGTGGTAATAAAGGTACTTCCTAATTTGTTCTAAATTGGCAAGAAGGAGGAATATCCTCCTTCAAAACTCCAAGAAAAAAAATTTAAAATATAATCAATCAGTTTTCAAGAGAGATGTTGTGAATTATGAAATTCGAGTATAATGGTTAAAAACATTTAAATATTAATGAACACCAGTAGGAAACAATCGACCATGGTGTGAAAATATTTTGGCATTTGCTTGTTAAAATAAGAAAATTTCTTTGCTGGGATTGCACGTGAAGAAAATTGAACAATATTTGGTATAGGAGAATGGGATACTAAGTGCCGAAGAACAGTGACTTTCCAAGTTACGTAATTTTTCTTTCCAAGTAATTTCAATGCATTAAAGCACCTAAACATAAATGGTTTCAATGCATTAAAAGAATGAAAGACAATTCAGAAAAATATACATAAATTGAAGTGCACCAATCCTCAGCACTTAAAATGAATCACTACTATTGTGTTGGCATCATTTTATTGCACTATTTGACAATACACTTTTATGAATAATGCTTGGAAAATAACTGTTCTTACAACAACTTAGCAATATTATACAGAATATGCGCAATAATTTTGAATGATTTTTACGTAACACCGAAAGAAGAAATTAAATGAGTTTCTGCCCTCATATTGCACAGTGTTTTATAAAAATCACCCAGAATTAAACACACAAAATTAAATGTGCATACACTAACTTATTAATTTATATAATTCAAATATATGTAAACTCTCTATAATTAGTCGATATGTTAACTTAAAGCTAGTAATAATAAATAATAGAATTTGGTTGTGTAAATCAGATCGAGATAAATAAATAATAAAATGCCATTAATTTGGAAGACACTCCAATATATAACCTAACCTAACCATCCTAAAGATTACATTTTTGGTTATCCAGTCTATCTGGCAAGTTTAAAAAAGAATTTTGCCCTAATTATAACAACATTATTTTTTTAATTTCCTTAATCAAAAATCAACAAAAATTACCGATTCAAACTGTTTTGCTGCCAGAGGGCAATCTGTACAGTAGAATTAAAAGGTAAAAGTAATTAACGAAAGCTAAGCATTAAAACTAATTTGATTCTATTTATCTACTGTTACTTTATGGTGATTGATGTACCTCTAAGGAACTAACAAAATAATACTGGACATTCAAAAATCATATTAAAAAATAATTTACATTAGCCCCTAGCTAATTCATCAGTATTATAATCCTCTTTATAATCTACATTTAAAAATTTGATTTTTACAAATACATTTTGTACCTTTAACAGTTGGCAGTCCACTGAAAATATCACTTAATAAATTAGAGAAGAAATGTTTAAAAATGTCCAGTATTGGTCCTTGTTACATTTAACAATTCTATGTATACTTATTATTTAAATTCTTAAGAAAATTGCAACGATATTTTATACAGAATGTTGCATTTGCAAAACTGGCATCATAACAATATCAGGTGGGTGAATTTAATTTAGGTTTTTATGACTTTGTCACTTCATTATTTGCTTCAATATAGTTCTTTAAACTAAAGTGGCACAAACGAGAAAGCATATTAAAGATACTTATTATTTCCCCACAACATACAACATTTATAATAATATAAAATAGATTACTTTTGATTTAATCTAATTTACGTACGCGCACATATTAAACGTTAATAACAATTAAATGAAATGTTGCAGATTCTCCTTTTTTTAAATTTATTTAGAATAAACTTATATCCCCACTTGCCACTTTAATTTTGATAAACTTGAACTCCAACTGCAATAAATCTATTGAATTACTATACCGGACGTTTACTGTATTATTTTAGTATTGTTACTTTAACGTCATAAACGAAGTAAATACCTAGTTAGTTATTATTAAAACAGCTAATTTTTTTTTTAGATAAAATATATTACATAAAATGATGTCCCAAAGTTTGCCGACAAAACACCACCAATCAGGCAAAGGTTTCCAAACTTTAATAATAATTGGTTATCCATATTTATTTTACACAGGACCTAGAAATACATACACAATGAAAGTAATCTATCGTCGTTATGTGAACAGTAATTGTTAAAATGTGGAAACTACAAGCCTTTGTTTAACTTTATAATTTTTTAAAAATATATTAAACATAATTATCACATGCAATTATTGAAACTTGTAATTTTTTTTGAAAGTTTAAAATGATTTATCCTTAAAGTCAAATAAGGAATAATTTAAACTATCCAAATATAAATAATTTACGACTGCTTTTATCATAGAGATAAAACAGAGTTACATACTTTAGTAATGCCAAATAAGGAAATTTATTTTAAGTTACTTCCTGTTGATGCAAATAACAATAATTTTTATATATCATATTAAAGCGTCATATTCAAGTCTTGTTTGAAAAATTACTTTACTTATCAAAGTGTAAATTAAATAAATTTGATTATTCGCTAATGAAATGTTAAAAAAATTAATTCTACACAGATATTCAATGCCCTTATTAAAGTATAGAATATAACATTTTTTTTTAAAGCAAGATGTTAATTTTTAATAATTTATTAGTCCCATTTCTCTAATGTATGTTTTAATTATTTATAAGGCAATTAATATAAATATTTCAGTATATACATTGAAACTGACGGTCCTTAATTTTCCAGCTTTAAAATGGCAAGTAGTAATATGTTAAATAATTAAAATATATTCGATATATCTAAAATTATAGCTAAATATAGACAATATGAATATTATAAAACATAAACATTATTGTGGTCCACCTGTATTTGAAGAAAAAAAAACAGGAGAAATTAGAAATTAGGAAACAAGTAAGGAAAAATTGAAGCTACAATAGCTAACATATTTATATAAGTTGCTCTAGTTCATAATACATTATGAGAACAGTTCTTACTTATAATCAATTCAAAAATCATTTTAAGAACCATGTACACAATAATTAAAAATTCTGATTATTAAACTTTCTTTTTTCGGCATTTTTTAACGAAACATTTTTCCTGAATTTTAATATCCTTACCTGATCTACCACAATCCGAACACGAAACAAGTTCTTCAGAGCCCCCAGTTTTTTTATTCTCTCGTGAATCACCCAAGCAAAAATCACAGTACGGACTGGGCATCGCTTTATCTTTTGGCATGTCACACGACGTAGAAGGTGAATCTATGGCTTTTTCGGGCACGAGGATGGGCATGGGAGGATCATCGACAGGTAACGGAGGTTGAGTTGGAAGATTTGGGGGTAACGTAGGGGGTGCTTGCGATGGTGGTATTGGAGGAAGAGGTTGCGGGTTTGTAGGTTGGCGACCACGTCTACCTGGTGTACCTGCAGAAATATGTCGAATCAGAAAGTAACTTCAATTAATGCTCTAATAGCAGCTAACAAAAAATACACACATGCTCTCTCACTCTGAAACTGTTGACATTTCTGAAATACTGATTTTTATTTCAAGAGTAGAAAAATCAGTAAAATGGAAAACAAATCACTGTTAGATATATTTTAGGCATTACTAATTACATCACAAGAAAACAAACAGCAAATCTATAAATGCAAAATAATCTTAAATGAAATTATTAATTATTGCTGGAAATTAAGATGTTAAATGATAAATACTACAAAACTACGTGGGTATATCATTCTAACTACACATGCATATATATTTTATGTATCTGTGTATGTATATAACACTCAAAAGAAAGTAAAAAAGAAATAAGGCAGTACCGGCTGGATGGCTCAAGAAAGAAACGTAACTATCTTGATACACGTGTCCTGGGATGGGTGGCCCTTGACCAGGTGCAGGTACAGGGGGCATGGGTTCCCCCATCAAGTTATTCTGAATTAAACCCCCGCCACTAGGCGTTGGTCCGGCAGTCACACCCATATTTATTATGGGTGGACCCCCGGACATGCCTATCCCTATTTGAACAGATGAGGTGGGGGCATTGCTTTCACGCGAATTCTCATCGCTAGCGCCCTCTTTGTGTGAATGTCCATAGTGGTAAGTCAGCCCGGGACGCGTCTTGTATCGCGCGCCGCAAACTGAAATTTTCCAGAAAAATTCCGATTTTTTTTAGTGTACACGCTCAATCGCTTAGCAAATTAGGGACTAGAACCGATTTCAAAATTTCGAAGCACAGGAACGGTCTCCTGACAAAACGCTCTTTGTGACAAATTGGACAATAGCATGATTAAATGCGCCATCTGCGAGTTAGTCATAGAACTATGTATTAGTAGGAAGAGAACCAAAGCGCCAGTAACTGAACCCGAACCGAAACTTCAAACATTTAGTGCACAAATAAGCCCACAATTTTTTTTTAAAACACCTCAAAACCGATTAATATTTTGTTATTGTGTTTCAACACAAACTTCTGTAACCCGTAAAAATGTACAGCAACTCAGATTAAATTTCCTACCTGCCACACAAGGCGCGAGGGCTGCATTAAAATGTACATGAAAAAAAAAAATGATGGTTACATGACACCCCAAAATGAAGCAATTCGTCAGAACTTCATATTATAATGAATTAGTTCTAAATTCTGAACGAAAAAGAGTTAATAAAGCCACAATGTATATTTTCTTTAACTGGCTATTACACCTCTATTGTTTATTTCTTCTATGATAACTTTCAATGTATAAACCTTAAGAGACGAGGTTTATTTCTTAGACTGACAATAAAATAGAATAATAATAAATTATTTATATTCTATACCAACTCTTTTTTTAAAGAAACTTTTGCCATTTAATTTGGAAGGCATGTTCCTGCTTTATTGGAAAATAATCTCAAGAAATGTAATGACTTATTTTTCAATTAAGCGAAGTATTATATTATACATTACATTACATAATCATTGGACAGTTTTTTTAAAATATAACTTCTGAAAAATAAAGGTATATTTTATAGGAAATAATTATTTTTTTAAATACACAACCATTTTACTTAATGTGAAATTTTATATAAACTCTTTCTTTGAGTTTTCCATTCACTACTCTAGAGCACTCTACTCTCAGAGGTTTCTCCACTTGTTTTAACCTCAGGAAATGAAGGTACTCTGAGAGCCCTCTAAAGCAGTAAATCGAAAACGCCATTGAAATTATCACAAGAATATTTATTTAAATTATTCTTTGTTAATTATTAAACTTTCATTGATATATTTAACACTATTTTGTTTCCATTTTATGATTTCTCTATTTTACACTTAAAGAACAAAATGCATACAACTTCAGGGAAAACTGAAATGAAGATGTAAAGAAAGGTTGACATAAATAAAAGCAATAGTAATTATTTCGAACAAGTAAATGATTTTTACAATGTAAAACACACATGTGACTGCAGCCCCTCTGACATTTGTATGCCAACCCGGGGCATAGAATTGAATATTAAAAAAACATTAGAAGCAAACTAAATTGTGACGTTTTTGTGTAATGGTTCTACCAAAGTTACTTTCTCTATAATAAAATTGAAAATTTTAACGCATTTGTAATAATTAAATATGGAAAATATCTCTGGACCAACCACACCTGATGTAAAATGATTTCTTGATTTTCTAAAGAACTTGGTTAAATTTATATGAATCGTCATTTATAAACTTTTAGGTGCACTTGTAGATTAATAATTCACTGCATTAATTTTTATACTAAATTTCAAGTTGTAATAAAAAAAAACTAAACTAATTAAACTATCCAAACAATTAATAAATTACACAGGGTACTTAAAAAATGGCGAAACAGCGCCATTTTGCACTCTTTAGACACCCTCTGAGCATGGAATTTTTTTAAAATTATTTTTATAGTGGTTTTTGTACATATATAGAGATACTATTTATTGATTTTAAATAAAGATTATTGTTGAACTTCATTATAAAAATGCCTTTCACTGCAAAAGTTGCTGAAATAATAAAAAAAAAATCCTGAGACAGAATTTTTTAATATTTTTCCCATGCTCAGAGTGTGTCCCTGAATAGTACAGAATGGCGCTGTTTCACCTTTTATTAAGCACCCTGTATACGTACATCAATAGAATGTTAATAGAGGTCATGTTCAACTAATTTTCATTAGTAAATTTATAAAATATTCCAAATATATTAAATAAATTTAGTGAATAAAAAATATCAGTTGCTTCATATTTTTAGTTTCAAACAATAAAAAAAAAATTAGATATTTTATGACAGGTTTAGAACACAGATGCACCCACCTGCACCAAGGGCATAATTTCTTATTATTTTGGGGGGAGAGGTATTGCCTTAATTTCTTGTCATAGCACATTATTTTTGACTTAAGTATTCTAATATATCATATTGTATTTAATGACACTTAAATGATGGCAAGTTCTCACTTACGATGTCCTCTCACTAATAACGATACACTCTTGTACTTAAAGTAAGAATTAACCATTTTACTATATTTTCAACTCAATTCATTTTTAAATTGTATAAAATTGTTTCTTTCATTAGAGCTCTTCCACCTACATTTTTTTAAATATATAAGTCCTTTCATAACAATACTTGCAAAGTTAAAAATATTCGAGTACACAAAGGGACCATAAATAAAAAACAGCAAATTTACTTTCAGGAAAAAATGTGTTATAAAAGGACTTATTTGATCTTTTTGTTTACCCTAACTCATAAAACTCTTTAATTTACCAAGTTTCAATGTTACACACCACATTCACCCTCATCACACGTTACAGAATTCATTGGACTACCTAATATTCATAAAACACTCATTGAGCAAATTCTCTTTTACACTGAATAACACACAACATTCAATTTTATCAACTTGAGCATGATACTAGTTTTTCTCTTTAATTGTTTAAGTCATATTTAAGAGAAGAGTTGAACATTTCAGACAATTAAATGAACTGAAATCAAATCTTTGGAAAAAATTCAAAGACTTTTAATTTGTGAAGTAGCCAAATGTCGCCAGGAAGATGGGCAAACATGCCAAAATTATCACATGCTGCGGCAGAGAGAGAGAATAAGAATAAAACATTGAGGTTACTTGAGTAACACTTAATAGTAAATAGTACGTTATGTATATCAAGAAGAAATAATTAAAATTTCTAAATGTGTTAGATTCATAACAGAAGAATACTTAAAATTTAAATTGTATATTATGAGCAATATAATATATACATTTTAATCTGAAATTGAAATATGTAAGTTAATACACATTCAACTTATCAGTATTGAGTATTACCTATTTTCATTAAACTTGAAAACCCAAGGATAAAATTTATTTATTAAATGGTTATCTGATTGAGTAATTCTCACACAAATATATTTGGGCTTGCTGACTAATAAAAAAAAAACTCTATTTTATACTAATATTTAATCGAAATATAGTTTACTTATGATAAGAAAGTTATCAATTCATGTGTCTTCGTGCACTTCCACACTCGACCATGTATTAAAATGAAGTATTAAGTGTTTATCATCTAAAATATTGAGGAATATAACACTATGTGAACCAATGTGATGAAAAAGTGAAAAAGCTGCATTAAGTTTTGCTTGAAAAGAGTAGAAAATTATTTTTGTTTTTACGAATTATACATTGATTAGCAGTTGTTAAATTAAAGACATTCTAGACAAGGTTACAGAAGTTTGTTATTAAACGCAATCTTCAAACTCTTTCGGTTCGAGTCCCTGCCTAAATAATAAGAAGAAAAAGCTATACTAAGCATCAAGCGTTAACACCATTATCACTATAGAATCTACTTATCTTGTACAATCTTAACAATATTCGCAATATCATGCTCAAGCACAGTATTATTATCACTTTTTAATAACAGAATAAAACAGCATACTTTGAAATATATGAAATCGACCTAAAAGATGTTTTATGGTATTTCACATATTTCGAAAATGTGTATATTTATTGTACAATTTCATTTTTTTTTTAGATACGGAAATGAAAATGTTATTGTTTTAATTTGTGTAACCAGAGTTTAACTTACGTTCGCAGGCAAATGGTTTATCTGGATCCCCAGGAGTCGGGTCAAAATTATGAGTTGACAATTTTTTTCTACCACGGCCACCTCCTTTTCTTCTACCGGGAGTACTTGGTGAATCGGTACAACTTCGACCCTAGTAAAAATAATTTTACCTCACATGATACATTTATTTAGTTGAATTCACTCACTCTACCACTTCCTTTTCTTCTTTTGCTTCTCTTACTATACGATTCTTCATAATCCAGATCGGAATCGGGATCTGGTTCATCATACACGTCCATATCTATCATATCTTGCTCATCATAAAACCATTCCTAAATATTAGTGAATTGCACGTGAAAATTAAAACCGAAAAATTTACTCCTACCTTAGAGACTTCATCCTTTAATAACTGACTGTCTTTGCTATCCGTATCTTGCAAAACGGGGTTTTCAGATTGAGAAAGACTGTGAATGTCCCCTTCTGTTTCCAATAAGCTATCGGCTGCCCGGGCAAAAGCTCGAGAATTCATAATCAAGTATTGTCTGCGCCTCTTGCGCCACCTAGGCCTTGGATAAGTGTAAATCTGGCCTTGCATCAAGCCGGGCATTCGCTGACGTTTATTCATGAATAATGACGAATGATTCTGGGCAACTCCCGTCTGGCTGTCGAGAAAAGGTAAGCGAAGACGTCTTTCGATGCATAGCCTTGTGTTGTAATTCGCCGAGCTTTCCACAGCTTCCTTATACATAGCATCGCTCATGAAACTGTTATAAAGACCAATGTAATAATTATTTTCCTTGTTTGTACGAATAACTAAATATGTTGGGTGTATTTTTTCAAATATCTAAAGAACCAAACTGAACTTGATTTAGAATATATGTGCTTTCCAATTGCCCTATGCACTACTTGGAGTTGCTCTGAGCTGTTCTAAGTGCAATTGGAACACATAGGAGCGGCTGTGGAGTAGTTCTGAGTTAATCACATATGCAATTAGGTGCCTTTCAATTACACATATGAACTACACAGAGTTGCTCGAATGTGTCCCAATTGCACTTAGAACAGCTCAGAGCAGCTTCAAGTAATGCGTACGTGCAATTGGAAAGAGCCTATTGCAAATAACTCTAGCTGCTTTCCATTTGAAGTTGTGTTGTCTTGGGGCGTAAGGTCTAGAGCAGCTTAGGGTTACTTGTTCAATGGAATGCTGGCTATTTCTTACGAAATATTTGGAGCTGCTCTGAGCTGTTCTAAATGGAATTGTAACACATTGGAGCAGCTGTGGAGAGTTCTGAGTTAATCGCATATGCATTTAGGTGCTTTCCAATTATACATATAAGCTACACAGAGCTGCTGCAATGTGTTCCAATTGTACTTCGGACAGCTCAGAGGAATTTCAAGTAGTGCGTTTGTGCAATTGGAAAGAGTTTATTGCAAATAACTCTAGCTGCTTTCCATTTGAAATTGGGATGCCCTGGGTGTAAGGCCGAGAGCAATTTAGAGCTACTTATTCAATAGAATGCTGGCTATTTCCTACAAAAGTGAGCACGGAGCTTAAAGTCTCTGAATAGTTTGGAACTGCTCCATTATGTCAAAGGAAAGTGTATTTCTAAGCTGCACCAGGCTTTAAGCCCCAGGGACATACAACTTCGAATGGAAACTATAATGAAATGATAACAATGCGATCTTTTAAATCCTAATTTCCTTTGCACATGCTTAAACTGCAGGATTATCCTGCAACCTTGAAAACCCTTTAAAAGAATCGAAGAAATAAGGAGACGATAAAACGAAAACAATATTGATTTTTGTTGCTAAAAGAAAGGTCATCTCAAACCTCCATGAATAAAATCCGGTAGGGTATTAATTACCCTTACCCATTTTACCAACTAACTTAATCGTTAATTTAAATTTTTACATAAACAAGGCGACGTACCTTTCGATTTTTTCCAAATTTGCTTGATTAACATAATGCAACACAGAACTCGCCATTTTCTCTTTGACGTATAAAAAAAAATCGAACCAATGCAGACGTTACCGACCAATGAGAGCTGCAAATCGATAAGTTCGTTATGCCCGGTTCCGTCAGAGGCGCTGTGGTATACTTTTATCGGTGCTTTTATTTTCATATTTATCACAAATTTTAAATAAAAATTTTTAATTATATGAGTAGACGTATGATATAAAAGCATTAATTTACTTTATTTAACTGTTATTACGATTATTTTCTTTCAGAATGACCAAGCGACTAACATCGTTATAATGAAGAGAAATTCCCTATTACTTGCCAATAACAGAAGTTATCAAACTATCAATCAACTAAATTTCGAATTATATTTTTAAAGATACGGTAAATTGTTTTACGATATTAATTTAATTGCCCCCTAACTTGTTCAGAGGAAGTAGCAAAATTATGTATTAGGTCATTTGCCTTTAGAACGTTTGTACCAATCGCTCTAATTAATGCCTTCTATTTATTTTAAAACCCAAATTGTATTCATTTGTTAATTTAATACGTCGATATTTTAATAAATGTGACACGTTTGTAATCGATTGTAGACAGACAAAATTTTTGGAAGTTTCGGAAATCACTTTATCAAGTATAGAAGTTCGGAGCGCGCGCTGACGGTATCAATACTTTCTTCTTGTTGGGGAAACGTGATGGAAGGCAGACTCTCGTAAGCGACAAATAATGACAATGATATCGCCAAAAACGGCCCTCGGAATAGCGGCGGGAGTGTGTGGAACGTTATTCCTCGGTTATTGTATATATTTTGATCAAAAGAGACACAAAGATCCACTGTTCAAACAGAAGCTCAAAGAAAGTAAGTATAGCAACCATGACACTATACCCATGTGAAATATTATGTAAACACGAAACCCTGTTATATAGGACGCCGTGCTAAAAAGGCAGCTGCTACGTCAAGTAGACGTGCACCAGCGAATTTCCCGAATATGAAAGATCATGAAGCCGTACAGAGATTTTTCTTACAAGAAGTACAATTAGGTGAAGAATTGTTAGCGGCAGGCGATCTTGAAAACGGAGTCGACCATTTAGGAAATGCGGTAGCAGTCTGCGGACAACCGAATGATCTGTTGCAGGTACTGCAGCAAACGTTACAACCGCAAGTGTTTCACTTACTTATTCAAAGATTACCTACCATTGCACCACGTGTTGTGGCGCATGAAAAGCAAATGCAAGAAGATGATGTAGAATAGCACATTTTTTCGCATTGGAAGGCAATTTGTTAGATCGTTCCATCGCAGTACAATTAATTTTGTTACTATGTGAAATATAAACAGCAATATATTACTTATTACTTCTTTAATTAAAAAAAAAAAACCATCCACTAAACATCCAACTTTAATAAGTGCTCATTAATATGAAATCATAAGAACTTTCTTGCATTAAATTAACAACATTCATATGAAGAATCTGCTAATTAACTTATAATTATGATTTTTTAAATTAATTGGCAGAGAAACTCTATTATGTTACGACAAGAACAATTTATGGTGCAGAGAAATTTTTAATCGGAAACAATTTAACTAAATAATTTACATTTATCGTATAAATTCTTGAAATGTGAAATTATAAGAAATATATTAATAATGATAAGATAAAGTTGTGCTGCTCTAATTGCGCAATAAATAGTTATGCAGTGACTTGCTTATCTTTGATGGAGAGTAAAATTTTTCATCTAATTTTTGTTAGAACCCTTTTAATTCTATAGAAATTTCTGCTTTAAATGCTCAAGTTATTAAAAATGTAATTGCAGAACTGTAACAAGTCAAAAATATAAATTTACACGTTCTGAATTAACTTTCTGTAATTTTTTTTGTAGATTTCAACATGTACAATATTATTCAGAAATACCCCCAACTTTCATAATTTAAATTTAAATTTTAACTCGTCTTAGTCTTCATTTAAATTATTTATCTTTATGAAATTAATACAATCTGTTAAAATGTTCTTTTGTAAAAGACTAAGCTACTCTCAAAGTAACTTTGTTTATTCACCTTCTTTTGCAGCACTTAAAAATTAAATAAAAACACACTCACTGGCATAAAAAGCGACTCACTTTGAGGTTTGTGTAATTCATTGTGACAATAAATTTTTTTATATAATTTTCGACTGATAATTGTTATTTATAGTTTTCTTGGTTGATGTACATCTAATAAGGCCAAAAATAAATAAAATAAACAAGATTTTAATAAAAGTAATAAAAACTGCAAAATTGATGAAATTGTAACTTAAAGAAAAATGCAAAATTTCAATCTTCTTAATTAATTAATATCGACTATAGCCTCTGCGAGCCTGCATACGTTGTGGCGTTGACTCCACCAAGTGCCTAATCGCTAAATTGTCAAGTTGATCCCATTCTTGCTGAAGCGTCATTGATAATTCTTCTAGGGTAGCTGGGGCGGGGACGCGACCTCTAATATTCCTTCCTAACATGTCCCAGACATGTTCGATAGGATTCATATTGGGACTTCTCGGGGGCTACTGCATCCGGTTAACACCAACAGCGTCAAGAAATTCATTAACAACTCTGGCGACATGTGGCCATGCATTATCGTGCATCAACATAAAATTGTCGCCAATAAAAGGGGCAAAGGGTATCACATGATCTTGAAGAACATTTTCAATGTACCTCTGAGCGTTAATAACTCCCCTATTTATTACAAAAAGGTCTGTACGTGCGTTCGCAGAAATACCGCCCCACACCATAATCGAACCTCCGTTGAAAGATAGACTAGAAACAATATTACATTGAGAATACCGTTCGTCGGTCCTTCTCCACACTCTTCTACGACCATTGGCGCTCGTGGGCAGAAGCGAGACTCATCAGCGAAGAGTACTTGACTCTACTGCCCCATATTCCAATGAACATGTTCACGAGCAAATGCAAGTCTGTTTACTCTATGCTGTGTGTTAAGCTCTGAGCCATGTGCAGGTCTTCTTGCCATTAAATTAGCTTCATTAAAGCGTCTTCTGATCGTTCTGTCACTTACATGCACATCTCAAACCTCTGCAAGGCGATTTCTGACTTGAACAGCAGTCAAATTCCTGTTGGGAAGAATCGTTAGGGTAAGAAAATGGTCATCTCTAACGCTTGTACATCTTTGACGACCTGTTCCAGGGCGTCGATTATAAGATTCAGTTTCCAAGAATCGCCTCCACGTTCTGGAGACACATTATTGAGAAGTTCCAAGAACTTGTGCAACGTGACGTTGAGCCCGACCATCCTGAATCAAAGCAAATACTCTTTCTGCATCCACTGCATTAATAGCTATGAAAACAACTTATTAATGACAAAATGTAAACAAATTATTAAATTAAGTCTTTAGGAAACGTTTGGAAAACAACTGCAACACAATATTGACAATGGCGTAGATACTTTCAATAATTTATTTAAACAAGAGAATTTAGTTACCATGACGATCATAGCTCTCCCGATTATTGAAAATGTCCTATTCACTGATGAGCAGAAAAAAAATGGACAAAAAGTATCCTCAGATAATTTATTTAAAAAAATAATAGTGAGTCGCTTTTTGTGCTGGTGAGTGTAGATAGTGTCATACCTCTAGAAGTACAAAACTAATGTCTTTTTTATTTAATTAGCTTTATTTTTAATATTCTTTTACCAAGCTAATAAAAAGTATCCATTTATTTACTTAAATAAATATAAATTACGTTTTTCTGTCATTTTACATGTTCAATTTTTTTAAGTAAAAAATATAATCAGCTACTAACAAATAAAAAATATATAAAAATTAAGTAAATTTATTAAACTGCAAATAGAAAGTCTCTGCAGTATATATTTTTTATAAAAAAAATTGGAATACTCTTATTGCATATACATTTGATAATTGCATTTGCAAATGCTGGAAGGTTTTTGAATCTCAGACGCAGTAATAAAGTTAACAATCATTTCAGGCATAGCAATTGATTAACTCAGCCAGGTTTTTAAACATTAAATCACCAACTTTTAGCTATCGTTATCTAGAATTTGAAAACACTGACAATGGAATTTTATTTTTGTAAACGTCAATCTAAAAATATAATTTCTAATTCTGCTTCTGAAATTCAAATTGACACATAACAATATAAAGGCAAGTTTAAATTTAAAAAATGCCATAAAATTACATAAACATCGTTCACACAGCTCTGGTACCCAATTTTTTAAGAACGTTTAAACCTTGTTCTTCATATTCCTGTTTTGACATCCAAAACGTATCCTTGTCTTTCATAACTTCTGCCAACACCGCACCTCCAATGAAGACCATGTTTTTGCGTCTGGGTGAAGCTTCAATGCGAATTTTAAATTTATTTAATTTATCCACGTCGTTCTTTAGCACACGTTCAAGATAGAGTTGTTTTATTTCTCTTTCTAATCGTGATGGCAATCCAGGATACATAGTCGAGCCCCCGGATAATACTATGTGTTTGTAAAGTTCTGAGCGCATATCAATGTGTGCAGCCTGGAAGCTTAATATGATGCAGAAGTTCTAGGTGTGAATGAAAACTTTACAGACCTGAATAGTTGAGAAAACAAGTTCTGCAATGCCTTGTCCTTCAACGTTTATCAGATGAGGTTGGAACAGAGCTTCGGGTGCTTCAAATCTCTCACCACCTACTTTGATGACCCTTCCATCAGGGAGGATGTAAGGTTCTACAAGAACGGTCGTTTCTAATGCTAGTCTTTGTTCTGTTTCTATATCATAGCCTATGTAACACAGTTTTTCCTTTATCATTCTTACCTGAAAACCATAAACTGTATGAAAATATTAACTGATGGAGTGCACTTACTGTTTCGAAATCAGCAGAATGATAACCCCTGAGCAGTAATAATTTAATTAGGTAACGTGTAATGTCTCTTCCTGCAATATCTAAACGTCTTGTCAAATGAGGTAAAGAAAATTCTTCATAGACAGGGCAAATGTGTGTAACGCCGTCGCCTGAATCCACAACAACTCCGGATAGCAAACCCTACATTATGTTTTTAATTAATATTTTCAAGTGAAATTTTAATAAAAAATCATACTTGTGCATATAACGTCAGTACGGCTTGAATAGCTATGTAAGTACCTGCAAAACCATATTTTTCAAACATGACTTCTATCATTTTCTCTCTGTTCTTTATTGGATTCATGGGTGGTTCTGTTAATAATATCTAATTTTAATAAAAAATCATACTTGTGCATATAAAGTCAGTACGGCTTGAATAGCTATGTAAGTACCTGCAAAACCATATTTTTCAAACATGACTTCTATCATTTTCTCTCTGTTCTTTATTGGATTCATGGGTGGTTCTGTTAATAATATCTAAAACAATTAACAAATTTGAATTTCTTAGATATTTAAAGCATTCCAAATTACCTTTGTTTCTTTGGGATCAAGGTTCATTTTCTTTGGTCCAAAAGTGTAGTCCCACACGTGACACATGTCTTCCCAATTACGAACAACTCCATTCTCCATGGGATAATTCAATTCCAAAAGTGATCTCAAGGCAGATGCCTCATCACCTACCATTAAATCCTTTAAAACAAGTTCATTAAACATCGAAACCTGCGTGGCCGTGCCATTTTTGTGAATCAAATATATCGAGGTAATGCAAGCCTTAGTTTTACTTACAGGAAGAGTACTTGTTACTCCCTTAAGCATGAAAAATATAATGAATTGTCGTTAAATAACAAGTTTAAGGAATTTTGTTTTTGCTGAAATAACTTTTCGTTTTAAATATTTGTCAGGTAACTATACTTCATCATAAAAGTTAAATATTATTTATTTCTTTCTTGTTTGATTACTGAAGAAGCAATTTGCTTTTAAAATATTTTAATAAATTCTGGATAAAATTTAAAGAACTTAAACAGCCTCACATTGTGATAGTAAATTTATTATAACATTGATTTGTAGATTGTATCATAAGATTATATTGGCTTATGATATAATATTTATCGGTAAGTTGTTTCACTTACAGGTCTGTGTTATAATAGCATTTACTGATGTAACATAGATCTGGTTACACAGAATTAAAACCGTTGCCTTAAGGTAGCTTTAAATACATTACTTATCTTATAATTTTGAATAAATAGAAGAGGTATAACAGATATCTACCTGATTAATGATACATACTTAAACAAATTTGTGCCATGCTTAAATTTTTATTAAATACAAGTGATTATAAATACTTTCAAATACTATAACGTAGAAAAAACGTTTTTCAAGCAAATGAAATACAAATACATGCAGGACATTTATAACTATAAAAAAATTAATGTCATGCTATGAAATTTACATATGTATATATACCATGTGTAAGTCACCATCTGACATAGCAGTCTGCACAATTGTCAAGACAAAGAAAAAAAGACATTGAAGCACGGCAAAGATAAAGATCATAACAATCAGCTGTAGGAATACATGACTATGTATACATGAGAAATAACTGCAGTAGTTATAACTACAGACGTTATAACTATGACTGATTGAGTGCGTGTATATTGGTTCCTACTACCGTAGTTATTAAAACGCCGCAGTTACCTACTACACTTCAGTAAGTTATAACTTCGACTCTGTAGTGTATACGGGTAATTTTTGACGTTACCAAGAAAGAAAAAATACACTAAAGTAAACATACGTGAAGTCAATAGGGAATCTTGTAAAAATAACACGGAATGTTGCACACTTTAGTTTCTGTCTTCACTCTGCAGTTATTACTATGGTTGGAGAGATTTATGTTTGAAATGTGTATACGCGTTGGTTACTATCGTAGTTCTATAACTACGATAGTTATTTAACATGTATACGTACTTTATGATGCCCCTATTGTAGTCTTTGTCATTAATTCACTTAACACACTATACAAGGGGTCTAGTTCAAAGTGTACAATTTCTAGTCTCATTTTCAATTTCAGAACACATATAATTTAAATAACAAGTATTTTTTCTTAATTTTAACATATTTTTTTTGTTGTTAAGAGATAATGTGTGTTTTTTTATTTAAATAAATTAATGATGAAGAAGGTATTACAAGAAAGGAATGGAGCTGCACATGGAAGTAACAAATGGAGATTCCTCACTTTGAAACCAGACCCCTCATATGTTCTCTCTCTTACCAATTATATGGATTGCTGTGTATCCAAAATCAGTTTACAGATGGTATATATAAAGGAAGAAACCATAAGAAAAATATTCAACTACTGACTCATTAGTTTTTTAATTTTGCCTCATCAGAAAAGAATGAATACCACGTATATATGCTCAAACGATTTCATGAGCCACATTTTACACTATGAAAATTACACTAGTAAGAATTTGAAAACTAACAGAGCGACTTCCTGGGTTTGTAAAATTCCTTAAATGATTCACTTTTAATGTGGATGATCACATAAAAAAGTGATGAAGACTTTCTAACACTCATGCACATGAAATGAATATCAATTAAACCAAACTGAAAGCTCATTAGAGTTAAAAGGAGTGCAGCACACAAATAAGCACACCAAACGGCATAACAATAAAAAAATTAGTAATAAATCAAATAATAAATAAAAACATTAAAATTTGCACAAAATCTTACAAACGCCCCTTACATCAACATGGTATCCCTAAAACGAGCAGCAATTTAAATAAATGTACATACTTCCACTTGTTAAGTGAATATCCATAAAAGAATGGAATAATAAAGAGAAGCATTGCATACCTTAACTTCTATGTCTCCTATTTTATTCACAGCTCTGCCGACCATCGATGGAAATATATGAGCAGGAAAATTGCTTCCGGCATATCCGCACTTGACAAACTTTAAAGAAAAGGTTAGGTCAGTGAAAAGTAAACGAATTCAAAGCGACTTACTCCAGTGCCATTGTCGCAGACAATTACTTTTCTACCTTGATTATCCATTTTTATTTAACTAATTAAACATTAATAAAAGGAACTGATTCAACGTTTACCACACCTAAAATGATAAACAGTTACCAACCAAGTAGACAAACTGTCAAACGTCAGTTAGTTACTAAATCTTACAATAGATGGCGAAACTTGAGTTGAATTTGCGGGCACGGTAAATAGATTTTAGTCCACAACAGTAATCCATTAATTAGTTAATTAATTAATTGATATTGTGCACCATGTGAATATTATGTAATTGGGCGTCGTTTTCGTAGGTGTTTAATTTATCACTCGGAAACATGATTGGTTTCTTCTTTTTCTATTATTGGCAGTGGTGGCGCTGCGTATGCGCGCGAAAATTTTGAATTTAAATTTTATGCAATTTATTTATTTAGGCACCGTAATTAAATTTCGATAATTTTAACTTACGTATTAAATAAAACAAATCCATTATATCATTTATTAAAAAAAAAGTATATAAAATCTATTTAAAAAAGTTACATTGTCGTGGGGTATAGAAAATAATTAACACAAAATTAAGTAATTAAACACGTATGTACAAAAAACTAATCTACTTCAAGCTTTCTAAAGTTGCCTGTTATGCCATATAAAACATCATCTTCACTTCCGCAAGTGTTTGCCGTCGTTCTCTTTAAAGCCGAGACCGCACCTTCTCGTGCTTTGGCGCTAAACTGCAACACAATATTGACAATGGCGTAGATACTTTCAATAATTTATTTAAACAAGAGAATTTAGTTACCATGACGATCATAGCTCTCCCGATTATTGAAAATGTCCTATTCACTGATGAGCAGAAAAAAAATGGACAAAAAGTATCCTCAGATAATTTATTTAAAAAAATAATAGTGAGTCGCTTTTTGTGCTGGTGAGTGTAGATAGTGTCATACCTCTAGAAGTACAAAACTAATGTCTTTTTTATTTAATTAGCTTTATTTTTAATATTCTTTTACCAAGCGTCATTGATAATTCTTCTAGGGTAGCTGGGGCGGGGACGCGACCTCTAATATTCCTTCCTAACATGTCCCAGACATGTTCGATAGGATTCATATTGGGACTTCTCGGGGGCTACTGCATCCGGTTAACACCAACAGCGTCAAGAAATTCATTAACAACTCTGGCGACATGTGGCCATGCATTATCGTGCATCAACATAAAATTGTCGCCAATAAAAGGGGCAAAGGGTATCACATGATCTTGAAGAACATTTTCAATGTACCTCTGAGCGTTAATAACTCCCCTATTTATTACAAAAAGGTCTGTACGTGCGTTCGCAGAAATACCGCCCCACACCATAATCGAACCTCCGTTGAAAGATAGACTAGAAACAATATTACATTGAGAATACCGTTCGTCGGTCCTTCTCCACACTCTTCTACGACCATTGGCGCTCGTGGGCAGAAGCGAGACTCATCAGCGAAGAGTACTTGACTCTACTGCCCCATATTCCAATGAACATGTTCACGAGCAAATGCAAGTCTGTTTACTCTATGCTGTGTGTTAAGCTCTGAGCCATGTGCAGGTCTTCTTGCCATTAAATTAGCTTCATTAAAGCGTCTTCTGATCGTTCTGTCACTTACATGCACATCTCAAACCTCTGCAAGGCGATTTCTGACTTGAACAGCAGTCAAATTCCTGTTGGGAAGAATCGTTAGGGTAAGAAAATGGTCATCTCTAACGCTTGTACATCTTTGACGACCTGTTCCAGGGCGTCGATTATAAGATTCAGTTTCCAAGAATCGCCTCCACGTTCTGGAGACACATTATTGAGAAGTTCCAAGAACTTGTGCAACGTGACGTTGAGCCCGACCATCCTGAATCAAAGCAAATACTCTTTCTGCATCCACTGCATTAATAGCTATGAAAACAACTTATTAATGACAAAATGTAAACAAATTATTAAATTAAGTCTTTAGGAAACGTTTGGAAAACAACTGCAACACAATATTGACAATGGCGTAGATACTTTCAATAATTTATTTAAACAAGAGAATTTAGTTACCATGACGATCATAGCTCTCCCGATTATTGAAAATGTCCTATTCACTGATGAGCAGAAAAAAAATGGACAAAAAGTATCCTCAGATAATTTATTTAAAAAAATAATAGTGAGTCGCTTTTTGTGCTGGTGAGTGTAGATAGTGTCATACCTCTAGAAGTACAAAACTAATGTCTTTTTTATTTAATTAGCTTTATTTTTAATATTCTTTTACCAAGCTAATAAAAAGTATCCATTTATTTACTTAAATAAATATAAATTACGTTTTTCTGTCATTTTACATGTTCAATTTTTTTAAGTAAAAAATATAATCAGCTACTAACAAATAAAAAATATATAAAAATTAAGTAAATTTATTAAACTGCAAATAGAAAGTCTCTGCAGTATATATTTTTTATAAAAAAAATTGGAATACTCTTATTGCATATACATTTGATAATTGCATTTGCAAATGCTGGAAGGTTTTTGAATCTCAGACGCAGTAATAAAGTTAACAATCATTTCAGGCATAGCAATTGATTAACTCAGCCAGGTTTTTAAACATTAAATCACCAACTTTTAGCTATCGTTATCTAGAATTTGAAAACACTGACAATGGAATTTTATTTTTGTAAACGTCAATCTAAAAATATAATTTCTAATTCTGCTTCTGAAATTCAAATTGACACATAACAATATAAAGGCAAGTTTAAATTTAAAAAATGCCATAAAATTACATAAACATCGTTCACACAGCTCTGGTACCCAATTTTTTAAGAACGTTTAAACCTTGTTCTTCATATTCCTGTTTTGACATCCAAAACGTATCCTTGTCTTTCATAACTTCTGCCAACACCGCACCTCCAATGAAGACCATGTCTTTGCGTCTGGGTGGATCTTCAATGCGAATTTTAAATTTATTTAATTTATCCACGTCGTTCTTTAGTACACGTTCAAGATAGAGTTGTTTTATTTCTCTTTCTAATCGTGATGGCAAACCAGGATACATAGTCGAGCCCCCGGATAATACTATGTGTTTGTAAAGTTCTGAGCGCATATCAATGTGTGCAGCCTGGAAGCTTGATATGATGCAGAAGTACTAGGTGTGAATGAAAACTTTACAGACCTGAATAGTTGAGAAAACAAGTTCTGCAATGCCTTGTCCTTCAACGTTTATCAGATGAGGTTGGAACAGAGCTTCGGGTGCTTCAAATCTCTCACCACCTACTTTGATGACCCTTCCATCAGGGAGGATGTAAGGTTCTACAAGAACGGTCGTTTCTAATGCTAGTCTTTGTTCTGTTTCTATATCATAGCCTATGTAACACAGTTTTTCCTTCATCATTCTTACCTGAAAACCATAAACTGTATGAAAATATTAACTGATGGAGTGCACTTACTGTTTCGAAATCAGCAGAATGATTGAAAGCGTAACCCCTGAGCAGTAATAATTTAATTAGGTAACGTGTAATGTCTCTTCCTGCAATATCTAAACGTCTTGTCAAATGAGGTAAAGAAAATTCTTCATAGACAGGGCAAATGTGTGTAACGCCGTCGCCTGAATCCACAACAACTCCGGATAGCAAACCCTACATTATGTTTTTAATTAATATTTTCAAGTGAAATTTTAATAAAAAATCATACTTGTGCATATAACGTCAGTACGGCTTGAATAGCTATGTAAGTACCTGCAAAACCATATTTTTCAAACATGACTTCTATCATTTTCTCTCTGTTCTTTATTGGATTCATGGGTGGTTCTGTTAATAATATCTGAAACAATTAACAAATTTGAATTTCTCAGAGATTTGAAGCATTCCAAATTACCTTTGTTTCTTTGGGATCAAGATTCATTTTCTTTGGTCCAAAAGTGTAGTCCCACACGTGACACATGTCTTCCCAATTACGAACAACTCCATTCTCCATGGGATAATTCAATTCCAAAAGTGATCTTAAGGCAGATGCCTCATCACCTACCATTAAATCCTTTAAAACAAGTTCATTAAACATCGAAACCTGCATGGCCATGCCATTTTTGTGAATCAAATATATCGAGGTAATGCAAGCCTTAGTTTTACTTACAGGAAGAGTACTTGTTACTCCCTTAAGCATGAAAAATATAATGAATTGTCGTTAAATAACAAGTTTAAAGAATTTTGTTTCTGCTGAAATAACTTTTCATTTTAAATATTTGTCAGGGTAACTATACTTCATCATAAAAATTTCTTTTTTTCTTGTTTGACTACTAAAAAGCAATTTGCTTTTAAAATACTTTAATAAATTCTGGAAAAAATTTAAAGAACTTAAAGTTGGCCACCAGCCTTACGTTGTGATAGTAAATTTATTATAACATTGATTTGTAGATTGTATCATAAGACTATATTGGCTTATGATATAATACTTATCCGTAAGTTGTTTCACTTACAGGTCTGTGTTATAATAACATTTACTGATGTAACATAGATCTGGTTACACAGAATTAAAACCGTTGCTTTAAGGTAGCTTTAAACACATTACTTATCTTATAATTTTGAACAAATAGAAGAGGTATAACAGATATCTACCTGATTAATGATACATACTTAAACAAATTTGTGCCATGCTTAAATTTTTATTCAATACAAGTGATTATAAATACTATAACGTAGAAAAAACGTTTTTCAAGCAAATGAAATACAAATACATGCAGGACATTTATAACTATAAAAAATTAATGTCATGCTATGAAATTTACATACGTATATACCATGTGTAAATCACCATCTGACATAGCAGTCTGCACAATTGTCAAGACAAAGAAAAAAAGACATTGAAGCATGGTAAAGATAAAGATCATAACAATCAGCTGTGGGAATACATGACTACGTATACACGAGAAATAACTGCAGTAGTTATAACTACAGACGTTATAACTATGACTGATTGAGTGCGTGTATATTGGTTCCTACTACCGTAGTTATTAAAACGCCGCAGTTACCTACTACACTTCAGTAAGTTATAACTTCGACTCTGTAGTGTATACGGGTAATTTTTGACGTAACACGAAAGAAAAAATACACTAAAGTAAACATACGTGAAGTCAATAGGGAATCTTGTAAAAATAACACGGAATGTTGCACACGTTAGTTTCTGTCTTCACTCTGCAGTTATTACTACGGTTGGAGAGATTTATGTTTGAAATGTGTATACGCGTTGGTTACTATCGTAGTTCTATAACTACGATAGTTATTTAACATGTATACGTACTCTATGATGCCCCTATTGTAGTCTTTGTCATTAATTCACTTAACACACTACACAAGGGGTCTAGTTCAAAGTGTACAATTTCTAGTCTCATTTTCAATTTCAGAACACATATAATTTAAATAACAAGTATTTTTTCTTAATTTTAACATATTTTTTTTTGTTGTTAAGAGATAATGTGTGTTTTTTTATTTAAATAAATTAATGATGAAGAAGGTATTACAAGAAAGGAATGGAGCTGCACATGGAAGTAACAAATGGAGATTCCTCACTTTGAAACCAGACCCCTCATATGTTCTCTCTCTTACCAATTACATGGATTGCTGTGTATCCAAAATCAGTTTACAGATGGTATATATAAAGGAAGAAACCATAAGAAAAATATTCAACTACTGACTCATTAGTTTTTTAATTTTGCCTCATCAGAAAAGAATGAATACCACGTATATATGCTCAAACGATTTCATGAGCCACATTTTACACTATGAAAATTACACTAGTAAGAATTTGAAAACTAACAGAGCGACTTCCTGGGTTTGTAAAATTCCTTAAATGATTCACTTTTAATGTGGATGATCACATAAAAAAGTGATGAAGACTTTCTAACACTCATGCACATGAAATGAATATCACTTAATCCAAACTGAAAGCTCATTAGAGTTAAAAGGAGTGCAGCACACAAATAAGCACACCAAACGGCATAACAATAAAAAAATTAGTAATAAATCAAATAATAAATAAAAACATTAAAATTTGCACAAAATCTTACAAACGCCCCTTACATCAACATGGTATCCCTAAAACGAGCAGCAATTTAAATAAATGTACATACTTCCACTTGTTAAGTGAATATCCATAAAAGAATGGAATAATAAAGAGAAGCATTGCATACCTTAACTTCTATGTCTCCTATTTTATTCACAGCTCTTATTATCGGTCTGCCGACCATCGATGGAAATATATGAGCAGGAAAATTGCTTCCGGCATATCCGCACTTGACAAACTTTAAAGAAAAGGTTAGGTCAGTGAAAAGTAAACGAATTCAAAGCGACTTACTCCAGTGCCATTGTCGCAGACAATTACTTTTCTACCTTGATTATCCATTTTTATTTAACTAATTAAACATTAATAAAAGGAACTGATTCAACGTTTACCACACCTAAAATGATAAACAGTTACCAACCAAGTAGACAAACTGTCAAACGTCAGTTAGTTACTAAATCTTACAATAGATGGCGAAACTTGAGTTGAATTTGTGGGCACGGTAAATAGATTTTAGTCCACAACAGTAATCCATTAATTAGTTAATTAATTAATTGATATTGTGCACCGTGTGAATATTATGTAATTGGGCGTCGTTTTAGTAGGTGTTTAATTTATCACTCGGAAACATGATTGGTTTCTTCTTTTTCTATTATTGGCAGTGGTGGCGCTGCGTATGCGCGCGAAAATTTTGAATTTAAATTTTATGCAATTTATTTATTTAGGCACCGTAATTAAATTTCGATAATTTTAACTTACGTATTAAATAAAACAAATCCATTATATCATTTATTAAAAAAAAGTATATAAAATCTATTTAAACAAGTTACATTGTCGTGGGGTATAGAAAATAATTAACACAAAATTAAGTAATTAAACACGTATGTACAAAAAACTAATCTACTTCAAGCTTTCTAAAGTTGCCTGTTATGCCATATAAAACATCATCTTCACTTCCGCAAGTGTTTGCCGTCGTTCTCTTTAAAGCCGAGACCGCACCTTCTCGTGCTTTGGCGCTAAACAATTCCTCTCTAACTTCCATTTTGTCGTGAGATATTAAAGTTTTGTGAGCCTTTTTGAGTTCCTCACTCCAAAGAGCTTAAATCAATTAAATATCAATTATCCTCTCAACTCTTTCACTTAATGCCTACCAGTCATTTCAGCCATCGGCATTTCTCCTCCGTATTCTTTAGGCAAGACGTCTTTTTCTATCAGGCCGGAATCCAAAGCGTGCTGTAAACTTGTATAAAAATTAAATCGCTTTCTTATCTTCTCAGATATCAAAGAAAGACCAAAATCGACTGCAAATTTCATGGAAGGATGGACGTTAATAACATGGACTTCTTTATGCCTCATAGGTAGAGTTCTCTATAAATTAACGATTTAATAATTTGTTGGAAAAATCAATTTAATGTTTTATCACCTCTCCATTTTTAACTATGCGAACCGCTTCTTTTATGGTGAACAAAGTTAAGTAGGGAAATCCCACGCCCTTTCCATCAACGAAGTGAACATATCCACGTACTTGATTTTCTTCATCTTCCATTAGTGTCTCGTAGACGATGCCGTGAATGCGGCACATGTCGGCGTTTGTGAATTTATCGAGATCAAAAACACCTTAGAAAAACATGTGTAAATAAAAAATTCTTTAAATCACAATTTCGATTAGGTACAGACCTGGCCTCGCAATAATTACTCGCCGTCCTTTGGAATCACGTTTCGGACAAGTGAATAAGTATCCCAAATTCGTGAGGTCCTCCATCATAGGTATTGTGATGTCCAAGTTGTTAAAAGCAATACCAAAAGTCTGCCTGAGTAATACGTAGCGTTCGAGTGCTTCCTGTGCTTGCACGACGCTGAATTTTTTAAATCTCAGGAACCTCAGCAGAAAACGAGCATCTGAAACAATATCCCGAATTTTTTTTTTTGGAAATCGATTTTTGAAAAGTTACTGCTTCGAAGTTTACAAATATAATACAAAACCTAAACGAGTGTTCAGAATTTTAGGGTTCTGAATAATCCATTCCCGAAGTGACGTTAAAGCTTGTTCTCTTGATTTATTGTCTTCTCGGAGTTCCCTCTTAGCCAGGTCCTGGACTTCTTTGGAAAGAGAACAGATGTAATCATCTGCTTGGGTTATCCACTTAGTATCGGACATTCTATCAAAAAATAAATTTATAAATATGTAAACGAGAAATGTTATACTAAGCACCTTTGAAATCAAGTTTTGTGTTTTGATTTAATAATTACAGAGAAATAATAAGTAGTAGAAATTGTAAATAATGCAGAAATTGTACTTGCTTCAAAAAATCTGTTATTTGTCACAGTTGATTCTGAAGAAAATATTGTTTCGTGAAGTTCTTTATAGAAATGATCTTTTGAGGCGCTTGCAAGCAATCTTTACCTTAGTTCTTAGTTCTAAAAAGGAAGTTACCGTGTTTTGTGGAGAAAGTCAATTGTGCAATATAATGTAACTTGTTACACAATCACTACAAACAAAAATATTGATCAACAGATGATGGACCTAATTCCATGTGTTACTTTCACGTACAGCTCCATTCCTTTGTTGTAATAGCTTCTTAATCTCTAATTTCTTTAAGTAAAAAACTGACATATCTCTTGATAACAAGGCAAATATGTTAAATTTAAAAAAAATAAGAAAAAATGTTAGTTATTTAAATTATACGTGTTCCCTGTTTCCTGAGGAATTAAAAATGATACTGGAGATTGCACACTTGGAACTAGGCCCCTCAGATTCTCTTTGCATAATGAAAAATGCCGATTATTAAATAATAAACAGAATTTAAGTGGGCCAACTGCATTGTCTTACTTTTTCAAAAATTATTCTTTAAAATTTTTGTACATAATACCACTTATACTAAACTATAAATTAAATTAAATGTTTTTTGAGGTAAAATTCAAATTATTAAATTCTCTAACAACTTGTATAAAATTAACTATGTCATTCCTTAATTGTTTCAAATTTTGTATTTTTTGAAGTTCTAAAATGAAACCAAACTCCGCTCACAAAAATTTTGATTGAAACACAATTTAAGTAGCGCACAATAAAAAAAATCATAAAATCTCAACACTGCCATTTAAGATGAGATATAATTTAAAAACATACCTGAACTTCTTCCTAAAAATCACCGTATCACTTTACCACAGGAGGTCGTCTTTAGCACTGATCTATTCAAACTTTACCCACTTACTTTAAAGGAGTAAACAAAACGTAACTTGAGCGTCTCCCCACTCAAAAGACTTCTTAAAGTAACTTGCTTCACGATGCTTTCTTTTCTCGATACTGATCGGAAGGAGATACTGATTCTACCTTTTAATACCTTCTTGCATGTGGGTGCCTTGTAGGATAAGTGCACAATAGCGTAAAGCTGGATTAATTTCCTAGTTTCGAGAAAATAATGTCTTCCATGACGTAATATTAAATCTAACGTATTTCCGCTTTATGTACATACGTAAGTAATTAAGGTTTGATCATGATCACTGATCTGGAGCTGATAATTTGCAAGTCATTAATAAGGATAATGCTACTTCCTTGCAGTGTCAATTTAAAAGAATTCACTTTATTTATATAAGTAAAAACTATGAAGTAAATACTGTACCTACAATAGTTTCATGTACTTCAATTATTTAATACTAGAAGAATAAGAAAGATTTCGTTTATTGTAAAAGCGAAAGCAAGTGAAATTGGAGATAGTATTTCCGGTGCCGTAGGTACTTTAACTATAACTAGGACAGTTAATAAACATGTATTTTGTGTTAGGATATTTATATGTATTGTAAGTGTAAAGGTATTCAACGCAGTTCAATGTTAAAATCCTTAATTAATAAACGGACTAATCATATTTTGATTGTTTGTTAATGCCTCGTCTGACAACTTTCGTTTTGTTTTCCAAAAGTTTGTAGTAGCTAATGATTTCCAAAAAAAATGTCCTATGTTAATACTGATTGCTAGGTTTTGCAAGTTACTATTAATTTCGTTACAGATAGAAATTTAGTGTAAACAAAATAAATTTCCGAGGTTTTAAATAATTTAAAATGTAAATTTAAATGCTGTTCTTAATGTAATAATGGCAAGCGGCATCCGTCGTCGGTGACTTACTCATCGTATTATGCAATAACTTTCTCTGAACCACATCAACTCGGAACGCAGGATCTGAGAGAGAGGAATTATGTAATATATTATGTAACGTTTAGTATATAGTTGCCCAGGAAGTTCGAACGAAAGTGTTACACGTCACCGATTTGTGGGATTTTATTATAGTCGACATACTTTTGATTTGTTTACCAAGTCTTAAGACAAATGCGCTTCTTTTGCCAAGTTTGAATAATTGCATAAAATTTATTTATATTCTTTCAAAAGAAGGAAAAGAACATTTCAATTTGGAACTGAGACTCGCACAACATTGTTTATTGATAAAAACTTAACATGATTAGTTTGACAATATGACAATCACAATTTATTGTTAATAACTAAATAATGAATAATTTTCTTTTTGTTTTCTTGTTAACTAAAAATATGCAATTTATCAACAAAATAAAATGCAAAAATTGCCAACATTATTTTATTCTTGTGATAACCAAATACATATCTTACATAAAATAAAATCACACGACATAGATCAATAAAAAAAAGCATTATTTGCATTCTTCATGATACGGATCCAAACTTCTAAGATCTCTCCACGTTGGTGGTAAATTACTTTGAAGATGATTGGCGCATTTTTTACATGGACTACTGAATAGAGTGATATAACTGTGTAACCAGTGCTAAAATGATTACAACAATAAGTTTTTGCAACAGCAATTTGTGGCTAGTTCAGAACCATCAAAAAGAGTTGCCCACCGAAGTAATGACCGATTTTAACAGGGCCATCGAAAGTACAACTTTGTTGAGAGCATATTTAACTGTTTATCTTTATTGCGCACGGTAGTAGATCAGGGAACTATCTTATCAGCGCCATTTAAGCTTAGGGGCCTTATTAGTTTTAGTCATACTTTAGTGTGCTATGCTTAATAAACATTATTATTATTATTAATTTTCTTGATGGTTTCCAACTAATCACAAACTGCAGATTGAACATATCTAAAATATTCACGAAAATAGAATTAATATATGTACCATAAATGATCTGACGGCGAGTTCTGGCATCGTTGGAGCATAAAAATGACACATTGCAGCGTGACTATTCTCCGTCACCTTGCGAAACACTTTGTATCGTGATTCAGTCCATAAATCATTCGATTCGGAATGTGCCTTCACCACGACCCACTCGATCATTAATCCTTTAAATGCTATAATTGCCTTCAAAACTCTTCCAAGAGACACCTACAATTTATTTGTTCCAAATAATTCCATTTCAAAATTAAACATCTCAAAACCTACTTGAATTACAGGATTTGGCACAAATGGACGTGATGCAGTAATATTCATATCTGTAAATAATCTGTCGATGGCCAATATGTGATTTTCAATTACACTAAATAAAGAGAAAGAGATTGGAGATTATTTAATTTTATTTGAGGGTGCTGGACTTACTCTGGCGGAACATTGTGATTACTGGTCTGGGTTTTACGGCGCTTTGTGGTGCTGAAGGTTTTGTAAGTCTTGCTGATGGCGTTAACTTGTAATATATTTCCAGCGATTGCACTGTAATCTCTGATCTGCAAATTAATTGTGTGATACCGGCAGAGCTTGTTTCATCATTTGAATCTATACCTTGTCAGTCCATCTATAACTATTAACCAATTGTCCGTACAAGGCTTGTCTTTCTTGAGTGGTTTCTTGGCTTAGATATGTTGAATTTCCTAAACTAAATGGTCCTGGTGGTGGAGTTAAATTACTAACAGCATTCTCGACATCCCTGTTGAAAAAATAAAATGTATGAATTTGGTATCAGTGTATCAATCAATTGACTAC
The DNA here is from genome assembly GCA_039766575.1 of Serrognathus titanus. Classification (NCBI taxonomy): domain Eukaryota; kingdom Metazoa; phylum Arthropoda; class Insecta; order Coleoptera; family Lucanidae; genus Serrognathus; species Serrognathus titanus. The sequence goes on from CM077911.1 coordinate 8,602,049, forward strand.
GATTTGAGCATGTATTAAAAGAAAACAGTGACTCAATTAAATTCAGTAAGAGTATTTATTTTATTAATTTTTTATTCAATGTGCAGCAACTTGTAAAGTTTAAGATTTAATTTGTGAAAGATTTTTTGATGACATTTAGCAAATGTTAAGTGTACTTAATTATTTGCTTTTGTAAGTGTAGAAGTAGTGGCTTTTGCAATCTGATGTACAAATCATTTGTTAAATTATATAATGAGCTGTTCTTGCTTATGTATCAGGTGAGATATGGTATGGTGAAATACACAGCTTCAACATCGATTTTATTGTTCTGCTTTATTTGTTCTTAAAAATAAATATAGACCTTGAAACATACGAATTTGATGTCGATTTTGTATCAAACAGATAATATAATTTTATGATTTTATTAATGAAAGACATACATACACTAGTGTAAAATTTTTCTTGTTATTAATCATAATTAATATTAAGTAATAAAACAGAAAAAATGTTTGGAAATATGAACATTATTTTAGATGTAAGATCGGCAAAGTTGCAGCAAAAATTTGGTGTCACTATGGTTGCCATAGACAGACATGTGAATTTAAATGGGTGTTTGCTTTTTTTAATTTCGGATTTTTTAAATTATTTGCAAGTTTACCATGTTTTTTGGCACGCATGCCTCAACTTACTCCTTCATCAAAATTTTATTTAAGAAACTTAAGTATAACTAAATAAATTAAGATATTAAGAAGTGGCAATTATTATTTGATATCCAGACAATTCAATGCATATTAAGTTGTCGACAAAAATGAGGGTACCTATGATCTATGGTTCTAAATTAGGTGCATCATTGCCTATTAATGACAACTTTAAACATTAATATCTAGAAAATCATGCATCATAAAAATATACTATAAGTATATTTGTGCTCCTCTTAACATTCTCACCACCTAAGCGATGGTGCAACCCTTTCGAATCATACTCTATACATATAATAGGAAAAGTCATATATCTTTTTAACCCAAACAATTCCTTTTACATATGGTTCACTGTAGCTGTTAAAAAGGTAAAAATAAAAGAATGGGTTTGTATGTGATTAGTAAGTTATATAGAAGAGCAATAATAGCATCTTGTTATAGAATTTTATGATAAATAACAATAATTGGAAATACATTCCTAAATATGGCATGTACCATCTTAATTGTGCCCAATACACTTGACGTTCCCTGAATTATTTGGTGGGTTGTAAACGCAAACATTAAATTCAGGAAGTGACTTTACTGCTCTGTTTATTGTGCTTATATTAGATGCCTTCCTTATACTGAAAGGAGCAGTTCTGAACTGCCCAGGGGCTTCTATTCTATTAAACAATTTAGCTCCAAGCTTTAAGCCCCAGCGCCTCAAGTGAAAAGCAGTTATTTACAAACTGGTTAAATAACAACAAAAACTAACCTCAAATTGTTGTTTACTATTGTTAATAACTCCTGTAATTCTAAGATAAATTTATTTTCCTTGCCTTCTTCGCCATGGTCCGCCCTCAAACCATTGCTGACTGATTCAAATACCTGCCCTACATTAGACCTTAATACTTTAATTGAATTTAAAGCTGTGTACAATTGCTCTAGATCTCGATCCATTTCGTTGACATTGACAAACGAATTCAATGCTGCCAATTGACTAACTAGATTTCGGAAGACAGTTGTGAGAAATTTCGGTAGATGTCTCTGAATTTCGGTTGATCGTAGGTAATTATGTAAACGTAAATTCCTTTGCGCAGATTTATCTCCAGATATTGTTTATAAAATCTGACCATTTCATTAAAGGTAACTTAGAAAACAGAAATAACTATCAGCAAATTTCAATTTTGATAGTCAAATAACGTATTCCCTCAACCATATTAATCCATCTTAATTAAACTATAACTAAGTTAGTTTTCGAGTCTCACTTCTAGGGACTTAAAAATTATCTGCAATCTTTCTCAGAATAACCGGAGCAATTAGGGACCACATAATTGACACTTTGTTATATTAATTCTATCAATTTGACTTTTCAAAATTTTAATTCGCAAATTTGGCTACATTACAAAGGTTTAATGAATGACGGTATTTTTATTGTCTAGGGACTTTAGTAGATCATGTTTGATTGCGTTCGTCAGAACAAGTGGCGATCAAGCGGCTGCCTGTTTTATCGATTAAACGAGGCGCTAATTTTCAACTGTTTACTAAGCAGACGCCATTTTTCCAAGCGGACATTTGGTTCCGCTGAGTTATAATTATAAACGTGTTCAAGGATGGCAGGAATATTAAAAGTGCAATATTTACTTGAAGGTGAATCGTAAAAGTAAATGAAACTGCGAGTATTTATAAATTATATTAGACGGTAAGTTATGCGTCAGAAAATGAAAATAGGGAAGGCAAATTTGACACTTTTGAGACCAATTCTGATATACCCTGCATTACATTAATATCTAAATTGGTATCACAATAAATTGTCCATTTTTAAAATCAGATCACAACGCATCTGTGGTTGTTGGTTATGTTTGACCGCAAAAAAAAATCTGGGGTAACTCTATGCATGAATTTTTGAGTTACTTTAGTAGTTTGAACGCAGCTACAAACAATTTAGATCAGGAATTCGTCTGTTATATTTACAATAGAACATATTACATGTCCCAGATTTTTTTGTCGGACATGGTACTATCTTAATCAGAGAAACCGCCTACACTCGAAATTTTAGTTAAGTGAAGCGTGCTTCAAAATAAACTTTTGTCATTTTGACATTAATGTCACATTGATAAAACAAATAAAATATCTCAATTAAATACAATTCAAAAGGCAATAATTCAAACGCAATTGCAAGACGGAATCAGCATTTGAACAATTATAGCGGAATTAGCTGTTAATGTTACTAATTACAATTTTTTGGAATCAAATGAGAAGGATGAGATTTTATTGGTTAATAAATACATACATACTGTCAAAATTAATGTTACACAACTAAAATGTTTAAAAGTGGAAGTATCTATTTTAATTAGTAGTTGTTTTTTTTTGTGATTACGATGATATATATCGTTTAATTTTGTCAAACAAACTATTGGCAGATTTATATTATTTACACCAAATGTCATATTTCTAAAAATAGAAACAAAAAAGTTATAAAGGTGCGAGTAGCAAACTGAATCACCCGGTATAAAGCGCTATTATAAACTTTTAACAAAAGGTGTTTTCCATTTACATAAATGGATAGCTCGGAGCAGCCCCAGGACAGCTCTGAGCAGCTCATATATGTAAATGAATGCTAGCTATTGATAACAGATTTATATTCCAAGGGTGTCTTTGACTTTCCTTTGGATTTTTATTGTTCTCACGGTAGAAAAAAATTAATGAATATATTTGTCGACATTTTTATTTCATATTTGTTGAAATTCCTTGCGCATTTTTTGGAGATAAGTGCCCCATCAGGTATGAGAAGCACGCAGGTTTAAAATGTAATGAACAATATTTCTAAATTTGTATAGCTCTGGCTAACTAAAAATAGCCCAAACTGAGCTCTGCTTATAAATAGATTCAATTCTAGAAGAGAGTACCTACGAAATTCTAAAAGCTGTGTGTGTGAACTATGTGCTTACAATAAACTTAAAAAGAGGTAAAAATACAATTTTGGATTTTTTTTTAATTTTCAGAGGCAAAATCATGCTAATAATTGCCGTAAGTGAAATTGAAAAACAACGAGACTGAAAATAAATGCCGTATAATTGGCTAGTTATAAAAAGCCTGAACATATATCTTCTTAAACTACTGCAGGAGCAAAATTAAAATCAATAATTTAAAAACCTAGTGACATAATTAATATTAAGTTGTTTCTAAATGCAATGTTGACCACACTTGCTTAAGTTATTGTTTTTAAATTGTTATTGTACTTTAACGTTTTGATGTATGAAATAAGTTGTTTTATGTAGTGAAACTGTAGCGCCCCAATATGGCGGAGGCCGAAGGGGGCTCCGAACAAGATGATGTCTCGTTCTTGCGCACGGTAAGTCACTATTCGTACTAGGTTATGTTACTGTCAGAACTGTCTGTAAATAATTATTTCTTTTATTTTAAATAGGAAGACATGGTTTGTCTTTCGTGTACTGCAACAGGAGAAAGAGTATGTCTGGCTGCGGAAGGCTTCGGTAACAGGCACTGCTTTCTGGAAAATATTGCGGATAAAGTAAGCGAATCCCCAAAAATTTCATGTTACACGTAACTCAACATTTTGCAGAATATTCCTCCAGATTTATCGCAGTGTGTATTCGTAATCGAGCAAGCCCTTTCAGTGAGAGCCTTACAAGAGTTGGTAACTGCAGCCGGAAACGAAACTGTAAGTTTCAATTTGATCCTTAAAAGTAAAAAAAAAGTTGGCAACTTAAATGAGCAAAATGGTGCATTGTAAATTATAAAATTTGGCACTTTGCCAATATAAAAGGCCATCTCAAATATTTACACTAAATAAAATTCGCTTTTGTACAGTTTCGGGTTTCATCGAAATACGTTTCTGCTTGCTCCCAGTCTCATTATTATTTGCTTGTTATTATTATTATTTTTTGAAAAGAATCGCAAATTGTTTTTGTTATCAACTGAGCTTCATGTGGCTTTAATTTAATTGAGCATGATATTTTTTTAATTTCAGGAGCAGGATAATTTAGTAAGTAAAGTCAGGTGTAGATTATTAAATTGCACCCTGATACTGCCTGGCACTTTTGGCTCTATTAAGTGTGTAATCATAGTTCATGAGTTTTCGATAGTCTAACGCTTTAATTAATAACGTTCACGCTTTTTTAATGCCTTTTGCATCATACATGTAGATATAAATATGGCCTTTTATATTAACCAGTTTATTTGTGAATTGGCATATTATTTGCGGTAGATTGGGCTTTAGATTAATTTTACTTTGTAGCATTAGAAATTATAATCTTATATCATTATATATTTCATGCTAAATATTTTAGTTTTACAATTAGATGTTCTGTTTGTTATGCAAAACTGGAGTGGTTGTTTAGTCTATGTATTGCTAATTATATGAAATTTTAATTAATACAACTTTGAAGTATGTATGTCTAGACAGTAAACTCGCATTGCTGATATTACTCTTTTTTTGTGAGTTCTGCCACTATTATAAATTTTATTTATAAACTTTGATAATGTATATTCTCTTAGAGAAGTCAAATAAAAGTAATTAATTCCTTTTTTCTGAACCTTAGGGCCGGTTTATTCACTTTCAATTAACTTTATCTTCTGATTTATTGCCATAGTAACAATTGTACAAATAATTGTTACTATGGGAATAAACTGAAGGTTAAAGTTACTTGAAAGTGAGTAAACAAGGCCTTAGTGTTTCAAAAATATGTAATTATTTCCGCAAAGTTAACTCAAATCAGGATTCGTTATTTAAACAAAAGTAACAATCAAATTATTTTTAGTAACTAACTTCGTTCATCAAACTTTAGAATAATTTACATAACTAATATTGTAATACTGGCCTTATAATAATAAGGTAAATGAAACTATCACTTCAAAGTGTTTCTTATCCTTCTTTTTAATAAGTTCTTTAACTGTGAAGTAGGTAACTTTTATGCAATCAAAGAATATTTGATGAAATGAAACTTGACTTTCATGTTAAAGTGTTGGGGCAGATGTTGGGAGACAAATGTCTACAACTACCCTCAGTTTTTATTTGTATTTATCTAATTTTTCACCAAATTGCGTCATAAAGCCATTGAATTTGTAATTAAAATCTAGTATTGTAGTAGTAATTCATCTCAATTCCATTATAAATATTAAAAGTTATTTGTTTTATCTCCAATTACCCCAACCTACACTTACTCCACTTATCCTTATCTATTATCAGTAATAAATTAGTACAAAAAATATTTATTTTAAAATGTTTCAAACTATTGTGGATTTTTAAGTAAAACCGACTTTTGTTTCCAAATCAAACTGAATTCGAAATTTTTTTTGGATTCATTTTACTTCTTAGTAAAGTTCTATATCAGTTAAAAAAAATAATTTCCATGACATTTAAAGTTTAGACAAAAAAATCTTTGATTGTAGAAGTAACTTTAAAAAATATTAACTCTACATTTTCTGTCTCATTTTAAAATCTAATTCAAGGTGATTAATTGCTGATTTTTATTACAATTATATCTTCAGGGTAAAGGAACTGGTTCTGGGCATCGGACATTACTCTATGGTAATGCTATACTTTTAAGGCATCAGAATAGTGACATGGTATGTACTCACCTTTACAAATTATTGTAATCACAATAATTATAATTAACTACATAAATATTAACATTTTGATTTGTGCTTGCAGTACTTGGCTTGTCTCTCGACAAGTTCCAGTAATGATAAATTGGCCTTCGACGTCGGTCTTCAAGAACACAGTCAAGGAGAAGCTTGCTGGTGGACTGTTCATCCGGCAAGCAAACAAAGGTACAAGTACTCCAGCTGTAACAATATTTGACCTAAATCGATGGATTCTTTTAGATCTGAGGGTGAGAAGGTCAGAGTTGGTGACGATTTAATTTTAGTCTCAGTAGCAACTGAACGATATTTGGTGAGTTGTGTCGCTCATGAAAATAATGTAGTATATAGTAAACTTAATGCTTTTAATTTCTACAGCACACGACTAAGGAAAACGAAATATCTATAGTTAATGCGAGTTTTCACGTCACTCATTGGTCTGTGCAACCTTATGGTACAGGAGCGTCTCGAATGAAGTATGTTGGTTATGTTTTCGGTGGTGATGTGCTTCGTTTCTTTCATGGAGGCGACGAGTGTCTCACTATACCCTCAACATGGAGCAGAGATCCGGCCCATAAGTCAGTGACCGTCGTCAAGTATTCAATTTTCTAAATTATTACAATATGTTTTTAGCATTGTTGTATACGAAGGTGGTAGTGTTATGTCACAAGCAAGATCTTTGTGGCGTTTGGAATTAGCTAGAACGAAATGGGCAGGTGGATTTATAAATTGGTATCATCCCATGAGAATTCGGCATATAACTACTGGTCGTTACTTAGGTGTTAATGAACAAAATGAATTAATACTAGTTAGTAGGTGTGTTGTTTGTAACTAAATAGAATCAGTTTTTACGACAATACGTTTGTGTTATTTATTTGTTTTAGAGAGGAAGGCACAACAGCATCGTCTGCTTTTTGCCTACGCCAAGAAAAAGATGACCAGAAAATTGTGCTGGAAGATAAAGATCTTGAAGTTATTGGATCTCCCATCATTAAATATGGTGATTCAACCGTCATAGTGCAACATTCAGAAACAGGATTGTGGCTTTCTTATAAAGTAAATAGTTTTTTTTTGTCACATAAAATTTGACTCGAATTTTTTTAGTCATATGAGACCAAGAAGAAAGGTGTAGGTAAAGTTGAAGAAAAACAGGCAGTGCTTCATGAGGAAGGAAAGATGGATGATGGTCTCGATTTTAGTAGAAGTCAAGAAGAGGAATCTAGAACAGCACGAGTCATTCGTAAATGCAGCTCACTCTTTAATCAGTTTATAAAGTAAGTCATTGTTTAACTTTGCTTGGTTTATCATTGCATGCATCATTTGTTTGTAGTGGATTAGAAACTCTACAAATGAACAGGCGGCATTCCATGTTCTTCCACGCAGTCAATTTAACCGAAATGGTCATGTGTCTGGAAGATTTGATTAATTATTTTGCTCAACCCGCGGATGACATGGGTATAAGTACAAATTGAGCTGGGTATGTGTGTATACTGAATTTTCTGTTGTGCAGAACACGAGGAAAAACAAAACCGTTTGAGGGCTTTGAGGAATCGCCAGGATCTGTTTCAGGAAGAAGGAATTTTGAATTTGATTCTCGAAGCTATCGATAAAATTAATGTGATTACATCTCAAGGCTTTTTAGCAACTTTGTCTGGTGATCAAAGTTGGGAGATGATTTCTGGCTATTTATATCAGTTATTAGGTAAAATATTTATGATAAATTAGCTTCTAGATAACAATTCAATAATTACAAAGACTTATAAAACTTTGCCCAAATTGAAAAGGATTTATTTAATGTTAATTTCAAGAATAATTTTACCAATTTTCATCAGCTCTAGTGAAAACTAAAAGCTAGAGTACTGTTACCAATAACTTGAAAGAATCTCTGGTACATAAGTTAGATAAGGCAATTAAAAGTGAAGCAAGTTATTGTCAAAAAAAAATTAATTAAACTTGTGATTTATTTTTTAGCTGCAATAATTAAAGGAAACCATACCAACTGTGCCCAATTTGCAAATTCGAACCGTCTCAACTGGTTATTCTCAAGGTTAGGTTCGCAGGCTTCTAGTGAGGGCACTGGGATGCTGGATGTATTGCACTGTGTCTTAATAGATTCTCCAGAAGCATTAAATATGATGAGGGTAAGCATTTTTTTAAGTAGAAATAAAGGGTTTTGTTAATAATTTTATTATTTAAGGATGAACACATCAAAGTAATTATATCATTGCTGGAGAAACATGGCAGAGATCCTAAAGTCTTAGATGTATTGTGTTCACTTTGCGTTGGTAATGGAGTGGCCGTCCGCAGCTCACAAAATAACATATGCGACTTTCTTCTGCCCGGCAAGAATCTTCTGTTACAAACTCAGCTGGTCGATCACGTCGCAAGGTATGTCATTTTTAATCATCAGCGTGATGATTGTCAAGTTTAATTTTTAGCGTACGTCCGAATATTTTCGTTGGGCGTGTTCAAGGGAGTGCGATTTATCAAAAATGGTATTTTGAAGTAACCGTCGATCACATGGAACAAATCACACACATGATGCCCCACCTTCGAATAGGCTGGGCGAATTCTAAAGGGTGATTTATTTATGTTTGTATTCAAACGCTAAACTTATTTTGATTATATGTTATTGTAGATACATGCCTTATCCGGGGGGTGGAGAAAAATGGGGCGGAAATGGAGTAGGTGATGACCTTTATTCATTTGGGTTTGATGGCGCTTGCCTATGGACAGGTGGTCGTTATACACAGGTTGTACAAAACGTAACCGAACCATACATACGTAAAAGTACTTTGCTTCAAGCTTCCTTTAATTCTGACAGGCTAACTGCTTTGTTTTTTTGCAGATGACGTTATTGGTTGCAATTTAGATTTGACAGTACCGATAATCTCATTTACCTTTAATGGTAAACCAGTGAAAGGCAGCTTTCGTAATTTCAATTTAGATGGGATGTTCTTCCCTGTCATAAGCTGTTCATCAAAATTGAGGTTTATTAGACAACACTCAGTTCTGCTTAGATCTAACTGTGATGTATTTATAGTTGTCGCTTCCTATTAGGGGGTGATCACGGTCGTTTAAAATATGCCCCACCCGAAGAATTCTCCGCTCTGGTCGAGAGTTTACTGCCCCAACAGATTTTGAGTTTGGATCCGTGCTTTTACTTTGGTAATTTAAACAAGTGTGTCTTAGCGGGGCCTTTACAAGTAGAGGACGATACCGCTTTCGTACCAAACCCTGTCGATACATCCATGGTAACACTACCAAACTATATAGAAACAATTAAAGATAAACTGGCTGAAAATATTCACGAAATGTGGGCCATGAATAAAATAGAAGCGGGATGGCAATGGGGGGAATACCGCGATGACATGAGACATATTCATCCGTGTTTGGTACCGTTTGATAAACTACCCCCTGCAGAGAAGAGATACGATTCACAGTTAGCAGTGCAAACATTAAAGTATGGAATACACGCAGTTTTTTTTATACAATATTTCTTAATGATTTTTTTAAAGGACAATATTGGCGTTGGGCTATTATATAACGATGGATAAGCCCCCGTCGAGAATAAAAACTGTGCGCTTACCAAACGAGCCGTTCATGCAAGCGAACGGATACAAACCAGCCCCTCTAGATTTAAGTGCAATAACTTTGACGCCGAAAATGGAAGAGCTGGTGGATCACCTTGCTGAGAACACTCACAATTTATGGGCAAAAGAGAGAATTCAACAAGGTTGGACTTACGGGTTGAATGAGGTTGGTAAAAATATGTTTTAATGTTATGCTTATTTAATCAATTTAAATAATTCAGGACCCAGATATGTTTCGCAGTCCCCATTTGGTTCCTTATGGTAAAGTTGATGACGCAATTAAAAAAGCAAATAGAGACACTGCCTCTGAAACTGTGAGAACCCTAATGGTGTACGGTTATAACTTAGATCCACCAACTGGTGAACAACATGAAGGTTTGTTCACATTTTTTTAGTACTTTATTTGCATTAATATTGTTTTCATTTTATTGTAGCACTTCTTGCTGAGGCCAGTAAGTTACGACAGTCCACTTTCCGTACGTACAGAGTTGAAAAGAACTACGCTGTGAGTTCTGGCAAATGGTATTTCGAATTTGAAATTTTGACAGCTGGGCCAATGAGGGTTGGTTGGGCCAGGGCAGAATGTGCTTCTGGATGCATGTTGGGCTCTGATGAACACACTTGGGCTTTTGATGGCTATAATGTAAGTGTTTACTTATAATTATTACAAGTAGAAATAATTTTTAAGACCAATCATTACAAGATTAAATTAAACTTTCATATTTTAAAGCAAGTATTTAACTTCAAATTAATTGTGTCTGTAAAATATGTCGTGTTTCTCTAACTTCTTTTATTTACTGTAAGTAGATGCGTAAAGTTCATGCGGGCTCTTCTGAAGTATTCGGTATTCGATATCAAATAGGGGATGTAGTTGGATGTTTCTTAGATGTTATTGATCATATTATAAGTGAGTTATGTTTTAGTAACTAGCATGGCGGTTCACAGTAAAATATTTGATTACATGTATATTTTATACTGATCAAAATTGCATGTTCTGAAAAACGTTAACTTAAACTAATAACCATAAAAATAGAAAGAATAAAGAAGTTATATAAAATATCCGTCGGGTATTTAACAACTAGAATAAAGAAAACAAGATAGTCATACTTTTAATTTATAAATTTAATTGCACTATAAAAATTAAAAAAATATATTGTATTTTACTAGGAAGAAAAAGTATATACTAATACAGCAGAATCATTCGGTAAACAGTGGCAAGTGGGAGATGTCGTTGGCGTATTTCTAGATCTCATAGATCACACTATTAGTAAGATTAATTATACGAACTCAAACAAGCTTTCTTTAGCAAACATTTTAATTAAGCCATAGTTGTTTTGGTCTCCTCTTTCTTTGTGTTGCATAACTTAAAGTTACAGGCTCATTTTTTAGTTGCTTTTTAAGTATTCTCGTGTGCTACAGTTTTTGGTTATTAATAAATTAAACCGCATGCAGGTTTTGTTCTGGATTCAATTTCTTTGCACGTTTTCCTCAACACTTAATTTTTTTAGGTTTTTCTCTGAACGGCGAGCTTTTGATGGATGCTCTGGGGGGTGAAACGACCTTTGCCGACGTCCACGGGGATCACTTCGTGCCTGCGTTTACGTTAGGCGTAGGACAGAAAGCCAAGCTCACTTTCGGCCAAGATGTTACGGTACTGAAATATTTTACCACTTGCGGCTTACAAGAGGGTTACGAACCATTTTGTGTGTAAGTTTCACGCATGCATATCGTCCTTGTTGATTTACTCAGCAAGCAAATTTTAGAAACATGAACCGTCCTGTAACTTACTGGTACACAAAGGACCAACCGATTTTTGAAAACACTGACGATATGCTGGACACGAAAATAGATGTTACCAGGATATTAGCCGGATCCGATAGTCCGCCTTGCTTAAAAATCAGCCACAATACGTTCGAGACAATGGAGAAGGCTAACTGGGAGTTCTTGAGACTTAGCTTGCCAGTAATATGCCATCCAACGTTTATTACGTAAGTGTATCTTTAGTCCGTCGAGAGTTATTGGCAGTGAAGTATGTGATTTCATAGTGAGGAAGATAAAATGAGAAGGTGGCAGGAAATAAAAATTCGCCAACATCGTTTGAAAGTAGAGGCGGATCAACAGGCCACACCGGCACATATAGAACAGATTATGAAGAGCGGATTTTCCATGAGTGATATTAAAGGTAAGCAATTTACTTCCACTTTGGTAATAACGCTGGTAATAATTATGTTGTAAGGTTTGCATCGTAATTACTCCGAGGATGCTGTTGAGGCAGATGAAATGATAAAAACTCACAGTAAAAGTAAACTCAATCCTCCAAGACCTCCTAGAAAAGGCTCTTTATCAAGGACTTTACCTCAGCATGATATGGAAAATGGTAATCCAGGAAATTTTCTTAATATTTTGTTTTGTAATAATTTTTAACGTGTGTAGGCATGGATTTATCCACTTCGAAATTTGTCCATCGGTCCAATAGTGAGTTAGATTTCCAAAGATACCAGGATATTCATTTGCACTCACCCCAAGACAAGCTTCTTGATGATAAAAAGAAAAGGGGTCGATCACCTTTCAGGTATTCACAGTTACCATAAAATTCAATGTAGTTTATAAATGAGAGTATTTTTTTGCAAAATTCTCAGTTATATTGTGCGCAGGTATGAGCTTCATTGTATCAGCACAATGCAGGCTTTGATAGCCAGAAGTATACACCCACTGGTGCACTTTCTTGCATTTTGTTAATGCATTTAACTATTGCACTTGCATGGCAGTTTGTATAGTAAAAAAGTTTATATCTATCTATTCTTGCACTCTATTAGTTTATATTTATTTTATGTTATAACATTTTATTTAGATTTATTGAAAGCATCACAGTAATAGTTTACAAAAAAATGTAGTTGCTTTATTTCTGTGATAATGTAAACTTATGCTTATTATCTTTTCATACTTTTACACCTGTACAGATTAAATGTAATACCTGTTGAATAGGTTCTTTTCAAGAAAAAGAGATGGTACAAGTGGCGATCGTTCGAAAATTAAGGCAAAGACACCCGAACCAGACAGGATGAGGATGATGGCAAGTACTATCTCCCCACAAGCACGAACACTCGGTTTGTCTTCTTCCGGTTTAACAAGAAATCCAACAGTTAAATTATCACAGGTTGATTGATACTTGAGCATTTTAAATTTTGCGTTTCTTATTGTAATTATTTTTTTTGTTCTTAAGACCGATTTACTACAACCTGCACCGGCACCCGAGCGACAACAGAAGCAGCTGTCAGTTCCACAAACCTCAGATGTAGAAGCTATTGGAAACGAGATATACGATGCTGAATGTCTTAAACTTATCAATGAATATTTCTATGGTGAGTGCTTTATATTTTACAAGTTCCCTAATCAATGATGGTGTTTATGTTTTAGGTGTTAGAATATTTCCAGGTCAGGACCCTACACATGTTTACGTTGGCTGGGTTACCACCCAATATCACTTGCACAGTAAAGATTTTAATCAAAATCAAGTGTTAAAGGCTGCAGTGGTTTCTGTTGATGATTACGATAGAGTTATTGATAGGTACAAGCACATGATTTGTAAAGTGGTTTTAATTCAAATTGCAATTCTAGTATTTACCGCCAATCTTGCTACATGATCCGTGCTGATGAATTATACAACGAAGTCACACAAGACGCCTCAGGCAAGGGGGCGTCTCAAGGAATGTTCATCGGTTGTTTCGTTGACGCAGCAACCGGTGTTATTTCTTTCACATGTGAAGGCAAAGTAACAAAGCATCATTTTAAAGTACTTAATAAACATGAAAGGTAGCTAGAAAGGGTTCAGAAATCTATGCTTTTAGATGGAACCTGAAACGAAATTATTCCCGGCCATTTTCGTCGAAGCTACAAGTAAAGAGTGCCTGCAAATTGAACTCGGAAGAACGGAAACTAGCTTGCCGTTGTCTGCTGCTGTTTTGCAAAACAGTGCGAAGCATGTTATACCCCAGTTTCCACCCCGTCTTAAAGTTCAGTGTCTTAAACCTCACCAGTGGGCCAGGGTATGTTCTCAAATTGTTGTTAACAATCCAGAATTCCATTTTATTTTCATTTCTTTGGATTTTTTCCCTAGCTCTTCTGAATTCCCAACTTTTTTTGTAATTCGTGCCTTTCAGGAAAGATACATTGAGCTTTAATTTTTTCTTACAGGTACCAAATCAAAGCCTACAAGTGCACGCCTTAAAACTATCAGATATAAGAGGCTGGTCCATGTTATGTGAAGATCCAGTTTCGATGTTGGCCCTGCATATACCAGAAGAGGATCGTTGCATCGACATATTAGAGCTAATAGAAATGGAAAGATTGCTGAGTTTTCATGCACACACTCTTACTTTGTATGCCGCTCTGTGCTATCAAAGTAATTACAGAGCGGCACACGCTCTTTGCAAACACGTGGATCAGAAGCAGTTGCTTTACGCCATTAAATCCGAGTACATGAGTGGACCCTTGCGGCAAGGATTTTATGATCTATTGATCGCAGTCCATTTAGAATCAACCGCTACTACTATGTAAGCACTTTTAAATTATGCGTAAGGGTTGTTTTAAGTTTGTGCCTATAATTAGGGAGGTTTGCAAAAATGAATACGTGATTCCCATCGGCCAGGAGCTCAAGGAGTTATACGAAGACCCTGAAATTGGGCACAGCTTGAGGAAGTTACAGATGGAATCTATTAGGCCCCAAATGAAAATGACCGACATTGCGTAAGTCACTTTTACGAAGTGAAAAATAGTTTACATTTCTTGCATACTTCCAGTGACTCGATTAATAACATAAAAAATTTGTATTCTCCATATTTCCCCCTTGATGTCGTGCGTGACTACGTAATGACTGCTTTGGCTGAAGCGGTCCAAACAAATCAAGTTCACAATCGTGACCCCATCGGAGGATCTAATGAAAATTTATTTCTGTACGTGACCCAAGTAATAGTAAACAAATTTAAAAACGTTTTATTTATTTAAACAGGCCGCTTTTAAAATTGGTCGATCGCCTTCTTCTCGTTGGTATGTTGAGAGACGAGGACGTCAATAAACTACTAATCATGGTTCACCCCGAGACTTGGGATAGCACATTCGAAAAAGGTAAATTTAAGGCAGCAAAAAACGCTTTTCTTAAATACGTTTTTTTTTAGTTGGTAAAGATGAGCACCGTAAAGGTCTTCTGCACATGAAAATGGCCGAAGGTGCGAAACTACAAATGTGTTATTTGCTGCATCACTTGAATGACATTCAAATGAGGCACAGAGTCGAATCGACGATAGCGTTTAGTCATGACTTCGTTGGTGACTTGCAAACCGATCAGTTGCGCAGATACATCGAAATCAAACAGTCGGATTTTCCATCTGCGGTCGCTGCTAAAAAGACTCGGGAGTTTAGGTGCCCCCCGAAAGAACAGATGAATGCCATTTTGGGTTTTAAAAACTTTGAGGAGGAAGAGAAAGAAAATTGCCCATTAAACGAAGAGCTAATGGAACGCCTTAATATTTTCCACGAGAGAATGATGAATCATGTGTCGTTGAAAGCTTTATTAGCGCCTGAAACTGAAGAGGTATTTGCGTTTGAATAAAACGAAACTGAATAATTTTTATTAATATAATTTAGAATGCTGAGGATACTCAGAAGCCTGGACCAATGAAGAAGTTATACAACTTCATTAACGCGGTTAAAGAATTAGAAGAGGAGCCTAAAGTTGAACCTGAGCCTGTTAGGAAGACACCCGAGGAAATATTTAGAAAAGTACTCATCAGCACTATTGTGAAATGGGCCGAGGAAGCCCAAATTGAAACGCCTAACTTAGTTCAAGAAATGTTTAGGTATAATTTTTATACTTTCTTAACTTTGTACTATTTTGTTTTTGTTTGGGGTAGTTTACTGGTGCGCCAGTATGATTCAGTCGGGGAACTTATAAGAGCCTTGCAGAAGACCTACGTAATTAACGCGAAAACTAAGAGTGACGTAGCTGAAATGTGGGTCGGTTTGAGTCAAATTAGAGCTTTACTTCCCGTGCAGATGTCACAAGAGGAAGAGGAATTAATGAGGGAAAGACTATGGTACGTAATTCAAAACTAACTCAAAATACTAAGCTACGCAAGTAATTTTTTTTTAGGAAATTGGTAAATAATCACACATTCTTCCAACATCCGGATTTAATTAGGGTCCTTCGCATCCATGAGAATGTAATGGCTGTAATGATTAACACTTTAGGCCGTCGTTCGCAAGCTCAATCAGATGCTGGTGCCCAGACACAACAGGGTGAAGGCGAAGTCATCACCAAAGAAAAAGTAATTAAATTTATTTCGTATTTATAATTTTATACAAGCGTTTGTAGGATACATCGCATGAAATGGTTGTGGCCTGCTGTCGTTTCCTGTGCTACTTCTGTCGCACGAGTAGACAAAATCAAAAGGCCATGTTCGAGCACTTTGATTTTCTATTAGAAAACAGCAATATTTTATTATCCAGGCCGAGCTTAAGAGGATCCACTCCTTTGGATGTCTCTTATTCTTCTCTGATGGAAAACACCGAGCTTGCTTTGGCCCTAAGGTAAATCAACAATATAAATTATATACATCATATAAAAAGTGTTGATATTACAGGGAGCATTACTTGGAGAAAATAGCAATTTATCTTTCACGTTGCGGCTTACAGTCAAATTCTGAACTAGTCGAGAAAGGTTACCCCGACTTAGGTTGGGATCCTGTGGACGGTGAACGTTACTTAGATTTCCTTCGTTTTTGTGTTTGGGTAAATTTACTGCAAGCTTTGCTTTAACAAAATACAATTTTTGATTCTCCTTCAAAGGTTAATGGTGAGAGTGTTGAAGAGAACGCCAACTTAGTTATCAGATTGTTGATTCGAAGACCCGAATGTTTAGGGCCTGCTTTAAGAGGAGAAGGTGAAGGTTTGCTACGCGCTATTATCGATGCAAATAAAGTAAGCTCTGTGCAATTCCTACTTACGAATTTTTTCCTCACAATATCATGTTTTAGATGTCGGAACGAATTGCTGATAGACGTAAAATGATGGATGAAGCTGAAGGCACAGTAACAATGGCTCAATTCTCACATCCTTTGCCTGAAAGCGATGAAGATGAAGATTATATAGATACAGGAGCAGCTATTCTTAACTTTTACTGTACGCTTGTAGATTTACTTGGAAGATGCGCACCAGATTCTTCTGTGATTGCTTTGGTTGGTAAATTTAATATTATAAAAAATAAATTACTAAATTCGATGGCTTTCACTTAGGGTAAAAACGAATCCTTACGAGCAAGAGCTATCTTGCGATCTTTAGTTCCTCTAGAAGACTTACAAGGTGTCTTAAGCTTACGATTTACGTTACAAAATCCTGCGGCTGGCGAAGAACGTCCTAAATCCGATATGCCATCTGGTTTAATTCCGGCGCACAAACAATCCGTCGTGCTATTTTTGGAAAGAGTTTACGGAATAGAAACACAGGAGCTATTTTTCAAGCTGCTTGAGGAGGCGTTCTTACCTGACCTTCGAGCAGCTACCATGTTGGATCGGGTATGTAATCTTTATATCGATTGTTTATGTTAATAACTTCATTTCGCTGTAGAATGACGGGAGTGAATCAGATATGGCACTCAGTATGAACCGTTATATAGGAAACTCAATTCTTCCACTCTTAATAAAGCACAGCAAATTCTACAGCGAAGCTGAAAACTATGCGTCTCTATTAGATGCGACACTACACACGGTGTATAGATTATCTAAGAACCGCATGCTCACCAAAGGCCAGAGAGAAGCCGTATCAGATTTCCTAGTAGCCCTAACAAGTCAAATGCAGCCGTCTATGTTGCTTAAGTTGCTTCGTAAACTCACCATCGATGTCTCAAACCTGTCGGAATATACTACTGTAGCCCTGCGATTATTAACATTGCACTACGAACGCTGTGCCAAATATTATGGGTCAACGACTGGGCAAGGACTTTACGGTGCGTCATCAGATGAAGAAAAGCGCCTTACTATGATGCTCTTTTCTAATATATTTGATTCTTTGAGTAAGATGGATTATGACCCGGAATTATTTGGAAAAGCTTTACCGTGTTTATCAGCCATCGGGTGTGCTTTACCACCAGATTATTCATTGTCTAAAAATTACGATGATGAGTGGTACACCAACAAGAGTGCCACAACAGGTACACCTGTGCACAATTTAAGTAAACTTACGTTTTTAATCCGTACTCTTTGTTAGGTCCTGATGGTCCTTATAATCCACAACCAATCAATACAACGTCAGTTCAATTGAATAACGATTTAAATTCAATCGTGCAAAAGTTCTCTGAACATTACCATGACGCGTGGGCCTCCCGGAAATTCGAAAACGGTTGGCAATACGGAGAAGCTTGGTCAGATGTGAATAAAACTCACCCAAGAATTAAACCCTACAGTATGCTCAATGATTATGTAAGTAATTCAACTTGTGTGTTACATTTTTTATGTAATTTGTTTATTTTTTAAGGAAAAAGAGCGTTATAAAGAACCGGTGAGGGAATCTTTGAAAGCGTTACTCGCAATAGGTTGGTCTGTCGAGCACACGGATGTCGATGTTCCAACAACTAACTCGATAAGGAGGCAATCTAAAGCTGGTGAGGCCACGACGCCATACAATTACAATCCTCATACGGTTGACATGACGAATTTGACATTATCTCGTGAAATGCAAAACATGGCCGAGCGTTTAGCCGAAAACATCCACGATATTTGGGCCAAAAAGAAAAGGGAGGAATTGAATACTTGCGGTGGAGGCATCCATCCGCAGCTCGTACCTTACGATTTACTAACGGATAAAGAAAAACGTAAAGATAGAGAACGATCTCAGGAATTCTTAAAATATCTACAGTATCAAGGTTATAAATTACATAGGTAATGAAGAATATGCAAGACCTGCAACAGCTAATATTTGAACAATTGCAGGCCAACTCGTGTAGGGCAATCAGAAACCGAACAGACAGCAACAGGAGCAGCAGTGGAACTAAGATTTGCCTACAGTTTATTGGAGAAACTTATACAGTATTTGGATCGGGCCACTATCAACATGAAACTCCTAAAACCATCACAAACGTTCAGTCGAAGGAGTTCCTATAAGACATCAACGAGAGATATTAAATTCTTTTCAAAGGTAAAAGATTTTTTTGAATTTTTTTGATTTAATTCAAAAATCTGTTGTAGGTTGTTTTGCCATTGATGGAGAAGTATTTCTCTACGCACCGTAATTATTTCATTGCAGTCGCAACGGCCACTAATAACATCGGGGCAGCCAGCTTAAAAGAAAAGGAAATGGTTGCAGCTCTGTTTTGTAAATTAGCTAATTTATTAAGATCGAGGCTAACTGCGTTCGGTGCAGATGTTAGAATCACCGTAAGGTGTTTGCAGGTGTTGGTGAAAGGCATCGATGCGAAATCGCTGGTTAAAAATTGTCCCGAGTTTATCAGAACTTCGATGTTAACGTTCTTTAATAATACAGCAGACGATTTGGGCCACACCATTATTAACCTTCAAGAGGTAATTTAATCATAATTGTCAGTCGAATTATAATTTGCTTGATTTTTAGGGAAAGTATAGTCATTTGAGGGGAACGCACCTCAAAACTTCAACATCATTATTTTACATTAATTCTGTAGTTTTGCCTGTGCTGACCGCAATGTTCGATCACTTAGCAAATTGTGAATATGGAAGTGATTTACTATGTAAGACTCTCCCTTCATTAATTATTTAGTTTATGTATTACTACTCACTTTTTGTTGCAGTGGATGAAATTCAAGTGGCATCTTACAAAATACTGTCTTCATTGTATACGTTAGGAACTGACACAACTCTAACACACGACAGGAAATATTTGAAGACGGAAATCGAAAGAAACAAACCTGCATTAGGTGACAACATTTATTTTACTATAAAGTTCCTCGTTTTTCTAATACTGATGAGTTTGCTTTTAGGTTCTTGTTTGGGTGCGTTTAGTTCGTGTTTCCCCGTGGCATATTTGGAACCACATTTGAATAAACACAATCAGTTTTCGTTATTAAATCGCATAGCCGATCACTCTTTAGAAGCACAAGGTCATTTCTATACGTCATTTTTAAACAACTTTTATAAAATTGTAATCCTCCGCAGATATTATTGCAAGAATGGAAGGATCCATGCCAACTCTTGAGGCTGTTTTATCCGAAGTTGACCAATTCGTTGAGAGTGATAGAACGTACTCGGATGCAATGCATGTTATAGATGTCATCATGCCAATGCTTTGCTCATATTTACCATTCTGGTGGAGTCAAGGACCCGACAATGTCAGTCCGACTGGAGGGTATGGATTTTGTTTCTCCTTAATAGACCTGTATTTATTTTAATACTTTGCAGTGCTCACGTTACTATGGTCACTGCGGAACACATGAATCAGTTATTAAAGAACGTCTTGAAACTAATAAAAAAGAACATAGGAAATGAAAATTCTCCATGGATGACTCGAATTGCTGCGTACACACAACAGATCATAATTAACAGCAGTGAAGAGTTACTGAAAGATCCGTTTTTGCCTCTCGCAGAGAGAGTTAAGAAACGAACAGAAAACATGTTCCATAAAGAAGAGAGCTTGCGTGGGTTTATTAAAAGCTCCACCGATGATACATCTCAGGTAAAATAATTTTATTTTAATTAACCCCCCCACATCTAAATTGTTTGCAGATTGAAACACAAATTCAAGAAGATTGGCACTTGCTTGTCAGAGATATTTATTCATTCTATCCTTTGTTGATCAAGTACGTTGACTTGCAAAGAAATCATTGGTTGCGACATAATATTGCCGAGGCTGAAGACTTGTATAATCATGTGGCCGACATATTTAATATATGGTCAAAATCGCAGTATTTCTTACGTGAAGAACAGAACTTTATATCCGCAAATGAAATCGATAATATGGTACTTATTATGCCAACTGCCACGAGACGAACGGTTGTGCCTGATGGAACACAACCGACTGGTGGAAAACCAAGGGTTAGAAACCCACCAAAGTTTTAATTTAAATACAACTTTAATATTTTATAGAAAAAGAAGAAGCATCGTGATAAGAAGCGTGATAAAGACAAGGAGATTCAAGCATCTCTAATGGTAGCTTGCCTTAAAAGGTTGTTACCGGTAGGTCTGAACCTTTTCGCAGGTAGGGAGCAAGAACTAGTGCAGCATTGTAAAGATCGTTTCTTAAAGGTAACCCATCTCAAGTGCTTACAAAATTTGTAATGCACACAATGTTGCTTTTAGAAAATGCCCGAGTATGAAATCATAGATTTTGCAAAGACCCAGCTCACTCTTCCTGATAAAATAGATCCAGCTGACGAAATGTCCTGGCAACATTATCTTTACAGCCAGTTGGGAAGTAAGAAGAGCGCAGCAGTCGGTGTGACGGATTCCAACGGTAAAAATCAACTGGAAGAGACTGTTGACCGTATAGTAGCTATGAGTAAAGTACTGTATGGACTTCATATGGTAAGAATACTTTAACTCGTTTTGATTGTTATGTAGTTAAAATTTGCTTCAATTAGGAAGATTTTTACTCTTTCGAATTTAGTTTAAAAAAAAGACAGTAGGAACAGAATTAGTAAAATTTAAACTATTAGTGTTTTTCAATTTCAGAAATTAAATTCCTATTTAAATTTTTAATAACTGAGGGAACCTGAAAGTTTCTCAACTTTTTCCATGATTAATAGTATTTAGATATACTGTTGCATGTCTGTTGTTTAAAGAGATTTGAAATAAGTTAAATTGAGTTACAAAATCACGTTATAAAATTTAATTCAATACATTAATTAACTTCGAAACATCATTTAACTTATTTTGAATCATTCTGTATTATTATGATTGATTTTTGATTATTTTGAAAGGTATTAACAGATTTTTGAATTTCTTTGCTAACCAAACAATTTCCACGTTCGTTTTCTCTTCTTATTTAAAATATTCTTTCATTATTTACCTCGTGTTGGGCGACAGATTGATCATCCGCAACAACAACAGAAAGGTGTATATCGCAGTGTAGTATCCACACAACGTAAGCGTGCTGTACTCTCTTGCTTCAGACAAGCTTCCTTGCACAGTTTGCCCAGGTTCGTTTATTTTGCTTTTTTGCGTGTTTGTTTTTATTACTTTTAGTACTCATACTTACTAACCCAGTTTTTGTAACTGTGTGGTGGTAACTAACAGTCAGCTAAGCCAAGATTTAACCGAGATGGCTGGAAACGTATTCTAGGAGCTGCTAGAAAACGAGCTGCTCTTGCTTGTCTCAGGTGTCAACCTCTTTACAAACTGAGCAGGTTAGTTAGATTGTAAACAAATTGAGTTTTAATAGTTGAGGATAATTTGAATTTACCGCCGTACATATTATATTATTATGTTGGCAACATACAGCTACTTTGTTTTTTTTATCAGTGGCGGAGTGGCGTCTGAGGTATTTTATACGAAATGTGTAGAGAAACGATTGAAGCATTGAAGGGCGTTTGAATTTAATGCGCTATCGTATTAGCAATTTTTCGTGACCATACAACCGGTGTTGCCAATTTAAGGGATTTTCCCTTTTTGAGGGAGTTTTTACAATCGAAAGGGAAAAGTTTTTTTTTTATTTTAATATAAAAATATGGAACTGTTATGTTAATCTAACTATAATCCACTTTGAAATGGCTTTCATACAAAATTAAAATTAACTTGGTTTTCTGCATTAATTAAGAATTTTTAATGGTGGCGCCATCTGTACAGATTTATTCAAAATCCAAATTTTCTTTAATATGTGCATATTTTTATCTATAATTGAAGACCTTGCTGCAAGAAGGAGATGAGTCTAACTCTTGTTTCGTTTGGTGCAAAAACGACATAAATCCGACTAATATCAAATACCAAATCATACTGTTGAATGTAATGTAAAAAAACAGAAACTGTAATTCAAAACTATAATTCAAAAATCCTTTTGTGGAGTTACACCCTCTTGCAACAAGGTCTTCAATTGACAGATAATAATAATTAATTTGATAAATAAACCTCGCCTATCCTCATGTTTAACTGCGCCATCTGTCTAAATTTTCTCAAACTAAAAATCTTAACCGCTAAATTTCAATTACCGTTGATTATTTCTCGTTAATTTTCACGTAAGATTAAAATTATCGTTCATAATAAATATGTGATGATTTAAAAAGAAACTTGAATCAATAAAACATTTTGGTGACACCATCTCTGTAATCGTTTCTAGAAATCTAAATCGTTATTAAAAATTTACCTATTTTTTAGTATTATATGTCTTAACCGCCAAACTCATATCACTGATATGATTGTTTTTTGTTGATTGTAAAGTTGTCCAAAATAAATGAAAATATACTTGAACAAAATTTTGGTGGCGCCATCTATACGTATTTTTCGGAATATAAATCTCAGTTAAAATTTTATACTTTTTAATACAGGTGATTTTTAAATTTTTTTATCAACTCTTGTCATTAAATTTGCACGGAATGTCTTGCTTAAACAAGTCATTGCACTTTTTAACGTTATTTTACAGTAAAGCGAAAGATGCCGTTCAAATTTCGTGGCAAGAATTTAGAAAAAAATAAAAAAATCACTACTAGTACAATGGTGTACTCATTAAAAAATTATTTTTTTTTAAACTAAATATGTTTTCGATTGACTGCGCTAATGTGCCCTCAGATACTTCGAATGTACAGGATGGGCCGAATTTGACACTTTTAATAGGAAACACCTATTTCTAGAGGATTTAGAATAAAAACTGACCTTGGTTCCTGGAGCTCGATTTTTATTATAAAATTAATGGTGAAGACCCCATTCTAATATTTTGTACCGTTTCGGAGCTATAAGGTGTTCTTCGAAATCCTGCAATTTCTGAAAACCATCTTTTGTTTATGAAAATTTCTGATTTCTGTAAAAACTCTCTTAAGGCACTTTTTGGCGTAAAATATTATTATATTATTATATATGTATATTTTTACATTTTTAAAAAGACTATAAAATTACCTTTACGAAAATAACGTGATGAAGGTAGCTTCTTGCCCGGTGAAATTGTTTGATAAATTATCTCAAACGGACACTGGAAAATAGCACAAATGCTCGACGTTTCACTATCGCTTGATAGTTTCTTCAGGAGTGAAAATGTCAAATTAAATAAACAAGTTGTCAAGTAAAAAAATAAATAAAGTTGTTAAGGGAAACTAAAACTGAAAAAACTTTTTTTTTTTTTTATAATATAATATTAAAAATTGACAGATCTATATCTTACTTAACGAATCTAAAAAACTACAAAATATGTCATTTAAGTTAACAAAATCCGTACGTTTATTAACAGAGTTCGATGACATTTTAATTTTACACATTTCTATAAAACGTCTTTTAAAAATATTAGACTCAAAATATAAAATATTAGCATTTTCAAAATCAAAATTATGGCTATTTTCTAATGAATGTTCTACAAGCATTGAATGATTTTGATTATTTTTTTGTATATGATACAAGCCAAAATTTAAAAAAACGATTAGAATAAATATCATATACAAAAAAATAATCAAAATCATTCAATGCTTGTAGAACATTCATTAGAAAATAGCCATAATTTTGATTTTGAAAATGCTAATATTTTATATTTTGAGTCTAATATTTTTAAAAGACGTTTTATAGAAATGTGTAAAATTAAAATGTCATCGAACTCTGTTAATAAACGTACGGATTTTGTTAACTTAAATGACATATTTTGTAGTTTTTTAGATTCGTTAAGTAAGATATAGATCTGTCAATTTTTAATATTATATTATAAAAAAAAAAAAAAAGTTTTTTCAGTTTTAGTTTCCCTTAACAACTTTATTTATTTTTTTACTTGACAACTTGTTTATTTAATTTGACATTTTCACTCCTGAAGAAACTATCAAGCGATAGTGAAACGTCGAGCATTTGTGCTATTTTCCAGTGTCCGTTTGAGATAATTTATCAGAAAATAACGTGCGTTCAAAAAAATCCGTTATCAAGAAGGCTCTGAGCTTGCTTTTATTTTATGACGGCACGTCGTAGCTTAGTACGTATCTTGAAACGTTGAATTACTGCGTGCTATCAACAATCTCAAATGTCAAATATTTTGTTTATATATTTGAAGTATTTGTAATAAAATAAATATTTTACTTCATAAATTAAGTTTTATTATCCATTTTGTAAAAAATCGTAATTAAATGGATATCAAAAGTTAGGTTATGTTTATAATAATCGTATAATTACGACGTGATTGCAAAATTTGCATTTGACATAAGCCTCCTTGATAACGGTTCTTATTGAACGCTCTTTATGATATACATACTTGATATATACAGGATGTTCCATATAAAAATTCGGAAGTTTTGCTTACATATCGAAAACTATGCACTTTAAAAAATTGTAATTAAGACCAATGAATTTTACACCAAAAAGTGCCTTAAGAAAGTTTTTATAGAAATCAGAAATTTTCATAAATAGTTCTCAATGGGTTGGCAACACTGCTTACAATATTGGTACTCCAGCTGAGTGTGATAAATAATTTCAAATTTCATCAGTAGCGTGCTGTTGTTATTTATATTTTGATTTCTTTATTTTATTATTATTATCAAAAAAAGTTTTTCGTATTACCACTTTTGCCGTCGTACTTTTTTCATTTGTAAGTGAAATAGAGCCAAATAAATACACAGAAATGCATTCAAATATTTTTAGGTTAAGGGATGCTTTTCACGGAGCTGCGCAATTAGAGGTGTCGGCTACACAATGAACAAGGAGTGTGTGATATTATTAATATGAAAATTGTCATCAAAAGTTTCAGGAACAGTGTTTTACTAATAATAATTAATCTCATCCGCCGCCCATGGTAAAACTTCAAACTTTAATACCAACTTTCAAAGCGCGCCGGAAATTCAAACGCTTACCAATAATTTCTGTACACACTATAATTGAATTAAATGTTTATTATTGGACTCTAGAATAAGTTCAAAGCCAACATATTTTTGATGTAAACGCGAAGGAAAATTAGAAAACAAAACACAAATTCCTAACAGTGTTGCCAGGTCATAACAAAAAAAAACTTCGACCACAATTCTTAAAATTTTCCATTCTTATGCCCAATTTTCACACTATAGCTCAAGATACCTAAACGAACCCAGTTTCTTTCCTTAATTTAGAAATAAATTCCCCCATACTTTGAAATTTCCCACTAACTCAGGAATTTCCTACATGTCTAACACCGCTTTGTGAACCAAAAACCCAACTTTAATAATTTTTCTTTATTACTTTCTTTAGTAACTTTAGCCATTCTCAAATTCTCGCCAAATTCAAACTATCCTCAGTCCTTAAAAAATACTGCATACACTCTTTTTTAACTACAGCTTGAAGTTGTGTGTTTCTTTTTTGTTAATTTCACAAAAATAATCGAGTTGCTTTTTATTTAATAATAAATAAATTCGTATTTCAATCAATCTTATAATAAAAAAAAAATTGTAGACATCGAACCATCAACATCTTCATCCGCTCGTATTACGAACTTTGGTTGCAAGACGAGAACGTTGGGCAGGAGGTGCTCATTGAAGACCTGACCCAAAGCTTTGAAGATTCTGAACTGAAGAAAGTAGATGCAGTCGAAGATGAAAGTAAACCGGATCCTCTAACTCAATTGGTGACAACATTTTGCCGTGGTGCCATGACTGAACGATCAGGTGCCCTACAAGTAAGTCTTTTAGTTATTTAAGAATTTGTTTTCAATTAACTGCATGGGTGACTGCAGGAAGATCCTCTATACATGAGCTACGCTGAAATTATTGCAAAATCATGTGGTGAGGAGGAGGAAGAAGGTGAAGAAGAAGAAGGCGGTGATGAAGAAGGTGGAGCCTCAATACACGTAAGTACTAAGTGAAATAAATTTAAGAACACTAAAGATTTGTTGTTAATTCATGCAATCATGTAGAGGACAATTAACAAGCTTATGGTAGGTCTCATCTTTAAGCAAATAATTTTTTTTTAATGGAAAGGTGCTATTTAATTATTTGTGTATAGGAACAAGAAATGGAAAAGCAGAAGCTACTTTTCAGTCAAGCTCGCTTGGCCAATAGGGGTGTTGCTGAAATGGTCCTTCTGCATATTTCTGCTTGCAAAGGTGTTCCCTCTGATATGGTCATGAAAACATTGGAACTTGGCATTTCTATATTGCGGGGTGGCAACATTGATATTCAAATGGGGATGCTTAACCATCTGAAGGAAAAGAAGGACGTTGGTTTCTTTACAAGCATCGCTGGTTTGATGAATAGTTGCAGTGTATTAGATTTAGATGCCTTTGAAAGGAATACAAAAGCAGAAGGATTAGGAGTTGGCTCTGAAGGTAATAACAATAATAATAAGTACTGTGACCTACTTAGAATATTTTAACAAATAATTTTTTACCAACATTTGATTCTTTTTAGGTGCTGCTGGTGAAAAGAATATGCATGATGCAGACTTCACTTGTGCTTTGTTCAGATTCATACAACTTACTTGTGAGGGTCACAATTTGGGTAAGTTATGTAATTAGTTTGCTTTCCTATTCTTTAAATTAAATCGGACCTAAATTCACAGAAATCTTTATATTTATCATTTTTCTTTCAGAATGGCAAAATTATTTAAGAACTCAAGCAGGAAACACAACAACAGTAAACGTAGTCATATGCACGGTCGATTATTTACTGCGCTTGCAAGAATCTATCATGGACTTTTATTGGCACTACTCCAGTAAAGAACTCATAGATCCTGCAGGCAAAGCTAATTTCTTTAAAGCAATCGGAGTTGCAAGTCAAGTCTTCAACACACTCACTGAAGTAATTCAAGGCCCCTGCACACTAAATCAACAGGCACTGGCACATTCCAGGTAAGACAACGATGAATTCGTTGGTAGTAGTTTATTCGATTCCCCCTTTCAAGGTTATGGGATGCTGTGGGAGGTTTCCTCTTTCTCTTTTCACATATGCAAGACAAACTATCAAAGCACTCAAGTCAAGTGGACTTACTCAAAGAGTTACTAAATCTTCAAAAAGACATGATCACAATGATGCTGTCTATGCTTGAGGGTAACGTCGTGAACGGTACCATTGGTAAACAGATGGTTGACACTTTAGTGGAGAGTGCCTCTAACGTTGAACTTATTCTGAAGTACTTTGACATGTTTTTGAAACTTAAAGACTTGACTTCATCTCCAAGCTTCCTGGAAATTGATTTGAATAATGATGGCTGGGTGTACCCTAAGGATTTCAAAGAAAAAATGGAACAACAAAAAAGCTATACGCCGTAAGTTCTGCGGAATGTAAACAATATAAATTGGTTTATTTAATTTTTTAGGGAAGAAATTGAATTCCTTTTGACCTGCTGTGAAACCAATCATGATGGCAAAATCGATTACATAGGTTTTATAGATAGGTTCCATGAACCAGCCAAAGAAATCGGTTTTAATTTAGCTGTACTTTTAACAAACTTATCCGAGCATATGCCCAATGAACCAAGGTACATAATTAATACATTTTTTATTTAATTATTTTTTTAATACGTACTCATTTCAGGTTAGCAAGATTTTTAGAAACCGCAGGTTCTGTGCTGAACTACTTCGAACCATTTTTGGGTCGCATTGAAATATTGGGAGGAAGTAAACGCATCGAGAGGGTTTACTTCGAAATTAAGGAATCAAACATCGAGCAATGGGAGAAACCACAAATTAAAGTTGTATTAAAGGAAGGGAGCCTATCAAATTTATTTAACGATGTTTTTTTTTTGTAGGAATCGAAACGTGCCTTCTTTTATTCAATTGTAACTGAAGGTGGTGATAAGGAGAAGTTGGAAGCGTTTATTAATTTTTGTGAGGATGCAATTTTTGAAATGCAACATGCTAGTGCACTGATGGCTGTCGAAGAGTCAGGAGGTGTTGGACAAACAAGAGCAGCAAGTTACAGTTATTTAAGAGATGAAGATGAGGATAGGTAATTTAATTTATGTTTCTTAAAGATTCCATACGTTTAGTTTCATGTTCAAAAGACGTCCCTAAAAGTTAAAAGAAGTTTTGAGAATTTTTGAACATTTATGATTTGGTGCTAAAATTTAAATTATTTACAGTGTTTTATCATGTTTTCATGTTTTTAAATAAGCGAGACCTCCAACTATACTAGTCTGAAACAAGACACTTATATACAGAATATCTTAATAGTTGCGGATAATTTGCATTTATCGCCATACAAAATTATTGTTATGTTGGCAATGTAGAGTTGCGTTGATATCAGTGGCATCTATTATCTGTTCACAAAAGCCGTCTTCCATTTAAATTCACTTCACCTAAAAACAAATTGTTTAGACTTTAGACTGAACCATTACTGTAATGCTTTGACTAATAAAGTAGTTGCACTTAAAAGAACATTTGAGTGCTCGAATTGAACTGATTTTAAACATTTTTGAAAAGCCGCTTTACAATTCGCCATTTTGTATTACACGCATGCGAAGGATTTTTATTTTGATCAGCTATAGCAACTTTGATTGCAATTACAGAAAATAGTTCGCGATTTTGGGGAATTGGTTGATAATTTGTGAAATACCAACTTTATAAAAGATTAACAAATGTGGCAACAACATAAACTCACTTGATTAATCTTGTGTTGGTCTTGTGTGTTGATGCCAAAAATAACACTTATTATATTGCCACCTTTAATTTATATTACTTTTCTGCTATAAACAAATTTAATACACTTAACATTAAGGTATTTTTTTTAGTAAGTTGTAAACTTGATGTTTGATTCATTAGCAGTCATTGCCATATGAAAGTATTCTGCATTAAAAACTCCTTTTATTATTGCTGCAATTATTTATTGTCGGCAATGAAAATTGCGAACTGTAAAACGTTTAAAGGGATGATGTTTTGCAACTGAAATTAACATAACCTCAAAATACGTGTGAAATCACATCAAACTGATTACTGATTGTAAAAATCAACTTATTCAGAAGGGACTGCAGAAGAGGAAACTCAATTACTCATCATCGATCGCCAATTGATTAACTGCAAACGAAATGCTTTTTTAAAGTGATTTTAAATCGATTTGGTTCACATTCAAATGGGTTGTAAATGGAGGGAGTGTTACCAACGGTGCAAAAAGCAGAGGTACCAAAAAATCCCCTTTCAACAAAGAAAATTCCTAAAATTCGTCACTAGATTCAGGAATAATAAAAAAATAAACGTAAAAAATCATTAAAAACGGAAACAAAAGACGGTCAATTTTGCAGGACAATTCAAAAGATAAAAAAAACTTGTTTTGAGAGAAAGGTGATAAAACAAAGAAAACAAATGAATAAAATTTAAAAAATATATAACGGGTGTTTCGTAATTGCACGGCACTAGTTTAAGGATGAGATGTGTAGCACGAAATGAACAAAAAAATTAATATATAAATATTCAAAGTAACTGTTCAAAGTTCAATACTAATTGTGAGATTTAATGACAGACGTTTAATAACTAACAAATAAACGATATGCAATTATTTTCCATGGCTACTTGATGTAACATGTATTTATCTTTAACCTTCAGTATCTCGGTAATAAATTAATTTTAGATAAATGTTTATATTAACTTTTTTGTTTATTGCGTGCTGCAGACTTAAAGAACATATCCCTAAACTAGTGGTCATGCAATTGTGAAACGCCCGATATATAACAATATTCGAGGGGCCTAGTTCCAAAGTATATCAAAGTAAATCAGTCATGTTTCAATTAATTCACTGGTTCAATGACAATAAACTAATATTAAACATGGAAAAAACCAATTTATTGGTTTTTGAAAACAAATTCAGTGGAAATATTACCTCAAATAATATCAATATTAAAACAGTTACAACTTCTAAATTATTAGGTCTAACGATAGATAGTAATTTAACCTGGTACTCCCATTTAGAGTCACTATTGCCAAAATTAAACAGAGCAATTTTTGTCCTGATAAGAATGAAAAAATTTTGTAATATTTCCACTTTACGTATAATCTACTTTGGATATTTCAATTCAGTGTTAACTTATGGCCTATATTATTTTGGGGAACAAAATCCAACCTGAGCCAGGTACTTCTATTACAAAAGAAGGCAATACGTGCTATTAAAAATCTGAGTCCAAGAGATTCCTGTAAACAATTTTTCACCGATCTAAAAATACCTACTGTTTATAATTTATATGTTCTACTATCCGCATGCCATGTCCACGACAATAAAAGTAAATTCACTTCCAAAGATCAGGTTCATCGATACAAAACCCGAGACCCATATTTTATTAGAATTGATCATATAAGAAACAATAAATTTTATAATTCCCATATTTATCTCAGCATTAAAATTTACAATTCGCTTCCCCTTGAAATGAAATCTTACAGTAGTAAAAAGTTCAAACACTACTTGAAAACTTGCTTACAAAATTTTAGTTTTTACTCAATTAATGAATTTTTTAATACTTCGATTATGCCTTGAACTTTCATGATGTGACGTAGAAATAATATTCTTTTCAGGATCATCATACGTTTATAATTTTATATGCACTTAATTGACTTTTTGTTATATACTGTGCTTATTTATGTATTATGTACTATTATTCAACACCACTGGTAGACAGAATAAATTATATTATTATTATTATATACAATCTCTAGTATTATTAATTTCTTAGGTGACAGAAAAAACGTATAATTTAAATAACTGACTGTTTTTCTTAACTTTTTTTAATTTTAATATATTTGTGTTGTTGTTAAGAGATAATGTATTACATTTTTTGCTTAAAGAAATTAGCGATTAAGAAGATATTACAAAAAATCGAATGAAAGTAATAAATAGAAAATGCCCATTTTGAAAATAACTTGACATTGGTATTAAAGATTTCGTAAAGTTTTTATTTAATTTTTTAGGTATATAACAATTATGTATTTTTAACACAACAAAATTCTAAAAATATTAATCATTTTAAATTGCAATATTGTAATCTTCTTCGACTGTTTTACAAAACGTTTCTGTTCCTTCTTCTTTGAATTTTTTTCTCCTTCCAAAACAAACAAAACAAACAAAATTTTAAATCGGGATTGTTATTCCATTGTTCTCCATAGTGGGCAATAAGAAAATCATTCACATCCACTTTCTTATTAATGTTTATAACATTTTGCTTGGCAATTTTGATAGGATTCACATGTTGAACATTTTTCGCTTTTTTTTTGCAATCGATTTTCCTTCTCCTGTATCTAATTTGTATGTGTGTTCGCCCCGAACTAACGCTATGTCCGTAGAGTTTTTATTTATTACCTTCCTTTTCATTTTGGCAAAAACAAAATGCCACTGGTCAGAAGGTTTAATGTATTTACCTATTTCATTCCATTCCACTTCCAGTTATATATTTGTACGTCTTTGCCAATCTCGAGCACAGTTCTATAACTTGAAAATATATTCAAATATTCCTCTGGATTTAAAATTATTTATTTTCTACAATATTCCTTTTCAATGTGACCAAAGACCCGATCTGGAGGAATAAAAGAGTGCCCTCTAACTGGAAATACTACCTCAATTTTAGAGATCGTGTTTTTATTCTGGCCTCCACACCCATCGCACATAAACTCAATAGTATGAAGGTGTGTAAAATTTGTCGTCTCAAGGACATGATAAATACAAGAAGCAATCTCATTAAATCCTTTGCAGTATTCATTTTCGGTCCAACAAAAACTGTAGAGAGATTTAATTTAGTTTTCGAAGATCCTCTTACAAGAGTAAAATGAATCATATAAATCTGCCTGGAATAATAAGCCTGTTGGTCAGAAACTTTTGGCATTACCTGACTTTTTCGACAGTCTCTGGTTCCCTTAATATTTTGAAGTACACTTGTGCCCTCATTTTAATTAAGTTGCTTTGTATTTTGTCATCATTTCATATGTTATTTTTGTTTTTCAATTGTCACCATCACGCCTAGGTGTATCGAAACCTAAGTTATATTGGGTGTTAAAAATATGCCTAAAGTAGCTCTCTTTTACTGGCTGTTTATCATTTTGTTTCATATACCTATTCCAATTTTCTTGAATTTCTGAATCTTTTTCGTTTTTCTAATTTTCTATCACCTCCGCGATTTTTTCTCTTTGGTAAAGAAGTTTTAAAATAGTTTTTTTTTTGCAACAGTGTCAACTTTTCGCCTTGTTATGCATAGAACCTCCATGAACGCTTTCTTACAAACTGGTAACAATATTTTTTGCTGAGTGATATGCAGAACTGAGTTTGGAATAATTTTTCGCTATTACAAGAGTTTTTTGCGTTTTGCAATATTTTAAAACAAAATTGTCTTGAATATTTTTTCTTTTCTTTCCTAAAATTGTTTATGAAATTTTTGTATGTCAGTCATTGTAAGAGAAGAACATTGAACTTTTGTCCACAAGTCAGATAAATAGGAAGCAAATATGGACTACTAATCAGAATAAATTAGCTTCCATAGAATTAGTCCAGAGTGAAACCTTTAACACTTACCTCAATTGTTTTTGTTTGTTTTTCTTCCATTTCTTTTTCGGACTTTACCAGTCGTAGGAGTTATATTAACTTCCATTAATAAATTATTTTTGTTAATTTCGCAAAGCAAATTAATTGTAAACAATTGAACCTCATCACTCAGTAAACATCGTACAAATGAATGACAATTTTATTCCTGTTTCAATCTGTTAAACTTTTTTTGATTGATTATAAAAAAGTGTTGGAAGATTACACACTTTGTTTTCATATTTTATATGAATAGGGAGGTTATGGGCTTTGCACCTAATATATCAAAGGAGATTTTATATTGGAATTAAGTCTAATTTTAGACGCTAAACTGTAGATTAATCGTTCCGGACCCCTCATTTAGAATAACAAGAGGAAACACAACAAAAATTCATAAATTAAACAAAAAAAAAACTTTCAATATGTTTCAACAGATGGCACTGTTGTATGTATTAACAAGTCATTTTTTGTGACCTTCTAGAAATGACAGTTGGAACTTAATGCTGAGTTGTCTAAAGGCTTTCAGTTTTTTTTTTACGAAATAAAACTTGAAAATCCCATTTCTAAAAAAAGTTCCTTAATTCCTAATGATTAAAAAACCCTTAAAAAGGGATTTATCCCGTAAGTTGACAACATTAAACGGAGGACGGCTAAATTAAAAGACTACAGCCAGTGTTGCCTTGAGAAAAATACAGCTGGCAACAGTGCCTTAGTTAGAAATTTGTTATAGTTTGTTTTTTTTCTATAATACCTGTCAATGTCAAAATTATAAAACCTGCTCTTATCCATAAATGCAGAACAGACATTTTTGAAATTTCCTAACATTCAGGTATTATGTCCAACATCAGAAACATTTTCAGGATATTATAATAAAAAAAAAAAACAGATGTCAACAGGAATTTCCCAAATGTCTAACAGCATTGCTTTAAGCAGGCTTCAAGGCCGCTGTACACGATGCAATTGCACACAAAAATTACATTTGCTGACAACTTTATATTTAAGCTATTTCTATGGAATTGTAATGAAAGGTATCAGTTTCTGATTGTGAATATTTATTTGAGTTGTTTTATTGAGATTAATTAACAATTACGTTCACACATTTGCCGAAGCGTATGCGCACAAAGAAATTGCTTCTTGCTGTGTTAGGATTTTCCCCTACTATACTGTTCAGTCTGGTCACTCTCAATACGTGAAATTCCTTCAACATAGCGCCAAATTCAAACTACATATACTCAATCATTAAACTATTAAAACATACTGCATACACTCAATATTTTTAACTACAACTTAAAGTAGACCTCCTCTGTTGTTTTAATTTCCGAAAACTACTTGAGTTGCTTTTTATGTAGAAATAAATAACTTCTCATTTTTAATTAGTCCTAAGATTTACGTGTAAATACCTATGTACTATTCTGAGGCACAAAATAAACTTTTTTTTTTAATTTAAAGAGGTTCTAAAGATCCAATCAGAAAAGGATACCAAACGATGAAAGAGGGAATCGCATACGGTCTATCAACGCTTAGCCCATCGAATATTAAACACAAAATAGTTGAAATGCAACAGATGACGCCATATGAATTATTCGTTGGATTTTTCAAGACGATATTCTACGCTTTCTACTACTCTGGCTTTGGAGTGTCTATGGTCTTGGGGTTAGTAATTAATTAATAGATGCATGTAACACAAATTACTTTCAATTTAAACTTCGTTGCAGTTATTTCATACGGATTCTATTAAATTTGATGAGGGGCCCTCAAATCGAAGAGCCTGTTGTTGTTGTAAAGGAAGAAGAAGAAAAAACAGCGCATCTACGTATGTTACCTGCCTTGCCTGCGACGCCTGAAGAACCTAACACACAGATGCAAGCGTTTGGTTTAGATATTACGAAAGAAGAAGGACAGTAAGTTTTGGATTTAATAACGTGTTTCCAACGATTCCATTTTGTGTTTTTAGGTTTAAAGTAGCACCTCATGAGTCTCCAACAAGCAGTCAACCCTCATCAGGCGAAGGAGAAGGAGAGAGTACACCCGATGAGAGTGGGGAAGTTCATGCAGAAACTACCCCGGTAGAACAACAACCCCTATCACTATCTGATTTGCTCGGGTATATTATTAATGTTTGGTAATTTACTTGATTAGGTTTTAATATTTTTTAATGCAGGGGTGAAGCTGCAAAACGTGCGGCTCAAGAAAAGGTGGAAGCTCAAGCAGCTCAGCAGGCGGCTATGCAGGCGATAGAATCTGAAATTAAGCAGACAGTTTCAACAGAGCCTTCCGCAGTCTCTCAAATTAATTTCGGTGCTTACAGTCAACGTGTTGTCTCATTTTTGGCGAGGAATTTTTATAATCTGAAATATGTTGCACTTGTATTGGCGTTTTGTATAAATTTCATGCTGCTGTTTTATAAGGTAAAAACACCTAATGAAATTGCTTTAATAATAGAAATTTATGTTATAGGTATCTACATTGGGCGAAGCTGATGGTAATGGTGGCGGTGTTGGTGGTAGTAGTAAAGAAATTCTTTCGGATGTCATTGGTGGTGAAGGTTCAGGCGAAGGCAGTGGTTCGGGTGGTGGATCAAGTGAAGAAGAAGACCCATTAGAATTGGTGATGGTCGACGAGGATTTCTATTATATGACGCACGTTATGCGATTTGCAGCACTTTTACATTCAATAGCATCGCTTGCAATGCTAATAGCGTATTATCATCTGAAAGTCCCATTGGCTATATTCAAACGAGAAAAAGAAATTGCAAGGCGGCTAGAATTCGAGGGACTTTACATCGCTGAGCAGCCTGAAGACGACGATTTTAAATCTCATTGGGATAAGCTTGTGATATCAGCGAAGTCCTTCCCTGTGAATTACTGGGATAAATTTGTGAAGAAGAAAGTGCGGCAGAAGTACAGCGAAACGTACGATTTCGACTCCATAAGCAATTTACTGGGGATGGAAAAGACGTCTTTCACTCAACAAGAAAACGGAGATAACAAAAGCCTTATTAGTTTTATTTTGTCTATTGATTGGAAGTATCAAATTTGGAAGGCCGGGGTTACTATAACCGATAATTCTTTCTTGTATTCCTTGTGGTACTTCGTTTTCTCTATTTTGGGGAATTTCAATAATTTCTTTTTCGCTGCTCACTTATTGGATGTCGCCGTTGGCTTTAAGACCTTACGTACGATTTTACAGTCTGTAACACACAATGGTAAACAACTGGTTCTTACGGTTATGTTACTAACGATCATCGTGTACCTATACACTGTGATTGCCTTTAATTTCTTCAGGAAATTTTATGTGCAAGAAGAAGATGAGGAAGTTGATAAGAAATGCCATGATATGTTTACTGTAATTAATTAAAATGTCAAGGTCATTTGTGTATTGTTGACGTAAAATGTGTTTTAGTGTTTCGTGTTCCACTTGTATAAAGGAGTAAGAGCAGGTGGAGGTATTGGTGATGAAATTGAACCCCCGGATGGTGATGATTACGAAGTGTACCGAATTATGTTTGATATTACGTTTTTCTTCTTCGTTATTATTATCCTTCTTGCCATCATTCAAGGTAAAAGTTTGGGAGCGTTTTTTAATTATTATAATTTGATTCTCTCAGGTTTAATCATTGATGCTTTTGGTGAGCTTCGTGATCAACTTGAAAGTGTGAAAGAAGACATGGAATCGAACTGTTTCATTTGCGGCACAGGCAAAGATTACTTTGATAAAGTACCGCATGGGTTTGATACTCACGTGCAACAAGAACATAATTTAGCAAATTATATGTATGGGGTTGGATACGTAAGTAAAAAGACTTAACTAACTTTAATATTTTAGGTTCTTTTTGATGCACTTAATTAATAAACCAGACACTGAGTATACTGGTCAAGAAACATACGTGTGGAATATGTATCAGCAAAGATGTTGGGATTTCTTCCCTGTTGGTGATTGCTTCCGTAAACAGTATGAAGATGAACTGAGTGGTGGAGGTAGTTAATTGTAAGCCCTAAACGTAATTTGTAGTATTTTAACTAACTTTGAGCTCAAATTTTATATCATCTATGAAACGTGCTTATTTCAAGGCGAATTTTAACACACACACACACAGCTAATCGAATGTTTTCTTCTTGAAATGAGTACCTAAAAGTATTGTTCTAACTAATGCTTCCAATTTATCAAAATTACTAGCAACTTTGTTAGTACATAAGATAGGGTTTTAAAAAAAGAGTAAGTCCGTCTGTTTGCCTTAAAAATTAAATTGTAAATAATCTTTGAGGTTGTTCATCATAATTACAAATTTAAAAAATAAATGGATATGGAATTTTTGAGTTTCATTCAGATTAACCCCTCTCACCTCCCTACGGCCCCAAATTCGTTCCTATTTTATTAACTCAACATACTTAATGTGATTTTTTTTAAGTTTGAAATTTGCTACTTTTGCAATATTGATTTTATTTGCGCGCGCTTAAACCAAGCGTTCATTCACACGTGTGAATGTAACCCCCCACCAATTAAGTACAATATTCACTTGATCAACAACAACCCCTTAAATTACAGTGGAACAAATGAATACAGTTGATTTCCGTCGATTAGACTGACCTTCAATAGTGCATTGTTCCAGTATACAGCATCCCTATGAAACTGTGCATCTTTAAAGATGATGTTTTAAATTAAGATAATAACAAAATGAGTTTTTTGTTTAAGTTTTGTTGCAGTTTTGTGTTTCATATACGTAAGTAACTTCTTCTCACGATATCAATAAATTATGTGTGAGTTTCCAGCGTTTGCAGATATGATGAATTCGAACTCAACGAACAAGCACATGAGCGATGAAGACTATTACATGAATTATGATTACGACCTAGGAAGCAACAACACTGAATTATTTCATGGCAAATCCGAGTCTCTGATATTTCCAAACCCGGAAGCTCTCGAAACAAAATATGCTGTTGATGTCCTTCCCAAAATTGAACTGCCCGATGATTCATTGGCAGACACTGACTTACGTGATCATGACTTTATTGATAATTTGATGTACGTGTATTATGGTTCGCACAGCAAGATTGAAAATAATTACGGACCAGAGATCATCATTGTTGGATCAGTGTTGAGCTGTGCAGCTCAGTTGTTGACAATATTTGTTGTTCTTTTAAAAAGAAATCCGAATGGGGCAAGAGATGTTAATCTCTTGTTTTTACATCTGATGGGATGCTTTTGTTTATCAAATTTATTATTCATGTTAGGAGTTTACGTAAGTTAATTTCCATTATTTATTATTTTAGCGATGGCATTTAATTATTTTTATAGGCAACTAAGAGTTTAATGAAATGCCAAATAATAGCCGTAACGCTGCATTACTTACATTTACTAATCGCATGCTGGTTGTTTTTCTATGCGTACTACATCTACAAGAGGTTTCATAATTTAGACGTACCTAAACTACATTACATGTTTTCCTATGCTTACAGTCTCCCTGCACTTCTTATACTGGTGAGTGGCTTACACATTACTCTCGTGTTTTATTAACATTGCAGTTTCAGGCATCGTTCATTGTAGCACCGCGAAGTTATGAAACGAAAAGATTTTGCTTCGTGTCAGTACAGAAAGGAATGATAGTAAACTATATGCTACCCGTGTCTTTGCTGATTATTCTGACGACGGTGTTTGCTTTGAACGGGCTACGCAAGATCAACTTAGAATTATCCAAGTT
Source organism: Serrognathus titanus (assembly GCA_039766575.1). NCBI lineage: Eukaryota > Metazoa > Arthropoda > Insecta > Coleoptera > Lucanidae > Serrognathus > Serrognathus titanus. Next base: position 8,641,187 of record CM077911.1, read on the forward strand.
AGAGTTTACCAGTTCAGCGGAATCATTAAACGCTTTGAAAAATGAAGCCGAACAGGTTGAGGCCCAAAAGAAAAGCGATTGCAAAGGTGACACTGAGATTATCAGTTTGAAAGAGTGCAAATATTGCTTGAAGGCATTATGCGTTGTACAAACGAGCTACGACATGGTTTGGTTCGTAGCCGTCTTAGCCTTAGAAAATATTCATTACAGCAACAGCATGTCGATTGTGTATTCAATCACTTCATGTCTATTGGTAAGTCGGTAGATGACACCCTTCATCCCCCACAATACAATTAAGTTAATTTTCAGAATTGGTACATTTTTGCGAAGAGAAAATCTTTTTTGCCAACTTTGTTAAACAAAGTGAATTATATAGATGATAATATTTATATGTCAGATCAAAATGTTAAGGCGTCATCACCAAAAAATGCTCCTTTAAACCAGAGTGAGTCTTCAGATAGTATACCTCTGCTCATAAATTCAGAAACGTGCACGGAAATGCGCGAAATGCGATCTGATTACATAAGTACCATCAGCAGTTAAGCTTTTTTTGAACTAAAGTAAGTAGTTGTTGTTTATTAAAATTTTTGAAAACGTTTGGATGAAATGACATCGGCCTATATCAGTATTATTAGAATTATATTCAAACTTAATATGGTAGATTGTTCATACTATTGCGCAATATTTTATACGGTTAAACTATTACTAGTTAAACAATGCATGAGAAATGTAAATATAGAACAATAACAGAAGTTATTAAAAAAATATTTTGATCTGAGGAATAGAATATGTGCTTAAAGTAAAGCCAGTTAAATAAATTCCAATTGAAAGCACGATATTTATTCCAGTTAGTGCTTTAAAATATTCCATAAAATCTAATTCTACAAAATTTAAGTAAATGTTGTGTATAAAATTATATTATATTCTATTCTATTTAACATAAATCTTTCAAGATGTACTTCTTCTCAAAATTGTATGCCGAGGAGCATGCATAAGTTTTACAAGTGTATTTCAACAGGAAAGTAAAAAAAATGTATATAGTAAAAAAGTTGCATTTATTGTGAATGTTTGAAGTGTAGTAGAGGCCATGAATCAATTTATCAAAATTTAAAAATTAAATATTAAGCTCGTAAGGAAAAAATAAATGCTTGTCTTTTAACACGGCAAATGTGAATTCTTTGAGGAATGAATAATTCAGATACAAATTACAAATAACTTTAATTATTATATGAATACTTATCTCTAATTTGATTGAAATAAACTAAAGTACAGATGTCTTGCAACTTCGGCAAAATCTTTGTAAGAATTTGTGCTTTTCCGTTTGTTTATATTTATCTGAAAAGTGTATTTACTAATTACATCCGTTATAAACTAGGCCTTACTTGTGTCGTAGTTCAAGCTGAGTAATTATATTACACAATTTTTAAATATAATTTATCATTGACAGTCTCTTCAAAATAAATAATTATCATAATTTTTATGAATTAATAATGATAAAAATATGTATTAATGTACACATATTAATAAAAAAAATAATACTTCTTGTTTGTGTGTCTTGTTTGGCTCGCCTTTCATTATCGGTATTAAATTAAAATTATCGTTCATCAGTGGTTACAGTTTCTTGTAATTCTGTGACGGTCGATAAAATTCTGTAATCGCATGACGTTTGATAGACTCCTGTAATAGTTTTTTAAACGACAAATTTAGATATTCACTCAGATGGCAATCACAGGTTTCTCGTATTCTGTATAGTATAGAAATTTTACGGCGATTTTCCTACCAGGATCGCATAAAGGCCAGGAGGTGCCAAGCGAGTTCTGTTACAACCATCAAAATTCTTGCGATTTTTGAATCCTCTTACCAGGGTCACATAAACGAGAGGAGATGTCGTATGAAACCGTCAGGGGTAGTGAAATTCCGGTCAACTTTACAGCGATTTTTAAATCTTCCTTACCAGGATCACATAAAGGCGAGGAGGTGCCAAGCGAGTTGAATCTGAACTTGAAACATTCCTGACAATTTTTACCGCTACTACTAAATTTTCCTACCAGGATCACATAAAGACGAGGAGGTGCAAAGCGAGTTGTGTCAGAACCAGAAAGATTCCTGCCAATTTTCACTGCGATTTTTGAATCTTCTTACCAGGGTCACATAAATGCGAGGAGGTGTCGTATGAAACCGGAAGAGAGGCAAAGAAATTCCGGTCAAATTTACAGCGATTTTTAAATCTTCCTTACCAGGATCACATAACGACGAGGAGGTGCCAAGCGAGTTGTATCAGAATCAGAGAAATTCTTGCGATTTTTGAATCCTCTTACCAGAGTCACATAAATGCATGGAGGTGTCGTATGAAACCGTCAGGAGCAGAGAAATTCCGGTCAAATTTATAGCGATTTTTAAATCTTCCTACCAGGATCACATAAAGGCGAAGAGGTGCCAAGCGAGTTGTGTCAGAACCAGAAAAATTCGTGCTAATTTTTACTGCGATTTTTGAATCTTCTTACCAGGGTCATATAAACGCGAGGAGGTGTCGTATGAAACCGGAAGAGAGGCAGAGAAATTTCGGTCAAATTTACAGCGATTTTTAAATATTCCTACCAGGATCACATAAAGGCGAGGAGGTGCCAAGCGAGTTGTATCTGAACTTGAAATATTCCTGTCAATTTTTATTGCGATTTTTGAATCTTCTTACCAGGGTCACATAAACGCGAGGAGGTGTCGTATGAAACCGGAAGAGAGGCAGAGAAATTTCGGTCAAATTTACAGCGATTTTTAAATCTTTCTTACCAGGATCACAAAGGCGAGGAGGTACCAAGCGACTTGTATCCGAACTTGAAATATTCCTGACAATTTTTACTGCGATTTTTAAATTTTCCTACCAGGATCACATAATAAAGGAGAGGTGCCAAGCGAGTTATGTCAGAACCAGAAAAATTCCTGCCAATTTTTACTGCGATTTTTGAATCTTCGTACCAGGATCACATAAACACGAAGAGGTGTTGTATGAAACCGTCAGGGGCGGAGAAATTTCGGTCAAATTTACAGCGATTTTTAAATCTGCCTACCAGGATCACATAAAGGTGAGGAGGTGCCAAGCAACCAGAAAAATTCTTGCGATTCTTGAATCCTCTTACCAGGGTCACATAAACGCGAGGAGGTGTCGTATGAAACCGAGTTGTAATGACAAGCAGGAAAATTTCTGTCAATTTTTACAACGATTTTGGAATATTCCTACCAGGATCACATAAAACGCGAGGAGGTGTCGAATGAGATTTATCAGACGCCAAAAGATTTCGTCGAAATTTTACTGCAGTTTTTAATGTTCCTATCATGATCGCAAAAACGCGAGGAGGTGTCATGTAAGTTGTATTGGGAACAGTAAACTTCCCACTACTTTTTACTGCGATTTTGGAATCTTCCTATTAGGGACACATAAACACGAGGAGGTGTCTAATGAGGTATTCTGTACAGTTTGTTCATCTAGCTTGTTACGTTATAAATTAGAGATGTCGAATTTTGTTATTTTTGAGTATTCCTTACTCGAATGGTCAGTAACTTTTGCTATATTCGTTACAATTGTTACTACGATACTTTGATTACTATATTTGTTGCACTTCTTTATACAATTTCAATGTACCTGTAAACTTGGTATGAGAGATTATTTTGCCAAGAGTACTCAAAGTAGAATGATCGTATATATCGAGTAAATGACAGCTACTTTATTTGAACATCAAGTAGCCAGGAAAATAAAAAGTTTCGTAGAGTGTAGAACATTTAATAAAAATCCTTCTCTGAATAACTGTCAACGAGCTGGTACTGAAATTGTTTCTTTTTCTATAGGTTGGCAGAGAGCAGTACAAACAATCTGTATTTGATAATTCGTTACTGTATTTTCTGTAGTGTACATATACGAAAAGATAAAAGTAATATCAAACCGAAAGTAATGGTTCCTTTTGATTCAGGTACCTTCGAGTAATGAGTACTCGAATATCGAATAGTTACTTTTTCGACATCTCTAGTGCATGCAGGCAGCATGTCTTGCGATGCAGACTTGCAAGTTTTCAGCTCAACTCGATCCGAATGCTGTCAGTGCTTAATGTGGATGTAAAATTTGATTCATGTTTGTTTCTTTATGACTATACAACTGGTTCAACGGCAAACACTTCTCATGAGGAATTTTTATAAATGCGCGACGAGGCAACTCCTATTCTTACTCAAGTCTCGACACAGCTTTGAATCAGCTGACGAAATAATGCCAATAAGGCTCGCTTTATCAATTAAGAGGTGTCGTTATACCTTATACTTTATTTTTCTAAAAAAGAATCTGCACTTGTTAAATTTAATATTATTTGTGTTTAAACAATACCTTTTTGAATTGTTAACAATAAATTATAATTTTTAGTTTCTAAGATCTAGCAGGAATTCGTATTAACAGTGAAAAACAAAATGCAATTGTCAATAGATTGGAAAACTAATAAAAAAATTCTTTTCTCATAAAATCCCTAAAAATTAAATAATTACATAAAGTACATCCACTTTTGTAATGAGTAACTAAAGTTACACGATTTGGCAACTTTTACTGTTGAAACCTAACTTCTTTTAGTTTCCACATCTTGTAAATGGGACTTTTATTTTTAGGTTTTGTTGGTTTCAATACCAATTACTTTTGCAAGATAACATAAGAACAAAGAAATCACAATTAGTTACTCATTACAAAAGCGAATGGAGTTTAGCTTGTAAGGAAATATAATAAAATTAAAAAAAACGAACTCAGGAAATGTTGATATAACAATTTGCAAATGCTTTTTACAACACTTTTGAATTCAAATCACTCGCAGGAGATACCAACATGCAGAATAAGAAGTAACCAACATGTTGTATCTATTTAGAGTTGTAATTTACAAGTTCGTTTACAATTTCATATAAATATTGATTATAATATTGTAATGCTCTACGAAGATGCATAGAAAATATAAATATATCAAAGAGTTAACGCAGTTAACCTCACTTGAACTTAACCTCACTTAAATTTAAGGGCAAGTTGGAAGCATGTGAGTGTATGTTATTAGAGGTAAATAATAAAATTTTGCCTGAATCAAAGAATACAAGGCTTACAATCATGAAAAACAAGTCAGTAAGGCACAAGGAAGCTAATACTTTTAAGGTAAGTTTAATTTTTCGTCAGTATAAATATTTTTAACCGAAAAATTCTAAATTATTCTTTTACAGTTCCAATCATTCTCTGAGAGAATCTCAAACATTAGCATCGATGTATTCCACCGTGTGGCACACGAATACGAAACCGAAGATGAAGACGCCTGCTTCTTTTACCAAGCGGTACAAAAGTGGAACGTTCTCAACCTGACTGAATGCTACAGCGATTTCAGGAAAGAATTAAACGCACATTCATACGTAACACTCTCACAGTTAATACACAACAAAGACCAAATCGTTGAGGTGTTGCTGAAACATTTAAAGCACAAAAATGCTCTGTGTTTGCAGCCTTTGTTAGAGTAAGTAAGTTTTGCTTGTCTAAATATAATGCGTTTGCAATTATGACTCCTCGTAGATTAGTCGTTGCTTTGGCCCAAGATTTACGTAAGGACTTTTACCAGTTTTATTCCGAATTTTTGGATGTTTTAATCGAATTGCTCGAGACAAAAGACAGCGAACAATTAGAGTGGACTTTTACGTGTTTGGCTTACGTGTTCAAGTTTCTTTGGCGAACGCTTGTCAAAGATGTCGGCTGTGTATTCAAGAAGTTATTGCCCCTTCTATCTGACAATAAACCGCCTTATATTAACGATTTTGCTGCGGCAAGTTTCTCGTTTGTTGCACGAAAGGTTAAAGACCGGGATGGTTTCTTGAAGCTGATTTTGAAGAGCGTGAAACGCAGCCAAGATGTAAGTAATGCTTCAGCTTCTATATTCAATTTTCACAATAAAATTGTTCTAGGGTATAAGGGGTTGTGGCAAATTGCTGTTTGAAATTGTAAGGGGTGTAAACGGACAGTTCCATAGTTGCGCCGATGGAATGATTTCGGCCTATTTTAATTTGGTAGGTGACGAGACTTCACCGCAGGATTTGCTGAGCGAAATTTTGAAAGAGTTCATCCAAATTGTAATTACAAATATACACCCTGATAAAAATCAATTATTTTGGCAGATTGTAATTGCCGAAATAGATGATGCTTTACTGAAGTGGTCAGCGAATCACGCAGAGAATGTATCAAGTAACTTAGAGTTTATTTTACAATGCGCCAGGCAAGCATTGAACTACAAAAGTGGGCGATTTTTGTCACAAGCTGCAGTTTTCATCGAGAAAGTTTTGGAGCTGCTGATGACTAATGACTTGCTCGACGCTGTATTGATGACGGTTGTAAAAATTGTTATTTTGTTGCTTTCATCAAAGAACGTCCAGTTGCAACAAGAACAAGTAAGTGCCTTAATTAAAAGAGTAATGAGTCTTTCATCTAAAGAAGTACTGTTGGATTTTGTTGAGAATTCTTCCACTGCATCGTCATTTGAAGCGCTTATATTACCACTATTTCTTAAATTGTGTGTAAAATGTCGGTTAGATGACGAGTGCTTGTTAGTGCTTGCAAATGTTATTTCACGCAAAATGCCTTCGTGTAAGAGTGGCATAGAACTTGACGAATGGAAGAAATATTCCATTAATTTCGGGTCAGAACAGGACAACTTGGAAATGGAGAGAGTTCTGTGTGGTTACATAGATGTAGAAAAGGCTGAGGGAATATTTGAAAACCCCGAGAGATTTTTATTCTCACTCATTTGTATACCTCATGTGAAGCTTCAACATGTTTCCAATATTGAGAGGATACTGATAAGAAATATAAAGCAACTTTGTAGTGACATTAAAAACGATAAATCTGTTTTAATAAAATTATTTGTTATACTCAACACACTCGAGTGTGCCGTCCATATCTTAGGAACATCAACTTTGGCCAGCTTAAAAAGCGATGTAATCGACGGTCTATTACATTTGTGTAATAATGTAACTTATATCTGTTCTTTAAGAGCATTAGATTTGTTTTTGTCGGCTATGAGGGGTGCTCCTGATGTAATATCAAAGGAGGTTTTATTAAGAATACATACGGTCCTTGAGGAAAACTTCAACTCTCCATATCATGAGGTATTTAAGTTTTTACTAATTTGACTCTAGTTAACTGTTTTATTTAAACTTTTAGATGCGCTTGTTAACATCCCATATCTACTCTACCTTTGAAGAATCACCTGATTTTAAATCACTGGATTTGCTAGAAGAATGGAATGTGTTTAGTATCTGCTATAAAATCGAATCTATAGAACCCCAAGTCCACACATACAGAGAACAGATTTTGCTTTTGGAGAAGTTGAACTTCGACAAACCCCAAATTACTTTGTGCAAGAGTACTGAATTTAGCACAGTTCCCTTAAGGTATCTCTGCGGAGTCCTGTATATGAATTTTAAGCTACTCTGGGAACCAGTTATAAATATAATATCGACTTACGCCGTGGGGTTAGACTCAAACCTATTCTGGAGTATTTATTCGGAAGAACTGAAAGGAGTTGTCGACCACATTAAAACCAAAGGCTCTAACGACGTAACAATCGAAGCCAACAGTTTTGGAAGCTCCTGCTTGAATATTTCATATCAAACCATTTATGACGTGCGGTATAAACCGGACTTTGAAACTTATCGCTTACTCTTGTGGAAGGCAATGTGTTCGTTTCCAGAAGTTGCCGAAGCTAAAACTCGAGACACGGCAGAAATTTTCCTCGACTTCATCGAGTAAGTTTGCTAAATTAAGAATTTACAGTGTTGTATACATGAGTTGGTGTTTTATAGAAGTGAATATTCCAAATCGAAAGCGAATATATCAACCTGGAACATCAAACAAAATAATTCCGAGGAAATGAAAAGCGATGGCATTAAAGAGGACGTCAAAAATGAAAAATCCTCCAACTTAAAGTAAGTGTATTTTAAATTTCTGGCTTTTGATGGCATCTAAAATTTGGTTTTAGGGCTTTAACACAGCATCTCGGTTTGTTTGCGAAAGTTCGAAGTCCCAAATCGATGTACCGCGAGCCGGAGCTTTTAAAACTCTACCTAGATTTACTCTCGCATAAAAACCACGGTGTGCAAAAACTTGCGCTCGATTGTATTATGACGTACAAGTTTAAATATTTAACACCATACAGTGTGAGTTTGTACAATTTAATAGATGATAAGGCTTTTAAGAATGAATTGACGACGTTCCGCATTGATAAAGAAAGTGCAGTCGTTCAAGAGGAACACAGGAAAGACCTGATCCCGATTGTCTTGAAAATCGTATTCAGTAAAATGGTAGTGAAAACCGGATTGAGAACGGGTGGGAAGTCATCAGGTCAGTTGCGCAGGAATTTAGTTTTCCGTTTCCTGGCTGGGTGCCACGAAGATGAAATGATTGCCTTTATAAAGATGGCATTCAGATATTACAGCGACTACCTTCAACCTAACCCTGAGCTTATGGCTGAGATGGTTTACTGCAACGTAAACTTAGAGAATTTTATTCCTCCGAAAAAGCTGCAGAGTAGTTTGAACATGCTTAATGTGATCCTGGATGAATTCGGGGGATTGATGGGGGATGAGTTGCTGAGGTACTTGATTAAAATTTTGCTGGTGATTGGTTCGTTTTTAAAGGGCGCAGCATATCAGCACACCGACGTACATAATGGGTACCATATGATCTTGCGCAACTTAAGAACGTCCAGCATTAAGTTGATGGGCGACATTTTTAAACAATTTGAAAAGTACCCGTGGACATCCCAAGAAATAAACGCTGTGTTCGATGTTTTCATCTGGACTTATTTGGATAAATTGAACATCGAAGGCATCCATAGTCCCACTGCGCTATTAAAATTGTTGGTTACATGGGGTATGAATCCTCGGTATTTTCCATTGCTTGTAAAACATAAAGCCAACGATAAAAATCAACACGCTCTGCCATACATAATGCGGTTACTAGTAAACGACAAGGCCCAAGTGACCGTCGTAAATCTAATCATGGAAATGGCTGAGAAAATGTTAACTTTACAACCTAACGAAGACGACCTAGAGTTGAAGATTCCGGTGGAAAACGAGTTGCAAATAGACGATAACATCCTGCAAAGATTAACGCTGAGCGAAAACTTGAATTACGGCAGTTGCATTCTTTTGCCTCACGCAACCGTGATACTGGAAAGAATCAGGCGAAAACTACAATCGAAAGCCAAAAATTTAAATCAACGTTACTTGCTTGTGCTCTCAAGAATATCCGAGCTGGTTTGGGAATCGGATGTGAGCGACATAATTCTGCGACTCCTATTTCCCATCGTGCTTAAAAAGTGTGCGCAAAACAGCAGTGAGGAAGTGATTTTGCAGTGGGTGACGAGCTTGCATAATTTAATGAAAAACCTGAACGAACCGCACAAACATTTGAAGCAACTGTCGCCTCTTTTTGGGGAAGTTAATTATCCATCTTCACGTAAATTACTCTGCCAAGTTTTGGATTTAATTTCGAGTATTCACGAGGAGTTTAAAGCAAGTGCTTTAATGGTGCACGAATTAAATAGTTTCGATTCGAAATGGGTGGATCAGCCTGATTTTCAGAGGCGAACCGATGCGTTTCGTTCAATTCAGAATTTAATACTCAACGATGCTATTCCACTCGAACTTGGGGTATTGATAATTCATAACTGCCATTACACGATAAGAAACGAAAAGGATTTGTCGCTGCGTGAAAACGCAGGGCATTGTCTGCAAACGCTCTGCCCAACATTAATAAAAAAGTACACGAAAGTCACCGAAAGGAATTATATTTTAGATGAGACTTTGTTCAATTTGATTCGGCTGGGATTACGAAATAAAAGCAGCGATGTCCGAAGTGAATTAATATCGCTGTTGGGGTACTTGTCACGTGAGTGCTCTGATCATCACGTTATCCTGAAAGACTTGAGCAAGCTGACGAATAAAACAGACATCGAGGTGGACTTCTTCGAAAATATAACACACATGCAAGCCCATCGGCAAGTCAGGGCCTTGCTGAAATTCTGCGGCGTGTTCAAGGAGGAACTTACCCTCCCTAACATTCGGACTTTAACGCATTTCATTCTTCCTTTATCATCGTACTACTTGTGCAATGATAGATACACAAATAAAAATACCATTGTGGATGCTGCACTCGAAGCCGTCGGTGTGATATGCAAGTTGTTGCCTTGGCACCATTACGAGAGTCTATTAAAATTTTATTTGGGCAAATTACAGTATAAAATTGAGTATCAGAAACAGCTGGTGCGACTGATTGTAGTCATACTCGACGCGTTTCATTTTGACTTGAGCAAAGGAGATGTGACAAGAAGTACTTTAGAGAATCAAGAAGGTGAAAGGCAAGTCGATGAAGCGATTGAAGAAAATGATGTAGCATTAGATGATTTACTCAGTAATAATGGCGAAGAGGAAAACGAAGAAGAAGATGAAGTGAAATTACAACCTGTTAAACCATTTGAAAAAGTTACAGTTTTATGTAAATCCACCGCAAACCGTGTCACCCGCACAATTCAGGTAAATCACTTGAAATGCTCTAATTATTATAATTCCATTAAATCTATTTTAGAGAATTTTACTCCCACAATTACACAGGGCTTTGGCAGAGCTGACTCACCATGAGTCCAAACATAAAGTAAACAGAAAGAAGACTAGTATTGAACGAGAAGAAGAAGATCTTCTACGAGTTCCCATATCACTGGCAATTGTGAAGTTGCTACAGAAACTACCAAAGGAAATTTTGGATGCTAATTTGAGAGGGTAGGTTTTTTTTTTAAAAAAAAAGCACAACATTACGTCACTTTTAATATTTTCAGCGTCTTTATGAAGTTATGCAGTTTCTTGAAATCGCAGTTGGAGAGTGTAAGGCGAGTTGCAAGGGAAACACTGCAGAAAATCATGATTACTTTAGGCCCAAAATACTTGAGCGTTTTATTGGACGAAATGGTTCCTCTCTTATCAAAAGGCTTTCAAGTGCATGTCCTCGTGCACACGGTGCACGCAGTTCTCGTGCATTTGAAAGAGTTCTACACACCCGGCAACATCGACAACATTCTTCTAACTGTAATAAAAGTAAGTAACTACTTGAATACAATCAAACTGCTTTTCCTAAAATAATCCTTGCTTCAGCTTTGTAAAGCCGACTTATTCGGCAGCCTCTCTGATGAAAGAGAAGTAGCAAAAATTGTCGCGAAGGTATCCGAAGCAAAATCGACGAAGAGTTTCGACACTTTCCAAATCCTAGCTCAGTTCATTACCGACGGTTGCTTAACAGACCTAGTCATACCGATTAAAGACGTCCTGAGCACATCACACTCTTACAAGAACGTACAAAAAGCACAAGATTGTTTAAGACACATTGCTTTGGGCCTCGTTGATAACACCTTCATACCCCCGGAGTCACTTTTAAAATTTAGTTACGGTAGTGCCTCGGAAAGCATCCAGGAATTATCGATAAGCACAGAGCAACCAGTTTTAACAGAGAAGACCAAGAAGGAAAAGCCGGATTGTTTCATCATCCCAAGCGAACCCGTTTATAGATCGGGACATAGAGTCTCCAACGTTAAGTCTTCCACGAAAACAAACGCCCACATTCTAGTCGAGTTCGGCTTGAAATTGTGCTATTTCTTATTAAAGAGGGACAAGCTGAAGGAGGCTGAGCATAAACCGTTCGTTGATCCGTTCGTGGCGATTTTTAAAAACTGTTTGAAATCCAAGCACATCAAGGTAAAACCTCCACTTGTTTGTTTAATGTTTTGTTTAATTGTGTTGTTTAGTTGAGTACAGTTACGTTACAATGTTTGGGATGGGCGATGAAGTATGATCTTCCATCGATGAGGGAGCACATCAAAAGTATAACAGAATCCATCTTCGATATACTTCACAAGTATGCAGCTTCCGGCTTAAGTAAAGGTGATAATTTCGACTTGGTGGTCGCAGCATTTAAGGTAGGTAATTTTTCTTGAGGAATTTTACAGGAATTCAACTTGACTTTCGTTTCTAGACGATGGCTGTGCTTGTAAGAGACGTGAAGTATTATGTGATAGAAAAAGAGCAACTGAAAATACTTCTATTATACGTCGAGCAAGACCTGCATGATTATGACCGCCAGGCAACAGCATTTGCGTTATTAAAAGCGATCCTATCGCGCAAGTTAATCGTCCCCGAAATTCAAGACATCATGAGAAAAGTGGCAGAGTTGAGCATAACTTCTGAGTTGACACACATCAGGCTTCAATCGAGATTGGCTTTTCACCAATTCATTATGGATTATCCTCTCGGAAAAAAATTGGACAAGCACATTTCTTTTTATACGTCCCAGTTGAACTATGAGATGCAAACCGGAAGGGAATCTGCCCTGGAAATGATTCAGACTTTTATAAACACCTTCCCCATCGTAAGTATACAATTTTCTATGAATACTTTACACTGATGTCACACTATTTTCCAGCATATTTTAAAAGAGTTTAGTGCAACGTTTTTAATTGCACTCGGGGCTAGATTGGTTAACGACGAAATTCCACAGTGCAAAAAAATGGCAAGTGATTGTATTAATTCTATGTTCACGAGACTGCCAAGGCAAGATCGTGATTCTCTATTCGATATAATCATCTTGTGGCTAAAAGAAGAAAAGGTGAGCCCACTCAGAAAATGAACCAACAAGAGGAGTATTTTAATTTTTTTTAATGCAGGTGAATCATCGGCAGTTAGCTGCCCAACTCTGTGGCATATTAGTGACAGTGGAAAAAGCAAATTTCGAATCTAGATTACGAACACTAACACCAATGCTTCTCCTACAATTCGGCCTTAACGCAGACGAACACAAACCTGGTCGATTCGTCCTCTTAAACCAAGAAACATCAACCAACAACAACACTGATGAAACTGCCAGAATTAAAGACCACCACATATTCCAGGTTTTACAACTCCTATTAAAACTCAGTGCTCATTGTCCTGTATTTTTGAAGCAGAACAGCAATATAGAAAACATTGCGCTGCATGTACAAGGTCTATTGGGTCATCCACATGAGTGGGTTCGCATTGGGGCTGCTCAGTTTATAGGCTTCGTTTTATCATCCTTAAGCACTGAACATCTTGCTGAATTATTAACATCGAATAAACAGGATGAAAGTGGTTATTTATATTCAGATCCTGCAAACGGCATTAAATCATTGACTTTAGACCTTTGTGCACAATTGCAACCGAATTCGGTTAAACCTGAATTAGCCGAGCAAGTTGTTAAAAACCTGGTATTCATAGCAAGAGTCTTGCAAGAAGTACCTTTAATAGGGAACGAAGCGAAAAAGAAAATTGACTTAATATGGTTGATCAAGCGCATGCGTAAAGTTATCAACACCGAAGTAGTCGAAGCACCGACAAGTAATACTTTGCGTACTGAAGTATTTAAGTGGATAGGAGGCATTGGTACTGCGTTGAAACTAGAGAAAGTAGAAGCAGTTTTGCATCTTCTGCTGGCACCGTTGGTGCGTGAAATGATGACCACGGAAGACGGCAACGTGTCTCTAAGACATTTATCCAAAGAAGTCGGTAATTTGTTGAAACGAAGGATCGGAGTTGATATTTACACGGGCGCTTTATCGAAAGTACAGCAGCATTTGCTGGTTAAGAGGGCCGAAAGGAAAAGGACAAGGACACAGTTGGCCGTTACCGATCCTGAAGTGTATGCGAAGAAGAAAATTAAACATCATGAGAAAAAGAAGGAGGCTAAGAAAAGGAAACTTAATCAAAGGAAAGGTGTTTTTAAGAAAGCTAAGAAGAGGAAAGTTGATTTGGAAGATAATTCAGAAATTATGTAGTTGTCTTTATTTTTGTTTTCATTTGTATATTGTACAGTAAGTATTTTTTTATATAAAATAAATATTTTATTGAAAATGAAAGAAATCGTCATTTACATTAATAAGTGAAGAATAAAAGTTTTATGCATGATCAGGGTGCAACAGACACAAGTCTATAAACTTGAAGCCTATAGAATTTAAACAACAACAAAATTGTGTGCGCCGGATAAATCTCATTCGACCTTCTCGCGTTTATGTGATCCTGGTAGGAGGATTCAAAAATTACAGCAAAATTTCGACGGAAATTTTGTACGCCGGATAAATCTCATTCGACCTTCTCGCGTTTATGTGATCCTGGTAGGAGGATTCAAAAATTACAGCAAAATTTCGACGGAAATTTTGTACGCCGGATAAATCTCATTCGACCTTCTCGCGTTTATGTGATCCTGGTAGGAGGATTCAAAAATTACAGCAAAATTCCGACGGAAATTTTGTGCGCCGGATAAATCTCATTCGACCTCCTCGCGTTTATGTGATCCTGGTAGGAGGATTCAAAAATTACAGCAAAATTCCGACGGAAATTTTGTGCGCCGGATAAATCTCATTCGACCTCCTCGCGTTTATGTGATCCTGGTAGGAGGATTCAAAAATTACAGCAAAATTTCGACGGAAATTTTGTGCGCCGGATAAATCTCATTCGACCTCCTCGCGTTTATGTGATCCTGGTAGGAGGATTCAAAAATGACAGCAAAATTCCGACGGAAATTTTGTGCGCCGGATAAATCTCATTCGACCTTCTCGCGTTTATGTGATCCTGGTAGGAGGATTCAAAAATTACAGCAAAATTCCGACGGAAATTTTGTGCGCCGGATAAATCTCATTCGACCTCCTCGCGTTTATGTGATCCTGGTAGGAGGATTCAAAAATTACAGCAAAATTCCGACGGAAATTTTGTGCGCCGGATAAATCTCATTCGACCTCCTCGCGTTTATGTGATCCTGGTAGGAGGATTCAAAAATTACAGCAAAATTCCGACGGAAATTTTGTGCGCCGGATAAATCTCATTCGACCTCCTCGCGTTTATGTGATCCTGGTAGGAGGATTCAAAAATTACAGCAAAATTCCGACGGAAATTTTGTGCGCCGGATAAATCTCATTCGACCTCCTCGCGTTTATGTGATCCTGGTAGGAGGATTCAAAAATTACAGCAAAATTCCGACGGAAATCTTGTGCGCCGGATAAATCTCCTTCGACCTTCTCGCGTTTATGTGATCCTGGTAGGAGGATTCAAAAATTACAGCAAAATTTCGACGGAAATTTTGTGCGCCGGATAAATCTCCTCGACCTTCTCGCGTTTATGTGATCCTGGTAGGAGGATTCAAAAATTACAGCAAAATTCCGACGGAAATTTTGTGCGCCGGATAAATCTCATTCGACCTCCTCGCGTTTATGTGATCCTGGTAGGAGAATTCAAAAATTACAGCAAAATTTCGACGGAAATTTTGTACGCCGGATAAATCTCATTCGACCTCCTCGCGTTTATGTGATCCTGGTAGGAGGATTCAAAAATTACAGCAAAATTTCGACGGAAATTTTGTGCGCCGGATAAATCTCATTCGACCTCCTCGCGTTTATGTGATCCTGGTAGGAGGATTCAAAAACTACAGCAAAATTTCGACGGAAATTTTGTGCGCCGGATAAATCTCCTTCGACCTTCTCGCGTTTATGTGATCCTGGTAGGAGGATTCAAAAATTACAGCAAAATTTCGACGGAAATTTTGTGCGCCGGATAAATCTCATTCGACCTCCTCGCGTTTATGTGATCCTGGTAGGAGGATTCAAAAATTACAGCAAAATTTCGACGGAAATTTTGTGCGCCGGATAAATCTCATTCGACCTCCTCGTGTTTATGTGATCCTGGTAGGAGGATTCAAAAACTACTGCAAAATTTCGACGGAAATTTTGTGCGCCGGATAAATCTCCTTCGACCTTCTCGCGTTTATGTGATCCTGGTAGGAGGATTCAAAAATTACAGCAAAATTCCGACGGAAATTTTGTGCGCCGGATAAATCTCATTCGACCTCCTCGCGTTTATGTGATCCTGGTAGGAGGATTCAAAAATTACAGCAAAATTCCGACGGAAATTTTGTGCGCCGGATAAATCTCATTCGACCTCCTCGCGTTTATGTGATCCTGGTAGGAAGATTCAAAAATCGCAGTAAAAATTGTCAGGAATATTTCAAGTTCGGATACTATACGCTTTGCACCTCCTTGCCTTTATGTGAGCCTGGTAGGTAGGTTAAGAAATCATATATACCGAGCAAGTAATATTTAAAATTTATGAAGATCATTTATTATTAATTTTTAATTTATGCATATATAATTCATTTCGCCATCTGACGATGAATACTTGGAGCTAACTGCTCTAGTGCGGTTACAGTTTCTTGTAGCTTTTACAATTGTAGATTCCTGTAACTTTTACAATTGTAGATTCCTGTAATTATTAATGGCAAAGTATAACCTTACGTTACATTATCGCAGCCCAGCCTCAATTTACACGTATTTTTCTGTTATTTGAATAGACACATCTGGAGGTAAATTAACCAAATGAGCTTCGGCATTAGCTAACGGCATGAGACAAACGTTCAGTTTTCAAATTTTGTCAAGCACTTAATAGATGTCACTACTATTCTTAGAGTGTCCATTCGTTCCTGTCATTAGCTATTTAGGGGAGATTTTTAATCTGTGGTCTTATTTACAAATTTATTTTGCATTTACTTTCTGAAAACAAAGTTGTTTTTAAAGCAGGAAGTTGTAGCCTACTTTTAGAAAGAAGGGAACTGTAAGATTGTGAAACCTCCCTTCGAAATTAATTTGGTTTGGCGAAGTTAATAAATTTTCGAAAGAACTTGCATTGGCAACAATTTACAATTTTAAAATGAATGAAACTGCCACCTGAATTATGTCAAATATAAATTCTTGAGTTTAAATTGAAGGGTTGTGTGAAGCTAGGGGTCAAACTTTGAGAACTTTTGGCACTCTTCCTGGTTAAAAGAAACAAACTATACATCGCTTTTCCACTATAATGAGTATTAATAAAAGAACGAGAAAATGTTTTAATATATTTTCTTCGTCCTTAACAAATATTTTAACGATTATAAAAAATAATTAGTTGTCACAAATAACATGGTTTTCAAGGCTTTCACAAGATAATTTTACTCCAAACTCGTGTTCTTGGAAATTACAGCTTTGACTTAACATCTCATTTATTTATAAAAACCTGATTTAAAACTTTATTAACAACAAAGTGTTTTTAGTTTCAGGTTCCACTTCCACAACTTTCTTCTGTGTGTTCTTAGTTATTTTAAATTTTGTTCCATAAATTATTCATCAAGTAATAATTACATTCTTCTTAGTGTTCTGAAAAGAAAGAGACTGCTAATTTTAGTTTACATATATTTAACATACAGATTTACTTCACAATTACATTCAGCAAAACGACGACAAAAATTTGTTAGTTTATATACAAGCATGAGCATAATTTTTATATGCCCATGAGTATTACAAGACTAACGCTAAGTACAAAAATAAGTAATAAAACTAGTTATAAATTAATTAAAATTAAAAACTACACAGACACATG
This sequence comes from Serrognathus titanus, assembly GCA_039766575.1. Taxonomy (NCBI): domain Eukaryota; kingdom Metazoa; phylum Arthropoda; class Insecta; order Coleoptera; family Lucanidae; genus Serrognathus; species Serrognathus titanus. Next base: position 8,658,689 of record CM077911.1, read on the forward strand.
CATGAAACTACTACGATAGCACTTTTTAATAACATCAAATTCCATAAATTGTATAACATGTTTTGGAACGTTTTTATTTATTTAGGTAAATTTGTATAAAAAAAATTGGTACATATAAGTTTTCTTTTATATTTGGCATGATCGATTAGCAATAATTAATACGTATTATTAACATATACTTAAAAGTAAGGCTAACTACATATCTATGTAATTTGTATTATATACATAAAAGGTAGTGAGAGAGTAAATGATTAAAGACACGGTTCTTAAGGTCAGAGTTTTTAGGGTTCAATTTTTCAATGAATAGGAAATGCAAGTGAACATAGAAAAACTTCCCCTCACATTTGATTGGATTATTTCGTTTAGTTTTTTGTTTTTGGTTCCAAAGCTCTGTTAAAACGTATAAAAGGTACATTCATAAGGGAGGTTATTCGCTTCCAAGATTAAATGGTATTTTGAAAACAAACTAATATACATCAATATAATATTTTTTTTAATTTGATCTTAATTTAGCGTTAGGTTGAAGACAACGTAAATTTCAATTAATAGGTTTACTTTTAATCCAAATCTGATTTGAATGTTTGAAATTACATTTTAGTATTTTGAATTGTTAGTTATAGTTTCTTGTAATATTATTGAACTACTGAATGTAATCAGGTGTCGAATTGTTATGGCACATATGAATCACAAAGTTATTTAACTAAAACCAAGTATGAACTGAAAATTAGTGTTAATATCACGTCCTGGTTTATGATGATGAAAAAGCATAAGTTACACACAAATTGCTTTTTATAAATGAAATTGTTTTTAACTTTTAAACACAAAAAATATAAATACATATTTGAACCAGAGATGGGGCTTGTGTCTTTTCTTCAACACTTCCAGTTTTCGTAGGCAATTCTCCCCATCTCTAATTTTAAGACATCAACAGCACTACTACTACGATAGATACTACCAAAAGCAAAACACATCTTGCTTTTATCATGTGCCTCAAAACAATTGTTCAGGGAAATTCGAATCCTTAGAGAATGATAAGTAAAAAGTTACCTGAGAATTCACAAAGTAATATTTTATTGTTAGCAAAGAAAAGTAAAAGCCTTTCCAACATTTAATACATTAGACTCTGTGCCAGGAAAATTCTTATATCCTTATAGTGATAAAATTAATACTACAAAATAAGAATCACATAATTCACACGTTGTACTTTAAAAAAAATGGACCTACATCATGAATATGTCGGCATCCATTAAAGATGGTGATGGAATATTTTGTTTTTGAGGTACATTTGTTAGCCATTTGTTAATACGCTGGTTATTAGGCTTCGCTTGTTACGTGACTTACAGTCGTACGAGTTGTGGATGTACCTAAACTGTGAGCCAAATGTGGTTTGCCCGTGAATGTAAGATATCTGCAATTAAAAAAAAAAGTTTGTAACGAATCAGAGCAAGTCTTAGAGTGCTGATTAACGTACCTCTTCTTAAGCATGATCCAGATATTTCTCTTGAACACAAATATGAAAAATATGAAGACCCCGTAGAGGGCATTGCAGAAGTCTGTGAGGTACCATACTTCATCGGGTATGTTCGAAAATTTCCAATTTAGAGCCCAGGAAATTACTTCCATCGTCCAGTTGATGCCCATGGCCAGTAATAATTTAACATACAGGTTGAATCTGTAAATTCAAAAAATAATTGTACAGCAACACTATTACAGATGTGATTGTATTTAACTTACCTTTGTTTATCGCTTTCCAATCTACTTTTTTGACTGTCATCTCTTCTTAACATAGCTGTATCATTCCTTACCATTTGGATTTTATATGCGGTTACACAGAACAGAACGATATTTGTTGTTAATAAAATAGCGATTGGTAGATAAAAATACAGGAACGTTGGCATTCCACCTAAAAACGAAGTATAAATTTGTAGGGCATTTCCGAACAAAAAACGTAAAGCCTTGTAAAGCTACTCACTTCCGAACCAGCATTGTCCATTGCCAATTCCAGGATGATAGAGAGATTTCATGTCCACACTTGGGCCGTACGAAAGTCCGATTACTAGGCAAACTAGTAAAAGTGGAACTCCCCAAGCGTAAGCGCTATAGTAAAGAAAACGGCGGGTGTCGCGCTTTTTACTTCCCGTGAGTCCTCTGATACCACTGCAAAAATATAAATAATCACAATTTTAAACACTGCTAGCCTCATACAAATTTTGATTTTTATTAAAGAAAACTAAATATATATATATATATAGATTTAAAAAGAGGAAACCTGAGATCATTTTACGTTAAAAGTTAGGCAACATGAGATCCTTTTGGAAAGGAGAGATCCGAAATCGGATCTCACCTTTCTTAGCGTGTATATCGGGTCATAACCGACTTAGTCGGTCATAAGGAACTCAAATTTAAATTTTATTCCGGATCTCATTTTACCGATTTTTTTGGAAGTTTATACACCAATAGTTCACGATTGGTTATGCAGAGGGCGCGTGTGACCCAAGTATACAGGTGTATAGTTTCTAACCTAAGCGAGATCCGAAAATCCGGCAACACAGCAGAGCTCAACTTTACAATGAAATTTCTAATACGAAAGAATTATACGTTTTTTTTAAACTAGACACTTATCCGATGAAATGATATTTAAGACAAAACACATTCTGCAACTTATGGTAGCCGTAGTTTACTTGATTTGACATTGCAAAGCACAATTAATTTTACATAGCAATGAATTGATTAAAGAGGCTTTCAATTTCTTAAGATTAGAAAAAAAATTCCAGCTGTCAAATGTGAATTTGTAAGCTTCAAATAAATAATATTGCAAATGTTTTCTGCTACAGTGGGGTAAACAATTATCATTTTTACAAAACAATGAAGCGAATAAAGAGACTTTCTTGATAATTCGAAATTTCGTTAGATTAAAAAATACTCCACATGTCAAACGTAAATTTGTAACCCTCAAATTAATTATTGCAAATATTATCTTTTAAAGTGGAGTATTATCATTTCTGCATAATAATGAAGTGAACAAAAAGACTTTCGTGTCAATAGGAAGTTGAATTGGATTTAAAAAAACACTCCAGTTGACAAATATGAATTTGTGAAGTGTAAATAAATTAGCAAAAATATGCTGCTTTAGCCAATTTAATTCAAAAAGAATAGATGAGTTTTGGTTTAATGGACGCCATTACGTCTAACAAAGACATATTGTCAAAAGTCAAAACAAAATACTACATACACAGTAGTATTGTATCTTGACTTTTGACAATCTGTCATTGTAAGCAAAATATTTTTTTTATAGCGAACGTTAAAGTGTGCTTGTCCAACTCAATATAGTGGATAAAACGGAATTTTAACAGCAAGGGTAGATAAATTACTTTAATTTTGTTATTTGAATAAATATTACAAATTAACGATTAACGATAAAAATTAATTTTACCGTATTTAACTATTTCAATTTCGTTGAAACGGTTTATTCACTTAAACGTCTAGAGTAAAAATTAAGGTAAAAATGTAACTTTTTTCTTTTCATACGGAGCACTCGATCAACAGAAGGAGGTTGAAGGATCACTTAACTTTATCGTTATTATTAATTTATTACAGTTTGGCACTGATGCTAACTTGAGTTTTTAGTTTTTTCATTTCCTTGTCCTGCCATTTCTCGAACTCAATCCAAGGATTGTCATCTTCCCCAATTCTACCAGTCTCTTACTACGAGTATTCATAGTGTATTAACAATTTTTAAATTCACTTTTAAACACAATTAGGAGTTCATTAAAACCGCTTACGATAAAACTAGAGTATACAGATTGATTCAGCCAAGTAGGTTGGCGGGTGCGTTACCTCAAGTATTTTCGGGACGGCCGTAAGCAGTGCAAGGCACTAGGTAGCAAGGAGCGCATATTTAATAAATTAGTAATTCTTAAAATGTACTACTAGTACAAATTTTAATGATAAAAATAAGAAAATTAATTAAAATTGTGTAACTGGCAATATAGAAAGTGTTAGGAAAGAGTTTATACATGTATTTCGGCCTTATTGGGCTTAAAAATTTTTTTAAGGTACAGAGTTCTGATGAAGCCCAATAAGGCCGAATTACATGTATAAACTCTTTCCTAACACTTTCTATATTGCCAGTTACACAATTTTAATTAATTTTCATAATTTTCATCTGGCAAGAAAACTTGATTTGATAAAGATAAGATATTTATAATATCAATAAAATTATTTTCAACAAAACGGTTCAATTTAAATATTTATAAATTGTGTCAAAAAGAATCATTACCTGCTCTGTATTCAAGAAAATAGGATTTTAATAAATAATTAATTTACAATATTGTTTGCTAACAGTGAAGCAGATAAACTATAAAGATGGATCTAAATGCGTTTGCAAAATATTTATTTGCTATAATTATTTCTGATTATAAAACAGTTCCATATACATTATAAAATAAATAAATAATTACTCCGATAGTAGTAACCACCGAATATCCACTTTTTCTTTCGCTTTCTTTTATTGTTTTCGTTTGAATTTAGTTTCAATTATTGTCGTTTATTTTTATTTGTTTATTTATCCCAAGAATTATTTTTTATTTTTATTCGTTTATTTATTCCAAGAATTCCAATGAATTCGTATACCATACCTCAGAAAGTACAAATTATAAAATGGTATTACCGGGGTTTCTCAATTGAAAGAATTTTTAATGGCCATTTGCACCAAGCAATTTAAGCTCAACTTAAATTAAGCGTCACTTAGAATATGATTTACATAATGCTGTGTAACCTAAAAATATCACTTTATAAAGACCAATTAAATTTAAGCTCAGCTTAAGAGTTCGGTGCAAATGTTTAGCAGAAGCTGTTATTTTAGAATCTTTCGTTATATTAAATTCAAAGATTTATCACACATAAAAACCGTGAAACTTATTATGAATTCTTTTTAATTTTATTACTATCGGAGTAATTCTTTATTTATTTATTTTTATAATGTATGTCGAAATGTTTTATAATTAGAAATAATTATAGCATATGAATGTTTTGCAAACGTATTTAGAACCATCTTTATAGTTTTATCTGCTTCATTGTTAGCAAACAATATTGTAAATTAATTATTTATTAAAATCCTATTTTCTTAAATACAGAACAGGTAATAATTCTTTTTGACGCAATTTATAAATATTTATATTGAAACGTTTTGTTGAAAATAATTTTATTGACACTGTAAATACTTTTTCTTTATCATTAAAATTTTTATTAAATATGCACTCCTCGCTACATAGTGCCTTGCATTGTTCACAGCCGTCTCGAATATACTCAAGTTACGCGCCCGCCAATCTATTTGACTGAATCAGTCTGTATATAAAATTTTAACAAAAAGCAAGTCTCTGCGTGCAAAATCATCTAATCGGTAAACTATCGAGTGCGCGTGGGGGACTTACCTAATGTTTTGGTTGTTACATTTGGCAACACCGCAGGATCTCGTTCTACATCACAAATATCATTTTATACACTAACGGATCTCGTTAGTGCATGTTTTTCTGAAGGATCGCATCTTAGTCAATTTTTATCACAAAAAATTATACTATGACTTTTTTTACCCCTCTGTAGCAGTAACGCTTTGACTCATCGTTTATAGCTTATTGACATAAAATATACTCGGAAAAATATACACCCTATGGTGGATCGCAGGTTGTCCAAGTTTTAACCGGATCTCGACTTGGATTAAAAATACATATATATATATATATACAGCTTGAGTGACGTGTGCCTCGGATGATTCGAGGCGACCGGCCTTGTCTCGCATTGGGAAACGAAACGATGAGCGCGTATTTAATAATTTTATTTTAACTAGGATTTCAATAATTCTTGTTAAAATATTGTTATAATTGCCGCAATAAATATGCATAACGCAATTATTATTGTTTGTAATTAAACAATACTTCCATAAACATTACAGACATTAATAAATGAAAAATCTTCTCTGATAATGGTTAAATTAAAAAGAATTCACAGCGATAATATAAAAATACAATAAAAGATTCTTTTGTAACAGAAAAACGATTTCTCAAATTGAATGAAAGATTTTATAGAATGAAGATAAAAATAACGTAAACTTAAAGTAATTCTGGTCAAGAAATAATAAATATATTAAATATCTTTCAAAATTTTTATTAATTCTGCGGATGGTTGTAGCAGAAGAAATTGGACGATTTACAAATTTTTCTTTGAATAAATTAATTCGTTAATACCACTTTATAATTTGTACTTTCTCAGGTACACTATAATTCATACTGAATTTTTGTACTGAAGAAAAATAAAGAACAATTAAAATAAATATTATATTATAATAAAAAATATATATCTGTAGCTCAAAAACAATTCTAAAACCTGAACGCTTCGAACTGGAGGCGTGAACTGATACACGCTAGCGCAAGAACCCCCCTCCATTCTTACACAACTTCCTCCGAATTTACTTCTATTCAACTAGTTGTAAAATTCAACCTGTATATTTACTACTGTCGAATGAAAAGTACAGATATCTTTGTACTTCCTGATAATTACACAGGCCGCCCAATTACAGTTCTTGTCTGGGGTTTGGATTATTTTGTGTGAATATGTTCAGTGTGTGTTTTCTAGGATACCATCAAAAAATTACTATCACATAAGGATTTGAAACCACAGAACAAAATTATAAAATACACTTCTGGACAAAATTAAGGGACCACTTGAAATAACTTTTCCAATTTACAAGTTATTTTTAATAGACTTTTCACATGTCATAAATTGACGTTTATTAAACACAATTCAAATAGTGTGCCATGAAACAATTAACAATAGCAAGGCATTCTCTGTTAGAAAACGAAGAGTCAACAAAAAGGCCTAATTGTTGACACCTTTTTAAGTCATTTAATTAATAAAGTGTGCTTTTTGTTTCGAAAATTAGTGAATTGTTTGCATTAAGTTAATTAAATATGTCTCGACGCCACTGTAGACCAGAAGAAATATCCCAAAAGATTATTCTTCTTCGTGAAGGATATTCACAAAGAAAAGTTGCTGGAATTCTAAATACCAATAAATCTGTGGTACAGAGGGCCGCAGCACGGTTCAGAAACACTGGTAGTTTCAAAAGAAGACGCGGACAAGGTGTTAAAAGAAAAATAACACGCAGAGAAGATTGCTTTATGGAATTTCTGAGTTTAAGAAAGCTGTTTGTAACATCTCGTGAATTAAAAAATGATCTTCGATTAGTCACTGGAAAAGACATTTCTACCAAAACAACAAGAAGAAGACAAAAACAGTCAATTTGTCTGCTAGAAAACCCGCAACCGGTCCAACTTTCACAGCTACGCACAAAAGAAATCGCTTAAAGTTTTGTCAAAATCATCAAGGTTGGGACGAAGGGCAGTGGAACTCCGTTTTGTTTTCGAACGAGTCCAGATTCCTTCTAAGCAGGAATGATCGCCGTGCTCTTGTCATACGAAGACCAGGCGAGCGATTTGCACCATGTACCATTCGAGAATTTGACAAATTTGGTGGGGGGTCTGTAATGGTTTGGGGAGGCATACGTTTTAATGGTCGTACAGAATTGGTTTTGATACGAAATGGGTCGCTAACAGCAAGAAGATATAGAGACGAGATTATTGTACCCCAAGTTCAACCATTTGCCGAAAATTTCGGCAATGGATTCATTTTTATGCAAGACAATGCCAAACCTTATACAGCTAACATTGTCACAGCTACGTTGAGAGATGCAATTATCCAAGATTTGGACTGGTCTGCCAAAACCCCTGATTTCGGTCTTGCCTATTTGTTTCCGCTTTCTCTTTCGTACTTGTCCATCAGACATTTTAGAGGTTTCAATAGGTGAAGAATGAGGAGATGAAGGAGATTGGACAGGAATATGTAACAATGAAGGAAAAGATGTTGCTGATGTGGAAGGACGAATGGGGAAAGCAGTCGATCCAGACATAGAAATATTATTACATAGAGGAATGGAGGTGTGGCTGGAAGGTGTCGGCTTCTAAATATGGGTATCTGACGCAATATCTTCCTATTGAGCATCTCTGGGATCAATTGGGCAACAAAATTAAAAGTGCAGCGAGACCCCAGTAACACTTGATGAGCTCTCCTAACAAGCTTCTTCAAGAATGGGAACAGATACCTCAAGAAAGTATACGAAGCTTAATCTCAAGCATGCCAAGAAGATTAGCAGCGTGTATTGCTGCAAGAGGAGGGAATACACGCTATTAATAATTTTAGTTTAGTTTAGTTAAAAATTACTACAGTCAGTGTTACCAACGTGTAAAAAGCAGAAATCCCCAAAAAAAATCCTTTTCAACATAGAAACTTCCTCAATCTGTTACTAGATTTGGGAAAAAAAAACGTTATAAAGACATGGATTTAAAGAAAACAGAAACAAAAGACGATTGATTTTACAGCGCATAATAAATAAAAAAGAAACAATTTGAAAAAAAACGGTGACAAAACAAAGAAAACAAAATAATAAATATAAAAAGGAGTAATAATAAAAATAAAAGACAGTCGATCAAAAAATTTTACAACACAATTTAATAGATTAACAAATAAAAAAATTAAAAGACCGATGAAAAAGCTAAGAAAATAAAGAAATAAAATTAAAAAAAAAATACAAAATAAAATTTTTTTTAAAAAATACTAAAACAAAAGACAATCGATTTTACAACATAATTCAGTAGATTGTTAAAAGAAAACTGGTTGGAAGAAAAGTCAACAAAACAAAGAAAATAAGTCAACAAAGTTAAAAAAAGTACCCAATAATATAAAGAAAAATAATAGAAACAAAAGACAATCGATTTTAGAGCACAATTCGTAGATTCATTAATAAAAAAAAGAAACAATTTGAAGAAAACGGTGGTGACAAAACAAAGAAAATAAAATTACAAAAACTCACAAAATAAATAATTAAATTTAGAAAATAATAATAAAAACAAAAGACAATCGCTCGAAAGATTTTACAAAACAATTTAATAAATAAACCAATTTATTAATAATAATAATAATAATAATAATAAAACAACGATGAGAAAGCAAAGAAAATGAAATTATAGATTTTTTTAAAAAGAGGAAATAAGAAATTTTTAAAAAATAATAACAAAAGAGAATTGATTTTATAATACAATTCAGTGGATTAATGAAATAAAAAAAAAGTATTTGGAAGGAAAGGTGACAAAAGAAAGAAGACAAATGAACAAAATTAAAAGAAAACAAAAAATAATCGATTTTAGAGCACAATTCTGTAGATTCAAAAATTAAAAAAAGAGAGAACTTGAAATAACGAAAACAGAACACATGGTCAACAGATTATGAAAAAAAAAATGCGATAGATGGTGCTGTTCATGTCTCACACAAATACAAATAGTTTCTTTCTTTACTGACGACAAGTGAATGATCTTGTTGATCCAATGAGCAAAGTTTCAAATGACACTCATTTCTGGACAGTAACAAAAAATAACTTGCATTGTTATAAGACATTCAACAACGCCAGTTTCTTTTTTTAAAGAAGAATATTTTAAATTAATCACAAGTCATAGTCATGAAACTCAAGATACTTTTTTTTAATTAAATGTATTGATTCCATTACTCCAGTAATTATTAATCACTTAATTACATTTCTCTATCTTTTCATTTATGAATTGATCTTTTGATTAAATCTATAGGACTTTATTTACCTGTCTATCATGAGACTTTTGTTGACAGCCTGTTTCAAAGTTGCGATTTTTCTTTGAATTTTTATCGTCTATCAAACAAATAATAAAATTGTGTTTCTTAAATCGAATGTGTAGATTTCTTATCATTTTCTTAAGAAAACGAGTGAAAGATCAAATACTGTATATTTATTAAAAGGAAATTATGAAATTAAATTTCTATGAACTTTATTAAATATTTGATAAACAAGAAATCTTGAATTATGAATTATTTTTTTTTACAATTTTAAGTCGACGCAACATCATTCTTATTACTAATTTAATTTATGAAATAACTATTACAAAATTAACGATTTTATTTTTAAACCTTTTCAATATTGCAGCTGTTGTAAAAGAAATTTGAAATTCTTCTGGCTTCTAATTGTATTGCGTTAAAAAATTTTTTTGCCAATATTTCGTCTTTTCTTATAAAAGGACTTCATCTTTAGGACTGCTGCTGTTATTGTTCTTCTTGTAATTATTGCCGTTGCTACAAAACAAAAATAGTAACCCCGGGGGAGTCCTTGTAAAAAAAGGACGAAACGTATCGTGGTACAACCAAAAGTCAGAAAAAGTTATTTTACGACAATCATCTCATTTACGTTCGTAATTTAAAATAAATATGATCCAAAGCATTCCTCCTCCATTATTAAAAGGCGGCATATTATAGGTACCTATAAATTAAAGTACCGGCATTATTGATCACCTTGTATTTTCATTTTTGATAATGAAACTTTCCACAAAATTATTAATAAATTCTGTTTTTTTTTCTCTATAATACCTGTCAGTGTCAAAATTCTAGCGTTTTTGTTGGAACCCTGCTTTTATCACTAAATGTAAGACAGATTTTCTTTAATTTCCTAACATTCTGGTAAAGGTGCCAACCTCAAAAACATTTGACAGGTATTATAGTAATACAATTACGCCTACTTTTTAAATGTTTGGCATTTGTTTAATTTTACTTATATCACAGATAATAGGTCTCTCCAGGTAGCTAACGAGATAGCAACATATCGACGCCCTAAAAATAGTTTGTTGAATACTCAATAGATGACACTTGTATTTGCTATTTGTATTTGCTTATGCCGAAGCTCAATTGGCTCATTTACCGCCAGATGTCTCTTTTAAGTAACAGAGAAATAAGTTTATAGAGGGGCCAAGACACGATAACGTAACGTACAATTATAATATGCTGTTAATTCTCCTTTTAAACGTTGCATCATATCACTTAGTTACAGAATTTGTTTAAATATTACTTGTAATTACAGGTTTTGGTTTTCCTCTCTGCTACTGTAACAATAGCGCCACCCTATATTTGGTGGGCAGTCTCTACGCTAACACCGAGTTTGTCTTCAAATTGGGGCATCGAATTTAAAGCAGTTGATGAGCCATCTGTCTGGTTCTATTATCTGTGCTTATACATAATAATCTTTTTGATATTTACTTATTTATTTAAGATACAATAAATATGAATTTTGGATTATTTACTTTAGTTTTGCTAAACTGGAAAACAAAAAATACTCGATCGATAATATTTTTGTTAATTTACACACCGAGTGTTCCATTGAAACTCGGAAAAGATGGAGATACGAAATGACTACGAGTATATTATATAAACAAAGATATAAAGTGTAAGCTGAAAATATTAGTTTGCGTTTCTCACCTGAATGTAAGCCATATATCGATGCAACTCGAATTCATCCAGAAGAACGAGACCATAAAGAAGAAATAACAAAGCAAACCTGAACCGAAGAGAAAACTTGCAGTGAACAAAAAGAAATCTTTCTGCTTATGAAAGTACTTACCTACTGTAGCACATGCTAATGGTTCGAAAGAAGAATGCAATTGTATGGTGACTAAAAAAATGTAGGCGAACAGTAGGGACAAGACGTAACACATCAAAGCCTTTGCCGGAAGATTTCGTTCAGGAATTAGAGCGTACACTATAAACGTTACCAGCAGAAAGGGCATAGATATTATCATTCCTGAAAAAGAGAAGAACACATTAACAATAAGATACAAAAAAAAAATATTTATGAAACGTCTTTTAAACCATGAGATCAAATAAATTTATAATTATTTTGGACACAAAGTTTCAATTTCTTCTTTTTAATTTTCTGGTTCGGAAATCTCCCCTTGCCAGTAACTCAACGAAAGATTGAAACTTTCTCGTTTACATCAGCAAAATACTTTCACTTGCATTTGCACAGCGTCCGTGTCTTTAATTTGCAAATAATAAAAAATTAAAATAAAGCTCCTTCATTATGCAAATTACTTTTCAAAGTTTTGCGGCTCTTTTTATTCCATCCAAAAGCAAACGATTTCGCGATGCGGATGTATGTTATACATAAGTCAAGGTTTATTTAAATATTTTTTTGCTATACACTGTGTTTATTTCTTAGTTCCTGTGGGAACGCGCAGCCTTTATTATTGAGAATTATATTTGTTTATGTTCTGCGGGAGATTTTTAAATGTTAAAGCATATGGAGTATGTATGTATCACTGCGGGACTGCGGATACAAGAAACGGATACGACGCAATCCATCTATACTAAACAAATTCTCATTGATTTTAAAGATTTATATTCAATGTTTAATACAAAAAAAAAATCTATGTCGCTTATAACAATTTCTTTTATAGTAAATGCATTTAAAATAATTGTATTTTTGCAAAAAATTCTAGATTCGATATACAGAGCGCTCATAAAATCATTTGCTTGGTAATAATTACAAAAAAAAAAAAAAAACAAAAACAAATTGTTACTTTTATTTTACGAGCTAATCCTCTTATTGTTTTCTGAGTGACGTGCTATGTGAAATTAAAAACCGGAAAAGTGAAAGCACCTGCAGAACAATAAAAAAGGGTAAATCGTGCATTGTTTGCTCCATGGGGAATTCCCAATTATTGACCTGAAAACAAGACACTTGTGAATGCAAGTCACTAACATAATGAACTGGAAATACACTGACCATAACATTTTAATATAGGGGGGGGGGGAGGTCTGGTTATTGACCGTTCGTAATCATATGCACATTAGCATTTTTTTTAAAACAAATCTTAATTATGCAAAGATACAAGTGTGGGCTTTAAATATAAGACACCTGTTTCTTAGACGCTTTATTTAATTTTGAGGGAAATAGTAATTTACGTCAACTTATTTAAACTACTTGAACAATACCGTAAATATTAAAAATTAATAATAAAAATAAAATTAATTTACTTAGCTGGATCTTACAAGACTTTCAATGGCTAGAAGTACGATAAAAGAAAGAAAAACATATTTTAATTTAAAATTAAAAAAAGTACCAGGAAATTCCAAGCCTGATTTCACCGTAACCGGAACGCAAGCTATATACTCTTATAGTTAGAGCTTAAGATTACTCAGGGAATCCCGTTCTTAGGGTATTCACAGAATGCGCTTTTTTTCGGTGAACGTACGGTGAGGTGAGACGATAAGTATCTCATTGTTAAATGACGCATCCTGGTCACGTATCTCCATAATCTATTATGGTATCTCCTTCATGATCTTCACAAATCTATTATTAGTTCCTCGATTTCGAAAATAACAAGAAAAAAATCTTGGACGATAAAATTCAAATTTTAAATGTTTCTTTTTGCGTTAACAGTGTAGTTTAAATATTTATTTACGTGCGTTGAACCACGTGCCAAATATAAAATCGTTTTGTATCCTAGTTTCATTCACATTTAAAATGTTTATTTTCGGATGCGAGTAAAAAAACACGTTTTAAAACTTCTGAAAAGAAATAAGTTAAAAATACCGCTGGATAAGAATAAAAGAGATCATCGAATATCCAGCAATTATCCAATTTCTTTTTTCATATATGTTGCATTCTAGATCTGGAAAGTGTTAGTAACAGAAATAAAAATAAATTTATTTTCTGTCCATGAATATGCAATGCTATTATAATTTTAGGTTTCATAGTAATATAGTAAATTGCATTTCTGTACCAGACCTTTGGTTAATTATAGACAATGCACTAGCCATCGGCTATACTTAACTTTATTGTTTTCTAAAGAATTATAGTGTAGGAATGTATACAATATTCATTTTTACAGGAATTGTCTAATGTGAAGGATACTCTGTCATCTACGATGATGACATTGCTCGGTTCTAGTTAACAGTTTGACATGTACTCATATAATCACATAAAAAGAATAAACAATTTGTTTTTAATCTTCAACGAGCTTTAAAAATCGTACAATTGTTCAACGTTTCACTATCGGTTGATATCATCCCATAGGAAACTGTTAATTCACTCTATTTTATTGAACTACTTTTGGGGACACAAAATGTTGTCCTTAGGATAAAACTTTGTAAAATTTTAATGTATAAACTCTTCTTGCAAGAAAACAGAAATCTGTCTGTGAGCAGCTTACTAAGACGAGTTGTGATTCACATTTAATTCATGATTCATTCGTTGTAAATGAACTAGACTTCCGCGGAATTATAAATCCAATTCTTCAATTGTCGAAAACGCGTACTTCCTTATTTCCTTTTCTTTGTAGACGGGAAACTTTGGCGAAAATTAATAGCTTTTGGTTCTGTGAAAACTTATAAAACAACTTTTATAGGATGTTTACGTACGAGGATTCGTTGAGAATCATTGAATTAATAATAAACAACAAATTCGCTTTAGTTAACTCAAAAGGAGAAAAATGAAAGGTAATTCGATTTTTTAAAGTTTTTTATAAATATATACAGATTGCGAACAGGTCCTAAGGTCGGTAAGCGATTATTCGAACGTACGCATGTTCACGTATGTTCCTTACTTGATCAGTAAACGCCAAATTGATATTTAACCTTGACATAACATCAACGGAAAATCATAACCAATAATTACGATTTATTACGTATTTGAAACTAAACAAAAAATAAATAACGTTGAAAATAACGTTAAGCGTGAATTTACAACAGATGTTGAAAACGGCCTCCGTCATTTTCGAGGCATTTTCTACTCTTCTGCGACATCCATTAATAACATTTTGCAAAATGTGGAGAGAATTGTTTATTTCATCATACTTTTCGATAATTCTTTGAATAAGTTCCTGTAAATCATTAACGGGTGTTTTAAAAATGGAATTTTTCAAGTAGGGCCGAACAAAGAAATCCTAAGGAGTTACATCGCAAGATCGCGAAGGTCATATGTGTGCCATATTTCTGCTAATTATCTGATCTCCAAAAAACTCTTGAAGGAAATTTAAAGTATTTCCAGTAGTATGGGCCGTTGCACCATCCTGCTGGAAATATCCAAAGTGCAACTCGTCATCATGCAGTTGATTAATAAATGGATGCAAATTCTCTTCCCCATATCTAAGTGCTGTTGGTGTGCCATTCAAAAATATTGGACCTATCAATCTTCTTCGACTTAAACCTATTCAAACACCAATTTTTTGTGGATGGAGTGGAGCTTGAATGAAAATATGAGGGTTTTCTATACTCCAGATTCTCATATTTCGGGAATTAATGTATCCTCTTAAATGGAACCAGGCCTCATCGGAAAAGAAAATTTTGTCCAACAAATTGTGATTGTCAATATTGTTTAAAAACCAATGACAGTATCTTCGCCTGGGTTCAAAATCTAGTGGAAGCAATTCGTGCACGGCAATCAAACGATAAGGGAACATTTGTCAGTCCTTTCTTAGAATAGTTCTGCAGGTCCCGATAGAAATATCAACTTGTTGTGACAGGTGACGGATGGAAGTGCAAGGAGCATCAGTCATAATTTGTCTTATTTTTTCAACTACCTCATCAGTTCTTACTTTAGGTCTACATGATACCTGTTTTCTAGCCACACTGCGAGTTTATCTGAATAATCCTATAGAGTACTGAAGTTGATTAACAAATTTGTAGTACAGAAATACAATCAGGAATAGAATAGGACCATTCTCTATTGATTTTTTGGGCGTTTCATAAGTATGATTTGTCCATAAAAGATTTTTCTTCAAATGTGAAAACCGTTGTAAAATCAAATCAATAAAACAAATTTTTTTAAAGTTATGTTTGTTTACTTGTCTGTTTAGGGTACGGGTCAAGTAAGGAACATACGTGAATATGCGAAAAAATGACTATTTCATACTAGTTTCTAAAGTGAGACTTTTTGAACCATTTATAATACAAAAAGTACGATATTAAAATCGTCGTGATAAAGCAAAACGTGACGTGACTAATTCGTTTGACGTTTGCAAATAATTCGTTGCTATGGAAGTTTACTTGTTAAGGATTATTTGTATAAAAGAAATCTCAAAATTTATTTTCATATTAATTTAACACGCCATTGCCTGATTGCACCGCATTTTTAATCATAGATTCAACTTAAGACGTGCTTAGAATATGACAATCGTGAATACATAATAGCATAATGTCAATCACAAACTAATTGACACTTAAACTTCAATTTACGTGTCAGTTGGAATGTGCCTGATGTTATGATGGACCTACGTTAAATAATATGATATTCTAAACACGATTTAAATTTAATTACTGCTTAAAAAAGCGGTGAGTCTAGTATGAAATAAAATTTCAACTTTTCGTTTAAGATAAATAAATACTCCTAACTATGTATCAATAAAGGAAAATATTGTCTTTGATTACTTGATTGTAATTAACTTTACAAGAGTCAAAACAAAATATTATTATACTTTTCACAACATGTGTACGAAAAGTTTTCCCATCTGGTGTGTTGCTTTAATTTTTTCGCATGTTCACGTTGTTCCTTACTTGATCCGTATCCTAAACAGACAAGTAAGCAAACATAACTTTAAAAAAAATATTTGATTGATTTGATTTTACAATGGTTTTCACATTGGAAGAAAAATCCTTTATGGATGAATCCTATCTTTGAAACGCCCAAAAAATCAATGGCGAATGGATCCATTCTATTCCTGATTGTATTGCAGAATTTCAGGAAAAATTTCCAGAAACTGTACCACAAATTTGTTAATCAACTTCAGTGCTCTCTAGACTATTAAGAGAAACTGGCAGTGTGGCTAGAAAACAGGTATCAGATAGGTTTAAAGTAAGAACTGAGGAGGTAGTTGAAAATGTGAGACAAATTATAACTGATGCTCCTCGCACTTCCATCCGTCACCTGTCACAACAAATTGATCTTTCTGTAGGAACCTGCAGAACTATTCTAAGAACTTGCAAATGTCCCCTTATCATTTGACTGCCGTGCACGAATTGGTTCTAGTAGATTTCGAACTAAGGCGAAGATACTGTCATTGGATTTTAAACAATATTGACAATGACGATTTGTTGGACAAAACTTTCTTTTGTGATGAGGCCTGGTTCCATTTAACTGGATACATTAATTCCCAAAATATGAGGATCTGAAGTACAGAAAACCCTCATATTTTCATTGAAGCCCCACTCCATCCACAAAAATTCCTGTTTGGATAGGTTTAAGTTGGAGAAGATTGGTAGGTCCAATATTTTTGAATGGCACACTAACAGCACTTAGATATCGGGAAGAGATTTTGCATCCGCTTATAAATCAACTGCATGATGACGAGTTGCAATTTGGATATTTCCAGCAGGATGGTGCAACGGTCCATGCTGCTGGAGATACTTTAAATTTCCTTCAAGAGTTTTTTGGAGATCGGATAATTAGCAGAAATATGGTACACATATGGCCTCCGCGATCTTGCGATCTAACTCCTTTGAATTTCTTTGTTTGGCCTTACTTGAAAAATTCCATTTTCAAAACACCCGTTAATGATTTACAGGAACTTACCAAAGAATTTTCGAAAAGTGTGATGAAATAAACAATTCTTCCCATATTTTACAAAATGTTATTAATGGATGTCGCAGAAGAGTACCTCGAAGAAGACGGAGGCCGTTTTCAACATCTGTTGTGAATTCACGTTCAAGGTTATTTTCAATGTTTTATTTTGTTTGGTTTACGTAATAATAGTAATTATTATGATTTTCTGTTGACGATATGTCAAGGGCAAATGTTAATTTGGCGTTTACTAATTAAACAAGGAACATACGTGAACATGCGAAAAAATGAGAGCATCACTCTAAATGGGAAAACTTTTTGTACACGTTACAAGAATACAAATGCTCCATGTTTGAAATGTTATAACAATGTAACAAGTAATCACTTTGACAGGCGACATACTTCTTGTTTTCCATGGTCACCCTTTATTATCAAATTCACGAAAGATGAGCCCTGCGTCATTAATCACCGAAGCTAAAACCGACAGATACTTCAGTTTTAAGGAGTTATGTTTAAAGAAGATTCTTGTTCGATGAAAATTGCATAATAAATTATTTTAACAGACACTTCAAATTCGCAATATCACTCTACATTTCACTATCGATTGATAGCTTCGTTAGGAGTGAAAATAAAAATAACATAAATAAAAATGTTATTTTTATTTTCACTCCTGACGAAGCTATTAATCGATAGTGAAACGTAGAGCGATAGTGCGAATTTTAAAATAATTTATTATACGATAGAGTTATGCTTTTACTTCGATACCATACATGTATAGTTAGGGCTCATTTCTTACGAATGCAATAATACCAGAAAATTTTAAATTATGCAAATAATTTGCTGTAATTTTTTTAATAAAAAAATCGATAAGTATGCTATAGTCAAGTTTAAAATATATATGTTCGAGTCCTACACTCCCAGTATCCAATTTACATTTTCTGGCTGGGCGATGTTTTAATAAATTCATTCTTTAAATCAATGAATATTTAAAATTATTATGTTTATTATGTCATACAATGCATTCGAAGTTTTCGAAGGTTTTCAAGACTGAGGTCGTCATCCTGAACTTCTAACGATTTTAGCCTTGCCCAGTTCTACACTTTTGATGTCTTCTTGACGTACTTTGTCACCTTTTAGAAGAAAACCGTGAAATGTTGTGTAATAATAACGATATTAACAACAACAAAAATCAAATGAATACTTAATTAGACGAATAATTTCAATATGAAAAAATATATTTACAATATTGTTTAGGAAAATAAGCACATGTTTACGCATATGTGCGTAAATGACTGAAGTTGTTATTGCCTATCAATTTCTTTACGAAAATGATATGAATGTCAACAAAATGCCACGATAGACGTAAGCAAATAAATAATGTGAAGATATTTAATTGTAAAAAAATAACTGCAATTTGTTTATTTACAACTGCGCATACTCTAATACGGAATGAAATTTAAAAATTGGAAAAATGTAGTGAAAAGTATACTTAAATTATTTAATAACTCGATTCTCATAAAGAAATTTATGGTCTTCTAATGAGAAGGCATATTTGTAAGACTTTATGAAAAGTATGTTTCGAGAAACTAGGAAAAAAATCACAAATAAAAAATATTGTACATCGTCGTTCGAAAACTATAACTTTTATATTTACGCAAACGTAAAAGCTGAACATGATAATGTACAGGTTGATTCTTGAATAGACGATAAAAAATGTTGAAAGAATGAACGTCATAGAACATGGGAAAATGTATGTATTTTAGCTTTCCAGAAATAATTAATGAAATATTGTACCTCCCAACGACGATCCTTCCAAATAGTAGGCGATGACCGAAATTAATGCAGTTATAAAAGTGGAAGTAGTTGATCTATGGGGGTTCTATGGCAAAATCTCATTTGATTTAACACAGGGGCATAAGTCATGGCGCAGTAGGTGGTCGTAGATAAGACTTTGAAAATGAGGCAATGTTGGAATATTATTTTTGTGAGTGTGAAGATAAGCGGTGTCTGGTGACCTTGGATGGTAGTATAGCTGGTGGGATCCTGGGGACACCTGTCGACCCCCTCTGGCCATCGTGGACACAGCAAGGGGTTACGGTGGCATGGAATAATCGCGCAGTAGGTGGTCGTAGATGTGACTGAAGATAAGGTGACCTTGGGATGTTATTTTTTCGGCCAGCCTGCGTTGGAAGCGGTGTCTGGTGTCCTTGGGATGTTATTTTTTCAGCTAGCCTGCATTGGAAACGGCGTCTAGTGTCCTTGGGATGTTATTTTTTCGGCCAGCCTGCGTTGGAAGCGGTGTCTGGTGGCCTTGGAATGTTATTTTTTGGAAACATTTATGCTGAAATTGTTTACAAGTTAAAATGTATAAATAATAATCCATGTGAGCGATGAGAACAGGTGAGTGTATGAGGTGACGTATTTGATGAAACTTGTATAAGATGTAAATTACAAAGGCATTTGTTTGATAATGCATGGTGTTATCAATTATTCGGTTCGAACACGAGTAGCGCTCGTAGCCAAAAAGTCATTTGTTCGCAAGTACTCTTTCAAATTAAAATGGAGAAATGTACTCATCTACGAAAGAGAATATTTTTAAAAACAGATTTAAAGTATCTGACTGGTGAAAATTCATCGATAAATATCTGAGAAATATAGTTACAACCAGGAACATAATCGGTTATGACGAGTGCCACACAGATGATTCATTAAGGGTCAAAGTGATAATTTGTTGATATGAGAAATGACGTTAACTGTTATTTAACTTTCAGTAATTTTGCGAGCACTACCCAAATTCTAATTTCCTTCTTACACATATTTTATCAAATACATCACCTCATACACTTACCTGTTCTCATCGCTAACACGCAGTATTACTTATACATTTTTATAAATTGTTTACAATTTCAGCATAAATGTTTCCGAAAAATAACATTTCAAGGCCACGAGACACTGCGTCCAACGCAGGTTGGCCGAAAAAATTA
Organism: Serrognathus titanus; assembly: GCA_039766575.1. Lineage (NCBI taxonomy): Eukaryota > Metazoa > Arthropoda > Insecta > Coleoptera > Lucanidae > Serrognathus > Serrognathus titanus. Next base: position 8,679,131 of record CM077911.1, read on the forward strand.
CATCCCAAGGACACCAGACACCGCTTCCAACGCAGGCTGGCCGAAAAAATAATATCCCAAGGTCACCTTATCTTCAGTCTCATCTACGACCACCCACTGTGCGATTATTCGTTGCCACCGTAACCCTTTGCTGTGTGCACAATGGCCAGAGGGGGAGGGCGACAGGTGTCCCCAGGATCCCGCTAGCTATATTACCATCCAAGGTCACCAGACACCGCTTATCTTCACACTCACAAAAATAATATTCCAACATCACCTCATTTTCAAAGTCTTATCTACGACCACCTACTGCGTGATGACTCATGCCACCATTTCTGGCGTTTTTAGATCCCCGTGTTAAATCAAATGGGATTTTGGTTTTGGCGTAGAACCCCCATAGATCAACTACTAGTGGATTATAAAGTTTTGTCCACGACTACTCAATAATCTGTTAATTATTACTATCAGCAGTGAAGAATCATAATTCATGGTGTCATGGTAACCATCACTGTTTATGGTGTATAATTTGTCGGGAGGGGAGGGGGTCGGCGGCTGCGACCGACTTTGATATTATTTTTTTCTCCTTCGGCATTCGCCTTATAAAGTGGGCAAACGCAGAACCAGTTCGAAGGAACCGGCATGAATCCGAACACGGTCCGAGCCATGAGAATACTGTCTCCTACATAGAACCCACCAAGCACCAGGAGAGGATTCGAACCTACTCCTAAATAATTGCCCGCCAAGCCCGTCAAGCCCATCGCCAGCGGACTGAACCACTCGGCTATCAACTATTAAATCTTAGCAAAATTCTAGCCCTAAAATAATTTACAAAATTTTCAAAGACTGACATTTTAAAATTTGTTTTGCCCACTCGCAAATGATAATAGTGCTACCACTTCGTTTAATATATAGTCTTACCATATGATTTTAGGCCCAAATTCAGAAACCTCACTTGAGTCGAGAGAGCACTCAAACTGTTATTTGAAATTGAAATTTGCTTTTAAACTTACTCGTATAATCAAGTTAATGATCAGTACAAGTACTTTAATCATCAGTTATTTACGGCAGAAGGATAAAAAATCATTAAAATGAAAATTAAAGCTTTTGTGAATTTCAAAATCGAACTGTCAATTTAAGTGTGAGTGGAGTGAGAGTGATATTCCTGGATTTGGGCCTCGATAACGTTGATATTTAAATTGTAATAAAATTTTTTTAGTATTTGTAGTCGTCTACAAAGTATAGTATACCACTCGCTATAATGGCTATTATTACCTCGAGTAATTGTAAAACTCGCGTTGTGTAACCTAAAAATGCACCTAAATCCATGCTTATACAGTGAAAGCTCTCATAAGTGGACAATATAAAGTCCAGATTTGATTTGATTTTAAAAATAATCTGGTAATTTCCCAAGAATTTTAAGGCGGCCCACACTTTCGAACTCATTGATTTATTCCGCGTGGGTAATAATAATAAAAAAAAGATACAATAAGTCACCTAAACTAAAACAAAATTCGTTAACTGTAATTCAAGTTCAAATTAGATTTCCCCAGAATTCTGAGTTTCCATTAAATATGGCTTAACACACGGCCACTTTTAATTACTGGATTTTCGATGAACGTCGAAATCTCCATCGGTCATTTAATTGTGGGAAGTTGCGTGTGTCGTATGGAAAGTACAGGTCATTACTGTGTAAACAGTTCGGTGAAATCTGTATTTGTTTTACTATGTAAATGATTTTAGAAGCAGAAAATAACCTAATCTTTGATACCAGTATTTTAAAATTTGATTACATTTACTTTGAATTAAATATTAAACTTGTCCATACCTACAATATTAACGGGAGCTGTTCCTTCACTGGGTCCCTCTTTTGGGAAACATACCAGTGCAGATATACCTTGACCCATAAAGTGATCAACACAGAACTCTTCTGTGCCAATAACCGAATCGATTGTAATCGTGTGCAAAGAACCATTTTCAATGATCACAAAAGTATCGTTTGGATTACTGAATGGATTCTGAACATAGTAATCACGACATTTAATACCCGGCACGTGGTAAAAACTATAGTCATTTTCGTATTTCCTAACGCGAAAGTCATTATCGTCGTCTTTAACGCACTGTTTTTCCTCGAGGGAATAAGAATATCCGTTCGCACAGCATTTCCTCAAGCACTGATCCTCACAGAAACAATTGTCTAGATCCGAAACGTTCCTCACATCTTTGAGTTTATATTTGACAATTTCACTTGCGGTTAAATGAGAGTTCAATTTGGCAACTTCCGTCACGCAGTTTTCACCGATCACCGAACAAAACAAACTCATCAACAACGAGTACGTTTCAGCTTTGTGGTGGAGCATGCTTTCTTGTTTTGTTCAAACTCGTGGAGCTGACATCCTGAAGGTCACGACTCACCTACAACACCGTTCCGTTACAACTGGATGGATTCATTCGGAATTAACTAGGTATGAAAACGTGATTTCATTGAAAACGGGACGAATGCAGACGAATTCAGGCGATGCGCCTCTTGAGAAAGGTATGAGAATGAAGGCTCTGCAGCATATCAGAGGTACTTCAAGATTAACGTCGGAGATAATTTATTTTCACCGGGGAAAGGTAGAGGTAGAAGAGATATCAATTGTAAATAATACGTAACATATTTAAATATCGCCGTGGATCAATTGACTTTTTTGATTGTGACTCAGAGGAAATGTTTACTAACATATTAGATAATTAGAAAAGAACAGAAATCAATAGCAAATTTTTCTTTTCTTTTTTAATTCACGTGGTCTTCTCTTTTTAAATTAGTTAATGTTTAGACAAGAGCAGGTACAATTTGGGGATTTTCTTTTGTAAAACTTAAATGAAATCAAACATTTCCATGTAATAAATATATTTTGTAATATACTGGTAATTGTCTTCAACTGAGATCATAGCATTTCGATAAGGACAAATAGCTCAAATGGAAAACTGAAATTTATGAATTTCGAACGGCATAGCATTACGTTGTAAGTAAGGAAAACGCCACCCTCCGCAAGGGGTTGAAACGTACAAACGCCTCCTCCATCTATTTTACGTGTCTGTTACATTACCTATGTTTTCACTTTCAAACAATGACCTGTATGTGACGAAACCACAAAAAAAGAATCCACATACAGAATATTACAAAAAAAAACAATTTTTTCTCCAATTATTATTTCTGAAAATATTTTGAAAGTAACTTGAAGCTGTATAATAAGTAGGTTCATGTTTACAGGTAGAAAGGTAGCAGAGATATTAATTGTAAACATTGTGTAACTTATGTAAATATGACCTGTGTGAATAGCTTTCATAATATAATCGTGCGTCATTACCGGATAATTCGGTTGCTCAAATATCTTTTATCAATTTTTTAACCGATTTATTAAATCGTTGTAATTTACAAAAATAGGAAATCTGGTCTCGTAATTTATGAAAACTAAAACTATAATAGGGATTAGGGTGAAACATAAGCGTCCTCAAAATTAAAAAAAAATTATGTGGGGGAGGAGGAAAAGATTACGATCGCAAAGGTTGATGTTATGAAAAATTGTTATTTAATTGATATTGAGCATAATAAAGGAATGTATACAATGTTAAATAACTTTCCTAAATAAAAAAATAATAATAATTCATGTACAGAGCGTTCATAAATGATTGAAGGCGTTTGAATTTAGCGCATAGTCGTATTAGTAACTTTCGTCTTACGACGCATGAGAAGCATACGACCGAATTTCACCATTAGCTTGCTGTTGTTTACACTGTAATTACCACATTTTCATTTGAGTTTTTGAACAAATGTTGTAATTTAATTAAAAAAATGTGTTTTAATAATTTTTTAATAAATTGTTTTATTAGTGACTTATTAAATTGTGTTGTTTTATGTGATGCAGCAAAACATTTTACTAGTTTCTAAAACTAAATTAAGCTACTGTCCGAGAAATTCAAACGCCTTTCAATCATTTATGAACGCTCCGTATAAATTATATTCACATAAAATTGAGTGATTGGTTCTACTTGTCTGGTACGTCATCTTTAAGAAAGAAATATTTTGTTCCAGTAAGCATTATATTCAGTAAATAAAAAATATATAATTATTAGTTGTTCAAATATCGTAATATTATACAATAATAAGCAAGGGGTTCCCAATCCTTACCGGGAGAAAAAATTCCATCTATCCCCTTTCAAACTTAATTTAATTATAACTGACAAACAAACAAAAAAAAACTATCTCGAGTTAGCTTTGGAAACAAAAGAACATATCGTAAATTGAACTGTACAAGTGCTGAGATTATCGCAAGAACTGTCAAAATAGAAAATGTAGGTGATGCGAAGGAATTAAATTCAGACAATTTATTTTAATACATTTTTTTTAAACGAAGATATTTCCATCATGAGGTCGATATCTATCTCCTAGATAATACCCGGCATAAATTTGTACTTTCCTAATATGTTCCAGAGACAAATGCACCAATCCGGGTTCTACCCCCCGTCACGTGTTCGGTGATCCTTTTTCCATGTTGGGACTCTGTACTCACTCTAGTTATAATTATACCACATGTATGGTCGTGAACTAATTTATTTATTTAAAACTTTCACAGTTATATTTGTACGCTTTTCACAGATTTGTATCTGTTTATAATGTTTTAAAATTAAAAATGCTTGTATATCCGTTACGAATGAGTTTTGGACATATGTTCATAAAACATTCTTGATTTAAAATAGCCTCAACAACAACGCGTTCTTAAGCCGTGGCGGTTATGTCATAGGATACCCTTGTGGCGGAACTAATCATCAAGTCGTCACTCAGACGAGGACAGCTATGAAAATATGAAAATAATAGAGTACCAATGTTAATAATAACATTTGACGTTATAATGAAAAGTAAAAACACAATGAAATATATTTCCTTTTGATCTCAACCCTGTATATGCTCTTGTATACGGGGTAGTTAAAAATTTGGAAAAGAAGAGACTGGACCACCAGCGCCGCTGCCCGTTGTGCAGATTGTGCGCCAAATTGTTTCTAATTATTTAAACAAATATAGTTAAAAATAAATTGCTCCGAGGCTAAAACATAGCAAAAAGAAGTGTTTAAAAGCTCCTTATTTGGAAATGTTATTTCGGCAGAATTAGTTATTATCAAGAATTTACAGGATGACTGACAATTGTTTCGCAAGAAGAAAAAAAAAACGAAAAGAGGCAGATGGGAACAATGTTAAAAAAATTCTTTCACTTTCAAGTGTTATAGTTTTTTATGGCCCCTGGAATATCATAAAATGCCCTTAGAGCCAGAAACTCAGCGTTTTACTCTAGACACACACTTTTTGGATAAATTTTTAACTAATTATAAACTACTCTATAGAATTTTTTAAACATTTTTCTCGTAATCTATGACATCCAATCTGTTATTTTTTTTTCTGGCGAAATAATTGTCTGTTACCTTGTAGGTGTGTTTCGTTTTTCAGATAGAGAAATAGCACGTACAATTAAATGTTTGGCCTATTGGGCCTGTTGTAAATTTTTGCGTAAAATGGCATACCAATAATTCATTTGTTCAGAGTTTTAAAAGGAATTATTTAAGAGCCCCAGAATACGTTTGCACAAAGGCGCCCGATACTCTAGCAGCGCATAGTGGTCTAATTCGCGATACTCGCTGAACAAAATTCCAAAATCAGTACATCTCAGAAGTAGGTCTTAACGATGTAAAAATACTTCTTAATGATCATTTCCTTAGAAAATGTTAATAAATTTCTTCTTAAATATATTTCTCTCTACCTGCAATGGGTACAAAATGGGATTGATGCGATCGCCGATTTTAGTACCTACATTAATTGGATTCATTGCGAGTGTTAGTTAAACGATATTGTGAATAGTGATAATTCACTTCTGTGTCTTCAAAATATTTTTAATAGTTACGTACTTTGTTTTTCTAATAATTATAATATAAACAACAATGAGGAAAATATTGCCAACAGGAAAAACGTTTTATATAGTTACAAAATAAATAATTTGCATTTAGAAGATGTGATAAACAAGTAACGGTTTGTGTTAAAAAAGTTGTATACAATCTATGTGTACATATAAAGGATAGATGACAAAAAAGTCATCGTATATTAATAAACTTTTTATCTAAAAACTGTAAATGGTTTGATTGTGTATTAGAATTTCCGGATATAGTAATTAATGCGACTAATTTAAGAAGACCTGGAACATCATCCCAAGATATAATACTAAGTATTGTATGGCGACCGCGAAAAGCATTCACCGATTCCAGTGATAAAAAAGAAGACGAGTGGAAACTTTAGTTTCACAATCAACTCTAGATGAATTAGTTTCCGCGTCACAATCAGTTTACGGTCAAAAGGAAAAAGAGATGTAGCTGAAATTGTCAAGCAAATCAGCGTTTCACCTAAGAGAGCGACTCGAATAAAAAGAGCATATCTGCACCAATATCTGCACCAAATAAGCTAACAAAAGATGCGAAATTAACGAAAAATCAATGTGAATAAAGCAAAACAGCAAAATGCGAATATATACTAAATTTCTCGCAGCAGAAAAGGAATATTATCCAAATAATATTGTCATTTCTGAAATATCAGCAGAAGTAAAGCTTCAAGTTTTACTTGATCACACAATTAAACATTTTTTATGGCGAATAATTTTTGACAATTCAGCGTCCAGATCAGCAAGTAATTTGTTAATGATCTTTAAGTGGCGAAACTTTATGGCAAAATGCAAAGCCACCTTCAACTCGTTATTATAGACCAATTAAATTAATCTTTGAGAAAGAAACGACAGAACTTACTTAACAAAAAATTCGTAAAGTGGAAGAACAAATCGCAACTCTTTCTCGGACAAGAATTGGAGGTTGCACAGAAAATAGTAAAGGGAAAAATCTGCAAAATTCTTTTCAAAAATGTTATATATGTGGTGCGACACCCAAAGAAACGAATGACTTGGAGAGTTGCACGACCGATAGATGAAACAACTTTCTCCTTTGGCTTATCAAGTCTCCATTCGTGGATTAGGTGTTTTGAGTGTTTACTGCATATCGCATATCGACTAGAAATAAAAAAGTGGCAAGTTAAAGAAATGGACAAGCAAAGCGTTGAAACACGAAGAAGATTATTCAATCCAAGTTTCGAAAAGAACTGGGTTTACTCATAGATACCCCGAAACCGGGCCACGGAGCAACAAATGATAGCAATACTGCACGCAAATTTTTTGCAAATGACATCGACACTAAGCTTTTGCAAAATATACCACAGATTCAGCAAAGTTATATGTCGAGAATTACAGTTGGTATTACATGCCAGCAAGTGTTCATTAGTTATTAATTAATTAATAGATAGCGGCGTTAGTACCAATCGGTCAGCTCTCCGAGGAAGTTCAAGAAGCTCGAAATAAAGATTGCAAAAGATTCCGTGAGCATCATACGAGAAAAATATCTCGTAAAAGTATCAATGAAGATCTGCTGCACATGTTACTAATTATCTCTGATCCACTAATAACTAGTAAAAGGGCAATAAAGATAAAACGTCAAGAAAATCTACCAAAAGAAGTTATTTTATTGCTGAAAAATACTCTCTCTCCATCAAAAACAGAACCACACAAAAAGGCAAGCACAGAAGATGAAATTAGTTCATCATCCAGTGAAGAATTATGAGCACTGTAAGTATTAAATGCACCTTCTTTGGATTTTAAATAACATCTCATTTAAAATGTCATAATTTTCTAAATTATTAATTTTGTCCAGCTACAATCACGATTTGGGTCACTGTGCAGCGGCCTGAGAGGAGAGGTTGAAGCTACATTTTACATTAAATTTGTCATTAAGGTAGATTCATGTCTGGTGAAATTGTGTAATGAATTATCTCAAACGGACATTGAAAATGGCACAAATGCTCAACGTTTCACTATCGATTGATAGCCTGACGAAGCTATCAAGCGATAGTGAAACGTTGAGCATTTGTGCCATTTTCAGTGTCCGTTTGAGATAATTCATTACACAATTAAATTTCTCATTAATTAAAGTAGATTCTCCTGACGAAGCTATCCATCGATAGTGAAACGTAGAGCGATAGTACCAATTTTAAGTGTCCGTTTAAAAGAATTTATTATAAAATTTGTCGATTGAACTCCTCCATTTAGTAATAAACATCCATGTGTTTAAACATAAGGGCAGATTAAAATCGATTTTTATTCTTATCTCATGTTCCATTTCATATTCGATGTTTGTAAAAAAAAATCATTGTACTATCAGTGCAATTAATGTTAATTGTTATGTAAATATAAATTACTCGCATAATGTTTTAGCAATAAATGGTATGAGATTTAGATGGATTTACGATGAACAAGAGCTGTTTTTGATTTGAGACCTTAATGATGATGGATCAAGTAATACAAAAGTAATCAAGTAATAAAAAATATCTTCACTAGTATTTTAAAATTGCCATGAGTGTTGTAAGTGTGGTACACTCGTATAATGCAGAATCCATTCTATTATGAAGAAAAAAAAATTCCGTGCAGTTCATGCTATTTTTAATAGAGGTCGACAGCAATTTATAAATGCGTAGGTATTTTTGACTAAATATATTAACAGATTTTACATATTATTAACATTAAAATAAATCGAAGAAGTTGAATAATATGTGTAAGTTGAAATCATCACTGTGGAAAATTATTTTCTAAATAAATATCAATTTCTTTGTATCGTGTTAAGATCATGAAAAAGTAGGTACATAATTGTATATTATGTACTAATTAATTTTAGAATATACCGGTTTAAAAGGTGATTTTGTTATAAGTAATTTTCACGAGCAAAAAATTATCGTACACATTTTAAAGCTAATATAAAAATGTACGTAAGTTATAAAGTCGCGCAGTACAATTAATTATTTAATTTTATCAGATGATTTTATCTGGCGAAAAATTATCGTACAAAGGAAAAAAAGAATCAATGATAAAAAGCAAACAAAGATATTGAAGATCAAGGTTTAGCAATTCCCGGAAGGCAAGATGATAACGTTACAACTTCTAAACAGGATTAAAGGGAATTAACCGTCAACACAAAAAAAGGAAAAAAAAACGTGATGTGAATCACGTTTTCTTTTTTAATTATTCCTGACGTAAATGTAAAATTTTCAAGATTACTATTTTTGAGGTTTTCACAACCACAAAAGTGTAATAAAAACTGCGTTATCTATGTATTAGTAACGTGTGATGATTCGGTTTTAAACAGTTCTTGAAACGAATTAAACAAAACGAAAATTTAATTTTAATGAAGTCATTTAAATTATTTAACTAAATAATTGTAACAAACTACCAAAAGAAATTTGTATTTATTTTATAAAGTATCAGAATAATCAAAGATATCGTTAACACGATTTATACAAGAAATAAAAAAGACAAGAAACGAAAAAGAAATCATGAAAGCAAAAATCAGAGAAGAAAGATAAATATATTATTTTAATCCAATTTGTCAATTAAAAATAATTTTGTGTGGGACTCAAAAGTTAAAACAGTATTGTGTGAAAATGAAAGATTAAAAAGAAAGATAAAAGTAATGGATGAATGGACAGAGCACTTCTAGAGAGATATATTTTTTCTTCTGGGACACACGGTATATATTTTTCTATTTAATCACGCAAAACTTTATATCTTTACTCTGCCTATAGTTATAAAAAAAATGCTAATCATTGAATTAAAATTTAATATAAAATTTTAAATGATATTATATTTCTCAAATATACATACAGTTTTCTATCAGTTTATTCAGATTCTTATTAAAGTTGATATACACTGCAGACCAAAAATATGGGACCCCAGAGTTGATACAAAAAAAAATAATGCCCTGTATTGATTTAAATAATTTTAATTTACTAAATCGCCTTTATGTGAATCCTGCATCAATTTACTTATTGCTAGTAGTAGTTATCTTTGATGTTTCGCTAGTTTGAACTTAAAGGATGATATTTATGTCAATGGCCTCAAATCTTTAGCCTGCAGCTTGTAAATTACCTGTTGCAGTAATCGAAGCAGTTTCACTTTGAATTTCCGAAGGAAAACACAACAACGCACATATTCCAATTCCAACGAAATAATCGAAACAAAAATCATCAACGTCAATAAAATTGTGAACGTTTATTATCCACAGAGATCCGTTTCCGATGATTTGAAAAGCATCATTCGGATACTCGTAAGGATTTTGAGGATAATGGTCCTGGCATTTAATTTCGGGTATGTAAACAAAGTTTCGCGATAAATTATGTTTGTTTTCATACTCGTAAATGCGGAAGGCGTTATCGCCGTCTTTAACACACAACTTTCTGTCTAGCGAGTACGAATATCCGTAAGCACAGCATTTCCTCACACATTTATCGTCACAGACACAATCGTCAAAGTTCGAAACGGTTTTCAAATCTTCTAATCTATAACTTGAAACATTGTTTCTTGATAAGTGTGAATTGAACTTTGCAGTCTCTGTAATGCATTGTTCACTAATTATGAAGTCAAATGTAAGTGTTAGGGTAAGGCATATTTGGAGTCGCATTCTGCCCGATACCGCGATTTCACTGCGACTAAAGCAATATTTCTGCAGAAAAAAAAAACACAAATGAAAGTTTCACTGCATTAAGGCCTGAAACGGCTACACGGGAAATTAAACGTAATGCCTGAAGGGAAAGGTGAGACGTCACATATTCAGCAACACCAGAGCAACGATTTCGTTACGCAACAAATATTTACAAATTTAAATTTAGAAATTTACGAAGAAAATGTTATAAATTATAATAGAAAGTTCTTTTGTCTAAAAGGTTGGCACTTGACACTTAACAGCTATTAAATAAAATTTAATTTCTTTTCGTTTCAATAAGAATCGTCTCATATACAGTATGAGCGAAAACGGTTGTAGACAGCTTGATTTTCCACGTTTCTATCTAGCAATTTTTATTCTTTACATGTGGCGTTTTGATATGTATTACATTTTTCAGGAGATTTTTAAGATTTGGTTTAGGGATTTTATACTTTTTGTGTTGCGCAAGTAATATTGGCGGGTTGGTTTTCGAATTCAAATTATGTAATAAGATACCCAATTGTTACACATTTCAAGCATCAATACATCTTTTTATTGATACTGAATCATTATGACATTAATCTCGTTTGCGACCAGTGTGCACCTATACATTTTACAAACTTTATAAAAAAAATTGAAAGGCGAGAAATATAAGTTGTCCTCAATCGTTTTCGTTCACACTGTATATTATTTTTCGTTAAAGTTTTAAAATCTTGTGACACAGAGTGACAGAAGTACTTTGAATGTTGACAAAAGAAAGTTGCATGCTAGAAAATGATTAAAAATTGTTTAGCACTCAATTGTTTAAATTCTTAATATTCTTAAGTAAGCAAAAATGTAAACGTAATATATTTATAAATTCTTATGATACACAAATTTTAAATATAGACTAATTACTTTTTCTTTTAATTTAATAATTTCTAAAAATAGGTTTTCATTATAATGTAAAATTTTATGTTATTTTATCTTTTTTAAACAAAATTTTGAGTATAAAGTTACGCAAACCTTCAATTGGGTACAAATATCTCGGAAAATAAACAAAATATACAGAGTGGTCACCAAACATGCCTCCTTCGATAGCTTGTTGAAAGAACGATATAGATTTTTCGTAGCTTAGAAACCACATTGAATCAATACTAAAGCAATGGCTCATTATAAAAAAAAATTTAAAAAGTTTATAATTAAAGAATTTTCAGGGTGGGTTGCAGAAAACATTTAAGCCAGGATTAAATTTAAACCTAACTTAGGCTGCGGTGTATAAAAAAGTTTAAACCAGGATTAAATTTAAGCCTAACTAGAATGTGACACCAAATGCTATACGTCATAACGTTTGTCACATTCTAATTTAGGATTAAATCTTTTATACAACGCAGCCTTAGATTGTGACGCACATTATGACTCACAGCAAATTGTGTCACTTTCTAACCTAGGCTTAAATTTAATCCTAGCTTAAACGTTTTTTAAGAAGAAAAAATCTAATTAATTGAATTACTTAATTTTGAATAACGGGATGCGGTCAATTGGACGTTTCTGCAAGGATAAACTCCTTTGTTTAAATCTCAATATTTCGATTTTTATTAAAATCTTCATCAGGAGAAAAACTGGAGACTTGTGAATTGGTAGACAAACTTGAACATAATTGTAAAAATATTTACATTTAAAATTGTAAGAGACGTTAAATTAGACGAACAACGACGAACTCTTTTTGCTCTATAAGCGCTTAAAACTTTTTTAAAATCATAATGAATCTTCGAAAATGCTCTCTGGTAATTAGTAACTTGGGTTCTAACGAACGTAACTAAATAACACTGTATCTTTTGTTTTTCATGGCCTACTAGATTTTCTTATTTTCAATAAATTCAGCTCGTATATGACACCGATTTTCAGCTATGCATTTCAGAAGTCGATCTCGGATACCAAAGTGTTGTAATTTATGAAGTAATCTTCTGTGGGAAACTTTATCGAAAGCTTTTTTGTAGTCCAGGTAGATAATGTAAGATAATATAAAAAATAAGAGGTTTCCTAGGTCAAGTTTCTTTGTCGACCTATTCAGGCAGACTAGAAGATTTGTTGTCGTAGATCTCTCAAGCAGGAAGCCATGCTGATTATTCGGTGTTAGTTTGTTAGTAAAAAGGAAGTTCCTAATATCTTCTGTTATTATTCTTTCCGTGCATTTTGAAAGAATATATGTGAAGGATATAGGTCGATAGTTTGTTGGTAGACTTTTATTACCTTTTTTTACATATAGGGGTGACATTTGCCTGTTTTCAAACTTTGAGTATTTTTAGTAGTATTCGTCAGGTCCTGGATTTGTCTCATTTTTTTCAATACTTTCCTTATTCGGTTAATTGAAAAATTCATGGTGTTTATTTCATGTGCTGATCGAGGAATGTTATGAATGTCAGGTAAGTTGTCATATTCTTCCGGATTGAAGAAATTTGACAAAATTAAGTCTAAGAGGGATGGAGTTTGGCTTGTTCGAAACCATGTGGGTTCTTTTACGTATTGTGTGTAGTTTGAGGATAGGCAAAATTCCAAAAAAGTGTCTTCCGAGGAATATGTATTGTCAGTATTAAGACTGCTCCAGTTTAGTTCAAATCGCCGCATATTATCACATGGGAAATGGTTTGTACTCTCTCTAGTTGTTCTATCAGAAATATATTATAAGCCTCAGATGATGCGGGGACAGCCTAAAAGTTATGTTTAGATTTCCTACTGCAATATCAACCCAGGTTGCTTCAAGCAAGGGGTTTTCGAGATTCAAGTTCCATGTTGTGGTAATGGTGAGGTTTTGTAGGTTTTCGGCTGCGTAGATCATGATACCACCACCTTTTTGATTTGCTCGATCGTGTTTGAAGATGGTATATCCAGGTATATCAATTAAGGGATATTTCCATTGACCCAAGTTTCCGTGAGCATGAAGATTTTTTTTTATATTAACATTTCCCAGATCCTTTCGATACATCTCTTCTTCGTAAATTTCTAATTTATATCGAAACATCTTTCTTGAAAACTTTTAATGAACAGTTTGTGTAAATGCATTTGGACGTTTACTAGTTTCGTCTACACTGTATATTGCAGTTTGATTATTATTTTATTACTCAAAGTATTTTTTGTCTTTCAGTAGATTCTATAAGTTTCAATTTTGTTTGTAAATAAAAATTTAATGAATTCAGAGAATTTTTAGTAAAGAAAATGAGCAAAAATTCAATTTGATGTAATGTCGGTAACGATGCAGTAAAAATTTGGTGACGCTATGGTTACCATAGACTGACATGTATTTAAATGGACGTTTGCGTGCAGCGTTGCCTATTTAATAGCAGTTCATTGGTAAATGCGTTGCATAGAAATAGGAACAAAAATAAAAATAAACATAAAAAATGTAACAATATGGATAACTAAATTAATATGAGAATGATTAATTATTGACAAGCATTTACCAAGAGCTCAAAATCAGCGAACTTGACACGAAGCAGCTGCTGTACCTTCTGAGCTCTCTGACAAAAAAAGAAATAAACGAAATGGAAACAAAAAATAATAATAAATTAGTAATTATGAATTTAGGAAACAAACATCTAAACTAAATATGATTCGAATTAACCGAAAAATGAATTAAGAAGGAAAAAGTTAAAGAATAGTAAATGCAATGTAAAACAGAGCACAAGGAAGAAAAGAAAGTAATGATCATTCTATTAGAAGGAAATATTTCCGTAACTGACTAGTAAAGGATGGCGGAGTTAAAGATCGCAGAGGCGCCGGAATGACATTAAATAAATAAACAGCGTTATAGGAGAAAGACCTATGAAAATTTCAAGATGATGAATTAGAGGAGTTAACAAGCCCTTATTTCTAATATTGATGTGCACATCTGTTCTCTATCACCAACGGAGCGATGGTGCAACCTTTTGGAATCACACTGTATATTGCTTATTATACATATCTTATTATATTCTCGGTATCGGTATCGCAGCGTTTTTGTCAAAATTATATTAATCAAGAATCCAACACAAACGTTGAATGTTAGCAATTTTAAACAAACAGAAAAATTTGAGTATTTTTATTAAATTTAAGAAAACAGAAAACTGATGGAATATATTTTCATCGGAGGAGTTCATAACTAATGAAAAAGGATTTCTAAAGCTATTTTGACCAAAAAAAAATGGAAGAAAAATTAAATAATAGCATTTGTTTTACGTGTATGAAACACCAAGATAACTCACCATGCAGTTGATTTTACTTAAAGATCCCGAACGTTTAAAAATAATTCTCAGAATTAAATAGAAATTACGTAAACAAATAACTAGAACTGTTTTCTTCGACTTGTTTCGTTCATAAATTCAAAAACTGAAAGTCGCAGTGTTATTTTCTTTTTTCAGGATACTTTCTAGACGGACTATACTGAGTGTTTCATTGAAGATGCATCAAACTTGGTATGCGGGTAGATGTCGGGAAAAGAAAGAAAAGTTTCTTTGTAAAATTTTCTCTGTAATGAATAAATTTAGGAAAAATCGAAGGGAAAGCAAAGTCGCATATTTTTAGGATGGAGTTTAAATGAGAATGAATGGATTTGTTACTCATTCACATACGAAATCGGTTTATTGGTTAATTGTCTCTAGAATGTCGCCCCAGTCGCTTCGGCAAAACACATTTAAAACATTATGGTTGTTGGCAATCAATAAAAATAATAATTAGTCGTTTATTTTCTGTTCTCCGTTTAATACGAATTTTCTAATTGTTAGTTGAAGAATTTTAGGATTGTTCAAACATTTAGTACTTTGCGCTTATTTAAGAATTTATTATTCACATTCACCGTTTCATGAAATCGTTTGCAGAAATTTAGCGCCCAAGTACCTGGTTGTACCCAAAACATTTCGTTCGCCGTACTACCCCAATTAAGGTATTAGATTTAATACTTTAATAATAATTAATAATTTATTATTAAATTAAATAAGTTTAAATATCCACGCAATTTCACATCGCTGCTGCATTCGACGTGTGGCAAAGTTGAAGACACCGAGCTTTCTGTCAAGGGCAAAATAAAATCTAGTCATAAATTTCTTCGCTGTTTATGGATTTATTACCCCCCTTGCAACTGTGTGCCATTCATAAATGCAATTTAGATCGCCGGTTTTATTTCACGATTCCGCGGCTACAGTATTTCAAAAAACATTGACTCCAAATTATGCAAATTTCAACTTGCTCCGATTAAGATATTTTGTTTGAAATAATGTCAGGAATGTGTCCCTCAAATTTGATGCATCTTCAATGAAACAGGCTGTATAATTCACATTTTATAGGGAAGATATTTAATCAATTATACGTATAGCCGTATAGGTTTTAAAATAATGAAAATTTCAGTAATTTTTCTGTCAGTAATACATATACAGAGTATTTACTAAGTACAGTCCGTAACTTCAAGATATAATTACTTGCGATATTTTAATAAAAAGCTTTTATATAAACATGTGTCCGGAAACGCTTACATTTCAAGATGCAGAGTGCAAAAGTAAAACTTCAAAAAGATTTTTTTAATGTTTTGTTTATTTTCTCACGTTCCTAACAATGCGCTGTTTTGTTTATTTTCTCACGTTCCTAACAATGCGCAACAAAAAATGTCTCTTGCATATTTTATCCAATACTAATCAATTATTATAATTAATATAAGAAAAATGGCCCTGTAATTGTAATAAACGGAAATTTTTTGTTGTGCATTGTTGGAAACGTTAGAAAATAATAAAAACGATATAAAAACCCGCTGCTTCTTGGAATGTAAGCGTCTCCGGACACATGTTAATATAAAAGCTTTTTATTAGAACATTTCAAGTAATTACACCCTGAAATTCGTACTGTACTTAGGAAACAACCTGTATAATTGCCGTAGAATATTTTTATCACACTATACCTACATTCTTGTTAAATTATTATTCTGTTGCTTGGAGATATTTTTGTCTTTCAGCATGAACTAAAAGCTTGGAAATTATTATTTTTAAACAAAAATGAATTTATTAATAAATTGAAGGAAAAAAAAACACTAACTGAAGATTAGGATAATATGTGAACGAGTTTTATTTAAAATTTACTCATATCATGGTTTTAGTGTTTGCAGACCATATTTCAACGTCAAAAGGATGTGGTTGGCCGCTTCTCGTCGTCGTATCTGTTTATTACGTAGGAAAAAACTACTTGAAGTAGTTTTCTTAGTCATATATTTTGTTGAAAAAAAAGCTATGACTAAGGAAACTACTTCGATACGTGAATAATTTAGCAATTCAATGTTTAATGCAAAAAAAATTACTCCATTAAGAAAGATAATGTTTGTGGTTTTTAATTGAAAAATTTAATTTACATACATGCTATTTGCATCAACTTAAATCAATTCTTTTAATATATTAATTTTTCCAATTTTGGTTTCCGGGTTGGGAACCAAGATTGGAATGGACAACGGCCGCGGAAGCCTTCAAACCAAGCATATTCATTTTTTTTCCTCAATTAAAAAAAGAATTAAAAGGTTTATATTTTCCGTGAATTTTCATCCTTAATGCAAAGAAAAAAATCGTAGATGTTTTCTCTTTTCATTAAAAGAAAGTATTTTTACTTTTTTTTGTTCATTGAAAATATAAATGAAAAGGTTGATTACTTACGATAAGTGCATTTATTAAAAACTGTATGCTTAGTGATTTATATCTTTCATCGTAAAATGCACTCTAATAGTTCATTATAATTTTACTCATGGTATAGATAAATTGATAAAATTACGAACAAACAGATAACGATAATAAAAACTAATAAAATAATTAATATTTAAGCACGTAAAATGCCTCTTGGTGTTTTTGATATTATCTTTTGATTTGTCTTGTCCATCTTTCTGCTAAATTTTCCTTAGGGTGGGTTTATTAATCACAAGTTAACTTTAAGTTAACTATAACCCTCGATTAATTGTCATGGCAATTATAGTCGTCATTGACGGTTAGAGTTAACTTGTGATTGATAAACCCACACTTAGCTGCCTCTTTTCTTCTTTCCCAATTTCTATCTAAACTTCTTCCTTGAAACCTTTTAAAGTTTCTTTTTTAAATGGTAAGTTATTTTTTTATCAAGAAGAAAATTTCGACAAATAAAGGTAACGCTAATCTTAATATCTAATTCAAGTGTAAGTGATTCACTTCGTTAACCCAATGTACAAAGTCGTTGTTAATTAGTCTGACAATCTTTAATCGTTTTATTTACGGAAGTTGCTTTTTACGAATGTTTTATTCATTGTGCGATTCATTCGACTTAAAATTTGTAATTTAATTGTATTTATACCTGGACTATAAATGGCGGTGAATTGATATCCTGTGGCGCACACTAAAACACCGAAGCTTTCTATTTCTTCGAAATACTCAACGCAGTAAGTGAGGTGATCAAAATATTCATCTAGGGCAATAACATATCCATCCGCGTTGATTACGAATGTGTCTTCTTCGTTAAGTTCCGGTCGAAGAAGGAAACGCATATTATCCACGCAGTTGATTCCACCGTGTATTATGTGGAAAGATGACATATCCATATCTTCTGCTAAATACTTCGAAACCCCCGATTCAAAATCTAAAATTGACGTCCGGCAAGTCTTATTGGACATTACCGTGTTCGTATCGCAACACTTTCTTAAGCATTGTTTCACATTGCACACACAGCCATAAACTCGGTTGTTCAGTTTGAAATAGTTCGTGGGGTGATAAGCTATCCCATCTTTCACTATGGTACCACTGTCACTTTTAATATCAGCATCACTAATGTCCACTGTTAATTCGATGTTACACTTTGTACTAAGGCCCAGTATTAAATTAATACTGAGAAATATTAGTGCCGTCCCGAAAAAGTTGTACATTTTTGTACAACAACAATTCACTAAAACATAGCGTACACTTAGTTAATTCTGTTAACTAAGTTAAACGTAAGTGATTACGATACTGTCGATAAGAGGACTGATATGTCTTATCGTATGCTAATATTTTCATACAATAATTAGTACAGGTCAATTGAATCGTAGAATTTTACTTAGTGTAAGCTACACTTCAGATTTTTCGTTGCTCCAACAAATTCAGCACCAAGAGACTTTGGAGGTCTTTAACTTGCGTGTGTTCGCCTCACTTTCTTAACTCATACTTCTAGTGACTGAGTGTAAGTAATTTTTTTAAATAATTTAATAGAGAGCCTGGTGAAAAAATTAGTAAAAAAAGTGTATAAATACCTGCAGTACCATGGTACCCTACACCGCTTGCCCCATCAATACACACCAAAGCACCAAATTTATTCTCAACCGCAAAGAAATCAATGCAGAAATCTTGCATCTCCGGGTCTTCACTTAGCCACGATAAATTTTCCGTCATCAAAACATAATTGTGTACTAAATTAACACCGGGATTGATGATAAATCTCGGTGCGTTGCTGTCGAAGCATGGAATATTCCCGTGGATGATATGGAATTCTTCGAGTATAATTTTGGACAGGACCAAGTTGTTTAGGCCATATTCCACGTTCGATGTTTGCACCTGACATGATTCGTTGCCCACTTCCCGTCCAAAAGGGCAACACTTGTATATACACCGTGTTCTGTTGCACACACAACCTCTAATTGTGCCGTCGTATTCAAAATAATAATCCGACTCATAGTAAACACCGTTCTTTACTATTATATCACCTACGTATTCACCATCACTGATATCAATAGTGAGATTAAGCTCACAAGGTAAACCGTTTGTTTGTACCACGAAAATAACGATGCAAAAAAGACTTAATCTAAGAGACATTTTTAAAATTCCTACTGTTCTCGTCCGAGGAACATTACGAAAACACTTATCTGTAATAAATTCACTATCTTGAGATACGGGCAAGATATGATGTGTTATTCATATTTTCGCGTAGAGGAGTTGGTACGTCATTTACGCATCCTTAAGTAACGCCTCGTAATTTGGTTTTATTTACCAGAGTCTGAATCATTTCCTTGTACACAAAGAGGTTTCAGAAATGGAAGGAAGAATCAACAGTGTAAATTTGTCTTTCCTGTTGAATGAACTTTGAAGAAATATAATAAATTTTCTGATATACTCGAATGAAATTATCTGATATACAGGAACGTGCAAAGAAAAGAATCAGAAAGTATAAAAATTAATTATTAATTTACTTTTAACATTATTAAGTTTTGAAGCAGAATAAAAACTAAATCAAATACAAAATACGAACAATACAGCCTCTAGTGAGACAAATTTCAAGTTTAATTTGTAATGTTTCATCTCAAACTTTTCCTTCTTAGGGCCATTATTAAATGTATCCTCTAGGTCACACTATTAGTCTTTTATTATTCTGGCAAGGTATTTTACACTACGCCATCTCGTTATTGTAATAACAATTGCAGTCGTGACTTAAAATATTGACGAGATGGCTTCGAGTGGAGTACACAGAAACTAATCGATTAATCTGAAGAGGCGTAATTTTTTTTAAATTGATTGAGGATCATCAAAAACGCCCGCGAAAAAATAAGCAAAGTAACGCGTCGACTCTAAAATTTAACAATGAACAATCACTATTTGTTCATCGCAGCCACACTTAAAGCGTAAAATACACTAAAAACCATGGCGCCAAATTCAAAGTATCCTAATCATTAAAAATCACACTGTACATTCGTTTTTGTGAATTTTAAAATTATTTAGGTAGTATTGGTTTTCACATGTTTTCAGTAGAAAAATCGTTTAATAAAAAAAAAACTGAATAAAAAATCAAATAATAAACCACGAAATTTTGTTTTTTTTTTTTGGCTTTTTTCAATTTATCTCGGCACTGTTAGTTTGTAGACATTTAGAAGTTACTATCAACCTTAAAGAGGGCAAAATTTTGAATAACTTTTTCCTAAACGCGATAGCAAGCGCGCCACTGCGCTCAGAAAATGAGAAATGTTTTCTATAAATATATACGGTAGTGATAAAGTCCCGCACCAAGCTTATGATTTTTTATTTTGAAAAGACGCATTTTAGTGCAAAAATATTTTCTTGATCGGCATTTATTTCTCCGCTGTGACGTCATCATAATTTTTTTCTAAATGGTAACCTTATCTTTTTCAAAAATTTGGTTGTAAGTCGGTTTTGATTGCAGTGGATTCCTCGAGCATCCTCTGTACAGCTGTTTCGGTCCTATTTGGGGCCTCGTCAGCAGCACTATCATTCTACTCCAAACCAAACCTACCTGAGCTAGTTATTTGTAAATGCGATGTAATAGTAACGAAAACTTTAGATCGTGACGTCCTGCGATGGCTTTTTAACCTAATATTGCATTAGGATTGACAAATTGCAACTAGTTTGCTACTTAATAAGTCATTCCATACACGGCGGCCATGCGTACTGTCAAAGCATAACAAAGATTTAAAAATTTTGTTGCAAGTCAGTTTTGATTGGTATATGGAACACTTATTAAGTAGCAAATTGGCTGCAATTTGTCAATACTAATGCAATATTAGGTCAAAAAGCGATCTTAACTTTTTCATTCAGATTTTGATCGTCCTTGTTAGCAATATGTGATTCTTTCGAAAATAATAGGCAACACAATTCATTACAATTCAAAAATACAATTTTATTTTATTCTATTTTAATAATAATTAAAGCTGTCCCAAAGAAAGCATTCGTTTTTGTGACACGCTTAGATGTATCTGAGGAAATGCTATCACAATTCTTAAATCCCGACATTACAGAAGTTTTGTGCACTAAACTGTAAGCTAAATTTAAAGAACCTTATTCGTCATTCAAAATTACCACAAAATTTCAGAATTTAGACTTAATCACAGTTTACCGACCTCCCCTTGGTAACATCCAACAATTTTTTACTGGTCTGTCATTTTTTTTTTACAAAACAGATGCATTATGCGATAAAATAATTCTGTGTGGCGATTTTAACATCAATTACCATGCTATATGTAATAACCAACAATTGTTGATTGACATCTTCAAAAGTTTTGACCTGCACTACAAACTAAATGGCCCCACGATTCAATTCAAAACTTGGAGCGGTTTCGAGGATGGATTAGTCTATATGTTACTCCAATGATGTAAATCTCAGTTTGGAATTGTTTATGGATAACTTTACCTGATTTCTGAACATCTGTTGTCTTCATAAGAATGGAAAAATGTTACCAAAACATTCTAGCAACTGGATTATGGACGAAATAGTTCAACTCAAAGATGACGTAAGCAACTGTTATTGAAAATCTGAAAATCTTAAATAGTCGTGAATCCAAGAATACAGGAATAAAATTAAAGAAGCAAAACTTGAATTTTACAAAAATGAAATTGAATCAGCTTCTAACAAAAGTAAAAAAAAATGGAGTCTTGTAAGTAGCAATGTTAAATCTAACAATGTATGTGTGTATATTACACTTATAAAAAATAATAAAATGATATGTGATCCAAGCGAAATAGCTCAAGAATTTGGTAATCATTTCGCGACGGTTGCAGAAAAACCGTCAATCAACATTATGGTGACTTTGTATCTGAAAGGTGCACTACTGTAGTAAAGTAGCTCATAGCATGTCTTTTTATCCTGTCGATGAAGAGGAACTTCTAAATGTTATTAATCAACTACCCAACAAAAAAAAAAAAAAAACAACCCGTTGTGAAAAATCAGAAAAAAGCTGAAAGTTCTACTCTACATAGATTGTCCTTCTATCAAAATGAAATCTAAATGTAGCACTTCTCGTAGTGTGTATACCCATGTAACGAGTGTCTAAATAAAAATCTGGTCAAGTAGGTTGTGGTCGAAAATTTGTTCGTTGCATGCATGTCGTTTCTAAGTTCAACGGCTAACCTTTCAAGTGTAACGTCAAAGTGATTTTGCATTAAAAATAGTTTTTCTTTTCGCAAACTACTAAAAAATGCCCTTTTCAATTGAAGAAAAGACATTTATGATTGAAAGTTACTTTCGAAACGGTCGCAAAATTAACGGTGTCTGGTCCTATTCAATTCAAGACAGTTTGGAGGAATTGATATGTTCTGTGGAGGAATTCCTTGTCCAGTTCCCAGAAATTGTTTTTGACGAATTAAGCACTCCGCCCATTAGACCTGACCGTATAGGACCGTAACCAGACTGACACATTCAAAAAAACATTATCTCGATAGTACAGGGAGATCGAAATTGATTGTCCTAACCCCTGTACTGCCTTCCACGAGCTTAATATCGATATTTACATACAATTATTAAATTGGAACAACATAGGGAAATCTGAAGAAGTTACTAGATGTCCCAAGTTCATTGCCGTTCATTCGTGAAAAATGGTTTATTTAAATGTAATAGCAATCTGATTAAACAATAATTACGTTCTTTATTAATTAGGTTAGGTTTGAATGTAAGTTTTATGAATGTTTTATGTAGGCCGTTGCTTTTCCTTTTAACTTTCACGTGATAGATGTATTCATATCAAGCTCACAGCAAATAGTATAGGATCAGACAATCAATTTCGATCACCTTGTATGAGATAACGCTCGGCACGGTACAGTTCGATGTCTGATTGACACGTTATCGCAAATAAAACTATGGAGGGAATGTTTTTGCATGTGTCGGCCCGACTACGGTTCTGGCACGGTCTGTTTACAGTCAGGCCTAGTGGGCAGAGACCTTTAGAATGAAACCGTATTCGTTCACGATTGCCCCCAAATAGTATCGCAAATGTGGTCGTTAAGTTAACCTCGGGGGTAAACATTGCCCCCTGACGAATAAGATACATCTTTGGTCATCTGTAATTCGATTACACATTTAAATCAATGAAACAGAGTTACTTCATTTCCGATACGATAAAGCTTTAGTGCGTTCCATGTAAGCATCGTCGAAAGTACTCAACAAGCCTCCCGTGCAGACATTTTTTGGAATGAAGTATTTGGATTTAAATTAATAAAAATTATAAGTAGGCTGACAACAATTTCTATTATGTATGTAGAAATAATTTAATACGTCATAATTAATTTGGATGTTGTATTTTTGTTTTTTTTGAGAAACAGAAAATTGCAACTAATAAAGAGTGTTTGTAATCGGAATCACCAGAAGAAAAAAAATTCAATAATTGTCAGGAGCAACCCAAAGCCTTCCGTGCAGTCATTGTCGGAAGCACACACAAACCTTCTGTGCAGTCATTGTCAGAAGCATCCACCACCACACACACCTCTTTTGGAGATATGTCGAGAGATCACTCACACTCCATACATTCAGGGGCATCATCGAAGCTAGCTGTTGTAAAAAAGGAGAAGAAGAACACACCAGGTATTCGAATCGTCCTAAAGGGTTTCCACCCATTCCACGTATTAGAAAAGAGGAACACCACAGAAAACGTATGGGCTTAAAATAGTTTCCACGCACTCAACATCGTTGAAGAAAGCAGATCATTACTCCATTACCAGAGACATCGCCCTCTAAGAATAAGGATGATATCCGGCTAGGAAGATAGAGTGTCAAACACATTGTTTAATATATTGTTCGCCCGTTTATTCCAATTATTAATTTGTTGTATTTGTTAAAGTTCAAGTTGAGTTGAATAAAATTATATTCGAACACCCCCACAGATTATTTTTAAACAACATTTAGTTAATTTGCTGAAAGTTCAAAATCCCCAAGCAATATTTAACTATAAAATTAGTCATCTACATGTAATTCTGGGAAAGAATTACTTTAGTCACATAATATTTATTTACGTCTCGTCAATGCAATGTCACGTAAAGAAAATACACTTGACATACATATGTAGCATTCGTTATAAATAACAATTACTTATCCGTTTTTTTATTGCAGATATTCTTTAATAGTCGAAATTCAATAAAACTATATACTGAAATTTTGACTTACATGAATTATAAATTGTCTAGAAATTTTCTCATGTTTTGGGAAGACTTCTTTCGTCAGTATTTTTTATCTTCGATAAACGCATAAGCTTTACTAAAAATACTTATATTTTATTGCAAAAAACATAGATTATGTTTACGTCTGTGCTAAAAATATATCACATTACCTGTGCTATAAAAACTCCTCGGAGTTTCGTTCTTCCTACAAACGAACGCACCGATTCTATCCAAATCTCGAAAAAAATCCACGCAATATCCCAACGTTTGCACCTCCTCGTATTTATCGTAAATAATCAACAAATATGGATAAGACGTGGTATTAAAGACGGGATTGAAAATAAAATGAATCGAATCATTGCAGTTTGCATCATCAAACGATACGTGAAACGAAGATATGTTGTATTCTTGCGCGTAGTTCAAGAATGTTTCGTTGTTTGCTTCGGTGATGTTTTGGCAGGTGTTGTTCGTGATGCCTTCTCCGATGGGGCAACATTTCTTCACGCATTGTTCTGTTAGGCAAACGTAACCATCTGGGTGACTATCGCGGATCAAATAATGAGTGTACTTCTCAGACCCATCTTTAATGGTGCCTTTAATTTCGCTGTCATCAGCTATATCATAATCCAAAACATCTTCACTAATAACTGCTCTAGATAATAATGCACAGGCGATAAAAATTATAAAGCAACTCATGATTGCACTTCACTTGAACAATGTAATGAAAGCACTTGTGTGTTTATTCCAGTCAACGTTCGGTCCCACTTTGTAATGCATTTGTCTGTAGGTAACTTTGCGACACCATTTTTTCGAACTCTTTAAGTTTGAAGGCAGGCATAATTTACAATCGCACGTGAAGCGAATGACAATAATTACACACAAAAATAAATTAACCGATTTTAAGGTAAAGTGAAAAAATGGTTGCCTTGTATGGAATATGTAACAAATAATGTTGACAAAAGGGGGTTTGGCATACAAAAAAAAATTGACCAGATATTTCTGTTATTGCATTTCGAATCCAAATTAAAACGTAAAATGAAATAAATATTTTGTTGTGTCTACCGAAGCAGAATTTAAAACTGGAATTCAACGGGCATTTTCCTGCAGTTCGAAAGTGCTGGAAAATTTAAATAAATTTGTGTGTATTAATAGCAGGAAATTGCAGAGGTGTGCAATCATGGAACTACGAAAATTATTTTAAACCTCGGTGGGTACGTATGAGAACATTTCAGCACAGTGGCTTATATATTATCTAAATATTTTTTTGGTTTCACATAAATATTTTATGTCCCGTTCGAAAACCGGGGAAAAAATTGAAATTAAACTATCGACTTTTTCAAGCGATTAATTTTGCATCAATCTTGCTTTATACGAGGGTAGAGCTGAATTTATTGAGAATAAGAAAATCTAGTAAGCCGTGAAAAACAAAACATACAGTGTTATTTAGAGCAACACTTTATCTGTCATTTGAAATTTAGTTGTTGAAGTTACGTTCGTTAGAACTCAAGTTAGTAATTTTTTAAAGTGATATTACAAATAAAAAAATTGAATTAACCAGAGAGCAGGAATAATTGTTTGGACTTGATTTTTTGGCAATGTGGTAATAACGTATAGTATAGAAAAAAATAATAATGTGTTAATAATGTGTTTGGCGACCCTGTAGCTGAGTACACATCTAGGTATCGACAAAATGAGATGGTTGATGTCTACTTGAGGCATCTCATTCCAAGCAACTTGAATTTCGTGAATTAACTGTGCCAGAGTCTATGAAGGATGGTGCAAAGTGAACATATCCCACACATGTTCAATGGGATTTAAATCCGGTAAACGGGGTGGCCACGACAAAACATTAACGCCAGAGAAAGTTCCTAGTTCGACGAGCAATATGAGGACGTGCGTTGTTTTGTTGAAAAAGGATGTGTGGACGGCCATCTAGATAAGGCAGTAAAGTGGGCTGTAGGACGTCATCCACATAACGCGCAGCTGTCATACTGCCGCGAATAAACAAAAGAGGTGATCAGCTACTATAGGCAATAACCCCCCAAATAGTCCTGTGTACATGCCTCTCAACAGCAAACCCAACATCACGTCGCTCTCCACGGCGGCGTCTTACCCTTTTGTGGCCTAGATAGAATCACGATTCGTCATTATGCCATTCTGCCTCTCAACGCTATCGTCCTCTGCACTGGTCCAAACGTTGTCAACGGTGTTCCACCGTCAAAGGAAGCACTAATCTGAACGGTATGAAACAAGTCCAAAGGCTCGAATGCGGCAATATAGGGTTCGTATACTAACACGTATACCTTCTTCTCCAAGCCATTGGTCACCGATTTGGCGCATACTAGCAAAGCGGTCTCGCAGATCTTAATGCTCTGTAGTACGCCTCGGTTGAACAGTTGGCCTTCTTTTTGTTGCTCTACCTTCTTTAGTCCATTTGTTGATATGGCTGAACATCATCGTCGAGTTCCTCAACTACTTAGAAGTCATAGAAGTTACGAGAGGTGTGACATTGTTACAAGAAGGGTATTCTCAGCATTATGTGGCTCGCGAACTTGGGTTTGTACAAGCAATCATTTGGAAGTTATGGAAACGCTACAGGGAGACAAATGAGGTTATTAGACGCCCAGGAACAGGTCGCTGAAGAAAAACCACTGCTGTCTTTGATTACAAGCAGTTCGTAATCGTACATTCAATCCTTGGGATCTTCAACAGGGTCTGCTCTGTAGTGGTCGTAGAGTGAGTGACCAAACTCTCCGTATCAAATTAAAAGAGATCAATTTGAGATCTAGACGACCTGAAAAAGTGGCAAAGTTATCTAGACAGCATTGCCAAATGAGACCACAATTTGCTAGGCAGCACGGCAAATGGCAACTTCGACACTGGCATCGAGTAATGTTTACAGACGAATCGAAATTTATTCTTTCGGGGAATGATGGATGAATGAATATGAGTTTGGCGAAGAACCAGAGAACGCTGCTAACACTATAAAAAAAAAGGATTCCTTTAGAGGTGGCTCGTTAATTGTTTGGGGCGGTATTTTGATCAATGGTCGCACAAATCTGGTAGTTATTTGCAACGGGCCAAAGATAAATCGAAGATATCTTAAAACCTCATGTAATATGTAATACCCAGAGCACAAAATGATGGCCAACATTTCATATTAACGTAAGATAATGCGCGACCGTATACTCCCTGAATTGTTACTCGTTACATTCAGGAGCACAATGTTCGTACTTTGGATTGGCCACGATGCAGTCCTGATCTAAAGCCGATCGAGTATGTGCGGGATTATTTGGAAGGAGCATTAGATGCAGTCCAAATCCTCCTATAACGCTCCAAGAATTAGAACTCGCTCTAATTAGGGAATGGGAGAATATTCCACAACAAAACCACCCAAGGCTTATCCGCAGTATGCAGCGAAGTTATACTGAAGTTTTACAAGCCCCGAGGAGGCAATACTAAATACTAATAGCTTTTTGTTTTAATAAAAAAAATGTTCCTATATTTTTTCGTATTTTGCTTCTCTTTGTGTGTGCGCAATCGACAATAAGTTGCACGGGAGGATTGTGTGTGTGCTTCCGACAATAAGCTGCACAGAAGGCTTTGGATGTGTTTCCGACAATAAGCTGTAAGCTTTTTGTGTTTACTCTTGGGGTTGTCTATGGCGACCAAATTTGACAATGCGATCTTATTTGCGGGCCAATCACAATCGAATGCAGTTCCGCTTTAATTCGACAAGGGTCGGCCTAAATTTTGTTTATATGTGACGATCTTCATCGTTGCTTTGTTACATAAATGTCTACGCGACACTGACGTTTCTCGATGTCTGTCAATTTGACGTTTCTGTCTTTTTGACGTTTCTGATAACTCTCATTTTAACGTTTTATGGTCATGTGTCATTACAACGTGTTTCGCCGGTCGCTAGGCAGGATTCACAAAAAAAAAGCTTGAATAATAAACTTCTACATAAAGTTGATTGGATTTATTATTTGTTCTACAGAAAAGTAATTAAATCATGAAAAAAATTTCCCCCGTTCTATTATAACTATTTGACACCGTGGTGGGGAATTTGCGCGCCACTTCTGAATCACCTTGTATTTTTAAAAATGTTTTAATTAGGAGGCTATATATAGTTTTGATTAAACCGTTCATAGGAAATGAAAGGTAAAGTGTCGCAAAAAGAGAAATAAAAAAGTTTGTTTCTACCGTCGTAATTCGTAAATAGAAACGATTACAATTCGATGAGAAACAAGTTTTTCTTTTCATATTTTTCAATTTCTATTTTGTCTTCATACTTTTTTTTCATTTCAATGGTAATTGTTATAGAAATTTCATGTTTATGATTGAAGAGCAATCCCTAAACTATCATATTAATTATTAATGCACAAAAAAAAAGATTTTTTAAATGTTTTTATTACAATATCCAGGTGGTTTCAACAGCTTTCTGAATAAACAAATAAAGAATATGAAATATGTATTAATCGAGATAGGGATTTCCTGGAAACGGTAATTCACACTTTATATAATAATTGTTCTTTATTTATAACTAATGGAACTTGCTTTAAGTGACACGTTAAACATTTACACATTTCAAGAGTATCTCAGTAGAAGTATTATTTCAAGGTTGCTGTGCTATCTTTGTAAAAGTGTGAGTAACTGAGAGGTCAAATTATACATTGTTCAGGTAAACGCCAGGTTATTACCAGTTTTGAATTTGAATAGTATACAATATGTAATCAGGATAATCTCACGATTTAGAACGTGACTATGCAGATAAGAGTCACAATGAAATATATTTTTTTAAATATGTTAGAGCTATATTTTTATGAATGTAAGTGAAAATAAAATATTTAGCCAGTCAATGTAGTTAATGATTAATAAATAAATAATCGAAGTTATTCCTTTTCAAACAGGATCTGCTAATAAGGTATCGTCTTCAATACAAAAGTAGTTACTTGATGTTAATAAAAAAAATTACTTGATATTAATAAAAATAAATTTCTTGCTGGCTTTTTGATTAAGCCGTGTTAGATGATTAATTTCCTACTTTTCGTCTTCAATTCTTTCTATTTACTTAACTTATAGAAAGCATTTACTTTTTTTTCGGACAGCTGAAAATATTTATTAATTAAATTAATGATGAATAACTTCATTTATTTTTATTAAACAAATTGCAAATTGGTGGTAAATGAGCTGTAAACAATTCTTATATTTCAAAACATTTTCCTAAATTGGTCAAAAAAAAGTTAAGCATCGATTGCCAAGAGTAGTGTTATTGCATTTAATGCATTCACTTAATTAAGTTAACTGCACTGTTACCCTTGTTTACGTTGGTAGATGTTCTATTGATGTGAAATTGATAGATGTGTAAATGATACTTGCAAAGGTGCAGGCGTTTACGCTTCAATGGTTATTAATTATTGAAATAATATTCACTTTAATTTGATTGTATTTAAGTAAATATTTAAGACCTGTTATACTGTATATGTAAATAAATAAAACATCTTTTAAAAAAGAACACGCGGTTTTAAAATGTAGAAATTTGGGGTTTGGTAGCCTAAGATTTATAGACCTTTTCACAAAAGCAATTTGGTCACGAAAAATAAAACAATTTATTTTGTAAAGTATTTTTATATATTATTTAAGTATAATATAATTCTTTTGATAATTTATACAGGGTGATTTTTAATGATTGGTGATTGTTTGAATTTAGCGCCGTAATTTCTAGTATATTTCACGATTGAGTGATAGCTTTACATAATCTACATAGTCTATTTATACACGATTGAAAATGTTTAATTTTTCAATCCATACAACAAAAAGGGGGGTCAATATCATTCAAGTATTTTACAAAAACGTCACAATTTAAAAATATCTTTTTGTTGAGAGTGTTAGATTTTAATTAATTTGAGTATTAGAACATGTGGCTGCATAAACTCATGACAATTACGATAGAACACTTTTTTTTGATCGCACTGTACAGTAGCGGACTTTAAAATCCGTTCATTTGCGCTATGTAAACATTACTATTCTTGACGTTCAGTTCATATAAAAAATTTCACTGGTACTTCTGACGTGTAAAATAAATTTTACTGTTAATAATTCGTATTTATTTTTTGTTTACTCTGTATTTTGACAAAATACAACACTATCTGAAGAGCACATTTTTTGAGGGAAAAAACCATAAATAATAGAATTCTTTTTGACAGCTCCTTGAATCGCAGATAAAATAGTTCGAATAGTTGACACTAGATGACGGCAGGTTCATATTAAAAGTTTAAGGAACGTAAATCCTTTTCCCTTTTGACAAAATACGACATTACCTGAAGTAGTACACATTTTTTGAGGAAAAAAAAAACATAAATGACAAACTTCTTTTTCTTTTTAACATCTCTCTGAATCGCAGATAAAATAGTTCGAATAGTTGATACTAGATGACGGCAGGTTCATATTAAAAGTTTAAGGAACGTAACTAAATCCTTTTCCCTTTTGACAAAGTACGTCATTACCTGAAGTACACATTTTTTGAGGAAAAAAACCATAAATGACAACTTCTTTTTCTGTTTAACATCTCTCTGGATTTCAGAGAAAATAGTTTGAATAGATGATACTAGATGACTCTAGGTTCATATTAAAAGTTTAAGGAACATAGATCCATTCCCTTTTTGACAAAATACGACATTACCTGAAGTGCACATTTTTTTTTTGAGGAAAAAAACCATAAATGACAAATTTCTTTTTCTTTTTAACATCTCACTGAATCGCAGAGAAAATAGTTCGAATAGTTTATACTAGATGTTGACAGGTTCATTTTAAAAATCTGTGGAACTTAGATCCCTTTCCCTTATCAGTTTCTCTTTATTAATGAATTGAGAAATTAAAAATGTGTACTTTTTAACATAACAGAAAACGCAACGATGAGTTTTTTTTATATTAAATTTGCAGCTCCTGATTTACCTAAACGTCAATAGAAGGCGTCGAATACTTATCATAAAACAAAGAAAAAAGGAATCGTAACTTAGATAAAGTATGCCCACTGTACTTGCTTAAAGAAAAAAACTGGAACTATAGTGAATTTGGTTCTGACTTTGCTAGCTAATGGTTGGAGTTGCTGCGAAATTTCTGTTTATTAAGTATGACATTAAATTTTTTTTTTGACAGAAACATAACCTCAATAAAACAAATTTGTCTGCGTATGTACGAGATGTCGTATTTTTGCCCTAATTTTATTGTCCGCTTCTGTACATAAAAAATCTTGGAGCTGTCCATTATTAATTAAGCTAATGACAAACGTGTTTTCTAAAACATACACCCGGTGATGCAATTTCTTTCATTGTGGCGTGTTGCGTCAGTAATTTAGAAAACCACAGAATATTCATTACAAAACAAAATGGCATAAATACTCTTGAATTTATCACGAACGGTAATCAAATTCTTCTGTTAATTAACTTCTATACAGTTGATTTGCAGCAATTTCCAATAAAATGTGCAAATCTGATGTGTAATTTCCACCGCACAGTTTGTAAAGTCTGTACAAAAAAAACAATAATTTATGTTGAATGTGGAAACCACCTACGGATTTTATTAAAAAAAAGTTATTTACACATTCACCTTTGATGTGACACGATTCAAATGAACAGAAATAGTTTCGGTTTGCACTGCTACGTGTACTTTATGATAGATTTTTAATATCCATTAGGATGATATAATTAAGATGTTTTTTTATTTGAAAGCTCAGTATATTTGAAATATTTGAGCTAACGAAATTATTTGTTCTTGAGCCAATAAATCTTTAGATACGAAGAATAAGCAATTAAAGATTTCACGTAAACAAATCTATATAATTTAAAATTCACGTAGCGGAAGCATTTTCCTTCAAGTTTTGGAAATAAAAGTTCTATTGTTTTTATAGTGCGTAGAAATGTAGTTAGTTTATTTAAACTATTTTTGTTATTATTTGTTTATATGTGGCTTCATTCTTCACGTCAACACGTGATCTCATCCCGGTTGATAAAATTAGAAAACTGCGACACTCCTTAGAAATGTGTAACCAAATGTTTTTCCAACGAAATATTTTTCGAGGTTGTTAACTAGCCAAATATATATGCACATTATTTCATAGGATAGTTAACTAAATAATAAATGAGATGAAAATAAAGATAAACAAAGTTTAAAAAGAAAAAAAAATAAATTGGAAAAATAATGAGAAACTAATGAAAATGGAAACTAAGGAGGAGTGCAAAACAATGAACTTATCTAATTTTTGGTAATAAAAATAGTTTTAAATAACACTCCAGTGTCTGGTGCAACGGCTTTCAAAGGAACGATTACTAATAATGTTTGATATTGCTTTCATTATCGAACCAGTTCCTAGTGTTAACAGCAATATTTACCTGTTATGTCTTCATGTATACAAGCAAGATGAGTAATTCATACATGAGTGCACATTATGAATAACTTGTTTCTTATTACAGTTTAATCTCTTTGTTGACGAATTAAAAAATAAAACTAGCCAACAAAAAAAGTAAAGAATTGACTCTTTATATAAAATCTGGAACTTAACTCTTCTCAATTATGAAACTGACGTGTTGATTGGGAAAGTGTTAAGTCACACCAAAATACCTGGTAAGTAATCTTGAAGTGGGATTTTTACGTTTAGATTGAGTAATAAAATAGATTAACATTCTTAGTAAACAATAAATTTTGTAATTGGTTTTTCTGTTTCTCTGCAAATACATAGCTACAGAAATTATAGTGTAAAAGATAAATGAGTTAAATAATTTTAACAAACTTAACCGGTGCGATAATAACTTTTGAATCAAGTGGATTAGAAAAGCTTTAAAGAG
Organism: Serrognathus titanus; assembly: GCA_039766575.1. Taxonomy (NCBI): domain Eukaryota; kingdom Metazoa; phylum Arthropoda; class Insecta; order Coleoptera; family Lucanidae; genus Serrognathus; species Serrognathus titanus. Next base: position 8,712,396 of record CM077911.1, read on the forward strand.
ACCAGCCTTTTATGGTCCTTACAGAAAACAACATCGAATAGTTAACTCAGACTTTTTAAATTTTTAATTCCAGCGTTGCAACTTTTTGAATTTTCAAATAGTACAAGGTCATGAAAATCAATTTAAAAATAGAATACAGTAGAATGAATAAATCATTTAAAGATAAACTTTTCATGCTGGATAAATTCAAAAGCATTTATATCCGTTTTACGCCTGTTCTCTTTTAAGAAAAAAGACAGAGTACAACGTATTTTTCAGATTTTACTAGCAAGACGCAACTTTGAGGAAAAAAGTGTTTATAATTATATGTAGGTTAAATATATTCCAGATATTTCGCATAACGTAGCACAGTTTATTATTCTCTCATATCTTGTTTTGATTAACGCTTCCTTTAATCATGTACGGCTATGTGAAAGAATTAGTTTTGCTCGAAATGACCTCATCCGCTTCAATAGACGTCAATAGAACAATGTTTGGGTAAATATACAATGCGAACGCTATATTTTAAGTTTTACTTGAAATATGACATCAGGAATGTTCATGACTGCAGCGCATGAACATCTCACGGATTGTTAAATCTAAATATTTACAGAGCACAATGGTTAGAAAAATCATAAATCATAAGCGAGAAGATGAATATGAATATGTTATTAAGCCATGAATTTATGGGACGTTTATAAATTGTAATATACGTTTATGCAGCTGCAGTTATGTTTATTTGAAGAAAAAAAAAGTGATGTATTACATCATTGAATACAAGTAACCCATAACTAAAATTATGATAATTTATTAATTTTTTTATTCGACTTAACAAGAAAATACGAGGGTCGATCAATAAGTACCCGTGTTTGAAGTCAGGTGGCGTTGCTGAGGAAAGTTGGCATTACCGTCGTATACTGTCATCTGTCAAACGACACCAAACTAAATTTCAGACTGATTCATAGGTTAGTTTTTGGCAGCCAGTTGTATCACACGTGTTTCGTGTTTCTTGGTAAAATGGAAAAAGAGCAATATCGATCCGTAATTCGCTTTTTATTTTTGGATGGAAAAACATGCGAAGAAATAAAAGCGACGTTGGATGCTGTCTATGGGGACGCTTCACCATCTATGATAACCGTCAGATATTGGTTCAACGAATTTAAACGTGGTCGTACATCAGTTTTTGATGAAGAGCGACCAGGCCGCCCGGCAGACATGGGTACCGAGGAAATCGTTGAAAAAGTCCACGACATGATTCTCGCTGATCGCCGAACTAAAGTGCGCGAAGTAGCAGAGGCCGTAGGTGTTTCGTATGGAACGGCAATCAATATTTTACACGATAAACTAAGTACGAAAAAGGTGTCGGCCCGATGGGTGCCGCGATTGCTCACGGTGGACAACAAGCGGATACGGCTGTCAACGTCAAGCAGTGTTTGAACCTCTTGAAGCGAAATTCCCAGGAGTTTTTGCGTCGAGTCGTCACCGTTGATGAAACCTGGATACATATTTATACGTCAGAAACCAAGCAACAGTCAAAACAATGGATTTTTCCTGGTGAATCTGCTCCGAAGAAGGCAAAGACGGTTCCATCGGCCGGAAAGGTCATGACCACGATATTTTGGGATTCGAAGGGAATAATCCTCATGGACTTTTTGCAAAAAGGAAGAACGATCACGGGGCAGTACTACAGTGAATTATTGGACCGATTCGATAAGAAATTGAAGGAGACACGGCCCCATTTGACCAAGAAAAAAGTGCTGCTTCACCACGATAATGCTCATTCATCCGGAGTTGTCGCGGCCAAATTGCATGAACTGCGCTATGAATTGCTGCCGCACCCACCGTACTCGCCCGACTTGGCTCCCTGCCACTTCTTTCTGTTCCCCAACATGAAAACATGGCTCGGGGGAAAAAATTAGCTCAAACAAGGAGGTTATCGCCGAGACAGAAGCGTATTTTGCAGAGTGTGACAAATCGTATTTTTTGGAGGGGTTAAAGAAATGGCAGAAACGTTGGGAAACGTGTGTCGGCCTAAAAGGAGATTACGTTGAAAAATAAGAAATAAAAATTGTGAAAAACTTGCGTCTACATTTCTAACACGGGTGCTTATTGATCGACCCTCGTATATGTAAATTTCCAAACGTTAAAAGCCTTAAGAAATTCAATCAAATAAATTTCTGATTAGGGTTAGTTTTGCATAGAAGTAAGTACTAATGTCTGTGATTACTGCTAAAAGCGTGGATTTGGCTTGGAATTTATTTTTAGGTTGGCTTTGCACATCAAAGTCATGCTCAAAAATTTCATAAATTGACGTTTATTAAACACAATTCAAATAGTGTGCCATGAAACAATTAACAATAGCAAGGCATCCTCTGCTAGGAAACGAAGTCAACGAAAAGGCCTAATTGTTGACACCTTTTTAAGTCATTTAATTACTAAAGCGTGCTTTTTGTTTCGAAAATTATTGAATTTGTTTGCATTAAGTTAATTAAATAAGTCTAGACGCCAGAAGAAGTATCCCAAATGATTATCCTTCTTCGTGAAGGATATTCACAGAGAAAAGTTGCTGGAATTCTAAATACCAATAAATCTGTGGTACACAGGGCCGCAGCATGATTCAGAAACACTGGTAGTTTCAAAAGAAGACGTGGACAAGGTGCTAAAAGAAAAACAACACGCAGAGAAGATCGCTTTATCGAACTTCAGAGTTTAAGAAAGCAGTTTGTAACATCTCGTGAATTAAAAAAATGTTCTTCCATTAGCTACTGGAAAAGAAATTTCTACTAAAACAGTAAGAAGAAGACTAAAAGAAGTCAATTTGTCTGCTAGAAAACCAGCAACCGGACCAACTCTCACAGCTACGCATAAAAGAAATCGCTTAAACTCTTGTCAAAATCATCAAGGTTGGTACGAGGGGCAGTGGAACTCCGTTTTGTTTTCGGGCGAGTCCAGATTCCTTCTAAGCAGGAATGATCGCCGTGCTCTTGTCATACGAAGACCAGGCGAGCGATTTGGACCATGTACCATTCGAGAATTTGACAAATTTGGTGGGGGGTATGTAATGGTTTGGGGTGACATACAATTTAATGGTCGAACAGAATTGGTTTTGATACGAAATGGGTCACTAACAGCAAGAAGATATAAAGACGAGATTATCGTACCCCATGTTTAACCGTTTGCCGAAAATTTCGGCAATGGATTCATTTTTATGCAAGACAATACCAAACCTCATCCAGCTAACATTGTCACAGCTATGTTGAGAGATGCAAATATCCAAAGTTTGGAGTGGCCTGCCAAAAGCCCTGATTTCAATCCTATTGAGCATCTCTGGGATCAATTGGGCAACAAAATTAAAAACACACCGAGACCACCAGTAACACTTGATGAGCTTTCTAACAAAGAATGGGAACAGATACCTCAAGAAAGTATACGAAACTTAATCTCAAGCATGCCAAGAAGATTAGCAGCGTATATTGCTTCAAGAGGAAGGCATACACGCTATTAATAATTTTAGTTTTGTTAACTTGTTACAAATTAGGATTTAAGTTCACGAGAAGACCAATGGTATTTTAAAGATTTAAAATATTTTAAAGTTTGTTAAATTTAAAAGCCCTTAAATCAACTAAACTGTAAGGAAACGCTTAGATTTATATATTTATTCGTTTCATTAAATTTCGTTATCTGGTTTTAAATTTATTTTGAATTTTAGTGGTGGTCCCTTAATTTTGTCCAGAAGTGTATTAATAAAATAGCTAACATTAATTTCATTAAAATGATTAAAAGAAGTAATGAAGTTCTCGTTTGTTGTATCATAAATTTCTAGTTAACTTAAGAGTTCAAAAAATATTAGCCCGTTACTCTTATCTTATGATTAAAGTCATAATTAAAAAAAAAAAAGAAAAGAAGAGAGTGATGTGATCAGTGTCATGGGAATTAAACACGTTATTAAATTTAACATAGGATGAGAATACGGGCTGTAATAACGAGTGATTTTTTACATTTTTTTATCAACTCTTGCCTTGAAATTTGGATGACGCGTATTAGTATAAGTGAAAAGACTCATTGGACTGCTTTTGCTGTTTTACAGTAAAGCTAAGACATGCCGTCCAAATTCCATGGTGAGGGTTGATAAACATTTTTAAAAATCACTCGGTATAAATACGAACGCTTTGCAGAAAACAAGACAAAAGAATAAAATATATATTTGAAAGAATTATAAATAATTTAAAAATATTAGAAGAAACAATAAAAAAATTATAGCTATAGAAACCCACAAAAGTATTTTGTTTTTCCTTGGAATTTACAAAAAAAATTCTTTTATGATGTATTTAATAGGGAAGACATCGGGTATCCGGGTACCTGAATACTACTTGTATATTTGTTACCCGGGTATCATTTTTTTTACCTGGCAAACCGTTATTACTACCCGTGGGATTGTTTCCCAGCTATCAATTTTTATCCGGGTACCCGTTATTACTACCCGTGCGATTGGTACCCGGGTATCATTTTTCTATCCAGGTACCCGTTATTACCCCGTTACATCGGATACCCGAGTACTACCCGTACGATTATTACCCGGATATTATTTCTTTATCCGGGTACCCGTCTAATTTGTTAGCGTAGAATCTAACGCCTATCTATTATTACACGTTAAAAGCTTGATTATTTTTAACATTCGGACACTCATGTAAACGAATACAACTTAAACACGTTGAAATATCTAAACTTACTTACAAGTTACACGGATACCCTTTAGTTTTATACGACTACCCGAATTTATACGGATACCCGAGCTCATATGATTATCCAAGCACGATACGGGTGTACCCGGGTAGTTTGTTAGGATATCCGGATAGATACGGCTCTAGTATTTTATACTTTCGAAAGAGCAGAGTAAATATAGAAGTACAAAAAAGCAGAGGAAAAAATGTTAGTGAGTAACGTTATTCTTCTATACAGGGTATTACTGAGTTTGAGTCATTTGTTGAAACACTCAAGAAAATTGTAAACATTTATAACATAACGATTACTTTATAGCAGTCGTTACAAAAGAAAATTTGCGCTTACTTGTATTCAAAAGCATTTACTTTGTATTTTATTTAGGGGGTGGTTATTTTTTAATTAGTACTTGTCTCTATCAATTAAGTATTTGCCTTTAAACTTTGATTAAAGTAGTGATGGGATAATTCGAATTAAAAATAACCTGTCATCCGATTATTCAAATAATCTGTACAATTCGATTATCAAGTTTCGTAATTCGAATTAAAATAATCATTAATCCGAGAAATCGAGTAGAAATTAGGTTCGGGTTTCGGTTTTAAAAAGAATTCAGAATTAAAAGGCGCTTTCCTGTTAGCTCTGAATTTTACGCACTAAATACAGTTGAGTTTTAAACGCATGTTCTTCGAGTACAAACTTACGGGAAAATGATAATGAATTAAAAAAAATTGTTTAATTAAGCATTTGATTAAAACATTAATTATTTTTCAACAATACGAGAAAGCAGCAGTAGGGTAACTGACTGTACGCAGTGTTGCCAGTCAATATTTTATTTGGTTCCTAGATTTTGTACTAAATATAGATATCCCTAGATGCCCTCCCTCCATTTAAATGCCTTTTGGAGTGCACTTTTATTCAGCACATATTTATACATTTATTTACAACTTTTAGAACAACTCAATTTGTTCTAATGTTCAGCATAATTGGAGTAATCGATGATTAGTTTGACATACATCAAACGCACGCAGTTTGCGTGGAAAAATGTTAGAGGGTGTATTTTTCCCGTACCATTGGTAAACCATGTAACTTTTAATATTTTACGAGTTTTACCTAATAACGATGAAACAAAGAGAAACATTAGAAAAATAGTGACATATCTCTTTAAAGCTGTACTACTCTGTCTTGGGTTAGTATATATTTTGTTCTTGTCACGTGTTCTTCAAGAGGAATTTATACGAAATTATTCGGAAATTAGTTTAAAAAATATGTTATTTACTATATTTTTTCAGAATGTTTGAATTTTTCCCTAGATTTGCAGAAAATTTCAAAAAAATTCCTTTTTCATTTAGCACATCAGAAATCCCTAAAATCGGGACAAATCCCTAGATCTGGTAATCCTGAGTGAATCAGTCTTCCCAAAGGTCCTCCCTAACTCTGACCAACCCGGACCAACCTATTCGTTCGTTCGGAGTCGAGTGGAGACTTTCGATCAGTGTTGCCAACTATGGATAGTCCTTTTTCCCTAACATTTGGACAAAAATTCCTATTCATGCTTGTTTTTCCCTCAAATTACAATTTTAAGCTATTTATATACAATTTTATCATGATTTGTGTTAAAATTTAAGTAATTTTGTGTTAAAAAATGTCCTTTTTCTTAGAAATTGCAATTTTAAGGCATAGAAATTCCCACGATTGGCAGCACTGCTTTCTACTGTGGAGACGGGAGGCGCATGTGATTTGCACAGCTTGACTTGTCATTGTATCGAATTAAAAATAATTCGAATTATGATTCGATTATTTGAATAATCGAATTGAAAGAATTCGAGTATTAAGTGCACATTATATACAAATAAATAAATTTATGTCAATTAACGCTTGCTGTTTTGTCCTTGAACAGTTTTAAGAGATTATTTTTACCGCGTAAATTATTTTTAGTGACTCAGATTATGTCGTTAGCAAAATGCACATCTATACGTTCAAAAAACAAATGTGTTTTTATTAGAATCTCGTATACGCTCCAAAAGAGAGTTCTTTTGTCTTTTGTTTAGCTAGGCCTTGGAGACTGGAGCGTATTCATGAACGGAAACCTTATGTTATTAACAAATGACTGAAATTTGGTGACACCCTGAATATTTAAAATTTAAAAAAAAATTAAATTTAATAACAGAAAAACAAACAATTATGACATCTGTATAAATAAAATATACTAAATAAAATGTAGCAGTAGTACTACAGCAATGTATAGTAATAGTAAACATCATCGCTTTGGTTTATTTGAAAAAAACTCAATCAAATATTTCTATTGCAAACATAAAAACGCTCAAGTTAGTTGATATGCTGCCAATATAAATAACTATAACACTAATCATTTAATGGACCCCATTTCAGCTTGTTCTAATAAACAAATATTAGGTAATTTTATTGCAGTAATAATACAGTCACAGTTATATTAAATCATCAATGGGTAGAAAAATTACAAGCGGTTTTAATTTTTTTGCTTAAATTAGCTCTAATGTAACCACATCCATTTTTATACTGAATGTACCGTTTTTATTATTATTAACTTGCTTCATGCAATAAATAAAATATTTTTAAAAATAATTACATACCGACCGTCTCACTGAAAATTGAAAAACAATCATATTATAAAATAAAAGATATAAAACGAAAACGTTCGCTTGATAACGTCTACTTCTCTGTAAGCATATTTTAGATACAAGGTTTAAATAAAAATCAATGTATTGAAGACAAGAATGTTTTCAAGTTGAAATGAAACACAAGGGATGTAAATTTGCTAATAATAACAGAAAATTTGATTCTTTAACATACCTGTGCTATACTTGCCGGGTGTTGCTGGATTTTGGGTGCAAGCTAAAGCACTAATTAAATTATTTGAGTGAATATAATCAATGCAGTATTCTGTTTGTGTATAAGTGTTGGTGGATGTCATCATATGTCCCTCGTTATTAATATCAAATTTATCTTTTGTTCCGTAAAACTCAGGACTGAGTAAAAACCTCTCCCGGGGGGGCACACAGTTTAAATAGCTGTGTATTACATAAAACGAAGGGTTGATTTCTTTGACGCCGTTTTCGAAATTCGTATCGAACGCCTGACAAGTTCTGTTTACCACCGCCTCGTTTCTATCACAGCATTTCCTCACGCATGTTTTTATGTTGCATATGCATCCTCTGATTTCCTCTCCCTGTATATCATAGTTAGTATATTCGTAAATTACACCGTCCTTTATGATTTTGTCACCTTGGCGTTCACCGTCAGTTATGTTAACACTCAGTTCTATTACACAAGGTGACATGCTGCTACTCCGAACGACGACGTCGAAAACATGCATGAAATAAAGAATAAACGCAACGCGATTCATTCTAAGTATACTAATCATAATCATACATTGATAACGCTTGAGTGAGATTATATCGTATTATTCGCTTTTAAATATACTAAACGTTGATTCAGCAACCATCTGATGTTCCAAGTCTTATCCCCACTTCCAGACTTGTGGGAGTTTTAAGAAAATTGCGCACAGATCACTAGATTCCTTCCGCACTGTTTTAGGTGGGAATGGGAAAGAATTATTACGCGCGCCAGCTGAACCAACCGGAAAAACTCGCTAAAGTTGAGGTTTCCTAAGACATTCGGACGTTCGCTCTAAGCAAAAACGAAATATTAAATGAGAAAGATTGCTTGTTTTTCTTTGTTTTTGGTAGAGCGGAAGGTTGCGGTCGGTTTTCGTCGACCGACTTCCTAGGAGACCTTAGCCTTAACCAGTTGATTAATCTAGCCATCCTTACGCAAGGACAAACTCCAGGGTTATTTAAAAATTGACATTTTCATAAATCTACCTATACCCAACATTATACGAGGGTAAAGCTGAATTTATTGAGAATAAGAAAATCTAGTAGGCCGCGAAAAACAAAACAGCAACTCTTTATCTGTCATTTGAAGTTTAGGTGTTGAAGTTACGTTCGTTAGAACCCAAGTTACTAATTTTTTAACGTGAAATGACGAGTAAGAAAATGGAATTAACCAGAGAGCATTTTCGAATCATGATTCATTATGATTTTAAAATAGGTTTAAGCGCTTATGAGTGCAAAAAGAGTTTAGATTCGGCTTTTAGTGAACAAGCACCTTCCTTGGGCACAATTTACCGATGGTGTAAGGAATTTGAACGCGAAAGGAATTCTGTTCAGCATCAAAAAGGAGCAGGGCTTCCTCCTCCGGCTGTTACCGACAAAAACATTGCTGCTCTTAAAAAATTAATTGAAGAGGACAATAAAGCCACTTATGCGGTAATAGAGCATCAACTCAAGATTGGATCCTCAGCTGTTAGAACAATCGTACACGTTCACCTGAATTTAAATAAAGTGGATTGTCGTTCTGTGCCGCGTCACCTTTCTGACTTCCAAAAAGCAGAGCGTGTAAGAATTTGCCATGAAACTTTAAAATTTCTTAAATAATGGTGGACACCAATTTTTTTCCGCAATAGTGACAGGTGACGAAACTTACATTCACTTTTTCGACGAACCTACCCGCCAAGAGAGTCGTGTATGGATTCACGAAGATGAGGAAACTCCAACAATGACTAAGAAGCAGCGAGCTATGAAAAAAGTTATGTATGCGGTATTCTTTAGAAGTATGGGCCTAGTATAGGCAATTAAGCTGGATGGACAAAAGACAGTTACAACTAAATGGTATACTTAAAAATGTTTGCCTGAAGTGCTCAGTAGATTTCCAGACAAAGAATTATGCTGCACCGTAATAATGCATCGTCTCATACGGTAGCTTTAATTCTCTTTTGGCTGAAAAAAATATAAAAGTAATAGAACATCCGCCGTATTCACCTGATTTAGCAATGTGCGACTTTTGGCTATTTTTTGGGCTTAAAAGGAATTTGCGGGGTAGACGGTTTTCGTCAGAAGAAGAGATTGATGCCGCAATTCACGCTTATTTAGAAGGTATTCTGAAAGTTGATTGGTTGGGAGCTTTTGAACAGTGGAAAGAAAGAATGGCAAATATATCATTGCTGAAAGGAATTACTTCGAGCATATTTAAAATAAAATCCTAGAAAATATTAACCGTGTTTTTTATTCTCAATAAATTCAGCTTGACCCTCGTATCTGTTAGATTTTTGAATTGGTTAATCAATAAGCTTGAAGCTTTTTGTTGAAGGAATCTAGAATATGCTGCAGTTGTTCAGTTTTTTTTTGTTTTCGAAAGGAATCAGAACATTTTCTAAAATTATGTTGGCACAGTATTTGTCAAATTTATAACAAATTACAACTACTGAAAATGTTTCAATTTTGTGACAAACACAACTGAACATATCTTTTTAATAAAAAAACTTTTTTCGACTATCACATTTGAAAGTACAATTTTAACATATCCATTCAAGGTGAGAAAGCGGCACTTTACCTGCTTAGCTGGGTAAAATATTTACCTGACTGTGACGAAGCCTACTTAGGCCCGATGTTTCCATCACAGCTTAAACCCAAACTCAAGTTTAAACTGCAGTTTATGTTTGTTTTGAGTTTTTCAATGTCTGGTTAACACATAAACTAAAGATTAAGTTTAAACGGTAGGACATCCACAGTTTAAGCGGTAGTTGCAAATAAACTGGCCTAAAGAAACGTACAGAATTACAGATTTTTAAATTAAATTGTATAAACAGAGTATGGCAGATATTATAGACTTACTTAGAGATGACAAAGGCTACTTAAACCTTCTATACCGAGAATGTAAAATTAGGAACTCGTTTGTTCTGTGCGGATGAATCTTAGGAAAAGCAGAATTACTTAATTTTATAATCATTATTCAAGTAATATAAACATAAAACTGACTTTACCTGCATCAAGTAACGAGAACTTTATAAATAAAGTTTCATGGCATCAAGTCACCTCGCACTTTATAAAACATGTATACAAAAATCTTCCGCTTCCGTAGATGCTACATATACAACCCTTACGACATTTTACTATAGAAATGTTTCTATTTCGACTCTATTAATTATCCGTATTCGTTATATTGATAATATTTACGGATTTTATATAATATGTACCTACACGAAAATTAAGATAATTTCTTGAAAAGTAGAGTTTATTTTATTATAAGAATCCCACAACATTGGCAATCATTGGTGAATCCCACAATCGTGATTGTATTGCTGCCAACCCTAAAAAAAGTTGACTTTGTACGGTTTAGTTAAACTGAACTAAAACACAAATTTAAACTGCAGATTAAACTTCAGTTTTTCGTTTAACTAAACTGTAATTTAAACTAAAATTGAAAAACTGGGCCTTAGAGCTATTCCGAAGTGACATAACCAGTTCTCATTAATATTATTATTTATCTACAAATGATGAATTAATTGTTTTGTATTTCATTATTTTTCAATAATGCAGCTGAAATCTCTAAATTTTTCATCAATCAGTTATTTTTTTAATTAATTTTACCAAATTTGTAAAAAGCGTTGCCGGCATTATCGTCGAATTCAATTAAATGTTAAATAATTTGTTATAAATCTGCAAATTTTGAACATTTCAAGATTGACTTTGCTAAGTGATAGCGAGAAAATGTATGCACCACGGTAGTAAGGTGCCTTTGTCGAACTCCCATTCTTGCTCGTCGCGGCTTCGCCTTGGCTCGCAATTAGCAAACTTGTTCGACAAAATGTCACTTTGCTACCTTGGAACACAAATAACTTATTGAAGTTGGCATTTTGCAATAAACTCACTTTCCACGATTTTGCTCAAAAATAAACCACATTGGAGCTTTAGCTTGAATTAGCACAATGTTGTCACATTGTAGCATTTTTTGTTTTTTTTAATTCATCGTGCAGCCATGTTTTATAATACTGTGATGGAATAGCGAGGTGAAGTAACGCCATCGCCTAGTCCACATCACGGGTACTTTCGGAAGCTCCGGGCTCTTTCCAGATACGTTCCAGAAGACGGAACGACAGTAACGAATTACCGCGAACGACGCTAACGTATAAATAAAGTGCGTGCGCCATATAAATTAGTTATATGTAGTGTTAAATGTCAGTAGAGAAGTGTTGTATCGAAAACAGAAGATTTTTATTTTATACTTTTATTAGAAACGTTACAACACGTTTTATGTTGTATTCTTATGAACTTGAACTCCTAAGAAAAAAACATTTTCTGGTGAAATACCGCTCTTACTCTGAAGATTTTATTAAACGATTTTCTAATAGAGTATGTTTCGTTTTTAGATGAAATAGTTTGCACGTACTTGTCTTAAATCCATTAACTGTATACGAGCCTTTTATCCAGAATATACAGGCGAAGAAAGCAAAGTGACCTTTTGCATTTTGCCTCTTTATAATACGGCCATTTTTGTCCTGTCCGTCTTTTCCAAGTATTAATGAAACAATCTGTATGTGTCCTTTTCTTAAAATTTTCTAACATTAATTATTCTTTGTTGAACGGAAGACCAACGCTTTCTGAATTTGATATCGATTTTATTTTTTTTATTATGAGTAATGTTTATTGTTTTCAGCGTAAGAAATAAAATTTAAAAATTATTCCCATTCTTTTTCTGCAAAATATGTAATATGCATTTCTAAGATAATTAATTAATAAATTTGTGTGAAGTCGATTTTAATTAGAATGAATTATTCGAGCATCCCCAGGACAGCTTTTTCGATCTTATTTAGGGCCTCTGCAGCAGTGGAGTTTTACAATGGCTCTTCTGGTGAAGAGACTCCAAATAGAGTCGAAACAGTTGTCCAGAGGATTGGCCACCGCAATCAAAATCGACTTGCAACAATTTCTAAATCGTCACATTTGCTGTAAAATTAGGCCGCGTTGTGTTTGATGACTTGTTAGGTAGCAAACTGATTGTTATTTGTTATTTTCAGACAATTATAGGTCGAAAATCGGCCGCAAGATGTCTCGACCTAAACTATTAATATTAATGAATGAATGATTAATTAAAAATCTCACAGTGAAGCTGAGTGATTTTTGAAAAGAATCATTAATTACTCAAGAATGGTGGAAATGTTTTAAATTAAAATCCCCTTGGAACTAATAGAAATATTGATAAAATTCCATTTCATCCATACATAAAAAATCGTAATTTATTTAAACTATAAATGATAAGAACTAATGTTAAATACAAACACAAGAAAAATAGTAACTATGTAACAAGTATATAAACATAATTATATTAAGCAGTGTACTTCTATTTTTTAAGGAAAAGAGAAGAGAAACGGAGAGTAGAATGATTATTTCTTTAGTTTACTTTTAACGCATCAATTTTTATTAATGCTAACGAGAGAAAAGAAAAATATAAAGAAAAAATTAAGAGCCATAATCGTGGAAGAATTCCTTAACACGTTCAGTGTTAAGGAATTCTATCGTGCAAGGGCTCCCTTTGATAGCTTTGTAAATAACTTCCTCCTTGGATTTTGAATTCTGATTAAACAGGAACTTCTTCATGATTGCACCAACAGAATAATTCTCATCAAAATGTAATCCTCGACTACTTTCTTATAAATTTGGAAATTCCTCCTTGAATTTTAAAGTCTTCCCTTTGTCTCCTCGTCGTGTGCAAAATGTTTTTTTTAATGCTAAACGAGAAAGGACAATTTGTAGAAGATAGCCAAAATAAGTTTGAGATGATTACTTCACGAACGTGAAAGAGTACGGTTTGGATAGATCCAAGAATGGGGGATGAAAGACAAGTAGAGATAGTTAAGTAAGATAAGAGTTGAAGAAAGTTGGGAGAAACTCAACAGATCGACTAAATAGCTTGGTATTTCACAAAAGAAATCTTGAGGAGAGAAAGAAGAAGTAGAAGGGTGCCTCGTAACAAAAAATATTCTGCTTTCTTTTGGGGGAGAGAAGGGCCAGAAGAACTAAAAACAGTTTGATGCAGAAACTAGGAAGGAATTAGATCAAATCCAAAAGGATAGAGAAAGCACTCGAATAAAGGGTTTAGGGCCTCACCTTGATATCTTGGAAACGGAAGAAGAGTTTGATTCCTCAAAAGATAATATTGGAAATCTATCCTCATTGCAACATTTTAAAGTCCTTGCCTTAACAAGTCATGGGGATGTATGTGTCGGTGTCGTCAGCAACAAGTTGGGTCAAACACGTCAAAAACTCAGCTAGTGATGTAAAACGACGTCAGTTGGCCGCTGTGTATCCACGTCGTCATCAACAGCAAGCGTCACGAACTCAGCCAGTGACGTAGAGCGATACTAATTTGCCACAACAATGACGTCACGAACCTCGGCCAATGAGGAGAGACGACGCCGACCTAGGATGCGATGTCGTTTATAGGTTCTCCAACGAGGAGAAGAGACGCTATCCACTATGGGCTGCATTACGTCACTTACCCGATAAGGAATATCCCATGACGATCGGCGTCCCGAGGGGAGATGGCGTGGTAAGCATATAAAAGAAGAAGACCGGAGCGTCAGAAATCAATTGGTTCCTGACTTCGAACTCCTCCACGCTGTCAGTCACACTCACACTTATGCGGGCAAGCTTACGAAAGCACCCATATGCATAAATTAAGTAAGCAAGCTCCCGAAAGCTCTTACGACTACAGACGGGCAAGCTCACGAAAACGCCCCACATACATAAAGTAAGCAAGTTCCTGGAAGCGCTTGCACCCACACATACACGAAAGCGCCCACACACATACAAGCATCACTGAAAGATTGAATAAGTGAATGTTCCGCCAAGGACAAAGATCAGGGACTACTCCCAAGGACCGCTCCTCCACGCTGCCCTACCCCCGTGACGTACCGCACTGCATCTCGCCATTACTATCCACCCCATAGAGGCTGCGTCAAGATCGTGGTATTCTACATCTCGTCACTATCAAGACCCCAGAGAAGTTCACCGAACAATAAGCGTTCAGCACGCAGCAATTGATGCGGCAATAAATAATATTTTTGATGCAATATTTCATTGTCATATTAAACGTTTTATTTCAACTTAGATCGGCAACGAACCATTACACGTGTTCCACTTCAAGAACTTTCTTTCATCTTTGGCGCCGCTTGAAAGTATTCTGGACTTTTTCCTATTTTGGAACATACTTATTGATCTTAAAGCACTCTAAGTGTGACCCTAACAGCCTAATCCTCATATGCTAACGAAAGAAGAGAAAAAATATAAAATGCTAAGAAAGAAGTTAACCAAATCAAAGCAAATTAAGATAAAAAAATACATACAACACTAAGAGCAAAGTACAACTAAGAGAAACAGACACAAAAATAGAAATAATAATAAACGAAATAGAGTCAATATAAGAAAAATGAGACAAGATTAGGATGAACAGTTGAATTATTTATAACAGGGTAAAGCAAATATAAGAGGAATTGAAAGCAAGAATAAAACGAATTAAAATGCAATGGGCAGGTAGAGGAGACGTTTGTTTATATTATTTCTTTTCAGTTTGCTAAAACATGTTTAGTTGGATGAGAAGAATACTAGAGAGTAATTGAGTCAAGAATCAATCAATACTTAAAAGAAAGTTAAACGGGCACAGATCAAAATAGATCAAGGAATAAATGTAGAAGTAAAAGAGAATTCAGATAAAGAAAGGGCAAACATAAATGAATAAGTGTAAATGATATGATACGTTAAAGGAAAGGAGAGGACGATAAATAACGAAATGAAGGAAATTATATCGAAGACTTGGATGAAAAGTGATAGTGAACTTGTTCCACCATTTTGAATTTTATGTAAAATACTGGTATTTCACAGATTATACTTTATTATCTAATTTATATATAATTTTTAAATTTTCAACGAAAATATTTATGTAGCTGTCGACGTCATTCGCTTTTTAAACAAAGACCGTCGTGGCATTTATAATGTGATGGATAACGATATGTAACAGATGTATGGACGTCTGCATTCTGCGAAAATTATATTCAAAGTAAAATTTATAGGAATTTCGGACCTGAACGTCATACGTTAAAAAGCAGAAAAGTTTGTTTACTTATTAAACCCCGATTTTGATTTAGAATAACGACCATTATTCAAATAAATTTAGACTTATGAAGAGTTGACTAAACCAACAAATGGACATTAGATATCTTGATTGCAATTATCTAATAGTTTTTATCAATTTTGTTACATAAAAATAAATTACGAAAATATTGACTTACCCAATTTGTACAGATCTGGCATTTCATCTATGTCACCATCCATACACAACCTTATAATTAAATGTGTACCATTACCATCTGAAAGTTGTTCGAGGCAAAACGCATCTTCTTTCGACATATTTTCTGAATTAGGCATGAGTATATCACCAGTTGTTTGAACATAAAACAAATCATATTCATCTATATAGGGATCTAAATTTATCCCAGGACAATTCTGGCCGTGTAAAATATGAAAATGATCATCCCTAAATGGCACGGCATTTAGACCATCGAAGAAACTAAACTCGAAGCTCGTTTCAGAATTTTGGCAAGTCCCGTTAACCATAACTTCCCCGAAGGAGCAGCATTTTCGAATGCATGGTTTTATTTCACAGATGCATCCCTTAATGCGACCATTGTGATAAAAGTATTGTTCCGGCTCGAACGTAATATTATTGTGTAAGATTTGTTTATCATGCCAAGAAGCGCCCCCCGTGATATCGATCGCTTCACGTAAAGGACAATAAGTAGAGCTTACTTTAAAACACATTATTAATACAAAAGCAAAGACCGCAAACATGGTGCTTGAGAGAATTGCGAATCAACACTAACAAGTTTTCTATTGCCTTTCCGGTTTTGTGGTTTAATCAGTAGCGGATCATGGTTTGGGGAAGATGGATATAAAAACCGTTATCTAATTTGGTTCTTTTTTTAACCTTTGACGTTTCAAAAATTCGCCAGTACAGGAAATGATGGTTGGAAACGTTTTCCATCAAACTATCTTTCGTTGTTTCTAAATACGTTTAAGTTTCTTGGCCAATGAAATTCGTGAACGCACAATTTATTGAATTACGAATACCGGATGTTATTATTATCATTGAAGAGTTTATCAAGTTTCACAACACGCTAGAATGAATTAAAACAAAGTCAGTATACATACATTAATGTAACAAGAGTGATAGTAATAAATTTGTTTAAATTATAAAGGTTTTTGATGTGGAAATGCGAAGACCTATCAAAAAGTGAAAAATACAAAGCAGGTAAATAAAAGAAATTATTCATTGAATTCACCGAGTTATATTATCTGTATGTATGCACATCCATTTGTGTTAAAAACCGGTTAAAAACAGAAAATTGTTTTCCTCTTTACCCCAATCTCTAAGAGCGAATGCATTCTAGAGATAAGTTAAAGTAACGCTCGTATTCATAAACTTCTCATTAAGTGTAATTATCCATGAAATATCATGTGAGTTTAAACGTAGGATGATACCGCAAAAGTATTGGAGTTTATTGAAAAAACATACCTTGTCTATGAAAATTACGTGATTTTGTAGTTTATAAATGTTTCTCGATTGTGTTTATTTTTGAATTTAAAATAAGCAACATTACACATTTCTACTTTACATGGAGGTGGCAAAACGTCAAACTAGCTAGAACGTTGAAGCCTACGGAATTTTTTACTGGAAAATTCGTGTTACTGAGGACCAGTTTTACAATGGCTGGATAAACTAAGAATACGCTATACTTGGTATATCCATAGTTAAAACTATAGTTATACCAAGAACCAACAGTTTTAACTATAGATATACCAAGAACAGAGTTATACTTAGTTTATCCAACTATTGTAAAACTGGCCCTAAATCGGTTTCATAACCCGGTTGCGTGTCTAAGGGGCAGAGAAATGCTGTTCAGTAAGGGACAAACAAAAAAGGGGGACCAAAAAAGAAGCTTTCACCTAGAACTGAAAGAACAACTATCACTGAAGCAAGCAATAGCTGAGAAAGTTGTAAAAGAATAGCTTCAGAACGTGGAGCAAATGTTTCCCGGTGGATAACTCGAAGAATTTGGGACAAAAGTGAACATACCGTGCGTCAAAAGTTAAAAACAGTTTAGCATCGTCTCCGTCGCCATAAAATTGCCAGGTTGCACTTTGTTCGGGAGAATATGAACCGCAATTGGGAGAGAGTAAGATATTTATTTTTATTCAACTCTACTTCATATTCAAAAATTCTGTTTAGACAATTTTTCTTGACGAAAAAAGTTTAAATTAGATAGCACAGACGGATTTAATCGTTACTGGCGGGATGTAAGAAAAGAGCCTCAGTATTTTTCAGTATTTTCAGTTTTGGAAGAGATACTTCAATGGTTGGAGGCGCCAAAACTGGGGTTTTAACATTACCTTACCCATCGGCACGAATGAATAGCAGAGAATATCTCGACGTTCTTAAAGCAAATTTAATTCGATTCCTAAACAATAAGAATTCTCAACAATGGGTCTACAATGCACGAATACATGTTAGTAGGGAATCGATGTCTTGGTTCGAAAGAAGATATATCGAATTATTGGACTGGCCTTCCTGTTCCCCAAACATTTTAGAAAACCTTTGGGGAATTTTAGTCTGCGGACTTTATCATGATAATAAACAGTACGCCACAGTTAATGAACTCAAAATTGCATTAGAGGAAGTTTGGGTTAATTTAGAGCTTATTGAATAAGTTGGTTGAAAGCAGGTCTTCAAGTATTTTTGGGTTAATCACAAAAAACGGAGGATTAACCCATTATTAAATAATTAATTTTTGATTGAAATGTACCTAGAGGCTATAGTTACGCACTATTCAGTTTCAATATTTTTCTAAAAAAAAAAATATGTGTATTGCTTCTAGGTACCTTTGAATTGTATTGCTTCTAGGTACCTTTGAATTTGTTCTAGGTACCTTTGAATTTGTTTATTGTTTCTGGTTTAATTATTTTTATCATTCTTCTAACTCACATGAAGCTGCCTTTGAATTAGACAAAAAAAAATAAAAATTGGTTGCGGGGCTATAGTTATGCTCTTCAGTCTAATTTTTTTCAAGAAATTTGAAGTAGAATACTGGTGTAACCCATTTTTGTCCATTGTACTCATATGAGCACACTAGAAATTTTAATGATACAGTAACATCTATTGACAATAAAGCATTACAAATTACTGCATATTATCGGCATAGTTTATAGTTTATTATTCAAGACATAGATGTCGGCAAAACTGTTTTCTTTTTCGGCAAAAGACTACAATTTGAAAAGAAAATTGTATAAGAACGTATTTCTGATTACTGTTTTAAAATTGCTCGCTGTTATTTAAAAAAAAATTGCCATAAAACCAATAGGTAAGTACATGGAGATTTTATTTATTATATTAAACCAAAAATATTTTCGTCTGACTTTGCAATTTTTTTAAATTTGTTTTCTGTACTTAGCTGAGTACAGTGGACACTTGAACATTTTTTCATTCTTTTAGTTGAAACAATGCAAATCAGCAGCTGTGCGTTTTATGATAAAAAATATAAAAATTTAGGCTCACTCTTTGAAGATATAAAAGATATTATCCTAATACCTCCTGAACCGGATTATCAAACTGATGATGACGAAATTGATGTTTTATTTGATGATTTTATTTGATGGTTCTAATTTACGAGGTAAAAAAAGTAAGCATTCTAATGAAGATAGTACAAACTATAAGGTCCACTTATACAGCCCCAACTTAACAACAATTGCTGAAACAATCGTTGTTATGGGTTTAAGCTTCAGCTTAAACTTGCATGATACGAGTGGTTCTAATTTATGAGGTAAAAAGAAGCAAGCATTCTAATGGGGACAGTAAAAACTCAAACGAAAATCCTTCTGAAGGTGGCTTGAGACTGAAATGTTTTCCAAAGAATTTTATAATCCGACGTTTCGACAGCTAATTGTTTGTTGCTGTCTCTAGGGGGGGGGGAAGGTTTTTATTCGAGAAACGCAATTAATTGCAGCAAATTTCTCAAGGCACTCCCCTCAAAAACTAGTCCAAAAATAATGGTGATAGTCCAAGAACAATTTAAACATTGTTCAGGTTCCACCAACAACAGCTCTTCGTGAACGTCTAAACCACGAGAAAGGTTTATAATTTTCATCGCTAACCGGTACTTACTAGTACTTATAGATAATCGTAGAAGAAAAAATTCTTTGCCTAGTTACTTTTCTAAAAGTTGAATGGAAATATTATGAAAAAAAAAAGACTGTGATGTCAAAAAAATGATAGGAGTGGTGAAAACTGAGGAAGAAACTAGGGAAACTCTTCAGAATGCAATGAATCAACAGAAACATCTTTCGAGGTAAACTTCTGCAAATTTGGTTATCAACTTTCAGAACTAGTAAGTAAGCAAGTAGTTGAAAAAAAGGAAGAAACATAATTTCGAGTTTGTTACACCTGTTTTGAATAAAAAAGACTTCAAGATTTAGACTTTTTTTCAAAAGGGTATAGAAAAAAAAATGAAAAAAGAAGAAACGGAGCAATTGTGACGTTATAAAATTCTCAGAAAAACTAAGAAAACCTTCAGCTGTCACCGAAATTTCGCAGAAATATTCTTCTAAGAAAACCACATGGAAGCTCTACAAGAAAGATCTGGAAGTGTTATGGTCGTCAACCTCGAGTAATAGTGGACCGGCAACCGACTTTTTTTTAATAGCAAAAAATTTCTATGATTAAGAAAGTTTAAATTTTTAAAGTTTGGATCTTTTTTTTAACAGTTAAGATATGAAACAAGAGATATTCTCTCAAGAAAATCTATGAAAGTCCTGAAATGACTTACCACAGGTTTGGTTGCTATCAGTACTAGAGATAGACAGTCGCAGAAGAAGAACAAAAATAGAAAGTGTAAAATTGAGGGAGAAATACCGTGCACTCAATTAAATTCCTAATTAAAGTAGGCCATGATTTTAATAGCTTTGTTCGCGGAGACGACCCGGGACTAGTCCTTGACAAATGCACATATGCTCTGCGGTTATTAGCGTTTGAGGAGCGAGAAATCTTTGTCGTCCTGGTGACACTAGGACATCCTAGAGTTATCGATGACGGCAAATTTATTGTCAAAATCTTAGATTTCTTGCACCGAAAACGTGAATAATCGCAGAGCGCATGCGCATTTGTCATGGACTAGTCCCGGATCGTCTCCGCGAACAAAGTTCATGTTTCTTCTCCTGAAGGTTTGTAGCACTGACAGCTGTCTAATTATTAACTGTGCTAACATAACCCCCCAATCCCAACACTTGGCAAACGCGTTTGAAAACATGAAGCGTAGGGTACGATTGTGCATTTAAGCTGACGGACAGTGTTTCTCTAAATTTTGCATTTACTTCAGACGTGTAATGTCAAGATCAAATAGTATCACATTGACAATTCTTGACAACTGTTCTCTCATTCACGTATTGCGTGTCGCCAACTTTATGGAAAAAAATGACAGCTTACTTTAATGAGGAATTCATTTATTAAGAAGTATGATCACTTTTTTTTTTAAATAGGAGCCTTTTCAGATTCTTCGTTTTATTAAGAAATATTGTTTGAATTGTTGAGAATGTTTGTGAATAAAAGAAATCTGTATGATTAAGAAATATGTGTTTTTAATCTGGAGCTTTTTAATTACTTCTTCTCTAAAAGTTAAGAATAACAATGACACGGAAAAAAATAGTCTGAGCAACTGGTAATGGTAGAAATACAGAAGAGAAATAATTATAAATAAAAGAAAGAAATAAAGAAAAATATAGTACGATCGAAAAAGTTAGACAATTTTGATTAAGAAAAAATGACGGAGCAACTATTATATTGAGGCCACACCTGCTTCTAACGTGATTTTTAACATCTAATTTGATGATTTTTGACAGATTAAGAGACGAATTTTGGAACAACATTGGAACTTTGATTAAAAAAAAAACAGCATCGATATCGCATATTCTTTTCGATCAGAAATTGACTTTTAACGATTTAAGGTTATGTTTCATACATTTTTCTAAGGCTCCTCCATTTCGATTACAAATATTTTATGTTCGGGGTCAAATATTTTCATAATGAACTTGCAACTGCAGAATAGATGCTGTCAAAAAAAAAACATAACCTAATCCTAAGACCCAAAACGTCGATAAGTCAGAAAACAATAGTCGGTAACTGTGTTAACAACTGTCTTTTTTATTAAGTTAGTTTCACGGCAACCTCGTCTTTTAATTGTATCGTACAACAGTTTCAATAGTTTCAATAATCACTTTTAAATAAAAAAGAAACTTATGTTTGACGGTTTTTTAAAACCGGTCTTTTTAAATAATTTTTTTACAGTAAATAAAATTCGTGTTTGTATTAAAATGAATATTTTACCAAATACAGCAGAGTAGCCTCGAAATAACTAACCACGAAATGATAAGAAAGGAGTTCATAAAACCTCAAATATTCGAGATTTCGTTGTATTAAAAAAATCAAAAGTATTTTCCTTTTCCTTCATTTTCTTTTTAATTATCCAACGCAATTTTTAAGAACGTGAGTTGCTAAGTCGCATAAATTAACGTTTTTAAAAGAGGTAAACTTCAAGTTTTCCATTTAATTGAACATATAGACAACCAAACTAACGGAAGTACTAAAAATTTGGTTGGTAGCACTGATTTGAGTAGTATCGTCACTAACAATTTTTAAATAATCAATTGTAAATGCTTGTTGCATGCCATTCTAATTACATATCCTGCACTAAAAGGCACTGCCAACTATTTCTTTCTTTTTGGCTCTTCCTATACTATAATTTTAGTTGCCTTTTTAAAATATTATTCGCTTGTAAATGTTATCAATTGGGTTTTTGGATCGTTTATTTTGATTAAAAATTTTAGTACTAAGAATTATTTTAGAATTCGAAAGCAATTCATTTTTCGTTCACTAAGCAATTTTTCAAACTTACCAACGAATAACATTTGTTCTTTTTCCTCAACATAACACACCAATGCAATTACTGTTACATTCTCTTCGTTATCGGCAAGTTGTTCTAAACAAAACGGATCCATGTGCGAAAAATTTTGAATATACGGCATGAAAATATCGCCATTCGTCTGAACAAAAAACTGATCATATTCTGAATCGAGCGGGTCAAATTTAATTTTTTGACCTGAACACATTCGGTTGTGCAGCACGTGAAAATGATTTTCAGAAACTGGAACCGGAGTATCTCCATCGTGAGCACTTATCAAAAATTCCAGGTCATTATCCACGCAGGTTTTGTTTACAAGAACTTGACCGCGAGGACAGCATTTTGGGATGCAGGGTTTCGCCGTGCACAAACAACCCCTGATGTTCCCATTACTTTCAAAGTACGCGTTCTCGGCGTAAGTTACGTTGTCGTGAATGATACTTTCATCACGTCTTACGCCATCGCTTATGTCCACAGTTACTCCAAAGCGACAACTATCGCACGCAACTTTGTTGAATGTCAATAGACAAAGTAACAATAACAACAAACTTCCGAAGTTACACATGCTATGTTCATCAAACGCGGAACCGGACTGAGTAATTTACTATAAAATAAAGACAGATAACATGCCTTCCTGTGTTGCGGTTATTATTACACGCGCCCCAATTTAATGATATAATTTGGAGGAGGCTGCTTCTTGGACTATTAATGAGAATATTGCTATCGATTTTCACCTGTGGGGGGTGAAATTAAAATTGAATTAATCGATGTAATTCCGAGATATCTAAAATAAAATGCACTAACCAGAAGAGCAATTAATTAATTAGTTTTGATGGATACTCGAAATATCACAGAGTGTATTTTCCTGTTAAATTATTCATATTTTACGAAACAACCCACAAAGCCACAAAGCAATAGTACTTCCTTTTTTTTAGGAAATGCAAACATTACAAAATTTAATTAACTGATGCATTCTGGGTTCTCTGAATATGGTTCTACTAAATGAATATTTAATTAATTGGTTTGAATTTTGATGAACGCTCCAAGATTAAAGCCGCGTATTCACGAAAGCTCTGAACAAGTTCAGAGCAGCTCAGAGCTAGTTCGACAAAAGATCTGAACTTAGTGAGGACGCTTCTCGTATTCGCTGGATCTGAGCTTTTAGCGAATCGAACCCGATCCGTAAAGTATATAGCGTGTTACAGGACTACTGTCATTTATTGAAACCATAAACAGTACTCATGAGAACAAGAAAAAAAAGTTATATAATCCAGGGTGCACTATTAACAATAACGGCGTAAATGAGGAATATTTGTTCATACAAAAATTGTTCGGGTGTCACTAAAATCGAATGGAATGCACAGCTGTGCGAATCGGTTATTACAAATCCCGTCATAAACTCATAAATTTTGATACAATGTTAGGGTAGGTCTGATTGGAGCACTAAAACACGCAACCTTCAGTTCGCAAATTGGGTATGTAAGTGTCGGACGCATTGTTTCGCATTCTCGATACCGTGCAGTGTGTAAGTTTTACCTGAAGAATTTTTAATTTGTTTTTGCGAAATAAATTTTTATTTTTTGTCATTACGTAAATAAATTTGTGTAAAAACTTGGGTAAATAATTTTTTTTTAATTTGGGCGTCATGTGCAGCGGTCATTTGCCCATCTTCACCTTAGGGCGTAAACTATTTTATAACCTATCATTCCATAAAATATGGTAGGACGGTACATCAAGTAAAACATCACAGAAGAAGTATCACAGAACAGTTTATCACAGACATTGCAAGTATCACAGACTATAGCTAGTAGAACTCATATGGGTCATATAATCAGTGAAGACGCATAATGATTATATGGGTCCGTCTTTCAGATAGAGATGGAAGCCGCTTTCATGAAGGCAAGGATTGATCTCATTCGTTCAGTCGAATTCGCTAAGATCTCCGGGAGTGTCCCCCTAATGTGGTGCACCCTACGGAGTCGGTTGAAGGAGGGGCATTGTAAAAGAACGTGTTCAACGGTGTAGGGGAGCCCACAGGCGGCACAGAGCGTCTGGGGTTCACCGGTCAACAGATGGGTACTAGAGAATTTGGTGTAGCCAATTCTAAGACGTGTAATTATAACTTGAACTCTCCTTGTTAGAGCTAAGGGAGAGAGCCAGGGTCTCGTAGATGGTTAATTAACCGAAAAGGGTTTGCTACATTGTCCCACTGCCTCTGCCAGGGTTGTAGGACCTGAGTTTTTAAAAACGCCTTTATGTCTTCTCGCTTGAGAGGAAGGTTTGTCGGAGGACAACTACGTCACCCAGTTCATTTCCCAGAATGCCTATGTGACCAGAACCCAAACGAACGGGTATTTCCTGGTGTATTTATTCAGGGTGAGCAATATTCTTCGAACTAGTGGATCAAGCGAGAATGGATTAGAAATCCCTTGAATTGAGCTTAGCGAGTCAGTGCAGATAATCTCCTCTCGGGAATCAGGTGGGCTGTTTTCAAGTGCGAAGAGGATAGCATACATCTCTGCAGTGAAGCTCGAAGCAGCTTTAGGGATATCGAAAGTATGCTGTTCCTTCACCGTAACAAACGCCGCACCCACACCTACATTTGTTTTAGAGCCGTTTGTATAGATGACGTCGGCATTCGGGAAAGAGGCAAGTATAGAGGCAAGGCCCCTACGAAGAATGTCAGAATTCCTTAGTCCCTCGGGAACCTTTGAAAGATCCAGCCTGGGTTGGATTTGTGGCAGCTTCCAGGGTGGTAGGTTGTTGAAACGGAACTGTAGTACTTCAGGGAAACGATAATTTATTCTTTGTAGCAGTTCTTCCAACCGTATTCCAATGGGCTTTTTAAGAGGACGCCTGCGTTGATATACGTCAGGACGGGGAGGGCCGAAGAGAATTTTAAATTCCTATGCCAGGGCTGCGCTCGTATGTTGGAAGCGTATAGTAAGAGGGATCTGTCCCTTCGGTAGGAAAGCGGCAGGATTACAGAGACTAAGAGCCGGGCTCGTGGGAAAAGCCCCAATTGCCAGGCGGATCGAAACATTCTGGAGAACCTGAAGGGGACGAAGTGTGGATTTCGCTACTGAAGTATAAGCAATGGACCCATAATCTAATTGAGGTAGTATTAGGGCTTTATATAAATAAAGGAGGGTTTCGCGATCTGCATCCCAACTTATCTTGGCGAGTGGACTTTCCGTATTTGGACGAGTAAGTCATTGATATGAGGTTTCCATTGATATGGTGAAACTTAACGCCAAGGAATTTGATTTCAGGTACGCATACTATAGGCGATCCATATAGGGTCAGGCGCGTGAGGCGATGTGGTCTTCGTAATCTACAAAAGTGTACAAGTAAGTTGGATAGGTCGCGGAAGTGCTACTATTGAGGATTTACGTCAGTGAATTCATGACTGTACTACGAAATTACGGAATAATTTTCCCTGAATAACTGAAAACTGGCTACATCGAGCAAAATTATGTTTCATAAACGGTGGGCAACATTTCGAACATCTTTTGTAATACTCGATGGACGTAAAACAGCTGCTAGCGTTTTTATCATTTAAGAAATAACAATAAAATCTATTCATTTCGTATTTTTTCAACGGTTACACATTGCCAACCTTGGCCTTTATTGCATCTATCCAGCCGACTACTTAGGTTAATGCACTCGAATTTTATTGTTTTATGAACGGTCCGAAGACAAACTGAATTACATGAACACCGTAAAATGAATCAGAGGTTTTAAAACAGTGGAACTTTCATTTAGCTAGATTTTTGAGATTTGCAGAATGAATCCATTTTATGCTAAGGAATTTACAGTATTAATAAATGACAGTAGTGTTATAAACCATTTAATTTTTAAAATAGCAACAACTAAATAATAGCGAACCAGTTCAAGATTTTCGTTCTGAAGTAATTCCGAACTCCAACAGATTTTGGTTATACAGTTCAAAAAGTTCTTAATCTGCTTTGAACTCCTTAGTTCTGAACCAGCTGTAAGCTAGTTCAAAAGACTGTTTTTGGTGAATACCGACCTTAACAATAGTTATATGTATTTTACTGTTGAATTACTTATGTTTTACAAAACAACCCGCTAGGCAATAATATTTTACTTTTTTTAGGAAAGGCGAACGTTCAGAGTGACAACTTGTTTGTATTTTGTGGGACGTTTGAAATTTCTAAGTATTTTTTTATTAAATTATTATTTAATGATTTATTTTTTAGGAACTTTGAGGACGTAATATTTTTTTAAAATAATAATTCGTTTCAATTTTATTCTTTTTTCCTCAATTTTATTTTTTCTTTAGAATTTACGTAGAACTAACGTGTGCTCAAAGACATTCACGTTTGGAGTTGGCCGTGACTTGAGATAGCAACAAACAAAGTATGTCTTTACTTATTAATTGTATGTGACATAAACAGTAAAGTAAACTGAGGTTATAAAAAACTTTACACTTACTGTTCAATTCCACCGGATTCTATACATTTTAAAACTCAATTCCTGACTCCAAATAGTTTTTAGTAAATGGATTAATGGCAAACATAAGTAAGAAAGAATTAATTCGACAACAAAATTGTAACCTTAAAACTGGTTATGGTTATGTTCAGAGCACCGACATACGTTTACCGAATCAACGCCAACTGCAAATGCGGGAGTTTTTGAACACACGTTATTATTTTTTATACAGTTTGAATTTCACTTACTTAATTCTTTTGTTTAGTTCAGTTTCTAATTCCACAGGGTGTTTCTAAACCTCAGTCTTTAATGAAAACTGTAAGTTTCTCATTATATTAGGAATTGCTTTTCCAAATTTCAACGATCTTATTAAAAAATGAAAAACTGACCTGCCTCAAGAGAGCGAACTCCGTCGGAGTCTTTTTGAACACTTTGCTCAGTTTATGCAATCGTATCTAATAAAACGCAATAAAATAAAAACGGATATGAATGACTTATAGACCTCATTGGCACAATTTTCAAATATCCGTCTGTGTTACATCGACAATTGGCATAGCGAAATGCGTTTTTCGTCGGTTTTTATTAACATGAACAGAAATATGTAATGGCGTTACGAATTCAAACAGTTTGCTTTCAAATTTTACTTTGAATAAAATAAACATAAGCGTGAATTACACTACTAAATAGTACTAGAAATTATTACGTAATAAATATAATTGCAATTGTCGTAAGAACGTCTGCACCTAGTCGACCGAAAACGTCGCATTTTTTCTTACGAACGATGAACTTGACTTAGCCCAACATACACATCTCGGCGCATTAGTTTATGGTCACATAATAAAAATCAATTCCACTCAGCTTGTGGCTCAGCTAAGACATTTAAATCATTTAAATCGCCGACCAGTGATATTTAAACAATTTTTGTAAAAATGAAAACCAATTTATATTATTATTTACACTTTTCCTATTGTTATATAATAAAATTTGCCTCTTTTCTGGAGTACTATTTGTAGTTTCAATTAAAGACATAGATTTAGAAACAGGCTGTATACAGGTTGAATTTTACAACTAGGTGGATAGAAGTAAATTCGGACGAAGTCGCCTCCAGTTCGAGGTTTTAGAGTTATTTTTGAGCTACAAATATATATTTTTTATTATATATAATATTTATTTTAATTGTTCTTTATTTTTCATGAGTACAAAAATTCAGTATGAATTATAGTGTGCCTGAAAAAGTACAAATTATAAAGTGGTATTAACGAATTAATTTATTCAGAGAATAATTTGTAGGTCGTCCAATTCCTTCTGCTACAACTATCCGCAGAATTAATAAAAAATTTGAAAGATATTTAATATATTTATTATTTCTTGAACAGAATTACTTTAACTTTATTTTATTTTTATCTTCATTCTATAAAATCTTTCATTCAATTTGAGAAATCGTTTTTCTGTTACAAGAGAATATTTTATTATGTTTTTATATTATCGTTGTGAATTCTTTTTAATTTAACTATTATCAGAGACGATTTTTCATTTATTAATTTCTGTAATGTTTATGAAAGTATTGTTTAATTACAAACAACAATAATTGCGTTATGCAAATGTTTGCGGCAATTATAACAATATTGTAACAAGAATCCTAATTAAAATAAAATTATTAAATACGCGCTCATCGTTTCGTTTCCCAATGCGAGACAAGGCCGGTCGCCTCGAATACATCACGCGAGACAAGGCACGCGTCGCCTACCTACTTGCTTCACTCAAGCTGTATATTTATTTTGGTAACGCGCTTCAACTCACGGATTTCTTCAATTTGATTTTTTAAGTTGTTCATTCAATAAATAAAAATAAAATAAATAAATGTAAATACAAATAAAATATAAATAAAAATAAATGAATAGAGAAAGTTTTATTAATCAAATATGAATAAATAAACTTAATAAAATAATTTTTTACAAAGTATAAATAAAAATTTGATCTTGGAATAATTAATTGTGTAATAACTCCGCTTTATTTGAAATTTTTATTCATAAATGATTTGAAAATCGATTTGTTATTAAAATTAATTTAATATTCATTGATAAAATAATTCAGTATCAAACAAGAATACTACTTATGTAATGTTTAGCGTTAATTGTTTACATTTCACTTTTTTAACATCTGAACATCTGAACTTTATTACACCACACTTATTCGTTGTTTATTTACTTACAAGCTTACATGTACTTTTTGCTGGGTATTACCATATTGTAAACCTAGAATACAGAATTCAGAATACATTCTTATTTTAAATTAGATTACTGAGGTAATTATCAAAATAAAATAAATAAAATGTGCAAAAGTTTTTTTTTTATTTCACCTGTGCTTTAAAAAACTTAGGCATTTTAGGTTGATGTTTGATTCCAATTTAATATTCACATAGTCGATCATTTTCTAGTTATTATGTCGTTCCTACCTGCCCCTGCAGAAGCTAGAATTAAATACAGTGTGTAATTGTTTCATTTATAATAACCACTATCTATGTTTACTTTTTCCAAAAAAAAAAACGTTTGAGTAGTACTAGATGTGATTTAAATACTCCAGCTGAGCGAAGTTTACTATTATGTCCAATAAATAATAAATAAATGATAGATCAGTAAACCCTCAGATGCAATTGAAGTAGGTCATTTATGACTTTCGTACGAAAGAATACGGAGATTAGCAATTAGTGATACGTAAGCAATAAAAAAATCAACTGCATTATATTTTTCTTTAATTTTTAAGTAATAGAAATGTTTAAGTAAAAGAAATTTTTGGAAAATAATTATTACATAATAATATTAACTGGTTTCCTTAATTAATCAAGTTAAGGAATTAAATTAAAGCAGCAAACATGAATCATAGCGAACAATAAGTAAAAGTTGAGTTAACAAATAATTCAATAGAGGTCACATTTTAAAAGTATTGTTGGAAAAAAAGCACCCCTATACTCATTATCTCTTAATTTATGGTTTTATTACTTTATTACGTTCAGACTACACAAACAAAATTCCCAAAGATCATTCATTCAAAGAAAGAAATAAACGTATTGATTGCATTTAATGAAGTTCTTATCTCAGTAAGCAGATCACTCAGTTTTGTAATGCAAGCTAACTAATAATAACATTCATTCATTTTTTAATCACAAATTAAATCACATAGTGTGTTATTTGTTTACAAAGTATGGAATATCATGATGTAATTATTGTTGCTTATCTAATGAAGCAGGTGATCAAAGAATACAACAATTTTTTTTCATTAAAGTAAATTGCTGCACTTTTACGAGCAGCAGCTATGAACCGTATCAACGATACGTAAAAATTGGCTTATAATTAATTAATTCAGTAATCAACGTGCTTGGATATTTGGAATTTTCTTTAAATTTTATTGATTAGTAAACAATAAAATATACTCTTACCTAAGCTGTACGTAGTAGTTACTTTCTCCACATCACATACCAAAGCACTAAGTGCACTACTTCCGAAGTAATCCACGCAGTAATTCGATAGGTTAAATCGCTTTCCGTTTTGCAAAAGATCGCCATCATAACTGATGGAAAATTCTTCGACAGGCTTCCTGCTCGGATTTAAAAAAAATCTATCGCGCCCCGAACAATTCAAAAATCCGGACACCACATGAAAAGAAGAGTAGCTTTTGGTAAGTGCTTCCGCCAATTCTTTGCGTTCAGTTCTCACGCAAGCTTTATTTTCCACCGTCTCGTTCAGATCACAACACTTCCGTAAACAACGTGTTTTGTTATTATTGCAAACGCTGAAATCACTCGAAACTAGTTGAAGCAATTGCAAGGTGCAATAAAAACGCATGAACGTCTTCATGCTTGTTTTTGAAGCAAATTCGTGGAATTATCGTACGTCGTACGAAAGCAAAATCAGTGTGACTCTAATCAGTCTGCAAGTATGAAATAAACACTGCAAGTTATAGTAGGGGGTTCATGTGACATCATTCGATTTTGTAAAGTTTATTTATTTTAAGCTATAATTAAAATATACGCAAAATGTCTATGTGATTTTACTTGGTTATTAAAATTTATTGTTTCAGTCAAGTTTCACGTAACGAACATCATATAATCTGAAGACATCAAAGAAATTTATTATTTGAAGAGCCAGTTGGAGGTTTCATCAGAAACCTTTTTAAATTTTTACGTTAAGAAATTTTATTTTCTGCGTCACTTAGATTTTTGAATAGACCGACAAAAAAGTACTGACGAAAGAAGAATAGGAAAAAAATTTTTTTAACGTTTATCCCATGTTCTTTCAACATTTTTTCTTTGTCGGTCTATTCAAGAGTCACCCTGAATGTCTACCTGTACAGGCTGGGCCAAATTCGACACTTTTAATAGGAAACACCTATTTTTAGAAGAGTTAGACAAAAACTGACCTCGGTCCCTGGAGCTCGATTTTTAAGTTAATAGTGAAAACCGCATTTCGATAACTTGTACCGCTTAGCAGCTACAGGGCGTTTCTCATAATTCTACGATTTCTAAAAACCTTCATAACTTTTTTGTTTATGAAAATTTTTGTTTTCTGTAAAAACTTCTTTAAGGCACTTTTTCATGCAGAATTCATTGCTCCAAATTATTTTTTTCTAAACTGCTCAATATTTGAGATATTAGCAAGAACTTTGATTTTTCATATGGAACACCCTATATATTTTTCAGTTTTTGAAAGGAGTATAAAATTTCATTCATATAAATATCAAACACTTGATATTTTATTCAAACGGTTTGTGAAATATAGAGTTACAAAAATTTTATTGTTTTTACAGTATTGAAGTAGACTATGGATGACGATAACTAAGCGATTTAAGTTTTTGTAACTTCCTGGTAGGCCGCTCTCTTACAGTACTTGCATTTCTCTTGAATTTTACTACCTCTATAAAATAGACCTAGGGAGATAATTAAACATGTACGAAAATTACGAGAAATACGACATGTTATAATATTTATATCAATTCAAGACTTCATGAAATGCCTTTAACTTGTAAGTGTATGTGTGTATTGAAGATGACAGTGTACCTGCCGAAATACGTATCCACGGATACAAACTATTCTGATTTATATTTAAGGATATAAAATGTTTTGATTTATATTTACTTTTTTGATTTGTTATTTCTAAACAACTGCCTTCTTTACTAATATTAAATGTTAAAGTGTTTTATAGAAATTGGCGAAAATTCAGAAGCATCGATTAATCTTTACCATGAGTGGTATCCTGAAAGATGACAATCCTTCAGAGATATATTCTTGAGATTTAAAAACAATTTAATTAATTTTTAGTCATTTAAACTGATAAAAACTAAAATTTATGAATCTCAAAACGGAAATAAAGAATTAGAGGAGATCATAGTTTTGGGAGAAATTGAAAATGACCACGCCAGTTGGAGCAAACATCTTAGCAAGAACTTCTGCAATACGAATTTTAAAGAAACAAAGATTCTGACTTTATCGAATAAGAAAAATGCATCACTACCAGTCCTTGAATTGGTGATATCAGCTCAAACAATAACAAAACGGAATCGTTTATGTTTAGTACAAAATGACCGACAATTTGATACTTTATGTAATTTTTGCGCAATTTCGATTACATTAGTATTTATTCGTTATAATTTCGTTATATTTATTAAAAATAAAGTAATATTTTTTATGGCTCATTGAATCTTCAAAAAATATTTAACTATCATCATCCACAGCCTACTTGAATGCTGCAATAACCATCAAAATTTTAATTAAAACATGAAACCTCTACAACTCAAAAATCTTTTGAATAAAATATCAAGAGTTTTATATTTTTGTAAATAGAATTTTATGCTCCTTTCATAAATGTAAAAATATATAGCGTGTTCCATATAAAAAATCAAATATTGAGCACTTTGGAAAAAAATAACTTGGAGCAATGAATTCTGCATGAAAAAGTGCCTTAAAGAAGTCTTTACAGAAATCAAAAATTTTCATAAATAAAAAAGTTTTTAAAAAATTTTTAAAAATCGTAGAATTTTAAAAAACGCCTGTAGCTCCTAAACGATACAAGATATCGAAACGCGGTCTTCACCATTAATCTTGTCTTAAAAATCGAGCTCCAGGGACCGAGGTCAGTTTTTGTCTAACTCATCTAAAAATAGGAGTTTCCTATTAAAAGTGTCGAATTTGGCCCACCCTGTACAGGATATTTTAAAGCTTTACCTATTTTGTCACATAACTAAGAAAAATAATATTTTTAATACTTGTAAATAAAAGAAAAAAAATAAGAATTTTAATAAAAACGAAATGACTTACCTATACTATATTTTTCAGCTTTAATTTCTTTGTCACATTTCAGTGCACTGAGCGAATCACCGAAAAAATAATCAACGCAATAATCTGACTGATCGAATGCAATTCCACCATGGATGAGGTGACCATCGCGATTAATAAAAAAAAAATCCTGTTCTCCATATCTGCCCGGGCTCAAAAGAAACCTATTCCTGTGCGAACAGTTCAGAAACGAAAATACAAAAAAGAACGACGGATACGTCTCAATTAATCTCTGCTTTTGATTTTCAGAATAACTTCTTGCGCAAGTTTTGTTTGCTACTATTTCATCCATTTCGCAGCACTTCCTTATGCATGTCTTGATGTTGCAAGGACATCCTCTGATTTCATCGTGCAATTCGAAATAGTTTGCGCGGTTGTAACTTATACCGGTCTTAATAATTCGGTCTTTGTGGCGTATACCGTCCGTAATGTTAACACTTAGATCAAAGTCGCACGGCCAGATGTTATTATTTGCAATTACACTGAGCGTACAGGTAAAAATGATGATTACGTATGTTTTATACATCTTGTTCTTTATTGCTTTAAAAGATCCACTAACTCGTCCACCCTCAATAAAACTGGAAAAATATTGGAGGTGGCACAATCTAATCGCATCCCCCACCTAATTAACTGCCAATGCTTTAAGACAATTGTGTGGTGTTCGCAAATATTGGCACAATGGAAACATGTAGACAAACGCGCGCGCGAGTACAATAACACCAACGGTATGACTTTTTCATTAAAACACAAATTACGTATTAGTGAACATACGCAGGCCATATGCGATTTAGATAAGTTAATAATTCACTGGTAAATATGTGTCGGCATGGTCGAAAAAGTATGGATGTTTGAAATAATCGCATATTTATGACATGCTTTCAGTATTTCAAAAAGATACGTTACTGTTCATTATCAACAGTCGTAAATAATTAGTTTCAAAGTTTCAAAACATAAAACAATCCACTTATATACATATTTAAAGGAAAAGTGTTGAAGGTTTAAAGAATATTTCGTAGTTATTATGATGAGCAAATACGAAGGAGTATCAACAACTACAGAGGATATAGTATTTTATTTTGTTCCATCGTTGGTACTGGTAATAACAAGAAACTACATTCTAACAAGAAGCAAAAGAAATGCAGATAAGAGTTAAAAAAACCTCGTTCATTATTCTTATTGTTAGTTAAAGAATATGAAGGCACACGATCGACATGTTCAAATAAATCAAGGAATGAATGAACTAAAAGCCTTGAATCAAAAAAATTCGCCCATTCGCAATTTCATTGACATTGATGGCCTGCCTACATTTTCACACTATACTATCATTTTATATACGAATACGTTCGAAATTGTTTATGTAAGGTTACCTAAGCAATCAACCCAGCAATGTGAATAAAAATAACTTAGTTCAAGTAAGACGTAGTTCTCAAGTACATACAGGAAATTAAATAATGCGTTTAATTTTTAGAAGCGATGCAATTCGTGTCACACAAAGAAAATTATCCAGCTTTTCTTTTTTATTTTGAAATTGACATTAATAGCGAGTATGCAGTTGGGTGTAAAGATTAAATAGAAGTACAGTACAGCGTTTGTTGGCAATAGTTTTTTCTTTCTAAATGCGAAAGTGGATTAACACTTTGCATGATTTATTTTACGTGTATATATGAGGTACCTCAGGGCACGACGCCAAGACTTCTACATATACACCATCAGCAAAATTAAAGATGAAATCTTTAAAATAAAACGAAAATAAGCAGCCCCAGTACACATCTCTGAGGCACTCCACCAGACCTACTAAATTTTCGAACCATTGACTTCATACTTCAGCATGCATTGAACTATCCTCATCTCATCCTTGATATATACAGTGGTATCCTCGTCATTTATTAATTGGTTATAAAAAATACACATACCTAATAAAGTTATGTATAATTTGACCGTTTCTTCTTCGCCACAAAGCAGGATGGTAAATACACCATTATCACCTTCTCCATTTAAAACATGTTCAAAACAAAAATCATTAGATGCGGTGAGGTTCTTACGAAATGGCATGTACACATTTCCGCTTGGTTGTAAGAAAAACTGATCTTTTTCTTTGTTCGCGTCCAGTTTCACTTTATTGCCCGCGCACATTTTTCCCTCCAAGACGTTAAAGTGATCATGATCGCTCGTCTTGCCTACGAATTTATCAATTTCGTAAACATCCAGTGAGAAATGCTCGCTGGATTCTTTGCATTTGTCGTTTGCAAACACTTGTCCGATTAGGCAACATTTGCGGACGCAGGGCCTTGTTTTGCCGCGCTTAAAATTGTAAAAAAAATCGTCTTCCGGAATTTTGTTGTTCAGAACTTCACCGTTACTACAATCTGCGCGGACACAGTTGAGGAGTGCCAAGAAAAAATTAAGAGAGTATATTTTTTTAGGCAACATGGCGCGCTGAGGACCTAAACAAAACTGAGTCCATTATGTTTTCTTCGTGTTGATTAAATAATAGGTCTTATTCTGCAAATGGTTTGTTATTATTAAATTACTTGTGTAAAGTTTTTTTGTCGCTGTCCATCCGTAGACTCAATTTGTTTTACTAGCAGAGAGGCTATTAGTTCTTGTAACATATTATCCGTCGGAAATAATGATAAAGCAATAAATAATTTCATCAGAAATTGTATCAGAAATCTTTTCTGTTTATTGAGGGTAATTTATTCATTTATTTTTAGCAGTAATCTATTTTCAGAAATGAGGCGTTTTAAGCATTGTTTAATACGTACGTAATAGATTAATAAGTAAATAAATAAAAATTACAATAATCAGTTTAGCCAGTAGGAAAAAGAATACAGGAAAAACCAATGAAATTGTGGAGAAATTTTAAGTATTGAAAAGTGTAACCAACAATTTAAAATGTAAGTATAAAGTAAGTATAGATTTTAATTTTCAATTTACACTGCAAAAACCCGAATCAACTATTTTTTATTATTTTACAAGAAAGTTTTGATTGAATCTTAGATAAAATTTTTGAATAGTCTGAATCGCGATATCCTGCGATCACTTTTTGACACAACTTTGTACAGGAAATGACAAATTGCAGCTAGTTTGCTACTTAATAAGACCTCCCATACAATCGTGCTGTTAAATCATATTGAAAGATTTAAAAAATTTTGTTGCAAATCTGTTTTGATTGCAATGAATCCCTCAAGCATCCTCTGTACAGCTGTTTCGGCCCTATTTGGGGCCTGGTCAGCAGAAGCTGTACAGAAGATGCTCGAGGGATTCACTGCAATCAAAACCGATTTGCAACAAAAGTTTTTGGTAGAAAATTAGTAAAATTTTATATCAACTGGTTCAAAATTAAACGTTAAAGAATTTCTCAATTACTGATGACAAAAGTATTTTTTTTTGTAAATGTGTAAAATAGAAAGATGAATGGAGTTTCAATAAAAATAAAATTGGCTGCGTTAATACGTCTTTTTTAAGTTTAAAAGTTCTTAGTCGTATGTTGTGCGTATGCTGCCATAGAATGTGGGTTGCCTAACGATTGCTTGAAAACTAGAAATATTTTTAGTATTAAACAATTCGTATAATACTCGAAATTATTCAACATTTATATGTAGATACAGCTTTTAGTAGATTGCTATATATAAAACCATAGATTTAGAAAAAAATGGAAGATTATTTTAAAAAATATATTTTTTTATTAATACTGTATGTGTAAAGTAATTCAAAACAATTTATACATTTACGTTCACAATTACATTCTGCGTTCAATGTTCACGTTTACGTATTACGTTACGTTCTATTGTCATGTTTACGTTTACTTTTTAGGATGTTATAGTAAATATAAAAATAATAATCATTAACTTTACTAACCAGATTATAAATAATTCTATTACATAAACTAAACTAGATGGGGTGTTTCATCTCTTCCTATACTATTTTATCTTTCATATTTCTAAATAGGATGGCCCTGGAGTCCACCTCTATCATAATTCAAAATTAGGTTTATGAGAGAGACGCAAAACGCGGCTCATGATCATTTAGATAAACAAACTAAATTTATTAATGAATCTGGATTATCTTCTATGATATTATTGTCCAAGCTATAATCAGCAAAATTATTTAAAAAGTGGATTACATCTGAGGTATTACCATCAAAAACTAAATTATTAATGAATAATGCTGAAAATTAAAGATTTTTATTTAATTTGCAGTTGTGAACGAGTAAAAATGATGAAAAAAAAATAGTTTTTTTTTTAAATATAATGATAAAATGCAGGATTATTATCAGTCGCAGGTACAGGCCCTAGCCGCCCAATTGCATATTTGATGTGAAGAAATTGAAGCAATTTCTTCTTTACTTTAGTCAATACAATTACTATTACCAGAACTATGAATATATACAGGGTTACTGATAATTGTTTCGCCACAATAAGAAGCGATGTCCGAGGGCATAAGAAAAATTCTTTCTACTTTAGTTTTAGAGAAATAATCAATCAAAATCAGCCCCAAAACGACGACGAGCCTCAGGTTAAATAATAGAGGAGCAGATGAACGAATTAAAAGCTTTATGGTAGGCACGACGACGTGGCATCAATCGTGAACTTGACCTTTAAGTGAAATTTCACGTCAAGTCCGCTTGTAGGTCAACGATCCGAAGTACGAACTACAAAATATTTATTTGACAAATGCATGCAAATCATTTGAAGCAGATTATTTCATATATAAACATTTTTTGACGACCAGAATTGAAACAATTATAATCAGTAAATTTCTTCGTAATCTTTTAATTATTATAATTTCGTTTTGTGTGTGATGAATTATTATTAACACAAGTCTACTAAAAGTTTAACAAATTCAAGACTCGTTTGCAATTCTCTATCTTGTGTTTTTGTGCGCACTGGTTCTAAATTGTTCCTCGTTCCACCGTAAGCGTTCTTTTCACTTTGAATAATTTGTTCGACTTTGAATTAAATTCTTATGCCAAGAATTTTTTTAAACGTGATCACGTAATACATTTACGTACGCGATTTGATTAAAAACTACATATATCACCACCAACGATTAAAAAAACAGCTGTACAGGGTGGGCCAGATTTAATAGACACTTTTAATAGGAAAGCAAGAATTCGGTCTTCACCTTTAATTTTGTCTTCAAAATTGAGCTCCAGGAGCCGAGGACAGTTTTGTCTTACTCTTCTAAAAACAGGTATTTGTTATTAAAAGTATTAAATTTGGCCAACCTAGTACATAATAAAGTTTTCGTAGCCTAACAAACGAAAAATCTTGTCGGCGAATAATCTTAGGTGTAATAAATCGTTTCACATTTGCAAACAACCCCAGCAATTTACATTTCTTGAAATTTGCGATATGCATTCACGTATGCGATTTGATGAAAAATTGTATTTATAATGTCTCCGATGGCGATAGCTGGTGCAAGTGAAATTAGGGAGAACCGGACATATTCGCTGAGCGTTAGCTTTATCTAAGGCCCTTAAATAGAACAAACAATACATAGTGCACAGCGTGCGCCCTCGGATGTTACGGGGAGTGTATTTACTCGCGATAACCAGATTTAAATCCTTGCGATTTTTTTGTGGATGAAACAGCTGGTACATTCTGCTCTAGTAAATAATCCGCAAGAACTAACAAATAATTACTTGCGAATTGACATTTCAAATCGGAACATACGCCGAATTGGGTATCATTGAATAGGATTTAAAATAAATTAAATTTTACTAAAAAATAAAAATACACAAGGAACACAACAAACTCTCTATGATACGAGGGTAAAGCTGAATTTATTGAGAATAAGAAAATCTAGTTGGCCGTAAAAAACAGAACATACACTGTATTAGAGCAACTCTTTATCTGTCATTTGAAGTTTAGTTGTTGAAGTTACGTTCGTTAGAATCTAAGTTAGTATTTTTTTTAAAGTGATATTACAAGTAAAAATATGGAATTAACCAGAGAGCATTTTCGAATCATGATTTATTATGTTTTTAAAAAAAGGTTTAAGCGCTTATGAGTGCAAAACAGATTTAGATTCGGCTTTTAGCGAACAAGCACCTTCCGTGGTTACCGATGGTATAAGGAATCTGAAGACGAAAGGAATTCTTTTCAGCATCAAAAAGAAGTAGGGCGTCCTTCTACGGTTGTTACCGACAAAAACATTGCTGCTGTTAAAAAATTAATTGAAGCCACTTATGCAGTAATAGAGCATTAACTCAAGATTGGATCCTCAGCTTTGGAGCAATCACACACGATCACCTGCATTTAAAAAAAGTGGTTAGTCGTTATGTACCGCATCACCTTTCTGACTTCCAAAAAGCAGAGCGTGTACGAATTTGCCATGAAACTTTAAATTTCTTAAATAATTGCGGACACCAATTTTTTTTCAAAACAGTGACAGGTGACGAAACTTACGTTCCTTTTTTCGACGTACCTACCCGCCAAGAGAGTCGTGTATGGATTCACGAAGATGAGGAAACTCCAACAATCCCCAAGAAGCAGCGAGTTATGAGAAAATTTATGTATACGGTATTCTTCAGAAGTACGGGCCTAGTAAAGGCAATCAAGCTGGATGGACAAAGACAGTTACAGCTAAATGGTACACTGAAAAATCTTTGCCTGAAGTGTTCAGTAGATTTCCAAACAAGGCAATTATGATGATATAATAATGCATCGTCCCATACGGCAGCTTTAACAGCTTTTGGCTGAAAAAAAAATATGAAAGTAATAGAACATCCGCCGTATTCACCTGATTTAGTAACGTGCGACTTTTTAATTTAGTTCTACCTTTTTGCGATATTCTCTGGCAATTCGGAGACACGCTATTGGTGTTATTTCAATTTGTTCAGCACAAACCACTGGCCAGGCAAAGTTATATCTGCCGACGAACACAGTGCGGCCAGCACAGTCTAACTCAGAAATCAAGGCAAATTTAATACTCGTTATGAATTCCGTAGAATTACGAGGCTAAACAATTTGAACTACATATAAATAGACATCTTCTTAACAGAACTTCTCTCACACTCTGTATGTGTGGACGGAAGTGTTGTTTTTGTCGAAAGATTTACAGGTTAATTGAAAGCAATTTGTCGAGAAACTGAAAGTGCCATAACCGCAAAAGCGGAGTGCCGAAAAACAGTTAGTTGGGTCCTTGCGCAAACAAATTAGTTCGGTAATAGGTTTAGCCGACGAAAAACGACGCAGAGGAATCTGAAGAAAGGCCTCTGGACACTGGAGAATGTAGTTGACATGATTCTACTCACAGGAATCTAATTAATTAAGTTAATGAGCTAGAGATAGGGTCATTCCATTACCTCCAAAAGGAGTCCTTGAAAAACTAGTGGCAGTTGCTGTTAATTATCTTGCAAATTGATTGCCTTTTGTATCACATACTTCTCCGAACATCTGATAATCAATTAACACACGGTCACACTGTGCGCTGGTTGATTACTCATAGCGTCTTCGAGTACTATCTAAGGTGGCAAACACGAGTACCAATGCAAAGCTATTTTGAAGAAAAACTAATTGTTGATCTCATTTAAGTCACAAAGTTGCCACAGCCATTAATTGCATGGGCACCGATCCACCAACTGGGTGAATTAAAATAAATTAGATCGCTACGATATTCGACGTGAAATACGTTAAGCGAATTTTATTATACTTCTTCATAAACGTAACTTTATTATAATTGATTTTGATATTGTTTTCAAAATGAGGTTTTACGCTCAATCTCTCAGGTCCCTCAGTGGCTGGTAGAAGGAGTTTTTACCCTTTTTTTTACAATAAATTATTAATTAAAATTAAAGTCTCGCATTTTTATTTGTACGTATTTAGTTCCTTTAATCTCTTAATTTTATTCACCGTCTCACCAGAATTAGAATCCAGTTACGACAACGCAGGGTCAAGTTTAATTAGACGATCACGAATAATAGGCATAAAAAGGGTTCAATTGCGTGAATTTCCGAAAGGGGCACCGCAGGTAGCTTGTAGTAATTGTTCTTAGCGCCAGTCATAAAAGTAGGTAGCGTAGTCAGAGTCTAGACGTTTAGGAATTGCATGGGGTGCTTAACAATACCATTGGCGACCTTTTCGAGATCTTACCAAGTGAACCCTCGGTAAAGAGGCGTTTGTTTTTCATTGAGTTCAGGCATTAACTTCTTGGGTCCATTTAATAAATTAATTTGTCAATAAGTTTAGTTTGTTTTTGTTTGGACCGTGTTTATTAGTTATTTAGTTGTCCGTAAAGTGAACAATCAAGGTGGCACGTCCGGGCGCGTCACAAGCATATTTAAAATAAAATTCTAGAAAATATTAACCGTGCTTTTAATTCTCAATAATTCAATAATAATTGACCCTCGTATTAATCATAATTGTACTAGTTGTTTTACATATTATGTACTTAATGTAACACTAACGTAATCCCCACAGCATATTTGTAAATCCTATTTCACACATTTACTCCATGATTTACGACTGTGTATGTTAAGTCTAAAGGAAAATTTAATAGTTAGAGTTTTACTCGACAGTATTTTCAGAAAATAAACAATTTTTACGACCTGTCAAATAAGATGAAGCGCTGCTTTTAATAAATGATTTCATTAGAAGAATTTTTTCTTTGTAAGAGCATTATTTAAAAGTACTTTTCATCTTGTTTTTGACTTTTCTGGGGCGAACGGTCGAATTGTAACGCATTCTATGAAACTGCGAATATAATATACTTTGGAGAAAATCATTTGATTACGTTGGTTATATTTTTTTTAACTTTAAATTTGGAATTGTGATTTAGTTTGTTGAATGCACAGGATTTCTTCCCTATTCTTCTCATCATAGGCACATCCACATTTTTTTTCTTTTTGATTACAGGATATATTAGCAAAGATATTGGAAACATATTACAAGAAATATTTTTAAATGAACGAACAATATTAATTTCTATTGACATTAGTCATCTCATTAGTAATAATTAGGTAATAGTGTGTACCCTTCCCCATTTAACATAACCGTTTTACATAAATTAATCAGTCAAATACAATTCTTGAAATACACGTAATAACATTGGTTTTATTATCACCATTAACTTGAGATCCTGACCACAACAGGATTCGCGTAACCTACTTATTCATACTTATCATCCAGAGGATGTAGTTAAGTAGTTTCGACATTTCGCTACAATTCCTATTCATTATAAAGGAAATTAGGACAGCTAACGAGAATAATTTAAGGATCAATTTTCTTTTGATTCGCTCATTTCGAAATGGAAGCTCAAATGTGCGCATCGCATACTCAATTAGAATGTAAACGGAAGAGAAAATGTAATTACAAATTTATTTAAAACTATTTTAGTACATACCAAATGAATACGCAGTTTCTGGTTCTAAAGGTGGCTGAAGAAAACAAACCAATGCCGACAGAGTCAAATTCAAATCCCCATCTTCATTTCTGTCCAAAAAATCCTCTAAACAGTAAAAGTTCGGTGGATACGACTCGTTTAAATTAGACAAATATAATTCTCCATCATTTTGGAAATAAAACACGTCGTCATCGAACAAATCGGGAAACAATCTGTAATAACCGTACTCGCATGATTCATCGTAAATAAAATGATAATCACTTTTTACAAACTCCGTACTATCAAAACCACTGTATACGCTCAATTCGAAATCACTTTCATAATCCACGCACTGTTTTTGGTATTTCACTTTTCCACTTGGACAGCACTTGCGAACGCATATTTTTGAATCACATACACACGTTTCTTCTTTCGAGATATTTTCATCTGCGGGTTTGTTTACACTGGGAGCATCTGCGGTGGAATTAAACAAACAAAACGGATAGCCGTTAATTAGCACGGCATTCGTTAGAAGGAAGAAACATGTAACACAAAAAGTGATCTTAGTTTGATGCGGTGACATGGTGCGGGTGCGAATACAAGCAATGGCAAAATAACTCGGAAATCAGTTCCCCTACCAGAGAACGGAAGAGTTTACGCTAAATTTTATTGTTAAGGAAGTTCTTTGCGGTTTTTTAATTAAGGACTTAGTATTTCAGATAAATACTTAATTGTTTCAAGTTCAGTACGCCAATACGTCTGCTTACAGTATAATTTGGTGATAACACAATCAAATCACCACTATGATTTAAACAAAAAAAGAACGATAGAGCCAGTAATTAGGTAGAGTTTGATAATAAGTTTAAAGAAAATTGAACTGAATACGAGGCTCAAGCCGAATTTATTGAGACTAAAAAACACGGTTAATATTTTCTAGGATTTTATTTTAAATATGCTCGAAGTAATTCCTTTCAGCTTTGATACGCTTGACCATTCTTTCTTTCCACTGTTCAAAAGCTCCCAACCAATCATCTTTCAGAATACCTTCAAAATAAGCGTGAACTGCGGCGTCAATCTCTTCTTCTGACGAAAACCTTCTACCCCGCAAATTCCTTTTTAGTCCAAAAATAGCCAAAAGACGCACATTGTTAAATCAGGTGAATATGACGGATGTTCTATTACTTTTCTATTTTCTTCAGCCAAAAACTGGAGAGTTAAAGCTGC
This sequence comes from Serrognathus titanus, assembly GCA_039766575.1. Lineage (NCBI taxonomy): Eukaryota > Metazoa > Arthropoda > Insecta > Coleoptera > Lucanidae > Serrognathus > Serrognathus titanus. The sequence continues at coordinate 8,756,306 of CM077911.1, forward strand.
CGTATGGGACGATGCATTATCATGGTGCAGCATAATTCCCTTATCTGGAACTCTACTGAACACTTCAGGCAAACATTTTTCAGTGTACCATTTAGCTGTAACTGTCTTTTGTACATCTAGCTTAATTGCCTTTAAGGCCCGTACTTCTGAAGAATACCGCATACATAACTTTTTTCATAGCTCGTTGCTTCTTGGTCATTGTTGGAGTTTCCTCATCTTCGTGAATCCATACACGACTCTCTTGGCGGGTAGGTACGTCGAAAAAGGGAGTTTCGTCACCTGTTACTATTTTGGAAAAAAATTAGTGTCCGCCATTATTTAAGAAATTTAAAGTTTCATGGCAAATTCTTACACGCTCTGCTTTTTGGAAGTCAAAAAGGTGATGCGGCACAGAACGACTAATCACTTTTTTTTAAATGCAGGTGATCGTGTATGATTATTCTAAAGCTGAGGATCCAATCTTGAGTTGATGCTCTATTACTGCATAAGTGGATTTATTGCCCTCTTCAATTATTTTTTTAGCAGCAGCAACATTTTTGTCGGTAACAGCCAAAGGAGGACTCCCTGCTCCTTTTTAATGCTGAACAGAATTTCTTTCGCGTTCAAATTCCGTGTACCATCGATAAATTGTAGCCAAGGAAGGTGCTTGTTCACTAAAAGCCGAATCTAAACTCTTTTTGCACTCATAAGCGTTTAAACCTTTTTTAAAATCACGATAAATCGTGATTTGAAAATGCTTTCTGGTTAATTCCATTTATTTACTTGTAATATCACTTTAAAAAATTAGTAACTTGGGTTGTAATGAACGTTACTTCATCAACTAAACTTCAAATGACAGATAAAGAGTTGCTGTAAATAACAGTGTATGTTTTGTTTTTCACGACCAACTAGATTTTCTTATTCTCAGTAAATTCAGCTTTACCCTCGTATTAGACCGATTAAAATAGGTTATTGGGTTGTAAAAGAAATCATGAAGATGTGAAATAGCAAAGTTGAGCAAATTAACGGCTTCTAAAAAGAGAATGAGCAAAACAGTTTCGAGAATTACACTAAACGTTGAGTTTACTCAAGTGACGCTCGATGATTTAATAAGATTGATAATTGTTAATTTTATTAGTTTCCCACATTTTTGTTAGTTTATGTCAGTTTAACCTGATTGATTAGCCAAATTACTCTATTGTGGGGTTAAAGCCGACAAATCTGCGTATTCCACGTGTGTACTAGGAACGTAGATCCAAAATAAACATTTTTATTTGAAATTGTATTACAGGAAGACGAAAAGTAAATATTCGACTTATACAGTGCGTTAGAAAAGTCTGGAATAATTCGTTATTTTTGGAAACGTACAATTTTGACAAATATTCTAGCACGCACGACGTTGTATGTATGTATGTATGTATGTATGTATGCAATTAATGAATCTTACAATAAGAAAAATTTGTTTTTAAAACTCTAATTACATACTGGAGACTAAAAAAAAGAAATAACATTAGCTTTATGAAAAATATGCTGTCAAATTTCACACAAATATATTTGATCTGCTTGAGGTGGTGTTTATGCCAAATATCTCAGTATAAAAACACTTGTTAAACTTCAACGGTTTTATATCATGCGTGAACGTATGCTGCATTGTATTTTTAAACATGTTTGTTTATAATACACATTTTTCTGGTCGCTTATTGAAAGGTGGAACTGAATTTGGAATATTATTTTGTACATCAAATCGAATCAAAGATCCAATAACCGTACGTTTCATTTAGCAGATGTTGAAAGTTCTCTAATATACAGAACGTGTTATAATCCTACAGTCAAACACCTCAATGGCGAAGTTTACTAAAATTTTTTTTAAGAAAGAAAATAAATTAAAGCAGATTCTTGTCCGGTGAAATTTCGTAATAAATGATTTTGAAACGGACACTAAAATTGGCACTAACGCTCTACGTTTCACTATCGTTTGATAGCTTCGTCACGTAGAACCTTAGTGCCAATTTTAGTGTCCGTTTCATAATAGTTTATAAAAAAAATAAAGTTAAAGCAATATGTAAGACTGTCAAAGAATTATTAAAATACCTTTAAAATTCGCCGAATTATAAAAGTTCCAAGTTCCGCTTTGTAACAATAGTTTCCGAGCGACGTGGCATTTCTTCTATTCGACAAAATATCACTAAGACCCTTTACAAATGCCATTTCCATTTTAATGCAGGTAATAAACAAAAAAAAAAAATGTAAAACACGTGCCAATTTAATGAATATTAACTTTACGTAGCTGTCACAGCGTAGCCGTTTTCAGCTACGCGGAGAAGTGACGTCATAAGCGAGTCGTTCCTGCTTAAAACATGACAACTTAAAAAATTTATTGCTCCGTTATTTATCGATGAATTTGAAAATTTTTTCACCAGTCAGATACTTTTGGTCTATATTCTACTATTCTATTTCGAAGATGAATAAATTTCTCCATTACGTCTGCCGTCGCCCCACTTATATCACGTTAATCTCGATCTAAGCTATTTAGCGAATTTTATACGCGGGGGAGCTTTTTGTCATGTAAACATTAAGTCAAAATTGATGGGATCACATGCTTTAAATATGAACCGCAAATATAAAAGCAGCTTAGATTTTAAAGTAACAAAAAATAACTCTTTTCCGTTATGCGAATTTGGCAGGAAAATCAGAAAAATTACTTGTAATTGACAAAGCCAGCAGATCTTGTGCATTTCGGAAACTTCAAATGAACACTTTGCCTGTAATGTGGCGATCCAATAAAAGTTCATGGACGATTTGCGAAATAATGGCCGAGTTCTTTGACAGGAAAATGTAATTGGAAAAACGCAAAATACTACTTTTTCTTGATGATGCAGGGTCTCATCCGCGGGACTTAAAATTTAAAAATATTAAAATAATTTTTCTTCCTCCAAATACCACTGCATTTTGCCAATCGTTAGATCAAGGAATTATCAAAAATTTCAAAACCTGGCACAGGGTGTACGAGGGTAAAGTTGAATTTATTGAGAAAATCTAATAGGACGTGAAAAACAAAACATACAGTGTTATTTAGAAGAACTCTACCTGTCATTTAAAGTTTAGTTGTTACTAATTTTTTAAAGTGATATTACAAGTAGAAAAATGGAATTAACCAGAGAGCATTTTCGAATCATGATTTATTATGATTTAAAAAAGGTCTAAGTGCAAAAATAGTTTAGATTCGGCTTTTAGTGAACAAGCACCTTCTTTGGCTACAATTCACCGATGGTATAAGGAATTTTAATGCGAAAGGAATTCTGTTCAGCATCAAAAAGGAGCAGGGCGTCCTCATACGGCTGTTATCGCCAAAAACATTACTGTTGTTAAAAAAATAATTGAAGAGGGCAATAAAGCCACTTATGCAGTAATAGAGCATCAACTCAAGATTGGATCCTCAGCTGCTAGAACAATCATACACGATCACCTGCATTAAAAAAAGTGGTTAGTCATTCTGTGCCGCACCACCTTTTTGACTTCCAAAAAGCAGAGCGTGTAAGAATTTGCCATGAAACTTTAAATTTCTTAATGGCGGACATCAATTTTTTTCTAAAATAGTGACAGGTAACGAAACTTACATTTCTTTTTTCGACCTACCTATCCGCCAAGAGAGTCGTGTATGGATTCACGAAGATGAGGAAACTCCAACAATGACCAAGAAACAGCGAGCTATGAAAAAAAGTATGTATGCCGTATCTTCAGAAGTACGGGCCTAGTAAGCTAGATGGACAAAAGACAATTACAGTTAAATGATACGGCATAGTCTCATACGGCAGCTTTAACTCTCCAGTTTTTGGCTGAAAAAGGTATGAAAGTAATATAATATCCGCCATATTCACCTGATTTAGCAATGTGCGGCTTTTGGCTATTTTTTGGACTTAAAAGGAATTTGCAGTGTAGAAGATTTTCGTCAGAAGAATAGATTGATGCCGCAATTCACGCTTATCTTGAAGGTATTCTGAAAGATAATTGGTTAGGAGCTTTTGAACAGTGGAAAGAAAGAATGGTTGAGTGTATCATTGCTGAAGGTAATTACTTCGAGCATATTTAAAATGATCCTATAAAATATTAATCGTGTTTTTAATTCAATAAATTCAGCTTGACTCTCGTATAATCTTAAAACATATTTTAGCAAGAATGCATACTGTTTTTTCTTTAGAAGAATTAACAAAATCAATTGATTTGTTGGACGCTGTTTATTTTATTAGAAAAGCATGGAATCCGGTAACCTAGGCTACAATTCAAAATTGCTTTCATAGAGCAGGGTTTACCTATTTCGACGGTTCTGAAACTGTTACTGATCGTTTTGACCCGTTTTAACCTCTAACTACAACAGCAGAAATGTATAAAATGCTTCATCAAACAGGAACAGATGTTACTGATTTTAACATCGACGAAAATTTGACCTACGAAGATGAAAGTCTGGATATAAATCTTCAGAATGTTGAAAATCCACTGTAAGAATCTGATTCCGACGATGACGCAGCACAAGAGGATAATATTACAATATTAAAAAAAAAACATAAGGAGCTGTCTCAGAAATAAAGAGACAAAGTTGATTTTACATAATAAAATATTAGGTGGCTTTGAGTAAAATAAAATTGTTGCTATGATATTCAACTATGTTGATACTTGTCAGTTAACTGTGTTTGTAAGTAGTTTTGCAGTAACACTAATGAAACGATCAGAATATGAAAGCTTTGCAAAACGGGTCGTTCAGCACTACAATCACTACGGCAAATCGGAATGTATTCAACACTTTCTACGGGAAGGAGTCAGAAGATCCACCAAATACCGTATAATAAAAAGGTACGAAATTAATGGAACTGCAAATTTTCAAAAAATTCTGGGGCGTCCAAGGTCCCAAAGTACTCAGAAGAACATAAAACGCGTAGAAGCAGTCTTTACCAAGTCACCAGGGACGTCTGTGAGAAATTCAACCACAAAACTTGATCTAGATAAGTCAACAGTGTCTAGGATCAAGCTAAAAGATTTCCAAATGAAGGCCTTTTCAAAATTATCGGCGCCAAAATATTTCAAAGACCAAGAAATACGTGCGAAAAAAGGCTGTCGGAAAGTGTATGGAAAAACACTATGAAAGACACTCATTATTAACGAGGAATTTTACATAGCTGCCGATTCTAGTGACGTTCCTGGCAAGCAATGTTTCCACGCTTGCAAGAGAATGGATGTGAAATATTCCGATAGAGTGAAGCCCAAAGCCAAATTTTTCAAAAAATACCTTGTTTGGCAGGCAATTGATGAAAACGGCAACGTTTCCGACGCCTTCATTTCCCAGGGTTCTATGAACTCAGACGTTTATCTGAAAAATGTGTAAAGAAGCGATTAATTCCCTTTATTAAAAATTTCATAATAAACAATATCATCTTCTGGCCTGATATGGCAACACGGCTTCAGTCACCGAGTTTTTACACTCTCAAGGAATCGAATTATCGAAAAGAAATACGACGCACCAAACGTTCCTCAAACAAGAGGTATCGAAAAATTCTGGTCCCTCTGTAAAAAAGAATATCAAAAGAATTTGGAAAAACCAAAAAGTTTGCAAGCGTTCAAAAATAGGTGGACTCGAATTAGCAAAAAAGTAGGTGAACTGGCTGTAACGCACAGAACAGCAATAAATTTGCGGAAAATGCAACAGTTGCTGGAACCAATTTAATATAATTTGTATATAGTAGTATTATGTGAGTGTTTACCTGTAAATTAAATTTCAATTGTTCTTTTGTTAAAAATTTTTATTCCAAATAAATGTTGTCTCTTTACTTCTGAGACAGCCCCTTAAAATCATTTACATACAAGAATAGAGATTCAAAAGATTTTAAATTGGCATTTGATTTAGAACAACATTTTGTTAACATGCTTATAAATAAGAAAAACTTATGACAAACAACAATATTAAATTTTTTCATCTCACTTAATTATACGTACTTATTACATTAATTGCACTTAATATGTGAATTTGTTCTATTTTTGTGGACATGCGTTTGAAGATTTGATTATGAATTTTTATATCGAATAAATGTTATTGTTCTTTCACTTTTTACCTGTACATATCATATCTACATATCTACACCTCAGCACATTCGTCTCTTTAGCGGGCAACTTTATTAAGTGGACATATTTTGGGCGGCCACAGGTGTCCGCTTAAGAGAGAGTACATCATTATCAATTTCGCAGTATACTTGACAATTATAAGCAAAAGTACTTTATCTATCTAAATACACTTTATTTTATTTTGTTATTGTTAATATACTACGAAACATAGATTAAAACATTAAAAAATAACAGTTAATACCACAACTAGCCATAATACCTCAAGGAAATTAATAATTCTCAAACAATGTTGCATCAAATTCCTTTTGTGTGTTATCTATTAGAACAATTGTAGCAAAACATTATAAAAATTTACTGCCGATGGCGACGAGTCTTTTTTTAATAGAATTGGACATGTAAGTCACTGAGTTAAAAGATTTAAGCAAATTTATGATACTGTTAAAAATCAGTCGCTCAAGACATTTTCTGCAAAAATTGATAAGATTCCTTTCGTAACCACTTGCAAGGAAAAAATGCCGTAGTGTAAACACTGATGCAAGTTTATTGAGCAATAAACATCACAAGTTGATTGCTGTGCACACAAGCCCTTTAATGTTTTTCTTTTTTTTTGTATAGCTACGTTTGATCAAGGTTAGAAGAAATTAAAAATATTAATGAAACGTCAGATATCACTCTTTTTCATTCGATTAATAGCCTATAGGTTTGAATCAAGTTTTTGAATTTTTTTAGTAATATTTGAAATTTAATCTGATCAGATAATGAAATTTTGATGCGTTCGCCATTTCTTTAAACATGTGACTTGAATGTAGTTAATTTGAACGTGTTTCAACTCGAAAGTGTTCAATTCATATGTTCAAGTTACATGAATGAAAGAGGCTTAAATGTTCCAGTGGCCTTCAGGCTACTTGAATTCAACTAACTTGAATAATGTAAACACTTCATAAACGACTCAAAATATAAATCTAATTTTATGAATGGGAAAATAATTAATTGCTCACTTCTTCAAATGATTTTTTTCTTGTCAGCTGGATGAAAAAATTGAAACTTTAGCATTTGGCCTTTAATTGACAGTTCCGAACATACACATATTTGTATGTAAGTACATATCTTTCTTATTAGACTAACTCGAAATTAATTCAACATGTTCTTTTAAGTAGACTTGTTTCATTTAAATATATCTTGAAAGTTAATTTAGATTACACATCGTAAAATTGGAAAAATATACGTGTGGTAATTTGTGGAAATATTTTTGCTTGGAAGTTAAACAAAGAACCGCACTGTAAACTTACCAAAATTAAGGTGCTCACGTGACTTCTTTTCAACTTCTTTTTCTGTGTAACAAACTCGCGCAGAAAACACCACGACGTTGTCATATTTAAAGCGGTCTATACAAAACTCATCGAATCTGTAGATGATGTCCCCATCATTGGGTAAATACAATTCTCCGGTGTATTGCAAGTACATTTGCTCTGCATTAGTGTTCGGATCCAATGCAAAAGAATCATTGCACACGAACGAGTACATAAAATAAAAATAATCGTTTTCTACTTTTACGAGCTCTGTTTTATCGTACACATTAAACGTAAACGCAGACGTATCGTTAATGCATTCTTCATCCATGTGTAATTGCCCTTCGGGACAACATTTCCAGATACAACGTTTTAATTCACATACGCACCCTCTGATAGCGCCCTCGTATTCATAGTATAATTCAGGTGTATACGTCAGGTTTTGTTTTATGATGTTTAATCCGGATTTAATTCCATCACTTATATCTACACTCAAGCTCAAAGGACATGGAACATTTTCACAGGAAAAACAGGTGAAATTTATCAGCATTAAAACAAGTACACCCACCGACGCAAACATGTTAACTCTATTTTTGCTAGCACAAATCTCGCCGTTAACTATGTAAGTTCCCCTTCCAGATTAAGTTTTGCTTCAAATATATCTTATGTAAAGATTTCTTGTAAATTTCTTCAATTTGCTCCGATAGTGTAGGTAAATAAATAAAATCGGAAGCGCGTACGTACGCTATCGCGAATGATAGGCTTGTGTATTTCAGTTTGTTTTGAGCGAAAGAAAAAACTCCCGGAAATTTATGTATATTTCAATCAATATATGCTGAAAATTAGAACTGGAATGTAAGCACGCTGAAGTTGTCTTTAACTCGGGTAAAGCGCGACTGTCTTTTTTAGTTCGTGTTATTAGGCAGGAGGGTTGCGTTGATTTAATCTAATTTACATAAACATCAAGAAGATATTATTTATGAATGTTGACCATGAAAGCTGTACAGAGTGAGTAATTTCTATGGCTGTAAAACATTTACTTTATTCTGTACTTAAAACACCATTGAGTCTAAATAGTTAAGGTACTTATGCAAAAACAAAAAAAAACAGAATGTTTTGTTCAAAACGCAAAAATGTAAAAAAAAGTGTTGGATCCCTACAAGGCCGTTTCAGTTATTCTCCATTCACTGCCTTCTCATCAGAGTAAGATTTGCATTGGTTATCATCAAGTACTGATTATAATTATAACGAAGTGGTGCTTGTAATGCATCAAGTCAATTACACGTGAGAAGTGCGTTTCCTTTTATACCTATTCTAAGATATTCCCACCTCACTTCCGCTTACTCACTTAAATTACATGTTTCTTTGAGTTAGCCTAAACATCCCCTTAAGAGCCATTAAATAACGCTGAAATAAATAAATCTATCGTCGGCAGAATTTTACGCGTGGGAAAAGAGTAACGCTGACCATGGTAAAGATAAGGAACAACTAAAATCGGGCTAAATTGTACCCGACAATTCAAAACACCACCGCGCTCATAAACCAAAGTTGAAAAGACAATCCTACGAGAGGGCGACAATTCTCAGGAAGAGATTCCTTATATAATGTAAACAAATACGGCCCCGATTTTAAAATTAAGAACCAATGTTCGTTTAACTCCCAAAAAGGTTGGTTGTTTCTTTTTTAACCCTCATAGTTGACGAACGTTCAACTTAGTATAAAATTAATCATAACATTAGTCAAAAGTAAGCTTTTGCGTGAGCCCTCGAAAATTCCGCGAAATTTGTGAAACCCCCGATTGTTCCCGTAAAGGGGAAGTGTGAAGGAAACCCTTTTGAACGACATCCCCGAGAACCCCACAAAGAGGAAATCTACGAGGTCCTCTGCTGCTGAGTCCTCCTTTCGACCACCGATGTGTATACCCTTATAATATTAATTTGTCTCCTTCGAGATCAATATATTAACATCAATATCGTCTTTTTATTTCAAGTAGATTTTCGCGTTTCTTTTTCTTTTTTCTTCACTTTGCTTTAAACAGCTCCTGAGTCCAAGAACACGCACCTCTTCAAGAAATAAAAATTACAAGTAGTTAAATGAGGATTAGTTTTAGTAAAGGCATAAGGGTCCGGTGCCCCTTTTAATCACCGGTGGTGGCAGCGTAAATAAATTGCATTATTACTTTTCTCAATTTTTATTAAATGTATAAAATCCTCATTTATTTTAATGTAAGACCCACTCGACAAATGAAAATTTTGCAGAAACTTTTGTTTCCCTTTTTTATTAAAAGTCCGCGCCCCCAGTAAGAAGGGTTGATTACGTGAAAGACTTCATCTTTCACCTCCTTGACCGTCGCTTACACTCTTTTTAATGTGAGGTGAATCACTCACTCACTCCTCAACTCCTTTCTAAAAGTAACGCGACAATTATCAGAGAGATAAAAAAATTGTCAACGAAAAACCAAAAATACGATAATGTATTGTATTAGTTATACTGTGCGATCCAGAATTAATTAGAATTAGAAAAATAAAATCACAGTTTTAGCTTAATTGATACAATAAACCTATTAACCGTCTGTCAAAACTGAAACGTCAAGACCACAGTAAAAAAAAACTTCTAATTGAGTACTAATTGTTAAAACTATTTAATATGATAACGACCAATTTAAAATGTATCGGAATTTCTTTTGACCAATGACTACAGTATTCGAGATCGTTTAAACAACTAACATATTTGATAGGAGTCTGAAAGCAAATGTCAAAGTAAAAGCATTGATTCAAGCTAAGACTTTGATTTACTCTTTCATAGCTTCCCTTTAGCTCAATAATTTTGGATCGCATAGTATATGTATTTCAATCTTGACAATCTAAAAAAGATTTCACAGATCCGAAGATCAAATTGGTCAAATAGTTAGTGGATACTCCCTCTTGGAGAAGTATGTTGAAGCAATGCAATTATAACATTAATTTAAGGTTCCATCAAGTCTATGTGCAAAATAGATTCTTTTTTTAATTTAGAAGAAAATGTTACTCTTAATAAGGTAAGGAAAACGCTGCCTTTTTTTCAATTTTTCTTAATAAAAACAGAAGCATTTTTCTAACTCTTCTGGTTGTCTGGGTGAACATTTGAAGCGACTTTTTCTGATCTTAATCCAGAAACTCAAAATGAAACCCATAAATGGATAATACAATTTTCCTGAAATCCGCAAGCTTTTGATAAAGAAGTAATACAGTTATGTGGTGTTAAATAATAAACAAGGCGAGATCTTTCATTAAGTCTTTCAAAACTTGATGTTTAAGTCAAGACCACCACCTGCAAAAGCAATGCGAAGATAGTTTTTATAAAATTCGTATGAAATGTTTTACATTTAGTAAATTTGTTTAATTCGAAAAATTGTTTGATTTATTGCATACCAAGTTAAACATATGACAACATAGCATTACCGAAAAACTCTTTAGTAATTAGTAGGTGTGTCATAAGGGTAACTGTATGCATTCCGCTTATCAATTTAATTAGGGCATTCGTTATATACCTACATAATTAAAGGAAATAACACGAGCTTAGGGAAATGTACACATATAATTATATATATATTATTTCATATCGTGTGTACACACGTGTCTCTCCTTGTTTTCAAGTGAAGTATAGAAAAGTAGATACTCTTTTAAATAAATTTACTGACTGTAAAATAAACAATTAATGTAATTATAAACAATTTCTATTGAGCTTTGTGATTTGTAAAGAGCATTTTTACTGACTTAAGTACCTAAGTTAAAAAAATCTTGTTTTAAGAGCTCAATATTTCTGGGTACGCAAAAGTGGCATGCTGTTTAAAATTCCACGCGCTGTAAAAGTTTATTACAACGCCGAAAATAATACCGTTTATTTACGTGTCTGCATAATTACTTTCAGCTTCGAGATTTTTAGTCGAGTTTAAAATGTAATCAAATCACAATAAAGTCTCATGTAGTTAGAGTATATGATTTGAGAACGTATGTGTACCATATATTGCCAACCTCTCAAAATGTAAGCTTGTTTAGTTTACAGTCACTTTAGTTTAAATATAAAAATATTTGTCACTTTCATTATCATTATTTTGAATTGTTAAAATAACAGCAAACTTATTCCGTGTTAATTAAATTCGATATAACTATCATTTTTAGTTAATTTCGCTATGTTATTATAAATGTTAGTATATTTATTTATTTTTTTTTTATTACACAAGGTTGAGTGGAAGAACAGTACAGGTAGTTTCACTGAACTTCGCCTTTTGGTGCCAAAAAAGAAATTGTATTATGTTTAAATTGTATTATTTGTTTATTATGGACCAATAAAGACCATTTATTATTATTATTATTATTATTACAAATAGACATGTTGGTGGTACTTTTGAAAAATTGGCGTAAATATTCTTTTTTTTTTATTATCAAGCAAATTTGTAACTATGATTCTCCACACCATTTTCGTAGTAAGTAAAAGAAACTAAATTGTTTAAATTAGTTGATATTTAATACATTATTAAAGCATTATTTGCTTGTTTAACCAAATAATGCTTTAATGATGTATTTTACGAATATATGAAATTAAATATCAATTTTAACATTTTTAAAATAATTAAGTGAATTTGGTTAAAAAAAATTCCGTAGACAACAATAATACAAAAAATTTTATCTACTCTCAATTTTCAAAAACAATAACTTCAAGTTTCAAATAAATAAATATCATCCCGTCAGGATAAATAAAATAGATCCTTTTAAAGAAATTTTATTTTTTCCGTCCATTAAGTATCAAAACGTGTTTTTTCACTTTGATGAATTATATTTATCAATGCAATATGCACTGACTGAAGTGTTTTTTTTATCCGAATCCCTAACAGCAGAAGAGCTATTGCCGTATAAACCCACAGAATGAAGACGGGTCGGGTTACTTTACGAAGAATAAATTAACATATTTTCAAGAGTGGGTAGAAAACATGGGCGAAGCTTTATTTTGCGAGGCGATGGTCACAAAAATAGGACATTGAACTCGAGTTTACTCATAAATATTAACTGCATACCCCACAGTTTTTACGGTATTATTACAAAAAAATATTAATCTTAATAATAACAAAATTTCATAAAAAAAATCATATTCTATGTCTGAGAAATAAAGACTATTAAAAATATGCTTTTTTTCCATGTAATTAGTTATTCTGAAGATGTCAAACGTAGAGCGAAACGCCGAGTTTTGATTTTTACAAATGTTTATAATTGAACTATTTTAAAATTATCAGGCAAGCGGTTAGCAATGAAACTTTTAATTTTTATTTACTAAGCTTTCGGTAAGTCTTGTTACTTTCATCAGAGCATAAAACTGAAATGTAAGGTTACAGATAATTACTACGTATAATTACAATAAAATAACTTACATAATTTTTAGTTTACATACTAATTGAATTCCAAAATTCTTCAAATAATGTTCGAAATTTGTTGATCGAAAAACGCAATAAATTTTTAAATAGTTTATATTGTGTCTACTAATACAATTAATTTGATTGTTTCATAAAAATTGCTGGCAACTAATTGTTCGGACGTCTACCTCTTTACGTTTTAAAAACAAGAAAATCTTGAAAACAAAAACCATAAATCGTTGTCAATACAAATTAATTGTTGATTTTGATACTAACAACAAAATGTTCATGAAAAACATGGTCAGTGGACTACCATCTCATGAAACTATAACTCGACATTATGCAGCGGATAAAACCATAAAAGAAATTGCAAATGGTAAAGACAAGGTCCTTTAAGAGAAAATCAGAATGGAGTGAAGAAACTGGCCTAATTGTATCCAGGGATGAATTACGATTTGATATTTGTATTGGTGATTGTCGGAAGGGAATGTTCAGGACAAAATTCGGAGGTTTCTGTAAAAAATTGCTTTAACGAACTGTTAAATCCCATAAACCATAAAGGATGCAGACTGCAAGGTTGCAGTTCGGAATAGAACATTTTATTTGTCAACAGGACAAAGCTTCGTGTTACCCGACCAAATCTACAAAAAGAATTGTTTGGGGATCATGATATCCGTGTTAACTTGGCCCTCAAATAGCTCCGACTTAAATGTCATCAATACCCTGCAACCAGACGAAAAGGATCTTGTGAAAAAGTTCCCAACGAACAATTCCCGAACTAATTACTTTATTAATTGTTAAATTCGTCAGAACATTAAATTGTCGGCATAATTTAGTTTTTCGTTAAAAATCTGATTTTATTGTTAGAATAAAATTTGTTTGAATAAATCATTAGATACTGTTAATCATGTTTTTTGGAAAATTTTTTTATGTTAAAAGTTTTGGACATTTTGATAAAATCAGTTCTCGCCCGAAAATTTACTTGTTAGGACTCGTATAATATATCTGTATACACGCTGTCCATTTTTCGAGTGCTACTATGGGGATCTCGCTTATCTTAAGAGATACGAAGTTGGTTAAATAGGGCAAAGTTGCGCATTTTCGTGCTGAATAATAATCTGAGAAGAAATTTGAAATATCTTCAATAGTTTTGAAAATATCGCTAATAACTAATGTATAAAAATTATCTTTTATTATTAGATGCAGTTCTTACTCGTGATAGGTATATGAAAAAGAAACAGATTATTATCGCGTAAATAGTAGTATATTCAATTATCACTGACGTTTCGCAAGCAGGTTTTTCAAAGTGAATGTTCACTTTGAAAAACCAAAGGAGCCGTTTGCGAAACGTCAGTGGTAATTAAATATACTATTTATTCGATAATAATTTTCAATATTTTTATTATTATTACTACTTAGTTTAGTATAAATATTATTATTACTACTCATTTCACTATAAATATTATTATTATTATTATTATTATGACAAGAGATGGTGTAAATAGTAACAATTCTTCGTTTATCTAATTTGTAACAATAATAAAAAAAGTTAGATTTTTATATCGAATTCTTTTTCTTTTCTTTCAAACGACAATTTTTCATGATGAAACAATTTCATAATCATTTTCACCTTGTCAATATTTCTTTATTGTTTGATAGTGTCTTTACGAGAAAAACGATGAGAAAGTCACTGCTTAAATAAAATTTGAAAATGACAAGCATACATCTCAGAAATCGGATACTGTGTTATACGAGAGTCAAGCTAAATTTATTGAAAATAAAAAACATGACCATTCTTTCTTTCCACTGTTCAAAAGCTCCCAACCAATCATCACCATAAGCGTGAATCTCTTCTTCTGAAGAAAACCTTCTACCCCGCTAATTCCTCTTAAGCCTAAAAATAGCCAAAAGTCGCACATTGCTAAATCAGATGAATGCGGCAGATGTTCCATGTGCTTTTATATTTTTTTCAGACAGATAAAGGGTTGCTCTAAATAACACTGTATGTTTTGTTTTTCACAAACTACTAAATTTTCTTGATAAATTCAGTTTTACCCTTGTATGCGTTATTTAAGATCGGTCCAAGAGTGCGCAGTTACCTCAGTTATAATGAAAAAATAAGATAAGATAATTAAGCGATAGTTATAAAAGCCAGAGAATAGAACTGAAAGAGTAAATGAGTGAAATTTGATAATTAACAGAAATTTAATTTGACCATATCAGAATAGAAAAGAAAACATGCAAGAAATGAATTTTGTCAATTACCTTCGAAGTTAATGTCATTTTTCTATTTTAGTAAATTGCACAGATTTGTTTGTCTCGTCATCTATTTTTAAATATAGATGACTGAAAGCGTTCTCAAGTTACGTACGCTCTACTGATCTGGGATCATTGTGTTTCCAGTCATGATATTTTTAGACTTCAATGCACGCTTTAAAAAGCATATTCAATTAACATATAAAGATGAATGCAAATATGTGGTTACTCTTTCAGAATTAACTTTCCCTTAAATACAAGATTTTAAGGTCTTTTGTAAGCCATTAAAAATATTCTTATTATTTCATAATAATAATAGGGACTTAGACTTGGTTTAGCCATGCAAGTGACTGTATGTCGATTATATTCTTTATTTTATAAGATTTTTGTCTTGTTTCCGCCTGTTTTCAAGCTTCAAAAAAACATAGCTACTGAGAGATTAAAATTACATATGCTCTAAAAGCTTATATCCCAATTAATTTTTATGCATTTGCCCTTATACCGAATTGTTTAGGGCACTTTTATTATTCCCAATTTGATTTCTAATGATGAATCTAGAAGCTCACAAATAAATATTAAAAAGAAAAACAACGCAATTCTGATTTCTTTTAGTTAGTTAAAACAATATATGGCGTTCTATATAGAGATAACTTGATGATCTTTTATAGAAACTTTATCTCCCGATACTCTACTCAAAAACGGTTACAATTTGTAGCGAATTTATTGGTCCATAACGCTCATTAGAAACCGAGCATCGGTTAACAGGTTGTGCACAGGGCCATTCATTTCTTATTATGAAAAAGTCAGTTTTTGTAATTTAGTCATGTTTACAAGAAACAAAATTAATTAATGAGTCAAAATGCAAATTCCACCATACGAAGTTGTTTACATTAACTTTAATTCGACCAGGTTTCAAATGTGTATATATTTTGGACATGTTCAGACAAGTTCTTGACCAAAATATTTCTACTACAAATTCCAGTGTACAAAACATAACTTTTAAAATAATTTGCTTTTATACCTCAGTCTTTAATGTTACTTGTTTTTTGACGCATTAGTGGTGATTTAGAATTCTATAATCTGTTGTTTTACATTTATTAGTAAGTTAGAATGTAAATAGAATTCAATCTTTTTCGTTTGAGGTCCTTCTACATTGTTTATACGTGTGTTTTAAATTCGATACAGTTCTAAATTAGAATGCTTGACATGCTCAGTCAAGTCTTTGTAATTTAACCAAAATATTTATTTTACGAATTTAGTCATGCACCGTATCCATCCGGCAAACGGAATTCGTAACGGTGCCGACTTCAATTACGGATTAATGTCACTATTTCAAGAGGATAATTAAGCGTTGCATAATAGATCGATTTTAAACTGACAAGTGCGAACTTGATTGGTTTATATTAAAATAATCTGCCGTCCAAGGAATTCACTTTCTTTACTTCACCGCGTATTAACTGGGTTCTGCCAGAAACAAGTGAATAAATACTTATTTGAATATCCCCGCTTTATCGGTACCTTTCACCATACCCAACCCATGATACAAGAGCAGCACAATTTTGTTCTAGTGCCTGAAGAAACATCGACGAAGAGTCGCGCTGCTTTTGCTTCCTGTCGTATTTGAAAATTCGTTTCCCTTTTTTTAATTAATCGAAAGGCTTCATACGCATATCGTACACACTTCTTCTTTAGACGGCGTTGTGTCTTGAATGTTAAACCGAGGAGGGTGGGGATCGGTGTAAGACCATAACTTTTATGTGAAGAAACCCAAGACGAAAAGAATAATAATTCATTGTTCATTCATACGATGTGTGCATTTTAAAATAAGGTTCTGGTGACTTAATTAAAGGATATTGTACAATGGCGGTAAGTATTTTTTTTTAATTCTTAACAAAATTTACGTCAAAAAAGAACGTAACAACCCAAGTATCTAGGATTCGATTTTACGAAATCTGCTACGCTCTAGTAAAAAGGTTAATTGCTACTGGTAGCTGGTTTTTAATGTATTGCGTAAAAATAGATTTGCACCTTCTTTAATTATCACTGCACTTTTTTTAAACGTTGCTAATGTGAATGATTTCAGCAACTTTTAGGTTGCAAATTTCCGAATACATTTCATGAGGATATCGCAATCATTTTGTTTTTGGAAGTAATCATTTATCTAAATGAATCGATTAATTGAAAATTTTAATTGAGTCTAACAGAAAAAAAGGATCAAGGATCAAAGACAAATTACCTTCTGGTTGTATAACGTCGTCGTATAATGTAAAACTCATTTAAATAATATATTTCGAAATGTTTATTAAGAGCGCATTTAATTTATTTTTATACTTTGACTGCTCAGGTTTTATATTTTCATGAAAAATTAGGGCAAAGCGCATTATTTTTGTTTATGAAATGGTACATGTTGAATTGTAATATGTTGAAATAAAATAAAATGCTAATTTAACAAAATTAAAGAATTCTGATTCGGTTTTTTCTATACATGCGTGAACCCCTGTACAGAAAATGAAATATAAGAAAATGGTTTTAATCGCAGCATTTGATTTAAACGGTTTGAATATATGTACGAGCTCTAAAAACTAACTATTAGGACAGAAAGTTATTTTTAAAATATCTATTAATTTTTCTGATTACAGTTATAAAAGAAATATTATATAGATTTATTTGAAGACATATATTTTCTAATTAATATTTCGTCTATTAATTTTTAAATTGTCTATATTGTCTCTACTTAATACAATTAATTTGACTGATTCATAACATTTGCTAGCAACTAATTGTTTGGACGTCTACCTCTTTACGCTTTAAAACCAAGAAAATCTTGTCAACACAAGTTAATTGTTGATTTTGATACTAACAACAAAATATCCATGAAAAACGTGGTCCGTGGCACACCATCTCATAAAAAATACGTGAAATTATAATTCGATATTATGCAGCGGATAAAAGCATTAAAAAAATGCTAACGAAAGACAAGCTTCTTTAAGAGAATTTCAGTCCCAATGGAGTGAAGAAACTGGCCTAATTGTATCCAGTGATAAATACGATTTGATATTTGTATTGGTGATTGTCGGAAGAGAGTGTTCAGAACAAAATTCGGAGATTTCTGTAAAAAATTGTTTTAACGAACAGTTAAATCCCGTAAAGGATGAAGACTGCAACGTTGCAGTTCGGAAAAGAAAATTTTATTTGTCGACAGGACAAGGCTTCGTGTGACACGACCAAATCTACAAAAAAAATTATTGGGGACCATGATATCAGTGTCAACTTGAGTTTCAAATAGCTCCGACTTAAATGTCATCGATACCCTGCAACCAGACGAAAAGGATCTTGTGAAAAAGTTCCCAACGAACAATTCCCGAACTAAAGGCTAAAATCCAGGAAATATGGAATTGTTTCGTCCCACGATATTATGAGTCCTTAGTGGACACCATGCCAGGAAGAATTGAGGCAGCAATAAAAGCCAAAAGCCATCTCATAAAAAAACTACGTGAAATTATAATTAAACATTACGCCGCGGGAAAAACCATTAAAAAAACTGAGAATAAACTTAACTTATCGAAATTGACAACTGGCGATATAATAAAAAGTATGGAGACAAGGCAATAGTTGATATTCATAACAAAAGTCCTGGAAAACCAAGCAATGTAATAGAAAGACAACGAAGAATTCTCAATAAAATTTGCAAGCGGAAAAGACAGATTCCTTTAAGAAAAATTCAGTCCCAATGGAATGCAGAAACTGGTCTAATTGAATCTAGGGAATGTTGTCAACAATGGTTACACAAATCCGGCTATGGTTTTTACAAAGTAAATAACATGTGTACAAAAAGTTTTCCCATCTAGCCTCTCATTTTTTCACATGTTCACGTATTGTAATGATCGCCCCACGTTGGGCGTCAATTATTGTAATGGTCCCCCCACGTTGGGGTGTCAAATTTGTTATGTTATGTTAAGTAAGAACTCCACGTTGCGGTGCCAATATTGTGGTGTGCTTTTTATGTGTCCGTGAGCCTTTTTTTTTTTTTTCTTGTTTTCTGTCAATTATTGTCTTTATGTATGTGGGTACGTGTACAACTTTCCTTTTGTCTTTCTCTCAGGGATTTCTTGGGTCGCTCGGAATTACCTACGTTTCGTATTTTGGCCTCATGGCGGACACATACAATGACGAACACAGAAAAATGAGGGGGAGGGTGTCAGTGTTAAATGTATATGCGTTCGTGCGTGTCAGAAAAAGAAATGAAGAAAAGGGCCTACCTGATACATGTTTTCTAGCCACACTGCCAGTTTCTCTGAATAGTCCTACAAAGTACTGAAGTTGATTAACAAATTTGTGGTACAGAAATACAGTTCCTGGAAATTTTTCCTGTAATTTTACATTACAATTAGGAGTAGAATAGGTCTCTTCGCCATTGATTTTTTGGGCGTTTCGAAAGTAGGACTCAACTATAAAAGATTTTTCTTCCAACATGAAAACCATTGTAAAATCAAATCAATAAAACAATTTTTTTAAAGTTATGTTTTCTTACTTGTCTGTTTAGGGTACGGATCAAATAAGGAACATACGTGAACATGCGAGAAAATGAGAGCAACACGCTAGATGGGAAAACTTTTTGTACACTTGTTATCATGTATTGAACTCAATACTCATTTAAATTTGAGAACCTATATTTTTATACATTTTATTTGTAAAAACACGAAATAAAAACCACTGCTTATATATCAAGATATTTACAAAGAAACCTTCTGGAATAGAAAACTTATTTATCAACAGGACGAGGCTTCATGTTACACTGTCAAATCTACAAAAAAATATTCGGGAACAATAATATTAATGCCAGCTTGTCCCTCAAATAGCTCCTGTCTTAAATATCATCGAAACCCTGCAACAAGGCATGAAAAAGATCTTGCGAAAAAGTCCCCAATGAACATTTCCCGGACTATAGGCTAAAATACGGGAAATATGGAATTCTTTCACCCCACAATATTATGACTCCTTAGTGGACGACATCATGCCAAAAAAAAATGCAGGCTGCAATAAAAACAAAAAGTGATGTAACACTATATTAATTATTAAATATGAAAATCGTCCGAAGATTAAATTGTTGGCACAATTTATAGTTTTTCTAATTTTATTGTTAGAATAAAAGTTGTTTTGAATAAATGATTAGTTACTATTAATCCATTTTTTTTTGTTTAATTTTTTAATATCAAAAGTTTTAAACATTTCCATATCAGTCCGAATATTACTTTTAATTCTGACTGTACATACGTCGTAATTTATTTTAACAAAGTAGTTTTTATAGGTAATTACGTTTAACGCTAGTTTATTTATAAACATTTTCTAACTCATATCTCTTCTTTAAAACTTTATACATATAAACCTACCTTGAAATTATTTTTTTCTTGAAATATCTTGTAGGTCTTCATTCTTCGATAAGTTCCTTTTGCGAACTTTGCTTGAGAAATAACAAGTTCCTTAATTTAACGAACGTATTAATCCGAAATATGCGACTGGACAAGTGACCATGAAAATGACCCTCTACACACACACACACACACACAGAAGATATCAGATAAAATATACCACTCGGTCACGTTTCATTGTCCTCCCAGTGCAAATATCATAAGGTGTGTCAATTATATGCATACTTATATAAAACAACAACAAGAAAGGAACTAATTGCATAAAAATCAGAGTATGTTGGGAGTGGTTGTTCCAGAAGTACATACCAGTAACATTTCATTAATACACAACTAGTTCATAAGAATTTGTCGTATTCGATACAAGTAACCCCCACGAATACCAGAGCAGTTTTTTTTAATATGAAAAAATAGCTCTCATTAAATTCTTTTCAAAATTCATCAACGATTATAGTAACAGGTGCTTTCTGTCAGGTGCATTCGCAACTTTCACTGTCATTACAACAAGACGTGGAGCGTGTATTACATTCTAGACGTAAATGGGCAGTTTGATGCAATAAAACTAGAAAAAAAACTAGCTTAAAACAGATCTGCGAAAGCTTACGAGCCAGGTTATATTGAATTTAATTTAATGCTTTCGTTGGATAACCTAATCTCTGTTGTAAAATAAAATTCAAAACATGTATTAAGGGAATTACATTCTCTAAGTTATGGTTTTATTTCATTCTGAGGCAACATAAAACCGAAATTGTTTTAAATAAATAACTCTTCAATTTACATATGTTTAAAGGAAGTTATGTTAGCTAATAACTTTTAAGTATGTGAAATATTATTTCTCTTGAATTTAATTAAATTAACACGTTACTTTTTTTACTTGAATTGAATACGAGTTATTGAGATAGAAAAAAGCAAAGAGGCATGCATACCTACAACCTAATGAAACGTGGAGATCTTATTCTGACAAGAGATACAGTAAACTATTAAAGATAATTTAGGAAAGATAAATTAAACAATATTAAAATATCAATGTGAAATAAGGCCTTCAAAAGAATTAAACATAAATTTCAAAGTCTGACATCAGCTTTGCTTGATTTGCGGTCAAATTCATATCCTAGAAGGCGACAAATATTTTACGTGAAAATAAACAGAACAAATATTTGCAGTTACTTGCCATAACACGTTGGTATTTCTTGTCGATACGTAAAGAAAGAATAATGATGCGCTTTCCAATATCCGGTTTGCACGCACATGCCCAGCTTTCATTACCCGAAGCAAATATTTATGTGCTATGTTTTGTAAGGTAATAGAAGGTGATGACTAAAATAAGTAATTCTAAGAAAGATTGCAATACAAACTAAAAATTAAGTGTACTATGGTGCTCACTTAAGACATGCAAACCTCGCTTCAGTGAAGAGCTGAAAGAATTAGGTCGGGTTTGACCCACAGTACTTTAGCTATTCCATTTTCAAAAGTTTCTTATTTAAAATTAAACCTGTGAATAGTGGAAATCAATAAACAAAACCTGTGTTCTTCAAAACGGAGAAAATAAGGCAAACGTTTTTAATACATTTTTAATTCCCATTGGTGAATTTCTAACAACGAAAGTTTATAATAATGGGAAGTCACGTCAATGAAAAGTACTTCCCAGTCTACTTCCACGACTGAAATTCACATCATGCCAGCAAAACAATCATAATGAATTAATTTTTTAAACTTTTCACATAATTAATTAGTTGAAAGGTTACTATACCGACCTAGTGACCCCATAATTCATTGTTTGCAATGTTTCAAATACGAGGGTAAAGCTGACATTATTGAGATAAGAAAATCTAGGGCCGTGAAAAACGAAACATACAGTGTTATTTACAGCAACTCTTTATCTGTCATTTGAAGTTTAATTGTTGAAGTTATGAAGTTATCCAAGTTACTAAATTTTTAAAGTAAAAAAATTGAATTAATCAAAAAGCACTTTCGAATCATGATTTATTATGATTTTAAAAAAGGTTTAAGCGCTTGTAAGTGCAAAAAGATTTTAGATTAGGCTTTTAGTGAACGTGCACCTTACTTGGCTACAATTTACCGATGGTATAAGGAATTTGAACGCGAAAGGAATTCTGTTCAGCATAAAAAAGTCGTGATAGGATGAAAGACTTGAAGAGGGCATTTAAGGCAGTACAGTAAAGTCACGAGCATTCCGAACAATAAAATCCAATAGCGACACGGACTCTACAACAATGTCATTGACATGGTGAGTAAATAACACCTAGATCTTTAACCATCATAAAATATTCTAAATAATGACCACTTAATTGATAGTGAAACAAAAACGACTCGAAATAGCTTTGTGTCATCGGCATACAAAAAGACCTTGCTATGTTTAGTGAGAGAAACAGGAAGGTCATTTATGAATAGTAAAAAGAGAAGTGGTCCTAAATTGGCATCTTGAGGAACACCGGAAGAAGCAGTATAGATGTGAGAAGAGAAACCATTATAACAGACTCGTTGCAAGATACGATTCCAGTAGGAGTACTAATGAATTACTGAGACCATAGGTATTTAACTTTGAAATTAATAGTTTCTGATCTATACGATCAAAAGTTCTGGCGAAATCCGTATAAATCACATCAACTTGAAAGTCATTGTCAAGGGATTTGCACAGATATTGGGAGAAACACGCAAGGTTAATCACAGTTGAGCGCTTATCAACGAAGCCGTGCTGCTCAGGACATAAATACTGCTTACTATGAGGATAAATATAAGAATATAGTACGATTTCAAAAACTTTCGAGAAGTTTACATAGCAACGAAATAGGACGGTAATTTGATATTTCGGTAGCATCACCACTTTTAAACACAGAAGTAATTTTAAAAAGTTTCCAGAGAGAAGGAAAAGTACCACTCTTGAGAGCAGCATTAAAAATAACGTATAATGGTTTCACAAAAGCAAATTTAATCATTGATCATCGATCATGTGCAGCAGACATAGAATTTTTTATTCTGGACAAGGCCCTGAGAATGTTGGCTTCAGTGATTTCACTAATGTTAAGAAAGCAAGTGTGGGTGCTACAGTCATCAAAAGTTGGAGTAAGGAAGGCGGAAGATGGAGTAAACACCGATTCATAAAAAGAAGCGAAACTGTCAACAATCTCCTGAGGACTATTAAGAGAATTATTATTGTAGGACATGCGACCGGGAATCCTCGTACTCTCTTTTTTTGATCTGATATATGACCAAAACTTCTTAGGATTGCTGATTATGTTACATTGAATATTGTTTGTGTATTTTTTGAATTCCCCAAATTTTTATTTCTTAATGAGTTTACGATAAATTACAAAGTTATGATGATATAACATTATTCTAGTGGAAGTAAATTTCTTATGTTATATAGATTTTAAGTGAATATTAATTTCTGGAGTAAACCAGGGTGGAAAATGGGTGTAACTGGGAACAAATTTGCTAAATAAGTTGTTCAAGATGTCATAAAACTGTTGAACTAAATCATCACACATTAGAGTAGTCGTGCAGACCTGACCAATCGATTAGAGATATGTGATTGTAAAGATCTATATAATTGGCCTTCTTAAAATTGTAAATTTTAATATAGCTGTTATTTTTAAATTTAATGAAGGAATTATGAATCGTTAAAGAAATAGACAGGGCCGGATGATAAGGATCTTCAATAATTAAGGGAACAGGGTCATGCATGACATTACAAAGATTACTAGAAAATACAAGATCAAGCAATCTGCCGGAAGAATTTTTAACTGAGTTATATTGTTTTAAAATTAGAAATTCAGAACAGTTATTAAGGGTACATACAAGATTAATATATAATGGCGGACACCATTTTTTTTTCAAAATAGTGACAGGTGACGAAATTTACGTTCCCTTTTTTGACGTACCTACCCCGCCAAGAGAGTCGTTATGAATTCTCGAAGATGAAGAAACTCGAACAATGACCAAGAAACAGCGAGATATAAAAAAGTTATGTATGCGGTATTCTTCAGAAGTATGGGCCTAATAAAAGCAATTAAGCTAGATGGACAGAACACTGTAACGGCTAAGTGGTACACTGAAAAATGTTTGCCTGAAGTGTTCAGTAAAGTTCCAGACAAGGGAATTATACTGCACTATGATAATGCATCGTCCCATACGGCAGCTTTAACTCCCCAGTTTTTGGCTGAAAAAAATATAATAGTAATGGACCATCCACCGTATTCATCTCATTTAGCAATGTGCGACTTTTGGCTATTTTTGGGCTTAAAAGAAATTTGAGGGGCAGAAGGTTTTCGTTTGGAAGGTATTTTGAAAGATGATTCGTTGGGAGCTTTTGAACAGTGGAAAGAAAGAATGGTCAAGTGTATCATTGCTGAAGGAAATTACTTCGAGCATATTTAAAATAAAATCCTAGAAAATATTAACCGTGTTTTTTATTTTCAATAAATTCAGCTTGGTCCTCGTAAATTACTTTCGCATATTGAATGATCCAATGTAAAGTCAGTCTCGGAAGGCCACGGAATTAAAAATCATTCCTAATTCAGTAACCTCCTGAGGATGACTTTTGATGGGATCGATTCACTTTGCTTATTGCAAAGTATTTTTCATCCTAAAAAACTCAAACAAATCAAACAAAATAAACTTTTGAATATTTACAGTTACACATCACTCGAATATTCAAAAATTCAAATTGGATTTGATTTAAAATCTTTTGGCGTATTTATAAACACACGCGTTATAAATAAGTGTGACACTATTGGTAATGTCATTTGAATAATTCACTCTCGGAAGGTAACCTTCGTTATGTGGAACAGACAGATTAAAATATATAAGTGCTTATAATTAAGGGTATAAGAATATATCCTGACATTTAGTTTAATAATTAAATCTGAATTCTGTACAAACACATTCTGTGTATTTGTATATATCTTATTAATTAATTAATTCTTAATGCAGAAGTAAGTACAAACACATAAAATGTATATATATAAATCGAAGCCATTCACTTGATCACAATGCCACGTCAAATACAGCGGAAAGATTCATTTAAACATAAAATGGTTTAAGATGGACGCGTGCAGGGCATGCAAATACATTTTCAACTTAAAATAAAACGTATGTGCAAGTGCAATAATGTTTATTTTACTTCAATTACTTGGCTGATACACATATACTTCCGTAACACTGTTTTTGCAACTGGGATTCCTAGGGTTTTGGAACATCCCTCGTATTTGCAAAAAAAAATTAAATAACATCGACTATAATATCCAAAGAGAATTAAATCAAACAATATAATGCAAAAAAAATTCTCTAGTAGCTGCAGAATTGACATCAAAACTACAAAAAAAACCTCTGACTCAAAAATAGTGTGATCAATAACTTAGGAATTATAAAGGACCTATCACGAAGTGTGTTTAATATACAAGGGGATTACAAAGAGAAAAGTAAGGAACTATTGAAAAGAAAAAAGGACTTCACATTAATAGATACTTGTGGAGAAGGAAGAGGAGGGCAAGGAATAATTAAAACGTTATCTGAAAGGAGTACCTACTTTAAAAGCTGAGCAAAAGAAAGATGTCAATGAAAACGAAAGAATTTTACTAGAATATACAAAAGGAGGAGAAGGAGCAACAACCAAGAGTAAACAAAATAAGCAAAAAGGATCATAAAATGAGAAGAGAACAAAAGAAATAAAATATAACTGTAAAAGCAATGACATAATAAACTGTTATGAAGAAGTGAAGGAGGAAAGAATTAAAAAGAGTTCTGGAAACGTAAACAAGGTGATAAAGAACATAAAAGATTCCACATCAATAGACGGAAGAAACCAAGTAAGCCAGAGAAACGACGAAGAAAATATAATTAAAGAAGAAAAGAGAATGAGATAAAACCAGTCAGAAAGTAAACAACCAAAATAAATGTAAATAATGAGAATGATTCAAAATATGAAGGGATATGAAATGAAAAGAAAAAGACTCTAGATGAGGAGCAAAATAACAAGTTCCAACGTAAATGACTTTAAACCAATGTAAGAATTGAGAAATCTAGAAATTAAAGGAGATCAAGAACGATAACGCGCCCAAGAAGAAAATGGAAGGCAACAACCAATTTAAAAAATACATAGAAAGAAGTATACGTGTACACTTCGGAAAACTGTGACTCTATCCTTTAAAAAGAAAAAAAAAACAGAATAATTTTGGACGATTATAGGGGGCGCATCTCTGCAAGAAGTAATTTACATAGTTTTACAAAAACTAGATTGAAATGCGACCCATTAGGTCGTAATCCCAAAGGACAAAGAGTAAAGAAAGGAAAAGTTAAATACATTGGAAGGGAGCACAAAAGTAACGAAAATGAAGAGCAAGAGTTGTGGAGTGATGATAAAATCGACAGACCAGAAACTAAAAGTAACAGAACATTTTGGAACGCATTTCTAGAAGAAGTAGTTATAACAAAGTTCTACAAAAACTTCATTGAAATGTGATCTGTTAGGTCGTAATCCCATAAACGACAAGGGGTAAGAAAATTTTAAAAAAAGCTGAAAGACAAAGAAATCTGTGACTGCTTGGCGAATTGTTTTTTTTTTTACACTTGGTTGAACTTGATTTGATTCATTTACATGAAATCAAACCAAGTTGCAGTTATTTAATTCACGTCTCCGACTCTCAAGTACTTTCTAATTTGTAATCGTCCGCTTTGAAATGAAAAAAATGCGCTTTGAAAGTGCAACTCGACTTTCGATAAGACAATTTACTATATCTTCATACGTCACCTTTCGTTAGGTTACTTGCGGCTAGATCTAGAAGAAGTAAAAGTAACACTTGCTAATTTAATGGACGAATTGTTTTATTCGTATTCAGCTAATAACTAATGAGGAGATTTTTTTCCCTACCTCAGTTCCTATAATTAAACCATCCAATTAATCATATTTAAAATGGAGGTTAAGTAAACGTCTTTTTAAGTCTTCCATTTTTGAGTTGCAAATTTTTTTTAAAATTTTTTGAAATGTTACAATGCATGTATGCACCTCTGACCTGTTGTTAATCAGTGCGGCAAATATTGCTTCAGCAACAGAAATTTTTATCAGCATCAAATGGTGCAACATAATCATCTGTTGCACTGCAGCAATCTACCACTTACGCAATCCCATGCGAGATAATTAGGTTTCTAAATAATAACGGTAATAAATACGTTCGAAAATGGAGTAATTTACGTTTGCTGCTCAAAATATTGCAGTCGCAATATATTCCACTCACTATTATATCCTTGGTGTAACAGATAAAATAACTTCCAAGAAGATAATTACTGATTTTTCATAATTCCACCTGAATAAGCATGGAAGATATTATTACATTAGACCGTAACTTGAATGCACTTAAATCTTAAGAGTGAAAGTTATACATGAAAATACAAAATTCTCAAAAAAAAATATTGTAACATGAGTATCACATCAGGGAAGAAAAAAACAGCAAGTTACGTTCACTTAATTTCTCTTTGAAGTTAGTTCAGAACATGTATTAAATATTAATTAACAAAATGCATTTATTTAGAAGGGAAATTTATGTCAAGCAGACTTTCCAGACTGCGTAGTTAAAATAACCATGAGAAGTCTTTCTATTATAGTATAATCAGTAAAAGCACATTTTCTCTGGCTATTACTTAAAATTGATTACTTTTTGAATTCCATTTTAGGCAATAAATTATTGAGGTTTGAGAATGTGTTTTACTTACCTAATTTATTCGCTGAAACTCTCTTATTTTCACCATCTTAGCCTGAAACAAATATTAATTTTTACTATTAGGACTATATTACAAAAAATTTAACTGCACTTTACCTATCAATTGTTACAGTTATTATAACAAAATATAAAAACTACTTAATAATAATTTAATACAACAAATTCAGAAAACCAACAAAAGTTATGATTAGAGAGCGGCCAGTCTTAGGTTTCTTTATATCAGAAATAGACAGTTTGCCTTGAATAATTCATTTACAATACGTTATAATAATAATTTTGATTTAATGGTATGGTTTGGATGACCTTAGGTATTTAATTTTAAGTATTACCGTAAGTGTATGTTTGGTTGAATAATTGGGTGATCACGTGTTTCTCGGACGTTGTGGAAATACCTTCACATTATTAATAGTCACGTTAACATTTTGAATTTCTTTTGTTATAAACAAAAAAGAATCTCAAATTAAAGATTTTTATCGACTTAATTTATTAACGAATTCATTTGGAAATTTTTTTCTATACAAATGAATGATTGAAATAGTAAATTTGTAACGCATTTGCACGTGCTCATTATTTATGACTGGCTCTGGGCGTAACGAAAAGTAGATCAGATGCTTTGCAATAATTCACCTTGAAACAGATTTGTGTAATTAATTATATAAGTATTTAAGGGGGAATTCCAATTCTTAATCAGATACTTTGATTCATAAAGCATTTTTTTTAATCTTCAATCGTATTACCAATGGATTGGTTACGCCTTTGTGGCATGCAATTTCATCTTGCATAATTTTAATTTATATTTGCGTATTCATTTTATTTTCTGCTTGATTTCCATTTTATAAAAATAGAACTTTGATTAGCTTTGACCTTTAATCGATTTTTTTTAGTTTTGTTTTCGATTCATTATTATGTTTTGATGTAAATTTTTTTTATTTAAAATTAAATCATTTCAGTTTTTAAATGAAGTACGTACGTCCTTTTCAAGGAATCGATTTTACTTTCACTGACATTTGTTTCTTTCATTTACGTCAAGACATAAAAAATAACAAACAGAAATGAATTGATTAATCGTGAATCAAATGTTGCAATTGAAGTAAAATTTTTAATTACGTTAATATAATAGGTTGCAGATTAACTAATTTTTGATTCGATTATTGTTAAATTACAATTTGCAAATGTGATTGAATGTGTTCACATTTTTTCGTTTATTGATTTTCGCAAAGCAGTCTCCCTTGATGATGGGCTTATGTTTATGGTCAAAACTAGATTTGAAATGAAATTTACTTAAACTTACAATCTTCAATTTTTTCTGCAGTAACCTATATCCATCCGCCCTTCCTTTTTGTCTATAATTTTAGTCAATAGAGCGCCTTTTTAAAATTATGTTTTAAGTTTTTAATTAAAACATATTTATACATGTCTATTGTTTATGGAATGTGATTGTCTTTCAAGTATGACACCAGCAGTTCTCAACAAGTTTATTACCTTATAGACTTATTTACTACATTATTACTGCATTAAAAAACCTTTTTTAGTTATATAAAATAAAAAAAGAAACTAGGGATATTAAAGACAAAATAAATAAGAAAAAATCTATAGAGGAAATAACTATAGTAGCAGTAAATAATAAAGAAGTTTTTAAAGTTACTCTTATTATGAACGTTAAAAATATTAACTCTAGTAAAAAAATGCCTAAAAGTGAAGCTGTAAATCACTTAATCCATTAACCTGAAGATCATAATTATTTCCTGTTTAAACATTGCAAAATAACCGAACGACCTTCGCATTACATTCGTCTTAAAATAAGACGGATCATCTCTGCAACATTAGAAATTTACACACCTCATTAATAAGAGGATGGCATTTAAACGCGTCAGTACTAATAACACTACACGTTTACAATACACTCAGCCGCTGAAGTCGTTTTCATTTGAATCTGTTTATTTCGTTCGAGCAACTGTTGTAATGAACGCATGGATGTCCTTGTGCAACGGCCTCGCTTTTACTTTCGAAGATTCAGTTATCTGCTCAGGAATTCTCATTTTTATCGTGACCGCGATTGTTTCTATGTATTTTCTGCTTCGACTGCAAATCGATTCAATGCATTTTGCATTAGGATTATCACGCTATGGCTGGAACTTTTTCGCAAGATCATAATTGGCAACTTTTTGTGGATATGGTGGTCAGTGATTATATATAGCATTATACACTTGAGAAATTTGCTAAATTTATGATGTAAAAGTGGCATTGCATAACTCTCCTCCTCCTCTTCCTCCTCCTTCTTTAACACATGTTTACTGATTTTTATAACTACAATAGAATATATGAATCCAACGTTCAAAATTTAAAAGAACGGCTTCTTAGGTCGTGATTCATCCAAATTAGGCTTCGCAGTTGTGATGCTAAAGGAATGTGGGAATCCACATTCTAACTCTGTAGGTCATTGCTTCTACACCCCTTGTACCGATTATATTAGTGCTGTTTGGGGAGAAGATAATGGAATTTAATAAAAAGCAAGAACAAAAATTCCTACCCACCCATCATTTACTTGTGCCGTAGTATATCACGTGCATACTCGACAAGGGGACGAGTGTGTGTTCTCTCTTCCACCTATTGAATTAACCAAAACTGTGTAATACAACCTGTATATGATTTCATCCTTACATTCTTAATTTTTTCCATCACTAGAACTGCGTCACAAACTACCAATTCTTTTTGTTTACATAGCTTTTAGCTGCCTTTCAAAGTAAAGATAAACGAAACCATGAAAAGAAATGTTTATATTAAAACAAAACTGAGAGACAATGAAAAAAATAAGATAAGTAAGCAAAAGACGTTCGGATGTTCGGAAAGATACTTAATTACTTCCTGAACATTTTAGTTAGAGAGATTTCATACAAACTTTCAGATGATATATTTATTCAAGTTGAAATTTCAGCCTGTATATCAATTGAGGCTAATTATAATTAAACAATGCTAAACATTCGATAAAATATAAAATAAGTATATTAAAGAATAAGTTTTCAAATTAGAATTAAAATAGAATCTCTACAACATGTAAAAAGGAGTGAATGAATAGAGGGTGACTAATTCGAAATAACCATTAGCTACGTATGTTTTTCTAGAATAATTATGTTTGTTGAATTTTACAGCTTTCAAAATAATTTAACTGTGACTCATCAAAGCAACCATGTGTTCTAAGAACTAGACGCATTTGTAACGCCAAAAAATATATAGTTAACTTTCTATTCATTCTATAAATTGTTAAAATACACTTCTGGACAAAATTAAGGGACCACCAAATAAACTTGAAATAACTTTTCCAATTTACAAGTTATTTTTAACAGACTTTTCACATGTCAAATTGACGTTTATTAAACATAATTCAAATAGTGTGCCATGAAACAATTAACAATAGCAAGGCATTCTCTGCTAGAAAACGAAAAGTCAACAAAAAGGCTTAATCGTTGACATCTTTTAAAGTCATTTAATTAATAAAGCGTGTTTTTTGTTTCGACAATTAGTGAATTTGTTTGCATTAAGTTAATTAAATATGTCTAGATGCCAATGTAGACCAGAAGAAGTATCCCAAATGATTATTCTTCTTCGTGAAGGATATTCACAGAGAAAAGTTGCTGGAATTAAAAATACCAACAAATCTGTGGTACAGAGGGCCGCAGCACGGTTCAGAAACACTGGTAGTTTCAAAAGAAGATGCGGACAAGGTGCTAAAAGAAAAACAACACGCAGAGAAGATTGCTTTATCGAGCTTCAGAGTTTAAGAAAGCGATTTGTAACATCTCGTGAATTAAAAAATGATCTTCGATTAGCCACTGGAAAAGAAATTTCTACCAAACAGTAAGAAGAAGACTAAAAGAAGTCAATTTGTCTGCTAGAAAACCAGCAACCGGTCCAACTCTCACAGCTACGCACAAAAGAAATCGCTTAAACTTTTGTTAAAATCATTAAGGTTGGGACGAAGGGCAGTCGAACTCCGTTTTGTTCTCGGACGAGTCCAGATTCCTTCTAAGCAGGAATGATCGATCTCATACGAAGACCAGGCGAGCGATTTGCACCATGTACCATTCGAGACTTTGACAAATTTGGTGGTACAGAATTAGGTCTGATACGAAATGAGTCGCTAACAGCAAGAAGATATAGAGACGAGATTATTGTACCCCATGTTCAACCATTTGCCGAAAATTTCGGCAATGGATTCATTTTTATGCAAGACAATGCCAAACCTCACACAGCTAACATTGTCACAGCTACGTTGAGAGATGCAAATATCGAAAGTTTGGAGTGGCCTGCCAAAAGCCCTGATTTCAATCCTATTGAGCATCTCTGGAATCAATTGGCTAACAAAATTAAAAACGCACCGAGACCACCAGTAACACTTGATGAGCTCTCTTCACATGCTTGTTCAAGAGTGGGAACAGATTCCTCAAGAAAGTATACGAAATTTAAGCTCAAGCATGCCAAGAAGATTAGCAGCGTGTATTGCTGCAAGAGGAGGGCATACACGCTATTAATAATTTTAGTTTTGTTAACTTGTTACAAATTAGGATATAAGTTCATGAGAAGACCAATGCTATTTTAAAGATTTAAAGTATTTTAAAGTTTATTAAATTTAATAGCCCTTAAATCAACTAAACTGTAAGGAAACACCTAGATTTATATATTTATTCGTTTCATTAAATTTCGTTATCTTGTTTTAAATTTATTTTGAATTTTACTGATGGTCCCTTAATTTTCTCCAAAAGTGTAGTTAAATATTTGTGAATTGGGATAAATAAGATGAAAACCATGAACGAAAAATCATCCGTTGTTATATATTTATGTTTGTTTACAACATTCGTATGCTTTACTCTTAGTAACACGACAAGATCCTTACAAATAATACGCGTGCACGAATTTAGTAATATTATTCAAATAAAATCTGTAGTTATTAGCAGTGTTGCAACTATCTAGTTACAAGTATCTATAGATGGTTTATCTAGATATTTTCATTGTATATAATTGTGTAACATTGCAATACGTGGTATCTTTAATTGTAATTAGTTACATTTATGTACGTATCTGAGCATTTAGATACACAGATACACTTTTTAAATAAAAATATTATTTATATTTCAATTTGGTTTCTGCACATGTGCATTTTCTAATACCAAAGCGTTCGAATATTGTTCGCTCGATGTTTGGTTGGGCTTATGTTAAGTCAGACGACAAGTATATATCAGAAATCAAGGTCAAATAGTTACAAATAACTAATTTACTGAGTACCTAACAAAGTTTGCCAGTTTTTTGTTTTTGTTTTTGTTTTGTTTTGTCTTAATTAAAAATATCATTATTAAGAGGATTCATGCTAATCTCCTATTTTGTGGATGAAAATGTATGTATGTAACTAAAGGGTATCTAGATACTTTTATGCTTCTATTGTACTGTATCTGGATCTAGTTACTTTTTAAAAAGAAGTATTTGTAACTGTATCTAGTTAATTAAATATTAATCTCCGCTCACAATAAATTTATATCCGTAGATACGTATTTCGGCAGCTAAGCTGTCATCTTCAATACACATACTACACTTTAAAAACACTTCATGAAATCTAACAACCACCTAATCATACTCATAATTATTAAAAAAATATAATTAAATGAATAAAAATAATAACAGAAAGAAAATAACATGTATGTGGTAAAACTTTCATCCTTGAATGACATTACTTTATTAAAAATTAAAAGTTTCTCTTAGACAATAACAATAACTAACCATTAATTACACCTAATGACTCTATAATTCATCAGTTTTAACTTGTTAGGTTAAATTCGTTAAATGTCAAAAATTACGCAGTGGTGAATCAAGTTACGAAATGATTTTATTTTCCATACCCACAACCCCTTATAGTATTCTTAAACGAAAAACACATGATATTTACATTGCCAAGTCTGCGGTTTTCATCTCAATTAAATTAAACCACGAGAAACAGTGATTAATTGAAGAATTAGTTGATTAATTATAACTGGTTTAAAAAAATCCGACAAAAAATACATAGTATTATTAATTAACTGCTTAATTAAACCATACGGCACACCTGTTAATCTGTTAATTATTTTTCTTCTTAATTACGATTTAAAGCGTCGTTAGTTCTCTTTGTATTTTTTATTTGAAATTATTTATAATCTGGTAGTTAGTTTCCCTGCATATTACAGCGAATAGTCGAACAGGGCGAAATGTGA
Organism: Serrognathus titanus; assembly: GCA_039766575.1. Taxonomy (NCBI): domain Eukaryota; kingdom Metazoa; phylum Arthropoda; class Insecta; order Coleoptera; family Lucanidae; genus Serrognathus; species Serrognathus titanus. Next base: position 8,790,725 of record CM077911.1, read on the forward strand.
GACCGTTGGGTATCTACAAATGCTGGACCTGCGAAATTTTTTTAAATATTTTATGTATGGACAAAAAAATCTAACAATATTATAATTTACAACAATACGTGTGCAGTATCTTGCCGTACAACAACAACACGTGACCTTAGAATTCTTTTAGAATATAAACAGGTATAATTTATCACGAAGTCATAGTTTTAATAGGTTGGGCAAATGTCAAGCTCATAGAGAAGAAAAACCTTTCTCATGGTAATTAAAAGCTGTAGAGCTTTCTTTCTTGTAAATCATAGCGTGTTATTTTTGCATCAATTGTAAGATTGTCAAAAGAGAAAACAGTCTCATTCGGGTGATTTGGTTGAAATTCAGTATGAAATAAATCCACATTAGTTCAAACACAACTAAAATGTCTGAGGAATTAGCACAAAATGTGTTCATTTTGGGGAAGCAAAGAGAAAATATTGAAATAAAGTATAGAATGAACTAATAATATTAGCATATTAATTTTATAATAATGTATATAATTAATGTAATATAAAAGATTTAAAAAAATTAACAGAAATTTTTAAAATAACTGTCCGAATATTCAGTTGTTGGAGCGCGTACTGCATATTCCTCATTATTTTTTTTTTCTCTACGAAAATAACCTAATATTAAAGTTGGGACAAACAATTGCAAATGAAGATATTTTTTTTTATTCAAATTATTTATAACTTTCAGACGATATACCTAAATCCAATTAATTTCTTTCAATTAAACTGTTACAAATAACAGAGAGCAAACAATTAAAACGTAGATGTATGTCATAGTTACTTAATAGGAAAATAATAACAATAATAATTGGTTAAAAATTCAAGAGAACCTTCTGGAGTGCCGGCATTGACATTTGATAATAACAAGAAACTGGGATAGGAAAAGTAAATGAAGGTAACGTCCAACATTTAATGGTAAGCAGAAAAAGACAGTTAAAGCAGTTACTTGTTTTAAAAATATATTTAACTGCATTTTCTAATTCAAATTTATTCACCAAATTTCTTAACGTTAAATGTACAAACGAAACTATTTTATGGCATTTATTGATACTGTTGTATTCTGTATAAAAAGAAATGAAGTTATTTTTATTTAAGTAAGACTTGTGTCTCTGATTTTAAATAAAAACGTAATCGACACGTTAAATTGTAAATAAGTGTATATTTATCATTTCGAAAGTGATAACTTTTCTAATCATTTTATTTACAATTATTTCAAACGTCCTCAGGCCCCACGTAAAAATTTGCAAAACTTAGAACCATTAACAAATATTTTTCTTTAAATATTTAGTCGAGAGAAAGTAGAGAAATTAAAACTTTCACTCGAAAGATAACGCATTTAAACGTGGCGCTCGCGGATCTTCTAAGAATATTTATTAAGCATAATAACATACCCTTTAAACGTTTGATGAATTGGTTTTTAATTTTGGGCCGGCTCTTGAGCTGTTAAGAAAGTATTCTGTAATCACGAGCGTGACACGTAATATTAATTGAATTTAAAATGGAAATTAAAAAATCCACTTTCACTGCTCATATTAAATAATATCTTTGCTGAGGTAAGCAGCACGTTAAGATTTAAAATTAGAACTTCTACTTTACATATAAAGACATCACCGTGACAGTCTATACATACATATTATGTGCATACATACATATCAATTTGGTTTTTATGAATTTTATTAAAAAAAATACCAGGAATTTTATTTCAAACAACATTAAATTGTGAACTTATAAAATTCTCTGCTTAAATTATATTTTTAATTGCACTTTATTATTTCAACTGGACAATGAAAGTTGACTTTTCCAATGTATTCTTTTCGCATATTCTATCGTAAAAACTTTCAGTTTCTCTTCCATGAGCAAATACATAAAGACGTAATAGTCGTCATTGAATTTTACTTTTTACTTCACCACTTTCAATATTGGTTTTCCCAAATATTAACATAAAACCTTGTTTATTGATAAAGTTCAAATATGACCGCCTGAATGACGACATTAATTTTCAAATTTTCTTTGTAACTTCACTTTCGAATAAAACTCATAAAACATAATGAATCTGTTAATAAATTTATAACAGAATAAGTGGGAATTCTTTTATTAAATTACTTTCACTGATAATACTTTGTAATTATTTATTGCTTATAAATAATGAATGTTTGTAACTGCTTTACTAAGTTAGTATTTCAATTTTAAATAATTAAAGTCCGAGTTGATAACGACTTTTAAAAGCTGTAAATGGTAATTGCGGTCAATAACTACAATTTATTTGCTAAATAGATATCACGATGTACGTAACTGAAACGAGTCATCCTCGCCTTAACTTGCTCTGGTATATTGTGTCAGAGATCCTTTTATGCATTGAACTAAGGCACGTTTAATGGAAAAGATTCCATAAATGGTTTAGTCACAAATTTCACTTGTTGCCTTGTCTTTTAGCTGATGTACTTCCTCTCTCTATTACTAAGGCTGGGTTGCACAAAAGATTAAATATTTTCTGCAACCCAGCCTTAATGTCATAGCAAATAAAACTCACATTAAAAAAGAACATATAAAATTCAGGGCCATATTTATTCCAAAGAAAGCAAGAATTTTCACGTATGCTGAAACGAGAATAACAAACCTGTAATTCACTGGCGACCTTGTTCCCAACCTCGTTCGTCCTTTGGTATTTCAGAACGATCATTTTTATTGTCGTCTCTGATTCATAAAAAATTGGGAGCTAGGTGCCAAGGAATTTTACCTGCCTGCCCAGTTCTGGTTTGCATTTTAAAGGCATTCAACAAACAAATTTTGCGAACAATGACTCCTCTGTAGATACCTATACTTAAAAGTTGCAACAAATAACAGTAGAGAAAGTGTTTTTAAATTATTTACACAATAGGCAATATAATGGAAAGTACTGATGTTTATGGAGGTGTCCTCAATCAAAAGTAGTTGTCAAAGTCATTTAGAGTAACTATGTACTTTGAATTTGATACATGGTTTCATGTACCTCAGAAAGAAACCATTTTTTTATTGTTTTACACGTGTAAAATTAACAAAAATTATTTTTTGTTAAGTGACTATAATAGCCCTTACACATTCGTATACAGAGTGATTGAAATTTGAGGGTCAGCATGAGGATCTCGCTTATTATAAGAGATAGAGAATCGGTTAAATGGAAGCAAAGTTGCTAAATTTCATGCTCATTAATAATACGTTAAGAAATTTGAAATATCTCGAACGGTTTCTTCCCAATCGGAAAAAAACTAAAAATTGCGATTTTCGAAAATCGAACATAACTTCTTTATTTATGATTTTTTTCAAAATCTGTGAAAACATTCATGAAGCCTGAAACGTACTGGTTGATTGAATGCCGAGCGTACTTAATTTCTGGAGCGATTCGTTTTTGTTTTTCCAGAGCCAACTTCATTTTTTTATGGGCGCGATTTTTGTTGTTTAGACAGGTAGATAGCACATTTCTTTCTGAATTCATTGATATGCCACACTTACTATTCTGTTTTAATTTTCATTGAGTGATTTTGAAAAACTGAAATTAGATTCATGTGCACATATTAAGGCACGGTATTTCAGTTACAGATTAACTTTAAGCTTCTGTTATTCCCATAGTAACAATTATTAAGACAATCGTTTCTATGACAATAAACTGAAGATTAAAGTTAATCTGTGACTGAAATACCGGGCCTAAGTTAGCTTGTATTCAATTATATGCTGCATAGCCAAGGAAACGTACACATTTGTTTAATTTATCTGTCATTAAATACAGAATGGCGTATTCAAATGAAGAAAAACGTGATATGTTGCGTATTTTTTATTTGTTACGACGAAATACTATTACAAGTGCTCAGCGGTATTTAGAAACTTAACCGGAGAGAATTCAACAAAGTATTAGATATATTTCCAAGTTGGATAACACTTTGATTCAAAATGGTACATTTTGAAACGCCGAAGAGAATGTACAGGAATAGAATACCGAAAGAAAATCAGAGAATATGTTCAAAAACATTTCCATTTTCGGCAATACATAAAACGTACACGTTTTCTGATACCATTTGTCAAACTCCGCTCTATTATTCTACGTGGAATATGAGCTAAAGCATGAAGTATAGCGTTTCTTAGTTCTTCCACGTTGTTGTAATTCTGTTTAAAAACATTATTCTTTAGGTTTAAGGTCGGGTGATCGCGCCGGCCAGGTGACAGGTCCATTTGTTCCAATCCAATACCTTAGAAAAATCTCGTCTAGGCGGTTTCGAACTCTTCGAGCGTTGTATGCAGGAGCTCCGTCTCGGTATCACCATAGTTTCCTCAAATGAATCAATGAAATGTCTTCGAAATAATTTAACAAATGTTGACTTAAAAAATTTAAATAACGTTCAGCGTTAAGAATCTCTTCATATAAAGAAGGTCCAATTATTTGATCTCTCCATAAACCAACCCAGACGTTTATGCAAAAACGACGTTGGGGTCTTGCGTCATGATGTATGCGAGAAATTTCTCTAGACCAATAATGTTCATTATTGCGATTGAAAAGTCCAGAATTCATAAAACTGCATTCATGTGTCCAAATGATGTTCTTAAGAAAATCGTCATCCCGTTCGGCAAGCCAGTGACAGAACTGCAATCGACAAGCATCGTCTCCTGGGTGCAACGTCTGGGTGATGTGAATTTTAAATGGTTTCATCTTTCCTTTTTCTAAAACTTGTTGGATTCGATAATAGGGCAATTCTAAATTAGTTTTAATTTCTCTTATCGATGTTCTAGGGTTTTCGTTTACCTTAAAAGTGAACATTAAGTATTTACTATTTAGGAATTATCTAACAAGAATCAACTTACTGCTGCTAATATGTTTTCTTTATTTTCAGCAGAAATTTTGCTCCCGTACTTTCTTCTTCGCTTTTCAAATCACCATACTGAACTAAGTTGTTATCCAACTTGGAAAAATATCTAATACTTGGTTGAATTTTCTCCGGATAAGTTTCTAAATACCGCTAAGCACTTGTAATAGAATTTCGTCGTGACAAATAAAAAATACGCAACATATCACGTTTTTCTTCATTTGAATACGCCTTTCTGTATTTAATGACAGAAAAATTAAACAAATGTATACGTTTCTTTGGCTACGCAGCATATAATTGGATACAAGCTAACTTAATAAGTGCACATGAATCTAATTTCAGTTTTTTTTAATTTCTCAATGAAAATTAAAACAAAATAGTAAGTGTGGCATATCAATAAATTCAGAAAGAAATGTGCTATCTACCTGTCTAAATAACAAAAATCGCGTCCATAAGAAAAACTGAAGTTGGCTCTGGAAAAACACAAACGAATCGCTCAAGAAATAAAGTACGCTCGGCATTCAATCAAGCAGAAAAAGTGGCTTCAGGAATGTTTTCACAGATTTTGAAAAAAATCATAAATAAAGAAGTTATGTTCGATTTTCGAAAATCGCAATTTTTAGTTTTTTTCCGATTGTGAAGAAACCGTTCGAGATATTTCAAATTTCTTAACGTATTATTAATGAGCATGAAATTTGGCAACTTTGCTTCCATTTAACCGATTCTCTATCTCTTATAATATCCCCATGCTGGCCCTCGAATTTCAATCACCCTGTATATAAGGAGAATCAGCAAATGTCCACAACAATATAAAGATCAAATTGGACAATATATTAATACAATCTAATTATAATGTTAGGGTTTTTATTTCACCCTCGTTTGAGTTCTTCAGGGTATTAACAGTGACTGAAGAAATTTCTCTTTCTACCACCTCTCTAGAAACATTATGTCTACGTACAATGCTAAAGAAACTATGCAGGACTATCAAAATGTGTGAATATAAATGAGGCAATTATGCTGTCAAAATTATTAATGTTTACGACTTACTAATTGTTAGGCTATTATGTAGTCAACTTTTTAATTTGGTTTCTGTAAATTATTATAGTCGAAAAATATCAATCAAATCAGCAATAGGTTTTATAAAAAAAATTAAACTTTCTTTTTATATATTAAAAAAAGAAAACTAGAATTCTTTTTGAATTTCATTATTTCGAATAAAGTGTTGTTCAACTATTAGCTTTCATATTCATGTTTTGTACAGGTAAAGCCTGTACTTTACTATTACATAAAACAATAAAACACAAATAACATAATTTTTGCTTAGTTTTTCTTCACAGGTCAAATCTTTCTAGTTAGCGTTTTACAGCTAGCATAATTTACAATTGAATTTTTTATTCACTTCCTGTAATAAACCCGGCCAAATGCGATCATTTCTCTGTAGTTTAAGCACAGAAATTTGCATAAAACACATTGATAATGAAACTGCAGGCGTGGATTAAATCGGTCACAGTAGACAAAAATGTATTTGTTGCAAAAACGAACCCTGCTTTGACCGCAAACATGATTCAACTATCTACTGGCCGCAATTAGACAACATTCACTTATTTATTTAACTCACTGCTTTCCGCATATTATGAGACACTCTCTGAATTAATTCCTAATAAATAAAAATTCCTAATAAATAAAAATGGTATTTCAAATAGTATATTATTATACCGTGCACTCGATTAAATTCCTAATTAAAGCAGGCCACAGTTTCAATATTGTTTCTTATAAAGGTTAACAGGTCGCATTATTTGTTTGTGCTGACAAAACTCCTCTAACGCTTGGCAAATGCGTTTCAAAACATGAAACGCAGGGTATGTTTGTACATTCAAACTAAAGGACAGCATTTTCAGCATCTGCTTTAAGCTTTGGTGTTATTTTGAAGTGAATTAATTAAGTGTTTCTTTGAAATTTACGTTTACTTTACACATTTTCTTATGTGATGTTACGACCAAACAGTGACAACTGTCTTCGCACTCTTGTATCGCGTATCTACACTGACCGGCAAAAAAAAACGTCCACCCTAAAATATGTAACAAAACCATTGACGTACTGATTTATTTAATTTGAGATGTAAAAAAATAACGAAAACGGCAGTTCGAAAACTGAAAAGAAATATGTTCAGATAAGTTACTGGTGACGGTTAATAATGTGTATGACCTCCTCTTGCTCGAACGACATCATTTAAACGTCGAGGCATCGAATCAATCAAATGTGTCAATGAATTTTGAGGCCTCAAATTCTTCTCTTAAATTTTTCAAAGCCGGGCGATGACGAATGCCTCTTTAAAGTTGATCCCATAAGTGCTCAATGGGATTGAGATCAGGGATGCATGCTGGCCAGTTAAGTTTCGTCTAAGAAGTCAGTCACTACTCGTGCCACGTGTGGTCTGGCATTGTCGTGCATTAGAGTGAGTTCATCTCCAATAAAGTGATAGTAGAGCATGACAGCTTCATGCAGAATGTCTTCCACGTATCGATGGACATTTAAAGCCCCATTTTTCACAAAAAGAACTTCGGTATGTGCCTCAGGTGAAATACCTGCCCACACCATAAGAGACCCACCATTAAAAGATCTCCTTTCGGAAATGGTGCAGTCTGTGTTCCGTTCATTTGGTCTTCTTCACACCCTTTCGTGACCGTCAGGCGAGCGTAGACAAAAGCGCGATTCATCAGTGAAGAGAATTTTACTCCATTGATGAGGAGTCCAGTTTGAATGAAATCGTGCAAATTCCAACCGTGCTCGACGATGTCTTGGTAATAATTCTGGGCCTGTTGCATGTCTCAGTGACTTTAGGTTTCCTTCAACAAGTCTTCTTCTTATTGTCCTCTCACTTACTTCAACTCCACGAGTTGTTTGGAGGAGATGTTGAAGTTGAACAGCCGTTGATCTTCGATCCCTTAGTGCGTTGAGTACAACAAAATGGTCATCAACTGCAGTTGTTGCTCTTCTTCCGGATCTTGCTCTGCTAGTGCAGTTGCCAGTCTCCGGTTCGAGGCAACCTAAACGGTGATACCGGGTATTCCCAATATGCGAATCACGTAACGTTGGCTATGATCAACTTCAATTAAAGCAACAATACGAGCAACAATCTCAATGGTTAACGGTATTTTTTTTTAATTGCGCAGCTTTTTAATTGTCACACTCCATTTTAAAACCAATGCAAAGAAGCCTCCTTGATTAAGTATCCACAGCAACAGTCAGAAATTCAATGAAATGCATTTGAATTTAATTTAATGAGAAACTATTTCCTTGATTTGTTAAAGTCATTGCCGAAAATTTTAACATGATTTAATAATGAATTATCTCAAATAGACACTGAAAAATGGCACAAATGCTCAACATTTCACTATCGCTTGATAGCTATCAAGCGTTTCAACGATATCTATCAAGCGATAGTGAAACGTTGAGCATTTGTGCCATTTTTCAGTGTCCGTTTGAAATAATTCATTATTAAATCATGTTGTTAAAATTTTCGGCAATGACTTTAACAAACCAAGGAAAGCGTTAACAGTAATTAGTTTCTCATTAAATGAAATTCAAATGCATTTCATTGAATCTCCGACTGTTGCTGTGGATACTTAATTAAATTGATTAGTTAGTTTCATGTTTACTTTCACTTGCTCGTTAAATAATGACTTTAATATGATTCAGTAAACGAACAAAATTACAAACACAAATACTTTTACTTCGTATAATTATCGCAGCATTAAAATTAAAATGAGCGTGCAATAATAAATTACTTTTATTATTCTCGTATTTAATAATTACTGTTGCATATCACATGATTAATTGAAACATGTAAATCGAAACTGCGAAGAACATTTTCAATAATTTAATTTAATTTTTAAAACGAATTAAATTTTTTATAAAAAAGTGTCATAGCACATTTTAATTTTTGTCGGAAACTATAAAAAAATTGGTCATGTAAAATTAGCTGATTTGTTAAAACTCCTATTCAACTTTTAAAGTTTCAAAGTTAGTCTTAATTGCACCTATTTCCGGTTGACCTTGCCAACAAATGCACCACGTACCCTTTTGTTATTACTTTTTTTGTAGCTTCCTACTGCTTCACATTTGTGAGGAAGACGCTGGAACAGGTGGTCGGAAACACCCGGTAGACAATTAGTAATTGAATGCACATTTTCCGTTTTTAGAAAGAGGTAATCGTTGTAAATTGCAAGCACATGTATGTGTTAATGTATGTGGAAGCTTTCTAAGGATTCTACGAATTCGATTTCTTCTACAAAAAAGAGTAGATTTGTTAACGTTATTAGACACCATATAAAGTATTATAAAATTGTTTAAACAATAAAATGGAAAATAACATTCAGGCTTGTTTAATTAGGTTTAACATTAATCTGTAATAGATTTCAGATTCCCCCAATATTTATACATTTATATTTAATTCGATTAGTTATTCGATACCATCAAAAGCATTCAAGTTGTATACTTGCTAAAGCTATCAAAATTTATAATTATTCCGGAGGGTAGTTTTTTCGAACTAGTCAGAAATTTTGGCCCACCCTATACAATCAGCACGAGTTAATTTGTCATCGTCTGTCGAAACTCTTCGAAAAACAAAGAAATCCTAGCGTAGTTTCATAACAACATTCATAACAGCAGAACTGAAGAAAGGTCACTGCGTGAAATAACAACTGGGACTTTGTCGTTCGAGAACGTGCACGTTTTCTCTCACCAACATAAGGAAATATTCTAAAAACAGCTCTGTGTGGATAGGAAATTAACACTTGACATTTTCACGCAAGTGAAACACCAAGATTATTATTATCGTAAACAAAATACGGGCCGTTTGCTTTGATTTTGTTAATTGGGATATTTACATATTGTTTTCTTTTAATTAGTGGGCAACTTATAGGAGTGCTCACAGATTGCGTACCATCTAAACCGGATAACTTGATGGAATGCGGAGTTACGCAACGCAAGGAGAAAGTATCGGTCAGTATTTATTCGGGTGACCTATTAAGGATCAACTTATTTCCGCAAAATAATCTGCGATATCCATCGATCATTTAAACTAGAGGAGAAAACACGTTAAATTTAAGGCTTTAAAGGATTTCCTTATTTTGTGATGACGATGATGACTGACGTACCACTTTTTCTTAATAAAAGGCCTTGTATATTACGAAAATAGAATGAAAAACTAACATGTCCCGAAATTGTCACTGATTTACGTGAGCAGAGCTTTAATTTATGAACATACAATTAATTCCACATCCTGAATTAAGTGCGCAAGCAAAGAAGCTGAAGCTGTCCATAAAAAATTGAAATTTCGAAATCTGTATTGTTCACGTTCACCAAACGCTGACCTTGAACTTATGAATCAGCAAGTCGTGAGGAAACAATTACCAAACAATTCAAAAAGTGATGGGTGGTTGGTAATTTGTATGTATGTATGTATAATTAATTAACTCAAAATATGTTTAAGGAAATGACTATATAGGGTGACTGTTAATTAACCCGTCAAAATGGAGTTTTTTTTTTACTATCCGCTTGAGACACATCTAAAATAATTGTGTAAATAATTATTTATTACTTAATATGTTATGGATACAATTTTTGATACAATCACTTGCGTGAACGTCACAGATTATGAGAAAATGAAAATTGCTGGGGTTGTTTGGAAATCTCATAAGCTCAAACAGGGTTACTAGTAATTGATGTAGTTAAAATTACTAATAAATAATTATCGCTACAAGACAACGATTACATTTCCAAGGAATCGTTTAAACAAATAGGTTTCCTCCGAAAATGCGAAACGATTTATTAGCCCAAAAATTCAATGCCGACAACTTTTTTTTGTTTATTAGGCTAGGGCTAGACAAAAGTTCGTGATTCATGCAAACTTACATCTATGAAATTTTTCGCCTACATTTCGCACGGAAACAAAGCAATAGAACTTATTATGTACAGCTGTTTTAAAGGTCGATAGTGCTAAGCTGCGTGTACATGTTCGCGACGAATATGTAATTAAACATGAAATGCAACAATTAGTTCAATGTGTATGGTATTCACAAACTGTTCTAGAACAGCGCGCGAGCCATTCGCCCGCAAATCAAAGAGAGTCGGTCTTTTATCGAACACAAAGAAGTATTGCGCGTAAGCAAGGACGGCGTTCGTAGCAGGAGCGCAAATGTATACGGTGCGAGCGAACACTAGAATTTGAATTGTTTTTCGTTCTAGTAATGCATTTGTTTACCCATCAGAGCAGGTATTCAAAGTGGAGCCACTGATATCCTTTGTGTAAAATAATCTATTTAGGTGATTTGCATGCATTTGTAATTTAGTATTCCGTTCGTATTTCATGGCATCGGACGTTAACTTAAAAACCAGATGCCACGCCGCCATATCATAAAACTATAAAAAACTTTATTTCGTTCATCTATTTTTTAGCCAGGAGCGCATCGTCGTTTTGGGCCTAATTTTTGGTTAATTATCTCTCGAAAACTAAAGTAAAAAGAGTTTTTTCCCATACTCTCGTATATCGCTTCTTTTAGTGGTTTCATTTTGTAGGATTAATTAATAGTCACCCTGTATAAATATGAAATAATTTTTGTCTATTTTTTCAATAACCAAACATTCAAAAACTCATTACTTCACTGGAACTAAAACGGAAAAAAAAAACAATTTGTATCGTGCTTTCTTTTAGTCAATTTTTGATTAATTGAAAATGTTGAGCGACGCTTGAAACTAATTTGGAATTTGTAGGTCGTTTCAAGTCATTGATTTTCTTTTCTTCTTCGACTTCTTTTTCTTTATATTTGTAATTAATTTAATGAAAAATAATAAATAAAAAGTATCTCTCCTAAAATCACTGACTTTCTTGCACAAATCGTAACGACATCTCTCCACTAACAATCTGTAAAATTTCTTTATACTTTCTGCAATTATGAATGAAGACACAATGGCTATTGAACTTAGAATAAATAAGGAAGGTCTTTGTTTATACAGGGTGAATAAGGAGGAGAGGGAAATATTTTGAGAGATCACACCGTGACTCTTATTAATATGGTTAATTTTAATATAAGTTCTTGTTTACAGAGAATGAATTAGAAGGGGAGGGAAGTATTTCGAAAGATGATAAAAGGAAACCTTGTATGAACAAGGTTATTATTCCCGTGGCCTTCAAGATACAGTTATCTGATACAACTTCCGTTCTTTTAGGTTTTTTTTCCTACAAATGCTGTAAAATGAATTGACACGACTTCTGAAGAATATTCTTTTGACGATACGCTAGAGAAAGTACCATCAGCAACACGAAACTTATGTATACCACTCTTATAGTGTGTTGGAAACCGAAGCAACTTTCATTGCACAATGATTGGCATTTGTTACCTCCATATCTTGACCTGATTTTTTTAAATCAAATTAACCCTTACTTCCGTCTATCTTCTAATTGCTTCATTTTTTATTGCGTTTCTCAAAGAGATTCCATCTAATTTCATAGTTGTTTGTAATGTTCTGGTTTTAATAAAAAAAAATAAGTATACAGGTTGTTCTTCAAGTTGATACAAATAAATTAATGGCGTATGTAGTAAGAGATACGAATGCATCAAAAATGCCGACATCCGGCAATTCCCTGTGAAATGTTTAGAACCCCTGGACGCAACGAACGGTGACCTTCACTCACCACAAGTGTTCGAAGTCCCCCCCTGCGCGAAACGTAAACATAGGTCGGCTCGATGTCGGATATTTTCCACTGCTGCGTTAATGCGTGCGTTGAGTTCGTGTAATTGTATTTACTTGTTCGGCGTACATTAGATTTTTTAAATGTCCCCACAGATAAAAATCTAATGAATTAAGGTCTAATATTTTCTAATATTTAAATTTACATCCTCTAGGAGTTCCGGCAAATTAGTTTGCAAGAAACGTAAATAGACCATTTCGTCCAAGCGATTAGGTAAAACAAATAGACCGATTAAAGTGCCGTTTAACATATCTGCATACAGATTGACCGAGAAGCGTTGTTGAAAACTACGGCGCCGCATTGCATGAGGACTTTTTCTGCCCACACATGCATCCCTTGTAAACATTGATTCGTCGTAACGCTGTGCATACAAACGTCGTGCAGCCAACGCATTTTGACCACATTCGCCGTAAATTAAAATCATGTCCACAAGAACAGTATTGGAAAATTCGACCATGTTTTCAACGCGACGAAGTGCAGTTGACAACTGACCCACTTAACCAATGCTGACATCAGTAAATTTCTCCGAATACGTAATTACGTAATAAAAATAAACCAGGGACTATCAAACTGTTTCATCGTTCGCCAAAAACATTTATTATCTCTAATAGTCATTAATCAAATGTTATACAAAAACTGTTTCATTCTATCACTTTTAATGTAAACTTTCACCGGCTTCATTTTTTGCATGAAGTTAAAAAACAGCCTGTAGACATATAACTTTGACAACACATATTCCAAAAAGTCACGTTTGATTAGTTTTCTTTTGCTAACAATAAGGGAAATTGAAAAAAGAAAAGTTAGGACATCCTATAGCATATGGAATACGAATAAATCTTCGTGGAAAAGTCTAGGAAGAATTCTTTAATTATTGCAATAAACAGAAACATGACAATCGTTGACATTTAGAGTGCACGGTCGTTACTAATTTGCTTTGCAACACCCACCTTACGTCATAATCTATATAAAAGAAGAACTACAAAGAATTTTAATGATCTCGAAGTAGTTCCTCATGCATTTTTATAAATAACTGTTTAGCGTAAAGAACGCTGCTTTTCTTACCTTATACAACATACCTACATACCAGTTGAAAAGAAACTTTTTACCATACCTAATGTAATCAAATTTGAAGAGTTAATGATGAAACATTTTGTGCACGTGCGGTTCTGCTCTGTCTGATTTTCTTGTGGAATATTTCTTGGACAACTTTTACACAAAGTACAGATTACGCAAATGCCTGAAGGTAACTGGCAAGGTGCGGCGAAGCAAGTAAATGAAAGGATAAAAATTTGCAAAAGGAACGTTCACAGAGAATTTATAGAAAATTGATCAGAACTATACGTATGTTACAGGGTGCACACAAGAATTTCCACATTTTCAACTTTTTTCTTTAAATGGAAGGAAATATTTATTACAAAATTTATAGGAATTCACAGAAAAATAACAATTTCATGTAAAGGGAAAAATAATATACTGTATGATCTCTTTAATCCGAACTAACAATTGCATTGATGTCATAGGATCGAATCCTCTTTTTATTCTTTTTGATGTTACAAATAGTTGATTTTCTTATTTTTGCGATAAACCGATCACTATAGAACCCACCTCTAAACACTTAATAAGCTCAATCTTTTCATCGATAAAGTAACGTGTTTATTTTAGAAGTCATCTCAGTTCTAAATTACAATACAAACTGAACTTCAGTAATGATCAACGTTCTAATAAACAATGAACAGTAAAGAGAACGATTCTTGAAAGCATGAAACCAAGGGATTCCCCCATTTATGTATATAAAGAGGCGCTGTTCGGATTATGATTTCGAATTTCCGCTGTTGGGATTACTGGAGTTTAGAATTAGAGAACAAAATCAATAACATTTTCTTGGAAAATTTACAACTGGTGTGAGAAAGATACGGAGTTTTAAGTACATTTAAAAAATAATATAAATCACAAATAAAATTTTTTACGTTCAATTTTTATTTAAAAAAAATTAAATATGGTTTTAAATTGAAATGCTTCGGTGAATAGAATCATGTTTGTGTTTGTTTTTCCATCGATTCATAATACTACAGTTAACGACGAAAAAGAAATTTGATCGAATTTATTTAACTATTGTCTAAATAAACTTCACCATAGTAAAATAAATTTTACGCACAGAACTTGTCATGTTTAACTAATTCGATTCAGTCGTAAAATTAAGTAATCGATTGACAAATAGTTCATTGGCTGTTTCGTTCAAACTTACGGCTTAAACTTATTGCGAAAACAAGCATAAAGGAACACCTCTATGAAAATAAATTGATTTATTTTGTAAGAGTTTTACGAAGGTTCGCTAAACTAAGCAAAAAAGTTGAAGTAATGGCAAATAATTTCATTACCTTTAACATTAATAATTTATAATAAAATCAAAGTTTCATTTAAAAAAAATCTGTTCTAGACGCTGCTGGACCGAATACGATGGCTCACACTGTTAATTACCGTTTGGATATCTTATATAAGTAAGTATTTTTATTTCTTTCTCGCTTATAATTACAGAATTTGGAAAACATGCTAATTTAATAAGCAATAAAGATTCATGCAACGGCAATCCTATACTTTACCTTCAATGAATAATGAGTAGATTGGTAACATTTAATTTAAGATCCTTGCTTAACGTCGTTCAAGTAGAAAATGTGTTCCACATTAATAACGTTGGTTCAATTATAATAGACACGCTAACTCTGATTTTCAGTAACAGCAAGGCAATGTGTGAAATTTTTAAAATGGATGGAACACACCTGAGGCATAAACAATCCTTCATTCTGAAAGATTTCCACTTTCTCTTATTTATGGACGCGTGCTGGATTTTAATACGTGTGTGTCAATCTCGAAAACAATAGTTTCATTTAAATTCTTTTATAAAATGGTGGTGGTAAAAGAGACGGAAATATAATTACAGCAATAACCGTCGGTGAGCAGCATTGTGTTGGATATTGCAGAACTTCGAAACCTTGGAGCACACGGCAACGGAAAAGTCACTAAAGTGTGTTGCGTTTAAGGATATCACGTAACTTGCTGTCGATGTTTTGTTAGAAAATACGAGCCCTAACAACTAAATATTCGGACAAATAGTTATTTTGAAAGATCTGTTAATTTTTCTAATTACAATTATAAAAAAAAACATATTATGTAGATTTATTTGGAAGGAGCAAATAAAAAAAATCGGAACGCTTTAATTATTGAATAATTTAACATTTTTTAATAATCAAAGTAAGCATTTTTTTCTTTTATACATTTAAACAGATTTAATAGCGAGTTGAGCCTCCTCGTGCATCAATTACAGCTTGGCATCTGTTAGGGCATTTTCTCAATACAATTGTCAATATGCTCTTGTAGAATTTCATGCCAAAGAATAGGAAGAATATGTCTTAATTCCCTAAGAGTCGAAGGTTGAGGATTATGATTATCCATCCTCTTTTGCAACATGTCCCAAACATGTTCCATCGGGTTGAGGTCCGGTGAACATGGAGTATGCGGTAAGCGATTGATTTCACTGACATTAAAGACCCTGATCACATTTTGACACGATGTGGTCTTGCACTGTCATCCAAAAAAATTAAATTTTCACATCCAATTTCATTTCCTCTGGGTAGGACGTGACCCATGATAATCTCCTCTTCGTATCGTCTCGCATTTACATGCCCATCGAAGATATGAAGGTTAGTGCGATATCCCAAGCTGATTCCTGCCCACACCATAACACCACCTCCACCAAAGGCCACGACTGGTTGGATATACTGGGGCAAATAAGGATGTCCCTCTTCTCGATAGTCCCGTTTACGACGACTATCATTGTGAATGCAAAAACGTGACTCATCGGTGAACAAAATGTCCTCCCAAGGAGTAGCTTCTTCAAGTCAATATACCATCAGAAATGACCCATAATAATGTGAATCTATGTACTCCTGATGAGATAGTTAATGCTTTCGCCGACTATTTTGTTCAATCCTTTATTAATAACAATCACGTACGGGTTAATCAAGATTTTCTGAATTTAAATTTAAATTTCTTGAATATAAATTCATTTAGTGAGGATGATGTAATCAAGGCAATTAAAAAACTTTAACCTAAAATGACGGCCGGGCCAGATGGTATCCCTGCTTTTGTTGTTCGAGATTGTGTTTATGTACTTGCCAAGCCATTAACTAAGATATTCAATCTTATCCTTAGCTCTGGTCAATTTCGAAAACGTTAAGAATATGTCCTGTGCATAAGAAGGGTAGCCTTACTATTATTGAAAATTATAGGACCAATTGCGATTATCTGTAATTTTGCCAAAGTCTTTGAGTTATTACTTCACATTTTCTTCTATAATCATCTTTCCCATATGATAACAACTAAGCAACATGGATTCATCAAAGGGCGCTCAATTGAAACAAATCTTGCTTCAATTACCCAATATTTATGTGAAGTGTAGATGAGCAACGGCAGGTGGATGTTGTCTATACCGACTTTTCGAAGGCCTTCGACAAAATTAACCATGAGCTCTTATTACATATACTCGATTGCTTTTGTTTTTCGAACAAATTAATTCAATTAATGACTTCCTAACTGAAAGATAGACATCTCTATGTAAAGCTAAATGGATATAAATCTAACCTTTTTAAGCAGGAAACTGGGATACCTCAAGAGGCTGTTTTGGGTCCGTTGCTCTTTAATATTTTTATTAATGATGTAACTACTAGTCTGGATTATTCGTGTCTGCTCTTTGCTGATGATTTAAAAATATACTATACTATCAATTCAGTGGAGGATTCTTTGCTTCTACAGAGGAACCTTGATGCAGTTTATGAATGGTGTTTGAGAAATAAACTTCCGTTAAATATATCCAAGTGTAGTGTCATGACGTTTACGAAAAAACAAAACCTCTTTATATGATGTATAGCATTAATGGATCAGTACTTGCCAGATCTGATACTTTTCGTGATCTTAGTGTCATATTCGATCCCAAACTTATCTTTAGTTACCACATTGACTATGTTGTTCAAACCGCTTTTAAATACCTAGGCTTTATTATCAGGAATGGAAGAGATTTCTCTGACTTCAACACTTTGAAACTGCTTTATATAACATATGTTCGATCTCGCCTTGAATATGCATCATTAATTTGGTCACCCATATATAATATTCATATCTCTTCGCTTGAACGACTACAACGTAGATTTTTGAAAGTATCTGCATTTCTAATTGATGGCACATACCCTAGTAGAGGTTATCCTCAGGAAATTCTTCTTCAAAGGTTTAATCTCACATTATTAGCATCAGGACGTGTTGAACACTCCATAATTTTCTTGTTCAAATTGCTGCGTAATATAAATATATGTTTACCCTGATCTTCTCTCTAGGATTAATTTTAGGGTCGGTAAGCCCAACTCTAGGTTGAGGAATGTCTTCTATGCGTTAAATGTCAGATATAGGGGTGAGTTCTCCACTTGCACAAATGATTCAAAATTATAACGTAGTAGAGCAATCATTGGAAATTTTCAACAAATTTTCAAATTAAATTATGTATATTGTATAGTATTCGGTGTCCTATAAATGGGCTTGTCCTGTTGGGCACTTATCTAATAATAATAATAAGTCTTTTTGACGTTTGCGATCCCTTGTTAAAGGAGGCCATCTTTGAGGCCTGTATGAGTCTCCCACAGTCTGTTTCTTAGTGTTTGGTTTGATATTCTAGTACCAGTGGCATTAACAATGCTCCGCATATGCTGACGAGCAGTTGCGAAAAGTTGACTCCTGGCCTGAATGATCAAAAATCGATCTTCCCTTGAAGTAGTTACACGTTCTGATCCACTATCAGGTCTTCTTGCAGCTGTTCCTGTTTTCCTAAAGCGAGTAACTGTTCTTGAGATCATACTTTGAGAAGTGTTAAAAAGTTCCGCTATTTCAACTTGCCTGACGCCTCTTTTGTGCATTCTTACCACCAAATCAGCTTCCTCGTGCCTTAAATGAACTCTTTGCATTTTGTGAAGGTATACTTATTATTCACAAAAATCAACCAAGATGCAGCGAAAATATTTTTTGGAATTCTTACGCTGCTACCACTTTTTTAATAATTTGTGACAGCAGCCTATTGTGATATTTTTTAGTTGCAATAGTTTTAGTACTAATTCACAAATTAGCTTTAATATAAAAAATGCAAAAAAAAACTTTTTTTCTTAAATGGACGTACCTACATGTTAAGTCAATATCCCTATTCAACTTTGAGTAGTTTATTTACATACGTGAACCCCTGTACAGAAAATGAAATATAACAAAACGGTTTTAATCGCATTTGATTTAAAGGGTTTGAATATATGTACATATATGCGAACTCTAAAAACTAACTATTGGGACAGAGTTATTTTTGATAAAAAGAAAAATGAAAGAGAAATAGGAGTTAAGGCCGTTTTACATTGACAATTTATTCATGAATTAATTCGTGAAGTCGCTTCATGAAGAAGTTGGACAAGTGTAATGCACCGACTTTGACGTCAAATATATTCATGAATTTCTTCATCAACATATTCAGGAAATAGAGCAAGTTCTATTTTTCGTCAATATTTACGTGAATTTTAGGCGTACCAACAGTAGAAAACTAAGGTTATGGTATGTTTGTGTGCAGCAATATAAATACCCATAAACGGCCATTACGACCAAAAAAAATTCAGTTTCTTCACTAAAATAAAACGAAATGTATTCGTGAATAAATTCATGAAGAACTTTTAGAATTAATTCATGAATAAATTGTCAATGCAAAACGGCCTTTAAACTTTTTGAAGTGGAAAATTAATCACTTAAAGTTAGAACATCGAAATGTAATAACTTTTTTGACTGAAGAAGGGAGAGAATGGCGACAGTGTATAACCATAATTGTCCATCGTGTTTCCAAGTTAAATTTTGTTCAAAACAGTTTCGTTGCTGTAGAGGAAAAAACTGAACTAAAAACCAGGACCACTTTAGATTTTAACAGAAAAGAACATTTTTCGAAAAAGCAATTTTGTTTCATCTATTACATCATGTTCTGATGAAATTTTCTACGATATATTTTTTTATGGTTGTTCTAATTACATAATTTCAAGTCCTTAAATAAGGATGTAAAATTATTTATTTACCATCCGTCATTGAACAAGAATGTTGCTCTGTCACCTTGAACTATAACAGAAAATGAAATTTATGGGTATCTGTGCTGCTGCTGCTGCTCCGAGCGTTGTTTGGTTAGCACTGTAACGGTTAATAAAAACTGTCATCATTACATAACGTCTTCTTACAAAAATGTCAAAGCATCTGTTTACGAGCGTGTTATACAAGAAGGAATGAAGGCTGAAGTGCAATTAAATTGAAAATAGCTTGCACCTACACGAAACTGCAATTACTTGAGCACTTAATTGAACATTGTCAGAATACCAAAACTTCTATTTGAGGAATCTAGCCACATGTTTTCTTATTTTTTTATATCCATTTCGCTATCTGCCAATGATAATTATAGTATTCTCTGAGATATAATATAAATACGTGTTAACCAACAGTTATAACATCAATCCATAATTTCAATTTACTTTTTATGCAAATATTATTTAAAAATTTTTCTATTATGTAAGCATTTTTTTTGTTTTAAACTTGAAAATTAATGAGCTCTTAAACCATACATTTCAAAGTCAAAATGGTTTTCTTACAATATGCGTTAAAAGAATAATGAAAAATAGTAAATTCTTTAGCGGTTAGTCTTGCACCACAATGGCGCTCTTGAAGCTTACTAAAGAACAAACTTCACCTATTTTCTCTTTTGTACTTGACGAAACACAATGCAAATAGGTAGTCTGTTGTTTAAATTCTTTCACACACTCATAATTGGAGGAGGTACTGTACAAATTGAGAGAAATGTGCGGTACAGAACACCCACCTCATCCACATTTACCAACACCGAGCAAATACAAATATTTATCGAATGCTTACAACCTTATAATGTTCCACCCATAAATTTGTCAATATCATGGATTTATCATCGTCATCAGTAAAAAGGCGACGATGATTCTATTCGAAGTAATTTCATACCTTCGTTTATAGCATAACGGTTTTATCTACCTTTGCACAATAAATTATTGGTGCTTTCAAAAGAATGAAATAAAAGCGAGACGCAGTTATGCGAAACCAATTAAATCTTTAATAAAAAATGTACGCACATATTTAAACAAAAGTAATAATAGGCGAAGAATTATAATAACAAATTAAATGTTTGTAATTGCAAAGAGCTCTTAATTGACATAGGTAAATGTGACTAATCGGGTAAAAAAACATTAGTATTAAAAAATTGCCTTTAGCATTTCATAATTTAGATTTAGAATTAGTTTTACGTAAACGTTACGCCAGTATTCTTAATTGTAGGTAATTACTAAGATATAATCATATAATTAATAATTTCTTTCTTCGCACTTTGTGAAAACGAAGCACGCTCGTTTTTTTAATAATAAAATAATTTATGGGCTGACTCACAATTCGCTACTAAAATTCCTGAAAGTTATTCTTAGTTTAATGGAGAGTAAAACGTTCTGCAGCATTCTATATCCGAGGGACTTCATTTAGCCGTTTTCCCAAGGTTCAGAAGTTATTGATGGAGGAAGGATTTTTTTTATAATCACGCTGTATATTAATTATCAATACGTACACATTACAGGCAAATTAATTGTAAACTTTACATATTAAGTTTTTTAAGAAATTAATGTGGAACAAAAATTAACATTAATAATAAATTTTGTTTTTGTTTCCTAATTTAAAAATTTTTTGTTTTAGGTGCCAAAGAAGTTCGTATAGTTTGTTATTACACAAACTGGTCCGTCTACCGACCAGGAAGTGCAAAATTTAGCCCGCAAAATATCAACCCGTATTTGTGCACGCATTTAGTATATGCGTTCGGGGGATTCACAAAAGAAAATACTTTAAAACCATTCGACAAGTATCAAGACATTGAGAAAGGTACGAATTATTACATAAACAATTTAGGAACTTTCCAACATAAACTTTATGCTAACAAAATTCATGACCGAAGCATTCATTCGCTCAAAAAAAATTGTTAAAAACCCTTTTCATATCAGCTATAAAAATTTTGTTTTTCTACTGTGTTGTATTTATTAAATTTTATAAGTATATTTTGTGTTAGGAATTTTTCTATTTTCTGTGGGTTACTAATTCAATCCATTATCCAATCATAAATTCCAAAAAATTACTAAGTTTAACACAAAAATAATAATAATTTTATGAAATTTCTAGGGGGTTACGCAAAATTCGTAGGATTAAAAACATACAACAAAAACCTAAAAACTTTATTAGCCATCGGCGGTTGGAACGAAGGTTCCACGAGATTTTCCCCGATGGTTGCCAACGCCGACAGAAGAAAAGACTTAGCAAAGAACGTTATAAAATTTCTGAGGCAGAATCACTTTGACGGCTTGGATTTAGACTGGGAATACCCGAGCTTTAGAGATGGCGGAAAGGCGCGAGACAAAGAAAATTATGCTCAATTAGTACAGGTAAGTCTTCACAATTATAACTACCCCATCTTTAACTGACCAAGAGCAACCGTAACAGGAACTTAGGGAGGAATTCGATAGAGAATCTGAAAAGACTGGTAGACCACGACTTCTACTCACAATGGCAGTACCCGCAGGAATTGAATACGTCAATAAGGGATACGACATTCCTAAATTAACAAAGTACGTTGTATTTTTTTAAATTATTTCACAACAATTAATAAATCGATACTATTTTATAGATATCTAGACTGGATGAACATTTTAAGTTACGATTATCATTCCGCATACGAGCCCGCAGTAAATCACCATTCACCTTTATACGCGCTCGAAGAAGAATCCGAATATAGTTACGACATTGACCTTAACGTCGTAAGTTACTAGAATGTAAATAACCTTTGGTAAATTCACTTATCCGCCATACTTTTCAGGATTATACAATTAAGCACTACCTAGAAGCCGGTGCCGAAAGAAACAAATTGGTGGTGGGAATCCCCACTTACGGAAGATCTTACACGTTATATAACGAAGACGCGAACGAAGTTGGGGCGCCTGCTGATGGACCTGGAGAAATGGGAGAAGCCACAAGAGAAAACGGATATTTGGCATACTATGAGGTATTTATTTAGTTAAGACACAATCATCCAAATAGTTTCTGGTCTTTTCTATAATCTAGATATGCGAAAGCATAAAATCTGGTGGTTGGATTGTGGAATCTCCTTACCCCGACGCAATGGGACCATACGCATACAAAGACAACCAGTGGGTTGGTTTCGATGACGCGGAAATCGCAAGCAAAAAAGCCGAATACGTCGCAGAAAATGGATTGGGGGGAATCATGTTTTGGTCTATTGACAACGATGATTTCAGAGGAAATTGTGGCAGCAGGCCATACCCAATCATAGAAGCTGCGAAAGAAGCCTTACTGAAAGCTTATGGGTTCGAACGTAATTTTCTGTAAATAACTCAATTCTGTTTTCCGTTTTTGAATTGCAGACTTACTGACGCGGCCTTGCTTGTTACCAAGAAGCCTATTAAGTCTAGAACTAAAACACGAGGCACAACAGCTAAAGCTACGACTACCACCACCGAGGTATTACCAACGAAATCACTGAACAGTGGAGGAAGGCAAAGCACAAGAAGGAAGGTTAACAGGTAATCAATATTTTAAGCATTTCCATCGAATTAATTAACAACGCATGTCTTTAAAAGGGTGCAAGATGAAGACAATAAAATATCTCACCGAAGACGACGACCGACTTCAAAAGCACACAAACGAAGAATTCTTGTTCCAAAAGTTGAAGACAGTGCTACGGAAAGTAGTTTAGTAATTACTCCATCTTACACCACGCCTGAACCGCCAAGTACTCCAAATACTGGTGGAGGTAAGTTAACAAAACAATAAACCAGCTGTTGGTCAATTAATTCCTTATCAATCCAAAATTGCAAGTAAAATTGAATCTTTTTTATGATATAGACTTCAAATGTGAGGAAGAAGGTTTCTACCCACACCCTCGAGATTGCAAGAAATATTTCTGGTGCTTGAGTGGTACTGGAGATCAAATCATAGCTCATCAGTTTACTTGTCCAGCAGGTATAATCTGTTGCTATTTATAATTTTGGGAAGAATATAATTTTTTGCCATTTTTTTTTAGGTTTGTACTTTAATAAGGCAGCCGCGTCTTGTGATTACAGTCAAAATGTGTTATGTAACAAAAAACTGTCCAAGACCACTACTACCACAACAGCCTCATCCACTACCGATTCCACCACATCTTCAACAACCACTGAGAGTCTTTCATCTACAAGACGACCTCTATCGAAAATTACAGCTGCCACTAGTCGAACAACGTTTACAACAACTACCGCGGCTCCAGAATATGAGGTAATTAAGAATCAACAGTTACCAAATGCAAAATTAAAATAATGAATTCTGTATAGGATGAATATGAAGAATACGAGGATGAAGAAGACGTACCCAATGGCGATAACAAACAATTCGATTCAGAAGAAGATCCGAGGGTCATCAAAGAACTCATTGAGTTAATTAAGAAAGCAGGTGTGCAGTAAAATCAAAAGAATTTATTTGTGCCTCGGTTTTTACGTTCGTTGTGTGTTTAGGTGGGCTAGAAGAATTGGAAAAACAACTAAAATTCCAGGAAGATGGAAGCGCAACCATCGTAAACTCTGGCTCTACCACGCCCTCTACTATCAGCAAAAGTTTATACCAAAGAGTTTTAGCGAAAACCACATCCAAAGATAACAAATTTAACAAAGCAGGAAGAAACACTTTGACGTAAGTCAAATTAAATATTTGTTGCATCATTAAATTCGCAATAAAATTGAATATTGTTATGCAGGTACAATATTTTAAACAGAAACAGCAGAGGTCCTCAAAACGAAGGTTTAGATCAAAACAAAGACGAACCTGCAAGTGTAATAAAATCAAGACCACAATACTCTTCTATACAGAGACAAAGGTAAGTCAGCTATTACATAAAAACAAAATTTTTGGTTTTTGGGACACCGGTAGTTTCTCTTTTCGATTAGTATTTATTTTTAATTTAATTGAGGAAAGCCACATTAACGTATTCCGTTCGCTCTTAGACCATCCACCGAGAGTACCCCAACAAATGAAGAAGATCCAGAAAAAGTCGAAAACGAAACTGCAGAAGAAACCCCTCAAAACGAGCAACCTCTGGAAAATAGTGGAAGATCCTTTTATAAAAATTCTCAGCCAGAGTACGTCACCATTCGGAGACAACGAATTTCAACTACAACTGAATCGCCGAAAGAACAAGAAAGGTAACTTACACACGATTTCTTGAAACATCAACTAACTCTCCGACCTTTCAGTTTTAATTACAAACGCTTGGGTGAAACTATTCAGGAAGACAATAGCAAAGAACAAGAGGAAGAGGAAGAAGAGAAAAAAATTAGGAATAGCTTCCGTAGTACGACCGTTGCAACCACTTATGTAACGATCAGAAGAACTCGACCAACTACGACCTCGAAAGATGACGACGAAGAAGAATCTACAGAAGGGTAAGTAAAAACTATGGAAATATTGTAAAAAGTCGTCATAATTTTATTTCAGAAAAATTCTGACACGTCCTGTTGGCCAATCAAATAATGAAAGCGATACAACTTTACCACCAGAAAATGTATCAAACAAGAAGACTAGACCACTAGATTTATCTTCTCCTACAACTTCTAAGTAAATCCTTAAGTTATAAAACCTCAACAAATTTAAAATACCTATTTGATTTCAGGTATGTAGAAATACGCAGCAGACCTACTACAACAGAACCCTCAAGCACCACCACCACACAAGATAATTCCATTTTACCTGAAGCACAAGGTACCTCAATTAACGTTAATCAATCGGTTGTTAACAAATTAGACGATGAAACGAATACACAATCTCCAGAGGAGAACACAGTAGGTAAATTAAGTTTGGGTAATGATGACATTGGGAAACCCGTGGATGGCAAGGAAGACCCAAGTTCCCAGAGCATCATCGATAGAGTTAAGGAATTAATAAAACCATCAACCGAACGCGTAAACACAGAGATACCACGTGAAAAGAAAAAGCCCCAACTGTACGAACCAAGGCCTTTCTCTATTAACACGCGCACGAGGCCCACCACAACTGAATTACCTACTTCACAGCCGGAGGTTAAGGTGAGTCCCCCATCTTCCAATAGGAAAGCTTTTAGGAAAAAAGCGGATTCCCTTAATAACGCAAAATTAAACAATCAAGAAAATAACATAAACAATGTCAATAATAACATTCAAAATAGATTTAGTGAGTCTGTAAGTGCAAAGGAGGAGGAGGAGGGGGAAGAGGATGGAAGAAGTAGATTAAGAGGAAGAGGATCATCAAGGTTTAAACTTGAAAATGTTGTAACAACAACCGGGAGATCTAGACCGAGAATTCGGTTGACCACAGAAGAAAATGATAGTGATTATGACACGACGGAAAACATAAGGAAATTTAGGCCGGATATATCTGCAGAGATAGCTGATTTGTCTTCGTTAACCGCGGTGGATTTGAACGAATTTGGTAATCGAAGACGAAGGCCGACTTCAAGAAGATTATCACCCGACCGTCCATCACCTGAAACAACGACGGTAACGACGACGACGACGACTACCACAACAAAGAAACCTGAGGAGTCCTTAAAGACCAGTTCGCGTACGCTTCCTTTGGCGAGAAAATTTTTAAGCAATGCTGCGTTTGGAAAAAGCAGGAGAGTACTAAAGCCTGTTCTAAATGAATCAGCGACTGAAAATCAAAGTAATAAAATAAACTTGAAATTAAGGCCGGTGAACAATCAGAGCGATGTAAATTCGGAAGCGTCAACGAACAGTAACATAATCACAGAAAACGATACGAAATTACTGAGGTTCAGAAAATATGGTGCAGCTTCCACAACAGTCGAAACCGTTGTTAGCAAAGAAAATCGGCCTTCTACTTTAAGGCCAATTCGGCGAATAATCAGAAGATTCCGTACTACAACAACGACAACAACCACAGCGAGTACAACAAATACACCAAGTAGTACACCACCACCACCAACAACAACAACAACAAAAGCTGCAGAAGAAACACAAAACGTTACCAACATAGAAGATAATTTGACTTACAATATAATAAGTAAATCTGATGCGTTGGAAGAAAACAAAAACTTAACCACCAAGTCACCTTTGAAAGATAATAATGTTAAAAACGCGACAGATATCGCAAATAATACAAACATTGAAGAGAATTTGACAGAACCAAAAGCAAGAAATTCTGTATTAGAGGTGGTCGATATAAACGAAACAGACGACGATGACGACGAATTAAAATCGAGTGAGGAAGACGATGAAGACGAAAACATAAAACTATCCGAAAGCAACATCCGCGAAAACAGTCAGATCAGCAACTTCCCCAACGGCAACATCGTCCAGGAACTAAAACCAGGACGAAAGTTCTTTAGACCAATTTACGGAGGCCTAAGCAAAAACGATGATGACCTTGACAGGCCGATTGTAAGGCGTCCTGTGACTGAACCGAGCATCATTATTAGAACAAGGAAGATAATCCGGAAATTAAGGCCCAGCCCAACACCCGAAATTTCTGAAACACCCAAGATCATAAAACGCTTAAGACCCACGACACTTGCAACAGAAGAATCGTCAACACCGAAGCAGTTTAATGGGAGGCGTAGGTTTGGATATTTTAGGTCAACGACGACCTCAACAACAACAGAGAAAGGATCAAAATCAGGTAATGTCGAGTCCGAGGTGGAATCAAAGGTTGTTAAACCAGCTTTCGGAAAGCGCAAGTATGGAATAAGTAATTTGAGGAACCTAGCGGAAAAATCGAGTAACAAGAGCGAACCAACCAGTCAGTTTTCTTTAAATAAATCGATTTACAACAGGAGGAAATTCTTTACTAGCAGTAGTACAACAACGTCCACTACTACTCAGGTTATTCCTGAAGCGAGCGAGACCAGTGAATCCCCCAAAGAAACTACGACACTTGAAATTGAAGCAAGTACAAATATAGTAAATGATCCAAACGGAACGAAACAAACTACTTCGTCTGATGAAAATAAATTACTGAGCACTACAGAACTTCCAACATCAACTAGTGACTATGAAATTGGATTGACTTCTACAGAGACTACGACGTATGAAATTGAAACAAAAGCGATAGACCTAAGTACAACAGAGAATGTACAGAATGAAGAAACAGAAAATGTACGGAATGAAGAAACCACCCAAGGCGAAGAAACTACACAAAATGAAAGCACGTCTGAAAGTACACAGGACGCCGTTTCAGTGGAAACCACACAGGACGAAGACACTTATATATCAAATAACGAAGCAACTCCAGAATATATACTGGGCGAGATTACTTCGGAAAGCATTTTGAATAAAGACAATTTTAAACAATTTATTTATGGCGGATTCAACACAAATCAAACCAATTTAAATAATTACTTAAGTGAAAAAACGATTGCCGACCCTAAGGATCGTTTGAAATACGATGGAGATCGGTATGGTTTAACACAAAACACGACTGAAGATGTGCCTATAACAGAAAATCAAAGCGAAACTGAAGAAAACACGTTCACAACGACACAAGCGATCGACGAAAACACAGAGAAAAACGCCAGCGAGACCACCACGCAAAGAAAAGTAACCACCGAGTCGGCGCTGAGCAGTTTATATAAAAGAAGGCGTTTTGAGTTCAGCCGAAATAAAACCGAGAATACAAACAGCATCAAATTGAAACAAAACAACTTATCTAGTAAATTTAGATTTAATACAAAAGAGAGAAGGAAAGAATTGAAGACGGAAATTACTAATTTCGAACACGTGGAAGACATCTCCGAACCAAAAATAAGTCAAACGACGGACTATAAAGACAACACTATTTATGACGAGCCAAGTACTTACGCTACAGAAGAAGGAAATACAATAACGACTTACAACACAGATGCATCAGTTACCACAACAGAGAATGAAGATGTACAAACAACTGAAGCATTTTTAAATCAAAATGATAACGAAACAGAACTAAGTACTTTAATAATAGATGCCGAAACGACAAGTGATTACAGTGTAACCTTCGATGATTTACTGCTTACGACTTCAACGAGTAGTACATTCTTAGAAGATACAAACACGGAAGAAGAAAACTCTTCCACGGATGCATCTTCTACTACAGCAGCAACTCTTACTACGGAGGCAACCTCCAAGCTAGATTCGAATGAAACTACAATAACTACTAACGAATATACGACTACGACCACCAGGAAACCAAACAGAATCTTCAGGCCGATTGCATCGAGGCCTAAATTCACATTCAGGCAAAGAACAACAGAAAATACAAGCCCCGATTCAATATCGAGTACAGCCACTACAAGCGAGAGGTCTTACAAATCATCACGTCGCTACAATCAACTCGGTAATCGATTCACTTCGACTTCGACAGAGAAGTACGACCAAAATGAAGAATTAGGTTACGGCTCGGTTAAACCATTCAAACCAAGACTTCGATTTAGCACGCCCAGTGCAGATGAACAAAGCGAGGATGAAGAAGACGACGCAGATAAGCTAGTAGAGGAAGATCAAGATAAGCAAGTAGAAGAAGATAATTTTGAAGAGGAACGTCCAGAAAGGACTTATTTTGGAAGAGATAATCAAAGACCTAACGTGCAGTTTGGACGATCGTATATTCGAAAAGGCTTTAAACCTCAGAATATCGAAGAAGAAGAAGAACCTATTAAAGATGACGATTCCGAAGAAGAAGTTATCAATCGACCGAAAGATTCTGAAGAAGAAGCCATAGCTAAAGTAATCGATCGACCGAAATACACACCTGAAGACACTGAAGGAGAAGACGATGACGAAGACGATGACGAAGACGACGACGATGACGACGACGACGAGAACATAGCTAAATTAATCAATCGTTCGAAATACACGCCTAAACAAGCCAATTATTTTACGCAGAAACCTTCAACTAGGAGAACTTTTAGGAAATTCACGAGTACAACGCCCAGTGTGCTTGCACAAAACTTAACAGACATAGATGTAGCTGCGATCAGTTTGAGAAATAAAAATTTATTTAACAAGACCAGGAAAATGAATACGCCGTTTGCAGGCGTGGCCCACTCAACAGAACCAACCGTCAAAGAACAGATAAATCTAGAATTTAACGAAACAGTTACTCCTGCAAATAATGACACCGCCACCTCCTCCTCCTCACCGCCTGAAATTTTATTTACCTCAAGCGAGGCCCCCACTTCAACAACCGAGTTTGCATCCTACGCCATAACAGAGCAAGCAAAAATAACTGAAGTTACTGATAAGCCCACGACTCTCCTACACGTTTTTGCTCAAACAGAATCAACGATACAAGAAACCACAACTGTTTCCAACGAAACAGCCGAAGATAACAGGAAATTAGAAAAGTTAATAGAAGTGAATCGCTTTATCAAAGTCTCGGCTAAAGAAGATAAAGTGAACAGCGGATCTGGTATCGTTGAAAGCAAAACTACTTTAGAAACGATGCCCAAACTAGATAGGATCGGTTTAATTAACCGACTCACTGTAATCAAAGTCGTAAACGGTCTTAACGCTTCAGCACTTGATTCTTTAGAACGTAAACCAGATGCTCCAGATCACAGAAATGATAGAAAACTAGATCAGTATGAGGGTTTAAATATTCCGGTGGATTCCAATACTAAAACCCAACCGATAAATTTGATTCATATCGATAGCAAATCAGCAGTTACTAAAATCACCCCGAAACCATTCTATAAAATCGAAACCTCAACTATACCATTAGAAGGTCTCTTCCAAACGGATTCGCCCCTGAGGTATCACAACACGTACAGATCAGATTCGTTAAATGAACTATTAGAAGGTGAAAACTCGAATTATGTTAACGTTCGTATATTAGAGCAAGACCCTTCGAGGAGCAATAGAATAAGATTGGATGATAGAGCGAAATTTATTCCGGTCAGGATTTTAAAGGATGAGGAAGAAGTTACAATGAAAGCAGATGTGGTGGAAGTCACGCCGGTTAATAGTAAAGATCAAATTAAAATAGCGCCTATAGCCGTATCTTTCCAGAAAAAAATTCCTTAAAAATTAACTTGATTCGTTAGTATTCAGTATTTTGTACATACTCATCATATTCATTGTAATTTGTTAAGTATTTTATAATTTATAAATATGTGATTTCATATTGTTAGGAATGTTTGATTTAATTTGTACATATTAACGTGAAATGCACTTATTGTATGATAACACTGTATGTTTTACTGTTCTCTTTTTTCCTTTCTCTTTTTTTTGTCTTTCTCGCACACGTTACAACACCCTATTGGTTCTTTGCAAGCGTGCCATAACTGTGGTTCTTTTCACTGTCTTTAATTGTAAAAAAAAAATTCTATGTATGGCCAGTGAGTCCTGTTTCCTGTTTGTAAACTATTTAAATCAAAATATATATTTGGTAATAGCAAGATTTTTCATTTTCACCGAAACTTGGTAGAGGGAATTTCTCTAGTTCTGTGAAATGTTTTTCTTTTTTATAATTTTTTGTACAGACTAAAAAAAACTAAACTAAGAAAAAATCTCAGGTGATATTAACACGACAAATAATGTTTTATTATTAATATTAAAAAAATATAGTAATATGATATTATTATAATTAAAAAAAAATCTTAACTGCTTGCGATTTTCTTGATTTTATATTAAATTTGAAATTACACATACCAAGATATAAATGGCACCAAACAAATATTAACTCATTGGAAAATAAAATACTATTATTCAATTGCTTAAAAAAAATAAAATACAAGATATAAATAACTGTTATCTGCCAAGAAGTATAAATAAGTTAGGATCTTCAGGAACACTATGGGGTGTCAAGAAATTACACTTATAGTTCTGCTGCAAGGTTTGTCAATCTATTAAATGAATTTAAAATTTCTTTAACTGGTATGTGAAGTTTCCAGATGTTTAGAGTTGGACGACGGAGGCGGTGAATCAGAAACCATCATTATTTCAGGAATGAATAGATAAGTAGTGTTTTTATATTTGTAGTATATTTGTTTGAATAATTCATATTTCAAAATTATTCAAGGAAAACTTCATGCTTATTAATTGCATAGAATCATCAAAATATCATAACTATCATTTATCATTATCCTTGATAGGTAATGAAATAATAAATTCTTTACCGATAATCACGAAACAAAAAAAATGTACTTTTTGAAACAGAACACATTCAGCATTGGTCACAAATAAATTAATTGAAATTTTTATTATCTATATAATATAAAACAATAATATAAATAAATAAATTTGTTATTCTACTGAAAATAGTTATTCTTAGAATTAGTTTCTGCATATTTATGATCTGAATTATTGTATAGTGCCATTCATAAAATTCATGCAATCAGACAAAATTAAGTACAATCAATAATCTAATTATAGACCGTCTAGAAAGCTCCGGAATTGAAAATATTGCTTATTTATATTATATATTCTCGATAATATCGCAGTATTTTCATCAAAATCATATTTTTCAAAGAATCTAACAAAGAAAGTGACCACAAATGTTGAATGTTAACAGTTCTAAACAGAAAAATTTAAGTAATTTTGTCAAATTTAAGAAAAGAGAAAATTGATGATGATGAAAAGAAAAACGATGTGTAAAGTTACTTCGACCAAAAAAATGTAAGAAAAAAATTAAATAATAATAACCACTTTACATGCATGAAACACAAGTCTACTCAGGATGCAATTGATTTGATTTAAGGATTCCTGAACGTTTAAATATAATTCTCAGGATTAAACAAAAATGACATAAACAAATAACAGGAATTGTTTCCCTCTGCCCTACTTGTTTCGTTCATAAATTCAGAAACTGAACGTCGCAGTGTTATTTTTCTTTTTCCGGATATTTTCTAGACGGACTATACATTTTATAAAAATCATGAACAAGAATCTCCTTTTCTGGATTTCTTGTTGTGGTTTCAAAAATTAAGATATTGTTAATGATTCTTAAAAAAACAAATAGTTTCATTCTTCACGGCATATTAAACGCATACTTTTAGAAATATTGAAATTTGTATACTACAGATTTTATAAGTGGCATTGTGTATACAGGGTGTTACCAAACTTGTTATTTATTATTGTAAATTTGTTACGTAACCATTGGTCTGACGTAAATAGCTTTCCTTTTCACGCCACGTTCCTAATTTTAATATTTTATTCTTTCTATGCGACGCGTAATATGATCATGAGGTTTTCTGACAAGAATAGCTACACAGGGTGACTGTTAATTAACCCGACAAAATGATACCACTAAAAGAAGCGATGTCTGAGAGTACGGGAAAAATGTTAAAAAAATTATTTCTACTTTAGTTTTCGAAAAATAATTAATAAAAAATTAGCCCCAAAACGACGATGCGCCCGTGGTTACAAAATAGAGGATCACATGAACGAAATAAATGCCCTCATGAAGTTTTTTATAGTTTTCTGATGCGGCGGCGTGGCGTCATGAACTTGACCTTTAAATGGAATATAAATATCCGTGTTAAGAATTCCTAGTATTTTTCTTTCACTTCAATTTAAATTTAATATGTAATGTAAATAAATTTCATCACGACGGCACACCTCCTCATGCAACGCGTGTTGTGACAGATTTGTTAAATACTAATTACGCCAATAAATGGATTGGACGTTGCGGGCCTGTGCATTGGTCCCTGCGATCCTTAAACTTTAATTCTTGCGATTCTTTTTTTGTGGGGGTGGATGAAGCAGCTGGTATATTCCGCTCCAGCAATTACTCAGCAAGTGTTAGCAAACAAAATTCTCGATGCCGCTGCATATTTTCGAACGAGTGCGAGAAAATATAATAATCTAAATTTATAATTAATTAATATTTATAATTAATTAATTATTTATAATTATTTTTTTAACATTTTGCCCATACTCTCAGACATCGCTTCTTTTAGTGGTTCCATTTTGTCGGGTTAATTAACAGTCACCCTGTAGAAACAAAAAGTACAGAATCGAATTTAAATTGACAACAGTCGATGTTACATTTTACGCTCATTTTAGGCTTAGATCCTCAATTTGACCTAAAAATATTGATTTTCTTCATTCAAATGAAAATTGATGGAGATGTGCCTAACCGAAGGATAGACTCAAATATTTTTTTGCGTGCATGACATATAACGTACAGCATAAATAAATAAATGACTCAAGCTCAGTAACACCCTATATCATAAATTGAATTTATTTTCAATGAAACCAGCAATAAAAAATCAAATAAATTGAAATAAAGAGATAAATGCACTCAAAGTTAGGTATATTGAAGTAATTAATGCTTTCCTTTTTCTACTTTTTTCCCCTTTCAAATGACGAAACACTTGTGCCTTATTTGTATATAAAAAAATTAAATATTTTACTGTAAAATGTGGTTAAAATAATATTAAGACTACGTATGGCATGTATAACTTTTCTCAAAACTGTTCACTGGTCTCGGTGCATGTTTTTAAAAAATAAAATTTGAGTATTGGGGAGATTATAATAAACAATGTTACTTTTAGCAGCATACAATCAGACCATTTAGAATACGCCCTAGTTTACGCCGAAATTTAACAACCACT
This sequence comes from Serrognathus titanus, assembly GCA_039766575.1. Classification (NCBI taxonomy): domain Eukaryota; kingdom Metazoa; phylum Arthropoda; class Insecta; order Coleoptera; family Lucanidae; genus Serrognathus; species Serrognathus titanus. The sequence continues at coordinate 8,825,063 of CM077911.1, forward strand.
ACTGCTCTGCCCGTAAAAATATCTACTGTTATAAATCCTACAAAAAATAACATATACCGAAGATATAGGCCGACGGCGACGTTTGCTGTGACACCAAAAATTCCAGGTATGTAATAGTTTTATTACAGCTATAGTTACAAAAATTAAGACAATATACGTAAAAGACGTAAACAAAAAAATCTAAACTAAAAATAACTTGACCTTTTAAGAAAATCAAGGATAAACCATGATGGCTACCCAAGGTGAATAAATAATTAACTTAACACAATATCAACAAAATGGATTCATAATAAATTAAATAAATTGATGTGGAGAAACAAAACTTAAAGGTTTTTTATTGACTTATTTAGGATCAGAAATTTGCGGAGAGAAAAGAAACTTAATTCCAGTTTTAAAAACCTTGAAAAGATGCAACTTTTAAACTAAAAATATTGCTAAATGCGTTGTTTAAAATTGTTAAAATCAAGATTTGAATTTATTTATATTTCGTAAAAAAACTGTAGAATAATTTAATTTTTTATAACTTGTTAATTTAAAACTAAAACTCTAAACCCGTTTCATAATGGCATTTAAAGGAGACTTTAAAAAAAAAGTCACATTCATGTGTCAAACAAATGTGTTTTCACATTTGCTTTTTACATCTGAAAGTGATTTTAAATTTAAAGTCTCTTTTAAATTCGATTATGAAACTGGCCCTAACATAGTAGATTTACTTAAAAGCATGGGAAGAATTGTTCCAATCAGGTTGTGTTAAGATGATTTATTTTTTAAATTATAAATTGACCATCAAAACTGTCTTAATATTAAAAAAATTAAGAAGTTTTTACTTTTCAGCTTCCACACCTGAAACTACAAGGAGGAACATTTCAGTGAAATTTTCGACAAGACAAACGTTTCAAACTAGAACAACACAGTTACCCAAGAGAGAAAAAATTAATGCCGATCAAATTTTTCTGCCAACAAATCCACAGTTAGAAGATGAAGAATTCACTAATACAACAAACTACAATACTAGATTCGTAAGCATACCAGGTAAGTAACAAATAAATAAATAGATACATAATTAGTAAACAAATCTTTAGGAATGTTTCACTTCGCAACTCATCACAAACTTATAGATTATTCAAAACAACAACAAATTTTTAATCAATAGATTTGTTTTCTTCTTTTTATAGTTTCCACAACGGCCAGTATAAAAGTTACGCCAACAATTTTACCTCTATCAACAAGAAAAATAATCTTAAAAACCATCAACCCCTCACCATTTACCGCTTCTATTCCAACAAGGCAAAGCTTCAGTGCCTCTGAAATCATGGAACACATCCCAGAACATAGCAAAGTTCTAATTCACAGTTCTGGAGCAATCCAGTGTTTAGACCAAGGAAATTTTCCCCACCCAGTATCATGCAAGAAATTCATATCATGTGCCAAAATGGAAACCGGCAAAGTAGTTGGCTGGGAATACACTTGCCCGAAGCAACTGAGTTTCGACCCCGTGGGAGGAATGTGCAACTGGTCAGCGGACTTAGGGTGTGGTGAAATGTGACATTTATATTTATTTAAGAAGTTATTGTGACTGAATCATTATTTCATATTGTTAAAAACTAGTGTAAATTAAAGTTTTAATATACTTATTTATTTAAAAAATCCTTCTATTGATTTAACATTACATAACTCGCTTACTTAAGTTTGAAAAACCGATTCCTACACATGTTAGCAGTACTCTATTACTATTATTTAAAGATTCCTCATCTTCATCATCATCTTTGTAATGTTCTAATTTAAAAGTAATTCCAAAAAATTCTCTCAAGTGCTGCAAAAAAGATATCGAATAATCTGTGAGTGGCCCTATCACTAATTTAGAAACATCTTTCTGTCCTAAAGCCATAAAAAGTATGGCCAGTGATTGAGAAACGGCATCTACAAAACCATCCATGGAAATTTCATGACACAATCTTTGTGCTGCAGCAATTCCGACGTCTTCCGGTATACATGGATCCTGTCCTTCAGATACTACATTTGATATCTAAAAATTAATTATTATTCAAGGGGTACTATAAATAAATAATAAACACGTACACATTCCGCTGAATAAACAACTCCAGTCGTTGTTTCAGCGTATAAATGTATTCCAAATCCAGAGCTCTTCCCAGATTGATTTCCTTTGCACTGATCTGTGTTTATATAAACGTCAGGTATAAATTGTATTAAAACACCTTTAGCTGTTTCTACCATTCGATTTGCCAGGGCAGGGGAAACACGCAATGCGTAAGCTGTGCCACGTATTCGTTTTACCATGCCTGAATCCGAATGTTGGATAGGGCGCAGGTGAGTTCTAATTGGACATTTAAATACGACCTCGCCTCCTCCCAGTGGCAACATACCTAAACAAATATTGAAATTCACCCAAATTAAGATAATCGAACGTTAATCACCTCTTTTAAGTATTTTTAAATCAATGCCCTCATCGTCTAGGACAAACTTTTTCAAAACTGGTAACATCGAGTACTTAACGACATCAACAGATGGGTCTATTTGATTGGTAGTAACACCCCTCAAAGTCACATTTAAAGGCACTTTGCAAAAGAATCCTAGCATTAAGAGTGCTTCCAGATAATACCCTGAAACAATGTACAGATAAATATGACTTCATCTAGTACAGGAGTCTTCATACGTACCAATTGAGCGCTGAGTGCTACAATCATGTTGAATCGTACCACCGTTTATTGAGCCGGGTTGAAAATAAACTGAAGTGCCCGTCTCGTTCAGTTCAACAAGCGTACCGTTTGTCACTTTATCTAAGAGCCGAATTAAATTAACTTCGAACTCTTGAAGTCCCGGATCATCACTTAATTGTCTGATTTCGATAATACGGACTGGCTTGCCACTTAACACGGATAGTACTAGTCTTTGCCGGAAATTATTACACCCTTTATAAACCAAACAGTTATTTCGATTTGCTATTGCCGGCATTATCACAGATCGTTAAATTATTCTATGTATATATGTATTTACACGTGCTTTCACTTGTATTTTGAAGGTTATAAACACATTTGACAAACAATAATACCAACTGTATTATTTGGAATGTAACAAGTCGAAAGAATAGAATATTTCTTATTTATTATTGAATATTATAATTATATACATAGAGATAAAGTAATAAAAGTAAATTTAATTTGCTTCTATTGTAATGACGATGTTAAACGAAACTAAAGATTAAAGTTGTACTAGTGACATCTACTACATACAAGGAGAATTAGACTATTTTAGTAAACATGTTTAAATATTTGAAGATGTCTTTAGTTTAAATAATTTTTTCTTAATTTATAACTTAAGAATTACTAAGTTTTTAAATTAATTTGAAAAGAAAAAGTTTAGAAATTAAAACTTTGGTATACAAGTACTGTTAGTAAATTTTCCTTAAGGTTGGCAACATACATTTGTGACGTTTATCAAAAATTGGTTGGTGTGGGTTATGTTTATCTCATTTGCTAATGTTGGAAATTTTTATAGATCGCCAGTATGAAAATTTATTTATAATTATGCATTGACAGCTTAATACAATTGCGTAGTCCAATTAGAACGGAATTTTCAACCTAACTTTCGTGTCCCTACATCAATATCAAAGTCTGTGCTGGTGTCTTTATTATTTCTCCTTTGTAAACTACCAACGTTTTTATTTATTTCAATTTTAGATGTACCTGCTTCCTCTAGTGATAACACTGACATGTTTCACAAACGCAAATGGAGACCAACCCGTTTGCTCTCATCTACCGTGCTTTCACCAACCAGAGGAAGAATGCCCTCCCGCAGAGGACCAAAATCGATGCAGGGTTGTACCCCACTGTGACAAAGCAGTCATTTGCTGTGATGTGACGGAAGCAAATTTGCAAACAGAGCTAAATGCAGCAAGTAAGTTACACGCATAATAATTTAATATATTTAAACAAACAATAACAATTTAACCTTGAAAGCATTTACACTTGAAATTGCATCCTTTTTATATGATAAGCCCTTGCATATTTATTTATAAACACACTCAATGTCTGACTACAGATTTAATTTATTAGATAAGTACTGCATAAAGTGTTAAAGTAAATAATTAAATTTATTATCGAAGTTTATTTAGAAATTTATTATTTTCATAAAATCTGCTTTCACAAATATCTGTTTCAAAATTTTTGATTTAATTCATAATATTTTGATTCCTTCTTTTATTATATCTTAAAGAACATCTTTTTTAAATTTTAAATGTTTTATTAAATACTATCACAATACCGTTCTCTAAGCTATCATAGTGTCATGAGAAGAGATTCTAGGGAAAGAGACGTAACATTCAATGCCATTCCTTGTATGTAATTGTCTCTTCTTCCTCTATGACTTGGGTTAGATTACAACTGCACATTAGCAGCTTGCCAGTCATGTCAGTTTTTATTAATAATTAATATTTGTATTTACAGATGTGGGTACAACGAGGAATATCACTTACTTACATATCAGAAATGCGACGCTAAATAAGTTTAATCTCAATGAAACAATATCTAACTGGCGATATTTACGTTCGCTATCAATTACAGACGGACATATTAAAACTATCAACGGACAATTTGGGAAAAATACGGGTATATCATGCCTTAATTTATCATCGAATGGAATTACGGGCTTCAGTAATAAATCACTGACACGATTGTTTAATCTAACCATGTTGGATTTATCACACAACAATTTATCCTATGTGCCACACTTTACAAAGCAGACGAAAATCACACTTGACATATCAGGTAAATATATGCAGTTATTTTTATAATATCTTTAAAAGTATTTTTAAAAATATCTACACTAAATTGTTACATTTTTTTAAATCTCATAAATTTGATTTCAGTTTCAAAATTTAGTTCAATATAAGATTGTAATGTATTAGGCAAAAAAACGATTTATAAATAGAATAATATTTTCCACTGCTGAACTTAATATTAAAAAAATATATTGAGATAAATGGTTATCATTTGACACACTTTCATAAATAATTTGTAAATAACAAAAAGTGTAACAGCTCTTTGTTTAATAATTCAACAACAATTCTCTTAATTTTGTTGTTAATGATTCGTAGAAATAATATTTTAAAATATTTATTATATAGTTGAAAAAATTCTTTAATTAGAAATAATAAGTAATTTAGAGATTTGATTTCCTTCAGCTTGATTGAGACTTATAATTTGGATATTGATTTCAAGCTTGAATCCAAATTCAAAATTAATTATAAACAAATTAATTTTAAACGTTATTATTCGTTTCTATACGTGCTTTGGTGATATTAATGTTTAAGTGTAATCCTATTGAAATGAATCAAAGTGAAATTTGGAATGTGAACGTCTTGGAACATCTCGTACTTGTGATTATCCATAAGTATTAACTGTATTAATAAAAATTATTGGTTTACATATTTTTTTTATTGTTTTCTGAAAGTATTTTAACGTTGTTCAATTTTAAACATCAATTTACATTAATGTTCAAATTTTAGGAGACTACACACTGAGATAAGCTAAACACCAAAGAAAATGGAAGGGCACTAGGAAAACTTACTGCGAAAAGTGAAGCAGCAAACTTCTTAAGACTCCCAGTTTGAAACAATTGGTAATAAACAATAGCCAATTTGAAAAGACTTAATATTTTTACGTAACTCTTTTGTTGTAGATATCAGCTTGGAATGTTGAAAAAACATCCATCAAATACATCTATTATATTTTTGTGCAAATGATTTTTGTACATGAGTAATAATAAAAAAATTTGACCCTTCGACACTTTTTCTTATTTCACGATTTTTCTGAACAGAACAAAAATAAATTTAAAAAAATGCAAATAAATAATATGAAATATTTTCAAAATAATTATAGATGTTCCAGGGATTAATTATAAATTTAATTGACTTTCTAAATGACGAGTAATTTTCAATTTTTAACTATTTCATACATTAACTGATTTACACTGACTTGTTAATACGTTTTAATTCCTTAATTTTACAGATAATAACATACTCTGCATAAGTCTAATGGAAACCTTAAATAAAACTAGTCTGTTATTCAACAACAGAGACCAGACATATTGTTTAGCACCTAAAACATTTAATTGGTTTAATTCTACTGAGAGGATATCTTTGTTGCAACTGGATACAGTCCGAGAGGTAAGTTAAAAAAAAAATGTGAATTGTGGATCCCATTTAAAGGGGTTGTTTTCAGACTGAAAAAAGTTGCACCGTTAAACATTGTACCTGTGCCCAATATGGAATTGATATTATACATGGCCAAGATGTGAAATTAACTTTTGTCGTTAATTGTGCAAACAAGCAGTTGACTTCTTTACCTGTGCCATTGCCCACAAATACTATTGCACTCAACGTGTCCAATAATAACGTAAGTCTTCATTAAATAGAAATAAAATTCATCTGTAATTATTAAGCATCTGTTTTGCAATAAAAAAATAAGTAGCAATGAATTTGATTAGTAATTAATGGTGTTAATGCAGTGATAATATTTGAGTCTAACTGTAATGTGTTTGTATGAAAGTTGAAGCTATATTATTATATGAATTTACTTTTCTGTTTCCTGTTGGATTATATTCTTAAATATATTTAATTTTGTTTCAGATATCAACTTTAGATGAAATACATGATCCCTCATATGAGAATCTGCGCGAGCTGTTTGCTGATAATAATAAAATTACAACCATCTTACCGTTTGAAGGATCAAAATTCATAAATAATTTCATTATGTTAAGCCTCAGGAATAATAAATTGAAAGCAGTAAGTACATAAAATTAGTCCACTATAATTTTGTCATTGTATAAGAAGGCATAGTTAAAAACTGTTCCTTCACTTCATGAGATCCTATTTAATTATATAATAATTATAAGATTATAAATTTTAATCTTTGTCTTAGAGCAAAGACATTGTCTGTCATTAAACTAATTATTGAGATTAAATGATTAATTTTAAGTTACAAGTAAAGATCAGATAAGATAATAAGTTTCTAAAGAAAATATACTGTAGTATTTTATGCTTTATTCAAATGATCTCGATGATATTTTTTGTGTTAGACTAAAGTATATGGCATCATAAAGACACATCTTGTAAACATGTTTGTTAAATTATATTTACAAGATGTGAGTACTCTTCTCAATGTAGATTTTTAATTACAATTTATTGTAAATTTGAAATAATTATATTTTTGATGTCCGAAAGTACCTAAAGTAGAGTACTGTCTCAATTATAACAATACCATCAAGAAACACATTCAAAAACTTATTACGTTCGTTTTTAGGTGCCAACATATTTTTTGAAAAATGTTCTGGATCGAAATGGTGTTCATACCATCAGTTTAGGAGGAAATAAACTCGAATGTGATTGCACAACAGCCAAACTATTGAAGGTAAATATTATTTTGATTTCAAAAGATATGAAACATATATAATAGATATTCCCTGAATTAAGTAATATGAATGTATAGTAGTTTTCATAAATATAGTAATAAAAAAAAATAAACTAAATCTGAAAAAGCCCACTTCAGTAAAGTATACTTTGTTCCTAACAGTTTGAGGTAAATTTTTATATCTTAAGGACAGGTTTGAGTAAAATCGAGAGAACTTGAAAGATAATAATAATAATTAGAAAAAAAAACAATAAATTTAAAAAAAAATAAATGTATGCTTCTTGTGTATTATATTCAACAGTTGTGTGTTAAAAGATATTAAAAGTTGCCTTAACGTGTTGTTTGTTACAAAGGTAAGTATGAAAATTTTTTTTTAACGAGCATGAACGTTGATGATACTGCAAGAAAAGTAAAATATAGAATGTAGTGCTGCCAAATTAAATTAACACAATAGTCTCCTTACTTATATAGTGATTATAAAAAGAATGTCATACTAGTTTAATAAAAAAATGAAACTTCTTTGCTTATTATATTGTAATTAAAGTAGATTCTTGTCCGATGAATTTTGGTAATTAATTATTTTAAAACGGACACTAAAATTGGCACTAACGCTTTATAAATAGCTATTTCAGGAGTGAAAGAAAATAAAATAAATAAAAGTTGTCAAGTAACAACAATATTGTAATAAAATGTCCGTTAAAATAATAATACTCTAAACTGTTGGAATATCTTTGAACTACAAGTAATTACAAGTATATAATCAAAGAACTATAAATGAAAGTTACAAACTAAGAAATTGAATTGATCTATAAGCGTTCTAAATGTTCCTAGAAGTTTATACTTGTCCAGAACATCAGGTAATTAAACTTATTACGAGCCCTAACAATTAAATATTTAGACAGTTATTTTAAAAATATTTATTTGAAGACTGATTAATATTGCGTCCATTAATTTTTTATTAATTTATAATGTGTCGACTTAACACAAATAATTTGTTTGATTCATAAAGTTTGCTGGCAACTAATTGTTTGGACGTCTATCCTTTTATGCTTTAAAAACAAGAAAATAAATCGTTATCAACACAATTTAATTGTTGATTTTGATACTAACAACAAAATGTTAATGAAAAATATGTCCCATTGGCGATACAATAAAAAAGTATGGAGACATGGCAAACGTTAATATTCGTAGCAAAAGTTCTGGAAAACCAAGCATTATAACAGAAAGACGACGAAGAATTCTTAATAAAATTTGCAAACGGCAAAGACAGGGTCCTTTAAGAGAAATTAAGTCCCAATGGAGTGAAGAAACTGGCCTAATTGTACACAATGGTTACACAAATCCAGCTATGGTTTTTATAAAGTAAATATCATTTATTGCACTCAATACTCATTTAAATTTGAGAACCTAAATTTTCATACATTTTAAAAAGGCGAAATAAAAACCATTGCTTACCGAAGCACAAAAGAAAAAAACGTCTTGACTGGGCAAACTCTACAGTTACATGAACCAAAGAAAGTTACATGAACAATTTTTAGTGATGAATTACGATTTGCTGCCTGTATTGGTGATTGTAGGAAGAGAGTGATCAGAACAAAATTTAGGAGGTTTCTGTAAAAACTGTTTAACGAACCGTAAAATCCACAAAAGGTTTGGGAATGCATGTTCAGCAAACAAAAGTTTATTGATGATATCTTAAACGCAGAAAAATATCAAGATATTTTGTAAAGAAGTATCCTGCGGATGGCAATGTTGCAATTCGGAATAGATAATTTCATTTGTCAACAGGACGAGGCCTCGTGTTACACGTCAAATTTACAAAAAAAATTGTTCAGGAATCACGACATTAGTGTTAGCTTTGCCCTCAAATAGCTCCAACAAAGAAATCGTGCAACAAAACATGAAAAAGATCTTACAAAAAAGTTCCCAATGAACAATTTCTGGACTAAAGGCTAAAATACAGGAAATATGGAATTTTTTCATTCCACCATATTATGCATCCTTAGTGGACTTCATGCCAGAAAGGATCCAGGCTAAAAAGTCCCCAAGGCACAAGTCCAGGACAAAAGGTTAAAATATAGGAAATATGGAATTCTTTCGCCCCACGATATTATCCTTAGTGGACGCCATGCCAGAAAGAATCTAGACTGCAATAAAAGCCAAAAGTGATGTAACACTCTATTAATTTATTAAATGTTACATTCGTCTAAACATTAAATTGTTGGCTTAATTTATAGTTTTTCTTTAAAAATCTGATTTCTAACTTTATTGTTAGAATAAAATTTGTTCTGAATAAATTATTAGTTATTGTTAATCAATTTTTTTGTTTAAATTTATTGACATTAAAAGTTTGAAACGATTTTAAACGAGTTAGAGAACAATTTTTATAAAGTCAGACTTTGTCCGAATATTTAGTTGTTAGGGCTCGTACTTATTCCAATTAAGGTTAAAAATTTAAATCCAAAAATTTAAGAAGTTTTAAGAAAAATCTTATAAAGTGATTAAAATAATATTTAGAAGTTATTCCTTAGTTTTAGTTTTAAAATTATTTAACACTATTTTACATATCATTACTTTTTAGATGCTATCATCTTTTACTTTAGCTTCAGTAAAAATTTTACTGATAAATATTATACACACTGGAGCTCTGCCAAAGTAACCATAAATAAAAAAAATGTTAAGGCACTGACCTGCATGTTCTTTGATTCCATTCCATTCCGTTGTTATTCTACTGCAAGATGTGTGTTTCAACAAATTTTTCTAGAACAAAATTTTTATAAGCATATTAACTATAAAAATTAAATAAAACAATAATACCTCAGAGGTATAAAGAGATTCCCAAAGCACCTTCGACGAATTAGGTACAAAGTACAACTCTTGAGGAATTTCACCAATGTTCTTAAATTATAATATAATTAATACTCTATATCATCACCATATGTTGTAAGACCTTTTACCTTTCAGTGTGGGAGCCCCCACTGTGGTATACGATAACCATAAATGCAAGAAACATTTTCTAATTCTATCCGGGTGTTTCATTTCAGTATCTTCTAATAGCTTCAGCTAAAAGTAACAATTTAAATATAAACTACATTTTATTTACTATTAGATGAAAGCATATTTCCTTTTATTTATTTTCAAAATGTTGTTAGAGTTCTGTTTCTGAGAGATTCGATTTAAAAAGCACTTACCTGTAGAGCTGAAATAATTAGGAAGTATCTGGTTGATTTTCCAAACAACAGCATTTTCAAAACTTGCAGAGACTACTGAAATTAAAAAAAAAACACCATGTTATCGTATATCAATATTTAATAGAAGGTAACATTTAATTTATTTTATTTATTAGGTTTTAAAGTTCAAAATATCTGATCTGTTTGATAGTAAGTTTTGTCTTAAAATATTCATAATTTTCAGAATTAGAAGAACCTTAAGTAAGCATAGCTGTGAAAATATATAAAAGTCTAAAAGTAAGGAATATGTTTTATATAGCCCCTCAATTTTGCTTTACTTATTAAAAAATATTTTGAATACAGGAATTAGCTAAAAAAAAAAAAAAAGAAAGTTGAAATAAAACGCATTTATTTTTAAAACAAATACGTTTGTGACCCTTCTGACCCAACAAATGAAAAAGTCTGGAACACAAATGTCAACCGTAGCCATTTTGAATTCAAAGAAAGCCTACATGTGATAAAAAATATTTGCAATAAGAAGAAGCACGTCGTGTTACACTTCAAATGGAAGGTCTTGAAGAGAGAATCCGAATGTCATCTTGGAATTAAATATGGCCAAGCAATTTTTCAAAAAAATTGTCGTTTTTAAAAAAAAATATTGAATTTGTTCCTTTCTTTTCGATCTCAGAATGTAAACAAAGTACAAGTTGAACCTAAGAAGGAAGATTTGAATTTTGTTGATGAAATAACATAACAATCATTATTTAGTATTAACAGAGTCAATTCAAGTATGTTTACTAATAAATGGGTGGGAAATATTGTAGACCAAAGAGCATTTCATCATAATGTTTACATAGTTCTTCTACGTCTTGATTCATAATCATTTTGGCGCTAGTATTTCACGTTTTATCAAAGTACACAAGATTTAACAGACAACAAAACCGTGAAACCTGTAAGCCAACAGTCCCCGTGTGTTTCCGTTTGCTCAATTCATTAACGCCTATCACTCGTTTGCAGAGTGACTTGAAAAAATGTCAGACTTTTGCAAAATAATTATGATAAACAGTGATTCGAATGAATTATCGTCGTTTGGTCGCCGCTTGCGTGCTGTTTATATTTGATTCCCTGTCGTAGAAATGCAAATGAACGTGCAAAGTTCAAAATTCCGATGAAACACACGTGTAATGTACTGAGGCAGACGTTCAGATGGAATCGTATGGGTTTAATGAAATAGTCTGCATCTTCCTTGTATTAAATTAGAAATCTTACTCAAGTTTTATAAATAAAAATAAAGAATTGCAATTTTATCACATCACGAGATAAAACTGCAGACGTCAACTGAATATATGTAGTTTGTTTATGCTCCAGATGCAAGATTATTTAGTGAAGCTTAAGTTATTTTTAATATTTTATCTTTGAATTGTAAATTTATGTTTTCAAAAGGGGCGAGTCCCAGCTACGTCAGTAATAATATAACTTTTCAAATGTTCAAAGATTGGAGGAAACAAATTTATTCTGTACTGTCCTGAGAGATAATTTGATAAGATTTATGAAAACTCAGCATTGTAAAATGCAATTCACGTGTTTTGTATGTTGTACATTATTTTTGAAGCACTTGTTTTCGCTATACACGTGAAACGCTGGCGTAAGTCTCGTGCTTGCTATCTGTACGTATAAATCAGTTGAAATTATACCGTTTATCTAATTGTCCTTATTTGTTAGACGAGATGATTTTTAATATTAATCGTAGCACAGATCGTTATCGTCAGCAAATAAATTAAAGTTAGTGACAAAATGTGACGCAATTTTAAATACCCGTCCAACCTCCATCCTCCATTGATGCATGAGTGCTCGACGTGATTTTCACATTGTAGTTCACACATGGGCCCCACACTTGTTTTCTGCATACACGTGAAACATTGGCGTGAGTCTCGTGCTCCCTATCTAAATATACCGAAATTATGCGAGTTATCTAATTGTCGTTAATTATTTGTGCAACGGCATTCTTATGATACTATCTGCGAAAGATTAAAGTAGATTAAACTAATTATAAACTCACGCCTGAAGTGTACATACATACACAGCATACATCGTTAACACGTCGCAAAACTCAAAGTTAATTGTCACATCCTTAAATGACGTATTTTGTTTTGCTGTTTGAACTGATTGCGCGCATTTGTAACACCTGATATTGCAAATTTTATATTCTAAGCCTTGGGGCCGGATGTATGTACCTACTGATAATGAGGATACGAAATTGTGATTCCTTGAAACGTGCAAATTATAGATTAAATTTGATTTTTTTATTGTCACTTCAGGCTTTGAACAAGATCAAAATTCATTGGACGATAAAAGTTAGAATCATTTCAAATTTATTCTTGGAAGCAACTTGTTACTTAGTGTTTTTCGAAGTGGCAGACAAGAAGACCGTCAATAAAAAGAATAAACAAACTGAGGAGGACTCAATGTGGATCCTGAAGGAACTTCGGTTTTTATGCTTTACCGAACTAATAAACGATTTATGTTTTTATTTAAAACTCGTGCCTTATATCATTGAGGCCCGATATTTTAAATGCAAGTTAACTTTAACTATTCGTTTATTCGCATAGTAAGTAACAATTGTGAACACAATTGTTGTTATGTCAATAAACTGGGAGTTAAAGTTAATTTGTATTTATAATACCAGACTTACATGTTATAATATCAACAAAAAGTTATTTGTATGATTTAATTCTAAATTCTCTATGAAAGATAATATCATTATATTAAGTATCTACTCAAAATTGAAATATTCTTTTCTATATATGTATTTCATGACAAAGATGTTCTAGGTAAAAAAAAACAATCTACTAGTTGTGATGTGCTAAAGATTCGTTGTCCTACACATTTGTTAACAAATGTAATTACATAAAATTAGATCATTTTACTTGAAAAAATAAAAAAATTGTTTTAATTTTCAATTTCCACTAAATATGGTTGGCGTAATTCTATGTTTATAACACGTATATTGCAAACAACAGTAATTAGTTATGAGGAATTTCCGATAAAGTGGATTAGATTTCAAATATAGATTACAAAAGTTAATACTTCCCCATACTTCTATTAATCCTCTCCTCTGGCGTTTACAACACTGCACCACTACAGTATTAAAAATGACCTAATTTATGTGCCCTGTTTGTTGTTATCAGTATTAAGTAATGCTTAATATGTTCGTAAAGCAACGTAATAAAATAAATAAGTGAAAGTGAAATCATGAAATGAATCCCGACGGTATGTATCAATAATTTCTTGTAAATTTACATTAAAATTAAGTATTTGTCTTCAGATTATACTGAGACGTCATAAAATTATTGAGAATGGTATTAGAATCGTTTATGTTACAGTTTTTTTTGCCTTTACATGTAAGTGTATATTTGAAATGATTGGATAAAAGGAATGCAAATTCATTATGGTTAAATAATAACAAAAATATCCCCCACGGATTAGAGAAACTGAAGAAAGCTGATGGAGCCCAGTTCGATAGAAGAACAATTTATTTATATTGGATAACTTAGACTAAAGTGAATAGTAAAATTAATGCTTTTAAGAATTTTTGAGTTTATTTGAAATGTAGTCCATTGTGAAATATTGGTTGATTGAAAAGTAAATATTTTTTATGTTACATGATAAGAGTGTATTTCTTAATGGAATATTTCAAGATTTATCAATACATTGTTAAAATGTACATGCAAAGTATAAACAATAAAAAAAGTTGTAAAAATCAATTCAAAAGTCCACGTTCCTTCCTGACGAAGCTATCAGAGGACTTTTTAATTGAGTTTTTTTACAACTGATCCGACCATTTATAATTATGTATTATGTTAATAATCAGTCAGTTAATAAATATTAGAAGACTTGAAAAAAATCGCAAACAGAAGAAGCTGAACTATTACAAACTTTGTAAAGTCAGACTTTAAGGCGTGAAATGAAATCCTTCCACACTTTCTTTTATGTTTCATTACTTCCCAATAGTCATTCATTTATGCTGTAACAATCTCTTGATTACTTGGATTAATTATTCTTACTACAAGAACCAGCTGTTTTTACATTGTTTGGACTTAATACAATTCATAAATTCTAGTTGGTTCATTTCCTTTTAAATTTCTATTATTTTCTATCGTATATCCTTCTTTGTATTTTCCATTCCCAAATTTCTTATTTCTTTTCCTTTTTTTAATCATAGTTCAAAATCTCGTCCACAAAATGCTACTAGTTTCATTGCAAAATAATTTTATATTTCTGTAGGTGTTACTACTGCCAACAACTATTATAGAATAATGTGTAAAAAATCTCACTCCAAATATTAATATTATTTAAAAGTTCAGTTGAATTTGGTTTAAGTATCACAGGCATGTTCTTTATGCCAAATCGATGATTGGTGATTTTTACATCCCACCTTTGTTTAGGCAAACAATCTATTCCACTATTAGCATAATTTAAGTAGGACATCAATTATTAGTTACTGCTGTATACACGCTCTAAATGACTCGGCGATAATTTCGTTTAATTCTTTTAATACCTTACATCATGATGGGCGTATTTCAGCGTTGTAATAAAATACTCCAAATACGTGATGGCATGTAGCTAATTTTTTTTGGCGGCCACGCAGTTTCAAATTTAGGCGGGATAGAGAACCACTTAACACATCGCAAAACTACTAAATATAAGTCCAAAGAGCTCTCTGAATGTTCCTAAACAGTTTTGAACAGATTCCAAGTATACTTTGTTTAATTGATAGTTCATTTTTGTTCAAATTTTTTTACTTTATTGTTTATTTAATAGTAAATTCTGTTACAGGTATGGCTATTAGAAAACCATGAACACATATTCGATTATAAAGATTTGTGGTGTGACAACATGGATCTGAGGGTAATAGATCTGAATCCTTCGAAACTTTGTCAAAGTCAGGATTGGACTGACTATATTTACTACATCATAACGGCCGAAGTGCTTCTGCTCGTGTTTCTCATCGCCAAAGTGTCTTACGACTATTGGGTCTTCAAAACTGCCGGTTATTTACCGTGGCCTGCAAGTAAAATGCCAAAACTGCCTTGCGATTGGCTGTGCGAATAATTTCTACCACTCAGTGCCTTGGCTTAATATTTGCGTATGTGGTTGTGACAGAATTATAGTCTACCTGGTAAGACTGTGCCTTACCTTTGCCTTACGTTGGTTGTGCATATACTGTAGAGGATGTAGGTTATTTTTATTTGTTCATTGTTTAATGTTGTATCGAGTAATCTGGCAATATTTTCTGTTTGCAGTTTTATAAAAAAAAATATATAAAAGTAATTAGTAGTAAATTGATGGCTGCCCGACTCGAGACAATAAAAAATGCAAACATATTGTTTGGAAACGCGCCGAAAAGTGCCTTTCATTCTTCTTTTTGAAAATGCCTCGCTTCAAACTCAAATATTTACGGCGTTTTCCATTCTAAGAGGGTGACTTCTGTCTACGATTATTTTAGTGAAGTCAGTGGAAGTTCTTTTAGAATTTGACGATGTGTTTCATCGGATATAAAAAGTAGATAAAGGACAAATTTGTTGATTTCTTAAAAATAAATAAGTATAGGTAAAGAATAATAAATAAAATTCAAATCATATACACACATCTTTATAAATCAGCTGGGTGCCGGATTATCAAATAGGAAACTTTTAGCGGCCCCAATCCGCGGCCGGAGAAAAAAAAAGTATTTTGCATTATTTCTCAGTTTTTCAAAGAAATTTAATTTTGTCCTTTGATTTCATTTTTTAGACATAATACTGAAACACCTCCTTAAAGGTGGCCTGTAATTAAATTGATGCCCATTCTATTTTGCCACAATATTTGTTACTTACAAACTGCTTAGAAATTAAATTAAAATCATAGAAAGAAACAAATCTGCTTTTGGAAGTTGGGGAGGGAGAAAGGGGCTTGGAGCAATGGCGTCTTCAGAGCCTGATCCGGCACTGATTATCAACTTTAAAGAATAGTTTCCTGTTCTTTTATAATCGGTATGAAGTACAATATCGATACATATTTGTATCGTAAGTGACATTTTTTGAGAAAATGAGATTTCGGATATGTTGTAAGCACTATGTGTGTAGGAGCGTTCTGTGCGAATATTATAAGTCTTCCTTTTGTTAAAAGTGCGACGTGACAGAGTTTACATTATCGTAACACATAAGCGGTAATGTAATTCATCTGTATAAAAAGTCATTTCCTATAAAATTTAAGAAATATGCGGAAGTGTATCGATATACGAAGCGAGATCAAATTAAACTTATTAGAGTTGTTTAATTTTTAGAAATGAGACGTTAAAGGAAAATTAAAAAAAGGCTTAAAATACCATTAAAGAAAACTACAAAGCTTATCAATTGCGAGATTCTAGCAAGGAACAAATAGGAAATTGTGTATTTCGTATGAAATATAGATTTATTCCATCGATCACGTTTCACATACTGATAGTTTCATTGAAACTTTAAAAAAACGTGGAGACAGGGCAGAAATGGCTATATTATAAAATAAAACGTAAACGTTCGCTGAAATACATAAGAGATTTAATTGAGTGATTAAGTTTCAATTAATTGATAAAATGAAGCAGCTATGTTTCATATATCGAGGGTTTCATTGAAACTTGAAAAAAACGACGGAGACTGGTCAGAAATGGCTATATATATTATAAAATAAAGAATATTAAAACACGAGCGTTCGCTAAGCCTCGCATAAGTCACTGAGTACGTGCTGAGCACTAGAATAGCCAAATGAAAACAAAATATATGGTATACTTAAAGCGTCAAAAATTTCATAAGAAACAAAAAGAAGTCAAAAGAGAGGTAGTTTTAAAATAAGAAATAGTTTGATCCAAAAATGAACGTACTCTGCCGTCGTTAAAACGTGAAGTGAAGAAAGATCATTAAAAATGTATTATTTATTTCAGAAACAAAAAAGTAAATAATGATGAATGAAATGCACGGGATAATCAAATGTCTTTACCTCACAATTTAGTTCGCTCACTCAGCGACGTTTCACTGTAATTTTTCAAATTTCTGAATAAAGAAACTGTCAATCTGATACAACGAAAAGAGTTCGATAAGTAAGTGATCTTAAAAATGTTACAAATTTGTTACATAAATATTTGACGGGCCAAAAACCTACTTTAATTAAATACGATTAGTTTCGCACATCTATGTAATTCTACATTTTTTCAGCAGTTCTTACTCGTGATATTATAATATGGAAATGATCCAGTCAAAGTTTATTAAAGTACTTGCTTGGCGTTTCGCTTTAGTAAAAGTAAATATCACAACACCAAAACAGATCTGCCAACAACAATAGCTTCTTGTTTAAATAGTTTTGTAAAGTTAATTTTTTAAAATTTTATTGCAAATCGCTTTTTCAATATACTTTGACAGCACGCTTGGCCGCCTTGCATAGGATGACTTGTTAAGTAGCAAACTGACTTTAATTTTTGTCATTTCTAATGCAATGTTGTGTCAGAAAGTGATCGCAGGATATCGCGATTCAAACTATCCTTTAATTAAAAAAAATACAATGTTAGGTCAAAAAGCGATTGCAAGATGTCGCGCCTTATACTTTTCACTGTTAATTTTTTTGTTGAGTCTCGCTATATTATTCAGAAATTAGAAGCTTTAAGTTGCCGATATTTTGAATCAATTGAATGAAATGAGATGCGGTAGATACAGAACAATAAAAGCACGAAATTAAATCAAGAAATAAGAGGCTACTGAAGTAGCCTTAATACACTTAATAAGAGAAGGCAGAAATATCGTAAGAGGCAAAAATGAGAATATTTAAAAAGTGATTACCTACCTCGATGTTCATACTCGCACAGAAAAATTGATAAATGAGAAAATAAGTTGTTACTTAAGAACAAATCAATTTGGAAGAGATAAAAAATGGGCAACAATACAGGAAATGAATAATTAAGGGAAGAAAAGTATTTTGTATTCAAGTATAGCTTTAAGAAAAAGTCTTCAAGTTCACAATTTTGGGTAAACACTAAAAAAAATTGTAAGATGCTTCAGGACAATGAATTGGAAATTTCTTGCTTTTTCATGGACTTTAACTTACAAAATTGCGTTCTAATCTAAAAATAACGATTATTTTTGATAAATATTTAAATAAATCTCTCGGAATTATGCAATTAATAAAATCTCATATCATCCAATCGTATTTTTGAATAGTGTACCTACTATGTATTCAAACAAATCTATGTTTATGGAAAGGACTGTAACCAGAAAATATTATCAGTTACTTTAATTATTAATGATATTCTTATAAAATTATTAATCGTTGTCTTTATGTTGTTTTGTTATAAGTTATCCATGTCAAAAATATATTTAAACCGTCGGTGTTAAAACAATACGTATTTATATCATGTATTTTTAGCAGATATTAAAAATAAATTGAATTACCGAATCTCAAGAAAGTGGTTTTATTTTATGCAAGGATCACGTCAGATACTTGGAGAGTAAAGCAATACTGTCAATTAGTTTGCAAATATTTTCTAGTGCTTGGACGACTTTAAAATACAACATAAATTTTTAGCAATTTCAAAGTCAATTAAAACTTGCATCGATGCAACAAGCAAACTTAGCAAAGATGACTTCGTCTAGACAGTCAGTGAGATGTTTAGAACGAATCTTGGCACAGTGTAGCTTATAGCTTCCTAAACTAATGAATTTATGAACATATAAAAAAACATATCAGCAATGGTGAAACTGTAAGGGCTTTGAAGGAAGTTAGATACACCAACTTAATAAATGGAATTCAGCTAGTTCAGCAGACTATCAGAACAAAGTAGTACGATAATTACGTAATATTTGAGCTGTCAATATTCGTGGCGTCCCTCTCTCCCCCACTCACTAGATTTAACAATGCATGACTTCTTTATTTGTAAATTTTCTATGCCTGAAAATCTGTAAATGACTGTCGTATATACAACCTCGATTCTTGTAAGTATTAGAATTTTAATAGTAGCTTTATGAAAAAATACAACTTATAGCAAGGTATGAAGTCAGGAAAATCCGGTGTGGTGAAGACTGTTAACATTTTCAATTATCTAAAGTAAAATCTTCCATGAAACAAAGATGCATTCCTCCTTTTTTGCAATAAAATTCTCCGTAATCCAGAAATTTTCCGCCAAATGACAATAATATGTTAATTAAATCTTAGCAGGTGCTAAGTATATTTTTTTAAAGTGGTTTATAACACTTCAAAACAGCTTTCACCAGATCTGACACGCAATATCGTAACAAGTTTTATTTGTTACTTGTAAGTATCATGTTTACTTACTTTTAAGTTAATTAATATATTTTAATCACGATTAATTTCTTTTACTAAAGTGCTGTTAGTGGCTATTAAAGCTTTCGCTTAAGTGTCCTACAATAAAAGAGCTATTCTTCGATGTTCTTCTCTTATCATGTCATTCATATAATCAACATTAATAATAATAATAATAATATTTTAAAGTCAACTTATTTTTCAAGTATGGATATTGTCAGTTCCCTATTTGCAGAGATTGTCAGAGATAGCTCCAAAGATTGCAATAACGTTCTTTCGAGTATTTTGCTTTTTTAAAAAAATGTTCGCTTTGCGTCATCTTAATTTTTTTATCAAAACCACGTCGTTGCCTCCTGGCTCCACACTTTTATAGATCAAGTTAATGTCTTATTAAACGTTCTTTAACAATACCGTCAATGCAAAACAGTATATCAAGATTCATCAAGATTTAACATACGTAAGGTCTGATAAAATTTTTGGCTACTACCATTTTTTGTAGTTGCTAGAGGTGCTTTGATATTTTTAGCTCGTAAAAATTATTATGCACAATTTTAAATCGTCGCAAAAATAAATAATCAAAAATGAGCAACTGAAGTATTCACTAAAATATTTTCGAATAATTTTGCAATTAATATCAAATTTCGACTGTTTTCGCCATTATGTTTATACTTTCATTCGGTAACTGTTTATTCTTTCTCTCTTCCTGTCTTCGTTTTATTTTTAAATAGCATTTCTTTTCTCCAATTTTCATCTTTCGTTCTTTAATTTCATATCTTTTCTGATTCTCCTGTTCCGTGCTTTCATCTAACTTTCTTCTGCTCTGAAGAGCTTTCGTCCGCCTTTCTTTTTATGTGTTCATGCTCCAATTTAATCATTTCAATAAGTTCATCGTTTTCATAATGCCTCCCTTCTCCTTGAATTTCGTATATTTTCTGATTCTTTTATACTTTGATAAAGTGAGTCTTTCCTTTCTCTCTTTTTACTTTACTCCTTCATTCTTAAAGTGGCCATACTAAAGTAATCGTTTCCTTTTTTTGCGTTTACTGTAATGACTCCCATTTACTTCATCTTCTCTCATTTTTCGCCTCGTATTTTATTTTGAAAGGTTTTATGTTGGAACACCAATTTAATAATTTTCTTTCCATTATCTAAATTACTAATTTTTGTTCCACTATTCATTCATTTCACACCTTATCCACGGACATCAGTTACGTTGTATTTTTTCTCAAATATTTTTCACTCTTTTAGGCCATAAACTGTAATACTTTCAATTTTACTAATAGGGCTTTCGATGGTTAATGTAATCTGTTATATTCATATTCCATATTATCGAGTGTAACCAAGTGGCTTTCTGCCTTTCCTAATTTGCGTAGTATGAACATTATTTCTAACTTAATGTTGGTAACAGTTCGTTAAGAAAATGGTCGATTATCTAACAATAATATCTGGAGCGGTAAATGTGTCTTTATCAATCATCAAAGCTTAAAATCTGATATACACCGACAGATGTATAACAAATAATCGTGATGTGTTTGTTATACTTTTCTCTAAAGTAGCGGTAATGACTTTAACAAACGTTGAAGTAATAACTACTGTGTGTGTTTTGCGCACTCGTAGAGTACATTATTAGCATATGATTTTATAATATTTTATAAGTGGCAATGTAAAGAACGCTCACATTTCTAAATTTCGCAATGTTTGAACTGTAGTTGCACAACTGTACTATTCTATAATGTTCAAAATTATTCTTTGAAATAAGTCACTGGACATTTTTTAAAGCATTGAATTGCTAATAAGTACCAAGTAATTTAAACTTAGGACCTAAACTTGAACGATAATTAATAAAAGCAATTGCAATAAAAAGTAAATATTGACTTTCTTATTTCAAGAATAATACTACACTGAAACAAAGTAAAAACCTTTCAGTAATTATTTATAAATGATATATGCACATAAATAATACAATAAACAAGTTTCAAAATAGGGTGGATTATGACTTACGATTGATTCTGTAAGTGTTTTTGTATTTCTTTCAAATACATACCAACGTCAGTCTTCTTTTAATCTTTCATTTTTAAGAGCAATGTTTGAATAAAAATGAATAAAAAAAGCTGCAACCCAATTAGCAAGTGTACAACTAGCGTGTTTTCCATCACTACAATGTAAACATTATTTGTTCACTGTCTATCCAATATTTGTATATTCAGGTGTTTTTATTTTCATTTGAAATAAAAACGGTGCAAGTCTGATTTCAAAACAATCCTGTTTAGAAGTATATTATAAAATTCCATGTTCATATATCTGGAATTAATTCAATTTCGTTCTCTTTCGCAGGTATGCGTAACATTCCATATTAATTATCCGCAATCCGTCAAACAGTAAAATATAAAGAAGTGCTAATGAAAATGGTAACTTTATTTAGCAGACGAATTGCTATGGCAACTATAATCGAGCAATTTTATACTACCTACATTGAAACCCGTGTTTACACAAAACATAAACACCGAAAAACATCCCACTTATCGCCAAATTAGAAACCAAATATATCTGCCGACCCAATAGCTTCCTTTTTAATTTTCACCTGAAGATAGATTGATTGTGCAAATTAAAGGTGTAATAATTTTTTAACGGCCTTTTTAGAATAATTTAGTTCAAGTTAAAAAAAAAATATTTTGAAATATTAAAACCCCTTTTTTATAAGTCTAATTGTTACAATGTTAAACATTTTAATGAATTTAATTTCTGTATAAAACAATGCCTACATTTTTTCGGCTGCCATTTTATCTGACAAGTATCCAACTTGTATCTCTCAAAACAATTAAGATATTCACGTGGACGATCGAATAGAACATCGATCAATTAAATGTCACTGTAGACATAGAATTGATTATTAAGAAATCATAAGAATTTTTTTAATTGCCGACAAATACAATTCGTTATTTTAATAAATGTGAAAGATTATTATCAGTAATTAAATCTACTGGCTTTAAATTGTAATTTTGGATTCTATTCTGCGTCGTAATGCCGACCACTTTCATAAAGAGCAATAAATATTTAAAGTAGTTTGTGATCATTCTGGGATAATTAAGTTCTTCGCAAAGAAAGTAAAAAAAAAAAGATTGCAGCAATTACGTTTTTATACGTGCACGTTGCTAAAAATTTATCGAAAATATTTCCAGAGCCAATGGCCTGTAATTACCACTTATGTAGTTTTTGCAAACCGGTTTGTTCGCTTCAGAAAATAAGGTGACTCCTTTCTATAGGACACAATTTAGGAGTACAATCTTATTTCATATTTTTTTTTAATATACAATCTCAACTAGGTATCGTTTATGTAATTTTCGTAACACATACTGTTCTTAAGAATGATTTTTTATTCATGTGAAAACATTCGATCAGGGATTCCCAACCAGGTTTCAAAAATTTGCCTTCATGACGTTGCACTTGAATCTGCAACAGCTCGTTTATTTACAGTATTTAGTTGTAACACTGTCTGATAAAACTCAAGACGACATGAACATTGATTAGAAGAAACATTAGAAGCGAATCTAATATTCTCAAAGATGCTAAGCAGAAAATGTAGATCAATAATTATGAGACCTACTGGAACTAAGAATTATAAGATCCTAAATAGAATAAAATTAAAATAAATGATGGGTGCAGGAGAAGAAAGTCAAATAAAGAGGTAAGAGATATTTAGATTACTTTCTGTAATATGGATAGTTAGAGTACAAAAGATGATACAATACAAAAAATAGTTTCTTTATAAGGTGAAGGTATTTAAAAGAGAAGAAAGAGGAGACAAATGAATAACACAAAGCGTATGCTTTTACTTCTGTTATAAATTTTTTAAAGCTTAGCTACTTGTAAATATTTCATTTGCAAATCATTACACAATTCTTTTTATATTTTTTTACCATGTTACAGATAGAATTATTTATAATTTCATTTTTCTTCGTTTATTTGTAGTTTTCATTAAAGAATTTGAAACAAAAGCATTTACTTCGTTTTATTCATCAAACCCATTGACTTCTAAAAGTAAAAAAAAAGTTTCCTTCGACAATTCAAAATCCGAGGATAAGTCCGTTTGAAAAGTTTGCATTAAAACATCAATTATACAGGGTGTCTCAGAAAATCTGTTCCTAACTTTCCGAAATAGTGGAGGTAATTAAGTAATTTTTATTAATAAAGTTGTGGCTGGAAATGTTTTCGCGGCAAGTTAAAACGAAATAAATAAAACGAGGATTAGAAATAATACCGATGTAAGAAGTAACTTTTCAATTTATTTCTAGTAGTTATACAATTCTCATTAATTTCAATTTATTGAGAAAACTTGAAAAATTATAAGAAATGTTCAAAATTAAGACCACCATTTTAGTTATAACGTTATAACGAACGACGACTTCTCCGAAATATTTGAGGACGAATGGCATCAATTCGAGTCACCTAATTCTTCTTCTGTTTGACACGTGTAGCATTTAATGACCCCAAATTAAAAATTAATTGGAGTCATAACTCGGGACAAAGGACAAGGACTATCTTTAAAGGGACAATCTCTGGATTGGAAGATATGGTCCTTTTCCTTAGCCCGCACGATGGATAGATATGACTCTCAATTCATTTTTGCATTTGGGGTCATATTAAGTTGAACGTCTATACTATACCATCACAGAAACGGAATTTGTCTTGCTTTTTATACCATTCATGATCGTCCTCCGATATTTTGAAGAATTCGAAAAATTCGTTTTCTTAATAAATTCGTTTTGATAATAAATTGAAATTAATTAAAATTGTATAGCTACTAGAAATAAATATAAAAGTTACTGCTTACGAGAATATATCTAGTCATTTTCTTTAGTTCGTTTTAACTTGGCGTGGAAACATTTCCGGACACAACTTCACTAGTAAAAGTTGCTTAATTAACTCATAATCAAAAGAATTTCAAAATATCGCAATATCTTCATTTCACGATCTAATAATTTCCAAGAAACATAATGTTTAATATAATTTAAGGAAAAGTTTCAAGAATTAATTATTATTAAGTATTTTTAGAAACCCTCTCTTATTAAACCTGCCATAAAAATTCTAAATTTTCTCATAAACCGTGTACAATATTTCAACTCCCTAATCCGACAAAAAACAGCAAATTCACGCTTTTAAAAAATTTACTATAAAAGGAGATTCCGTTTGACATCACAGCACCGGAATATTATAATTCATTCACGACGCCTGCCAGTTCTCGGAGTTAATGTAAATCAGCCAATCAGAAACTCCTTAAGGTCGTCGAAATTATGAATTAAATGAAGATAATTCGAATACTTTGAATTTTGTTTGAGAAGTGCCTCAAAATTTGCAATAAACTGCTAATAGGCGTTAAATTATATCAGAATTTGAGATTATTTAAAATAGTAACTTTTAAATGGTAATTAGTACTTGTAACAACTTTACATTCTACTTTTTAGTAAACTACTAAATAGACAGTTATTGTTAAACTATTATTATTACCATTGAATCTTCTTGATTTATTTTCACGAGGTTCGGTTGCTTTGTTTATTTTCTATTTTTCTTTGATATGTTTACAAATTTATTATTAATAATGTAAACATTAGCTAATAAATTATTTTAACAGACACTTAAAATTGGTACTATTGCTCTACGTTTCACTATCGATTGATAGCTTCGTCAGGAGTAAAACGTAGAGCAATAGTGCCAATTTTAAATGTCCCTTAAAATAATTTATTATTCAATTTTCATCGGACAAGAATCTTCTTTAAGTAAGCATAGCATTTATTTACATCAAGAATACAAATTCAGATGAATTAAAATAGTTTTTTAATGTAATTACATCAATTAGGCTTGATTTCATAAATGTAATTTACGCATTTCATACAGTAACGTATCATATTAATATACGTTTTTTTTTCTAAAATACCTGTTAAATGTTTCTTTTACCTGGAAATTCAAAAATTTCTGCCCTACAGTTAGTGATAACAGCACGGTTCCAACAAAAGCCCTAGAATTTTGACACTGACAGGTATTACAAAAAAAAAATGTATATTCTGTTTTAATAACACAAATTTTTAAATTTCCTAACATTCTGGTAAAAGTGCCAACCTCAGACACATTTGACAGATTACTTTACAGCATATAGGAATCATTACTGCTTAGCCAACGTATTAACTGCTATAATTTTTATTTTCAATGCCCTCAATTGAGTTACTAATGTGACAGTGTCACTTGTATTAAACAAATAAATCTATTTTCGTATGAAATGCGTTAAAAAATAGTATTCGCAAACTCGTTAGAAAAATGTTCTCTAAACTCGCTTCGTTCGCTCGTACTCACACAAGTCAAACTCGTTTAGTAAAACATCACTTTTCTAAACTTGTAGTGTAACATACTATTACTTTGTTGCGTATCATACTATTACTATACACAATAACTTATTATACACAGTAACTTGCCAATTAATTGAGAGGTACGACAGAGATTTTAAGAACTGTTATAGTTGAAATAGAAAGAAAACAGCTACGTTACCAAAAAAAAAAAAAAAAAAAAATACGACAATTAAAACAAAACTTGTAGAAAGGACTTCGATGTATAATTTTTAATAAAAGAAAGTACCTGTGTATTAGAAAGTAGGAGGAAGAGCCGAGAAATAAAAATTTTAATTTTCTAAAATAATGTTTTACCCAATTTACTTGTTTCTTGGGGTTATTTAAAGTGTTTTAACAATTATATTTGAATATTCCTAACGCAAACCTTCAATCACTGTTGATCACACGAGACAGAGATCTTATATCCGGCCAAGGCAATATTTTATTTAATTTTTTCCCAGTTTGGCGCTAGTCGCCCAAACAAGGAATTAATAACTTAATTAAAACAAAATTTATTCTAACAATAATCAGCTTTTAACAGAAAACTGTAATTGTGCCGATAATTTAATGTTCGGACGAATTTAACATTTATTAAATTAATAAAAGCTCTTTTGGCTTTTATTGCAGTCTGAATTCTTTCTGGCATGGCGTCTACTAAGGATTCATAATATCGAGGGGCAAAAGAATTCCATATTTCCTATATTTTAACCTTTAGTCCGGGACTTGTTTGTTGAGGACTTTTTCGCAAGAATTTTTTCATGTCTTGTTGCAGGTTTTCGGTGATATTAAGTCGGAGCTATTTGAGGGCAAAGCTGACACTAATATCATGTTCCCCGAACAATTTTTTTATAGATTTGGCCAAGTAACACGAAGCCTCGTCCTGTTGACAAATGAAATTCTTTATTCCGAACTGAAATCTTGCAATCTGGAGGAGGTTTCTTTATAAAATATCGATATTTTTCTACGTCTATGATACATCAATAAATTCCACTTTGCCTAAACTTTTGTTGAACATATATCCCCAAATCATAACTCCTTGTAAGATTTTACGATTCGTTGAAACAATTTTTATAGAAACCCCCGAATTTTGATCTAATAACTCTCTTCCTACAAACATCAAAACAGACATCAAGTCGTAATTGATCACTAAAAATTATTTAGCTTCACATTTCTTTGGTACATGTAACATTGGAATTTGCCCAGTCAAAACATTTTTTTGTGCTTCGGTAAGCAGTGGTTTTTATTTCGCCTTTTTAAAAATAAAATGTATTAAAATTTAGGTTCTCATATTTAAATGAGCATTGAGTGCAATAAATGATATTTACTTTGTAAAAACCAAAGCTGGATTTGTGTAACTAATGTTGGCAACATTCTCTAGATACATTTAGACCAGTTTCTTCATTCCATTGGGCTTTTCCCACGAATATTAATGCTAATAAAAAAGTATGGAGACACATACTTTTTTATTATATCGCCAATTGTCAATTTCGATAAGTTAAATAGTTAAATTCATTCACAATTTTTTTTGTGGCATAATGTCCAATCATAATTTCATGTACTTTTTTTATGAGATGATACGGCACGAGCCATATTTTTCATAAACAACTTGTTGTTAGTATCAAAATCAATAATTCACTTGTGTCAACAACGATTTATGGTTTTTATCTTCAAGGTCTTCTTGCTTTTAAAGCATAAAAAGGTAGATGTCCGAACTATTAGTTGTCAGCAATGAAAGAATCAAATTAATTGTATTAAGTAGCCACAATATAAACAATTTGAAAGCAATAGACGAATATTAATTAGGAAAAATATGTCTTCAAATAAATCTATACACATTTTTTTTAACTGTAATTAGAAAAATTAACAGATATTTTTTAAATAACTATCTGTCCGAATATTTAGTTGTTAGGTCTCGTATAATCCGCTTCCGATTTTTTGGGTAAATGGCATCAGCAAAGAAATTAATAAATTGCGCAGGGCTGGATAATCCACACTCTCTCGTGAATCTAGTAGATGGCATCCATTAAAGAAATTAAAAAGTTTCATATACTGACTGACAAAAGTAAAAAAACACCAAGAATAATTATTTTTCAACCAAATTTTGCATATGAGTTGTGGGTGACCAAAATAAAAATTGATTAAAGGTTTATCTCTATTTCTTCAGTAGTTCCAGCAAATTTTTTTTTTTATCTTTTATGCTGAAGAATCAGTTGGCGCAATATGTGGGGGTCAGTTGATGATTTATGTCACTTTGACGTGTTTGCCGTAATGTTTAAAATGCCCAGAATTTGTCGACGTCTCAATTTTATGCAATTAAGTGATTTTGAGCGCGGTTGAGTAGTGGACCTTCGAGAAGGGGGTTTATCTTTTCACCAAATTGCAGCCCGTTTAAACAGAACGGTGTCAGCTGTGTCGAACTGTTATCATGTTTGGTAGGAGGAAGGACGAGAACAACGAGCCAAACGTTCAAGGCGGCCCCGACAAACAACAGCACGTCAAGACCGTCGCCTAAGACTGCTGGCTGTGAGGGACCGTTTTTCGACCACCTGTTCGTTTGCAGACCAATGGTTTGGAGAAGAAGGCAGAAGGGTAACTAGAACCATCTACAAGCGAATAAGATCTATTGGGTTCATGCCTCACCGGCCAACTTTGTGTTACCACTCACCGCTGATCACAAAAAGCAACAGTTAGTGTGGTGCCGAAAAAAGTTACAGTGGGATGAAGAATGGCTTCAGGTGGTCTTTAGTGACGAATCCTGATTTTGCTTGGATATGAGCGATGGTCGGATAAGGGTTAGGAGACGACGTGGAGAACGGAGACATCAACAGTTTTTCGTGGAACGCCGTATAAGCCAAATTGTTGGAGTTATGGTGTGGAGGGCAATTGGGTATGGTAGAAGATCACCCTTGGTGTTCGTTAGGGGTAGCATGAATGCTCAACGATACGTTGCGGATATTTGCCAGGGTTACAATGGCTTGTTTTGAAGAAGCTGAAGTCACCCTTCTTCCTAGGTCTCCAAGATCTCCTGGTAGAACATGTTTGGGATATTATCGGCAGACGACTGGGCCAGTTACTTCGTCCTCCACAGACCCTGGAAGAGTTTCGACACCAAAAACAGGTAGCATGGAATGAAATACCCCAGGAGGAAATTGATAACCTCATCAACTCAATGCCACCATGTGTTAGGGAATGCAGAGAGCGCCACGGTGGGGCGGCGCATTATTAATGAAAACTTCTGTATCGTTCTTTTGTTTTGTTTCAAATGTTGATCGTTTACTTATTTTGACCACTTAAATATAATATATTAAAATCCTTTCAATTGAATGACTACTTCTTGGTGTTCTTTTACTTTTATCAGTCAGTATATTTAAACTCCTTATAAAATATACCTTAATAGCGTTCAACTTAAAAATGCATAGCTTTATTGGTTTTAATTGAAAAAGAAATAAAAAGGAATATCGATTTTTGCTACTCTTCGAATTTCTTAAAACATATGTGAAATTTGTTTACAGATTTTATTCATTAGAATAAAAATGTGCAACTTTAACAACAACAATTTAACAAACTTCTTAACACTTAAGGTAACCGAGATCTTTGAAAAATGGACAGCCTGTATAATTAGTTCAACTAACAATAAGTAAACATCAA
Source organism: Serrognathus titanus (assembly GCA_039766575.1). Taxonomy (NCBI): domain Eukaryota; kingdom Metazoa; phylum Arthropoda; class Insecta; order Coleoptera; family Lucanidae; genus Serrognathus; species Serrognathus titanus. The sequence goes on from CM077911.1 coordinate 8,855,009, forward strand.
AAAAATATAAAAGACTCATAGACAAGACTAATACTGAACATCCCATGACATTTATTGACAGCAATTTCAATCCAAAGATATAAAATTCATAGCAAGGATTTACTGTACTGGGGCACTGACGTCATATAATTCCCCATGACGCATGACGTCAAGAGAAAGCGTCGAGGATTAATTAACAAGGGAGGAGGACATTGCAAAGAGATGGTCTACTAAAAGCAGGTAGGAGCGTCAGATTTTATTTTTCAAGACAGAGGATGTTGTGTTCACGAGTCACGACGCATTTCATTCTACAAGTTTATATTTATGAGACATACCTATATTTATCTCTAATTATTGTATAACAAAGAAAATTACAAAAGATTATTTCAAAACCAGTGGAAAACGAAATTAATTACGACGGGAAATTACAGTCCTAACACAGGAATTTCCGCAATTGATGGTAATTAATATTCATCTCACATATTCTTTAACCATTTCGTTTGCTTTGATAAAACACTGCTGAGTGCTGAAGTAGAATGTTTATAGAATAATATCAATAACCGATGACTTAAATATAAATTTTACCTTCTAGATGTAATTTTGAAAAATGAAATACGAGATGAAGTAATGAGCTAGCAAAAAGAAAACAAATTATAATTACGATACTGACAAACTTACTTGAGAGACAGGAATCCTGTATTCTCTATTTTCAGGCAAATAAAAAAATCGTTTTATTCGAGTCAAGGATTGTACATATTCGTCTTAAATATGCCATAATGTATTCTTATCATGCCACATTAGATTTTACGATGTACTGTGCGCAGTGATATCAAGGATCTTAGAAAAACTTTAGATTATCCGGTAAATAATAAAAATCAGTAAAGTACATTGCCGAGATAAGAACGTCTGTGTTCAACAGAATAATTGCACGGTTTCGCATATTAGTAGGAGTGTAAATAAAATACTCTCTGAAGAAAGGACTTCAGTCAGTGACCGTCTACCTGCGCGGTTGTAACGCGCGGAACTTCGCGACTCTCGATTAAAACGCAGACTTTCGATTGGCTTTCAAACATATTGGCGAAGTTTATTTCAATAAGTACTCAGCAGACTCACAATGGGCCATGTACAAGAGAAAACGATTTTTAAGAAAATTCGCGACAGGGTAATGTCACCAAAAGGTAAGACTTTAAAGACATTTTGATAAATTGCCGCCAATTCCTGATTGCCTTACATGTCCTAAATTCTTATCGAATTATTTCAGAACGAAAGCGTTTACTTTATCAAATGTTATGTTCCAGATATTTTAGGCCTTTACGCAACCATTAAGTATTTTCGAGTGAAATTTTCAGTATTTGTTTAACACGTAATTCTATGTATATGAAAAAATCCCCACGTGGCATCCTGAAATATATAATTATTGAAATCATTGAAAATTTTGGAATTTAAAAAAGAACAAATTTGGACTTGTTGTGGAAAAAAAGGAATTCTCAATGGTGACCGTGAATTTTCATTATGAAGAAGTACGCAATGTATAGGATCTGCGTTTCCAAAATTTAACTCTTAATTAAAGTGGGCGTCCTTGATGCTCCTTCTTAAAAAGAGTTTCAGGACCATCCTTATTGAAGATTCAGAAAACAAAAGACAAAATAGTCGCTCATCTTTGTTGTACTGATGCTGAAAAACATTCGTCCAAACAAAGGCCGTTCATATTTCTTTGTTTCTTGTACATATACAAGATTTTGTTCAATTTCTACAATAAAAATTTAGAGCAAGAAGTTTTTGATCTGTAGGTATGGTTTGGAAATAGAACATGTTCTGCTTTTCCAGATAGCTTTTAATTCAATTTAAATTTTGATACAATTTACTGCACGAATTAAATTGTTTAAGAAATTGAACCAAATCTCGTACAACAAGTAGTGTGGTATAAAAGAGCCTTTAGGTTATTATCTCAAGGAGTTAAACAAAAGGAAACGAATTCAAAATTCAATTTAATTTGAAGAAAATAAAATTTTATAATTCAACTAACAATACGGAAGTATTTAATTATTTTCTGTTAGTTCTGCAAAGCTATGTTTTTAAATAATATTGAAATTAATAACATTTAATTTAACTATTTTAATATTACTGTTAACTATGTATTTCAAACATTGCTCTCTGTTTAATTTTGTCTGATTATTTAACAGGAAGAATTTTGTGACTGCCTTAACTTTTGTTTATACTTTTCAATTATTTGTGTAGATACGTTTTAAAAAGTAAAAAATTGTGCAACCTACTTATATGACTTTTTCAGTGACTTTTTAGTAGCACTCTCCCAAATAAATTTAAGATAAATCTTTTCTCATTTCACAACGAATTAATTTGCTAACAATAAGGCAAGACTTAACTTGCTAAATACGCATTTATTAACAGATAAATGAAATTAACTAAATTCAACCTATTTCATATTCATTTTTTTTGCATTTTAACTTTTAGTTTATTTTTGAAAATGGTGACCGTTCAAAATTTAAATTTATTTACGAATGTCACAGAAAGAACTTTTCTAAGTACATAGACTTTTCTAATCTCGCTTAAAAAAATTAAGCAAACCTCATTGACGTCTTTCAAAATTTTAATTTAATAGAAATTGCTTATATAAGTGTGCATAGTAAAGCAAATTTTGAAATAGATTCATATTTAAGGGCCCCCTCATAAACATTACGGATCTGAGTGAAATTCAATGTGCAAGGATCAATTCGTACAAACATATTTACTTGCTTACGCTAAAGGTCTTTAACCACTTTGTTTCCCTTTGCGTTACGTACACATTTCAGAGAAATCCAGAATTCAAATAATCACTTCCAAAATCATTTTAATTCTGTTTAATTTTGATTCACTATTTTTTAAATCACGTTAAGTATATTTTGCGACCTACCTTGCATGACGATCCTTGATCTTTTACATTAACTTCGCATTAAATTAAGGTGTGGACGAGGTTGTGGTGGAAAAATATCGCATTGTCTTTCAGTGTCGCATTATATGTTTCATTGAAAGAGGATGACACTGTAACCATTTATGATACAATCAAAGGTGGTTCTATTATTCACAATCATAAATAAGTAACGACCAACGATACCTTAAGGATAGCTTTCATTATAAAATATACCTGATACCATAAGAAATAACATTCATTAATTTTTAAAAAATTTCAATTATTTTGTTCAGTACTCCGAAGGCAGTCAAGCAGTTCAAAATTAATTCAGTTGAAAACAATAGATTAAAAAAAATGTATTATTATTGAACGGTAATTAATTAGTCTTGCTAATAAACTAACGAAGGTTAGTAAATGTCAAAAGTGATTCTCCGGTAAGTAAATATTATTTACATTAAAAAATTAAGTGCTAAGAACAATGTACTGTTACCCTGCTTACAATTGTTCCATCCTTTACTAAGTTTCTACTTTGTTTGACGCCTTTTCACTTATTCATTGCAGAAACTATATCAAATAAAAAAAAGAAAGTATACATATAATACATTTTATAATATTTCGTGTAATGAGCCACAATACAAATAACAGTCTGAAGCTGTAGGTATTTTATTAAATTTTAAATTTCCTCTACTAAACAACATATCTATCGAAATGCGCATTTATAACTAAAAGAAAAAACAATTTGTGACTAAGAAAAAACTTCCAATTTTGCCAAGAAATGTTCATTTTCTTTTCTTTAATTTGAAATTCTATTAGATTATCAAAATTGTAAAATTTATTTATTTTTTATTCACATGACAGGCAAGTAGGAATGGATTCAATTAATTGATTTGAATACAATTGCATTGTTTTGCTTCAAGAAGAACCTCGTTAATTAAAGCTTTAAATAGTTAATTCCCTGGAACATCTTAATTAAATGATTTCATTGAAGATAACAGCGATCGTTCGTTCGCATTAGTTCCCAACAATCGATCTATGGTCTTACAAATTATAAATTACACGTTTAATATACCTGAGTGTGATGAATTGCTTATGTTTGTTTGAGATTTATCGCATTCTGAAGTGTAAGTCAATTTTGAACCGATTCGTTTAGTCAAAGTGGTAAAGTTTTAATTAGAAGTCTTACAAGAAAATTATTCACTATTTTTTTTAGAATACGCACAAGAGCGTCTCGCGTCAAACTTCACTTCCTAAAATCCCTAAGCAAATTATTTACTTGAATCAGTGGGTATTTGTTTGTTTATTTAAAGCGTACTTTCTTAAATGCTTTCTTTACTTTGTCATTGTTTACTGCAACGTGATAAGATTAGCTACACTTTTTAAATATCGTAAAACGGACGCGTGCTTATATTTGTTAAATAAAAAAATCCTGTTTTATTTGTATTGTATTGAAGTAATATACAGCCGCGAGACAGTAAGGGCCCCCTCTTCAATAACTAAAACTAAATTTAGTGTGTATATATAGATTGAATTTATTTGTGAATAGCTAACATTTACAACAGTGACTAATTAAAATAATTAAAAACAAATTTATAAAAATGAGAAAGAGATTCTTTATCCTAGAGATTAAATTGATAACAAGTCTGTGAGAGTCGTCTGGTGCAAAGTTTCTATTTTTGTAAAAAATTAAATTGATGTTCTTTTATCGTTGTTTTTAATTACTCATTTATCAACAGTGACCATGAAAATGTCAAGAGTGTTAGCTTAGTATTATAGTTCATACCTAATTGGACCAAATCGGTTATTTAAAATGAACAAAAAACGTAAAGACTATATTCGTTTGACGGGAAAAACGTGCACCAAATTTGATAGTGATAGTTTTAGTAGTTTAGAAGGTATGTGATTTAAAATATGAAAAAAATGTTAAGAAGCCCGAAACATTATGTAATCGTTAACTGTTTCATATATGTATGAAGTAATAACGTTATAAGAAATTAAAAGAAATCATAAAAATGTGCAGATGTGGAAAAACCTGTACAAAATGATTCAGGAGATGAAAGTTGTTCTTCTAGATACTTATTAAGCAGTGCGGCTAGTGTTGAATTATATCAAGTAGTTCAAAAAATTGCATTGCATATTAAAAGTGCATTCACTTACTACCAGTAATAAGTCGGGGATTTTCTTCAATATTAAACTACAACACCTTATACATAGAAGTAATAGACAATCAGTATGAATATTTAATATCTAATTAACGTCATTTTAATTTAATACTTGGTTATCAGCGTTTCTAGTACAGATTATATTCATATTTTATTGACCTCTAATTACAACGACACATACTTGAGCACAATGACATTAAACCAGATAAGTGAAATGCTTTAAAATACATAGTACGACTTTTTTGAATATTGAATGCCATCGTTAGATATTTTGAAATCCAATGTTCAAATTACACGTTGATACTTTAATGCCAAAGTATCCAAAATATCGCTTACGTACTTGTACTTCTCGTAACGAGAAATAAAATTAAATAAAGGAAAACAATGCAGTAGAAAAATTTGCAAATGACCATGACAAATATTGCGAGTTGCAATGGAGACAACCTTCTGATGTCAACCTACCTATAATTTATTAATATATATTTTCTAGACGAACCATATATTACGTAAATGTGGGATTTTATATTCTAGTTAAACATTGTGTACAGGGACATCCAGCTATAACACGTTCATAATCGTAACCAAGTAACTAGAAACTACAATATTTAAATTTATTTAATTAAAAAAAAAAGGTTTCAGATTTTAATCTTTAAGGACATCTCACTAGATTTTTTAATTGAACGATCGTATATCATTTTTAAATTTGGAAACATAAAGAGCAGCTATTTTTAAGCCCATACATTTAAGATTATGTCTGCAATAAGATTCAGCTTTTTTCTCAAGTATGTATAGATATACTTTTGACAAGTCATCTGTAATGCCTACATTAATATTTTGATAATATTATAATTAAATATTAATAATTAAAAAAATATAAGTATATTTAAATTTCAGGTAAAATTTATCAGTCGTTGTTATTTATACACCGTGATCAACAAGGATTGAAGGTTTGCACTTGAAATATTTCCGAAATATTAATATTTCATTCTTCTAGAGCAATGGTCGCCAACCTTTTCAATGTGTTGAGCTACTTTGATAATTTTGGAATAAACAGTAAGCTATCTAGTCCTAAGCGACTTAAGCACACCTACATGAATGAATGCATAGTTTTATTCGACATTATTTATTTTACATACATACTAATAATAAACTAAAACTAAACAGAATAAATCTATACCTACCAATCATAGGTGTTTGAAAAATATACAAGATTTTTATGCAGTCACAATGGCGATTTAATAAAAGATTTACTTATTATAGACTAGATAAATGTTGTACCTGAGACTAATGGTTTTAAGGCTAAATAATTTTGAAACACAATCACTTCCATTTCTGTTGAGCAGTATTTCTGTTGCAGAGATGTCTCGCCAAAGTTCTGCATAACACAAGTTACAAACTGTCTTATATCAATTTCCATGAAAGGTGAAACAACAAATTGCGCCACTAAAGCCATTTCATTGAAATCTTTAAAACGATTTTTGAAATTTTCCTTCAACTTAGAAACTATTTCTACATGATATTTACTGTCATAGGGTTCCAATGGATTTTTTGAGATATTTTTTCTGAAAGAATAGGAAAATGCCTGGTATCGCGGTTGATTAGGTTGTTCCCAAAACTCAAGCTTTTTGATAAATGCTTTTATATCAGAAATCATTTCCGCTAGTTCTTTGTCCCTCCCCTGAAGCTGTAAGTTAAATTCATTTAATGTTTCGGTAATGTCCACAAGAAAACCAAAATCTCTAAGCCAGATTGAATTTTCCAGTTCAGGAATTGGTTCATCGCGTTGTTTGAAAAATTGAACTATGGCAGGTAGAACATCGTTGAAACGTTTTACCCCTCGTCCTCTACTTAACCATCGGACTTTAGAGTGAAGAAGTAGCTCCTCGTACTGACACTCAATTTCATCGGCCAAGGTTTTGAACAATCTTTGTAACGCTTGAGCTCTAATCTTGTTCACAATTTTTACAACTAGTTTCATAACGTTGTTTAGTTTTAGAAAGTTTCCACATAAGGCTTGCTGATGGATAATGCAGTGGTGACAGAGAAATTGTTGAAAACTTTCATCTTTACGACATAACGCCACCAGACCCTTATCACAACACACTATAGCTGGAACGCCATCGGTAATCAAGCCTACTATTTTTGATGTGGGAATTTTCTCAGATGAAATAATATTTTTGAAATGAGGAAACAACTCCCGACCAATAGTATGTCCTTTCATTGGAATAAACTTCTTTTATCGTAAAATCACTAAAAATCATCCTTACAAACACGGCCATCTGGGAACTGTCAATCACATCTGTTGATTCATCCAGTTTCAGTGAAAAATAAACACAGTTATCTAAGTCAGTTCTTAACTGTACAAAAATATCATTGCTCATAAGTTCTAGTCGCCTCATTACTGTATTAGCAGAAAGTTGCATAGATTTTAAAGCTGAAACTCGTCTGGTCTTTATTTCTAAAGTTGGCAAATAATGAATCTGCAGCTTCTAAAAATGCCTGTTTTATCATTTCCCCGTCTTCATAAGGTTTATTTTTGCAGCTTTATTTTTGTCGATTGTTTTTATGTTGTGCAATTAATTGGTTTTTTAATTGTTTCAATTTTTTCTTTCTGGTGGCAGAATGTAATGAAAATGATTTTTCAAAATTCGAATGTACAGTTTTATGATGCCTCTCAATATTCCCTTTTTTGGCAATGGAGACAGAAGTATTACACAACAAACATATATTTTTGCCTTTAACTTCTGTGAAGAAATATTGTTCTTCCCATTCTGAATAGAAATGATGATGTTCGGTTTTAAACTGAGTGCAATGTCGCCACTCAATGTGTATTTATCCCATTCAAAGCAAACCAGATCGTTCTCGAATACTAGAGCGCTGCGGTTGTAGCCGATTCCAGCATGGTGACGTTGTCGGGAGATCGCTTACCGCAGTGTTGCCACTGTTTTTATTATGATAATTTGCGAAATTTACGGAGGCTTCCATGATTTTTAACCGCTTGTATTTTAAAATATAAAATAAGTATGTTGTGAGCTACCAGAATTGCTTTGCGAGCTACTGTCTATAAGAATAATTTCCATAACGCCGCACCGTACGGACTAAAAAATCATTATAGAGCGGCACATTCAATCATTGTTAATCACAGTATTCTTTTGATAAACGAGGAAAACACTTTGCAATTTATTTTCTTAACAACACACTATTTATACTTTTATTATTTATTGTGAATTTACACGTTTGCTTGATTTTTAATTGTCAAAAGTTTTTATTTTTTAAGACAACTATTCTACATTTATTTTTCATAGTAGGCATGAAGCAAAATGAAAGGCATTTGATTCGGTAATTTTTCATTATCTCATGATATAAAAATATCAAAAAAAGACAATAATAATTAACGCAATTACGGCGATCTTCTGAAAGAATATTTTTAATAAAAACACTATAAAAAATACAAAGTAAATAGTGTTAATAAGAAAATTCTATAATTTTATTCTCAAATGTACTGACACGTAGTAATTAAATACGAATAAAATATGATTCAACATGATAAACCATCTCGATCACTTGAACTTTACAAAGTAGATATTAATTGCACCTTAATTGAAACCAAGAATTTGTCGGGGATACACCATCGTGAGTTTATTTTTGACTTTTTAGATAAAATGTTTCACCTAGTTTATTAATGTATTTGTTGCAAGTTATTAAGATCGGACCTAAACTAATTTTCACAATTTTAAAATCTTTGTACAGGGTGGGCCAAATTCGACACTTTTAATAGGAAACTCCTATTTTTAGACGAGTTAGACAAAAACTGACCTCGGTCCCTGGAGCTCGATTTTTAACACAAAATTAATGGTGAAGACCGCGTTTCGATATCTTGTACCGTTTAGGAGCTACAGGGTGTTTTTCAAAATTCTACGATTTTTAAAAACCTTCATAACTTTTTTATTTATGAAAATTTTTGATTTCTGTAAACACTTCTTTAAGACACTTTTTCATGCAGAATTCATTGCTCCAAGTTATTTTTTTCCAAAGTGCTCAATTTTTGAGATATTAGCTAGAACTTTGATTTTTTATATGGGACACCCTATATATTTTTACATTTCTGAAAAGAGCATAAAATTCTATTTACAAAAATATAAAACACTTGATATTTTATTCAAAAGATTTTTGAGCTGTAGAGCTTTCGTGTTTTAATTAAAATTTTGATGATTATTGAGCATTCAAGTAGGCTGTGGATGATGATAGCAAAATATTTTTTGAAGATTCAATGTGCAATAAAAAATATTACTTTATTTTTAATAAATATAACAAAGTTATAATGAATAAATACTAATGTAATCGAAATTGCGCAAAAATTATATAAAGTATCAAATTGTCGGCCATTTTGTACTAAACATAAACGATTGCGTTTTGTTATGGTTAGAACTGACATCACCAATTCAAGGACTGATAGTGATGCATTTTTCTTATTCAATAAGGTCAGAATCTTTGTTTCTTTAAAATTCGTATTGCAGAAGTCCTTGCTAAGATGTTTGCTCGGTCATTTTCAATTTCTCCCAAAACTACGACCTCCTTTAATTCTTTATTTCCGTTTAGGATTCATAATTTTTGTTTTTATCAGTTTAAATGACTAAAAATTTATTAAATTGTTTTTAACTCTTAAGAATATATTTCTGAGGGATTGTCATCTTTCAGGATACCACTCATGGTAAAGGTTAATCGCTGCTTCTGAATTTTCGCCAATTTCTATGAAACACTTTAACATTTAATATTAGTAAAGGAGACAGTGGTTTAAAAATAACAAATCAGAAAAGTAAATATAAATCAAAAAAGTTTATATCCTTAAATATAAATCAAAATAGATTGTATCCGTAGATACGTATTTCGGCAGCTACACTGTCATTTTCAGTACACACATGCACTTACAAGTTAAAGACACTTCATGAAGTCTTGAGTTGGTATAAATATTATAACATGTCGTATTTCTCGTAGTTTTCGTACAACTTTAATAATCTCCCTAAGTCTATTTTATAGAGATAGTAAAATTCAAGAGAAATGCATGTACTTAAGAGATTGTGTCAAATTTTAATAGCGGCCTACCAGGAAGTTATAAAAACTTAAATCGCTTAGTTATCGTCATTCACAGCCTACTTCAATGCTGTAAAAACAATTAAATTTTTGATTAAAACTTTGAAGCTCTATATTTCACAAACTGTTTGAATAAAATATCAAGTGTTTTATATTTATATGATTGAAATTTTATACTCCTTTCAAAAACTTAAAAATATATAGGGTGTTCCATATAAAAAATCGAAGTTCTTGCTAATATCTCAAATATTGAGCACTCTAGAAAAATATAACTTAGAGCAATGAATTCTGGATGAAAAAGTACCTTAAAGAAGTTTTTACAGAAATCAAAAATTTTCATAAACAAAAAAGTTATGAAGGTTTTTAGAAATCGTAGAATTTTGAAAAACGCCCTGTAGCTCCTAAGCGGTACAAGATATCGAAATGCGGTTTTCACCATTAACTTTGTCTTAAAAATCGAGCTCCAGGGACCGAGGTCAATTTTTGTCTAACTCTTCTAGAAATAGGTGTTTCCTATTAAAAGTGTCGAATTTGGCCCACCCTGTACAGACAATACAAAGGAGAAAATTAATTAAGTACAAAATATTTTCTTGAGAAATCAACATCAAAGTTTTTTATTTCTAAGTATCCTTAAATTCTTTCTCACTGTTATTAGTGAAAAAAAAAATTCTAGGACGTTTTTATATTTAGTTATACTGACTTATTAGAAGCATTTCCCTGAACAATTTAATTATATTTTTTGTGACGCCAATTGTTCTGTTAATTACTGGAATCGTTATTCGCATTGCATACTGGTCATACAAATGCACATTAACATCGTTTCGTTCCACTAACAATAAGTATCTTTAACTATTAACTCATTCATAACTCATAACCATCAGAGACATGACAGAAATGACAATATGTTCATAGAACTTTGTCGACTTTTTAACTGACATTTAAAAATGCTCATCAAGCTTTTCAAATATGTTACACATATTATGCACTGATAGTAATAAATCAATGGATTGGAAAAATCTTAACTCGTGGAGTTTGCGTTGTTTATATACCGGCTGTTTCAAATTGGGTGTGCACTGAAGGGATCTCCTAAACCGTAAGAGATACAAATTTGGTTAAATGGAAGAAAAGTTGCACGAATCAATGCCTAATTCGTATTCATTCACAGAATGATTTTTTTCTTATTTCTTCTTGAGATATTAATCAAAATGTAAAAATTTCGATTTTCTTTTTTCCTCTGTATTTCTTGTATTATAAATAATTTTGAAATTCTGATTTAACTTTCTACAGGCACTTTTTTAATCTGCTTCGAATAGATGTGGCAGAATTGAAGTCAAACGTTTCGTCTTTCCACGACCATCATCAGTTTCGATTTTTTAAATACAACGTATATCTTTTAATTATTCCATTCGAAAGCATTTTTTCTGCTGATTGCAGTGATGTATAACACTTAATATTTTTTTTTCAAGTAAAGTTAAAATATGATAAAAAAAACTTGATACAGTTTCGTCATGATTTACTTAATAAGTAATTTCATTCCTTAGTATTTTTTTTTACTTACTAAATATTGATAACTAGCATTCAAATGTCGGAAGAGGAAAAATGATTAAATATTAACTAAATTATATTAGATGGTTAACACAAACAAAATAAACAGCAATATAAACATATAAAATTATAACAAGAACAAAATAAACAACAGTATAAACATATAAAATTATAACAAGAACAAAATAAACAATTCAATAACATAAACAAAAATCACAGAAGAAAAACATGAATTTGTGAAATTAATTAAATGAAATTAATAAATTAAAGTAAATGCTCGAAATGTCCTCCGCAGTTTTCAAGACACACATTCGTTCTTATTCCTATATGATGTATAGCGTGTCGAATATGAATTCGCGAAACGTTTCTGCAAGCATCCAATATTCGCCTTCTTAGTTCTTCTTTATTGTTTATTTCAACTGAATACACCTTGTCTTTCAAATAGCCCCAAAGAAAAAAATCCAAAGAGCTAAGATCAAGTGATCTTGGAGGCCACGCTACAGGTCCATTTGTACCTACCCATCTATCAGGAAAAGTTTGGTTTAAATATTTTGTTGTTATTCCAGCATTATGTGCTGGTGCTCCATCATTTTGAAACCACAATTCCCTGATATGATTTAAAGGAATGTCATCTAAAATGTTTTCTAATGAAGTCCTTAAAAAATGGATGTAACGTTCAGCTGTTAAATGATTTTCATAAATGATCGGACCAATAATTCTATTATGCCATATACCACACCAAACATTTAAGTTGAATTGTATCTGTGGTCGCACTTGTCGAAATCTTCTTTGATTCTCCCTGGACCAATATCTATGCACATTTCTATTAAATATTCTCTTGTTAGTAAAATTAGCTTCGTCAGACCACAAAATTTGATTACTAAAATTTGGATTTTCTATACATTTATTATTATACCATTGGCAGAAATTCCTTCTTCTTAAATTATCACCCTCATGTAAAGTATGATTTAATTGAATTTTATACGGCCTAAACTTATTTTTTCGTAGAATCCTCCACACTGTACTATTTGAAACTAGTAAATTTTGAGCTATTTCTCTAGTAGATGATTCGTCGTTTTCTTCTATTACGTCGATTATTTTGCACACGTTCAATAGCATATGCATCCTTTTTTTGTTTGTTGAAAGCGCCGTAATTCCGTAAATTTCTCTCTAAACGTATAAAAGCCATTTTAGAAGGTTGGTGTCTTTCTGGATACTGTTGCGAATATAATGCACATGCTCTCCTAATATTTCTATTGCACTTAAAATAAATTTCGAGCATATTGACCTTTTCAGGATTATCCATTCTTTCTCAAATTCGGCAACCTAACAACACAATGTCAAAACTTAACGTTTCACGCTAGTCACTGTTTCATTTTCCAAAATCCAAAGCCTCCTTTATCTTGTTTATTTTGTTTGTGTTAACCATCTAATATAATTTAATTAATATTTATTCATTTTTCCTCTTCCGACATTTGGATGTTAGTTATTAATATTTAGTAAATAAAAAAAATACTAAGGAATAAAATTACTTATTAAGTAAATCATGACGAAACTGTATCAAGTTTTTTTATCATATTTTAACTTTACTTGAAAAAGAAATATTAAGTGTTATACATCACTGCAATCAGCAGAAAAAATGCTATCGAATAGAATAATTAAAAGATATACGTTGTATTTAAAAAATCGAAACTGATGATGGTCGTGGAGAGACGAAACGTTTGACTTAAATTCTGCCACCTGTATTCGAAGCAGATTAAAAAAGTGCCTGTAGAAAGTTAAATCAGAATTTCAAAATTATTTATAATACGAGAAATACAGAGGAAAAAAGAAAATCGAAATTTTTATATTTTGATTAATATCTCAAGAAGAAATAAGAAAAAATTCATTCTGTGAATGAATACGAATTAGGCATTGATTCGTGCAACTTTTCTTCCATTTAACCAAATTTGTATCTCTTACGATTTAGGAAATCCCTTCAGTGCACACCCAATTTGAAACAGCCGGTATATGTATTTTTTATAATTATTTACCAATTTTTTATTTACTTCTATTTTTCTTCTCTCATATTCTTAAAAACCTTGATAGATAAATCGTGAATCTGTACAAAATATTAGCTAAGGCGCAGATACTGCGTATAACAAATTATATTAATGATAAAATAATTACATCTTGACGCATACAGCGTTGGTGTTTTTTGTTTAAGTTGACAGGAAATTTAATGATTAGTAGTACTTACTTCTTTCTGACTTATCACGACTACACACTTCTTTAAAGAGGTATACTCGTAACATAAATTGAAGTTTTATCGGTGCTTTTTCATGTGGTAACTCAAGATTTCTAGATAATTATTAAATATTCAATAATATAATTCGTAATAGAAACAAAAAAATATTAAAAGTATTGATATTATTTTAAATAGAAATATTACAATTACTTCAAGTCTAATTTTCACATTTAAAAACAAAAGAAAAGTTTCAGGTAAAAATATGTTTTACGTTGGTTGTGAAAAAGAAAAAGAAAAGAAATTTTCTGAATCACTGAAACAATTCAGAGTCGTACCTTATCTATGCATATTTCTTGGGCTCGTTAAAAATGCGATGACTGTTTAAAAGCGTACTTATTTATAGCACTCCGCGATTATTATAACAAAAAAGTTAAAGAAAGTTGAATTTCCGGAAGTTTCAAACTTCAAGTGCGGGTAATTGACCTTTATGCATAAAGCATACTTTTAATCATCGATTTATTTCCGTCCAATAATTAATCTCAATTTTAAAAAATCGCATTGCTCGTTATTTGACAAAAAAAAGTGTGCTGCAAAAAGGGATTCAAATGGTTTATTTTTATAATGCTCTACAGAGAATGTAAGGGAATCTCATTATTTATAAAAATAAAAAGGTACTATTTTTGATAATTTTTTGAATGTTTTTACTCTTTCGAGAGCATTCTCGAAAGATGAAATCTTCATAAAAGCTTTGAATGTTTTCAAAATTAATATGAAAAATCCGATTACATAAAAAAATAAATGTTGCACAGACAGCGATTAGACAAAAATGCTTTCTAATTGTTTTTAAATTTTAATTGTGAATTTGTAATGCTGTTCAGAAAACAATTATAAAAATTTCTTTGTATCGCCATCAATTGAACTTTCCTATATTTAGTTCGATTGTAATCAGAATGTGAAGTGCTTACAATTAGATAAAATGATTATCGCATTGCTAAAGCATTTTAATAACGTCTGGCAATAACGTTCAAAGAAATCTTTCTTTTTGTTTCAAGTAGTTCGATTAAAGGCATATCAGAGAACACAAATATAAATTCGTGTAATTATAAGAGTGTAAATAAGTTATTTCCTTCACCTCATGCGATATCACAAAGTAATAGTTTTAATAATAACGTAAAACAATACATAATTTTCTCTTATTCAGATTTTGACTTAAAATAAAATTTCTTTACGCGTATTTGAAAGACAAACTGGAGAGGTTCAGGGTCAATTTCCCATTCAATTGTTGTTATATAGGAGTCTACCTTTCAAATGTGTAAGTATGATTGCCTAACTAGCAGATACGGTGTGGCAGTTTTTAAATGACAAGTAGATATCAGGCAACCATACTTCTTGTCAGTTAGGCAACCATACTCACACATTTGAACCCCTATTAAAATTAAATTGGAAATTAGCCCCGAACCCCCATAGTCTATCTACTATTTTTGTTATAAATCACCCCCATTTACACTTGTTTCAAAATCGTACGAGTTAAAATATGAAATTGATTTTAAATAATATTTGTACCTCGTACATCTACACTTCATTTAATAAGCACGTTTTTCGTAAATTTCGCTTTAATTCAAAGATAAAATTTCAAATCGCAAAATTCTTGTTTTATACGGAAATAAGTTTCTAAATCAAATAGCTAAAAATAATTAATTTATTTAATTATTAATTAACAAGATACAAAACAGTAAGAAAAACATTTTAATTTTTTAAAATCTGTTTATACATATAAAGAAAAACATCTAGTGGCATCTAAATATTTCATCCATTATAGTATTTTGAAGACAATAACTTTAAAATTAGGACTTTTTGAAACAAACTAATTAAGTTAGCAAAGTTAGTACGAGTTAATACATTAATATACTTTTTTTATAAAGAAAGAAAGACATCGTTAACTGAATTACATTGATAACATTTACATTAATCTAATTTTAAAGTAGATAGAGAATTTGAAGAAAGTGTTCATAAACAAATAAAATTAATTTTAATCGTATAAATAAACAATCTTAAGAACGCCTGTGTCAATATAATCCTTTGAAATATCCCACGCTTGATTAATTGATTGTTTCTATTAATCGATAATTGCTGTGGGCGTTTTTATATCACTGATTTTATTTTTATTCTGACAAGGAATATTGAACCTATCTTATACAAAGTGTTACAATAAATTTATTTATAACTAAGAGCGAAAAGCATTATGAATGTAGAGAACAGGTAATTTTTATTTGCAAAAAATTAATATTAGTATTTTCAACAATTCATAATTGAAACTTAAATTATTTATTATTTCGAGTTGGTGGATAAGTTTGTACTGAGACATGCTTTCCCTTTCTTTAGCGCAATAGAAAAACAAGGAAATAAAAAGATTTTTGTGAAAGTTTTGACCTCAAACGCCCATATGATTATCTAACAGTAAAAATTATCGAGTAAATTAGAAAACAGATCGTGCCTTGTAAACAATTTACTAAATTTTACTTGATAAAAGAAACTGAAAAAATTATTATCCCATTCATTCATTTTTGCAAATTCTAAGTATTAATTTCTATATTTTTATATTTAGAAATTGTATGTCTGTTAAATGCTAAAATTCTTATATTATTTGGTAATTATTAGGACACTCATTTGGTTCTTCCATAATAATTTCAAATTCGTAATGTAACCACACGTCTTGAGCAGACTACTAAATAAGGAATCTGCCTTGAATTATACAACACGCTTTATGTTAGTCTGTAAACCACATTGGGAATTACCTTTAGTCACCTTTCGCAAGGTAGGTACAGTTGTAAATAAACATGGATTTTATTTGTAACCTGTTTAGCAATAAAGCGAAACTCGCCGTCTCTTTTTAATACCTGTTTTTCTGTTGTTGATCAGAGCATATATATTTGGCGTAGGTGTTTTGGCAAATTTAGAATTACACAACCGAAAGTCGTGACCATTAACGAACAATTTCTGAGAATCCTGAAGGATTTTATAATAATAAATTAGTTTGGTCTTTAGATTCATAAATATTCTATGTTGTTGAAATTAATTCTTTGCGTTCTATTTTACTTCTTCTGCGTCCTTAGGATCCATAGGATCTTCATTTCTAACTCTTTCAGATTAAGCAATTGGATATTTTTATACCTATATGCAATGGCATTGAAATTATTCTCAACATGCAGTAGAATATTGCATTTCACAATATCAATAATGTAATTAACGTAAACGACTAGAATCAAATAGAAATCAAAAATATTTTTTGAAATGATATTGTCATTTTTGTATATTTTCTTCACAAATTTGATTATTTGCTCAAAAAACATATTATTTAATAAAAGCGTCATAAAGTTGAAACGATTCGCGAACTTTACATAAAATCATAAAGTTATTAAAACATAAACGTGTTTAACATACCAAAATAAACACTTTTACTATAAAATAGTAAATAAAAATGGAGAAGTGCAAGATTTGAATATGAAACAAGTTTTATTTTAATACTACTTGGTTTAAGGTGTGCCCATTTTTGCTTCGGGGAATTAGAGTTATAATCTGCGCATTATATTCTGCAAGAAATTTTAAAACATCTGATTTCAGTAGTTGCGTGATATTTTAAAAAATCGTATTCCCAGGATAACTGTTATTTAATCAAGTTAAAATAATCTGTACGCTTCTGTATGAAATTAATAAATTACGATGTTTTCATTACACAAAACAAAATTAGAGGGAACGTTCTCCACTAATTTTTCTAAACTAAAATAAAGACAAACAAATAATAAATTTTGCTTCGACTTAAACAGTTCAACTACACTACACTGTGATCAATAATGATTTACAATAATTTTTTATTGTCCGCATGGCGTTGTGTAGAAATATTATTGATATCCTTATCCTTATTATTGATATCTGATAGTAAATAGCTGCTGCTGAATGAAATACTGATAATATTTCGAAAATATTTCAGATACAATCATTGTTGATCAGAGTGTAGAAAACCCACAGTGGCATTTTTTAAATTGTTTATTAAATTTATTCAAATTACAATCACCCTAAACTTTTTTTTATATAGATATGCTAAAGCCAGAAAGTAAACACATTTTATTTATGGCAAGGAACGTGTTATTATTTACATATGTTTATTTTTATTGACACAAGCAATTATCATATCAACTCCTCCAATTAGTTACAAATATATTTAAGAGTAAATTACTATTTCCTTTTATTTATTAACAACTTTTTTTAATACTACCTTCCTCTTTGTACCGAGTGATTTTTTAAATATTTTATCAACTCTTACATGGAATTTGGACGGCATGTCTTAGCTTTACTATAAAATAGCATCAAGGAGTGCAATGACAAACATACTTTTCATTTAAGCTAGATTTCATGGCAAGACTTGATGAAAATTGTTAAAAATCACCCGGTACAAGTCAAGTAAATTATTTTAAGCATTTAAGTAACAGATTATCGTACAAAAAAGAAATTAATGAATAAAAGAATCACTTTTTAATGTAAATTATTTAAAAAAATGAATCGTTTTAAGAATTTTAAATAAGATGTATTCACTGTAAGTTGTAAGTTTTCAAAAATCTGTTCATTAACACTTGCATTGTTAATTCGTTTAATAGTGGAAAAGTTTTGTGTTTACGAATAACTTTATTCAGGTTACTTCTCGGTGCCATTCGCACATACCAACATGTCGACCTATTTTTATATTCGTAAGGTCATTTCATTTACCGTAAATGACAAAGTGACTAATTATTTCATTTAACACGTACGCCGATTTACTGTAGCTTCCTGTACATCCTGTTCCCATTAAAAAAAAGGAAACAACTGCGCACCTACTTATATGATGTGAATGTAACGATCAACTTTCTTTTCGATTTTCAAAAAAGAAAATCTCGAAGCGATTCAATGAGTATGTTGATAGAAATCACTAGAAATTGAAGGCCCCCTGGCATAATCAGTGCCATTGTTAACATGCAACTGGCGTAACGTGTGATTCATTCTGTGAATATGTAAACAATTAAATAAATGAAAAGTACAAAAATAACTCGCAATACCTAGGTATGTATACGCGCTCAAAATGTATCAAAAATTTAAATTTGAACACATTTTAAATGATTTAAAAAAATATTCTGAAACTTTCACAAAAATACAAGTTAATAAAATTTTGAACGGTTTTACTAAAAAATGTTCAAATGCAAATCAAAGCTAATGAATTAACAGATGAAACTAATACTAATTCATCTAGTTTCTTGACCATGACATATTTTGTAAGGATTTCGTCAACGAACGGCCTAGAAAATATCACAAATCTCGATGAATAAAAAATAAATAAAGAAGAATGTTAAGGCAAATTAAAAAGGCACAATTTTCAATGCAGAATCTTGTGATATGAATACCTGTCGGAGGTTGTACGAGGGATTGTTTTATATTCCCGGACTAGGCATGAAAAGAAGAGATTAGAACAGTAACAGAAATTTTATTTTTCATTATAGGCCCCTTCTTTTTGAATACAAGTACCACATCGTTTCAATAATATCTTTAATCCATTACAAAAATATTCATTTGGTTTGTCCGCAAAATGCCTTTCAACAGCTGCTATAAATTCGTCATCATCCCTAAATTTTGTTCCCCTTAGTGTTTTTTTGAGATTTGGAAACAAAAAATTGTCACAAGGGGCTATATCCGGATTATAAGGCGGATGCTCAATTTCTACGAATCCACATTCAGCAACCGCAGCTTTTGAAACTCTTGACTTGTGGGGTGGTGCTTTGTCGTGGAGCAACAGGAAATCTTGCGCCAGTTTTCCGCGCCTTTTCACTTTAATAGAATCTCTGAGCCGATGCATTGAGCTTGCATAATACTCTCCTGTTACCGTGCTACCTTTATTCAGGTAATCAATCATTAAAATTCCTTGGCAATCCCAAAAAACAGTAGCCATATTTTTCCTGAAGAAGGGATGACTTTAAACTTTTTGGGAGGGATATGCCACTGCATCGATTCTTGTTTCGACTCAGGATCAAAATGATGAACCCAGGTTTCATCTCCGGTAACAAGTCCATTGACAATTAAATCTGGTTCTTCTCTACAAAGCGCCAAAAATTGTTCACACGTTTCCATCCTGATACGCATTTGGAATGGTGAAAGCATTCGTGGAACCCATCTCGCACTCACCTTTGTCATTCCAAGGTAATCGTGTAGAATTCTGAAAACCGTGGTTTCCGAAACTCCTAATAAAACTGCTAATTGTCGCTTCTTTAATCTTGCATCTTCCAGTACCAAACACTTGGTTCTTTCAATAACATCGGAAGTGATCACATCAACAGGCCGACCTGGACGGGAAACATCATCCAGTGATTCTCGACCGTGTTTAAACAATTTTGACCATTCACAAATAGTCGACTTGGAGGGACAATGATCCCCGTATACAGCCAACATTTCTTCACGAATAATTTTTGGAGCTTTTCCTTGTTTTGTTTTGGTAATTTTTTAAGCTATCCGTTGACTTAACGAGTTGTAACAAAATTGTTATGGAAAAGTTGATTGTTGTTTTGGGATGAGTTTATTTAATTTAAAATTAAATAAAATTCTGTTTTTTTTTAATTTGTCCAAACTATTGTTAATACTAAACAGTTTATTTCGTAGTAATTTAGATTACGTTTTAAAAAAGTAATAATAAATGAGAAATTCCAAGAGAAACTCCAATGCATATTGTAAGGCAAATACAAAGATGTAGTAAAATAATTAAAATTGAAATGTTAGATATTTGATTATCGCATTTCTAATTAAATTACCACATTTTTAAATAATTATAAAATATCATAGATATTACGCATTTTTTAATTAGTTATGTCTCAGTAAGGGCTTAAGCTAAGAAAATAGTTTTCAACTAAATGCAAAAGACGATTCATGAACACATTTGCATATGCTCAGAGTCGCTAATAAGAATCAAGGAAGAGACATCTTAAATGTATTGGCAAACAGTGTCTAAATTTTTCTTTCATGGTTCCATTTACAATTCCAATTGTATTCGAATTATAAATATAATAATATGTAAAACGAAGATTATCGACCTACAATGTTAGGGCCGATAACGAACTTAAAATACAACATATTTTTCCCCATATACATTTTTCTTCTCTATTCGATTTATAACAGCACAATCTGTGATGTTGTGATTAGATATCGGGACGAGCTAATTTAAGTGGCCGAAATATAAAAGTACCTGATTACAGCTCCAAAAGTTCTAAATCCTCCAAAATTTATACATTCTTATCTAATAGTGTAATTGATAAGCACATACTGGACAATTTTAGAAATTGAAATAAAATTTGCTGAATTAAATGTTAACTTGCAGCGGCAATTAAAAGAGAACGAAGAGCCCAATTCGACCTTATTTCTATTACCCATTATCCGACACTCATGTCAGACGTGGTAATATATTTTTTTTATGTTCGTTTATAAAAGGTCCTGCTTTTCGGTTCTCGGGTTCTCTGTCGTGAAGTACACTTCACTTCTGAAGAAGATTACGACAAGATTATAGAAACGTCAAGTTCAGCAAACTTTCTACACAGCAGAGAATCCGAGAACCAAAGAGCAGCCAAATGAGAATATAATTAAAAACAAGTGTAATTTTGAAACAAATCAATAATTGCTTCATTTGCAA
This sequence comes from Serrognathus titanus, assembly GCA_039766575.1. Lineage (NCBI taxonomy): Eukaryota > Metazoa > Arthropoda > Insecta > Coleoptera > Lucanidae > Serrognathus > Serrognathus titanus. The sequence continues at coordinate 8,876,614 of CM077911.1, forward strand.
CTGACAATCGCAACAAAAAAGAAAATCAGTCATGAAATAAAAGAAGAATATGCATGAATATTTTTTTAATTTAAAACTTTATACACTCAAACGTGAAGTGTTTTCACCCATCACTCTCACAACTCGTGTTTGCTCTTTTAATAAATACACCTGCACATGTTATATTTTTATTACCGAAGGGAGTAACAAACTTTTGGTATGTATAAGTAATTTTAAGTACGAGGTTTAAATACCACTTGCTTTTATGAATAAAGTAGGCTTAAATTCATTTTGAAAGATTCCACCCCCATCTTCACCAACTTTTTTTTGCATTAGATACCGTATTCAAAAAATATTATACTGCAAATTTATACAAAAAGAAAATATAAAAATGTCAAATTAGAAGAAGGAATTAATCATAATCAAATACATGTATTCGTTTAAATCTTAAATACCCTTACGCCCTTTTATGAATGAATTATTAAATAATCAGGGAAGAATTATTTTAAATTAATGCTGCAATTTATAATACAACATTATCTGTGTGTTTGTGTCGGTATTTCTTATCTAAAGTGTTTGTTTAAAAAAAAAAGATGGCGCCACAAACTGGATTAGATACTTGGTATAATTTCCTTTTTTCTTGACTATCGAAACATTAATCTCTTTTGATTTAAAACTTTGTCAATCGTAATGATTTCATTACATTAATTTCAACTAGTGGATGTGTAGTCCACGTCTGCCATTATTTTCTGGTTGTTACCATTATAACATTACGTTACCATTAACACTATTGTGAAAGGCAATACATCGTATCAAGTTAGCAAAAAATATAGGGCGCCATATGCCTTAGGCCACAGACTACTCTAAAGTGTTGTGTTGTCTGCCTGTACTTAGGTGTATAATAACCTTGAAATAATCGTACTAGTCGTTGAAATGAGTACACCGACTGCCTGGAAGATATACAACTTTTTATACACATCAATATTTTGTTAGAGCCTTAAGGCGCTCTCCGCAACCGGTTTTTATGAATTTAATTTTGGGAAAGTGGTGGAACCATGGTAACACGAAAAGTTTGCCACATCTGTTCCCTGGGATGTTAGACAAAGTCAAGTGAATTTGAATACCCAATAAAGTAACCCGATAAAAAAATGTTTTCCCTTAAAGTTTCAAAGCGGCTGTTAGATTTTCCCGTCCATTTAATTTGATATGCAAACGTAAGTACCTTGCACATTATTGTTGCAACGCAAATAGCATGATGTTTTCGTATATTTAATTGCTCCCATTGGCGTTCCAATATTTTTAGAACAGCCAATATTTAAAGTGCGGCAGTATCAAGTGCGTACCTGCTGTAACTAGTTAATTATTTTATAAGTTAAGAACCTGAAGCTTATGGTAGTTGGTACTTATTTTTAGCTAGTTTTTTTTTCAAACGCGTCTTATCATTTTTCGAAAAGTTGGTATGTATGAGTTCTAATTCCGGCGGGTGCTGCACATATCGCCGCTTTTCAAGCACGTGGTCGGCGCGAACGCGTTTGTAGAAATAACACGTCTGAGACACATGTGGCATAATTCCGACTAAATGTAATTCGTTGCCAGTTATCAGAACGCAGTTACGCGAGTGATAAATTAGTGATAGCATAGACGACAGTCGGTACAGATTGTGGATCAATACATGTGTATTTAAAGTGGTTGCATAAACTTATTAATTAAAACTTTAAAAGAATGTTAATTACGTTCAATAGGCAGCCGTATAAGATCTGCAAGTGCGATTATTATTGCCACTAAATAAAAAACCATGAGGTACAATCTGCCGTCCACTTAGAGCGCGTATTTATTTCACTTAGTTTCGAAACTAAACCAAAAAGCATGAGTCGGCCGGTTCAAAATGGTCAGGACAGAAATAGAAATGGTTATATTGTCGTTTATGACCAACCAGGAATTCAAGAAGAGGTAACAACGAAGAAAAGAGGTACGTGTTATCACAAATTTAAATCTAAAAAAAAAGTGCGCTCCTTATTTGAGAAAACGCGCGTTCTATTTTTATTCTGCATTTTAAAAAATGTGTTCTTTAAATTGGCTTAAATTTACGAATTGTCTGCATTTGAGAATTTAATTTTTCTGCCTCGTTTTCCAACATGATTGATAATCGCAGGTTATCACGTTAATATATATTTTTTTTATCAAACGAGCGCCTAAGATTAACTTTGCTTATTATAGGGACGCATCGAAATGGAAACACTCCAAAATTTTTTAATACAAACTGGTTACTCTGTTTACATAAAAACTGGTAATTGAAACGACAATTTGTTGATAATACACTCGGTGAGGTTAACTACCGAGATTATAAAATTTTGCCGCTAACTTTTACCATCTTTTTAAATAAGCTCAAAGGTTATTAATTAAACAATTATGTATTATATTATTAAGATTTATATTTAATTCAGTATATATTAACACAATATTTTTGATTTCCTTTTTTTTTTCTTGTTATGAAAAACTAATTTTTTTAAATTGAATTTAAATGTCACAGGTTTTAGAGATATTTTTATTATTTTGAAGAATTCTGGTTTCATTACATGATACACCAAGAAAAATGCTTCAGTAAAACGCTATTTTTGCAAAAGAAATGCGAAATTTAAAAAAAAAGTAGCGAAACAGTGTATGAATCGATTTACAAAAAGAATTTTCTTCAAATTTTTCACTGACAAAAACAGAGTAAACACAATAAAAACTAAATAAAGAAAATCATACAGTAAAAGCTCACTTCTTCCATATGCTAGTTTCATTTAAAAGAATTATAAAAAGTAATAATAAATAAAAATATTAAAACATTCTCAAAAAAAATCTTTCTTTCATTCATTCACTTGTTTAAAAAAAATCGTCATAAAAAATAATCCTTGAAAAATTAATAATAATAAAAAATAATTTTTTTGTTTGAAATAATTCTGCTCGTGTAGAAACAATATATCGTGTATTTATTAAAAAAATATATCTATTGAAAACTTTCTTCCAACTGTAGGATATTTTTGCAAAAATTTATTCTTCGTCAAAAAATTTGTAAAAACACATAATTGGACAATTGTAAATCGAGTTTGAAAGTTGACGTTTCACTGTACGTTCACAGCTCAAATTATATTTATAAATTTCAACAGACAATTTGTATTAAGCTATTTTTGCAAAGTAAAAGACCGATTTATATTTATTACATAGCAATACTACAGCAATGTCGGCCGAGGTCACCTAGTTTTAGCAACAAATTCAATCTTAAACCTTATTTAAAAAAAACTGTAATCAAATGAAACCCATTTATTTAGGTATTGTATTATATTCGTTTTTAAATAAACTCCATAGGTAGATTAATTTTTATAAAATTTGGATACATTATTCTCATTTAAAGCTATATTGGAAAATATTGACAGTTAAATTCTAAAAGGTAAATTTCTCAATAAAATTAATCAGTTTTATACCTACCTACTTACTATAGACAAAATCCTTAAAGAGCCCCCTACACGATTAATATTGTGCAATAATAATTGTATTGCACAATAAATGACCCTGAAAGGGCGGATTGAAGACTTATGCATCATATAAATATTTGACAGCCTATCATTTTTACACAAAATATTGATCGTATAAAAATAGAGGTCCTCACATCTTGCGAAGAACCTGTCTCCCGACCCTTGAATATAAAGGTCTTCTTTATATACCACATGTCACGTGATAGGTTCTTCGCAAGTTACGAGATCTGTACGAATAACTTTATTAATACCAACTCTTACATAAACGGAAAAAAAACGAGCGAATCAACTATAATTAAGTATTTATAAATGTTTAGATTAAAAAATATATGTAATTTGATATTATAAATAACAGAGACTTAAAAAAAATATTAACGTGGAAACAACTGGAAATAAATAATTTTTGTTTCTGCATTGCATAGACCTTGACTATTTTATTTTACCTTCGTGCTAATAGCAAATTATCATTCATTGCAAAATTACATAGTATTAATAAAAACTCTACCTGGTGAAATGTTACCGGGAGATCTCCTTATAATGTATTATGTATTTCATCATTATTTGTCGAATTGGATATTCGTACTTTCTTCTTACTCTTCCAGCGAAAAATAGAAAAGTCCAATACAAATTTGACATGGTAAAATTAATTTAAAAAGGGAAGAAATAATGTCTTCCCAACGAATCAAGAAATTGATAGGAATACAGGTTAGAGCCTTAATTAATTTCTCTGCTTTCTCTCATTTCAGAAGAACAATTTATATAATATTATAAATCATACAAAATAGTGTTATAAATAATATAAAGTAAGGTGATAAATAAATCATGCACAATCAAATCATAAATTAGAGAGAGAAGTGTTCTTGTCAGTGTTTCTAGAGTTATTCCATACGTTTTTGCTTTATTTAATTGCAACATATTTCAATAATGCAAATCAAGATAATAATTTGGATTACATATTTTCCTGCACAACAAATTAATTAAAATAACACTGCGTGCATCGTTAAGGAGAGACTGCCACAATTAAGTCGCTAACAAGTAAAAAAGTTAAAAATAAATGAGCAAATAATAAGAAATTAAATAGAATTAAAAATTAAAATTGAAAGAGTATATCGCAGTAACTTTTAGTCCGGTTTCATGTTATTAACAACATAAAAAATAAATTTCTTTTAATTAAACAAAAGTATCAATGAAAATTTTCCAGCGAAATGTAATCTTAAAAACCTTTAACCTTAAAAATAATCCACAATTAAAGATTTTTTTATTTTGAAAATGTATATGATAAATTTGTTATAAAATCCTCTGGACAACTTTAATTCAAGCAAATGAAATCGGAGTTTCCCTTTACGTTGACAGCACTTTTAAGATTAAATATAATCTTGTAACATCTTTAATTCAGATAACAGATATTTCGATTAAAGATTAAATTTAATCATGAAAAAGCTGCCAACGAGTAGCGAAACGTTGATTATTTATGCGACTTAAAGTTGCCTGAAACATTATACAGTAAATATAAAAAGAAGTTTGTACAAACGTAGTTATTATTCTTGGTAATTTTGGGGATACAACTGTTTGAATACGTATTTGTTCTCTGTTCGTCTTTCTTTACAGTCGGTGCAAAATGCATTATCACTAGAAATATTTAAATTGTCGTAATAATACGTCAAGCGTATGCAAACGTACAAAATAGAAATGTGGATGATAAATTATACAATTGAACAGGAAAAACCCCACTGACTTCTTAATTACAGGTGACTTCCAATAACGCGAACTCACGTCAATGGAATGCGTATAATTAGTATCGAGACTTTATAAAATCTGAAATAGCTTTAGTGTTTTAGATGTCTACTTAGACATTTAAGAATTCAGTTGATTAACTTATCGCAGAGCAACTAAAACACAGGTGTCACGGTAATTTATTGTTGTGCCCGTTGTATTTATTGTTGCTCATTTTATGGATGCATTTTTAGTACTAGTATTATTTCACAACTTCCAAGACAAATACTTTTATGCTTTCCTAGTATGTGCCTCCTACTAAATTTAAGTTCTGATTGGCTACATTTCGATTTTGAATACTAGTTATTGTTTATTGCTTATTATTGCGAACGTCAGTGTTCTGTGAAATTATCGGAGTTCAAAGACGAGTAATCAATGACCTCCAGTCCCTATAAACACTACAATGAATCAATCAGTTCTGATAAATTGTTCTTTTTTTGGCCTGGTGCTATCATGTTTTCTTCTTCACTAGGTTTTTCCTGTTCAACACGGAACAGTTTTATTTCATTGAGCAATATCAGTTCACCAACTATATTATTTTTGTTATTGTGCAAAAGTTATTTAGTTGGAAGTAGCTGGAAATATAACGATAAGAATCAGTTCTGCTTTTATAACTTGGAAAAGTTATTTACTAAAAAAATATTCAATTTAATTATTAACCTGTACATGATTGGGAAAAAGATTTTTTATACTATAAAATAAAATAAACAATAGAATACAATACAAAAATTTGTCAAATATGTGTGTGCACACATTTTCAACTTAAAATGAAACGCGTGGTATGTATGTGCGGCATAAAATTGCCATTTTCATTAGTACACATGTAATTGAAAGAGTAAAATCTCTTTTTTAAAGGTAACTTTTCAATTTTTTTATAATTGACATATTTAACGTAGCAGAAACTGTGCAGACCTGCAAACGACTAGAAATAAATAATTTTTTGTTTCTGTATAAGCCTTGACTTTTTTATTTTACTTTGCAAGTAACAATTCATCAATCACTGCAAAATTATTATTCACTACTACTACTACTACTACTAATTAAAAACCTGCGTTTGATTTTGATATAATGTAAAGTAAGTAAGTAAGTAAAATGAACAAACAAGAAAATTAAAACTGAAAATTCCAGTTGGATCTTCTAAATGACAAAATAGTATAAAATAATAAAGCAATTTGGCACACATAGTAGCGCTTTTAAGTTGTATGAAAACTGTACAGGAAACACGGGGTACAATGTACGATGTACTAGAAAATATGTGTTATAGGGATCATTGCCAAATGTTAAAGCATGCGAGTTTTAAGTTGAAAGTCCAATTATGAATCCCGAAAATTTGGCAGTAAAATATGAGAAAAGAACATTTTTATTCCGGTACTCTATGTATTTGTACCTTTGATTGTGAAATAAAATGTTTGATTGCCAATCCTAATGTTGATGCCAGCTCAATTTTTAGAGGTCGCGGTCACAAACAGTTTGAACTTATCTACCTGTCTATTTTTAAATTTTATTAAAATTAGAAAATACATATTATTTTGTAATATTCATTTATCATAACAATAATTTCTCTGTACAAATTTGCTTTTACAAGAAGTACTCTATGTTTCTGCCAGATTCAGCTATCATTACATATAAAGTATGATTAAAATTCGAGGTAAACATAAGAATCTGCGGTTTATTATAACCGGACGATTAGTTTATGTTTTATTTAAACCAATTTTTTTGATCATTTAAAAACCTTTCAAGATATATTATTACATTGCTTGACAGATTATTCATTATTTAATAATTTAGTAAATTTATCTCATAGTAATCGAGCTATGTATGTTCTTACATTTAAGTCACTTTGTATATATATTTTTTTCTCATAAATACAGATTTGAGCCTTTATCAGTTATTATTAGGGATCGGTATTTTCAATTTTGTTCGATTATTTTCATTTTTGGTTATTACATATATAATTGCAATAATTTTTCGGAGTCAATTAACGTGTTACAAAAGAATACGTGAAGCGCAACATGAATTGCGCCTTAATTTATGATAACTGAGATAACGGACGTATCAAATGATGTAAGACAATAATTGCCGTTTAATCGGATTAAGTCTTAATAATAGTTTATTTTTCTTAATAATAAAATTGTCAGATAAATGCGTGGTATGTATCAGCGCGCCTCTAATCTGCAAAATCGCTACTTTAATTTCTGGAACATATTTAAACCAAAACTTGGGTTTTTCTTTTGAGTAATTGAGAGCATCATGACGTAAAACTCCTAATTTTGATTAGCAATTTCTCTATTAATTCCAGTGCTCCACTTAGAAATAAGAACTTCAATTTATTCCAAATTTTAATGAGAATTATTAAGTACTGTGGAGTACTAAATTATATCTTGTTAATAACTGTAAAAAAGTAACTTTTTCAAATACTTTTTCTTCTAAATTTATAATTCCAAATTAAATAAAAAAATATGCAATTAGCATGACGTGATTTACTAAGAAGTAGCAAATATTTGCTTACAATTAACACAAGTCATTTTACGTATCGTTATTAAAAACTATATCCGTTTATGTGTTATCGATGTTATCAATTCAAATAAGATACACCTTATAAATTGAAATAGTTCCTGATAGATAAAATCGATAGTTCTACTCATTAAAGCCAAAAAAAGCAAAAGTGCAAACTGAGATGCCAGGTACACAGCAGCATCTCACTTTGTCCTACGCAAAATTAACGCACAATTCTTATAGGAAATTAAAAAATCTACAGTTCTACATGGGTTATAGAAAGAGTTCTAGAGAAAAACATTGCTATTTCTTAATTTAAAAAACTCTAATAACACAAAATGCATATTTACGGGAACACAGATGAGACGCTGTCGAATATTCGACAGTTTTGTGAGCTCTATAATACTTTTCTTGTAGTTCGGAATGTATCTAACGACTTTCCCCAGAGTTCCAGCCATAAGCCTTATTAGATAATTTTTAAAATAATTTTAAACCCCGCGAAAATAATTATACACATTTTAAGTGAGGCGCTGTCAAATATTCGACAGTTCTTTGAGCTCTATAGTTTTTTCCTTGTAGTTCGGAATGTATCCAACGACTTTCTGTAGAGTTGCAGCCATAAACCTCATTAGATTATTTTTTGAATAATTTTAAACCCCGCAAAATCACGAGTTATACACGTTATAAGTGAGACGCTGTCGAATATACGACAATTCTGTGAGCTCTATAATTTTTTCCTTCTAGTTCTGAATGTATCCAACAACTTTCTGCAGAGTTCCGGCCCTAAGCCTCATTACATTAATTTTTGAGCAATAAAAAACCCTGCGAAATCGCGAGTTATAAACGTTATAAGTGAGACGCTGTCGAATATACGATCGTTCTGTGAGCTCTATAATACTTTCCTTGTAGTTCGAAACGTATCCAACGACTTTCCGCAGAGTTCCAGCCATAAGCCTTATTAGATGATTTTTTAAAGTTATTTTAAATACCGCAAAAGTCGAATTATACACATTTTAAGTGAGGCGCTTAAAAAGATTCGACAGCGTCTCGCTTATAACGTGTATTACTCGCGATTTCACGGGCTTAAAATTGCTCAAAAAATAATCTAATGAGGCTAATGGCTGAAACTCTGCAGAAAGTCGTTGGATACGTTCCGAACTACAAGAAAAGTATTATAGAGCTCACAGAACTGTCGAATATTTGACAGCGTCTCATCTGTATACCCGTAAACATGCATTTTATGTTATTAGAGTTTTTTTAATTAAGAAATGGTAATATTTTTCTCTAGAACTCTTTCTATAACGCATGTAGAACTATAGATCTTTTAATTTCCTATAAGAATTGTGCGTTATAGAGGATAAAGTGAGACACTGAGTAGTATCTGGCGTCTCAGTTTGCACTTTGGCTTTTTTTCGCTTTAAAGAGTAGAACTATCGATTTTATTTATCAGGAACTATAGAAATATTAAAAATAAAGCCAGAACTCACTATAATTAATGAGTTTCCATGAAATTATGCGCCAGCTTCACAGACGCAAAAATGTCCACGTTTTCCTTTCTAGGTACAATCGCAATCATAATTCATGACGCTTGAAGAAAGCTTACAGGACATCGTATTCATCTCCTTCAAAACTATGAACGTCGAATGAATCAAAATCTTACTACTTAAAAGTGTCGTAAATTATTTTTTGCTTGGAAACCACAAATAAAATGTCCACGGTGAGTTTTTCTGTAAAGGTTATCCCATGAATTAAGATTGCGACTGTACACCTATTGACGAAGCTTTTTTATTTGCTAATTTAATATTTTTTGAGGCATAATAAGATCTGCCAAGTAGTGTGTAATTCGATAAATGCAATAGTAACAAATTCTTGTTATGTTCATATTTTTAAGGGGAAATGCTGCGTTGTTAAAAAAATCGAAGCGACTGGCTCACTTCCTGTGCTGCACAATAATTAAAACACAATGCAATGATGATTATGTGATTTCTTAACTTACATTGAAATAAATTTAAAGAAACAGTCGTTTCAATTTTAAGCCCCTAAATTAAAAAAATCAAATCAACACCAATTGTAACACAATTGTAGCATCCTTTGTATGTAATCCCCCAAAACTTATAAAATAATAATAATAAAACCCTGCAAGCGGAAGGGGGACAGGACTCTCAGGTTAATTGCTTAATTGTTTAAGTCATCTAACAAATTATTGCAGGAAGTCGATGTGTTATATTTTACCAAGCAATAAAATTAATTTTAATTATTGAACTATGTTTATCATTTGTACACATAAGTCATGAGTATTTTTTTTTGCAAATTTAAACCAGTTTGTTCTGGTCATGCTAACGTAAAACCGCGAACTCGAACTTTGCTGTAACTTTATTGACTCTGTGCTAATATTATCCTTGTTTTATAATCGATTTTTTTTCGGCTTTATATTTGAAAATATTTAAAAATACATGTCGCATATCGGCTGCAAGAGTGTCATATCATAAACACAAAACTTAAAAGTTTTCGTTGCATACTCCATTTTTTCCATCGAATTAAAGCAAAATTGTTTTAATAATAATCATATCTTCAACTTCTTTGGATGAATATGACATATTTATTAAGGTGTTTTTAATAAGATTTTTCGGAACTGACATTTTGAGTTGTATCACTCTTGCAACCGATGTGCGATTTGCTTAAAGAAACAGTTCTATTTTGAGATTAAAAGCAAGAAAATATGTTTTATATTGCCTGATTAATTAATTTAAGAAATAATTAATATATTTGTTCATTTTTTTAAAGCTTTTGAATTTAATTTTTGATAATATCAGTGAAATATTCCAGTTTTGCCTTGTTAAGTTGTCATTTCTAATGTGACTAGAATAGGTCAAAAATAATAAAATCGTAAAATACCTAAAATAGTTCACAATTTTTTACACAAAATTGTAAACTGACGTTCGTTTTTATTACATGCATAGTTTTGAGTGATTCTGTCACAAGTTTATTCTTACTAATCCTTTTTATCTTGTTGGAATTTACGCATATCGCGCGAAGTGATTCTGAGATAGGTATGACGAAATGACTCAGAAAAACCTTCATTCATATTATTTCATCTTTAAAATTTGCTGCTGTTAAAGAGCGATACAGTTTACTTTGAATTTATGAAATGAACCTCTAATTGTATACGTACATATTTTTCTCTAAGAGCACTTACACTTGCTTGAGGCGCCAAAGATACTGATGTCATCTATAGAATTACATGCACATCGTACAGTGTTTGTATGTATCAGTATTAATTTTCCAAATAACATGAAAAAATAAATCTTGTATAACAATTTGAATCTCTAAATTCTAAAATCAAATAAATATAATATTAAAATTGTTAGGTTTTTAAATCGGAATATGAAATATACTGAATAATTAAAAAAAAATCTTTTACGAGTCCAACATGTATCATTTCCGATTTAATTTTAAAATTCATGATTTAATAAGTGATACCAAATGCGTCATAATCTGTCGGTAAATACTAAGCGCACATTTAAACTTGATGACCTCTTAAAACAAACCTAATAAAACATTCACCGCAGAACATATGCAAATTCAAAGTGACCTTTAATTTGTGCAAATCATCCCGATTAAATCAATATGCATGCACGTCTCATCTATAAGTCGTCTATAAGTAGGTACTGACAATGAGCCATCAGGCGGAAACGTAGTAGGTACCTCCTCTCGGGGACCTGATAAGACCTGATAACATCGGCGTCAGATTATTCAAGCTGTTACCTCACAATTATGCGATAATTTCGTGAACTGATAAAAGTAAACAATCTGGGGAATTAGATTATGTACTTTAATGAGTCATTCGGACATTATTCGTTGCATTTACTTATGCAATCCCAGGATTATTGCCGATTCCATACAGAAAATTAAATACAGTTACTGTAGGCTAGGCTAATTTTATTTTCAATCAATCAACATTTTTGTAATAATTTAATCAAAATAATGCAAAGTATTGAGTACTTTTAACCATTTTAAAAAGCTATGAGAAAAATAATTACTACAAAATTGTTTGCTAAATTTCGACGAACAGGAAACAATTTTAGTTAATTATTTGAAATATTTTCTCCTGGTTTCTTGTAATAACATTATGATTTAATTTGTATTAAAAATATTGAAAATAAAAGCAAATAAAATACGTTATTTTCAAAAAGGTATGTTATATTAGTTTAGTATTCATTCAAAATTTAAATACAACCAACCGTTACAACTGCACCTTGTATATGCATAAATTTAAAAAATTGAAAAAGTAGATAAATAATTTTAGTTTAATTTTTCAGGAAAAGTATATTCGCAAAATAAGTCCTACCTAAGTGCTGATTTAAACAAAATGACTTCTTAAATGTTGACTACATTCCATAACACTTTTATTTATGAGAAATTAAATTTGAAAATAAAAAAAGGTGATTTTTTACATTGTGATAATTGAATTGAAGGGTTAAGTGGATGAAAGTGGTAAGTGACATCACTGAGAACATTATTTTAAAGTCTTTTTCGTAGATAAAATGTAAAAAATTCTGCCAAGCTATCTTTAGTTACTAACAACTTTACTATTAATAATAATATCCATAGAGAAATTGGTGGTTAATGAAGAATATTACATGCAACTATCATTCATGCAATAGTCTAATTTTTGGAAAAATTTTACTTACCTCTTTTATCCACTCAACTCTACTATCGAACCCTTATCTAATCTAAACAGTTTTTACGTGGGTTACGTGAAGTGCTTACTGTAAATATTTGTATAAGATACTGTTGTCCAGGGTAAAAGTAATAAACATTGAAAATTTGCTACAGATTACAAAGTTACAAGTAACGGTAATGGAGAAAAAATAATGAACTGCTGATCACACATTTAAATAAATTTAAACTCGATTTTAAATAAATTAATATTAAAAATTATTCCAATCATTCCATACTTCACTATACATATAAAAAATGTGTAGAAAGCAAATTTCTTATTCATTTGTGTATATATATGTACTTAGATAGTCCGGATTCCTAATTTCAAAAACAATATTCTATCAATTCATAACTCGTGATTTAAACATCCTCGGATATTTACGATTAGCCCTAACCCCTGGGATTAGAGGTTATCCACAAAATCAGAAGTCGACGTTACTATTTTGACATTACACAGCCTTGGCAAGGAATATTATAAACAAAATTAATTTCTCAGCAATAAACTAATAGGACAATGTCAGTTTCAATTTGATACGACATAGTAGTCGTTTCTTTTACAAATTCTATGATAAGCAACACATTTATCTCCAGACTTAAGGATTTTTCTAATGTACACATCAAAGTTGCAATTTTAAATACTTGAGATTTGATCTATTTTTTTTAAGCTCGAGTTATCATAATTTCTTTTATTTTCAGCATGGCTGGGAACCAGACATTGGGTTACCTTCATGCTTTTCTTGGGCATGGCGAACGCCTACGTTATGAGGACCAACATGTCCGTAGCCATAGTAGCCATGGTCAACCACACAGCCATAGGAGCACCCGAAGAATTAATCGATGATGAATGTGATGCAGTGGTTGGAAATAACACTTCTTCGAATTCTTCGGTAAGACACTAAGAACCAGTTTTACAAACACAGAATAACTATTCGCCGAATATTTTTAACCTTCTTTCATATCTACGTCACCGCCTTACTTAGTTTGCGATGATTGTAAAATCGGGCCTAAAATTTCAAATATGAAAATAGATTCATAAAATAGTTGTCGCCAATTCCAATAAAGTTAACGTTTATCGAATGATAAGACTGCGTCTCTTATCACTATGTTTTTAGAAGATGATAATTTTTTTCTTATTTATTTTGCGATATGAGTAATTTCGTCAAACAAGTGCCACGTATAGTTGCAGAAAAAAGATAGACGTCCTGTAAGGCAATCTCTAAAATGTGAGCAGTGTCAAGACTAAAACCTTCATGCTGTTAAATGAAAAAAATTAGTTTCATTTAAAAAAAATTGTCTGACTCATTACAACTTACATAAATTGTAATTTTTTATAAAAATTATAATTTTAGATTATACAATCAGTAGTTACTAAAAGAAATAGATTTATAACTAATTAACCTAATTATATGTATACTATAAGTAAAATGGAAACCATTCCTTTTGTTTCATTAATTAATCAACCGTTTCTGTGAAATAATTAAACCTAAATGAGTTGCAAATTCGCACTACTGATTATTGATTTTTTATTCTGTTTTGACTAATAGCTTCAGCAAGGTGAACACAAAATCACCAACAGTCAATATAAATCATTAGTTTTCCACAGATTTTAATAAATTACATAATTTGTAAAAATTATTTTAAAAACTCACAATATTCTTGACTTAATTTCTCTTGTATTTCAGGATAACTCAGATGGTGACTTTGTCTGGGAAACAGATCTGCAAGGATACGTCCTTAGTTCTTTCTTTTACGGATACGTAATAACACAAATTCCGTTTGGTATACTCGCCAAACGTTATGGAAATATTTATTTCTTGGGAGTCGGAATGCTCGTCAACTCTGTATTCGGCCTGCTCGTACCTCCGGCAGCTAATTTAGGAGTGGGCTGGCTCATTGCCGTAAGATTCATACAAGGGCTTGGAGAGGTGAATAGAAAGAAACTTACAAGTAGTACAAAGTGAGAAGTTGCATTTTTGTTTCACTCGCGTTTTTCGTTTTTGTTTTATTTTTTTACAAGAAACAATAATGTAGACGACTCACTTCTGTACCTTGTATTGGTACTGAAACATACATTTCTGGTTAGGGACCTATTGTACCATGTACGCACTCCATGCTGGCTAAATGGATTCCCCCTAATGAGAGAAGCCGTATGGGTGCATTCGTTTATGCAGGTATATTATACTTTCTGCAATTTAATTCAATGCGACCTGTATGATCCAGCTATCATACAGCAATCAGCTTAAAAGTGACTCGGTAACAATCGACGCGTTTATTTTGGAGCAGAACATAATTAGCCAGATCCAAAATTTTTGGCATAGTAATTCTCTTTGTATAAAAGTTAAAAATTATGTAAACTATAAATGACGTTTTTGTTGCTGATTGTTCTGTTTTAAAATAAACTTACTATACACAGCTGTCACTGCGTGCCTTACATATAATAAAGTTCAGAATAATACCATGTGATCACAAAGTATTTGATACAGAATGACTAAGAAAAACAAAAAAAATGTATTGGTTTAGTTCATACAATCGTAATTATTGGTAATTTCAAAACAAATAGAATAGAGTCTATCTACAATATATCAAAACAAGTTGTCACTTTGTAGAATACAAGAATACAATACCTAAAAAAGGTTTTAATTCGCTTCGGTAACTGCCGAATTAATTGTAACTGTATGAACAGATCAAATGCATTATTTTCGTTTTCCTTTTCCATTTAACAAAAAACCAACTAACCAAATGATAATACTCATACCTTTCGTTAATAACCTTCCTATATAAGAAAGCACTAAGAGTAAATACATTTAGGTACCTAGCGTACTAAATTTAAATGACCCAAACCGAAATTGTCAAATTTAAATTGCAGTAAATATAAACATTTTAAAGAGAAAACGAAACATTCATGCGATTGAATACATTAAATTTATTGTTTTAAATATTATGAAAGCTTCAATTTGCGTCAAACATACCGACAGAGATCTTCAACACTTATGATGATAACGATAAGCAATCATTTACTGGCGTGAGAGCTTGACCACATAGTCAGTAAAATATTCGTTTGTGTTTTTTTTTAATATAATGCAAAAAATATTTACTTGATAAACTGTTTAAAACATAAAATGTATATAATTCTGATGTACTGATAATTTAATGATTGATATATTGACCCCCTATAAAACTAATAATAGATTTAATCAGAGATATAATGGTTGTCTACAAAATTGAAACACCAAACGTTTTAACTATTATTTGGAAAACCCAATTCTAAATATTTAATGAAAATGCAATTTACCAGTGTTGTTTGCGTATTTACTTACTAATGCAATGCCTTGAATGTCTCATTCTTTTCTGATAAAACGCATACTTGAAAAGTTTCAAAACAATGAACAACAACTCAATGCAACTCGAATTGTTTTCAATCCAGTGGAATTTTTTCAAATTTCATCATGGTTGTTTACATACTTTACTTTGCTATCAACTTGAAAACATTACTACGAGTGTGCGTTTTATATACAGCTAGGTTATCTTCTGACGAACTCGGGATTGAACTTCCTAAGTAATGGTGTGTAAAAAAAAAATATTGACTCTGATTTTTTTTGGCGTTTTTTTCGCACAAGCGGCGACTTTATCCGTATTAAGTTCGTATAAAAAAATTAACTAGATAATTTTTTCTAGTATGTTTCATCTGAGTTTTTAGTAGAACGATAAACAATTTTATAAAAAGAAATATTTTTTTTTGTTCTTTAGAATTTTTTTTTACAATAGATATTGAATTCGTGTAGGATATTATGAAAGATAAAATGAATGTAGTTAGTATTTTAATTATTATTAAAAACAGAAAAGGTATCGATTTTGAATGAGATCAACCTGTTATTGGATATTAAATTAAAGGCGATTCATTCTTAAAATTCCAAAAATTTTATTGTATATTAAGGAAAATGATGCGTCTTCTGAACTCTTTAATAACTGTAATATTAAACTTGACGTTTATTATTTTCAATGCGACGCAATCCAGACAACAATTAAAAACTGCAACTCCTACTCTAATTAATTTTTATTTCTCTTAATAAGACTCGAAAATTGGCACTATGTGGAAAAAAAAATAAAAACGAAATATAACTATCATATTAAAGTACCTACACATATCAGAAGAAAAATTCTGACAAAACTAAAATAAAAAAAATATTTAACATACAGAGAAACAAAAGTTAAGAAATAAGAATTATAAATCTTTAACTGTTCAATTAAAACTTATTTTAATTTAATAAAATAATAATCAAATTATAAAACCGAAAAACGTCTTCGCTTTATTTCATTCAAATTCTCTTTTACTTTGTTGCAATTCGAATTCAATAGTATTTGATAAAATCAATGTATTTTGCAAATAAAAAAGTTTAATCATGAATACTTAATAATACATAAACTTTCATCGATTAATTTTACTTTAAAAAAATCTTTCATGTCAATTAATTAATTGATTTAAATGTACAATCGCAATCTCAATTCAAACATTAGAAGACAGAACAAAGCACAGTCAATGTGAAATATAGACGATTTTTATGCAGTTATAATCTGTAATACTAATTTTATGGGACAAAAATCTAATTGAATTAAGTTTAGACTATATATTCGTGCATACATTACGAAAGAGATTTATTTATTTATCAATAAAAAGAAAATAATTTAACTTGTAAGTTATTTTATTTTTATAAAGTCATTAATGCCTGTTTTAACGAATTGTGGCACAAATCAATGTTCTTCAAAATAACAGACCACAATAACCAAATCGATACGACAAAGCAAGTTAAATTTTTTAAGAAAACTCAACAAATAATTGATTGTTATTGTTAGTATCCTTAAATTGTAACATAGAACGCCTTTTTCCTAGTTTCGTTAACTTCTAAAAAGATTTCTTATAAACAGGTGCTTCATTATTATGATAAAAAGACTGTTCAATATAATCGGAGATAAATAAATCTGTAAGTAGATTAAACAAATAAGTAATACGATTACATTTGAAAGTTTCCATCGCATGTCACGTATGTACTTACATATAAGAAGTAAACAATCTTTGCAAGAGTAAGAATGGCTTGTAAAAAAAATTAATCAGGTATTTCTAGATGTAAGTGCGATTAAAAATATGGGAAAATGTTTCGATTGAATCTAGTTTACGTCATTGGAAATGTGGAGCAATATTTGCCGGTTTGATATCAAAATAGGTGCTTCAGATTGATGGATTTATATCAGTTTGACAGATTGTTGTCGTCTATCTACTACACCTTCAAGAATTTTGATGTGATACGTTTATCTTAGATTTGATGACCAGTAGATTAGATTAACATAATTACTCTAATTATCAATCAGTAAGAAGTGCAACTATAATCAAAAGCCATATTAGGCATAAAGATTTATGCCTGTATTTGCAGTATCTTTTTGCTTTAGGTGTAAAGTCATAAATTAAAATAATGTCTCCCATTAAAATAACAATATGGACGATTTCACGACATAAATTCTTTTTTCGAATAAAAATAATTTGACAATTTGTGAATTTGTAATAAAAACCAATTTTAAGCAGAAAAATACTACTTTGACTAGATGTTTACATACTTTTTGAAGTTATTGTAAAAATTTAAATGTTTATTACATATATTTTTTTTAATATTAAAAGAAGCCGAATTTAAACAATGATGTATTTGTTCCAATAAAGATAAACACAAATGTTTTTACGTAATAATGATTTGGATAAGTTTTGCATTTAATCACAACTTTGTTGATTTATAAGAATTCTTGGAAACGGCGATAAAAAATAGTTTATCGTGTACAAAATTTAATATGCTTCATATTCACAACGAAATAAAATAATAATAAATCCAGAAATTTATAAATCATTCTCAAAATGGCCTAATATATATTCCTATATAAGTAGTATAAAATTTGGTGTGCATAAATGTATATTCAACTTACAATTTTTCAATAAAATAAACTATTCTTCGTTTCAATAAATTTCTCAGTCACTCGTTGTGTGTAGGTATGTAAATTGTTTCTTGTAATATCGTTACAATATAATATCTTAAGACTTGTGCATAGATAAATCATAAAGATTAGCAATATTTCTATTTTCTCCATGGTAATTGTCCAATTAATTCAATTTTATATTTATATACTAATGAATCCTTCAAACATTTTTTACAACATTGTTGATAGACGGTAGACGTTAATTAACCAAATCTATTATTTACACGTTAAGCAAACGAGATAAAAAGAACCAGTTTAGATTGTATTCGACATATTCAATGTCAAAAAATTAAATAGTACATACTTATACATATTTGCAAAATGAGAACTTTATGTTATTTTTTATCAAAACCGATTTATTTTTTTGTTGTATTAAAAAAAAACAATAAAATAACGAAAACAGAATCTCTTAAACACGTTTAAGATTTTCAAAAGTTTTTAAATAATGGTTAGTATAGATAAATAAAATCTTTGATTTAATAAAACAGTAATACAAACGTACGCTAATACAAGCCCTAACAACTAATTATTCAAACACAGCTATTTTAAAAATATCTGTTAATTTTTCTGATTACAGTTATAAAAAGAATATTATATAGATTTATTTGAAGACATAAATTTCCTAATTAATATTTCGTCTATTAATTTTTAAATAGTTTATTATATTGTGTCTACTTAATACAATTAATTTGATTGATTCATAAAATTTGCTGACAACTAATTGTTCGGACATCTACCTCTTTACGCTTTAAAAACAAGAAAATCTTGAAAACAAAAACCATAAATCGTTGTCAACACAAGTTAATTGGTAATTTTGTTACTAACAACAAAATGTATATGAAAAATATGACCTGTGGCGTACCATCATATAAAAAGGTACATGAAATTGTTATACGACATTATGCCGCGGGTAAAACTATAAAAAACATTGGGAATGAACTTAACTTGTCGAAATTGACAATTGGCAATATAATAAAAAAGAATGGAGACACAGCAAATATTCGTAGCAAATGTTCTGGAAAACCAAGCACTGCAATAAAATGACAACGAAGAATTCTCAATAAAATTTGTAAACGGGAAAGATAGGGTACTTTAAGAAAAATTCAGTCGTAATGGAATGAACAAACTGGTCTAATTGTGTCTAGGGAATGTTGCCAACAATAGTTACACAAATCTGGGTATGGTTTTTACAAAGTAAACATAATTTATTATACTCAATACTCAAGTAAATTTGAGAACCTAAATTTTAAAAAAGCGAAATAAAAACCGTCTTGACTGGACAAAATCTAAAGTTACATGGACCAAAGAAATGTAAATATAAATAATTTTTATTGATGAATTACGATTTGATGTCTATCTTGGTGATTGTCGGAAGAGAGTGATCAGATTAAAATTCGGAGGTCTCTGTAAAAATTGTTTTAATGAACTATAAAATCCCACAAGGGGCTATGATTTGGTAATGCATGTTCAGCAAAGGTTTAGGAAAACAAGTTTATTGATGGTACCATAAACGCAGAAAAATATCAAGATATTTTACAAAGAAACCTCCTGTAGATTGCAAGGTTGCAGTTCAGAATAGAAAATTTCATTTGTGAACAGGACGAGGCTTCGTGTTACACGGCCAAATATACAAAAAAAAATAGCTTCACCCTCAAATAGCTTCGACTGAAATGTCATCAAAACACTGCAACAAGACATGAATAAGATCTTGCGAGAAAATCCCCAGTCCTTAGTGGACATCGTGCCAGAAAAAATACAGGCTTCAATAAACGCCAATAGTGATGCAAAAAAATATTCATTTATTAAATGCTAAATTCGTTCGAACGTTAAATTGTCGGCACAATGTATAGTTTTTTATATCATCGAAAATTTACCAAGTTTAAAAAACGTGTGGTTTGTAACCCCCATTAAAAGTGATTTAGCCGAAACAGTGTTCTTCAGAGTTTGTTAAGGGATGCACCGACACCTAATTATCTTCAAACTTATTTTTTTCTCGATATTTAAAAAGTATTTCTTTATAATTTTAGGTGTATATATATATATATATCATGCATAGAACAATTTAACACGAGCATTTAATAATATGATCATCACAATGCGAAATATAGTGAAATAATTATTTTTTATATAACTTCAAAGACCTTCATTTAAAGAAAATTCTCTAAAATTTAAAATTGGAGATTTCTCATTTTATAATAGTGTGTATCAGGAACCAAAGTTTTCCACAAAACAAACCAAACAAAATTTTCTCGGGATGCTGAACATCATATTGGTGTTTGTAGTCATTAGTCATGTGAAGCATGTTTCCTAGAAAATCATGTTTTCAGTTAATTTCTACAGAAAACTCAAACTTCGAGGTAACTGCAACTTCTTGGGTTAATTGTTTTATTAGATCGAGATAAAAATATAAGCAAATAGGATTCAGAAAAAAATCACGAGAGAATAATTTGAAATATGAAAATTAAGACCAATGGCTGTATTACATTTGACAAGTTTGACAACAATTTTGTTACAAAGTGAAAGAAATAAGCTACCACAGTGAATGTTGATTGGTTGAATTGGCACTTCTTACTCACTTCACCGTCTAAATTTTGATTTTTAGTTCTCCCATATGTAAGTCAGGAAATACAGTAATGTTCCCCCTAAGTGGGTTTAAAATTTAAAGTTTATATTTTGTAGTTTATCATGCAAAGATATCTCAAAAATTAATCGTTGTAAATATAATTTGCAGATACCCAAAAGTATTTTAATTAAAAACTATGAAAGCAAAATATTTTTTGCAAAAAAAGGTTCAGTAAATTACAAATACCTACACTTTTTTAGGTTTTATGGAACATTTCAAATTATTTGAAACTCATAAATTACTTAACGTACTATGATGGTCATAAACAGATTGCAATTCGTATCAATTTGAAGCAATTGATATTTCTTTTAACATTTGGGGAACTTCTATGAGCCCCCCACTACTATGGGGGCTCGGATCGAGCGAAAATATTTATATTCGAAAATGACGTCAAAATGGCGCAATTACCGACAAATTTGTATAGTTTTATAGGAGAGTTTGCGTCACTTTGACGTCATATACGCAAACGAATCTTTTCGATCGATTCGAGAATAAGGCCCCTGACACTTACGATTATTCACTTTTAATAAAAATTTCCAAAATTGGTTTTTTTTTCTTTTCTTTGCGTCACAATAAAGTGGTTACTTTAAAACTAATTTAGACAACCTAACATAAAATTGGAGATAGATAAAAATAATGAGTAAACAGTTCATTAACCCAAACCAAGGTTTAATTGTGTAAATTTCAATTAAATTTAAAGAAAAAGGTATCGGTTTACATAAAAATGTAAATTAATAAGTACTAAAAACGTCTTTTTGATTTTTCCCACTTACATTAATTTATCCGAATAAATTTTGCAATCGCATTTCCGGGTAGTCCCTATTTACTCCCGTGAACGTCAGAATTGCTACGGCCTTTGGACTGGAATTTTCAATTGTGAAATTCCTCCGAAATCGTGACTTGCTAATGCACATGTAGACCTTGACTTGATGTAATGTAAAACATAGAGACAGTATCTAACTCAAACTTCCTAATTGTAACTGTGAATTGCGCTAATTTATGAAATTCGCTTGTCATGCACACGCAGTCATTCTCTGTTCACAGTCCGCAATAATAAATACTCTATATAAATGACGAGGGAACTTATCAATTTATTCTTTATAAATTCATATCATTGAACTGTTTTAATACGCGCTGGAAAATCCTCTTTAATCATCGGTTATTTATGAACATCATTTTAATATTAATGCTTTACACTGTAGCACGATACTGTATTATTTTATAAAAATTGTAAATACATCATCTGCCTTTAAGAATTGTTTTCTGTAAAAATTTAATATCACAACGATTTATTGATCAAAAAACGAAATAAAAATACCGATTTCCCAGTGCGATAATAATACTCATGTTCACTGAACTACACATTCGCGTCATTCTTACATGAATCATAATATAATAACAAGTAATAATTAAAACGAATGAATTAAAAATTAAATACTTACGCAAATAATTTTTCTATATCAAAAGGCACAGAAACAAAAGCGTACTTGCAGAAATAAGGATATTTCTTGTAAGCTTTTGATAATCTTCAATGAAATTAAAAATATATTAATTTTTTTCAATTTTCTTGACTGTGAGAAAAGATGCTTAATTTCACCTGCGATAACTTAAAATTAATTTTAATTACTTTCTCAATTAGATATTTATTAATTTTTTTAGGTGCCCAATTCGGAACTGTAATTTCTATGCCTTTAAGTGGATTATTAGCTGCATCAAGTGCGGAGTGGCCTTCTATATTTTACGTGTTTGGAGCCGTAGGAACACTATGGTGCATTGCTTTCTTGTTGTTCATCTATGAAGATCCAGAATCCGACCCAAAAATTAATCCGGAGGAGAAAAAATTCATCACAAATGCCTTATGGGGAGCCGGTGGAACTAGTGTAAGTTTTAGTTTTTTTAGTTTATTTAAACACATAAATTTTGATTTATATAAAACATCATTAAAATATATTACAGAGCTCGCCTCCAATCCCATGGAAATCATTTGTTACTTCGCTTCCATTCTGGGCTATATTATTTGCACATATGGGTCAGAATTATGGCTATGAAACACTCATGACTGAGTTGCCAACGTACATGAAACAAGTTTTGCATTTTAACATTAAAGACGTAAGTACCTCAGACTTCTATTTAAACCTTTATATAATCTTGACACTATTTGCACAATTACATAAACAAATCTCTCAAGTTTATTAATTCATGAGTTATTATTATTCATTTTGTTTTTTTGTTCAATTATTACGTGTGAAAAAGAATGACTCAATTAATAATTGCAAATAATTATTATGATTGTTGTTTTTTCCAGAACGGGTTCTTGTCTGCTCTTCCGTACTTGGCCATGTGGTTGTTCTCTATGGCTGTGAGTCATGTTGCAGATTGGTTATTGGTTAAAAAGAATCTTAGTCATACTCTTGTTCGAAAATTACTCAACGGAGTAGGTAAGAAGAAAACTCGAAGCTTTATAAATTTCAGGGAAAAATGCTGAATTTGTCACTTGTATGTATTTACTTTTATTAATAACAATTTTAATTTGTGAATTATTTTCCAGGTCAATATGGTCCTGCAGCCGCTTTGTTTGCAGCTGCATTCACAGGTTGTGATCGGTGGTTGACTGTGGCAATTCTCACTGTTGGTGTTGGTCTTAATGGTGGTATATACTCTGGATTCAAAGTTAATCACTTGGACATATCGCCGAGATTCGCTGGAGTCTTGATGTCATTTACCAATTGCCTGGCTAACTTGGCAGGTCTTTTGGCACCAATATATGCAGGCAACATAATAAAAGGCGAAGTATGTATTATTGATAAAGTTATATATATTATGGCAGTAACAAATTGAAAATGCTTTGCTTTTTACAACATTACACTAATAATAATGAGTTGTGAGAGAAACAACCTTTGTAGATGATGTTTAATATTTGTTAAATTTTTTCTTTATTTTCAGCCAACTCAAGCTAAATGGAGAATTGTTTTTATCACAGCAGCAAGTGTATATGCAGGATGCTGTACTTTCTATGTGATATTCGCATCAGGTATGCGACAACCGTGGGACAATCCGGAAAATGACAAGAAAAAGGAAGACAAGACAGACAATGATATGATTCAAATTACGAGTGCCTAGATTTCAGACTGTCTATTTTGTTTTACATATATCTTGTGACTTTGTAATAAGTAGTGCAATCTTGTGTTGAATGTAGTTATATGCTCAGGAATACGTTTGTCTACTGGTGAATGAGTTATATATTTTAGTGGTAATTTATTCTCATTTCGGAGAATTTATTTATTTTGCGTTTTTAAAATATTCTCTTATTTTATTTTTTTAAGGCGTACCAAATACTCATTTCAAAATTGCAAGTCTTTGTAAGTTGGGAAGAAATATTTTCTGATTTTGTGTTTTAAACCAATAAACAATATAAATATTGGGTATACGACAACTGTGATTTGTTGTTAACATGAATTGCATAAATAAATTGAACTTTTTTTACGTTTTCTGACTTTTGGATTATCCCAATTTTTTGAAATAGTTTTTAATGAAATTTTTAACTAAAAAAGTAACAAAAATTTAATTCGAGTAAGTAGGTGCGCGGCTCTACAGAAAACTCTATTTAAAAAAAAAATAGAGGAATATTAGGATTTTTTTTTAATTTGTATTAGCTAAGGAACAAATCAATATCAATAATATCTATGCTATAAAGTACAAAACGAACATAAGCTTTAGTAAAAACATGTAAGTATGCTTATACAGGATGTTAAAAAAATTATTTTGATTGAGCGAAACGTTGATTAGTACGCGATTTTAAAGGTATAAGTATCAAGAATTGAATACACATTAGACACGTATGCAAATAGAGTTACAAAAGAAACAAAAAAAAAGGGAAACGAATGTCACATAGAAATATGTATAAAAAATAAGGTCGACCATATTCCAACGGAATGTATGAAAAATTTAAAAAACCACCAGAAAGTATAAAAGATGAATTTTTATGAAACGCCCAAAGGCTTTTCGACGAGAAACTTTTGAAAGTGAAAGACTAGCAGCAAGAAATCTTAAAAATGTGTTAACAATAAAAATAAGCCGATAATAATAAAATAATTGAAGACATGGAGGGAAGCACAATCAAAGTCACAAATTGTTACTTCAGTGACAAAGAAATTTCTTCTACTCATTAGCTCATAAAGCATCCAACTCGTCTAAGTAACCATTTAATACAGAACTACTTCATTAAATCTAAAAGTGTCTTAACAAGTTCACAACTAAAAATTCAGAACAGTTTAACACTTTGAAAAGTAATTATTAATGTCAATCGGTTCAGTGTTTGCCGGCTTTTCACGGACAGCTTAGATAACTATTCATTCTAAAAGAAATAATTCAAATAGATTTGAAAATCTCAAAAAATATTGCAGATAGATATATGGTATACTTAACAAAAATGAAAGTACTTTATTAAACGAGGAATTTAGGATAGAAAAGTTATAGGCCACATTATTTAAGAAAATTGACTTTGTCGTTTTGAAATTTCTGATATTTTGTTTATTACCATGACCACCCTGTAGCGATAAAAGTACGTTTAATAATGGCTTACAATAAACATATGTATCAGTTGATACATATGTTTATTGTAAGCCATTATTAAACGTACAGATGTAGTTACATCTGTACCAAAAATCTTCATCTTAGGGTGAAGATATCCATCTCTTAATAAACTGACTAATAGTTATTAAACGAATAACTACCATGGAAAAGATTCAGGAAAATCAAGTTATTCGTTTAATAACTTTAATAGGAGATGGATATCTCGACCCTAAGGCCCGGTTTTTTCACCTCCAGTTATCTTTATGTGACGGTTTTTTCTCCATAGTAACAATTGTGATCACAATCGTTACTATGGGAATTAATCGCCAGATAAAGTTAATTGGAAATGAAAAAATCAGGCCTTAGAAAAAAATAAATAAAATAAATAAAAAATAAATGAAGAATGAATAAATAAAATTGTGGCTGAAAATGACAGCTTTTAGACAAAATGTTAAATATCTCAAGAACAGTTGGGTTTAGGTATAGACAATGATAAACAGAAAATGTGTAGAATTTTATGAGTAATCCAAATTTGATTTCATATATAGGGTGTGCTATTTCAAGTAAAAAAAATGTATTTGGTACCACTGTTTTGTTTCACTCTGTATAGATGAAAATAATTTTATGTTATAAACCTTTAAAGCTAAAAGAAGAAATGTATAGAACATTGATATCGGCCAAGAACGTACTATTGGGACACCTGTATAAAATCAAGAGAAAAATATATACGTTTTGGAAACGGTTAAGGATACTACGCCCGTTCCCATTTTTGATGAATACGTAAACGCTTTCAAAAACGCGCCTATAAAGAATAAGTCCCCCCGATAAAAAAATTTCAAAAAATAAGATGGATGTCTTCATTTTCAAAATCGATCATACCTCAAAGATTTTATTTATTTTCGCCACTTTTTGACAATAGACAGGATATTTACCTGAAATTTTTAATTTCTGGAATTAAAACTGACGTTTTGATTGCCAGTGACGACCAAAATTTTTAACGTGACTATACAGATTGTGCCAAATTCGACACTTCTTTTTAGAAGAAATAGACAAAAACTGTTCACGGCTCCTGGAGCTCGATTTTTAAGACAAAATTAATGATGAAGGCCGCATTTCGATATCTTGTACCGCTTAGGAACTACAGGTGTTTTTCAAAATTCTACGATTTCTAAAAGCCTTTATAACTTTTTTGTTTATGAAAACTTTTAATTTCTGTAAAAATTTCTGTAAGGCACTACTTTTTCATGCAAAATTCATTGGTTTAAATTATTTTTTTCTAGAGTGCTCAATATTTGAGATATAAGCAAGAACTTTGATATTTCATATGGAACACCCTACATATTTTTAAGTTTTTGAAAAGAGCATAGAATTCTATTCATATAAATATGTAACACATGTAACAGAGTCTTCACAGCAGCAGCAGCGACTACATCAGCAGCTACAGCCTCCAACGAAGCCCTGAAGAAGTCCACGGCGAGATGGACGAAACGTCGGCAAGACGAAGAATTGACGCGGTTCCCAACCCGGAAACCAAGATTGTGATGTAACACTTGATATTTTATTTAAACAGTTTTCGAAATATAGAGCTTCAAAGTTTTAATTAAAAATTGAATTGTTTTTACAGCATTGACGTAGACTGTATGATGCATGAAAAAATATTACTTTATTTTTATTAAATATAATGAAATTAGAACGAATAAATGCTAATATAATCGAAAATGCACAAAAATTACAAAAACTATTCAAATTGTCGGCCATTTTGTACTAAACATAAACAATTCCGTTTGTTATGGCTTCAACTGACATCATCGATTAAAGGACTGGTAGTGGTGCACTTTCCTTACTCAATAAGTTTGGAATCTTTGCTTCTTTAAAATTCGTATTGCAGAAATTCTTGCTAAGGCAGATGTTTGCTCCAACTAGTGTCGCACATTTTCAATTTCTCCCAAAACTATGATTTCTAATTCTTTATTTCTATTTTGAGATTCATAATTTTTAGGTTTTGGCAGTTTAAATGACTAAAAATTGATTACATTGTTTTTAAATTTCAAGAACATATCTCTGAAGGATTGTCTTCTTGCTGGATACCACTCATGGTAAAGATTAATCGCTGCTTCTGAATTTTCGCCAATTTCTATAAACTACTTTAACATTTAATATTAGTAAAGGAGACGGTGATTTAGAAATAATAAATCAAAAAAGTTTATATCTGTAAATATAAATCAAAATAGATTATATCAGTAGATACGTATTTCGGCAGATACGTTGTCATCTTCAGTACACACATGAACTTACAAGTTAAAGGCACTTCATGAAGTCTTGAGTTGGTATAAATATTATAACATGTCATATTTCTCGTAGTTTTCGTACAAATTTAATTATCTCCCTATAGTCTATCTTTTATAGAGATATTAAAATTCAAGAGAAATGCAAGTACTGTAAGAGATTGTGTCAAATTTTGACAGGAAGATACAAAAACTTAAATCGCTTAGTTATCGTCATCCATAGCCTACTTCAATGCTGTAAAAACAATTAAATTTTTGATTAAAACTTTGAAACTATATTTCACAAACTGTTTGAATAAAATATCAAGTGTTTTATATTTATATGAATGAAGTTTTATACTTCTTTCAAAAACTTAAAAATATATACGATGTTTTATATAAAAATCAAAGTTCTTGCTTATATCTCGAATATTGAGCAAAAAATAATTTAGAGCAATGAATTCTGCATAAAAAAGTGTCTTAAAGATGTTTTCACAGAAATCAAAAATTTTCAAGGCTTTTAGAAATCCTTGAATTTTGAAAAACACCTGTAGCTCCTTCACCATTAATTTTGTCTTAAAAATCGAGCTTCAGGAGACGAGATCAGTTTTTGTCTGATGGCCGTATGCATAGTCAGAGCTTAAGCGTAAGCCCGTGCTTAAACAAGCGCTGGGCTCCATTTTCTATGCAAACTGCTACTCAGCGCATGCGTAAGCATGTGCTTATACTTGAGGTCTGACTATGCATACGGGCATAAGTCTTTTAAAAATAGGTGTTTCCTATTAAAAGTGTCGAATTTGGCCCATCCTGTACATTGATTTGATTTTTGCTTGAGCTTTCTATCTTATTTGGTTCCAAAATGACCGAGAGAAGAAGGGATTTAGACTAGCACTGCATACACTCTATACTCTTTAGGCGTTCAAATGGAACGCTGTTGATTTACGGTTTCATATGTGAATCATGAAAAAGATAGACGGCTGCGATATAAATTATTATCATTGTTTATTGTCTGTTTCTGGTAACAATAATTAACAGAAATACAAAATGGGCACCGTAAATCTGCCCCTATAACTTACAGTTTGTATGAGAAATAAGATCTAAAAATTATAAAATAAAAAGGACTCACCGATAGAATTCCAACGGGAAAAAAAGTGCTAGAAAACTGCTGATTCATTTACCAGTATTTTTTTAATTTCACGTTCACTAATTCAATCGTTCTTTAAGTGAACAATATTTAAAATGGTTGTTCGTGTTCGTAAACTTTTTCATTGCCGGGCGGCGTCTTCAAAAAAACAAAAGAGAATCTTGCGTTTCCTACTACCATAATCAATATAACTCCCGATTTTTCTGTAACCAATAATAATAGATTCTTTAGTAACTAAATCCGTAACGTAAATTCCCGATTCATTAGAATTAATTAATTTTAGACGGAGGAAGTTAATTGCATTTATGAAATTATAATTGAAATATTGACCGTCCGGCAATTTTTTTAATCCATGATTAGCAGTTCTACCAATACAAAAGTATTTCATCTCAGATTTTGTGATGACGCTAAAAACAATGAAATACAACTAGAACGCATCATTCATTTCTGTAATTAATCATTACATTGAAAAAATATGTACGTAAAGATTTTAGAATCCACGAAAACATAAATTATTAATTAAAAATTCGTATTATTTATTATAATTTGACACCGAATGCATTGGCGACCGTGTGGATCATCTGTTATTGACTAATGTCAGATTACACTTAATAGATGTCATACATGTCAGATTTGACATATCGTGTAAGTTAAAAATAATTAAACATGTTTAAATAGTTGGCTTCCAGTATTAATTGGACATCCAGAGTATACCTCTTTTGCTGAAGATGTCTTCTCGCGTTTTAAGAAAGCTGCAAGGTGACAAAGACTTGAACGACGAGGGATCTGAAAACGAAACTGACTTGGCCGCTAGTGGAGGAGCCAGGCGAAAACAACTAAATATAAACCGATACGATCTGGTTCGTATTACCATCACTTCTTTAGCCACTGAAAACTGAATATCTTGTTGCAGTTGAATCATCAGTCGCATTCGGAGAGTGAAGTTAAGGAAGATGATAACGAGACGGAGGCAAATAAATCTTGCGAAGGCGACAACAATCACGAATCTGTTAAACGTAAGAAAAAGAAGAAGAAGAAAAAGGGAAAGAATGTCAATCCACAAAGGAGCAGCGAAGACAATGCAGAAGTATATTTTCCTTACTATGTCTTTGCTTTCTTTAAAACACAAGTGTTTTTAGGTGGACGAAGTAGAACGTTCTGTGCGCGAAGTAAACAAGCTTCTCGGGGAGAACTTCGTCTTGAGGATATCTCCTTCAAATACAAAACCAGATAAAAACATGCACAGCCGTAAAAGCATACTCAACATCCAGCATAAACATCTCAATCCAAATAACGAATTAAAAAGGATATTTGGTTCGAAAATCGTTCAAACCGAACAGTCAGTATTTTCTTTAGTTTCAATTTAGAATTCCTGAATCATTTGTGTTTAGCAAACGAAAAAACCGTGGCCGAGGACACGTCAAAACAACATGGCTCGTTTCCGGCAAGGACAACTGGCCTCAAGTTGGTAAAACCGGATTATCAATGGTCAAAATGGATCAGTTAGCCGACGCCAAGCAAGGACTTCAGTATTTCACGTACGAACACAGTACAAATTATAAGCAAGTGCAGAATAAGTTTTTAGAAGCCGTAGAAAGCTTAAACCCTGACAACATAGTGACGATAATCAATGATCACCCTTATCACATAGATGCGTTAATTCAACTCTCAGATTTATGTCGTCTGAGTGAGGATCTAGCTATGGCAGCCGAATTTATCGAGAGGGCACTTTTTTGTTTAGAATGCGCATTTCATCCATTATTCAATATTGCTCAAGGTAATTGTCGTTTAGATTATAGGAGGCAGGAAAATAGGTAAGGACTTCACTTATCGCACCAACTGCTTATTATTTATAGCAAGTAATTTCAGGGCTCTGTATATAACATTATTTAAACATCTGTTGTTCGTTGGTGGCCGGGCTTGTTACCGAACGGCTTTAGAATTTTGTAAACTCCTGCTATCGTTAGATCCGGACGGGGACCCCCTCGCTATAAAACTAGCCATAGATTTCTATGCAATACGTGCAAAAGAATACACTTGGTTAATCGACTTTGTCGAGGAATACGAGAGCACGAAAAACTTGAGCCAACTGCCGAACTTTGCATTTTCTGTGGCCGTTGCTCATTTCCATGTGTGCAGCGGAGACACTGCGAAAGCCGACGCTCTCCTCCAAACTGCCCTCATGATGTTCCCCAGCGCGTTAAAGCCTTTGATGGAAAAGTGTTCTGTACAGACTGATCAGAGGGTCAGTAAACACCAATTTTTCGACATCAACCAAAAGTATAATGACCTTTACTTTTTTTTTTATAAATGAGGATGAGGATATTTCATTTACAGACAATCTCCGGCTCTAACGCAGCTGATATTGCTGTATGTGAACCGCAGCTATCACGTTTGGAAAGAATGCGACCTTCTGCCTTGGTTAGAGAAGAATGTACATGAGGTGCTCGACCGGGTTGATCGAGGGGATACGTTAGTAAAGGATTTTGAGCAGAAAAGGTCGAAAAGGTATCAGGGACCTATGCCAAGAAGTATTTGCCGACATATTATACTTTCTGATATTAAAGGAGTGTCTCCATTGCCTGAGGTATGACGTAAATTTTTTTTTTTTGCATCATACTAACGAAATTTAGAACTTTTTCAGAAGTAATCTTCTCCTATATTACTGAAGACAATTTATTTAAAAGCTAAACTTAGTGACAAAAGAATTTATCTAAATTAAATACAGGTGTATACAGAGTGCTTTAATGTTATGTTCACAAAAAAAATATTTTTAAGTTTGTTTTAATTCAAATAAAAATAGTTTTCTTTTCAGGATTTTTCTGGTGGCATTTTAAGTTTTGATCCGCTTCCACCATTAGATTCTATAAACGTGTATACCCGACCAAAAAGACCTAAATCGAATACCTCTAATTCAAGTGCCGTAAGCATTTTTTTCCAGTCACTTTTACCAATGTTTAACGCAAGTGACGTCCCTGTTAATTTATTAGAGTAAGTAATAGTAACAATTAATATTTAAATGTAAAAGTTTCTTGTAGCATGGTACAGTAATAATTTGAAGTGTAACTTTAAGAGAACTTTATTAAAAATTGTTTTATATTTAGTGATGAAGATGGAGCTAGAGCTTTACCTGACGGAGAAGGCAATGTCGCAGAGTTGGGTGATCTTAGGCGAAGCGTTGCTTCTTTAGTAGGTGCGATGCGTGATCTCCTGAGTAATATCCGCCTTCCAGATGTGCCGAACGATGCCGATGTAGACGAGAACGATGATAGTGATGAAGACGATGAGCAAAATAATTATTTAACCTAGACGTTGCCGCTTATTATTACTGAAAAGTAATTCAGTGTTAATTGTATTCCAATCGAAAGCTTCACTTTTGTTTACTCTCGATGTTTGTTATGATCGTGCATAAAGGGTTTATATTAAGTAATTCTTAATCGTTATATAAGGTTTGTACAACCTGATATATTGAGTCAAAAATAAACAGTTTTAATATTTTGTGCTTGTATGTTTCTTCATTTAGTTTAGACAATAAAGAATGCAGTTGTTTATTATTTCCTTCTTTTTTCATTTCTTTTGTAAAAACGTTGTCGTGATACTTATGTGTATTGCACGATCTGTTCTTTCATGTGTCTTGTGTATGCTGCACCGTATGTTGTTCTTTTGATGAGGATTGATTGACACATGTATAAAAGCACTTGAGCTTGGAATGTTTTTTATTGCTTTGTATAGTGCAAATTCAAGTGTGTTTTCAGCTAATTGCTTCAGTCGATAAGCCGCAGGTAATATATCCATCATCAACTCAAATCTTAAAAGAACCCACTTGGGGGAATTACGATAAATACATCTTCTTCATTAGTATAATGGCAAAAATCGTGCAGCCTAGCACGTGTTTAATTAGTCACTATTTTTATTTAATAAGATCCAAGTGTGTTTTCAGCAAGAAGTTGCAACAGCCTTCGAGCTTCCACGACTTGGATCAAGCAAACTTCAAACGACG
Organism: Serrognathus titanus; assembly: GCA_039766575.1. NCBI lineage: Eukaryota > Metazoa > Arthropoda > Insecta > Coleoptera > Lucanidae > Serrognathus > Serrognathus titanus. The sequence goes on from CM077911.1 coordinate 8,909,720, forward strand.
AAACGAAGAAGTTATTGTCCTAATAAATTTTTTTAATTTGGTTGTTTGATTTGGTCTTATTAAAAAGGGGGGAGGGTGTTTTACAAGATAAATTAAATTTTAACTAAGGAGGGCTTCCAGGTGGTATTGGATCTGGATATTAAAGTTTTTATTACATTGAAATTTGATAATAAAATTGATTATTTTTTAATTTTTTTCAATTGGGGAAACTAAAAACGAAGAGATTTTTTTAATTGTCGGCTACAATCTTGGATTTATTTTTCCATTAGAACTCAAACTTGAAACTCATTCAATTACTTGTTTTATAGCCTTTTAATTTAAATTCTATATTGAGCTTCTGTAGCAAATCGTTTTCTTAATCAATAACATTTTATTTTCTCAAAATAATTTCTGCAGAAGTGGTTTAAAAACGAATTAACTGAAGATTTTTTTCATGATGTGTGAAATGTATTTTCATTTGATTTTCTTCTTTTTTTAATATTACATGTAGCTGAAAGTAGTCATCAGCAATTACATTTGAATATGTAACTTATTTTACATTTGCAAAGAAAAAATAATTCTTTTGAGTTTTTATAAATTTAAAATGTGGATGGTGATGTTCTGTAGTTTAGTAAAACATTTTGTAGCACGATGTTTACGTTTCAGCAGTTATTTGGGCTCTGTGTTTGATTATTAAAAGAATCTAAGAACATGTACAATCCAGGCGAGCAACTCAAATATAATTAATTTCTGCACAGAAATATACTTAAATAATTTCTTGCTTCTTCCTGCGTCCTGCACATAATATAACTCATTATAAATGACAACATTTATGCATCAAAAAATACACTAATCATCTTATTTTTAAATTTGATATGAAATAAATTACTTAAAATTAAAATTGCAAGTCAATTTGAATTTTTTTTTTCAATTACCACTGAAATGTGCTTTATAGGAGATAGTAAAAACTAATCTATAATAGTTGTGAATTCCTACAAACAATCCACCCACAATGCTATCTTTAAAACAGAGCAGAGTTTTTTTTTTTTTTAATAAATTCACTGAAAGCGACTGATTATTGATGGAACTGCAAGTGTTACACTTTACAATGTAAAATCTATATCAATTACATTGTACCAAATAAAAGCATGCCAACTAATTTGTTTACATTAGAAACAATTGTTGACATATAAAAATGATTATTTATTAAAAGTAATTAATATATACATGAATACATAGATTACAAATACACGAATTCCATTTAAAAAATAAAATTACACACACGAATAAGTTAAATAGAAAATAAAAACGTTATGCACACGAAATTGTATTTGTACCCTAAAACAAATTGAACAAATTCGTGTAATTGTAACAGGCGTAGATCAACGTTCCAGATTAGAAACATCAATATTTAAAAACAATTTAAATACATTTTTTTTTTACATGAATCACAGATAATATTTGTTTTAACATCCGCTATAGTAGTCCACAAATTGCACCTGTTTTTTTTTACGAAAGAGAGTACGAGTATGTGTCTTAACTATAACCTAATAAATAATTTGTAACACTACACAAACCTAGGGTGTTTAGTACTATACGATGGACTAGCGAAGGGTTTATCTTACTTTTCGTCTCTTCTTCGGTTGGTTAAACATCATCTGATCTTCTGAATTTGTTCTTGTATTTTTCCTTGGCCTCCCTGAAAAATGTACCAGTTGTATAAAAAAAATATATTGCGACAATTTTTTTTATTATTAAATACCTCTCCTACTGACTCGAGGTGTCGATGGTACTGATAAGTTACCATTTACGCCGTGCCTGAAACCTGCAAAATGGAATTTAGAAACATTAGTAATACAACAACGTATAATCACATTTATTTATTAAACAATGACGCATGGGAGATCGAATGAAATGTGATTAAATGTGCAGTGAACACGAAGAGTGCAAGGTAGGTACATCGTAAAGCTAAGAAAAGTTTCCTTTTTGTTTTGATATTGTGGAAAAACCTGTAAGTTACGTGAAAATAAATCTTGTATAAATAAACGAAGTTTATGAACTCAATATAATCTGCTGTAGTAGTTTCATTTTCTTCTCGTCGGATTTGATTATAACGAGGTGCTATTTTTTACCTAAAACCTTTGATTTTTGAAACATTAGAGGTATGAAAGTACTTCAAGAAGCAACTTAAGAGATTCACAGCGAAAAGAAGTAGAATTGAATTTATCTAGCTTTGAACATTCTACCAGAAATCGGCTGAAGAGTCCAATTAAAAAAAATGTTGAAGGTAAGTGCTTAAAAGTTTTCAAAATAGAGTAAACTCTGACACGATGAAAACAACTTATACTGAAAACCAGCCACACCTTTGTATAAAGAATTTCAATGTAAGAAATAATTTGCTGATATTTTTTAAGCCAAAAATTGTGAAGATCTGTTGTAGGTTCATGTTATTGTCAATATTTCTGCTCCCATCGGTCTTGCAGTATTCTACGTAGGAGCAGGTTTCATATTACACCATTATCATAATCCCTATAAGATTTAACTTTTTTTTTGAAGTGTCTTGCATTTGCATAGACTTCGTTTACTTGAAATTTAATTTGGATATCCTTTGAACCGTTAAGCAAAATTTAGTTCATTCACAACACTGTGTGAAATATATTTTTTGTGAAGACTTATATTTACGGAAATTTTACTGAAGATTACAAGGGATTGTTTCATCAAGAAGAAATAATATGCCATACGGAAAGAATGATGATAAATGATATTATTATTATAATTTTTGATTTGAAGCGTGGCTCTTATTTCAAACTTAATACTTTTCCTGCTTATCATCGATGTATGCAACACTTTCACTGCATTCTGCCACGGCGTTTAATTTCGAGACAATATTTGAACCAATAGTGTCTCTCTCTTCTAATCAAAAGAATTAGTACAAATGATTTAATGAATAAATTAAGAGAATGGAATAGTATACTCTACAATGGGTACACTTTCAAAAATCGTTTTCAGAGTATAGAATTTAGCAGTTTCACTTACGCTCTTTTGAAAACACCCTAAATAAATACATTAATAAAATATGTGTACGGGTTACTTATAATTACAAACTGAAAAAAAAAAAAATTATAAAACATAACGCTTTGATTATTTTGTCGACAGGTCTTAGAACTATAAAATAAGCAAATTGTTTTCAAAAGAACGTTAAATTGTTGTTAATATTCACAAAGGGCTTTCCTCCGATTATTCAACAATTTAGCAAAAAAAAAAAACAAAATTTCTACGTTATTAAAAATAAAAATGACATCGTTTGTTAAATGTATTACAGGCATGTGCATAGATGTCATCGATTGTTATAGCTTTTGAATAAAACCAATGATGAAAAAATAATTTAATTCGGGACTCACCCTTCTTATTATCCCATGGTTTGCTAAATTCTTCGTACTCGAACGAACCTTAAAAAATAAAAATCACCCTTAATGAAATTTTTCACTCGAATGTTGGTTTAATAAAAAACAAGGTGCAACAGATGAATTTATTTGAAAGTAGTTACTGATCATACGGCGGTACCATGTTAGAAGAAAACTTCTCTCTTCCAGAAATCCCACAAAGTATTCGAAACAAATTTTTAAACACATTGTTAACAGTGAGAAATGAAAACAACTAGAGAATAACATCTATGACATTTAGTTTCTTCTTCTCCTGCTGAACGTCTTCTTAATTTTTAACATTTAAGAGCATGCATTAAAGTTTAAGAAAGAAACAAAAGTACAGATTTCTTGACTTGACAAAAAATGTAGTTTAAATAATATATTAACAACAGTGATGCTTAAAATCTGAAAAAACTTTGCATGTCATTTTGCAAGTGTTCTTTCTTTCTTCATCATGTCGTCCACTATGTATCCTTTTTTTGTTTGTAGTTCGGAGGATATACACAGGAAACACTATACCAACCTAAGCCTTAATAAGTTAATAAACATTATAAAATATGAACATATAATTAAAAAAAAATTGACTCTTAAAATCACAGCCTTCTGATTGGGAAAAAGCAATGTAACAGTGAATAATACTGAAAATGAAATAACAAATGCTTCGCTAAGTAAATTAATTAGTAGTAATAATTTTTGTTTGGCCTTAAATTAATCTTCACTCGTTTGCAACCGCTCCCATATTCAAATTCGGAACCTCCAGTGAGCTATTATTATTATTACTGTTCCCATTTTGCGAATTTACTTTTAGAAACACTTGATTGTTTACGGGATGATAAACCGGTAACTGTAAAAATGTTGTCGTCGCATGCATGTGACAGTTAATAATCGGATTTATGTACGTGTGATTATTAATATTGATTTGCTCTGATATTATCGGAACAACAGAGGAATCGTCTGCGGTACTAACAGGCAATGGGGGCATTTCCTTGCGTTCAGCTGGGGTTTTAAAAGGTCTGACCATATTCTTGCTTTGCAAAGCTTCAATCTCCGCAATGCTGATCATAGGCGTGGCCGGATAACTTATTTCTTCTTCTTGCACCATATAATTATTTAAGCCCTGTTTAACGGACCTCCTTCGTTTCTTGAATGGCAGACTCGTTTCGCTACCATTGTTTAATATTCTCAGGAAGGTGTTTATTTCTTCCTCGTTAAATTCATGATCATCTTCGATGCTACTTGAGTTCGGTGACAATTCACTCGTTGCCACCACATTATCTTTAGCAGCAGAGTTTGTGTAACTTAAAGCCTCAGCGTAATGTTTCTTTTCAACCGAATCTGTATTGTCTTTATTGTATGTATTTTCTATGTTGATATCACACTTTCTCTTACGTGGTACTTTTGGCACTAGTTTTTCCCCGGCTTTACGTGTGTGCATCGCATGTAATTCGTTTAAATACTTAACGCTACTGTGAGTGTTAACCGGGGGTGGTTTATGTGTTTCGTATAAATTCTGCGATTTATGTTTCGAATTTTTCCTTGCATCCGTCATGCTTTTGTTAGACTGTTGACTGATGCCGATGTCAGGTTTAGGATTAGGCGGTTGTGTATACATGCCCATATTTAAACTAGCCAAGTCATTTGTCGGGGGATTGTGTTTTTGAGCGGTTAGATTCATATGATCGAAAACAGGCCTGCCAGGGACTATACTCGAGGGTGAAGGACCGTAACCCTTTTGCAAGTCGAAAGGCTGACCAGGAAAAAAAGATTTGCTCGGTTCGGTTACATAAGTCTTATCATTTCGAGTGCCATCGAATTGCTTCATGCCTCTCCTGTCATACTTTGCGAGATTATAAAAAGGATTGTTATTTTCACTCGAAGCCTTATATGCTTCGTAATTTAGTGACTCGCGTGGCATAAAAGTGCTGAGTAATTTAATGTACTCCTTATTTGAGTTGGAGACTTCCGTAACACTTGATAGGAGATTATTGTCAATGTCTCCGGTGCTTTGTTCGTGACTGGGGGTTTTGGTATTCGAAACCGAATTTAGGGAAGCATAATTAGAACGTTGATTTAAAGTGCGAGATATATCTAATGTGTCTTTAAAACATTTCTCAGCGTTGCTACTCGAAATATTTGGGTAATTATCGACGCGCTCATAGCCACCCAAATAAGGTAACTTATCTGCGTGATTTGTAGCACAGGAATTTAGGTGATAATTACTAAGCTTATGCGATTGGGGGTAAAATTTATTTTCTGTGACACCTTTACTTGTGTTGTAATTACTCAATGGGCGTTCTTGAGAAAAGGTCTTCGCAGCATTAAAAGCGTACGTTTTATTATAACTCTCGCTGTGGTTAAATAATTTCTGCGACGGAGGTAATTTTTCTATATTCCCCATGAGTCTTTCATGACCGTATGGCTTTGTAATATCAGGCAGATAATCCTTCTTATAATTACTGTTTGGTGCTTCCGCTTGCGTTTTAAACAAATTTAAATTCATTGCATTACTTAAACTGTTATGTGCGCTGAAAGTGCTGTAACACTCCGCGTTTTTTAATGCTGCACGTTTATTGTACTTATCATTTATATACATGTTACAATCATCTACAAAATTCTTGCTCGTGGCACGTTTTCTTGTACCGAGCCTAGGCCTACCACGCTTAGCTTTACCTGTATTATTATCAGTAGCACGAGCTTTACTTTTAGGAGTCACCGTCTGTTTCGCATTCGCTTTACTTTCAGCCTTAAAAAAAGTGTCAGTCAATTCGACTTCAATCGCTTTTTCAATAGGAGTCGAACGTGTTTGATTTAATTGCTTCGACGTATTTACTTTATTGAGCAACGATGGATTTTCTTTTGTGATTATCGGCACGCTGTATGTGCTTTCAGTGGGGGCATGCGAATAAATTATACCGCCCTGATGATCGAGTAACTGCGAATTATAGAGGCCGCAGGTGTGCAAGTTATCGTTTAAATAATTAAAGTTCTCCACCATGCATTGCTGAAGTTGATTAACCGAGTGGGAGTTACTTGAACTATCGAGATTCATCATAGTGTTCGTTGTCTTAAAATCGTCTAAGGGTACGGATGAAATATGCACCTTATCATTCAGTACGTAATTATACAAATCTTCTGCGGAGTAATTAACTGTGTGTTTAGATAGATCATTACTCTGCATCGTTGCTTTGCTCTTACAAACTAAATCTGATGTAAGTTCGCTGTTTACATCGTTCTTAACTATTTGAGATGTGGCCTCCTGAGGCATTTGTTCAATGTTCGTCGGTGGTGTGGTATTTTTGAAAATCATTAAGTCGGATATATCATCAGTATCGTCAATGTTACATTCAACATGAACCCCGCCGCAATTCGTCGAGTCAGACTGACTTACCCCAACCACGTCAATTTCTTCTTGTTCATTCGGATCGAAATTATTTAAATCCTGAGTGAAAATTAAATTATTAGGTAGTATGTTTAAAATTTGGTCGTTGCCTGTTTCCAGGTAGAAATTGGAGTGATCGGATAGAAGTAAGATATCAGACTGAGAGCTGATGATTTCGGGGACTTCGTCGAAAGTTTTGGCGACGCACTCCTGAACCAACTGTTCAGAATTGGGCAGGAATTTTGGAGAGTTTGAGAATTCAGAATGTAACTCGGGGTTTTTCTCTTTTAACGGAATACTTAAGTTAAGGGAATCAGAATAGATAATTTTGGCATCGTCAGGCTGAGCACTAAGTGAGATAGTTTCGCATTCGTTATTAATAGGGACTAAGTTCGTAATATCTACCATACCTTTATCACTAATTCTAGTCGTAGGAACATAATTGGAAGAATTAAATCCTCCAACCCCTATTGGAGTGTAATCTTCAGTAGGATAATTGGAGGATACAAAATTTCCTAATCGTGCGTAAGCTTCTGTACGGTGGCTACTGTCGTCCTTTTTAAAATCTAATTTCTGTTGGATACAACTCCTCGAAGTATTATGCTTAGGTTTTTTATAAGGTTCTGATTCTTGGTACACAAATTTCTCCATGTTGGGTCTATATATCCTATAAGCTAACTCTTTATCACTAATTCTACTTAAAGCAACGGACGTCTCCGAAAGAAGTTTCGCATCATTCGGATCCATGAAACACTTAATACCGTTCCACATAACATCCTCGCACCTATGTTCGTATTGAACACCCTTCAAACTGTCCATGGGCACGAGATGATCACTGTATTCTGAATCGGAATCAATAAATCGAGTCTTTACAGTCTCGCTAAATTTACATTTTTTAACTGATTTCGGTTTATCCGACTGCTTGTATTTTGTTGCGGTTTTATCCTTCTGGCTTTGCTCCATGTAATTTCCGAAGTCACTCCAATCGAACACTTCATACTCCGGCGAAACCGTGGGGCTTCCCGATCTACTGCTCGCAGGAGAATTCCCCTTGTTCTCAAGGACGAAATCTTTCTCGTCTAAATTTGAACAGAATATCGGCTGGCTCTTAGCAAAACTGAACAGGTCGAATTTGAACCCGTTGGAATTTTCGTAATACAAACTGTTGGACGAGTTCTTATTTAATCGGGTGACGGGGCCAGAGAATACATCTTCAAATTCATCTCTTTCGCTTGAATTCAGCAGGTGACTGAATTTCTTCTCCATCCTGGAGAATTCCTCCAGCGGGATTTCTTTCACAGATTCACACGTGTAAACCGTCTTACTTGTTTTGCTCTTTTCATTTTTTAATGTATTCTCACCATGTTTGGATTTATCAACGTCTTCTTTTTCTATTGTGTCTTCACCTGTAATATCATGATCATCGGGTGTCTCACTAACTTCATTTTCCACTGTAGGAGTTTCTGCTTCTGCTGTCTCGCTTGTAAACTGCTCAGTATAAGCAATATTGTTAGCTGCATTATCAGTTTCGTCAATATTTTGCTCAATTACAGTATTTTCCTCAGTGTTACATGGATTTTCAACATTGACTTCATTAGTACCTATTACCTCTGTGACCTCAGTAATATTTTGACTAGTAATAGCTTCCGCCACAGGATTTTGGATTATGAAATTGTAGATTACAACGTTGGGGGTATTGATATTAATATTCGAAACATTGGAGCCCGCTACCGGCCATGTCACTTCTGATGTGGCAGGCCTTACAATTGCATCTGATATGGTAGGTTCTTCAGCAGTAAAACTCTGTTCGAGGAATTCAACACTGTTCGCTGGGGTCACCACTTCTTCAACTGCGACAACGCTTGGTTCTACAATTTTATCTAATCGCTGGATTTTCACAGGAACAGAGGATGTATTAGCTTCAACGGTACCTTCAGTGTCATTGAACTTGATTGATCGTTTTGCTTTATTTCGTTTCTGCGAGGTATCGTGTGAAACGTTTGTTGAAGAACTTTTTATATCGTTAATGCCTTGCGAGTTAAGTCTTAGGCCGTTTAATTTATCGACGTTCTCAAACCCACCACTATCACCAGTGTTTACATCTTGGTTGGATTTTTCATTTATTTCTTCATGAACGTCATGGTTCATCTCAACCTTACCATTATCCTTTAGATCATCAAGCTTTCTTTTTTCTATGAATCGATCTTCTCCCTCAGATGTAACATTTTTTGCAAGAAGCTCATTATCTTCATTTTCTGTCGATTTATTACTGATATTCTTGCTAGATTCTTTCTCAGTTGCATTTACAATGGAATTAGTTACACTAATTTCAGTATCAACGTCTTTTGCAGCATCACCTGAGATTTTATCAGCTGAAGAGTGTAATTGCGTTTCTTTGAAAACCAAAGGATGTATAACAGTTTCTTCTTCTTCAAAACTAGTTTCATGAGACGTGAAGCTGCTTTCTGATGATTGTGGTTCCTCGAGGTATATTTTGTCTTTAACTGAAGCAGGTGGTTTTTCGTTTCTTCCAGTCAAATCATTCACATGTTCATGCTTGCTTTCTCCCTCTGAATTAAAACTGCCTGCATTAGAAGTGAAGCTGCTTTCTGATGGCTGTGGTTCTTCAAGGTGTATTTTGTCTTTAACAAAAGCAGATGGTTTTTCGTTTCTTCCAGTTAAGTCACTCACATGTTCAAGCTTGTTTGTTTCCACTGAACTGAAACTACCTGCATTAGAAGTGAAGCTGCTTTCTAATGGCTGTGGTTCGTCAAGGTGTATTTTGTCTTTAACAAAAGCGGATGGTTTTTCATTTCTTCCAGTCAAGTCACTCACGTGTTCAAGCTTGCTTTCTCCTACTGAAATTAAACTGTCTGCAGTAGAATTGACTTTCAAATCGGTTTTCAATTCATTAGAATTTGCATCTGACGAGGTCTTGTTTGGACTAGATGGGTTATCAACTGATATATTTTGTGCAGATTCAGATGTGTCCATATTTTCATGTTCGTTAACTGTGTTTCCTTCATCTTGATTTACAGAGTTATTAGCTTCACTAGGTACAACCTGAACAATAGGACGAGGTTCAGGAGTATCTCTTTCATGAATTAAACTATTAGAGCCACCGGAATTAGCTGTGTCATTATCATTACAGTTAACATCTAAATTTTCTTCTACAATAACGTGTGTGGAGTTTTGCTTAGAGCAAGACACATCAACCTCCATCGTTTGAGGTACGTCATAGTTTTCTTGTTGGTTATTTAAATTCTGAATATTATTTTTGGATTCAACTTCACAAGCAACATTCTTCTTTTCAATAGGTTTATTAACAGTCTGTATATCAGGATCAGTTTCAACAATTTCTACTTCGGGAGACGAAACGTTATCATCAATGACCATCTCGATACAAGTTGCCTTGCTAGCATCATCTACATTTTCTTTTTCACTAGCATTTTGTACTTTAGTATGTGTGGCAGTTTCCATAATACTATTAATATCTTTTGGAGAAAAGTCAGTAATTTTTTCTTTCAGTAAATTATCTCCAGGTTCGGTTATCACCATGACAGGTTCTTCTTCCTCGGCAGTACCAACAACACATTGCACTTCAGAATCTACCAACTTACAATTATTGAATGTAACTGACCGTCTTCGTCTCGTTTCATTAATTTGGTCATCCATCAAACTTATTTTGCACCGATCTTCATTTCGTTGTTGCATTGAATCTGTACAATATTCTTTGGCATTGTTAACTGAATTTGAATGAGTTGAAGTTTCCAATTGATTTAATCCCCCATGGCTTTCTACAGTCTGCGTTTCAACGACCTTGAAACTAACCCTTCTTTCTTTTTTGCAGTCATGAACTTTTGGTGAAGAATCATTCGTAATATCGATGTAATTTTCCTCATAGAGGCTGTTGTTGTTATTATTTTCTATACCCTGTGAAGTTTGTTGTGATCTGCTAACTGTTTTTACCGGTTGTGAATTTAATGATAGTATTTGCGTTGATACTGAAGTTTTTGGCATATGTGAAAGTTGCGAATTTGGCAGAAGTGGAAAGATCGTTTCTTTGTTTTGTTTAAAGTACCCGATGTTAGTTGAGGCTTCAAAAGTAAGCTTCTTCTTGGTAATTTCACTTTTCACTAGAATATTAGAGATCTCGTTCCTTTCGTCCATAATAAGATCGATGCATTCCACTTCAGAATCCATTACATCAACGTTTCGTTTGTTTGTGTTACTATTATTTAATGTAATTCTTTTGTTAGAGCCGAATTGACCTTCATTTCTGAACGATTTATTTAACATGTGATGATTTTCTTTGCTGCTTTCATCTTCTTCATGACGTTGATGCATTGGATCCACACCTACACTTTTCTTGCCTGTACAAGTTGTGCGCTCTGATATTTGACTGCTGAAAACTTTTTTCATTTCAGTATTCCAATAGTTTTCTTTTGTACGACATGACCGGGGTATAAGCGGATCCGTTTGTATTTCAACTGCCTTGAAAGTTATCCTTCTTGGTTCCTCAACCTGATTCGATGGATATTTACTTGAGCAAGCATTGGAATTTTCACAAAGCATACTCTCACACACACCGCTATCACTCTCTTTAAGGGGTGAAGTTTGCTGTGACCTACTAACAGTCATTATTGACTGTGGACTTAATGAAAGTGACTGTATGGATGTTGAGATTGATGCGGTTGTTGTGGTAGGCGTTGACATCTGAGTAAGTTCTTGGCATGGTGGTGATGTAGTTGGAATGTCGTTATCTAAGTCAATATATGATACAATTGGGTACGCATCATGAAGCTTCCTTTTTTTTCGGCTTTTATGCTTATTATTAATCTGCAAGAAACACATCAATTAGTCACAAAATGTACGCAATTACAAAAACACTCAATTATTTTATCTAATAAAAACAGAAAGTGTATTTTCAGAACACTCATCGTATTCCAAAAGTAATTTAAAAAGTTGAAGCCATTTCAAATCAATTCAAGTCAATTTCATCAATTTATCTAAAGCTTCGGCATAGTTTTTTTCTTAAATTTATACAAGATGATCATTCAATAACTCTTTTTCTGTGCCATGTAATGCAATTGAATAAACTTACCGAATTTTCCATGAACGCAATCTCACAGATTTCATCATCACTATCTCCAAGAATTAACTGTATCAGGCCATCTGATGTTACAGCTACATCAGAATCTGAATCAAGTTCTATGCATTCTTCTTCTTTGATTTCTAAATGTGATGGCTTATTTGTGAAGCTTTTTATTACATCATTGTATACTCTACCAAAGTTGTTTTCATCCTATAAAACACAAAAAGGACATTGATTAAAAAAAAATATCTAAAGAAATTATTCTCACTAATCAATTAATATTTAATGATTTCATTTAATAATTGATATGTTTCGTTCATTACAATTTTAAGTTCTGGACTGTTCAAAATTGTACTAAGCATGAGCAATCACAAAATTGGATATAAATTTCATACTGCGCATAATTTGAACGATTCAGAATTTGAAATTCTGCCAAACAGAACAGACCTAATGAATATTACTGCTGATACTGTATAAAATTTGATTATTTAGATAACATTTTGGTTTAAATGAGAAGCTGAGTACAGCTGAAGCCTTCAACATTTAAAAACCTGCACAAAGTCAATAAAATTTGTGTTTACCTTAGAATGCTCTTCGTTATCATGGAAATTCAAAATATTAATGACATCAGGCAGCTCTTCGCAGTTCTTATTCTTCATGTAATCAAAGTAGGCCTGAACTGTGACACTTTTATAATCTATAAGATGATTTATAATACCCGTGATGGAGTAATTAGCCGGCCTTAGCACCTTCTTCATGATCTCAGAGGTCTTCAGAAAATCAGGTTTCTTTTGAAACCTCAGGAACAAAGCGTCGTCCATTTTGGCCCTGCAATCTTCCGTAGATACTTCTTTATATCTTTCAAAAGCCAAGTAATATCTGCAGAAAGCCTCATCTGATAAGTTTTCTAATGGTGACTTCATAAGGAAATGCCTGCAACATGAAATAATCCAATACAGTTATTATGTTAATTATAACTGTAAAAACTCACTAATACGTTTACAGTTGGCTACTATTGTTTGTACTTTAACTCAGTGGATCACTTAAATACTAGCCAACTCTAAACAGTTCAACTTTTAAACGCAATTAACTTACATGAACACCAGTCTCATGATGTATTGATTAGCGTGAATGTTAGATCTGAATGTCAGTTTAAGGAGCACATGTATTATGTATTTCTTACGTTCTAAGAAAATGCTCAACATTTTGCAGATTCGTCTACTAATTGCGTTAATCTGATGATTATAATCTTTAGTGGGCATTTCGTTTCTGCGTAGATGTCGAGCCAAACCAAGTTCCAAATTGCAATATATGGTCAAAATTTCTTCCATGTACTGATAATAGCATGCGTCCGCAATATAATTTTGTTCCTTCCCTTTAAAACACAAATGTAATATTTTCACGTGGTTGAGTATCTTCTCCTTTAGCAGCGGTTTATCTTTAAAATGAATGGCACGATTTTTCAGTGACCTAAAACGATAAGTATGTGCTATGTTATGAAAACATGTAATATGAGTCATGTTACTTACGAAACATAAGTCTTCATGATGGTGTCGAGTTCCTTTTCGCTGGTGAAGAATGTATGTTTCACAAATTTTTCCGTCACTTCTAGATCCCATTGTTTTACGGTGTTCTTTGGGCTAATATCAATAGTTTCTGTAAAAAGGTGGAATGCATGGAATGTTTCATGTGGTTTAAAAGTACCTACCTGTTAAGTCTTCGGTTTTAATTATAGGTAGGGTAAACTTTTGAAAAAAGGAATCCATGTTTAACATATTTAATCCACAAAACACCAACACTAGTACACCTGAAACAGTGCAGGAAATTTGTAAAATCCTGTACAGATAGAAATAGAGGTCATGATTTGTTGAAAGTGAGGTTGGATGTGTATCATTTTGGCAATTCAAATGAGAATGTCCGCAGACTAAGCTTATGACTTTTAAAAATGCTGTTTTGGTTAACAAAACGTAATATGTAAATAATAGGTGCATACAAGAATTAATGTATAACAAATATGGCGATGAGGGTTGCGTTATTTAACAGGCACGCAAACACAACACATTCCATTCAATTACACTCACGTAATAAAATAAATAAAGTTCTAATTTGTAGTTCTATTACTTATTCTTTTAAACAATAACAATCATCACTATTTAACAACAGTCTGTCGTTTTTAATACACAGAAATGGCGAATGTACTAAATTGGTCGCCTGCACTAAACTTAACAAAAAAAAAATTACTAGATGCCACCTAGAAATGCGAGACGACATGTACAGTGGCGAGCATAGAAAATGGGACGTCTTCAATCTAAAGTATCCAAAGTTTAGTTATGTGCTCGTACTAAAAAAATAAAATAGTAGGAGAATAGGGCCAAGAAAGGCGCATTTTGTTGATAATCAGACTTTAATGTCAACATTGAAGCCGGTTTTAAAAACTAAAATAATGCAAAAAATAATGTTTACTTTTCTATGTATCCGATGGTATGTACGGCAGAGGACAATAAAATCCAGCACGACGATCGCTGAGCACGACATTTGTTTAATGTAAATCTTACTTCAATACTTTTGATGTTAAGTATGTACAGGTGTCCTAAATCTTTGGAAGTAAATACCTACACATCTTTTTTCTTTTGTTAATAAAATAAGATTTTTATTATTTCATGTTATTCTCGCTAAATAATTAAAATTTTAAATTACCTAGACCAAAATCTTTGGTCCTACATTATCATTGGAAGTTTAATTTACTGATTGTCTTTTGTTTTTATCTCTTTTTTCTTCGCTTTCTTTTCCAGAAGTTTGATAATTTTACCCTATATTTATTTTTCGTTTATTTGTGTTTTTTTAATTAAAAATTTTTTTCATGTTTCGCTTAATTTTTTATCTGAAATTTTCTCTTTTTTCTCTCTCACAATCTGCCGATCGTCTTTTGTTTTCTTAATTTATTTTAAGTTTTAATTCTAGGAGACAATTTTATGCTATATTTGAAAAATGTATTTCAATTGCGGATTATATTGTAGTGATAATTAATTACATATAAAGTGCGTTCAATAAAAACCGTTATCAAGTAGGCTTATGTCACATGCAAATTTTGCAAATTCACGTCGTAACTATACGATTATTATAAACATAACCTAACTTTTTATATCCATTTAATTACGATTTTCTACAAACTGGATAATAAAACTTAATTATTGAAAGAAAACATTTATTTTATTACAAATTCTTCGAAGATATAAACAAAATATTTGACAGTTGAGGCTGTTGATAGCACGCAGTTATTCAAGGTTTCAACATATGTACTAAGCTACGACGTGCCCTCATAAAATAAGAGCAAGTTCAGAGCCTTCTTGATAACGGATTTTTTTGAACGCACGTTATATACACCTTGACAGTTGCAACTTGTTACAAAAATAAACTACTACTACTACTAAATATAAACTTCTATTACTACTATTACAAATAAACTACTACTACTACTACTATTACTACTACTAAATGACTTTTGTTCGTCTATTTTTCATTGGAAGTTCAATATACCGATCGCCTTTTGTTTTCAATCTGTCTCGTAATTCTAATCCTCCTTTTTTCTTCATAAATAAAAAAAAATTGTTCTTGTTATTATGTACTATTATTTTTTGATTAAAACTCTTTTGTTATAATTTTTTGATTAAAACATTTTTGTTTATTTTTTTGATTGAAACGTTTTTGTTATTATTTTCTGATTAAAACGTTTTTGTTTTTTCTTACTACTTTTTTTTTTCTTTGCAAACTTTTTTAATTTCCCTCTCACTTATATCTTAAATTTGCTGCTCACGTTTCATTTTTTCAATGAAATTTGGAATTCCTTTTTTGTAATTTTTTTGAATTCAAATTTTCTCCACACATTTCTCAATTTTTCACTCAACCGACTTACGCCTTTTGTTTTTATTTCAAGAAATCTTTTTTTTTGTTTGTTTGTCTCTTACAACTGGTAAAATAGTCAAAAATAATCAAACGCCTAAACGAAAACTTAAAGCTTTTTCCATTATGTTGGCAACATGGGTAACATTCAAAAATTATCGGTAACAAATTAATGTTACCTTACTGGTAACAGTGAAAATTTACCGTAAGGTAACGTGATAAAATTATCGACTCACAACACTAGGGCTAACCAAAACTGTAATATAAAATTGTATAGCGTTCCATTAAAAAAAATCATAAGTTAGGTATGTAGGTTTTAAATGGACCAGCTGTATAATTGGAAATAAATTTAAATTATGCGAAATGGAAACCTACACAACTTTTATTAAGAATTTTTTTGATGAAATGTAGGGCATTTTTGAACTGGGGCACCTGTACTGTCGTGGACATAAAATTTTGGATACCACTGTCATTCATCTGACATGTGAGGGTGTGAATGTAAACCAGATTTTAATTGCAAGTAACCGCACTCTTAACTTCAATCACGTTCACACCTGTCATTTTGACAGCGAGAGCAATAACATAAATCACAAATGCATGCATTCTGCAGCAAATTAAAGAATATCTTTCAGTGTTATATCAATAAATGACAGTGATGTCCGAAATTTTCTGTGCGCAACTGTACATACACAAAGTGTCACTAGTACTAGTAATTTTGAAGTGCAATACTAATTTTATAGGGCATTTTCAAAAATTGGGGCGATATATACCGGTTAGTCTAGTATTTCACTCTTACGTCCATTAAACGCATTCGTTCTATCTCTCTTTTTTACTTCGATTCATTACCACTCCAATTTTCGAAAACGCCTATTGCTAACAATACATGTAAATTTTTCTTCGTTTTGCATTTTGACAAAATGCGTCCTTTAGGTTCCACTCAAAAAATATGAGTAATGATTTTTGGACATTTCAATTTTTTTTTTAGGCTTTGACAGAAACATTACCTCAATTTACCAAATTTGTACAAATGACCATGATTTGTCAAATTCTTGCCCGAATTTTATTGTCCGCTACTGTACCATTCGCAATTGTTTTAAATGTCAAAAGCCACAAATTTGTTTTTTACATTTTTCAAATTCATAAACTTTTTTTTTATATGGACAACTTTATTTGTACCTTATTATTTACAAATAGATAAAACTGAAAATATATAAAAAAAGATTTGTTTTATGTATGCTCCAATAATTTTACGTTTAAAAGAAAAAGGAAAAGATAGTATGATTTATACGGAGAGTTATGTCATTGTTCCGAAGACAGGGTTATGTCTGCAAATGCTAGGCCCGTATTCTTCGTAAGCGGCTTTGGTGTGGCAAACTTGATAGAATTCGGGCTGAAAATAAATTACAAATCAAACGGTGTTTAAAAAAGTTTCTTCATCTAAATATTTACCGTTGATGCCAGCATGCTACCCCCAAACCACACGGCGTATCTTTGCATATGATGAGAAATCACTTGAACATCAATGGGTTTTGGCTAAAAAAAAAACAAATTATTCATTTGTTATTTTTTTAGATAGAAGGAGTAATTTCGAATGTATCCCCCAGAAATTAAGCATTTATAGCGTTTTTGACTGACTGCCCTAGAGCATTTCCATCTTGTTTTAACCTCATATAATAGAAGAGGATAGAGATGCTCTGAGAGTGCAGTCAATCGAAAACGCTATTAATTATATTGGCTGCTTCTATACCATTTACGACTTTATTTCACACTTCTGAAAGAGAATTTTGTATTAACGAAAACGTATATCACAAAAATGAAAATAGTTTTCAACGTCAAATATTTTATCAACTCTTGCCATGGAATTTGGGCGGCATGTCTTAGCTTTACTGTAAAACAGGATTAAGGAATGCAATGACGTACTTTCCACTTAAGCTAAGACATGCCATCCAGATTTCATGTCAAGAGTTAATAAAAAAAAAATTTTTTTAAATCACTCAGTTTAACTCCATAAGAGTTCTACAGGATTTAGTAAATATGAGTATGGCGCAAGATGCACAATTTCGATGTCTTCTTCAGGTTTAGGCATTTTTTTCTTAAACCCACAATCGAAACTAAATAGTGAAAACTAATTTGACATTTCTTCATAACTTTATAACGAGTGCCTAAATAAAAATCTGGTTGTTATTGAACATTGGTTCACTGCATGCATGTCGCTTCTAAGTTCAACCACCAAATCTAATGTCAAATGTTGTTTAAAAACAAGCAATAATTTTTTAGGACTTTATTACTAACCTTAATTCTACCTCCACCTAAACTCTCACTAAGCTTCAGTCGTGCATCTACGGTCCTTTTTATATCTCGTTGCAACCGTCTGCCGAAATCTCTGAACATAGTCGAACCGCCTGACAAAACAATGTTGTTATACAAGGGTCTGCGAACATCGATGGGGCAATTTTGAATGACATCATCGACGATTTCAGATAGCGGAATGGTAAAATCGGGGTTAGAAAACTCCGGATGGAAAAATATTTCCGGCCCAAGGAATCGCTCATATCCCACGTCGACCATAAAAGATTGCTTTGTTATCGCATTGATGCCTTCGTATTTCTTCATCCACTTTGAAGGATCTGAGTCATACTTTGCAAATTCCTTGGCTATATCCGGGCATATGTAACAATGCCGTTCTTTGATTGCTTTGGCGGTCTCGAGTGATTGTTCAGGAGGAATTCCAATTTCACGTTCGCGGAGAAGCGATTGTATAAAGTAAGTAATATTGCGCCCGGCTATAGGAATGTGTTTAATACAACTACCTATTACGTATCCTTCAGCCTACAAAATACAACTGGACAATTTTTTTTATGACACAAAAAAAATGTACTACTTACAACTGGAATAACGTGGGTGACACCATCACCACTGTCTACTACAATGCCGGTTAAAGTTCTTTCATTAATAGGACGCGACGCCCAACTTGCAGCTAAAGCTAATACTGCTTGCACGGCTATGTATAAGCCAGGAACATTAAAGGATTCAAACATAATTTCCGCTGTGTATTCGCGGTTTTCTGGTGTATTTAGCGGAGGTTCGGTTAAAAGGAAGTAATGGTCTTCAGGCTCTGCGCGTAAATACTTAAATATGCATTGTTCTAAGAACCTTTCCATCAGGTCCCAGTCTTCAACTAAACCATGTCGCACAGGATACTGTAAATACAGCCTATTAATAATATGAAGGGATCTCACTTATTAGAAGAGTTACAAAATAAAAAAAAATATACAGGAGTCCCAGCAGGTGTTCTCGGGTAACTATTGTAGATACAAACGCATTTCTTTTTTTAACTGTAGAGGTTTTCAACATAAAATTATTTTCATTTACGACCACTATGTTCTTTACTCATATTTTATTTATTTTAATTCTAAGAAAAAGACTTTTGGTACAGATGTAGTTGATACATAAGCTTATTAGTCATTATTATGTGGTGGGTGGTCATGGTAATAAACAAAATATCAGAATGTCTTATATCTATCTGCGATAGTTTTTGAGATTTTCAGATCTATTTGAAATATTTCTTTTAAAACGAATAATTATCTAAGCTGCTCGTGAAAAACCAGGTTGACATTAATACATGTTTAAGTATACAGATAATGTGTAGAATTTTACGAGCAATTCAAATTTGGCAACATATATAGGGGATGCCATTGCGTTGTTGGGATACCTGTATGTAAATATACTATGATTTTTTTCTATAATACCTGTCAAATATTTCTGAGATTGGTAACTTTACCTGAATGTTAAGAAATTTCAAAACTTTTTGATGAAACCAGGATTTCAATAGAAATCCTAGAAAAAAAAACACATTAATAAATATTGAAAAATATACAGGGAGATTGCAATTGATTATCCTGATCCTACCCTACTTTCCATGAGCTTAATATCAATATATACATCTATCAGTATCACATGGTTAGAACGAAAAGCAGTATCCTGCATAAAACATTCATGGCATTTACATCCAAACCTAACCTAATGAATAGATAACATAATTATTATTTAATAAGATTGATATTACAATGAAATAAATCATTTTTCAGGAATGAACGGCAATGAACTGTCAACAAAATCTTGGGACATCTAGTAACTTCCCCAGATCTCCCTATGTGGCTAAGTTCATTTTAATAATTGGATGTAAATATAGATATCAAACTCGTGGAAAGCAATGTAGGATCAGGACAATCAATTTCAATCTCCCTATATGTGTTTATTAACAGTTTAGATCACGACATCTTACGGTCGATTTTTGATCTAAATCCACTGCAATCAAACGTCGGCAGTAGAGAAATCCGAGACACGCGGTTCCAACCGGAAGCCAAGAATTCAACAAAATCAAAATAAGTTTTCGATATACATCCTTTTAGAGTATTAAATGATTAATTACCACTTGATAATGCGTGCAGTGTAGGAAACACTACAAATTATTATTCTTTAAAAATATTAAATGTAACATTTAAAGGTAACCATGATTATAGTGAAAGTTTATTGCAAAATTGAACAGAGGGAGCCACACTAGCAAGAACTGTCATAGAACAGTTTTTATTCAAATGCGATCGGCCGATTAAAAGTAGCTTTTAAAAATCAAATCAATTCGAATACTTTCATAAAAGAATCGTGTCAAGAGACTTCATTATTTGACAAAACCCAAATTTAACTCGGGAGCTTGAGTACTCGAGATTAAACTTGTTTTACCTATGGTACAATCTATGTTTTGTCATAAAATTTCTACACTGATGAGAATTGTTTGCCGCCTTTTGTTGTTGCCATTAATTGGACACACAAACTTGAACATCTTTAATTTACATTATATAAGAATAGTTCAAAGTTATTCTAAAAGCTGTCAAATGTAATTTTTGATACCTTAATTGCATAGCCTGTAGCATCGAATGCTTCATCACCAATATAAAAATCGAGGTCTTCTACGCCCTTACATAGCCTACGACTAGATTGGTCACCAACTTTAGCGGTTTCCTTTATAGCTATTGCCGAAGGAATAATGAACTGAGGTTCTTTATTTGCGGCGAAACCCAATTTCGTGTACCTGAAAACCCAACGTAAATAAACGGAGAGAAATTGGTTATGTTCAATACTCACCCGGTACCCACATCAATAACACAGGCCGGCAGTCGCGTATTCATTTTGTGCCTTTATTTTATTTGCAGATTTCCTTTTCCCTAAAGATTTTCTTAATGACTATTTTAAATACCACACCTACTGCACAAACCGATGAATTATCTCTGTGAGTAAAGCCGCACCTCTTCTTTCATGTTTTAGCGCGGTAAATTTAAATGTTAAAGTCGGACATTGATTTCTATTACCCCAGAAATTTGTACTTTCCATCAAAATTATGCTTGACAGGCCGAAAACTCAAATTCAGTCACATTCGAAAGCTGGAAATTCGGCCAAAGAATTTCCAGTTCAAATTTCCCGCTCGTCTGGCAACACTGCGTGTGGGATGAAACAACGATTAATCATCTAACTTTTTTAATTTGGCAACACTGATTACATACTTATTTTTATGATCGAATTTATTCAATTCTTGCCAGCTATTTGTAGTTTATAATTTTTCAAATTAATCATATTTGGGCCGGAGTTCTTTTTCAGATATCCTCTTTTTCCCTACAAATAAGAATTACCCAATTTGCAATAATGCCGATAGCCAACCGAACAAATAAAAATTACCATTTCCATAATTGAGGATGATTAAACCATAGCAACAAATTGTCAGAATTATCTATGAAATCCATAAACATGGCGTTGAAGAAATAATTCAATGGTTAACAAGAGGATGAAACAAAAACGAAGGAATAGTTGCTTCTTAAGGTAGCTACATTAAGGGGGCAGAGTATTAATTACCAATGCAATTAAAAGCCCTAATTTTGTCACCATTACTGAAGCCTTTGCAGTAGTCAAGATCTAATTAGGTTAAAAGGTAATAAATATTTTAGGTATTGTGATATTATGGATTGAGGCTAAGAATTGAAAACATGGAGTCTCCTCCGTCCACCTCTACATGGTCCGAGGCCTTTATATTGAGTGACGATAGTGGGTTACTATTAACAAGTGGTTCGATATCTAGTGAAAGCATGAGTGGTGAAAGCCGGAGTGGTTTTGGACAATTACCCTTAGAGGTATGTTATTAGCATAAGTGTTTGCAAGTGTTGTTGATCATTAAGACATTGGTAACACCAATTAATTTAACTGAACTGTGAATTATGTGTCACTAATGCCTATATTCATAGAGTTTTCTTGAAACTTTCTTCAATAAGGGACCCCTTAGAATATGTCTTGTTCTAATGCAACTGCTTATTACAACCCATTCTAAGGGATTCCTTAAAGAAGGAAGTGCTATGATACAGGAATAAATTTGTATTGAAATGATGACAAGGCGATCAAATTGTTAGATGACTTTTCGTAGCTAGTAGATCAATTTGAAATGTTGATTATTTACCACAAACACAAAAATTAATTTCAAAAGCTCACATAGAATTTATTTGGAAAAAACAGAAGTAGCAGTATCATGATGACCTTTATTTCTTTTTGTGAAGTT
Source organism: Serrognathus titanus (assembly GCA_039766575.1). Lineage (NCBI taxonomy): Eukaryota > Metazoa > Arthropoda > Insecta > Coleoptera > Lucanidae > Serrognathus > Serrognathus titanus. The sequence goes on from CM077911.1 coordinate 8,932,096, forward strand.
TTCTATTTTTTGTCAGAGTTTCAAGTACAGAATTTTCTTAAATAAGTAATAGAGAATTTTTGAGTTTCACTTCTCTTGCTTCGTCTCTAACAAAGAAAAATTGTCTTTTTAAGTTTTTTTTTGTATACATGCAGGTTTTCTTATTTCTTCATCTTGTACCTGAAGATAAATTGAAGACTAACTTAAGCTTCACCAAAAAAAAATATTTACTTTTTTTAAAATACTTCTGTTAACTAAGAATCTGCAAATGTATTTGAAAATACTTTTTATTAAATTCATTATCCGAAATTGCTTGGTTTTTCGAAAGAGAATTTCAAAATGTAGAAATCAATTAATACTTTTGATTTTTAACAGTTTCAAGACAGTGAATGTGAAGATAAGTCATTATCACCTTCAGATTCATTAGATGGCATGTCTGATATAATATGCGGGGAAAACTTCAACACATTAAAGAAGGGTCCCCACTGGAGTGAATTAAATACTTACAAAACAACCCTGCCCATCGAACCCCCTCCAGAATTTCAAGATAAGCCAAACATCGAAGTGTATGAAAGCTTTGCTTCCAGTTACGCCACGTTTTTAATAAGAAAAGCGTTGGCCACGTTGGAAAAACAGATACGGCAAATTAGATTTTCATCTACAGTGCAGGTTTCACGAATGCTCCACCAAGTTTTCCCGAGAACGTTTTGGACACCCGATCTTATAGCATTCAGCCCTTGTCATGCGATGAGACCGGGCTCGAGGAGTTCCTTGGGCTCGTCTCGACTTTCAAGCTCTCACAATTCCCTGTCCGTCCCTACAGCACATAGAGCAGACGATTCGAGTTTTATAACGCAAGCCGTTTCACATGATACACTTACGTCGAATCAGATTAGTGATTTATATAATGTCCCGTTTGACAGCGATGTTTATGCAATACCTGTAGATACTTTAAAGCCGCCTTTAAGACCAAGAAGAAATATGTATCCAAGAAAGAGAAGGAGGAATACCTCATCCGGTTGTAGGGAATTAGAGAAACAGCACATGAGACAAAGTGGATCAAGAAAGACCATTAGGTCCGAGCGAATTTGCGTAAACGTTGAGGGATGTACAGGAAAAAGGCACAGTGTAGCCGGGTCATCTCACACAGACACCGAACCCATACACATGACGTTGCAGGAAGTCAGACAATACTTGCAGACCTTGTATTCAAGTTCATCAGACTCATCTGAGCAAAGAGACCGTAGCATAAAAGCGCAGAGTTCTGTGATCATCGGCAATAACAACAGATATTCGGCTGACGCAAACATAATACTGGCAAAAACGAATAGCAATGGGAACTCAAATGGTATTTCGAGGTGTAAGAAAAGTATGTTGTTCAGCATTAAAAATAAAAAAGTTAAGGACTCTTGTGATAATATTACTAAGCAGCAAATTACGTTGGTGTCGCCGAATAAGCAGAGTAAGAGGAAGAAAAGCCAGACGAAAATGTTTTCTTTGAAGCAGACGTTTTGCAATATATTTAGATTTAGGAGGATAATGTCGCCTGATCATGCGAAAGCCGATCAAAAAGAGGACGAGTTAGGATCCTCTACTAACTGTGATGCTCTAGATAGCGATGTCAATAAAAATATATCTAATAGAGCTCTGCCACCATTACCATCTAGTAAAGTTTCAAGTTCAAGTGATGATTTGGAACCTCTTGATTTTGCAAAAAGCATACGAAAAGTTAAAGATGTAAGTCGTATTTTATAATTTAACACAGAACTTATTAAAATATAAAAAGCTTAAAACACTTTCTTATGGTAACTTTTAATGTTCTATGTGGTAGTTATTTGTAAGCGACACCATTTTAATTTTCTGTTGGATTGACACTCAAAGTATTTTAAGGCACCCTGTATATGTGGAAGAACTTAACTACAAAATAAGGTTTAACTATATTTATAAATTAGATTCAAAGTATATTTTCATAATTACGAAAAAGTTGTAAGTGTATTTTTTCTTTTAAATATAAATTAACTTTGTTCTTAGGCATTTATTTATTTGTTTTTTGGTTTTAGTATGGATGGTATTGGGGCCCATTATCAAGTGAAGCAGCTGAAAAAATTCTTTCAAATGAGCCCGATGGTTCTTTTATAGTTAGGGACAGTAGCGACGATCATTATATATTTTCCTTAACTCTGAAATTAAATAATAGCGTACGACATGTTAGGATAGAGCATGACCAGGGTAAGCAAAACCTAAACTAATTAATTTAATTTACGTAATGCAAATGATTCTATTTTATTTTTAATCATAATTATGACTTATCTGCGTTTCCTTGCAGGTAATTTCAGTTTTGGGAGCTGCACAAAGTTTAAATCCCAAACAATTGTAGAATTTATAGAGAATGCGGTTGAGCATTCACGTAGTGGTAGATACTTGTTTTTCTTGCATCGGAGACCAACGATCGGTCCAGTGAGGGTTCAGTTGTTACATCCTGTTTCCCGTTTCAAACAAATACAAAGTTTACAACATATGTGCAGGTGAGTCAATTGAAAAATTGAAAATTCTCTAAAAACAAAAATATGAATACTGCCGAAACACATCAGTAAGACCTTTAAATACATTGATTATTAATTTATAATGTAATTAACATCTGGCCAAACATGCTTTATACTTGTTTACTTCACCACATCAGTGAGTATATTAAAAAAACTTCCTTCTAGATTTGTGATAAATAAACATGTAAGAAAAGATCTGATTCAAATGTTACCATTACCGAGGAGGATGATTGACTATTTAAGTACCCCTCACTACTACTCAGAATTGATAGACATAGAGCAACAAGAGCATTACGATGCATCGACGGCTCCTGATTCTGTAGATGTTGGAATGCAAAACGATGTAAGTCAGCAGAATGAAATACATAATGATTATGAAAATGCACACGAACAGGTCAGCAATTACGTGTTGCTGAGAAGTAGTAATGGTTCGAGACAATCCTGAAATATACCTCACGAATGCTGCACGGCATTTTTATCAATATTCTGCGCGTTACTTTAATATTTCTCAATGCAATTTGTAAATTATTTTCTATTTATTTAGCTAAGTAAAGTCAGGATGCTTCAATGGTTTCAGATTTTCACTTGTTTAAATTTACAATATTTTATTTAATGCAAATTACATTAAATACCATAATAACTGTGCCCTGATTTTTACCAATGCATGGTAATATGCATTAAATAGATGTTTGTCAACAAATCAATTTAATTAATTGAAGCATCTTGTTTCTCCCCGAGCTTTTAACATATTAATAAACAGTGTTTAGATAACCAAGTGAAAATAAGTAGATTAATAAAAAAAATATAAACTTTTAGTCTATAATATACCGGTGCACGAAGGAACATTGATTTTTCACTTGCAATGTATAGAGTTCATAAAAAAAATGATAACACATTAAATAACATTTATGTATTTGAAATTTTAAATTAAGCAGGGGATATTTAATGTGTAATCAAATTAAATGTTGTAATTTAATATAGTGATATTAGTATGTGGAAAGCTCGTAAGCCAAGCAACAACTTTCAGTTGTACGTGCAATCGTTCAGACCAAAGTTTTCATGTGATTATTACCTTAAGTATTCTTTTATGTATGCTTTTGCCAGTCAGTTAGCGATGGAGCTTACGCGTGATTAAAATTCGTCTTTGTCAAACAGATAAGCGCACAAGATTAGGCTAGGAAGTAACAAGTGACATGTGAACGTAATTTAAACGAACGCTCCTTAAGATTAGGTTAGGTTCCTAATGAATTCTATTGCAACATGTGAATGTTTTCTATCCTCCTAATGTACTTGTTTTGTTATGTAATTGTACAACTCAGAATTAATATATTATAATAATTTCACTGGTGTGCTTCTTACTACCACCCTATACTCTCTGAAATCGAAAACTAAACTCCTTGATCTTTTTTTAATGAAACAATTATATCGATAACATACAAAATTAAACGATGAACAAATTTTAACTCACAATTTCTTCTATGTTCGTGATACATTCTTGTACTTGTTCTTTGTATTTAATGAGGCAGTTCTTAAAATAGACGCACATCGAGAAGCAAAGCTTTGTAAACTGTTCGACGTCTTCATCGCTGGAAATTTCTGAAATTTAACGAACATGTAGAGCGGGGATTTGTAGAAGAGACTTACGCACCTTTACGGCTTGTGTGAAAATAAATCATGTCGTCCAAGATCTTGACGAATTGTTTCTGTGGAATAATAAGTGAAAAAACAGGACCCCAAAAGCGTTTGATGTAAATAAGGCACTGCTTTAAGCTCCACGGTGGATCCGATATTAAATTTCTTGCCACCGTCCCATAAGCCAGCTTCATTTCATTTTCTATTATCAGCGAACACAATCTTGTAAACTCAGCAATTATCTGCTCGCCTTTATTCCTTTCGCTAGCTCTACCGAGGAGTGCCCCGTTTATTTCCGCAATGATATCGGCAGTCCCGTGCGATGAAATACCATGTATTAAGGCCTTGTTTCTTAAATTTATATCATTAGATAACAACACCTAGGCAAATTTTAATAAATAAATCATATTTTATAAAATAGGTGAGGACTTACAGTTGGTTTATCCTCTTGCGATATTTGCAAGCAACAGAAAAGAATGCCGTCGTCAGGGTTTGAACTTCGGGCTTCCTGTTTTAAAGCGTCTTGCACAGTTTGGCCTACAAAATATTAAAAAAATTGGATGAACTGAGTTCATTTCTGCAATGTCTACCTCGTAATCGTTGGTTTTTCGATGTTAAATTGTCATTAATGAATTTTATAGCCCTTCTGGCTGAGTTTCTCATGCTATCCGACTCTGACCGTCCGTCTTTAAAAAAATCCAGCTCTTGAACTACCATCCAAGGCACTATTATGACAGGAGACTTAGAAGCTGCAAAGCAAGTGCTTTATTCGATTTCTCTTGAGTTAATTTTACTTTATTACCATATGGGTTTAAGTTTATAAGGTCTTTGAGGGTGGTTAAATGTGATATAAAAACATTTGTGTCAACTACTACGTATATGTTTTCTTTCTTGCTTTCGTTCTTATTCTTGATGTCTTGTTCTTTGTTTGTTTGCATTTCTTGACGTAACTTTTGTATCTAAAAAAAAAAATATATCTATGTATTTGTAATTTTAGACTATATTTAGGAGCTATTATTGCTAAAGATTGATTGCTAAAAACTGCAATTCCAATCAAGAAGTATTCTAGGAAAAAACATAATAATGAAGAGGCTTACATCTGAAACGACTTCATTTACTTCAATTGGACTCCACTCCATATCAACATCAGAGTCTTCATCCAATGGCTGACTTACAGAAGAAACATTTAAATTACTTCTGTCATTACCAGATGTCTTATTTGTAAATTGATTATTTTCTGATCTATTACACTCTTTGCTTGATGTTGCTTTAAATGACAACGGTTCACACAACCGTGGGTTGCTGAAACTTTTAGCTTTCAATAAGCGTTTCTGCACTGAAGGCGAAGAACTTGAAGACTTATGATCATTACACGTTACAGATTCTACTGTTTTCGACCTGTTATTGGTTCCTGAAGAAGTTGAAGACATGTAATCATCGTTACACGTTACAGACTCTAAACTTTTCAAACTGTTATTGATTTTTGAAGAAATTAAAGATGTGTAGTCATCACATGTTACAGATTCTACTGTCTTCAATCTGTTATTGATTCTTGAAGAAGTTAAAGACGTGTAGTCATCACATGTTACAGATTCTACTGTCTTCAATCTCTTATTGATTCTTGAAGTTGAAGACGTGTAATGATCACATGTTACTTTTTTCAAACTGTCATTGATACTATCATAATTTTTTGGCACTGTTGAATCAATAGTTTCACATTTAGGGGAAGCACTTTTGAGAATGCTGTGCACTTTAATCACGTCTTCTTTGCATGCACCCAAACATTGACGGTATTTTCTAAGTCGATCGTTCGCTGAATACTTATTCACTGAAGTAGTTCTTTTAGGAATGCGGTATTTTGTTGTGGTAAGTTCCTGGTTTTTACTTGAGTTAGTAGAGTCGCTTTCATTTCGTGCACTTTTGCTCCTTATGAGTTTCGATTTGTTCTCTTGATTGCTCAATTGTACCTTTTTGTTGGGCGGTTGGTTATCTGAGTCGTCATCGTCAATCTTGCGTTTAATTTTAGTAGATTTAAAGTCAGTTCGTTGAGGAAGAGTTACATCTACTTGCCTTGGGTATTCCCCACAACGCCTTTTTGGCTTTAACAACTGCCTTTTCACAGAATTCATGTTACTTGTGAATTTTTGCTTGCGTTAAATGTTAGAAAATATAGTTTTTCCATTTGAATTTATTGATTCAAGTTTACCTTATTTCTTCATTCTACAAATTTCGATTAAGTAAGGTTATACGCAGTGCTGCCAACATTCGGAAACACACAGAGGAATTTTTACTAAAATTCCCTGTTCAAAGCCCTAATTACGAATCTGGTTGGTTATCACTAAAAATTTCAAATTAAAAATAACGATTTTTATAGGAATTTACACAGTTTTTGCTTTTTGTAACTTAATTAATTAAAATTAAAATTAAAAGTGAGATTGCCGGTATAATAGAATTCTGTAATTGTTACTGCCAACATAGTAGGATTTTGAAAACAAAAATAATGAAATGTTTAAATAATAAACAAAATAAAATTTCCCAAATCGGCTAAGAATACCCCAATCTATCAATCCTGCAATATCTTTGAATAAAGACAAATTTATTACGTGTGGCTAAAACCTTCCGACGGCTGCGAGTACTGCGCAGACGCCAAATATCGCCGCAGCGGTGATTTTAAAATAAAACGGAAGACCGATAATTGTCTGTGGTGAAGTGGAGATAATAATAATTTTTTTCTTTTGTTTTCTTGTCAGTCTTAATTTTCGAACGAATTTTGTAGGCATTTGATTATGCCTACAAAGAAAACTCCGAATAATGAAGGACGAAGTACGAAGAAAAAGATGAACAAGAAACAAAAAGTGAATCGTTCGAAAATTAAGACTGTCAAGAAAACAAAAGAAAAAAAATTAGTTTCATAAGAAAAAGCTGACACCAAACAACATGGAAATATGAAGAAATGGAAAAAATAGATGATCGACGTTTAAATCACCAACAGAAAACAAAAAAAGAAACCGCATAAATCGCCACACTTCTTTGTGTGTCTTGTTGATCGATTGCGATGCAATTCTCGAGCTGATGAGGCCCCAATTAAGGATGAAATAGCTATACAGAGGATGCTCGGGGGCCTTATTGCAATCCAGGGGACTTGCAAGCAAATTTGCAACTGATAATAACAACTGATAATTGTTATACGAAAATTTAATGCAATAAAAAGAAACAAAATTTTTTTTTTATTTGTTATTTTTCACTTCCGAAAAGAAACAGAAAGTAGTGAAATGCTACGAAACTAATGACAGCTTCATTTATTTTCAAGGGCTTCCCGTCTGAAAGCGGTCATTTATTTTGAAAAGATAGTGAAATGTTGAGAAACGAAAGCTTTGTCCCCATTCTTCATTTGTTTTTTTTTATTATTTGCAAAAAGAAACAAAAAAAAAAATAAAGAAATGCAAAGAAACAACTGAAAGCTTGATTTATTTGATTTCTTCAGGGGTTCCTTTCGGAAATCGTCTATTTTTTCCTTTTACAGGTAGGAACAAAAAAAATAGTAAAATGAAAAAAAAAACAAATGAAAGTTCGATTTTCAAAAGTTTCGCATCGATTTTAAATTTGTAATTTTTTGCTTACAAAAGGATACAGAAAAAGAGTGAGTGAAATGCTAGAAAACAAGTGAAAGCTTGGTTTATTTTCCGGCGGAAAGAGGCGATCTTTTTTCCTTTAAAAAGAAAGAAAACAACAATGAAATACCAAGAAACAAGTAAAAGTTTGTTTTATTTTCAAAAGCTTCGCGCTGCAAATTATCGATTTTTCATTTGATCTCAACTTCACTTTGGCTTACAAGAAGAACGAAAGAAAAATGAAATACAAAATTCGAATGAAACTTGATTTGATTTTTAAAAGCTTTACGCTAATTTTTCAAATATTATTTTTTTGAAATTTTGCTGCAAATCGGTTTTGATTGCAGTGAATCCCTCGAGGATCCTCTGTACAGCTGTTTCGGCCCTTTTTGGGGCCTCGTCAGCAAAGTTTTGTCAAAAAGTGATCGCAGGATGTCGCGATTCAAACTATTGGTTACTTTTTTGCTTACAAAAAGAAACAGAAAGATACTAGGAAACAAAAGAAAATTTGATTTATTTTCAAGCGCTTCCCGTGGAAAAGCGCCGTTTTATTTTGCTTCAAAAAGAAACAAGAAAACAATGAAATACGAAGAAACAAATGAAAGTTTGATTTGGTTTTTGAAAACTTCGATTTTGCATTACTCTTAGTTTATTTCTTTCTTACTTATTGTTAGTTGGCAAGAAAAAAAAATGAAATACAAAGAAACACATGAAAGCTTTGTAACGGGTCGTCTTTCTCTCTGGTTGCTGAATGTGTTGTTGCTCTCGCTGCTCTACTCGACGTCGGTCTCGGTTCCGGGTTTGCTCGTCGGTGTCCAGGTTCAAAAATAAACACGTCGATTGCTTAACAACACAAACTTTATTCACAGACTAGAGTATATGTGTATTTACAAATTTACAAATTATATATCTCGGACGGTTCAACGGTAAACTTGAAAGTTTTATCTTACGGACGCTTTGACATCGTTCTAATGTCACGGTTCGGGCTCCAGCAGTCGGATGTGTCGGTCGGGTAGTAGTGAGTGAGACACCCACTCCTGGACGAGATACACGAAACACCCGTGTCAGGTAAAAGTGAGTGAGACGCCCACTCCTAGACGAGTACACGAAACACCCGTGTCAAGTAAAAGTGGGTGAGACACCCACTCCTGGACGAGATACACGAAACACCCGTGTCAGGTAAATGTGAGTGAGACACCCACTCTCAGGCGAATACACGAAACACCCGTGTCAAGTAAAAGTAAGTGAGACACCCACTTACAGGCGGACACACGAAATACCCGTGTCAGGTAAAAGTAAGTGAGACACCCACTTACAGGCGGATACACGAAACACCCGTGTCAGGTAAAAGTAAGTGAGACACCCACTTAGAGGCGAATACACGAAACACCCGTGTCAGGTAAAAGTGAGTGAGACACCCACTTACAGGCGGACACACGAAACACCCGTGTCAGGTAAAAGTAAGTGAGACACCCACTTACAGGCGGATACACGAAACACCCGTGTCAGGTAAAAGTAAGTGAGACACCCACTTAGAGGCGAATACACGAAACACCCGTGTCAGGTAAATGTGAGTGAGACGCCCACTCCAGGTTGGGTACACGAAACACCCGTGTCAGGCAAAAGTAAGTGAGACACCCACTTAAAGGCGAGTACACGAGACACCCGTGTCAGGTAAACGTGAGTGAGACGCCCACTCTCAGGCGAATACACGAAACACCCGTGACAGGTAAAAGTAAGTGAGACACCCACTTACAGGCGGATACACGAAACACCCGTGTCAGGTAAAAGTAAGTGAGACACCCACTTAAAGGCGAATACACGAAACACCCGTGTCAGGTAAAAGTAAGTGAGATACCCACTTACAGGCGGATACACGAAACACCCGTGTCAGGTCAAAGTAAGTGAGACACCCACTTACAGGCGGATATACGAGAGAGGAGCGGTAGGGTTAACACAAACTGGAGCACTGGTCGCGAAACGCGTTCGAGTCATGCACCGGCGGATGGATGACTGACTCTTCGCTGCGCTTGCAGCGTTTATATAGGCCTGGGAGCGGTGGGGAGCCCCACTCTACAGGGATTCCCACCCAAAATAACTTTAATTCAAACGCAAATTAAAATGAATAAATTCCAAAACAAAACTGAATACCCTAAAAATTACATCTCTAAATCAAATAAATTCTAATATTTACAAAAATAAAAATCTTATGTTAAATATGTACAAGTAACAAATATTACTTTGTTACATCTTAATTTGATTTTCAAAAGCTTGTTCTTTTCATTGTTTTTTTTGTCATTTGATTTTCAATCGCTCTTGGCCGAATAAGAATCGACGATCGTCTTTTCATTTCATTCTATTCTGCATTTTGTCGTTGTTTGCTTCACTTTTCTTTTGTTTCTTCTTAAGTAATTTGATTTTTGTACTGTATTGGGGTGTCTCCATTTTTTGTTTTTGTTAATTTTGTTAATATCGTCAAGTACAGCAGCGGACATTAAAATTTAGACATATCATGGATATGTAGACAAATTAACAATAAACTTGGTATTAAACGTCAGAATTACCAATGACATTTTGGTTGCGTTCCAGAACTATATCCTCAAATGCATCTTGGTCGTGTATTGCATCTTTCTCACTCACCATTTTTAACTTATTTTGCATCTCGCGTTTCTGTTTCAAGACGTCTTATCTTTACAGTATTACCAGAGAGCGGCCAGTTTTAGGCTTTCTCACTCATGATTTTTAACTTATTTTGCATCTCGCTTTTCTGTTTCAAGACGTCTTACCTTTATAGTATTATCAGAGAGTGGCCAGTTTTAGGCTTTTGATATCAGTTTGCCTTGAATAAGTGATTTACAAGATATAGAAATGAGTGTCGATAAGATTCCGCAAAAATGAGTTAAATCCAATGGTTTCAAATGGTTTTACTCTTTAAATTCATCATGAATCACTGTAAACAGAGCTTGTTTTCCCAGTTTACGTTTGATTGAACTGAAATAGGTAATGTAATGTACACATTACTAAAGTCCGAAGTACACTGTTGCAAATTACTATTTTTTTAATTTATTCCTGTTACTGCGCACTTTTAGTTCATAATAAAAAAGCATTTAATAACGTTTTGCATTAACCATGAGCCTCGCAAAAGTTTCTTAACTGTTCTATAACTTCCAATAGCAAGAAGTAATTACTTGTGTAAGGATATAGGACAATTATCAGAAAGTTCTTACAATTATGAGTTACGTCGAATATCTTCACTTTAACGTCACTCTCTTGAAGATGGTAGGATTTTATAGAATAAGCAACACAGAAAATACTTTATCGTCAAAAATTCGGAGTTACTTAATGAGGTTCTTCTGCAACCTTGTTTTAATATGTGTCTTGGTGAGTGTTTGCACCGAGATTAAAGTCAGAGGCGTACTTGAGTTTTCAGCAAACGCTCTGGGTTATGCATATGTTGGTAAGTAAAATTGTTAACTTTAAGCCAAAGCTAAAGCCCTTAATAACAATTATCGTATTGGTTCTTTCTAAATTTATTATTTCAGGTGCAGCTTCTTGTGCTTTTCAAAGAGCAATTTATTACTGTGCGTTCGATAGAAAATGTGAGAAATTGGTGCAGGAGATGAATAATTTTTTCAAGTATAAAACGAGCACCTTATTGAAAGAAAAATGTATGCAAGGTCGTATAAAACTGGCGGACAGATTGACATTTGTTTGGGTAATTTACGCCCAATTATTTGCTTTGCTTTATTGCAGTGTATCGATGTTTTCTACGAAACAAAATGGCAGGTGAGTTGATGTCGGTACTTTTTTGTCGACCCATTCAAGAATCACCCTGTATGTAAAATATTTTTCTTACTTTTATTTTATGTGATTTCAGAACTCTGCCTTTACCTATGTGGACACCATTTGAGTGGAAGGAATCACCCATCTACGAAATAACTTACTTCATTCAAGTTCTTACATTTTTAATAGTGGCTTACGTACAAACTATAATGGACATGTTTTTCGTCTCCGTAATTTTGTTAACTTCGAAACAGTTTCAATTATTGGGTACAGAAATATATTCAGTTTCTGTTTTACAAATAAACTCATATTATTATTTTTTATTTAATTTTGCGTTAAGCTGGAGGTAAAGTATGAACTTTTTAGGCTGGGAGTTGAAAAATTTGTTATTTACTAATCTCATGGCGATTGATGTTCCGGAAGAAATTGTTTGCAAATTTAGACAAGAATTTAATATACAAGAAGGAGGGTATGTGCTTTCCATTAGAGTAATCGATCTGATAATTTATAAATTAAATTGTTTATTTAAGAAAATATTTGATGAATTTATTTTAGAAATGTCAAGGAAATTTACTTTACGTTGCTACATTGTTTGTGTGCCTCAAGAAAATTCACCGATGAAATATCGAAGAGAATTAAAGAACTTATAAAGTTTCATCAAACACTGATGTCATTTTGTGTATGCTTGGAAGACTTCTTCTCGCCGATCATGCTCTTGTATTATTTAAACCTGATGTTAACTTCGTTGTTCATGAATTTTATGATAGTAATGGTATGAAAACCTACTATGATCTTTCAGGATAATTAATATTTATCAAATTACAGTCAAATGATCTATCAGCGATTGCGCTGTGCTTTCCGTTGTGTATAGCTGTGTATTTTGATATGTTCTTTGTCTGTTTCACAGCACACATCTTAACTAATGAGGTCTGTATACAAACATTCTTAAATTAATGACATACGAGGTGTTATCTAAAAATTATGGAAATTATTATTAAAAAATACCAATTTCTCGTTTTCTTTTAACATATCGCTTTTTCCGGGTTAATTAACAGTCACTCTGTGGCTGTCTCTTGGCACACAAAACGACAAAGCTGAAGCCAAAGACTTTTGGGTAACACTTCGTATATTACGTACAAGTATTCACCTAGATATTAATTGTTTTTTTACGAAATTATAGGCGGAAAAGCTTCAAGCTGATACATATGAGATGCAGTGGTACATGTGTCATGAACAATTTAAATCGAGCTTTAAGTTTCTGCTTCAAAACGTAAATGTGCCAGTCACACTCACGCTGGGAAAATTTTTTCCTTTGGGACTTCCCCTGTTTTTATGGATGAATATAGTTTTATTTTTTCAATGAATTTGTAAACGTATGTTTTTGCACAAAAATACAGAATTAAACAACGATTCTGCTAACATACATTTCATTTAAAAAGAGTTAGAAAATGTAGCATCATCATATTAATAATTTTAAATTTCTTTTCAGGGGGTAAAAACCATAAATTCTTACATGATCATACTATATCAGGTAACTCACGCAAAATAAAGTTCCGCACTTGCCATGATTTGCACCCTTAAAATACGAGCACGTGCTTTGCTAGAAAAGTATAAACCTACCAGAAGACTAGCAATAGAATTGTTTATTTTACGATCCAAGAGATTTGCAAAGAAAACCCGCTATATTTATCGTACGAGTTTCCGGAGCATCGCGGCAATTCTTTTCTTAACGGAAAAATACTTTTTTTAGGATTGCAGTTTGTAAGTAATTTTATTGTTAATTTCTCTAACCTGTTATTTATTTACTAAGAGTATGAACACGCCATCAGTGAATCATTAATAATGAAATGTAAGGAAATGTAAAATGAATACAAATGCAGAACAACTTGTACCTGGAGTTGTATTCATTTATATTTATTATTTTTTGTTGGTGACTCTGTACTATGTTATTAATAATGATGCAATTTAATTACACAAAATATACACTCTGAAAATAAACAATGTCTCTTATAATGTTGACGGTCCTTTAAATGTAACAATTCTTCCTTATTATAGAGGATGCAATTATATCTGATTGTGAGTGATTAATTGATACTGTATGACAGGGCTGTGGCAAGTACTATTTATAAATACAACAATTTAAAGTACAAGAAAAAATATATTTAGTACAAATATCTTTTTATAAAATTCGAATAAATGTAATTAGTCCTCAAAAAACTGCCATTGTGCCATTTAGGTCCTCTCCGTCTTCGTGCAAACGAGATAGTAAAGTACCTTGGAGTGATTTTTGACTTCAAACTTACCTAGAACCAACACTTAGACAAGATAGTCAGGCCGTCGGTGACCACTTTCGCGGTGGCCAGACGAGCCTATGACAAAATATGGGGCTTAAAACCAAGTATGGAGCATTGGTTGTTCACCAGAATGGTCAGACCTACAGTAACCTATGCGGCTTCGGTATGGTGTCTCAAGATCAAGCAGTAAACCTCCAAATTTAAACTGAGCGGGGTACAAAGACTTGCTTATCTAGGCATAACGGGGGCGATGAGCACAACGCCCACCGCTGGAATGGAAACCCTTCTAGACCTCCCTCCCTTACATATTGTGATAATGGGACAGGCAAAACGAGGACTCCACAGATTGCAGGATTCATGTCACCCACTTAATACAAGTATGGGTCATACAAGTATCGTTGGCAGCATAAAGGGTCCTTTACTCGATATGAGGACGGACTACGTGGCTCCCAAAGGTAACATAAATCTGCTCATTAAGATAGAAATTAATGAATCTGCTGAGCATTGGGAACCTGAACAGAACTTTGCTCCTGGAAGTCTGATTTGATACGGATGGCTCCAGAACTGAGACTGGTGCCAAGTCTGGAACATACGGGCATAGACCAAAAGAGAAGTTATGCTTCCCGTTGGACCAATTTGTCTTCGTATTCCAAGCAGAAATATACGCCATATTACAATGTGCGCGAGAAAACAAAAGGAGGGCTTACACAAATAGGCGGATCTTTATCCTAACCGATACCCAGGCGACTTTGAAGGCTCTAGTAAGCTCAAAGATCTCTTCCAAACTGGTGTGGGAATGTTTAAGTGAGCTCAATGACTTGGCGGAATACAACTGCGTTACGCTGGTGTGGGTGCCAGGTCATTGGGGTATTATTGGCAACGAACGAGCCGATGAGCTAGTCAGGCAAGGAGCGGGTATGCCATACCTTGGCCCTGAATCTGTCCTAGGTATCATCAAGAACGCTATTCGGGGCCTTTTTGGTGACTGGTTAAGCACAATAGACCAGGACATCGCCATAGCAAGACCTTCCTTAGAGGTCCTTGGATAGTACTTAATTATAAGTACAAGTACATGCTTGTATTTAAATAAAAGTATAAGTCCTAAAACAGTACTTACTACTTGTATGTACTTATAAATAAGTAAGTACATGCACAGCCCTTGTTCTTAGTTTTGTAAATTCTTCAACGGTGACATTAAAATGTGATTACTCCTTTTATAGAGTATTATTTGTGATTTAAATAAATAATCTAACTTCACATGATCGAAAATCTAAGTCTGAACGATAAACACGTCGTGTTAAACACCAAATGAAACTGTCATGACAACTCCATATTGAAATCAAATCTGACGGCGCTATGATCGAAAATCTACGCATCGCAGATAAGGGCGTCGTGTCGTACACCAAATCAAGGGTCTGAACTAGTCGAAGTCGACTATCATATCGACGCCATTTTGAAATCAAAGATGCGGCAATATGATCGAAAATCTACGTGCGAAAGATAAAGCGTCATGAGGGACACCAAATGGAAGGAAATCAAAGATGGTGGCGTTATGATCGAAAATCTACGGGTCGAAGATAAGGGCGTCGCGTCGCACACCAAATGAAAGGTCTCGACTTGGCGAACTCGACTATTATGTCGACGTATTTTGAAATCACAGATTACTGCATTATAATCGAGAATTTACGTGTGAAAGATAAACGCGTCGTGTCGCGCACCAAATGAACGTTCTCGGTGAGACGAACTCGACTGTCATAACAAATCGATCGATCGAAAATCTATGCGTTGGAGATAAAGGCGTCATGTCGCACACCAAATCAAAAGTTTCGACGAGTCGAACTCGACTATCATATCGACGCCATCTTGAAACAAAATATGGCGGCGTGATGCTCGAAAATCTAAGGGTCGAAGATAAGGGCGTCGTGTCACTCACCAAATAGAAGGTCTCGGCGAAACGAATTCGATTGCCATAACGACGCATGAGTGGTAAGCGTGAGGTGCCGCTCACCAAATGAAAGGTCTCGACGAGACGAACTCGACTATCATATTGATGCCATCTTGAAATCAAAGATTGCGGCGCTATAATCGAAAATCTAAGTGTGAATGATAAACGCGTCATGTCTTACACCAAATGAAAGGTCTTGATGAGACGAGCTCGCCTTTCATGTAGGCGTCATCTTCAAATCAAAGAAGGCGACGTTATGATTAAATATAAGTGCGTCGTGTCGCCCACCAAATAGAAGGTCTCGACGAAACGAATTCGATTGCCATAATGACGCGTGAGTGATAAGCGCGAAGTGTCGCTCACCAAATAAAAGGTCTCAACGAGTCGAACTCGACTATCATATCGATGCCATCTTGAAATCAAAGATGCGGCGCTATGATCGAAAGTCTACGTGCGAAAGAGAAACACGACTTGAAGCACACCAATTGAAACTTCTCGACGAGAAGAAATCAAAGATGGCAGCGTTATGATCGAAAATCTACGTATCGAAGATAAGGGCGCCGCGTCGCACACCAAATGAAAGATCTCGACGTGGCGAAATCGACTATCATATCGAGGTAATCTTAAAATCAAAGATTTCTGCATTATGATCGAGAATTTATTTGTGAAAGATAAAGGCGTCGTGTCATACACCAAATGAAGGTTTTCGATGAGACGAACTCCACTGTCATAACAACGCAACACTGAAATCAAAGTTTTCGGCGCTTTAATTGAAAATCTATGCGTCGAAGATAAGGAGGTCGTATTGCACACCAAATGAAAGGTCTCGACGAGAGAGTGGACTATCATATCAACGCCACCTTTAAATCAAAGATTGCGGCAATATGATCGAGAATCTACGCATGAGAGGTAAGCGCGTAGTGTCGCTCACCAAATGAAAGGTTTTGGCGAAACTGTCAAATCAACACCCCTTATTGAAATCAAAGATGGCTGCGCTATAATCGAAAATCTACGCGTCGTATCAATATCAAAAATAGCGGCACCCTGTATGTCACATTAAATATTATTAGAAAGAAAAGAAAAAACATTTTCTCCCTTTTAATGAAAGTAACATCTATGCAATGAATGTACTACATAATTATAACAAATAACTGGCTTTAAATCTCTGTGCATCATAACGTATTAAAACTTTACTTTGAAACTTGGCTGCATCAACGGAATTGTAAATTTCTTTGATCCAAGAACACCATTAAATTAGTTAATAATTAATTGATGAGTGTTTAAACCTTTGTTTCTACGTAAAGAATCTTTTATGTAATAATTGGCACTTTTACAAGTTGTACTTATTTATAAGTCATACATATTTTAAAGCTATTTTCAAGGTTTCTACTTGCGACTGCACCCTGTGTAGTGTCAACGTGAGGGTTTCCTCTCACCCCCTTCGACTTTCTTACACAAAACTTAATGAAATCGATCAAATATTTGTGAATATTGATTATTTAATATAATTAAGGAAACGTTAAATATCTCGAATTTATCAATTTACGTTAAATATTTGATAATTATGTGGGAAATTTCTTAAATTGCGTCTGAAGCGACCAGGCCAAGAAGTATCACGTATTATAGTTTGATGAATTTCATACAATTAAGGTAGTTATTATTATCTATGGTATGAGAACATCTGCAAATTATTTTTATTGAAAATACTCAACAATACAAATGGAATATTAAATAACGATTAGATTTAATTTTTCTTTATTTTCCTGAATGTATTATGGATAAATGAAGTACTCAGATATATAATGAAGTTCTGAATTATGTATTAAAGAAATTTCACCCCGTATAGTCAAGATCATTAATTCCGTAGCACGCGCATTAGAACTTAAACAGAAACTAGCGGACGAAGTTCTACTAATAATTTCCTTTAAGGGAGAGTTAATGGGTCACACGAAATATTTATATTTCAACGTGGAGGTCCTGAAGGCTTTGAGGATATACAAAAGAAGCGGAACAAAATGCGGGCAAATAACAGATTTCTTCGTCAGATTTCTCTGTAACGCTCTTTTAATATGTTCGTCGATTAGCTTGGGCGTGTATATTACAAGGAACGGCATGTTTCAGTTTGAATCAAATGCCATACCCTATGCATTTTTAGGTAAATAAATGAATATTTTCTGAAATAAAAAATAGCAAAAACTAATTAACTAACAACCATTTATTTCAGGAGGTGCAATAAGTGTTTTGCAGAGAGGCGTTTATTTCTGGACGAAAAGGAAACATCTGGAAAACATGGTGTTTCAAGTAAACCGATTTTTTAAGTATACGACGAATACACTCTTGGAGGAAAAAAATATCCAACGATATTTAAGTCTAGTGAACAAGCTGACATTTTTGTGGCTACTCTACACACAAATATTGTGCGTGCTTTTTTGTTTTTTTCCAAATTTTTTCAGGCGTTCTAAAGAAAGGTAAACAGAAAAACATTTGTACAAATCACATAGTGCATTTTGTTAATTAAATAATTATTCTTGAAAAATTAATCAAGCGTAGAGATTGAACAAAAAAAATATACTTTCTTATTAACAGTATCAACGAAGCAAGATACTGTAGAAGCAGTGATGTTAAACAAACATGAAAATTTGTAACTTATTTTAGAACTTTACCAATACCAATGTGGATTCCTTACGAATGGAAAACATCGCCAATATACGAAATTACCTATTTCCTTCAAGTCACTTTTATGTCGACGGTAGCATGCATACAATCAGCTACTGATGCATTCTTCGCTTCTGTGACTTTATTGGCAGCAGAACAATTTAAATTACTAGGTAAAACACATCTTGACGAAATGGTTTACGTTTAACTAAATAAATAAACATATTTCAGCTTGGGAGTTCAAAAATTTATTATATACTAACTTAATAAGGAATGGAATACCAAAAGAGACGGTCATAGAATTTCGGAAGCTATACAGCTCCTGCGAACACAATGAAGACAGGTAACCACACAACCGCATAAGTTAGCGACATCAACAATTTTAAAATCGCTTCTTTTCGTTAGGAACATTGATGAAACTAATTTCGAAAGCATTTCGGCAATCCTCGAATCGGAAAAATTCAATGAGGACATGTTGAACAGCGCCTTTCAGTTAATCGCATTTCATCAATCTCTGCTGACAGTTTGTTCGAACCTGGAGGAGTTTCTCGCCCCCTTAATGTTGATGTATTACGCGGTTTTGATGCTCATTTCATTATTTTTGAATTACGCTGTCCTTTCGGTACGTATTTGGGGCTGATGGTTTTGCTGTTTCCAATGAGTTTACTTTTCCGTTGGCAATTTTTCAAAATTTTAATTTAAATATTAAAAGCATTTTGAATTTGATAGAAAAAGATGAAGTCCCGGAGTTAATAATCAATCGTCTTCAAGTTATCGAATAAGCTAATTAAGTTTTGCATCTTTGTTATAGACTCAAGACATGTCCTTGAGATTATTATTCATTCCTCTCAGTCTCACAGGATATATTGAGATGTTTTTCCCCTGTTATATTGCAAACATCCTGACAATGCAGGTAGACGATTTCTATATACAGGCTGTCCCAACAGTGAATCCTCGGGCAATATCTCGATAACTAGGTTCTGATGATACAAAAATATTTTCAACGCATTTCTTTTTTTAACTTTAGAGGTCTTACTGGTGAGGTCTTCGAAATGGCACTCACTATATATGAAACCAGATTTGGAATGCCCATAAAATTCTACACTTTTTTGTATATCGTAGTCTACACCTAAACCTAGCCGTACTTGGGACAATTAAAATTTTGTGTAAAAATTGTCATTTGCAACCACTATTTAATTTATTAATTTTTTATTTATTTTTAACTCTAAGAAAATTATTTTTGGGGCAGATGTAGTTGATGTATAAGCTTATTATAAGCCGTTATTAAATGTACTTGAATCACTACAGGCTGGACACGGTAATAAATAAAATATTCGAAATTTAAAAAATCCTACAAGCTTCGTTTAATAAAGTGCTTTCATTTTGGTTAAGTATGTTCTAAACTTTCTTTCATCCATGGGTCAAATTTAATGAAAAAAATTTGTAGTACTGGACCGTGGGTCAGGTATTTTAAGTCTTTAAAAAATACATAATTTTTTATTTCTGATTCGGACATATTTTACTTATGCACAGGACACGACGATTACAATTACAAGATGTTGCTTAAACTATTGATTTTTTTCCAAAGTTTAAAACACTTCATTTTATCTTCAATCCATCGCTGAGAATTTTTAAAAATTTTGTTTGAAGGGGTATTATTTTATTTATTAGATGCAGCTGTGGAACGCATGAGTATTCATTCAACGCAAACCGTCAGTGGCGTAGCGTGGATAAGATCCTTTGCTATTTTCATTAGAGTGCCTAGATTTGTTGTTGATTTTGTGATGATAATCAGAAAAGTAATTTATTGATTTTCACAACATTAAAGGTTTCGTAAAGTGCAAAGAAGAACGTGGATAAAAAAAAAACAAAGGAAAAATCGAAAAAGCAAAAGAAAGCTGCAAAAAAGTCAACGAAATACAAAGTATTTGATAAAAAGGAACAAATGAAGAACGAAATAAACTATAAATAAGAAAAATGAAATAACGAAAAAAACATTGAGAATCACGAGGCTAAAAGAAACGCTAACGTAACCTTAAAAATTTAATAAATTTGATAATTTGATAAAAATAGAAGAAAAAATGAATTAAATACCAAGAACATTGTATAATTTTTTTTGTTTTTCTTGATTTTATTTGTGTTTGTTTCATTTAACATTCATTCACATATTTCACTGTATTTTTATTATTATGCTTCTCTCCTACGGATTAAAACTTCGACGGAAAATTAAAAAAAAAAAAAACAATGAAAAATTGGATAGAAGACCTTTGAAGATGAAAAATTGGCAACGAACAAAAGAAAAGCGCAGAAAGCAATGAAACAAGAGAAACTGATTCGAAAAAGAAAACAAAACAAAAGCTAAGCAAAACAAATCACAACGAAATAACGAAGAATAAATGAATGAAAAACAAAAGAAGATTGACGATATTTCTTCTTTTGATTCAGTGTTTCCCCTGCAAACAATCAAAAGCACACTGAAGTAAAAACCAAGAAATCAAGAGAACAAGAAAAAATTGCCGGAAGGCTTCTTTGAAGATCGAAAACTGACAAAAAAACGAAAGAATAGCGAAAAATTCGAAGAATTCATAAAATGAAAAGAATAGAATAGAACAAAAACGAAATAAAACAAACAGCTAAGTAGTGATGAATTAGATGAAATGAGAAACAGAAGAAGACTAATGGTATTCCTCCTTTTGATTTTCAGCATCTCACTGCAAATAAATAAAAGTACACTTAATAAAGAAACACAAGAAGTTAAAACAAAAGAACCAAGAAAATCGCCGATTCCCCTACGAAAGGCTTCACTGAAGATTGAAATCTGACAAAAAAAAAACAAAAGAAAAGCGAAAACTTCGAAGAATTCATGAAATAAAAAGAAACAAAAACGAAATCAAACAAACAGATAAGTAACGAAGAATTAGATGAAAAGAGAAACAGAAGAAGACTGATAGTATTGCTCCTTTTAATTTGTACATTTAATAATGGCTTATGTAGCAACTACATCTGTACCAAAAATCTTTTCTTAGAGTGAAAAATAAATAAAATATGAATAAATAAAATAGTGGCTGCAAATGATCGTTTTCAGACAAAATGTTAAATATCTCAACAATGGTTGGATTTAGGTGAAAACAATGGTATACAGAAAATGTGTAGAGTTTTATAGACAATCTAAATTTGGTACATATAGGATGTGCCATTTGAAATAGAAAAAGTTATATTCGGTATAGATGAAAATAATTTTGTGTTGCAGACTTCTAGCGTTAAAAAAAGAAATGCGTTGAAATTTTTTTTGTATCTTGAGTAGTTATCGAGATATTCTCCAAGAACGCACTGTTGGGACGTCCTGTATACTTTGCAACTGTTAATCTTTTGAATTTTCAGGCGGAACGACTTGAAACAGAAATGTACGAAATGCCCTGGTATATATGCCACAAAAAGTTTAAAGTTATCTTCAAATACCTGTACCTTAAAGTGAAAATGCCTGTCACTTTAACGGTGGGATATTTTGCTGCTTTGAATCTGAACTTGTTCTTATGGGTTTGTGTAGTATGAAATGGTTTTTGGCGTAAGCTTTCACGAGTTTTAATTTTCAGGCTGGGCGGACCATAAATTCTTACAGCATTATGATATATCAATTGAACCACTAAAATTACAAATCCACAAATTTCTGTACTTATTTAGAAAACACCCGTTGTGATGTTTAATATATAAATTCAGTTTTAAAATGTGTTGAAGTTACGTCTACTCTATTCTGTAATAGAAGAAATCTTACGCGGTCTGCTACGAATGTATGCAGTAAATAAAAATTTTTAATAAAATGTTTTTCTATACACAAAAAAAAAGCATTTCATGGCAGTGACACAAAATCTCTTCAGACAGAAATCTCGCGCGGCGTTATCGTGCCCCACAAAGTTACATCGTGTGAAATATCGCCGTGGAACGCGAACGGAGCTAATCTTGCGCCGTAATATTTATAAAATACAGGAATATAAAATAACGAAACTTCACAATGCAGGGGGCAAAGGCAAAAGGAAAATGAGACGCTGTTTGCAGAGCTTGGAATTTTTATATCGCCGTGAAATTTATGAGAAGTAATTCTGACGCTGATTTATTTACGGGAGACTCTTTTCAAACAAAATATATTGCAGGGAATATTCAGAACCACACCGACTCATATTCCAAAATATTAACATGAACTTCTGTGAGAACACGTATGCTTTCAAAATTGAAACGAGAAAGATGAGATAAAAATATTATAAAAGTAGTTTTTCCAACTTATTCATATAACTATTGTATTCGTAATACGTAAACAACATATAGTGTGTAATCGAATAAATAAATTTCACTTAATATAATGACTATCACATAAGAAAAGAGGCGAAGTTATGATATACATAGGGGGGCAGAGGTAAATAACAACTCCGGAAAAATCTACGTTTACTTTTTACAAAAAACGTTTGAGAAGCACTGGACATGATTTTAATGCTCAAGTTTATCAAAGCGTACTATTATGTGCAATAAATCATAGAGCAGTAAATTTATGTTTTTCGTACGAAAGAATACGGAGATTAGTAGTTAGTGATACGTAAGCAATGCAAAAATAATGATGAAACATTTATTTCTAATAATATATTAGTATTAATTAATTAAATTAATCATGAATCCTTCCTAATTATAAGTAAAAAAATTGATAATAATTAATTCAATAGAAGTTAGATTTTAAAAGTATTTCATTGGAAAAAACACTCATCATCCCTTAATTTATGATTTTATTACTTTATTACGTTCAGACTACACAAACAATATTCCGAAAGAAAATTTTCTTTCGTTCTTGGTCGATTTTCTTTTGTTTCTTTTTTCGTCACAGTTTATTTCTTTTTTCTTGTGAAATACTTTATTCGTTTCATTAAATTTCGTTATCTTGTTTTAAATTTATTTTGAATTTTAGTGGTGGTCCCTTAATTTTGCTCAGAAGTGTATTATGTTGTTCCTACTCCTGGGAAATATAAAATAGTTTTATATTTGAATACTTGATTGTAGGAATTAAATTTGCTTTCGATCAATCAATTCCAATGAGGAGAGTATTTTATCTTGGGCTTCTTTTTTCGTTTAGTGCACCTTCTAACAGGATTTTTTCATCAAAACTGATACTTCTATGTCTTTTCTACAAGTTTTGTTTTAACCTAGTACTTTTTTTGGTGCCTTTGTCATCACTCTAACGTACCCCCATATCATGTTAACTGTTTTCTTTCTATTTCAAAATTTGAACTTGTATGGTGTCCTCAAAATTATGTTCAATAAAAAAGGTGTACTTGGTCGGTGAAAGGACAAAACGATGGTTAAATTAGTTTAATTGTTCATTGAGCTGACAGTTTCGGTTGAGTCTCCAACCTTCTTCAAAGCCTCTAAACTTTAAATCTGGGTTGAAACATGACCTTCCCAAAGGGTATTAGTTAGGTAGTACTAGTTTAAATAAAATAAAACTGAAATAAATATATAAAGTAAAGTTTAGATTCAAATTTAAATATTTGCATTCCTGAAATTTGAATTTTTATTTCATATTATCAAATTGCTTCTTTTTTTCATATGCGTAGGGGCACATAAAAAGAGTGCAATATTACAACTAAACAATAGACTCTAAGGACCAGTTTTATAAAGGCAAGTTAACTTTAACTGTCCCATGGTAACAATTGTGAATACAATTGTTGTTACTAAAATAAATGAATGAATGAATGAAGAACTAGGTTCGTCTGTTAATCAGTAAAGAAATTATCAGCGATGAATTGCAGATATAGTAAACCGTTTCATATTCATATTTTTAACTTAAATCTAATAGATACTTTTCATTTTTTAAAGTTAATATTTTAAATAATCTGAAATTCTCACATGATTTAATGCTTTTTGGCAATTCATTGTAAATTTTGAGGCACTTCTCAAACATTAAGGTTATGTTAGGAAAGCACCATGTCGTCTGTTTCAGATAAAAAAAATGGTTATTTACCGTGTTATGCTTTTCGCGATCATTTCAAACCCAGAAATCATTGAAATAAGAGAACTTTGAATTCGTTGCAGTTCAAGCTGTCAAAATAATTTAATTATTTACGTAAGTGATACCAACCGCTGAGCGAAAAATTCCTGTAAGAAGTGCCGGAGGATCCGAACTGCGCTCGGTTCAATTCTTAACTCGGACGACCTTTAAAGGTCGCGTCACTGATTGGCTAACCTATAATAGTTCTTAGAACTGGCGGATGTTGTGAATGACTTATAGTATTTTGGCGCTGTGACGTCAGCACGGAATTCCCTTTTGTAGTAAAATCTTTAAACGGGTGAATTTGTTGGATTTTGTGGGATTAGGGGATTGAAATGTTGCACAAGCATTATGAGAAAATACAGAAATATTTTGGTAAGGGAAAAAAATTCTGGCAGGGCCTCAAAAATAGTTTTTAATTATTGATTTTATTTTAATAGTGTCCATCGACGCAATGCAAAATTAATTCGTTTAAAAATGAAAACAAAAGAGAATCGAAACAATAATAATAAATTGAACAAAAAAGTAAAAGAGAATCGCAACAAACGAAATGCGATTAATAAATTGAACAAAAAAGCAAAAAAGAATTGAAACAAACAAATCGCGAATAATAAATTGAACAAAAAAACGAAGAAAATGTTGACGATTTTTCGATGAAGCGTTAAAAATTCAGGTTGTCGTAGAATTATCGATCGTTTTTTGTTTTTCATTCTTTCTTTTTCTTCGCGTTTCTATGTTGTTTGTTCCAGTTCGTTTTGCATCGAATTATTTTTTTCGTATTTCACCGATGCTTCCACCACTTCCTTTGTTTTCTCGGCACACATTTAATTTTCATGTGCTGTGTCGAAGAATTATAGATCTTTTGTTTTTCCTTCTTCCTCTTCCCATCTCGTTGCTTTTTATTTCAGTTTTCTTATTGGTGAAATATTGCAACGCATTTCGTTTGCGTTATTCGCATTCTTAATCCTTTGGAATTTTTTAATACACAATACTCTCCGGAGAATCGTCAACCTTCTTTTGTTTTTCGTCAATTTTATTTTTCGTGTTGTTTGTTTTG
Source organism: Serrognathus titanus (assembly GCA_039766575.1). Taxonomy (NCBI): domain Eukaryota; kingdom Metazoa; phylum Arthropoda; class Insecta; order Coleoptera; family Lucanidae; genus Serrognathus; species Serrognathus titanus. Next base: position 8,957,623 of record CM077911.1, read on the forward strand.
GTTCTTTTTTTTTGATTTCTTGTTACAAATTTGATTTTTACAACAGTTTGCCGGAGAATAATTAATTCAATAGAGGTCACATTCTAAAAGCATTATTGGAAAGAAACACATCGACACTTATCATCCCTTAATTTATGATTTTATTACTTTATTACAATCAGACTATTCACGCAAAATTCCGAAATATAGTGCAGATTAAAATATGAAAACAAATGACTATCGAAATGAGTGAAATGCGAATAATAAAATAAAGAAAAAAGCAAAAAAATATCTACGATTTTTCGGTGAAGCGTTAAATAAATAATGTTAGACGAAAATATTCTCTTATTTTGGTTAATTGATTAGTTTCTTTTAATGACATCGAGTTTACTTTTATTTTTCATCAATTTCAAGTTTTTTCCAAACATTTCGCGGGAAAATCCTCCGTTTTTCGTTTTTTTCTTTTACCAAATTTGTCCTACCACATTGTCGTTTTGTTTTCTTTTGTTTCTACTTTAATCAAATTAATTTTTAGTGTTACATTAGCGCTGTTTACAATTTTCTTTTGTTCTTGAAATTAACAAGTTAACCCCGTAGAATATCGTCGATCTCCTTTTGTTTTCTTATCGTCACAGCTTATTTCTTTTCTTTTTTGTCTTTCTTTATGGTGTTCATCGACGCAATGCAAAACTAATTCGATTAAAAATAAAATCAAAAGAGAATCGAAACAAACGAAATGCGAATAATAAATTGAACAAAGAAAATTGAAACAAACGAATTGCGAATAATAAATTGAACAAAAAAAAAAACGAAACAAAGAATGTCGACGATATTTTGGTGAAGTGTTAAAAATTCAGGTTGCCGTAGAATTATCGATCGCCCTTTGTTTTTCCTTTTCCTTCTTATTCCAATTTCCTTGCTTTTTTTTCAGTTTTTTTTTGTTTTTTTATTGGCGTAGCATTGTACACATTTCGTTTGCGCATTCTACAGTCTTTAGGATGTTCGCATTATAGACTCGATCTTCTTTTGTTTCTCATTCTTTTTTTTCGCGTTTCTATGTTGTTTGTTCCAGTGCATTTTCCATCGAATTATTTTTTTTGTGTTTCACCAACGCTTCCACCACTTCTTTTGTTTTCTCATCATGCATTTGATTTTCGTACATTGTATCGCAGAATTATAGATCTTCTTTTGTTTTTTCTTCTTTCTTTTCGCATTTCAGTTTTCTCATTGGCGAAATATTGTAATGCATTTCGTTTGTTCGTTACTCGCAGTCTTTCTTAATCCTTAATAATAATAATAAATAATAAATTGAACAAAAAAAACAAAACAAAATAATGTCAAGCGTTAAAAATTCACGTAGAATTATCGATCGTCTTTTGTTTTTACTTTTCCTTTTTCTTCGAATTTCGTTGCTTTTCATTTCAGTTCTTTTTGTTCTCTTATCGACGGAGCATTGTAATGCATTTCATTTGCGCTTTTTACAATCTTTGGGATGTTTTGTTACAGAAATACCACCGGAGCATCGTCGATCTTCTTTTGTTTTTCATTCTTTTTTTTACCTTCGAGTTTCTATGGTGTTTGTTCCAGTATGTTTTTCATCGAATTATTTCTTTCATGTTTCGCCAACGCTTCCACCACTTCCTTTGTTTTCTCGTCACACATTTGATTTTCACATCGTTCTTCCTTTGTTTCTCTTTCTTCCTCTTCGCATTTCCTTGCTTTCTATTTCAGTTTTCGTTACTCGCAGTCTTTCTTAATCCTTTGGGAATTTTTTTTAAAACACAATCTTCCCCGGAGAATTGTCGACCTTCTTTTGTTTTTTGACCTTATTCTTCGCGTTGTTGTTTCGATTCTTTTTTGTTTTCTTATCACGTATTTGATTTTCACTCAGTTTGCTGGACAATAATTAATTCAATATAGGTCACAGTCTAAAAATGTTTTACACACAGACACTCATCATTCCTTAATTTATGATTTTATTACTTTATTACATTCAGACTACACAAACGAAATTCCTAATTCTTAATAACAACATTAATTTACTTGTTTTATCATTTAACAAATTAAACCACATAGGGCCAGTTTCATAATGTAATTTAAAGGAGGCTTTAAAATTAAATTAAAGTCACATATTTGTTTTTACATCAGAGAGTAACTTTAAATTTAAAGTCTCCTTTAAATTCCATTATGAAACTGGCCCATAGTATGTTATTTGTTTACAAAGTATGGAATATCATGATGTAATTTATTGTCGAATGATCAGAGATTATAATGCTTTGTTTTATTGATGTAAATTGTTACACTTTTATGAGTATCAGTTACAAACTGTATTAACACTACGTAAAAATTGGCTTATAATTAATTAATCCAGTAATCAACACAAGTGGATATTTAGAATTCTTTTCGGTTATCGAAGTTGTAAATTTTGTGCTTTTTCTTGCAGGGAATTGATAAGGAATTAAGTTTTATACATCATTTTCAGGGACAAAGGTAAGGAAACATAATTCTTAATAACGTCAAGAAAGAAAGCAAGTACGTAAGGCCATTGTAAGTGTAAGGGTGGATGCACGCAACTGGAGTGGTAAAGCGTGTTAGGTAAACATTTAAACTATGTTTATGGATATTGCTTTGGGAAATTCTTACGAAAATGTCGGGTTTACGTGCTCTTGTAGATATTATCTAGGCGCTTTCAAAGCCGGTCTCTCCATTTTAATACTGGCCACAATAAAATATGCGCGTACAAGCCCTTTCAAAAAAAAAAAACAAATTTCTTAAACAAAAATTTGTTTGTGTTTTTTACTAATTTTCTATTACTGTACCTGTATTTTGCTAGTTTATTTTCAGCCCTCATAGAATTGTTTTTTATTTACGCATATTTTGATACTGTTCTGTTCTGTTTTGATATATATAGTGACTTCGTAATAGTTAGAAGAACTTCCATCTAGTTAAAACTTCGTTTGGTAGTTCTAGTTCAACAACTGCAGTTAACGATTATGAAAAATCTTGCTAGTATTCACCGTGATAACTCTCCGCTTACATTTTTAATTACGAAACTTGGAAAGTTTATATTATTGCATTAACTGAGCTTTTACTCTGCGCTTCTCCGTTCTTTAATCTTTTATATTACACGACCAGTGCGATAAATTTATTTTCCAACGTTTTCACGAAATTAATTCGTCAAATGGTTTTTTGCGATGATGTTGTAAGCATGCATGTTGTACGTAGTACTCGTTACGAGGAGCTATCAAGTATCAATTTATTTCGCGCTTTGCGTGTGCACACGCCGAGTAAATAAATTTTGCAGCGAGTGGGATTTCAAAAGCGGACAAGTTACAAGTTTGTTCTTGCTTTTGAGGTAAACAATTTGGAAAATGGACCAATTGTTGTTGACGGTATTTAATCAACGTGGCAATCTCATTTTCAGTTATATAACCCGGCTTTAATACTGTTCTGTTTAAGTACAGTCACGGAGGAATTGGGATTCAATTTCACGCTCGGAACGTTTTTAATAACCCTGAAACTTGGAACACAAAAATTTTCGATTGGGTTTCAAATGAAATAAATATTATTGCCCCGAATACCTCTATAGAAAAATAAGGTAACTTTGGCACTTTTTGTTTGTTAATAAACAGTGACTTCTTTTCGTGTTCTAAATATTCGAATAATGAACTCGTTTATCTGCAGATACCTTAATTACGCTTACAAATGAGAAGGAATTAGAGTACAATTCACTTGGCAAACTATTTCCTTTATTTATGGTTAATTAAAGCAGTAAATAGTTTACTTAATGACCGGCAACATTTATTTTACTTAAAGCACAGTATGAAACGTGTATGTATACATATAGGGTGAGTGACAATTGTTTTGACAAAAAAAAAAACACGTAAGAGAATGAGATGTCACAAATATCGGGGAAAATGCTTAAAAATTCCTCTAAATAATTTAAAATTAATTAAAAAATCACCCCAAAATCAAGTTGCGGCACTCATACGAACTACGATGACACATTTTATAAATGCAGTAGTATACTAGGGCTATAAAGTTTTTTATTGACTACAATGCGACCTTGAGAAACATTCCAATTCGTTTTATTACACGCTCAACAACTGGGGACGGAAGTCTGAGTTATTTCTTTTACGCCATGTAATTTTTAGTAATTTTTAAAATAATTGGAATTGCGTGTGAAATAAGGATAACAAATTCGTAAGTAATACTAGACCGGAATGTACCAGAAACTTTAGCCACAAAAATGTCGCAAGGATCGCATCAGCTGTCGCATCGAAGTACAATTTTTGATCAAATCGCGTAGGTGAATGTAAGTCATAGATTATGAGAAAATGTAAATTGCTATGGTTTTTTTGGAAAATATGAAATGATTTATTAGATCTGAGCTTCATCACTGAAAAGTTTTTTTAGTTTATTAGGCTATACAAACTAATAATGTACAGCTGTTTTAAACGTCAGTGGTGACATGTGCAGTTTTTAATCTAATCGCGTATGTGAATGAATGAACAGATTACGGGATCATACTTAAAAAATTCTATGAAATAGTTTATAATTAATTAAGAATTTAATTCAAAGTATAACAGATTAATCAAACTGAAAAGAATTCTTATGGTGGAATTAGGAATCGGTGCGCCAAAAACAGAAGATAGAGAGTTGCAAACGCGTCTTGAATTTTTCATAGATTTGTGTTAATAATAATTCGTCACACACAAAACGAAATTATAATAATGAACAGATTACGAAGGTATTTACTGATTTTAAATTTTGATTGTCAAGAAACGTTTATGTATGGAATAATCTGCTTCGAGTGATTTGCATGCATTTGTTAAATAAATATTTTGTAGTTCGTTTATCACGGCGCCAGTCGTTGACCTAAAAACGGAGTTGATGTGAAATTCTACTTAAAGGTCAAGTTTAGGATCGCCGCCGTCGTGCCCACCATAAAACTTTTATTAGGGCATTTATTTCGTTCATCTGCTTCTCTATTTTTTAACCACACATGATCGTTAATCGTTAATCGGCTAATTTTTGATAAATTATTTCTTGGAAACTAAAGTAGAAACAATTTCTTTTTAACAGTTTTCATAGACTCTCGGACATCGCTTCTTATCGTGGCTTTTCTTTTTCGGGGAACAATTGTCAGGCCCCCATATATTTTTAAAGAGATTTATTGTTTATACTAAAATTTATTTGCTGTCATTAATTTTTAATTCACATTTGGTAAAACAAAACTCAATTTTTTTTTGCAAAACGTCAAGTTAGTACTTTCATATACATACAAAACAAAATACTGACGAAAGAAGAGCCTTTCAGAACATGTTAAAAACTCAATTTATAATCAATTAAAACTTTTACCCGATATGCAAGTTACGCCTATGCATAAGACGAGAACCAAAAATTTATATTTTTAAAACCGTACAATAAAGTAGTTATGCAGAGAATCAAGTCGTTCAGTCGTGAAACATGACCTTGACCTAATAACACACAATTCTACAGCTAATGATGAATGCGTCGTACAAGTATATTAATTACTATGAGATTAATTAAAATCAATTACGTTTTCAAAGGTGTACTAAAGTGAAAATCGAAGCGAACAATAATTTACGACAGGTAATTTCGTTGCTTTAAAAAATAACACACACAGAACGCACATATCGAATTTTGTACAAATTTGTGTTATCAATTTGTACAATCGTCGGCACTAAAAACAAAACGTTGTACCAAGACCACCGCCGTAAGTTCTTTTTCGAAAGAGTTTGTAGCTTTTCGCTTCGTTTTTAGTGCCGGCGACTGCACGTGTGTTTTCATTGTAATGTTTTAAATTCTGGTTGTCATCATCCTTTCTTTGTTATTAGCAAAGTCTACTATTATTCAAACATCATCGATAAATCGAATAAACGACATAAAGAAAATCGACGGATAAAAATGCAATGGAAGGGTAACACGTAGTACTAGATCATGAAAAGATGCCAAAATGTTATGACTATTGTGCGGAAATAATATACCTTTCAAGGTTAATGAGTCGGTCAGCGGCGTCGAATGGTTATTATTAACATGCGAGTAAAAAGCAATTAATTTGTAAGTATGCGTTTCTCCCATCTCGCACGACTCTGACCGATGACCTTGAAAGATACAGCCTGTTTCATTGAAGATGCACCAAACTCGGAATGACGGTGAAAAGAAATAAAAGTTTTCTATATTTTTTTTAATCGAATAAATTTTGAGAAAAACAAAGGAAGAGGAAAATCGTATATTTTTAAAACGTACAATAGATGAGGATGAAGAGAATTCTTAACCTGCCTTAAACCTCGTTTAAAGAATTTGTTTATTGCTTTATTGCCCCATAAAATGTCGCGCCTCAGATGATATAATGAAATACATTTAGTCCGTTCTTTTTAACATTGTAGTAAGGAGCGAAGCATAATTTCCGTTAATTTGGTATAGTTTATACTTTTCATTTTTAAGTTTATTAGTGTATGTAAGTATGTTTGCGATGAGCGATTTCACGTTTCGAGAATACGCAGATTGGCAGCACGTCTGTACGCGGAACGGTTTTCTAATCGTAACTCAGCGATTACGCGACGCAGGCTCCCTTTTACCTGAACAAGGAGAGATGGGGTGCGGTGCGACCACCTCACATTGCAAACGTAAAAGAAGAGCTTCTGAATATGATTGAGAATGACCACAACATAAGCACACAGGACTTGCAAATGCAACGGTGTGGTATGCATATGGAGGGAGCAACAGCATTATCCGTACCACTACCAACGTGTTGATGCTTTGGAGTCGCGAGATTATGATGCTAGACTGCAATTTTGTAACTGGCTGCAAGAAGCCCACATTAATGATAACAATTTCATGCGTCGAATTCTTTTCACGAATGAGGCACTTTTTACACGCAATGGGGTAGTGAATTTTCATAATTACCACTACTGGGCCACTGAAAACCCGCATGTAACCAGGAGACACAATTTTCAACGCCGTTTTACAATTAATGTGTGAACAGGAGTAATTGGTAACCATTTAATAGGACCATTAATTTTACCTGATCGTATGAATGGCGTTGCATACCTTGCATTTTTGCAAAACGATTTGCAAACATTGCTGGAAGATGTACCGCTAGTCACTAGAAGGGGTACGTGGTTCATACACGATGGGGCGCCACCACATTTTAGTGCTGTCGTTCGAAGATACCTAGACGAGCTTTTCCCTCACCGGTGGATTGGCCATGGTGGTCCTGTAGCGAGGCCACCGCGCTCTCCTGATGAATAATCTTGATTTTCATGTATGGGGCTACATGAAGGAATTCGTTTATAATCAGTCCGTGGACACTGCACACTAAGTTCGAGGCTGAATTATTGAAGCTGTTGAGCATATCAGGGAACGCAATGTGTAGAATCGTGTGGTCTGCGTTGGAACGGCGAGTGGCTTTGTGTATTCAACTTAGAAGGAGGCATATTTGAACACATGTTATAAGGTAATTGCCATTTTCGTAATTTGCCCGCTTTCGAATTTGTTTCCACCTCATGTGACCAAGTTCAATCTAATAGTTAGGCAAATAATTTGACAAACCGGCGGAAACACTAGTTCTAGTTACTAATTGTCCCAATTTATTAACTGTTCCGATTTTAGTCGTTGTGTACATCATGTGATCTACACGTTGGATACAGGAATAAATAAAAACGCGTTACAAGCGTTAATTATCGTACATTATTAAGACTCGGCAAATTTGATGTAATTACGATTTGCATAAATGTTAGTGCGAGGAAAACGCACTCTAATAAATGCACATTCTTTCAAAGTTTTCACCTTTAACACGTCTTGTGGTCAAGGGCAGAATTAAAAGCCTTTCATTTGTGATAGATTTATTGCCTTCTTACAGCCGTGTGCCATTCATAAATAAATTTAAATCGCTCGTTTTGTTTCACGGACATAGAGATTTAAATCGCTACCGCATTTCTAAAAACATCGACTCCAATTAATGCAAATTTCAAGTTGCTCCGATTGCAAAATTGTATTAAAATATTTTATTCCGAATAATATCAGAAACGTTTCCCCGAAGTTTAGTGCATCATCACTGAAACACTCTATATATTATTTCTGTACAATAGTTATGACGGACACGTTGCTTGTAAGAATAAACTTTATTTACAATTCAATGTAAATTAAAATGAAAGAAATATACTAGGAATTTTTAACACGGATGTTTGAATTGTTTTCGTGATTTATTTGTTTACCTGTCAAAGTGAGTGTTCAAAGTGGGATCGTTGTTACACTTTCTTATTTCACGCAATTTGTACGGAATAATTTGCACGCGTTGGTTAAGTAAATATTTTGGAGTCCGTATTTTAGCTGATCACGTCGGTTCTGTTTAAAGGTCAAGTTCATGCCCGACGCCGCGCCGTAACAAATATGAAACTATAAAACACTTTTATGACTGTATTATATCGTCCATTTGCTGCTCTTTCTTAACCAGGGACGTATCGTAGGTAATTTTATCATTGGATTATTTCTGTTATTTAATTTAATGTTAATTGATCGATACTTTATTATTTGAAAGCTTAAATAAAAAGCTCTGGAAACCAACATTTCTCGTGATTAATTTACGTGCTGGCTTCTCGTATTAATTAAAATAAATTAAAATTTAACATCTATAACACGTTTGATTTAGCAGCAATGCAGAAATAATCAGAATCTAATACTGGCGTGCTAATTGCCTTAATTATAAATTATAATTGCGGACTCTGCAAAATAATAATTACGTTTTGGTTGGTCTAATTGCTTTTACTGTGTTCAAATTCTTTGGTTGTATTTCGAAAAGCTTAATGAAGTGCCCTACTGCGACGAAATAGGACTTGAATTTAGGATTCTCTTGGCATTAATTATAATTAATTAATGGTTTGGTTTCTTAAAAGAAATTGGTTTTTAATGTAATGAAGCGCTTAACCCTTTTGGTGAGAAATTATTTAGTCATAAGGACGTTCAGGTCCAGTCATGAGTATAAAAGTAATAATCTAATTACAATAAGTAGCTTTTACTAATCGTTTTATTTGCATTTGTATCATCGTTTTTTTTTTTTTTAATAATAATATGTATTTTCATGAACTTTGTAACTCATCGAATAATTTCGTTTATGGGGGCCCGTAATGGACGTTTTCGATCAAAATCAGGATACTGATTACTTAGATTCCTAGCCAGAGTAATACAATGAATGACATCCATCACGAGCCGATCGGATATCAATCTGAATTCACCGCTGCTGGCGTAATATATTCCCATTATGTCCCGGCGATGTTAATGCCAGAAATACTTGGGTCGTAAATTTTGATTAACTGGATTGTATTTGTTGTAATTTATTTAAACGAGAACATTGAATGCGCCGCCCGCGTGGGAATTTACCGCTGCTTGAGGTCTACGCAATCATTTTTCATGCTGTGCATTGTGGCGTCTCGAAGGGCATTGTTTTGTTGTCGTTATTGATGAGAATCCGAAATCGATCTGTGACTATAATTTCGAGCACACGTTTCACTGTTTCTGCTGCCCCCTTTTTTTTTAACTTAAAAACACAATATTTCATTCCAACCCAAAGTTATTTTTGCTGTTACCTCATTAATATCTTACAAATTCCCAAATGAAATAAATAAAGATGCAAATTGATGAGTTCTATGACAAAATCTATTGTTATTATATTTAAAATTAAAGATGACAGCTCACTTTGAAATTTGAGACGAGGATCAATGATTCCAATTTAATTCCGGATTATAATCAGATTCTCAGCCCAAACATTTCTATATAGCCACCCCATTGTGAGCGCGAATAAATTTCTTTATCTGCAGATAAATAATTTCATTTGAGTTGCGAACGCCCGCCGTGCTGCGAGAGCCGGTGATGTTTATCAAACTCTTTTTTTAAAATTAATGTTAGTTTTTCTTCCTAATTAAAAAAAAACGGTGGGCATTTTCTGTTTGGTGAAATTTAATTTTTTTTTGGATTTGTGTGAACGAACGTGAAGCTGTGAAACTGTCCTTTGGGTGCAATTGATGGTGACTAATGCTGTCCTGACTCAATCCTCAAAGGATCAGTAAAGTAAATCTTGAATGATTTCGGTTTCAATGGAGGTGATTCGTAATTATTAATTAGAGTTGTATTTTTAGATGCGATTCAATAATTTGCAATTGGTAAGAACGAAACTTACAATATAATTAAATTTCTAAGCCAGAAAGAATACATTCTTTCCTCAAGTTGTTAAAGACGTAATTTATTTTACCCGTGTATTGTTATCGCAAATTAATAAAATTGATTGTACAATGAAACGCAAAAACATCTTCGGTAGGTCCAATTTGTTCATAATAGTGTCCAGTATCTTGACCTATAAATCTTAGCATTATCTTAACATTACAAAAGAAACGGTGAAATCGGAGGTAAGATATGGAAGCAGTTCGCGTGTTATTCGAACACTCATTAGGGCGAGTTAGGTTCATTTGTGCTCTGACTTGTAATTTATTCGTCTGCTTGTAGCTCGGTGAATGCAAAATTAAGTCATTTATTATAATTTTGACGCCTTTGTTCTGGGGAAGGTGAGGTGTTATCGAATTATCTTAGAGAGAATTTCGAGTCATTATTTCACACGCGAAACCCTATTACGGCTCTTGAAATATCGAAGTATTCGATGCGAACGCCCAAGTCTATTGAAACGATTCCTTTTGTTGTGCGCCTATAAGACTAATCAAAAGGCCGATACAAGATTCTGTTATTATAAAATAGAAATTCGGGTAGATATAATTCCAAGACGTCGTTTTATAAAGTTTGGTTTGTCATCAGTTTTTCTCGATATCCAGCGACAGACAGAGTGTATGCAATCGATTAAGTTTCACTTATTAATATTGTAAACTCAAAAATAAAAAAATTGACCTACTACATGCGTCTATGGTTTTTATGAACATATCGTAAAGTAACAAAGCTCTAGCAAAATTCACGGTGACTTGGAGGACAATGTCGTCCGTCTTATAATTTTGTCGTTTGCCATTTTGTTGGACGTGCGTTTGTTTTAGTTTTTATTCACTTAACGCAACCCCTATTACAGGGTTTTCTAGTTTCAACGAAAATAAAAAAATGTAATGTTCAAGTTAGCGTCAAATGTGGCTCGAGATTGCCATCAACACTTCTTTAAACTATTGGAATCGTAAATGTTTGAACTTATAATCTAGGACCTAGCAATGTTGAAACCTAGAAACTTTCCTTGAAATAGGTTAAATAAACATTGTAAAACGACACTTGTCTTGGAGTCGTAGAAGGGAGTAGGTTCACGTCAAAGAATATGCAAAGAAACTATTTTTTTACTGTCACAATTCCCAGGGTTGCTTGCCACTTCGTTACACTCTCCCCTTCGTGTTCTGAACGCGTCCCGAGGAGGAACCACGTAAATGGGGTCTGTTCTTCTTCGGAGGTCTACCTCGCTTTCTGATAACTTTTACTGGTTGGGCACTATCAGGTCCTGTGAATGGTGTTAAAGAAGACACGTGGTAAATTCCCAGGGGTTCCTGCGGTGCTTCAGGCTTCGTAACTTCATAACTGGTTGCAGATATGATACGTTTGATCTGATATGGACCATCTCGTTTGGGGGCAAACTTAGAGGTGGTATTTTTAGCAGAGCTGCTCTGTGTGTGTGTTGAAACCAGCACTCTATCTCCTACTTTATAAGTTACTTCTTTTCGACATTGGTCCGAGTATGTCTTCTAACGGTCTTGATTCAACTCATGCCGATCTCGGGCTTTATACCAGGTAGAGGCCATATTTTGCAGGTATGGGGTGATCTAGGGAAGAAAGTTGTCGCTTTGTATTACAGAATGAAGATCATTCGTGACGTCATCCGGTGTCCTTAACTCTCTATCAAAAGTCAGGTACGCAGCGGAATATTCGGTGCTCTCGGAGTACGCAGAATTCATGGCGAATCTAATCATCCCTAGCCTTTCCGGCCAGATAGAATGTTCATTTCCTACCAGCATAGCTAGTCTGGGTTTTAGGTCTCTGTTCTTTCGCTCTACCATATTGGCGGCAGGGTGGTATACCGGGATGAGAGACTGCTTCATTTTCAAACAATGACAGACTAGTTACATAATGTTGGAAACAAATTGGGGTCTATTGTCGCTAATTATCTTTCTTGGAAAACCGAATCTCAGGAAAACTTCTTCAATAAGTACTTTAGAGCATTCTTCAGCTGTGGCTTGTTTTAATGCGAAAAGCTCTACCCATCTACTTGAGGTATCCTCTACTATCAAGATCTATTTCTCTTCTTCAGGTCCTAGTGGAAGGGGTCCAAATAAATCTATAGCGACTATCTCGAATCGCTGGGAATAGATTGGGGTTTGTAAAAGACCAGCAGGTTTCTGATTGGTTGCTTTATATCTTTGACAATCTGGGCAGTTTTTCACGTAGTTGGTGACGTATCTTCGCATTCCCGTGAAGTAATACCTCTTGGCAATACGATGTAAGGTCCTCTCCGCTCCGTAGTGAGCAGCAGTTTCGGTGTCGTGATATTCTTGCATTACGCGTTCCCTCTCGTGAGTAGGTACGACCAATTGAAATTCATCATCATCTTCGTTTGCATATCGGTACAAAACACCACTAGACATCAGGTATCCTCGATCGGTCCATTGAAACGGTGTCATTTTTTCTATCCTCGAAACTTTCAATGATCTTGGCAACGTCGGGGTCCTTTAGCTGTTCCGTTCGAATTTCTGTAGCAGTTCGTCTTGGTAACTTTTTTTCAACTGTGTAAATCTCACAATCACTGGCGGATCTTTTTCGCAAGGTGGTCTTGACAACATGTCGGCAACTACTATGCAATCGGAGGATGATCACCGTAAAATAGCGTTAACGATTTTCTATCATATCCACATACGTTCGATTAGTTTAGATTGGAGAAAGAGAAAGATTTGATAATATAAAAAATTTAAGATCTCATCGTTATTAGGATGGAAACCAGAGTTAGCTATGGTATTTTACAACACCAGTAAACCTATCTCGCCTTGAACCTTCTCACTATTATTAATCTTCTGACTATTTTGCTACAAACAAAATTGGAATTCGTCACTAAAGTTAATATGATTCCATGATTAAAGATAGACATTGATGTGGCTTATAGGAGTAAAGACCAAACGATGCTACACTTGGGCAAACTGTTCTTTCATTTCTTGCTTAATCATCCTTAAAGTAGATGAAGTATGAAATATATTCCTTGGAGTCAGTCGTGCGTTAGCTCGACTTCCAGACAATGGTGTCGGACGCCTTTCTCAGACCAGGAAGTACCTGTATTGTCGGTTCAAGTGACTCCCAATTTTACGAAAGGCGCAACTAGCATTGTGCAATTGTGTACGGCGATAAATCCTCCTTCTTTCAAAGTCGAACAAGTGGATGAATCACCATCTTCTGGTAATTCTATGCATCATTAAAACGCAACATTCTACAAACAAATGTAAACTATTTTAAGGTAGAGGTGGAAATGTATCTCAAATTTTTTTAAATATTTAACAATTTTGTTCTTTTAAATTTGGCGTCGAAGTTGGCCGTGACAAGGTGCTTACTGTGAACCTACCACAATTTTGATTATTTGTTGTAAAGCATATTTTCTTATTATCTTTTTTCGTATGTTACAATAGATCTCATTCTTAGTATCTTTTTTCGTTTATTTCAATAAATCGCATTCTCGTGCCGTCTTATCGTAATGTTGAGTTCTAAACTTCAAGAGCCAAGTTAGGAATGGCAAGTTCAAATGTCAAATTAACAAGTGTCTTAATGATGATGGTTCACAATTAAATATTCATGGTCATTTCCGACATCAGATTTAGAAAAGAACACTCTTTACAACACTGCATAAAATCTCACTTTATCTTTCCTCTCTATGTAGTGCAATGGATATTCGAATGGAAATTACTGAAATTATTTAATCTTATTTTCAAATTCATGCGAAATGATGATGTAATAAACGTCCGTTTTATTTCAGTTTAAAAAAAAAAACTTCCTAAAATTCATGGACCCTTAGATTTGAATATTTCATTAGGTTGCTTCGTGCACACTCACAGTTAGTTTTTATGAGTTTACATGTATTTGCGTGCAAAATAATTTTAAGCTTAATGAAAATCTGCGTGTGAGGGACGCATTGAAATTATTGCGAGCTTTCTGCGTTAAAGTGTGCGGCTTTAGAAATATTAAAATCAATTTGGTTTATCGTTAATGCAAACATGCGAACAACAAACTTCTAACTCATACTTAACCATTTTCAATTCAATAATGGTATAATGTATGTCAATTTAAATGTTTACATATTGCTACGTTATTCGTCTTTGATAAATTTTGTTTAAACTCAATAACGTACATATTTGTCTATAAACGTGAAATTTCTTTAAGTTACTCTTTTATTTTAAATAAAATTAATATAAATCTATGAACGCTTTTGGGTCCTTTGCACGTTTGTAGATAATTACTTATGTTACAAATAACGCTATTCAAATTAATATTGTTTATTAACAATTTCTGTTTATGCAACAAAAGTGACTGTTTGTTTGTTTGTTTAAACGAGTTTAATATAAATTAAATTCCTGTAATGGCCATTTGTTTACACGCAAATCACAAAGCAGTTAAAAGCAATTGGAGGCATAATTATTGTTGTTAATTAAAAGCAAGTTATACTACCTCATCAGCTCTTACTTTAGGCCTACCTGATACCTGTTTTCTCGCCACACTGCCAGTTTCTCTGAATAGTTGATTAACAAATTTGTGACACAGAAGTACAGTTTCTGGAAAATTTTCCTGAAACTCTGCAATACAATCAAGAATATAACAGATCTATTCGCCATTGATTTTTTGGGCGTTTCGAAAGTAGGTTCAACCAAAAAAGATTTTTCTTCCAATGTGAAATCCATTGTAAAATCAAATCAATAAAACATTTTTTTTTAAGTTATGTTTGTTTACTTGTCCGTGTAGGGTACGAATCAAGTAAGGAACATATGTGAACATGCGTAAAAATGAGAGCAACACATTAGATGGGAAAACTTTTTGTACACATTTATAAGCTATGTTAAAAAAAAACTTGAAACGCGTCATACAATGATGAAATGGAAAAATAATTTTTTGTTACAACGCGAATTTAAATCTAATGTAAAAAATAACTTTCTAATTCTTCGTCTCTCGCATTCGTGCTTGGTCTTAAATGAATCCCTATGTAATTCTGATTCTAGCTATCAAACAAATGAAACCGTACATGTTATTAAATCGGCCAAAATGGACTTGGTCCTAGTCCGAGAAATTTGGCTTCGGAGATGCCTTCAAAGAACTCAAAACCTCCATGATGGTGCATATCGAAACTGCTTTGAGGCTGGTGCGTGTGTGTCAGTCTAATGATGACGATTGCATCTTTCAATCATGTTTGATTTTCTTAACAAAAAATTGTGTTTCAGTAATAGCAATATTTGTGTTGAAATAGCTTGGGATCATAATGTTCCTTTAATGTGCAAAATTTAATTGATGTATGACAAATCACGAACTAAATTACTATTAATACATTAAAATAATAAATATAAAATATATTTCTGTAATAAAATTCAAACTTCAAAACTAAAATAACATAGTAATATGTTGTATGAAAAGTTAAAAACAGATCTGTATTATTATGCATAAAGTAAATACAGGGAAGAAGAACAAGAGAAAATAACCCTAAACTTCGATTTTCACTCCTACGAGTACTGCTTACTTACGAAACTAAAAAATAAAACTTCTCGTAAGTTTTCAAGGTTCTGAAAGAATTCGAAATTTGAAATTCCTTACCTCATTATTACCCCGGTGAAGGTGAAAGCATCGCGCGCAATGCCTTCCATTAAAACGAGGATGTAAAAGAGCGCTGTGTTTGCTTTGGGCGTTCTCGTTTCAAATAATTGTGTTTCGAAGTTTCCTCGACGTTTCTGGCGCGATAATTTCGTGTTCGTTTTCAATTTTTCACGCTTTATTATTTGAAAACAGTTTCGGCAAAGAAATGTTTTAAACTGGTCTCAATTACGGCACTAAACGAATTTGTAAATTTAGATTCGACTCGTTCCTTAATTTTTATTCCTTCCAACTTGGACTTTTTTATTTTGTTGAAGTTCTGCCTCTGAGTTTTGTTTTTTTTTTATGTGCAATAGCCGGGAAATTAGCAACATTGAAACCTACAGAATTTTTTAATGGAAATTCGAGTTCCTCCATGTTACAATATCGATCTCAGTCATTGACGTGAGAGTCTAGCGGACGAACCCGGTTGCGTGTCTAAGGGGCAGGTGGCGAAACTTTAGTTGAAATAATATTCGTTCACGATCTTTTTAGATACAGAGTAGGCCATGTTAGGGTGACAGTTTTGTTGGTACCACAAAAAATATACTTGACAGAAATTTGATTGACGTTCGTTTTTAATTTTGTGGTTACGTTTTTGAAAACTGCCACTGCCAATGTTGCCAGTTCAATTGTGCTGTACAAAGTATTCCATGAAAACGAGAAATATCGTCTCGGACAAACGTTTAATGATTAATTAATTTTTTCATTGAGAAAGTTTGGGGTGAGGTGTGTTGTTTGGGTGCTTTTAGTTAACAATTGTGCCACAAAGCGAAGAAATGTTTCTTTATTAACAAATGTGACTCCAGATTTGATAATAAACAATAATGACACAATGTTTGTTTGTGTTTTCATAGAATTTTGTGCACAGTGGTGTGGCTAAATGGATCTTGCTACTTGTGCAGCGGGTGGAGAGGTGTATCGGTTTGTGCAACCCGTGAGGATGGCTTGTTCAGCCAGAAGCTTTTTTTTTCGGACTTATTCAGATCGAGGAACTGTCGTTCTCAGGCCCTGTATGGTCTTATTATAAAGCTCGCGTCCATTTTCGCCTCGCTGTCGCAGAAGGGGTGAATACTCGAGGCCAGGATGAATTTCTGAAGGGGATGCGAGTTTGGTGCCTGGCAATGGTGTAGAGATGCGCTGCAGGTGGCACAAAAGCATTATATGAAAGGATATTTAAATAACAGGATCTTCTTGCTGTTGCCGGTGTCTTAGAACCTTTTCCATGGTCATATTTATGTAAAATATCTTATCATTTTTCCCGAGAAGACCATAAGCTAGATCTCATTTAAAATTCTGTCTACTTTCACTACCTCCTTCAATACGCACACTATTAGATTCTTTTGCTAACACTAGAATTCTGCAAATCTGCTTATATTTGTGCATATTCATGGCTATTAGTTTTGATTGCTAAAAGGATCGTCGTAGTCTATTTACAAGTTTTACGGATATACATGCGTTTTCTACACTATAAAATTTTGATGCCAAATTAAATGTTCCCTATTCCCCTTCAATTGATTCCAAAGAAGAATCTGATTCATCATCAATTTCTGATTCTGAATCAGATTCTCTTGTAATAATGAAAGGAGGAATATTTTCAAACGAAAAATTTTCCATATGTTTCGTCCAGTCTTCCGAAATTAATTTTTCACAATGAATACAAAAGTTTTGCCACATGTCGGGGCTACATTTTGAAAAAACCTCACGCCATAAATTTGCAACCCTATCTTTCGATACTAGTTGCGAATTTATATCGTTATTGCAAAAGCCTTTGCACTGCCTCCTTACAATCTCAATAGGATTGTATTGACAATGGTATGGAGGCAATCTAAGAACTTCATAACCGTGCTCCTGCAAAACTACGTCAGTCGCGTATCGTTTTGTTGTTCCGTCTATTCTAAAAGGCTTAATTAATTCCCATAATAGTTTTTTTGTAATTTTGCCCTCAATTTCGACATTGTGTTTAACCAACCACTCCTGCATTTGACTTTTTTTACAGGAAAATGTGAGTGGTTTGTCCAACTGCACCGAGTGATACGGTGCATTGTCCATCACCACTACACATTTTCGTTGCAACTTGCCCAGTCCAGGAATAAGCTGAATAACCACACAATTTTGAAAAATTTCTGCATTCATGTTTTTAGGGTAGTCTCTGTCATTGTTCGTCGAGTCAAGTAACAAGTCACACCCTTCCAAAAAGCCAAGTTTTGTTCCCGCATGCAAAATTGTAAAACGTTTCCCATCACTTTTAATTTTGGCTGGTTAATTTTCAAATCTGTTTCGTATATCGAATGACGAACCGCAGACCCATTTTGGTAGATCCACGTTTCATCGAGGTACACGAATATTTTGTTTTCACTAGAATTTTGAAACTGTAAGAATTTGCTCAAAAATGAAATTTGGGATGCAACGACGTGTTTTTGTTCACATAAAATTGTACGTCCCTAAACATTTTGTGTTTGTACCCATAGATTTCATAATTTTGAATAAAGTTGTTCTTCCCCTTTTAAATTTCAAAGTATCGCGAGCGTCTGCAATTAATTTGTCCAAAGTGAAATATTCATAGTCGTTACAAATCTTTCCGAAACATGTAATTTGTAAACATATCCGTCTTTTTACGTATGCCAGATGAAGATGTTTTCAAATTGTCAGGTCCTGCTTTCAAAATTTTAGTTATTATTCTTTGCGAAATCTAAAACATACATATACCTACATTAGAAAATGGGGCTCATTTAATTTTTGTAAGCCTTACTCCATGTATATCTATCAACCTGCTTATAATTTCATTTTGTGTGAAATCTGGACGATCCTTTTTATAATAATTGTAGGCTTTTTTATGGCTTGTTTGGTTTGCCCGCTTATAATTTTCGACATTTTGACAGGATTAAAAGATGTAACTAAATAATTAGTTATTTGTTTTAAGTTACTTTGATCATGGCATTGTAGTTCAAGTTTATTTAAGTATTGGTAACATAATCAATACAGCTGATATGACAATGTCATAATTTTTTTCACGTCAGATTTTGACTACCTTCAAAATACATGAAAGTAACATAACGAGAAAAAAAACATGGTCTACTAGAATGCAAAAAGATCGTGATTGGAATGTATGTGTGTGTAATGTCAAAATAACTTTTAGACTTCCTATATTGATTAAAAATGTCTCTAGTCGAAACATATCACAAAATAAAATGGGTTTGTTCCAACGGTAATTTCTGAATCAAATGTAAACATTTTCTATTTATTGAAAGTGTCTCCATTTTAGTAACAACTTGTCGATATAAATTCTACGATTGTGTTAATAAGTAGGTACCATTTTTTTTTGTCTGTATATTACAAGTTAATAAGCCCTGCAAATAATTTCTTTCCACTGAAGTTGTTTCGTTTCGCTAAGCTATTTTTTTATCAGTATAATGGAAAAAGGATTTAAACAAGAACTTAAGGCATTGCATTCGAGTTCACATTTTACAGCGCGTGGAAGTGATTTAACCGTTTTCAATTAAAATGCAAATTTCACGTAATCACGGCAATAAAACGTCGGATTGCAGTTGCGAAGAATTTATTTAGGTGAAATAGTGCAACCGGTTTACCTTGCGGCTTTCGAAATATAATAAATTAAAAAGAGCTTTGAGTGAATTATACGCTAGCGGTAAACAAACA
Source organism: Serrognathus titanus (assembly GCA_039766575.1). Classification (NCBI taxonomy): domain Eukaryota; kingdom Metazoa; phylum Arthropoda; class Insecta; order Coleoptera; family Lucanidae; genus Serrognathus; species Serrognathus titanus. The sequence continues at coordinate 8,977,126 of CM077911.1, forward strand.
GATCTGAAAATAAACGTTTTCTTTGTGGGTTCAAAAAAAAAACAAACCGTGTATGTGTGTGCGTGATATAAATTAGAAAATAAAAGGAGTCATAAAATGAAACAATTTATGTCTGTAGCCGGGAAATTTAAGCGAGCGTTTAAAAAGTGCTTTGGACGCAAAATACGGTCAGCTTTTATTCAGGGGGTATTATGGTCATTAAATAAATATCCGCGATAATCTCAGAGGAATTGAATATTACGTATTAATAATAGTGGTATTATATCTAGTACTGGAATTGTGTTTAAAACGCACTCGTTTTAACTTTAATGGAATAAATTAAAAAGTAATATTATACAACGCGTAATTGAATAAGTTTCACTTACTGCAACCACTATAAATACCTACACAAGAAAAGTTTAGTTTCTTGATTAGAAATGTATTCTTTCAGTAACACCTGTAAGTCCGAAGCAGAGCTTAATGTCGTACAAACTCTGACAAAGCTCCTTTTCTTAATTTCCATTAAAAAAAAAGCCGTGCAACAAACGTTCCTTTTCGCATCTTACTTTTAAAACATTCCGCTGCAGTTTCGATACGATAGTTCCAGCGTCCAAACCCAAGTTTAATTTGATCCGATTTGCGTTTCAGCTCCGGGGATACACCGTAATCCGGACAGAGATCGGAACAAGTAAACATGTATCAAGTAAATTTCATAGCAATGCAACCATAAAGTTCTCCGAAGAGGATCTCTTTTAAATAAAATAAAACAATAAAAACTTCGGTACCGCTCGGAATTTCAAAGCAATATTTTACGCGATGTGAACTTCCCCCGAGCTCGAGATTGCTCCGTGAGATTTCCGTATGAAGAAACTTTGCGTTCGCTTCTTGAAAATATTTTTGTTACGCGAGCGCATCTTTAATTTACTTATTTGGACAAAAGTATTCGTTAAGGTTTATTTAGCATAATTGATTTCTTGCTACTTTTTCTGAAACATTCCGCATAAGATAAATTAAAGGTTCCATTTTGCTATTTATTATTTATGTAAGAAACTTTTTGGTAAAATCGCTTTAGCAATAACAATAATAGTTCATAAAAACACCTTTTTACTGTGTGAAATGATGGAGGGTCGTTGGGTGCCCTCGCTACATAAAAACCAGACAATGAGTGATAATTTTCAAAAGCTGCCAAGTTTTATATCCCAGCCAATAAAATTTTAAGATGCCTTTGTATATGCGCGACGGCCCTACTACAGTTGTGAATGTTTGCTTGGCTTCACAATGTAAATAATATATCAACTAGGTACGGGAAAACGGAAGCTCCGCCGTTTGCAGAATTTTTACATAGCCAAGGCTGTCAAACACACGTGTGCAAATTAAAACTGAATAGAAATGACTAATGATGTAACGCGGGGTGTATGTAAAACGATTTCCGTTCAATAAAAAAAAAACATTCTGGAAACTTGACGTTGATTAAAGGGATCCCAGGCATTATCGATTATATTCTATTTTTCTTTTTTTGGTTCGTGTATTTTTGCTATTTTGGTAAAAATTTTAATGTCCAGTAAAGTTTAATACACGCAGGTCTGTATAAAATAATTTAAAATAGTGTACTTATACATCCCTCCAGGCAGCCAATGAATCGGATCTTTATTATCACTAGATATTGGAATACATGCAAAATGTTAATCTTCAATTTTAATTTTTTCGTGAAATCTATATGCTATTTTATTAAATTCAGTAATATTAACTTTATTGACAATAGTTAATTTGTAATTAACAAAATTCAATAAAATGGTATATTGACTTTGTAAAAAAATTAAAATTGGAAATTAATATTTTGCATACATTTCGTTGTCTAATTATCACCGAATAAGAGAGATAGGTAATCTATGATCTATTTGAAAAAAGTTTGTGATAGAAGATATCTCGAAAACTTCGCATTCAATTGTTTTCCTATTTTCATATTTGTAATCAGCGGAAAAAGACAAACAAATTTGATAATTTGATCGACTCTGTAGCTCTAAAAATAAGAAAGTTGGCAATGGTGTCGACTTATTTTGAAACAGCCTGTATATTTGAGAAATAAAAAGTTGAAAAACAATCGCCTGTGTAATAAATGCAGAAACAAAAAAAAACAACGGTTGACGATTTGAATTTTGAATGTCAAAACATCTTCCGTTTTTTTGCGTCAAAAAATAAACAAAGATATTAAGATATTAAGAATATAACAACAAAAGACGATCAATAACAACAAATATGTGCAGGAAACAAAAAAGACATTGACGATTTGATTCTCTTTTTGCTTCAAAAATGAAAGCTTTAAGAAAAGACTTGCATCAAATTTGACTTCTTTCTACAAAAACAAAAGATAAATAAAGTAATAAAACACAATCAACACTGTCAAACATTTTCATAAGAAAACAAAAACATAAACAAAAGATAATAACAAAAACATAACGAACAAAAAAACGATCGCTTATGTAACAAATGAAGAAAATAAAAAACAACGGTTGACGATTTGAATTTTGAATAGCAAATTTCGTCTGTTTTTGTTTTTTCTTGCGTCAAAAAATAAACGAAGTTAATAAGAATATAACAAACAAAAGACGATCAATAGTATAACAAGTATGTACAGGAAACAGGAGGCCTACAACTTGATTTCTTTTTTTTGCTTCAAAAAATGAAAGCTTTAAAAAAAGACTTGCATCAAATTTGACTTCTTTCTAGAAACAAAAATAAATAAATAAAGTAATAAAACACAATCAACACTGTCAAACATTTTCACAAAAGAAACATAAACAAAAGATAATAACAAAAACATAACGAACGCTTATGTAATAAATGCAGGAAATAAAAAAACAATGGTTGACGTTTTGAATTTTGAATATCAAAAGATAGTCCGTTTTTGTTTTTTTCCTGCGTTAAGAAAGAAACGAAGTTAATAAGAATAAAACAAACAAAAGACAATCAATAGTATAACAAATATGTACTGGAAACAAAAGAGGCCAACGACTTGATTTCTTTTTTTTGCTTTAAAAAATGAAAGCACTTAGAAAAGACTTGCATCGAATTTGACTTCTTTCTACAAAGAAAAAGATAAATGAAGTAGTAAAACACAATTAACACTGTCAAACATTTTTATAACAAAAAATAAAAGCATAAACAAAAAATAATAACACAAACATAACGAACAAAAAACGATCGCTTATGTAATAAATGCAGGAAATAAAAACAATGGTTGACGATTTGAATTTTGAATAAACAAACAACAAAAAACAACTAATGGTATAACAAATACGTGCAGGAAACAAAAAAGGTCTACGTCGAACTAAAAAAAAATCGTTTCCTTTTTTGCTGCAAAAAATGAAAGCGTTAACAAAAGACTTGCATCGAATTTGATTTCTTTCTACAGAAAAACACAACCAACACTGTCAAACATTTTTGTAAAAAAACAAAAACAAAAGACGATCGATTCAGTAATAAATGCACGAAACAAAAAAAAGTTGATGTTTTTTAAGTTATCGTTTTGTGTCAAAAAATAAACAAAAGCAAAAGCAAAAGCAATAATAGTATTATTATTGCTTTTGCTTTTTTTTATTTTATAAACTATATATATATAGTTATATATACTAACTTTGTTTAAATTAGGCGGCAATTAATTGGAAAGTCTATTGGGGAAGTTGTGAGGGTGGTTCTTTATGTACGTATATTGCTAGTAACGGCACAAAAATTTTCTTAAAATAAAAAAATTAAATATGAAATAGGGGGAAATGGTTTTTATTAGGTTTTTAGCTTCCAACAATTTGAAGAGATTATTAAATTAAATAAAGGAGCTTTCACAATAATTGGGTACAAACACACACAAAATAATAGGATTAAAATTTGAATGTTTAGATGTGTTATTGGGGTTATTAAGAAAAAACGATGAGTTTCGCTAAATGTTTCGACCTCGGAGAAGGCCATCTTCGGGTCGACTATTGTAGTTATCACAAAAATATTTTTTCGCAATAATAAAATTATTGCATAGTCATAAATAAAAATAATAATAATAGGAGTTTCAGAATGACGTGAAATGAAAAGGTAAATGCAAAATTATAAATATTTATTTAAACTAAACATAAACAATCTTTTGATAAGCTTTTGACTCAAAAAATGTAAAAGATTATTGAATTAAATAAAACAATAACAAAAGATTTTAAAGCAAAATATGTAATAAATAAAGCACGGATTTAAGTGCACTTTCTAGTCTTGAGTCATATTTTTAGTCGGACGTACGCGTTGTAGAGAGATGATCCTTAACATAAAAATGCACCTAAATCCGTGCTTTAGCAATAAGGCTTCTAGTAAAAATTATAAATACAAAATCTTTTAAATTAAACATGAAAAAACCCTTAATATGCTTTTAGCCTAAGATAAGCTTTTGATTTGAAGAAAACATTAAATTAAAAGAAATTATTAAATTAAATAAAAGAGCTTTCAAAAGGATAAAATATTTTAAAGTAAAAGATGGGGGTTCTAGAATGAATAAAAAGATATAAATACAGAAGAAAATGTAAGTGCAAAATTGAATTAAACGTGAACGATGAAATTAATGTAATTAATGTAATAAATTTAATTTGTAAAAATGGAAAAGTCATCAGATTAAAAAATCTAAGATTTTCATGAAAGCAAGCACGAAGGGAAAATAAAAATAGGCGATGTTCAGGAAAGGATGAAAATCACCAAAAGACAACAAACATAAAAAGAGAAACTTAAGAATAAATGCAAATTAAAAATTTAATTAAATTAACAAAATTTTTGGTGCTAATAAATGATAATTCATAATTAATTTTATTCCACGGGGTAAATGTAAATAAATAAACATGATCAAAATAGTAACGAAGAACACAGTTTTGATAAATAAAACGCAAAAAAGCAATATTATACGGAATCAAAAGTTACAGCAAAAAATACAGAGTCATCGAATTTAACAACATATTTGGAGAAGACGACAGAAGCCAAAATCAAAGCCAGCAGCATCAGTAAAGAACAACATCGCCAACTGATTTCTAGGGAAAAGTCTTCCAAGTGGCCAAAACTATATGGCTGCCCAAAAAACACAAAGAAGGTGTTACACTCAGACCAATCATCAGTTCCATCGGATCACCGTTGCAACTGCTAGCTAAGTTCTTGATAAAATAGCTACAACCCTACGCCGAAGGAACGAACTCTTTCGTGAAGAAGGCAAGCCACTTCATCGAACGTGTAAGGAACATCACCGTTGAACCAGGGCATCTTTTAGTAAGTTTCGACGTTGTATCACTTTTTACTAACGTACCTACAGGAGAGGCGGTCGATATCATATCAAGTCACAGAAGATACAATAAATCTGATGAAGCATTGTATGAAGAATACGTACTTCACCTTCAAAGAACAACGTTACAAAAAAGTGACAGGAGTACCTACGGATTCACCATTATCGCCGATAATAGTCAACCTATTCTTGGAAGTCTTGGAAGTAAGAGCTTTAGAAGCAGCGAGCTATAAACCACACTTATGGCTCAGATATGTGGACGATACATTCGTGATTTGACCCAAGGAGAAAAAAAATACGAAAATTCCACGAACATCTAAACAGGATATACCCGAAGATCAAATTCACGATGGAAATCAAAGACGACAACAGTTTTCTATTCCTGGACGTGTTGATATCGAAGGAACAAAACGGAAGCCTCGGATATTCAGTGTATCGCAAGCCCACATTTATCGGTACTTAATTGCCCAGTTGCACCATCATCCAGCACAATTACAATCAATTGTGAAAACACTCGTGACGAGATCACAAAGCCTGATGGCTGCTAAAAACAAACAGCAAGAAATGAAGAAATTAGAAACAGCACTACTTCAGAACGGATTCTCCGTCCACGACGAGAAAAACAAGAAGAGGGAGAAGAAAATCCACTAGGAAGAACGTGTTTACCGTACATAAAAGGCACAACGGATAAAATAAGCTCAGGAAGCACGAAATCGAAACAATATTCAACACAGATAAGAAGATCTCCAACATTTTTGCTAATCCAAAAACGAAAATGCAACTGGAAAGCCAAGGAGTTTATAAAATCCCTTGCCAAGATTGTGACAGAGTCTATATAGGATAGACGAACAGAAAAATAAGTATGAGAAGAGAAGAACACCGGAATGTCGTCGAGAAAAATGAAAGAACGTAATTTTAACGAATAGGTCACGCGGGATACAAGATTAAATGAAGAATCGATATACAATAAAATCAATTATTTTTAATATTTTTTATTATTATTTAATTAATTCATTTATGTATTTGAGTAGTATAAAAAATTGAATATTCTACCATGCCTTAGCATTCTTTTTTTTTTATAAAATCGAAGAATTGAGGGCATTTATTTTAACCTTTGATTTCTCATTATACAGTACGTCCCAAACCTCTGAAATAGTACAAAAATCTTTTACATATACATTTATCAAGAAAAAAATTCTTAATAAAAGATGTGTGGGTTTCTATTCCGTATAATTTAAAATTATTTACAACTATACGAGGTGTATTGTAATTGATAGTCGCAGGGTTTCCAAAAATGTTGATACATTTTGGTTCAAAATTGTGCATCGAATTATGAATACTTTCGACGATGAATTTATGTTTGTTTTCAAGAAAATTTTTAGATAATTAAAAAGAGAAAATGCGCGGATATGCAGATATTCTCTTATTTATGCGGTAGTCGATAACCTTAGCGTGTAACCAGTTGTATTTCATATTTATCGAAAACTCCATGTTATTTCATATTCGCATATTTTGGTCTGCAAGTTGATAAAGGCCGTATTAATTACCACTGGAATTCGCTTTCGATTATGCATCGCGCCACAATCCGGCCCTGACTGCGACTCTCGAAGCGAGATAAATAACATTTTTTTTTACAAAGATACCTACGCTAAAGATGATAATAATAATGAACGAATATAATACTGATAACACTAAACATTTATTTTTTATATATATTTTTTTAAAACGAAATTTAATGGATTTAAAGAAAAAAATAAAACAAAATTCAAATTTTGTACTAATTGTGTTTTTCTTTTGTTGTTTACGCATGCATATCATGATCTAAAATATTTCACAGTACAATCACGGACGTTACAATAGCGTCGGCAAATAAAGTTGCATTATTTACCGTGATTTCGGCCAGCGTTTATTAACACAAAGGATTGATAGGGGTGCCTCTGGTTCGTGACAGCGGAAGCATAGAGAATGAATGGAATGAAAGAATTGAGTGCAAAGTCAAATAAAACTCAACGGGGCCCACTTGAATTAACAAACGCGTGAGTTATGAACCCCGGTAAATTAAACATCAGATGGTCTTGTTTCGACCTCACAATTTTATAACACTCCGACAACTTTTGCGATTATTCGTTAAAGGGATAAATTTAAAATGCATTAGAGTATACACGATTATTATAATAAGTGAGGAGGGATTGATTATAATCATTTCTGCATTAATCAATTAGATAGTTGTTATTGTTCTGGTCATTCAAATTTAACATTTGGATAGACAATCGGAAATTAAGACTTATGTAAGTAAATACTCCATGCGTTATTTTTCTCTATTAATGTTCGACTGGAAAGACTGAAACGTGTCCCTATTAACGCCCACGTATTTAATAGAATTTTTTGCCACGCGAGAATTGTGCGGCGGAATGATCGAAGCGAGAGAACGGGAAAATTTTATTTCCGCCGCGAAAATAAAGCCTAGGGAACCGCTCATTTCAATGACGATTTTTCGCGGTGAAACAATGCGAGTAATTTCCGAGTTCTGACTACGTCAGCCGCATGCGCGATTTTCAAACTCTCCGGAGTTGGAAGTTTTCACTCCGGGCATTGCAGTTTAAGTACGGCGATGTCGGTCTTCGCATCGGGAGTTATACGGAAAAGGGCGCGATCGGAAACCTCATCAATGATTTCGATCGTAATTCTTCTACTAACTCCCGTTGTTAATGAATTTTTGAAAAATTAGTAAAAAATATACGTACATAAATAAATTGGCGTGGATTTAGTTAGTTATAAATGATAGACAGGAATGTTGTTCGGGATATACTCATACTAGTGGAGATTCTTTAAAAACTTGTAAGTATTATCAAGTTTTATTTTGTTTGCTAACGTTCATGTACAGGGTTTTCCAAAAGCCTGATCCATTTTTTTTTCCAACTGCGTAAGCTTATTTATGTCTTAAATTACTTTTTCTCATAATACAGGGTGTTTCTAAACCTTAGTCTTTAATTAAAATTGTAAGTTCCTCATTGATTTTCCAAATTTCAATGAGAAACTGACCTGCCTCAAAATACCGGACTCCGGTGGAGTCGCTTTGTTTTAAAACCTTTGCTCAGTTTATGACTTGCTTTTTCAATCGTATCTAATAAAACGCAGTAAAACTTTTTATTTACGTGCAGAAGAACTGGGTCAAGGTCTCATTGTAAACGAGTATGAATGACTTACAGACGCCATTTGTTACATAGATAGTTGATACAGTGAAATGCGTTTTTCGTCTGTTTTATTAACACGATAAAGATATTTATTTCGCGCGTATTAAACTATTTGTTTAATAAGTTATTAAAGAGATGGGCGCACAGTTTTTGGAACGCGTAAGGTGCGGTCCAAGCGACTACTGTCTTCTTTGTAATCAGAGTGCAAAGTAATATTTTTAGTATACAATTGTAAGCATAATTATTTGTTACATACAAATAAAAACTGAAATGCTAATGGCGCTACGAATGCAAACAGTGTGCTTTCAAATTTTACTTTGAATAAAATACACGTAAGTGTAAATTATTACACTACTGAATAGTACTAGAAATTATTATGTAATAAGTAATTGCAATTGTCGTAAGAATGTCTGAACCTAGTCGACTGAAAACATCGCTTTTTTCTTACGACAGGCGAACTTGACTAGGAAATTTATTACAGATTTAAGAAGTCAATACAAGCAAGCTTTAACAAATGCTAAAAAGAACTATTTCACTAATAAAGTAAATCGTGCAAGTAATAAACCAAAAATTTACTGGGATATAATTAATAACAACAGACCTACTCGTAAGCAGAAGGTTACACTTAACTCCAACACAAGTAAACTAAACGATTATTTCACAAACATAACCGATAAGGTTGACAGCACAGTTACAAACACTTCAGCCTATGAGAACTATCTGTGAGTGAAGATTACTTGTCTATTAATATTAATTGCATCAAAATAATAAAAAACTTTTAACTAAGCTTACTAATTTATGTATAAAGGCAGGCACATTTCCGGATGAACTAAAAATTTCAAAATTTATTCCCATCCACAAGGGAGGAACGGAGGTGGAGAGCAACTTCCGCCCTATCTCAATAGCACCAACATTCTCAAAAATTATAGAAACAACACAGCACTGAAAAATCAAATAGTGAAACATTTTGAAGAAAATGAATTGTTTTTCAAAAAACAATATGGATTTCGCAAAAACAAAGACACAGTCGATGCAATCATCTATCTAATGAATGAAATAACCAAATCACAAGAGCAGAGAAATCTGGCAGGAGTTACTGTGTGATCTTACTAAAGCTTTCGACTGCGTCAATCACACTATTTTAATTCATAAGCTACAGTACTACAACTTTAGTACAGAAAGCTGTAATCTCATCCAATCCTATCTTCTTAGTAGAAAGCAATTTGTTACAGTCAATGGGATATCTTCCAGTGTAGATAGCGTCAAACCCGGGGTACTCCAGGGCTCTGTACTAGGCCCAGCCCTATTCCTGATTTTTATAAATGATCTAATTAACGGTGTGGGCCAAGCAGACTTGATCAGTTTCGTAGATGACACAACTTTAATTACTACTCACAGTCATGAACAAGAATGCATTAAACGAATGGAAGATACACTAACAAATGGTTCCAGGCAAATGGTCTCAAATTTAATGTCGAAAAAACTACTAATTTGATATTTACACATAAACATCTTGTTGATACCGATAATCTTAATAAAACTGGTAAATTCTTAGGTGTCATATTGGACCCCAAACTATCTTGGTCACAGCACACACTCTGTCTAAAAAAATTTCCAAAAATCTGTTCCTATCGCTTATCCTTGCTAACTTACTACCACAAGAAGCATATCATCCCCTCATTACTACCCATATATCATGTGCCATCATTTGTTGGGGCCATTCTCCAAGGCTAGTAAGAATCTTTGCTTTGCAAAGAAAATCCATACGCCTCGTATGCCACTTAAGGTTTCAAGACGATGTCAAAAGAAAATTTATCGAATTAAAACTCCTGACGGCCCCATCTATCTATACAATGCAATGCCTAATGTACGTATATGAAAACCCTGATGATTACATATCACAACAACAAATATACACAGCTAACACCAGGTCTAAAACGAACATTAGATCAAAATATCTCAGATGTGGCTATGATAGATTCGGCCCCAAATTACTTTGGTATAAAACTGTTTAATAAGTTGCCTCTTCGAAACAGGACACTTCCGCGTAAGGTTTAAAATAAACAATAAAGCTTTTACTTTTAAATAAAGCATTTTATAGTCTTAATGAATGCTTAGAATGTAACTGGAAAATAGGAGTCTATTAAAAGAGTCAGAACTTTAACGTGTATTATGACAAGTGTACCACTTACACTTTTTAATTTTTAATGTGTTTTTTTTTTATGACAAGTGTATTACATTATTATGTAGAAATACACGAATAAATACTTACTTACTTACATCTCGGCGTATTCCTTTATGGTTAAAAATCAATTCCACACAGCGTATGATTAAAAGCTGAGACATTTAAATCAGCGACAAGTATCGCTTAAAGAATTTCTGAAAAAATGAAAACTAATTTTACCCAATTAACTTTTTTAGAAATACGTCATTTCTGTCTTATCGCTACAATTTCTTTTTTGAAACAATCATATGCTTTTGAAATTATTAGGTTTGTTCCAACAGCTAGTACCTGACCACTTCGAAACTGTCAAAAGCATGCACTCATCTAAGTTGTATGTACATTTGGCAGAGCTGTCAAGTTGATTTTGAGCTGTCAAATTGATTTTGATGGTCTCGAATTATTCAGAAATTACCGTTGGAACAAACCCATTTAATTTTGTGATACCTTTCAACTACCGATCATTTTTAATCAATCTACGAAGTCTAAGATTTATTTTAACATTACACATATATGTTGGTTTCACGCCAAGAAAAATTGCACCATCCCTAAATGGGTAAAGTCAGAGAATAGACTACAGATTAAACAAATAGAATCGTCTTTTGTTTTTCAAACTTCCTCTGGGGAATAGTCATTTTCAAATGTCAAATTTCTACATTGTATTTTTGTTAACAATACGTTCTCTAACTTGAGGAGGGTCGTGCTTCAAATGAGGTAATCGAAGACTTCTTTTGTGCTGTATCATATGCTGCACCTTGCGGCAGGTAATAAAGCAGTTCTTTAAGATTGTTATGTATGATCAAAAATCCAGTAAAATTTTTATTTTCGAATGTAAAATTTTTATTTATCATTATTGACAGATATATAAACAAACATGGCATCCTAGTTTTCTGAGTACAAATCGAGAGTGCATGTAAATAATATTTAAAGCTATTTAAATACATATATCCTTTTAATTGACAATACACAACACCTCTCCCCTTAAGCATACATTAACGCTACATAAATCAATTACCAATAAATAAGTATCAATTTACAGGAAACTGGAATCGTTCAGGGGCCTTCAGCTTACTACGACGTCTCAAAGTTCGACTATCAGTGTTACGGTCTGAAGGACCCGAAACGGTTTCATCAACATCAAATTCATCACCAATTTGTTTTTCTAAATCTGATCTTGGAATGATCGAAACGGAAACTCTTTCTTTATTTAACTTAATTTGATTAATATGACGTTTCCAAACAATTCCAGAATCAAGTTTAACTAAATAAGTTCTCCGACCAAGGACCTTATGAATTTGACCTTTAATCCAAATGCAACCACCAACTTTATAATTTCTCGCCCAAACGTTATCTCCTTCACACAAACTTAAAGCATTTTTATGTTTATAATATTTTTGTTGAGCTTTTTGTTTTTTAACTACAACATTTTCAGTAGAAGGTAATAACAGTTCAAACTTACAACGAAGCGGTCTACCTATTAACAATTTTGCAGGTGTCTCATTCGTTGTAGAATGAGGGGTATTCCTATATTGAAATAAGAACCTATTAATTATCAAATTAATATCCTGTAACCCCTCATCTCTCCCTTTCAAAATGGCCTTTTTCATAATTTTGACCGCGCTTTCAGCTTGACCGTTGGTTTCCGGGTTATAAGGTGCCCCAGTTTTATGTTTAATCCCATTTGATTTTAAAAAATTTTGAAACTCTTCCGAGCAAAAAGCTGTTGCATTATCCGTACACAATTCTCTTGGTAACCCGTATCTAGCAAAAAGAGATCTAAAAGCTCTGATAGCGATGCTAGAAGTCAGATTATTCACTTCAAAACATTCCAGCCATTTCGAAGTTGCATCAACTATTATCAAGAAATATTTTCCTAGACATGGACCAAAGAAATCTGCATGAAGGCGAGTCCAAGGTTCTTTTGGCCAATCCCACGCAATTAAGGGCGCTCTGGCTGGTCGACTGCTAAATTTAGCACAAATATTACAATTTGATACTATTTGTTCAATATCTTTATCAAATTCCGGCCACCAGATATAGGAACGGCCCAAAGCTTTCATCTTTACCACTCCTACGTGCGCAGCATGCAACTCTTCTAATAATGCAACTTGAAATTTTTTAGGTATAATCAAACGATAACCCCAAAGCACACAATTTTGCTCAATGTTTAACTCGTTCTTTCTAATAAAAAATGGCATAAATTCTGGAGATGGACATTTTGACGGCCATCCATTACGTACATAAAAGTAAACCTTACTTAATAATTGATCTTTAGCCACTTCTTTTTTTATAATTTCAAAATCAATAGGGATTTTTGTTTCCTGAATATAATTTAAATAAGCATAATTTGATACCGTATTTAAATAATTCCATTTTGATATTGGGTCAAACTGATCTGGTAAAGGCAGTCTTGATAAAAAATCAGCGTTATTCTTTTCAGATGACACAAAATGTATTTCGTAATCAAAAGCTGATAGGATATGCGCCCATCTTTGGAGCCTATTTGCTGCAAAAACAGGAATTCCTTTACTAGGTGAAAAAATAGTTAGCAAAGGTTTATGATCCGTGTAAAGCAAAAACTTTTTACCGTAAAGGTACTGAAAAAATTTCTTAAGACCAAAAATAATAGCACAAGCCTCTTTTTCTATTTGGCTATATTTACTTTCAGCGGCATTTAGTAAACGACTTGCAAAAGCGATGGGTTTTTCTGACTTATTCGGATAAACATGGCTGATCACTGCACCTAAACCAACCTGGGAAGCGTCTACAGTAAGCTTTACTATCTGATCTGGATCATAATGAACTAGAACTGAAGATGAAGCTAAAGCATTCTTTACTTTTTCAAAACTTTGTTTGCAAGAATCTGACCACTTCCAGGACTTACCCTTTTTAAGTAAATTATAAAGAGGTTGAAGAAGTGTCGACGCATTTGGAATAAATTTACAATAAAAGTTTACTGATCCCAAAAACGACTTTAACTCACTCACTTTCTTAGGTACAGGAATATTTTTAATTGCTAAAATTTTATCATCAGTCGTATGCAAACCAAAGCTGTCAATTCTATGGCCTAAATATTTGACTGATTCTTGAAAAATTGAACATTTCTCGCGCTTTACTTTTAAACCACATTCATGTAATCGTTTCAATACTTCTTCAAGCCGAAACATATGTTCATAATCGGACTTTCCTGTTATCAGAATATCATCCATGCAACATACTACACCAGGCATACCATTGAACAGTTTTTCCATGATATTTTGGAAAATCATAGGTCCACTAGTGATACCATATGGTAGTCTGGTATAAGAAAATAACCCTTTATGGGTAGAGATGGTTACCAACTTCCTAGAATCATTCGAAAGTAAAACTTGCTGATAGGCATCCGATAAATCAATTTTAGAAAACTTCTGACCACCATGTAGTTGACTGAATAAATATTCTATCCTAGGCAATGGATATTGTTGAACTACCAAGTGTGGGTTTAATGTTATTTTAAAATCACCGCAAATCCTAACACTACCATTAGGTTTAAGTATTGGTACAATAGGTGTAGCCCATTCAGAAAAATTTACCGGAACTAATACACCATTGTTAACTAATCTATCAATTTCGACCTCTATTTTAGGCTTCAACGCAAAAGGAACTGACCTCGCCTTACAAAATTTAGGAACGGTTCCTTTTTTTACATTCAAATCAATTTCAGATTTGTTAAACGTACCAAGACCATTATCAAAAAGCTCCTTATATTTACCCACTAATGTCTTTAGGTCATTGGTCAAAGAATTTATATATCGGATTTTACCGATACCTAAATTTAACGAATCTAATCCGTTTCGACCAATCAAAGGTGGACCTCCATTTTTAATTACGTAGACTTTCAAAATTGTTTTAATATTTTGATCATAAACAACACATAATTCAAGAAAACCTAGAGGTTTGAAAGTGACGCCAATGTAATCTTGAAGTGATAAATCGTTTTCAAAAAGTTTTTTATTTTTAAAATGTTTTAAATATAATTTCTCCGAAATTGCAGAATGAGCAAAACCGGAATCTGCTTCAAAATTCATCGGCACATTTTCTACCATCAAACTAACATACGTAGGTTTAACATTACCTTTAACATCTAAGTCATATGATTTCAAACTAAAAATATTTTTACAATTATCAGAAAAATTTTCGGACATATAATTTTGCGAATTAGAATAATTTCTTCGACGTTTACAAACAGAAGCTAAATGTCCTTTTTCTCCACACTTGTGGCAACAACTATTGCGATACGAACATTCACTTGACCGGTGATTACGTCTACCGCACACATTACATCTAGGGCAAACCTGAATACTGCTAGAAGGCTGTTGTAGTCCGGACTGGAGCTGACTCTGCTTAAATTGTCTATTTCTACCAGCTGATGCCGGCCCTGCAGCTGCAGAACGTTGAAATGAGCTCTGAACATCTCGACCACCCGCTTGACGATTTGCTGGAGTGCGCCTAATACTGCTGAAGTGCACAGGTTCGGACTTCACATTTACCTTCGGCGAATCGTGCTTTTCCACCATTGCTGCTTCTTTAATTTGGGAAATTTTTAAGATCTTCGCAAAAGTGGTGCTTGGCAGGGTCGGATCTTCCTCGAAACATCTATCGCGGATGGCATTTTGGCCCAATCCGATCGTGAAAACATCACGCAAAACAATGTCCAGTTGTCCTGCCTCAAAACTGCAATTTGCTACAAGACTTTTGAGCCGGGCTGACCACTCTAAAACGGTCTCGGACTCCAATTTTACAGCGTGGTAAAACTTTAAACGTTCAGAAAAAATGGACTTCACCGGCGAAAAAAAATCCGTTAATATTTTGATTAACTCCAGATAAGTTTTCGATGCAGGTGTATCCGGTGTGCACAAATTACGGAGCAGTTTATAAGTCTCTTCATTTAACGAAGATAATAAAATAGCGCGTTTACGCCCCACGTCCATCACATTATTAAAAATTAACACTTGTTCCAATCTTTCTTTGAACATGATAAAATCGGATGTGTTATAATTAAATTTTTCCACATTGGAAAATGAATACACCGCTTGCTCATCCATTATGTTAGATTCCTATACGTATAACTGCAAACCACTCTAAATCGGGATTTTCCTCGTCGCCAATATGTTATGTATGATCAAAAATCCAGTAAAATTTTTATTTTCGAATGTAAAATTTTTATTTATTATTATTGACAGATATATAAACAAACATGGCATCCTAGTTTTCTGAGTACAAATCGAGAGTGCATGTAAATAATATTTAAAGCTATTTAAATACATATATCCTTTTAATTGACAATACACAACAAAGATGTTTGGTACTCTATACACTTGATGTCATATTATCATGACCTCGACTTGCCTATCTTACGACTTTCACCTCCAACCTTCTCATTTTTAATCTTACGCCATTTTTGCTACAAACAAAAGATTAGTGTTTTTCTAAATATCATGGGAATTCGGTGCTCCCGTAAAATCGCATTAACGTTGGACATCGACATCTCTCATCATATCCCACATGTATTCGATTAAGTTTAGAGTGGAGAAAGAGAAAGATTTGATGATGTAGTGTTGGCTTTCTGTCAAGAAGAATTGCACCATCCAAATTGGGTAAAGTGACAGAGTAGACTAAACATTAAACAAATGGAACAGTCGTTATCTTTTGTTTTTTAAACCTTCCCCTGGGGAATCGTTAATGTCAAATGTCAAATACTTACAGTATATTTTTGTTAACAATACGTTCTTTAACTTGAGGAGGTGATCAAAGACTTCTTGTGTATTGTATCATATGCTACACCTTGCAGCAGGTAATAACGCAGTTCTTTAAGTTGTTTGCCTGTTGAGGGAAATATTTTAAGCGATCATATCCTATCTATCAGATTTAGATTTGGGAACGAGAATGATTTGATGAGATCTAGTCATATTTTTTGGAGGATAGACCAGTTTGATCGCGGGTTGACAAAACGGGTCTTAGGAAGACCTACAATACCTATGGTACTCTATACACTTAATGCCATATTATCACGACCTCGATTAGTAAACGAGTAATTAGTAAACATTTGATAATGTACAAAATTTAAGATCTCATCGTTACAGGGATGGAAACCAGAGTGAGCTATGGTATTTTACAACACCAGTAAACTTATCTCGCCTTAAACATTCTCGCCATTATTAATCATCTGACTATTTTGCTACAGACAAAATTGGAATTCGTCAATGAAGTTAATATGATTCCAGGATTAAAGATATACATTCACATGGCTTATAGGAGTAAAGACCAAACGATGCTATACGTGGGCAAACTGTTCTTTCATTTCTTGCTTAATCATCCTTATAGTAGATGAAGTACGAAATCTATTCCTAGGAGTCAGTCGTGCGTTAGCTCGACTTCCAGACAATGATGTCGGACGCCTTTCTCAGACCAGGATGTACGTACCCATACAATAGTTTCGGTTCAAGTGACTCCCAATTTAACGAAAGGCGCAACTAGCATTGTGCAATTGTATACGGCGTTAAATCCTCCCTCTTTCAAAGTCGAACAAGTGGATGAAATGACATCTTCTGATATTTCTATGCATGATTAAAATGCAACATTCTACACACAGAAAAACAATAGTATTTGTTAACACAATTGTAGAATTTATATCTATAAATTGTCACTAAAATGAAGACGCCTACAATTAATAGAAAATGTGAAAATGTTAACATTTGATTGGTGATTGAAAATTGTGTAACACAAATACTAGTAAATGTGTTGAATTTATTGTAGTTCAAAGGTCAAATTAGTATGGAATTTTTTACTCTAAAATGTAGCAATAATTTTACTACAAACAAATGTAAACTTTTTAAAGATAAAGGTGAAAATATAATTGATTTTTTCTTATTTTTAACAACTGTGTTAATAATTTCTCCTCCTCCATTGTACACAATATTTTGTAAAATTTTACTTTATCATTTCTCCCTGTGGAGGCTTTCCCTTCGTTACAATTATAGGAAAAATTGCATTTTTTGTTGAGTTTTAGTTTTCAATACAGTATATACCTATTTAAATTAAACGCCTTGTCTTGTTCTCGCTTCCACCCATTTCTGTTATTTATTCCAATGCTATTTTTGACTGGCTCTTATTTTTCTCAGTACCTTTAAATAAATTACACGATATGTTCTTCCTCGTTTATTCTTGTTTGTTTGTCTGCTTCACTGCGTCGTACTTTTCCATTATAGCTCGTAAGTCTCATAAACCTTATAAAGCGTCTTTATTATCTGTTTTAAAAGATATACAGATCTAGTAGAGTGTATGCAGTTTAAACAGACAATCTCAGAGCGAAGTTCGCCTGTCAACCATGCATTCTGCTTTTCCACTTAACTCTGGGAATATTAATGCTGGTGATTACTCTCTACTTAAATAAAATTCACTTCACTTTTCTCTTTTGGGCATTTATTTGTAATTATTTTGTGAAATAAAGTTAAGCTATAAAGATGTCACCTATTTACTATATTTAACCAAGCGTAAACAACTGTTTTGTGCTCGCTGAACTTCATTAGCCGTTTCCTTAGTCAAACAAGGACCATACACGACATCGCAAAATTAAAACATTTGAAAGTATCACTTTAGTTTTGCTTGTTAAAATACGCCTATTGGGATAATGTAATTTAAGTTTAAAGTAACATTTTTTAATACGTTGGTCAATATAAGTGTTGAATCGTAAATTACTATCCATGCATAAACCTAAATTGTTCCTTATCTCACTAGTAACTTAATTCTACTGTTTTTGGGACCGAATATAACAACAGATGATTTTGAAGCATTGATTATTAATGAGTGATTAGTTGAAAATATTTTCAATGACTGTAAATCTGGGTTTATGTGCTCTTTAGCAACCTGCAATTTAGAAACTGGAAATGATAAATACAGTTGCGTGTCGTCCGCATAATTATGGATGGAACATTTATTTAAATTTTGTGTGGTATTAGAAATATAAATACTAAATAGAAACGGACCCAAAATAGAACCTTATGGTACACCACGTTCTATAATAGAAAAGCTAGAGATTTCACTATCAATGCTCATACATTGCTTTCGAGTCGAAGATATTCTAGAATTAAACCTATGACAATCCTACTGAAACTAATACAATGTAGAATGGATGCAAGAAACTCATGATTAATAGTGTCGAATGCCTTCGAATAATGTAATAACAATAAAGTTAGTTTCCGCTATCAGTTGCTCTAAGAATGTCATCCATCGGTAATATGCAACAGACCTGCAGCACGTCCATGATTTTTTCGAGATCCGGATTGACATTCTGGCAAAATGTTCTATGTATTCAAGAAAGTTTGCATGTGTGTATCAACTTTCGACAAAACTGGGAGTATGCTCATTGGTCTAAGTTCCTTCATTTGAGATGATTTACTTATTTTAGATACAGGTGTCATCCTGGCAACTTTCCACGCATACGGAGTAACACTGTTTTCCAGACAATAGTTTATTTTGCGTGTTACATAGAGTATTATAAGAGCATAATCATTTATAGGCTAGTACCATCAACACCGAAAGCAGTAGATAAGTGAAGTCAAGATTCTGCTAATATCATTTTCTGTGATTAATTTAAATTTGTCTAATGTTCGTTTATAAAATTGTGACATATTGGCTCTACTACTGGGTTTAGGTATTGAATAGATAAAATAGTTGCTAAACTCGTTTGGATTGTTGACAAGGAAAGTATCCCAACACGAAAATTCAAAAAAATTTGAAACTGTGGGTTAGTAGTTCACCTTAGGCTGGAGTGCAGCTATATTTTTTTAACACTCGGAATGATGAAAACACGTCTCATACTGTCTATGATTTTGAGTACTTGGTGATCTTAATACTAGAGCGCTTAAATATTAATATTACATATCAAAGTATTAATTTAGAAGTGGTTTATGAAAGTCATATTTAAATATTAACTTCGATTACAGTTCAGAAATCTAGGCATATCTTTATCATATTACTAATCTAACGCACTTATAAGTACATAATTGAAAAGGCAAACAGAGCAAATCATTTATTTGATTAACAATAAATACAAAAAGTAGTAGTAAATCCAGTTACATGTGATGAAAATGATATTCTTCGAAAAAGTGTTCGAAGCATAGAAACCTATTACACCATGCACAACGTATTAAAGCTTCAGCTCCACAAACTTAACATCGAGGTCAGTATTAATAATTTTAGACAACCATTCCAACCACATTTCACTACAAATATATAATTATTGTAAGCAGAATGGGATTGTATTGCTAACAATCTTTTTATGGTCCACTAAAAAAATTATTCAATCATCAATATGATATTCATCTGCTGCATGCTGAAAGAATCACTTCATATGATTTGGCAGAGCTGTTCCAAAAAGCCTATAGTCGAGTTGCATCCATCGAAAAGGCACAATCAGGTTTCCTCCGGAATGTGGTCTTACCAACCTGATAAGTTTACTAAAGAGGACTTTCTGCCGGCCATTCACCACACTCCTGTAAGCGAATTGGAAGATGAAGAAAATCTAGGAGAAGATTCTTCTTCATCATCAACACTTACCCTGATCGAAGTTTCCTGCCCAAGTTCCAGACCAATTAGATCAAATGTGAGGCCTCTTTCAATTTCAGTTGAAGACTTGAGCCCTATTTCGGTACCAAAGAAAAAATACCTAAAACTCAACAAAGAAAAAAACAAAAGTCGGAAATTCTGACAGAAACTCCAAACAGGGAAATTTTGGAAATATCAGAGGCTAAAAAAAGTGCAAGGCAAAAGAACTTAAAGGAAATATTGACTGGTGAGCAGAAGAAGAAACCGAATAAGAAGAAAAAGACGAAGATCATCCTGAAACCCACTAAAAATAAAAATAAGGGTATTAAAAGGAAAATTTTCGAGGAGAGCGACTCAGATGAACAAATATTGATCAGTGAATTATGCGATGACGATGAGCTTGACGATATTGAGACAAATGACGAGAAGTGCTTGGTTTGTGACGATGGCAGCAAGAAGAATGAAGTCTGGTAGCAGTGCTCCATTTGCGAAGAATGGGCTCATGCTCTGTGTAGTGGAGCCGACTCCCCAGAAGGGTACATTTGTGATTTTTGTGACTGATGACTTTCGAGCTTAATTATATTTTGTTGTGAAATTATTTTGTTTCAATGTTTAATGTTTAGACGTTTGATGTTCTGATATTTTCGATAAAAATACATTTATATTTACTTGCATTTGTTATTATCACTTTATTTTCATCTCATTTCTGCAATAATTTTGCTATCATATTCAGCGCAAAATAACCCTATGAATAGTGTACACTTTTTACATCATGAATCGTTATAGAAAACATGTTGGAGAACCCCCGTGACAAATTTCAGGTCTCTATTGCTAGTCGCTTGAGAAATATAGAAATTCTGCCTTAGGTGCGCACAATTGACGGACTCTCCCCTAAGTTTTGATTTTCAAACTATAAAGTGTGGCAATTTTTACATATGTGATAGAGCATTCAAAGACAAATATTTTGCCATATAATTTTTATTTTTGTCTTTGCTGGTTACCGAGTTATTCGCAGAAAACCGAAAATCGCAGAAATTTCGAAGGGTGCTGTTCCCCGCTTAAAGCGTTTTTGGGCCGATAAAAAAATGGCTCCGTGCTTACCCTAAGGTGAACTACTAACCCACAAAGTTTCAAATTTTTTTGAATTTTCCGGATAGGATACTTTCCTTTTGAGATGTGAAGAAATGCGAGATGATTTTGACTTATGATTTATATCCATGTTTTTTTTTTAGATCTTTCCATAGATTATTGTAATTACTAGAACGTAATCTATATCCAACATAAGTTTTTTGCTCATTTCGAAACGGCAGTTGTAGTAACATTTCTAAGGGTTTTGTAATATTCCCAATTCTGTACTTTATTTCTAGATAGAAAATAATTGTAGAATATTATTATTTAAAACCTTCTCGTCCACGTTACTTATATCGTAAATATATTCAAAGGGCACTTGTCTCAAATCATTGATAAAATTTTCAAAATTAAAAGTGGAAAATGTATAAGTTTTGACATAGGGTTTTGGCCCTTCCACTAAAAGATTCAACGTGCAGTGTATTAAAAAATGATCAGACAAAACATGTGTGTTGTCAACCCCTAAGTCATTCCTACTTGATTCATCAGATATTATAATTAGGTCTATCGAAGTACTATTTTCAACTTGTCCCTTCACTTCTGTATATACTTTTTTTGTTGGCTTTTGTTTTTAACATTTTAGTTTTGCCTTTTGGATCCACATACTTTATCATATTCTTTCTTGTTTTAATACCGTTTAATGCTAAGTAAATCATTGCGTTTCGAATGGATGAAAGTTGGTGAGAGATCATTTTCTCCTTTTTTACATTTGTTTATAACTTGTGCAGCACCAAATGAATTATCTCAAAGAGGAAAAGTCAAGTTAACTTAATTTTGATTCGATGTAATCAAAGAACTGTAAATAGCAAAACGAAATGAATTAGTCCTCCGTCATCGCGAACTTATGCAGAAAGTTTTGTAACTTTTTAAACGAATTAAAATGTGACTTCAAAGATACCTTCCTGTAAATTTTACGACTTAAATATTTACCTTTAAAGAATTAATTGTCTTCGTGATTATCTATTATTAATGTTAAATACTCTTTTCTTTTCAGACATTTCCCATCGAGTGAAATAAATTCCGATGAAGACAGAAATGGAATGTCTGCGAAAAAGAAATTTACTTCATGGTCGTTGCACTGAACTTCTTCTGAAAAACCCCTAATCGTTTGTCATGAATTGAATGAAAACAAGGGTGATTACGATGAAGATATTTTTGTCACAATTTCTTTTTCTTCTTCTCATGATACTAAATGTTGGTAGGTAACTTTTTCTAATCACAAAAACAAAATATTATTGTATTGAAATATCTAATATCTTGGTTAACATATTACATTTTTGGATATTTCCCTCTGACAATATTTTGCATAAATATTTCATTTCAGTATTCGACGTAAATGGGGGTTTAAAATGGGTGAGGGTGAACGTTCCACAGTATCGTATACCAGGCGAAATGGCGCAATTGCAATGCGACTACAACTTAGGAAACGACAGCTTGTATGCGGTAAAATGGTACCGAGATCACGAGGAGTTCTACAGATTTGTCCCAAGAGCGCGACCAGAGGCCAGCAGTTACAAAGTTGAGGGAATACATGTTGATGTAAGTAAGTAGAAGTTAAGATTGAAATCTTGTGGGGTATGTTTATTACACCCCGAGATCTCGCTCGCTGCTGTTCAACCATAACATCATCTCAAATAAAAATTATCTTATCATGTTTCAAAAGCGAAAGTTCACTCGTACGAGGGCGGCACAGTAATTTCATCATGTCTCTAAATTTCGGAATTTCTTACGATCATGGAATTGAAGCAACCAATTTTATGGAATTATTTCTCTTCTTGTTTCAGATGAATCTTTCGGATAGTAAAAAGGTGGTGCTTCACTCGGTCAGTTTGAAAACGAGCGGACTATTCAGCTGTGAAGTATCCGCAGAAGCCCCTTCTTTTTCGTCCGCCCAAAGCGAAGCTCGAATGGAAGTGGTCTGTAAGTCAGAGATTATATTAGAAGCCATTCGATCATTGTTAATTCGTTGTTAGCTTTTTTTTACAGAATTTTATCATTTTATTAATGAACCATTATGGTTTCGATAATATTTACTTAATGCACATCTCAATTGCAAATTGGACTTTATGATGCTCAAGGTAATGTGATAGCTAGTATTAAACGTAATTAATATTAATTGGTTTTGTGGCAATTATAGAGCTGGGGTATTCTATGTGTAGGAATTCACATTCACACATGTAAGCATCAGAAATTATTAGCCTAACACCGACCAATTGTATTGTGGATTTCTTTTTAAATTGTGTTGGATCAGACTGCGAAATATCAAATAAACATAATAGCAATGGCACAATCATTGGTTAATGAAATATTTAACTACGTGCTTTAGCTCTTAGCTTTCATAAATAATAATCGAAGAAAGTAAAAAGTCAACGAAATCTTAAATAGCACGGACAACAATTTTTTTTCAAGTTAACGATTCTTTATCGTCTGGTTTTAATTAATTGTGATTTTCTGCCTCAACCGAGAAAATTTCAATGGAGGTAACGTTTGAAAATTCAGGAAGAAAGAGGCAACATCACAAGCGCTCGTAATTTAGCGCTTTCAGCGGCGGTAGCCTTTTCACGATTATATTCAATATTGAAGAGAGAAAATAATAAGCGGCGAGATTCACGTAACAATTTTATTTATTCATTTATTCCGCCCGAAAACGAAAGCAGCTTGCGCACTTACCGAAAGAAAAGACGAACAAATTTGATTACTCCGGAATATTGGACAATTCTTTGTTGTACACGGAGCGGTGTTTTATTAAATTTTCGTTGGATTATGTAATATAAATCTTGTTTATATAAATATTTATTTATTCGGTGGAATTAAGGAAATGCTCTGGAAAAATCTTTTTTTCTTCAAAAATAGCATAAATAAATAACACAAATTTTGAAATATAAAAAAAGGCTAATCTCGTTCAAGCAACCAAGCAAAAATGAAGAAAGGAAGAAGAACATTTAGAAGACAATTAAAAAAAAATGTATTCGATTTGCCAATAAAATGAGTGAAATTAAGGTGGAACATCGCAGTGTCATAAAGTTTTAGTCCAAAAAAGGCAATGGCCTAAAAATTATTTATAAAAGAACGGCTGCTGTGTATGGGAAAGAAGCAGCATCTTATTTGAAGGTACAATTTTGGAGTAAACTTTCAATTGGGTAGAGAATCAATTAACAATAACTTAAAGTTCAAAAGTCGAACTGAAGAGGCGGTACGAAAAGTCGAAAATTTGATACTATACAAAGGTCTCTGTTATCGCCAATGAAGTCTACATGTACATCGAAGAAGATTTTGATGACGATTTGGGTATGTGAATTCCCAGACTACTTACACCTGGCTGCGTTGCATTTTCTTTCTTGAGGCTTAACTGGATCACTGGAACCCTCCCTCCCTCCCATGTAATTGGTTCATAAAAGCTCTCCGGCACCGATAAGAGCCAAGACACAATTTTTTGCAAAATAAATACTGTTGGCAACAGTTTTTTTGGGATGCTAAAGGAGTCTTGCTTATTAAGTATATGCCTAGAGGCTTTTAAGTTTGAACTTGGCTGGATCACTGAAACTCTCCCATGCAATGGGTACATAAAAGCTCTCCGACACCAAGAAAAGCCAAAGCACAATTTTCTGCTAAAGAAAAACTGTTGGTAACAGTTTTGTGGGATACTCAAGGAGTTTTCTAATGCCAAGAGGGTGTTCAGTTTAAACTTAGCTGGATCACTTGAACCCTCCCATGCAATTGGTTCATAAAAGCTCTCCGGCACCAAGAAGAACCAAGACACAATTTTCTGCAAAAGAAAAACTTTTGGCAATAGACCCTAAACTGATCAATTTAGAGCTCAGTTCGAGTAGTGCTTAAACGCTTTCCAGTCCAACTAATTACAAAACTCTATTATTATTGGTCTAGTTACGGATTGATTTCGTTTAGACCTCGGTCTGTGTGTTGAGAAAAATTCGTTCATTGGCTGTTAAAACTATATGGCTCTAAACTGATCTGTTTAGACCTCGGTCCGAGCAGTGTTTAAACGCTTGCCAGTCCTACTAATTGCAAAACTGGACTCCTGTTGTTATTGGTCTAGTTATGAATTGAATTCGTTTCTACCTCGCTCTGTGAAAAAAGAAGAAAAATTCCTTCATTGGCTCTTAAAGGTCAAAAGTCGCCCGCAGGATATCGCCAGCTAAACTATTAATATTTTTTTTCCGGTTCAACTAATAACAAAACTGGACTTTTGTTATTGGTAAGGTTATGGATCGATTGCATTTAGATCTCAGTCCGTGTATTAAGGAACAACGGCAATATTTTAACAGTCAAAAAGAAAACTTTTAATAAAAATAAATAAAAAAAGCTAATAGCAAAACTGGACTTTTGCTATTGGTGTGGTTATGGATCTATTGCATTTTAGACCTGAGACGATGTATTAAGGAACAACGTCATTATTTTAACAAAGTCAAAAAGAAAATTTTTAATAAAAATAAATAAAAAAATATCAGTGCAATGAACCGAAATCATCTGCTTACAAGATTTTCACAATTTTTTTTTAAATATAACGAAATGTCGATTAAAAAATCTAAAAACTGTCCGAGCTACAAAAGTTACATAATATTTATAATTGGCGCAGTATTTTGTTTGTTACAAATTTGCAAAATAAACTTATAATTATAATCAATGTTATTAATGATAATAACAAGCTTGTTTCATAATAATTGCATCAATTTGATTTAAAATCCGAGATTGCACCCATATGCATAACGTTCTCTTCGCTTATTCGATGTTCCATTGTTTTCCTGTAAACAATTAGTGTTTATAAATTTTGTTATCAAATGTTTCTTTCCAAATAAAAAAATAAAAGGTTATATGCGATTAAAAAACCCCCGTGGAAAGGTAGTGTACGTATATCTCGCTAATAATGGAAATTTTAAAAAATTGCTCATGCATTATTGGAGCCACTTCTTAAGTTACTTTTCATGGTTCAACCATAAATAAGCTATTTATTGTCGTTTCCGTGATCGAAAAATAATTTTTTTTCATTTTTAAATCAAGCTTAAAAAAACTTATTTCTTTGTAGAGATATCGAGAAATGTTAGAGATTTTTTTATATAAATTTGTTGTTTTCTGGGATGCTAAAGGAGTCTTGCTTACTGAGTATTTTGAAGGAAAAATGCCCACATTCTTATTCACAAAAATCTTGTTGTCGGGTTCATAAGGCAAACAAAGTCCAGCAGATAATCAACGACTGTGGGTTCATAGAGTTGAAGTAACCACCTTAGAGCCTTGACCTAGTCCCGTCAGATTTTTTCTCGAAAACTTAAAATGCATCTCAGGGGAAAGCGTTTTGCACTTAAAGGGATAATTGGAAATAAGGTGGATTAAGCGTACAAGTTCGTTCCATTTGGATATGCGCCTAAACCATAAAACCCTTGTGTTGAGAAGACACACGATTCATGTTACTGGTCTCAATTTCTATGCCGGGCAGCCTTGCGTACTTCCTTAAGCTGTGTCTCTCGTTTATCTCTGTTTAATACACGTAGGTAGACAAGGTTGAACTCAGGAACGAATTTCAGCCGGGGAAATCGTACATTACACCAAAGTAATTAAATCTCCGCCCACAATAATTTTATATCCGTAGATACGTATTTCGGCAGCTTAGCTGCCATCTTCAGTACACACACTACCAATTTAAAAGCATTTCATAAAACCTAAAAGCAACTAATCATAATCAAATAAGAGCAAATCAAATAATACAGAATAAGTATTGGTCCATTCTCCTGAAAAAAGTTCTCATTCTACCGAATAAAGAACTTTCATATACATCTTATTCCCTATTATTTGATACTGCCTTAAATATTTAAAAATATCCCTGAAAAATAATAAAATATAAATATATATATATATACAAATAAATCGTTTCAAAAACAGCCTAAAGATTAGAGGAGATCACATTCACTCATCACAAGATAAGAGTACTTCAGGAAATCTATCTCGGAGAATCCTCTCCTTATCAAATATCCAGTGCAAATGCGCTTAATTGTCCCTAGCACCCCCTTATATAATTTAGGTTGCGACATCTAGCGGCTGATTTTTGACCTAACAAAAACAACATATTGCGGTTCATTTTAATTTACATAAAAAAAATCGTGTATTTCTAAATATGGTCCGTCAAAAAGCAACCTACAAATTAGAGTAAATCAAATAATTCATAACTAGGTATTGGTCCATTATCTGAATTCATTAAATAATTTTTATTTTTTCGAATAAAAATACTTTCGTAAGCATTTAATTCCCTGTTATTTGTTACTTCCTTAATGAGTATAAAATATCCTTAATAGTACCGTGTCCAGTATTGTAAATATGTTGGGCAACACTTGTTTTCTTAAACCTATTATACCGGTAGTGACTTAAATGTTCCTTAAAGCGTGTTAATATATTTCTTTTTGTTTGTCCAAGATAGTTATTAGCACAGTCATTACATTTAATTTCATAAATTCCAGATTTCTGCTCAACTTCAACTTTATCTTTCGGGTTTCCCAATAAATTGTTTATGGTATTGTTAGTGGAAAAAGCTAATCGTATGTTTTGAATTTTAAAAATATGAATTAAACCTTTAGTGCAAACCGCATCGAAAACTGCTTAGCTGCCGAAATACGTATCTACGGATATAAAATTATTGTGGGCGGAGATTAATTTTTTAATTATTTCTTAAACCACAGTCTCCTTTACTATATTTAGTACACCAAAGTAATTTATTTATTTTATCGAGTTGCGTCGGAAGCCCATGGTTTTGTAACATGTAACAGCATTTATTATTTGAAATAGAAGAAAAAGAATTATGAAAATGTTAAATATGGAATTAAAGACGTTGGGAACGCATGAAAAAAATGCGCATTACATTTAAAGTGATCAAAATTTGGAATTACTACTTAAAATTTAAAAAATAAATTAAACTAAAATTAAAATTTATTGCTATTATTATTATCACGGTAAAAAAGTTAATCGGTATTTAAAATACCGGCCCTTAGACGCATATCGAAATGGAACGAAGTGTACGTATAAATATTTAAGAGAGTTACATAGAAACATGAAGGATAGTTAACGTGATACGTAGTTTTAAACTGAGCACTCTCATTCTATTTAGTAGAAACATTTGAAAAAAAAAACGTTTCTCAAAGGGAAGACATCTTTTTTTCATGAGTGTAAATTCGATTAATAATAGAAGAAAAAGTAATGGAGGCAACGAAACAAAACATTTATCTCGTTAACGTCAGTCAGAATTAAAAGTGATAAGATCTGTAAACACTAACTTGATTATATAGCTTCATCTATTATAGATCTCTTTCGCTTCCACCCCTCCCCACCCCCTACCTCCCTTGATATTATGGTTAGTTCCCATTCGCATTTTTGCAGATTAAATACTTCTTTGATCAATTTCGTCAAACTATAAAACATAATTACCTAAAAACTTAATAACTTAAAGCGTATGGGGGGAACATGATTTATAAACGGCACAATACAATTCGTCATTCTGTCGGTTATTCAAGAAACGCAACCAACATGCGACATTCCCAACCCTTACGTACGTAATTTAGTTTTTTTTTATATATCAAAGGCCCCAATAGCAGCGACAAAGACATGAAAGTCAATAACTTCGCGTGCCTTTTAAACTTATCGGGACCATCGAACGGTCGATAAAACGCACAGAAAGCGGACAGCCACCTGCGGCACTGCAATTGTTGGTCGTTAATATTTACGTATTATTAACGGGGGTTCCCGGGGATTAGCCGGGCGGGTAGCCTTGCACTTTACATGAATTCGTACCGTGTAAATTTGTCGTTTATTTGCTATCGTTTTTATTGCGGGGTGTATTTCATTTTGAGCTAATGGGATTTTAGAATTTGCACCCGAACATCGGTGGTGAACGAGAGAATTGCATAAATTTTATTAATTTATTCAAAACATACACGTTGTTGCACATGATGCCTTTAATAGTAATTTTTTTATATAATTGGATAATATTTTCGAGCACACAAAGAACGTTTGGCTAATAAATGATTTGATAATATTAGAATGGCCAATATTTACGACGACTATTTTCTCTATCTCACTGAAACATAATGTACCCACACAACGAAAATGGAAACGTGCAATTTCAGCGAGTTTCAGCGATAGTATTTTTAGACACATACACACACGGACTCATGTATTAAAGCGGTTCTCATTTTCTTTTTGTGAATGCACCGCAGGTTTCCTATTCAAGCACGAACTAATTTCATTTAAATTGTATCAGTTTCCGGGATGATTAATTATAGCACTCAACATCGTGTGCTCGTCTTAATTAAGATTTTCTCATCTGCCTGAATTATTTCACTTGATAATAATTGGATCTTAATGGTTAGACGAAGAGAATTATCTCTGCGCAACGTTATACGTATCTCGAAGTAGGTAAAGAAATTAGATGGTTTCATGGCTTTTTTTCTTTTCATATTGCAGCTTTGCCGAAAGAAGACCCGATAATAACGGGAGTGGAAGAAATCCCGTATCAGATTGGGAGCGAGATTAATCTGAACTGCACTTCCGGTAAGAGTTATCCTGCATCGATACTTCATTGGTACATTAACGAACAACAGGTAAGGTTTATAAAACGACAATATAAAACAAAATGCACTGTACTATATGTATTTCCTCCTGATAACACACGCATAAAACTTTTTTTAAAACAACGAAGTAATTTTAAAGAAAAACATTGACTGATTAGATTTTGTAAAGTGTTTCTTTCATAAATAGATAAAGTTTTTGGTGGGTTGTACAAACAACAGATTCAATCTGAAAATTATTTCTTGCGTAACGATAACATCAGATAGA
This sequence comes from Serrognathus titanus, assembly GCA_039766575.1. Taxonomy (NCBI): domain Eukaryota; kingdom Metazoa; phylum Arthropoda; class Insecta; order Coleoptera; family Lucanidae; genus Serrognathus; species Serrognathus titanus. Next base: position 9,007,361 of record CM077911.1, read on the forward strand.
AGTTTCGCGGTTTGAAAGGCACGTTCTTATCTTAAGCGAGGCATCAAACAAAAACCGTTAAGCTCGCTTCAGCCGGCAATTAGCTCGTCGATCTGGTTGCACATTCTAGTTAGCGTAATCCTTCTAACAGAGATTAAGTCGCACTTATCCAGGCTGAACTTGCGAGACGTGTCCTAGTTTACAGTCTTCTGCAGGTCCTTTCTGCGTTTATTTAGCGGTTGAGGCTTCTTAGTTCGTTGTGTGTAAGTACATCCGAGAGTAACATTGCGACTCCGGTTTCAGGCTTTGTTAACTCTTAGGTTCCTCGTATTTCACAATTGGATGTTTTAAAGGATAACTAACTAACAATCTAAATGTAGAATACCAGCAGGAGATAAGGGGAAGAGCGAGCCACAGTATTTTACGGCTTTTAATTTCAGTTACGCTAGACGTGTCAAAGCAATAATTCGTATTCTCTATAACTTTCTTATTTTTTAATTTAGAAAAATTTGCACTACTAGAACATGTTCTATTTAAAAAAAAAATCTCGTTCTGAATTTTTAATGTAGAAATTGAAACAAATCTTGTACAAGAACTAGGATTAAAATTATTTAGTTTTGACTGCCGTTTGAAAATACTGAATTCTCATTGGTCTAATTATGAATAGATTCCTTTTCGACCTCGGTCTGTTTATTGAGAAAAATTCGTTAATTGGTTCTTAGAACTATACGGCTTTAAAGTGATTTGTTTAGACCTCGGTTCGAGCAGTGTTTAAACGCTTTCCGGTCCAACTAATTACAAAACTAGACTCTTATTGTTATTGGTCTATTTATGCATTGATTTCTTTTCGATCTCGGTCCGTGTATTGAGAAAAATTCGTTCATTGGTCCTTAGAACTATGCAGCTTCAAGCTGATCTGTTTAGACCTCGGTTCGAGCAGTGCTTAAACGCTTTTCGGTCCAACTAATTACAAAACTCTACTCTTATTGTGATTGGTCTATTTATAGATTGATTTATTTTCGACCTCGGACTGTGTATTGAGAAAAATTCGTTCATTGGTTCTTAAAACTACGCGGCTTTAAACTGATCTGTTTAGACCCCGGTTCGAGCAGTGCTTAAACGTTTTTCGGTCCAACTAATTGCAAATCTAGACTTTTATTGTTATTAGTCTATTTATGAATTGATTGCTTTTCGACCTCGGTCTGTGTATTGAGAAAAATTTGTTCTTTGGCTCTTAAAACTATGTGACTTTAAACTAATCTGTTTAGACTTCGGTTTGAATATTGCTTAAGCTCTTTCCGGTCCAACTAATTGCAAAACTGAACTCTTATTGTTATTGTTCTATTTATGGATTGATTTCTTTTCGACCTCGGTCTGTATATTGAGAAAAATTCGTTCATTAGCTCTTAAAACTACGCGGCTTTAAACTGATCTGTTTAGACCCCAGTTCGAGCAGTGCTTAAAGGCTTTTCGGTCCAACTAATTGCAAGACTAGACTCTTATTGTTGTTGGTCTATTTATGAATTGATTGCTTTTCGACCTCGGTCTGTGTATTGAGAAAAATTTGTTCTTTGGCTCTTAAAAATATGTGACTTTAAACTGATCTGTTTAGACTTCGGTTCAAGCAGTGCTTAAACGCTCTCCGGTCCAACTATCTACAAAACTGGACTCTTATTCTTATTGGTCTATTTAAGGATTGATTTCTTTTCGACCTCTGTCTGTGTATTGACAAAAATTTATTCATTGGTTCTTAAAAATGTGTTACTTTAAACTGATCTGTTTAGACTTCAGTTCGAATGGAGCTTAAACGCTTTCAGGTAGTGTCGACGATAGTGTCAAAAAATTAAAATAGACAAACTATTGACATTCGTCAAAATCGCACTTTCAGTTTCAGATTAAAACGAATTGCAACAAAAAACGTATTCTCGAACATAAACAAGAATAAATAAATAAATAATAATAAAAAGTAAAATCACTAAATATTTTTAAAAATGTGTACAATCGCCGGCATTAAAAAACGAAAAGCCACAAAACTCGTTGAAAAATGAATCTAATGGCGGTTTCGATTTTCTACTCCTAGAGCACTTTCAGAGTATCTCCATCTTCTATTATTATATGAGGTTAAAACAAGATGAAAATACTCAGAGTGTTCTAGAGCAACGAATTGAAAACGTTATTAGAAAGGACTACTTGTGAATATGGCCTTGGTATAGTTTTTCATTATAAGTAGCGACGAGTATACGTTAACGTTTTTAATGAAAGAAAGGGAGATATTTGTTGATGTGATCGGTGCTTGTTTGTATTGTACGCTGTACTACTTACTTTAAATTTACCAAGCCTGCCGTCGCCTATCTCCACAACTATCACTAAATATCGAAAGGTAATACCGATACCGGTTTCTTTTGACGAGAACAAGCTCTTATTGTTATTGGTCTAGTTATAGATTTATTTCGTTTAGACCTCGGTCTGTGTATTGAGGAAAATTCGTTCATTGGCTCTTAAGATTATATGACTTTAAACTGAGCTGTTTAGACCTCGGTTCGGGTAGTGCTAAACACTTTCCAGTCCAACTAATTATAAAACTGGATTCTGACTATTATTGGTCAAGTTATGGATTGATTTCGTTTCGACGTCGGTATGTGTCTTGTGAAGGAATTCGTTCATTGGCTTTTAAAGCTACATGGCTTTAAACTGACCTGTTTAGACTTCGGTTCGAGAAGTATAAAACACATTCCACTCCAGCTAATTATAAAACTTGACTGTTATTGTTATTGGTCCAATTACGGATTGATTTCGTTTCGATCTCGGTCTGTGTATTGAGGAAAAATCGTTCATTGGCTCTTAAACTATGCGGCTCTAAACTGATCTGTTTAGACCTCGGTCCGACCAGTGTTTAAACACTTGCCAGTCCAACTAATTGCAAAACTGGACTCCTATTGTTATTGGTCTAGTTATTAATTGAATTCGTTTCTACCTCGCTCTGTGTAAAAAGAAGAAAAATTCCTTCATTGGCTCTTAAAGGTCAAAAGTCGCTCGCAGGATATCGCCAGCTAAACTATTAATATTTTTTATAGTTTAAAAAATGTGATGGTTGATTAAGATATTAATAAACTGCTGCAACCAGTTGAGAATAAAATTCAATGTAGCCCGTCGCCCCCGTCCTCTTCTAGTTAAAAATATATCAAAATGTTATTTTGTATATAACGTGCGTACGTTGAGTGTTCCTTTGTTTCAGGTAGCTAGTAAGGAGGCGTTAATCGAGTACCCTCTGACTCAACACCATTACGGATTGCTCTCCAGCACCCTTGGACTTCGCTTCGTGCTAACTCCACGTCATTTTCTTGGAGGTTCGATGAGGGTGAAATGTGTGGCGTTTGTTTCTCCGGTTCTCTGGAGGGGCAACCGAGAAAGTGTTGTGCAAAGCCTACCAATAAAGGAGATGAGGGAAGCTTTGCTACTTGGTTCGTACGCTTTTTATTTTTGTTTTAATGATTGCTTTTAATAGTTTTAATAATTTTCGCTTTATTTTAAAATCATTTTTGAAGAACAATACAACTAAGTTATAGCTTTCGAAATTATTTAAGGCGGCTTAAGTTACACTCGAGTGAGTTTAATAAAAGAAGTCTTAATTTTATTTATTTACAGTGAAAAGTTCAGCAAGAAGACAACAACCCCTTTACTCCGCGTCAATAATTTTCTTAACAGTAGGAGGAGTAATGATGTACTTGACGTGATTCCGTGATGTAGTGGGTGAGTCTGTGCAATCAAATAAATTAATATGTAAAGTAAATAATGGAAGCACATAATAATTATTTAAAAACAAGTGCTCTCTGAACTGGATCTACAAACAACGAACTATTTCTAAAAAGAAAAAGTGAAACATTCTTATGATTTACAATGTACATAAAATACTGTAAAAAATATATTTGCAAAAAAACTACCATGCCTTAAAAGCTACTTTCCATATTATTTTTAAGATAATTTATTTGGCAGCTTTTGTGCTATGTATAATAGGATACAAATAAAACAAAACGTAGATTAATTTATTTTACCGCCTGTCATTATACGATTGTTTTTTAATTGTTGTAAGCTTACACGTCTAGTATATTATGTAAATACCTGAAACTGAAACAATCATTCCGCAATTATCTCTCGTTGAATTTTATGATTACCACTAAGTGTGAAGTGTTAAGACTGAAAGTGAAAATCCGACAAAAAATATGTATGTAAAAGCTTCAAATTTTATTTATAAATAAAGTGTAATAAAAATTGAGCGTTTGTTTTTTTTGTAACTTGAATGAGTTGCTTTTACTTCTTTCCGCCTCATACTTACAGGAAAACGTACTTAGGGTTTCGACGGTGATTTTAAATTCCGAAAGAAAGCTATTAAGCATTCAACCCTTAAAAAAGAATTTAGTAAATATGTCGGAAACTTTTCATAAAATTCTTTTATATTTGTATTTTATATACGACCTTCTGTGATACCCAGGAAAATGTTTGTTACTTATTTTAGTTATTGCATTTGATTTAGAAATTTTAAATGCGTTCATTATTTAAGAATTTACTTTATAGTTTACTCTTATTTTTGAGGTACAGCCAGACTTAAAATAGTGTCACCTCAATAAAATCGTGGTCTTTTTGCGTGGTCTTATCCATTCTGATCGTCATAGCAAGCAGGCGACCAAGCAGACATCGACAAGAATTCGATGCTTGCCTATCTACTCCTTATAGGGTCACATTAGACTGATTGGGGAGATATTACTTTTAACTCTGACTGTACATGTGTTAATTGATCTACTAAAAATATTTAAAGATGAATACAAAGTTGATACTCACAGGTAAGTGAATGATTTACGATAATACTGTAGGGGGCCATTTTTTTTGTAAAAGAAAAATTAATCACACAAATGGGGGATTAGGGAAGGAATTTTAATTTAAATTATAAAATTTCCAATGCTACCAAAATTAGGAGAAGTTTGAAAAATTTTAAAATATACTGCACCTAATTCTTTTATAAGCTGGTAGCTGTTATTTCAATACTGGCTATTTGTTATTTGAAAATTGCAAACTGTTTAATATAAATTTCTCTCTATTTTGAACTTCGCGAGCGTCATCCCTCACCATCGACGATCAGCAACTCTCTTGCATGCCAATTGGTTAGGAAAGCATACCTACACATTTCGAACGTCCAAAGTAGGTATATATGGAGAAATTGGCCATAAACCCCCATTGTTATTCTGCTGAAAATGTTTGTGTAAACTAAGAAATGCATTTTATTAATCTAAATTTAGTAGTAATAACTTGCAAAGTTGAGGATTTGTTCCATAAATTTATTACAAATCAGAAGGTCGTTCAACAAATAGTTACAAGAAAATTTTCCGGAGTAATCGCATTTTGTTTACTTGCTCCTTGACTATGATAACTATAACAGTATATCAAATACTTCAGAAAAAGGAGGAAAAAGAGATAGCACCTCTAGCTTTGTTACATTACTTACAATTTGTGACTTGAAAACTTGAATAAATTGTTGTATTGTTGTCAAGGACGGGTGGTAAAAAGTGATACAAGAAAGGGGATAAATTATTCTTTACTTTCGAATTTACCAATTTACAAAGCCTTGTCGCAACACTATGCTCTTCTTGATACCACGATGAGATTGAGAGAAAAATTCCATTTTTACGCCCAAAATCTATTTCTAAGTACTTCTTCCCCTCTCTCTTTTACCGAAATTTTAATCAAACCATAAAAGATCCAAGAAGAAATTTATTTATTTGGACGTTTCTGTGGAATGAGACTACTACATATATTTTCCGGGTTTGACGCGATTATGCTTCTTCTTCTCTTTTTGTACGTCCTTTCTTTTAAACGCAATTTAGTAAAAAATTAAAAAGAAAAAATATATAAATAATGTATCTATTCAAAATAGGTAAAAAACTACCAGGATCATATACAGGCGAGAAGGTGCCGAGCGAGTTGTATCAGGACCAGAAAAATTCTCGCTAATTTTTACAACGATTTTTGAATCTTCCTACCAGGATCACATAAACACGAGGGGGTGTCGAATGAGATTTAACAGACACTAAAAGATTCCGTCGAAATTTTACTGCGACTTTTAATGTTCGTACCAGGATCGCATACGGTAAATACGAGCTGTCAAACGAGTTGTACTAGGAACGAAATTTTTCTGCGGTTGTTAATCTTCCTACCAGGATCGCATAAACGCAAGGAGGTGTCAAGCGAGTTGTATTATGGTCTCTTTTTAAACTAGGAGGAGCAATTTGAATTTGGCCCGCGAAAAACTGACAAAGTTTTTGGGTGTTTGACAGCCGGTTTTACACAAGCCTTCAATTTAAACGGTAAAATTAACATTTTTCCTAATTCTTGTGATAATTTCAGTTTGTTTTAAACTTGTCAACAAATCTATTGATAAAATTGGTTGTTTGAAGAATTTGTAAACCTCCTAACCAAGCCAAATTAATTTCTGATGTGGTATTACAGTGTCAATCTACCTACGACAGGCCGAAAACTGTTACTCCTCCTAGTTTAAAAATAGACTATAGGTGCAGAAAACTTCTCACCACTTCTTACTGCGATTTTTGAATCTTCCTACCAGGATCACATAAACGCGCGGAGGTGTCGAATGAGATTTGTAAGGCGCGAAGAAATTCCATCGACATTTTACTGCAATTTTTAATCTTCCTACTAAGATCACATAAACGTGAGGAGGTGTGGGATGAGACCATCAGGGGCAGAGAACTTCCGGCGAAATTTATTGCGATTTTTAATCTTCCTTCAGGATCACATAAGGCTAGGAGATGCCAAGCTAGTTGTATCAGGAGCAGAAAAGTTCTCGCTAATTTTTATTACGATTATTGAATCTTCGTAACAGGATCACATAAACGCGAGGAGGTGTCGCATGAGATCTGTAAGGCGCGAAGAAACTCCAACGACATTTTACTGCAATTTGTAATCTTTCTACCAGGATCACATAAACGCGAGGAGGTGTCGAAGAGGATTTACCAGCGCAAAGAAATTCCGTCGAAATTTTAACGCAATTTTTAACCTTCCTACCAGGGTTGTATAAACGTGAGGAGATGCCAAGCGAGTATATCAAGAGCAGAAAAATTCCTGTCAATCTTTGCTACTCCTACGATTTACAATTTTTGAATCTTCTTACCAGGATCGCATAAACAAGAAAAGGTGAAAAGCGAGTGTATCAGGAGCAGAGAAATTCCCGCCAATCTTAACTACTCCTACAATTTTTGAATCTTCCTATCAGGATCATATAAACGCGAGGAGATACCAAGCAAGTGTATGAGGAGCAAAGAAATTCCTGCCAATCTTTACTACTCCTACGATTTTTGAATCTTTCTACCAGGATCACATAAACGCGAGGAGTGTCATGCGAGTGTATCAGGAGCAGAGAAATTCCCCCCAATTTTTATTGTTCTTGCGAATTTTTAATCTTTCTACTAGGATCACATAAACGCGAGGAGGTGTGGGATGAGACCATCAGGGGCAGAGAACTTCCGGTGAAATTTACTGCGATTTTTAATCTTTCTACCAGGATCACATAAAGGCGAAGAGATGCCAAGCAAGTTGTATCAGGACCAGAAAAATTTTCGCTAATTTTTACTACGATTATAGAATCTTCGTACCAGGATCACATAAATGCGAGGAGGTGTCGAATGAGATTTAACAGACACTAAAAGATTTTACTGTGACTTTAATGTTCGTACCAGGATCGCATAAAGACGAGAAGGTGTTAAGCGAGCTGTATTAGGACCGAAATTTGTTGTTAATCTTCCTATCAGGATCACGTAAACGCGAGGAGGTGACAAGCGAGTTGTATTAGGAGTAGAAAACTTGCATCACTTTTTAATGCGATTTCTGAATCTTCCTACCAGGATCACATAAACGCGAAGAGTTGTATTAGGAGCAGGTAAAAATTCCCACTCCTTTTTACTGCGATTTTTGAATCTTTCTACCAGGGTCACATAAACGCGAGGAGGTGTCGAATGAGATTTATCGGACGCCAAAATATTCTGTCGAAATTTTTCTGTGATTTTTAATCTTCCTGCCAGGATCGCATAAAGGCGACGAGACGCCAAGCGAGTTATAACAGGACCAGAAAAATTCCCGCCAATTTTTACTGCGATTTTTCAATTTTCCTACCAGGATCGCATAAAGGCGAGGAGCGAAAAGCGAGTTGCATCAGGACAAGAAAAATTCTAGCCAATTTTTACTACGATATTTGAATCTTCCTGTCAGGATCACATAGACGCGAGGAGGTATCGAAAGAGATTTATCAGACGCCAAAAGTTTCCGTCGAAATTTTATTGCGATTTTTAATGTTTGTGCCAGGATCGCATAAATCTTATGCTTCTTCTCTTTTTGTACGTTCTTTCTTTTAAATGAAATTTAGTTAAAAAATAAAGAGAAAAAAGATAAGAATGTATCTATTCAAAATAGGTAAAAACAATTATAAATCACATTAAAGAATTTTGTATAAAGCAAAATTCTAAACATTATTAATACAATACTCTAAGTCATGTATTATCAAGTAACAATTAAGATAATTTTAAGAAAGAAACAAAAATAAACACATAATAATTTAGTCAAATTTAATTTAGACAAATAAAGTTTTTTAAGATTACTTCAAAACGCTATTATGCGACACAAATTCAAAATAATTTCACAAAAAGAAGAAACGGCATTCTGCCCATCAAACAAAGCAGACGTCTAGTCTCTAATAACATAACGAATTGGAAAATAAATTAATGGTCACTTACCAAACCATGGGCATGGTAAAGGGTGCAGAGAAACTGACGGAACTTCGACTACAGTTCGTTTTCCCAATATCGATTGATAAGTTAAAGAACTTTTACATAGCTATCTTCTTTTAACTTTCATGAAACAGCCTTGTCATATAATGTCATAACACCGTATTTTTTTCTAACTCAGATCTATACGATCGGCATGTATTGGAAAAATGAACTGTACACTTCTACTTCTACGAATTATCACTTCTACCGATGACTTAACGACCAAACGTCTTCTGACTGTCTGATATCTAATCTCGGTCAGTTTTGATTACACCGGATCCCTCATGCATCTTCTGTACAGCTGTTTCGGCCCTATTGGTTTGCAGTGGAAGTCTTGAGCTATGCTGACGAGGCTTCAAATAGGGCCGAAACAGCTGTACAGAGGATGCTTGAGGGATCCACTGCAATCAAAACCGATTTGCAACAAAATTTTTAAAACTTTCAATATGCTTTGACAGTACGCTTGCCCGCCTTGTATGGAATGACTTATTAAGTAGCAAACCAGCTGCAATTTGTCATTTTCTGTACAATGTTGTGTCAAAAAGTGATCGGAGGATGTCGCGATTCAAACTATTCGTTAAAATTATCGACTATGTTAACGTTTTACTTTCTATCAGAAATTAACAAAGGTTATGTTAAAATCTGTTAATTATGTGATAACTGGTAGCACTGGTGGGATCAAAGTGCACACTTGCCCTATGAATCATGACGGTTTTCCTAGATTCGTTCATTCTTAGTCATGTTTGTTTATGCTTACATAATGCCGGCTTCTTTGATGAATCACTTCGGCGACTGTTTGATGATGGGAACGCTGCTAAATGCAAGATCTACGAGATTATGGCTGCATGAAGCATTTCGTCAATGCTTCTAGGAAAAACATAAATAAATATAGAAAGGCGATTTTATCATGACTCGAACAAGCTCGATTCATCTACGATTTCTCGATACATGTAATGTCGCGATAGAATTACAAAAAGCTTTCCTGCTAAAACAGTCTCAAAAAAGGAACCCTAGATGGCGAAACTCATTTTAGAGGACTTTGGAGTATCAATCTAGTCAGAGGGAAGTTTCCTCTTGTTTTATCATAATGCAGTGTGAAACATGTACTTTTACTTTTAATAAATGTATTACGTTTTATTGCAAGGGTCAATTTATATATTCAAGATTAATTAAAATTAACCAGAAATGTATTATACTGTGAAAAATGTGAAAAATGACTCATATAAATTATAATCATGCATCGCCAAAGTTTAAAATTAATCAAGAGTTAAAAGTGATCGCAATAATAATAATTACAGTAAAATATGAAGTTACATTACGTTTTGGCTGTTATTTACAATCGAATTTTCATCAATATCAACAACAAAAGGGTAACCTTTGAAGACGAACATGAAAAATGATTGCGCAGGGTGTAGCAGCCACTAAATTCTCACGCGCCGCCCGCTTTAATAAATTACAACAAATATAATCCAATTAATCACAATTTACGCCCCTGATATTTTAGAATTAAACATTGGACAGAGCACAATGGCGTTAGGCTGCAGTAGAAACGTATCCCCTTCATGATTAATAATCCATCGAACTGTGATGGATGTCATTCAGTGGCTGCTGCATTAAAGCCGGTTTCAAACTTGCGAAATCGATATCCGGATTCGGAATGAATGGATTAGTTAACGTCCACTTCAAGACAAACATGTATATTTGTTGGTGGTTTTCATTTCTCCTTGTATTTTAGAATAATTATAATAGAAGATAGCAATTTTAATTTTTAAAATTGCATGCGAAGTAAGAAAAAAATAACTAATAAGTACTGAGCTTAAAATTGCAAGAATTTTCATTTGATTGTATAATAACAATTCCGTGAATGTTTTCTGTACATGTAACTGAGATAACAGAGACACATTAATAATTCAACAGGTAAAACGTGCAACTTGGAAAAATTGAAACGTATGTATGCATTTAAAACAATTTTAATCGGTGGTATGTAGTCGTAATACAAGGTTTATAAAAAAAATACAAACTCTGAATTTCCCTTAGATAAGTCCTGAACCAACCGCTTTTCTTCCCTTAATACACCCCAAACTGTACTCGCAGTAGTAAGTTATTAATCCATGTAATGGTCTTTTAATTTCAGGTTTTTATTTATTCAATTTTTTACCGGGCGTACACCAGGAACATAAAATTCAACGTTCATGGGCAAAATGCCGTGTTTTACCTGCACCTTAACTACCTATTTATTTAAAATTACCTTCTTACGTGCATTTTAATGAACACTGTGGGATGCCGTAAAATTCTTGCCTTGTACTTTACGTTTATAACTTGAAACCATTCTGAAGAATAACTGCCAATAAAACTATTTACTTTTGCGTGTTTAACAATTCGTAAATATTTTACATTCGCCATTCAGAATGTGCTAGCCTAAATTGTAGAACATCAAGAAACTAATGGGTTATTGATTGGGATTACATGTAAAGGATTAGTTTAGTTAGGGGGGAATTATTCTTGTCACGCTGTTTTTAATATTTATGTTTATGGAACAAACGCAGTGGTTAAATAAGTTAATTAGCAAACTGGCCACGGCTAACTGAACGTCAGCGTTATGAATATATCGCTGTTAAATAGCAGCTTGTAGTTATATTGAGGTTTGTGTTGAACTGCAAACAGCTGCGAATTTGCTAACTCCATTAATTCCACAACGTATCAGATGAATAGTGCAGCAGGAATTCTGTTATTTTAAGCACGAAACGAATTAAATTTGTTAGGGAACTAAAAAAGGATTCTTTTTTCTTTTCTAGAAAATATACGTCGAGGATACTTATAAAGAGCGCAAAAAATATTTAATACCTACGTCTGTAATTACATTTTACTGGAAAAATTCTGGTTTCATTTTAAAATCTCTTTAACTTTAAAAATCTCACGTTTCACTATCGGCTGATAACTTCGTCAGAAGTGAAAAATAAAATAATACGTATACTTATATTTGATTAAATAACTTATTGAGTTTGTGTCCATTTTAATGAAAGCTTTCACCACTGACACCCACCTTTTAAGTAAATCATCAGCCACACAAATAAAGGTGTGTCAGTCAATTTCTATAAACGTACCGTAGATGAGATGTTCATCCTGACCTCCAAACGTCAACCGAAAAATAACCTCCAGTTAATACTTTTCTCGATCTATCAAACGCAGATTGACAAGTCCTCGGGGAATATGAGCCAATAATCATGATATATAAGAGGAAAGCAGTTACGAGCCGAGTTTCCCCGGAGGTTTTATATTATTCGCACTCGTGATATCGGAAAATGTATAACGAGCGACATTACAAAAAGCAACAGGAATTTCGCATTTTCCCTTTTTTATTACACACAAATATACTCGTGTATACATAATTATTAAGTTCCGTTATGCGAACGTATTCGAATTTATTTCGAGTTACGAGATACGCGGATAATACTGTTTTAGTTTTTTCGAAGACGAAAATGGAAAGAAAACAATTTAATTTAGAGATTTCGGAAAAATGAGCTCCGAAACGAGAGCTTCGCCGAAGAAAAAAATTACTTAAAGGGAAATGACGACTGTATGAGAACGAACACATGTACAATATGATTATATGTTAAATTTAATGGACGCAGCTCGTAATTTAATTCTACATCACGAATTTTATTTTTTCGCTGGAAATATCAATAAAATGAGTGAAATTAAGACGGAACATCGCAGTGTCATAAGTAATCAAGTTCCTGACAAAAAAAAGGTGTAAGAAATTGGAATTCTGTATAAGAAAATTCATTTTCTTTTTCTTTTCAAATTAGAAAATAAATTAAAGTTCCGTCGCGAATTGAAACGCAGATTTAAACAAAGGAGACTGCATCTTAGCGAAAACAGTGAAGCCAATTCTTTTTTTTTTAATTTAGAACGAAACGGAAATATTAGGTTACTTACAAGGGAAGCATCCCAACACGAAAATTAAAAAAAAAATCAAACTTTGTGGGTTAGTAGTTCACCTTAGGGTAACTACGGAGCCATTTTTTTATCGGCCCAAAAACGCTTTAAGCGGTGAAATGCACCCTTCGAAATTTCTGCGATTTTCGGTTTTCTGCGAATAACTCGGTAAGCAGCAAAGATAAAAATTTAAATTATATGGCAAAGTATTTGTCTTTCAATGCTTTATCACATATGTAAAAATTGCCACCCCCTTATAGTTTGAAAATCAAAACTTACCCCCTACCACCCCAATCTGAGAAGTCAAAAAAATAATTCATTGCTCTGGGTGAGTAGTCCACTTCGGGTGGAGTGAAGCTAAATTTTCTTAACACTCGAAAAGAATTTTTAGGGGATGAAAACACGTCTCATACTTTCTTTGATTTTTAGTTCTTGGATCGGAACCTTCCTGTGTGGCTTCATATTTTTCACGACTGTCTAGTTTGATAAGGTTCTAATTAAAAATTAACACCAAAATATTGATATTTAAATTATTTTATTAACAAGAAAATGATTTAAATGATGATAGTACTTGAAGTCTTTTATTCATTTGTGCAGTATCAGGTATCACTCATTTTGCACGTGATTTGTCTTATTTTTTGTAATTAAAATTATCAATAAGTTAATCAATACACTCACTGTCAATCTATAAACGCGTGTTAATTAATAACACTGATAAAAGATTTTTATATAAGTGCATGAGATGTAGGTAATTATTAATACTTCAAGATATCATGTGACTGATAACGAATCTTTGCCGTTATATTGAATTGAAAAGGAAATCTGTGCAATTTGTAGTTTTTCAGTTTACTGAATTTTCATATCGTGCAAAATGGTAGTAATAAATCCAGTTAACATTATTCATTTGTTAATGTTGACGTACAATTTTACTAATAATGAAAATAGAAGAACAGTACCATCACCTCAGGAGCAGGAGTTACACGATATTTTTTGGCAATTGATCAGTAGAAGTATGGCAGATACGTCTTTTGAGGCGCAAACCGACACTACTTTAGAATTTTTAAACACGAACCGTCCACAAACATCACAATGTATTGATGAAGATGAACCATCTACACTTGAAGATCAGAGAGAGTTTATAGAGGAAGAACAAACACCTTGTACAGATGAAGAAAATATAGGAACCATTACGTTTGATTACAAACAAGATGCTGTCCAACCATTGGAAAAATGGAAAAAGAGGTCGCTTATCTTTATCTACGGTACGCCACCGCTTTAAAAAAGTCCAGTCGCTTCCACAATTGTACAGGTGGGAAAAATCGTTAGAACAAGGCGGTTCACAAAGGGAAAAGCTTTTAAAAATAGCAGATTATGTATTTAATAAGTTCGCAACTGCAATGGAACTAGGAGCTATAGTTCATGATATGAATTTATAAAAATGGGCAATAGAAGCTAATGACAATGTTCAATTAAAAGACTTTAAAGCATCAAAGAACTAGATATCTCGTTTTAGAAGGACATATAGGATTGTATCACGAAAAATTAATAAATTTATCAGCAGATCATACGGAACCAGTGCAGAAAGACTACAGAAAATTGTGGGCAATTTTGTAAATGAAATACAATAACATATAGAAACTTATGGTCCTGGCAATAATAATAATGCAGATGAAAGTGGATTTCAACTAGAGTTACGTTTAACTCGCACTTTAGCTCCCCAAGCTTCTAAAACCGTCGAAGCAGTAATGAAATCTGTACAGTCAACCACTCCAAGTTATACAATTCTTCCATTGATTTCTGCTGCAGGTAAACTTATGTCACCTTTACATATCGTCTTTAAAGAAAAAGGAGGATGATTTGGACCCCGCATTCAAGAGTCTTTATTTCATTCAACAAATGTAGTGGCAAAGGCATCATCGTCTGGAAAGTTAACTAACGAATTATTCATAAGTTGGTTTTTGAATGTATTTATACCAAACACAGGTCAGCGAGTATTTTACTATTAAGTTCGTGGACAGGTCTTTGTCCCGCTACTTTACAGCAAAAAGTACCGCCAAATGAATATAAAGATATTCAAATATTTACAATACCAAAAAAAACCACAGGGATGATCCAACCTTTGGATGTATATGGTTTTCGAGTTTGGAAAGGTTTCGTAAAAGTATTTTCCGATTAAGTAGTTTTTGCACAATTTGGCATAGGTTTACATGCAAGAAATAACGTCCTAAAATTACAATCACTTATACACAATCAACTCTCGGCTCTAAGATATATAAATTTGTTTGTCTACAGTTGGTACAAAAGCGCATATATTATCAACAAACCGAATAAATTCGATCATCCCGTCAGTTTTGCATTTTCAAATTCAGATAGTTCAGTTCGACCTCGATGTTCAGTTTGTGGAGCTAAAGCTTTAATACGTTGTGCATGGTGTAATAGGTTTCTATGCTTCGAACACTTTTTCCAAGAATATCATTTTCATCACATGTATATGTGATGACCCGCTTAAAAGCCTCGCGCGGGGCAGAAATATTCATATTTAATTGGCGAAAGTGACAATAAACCACTACTTACAAGACTTGATAAGAAATATTTTGAATACTGCCGCTGAGGGAAAAAAAGCCAATTCCATTTCCGTGAGTTTTCACATCTTTAACATCTAAGTGAGAAGAATTGGTGGAGAATCCCGAAGATATAAAGTAATGGTACGGTGAAAAAAAGTCAACATTAATAAAGTGTGCTGAAGGTAATTCCAGTCTATGAAGAATTAACCCCAGAAAAGCTATGAACAATTTGGTTTGCCAAAGTTTTGGTATAAATGAGTGAGTAACGGGAAAGGAAAAGTTGTTGCCGTTTAATGTGTGAAATTTTGTAGTAAGTTCTATCTCTTGAACCCCCTTGATCACATTTTGAAAACCCTTTCCGGCTCTTACAAAGAAAAAAATATTTATGAAAGAATTGTTGCTGTGTATGGGGGAGATTAAATTTTGGTCTAAACTCTTTGGATGGGGTGGAGAATTAATAAACGATGACACAAAGTCCAGACAACCCGTAGAAGCTCGAATTAAAGAGGTGGGACAAAAAGCCGAAAGCCCTATAAAATCTCTGTTAATGAAGACTGTATATCGAAAAAAGTGTCTTGAAAATCTCGGATGACGGTTTCAGTACGAAGATAGTGGATTTCCAGATTGCTTACACCTGAGCAAAAACCGGCCGCTTTGAGAAAAGACTGAAATTTTCTTTTGTCGAATATAACATTGGAACTCTTTCATTAAATAGGAATCCATCCAACCTTACGTATAGAACGTACCGTAACGGCTTTAATAAGATCTCCTATCCCTCCAGAAACACAAAAAAAACTTGATTCCCCTTGACCTCAGAACACCCATAAACAAACAAAACTCATTAGCTTGCCTAATCAACTTACTAAATCTCCAAATTTCCAGCACATTTTCAAATCTTTTAAAGGAAAAATGAAACCTTCATCTTCAATTCCCGGTACTTCACGAGATATCCTTAGATTTTCAGGATATTCTGATCAGCTTCGATGTAGAATGTCTTTTCTCTAGAGTCCCTATTCACCGTCACAATCATTCAGGAACCGTTGAAAGTCCATAACTAGCCCGAAGACTTAATTCTTTTAATAGAATGTTGTTTAACCTCGACTTATAGGTGTGAGGCACACCAATGGGTTCTCTTCTTTCTCTAATAGTAGCGAACATTTTTATGGAGCCATTGGAACAACTTCTTTTTCCCTTAAATCCAGATATATTATTTTTGTAATCTGGTAAGAAATCCCAAACCAATTTCTTTGAACACCTAAATTCCCAACATCCTGGCATTCGTTTCACTTTTGAATACGAAACCGGCGCCGACTTACCTTTCCTCGATATCTTAGTGAGGCGCTTAAATTAGGATACTCTGCGTATCGCAAACCGACCCATACTGATCGCTATCTGAACCATGTAACAAAAGAGAAACAGCTGCAACACCACCAGCAGCCCTGAGGAAGTTCTCCTACAATGGAGAACGAAACGTCGGCAGTAGAAGCAGTCGTGACGTGGTTCCAACCGGAAGCCAATTTAATTATCCATTCAGTGGTTCATAAAGGTCCTCTACCACAAAAAGAAAGCCAAAACACCATTTTCTGGACAAAAACTGATGGTAACAGTTTTCTGGAATGCTGAAGGAGATTTGTTTATTGAGTACATTTTGAGGGGGTATCTAACATGATAAGGGAGTTCTATAGAAACACAATTCAATTTTTAAACCTCCACATTCAGCAACCGCAGCTTTTGAAAGTCTTGACTTGCGCCAGTTTTCCGCGCCTTTTCATTTAATAGAATCTCTGAGTCGATGCATTAAGCTTGCATAATTTAATCAATCATTAAAATTCCTTGACAATCCCAAAAAACAGTTGCCATTATTTTTCCTGCAGAAGGGGTGACTTTAAACTTCTTGGGAGGGTTGTAGCCCTTAATATGCCACTGCATCGATTCTTGTTTCGACTCAAGATCAAAATGAACCCAGGTTTCATTTCCGGTGACAAGTCGATTGATAATTAAATCTGGTTCATCTCCACAAAGCGTCAAAAATTGTGCACACGTCTCCATCCTGATACGCATTTGGAATGGCGAAAGCATTCGTGGAACCCATCTCACACTCACCTTTATCATTCCAAGATATTCGTGTAGAATTCTGAAAACCGTGGTTTCCGAAACTCCTAATAAAGCTGCTAATTGTCGCTTTTTTAATCTTGCGTCTTCCAGTACTAAACACTTGGTTCTTTCAATAACACCGTAAGTGATCACATCAACAGGCCGACCTGGACGGGAATCATCATCCAGTGATTCTCGACCATGTTTAAACAATTTTGATCTTTCGCAAATAGTCGACTTGGAAGGACAATCATCCCCTTATACGGCCAACATTTTTTCACGAATAATTTTTGGAGCTTTTCCTTGTTTTGTTAGGAATTTTATAACTGCTCGATGTTCCAGTTTGTTCATTTTGATACACGACAACACAAACTGACCATAGACAAACAATACTGACATATATTAGAACTAATACTACTGCTATAGTTTTGTAAATTGTCAAACATGTTACCAATGCATATGTGATTAAAAAACAATATAATGAAAAATTACATTAAAACTGAAAATTGTCTAGTCCGGGAATATAAAAACGACCCCTCGTTGCCCCGAGGGACTTCTTTTTATTTCAAAACTTCAAAAAAACATCTCAGCGGAAAATGTTTTGCATTTGATGAAACAATTACAGAAGCTCAGAGTTGCCAAAGGAATTTTTTCTGAGGATTAGAAGTGTTGAAGGGAGTTCTATTTATTGCTTTAACTATAAAATTGACTAAAGTATTTTGAAATTTGTTTGAATCAAATTTGATCCCTTGTGTAACATCTTTAAACCTTTTATGTAAAGTCTCTAGGGGGGTAAGGAAAACGCATTCACTTCGTCACGCAAGAAATGATATTGCCGCTGTAATGATGCCTATTTTTAAGCGCAGAATTCGCAACGCTAACTTAATTGACAAAGAAAAATCACTTTCAGAATTCTAATCTTGCTTGGTTTCGCTGTCAGAAATAAAATTAATTAATTCCTTTCATTACATAAATTATTACTTGTGTAATGCTATCCGTCTTTTTGATTCCCGGGCCCCGACGAGAAATTTCACGCTGACAGGGACATCCGCGATTAAATTCTGCCCCCCTAAAAATACACCCTTAGATTTTGCTGACAGGTCGTTTGTTACATAATCTAAAAATTATGGCAGCCTCACAACAGAAAACGAAATCGATATATCAACGCACTTGCAGAGGAGGTTTTTTTTAAACTTTCACAGAATTTATTGAATGTTCTTTTTTTTAACAAAAGAAAGTTGCAGTCGTAATGTTGAAAATAATAATATCTCCCACATTTTTAACTGTCAACTTACTTTTTCAAAACATTGAATTAAAAAAAACTAAATATAACTCTAAACTTGTTAGCGGGAAATGTTTTCCTTTGAAATTGGATCTCCGCAAAATTTATTTAGCTGGCGTTTACAGGACAAACATGAAATAAATTGATATCTGTTATCGCTTCGTAAATGCAGGCGCTCGCCGTACTCATCAGTTATGTGCGTGCAGTGTATGAAATCTATTAATCACTATTTTAATAGCCTTTGATCGCCAAGTAAAAATGCATGAAATCATTTCCGGTTCGCATTCGTCTGAAAACCTACGTCCTTTTTAATTACAGCTGATATTTTGAAGGATTTTCTAAATGCTTGCTCTTTTTCCCCATATTTTCCTGTTTACTTAAATTAGGCAATTCATTATTTAATGGTCGAATTTGTACAGTGTGATTTTTAATGATTGGTGATACTTTGAATTTGGCGCCATAGTTTTTAGTAAATTTCATGTTTTAAATGTGGCTATTCAGTTATTTTGTTCGTTTGTTTTCCGTAGGTGCAATTTTGATGTTTTACTTCTTTTTAGTGCGAGTGACAGAACCGGGTAGTTGCCAACATAAGAACAATTTAATGTGGCGCTAAATTCAAATCATCCATAGTAATTACAAATCACATTGTACTTTCAAAAGTACCAGTGCGGTGCGGTGCGGTGGTAATTTGTAATTGAAACCTAGTGATTTTGTGTTCATTTCATGTTTTGTTTCTTAATTTCACATAATCTTCCAATTCATATCTAATTACTACGAAACATTGTATATCTTTTACTGTTTATACACAATAAAGTTAAAATAATAATAATTAGGTAAAATTCATTTAAAAAAAAATTTGAATGGTATTCATCATCTCTGAACAGATACATTGGTTGTATTGAAATAATGACGCTAATGAAAAACAAGATGAACGAAGCGGTCTATGCTAAAAATTGATGAAATAAATAAAATTATTTCTGCTTGAATGGGCCGAAGTGTACTCAAAGAAAAAGTAATAGCGAAAATGATGAACAAACATCCCAAGTGAATCAGATGACGCAAGGCTAAAGGAAAAACAAAAGAAGCCATAAAAGGAGTCGATAAAATACGAAAAATAATTCGACGAAAGAAAAGCGAAACAAAGTATCAAGAATAAGGTGATTCAGAAACACAAGAAGATCGACGAACCTCCGGCGGAGAAAATTAAAAAACCAGCAAAACATAAAAAGATAAAATGCAAAAAACGCCTTCCTTAATCCAAAAATAATTCGACAAAATAAAAACAAAAGAAAATATAAATAAAAAACAGTGAAATGAGAAGAATAATTTTGAAAATGAAAAGAAAACTTGATAAAAAGTGACTAAATGAAACAAAATGGTCGTTAATGTTGTTTTTTTAACATTCCTCCAGAGAATAGCCGACATTCATTTGTTTTATTTTTAGTGTTTCAATTTTCTTTTATTTTTTTTCTCTAATTATTTTTTGGATAGGTTTCTAAATGTTTAGTCAATTGGATAAAATCGTCAATCTTTTGTTTTCCATTGCACAGAGCGTACGAATTAACAATTTCTGGCCAAAATTCTGAAACTTTTGAAACTTATTCACAATTGGCTCGTGATTACTGGAAAAAGAATTTAAAAAATGTCACTGGAGTGTAGAACAATAAAAAATGATGTGAAAGTCAATGCTGTCAACTTTAAATCAAGTAAAAATAAACCGAAGGCATGCAGCCAGATGGAAAAGTCTGAATCACATTCAACATCGCCATGTCGCGGATGTGGATCAACATCACACCGGCGCGGCGCTTCGATTGTCCATATTAGCATACTACATGTAATTATTGCGAAATTTTTGGCCACTTGGCCAAAGTTTGTCGCAAAAAGAAAAAAGTCGAGAAAGAAGAAATACGCCTAGCTGAACGGATGGTACAAACCTTAAAGAAATCTTTGGACAACTCCGTGAACAGCCTAGACGTAGCAGTAGCCACATACAAATACACACCGCATACTGAACTAGATGATCACATTCCCGCTCGAGTCTTCTTTGGACGTCAAACCCGAACACTGCTTGACATTTTTAAGCCTAGTTGAACTTCAGTCTATGAATTGAGTCCGGCACAGGTCAAAATGAAAGCCCAATTTGACCATCATCATGGTGCTCGTCGACGCAATTTCGAAGAAGGGGAGGAAATTATGGTTGAATTGTAGGATGGCATCATCGTCAAATTAGTTGAAATAAATGTAGGAGACAAAAACATTGTTCGTCATTTCAATCAAATTTGGAAACGCCATCGTGAGGTAGCCCATCGCCGAAACATAGATTTAGTTGAGGAAGAACCGGTGAAAATAGTTTCCAATCAAGATCATGAAGCCGTGGATCGCCCATCTACTGAAAATCTACCTGCTTTTAATTATTGCGGTTCAAGTACTGAAGACGACCAAAATGCACCTCTTCCAGTTTCGGTACCTCAGAGAGATAGACCGCGTCGCCAAAGCATGACAACTGTCAAGTACCATTCACTCGCCGGATACCGTTCGTATAGCCGCAACAAAGAAACTTCGGCAGAGGAGAAAATGTTGGGTCCAGTGCAGTAGGAAAGCTTTAAAATTAAAGCGTGTGCTCTGAACGGGTTGATAAAAAAAAGTGAAGGTTGTTGTTTATGTGAGAATAATATAGTTTGGTGCAGTTCTATTCGCTTACGAATAAAAGCCTTTAATTACAAAGTGACTTCGACTTAACACTAACGAACCTAACATTACATTTGATATTTTTTACAGCTTTCTTTTGTTTTTGTTGATAGAACAAAAATGTACCAATTTGAGTGGCAATAATGTAAGAAGATATAAATTATGTTTACCGAATTAACAATCCACGCCAAGGTTCACGTGGCGTCACAATTTAAAAGTGGACACCCTGTACAAAAAAAGGCGAAACTTAAATCCTCTCATTTTATTTGAAATTCCATTTAATTATAATTAAGAAGACAACACTAAGAAGCACTTCTTGATTTTACCACCCGGTAACTAATAAATGAAATTTTACTTATTAAAAGGAGTATTTTATAATCGTCGGCAATTTAAAATATTAAATAAAATTTTTGAATATTTATGTGATGATTTGTTTTCGTATCAGATGTATTTGAAAGGATTGTGATACTTTCTCTTGGCCATGATCATCCTTGCCCCATATAACTAAAATGTTATTCCTAGATAACTCTAATTAGTTGAGGATCTTGCTCATATTTTCTCAGCAAACACAGTTTTACAGAGGCGGCAGTATTTGTTTTAGGTTATGGAAATATTTGATCGGTGCCAGATTTTGTTTGGGTAAGCGGAATTTAATGTTGTCGTTCTTTTTTATTCCGCTTACGTAAACGACAGGAACAAATGGAAAGTGCGCTTTCCAGAGTTAAATCGCTATTTACCAACGTTAATAATTCCCATCGAATCGTTAAAGAACACGTTACATATCGCTTTTAATTTAAGCGTATACAGGATGTTCTACGTTTTATTAACCAAAATTTCGGAGTGCCTACTGGCAAGCTAATTTCGGTTATTAAGATTAATGTGTACATTAGCCAGTATCACCTCCTAAATTCATGTGTAATTGGAGAAGTTTACCTTCATTGCATAGCTATCTTATATAAAGTAACTAATTTGGAAGGCTAAATGTGTTCCACAGGTAATTGCAACTCGAGGAGAATTTACGTCAAGGGAAACAGTTCACGTGAAATAATTAACAAATTAGTTCTTGCGTTAAATTATCTAAAACTAAATGAACATTGCATTAGCTTTAACTGATGTACGTATATAACTACATACAAATGTGTAGGTACACAAACAGACATGAGAGCACTTTAATTTAATTCTTGCGTGTTTGTCTTCGAATCTCTTTAAAAAAATATCTGCTCGCATTCAAGTGTATTTCTCGTTTCTTAATTATTTAAAATTTTCTGCTAGCTCCTCGAGTCAAAAATAATTTCAAAAAGGACATCGCCGTGACTTGTTTATCACAAGATGAAAGAACACATTCATGAGCTAGTATATGAGCTCAATAAAAAATTTAATTTATTCTGGATGTTTTCGTCGTTCGGAAAATAGCGGGCGAATCTAAAACGCTCGCGAAATATATTTTTAATTTATATATCACGTCACCGGAATCGAGAAAGGTTTTATTAGTATATGGGTCAGAGTTATTTATTTAACCTGTTGCTCCTGTTCCAGTCACAGGACTAAAGTGGAATTGTCATGTCCTGAAATTTACTGCGGAAATGAGATAAATTGATGGTATTATTCAGAGCTAGTGCAGTGAAATAAAGTGGGTCTGCATTAAAACTGAACCCTTGGCTTAGTTTAATTTACTTTGACGTAACGGGCGAGTGCGTATAATTTTTTTAAAATTTAATTTAAAACCTAGCCATTCACTGAAAGTTACAAACATTTCGTTTTTAATTTACGTTTCCACGAATTAATTAAACGTTTAACTATTAAATCCTGGAATAGCTGCAATAACAAGTTAAAAATAATTAGCTCTTTCGAAAACGAAAGTTAATATAAAATTCAAAGAGTTGATCTGTAAGGATTTGTGAAAACTATCAAGTTAATAGAAATTTAATTCTTTTTTTTTAATCGTGCGATATTTCTTCCAACTTTTTAAAAATATTTTATTCTAATTCGTCGGATTTAATTCCCCGACAAAATTTATTCGTTCGGGGTGACACAACAGCGATACCTTCGAATTTATGTCCTTTCCCTCTCGTTCTTAAACTTTCTGTCGTGCAGCATGATCGTGACTGATAAGCGTCGACAAATTTACGACCGCTTTTAAGCGACATGTAGGTTTGTTGTTTACTTAACAGCGGCCATTTCCGGTTAGTCTTGAATGTTTTATGTCGGTAGAGTATTGCAAAAATGTTAGTAACATACGAGATTATTTATCAAATTTTGTTTTTGTTTTTAATTGATAGTTTTATCTAATCACTTGAACACATATCATTTCAGTATGCTTTTATTTTTAAAAAATTTAAACCAAATTATTATTGTAGATACACCTATCCAATATGAATCAATAAATAATTTAGATCAATAGAAACTACAAATATCTTAAATCCAGAAATTATTATATGACAAGTGAATGCAGTAATGAAACGCTCTTGTATATAGGAAAATAAAAATAAATATATACTCGCAGTTGAGGCCTCATTTGGTTTCCGAATTTCCTTATTAGAGTGAAAAGGTTCCGCTTTTATCTTAACAATAACTCATACATTAATAATAAAATAACATTAATTAAACATACTCGCGAGAATTATTCATAAACCTCCCCAAATATTCTCATTAGGGCTGACCAAACATTTTATTTTACCAGCTCGTGGTTGCACAGAGAAAAACAACGGTACTTGTTGACACAATTATAGAATTTATATTTACAAATTGTTACTAAAATGAAGACAACTACAATAAATAGAAAATGTTTATATTTGATTGTAGAATAATGTTGTTGTAAAATATTACATATTCTTAAGAAAATCGTATAACACAAATAATAGTAAACGTGTTAGTATAAATTGTGTAAATCTATTTTATAGACAAAATGTTTACATGTTTGAATTAAATACTATTTTATATAGCAGATTTTTCCAGTTATTTAGTAAAAATTAACATATATATATATATTTTGTAATGTTCTTCCGAGTCTTCCTTCGCGTAGGGTTCTCAAGAGAACCGTTTTTGTCTTAACGACGTTTCAGCGGAATCACATCTGCCATGTTCAGGTCTTCTCTGCTGCTTGCTTTGTTCTGCTTCTCGTTGTTATGCGAGTCGAACATTACAACATACAACACCCGCGGAAACCTACAATGTAACATTGTCGATCTCTACGGGTAGAAGAAGCTACAAGAAGCCAAGAAGATGCAGAGGCTACGCATAAAAAGAAGTAAACTACTTTGTAGTTTAACATTCCTCGAGCGTTGCCAAGATGAAAACATTATAACGAAGAGCATGAAGCTGGCATTCCAGAAGAAGAGCAACCAAAGAAGAGCAACCAAAGAAAAAATATCTTCAGAAGAGCAAATTTAACCTTAGTACGGGAAGCTATCTACGATAGCAGAAGAGAATTCAACACCGAACTCCTGAAACTACATTTTTAGTTGAGCAACACGTTGCACCCAATATTATGGATAATACTAGATCAACTTATGGAGTTCCGAGCAGAAACGGATTTGAAACTAACAAGAGAAAAGCAGAATAAGAAGAAGTTCCAGCGTCTACAAGGTGCTACCAGAAAATACTGCCGAAACAATACGACAAAATGCGTCGAGAATACTACGCACAGCAAGACCACCGAAGAAGAACTTGTCACAAGAAGAACTTCAAACTCTACGTTCACTAAAGGAAAACGAAGATATTATTGTCCTACCAGCAGACAAGGGAAACGCAACCGTAGTAATGGACATCACAGACTACGAAGAAAAGACAAAAGTGCTTTAGAAAATCCAGCATACAAACCTATTGCTACGGATCCAACAATGTATCTGGAGAAGACGACAAAAGCCAATATCAAAACCAGCAGCATCAGCGAAGATCAACAACGCCAATGGATCTCAAGTGAGAAGTCGTCCAAGTGGTCAAAACTATATGGACTGTCGAAAATACACAAAGAAGGTGTTCCACTCAGACTAGTCGTCAGTTCCATCGGATCACCGTTGCAACAGCTAGCTAAGTTTCTGGTAAACAGCTACAATCCTACGCCGAAGAAGCAGACTCTTTCGTGAAGAAGGCAAGCCACTTCATCAAACGTGTAAGGAACATCACCGTTGAACCAGCGCATCTGTTAGTAAGTCTCGACGTTGTATCACTATTTACCAACGTATCTACAGAAGAGGCGGTCTATATCATACAACGCAAGTATCAAGTCACAGAAGATACAATAAATCTGACGAAGAGTTGTCTGAAGAATAAGTACTTCATCTTCAAAGAACAACGTTACAAACAAGTGAAAGGAGCACCTATGGGTTCACCATTGTCGCCGATAATAGCCAACCTATTCATGGAAGACTTGGAAGTAAGAGCTATAGAAGCAGCAAGTCGTAAACTACACTTATGGCTCAGATATGTCGACGATCGTGCGTGATTTGACCACATGGACAAGAAAAACTACGAAAATTCCACGAACATCTAAACAGAATACACCAGAATATCAAATTCACGATGGAAATCGAAAAAGACAACAGTCTTTCATTCCTGGACCTGCTGATAGCGAAGAAACAAAACGGAATCCTCGGATATTCAGTGTATCGCAAGCCCAGACATACGGATCGGTACTTAAATGCCCAGTCGTACCACCATCCAGCACAACTGCAATCAGTGTCAAGATCACAAAGACTGACGGATGCTAAAAACAAACAGCAAGAAATGAAGAAATTAGAAACACACTAATCCAGAACGAATTCTCCGAAAAACAGATCATCAAAGCACAAAGACCACGACGAGAAAAACAAGAAGAGGAAGAAGTAAAGCCACTAGGAAAAGCGAGTCTTTGTGAAGCACAAAATTGAAACAATATTCAACACGGATAAGAAAATCTCCAACAATCTTCTCAATCCAAAAACGAAAATTCAATTAGAAAGCCAAGGAGTATATAAAATCCCTTGCCAAGATTGTAACAGAGTCTACATAGGATAGACGAACAGAAAAGAAGTGTGAGAAGAGAAAAACACAAAACAGATTTCGACAATACAAAAACTATAGCCAACATACAGCATTTGTCAAAAAGAATCATATGAGAAGCCGTAGAAATCGAGAAACATCCGAGAAACCTAAGTACTAGAGACGATACTCAACGTTTATCAACGACATGCAAACCAGCATTACAAGCACAGTCGAGATCATCAAGAGGGGGAGCCAGTCCATTGGCATGATCTATAACGAGAAGCCAGGCCAGAAAACCATCGAGCATAGTGACACGTGACCGGAATTCGGTATATAAACCATCACCGTCACCAGTTCGTCTCGCATAACAACGAGAAGCAGAACCAAGCGAGCAGCACAGAAGACCTGACGATGGCAGGTGTGATTTTGCCGAAACGTCATCTATTGAGAACCCTACGAGGAGGAAGACCCGGAAGAACACTACAACATACAACACCCGCGGAAACCTACGATGTAATATATATATAGATAGCACTACGTACTAAATTTTAACGCAAATGTAGCACATTTTTATTAATATTGTGCATGTGGATTACTGGTTCCATATATTGTGTTAACATTTTATAGTTAATGGTATAATTCTGTACACATCTCTAAGGTAACAAATCACAACTCGGAGTCGATGATATCGAATTTTGTCTCTTGATCGGTCATTTCGAGATGTGGGCTTGTCTTGACCTTGTCTTGATATGTGCAGATCTTGTGAAGAAATTCACAGGCTGGAATATGGCAGAATTCATTCTAATAATTCGTCGACAAGTTCCGGCTTGAGTCATCCATTTAGGTTCAAAAATAAGATAAAGAAATATTTAATTTAAAAACATTCAAATAATTTCTGAAGCACTGTACTGAATTCACGTTCAGACGGTTTATTTTTGACAAATTCATTCACTATAAAGAAAACAAGCGACAGTCATACACAGACAAATCTGTTCTTATTTATTTGCAGAGTCATGTACGCCACCTAATCGTCATCCGTATTAAACGGCCAATGAGAAGAAGCAAATAATCACGTGATTATACCACACTTCAATACTATTCAACAATTTGTGTAAGATGTTAACAATTCCAATTATTTATATATATGAATTTTTTTGTTAAACATTCAACAATTGTATTAATAATATTGTGTGAAATCTCACTTTTTCATTTCTCTCTGTGTGCAGTACCTGCAGTTAAAGGTCATCCTAAGATTGATGTTCTATATTCACATGCGACTGGAGATATTAGAAAATAAAGCTGATCGACGAACGGAAAGTCCTCTATTCGAAAATGTATGGAAGGGATGCCGCGAAACAGTTAAACACTTTTCAAATGTCCGAAAAAGTGTGTGGGCCCTCTCTGGGGAAATTCAAATCCGCAAGCGTGGGTGTTGGCAAATGTTCTCTCTCTCAAGTTCTACCAGCAGTATAAATATCTTCTGTCGACTCGAGTTACCTTACAGATACCACATTGTAGGATAGATTAATTGAAAAGTACTAGTTCGAAGTTAGAGGCAAAAGTGGGGCATCGTTTTTAAGCAAGACGGAAAATCCCTTAAAGGAAAAGAATCCATTTATATTATTTCTTTAATTTAATAAATTTTAAAGGAACGACAACATTTTTTTCTCTTTTCTTTTATAGACGTGTAAATGCTAGAGGTATGTAATTCATTTTGTGTGGATAGACATAAAACTTACACCTGAAATAAAAGTGACGTAAATGCTGCTTGGTATTAGACGTTATTTGCTCGAGTGAGAATGAATTCCCGGGGGCGAGTGGAAAGAAAGTACATACAATATTTACCTTGGAAGGCAACGGGGAAGCCCAATGGTGACCTGTACATTTTAGTCATGACCTCAGGTGATGGAGAGTAACCACAAATTCGCTTGGACGTGATTTAGCGTTTTTCATTTTCTAAGCGTGCTTAAAAGCTGTGGTTTTATACATTTATCATAATACGAGCAAGCACAACATTTGCAATAGAAATAACTTGTACGAAAATCTATACGTTTTATTTTAATTTTATATCAGCTTTTACACTTAATTTTTTACTGCACTTTGAATTGCAGAGAATTTAAATTAATATTTGCTAATTGAAATTTATTCTTGGACTCTATGTAAATTGACTTATCAATTATATAAAAGCAAAACACCGAATCGAAAGAGATTTTTTCATTTTACAATCTAATAATTACGCAGTTCTATAAGAAACATAACGTTTAACATAATTTAAAGAAAAAAATTCAAGGATTAATTAAATTAAATCGGTTTTTAGGGGACCCTCTCTCATTAAACCTGACAGAAAATTTGTTTCTTTCCTCATAAAAATATTTCTGTATATAATAGGTGGAATATTTATAATTTAAAATTATTTACACTAAATTTATAATTCATATTTTAATATACATAGTTCTGTTCTGAACTTTCAACTGAAATAACATAAATGTAACATGAATTAATTAAACAATAAAGAAAAACATGATGTAACCTATTTTATTAATTTAGCACCTTTGTACTTACAGATGAATAAATTAGTAGTTAATTCATTGGTTTCGTCTGTCATTTGCATAATAAGCCTATTTTAGATGCCGCTATATTTTGACAGGTTCACATCAGCACTATTAATTAGTACATTGAGTGTGTATTTAGAGGGAATTTATTGTGCTTAATAATGATAGTAATCGCTTGTGAATATGAAACGATCACATTATTAAATGAGAGGAGTGTGTTAATAACGTAGGGGAATTATATTAAATGCAATAGAAATTCTAGTACATCACAAATTAAAATAAAATTAATAATTTACATTACAAACCCAATGCATGGAAGTGCGACAAATGAGAAAATTCTAACTTGAATATTCCCGGATTTATGAGTATTAAAAGAAATCTTATATATCTGCAATGGAATACTACAAAAAAAAGTATTGTTTGTATATAAATAATGCACAGAATAAACAAAAAGCTTTGTGGAATGAGATAAATAAGGAAACCGGTAAACAAAATTACAACAAAAAATACCAACACAACAGTCCAACTAATGACGACTTCAATCAATTCTTCACAACTGTAGCTACTTCAATTGCCTCAAAATTGCCCAAGACTACACTTCGTTTAGTACCCACTGTGGATAAAATAACAGAAACCGCTTATTTTTTGCCGACAACACCAGTGGAAGTGGAATTAATCATGCATAAAGCCCAAAAATACTATTTAATTAATAAGTTTAGGATTTAGGATTTAATTAATAAGTTTAGGATTTCCAGTAACTTCGCTGCGACCTTCTGTCCGTCGCCAGTGGCGTCACACGTGTTTTTATTTGTATTTGTTTTATATTTTATCGTTAATGTAAGAATTGTGCATATTTCGTATTTGAGGGTAATTTAGATGCCGGCGGGTCTCATGTTGAACAGCCGCGCTGTGCTCTAAAGTGATCTGTGACATCGTACTATGGGGAAAATCGGCGTGAAGTTAAGAGATATTCACACTATAAAAGAAAGCTCATCAGGCAATAGACCATGACAACATGAGCATTGCAAGCCAATATTTCGGAAATACCAAATGTTGATCCTACCAGGTTACGGTAAATGACGTTAACAGGATGATCACGTTAATGACCGGATGGTATCGTTATTGACCGATTCTTATGGTAATTAACGTTATTATCCAGATTTTAAAGTCAATTCCCAATAATCAAGGACAATGTTGTTAATTACTTTAATTTGAAAATATATTAAACGTCAACGCCCAGGTATTGTCGTTATTGACCATTTGTTATTGGACAATGTTGAAATGTAAAAAGAAACATATTGGTTTACTTATTAATTAGCTTTATTATCGCAAGATAAGCTCGCATGGCATTTGGAATTGCACAATTTTCCAGCTGACCTGCAAGCGCATCTCTTATTACTAAAGAAAACTCACAAAGACAAGGTTTGTCGAAATGTTTTTGCATTAACAACTAGGATTTTTGTAGTGTTTGTGCATTTCATGCGTTGTAGTTTTGTAAATCACAGGGCTTTGGAAAAAACAGTTTATGTTGATATGTCAATTTATTATGCAATTATGAAAAATATATTATCATGAATTATTGGTAAAAGACCATTCTTTCAATTGGCGACGTTGGATTGGATTGAATTTGATAATGCCAAAGGTAGAGAAGACAGGTGCAAGTGAGGAAGACCCGATCAAAGCTTTAGTGGCTCTCATGATTAAAGATCGTGCAGATCGAGAGGAACATGAACGTCAAGATAGAGAGGAACGACGACAATTCATGGAACAATTATTGCAACTTACGGTTGGTCCTGTCATGAGTAATGCAGTACAAAAAGCTAGCAGCGTCCCTAATTTCCGATCATATTTGGTCAGTGAAAATTGGAACACTTATTTTACATGCTTACAGCAGCATTTTGAAGCACACGGAGTGATTAATGATGAGCAACGACGCGCTTATTTCTTGTCATGGGTTGGTACTGAAACTTACGAATTATTGAAAAAACTTACGGGTGGTGTAGACTTACCGACACTTTCGTACCAGAATCTCACTGAAGCGCTTAAGAACCATTTCAAGACTACGACCCATATTTTAATGGCTCGTTACAAGTTCAACCATTGCACATTAAAAACTGGTCAATCACACGCTCAATGGCTCGCAGAGTT
Source organism: Serrognathus titanus (assembly GCA_039766575.1). Taxonomy (NCBI): domain Eukaryota; kingdom Metazoa; phylum Arthropoda; class Insecta; order Coleoptera; family Lucanidae; genus Serrognathus; species Serrognathus titanus. The sequence goes on from CM077911.1 coordinate 9,038,394, forward strand.
AACAGGACATGCAACAGATTGTAACTTCAATTGTCCTAAGCAAGAGTGTGGTCAATCTTTGGTGGACGAACATATACGTGATATGATTATCGTGCACACACCTTATGAGCAAGTTAGGTCAGCAGCACTTCAAAAGGAGAACCCTTCATTGGACGACGTGATTAAATTTACGCAGATTTACGAATCAACCCAGGCAGCCAAGCAGACATTCTCTGGAAACAGTGGAAGTACAAACAACCTCAAACAAGATGATGTCAATAAGATGTCGAGTAATTATGAGCGGAAACGAGGTCGATCACAATCAAGAATACGTGGCAAGTTTAAAAATATCACACAGACGGTCAAGAAAACAGACAACGTCAACTCAGAAAAGTATAAATCCTGTCCTGGATGTTTCAAATCGCATCCACGGTCAAAATGTCACCATCTCAAGGCAAAATGCAACAAATGTGTCAAGACAGGTCATATTCAGTCGGTGTGCCAGTCCACGGGTAGTTCAAAACAATCAAATTTAGTGAAACGATATGAAGGTAACGAACTTTTGGTTGTTGACAGTGACAAGCCAGGACTACGATATTACGTCAACGTGTGCGTTAATGGACGAGCAGTTAAGTTTCTGATGGACTCAGGAGCAACAACTTCAATTATTGGATTGCAAACATATGAAGAGTTAGGATGTCCAGCACTCAAGGCAGTTAAGAGACAACTCAATGCTTATGGCAACCATGCAATTTCAGTTAAAGGCTGGTTCCAGTGCGAGGCACGAATTGGCACAAAGACAAGGTACTTACGTTTACTAGTAGTCAACAAACGTAGCGCAAGTAACTTATTCGGAACTCCATGGTTTACGGCATTTGGTTTCAAGATCAGTAACCCAACAATAGATGTCGAGCTTGCAAATGCATTAGAATTAGCTGTGGCAGAAGTTGAAATAGCACCGCAGAAAACCAAAATTGACGAGATTTGTGGTCGTCATCAACAACTATTCCACAATGAATTAGGCAAGTGCACTTCGATCAAGGCAAAATTGCATCTCAAACCCAATGCAGTACCGAAGTTCTTCAAACCTCATCCAATTCCTTTTTCTCTTCAAGATAAGGTTAAGGCGGAATTGCAACGTCTTCAAGACGCTGACATTATTCGTCCTGTTAAAATCAGCGAGTGGGCAGCTCCGATTGTAGTAGTTCCAAAATCGAATGGACACTTACGTATTTGCGGCGATTTCAAGGTAACGTTTAACAGTCAGTTACTTGTCGAACAATTTCCGATACCAAGAGTCGAAGACTTATTTCAACGCCTGCAGAATGGGCAGCATTTCTCGAAAATTGACTTAGCTGACGCATATTTACAAATTGAATTGGACGACCAGGCCAAGAAGTTAGCGGTTATTAATACGCCTTACGGTTTATTTGAATACCAGAGGTTAGCATTTGGTATCGCCAGCGCACCAGCAATTTTTCAGAGGTTGATAGAACAAATCATTAATGGCTTACCAAACTGCGCCAGTTATTTGGACGACATCATTGTTACAGGCGCAACGGATGAAGAACATTTACACACACTAGATGAACTATTCAAACGACTCGAGCAAAACGGACTTCGTTGCAAATTAGACAAGTGTCAATTTTTCCAGCGCGAGGTCGAGTACTTGGGTAACATAATTTCGAGTAATGGTTTGCGACCTTCGGATTCCGGCATTCAAGCAGTAAAGAATTTACCCCGTCCAAAGAATTTGGATGAACTTCAATCGTTTCTGGGTAAAGTCAATTATTACAATAAATATGTACCGAACTTTTCAAATATTGCGGGTCCACTTAATGTGTTACGCCGCAAAGATGTGAAATTCAAGTGGGGCAAGAATCAACAAGCAGCTTTCGAAGAACTAAAGAGCAGAATCATTCAAGCCACCACACTTGCACATTACCGGTCAGATTCACCATTAATTTTGGCCACAGACGCTTCGTCATACGGCATTGGTGCAGTATTATCGCATCGAAATAATAATGGTAACGAATATCCGATCGCATTTGCTTCAAAGACATTGAATGATCATGAATGTCGTTACAGTCAAATAGAGAAGGAGGCTCTTTCCATCGTCTTTGGGATCAAGCGATTCTATCAATATTTATATGGGCGGCATTTCGAGCTTCAAACGGACCACAAATCACTTGTAGCGATTTTCAATCCGTCGAAGCAACTATCAGCAACATCTATTCAACGTTTGCAACGTTGGGCATTGTTTCTTACGGGATATGATTACGAAATTGTACATCGATCAACCAAAGCACACGCAAACGCCGATGCGCTTTCAAGATTGCCTACAGGGCCTGACTTGACATTCGACAAGAGTGAAGAGGCGTGCATTGATGTTATTTATGCAATTAACGAGGCAGTTGATGATTTTCCAGTCGACAGTAAGCAGATTGTCAAAGCCACGGACAATGACCCAATATTCAGGGAGTTACGCAAAACGATCATAGAAGGTTGGTCAGAATCAATATCCGATGGACCCCTAAAGCTTTATTTTATGCAACGCCATGAACTCACGATTCATAAAGGAATTGTAATTCGCCAAACAAATTGTGAATCTTACAGAGTCGTTATTCCGGCCAAGTTACGTCAGCGCGTTCTGGTAATGCTTCACGAAGGACACTGGGGCAGAGTGCGAATGAAACAATTAGCAAGACGTTATTGTTGGTGGCCAGGTATCGACAACGACATCGAACAATTAACCAAAACATGCGAGGCCTGCCAGCATAACCAGTCGAATCCGGCAAAACAGTTTCAGCCATGGCCAATGGTTAAGAAACCCTGGGAGCGCATTCATGTTGACTTTGCAGGACCGTTTATGGATTCAATGTGGATGGTCGTGGTAGACGCATACTCAAAATATCCGTTTATTTTAAAGATGGTCAATGCAACAACTCAGTCGACGATCACGGCGCTCACAAACATTTTTTTGCACGAAGGACTTCCGAACACATTGGTTACGGACAATGGCACGCAGTTTACGGCTGATGACTTCAAACGATTTTGTAGTGTCAATGGCATTACGCACTTGACGACGGCACCGTTCCATCCAGCTTCGAATGGACAAGCGGAAAGATTCGTTAGAACATTCAAATCAGCAATGGCTAAATCTATGTGGGGAAGAGACAATCGGCAGACTAAACAAAAAGCAGTGGCCACATTACTGTTCTCCTATCGAACAACGCCACATCCTGTTATAGGCAAATCACCAGCAGAACTCCTTCATGGCCGACAACCACGAACTCTGTTATCGTTAATGGCACCGGAGATGACGTGTCACAGTTCTGGTAAAGACAAAGCTTCGTTTAAACCAAATGAAGATGTATGTTCCGGCCAAAGGTTCACTGGGTAAAAGGTACGATTGTCAAGCCTTTAGGAAGATCTATGTATGTGATTCAAACAGCAAACGGACTACATCGTCGACATAGAAACCAGATTCGCAAACGCTTCAATGTCAATGATGAGGACTTTAGATTAAAAAACCAAACAACCACTATTCCGACAGAATTTGAAACAGCATATCAACCAGCTCAAGCAATTTCACAATCAGCTGAAGTAAATCGAGATACAGTTGAAGAATCGAAACCTTCAGTTCAACTTCGAAGATCGAATCGTATTCCAAAACCAAGAGTTCGATTCTCACCATAGTGTTATAATTTAGTGGGGAGGAATTGTAGTGTTTGTGCATTTCATGCGTTGTAGTTTTGTAAATCACAGGGCTTTGGAAAAAACAGTTTATGTTGATATGTCAATTTATTATGCAATTATGAAAAATATATTATCATGAATTATTGGTAAAAGACCATTCTTTCAATTTTCTTTCTCTTTACATTTTTGAGGAAAAATAAAAGGTTCTAACAACCACCCAAGTGATGGTGCGGTCCTTTTGAATCATGTATAAAAGGTAAGTTACCTTTTTTTTCTTTACCGCACCATCACTTGGGTGTTTATTAGAACCTTTTATTTGTTCTCAAAAATGTAAAGAAAATTTTTCTACAGAACTACACATGCGCCGACACCCGACACACATCATCCCATTGTCACCGTCTCCACCCTGTCAGTAACGATAATATCCGAACTGTGTTTATATTAATGTCTTTCGCCATTATACGAGGTTATTAACGATATTTGCCGGTAAATGACATTAATAACCAGGTTATTAACGTTTTTACCCGGACTTTAACGTTATTGTCCGGTTTATCATCATTCTCCGTAACATATACATACATGAGCAACTCGTAACGACAAAGAAAAACATAATGAATTTCCCAAGTAAAAGTGGCTTACATACTCATGATACAAGAGATGCCAAACAATCTCTGGGACCCATTTAATAGATTAACTTCATCCGATATTCACTCCGACGGAATAAGGCTATTTAATAAACTTCCAAAAAAATGGAGAACATTGCCGCTAAAACATTTCAAGAACACAATCAAGCAATACTTAATAGATAAGACATTTTACTCCATAGATGATTTTTTACTACAATCAGATGTTTAGCAAAAATGGATACACGGTGTACTGCACACATACATTTTATTTTAGTTTATTATTTTATTATATTTTTTACAATAGTTCTAACCTTATATTTACATTGTACATATTGACTTGTACTAAATCAGTATAAAGAAAAATAGCAAATAACAAATTACAAGTTTCAGCAACAAAACCGTACATTAGGAGTAGAGCAACAAATAATTAAAACAAAAAGAAACAGCTGCAAGCTAAGGAAATGAAATATCTATTATACAGTGTTTCCGGAAAGTTACGGAAAAATTCTATAAAATGTTTGAGAAAAATGTTTCAGATAAATGCGTCGATTTGTATTTTTAAAATCGATTAATAAATAACTGAGATATACAACAAGAATGTGTTCAAACGAAACAAAAAAAATGCAAAATAAAACATTTAAAATTAAATTAAATGTTCATTTAAATTTCCTATCTGTTAACGGAGAGGAAATGTTCTAATCCAGAGACAAACGTTTTTTGAATATTGTCTACCATTTCAGGGGTGAGCGAATTTCTTGTCGAATTCTCTTCTTTAACTCCTCAATGTTTGGAGGTCTATTAAAATAAATTTTAACTTTTAAATAACTCTAGAGGAAATAGTACAAAGGCGTTAAATCCGGAGATCTTGCCGGCCATTCGACAGGTCCTCGTCTACTATCCAACGATTAGGAAATATTTCATCGAGGTATTCCCTTACTGGACGTGCATAATGAGGAGGCACACCACCTTGCTGTAACAAAATTCTGGGATCGGGTGAATCAGTATCTTCTGCATTAGGAAACTGTACTGCTAAAACCGGAATTAATTCAAATTGGAGGAAGTCCAGATACTGTTCACCACCCAAAGTTCCAACAAAAAAGTATGGTTCGATTTCCCTCTATCCCAGCCCACACGTTAACCTTTTGGAGATATTGTACGTTCGCCTCCACCATCCAATGCGTATTTTGAAGCGCCCAATAAAGGCAATTTTGCTTATTGACGGTACCATTTAAGCAAAGTATTACCTCATCAGAAAAGAGAATATTTCTAATGAAAGCAGATTTGCTTTAGAGAGTTCCTTCATTGTCTCGCAAAATTGCTCTCGGATCAAAATCATCAACTATCAGCTCTTGCATCAAGTGCACTTTGTAGGGATGAAATTTTTGCTTATGAAAAAATTTGTAAACTGCATTTCTGACATATTAAGATATGAAGCGACTTCCACGAGAGTTGAAAGTGATTTTTCCCGCACCATTAATATGGCATCCAATTGTCTTCAACTAATGCTGATAGATGTCCGGCTTTAAGTTTATCCCGTACATATCCAAGATCGCGAAATTTGTTTTCAATTCAACTTACTGTGGATTGCAATAGTTTTACGATGTGTTTATAAAAACCGCAGGTAGACCATTGAAATTTAATAGATTACATCATGTAGTGTCAAGAGTAAAAAAATAGATTCTTAATGATAATAGTCTTTGAACCCAAATATTTAGAACTTGTTCAAGTTTTGTCTTTCCTAGTTTTATTTGGTATGACTTACTGTCCATCGTCTTCATCTTCTATTTGTTTATTTTCATATTTATTTATTCTCTACTGAACCATCGAGTTCTTTAATAATTCTTGAATGACTCGTATTCGATATTGTCATGTTTATAAAACGGAATTTACTGCATGTAAATACACAATCGATGAGTTACAAAATTTAACTGGAATTCATATCAGTCCTCTTAAATCTCGTTATTTTCAAGTGAAAGGTAAAGAGTCGAGAAGGCATTTTTAATATTCACTCACAATTTCTGACGTTTCCTAAATTGAAAAATCTCCATGAAATTTCAACAGGACCGCATTCGCGAATAATAGAATGTCATCGAGCTCGCGCTAATGCTAAAATGTTAACGCTCGATTAGCATAATGTAGATTGCAAGCTGCATAATCTCCTTTTATGTTCTTGGTTTTTCTCGATTCATAGTAATATTTCTGACGCTAATGTCGCTCCACAGGAAAGGGGAATAAATCGACTTTCGTTTCCTGAATTTTATGGTCTGGCGAAATGAAACTGCCACAACCCACCACTCTTCATTACTGAGAGTTAATTGTTTAGAAATTACAAAATTGCTTTCTTCTTAATATTCACGCTTTGTATTATAACTACTGTTGTAAGTTTCATGTATGTAAACACTAATACGTAGTTCGAGGATTTTCTTTTTGTAAACACCGTCGACGGGTGAAGTCAATTAGGTACGCATTTAGCGTATTGGACGCAACTAATTGATGCCAATGAACGTCAATACGATGAATACATCATCGTCAAGTGTCATATTCAGTACAGTTAATAAATTAACACACGCCGAGAGGGCTGTGCTGATTTGCAAATGGAAGCGAATTTGCCGATTCAGTTAATTCCGGGGCCCGAGGTCAACACGCCAATGGATGCTTCATTAATTTCAATCAATCCTGATACCGGAAAAGAATCCCGCTAAAAAAATGGACGGCCCCAATAATGTGTTGTATACAATTCCGACGTGATTTTATTGAATAAAGGTCGGACAAACCAACTTGGAAACGAAGCAGAATAAAAAACGTTAACAAAAATGGGGCTGTATTGAATAATTACATTGGCTAATATAAATTTTGTGTTTAGTTAATTTCTTTCTATTCTTTGATTATATGTTCTCATTTTTGGTACCGAAAAGGATAGTAAATAGTCAATTGTAGCATACCTTCATTGATTTGCGTAGGCGAATTATTCACTTTGTTAAACAATCACTGAAGTTATGTTACTGGTTTCATATATTGCGTGAAAATTTTACAATTAATGCTGTAATTCTGTACACATATCTAAGGAAGATCACAGCCGAATGCTCAAACTCGCTGATAACGAGTTTTGACTCTTAATCGGGCAAGTAAAGACGTGGGCTCGACTTTGTCTTGATATGTGCAGATCTTGTGAAGAAATTCACAGGCTAGAAAACGACAGAATTCATTCTGACACTTGCTCAACAAGTTCCGGCTTAGGTCATCTGTAGATGTTCAAAAATAAGATAAAGGAATATTTAGTTTAGATACATTCGTATTTACTTTCCAATAATTTTTGCAGCACTGCACTGAATTCACGTTCAGACGGTTTATTTTTCACAAATTCATTCATTATAAATAAAACGGGCTTTTTAAGTTCTCGTTTGAAAATTCTAGGAGATTTAATAGAAGTTATCTCTTGAGGTAAATTCTCCTATATTTTACGACTTTGATAATTTGGGGAATGCTCATAAAAAGTTGTGCAATGTGAAGGCACCCTTAGTGCTTGTTTATTTCGTGTGGAATAAGAATGATGTTTTTCTCAAAGTGGTTGAGACGAAATTTTACATGAATGCAACTGTTTAAAACATAAATGGAGGTTAAGTGAGAATGTTTTGCGTTTTGAATGTGTCTCTACAGGAATGTCGTTTTTTTAAGTTGAAAATTAAACGTATTATTCTTTTTTGTAGAGTAAAGATTCTAACTATGTTGAGTGCGCTGCCCTAGATGATAATATTATACGATAGGGCGAATAATATGTTTGGAGAAGTATTTCTTTATCTACGTCATAGGGTAATTGTAGTAGGGCACAGTAAGATTTACTTAAATTTTTGCAGACGGTATCTAAGGTATCTAAATGAATATTCCATTTTAGTTCTGGATCTAGAGTTAAACCCAGAAATTTAACTGAAAGTTCACTGTTTGATACAGAGATACTTCTACCAAATTGCTTACATTTAGTTTTCTGGATGTTTGCCCTTCACCAGGTTTCCATATCACTTACGACGGATGAAACACATATTTGGAGTTCCTCAGGGCTCGAAGCGGAGACGGCTACGGAGGTATCGTCGGCGTAAATCACTATCTGGCCATGTCTAATATACTTGGGAAGATCATGATAAATAAGATGAAGATGAGCGGCCCCAGCACCGAACCCTGAGGAACAGCGTTCGTATGATATTTTTCTGATTTATCGTTATTGTAAGTAACGGTTATAGATAGATCTGATAAGAAAGACATCATCCATGATAGGATATTAGACCGAAGTCCCAAATTATATAACTTCAGCTCGACAAATTTCAGATTCACACTGTCAAAAGCGCGCGACAGGTCGAAGAAAACGCCGGCATATAAGTTTCCCTTGTCACGTTCAGAGATGATGAAGTTCACAAAATTCACTGTGACTGTTTGCGTCGATCGACTTGATCTAAATCCATGTTGCGCATCACTAAGAAGATCAAAGCGGTTGAGATAGTTGAAGATCTTTTTATATATAAGACTTGTTCGAAAATCTTTGAGAAGACACTGAAGACACTGATGGGCCTGTAGTTTTCGATCTTTTCCTGAACTCCCGTTTTGTGAATGGGAAAGACCATAGCAGATTTCAGAGTACTCGGGAACTTCTCTTCAATAATAGGTTGATTCAGCAAATCAGCAAGGTGATGTGAAATGGAACTGACAATTGTTTTTATAAACTTCATCATTAGGCCGCCAGTGTCTGGAGTGTTTGTATTGTTCAACTCGGAGACCGCTAGTTTTATATCTTCGTGCACACAGGTGTGAAAAACATAGAGTCTTCATCTGAAGGTTCATTTGAGGGTGTAGAAGCAACAGTGGAAAAGTGTTTCCCGTACTCTTCGCAGATATCCTTTGAGTTAGTTACATTAACACCATTGGATACAGGAGTAATTTTCTACTTTACTTTTTTACGTCCTAATTTATAGTTCACTATTTTCCAAAGTTTAGATGATTTGTATTTGGCAGTGGCTGTTGTGGTTTTTCTTAGTAATGGTGATCATTTTTCTGTAATTTCTTTTTTCGATATTATATCTATGATGTATATCCGCATAATTTGACAGCCTGTGTAGTCGATAGAGTTCCTTCAGTTCAGAACTTTTCTGTCTTATGTCTCGAAACTTTATCTTCACTCTTACGAGAATTTATTGTAATACAAAGGTCAAATTAGCATGGAACTTTTTACTCCAAAATGGAGCAATAATTTTGCTACAAACAAATGTAAACGTTTTCAAGGGAGAGGTGGAAATATATTTGAATTCTTTTTTAATGTTCAGCAAATGTGCTAATAATTTCTTTTTTCGTGTAGTTGACAGAAAAGTGACACATTGTTTAATCAAAAATCGTGAAGAAAAATGGGACTTTTCTCGTTAGCAACACTTTTTTTCACGATTTCAGTTAGCAACGCTTTTTCTCATTTATTTTATTTATTAGCGTAGATTGTAAATGAACAATTTGTTAAATTATTAAATATTACACCAGAAAATGAGGAAAGTGACCACAACGCAGTCACTGACAAATTAGAATTTATTGTTTCACTTGCTGCTACTGTTGATGTTGACGTTTCAGAGGTCGAAGATTGCTTTTCAGTCGAATTACAAAAAATTTCTTTGAAATTTTTACTTTATTTTCGATACTATCTTCAACGTAGGCTTCTGCAACAGCACTACTACGCCAACCTTCAAACCTTGGATGTTACCTCCACTGTTGGCCAAAAAGGTCGCTGACGTTCTTCGGAAACAATGACCTATGAAGCTGTTCGGCTCCGATAGCCCTAAGCACGCAGCAATTTTCTTTGGTAAATTGTAGAAGGTGCTTTTACCAATCGGTTGCTTTGTACACTTGCCCTGTCTATAAAATATAAATAGTCTGCGTTGGTCCACGTTTTCGGGTCTCAAATTCAAATACTTTTTGTAAAACTCAATTCCGTTTACTCCATCTTCCGATGTAACTGTAAAGACTCGTTTTTTCTTTGTTTTCGTGTCATATAATGTTATGACCAAGATATGGCCGCAATCTTCTACATCATCCACGTAATTCTTCCGCCTGAAATGCTCCATGCAAAGCAATTACCAACACTACCTTCATAAGCAGAAAACTGTCATCAAGAGCTTTTTCTAATTCCTTCACATTATCCATCGATAGAATTTTCAATTTTTTTGCCACATAACCGTCATTTTGACGTTTCAGATAAGCCAGCAATTTTTTTATATGCAGAAATATCCACATTTTCATTTATTTGTAAAGTACTTCTCAGCATCGAGTACACTGACCATAGTGTTGAAGCTTTAAGAGTTTTCACCTAAGAATATTTAAAAATCAGTGCTAATAAATCTTATAAATAAAACAAAGTACGCAATTAGAATATCTTCATTTGCCCCTTGCACATTTTTTTCATTTCTCCAGCCGTAGAAATATTGATAAGTTTTCTCGTACTTTGCTTTGGACTTTTCAGGCTAAACTTGACTCTGCTTCTGATACCAATTGTAAAATTGTTGTGCTTTAGTTTTACTTTACAATTCATTCTCTTCTACTTCTAAGTTCTTTCCAATTTCTGACTGTAATAGCAACTTCGTAAAATGTGTGGAAATTTTGTATAACAAATGATCATTGATGGAATAAATATTGACGGTCAAGGCAACTATAAATGCGTATTTTAAATTTCACGTTTGATTTAATAAAAAAAAATAATGTAAAATCTCTTTCCTTCTAAGTTACGTATTGCGTGATTGTATCTTTCGTGCTTTACACTTACACTTTCGTTAGCTTTCATTAGCATTATTACACACACGATATTAATCTCTTCAGCTTTGGATAACTCGGTTAGAGCATAAAGGGTTAAATCTGCTTACTCGTTAGTGGTGATATTATATAAAAGTGCCTTTAGTTGTTTCAATACAAAAAAAAGCTACTTTCATTACAAAAAAAAACGAACTTAAAATTCTCTTTGTTTCAAAACGCAATAATACCCTGTATATTATGCTACCCTTAAACCATGTAATTCAATTATATTTCATGACTTAAAGAAACAATGTTTTAAATAAAAGTTAATTAATTAACATTGCGTTGTTTATATTATATTTGCTGCTTGTCGAGGTTATTTTAAGGACAATCTAAGTTCTTTCTCTTTAAGGAAAATCTACATTTGTTGTATTTTACTTTTGTTTATAGATATGTAAATGCATATTTTGAGAATATTGGTTTATTTAGAAATAATAAAGTTAAAAATAAAGAAATAGTAAAAAGCGTTTCCGGATGCTGTTAATTTTAATTCCGAGAGGCCGAGAATGCAATTTGATGAAGAACTAACGAGAATGTAATAAAATCGTTTTAATACACGCTCTTCATCACGAAGGCGCATTAAATTGAAAAACCCAGGAGATTTTATTCCGTATAATTCAAGAAGGACCGCATTAATTAGAAGTGGAGTGTCATCGAGCTCGGCGCTGAAGCCTGAAATGTTAACGCTCGATTAGCGAAATGTAGTTTCCAAGATGCATAATCTCTTTTAATATTCCTGGTTTTCCCCGATTCGCGTAATCATATTTCTGTCGTCAAAGCGCGAAAAAGTATTACGGGAAACGTAAAGAGCCGAGATTTTTAAGGAAACAGTTTTTTTTCTTTAAATTAGAAAGAACGTTTTATTTCTTCTCAAGTTACCTCGTAATGTAATTTGCTTAGTTGAATGAAATTCAGATATTAAATAATAAAACCGAGTTTGAATTAGTTTCAGGGGTGTAATAAAATATCGGGCGTTTATCCAGTTCATGTTAATTAATATTTTAGCTGGAGCAGTTAGGATGTTATTTATGGATGTCGAAGGGGTTAATTAAATCCCATCTCTGCCAATACGTTTTAACTCTGCATTCCTGATTTTCATCAATCATCCTGTATATTAATTATAAATAATATTTTATTATTTTACTTTAAATATTTAAAACTCATTTATTGCGAACATACTGGGTGTTATAACACTACTGTCATTTATTAATACTGTACATTCCTTAGCATAAAATGGATTCATTCTGCAAATCTCAAAAATCTAGCTAAAAATTGAAAAACTGACCTGCGTAACATCAAAAAGTTCCACTGTTTTAAAACCTCTGATTCATTTTACGGTGTTTTCAATTCGGTTTATCTTCGCGTTCATAAAACAATAAAATTCGAGCGCATTAACCCAGGTAATCGGCTGGATAGATGCAATAAAGGCCCAAGGTCGGTAATGTGTAACTGTTGAAAAAATACGAATTGAATGGATTTTATTGTTATTATTTCTTAAATGAAAACGCATTTAGGTATTAGTTGTTTTACGTACCTTCGAGTATTACAAAAGATGTTCGAAATGTTGCCTACCGTTTATAAAACATAATTCTGCTCCATGTAGCCAGTTTTCAGTTATTCGGGGAAAATTAATTCCGTAGCACAGTCATGAATTCGCTGACGTAATCCTCAATAGTATTTATTCTGTTTCATAAACACGCTGCTTTAGGCACCCCCATAAAAAGAGTCTAAAGGATTTAAATCAGAACTACGAGGAGGCCATGGTGTAACATATCCGCGATCTATCCAACGATCCGGAAACACAATGTATAAATGTTCACTTCAGCACGGTTGCAATGAGGTGGAGCACCATCCGATAGTAACCACATGTTTTGCCGGATGTCTAACGCTTCATCTTCTAAAATTTCTGGAAGAACATTCTGCAAAAATTGAAGATAATCTATCCAAGATAAACGAGCTGGTAATTCGTACGATCCAATGAGCATGTTATTAACAATTCCTGCCCACAAATTTATGGAAAACCGTTCTTGGAAATTAGTACGTCGCGTAACGTGTGGGTTTTCCATTGCCCACACATGTGAATTTCGGGAATTTAATATGCCGTTCTGCGTAAAGATAGCCTCATCAGTGCATAACACATTCGTTGGAAAAACTGGATTTTCTTGATGGCGTTCCAACAACCAATTACAAAATGTCTGTCGAAGAGGATAATCCGTTGCAATCATTGCCTCCACTCTCTGCACATGGTAAGGGTCCAACTTTTTTTTTGTAGAGGTTTAGAGAATCTTCAAAAGACGCCTCCGAGTATATCAACCCCGGAGGCGTGTTGGATTCACCCCTTCTTTCTGCAGGGGCGCCTACCAACTAAACTCCTTTCCTCTCTCTCCCCTCTACGCAGAGGGTATCGCCTTCCGGCATCTCTTTCCTCTGCGCCTGTTGCCCCCTCTGGGTCCTTCTTTCCTCTTCTTTTTCTCTTCTTATTCTCTTCCTGTCCTCTTCCTTTCCTCTTCTTCCTTTCCTCCTCTCATCATCTTCCTTCCTCTTCTCCCTCTCTTCGTTCCTCTTCTTCTACCTCTCTCCTTTTCTGTCTCCCTTATCCTGTCCGTCTTCCCCTTCTCATCTCTCTTTCCTCTGTTTTAGTGCCTCATCTCATTCTTCGCCTTACGCATCATTATCATTCGGAGTATTTGAGTTACCCCGTCCCAACTCTGCTCATTCCGAATCAATATTTCCGCGACGTTTTCCAGTGTTACTTCCTCAGCTATTATGGCCTCTGTTCCCTTCGTACCTCCTCCCATTCTGGGCATATAAATATGGTATGCTCTGGGCTGTCCACCTCCTCCTCACAGTATTGACATTTGTCTGTCTCCGCTTTCTTAATTTCCTTGAGGTACTTCCCAAAACTACCGTGGCCGGTGAGCGCCTGCATCACATGATAGTCCACTTCCTCGCTCCCTCTGGAGCACCAGGCTTCCACGTTTTTAATGAAGACCTTAGCCCATCCTTCATAATGGTCCCTGCCATTCTTCGTAAAGTTCCTTCCTGGCTAAGATCTTCGCCGTGTGTCCTTCCGTGTATTTTTTTCCCTTCCTGTATTTGAAGCCTTATGGGAGGTATCTCTGCAATGACTAATATCGCCTGCATGGCCACTGTTCTGTATGCAGACGTCACCCTTATTGCCGCGAGCCTGTTTAGCCTTTCCAGCATAATTTCGTACTGTTTATATTTGACCGCATTATTCCATATCGGGACGACGTATAATATTATCGACGCAATCACTGCCGCCAGTAGCTTTCTTTTTTTGGGATTCGGTCCCCCCACGTTCGGCATAAGTCTACCCAAGGCCGTGTACGCTTTCTGTGCTTTCACGCAGGTCTCTCTGATGTGGGCTTTCATCTGAAAGTCACGGTCAAGATGTACCCCTAAGTATTTTATATTTGGGGCGGTTATTACATCGGTTCCGCTGACGTTTAGAGTCATTCTGCTCAAATTTCGCTTCAGAATGACCGCTTCCGTCTTCTCCCCCGCAAGTTCCAGACCGATCCCTTCCAGCACATTTTTTATCTTGGTTATTGCGTACAGGGCCATTTCTTCGACCATAGTCGCCGTCCTTGCGCTGACCACAACTGCGAGGTCGTCCGCATATGCTATTAGGGTGGAACCTACCCCCACTTCCGTCTCCAAGACCTCGTTGTAAAGTATATTCCACAGGGTCGGTCCCAGAACAAATCCTTGAGGAACCCCACACGTCATTTCCCGACGTACTCCGTTCGGCGTTACAATTGCTCTATCCGTCAGGTACGACTTTATTATCCTCCTCAAGGATTCATCTACGTTATATTTCAGCAGGGCTTTCATCACCTTATATAATGCAGCGGTGTTAAATGCATTTCTGATGTCTAGAGCAATCAGGACGCAATAGTGTCGGTTTTTATGGGCCATGTCTCGAACCCTGTCCACGATGTTCTGGTAAGGGTCCAACTGTGCTTCTCGTAATGTACGCCACTCAACGCGATTTGATACAGGCAAATGACGTGCGATTCCCGGGTTCTTGCGGAAGGATTTTCAATCATCATGTCGAGGATTGCTTCTTCTGTATCTAATACGAGGACAAGTCGTTGTCCACCTCCGTTTCGCCCACGACGAGGTCTCAAATCTCCAGTAGACCGTCCCCGTTGCACTACTGCCACAAATGCTCTGGGGGTCGGCACTACCCTACCAGGAAATTTTTCGACATACAAATGAGTTGTGGCAGTAGCATTTTGTTTGGCTTCACCGTAGCAAAGCACCATGTCCATTAATTCTTCGTTTATAAATACGTGAGCCCTGATAAAATAATTTCTCTTATTGTATCATAAACAAACGAGTTTTATACTAATTTATTTACCCAAGTTTTTACACAAATTTCTTTATATAAATGAGAAAAAATAATAAATATTATTTCGCAAAAACAAATTAAAAGTTTTTCAGGTAAAACTTACACACTGCACGGTACCGAGAATAAGAAACAACGCGCGACACTTACGTACCCAAATTGCGAACTGAAGGCTGCGTGTTTAAGTGCTCCAATCAGACCTACCCTAACATCGTATCAAAATTTATGAGTTTATGACGGGATTTGTAATAACCGATTCGCACAGCTGTGCATTCCATTCCATACCAGTGACACCCGAACAATTTTTGTATGAACAAATATTCATCATTTACGCCGTTATTGTTAATGGTGCACCCTTGATTATTTAATTTTTTTTCTTGTTTTCATGAATACTATTTGTGGTTTCGATAAATGACAGTAGTCCTATAACACGCTGTATAAACTTAAAAAAATTAAATTGTAAGCCATTGTGAACGCCATACAAAGAACCACTCATTTACAAAATTATATTTTACATGAAATTTTTATTATGTATGTATTCAACTGTAGCTACATTGTATTCGTATAATACCAGCGGCATTCTCTCCCTGGATTTCAAATTAATTCAGGGGTTTAAATCTAGTTAGGGGTAAGTACGGAACGTAATTGACGAAAGTAATTCACTTTTGATGCATCAACAAGTAACCTGCTCTACACAATTCGATTACACCCGGAATGCAGAATCATACTTTATGTGATCCTCGTTTAAGTGAATCTTTTTCAAGTGTGTGAGAGAAGTATTTCTTGTTCATACTGAAAAGCAGCTCTTGTGTTACAGCTTCTTTTTGCAAATTGTTCGCCTTTCTTAATTCCCACGAGACATCATCCAATGTTATCTGATTTCCGAATGACTGATCCATGTTTCATCTCTTAAAATATACAAAAAAAAGACTTTCCTTGTCTCTTTCCTTTCTCTACTGCTAAAAGGAGTATTTCTTATTTCCTTTTCTTTTGAGGATTCTTCCACTGAAGACTTGCTTTTAACTTAATAAGGCTTCAGCTCTTAACGACATAATGTGCTTCTATTATTAATATCAGTGTTTATTTTGGGTAAACAAACTTTTTTCCTGCGCAAGTGAGTTCTTGTTATGTATTATGCACCTGTATAGAGCATTGGAGTGCGAGTGTTTCCTCATGGATTTGTAACAATGTAATATATATATTATTTAGTAGAAATGGGCTCGAATAGCTTTATCGTTGCTTTCGCATGCTGGTCACGACCTGCTGTGAGAAAGGTTACCTTTGAATTTGATTTGACATAATTTACTACTTTCGGTGTAATCAATTCTATTGTGTTCCGTCCATAAAGAAACATGCAAGCTAACTATAGTTCTGACCGGAGCAAATTACTGCAGAATCAATAATCCAGAATTTCAATATCGCATTAGCAACGCACACTACATTCAATTAGCTTGACTATTTAGCCTATTTATTTATATCAAAAGAAAATGTTAATCGAAAGCGATGTCAATTTGGTAATTTAAATTCGCTAGATTCTATAATAAAGTAAATAATTGACGTGAAATTATTTTATAAAATCATCCGTCGCAACCTTCTGTCCTTTAGAGGCACTTTATTTTATTTAACTGAATATATTATCCGATCTTGTACGCTTGAAATCCGACGGTAATTCGTTCGTACATTTGACGTTTTATTTAATATTTAGCTTCCAGCTGAAAGATGATTTTGATTTACGTACGAAGCTACGAGTTTTATATTTATTTGAAGCAATAAATCTGAAACGTAATAACGTATTACGGGGGGAAAAAACTGCTGAAGCGAAACAAATTTACTTTATTACGAGAAATGCACGTGTGTCCAAAAATCATTTTAAAAATGTCAAATTATTATTATTATTATTAAAAACGTTGTATTATTATCTTGTCACTGCACCGACGAGACACCACAAACAAAGGGATATTTGCCGTATGCAAATTTCTTGCCTGCAACTTAATATATTTTAGGGCATTTTGATTAAATGAATTTGGTCATTACTCGAGGGACCGAATCAGGTGCCACGCAACATGGAAGGGAAATCAACTCAAATTGATTCGATCCAACGGGACTGCGGTACATAACGTATGCATCAATTTAAATTAGAAAAAAATCCCCACAGAAAACATAATTCCCTCACGTAATTAATGTTTTAAACAAAGTAGACTTACTGGACAGAAGCGAGGCTCGAAGTATTCGAATAATTTCCTCGATTTACATTTTTCCAGTTCCGCATGTAGATCATTTCAAAATCTACCATTGCCTTGAAGTATCGCGAAATTTTTATCAGAGAATCAATTAACGAGGGCTTGCAATGGTCATAAACTTCCTGACGGAAGAAATTTCGTTCCATTTAAAAAGAGCGCGTGGCTTAAACCTCAAACCAGAAACGTATAAACAAAAGAATTGTGACTTCAGTATTTTATGGTTTGATTAAAATTTTGAAAAGAGAGTGAGTAGAAGAACTGGAAAAAAGTGAATTAAGACATAGAATTTGGGTATAATAATAGAACTTCTCTCTCACTATCTTCTTGACTGCTAGAGGAACGTAGCACCTTGACGAGGCGTTGTAAAATTGCTAAATCTCGAAAGAAAAGGATAAATTATCCCCTTTCTCTTTATAATTTTTTAACTACCCGTCCCTCACAGCTTATTGAGTATATACCGAGGGGGTCTAACATAAATGAAGAGACCATTAAAGCGACCATATTGTGATTCGCAAAAAAACTTAATCCTTCAGACAATTGACGAGTTCATAAAGCAAATAAACTCTTATTGGTCTAATTGTGAATTGATTTCGTTTCGACCTCCGTCTGTGTATTGAGAAAAACTCGTTGATTGGCTCTTAAAATGATGTGGTTTTAAACTAATCCGTTTAGACCTCGGTTCGAGTAGTGCTTAACAGCTTCCGGTTCCACTAATTACAAAACTGTATAATAGTCTGGTTATGGATTGATTTCGTTTCGACCTCGGTCTGTATATTGAGAAAAATTCGTTCATTGGCTCTAAAAATTATCTGGCTCTAAGCTGACTTGTTTAGACCTCGGTTCGAGTACTTTTTAAACGCTTTCCGGTCCAACTAATAACAAAACTGGACTTTTATTGTTATTTGTCTAGTTAAGGATCGATTTTGTTTCGACCTCAGTTCGTGTATTAAGGAAACACGGCCTTATTTGAACAAAGTCAAAAAGAAAATGTTAATAAGAGAGAAAAACGTGGTGTGTATTTATTAGTTAAATAAACAAATATAAGTGCAATGACGCAAAATCATCTGCTTAAAAGATTTTGACAATTTTTTAAAAATATAACGAAACGTCTATTAAAATGTCTGAGCTAAAAAAAGGAACATAATATTTGCAATTGGCGTAGTATTTTGCTCGTTAAAAATTTGCAAAATAACTTTATAATCGCTATTATCACTGACAATAACAAAAGTGTTTCATAATATTTGCATAAATTTGATGTAGAACAGAAATTGCACCAATATACAGAATTCCTCTTTTTATACCTCGCTTATTCCATTGTTTTCCTGTAAACAATTAGTGACTATAAATTTTGTATCAAGCATTTCTTTTCAAATTCACAAATAAACAACTATCGTTGAGTTCCTAAGGCGAACAAAGCCAATGACTGTGGGTTCACAAAGTTAAAATCCTGATCTAGCCTCAACAGGCTTCTTTTATTCAGTATCTTAGAAAAACATCTCATGGGAAACAGTTTTGATTCTGATGAAGCACTTAAAGAAGTTATTGAAGAAAATGGGACAATTATAATTGAAAATAAGAAGGAATAAGTGTATAAGTGTTGAATGAAGTTAGAAAAATAAAGGGTTGTTAATTGTTACCTGTTTTTTTTTCGTGGCTAGATAGATAACATAAAAATACAACCTACTTTCTGAGCCAGTCATAAATAAATATTTAAAACGGATTCAAGATCTCAACCTTAGCAAGCAAACCCTTCACCCAAAAATTTCTCTCACACATCCTCTCATCTCTCATCCCTTAGAGCGCCTGCGTTCAGAATAAAACTTTAATATGCTCCCGGCTATACATAAAGTTATAATCCACATAATGCATATTATTTCCGCGATGTTTTACCGTTAATCCCCCCAATAATTTAACTTTGCACGTAAACACATTTTGGTAGGGTCGTAATTTATTTCCTGACAGCTTGGTTTAACGTTTGCGGTTAACATATTTTCCCACAATGCATTGTGATTTATTCGCAAACTGTTAGGGCCCGTGCATATGTTGCAAATCATAATTAATAACGCAGTAAAGTTACCGGAAACAGAGCACCACTTTATAAGCGCAAGGTTTACGATCGGGCTTCATTAACGTATTACACCGGATATGCCTACCCTTCTAATAAAACTTACGTCATCCCTAAGCGTAACTAATAGACACCTAAATACCAATTTCGTTGATGTTCCTAATCCTAACCTTTCCCTTGAATTTTATTCTTCTAAACCTGAATAATAATATGATCTTGCCTTTCACTGCACAACTTTTTTGGGAGACATTACTTTTAATTTTGAGTGTACCCATTTCATTAATTTCATTTTGTACAAACAAAATCCTGCGGTATTGTACAGGGAGAAAGAAACAAAATAGTGATCAAAATAAAAACATGGAGTAAACAACTTGAAATAAACAGATTACGCCAGAGTATAATTTAATAACATCCTATTTTAAGCCGCAAACTGAAAACATTGCTGTGATATTTACGTTAGGGTGAATAAAAATGAAAACGTTTCAAAACAACTTATCAAAATTTTAATTGTTTTATTGTTATTCATGAGTAGAAAGGTCCAAAGACATTTTAATTAGTTAAAACCAAAATCAAAATGAACAGTACCGAGAACGATGGTGTAGAAATAAGTTTAGCAGACGATGATATCCAGTGGGTGGATGAGATCTTGCTGCAGACGGATTGGATAGAATTCTGCGAGATAATGCAGAAGAACTAAAAGAGGCCAAATGTACCATTGACTGCAAGAAACTGCATCTCAACTATTATTATGCACGAGTAGAAAGGTCCAAAGTCATTTTAATTAGTTAAAAGTAAAATCAAAATGAACAGTACCGAGAAGGATGGTGTAGAAATAAGTTTAGCAGACGATGATATCCAGTGGGTGGATAGAATTCTGCGAGATAATATGGAAGTACCCAAAGAGGCCATTTGTACCATTGACTGCACGACACTGCGTGTCAAAAGAAGTTCTATTATTATGCAGGAGTAGAAAGGTTCAAAATTATTTTAATTAGTTAAAAGTAAAATCAAAATGAACAGTACCGAGAATGATGGTGTAGAAATAAGTTTAGCAGACGATGATATCCAGTGGGTGAATGAGATCTTGCTGCATTCGTGTCAAAAGAAGTACTATTATTATGCATGAGTAAAGAGGTCCAAAGACATTTTAATTAGTAAAAGTAAAATTAAAATTAACAGTAGCGAGAACGATGGTGTAGAAATAAGTTTAGTAGATGATGTTATCCAATGGGTGAACGAGATCTTACTGCAGGCGGCTTGGATAGAATTCTGCGAGATAATGCAGAAGTACCAAAAGAAGTCAAATGTACCATTGACTGCAAGGCACTGGCCGATCCAGGAAAAGAAGACCGGTAGAAAGAGAAGGCTGATATACACTGCTCAACATTTGAACTGGTACACTTATATAACATGCGGTGGCATGA
This sequence comes from Serrognathus titanus, assembly GCA_039766575.1. Classification (NCBI taxonomy): domain Eukaryota; kingdom Metazoa; phylum Arthropoda; class Insecta; order Coleoptera; family Lucanidae; genus Serrognathus; species Serrognathus titanus. The sequence goes on from CM077911.1 coordinate 9,059,615, forward strand.
CTTCCTACATGAACAGGGCTATGTTTCGGAATGCAAACAAATGCCTATCGAATGATATTTGCGATTCAATTGTTGTTTGTTGTTATTATCTGTCATAAGTGCAGTTACTAGCTCGCGGACGCTTATACTTTTATCAAATTTTAAGAGAATTTTTGCGATTTTCTCGAGTAAGTTTTAATTCATAGTGGTTGACTGCATTTTTGAGATGCCATTTAAGTATTGAAGAGATGAGCCAAGCTATAGGAATGCTTATGACTAATGCATCACTAAGAACTATTGCTGCCCATTTCAATGTGAGCCACAATGTGTTCAGAAGAGTTCGAATGCGTTTTAATCTGAATCTGTCCAACATAGGCACGGCGGAGAGCGAAATCGCAGTACAACAGTCAGAGAGGATCGTTCTTTACGGTTCAGTGTCGAAGGAATTGATTTTTTACTGCAAGAACATTCCAAATTCAGTTATTGAATGCAACAGGTACTCAAGTATCCACTCAAACAGTAAGAAGAAGGCTCCATGCGGTAAATTTAAGGTCCAGATCTTCTAAATAATGTCCATTGTTGACCAGAGCCCACAAAAGAAGAAGGCTAGAGTGGGCACACCAACATGCAAATTGGAATGTTGATGATTGGGGTCGCTGTTTATTCAGTGACGAGACCAGAGTGCGTCTCCATAGCTCAGATGGAAGAGTGAGAGTTTGGAGAAACAGAGGAGAACGCCATATTAGAACCACATGACTTACCATCAAGCTTATGGAGGTGGTTCAATTACCGTTTGGGGAGGTATTTCTGTGATTCGTCGTACTGAATTGGTTATGCTTGGAAATGATACAATGAATAGTGTCAGGTATCTTAATGAGGTATTATAACCTGTGGTGTTGCCATTTGCCAATGAAATAGACGATGGTTTCGTGTTTGTTGTTGATAACGCGCGTCCTCATAGAACAAGGCAAATCAATGCATTTTTTAAAGAGAACAATATTACGCACATGTAACTCTCCAGACCTTAATCCCATAGAGAACGTATGGGATTACCTGAAAAGGTTGATAAGGTCACGAGGAGTGGATCCAAACAATCACCATCAGCTCCAAACTGCCATTCTGGAAGAATGGCCAAATATTCCTCAGCATTACATTCGGGATTTGATTTCCAGCATGCCAAGACATTGCCAAGAGGTTATAAGAGCTAGAGGAGGGTCCCACGCATTATTAATCCTTAAGTGTTTGGTTCTCATTTCTTTCCAGAGTAAACTTTTCTATAATACTAAAATGAAGATTTTGTTATTTTTCTATTAAAACATTTGAAATTCGTTATGTAAGTTTTATTCTTTTACTTCTTCGCCCTAACAGTGTTTCCCACAACCATATACTATCAATTAAGCAAGAAGGTGTTGCTCAAAAAGTAGTAAATTGTTATTTATATATGTTTTTGTAAGTGTACCAGTTCAAATGTTGAACAGTGTATTTAGATAACAGACTTACGGCTCAGCTTGAAATATCAAGAAATTGCAGACATTCAAGGGAAGGGGAAGCACACGTGCAAACGGGATTGGCTTTCTCATAAACGAGAAGATTGGCTTGTATCAAACAACGGAGGGAGTAATTTTTAGACCGCGTAAGCGCACGTAATTTCGACATTCCGCACAAATCAATGGTCTTCAAAAAACTAAATACATGAACCAGAAAAAAAAAACGCGAGAACATAATTATACAAGCTCTAGAGAATAGAGAATAAACAAAATTAAAAATAAAATACAAGCAAGAATAATAAATAAAAAAAGAAAGTCCGAAAGACCAACAAGACACAGCAGCCTGTCATATCTTCACTTCTTTTCTTGTGTATTAATAGTGATTACAGTAAGTGAAATTTATTTGATTACACACTGTATACCAAGTCTAAAGTATTCAGAAAGTCGTATTAAATAGAAAAAGTTTCTAATACTACCACAAATAAATCTTCGATTGTTACTATTAGAGGTAATTTGCTTACCCTATTCATTTTTCTGAATAGAACTTTTTAAATAACTTTTAAAATATTGTGAGTTACGTGCGTGTTAAAAAAAGCTATTAACATTAAAGTTTATCGTATGCGCTTTATATTTAAACTGGTGGTAATTAAACGCGATTTTCATTTACCGAATAACACGTAGTAACATTTTAACCCTGGAAAGTTCAATTTCCTCCCGAATGCCTATCGCAATTATGATTTCACAGAAATCGCATGCGTTTCCATTTTAATTCTTCTCGGAAAACTATTTAGAAATTATTTCTTTTTACAACAGATGTTCGATATCGTAAGTTTGCGGCTTATTTTCCAGATATCGTGTGCACGGCTACATGCCGCCATTGGGGAATAACCCCTGTAACTGTTTACTTCTTACACATATATCATGATTATTGAAGTAGATTCCCAGGGGACTGCCATGCTTGTCTAAGTCTGATCGAAAATTTAAACTCCACGTTACACAAAGTATCAAGCTGATGCAGTTTTATTAAAAATAAATACTTCATTACCTGTAGTGTTACAATGTTGTATACGTACTGTTGTAATAAATTCGTTATGTACACTTTCTTCATTTGTTTAAAAAGAAATAAAGTAGAAACATTTTATTTTTTGATCTCACTGTATTAATCTCTCTTTCCGACATAATATTTTGGTAATGAGCAATAAGCCTAAGCACTTCCGCTTTCGACATTAAGCTCCGGCGGTACATCCCTAAACGTTTTTAATTTTTCTTGCCCGTGAATCATCATTAGCAATTCCGAGTGTAATAAAGAATTAACTCGGGCATGCTCCCCTCTAGATTTACTTTAATATCGTGTAAAGAAAACTTCCCTGTACCTGCTAACGTCTGATTTATTTATTCATTAACTGGAACGCCGAACTACAGCCCCTAGTTTCCAGCAGCGGCGGTGGTTCTTGCAATAAGAGAAGAGGCAGGCGGAGTGAAGTGCTAAAATGCAGAGCAATTGCTATGTGTTAATTAAATAGACTAACTTCTACGTAACTTCTCTGCAAATATGTAATTTGAAGAAAACTTTCAACTGCGAAGTTATTGTTGAAATACTCTTTAGTAAATTAGAGTAATTTTTAAGTTTCGTTCATGGTTCTTTTACTTGTCAACTATAACAATTAAAATACAACAGACTAAAAGAATCACGTTCAGTTTCGTAATTTGTTTAATTAAATCTTTCCAGTTTAAAATCAAGAGCAAAGGATGTGCGCAAGCTGTTCCCTAATTGGAGCGTTTGTTTTGCTGTGCTAAAAAGTTTTGGGGCTTAATACACCATTTGAATGCAACGAGTACTTAGATTATTCAACAAAGACATTAACGTTTACTAACAAATGGCTGTATGAGATGCATTTATTTGTGTAACTTTAATGGCTTGTGCAATTAAGCTCCTTTCATGCATAATCTTGGGATATGAAACATGTAAGCCGAAAACACCATCTGCTGTCTTTCTCAGAGCTGAACAAATATTATTCTCTGAAAACTACGTTTATATACCAGCGACGTGGCGTCTTCAAGCTTCCGCGTGAAGTTTTTCTGCATTCTTAGGGGGGGCTTAGAGCACGTTCGCGTCATTAGCTTTCTTTTGCTTTGAAAACATATTGAAATTATATTTATTATAATTAAATTTTTTTATCCCATACCTAAAGTTTATGAGCTCCACATAGTGGCCAGTCACTGGTTGTTACCCTGTATGTGTGCAAAACAAGTTTCTTAAATGATATTGAAAAGACGTTCCTCTGCATGTCATTAAATTGAAACATTAATCAGCTCCGGTGCTTCTAAAATCGGTATTTGATTTTCAAAGTTGCCAAACAGTTTTCTCCGAGGATAACAATGTTTCAATCATCATTTAGTCGGTTGTTCTCCACTCTAATCACAGGGATGCCACATTAACTTTACTAACTGCTTGAACCCCGCCCTTAGTCATTTAAGTTTCGTTTGTAGTTACCAATTAGACTAATCAAAAAGACTAAGAAATATGCCAACTTTTTCGTCTTAGAAGAGTTGGTGGAAAATTGTGCTCGCAAATCAGAACCAGATTGTAACTAGAGGTAAATTGATTGAAAATGAGAACATAGGGAAAGAGAAGGAAGAAGCCTTTATACATTCCAACCCCTTATGGAGACGTGACGTTTGCATGAATAAATTTTTTACAATCATATGAAATTAAAATCTTTTCGTGTTGGATTTGATTATTAAAAGTATTGTATGACGTAATGAAGAAATAGCAATTATTCAAAGGCGCGGAGCAAAGTGTGCGTGAAAATTCCTCCAGCGAGGTAAATCCGGCCTCATTCTTCCGAGTTTAATCCGAGGGACAGGAGATTTGTGTCCTCATAATTACCTTAACAAACCTCTGATTAAATTAAGGAGAAATGAGCATTAATATCAAGGGAAGGTGCTTCATCAATTAGAACGGTGGCAGCAGGAACGACCGCCTGTCACGCCGACCAATTTAATAACAGCTAAGTATAATTCAGCGCTGCTGTGGTATATATAGAGCCAAAAGCTTCGTGATTAATTAGACCATTGGTAATTGGGAATTTTTTCGTGTTATCTGGTTTCCAAGGCGAAATGAGAATGGTGAAAAGCCCCGCGAGAGTAGATATTCCATTTTTAAATTGGTTTTTATAGCCTAGGACTATTTCTCGAAGATAACCACAGGGCACGTGTTGGAAGAGGACCCGAAGTTTTTCCGATTTTTTATTTATTATTTTTTGGAAATTTCAATTTCAATTCAATTATTAAGTTAATGAAATTAAAGAAAAGGGATAATTAGACAATACCTACCTGCTGCATTCAAAACGTAAAAAAATTGGTCCAAGAAACCGAATTTACATTAAGCCTTGCACCCTTGTCTGTAGGCATTAATAGCCAGGAGGTTTTCAAATAAATGAGCAGAGGCAGGGGCAGATAAAAAGCAAATGATGAAGCTCTTTTCCTGTTAAAAAAATTATTACTTAAGTTTCTTTTAAGCAAAAATTATTTTTTATTCGTTTTTCCTACAATAGTTCACAGTCTAAGCCTTAGGAGCGGCGAAATTTATGGACTTTGATGCCTTAGAGTGTAACTTTTACATGTTGATTTATTTTAAAATTTATATTATTTGTGTGATTGGACATTTAGAAAATTAATTTTTGTTTGGAAAAGAGCGTACTTAGGTTATAACAACAATTTTAAATTTTCTGTGTAACTCAAGATTTTGTACGGGGTGTCCCAAGACTTTCACATTATGTAGTACCTACCTAGGTACCTACCCAAATAAAAATTATAACTGATTACAAAAATTAAATTAGATAGTAAGCAAGTATCTATCTACTCTTTTAATTTAAGAAAAATATTGTTTCTGCAGATGGATTTAATTTAAGAAAGATGTTATGTATGATCAAAATCCAATAAAATTTTCATGTTGGAATGTAAGTAACATTTTTTATTATTGACAGATACATAAACAAACATGGCATCCTAGTTTCTTTAGTACAATATCAAGAGTGCGTGTAAATAATATTTAAAGCTATTTAAATACATATTATATATCCTTTTAATTGACAATACACAACAAAAGACAATCATAGACTAATGTCCATATTCATAGTACTTCCTTGAGGTTTTCTTCAATAAAGAACCACTTAGAATAGGTATGATGCTCTTCACCTGCCTCACAACAATACCCATTCTAAGGGTCCCTTATTCAAGGAAGCCTCAAGGAAATACTACAAATACAAGCATAAGCGACGCTGCCTCTTTTGTTTACAGATCTTGATGCCTGAAACTGTAAACTGTAACTTGTTGCTGCTCTTTTATAAATTTTTATTTATTTGCTTTAAAATTTTTATAGTTTCATAAATTTAAGTAGATACTGTAGATAGGTATACGATGAATTAAATATTGTTAAAAAAATTCGCCCATTTTTTTATTTTACCATAGAACAACCAAAATTAATTGTTTAAAGTTGCATTCAAACTAATAAAGTAACTCAAAAATACAGGTGTAGAGTTGTTCCAGATTTTTTCGACGGTTTTTTTTTGGGAAAACAGATTTTTGGAGGGAATTCCCAAATAAGCGAACGAATTCCACATTTTAAATTAATATTTTGATTTTGAAGACTTTAATTCAACAATTAAATAAATTATTATAAGCTTTTATATTTTAACAAAAAAAAAACATCTTTCAGTGGGGTTTCATTTACTAGAGAAACAGAGCAGAGTCTAAGCGACTAAGGCGCGATATTTCAGTCACAAATTAACTTTAAGCTTCTGTTTATTCCCATAGTAACAATTATGAAAACAATTGTTTCTATGGTGATAAACTGAAGATTAAAATAAATCTGTGATTGAAATACCGGCCCTAAGGCTGTTACGATTACAGATTTTAATTTGTGTTCCCCTAGACGTCGCCAAATTGTGCCAAAATGGCAGAGAAATGATCAAAAGCGCGCCCGTACGTATACAATAATACGGTGCCGCCTGTATTTGTTTAGAGTACCGAGCATTAATGAGAAAATTAGAAATTTCAACAATATTTGAAGCTTTTATAGAAATTCATAATATTATACAGAGGGTAGGCCATATGGCGAGGGAAGTGAGGCTTTAAAAACAAAGGTACATTGCTTTTTGCGATTTTTACACTATGGCACAGAACTAGGGCCTCTTCTGAGTTTAATGTGACGCCTAACGTGATTCTTTTGACATTAAGTGTAAGTATAGCCCTAAGTGTAGTCGTAGTCGTATACTTAAGCGTGATTCTCACTACGTATTCTCTTTTTATGGATTCTCACGTCAACTGGAGTCAAAAGATCCATTGAAAAATCTTTTGACGGACATTGACATTCCGTAGAGTGAGAATCGCGTTTGCGGCTCCAAATTTGTAACGGTAATGTGAACGACATTAGGCGTTTGACGATAGCTCGGGTGGCGGTTTTTTATATAAACTCATCAAAGGAACTCTTTGCGAAAGGTATCATCACGTTACATGTAATGCGTAAATGTAGCTACACAACAATGTAAAACTTAGCGCATTAATTTTTTCTCGCATTAATTGACGTGTTTCTGTCCGTTAATGCAGATGTGGCCCTAACATTATCTGAAACCATAAACGCAAATAAAACACTTTTTCACTGATTTAATCCACTTCTTAGCAGCTCGTGCCAACAACTGTTAAACACACTTGTGATTTCCATCACCAGTTCTCAGGTTCCACATAATTCCATCGCGCGGCGACTCTTTCGTTCAAAGACGCGAATGGCTACGTAAAACCGTGACCTTTTGTGACTTCGATAATTTACTACATAGGGACCTGATGTTTGTATTTATATAAATTTTAACTCTACAGAATTATTATTTGTGTACTTACTTAGAGGGAACGTTATCAAATTAAAAAAAAACAGATCTCTTCAATATCTTAAAATTTGCAAATGATGGCCAAACAATTTTAAATTAAAATTTTGACATTTCATTCGATAATTAGCTAAATCATTACAAACTTTTTTTATTCCAACAAAAGAACTTTTTTCAGTTGATTTAATTTATAAGAGAGATTATTCACAGTCTAAGCGACTGCTGTCCTCACATTTACACACCTTGATACCTGAGACTGTGACTTTTTTGCGACTTTTCGAAAATTTTAATTTTACATAGGCATTGAGCGCAATTTCTTCTCTCTAATGTTGAAAAATTGTCGATTTTCTTTTGCTTATGGATTCGATTCTTAATATTTTCCTGTAGTTTATTTGGTTTTTCTTCTGTTTTATTTGTCAAATCAATTTTTAGACTAACGTAGACGTTTCTTCTTTTATTTTGTTGTTTTTATTTTAAATTTTTTTACGTTTCATTGAAGAATCGGCGATTTTCTTTTGTTTTTTGATTAAGTTTCTAATATTTTCATGTCAAATTACATTTTACGATAACATATACGTTGGGCGCAATTTCTTCTTTTACTTTCTGCTGGTTTTTAATTTTCTTACGCCTTGTTGGACGATCGTCGATCTTCTTTTATTGTTAGATTAGATTTTTAATATTTTCGTGTTGTTTGTTCTGGTTTTGTTTCATCAAATAACTCTTTACAATAACATAAACTAGTTTCTTTTTTACTTTCTGTTTTTTAAATATTTTCTTACACACGTTGTTATTTTTGAATCAACTTTGAAGTAGATTGCAAATTACTGCACCATTAAATAACATATTCCAAGTTTAAGTTTTATTGAGGATAGGTATTGCCCATGGCGGCTGTGACTGACTTACTAGTTGTTGTTTCTCCTTCGACATTCGTCTTATAAATCACAGGCATGTAGGAAACCTATTTCGCAGGAGCCCACAAGGAAGTAACATGATCCGAAATATAAACATTATTTTTCTCAGATCGAATCCACACAAGGCTCACAGAGTAACAAGTTATTATTTTTTTTAATGAAAAAGCAATTCAAAAATCGTAAAACTATCAAAAGAAATACTTTTAGAAGTAATATAAGTAGTCTTTTGGTAGGGAAATACATTATTTATAAATTTAAATTTACTTCACGTCAATTTTGTATCCTTGGATTAGCGGAAATAACTTTATAATGATTCTATGTTTCTTGTACATTTTCTACATTGCATTGCAAGACGATTGAATTTATTCCTTCAATTCAATTTAAATTTATTTTATTTTTTATTTAATTTATTACTTTTCATAACAAAAATATCTTAAAGACTTTGGCTAACACTCGCTTAAGAGAAACAAATTTTAATTTAGTACGAATCTTGCGGAACAATAATATTTATGATAATAAACTTTTGATCATAACGTAATCAAACATTTTCCAATCGGTGAGGAAATCATAAAATGTAAATCATTAAGAATATACATTTTCTTCTTAAGAAGTACCCCCTCGAGCACAAAATTTGTATAATTTACGTTACGAGTACTGCAAAAGAAGATTGCAATCTTTTATTTTATTTATGTAAATTGCTCCGCTTTTATGAGCTCCAATTATAAGTAGTATTAACAATACGTAAAAAATAGTTTAGAATTAATTAATCCATTAATCAAAGCGAGTGGATACTTAGAAGCTTCTTCCGTTATCGAATGGCACATGGGCAACATTAACCGAATGACCGTGAGTTTTGCTCGACCTTTATTGTTTTACGATGTATTTGTAAAAACCGCAGACGCTCAAATATCTCAAACCCTCTTGTGGTAGGTCAGTTTTTTTTTTTTTTTAATTTTTGAGCTAAACCATTAATATTTGATTAATAATGAATTACATCCTGTATAAGACTTTTTTCGAGCTTTCTGATAAACGCGATTCCTACACGTATATACATTGTAACGTCCAAGTGTATAACTATCGGATTACGTGACCGCACACAATAACCAAGCGGCGCGTACTAAAATATGCATGCACGGGAGGACACAGGTAAAATAAAATTCGCGAATAAATAATTTCCTAATTTGTAGGTTGATGGAACAATTTTTTTCTGCCGGCTTTGTGTAACGGAACAATAAACTAAAAGGCATTAATTTTTCAAGCAAATTGAAAAAGTTTTCTCTTCATAACGAAACAGAACAAAGAAGTTAATCATTAAATTGTATGCGACTATAAATAATAAAATAAAAACTGTATTTTTGTTAGTACACTCGCAGCTTGAGAAAATCCATACATTCAGCTAAACGCCAATAAAAATGTACACCGACGTTGAAAAAAAATCCGCTTCATTTAATTCATAAACTATGTTTAATAAAAGTGATAATAAAATTTTAGAACTCTGACGTGCCCCATAAGTCAAGCCGCACGGGTAGTTTGTGAAGAAATGTGACCGTAAACACGATACTAAAACAACTATAACTGGCAAACTCAAATAAACGTTAATGACAGAAGACGGCGCTCGCGAATCGATTATTTACGGCAACGTAAAGAATTTTCATAAATTTTTCGGTACTCTTCTTCCAGTTTACTATTTTTGTTTTTTGAACGTCATTACGACAGCCCTGGGAAGTTGCAGTGGAAATTGCTTTTCGAGTCCATAAAAGAGTACATACGTTTGCCCAACAATATTGTACCTTTTTATACTTATTTCAACAAATAAATTAATAAGCACTTGTTTGACCACAATTTTAAAAGTCACTAATACACTCATGTGTAAATAAATTGACCTACTTCACACTTTTAACTTGATCGTTTCTTATCTGCTGGAGAAGATGAAAGGAATCTTAGTAAATTTGGCTTTATATTAAGGGTTGTCTTTCAAACAACATAGATTTTTTTTTAAATCTGATATCTCGTTTCAATAAAAAAAACAATCAAAGTCAAGGTGTGAAATGGATCGATTTCTTTGCATGCAAGTGTATAATGTTTATTTGCAAGAAATTGTTGATGACACAGGCATGTACAGTTTTAAAATGACAGAACTAAGCACGCTTTGAGTTAACTAATCAATATGCTTGTGCCCTCGTCCCGGCCACATTACACTGAAGAGCTGCTGTAAATTATGGCGAGACATTGTAAATTGGATAGTCTTCTAACTATCATGTTCCAGATATGACCAAAGCAGTAAATCAATCTCAGTTCGAAATAGTTCGCAGTTAGGTCATGCAATGTAAAGCCGTGTATTATTATGCTGGGAAAGAATTTCAAAGGGAATAACACAATTCAAATACCTCTCGTATGTAATGAGATATACAAGACGACAATAATTAATAAAATGAAGTCAAAGTTTCAAATAGGTTATTTGAAATTGATTCAAATTTCGAGAGAGCTTTTCTCTCACTTCGGCCCACCCTGAATATTGGTATTGGCAAGTAAAGATCGACCAATTTTATTAATAATATTAATATTATTAAATTAAACAAACTTTGCGTAAGCCAATTTTGAATGTAGTTTTAAGATTAGTTGTTCAATATTCTTGCAAATGAAAAACGTACATTGTAAATATTTAGATGTTTTGTTCGAGCATGTTGAAACGCAGTATGAAAATAAGCTCTCCAAAATGCTACTGGAGATTACACGCGAGATTACTATAAAATTTAAAATTAAGATAAAAGCTTGTTTTAGAGATATTATTAAAATAACGAGGGGAAATGTGTTTACTGAAACGAGAATAATTCTCTGTATGTTACACAGAAGGTAGGGTTGCTGAAATTATGACTGTAACATTTCCTCGTTTAAGACGAGGAATAACATTCTATTTTAAAAATCTTTATTAATTGAATTAATTATTTGGGAGACTAAAAATCTCCAAAAGAGATTATACGATCGAAGTTACGCCCGCCCGAGAAAACGTTTTTATTTTCGTTCACCCGGAACTTTAATCAGAGTTTCACTATCAAGCTTCTCCACTTACTAACGAAGCTCGAAACTTTCCGATTTGTTTTAAGTTAACGCCAACGCGATTTTAACGTGGAAAGTAAATATCTCTGTAAAGTTCGTGCAGGCGCTATAGTTATAATATATATTTATCTAGTTGGTTGCAGTTCTAGTTGGGCTAGAACTGTTTACTTAAATAATATATGTGTACTTCACTTATGTGGACATTATTGCGCTTTGAGAATTAACTGCCCACTTGTCAGTATTACCATAGCATTCCGGAGAGTTTGCTGCAGCCAGAAATCAATAACAATACTGGTTGTAGTGTGCGTACATGTGCAATAATTAATCCCTTATCTTAGATAATCCAAATTGATAATTACCGTATTCCAGATTATATTGCCTGGAATTGGTACACAATATTAATTAGTCCTCTCATATTACCTGTAAATTATCATCAAATTTCCTAAACGTTAAATCTCGAATTCTAATCTAAGTGTTGCAAAGGGTCGCATAAAAATTCATAGAATGCAATAAATGCCAGGAATTTATCTGGTGGAATGTCGTTGGTTTTAATAAAAATCAATTTAATACATGTTTGCCAACGTTTTGTTTTGCAGAATTTTGTTTGTGTTTTCAACGAAAAAAAAAAAACTGAAACAACGAAATAATTGTTTTAGTTTGAATTAAAGTTCATCGTAGCGGATAACGTTCGATAATTGAATGGTTGAAAAACAATGCACAATTTTGATTAGCCAAATTCTCCTCGACACCATTGCATCCAATAAATATTACGTTCGAATTTTAATTTATTTTGCAAAAAGACATTGTCTGCTAATTTAATTTATGAAGGGTCACTCGAGAGACTTTGACCTTTGTAGAATCGTTCGAAGAAGTTGTCCGCTAAGTACATAAATATTCAGAAATTATTATCTAACCAATATGCTACCCCGAATTTGTAATTATAATGGCCTCTGCAAACCGCATGGTAATAAGGATCAAAACGTATATAAAGGGATTAGTCCCTTTTCCACGTCCAAGAGCAACACGTTACTAATCACCTGTCGCTTATCTTCTTGCGTGCCGACTCATTGCCTCCGAGCACGTACTTCGGCCCTATATCTATCCATACCTAACGAGTATTACGTTCGTTAACCTATGAATTCCTCCTAGGTGAGTTACTGGATTTTAATTAGAGCCAAGGGTATTATATTAAGTTCCAGCGCAAATTCGAAAGTAACTGTACAAGTGGATAGTTTCCCCCTTAGGTACTACGCAGGCGGTCGTTCAAAGTTCTAAAAGCCTTGTAACAATTAGTTCGACTATTTTATTTATAGTATTTACTGAATTAATTTGTTTTCTTGTAGATGAGGCAGAGTCACGTAACAATGTAATAATATCAAGCATTCAGAGTTGGCGTTGCCTTCGTAAACATTTATGTCGGTGATGTAGTCCGAGCCAACTGCAAACGTAGGAGTTCTTAAACGCATCATAGAATAAATATAATATACGTGGTCTTCGCAAAACATAGGAAAAATACATTAATTAAACATTTACGAGAAATGCATGTTAGACTGCATTCACACTAATGAAGCAAAAACGTTTTCACACAAAACATTTTTGACTAATTTTGTTAGAGAGTGTTTTCTCAATGCTTTAAATAAGACCAGGGTTACTCAGATACATCAAAACAAAAAGCACGCTAAAACAGTTGCAACCAAAATGTTTTCACTCAAAATGTTTCACAATACAGCGAATGTTTCGTCCGAAAACGTTCTTGCTGTATTAGTGTGAACGCAGCCTTACGCTCATACATAAAACAAGAATCAAAAGTTGACATTTTTAAAAGCATGCAATAAACGTTTGTGGTGTGACGCAGGGAATCTGAGTTGTTAAGTCGTAAAACTTTTCCACGAACTAATAACACAACACAGGGGAACATTGATTCTGCGGCATGGGATTTATTAGTCAAACTTGGATAATTCTGGTCTACTAAGCACGAAAATAACATCTTTGTTAAATTGACTCCACTTGTTGAGATAAAGGCAATCCATTCATACTTGAAATAAAATTAAAGAAAAGAGTCCAATATATTAAAAAGCTTTTATTCAAATGATTTCAAATGAAAATAACGTTATAAATTATATGTTAAACAATAAAATTAATAAAAAAATATGGAAAAATACAAATATGAATTAAGGAAAACGTTTTGTTTTGCATTTTTGGTCACGACAATCCCTTTGTAAGGTCCAGCAGTAGTCTGCCATCATGTGGCGATCCCAACGGCCTTGATATCTTTCCTCCATTATCTTGATGTCCTGGTGGAACAGTTTCCCTTGTTCTTCACTGTAATCACCCAGATTGTCAGGAAATTTATCTAAATGGCTATGCAAATAATGTAATTTGATACTTATATGAATTCCCAGTTTTTCAAAATTTTGAAACAGTTTGTCAACGATTTCGGAATAATTTTCAGCTTTATGATTCCCCAAAAAATTCTTGACAACTGATCCATGTTTCCAGTTCAACCCGAGTTATGTGATTTATGAAATCATCGTTGTTCATAAGAGTACGGATTTGTGCTTTTAATTTTTCTGTACTGAGGCAGGAAATTATGACAAATATATTTGAAGCAATCACCATTCTTATCTAAAGCTTTCACAAACTATTTCATAAGCCCAAGTTTAATACGTAGTGGCGGAAGAATGATTTTTACTCGACTTATTAGCTTCTGCTACGATCGACCAGTCTTTCCTATCCCAGTGTTCATTTTTTACACGACTGTCACACAGACAAAGAAAACAGGGATATTTAGTGTATCCACTTTGCATACCCAATTAAAAAGTTACCATTTTTAAATAAACACTGACCACTGATGTTCTCTAAAACAAGTTTGATATTTTGATATTCTTCCTGAAGTTTAGTTGAATGACCTATCGGAATCGAACACATGCAGTAACACACATTTCAAACTTTTACAGACCTTGTGTGGGACTCAACATTTCTCTTGTTGGCCAAGTTGTTTTCCAAAATATGCATCTATGATTTCATTAACGAAGCCTCAGTAGTTGTTGTGCAATGTAGTGGAGAATTTAACGAGTGATTTAACATATACTATACATTTAATTGCACTATTTATCACGAGAACTGAAGTCAAATCAAACAAACTAATTATACGATGAGTACTTCATAATCATAATGTATCGAAATTGACTAGACAAACTCAAGCCGCGGAAAAAAATTTATAATTACACAGCTGATGATGAATGCGTCGTAGAACCATATTAACTGCTATATGAGGGACGGGTGGTTAAAATGATAAAAGAAAGGGATGAATTATTCTTTATTTTCAATTTTATCAATTTTACAAGGCTTCATCGAGACACTACGCTCTTCTAGATGTCATGACGAGAGTGAGAGATAAATTCTACTATTACGCCCAAATTTTATATCTTCATTCACTTTATCGAAAAAAATCAACAATTTCCACTTCCCCTCACTCTTTTACCTAAAAAATTTGATCCCAATTGGCAATCACTTTGTTTGTACGTGTCTGGTTTGAACTTTATTATAACCAGAAATTGCTCTCGAATGCCCCTTTTATATGGAATGTAATTTTAGCCCCTGTCCGCCACTTCATACACATACTTTTCGGAACTGACGAAATTAAACAACATATTTTCTTTCTTTTGTATGAATTTCTAATGAATAGTTTGAATCGCGACATCCTGCGATCACTTTTTGATACAACTTTGTATAGGAAATGACAAATTGCAGCTGGTTTGCTGCTTAATAAGTCATCCCATACAAGGTGGCCAAACGTGCTGTCAAAGCATATTGAAAGTTGTAAAAGGTCCACGGCAATCAAAACCGATTTGCAACAAAATTCTTTAAAAACTTTCAATGTGTTTTGACAGCACGCTTGATCGCCTCTTATGGGATGACTCATTAAGTAACAAACTAGCTGCAATTTCCTGTACAAAGTTGTGTCAAAAAGTGATCGCAGGATATCACAATCAAACTATTCATTATTATTACATCGCATTTGCGAGTAACCTTGGACAGGTCGGTTTGGTTTGCAGTGGAAGTCTCGAGCTACGTTTCTGCTGACGAGGCCCCCAATAGGGCCGAAATAGCCGTACAGAGGATGCTTGAAAGGTCCACTGCAATCAGAACCGATTTGCAACAAAATTCTTTATGATTTATTAGTTGTAAACAATAAAAGAAAATTAAAGTATATATTTAAGTCGGGTAAAATCAATTACGAATTAAATTGCTAAATTTAGCACTAAGCGGAATTCTAAACAGAATTAAAGCAATGAATCGAAGTTATTTAATATCAAATTACAATTACGACCATTTTAAGCAAGAAAACAAAACAAATACAAATAATAAGTTAATCAAATAATTAAACAGTATAATTTAGACACGTGTAAAATTCAAATATAATGATTACAGATTACTCAATATGATATTACACAAAGTCAAGACGATACGAGGTTCAAGCTGAATTTATTGAGAATAAAAACACGGTAAATATTTTCTAGGATTTTATTTTAAATATGCTCGAAGTAATTCCCTTCTTTCTTTCCACTGTTCAAAAGCTCCCAACCAATCATCTTTCAGAATACCTTCAAAATAAGCGTGAACTACAGCATCAATCTCTTCTTCTGACGAAAACCTTTTACTCCGCAAATTCCTTTTAAACCCAAAAAGTAGTCAAAAGTAGCACATTGCTAAATCAGGTGAATACGGCGGATGTTCTATTACTTTTATATTTTTTCAGCCAAAACTGTGAGTTAAAGCTGCCGTATGGGACGATGCATTATCATGGTGCAGTATAATTCCCTTGTCTGGAACTCTACTGAACACCTCAGGCAAACATTTTTCAATGTACCATTTAGGTGTAACTGTCTTTTGTCCATCTAGCTTAATGACCTTTACTAGGCCCGTACCGCATATATAACTTTTTTCATAGCTCTCTGTTTCTTGGTCATTGTTGGAGTTTCCTCATCTTCGTGAATCCATATACGACTATCTTAGCGGGTGGGTACGTCGAGAAAGGGAATGCAAGTTTCGTCACCTGTTACTATTTTGGACAAAATTTGGTGTCCGTCATTATTTAAGAAATCTAAAGTTTCAAAGCAAATTTTTACACACTCTGTTTTTGCAAGTCAGAAAGGTGTTGTTCAATTAATTTTTTAACAGCAGCAATGTTTTTGTCGGTACAGCCGTAGGAGGACGCCCTTTTTGATGCCGAACAGAATTCCTTTCGCGTTCAAAGTCTTTCTACCATCGGTAGATTGTAGCCAAGGAAGGTGCTTGTTCACTAAAAGCCGAATCTAAACTCTTTTTGTACTCATAAGCGCTTAAACCTTTTTTAAAATCATAATAAACCACGATTGGAAAATGCTCTCTGGTCAATTCCATTTTTTTACTTGTAATATCACTTTAAAAAATTAGTAACTTGGGTTCTAACGAACATAACTTCCACAACTAAATTTCAAATGACAGATAAAGAGTTGATCTAAATAACACTATATGTTTTGTTTTTCACAGCCTACTCTCAATAAATTCTGTTTTACCCCCGTATCATACGAAACAAGGTAAAATTCATAATAATTTTATAATAAAAAGAAGTAGCATTTTACACATCAAACAAAGTAGTTGCTAGTTTTTATAACATTACTAATTGACAAATAAATTAATATTTTCTCTGCCAAACCATAGTACTGCATACAGAGAGACGGACGGATTGTCGCAATTTGATCACGCAATATGACATTCTGTGAAAGCTAATTACGCTTTCGGACTTTTGGTGATGTTTACGACTTGTAGCTGTATAACATCTCGTCATGAAAGTACTCCTCTTTTCTATATAGGATAAAGTATCGCAACTGTTCTACGTCATTTTCCTGGATCGATTGCTCTGTTTGATTTAAAATAAACAAATCTTTTTACATGACGGCGGCTTTCCTTATGAGCCACTTCGGCAACTCTTTGATAATACAATTTGCAGTTGCTGTTCTCTCAATGCACTTGTACTGCAAAAATCAGTCATGACTCACGATGGCAAAGCCTTTGACAAAGGTAATCGTTTGTTTACATAATTGAGATTAATTAGAATCAATTACATTTTCAAAGGTATACAAAAGCGAAATGCTTTTTTTTCCATCATGACCAGAACCCGTCTGCAAAGGATGCACCACAGCCATTTAGGCTTATTGTGCTCGTCCTGGTTTTCTTACAGCAACCATTCAGTGAGGCATGTCCCCTGCACCAGTTGGTACAGGTTTTTCACAGATTGTGTGTTAAAATTTTCGGGAACTATCATAAGATGTCCGAATATACGCTGTATGCGATATGCCAGCGTTACATCTACACAAAATGTGCATTGCTGTCTCTGGTTCTCCATTGCAGAGTCTGCAGTTTAGATCCCCATTGAATTTACCGATCCTCCACAGATACTCCTTAAGAGTCAGGTGTACTGTTAGTAACCCTGTGGTGATCTTGAGTTGCGCCCTACTCAAGAGCAAAAGTTCTCTTTTTGCAAGGACCTCTAAGGAAGGTCGCTATGGCGAAGTCCTGGTCTGCTTAGCCAGTATCTGTTATGTTCCTCGCTTATCCAGTTACTAAAAAAGCCCCGGATAGCGTTCTTGGTTATACCTAGTTATACCGGTGAAATGTTTACATGGAGGCGAACGATAATTTACGAAAGGTAATTCCGTCGCTTTAAAAAATAACACATCGAACGCGCATATTGAATTTTGTTAGACTTTGTGCAAGTATTTGTTAATAATTCGACTTTTATAGTAGTAGAGGTGTTTTTCATTGAACGACGCACACAAAACGTAATTATAATAATTAACAAACCAAGCAGATTACGAATGTGTTTAGTGATTATAATGGTTTGAATTCTGGTTGTCATAACCATTTCTTTGTTATTAGCAAAGTCTATTGTTGTTAGAACATCAAGAATAAACCGAATAAACGAAATAAAGGAATATGTAACGCGTAATACTGGCCCATGAAAAGATGCCAAAATGTTTATGATGGCCACGTTGCTTGTGGAAATAAACTATTTACAGTGCAATTAAAATTAAAATTAAAGAAAACTACTAGGAATTCTTAACACGGGGATTGTGTGCTGTAGTGATTTATTTGATTACCTGTTATAACAGGTATTCAAAGTGAGAAGTTGTTATTCTTATTTTATACAATTTGTATGGACTAATTTACTTGAGATGATTTGCATGCTTTGTCAAGGAAATGTTTTGAGGTTCGTATTTCAGTTGATCACGACAATTGCGTTTAAAGGTCAAATTCATGCCGGACGCCGTACCATAACAATCATAAAACTATAAAACACGTTTATGTCACGGTGCGCTGAAATCCACCCCTACAGCCGCCTTAGAGGCCATCCTTGGCCTTGTGGAGGAGATGGCACTGGGATCAGACCTAAGGCTGCGGGCAAAATAGGTCTCGGAAGTAGACACCACCTCATCCTGGAGGAGGCTCTACAAGAAACTCCTCTTTTGAGGTGATGGTCGACTCCCTCGCACCTACATATATATTCAAGAAGCAGTTCAACGTTTTCTTGAACGCTAAAGATGCACCCAAATCCGATATATCCATCTTCATTGATGGATCTAAGACTTTAGAAGGAACAGGCGCACTTGGCCAACTGACAACTGTTTTTCAAGCAGAGCTACTTGCCATTATAGAAGGTGCAAGAGCAATTTTGGATCGGGGTGTTCAGAATAAAATCGTTAGGATAGCTAGCGATAGCAGGGCGGCACTCTTGGGTCTAAGCAGCAACAGCGGCCCTTTTGGGGCCCCGAACCGGCCATAGCACTATCACGAAATCTGTTTAATGTCTTATTGAAACAAAGAACTCAGGATCGACATGTCGACAGATAGATAAATCTAAACAAGTGTCACCAAATAAAAAAGGCTATAACGGCCCCCTCGCTCAAACTGACACGATTCTGTATGCAACTACCTAGAAGAAGACTACGTCTACTCGTAGGAATACTTTCAGGACATTGCAAACTAAACAAACATCTGCATCGCATTGGTTTAGCAGACAGCCAAATTTAAAGAGGCTGTAACTTAGAGAAAGAAACAGCTGAGCATATCTTCTATGATTGCCCCGCACTCTCTTCGATCAGAGGTCCGATGTTAGGGGAGTTCTGGCCTGACATGGCTGGAATTCGCAGTGCTCTTCTGTCGGACGTTCTTGAGTTCATCGAAAGAGTAGGATGGCTCGAAGAACGCTGACAGTCAAACACTGCTGAACATGGAGGTAGTGCAATGGGCCCAATTGTGGCCTAAGTGCATGTGAATTCTTATTCACTCTCCTCACCAATCCAGAATCCAGAATCCAGACTGTATTTATTTCGTTTATCTGCTACTTTTTCGTAACTATTGTTATTAATGTTAGAAAGAGGAGTTTTTGCACATTGTAATTACTCGTAATAGTAACTCATTTTTTGTGAAGGGAATAGGAGGAGTGGTATGATTGAGCAGTTTGTCGCTTTAAATTTAATGTATAAATTATAGTGCTGTTGTTTTGCATCCCAGTTGTAATTTAAAATTTAAAAACATCCGATCGGTGCGATATTTCATGTTTGAAATTAAATTTGGAAAGCTGAATGTAGGTGCGCGGGCAAGCACGAAACGATAATATTTCATTTTTAGTTTGCAAATTGAATTTGTATTGCAGCTATTTTCAACAACAAATTTTTCACGCCCGGGTTTCGATCAAAATACCGTATTTTTTTCGTAGTGGGGGGAGGGTTGCAATAAAATAAGAGCGCAAAATTTCCGCACCCTTTGCGGGTTCATATAATAAAATATTTATCAATCTAAAAAACAAAGTGCAAAGTGTAGAGAACAACTCTGGAACATATATTATGTAGATTTTTTTTTAGAAGCTCGGAGGTGAGAGTGTCATAAATATTTTTAAAAATATGCTCCTTCCAGACAAAAAGAAATGTAAGTGGTGTATCGCCGTTCCCTTTTTGTGCATTTACTTCGGTTTCGCACGCAAGAGTTTTGAGCCGGAAAGATGCCTGTGTGTTGATAAAGGTTCAATTTGTTTTGCTCCCGCTTATTTACTACTCTTTCATACAATATTTTATTTTCGAGAATTTCAGAGCGGAATGTTGCCAAGCGTGATTCATTTCATTTAATCTCAAATACAATAGAACGTTTCATCTTTTTGTGACGTACAAAAGTGATGGAGTATTTTAATGTCTTTAGGTTTCTCCAGTCACACATTTTCATTCCTAACTTTATTACTTTCAAAAGTGAATTGAAAAATATAAAATGAAATTTACAAAATTATTTTTAAGTTGTAAACTTAAATTAAAAAATAATCTGAAACGAATGTATTAGGTGACTGACAATTGTTGAAGGAAATTTAAAGTATCTCTAGCAGCATGGAGCATTACAGTATTACAATCCAAATTGTAACTCTTCATCGTGCAGTTGATTAATAAATAGATGTAAAATCTCTTCCCGATATCTAGGTGCTATCTTCTCCGATTAAACCTATCCAAACACCAATTTTTTGTGGAGTGGGGCTTCAATGAGAGTACGAGGGTTTTCTGATTCTCACGTTTTGGGAATTAATGTAACCTGTTAAATGGAACCAAGCTTCGTCGGAAAAGAAAGTTTTGTCCAACAAATCGTCATTGTCGATATTGTTTAAAAACCAATGACAGTATCTTTGCCTTGGTTCAAAATCTACTGGAAGCAATTTATGCACGGCAGCAAACGATAAGGAAACATTTGCAAGTCCTTTCTTAGAATAGTTCTGCAAGTCTCAACAGAAAGATCAACTTGTTGTGACCAGTGACGGATGGAAATGCGAGGAGTATGAGTAATAATTTGTCTCACATTTTCAACTACCTCATCAGTTCTTACTTTAGGCCTACCTGATACCTGTTTTCTAGTCACACTGCCAGTTTAGTCCTACAGAGTGCTGAAGTTGAATTTGTGGTACAGAAATACAGTTTCTGGAAAATTTTCCTGAATTTCAGGAATAGAATAGGTCTTAGCCATTGATTTGTTGGGCATTTCGTAAGTAAAATTCAACCATAAAAGATTTTTCTTCAATGTGAAAACCATTGTAAAATCAAATAAATAAAATAATTTTTTTAAAGTTATGTTTGTTTATTTGTCTCTCTAGGGTACGGATCATGTGAGGAACATACGTGCGAAAAAATGAGAGCCACTAGACGGGAAAACTTTTTGTACACATGTCATTAGTTTACTTATATTAATAAATAGAAATTATGAGTTTTTTAATGACAGTTTTAAAACTCTATATCTTTTACCACTTGAGACTCAAACTTGAAATTTTGCAAAGAGCTAAAACTACCCACCAGAGATATTACAAGTACAGTATGAATTTAGTATTTTTTATTAAAACGACATTTTTTAACACTCTGTAGAAAAGAAAGTATGCAGTTCTGAAACTTCAAATAATTTTTATTTTAAACTATTGGTATAAGTGCATTTTTTTTATAAAAAATGCAAACCTTAAATTAAATATCTTCCCCTCTAAATATCGCTGCTTTGAAAATGGCTTTCTTAACAATTTCCGTACCGTAATTTGACTTAACATATTATGTTGAAGAAATATTTTTGATAGAATAGTACCTTATACTGTACTTAACAAAATAGTTTTTGAAAACTTGTCCCAAGGCTTACCAAAATCGAGATAATGAAATTACCGCTGATTCTAACAAATGGTTAAAATGGCATGCGCCGAAATACAAGAATGGGCGCCATTTTGAAATATATGCAAATCAAAATAAAATAATACTTGTTCCGAACTGCCAACATATTAAGTTAATTCTCGACGAAAAATATTTTTTTAAGAATAGTCGACCAAACACATTGGACCACTTCGTATGGATAGAGAGTTGCAAGCGCGTCTTGAATTTGTTTAACTTTTAATAGATTTGTGTTAATAACAATTCGTCGCAAACAAAACGAAATTATAATAATTAACAGATTACGAAGATATCTACTGATTATAATGTTTTAAATTCTGATTATCAAGAAATGTTTATGTATGGAATAATCTGCTTCAAGTGATTTGCATGCATTTGTGAAATAAATATTTTGTAGTTCGTATTTCACAGCGTCGATCGTTGAGCTAAAAACGAAGTCGACGTGAAATTCCACTCAAAGAACAAGTTCACGATCGATGCCACGCCGCCGTGCCTACCATAAAACCTTTATGGGGGCATTCATTTCGTTCATCTGCTCCTCTATTTTTTTTAATCGAAGGCGCATCGTCATTTTGGGGCTAATTTTTGATTAATTATTTCTCGAAAACTAAAATAAAAATAATTTTTTTAACTTTTTCTCACACTCTCGGACATCGCTTCGTATCATGGTTTTTTTTTGACGAAACAATTGTCTGTGCCCCTGTATGTAATGACAATACGAAGTCTTCGAATCGAAATATTCTTTAAAACAATTTTTCCCACTAAATACGAAACATAGAAATGCATTTTTTTTTTTCGTGTAGTTGACAGAAAAATGACATCTTGTTTAATCAAAAATCGCGAAGAAAAGTGGGACTTTTCTCGTTAGCAAGACTTTTTTCCATTCATTTTATTTATTAGCGTAAATTGTAAATGAACAATTTGTTAAATTATTAAATATTACACCAGAATATGAGGAAACTGACCGCAACGCAGACACTGATAAATTAGAATTTATTACTTCACTTGCTGCTACTGCTGATGTTGAGATCGAAGATTGCTTTTCAGTCGAATTACAATTTTTTTTTTTTAATTTTTACTTTATTTTCAATACTATCTTCGACGTAGGCTTCTGCAACAGCACTACTACGCCAGCCGCCGTGTCTCTTCAAAACTTTGATGTCAGCTCTGCCGGTCAAAAAGGTCGCTGATGTCCTTCGGAAACATTGGCCTGTGAAGCTGTTCAGCTCCGCTAGCCCTAAGTATGAAGCAATTTTCTTTGGTAAATTGTAGAAGGTGTTTATACCAATTGGTTGCTTTGCGCACTTGCCCTATTAATAAAATATAAATAGCCTGCAATGGTCCACACTTTTGGGTCTCAAATTCAAATACTTTTTGTAAAGCTCAATTCTGTTTACTCCATCTTCCAATGTAACTGTAAAGACTCGTTTTTTCTTTGTTTTTGTGTCATGTAATGTTATGACCAAAATATGGCCGCAATCTTCTACATCATCCACTTTAAACGTAAACGTTATTCTTCCGCCCGACATGCTCCATGCAAAGCAATTACCAACACTACCTTCACAAGCAGAAAATTGTCATCGGGAGCTTTTTCTAAAAACTCCTTCACATTATCCATCGAGAGAATTTTCGATTCTTTTTGCCAGAGAATCATCATTTTGACTAAAAGAATCATAATAAAAGACACTAAGTCTACACCAAAAGAATAACTAATATTACAATAAAGTCTCCCTTTCAGGTAAGCCAGCAATTTTTTATATGCAGAGATACCCACATTTTCCTTTATTTGCAAAGTACTTCTCAGCACCGAGTACTCTGACCATAGTGTTGAAGCTTTAAGAGGTTTCACCTAAGAATATTTAAAAATCAATGCTAAATCTTATAAATAAAACAAATCTTTTCGAAAAAGTACGCAATTAGAATGTCTTCATTTGCCCCTTACACATTTTTTTCATTTCTCCAGCCACAGAACTGTTGGTAAATTTTCTCGTACTTTGCTTTGGACTTTTTAGGTAATAAACTTGACTCTGCTTCTGATACCAATTGTAAAATTTCTTCATTATTCTCGTTTGATTGACTCATGTTAGATGAACATATTTTCACAAATTATTTACTTGCTCATATGTATTGTTACTGTGTCAACAAATGCTTGACATACTTTGATAACATATTATTATTTTTCGACACTCTCATAATGTTATCGTTAATGTTAACGAAGAACTAGCATGATCTACACGTTAGAAAAGTGAATTTCCATGTTCGTGTAAATTTGATCCACTCATGAGCTACGGTCACTCGTGAATTCAAACATATACACTCACTGGAAAACTATCACTTTTCTAAACTTATAAATCAATATGCTATTATTTCACTTAATGTTTCCCTCTTTCTTTAAAAAGGCAAATGAATTAAAGAAATGTTTTGTTTATTTTAGCTCGTTTCGAAACTACACTAGGTACTCAAAATAATTAACGCATATTTCGCAAAAGATATTTTAGAAGATTTAAAGGATGGATATGAAATAATACAGTTTGATATTAATCTTTTATTGATAAAATTTTAATTTAACGTGAAATAAACAATAAATTAATGAAAAAATGAAAACTAAACATTGAAAAACAAATTAATACTAAAAACAAATTGAATTAATGAAGATTTCTTAGAAGAAAGAAAGGCGTATTGCCTCCCCTTGCTCGTATGACAGCTCTATACCGATTTGGCAAACTCAAAATTAAATTCCGAACAAATTCCTGGGGTATATTCTGCCATTCCTCAACAAGTGCTTCAGAAAGCTCCTGAAGTGTCTGTGTTTGATTTTCCCTCATTTTGACTCTTCGCCCTAACATGTCCCAAATGTGTTCTATACAATTCATATCCGGAGACCTCGCTAGCCAGCCGATTTGGTTGATACCAACATCATTTAGGTACTCGTGTACTATTCTCGTAGTGTGGGAACGAGCATTATCCTGCACTAACTGGAATGCATCACCAATAAATGGGGCAGAAGGCACAACATACTCTTGTAAGATGTCCCTTATATACCGAAATGCAGTTAGAGTCCCGTTAGCTAGCACATACAAATCGGTACAACCATGAAAGTTAATACTACCCCGTACCATTACACCACATCCGCCGAATGCATCCAATTGCCGGGTATTCCACTCTGCAAAACGCGTACGTGGGGTTCTCCATTCTCTTGCCCTGCGATAATTAGTGCTTAAGGTAAAACGAGACTCATCCGTAAAGAAAACAACGCTCCAATTTGAGGGGTCAAGGTAACGTGTTCCCTTGCGAATGCCAGACGTCTTATACGATGTTCCCTGGTCAAACGAGGGCCTGTAGCAGAACGCCTTGCCCTTAAGTGATGTTCGTGGAGGCGATTTCTAATGGTCTGATCAGATATCCTAATGTTATGGACTCGCTGAAAGTCATTTTGCAATCCTCTCGCAGTAACAGTACGACACCATAGCGCTGAAATTCTAATAAAACGGTCCTGTACTGCTGTTGTAATTCTTGATCGATCTTGTCCTCGACGTCTAGTAAATCGGTCTTCCTCAAGATATCGGTGGTAACATCTGGTAACTGTTGATTGCTTCACACCCAGGATTTCAGCAACCCAACTTTGTGTATGGCCCTCTTCTGTGAGTCGAACGACTAACCGCACTTCAGCTTCTTCCAAATTTTGTGAAGCACGCCTGTCATTATTTGCCATTATTAAATTCAACAAAAACAAAATTTTAACTGCTTTGAGATAAAATGAAGTTACTTCATAAGAAGGAAAAAACTACAAGAAATGGTTTTATCACTGGAATGACACAAAATAAGAAGAAATAATAAAACTTGTCAAATTTAAACGTCTAATTTAGATTGATTATCCGTATCTGTGGCCGTATTCACAATATGCGTTAATTATTTTGAGTAGTGTATTTTAATTAATTAAAATTTTCTGGGTGCAAGTTCGGCCATTAGCTTTAAAATTATACCAGAATTTATTTTCCTTATTTATTTATGGACTTAATTAATAAAATTAAATTGCAATTAACTTCTTTGATCTAAAATTCTTTATTTTATGAATGTATGCATGTAAATAGATACTTTTATAAGTAACGCCGAAGAAAACTTTACTCTCCACTTTAATTAAAAGTTTATTGCACCTCATAGTAAAATGCAGAACTTCAAAGTTTCACTCCGCGTTTAAATTTTGATAAAGCTCGAAAGCGCTTTTAATTTTCGCGATCGTACCCAACTATTATTGCACATGTCTTTTACTGTTATGGGCCCGTAGATGTCCCATTTTGATTTTGATAATATGTGTGTAAGTCGTTACCTCTCTCGATGTCATTTAGCTTACGTCGTGGGATACTTTTCGCTGTGTTAACTCTTTTCCGTTTCCTGGAATTTAATAAAAACATGTCGCAAGATATTTCAATAAACCGCGACGTTTACTTTATACGATATTGCGTTGTTTGCTTGCTAAATTGGATTTTGGCTGACGCTCAGCTTGTACACAATCCCTTTGTCTAAAAGTTTAAAAGGAATTGTCATGCATGTTTTAACAGAATATATGTTTAATATAGTAACTATTGTTATTTTGTTAGGTATTTCGGCCATAATATTTATCCCCAATTGTAGGCTACAGAGTGCTGCCCAAAATTTGCATTTTATTAAACATCGTTATCCATGTATCAGTTATGATACGTGTACGTTACATTATCACAGACACTTCCAAAGCACTTACGTAAGTAATCATATTTGAATCGCTAAGCAGATTCATATAACCAGATGGAGACTATACCCTTTATATAAATTAACATTGCATGAACAATTTCGGGGACGGTATAATCTAAACAAATGATAGTTCCCAGCTTAGTGTCACTAGAGTGCAACTAATAATTGTGGAAACTAGCAGTCGCGTTCTTGTTATAACACTGTTACTATAATGTATTCACAGAGACTCATTAATTTCAGCTAAAATAATGCATGACGCTGCTCTCCTTGTGCTCTGATCGTAATTAGTGTAGATAATAGACTCCGAAGTTTGGAAACAACTCGGCAAGAAACATGTACTCAAGAAATTACAAGCGAAACTTCTTTGCGGAAATGTATACAATATTTTTTTAATTTTCTTATTTTAGGATATAACTTCCCATGAACAGTTAAGTAAATTATATATTTCTTGTACGTACAGGGTGTAATGGATTAAATTGCACTTATTAATTCTCCAAACCCCAAGACGCAACGTCTTTTGTTTGGAAACCTCTGCTCTTTCGTGAGGTTTTTATAAACATGTAAAACAATAAAACTCCAGCACAATTCACGGTCTCTCGATCAATGTCGCCCATATGCAATCCAATAAGGGAAGAAACTTGGGTTGATTACTAAATTAATTAATTACGTTAAATGTCATTCGAAAATGGATGAGATGATGATACAGTAAGCTGCCGGTTAAAGACTTGACGTACACGTCCACATTTTAAGCGGAAGCAATTTAAAAGAAATCCATTTAATAGATTAAAGCTTGCGTCGGAAGATAATACTAAACTTCAATGTTTTCGCCTGCAGTTCATCTCGCACACAAAATTTGTTAGGAGGTCTCCGGGGACCGCTTTAAATTTCGTAAAGATCTTTCCCGAACAGTGCTTCCAGAAGTACCGATAACAAGATTAGGGAGACCTCAGTAGGCACCATAAATTAGATAGATTGTTGAAATTTGTGCAGAATCGGCAATACGACGCACTTATTGACTACAAGGGCGTAGCTGATTTGATTGGGAGACAAGTAATAACATTTTTTCCCTCCTCATTCTTTATTCACTCCGCTTTCTTTTTTTTATATTAAAACCGGAATTTTATGTGTTCGAATATCCAAACAACATGATTTTAATTTCGAATGATTTTTTTTACTAGCGAACGTATTTTCGAAAACCAAGACAATTTTGATGAAAACGATGAATTGCTTCGAGGCGAAACGTTTTATTTTTCTTGAATTCCACCGTACATACCTGAGAACATTCACATACGCATAATACCCCCGAAGTAATAAAATTCACCCGCTTCCTGCGCGGAACAGAAAATTGATTGAAAATTATGTAGGCGACAGTTGCTATGGCATTATATTTATTTATTTCCATTTTAAATTTAACCGTGAAGAGCACAGGCATTTTCACGGCGGTGGCGAATTGAAAATAGCTCACTGAATATGCGCACCCTCGTGATCGTTTCGTATGAACATATTTACAATTAAATATTTTAAGAAAAGAACTAACTTCGCTCGACTGACAAGGGATGTTTCACAAATCGAAAATTCAAGAAAAATTGAAACGTTGTGGGTTAGTAGTTCACCTTTGGGTAAACATAGAGCCATTTTTTTTAAGCGGGGAAAATCACCCTTCGAAATTTCTGCGATTTTCGGTTTTCTGCGAATAACTCGGTAACCAGCAAAGATAAAAATTCAAATTATTATGCGGCAAAATATTTGTCTTTCAATGCTCTATCACATATGTAAAAATTGCCACCCCTTATAGTTTGAAAATCAAAACTTACCACCTACCACCCCAATCTGAGAAATCAAAAAAATAATTCATTGCTCTGGGTGAGTAGTCTACTTCGGGTGGAGTGCAGCTAAATTTTTTAACACCCGAAAAACATTTTTAGGGGATGAAAACACGTCTCATACATTCTTTGATTTTTAGTTCTTGGATCGGAATCTTCCTGCGCGGCTTCATATTTTTCACGATTGTCTAGTTTGATAAGGTTCTAATTAAAAATTAACACCAAATTATCAATAAGTTAATCAATACACTCATTGTCAATCTAACGGGTGATTTTTTAACCGTTTGGGTTTTGAAAATTGAAAAAAACACATAAAATTTGCAAAAGTGAATGAAATATTTAT
The DNA here is from genome assembly GCA_039766575.1 of Serrognathus titanus. Lineage (NCBI taxonomy): Eukaryota > Metazoa > Arthropoda > Insecta > Coleoptera > Lucanidae > Serrognathus > Serrognathus titanus. The sequence goes on from CM077911.1 coordinate 9,088,546, forward strand.
TTGGGCCGATAAATGAATGCCTGCCATTTACTTTTTAAAGATTATTTCATGTAAATGTTGCCCGCGGCTACGCCGTAGGTGGTTCATCCGTGAGTTCCAATTTTGGCATACTTTTTCCAGCATTTCGGGCGGTATCTCACCAATGGCAGCTGTAATATTGTCTTCCCGGGCTGGAATTGTGGCTGGGTTGTCCCTGTACACGAGAGACTTCACGTATCCCCACAAAAAATAGTCTAGTGGGGTCAAATCGCATGATCTTGGCGGCCAATGGACTGCTCCAAAACGTGAGATTAATTGCTCGCCAAACTCACCTCTCAATAGGTTCATGGTATCGCGTGCCGTGTGGCAAGTGGCACCGTCTTGTTGAAACCACATGTCAACCAAGTCCAATTCTTCCATTTTGGGCAAAAAAAATCGGTAATCATCGCACGGTACCTTGCTCCATTGACTCTAACGTTGCGATTTTCATCGTTCTTGAAGAAGTACGGTCCAATGATGCCGCCGGCCCACAAACCGCACTAAACAGTGCATCTTTCAGGGTGCATTGGCAGCTCTTGAACTGCCTCAGGCTGCTCTTCACATCAAATTCGGCAATTCTGTTTGTTGACGTACCCATTGAGCCAAAAATTTTTCGATAGAAAAATGGATCTTCATCCAACTTTCCTAAGGCCCATTCACCAAACAAACGACGTTGTAGTACGTCACCTGGCTTCAGTTCTTGCAGCAGCTGTATTTTGTATGGTTTTATACCGAGGTCCTTACGTAAAATCTTCCAGGTGGTCGAATAACACAAGCCCAATTGTTGACAACGGCGACGAATTGACATATTGCGATCTTCATTGACACAGGTCGATACAGCAGCAATATTTTCCTCGGTACGCACTCTTCGCATACGGGTTGGTGGATTAATGCCCAGTAAAGTGAAACTGGTGGGAAATTTGGTCACAACAGCTTGAATAGCCTGTTCGGTGGGCCGATTATGACGACCATAAAATGGACGTAATTTATGAAACACATTTCTCACACTGCACGAATTTTGATAATAAAATTCAATGATTTGCAAGCGTTGTTCGTTTGTTAGTCTATTCATGGTGAAATGGCAAACCTTACTGAGCATTTTTGGCATTGCCACATGTCACGAATCTTTTTTGTACACTGCAAAAATTTACACTGAAAAACCAAATAGCAAAAAAATCACCCGTTATAAACGCGTGTTAATTAATAACATTAATAAAAGATTTTTATATAAGTGCATGAAATGTAGGTAATTATTAATGCTTCAAGATATCATGTGACTGATAACGAATCTTTGCCGTTATACATAAATTGATCGAAAAAGAAATCTGTGCAGTTTCTCATTTACTGAGTTTTCATATCGTGCCAAATGGTAGTAATAAATCCAGTTAACATTATTCGTTTGTTGATGTTGACGTACAATTTTACTAATAATGAAAATAGAAGAACGGTACCATCACCTCAGGAGCAGGAGTTACACGATATCTTTTGCGAATTGATCAGTAGAAGCATGGCAGATACGTCTTTTGGGGCGCAAACCGACACTACTTTAAAATTTTTAAACATTAACCGTTTACATACATCACAATATATTGATGATGATGAACCACCTACATTTAAAGATCAGAGAGAGTTTATAGAGGAAGAACAAACACCCTGTACAGATGAAAAAAAATATAGGAACCATTACGTCTGATTACAAACAAAATGCTGTCAACTATTGGCAAAGTGGATAAAGTAAATTCTGTACGATGCTTTGAAAAGTAGACATCAACATTTAAAACGATTGAAAAGACTGTGCAGATCTAGGCAACGTAACATTAAAGAGCTCTGTCAACAAGATACACACAAACTTGTTGGCAAAGTCTTTAAAGGTTTCAATACGCCTACTGTTGCAGCCTTTTTGTTGGGTCAAATTAAAGGACACAATCGTAAATCTAAGGGGCAGAGGTGGTCTTTGGAGAAAAATCCATAGCCCTGTCACTGTTTAAACGCAGTCGAAAAGCTTATTCCCTGTTATATACTCTCACACCTCTTCCAGCTCGTTCGACTCTTCTGTCTCTTTTAGCTCAAGTTGGGCAAAACCTCGCAGACTATGTTAATCAGATATTGGAGAAAGACCTTGTGTGTACACTGATATTTGATGAAATGTCTATCAAACAACACCTACAGTATGATCCAGCATCTAATTCAATTTCAGGCTACGTGGATTATGCAAACGAGAGATGTACTACTTATGCTAATACAGCTTTGGTTTTCATGATTCAAGGTCAACAGCAAAACAGACTCATTGGCATTTGCTGACTGTGTCCGTGAAGTTCTTCACTTTGTTTTCTCCACAGGATGGAAGTCCTCGCAACTGTTTGCGATATGGGGACAAACAATGTGAAAGCTTTAAAGATACTGGGAGGGACATTTGAGCAGCCCTACTTCTTCCTACAAAACCATAAAATTTTTACAATTTACGATCCATCACATCTTCTTAAATGCACCCGAAATTTATTCCTTAAATATTCTCTCCGTTTGCCAGTACAATGTGGTATACAGAAAACAATGGGCATTGCTGACATTAACATTATCCAAGAAGCCTTCGAAATAGATAAAAGAGAAATTTTTCGCATGGCTCCGTCACTGACTATCCAACATGTCAAGCCAGACACGTTTTCAAAAATGCGAGTTTCTCTGGCTGCGTAGCTATTGAGTCATTCAGTAGCAGCCTTGCTCCTTTCTGGCATGCGACAGGGTAAGTTATTAAGTGTTTTCTCAAACTATATTGAATCAGATAATTTTATGTCACTTATCCTGTCCTGTTTGTGTATAAAGAGAAAATTTATGTAGGTAAACTATTTTTTGCAGGTCTGTTACCAGATTCAGCAATCGGCACTGTAATATTTGTGAGAGAAATGGATATGCTGTTTGATAGTTGTAATGGATCACAGTTATTTTCGAAGCCAGGGAAAGAGTTAAGGATAGCTTCTGGGAAGAGATGACAACTAAAATTAGTGAGTTATGAAAGTTTATATATTTTTGTTGATCATGGTTTATGCCTAGAAGTAAATTGAGTTTAGTACAATAGCTTATCTATTATTTTTGTCATTCTTTTGAATTATTGTATTAGAAAGGATTGGAAGAAACAGGTGGGAAAATCGTTAGAACAAGGCGATTCACGAAGGGAAACGCTTTTAAAAATAGCAGATTATGTATTTAATAAGTTCGCAACTGCATTGGGAACTATGGTTCATGATATGCATTTACGAAAATGGGCAATCGAAGCTAATTACGAAGTTCAATTAAAAGACTTTAAAGTATTTAAAATTTTATATATATAAAAAAAAACATTTCTTAAAAACCTGACGTGATAGCCAATTTTTGAAAATTTTCAGAATTAGAATGAAAAAGTACATAAAGTGCAGGTATCAAAGTGTAAGAAAAAAAAACCTATTGACCAGTGTATTTAAGCGCTCTGGTATTAAGATCACCAAGTACTCAAAGTCAAAGAAAGCATGAGACGTGTTTTCATCCCCTAAATTTTTTTCCGAATGTTAAAAAAATTTAGCTGCACTCCACCTACTACTCACCCAGAGCAATTGATTATTTTTTTGACTTCTCAGATTGGAGTGGTAGGTGGTAAGTTTTGATTTTCAAATTATAAGGGGTGACAATTTTTACATGTGTGATAGAGCATTGAAAGACAAATATTTTGCCATATAATTTTCATTTTTATCTTTGCTGGTTACCGAGTTATTCGCAGAAAACCGAAAATCGCAGAAATTTCGAAGGGTGCTTTTCCTCGCTTAAAGCGTTTTTGGGCCGATAAAAAAATGGCTCCGTGTTTACCATAAGGTGAACTACTAACCCACAAAGTTTCAAATTTTTTTGAATTTTCGGCTTGGGATCGGCATTGTTGATTATTATTGACCTTTTCCCATACGTCCGTCATAACTCCGCTTATTTTCTTGTGTATCAATAGAGGGCTGCAGTACGTGAAACTTATTCAATTACACACTATATAAGCATTAATAAAAATTATTAATTAAACGCTTTAAACCTTTGTTTTGTATGCAATACAAAATCTGTCCGGTTATTTTCATCGTTCGAAGATAAGATAGGGGCATGCACGTTTTTAAATCGATGTTAAATTTTCAAATTAAAATGCTAATGCAGTTGCCACGGAATTAGCATGAAAGAGGACATTTATTCGCAATCTCGGTGCCGCGCTGAACGCACGCAAGAGTCATTTAGATTATTCGTCATGTTTAAGCACCACTGTTCATCTTATTAAAATAAAAAAAAAATCGACTCCGTTCATTCGGAATTTTGTGTATAACTACGAAGATAAAATGTTTTAATTAAATTCTGCGCGCCTAGATTAACGTGCATAATAACGCGATGATTTTGCGGGCGGACGTCACCGCCGTATTTTACGGGCGACTCTTTATTGCCACCGTAAATTTTGTATGACGAAAACATTTTAAAAATGTAATACTTTACACTAGACGTTCATTATACAAATATTCCAATCATTTTTTATGCCTGGATTCGCTCATGAAATTACATAATGCCATAGATTTCATCCTGATTAAAATTAACAACAAAATCTCCTTAAAAAAATTTAGGTCAGTACTTTTTAAATTTGTAAAAGAAACAGCTAATGTCCAGAATCAATACTTGCATGTCAAAGGATAATTAACCGTGCGCAAATCGAACGCATTTTATTATTAATATCTGGAACCGATAAAAAGAAGAGCTCGTTCGTTACGATTTATTTGTTCAATTGATTTTTGCTGCTTGTCAACAATATCACAGGAAGCGGAAAATTAATCACACGACTAAGTAGTCTCACAGTTAATAAGATGTCTTTGTCTATAATTATTTCTTTATAATTTTATTGAGAATCAACAGGTGAAAAAGGACTTTGTTGTTTTTATAAAGGTAGAATTTATTAACTGTTTGTTATCTTTACTTATGTTGAATAAAGTTTCTCACGATTAGAAGGCAAATACCTAAAGAAAGAAGCAAAGCAAGAGAAGCTTGCCATTAAAAAATATATACAGGGTGACTGACAATTGTTCCCTAAAAAAAAAAACGGGTAAGAGAGTTGATTTTGTTACGTTTCAGTTTTGGTCTATGGATTTTTCACTCATTTGTTTATTTATGGTTACGGTTGATCGGTCCTACTTTTCTTTACTCTATGATCGCTTCGTTTGTCTGATTAATTTGTCGCTGGTAACTTTTTTATGACGGTTGATAACATCGTTCATCACTGAAGATTTTAGAAGGTGGTGGCTAGCCATCTTTCTTTTCCCTTAGGCGAACTTCGGCGTCCACTTGTGATTTACACGTACGCTTTTACAGATAACGATTGAGCATTTGGTTACGCTTTTTGTTGTGGATGCTGGTGTTAAAACCGCCTTAACTAAAGGGAAGTTAGTCGTCTATAAAATAATTACAGGAGGAATCAATTCTAACGCTATTGCGTTTTTTGTGAACCGACACAAAGTAGTTTTCTTCATTTGGGCCAATTGACTTTGGGGTAAGCTTTCTTTGAATCGGTTTCCATCTTGTTATCGAATTTCGCTTATATGTGTTTCTTCCTAGCATATTGTCTCCTTATTTTAGTTTGGTGACCGTTTGGTTCCCCCAAACGAGCTTTATTGACGATACAATCGTGTCTTGTGATCCAACTACCTTGACGCCATGTTAGCACAAAAAAAGGACTTCGATTGTAGCTGCCGAACCTCATAGGGCACTCCCCGAAGATTGAATCCCTTCAGTGGACGAACATTCCTGTATCTAGGTGGAGAACGATCTGGTATCGTTGACTTACTCTTTTGTTTTTGCGTTGTTTCGATATACATATCAGTTTCGGGTACGTACCTGTGCCCCCGAATAATTGTCAGACGTCGTAGACTGACTTTTGGGACCTAACGAACCCCGTTTATAACGTTAATTTTAAAGTAAAACCTTAATGCGAATTACCATTACTGTCCTTGAGATAAAGTTTGTTAATTTTACTGTAAGCCAAACAAGATTTCCCAGCCGCTACTCACGCGTTCTATATCGCATTGTAGCGTTTGATATTTATCGTTTCACATCATAGTATAAACGGATTGTCACAGCCGTTACTGTTCCTGTTTTGCTCGGCAAATTTATTACTATGACACCTAATTCTGTTTTAATTAACGGTTGTACCGTACCGTAATGTTTCGTGTTTTTGTGTAATTGTTATGTCACTATACCGGGAGACGGTTCATTGTGTCACTATACAGGGTGACTGTTCATTGTACCACTATACAGGATGACTGTCAATCGCATTTGCACGCGCGTTCATATAACCTGTGGGAATTTCAAACGCTTTCAACCACATGTGCAGTCCTAGCTGTGCCGCGAATTTTACCAATATTGGACAATTTTACGCTAGATGGCATCCCTTTTACATCTATCGACAATAAATTTGTAGTAAGTCGTCCCGTCTCCATTGAATAGAGCACAATGCACGGCAAGTAACGTCCGAGGGTGCACGATGTGTGCCATATATTGTTTGTTTTCCGTTTATGTGTGTTAGACAAAGCTAACGCTCAGCGTGTATGTCCAGCTCCCCCAAATTCACTCGTACCAGCTGTTGCCGTCGGAGATTTTTAATCAAATCGCGTATTTGAATGCGTGTCGTAGTTAAGAGAAAATTAAATTGCTGAGGTTTAAACGATTCATTACATCTGAGATTCATCGTCGACAAGTTCTTTATTTATTGGGCTATAGAAACGTAATTATGTACAGCTCTTTTCAACGTCGGTGGTGATATGCGTAGTCGAAGAAATTATTCAAAGTGAAAAGAAGCTTGCGGTGGAACGAGGAACAATTTACAACCAGTACGGCAAAAACCCAGCTTAGGGAATTGCAAACGCGTCTTGAATTTGTTAAACTTTAATAGATTTGTGTTAATAATCACAAACAAAACGAAATTATAATAATTAACGGATTACTAAGGTGTTTATTGATTATAATGTTTTAAATTATGATTATCAAAAAATGTGTATGTATGTTAGTGTTTGTTATCTTTATTTATGTTGAATAAAGTTTATTACAATCGAAAGACAAATACCTAAAGAAAGAAGCAAAGCAAGAGAATTTGCCATTTAAAACATTAAATACAGAGTGATTGACAATTGTTTCGCCAAAAATAAACGCGTAAGAGAATCCGCTGGCTATTCTTCTTCTTTCCATTGAGGTCTATACTGTGTCGCTATCCTCCAGTCTGTTACACCAATATATTTCATGTTCATCGTCGTCGCGTCCAACCAGTTTTTCTTAGGTCTACCTCTCCTCTTTTTTCCTCCTTCTCCTTCTACTAATACTCTCTTACTGTGCCTACATTCCGGCATTTTTCTCACCTGCGCCAGCCATCTTAACCTTTGCACTTTGACATGTTGGACTGTATTGATGTGTCCGTACGATTCTTTTACCTCTTGATTTGTTCTTCGTCTTCCGTTTTTGTCCCCCTAATATTCTCCTTAACGCCTTCCTCTTCCATACTTCTAACTTCATTTCAATCTTTTTTGTTAGCACCCATGTCTCACATCCGTACACTACTGCTGGTGTTATAACTGTTATATACCCTCATTTTCGCTGCCCTAACGGTTTCTTTTCACCTATTTAGTGAGTCCATTGATTTACTTCCCTTATTCATTCTTTTTTCTATTTCTTTCTTCTCTTCATTGCTACTAGCCCCAAATATTCCTCTCTCAATGTTATAGATATTATATCTAGTATGTAGTCCCTGGTTTGTTGTTTCTTGGTTCATGATTTCCCGCTTGCACGTAATGCGACCTTGACACAAATTTCAATTTTTATAACGGAAGTCCGAGTTGCTTCTTTTACGCGACGTAATTATTAGTAATTTCTAAAGTAACTCGAATTGTGTAAGTAATACAGTTGCTTCAGCTAAGGATTTAAATCTTGTGATCGCGAAGGTCAATGCAACGTACGCTATGCATTGCTTGTTCTCTGTTTATGTGTGATAGACAAAGGTCAGCGAGTATGTCCAATTTCACTTACACCAGCTGTCGCCGTCAGATAATACAATTTCGTATCAAATCGCGTACGAGAACGAGTGACACAGGTACAAAAAAATGTAAATTGCTGCGATTGTTTGGAAAATGTGAAAATGTGTTTGGAAAATGTGAATCGATTTATTAGACCTGAGATTCATCGCCGATAAGTTTTTTTTTATTGTTTATTAGGCTATAAAAACTAATTATGTACAGCTGTTATAAACGTCAGTGGTGATATGCGCACTTTTTAATCTAATCGCGTACGTGAATGAATGAAGAGATTACGGGATCGTGCTTAAAAAAATTCTATGAAACAGTTTATAATTAATTAAGAATTTAATTCAAAGTCGAACAGATTAATCAAACCGAAAAGAATCTTTATCGTGGAATTAGGAACAATTTACAACTAGTGCGCTAAAAACACAAGATAGAGAGTTGCAAACGCGTCTTGAATTTGTTAAACTTTTCATAGATTTGTGTTAATATCAATTCGTCACACACAAAACGAAATTATAACAATTAACAGATTACGAATGTATTTACTGATTATTTTTATTTATTTGTTTTAAATTCTGGTTGTCAAAGAATGTTTATGTATGGGATAATCTGCTTTAGGTGATTTGCATGCATTTGCCAAGTAAATATTTTGTAATTCGTATTTCATGGCATCGGTGGTTGACCTAAAAACGGAGTTGATGTGAAATTCCCTTAAAGGTCAAGTTTATGAGGTTATTTACTTCGTTCTTCTACTCCTGTATTTTTTAACCAAAGGCACATTGTTGTTTTGGGGCTAATTTTTGATTAATTATTTCTCAAAAACTAAAGTAGAAAGCATTTTTTTAACATTAATTAAAATTATGTAACTGGCAGTATAGAAAGTGTTAGGAAAGAATTTATACATGTATTTCGGCCTTATTGGGCTTCATCAAAACTCTGTACCTTAAAAAAAATTTTGGTTTATTCATCTGGCAAGAAAACTTGATTTCATTTTTTTAACATTTTTTCAATACTCTCGGACATCTTTTTAACGTGGTTTTTTGTAGCTGAGTAATTGTCAGTCATCCTGTATATTCCAATAGTAAAGGCGAAACTAGCAAATATGCAAGCCATAAAAAGTTTCTCTTATTTTAGACTAACCATTTTTTTTAAACTAAATTGTTTTTAAAGTATGAAAAATTTAGTCACCTAAAGTAGAGTTATTGAGTTTGAGGCGAAATATTATATTGCGATTTGTTTAGGGAAACTTCCTCCAGGCGATATCTTCCACCAATTGTAAATATTTACATTGCGGATTATGCCGCTTCCTAGTTTGCTTTCCATTTTCACCGTGTACACACTTTGAAAGTGATAACTTGCTCCGCCTAAAACCGTTATTGCGAAACATTAATTAATCACCGAGTGCAGGTAATAAATTTTCCTTTGTGACTGAATTTTTCTATTAGGAGTTGAAACTTTCAGAGTGCGGAAGTTTTAGGGGCGCGGGAAAAAGCTCCCCTGCTTAAAACTTAAAAGTTTGTATTTGCTTATCATTCCCGAACGATTTCCTATAAATTAAATTAGTTATACCGCGTGACTATAAAGGATCGAAGCAAATTTAGTAGATTGGGAACACTGAGGAATTGGCATTTTCACTTGCTTACTTAGTTATTTTTTTAGGTTACAGTTGGCAGAACTAATCGATTAATCGTAAAAATGACGATAAAAACTAAATAAACAAAACAAAAAACTTTGATTTATTTCATTTTTGATTTGACCATAGACTATTTATTTGACTTTGACAATCCAATATACCAACATAAACCTCTAATAAAATAGATCTCAATCATTTATAGTCGCTCGGTATTTAGTAAAAGCAAATACTTGAAAATAACATAAATGCCCCCTCGAAAAAATATATAACAGTAGGGATATAAAAAATGTCTTTTGTAAGCTCACGTCCTATTAAAACTGAAAGCTCTACGCGTACGTTCCTCATTGTGGATACGGCGAGGAACCTTTTCAGAAGGGGTCGTCTTCTTACGCATTTATCCAAGTGTGAAAAATTGAAAGAGTCACATAATGGGTAATCATAACGCCGCTTCACTTGAATGGAGAGATTTAAAGATACGTTCTCTTCTTTCATCTGTAAAACTGCAGAGTATCACGTCAATTTTCAGCGGCCTTACATCCGAGGGGTGCTGTTTTTTTTTTTTCTTTTGGGCGAAGGGATTATGCACCATTCTTCTCTACGATTACGGTGGAAAATGATCCGTTTGTGTTATGAATGTATTTTTCAAACAAATAAGCGGGACACGTTTATAATAACGAAATTTTATTTTTAAACTTTACTCTTCTTCAATGATTATGTTTTATCGGACCAATCATTGCAGTATGCAAGCATTTTTCAGGACAGGAAGTATTTGAAATTATTATTATTTTATTGTGTCATCTCTTCCAATTCAAAGACGGGAATAATTTAAACAGGTCTAATACATACATATTCATAGGTGTCAATCAAAAATTGGATTTATATTTCATTCCCGAATGAAACTTTTAGTTTTGGTAGTGCATTCAGCTGTACACATGAAGGATTTTATTGATCAATATCCTGTGAAAATCCTTCATTATAAAATTGTTTAAAAATCAGTCCCAGTGGCGTTCTATAATTTTGGGAATTTAAAACTATAAAAATCTTCAAATTCACGCAATTAATATCGCCGTGAGTTTAAAATGAAAAACGATTTCCCTCGGGTCCCATTATTCGCATATCACCTTCCCATTTGCAGAGAATAAATTCTCATCGCGCTTAAGCAAGAGACATCGAAGGGGGGCCTTAAACCAAATCCATGCTTGACTGGCTGGTTATTGCACATGTGCGATATCTTTATGAAGCCACGGCGGTGTAGTAGATTAACCCACGCAAACACAGAGTGGAAATAGTGAAATAAATGAATACGGTGAAATTGAAATTTATGGGAGTTCCCTGTATCTAAGTTGTTTGGGTTAGGCCTCACACACGTTTCCACTAAAGTAGATTATGTAATGTGAAAATAATTTTACGCAATGAATTAGTTTTAACTCTAACAAAACAATACGCTGCTGGCAGTAACAAAATTACCACCGGTGAACGGACGAATTATTGCTCGCCATAAATGTCTGTGCTATCAGTTGTGATATCTTTATCTACTTTTAGGAAGTAACACTTATCTCGGACAAGTTCGTGCCAGGATTACTAATAGTCTTAGATCTTCTATCGGGGAAAAGCTGTCGAAACTGCAACGTCGCTTTCGTATTGTTTTTTTCTTATGTAACATTGACTATGTCATTACACAAAAGACACTTGAGAAATTGAGAAGTTTTCAGTATACATCACCACATATATATCTTTATTCTATTTAATTATTTAAGCATATAATTTAATTATTTAATGGAATGAACCAATTACCTACACGACGTCGATATATCGATTCTTTAAGTATTATTGCACTCGAAAGAAAAGATAGTTAATTTATATACCACACTTCTGGACAAAATTAAGGGACCACCAGTAAAATTCAAAATAAATTTAAAACAAGACAACGAAGTTTAATGAAACGAATAAATTTATAAATGTAAGTGTTTCCTTACAGTTTAGTTGATTTAAGGGCTATTAAATTTAACAAACTTTAAAATACTTTAAATCTTTAAAATACCAAAGGTCTTCTCATGACCTTATATCCTAATTTGTAACAAGCTAACAAAACTAAAATTATTAATAGCGTGTATGCCCCTCCTCTTGCAGCAATACACGCTGCTAATCTTCTTGGCATGCTTGAGATTAAGTTTCATATACTTTCTTGAGGTATCTGTTCCCATTCTTGAACAAGCATGTTAGAGAGCTCATCAAGTGTTACTGGTGGTCTCACTGCGTTTTTAATTTTGTTGCCCAATTGATCCCAGAGATGCTCAATAGGATTGAGTTCAGGGCTTTTGGCAGGCCGCTCTAAACTTTGTATATTTGCATCTCTCAACGTAGCTGTGACAATGTTAGCTGTATGAGGTTTGGCATTGTCTTGCACAAAAAAAGAATCCATTGCCGAAATTTTCGGCAAATAATTGAACATGGGGTACAATAATCTCGTCTCTATATCTTCTTGCTGTTAGCGACCCATTTCGTATCAAAACCAATTCTGTACAGCCCAAACCATTACAGACTCCCCATCAAATTTGTAAATTTTCGAATGGTACATGGTGCAAATCGCTCGTCTGGTCTTCGTATGACAAGAGCACGGCGATCATTCCTGCTTAGTAGGAATTTGGACTCGTCCGAAAACAATACGGAGTTCCACTGCCCCTCGTCCCAAGCTTGATGATTTTGACAAAAGTTTAAGCGGTTTCTTTTATGCGCAGCTGTGAGAGTTGGACTGGTTGCTGGTTTTCTAGCAGACAAATTGACTTCTTTTAGTCTTCTTCTTACTGTTTTGGTAGAAATTTCTTTTCCAGTGGCTAATCGAAGATCATTTTTTTAATTCACGAGATGCAACAAACCGCTTTCTTAAACTTTGAAGTTCGATAAAGCGATCTTCTCTGCGTGTTGTTTTTCTTTTAGCACCTTGTTCGCGTCTTCTTTTGAAACTATCAGTATTTCTGAACCGTGCTGCGGCCCTCTGTATCACAGATTTGTTGGTATTTAGAATCCCAGCAACTTTTCTCTGTGAATATCCTTCACGAAGAAGAATAATCATTTGGGATACTTTCTACAATGGCCTCTAGACATATTTAATTAACTTAATGCAAACAAATTCACTAATTTTCGAAACAAAAAGCACGCTTTGTTAATTAAATTGCTTAAAAAGGTGTCAACAATTAGGCCTTTTTGTTGACTTTTCATTTTCTAGCAGAGAATATCTTGCTATTGTTAATTGTTTCATGGCGCAATTTATGACATGTGAAAAGTTTATTAAAAATCTCTTGTAAATTGGAAGTTATTTCAAGTTTATTTGGTAGTCCCTTAATTTTGACCAGAAGTATAGTTTAAATTTTCAAATATTTAATGGTAAACTAAGTTAAAAATTCCACCAAGGATTAGAATTAAAAAAGAAGTAATCCTTGTATTGCTCTTTCCGTACATAAAGTAGAATCTTAATTACTTCTGTTTTATTTGATAATTGTAATTAATTTTTTTTATAGTTATAATAAAAAAATATTATTATTACATCACATTTGCAAATAACCTGGACAGTTCGGTTTGGTTTGCAGTGGAAGTCTCGAGCTACACTTCTGCTGACGAGGTCCCAAATAGGGCTGTACAGAGAATGCTCGAGGTATCCACTGCAATCAGAACCGATTTGCAACAATTTTTTTTTAAATAAAGGCACCCATCGATTTTGAGTAAAACAGCGAAAGCGCCGTCGATTTTTTAGATTTCACTAAAAATAATTTATTTTCTCTCTATAAAAAATAAATTACTTTTAAAAACGCTATTATCTCGTGTTTTTTTTTTATTCTATTATTTCTTTTGCTTTTCATCGTTCTTTTCATTCTTAAAAATACTATTAATGTATTAAATTGTATCCTAAGTTCGATTGTCTCTCGTTTTTCTTATTTTTTTTAAATTTTATTACTTATTTATTTTTTGAATTTTTATTATTTTGTTTCCTTTGTTTTGTCATCATTCTTTATAAAGTTTCTTTATTTATTTATTATTAATCAAGTGATTTGCGCTGTAAAATCAACCGTCTTCTGTTCGTTTTTTTTAACTTTATGTATTTTTGATGAATTTTTTAGGTTTTTTTTTAAATTTATTCCTGAATCTAATCAATTTAGGGACTTTCTGTGTTGAAGAGAGATTGTTTGAAAACTCTTGAAAGGTTTCCGGTTCTTGAGCGTTGACAACGTTGACAGCTGATTGACAGTGTTGCCAGATATGGGAGAAATTCCCGTCTTATCGGAAAATTTCAAGGTGTGTGGGAGATTATTATCTAAGAAAAAAATCGAACTTAAATGTTTGGGTTTCTTAGGTGTTTGAACTGCTGTTTTTTCACTCTTGTATTGCGTGTCACCAACTTTATAAAAAGCTTGCTTTAATTGGGAATTCACTTGAAAACATGAAAAGATCTCGCGGGCCGGGAGTTGCTTACCGTTGCTCTAGACCAGGGGCGCTCAAACTTGAACTGCTGGCGATCTACCCCAATATTGTTAGACTCCGATCGATCGAGAGGCTGCAAGGTAGGCTCTAACTAAGAAGCCATTGAAATAATGGTTTGTTTGTAAGCGAGCCGCCAAACACGCCGCCCGAAGTTTATAGAAAAATTAGCGGGAATCAAAAACGTCGCGCGTCGCGGCTTTTCTTTGACAATTATCGCTCGTTCCTTTGATAAGCCCGCCTTTCGCCGCTAGCAGGGAATTATTACGACAAAAGAAAGTGATGAGGGGGTTATTTTGACCTAATTGAGGATCAACTAAAACAAAATCTGTGAATAGATCTATGTCGGCAAATTTTTTTCGAGATCGACTCAAAAAGCACTCGCGATCGACAGTTTGAGCACCCCTGCTCTAGACTCTACAGCAATAGCTCGCAAAGGCAATTCTAGTAGCTCACAACACATTTTATATTTTAAAAATACAAACGGTTAAAAATCATAGAAGCCTCCGCAAATTTCGCAAATTCTTATAATAAACACAAGCAGTGGCAACACTGCGGTGAGCGATCTGCCGCCAATATCGCCATGCTAGATCGGCTAGAACCGCGGCGCTCTAGTATTCGAGAACGATCTGGTTTGCTTTGAATGGAATAAATATGCATTGAGCGGCGACATTGCACTCAGTTTAAAACCGAACATCACGTAATCTACGTCCAGCAGTTGGGTCCGTAGCGAAGTAGAGAGCACAAAAAATATTATGGCAAGCAGTAGTAAGAAGGTCAAAACATACCATTTCCATTCGGAATGGGAAGAACAATATTTCTTCACAGAAGTTAAAGGCAAAAAATGTATGTTTGTTGTGTAATACTTCTGTCTCCGTTGCCAAAAAAGGGAATATTGAAAGGCATCATAAAACTGTACATTCGAATTTTGAAAAATCGTTTTCATTACATTCTGCCACCAAAAAGGAAAAATTGAAACAATTAAAAAACCAATTAATTGGACAACAGTTAATATTTTTAAAAACAGTCGACAAAAATAAGGCTGCAACTGAAGTATCATACCGTATGTCCCAGATAATTGCACAAAAGAAAAAATCTTATGAAGACGGGGAAATGATAAAACAGGCATTTTTAGAAGCTGCAGATTCGTTATTTGCCAACTTTAGAAATAAAGACGAGATAGTTTCAGCCATAAAACCTATGCAACTTTCTACTAATACAATAATGCGGCGAGTAGAAGTTATGAACAATGATATTTTTGTACAATTAAGAACTGACTTAGATAACTGTGTTTATTTTTCACTGCAACTGAATGAATCAACAGATGTGATTGACACTTCCCAGATGGCCGTGTTTGTAAGGATGGTTTTTAGTGATTTTACGATAAAAGAAGATCTTTTGAAGTTTATTCCACTGAAAGGACATACTACTGGTCAGGAGTTGTTTTCTCATTTCAAAAATGTTATTTCATCTTAAAAAATTCCCATATCAAAAATGGTAGGCTTGACTATCGATGGCGCTCCAGCTGTGGTGGGTTCTGATAAGGGTCTGGTGGCGTTATGTCGTAAAGATGAAAGTTTTCCACAATTTCTCTGTCACCACTGCATTATCCATCAGCAAGCCTTATGTGGAAACTTTCTAAAACTAAACAACGTTATGAAACTAGTTGTAAAAATTGTGAACAAGATTAAAGCTTAAGCGTTACAAAGAAGATTATTCAAAACCTTGGCCGATGAAATTGACTGTCAGTACGGGGAGCTACTTCTTCACTCTGAAGTCCGATGTTTAAGTAGAGGACGTCACAACGATGTCGTATCTGCCATAGTTCAATTTTTCAACCGATTCCTGAACTGGAAAATTCAAACTGGCTTAGAGATTTTGGTTCTCTTGTGGACATTACCGAAAAGTTAAATAAACTTAATTAGAACTTCAGGGGAGGGATAAAGAACTAGCAGAAATGATTTCTGATTTAAAGCATTTATCAAAAAGCTTGAGCTTTGGGAACAAAATCTAATCAACCGCGATGCCAGGCATTTCAGAAAAAATATCTTAAAATCCATTGGAACCCTGTGACAGTAAGTATCATGTAGAAATAGTTTCTAAGTTTAAGGAAAACTTCAAAAATCGTTTTAAAGATTTCATTCAAATGGGTTTAGTGGCGCAATTTGTTGTTTCACCTTTCATGGAAATTGATATCCAACAGTTTGCAATTTGTGTTATGCAGAACTTTGGCGAAGGCATCTCTGCAACAGAAATGGAAGTGGTTGCGTTTCAAAATGATTTAGCCTTAAAACCATTAGTCTCAGGTACAACATTTATCTGGCCTACAGTAAGTAAAGAAAAATATTCAGTTCTATATCGTGTTGCGTTGAAAGTAAAAGCGTTATTTAGTTCAACCTATATGTGTGAATCTGCTTTCTTCAATATGAAGTTTATTAAGAATAAATACCGCAATCGACTTACAGATGAAAATTTGGATAAATGTATTCGAATGGCTGTATCAAACTATACTGCAAACATTAAAAGACTTATCGATGAGTCTGAGTGTCAGCCTTCTCATTGAACATGAATTTTATACCAGCACATGTTTTTGTTTAAAATAGTGCGTTATACTTTTTGTTATTTTTATTCTCTTTTATTAAATCGCATGTAACATGCCATTGTGACTGCATAAAAATCTTGATTATATTTCAAACACCTACGATTGGTAGGTATAGATATATTCTGTTTAGCTTTAGTTTATTATTAGTATGTATGCTTTTACCTTGCATCAAAGAGAGGAGCTAGTGCACACGTACCTTATTTGATTTCTGAATTAATGTAGTATATCATGCTGATATACAACCGTTCTCTTTTATTTTATGCTATAAACAATTGGGTCGCAAAGAAATGGTTTGTTTAATTTTACCAAAGCGTTGTTTACCTAAAGCTTAGGTAAACGATTTTTAATGAGTTTGAAATTCTAGAGTTGTTGTTTCAACTTTTCTTAATTATTTCCTACTCTCGATTGTTTCACCTCAAATCATTCCTGGTTGCTTGCTTTGCCCCTTTCACATCATTTTGTTCCGTGTTTCTTTCCAAGTTCTTCCGTGTCTGCCTCATTTTTTCATCAAATACCTTTTTTCAGGAGTATTTTTATCACTTTTTGGTGATAACTTTTCTTAATCATTTCTGGTAAACTAAAATACATAAATTTGTTCTCATGTTCTGTAATGTCTGTTTTTTTCACCGTCCTTTGACGGTCTATTCAAGAATCAGCCTGTATATGGACAAAGTTCTTTTAACTTCTTAAGTTTGTTCGTAAAACGTAATTTCAGCTAAGCTTGAAAACTTCGCACCTCACTAATACGTCGCGTGAAAGTGCATGTAAAATTTATTACACACTAAACTACAAGTGCAGACCTGCAGAATAATTGCTTTGTTTATGACTAAATAGCTTCTGGGATTTGATTTCAAATTTAGTGCGGCAGTAAATTTGCAAGGATTCTGACTAAATTATGCTTGCACTAAGGATCACCTTCCTCCTTTGTTTAATTTACTCCTGTTGGAATTTCATTGTGTACGGAACATTACTCTTCAACGCTGCGGAACATAATGATTTTTATTCACTTTATTTTTTTATATATTCACCTAATAATTATGTCATTGAATCATTGAAACGATAACAAAGAAATAAATAAAACGGAACATTTTATTTACAAGGTTCATGTAAAATTAGGAGATCAAACATACGGTGTGTAACAATATTAAAGAGCTTTAATCCTCATTATTGCATCAACAAATAATAATTCACTTTAGTTTAAATATTTCGCGCAGTTAATTTTACACAATGGGATTAATAGTATATATCGAATAGCACATGTAACAAAATCATCGTAAATAATTTGCCCCTATACCTTTTGAAACGGGATGGGCGGGGGTTGAAACCAACAATGGTGCATGGCATATTATCGAATTATGTGTTTTTATTATGATGTTAATTTAAAGCAAACATCTGAAACAAATGCAAATCTATTCAAAATAACGCGCGTGCACATTTCCATGATAATGAAGCGAAAATAGTGCAACTGAGTCGTCAGCATTCTTGAAATTTCGTTTTGGTCTGCGGCTTTTTATTATGCCACCACGCACTGACGTCCTCTTTCACGATTTTACCTTTCGCTTATCATCCCTTTTGTTCACCGCTTTCACATGAATTTGACTGACGAAATCCCACACGCGGAAGATAAATTGCTCCTGCAAATGTATGCTAATAAAAAAAAGAAAAAAAAGAACTATGCTCGGTTAGATGTGCATAAGGTCTGGGGGAAATTGAAGCTGAAAGCTTTATTTTTTGGGGCTCTCATTATAAATAAAATTTTGCTTAGCTATCAAAGTATACCTGAACCAAGTTGCAAGCTGACGAGACGAATTCTACTATGTCTTTAACATCATGAACAATTTAAGGAAAAGAAATTTAACAAAATAGTAGATACCATATGCGAAATACTTTGGCGTGAGACTAAACACCAAACTTCATTAAAAAGCTCATGTTAAAAAGAAAAAACATGGTTTCAGATACAATAAAAGCTCCACATTGTGAATTTATATAAAGTTCTTCACAAGCTAATAATTATATTATACATCGGCTTATTCAAGTAAGGCGAAATAATTTTAAACGCTTTACAAAGTTAGTTAATAACATATTCTGCGTGTAAAGTTGTGTGAGACTTAATCGGTTTAAAACGAGTTCCCTCCCCCTCCTATAAAAATATAAATTTCAAAGTGAATAATTTTGCTTTTACGGTCGCCATTTGCGCAAGAAGCGCGTCTCGGAAACTTTAATAGAGTTAAGTAATCCAGACCAAATATTTAGTTTGCGTAGCTTAGCACACATTTTGGGGTCGATAAATGTCGTCAAATTCAAACCCGGCGACGAGCTTTCCTCATCAGGGCTTATAATTCTTTGAATTAGAAAACGGAATAACTTTTCACATTCATTATGAAAGACAAAATAATTAGGCTAACTTTCGAAGTCATTTGAAATTAAAATTTACTGTGCCGACGCAGATTACGAAAAGTGTTTATTCAACAATTAGTTTAATATTTAAGAAAGTGCTTCGAGTTTCGGCGACGGCTTCGATCCAAGAGGGACAATTATTTCAGGAGACGACCTAGAAGCTAAGTTGGAAGAGCTTTTTCTGACAACTGAAGCCAGGAAGTGTATTTAATAATTTTTCTCTGCTTTGGCGCTTTAACGACTACTTTAAGATTTCATAAAGTAATATCCATTCACGATCTTCTTGCATTCTAGTAGGCCATGTTTTTTCTTCGTTATGTTACGTGCATGTATTTTGAAGGTAGTCAAAATCTGACGTGAAAAAAATTATAACATTGTCACGTCAGTCGTATTGTTGTATGTTGCCAATACTTAAATATTAAGCCTTTTAGTATAGACCGAACAACAAAATGATACGCGACTGACGTAATTTTGAAGGAAATTCTTAGATTGCCTCTATACCATAGTTAATACAATCCTATTGAAATTGCATGGGGGCAGTGCAAAGGCTTTTACAATAAGCACAAACTTCGTTTGAAAGTATTTCTCCGTTCATTATTACATTAGGATTCATCATCAATTTCTGATTCTGAATCAGATTCTTCTATGAAATCAATGGAATGGGAATAAAGAACATTTAATTTGACATCAAAATTTTATAGTGTAGAAAACGCATGTATATCTATAAAACTTATAAATAGACTCCTTTTAGCAGTCAAAACTAATAGCCACGAATACGCACAAATATAAGCAGAATTCTAGTGTTAGCAGAAGAATCTGATGGTGTGCGTATTGGAGGTAGTGAAAGTAGACAGAATTTTAAATGAGATCTAGCTTATGGTCTTCTCGCGAAAAATGATAAGATATTTTACATAAATATGGCCATGGAAAAGGTTCTGAAACTCCGGCAACAGGAAGAAGATCAAGTTATTTAAATACCCCTTTATATAATGCTCTTGCGCCACCTGCAGCGCACCTCTACACCATTGCCAGGCACCAAACTCGAATCCCCTTCAGAAAATCATCCCGGCCTCGAGTATTCACCCCTTCTACGATAGCGAGGCAAATATGGCCGCGAGGCCTATAACAAGACCATCCAGGGCCTGAGAACGACAGTTCTCCGGTCTGAACAAGTCCGGAAAAAAACTCCTGGCTGAACAAGCCATCCTCACGGGTTGCAGAAGCTGATACACCTCTCCACCCGCTGCACAAGTAGCAAGATCCATTTAGCCACACCACTGTGCACAAGATTCTATGAAAACACAAACAAATATTCTGTCATTATTGTTTATTATCATATCTGGAGTCACATTTGTTAATAAAGAAACACTTCTTCGCTTTGTGGCACAGTTGTTAACTAAGAACACGCAAACAACACACCTCACCCCAAACTTTCTCAATGAAAAAAATAATTAATCATTAAACGTTTGTTCGAGACGATATTTCTCGTTTTCATGGAATACTTTGTACAGCACAATTGAACTGGCAACATTGGCAGTGGCAGTTTTCAAAAACGTAAGCACAAAATTAAAAACGAACGTCAATCAAATTTCTGACAAGTATATTTTTTGTGGTACCAACAAAAATGTCACCCTAACACGGTCTACTCTGAATACAAAAAGATCGTGACTAGAGTATAATTCGTTAAAACATCCAAAATTTTGTTTTATTAGGTTGGCGACAACAAAGCTGACATTTCAAATTACAAAAATAACCTCCAAACTGACGTTTGTTTGACATTATCCCAAAATGTTGGCGTCTCGAATTACAACCATAACCTCCAAATTGTCACTTGTTTGAAGAAACAAAAAACGCGAAAGAAGTATAAGACACAAGTAGACAAACTATCAAACAAAACACGATTAATAAATAAAACAAAAGAGGATCGATGAAATGAAACAAGAAAAACGAAAAAAGACGAACAACAACATTAAGAACAATCGATGAAATAAAAGAAAATATTTATAAAAGAAAACAGAAAATGCAAATTAAAGAGAGGAAAACAATAGAATAAAAGATAACCTACAAAATAAAACAAGACACGATTAATAAATACGAATAAAACATAATAATAATCAATAAAATTAAAAACATAATAAATGATTTATGAAAGATCTGGTTTATTTCTTTTATTTTTTTTTATACAAGCCCTTGAATTAATTAGATGGTTGTTCCAGAATGAAAAAACGAACGATTGAAATTTTCTTAACGAAATTAGAAACGAAAATGAAAGGGAGAAACAAAATTAAAGGAAAAATAAAAGAAAAACAAAAGACAATGAGAACTTCAACGGAAGCAAAAAAGAAAACGAAAAGAGTGAAACAAAAATGAAATACAAACCGAAAAAAGTTTTCTCGTCGAGAACAAAACAAAAGACAAACAAATCAGTAAAATGGTTGCTCTGGAAAGGAAAAGTCGAAATATTTATAACCAGAAGTAAAAAAAAACAAAAACAAGATGCAAATGGAAAACAAATGTCCTCGTAAGTATCTGTAGAAGAAAAAACAAAAGACAATCGAATTAACAAATAGTTACAAACAAATATTCTCGAGACCTTTATTGTAAAAATAAAAGACGGACAAAAGTAAAATAATTGCTCTGAAATAATGAGAAGGACTAATAATACTTTTAAAATTCAGAACTAAAAGAGACAGAAAGAAATTGAAACGGAAACGAAAAACAAATTCTCGCACTTTTATTAAAAGATAAAAACAAAACACAAAAGTACTTTTAACAACCACAAGTAAAAGAGACAAAAACGCAAACAAAATAAAAGAAAATCTTATAAGAAAACGAACAAATGAGATATTTTTAATCAATCAATGTCACCAACCCCCTCAATAACAAAACAAAATTTTCCTACATTTGAATTATTGGATCTTAGACTTTTTATTTTGTTACAAAAAAAAATAAGGTTTCACCAAATTTATTAGATACTCGTCTTACTGTTTCATTATAAGTATGTACTCTCTTTAATTGAAATACTACGTGTTTTGTAGCGATGTACATAAATAAACCCTGAATCACTTTTAATTCCTTTTTAATTGAGCACATTCTACAACCCCAACATAGATGGTGTTTTCATTGAAACCATAGTAAATGCGTTTTTTACAGACAATTTTTTAAACGACACTCTGTAAGTACAAAGGTGCATAAGTGCGTGGTGATACATATTTAAATAATTGTTGCTTTTTTTTAATTGTTTGATAGCAGTGAATAATTTATCATCACACGTGCTACAGTGCAGCTTGAATCGATATTTGTGTCGCTTGTATTTAAAAACCGATACGGCGCGCGTTAATAAGATATGAGAAAGAATTGAAGTTTCGAAACAGAGGAAACTTTGTCCATCACATCTAATTGCGTTAAATTGTATGTTGTATAGGGAAAGTTGTCGAGGAAAATTGACTGTGTGTTTTTAACGTTTTTATACATAAATATGTCAAAGGTAAACCAGATAAAAATAGTAAGTTAAAAAGCACTTATGAATTACATATCTCTTTTGATTTTTTAACAAAGAAACTTGTTAATTTACATTTTTGTTTTTAGAAATAAATAAATATTCCTATAATGTACATATTCCGAAATGAAATGTTACATGTAAATAAAACTCTATGTATAGAAATTGCTATTGAATTTCTAGGACTCTCAATTCTTCCTTATTTCACGTCAATCGTTTCTCAGACGAAAATTTACATCTTCAAAAAGTATCGGCCTCGATATATGCCACGTCTGTAGCACATTAGTATTCTGAGTCTTCCGTATTGACGAGGAATAAAATTAGAATAAGCTGACATTGGAATATTGATTTTCAAGCGAAATAACTTTTTTGTACCCTCCAATACATAAATTTTACACTTAAGTCTATAACAACCCCATAACGTTTCTTTTTATAAACTTATAAATTGTGGTTTACGCAGGATTACCTAAGAACTTGCATTGAAATAGTAACCAACAAAAAATACTAACGAAAGAAGAGAGTTCCCAGAATATGGAAAAAGTGTTCTATACAATAATTTACCCAGAATGCTCATTACGCCCATGTATAAGGTGAGAACCAAAACTTGACAGCTTTAAAGGCGTACAATAAAGTTTATGGTATGACGTAAAGAATCAGATCGAATGTTAATATCAATTACGTTTTCAAAAGTAAAATAATAGAGAGTTTGCGCAAACATACACAAAATTCTAGGATAAACGCAAACAAAGAAGAAAGGAAAAAGATTTGCAATAACGAGCAAAGAGCACTATGTGATATACGGAGGGGTAGAGCAACAACATCATGCCCAAGCAGGGTTAGCAATTAACATTCTTAAAAAATACTGGCAAGAAATTGATTGGTGGAGACTGGCTACGAATAGACTGTAGCCAAGGAACCGATCATATCCTACAATAATAATAGCTCATGGACCATCTGAAAATGAATTAAAGGAAAAGGATGACGAGTTTGGGACAGGCTGCCAAATGAGATGGAGGCAGTTCAAAATAATGTGATGATATTAGGAGTTCTAAATGGAAGAGTTGGTACATGGGATATCCAATTGGGAAATATGGAGAGAACACCAAAAATAATAATGCGCAGCGAATTATAGGGTTTTGTTTAGCTCAAGCTATGAGAGTATGTAATACCTCTTTCGAACACAAAGGTATCCACAAATATAAAAGGCTGATGGAGAGTAGGAACGAAAAGTACATCATCGATTTATTTCTGGTCCAAAACAACTATAAGAAGCTGTCCGAATTAAAAGAGGTTTTAAAATTGGATTCGATCATTTTCTGGGAAGCCAAAGTGACGTTTAGCAAAGAAAAGTGGAATAAATTACAAATTGAAAAGTATAAACAACCAAGCATTAGAGTACATACACTGCAACAAGGGAGGAATACTGGAAGAGATTAGAGGAAAAACTGCAATTTACAAACTGGAAAGATGAAGATGTTTTAGAAACGTTATGAGTACATTTAAGGATACTACGTAGCAGGGAATCACAAAAGGAAGAGTGAGGTGGAATGAAGGCATTAAAAAAGAGGTTAGTATAAAGATAAAGCTATGGAAAAAATGTCTAAGTAATAAAACAAGCAACAATTATACAAAGAACAAGGAATAGTAGTTCAAGAAAAAGTTAAAGCAGCGAAAAAAAGACAGTGGGAGGAATTTGGTTATAAAGTAGGAAGAGATAGCATGGGCAAAGCCTAACTACTCTAAGAAACCTGAAGAACCTGAGGAAAGACAAAACAATTAAATTCAAATGTATAGAGGATAAAGAAGGAAAATATTAATTAATGAGACCCAGATAACGAAAACATCAAAAGAACACTTCACGGAAATGCTGAAAGCAATTAATGTTAGCCATAACATGATAACTTATCAGAGACTTTAAATGAATACGACATACGACATACATACATACGAAATACGACAGATGGACCAACCCAAGAAGAATTTATAGAAGCCATTAAGAAAGCTACATGGCATGATAATATGAAAATAGAATTAATTAACTATTCTACAAGTACTCTACCAGATAATGAATACTTCTTGGAATAATAGTTGCATACCAAAAGACCGTCTACATATTCACATTAACATCTTTGTATTATTATTATTAATAATAAAGACATTCTTGTTGTGTTTGTGATAATCAATTGTTTGGCTCATGAATAGGAAGCACCTCCAAACGCTTCTTCTCTATTCTTCTCCCAATGACTGCACTCAAAGAATGTGTGTCCTGCATCGTCGTGTGTCCATAGGCAGTATCTGCAAAGAGCTGACTCCACTTTCTTTGTCTCGTTACGATACGTTTGGTACGCTCCATGACTACTTAACATCTACGTAGTGTGATATGTCAGCTCTCCGTGGTTGCTTTTATGTCATTTATCCAGCTTCGGGATTAATTTCCGACTCCATCTTCCTTTATCTCCTTGATCCCATCTAGTTTGCCATAATGCCATTGTTCCGCTGCTGTGTTTTTGTTTACTGCGTTGATTTTCGTATTTTTTGTCCTTTCCTCGCATACCAAAGGACTGGACTCTGGCAACCGTCCTGACTCAGTAAGATATACAAAATTATACTGGACAACAAATTGAGGAGAGAAGTAGCACCAACATTTACAACGATTTACAAAAAGCATTTGAGACCATACTAAAACAGAAGTTTTAAATAAGAGAAACGTTGGAGATAAGCTAATTCAAAGTATCAAAAACATATATAGCTACACACCAAAAATAATAAGAAAAAATAACCAAGAATCGGTAGAATTTGTCACCACGATTGGTGTAAGACAAGGTAGCGTGCTGAGCCCCTTTATATTCACAACAGTTATGGATGAAATTGCTAAGAATTATAGAAGAAACTGCAAAAAGTTAATGTGGGAGTTAGAAATTAGCAACAAGTGCGGGTGTCAGAAATGATATATGCTGATACGTCCGATGATATATGACAGCGAAATCAGAAAGAGACCTGCAAAATAATATCGATGCTTGGAATGAAGGATTCAAAGACTGTATATCAACCTACAGAGAACTAAATCCTGATTAAATTATCGCAAACTGGGAATTTTAAATATCTGGGATCGATCTTAAACGCGAGAGGAAAACTAGGACCGGAAATCGACAGTGCTACTTGATAATTTACTTCCCCTTAAATAGAGCTTCACTAGGAAAAAGGAAATTAACAGGAACACAAAGTTAAGAATGTTTAACAGTGTATATGTGCCTACTGATGCGAAACGTGGGCCCTAAACAATAGAGAAAAAAGGAAAATTCGTGCTCTGAGGAAACGCTGTGAAATGCGTTGGTGGGAAAAAGAAGAAGAGACCGGATTGAAAATAATACGGTGCGGGAGTGATGCAGCACAGAACTCATATTAAACAAAATTGAAAAGAGGCAACAAACTTGGTTCGGTCGGTGAGGATGAAAGAGTGCAGAAAGCGAGTAGCAACCGTAAACGAAGAAGAGGTAGATCTAGTAGGTCATGGAAAAGTGAAATTAGTAAAACACTTAGAAAAAAGCATAAGCTGAAAACAAGCAGAGCAGATGGCGAAAAACCGAAAGATGTGGCGAAACTTCAACTCCAACACCTCTACACCGGAAGGTAGATGAGGAAGGATTAAGAACAATTAAAATTAAAGAAAAATGTAAGGAATCTGAACATGAAGATTTGAATTGTTTTCGTGATTTATTTGTTTACATGTCAAAGCAGGTGTTCAAAGTGGCGCAATTGTTTTCCTTATTTTATACAATTTGTACGAAATAATTTACTTGAGGTGATTTGCATCCACTTGCCAAATACGTTTGAGTTCGTATTTCAGCTGATTACGTCAATTTCGTTCAAAGGACAAGTTCATGCCCGACGCCGACGCCGCTCCGTTACAATCACAAACTTTAAAACATTTTGTGTATTTATTTCGTTCATCTGCTGCTCTCTTAACCAGAGACTATCGTCGTTATAAGACTACCAGCTTTGTTCGCGGAGACGAGCCGAGACTAGTGCTTGATACTTGCGGAACGAGAAACAACAAATTTGTCGTTCGCGATAAAACTAGGATGTCCTAGTGTCACTAGAAGACAAATTTGTTGTCAAATTCGAAGATTTCTCGCTCAACAAACGCCAATAATCTCCAAGTGCATGAGCATTTGTCAAGAACTAGTACCTGATCGTCTCCGCGAACAAAATTTTTCTCCAATTATTTCTGGAAACTCAAAAGGTAATCGTATCCTTATTGACACTGGCAGAAAGGTTACAAAATTCTCGTTCAGTTTCGATTAACATAATCGCGACTGTACATACAGGGTAACTGTTAGTTAATTAACCCGAAAAAATGACGCCACTAAAAGAAGCGATGTCCGATTATTTCTACTTTAGTTTTCGAGAAATAATCAATCAAGATTAGCCCCAAAACGACGTTGCGTCCCTGGTTAAAAAATAGAGGAGCACATGAACGAAATAAATACCCTCGTAAAGTTTTTTATAGTTTTAGGATACGACGACGTGGCATCGTGAGCTTGACCTTTAAGTGGAACTCCGTTTTTAGGTCAACACTCGATACCGTGAAATATGAAGGCAATACGATTTGCGAATATTTACTTGACAAATGTATGGTAATCACCTGAAACAGATTATTCCATGCAAAAGAGTACAACGGCCCCATTTTTAACACCTACTTTGACAGATAAACAAATAAATCACTAAAACGAAAAACAATTTAAATCTCCATTTAAGAGTTCTTTCATTTTAATTTAAATTGTATTGTAAATAGAGTTTATCACGACGGCGCACCTCCTTATGCAACACGTGTTGTGACAGATTGGTTAAATACCAATTACGCCAATAAATGGATTGGACGTTACGGATTTCTGCGTTGGCCCCAGCGATCCCCAGATTTAAATTCCTGCGATTTTTTTTGTGGGGGTGAGTGAAGCAGCTGGTATATTCCACTTCAACAAAAACTCAGCAAGAGTTAACAAATGAAATTTTCGATGTCGCTGCTGCCTTTACAAATAGTCTGCATGTTTTCGAACGAATGCGAGAGAATATGATAAGCAGGCTAGGCGTGTGTCGATAATAATGGCCTTCACTTTGAACACCTGCTTTGACGAGGCAGCATTAAGCATAATTGATTCCGTTTTTTCTGTTCTTCCTTTCCCATCTGTTAAATGTGTAATAAAACGAATCGAGATATATGTCAAAGTCAGTCATATTGTGTCAAGCGGGTAGTCAATAAAAACGCTTTTATAGTCCTATTGTACTGCCGCATTTATGAACTTGGGGTCGTATTTCGCACGCACTGCCGGAGCTTGATTTTGGGGTAATAAATTATAAGCTATCTAAAAGAATTTTTTAACATTATTTCCATACTCTCAGACAATGCTTCTTTTAGTGTTTCAATTTTGTTGGGTTAATCAACAGTCACCCTGTATTACCTCTGTGTTTAAGTTTCTTATTTATAATTTATTACTCTGTTACATGTCATAAAATATGCAAAATACGTTAAGAATTATTCGTGAAATATAAGTGCTGATTAAGAAAGCTCGTTTTCTCTCCCTCTATTTTCTTTTTCTATTTTCTTCAATAAAATGAGATAAGCTAGAATTACGAGCGTGTTTCTTACTTTTATGTCCAATTATTTAAAGAGTACCCACGTAACTGAAGCAGTAAGAACCCCCGATCATTAGCTGTAAATTTAATCAGATGCTATTGCAGGTACGCTTTCAGTTATTTCAGGACTCGTCACGTACACAATTGATACCCCCATAAACTTTCTGAAAAATGCTCATGCGTAAAAGTAAATCTTGTCACCTCACCTTAAAAGCCCACAAGGCACGCAATCTCTGGGCCGCAATAAAACAATCCGGTGGCATGTTGGTCACTTGATGGGCCCGATAAGCACGCAAATTTTAAAAAGGTGTTTATCTCACTTGGATTTATATCTGCTCACGAACTTTATTTACGAAGTTTATTTTTGGGTTGGGGCGCAAGGAGAATGGTTTGCGTGAACCTTATGTATGTTCATACTAATACAAATACATACCGTTGATAAAGCATTTGAATTTAAAATTTATTGTACTAACTACAAAATGATGTTAATTTTTTTGAATACGAAGTGCATACTTTAAAAAGTATAAATGCAAATTAATTAAATTGATTAACAAGCTTGGCACGGAACTCCGGAGGACGAAGTAAGATGTCAAAGTTTCCTCCGCCACGACGACAAAGCAAATCGATGAGGCTGCATTTCTTGAACCAAGTCACATTTCAGTGATCAGAACAAATTATCATGAAGGGAACGGCGAAAATATAGACTGAAATGTGTCTCCGTGTGCCGCATTTTAACGGCTACTTCATTCGTTTTACTAATGGAAAAACCAATATCGCACCCACGCCGACAGAAAAAAATTTAATCTGGGGATTATACGAGTTTTTTTTCTTACTTGAGTTTTTTTTTCGTGTTTCCAGTCATTTAAAATAATCAAATAAAAATTGCATGTAAAGAATTTCTTTTTCTTCATGCGTTTTCAAATCTTAGTTTGATTTGCAATAATTTTATGTGAGACAGATTCATTCATTTTCCCTAAAATTTCAGTAACTTCCCAGGAACATACACAATGGAAATATGTTTCCTGTGGGTTTGTACTACCCCAGCGGAAAGTAATGAAACTCTGGAAAGGGTAAGCGGCCACCCGACTTCGCCCGACCGAGAGATAAACGCCGTAGCTCCGCCCGTTGAAATTTCTTAGAAATTTCTACCTACCCTCAACTGCAGGCATTGCTAATATTACGATACGTAATTATTAAATGTAATTGGCCGACATCAATGAACTTCTTATTAGCAAGAAGTATTATGCATTCTAAATATTATTAATGAAAATATTTATCTTATTCATAATTAATCTTTAGGAAATTATTTGATGCTCTTTCAAAAAACGAAATAAAGGTATAATAAAATAGTTCATAGTTCATAGTTCGTTTTATTATTTGCAATTAAGATTACAAATTCGTCAGATTACCCAGATTACATTAAATCTATAACATTTAAATAAACATATTACATTAAATACCTATTTGGTAAATAACATTTTTGGTAAAAATAAATACATATTTAACAAACAAGACAGTACGAAATATAATAGTTATTGCGGAACAAAATTATTAATCTAACTGACGCAGGAAGAAAAGACTTTTAATAAACAAATATTGTAATTACAAATTAAAACAGAAAACAATAATCCAATTATATTGAAGGCGTCCCGTGTCCATCGTATATTGTTGGCCTTCGGTTGACCGCGTGATGGATCAACCATTACACAACGACGTGGTCAACCGAAAACCTAAAATATACGAAACAAAAAGCTGAAATAAATGATTAGTTGCTGAAAAAGAAAAAATTATTAAAAACTCTTAGAATAAAATTCAAACAGAAAATAAAAATGCCAAAAGAAAAAGTAATTAATTTCTGAAAAATAAATGATGAGTTGCTGAAAAAGAAAAAATTATTAAAAACTCTTAGAATAAAATTCAAACAGAAAATAAAAATGCCAAAAGAAAAAGTAATTAATTTCTGAAAAATAAATTAGTTGCTGAAAAAGAAAAATTATTAAAAACTCTTAGAATAAAATTCAAACAGAAAATAAAAATGCCAAAAGAAAAAGTAATTAATTTCTGAAAAATAAATGATTAGTTGCTGAAAAAGAAAAATTATTAAAAACTCTTAGAATAAAATTCAAACAGAAAATAAAAATGCCAAAAGAAAAAGTAATTAATTTCTGAAATTTAAATGATTAGTTGCTGAAAAAGAAAAATTATTAAAAACTCTTAGAATAAAATTCAAACAGAAAATAAAAATGCCAAAAGAAAAAGTAATTAATTTCTGAAAAATAAATGATTAGTTGCTGAAAGAACGAAAAAAGCGAAGATAACATGTTAATACTTTGTGTAATACCCGTTACTTTCAACACATTCTCTTAACCTGTTTGGCATTGAATTTACCAAATTTTCACAAAAATTTGTGCCTCTAAATGTTTCCCAAACTCGGAAAACATGTTGCGTTAGTTGTTCAACGGTTCTTTCACGAACACCGTGTCCAGCGATATCCTCCCAATTCCTTATCATCGCTCCCCACATATTTTCTATTGGATTGAGGTCTGGAGATCTTGCAGGCCACGGTAATACCTCAATATCGTTGCGATCTGTAAACCAGGCTGTTACATTGGCAGCTTTGTGAATGGGGCTGTTGTCTTGCACAATGGTTATTATTTCCACCTCGTCCTCGAGATATACTAATCTTACTGATGGCAGCATCAATTCTTCCAAAATTTGTATATACCTTGCAGATGTAAACCTTGGGGGTGAAACGGGAACTAATGCACCGGGACCTGCACTCGAAATCCAACCCCAATATCCAGCTGATATGCGTCCACTTGTTGTATTTGGTCTTACGTTTTCCACATTATACCGTGTATTTTTCCTTCTCCATAACACGACTGGGGAATCCTGCGATGTAGAAAATGTTTTCTCGTCTGTAAATATCACATTTTCCCAATTGCGATTCATATTTTCCTCACAGAAACGCAATCTTGCAGCAGCGTTCTCGGGTGAAAGCAAAATTTTCTTGGCTGGTTTTCTGCTGTGAATACCTGCACTCCTTAACCTTTCCCTTACTGTCGTAAAAGAGCAATGCAAATTTAGTTGTTCCCTGATCCTTACTGAAGTTGTAAACGGATTAGCTTCGACAGTGGCAACTATTGCCTGGTCTTCGTTATTAGTTGTTACTCTGGGACGACCTGATTTCGGTGCTGTTCTTAGGGAAGCGTCTTCTTGTCTTCTATTGATCCATCTTCGAATTTGACTTTCTGACATATCAACTTGCTGAGAGATGTTTCTTATGGACATTCCTGCTTCTGCTAAACCGCAAATATATCCTCTTGTAGCTACGGATGATTCTCGTTGCCCCATTCTTCTTCCCATTTTGCTAACAAAAAAGTTCCGATTCCTACAAGGAGAACTAATCACAGACGACAAGACCTTTAAAAAATTCAGAACAAAAAATATAAATGGCGGAAGAAAATTAAATAAATTCTAAAATAAAAATTACATAAAAAATATGAAAATAAGACCTTAACAAAAATTATAATTTTCTGAAAGAAAAGTAATTAATTACTGAAAAAAAAAATATTAAAACAAAAAAGAAACAAATGCTAATATAAAAATTTTAAATGCTAACATAAAAATTACTATATTTAGTTGATAAAAATTAAACAAAATATATAAAAAAATATGAAAATTAAACCCCAATAAAAAATTAATTTGCTCAAAACAATATTAAAACAAAAATTAAATCAAAGCTTAAATAAAAGATGAAAATATTAAAAACTATTACAATAAAATCCAAACAGAAAATTAAACATACTGAAAGAAGTATTTAAATTCTGAAAAATAAATGATTATTTGCTGAAAGAAGAAAAAAAAATTGTTAAAAACAAAAAACAAATAAATGGTAAAATAAAAAAAAATCACAAAAAAGACCACAACAGAAAAGTATAATTTGCTGAAAGAAAAGTAATTAATTAACAATATTAAAACAAAAACTTAAGCAAAGTTTAAATAAAAACAATAATAATAATAAAAACTATTGCAATACAACTCAAACAGAAAATCAAAAATAAAACTGACTAAAACTCACTTGCTGCTCGTTCAACTTTCCTTGGTGAGGCACAAAGGCAAATAATCAATGTTTAAACAATCGAAGTTTATATAGCTCTGAAGTTCACATTAGCAGAATATTAAGAATATAAAGAAACACGTGTTCTTTAATGGGATTCAAATGAAATTGGACTAAATTGTAATCACATTCCGTTTAATTATAAATCGGATTTAATTATTCCGATTTCGTATTAAAAGAACATTTAGCATTTTTATTTTCTGTTTGAGTTTTATTCCAACAATAGACGATGGACACGGGACGCCTTCAATATAATTGGATTATTGTTTTCTGTTTTAATTTGTAATTACAATATTTGTTTATTAAAAGTCTTTTCTTTCTGCGTCAGTTAGATTAATAATTTTGTTCCGCAATAACTATTATATTTCGTACTATCTGGTTTGTTAAATATGTATTTATTTTTACCAAAAATGTTATTTACCAAATAGGTATTTAATGTAATATGTTTATTTAAATGTTATAGATTTAATGTAATCTGGGTAATCTGACGAATTTGTAATCTTAATTGCAAATAATAAAACGAACTATGAACTATGAACTATTTTATTATACCTTTATTTCGTTTTTTGAAAGAGCATCAAATAATTTCCTAAAGATTAATTATGAATAAGATAAATATTTTCATTAATAATATTTAGAATGCATAATACTTCTTGCTAATAAGAAGTTCATTGATGTCGGCCAATTACATTTAATAATTACGTATCGTAATATTAGCAATGCCTGCAGTTGAGGGTAGGTAGATATTTCGAAGAAATTTCAACGGGCGGAGCTACGGCGTTTATCTCTCGGTCGGGCGAAGTCGGGTGGTCGCTTGCGCTTTCCAGACTTTCATTTCTTTCCGCTCAAACTGTACATATGTGACAGTATGTACATACAGTTAATTACTGAATTCAAATATTACACAGGACTAAATGTTTATGTTCAGATTTAGTCGCCTACGTAATTACCTACCCATCTGATTGATATATGCAAATTAATAAACAAATACCAGTCCTGCGAACGGTTCTTTTTCTATAACATGCATTTGCGTTTTAAATACGTTCCTGAACTACGGCGCGCCGCCATCTACCATTGTAAATGTTTGAATTTAATTCACTTGTAAAATTTATGCATATACCTAACACCCGCTTTTGGAAACTGCGTTCAATTTACCTTTGTTTATTATTCATTACGTACGGAAATTACAAATTCATTACATCGTCTGGTC
Organism: Serrognathus titanus; assembly: GCA_039766575.1. Lineage (NCBI taxonomy): Eukaryota > Metazoa > Arthropoda > Insecta > Coleoptera > Lucanidae > Serrognathus > Serrognathus titanus. The sequence continues at coordinate 9,122,177 of CM077911.1, forward strand.
ATAACTCGTTTACAAATTACATTTAATATACAGACCGTCTACTTAATGTCCACATCATGTCCATTTATTATTCATTTAACAGAAGAAATTATTAAACTTCATTGAAATCATAGTTCGGGGTTATTTCATATCATCATCATAATTGGTCCAAGTGTAGATTTCAATAAAATTTTGTTGTCTACTAGTGTACTTACTATAACATTAAGAAGCAAAAATGTCCTGCAACTATTATTATAATAATAGATCTAAGTACTGAACAAGTTGTAATAGAATCGAAGTAGAAAGAAAATGGCTTTGCTAAAATCTGAAAAACAAAACATCGACGCATCTACTTCCATTCTATTCCAATCGAGTGAATAGTGCGAATCTTTTGCAATGCAATTCCTTTACCGGTTCACAAGACAAATTTAATGGACCGTACTTAGCGGGGCGACAATGGATCTATCGTAAATTTACGGCCAATTTTAGTTAGCCTTTCAGTGCGCTTCGCTCCTTTCGGCTTTCGCTTCGCACGGAAAAGTTTATCGACCGAACGTTATTTCTTAATAGCGTATGTTCGTGAAGGAAGTATTGTATCGCGCGCTTTATTTTCCGATATTTTTCAAACCTGACGTTTTTATTGCCTTAATTAATTTCGAATCCCTTATGCCGCCGAAAAAAATCGACAGTGCACAATATGGAAAATCCGTTCTAAAAAGACGTAATTAATTGAGGATGGTTTCGGCGAGTAAAAATAAACGTCACACAACATGATACCATTTGTGTTAATCGCGGCTAAATAATTTATAAAGGCGAACCTAGTTTGGGTTCATTAAAATCCAATCATTGGAAAAAATTTCTAAATCCTCTTTAATTCTAACAATGAAAAACAACTCATAAATAAAACAAAATAATGATAAAACATCCGTTCTAAAAATATACATATATAATTAATTGAAGATCGTTTTGGATGTACAAAAATAAAGCCAATCGATGTCACATAATATGAGACCATTATCATTTGTGCCTGAGTTCGTTTTTTCAACTCCGTTCACTCTACTTACTCTTTTTGCACTTTTATCTCACTTTTACACGTCTCAAAACAACTTCGCTCTCATTCGAATTTTAATTCATCTCTGTAACGAGTGGAAAAACGAATAATTGAATGTACAATGTGTAATCGAATAAGTCTCACTTACTCGAACCACTATTATTACACAAAAAAAGAAGTGTTATTTTAGTAATATAAGAGACACCTGTATATATATTTGTTAGGTTAGAAATATTTTGTATTTATTTTATTTTATAATTTGTTAAAAACTATGTACTACATTACCTTATAATCCCCCAGAACTCAAATGGAAATTTAATTACTTGCAAATATTTAATTCAAATTTCTGTTCAACTTAAAAAATGTCGAATGAAGTACTAGAAGTCTCGCTATCACCAACGACAGAGACTTGGTTTCACGAGAAGTTCAACAAAGTCTTCAATGATGTAGAGAACTTCTGGGGCTGCAATGTCAAGACTCCACAACTGATTTCTGAGCCCCCTTGTCTTGAAAAAACAGTCCCAGCACTTCAAAGAACCATTCCAGGCCGATGATGCAACCCAGGGAAGTTGTTCAACGTCACTAGAAGATGCCATCATGGACAAGCCTCGAGCGTACTTCTTCAAAAAGAAAGGTGGGAGGCGCCGTATAGTAGCAAAACTGAAAAATCAAACTAAATTAAGACTTTTTAAAATAGAAGCTGTACAGCTAGGTCTTTATATTAATAAACGAAACTTAATTGGTTGCACCCTGTATATTAATTACTATTAAATATTTCCTAAAATAGATAATATATTTTGCAGGGGCTTGACAATTTTCCGTTCTATTGCCAGTTATATCTATTCATTTCTAATTAGGATTTTTAAAAATGTACTTAGAAAGAAAGCCACGTTTTGAGTGCTGCAAATATATCATTTTTCATCCCTTACTTTATTACACCAAGATTTCCCAATATATTACCCAAATGCGCTCGTAACATTTTTTAATTTAGCACTGCCCCCTCGAACATTTGGCCCTCCAACTTTCCAAAAAAAAAAAAAAAACGCGCTCAATAAGAAATTATAAAGTTATTAACGTTTTGCGTGAAGCCGCCCTCGGCTATAAAATGTATTAATATTATTAAACGCTGTGGTGTGCAAACGTTCGTATTGATTTTGTAATTAGGGGATTATTTAACAACGCGCTTTAGAGTTTACAAAAGAAGGTCTTTTTTATGATTGTAACAATCACATATTTCACGACGAATATCTTCGAAGGACAATGGTTAAAAAATAATTTCCACGAAAATGTTTATAACATTTAAGGACAGTGATTGTGTACTTTTTTTAATAATCTTCATGCTCCTCCATCCCTCTCTGATAGAGAGTCTTATTAAATATACGAGGTGTAATCGATTAATATTGGAAGAATTAATTCTGCACGTCTTTTCTTGTGAATTAAAATAGTGCTCATAATAAATAAAACTTATTTTATTACGTACTGTCAGTGATCGCCAAGCCGTCGATAGCAGGCTACCGGGAGCTCGCAAAGGCAATTCTGGTAACTCACAAGATATTTTATGTTTTAAAAATACAAACGGTAAAAAATTTAGAAGCCTCCGTAAATTTCGCAAATTCTCATAATAAACACAAGTAGTTGCAACACTGCGGTGAGCGATCTGCCGCCCACGTCACCATGCTAGAATCGGCTAGAACCGCAGCGCTCTAGTATTCGAGAACGATCTTTTTGCTTTGAATGAGATAAATTAGCAATGAGCGGCGATATTGCACTCAGTTTAAAACCGAACATCACGTAATCAACGTCCAGTAGTTGGGTCCGCAGCGAAGTAGAGAGCAGTAAAAAATATTATGGCAAGCAGTAATAAGAAGGTGAAAACATACCATTTCCATTCGGAATGGGAAGAACAATATTTCTTCACAGAAGTTAAAGGCAAAAATGTATGTTTGTTGTGTATAATTCTGTCTCCGTTGCCAAAAAAGGGACACCATAGAAGAGTACATTCGAATATTGAAAAATCGTTTCCTTTATATTCTGCCACCAGAAAGGAAAAATTGAAACAATTAAAAACCAATTAATCAATGAACACATTGAAAAGTTGGCGACCACTGGTATAGGGTATTATTAAAAACATATCTAGACCGGAAGTTGTCATTAAATTCCTTATTTCAAATCGAATGTATTTTTATTGCTTAAACAAGGACTGTTGGCAATAATAAAATTGATAGAACCCTATTAAAACTCACGAGGATTAGTCCTAAATCTACTATTGCACAGTGAATTAAAAATTTTCTTTACAGTTTTACTCTTTCGCATTTACAAATTTCTTAACAAAAAATGGCAAGAAAATGAAAGCAAACGCAAGAAATATTTATAACGAGCCTGGTTTTGATTTTGATGAAATGGAAAAGTTTCAAAAGGACCGCGAAATAATGTGCTTAAAATAAGTACAACCGCAATTTTTTAACAAAAATTTGATCATTAAAAAGAGATAATCGTTTCTTTGTGAAAAAGTAAGAAGGTTAATGAGGAATTCTATACATTGCAAAACGTACCGACAAGGAAAATCGGGAATAGTTACAAAGGACATCAAACGCTCCTCGCGCGTATCAACAAATTCAAAGCATTGAAAATATGTTGTATGAGTACAAAGACCGCTATATGGAGAAGTTAAACACGTGATATTCGAGGATTAAAGTGACATTCTCGACTTACAGAAAAGAAAAATGCTACACAAAGGTATTAAATCTTACTGTGACATTTTATTCGCTCCCTAAATCGTTCATTAAATAACATTTCAGCTTTACTTCCACGCAAAAGAAAAGCCCAGTATAATTTTGATCTACAAATGCGACTTCCGGTGCGGCAGATTGGTAAGTATACTTCTGTCAAATCGCCATGACATTTCTTTTCTCAATCCTTAACATAACTAGAAAAGAATAAAATTGGTAATAAAACAAAAAATGTAGTTAGCTTAAAGAAAATAAAAATATAACGCTGCAGTGACAAGGTAATTGATTGATTCACTGAACCCATTACTTTCTGGCAACATGAAATTCTTTAATTAATAATAAAGTAAAAAGCCACGTAGTTTCGTTAACTTCATCAATTAAAACGAGGTCTAAATCGCGTTTATTAACGACCGAATATCGCGTCCGCGTTTGATTAATTTCGATCACGATTTCGTCGTGAACAAAACAAATTAACCAGTAAAACGGCGTTCGCTCGGTACTTTTAAACTTTCGTTGTTTTTATTCGGCAATTTTAAGAAAGAACGGAGCAGCAAACAATTGGCCAACATATACAAGATGTATTATGTCAATTCTTAGCATTTCGCAGGCGAAAGTATCATAAATATTCGAGGGGAATATTCTTTCGCTCCAACAAAAAGAAACATAAATGAAATATCGATGTTCCTGCTATATACATTATATTCAGTTTCGCACGCAAGGGCTTCACTTTGAAAAGGAAGGAACTATTGATTATATTCGTATAGGATTTCGTGTCACTTCACAAGTTTCGTTAATGTTTTATTTATCAACGAATCAATTATGTATGGTTTTGATGTTTCTGTTTTGGTTGTTTAAAACTATAAACAAATATTTTTTTCTTTGGTTTTTTCATTACATTTTGTTACATTAATAAGCCCAATACACACACAATTGCACACCTACAAGATATTTAAAAAAATGTCTAAAAGTTTCGAGGCAGAAGCAAATTTTAAACACACATATCACATGAAAAATAAAATTCGAACAGTGCCAAGCAGCCGCGTTTATCCTTTAATAAAATATTTACTGCGTCCTGTTTTATTTAATGACTCGGTGTGTTTTCAGAATCACACGCTAGGTAGGGGCGGTAAATACTTGAAAAGTAACGGATCCATTACATTATCACAGCTCAGGGAAAGAAGCGAAATAGAGATAGAAAAATGTTATGTTTGCAATGAAGATATGAAACCACCAACCCCCCCCCCCCGGTCATAAAATTTGTATCCAGATTTATTGCCAAGTCCTGGAAATATTATGGGAATCATTTTCCCCCCACAAATACTATAGTAAAAATTATACCAGGTATCCCACCCGATCTGACCTATAGGGAATTAACATGGAAAATATAAAAAAATTGAGAAAACTAATAGAAAAAAGGCAAAGACAAAAATTGATTAGAAACAAAACGAGTTGAAATGAACTAAACAGAAAAAGAAACGAGCGTAAAAGCTACTTATAAAGAAGGTGAAAACAAAATGTGATACAACCACAAAGTTCATGTTTCATAATTTTTTTTAAATCACACAAATTCCACCGCTCACCTTTAGACTAGATGGGGTGAATTTCGTACGTTCAATAACTGAAATTCGCCCAAGGCAACGGGCGCAATCGTTTGTTAAAGTATTATTTATAAATAAAACCAATTACGCGTCCTCTCCGAGCTCTCGGCTGTCAGCGCCACATGCCTTTGATGTATTCATTTTAACCGCGAAATGAATTATGAATTCGATTACCGACTGAAGTGAAAACCATCAGGCGATTTATTAACCGCGTTTGTTCGGTGACGTTACATTTCTGAATGTAAGTGTATAGGGTATATACCCACTGCGTAAATTACAAACAACTTTTTCGCCGCAAAAATTGAAAAGTTCAGGTTTGAAATGTTAGACATTTTTTTTTAATTAGGAAAACCAGAAGTCACCAGTCACTGGGCTAAATTAAAAAGGAAGTTTTATTTGTTAATCAAACGAGTGAAATTAGTATGTCACAAAGTTCCTTACAAAAGAAGGCAATTGCCCAAAAATTATTTATGCTGAATGTGAGGAAAATCCACCCCTACCGCCGCCTTAGAGGCCATATATGTGGAGAAGATGGCACTAGGATCGGCCCTTAGGCTGCGGGCAAAAAAGGTGTGGAATAATAAAGGTCTCGGAAGTAGACACCATCTCATCCTGGAGGAGGCTCTACCAGAAACTCCTCTTTTTGGGACGGCGGTCGACTCCCTCGCACCTACATATATATTCAAGAATCACTTCAATGTTCTCTTGAACTTGAATTTACTCCGACGACCTGGACCTTCACATGAGCATAGCACCTGGCCAACTGACAACTGTTTTCCAAGCAGAGCTAGTTGCCATTGTAGAAGGTGCAAGAGCAATTCCAGGGTATCCTGAATAGGATAGCTAGCGATAGTAGGGCGGCATTATTGGCTCTAAATAACGACAAAATATCTTCAAGATTAACACTCTAATGTCACGGCACACTAGAACAAGTGGCCAAATTCAACACCCTGCAACTCATTTGGGTTAAAGGACACGCTGGAACATTTGGCAACGAGCAGGCAGACGAACGAACTGGCTAGACAGGGCTCGAGGTAGCCCTTTTGAGGCCCCGAAGATCCCAGAACCGACATATCGACAGATGGGTAAATCTAGACAAGTGTCACCAAGCAAAAAAGGCTATAACGGCCCCCTCGCTCAAATTGACACGATTTTGCATGCAACTACCTAGAAGAATACTACGTCTACTCGTAGAAATACTTTCAGAACATTGTAAACTAAATATGCATCGCATTCGTTTAGCAGACAATCCAATCTGTAGAGGCTGTAACTTAGAAGAAGAACAGCTGAGCATATCCTCTGTGATTGGCCCGCACTCGCCTCGATCAGAGGTCCCATGTTAGGGGAGTTCTGGCCTGACATGGCTGGAATTCGCAGTGCTCCTCTGTAAGACGTTCTTGGCTTCATCAAAAGGGTGGGATGGCTCGAGGAACGCTGACAGTCAAATACTGCTGAACCTGGGTGTAGTACAATGGGCCCAATTGTGGCCTAAGTGCACGTGAATTCTTATTCACACCATCTTATTTTCAAGTTAAATTTTGGTCTCTACTCTTTCGATGGGGTAGAGAATCAATTAACGATGAATCAATGTCCGGACTTTTGGACTTTTCGCACCACCTCTTCAGTTTGATGGAAGATCAAAAGTCCAAAATTTGGTATCGTATAAAGGTCTCTGTTATTGAAGATGAAGTCTGTATATCCAAAGTAAGTGTTATAAAAACTCTGCATGAAGATTTGGGTATGAAGAAAGTAGATTCCCACTTGAGCAAAACTGTTACCTTCTTTTTCGTCTTACTTACTTGACCCTGAGTAAAGTTACGAACACTGCGGAAAATTCGTCAATGTTGGAAACTTTACTTGGAAATATGCCCAGCTCAGTAGAATACAAATAGATTATCATCGGATGTAAAGAGGGCGCTACCAAGTAGGCAGGTAAAACTCATGGTATCGCTAGGACTACACAGTTGTCGAAATTAATCCCACAGGTAACATAAACGATTGTCGGTCACCCTGAGTAACAAAATTGACATTCACCCTGCATTGTAATAAAACAAAAATTGACAAAACAGAAAATATGTTTGTTAACAGACCAAGAGAGCGCAAAACAAAACCAGTAACTGACGAAAATTTTACCGAACTAGCAAACTTAGCAGCAGCCGTGGCAGTCCGGCACAAATAGTATAAAATAACATTAAATTCCTCAAAAATTACAACGCGAAGTTAAACGCGTAATCACCGGCTAGGATATCCTGTTTGGTTTACATGAAAAACGTACAAAACTTTGTCTTCGAGGCAGCCCCGTTAGTTCCCAACAAATTTAAATTAAAACCAAGTATAAAATACGGATTCGCAAAGAACCAAAGCCTATGACAGACAAAAAATTACTCGGGAGTAGTCAAAATTAACGTATACGTAAATCAACGCAAAACATGTGATAAAAGTTCTACGATACCAGTCGATCTCCGCCAATTCTACAAGGTGTACGGCCTCAGGATGGAATGGAGCCTTCGGAGCGTGCCTCAAGCGTTAAAGCAGCTTCCAATACAGGTCCGCTTCTACGAAAGCGCTGTCGTGGCAGAAAGGTTATCGAGCCTCGACGATATCAACAGCAAAACTCGTTCGGTAGGAACCCCAAATGGTCCCATAAGGTCGAACAAGGGAGTGATTCTAACTCTTAAAACTTGCCCCTCACAACATGCTAGGAGAAAACATATACACAAAGAAAAGGAAATTGATTCGAAAGAAACGTCCTCGAGCGACGTATAATTATCCGCCAACAATCGTGGAGACTAAATCTTCCAGAATCATCTTAAAGACGACATCAAAACCCTAATTTCTCAAGGTAGTCTTAACCACAGGCAATAGTACAAAGAAAACGAAATGCGACCCGGTGGTCAGCCACCAAGTTTTAGAATTTGACACGCAGCACTACAGTGAAGAGGAATTTTACCAACTGTCAAAAAAAGTTGCCAAAGTTAACTTAACAAAACGAGTGGAGAGGTCATAGAATAAAGAAAAACAGGAGCTATAAACCATAGCCACAGACAAACAAAATGGTTGAAAATCTGTAGATTAAAATTGCAACATGGCAACAAAAATGATTAAGTGTGGACGAATCTAGGAAATCTCGACCACTCATAGGGCAAGCGTGCATCTTGATCGCATTCGAAATTTCAGGTGTGAATCATGTATACGACGAGTGGTACCTAAATTAGATATCAGACAGTCACATTTGGACGTGAAATCATCAGCAGATGTATCCATGCCTTAGTGTAATTGTAATGGTCATGAGTTTCGTCTGTCTCTCTACATCCAGTATCATGTTTTGGTGAGCCAACATTAATTCGTTAGCCAAATAGTTACGTTATTGGAAACTAACATCTGTTTTGTTTGATGTGCAGAATGCCATTTCTTCTTTCTATAAAATTATTTTGAATTTGTTTTGCATTATCTCGTATGAAACCGTCTGAAGTAATCTTCAATTACATTTAAATTTTACATTTGTCCTGATTATGTTCTTTAAAGATTTGACTAAACTACTATATGTATTTATTTTTGTTTTTTCCTTAACATTGTCCTAATTGTTATTTGATAACACATGATTTTGAGTTATTGCTTTAATACTGTTTAGAATTTCGCTTTATGCCTAAATCATTAATTTGATTTGTAATTGTTTTTACCCATTTTACTTTCGCAAAACTGTAAAGCTACTTAGCCCACGCGTACCCCAATTTCCCACCGAATTCGACCGAATGTCTTTCTTTTAGACGTCAAAAGGATCTACTTTACAAAACTTTCAAATCCGATGAGACTTTTCGTAAACAACCGAAATCGACAACCTTTTGGCCTTCGAGAAATACACTAATACCAAATAGAATCAGTGAAAGACATAGCTTAGAAGTTCATCGAACTTCCTCGTGCGCTAGCTTGAAGTGGATGTGAAAAGGACTCCATCTAGCGTAAAATTATCCAAGCAGGCTAGTGATAGTCGTGGTATCGCCAGGACTACACGCGGTGTCGAAACGGATTGAAATTCCCACAGGTTTATACCCGCATAAGCTATGCAATGCACATCGCCCTGTATAGTGACATAATGTGCAGATACACCGTATCGTAATAAAACAAAAATCGACAAAACACAAAATAATGGTGAGACACACATGCGAACAACAAAAACAGTAACTGGTGTCATAGACTCGGCAGAGGCCGTGACAATCTGCTCAAAAAACAATCGTAAATATCTCATAAATAACAACACGAAGTCAAACGAGTAATTACTGACAAGGATATCCTATTTGGTTTAGAAGAAAAATGTACAAAACTTTGTCGCAGGGAAAGTAATGGTAGTTTGCAATATATGTACATTAAAACTAAATCAAATTCAATATTCCGGGTAAAATCTTAAAATTAGTGGTTGACATTAGTGCTTCTCCTCTTGCCGATATAATTAATAAATCCTTTTCCAGTGGACACTATCCTGAGGGACCCAAGACATCCAAGGTGATCCCGGTTCATAAAAAGAAAGGTAATCGTTTTGATGTAGCTAATTACAGACCAATAGCACTACAGAGTCAGTTAGGAAAAATATTTGAAGCAATCTTCATGGACCGATTAATCACGTTTATCGACAAGAATAGTATTCTCTCTGAATCTCAACATGGTTTCCACAAAGGAAAACCGCTATAACGGACACCTACGACGATATTTTTGATCTGTTGAACAAAAAACAAAAAACTTATATGATGTTTTGTGATCTTAGTCACGCATTTGACTCCGTAAACCATGCACTTTTGTGTCAAAAATTGGAAACATTGGGTATTCGAGGTACTGCGAATATGTAGATCAAATCCTACCTCTCCGATCGATCTCAGCAGGTCTGTATATATATACGATATATTTTCGAGTGAATTAGAAGTAAAATCAGGTGTACCTCAAGGCTCGATTTTGGGCCCTGTTTTATTTTCCCTATTCGTAAATGATCTTACCGACTTTTGTAAATTACCAACCAAGATTACGATACACGCTGATGACACTACTTTCACGGTGTCCGCAGGGAGTCGTGAAGAGACATTTGAAAAACTTAACAACGTCCTTTGCGATATGATACACTGGTGTTCAATGAACGGTTTGACTTTAAATACGTCCAAGACACAAGTAATACCTGTTGTGCCTAAGTCTGTGTCCGTTGAATCTTCCCCCTTTGTCAAATGCCACAATAGATCTTTAGTCTGTGTGAAATCTTTTAAATTCCTGGAAATTTACGTAGATTGTAAACTTACCTGGAGACAACAAGTGTTTTACGTTAATGTTTTAGTTAATTGTTTAATGTTATTTTTTTACTATTGAGTATTGATTCTTGGCATTGAATATGTGTAAAATATTAATCTATATTCACACTGTAATTTGAAGTACGTTGTTTGTTTTAACATGTCATACGTCTGTATTTGTGTTTTCATTGCAGCAATTTGACTAATAAATACAATACAAATACAATCTATAATACGGGTTCGGAAAAAAATCACGAGGGACACAAATAAGTAATGTAATGCAAAACATATCATAAAAGTTCTACGATATCAGGTCGATCTCCGTCAGTCCGACAAGATGTACGGTCTCAGAAGGGAGGGCAGCCCTTGGAACGTCCCTTAAGCATAACTGCAGCGTCTACTTCAACGAAGGCAAAAGTCGTGGAAGAAAGGTTGATACCGTCAACAGTAAAACTTGTTCGGTAGGAATCCAGGTGGCCCCAAAAACTCGAACAAATAAAGAAGTGATGGTAACCCTTAATAACTTGCCCCTCATAACATACCCAAAGTCAATTGGGCTAAACGAAGAAGACTACGGCGTGTCGATTCATGAAAAACGCAAAATTTAACCGCTCCAAGAGCGTTAGGACTTGACTCTTCCAGTATTTCTTTTACAGACAACCAAAATCTCCTTATCTAGGGTAGATTTAACACCAGAAACATCAACACAGGAAGCCTAACCAAATACTCAACCGTTATCTGTAAAAGTGTCTGTGTGAATAGACATGGACGTCCAAAACCACTAAGTTGCCAAAAATGGCTAGCCACGTCTATTTCTTCATAACAAACTCTGAGAACATAGAGTGTTGAACAAACAAAACCGAAATAGAAATATTCTTTCGCGAATTATCATCGGGGATGAAACCTTGAGTATATCACTGGGATGCTTCTACTAAACCGGAATCCACGCAGTCAAAACCATTTTCTGGAAGAAAACTGATAGCAACAGTGTTCTGGGATACTGAAGGAGTCTTGCTCATTGAGTATATGCCGAGGGGGTCTATGAAAATAATTCAAAAATTAAAAACTGTTTTGGAGCAAAAACGCCCACGTTCTTATTCGCAACAAAACTTGTTGCTGCATGACCATTGTTGGGTTCATAAGGCAAACAAAATCCAGCTGATTCACTCCTTCATTGAGTTCATTGAGTTAAGGCATTCACCTTATAGCCCTAACCTAGCTCCGTCAGATTCCTTTTTGTTCAAAAACTTAAAAAAACATATTATGCAGAGTTGCAGAAAGGTATGGGGCAATTATTAGAAAAAAAGAAGGGAAGTAACGTCGAAAATTAAAGGGTTGTTAATGTGATACGTTCAGTTTTAAAGAAAGTAATATCGAACTTATTATGCCGACAAAATTCGTTAACTAAAAATGATTAATCATTCTGCCCAATTTAAAGTGCTTTTATCTGAGATTCAAGGGTGAACCTGCAGCCGACGGGACTGATTACAAAATAAGTCGTAACCACCACCACCATCCAAACTTGTTCTCGTATGATCCCCGTTTGTTCCACTTACCGGTTGCTTTTGAGCTGGCTTCTATTAAACTTTCTTTATCTACCCACTAACTTTATTCGGTTTGCTTGTTTACGATCCCTTAATCCGAGATCGAGTTGAGTGCGCTTTCCCTTTCAGCCGGCACACTTCGATATCGTCGAGTAGACAGAAAATTATCTCTTGTGGCACGTGAATTGTTGAACGCCCTATCTTTACGTCGCTCGTGTGGAGAATGCGGGGGTCGTTAAAATTAATTTTTAAATTGCGCTTGCCCCACACCATAAAAAAAATTGTGATGAACTGTTTGGAACCGGAATATAAATTAAGTTTGAGGTGAAAATTGTTCTATTTTAAAACGAGAGTGTACACTTTTTGCATAAAAAAAGAAAATTATGAAAGACGTTGAGAAATAAAATAATCTAAAACGAATAGGCTTATAAACCTAATAAGTAAATTTGTTTTTAGTCAGCTTAACGAAATGAAATTTAATTAAAAAAAATGCTTCGCTTCGCATTTTAAATAATGTTTAAGGACAAGCTCGTTTTAAATTTGAGCGCTGCGATGGGGGAATCGTCTGAGAATCAACAGAACTTCTTTTTCTACTTCCTTGGTTTTAAGGATTACGTATAATAGGAACTACCGCCAGAATAGGAGATTACGTTTCAAGTTGGTGAACGCGAAATTTACTTTGAAGAACCTCCTCCATTGTCGTTTATTTGTTTTATATTCGCATCGTAAGACGGTTTACATATCTGCAAAACAGCCGAGGGAATGAATAGTTTATATGAGCGTCCTCGTTCCTGGATTTCCCGGGACATCCGGCGAGGAAGACTTCAATTAAACACTGTACCGCGCGAATAAGCTTTACCAACCACTTTCTTGTGAACTTCAGCTTTACGTAATTGTCACCCATAATTTCTTAATTGAACGTCTTAATTATGCAGTCGCAGATTTTCCTTGACACGTAGACGTATGTAATTCTTTGGATTATTGTAATTTAATAGTAATATACAGCACGAATATCTTATGTTAAATTTCCACTAAAAGTCCTAAAAGTATTCAACCTCGTATATTTTTAAAACAATCCATAATGAAGTATTTTATAATCGTACTCAATAAATAATATTGTTTATACAATAATAACAGAAAAATGATAATTTACGTAAATATAAACGAGACATCGATGTGATTCTTTTGTATTGATTTCCATACGTCCTTGAGCAATAAAGAAATGCGTGAAGCAAAAAAAAAATTGAATAAAATCGATAATGTATTCAGACCCCTTTAATCAACGTCAGGTTTCCAGCGTGAGTTACTTTTTATTAGATAGAAATCTATTTACATACGCTGGCACGTTGTATCATTAGTCATTTCTGTTCAGTTTCAATTTACAAAGTGTAACACGTGCACTTGACGGCGGCGCATTTTGTGTCCGGGCTGTTTGTGTAAAATTTTTCAGGTGGCGGCGACCACTTTTTCTCACAGTTGATATATTATTAACATTACCCCCGAGCCGCCAGACAAACATCCGCCGCCGTAAGCTTGACGTGCACATTTGAAGTCACTTTAAAATTGTATCCGTCTGTATATACGAAAGTTTTTACTAAAACAAAGTATATAAGTAAATCTACTGTGCACAATTTGTATTTTGAAATTTACCAGAAATACACGTTACGCACGTACATACATAAGACAAGAACCAAGAGTTTACACGTTTAAAAGCGCGCTTATGGTGTTACGAAACGAATCGTTCAGTCATAAAACTTTACCGTGAACTAATAACGCACAGTTGCACAGCTGATGATGACGATGCTCGAAAAGGTCAAAGATTAAGGTCGACCCAAAAAAAATTGAAAGAAAAAAGGAAAATTTTAAACTTCAGGAGTAAGTTCAAGTCAGAAAAGGAAGGAAGAAAGTGTAAGAAAGGGGAAAAAAATCCTTAAAAAATTACAATTTCAAAAGCAAAGGTTAGCGAGCAGCGATCGCTTAGTAATTGTCCGTCGCTGCCAGGACCTGAGAAAAATTAGAATAAAAAATGCGGAAAATTAAAAGGATTAAAGGTGAAGGTCAACTCAAGCAAAAGGCAAAAAATTGGGGAAAGGTCAAAGGTCAAGTTTAACCCAAAAAAAAGAAAGGCAAATAAAATTGGAAAAAAGAAATTCTTAAACAATTATAATTTCGAGGGACGTTGCTTGAAAAGGTGAAAGGACAAGGTCCATCCAAAAATAGCAAAAAGAAAACAGGAAAATGTTTTTAAAAATTAGCATTTCAACTTCAGGTAAGAAATTTGGAAAAAGTGGGGAGGGCGGATCGCCCGTCGTCGCTCTAAGCCAAAAAAACATTGAGACAAATTAGAAAAGTCAAAGGTCAAAGTCAACCAAAAAAACAGTACTTCAAGGGGCGATGTTCGAAAGAGTCGAGATCAACACAACTCAAGACAAAAATTACAAAGATTATAAAAATTTGCAACAAGTTGAGAGGATTTTCAAAAGTTAAATCAATATAAATTTTTATTTAAGTTAAGTCAAGACCAAAGTAACGCCAAAGTCAAATCAGCTAAACATAACTCTGTTCAGGTCAAGCTAAAAAATTAAGATTAAGAGAAATTAAAACTTAAAAAAAAACGCAAGATGTAAAGGTCAAGGTCAAACGAAATTCGAAGGCCAATCCAACCTGACTCTACTTAATCCCTACGAAGAAATTAAGAAAAAGTCAACGAAAACAAGTTGGAAACTTTACAAGTATTACTAGGTTCAACGTCAAGTTCGGACGAAACTAATGCTTTCTTCCAATTCTTAACAAATGTCTCCAAATCGTCAAAAATTCAACGTCTTCTCTGTCCCCGGATTCACTGATGCCAAGAAAAAAAAAAAGAAAAACAGCGATTTAGAAACATACTCATTTTCACAAAATTCCGGATGCTTAATTTTCTTAACTTTATTCGACTGCAGCATCAGCACTAAAAATCAGGGCTTAATTGACAATACATTGTCGATGCTATAAACTTATTATTATCTAAAATAATTGAAGGTCAGGAAAACAGAGAATATGTAGGGATCGCTTTTTGTGATCTGCACAAAGCTTTCGATTGTATCTCACATAACAGACTGGTACAGAAACTTGAACTCTATAACTTCAGCGAAACCAGTCAACGGCTCTTGAAATCTTACCATCTAAACAGGAAACAATATACTGTAGTCAACAATAAACGGTCAGATTTATCGATTATAAAAAAACGGTGTACCTCAAGGTTCTGTCTTAGGACCCATTCTTTTCTTAATTTATATTAATGACAATGACTTAAAGTCTGCAATTCCAGTTCGAGACCTTATTCTATTTGCTGATGACACAACCGTAATAACAGTTGATCAGGATATTGCAACTGTCCTAAATCAATTAGACAACAGTATAAATGACCTCAATACCTTGATGCATGAGAATTCTCTTTCTCTCAATCATAAGAAAACACTTAAAATGTTATTTGCCCATCGCTCTTTAAATGATTTTGATAACCCAGTCTCAGTGAAATTCCTAGGTACTCATCTAGATCCTCAGTTAAATTAGCTTTTTAACTTAAAATTCCTATCGCTTGATAGTGAAACGTTGAGCAATTGTGCCATTTTCCAGTGTCCGTTTGAGATAATTTATTACACAATTTCACCGGGCAAGAAGCTACCTTAATAATTTTATATTATTAGTAACTTTTTATATAAAACCCTGTACAACCACCTCTACTTTCTCTATCACAACGTATGAAGTTGTAATTAGGTGCGTGTACAACAGAAGAATTTATACTCACGTGAAGTCAAGTTTTCGTTGCAGCTATAATATCGAAAGAGTTACTTTCAATTATATCAGAAAAGTCCTGAAATCCTGTGCACAACAGTGAATATTTGTGGTTTTAATTATAGACATAGGTTCAGAAACAGGCTGTATTGTTAATAATTTCATAGTTGTTGGTTGTTTATCTAATGTATTAGTCCAATTATTAGATCGTAAATAATATGTACTGATAAGATTTTTTCAATTTTTTAATTTAGTAATAATAAATAATTATTATAAGACTTATTATAACCAAACTAATACAAGAAATTACATTCTCTTTAGTATTGAAATTCAAATACATAAATTTAAATAAGGCAATTAGTTTTTGTTTATAGAATACATTTTATTGTAAAACATTTACAACAGAAGTGTTTGTTTTTAATTGGGTGTTTTAAACACAAGCAATTTGGAAATTTTTGCTGCAAGTCGGCTGAATCGCAATGGGGCCCCTGAGCATCCTCTGTATAGCGCTATTTCGGCCCTATTTAGGCAAAAGAATAGCTCAAGAACAATTCCACCGGCCAACATGAGTTTAGCACGTAATAGCAAGTACATCGCTGGATCGTGTCACCACCCAGAGACACGAACAGTTTGTTTTAAACTTTCCAACCCTGGTAACGCGGAATATTGGGTCATATAAAGATACCAAAATAATTATGACGGACACGTTGCTTGTGGGAATAAACTTTATATACAACACAATTGCAATTAAAATTAAAGAAAAAATCTTAACACGGAGATTTGAATTGTCTTCGTGTTGTAGTGATTTATTTGTTAACCTATCAAAGCAGGTGTTCAAGTTTGGCCGTTGTTATCCTTATTTTATACAATTCGTACGGAATAATTTATTTGAGGTGATTTGCATGCCTTTGTTAACTAAATATTTTTGGATCAGCTGATCACGTCCGACGCCGTAACAATCATAAAACTATAAAACGCTTTTATGACTGTGTTTATTTCGTTCATCCGCTGCTCTTTCTAAACCAAGAACGTGTCATCATTTTGGAGGTAATTTTTCATTTTCCATATCCTGTGATGATCTATTCAAGAATCACCCTATGTATTGTTTTATGCTCGTGTTACACTTATTATTTACTCAGCACATGTATAATCCATTATTTCAGGGCAGTGAACAGTACGTAATCCGAAGATTTATTGTAAATTTGTTAATGCCTGCCGGGCTTACTACCTGCTGGTGATTACTACCTTCATTTCAGCTCAAACCTGTTACCACAACTGCGAATGTCCACGTATGATCGCACATAATAAAATTTTAGATAGTTATCAACGCTCCAGTTGGTACAATTACGTATTTTACATCCTCCAATAAATGAAGTAATACGAATTGTGAAAAAAATTAACTTGTAAAGCTTAAAACTTTGAACGTTCATAGGGTGTGTACAGTCATATACAATTAAAAGAGAACTCTCGAATTAGCTTAGCCCTAACGTATAGTAGAGATTTGGTACAGCTTGTTCTTTTAACGGTCGACAATTCTACAAAAAAAGAAAAAGAAATAATCACGCACATTAGTTACAAAAGAGGAAGATGAATAATTTTCTTCGATTTATTATACAACGTGTAATCGAATAAGTTTCAATTATTAATATTGTAAGTACTTCATTACATTAGCGCATCTAACTCGAAAGGAAAAACAGAAAAACAGACCTGACATAAGAACACATCGTTTTTGGTTTCTGTTCGTTCGTGATGAGTATACAGTATGTATATTCGATTATGCACTGTATGTTTGAGGTTCAAATTTAATTTTGTAATATAAAATATTTGATAATTTTTGAATAAAATAATCTGTTCGTCTCTACTAATGTTGAAGTAATGTAATTAGCTTTGTTGAAAGCTGACGGGGCTTGGACACAAAGCAGAACCATTTAAGTTGCACACAAAATCGAATAAAACGTGGCGAAATCAGTTTGCAGCAAAGACGTCCGCTTCGTATACATGTCAGTGATGTATTTATTCGTGTATGAATAACGCGGGGGGGCTTACGTTGCTCAGGGAAGTCATCAGTCACTTTCAGACGTGCAGGTTGTCGTTAGCGTTGCTTTCCCATGTCTGCTAAGTTCACATTCATAAGTATAAATCCAAGATATATAACGGCATGACATTCCACAAAATATTTGTTTTACTATTTAAATTCACTCCACACTATTGTTCATTTACATATACGTATGACATTTACGTATATCATAAATACAAAATAATAATTGCAAAGAATACAAAAAGAATCACTATTGCAGATTAAATTTACATAATTATTTTGTGTATTAGATAAAGCAAATTTATTTTATAAGTATTAGAGTTTGTCTGAAAATAATAAAAGCCTCAGGAATATAATGTATATAGACGTAAAGAAGTCGCAAAGTCGGAGAAAATACGTTGTTTTTTCCATCTGCTAAGGAGATATAGAATTCGTGAAAGAGGTTTAAAACGTATAATCTCTTAGAAATAAGTAAGTAATCCTCAAGTATAAAGCTAGTACATTACATCTCGTCGTTTTTACCGAGATCAAAACTGAAAATCCGCACTTTAGTCCCGCGTAAAACGAGAACTACACGTCTTTCTCAAGACGCGAGTTTTTAAAAATGACTCCCAACCTCATAATACGCGAGCAATCACATTACAAGATGGCTCGAATAATGTGATACCTACAGCAATCTCAATTTCGACCGAATCAAATTTTCAATTATTTCGTTTTTTTTTCTTCTCTTTTTGTTGTGTAAGCAAAGCGGCTTTAATTCTTTATTGCGCTTAATTCGTAACGTCATTCTTCGCTCTGCCGCTTCACATTAAACGAGAGAGCCTGGTGTAAGTTGTTTAACTAAACAACTTCGAAATTGCGTTTCCTTCATCACAGCTGCCTGCCTTGATGAATATTGCGGGACACTTTTCTCTGACTCTTTTGTAAATAAGAAAAGCATTCGGATGAAAATTACAGATTTCAAGATTTCCAGTAACCATCCGATAAATGTAACCCCAATATTTGGAGCCTCTCTGAATTAAAGTAAAGAATAATATTCATTTCTCCTAAAGCTCTTATTTTGGGAACTTACAATTAGTTACAGTTTGAGAAACAATTCAAAGTATCCAAAAGCAAAAAAAGAATTACGTTCATATTCGATTTTGAAATTATGAGGCATTTGAAAGTAAGACCTAATGACGAACCTTTGCTTTTCATGACACCCATACAGCATATCATATTTCAGTGCCAAAGAAAACTGTACTTTTCCGGAATTATCAGATGAAACACGCACCGTAATTAATACAGAAGGTAAACGTTTATGTTATCGAGTTTTAGAATCGGACATCCTAATTCTTGTAGCGAACGCATTGTTTATGTGAAACTAATTTTTGTTTGCGCATAGAACGTGCAATAAATATTTAACAGTGATCCTTAACGATGTGAGTCGAATTTAAATCAACCTATACAGTGTGTAATCGAATAAGGTTCATTTACTACAATATAAAATTATATTGCTTACATATTGGGTGTCTCAAAACCTATGTCTTTAATTGAAACCACAGATAGTAGTCAAAAAAAGAAGCAAAATTTGTCGTACAACAATGAGGAAAAAGTAAGTAATAACTCCGGTAAAAATCAGTTTTCGTTTTCTAAGAAATTGTTTTAGTAACGCTGGTTGGCGATTTAAATGAATTTAAATGTCTCAGGTGTGCAGAATTCGTGTTTTTTTCTGGCCATAAACGAATAAAGCCGAGATGTGTCTGTTGGGCTAGGTCATGTTTGTCTTTTGCAAAAAAAAAGTTCGCCAGGATTTTAAATAAAAACGTCTTCGCGCGCGCTGCCGGGAGGTTTCTTACGACAATTGCAATTACTTATTACTCCTTTATTTATGCTTATTTATTCAAAGTAAAATTTAAAAGCAAACTGAATTCGTAGCACAATTATGCACTTCAGTTTTATTTCTTTCATTTTTATGATAGTACATCGACCTTAACACTGTAAACTGCAAAATGTTATGTTTATGTTCATTAATAAAACGAAAATAAATGTTTACTGAAAATGTTGATAAATATTAATTAAATTCAAGAAACGAATGGCTCAATTAGTTTTCGTGATGAAAATTTGATTCTGGTTTAAATAATTCGGAATTTGCAGAAACGTTTACAATTGCACCGTCATAAAATAAAATTCACCTGGCTCAGTTTCGTTCCTCGTACTTTATTGTTTGGTTTTATTATTATTATTATCATGCTGTCATAAATTCAAAGATGCTTACCTTAGAGAAGGGGTTAGAATGAAAGACGAAATCTGAATAATAGTTTTTGAGAAAATTCAGTCCGACTGAGTGCGTTTGTACTTTATAAAATTTTTTTTTTTAAAACATTAATAAGTATCATTTATCAAATTTACGTAGTGTATAGTTTGTTTTGTATTAGTTTAATTAGATATGGCGTGCCGAATTATATGTTAATACCGGAGGACAACATTTTGAACATTTATTGTAATTACAAATATCAGTACCAAGAACAAGAAGTGAACTTTACTAAAATTCTAAGGTCATAATGAATGCACAGGTATGACAACACGTTTGATATGCATTTTGTGCTGTACTGTACATTTTTTTTTTAATTTCGCACATTGCTAACCGTAGACGTACAGTTTCAATTCGTAAATTACGATCTGTTAAATTTAATTTAATACAACAATGCTTGTACCTACTTCCTTAAGAAAGCTGCAATTTATTTTTTCATAAGCTGCACAAACACCGTGATATGAAAAATGTAAACTACAAACTTTTTAATTAAATAAGTTAAAAGTTTGTGTTTAAAATACAAATTATGCGTTGATTAAGTCGTCTCTTTAATAAGCTATTAAAAGAATTGCTGAACAAACGAGAAATAAATATCAGGTAACGCAACAAAAACCGCATTTCGCTATGCCATTAATTGTCAGTTGTTTCAAACGTAAATAAAAAATTTATTGCAGTTTTTGCTTTTTATTGAAAGCGGACTTGCCTCAACAAGTCATAAAGTAAGCAGAGGTTTCAAAACAACTGCACGCTCTTGTGTTAGGTCAGTTTTTCATTTTTGAGCAATATCGTCCAGATTTGGAGAATCAATCTCTTTTATAATAAGACACATACAGTTTTAATTAAAGACACCCTGTATATTGTCATAAATGATATGCCTAGACTTTAATTGTATTACACACTGCGTGTTATGGTATAAAAGCTTATATTTTTAATGATCTTATTAATTTATATTTCGCTTTATGGTCGTTTGAAATCAAAAAAGAAAGTTTTTTTTTAATTTGTTTTACATCAGTATAGACTAGGGGCGAACACAAGTCACGACTTCTGTAAACTCAGCCACCGCCTTAATTTATTACGCCCTATTTGTCTCCAGTTTAATTCACCCCGCTGCAGGACAAAAGCCGACTTAGTGTCCACCTTATTTTCTTCGCCCGGCGGTAAAAACAACGAATGCTCGTAAATACGGTTTTGCTTTTGAAACGTTGTTTGCGAACGTTAACTCTGAAGAATCTGATGGACGTGGCCGTGTGATACGTGGAGCTTTTTTATTTTGTCTGACGTGCTAAGTTAAACTGAAAGGGTTGTTTTGCACTTATTTATATACGGTTCCGCTTATGAATATTCAGAACTCTTTTATCGTTGATATAATTTTAAACGTACTTTCATTTTTTTTTGTTTCTGTTTTTACCGCCGACATTAACGAAGTATATTTAATAATATTTTTTTCAGAAAGGAATAAACATAAATTAATAATACATAAGTTATTTGCACAGACAGAAATGAAAAAGTGAGATTTCATACAATATTGTATAAAATAGAGATGGAGAAATGATCAACACAATTGTTGAGTTTTTTTAATTCAACTATAATTCCACTTCTACCATAAAAAGTTTACATTTGTTTGTAGCAAATTATTGCTCCATTTCGAAGTAAAAAGTTCTATACTAATTTGACTTTTGTACTACAATAAATTTTCGTAAGTGCGAAGATAAAGTTTCAAGACTTGGTTGTATAAAATTCTACATCTTATGTAAAAGTTTACTACAACAGACTGTAAGGTTTTATTATCACATTTTGTTGTATAAAGCTCTAAACATTGTGTAAAACTATAATAAAAACGCAATGAAAAGTTTCCTACAATTTGAAAATAATTAAATTATTAACTCGTTAGAAAAAGTTGTCGTTGGATATGTTAACATCTTACACAAATTATTGAAAAGTATTGAAGGGGGCGTAACCATGTGACTATTTACGATTTATTATTGATTTTTAATAAGGATGACGATTAGGTGGCGTACGTGACTCTGCGAATAAACAAGAACAGACTTGTCTGTGTTCGACTGTCACCTGTATTATTTATAATGAATGACTTTGTGAATAATAAACCGTCTGATCGTGAATTCAGTATAGAGCTGCAAGAATTATTTGAAGGTAAATACGAATGTTTCTAAACTAAATATTCCTTTATCTTATTTTTTAACGACTGCAGATGACCCAAGCCGGAACTTGTCGAGCAAGTGTAAGGATGAACTCTGCCGTATTCCAGCCTGTGAATTTCTTCACAAGATCTGCACGTATCAAGATAAGGTCGGGCCCACATTTTTAGTTGCCCGATTAAGAGTCAAAATTCGACTCAGCGACTCCGAGCACTCGGCTGTGATCTTCTTTCTTAGAGTTGTGTACAGAATCACAGCATTAAGTGTAAAATTTTCACACAATATAGGAACCAGTAACACAATTTGAGTGATTATTAACAAAACGTATATAATTCGCATACACAATATCAATAAAAATATACTACAATTGGGTAAAAATTTACTATCCTAGAGTATTAATTTCCAAACACTCTATATTTGTCAATTTTTACTAAATAAATGGAAAAATGTTTGTATGAAATAGTATTTAATTCAACAATTTATATAACATGTTTAAATTTTATCTACAGGTGTTCCGTATCGTTATGTTCAAATTTTGGGGGCATAAAATAGACTCAATTCTACAACTAAAAAACACAAAAGTGGTAGGTCGATCTTTATTTGTTTTGAAGTTACAGGCACTTGAAAGTATAAATAACAAATAATTAGACTTAACCTAATCAGCTCTTTTACAAAATTTGCATTTTTCTTCAAAATCAAAACAATCACAAATAATTCTAGCAAGGTTACTCTTCTTCTGAGTCACACACGATTAAAGGAAACCACTTTAGCCATGATAATCCTTTTTATTCAACTTCTTTTCAAGTCCTTCCTTTGTAGTGAGATGATGATATTCAGAGACCTGGCTGCTTGACAAGCAATGCACAGATACTTGCAGTTCTGAATAAAAAGATAAATCGATCAGGACGAATGTCTCTGCAAAATCTTCGAAATATTCCGCATCACCGAATAGAACATAATACTTCGTTTCAAGAATTTGCCGTAAAGCTTGCTCGGAATCATTGTGGCTACCATCACTAGGCATATACTTCAATTCAATGATGACACCATGGTTTTGTTTATACAAGAAGAAATGTGGTCGTTTTTCTCTGCAGTGTAAATTTCAGTCAAGTATCTGCATTGTGTTTCAAACAGTGGAATGAAAAGGACCTGTTGCAGAATATGATGATTCAGAGTGGTATTGTGTTTTGTCAATGGTGTGACAATTTTTTCTATTTTATTCTTGAGGTTTGTGATAAAAACTGTCACATCTGCTGTCCGAGAGGAGAAGAGATTAGAAAAAGAAATTTTGCAGTCGTCCTTATCCAACTTCTGAATGCCATCAATTTGTTTAAACAGTCTGTTAATTTCCTATGCAAGGTTAATCTGACCTCTTCATTCGGGATCTTTAAAAATCCTTCATCTCCACAAAATGTAAGATAACCCTGTTCCAGCAGAAAAGTGAAAAACACCGCAAATGTAGGCACCTCATTCGTTTCCTTAGATTCTGAGATCAAAGCATGCAATCGGTAAAAATCACTCTCCTCAAGCTTATCTAAGCAGGTAACATGTGAATTCTCATTACTCAATAGCAATGCATTTCCAATCTCAGTTTTTATCTCTTCAGTGCGGAGTGCAGAGAGGAGGCCTTGAACAGCGCCACTCCATAGCCAATAATTACCAATCATACGTTTTTTTATGAAGAATGTAATAGACCATGGGTTATACACGGTACGTTTTCCATCTTCACTGTGGTAACCACTTTAGTACAGTCTCGCTTTTTTTTTGAGCATCAGAAACGCCACACTCAATCAATCAACTTCAGACTGTGAAAAACCATAGTATGCGGTAAACTTATTCCCTTTCTTCCAAAACCTGTGTGAAGACATATTTCCCAAAGTACTAGAAAGACCTAAGCCAGCTAAGTGTGATATGCCAATTAGAAATGCCCCTGTGACATAATCATTGTCTTTCACGAGGCTATTAAGTATGGCAATGCCTTTATGAACAACAAGCTTCAATATGTCTTTATCTTTTATATTTGACATCGCATTAAAAAAGGGGGAATCATATTCATCCACTAGGATGAACACTTTCAATTTCCCTTCATAATGGGATACATTCTTTAATGCACCAGACACCAATGCATTATCTTTCTTCAAATAATCTTCATCATGGCACCACTGTTTGCAAATACTCTATTGGTGCTCGTTTAAATTACTGCTGCAGCATAGATAATGATGTTTTTTGTACGCATCGCGAATGACTGTCTTGTAAAAGTTCAGTGCCTCCTGTACATTTGTAATTGGATCAGAACACAGGTAACTGATCTTCAGTACTGCATAGTTTCCAAAATGTTTCTTTACGAACTCCTCGTGCTTCATAACCTTCATGGTTCCCCAGAAATAAAAATCGAGACGATTATGGTCAGGGGATCTAGGTGGCCATGCAACAGGACCACCACGACCAATCCATCGTGGATAATTGTTGTTCAGGAAGTTACGGACTTCAATTCCGGAATGTGCTGGTGCAACCACATATCTCTTCTTATGATTAAGGGAATATCCTCTAAAAGCGTTGGCAATTCAATCTCATAGGAAGAATGTAAGGACCAAGTACCAGATTATCGATTAATCCAGCCCAAACATTCACAGAAAATTCATGGCGAAAGTTAGACGTGCGTATTACCTTGGGATTTTCTAGTTTCCACCTGTGTAGGTTTACCACGTCTCGTAAACTAAGCTTCATCTGTCCAAAGCACTGTTTTGTAGAAATGCAAATTTAGTTGTGATTGTCTTAGGATCCACGTAGAATAAACTAATCAAAAATGGTGGTCTGCTTCAAGCAAACCTTGCGCTTTTTGATAATGATATGGATGAAGGCCCTCACGTTTAAGAATTCGCCAAACAGTAGTTTGTGGTACTCCAAATTGCCTGCTAATTCGACATATGCTAATAGTTGGATCCCGAGGAACAGCATCTAACACTTGTTCATCTAAATCAACCCTTTGTCTAAAAGATAACCACGTAATCCGCAGTCTCTAAATTGTTTGTGTATTTCTAAAAATGTTCTGTAATGCGGTATTCGCTTATTTGGGAACCGATGACGTGCACTCCCGATTCAGAAACCATAAATAAAATGCATATCCGCATATTCTTCATTAGAAAACCGGTAAGGCATGCATTTTCGATAAATGTTTTTCCATGAAAGTGACATTTAGTAAGTTTGTTCTTGTTTTTTGACAAACGTCATCGTCATGTTGCATGGTCATCTAGATCCACTGACCATAACCTCTAGATTTTTATTTCTGTGGAATTGTTAGAAAATATTCAGCATGCTGCTCAACAGTTACGAGAAAACATTCATGAAATAAGAAATGTTACTTCATCTGTTGGCATACGAGCACAAGCTTGTATTCAGCAGGGAGGAAAACATCATTTGACAATATCATTCTTAAGTTTTTATTTGATTCACGAAGTTAAGTCTGATTAGTTGTTGTTTATACTTTCAAATGATTGTATCTTCAGAACAAATAAAGATCGACCTACCATTTTTGTGTTTTTTACTTTTAGAATTGAGTCTATTTTATGCTCCCAAAATTTGAACACAACGATACGGAACAGCCTGTATAAAGCTAATTTACATAATCTGTGATAACACATTTGCTATGATTTATGGTACACGATTTTCTTAAAAATGTGTAATATTTTATTACAAACATTATTCTACAATTTGTAGATATAAATTCTACAATTGCGTTTTAACAAATACCATTGTTTTTTCTCTGTATGTCAATAACGAGGTTACGGATACGCAGCAAAATAGTGACACGTGTATATTTAGTATTTATAACTTCAATTATTTAAATTTTTATATAAACACATGAAGAGTTATTAAAAAAAAACTACTGAATAAAAATATTTGAAGAGCTATTTTTTTAACCGATTGCCCCAAACTTTCTCCTTTCTCCAAAAGCAGGGAATAAAATTATTCACAGTTTACGCAGAAATGTTTACGCCAAATTTTTCTTGCGGAATAATACACACAATCCCAAAACAAACAAGGCGAATATCTTCAGTTGAAAAATATTGTGCTCGATACGTGTGAAAAGTAAAGTTTACACCTGGCCGAGCATAAATTTTAAATCAAACAGAATCGGGAAAACCTCCTGGGTCCGTTGGTATTTTATTAGCAATGTAAATGCTCTAGATTTAAACGGCAAAGTTCGGCAACATTTTTTAGACAAATATAATGATCTCCTTAATCGATACTATTGTTGAAATGAATGACATTAGGTGTACGGGGTGGATACTTTTTAAATGACATGCAAGAACATTTTGATAATTTTTTAACCGGAAAGCACATACATTCCAAGGGCGGCAAAAAAAGGGGTTTAAGCGAATGAGCGAAGCAGATTAGCGTGGCAATCGAATTACGTGTTTCTGTAATCGACGGCGAACGTTTTTGCAGCGTTCAGGTAACCATCCCTAGCTTCTTGGGGTTCGAATTTCAATTACATTAAATTAGATCAGTGTTCTGATAAACGCCCCTAATTCTGTTTAATGTGTTGTGCCCTGATGCCTTTATTCATCTTCTGTTTTGGCTGGGTTTACTGTGAAATTTATGACGAGAACATGCTACGTTCACCTTCCCTTAGATCTTGACTTTATTCAACCTGCTCGTCCGATTATATTAAATTGGAGATTAATAGTTTAGTCAAGACCTTTTCAGATAATCAAGTGAGAGGGAGCTCCATTTAATTTTTAATAAATTATGGCGATGTAAAATTTATTGTCTGCGCGAAATACAATATGTAGAGTACAAGCGGGTTATAAATTTTAAATCACCGACTTTTCGCGCATAACAAAAGTTCAATTGAGTTTGCAACTTTCCTGACATGCGAATTGTGACGGGCAGAACTCCGCAAGAATATACGGTCCTTGTGCGGAATCCTTAAAACTTTCCACTGCGAAGTGCATGGAGTTAAGGAACTTTTGTCTAAGCCCCTTGCATTTGACTTCTCGCTTCGGGCTTTTGGATTCAAGCAAATTTATTTGCTTATCCGCGCTCATTCTTTGTAAATGTTTGATGCACGTGCTTGACTCAATAAGGGCCATGATACTCGAAGTAATTTTAGAAATGTGGTTTTTAAAACTTCTAATGATCGAAATGGATACAACGAACGGAAACTTTTAAAAAGTTTCGTTTGGAAAAATAACTGAAATGTTCAGAGTCCACCCGGAAATCAAACGTCAAACTTTATAACGAATTTTACAATTAATTACTTAATAAATATATAGTTTTTACAAACGTGTATTAAGTGGAATATTAAAAGCTGTTGTATTGAAAGTTTGAAAAGATGTATTCTGAATATTTCACTTTTACGTCAGAAACATTGTTGTTAATTTACTTCAAATGACTTATTCATGTCATTAACGCTGCGTCTGATGAAAGCTTCGGACGACGACGGGCGGCGCGGCGCAAGTTTCCCCCCGTTCCTGAAAAAGTTGCAACGCAACCCCAATTTAACTTGCACGGTCTGTGTAATGAATTACTGAATTAACAATTCGAGAAGCAAAATATAACACTGCTTTAAAAACAGTGGCTAAAAACGAATGAGTTATTTTTTATTATTCGGTTTCTCCTAATGCATACATACCGTCGGCTAATGAGAAGAAAAACCGCAGCAACGTGTTTGCTAATAAGACAATTTATATTTATTGAGGTTTAACACACGATGTGCAGGGTCAAAAAAAATTGACGTGTTCATCACGTATTCCCAACGTAATTATCACGTTTGTTGAAATAGCTACGTAGACAGAAATGGTTTTCCCACATTTCGCATGTACGCACTTCATATTGTTCACAGATGCTGACAAACGTTAATAATGATCGGGTTAAAGATGTTAGCGCGATCTAAACAAAGGTTGTCACAAATTGTTACAGATGTAGCTGACGT
Organism: Serrognathus titanus; assembly: GCA_039766575.1. NCBI lineage: Eukaryota > Metazoa > Arthropoda > Insecta > Coleoptera > Lucanidae > Serrognathus > Serrognathus titanus. The sequence continues at coordinate 9,150,547 of CM077911.1, forward strand.
TGAATGCTTAATAGACCCTCTCTAAAACAGGGGTTGACAATCTATTTGAAATTACACGCTGTTATAAATTTCTACGATGAGGCTTCGATTTTAAGCTCCCCACCTGTTACCATAGGATAACATACTATTTAATAATTACCTAATATACTTTACGTTTATTTATACGTTCGAGTTACCCCGTGACGTGATCAAATCCGATCAGATGCAAGTAAGTGTATCAAAACTGTATCGCACAGGAGAAAATCTTTTAAATAAAATAAAATAAAATAATGCGCGTTTCGCCTGGCTGCAATTTCAAAGCGATATTTTACTTGAAGTAAACTTCCAGAGTTTGAGATTGCTCCGTAAAGATTTCCCTTTGAAGGGATTTCCGGTCATATTTTAAAAATAATTTTAGATAGATATCGTCTTACAATATACCGATGCATATTTATTCTATCTGTTTGATGTAACATACGGAATAGAAATTGGTTCGAACATTTTTAAAATATTTCCTTACATTACAAACATTATCCAAATATATTTTTCGTGTAGTTAACAGAAAAGTTACACATTGTTCAAACAAAAATCGTGAAGAAAAGTGACGCTTTTCTCGTTAGCAACACATTCCTTCGCGATTTCAGTTAGCAACACTTTTTTTATTCATTTTATTTATTGGCGTAAATTTTAAATGAACAATTTGTTAAATTATAAATATTACACCAGAAGATGAGGAAACTGACCGCAATGCAGTCACTGATAAATTAGAATTTATTACTTCACTAGCAGAGTGGGAAAGAAAGATAATTTATATATAGCAACAATTGGGAAATACGGTGAAAATGTAAGAAACAATAATGGCAAAAGACTGCTAGAATTCTGTCAAATAAATAATTTCATTGTGACTAATACGTTTTACCAGCACAGAGACATTCACACATTCACAAGGATAGAACCAAGCAGAAAGGAGAAGTCAGTGATAGACTACATATTAGTAGAAAAAGAACAAAGGAAATCCATCACAGACGTCAGAGTAAGAAGAGGCCCAGAAAGAGGGAGCGATCATTACATGGTAGCTGCAAATATCAAGAAAGAAATAAGGTCAGCAGAGAAAAAAACAGAAGGAGAAGGAAAAGAAAATAGAGATAGAAACTATTAGGAGTTACAAGCTAACCGATGAAAATATAAAGGCAAAATTGGGAAGAATAGTAAACGAAGAAATAGAAAAAGTAATAGACAATCTAGAATGAGCAGATATTGAAGAACTGTGGACCAACTTTAAAGGAATTGTGAAGGAAGCAGCCAAGCAAGTGTGTGGTGCTTACAGAAGATATTGCAACAAAAAACAAACTGCATGGTGGAACCAAGAAATCAAAAACGAAGTTAGAATAAAGAAAAATAAACACAACAAAGGAAAAGTATGAAGAATACAAGCAACAGAGGAGAAATGTTAAAAAGGCAAAAGAAACAACTTGGAAAGAATTTGGCGAAAAATTAAAAGAAGATAGTAAAAGTAACCAAAAGCTTTTTTATAAAACACTGAAACAGCTCAGAACGAATCCAACGAAACACGCAATAACGATTAAAAATAAAAACGGAGAGACACTTACAAAGGAAGAGGAAGTAATGGCAAGATGGAGAGAGCATTTCCAGGTCTTATTAGGTGCAAAAGAAAAAGGTGAAACACAAAAGAAAGAAAATGCCACGGAGGACGGCCACGAGGAAGAAAAAAATGCAATATCAGAAGAAGAACTAACACAAGCCATCAAGAAACTAAAAAAAAAGTCTCCAGGAAGTGACAAAATTACACCGGAAATGATTAAAAATATGGGCCAGAGAGGAGCACAACTTCTGCTAAGGATTTTGAATAAGGCATGGAAGAACGAAATAATACCAAGAGAATGGGAAATAGGATTAATAATAGTTCCAATTTTTAAGAATGGAAATCCGAAAGACTGTAACAACTATAGAGGAACTTTTAAGCATGGTAATGAAGGTATACGAATTAATAATAGATGAAAAATTAAGGGCTACCACGGAACCTACATTGTCAGAATCACAAAGCGGCTTTAGAGAAGGAAGAAGTATCCAGGATCATATTTTTACAATTAAACAAATAATTGACAAAACAATACTAAAGCAAGAAGAAGCTTACTTCGCCTTTATTGATCTGGAGAAGGCTTTCGATAAAGTACCACGGGAAATACTAGCACAGCGAGGAGTAAGTAGTAAACTAATAAGAGTAATAAGAAGCCTATACGAGAGAACCTCAAATTGTGTTATTACCAAAAATAGAGTATCTGAAACTTTTGAAACAACAGACGGACTAAGACAAAAATAGAGTATCTGAAACTTTTGAAACAACAGACGGACTAAGACAAGGCGGCGGAATGAGCCCTACACTTTTCACAATTTACATGGACGATGTAATTAAGAACTGTCAGGAAAAAGTAAAGCATCTACACGTCGGACACAGAAAACTACAAAGAATAGAAATAACAGAATGCGCCTTTGCTGATGATGTAGCAATAATGGCTAGAAGTGAAAGAGATTTACAAACTAATATAAATGTGTGGAGAGAAGTACTGAAAGAATACTCCATGAAGATAAATGTACGGAAAACAAAAATAATGGCAGTAACTCAAGAAAAGCGGAAGCTGGATATAGAACTAAATGGCGAACAATTAGATCATGTACATCATTTTGAGTATCTAGGTGTAATAATGGAGAAGTCAGGAAAACAAGACATGGAAATTAATAAAAGAGTAGAGAAAGTAATTAAAACCTTTTACGCAATAAATAAGAGTTTCATTAATAAAGAAGAAATATCAAGGAAAACAAAACTGCAGGTATACAGCACAATAAATAAACCTATACTTACTTTTGGTTGCGAATCGTGGACTTTAACAAGCCAACAAGCAGTAAAATCCAAGCAGTGGAAATGAAATACCTTAGAAGAGTACTGGGTGCAATAGATGAAGGATTAGATCCTCACCCTGCAAGAATTGCAAATGATCGAATAGAACGTCATGGAATTACGAGAATGGAGTGGCCACCCTGCTCACCAGACAAGAATTGCTTTGGGCTTGTTTGGGCCAAGATGTCTAGGCAATTTAATCAGCCCCAAAAGCCTCCCAAGTCTTACATCAATTGTCTAGGGCATTGCAAGCAATTTGGTATGTCCTCAGGACTTGATCAATAATTTGATAATGAGTCTTCCCAATGGAATAACACCATTAAGATGAACCAGGGGTGGGTCTGCACGGTATTAATTTCCTTTAATTCATCAATAAAAGAACTTTTTAAATTATTGTTTTTCTCCCATTCGTACCATTTTTTTTAATTACTCATTTTTCCTCATCGATGATCTGCTGCTTCCTTTGATTTCTTTATTTGTATCATAGCATCCATCAATGAATTAATTTGTATCACATGAATCTGCAATATCGACTTCAAATGTTGAGCAATATAATCACAACAGTCACATCGTTTTATTTCAATCCCATGATGTATACAGATTCTAATATATCTCACGAACGAGCAATATTTGCAGAACTAATTCTCTTACGTGATGAAGAGCTTATAGTATTTGTAATCGATTGCACTCTATATTTTGATTCCTATTAATTAACGTTTCCAGAAATTACATACTCCATAACATAAGAGCCCAAGAATAATTACAAACCGGAGCGATCTCGTCAATTACGGCTTAGACTTCGAATCACCGGGATTGCACAGCATAAGAATAACAGCTCTGAATCTGGTAATTGCCAGTTGTAACTCTCGAAAGCGCAGTTTAATTAATGAAGTTTAATTGGAGGTGCTCTTCACTTCTAAATCATTTCCTGAATAAATTCCGGGAGCTTGCATAATTTTTGCGCAGCGAATTCCGCATTGCAAATAAACACACGCGTTTTAACAATCTGATACTTTCCAGACCTGAAATTGCCGAGATTATTTTTAAAAATGAAATTACATCTCCGGGAAAGATTAATAATTTGCTTGCTTCTATAAATATTGTTTGCGTCAACAAAAATAATGTGCTCCTACACACTATTATACATCAAGTTAATGAAACACTCGGATACTTTCTGATGGTGTTAACGTAAGTTGGATCGTCGCCGGATTTTCGAAGTTGTAAACAGTTTTCTCAGAGGAAATCGCCGTTTTAATCATCATTTAGCCTGTTGTTCGCCGCGCTAATAACAGCCATGGAGCACTAACTTTGTTTGCTAACTAGCTAAACTCCACCTTCAGCCGACTCTGTTTGAGTTCCGTTTACGTTGGAAATTATGTGAGATTACAGGGAAGCACACCCGCATGCTAAGAATAGACCAACTTTTTTTGAGATTTTTTCTTATTTCTTTCTAGGACGAAATTGAAACGTAGTAAATATTTTTTGACTTTCTTAAATTCAAAAGCGGATATTTATAGTTGTATCAAAAAAATTATACAATTTGCAGAGTGTCTCCTGCACAAAGGAAGTGAAATTGAGTTCTCTCTGATTTCACTGCACATATATTAGGGTATACAATTTGTAGTGATTAAATCGCTCATGATATGTTTACAAATCATAGCAGACTCAGGAGCAAATAGACGTATACAACCGAGTGTAAATAGATTGGAATTTCCTTCCAATGTAGACAACGGGACCGCCCTTACAATAACGATGGATGTGTGGCATTTCAGAATCTATTCCATTTTAGAGGAGAATACATACGTCTCCGGGCTTCAATGTTCAACTTGAAAATTACAACATGCAGTTTTATATTTTATGTGGAAAATTGTATCTCGAAAAACGATTAAACCGACATATTTTTCGAAGACAAATATATCAAATCCGATAATCACGAATCACATCAACAAACCCTTCGACATTTGTACACTTATTTCATCGTTTTTCCAATTGTCCTATACCCTTCTTCTGCAACTGTGATAAATATTGTTCAGCAGCTTCTTTAAGTGTTTCATTATATGCAAAACGCTTTCCTTTGAGAAGTTTTTTTAAGTATTTGAATAAAAAGAAGTCAGGTCAAGTGTATAAGATCTATAAGGTTGTAAGCACCTGATCAGTACGGGAGAAAGGGTGGTTTATATTTTATCAGAACGGTTCTTAACCAGAACACGAGATTTCTAAAAATAGAAATCTTTTACAGAGAAAATTAAAAGAGATTGAAAGTTTCAAATTCTGACTTCTCTGAACTCCCTTTCTAAACTTTACCACCCTTTTAACCAAAACTTTTCCAAACCAAATCGAGACGCAAGAAGCGACTGCTTTGTTAGTAGCGTTTCCAGTTTTAGCCAAAAATTAGCCAGCAATCGTTCTTCCCGCTCTCTTCGAACTTGGTTTGAATTTTGGCCTTTTTTACCCTCAGACTTACTTATTTTGGGTTTTCCTTGTTCGACTTATTAAAGTTTATAAAAAAAAAACTACTTTGAGATTTTTAAATAAAATTCGAAAGTTTTAACAAATAAAATTTTACAAGAACAAAGAATTTACAACAAATTTTAAAATTAACAAATCGTAACGAAATTTTCCATTAAAACACATGAAATTACAACAAGAACAAATATCAAGAAAATTACAGAATCAATAAAGAGTTAGTTTTAGGTAATACAAAATATCTGAAAATATTTAAGACAACAAAAAAATATATAATTCGACAAGAAGGAGAGAGGTATAATTCACATTGAAAAATGCTTTTAGTTAATTAACTTTTCTGACAACAATTACATTGAGCTTACCAGTGATGAATCAAAAGATTTTTGTCGTATCCGAAATTTTTGGGGATACACTCTAAAGTTAGATTTGCGAGACTTATTTCGATTACGACGAATTTAATTTAGGTAAAACACTAGAACCGCGCGGGAAAAGCTTCTGCTTTTCCTGACCGAAACCGATGACAAACTTTTGGAAAATTTATAACAAAAAAATGAAAATCCGAACTTAGAAAAAATAAATAAAAATTAAACCAAATTTCGGCGAGAGATTTAATGCGAGCCAAACATAAGGAAACCGGGAACTGCAATTTCGACGAGAGATTTAACGCGGACCAAACATAAGGAAACCGGGAACTGGCTTATCTCCCTCGCTTAAGCTACTTAAAGGCTCGTCACCTCCTGGAAAAGTGAGGAGGGAAATTCTGCGAGATCAGCAAGAATTTGAATTCAGACGGCCCAAAACAGTAGCTTCCAAGCGAAATTTTTCTCGTTACGAGAGAGCGTAAACGTCTCGTTTTTACTGAGTTTTACCCACGTCGCTGAAAATTTTTATCTCGTATTAGTACTGATTTGAAAACGCATCCGAAGCTCAAAAGCGATACGAACATCCGGCTTCTTTCTAAGAGCAAGCAGAGTTGATAATCAAATGATTAAAATAAAATAAAAATAAATTAATTCAATAAATTCTCTAAAGCATTTTTCAGGGTCCTTATATCGAATGCCTTAACTCTATGAATCCACATTTTTTGCTGGACATTGTTTTCCTTATGAATCCAACAATGGTGGTACAGCAATAACTTTCGTTGCGAATAAGAATGTGGGCGTTTTTCCACCAGAGTTTGTTTCCATAGGCTTCCATAGGCCTCTCCATTTATGCTAGACCCCCTTGGCATATACTTAATAAGTAAGACTTCTTCTGTATCTCTAAATGCTGCTGCTATCAGTTTTTTTTTTTACAGAAAATCATATTTTGGCTTTTTCTGGCGGTGGAAAACCTTTATACACCCACAGCATGGATTCCTGGTTAGTGGAAGTATCCCAACGATATACCCAATTGTCGTCCCCTGTGATAATTCCACAAAGAAAATATCTGTCGCTTTTCAACTTTCTTGGTTTTGCTCACGTGGAAATCCATCTTCTTCTTACCCATATCGTCAAGCAGAATTTTGAGGACACTTGCTTCGGAGTCACAACGAGATTTCATTTTCAATAACAGGGACGTGCGGACTTTGGGTCATCATTAATTGATTCTCTACCCCACCGAAATAGTTTAGACCAAAATTTAAGTTGAAAATAAGAAGATGTCTCTTCATCATACACATAATTTTTGGACCATTGCCTTCTTTAATTTTACTCATACTATTAGCAAATAAACCTTCCCAAATCTCTATAAAATTACACAACTTAACTGTTTCAAGTGTACAATTAAAAAATTCATTAAGTAACATTACGAAGCAGGTCTTTCAAGTAAAAAAATTTTATGTTCCGCGACGAAAACCATCGTTGAACAAAGAAATAATATTCTGTTTAGTCCTGAAGATAGCTAATTTGTAACAGCCTCAGCGAAAGGGAGCATAATTCAATAAATGAAGTCACTCAACAATCCCCAAAACATTAGACAACTGTCGTCTTTCATTAAAAAACCAAAACCAACTTTTTAAACTTTTCAATTGAAGACGTGTTACTTCTAAACATCACAGCTAGATTTTAATAATCGGTTTGACATCGTCACTCTTTTGTTTCATGGCAAGGTAGATAACATAAAAATACGCCCTCGTATATTAAAATTAAACTTTATAAACTCATGTACAGAGTTGTTGTGCAAGAACATCAATAATGATTTAATTTCCACTGTTCCCTTTTTATTTCTTAAACGCTTGTGTATGTTCCCATCCTAGCGATGAATCTTTTGCAACTACTATTGGATTTCCTGCTCACGAAACTTTCATCTTCCATAGCTTCTTCCAAGTGATGCTTTGCTGCCCTTCTTTGAGGATATGATAACCCCCTTCTATGGGGTTTATGGCCCAGCGCAAGACCTCCAACACGTACTTGACGAAGTTGTTTCTGTTCTTCTTTACTATGGAATCATTCAAGGTCAACTCGCAAAGTCATTTTCATCTATATTTATTCTTTAAACGCTTGTGCATATTCCCATCCCAACGATAGATGTTTTGCAACTATCTGTGCTATTTGTTTGATTTCCTGCTCGTGAAACTTTTATCTTCCATTGCCTTCTTTCAAGTGATGCTTTGCTGTCCTTATTTGAGGATATGCATGTTGGGGTTCATGCCCCAGCGCATGACCTCCAACACGTACTTGACGAAGTTGTTTCCGTTCTTCTTTACTATGGAATCCTTCAATGTCGACTCGCACAGTCCATTTCGTCTATATTTATTCTTTAAACGCTTGTGTATGGATCTTTTGCAACTACCTGTGCTATTTGTTGGACTTCTTGCTCATGAAACTTTCATCTTCCAATGCCTTCTTTTAAGTGGAGCTTTGCTGTCCTTATTTGAGGATATGCATATTGGGGTTCATGCCCCAGCGCAAGACCTTCAACATGTACTTGACGAAGTTGTTTCTGTTCTTCCTTACTATGGAATCATTCAAGGTCAACTCGCAAAGTCATTTTCGTCTATATTTATTCTTTTAAGGCTTGTGCATATTGCCATCCCAGCGATGGATCTCTTGCAACTATCTCTACTATTTGTTTGATTTCCTGCTCATTAAACTTTCATCTTCCATTGCCTTCTTTCAAGTGATGCTTTGCTGTCCTTATTTAAGGATATGCATATTGGGGTTCATGCCCATGCCCATGACCTTCAACATGTACTTGACGAAGTTGTTCTGTTCTTCTTTACTATGGAATCATTCAAGATTAACTCGTATACTCCATTTCGTCTATATTTATTTCTTAAACGCTTGCTCATATCCCATCTTTTGCAATTACTTCTGTTATTTGTTGGATTTCCCGCTCGTGAAACTTTCAACTTCCAGTGCCTTCTTTCAAGTGATGTTTCGCTGACCTTATTTGTGGATATGTATTTGAGGTTCATGCCCTAGCGCAAAATCATCATCATGTACTTGAAGAAGTTATTTCTGTTCTTCTTTACAATAGAATCATTCAAGGTCAACGTGCACAGTCCATTTCGTCTATATTTCTTTCTTCCAGTAAATTTCGATCGAAAGTTGATATCCCTCCTACCATACATACATCTTGGTTTCGATCTTTGTAATTTAGATTCCAATTTACCCCCGGAGAATTTATTTACCCATTTTACGACCACTTAGAAGTCTATGCGATTTCATATAACGCAGTTATAAAACCATTCACATAAAATTTATAGTTTTCCAATGCCGTAGATTAAAGCGGCAGATGATATTTAATAATGAAAAATTGTAAAATATTTTACAGTCAATGCCATCCACCTTCTCTGAATTGAAACCGAGCCGATTAATATTCAACAGGAAAGCAACTGAAAAGACTTACTTTATTTATCGTTTCATAAACACTTGATGTCGCAGTTCTTTTATCTGTGAAAGCTTATGACTTATGTAACGCTTTGAAATGGAAAGCTCAGATGCATGTGAATATGTGAGGAGTGTGTGTGCTTTATACGTAGGTACGTCTCGAGCTCCTTTGTAAAAAAATCTGTCGCAAGCATTTTGAATTATTACAAGGCGACTCTCACCTCGCTTCAGTTTCTCTGTAAAATTAATTATAGAAGACTGCTTTGCAATATGTTTCCTGGAGTAGCTACTCTTAGCATTAGCTCTTTATTTTTAATTTGAACTTAAAAAGTACCTAATCTTGAGCTTTATTCAAACGCGTTTATTTCAGTGGCCCTTTTATAATCTCAGCGAACTCCTGAGAAATGTTCCGAAAACGAAGAGGACCGGGCGTCTCTGTATCTTTTATTAACGAAGATGATGCGGCGTATAATCAGCAAGCGACGAGGGGGAGACGAAAAATCTCATTCATGCGGTAAAATATAAGCCAGGAAGCCATACATTTAAATGAATTGTATTCCGTAATGAAATTACTCATATTCCGTGAATGCGAATGATCCGCATGCGCGATTTTCAAACTTTCAGCGTTTCAGGCTTTCAGGCCGAGCATTACATTGTAAGCACAGTAGCGATGTGATGGTGGCGGCGTCCGATTTGGGACACGGAAAAACACGATCGGAAAACACTTTTTTGTAAATATTTCAGTGTGCAGGCGGAAATAAATTTCGGACAACTACCCTATTATAAATGAATATTTGAGGGGGCCACGCGCGTTCAAATTTAGTGCAAGCTTTAAACATAAACAGTAATGAAAGTTTAAAGTGTCTACGACGTTGTCATTCCAAAGAGGATTTTAGTGAACGTCGGTAGAAAACAAAAAAGAATACAATTCGAATACATCGATGTATATGGATAGGTAAGTTTTTAAATTACAAAAAAAATTTATAATTTTTTATCTTATTTCAATTCACCTTTCCGTACATACATTAAGAAAAATTAATTATTTATAAACACGAAGAACTTACACCGGGTGTTTCAAACTTTTCGGAACAAAGACATACATCACATTGTTATGTATGTATATATTTATACGTCACTCAGCCTTTATAATTAACTCCCACCTTTGTAATTAACTAACACCGCCAATTTTTTTTTACTGAAATGAAGCAGGGATGTGTGGCATTACTATTTTATTTTAATTAATTGATACGAGGAATGAAACAAGGTCGTAACTTTTATCATCAGAATAGATAATTTTTTCTTAAAAATTTCATTATACAGGGTGTAAGGATGTAAATGAAATAAGGAGCAAAAAGTGTAAGGCGAAAAGAAATCAAAGAAAAAGTAATACAATTACTCATCTCATTACTGGCTAATAATCCAATTAGCGTTAAATGAACCATCCTACATCTTTTTACAATGGATGTCTTCGTATTCCACGAAAATGAGTTTCAGACAATTTAAATTTATCCAATAAATTTGAGGGGCCGTGTTTAATGACCAATTATATTTATATCCAGAATATCCTCGAACAATAAATTGGGCGCACAGTAAACTAACGAATTTTATTCAACCGAAACTCCTGGGTAGTACGAAAAACGATTTGGCGAAACGCGATTTTAAATTCAGAGATAAAGCGTTCGCGAGTGCACATGTCGCATTCACATAATGGTCAGATGGCGTGTCCACTTATTAAGCCGCTGTAATAAAGCAATTTTGGCTTCCGATATACTTTCTGCAGGCCAATGACATTTGAATAATTTTCCATATCGCGTTGCTGCCGGCTCGCCATTAATAAAATCCGTTATGGTAATTCCCTACGATATTATCGAAAACTGCGAATGGAATAAATCAAACGTTTGACTTTTTGATGTCCTTGTATTTGATTGAAAATCTATATTCATTAACGAGCTTTCCAGTTTTTTCAAAGTCCTTTTAATATGTACACGTACGTTCTATTGATATTCCTGCATTCCTCTGTGTTCCAATTTCGTTCTATTTATACAAGGTATATTGAAACATCTGCAATTTTACGTTGAAGCTGTGCAGAATATTAAAATACCATTCATCTCTTGACAATGAAAATTTTCTTCTTTTCAGGTGAAACGAAGTAGCTTCTCCAGTAACGGGATGTGAACAGTTTAAAGTGTTTGACAAAAAATTTTAAAATTTTCGCGCACGTAGGGTACAGTGTCGTGTTGTAAAATGAACTAAAATCGAAAAGGACTGTTGTTAAAATGAAGACACTTTCGCTGCGATTTTCATTTCTTCTTCTAATGACATTCACAGTTGGTAAGTAAAATTTATTTTTATTTATGAACATGCACATTAAATTGTGAAAGACACACAGAGAAAAAAAAACAATGGTATTTGTTAACAAAATTGTAGAATTTATATCTACAAATTGTAATTAAAATGAAGACACCTGCATTTAATTGTAGAACAAAGTTTGCAGTAAAATATTACACATTTTTAAGAAAATCGTGTAACACAAATAATAGTGAATGTATTATTATAAATTGTGTAAATTAATTTTATAGGCAAAATGTACACATATTATATAAATTGTTGAAATAAATAATAATAATATATTTCCTCTACCAGTGGCATTGAATATGATATGTAAAGTATAAAGTAAAGCAAAGTAAATATTAATTACTAAATAATGAAAAGTAAGAGAAGGAAGAAGATGTTCAGAGCATAGCTACTTTAAAATTCTTCAAGTGAATAAAAACTAATTTTTGCAAATGAGTTTTCATTTAGAGTTTAAATTTTTTGTTGGGATAGGTTTTAATATCATTTGGTAGTTAGTTATAAATTTTAATACTAGAGCAAATATGAGAGTTATTATCTCCATTGTCTAAACTTAAAGAAAGAGTTTCGACAGGTCCGGATGAGTACCAGCTTTTTACCTTCAAAGATGTATGACCTCTCTCAGTACGCCCCTGTCGTTTTTATTTAATAAATCCTTAACCTCTGGCGAATTTCCGTCTCATTGGAAGGTAGCATATATGCTACCTTTTCATAAATCTGAAGTACGAAATTATAGACCAATTAGTACTTTATCTGCCATGGGTAAACTTAAGGAATCTATTATCTCTGATAAATTATTACACAGCTACCAAAATTTTATAATTGATGAACAGCATGAATTCTGTCCAAGCCGTAGCACTGAAACAAATCTCCTGCTTTATAACAATTACCTAACTAAAGCTATTGAATCAGGTCACCAAGATGACTCTATATATATGGACTTCCATAAAGCTTTCGATCAAGTTGATCTTCTCCTAAAAAAAATTAGAATCCTATGGTATAAGAGGCAATTTATTAAAGTGGTTCTCTTTCTATCTCTCAGAACGTACCCAAATATTCACATGCAACGTCATATAATACCCCGTAACCTCGGGTGTCCCTCAAGGAAGTTACCTAGGACCCATACTATTTCTCCTATTTATCAACGACATCAAATTGTAAGTTTCTTCTGTTTGCAGATGATCTAAAGTTGTTTCAAATCATCAAAAATAAATCCGATACTTTCGCTCTCCAAACTTGTATTGATACAGTACTCAAATGGGCTGCAGATAATAAAATGATACTTAACGTTACCAAGTGTAAAGTTATATCTTTTCCAAACAAAAAGAAGTGAATTACATGCTTGATAACAAAATTCTCCAAAGAGTAGATGAAATTGTTGATCTCGGCATCACCCACGATTGTTCATACAATTTTAATTCACTTCTCGAAACTATAATAGCCAAAGCCAATAAATTGTTTGGTTTTATTAAGCGCATGACAACAGACTTTTGAAGAAATTTGAAGTGAAAATTATGCCGAGATTATGTACTTCATTTATTCTGAGAAGAATGTGATTATTTAACGTATAATTAAAGTTTAAGTTTGATTTGGCAAACGATTACACTTAGAAATATTTAAAAACATTTTATTTGAATCGCACCAGTCCTGCAATGATTGTAAATCTTTTTTGTATTAAGGAACAATCCTGTACACTGTTTGTTTCCGAGAACATTTTTAAGTCTCAACGAACATTAAAATTTTACAATGTTTAAATACGTTTACAAAGTCATTCATAAATACAAGAAATAACATAGGTCCAACATGTGATCCTTGCGGTACTCCGGAAGAAGCAGGGAAAGAATTTAAAATGAAGTGATTCTATTATAGTTTTACACAATGTGTAGAACTTTATACAACAAAATGTGAAAATAAAATCTTCACAGTCTGCTGTAGTAAATTTTTACATAAGATGTACAGTTTTATACAATAAAGTGTTGAAACTTTATCTTCACACTTACGAGAATTTATTGTAACACAAGAGTCAAATTGGTATAGAACTTTTTACTCCAAAATGGAGTAATAATTTTGCTATAAGATATAAAGGAAAATATACCTAAATTAAAAAAAATCAATAATTGTGTCAACAATTTCTCTACCTCCATTTTACACAATAATTTATCTCTGTGCAAGAGCCGATTTAATATTACGTATTTGAGAATAAATAATTTTTTTTTAATAATACTGGATCACAATACCAGTTGATGAGTTATACAGGGTGTTTAAGTCTAGGAATCTGTGGTTATGCCATGTTCAAGCATTTTAGCAACAGCCTAGGTATAATAAAATTTTACTATTTCTGTTTTGTAATCCAACATTTTGGGAATCACACGTTTTCCTGTGAAAGTTAGCAACTAGTGACGATAAAAAGAGTATTTAAATAACTAAAAAAATAATTAACAAAAAAATTGTGGTGAAAAATTGTTTTATTATCTAAATTAAGTATCCACGTCGATTTGTTGTAAAACATTAAATATACTTTTAATTTACTTGTTGAGATTTTGTTTCCATTCAATCGTGTCATACTTTCTAGAAAAGTAATCAGCAAAAGCAATCGCTTTTTATTACCCCACTCTAACAATGATGTATATTATTTAAGCTGCAGTTAGCTGTGTCATGTAGATTTTAATGCAACCTTAATTACTGACGCGATTACAAGGTAGTACTTTGTAAAGTACTTGTAATCCAGCGATTTACCCCGACGCCTAAACTTTATGGCCTGCATGTAGGTCACGATATAGCGTGTTTCTCAGGCGTAAGACATAATGGAAAAAAAATTAATACCCTCGATTTTATTAGCCAATTAACCGATGTGTCGTCTCCTATAACCAAAGAAAATATACACGAACTGTAATACACTGTTTCACAAAAGTAGATAGCGATACACTTCTATTTTTAGAAAAAAATGTCGCAATTAATAAACAAGAAATTAAATAAAAATTCCAGTTGTATCTTGTTTATTATAAATAGGGTGATGTCATAGTGATTAATAAAATTAGGTCAGTTGAGCTTATGAGTTGGCCTTACAAAACCTTCTATTACTTTGAAATATTTATTAAAGTAGATTATTTAAAACAAGAAAATCTGAAATTAATTTACAAAACCGTTGTGCATATTTTAATTATATAGGGTGTAATGGAATAAGTTTCACTTACAATTAATGCTGTAAGTTATATATCACATAAGAGAATTAGTTCTGCAAATCTCAATGATCTAGCTCAAAAACTAAAAAAAACTGACCTATCACAAGAGCATATCGTCTTTTTTTAAAACCTCTGCTCGATCATGGGAAATACGTGCGTCTGCGGTTTTTATAAAAACATCGTAAAACAATAAAGCTCCAGTAAAATTCACAGTCACTGAGTGTATGACGCCCATATGCAATTCGATGACGGAAGAAGCTTCTAAATATCCACTCGCGTTGATTAGTGAATTAGATAATTATAAGCTAATTTTCTCGTATTGTTAATACAGTTTATAACTGCTGCCCATAAAAGTATAGCAATTTATCTACCAAACTTGGTATTGCAATCTTCGACATCTGCTTCTTTAGATGGTCGATAATAATTACACCATGTAATTCCATACTCTGTAAACAAATAACACACTAAATGATTCAATTTGTCAAATAATTGAAAAAATAAATTAATGTTATTATTTGTTACTTTGTATTACAACACTAATGCATTAAATACAATGAATATATTTATTTCTTTCTTTGAATGAATACATATTAATATGTACGATCTTTGGGAATTCTTTTTTGTGTAGTCTGTATATAATAAAATAATAAAATCATAAATTAAGGGATGATGAGTACGTGCTTTTTTTCCAATATTACTTTTAGAATGTGGCCTCTATTGAAGTAATTATTATTTAATTTTTTACTTATTAATAGGTATGATTCATGATTCATGATTAATTTAGTTTAGTAAGAATTATTTTATGAAAAACCTACATTTCTATTACTTAAATACTAATGAGAAATAAAAATTTTAACATTTCCTCATTAGTTTTTCATTGCTTACGTATCACTAACTGCTAATCTCCGTATGCTTTCATATGAAAGTCATAAATGACCTGCCTAAGCGTTTATTGTATTACATTTGCGGCTTTACTCATTCATTACAAATAATAGTAAACTTCGCTCAGCTCGGACAATTTAAATAAAGTTATTATTGAGCTTTGCCTCATACATATATCATAACTTCGCGTCTTTTCTTGTTTGTTAATAGTGATTACACTAAAAGAAACTTACTCGATTGCACACTGTATATAATTCCCCATTTTCGTATTTATTTTTTTTATTTCTTTTTTTAAATAAATAAATATTGCAACGCTGTTATTACTAATGCTATGTATAACGTTATTAAATGTGCATCAATTTTGTTTACGTCTCTTTGCGTGGCGCAAGCGACGCAAATACTAGTAACTTGAGGTTTGGCATTTCAATTTCAGCAATTTCAAGCATCTCCGCGATCTATCTGATAACCCCTTGCGCATTTTAATGAAAGTTTTAAACTAGTTTGCAAGTCGGGACACTTTATCATCCTTCCGAGTTCTTGGTTGGTATGATCCGGGACAGGAAAAAAAGAATCTAAATGCGTCAAATTGTGGTCTCTTTGGAGAATAGAATTATACTATTTGAGTTTCCCTCACATTTATGGACTGCAATTTACATTGCTCAACAATTAAAATACACAATTACGATTACACCGAAAAGTGCATTCGAAAGTGTTGTTAAATGGTTTTTAGTGTACACTGTCTCTCAATACTGTTTTATAGCGAATATTCTTTGCAAGTTTTTTTTATTGCTTTGTGCTGTTACCGCTTTGACAAAAAAAGGTACGAATATGGCTCCAAGATGTCAGCAAGTTAATGAAACAGAATTGCTTCTACCGAAGTCACTACTGTTATTTTTAACGTTTCTGTTTATTACCATAGAAATTATGCCTCTACAATGTTTGAAAATAATGCAACTCGAGCAAATAGTGCGTTGAATCGGTGAAGGTTTGCCTCAAGATGCTGAATGTGTCGCAAAGTGTCGTAAGTCGAGCATGGAATCCTACCTATGGCGGAAGTCGAGACCGAGCTTCAACCCATGCCCAAGATCGTTTGATAGTCCTGACTGAAACAAGAAATCGAACATTTACGGCTTCAAGAATTAACAGCTTCTTCAAGGCAAGCTACTGCAAGAGTGATTTTTTGTCAAAACTGTCAGAAGAAGGTTGTATATACGTAATTTGTGCGCAAGAAGACGCGCTATACACCCACGGTTGACGGTGGATCAATGTGCATGCAGATATCATTGGACAATAGAACTTTATGATTGGAATTTTCAAAATCGGAGGCATTGCCTCTTTACCGACGACTCGAGATTTCGTTAGTACACGTGTGATGATCGAACATTGGTATACAGAGAAAGAGGACGACAATGCAATGAAAATTTAATGGCATTAAGCACTCTTTTTGGCGAAGGATTAGTTTGTGTCTGGGGAGACATATGGCCGCATTTACCTGCTGCTTTTAATTACTGAAATCATGACTGCCATAAGATCTCACGACAGTGTTATAGAGCTGCGGCAATAAGTGTGAAGGATTTGTTTTTATTTATGATAATTAATACACGTCCTCATCGCGCAAGATTTGTAAATGATCGGATAGAATATAATGGGATTACGAGAATGAAGTGGCCACCTTGCTTACCAGACATGAATGGCATTGAGTATGTTTGAGCCGAGATGTTCAGGTAATTTAACCAGCTCCATTTAATCTCCCCAAACCTTACAACAATTGTCAAAGGCGTTGCAAGCAATTTGGGAAGTCATCCCTCAGAACTTTATCAATAATTTGATAATGAGTCTTCCCAATAGAGTAACAGCATTAAAGCGAATTACGGGCCTGCACGATACGAAAAGACGTGGTAGATGTGCGCCGTGTTGAAAAATATTTTGAATACTGTCTGCTACAATGTTTTGTAAGTAATTTTAAGTTTTTAATTTGTACGGTTTATAGATCTCCATCAGGAAACGTTAATAATTTTATAAACGCCTTAAATGATTTCACCGTCAAATTAACCAACATCAAAAACTGTACCATAATTATTGCTAGAGATTTTGCAGATTTGCATATAAACTGCTTACAAGTCCTAGATTTGATGGTCTCTTTTAATTTCTTTCCTGTTATTAAACAGCATAGTCGTGTGACGGCTAGTAGTAGTAAAATTATTGACAATATCTTTATTAATAACTATCAGGACAATTCTACTGGTAATATAATTGAGCCGGGTTTTTCTAATCATTTTGCAGTGCAATTACATCTCGGTTTTGAAACATACCCAAAACCAGACATAAACAAAAAACTTTACAGGAAATTTAATAGTGAGAACAAAAGTGAGTTTGATAGTTTATTGCAACAAGCCGACTGGTGCCTCCAATGTTGAAAATCAGTATAGTTCATTCTTAAAAAGAATCCGTTTAAGTTTTGATTTTGCATTTCCATTAAAGAAAGTAAAAAACTCTGCCAAAAATAAGGATTGGATAACAAATGAAATTATACAAAATTCTGTACGGCTAATGGACGGTAACAAATATATTAATGATCAGAAGACAGTTGCTAACTTACTAAGCAAATTTTTTCTAGCGTCAAAAATAAACATTCTACTAATAGTAATGAAGAACAATTTTCTATTAATCAGTCTTTCTTTCTCTGTCCAGTAACTGAAGCTGAAAGTTTCAATATAATTATTGAAATATCTAATAAAAACTCAGCCGGCATTGACGAAATTCCATGTTCACTGTTAAAGGAAGTAGCTTATGTATTAACCCCATTTCTTGCATAACTTCTAAATGAGAGTTTCAGATTAGGATATTTTCCCTCTAAACTTAAAACTGCACGAGTGATTCCTATCTTTAAAAAAGGTGAGGTCTCTAATTATAGACCAACATCAATTCTTCCAGCTTTTTCAAAAATTTATGAGAAATATATGTACAGTCGATTGTTAAAATACTTCCTTAAATATAATCTTCTCCCCAAGAGTCAATTTTTACCAGGTAAATCAATTACTGATACGAGTTTCAATTTTATCAATATAGTATACAATAGTCTCGATCAGAAAGAACCTACAATAGGGATTTTCTTTGATAACAGTAAAGCGTTTGACGCCATTTGCCACAGTAGACTGCTCCAAAAGTTATATGGCTATGGAATTCGTGGGCCTGATTATAAATGGATTAGCTCCTACCTCTCTGGTCGATCTCAAATTGTTTACTTTGAATCTGCTACATCCTCTCTCTGTCCTATAAAAAATGGTGTTCCACAGGGCTCTGTTCTAGGACCCCTGTTATATATAATATTTGCAGCTGAACTTCCATCATACGTTTCAAATGGAACTCTTTGTCAATATGCGGATGATGCATCAATTGCAATCACTAATAGAAGAAATAAATACTGGTGTCGATGACATCGTAAAATATAGCACCAAAAACAAGTTAATTATCAACGAAAAGAAAATTAACTTTATACATTTTAAATCTTTTAAATTCAATGACTGTGCATCAAGTTGATTGTTCCAAGTTTTCAGGCTTACCTGTTGACGAATATCTTAAATGGACTACACATATTGATCAATTATGCAATAAACTGAGCTCATTTAATTTTTTAATATTTAAGCTTAGATCAATTATCGATTTAGAAAATCTAAACTCTTTTATTACAGTAGTACTGAATTTCGTATTAGATTCTGTATAATGTTTTGGGGACTCAAATGTTGAGAGTATTTCTACTGCAAAAAAGAATTCTCAGAACAATGTTAATGCTAAATGCACAAACACACCGTAGACCTATTTTCCAAAGTCTTGAAATATTAACGACTTACTCTTTAATGATTTATGAATGCTGCGTCCATGTAAAGAAAAATCCCGATTCATTCAAAAGAAACAAAGACATACAACAGCGATACATTACTCGAAATGCACAAACTTTAAATTTCCCATCACACAGTCTGGCTCTTTATACTTATATTCGAGTTTTTAACCAGCTACCTACCGAGTTGAAATCTGTCAATAATATTTCTACGTTTAAAGTCCGCTTAAAATCATGGCTAGTAGGTAAGAGTTTTTATTTAATGACAGAATACTTGGATCTATAAAGAGAACTTCATTTAACGTTGTGTAAACTTATTGCAGTGTTAATTACCTTTTTGAAAGAATTAATTAAAAAATTACATTACGTGGGAAGAATTAAAAACATATACAACAATGCCACGGTCCAGCAGGCGTTCAACAACAGCTTTCGAAAAAACTGGACGAGGAAGACGCAAGAGTGACGAGTCGTTTCGACAGAACGACATACATCTAAAAGAAACAAACAAACAGACTAGAGAACAAATACAAAACGAAAAGGGACACTTACAAATGCAAACGCAGCAGTTATAGAATAGAAAGCATAATTGCAGCTCAACGAATCGAATTAGCATTCCAGAGGGGAGCTCGAAGGTGATAGTGGGCGACCAAACAGTGGGATTTCGTGGCAAGGACTCAGCGGAGGTTGGGGGCCACTAACAGCCATACATTACCCAGTGGTCGAGAGAAAGCAAGCCAAGAACAAGAAAAGGCTGATATATTTAGAAGACGGCCAACGAATGCGCCTTTGTTAGGACCAGGTTCCGGACTTCTTGATAGACTATCAAGCATCGTGTGACGAACACTTATATGGAAGTGTAAAACTAAAAAAGACAAAGTGTAGGTAATAAGAGAGTAGGACATTATTATAGGTTAAGTTTATTTTATTAATAATACGTAGTGAATTATTTTTAGATAAGAGGTTAGATAATTAGAAAATAATGTATTTAAGATACTTACCTGTTGTTTAGAGTTAAGTTTGTTCCATTTTTAGTTCGATTTTTAGTTTGATTTCCATGAAATGTACTCATATCTAAGGTAAACGCTATTTGTCAAAACGTGACGTTTGGTTAACAACTCAAATCTAGTATGTAACTAGATCAGAAGGCGGATGTTCCGATAACCATGACAACGGGAAAATAAACAACGAAAAACGCTATAAAAAGCGAGCGCTCCGCGATTTGGAGGATTCCTTCTTCGACCTCCGCAGGTAAAACTTCTATAAAGCAAGCAGATAAGAATTTTTTATTAAATGAGGTTATTAAGTACAACGAAGTATTTTCAGTAAGAAAGAGAACATTTTACTGAATCCTGAATATCTGTATCCTTTTTCCTTGACCAACAACATGGAAGACGCTTCCAGGTAGGGCATACGTGACAACACAAACAAAATTTTTATATAAACACCGGACAATGGGAGACGTTTAGGTATTGTCGAAGGGCGCCTCTCTCTTGTAAAAGAATTGAGGCAAATGCATGATCGGCGGTACAGAGCGTCCCCTTTTGACAAAGTATACATCTGATAGTGCAAGAGGCCCACCGAACCTTGTGAAAGGCGAGATGATTTGGTCAACTTGTGCTAACAGGTGTACAGTTTGGACAGACAACAACCTTTTTGATAAACCCTTTTCTTCATTTCTTTTTCTAACACGTGCTGACGTATATACATTTGAAACTGACACCCCCACTCTTTCATTTTTTCTGTGTTCGTCATTGTATGTGTCCGCCGTGAGGCCATAAAACGAAAAGTGGGTAATTTCGAGCGACCCAAAGAAAAAAAATATTATTATTATTAATTTTTTTTTTTAATTTATACAATTTTTTTCAATTGCTATTTTTTCCCATTGAAGTTTTGATTTCTTTAATTGTATCCTAGCATCCATCAATGAATAAGTTCGTATCACATGGATCCGTATTTCTTTTTTAAAATTTCTACGTACAGAATAAATCATTATAAATATCCACTTCAATTGTTGAGCAGTGTAAATTGTCAAGTAAATAAATAAATTGCTGCCAATTATGGTTTGTGTTGGAAATTTTAATTTGTCACTTCACGGTATGCATATACTGTCAGCTTCTCCAGATATTAAAGACTCTCTCTCTCTATAATGTTGCTATTTATACATATAGTCGTCGTGTTTAATGATGCGATACCTCTCGCTTCAACAAACCGTGTAGCTTCAAGGAAGTCAAAGCGAAACGTAATATACCACCGATTAAAATTACTTGAAGAAGCTAAAAAAATATATGAAGCAAATAAATACGTTCTATTTTTAAAAAGATTGTTTTAAACTATGTGTAAGTCAAATCTAAGGCGCAACAAATTCTTTTTTAAAACTATGTGAAAGTCGGTTAAATAAATTGAAATGAAAATTTCTAAATTCTTTTCAGTGTTTCCTCTGAACGGTGGCCTGAAATGGGTGAGGGTGAATGTGCCACAATATCGCGTACCAGGGGAAATGGCCCAGTTGCAATGCGACTACGATTTAGGAAACGACAGCCTGTACGCAGTGAAATGGTACAAAGACCACGAGGAGTTCTACAGATTTGTCCCCAGGGCACGACCAGAGGCCAGCAGCTACAAAGTCGACGGCGTGCATGTTGATGTAAGTGAGCAGAAGTTAAGACTGAATTCTCAAGGGGCACATTCATGTCTAACACATATCGCACTGCAGTGTTTGTCGTCCCTTAATGCAATGAACATTAGTTAAGACACGCATAAGATAAGATAATTGGATTCTAAAAGAATTCTGAACTTATTTCTGTACGTCTCATTTCAGATGAGTGTCTCTAACAGCAGGAAGGTTGTTCTGCACTCAGTCAATTTAAAGACAAGTGGACTCTTCCGCTGCGAAGTTTCTGCAGAAGCACCGTCTTTCGCGTCCGCTCAAAGCGAAGGGCGAATGGAAGTTGTCTGTAAGTGAGTTTGTCAGTCAGTTTATTAGCCTGCACGTCCTAGATAAGCAATAAATTTGTAATATCTGCGTACGACAGCATGAAGTACCCAGTTAAGATACCCCACTTTCGGCAGCAAATAAAATATAAGCTCACTAACAGAACCATCAATATGTCGTCTTTACCTTTACTACTCGATTCTGGTATATAATTACAAAAAAAGAAATCGTTGAGTATAACCGTACGCTAACAACTGAAACATTAACACTTAATGTACGATCTGATATGTTGGAATATGCTTCACCATATAAATAAATTTATCTTGAAAAATTAATAACCCATCGTAAACGACACAATAAAATCCATCAAATCCGAAGGCCTTTCAGAAAACACAAACAAAGCACGACATGCACGCCATTATAATTTTTTTTTCTATAGATAAATATGTAATCTAAAGAGCGACAGAGACGGAAGACTTAATAATAACTTCGCGTGCATTTTGAACTTATCAAGGAAATCATGCGGCTGATAAAACGGGAATTTCAGAAATTACGTCGCGAAAATGTGTGTTCCTTACATTAAATGTTCTTAATGTTTGTGTTCATATTGGGCATTTAATTCTAGATTTTTTTATGAAGAAAGAAACACTTAGTGTTGAAATTGTGAGGTAGTTTTTCTTTGGCTCTGACAATTTTAGCATGTATACAGGGTCTTCATAATTGACTGGACGTCACGTAATGAAATTGTGCCTGATAGTTAGGCAATATCGATACAAACGGTTGGCAACACTAAATTTTTCACGGTAACGTTGATCGAGAGTTTTATGGGCGTTGATCGAGAGTTTTATGGGTTGTACTTTGATTGACATATGATTTTGTGTTAATCACATTTAAAGCAATGCACTTTGGAAAGTACAGGGTGAATCTTGAAGAAATCTACAAAAAGATGTTAACGAAAGAAG
Source organism: Serrognathus titanus (assembly GCA_039766575.1). NCBI lineage: Eukaryota > Metazoa > Arthropoda > Insecta > Coleoptera > Lucanidae > Serrognathus > Serrognathus titanus. The sequence goes on from CM077911.1 coordinate 9,173,869, forward strand.
AGGCTTGTAGCGAATGCAGGCACTACAACCGACCACACACGGATACGTAATGAACCCTGCGATAGTACTTCGTCGATTCAGCTGGCCAACTATGCGTGCTTCGTCATCACATAAAAATTCCGCTAACTGCTTATTATATGTTATCAATTTAGCCAACTACTAGATAGTTGGTTACGTATGTCACCAGTCACGTGGGATATCTCAGAATAATTGATACAGCGTGTTTCCAAAATAAGTGCAGAAATTGAAGCCTGTAATACATCACCACAAATGGGAACGATAGAACTTACATGTCCTTAAGAGAAGTTTTACACATTGCGAGAAAGTCGCAGTTGAAAATCGAGCAAGATGAATCGTACGTTTATGTCTTTGAGGAAGATCAGGAAAAGGAATTTTCATTGCGACAAAAAACATAAGTGCAATCGATCAGTGACCTTTGCCGAAGTCGGAAGGCCAATAAAAGCATTTTTCCTTCACGTCGCAATAAGTCATACCGCAGCTGAGCGAAAGAATTTGCTTTATTTTTTTATGATTAAGACACACAATTTACTGCTCCGTATCCTTTGGGATCAAGTTTAGTTTGTGAAGAAAAGTGGTTGAACGAGTTAAAGCTAAAATGCCGCAATTCATGAACAGATATGCTGCTCATCTAAGACGAAGCTCAAGGAAAGGCTGAAGAAGCATGGCGGTTTTGTGCAAACAATTTTCCGAACCGAGAACCCATTGCAAGAACATTTACAGCTAATGTGCAGCATTTACGCGATTACGGAACGTTCGACCGCAAGGTGTAAACCGAGAACGTAACCGTGATGCAGTTATTCTGGAATTGGAACCAGAAATTTTGGACGTTGTTTCGGGAAATCAGGGAATAACTGTACGTCGCTTGGCAACCAGAATTGGTGTTTCAGACTAAGGTTGTCTGGAGGACGTTACATGAACAGGGTTTGCATCCCTACCATGTTCAACGTACCTTTTGCGAGTGGTTACTGGAACAACATGCAGAACATCCAAATGTTTTTCAAAATTTGATGACCACAAATGAGGCCACTTTTACTCGTGACGGCATTTTTATTGCGCACAATACACATGTATGGTCAGATGAAAATCCTCTTGCTGTACGTTAAGCTCATTCACAGCAGCGTTTCAACGTCAATGTGTGGGCAAGAATTTTGGGTGATCAACTAGTAGGGCCACCTCGTTTAATAGGTGCGGCCTATTTACATTTTTTGCGAAACACCGTTGTAGATTTTTTGGATCCAGTACCGTTGAATGTGATACGAAACACCTTGTTTATGCACGATGGCGCTCCACCACGCATTGTTCCTGTTAGAACCTGGCTTAATGCACATTTTCCAGGAAAATGGATTGGTTGAAACGGACCCATGTGGTGGCCTGCCCGATCTTCTAATCTAAATCCATGTGATTTCTTTTTGTGGGGTCACCTGAAGCAAATAGTGTATGCCGCCCCTATAGACACATTAAACGAGTTGACAGTGAGTATTCATAACGCCACCGATAGTATTCGCGCTAATCCTGACATGCTGATACGAATACAAGAATCGTTTCTTCGCCGAGCTCGCTTGTGTGTCGCTAATGATGGACGCCACTTCGAACAATTGTTATAAACATTTCTAAAATTTATGCACTTATTTTGAAAACAACCTGTATATTAAGCACATAGAATCTATTTTAACAACAAATAAATCATTTCGAAACGTTACATGTTCTGACTTCTTATTTATGATCAATAAAAATAAAATTTGATTCATCCTTGTAATATAAACTTACTGATTAAGTGGTCGATACGTTCTCGCCTTAATGAGGTTTTCAACTCTCGCATTCGTTTACTTTTGACGACGCCACAAATGGTTCCTTTGTTTACGCCGGGTTATTCGAAAATTGTAAAGGATGTCGTTACTTTATATTACATCCCGTAATAACGTACTAAAAAGTACACCGCGAATTTTCTTTTATTACAGCCCTACCAAAAGAAGATCCGATAATAACGGGAGTGGAAGTTCAGTATCAGATAGGGGACGAGATCGATCTGAACTGCACTTCGGGGAAAAGTTATCCGGCTTCGAAACTTCATTGGTACATTAACGAACAACAGGTATGTTTTACTGCACGTAACTTTTGACGTGTGTATACTTACGTGTGCGCCTGGGAGGTTTATTACATGTGTGTTTAATTTTTCGTTTTGCTCAATTTGCTCGAGCCCCGGAAAAATTAGGGCGGCGGAAATTTGCCGCGCTGAATAATTGGCTTGAGTTAAATATTAATTAACTAATTAAAAAATCTAATTTCCAATGTTTTAAACAAAATTTGAATAAAACGTATCCTGTTTGTTTCAGGTTTCAAGTCAGGAAGCTCTAATTGAATATCCTCCGGTAGAGCACCAACACGGTTTAGTATCCAGCACTCTAGGACTACGATTTATCCTAACGGCACGTCATTTCCTTGGAGGTTCGATGCGAGTAAAATGCGTGGCATTCATATCACCAGTCCTCTGGAGAGGTGATAGGGAAAGCGTCGTTCAAAGTCAATCAATAAGGGAGATGAGGGAAGCCCTACTACTCGGTAAGCTTTTTTTTTATTGAAATTAAAGAGCACTCACAATACCTGACAAGGCACTTCCCTCTGTGACTTGTAGGTAGTTGCATATCCCCACGAATAGATCTTTGCGTCATTGCTAAAATGTAATATGACGTATAGCGTGCAGGCAATTTCTGAGAAAACCGCGCATTAGCGTGCGTTTAATCACGACCTAAACGTAAAATTGATTAATTTTTTCTGAAAGCCGTTTCCCTAATCTAGGCATAACACGTTTTTCTTCTTGTACACGGGAATAATTCGAAAATGCAAGGCAATAAGGAAAAAAATCAACCTCGAGAAACATGAAGTGCTGTGTTTCATTTCATGATTGATATTCCCGAAATGACTTGCGTTTCTTCTAATAGTTACGTATTTTCTTAAATCACGTGAGTTTATTGTGTTGCTAAACACAATTTTTACACCACAAGTTTTAATGCATGTATTAAAAAGCAATTAATATGTAAATAGGTGTGATGTGATGTCTTTAAATACAATAACAAACAAAAAGTCGATTCTAAAAGAGAAAAGAAAAAACTCAATCTTAGAACGACCTCATTCCTCAGGTAATTAGGAACGGAGAATTATAAAACTTCTTCATCACGCACTTACCTTGAAAATAAACGAGCTCTACATCTTGCCCCATACTCGAACCCAATCAATAATCTCATTCAAGTCATAAGTGATATAACGAAGAGAATTTATTTCTGGACAAATTCTCACAAACAGAAAATATCTTGATACTTAACGAAAGTCTTAAGCCAGACGAAGCTTTAGACCCGTCGATCGCGAGCTATCGGTAGCTCGCAAAGGCTATTCTGGTAGCTCGCAACATATTTTATATTTTTAAAATACAAACGGTTAAAAATAATAGAAGCATCCGTAAATTTCGCAAATTCTCATAATAAACACAAGCAGAGGCAACACTGCAGTGAGCGATCTGCCGCCAACGTCACCATGCTAGAATCGGCTAGAACCGCAGCGCTCTAGTATTCGAGAACGATCTGGTTTGCTTTGAATGAGATAAATAAGCATTGAGCGGCGATATTGCACTCAGTTTAAAACCGAACATCACGTAATCTACGTCCAGCTGTTGCGTCCGTAGCGAAGTAGAGAGCAGTAAAAAATATTATGGCAAACAGCAGTAAGAAGGTGAAAACATACCATTTCCATTAGGAATGGGAAGAACAATGTTTCTTCACAGAAGTTAAAGGCAAAAATGTATGTTTGTTATGTAATACTTCTGTCTCCGTTGCCAAAAAAGGGAATATTGAGAAGCATCATAAAACTGTACATTCGAATTTTGAAAAATCATTTCCATTACATTTCGCCACAGAAAGGAAAAATTGAAACAATTAAAAAACCAATTAATTAAACAACAGTCAATATTTTTAAAAACAGTCGACAAAAATAAGGCTGCAACTGAAGCATCATACCGCGTGTCCCAGATAATTGCACAAAAGAAGAAACCTTATGACGACGATCATATGATAAAACAGGCATTTTTAGAAGCTGCAGATTCGTTATTTGCCAACTTTAGAAATAAAGACGAGATAGTTTCAGCTATAAAATCTATACAACTTTCTGCTTATACAGTAATGAGGCGAGTAGAAATTATGAGCAATGATATTTTTGTACAGTTAAGAACTGACTTAGATAACTGTGTTAATTTTTCACTGCAACTGAATGAATCAACAGATGTGATTGACACTTCCCAGATGGCCGTATTTGTAAGGATGGTTTTTAGTGATTTTACGATAAAAGATCGTTTGAAGTTTATTCCCCTGAAAGGACATACTACTGGTCAAGAGTTGTTTTCTCATTTCAAAAATATTATTTCACCTGAGAAAATTCCCATATCAAAAATGGTAGGCTTGACTACCGATGGCGCTCCAGCTATGGTGGGTTGTGATAAGGGTCTGGTGGCGTTATGTCGTAAAGATGAAAGTTTTCCACAATTTCTCAGTCACCGCTGCATTATCCATCAGCAAGCCTTATGTGGCAACTTTCTAAAACTAGACAACGTAACTAATATGATTTAAACGATGTTCTATTATCTATGCCAGCGATAACTCTGATCTCCCTTTTTGTGCGACAAATACATTTTTAAATCGAGGTGAAGATCCCCAAAAACAAACTCCGTATGCTAACCGGCTTTCGATCTGCATATAATAGAACGATAAAATAACATCCATGTCCAAAACTGATTTTATAATTCTTAGTTGGTAGGCCAAGGAGTTTATTTTTGATATAAGCTGATTGCAGTGTTCCTCCCATGATAAGTTCTGATCAACAATTACTCCTAAAAATTTAACAGTATCGAATCTAGCTAGCTTAGTATTATTAATGGCAATATCTAGATTCATGTCCTTCTTATTTATCTTTTGGTGGAAGTGCATACAGCCAGTTTTTGTGTTATTCAGGTATAATTCATTTTGAACAAACCATTCCTGCAATTTTACCAACGCACCAGCGCTTTCTTGACCGTTAACAAGCACGGAGATGTCGTCTGCGTACATAATGGAAAAATGGTCATTCAAGAAAGTTGGGAGATCGTTAACGTAAAGGAGAAACAACACAGGATCCAAGACTAAGCCCTGCGGTACGCCCAGCTCGACATCCACTTTATCCGAAACATATTTTTGACGTACATTATTTGAATTACATAACAGTTCGATATATTGGGCCCTACCTTGGAGAAAAGAAGCGAACCACTTTCCAACGACTCCGTGTATTCCGTAACCTTCCATAGTTTCTAAAAGCAGCTCAAGATCGACCTACTGAGGTCACAAAAGAGCCCAACAGGACATTCGCCCGCATCGACCAAAGCGGTTACCTGTTTTACAAATTCAGCAATTGCAGTATTTGTTGATCTAGAAGGCCTGAAACCATGTTGGTTATCCGCAAAAATTTCAAACTTGTCTAAGTAGCATAGCAGTCTTTTTAACATACAGTGTTCAAATATTTTCGAAAGACAGGGGGCCAGAGCAACTGGCCTATAATTGGAAACATTAGCCTATCAGATTTCTTATGGATGGGTACAATTTTGCACAATTTTCTGGAAATTTGCCTACAGCAAAGGACAAGTAAGATTAAATGAGCAAGTGGTTCTATAAAATACTTCGCGCATTTTTTAAATAATTTTATGGGAATATTATCGGGACCTGATGAGTTTTTATTTTTAAATTTAATTGAAATTAGTTCAAGAATTTCCCGCGCTGAAAAATTCTTTACGTACATTGATTCGGTCATCTTACTCTCAGTTATTTTTTTGGTGCTTGCGCTATTTAGGCCTGAGATTACTCTCAAAAGTTCGTTTTTAAAAAAAGTATTAAATTCATCAGCCACTTCCTTCGGATCATTTATTATATTATCGTTAATTTGTAGTTCAATATTCGTGCGATCAGTTTTTTTATTCGTCAGATCAGACACTATATTCCAGGCAGTTTTAAGTTTATTTGAAGAATTCAAAATCATATTGCCAAAATATTTTCTTTTCTCACTTCTACACAGGCTTTTATGGTTGCATCTAGCTGAGTTATAAGCTTCTTTTAAATTAGGATTAATTTTTGTAAGAATATTTTCAGTTCGGTACTGGATTTGCGCATCTCGTTGCTAACCCAAAATTCCTTATTTTGAAATACATATTTTGATTCAGGAAAACAAATATTATAATAATACAAAATTGATTCATAAAAATACTTAAATTTATCGTCAAAATCTGAAACCGTATGTTTCATTATTTAGCAACATAATAAATTGATTAATCTTAACTTCGCTATGAACTCTTCTAACGCCCAAATGAACTTAATTTACACTTTCAGGGGAGGGACAAAGAACTAGCGAAAATGATTTCTGATATAAAAGCATTTATCAAAAAGCTTGAGTTTTGGGAACAAAACCTAATCTACCGCGATACCAGGCATTTTCCTATTCTTTCAGAAAAGATATCTCAAAATCCATGGAACCCTATGACAGTAAATATCATATAGAAATAATTTCTAAGTTGAAGGAGAACTTCAAAAATCGTTTTAAAGATTTTAATGAAATGGCTTTAGTGGCACAAGTTGTTGTTTCACCTTTCATGGAAATTGATATCCAACAGTTTGCAATTTGTGCTATACAGAACTTTGGCGAAGACATCTCTGCAACAGGAATGGAAGTGATTGCGTTTCAAAATGATTTAGCCTTAAAACCATTAGTCTCAGGTACAACATTTATCTGGCCTATAGTAAGTAAAGAAAAATATTCAGTTCTTTGTCGTGTTGCGTTGAAAGTAAAAGTGTTATTTAGTTCAACCTATTTGTGTGAAACTGCTTTCTCCAATATGAAGTTTATTAAGAATAAATACTGCAATCGACTTACAGATGAACATTTGGATAATTGTAATCGAATGGCTATATCAAACTATACTGCAAACATTAAAAGACTTATCGATGAGTCTCTTTTATTAAATCGCAAGTAACATGCCATTGTGACTGTATAAAAATCTTGTTTATTTTTCAAACACCTACGATTGGTAGGTGTTTGCTATTTAGTTTTAATTTATTATTAGTATGTATTTGTTCGTAAAATAAATAATGTCGAATAAAACTGTGCTTACGTCGCTTAGGACTAGGTAGCTCACCGCTTATTCCAAAATTATCAAAGTAGCTCAACACATTGAAAAGATTGGGGACCACTGCTTTAGACATTAATTGTCTGCTCTTTGTATAATGGTCAAGACAGATATGTTGAAGCAAGGACTGCAATGGAGCACAGAGAAAAAACAATGGCATTTGTTAACGCAACTGAATTTATATCTACTAATTGTTACTAAAATGAAGACCTACAATAAATAGATAATGTTTACAAGTGATTGTAGAATAATGTTTGTAATAAATTTTTAAAGAAAATCGTGTAATACAAATAGTAAATATGTTACATCCGCATTAAACGACCAATCGGAAGACGTAAATAATCACGTGATTACACCCCACATCAATACTATTCAACAATTTGTGTAAGATGTTAACATATGCAACGGTAATTTTCTTCTAACGAGTTGATAATTTAATCATTTTCAAATTGCAGAAAATTTTTCATTACGTTTCTATTAGAGTTTTACACAAAGTGTAGAACTTTATACACCAAAATGTGAAAATAAAATCTTCTCAGTCTGTTATAGTAAATTTTTACATAAGATGTAGAATTTTATACAACAAAGTCTTTAAACTTCGTCTTCACACTTGCGAGACTTTATTATAGTACAAATGTCAAATTAGTTTGGAATCTTTTACTCCCAAAATGGAGCAATAATTTTAAACTTTTTTGAAGTAGAGGTAGAAATTTATCTGAATTAAACTTGAGAGCAAAAGTATTCGGCCACCCATTACTTTTCAATTAAAAGTGATTTTTAAAATTAAAATGATCTTGTACAATACTAACTAATCACTCAAATTAAAGAAAAAATACTGCTTAATTAATTTTATTAAAAAGAAATGGTCACCAACCATCAAGAGATCATAAGCTTTCTTTTATCAGAAGTGCCGTATGTGGAATGGTTTGCAGCTTCAAACAATCTATTGTTTCAAGAGTGCTATGAAACAGTTGAATGCATGACACTGCATAGTATCTGTCAAGTTTTCTTCCAACAGTATTAAAATTAGTGGAAATATGAATACATCGCCTGAAATTGCAGCTCAAGCTGTTGCTCTGCTTCAAGCTGCTAACAGTCAGCGATCTGTAGCTCGACAACTGAACATGACACGACCTAGTGTTCAAAATGTTTTAGAAGGTTTTCAGAACCTGGTCGGTACTGGTCAGAGCGAAAACACGCAGACCAAGAGCAACTTCAGTACGGAATGACCGCTTTATTAGAACGACCTCCTTGCGCAATCGCATGTTAAATGCTGTCCAGCTTAAACAAGAACTTCGAGACGTTAGAGGAGGAACAGTAAGTCGCTGGACTGTTAGAAGAAGACTTCTTGAAAACAGGCAAAGGTGCCGGAAACCTGCAACGGGTCCAAAATTGACAGTAGCGCATCGTGCAGAGCGCCTACGTGAGCTCGTGAGCACATAAACTGGATGTTGGAGCAATGGAACTCTGTGCTCTTTTCAGACGAGACCAAGATTTATCTATAGGGTAGCGATAGAAGAGCTAGAGTCTACCGTCGTCAAAGAGAACTATTTTCACAGTACTGCATAGTGCAGGAAGTCGTTTTTGGAGGAGGTTCATGCATGTTTTGGGGAGGCATTTCTCTTCATCCAAAAACCGAACTGGCCTATATCCCCATTGGTAACCTAGGCGGTTTAACTGCTCAACGCTATGTCTAGATGAGCACGTTGTCACCTTTACTGGCTTCATTGGCGATAATTTCTTGCTTATGCAAAATAATGCAAGGCCGCATATAGCTGGGATTGTTCGAAATTACCTGAACGAAGTTGATGTACGAGTCATGAGGTGGCCATCCAAAAGCCCGGACATAAATCCGATTGAGCACATGTGGGATGAACTCAAGAAAAGAATTCGATCACGAGTTCCAGCTCCAACAACGCTTCAGGAACTGACAAGGGCTGCTCAAGAAGAGTGGATCATCCCTCAGGATGTTGTTGAACGGCTGATCAGATCCATGACAAACCGTATGCAATCTGTTATACGAGCAAGAGGGCGTCATGTAATGTAATGAGTAAACAGCATTTGTTCAAACTTGTTTTTGTTTTTGTTATTAATAAACAAATTTAAATTTTTTTCGTCTTACTTATTTTGTTAACACGATAAACAAGAGCTAACCAGAGATTAATTTAGTATCATTTGTGAGAGCAATAGTCGGGCTTCGCAACAATACCAATGCGTTATTTCACAAATGTAAGGAAGCATGGTATTTATTCTTTTACCATTAAGATTGTTAGGTGGCCGAATACTTTTGCTCTCAAGTGTATTTTTAAAATGTTCATCAATTGTATTAATGATTTCTCTCTCTACGTCCATTTTACACAATATTTGTGTAAAGTCTCACTTGTCATTTTTCTCAGTGCGTATAGTAGTAGTTGTTGTTCCTTTTTATACACACATTTATCAATAATATATCATATTTTAACAAGATTGTTTTATTTTTTTGTTACAGTGAAAAGCTCAGCAAGCAGAAGACAAGGCGTTTACTCAATGGCACTGCTTCTTTTAATAGGAACGGCGGCGTTCTTGACGTGATTGCACATGTGATTTCCTGATGAAAACTTCTCTCCGGATACAAGTGGTAGTAAAAGTTAATCGATATGTGCCGTGTTAACATAGACAAACAGAAGACCGTGTAAAGAGTGTCATAATAAAGTGCTTTGAAGTGCGGATAATACAAGCGACGATCTAATAAACTCGGAGTGTATTCAAACATTAGCTTAGTGAGATTAAACGTGAGAGTGTTGTAACGTTTATGAAGGTTTCAGCATAGCTGACTTATTTTGGTGCAAAACTGATTTGATTTACCTCCAGTGTTGCTGTTGTGACTACGTTTAGCGTTATGTTTTCTTGGTCGTTTACTAAATTACGAGATTATATAATGTGAATTACGACTAAAAATTTGAGAAAAAAATCGTTTAACTTCGAAAATTGTTATACGTATATTTTTATAGTGTGTTGATCACGAATTGAAAGTGAATAAAATACAATTTATTGTACGCGGTGTTTTCTAAAAGAAATGTCAATAATTACTGGTTTAAAAATAACTTTTCTTAGATAGAACTTTATATTAAAACTACTTTGCAATTATACAGGGTGATTCACGATAAAAACAGTGCGTTCCATAACAATCGATAAGGAATAAAGAGAAATAAAAAACGCGAAGAATTACAAAAGCAGAATAGATTATAATAACACGAACGTGTTATTGTCACTGCTTTTAGAAAATTCCTGTATAATTATTCCAATATATTTTATTGTAATTATTTTGTGATGCCGCTAAAAAATTAAAATGATCTGTTAAATTGTTAAAAGCAATGTATCTGCTGTTATTCTAAAAAGAAAGTACCTAAGTACACTCTGTTATTCTTATTTTTCAAAATTGTTAAAAGCCAGGCCTAAATAAATAATATTGTTATCTATAAATTAGTTGCCACTATAATTTTATAGAAACCCAGCAATAATGATACCCTAAGCTAAGTATTTAACCTTCCAATAGATAAAGTAATTATATAATTATGATGATTGGCAGTTTTATTTCTCACAGTGTAAAAAATATCAAATTTACTAACAAAGTGTTCAATGTTCACAAGACTACATAAAAAATTATAGTTTGCCGTTACTGTAAACGCCTTGTTACGCACAACATTCAATTCAATACATATCCAAAATGACACGTTGTATTTTCCAGAGTCATTTTAAATTACTTGAAAGCATTTGTTTGTGTACGCATATGTACATATTATATTTATAGTAATGGATCACATAGAGAATTCATATCATTTTCACACTAAGGTTAGTATACTTAATCTATAACTGACGGTCTATAAATAGATGCCTTGTGAAATTTTTGTAAGCTTATATGCGTATGTGAATGTGTAGGGTATGAAACGGAAAAGCTACAATCATTTTGTAAATTATCTTCTTCTTAAACCATGAAACTGTTACTGTGCTATGACTGAAAGGAATGTGTATGAAATAGTAGAAGCTTAAAATTTAAGATTAAATAAAGTGTGATTCGATATAAATAACGCATTTTTAATTTTCCTTCGTGTTTTCCTCTTTTGTTTTGCTTAGTTTTAGTACCTCATAAATACAGGGCTGATTCCTGAATAGAGTATCAAAAACGTGCTGACGAAAGAAGAGACTTCCCAGAACATGGAAAAAATTCGGTTCCACAATTTAAAATTAATTTAAAATTTAGCCGAGAACTAAAATTTACATTTTTGAAAGCGTGCAATAAACGCTTATCGGGTTACGTAGAGAATCAGAGTCGGGTGGTCATAAAACCGTGAACTAATAACACACGTTCCACAGCTGATGATGAATGCATCTTACAAGAATATTAACTGCAATGAGATTAATTAAAATCAATTACGTTTTCAAAGGTGTACAAAAATGAAATACTTACATCGAAGCAAACCATAATTTACGTAGGTAATTCCGTCGCTTTAAAAAATAACACACCGAACGCAGTTATTGAATTTTGTTAGATTTTATACATACGAGGTTCAAGTTGAATTTATTGAGAATAAAAACACAGTTAATATTTTCTAGGGTTTTATTTTAAATATGCTCGAAGTAATTCCCTTCAGCAATGACCACTTGACCATTCTTTCTTTCCACTCTTCAAAAGCTTCCAACCAATCATCTTTCAGAATACCTTCAAAACAAGCGTGAACTGCGGCATCAATTTTTTCTTCTGTGTTGTTTAACATGTAGCAAACATTGCAGCAAATATAAACATGGCAAAGTTAAGACACCGAGCCGAATAAATGCAAATTTGCAGTCTTCTCTGTATCGTAGACCAGCAATTATTCTAACTGCCTTCCTCTGCAGTCCGAAAATACGTAGAGCAAAACTAGCATGGCCCCAAGTTATGAATGCATAAGAGAGTCTGGACTAAATCAAGGCATGGTGAACTATCAACAGCCCCGATTCAGAAGTGACTTGCGCAAGATTGCGAAGAAGGTATATATTTAATGCTATTTTATTTGCCAAGTAGTTAGTGTGCTCTTGCCAAGAGAGTTTCGGATCCAGATACACCCCCAAAAATTTTACTTTGTTCGGATTCTGTAAATCCTCGATATTTCTTAAGGAGGTAGACATCAAATCTGTTTTAGTTTCGTTTAGCTTAAGTTTGTTTGCTATAAACCATGTATCTAAATTCAGTCGGACAGTATGAATCTTATCAATAAGTTCTTGCAAATCATAAGTCGCACTTACATGGCTGTTGTGTCGTTTGCATAGAGAATCAGATCTGTACCAGGAACTCCATTCGGTAGATCATTTACATAGAGTAAAAACAACACTGGACCCAGTATGGATCCTTGTGGTAGTCCGTACCGCATATGTATCAAGCAAGACTGCACACCATTCAGCGTCACCACCTGTTTCTAGTTGTACAAGTAGGAACTTATAAGTTAAAAGGTTTTTTCTCTAAAACCATAAGAGTCTAATTTTTTTAACAGAACATCGAAAGACACAGTCAAAAGCGCGAGTTAAGTCACAGTAAAGAGTCGCTGCATGTTGCCCCTTATTGAAAGCAGCATTAACCAGTGTCACTAGTTATTGATTGCATCAGTTGTTGATAATGATTTTCTGAAGCCAAATTGAGATGCAGTAAAAACTTCTTGATCTTCCAGATGAGCGCTTATCCTTTTCAAAAATTTTTGACCATATGGGAGTAATGCAAATCGGACGAGAATTGGCAAGCTCTTCAATATCATCACTTTTATGTACAGGTACAAAACACGAGATTTTCAGGGCATCCGGATAAACTCCTTCTTGTATGCATTGATTGTAGAGCTTCGTTAAAGGAGATACTACATAATGAGGAATTGTTTTCACTATTTTTGAGTTCAAGGCATATATATCTTTTGAGTTCTTATTTTTTAATTTAAAAATTATATCTCGTTTCATTAATGGTTATTTCTTCGAATTTAAAATTTGTTTGAACATAATTTGAAGCAGATAAGTAACTAATGCTTTTCTCTTTGATGTTTGGAAGACCATTTATTACATTTCCGGCAGCACCGGCAAAATATTCATTGAATTCATCAGGAGTTATACTAGGATTATGTTTTGTATTTCTTTCCAATTTATGATCCGCGACTATCCTCCATACTCATCGTGTGGCTTTTTCTTTGCTTCCATTAACTTCTTGCGATAAGTATTCCGGTAATATTTCGGTATATCTACAACATTTTGTCCTTGTTTTGACACTTCGTATAGGAATGTTATAATATCCCTTAATTGTCGTAGCTCGTCATTATACCAATGTAAATATAGTCGTTCCCTGTTTTTGACATTTTTTGTTTTTTCTGGAAATGCGTTCTGGATGGCTATCTCAATGAGTTCGATAAACATATCCATTTTTGTGTTTATTTCGATTGCAATGTCGCTGACAAAAGTCCAAACGATTTTCTGAATCAAATGATGTAGAATAAACAAGCCGTATGTAGTAATTGGTCGAAATTTTATTTTTTCCGGGCGAGATAATTTTTTATTAGGCGTTTCTGGAAAAGTTAAAGCACATAAAAAATGTTCTAAACCTATTTCCTTCTGGATTGGTGAGGGGGGTGAATAAGAATTCACGTGCACTTAGACCACAATTGGGCCCTTGTGCTACACCCATGTTCAGTAGTGTTTGACTGTCAGCGTTCTTTGAGCCATCCCACTCTTTCGAAGAAGCCAAGAACGTCCGACAGAGGGACACTGCGAATTCCAGCCATGTCAGGCCAAAACTCCCCGAACATGTAACATCTGATCGAGGCGAGTACGGGGCAATCACAGAGGATATGCTCAGCTGTTTCTTCCTCTAAGTTACAACCTCTAAAAATTGGGCCGTTTACTAAACCAATACGGAGCATATATTTGTTTAGTTTGCAGTGTCCTGAAAGTATTCCTACGAGTAGACGTAGTCTTCTTCTAGGTAGTTGTAGCCTTCTTAGCTTTAGCCTTTTTCGCTTGGCGACACTTGTCTAGATTTACCCATCTGTCGGTCCTGGGATCTTTGTTCCAGTAAGGCATTAAATACACTTGATGAAGGTGCTATGGCAGGTTCGGGGCCCCAAAAGGGCTGCCTCGAGCCCTGTCTAGCCAGTTCGTCTGCCTGTTCGTTGCCAAATGTTCCAGCATGTCCTTTAACCCAAATGAGTTGCAGAGTGTTGTATTTGGCCACTTGTTCTAGTGTGCCGTGACATTGGAGTGTTATTCCTGAGGAAATTTTGTTGCTGTTTAGGGCCAAGAATGCCGCCCTACTATCGCTAGCTATCCTATTCTGGATACCCTGGAATTGCTCTTGCACCTTCTATAATGGCAACTAGCTCTGCTTGGAAAACAGTTGTCAGTTAGCCAAGTGCAATGCTCATGTGAAGGTCCAGGTCGTCGGAGAAAATTCCTGCGCCTGTTCCTTCCAAAGTCTTAGATCCATCCGTGAAGATTGATATATCGGGTTTGGGTGCTTCTTCAGCGTTCAAGAGAACGTTGAAGTGCTTCTTAAACATATATGTAGGTGCGAGGGAGTCGACCACTGCCCCAAAAAGAGAATAAACCTATTTCCTTGTTCTCTGGTGTCATTCTTTTACCATTTTTCTTCTTTTTTTCTTGTCATACACTTTCTCGAAAGTTATTTATCAATTTTATAAAATGGTTGAGAAAAATGTTTCAGAATAATGCTCGATCACGTCGATTTCTATTTTTAAATCATCATTTATAGATGTAATTTTCAAACCCCCGAACCCTCAGGCCCTAAGCACTAGCAACTCCAACTTTAAAAATTCAAAAGGCAAAATACTTCTTGTAATAAAAAAAATAAAACGTCTTCAAAATCGATTCATAAATAACTGAGATCATATTCAACAAAAAATGTATTCAAATGAAAGAACACATCAAACTTTAAAAAAAAATTGAGAAATGAAACAATATTAAAATTAAATATTGAAATCGCTGTCCGTTAACGGCGAGGCAATGTCCGAGTCTAGAGTCGAACGCTTATTGAATATTGACTACCATTTCGGGGGTAAATGAGCGAATTTCTTGTCGAATTACCTGCTTAAACTCCTCAAAGTTTGGAGGTCTATTAAAATAAATTTTAGCTTTTAAATATCCCCAGAGGAAATAATCCAAAGGGGTTAAATCCAGATATCGGTCATTCAATAGGTCCTTGTCTACCAATCCATTGTTTAGGAAATATTTGGTTGAGGTGTCCTATACTGGACGGGCATAGTAAAGAGGTGCACCATTTTGCTGTAACCAAATTCTGGGATCGGATAAATCAGGAACTTCTGCATTAGGGAAAACTCCAGATACTGTTCACCACCCAGTGTTCCAACAATAATGCGATTACCCACTATCCCAGCCCGTCAACCTTTTAGGGTTATTGTACATTCCCCTCCTTCATCCAATGCGGATTTTCAACCGCATATAAACGGCAATTTTGCTTATTGACAATACCGTTTGAGCAAAATGTTACCTCATAGCCTTCAGAAAAGAGAATATTTCTAATAAATGCAGGTTTGCATTACAGAGATTTGCAGTGTCTCGCAAAATCACGCTCGTCGATCAAAGTCATCATCGGACAGCCCTTGCGCCAAGTACACTTTATAGAGATAAATTTTTTCCTTGTGAAAAAGTCTGCATTTTTGACGTTTAAGATGTAAAGCGATTCCCATCAGGGTTGAATGTGGATTTTCCTACACCTTTAATAGAGCATCTAATTGTCTGTCTTCATCTAAAGCCGATGGACGTCCGGCTCTAGGTTTATCTCATATATGTTCAAAGATCACGAAATTTATTTTCAATTCAACTTACCGTTGATTACGAAGTTAGACGACGATTTGAGTGCATTTCATTGAACAAAATACGAACGTCCTCCTGCGTCCGAATCCAAACCATCATTAAAATTTCGATTCTTTCGGCTTCAGTAAGTCTCATTTTTGGTCTCTAATCATTAAATAAGTAACAGCTTCAGTAAGTCTCATTTTTGGTCTCTAATCGCTAAATAGTAAGTAACTAAGTAATGTCAATAAATTCTATTTCACATTTAATTACAAACAACTTGCAATTGTTTTTGCCACTTATTGCTAGAGCCATACCAACGCCTGCTCGAGTATTGGAACTTTCATTTCAATACATTTTTATAGAATATTTCAGTTATTTATCAGTCGATTTTGAAAAAGTTTTATTTATTGTATCCAGCATAAAGAATGCTATTAAATGAGGTATCACAAGCAGCGCTTTGCTATTTGAATTCTTAGGCTGCGTTGTATAAAAGGTTTAAACCAGGATTAAATTTAAGCCGAAGTTAGAACGTGACATACAAAATGCTGTACGTCATAATGTTTGTCACATTCTAACTTAATTCAATCATGGCTTAAATTTTTTATACAACGCAGCCTTAAAGTCGGGGTTGCTAGCGCTTAGGGTTGAGGGTTGGGGGATTGAAAATTGCATCTTTAAATGACGACTTAAAAATAAAAATCGTCGTGTCCGAGCATTTTTCTGAAATACTTTTCTCAACCATTCTATAGAATTTATCCGTTCCTTTCGAGAAACAGCGTATAATTCTAACACTTCATCCACGTGACAATTAATTTTAATTGGGTTAAGTTAAGTGTGGTTGCAAATATAAATTTCGATGTTAAAAATATTTCTGATGCCTTGAGATACTCTATTAAGTGTATACTATTTGTTTCGATTACTGATGGTGCTTGTGTCCACCCTAATTGGTTTTAATCGACGGATGCCTTGTCTTTTCATTCTCGTTATGCTAATGATCATTTCGTTGTCGTCCTTGCCAACGAGTTAAATTACACAATACGTAAACACATGACAGCATCACAATGTACAGAGCAATTGAGCAAGAGTAAATTCTCCAAAATTAAGCAAGAAAATGACATAGATCAATGTAATCCCAGATTGGCAAAAATCGAGAATCCTTGTAATCGTCAGATAAATTTACTGATTTATTATTAAAAATATTACAAAATTTATTACTCTTCTTATACACATTACACCTTCAATTAAAAGATTGTAACAGTTACCAATTTGTTTACTTTAATTTGTTAGCAAGATTTTTTTAATATCCTATTAATTAAAATAATGCAGTATTCTTCATTACTTTAAAATTCCTTTTCAAATTAACGTACAACTTTAATTACCGCGCTCGTAATTAATGATGTTTCATATTTTTCATTGTGCCTTAGAAAAAGCAAACGCGAATTTCACCGGAGAACGCCCACCCACCAGTTTGTTATTACTATAAACATTCATAACGTTACACTGTGAAAACAGCACAGAGATACAAATTAAATATTCAGGGCCCGGAGTATTTTATTAATAAATAACTGAAAATTGGGTATAATAACTCACAGCAGGTGAAATTAAGGTATTAAATAACGGACCAAGTTTTAATTAGTTTCCTGGGTGTAATAAAGCAAGGGCCACTTTCCGATCGCACCGCTAATGAATATTTCAATTATTGCATTTAGAGATAATTCATATGGAAACCGACATTGCTAATTAGGGCTCTTGTTTCTCACCACTTCATAGGCCATTGGAGATACACCTCGAAATTTATTTGATAGAGAAGTTCGATTTTTTTTAAACTGTTGGAAATTCTGCTCTAACATATAAATTTCGTGTAATCTGTGAATAGTGTCGCTGTTAAAATACTTAAGGACGAATAAGGTAATTCACCCTGCAGTGTCCGCAAGATAAGTCGAATCGAGAGAAGATATTTATTTCCCTGGGAAAACTGCAAGAAGAAAACGTTCGCCAAAACTTAAGCTTGCGGATTTAAATTTCCCTAAGGGTCACTTACATGCGTTTTCGAACATTTGAAACGTGTTTAGCCATTTCTCCACGTCCCATGTATCTTTTAAAAAGCGTTTCACTTCGACAGAAATTTTGCTTAATTTTTCTTTTTCCTTTTCGTCGAAACTTAAACATAATTTATAAGTTTAAAACTTTTTTTTTTGTAATTTAGCAAAATTGGAAACGCAGTAGAAAATTACCCGAGCAATTTCCTTTCCGCTTTTTAATATTGCAGACCTCATAAACCTTTGTTTAAAAATATCGGAATTCGATGAAGTACACAGTTTGGGGCGTTTAAATTCAGCATTCGTAGAGAGGCGAAAGATGAGAAAACTTATTTTCAGTAAATGAAAAGAGGCGAAACCTGGCACCGCGACATAAATATTAGATATCCGTTTTTAAGTCTTATCAATTTCGTACCTCTTTACTTTCAGGAGGAGCGATATTGCAGCTTAAATTTTTGCTTTTCCCTTTTTGTCGGGCGTATTGATTTCATTCTGCCTTAATTTTTGCGGCATTCAGACCTTTATCGCTTAGGTCTCTAAAAGCGTCTCGTTTACTCGTTTGACTTGCAGATTCGCATTGGAATCCTCATTATATTTCCACTTGAATTCGAAAAAAGAATTCAAACGCTAAAAATGAATACCTATATTAAACAAATTATTAGTTTCTTTTGCAAAATCTTGGTAATTAAAATTTTAATATTGCAAAACTCTCAAACATAAAAAAATTTCATTAACTCGAGATTAATTTCGATAACAATTAAATTGAGGTGAAAATGAAAGAAAATGTACAATAGTGGAAACTACTTCGACAATATGATGATACCGAGTCTACGTTGGCACAGTTTCAGGCATCACGGATTATGCTAATACCCAATAACTCTGCAATAACACCGATATAAGAGTCAATGATGTACATTTTCCGCAGACTGGGCGTTGTTAATTGATGACACCGAAAGTCAATATGATGAATGTATCACCACTAAATGGAAACTCTCTGTTACGGTGCGAGAGCTGGGCTGAATCGGTAGCAAATACGAATTTTCGCCGATTCAGTTATTTCAGCGCACTAGGTCAATACTACATAGGCAGTCCACGATTTTCATGCTGAGAAGAATAAAATAAATTTTGCCCGGAGGTAGCTGAATGGAAACTTGAGATAATATATAGTAGATATACAAAAGTATTCTAAGATAAATTTTAAAAAAGGAAATGGTATTATTTGGATACCGAAAAAGAATTTTGCTATTCTCTTTAGAAGATTGTATTGTTAGGGAGCTAATTCGATTTGTTTATTTATCGTCGTAAAACTTGATTGTGAACTAATGACACGTAGTTGCACAGCTGATGATGAATGCATCATGCGTCGTACGTTAACTACAATAAAATTAATTAAAATCGATTCTGTTTTCGAAAATGAATTACTTACATCAAAGCGAACAATAATTTACCACAGGTAACACCGTCGCTTTAAAAAATAACACACAGAATGCACGTATTGAATTTTGTTAGACTTCACACAAATTTTTGTTAATAATTCGTTTTTTATAATAATAGAACTTGCTTCCCATTAACGGCGCACATAAAACGAAATTATAATAATTAATAAACCAAATAAATTACTACCATAGCTACCAAAGTCTGATATCATTCAAACAAAACTGTAAAACACTTTTATGATTATATTTATTTCGTTCATCTACTAGTCTTTCTTAAGCAGAGTCGTGTCATCTTTTAGGGGAAAATTTTTCATTAATTATTTCTCGAGAACTAAAGTACATACATCGCTCCTTTTCATAGATTTTTTTTGTGGAACAATTGTCATTCATCCTGTATAATAGGGTTCTCATTTTAAGGAAAGGGGAATAAATCATTTTGAGATATTCAACTGTAACCTCTGTTTAATTGTGCAAGCTGAATAAATATTGAATGAATACCGTAGATCAATAAATCATCGGAGGTAATTTTCAATCGCTTTAAAGTTGCCTTCATGGTTTTCTTTCCGGTCAGGTAATTGCTCAATCATTTAATTTATTTAATTTAATCGATTTTTCATTTCAGTATTTTTCCTTTGTACTATTAAACGAACAGATTTTTCTCATCCTTAATACACAGGTATTGTGAAAGGTTTTTAAGTTGAAATTATTTAAATAATATTTGCGTTTGCTGCTTGATCTACGCATGTGAATTATAAAGAGTGATCCCAGAATAGATAGACAAGAAAATACCGACAAAAGAAGAGACTTCGAGGAAAATGTCAAAAGAATTAAAATTTGACAGGAATGCACATTACTCCCATGCATAGGATGAGAATCAAAAGTTGCTGCTAGGTAAAGCTTCACTTCACCCCAAATTATTTGTCTACCAACCAGGGAAATCCACGCGATGACTCTTCGCAATCCTGTGGATGCAGTGGAAAAATCTATCACATTAAAAGAAGTTGCTGTTGGCATTTTTATAAGCATAGAGTGTTCAAATCTATAGAAAAAGCTCCCATAAAACAAGGCATTAATCCACCGACAATACGGTGATTCAAATCAGTGCTGGAAAGTAGGACGGTAATGGTTTCATTAGGAGGGATTATAACAACAATAACCACAGCAATGGGCTGCCCACAAGGTGGGGTTCTATCATCTCTGCTATGGACTATTATCGTCGACGACCTACTGAGAGAAATGACTGACAAAGGTCACCATGTTCTTGGTTTTGCGGATGACATAGTCATACTTATCAGAGGAAAACATGAAGGCGTAATCTCCAACCTAATCCAGAATACTCTGAACATTATGGACAGATGGTGTCATGAGGAGGAACTCAGTGTCAATCCTAAAAAAAAACATCATAGTACCATTTACGAAACGTAGGAAGCTGAATTTAATCATTCCCCGTCTAAATGGACTTACTATATAGGCGAAATATCTAGGAGTAACCCTGGATACGAGGCTCAATTGGAAAGCACATGTCGATATGACAGTTTCAAAGGCAGCGGCATCTTTTTAGGCAAGTCATAAGATCTTTAGTAAAACATGGGGTCTGAAAATGCGAATGATTCAATGGTCATATACGGCAGTAGTAAGACCCATAGTTGCCTGTGTCTCTTTAGTGTGGTAGACAAAGACCAATGAGGTAACCTCACAAAATAAACTGCAGAAATTACAGCGATTGGCGTATCTGGGAATAATAGAGGCCAACATCAGCTCTGGAAATCCTACTGGACATCCCACTACTTCACTTACAGCTGCAGAGAGTATGCCAGCTTCCTTGAGACTAACCCGGACCAGGAGATACAAACCAGGTGATCGCACAGATCATACTGGATATTAGACAGCCAGACATATTAAAAAGACCTTTAGACATAGTGCCGAAAGTGCCTGACGTTGACATACCTTATGAAGTGGACATTAGTAATCGCCACGTGGTTAAAAGCCAATTAGCACAGTTATGACTCCATCTGGTACATGGATGGATCAAAGACTGCAAAGGGGATTGACATAGGTATTTATGACCCAAAGTACTAGGCATCAATAGCCTTATTATACTTCCCCAACAATTATATAAGCTGAAACACTCGCAATAGATCTATGTGCCCAGGAGTGCCTGAGAAGAATGCAGAAAGATATATACTTTACCTGATAGTCAGGCAACAATAATGACACTCAAAGCATACTACACTGAGTCCTTTTCCATATGGGAATGCAACCCAATCCCTTAAGGAACTAGCTAAGGGCAACAAAATTTCCCTAAAATGGATACCCGACCATCAGGATATAAAGGGGCACGAAAAAGCCAACAAACTTGTTCGTACTGGTTCTGAAACTTCTCCCACAGATACTGAACCTTACTGTGAGCTGAGTAAGACAGTATAGAAAAGATATGCTATTGGAAAAGTATTTCAGGTCAAAGACAGGCGAGGATATTTTTTAATTATTCCCCTAAAACTGCTTAAATGCTTCTGCTTTTAACAAAGAATGAATTAAAGACTACTACAAGTCCTTTTACTGACCACTGCCCTATGAGGTACCTCCTTAAAAAAATGGTTGAAAGTGAAATATGCAAATTGAGTGAATCAGAAATCGAAACAGCTGAGCATATACTTTCCAAATGCGTGGCAATAGCTAGACTTCGGCTTAATCACTTAAACAGTGTGAGTTAGACACCTGATGAAGTGACAACCAAGCCTCTGAAGACTATTTTGCACTTCGCTGAAAAGGTAGGGTTTCTAGTTTCACATAGGGTTTAAACAATAGATCAATTTGGTTGCAGTTCTGTAAGGCTACTTAAGAGTCCTTCAACCCCTCAGTACAATACAAAAAATTAACATTTTTAAAAGCGTGCAATAAATAATCGTTCTGTCGTAAAACTTGACCGTGTATTAATAACACACAGTTGCACAGCTGATGATAAATGCGACGTACAAGTGTATTAAATGCTATGAGATTAATTAAAATCAATTACATTTTCAAAGGTGTAGTACTTACATTGAAGCGAACCATACTTTACGACAGGTAATTCCGTCGCTTTAAAAAATAACACACTGAACGAACTCATTGAATTTTAAACCAAATTTTTTTAAGGTTCAGAGTTCTAATGAGGCCCAATAAGGCCGAAATACATGTATAAACTCTTTCCTAACATTTTCTATACTGCCAGTTACACAATTTAAGTTAATTTTCATCATTGGATTTTGTTAGATTTTATAGAAATGTATGTTAAAAAATCGTCTTTTATAATAAGAAAATTTATTATTCATTGAACGTCGCACACAAAACGAAATTACAATAATTAATACACACAACCTTATTACGATGATATTTACTGGTTTGATTTCTGGTAGTCATCACTTTTTCTTTGTTATCAGTAAAGTCTATTGTTATTCAAACTTTATTTTCAATACAATTTGAATTCTTAACGCGGAAATTTGAATTGTTTTCGTGTTGTAGTGATTTATTTGTTTACCTGTCAAAGCAGATGTTCAAAGTGGGGCCGTTGTTATCCTTATTTTATATAATTTATAGGAAATAATTTACCTCAAGTCAATTCCATTGAAACATCAAGTTCACGTCCGACGTATTTTTTGAAGATTTCGATAAAAACATATTTAAAATAATATTTCAACAAAAAGGCAAATTTAAACATAAAAATTGTAACTTAACAAAGCAAACAGGTTTTCTTTTTTGGATTTTCGCTCTTGAGAAAAATACGCATTTAATATTTCAGGGCCTTTTTACAATTCATTAAAAAAACTTTTATATTGAATATGTCGTCAAGTTTACTACGACACATACCCTACCCATACACATGATGTAAGTATCTACGGAAAATAACTTTTGTTATTTTACGACCTAGGCAAGGTTAGTAATGTTATAAATATTTTATACACCGCCGCGGCGTAAATTTCAGCAATTTGTAAACTTTATGGCACGTAGCACGCGAACAGACGTAATAAATTCATCATCCGCGAAATTTTAATATGTGACTTAAAATGTGCGAACGGATTCTCTCGTTTTGTTTCAAATTATTTACAACATGTAGCTAACCACAGCGCACAGGGCAAAGTGAGTTATTTGATCAAAAGGGGGCGTTTTGTTTATTTTCATTTTAGATTCCACGTGAAATTTCTACAACTTTGTTAATAATATTGTAAATGTAATTAAAAATTTCACGATCATTGTTTTTTATCGTAATTTGTTAGAATTAAAATACGATAACAGTACAAAGCTAAGTTAGATAAAAAGTCTTTAAGACCATACAAAGTGCTTGTCTAAAGTCAATTCCCCCCCCCCCTGTTAATTTTGGAACCAAATAAGATAGAAAGTTCAGACAAAAAGCAAATCAATACTAATACTAATTTTTGATATATAACTACTTTAGAATATCCGCTTGGTGGCTTCAAAATTTGAAATAGCACTTTGGGTTAAGTGTCATATCATTTCCAAGGAATTTTAATTCTACATCCAATGACGGTGTCAGTTTTTAAGTCTTTTTTTATTCTTGAGTTAATGATGAAAAAAACATGTGCTAGTTTAAAGTTGCTTCACCTCCGTGTTAACTTTGAAACAAATTAAAATAGGAAGTTTGAACACATTGGAAGAAAAATCTTCTATGGTTGAACCCTACTTTCGAAACGCCCAAAAAACCTATGACGAATGGACCTACTCTATTCCTGATTGTATGGCAGAATTTCATCAAAAATTTTCAGAAACTGTATTTCTGTACCACAAACTTGTTAATCAACTTCAGTACTCTACAGAACTAACCAGAGAAGCTGGTAGTGTGGCTAGAAAACAGGTATCAGGTAGGCTTAAAATAAGAACTGATACGGTAGCTGGAAATGTGAGACAAATTATGATGACTGATGCTCCTCGCACTTCCATCCGTCACCTGTCACAACAAGTTGATCTTTCTGTCGGGACCTGCAGAACTATTCAAAGAAAGGACTTGCAAACGTTCCCTTATCGTTTGACTGCCGTGCATGAATTGCTTCCAGTAGATTTTCAACCAATGCGAAGATACTGTCATTGGATTTTAAACAATATTGACAATGTCGATTTGTTAGACAAAACTTTCTTCTCCGATGAGCCCGGTTCCATTTAACAGGATACATTAATTCTCAAAATATGGGGACCTGGAGTACAGGAAACCCTCATATTTTCATTGGAGCCCCACTCCATCCACAAAAAATTGGTGTTTGGATAGGTTTAAGTCGGAGAAGATTGGTAAGTCCAATATTTTTTAATGGCACACTAACGGCACTTAGATATCGGGAAGAGATTTTGATTACATTTATTAATCAACTGCATGATGACGAATTGCAAGTTGGATATTTCCAGCAGGATGGTTCAACGGCCCATGCTGCTGGAGATACTTTAAATTTCCTTCAAGAGTTTTTTGGAGATCGGATAATTAGCAAAAATAAGGCCTCCGTGATCTTGCGATCTATCTCCTTTGGATTTCTTTGTTTGGCCCTACTTGAAAAATTCCATTTTTAAAACGCCCGTTAATGATTTACAGGAACATACCCAAAGAATCATCGGAAAATGTGATGAAATAAACGATCTCCCCACATTTTGCAAAATGTTATTAATGGATGTCACAACGTCTGTTGTAAATTCACGTTCAACGTTATTTTCAATAATTTTGTTGCAAATCAGTTTTGATTGCAGTGGATCCCTCGAGCATCCTCTGTAAAGCTGTTTCGGCGGCCCTATTTGGTGCCTCGTCAGCAGAAACGTAGCTCAAGACTTCCACATTGGACAGGTCTACGATCATAGACAACTCTACGATTTAAACTAATCGTTATTTTCAATGTTCTGTTGACGTTGTGTCAAGATTAGATGTCAATTTGGCGTTTACTAATCAAGTAAGGAATGTATATGAACATGCGAGAAAATTAGAGAAACGTACTAGCTGGAAAATCTTTTTGTATACATGTTATAACTGGATACCTATTAACTAAGAAGTACTACATAATCATAACAATAATAAAAATGGTAACACCTGGATTCTCTCCAAGTGATCCAGATGCTCTTTCCCAGGGCAGCCTACCTTCACGGAGCTGCCCTAGCACTCCTCTCTCCGAGAGAAAGAGGAGACAAGCTTCTTCTCCTTCTAAGGAATCTGAAGTAACCCGAAGTCAAGTTAGAGAATGCCAGCGCAAGTAAAAGCCAAGTTGACAAAAAGGCAGTCTTAAAAGGACTACAGCTCCTACAGTTATCAAAAGAATACTCTTTGTGTGATCTAGAATTAATAAAGGCAAATCTCTCTCCTTTTTAATATAACTTGAAGGCTTCCGCGACCGTTGTCCATAATTGCATTGGATTCCGTTGAAACCGCTTCATGACTGCTTCTACTGCCGACGTTTCGTTCTCCATTGCAGAAGAACTTCCTCGGGGTTGCTGCTGCTGCTGGCGGTGCTGGTGATGGTGTTGCTGCTGCTATTTTTCGTACGAGAAGTAGCAGTAACATCGTCGACAGTAGAAACAGTGGCGACGCGGTTCCAACCGGAAGCCAACTCTTTCCTTTTATTTATTTGCAAGACATTCACCTTATTCCGTCTACCCAAGTCTCTCTTAAAGGATATAAATCTTATAAGCATGACATACCCATCGTCCATGCTAAAGGGATGTTGCAACTTCCATTAGGAACGACATTCCTGTCCAGCCTGTTCCTCTGACCACTGACCTGAGTCTGTATCTTTAAACTTATTAAAATGACAATTTGTAATATTTATTTACCAGATTCAAATTGGAGTGTCAACTAGTTGGAAAATGTGAAGTCACAGCTTCTAGGTCCCTTTCTCTTGATAGGCAATCTCAATGCACACAGTTCCTTCTGGGGCGCTACCTTTAGAAATCATGCTGGGCAACATGTAGAGAATTTTCTGAATAGGGAATCTTAAACATTAGGTAAAGGAACCTATCTCAACTCTATATCAAGTAGCTTCGGTCCGATCGACCTATCGCTGTACTCTCCTGACTTGGTAACCTGCTTAGAATGGAATGTTCTGAATAACCCTGCTAGGACTTAGTCCTTTTTATGTACTTTGATTTGGCTTTTAATCAAACTTCCTATCTTATTTTGTTTCAAGTTAACACAGAGGTGAAACAACTTTAGATTAGCACATGTTTTTCGTCTTCAACTACATAATAAATTAATAAATAAAATAAATGAAGACTGTTAAAAACTGACAACGTCATTGGATGTACAAGGGGTCGTTTCTATATTCCCGGACTAGGCATGAAAAAAGAGATTAGAACAGCACAGAAATTTTATTTTTCAATATAGGCCCCTTGTTTTTTAATACAAGTACTACATCGTTTCAATAACACCTTTAATCCATTATAAAAATATTCATTTGGTTTGTCCGCAAAATGCCTTTCAACAGTCGCTATAAGTTCGTCATCGTCCCTAAATTTTATTCCCCTTAGTGTTTTTTTTGAAATTTCGAAACAAAAAATAGTCATAAGAGGCTAGATCCGGACCATAAGGCGGATGGTCAATTTCTACGAATCCACATTTAGCAACCGCAGCTTTTGAAAGTCTTGACTTGCGGGGTGATGCATTGTCCTGGAGCAAAAGGACACTTTACGTCAGTTTTCCGCGCATTTTCACTTAAATAGAATCTCTGAGCCGATGCATTAAGCTTGCATAATTCTCTCCTGTTACTGTACTGCCTTTATTCAGGTAATAAATCATTAAAATTCCTTGGCAATCCCAAAGTTGCCATTATTTTTTCCCCCAGAAGGGATAACTTTAAACTCCTTGCCACTCCATCGATTCTTATTTCGACTCAAGATCAAAATGATGAACCCAGGTTTCATCTCCGGTGACAAGTCGATTGATAACTAAATCTGGTTCATCTCCACAAAGCGCCAAAAATTGTTCACACGTCTCCATCCTGATACGCATTTGGAATGGCGAAAGCATTCGTGGAACCCATCTCGCACTCAACTTTGTCATTCCAAGGTATTCGTGTAGAATTCTGAAAACCGTGGTTTCCGAAGCTCCTAATAAAGCTGCTAATTGTCGCTTCTTTAATCTTGCATCTTCCAGTACCAAACACTTGGTTCTTTTAGTAACATCGGAAGTGATCACATCAACAGGCCGACCTGGTTGGAAATCATCATCCAGTGATTCTCGACCATGTTTAAACAATTTTGACCATTCACAAATAGTCGACTTGGAAGGACAATAATCCCCGTATACAGTCAACATTTCTTCACGAATAATTTTTGGAGCTTTTCCCTGTTTTGTTAGGAATTTTATAACCGCTCGATATTCGAATTTATTCATTTTGATACGTCACTACATAAACTGACATATATTAGAACTAATACTAATGCAATTGTTTTGTAAATTGTCAAACATATTACCAAGGCATATGTGATTAAAAAACAATATAATGAAAAATTACATTAAAATTTAAAACTGCCTAATCCGGGAATATCAAAACGACTCCTCGTAGAATTAAAATTCCTTTATGTCACTCAATCCACCCTGCTATTTAAAATTTTGAAATTCTTAGTGCGCACTACGCCACCTAACGGATATTCTAAAGTTATATCTAATTTTTTTTAATTTTTTGTGCATATTGATTTGGTTTTTGTCTAAACTTATTTGGTTCCAAAATTAACAGGGGGTAAACTGACTTTAGACGAGCATCGTTTAATCTAAAACGTAAGTCAGATTTTTGCCGAACCTGGCATGTTTATCCAAAGAGTAATTTTGAAGAACACTTTTGTTTTTTGTTCGGCGCGGTCTTTAAGCTGACAACGTTTGAAAATCACCAAAGATAAGTATCAGAATATTACTTTCCCTGAAAGCGTAGCAGCACTTTGGCAAACAAACCACAACATAGCGATGTGTTTTAATACTGACTTCGGACATGTAATCTGATCGATAAAATGAAGTAGGAAACAGAATACAATCTAATCCAGTAACTGCGGACATGAAAGTAAGCAACGGAAGTGGTAAAACATGAAGTGTAAATACATTTAGACGGTTTGCGGATATTGCTTTCAGAAGTTCTGGGGAACATCGCAGGCGGAGTGTTTTATATTGGAAACTTCTCTGTTTACACGGCTTATATATGTAAACATTGCGGCCCGTATTTTATACCAATTTCCAAATACATCCCCTGCAACTATTAAATGTACCTGTACGTCCAAAAAAAAAAAATGAAAGCAAATACGCGCAAGTGCATTCAAACGTGAATTAAAAAGCTATCAAGTTTTAATGACGTAGGTATTTTGAAATACGTGACTAGGTAAAACATTCAGTTGCATCCTGTTTTGGTAACAAAACCGCGCTCTCTCTGGGGATGTTCAAAAGAGAATAAAATCATATTTCATTTCATTCGCTAACTTATCGTTTTAATAATTAAAACCTCGTTTGATATGCGGGGAATTATTTTACGCCACAAATGTATAAGGGAAAAACAACTCATACTTTGCGCGAAGGATATGAAAACTAAAAATTAACGCCAGGAATTTATAATTAAAAAGAATCTCGCTACTAAAGGCATCCCTAATTCTTTTAAAAAAAATAAAAGAAGCAGTTTTCTTTACTTTGAACAAAACTGTCACTACAGAATTAAATGAGTTTATATTTTATTACCCCGTAATGGAAGTGTAAAACTTCAAGTCCAAAGACGAAAGAGAAGAAACGTGAAGCGACGTTCACAAATGACTTTCTTTACTTCGTACAAGCGTAAGTTTCAAATTGTACCTATTTAAATTTCAATTATTATTATTTATTCGCGCTCTCAGATGGGATAGACGCCAAGTTTCTAATTGCCTTCACTCGCGCTGTTTTTCTTTTTTCTTTTTTAAACGGACGTTTTTACAGTAATCTCGAGCTTGTGCTCACGGAAACTTCTTGATAAATCCTCGGAGAAATAGCAAGTCTCGCAATTTTCTCCTTTTTTTTTAGTTTCAAACGTCGTTAACCGCTTGTACCCCCTTCTTCTAATCGACGATTAACTAAAAACATTTTATAAATACAAGAAAAAAATCAGCCATTAATAACTATTAATATGTTTAAGAAACTTATCCTATCAGGTTAATGGATATTCGAATTTAATATCAATTTACGTCATGAGTTATTTAACATTAAATATTAAATTGGTAATTAAGGTGATAGTTGGCAAAGTAAATTGTAACTAGTCTGATACCTAGAGGTGTAATTAAGATAATGAGTTTATTATACAAACCATCAACCATTTTCAAGTTTTTTAAAATCCTTTCTAGTCTTTTTACGGCAAACTTATAAAGTGGTGCCAGTGAACTTGCAAACTACTTACTCTCTTGACTTTAGTTATAAAACCTCAACACGTTTGAGTTTTCAAAACATGTCATCAATGTTTCCATTTGAAGAAATTAGTCGGCACCATACGAAACACCATGAAAATCCTCGTTAAAAGTGCACGACCGAGCAGAAATAAACGCGGTAATTTAAGGGTTTTCAAGGAGATCAAAGATATTCGCTGGAAACATAAATCTAAAAATAAATTCTCACGATTTCCCTTTAGATATTGAAATTCCAATTTTAATTTCCTGCGAAGGCGCATTCGTTTAAAACCTGTCTCTAAAATCACCTACCTACATAAATTGCAAATGATCGAATCCGCCTTCTTTCGCTTAATATAGTGCGGATACGGGGGCTTCGTGAATGTTATTATTAAGAACGACTTTAATATTTATGTCGTTCATTTAATAAAAACACGCACGCGATATTTTAATATATTTCCCAATCTTAACTAATACCTTTTCAATACGTGTAAGGAGGAGTGAAGATCGTTTATGAATTATTTATTCCAGGGCTTATTGAAGACTGCATTTTTTTAGAACGATGGAGTTCTTTTCATTTAGGGTTTTATTACTCCCTATGAAAATACTTTAAACTGCACAGATACCTCCATTGCAGTTAATTTTGTGCACTTCAGATAAGACTGTGAAATAGTAAGCGAAAAAAAAAACGGAAGGAAATAATTATCTGTCACTTCTTACCCTCACGTTGAGTTTTCTTTCGGCTTTTTTTGCTGCAGCTTTTTTCATTCACAATGAATCGTTAAAGAGACGTGTGTGTGTGTTTTTATTTGTTTCGAACCTTCCGTTCTAAACATCATTAATTTTCTTAATGCTTTTACGAACTGACAGCTAATTAAGACTGTATATAGGATGTCGGAAGATGAAAGTTTTCTATCGACGGAGTGATTTTTATAGCTGAAGCTTTCAAGGAAAACTTATTTTAAATTTCATGTAATGAAATGGATTTTAGCTAGATTTTGTTATTACCAGGAAATTGTTTATAGTTTTATTTGTTTATCCTATAACAAAAGCTATTTAAAAAATTGCTTTTTTACATTCCCCAAGTTATACAGGGTGACTGTTAATTAACTCAACAAAATGGGACCACTAAATGAAGCAATGACTGAGAGTATGGGAAAAGTGCTAAAAAATTCTTTCTACTTTATAAATAATTTATCAAAAATTACCCCCAAGGCAACGATGCGCCCCTGATTAAAATATAGAGGAGCAGATGAACGAAATAAATACCCTTGTAATGGACCTTAGAATTAATCACTTATTAATTTAAAAATGCTTGGTAACAAGATTGTTTATAAAATATAAAAAATTACTTTTTAACTTGTCAATAAAAATACACAATTTCGGAGTTATTAGAGATTTTGTAAACGTAAATTACATTCAAAACGCTAAATTGGTGACCCCGACGCGATGACAGAAAACGAAGATATCACTACAGACACCGAAAACGTAATCACAAGTGAGCCTAAAACTAACCCCATTTTGGAAACCAGACCCATGTATTTGGTTTATACAACTGGAAGCACAGTTCCGTAATAACAACATTTCCAGAGATCAAACTAAATATGATACAGTCATCAGTTCTATCGAAGCAAAAATTTTGACGCAAGTTATTGATATTCTCGTGAAACCTCCAGATGATAATAAATACGATGTGATTAAAGAACGTCTGATTTCAGTATTTGCAGACAGTGGGACACAAAGAACGCAGAAACTACTTACCGAACTTGAACTAGGTGATCGTAAATCGTCACAACTTTTATGCGAAATGAAAAATGTCGCTGATAACAAGGTATGAGAAAATTTTTTGAAAACTCTGTGGTGGCCCCAAAGACTACCACGTGATATGCGTACAATCTTATCAGTAAGCAAAGATGATTTCACTAAGTTAGTCACTATGACTGATGAAATTTGGGAAATTCGTCCAACTCTTTCATATCATTTAACTCCAGTAACCGCTAGTCAATCAACACTTGAAGAATTAGATATTATAAAGAAACAGGTATCTGTACCCTCATCAAAAGTCGCTGAAATTAGTAACAAAAGGAAATTTTTTCCTCTATTGCGCTCGAGATCAAAGTCAAGAATTCGATTCGATAATAAAAAATATAGCGTTGATCAAAAAATGTGTTATTACCACACTAAATTTGGAGATAAAGCTCGCAAATGCTTTCAACAGTGTAGCATGTGCTCAACAATGAAAACATCTTCAACTGATCAGGAAAACTAAATTCCCGACTTCCCACGGCGACAGGGAGTCAGGGGTTAAAGCTGACTCGCCTTTTTGTTAACGACAAAGAATCAGCAAATCTTTTTCTAATTGACACTGGCTTCTTGTTATAGCAGACAAGAAAGCATAATCGGAATGAATTTCCTGTCACATTTCAACCTGTTAGTTGATAGTCAACATCAGAAACTCATCGATGGTACTATTTTTCTAACGGCCAGAGGAGTGCCTGCTACATAAGATACAATGAAAATTCAAGATTTGAAGCATCGAAATCCTTACGAAGAAATTCTCGATGAATTTCCGGATTTAACTAGACCGAACATCACAAACAAGAAAATCAAGAGCCATTGAAACGAAAGGAGTACCAGTTTTTGCCAAGGCAAGAAGACTCTCTGCAGAAAAATTAAATGCTGCTCGAAAAGAATTTGAATACATGATCCAACAAGGTTTATTCAGACTGTCAAAAAGTAACTGGTCAAGTCCTCTTCATTTAGCAAAGAAAAAAATCTGGAGATTGGAGACCTTGCGGTGACTATAGTGCACTACTTTACCCGATAGATATCCAATTCCTTTTCTTACTGACTGCAGTCAAATTATGTCAGAAGCAAAAATATTTTCATCTATCGACTTAGTACGGGCCTATAAACAAATTTCCGTTCATGAACCTGATATTCCCAAAACAGCAATCACAACTCCTTTTGGACTGTATGAGTTCCCTTACATGACCTTTGGACTTCGAAATGCTGTTCAAACATTCCAGCGATTCATGAATATGATACTCATGGAACTTAATTTCGTCTTTTGTTACCTGGACGATATCATTACAGCTTCGCCTGATATAGAAACGCATAAACAACATTTTCACATGGTTTGTGAAAGATTAAATGACTATGACTTAATGTAACTAAATGTATTCTTGGCGTAGAGAAGATCAATTTCCTGGGTTATGAAATAAATTCTGAAGGAATGAAACCATTACCATCAAAAGTAGACGCAATAACAAACTTTCCACAACCACAATCTGCCACCAGCATGCGACGATTTCTTAGGATGCTTAATTTTTATCACAGATTTATACCCAACTGTACCAAATTACAACAACCACTAACAACAATGATAAATAGACACAAGAACAATAGTAAAAGATGCTTAAAATGGATAGACGAAGCCAACAAACCTTTCAACGCAGTTAAGAAACCTCTAAGTATCGCGACGTTATTGGTTCATCCAATACAGAACACTCTACTTTCTTTGGTAACTGATGTCTCAAATACTGCCATTGGAGCTGTTCTACATCAAAATGTGAACGGACTTGCTCAACCTCTCGGTTTCTTTTCAAGAAGTTAACAAAAACTCAAGTAAAGTATAGTGCTTATGACCGTGAACTTCTGGCCATATAGGTACAGTGCAATTAAACACTTCAAATATATTGCAGTGTTAATTACCATTTTGAAAAAATTAATCAAACAATTACATTACGTGGGAAAAATTAAAAACATATGTAACAGTGCCACGGTCCAGCAGGCGTTCAACAACAGCTTTCGAAACAACTTGACGAGGAAGACGCAAGAGTAACGAGTCGTTTCTACAGAACGACATACATCTAAACCAAACAAACAAACAGACTAGAGGACAAATACAAAACGAAAAGGGACACTTACAAATGTAAACGCAGCAGTTATAGAATAGAAAGCATAATTGCAGCTCAACGAATCGAATTAGCATTCCAGAGGGGAGCTCGAAGGTGATAGTGGGCGACCAAACACTGGGATTTCGTGGCAAGGATGCAGCGAAGGTTTGGCTTATTCCGGGGGCCACTAACAGCCATATATTACCCAGTGGACGGGAGAAAGCAGGCCAAAAACAAGAGAAGGCTGGTATATTTAGAAGACGGCCGACGAATGCGCCTTCGTTGGGACCAAGTGCCGAACCTCTTGATAGACTATCAAACATTGTGTGACGAACACTTATATGGAAGTGCTAAAACTAAAAAAAGACAAAGTGTAGGTAATAAGAGAGTAGGGCATTATTATATGCTAAGTTTATTTTATTAGTAATACGTAGTGAATTATTTTTAGATAAGTAAGGCTTTAGAGGTTAGATAATTAGAAAATAATGTATTTAAGATACTTACCTGTTGTTTAGAGTTAAGTTTGTTCCATTTTTAGACATATTGTAGTTGCAGATACATTTTCCCGTATAAATACCTTAGAATCACCTTCATCTATTAACTACGACATTCTAGCAGATTTACAAGAAGACGAGGAATTGAAAATACTTCAACAAATTGAAAAATTGAAGATAGTGAAACTTCATCTACCAAACACTCCAAACAAATATACTGCGACATTTCAACCGGACATATTCGACCATATATTCCTAAAGACTTTCGCGAAGTAGCATTTTCATCGATACATAAATTAGCACATCCAGGAATACGAATTACAACGAAGATGGTCACAGAAAAATTTATCTGGCCAAATATTAAAAGAGAATGTCAAATTTGGGCTAGATCTTGTGAAGCATGTCAAATATTCAGACATACACGATCCATTCTAGCAGACTTTGCAGTTCCAAGCGAGTGTTTTTACCACATCAATGTGGACATCATCGGACCGCTATCTGTTTGCAATAGATTCAAGTATCTTCTGACAATAATTGACAGATTTTCTAATGGATAGAGCCCACACCAATCGAAAATCAGACAAGTGATACAATAGCTCAAACTTTAATTTCTGTTTGGTTTTCTCGATTTGTATTCCAGCGAAAATAATTACAGACCAAGGACGACAATTTGAAAGTCAACTTTTTAAATCACTCGCAAAATACCTAGGATTCCAACACATTTGCACTACTGCATACCATCCTCAAGCAAACGGACTCATCGAACTTTGAAGGCAGCTCTTAGATGCCACTTACAACAAATTTCCTCATGGGTTGAAGCTTTACCACTTATTCTTTTAGGAATGTGCACTGCCATAAAAGAAGATTTAGGTTGTTCTTCTGCTGAATTAATTTATGGTTCAACTATTCGTCTTCCAGGAGAGTTTTTAACATCTACTCCAACAATTACTCAACTGGATTTTGCAAGACATTTACAAGAGATCATTCGTTCCATGAAACCTATAAATTACATTCAAAACGCTAAAACCCTCATAAAGTATTTTATGGTTTTATGATACAGCGGCGTAACATCGTGAACTTGACCTTTAAGTGGAATTTTATGTCAACTCCGTCTTTATATCAATACTTACTTGACAATGCATGCAAATTACCTGAAGTAGATTACTCCATACAAAGGATAACAGCGACTTCACTTTGAAACCTGCCGTGACAGGTAAATAAATAAATCACTAAAACGAAAAACAATTCAAATTGCTGTGTTAAGATCTCGTAAACTCAATTCGGCATCTTCTTATGATCCAATATTATACATTACCTTTCCCTTGCATTTTGATCAGTTTTTTTTAAGCCGTTTCGTTTTTAATTATAAATAGTTATATCGAACTTGTTTAACATTTTTCCATGCTCCAGGAAACCTCTCTTTTCGTCAGTCTACAGAGACTACTTTTATTCGTTGTGCACAACCGTTTGCGAAACTTTTAAAATCGTTTTTTTTTTTAAAAAAAGGGTTTCTCTTAAAAATTAACGCGCGGGCATTACAGTTACAATTCCATGTTACGTTTCAAATTAAATTTAGACCTCACTTACGTTCCAACTTCTTTATTAAATTTGCATGCAAAGCGTTCTGAAATTGTAACATCGGTTTAAAGAATTACGAAAACAGGTCACGCCCTTTACACGAGTGGTTTCGTGTAGTCGTCTCCATCGTCGGTGTTTCCATCGCACGTACAACGTCTGCCATAAAGTATGTATTGTTCGTGTTCAATAAAGACGACAGTGACACAAGATAAGCGGTCAATATTCCTGGAAAATCCTTAAACGGAGTCGTCGCATTTTTCCAAGAGACGCTATGAATTTCGGTATAAGTTCGGAATAGACGATTGTTACGAAACGATGCAGGCAAGGATTGAGCTGAACTCGACTACAATAAAACTAATAAGAATTTTTAAATAAATTTGGACGAAAGGGCAGGGATTTTTAGAGAAGAAACAGAGAAATATCTAAAACATTCCCTAGTTATCTAAAAACGCATGCAGGTAATCCTCGGGGAAATTTAAAACCACCAGCATAAGATTGGCAAAGCTAGTCGTACAAAAGCTTTTCCTGCTAAATAAACGCCTATTGTTTACTGGATTAGATTGTTTATTTCACGTAACGAATCCAAATTTGAAATTTATTAAAATGCTAAAATTAAGTCAGTAATTAATGCAGATTTTAATTTCACAAAGACGTATTCCCTCGGTAGTTAAGTTGAAACTCAGTCAGAATTTGGCTGGTTCTCTGTTGGTCAAGAGCGTGGTGAGAAAACATGCAGTCTAATTAACTATCTTAATTAACTATGTTTTAAGGTGAGAGACTCCAGAACTAAAGAACTTCCTGGACACTCATTGCTTAGGTAGGTAAATACTTTCCTAGTTCCCCTCGTAATATTAATTCCAAACCGGAAAATACATAAATATTTAAAATGGCTAGTTACATTTTCACACTTCATTGCAATAAACCAATGAATATTCCACTGATAAGCCGAACTGCAACACTAACAACAATTAACAACAGTGTTAATTACACGGCTAGTAAGTTCAAAGAAAGTTATTTTTCCTTCTGTTTCCCGCGGTGACTTTGATTTATGTATCCGGCAGGTAAATTATTTTCCACTTCGGAATCCCCCTTTTTTCTTTCGTCGAATTTCATTAGATTTCGCTCGCGGGCTAAACACCCCGACCACTTTTAAAGACCAACAAGCGTTGTTGGTGACTTGCTTCCCCCGAGGTCCAACCCTTTTCCGGGAGCTCTCGTCGAGGCCGAGATATTTTATATATTTCGTGGAGGATGCGTTGGCTCTGACGGACAGATTTCGAAATAATTAAATTCCGAGGTATTATTTTTTTAACATCCAATTGGGAACACGGAAGGCATACGAACAAACTCGTGCCCGGGAATAAATTTAATGCAGTTGCCTTATAATTAACTTCTAAATAAGTCTGTTTCTTTCGATGTTACGAAAGGCGCCAAAAATTTGAATTAATTAAATAAATGCTAATTAGCACAAAAAAGTTTTTGACCGAAGAAGTATAATTAATTTTGTACCTGGTACACTTTCACTTGATTCAGGTTTATTTTTGTAAGAAGCAGAAACTCCCACGAATATTTTGAAATTAATTAAAACGATTCATATATTCTGTTGCCCACATAAAACGACAAATTGAAAAAGAAAGAAAACTTTTTTTTTAGCTTTAGTTAAATAATAACTTGTTTTACCCTCGATTAAACAATTTTAAAGAGAGCGTTTTATAAAATTTATTAGCTCGGGGATATGAATATGGAAATGAAATGTAAAATTATGAGTTTCGTGGATACTCTCCATGAGTAATATTTTTCCATACAGCTTTATGTTCCTCTGAGGACAGTGATTCTGCTATAACGCAAGTAAAGTAACGCGTCTGAAAATTGGCGCTTCAGGTGGTTTCATGTCTGTAACCTACATTCCCCACGTATATGCTTATAATAAAATTTACGACACTGAAATATTATGTCTTTTGTCAAGTTATTGATTCCAAAAAAATAAATTGAAATTAAATTTGCCTACAATAAGAGGAGAGTGGAAGAAGTGAACCACTTTGTAAGGCAAATTAATTACGAATTATTTTAAATTTGAGCTAAAAGAGGCGAATTTACCCCTGGGTACGTAAGTAGCCAACAGAGAATCATAAATTTACTTTAAGCAAAAAGCAAACGTTCTGTTTAAGCCTTTTTTTTATTATTACCATGCAAGCTCGGAACTTGCGAAATGAATTAAAATAGCCTGGCTTCGTAGTTTCAAACCGTATTTATGTTACTTAGCACAGGAAGATGTACAAATATTTAAATTGTTTTAATTAAAATTTATGCATTGTGTTTGAGTTAGTTATGCGCTAATCTGGGCTAATTCAAGATGCACTAGAATGTGTTCCTTGTATCTGTTCCTAAGTAAAATAAATTTATTACCACTCTCTTCACGATCTTTTTGCGTTCAGAGTAGGTCGTGTTAGGGTGACATTTTTGTTGGTACCACAAAAAAATATACTTATCAGAAATTTGATTGACGTTCGTTTCTAATTTTGTGCTTACGTTTCTGAAAACTGCCACTGCCAATGTTGCCAGTTCAATTGTGCTGTACAAAGTATTCCACGAAAACGAGAAATACCGTCTCGAACAAACGTTTAATAATTAATTATTTTTTTATTAAGAAAGTTTGGGGTGAGGTGTGTTGTTTGCGTGTTCTTAGTCAACAATTGTGCCACAAAGCGAAGAAGTGTTTCTTTATTAACAAATGTGACTCCAGATATGATAATAAACAATAATGATAGAATGTTTGTATGTGTTTTCATATAATCTTGTGCACAGTGGTGTGGCTTAATGGATCTTGCTACTTGTGCAGCGGGTGGAGAGGTGTATCGGCTTGTGCAACCCGTGAGGATGGCTTCTTTAGCCAGGAGTTTCTTTTCGGACTTGCTCAGACCGAAGAACTGTCGTTCTCAGGCCCTGGATGGTCTTATTATAGACCTCGCGGCCATTTTCGCCTCGCTGTCGTAGAAGGGGTAAACACTCGAGGACGGGATGAATTTCTGAAGGGGATTCGAGTTTGGTGCCTGGCAATGGTGTAGAGGTGCGCAAAAGCATTATATGAAGGGGTATTTAAATAACAGGATCTTCTTGCTGTTGCCGGTGTCTCAGAACCTTTTCCATGGCCATATTTTTTTCCAAGAAGACCATAAGCTAGATCTCATTTAAAATTCTGTCTACTTTCACTACCTCCTCCAATACGCACACCATCAGATTCTTCTGCAAACAGAATTCTGCAAATTTGCTTATATTTGTGCATATTCGTGACTGTTAGTTTTGACTGCTAAAACGATCGTCGCAGTCTATTTATAAGTTTTACAGATATACATGCGTTTTCTACACTACCTATAAAATTTTGATGCCAAATTAAATGTTCTGAATCTGATTCATTATCAATTTCTAATTCTGAATCAGATTCTCCTAATGTAATAATGAAAGGAGGAATA
The DNA here is from genome assembly GCA_039766575.1 of Serrognathus titanus. Lineage (NCBI taxonomy): Eukaryota > Metazoa > Arthropoda > Insecta > Coleoptera > Lucanidae > Serrognathus > Serrognathus titanus. The sequence continues at coordinate 9,213,162 of CM077911.1, forward strand.
TTTTCAAACGAAAAATTTCCCATATGTTTCGTCCAGTCTTCCGAAATTAATTTTTCACAATGATTACAGAAATTTTGCCAAATGTCGGGGGCACATTTTGAAGGAGCCTCACGCCATAAATTTGCAACCCTATCTTTCGATACTGGTTGCGAATTTATGTGTTTATTGTAACGGGTAATTTTTTTGCTATTTGGTTTTTCAGTGTAAATTTTTGCAGTGTACAAAAAAGATTCGTGACATGTGGCAATGCCAAAAATGCTCAGTAAGGTTTGCCATTTCACCATGAATAGACTAACAAACGAACAACGCTTGCAAATCATTGAATTTTATTATCAAAATTCGTGCAGTGTGAAAAATGTGTTTCGTAAATTACGTCCATTTTATGGTCGTCATAATCGACCCACCGAACAGGCTATTCAAGCTGTTGTGACCAAATTTCGCACCAGTTTCACTTTATTGGACTGCTACTTCTTCCAAACCGGAAGCTGCAGAAAGGGGTCAGCATGTCGTTTTCGAGCCCTCTTTCAGGCTATTACATTCCGAGACGAAACGTTTTTAAGAAGGGGGCAATGTGACGAACTAAGTGAAACATGCACCCGCCTGGCCGGCGCGACGGCGGCCCGCGTGGTGAGATAGGTTCTGCCGTTGTGATATTCTAGAAAAGAAGCTGCTGGAAAAGCCACTCCGATATAAATATACGCGTACGGGGACCAGGGATCAGACTTAGTTAGTGCGACGTAGAATTTAGTTACTGTTTAATCGCTCGGCTTGTAAAAATAAATTATTCATAGTATGTTCTAAATAAATTAGTGTTAAGTTTTGTTAATAAATTAGTTATTCGTTATGAAGATGTTTTCAAATTGTCAGGTCCTGCTTTCAAAATATTAGTTATTGTTGTTTGCGAAATCTAAAACATACATATACCTACATTAGAAAATGGGGCTCATTTAATTTATATAAGCCTTACTCCATATATATCTATCAACCTGCTTATAATTTCATCTTGTTTGAAATCTGGACGATCCTTTTTATAATAATTGTAGGTTTTTTTATGGCCTGTTTGGTTTCCCCGCTTATAATTTTCGGCATTTTGACAGGATTAAAAAATGTAATTAAATAATTAGTTATTTGTTTTAAGTTACGTTGATCATGGCATTGTAGTTCAAGTTTATTTAAGTATTGGCAACATAGTCAAAACAGCTGACGTGACAATGTCATAATTTTTTTCACGTCAGATTTTGACTACCTTCAAAATACATGCACGTAACATAACGAAAAAAAAAACGTGGCCTACTAGAATGCAAAAAGATCGTGAATGGATTATAGTCAAAAATTTATGAGAAACTGAGTAAAAATTAATGAAATTGTGAACACCTTTATTTTGGCATGTATGTAAATCCACGGGAAGATCTATCTGCATGTTTATCTTTAAAAACAAAATTCTAGCCACCGAAAAGGAACGTTAACGACCGAAATCAGACGTCAGAAAATAACTGATGGCTTTTCTGAGCCAGGGCTAGCTTCCGGATTTTATGCATGAATGACGGATGACGTGCGGCTCTGAGGGCATTCTGAAAATAACGCATTCTTTATTTCTACCTTGACTGTCTTTGCTTACATTGCAACAACCGTAGAGGACAGATAATCGATTGCATACATAAATTACAGCGAAAATATTTCTTTATAGTTGACAACAAACACGATGATTTATGCTAAAGCGGTGATAATTTTTTCTTAATTCATTTACTCTGCAGTCATTTAATATCAATTGACTTAAAAATATCCTGGGGATGTAACAAAAAAAAACTGCTGTAAATATCCAGTCTTGATAGATAGATGGTTGGTTGTCATATATAGAATGGCTATCATTTTTTTTATAAATTATTATTTAAATCACAGTCATAAATAAAGAATAGGGGACGATTCACCAATGTCTCATGTGCACATATCAATCAATCTAATTTTCATTCTCAGAAGAATCCAAAATGTTTTTTTCCACTATGGATACAGGTCACCACGAACCTGTATTATAGAATTAATCCCGAACTTGTAATTATATTCTAATTCTATTAATCTACATTTGAATATGAACGTTTACATTAAATCATACTTTCTCGTTCATGAATATTTACCAAAGAAAGGGTTTCATAATTATAAAATTGCATTCCGTTTCTACGTTAGACGTTCGACGTTATCCATTAGAATACGAATAACAAGTTTTTAATTGCACTCTCAAAATTCAATTACCGTTATAAAGCCAAAGCAAAACCCGACGTCCAGATTGATAGGACACGAACCGTCTCCGTAATATTCGTGGGGAGGGGGGGTTAAGATTTTGTGGAAATATCGTGCCGTACGTGGTCGTTAAACATGCTAAATTGAATACATACCGACGTCATTACGAGCTAGGCCCTTTCGGCGTTCAATCACTAGAAAATGATATTTAAATGCAGACAGTTTACATTCATGTATTCAATTTTATATTAGCATACATTTCAGGGAGCAATTTGTCTCAAGCGGGGATACTGTCAAAGTGAAATTCGAGTGAAAATGTCTTTAATGATGTATGAAGATGGCAAGTAATCAAAGACACCTCAAAGGAACTTAGTTATTAAGTAACAAAAATTAAATATCTATAATCGAGACCTGTAGGTGTAATTAATGCTTACAAGAACATAGATTGTTATTCTCCATCCAAATCAGATTAAATAAGACATACTTGACCGGATTTTTATACAAGGTATAAAGAAAAACAGAGAAAAAGCAACGGTATGTATTTGTGAACACAATTGTTACTAAAATGAAGACACCTAGGTTCGACCTTGTCTTGATATGTGCAGTTCTTGTGAAGAAATTCACAGGCTGGAAAACGGCACAATTCATTCTGAGACTTTATTGCAGTACGAAAGTCAAATTAATATGACACTTTTTACTCCGAAATTAAGCAATAATTTTGCTACACACAAACTTTTTAATTTTTAACAATTGTGTTAGCAATTTCTCCTCCTCCATTTTACACAATATTGTATATAATCTCAATTTGTCATTTCTCTCTGTGTACCCATAAGAAACAACAAATAATTACTTTAACTACAAGTAATTAACATATTTGAGTTAGTAAATCCAGTAAGTGACTATTAAACATTTCGTCTCCATCATCTTTACGTTCAAAGTTACGGAGCAGACACGTATGTGTTTTCCGTGTCTTAATTGGAGCAAATGGTTTCCTCAGCACGCAGTCACAACTCAATTTGGCAGAAAATTGTCGCGTTTGTTCCGTGTCATCTAATTTTAAAGCTCTTGCGCGAGCAAACTTTCAGGAAGAGTGCTATAATCCCTTCTCTACAGTAGTTTCCTGTTATAACCCATTGCGTAGACGTGATGTGAAATGGCGCTTGACTTTCTGATTTACCACAAGCCGAAATTTCCGGATTATTAAAACAGAAACCTCAATAAACACAGGGTGATACTTCAATAAACCAACATGGAAAAGCATGGGACAAATTGTATACAACATCTTGTTAAATTAATTAAAAATGTATCGCTCGGTCGCAAAACTTCACAATGAAATAATAACATATTGTAGTGAAGTTATTTTATTTTATGGCCCCATTTTGGCAGCCAATTTATTAATGCAGTGATGTAGTGAAGATCTCACGTTGTGGTCCAATTTATTATGTCGTGAAGTTTTGTTATGGTGATCCCAGGTTGAGGTCCAATTTGTTGTGTAGATGTATTCATTTATGGATGTTCAAATTTTTTTTGTTCCTTTATTAATTTATTTATCGTTTTGTTTCGTATATTTATGAGGCTTTTTAGGGTTCGATTACTTAAGAAAGTCTTATTTAAGATTAGTGTTTTGAAATTTCTAATAGGTTTAATTAATTTTTTTACGATCATCGCGAATCGTCTATAATCTATCTTTAATTAGTAATTCCAATTTCTTGTTTCACTATTTGAATTTGTTCGATTTGGATGTTTCAATTACGATCGTCGCGAATCGTCCTTGAATAACATCCGTTGAATAAATTCAAAGATTCACAATAAATGTGATCCAATAAGTTTAAATACTTTGTCAACGATCGCCGCGAATCGTATACAACAGTATTCGTTAATTGAATGAAATTTAAATTTATGTGTTCATAGTTTTGAAAAAAAAATATTTGCCTATATTTAAAATGTTTACGTGTCTTGTAATTTCTAATAGGTTTGATAGATTGTTTATGATCGTCGCGAATTGTCCACAATCTATCCTTAATTAGTAATTACAGTTTCTTGTTTTTCTATTTAAATTTATTCGCACTTTTTTTGTAATTTTTAGTTGCCCATAGTCTTCCCCGACGTCTTCCACCTTCGCCATCCTAACCCGAACCCGCCGTCCATCTTCCAGGTAGACCAGAGCTGTACATGATGGCTCCAATAGCTTCTGGAATAACTTCTATATCTAGAAACTACAAAGTTTTACTTAGAACAAGATTTCTCCTTCCATAATAAATAAATAAATAGTTTCAGCACTGAATAATGGCATTCTTTATGGGTCATTAAACAGTCAAAACGGTATTAATCTATCTGTTTTCGTTCCTGAGAAATCGCAATTTTTCTTGAAAAATATGGTGGATGCGCCGCGTTTTCCAATAAATTGTTAATATCTCCAGAACCATTGCAGCTAAATCGATGTGGTTTTCAATGCTGTCTAACTTTCAAGTCGCTGTACATGATGAGTCGCATAATGAGTCGCATCCACCATATTTTTCAAGAAAAATTGCGATTTCTCAGGAACGAAAACAGATAGATTAATACCGTTTTCACCGTTTGATGACCCATAAAGAATGCCATTATTTAGTGCTGAAACTATTTGTTTATTATGGAAGGAGAATTTTTGATCTAAATAAAACTTCGTATTTTCTAGATATAGCAGTTATTCCAGAAGCTATTGCAGCCATCATGTATAGCTCTGGTCTACCTGTGAAGATATTAGGATGACGAAGGTTCCTGAAAAATCGCAATTTTTCTTGAAAAATGTGGTGGCACTAATTTCTTGTAATTATTAGTTCCTTTTCCAAAAGTTTTCCATAGTCTACCCGACGTCTTTCATCTTCGTCATTCTAACCCGAACCTGCCGTCCATCTTCCAGTAGACCAGTCTTCGTTTTCTTTTATTCGCTACGGCTTGAACTGGCCAATTTCTTGCAGTGAATGGATGCTTTAATTTTCCTTTAAATCCAATTCACCTCCTCCTCCTCTTCAATATGAATAAAAAATCTCCCCATTTGATTATTTATTTAAAAGATTTAACTTTGATTTACTTTTAGCACTCTCTTTTTTTATATTTAATGTTTTTACCCTCTGATCTTTACTAATGACGTTTTTCTTGTTTCAGGATGTTAATTTTGAAGTGTAAAATGTTAATGTATATGAGTTTGGAAAATAAATGGATACATTTTTCGTCTTCATCACATCCAGAACTATGGTATTGTACGGAATATCGCAGCAACATGGTTGTATAACTGATACAAGTGTATTAACTATTATGAAAATAATTAAAATCATAGTAGTACAATAGTGAAATACTTACATCGAAGCGAACAATAATTTACAACGAGTAATTCCGTCGCTTTAAAAAATAACACTCCGAAAGCACGCATTGAATTTTGTTAGACTTTGTACAAATTGCTGTTAATAATTCGTTTTTTATAATAATAGGATTTGCTTCCCATTGAACGGCGCACACAAAACGATATTATAATAATTAAGAAAACAAATAGATTACGAATGTGTTTATCAATTATTATGCTTTAAATTCAGGTTGTCATTAGATACGACAAAGAAATGGTGATGACTCATCACCATCACTATTAACAAAGTCTGATATTATTCATATAAACTATAAGACACTTTTATGACTGTACATATTGCGTTCATCTGCTGTTCTTCATTAATTTTCTCAAGAACTAAAGTGCATAGAATTACCTTTTCAACATCGCTCCTTTTCATAGTTTTCTTTTTGTTTTTCTGGTGGAGCAATTGTCATTCATCCTGTATAATATTTTTTAATAAAGTTAAATAGCTGACTAAATCAAATATTTAATTATTATCTGTCGTTCACTTTTGATAAAGCAGCTAAACAAATTGCAAATCTCAATCTGTTAGATACTTTTCAGTCGCATATTTTTTTATTTTTTTTTATTTATAAATACATAATACGACTTATTTCGAAGATTGGGTTCTCATTTTAAGGAAAGAGGAATAATTTTGAGATATTCAACTGTAAGCTCTGTTTAATTATGCAAGCTGAATAAATATTGAATGAATACTGTAAATCAATAAATCATCGGAGTTAATTTTCCATGCATTTGAAGTAGTTTTCATGGTTTCCTATCCGGTCAGGAAATTATTCAATTATTTATTCAATTATTTAATTCGTTTGGTTTAATCGATTTTCATCTCAGTGTTTTTTGTTCCTTTGTAATATTAAACGTAGAGATTTTTACAATCCTTAAAGCACAGATATTGTCAAAGTTATTCTTGAAATTATTGAAATGATATTTGCGTTTGCTGTTTAATCTGCGCAAGCAAATTATAAAGGACGATTCTTGAATAGACCGACCAAAAATACTGATGAAAGAAGTTATCTTAAAATAAACGTTTATGGTGTTACGTAGAGAATCATCGGAAGACTTTTCAAGGCATTCCAAATTTGCCCTAGTAGTATGAGCTGTTGCTCCATCTTGCTGAAAGTAACCATTGTCAAATTCATCTGGATACACTTGCTCTAAAAATAGGGTCAACAATTATACCCTATAACGTTGACTTTTGATTGTATCGTGGAAGAATATTGGCCATGTGATTGAAAGGCGACATACAGCTAACAATATTCCTTTCCTAAGAGGAAAGCAGTTCTATGCCCTATACATAAAAAAGCAGACACCTCCAAATCCGAAAATTGCCGAGGAAACGCGCTACTGGACGTGGTATACAAGATAATGGCAACATGGCTAAACCAGAAACTGAAGTTTGAGATGGAAGGCATCGTGGGCGAAAACCAGGCAGGATTTAGGCAGAACCGATCAACGAGGATCAGATATTTACTATGAAAGAATTACAAGCCGCCCATTACGAGAAAGGAATAGACTCCATGCACACGCTCTTCGTAGACTTTAAGCAAGCTTATGATTCAATCAACAGGAAAGAACTACTGGCAGCAATGAAAAAAGCGAAAGTAACTAAGAAGTTGGTAAGGGTAGTAGAAGCCACCTTAGAGAACACAAGAGGCAGGGTCAAAGTAAATCGACAAAAATTGAGTGGTTCGTGGTGAAGATTGGATTAAGACAAGGCGACCTCTTATCTACAACATTGTTTAATACTGTAGTGGAGAGAGTAATGAGAAGAGAAAACTTAAATAGATCGAGCCTAATCTATGATAGACAACACCAGTGCCTCGCATATGCTGACGATGTTGCCATTATCGTAACGACAAAGAGCGACCTGAAAGCAGCAACGAAAATTCTACTGGCAGAAGCAGGAAAGATAGGGCTGGAAGTAAATGACAAAAAAACAAAAAATATGAGGATGAGCGCAAGGAACAAGCCAAGAGGACAACTAGAAATAACAACGAAGCAAGGCCGCGATTACAAATTCGAAGAAGTAAACAGCTTTAGCTACCTGGGTGTGCAAATAACCGCAAATAACGATATGAAGGAAGAAATAAAGGAAAGGCTTAATAAAGGAAATAAAACGGTAGAAGCGCTCAACAATCTACTAGCGAAAAAGGAACCATCAAGGAAACTGAAAACATTAATATATAAAACAGTGATACAACCAGTCATTCAGTACGGATCGGAAACGTGGAGCCTGACGAAGCAAGACGAGCAAACCCTACAAATATGGGAAGGTAAGCTGCTGAGAAGAATATATGGAGGAAGAAAGGAGGATAGTCAATGGAGAAGGAGAACGAATAAAGAATTGGAAGAAATTCTCAGACAGCCAAACATAACAACACAAATAAAAATAAATCGAAGAAGATAGTTGGGATATACAGAAAGACTAGAAGAGGAAAGACTACCAAAGATTATAATTAACAGGAGACACGGAGGAAAGAAAACAACAGGAAGACCGAAAAACAGATGGCTAGATGAAGTGGAAAGGAGCCTGAAAGTAATCGGATTAAATAGCTAAGGCACGGGACAGGAAAGAATGGCGCAAAGTCGTCACACAAGGCAAGAACCTACAAAGTCTGTAGTGCAAAATTCGTTCATTCAAGAGGATGTAAAGGGATTAACAACAGACCATGTTTGGTAATTTTGTTTGTTTACATGACAGTTAAATGGAACCAAGCTTGATCCATGAGAAAACTTAGATCGAGAACGTCGTCGTTGTTTAATTTTTCTTGGAAAAAGTTGCAATACTGCATTCGATTGTTGTGATCTCTTGGCGAGATTCCTTGGACTATAGACACTTTGTAAGGATGCATGTATAAACAACGCTTCAGGTGGTATGGGATACATTCGTTCTACAGAAATACGACGTGTTGAGGAATATGGATTTTCTGCAACGAGCTCTTCCACTTGTTCGACCAGTTCGCGCCCTTCCAATGGATCTCCCCTTCATCACGCTTCCGATGGTGTGGAATCTCTCGACAATTTGGCGAAAGTTTTGGTGCAAGGCAATTTCTTCAACAATTTTGTTCGGAAACCTAAGTCGAAACTGTGCTTTGCATTCAAGACTGGAATATTGCCATTCCCCATTTACTACACGTCCAGATCGGAAATAAACTTCAATAATGTTTTCTTGAAAGGTATGCATTTTAATTAATTCAATTCAATAAGTTCAATAATTATTAATTCGACTGATTCATGATATTTATTGATCGAGTTAGTTAATTCAAAAAGTTTAGAGCGGCACTAGATGATAATCATTTGATTCCACGAGGTAAAGATAAGAATTTCAATAACCTGCTGTGGAAGCCCTCTCTTTTATATTTTTTATCATCTATATTTAATTATACAGATTGCTATGTGTCATAAATCAGTTTACAGTTGGTATAATTTTCAAGCAAGTAATTTAGCTTCGTCCACTCCAAAAGCTCCGAGTCCGTCCATCCCTGATTGAAAGAAAAGTCGCACACAGAAAACTCGTAGTCAAAGCTAAAATCGAGTCCGTTTGTAGTTACTCATTACATTGACAGCAATGGAAATTCATTCTGTAGAGTGTTCTCGTAGAGTTGGTATTTACAAAACGCTCGGCACTCTGTTTGCCTGGTCAATTAGTCCGTCTCGGATTTCAGCTCGCTAGGATTTGCGCACGCATAAGTGCTTCGTTAATCTGTCTAACAATTTGCTGCTCAAATATTCAGCTGTAACTGTTTAAAGTTTAATTATCAGACGGTCTTCTCTTGAATTACTAATAAATATCAATGAACTTATACTGTACTTCCTCATTGCAGTTATGATTCCACATTCAACTTTCTATAAGCCTAATATCCATTCACGATCTTTTTGCATTCTAGTAGGCCATATTTTTTTTCGTTATGTTACGTGCATGTATTTCGAAGGTAATCAAAATCTGACGTGAAAAAAATTATGACAATGGCCGCGTTCACCAGAAGTAATTGATTGCAAGCGGTTGGCCAACTGTTAGTAATTTTTCTGATGAACGGTTGTTTATATTGCAAACATGTTTGGTGTATGATTGCTATCAGACGCCATTTTTGTAAGCGTAAAATTTTAACGCTGGATTAGCGCTGCCAGCAGCAAACTTGTTGAAAACGTCACGAAAACGTCAAACGTGAGAACGTCATCATGGAAAATACACGGTCTTATTTATATAATAATCTAATTTATAACATAACTGAAACAGAATATATGCATAAATTATTAGAAGGTAACACGTTGTGTATAGATAAGCTTTTTAAATTTGTATGTTAAGTATGTTACCCGAAATGTTTGTCGAGACATCCTAAAATGTTCCTTGAATTGTACATCTGTATAGTTTGGAACGATTAATTCATAATAATTTAGATTTCGTACTTTCCTATCACGTTGAATATTTTCATTATAGACAGGTTCTGCTAAATCTAAAGCAAGATGAATAATGCCATCTACATTTGGAACATTTTCTTCAAATAATAATATATTTTGTATTAAATCCATATTTTATAAGAATTAATATTAATTGAATGCGGCTCTTTCGTACTCTCAACTCATGTCTCAAATGAGTGACGTTAGTTTTTACTTCCGCTTGACATTTGCGCAAACGTAAACAAATCACAAATCGAAGTAATCGTTCACCAGACATGCAGCAGCAATCGCAAACGCATCACAAAGTGATTTGTTCTGGTGAACGCGGCCATTGTCACGTCAGCTGTATTGACTATGTTGCCAATACTTAAATAAACTTGAACTACAATGCCATGATCAAAGTAATTTAAAACAAATAACTAATTATTTAATTACATTTTTAATCTTGTCAAAATGCCGAAAATTATAAGCGGGCAAACCAAACAAGCCATAAAAAAGCCCACAATTAATATAAAAAGGATCGTCCAGATTTCACACAAGATGAAATTATGAGCAGGTTGATAGATATACATGGAGTAGGCTTACATAAATTAAATGAGCCCCATTTTCTAATGTACGTATATGTATGTTTTAGATTTCGCAAAGAACAATAACTAAAATTTTGAAAACAGGACCTGACAATTTGAGACATCTTCATCTGGCAGACGTAAAAAGACGGATATATTTACAAATTACATGTTTCGGAAAGATTTGCAACGACTAATTTGGCAATATAATTTGAAAAATGAATATTTCACTTTGGACAAATTACTTACAAACGCTCGTGATACTTTAGAATTTAAAGGGGGAAGAACAACTTTATTCAAAATTATGAAATCTATGAGTTACAAACACAAAATGGTTAACGGACGCAAAATTTTATGTGAACAAAAACACGTCGTTGCATCCCAAATTTCTTTTTTGAGCAAATTCTTAGTTTCAAAATTCTAGTGAAAATATAATATTCTTGTACTTCGACGAAACGTGGAACTACCAAAATGGGTCTGCGGCTCGTCGATGGATATACGAAATAGATTTGAAAAGTAACCCACCAAAATTAAAAGTGAAGGGAAACGTTTTACAATTTTGCATGCGGGAATAAAACTTGGCTTTTTGGAAGGGTGTGACTTATTACTTGACTCGACGAACAATGACAGAGACTACCATAAAAACATGAATGCAGAAATTTTTCAAAATTGGGTGGTTAATCAGCTTATTCCTGCACTAGGCAAGTTGCAACGAAAATATGTGGTGGTGATGGACAATGCATCGTATAACTCGGTGCAGTTGGACAAATCACACATTTTCCTGTAAAAAAGTCAAATGCAGGAGCGGTTGGTTAAACACAATGTCGAAATTGAGGGCAAAACTACAAAAAAACAATTATGGGAATTAATTAAGTCTTTTAGAATAGACAGAACAACAAAACGATACGCGACTGACGTAATTTTGAAGGAGCACGGTTATGAAGTTCTTAGATTGCCTCCATAATATTTCATTTTTCACACTGCACGAATTTTGATAATAAAATTCAATGATTTGCAAGCGTTGTTCGTTTGTTAGTCTATTCATGGTGAAATGGCAAACCTTACTGAGCATTTTTGGCATTGCCACATGTCACGAATCTTTTTTGTACACTGCAAAAATTTACACTGAAAAACCAAATAGCAAAAAAATTACCCGTTACAATAAACACATAAATTCGCAACCAGGATCGAAAGAATGGGTTGCAAATTTATAGCGTGAGGCTCTTTCAAAATGTACCTCCGACATGTGGCAAAATTTCTGTAATCGTTGTGAAAAATTAATTTCGGAAGACTGGACTAAATATGTGGGAAATTTTTCGTTTGAAAATATTCCTCCTTTCATTATTACATTAGTAGAATCTGATACAGAATTAGAAATTGATGATGAATCAGATTCTTCTGTGGAATCAATGTAAGGGGAATAGGGAACATTTAATTTGGCATCAAAATTTTATAGTGTAGAAAACGCATGTATATCTGTAAAACTTATAAATAGACTGCGACGATCCTTTTAGCAGTCAAAATTAATAGCCACGAATATGCACAAATATAAGCAGATTTGCAGAATTCTAGTGTTAGCAGAAGAATCTGATGGTGTGCGTATTGGATGAGGTAGTGATAGTAGACAGAATTTGAAATGAGATCTAGCTTATGGTCTTCTCGGGAAAAATGATAAGATATTTTACATAAATATGGCCATGGAAAAGGTTCTGAGGCACCGGCAACAGCAAGAAGATCCTGTTATTTAAATACCCCTTCATATAATGTTTTTGCGCCACCTGCAGCGCACCTCTACACCATTGCCAGGCACCAAACTCGAATCCCCTTCAGAAATTCATTCCGGCCTCGAGTATTCACCCCTTCTGCGATAGCGAGGCCAAAATGGGCGCGAGCCCTATAATAAGACCATCCAGGGCCTGAGAACGACAGTTCTTCGGTCTGAACAAGTCCGAAAAAAAACTCCTGGCTGAACAAGCCATCCTCACGGTTTGCATAAGCCGATACACCTCTCCACCCGCTGCACAAGTAGCAAGATCCATTGAGCCACACCGCTCTGCACAAGATTCTATGAAAACACAAACAAACATTCTGTCATTATTGTTTATTATCATATCTGGAGTCACATTTGTTAATAAAGAAACACTTCTTCGCTTTGTGGTACAATTGTTGACTAAGAACACGCAAACAACACACGTTTGTTCGAGACGATATTTCTCGGTTTCATGGAAGACTTTGTATAGCACAATTGAACTGTCAACATTGGCAGTGGCAGTTTTCAAAAACGTAACTACAAAATTAAAAACGAACGTCAATCAAATTTCTGACAAGTATATTTTTTTTGTGGTACCAACAAACACGCCTACTCTGAATGCAAAAAGATCGTGAACAGAGTATATCTATGCTGTGCTCTTCCTCGAAACATTATTAAAGTGTTGATTTTGTTATTGTATAAAAAAATACTTTTTCATTAAAATTCAGCTGTTTTTGTTTACCAGAAACTTTCCGACGGTAAAATTGAATTTCATTTCCTCTGTGACTACATTTAAACAGGAAACAGCATTGAAGTTGGGTGGCGGACCAAAATGTGATCGCCGCACTGCGATAACTGGTTTATTTTTCAAATTGTTTGCTTAAAAAAAACGGGGGAAAGCCAGTCGAATGTTGTAAATGTCAGCGAAAATGTTTTCCTTTGAAATTGGTTCCCTGTAAAATTTGTTTACTCAGCGTTTACGCTTCAAACAAGAAATAAACCGATACGCGATACTCGTTTTTTTTTTCTTTTGTAAATCAATACAGCACGCGTTTAATTATCACATCAGGAAGAAATCCGTTAATTATAAAGAACAAAGATGTTACAACTTTATTTTGCCGGATTGTTCGTCGTAAAACAGCAGTTATTAAGGCAATTTTTGTGCGACTTTATGTAGCGAATATTATGAGAAAGAGAAACGGAAAATATCAGTGAAGGTTGAGGTGGTGCAATAACACAAGTATAAAACTTTTTAGAACTTCGGAAAACACAGGCGAGCAGAGATTTTTCGAGCGAATGCTACAAGAGGAGTTTTAACTGCGAATAACTGAATGTAATGCTTGTGAATTTTGAAATTAAGTACTTTTTTATTTCTTCATTTTGCAGAATTGCTCTATATTGTGAGTTAATAACACTTTTAGTTATTTTACATCGCAGTCATAACGTCGTAAGAATTATATTTTGTTTTTAAGTTCCTTCAAATCAAAACTCTTCTTCAAAAGTCATAATATTAAATATTTAGTTTAATCGACAACATTTTTCATTCGGATGAAATTCAATCAACATAAGTAAACATTTTTTTTTTAATAAAACTTAATTATGAAATACCCCTGTTCGAATAATTCGAAATTCTGTTGCGTAAGTTATTTGTGCAGAGGAACGAATTAATATTAATTCCGACAGTAAATTGAGATAATTATGAGGGCGCTTTTCTTTCTCCAGTAAATTACCGCTGTAATGCTCCTCTTTCAGGAATAACGACGTTTCAGCCGCATAATTTGTCGCGTGATAAATGAATGAATTCATAAATACTTCTAATTATTCATCGCGTTTTGTTCACGAACTACTACAAACGCAATGAACCCCCCCAACCCAATCAATCACTTTTCCATTTTCTAATTGACGTAAATCTAAATTTCTAAATTATAATAAATATATGTAAAGTGCACTTTGATATAAAATATAATGCACTTATAATTCACGAATGTATTCAAAGCAGGCTTTCATATTATATAAATTACCCTTGCATACACAACCCCTTATCGAAAATCATTATTTACTCAAGAGTGCTTTCAAGAAAAGAAAACAGGAATTTCTCATAATATGTATTCGATATATTTTCACTTTACTTTCCAGATTCGCGAGAGCGCGAGTAATATAAAACCTTCGGGGAACTCTCTTCATAGATGTTTTCCCCTTACACACGATGATTACTGGTTCATATCCCTTGAGGGCTTGTTAATCTGCGTTTGATAGATCGAGAAACATATTAACGGGAACTTATTTTTACGTTGAATTTCGCTTGGGACGCGTTTGTTTAACTTAGCGGACGCACACGTGGCGTTTTCACATAATTTTTACTTTTCTTGTTTCCAACGTTTTTGTTTCGCAATTTCTACCGCATTTCCCCTCTCTATCAATGTCGAAAGCTTCTCTTGTCTGAGTTACAAAAATTCAAACCCACTCACTCGTTGAAATGTACATATATTACAATTACCATGTGATTCTATCTTTCGGTTCAAATAAAAAATAATTCTTGTTATTTTAATAGTTTCAGAAGAACATGTTATATAAATTTCACCCACATTGTAGTAGGGAGATATATAATTCACTAAACGTTTAAACAGTGAAATTATGTTGTGTGCACACATCGTTTTCATGTAGTATCATAAATAAAATGAATACCACACGCAAATATTTATATTACAACGATTATGTGGCATTTATTTTTCATTTAGCATTTAAAATTCATACATGAATATGAATTGTAAATATAAGTTTTATATGATTTACGTATTGCAAGCAACAAATGTACGTAACATACTCGGGGTAGTTATTTAACTTTCTGGAAAATTTTGTGTCAACGATTCCAGTGACTGAAAATCTAATTTACGACAATTTTATTCTTTAAATAGAGTAGTTCTTAATTAGACAGACAAAAAAATGCTTACGATAAAAGAGACGTCCCAAAGCATGAGAAACATGTTTATTTTTATGATTTATTAAAAATGTACCCGAAATACACATTACGCCCATGCACAAGACGAGAACCAAAAGTGTACAAGTTTAAAAACGAGCAATAAACGTTTATAGTGTTACGCAAAGGATCGGAGCCGTTCAGTCGTAAAATTTGACTGATAAAACACAGTTGCACAGCTGATAATGAATCCGTCGTTTAAGTGTATTAACTGGTATGAGATTAATTAAAATCAATTACGTTTCCAAAGGTGTACAAAAGTGAAATACTTACATCGAAGCGAACAATAATTTACGACAGGTAATTCCGTCGCTTTAGAAAATAAGACACCAAACGCACGTACCTATTGAATTTTGTTTGACTTTGTACGAATTTGTGTTAATAATTCGTCGTTTATAATAATAGAACTTGAGAACTTGTTTCTCGTTGAACGACGCACACGAAACGAAATTATAATAATTAACAAACCAAACAGATTGCGAATGTTCTGATTGTATTGTTTTTTTTTTGTGAGGTTTGGAGAAATCTTCAAAAGACATTCCTGTACGGGGTATCCATGCTCAGGAAGCGTTGGATTCGCAGGGTTGATGCCTTTCTGAAGGTCTACAAACGAGAGCCTACCAACTAAAACTCCTTATCCTCTTATTAACTGCTAATTTCTGGAATCCGCCTTTCGGCATGGCGTCAGAGGCTTCGCACTGTCTCTAGTCTTTCCCAGCCGCTGGTTTCTGGAATTCGCAGAAACTTCGCAGCTGTTCAGGTATTTATCATATCCGGTGGGTCGCGCGACCCTGGGATCCTCCTTAAGAGCCTTGCGCTCGATTCGTGTCTGGTGTCTTGGTCATGTCCAATGTGTTCTTATTTACTCTTTTCGTACTTTGCCTTACTTTCCATATTGCCATATGAAAGCGGCAGCATCCCAGCCCTCCGGACCGCTGAGCAGGACCTCCGAGATGTTCTCCATCGTGAGGTCTGTCCTGCACCGGAGAGCCGCCTCCGCTCTCACGTCCTGCCAATTCGGGCAAAGGAAGATCGTGTGTTCTGCCGTGTCTTCTTCACCGCAGTACCAACGCTGGTTGTTCGGTGCCTTCCCGATCTTGTATAAGTATTTCACGAATACTCCATGTCCAGTCATGGCTTGGATCATGTAATAGTTCACCTCGCCGTGCTTCCTATTACACCATCTCCCGATATCTCTTATGAAGGTCTTCGCTCATCCATCGTAAGCATTCCATGCGGTCTGCCACTTCTCTATGAGGGGAACGGTGCTCGGTCGAGTGCCCGTTCTCTTGGCTACGTATTCCTGCTCTCTTTCCTCCACCTTCAGCTTTATGGGTAGGACGGCTGCTATCGCTAATACAGCCGTGGTAGAAACCGTTTTGTAGGCTGATGTGATGCGGATTGCCATCCTTCTGTTTATGGCCTCCAGCATCCCCTCATAATGTTTGAATTTCATGACAGGTGCCCAAGTGGCGTATAACACGATCGAAGCGATCACTCCCGCCAGAACCCTTCGCCTTTTCGGTCTGGGACCGCCAAGGTTCGGCATGAGTCTCGCTAACGCCATCTGTGTTCTCGCTGCTTTTTCGCATGTCCTTTTCACATGGGTGGTCATCTTCAGACCTCTGTCCAGATGTACTCCGAGGTACTTTATCGAGTCCCTCGAAGCTATGACTGTGTTCTGGACATTTAGTGTGATGTGTTCTATCTTCCTTGGACCCGCAAGGATCATCATCTCGGTTTTGGCTATAGCCAATTCCAGATCTGATTGTACTGTTGATTGTACTCTTTTATACTCTGGTTATCATCACCATTTCTCTATTATTAGTAAAGTACTTTTATGACTGTATTTATTTTGTCCATCTGCTGCTTTCTTAGTCAGGGCAATAAGAGCCAGACTGGTTTAGGTATAACTAACAAACGAAAAAAATTGAAATTTAATGGAACAGTACGCCTTCCTGTCCAGGCCGCATGGAATATCCATTTATTGCAAAAGCAATGCGTAGTAATGGCACATGCTGTAAATCAAATAGTGTAGTTATTTTTTTAATTTTTCTTACGAAAATAACTACTCAGATTCAATTATTTGGACAACGTTTACTTTTCATATTACTGCAAGATACAAGATATCGAGGAAGGGTAAATGACCGTCAATTTCATATTCCAAAGTGAAACGAATGTCAGGATATTGGGAATATAGGCGTTCAAAGAAGTTGTTCACGGATTCCTTACCACGTGGCCAAATTGCAAAAATATCATCAACATATCGAAACCAACACTTGGGTTTAAGGGAGAAAGAAGTATGAGCTTGTTGTTCAAATGCCTCCATTAAAATGTTTGCTACTATTGGGGAGAAAGGAAAACTCATGGCTCTGCGTTATATTTGTTTGTAATATTGATCACGAAACATTAAATAAGTTGAGGTTAAATAACATTCTGTCAAGGGAATTAAGTCTTCGGTTTGTTTATGGGATCTGAACAGTTGCTGGATGATTGTGATGGTGTCAAAAATAGGGACTTTGGTGAAAAGAGATTCTACTTCCAAGCTAACCAGTATGTCCTGGGAGTCTAAGGATATCTCGTGAATTTTTTGAACAATGTGCCGGGATTGAGGATGAAGGTTTCACTTTTCCCTACAAAAGGTTTGAGGGTGTGTGCTAGATATTTGTAGACTTTGTAGGTTGATGAGTTGACTGCGCTGACTATAAGATATAAGGGTGTATCAGGTTTTTCTGAGGAGGGGAAATCCTTCATGGACGCCCAGGCATCTTGCCTGGGTAGTGTTGGACTCCTACCGGCTAAAACTCCTCCTCCTTCACTCTGATTTCTGTGTCTGGAACCGCCCTATGGCATAACTTCAGAAATAGAAATGGGATAAGTTGTTACGTTACTGCTCTCTCAGTTTGTCTCTCACGTCTGTATTTCCTTCTTAGTTGTTTTTTTTTTCTTTATCTGACTCCCTCTTTATCCTTCAGGATTTTGATAACTAGCGTTTTAATTGCATCGTTTCCACTACATTATCGGGGCTTATAATTCTACCTACTGTTCTGTTTGCTTCTTGTCTCTCCGTGTTCCACTTTTCGCACTTAAGAATGCAATGTTCGGGGTCATCTATGTCTCCACAGAATCTGCATGCTGGTGTTTCTCTTCGTTTATACTTAAACAGATATTTTTCAAAGTCTTTCAAAGAACATCTGGCTGAGATAGTTTCTCCGTGCTTCCTGCTTTTCTACGTTATGACTTTTTTATCAACCTTTTTGTCCACGTTGCATTTCAATCATTTATAGCCCACTTGCTCTGCCAGTTACTCCATGATTCTTCTCTTCTCCCTTTTTTATCTATAATCTTTTTTGTGTAGATATCTTTCCTTTCCTCTATTAATATTTCGATCGGTAATAGTCCCGCTACCGCTGCATCGTATGATGAGGTCCGATAGGTCGAGATTATTCTTATTGCAATTGCTCGTTGTACCCTTCTCATAACTGCTCTATATTTTCCCATCCTCATTGATGTATTTCAGAATGGATTCTATTACTCCTCCGATTACTCTTCTCGTTTTTCTTTCGGGCCTTTTATCTTTGGTAGTACTTTTCCCAGTGCCGACACAGTTTTCTCCGCTTTGGCTGTAACCTTTTCCACATGTCTTCCATAACTAAGTCCTCTATCTATCCCTACTCCGAGATATTTGACAGATTTTTGTGGCTTTATAATATGTCCGTTCAACTCAAAACTTACATCTTCGGTCCACTTGCTTCCCCTAAACATCAGTGCCTGTGTTTTGTCTGCCGCCAGTTCTAGTTCGTTTATTTGGATCCAGGTATCTATTTCCTTTAGTGCCACATTCACCTTCCATATTAGCTCTTTTTTCTTTGCTACCGTCGCTATAATGGCCAAATCATCTGCGTAGCATACAACTGAGACCATAAAGTCTGGGTATTCTGGAGTCACGGGGGATCAAGTTCTTTTGTGTTTCTGGAAAGATAGAAGAAGACTTTATTGAAGCCGTTACGGTATGTTCTGTATGAGAGGTCGAATTGCGTCGCAAGGGTTGGTAGGCAGGGTTCTCTAATAGGGTTTTAATTTTATGGTCGTATTATACGCGGTCCAAAACTACAGTGGTATCCCCTTTGTCTGCGGAGAGTATGACTATGTCAGGGTTAGTTTTCAGGGTTTTGAGAGCTTGAAATTCAGTTTTTGTACAGTTTGGTTTAGGGGGTTTGGGTGTTTTTAGAATTTTGGATGTTTCATGACGAATGGGGTCAGCAATGTGCGAAGAAAGTTTCAACTCCAGATGTGGTGTCATTTTTGGGGTGATGGCGAATTTGGGCCTTTGGAGAGGACGGAAATTTCGTTTTCGGTTAAGGGATAGCAGGTTTTTTTTATAACAGGGTGTATTAAGGAATGAGATTCATGATGACGAATGGGCAGTTCTTTGGAAACTAAATGATTGAATTTACGAATGTGGGTACTAGCGATCTATTCAC
Source organism: Serrognathus titanus (assembly GCA_039766575.1). Classification (NCBI taxonomy): domain Eukaryota; kingdom Metazoa; phylum Arthropoda; class Insecta; order Coleoptera; family Lucanidae; genus Serrognathus; species Serrognathus titanus. The sequence continues at coordinate 9,232,954 of CM077911.1, forward strand.
GGGTCCGGGTGCCTTGTTCGTAGGTGAGTCTGTCAATTAGTTGTCAGTCCGTTGTAATGAAGGTATTAGCAAGGTCTACTTGAAGACGAAATATTGTAGCAGAGAGACTGAAGAGTTGATGTTGAGTAAACTGGATGCGTTCTCGAACTAAGGCCAAACTGTAGAAGAATTTTGTTAGAAGTATGGGTTTTGATATGGTGTTGGACGGTTAAGAAAGTAGGTCTCACGACAACGAATAAGAAAAGTTAAAGAACAAATTAAATATACCAATTTTTGTCGAAGTTGTCCTAGCTGTCTTGTCTTCTTCTGGGTGTCCTCCCGTAGAGGTTTCTTAATTTGACTTAGAAGCTTCCGCGGCCGTAGGAGTCGGAACGGTGAGCGGGGATTGGTCTGTTGGGACTTAAAATAAAAGCCAGTATCACGGTTTACGTTATTGGGGTATTTGAAGATTTCTATAGAATCACGGATTTTACGATTGAAAAAATGAGATGAGCGGTCTAAAAATTTTTAATCGGAAATTAGGATTTGGTGACCGGTTTCTAGTTTTGCTCAACTAAGGCGGAGCCAATTATTTGAAGTAGTTTATACAGCGTTCATGTTCAGAAACACGAGTGCTACCAGAACGTTTTGTTTCATCGATGTATACACGTCCACAGGAACATGGAATTCAGTACACACCTTCGAATTGTTAGGGAACTGGTGGTACTGGTGGTGGTGGAATTGCGGTGCGATGACGGCAAATGAGTCAGGCACTCCTGGGCGCATGGAATTTTCAGCTTCCATAATTGTTGGGGTAGTACCTAAGGCTATTGATGCCCAGTACTTTGGGCCGTAAATACCTATGCCCATCCCCTTTCTAGTCTTTGATCCATCCGTGTACCAGATGAACACATTATTCTCTAACTGTCCTATTTGGCTTTTAACTATATGGCAGCTACTAATATCCGCTTCATAAGGTACGTGAAAGTTAAACACTTTCGGCATCATGCCTGAGGGTTTTTCTATGTCCAGTATTCTAAGATGACCTAGGTGATCTAGGGTAATAAGAGCCACGTTGTTATTAACCACAATTGACTCTTATTATCCCTGATGTTGAGGACTCGTAAAAGAACGACACAGTAAGCTGGTTTGGATATTTGATTTTTGCACCAAATACAAAAATATGTTAAAGTACTTTCGTTACCTAATGTTTTCGCATTTTTTATGGTGTACTACGAAAGCAAAGTGTATTACTTATTTTATTAACAAATTTATTTAGGCAACGACCTTCTTTCATGGTTCTCACTATCTCTACATGTGGGCAATAAGAGCCAATTCCATTTTGATTTTAAATGAATACATTATAATTTCTGTTGATGACAGAAACGATACAACAGTTAATTGTTTTAATTGTTTTTCCTTATACCAGACAGTAGAAAATTATTGAGAAAATACACTTTATACTTTTCAAAATATATTGAGTTTTCCTCAAGTGGCTCTCATTCCCTCCGTTTCCCCTAAATTGAATCGCAGCAATTTTGTAATCCTCTTTTTTTTTCGTACCAGCAAGCATTGAAGTAGCATTGATCGTGCCGAAAGTAGTAAACTATGTCAAAACAAATTCAAAGGTAACCTTCGTCACAAGAGGCCAGGGGATTAAGGGCGCACAGGTCACTACCAAGCTATCCGGGCGCGTTTGAACTAAATAATGCACGTTACTTTAACCCGCAGGAACCTATTCGCGCTCGAGCATCTCGCACCCTTTCTGACAAATACGTGATGGGGAACACATTACTTTTATTACAGAAAAACCATTTTATGTGCTATTAAGGAAATTAAATATACATCCTTTAAGCTTAATGAAATTCTAAGCTCGCTTGCATAAAGACGTAAAAACTAGGTACTCAAGAAAGACAAAGAAACTTCTTTTGTATTTCATTTGTTTCGTCACGTCTTAGATTTTATTTGTAATCCGCGTTGGAAAACAATTAAGTTGCAGCAAGTAATTTTAAATAAATGGGAAGAAAATCCAACAGACCATTATAAACTCGTGGAATTTAGGAAATTGCTCATTATTTCTTATAACAAAATAAAACCACAAGTATTTTTGTAAACAGAACGCATTCTGCTGGGTGATGGTGGAAATTAGAGGAAACCATCTGTAATTTCCAGTAAAATTACACAATAGAATAGGATTATGAGCTCATAAGATTATTTCATGTCACCATAAAATGAGCTTGCTCCCCCGATCTGTGTTTTGTGATTAATCACGTGCTAGGAGTAATTAGCGCATCCTTGTAAAAGCCGTTTTTGCCCGTAAAGCCTGGGCAAAAGTGGAAAATCAATAACACCTCCGTAAGCTAGGCACACAGTCATTTAATTAAAGTACGTGTTTACGCTTGTCGACTAATTACGTAGAACGGTTCATTTTGTTATGTAATTCTGTACGTGTAGCCGAGCTTCTGCTGTACAATCTCTTAAAAGTAAATTAGCACAGGTATAATTATGATGGAATAAGTAGTGTTCAAACATTGAAAACTGCACCAAATTAGCTTGACAACTTCAACATGTCTTACACGTACTGCGAGTACTACTCTTGGCTAAGCAGAAGTAACAGATCCCCCCATTTTTCTTCTTTTGATCCTCGATTTCACAAGACCAATTCATTATCAGAATTGAGCCACTTACACTTACCGCACATAACTTGATACCTTGTGTACCAAAAAATAATTCTTTATTATGTGAAATAATCAATCCGTTACTAACAAATTACATAACTTATTACGTACATCTTTTGAAAGTTCAGGGATTGTTTTCAATACATTTGATAAGAGTATAAGAGACAGTGACACATGTGACGATTCGGGTATAAAAGCGTGTCAATAATAAATCTCACACAATAACGATGGTTTCCGTTATATTTTCTGCTTTTTCCTTCCCAACATAAGGTTACACTTACTGAAACAGGGGAGGCCGGAAACAACAGGCAGGTAAAGCATTTGTCTACTGTCCAAACTTAAAACTTTCGCCTGTAAATCTTGCTTTGAATGAAAAATATATCACCCACAGGAGAGAAACCTTTTTTCGCCCCAACTTTCAGAGCATGTTTATATTTCGAAATTTTACTCGCAACAAGACTATGATTTATGTGTCTAGTCGCACTTCATCATTTATATTTTTAATAAATTATTATAATAAAAAAATAATGGTGAAACCTCATGGAAACTGTACGTTACTAAAAATTAGTTCTAATATGTGTACTATTTGCCAAAAGTAATGGATCGAAAAGCAATATAATTGTGCGAAACTGAACCTTATTGAAATAATACTTAAGGCTACGGTACATTCGGCAGGCAGTATACATATTGCTACGTTATTCGTTATTGACAAATTTATATGTTTATGCTTAGTAACGTACATATTTATCTTTAGATTCAGGGCGTAACCTTTGTCTTTTGTTTCATTTTAATGAAAATGTACGAACACTTTTGGTTCCTTTGCACGTTCGTAGATAATTACTTACGTTTATAAATAAATAAAGATAAGCGCTGCTCAAATTAAAATTCTTTATTAACAATTTCTGTAGCAATATTGACTGTTTGTTGTTTGTTTAGTTGAATTTCACATAATGATCATTTGTTTACACGTAAATCACAAAACAACTAAAGGCAATTGAAAGCATAATTATTATTGCTATTAAAAAAAGTTCTAAATTGTTTATTTACAAGGAAATTAATAATTTGTTCAATTTCTTACGATTTTGCATACACCAAACTAATATTTACGAACACTCACTAGCGTAATTTAGTTTATTCGCGAGCTCTTTACAATGATTAATTAAAATCACTTAGATCATTCGAACACGTATACTTTCTTAGGCTCCCCAATTTTCAATGTTCCTTATTTATAAACTGTCTTAAAAAAACTTGTCACGCATCATAAAACACTAAACATTTATTTCCGACAATTCGAATTTAAATCTAGTGTAAAAAGTAACTTTTTAATCCTTCGTCTCTCACATTCGTGCTTGGTCTTAATGAATCCCCATGTAATTCTGATTCTAGTTGTCAGACAAGTGAAACCGTACACGTTATTAAATCGGCCAAAATAGGACTTGGTCCAGGTCTGAAAAGTTTGGCTTCGGAGGTACGTTCAAAGAACTGCAAAACCTCCACAATGGTATATTGCTTTAAAACTGGTGTGTGTGTCAATCTGGTGATGACGATCGGATCATTTAATCAGTCCCCTAATGTTTATTTTTTTAACAAAAAATTGTGTTTCAGTAATAGCAGCATATACAGAGTGTCCCAAAATCCTCGTTTGAGACTGAAATTTTATATAGAGAGGCGCAAAAAAGAACACCTTTCTTAATACTTTTTTTTCTTTGATGTGAGGTAATACCTCAATAAAGTTCCGTTACCACAGTTTGAGTGCCTCTGTAATATTATACTATTTTTGTACACGTTTGTAGAAAGTGTAACTTTTATACGTAGTTAAATAACATGTGTACAAAAAGTTTTCCTAACTGGCGTGTTATGTATGTTTCCTATTTGATTCATACCCTAAATAGACAAGTAAACAAACATAACTTAAAAAAAATGTTTTATTGATTTGATTTTGCAATGGTTTTCACATTGGAAGAAATATCTTTTATGGTTGAAACCTACTTTCGAAACGCCCAAAAGATCAATGGCGAATGGACCTATTTGTATTGCAGAATTTCAGGAAAAATTTCTGTATTTCTATACTGAAAATTTGTTAATCAACTTCAGTACTCTGTAGAACTGGCAGTGTGGCTAGAAAACAGGTATCAGGTAGGCCTAAAGTAAGAACTGATGAGGTAGTTGAAAATGTGAGACAAATTATGACTGATTCTCCTCGCACTTCCATCCGTCACCTGTCACAACAAGTTGATCTTTCTGTCGAGATCTGCAGAACTATTCTAAGAAAGGACTTGCAAATGTTCCTTCCTCGTTTGACTGGCGTGCATGAATTGCTTCCAGTAGATTTTGAACCAAGGCGAAGATACAGTCATTGGTTTCTAAACAATATCTACAACGACGATTTGAAGGACAAAAATTTGTTTTCCAATGAGGCCTGGTTCCAGTTAACAGGATACATTAATTCCCAAAATATGAGGATCTGGAATACAGAAAACCCTCATATTTTCATTGAATCCCCATTCACAAATAAATGATGTTTGGATAGGTTTAAGTCAGAGAAGATTTAAGTTTTTTAATGGCACACTAACAGCACTTAGATATCGGGAAGAGATTTTGTATCTATTTACTAATCAACTGCATAACGATGAGTTGCAATTTGGATATTTCCAGCAGGATGGTGCAAAGGCCCATGCTGCTGGAGATACTTTAATTTTTTTGGAGATTGAATAATTAGCAGAAATATGGCAAACATATGGCCTCCGCGATCTTGCTAATTAACTCCTTTGGATTCCATTTTTAAAACGCCTGTAGGTAAGTGATTTACAGAAATTTACACAAAGAATCATCGAAAAGTGTGATGAAATAAGCAATTTATCCCACATTTTGGAAAATGTTATTAATGGATGTCGCTGAAGAGTTAGAAAATGCCTCGAAGAAGACAGAGGTCATTTTCAGTACCTGTTGTGAATTCACGTTCAACGATATTTTCGTAATAATAATCGTAATTATTGGTTATAATTTTCTGTTGACGTTATGTCAAGGTTAAATGTCAGATTGGCGTTTACTGATCATGCGAAAAAATGAGAGTACCGCACTAGATGAAAAAACTTTTTGTACACATATTACAATTTCTAACATTTAACTACGACGACTTCTTTTTTATACAAAATTTGAACTTTATTCAAAATTTTCAACTTAAACATTTTCAAGAACTTTGAAATATTGCAACAAATGTTCGCAGCGCACACACTTCAGCGCGACGACATAGATTATCCCAGGCGAGATGTAAAATGTTAGGACTCCTCCCTATAACATCTGCTGCATTTTTCAATCGTTCTCTTAGTTCAACTGTGGTGTTACTTCCGTTCGATAAACAATGTATTTCAAATGATCCCACAGATAGAAATCGATGGGATTCAAAACTAGGGCTACAGTGACCACGCAACAGGACCCCATCTGCCTATCCATCTGGCTCCATGCCGTTGGTTTAATGATTCTCTCACTATCCCTAATCTATGAGGAGGAGCCCCATCATGTAGTAGCCAGAGCCTTTGCCTTGTAGCTAGAGGTGTGTTTTCTAATAATTCTGGAAGAACATTTTCAAGAAATTGTAAATATTCTCCTTCGTTTAGTCGATCTGGCAAGATGTGTGTAATTGAAAATTAATTTTGAAATGAAGCAATTCTTGTTACATGAGGATTTTCATCGATCCAATAGTGAAGATTATGAAAATTGACTACTCCACGCTTTAGCTTTAGCTTCATCTACACGGAATACTTCTTTAAAAAAAATTGGCTCCCTTTCCTGTTGCAGAAGCAGCCAATTAGAAAACTGAAGTCACCGTTCTGAATCTTGTGGAGCAAATAACTGCACGTGCTGGTAATGAAATGGTTATAAAAGATTTTCATGCAGAATTCTCCATGCTGTGTTACGTGATATGCCTGTTGTTGCAGCTATGGTTCTGGTACTAATATTGGGATCTTCAGCAACAGTACGCGCAGGTACGTGTTCTATCTCCTAACACTGTGGATTGTAATTTTCCGGTTGGTCTTAAATATTGGTGCAGGCGTACAAATGTTGGAGCGGATAGATGGCGGCAAGTTGGACACAGTTCTGCGTACCTGTCATGGAGCAAATGTTTTTTTATGTCATAAGTAGGGAGTAGTACCGACGAACTGCAGCATTAGCATTACAACTTACTTCCCCATATACCAGATATCTACGTATTGCTAAAATACATTGCAACGTGTAGTTTTGTCTTCACAAAGACAATGACATTGGTTGAAATAAACCAAACATTGAAAATGTGATGATAAACAATTAATATGCAGCTCCGTTCGTAACAGCAGTTCCCATACGGTGATGACTATTTTGCCAAATTAGTTAATAAGCAGTTTTGAAGAAATAGTTACTGAATTATCGTTTTCTTTCGCCTTCAGGAATATGCCAGTCTCAAGCGTTGGATTAGGGGCACCCTGTATGTTGAAATATCTTGGTATCATAATTCCCTTTTGTTTGTGGAAAATTTAATGATTTATGACAAATCACAAACTAAATCATTATTAATACACCAAAATTATAAATTTAAAAAAAATATTTTTACAAGATTCAATTTTCAAGACTAAAATAACATATTGCTGTATTATTTCATTAATTTAGAGATAGTTTGTAGATGTATATAATAGTTAGGTTAAAATAATATTTTGTATTTATTTTATTATTATTACTTATAAAAAAAACTATAAACATTACGAAAATTAATTAAAATTGTGTAACTGGCAGTATAGAAAGTGTTAGGAAAGAGTTTATACATGTATTTCGGCCTTAACACTTTCTATACTGCCAGTTACACAATTTTAATTAATTTTCATAATTTTCATCTGGCAAGAAAACTTGATTTTATAAACATTACCTTTATACTCTTCCAGAACTCTTATTAAAACTTAATTACATGCAAAGATTTATTTCCGTTTTATTTAGAAAATGTCAAACGAAGTACTAGAAGTCTAACTTTCACCAATGACAGAGACTTGGTTTCACGAGAAGTTCAAGTGGAGAACTTCTGGGGTTGTAATCCTAAGACTCCGGAACTGACTTCTGAGCCCCTTTGTCTTGAAAAACAGTATCATCACTTCAATGAACCATTCCAGGCCGGTGACACAACACTGAGAAGTTTTTCACATTCTCCAACTTCACTAGAAGATGCCATCAAGGACAAGCCTCGAGATTACTTCTTCCAAAAGAACGGTGGAAGGCGCAATGTTATAGTAAAACTGAAAAATCAAACTAAATTAAGACTTTCCAAAATAGAAGCCGTACCGCTAGGTTTATTTAAAATGTAATCATATAATTAGAATCAGATAGAGAATGTTTAATTTATTTGAAACTTTAAATTTTGAAATTCATTCACATAAAGGTTTTACATTTTTTTTTAAGGTTACTCAGTTTGTGTCCATTTATTTTGCTATAAAAGGGAAAAATCCAGAGTAATATGAGAAGTCATGCTCAACTCTTCAACCTAAACAGATCAGTTTTTAATAAGTAGTGAGTTGTGAAAGAAGTAAGATTTATTGTTTAATAACTTTGATTGAAAATGCATATTTATTTGAATTTAATTGTCTATGTAATTTAATTCGAATTTTAAAGTAAATCTATTTTAAAATTTATGATTAAATTTATTTCATTGTTAACAGCTTAGCAAAATTTTGTATTGTGTGAAAATTAATGCGTTAGTAAAGTTATTTAAAGGCATTATTATCAATGGATTTGTAAACAAATACCGTGTGAATAGACCGAAGGAGTAATTATAATCTTGCCTGTATCGTGGCTATTTGTTTAGTTTAAAGCTTAAATTAATTAACTCCTTTAAACAACAATTCGGATAAATGTTAATGATGCAATTCTGATAAATAAATTTAATTAATGTTTGTTAATTAATAATAAAATAAAAACCTTACCTATTGCAACAATTTTCATAATCATAGTTACTTCTGTTTGCAAGAAGGGCTATTATTGCAATTCGTAGTTAATGATATTACTTTAAAACGAAATAAACATTTCCTGCATATTTGTGTGTCTAACGAATTGCAATTTGACAACTTATTCTGACAACAAAAATAATGTGCAATTGCAATTTGTTCTTAAATTTATTTAATAAATATTTAAAAAACATTAAAAATTGTCTTTTACTTACTTTACTTAACGAGACGAAACTATCAAGTAAAACTAGTCAATTATTATAAACAAATTAAAGACAAAACTGAACCCCGTAATCCTAATTTGTTAGCTAGATAATTGGCAACCCTGAAATACCTGTTTATTTAAACAATTAAAAAGATAAAAGAGTCTTAATGTTAAATAATTATGCGTGAACTTGTTATTTGTTGATAAATTTTACATTTAAAAATAATTTAAACAAATCCACCATCAACGACAATACATCGCAATATGTACAGGACGATTCTTAAATAGACCGACAAAAAGTAGTGACTTAAAGAAGAAATTTCCCAAAACATGGGAGAAATGTAAAAGAAAATTGAATTAAATTATTTAATTAACCCGACGTGTTTATAGTGTTACGCAGAGAATCAAGGTCGTTGAGTCATAAAACTTGACTATGAACTAATAACACACAGCTGATGATGAACCCGATGAGATTAACTAATTTTATTAGACTTTGTACAAATTTGTGTTAATAATTCACCTTTTATAATAATAGAATTTGTTTCTCATTGAACACTCCATACAAAACGAAACTATAATAATTAACAAACCAAATAGATTACAAATGTGTTTACTGATAATAATGTTTTAAATTCTGGTTGTCATCGCCATTTCTTTGTTATTAGTAAAGTCTATTATTATTCAAATGTCAGCCACAAACCGAATAAATGGCATAAAGAAAACCGACTGATTAAAATGTGAGGGAATAGTAACGCGTAATTTTAGGCCTTAAAAAGATGGCAACATGTTTAAGACGGACACGTTGCTTGTGGGAATAAACTTTATTTACAATACAATTTAAATTAAAATGAAAGAAAAATACTAGGAATTCTTAACACGTGGATTTGAATAGTCCTCGTGTTGTAGTGATTTATTTGTTTACTGGTCGAAGCCCTTGGTATCTTTACTTTCTAGAATTTGTACGGAATAATTTACTTCAACTGATTTGCATGCATTTGTCAAATAAATATTTTGGTATTCGTCAGCTAATCACATCACTTCCGCCAATCATAAAACTATAAAACGCTTTTATGACTGTATTCCATCGCCCTTTTTTTATCGATCCATTCAAGATTCATCAAGTATATCGGGTGGTAGAAAAAAAATTATATTTTTGTCATTGGAAGAATTTGCATTACAAATTACTTAACTATTAACTCATGAAAGCATAATAGCTTTTCGGTGTACAACAAAAAAGCTCGACCTGCTTTCACGACAAATGATGGGCATTTTTCGTAATTCACATAAGAATAACTAATGGAAATTATTCGACATAAATAGAGAAGTGATAACATTTGTCGTTTCATTCTGAACTCGAGCATTCAACAGGGATGGCGCCGAATTTATTAATTAGAGTCGGCGTATCTAAATCCAATATGTCAAATTCATATGTTAAACCGAGTGAGTAAAACAAGCCACGGAAAAATGCACTAATTAAAATCTGACAGGAGTTCGGAATTTTAATGAAACACGTAAACAAATGTGATTTATCCGGTGAATTCGTTTAATTAATTTATAATAGGCACTTTTTATAAACTGAGTTTAATATTTATGTCCGCCGCATGTGATTGCACTAGAATTATTATTCATCGGAAATATAAATTGCGTTCGGCATAAAATCGCATTTTGTCATCATTCATCATTAACATAAATACATACTTCGGCTTGTGAGAAGAGGAAGTGCAAAAAAAATTGATTTCGGAATTTCCATGTTTAAATTTTAATTTATATTTATTGTTGCCGCCAATAATATTGGCAGAAAATATTTTTAGTTTTAATTAATTAATACTTTCTCGTCTGTTTAATTAATAATTTAATTTCGAAGCGAATTTCTCGTTTAATAAAATAAGGAAGCGACAAGTTTCAATAACCCCGCTCTGCCAATACCATTTTCAATTTATCAATTCCGTCAAATGTATTTTTTATAGGTGGATCGAAGGGATAATCTGAGAAAGATAAATTTTATTTTTACTACGTTCGCCAATCTGAACAAAGAGCATTAGGAGTGCGATACTGATTTATGTTCAAGAAAAGGGCATAAATTGACCAACGGATGGCGTATTTTTCTTGTAATACAAGGTAAAGATTTTCTGTCGTTTTTTTTTATCTTATTGAATTTCTAGATGGTGCAACAAAAATATTATACACAGAACAGATTCACTCAAACAACAATAACAAGAACTTCTCTTTGTGTATTAAAATTTTAATTGCAAGAAATAGATATTTTAGTTGATTGAAAACTTACCTTCAATTATATCAACAGAAGTGAGTTAGAGTTAGTAAAATAACATGTTGTAATTTTCGTTTTAGCTAAAAGGATACTCCTTCGCTACTTCATCCGGGGAAAAAATGAAAACCTCTTAAAAGAGACTTCTCTCATGAAAACAAAATGCATAAATTATTAGCTTAGGCATAACTTGAATCCAAGCGTTCATTTCAAATATTCTTCAAGATAAATAAAATCAAATTCGATTACAATTATCATCAATGCCTCAATTTCTTTGCTTCTCTATTATTTGTGATCATACAAACATCGTTAACCGTCGTGCAATTCGAAGGTGACCTGTAAGATCCATTAATTATTACAATATTGAATTGTTGGTTTACTTACCCTCCCTTTTACGGAAGCGTGCCACTCTATTTGCCAATTACCTGCTGTCAAGCTTCAAACCGGACATCTTGCACTAATTCGACATTTAACTGAAATAAATTTCTCGACTGTAGTGGTAAAATGAAATAAAATACCAGAAAAATCGTTCTCGTTCCAGTTGAGTAATAGAAATACTTACTCTTCAAGAAATGACAGTCAACGTTTCAACGAAAAAAATATCTCCTACATATAGAGTGACTTCGCAGAACGTGGGAAAAATTCGATACAACAATTTATAATTAATTAAAATTTACCCAAAATGTACGCAACGCCCATGCATAAATCGAGAATGATAAGTTTACAGCTTTAAAAGCGTACAATAAACGTTTATGGTGTTACGCAGACAATGAGAGTCAACTTACTTTTGGGTAAACAAAGTGGATACACAAAATATCCCTGTTTTATCTGGTTAGGGATAGTAGGGCTAAGAATGAACATTGGACTAGGAAAGACTGGCCCGTAAGAGAAGCTTTGATTCCTCTTAAGCATAATGTTGTTAACGTTCCATTAGTAGCAATAGATCGCCTTATATTGCTTCCTCTCCATATCAAACTAGGATTAATGAAACGATATGCCAAGACTTTGAATAAAAATGGGTAATGCTTCAAATATATTTCAAGGAAATTTCCAAGTTTAAGATCTGAGAAGCTGAAAGCTGGTATCTTTGATGGTCCACAGATCAGGGAGTTGTTAAAAGATTCGAATTTTACAATTTCTTTGAACAATGTTGAGAAAAACGCTTGAAATTCCATTGATTCAGCGATCAATAACTTTTTCGGAAATAATAAGGCAGAAAACTATTCCCAGATGGTTGAAGACATGTTCACTAACTACCAACAGCTTGGTTGCAATGTAAGCATCAAGGTTCACTTCCTCCATAGTCATCTAGGCCGTTTTCCTGAAAATTTAAGTGAGGAACGGGAGGAGAAATGTTCCATCAGGACATTCGGACTATGGAAGAACGCTATCAAGGCCGTTGGGATGCACATATAATGGCTCACTATTGTTGGAATCTTCAGAGGAGTTCTCAAAAGACTGTTTATGCTTGCCAATCTTATAAAAGAAAGTTTTTATCTCTTTAAATTTACTTAGTAAAATATTATATAAATATATTACATAATACAAAAACTCCAGGTTGTAATAATTTGTATATATATACCTCCTTTGAGTAATGTACAAGAATTCTTTTACGCTCTCACTGATATTCTTGATACAGTATTCAGAAATAACACACACAAAATATTATTATTTAGTGTTTTTAATATAGATCTCCTACAACGAGAAAATACTGTTACTAAACAATTTTTAGATATATTAACATCATACAATCTAAACCCAAGTATTGATAAACCAACAAGAATATCCAAGCACAGTGCGACGTTGATTGACAATACATGCACCAATACCTCTGATTATAGGAGCAAGGTTATCTGTACTGCTTTGGCAGATCATACAGCACAAATGGTTACTTTGGAGATTGCACCATCTTCCCATCCTGGAAATAATCCTGGGAAAATAGGGAAGCGTAATTTTTCAAAAAAGAACCTGCGAAAAATTAATGACAAATTAGAGAAAATAAACTGGTAGAAAAAGAAGTAAACAAGACATATAATCACTTCTTAGGAATAGTTTTAAATATAATCAATGAAGTAAGCCCGAAAAAGTTACAAACAGATAGATCAAACAAAAAACGAAAATGGATAACAAATGATATTTAGACAGAAATTTAAACAAAAACGAGAAAGAATAGGTGTTGTAAATCAAGAAATTCTACTCCATAAATTAGATCTTTATGGTTTTCGAGGACCAGCATTGGAACTACTGACATCATATCTGAATAAGAGGAAACAATGTACAATAACTACAGACTCCCGCACCGGAAAAATACATACATCAAAGTGGTTACTCGTTGAGAAAGGCGTTCCACAAGGTTCCATACTCGGACCTTGTTGTTCCTGCTGTACGTGAACGAACTGCCGCACTTAACAACTCACTCAACAACACTGTTTGGAGATGACACGTCACTAGTAATACGAAAAAAATCTAGAATTGAAGATGAAATAAAAACCACTTTAAAAAATTTTAACAACTGGTTCAGTAATAATTGTTTACAGTTAAATGTTGCCAAAACACATTTATTACAATTTAATAAATCTAATGATTTACAAATAGACATAAATAGTGAAAAACTTACTCCATCTGAAAAAACGACTTTCCTTGGTTTAGATCTATGTATGAATCTGAAATGGAAAGAACATGTTAATACTAGCACTAAAAATGAGTAAATTTAATTACGCCTTGAGAGTGATATCGTCTTCTGTGAATCGACAGGCAAGTTTAAGCGCTTACTATGCATACATATATTCCAGGTTAACATACGGAATTATCTTTTGGGGTAATTCTTGAGAAGCCCTAACACTATTCGTGCTTCAAAAATCTTGTTTACGGACCATTTTCCAACTACGGGGTAGAGACTCATGTAGGAATCTATTCAGTAATAATAAAATACTTACCTTACCATCACTATATATTTATGTGTGCGCGTGTTTCGCGAAGTTGAATTACGAACTGTTGTCCGAAAATGAACTGCACCATAACTATTACACAAGAGAAACTGTCAAAACTTACCTATGCCCTCCAAAAACTAGGAAAACTAAAGTACAAAGTTATGTAAAAAGATCTGTTTATTTTAAATCAAAGAGAGCAGTCGAACCTAAGAAAATCACGATAACTCATAGGGCACTTGTGAAGCAGGAAGCCCACGTATAAGGTCTAAGCATAATCGGTGTGAACCATATAAAAGAGGTCCACTTTCACAATTAGACATCATTCAGACAGTAGTCGTGTGATCGCACTCATCACTGAGACTCCGAAGGCGTGAATCGCAGTCAAAGAATGTCATAGTGTGTGAACAAATTCCGAAAATCCGTTTGTTTCTCTGTATCTAGTATTATGGTTTTGTGAGAAAATGTTAATTTATTTGCAAATTAGTAATGTTATAAAAGTTAACAACTGTTTTATTTGAGGTGCAAAATGCTATTTCTTTTGTTATAAAATTATTTTGAACGTGAATGCGTGAATTTGCATTGTTTCATGTGATATCGTTTTGCTTTTGTGTGATGTAATATTGAGTTAACCTTTAATTACATTTGAATCTTATATGTAATAATTTGACTAAATTATTATATAATGTAGTCTTCAGGCTTTGACAGCCGTCGTCGATGGCTGCTCTTTGATTCTCGGGATCCCTGCCGTGTAGAAAATTTGTAGAACTTGACGTTTCGATCATCTTGTCGTGACCTTTTTCAGAAGTGAAGTGAAGAAGATCACGACAAGATGATCGAAACGTCAAGTTCTACAAACTTTCTACACGGCATTTCTAAATTATTATATTTCTTGCTTAAAATTGTCGTAATTGTTTTAAAACTGTTTAGAATATCGCTTCATGCCAAATTCAAATTTGAATTGTAATTGTTTTACCAATTTTGAATATATACATTTATATATATTGTGACGAATTAAGGGCGACGGGGGTGCATACACTTGCCTAGCCGGCGGCGGCCCGCCATAGCGTTGGACCCGATTCGCGATAATTCCGCCGTCGAAATACTCTAGAAGCTGCATGGAATAGCCACTCCGGTATAAATACGCGAACACGAGGAGACTTCAGTTAGTTCGACGTAGAATTTAGTTACTGTTTGATTGCTCGGCTTGTGAAAATAAATTATTCATAGTCTGTTCTAAATAAATCAATGTTGAGTTTTGATAATAAATTAGTTATTAGCCTCATCGAGTATTTTATTTAAAAATAAATCAAAATGAACCCTAAAAACACTACAATATCTTCTCTTTATTTTTAACTAGATCTCATTTAGAAGAAGAACGTCAAGGGCTAAAATCAATGTCAAGGGCTAAAATCTCATTCCCTATAAAAAGGACATTTGAGTACAATTTCTGGCTAAATAAAGCTCAAAGAAATTGCTACTTGGGTCCTTTATGGATTAATTAAAAATTTGGTAAAAGAGTGAGGAGAAGAATTGGAAAAAATAAATGAAGACATAGAATTTGGGCATAATAATAGAACTTCTCTTTCGCTCTCGCCATCACTGCTAGAGCATATAGGCGGCGAGGCCTTGTGAAATTAATAAATCCGAAAGAAAGGGATAATTCATCCCCTTTCTTTTATCATTTTTTTAACCACAAGTCCCTCACATTATTAGCAAAGTCTACTATTATTCAAACATCAAAGATAAACCAAATAGACGACATCAAAATTCAAGGGAAGGATAACGGATGATATTGTGCCATAAAGAAATGCCGAAGTGTTTATGACGGACACGTTCCTTGTGGAAATAAATTCATTCAGTCCGTTAACGGTGAAGCAGTGTCCTAATCTAGAGACAAAAGGTTGTTAAATATTCTCTATTATTTCAAAGGTAATTGAGCGAATTTCTTGTTGAATTTTCTGTTTTAACTCCTTAATGTTTGGAGGTTTATTAAAATAAATTTTACCTTTTAAGTAATCCCAGAGGAAATAATCCAAAGGGGTTAAATCTGGAGATGGAGGTCCCCGCCTACCAATCCATCGATTAGGAAATATTTGATCGAGGTATTCCCGTACTAGGAAGCGCACGATCTTACTGTAACAAAATTCTAGAAGGGGATAAATCAGGATCTTCTGCTTTAGTAGACTGTATCGCTAAAGCCGGAATTAATTCAAATTGGAGATCCAGATACTGTTCACCACCCAGCGTTCCAACAAGAAACTACGATCCAATAATTCACCCACTATCCCAGACCAGACTATAACCTTTTGGGGAAATTGTGTATTATGAATTTTTTCCTTGTGAAGAAGTCTGTAAGTTATGTATTTTTTGACATATTAAGACGTAAAGCGATTCACACAAGGGTTGAATGTAGACTTTCCTGCATCATTAACATGAAATCCAATTGTCTGTCTTTAACTAAAGCCATTGGACGTGAGGCTTTAGGTACATGCCCAAAATCGTGAAACTTGTTCTCAATTCGATTTGCCTTTGATTGTGTTATTGGAGGACGGTTTGGGTGAGTTTCATCGAACAAAATACAAACTTGCGTTCGAATTCTATCTCCAAAGCTAATTACATCATTCAAATTTCGATTATTTCGGCTTCAGTAAGTCTCAATTTTGCTATCTAATCGTTAACACAAGTAACACACGCTCCACTACGTAAGGTCAATAAATTCTACTTCACATTTAACTACAAACAACTTGCAATTGTTTTTACCACTTATTGCTAGAGCCTGCTCGAATATTGAATTTTTGAAGTTGGGTTTGCTAGCACTTAGAGGTTGAGAAATGGGGAGTTGAAAATTACGTCTTGAAATGATAATTTAATAATAAAAATCGTCGTGTCCGACCGAACGTTTTTCTGAAATTTTTTTCTCAATCACTTTATAGAATTAATCAGTTACTTTCGGGAAACACTGTACATTCTATTTTATATTTAAAGCTTTGCAGTTTAGTCTCTCTATTGTTAAAACAAATATATTTTTTTATTATTTTAAGAATTAGTGTGTCTGGAATTATTTGTCAAGTTAATGTGATTAAGGAAAAATAAAGTATCATTGGCGTCCTTTGTATTTTCGGCGGAGCCATTCTGGGAAACAAAGCAACTTGATTCAACCTAAACATGTTCTGTGAATGGGGTCGACTGCCCAACCATTAAGGCGGCCATCCTGATTTTAATTACTCAGCCCTTTTATCTAATAACCAGAGTAGAAACCGACATTTATCTCAACTTTTACAAAAAAAGGGCGGCGTAAGTGAACGCAAATAAAAACAACGTATGTAGACGTTAAATGCTGCAAATGAAGCTATAAACAGCACACAATATTTTTATCGCAATCAAAATTAAAAATACGTACGATCATAAACAGAATAAGGTCCCTTTTTTTTTTTTAGTCGGTAATAAATCGACGATTGGCAGAATCAAGCGTAAAAATAAAATGTTAAACCATTGCCAGGTGAATATTGATCCCGATAAGCCCTCCCGGTAGAAGGGAAAATTCAGATTTGCATTACAGAAGTTTCCTCCGAGTAATTTATTTCTAAGCGCAGATAACGCATTTCTAGTATTCCGCAGACACCGCAAAATTTTCAGATAGATATTGAATTTGAAACGAGATATCAGGACTGTATTAAATTGCATTATAATGCTGGGGCACTTATCGGTGAAGGAGATAAACTTAGGGCTTGGGGTATCGAACTTCCGCCTACGAATTTAATCGCTAAAAGCAATTAACCAATTTTTAATGCTGAGAGATAATATGATGCATGAGCGCGTTGGTGGAGTTGATAAAGTAATAACTTTATAAATAAGTAAAAAAAAATAAGCCTTAATGAAAATACGCTTAATTTGCCTGTAATTATCATGTTGAGATTTGTAACTATTTAAAGTATCCCATTTAGAGAGAGGGAAGAGAATTCCTATAGTTAATTATCCGCAGTGTATTATTATTCGAAAATTCGTAGCAAATGAAGTATACGGACCAATTTATTATTTTGAGGCATTTATAGTAGCAATTCGTTATGTTGGATAATCACTGGGCATTATACTAATCTAACAACTGCAATTCCGTAATTTTCTACCAGCAGAGTTTTCCAAAAAAAAAAACAATAACTCTAATGCAGTTCCGCGAACAATAAATTTATTTACAGTAATTGCTTCCGCAACAATAGCTTTTTATTCCGGATTCCAAAATTGAATTTCAGAGGCAATCGTCGACTATTTCAGACGTAAATTATCGAAGAGTTTAGCGAAGCACTTACGCGACTACAAATTCTAGCGGGTTGAAATCTAGGAGGGACTAAATTAACGAGGGAAACAGAGCGTTGTCTCGACAGCTGAGCGTTTGGCAAATATTCCGGACAACTAACGTATCACTTTGACTACTGAATCTTTCATTGCTTCCCTGCGTTGAGATTGGATGGGATTATTTCGACCGCTTCGTTTAACACATTAATCAATTTCCTAAGTTTATTTAACAAACAAAACAATTTTATCTATTTCCTCCTTGCAAGTATAATTTAATTTTTAATGAGCTTCGAAACTACCCCCATAAAATTTTTAATGGCTTTGTAAATCACGACAAACCTCAGCAGATTAGAACGAAAGATATTTTTAATTAAATTCAACCTTCCTCGTTTTAAACTGCTCAAGTTATTTTTACTTGGCTTTTTCAAAATTGAATTGATTTATGGGAATTATCTAATCGGGACGTAAATTATCGAACAGTTTAGCAAAGCACTTAGGCGAGTAGGAATTTTAGCCGGCTGAAATCTGGGATGAACTTAATTGACGAGGGAAACAGAGCTTTGTCTCGACAGTCGAGTGTTCCGCAAATATTCCGGACAACAAACAAATCAGTTTGAGCACTAAACCTTTCATTCCTGCGATGAAATTGGATTATGCGAACCGCTTCGTTTGACTGCCGATCTCGCCAAACATTACTGTACTGATCTCCAAAATTTGTGGAATTTATTTAGATGTCTTCATTTGCTTTCATTTAAGCGGTTTACATTTTTAGCTTCGGAATATTTTGCTTCGAAACAAAGCAGATGTGTGTAATGATCTGGAAATCAATTCGCTGTATTAAACTTTCAATACGTATTTGAATGAAATTTCTATTGTAAAAGTATATTTCATAACAAACGTCGAAAGTACCACATATCGTTGTTTACATCTTTAAAAATGTCTATGGTGGTGTTTGTTTCTCATTTAACACCGTACATAAAACGAAATAATGATAATTAACAAACCAAAGAGATTACGAATATGTTTCTGATTACAATATTCCAAACCCTTTAAATCACCTGGCAATAATGGAATATTTCTAGCCTTACTGCAGAAACCTTATCAACCCTGCTTTACAACCATCTTCAAACCCAACTATGCATTGGGTTATGTTCTCCAATCTTGGAGGAAAGTAATTGTAGTATTCATACGGAAAACTTCCTATCAATTGTTATTCTCCTTGCATAAATTGGAGCCCCCTTATTTTGGAAATTCATTTAAAGAAAAATGGGCTAGCGGCTTCTAGAAGAAGCTAAATCCTATCGCCCGATAAACCTGCCTTTCTTTATCCTCAAAACCACGGAGAAAATCCTGGAAAACAAAATTAGAGGTGATCTGCCTGGTAATGCTCCACTTCACCTCAAGCAATTTGCCTACCAACCAGGCAAATCCACGGTGGAAGCACTTCATAACCTTGTAAATGCCATGAAAAAATCCATACGCAGCAAATTCAGTTGCTGTTGGCACCTTTATACATAGACATAGAGGGTGTCATTGTTAACACCTCATTTAAATCTATAGAAAAACATCTTAGAGTACTGGATTTTTTTTTTTTGAGAAATCCTCAGACATGTTGCCGAAAATGTTTGACTTTGACATACCTTATGAAGTTGATATCGTTAAAAGCCAAATGGCACGGATAGACAAAAATGTCTCCATCTGGTACACGGAAGGATCAAAGACTACAAAAGGGACGGCCCAAAAGTACTAGGCATCAATGTACTACTCCAACAATTATGCGAGCTGAAACACTTCAATCTATGTGCCCAAGAGTACCTGAGAAAGAACACAAAGGGCAAAAAGATATATATTCTGCTGCAGTGTTATAACAATTGTAGTTACAAGTATCTGATTATGTAACTAGTTACATTGTAGTACTTGGTATCTGTAACTGTATTTAGTTTCATTTATGTATGTATCTGAGCAATTAGATACACAGATACATTTTTTCAAATAATTTTTTTTTACTCTGCTCATATGTATTTTCTAATACCAGAACGCTCGAACATTGTTCGTTCTTTCTATGGTTGGCGTTTTGTTAAGTCAGGCGACCGCAGTGACTGATCGAAATATATTTACCAAAATTCAAAGTCAAATGTTTAAAAATTTGGTCACTTTTAACGGCAAATTGTCACTATCTCGAGAACCATAAATTTCAGATCAAAAACCCTATACTATTTCCATCCACTCAGCAAGAACTATTTAATCGTGTAATAATATATGGAGTGTTTCATTAAAAAAAATACAAATTAGGGTTGGTACACTCTGTACATGTCTAAATAATTTTAGGTAATGCATCTACCCGATATGTATGTTAATGTATATGCAGATTTTAAAAGTATTCAACTATGACGCTACAATCTTCCACTCACGCACTGTTGGCCCATCCTGTATATACAGGCTAACTCTAAAAACGCCTACATTGAAGACAGCTGTATCTAAAAGGTGTCTAGATACATTTATACTATATCTGCATCTGAATCCAGTTACTTTTCAAAAAGATGTATCCAACTACAAATTAGGTTAGGTTATCTGTATCTGAATCTAGATATTTTGAAAAATGTATCTGTTACAACACTGTGTCTGATAGTCAAGTAACTACAAAGACACTCATGGCATATTACATTGAGTCCTTTTCCATATGGGAAATCCCTCAAGGAAAGAACTAAGGACAACAAAATTACCCTAAAATGGATACCCGACCATGAGGATATAGAGCGGAACGAAGAAGCCAACAAACTTGCTCGTACCAATTCTGAGGCTTCTCCCATAGGTCCTGAACCTGACTGTGGTCTACGTAAGACACGCTATAGAAAAGAGACTGAAATGTGGATAGAAAGGAAGAAAATATTCTACTGGAACAAATGCTTCTACTTTTAACAAAGAATGAGTTAAAGACTATTACAGATCCTTTTGCCACTGTCCTGTGAGGTACCACCTTAAGAAAATGGGCTTGGCAGAAAGTGAAATAGCTGATCTTGCATTCCCCATTTACTACACATCCGGATCGGAAATAAGCTTCAATAATGAAAGTTTTCTTGCAAGGTATACATTTTAATCGCTTGTTAATTCAATTCAATAAATTGTAATAATTGTCAATTTAACTGATTTATGATGTTTATGGACAGAACTAGCTAGTTCAAAAAGGCTAGAGCGGTACAGAAAAATTTACAATGTGAACAAATTCCAAGTGTATCTGGATGAGAATCATTTTATTTCACTTTGTATTTTGGCCTGATGTTACTTCTCAAACACTCTGAAGTTATTCCTTGTATCGTTTCGAAGTTAAATGTGCCAAAACAAGCTTCCCGAGAATTAAATTTGGTATTCATGTATCGCTCTGGATGGCCCAAAGAGAGGCCAAAAGTTAACATTGAAATTTTACGGCCCCATTTGCAATAATATTTTTATCGCAAATAAAACTGTTTTCATTTTCTGTTCCGTTTCCTTTTAGATTTCTGGGAACGGCAACTTGAGTGCAAATTTCTTCGGTCATTCTGCGCAGTAAACGTTTCGCCTTATTTTTAAGCTTATATACCCGTGCAACGCGGAGAACGACCCAGGAAACTCATAAAGGCGTAGAATTAAATATTTGACGTTGAAATGTTTTGTCGGAGAGACGTTTCTTAATAAAATAAAAAGTAACTGTTCGTGTTTTGCGAGCCCTTTTTTTTTTTAATGTACTTGTCGAAAACAAAATGGTTTTTTCCCTTCAGTAAAATTTTCATACTCTCTGGAAACGGCGTTTTGTATAAAACATAATTATGAAGTAGTAAATTGGATTAAATTTTTAATTCGGCAATTTCTTTTAAACTTCGCACGAAACTAATCGGAGTCG
Source organism: Serrognathus titanus (assembly GCA_039766575.1). Lineage (NCBI taxonomy): Eukaryota > Metazoa > Arthropoda > Insecta > Coleoptera > Lucanidae > Serrognathus > Serrognathus titanus. The sequence goes on from CM077911.1 coordinate 9,255,142, forward strand.
ATTCTAAACGTCCTAGACAATAAACATTTACTATCCTACGTGTTTCGATTTTCGAATCAATTGCGCTAACAACTTACTTCCGTCTGTCGAAGAAACTAATCGTATCGAATTTATACTGGCAATAATGACGTTTGAAAATAGCGCATATTCAGCAATTACCGTGTGTATCTGCAACGGGAAGTGGCTTTTCAGGTACAGAGAACAATAACAGAAAGCTTACCCATTTAATTCAATGGATATTGCAGCTTTTTTAGTAAGCAAAAATAATTCCCTGAACTCGAGGAATCCTGATTTCCAATTCGATAGTTATGCATTCGCTTATTTAGAACATCTGCAAGGGAATGTGTTCATTAAATTAAACGTTTTTGTACATGTATTCATTCACAAACAAGGAAATAGGGCATTCAACAGTAGCAATAAAAGTAAATTTCTAAAAAATAATTATATTTACTTTTAATTGCACTTAAGAACGGAAGAGCGCCATGACCCATTATAATTTAACTTTATAAATGGTATAGAACTTATAAACAAATGTTTAGGTGTCGCACTTTCAGCAAAGTATTCTAGTTTTCAGAAATAGCAAAAAAAAATGTGGGAATATAAATTCCTTCGGCAAGCAAATGAAGTATCTCTACGAAGTAACTTTGTAAATTATTGGAAAAATGAGCAAGTAGTTTTCAGTGGAATAATTAATTCAGTTCGGCATAAAGTCCCTTGATTAAAGGAATTTGCAAATTGATCTGCGGGGGAATTTATATTGAACAATAAAAAGAGTATCGCATTAGATCCCCCGGCTTTATTGCGAGGAACGAATAATCAGCTGATATCAAAGACTCGCCATCGCGTTTTATACTTCCTTTGATGCATTTTCTGCTACCCTGAACAGCTATGGAGGTAAAGATTGCACTTAAAATTTATGCGAAATTTTTAAATTATATTTCATTCTCTGCGAAATTGATCTGCTATAAAATATTCATATATGTATATAAATCAAAGCCAACATTAAGAAATTTTTATTATAAATTAATTTTTTTATTTTCTGTTTGCTACCCCCCCCCCCCACATACTATTTAGGCAAACAATATCTAGGTTACGTTTCAGCTTAAGATTGATATATTTAAATAATATACAGAGTAACTGACAATTGTTCCCCCAAAGAACCACACACCTTAACCTTAACCTTGCAACCTTAACATATCAAAATTTTATTTTATTATGCAACGCTCGTCTAAAGTCAGTTCACCCCCTATTAATTTTGGAACCAAGTGAGATATAGAGTTTAGACAAAAACAAAATCAATATACATAAAAAATACTAACTTTTGAGATATAACTGGTGTAGAATATCGGCTAGATGGCGCTATGCGCACTTGAACTTCAAAATTTTAAATAATAGGGTAAGCTAAGCGACATATCATTTTAATTCTACATCCAATGGTGTTATCACTTTTTAACAGTCTTCATTTGTTTTTGAGTTAACCTTAAGAAAGGTGCCAGTTTAAAATTGTTTCACATCCGTGTTAACTTTGAAATAAAATGAGATAGGAAGTTTGAACAAAAGCCAACTCAAAGTATATACAAAGTGCCAAGTCCAGAGATATAATTACTTTAGATGCTGTACTAGATGGCGCTGTACTATGAATTGCGAAATTTTCAATAGCAGGGTGGTTTAGGTGACTTATTATTTGAAAAGAAATTCAAGTTTACAATCAATGACGTTATTAGTTTTCAGTTTCTAGCATTTGTTTTTAAATTTGCAGCAATATAACACAGCTGACTTTAGATGAGCACTGCATGTTTAACAACTGGGAACGAACCACATTTGTAAACCTTGACTATCAACTGATGATGAATGCGTCGAACAAGTATGTCAACTGCTACGAGATTAGTTAAAATCAATTACGTTTCCAAAGTGAAGCGAACAGTAATTTACGTCACTTTAAAAAATAACACACCGAACGCACGTATTGAATTTTTGTTAGACTTTGTACGAATTTGTATTAATAATTCGCCTTTTATAAGAATAGAATTTGTTTCTCATTGAACAGCGCCAACAATACGAAATTATAATCATCAAGAAACCAAACACTGCTTATTGATTGTCATGTTTTAAATTCCACGTTGCTTGATTTACAATTCAATTTAAATTAAAATTAAAGAAAAATGGTAAGAATTCTTAACACGGAGATTTGAATTGTTTGCGCGCTGTAGTGATTTCTTTGTTTACCTGTCAGAGCAGGTGTTCAAGGTAGGACCGTTGTTATTCATATTTTATTCAATTGTATGTATGAAATGATTTGCTTCGGGTGATTTGCATGCATTTGTCAAATAAATATTCCGTTTAAAGGTCACGTTCACACCCAACGCCACACCCTAAGAATCATAAAACTATAAAACACTTTTATGACTGTGTTTATTTCGTTCATCTGCTGCTCATTCTCAACCAAGGACGTATCATCGTATTCTAAAACAATTGTCAGTCACTCTGTATTTTGAATTTTCCAATACAGCCAATTTCAATGAAGATGCACTAAACTCGGTATGACAGTAGATATCGTGAAAAGAAATAAAGTTTTTTATAATTTTTTTTAATCAAATAAATTTTGAGAAAAACGAAGGAAGAGGAGAATCGTATATTTTCAAAACGTATAATAGATGAAGACGAACAGAATTCTTAACCTGCGTTAACCCTCGTTCAAAGAATCGGTTTATTGCTTTATTGCCCCATAAAATGTCGCGCCTCAGATGATATTATGAAATACATTGAGTCCGTTCTTATTAACGTTATAGTAAGGAGCGAAGCATAATTTCCGTTAATTTGGTATGGTTTATACTTTTCATTTTTAAGTCTATTAGTGTATGTAACTGTGTTTGTGTATGTATTGGTGTGTTTGCGATGAACGATTTCACGTTTCCAGAATACGCAGATATGCATTTGTTACACGGGGAATGTCGGGGAAATGCGCGATTGGCAGTACGTCTGTACGCGGAACGGTTTCCTAATTGTGAACGACATCCGCATTATCATACGTTTATCAGGGTAGCTCAGCGACTACGCGATGCAGGCTGCCTTTTACCTGAAGAAGGACTCAGGGGCGCGGTGCGGCCATCTCACGTTGCAAACGTAGAAGAAGAAGAAAGACCCCAACATAAGCACATAGGAGGCTGCTCGACGTACAGGATTTGCAAATGCAACGGTGTGGTGTATATGGAGGGAGCAACAGCTTTATCCGTACCAGTACCAACGTGTTCACGCTTTGGAGCTGCGAGATTATGGTGCTAGACTGCAATTTTGTAACTGGCTGCAGGAAGCTCACATTAATGATAACAATTTCATGCGTCGAATTTTTTTCACGGATGAGGCACTTTTTACACGCAATGGGGTAGTGAATTTTTATAATTACCACTACTGGGCCACTGAAAACCCGCATGTAACCAGGAGACACAATTTTCAATGCCGTGTTACAATGCATGGACAGGAGTAATTGGTAACCATTTAATAGGACCATTCAAATTACCTGATTGTATGAATGGCAATGCACACCTCGCATTTTGGCAAAACGATTTGCCAACATTGCTGCGAGATGCACCGCTAGCTACTAGAAGGGACATGTGGTTCATGCACGATGGGGCGCCACCACATTTTAGTGCTGTCGTTCGAGGATACCTAGATGAGCTTTTCCCTCACCGGTAGATTGGCCGTGGTGGTCCTGTAGCATGGCCACCGCGCTCTCCTGACATGAAACCTCTTGATTTTCATATATAGGGTTCGTTTATAATCAATCCGTGGACACTGCACAAGAACTTCGAGGCCGAATTATTGAAGTGCTGAGCATATCAGGGAACGCAATGTGTGGAATCATGTGTGGTATGCGTTGGAACGGCGGGTGGCTTTGTGTATTCAACTAGAAGGAGACATATTTGAACACATATTGTAAGGTAATTGCCGTTTTCGTAATTCGCCCGCTTTCGAATTTGTTTCTACCTCATGTGACCAAGTCAGTCTGATAGTTAGGCAAATAATTTGACAGACCGGCCGAAGCACTAATTCTAGTTACTAATTGTCCCAATTTATTAATTGTGCCGATTTTAGTCAACTGTTCAATTACTTAGTTGTGTAAATCATATGATGTACACGTTGGATACAGGAATAAATAAAAAGCGTTAATTATCGTATATTATTAAGACTCAGCAAATTTGATGTAATTACGGTTTGCATAAATGTCAGTGCGACGAAAACGCACGCTAATAAATGCACATTCTTTCGAAGTTTTCACCTTTAACACGTCTTGCGGTCAAGGGCAGAATTAGAAGCCTCTTATAAATTATTTCGTTTACGATAGATTTATTGCCTTCTTGGAGCCGTGTGCCATTCATAAATAAATTTAAATCGCTCGTTTTGTTTCACGGACACAGTATTTCTAAAAACATCGACTCCAATTAATGCAAATTTCAAATTGCCCCGACTGCAAAATTGTATTAAAATATTTTGTACCAAATAATGTCAGAAACGTTTCCCGCAAGTTTGGTGTATCGTCACTAAAACTGTATATTGTTTGTTTACCTTACAGAATAAAATTAGCATGAGACAATTGTACAAAAGCTATTTCTATCATATTGAAATCTTCGTGTCTAGTTTCGTATAAAGTTCACGGATAACTCACGCACCGTGCAATAAGTACAGCTTCTTATTACTTTTGCACTTACCGCGACTGCTGTTTTATATTCCGGTATTTTATACAAATATTACCGGCAGCTATCTTAGGAGATTAGCTCCGCTCGCGTTTCCAAACAATATTTTACGCGAAGCAAACCTTCCAGGCATGAGATTGCTCTGCGAGATTTTCCTCCAAAAGGATTCCGAGTCCGTGAAATATTTCTGCAACGTAAGACGCCAGTTTATTTCTTTCGCTTGACAAAGGTAAGACACTAATTTTTTACACTGGGTTTTGTTAATTAATTTTATCTTGAAACATACACTGCTCGAAACAAATCCTTAGATTACGTGGACACAGCAGAGACAAATACTGCATTAAACGCAGCAGCATAAGATTTTAAATCTAAGCACCTAATACATAAATCAATAAACGTTTTAAGTTAAAAATTATACAGGGTTTTCGTTTATTTCTGTATCGCACAATATTATGATAAATTGAAAAGTTACTTGATGGGTTTTTCAATTGAACACCTGAAACTAGTGGATAAATAATATTTTGCGAGTGCATTTATTATTAAATGCTTTCATGTGAAAATGTAATTTCCAAGCGAGCTTGTCTTTCCATTATCAACGAAAAGTTTACGCCTTAATTGGATTTAATTAATAACGAAATTAATTTCCTGATGGCAGTTAAAACGTCATGGATTGTACTAAAATCGTTTTAAATAACTTCGGCGACTTCCTGATGAATGTGGAAAGTTTTAATAGGAAAAATGAGCTCGTCTTTTTAACTACTACGCAAACCAATCTAAGCTGAACTATACCTATACTACTATTAACTAAATATTTATGAACTAATTAATTTAAAAGTGATTAATTCGTTTATAATGTAACGCAAGCTAAAATTTATTTACTTTCGCCGTTATTAATAAATTAGGATAGGCTTAACGTTGATGCCTTTTCGACTTTTAAAATGAACTTAGGAAGTTTCGAGCACCTAAAGAAATTGATTCTGAAGCGCCTGAAAAGCACCGCAGGATTGTATTGGTGAGAAAAGTTTCTTAAGAACACGCCGCCGTTAATTGAATTTTGTTTTATAAATTAACGTCGCCTGAATTAATAATGAGCAAGTCCGAAACTTGAAATGAGTCATCTGAAAATTCCTTAACAAACACATCCCCGACTCGGGCCAAAAATATCGATCTCCTTATGCAAAACGAAATTCCTTGTTTTATATACGCGGTTTCCAAGAGATATTTCTCTCGAGAGAAATAATAATAAAACACATAAAAATTTCATCGGAGCACATAACACTCCAAAAGAGAAACTTCCGCATATAAAAGTCTATAAATTTTAAATAAGTTCGAATACAAATTCGTGGTAACTTTTTGGCGCAGAGTTTCTTAACTAATTATAGAATATATTTATTTTTCCGCAGGTTACACACAGTCAAATACAATTATATTAAGAGATTTTTAATTATAAATACTACTTTATGTGAGTTTTAAATTGTATTTTTTATTAAACACTTTATCCCCTGCTGCAGAAAACTTTTTCAAGCTAAACACAAAAAAAGAATTCATTTCGAATTCGCTCCATCTTAGGTGATAATAGTTTCTTAAGTACACCTAAATATAAAGTGCCTTTATTTTTATTAATTTCCCAGTTAATTGTTATGCTTTAAATAAATTAAGTAGTGGAACTTGAGAGTGCTTTGCAGATGCAATTCCTATAGAGCACTAAAACATTTGTGCTTGCACAATTGCAACGTAAAATCTAAAGTGTTCTTAATTGCATTTAGCAACGTCACAGTTTCGTTCCTGCAGCAACAAGGCGTAAATCCAAGCTCGCCATAAAAGGGTTTTACTGTAATGTCCGGGGAGTCGAACTGAAGGGAAAACATTCACTGTTAATTCAACAAATGGAACGGCGCTAATGTCGGGATGTATCCCCATCTAATTAGTATTTATACACTCTCCCAATAGTTTAGAGAAATCGAGCCGATTCTTAATGAATGAATTACTACGCTCTAGGCAAATGTTAGCTGTTACCAGATTTATTTTACTGCAACTGCCCACACTTAATCATCTCGAAAGGGTTAGAATAGGGGTTGGAATATATTACAAACTTCTCTGGTGGTCGAATTTCAATAGTAATAAATTCGTGCTCAGTTTTTTCTGGTAGGTACGTTGTTTGGGTTCGAATTTACTTCGCGAAGATAATCGTAACAAGTTTATCAGAAACAAAGGCGTCATAATGGTAATGAATGGCCGAATTCCGCGCTACAATCGGACGAATAAATTACAAGTCAAAGCACAAATGGACCCGGCCAAGTAAATGAGTGTTCGAGTAACACGCGAGCTGCCCCATTATTATTTCGAATTTCTTTCCACATTAAGACGCGCGTAATAACATGTGATTTACGGTTAAACACGTGCATTAAAACTTCATAACATTTTAATCTGTTTAATTCATATCGACATGGAAAATTCTGGTTTTTTGGCAAATACAGTGCAACCTCGACTATACAAAGTTATTTAATTTTAGAAAAGGCGTCCAGCTACTCGAAGTACTTATCCAGTTGAACGAAATAAATACATCATCAAAGTATTTTATAGTTTGATGATTGTGACGGCCTGGCGTCGTGCGTGAACTTGACCTTTAAACCTGTTCAGCTGAAATACGAATTCAAAAATATTTACTTAACAAATGCCTGCAAATCACCTAAGTAAATTATTGCGTACAATTTGTATAAAGTAAGGTAATAATTGTGAACACTTACTTTGACAGTACACAAATAAATCACTACAACACGATAACCATACAAATCTCCTGTTAAAAATTCCTAATCTCTTTCTTTAATTTAAATTTTAATTGCGCCGTTCAATGAGAAACAAATTATATTATTTTAAAAGGCGAATTATTAACACAAATTTGCACGAATTCTAACAAAATTCAACTTACGGGCGTTAGGTGTGTTATTTTTTAAAGCGACGGAGCTACCTGTCGTAAATTATTGTTCGTTTCAATGTATTTCAATTTTATATACAGGGCTGTAGCTAGGATGGCGCCAAGGAAAACTAAACCTGCTCTGACCTGAGATGACATAATTTTTCTTTATCGTTGTTTTTCTTCCTTCAAAACTTAACTTTATTCACGAGCGATTGTTAATTGTTTTTCTTCACCGGAAACTCTCAATTGTTTTCCTTCACCAACAAACATAAATTATTTTTCTTCGATTATTAAGCGTTTTCCTTTACGAATCAATTGTTTTTCTTCACTAACAAGCGTCAATTATTTTTCTTCACCAACAACCGTCAATTATTTTGCTTCGATTATTAATTGTTTTCCTTTACGAACGACTATGAATTATCAATGGTTTTTCTTCAGCAATGACTGTCAATTATTTTTTTTATGAATAGATACACAAATAAATCACTACAACACGATAACCATTCAAATCTCCCTGTTAAGAATTCCTAGTATTTTTCTTTAATTTAAATTTTAATTACGCCGTTCAATAAGAAACGAAATCTATTATTTCATAAGGCGAACTATTAACGCAAATTTGCACCAAGTCTAACAAAATTCAACTTACGGGCGTTCGGTGAGATCTTTTTTAAAGCGACGGAGTTACCTGTCGTAAATTATTGTTCGTTTCGATGTATTTCACTATTGTACACAGGGCCGTAGCTAGGGTGGCGCCAAGAAAGTCTAAGCCTGCTCTGACCTAAGATGACATTATAATTTTTCTTTATTGTTGTTTTTCTTCTCTCAAAACTTTATTCGCGAGCGATTGTTAATTGTTTTTCTTCAGCGACAAATCTTAATTGTTTTCCTTCACCAACAACCATCAATTATTTTTCTTCGATTACTAATCGTTTTCCTTTACGAATCAATTGTTTTTCTTTACCAACAAGCGTCAATTATTTTTCTTCACTTATTAATTGTTTTCCTTTGCGAATGACTATCAATTATCAATGGTTTTTCTTCACTAACGACTGTCAATTATTTCTTTTTTCAGGAGCAGGTACGCAAATAAATCACTACAACACGATAACCATTCAAATCTCCCTGATAAAAATTCTTAGCCTTTTTCGTTAAACAAATTGTTTTATTTTAAAAGGCGAATTATCAACACAAGTTTGCACAAAATCTAACAAAATTCAACCTACGTGCCTTCGGTGTGTTATTTTTTTTAAGCGTCACAATTATCTGTAGTAAATTATTGTTCGTTTCGATGTAAGTATTTCACTTGTGTACGCGGGGCCGTAGCTAGGGGGACGCCAAGGAAGGCTAAACCTGCTCTGACCTGAGAAGAAATTATAATTTTTCTTTACTGCGATTGTTAATTGTTTTCCTTCACTGACAACTCTCAATTATTTTCCTTTACCAACAACCATAAATTATTTTTCTTCGACTATTAATCGTTTTCCTTTACGAATCAATTGTTTTTTTTCACTAACGAATGTCAATTATTTTTTTTGTCATGAACGATCATTAATAATTGTTTCTTTACGAACAACTATCAATTATTTTTCTTCACGAACAATTGTCAGTTGATTTTCTTTTCTAACGCCTGTCAATTATTCCTCTTCGTGAATTATTAATTGTTTTTGTTTACGAACGACCAGCAATTGTTTTTCTTCACGAACAATTGTCAAAATTTCTTTTATCAATTTTTTACTTTTTTCCTTCAGTTTTATTTCACGACCCTCTGTCGATCTGTAGACTCTTTTCACGGGCGATTCTCAATTCTCTCAGTTCTTTTCATAAACAATTGCCAATTGTAAGTTGTTCTTTCATTATTGCGTGTTCTTCTTCAATATTATGTCACGACTGTGTTTTGTTTTATTTGTTTATTTAATGAGCGATTATTAATTGTTTTCTTCATAAATGATTTTCAATCAATTTTCTTGGTGAGAGTGATTGTCAATTGTTTCTCTTCCTTGTAAGTTGTTCCTTGTTAATTTTTTTCTTCAGTTTTATTTCGCAATTTTCTTTTATTCTATTTTTATGAACGATTTTTAATTTTTTTTTCGCGAATGATTGTCAATTGTTCTCCTTCATGAATAATTTTCAATTAATTTTCTACATGAATGATTGAATGTCGATTGTTTCTCTTCATTGTAAGTTGTCTCTTCGTCAGCTTTTTACTGTTTTACTTCAATATTATTTTACAACTCTCTTTTGTTCTGTATGTTATTTCTTTTTGTGAACGGTTTTCAAGTGCTTCCTTTCACGAATAACTGACATTTGTTCAATCAAGTTTATTCTTATGCTAATCACCCTCATAGCAAAAATATGTTCAGGTCTTTTTCACGCAGAATTGTTCAAGGCCGTTCTGACATTGGATTACTCCACGAATAGCGTAGCAAAAATATTTTCAGATCACTCCTACACTGAATCGTTCCATCCTTACGCTGAATCCTAGCATAACAGAGAAAGAATATTTTCAAGTTGTGTTGAGTCATTCCATGGATCATCCTCTCTGTGACAAAGTAGAATTATTTTCAAGTCATTGCTATGCTGAATCGTTCTATCGAGGTCTCTTTTATACTGAATCGTTCCATCAAGGTCATTTCTTATGCTGAATCAATACATGAATGCATGAGGAAAAAGATATTTCCAGATATTTCTTATACTGGATCTTTCCGCCAAGGTCATTTTTATACTTAATCGTTCCATGAACATCATTTTTATGCTGAATCGTTCTATGAAAGCCGTTTCTATGTTGAATAATTCTATGAACTCCCTTTATAACATAGGAAATATATTTTCAGGGTCATTCTTATAGTGAATCGTTCCACTAAGGTCATTGAATCTGAGTCGTTCTGAAAAGGTCATTCTTTTTCTGAATCATTCCATATATAACAGAGGAAACATATTTTCACAAAAAATAGGGTAGATTACTGTTTATGAATGAAAATGTATAGAGCCTCCCCTAAATTACGTTAAGCCTCCCCTGAGTATTTAATCTGGCTCTGTTTGTAAACCTTTGAAAATGTGAATGATTTTAAGTAATCTCATAGCAGTTAATACACTTGTAACGACGCATTCATTATCAAGTCTGTTATTAGTTCGCGGTCAAGTTTTACGACAGAACGTCTCTGATTCTCTGCGTAACACCATAAACGTTTATTGTACGCTTTTAAAGCTGTAAAGATCTAGTTCCTGTCTTAGACATGGGTATTTTGGATAAATTTTTAATTAATTAAATACTATTGTATATAATTTTTTGAATCATTCCCATTTTCTGGGATATCTCTTTTCTCGTCAGTATTTTATTCACCCTGTATTATTATTCTCTGCGCTCATGTTAAAAACAAAAATAGGAAATGATGGTCAAAATTGCCGCAGTACTTAATTTATTATCACCAAAGAATGAGAAAATTATTTTGGAGATAAATTTAAATTTAAAAATGAAATTGCATCTAGCGCCATCTAGAGTCTATCAGCAATTTTAATCAGGGTTACCAACTTATTTATTGTACATGTTTTAATTTATTTATATATTTATTTATAACAATTTTTTAATTATTAGACGACATAATTGTACATAAAAACAATTCATTACTCTTAATAATTATCGCAAAAGAAATTTTCATATACAAATTGACCTTATAAAAGAATGACGTATATTACCAAACCAAGGTTATGTCCTATGTTGTAAAAGTTTATTATGAATTATAAATTTCAAATGCAGAATTCAGTGCAAATGGCAATTTATAATAAAACTAAGCACGTTAAGATTAAAGAATCAAAATTTCTGTAAGTAAACACGCAATTATAACCTTTTACTAATATAACTTAAATAAATAAATAACTTAAAATAATTGCAAAATGCAATAACAGAATTTTACTTTTTATGATGTGTTTCAGAGTCAAAAATCAACTCAAATATGACGGCAGGTGATTGAAATAAGGGGAATTTTAATTTACAGAAAAATGTACAAAGAAAGCAAGACGATTTTCGAACTGAAACTTAATTACAAATTCAAGCTCTTTAATAATTTATGTTATCAATTCAAGGAAGCAGAACGCTTTTTGCAAATATTTGATAAACTCGGAAGTTATCTGCAAGGAAAATGTAAGTCAAAATTATTTTTATTATAAAAATAATATAGGGCGTTAGGTTACAAATCTAGTTTAAATCAACGTGAATATTATTACATTATTTTTTTTAATATAATTCATACTAGCTACATTACATTACAAAACTATAAATATTTTATTTCAATTAATAAGAAAATACAGAAAACTTTTTCGCCTTCTTCTTTATCTTTGTAATAGTCGAAATTTTTACTACGTGGCTTTTTATAAAACACACAATGACTTGTTACATTACGAACAATCTATAAAGACATGAAAACAGCTCAGATGCATTGAATAAATTTTTTATAGTTGCATGTACTGCATTATTCCCGCCAAATTGTTTTATAACCTCACTTCTGCAGAGTTTACTGATCAAGCATTGAGTGGGCACGCTATTAAAGTTACAATAATGTACATAAAAGTGCGAAAATTGGGTGAGAAAACCGAGAACGATCTGCTAATAAACATCTCTAAGAAGGCCAAGATTGAAGAACTACGCCAAGTCATCCTTACAGAACTAGGTGTGGACACGGAGAAGCAATGTTTGCTCTACAAAGGTAAACAGTTAATAGACGACCACTGCCTTATGGAATACGATGTACAGTTGAATGACGTTATTCAATTAATGATCAAAACACAAGTCCAAGTAAGTAACAATGAAAAACAATCAAGCTTATGCCTTACAAATAAGAAGGAAGAGATAAATGCCGAAAGCCAGCATTACCTGGTAGGTGATTTGTTAGATATGAGAGATATACATGGAGCTTGGTTTGAGGGCAAAGTTCTTAATATCATTAAGATGCAAACATCCGAAGTAGAAGAATCTGAATTAATATTTAAAGTGATTCATCAGAATGAAACAGAAAGGGCGCCGTTTGATTTGAAGTTTAACGACATAAGGCCACGTTCCTACTACAAATATGACTTATCAGACTTGTCAAATGACATGTTAGTTTTAGTTAATTATAACATAGACGAGCCCAAATCTAGGGGATACTGGTATGATTTTAAAATAACCGAAGTTAAAGATAAGTCTGTGACAGGTACTATACTCTTCGGAACCGAAAAGACTCCAATTGATAATTGTTCCGTTGCGTTCGTGAATGAAATATACCGCATAGAACCCCCAGCTCTTTTAACTGACAGAAACTATGATGAAGCTAAATTGAAGCAGTTACCAATGCGAAAGGTACCATACAATTGCCTCAAATGCAAAGATGTGGCAACTCGCAAGTGCAGAGAGTGTGGTTGTCGAATTTGTAGTGGCAAAGAGAACTGGGACAAGATTTTGTTATGTGACGAGTGTGATTTCGGTTATCACACATACTGCTTAGACCCCCCACTAGAGCAAGTCCCTACTGAAGATGACTGGTATTGTTCCGATTGTAAAACGGATGAGAACGAAATCGTTAAAGCTGGTGATAAATTGAAATTCAGCAAAAAGAAAGCGAAAATGCCGAGTGCTAATGATCAATCGAATTCTCGAGATTGGGGACGTGGAATGGCATGTATAGGCAGAACTAAAGAATGCACCATAGTGTCGAAAGACCACATCGGACCCGTACCGGGTGTAGAAGTTGGAACCTGTTGGAAATTTAGATTTCAAGTCTCCGAAGCCGGTATACACAGACCAATGGTTGCTGGAATACACGGTCGGGAATCCAACTACGCTTACAGCATTGTCCTCTCAGGGGGCTATGAAGACGATATCGATAACGGAGATGAGTTTTATTACACAGGATCGGGAGGTCGTGATCTTTCTGGAAATAAACGAGTGAGTGAACAAAGTTGTGATCAAGTGCTTACCAGAATGAATAAAGCTTTAGCCATGAATTGTAATGCAAAGTTCGACAGTAAAAACGGGGCCGAAGCAGACGCTTGGAAAGGAGGGAAACCAGTTCGTGTCGTGCGTAATTACAAACTAGCGAAGCATTCCAAATACGCACCTAAAGATGGCAATCGTTACGATGGTATTTACAAAGTTGTTAAATATTACCCCGAAAAAGGTAAATCTGGATTTGTTGTATGGAGGTATTTATTAAGAAGAGATGACCCACACCCAGCTCCATGGGATAAAGGTGGGAAAGAATTGGATATAATCTATCCCCCTGGGTATTTAGAAGCACAAGCGAGTAAGGAAAAAGTGAAAAACGCAAAGTCTCCAGATAACAAACGAGGATCCAAAAGAATTTTGAGTGATAAATCAAATGAACTTCATCCATTTTTCAAGAAACTAAAATCTGAAGAATTTAAACTAGAGGACGCGATTCAAAACAAAATTAACGATGACGAAGAAAACCAAAAATTATGGGATGAATGTAAGCCTTATTTAACGGAAGGCAAATCGAAATTTTTGAACAAAGTCGAGGAGCTTTTCATGTGCATTTGTTGTCAGGAAGTTGTACACTTACCGATTACAACAGAATGCAAGCATAATATTTGCAAAAGTTGTTTGAAACGATCCTTCTCGTCTGAAATTTACTCTTGTCCGTGTTGCAGATTTGCTCTGGGTAAAGATTTTAAGTTTACTGTCAATGAGAATCTTGCTTGGATTTTAAAGAAACTGTTTCCTGGGTACGAAGCTGCCCGATAATGTATCTAAACTGTATTTATTTACTTTTTAAAATTAATTAGCATTTACAAACAAGGTATTAAACTAGTATATTTCGTTTTCTATATAATTTGTAATAAATAAAATTGTTTAATTAATTGTAGGTATAATAATTTCGGTTTAATTCTTCTTTTTTCCTTGATTATAAATTACTAATTCCAAATACATAAATTATATTCTACACAAAACTGCTCTGAAAAATAATTTTTATATTTCGTGAATGTTGATGTATTTGTGAGGCATATGCATTGCCTAGAAATATTTAGATTTGTAGTTGTTAAATTTGTTATTGTTAGTTTAATGTTTTATTATTTTGTAATTTTAATTAGTATTTTAATTGTTTAGTAAGACTTTCAGTGATTGACTTAATGATCTGTTCAATGTTTTGTATGATGAAACATATATTTAATAAATGTCATAATTTTTTCTTATTTTAATTTTATTTACAAAATTAGAAAGTAAAAGGTTTTCTTTTTCAAATATAAATTTGATTTTATATACTGATGGTTAGTGTTTTGGGAATCAACAACTAAATGTATTAAAATATGAAATTTCTATTTATTAAATATATACACTTATGTATTACATTAAATCATAAAAATATGCATATACATAGAGTTAACTTGGATCACATATTTTACAAAATATTTTTATTTCATACAGAACATGCTTTAAACATTCTCTTCTTGCGGATTTGAAAAATACTTTTCCGTTGAAAATATTTCCATTTCTTCATTACTAACACTGGTGTTCAGTTCTGAATTTCGTTTCTATAACAAAAAATGTAATCAATTTAATCTTTTTGCAAAACATATTGTAGCTGCACTTAAACTTATGCAATGCAAAGTAATTTCACTAATATGACAAGAAGAGAATTAATTAGTACAGTCTCTGCTGCATATACAAAATGTGAAACAAACTTACGAAAAAAGGTGATAAGAGATTTTTCAATCGAGCTGTGTTGTCAACCACTCCGATATGTTTCTCGGCAGCTTCTACTTTAATTTCCAACACGTTTACGTTATTTTTTACATGTTCGACCACTGTTTCTAACGCATCTATTCTCCTACAGAGTTCTTTGAATTCCTTACGATGGTCAATCGTTTGCGATAAGGCACCGGTGATGCCTATAGAATTACACCTCTCTTGTTGAACCATGGCCACCATTGCTTCGAATTCTTCCAACCGAGTCAGCATCTCATCTATTGATTGACTTACTGGTTTCAACTAAAACAACTTCAAATTACTGGCAAGCTAAGTAGCACGGATCTTTGGCATTGTAACAGTGCTGTTATTGACAATTTTATCAGATTAGGAAGAGTATGTACCACAAAACGATTCGGTGGTCAGCAGCCTTACATTAATGTACAAAAGTTACCGACAATTTTAAAAGTAAACGTTCAAATACCTTCTCTTCTAAATTTATGTTAAAATAATGGCCATAATCTTGAGCTGTTTGGTTTAGCATTTTTCATAAATTACAATTTCTAATCTACTTTTTTCTTAGAACGTATTCACAGAAATGACAGACGTCAAAACTTGAAGTTATTTTGACAACCATAATGCGAGGCCAATAGGCGGTGTTGCCAGAGGGTTGCGTTCATAAATTATATCTCTGAGAGCGTGTAATCGCATCTTTCTCACTCACGATTTTTAACATGTTTTGTGTCAAGACATCTTGTATTTTCATTATTTCTTATTTTTCATACCTTACTTACAAGTGGGACGTGAAAAGTGCGTCCATTATCATGATAATAATGTAAACACAAGACGTCTTGAGCCAGTTGAGCGAAACACAAAATATGTTAAAAAGCGTGAGTGAGAAAAATGCGATTACACGCCCAACTTGCTCTCGGGAGATATAGTTTATGAACGCAACCCAGATCCATTTACTTGATATTTGCATTGTCAAATTGACAGTCTGTTGGTATCACTGCACGCTTGTGGCATTTCCTGTTTCATTTAACAGTATTTTTAAATTTATTCTTAATTAATACATTTTAGACAGGCGCAAACAAATATTTTCTAATTTTTTTTCTTTTTCAAATTTTGACACTGTCAGTGTAGATGTCAAGTAAACGGAGTATAATAATTTTTGTTGTCGAATTATTAACTGGTGATTATTAAAAAAATAGTGATTTTCTGTACTTTTTCGCAAAATTTCGTGTAATCGTTCTTTTTTTAAAATTTATTAATGTATTAAATTGTATTTTAAAATCGATTGTCTTTTGTTTTTATTTCATTTTTTTAGTTTGATTTTTATTATTTTGATCTTTTTGTTTGGTCACCATTCTTTCCAAATGTTTTTTTTTATTTATGAATCTATTAAATGTATTGTAAAATCGTTGTCTTTGTTTTTATTTATTTTTTATTTTATTATTTTCAATTTTTATTATTTTATTTCCTTTGTTTTGTCACCACTCTTTGTTTTTTTTTAAATTTATTAATTTATAAAATTGTATATATTGATGTAATTCTTCATTCGGTTTGATACCGAATGAAAAAATGAAAAGCGACACCTTTTCATTTCATAAAAAAAAATATTTTGCCAAAACGCCGATTTTATTTATATTATTAAATTGTGCTGTGAAGCCGACTGTCTTTTGTTTTATATTTTTTTTTACTTTGATTATTTTTGAATTTTCATTGTTTTGTCACCATTCTTTTCAAATTGCTTTTTTTTTATTAATCTCTTAAATTGTGTTCTAAAATCGATTGTCTTTTGTTTTCATTATTTTTTTTTATTTGATTATTTTTTAATTATTATTATTCTGTTTTCTTTGTTTTGTCACCATTCTTTTCAAATTGTTGTTCATTTATTATTTTATTCTCCAATTTTTATTATTTATTTTCTTTGTTTTGTCACCATTATTTTAAAATTGTTTTTTTTTTTCTTAATTTCTTAATCTCTTAAATTGTGTTCTAAAGTCGATTCTCTTTTGTTTTCATTATTTTTTTTTTATTTGATTATTTTTCAATTATTATTATTCTGGTTTCTTTGCTTTATCACCATTCATTTCAAATTGTTGTTTCATTTATTATTTTATTCTCTAATTTTTGTTATTTATTTTCTTTGTTTCGCCACCATTGTTTTTTCTTCTTAATTTATTACTCTATTAAATTGTGTTGTAAAATTGATTGTCTTTTGTTTTTATTATTTTCTTTTATTTTATTATTTTTCAGTTTTTATTTATTATTAATCTATTGCGCCGTGAAATCGACCACCTATTTTAACTTCATTATTTTTTTACTTTTTTCTGTTATTCTTGAATCTGGTTACAAATTTTAGGGATTTTCTATGTTGAAAAGGGATATTTTGGTAACTCTTGAGAAATTTCTGGTTTTCGCACATTGGTAACACTTTGTGGTCAAAATAACGTTTTTTAATTCAAAAAGTCCCTTCTTTCACCAATAAACTAGCAATAAACCCGTTTATTTTATATCCAATGAAGTCCCTTTATTTTTTTGATAAAAGTTGCAGAGGTTTCTAGCAAATTTTTAGAAGAATCTAGGAATATTTCACGCTTTTTTTTGTACAGTAGGTATCGCTAGGTAAATAAATTTAGCGCATTTTTTTTTGATCATTTGCCATTCAAAAATAAATCCAGCTACCAATAAACATTTAAAATAAGAAATGAGATTAAAAGCTACAAAAGTCACTTTTCATATGTTCTTTATAAAATAAGACTTATTTAATTTATATTCCACAGATGTCGTTAATCAAAATTAAACAGAAAAAAATCGAAAAGAATTGAACCTTATTTGCTCATTGCGTAATTGTTATTTGTTATCATGAAAAGCTTATCATGATCCCACTATTCCCACCCACCGTAATTTACAGTTAATAACAAACACTGTCTACTTATGTGCAGTATTCTTTGGTAATTTATGTAAATGAGTGGATGAATTGAAAAAAAAATAGTGCTAAATAAAACATGTTTTTTACAATCATCGGAATCGGCGTATTTATATATGGACTAATTTATACAATTGCAACATGTTTCGTAGATTGTGATTTGGAGTTGGCATTCTACGAAAAATTTGGAAAATCTATTGGTAAGAGAATTTATTTTTGCTAATTTTAAAATTTAACGTTCGAATGCGTTCAGGTCGCTTAAAGGGCAAGGTCGTTTTCATAACTGGGGCTTCCAGTGGTATTGGAGAGCATACCGCAATTGCCTTAGCCAAACATGGGGTGAAATTGGTTCTAGCAGCTCGTAGAATCGATGAGCTGGAAAGAGTTAAAAGGACATGCATAAGTATAAAAAAATTCACTTAATCTCTTAGAGGTTATGACCTCATTGATTATATGCACACAGGTGTTTCGAACGGCATGTTGAATGATAATGACGTGCTCGTTATATCAATGGATATATTACACTTTGATACACACAAAACACATTTTGACCATGCCGTCAGGCATTTCGGGAGTATGGACATTTTATTTAACAATGCAGGACGTTCGCAGAGAGCTGCTTGGGAAGACATAGATCTTGATGTCGATAGGGAAATGTTTGAATTAAATGTCTTCAGTGTGATACACTTGACACGCATTGCTGTTAATTATTTTAAATCCCGAGGATTCGGACATGTAGCTGTGACTTCCAGTTTGGCTGGTTTTATAGGAGTGCCATTTTCAGGGAGTTACGATGGTTCAAAGCATGCCATCCACGTAAGCAATTTTGTATACAGATTAATTAACCTAATTTGTAACTTTCTTGAATTATCTTTGCACAATAGAACAGTTTTCATATTAGGAATAAATTACAGCATATTCAATGATTTTACTTAGAAGCTGGTCACTCATTTTCTAGAAAAAAATATTTTATGTTAATATTTATTACATTTTATTTTACTGAAAGGTTAATTTATGGGCACAGATAATGAAGCAATCAGTTAAATACAGTACTAGCATAATTGTTATGTCTACATTAACGTGACTCATTAAATAAATAAATTACAAGACGGTATCACAATGATTTGCCAAATTTTTGATGATTGATTTAGGGGTACTTCAATTGCCTGCGAACAGAAAAAACAGGGAAAAATATATCTGTCACTCTACTATGTCCAGGACCTATTTTTACTAATTTCCTGTCGGAGTCTTTCACTGGAAAAACTGGAGAGGTTATTACTTATTACTGTTAGATGTGGAATACCAATTGATATAAATTTTTTTTTAGAAATATGGAATTTCAGCCCAAGCAACTGATAAACGCATGACTGCAGAGAGATGCGGGCAACTTTGTGCTGTTGCGCTTGCAAATAAGACCAGGGAGTCCTGGATGGCTTTGTTTCCGCTTATTCCATTCTCATATTCAGCTGCATACTTTCCACAGACTTTCAATTTGTAAGTACATGATTCCAGCTTAATCCTAAAACTGCAAATAGCATATTTGTTTTTTTATTTAATTAAGAGGAGTAACCAGATAAAATTCATTCTTACAGAGAATTATTATCTTTAAGGAGAATTATTATCTTTAAGTGCCCGGTGTGTAGTATTCAACTATTATTGGGTACTTTGATTCATGTAGAGCAAACAAGCTTTTCTCTGTATCAATCATTTTAAAATCTGTAGATAAAGAAATTTAATTATGTACTTAATAAAGGCAGTTTGAAGAGTTAAACTGCTGACCAATATTTTTATTATTCAGAGAAAGTTTATTTGAAATTTGTTTTTGAAAATGTCTCCATTTATATGTAGCTCCTGTAAATAGTTAAAATGTTAAAAAAGATAAAAGTTATTATTTTATTATCCTGAGAGGTAAGTAATTATAATTTTAATGTTGTTCATCTCGCTTGAAGAATAATTACTTCTTATTTTACAGCGTCTTAAAAGTAATGGGACCAGAAAGACTGTATAAATTACGTGATGGTGACAAGAAGCCTTCATTTACAGAGGTACACACCATATAAATATATATCAAACTTGTAAAATTGTATTTATTTTAAACTAATTATTGTAAGGGTGAAACTTTGTACAGTATTGTGGTGGTGGCATCTCTATAAGGAACAAAAACATCTAGTCTTAACTTAGTTATCTTTTGCAGGGGAAAACATCTTAGTGGTTGCGGTGCTCACCTTACTTCATTTCTTCTTTGTGTGTCGCAAAATCCATCTTCACCTGTATAGATACACTAATTTTTCTTTTTATGCTTTCATGTGTTTGTCATATGTTGTGGCTTTTAAGAATCTTCTCATATAATGCACTAGGCAGTTTTAGAACTAAGGATTAGAAGACTGTTAGTTTTTTTTGTGTTTTAACGTACGCCAAAGATAGCATCGTTACAACAGTTACTATTACTTGTGTTCTAATTTAAAATCAGTCTCCAAAGTTGCTTTTTAATTTTTGTTTTATTTTTACCAAAAAAAAAGTGTCCTATTGTAAGTACTATTTCTTTAAGTGTGGGATTGTATCTTAAGACTTTTTAATACCAAAATAATTACATTAATATTTGTGAAATTTATACATTTTTAATCGGCAGTTATGGAAATAAATGTTATTGAAACCGTTTTCCTTTTATTATTTTATGGAAACTACATTAACAGAAAAAGGGTTTTTTTTTGCTAATTTTACGCTTATTTATATTTAGATATAAATAAATGAAGTTACCTCAACTAACTATTTATTATTATAATGTTGTAAACAACATTAAAATTACTTATTATGTTCCTTTTGTTTTTCTTTTCCCCTAAGTATCGCTGCTTTAAATACCTTACAATAAAATTCGATTGCTGCAGGAGAATCATCATTTCCTGGCACAGGGTAAGTTATTAAATTTGGATTACAATTCGAATCCACAATACCAACCGTCGCAATGCACATTTTAGCCGAGTCCCTAACTGCTGTGTGTTGTACCAAAACATCGTTCAAAGTATTAAAAAATATGCACAGATCGGGTAGTCTGGTGACTTCTCCGAATTGTTTTGTCGCGTTGGTGAAGATTCCACCTCTCCAAAACCTCGTGTGAGCAAATTCCTTGCATTCAAGTGCCGTCTTCTCAACTAAATGTGCATTTTGAGCACCTCGCAAGAAGAACAGGATTACGCCATCCCTATATGCAATGTGTGCCGCTATGTTTAACGCACGCCTTAAGTACTCGGCAGTTTTGTCTAAATCAAATATGATGTGCCCCAAACGACTTCCGTAAATGTAAGGTAGCATGCGTTCGTCAAGTGAACCATCTTTATGTCCGTAGTGTACTCTGGCCTCAAATAAGTCTCTCACTGTAAATAAGTCATGCACGTTGAAGTAATCTGGGTGTTTCAAGATTTCATTTTCGGTAGATTGTTGAGTTTTTACTGAAAATTCGATATTTTAATGATGAATCTAACATGACTATAACATAACCTACCTTCCGTTGTTAATTCTTTTGTTGCGGCTAACACTGAATGCAGACGAGTGTACGTTTGCTTCAATGGATATTTTATTAAATTCGTACATTTTGTGACTAACATTTGTATTAATTCTATGCAATGCGAGATAAACCTAACCCTGCAAACTAAGTTTTAATTTCTAAGTAGTGCCAACATAAAATTCGAGACGATAGATGTCGCTAGTTCTGATTATGAATTTTCTTATAATATAAAAATATTAAATCACATTTCTTTGGCTTAATATCCTATTGTATAATTATTTCTTTCAATTTAGGTAAATATTAGTTTTTATTTTATGCCGCAGTTTGTATTTTAGTACGGTGGCTAATTTCACTTTTGTAATTATTTTGATTTGTATGCAGCCAACATGACACAACAAAGAAATTCCTGTTTAAAATCAAATAGCGTTTGACGTTTGATAACGTCATGAATTATAAGATTATTTATCGTATTCCAATCGAATGCGGTGAACTTTGATACAGTTTTTTTTATACACTCAAGCTTCTGGCGTAAATTACATAAATTACCTTGTAACGACCACTCCAAGTTGTGGTAAGTTGTTGCATTATGTATTGTTTTTTCTACGTGTACCTTTTAAAATTTAAACACTGACTCACGCGAGATTGATTTTGCTCCACACAGAAAACATGACTGAGGTTACACAGGAAGAAGTAGAAAAATTAAGAAATACGTTCCTTGAAGAGCTTCAAGGTAAAGGTGAAAATGGTTGGTTATTTAAACTCGTAAAAGGTCAGGAATGTTGAATAACTTGCTGGATTTTTTTTAGTGATACATCCGGCGGATTTGCACAGAATAAAGTCTGATGACATGTGGGTTAAGAGATTTTTACTGCATCATGACTCGGATCAAAAACTTGCTCTGGATATGTTGTGGGAGACGGTGAAATGGAGGAAGGAATATGGAACTAACGGTGGGTATTTTTTTATGCTTAAAGAACCTGCATTAATTGATGGACAATCCATCAAAGTTTTCTGATAGGGACTCTGACCATCACAGTTACCTAATCAGCTGATTACGAAATCGATACTTGTACTAAAAGCAGGGTAAATGGTAATGGAATCAAAACAAAGTGCTTATAACATTAAAAAAATGGTTAATTAGTTTCGGTTGTATATTGCAGACATTAATGAAGCTAACGTTCGTATGGATTACGTTATTGAAGGCGGAGTCTTTCCCAGGGGTAGAGATAAAGATGGAAATGCCTTATTTATATTTAATTGTAAAAAACACGTGAAAGGTTCGAAAAACATGGATGATTTGAAGAGGTGTGTTGTTTATTGGTTTGAGAGAATGGAGAGGTGGGTTCTATTTTTATCTAATATAAATTAATGCAAAGAATAATAAGTTATGAATTATTGTTAACAGCGATATAAAAAAGTCTTTTTTTTTCAGACAAGAGAAAGGAAAAGCGATATCGATATTTTTTGACCTCGAAGGCTGCGGACTATCAAACTTGGATTTAGAATTTACCAAATACATAATAGGTCTCTTCAAAGAATACTACCCATACTTTTTAAACTACATTATAATCTACGAGATGGCATGGATTTTGAATGGTAAGTGCAATTCTTTACCTTTCTCGAAGCTAGTTTGTTGACTGTTGAATGCGTTTTTTTTTTTTTTCAGCTGCCTTCAAAGTGATTAAATCATGGCTTCCCCCAAAAGCCGTCCAGAGAATTAAGGTGATAAAAAAAGCAGAAGTGAAGGATTGGGTTCCTCTGAATTATGCACTTCGCAGTTGGGGTGGTCAAGATGATTATGTGTTCAGTTTTGTGCCTGAAGCCGAGGAGGCGCCGGCGAACCAAAATACACCTGTAGTCAACAAAAAGGTATGTTTTTAAAATTTTTATTTAGTAAATATCTAATACGTTCTATAATTCATATGTATGCGTATTTAATTAAAATTTTTTCAAGTTTTTTAGTTTAACTGAGATTTAGATTCTGAAAAAATATGTATAGATGGCGCCACCAATTTTAATTCTACATAAAACTCAACAAAAAATAATCCTGTGATTTAAAGTT
The DNA here is from genome assembly GCA_039766575.1 of Serrognathus titanus. Taxonomy (NCBI): domain Eukaryota; kingdom Metazoa; phylum Arthropoda; class Insecta; order Coleoptera; family Lucanidae; genus Serrognathus; species Serrognathus titanus. The sequence continues at coordinate 9,278,924 of CM077911.1, forward strand.
GGCGGTTAAAAATTTGGTAGGAGAAAATTTGCATAGATGGCGCAAATTGTTAATTGAGATTTAAATTTCAAAGGAAAACATTTGTATAGATGGTGCCACCAAAATATTCGTGTATATTTTTTTTTTAATTTTGCATTTTGACAATTTAAATTTCACACGATCAACAATGATTCAAATTTGGCGGTTTAAACTATTGGTTTGAACAAATCTACACAGATGGCGTAACTAAACCTAAAGACATTACCATTAATTATCTGAAATGTATAATACTAAAATTATATAAATTTTTAGGTTTAGGTTCCCAGAAACGTTATAGAGATGTGTCACCAAATTTTTCTTTTTGAATCATCACAAATTTGTTTGTTACTTTTTTAATTTTACGTGAAAATTCACGAGAAATAATCAATGATAATTTGAATGTAACGGTTAAAATATTTAGTTTGAGAAAATCTACACAGATGGTGCAGTTAAATGTGAAGTTACATAACCAACGATCAATATAAAAATAAATTAGGGTAGGCGTTAGAATTTAAATGCATGTCTTGAATAACATCATATTAATACTAATTGTCAATCAGTTGTGACATAAATAACACGCCGGAAATTTTGTTTAACGTTACTCACGCACTTATTCATAGAGTTAAAAAATGTCTTGATGCAACAGGCAGTGGTCATTTCTATGCATCTGCTTTAATTGTTTAAAAATAAAACTGTTTTCTTGCTTTGTAGAAACATCAAAGTCACTGAACGAACTAAATGCACACATGCGTGTTTAGTTGCATCGCCAACTCTAATTCATTTTTCATTTGATCACTTTTTATAAGGTTATTGTATTCCATTCTGCGTTTCTTGTCCCCCAAATTGAAAAAGAAAAGTTATTTTTGATTTTGCATGAAAGTCGTTGCAAGTTTGCTATCATTTCAAAATAGTGAGCGAATAGATTATAGTTACACTAACATAAAAGTCCCCTATTTGTATATTAAAATGAAAACAAAATAACTTTTTTCCCTTTCGATTGTAAAAACTCCCTCAAAAATCAAAAGATCCCTTGAGTTGGCAACAGTGTATTTCACTTCAATCAAGTGCAAGCGCGCCATTTTACGACGACCCTATAGAAATAACCTCGTTCAGAGTTGCCAACTTAAAAGATTTGTCCCTTTTTGGAGATTTTTTTTCAAAGAAGGGACAATGAGATTTTTTTTATTGAAAACCATTATTTTAGGAACTCTTGGAGGCTTTTGAACCTTGTATTTCTTTTTTTTTTACTACTTTATTATTTTACTTTATTGGAGAAGAGATTTTATCGAATTGTCGATAAAACAGTTTCGCTTTATCTTCAGCGCACGCGTTCTATGAAAAAAAAAAAAACAATTTTCACACATCTTTTCTACATCATGATCAACAATGATTGAATGTGCCGCTCTGCAATAATTTTTATTGTCCGCACGGCGTTGTGTTGAAATTATTATTGATATACTTTTTTGCTTTATTTTATAATTTAGTGTTTCTTTCAATAAGTGATTATTTTCAGCAACCTTAAATATCTGAATGATATTAAGCAGACATTACTTACATCACCTACAACACATTAACTACATGGAGATCAAAATTGATTATCCTGATCCTACACTGCTTTCCACTGTTTGATATTAATATTTACATCCAATTCTTAAAATGAAGTTACCAACATTACGAGATCTAGCGAAGTTACTAGATATCCTAAGATTTTGTTGACAGTTCATTGCTGTTCATTAACGAAAAATGGTTTATTTCTTTGTCTACCAATCTGATTAAACAATAATTATGTTGTGCATTAATTAGGGTAGGTTTGGATGTAACTTTCATGAATGTTCTATGCACGCCACAAGGTGTCATTGCTTTTCGTTGTAACCTTCATGTGATTATATAATTATTGATATCAAGCTCACGGAAAGTAGTGTAGGATCAGGACAATCAATTTCGATCTCCCTGTAGAATCAGTCAGTTTCTGACCAATTTCTTTCGCTAACGATATCTGACGACCAACCCTGTAGATCATATTTGATTAAATTTTAATTCTGCCATCTGATGGCCACTCATTGTCAGAAGGTAACCGTAACCTCTATAGGGTGGCCATCAGATGGCGCCATTTTTTATTATCCATCTAGTCCTGGCCCTGTTATGAGACAAACAACTTTTGTTCTTTGATTGTTAAAGTGATTATCAAGTGTCATAGTTACTTAATTTTCCTCAAAAGAACTTTAAAACGCTAACTTCTGAACAAGAGTTTCCTGAAGTTTATAAAGATACTAGCGCATTACCCCATAAAATAAAATTAAAAAAGATTTATATTTTTAATTAAAAAAAATGTTTTGTACCTTAGATTGTTGTTCAGAGTCAAATTAAATATCTTAATAAATTCAACTTACCTTTATTTTTTCAGAAAAGCTAGATTTCCACATCAAAAGATATAATTTGAGGCACCCTGTATAGTTTTAATTTCACAACACTTTTTATGACATAAATCTTGAGTTATGAAAAGCGATATTCAAAACAGCTTTTCTTAATGACAAATTTAGTAACTTTAAGTACCGTGTTTGCAATAATTCTACACTTTTTAGTAAAATAAATCTTCAGTTATGAAAAGCGACATTTAAGACAGCTTTCTGGCTGATAATAAACCAGGTGTTTGAAACACGTAATAGCTACAAGTCACTTTCATAATACACTTTTTTCCTTTATTTTATTTACATATCAAATGCAATTGACGTTCATTAAGACATACACTTAAAGTGTTTATTTTATGTTTTTCTGCTGAATTGGCACTGAAGAAAGTGTCTGGTTTGTGTTTAAAAAAACGCACGCACTATTGCGTAAAACGTTCATATTGCTTTCTAATCTGGAAAAAGACACTTCAAGTTTTCAATAATTCTCCCGTAAACTGGGTGTTAAATGATTGTGTCTCGCTTGCTTAAATTTCGTGATATAAAAATGATATTAGTAAGTAATTTAAATTTTCTTTTCTTATTATTTGTATATGTACAGCAGTGGCCATTAAAATCGCTACTTTTGCAAGCTTACCTCGCCCTTATAGACCTATAATCAGTGTTACAAATCTTGGAAATTGAAAAGTCCCTTTTATTGTGACAAAGAAATTCTTTTTCATAGATGAAAATTATACATCTAAAACTAATTGTTTATTGAACTAGACACTAAATTATAAAATAGAACAAAAATCTCTCCATAAAACAAGCGAAATTAATTTCGTTTATGGTTAATCGCAGGTACACAGTAGCGGACAATAAAATCTGGGTAAGAATTTGACAATCATTCAGTGTTACCAGATGAAAGGTTTTTTTGTATAATTTTTTTATCATTAATTTCTTTTTTTATCATTAATTTCTTTTTTTTAAGTGTCAAAGGGTGAATTTAGGGGATAACGTTCTTTAGGGGATTTTCAGGTTTTTTTTTTAACACTAACACTAACACTAACATCTCGCATTATTATGTTAAATTGAAATTAAAATAAGTCAGTCAGTGCAAGTGAAACGAAAACGCCTGCATATTTGGAACTAATTTTTTAGTTACATTAAAGTAATCGAGAGCAAAAATGTTTTAAAAAAGAAATAGAAATATACACCTTCAGATTTATAAATAAAAACAAATTTTAGGGGATTATGTCTTTCATTTGGGGGATTTTTAAACCTTAGATGGGGGAAATCGTTGTCAATGGGTTGGCAACACTGCTCACAATAGCTGCTTTCCATTTACACGTATGAGCTGTTTAGAGCTGCTCCAAGTTGTTCCGAGCTGCCCATTTATGTAAATGGAAGCGCCTGATATAGGAAATCGCATGAAAATAGCCATTTTTTTTAACACTTACGACATAATGAAAACTGTTTTACCGATAATCTAAATTTATTTCTTCTAAGCTAAAATACCAAAGGCTGATTCTAAAGATTGATTCAATGTCTGCACCAAAAAGGAATATAAGGCTTCATAAGTCCCCAAAAGTTTTGGGTATAAAAAATTACCAAAAAGGAATTAATTCCTCAGGTTCCAATTATTGCAACTGGTTTAGGTCTCCCACTCAATGCCTCTGAGTGTTACGTGTACTTCGAATCGTAACGATTTACTTAGCCACCAGTGTACATATACTACCTGTATATGTACAGTCAATCTATCTCTTTTTTTATTAAATTTCTGGCTAAAATTTTAATATTTCGTTGTAGGTTTGAGTAGTAAATAGTATAATTATGATAGATAATTTCTCTTGCCTTGGCATTGTTGACTATGATTTGTAAAGTTTGTACTTATGTGTTAACCTTTGGATAATATAGATTTGACCTTTGAACAATTAAATGTCAACACTACTCCCTACCTAATCAAAGAAGGAGATACATATAAAATACATCAATAAATGGTGTATCGATTTTGCTAACGTTTTCGACTTTTTCGTTTTAAAACATCTCTTTTGTTGATGTTTTCTTGTTTGAACATTATTTCTTAATATGAGTTGCGTGCTCTTGATAAATTTAGGACGAATTTTCAAACCCTTCTACGTGTGTTTATAAATAAACTGAATTACACTTTCATTATCTTAAATAGAACACACCGTCACGATTGTTTATACTGCTTGTATTTTACATTTGAAATTAAATAAAACTGAGAAAATATATAACGTGCGATCAATATAATTGTTTTTTCATTCTTAAATAATAATAAAAATTATGTTACAATCAATTTACTTTACTGTTTTTAATAAAAGACGTCGGTATTTACTTTATGATTAAAGAAAAATATTTGTAGCACGCAACTTTGCGTTTTGGTATTATCTTTGATATTTATGACCAATTGTCATGGCACACATTTAAACGTTGTCCTCTTTCCGATAAATGAACAAAGTATTGATAAAGTTCTAGAAGATAATAACAACAGTCTTTGTTTACTTGGTGTTCAATAAATACTGATTACACTCCATTGTATGTACGATCGCGCTGTTTTATTTGTTTGTTTACGAGACTTTGTCGTTACGTCTAAATTTATCGCACTGTATACGAGCGTGGGTGTAGAGAGCTGCGGATCTCGCCTAAATCAATAATTTTGTGGTAGGTTCACTTCGCAGATGGTTCTCCAATGTCCGAGACACCGGGAGCAGGCGGTGATAAAGAAAATGGTAAGAATTTGTAAGAATTTCCTGTTTTATTTCCTACGAGCGCACATTTATATTTACCCGGTCACTAACAATTTATTATTATTTTTTTTAATATAGAAATTAATTTGGATTCGGTCGTATATATTTATTTACTTTAGGCGAATTATATTTATTTAAAAAAAAAAACATTCAATTTGAAGACAAGTTGCAAATACCTAATGAAATCTAGTTTAGTTATTTTTTGCCTATAATGTAATTTATTTTTTAAATATTAAAAAATTCAGTGCGACAATTTTTTTCTGTTTTTTAGACACTCCAAGTGGCCACCTCGTTGTATCACCTCCATCTATCATCACTTTCGTCAAAGAAGGTAATGAACTCGTCAGCACCCTCGAGCTGCAAAATATCGATGCCAACATCAACATATCCTACAAGGTAATTGATGATTGCCCTTCAAGAATTTATTATAACAAAATGAATGACTTTAATAGATGAAAACCACTTCGCCAGAGAAGTTTAGAGTGCGACCGAGTGCAGGATGTTTAACACCAGGTGCAAAGGCAACCATCAATGTGACATTGTTGCAAGGATTCCAACTAGGAGGTTTATCCAGGGATAAATTTCTGGTGATGAGTATGCCTGTCGATAGTATCGATCTTACCGCACAGGAATTAACCGAATTGTGGAAGGTGAATGTATTTATTTATTAACCAATTTAAAAAATAATGTTTTTTTTTTTTTAGAATGTATCGAACAAACAAGTATCACAACATCGTTTACGCTGCGCACAAAGTGAAGACATTACAAGAAACGGAAATGCCGTTGCAATCGGATCACCCCAAGACAATGACGAGAACCACCTCAAACAGCTTTCTTCGAACGTGCTAAAACTGATGGACTGTCAAGCAAAGTTACACGGTGCTGTTGAACGCACCCAAATTTTGCAGTGGATTACCATGGGCATCATGGTACTTATCGCTGTGGTCCTAGTCTACGTTATTAAGACGGAAATTCGTGATCTCAGTATGTCCCAAAGTTGCTTTAAGGAACCCTAACAATAGCTAACAAAGGCGGGACCGAAGAGTGCACAGGTTTCCCGACAAATCCTGAAGGATTTAGTCTGGGAGATCTTGTACATTTGTAGTGTAATTAGACGGATTTTTTTCTCATAATCGTGCATTTTTGGGTCCTGCTTGAATGCAAAGTATTTCTCTTTTACAACTTTATTATTATTATTATTATTATCATTATCTACAGCAGTTTTTCTTGTAGTTTTGTAAAAATAAAGATTTTTTTATTGTTTCTTTTTTTTAAAAAACTTATCGCCCTTAAGTTATTGTAACGGATGTATGTTATACAATGTGTCATGAATATTTTAAGAAATGTTTTTCGATGAATCATTTTAATTGAATTCGCCTTGATTTGATGATTTGTTTGAAATAATACGTGATATCTAAATAAATGGAAAAAGAACTTTCTAAGGCACACTGCGGTCTACAACTTATGAGTATCATATGGGCCATACAATTCTTTTTACTGTTGCTACTGGTTAAGTTTAAAACTTAGGTCTGTAATTGTGATACAATCGTACTTGCTTTAAAAAATTGTTACTTTAAATTATGCTGTTTTATTAACTTTTAAGTATAATTTACTAACTTTACTTATTTTTCAATGAAGATAGTGTAGATATTTAAGAATTAAGACAAATTTATGTCACGTGAAATTAAATTGTATGACCTGTATTATAAATGAGACCCAAATTATATTGCTTAAATGTTGTTAAGTTATAGTTTACACTCGGCATATTAACATTTTACATAGTTACCTGCGGTCTATTTGTAATAACAAATTAAAATGTAGAGTATTTAATCATAAAGTATTAACTGTTTCACAATAAAAAGAAAATAAAGTCGTGTATTTATAAAATCTGCTGTGATTATTATTTTTAATAAGGTAATAAAATATAGAAAATCAAAGAAACTGCAAATTAGTGACACTGTAAAACACTTGATTCACATATTTTCCCTAATCACTTAGTTATACTGTATCTAAAACCAAAAATTCTTCGAGTATCTTATTTTAAGCAAAACTCGAAAATGTAAAAATGTATAGGTATTCAATAAAAGAAAACTAACTTCCTTGTGGGACACTTGTAACATTGATTAGGTTTAATAACGTGAACGTTTTAGCGCTGAATATATAACGTTCTGTATATTTCACGCAATAGCGGAGTTTTGAATTGTGATTACTAATATGACGGTTTCATACGACGGTTTCATACGACACCTCCTCGCGTTTATGTGACCCTGGTAGGAAGATTCAAAAATCGCAGCAAAAATTCGCAGGAACTTTTCTCGCTTTTATACAAATCGCTTGGCACCTCCTCGCCTTTATGTGATCCTGGTAGGAAGATTTAAAAATCGTTGTAAATTTGACCGGAATTTCCCCGCCTTTGACGGTTTCATGCGACACCTCCTCGCATTTATGTGGCCCTGGTAGGAAGATTCAAAAATCGCATCAAAAATTGGCAGGAACCTTTCTGGTCTTGAGACACCTCGCCTTTATGTGATCCTGGTAGGAAGATTTAAAAATCGCTGTAAATTTGACCGGAATTTCTCCGCCTTTGAATGTTTCATACGACACCACCTCGCGTTTATGTGATCCTGGTAGGAAAATTCAGAAATCGCAGCAAAAATTGGCAGGAATCTTTCTGGTCTTGAGACACCTCCTCACCTTTATGTGATCCTGGTAGGAAGATTTAAAAATCGCTGTAAATTTGACTGGAATTTCTCAACCTTTGTCGGTTTCATACGACACGTCCTCGCGTTTATGTGACCCTGGTAGGAAGATTCAAAAATCGCATCAAAAATTGGCAGGAACCTTTCTGGTCTTGAGACACCTCGCCTTTATGTGATCCTGGTAGGAAGATTTAAAAATCGCTGTAAATTTGACCGGAATTTCTCAACCTTTATCGGTTTCATACGACACGTCCTCGCGTTTATGTGACCCTGGTAGGAAGATTTAAAAATCGCAGCAAAAATTGCCAGGAACCTTTCTGGTCTTGAAACACCTCCTCGCCTTTATATGATTCTGGTAGGAAGATTTAAAAATCGCTGTAAATTTGACCGGAATTTCTCCGCTTTTGACAATTTCATTTCGTCTGGCAATTAGAGATTTCGATTTTCATTACTTTTGAGTATTCGTCACTCGAATAGTATTCATTACAATCGTTAGGTACTATGATTACAAACGCGGAAATTATCGGTGAGCGAAATGCTTGCTATCGAGTCGATCAACGGCGTTCAAAAAATTAGTCGTTAGCATGCGAATAAAAAACAACTAATATGTAGATAATGGAAACAGTATGCACTTGTCCCACCACGCTTTTGACCGATAACCTTGAAAGATATAATAATTCCGCAGAGTAGTTATAAGTTATAACCAGACCTAGGGAAATTCCGGACATTCTTAAAAAGTATAGGATTTTTAGGTAAGATGCGGCAATTGAGTGCACACGTTAATTCTAATAAGTATTTTTGCCGACTTCTCTGAATGCTGAAATCAATTACTATATAACGCTTGCCAGAAAAGAATGACTAATGCAGACCAGTGGAAGCGAGGCTCCCAATTAAATGAAATATACGTGACATACTGCTGTGCGATTGCTTTAATCCGGTCGTAAAAATTAAAAAGAAAATTAAATTCAGTTCACAGAAGAATTCATGAGCGTCACGTGGGGTAATATTAAATCGGTTTATGTATTTATTACATTTTAAGATAAATCGGTTATGATTGCACCCTTTGTATTCAAATTTGTAATCAAACGGAGCTATTATGAGAAAGCAAAATCCTTAGGACTGTGTGTGCGTTAAATAGAAAATATCGCTATATACCAGTTACAAAATTCATAAATCATAGGACGCCCATACTCGTCTGAAATGTCCCGACCCGTGGTTATAATTTACTACGGCTGCCTGAAGTGTAGTAGCGTATCTATGGTAGTAGGAACTCATGTAACTTGTACTTAGAACGTCCCTAGTTATAACTACTGTAGTTAGCTCTCGCGTATATGTAATCTATGTATTAATATATAAACAATGGTACAAATAACAAACACTTATAAATTGTAACGAGAAAAAGATCAAAATGAGTAGGAAAAGAAAACTGGCCGCAATTATCATACTATTAAGTGCCATCGAGGAAGAAGAAGACAAAGAAAGAAGTGTTAAAAAAAGATTGTGGAGTAAAGAGTGGTACCTTCAAAGGAATCAGAATTCAAATGTTGAACTTTTGAAAGAGCTTCGCGAAAGCAACTCGGAAGATTATAGACATTACCTTCGTATGAGCGATGGAACCTTTGACTTGTTGCTTTCATTAGTAAAACCCCACATAGAAAAGAAAAACACGAAATTGAGGAAAGCGATAAGTGCAGAAGAACGACTGACTGCTACACTTAGATTTTTGGCAACGGGAAGAGCCCTGGGGGATCTGAAATACTCTACGAGAATTTCACCTCAGTCTCTTGGTATTATCATTCCAGAAACTTGCGAAGCCATCATTCGAGTACTGAAAAAGGAGTATATGAAGGTGAGTAAATAAAAACCATAAAGTATTTATATTTTTCAAATGCGCTGGATGATTGGTAAGTCCTTTGAGGACTAATAGCTTCCAAGATATTTTAATTTATGTAAAAATAAGAAAATGTTTTCAATATTGCTATTGTGAATTTTGAAAATAATAATTATTATCTCACATTATGCGTTACTTATTGTGCCTTTTGTGCTCTATAGTTTCCCAAGACTAAGGAGGAGTGGCAGATGGTCGCACAGGATTTCCTTGATACTTGGAACTTTCCTAATTGCGGGGGTTGTATCGATGGCAAACATATCCGTATAGTTGCTCCCCGTGACACGAAATCCTTCTTTCAAAACTATAAGGGATACCACAGTATCGTTTTAATGGCCATCGTGAATGCCAACTGTGAGTTTATTATGGTTGACGTTGGCACAAACGGACGTAAGTCAGATGGTGGAGTAATTGAAAACACAAAGTTTGTGAAAAAATTAGAAAGCAATTCCCTAAACCTACCAAGCAATCAGGAAACAACAGAAGGCCTTAATTTTGTTTTTGTCGCTGACGATGCGTTTGCTCTGCGCGAGCACATCCTCAAACCATTCCCGAAGAGACTCTTAAGAACTAAGGAGAAAAAGATTTACAATTACAGAGTGTCCCGCGCAAAGAGATGTGCAGAAAATGCATTTGGGATTATGGCTTCACGGTTCCGCATATTTCATACAGCGATCAACCTAAGCCTGTGGAAAATCGATTTGGTTGTGATGGCCTGTTGCGTATTACATAATTTCTTAGGAAGAGTTAACAAAGAGCAGTACATTCCTGAAGGAACACTTGACGTGGAAGAAGTCCAAACTGGAAACATTGTTCCAGGTGAATGGAGAAATGAGGGCTGTGCTTATTATGGTTTACGATATGTACCACAAAATCACACATCCCAGGCTAAGGAAAATAGACTTAAATATGTTAAATATTTTAATGGTATTGGTGCAGTGGATTGGCAAGAAAACGTGATATAAAATATAATTCTAAGAATATTGAGTATTTATTAATTTTATTGTACTTTTAGCGAATTTGCTTAATAAAACTGATTGTGCTTAAGTTGCACATCGCATATTACGGAGATTCTGGATTTGTGAAAGTGTTCTTGTCATTCTAGCTTCGCTTTTAGTTTTATAGGAAAACGTTGATTATTCAAAATAAATCTAGGAAACTATTCGTTATTCGTTTCCAGTCAAATTATAGACTTTTGGTGAACTTGTCACTAGAATGCATTAAGAAAATTGTTGGACACTCAGTATTTTGGGTTTATTTTGTTGCATATTAGAAAAATCAACATTTATTGTCAAAAGTGGGCCTAAAGCTGAGTTCAGTTATTTGTTTGGGAGCACTCTTTCTATTCCTCTTTTCTACTTGTCTCTAACATGTATTGAAACTTCTTCGTTTTCTCTTTCGCAAGAGCGTTTGATGCAAAAAGAATAAGAGGTATGCAATATTCAAACGCAGCTTAGATTAACGTGAAATCAAGGAATACTTTTGACAAGGTAATACAGGGACATCAGAAATGAGTTCAACCCACGTGACACCGCCATATAATTACACGTTGTACTCTGTGGATAACAATGTTGAAGAAGTAACCAATGACAAATACAGCAACTTCAAATCTCTCAGTGTTGCCACTCCTAAGAAAACAAAACCGAATTCTAAATGGTCACGTAGGTTGGAATAATTTCTGGCTACGTTCAGCAGACTCAGCTGCTGCATGTTAGCGCTTTGATTGCTGGATGCGATGAAAAATTATCAGTTCTCTAAGCGACCTAAAATAAAGAAGCACATTAACAAAGTATGCTGCGGTTTTAATTTATGCTGGGTTATTTCCACAGCTGCTGGATTACAGCATAACCCAGCGCTATTGTTCACAGTTACGCTATTAATACATCGGCTCAGTAGCTGGGTCTACCGAACGTAGCCATTGTATCTGTCGCTTATTAAACTGTCATAAATAAATGTTCTTAGCAATTGACATTCTACGCAACGCAGCTTAGATTGGAGGGAGATATGGTGGAATTTTTACAACCCAGTTGGCAACAATGGCAGACGCCTGTCTTTGTCAAACTGTGGCTGTATGCGCCATCTGTCTTTTATGATAGGAAGCACGTCGGCTTTCACCAATTCATTTTCTTTTTTGATCGCACGGTATTTCACACTCGTTTCAAATTAATTAAACATTTTCCATTTTCTTCTTAATTTTGGGGCGTTTTCGAAGCAAAACCTAAACGTACTAAAAAGATTATATTTTCCACAATTAATAATAATAACAAAATATTTATACAGAAGTCGGTACCACTACGAGTAAGATAGTTTCGTCAATCCTCACACCACCGTCACACTCACCCCCACGCCTAGAGGAACGCGTAAAGCAAAAGCAGGAAAGTGCACGTGCCGACGACCAGCCCCAAAATAACAGAGTCCCTGCGCTTCCTCAGATTAATCCGCTGTATCAGGCTGTTTAAAACGGGGAACCGATTGGAAATGTCGTTGAAACGCGTCTGCAACTTCTTGAACGTCTGCCTCTGATTCGTCAGGTGCTCCCTCGTCTCCACCGCGATGGCTATCTGATCATTAACCAGTCGGTCGGAGCTGAAACGCAGTTATTAATTTGGGGGCGCCCCTAAATAAAAAAGCTCGCCCTCACTTATACAGGTGCGTGTTCTCTTTGAGGTACTGGTCCCGCCTGTTAACCCCCTCGGGCCTGTAGATGTCGGGCTTAGACGAACGCAGGAGTTCCTCGCGTTCTCGTCTCGCTTCGTGTTGCGAGTTCGTCTTTCGAAAATCTCTGGTGAGATCCGCGAGGATATCTCGATGGCGGTGCAAAGTGTGGAGCATGGGGGCCCCAGACACCGGCTGCTCGGCCATGCGTTCATTCACTTGCGACAGCTAATATTATTGCAATAAGAAAGGAAACGAGTGCGAGTCAGAGCTTACCTTGCCCAGTAACTGCTCGATTTCCAAGGCCATGGCCTCGAACGTATCTTCCCCCGATAGCAGAGGGACAGTCTCAGATGCATGGTGGCTGTGGGGGGTGTTAATTCCAGCCCCTAATTTGCTGAACGCGACTAACTTCAAGTCGATGTCGTTCTCTAGGTGTCGCGCTTGCTTGCGCAAATCTACATGATATAATTTTTAAGAGTAAACTTTATGTTTATGGTGATTCAGCAGTTGATGTTGATAATACCTTCGTATGATAAAGCCGTGCCTGCCATTTCAGCTGTTGAGCTCGCCGAGCTGAGTGCTGTCATTTGCTTCGGTGACGTCTCCGTTGCCTTCTTTCGCCGACGTCAAACCATCACAATTAGTGCGTGATTTAATTAATTTGCGCTGGAAAAAATCGTTCTGCACGTAAACAGAACGAGAAACGTCAAAAACTGTGACGGGCGATCTGTCACCGGTGGATGGCGCTGTAGGTTTTGAAAATGACAGCCTCCGGTCGGTGCTCACTGATTAAACACAATCAGATAGGACACTGACGCTTTTCAAAGAGTACGCGTGGAAGTTGTCGTTAACGTAGAAGTTATTCGCGAAAATTCATCACAAAAGACTTCTTTTTTGAAATCGTAAACTAATTTTTTTAATTATAAATTAATTTTCTTTAAAATAGCACAACTTGCCGCTTATCTTTATTCCTTTTCGTCGAGAAATGATCGTCTTCTGTTTTACATTTTCTAAAATAACAAATAAATTATTTTTAATTTCAAGTTAATGGTTTTTTAAAATCGTAAATTAGAAGTATATATGTATTCCAAAATTGTAAAATAAAATTAAAATTTTCAAAAATGCTGCCAAACTATATATATTTTTATATTTGCAGTTATCTATTTTTTTTTAATTTCAAATCATTTCTTTTTAAATTGTAAACAAAAATTCTCAAAAATCGCAAATTACATTTTTTTAATCGCAAATATGTTTTGAATCTTAATTTTTTCGAAACTATAGATCAGAAACGTTTAAAAATAAAAAATTCTATTCTATAGGTTACAGAAAACTGTAATATTCTACAGACATTTTATAGTTCTATTACATAGATAGTTGATCGTCTTTTGTTTTTGATGACCAAAGAAATTCCAAACCATCGATTTTTGTTTTTATTTTTAATGTGTAGGCGGTTGATCATCTTTTGTTTTCGATGGCCGAAGAAAGACATTACAGACGAACATCTTGCTTTTCGATAAAATTCGACTCTCGCTTGTTTGGCGCTTGACGAACAAATGAAAATCAAAAAAAGTCCTATTCTTTTGTTTTTGATGGCCAAAGGAAAAAAGTTTATGGACGAACGGCTTTTGCTTTTTCTTTCTTCTTCTTAAACGTTCAGGTGATCGATTTTTGTTTGCTTGATGTTTGACAAACAAATGAATATCGAGAGTTCTATTAAAGACTTTTGTTTACACGATCGACTTTTGTTTAGAAAGTTCTATTCTATAGGCAGTTGATCGTCTTGTTTCTCATAACAAAAGCAAAAAAAAAAAAACTACAGACGATCGATTTTTGTTTGTTTAATGTTTGACAAACAAATGAATATCGAGAGTTACATTAAAGACTTGCTTTTTCTTAATAAAGTCGATTTTCTTTTTTTTTTTTTGATCGTCTTTTGTTTTGCTTTTGGCGAGTGAATAAAAATCGACAGTTCCGCCATTAGACTGTCGATTATCTTTTGTTTTAGACGACAGACAACGTAAAAGACAATCAGCTTTTGTTTGTTTGCCTTCGATAAAGAAGTAACGCGTACAAAACTTATTCTTTATAAGTAATTGGCGATCGTCTTTTGTTTTGGATTTTATCTTTGTCGGCGAAAGGAAACGATGAACTTTTTTTTTAAATCGACACGAACGAGACTTGTGTGTGTTTTCTTTTTTTTTTAACAATCGACTTTCCTTTGTTTCTTTTTAACAGTAATACGAACAAAATTCGTTTTAATGTCGATTGTCTTTTGTTTGTTTTTTCGACTTTGGTAAAGGAAAGAATCCATTTTCTTGTTTTTTTTTTTTGTTGCAAAATCGAATCGCCTTTTGTTTTGCTTTGTATCAAACGATCGAACGATCGTCTTTTTTGTTTGGCTTTTGATGACCAAAAAAAAAAACACATGCAAATCACAATCCACCTAAAGTAGTGCAAATAAAATTTGTTCTAATATCGATGGCTTTTGTTTGTTTTTAATTTTATAAACAGTTGATCGTCTTTTGTCCTCGATGACTAACGAAAAGTAAAAGATGATCGACCGAGTGATTTTTAAAATTTTTTGACAAGTCTTGCCATGGAATTTGGACGGCATGTCTTAGCTTAGGTGTAAGAAGTGCAATGACGTACTTTTCACTTAAGCTAAGACATACCCCCCAGACTTCATTGCAAGAGTTGATGGAAAAAAATTTTAATTCACTTGTCAGTCGGTGTGTCAGAAGTAAAACGTCCTCACTCTTGCGAGACTTTTATTTAATACAGAGTGTTGAAATTAAACCAAAAAAAAAGCTAAATTAAAGTTATAAGAAGACAACAACTAAATAGAAACAATTTCTTTATTATTAGCTGTTCTTAGATCCGACAGCAAGAAACTCCTCACCTGTCATCTGGTATCAATAAATACCATGCGTAATTAAATAAATAAATTAAAAAAGTATTACAAAAAACATGCAAAATCTTAAATTAAATGCAAATAAATACATGATGCATAAAAAACGAAAAGGGAGACGTGGGGCTAGAAGATTTCTTCCAGAAGGTTTCGCTTCCTGGAAAACACTGAGTGTGAACACGACACTGCACCTCATTTCTTGTTTAACGATCACATTACCTGGGCCAGCGCTCCTTCGATGGGGGCCCAACATTTTCCTTATCGTCTCTGCTTGTAGTCGTCTTGGGGCTTTCGATTCCGAAAGGACTATATAATTTGGTGGGCGTTCGCCCTAGAATAAGCCGAGCCTGCGGCGTCGTTGGATTCGGTGTCATGGGCCCCTCCTCCAGTATCTGCCTGCGTTTAGTCGAGCTCTTAAACCTCTACGAAAACAAACAAACAAAAGCAAGCAAACAAACTAACTTGAACCCCCGCTTTATTTACCTGCGAGAAATTCCCCAGACTTATCCGGACGCTGCTGAACGTCCTGGATATCTTCTCGGCCCCGTTCCTGAAGACCCTTCGCGTGTCGTTCAGTGACAGCACGGACAAGACGCTTCTGTCCGACGAGGGGGTCTCGGAGACGTCCTTGTCGAAACGCTCTTGGAGTTTCGCACGGCAGTTCTGCGACCTTGAGGACGAGTTGGAGTTGGTCGCGAACGCGTTGCGGCGAAACGGGAAGGATTCGTTCTTGCCCTCGGGCCTCATTTTATGCACATACACAGCAGGCACGTAACAATCGACGTATTCACCACCACTTTGGCACAATTAACCGTTAACTTTTGAAATAAGTATTTTCGTTCGGTGGCGACATCTAGCGGGCGTTCGAACTTTTACGGGTAAAGAAACTAAGGTGCGTTCGGAAAATATATAAATTTATATGCCGGTAAGTGCGTTACAGTAGGCGTTTTCGATCTCAATTGTTATTTACAGGCTTGTAACAGAAAGGTTCTTGTTTTTTATAACATTTATTTAGAAATATGGATGACTTAGTCATTTACAAGTTCACTTATCTGGCTAGTAGAGATTGACACACACCATGCTCTCTGACATTACTTTTTTCAGTGTTATTATTATTATTGTTATTCTTATTGTTATCGTCATCGTCATCGTTCTCGTCATCAACATTATTATTTTATTTTTATTATTCTTATTTTTATTATTTTATCTCGATATTATTATTATTTACTTATGTTACTGTTAGTGTTACTATTACTTTTACTGTTACTGTTATTGTTAAGGGTATTATTTTTATTTTTATTATTCTTATTGTTATTGTCAACGTCATTGTCATCATCATCATCATCATCATTGTCATTGTCATCGTCATCGTCATCGTCATCGTCATTATTTTTATTTTTATTATTCTTATTATTATTTACGTTACTGTTACTGACACTGTTACTGATACTGTTACTTTTACTGTTACTGTTATTGTTACTGTTATTGTTACTGTTATTGTTATTGTTACTGTTATTGTTACTGTTATTGTTACTGTTATTGTTACTGTTGTTGTTACTGTTATCGTTACTGTTATCGTTACTGATACTCTTACTGATTTTTACTGTTACTTTTACTGTTACTGTTATTGTTACTGTTACTGTTATTGTTACTGTTATTGTCATTGTTATTGTTGTTGTCGTTGTCGTTGTCGTTGTCGTTGTCGTTGTCATTGCCTTTGTCTTTGTCGTTGTCGTTGTCATTGTCATTGCCATTGTCATTGCCACTGTCATTGCCATTGTCATTGTCATTGTCATTATCATTGTCATTTTTATTGTCATTTTTATTTTTTGTTATTGTTATTTTTTGTTATTGTTATTGTTATTGTTATTGTTATTGTTATTGTTATTGTTATTGTTATTGTTATTGTTATTGTTATTGTTATTGTTATTGTTATTGTTATTGTTATTGTTATTGTTATTGTTATTGTTATTGTTATTGTTATTGTTATTGTTATTGTTATTGTTATTGTTATTGTTATTGTTATTGTTATTGTTATTGTTATTGTTATTGTTATTTTTAATATTCTTATTCTATTGTTACCGTTCTCGTCATCGTCATCGTCATCATCATCGTTATTATTTTTATTTTTATTATTCTTATTGTTATTGGCATCGTCATTGTCATTGTCATCGTCATCATCATCAACATTATTTTTATTATTGTTATTATTTACGTTACGGTTACTGATACTGTTACTTTTACTGTTATTGTTATTGTTACTGTTATTGTTGCTGTTATTGTTACTGTTATCGTTACTGGTACTGTTAGTTTTACTATTACTTTTACTGTTACTGTTATTGTTACTGTTATTGTTACTGTTATGGTTACTGTTATTGTTACTGTTATTGTTATTGTTACTGTTATTGTTACTGCTATTGTTAATTTTATTGTTACTGTTATTGTTACTGTTATTCTTATTGTTATTAATTTATCTCGATATTATTATTATTTACTTACGTTACTGTTACTGACAGTGTTACTGGTGCTGTTATTGTTATTATTACTGTTATTGTCATTGTTATTGTTGTTTTTATTGTTATTGTTGTTGTTGTTGTTGTTGTTGTTGTTGTTGTTGTTGTCATTGTTGTTGTTGATGTTGTCGTTGTCGTTGTCGTTGTCGTTGTCGTTGTCGTTGTCGTTGTCGTTGTCGTTGTCGTTGTCGTTGTCGTTGTCGTTGTCGTTGTCGTTGTCGTTGTCGTTGTCGTTGTCGTTGTCGTTGTCGTTGTCGTTGTCGTTGTCGTTGTCGTTGTCGTTGTCGTTGTCGTTGTCGTTGTCGTTGTCGTTGTCGTTGTCGTTGTCGTTGTCGTTGTCGTTGTCGTTGTCGTTGTCGTTGTCTTTACCATTGCCATTGCCATTGTCATTGTCATTGTTATTGTTATTGTTATTTTTATTTTTATTTTTGTTTTTATTTTTATTATTCTTCCTCTTATTGTTATCGTCCTCGTCCTCGTCATCGTCATCATCGTCATTATTATTTTTACTTTTATTATTCTTATTGTCATCGTCATTGTCATCGTCATCATCATCACCATCATCATCATCATCATCATCATCATCATCATCATCATCATCATCATCATTAATAATATTATTTTTAAAATGCCATTGTCTTCATGATATTTATGTTGTTTTCCTACAAACTTTCTTTTATCTTTTGCTTCGCTTTCGATTTTGCCCCACCATCGACGTACTTCTGATTTTCGTTTTTGTTCCTCTTACTTTTGAGATTTGCCGTCTCTCTTTTGTTTTATATTTTGTTCAAAACGCTGCGCACGCGTTCCCCTTTTGTTTTCTCATCAGTTTTCTTTTGTTTTCCGTTTTTGCCCATCGTCGACGCTCGTAATTTCTTTTCCAGTTGTTCTCACTTTTGAGAGGCGTCGCTTTTCTTTCGTTTCGTTTTTGTTTTCGTCGTTTAAAATGCGGCGCACTCTTTTCCAAACTTCAAGGTTACGTTCACTTTTCTCTTTTCTTTTTCTTTCTAAAATTACCACTGTAGGAAAATAGATAAATATGTGTAAATAAACAAATAAAAGAGAAATGAAAATCGTGATGCACCCTGTATAACAATGTAGAAATAAATAGAGTCCATTCTACATAATAACACACAGGATGTTTTATTAAGTAAAAAATAGAATAAATACTACAAACAAATGAATAAAATAGAAAAGAGAAAGTCGTAAGGTGACGAAGGAAACTTAGTTGTGATGAACCCTGTACATGCATATGTGAATTCTTGCATAAAAACGTACAGGATGTTTTATTAAGCAAAACAATAGAATAAACAAATAATATATAGATTAAGGAAACATAATTGTGAAGAACCCTGTATATAAATACCTGAATAAATAAGTGCGACATTTTTTACATTGATTTTTATAAATTAAAAAATTTCTTTTCGCGCAGTTTTAAGTCAAGAAACGGGCGCGAGGTGTCACGACCTAGGCTGTCATTCGTTTTTAAATTTAAAAGCCGTTGTGAGTCATTTGATGATCACCCTGTACATCGCAGCGATAAAGTTTCGACGTCAAAACGAGGAAATCTATTAAGACAAGCGCGAGACCGTGAAATATTTTCGCTATTTTGCGCTCATCTATGACGATACGACTTCGATAAACCTCTAGCCTTGTTGATTGTTTAAAAAAATATTGTATAAACTCGAGCAAAGATGACGGCAACTGTTTCGCAACTGCGAAGTGTTTCCGGCCGAAGGAAGGCAGAAAACTTTTTCCAAATTTGTTGGAAAAACCGTCTCTCCTAACTGCAGAAATTCCCAACTTATCTATAACAACTGCAAATAAAAATTTAACAATCACTTGTACACCCACAATCGAAAGTAATGTCTACATACGTTAAGAAAAAGAAGGTCACAAGTTCATTGTATTGGAGAGACATTACTTTAGATTCTGACTGTACATCCCCTACAGATTTCGAAGAAAACCAAACCGAAAACTAATAATTTTGGCCAAACGAGGCAGACAACCGCAAAATAAAATTGTTACGTCACGGCCACGGCCTCCTCCAACTAATTGCATAATAAAACAAATGACGCTGTGCAATGTAGTAATTAATTAGGGGTGGCGCTGTGCAATGTAGTAATTAATTAGGGGTGGGAGGTCAGGGGGAAATTGTTTCGATTTTCAAAAAAAAACCAAAAATCACGGTCGCAAACAGAAACGCGGAAATGCAAACGGTTCAATGTCGTCGGCAATGAAAAAAGCGTCGAGGAAGATCCGAAAGTAGAGGACGAGACACCTCGTTATCTCTTGCCGTTGAATTATTATCATCACCAGCGGGGCCCGGGTATATAAACTCTTGACGTTCCTGCAGCGTCCAGTGCGTTGCAGAAGGGGGGGCGTCATCGTCATCGTAGCGCCCGCGTTCAAGACGAGCTCGTGGAGATGTGTTTTGAAGACCAAAAAAACAAAAGGAAGCTTGACGTAGAACGTAGAGAAATCGAGTGTGCCCTGCAAGTAAATATTTCGTAATTTCTGGTGGCCTCTGTCGTTGCTAAACGAAAACAATTTTGTCACTGCTTGAACGTAGACACATCCACATGTGCGTGGTCTGATTCTTACAAAATGAATGGTGAGTTGCTTTTTTTTATTCACACACGAAACTCGTTGAAATATCAAATATACAGAGCGTTTGATAGCTTATCGTTCACCTGCGACATTCACTGTTTAGGGACCACCGATAAATTTACTTTGAGAACAGAGCGTCGTTTCGTTGCGCTTACGAATAATAACAAATTAAAAATTGCGCTCTCAACATCGTTTAAAAAAGAAAACAAACAATAAGAGCGTGCAAAAGAATTTGTTATGAACATTAAGCAATCGCGATTGATTTATCGTTGAATTATTCTTTCTTTTTTGGTGTAATTTGGTTTCTGATTATTTATAAATATTTATGCAACCCGAGCGCCAGTTAGGTCGCCTAAAAATCACAGGAGCAAAATTGCGAATGAAATAACCAGAATTAAAATTTCGAACGAAAACAAATTCACGTTTTATTCGGTGATCAATAATTGGCCGAGGGTCAGTGTTAATTCCATATTTAATTATATAGATTATACAACGTCGGTGTTCATGCTCCAGCGGCGGCAACGACGCCGACGATCCCGGGTGGTAGTGTCGTTAATTTGCGCCGGAAGTGTTTCCAGTCGCGTAACAATTTTTCTAGCCGTGCGTTCGGGATGAAATTTGGTAGGACTCTGTGGTATTTACAAAGTTTGGTAGCGATTCTACGGTTGGAATGCGAGTTATTCACGTTTACGTAATCGCGGCTCTGATTGGTTCGCGCTTCGCCTATCGTGACAATGGGTACGCAACAAGACGCTGCGAACCAAATTGATACATAATAATAAACTATGTTTCGCGCCATTTCGTACAGAAAAATAATTAATTTAGAAGAAAATAATGTCCGCGGAACGGCATTGGTTACACAGCTAGGCAGTTTGAAGGGCCAATGAACAAGTTTCTTGAATACACGGACCGAGATCTAATTAAGATGATTTGGAGCTATACAGTTTAAAGAGCCAATGAACAAGTTTTCTCAATACACGGACCGAGGTCTAATTAGGACGATTTGGAGCTGAATGAGCCAATGAACAAGTTTTCTCAACACACGGACCGAGATCTAATTAAGTCGATTTGAAACTGTACAGTTTAAAGAGCCAATGAACAAGTTTTCTCAATACACGGACCGAGGTCTGATTAGGACGATTTGATCCTGTACAGTTTAAACAGCCAATGAACAAGTTTCTTGAATACACGGACCGAGATCTAATTAAGATGATTTGGAGCTATACAGTTTAAAGAGCCAATGAACAAGTTTTCTCAATACACGGACCGAGGTCTAATTAGGACGATTTGGAGCTGAATGAGCCAATGAACAAGTTTTCTCAACACACGGACCGAGATCTAATTAAGTCGATTTGAAACTGTACAGTTTAAAGAGCCAATGAACAAGTTTTCTCAATACACGGACCGAGGTCTAATTAGGACGATTTGGAGCTGAATGAGCCAATGAACAAGTTTTCTCAACACACGGACCGAGATCTAATTAAGTCGATTTGAAACTGTACAGTTTAAAGAACCAACGAACAAATTTTCTCAATACACGGACCGAGGTCTGATTAGGACGATTTGATCCTGTACAGTTTAAACAGCCAATGAACAAGTTTTCTCGATACACGAACCGAGGTCTAATTAGGACGAATTGGAGCTGTACAGTTCAAAGAGCCAATGAAATAGTTTTTCTCGATGCACGGACCGAGGTCTAAATAGGCTAGTTTGAAGTAGTAAGAACTAAAACAAATTTGTTCGAATCTGCACGAATAAAGCAGACTGCCAAAAATCGGTCGATTGTCTTTTGTTCTTTTTAAAAGGAGTTATCAACGTCGAAGATAGATTTTCTTTTGTTTTATTCTTTTTAACTGATTTTATCTACGTAGAAATGGAAGATCGATTGTCTTTTGTTTGTTTTTTTTTATCGTCGCGGGAATCATCGACTGTCTCTTGCTTGTTTTTTTTTTTAGTGAACTTATAGTTGCATCGATTGCCTTTTGTTTGTTTGTTTTTTTTTTTTAATTTAACTTATCGTCCTCGGAAATCATCGATTGTCTTTTTTTTTTTGAATGAGCTCGTCGTCGTGGAAGGTCGATTGTGAAAAATTGAATATCTTTTGTTGTTTTTTATTCACGAACATCGTGAGAGATCGTTAATCGTCTTTTGTTTTTAATCGTCGTGGAAGATCGCCCTTTGTTTGTTTAACTTATCAACTGTCTTTTGTTTTCTTTTTAATGAGTATGTTGTCGTGGAAGCTCGATTGCGAAAGATCGATTTTTTGTTTTTTGTTTGTAATTGTCATGGAAGATTGCCATTTGTTTGTTTTTCTTTTTTTTTAATAAACTCATAGTCGTAGGAAGCCACCAATTGTCTTTTGTCTTTATTATTATTATTCCTTCTAAATCGTCGCCGAAGTAGAAGATCGATCGTCTTTTGTTGGAATTTTTAAATTTAAAGTTTTAAAAGAATTTACCATCGTCGAAGATCGATTTTCTTTTGTTTTATTTTTTAAATGGCCTTATCGCCGTGGAAGTGGAAAAGCGATCGTCTTTTGTTTTTTTTTCTTCTGTTTTTTAAGGAACGTCGTGAGAGATCGTCAATCGTGTTTTGTTTTTAAGAATCTATGACCGTGGAAGATTGTCTTTTGTTTTTGTTTTTTTTTTTTTGAATTTATACTGGTGGAGATCATCGATTGTCTTTTGTTTTCTTTTTATTGAACTTGTCGTCGTGGAAGATCGATTGTCTTTCGTTTTCTATTTAAATAAATTGATCACCCAGAAAAATCGATTATCTTTTGTTTTGTTTTGTTTTCTGTTTATTAAGGAACGTCGTGGGGGATCATCGATCGTCTTTTTTTTTAAAGAATTTATGGCCGTGGAAGATTGTCTTTTGTTTGTTTTTTTTTTAATGAACTTATAGTCGTGGGCTCGTTGGAGAGCGTCGATTGTCTTTTGTTTTTTTTTAATTAGCTTATCGGCGTGGAAGTTCGAAGCGAAGACCGCCGCACGATCATCTTTTATTTTTCTTAAAGTATCGTCGTTTTCTTCTTTTGTTTTCTTTTGGCGACGTTGTCTTTTTCTTTTGTTTCGCTTTCGAACGGTTGAAAACCGCCCGATGTTTTTCGTTTTTGGAAAATCGTCGTGCGTTTTCCGTTCGGTTTCTTCTTTTTTTCGAGGAATTTTCGTTTGGTTCTTGAAGACCCGCGGACGTCGTCGCCCTTTGTTTTTTTTTCAAGTTTTCTATTTATTTCGTTCTGACGTCCCTCTTTGTTCCTCTTACTTCTTTCTAGGAAATTCATTTTCTTTAATTGTTTTTTTTTTGGCAGATTTACTGAGAAGTTACAAAATGATAGTCAAAAGGAGGCAGTCAATCGACTCCGAAGAATCCCAACCCCTGATGAGCTCCCACTCTTCCTCGATTGCTAGCTTCGGGTAAGCAGCCCCAATTTTTTCTTCGTTTTTTTTTTTTTGGCGATCGAAACCTATTTTTTTTCCCTAGCGCCTTCCATGATCAGTGCATGTTCAACAACGAATCGGAAACCACCGAAACGGAAGCGGAAAGGTCCAACAGGCAACAGCAGGCGCTGCAACAGGCGCAACCGGCGGCTGCGGCGGTTTCCCCCAGGCCCGCCCTCAGGTGAGTCTTTTTTGCTTGCTCGATGGTGGAATTGGTCAAGTTGGGTTTCGCAGGAGGCCGTTCTGCTTCCCGGGGGAATTCGACACGGCCGCCTTGGATCTTTTCACCACGAACAACGACGTGTGCGAGCGATACCAATACTTGAGAAAAATTTCCGGCGCCCTCCCTGATAACTCTCTCGTAAGTACAAACGACTTGTTTTTGTTTTTTTTTTGATAAACCAATCGCACGCCGTCGGCTTCTTCTTTGTGCGCGAAGCCTATGATTTTCTTTTGTTTCCAGAAAAATACTTGGAGCCTCCTAATCGTGTCGCAGTAAATTTCTCCTCGCCGATATTGCAGTTTTAGGCAAAAATCGTTCGAGCGTCATTTGTTCCATAAATAGATTTATCGGCGTTTTGTTGTTGTTTTGATTGTATTTTCAATGTCACGGCCGCTCAGGGAAGATGTTGAAACTCGCGGGATTTTGTTTTGCCAAAAGTCATTTCCATAAGAACAGTTGAAGACAAGTCCCATTTTTTTTTCGTACGACTTTTGTTTTCCTCCAAAAACTAATTGAAGAAGACCAGTGCGATTGTTTTTTTTTGTGGAATCAACATAAGTCTCAAGGAGTTGGCGATTTTTTTCTGCTTTGCTTCACCCTCGGACAATTGAAGAATCGCGCGATTGTTTTTTTTTTCTCTGCCTTCTGGGAAACGTAAGAAATTTGATAAAATTCAAACAATTGAAGATCCGCGCGTCTTTTGTTTCTCTTCTTCTTTTCGCTTTGTCTCGTTCTCGGACAGTTGAAGACCTGCGTTCTTTTTTTCTCGTAGAAACTCGTACGTCTTTTGTTTGGGCTTCGGGGAGTTCGCTGTTCTTTTGTTTCGCTCTCGCACGGTTGGTCAAAATAAATCTGCAAATTCCCCTACTTTTCTCTTTTGTTTTGTTTTATTTTTGAAATGGCCTTATCGCCGTGGAAGTGGAAAAGCGATCGTCTTTTGATTTTTTTTTAAATTTAATTTATCGTCGTGGGAATCATCAATCGTCTTTTGCTTTTTTTTTGTGAATTTATCATCGTCAAAAATAGATTTTCTTTTGTTTTATTTTTTGAATAATCTTATCGCCGTGGAAGTGGAAGATCGATTGTCTTTTGTTTGTTTTTTTAAATTTAACTCGTCGCGATGGGAGATAATTGACTGTCTTTTGTTTCCCCTTTAAATAAATTGATCGCCGAGAGAGATCGATTATCTTTTGTTTTGTTTTTATATGTTTTCTAAGGAACATGGTGGGAGATCATTTGTTTTTTCTTTCGCAAGAAATTTACGTTTTCTTTTTCTGTTTTTTTTTTTTGGTTTATTTCGTTCTCGACTTTTTTTCTTCTCTTCTATAATCGTTGTGCGTCTTTTGTTTTTTTTTTCTTCCTTCGCTCTTTTCTTTTGTTTCGTTCTCGAACAGTCGAAAGCTCTGACGCCGGTACTTTCTCTAGCAAAATCGTCGTACGTCTTTTGTTTCTTTTGTTTCTTTTCTTCTCGAGGAATTGACGTTTTCTTTCGTTTTCATCTCTCTTTTGTTTGTTTTCTCGAACAGTCGAAAATTCGAGCGCGATTTTCTTTTCTTGTGGGTCCTTTTTCGAGAAATTTCAGTTTCGCTTTTGTTTCGTACCCGCACACGACTTTTTTCTCATAGAATCGTCGCTCGTCTTTTGTTTTTCTTCTTTTTCCTGGAGTTTCATTCTCGAACAGTTCGAAACCTACAGGCGATTTTGTTTTCTTTTTCGACTTTTTTCTCATAGAATCATCGCGCGTCTTTTGTTTTTCTTCTTTTTCCTGGAGTTTCATTCTCGAACAGTTCGAAACCAACACGCGATTTTGTTTTCTTTTTCGTAGCTCCTCTTTTTCGAGGAATTTACGTTTTTCTTTCTCTCTTTTTTTTATTCCGTTCTCGAACAGTCGAAAATCGGATCGCGATGTTCTTTTGTTCTTGTAAAATCGTCGTGCGTATTCTGTTTCTTTCTTCTCAAGGAATTACGTTTCCCTTCGTTTTCTCCTTTTCTCTTTTTTCTTTTGTTTGTTTTGTCAAGGCGTTTACGTTCTCTTTTTCTTTTGTTTCGTTCGTCTTTTGTTTTTTCTTTTTCTAGGAATTTACGTTTTCTTTTTTTTGTTTTATTTCATTCTCGACAAAAGAACCGCGCTCTTTTTTCTTGCCTTCTATAATCGTGGTGCGTCTTTTGTTTTTTTCTCTCCTTCCTACTTTTCTTTTGTTTCGTTCTCGAACAGTCGAAAACTCTGACGCCGATACTTTTTCTTGCAAAATCGTCGTGCGTCTTTTGTTTCTCTTTTCTCCTCGAGGAGTTTACGTTTCCTTTCGTTTTCTCGTTTTTCGTTTGTTTGTTTTCTCGAACAGTCGAAAACCATTTTCGAGGAATATCGGTTTCTTTTTTGTTTCCTACTCATAGAGTCGTCGGGCGTCTTTTGTTTTTCTTCTTTTCTTTGAGTTTCGCTCTAGGACAGTTCGAAGACGCGCGCGCGGTTTTGTTTTCTCATAATTTCGAGGAATTTATGCTTTTTTTTTCTCTCTTTTCTTTTGTTTTGTTCTCGAAGAGTCGAAATCCCCACGTTATAATATTTTCTTGTTAAATCGTCGTGCGTGTTTTCTTTTGATTTTTTCTCGAGCAATTTTCTTTTGTTTTCGTTTTCGACGATAGACCCGTGTGATTTTCTTCTCGTAGAATCGTCGTGCGTCTTTTGTTTGTTTTTTTTTTTTAGTGGAAAACTCTCGCGCGATGTTACTTTCACCGTCTCAACCGTCTTGAGTCTTTTGTTCTTTGTTTTTACTCTTCTCATGGAATTTACGTTTTCTTTCTCTTTTGTTTAATTCCCGACGACAGATCAGCGCGCTATTTTTTCCTCGTAGAGTCGTCGTGCGTCTCTTGTTTTTCTCTAGTTTCGGTCTAGAAAGAGTCGAAAATCCGCGAGCGCGATACGTGCGCCTTTTGTTTCTTGTTTACATTAGTCTTTTTCGAATCAAAGTGGGTCATCGAAACCAAAACAGTTTTCCCCCCCGGGCAAGGTCGTTGCCATGTTTGATGCAACTAATAGACGAAGTTGCATCAGCTGTTTCCTTGTAGAGTAAACAAAAAAGAGGCGATAAGATTGAAAGGCCTAGAATCCTTCCGCGTTCTTTTCTATAGTTTTTTTTTGTTTTTTGCAATTCCAGATCCACACCAAGTTGGCGTCGCTGGCGTACGAGAACTACGAACCACCCTTGAGGACGCAGAACTCCCTCGTCACAATGTAAGTCCTTTTTTCCCACCACCTTTGACACGTGACGTCAGAAAATCCCCCGAAGTGATAAAGTCCGATGTGATCACATACTCGTAACTATTTCATCATTTTCCTTGTGGTGTTTACGAGCGTCGAGCGCCGGTGATAAGGGGGGGCGGTGGGGAGGGGGGAGGAGGAGCAGATCGGTTCGTTGTCCTTGAAATCGGCGGCCGTTATCATTTGGGTCGTGATTTTAATTGGCGAGCGAATTGTGTCAAAGGAGGCGTTGGTCTTTTTTCGGTTCGGCGATAAGCTGAGGAAACCGAAGGGGGTCACTGGAAATACACAGGGGGTTCTCAAACTGTTGCGATTTACAGCTTTGCAGTTTGGAACACGATCATGGGCTCGTCTCTGTTGGCAATGGCGTGGGGCTTGGAGAAGTCGGGGCTGATTCCGGGGATTCTCCTGCACATCCTCATCGCAGGCATTTGTCTTTATACGGCGTACATCATTTTGCAAATCAATGAAAACTATGGTGAGTATTTAAAGATCAAATTGTATCTGGAAACATTACAAACACTACAGTTGATATCGAAGCGATGAGATGGCGCTGAGTGTAAGAACTGTCGAACCAATTGACCAGTAGGCGAAATGGATTTCCCGCGACTCAGCGCCATCTCGTCAACGATTTCCACTTCAATCCCCTTATCAAAACCCTCACCAGGAGGGGGGAAGGAGCAGAAAGTTGTGCCTGATGAAATAAGAAGAAAAAAACGAAATCGAAACTTGACTTGGACTTTCGGTTTTTGAATTGATAACAAAAGCCGCTTTAAAAAAAAAATTGACTCTGGAATTTTGAAAATACGGAAGGGAATCCAACAAAAGGCGAAGAGCGGAATGAAAAGGCAAACGAACAATAAATAACAAAGGAAAACGAAAAATGGTCGGAACAAAACAAAAGAGAATAACAAAATGCAATCGGTTGACTTAAATCTCGAATTGGCCCTTTGTTTTCGAAGAGAGATCCGCCTTTCAAAAAAAAAATTGACCGATATTTATAGAAACAAAAGCAAGCAAAACGAAGCAAAACAAAAGACAATCTAAGACGTGAAGTCGATATGAGCTCCAAACAAAAGAGACAAAAGAAACAAAAGACGGCTTATAAAAACAAACAACCACTAATCAAACAAAAGACAATCGAAGACTTGAAATCGATACGAGCTCCTAACAAAAGAGATAAAAGAAACAAAAGGCAGCTTAGAAAAACAAACAACTACGAAGCAAAACAAATCACAATCGATATGAGCTCCAAACAAAAGAGACAAAATAAGCAAAAGAAACAAAAGACAGCTTATAACAACAATCAACAACGAAGCAAAACAAAAGACAATCGAAGACTTCAAATCGTTATGAGTTCCTAACAAAAGAGACAAAAGAAACAAAAGACGGCTTTTAAAAACAAACAACCACGAAGCAAAACAATCGAAGACATGAAATCGATATGAGCTCCAAACAAAAGAGACAAAACAAGCAAAAGAAACAAAAGACAGCTTATAAAAACAATCAACAACGAAGCAAAACAAAAGACAATCGAAAACTTCAAATCGATATGAGCTCCTAACAAAAGAGACAAAAGAAACAAACAACCACGAAGCAAAACAAATCACAATCGAAGACACAAAACCGATATGAGCTCGAAATGAAAGAAGAAAGGACAGCCTATAAAAACAAATAACAACGAATCAAAACAAACGACAATCGAAGACATGATATCCATATTTGCCCGAAACAAAAGCGAAACAATCAATAAAGGCAAAACAAATGAAAACCCATTCGCATTTTGTTTTGGTTTTGTTGTTCGTTTCAAAGAGTAAAAGGCAAAGAGTGAAACGGAAGAACGACACAAGAGAATGAAAAAAAAACAGTAATTGATAAAAAAGAGAAAAACAAAAGACAAACGGGACGTGCACAATTAATCGACAAAAAAACAAAGCAATCAATAAACGTGAACAAATGAATGTCGATTCGAATTTTGTTCTGGCTTCGTTTGTTCTAAAAAAAAAAAGTTCAAAACAATAATTTGAATTGGAAAACAAAAGGAAAAAAGTAAAACGGAAAAACGAAATAAAAGAATGAAAACAAAAGACAGCAACTGACAACAAAGGAAAAACAAAAGACAATCGGGACGGGCACAATCAACTGACAGAAAAGAAACAAACAATAAACGCAAACAAATGAAAATCGATTCAAATTTGTTTTGGCTTTGTTTGTTTCTAAAAAAAAAAAAAGTCAAAAACGAATTTGAATTGGAAACGTAAAGAAAACTTTCGATCGCATTTTGTTTAAGGAAAGGTGCGCAAAACGGACAAGAAACAAAAGTCAAAGAGCAAAACGAAATAAAAGAATGAAAACAAAACAGTAATTGACAACAAAGAAAAACAAAAGACAATCGGAACGGCCACGGTCAACTGACGAAGAAAAACAAAACAAAACAATCAATAAAGGTAAACAAATGAGAGCGTTAAGAAAATTCTCGATCGTGTTTTGTTTTCAAAGTGCGCAAAACGGACAAGAAAACGAAGGGCAAAGAGCAAAACGAAACAAAAGAATGAAAACAAAACACAGTAATTGACACTAATTAACAACAAAGAAAAACAAAAGACAATCGGAACGGGCACGGTCAACTAACAAGAAAAAAAAAAACAAAACAATCAACAAAGAGAAACAAATGAAAAAAAATGAGAAAATTCTCGATCGTCTTTTGTTTTCGAGAAGGTGCGCAAAACGGAAAAGGAAACGGCAAGACGCAACCAAAAGAATGAAAACAAAACACAATAATTGACGACAAAGAAAAACAAAAGACAATCGGAACGAGCACGATCAACTGACAAAACAAAAACAAAACAATCAATAAAAGCAAACAAATGAAAATCGATTCGAATTTTGTTTTGGTTTTGTTGTTCGTTTATGAAAAAATTCTTGAAAAAAAAATTGGTTAGAATCGGAAACGTAAAGAAAACTCTCGATCGTGTTTTGTTTAAGAAAAGGTGGCGCAAAACGAAAAAGGAAACAAAAGGCAAAGAGTAAAACGGAAAAACGTAACAAGAGATGAAAACAGAAAACAATTTTTGTCAATGACTGACAACAAAGAAAAACAAATTGACAACTGACAGCAAAGAGAAACAAAAGAGAATCGATCGCATAAGAGGAGCGAAGCGTCAGTGAAAAGCGATGGTGTTTTGTTTTTGGAAACAAAGCAAGCGAAAGGCGAAAAGCAGAACGAAAAAACAAATTACCCACCTACCGGCAAAAACTGAAGGAAGAAAGAAAACAATTGAAAACAAAACGTGGCTTATTAAGAACGGAAAAAGGACACGATTTGGATGAAAACTATAAACATAAACAAAAGACGATCGACAAATGATCGAAGTCAATAGACAAGAAAAGAAAAAAATAGAAAATCGAAAGAAAAAAAGAAAACAATTTGATCGACTCCAAGGAAAAACAAAAGACTATTGGCGCAGACAACTGATTAGAAACAAAAAGAAAAACAATTGACAGAAGAAAGTTGACTACTTGATTTTTTTCGTTAAATTGCCGTTTTTTTTTGTTCACTTCGAAAAAAATTCGGGTTTAAAGGAAACTCGATTTGTTTCTTGCAATTATGTCGTGTTTCGATCGTGTTTTGTTTTTGAAGTGACAAAAAATGCGAACAGTTTTGTCAGGTGACAGGTGACAGTCTTTTGTTTTCGGAAAATTATTTCCGCTCCCAAAACCCAGCACGTTTCCAGAGAGCGAGAAGAAGCGATGGTGGAGGAGCATCGCCCGATTACGTTAAACGATAAACAAAACAAAAGGTTTGCATTTCGTTTCCTTGAACAAAAGAAGAACGCCCTTTTCGAATCTTCAAAGGAACACTGCAAATTTCAAGAAACTGAGAACTGAGAGGTGAAAGTAAAAACAAAAGATTAAAAGAGCGGCGATTTTAAATGCATCTCCTGTTTCTTTCTATGTCTTTACGATTTCGATTGATTGGTCGATTCCATTGGTTCTTATGAGAACGAACGTTTTCAGGTAATTTCGGAAAGGCCAAGGAAGTGCCCGACCTGTGCGGCCTGCTTCTGGGCAAGTGGGCCGAAACCGTGGCGAAGATTTTTTCCCTGATCGTCCTCATCGGCTCCAACATAGTCTACTGGATCCTCATGTCGAATTTCCTTTACAATTCCGTCCACTTCATATACGGTAAGCACAATTTTAATGATAATAATAAGTCCAAAGGGGGGTAGATAAGGAGCAAGAGTCACGACCTTCTCCGAAAATAATATGAATCACAAATTTGGAGACTCCCAGTACATTCGATGATAATTTCTAAATTCCTTCGAAGCATCGCGTCATCCTCTAACTGGAAGAGATAATTTTTTCGCCGAACATCTGCTGTTTACTTCCAGGTTACTTGTTATCGACCGTCGATGACCGAAGAGAAAACGACACGGTCATCTGCCCGAAACATGACCTCTTCATCAACTCGACCCTCTCCAACGCCAGCGCCCCCTGGCAGATCCCGACTTCCGCTTTCGACCGGTTTTGGAACCTGTACGGAACGGTCCCCCCATTCCTGGGCGTCCTGATGTTCCCGCTTCTGAACTTCAAGAGCCCCACGTTCTTCACCAAATTCAACAGTTTGGGTAAGACGTCCAAGGTCCGTCCATCATCGATTTCACCTTTTCTCTTTTGGTCCAGGCACCTTGAGCGCGATGTACTTGTTGATATTCGCGTCAGTCAAGTCGTACTCTTGGGGTTTGCACCTTCCGGATTGGTCGACGTTGATGACCTTGAAGCCGAGCTTCTGTGCTCTGAGCGGAATGCTCTCGCTGAGCTACTTCATACACAACATCATCATATCGGTGATGAGGAATAACAGGCGACAGGATAAGAACGTAATTCAATTTTTATTTTTTGCTTTTAAATAATTATTTTATTAAAGAAAAAAAATTATAATAAATTGCCGAGAGTCAACTCGTTTTGCAACTTCGACGATCATCACGGAACGAACAGAAACAAATTTGTTTGATTTTCTATTATTTTAAATTTTGTTTGGCTTTTGTTTGTCATTTTTTTTTTAATTTTGTTTGCCCTTTGTTTTTCATTTTTTAAAAAATTCTGTTTGCCTTTTGTTTTGTCTTCAAATTTTTCCTTTCGTATTTATTTTCCGAAAAATGGCGAACGATTAAAAACTAAAAAAAAAAATCAGAACTTTTTTGACCATCCTCTCGAAATGGAAAAATATTAAAATTCCCGAAGAAAGTAAGAGTAAACAAATGACGAAGAAATAACAATAAAATTCGAGATACGGGACGCCAACAAGAAAAAAAAAGCGAAAACAAGTGACAATCATAAGATTTACGAAATGAAGAAGAAGAAAAAAGGAAACTTCTGAAGAAAGTGAGAAAAACAAATGACGAAAAAGTGAGAAAAACAAATGTTCGCGAAAGAACGAGGAACGCAAAACTTTTTCGATCATAAGTACGTAACGTAATTTCAGGTGAAATGGATAACAAATAAAATCAAAAAAGAGAAACATTTTTGTTTATTGGAAAAATCCAATCGGTATGGAAAACAAAGAAAACGGTTATTTCGAAAGAAAAACAAATGACGATCGTCAATTTTACAAAAGAAAGAAAGATGACGATTGTAAGAGCATGCGTTTTATTTTCTATTTTCTATTTTCTATTTTGTTTGCCTTTTGTTTTTCGTTTTTATTTTATTTTTTTCAATTTTTTCCTTTTCGTTCACTTTTCCAATTGCATTTGGACTTCCTTTCGATTGTTTCGTTTTAATTTCCTCCTCCTTTTTCACTCGTCTCTCTTTTCATTTAATTTTTGCTTTTTGTTTTTCATTTCATTTTTGTTTGTTTTTTTTTTTCAATTTTTCCTTCACCTTTAGTTTTTCATTTCCCTTTGGTCTTTCATTTGTTCTTTTTTGTTTCTCACTTCTTTTCTTCCATTTTGTTCAGAAAACAGAAAACAAAGAAAACGACAACTTCAAAAGAAAAAAACAAATGACGATCGTAAGTTTCACGAAAGAAAAACAGACGACGATTATAAGAGCGACTTTCGTTTTTCATTTGTTTTTTTTTTCTATTTTAAATTTTGTTTAACTTTTGTTTTTCATTTTTTAAAAATTTTTTCTTTCGTATTTATTTTCCGAAAAATCGTGTCAAAGTGACAGACGTCAAGAAATGTCAAAATGGCAGACGTCAAAATAACAGACGTAACAAACGTCAGAATGACAGACGACGAGAAACCAACAAATCATGTCACGATGACAGCTAACTGCAAACGTCAATGTGACAGACGTCGAGAAACGTCAAAATGATACACGCCAAGAAACGTCAAAATAACAGATGTAAGAAACGTTAGAATGACAGACAATGAGAAATGTGGCGGCTCACACGTTGCTTAGTGACCAGCAAATCATGTCACGATGACAAATAACAGCAAACGTTAAGGTGACAGACGTCGAGAGACATAAAAATGACGGCCGTCAAAAAACGTCAAAATGACAGACGTCAAAATGATAGACGTCAAAATGACAGACGTCAAAATGGCAGGCGTCAAAATAACTCACACGTTGTTTAGTGACCAACAAATCATGTCACGAAGACAAATAACTGCAAACGTCAAGGTCACAGACGTCGAGAAACCTAAAAATGACGGACGTCAATAAACGTTAAAATGACAGACGTCAAGAAATGTCAAAATGACAGACGTAAGAAATGTCAGAATGACAGACAACGAGAAACGTGGCGGCTCTCATGTTGCTTCGTGATCAACAAATCATGTCACGATAACAAATAACAACAAACGTCAGAATGACAGACGTCGAGAAACGTCAAATTGACAAACGACAAAATGACAGACGTAAAAAACGTCAGAATGACATACATCAAGGACCGTCAAATTAACAAACGTCGAATTAACTGATGGAATGGCAGACGTCGAAAAACGTCAAAATTACAGACGTCAAATTAACAGACGTAAGAAACGTCAGAATGACAGACGTCGAAAAATGTCAAATTAACAAACGTCAAAATAACTGATGTAAGAAATGTTAGAATGACAGACGTCGTGAAACGTCAAATTAACAAATGTCTAAATAACGGATGTAAGAAACGTCAGAATGGCAGACGTCAAGTATATCAAAATGACAGACGTCTAAATAACGTAAGAAACGTCAGAATGACATACGTCAAGGAACGTCAAAATAACTGATGTAAGAAACGTCAGAATGGCAGACGTCGAGAAACGTCAAAATGAAAGACGTCAAATTAATAGATGTAAGAAACATCAGAATGACAGACGTCGTGAAACGTCGAATTAACAAACGTCAAAATGGCAGACGTCAATAAATGTCAAAATGGCAGACGTCAAGAAAATAGACGTAAGAAACGTCAAAAACGTGGCGGCTCTCATGTTGCTTCGTGATCAACAAATCATGTCACGATGACAAATAACAACAAACGTCATAATGACGTCGAGAAACGTCAAATTGACAAAGGACAAAATGACAGATGTAAGAAACGTCAGAATGACAGACGTCGAGAAACGTCAAAATGACAGACGTCAAAATAACAAATAGTTACTTTTTTCTCTTTTGGTTTTATATAATTCAATTGTTTTAAATTTTCTCCTTAATTCTTACCAAATTGATTTTTTCAGTTTTTCAAAACTTTTTCATTTTAACTTCTGCGCAATTCTTATTTAAAAACAATTCTTTTTCACGTAATTAATTTTTTTTTTTAATTTTTGGTTTTACTCAAAATTTTCTTAGTTTTTACGCAATTCGATTATTTCTCCGATTTTTAATTTTTACGTAATTTTTTTTGGAATTTTTGAATTTTTTTTTTGTTGTTTTAGGGTCGTGATTTATGCATAGCCTATGGCTTGGTCGTTTTCACCTACGTCTTCGTCGGTGTCACCCTCTACGTCAGCTTTCCGCTAGCAAAGTCCTGCATCGAAGACGTACGTAATATCCACCCCCCCACTCTCCTCCTCTCAAGCTTTAATTTTTGCAGAATATTCTGAACAACTTTCCCAAGTACGACCCCATGACGCTGATCGCGAGGTTGCTGCTACTCTTCCAGCTCTTCACCGTCTTCCCCCTGATGACGTTCATGTTGAGGGTGGACATTTTCACCAACTTCGGCCGAATTTTCGGGACGTGCCCCAACGATTCGTACGTCAAGGTCGTCTTCGTGAACCTCGTGGTCATCCTGGTTTGCATCCTATTCGCCTGCTTCCTGCCTAGAATAGGCACGCTTATTAGGTAACAGAAAAAAATTAAAATAAATTAGGAGGGAAGGGGGGATAAATAAAATCTCTTTTGTTTTTAGGTTTACGGGAGCCCTGAGCGGCATGGTTTACGTCTTCGCGTTGCCAAATCTCCTGAAAATCGCCGCCCTCAGGAGCGAGAAATCGCTGACGCCCTGCAGCTACATCATTCACATGCTGATCATCGTCATGGGGGCGCTGAATCTGATTTCGCAGTTTTTCATCGCCGATAGATAAAGAGAGACCGAAACCCCCCTGTATATGTGGGGCGTCTCGAAAGTAACGCCCGTGCTTTTGGGGTTCGATTCGGGAACGTGAAACAAGCCGAAGCCAAACAATTTTTTGAATAACTTCTTAACGAAGGCGTATCGAAATTTTTTTCATTCTTTCATTTCGATTTGTTTCGGTTTCCCGAATCGAATCCCACAATCACGGGATTTAGTTTCAAGGACACCTGTATAATTTTTTTTCCATTTATATTTAATTGTAACGTTGTATTCGCATTCTATGTACGCATTTATGTTAGTTTAAGTTGTGTAAGTCGTTATTTATTTACGAAGACATAAATTTTCTGTTGCTCGCTCGACGCGTCCTATTTTTTCCTCGTCCTTGGAAATTTTGTTTATTTTTAGGAGATAAGTTCCCCACGCTGTACTTATTCAATTCAGCGGCCCGATTTTCGCACCGAGTATTTTTTTTTAATACCGGCGATTTGGCTCGCGATTATTTCTAAAAGTAATTTTGGCAGAAAGTCACAAAAATAAAACTGAATCGTGCTCCAGAATGGTAAAATGTTTTATTTTATTTTTAAAACAGTATGCAATGATACGAAAAGCCATAATAAAAAAAAATACATCAATCAAAGTCAAAACAATAAGTATGAAATTAAAAATTGAAAAGCAAGCAACAGTATGTACACTGAAACTCAATGAAAAGCTTCCCACAAAACGTCTCTATCAAAAACCAACAATAAAATCCAAAACAAAATCAAATCGAAAAACAGAAACAAGTGACGCTCAACTTAGTGAAACAGACGAAAAATTGGAGAAAGAAAATAAAGACAAGCGATTAAAAAAGGAGACACAAATTGGAACGAAATTGAAGAAGTGAAATGAAACTAAGGAATAGAATAAAAAAAGACCGGGAAACATAACAAATAAATTAATAAAATCAAATTAACAAAATAAATACATAAGCGATAAGTCAAAATAAAAAGAATATTCAAAAAAAATCCCTCGATTTGTTAAACAATCCTTTTTTTCGGCCCAGGTGCCAAAAAATCCCTTCAAATGGGGATTATCTCTTCGATCTGGCAACACCGGATGTGACGTAAAATTCGACAAATTAACGAAAAAATTACTTTTGCGATGTGTCAAAATTAAAAAAAAAAAATTGACGATAATTGCAAAAATTGTCATTCACTTGTTGTTTCTTCTCTTTTTCAAATATGTCAATTTCGAAAGTCGTTATTCATTTGTTTCTTTTTCAAAAATTGACAATAATTGTAAAAGTCGCCGTTCACTTGTTTCTTTTTCTTTTAAAAATATGTCCGTTTCAAAAGTCGTTATTCATTTGTTTTTTTTTCAAATAGCTACCTGACAATTTCAAAAATCGTTATTCACTTTTTCTTTTCGATTGTTTTTCTATTGACTTTAGAAAATTAAAAATATTTTTGATAAAACATGAAACGAAAGTTGACAGTAATTGCAAAAGTCGTCGTTCACTTGTTTCTCTTTCTTTTTCAAATACGTCAATTTGAAAAGACGTTATTCGTTTGTTTTTTTTTTTTCAAATAGCTACCTGACAATTTCAAAAAAAAACGTTGTTCACTTTTTCTTTTCAATTGTTTTTGTATTGATTCCAGAAATTTCAAATTGTTTTTAATAAAACATGAAACGAAAATCGACAATAATTGGCAAAAGTCGTCGCTCATTTGTGTTTTTTTTTCTTTTTCAAATATGTCCATTTCAAAAGTCGATGCTCTTTTGTTTCTTTTTTATGAAATTGACAATAATTGAAAAGTCGTCAGTCACTTGTTTCTCTTTCTTCTTCAAATATGTATGTCAATTTAAAAAGTCGTTATTCATTTGTTTCTTAAAAAAAATGACAATAATTGCGAAATTCGTCATTCACTTGTTTCTCTTTCTTTCTTAAATATGTCAATTTCAAAAGTCGTTATTCGTTTGTTTCTTTTTTCTTTTTAAAATAGCTACCTACCTACCTGACAATTTCAAAAGTCGATGTTCACTTTTCTTTTCAATTGTTTTTCTGTTGATTTTAGAAAATTAAAATTATTTTTAGTAAAACATGAAACGAAAATCGACAATAATTGCAAAAGTCGTCGTTCACTTGTTTCTTTTTCTTTTTCCAAAAATGTCCATTTCAAGAGTCTTTATTCATTTGTTTTTTTTTTTTAATTGACAATAATTGCAAAAGTCGTCAGTCACTTGTTTCTCTTTCTTCTTCAAATATGCATGCCAATTTAAAAAGTCGTTATTCATTTGTTTCTTTTTCATGAAATTGACAATAATTACAAAAGTCGTTATTCATTTGTTTCTTCTTCTTTCTCAAATATGTCAATTTCAAAAGTCATTATTCGCTTGTTTCTTTTTTCCTTTTCAAACAGCTACTTGACAATTTCAAAAATCGTCGTTCACTTTTTCTTTTCAATTGTTTTTCTATTGATTTTAGAAAATAAAAATTATTTTTAGTAAAACATGAAACGAAAGTTGACAATAATTGCGAAAGTCGTCGTTAATTGTTTCTCTTTCTTTTTAAAATATGTCAATTTCAAAAGTAGTCATTCATTTGTTTCTTTTTCATAAAATTGACAATAATTGCATAAGTCGTCATTCATTTGTTGCTTCTTTTCTTTTTTAAATATGTCCGTTTCAAAAGCCGTTATTCATTTGTTTCTTTTTAAAAAATTGACAATAATTGCAAAAGTCGTCGTTCACTTGTTTTACTTTCTTTTTCAAATATGTCCATTTCAAAAGTCGTTATTCATTTGTTTCTCTTTCATGAAATTGACAATAATTGCAAAAGTCGTCGTTCACTTGTTTTCTTTTCTTTTTTCAAATATGTATTGCTACATGACAATTGAAAAAGTCGTTATTCAGTTATCTTTTCAATTGTTTAAAAAAGAAATTATGACACACGCTATAAAATCGACGACTGCAAAAATCGTCATTCACTTGTTTTCTTTTTGTTTCTTTTTCAAATACGGCTGTTGTTGGTGGCAACAGGAACGTTTCCGGACAGAAACAATTTATGATTCAGGGAAATTTATTCTTTGTGTTTTGTCTGAGCAATTGTTTATTACGCCTACTGCCTCAGTGCCTGCCTCTAATCGCAAGGCAAACAGTGTTCACACGATTATGAAATTCGTTGCCTCGCGGCGAGTTTATCGACGCATTTATCTTAACGCGCAACCAGAGCTGCTAACTTTGGACCTCGTGTCAGTCAATGTCAGACATTTTTAGAATTGCTGATCGAACAGCTGTTCGCCGGCGAATCGATGATGGCGAGGCCTCGATTGTGGGCCTTGCGTGAACCGCTCTTAAGGCCCCCCCGTTCCAAGCGCTCGCTCTAGGAGTACCTGACCTAGACACAGCATCGAGTTGGCCATTCCGCGTCCGTAGAATGCCCCAAGTGCGTCGACGTCCAATGCCTACTTTGATCGCTAAAACGCTATGCAAATATAAACCGGCGACGAAGGTCAGTAGTCTTTTGTTTTTTTGGCGTGACGTCCTCGTTAAAGCCGTGCACATATTTGCCTTTTTTTTTAATTCTTTTTCTCGTCAGGCCGAGCTTTGTGTGATCAGATCAAAGATGACAGGAATAAATTAAAGAGTGACAAGGAGAGAGCGAGACGGGGAGAATAAGAGAAAGAGACGGAGTGCGTGGGTTTTTTCGCAAAACTAGTAGTAAGCGGTTTTGTTTTTTTTTACGCGGAATAAATCACATTCACCACGTGTATACTAAAACAAAAGATAAACCTTACGAGGTATCAGTGGCGCCCTCCGATAGCTTTTTTTTGTTTTCGCTTTTGTTTTGAACCTACAACTCAATTTCTGATTAGAAACCAAAATTCTTTTGTGTTTTAACGAAATAGATTAGATGGAAAAGCGAACATTTTTAGAAGCGCTGATTTTTGGAACCGCTAAACTCGTTGAACGCAGCACACGTTGCTCTCAAAAAATTCTCATCGCGATTCGCTTGTTTTTTCGGCGACCTCTCGAAGTTTCATTTCTTTTTAAGTTTGAAGGTTATGATTAGGAATGTAGAAAGCCAAAAAGAAATGAGAACGCGTCTGTGTTCTAAAGCAGCTTATTACGTCACTGTACTTCTCACTCACCGAACACTGATGTGTGGGCGAGTTTTTATAATTATTAAAAAGAAATTAAGGAATAGTGCTTTGTATGTACAGTCGCTCTTCGATTCAAGCCATTCTTCGACAATTGCTGATACAATATACAGGGCGTGCTTTTGTAAAATTTCCGAAACGCGATTTTAGGTTCTTGGTCACGTTCGCACGAAATTTTAAGAGAGAACGTCGCGTCCTAACGACGAACGCTTCCCGCAACCCACAGATTGAGAAGGAATTGAAGCTATATGTCATGGGACAGCCTGTATAAACTTTTGATTTTTTTAAACTCGAATATCTCACAAACAGTTCATCCAAATATCAACGTGTTATATATTTTTGAAATCAGGAGTAAATCGCCTTTCATTTCGTCGAATAATATACAGGGAAAGGAAATTGCATCTTTTTCTTCAATTTGCGATGCGCTTTTGTTTCTTCTGATAACTCTAAAAGATAACACGTGAGAGGCCCTACAACTTTCGTATTTGAAGGTTTTCTCTAGCTCCTAAAATAAAGCCTCCAGGTGGATCGCAAATTAATTCCGATCTCAGTGCTGTTGATGTATGTACAGGGTGTCCCGTGATCTAATGTCGCCACTACTTCTACGTGCCAAGTGATTGAAAGTCGGTAAAAAAACTCTAATAGAGTTTCGTTCTAAAACAATCCGTTTCAGAAATACACGCTGTATAAACTTTTGATTCTTTAAACTCGAATATCTCACAAACAGTTCATCCAAATATCGACGTGTTATATGTTTTTGAAATTAGGAGAAAATCGCCTTTCATTCTGTCGAACAATATACAGGGTGTTCCATTAAAAAAAAAAAGAAAATTACATCTTTTTCTTCAATTTGCGATGCGCTTCTGTTTCTTCTGATAGCTCTAGAAGATAATACGTGAAAGGCCCTACAATTTTCGTATTTGAAGGTTTTCTCTAGCTCCTGAAATAAAGCCTCCAGGTGGCCCCAAAAATTAATTCCGACCTCAGTGCCGTTGATATATGTACAGGGTATCCCGTGTCGTAATGTCGCCACTACATCTATGCGCCAAGTGATCGAAAGTCGGCAAAAAAATTCTAATAAAGTTTCGTTCTAAAGCAATCCGTTTCAGAAATACAGGGTGTTTAATTTTTATTTTTACAATTCTTAAACTTCACCTTATGTCACCTTTCACACCATTCAAGTTACAATCGATTTTCAACAAAAATTTGTTGTAGCACGTGTACGTAACACGGTGCGTTCAATAGTTTTTGCAAATTTTAAACATCAACTGAAATAAATGTTCAAAATGGCCCCCATTACTTGCCACACGCATTCTGGTTCGTTTTAAAAAAGATGTGGTGTAAGGTATTAAAGAATGGGGGCCATTTCGAGAAGTTTAAAAAAATTGTAGAAATTTAAAAATTAAAAACATTAAATAAACGCCCTGTATCTTTGAAACGGATTGCTTTAGGACGAAACTTTATTAGAGTTTTTAACTTAGTTTGAATTGCTTGTTACGCAGGTGGAGTGGTGACATTATATCACGGGACACCCTGTACATACAGGTTTCTTTTTTTGAGCTTTTACCCCCACCTAGAGGTTTTATTTTACGAGCTAGAGAAAAACTTTAAGTACAAAAATTCTAGGGCCTTTCACGTATTATCTTTTAGAGTTGCTACGAAAAACAAAAGCGCATTGCAAACGGGAGAAAAACACAATTTTTGTAGAGGAAGAGATCACCCGACCTGAATTGTTCCTATGTGAACATCTAAAAAGCCTCGCTTAATCCCAAGTTAACTCTTTTCTTGGTATATTTTAGTTAAATTAAAAAAAATCATAACCCTACTTTCTATCTGACCTTTTACTTTAAAATTGCCGTAGCTTCATTAGGAATAAGTTTGCGGCATGTGTTCATTAGACATTTTGGACTTAAAATGACCTAAGCAACCCATCTTTAAGCAATGGTCGTTATGTCATGGGACATCCTGTATAAATTTTGATTATTTAAACTCGAATATCTCACGAACCGCTCATCCAAATACCAACATGTTATACATTTTTGGACTCAGGAGAAAAGAGCCTTTCATTTCGGCGAACTATATACAGGGTGTTCCGTAAAAAAATGCTAATTGCCCTATTTTCTCCACTTTGCGATACGCTTTCGTTTCGCGTGATTGCTCTAAAGGATAGCGCGGAAAAGGCTCTACAGCTTTCGTATTTGAAGGTTTCCTCTGGCTTCTGGAATAAGGCCGCTAGGTGGGGCGTGAAGAATATTTAAGAAGGAATCCTGCGGTTCTCGAAATTCTCCGCCCAATTGTTCCGCGGAATCGATTAGTGGTCGATCACTTCCTCAAATCGGCGAGTTCGATTCGCAACAATTCGCGACTTGCGAAATCCTGCAAGTAGCTGGAAGCGTTTGGGTTACGCAAGAAAGCTTCACGAGCGCGTACTTTCCCGCGGCATTAACATTTTGCTTCGGCTCGCGGTTGGCTCGCCGATTTCAGTTAAAAAGAACGCAGCGCGTTCGATTTCGCGCAGAAATTTTTCTCCGTTTGCGGAGAGTAGTTGTTGTATTCGAGTCCTTTGTTGTTATTGTTGTGATTGTCATCGCAATTTATTTTCGCCAACATCGCAGCAAGCGAGAGTGTGAACTTGAACCGACGGACACACGTGCTATTTTTGAACGATCCACGACGGGAC
This sequence comes from Serrognathus titanus, assembly GCA_039766575.1. NCBI lineage: Eukaryota > Metazoa > Arthropoda > Insecta > Coleoptera > Lucanidae > Serrognathus > Serrognathus titanus. Next base: position 9,321,614 of record CM077911.1, read on the forward strand.
GTGAGTTTTGGAACGCGCCTAACTAACTACACAGGTACTTATTTGTTTATTTAATAATTTGCACTTGCGACGTGGAACCGTTAAAAGAGAGCTGCTAACTTTTCTATTACCTGCTGATTTTTTTTTAAATATAAACTATAGACACGGAGCGCAAAAATTATGCCGGTTTGACCTACATACAACCGCAACAAAGCGCGCCATCTAGAATTAAAAAAAAACACTATTCATATACAGGGTCATATTGTACTACTTTTTTTCTTAACAACTCACTTATTATTATCAGAGGCGGACTAGATAATCTTTAACGAAAAATGCATCACATGTTACAGCTGGACAAAGTAAGTGTTGCCAGAAAAAAAAAAACTATAAACTTCATAATAGCCGACTCTTTAGTTCCGCATTGTAACAATAGATGTCGTTGTCATCGTTTTGTCATAATTGTGGTTGTAACGTCAACGGAGAGAACTTTGCAAGAAGGATTTTAACTGAAATACTAAATAATAGATGGCGCTGTATCAACTAAATCTGTCAATGTATTGTCAAAAATCGTCAGGTTTTTGGAGGGCAATAGCACTCGCATTTTACAAAAAATATTTCCAAAAAGTGACGTTTTAGAATTTTGTGGACGGTTATGAACAATAGATGGCGCTGCACTAGCCGGACCTGTCAAAGTAGTGTCAAAAATCATGAGGTTTTTGGTAGATAAAGCTGCAATCTACAAGAAAAAAAATTAACCTAAATAATAGTGACATTTTAGAATTTGTAAACCATTGTGAACAATAGATGGCGCTGCGTTGACCGAACCTGTCAATGCACTGTCAAAAATCATGAGGTTTTTGGCAAGTAAAGCCGCATTTTACAAGAAAAGGTACTTCGAAAAAGTGACATTTTATAAATTGTGGAACGTTCTGAACAATAGATGGCGCTGCATTAGCCCAACCTGACAAGGCACTGTCAAAAATCATGAGGTTTCTGGTAGATAAAGCTGCAACCTACAAAAAGATAAATAAATCCAAATACTTAGTGACATTTTAGAATTTGTGAACCATTTTGAATAATAGATGGCGCTGCATTAGCCGAACCTGTCAATGCACTGTCAAAAGTCATGAGGTTTTGGTAGATAAAGCTGCAATCTACAAGAAAAAAAATTAACCTAAATAATAGTGACATTTTAGAATTTGTAAACCATTGTGAACAATAGATGGCGTTGCGTTGACCGAACCTGTCAATGCACTGTCAAAAATCATGAGGTTTTTGGCAGGTAAAGCCGCATTTTACAAGAAAAGGTACTTCGAAAAAGTGACATTTTATAAATTGTGGAACGTTCTGAACAATAGATGGCGCTGCATTAGCCCAACCTGACAAGGCACTGTCAAAAATCATGAGGTTTCTGGTAGATAAAGCTGCAACCTACAAAAAAAATTAATCCAAATACACAGTGACATTTTAGAATTTGTAAACCATTGTGAACAATAGATGGCGCTGCATTAGCCGAATCTGTCAGTGCACTGTCAAAAGTCATAAGGTTTTTGGTAGATAAAGCTGCAATCTACAAGAAAAAAAAATAATCCAAATACATAGCGACATTTTAGAATTTGTAAACCATTGTGAACAATAGATGGCGCTGCATTAGCCGAATCTGTCAACGCACTGTCAAAATTCATGAGGTTTTTGGTAGGTAAAGCTGCAATCTGCAAGAAAAGAAAAATTAACCTAAATACATAGTGACATTTTAGAATTTGTGAACCATTGTGAATAATAGATGGCGCTGCATTAGCTGAACCTGTCAATGCACTGTCAAAAATCATAAAGTTTTTGGCAGGTAAAGTCGCATTTTACAAGAAAAGGTACTTCGAAAAAGTGACATTTTAGAAATTGTGGAACTCTCTGAACAATAGATGGCGCTGCATTGGCCGAATCTGTCAGAAATCATGAGGTTTTTGGTAGGTAATGTTGCAACCTACAAAAAAAAATTAATCCAAATACACAGTGACATTTTAGGTTTTAAAAGTCCGCCGTCAACAGAAAAAGCGAAAACTGCGACGTTTCACGTCGTTTTAATCAATAGAACTTAATCCTGAAATTCTGAAACATCCTGTATAAGAATCGGCGTCAAATTTGTTGGAATTTGAAGAATCTATTTTAATTATTTGAATTCGAGAAATGTATCACGTGGCAAGGGGTCCTGTCAATCTATAGGGGTCGGTCGAGGAACTTTCGACGCCCCCTCCCTCCCTAAGAACCTTTTTTGTTTCTACTTACAGAATGTAATTAAGCATGAACGTGTGTCAATTTTTTTTTTTGGCCAGGACTTAAATACGAATTAAGTTTGAAAGGGGCAATCGGGGTGGGGGGGGGTCGTAGTCTATAGCTTTCTCGTGTAAAACCTTGGTGATTAAAAAATGTTGGGGACCCCTGGTTTGTGGCTTATTTTTTGTAATTTTTTTTCAACCCCCTTTCTGACGTCACTAAATTTTGATCAACTCTAGGGGATTAAGACAGAAGAATAAACAATTTTTATCGCTCTGGATGAATGTGCTGCCATCTGTTAACGAAATTAGAATTTTTGTTTGAAGTTTCAATTCTCAATTTTAATTGGTTTGGAATTATTAAAGAGGGGGGGGGGTTATTTTAGAATCGCTCGATCTACATTTAAATAACAGTTTTTCTTAATAATCGGAGATGATTTGAATTTGGCGCCGCGCAAAACCATCCAAACATTGGCAGCACTGCCTTCCTTTGATTTTATTTCTCAATGACGTCTTTATTTTATACTAAACGAATAATTTTTGATGGAAAAGCGAAGCGATTGGTGGAATTTAAGGAATACTTAGGGAAACTAGAAAACAACAGGAAGCAGTCACACCTGGCGTTGTTTTCTTGTTTCAGTCTGGCCACACTAAGAATTCGGGCGCCAAATTCAAACCGTCTTCATTTATTAAAAGTCATTTTGTTTGGAGTTGGCCGTGATTTAATGACGGATGTCAGTTTATCAACGGGTTGTATTCATTTTGAATTAATCAGCTGATGATCTACTAACTTGGTGAGTACGTTTTAGTTTATGCGCAAGTTTGGTTTATTTAACACTTGTACCGTACGTTTCGTTTTGAGTCGAAAACCTATGGGGGCGCACCTGTCTTGAACTGGCTGATTGTGTGCCGACGAAATATAGTAAAGGGGGCGTGCCTTAACAAACAAATGCTTGCGTTTAAGCGTACCGCCATATAGCCTAGCTATTTTTGTCCTAGCTCCGCCTTTTTTCAAGTATCAATGAAACAGTCGGTATGTCGTTTATTTAGTTTAATAGTGGCGATTTTTTTTCTCGTCGTTTCGAAACTCCTAACTATGTATGTATGTATGTAGCACGTTTGTGTTCGTTTACTAAACGAGGCGAAAAAAAAAGCTGCAACTCATAGTCACGCGAAACATTCGGATATCAAATTCCGACCCGATAGGCAAATGACGTCAGTGTGTTGCAATTGGCGATAGATCGTAAATTTCGGCACGCGGACCCGAAGCCAAAAAAAAAAAGACAACAATTTTTTGAGCTGCTGTGCTGTTGTGGGCCAAAGTCCCTCCAAATACTTTCTCTTATCAACGCGAGAAATCCTTCGAGCAAACAAGCACACGTCTACGCAAATATTAAATCGAATTAATTTTAGAAAAAGAGAGCATGTGATATGCCACATCAGGACCCGGATCAGCGCGCAGCTGACGTCAGTCATGCATGCAGAACGTCCCGAAAATTTTTTTGCGCGGCCGTGTTTACACTTGGACAAAGTAAGAGAAAAAAAAAGAAACCTCACTCGAGTGTCACGTGCGAACTTATCACGCGCAGAAATTAAAATAAATCGCCGCTTCGGTGTTTATTTTGAACTTCATCAAAGAGATTCGTTCCGAAGGCGGAGAGAGATAAACAGAAAACAAAAAAAAGATAGCGCATCGATATCTCCAAAAAAAAAAAAAGAAAAAGAATTAAGACGAACCGAAACATCCGTTCTACGAGATTACGGATTGCACTCGGAATTAACCTCTCGCTTCAACAAATTAATTTACAAAACTGTGAAAAGGAAAATTAATTTGCTTTTGCTTTTGAATGAGATTTAAAAAAAGGGAAATCGGAGAAAAATCAGCTTACCTGATCTAGAAAGAAAACTAATGTGATTTTATGTCGATGGATGGCGTTAAATAAAGTGAATTTCACAAGAGAACGGACAGAAGGAAAGTAAATACAATTTTCTGTTGTTAGAGTACAATTTCCAAAAAAAAAAAAAAAATCGAAAACAAAGATTCGGTTTAAATTGACTTGCACAATTCGAAAGAAAAAGATATGATTTTCCATCGCCAGATGGCGCTAAACAAAATTAATCAAACGTAAAAAAAAAAATCAGAATCAAAGATTTACAAAACACAAAGAGAAAATCGATACAGTTTTCCATCGCTAGATGGCGGTTACCCCGTCGAATCCAAAAAGAAAATTAATATAATTTTCCATCGCTAGATGGCGCTAAATAAATTTTAATCGCTGAACAGCGTTGAATAAGATTAGTGAAACCGCAAAAAAAAAATCAGAAGAAAAAAAAGCTTTAAATTAATTAACGGAACCTAAATAGAAAATTAATATGATTGCGAAAAACAAAAGGGAATCGAGAAGAAAACAAAACAAAGACGATTGATAAACTGTTGAAAAACAAAACAATATTCGTCGCGCAATTGTTTAGAACTTAGAATGCGACAAAGAAAAGACAATCGATAGGTCGTCGAGAGAAAAGAAAAAAGAAAAAAAAAACAAGTTGACAGGAGATTCAAAAAACAAAAGAATGCGAAATGGCGATTGTTAAAACTAAAATTCAAGAGCAGGATGCGAAAAACAAAAGGCAATCGATAGGTCGTTGAGAGAAAAGAAAAAGAAAAGGCAAGTTGACAGGTGGCTCAAAAAACAAAAGAATGCGAAACGCCTGTCTGTTCAAATTAACATTAACGCGAAAAACAAAAGGCAATCAATAGCGAGAAAAAACAAAACAAAAGACGATTGACAAACTATTGAAAAACACAAGGACAATTTTCAATGTTCGTCGCGCAATTGTTTAGAATGTTGAATGAAAAAAAAAAACAAAACGTGAAGCGTGATTCGAAAAACAAAAGAATGCGAAAGGCCGGTCTGTCCAAATTAACATTCAAAAGCAAAAAAAAAAACAATGCGAAAAACAAAAGACAATCGATAGGTCATCGAGAAAAAACAAAACAACAAAAGACGATTGACAAACTGTCGAAAAACAAAAGGACAATCGTCGGGAAAACGAAACAAAAGACGATTGACAAACTGTTGAAAAGCAAAAAAAAATTTTCAATGTGCGGCGCGCAATTGTTTAGAACGTCGAGTGTGAAAAACAACAAACAATCGATAAGTCGTCGAGAGGACCAAAGAAAAAAGGAAAGGAAAAAACAATTGGAAAATTGTCAAAAAAAAACAAAGGAATACGAAACGCCGATTTGTTGAAATTAAAATTCAAAAGCAAAACAAAACATGTAATGCGAAAAACAAAAGACAATCGTTATGTCGTTGAGAGAAAAGAAAAAGAAAAGGCAAGTTGACAGGTGATTAGAAAAACAAAAGAATGCGAAACGCCTGTCTGTCCAAATTAACATTCAAAAGCAAAAAAAAACAATGCGAAAAACAAAAGACAATCGTCGAGAAAAAACAAAACAAAAGACGATTGACAAACTGTCGAAAAACAAAAGGACAATTTTCAATGTTAGAAAGAAAATTGTTTCTTTTTCTTTGGTTCTTTTCGTTTTATTTAGCGCCATCTAGTGATGGAAAATTATATTAACTTAACTAGTTTTCAAATTTGACACTTCCAATGGATTATTCTTTTGTTTTTCATTTCCGCCGGCACTTTGATTATTTCGCACTCCTCCAGATGATCGTCGACCTTCTTTTGTTTTCGTTCACGTTTTTTTTTTCCTTCTTGTTTCGCGCGTTTCGTCAGTTTTCTTAGTTTCTTTAAGTTTTCAAATTATATTCTTTTGTTTTCTGTTGGCAACATGTTTGTCTCCGTTAGAGAACCATCGACTTTCTTTTGTTTCTTTTTTTTTCTGTTTAACCTTATTATTCGTATTTCCACGTCGTTTGTCGTATTGTTCTTCTTTTGTTTTGTTTTGTCGGTGGCTTTAGTCTTTAAACAATCCGCCTCCTAAGTTTCCAACACTAGATGGCACTAAAATTAATGTAATTTGCCATCACTAGATGGCGCTAAACAAAACGAATAAAAAAAAGGTCGGCGATTCTTTAACGGAGCGCGAATTAATCATATATTGCCAGCAGAAAAAGAAAAGAAACAAAAGAAGGATCCACGTGAAGTGTCAAATGTTATTTGAAAAACGAATTCGATTTTAACAATAAAAAAGAAGAACGACGAAGTACGCGGAAGAGCGGAAACAAAAGTAGATCGGCGAATATTAGGCGGATTGTTTAAAGATTGAAACAAAAAAGAGACAAAACAAGGTCGATGGTTCTCTAACGGAGATAAACGTATTGCCAACAGAAAACGAAAGAATATAATTTGAAAACTTAAAGAAGCTAAGAAAACTCGAATGAAAAATGACGGAGCGCGCGGACAAGAAAAAAACAAAACAACGAAAACAAAAGAAGGTCGACGATCGTCTGGGGGAGTGCGAAACAATCAAAATGCCAGCGGAAATGAAAAAGAAAAGAATAATCCATTTGAAGTGTCAAATTTGTAAGCTTAATTCGATTTTGAGAGGGCCAAAGGAAATTCGAACGAAGAACGACGAAAGATTAAGGAAAACAAAAGAAGATCGCCGATTATTAGGAGGATTGGTAAAAAAATTAGAGAAAACAAAAGAAGAAATCGTAATAATTCGGCAGGAAATAACTTGAAACGAGCGACGCAACGCGGAAGTGCAAAGAATGAGATTGAACAAAAAAAAAAATCAAAAACAAAACAAAACTCTTTTGGAGTGCGAGATGTCATTAGTGTTAACGGAAAAAAAAACAAAAGAGCAATCTATTTTGAAAAATCAATTCGATTTTAAGAAAACAAAAGAAAAAGCTCGAATGGAGAACGACGAAATATGCGGAGAAAAAATGAATAATGAAAACAAATTTATTTCTCATTTTTTTCCGCTCTTTCCGATCATATGATTTTCCATCGCTAGATGGCACTAAAATTAATATAATTTTCCATCACTAGATGTCGCTAAATAAAACGAATAAGATTTCAAAAGGCAACAAATAGAACCAAAAAGAACAAATTTTCTTAATTGCGTTCTAGCAAATGTTAGCGCCATCTAGTGATGGAAAATTAATATAATCTACCATCACTAGATGGCGCTAAGTAAAACGAATAATATTTCAAAAAGTAACAAAAAGAACGAACAATTTTCATTTGTTTTTTTTGTCGCAAACCATCCCTTCTTAGTCCTGAAATCTTTTTTTACCATTTCGGGTGAGTTTCTATCACCAACATCAGTACTTAATTAAAAATTTTACGGATTTCGTCTGTTTCTATCACCATCGTCAATACTTTTTAACACGAAAATGAGCGAATAGGATGATTTGAATGATCGCTGTGGTTGCTAACTGATGAGTAACTTTCCGCTGGCCTCGTATCAGACATCCGCTTTGGGGCTTAGAATTTGCGCTGCGTTTTTTTTTTTTCTCTCTCTCTCTCCTCTCGCACAAGAAGGCGGCCGTACCTAACGGGAAAAATCAAGGCAACGCTCCTGGTGATCGCCGGTGCCGAAGGCGAAACAATTGTTCGCAAATGTGGCACGGTCACGTGCGAGTGAGTGTGGTCGGCGATCGGCCGACAACCGAAAATTGCCAATTAATATTTATCATCGGTCGCCATGCGAACGTTTCTATTAAACCGGGGGCTATTAAAGCGCCATGTGATTTCGATTAGCGTCCAGGCAGTAATTGAGTTTTTATTTGTACGCCGCACAAATTCGTCCGAGACGTTTCAATATGGTCGGCTGCGGTTGGAGGTGATAATACGTGCTTACTCAAAACTGATTATTACGATGAGCCATTAATTTGAACCGAGAAATTTGCATTCAATAACAATTTTCTCCGAAAGAAGACGTTACGTAAGAGAAGGCCGTATGCACACACTCGACGCTTTTTTTTTCTTTAAGCCCATACGGAATTTTCTCTGGCAGATGTTAAGGCCGTGTACACACACGTTCGACGATTTTCTTTCTCTTAGGTTTATTTGAATTTCTCTCTGAAAGATTGTTATGCAAAACAAGGCCTTATGCACACTCAATGATTTTTTGCGACTTATTTGAAAAGAAGGCGTTATGTTATTATCATTGTATTCATTTGTTTCGATCAATTAACTTGTATTGGTTGCTGTTTTTCTTTGTTTTTATATTATTTTGTGTGGTAAAGCCGTGTACACACTCGATGGCTTCGTTTCTCCTAGGTTTATTTGATATTCTCTCTGAAAAATGCCATGTCTGCGTACAGCGGCATCTGGCGACAGAAACTCATATTAATTTTCCTCCATTTTCTTTGATATTCTTTCCAAATTTCACTAATTTTATTTAGAGTCGACATCGGTTAATTCACCTTTCAGACTTTTCTAAATTAACAATAAGTTCTTTTCTCTTCAAATTATTAGATTTCATCCAGCGCCATCTAGCGAACGAAATCACGTTCTTATTGAACCTAAATTCACTTTGTAAATTAATTTATATCGAATTGGTTTTTGTTTTTTGTTTTTTTTTTTTTGTTAAAATTGGGCGACAAATACGTTAAACAGGCGCAAAAAAAAAAACAAATGAAAGTCGACGATTCTTTAACGGAGCGCGAATTAATCATATTGCCAACAGAGAAAAACAAAAAAAGAAACAAAAGAGTGACCTATGTGAAGTGTCCAACGTAATTCGAAAAATTAATTCGACTTAAACAAAAAGAAAAAAAAGAAGAACGTCGAAGTACTTAATGACTTACACAAAAAGAAAAAAAAAGAAGAACGACGAAATACGCGGAAAAAGTGAAGAACGGAAACAGAAGAAGATCAGCGATTATCGGACGGATCGTTTAAAAGTTGAAGAAACCAACCAAAAATAGGGTTGAACAGGCGAAAAAAAAAAATAAAAGAAGGTGGACGAATCTTTAACGGAGCGCGAATTAATCGTATTGCCAACAGAGAAAAACAAAAAAAGAAACAAAAGAGTGACCTACGTGAAGTGTCCAATGTAATTCGAAAAATTAATTCGACTTAAACAAAAGAAAAAAAAAGAAGAACGACGAAGTACGCGGAAAAAGTGAAGAACGGGCGGATCGTTTAAAAATTGAAGAAACCAACGAAAAAAACAAAAGATGACGTGACAATACGAAGAATAAGGTTAAACAGGCAAAAAACGAAAACAAAAGAATATCGACGATTCTTCAACGAAGCGCGAGATAATCATACTGCCAACAGAAAAAAAAAACAAAACAAAAGAATAACCTACGTGAAGTGTCAAAATGTAATTAATTCGATTTTAAGAAAACAAAAGAAGAAACTCGGACGAAGAACGTCGAGATACCCGGAGAAAAAAGGTGAAGAACAGAAACAAAAGTGGATCGACGATTATTAGGCGGATTGTTTAAAAGTCGAAACCAATGGGAAAAACAAAAGGCGACGAATAATTCCATACGCGACGTGAAAATACGAAGAATAAGGTTAAACAGGCGAAAACGAAAACAAAAGAAGGTCGACGATTCTCTGGCTGAGTGGAGATAATGAAAAAAAAACAAAAGAAGGTCGACAATTCCCTATTAGAGCGGAGGTAATCAAGTAGGCAGTGGAAGACTCTCTGTTGGAGTGGAGATAATCAAATCATCAACGGAAAAAAAAACAAAACGCGAAACAAAAGAAGGGCGACAAGAAAACAAAAGAAGGTCGACGATTCTCTAATTGAGCGCGAGATTTCCAACAGAAAAAGAAAAGAAACAAAAGAATGATCCATGTGAAGTGTCAAATGAAACTGGAAATATTACAAATTTTATTTAGCAGCGCCATCTGGAGGTGGAAAATTTCTTTTATTCTTTTTAATAAATTTTGTAAATTGAACCGAAATTGAAACCAAACTTTTCGTTTTTGTTTTCGATTGCCTTTTGAAATGTTACAAATTTAATTTTTTGTTTCGCGCGTCTTTTGAAATGTCAGTGCCGTCTTTTGTTTTGTGTGTCTTTTGAAACGTCAGTGTCGTCTTTTGTTTTGCGTGTCTTTTGAAACGTCAATACCGTCTTTTGTTTTGTGTGCCTTTTTTGAAATGTCAATTGCCGTCTTTTGTTTTCTGTGTCTTTCTTGAAATGTAAGTGCCGTCTTTTGTTTCTTTAGATTAGGAACTTTTCTTTTTAAATTTTTTTCTAATATCGAGGCGGAAAATCGAAAATTAAAAGCGCGCCCGAACCAAAAAAATAAAAAAAAAACGAATTCAATTCGGTTAGGATTTTAGAAAGAGGAAACAATTTTTCTTTTCTTTTCTTTTTTTTTTAATTGCGAAAAAGCCGACACCAATAACAACAAGGACAATTAAATAACGATCACGAAAAAATGACAGCGAAAACTGGATTTTTAATTTTTCTTTTCGAACGGCGAAAGCAAAAGAAAATAGAGGTAAAAGGCGAAGGAAAAGATTATTAAAAAAAAAAAAAATGAACGATCGGCGATAGAACAAAATGTAAACCAAGAAGAAAGAAAAACAATTGAACTTTTCTCTAATTTCGACGCACGAAAATTTGAAAACGAAAAGCGCCGAAGCACGAAAGGGCTTTCTTCGAAAAATTGTGAAAATGTCGGAAAATTTAAATGAAACGTCACCAATGACAACGAAAACAATTGAATAACTCCAGCGAAAAAGTGACAACGAAAGCAGATCTCCATTGTTTTCGTAGACGAAAATAAAAGAAAGACAAAGAGTTAAAGGCGAAAGACAAATATTATTAAAAAAAAAAACAAATGAATGATCGGCGGTAGAACAAAATGTAAACCAAAAAGAAAGAAAAACAATTGAAGTGCTTTCTAATTTCTTCGAAAAATTGTGAAAACGTCGGAAAATTTAAATTAAACGTCGCTAATGACAACATGACAACAGACAATTGAATAATGCCAGCGAAAAAGTGACAACAAAAGCAGATCTTCATTGTTTTCGTGAATGAAAACAAAAGAAAAGCACAGAATTAAAGGCGAAATATAAAAATTATTAAAAAAAAAAAAACAAATGAACGATCGGTGATAGAACAAAATGTAAAACAAGAAGAAAGAAAAACAATTGAATTTTTTTTTCATCTGACATCTTTTCTTTTTTAATTATTTTTTTTAATATCGATGCGGAAAACAATTGAATAACGATACCGAAAAAGTCACAGCGAAAGTTGGATTTTTCATTTTTCTTTGCTGACGAAAACAAAAGAAAAACGTAAACCAAGAGGAAAGAAAAACAATTGAAGCGCTTTCTAATTTCGACGCACGAAAATTTGAAATGAAAAGCGTCGAAACAAAAGAACGAATCTGCTTCACGAAAGGACGACTCGATTTGAAAAATTGTGAAAATGACGGAGGATTTAAATTAAACGTCACCAATGTCAACAAACAATTGAACAACACCAGCGAAAAAGTGACAACAAAAGCAGATCTCCATTGTTTTCCTAGACGAAAACAAAAGAAAGACAAAGAGTTAAAGGCGAAAGACAAATATTATTTAAAAAAAACAAATGAATGATCGGCGGTAGAACAAAATGTAAACCAGGAAGACAGAAAAACAATTGAACTTCTCTCTAATTTCGACGCACGAAAAGTTGAAAATAAGAAGCGCCGAAACACGAGGGGATTTTATTTAAAAAAATGTGAAAATGTCGGAAAATTTCAATTAAACGTCACCAAATGACAACGAAAACAAAAGAGAGACAAAGAGTTAAGGGCGAAAGACAAAAGTTATTAAAAAAAAAAGCAAATGAATGATCGGCGGTAGAACAAACGAAAACCAAGAAGAAAGAAAAACAATTGAGCTTTTATTTGAAAATTAAACGTCACCAATGACAACAAAAACAACTGAATAACGCCAGCGAAAAAGTGACAACAGAAAGCAGATCTTCATTGTTGTCATAGACGAAAACAAAAAAATAAAAATAAAAAGTGAAAGTCGAAAGACGAAGATTGTTAAGAAAATAGCACCACTAATTTTGACGTGAAAATAAAAAGAAAAGAAAAGAAACAAAAGCCGTGAAAGAAAAGATCGGAACTCCTCGATCCAGTTTAATTAAGAAGAAAAAGAAGAAACAACCTGCAAAGTGTTTTATTCGAAGAGAAAATGACAGAAAATTAAAATTATTTGCTAAGTAACGACAGGAAACAATCGAGTCAGGCATTTTTGCAAACGTGCAGGCCCCCAACTGTTCCGGATTTCGCCTCTTGAATAAAAAAAAACTCTATTAGAGAAAAATTAAATGAGACGTCTTTGGTTGCCCCTCCTCTGCTCATCTCGACGCCACTGGAGTTTCCCAAAGGAAAGCTGAATGCAAGCTCTCTCAAATGAATTCAATTTTTTTTTTTGTGTTTCACTGTGAGATTCTTTCTTTGAAGTGAAGGGAAATGAACTCTGCAGGCTTGCGGGAAATGAGTTTTCGCACGGCCTCGGCCTGAAACTTCCTCCTCGCACGGAAAATTCCACTCTCGACTCTTCCACACTTCCAAGTGAACCGCACATGCATAATTAAAACAAATTACGTAAAGCATTGCGGAAACTATGCGAAGGTTACGCCGCCGCCGCGCCGTTCTTTTGCGAAACTCCAGTGGCGTTCGTCGCGCCCGTCCGAAAAATTTCGCGGGCGCGCGCGCGCGCTCCGATCTTATCCGATTATCTCGGGCCTGTAAATAAGCGGGTCGTCGATACCGGGCGTTAAATAAAAACACGATAACGGCGGCAGTTTTATAAGAGTGAGCGCTACGGTTCGTCTTGTTCCAGTTCGTGGTGCACAGCTGATACGGCGGGAGCAGCAGCGCGATAGCCTGGAGAGAATTCGAACGAGAGAAAAAAAAAAGGTGGACGAGAGATAAACGCGAAAAGCAGGCAACGTTGGGCTTCGGTGTTTTCATGCGGCATCGGCGGTCGAGTTTCATGAATTTCGAAGAAGAAGGCCACAAGTGACCCGCAACAACCCACCACCACCACCACCATGAGAGTCATCTCCAGCAGCGAGAAGATCGCCCAGCAGGACGGCGGGTGAGTTGCTCTTTTGTTTTACTCTTTTGTTTCCGACTTTTTTCTCTTCCCTTCTTTTGTTTCGTTTTGCGTGCTGCGCCGCGCGCGGAGTAGGCGTTGGAAGTGCAACATCGAATTTCGACGATAAGCGAAAATATTTTCGCGTGATTCATACGGTTTTGTCATTTTTTTCTGCGCATTTGTTTTTCTTTTTTTTATTCTTATTTATTATAAAAGCGAATTCAAACGAAAACTTGCGTGACTTAAGCATAAATAAATTAATTTGCAATAAACGACGTCACTGAACCATCAACGCAAAGTCGCTTTTTCTATTAAAACAAAAAATCATTCGATTCGATTCGACGCAAGAAACAAAAGCGCGAGTTTCTTTTTCGAACAAAAAAACAAAAAAGTTGAATAACGCCAGAGTTTTTTAAAAACCCAAGGCGAAACTCGCCGCCTGAAAGTAATGGAGTGATAAGGAATTTTTATCAAGTTAAATTATCTTTCTGAAATTCACTTTATTTAATTAATTAATTAATTAAATTAATTAAATGAGAATTTTCTGTGGACGGAAAGTCGCAAACGAAACGTCGCCTTGAAAATTGGCACGTAAAAATGGTTATAACAAAAAAAAAGTTACACTTTGCGGTCAATTTTTAAAGCAATCAAAAAAAGAAAAAAACGAGAGGATTAGAGTAAAAATTAAAAAAATTAAACGTTCGTTTGTTGGAGGCTGAAAGTGAAAGTGCCTCTAGGTTAACCTGGCAAGCCCTCAAAATGGCACGGCGCTGATCAAGAAAAAACCTAATGAATACTAGAGAGAGAAAAAAAATCGGCGGAAGGATTTTCTTTAAAAAAACTGAGGAAAAAAATCAAAGTTAAAAACAAAAGACGATTGAACAGCGCAGCCGAAAAACCGACGATTAAATCAGGCTCTTAATTCCTCATAAAATAAAAATGAAAGGCAAACTTGATTTATTAAAAAAAAAAATGATCGAGGGTGGAACAAATAAAACCAAAGCCGCCGAAACAAAAGAAAGGGTTTGTTTTTATTCTGTTGGAATTTTTTTTTTTTTTTTGGTAAAAAAGTGAAGCGAAAACAAAAGAGAAACGTCAGGCAAAAACTAAAACAAAAGCAACGAACGAATAAAAAAACAATTGAACTTCTCCGTTTTTAAACGACGTTAACGGCGTCGAAACAAAAGACAGGGACTGCTTCATCCGGTTAGAATTTTAGAGAGAGAGAGAGAGATCACGAAATTTGAAATTCAGAAAAGCTTTAATTTTCATTTTAATGTCTTTTTATCATAAATCACTGATGATCAACAATTGAATAACGCCGCCGAAAAACTGACCATGAAAATCAGGATCTTGATTTTTTATCGAAAAAAAAAAAACAAGAAAAATAAAAAATGAAAGGCGTCAGTTTATTGTAAAAAGAAAAAAAAAACAAATGATTGGCGGTGGAACAAATAAAAACTGTGTCGCCGAAACAAAAGAAAGGGTTTACTTTATTCGGTTGGAATTTTAGAAAGAGAGAGAACGATCTCTGACATGACTAAAGCACGGACGCAACAAACAATTGAATAACGCCGCCGAAAAACTGACCGAAAATCAGGATCTAGATTTTTTTATCGAATGAAGAAAAAAACAAGGAAAATGAAAATTGAAAAGCGAAGATAATTAAAAAAAAAGAAAAAAGAAAAAAAAACAATTGATTGGCGGTGGAACAAATAGAATTAGAATTTTTTAGAAAGGACTGTTTGAGACTGAGTAAAACGAAAACAAAAGTAAAACGAAAAACGAAAACTAAAACAAAAGCAACAAACGAATAAAAACAATTGAACTTTTCCGTTTTCAAACGACATTAACAGAGTCGAAACAAAAGAAAGGGACTGCTTCATCCGGTTAGAATTTTAGAGAGAGAGAACGATCTATGAAATCACTAAAGGACGGACACTAATAGTGGCAACAAACAATTGAATAACGTCGCCGAAAAACTGACCGAAAACCAAGAACTTGATTTTTTATCGATGAAAAAAGAAACAAGAAAAATGAAAAGTGAAAGGCGAAGTTAATAATAAAAAAAGAGAGAAAAAGAAACACTTGATTGCCGGTGGAACAAATAAAAACAAAAGAAATGATTGACTTTTTTCGGTTAGAACTTTTTAGAAAAGACTTTTAAGATTGAGCGAAACGAACAAAAGAGAAACGTCAGTCAAAAACTGAAAGAAAAGCAATGAACGAATAAAAACAATTGAACTTTTCCGTTTTCACACGACTTCAACGGCGCCGAAATAAAAGAAAGGAGCTGCTGTTATAATTTTAGAGCGATCTGTGAGATGACTAAAGGACGGACACTAATGGCAACAAACAATTGAATAACGCCGCCGAAAAACTGACTGAAAACCAGGTTCTTAACTTTTTAATGATGAAGAAAACACAAGAAAAACAAGGAAATGAAAGGCGAGTTCATTATAAAAAAAAAACAATTGATTGGCGGTGGAACAAATAAAAACAAAAGAAACGATTTGTTTTATTCGGTTAGAATTTTTTAGGAAGGACTGTTTGAGAGAAAGTGAAACGAAAACAAAAGAGAAACGTCAATTGAACTTCTCCGTTTTAAAACGAGATTGACAGCGCCGAAACAAAAGAAAGGGACTGGCCTCGTCCGGCTAGAAAGAGAAAACGATCTGTGAAATGACTAAAGGACGGACGCTAATGGCAACAAAGTGACTGAAAATCAGATTCTTCATTTCTTATCGACGGAAAAGACAACAAAAAATAAGAAACAAAAGGCGAAACGTTAATTCAATTGTAGAAAAAAAAATTGTTGGTAGACCAATAAAAACCAAGTCGACGAAACAAAAGAAAGGGACTGCTCATTAGGTCAGAATTTTAAAGAAAAAAGACAATCTGTGAAAGAACTAAAGGCTACCAATGACGACGACAAACAATTGAACAACGCCACCGAAAAAGTGACTAAAAATCAGGTACTCAATTTTCTTCTCGACGGAATAAAAAAACAAAAAAAAATAACAAGTGAAAGGCTAACTAAATTAAAGAAAAGAAAAACAAATGATCGGCGGTAGACAAATAAAAACCAAGTCGACGAAACAAAATTTCTTATCGACGAAAAAAAAACAAAAAAATAAATAAAAAGTGAAAAGTTGTTGTAAGAAATTGTCTTCGTCGAAAAAAAAAAAAAGGAAAAACAAATGACGATCAGACTTTGTGTGTAAGAGAATTTGGTTTAAAAGCAAAGCAAAAAAAAATCAAAAGATAATCGCACAAATGAGTAACGCATTCTCAGCTTTTTTTGAGTGAGATAAGAGTGAAGTAAAAAAAAAATTGAGAAGCTAAAAATACCCAACAATAATAAAGGAAAAACAAATGAATAACGCTTTCTCGGTAGAATCAGCGTAGCTCCCACGAAAATGAGATTGCATATTGTTTTTTTTTGTACTAATGAATAAATTAAAGCGGAATGTTTTAAAAAACATCAATTAAAATAAAAAGTGATGAAATTAAAATTGTAATTGGAATTCGCCGGACAGTTCGGTGTAAACGCCGACGTTTCGCTGCACGTCGACGTCTTCTTCAGGCTGGATAATAAAATTAAAAGAGAAACAAGTGATCGAAAGGCGGCAGAATAAGAAAACTGATTGAAATGCTATTTTCGAACGACGTTACTAACAATCACCAATTATTTCTTTTTTTTTTAATTTAATCATTACCGTAATTAAAATAAAAACGATAATTAATTATGTGAATTAACGTTAAGTAAAGTTTATGATTAAATGAATAAAAAGAAGGAGAAAAAAGCGACTAAAAAAAGTTCGATAAATTCAAAAAATTGATTTATGATGATCTATGTTGTATTAAAAACATAAATCGTTCAATTATGTATCTCAATTAGAAGTAAGACCTTGGACTTTCACTATAGACCTTGAACCTTGATTGTAGACCACGGACCTTAATTGTATAAGGTCTTGGATTTTGGTTGGAACCTCTTGGACCTTGATTATACAATCGAGTTGATTGTGCCTGTGGAATCTTTGACTTTAATTTTAATTTTGAAGCTCTGACCCTCCATTACAAGACCCTTGACCTTAGTTTCAAGCATCAAAATCCTTGTTGTCCTCAAATCAGAATGTGATCTGGAGGCTCTTGATTGTAAAATCTGCGATTTTGATTGTGAAGTCCCCACCCTCGATGGAATTCGATTATAAAATCCTGAAACTCGATTATAAGATCCTGGAACTCGATTACAAGATCCTGGAACTTGATTACTAGACCTCAAGTATAACAACCCGAGAGCTTGATTGTAACAAGCACTTTCGTCTGTAGGATCTTTGACCTTAGTTTCAATTCTGTAGCCCTGATCTTCAATTACAGGATCCCTGTTCTTGATTTTAAACATGAAATTCTTGTCCTTTATTATCCTGATTGTAAGACCTTCATCCTTGATTTTGATGTCCTTGATTGTAAGGTCCTGGAACCCTAGACTTTAATTATCTAAACTTGAACTTGAATTTTAAGAATCCGAGCCGCGTTGATTGCGAGGGATCTTTGACCTTAATCTTAATTCTGGACCTTGATCTTCAATTACAATTCGTTTCAAACATGCAATCCTTGTCCTTGATTTTGAATACGCGCCGTTTAGTACTGATTGTGAGATCTTTGCCTTTGATTTTTATTCTGAGGACCTTGTCCTTGGCTGTAAGGACCCGGAACTCGATTTCAAAATCTTAGACCTTAGTTATGTCAGTCAACCTGATCTTTGATTATATGAACTTAAGTCGCCTTGAATTCAAGTATCTCAGGATCTTTGATTTTAATTTTTGTATTGAAGCCTTGATCCTTAACTACAAGATTCTTGACCTTGATTATGAACATCAGATTCGTGTCCTTGATTTTAAATAAGAGTCGGTTGACGATTTTTGTCCTTGATTTTGATTCTTTGATCCTCGTTCTTGTTGAATCTCGCTTATAAGACTTCGAAATTTGATCACAAGGGGTCATCAACCTTAATCTTAATTCTGAAACCTAATCTTCCATTACTAGTTCCCCCACCTTGGCTTCGAACATGAAATTCTTGCCCTTGATTTTCAATACGAGCCGTATGCTATTGATTGTGAGATCTTTACCTTTGATTTTGATTGTGAGATCCTTGTTCTTGACTGTAAGGTCCTGAAACTTGATTTAGGATCTTAGACCTTACCTATCTCAACCTAATCTTTGATTATAAGAACTTAAGTCGCCAAGTATCTTAGGATCTTTGATCTTAATTTGCGTATTGAAGCCTTGATCCTCAAATTCCTACAAGTTCTTGACCTTGATTTTGAACATGAATCCTTGCTTTTGATTTTGAATAAGAGCCTTAAGCCATTGGTTGACGAATTTTGTCTTTGATTTTGATTAAGAGATACTAGTTCTTGTTGAATCTTGATTATAAGATCCCAGAACTTGATTATAGACCTAGGACTCTGGTCATAAGGTCCTAGGTTTTAATCGGAAACTCTTGGAATTTAGCCCTAAGAACCCGGACCTTGATTGTAAACGCTTCGATCTTCTTGATTGTATCTGCAAGGTCCTTGACCCTAATTTTCGTTCATAAACCTTGATTCTTATCTGAACTATCCTTGACTTTAGATTTGAATAATCTTTACCCTTGACTTTGAATATACTAGAGATACCCTTGATTGAGTGTCCTTGTCCTCGATTTTGATTGTGAAATCCTCGTGCTTGATTGTAATAATCTAGATCTTGATTATAAGGTCCTGGACTTGCTTCTAGGCTTGGGACTTTGGTCTCAAGGTCCTCGATTCTTGATTAAAACCTCTTGGTGCTTTAATTCTAAGAACCTAGGCCTTGATTGTAAGCAGTTATGTCTTTTTGATTATATCTCTAAGATCCTTGCTCTTAATTTGCATTTGGAAGCCTCGATCCTTGATTAGAAGATCCTTGACCTTGGTTGAGATCCTTATCCTCGACATCGAATGTGAGGAGGAGGCTCTTGATTGACGATCCTTGCCCTCGATTTTGACTCGTCCTTCGTTGTAACGTCCTGCATCTTGATTGTAAGACCCTTGAACTTGATTATAGGCCTAAGGTCCTGGATCTTGCTTGGAACTTCCTGGAGCTTGATTGTGTGAACCTGAGCTTTACTTCTAAGAACCTCAGGCGGGCTTCTATTTTCTTGATTGGATCTAGAAGATCCTCAGCTTTAATTTTCATTCTAAAGCCTTGATCCTTAATGAAAAGATCCTTGACCCTGGTTTTGAATATAAAATCCTTATCCTCGACATTGAATGTGAGGAGGAGGCTCTTGATTGACGATCCTTGTCCTCGATTTTGACTGTGAGATCCTCGTCCTTCATCGTAACGCCCTATAAGACTCTGGAGCTTGGTTATAGGCCTAGGTCATTGATCATAAGATCCTGGATCTCGCTTGGAACTTGATTGTGTGAACCTGAGCTTTACTTCTGAGAACCTCAGGCACGCTTCTATCTTCTCGATTGGGTCTAGAAGATCCTTAGCTTTAATTTTCATTCTAAAACCTTGATCCTTAATTAAAAGATCCTTGACCTTGGTTTTGAATATGAAATCCTTATCCTCGACATTGAATATAAGGAGGAGGCTCTTGATTGACGATCCTTATCCTCGATTTTGACTGTTGTAACGCCCTGCATCTTGATTGTAAGACCCTGGAGCTTGATTGTAGGCCTAGGTCTTTGATCTTAAGGTCCTGGATCTTGCTTGGAACCTCTTGGACCTTGATTGTACGAACCTGAGCTTTAATTCCGCGAACCTGGGCGAAGTATGCTGACGTGAATACGAGGTCTTAGAGATGTGGCAGGTGCTAAGTAAATGAAATTTCAATTCAATTTCAAATGGGCATTATTAACACGTTCTCGCGTGACAGTAAAGCAAACACAATTCATCTTCTTGATCGCCAATCGATTTTATTAATTCTCCGCGCGTCAAATCTCTATTTATGAGACAATCGCCGCTTATCACCGCCAATACAATACAATGGTTGCGCCCGAAGACCCGACGGCATCGGCCCGCGATAAGGAGGAGCTCCAAATCTCAATTAATATCGCCTTATCTCCGAATCGAAATTACTTAGTTGCAGTCTCAAAGGGCAAACTCGAAGAAGGCCGTGCGCCGAACGCCATTAGTCAAGAAGTTATTTTTGGCGTTCACGTGTCGTAATAACAATAACAATAAATCAAAATGAGCAGTTTTTATATTCAAAGTAAATTAAATCGATAAGATAATGAGTTTCACTTAAGTTGATTAAGCCCAGTGATTTCGGCTTGTTGTAATACAATTACAAATCGATCGTATATGTAGGCCAGACTAAACTCTGTATGTTTATTATTAGATTGACAGCGAAGGTGGATGTGTGTGGTGGGGGAGGGGGGGCTCATGATTTTTTTCGTTGTTTCACGTAAATTTAAATCCTTGAAAATTGATTTTGCGCAAACGAGAAACAAATTTAATTAAGGGCTTCGTTTATACAGGGTTATTTTGAAATAGTTCAGCGAAATCAAATCAGTAAGAGAATCGACTGGTTTATCTCATAGTTTTCAATGTATGATCACTTCTCATTGACCTTCTAGCATTTCTTTGTGGTTGTTTTTATAAAACAAAGCGTCGATGACTTGTTTTCTCTCGTTTCAAGCTGTCGAGTATGTCATAATGAAAGTATAAAGCAGTTCTGTGTCCCGTTTTGATGTAACAAACAACCATAAAAATACATTTTTACTTAAATCGTATCAACACAAAATTTAATTGTTTCGTTGTGTAATCTGTGACGTCATAAAAAATTGGAGGTAACCCTGTATAGTGCAAGTTTGTAAAATTTGTAAAATCGTGCGACTCTCTCTCTTTTGTCATTTTCGCTGCAATCTCGGCGATAATGCTTCGTGGAACTCGTCCGTAAATTCGCGAACGATAAAAATAATCGACGAACGCCTACGTCACCGAGTTCGCGAAACTACTGCGCTATTTTATCCTCAGCGCCGAGTAGTCTCTTCCGTTTGTTTGTCCTCGCAATGCTCTTTTAATAGAACGGCGCGGAGCCGCCGAACGAAGTCCATGCATTAAAAAAAAAAAAAAGAAGAAAGAAAGGAAGGAAAACAAAAGGAGCGCGACGACCAAACTAAAGAAAAACGGAAAGCAACCAAAGAAATGGAAAGCACCTTAGGCCAACGCCCCAAATAAAAAATAATAACAAGTCAAAGGCAAGGAAATTGGGACTTAACTTTTATACAGGGTGATCCTTTTTGTATCCTCAAGTAGGTCTGGGGGAGTGTCAAATTTGGGGGCCTTTTGGAGACCATCGTTTAAGAGATCGGCGCGAAGCCGCAGTACGAAATCCATGTGTTAAAAAAATTATTAATAATAAAAAAAGTAGGAAGTGAAACAAAAGAAGTGCGACGTCAAAATGAAACTTTGGCAACGCTGCTAAAAAAAAAATAAATAAATGCGAAGGATCTTCAGCAACGCACTTAAAAAAATGAAATAAAATAAATAAGTCATGAAAGGCAACGAAAGTGGACTTTCAACATTTATACAGGGTGATCCAAAAAGATAAACGAAAGAATGCGAAGAACGAAAGCCAATCGATAGGTCGTCGAGAAAATAAAACAAAAGACGATTGACAAATTGTCGGGGAAAAAAAACAAGAAAGCAATTTTTAATGTTCGACGAGCAATTGTTTAGAAAAAACAATCGGCAAATTATCAAAAAAAAAAACAAAACAATACAAAATTAAAATTCATAAGCAGAAAACAAAATTCAACGCGAAAAATAAAAGACAATCGATAGGCCGTCGAGAGAAAAGAGAAAGAAGGGGCAAGTTGACAGGTGATTAGAAAAACAAAAGAATGCGAAACGCCTGTCTATCTAAATTAACGTTGAAAAGCAGAAAAGAAATGACGAATGCGAGAAACAAAAGGTCGTCGAGAATAAACAAAACAAAAGACGATTGACAAACTGTTGAAAAACAGAAGCACAATTTTCAACGTTCGTCGCGCAATTGTTTAGAACGTAGAATGCGAAAAACAAAATACAATCGATAAGTCGCCGAGAGAAAAGAAGAAGAAAAGCAACGTTGACAAGTGATCGAAAAAACAAAAGAATGCGAAACGACTGTTGTTCTTTTCAACAAACATTCAAAAGGAAAAAAACTGAATGCGAGAAACAAAAGACAATAGACAAGTCATTGAGACAACAAACAAAAGATGATTGACAAACGGTCGAAGAAACAAAAGAACTGTTTTTAATGTTCGGCGAGCAATTGTTTGGCAAAGACAATCGGCAAACTGTCCAAAAGACAAAGGAATACGAAACGCCGATTGTGAAAATAAAAATTCAGAAGCAAAAAGAAAAAAGAATTGAATGCGAAAAACAAAAGACAATCGACAGGTCGCCGAGAGAAAAGAAAAAGAAAAGATAGGTTGACGAAAATTCAAGAGCAAAAAAGAAAACGGCTTGTGTGAAACAAAAGACAATCGACAGGTTGTCGAGAGCAAAGAAATAGAAAAGACAAGTTGACAGATGGAAAAGAAAATAAAAGAATAAGAAACGCCCTTCCGTACAAAGTAACATTCATTTAAAAAAATAAACAAAAGCGAAACGCCGACTCGTTGAAATTAAAATTCAAAACCAAAACAAAAAATGGATTGTGAAAAACAAAAGGCGGTCGACAGGTCGTCAAGAGAAAAGAAAAACAAAAGACAAGTTGACGAAAATTGAAAACCAAAACAAAAAAACGGAATGCGAAAAACAAAAGACAATCGACAGGTTGCCGAGAGAGAAAAGAAAAACAAAAGACAAATTGATAAACGATTCAAAAGCAAAACAAAAAACGAAATGCGAATGACAAAAGACCATCGACGGGTCGTCGAGAGAAAAGAAAAACAAAAACAAGTTGACGAAAATTCAAAAACGAAACAAAAAAACAAACGGAATGCGAAAAACAAAAGACAATCGACAGGTTGCCGAGAGAGAGGAGAAAAACAAAAGAAAAGTTGATAAACGATTCAAAAGCAAAACAAACAACAGAATGCGAAAAACAAAAGACAATCGATAAGTCGTCGAGGGAAAAGAAAAGACGAGTTGACGAAAATTCAAAAGCAAAAAAAAACGGAATTCGAAAAACAAAAGACAATCGACAGGTCGTCGTGAGCAGAGAAATAGAAATGGCAAGTCGACAGGTGGAAAAAACAAAAGAATGCGAAACGCCTATCTGTTCAAAATAACGTTCATTCAAAAAAAAAAAAAACGAAAGCGAAACGACGGCTCGTTGAAATTAAAATACAAAACCAAAATAAAAAATGGAATGCGAAAAACAAAAGACCATCGACAGGTCGCCGAGGGAGAAGAAATAGAAAGGTCAAAAACATAAGAACACGAAACGCCTCAGCGTTCATTTAAAAGAAAAAAAAGACGAAAGCGAAACGCCAACTCCTTGAAATTAAAATTCAAAACCAAAACAAAAAACGGAACGCGAAAAACAAAGGACGATCGACGAGACTAAAGAAAAAGAGAAGGTAGGTTGACGAAAATTCAAAGGCCAAAAAGAAAACGACTCGTGAGAAACAAAGGACAATCGACTGGTTGTCGAGAGGAAAGAAATAGAAAAGACAAGTTGACAGGTGGAAAAAACAAAAGAATATGAAACGCTCTTCCATTCAAAATAACATTAATTCGAAACCAAAACAAAAAATGGAATGCGAAAAACGAAAGACAATCGACAGAGATCGTTGAGAGAAAAGAAAAACAAAAGACAAGTTGACGAACGATTCAGGAGCAAAAGAAAAAACGGAATGCGAAAAACAAAAGACAGGTTGCCGAGGGAGAAGAGGAAAACAAAAGACGATTGACTGATAAACGATTCGAAAGCAAAAGAAAAACAAAATGCGCAAAACAAAAGGCAATCCACACGCAGGTCGTCGAGAAAAAAGAAAAACAAAAGACAAATTAATAAACGATTCAAAAGCAAAACAAAAAACGGAATGCGAAAAACAAAAGACAATCGACAGGTCATCGAGAGAAAAGAGAAACAAAAGACAAGTTGACAAACGATTCAAAACCAAAGGAAAAACTAAATGCGAAAGACAAAGACAATCGACGGGTCATCGAGAGCAAAGGAATAGAAATGGCAAGTTGACAGGTGGAAAAAACAAAAGAATGCGAAACTCCCATCTGTTCAAAATAACATTCATTCAAAAAAATTAGAAAACGAAAGCGAAACGACGGCTCGTTGAAATTAAAATCCAAAACCAAAACAAAAAAATGCAATGCGAAAAACAAAAGACGATCAATAGAGTTGGGTTGGGTTGGGTTGAAAATTCAAAGGCAAAAAAGAAAACGACTGGTGAGAAACAAAGGACAATCGACTGGTTGTCGAGAGGAAAGAAATAGAAAAGACAAGTTGACAGGTGGAAAAAAAAACAAAAGAATATGGAACGCTCTTCCATTCAAAATAACATTAATTCAAAACCAAAACGTAGGGTCTCCGAAAGGAAAAAAAAACAAACTGCGCCATCAAGCGACCTGGAGTCGAACTGAAATTGAAAAACGCGCGCAATTTGAAGTCGATCCGTTCAACTCTTCCATCCAGCGCCCATAACAACCGTGCGGATTGAATCAGGAGTGGGATCAAACCACTTTACGTCGACTTTTATAAATTTTCCGTGTTTTCGACGTTTCGCAATCAGTGCAGAACGCATTATATCAAGTGCCCATTGTCGTCGGCATTAAACCCATCGAATTCAACAATGTTTTCTCCGCGATTAGCCTGATACCGTGTATAACAAACATTTATTTGGATATAATCAAGTTGAGATCGAACCACTTTTTTCTGGAATGTGTGTCATCACTGATTTACGTCCTTGAAATGATAAGTAAGTAAAATAAAGTGCACTTATCCCGCGTCAAGACCTTAAGTTGCTCATGTGACATTTTCGCCGTAGCGCTACGTTCCTCGTCGGATATTACGTAAGCCCCCTGTATATACCTGGGTAATAGAAAGGTATATAGGGTATCACGTGCGCGTTCCAATCACTTCACAATGAAATTCTTGGTAAAGCACGAGACGATCACCTAGAAAGTACATGATATTAAAGTCGTAAAACAATCGAGAGTCGTTTGGTTATCGAGAGGAGCGCACCTTTAATCTGATGGGAGATTATTTTTTAATTACCACATTCCGATGCTGTATATTGGCCTATCGTTGTATATAATCGAATAAATAAATATTTATTTATCGAGCGGATTTATTGAGGAGAGGAAAATGTGATTCGATTTGTACGAAATTGGATTAATTGATTGGTTGGTCACGAGTGCTCCCCCTAATTAGGTCAGTGCCGTTAATTGTTGTGAACGTCGCTCGTCTGCGAACTAAACAAATTGTTTATTCCAGCCTACGTGTTTGTTTAGACTTATGTAAGTGCAATAAAAACATCACGTGCCGAGCGAACGTCTTCGTCACAGGCCCGATCATTTCGGGTGGTCATGAACGCGTGTCATCGCTGGTGAGGAGGGGGCTTAATTCGACAAGTGCAAGGCCTTTTTTTGTTTTTTAATTAACGCGTTCCGCTAGTTGAGACCGTCGTCATTCGCAAACGAACGACTTAATTTGAGCTTTCGGTTCGGATTTTGAGCGATTAAGAGCGTTCGCTTAATTATGCTGAACGCGCTCGTGCGAATTAATCTCGCGATAATGTTGTGTACATAAATAAATTAATGTTTATTGAGTTGATGATGTTTTCGACGACGTGTCGCTCATTCTCGTTAATTCGCAAAGCTTCCGCGTACTTCATTAAAAAACAGATTCATTTAAATAAAATTATACGAGGTGCGAACAATCAATATTGCTACTACGAATTCGCTTCGCACTAAATCGCTGTTTACCTTAAATTAGAAAATTATTTTAATTCTTGACATGTCGCCGAACGACACGTTAGTTACAAATAGTAATTACGTAGTTCCAAATAGTTGACAGTTCTTTGTTCGCCGGTGACGTTCGCGTAATCACGGTCGGAAAACAAAAGACGATAGATGTTTCTTCGAATTGTTTCGGTTTCGTTTTTACAAGTAACTCCATCTTCGGTACCTTTTTTTTTTATTGAAAGTGAAAACCGAACGAAAACATCTTCTTAACGGAAAAACAAAAAACAAAGGAATACACGACGCCGATTTGTTAAAATTAAAATTCAAAAGCAAAAAGAAAACTGAATGCGAAAAACAAAAGGCAATCAATAGGTCATCGAGAAAAAGCAAAACAGAAGACGATTGAAAAACAAAAGGACAATTTTCAATGTTCGTCGCGCAATTGTTTAGAACGTAGAACGCATACGATCGATAAGTCGTCGAGAGAAGCAAAGAAGAAAAAAGAAAGAAAAAACAATTGGCAAATCGTCAAAAAAAACAAAGGAATACGCAACGCCGATTTGTTGAAATTAAAACTCAAAAGCGAAACAAAACATTTAATGCGAGAAACAAAAAACAATCGATATGTTGTCGAGAGAAAAGAAAAGGCAAGTTGACAGGTGATTCGAAAAACAAATGAATCCGAAACGCCTGAGTGTTCCAATTAACATTCAAAAGCAAAAAAAAAATCAATAGGTCGTCGAAAAAAAAACAAAACAAAAGACGATTGACAAACTGTTGAAAAACAAAAGGACAATTTTCAACGTTCGTCACGTAATTGATTAGAACGTAGAATGCGAAAAACAAAAGACAACCGATAGGTCGTCGAGAGAAAAGAAAAAGAAAAGATAAGTTGACAAGTGATTCGAAAAACAAAAGAATGCCAAACGCCTGCCTGTTCAAATTGACATTCAAAAGCAAAAAAAAAGAGCTGAATGCGAAGAACAAAAGGCAATCAATAGCGGGAAAAAACGAAACAAAAGACGATTGACAGTGTTGAAAAACGTAAGGACTGAAAATTGTCCTTACGTTTCTCAATGTTCGTCGTGCAATTGTTTAGAACTTAGAATGCAAAAAACAAAACACAATCGATAAGTCGTCGTGAAGAAGCAGAGAAAAAAAGAAAAGAAAAAACAACTGACAATCGGTAGGTCGTCGAGAGAAAAGAAAAAGAAAAGACAAGTTGACAAGTGATTCAAAAAACAAAAGAATGCGAAACGCCTATTTGTTCTCTTCAGCAAACATTCAAAAAACAAACTGACTGCGAAAAACAAAAGGCAAATAGCTCGTCGGGAAAACAAAACAAAAGACGATTGACAAAATGTTGTAAAGCAAAAAAATTTTTCAATGTGCGGCGCGCAATTGTTTAGAACGTAGAATGCGAAAAAAAACACAATCGATAAATCGTCGAGAAGAAGCAGAGCAGAGAAAAGAAAGAAAAAACAATTGACATATTGTCCAAAAAAACAACGCAACGCCGATTTGTTAAAATTAAAATTCAAAAGCAAAACAAAACATGTAAAGCGAAAAACAAAAGACAATCGATAGGTCGTCGAGAGGAAAGAAAAAAAGAAAAGATAAGTTGACAAGCGATTCAAAAAACAAAAGAATCCGAAACGCCTGTCTGTGCAAATTAACATTAAAAAAAAAAACTGATTGACAAACTGTTGAAAAAGAAAAAGAGGAGCAAAGAAAAAAAGGAAAGAAAAAACAATTGCAAATAGTCAAAAAAAAAACGAAGGAATTCAAAATGCCGATTTGTTGAAATTAAAATTCAAAAGCAAAGTAAAAAAAAAAATGCGAAAAACAAAAGACAATGAATAGGTCGACGAGAAAAAACAAAACAAAAGACGATTGACAAACTGTCGAAAAACAAACTTTTTTTAACAAACATTCAAACAGAAAAAAAAAAAACTGAATGCGAAGAAAAATATCGACGATTTCCAACGAGAAGCTTTTGGATATCAAGTTTTCATTTGTTTCTTTGTATTTCTTTTTTTTAAACTTGTGAGTAAAAAGAAAGCTGAGAACAAAACAAAGTCGACGATTTTTGGAGCGAAGCTTTTGAAAATCGAACTTTCATTTGTTTCTTTGCGTAAACAAAGAAGTCGACGATTTCCAATGAGAAGCCTTTGATAAATCAAATTTTCGTTTGTTTCGTCGTATTTCTTTCATTTTTCTACTTGTGAGTAAAAAAAGCTGAGAACAAAACAAAAATCGACGATCTCCGGTGCGAAGCTTTTGAAAATTGATGATTTCCGGAGCGAAGCTTTTGAAAATCGAATTTTCATTTCTTTTCTTTTGTATTTCATTGTTTTCTGTTGCTTTTTGTAAGCAAGAAACTCGCCGATCTTTTTGCTCAAAAAATGAAAGTCAAAAAACAAGTTACAATTATAACAGATCGGAAAACAAACAAAAGGCGATCGACATTTGAATAATTGAATCCTACTTTTCTCAAATTCTTTTGTTTTTATCGGTAACTCAATCTTCTATCTCTTTTTTTTTTGCTTTGTTTTTTTTTCCACTTCTTAGCGGAAGGAAAACAAGACAATCGGTGTTTTATCATTACAAACTTAAAAATGTTTAAATTTACGTTAGTAATAGTAAAACAAGAAGATGTTTTTCTTGTTGTTTCCAGCAGTTTATCAAGAAATTAAAAATGATCAACAAAAACGTCCTTGGCGCAGTGCAAACGAAAAAGTCGGCCTAAAAATAGAGGGCCTCAAATTCCCTCTCCGAAAATGACACACAATAAAAGTCTCAAGATTAAAAATCTTTGTTCTTTCAACTGCTTGCTCACTCACATAAACAAAGAAAATATTAATAGCAACGACGAAATACAAACGATGCATGTTTGCAGGTAAAACCCTTCATTTTTGAGAGGCGCACGATTGTAAATCAAAAGATTCTCAGGAACCAAAAAAGAAATCAAAAACAAATGAAAGTTCGCGGAGAACTCCGACGCGGAACTTTTGGAAATCAAATCAAGCTTTCATTTCTTTGCGTTTCGTTGTTTTTTTTTATTTTTTAACACACTAATTTAAAAATTAATTCAAAGACGACATGTCAAGAAGAAACAATAGACAACGAAACAAAAAACAACGAAACGTAAAATTATACAAAAACAAGTGACGACCACCCATTCTTATTTATAAATGAATAATTGACGATTTTGGGCACGAAGCTTTTGAAAATTGAATTCGACGATCGTCGTTTCTTATTTGGCCAGGGGCGGCTGAAAATCAAAAGGCAAAAACAAACGAACGAAAACAAAAGAGAAAGCGACGATTTTCGATTTAGAAATCGAATCAAGTTTTCGTTTGTTTCTTTAAATTTCATTGTTTTCTTTTTGTGAGTAAGAAGAAAACTGAGAACAAAACAAAAATCGGCGGTTTCCGGAGCCAAACTTTTGAAAATCGAACTTTCGTTTGTTTCTATTTCTTATTGCAAGCGAAAAAGTCGACGATTTCCAACGAGAAGTTTTTGGAAATCAAGTTTTCATTTGTTTCTTTGTATTTCCTTTTTGTTTTTCTACTTGTGAGTAAAAAAAAGCTGAGAACAAAACAAAAATCGACGATTTCCGAAGCAAGCTTTTGAAATTTGAATTTTCATTTGTTTCATTGTATTTCATTGTTTTCTGTTTCTTTCTGTAAGCAAGAAAAATCGACGATTTCCAACGAGAAGCTTTTGGAAATCTAGTTTTCATTTGTTTTTTTTTTCTACTTGTGAGTGAAAAAAATGAAAACAAAACAAAAATGGACGATTTCCGGAGCGGAGCTTTCGAAAATCAAACTTTCATTTGTTTCTTTGTATATCATTGTTTTTTTTTTCTTTTTCAAATAAGTCAAGCTTTCATTTGTTTGTATTTTGTTTTTGTTTTCTTTTTCTGAGCAAAAAAGGAAGCCGAGAACAAATGAAAAATCATCGACTTCCGACGCGGAACTGTCAAAAATCAAACTTTCTTTTGTTTCTCTGCATTTCATTATTGTCTCTTTGTTTCTTTTTCAAATAAGTCAAGCTTTCATTTGTTTGTTTGTATTTTGTTTTGCTTTCTTTCAAGAGAGAGAAGAAATGAAGACCAACGATTTCCGACGCGGAACTTTCGGAAAACAAACTTTCATTTGTTTCTTTGCATTTCGTTGTTTTTTTGTTTGCTTTTGTCCTTCGATGATTTTCGTTGGAAAGCCTTCGAGAGTCAAATAAATTAAGTTTTCATTTGTTTCTCGGTGTTTTGTTTTTGTTTTTTTTTTCTTCGAAAGAAGCAGAGAAAAAATAAAAACCAACGATTTCCGACGCGGAGCTTTCGAAAATCAAACGTTCATTTGTTTGTTTGCATTTATTTAATTTTTTGGCGATTTTCGTCTTAGAGAGATAGTCGAATAAATCAAGCTTTCATTTGTTTGTTTGTATTTTGTTTTGTTTTTCTTTGAAAACTATGATTTTCGTCGGAAAGTCGTCGAGAGTCAAATAAATCAAGCTTTCATTTGTTTCTTTGCATTTTGTTTTGTTTTTTCTTTCTTTTTCTGAGCAATTAAAGAAGCTGAAAACAAAAGAAAAATCAACGCGGAGCTTTCAAAAAATCAAACCTTCATTTGTTTCTTTGCATTTCGTTGTTTCTTTCTTGTTTCTTTTTGTTCTTCGATCATTTTTGTCGGAAAGACTTAGAGACTGTCAAGTAAATCCGAGCTTTCATTTGTTCTTTTCTATTTTGTTTTTTTTTTCTTCGAAAGAGGAAGAGAACAAATGAAAAATCGACAACTTCCGACGCGGAGCTTTCCAAAATAAAACTTTCATATGTTCCTTTGCGTTTATTTAATTTTTTTTTTTGCGATTTTTATCGATTTTCGTTGGAAAGTCTTCGAGACTCGAATAAATCAAACTTTTTTTGGCGATTTTCGTTGAAAAGTCTCAAATAAATCAAGCTTTCATTTGTTTCTTTGTGTTTTGTTTTTTTTTTCTTTTTGTGAGCAAAAAAAGGAAAATGAAAACAAATGAAAAATCAACGACTAACGCGACGCGGAGCTTTTACAATCACTTTCACTTGTTTTTTTTTGTAAACAAAAGAAATCTCCGCTTAGCGACGGAAGGAAGTCCTTGAAAAAATCAAATAAATTGAGCTTTCATTTGTTCTTTCTGGCTTTTCGTTATTTTTTGTTTTCGTAAGCAAAAGGTAACAAATGCTTTTGAAAAGCAGATGCAGCCTTCCTTTGTTTCTATTAATTTTTTTTTCGTTCCTTTTGTCGGATCAATTTTTCGCGTTGCTTCGTGCAGTTTGTTTCTTTGTTTTGTTTTCGCGATTTGATTGGTCCAGAGACGTCGACCTCCTTGTTTTTTTTTTCAACGAATTCTTATTTCCACCGGCCACTTGGTTTTTTTTGTCGAACTATCAAGTCTTCTTTTTTGCTCTTGATTTTCGAGCAAGCTTGCTTTTGTTTCTTTTTCTTCGTACTCGTCTTTTATTATGGCTTCACTTTATCTAATCCAATTAATTTTTTATATTATATTCGAGATTCGACATTCGACATTCGACACTCGACACTTGACACTCCATACTAATTATGTTGCTTTTGTTTTCTCTCTCTCTCTCTCTCTGTTGGTGATTTCGTTAAGTATCTCACACGCTCTACCAGAGAGCGGTCGATCTTCTTTTGTTTTCGAAACTGAAATAACCGCTACGCAAAAACTGGCGCGCAATTCGAATCAGTGATAATTCCGAAAGCGACAAGTGTGAATATGTCGAAATCGTTGTTGTTTGTTAGACAAGTGTTTGTGTAGTTTGTTGTTCGTTTTGTTTTTATTGAGTGAAGCGGATATTAAACTTTTGTTTTTAATGAAACGAGGATTATTTCTGGGAATCTCGAATTCGTAACAATATTCTTTTGGCTTTTTAAAGTTCCACGGAGAAAAAAAAGTTTGAAATCAACTATTCGGCGTTATCATCGACCATTTGCGATAACGATGGATTTGTATCGACGATCCACGTTCACCTTAGCTTGCGAATTTAACGCCGAAAGTTTCCGTCGTAAATCGACGAAATTTTCCGTTCGGCGCCTTGAAAAACAAAAATTCGTTAACGAAATATGTGTCAGTCAAACGCACCGATAACCGTCCAATCACGGTGGCGAAATGATTCGTTCTGTTATCATATCACAAGCACGTAACCGTTATCGGGATGTTTATAGACTGACTAGCCGCGTCCATGTTTATGCAAAAAAATAAATAAATAATAAAATTATCTTCTAGAGGAATCACATGCTTTCCAAAGAACTCGTGACTTTGTTTTTCTCGCTCTTCTTCTTCTTCTGGTTCTTGATTGTGGGGACTTGCTTGTTTTTCGTCTGCGTTCGCGCAAGAAGGAAGTGTTTGTTTAAAGGCCACGAGTGTTTCGAGTGTTTCAATGAACGGTGAAAAAGTGAATCGTGTTTGCTTCCGGAAAAACGCACGATGAATTCCAGTGACGAAACGCGGCCGCTCTTGTTCAAGAAGACCTTTTGTTACGGAAGGTAGTACATACTCACTCCTCATCTCGACGACGACGACAACATTCTCTTATGTTTTTAAACTCTTTTGTTTATTATTGTTTTGTTTGTTTCAGTTTTCAAAATGGCAGACTTCATTCAGATTTGCAAGTGGAAAGACCCGTGTACAAACAGGAACAGCTCAACCAGGCATCCTACTACGAAAAACCAACGACGAGTTGTAAGTATACATACCGATTGTTTCGTTAAACCTTAAAAAAGGTCGCAATAGAATCGCTAAAACAAGCCTGCGTGCGTTTTAAATCAAAAACGAAACGTGCGGCACATACCGATTGTTTCATTAAAACTTGAAAACAATCGGACGCACGTCACAATACAATCGCAAGCAATTAGAGGTATACTTAAGACAAGCGCGCGGCGAAGACATGCACGTGCGTTGTAAATAAAAAAACGAGACGTGCGGTGTATACCGAACGTTTCATTAAAACTTGAAAAAAAAATTGGACACGCGTCATAATACAATCGCAAGCAAATAGGGGTTTACTTAAGACAAGCGTGCGCGTTTTAAATTAAAAACGAAACGCATGGTATGTAGCGATTGTTTCATCAAAACTTGAAAATAGTCGGAGACATGTCACAGTAAAGTCGTTAGCAATTAGGCGTTCACTTAAAACAAGCGCGCGTCCAAGACATGCGCTTACGTTTTCAATTCAAAACGGAACACACGGTACATACTGATTGTTTCATTAAAACTTGCAAACAATCGGATGCACGTCACAATACAATCGCAAGCAAATAGGGGTTTATTTACTTAAGACAAGCGCGCGCGCATTTTAAATTAAAAACGAAACGTATGATACATACCGATTGTTTCATTGAATCTTGTAAAAACGTGACGTCAGGTCAGAAATTTTTGTGTCGTAAAACGCCCCCTACTCCTGCACATTTTAATAAATAGAATCATAAATCATAAGCAACCGAACGAAGGACAAGATTCGGTCAAAACAAGTGAGCGTCCTTAACTTTACGATAAAGACGTTCTGTCCTGTCTTTTTTTTTTTTCAAGTTTTAATGACACCGTCAGTATACTACTATACCATATGTTTCGTTTTCAGTTGGAAACGCACGCAGATATCTTGCACGCCTATTTCCAACTCAAAATGTCCATTTTAAATCGCGGCGCCTTAAAATTAGAAAACGTAGGCAACCCATTCTGCTTCCGCGTATTCAATACATATCTGTAACTATGATAACGCGGAAGTTTTTTTTTCTGCTTTGATTGACGGGTTGCCTATTCCGAAATCTTCAGGCGACACGGTTTAAAATGAGCACCCTGTATAAGATGAATTTGAACGTCTGTGTAGATCCAACCGGGAACTGAACGTTTGATTTCTTGTTGACAGACAGAGACGTCATCGGCCACAAATTGGAAAGCTTCAGTGCCCTTTCCTGCTGCACCAGTGCCATTCCGGTCCTGACATGGATACGTCACTACCGCTGGAATAAGGATTTGTTTTGTGATATTGTCAGTGGGATTACGGTGGCGATAATGCACATACCACAGGTAAGGAACGTCGTTAAAAACTAACTCGCTCTCTCGCTCTTTCTCCTGAAGATCGAAAACAATTGCCGCTCAAACGGTTTTTGTAATGACAACTATGAACGTAGCCAAAATTCATAGGCTTTTTATACAATCATTATACGAATTAATAATAAAACAATGTAAAAACAACGTGGTTTCGAAATTCTCTCGATAGATGGCGCTGAGTGCAAAATCAAAACGTCAATCAATCGTCTTTGTAAGAAAAAAAGAACAATTGTACATCGCCGAATGTTATCGAATGCGTTCAATTTAAAATCAGCCTGTATAACAAATTTTCAAGTTTTCTCCATAGATGGCGCTGATTTTAAAAGTCGTACTGATTCTCGGCGTTTCCGGTTCGTAACAAGTGGCGTAATTTTTTGCAAGGAAAAGAAATTGTTTTGTGTTGTTGTTGGATACAGTCCAAGGATAACTTGATTTAAAATCAGCCTGTATAATAAAATCTCGATATTTTATCCACAGATGGCGCTGATTGTAAAAATCAAAGATTCTCGGCGTTTCCCCGGGTTGCAAGGAAGAAATTGTTTAATGTTGTCCGGACACTGTCTAGGATAACTTGATTTAAAATCAGCCTGTATAATAAAATTTCGAAATTTCGTCCACAGATGGCGCTGACTGTAAAACCACAGGTTGTTAGAGTCACGTCCTTTTTCAAAAAGAAAAAGAAAAAACGTTGCCAAAAGCAATTCCATTTAAAATCAGCTTTAAAACAAAACTTCAAGAGTTTGTTCATAGATGGCGCTGATTGCAAAAATCACTCTGATTGTCGGCGTTTCCGGGTCGTAACAGTTTTTGCAACGAAAAGAAATTATTTTGTGTTGTTGCTGGATACAGTCCAAGGATAACTGAATTAAAAATCAGCCTGTAGAATAAAATTTCGAAGTTTCCTCCATAGATGGCGGTGATTGTAAAATCAGAAATTTCTAGTGTTTTACAAGTGACAATCTTCTTTAAAGGAAAGGAACGCTGCCAGAAGCAATTCATTTTAGAATCCGCTTTAAATCAAAATTTCGAAACTTCCTACATAGATGGCGCTGATTGTAGAATTAAAAATTCCCGGCGTTTTCGGGTCCTAACAGTTGGCAATTGCTTTATGTTAATGGATACTGTCTTTGGATAACTTAATTTAAAATCACCCTGTATAATAGAATTTCGAACTTTCTCCATAGATGGCGCTGAAAGTACATCCAGAAATTTTTTAAAGTTCAAATGTTGCAAAAAGCAATTGAATTTAAAATCAACTTAAAAAAAATTGATATTTTCTCCATAGATGTCGCTGTTGGTAAGACCAGACTGTTTGGTTTAGAGTTTACAAGTCACTATCTTAAAAAAAAAAGAAATGTTGCAAAAAACAATTCAATTTAAAACGATCTTTAAAACAAAATTTCGAAAGTTTCTCCATAGATGGCGCTGATTGTAAATATTAGAAATTCTCGGCGTTTCCGGGTCGCAACAGTTGGCAATTGTTTTATGTTTTTGGACACTGTCCAAGGATAACTTAATTTCAAATCATCCTGTATAATAAAATTCCGAACTTTCTCCGTAGATGGCGCTGATTGATTGTAAATCCAGAAATTTTTTAGAGTTTACAAGTCTCAATCCTTTTTCAAAAAAAAAAAAAAACGTTGCCAAAAGCAACTCAATTTAAGGTCAGGTTTAAAAAAGTTCGACATTTTCTCCATAGATGGCGCTAAAAGCAAAACCAGACTGTTTGGTTTAGAGTTTACAAGTCACAATCTAAAAAAAAAAAGAAATGTTGCAAAAAACAATTCAACTTAAAACGATCTTTAAAACAAAATTTCGAAAGTTTTTCCATAGATGGCGCTGGTAACAAAATTAAAAATTCTCAGCGTTTCCGGGCCGCGATTGCCAAAAAAAAATGTTTTATGTACTGTCAATTTAATTAAAACCAGCTTGCGTAATAAATAAATAAATTTCGAAATTTTCCTCGTAGATGGCGCCGATCGGTAAATTAAAAAATTCTCGAGTTTTCAAGCCGCGACAGAAAGTACATTCGCGATCGTTTCAAAAAAAAAAAAGGAAAACAATTGCATATCGTTGAAAGTTGTAAAAGGTAACACGATTTAAAATCAGCTTGCAAAACAAAGTTTCGACATTCTCCTCATAAATGGCGCTGATATTTATCGTGAAAATGTAAGTTGACGTCAATTACAGTGACTTTGTTAAGTAATAAGTAATTGCAATCGCCTGCAAGGTCAGAAATGACCTTCCTCAACATATCCGGATGTATTAGGAATTTGTGGGCGACGTGTAAAGTTGACCTAATCGAGGAGGTGCCGCTCAAACGGTTTTTGTAGCGACAACTGTGAATGTAGCCGATTTGTTTTTTTCAC
This sequence comes from Serrognathus titanus, assembly GCA_039766575.1. Taxonomy (NCBI): domain Eukaryota; kingdom Metazoa; phylum Arthropoda; class Insecta; order Coleoptera; family Lucanidae; genus Serrognathus; species Serrognathus titanus. The sequence goes on from CM077911.1 coordinate 9,358,228, forward strand.
ATTAGACTGAAAAGTTTTAATCACTTTGTAGTAGCAACCTTCCAGCACTTTCTAACCTCACTTTTTATAAAAGCGGTGAAACAAATGCAAAACAGATTTGTGTCAGTTCATTTGACAGCTGTCAAAACTGACAGTTCAGTTTTTATTTATTTATTTTTATTTTTCTTGAAGGGTATGGCTTATGGTTTACTGGGCAACGTCCCACCCGTGGTCGGCATCTACATGGCGTTTTTCCCGGTTCTGATCTACTTCTTCCTTGGTACTTCGAGACACGTCTCGATGGGTCGGTCTTCGCAGCAAGCAAACTTGCAAAGGTTAAAAAAAAACTGAACGTATGTTTTAGGCACTTTTGCCATAGTTTGCCTGATGACGGGCAAGGTCGTGTCGACGTACGCGAGCGACGAGCACGCCCTCAACGGGAACGGCACGACCGTCCTCGACGGGCCGAGCTACACGCCCATGCAGGTCGCCACGAGCGTCACCTTCACGGTGGCAATCATACAAGTAGGTACCGTAACTTTGAGGGTTTTAGACTCTTACAGGGACGGACTGGCTTTAGAAATCGCCCGAAATGTTCTGTTTCGGTCGCAGGGAAAGTCCCTGTCTCCCTAGGTAAACCTCCATTTTGGATCCATATGCCGTATGCACCAAACACTTAAGCTTGAGTTTAATTTGAGTGACGTTTATAATGTCATATTTATGCATTTGACAGTTTCTGTTTCAAAAATTAAAAAAAAATGCAGGATAGATTGTGACTGTCACTTTTCGAAATTGCAAGTTTTGATTTGATTAGAAAAAATGAAACTAAAGCCACTCCTCCTGAACCTCCTCCCTCCCTCCCCCTCATTTAGGATCCGGCCGCTCAAAATGAGTTGTCTTTTTTTTCTTCACGTCTAGATGGTAATGTACGTACTTAGATTAGGTGTAATAACGACGCTGCTCTCAGAAACGCTGGTGAGCGGTTTTACGTGCGCTTGCGCGTTTCACGTCGTCACCTCCCAACTGAAGGATCTCCTCGGCCTGCCAATCGTTAAGCGAAGGGGCGTGTTCAGCTTCATATACGTAAGAATGCCACGCCCTCTCTCCCCAATAGGGACGCGACGCTTAATTTGATTCGATTTCAGACCGTCCACGACTCGATTCTAGCAATTCCGAACGCCAATCGCGCTTCGGTTTCGATCTCATTGGTCGGAATTGTGGTGATGACCTTGAACAACGAGATATTCAAGGTAAACAAGAGGGATTTTCTCTTTCTTGATTCGTGACGAGTGTTTGTTGTTGTTGTTGTTTAGCCTTGGCTGTCGAAGAAGACCAAAATTCCGTTCCCCATAGAATTAGTTGCAGTATTAACCGGAACGATTACGTCATATTGCTTCGACTTTAGCGGTAATTACAACGTCACCAACGTCGGGGATATACCATTGGGGTGAGTTTCGTCAATTTCCTTTTTCTTTTTAAGTTGAGTTTTTTTGAAAACCACAGGTTGCCAGAGCCGGCTCCCCCTGCCTTCGAATTAATACCTCACATACTCCTGGACTGCGTCGTCATCACCCTGGTCTCGTACACCATCACGATGTCGATGGCGTTCATTTTCGCCCACAAGGACCACTACGAAATCGACGCCAACCAAGAGCTCCTGGCACTGGTGAGATCGATGGGGGGGAAGAAATTGGGGCCTTTTTTTAAAAAAAAATGTATGCGTTGCAGAGCGTTAGCAATTTCCTGGGCTCGTTCTTCTCTTGCATCGCCATCACCGCCTCCCTCTCGAGATCCATGATACAGCACGCCGTCGGGGGGGTCACTCAAATCGCATCGATCGTGTCCTGCGCCATTTTGTTGGTGGTCCTGCTGTGGTTCGGACCGTTCTTTGAAACCTTACCGAGGGTAAGTGACACAACAAATTAAAAAAATTTGGAGAGGCGGGGGGCGTTCTTCGCCAAAAAGAAAATTATTAAATCGTCATTATCTTTTTTGTCAGTGCGTCTTGGCGAGTATAATTTTGGTCGCCTTGAAGAGCATGCTCCTCCAATGCACCATGGTCCCGAAATACTGGCGACTCAGTCGATGGGACGCCCTCGTGTGGATGGCGACTTTCCTAACCACCGTCTTGGTGTCGATCGACATCGGCCTGGGGGTGGGCTTCTGCATCGCGCTATTGAGCCTCTTCATCCGCGGACAGGTGCCTTACACGTGCCTCCTGGGCGTCGTGCCTAACACGGACCTGTACTTAGACTGCAAGCGCTACAAGGGGGTGAGTAAAACAACAAGAGACGAACGACTTCACTAAATTACAACATTTTCCTTCGTTTATTATTTTTTTTTAAGAAAATGAACGGATGTTCCTACGCGTCCCCCCCCCTCCCCCCATCAAAAGCGAAATAAAAACAAAAGACGAATGTATTCCTCCGCTTGAAGGGGAGAAACGGGAAAACATGAAACGAAAGTCGATCGTCTTTTGCATCTATTCTCTTTGGTCAACGAGTGAAAACAAATTAAAAACAAAACAACAACGTGGAAACAAAAATAAAACGCGGTTTGTAAGGGGGAAGTTTCGATTTTGTTCGTTCGCGCTTTCATTCTGACGAAAAACTGTAAAAACAAAAAACTATCGCAATCGAGGCTAAAACGTGAAAGCGAAAAAAAAAAAAAACAAAAGACTATCGCAGTTAAGGCTAAATGTGAATCAAAAAACAAATGACTGCCGCAATTAAGGCTAATCTCGTCCGAACTATTTTTTATTTTAACAAAAGTCGATCGTCTTTTACTTTCACTTTACTTTCGTTTAGCCATCGAGAACAAAAGACGATCGACTGTTTTATAAAAACAAAAACAAATGGCATCGATATTAGAACAAATTTTATTTGCATTACTTTAGGTGGATCGTGATTTGCGTTTTTCTTTTGGTCATCAAAAGCCCAAACAAAAAAGACGATCGTTTGATAGAAAGCAAAACAAAACAAAAGATGATGAGACTTTGCAAAAAAAAAAAGAAAATCGATTCTTTCGTTTACCGAAGTCGGAAAAAAAATCGAAAAATCATCGACCTTCGTATTACCGTTAAATAAAAAACAAAGAAAAATCGATAGTTTAAAACAAAATAACAAAAGACGATCGACCAACCGTCTACAGAATAGAACTTTCGATTTTATTTTGTTTGTCAAACAACAAACAAACAAAAGTCAATTGTCTGCACGATTTTAAAGAAAAACAAAAATCGATCGCGTGAACGATTACAAAAAAAAAAAAAAAAAAGTCGATCGTTTATATTTTTTTTGTCTTTTGTCTTGAAAAACAAAAAACGATCAACCGTCTACAAGTATAGAACTTTCAAATTGCGTTTGTTCATCAAACAACAAACAAACAAGTCGACGATTAAAGGAAAACAAAAGTCGATCGTTTGTATTTTTTTGCTTTTTTGAAAAACAAAAAACAATCAAACGTCCACAACTGCAAACAAACAAAAATCAATTGCCTGAACGCTTTTTAAAGAAGAATAAAAATCGATCATCTGTATTTGTTTTTGTTTTTGTCGTGAAAAACAAAAGACGATCAACCGTCTACAAGAATAGAACTTTCGAATAGCGTTTATTTGTCAAAAAAGTTGATCGCGTAAATAATTGTAAAAAAAAGCCGATCGTGTAAACGATTTTAAAGAGCAACAAAAGTCGATCGTTTGTATTTTTTTGTTTTTGTCATGAAAAACAAAAGACGATCAACCGTCTACAAGATTAGAACTTTCGGATCGCATTTATTCATCAAACAACAAACAAGTCGATCGCTTAAACAATTGCAAGCAAAACGAAAAACAAAAGTCGATCGTGTAAACGATCTTAAAGAAAAACAAAAGACAATCAACCGTCTACAACTACAAACAAACAGAAATCAGTTGTCCGGACGACTTTAAAGAAGAATAAAAATCGATCATCTGTATTTTTCTTTTGTTTTTGTCGTGAAAAACAAAACACGATCAACTGCCTATGGAATAGAGCTTTCGAAATGCATTTATTCGTTAAACAATAAACAAACAAATCGATCGTGTAAACGATTGTAAAAAAAACAAAACAAAAGTCGATCGTGTAAACAACAAAAACAAAAGGCAATCGTTTGTATTTTTTCGCTTTTGTCGTCAAAAACAAAAGATGATCAAGCGTCTACAAGATTAGAACTTTCGGATCGCATTTATTCATCAAACAACAAACAAACAAGTCGATCGCTTAAACAATTGCAAACAAAACGAAAAACAAAAATCGAGCGTGCCTGTACTTTTTTTGTTTTCGTCGTGAAAAATAAAAGACCACCAACCGCCTATAGAATCGAACTTTCGAATTGAATTTATTCGTCGAACAACAAACAAACAAGTCGATCGCGTAAATGATTGTAAAAACAAAAAACGAAAGTAGATCGTGTAAACGATCTTAAAAAAAAAAACAAAAGTCGATCGTTTGTATTTCTCTGCTTATGTCATGAGAAACAAAAGGCAGAATAGAAATTTTGAATTGCTTTTATTCGCCAAACAACAAACAAACGAGTCGATCGTGTAAACGATTGTAAAAAAAAACAAAAGACGATCAACTTTTCTTTTATTCGTTAAACAACAAAGTCGATCGTCTGAACCAGAACAATTAAAGTCGCTCGTCTGTTGTTGATCATCGACGTCGACTAGAGCTTTCGATTTTCATTTATTCGTCGAGCAATCGAACAAATTCGATCGTCTGAACGAAGCTTCGATTTTTTTTTAGGTACAAGAAATCGACGGAATCAAGATATTCCATTACGCGGGGGCCTTAAATTTCGCGTCCGTTTCAACGTTCAAGTCGCAGCTGTTCAAGAAGATCGGCTTCGATCCGAGCCAGGTCCTCATGAAACGGAAGCGCATGGAGGAAACCGGGGCAGTCCCCGAGGAAGAGGAGTTTATTCTACCCAAGTGCATCATCGTCGACTTTTCGGCGATTACTTACATCGACCCTGCCGGATCGGAGGTACTCAAGTACCTCGCCAAAGATTTCGTGAAGGTCGACGTGGGTTTCTACATCGCGAGCTGTTCAGGTGCGTCAGTCACCCCCTCCCCCGCTCATACCCCCAAAAAAAACAAACTAACGTGTTTTAGGCCCGGTTTATGAAACCCTGAAAAAATGTGATAAATACAGGAAGGAGGACAGCAAGCTGAGCGTGTTCCCGACGATTCACGACGGCGTCCTATACGCGAGGGTCGAAATCCGAGAAAGGAAGATTGGTTGGTTGGTTTCTTAATTGGAATTCAGCAATAATTTAAAGATTTAGTGATTTTTGAAGAGTATTTATATATTTTTTTGAATTTATTTCTATGATTAGGAAAGTCGGATATTTTAAATACATATTTTTAAGTAAGCGGCGAGTTTTATTCGAAACTTTGGAAAAAAAAGTCCTATTCGATTACAAACTGAAGGCGGAGAAAGAATTATGGGCCACGTAGGTATTTACACGCGAAACTCCACAGCGCCACCGCAAAAAAGAAACACAAAAAATATATTTTAATATACAGGGTGATCCGAAAACGTCTTCCCATATTTTCGAGATGAATAGGAAATTGAAAATAAGCTTGAGGACAATTAAGGACGCACTGTCACTTGTGTATTGAGAGAAAAACAAACCGCCAAGAGTCCAAAGAAAAATTCGAAATGTATTTTAACATACAGGTTGATCCGAAACAGTCTCCCGACACCTTCAAGTTTAATAGTAAATCGAAAATAAAACCATTTTGTCTAGTTTTCGTTTGAAATATGCAAATGAATAGATGAAAATCATTAAAAAAAATTAAAGATGACGTCACAACGGAAAAACAAATGCCGATCGAGAAAAGATTTTTGCACTAAATGCCTCTTTTTAAAATAAAAATTCACCTGTTTCAGTGTTTTGTGAAAAAAAAAATTGCTGCAGTTAGAACAAAAGGTGATAGGTGGCGCCACTCGTAGATTTCGTTCGAAATACGCTCAAACTAGACCAAAAAGTTGACGCGAAGAGACATCTTTTTATGAACCGATAGGTGGCGTCACTCGTCGCTTTTTTTTTAGAGTCCCTGTAACTAGAACGAAAAGTTGACGTAAAAAGATATTCTTATGCAGTCACAGATGGCGCCACTCGACTTTCTTTTTTAAAATTTGCTCTAATCGGAATAAAAAGTGATAATTTTCATTTTTTTTTAAATTGACATGAAAAGACATATTCTTATGAACCACTCGTCGCTTTTTTTTTTTCCACTGTAACTACAACGAAAAGTTGACGTAAAAAGATATTCTTATAAAGTCACAGAGGGCGCCACTTGTCTTTCTTTTTTAAAATTTGCTCTAATCGGAACAGAAAGTGATAATTTTCATTTTTTTTAATTGACATGAAACGACAATATTCTTATGAACCGATAGATGGCGCCACTCGTCGTTTTTGTTTCAGTTTCGCTGTAACTAGAACGAAAAGTTGACGTAAAAAGATATGCAATCACAGATGGCGCCACTCGTCTTTCTTTTTTTAAATTTGCTCTAATCGGAGCAAAAAGTGATAATTTTCATTTTTTTAAAATTGACATATTGAACCGATAGATGGCGCCACTCGTCGCTTTTATTTACTTTCGCTGTAACTAGAACGAAAAGTTGACGTAAAAAGCTATTCTTATGCAGTCACAGATGGCGCAACTCGTCTTTCTTTCTTAAATTTTGCTCTACTTGGAACGAAAAGTGATAATTTCTTATGAACCGATAGATGGCGCCACTCGATTTTGTTTCAGTTTCGCTATAAGTAGATCAAAAAGTTGACTATTAACCAATAGGTGGCGCCATTCGTCGCTTTCTTTACATTTTGCTGCAAGTAGAACGAAAAGTTGACGAGGACTCTTAAAAAGTGACAGATGGTGCCACTTGCTGTTCTTTTTTTTTTAGAATTTTGCTACGACCAGAACAAAAAGTGAGAATTTTTTCAAGTTGACATGAAAAGAGATTCTTATGAACCGATAGATGGCGCCACTAGCAGATTCTTTTTCGCTGCAACTAGACAATAAGTTGATTTATTAAGTGATAGATGGCGCCACTCGCTATTATTTTTTTGTTTAGATTTTCTGTAACCAGAAGAAAAAGTGATAATTTTCATTTTTTTACATTGACATGGATAGACATGTTCTTATGAACCGATAGATGGTGCCACTCGACTTTGTTTCAATTTCGCTATAAGTAGATGAAAAAGTTGACGTGAAGAGACATTCTTATTGACCAATAGATGGCGCCACTCGTCGCTTTCTTTACATTTAGCTGTAAGTAGAACGAAAACTTAACGAGGAAAGACACTCTTAAGAAGTGATAGATGGAGCCACTCGCTGTTCTTTTTTTTAGAATTTTGCTGTGACGAGAACAAAAAGTGAGAATTTTTTAAAGTTGACAAGGAAAGAGATTCTTATGAACCGATAGATGGCGCCACCAGCAGATTTTTTCACTGCAGCTAGACAATAAGTTGATTTATTAAGCGATAGATGGCGCCACTCACTATTATTTTTTTTACATTTGCCTTAACCAGACGAAAAAGTGATAATTTTCATTTTTTAAAGTTGTCAGGTAAAGACATTCTTATGAACCGATAGATGGCGCCATGTTCTAATTTCGCTGTAACTAGAACAAAAAGTTGACGTAAAAAGACACACTTATGAAGCGATAGGTGGCGTCACTCGCTATTCAATCTTTTTTTAGAATTTTGCTGTAACCAGAACAAAAAGTGAAAATTTCTTAAAGTTCTGGTGAGTCGATAGATGGCGCCACTCGCAGATTTGTTTTTTTTAAGTTTCGCTGCACCTAAAGCAATAAATTGACGAGAAAAGACATATTCTTATTAAGCGATAGATGGCGGCGCCACTCACTGTTCTTTCCTCAAATTTGCTGTAACCAGAACAAAAAGCGACAATTTTCATTTTTAAAGCTTGCAAGGAAAGACCGATAGATGGTGCCACTCGCAGATTTTTTTTTTAACTTTCGCTCTATTAGACAATAAGTTGATGAGGAAAGATGTTATTCTTGGCAACAATTAAATACTCTCCTGTATATAAATGTATTAAATGACGCAGACATTTTTGTTTCTGGAAGAAGTTCCCGCCCGCGCTCCATCTGAATGTTAAACAAGAGAAGAATGTCATCGTGATTGAACAAAATTGTGCAAAACATACATGTGGTTGCGTTCAGCCTAAAAATAAAATTAATATTACTTTTCGTCGCTAGATGGCGCCAGTTAAAAGCGAATCAAATTAAACGTAAATTTCTGTCGCAAAATCGAAGATTCGATTGAAATTTCCCATCACGGTAGAATGTTAGCATTTTGATTTTCCATTCGCCAGATGGCGATAAATCAACTTTTTAACTATAGATGGCGCTAAATCGCCCGTTTCTATATTTCACGTGCGCGAGCGAGCTGGCGAGGGAGGATAAATGAAACAGGGCGTCAGAAACTCAAAATAACATGGTTTATTTAAATACGATACAAAACAAATAAATATATCGAATGTATACTCATTAATATAAATATTAAAAAATAAACTTAAAAAACAACAACACTTAAAATTTAACAGGAGGGAAATTATTTCGCAAATTCCTAAATTATTATTTGGAGAGAAAAAAAAAGAACGCACCGGAAGACTTGAATTTGTAAGAAAAAGAAGAAACGTCTAAAATTATGTGACCTGGGGTCCAAGGAGGACGGTGCCGTAATAAACAGCGCCTTTCAAAAGAGGGGGCACACGATAAAAAAAAACTCAAAATTGAAGACCGCTGTTTAATAAATTATTCCTCGCACCGCCCCCCCCTCTTCAAGTTTTCGTTCTCACAATATTTTGTTTGATCTAAAAAATTACGTTAAATAACAATATAATAAAAACGACAGTCTTGTCTGGTGTAAAAAATCAGCGATAATCCAAAAAAAAAAAAAAAAATTGAAATGGAAACCTGCCCACAGAAATCCAATCGAAAAAATCCACGCTAACAGCAGCAGGGATAAAACGAAACAAAAATAAAAAAACTTGCAACAGAAAAGCACGTCTAAAACGAAGGGGGGTCTACAAACGAACGAAACGAAAAGAAAAAAAAAACGCAAAGAGAATTCTTTTAAAAGCAAACTTCTTGCGGGCAGCTTTCGTCGCAGCAAAACAAACTAAACGAAACCATCCGTTAATAAAATTGCAAGCGCCAACATGTTCCAGAAGTTGGGGCCTTCACACGTCAGCTACCAGAACATGGAGCTCAGAAAATGACTGTCACCGGCCCCTAAGAATCTATTATTTACAAAGCTTGGGCCCCTCGGCGTAAAATTCCCCCTCGGGAAGGTACCCCTGAGCGGGGCGAAACCTGAAGAAACACACATTTTCACTTGAAGCTAAACACCTGCTCATTACCTCTGTTTAAAAAATAAGTTTGGCTCTCGAGGAACTGCGCTTTCTGTTTGCTGTGGTCGTCTGCGACGCGCACGCTCAGAGGGAACAGCGAGTTTTCGAGCTGTCGACCGTCGAGGTTGGCGATTGCCGCTTGAGCTTCCTCGCGCTTCGAGTACCTAAAACGTCCTCCCTTTCGTAAAACTAAAACGCAGGGCACTTTATGGGGACTCACCTTACGAACGCGACGCCCCTCGGCAGCCCGGTTATTTTATCCTTGAGGACGTTACGCTGGATAATCTCCCCGAAATCACCAAACATCCTATCAAGGTCCTTCTCGGTCACGTCCTTCGGCAAGTTTGATATGTACAGGTTAGAGTCCTTCATCGCTTGCCCGGGGGGCCTCGAGTACGACACTTTTAAGCGTTTATTCCTGCAATGCGAAAACTGTAAGTTCGAGGGGTGGTGGGCGTGATTGAAGTTACCTGTAGTTTAAGCCGCTGAGTGCCTCGATGGCTTTGGCCGCGTCTTCCGGCTTCAAGTACTTCACGAAGCCGTAACCGTAACTGTAACCCGTGCGCAGGTTCTTCATGATGCGTATGCTCTCGATGGGGCCGATTTGAGAGAAAATCAAAGCGAGGTCCTCCTCGGTCGTAAACTGGGGGATGTAGTTGATTATGAGCTTGGTCTTGTCGATGACGTCGTTGTTATCACCGGATCCGTCGTTCTGCATCTTTGTGTTGGCGTCCTGCCTCGAGCTATCGCTGTGCTAAACACAAACGAAATCACTTAAGGCTTCAATGAATCGCAGGCTTACCAACCATAAAAGGCCCCAGCTTCTTGCTTGCGAACATCACACGAGCAGAGCTTCGCTCACACAATCAATGCGAGCACGTAGGCAACGAACGAGGTGGCCAACCACAGGAACTCGAGCCAATCCAATTCGACGAAAACGAAAAATGAGGAAATATGAACGAAATTAGTACCTGCCCTGTGTACCGCACGGTGCCTTACGTAGGGGCTGAAACGCACGCAGAAATCTCAGGTTAGGATTTTCGGGTGGGCTTTCGGGGGGTTTCCTCTGCGTTCTGCTTACGTTCGAGGCGAAAAATTCGGATTGATTACCTTTGTTTACGCAGCGTTAAACAAATGAAGTGAAAAAAGCGGTCGGAAAAACGTCAAACTAAAAAAAACATCGCCGAACACGTGCTATGTTGGCCGCATCTTGGATCGAGCATGCGCCCTTCGAGCCACGCGCGGGTTCTTCTTGGCGACCGGCGCGGAAAATTCGGCAATTATGGAGTTTTTGTGGAGCAATTGAATGATTAAATGAAACGAAATACGAGCGAAATCGCAAAGTAATTAAATCGGTGAAATTTCCCGGGAGCTAGTTCGAATTTTGCTCAACAGATGGCGCCACTGTGTTAGAGTGCGTCCTGACTTTTAACCGAATTCGACGATTTTCTTCGGAATAAAGTCGCAAATTGATTTAGAAATTACGGACCAGCGTGAATTAGTAGATTTTAATGGAAATTAGTTTGAATTATTGTTTGCAGAAAGCCCCACGCTATTCTTTATAACGGGGTGCGTTCCGACTTATCACTGGCTGCCAAAGTATGATCCTAGCCGTTCCAAAATGTTACGCCGTTTATAAATAACGTGCGTTCAAAAACTCCTGCGTTTGCAGTTGGCATTGGTTAGGTAAACGTACATCGGTGCCCTGAACATAACCATAACCAGTTTTGAGGTTATAATTTTGTTGTTGCTTCTGTTTGTCATTAATCCATTTAATAAATTTTTTTTACTGAATCCGGTGGTGGGCATTTTAATCATATTTTATAATTTAATGGAATAGAACGGTAAGTGTAACGTTTTTTATAACCTCAATTTACTTTATTGTTTATTTTTCTTCCTATGACACGTGCAATGAATAAGTAAAGACATACTTTGCTTGTTGCTACCTCAACTCCAAACGTGGGTGTTTTTGAACACCACAATCCTTTTAGGCAACAGAATGACGTAACCTCCAATCACTTTTGTAATGAGTGACTAATTGTGCTTTTTTCGTTCGTTCCGACTGGAATTGTTTTTAAAGTTTTATTAACCAAATCATCATCGCATCACAATTTAGTTGTCAATTAAAAAATGCAATTTGCCAAAATGTCTGGGAAATTCATCGCGAAACAAGCAAAGAACCACGTTTAGGTATAATGCGTTTAATAAAATGTCGGAAACGAACAAAAGAACAGCACAAAATTGAAACCAACATAACCAAAAATGAAAGTCAGATTTACAAGATACGGGAACTAAAAAAAGAAGTCAGATTTCAACGGTAAAAGTTACTAAATCTTGTAACAAAAGTGAATGGGCTTTCTCCTGCAGTCTTGCCAACCGTAGCGATTTGTCGCTGCAATAACGACACTTGTGAGTCTGTAGCCTACGTAGCGGCACCCGCCGCGAAATGAACCAAAAGCAGTGACTTTATACGTAACCTTGAGATTAATTAGAATTCGGTTGGTAATCAAGTGAAACGTCTTGCACTTGTACCGAGTGATTTTTTTTAATTTCTCGTCAAGTTTTGCCATGAAATCTGCACGGCACGTCCTAGCTTAAGCTCGATGCTATTTTACAGTAAAGCTAAGACATGCCGTCCAAATTCCAAGGCAAGCGTTGATAAAAATTTTCAAAATCACCCGGTATTATAAAGATTTTTTTTATAAATTAAAAAGAAAAACAAATAAATAGAATTTTTGTGGAGCAATTGAACGATTAAATGAAAAGAAATACGAGCGAAATTGCAAGATAATTAAATCGGGAAAGTTTAGTTCGATGTTTCCTCAACAGATGGCGTCACTATGTTAGAGTGCGTTCTGACTCGGTAGTTTTGGGCAATCCCTGAATAACTTGGACGTCTTGGATAAGAAAGTTCGAAAAAAGAAACGAAAATAAAAGAATTTTTGACAATTACTACACGAACAAGATTTAATCTCATCAAAAGGAAGGCAAAGATGGTTTTGGACAACGACTTTCACGTCTTGAACAAAGGAAACCAAAACGAAAATAAAGGAATTAAATAAAATGAAAGTATGGGGGGCTTTGGGCAAATCTTGGACAACAGTTTGGACGTCTTGGACAAAGCAATTCGAAAATAGAAACAAAAATAAAGGAACTTTTGACCATTACTACACGAATAGGGATGGTTTTGGACGACTCTCACCTCTTGGACAAAGGAAACAGAAACGAAAATAAATGAATTTTTGGCCCTCGCTGCACGAACGTAACTTCAATCGTCAAAATGTAAATATAGCTGGCCTTGGGCAATTCTTGGACAACTGCTGGACGTCTTGGACAATGAAATTCGACAAAAAAAAAGAAAAATAATAAGATTTTTGATCATTTTGCACTTAAATTCAGCGTAACTAAGATAAAGGTGTCTTGAGTTAATTCTTGGGCGTATTGGACAAAGAAATTCCAAGGAAAGCCAAAATAAAAGACTTCTTGGCCATTGCTGTACGAATGTAACTTAAGTTCGACGAAAATGAAATAAGTTCAGTGTTGGGCAATTCCTGGTCAACGACTTGGACGTCTTGGACAAAGAAAGAACCACCTTTTGGCCATTGCTGGGCAAGCAAAACAAGAACAAAATGCGTATCCCTTGGACTTCTATTCGAAGACCTTGGACAAGAAGTAAGATATGAATTTTGAAAAGACGAAAACAAGGATGCCCTTGGTGTCCTTGGTCATCGTTTGGGGGGGGGGGGGTTGATGGGAATGCTTCAAAACGAAACAAAAGCGAATAACTTGAAAACCCATTGGATTAGACCCTTGATGTGGGGTATCAATTCGGGCAAAAATTCACCGTAGAATCCGAATTTGCAATAATATACAGAGTGTTCCCCCAAAAAAAGTGTATCTTTGGTCTTTATCTCAAGAACACGATGTTCAATTGTTTTCCTGTACGCTGCACATGAAAGTACGGGAAAATATCTACAACTTTTGTAATTCATAATTTTTTCCAAATCCAAAAATAAGCGAGATACACCGTGTGTTCCCAAAAATTTAAACAAAGGCGAATAAGTCGACAACCCTTCGGAGTAGACTCGTGATGTGGGGTGTCAATTCGGGCTATAATTCACCGTAGTATCAAAAAATGTTAAGTTCTGCGTTACAATTACACTTCCACTATTGTTTATGTGAGCGTCACATAAGACGAACTTACGAAAGGCGGTCTTAACCACTTCCTTAAGTCACGATTTTCAATTCCCAAATAAAAGCCAACTTATGTTCAATATTTACTTATTTATTTATTTCATTTCTACATAATATAACAACATGCTGTTTTATATGTAGTTAGGTATATAAGATTGCCCATTTATTACAGCTTATTGTTCTCCATAGTGTACATCGATATAGTCCCTCCTCGAATCATCTCCTTCCGTCCTTCGTCTCGTTTCATCATCACGAACATCTACGACGACTGCTACCAACATTGATTAACAAATGAATATATTACATCTCCATGTTACAACACATGTAATTTATTTATTATTAGGGTTCGTTTCGAAATCTTGGTCCTATAACAATTATATAGAATCGTTGTAATTTTCACCCCCCAAACAAAGAAGAAGGACGACAACAACAAAAGACGTCTGCAAAATAAACTTCTTGATATGTTTTTTTTTGTTTTTGTGGGGGTGGGGGTGTGGATGACGTAAAAAAATATCGTTCTGTTTTGTTCATCTTTTTCGCCTGGCCGGCGACGCCATGTTGAAGATCTCCTCGTAGACGAGCTGCTGCTCGTTCTTTATGCGCCGCTTCATGTCGACGGTGAACGGGTCGAAGTTGAGCACCTTCCTCTTGCGCCGGTAGATCCCCTCTTTGCGATCGAGCGCGCACTGGAATAGATCGTCCGCCAGGGGGACCTCGAGGAATTCGACGACCGTCCTCAGCGAGTGGTGCACGTTCTCTACGAGCTGCTCGTAGAAGATGACGTGGGTGGGACCCGTGAAGTTGTGCAGCCAGTCGAGGTTCATTTGTTTCCACGACTGAAGCTTCTCGTAGACGAACTGATACCAATCTGCAAAAAGATTAAAAAAATTACCTCTTGAACTCGTCAGTACAAAGCAGCCCTTGAGTCGATCAAATGTTGCCTCTCATCCTTCAAGGCCACGTTTGTTAAAACAAAAAAAAAACAAAAGAAATCCGAACTAAAGGGAAACGAGATATGTCAAAAAGAAAAAAATAGTCTTGGACTCATCAGTAAGAGCAGACCTCGAGTCAATCAAATGTTGCCTCTCATCCTTCAAGGCCACGTTTAAAAAAAAAAAACAAAAAAACAAAAGTCAACCGTATTAAAGAGAAACAAAAATATGTCAAAAAGAAAAAAAATACTCTTGAACTCATCAGTACAAAGCAGCCCTCGAGTCAATCAAATGTTGCTTCTCATCCTTCAAGGCCACGTTTATTAAAAAAAAAAAAACAAAAGAAAACCGAACTAAAGTTGTCAAAAAGGGATTATCAAAAAAAAGTTTAGTGTTCAAAATTACAAGACCATTGGAAAACGCTAGAAAATCTGAAATAAAACAAAAGAAGACAAAAGTCTTTCGATTTTATCCAATGGAGAATCGTCGATTTTCTTTTGTTTTTCGTTAATTTCTCGCCAGTTCTCTTTTGTTTTTTTTTTAAATTTCCTTCGTTGACGTTTCGTTCTCCGCGGGATGAGAATCCTCGGTTTTGTTTCTTTTGTTTTTTTTTCGTTCACTGTTGTTTAGTGTTCTTTTGTTTCTTTTTTGTGAGATTTCTTTTGTCCAATTATTATTTTTTAAAAACTTTTCTATAGTTTCCTTTTTTGGTTGTTGTTTTTTTTTTTTTAATTACTGACACGTCTAGAAATTTTCTTTTGTTTCTTTCATTCGCATAATTTTGGCGCACTTAAAGTTTTCCGTCAGTCTTTTGTTTTCCAAACGCTTTGGATTGTTAATCTACTTTTGTTTTCTGTTAGTCTTTTGTTTTCGTGTGGGTTACTTTTTTTCATTGTTTTCTGTTGGTCTTTTGTTTTTCATGCGCTTCCCGTCAGAAATGAATTGTCGATATGCTTCTGTTTCTTTATTCATCTTGTTTGTCAAATTTGACGTCTAAAAAGAACGAAAAACAAAAGAATACTTTTTTTTACTTTCTTTCTTTTTAATTATTGCGCTCTTTAACATTTTCTTTTGTTTCTTTCATACGAATAATTTTTTTTAAATTTTTTCTTTTTTGTTTATTTCGATTTCCTTTTGTGTGTGTGTTTACCGTTGTTTTCTGTTAGTCTTTTGTTTCTTGCTCATTTATTTTCGTAGTTTTCTGTCAGTCTTTTGTTTTTCAAGCGCTTTTCGCCGGAAATGAATTGTCGATCTGCTTTTGTTTTTCTATTCATCTTATTTGTCAAATTTAACGTGTAAAAAGAACGAAAAACAAAAGAATACTCTTTTTACTTTCTTTTTTTTACTTATTGACGCTCATTGACATTTTCTTTTCTTTCTTCATATGGATAATTTTTTTTTATATTTCCCGATTTTTTCGTTTTTTTCTTTATTTCGGTTTTCTTTTGTTTTTTTTTTTGTTGTTTGTTTACTGTGTTTTCAATTGTTTTCTGTTAGTCTTTTGTTTTTTGTTCGTTTTCTTCTTTTGTAATTTTTCTAGTTTTCTTCCCGTCTTTTGTTTTTCAAGCATTTTCCGTCAAATATTATTGACGTATAAAGTGAACGAGAAACAAAAGAATAACGTCGTTTTCGCGTGATCTTTTTTCATTATTGACGCTCCTTCCTTGTTTTTCTTTTTCCTCTTTCAGATTTCATTTAGTATTTATGTCGGTGTCTTTTATTTTTTCATTTTTTTTTTGGTCAAATTAATTTTAAATTATCGATCGTCTTTTGTTGTCTCTTTTCTTCTTTTGTTTTAAATTTCTTTCGCTTTTCGTTCGCGTTCTCTCTCTCTCTCTCTCTCTCTCTCTCTAATTATTCAATTCTTCGACGTCGTCCCTTTATTTATTTATTTATTTATTTTATTTCGTTGTAATTCTCGTGTTTGCTTTTAGAAAGACTTTCAGTTTTGTTCTCCAATTTCGAACGTTTCAAAAAAAAAGCGTCGAAGATAAATCACCCAAACTTGATTCCTTAACTTAACCTAGATTTTCAGTATGACGTGATGGTGACATGCTAATGCTTTGCATTTTCGGTCCCCGTTCAGCCGACTATCGGTTCGCTACAATTAAGCGCACCACAACCGCTACCTCTGGCTGAACGCGGCATTTCGATTGGGGTGCAATGAATACGCCTGCTCATTGGACCCCAATCGAAAGCGCTATTTTCAGTGGTGTTGATTGATTACAAAAAAAAAGAGTAAAAAAGAAATGTTCGCGCTTACATTTTCCTCTGTTCCTTTTGTACCGTTCGGGAGTTGCAAAACCAACATGGCCGCCACTCTGCCGGTTAAACTCCGCCTGAATTGCTGGTCCGGGTGCCCTCACCAACAGGATCGCTTTTCCGAACGGCTTCCGGGCGGGTGGGCCCCATTCGTGCGTCTTCACCACCAACACGGATCCATTCACGATACTTTCAGCCGGGAAGCCATTTTTAAGTAGGCCGTAGTCTTTGTACACGGAACCCGTGTGCACGCCTTCGAACCAACAACAAAAAAAAAAAAAACAATCAGCAAGTGAAAAAAAAAATTGCCGGAAGAGCGCCACCTGTCGCTTGTTGTAGGAGATACCTCAACCAGGTATTTCCGCTGCCCGGGAATGAGGCCAAGGCGACGGGTTCCTGAGGGGGTTCCAGGTAGCGCAGGTCCGTACACCACTGGATTCTTGTGCGCCTCAAGGGCAGTCGTAGGCCGGGTACGCCATATTCTGGACTTCTGGCCTTGGAAACCTGATGGCCATGATCTGTTACCTGTTGAAGCCCCAAATTATACACAAGTCGCGGCCTTCGTTTCAAAAAAAAAAGAAAAAATTCGTAACAATATTAAGGCGGCCCATTCGCATTTTTAAACTTAGAATTTTCGACGTTGGATTTTGATTTCTCTTGTTTCCTGTCAGTCCTCGAGTTAATTAAGTTTTGCCTCTTATCCTTCAAGGCCACGTTTCTATTAAGAAACAAAAGAAGACCGAACTAAAGAGAGAAACAAGATATGTCAATAAGAAATCGCCAAAAAAAAAGAAACAAAAGTCGCGTATTCAAAATTACAAGACCAATAGAAAACGCTAGAAAATCAGAAATAAAACAAAAGAAGACAGAATGGAGAATCGTCGATTTTCTTTTGTTTTTCGTTCATTTCTCGTCAGTTCTCTTTTGATTTTTTTTAAAGTTTCCTTCGTTGACGTTTCATTCTCCGCGGGATGAGAATCCTCGGTTTTCTCCACATTTCATTCTTGTCTGTTTCGATTTTCTTTTGTTTCTTTCTATCGGATTATTGTTTCTGTCACGTCTTGTAGTTTCCTTTCCGCTTTCCCGTTACCTTTTGGCCTTCGAACGATTCGCCGATTTCTGTCTTCTTTTGTTTCGTTTTTTCTTGTATTTACAATAAATCTTTTCTTTTGTTTTCTTATTTATTTCAGTTTTCTTTTGTTTTGTCTTTACTATTGATGCTCTTCAAATTTTCTTTTGTTTTTTTTTCGTTCGTTGTTTTTTCATATTTTTCATGTTCCATTGCTTGCGTATATTTCCGCCTTCTTTTGTTTCGTTTCTTCTTCTATCTTTTGTTTGCCATTTTTCTCGGCGCCGATGATAGACTCTGATCTTCTGTCTTTTTTTTAAATTTTATCTTATTTTTTAAATGCTAATGCGAACGAAAAACAAAAGCAAGACAACTGTTGCGATGTGGTTTCGTTAAGCTTCTTTTGTTTTGTATTCATTTTTATTTTTCGGCATAATTTGTTATCTTTTTGTTTTGTTTGGTTTTTTTTTCGATATACCTATGTTGCAACTTGTCACGACTTTCAGTCTTCTTTTGTTTCTCTCGTTGGATTTTGTTCGACACTGATTTCTTTTGTTTCTTGTTGGTCTTTTGTTTCTTGATTTATAAAACGAACGAAAACAATAGATAACAGTTGGCGTATCGTTTAGTTTCGTTTTTTTATTTTATTTTGTTTCTTGTTGTTAATTGTTATTGTTTCTTTCGTTCATAACCTCTAAATACTTCGCGGAAGAACCAACGATTTTTGTTTTTTTTTTAATGTTTCTTTTGTTGCTCGAAAATCACCGAATGATTGATTTTGTTTGTTGTTAGTCTTTTGTTTTTTGTTCAATTATTATTATTTTTGTTTTGTTTGATTGACGCTTCATCGAAGTTTCTTTTGTTTCTTTCGTTTGCACGTAATAAGTTTTAACTCGTCATTTGCTTAGGCTTCTTTTGTTTTTTTTTTCGCGTTGTATTGTTATTGTTTTTTCATATTTACAGTTTTCTGTGAGTCTTTTGTTTTTCAAACGCTTTCCGCCAGAGGTGAATCCGTTGATCTTCTTTTGTTTTTCATTCTTCTTATTCGCCAAATCTTGACGTACGATTGTTTTGTTACGTTTATTGTTTTGTTATTGTTGACGCGTCATCGAATTTTCTTTTGTTTCTTTCGTTTACGTAATTTTTGAAAATTTTTGCTCTTTTTGTTTTCGACATAACGCTTCATTCGGTTAGTCTTCTTTTGTTATTTTTTTTTTCGTTGTGTCACTATTTGTTCGTTTTTGCAGTTGTTTTCTGTGAGTCTTTTGTTTTTCAAACACTTTCCGCCAGAGATGAATTCGTTGATCTTCTTTTGTTTTGTTCTTATTCGCCAAATATTGACGCACGAAACGAACGAAAAACAAAAGAATAACAACGTGTTGTTTTTTTTTTTATTTCGTTTATTGTTTTGTTATTGTTGACGCGTCATCGAATTTTCTTTTGTTTTTTCCGTTTACCTAATTTTTGCAAACTTTTGTTCTTTTTGTTTTCGACATAACACGTTGCAACTCTTCATTCAGTTAGTCTTATTTGTTTTTTTTTTTTTGGTTGTGTTGCTATTTGTTCGTATTTGCAGTAGTTGTTTTCTGTCAGTCTTTTGTTTTTCAAACACTTTCGGTTGATCTTCTTTTGTTTTTCATTCGCTTTTTATTTCGGTTTTGTTTTGTTTTTTTTTTTCGTTAGACTATTTTTTTATAGTTGTTTTATGTTAGTCTTTTGTTTCTCGTTCTATTATTGTTTTTTTATGCTTACAATTTTTTGACAGTGTTTTGTTTTTCGAGCACTTTCCGCCGCAGGTATGAAGCGTTCTTTTGTTTCTCGTTCGCCTTATTCGACTAAAATTGACGATAAAAAGTGAACGCGAAACAAAAGATTGACAGTTGGACATTGCTTTGGCGTAGTTTCATTTTTTTGCTACGATGCTCCTTCAAGTTTCTTTTGTTTCATAATTTTTAAACAGTTGAATTAATTTTCACGCTTTTGTATAATTTTCTTTTTTTTTTTTTGACGACGGATTATTGGCGATCTTCTTTTGTTTTCGATGTTCTTAAAGTTTCTTCACTTTTTGGAAGCCCCGGTCCTCTTTTGTTTCTAGTTTTCTGGCGGTGCTCTATTCGCGTTCAAATGAGTCGCAACAATATTAAGGCGGCCCATTCACCTCAGCGAGAAGATTCTCGGCGCAAAACAAGCGGGACACGCTTGTAATTAATTAATTACATTTGCTATGATTTGTTACTCGAGGCAAACGAAATTTGATGCATTTAGAAAACTGCATTCGAAAATAAAAAGAAAAGTAGAGAGTCATTTAGGACTATTTTTTTAAAAAACGACCCTCGTTTTAAGAAAGTCGTAACAATATTAAGGCGAAGCGCTCTGGTTTTCAAGGATCACCCTGTATAACATCGCAATTATTTTAAATTTTCGCTGGTAAACTATAATTTTGATGATTACCTTTGTACTAAAGCCATTGTTTCGCGGTTCATGTAGAGTTACGGCCGATAAGAGTAGAACGCCAGCCAGGTAAATGATTAACAGTAAACCGAGCACCCAAATTCTGGCCCTAGACATCTGCATTTGTCCATGTCTGAGTTTCTTGGTTGCTGAAAGCAGAATTAACTATCGTTAGGAACATCAACGCCTCGTCCTCTCCCAAAATCGGGACTTCGTGACAATATTAAAGCGCCCCATTCACGTCACGCGTATTTTTTTCCTCCGCGACGAAAAAAGTCGTGACAATATTAAAGTGGCCCATTCACTTTTGCGTTTAAATTTTTTTTTTAATTTTTCAATCGATCTGAAAGTAATTACGAACAAAAGAAAAGCATGCGTTACTAACATACGTAGTTTGTGTTTTCTGCCGATTCCGTCTTTCCGCATCGAATGGCCCGAGATAATCGATGGATGTTGTTATCAGCTGCGAACGAGTCGAATTTCCCCTTTTATTTCATCGCGGGCGTATGACACCCCAGGTACGAAAACAGCCCACGCGGAGAGCACGAAGCAATCAACGTCACGCGAACATCCCATAAACGCGGTGTTAAATTTCAAGCTGATTTATTATAAACAAATCTGAGCGTGAACGTCACCGTTCAATTATTTCCAGGGAGGCAAAAACGTTTCGAAACAAAAACACAGGATGTCCCGAAATAAGTCGAAGGAGTTGCAGGAGCGTGGGCATCTCTGATTCAAAAGCAGGAGGAAGTTCGTCAAGTTGGAATATTTCGAAAGCAAAGTGTTAACATATTTAAGAAAATAATTAATAAATCCAGTGGCGTAGTCCTTTTTAAAAAGAATATTTAAAAAATAAACAAGGACACTAAAGAAAGAGCATTAAAAAGCTGACGAGAATTTTTTTGCTGTGCGCAACTTCGAAATTCGGAACGCGCTGTATAAATTAGAAATGCAATTTTTCCCAAAACTACGCCACTGGATCAATCAAATTTCTCAGAAACGCCGCGCTTTTCTTTATTTTTACGATCTGTTGAAATGCCCAGTCATTATCGGAACACCCTGTACATATCTCCAATTTTATCTCTGTTTGAATTTATGCTTTTGCAATTTGGAAAACTTGGCCGATAATTCTCTGAACACCCTGTACATATTTTCATATTAATTCATTCCATTTTTTAATTTACGCCTTCGAAATTTCGAATTCGCATTTTTTTGGAACGCTCTGTATAAATTAGAAATACAATTTTTTCCAAAACTACGCCACTGGTTTAATCGAATTTCTCAGAAACGCTGCGTTTTTCTTTATTTTTACGGTCTGTTCAAATGTCCACTCATTTTCGGAACAGTCTGTATGTATCTCGATATTTTTTTTTTAGGTTTACGCGTACGCAATTTGGTTGATTGTTTGAAACACTCTGTATAAAGCGGAAAATTTTATTCACTATTTTATCTCCTATATTCTTCCGTTGTTTTCGTCTTCACGCATTTTGCCCGATCCTTTTCGGAACACCCTGTACATATCTCAAATTTTATCTTTGTTTGAATTTATGCTTTTGCAATTTGGAACACTTGACCGATTATTCTCGGGAAACCCTGTATACATTTTCAAATTAATTCATTCCATTTTTTTTATTTATTCAGTCGCGTTTCTTTTTGGAACACCCTGTATAAATTAGAAATGCATTTTTTTCAAAATTACGCCACTGGATTAACCGAATTTCTCAGAAACGCCGCACTTTTCTTTCTTTTTACGATCTGTTGAAATGCCCACTCATTTTCGGAACAGCCTGCATGTACCTCGATATTCCTTTTTTAGGTTTACACGTGCACAATTTGGTTGATTTTTTGAAACACTCTGTATAAAGCAGGAAATTTCATTCACTATTTTATCTCGTATATTATTTCGTTGTTTTCATCTTTACGCATTTTGCCCGAACCTTTTCGTAACACCCTGTACATATCTCAGATTTTATCTCTGAATTTATGCTTTTGCAATTTGTGACACTTGGCCGAGAATTCTCGTAACACCTTGTCTACATTTTCAAATTAATTATTATTTTTTTAAATTATGCCTTCGCAAATTTAACCACGTTTTTTTGGGACGCCCTGTATATATGAGAAATTAGCTTTTTTTTTTCTAAACTACGTCACTGGATTTATCCGAACTTCGCAGGAGCGCGCCCAATATTTTCTCTATTTTTACGGTTTGTTAAAATGGTGACTTTTGTCGGAACACCCCGTATACATCTCGATATTTTTTTTTTAGGTTTATGCGTACGCAATTTGGTTGATTTTTTGAAACACTCTGTATAGAGCACGAAATGTTATTCACTATTTTATCTCCTATATTCTTCCGTTGTTTTCGTCTTCACGCATTTTGCCCGATCCTTTTCGGAACACCCTGTACATATCTCAAATTTTATGTCTGTGTTACGAGAATAATCGGTCAAGTGTTCCAAATCGCAAAAGCATAAATTTAAACAGAGATAAAATTTCAGATATATACAGGGTGTTCCGAAAATTATCGGGGAAAATGCGTAAAGATGAAAACAACGAAAGAATATACGAGATAAAATAGTGAATAAAATTTCCGGCTTTATACAGAGTGTTTCAAAAAATCAACCAAATTGTGCACGCGTAAACCTAAAAAAGGAATATCGAGGTACATACAGGCTGTTTCGAAAATGAGTGGGCATTTCAACAGATCGTAAAAAGAAAGAAAAGCGCGGCGTTTCTGAGAAATTCGGTTAATCCAGTGGCGTAGTTTTGAAAAAAAAATGCATTTCTAATTTATACAGGGCGTTCCAAAAAAGCTCGACTGAATTTCGAAGGCATAAATTAAAAAACGGAATGAATTAATATGAAAATATATACAGGGTGTTCCAAGAATTGTCGGCCAAGTTTTCCAAATTGCAAAAGCATAAATTCAAACAGAGATAAAATTGGAGATATGTACAGGGTGTTCCGAAAATGAGTGGTCATTTCAACAGATCGTAAAAATAAAGAAAAGCGCGGCGTTTCTGAGAAATTTGATTAATCCAGTGGCGTAGTCTTGGAAATAATTTTCGAAACAGCCCGTATACATATATTTTTTTTATCTTGCTCAGTCGCTTTCTTTTCGTAAATTTAGAACTTGGAATTTCTTCTGAAACCAATTTTTTTTATCAATACTTTCGCTATTTGAGCGGACGTTTCCGGAAAACCCTGTATATATAACATTCGAAATTTAAATCATATTTTTTTTTAATAATTTCGGAACTTTGAACTTTTTCGGGTTAATCGATTCGCTTTTTTTTTACTTACGCCTTCGTAGTTTGGCCGCTCTTTTCCGAAACACCCCGTGTATACATACATATATTTGGACGTAACGTAAGCGTAACGTAAGGTTCGTTCCGGTTGCCTCGAGGACTGACGGCCCCGATAAAATCTGTGCGAAGTTTCGAGTGTGGTGCATTCGTTTCGGAACACGAAATCGAGATAAGCTTCAGGTATCGATTCGGCAAGAACGCCGAGCGTCCTCCGGCTTACGTTACGTTGCGTTTACGCGCTCGTTATCTCCGCGATGTTCCCGACTTAATCGCTCATTAAAAATTAAGCGACCGAACCGGTAGTTTACGGCCGGCGGATTTGATCGCCGATAAATCCGGATGATGATCAACGAAACGCACGTTGTTTAACGAAGCGTTTTTTTTTCTTGTTTTTTTTTTTTTAATTGAGTTAATTGAATTAAGGCCGGCCCTGAACGGGATTAAATAAACAAATGCGATTAGGTACTTACGTATGTTCGCCACCAAGCAAGCCCACAAAGAAGGAAATTTGGGGAATTTTCCTCAGGCGAAAAGTGCTCCCGGCCTACTGCGATCAATACTTTGAAAACGCATCAGTCCTCTCTCGATCGCTCGCCTCCCTGATTGTTCCGGAGCGTCGCGATCTCACCGGAGCCGGGACGCTTGCATAGCGCCGAATGTTGGAGGGCGTCGTCGGGCGCGCTGCTGTTCGCCCGTCTTCAGGCGTCTCCAGCGTCGCCCAGTGGCGCTCAAAATGTTCCCACCGCATATTCATTCGTTCCACCCCCCCACCACCCCTGTAAATAATAACTTTTTTTACTTTCAATGTTCTTGCGAAATTTAACTTCGTCCGCAAAAAACAAAAAACAAATATATTTGGTTGCCTACACACTGTATATTGGGTTGCCTTCATCGCTCATGGGTTCGTTGTTTTTATTTTTTAATTTTATTTCTTATTTTTTTATTTTAATATTCCTATTTCATATTTTTTTTTTCGTTTTGTTTTTTTTCCGTCGTTCTCTTTATTAAAAACTTAACCTATTAAATGAATTTTCTAAATTTGGCGTCGAAGTTGGCCGTGACAAGGTGCTTATATTGTGAACGCACCACAATTTTGATTATTCGTTGTATATATTTCATCGTTTATTACAACAGATCTCATTCTAGTTGTCTTTCTTCGTTTATTACAATAGACCACATGCTTACGTCCGCCCCATCGTATTGTTGAGTTCCAAACCTCGAAAGCAAGGTTAGGAACGGCAAGCTCAAATGTCAAATTGACAGCTGTCATGATGATGATGGTTCACAACTTGTCTTTTGTTTCAATTATAATTTTTATTTAATTATTTTAATTTTTTATTATTTTGTTTTCTTTGTTTTGTCATCGTTCTTTTCAAATTTTATTTTTATTTTGTTGTAAAATCGATCGTCTTTTGTTTTTAATTTTTTTTAAATTTCATTATTTTCAAATTTTTATTGTTTTGTTTTCTTTCTTTAGTCACTCTCCCTATTTTTTAAAAATTTATTAAATCGTGTTGCAAAATCGATTGTCTTTTGTTTCCTTTATTATTTTTAATTAGATTATTTTTCAATTTTTTTTATTTTGTTTTCTTTGTTTTGTCATCGTTCTTTTAGAATTGTTTTTTTTAAATTTTGTTGTAAAATCGATTGCTTTTTGTTTTTATTAATTTTGTTTCAATTATTATTTTTGTTGCAAAATCGATTGTCTTTTGTTTCAATTATTATTTTTAATTTGATTACTTCTCATTTTTTTTATTTTGTTTTCCTTGTTTTCAACGTACTTTTAAAATTGTTTTTTCTTTAAATTTTGTTGTAAAGTTGATTGTCTTTTGTTTTTATTCTTTTTTTTTAATTTTATTATTTTTAAATTTTTATTGTTTTGTTTCTTTAGTCAATCTCTTTAATTTTTTTTTTTTTGAAATTTATTAATTTATTAAATTATGTTTCAAAATCGATTGCCTTTTGTTTCAATTATGTATTAGTTTTAATTTGATTATTTCTCAATTTTTTTATTTTGTTTTCTGTTTTGTCATTGAAATTGTTTTTTTTTAATTTATTAATCCAATATAAAATTTTGTTGTAAAATCGATTGTCTTTTGTTTTAATTTCTTTTTAATTTCATTGTTTTTAAATTTTTATTGTTTTATTTTCTTTCTTTAGTTTTTAGTCTTTAATTTTTTTTTTAAATTTATTAAATTGTGTTGCAAATTCGATTGTCTTTTGTTTCAATTATTATTTTTAATTTGATTACTTCTCAATTTTTTTTTATTTTGTTTTCTTTTTGTCATTGTCCTTTTAAAGTTGTTGTAAAGTCGATTGTTTTTTGTTTTTATTCTTTTTTTTTAATTTCATTATTTTAAAATTTTTATTGTTTTGTTTTGTTTCTTTAGTCAACCTCTTTAATTTTTTTTTTAATTTATTAAATTGTGTTGCAAATTCGATTGTCTTTTGTTTCAATTATTATTTTTAATTTGATTATTTTTCAATGTTTTTTTACTTTGTTTTCTTTGTCTTGTCGTCGTTCCTTTCAAATTGTTTTTTTTTTTTAATTTTGTTGTAAAATCGATTGTTTTTTGTTTTTATTAATTCTTTTAATTTATTGTTTTGTTTTCTTTCTTTAGTAGCCCTTTCATTATTTTTTTGAAAATTTTAAATTTATTAAAATCGATTGTCTTTTGTTTTCTTTGTTTTGTCATCGTCCTTTTAAAATTGTTTTTTTTTAAATTTTGTTGTAAAATGGATTGTCTTTTGTTTTTATTCTTTTTTTAATTTCATTGTTTTTAAATTTTTATTGTTTTGTTTTATTCTTTGTTCACTCTCGCTAATTTTTTTTTTTTAATTTGTTAATTTATTAAATCATGTTGGGAAATCGATTGTCTTTTGTTTCCGTTATTATTTATGATTTGATTATTTAAAAATTTTTTTTGTTTTGTTTTCTTTGTTTTGTCCTCGTTCTTTTAAAATTATTCTTTTTTTAACTTTGTTGTAAAATCGATTGTCTTCTGCTTTTAATCTATTTTTTTTAATTTTATTATTTTTAAATTTTTATAGTTTTGTTTTCTTTCTTTCATTTTTTTAAATTAATTTTTTTTTATTTCGTTTTCGTTCACCGTTGTTTTCCAATTATTATTTTTTTAAATTTATTGTTAATCTACTGAATTACAAATTTAATAAATAAATAAGTAAATAATGAATAAATAAGAAATGAATTTCATTCAAACGTCGACATTGAAATTGAAAATATGGGGCGCCATCTGTGCACGCCTCATGGTACCACACTTTTTAGGCGCGAAAGACGAAAACCGAAATTTTTTTAGACTCTTCACCGTTCCCTCTTTTGTTTAACATTTAACATTTAACCTTAGAATCATCGTTCTTCTTTTGAAATTGTGTGGCGCCATCTGTGTAAATCTCGTCGAATTAAACGTGCTCGGGCGCAAAATTTGAAGTCTTGACGATTTCCTTCGTGCGTTTCTCTTGTTTTGTTTTTTTCTGTTCACGTTTTGTCTTTTAATTTTTTAACGTTTCGCGCTTGATCGAATCATCCGATCTCATTTTGTTTTATTTCGAACAACCGTATGCGTAGAAAAATCTACCAAATTGCTCTGTACAATTTAAAAACTGGTGCTTTTCGGTTGGTCACTGGTGACTTAAATTTTGATTGTCTGGCAACAGTGACTGAGTGCACAACTGCCCCCACTCTAATAAAAATTTATTTATGTTTTTGCAGAATCCTTTTACTTGCTTTATAACAATAAACTTCTTTTTTGTGTAAATTTATTGCTTTTTAATCTTTAAATCGTTCCTCAGCTTGACATTTGATCTCTAAATTAAGGAAGGGTTAATTGAGGAGTTTTCGAGTTGCCTAGGGGAAAGTTCATCGAAGAGTTGGCGACACTGTTTGAAAATCAAAAACATTGCGGTGGTCATATAACGATGCTGCGATGCAGGTTTTCGGCTATTATTGAGGTACGTAGCTGAAAATACCTACAACTAGCGACGGCGGCACGTCGAATACGACCTCAAACAAACGCGAGCGGCCGACGCGCAATCACAATTTTGAGGTTAGGTCAGTTCTTTTTGCCTCCTCTTTCTCATCGCCAACAGTTTTCCCTGCGCAGATTATTCAAATTATTAGTAAATCGGCTGCGAATTTGTGCCGCCACTGAATCCGAAAGCGACAAGCAAATCTCAAGGTTGAATCTTGAAGGTTCCGAGAGCTTGAATCTTGTGAGCAAAAATGGGGCTGGATTTCGTGGGCAATCCAAACAAAATCGAATACGAATCGATCGATGACATCGACGCGGATGAATACATCAACGAGGAGAACGCCGAGGTATTTGGGAACTCGATTGAAATGTACGAGTCTTCCGAGTATGATGACGCAGACGACTTCGATTATGACCCCTACGATGCCTTGTTCTCCGATGATCCGGACATGTCGAATGGTTCAGAATTTTCAGAAGAGCCTCGTAAGTACTTCCTTCCTCTGCCAGAGGATGACAGTTGGTTTTAATCTTTATTTGATTTAAGTTTCAACAAACGATTCAGAATCGGATGAAGAGATAGAACTCCCGCAGCAGCAAAAGAGCAACAGCACAATCACCAACAGCTTGAAGACCCCGGATGCTGCGAGGGAGACGCCAGGAGACCCCAGCGTAAACGAAGCCGACACCAACACATAAACTACCAAGTACATTTAGTTTTGTATAAACATAATTAATACTACCTAAGGTAATTACTTTGTTTTTTACAATTTTATTTGCGTATTATTATCCTCTTTGTGTTTGCCAAGTCCGGTTTATTCGAGGCGGATTTAAACCCCGTTGTAAAGAGTTCCAAGTTGTTCATTCTGTTGGAAAATGTGGAAGAACTTCTTTTTTTTTTTTTGAATAAACGATATTAATAGTATTGTGCATTCGAGAGCTTTTTTCTGTTCTGCAGACACATTAAAAAAAAATTGAAAATAAAAATTTATGTACTTAAAGTATAATTAAATAAAGACAGAGAATTGAAGCAAACAGAAACGAAACGCAGACATAAATGAACGCAAAACACAAGAGGCAAGTAAAATCATTTCAAATTTGGCGCCGAAAAAATTCAGCAGTTCGAGAAAATTTATATAGATGGCGCTGGCGAACGTAATTTCTAGAGTCGCAGAGAAAGAGTACAGACTATCGACTTTGTAGTTCATAGTTTCGAGTGTTTTTGACATTTCAAACTTTACGCCCGAATATTTCTGTCACCTTTGTTGTGGTCCGATCAAATTTCCATAGATGGCGCCAACACGACTTCGATGTTGTTTCTTCCCGTTGGTAGATGTCGCCGAAATTCAAGGCTAAAAAGTAAAAGGAAATGTTCATGTCTTCACAGCTTCAATAATTTTACATAGATGCCGCCACGGGACTTCGATGTTGCCAAGGAAAACAAGAGAACCATTCATACTGAAAAAGAAAAAAAAAAACAATCGACTATCGTCCTTGCGGAAAGCAAAAAGAAAACCGCAGAACGGAAGATCGAAGAGGTTAGGAAAGACAAAAGAAAATTCGATTAAAAACGGATCATCTGATTTTAAAGAAACCAAAAAATGAACATAAAAAAAAACAAAAGAAAATTGACAGCTTGTCGTTAACAAAGAAAACAAGAGTACCAGTTATACAAAAAAAAAACAATTGACTATCGTCCTTGTGGAAAGCAAAAAGAAAACCGCAGAACGGAAAAAATCGAAGAGGTTAGGAAAGACAAAAGAAAATTCGATTAAAAACGGATCATTTGATTTTAAAGAAACTAAAAAAAAAAAAAAATGAAAAAAACGAACTTGAGAAAAAAAAACAAAAGAAAATTGATAACTTGTCTTTATCAAAGAAAACAAAAGAACCATTTATACTGAAAAAGAAAAAAAAAAAACAATTGACTATCGCCCTTGCGAAAAGAAAAGAGAGATCTGCTGAATGGAAAATCGACGAGGTTAGGAAAGATTTACATAGATGGCGCTGGCGAACGTAATTTCTAGTGTAACAGAGAAAGTCAAAGAAAACAAGAGAACCATTTGTACTGAAAAAGCAAAGAAAAACAATTGACTATCGCCCTCGCCCCTGTCCTTGCCGAAAGAAAACCGCAGGACGAAAAATCGCAAGTTAATTAACCACGGATCGTTTGATTTCAAAGAAAACAAAAAAAGGGGAAGAAAAATTAAAGGAAAAAAAAATTGACAATCGCCTCGGCTGCGTGCACAACGAAGAATCAAAAATTAACTGAAAAAAGGAAACGATCTTGAAAAACAATCTGGAGGAAAAACAAAAGAAATTTGACAACTTGTCGTTAACAAAGAAAACAAGAGAACCATTTATACTGAGAGGAAAAAAAAACAACTGACTGTCGCCCTTGCGGAAAGTAAAAAGAAAACCGCAGAACGGAAAATCGAAGAGGTTAGGAAAAACAAAAGAAAATTGACAACTTGTCGTACCCAAAGAAAACAAAAGAACCATTTATACTGAAAAAGAAAAAAAAAAACTGACTGTCGCCTTTGCGGAAAGAAAAAATAAAACTGCAGAACGGAAAATCGAAGAGGTTAGGAAAAACAAAAGAAAATTGACAGCTTGTCGTTATCAAAGAAAACAAGAGAATCATTTATACTGAAAAAGAGAAGAAAAAAAAACAACTGACTGTCGCCCTTGCGGAACGGAAAATCGAAGAGGTTAGGAAAAACAAAAGAAAACTGACACCTTGTCGTTATCAAAGAAAACAGCAGAACCATTTATATTGAAAAATAGAAAAAAAAAACAACTGATTGTCGCCTCTGCGAAAAAAAAACTGCAGAACGGAAAATCGAAAAGGTTAGGAAAAACAAAAGAAAATTGACTGCTTATCGTTAACAAAGAAAACAAGAGAAATATTTATACTGAAAAAGAGAAAAAAAAAACAACTGACTGTCGCCCTTGCGGAAAGAAAAAAGAAAACTGCAGAACGAAGGATCAAAAAATAAGAGAAGACAATCTGAGAACAAAGAATGCGATTGTCTGCGAGGAAATGACATACAGAACGAAAAATCCGAAAAACAAAAGAAAGTCGACAACTTGTCAATTCTGTAAAAAAAAAAACAACGCAAATGACAAGTTATCGTTAAAATACAAAAGAAAATCGACAGCAGATTAAAAAAAAAACAATGTTCATGTCCTCTTAGCGATTTCAATAATTTTACATAGATGCCGCCACACGACTTCGATGTTGTTTCTTCCCGTTGGTAGATGTGGAAAAGTTTTCCGGATGGTTTGACTTACAGTGACACTGTGCCGACGATTTGGTTCAAATTCCGGGTAACGGGTTAGCAGGTCGGAAGTAAGTGAAACACCCACTCTGGGTCTGGGTATGCGAAACACGCGTGTCAGGTCGGTAAGAGTGAGACACCCACTCGGAGACTGGATATACGAAATGCCCGTGTCAGGTCGGTAAGAGTGAGACACCCACTCAAGGACTGGATAAACGAAACGCCCGTATCAGGTCGGTAAGAGTGAGACACCCACTCAGTGATGAGGTACACGAAACATCCGTGTCAAATCAGTAAGAGTGAGATACCCACTCAGGGACTGGATACACGGAACTCCCGTGTCAGGTAAGTAAGAGCGAGACACCCACTCAAGGACTGGATACACGAGACTCCCGTGTCAGTTAAGTATGAGTGAGACACCCACTCAACCCACTGCATCTTACCTAAAGATTATACTTTCTAAGAAGAAGAACGAAATGTGAATAATTTAAAATTAATTTATTTCTTTTAATTACATACTTATATAATACATAATCTCTTAAGCTACAGTATGTATATTAATATCTATTATAAATGCAGCTATAAATTTACAAATACAACTCTACCTAATTAATTTCTGCTCTTTCGCGCGCGTCCACCAGTTAAAGCGGCCACCGTGTGTGTGTGCGTGTGCGAGACGGATTTATTCCACCCCCTCCCTCCCTCTTCCATTGATCGTGTCACAAGTAAGCCCCCCAGTCCCCCCGAAAAGTCGCAACAAGCCCCGGAAACGCACGACGACGACGACGACAGCACAACGTAATGCCCCTTTTTTCTTTCTCATCAGAAAAAAACAAATTATAAAAAGGAACTATCTTTTTTTTATTTTACGGTATTTAAATACTTTTCTGCTTTATTACTTCATATAATATAATATTGTATATACACTAACCATGTACACATTACAAAAAAAAAAAGAAAGACGAAAGAAATCCTGTCATGGAGGAGAACACTACAATTTCCGTTGTTCTTTTTTTTTCTCTCATTTTTAATTGCAGATTATGACATAACGTTTTTTTTTCTTCCCAAGTGCAATTTTGTGTAGAACTGACACAGACGAATCACAGCGCGGAAACTATAAAATCTAGTGAGTGGAAAAAAGTGTTGTTGTACATTAACACCGAAAACGTGTGTGTGTGTGTGTTTGAGGGGGGGGAAACAAACAAAAGCGCGCGCAAACAATTTCTAAAATTAAAAACAGAGTTCGCAACAGCATCTAATTTATGTCATAATCGGGCGCGCGGACGCTTTTTTTTTTGTTTTGCTTTTTTGTTTTTGTTTTGTTTTTTTTTTTTTGGTTTGGAAATTTCGCCTTCTTCGCTCGGCTCGCAATTTAATTGCTCGACGCTGTGATCTGCTGCGGGTTGTTGTTCGTGGCCTGCGAGCCTCCGCCGTGCTTGCACTGGTCCGGGACTTCCCCGCAATCCCTGCGCAACTTACAAAAACACGTCGTGCACACTCTCACCGGATCGTAGAGGTGCTCGGACGGAAGGGGCGTGCTATTTTCCGAGCAATCGGCGCAAAATATTCGGCCGCAATTTCTACAAGTGTGGATTAGACATGTACTTCCGGGAAGCAAAACAATCTTGTCGGGGGAATACCTGCAATGGTGTTTCCTTCTGCCCAGCCAGAACTCCGTTTGGCAGCCGGTACACCTCGAGACGGCGTGATCCGGCACCCATAAGGTCGGAGTGCCCTCGGGTAAAGCGCCGCCGCCCTCTTCGACGGCCTCCCAGGACATGTCAGAGCGCAGGGATTCCACCGCCGAAGCCTGTCCTTCCCCCGCACTGCACACAGAATCCACAACCGAACTCTACATCAACACACAAAAAAAAATCAATTACTTTCGAGTTAACTAAACTAAGTATATATGTAATTTTTTTTTAATTGACACGTCATTGTCAATTTGGTACTGTACTATACAGGGTGAACACCATTTCATTGCATGCGGGCGGTGGATTCTTTTTACTGAGGAGCGATTCGGTTTTGAATTAAAAAAATGACAGGCAATAATAAATTTGCAAAAAAAAACGATAGTCAATTGTTATTTGGGGCTCCGCCATATTTTAATTCACCGTCGAAGTTCAACAAAAAAAAAAAAAAAACAATTGGTGAAAAGCGTTCGCAAACGCGATTCGTTCGTTCAAATTTCCCGGTGGAACAAACGTGGTTCGACTGGGTTTGTATAGATGGCGCCGCGCGGTTTTGTTTCTTTCACCTAATGTCGTTTGGAATAAGAATAGGAAGAAAAACAAAAGAAGACGGACGATTCCTACGGCGTTATTAAAAAATCAAAAACAAAGAACTTGTAAAAAAAAAAACAAGCGAAAAGCAATTCAAGTGTTTTAAATTTCGCGGCGGAAAACAAACGTAACTCGACGGTTCAAAAACAAAAGATACAATTGAGCGGACGAAAAAAAACGAAACAAAAGAAGGAAGACGTTCGGAAATACTTTTCAGATATATTAAATTTCGCGCCCGAACGTAATTCGACAATATTCGCACAGATGGCGCCACCAGTTTTGTTTAGTTTTTTTTTTTATCTTATCTTTGCGTATCGCCGTTTGAAGTAAGAAAAACAAAAGAACATCGACGATTCAACGGCTGAAAGTTAAAAAGAGAACAGGAAAGAAAAAACAAGAGAGAACGGCGTTCCATTTTTTTTTAAAGAGGAATCGCCACCGAAATTTAAAAAAAAAAAAAAAACAAAAGAAGTTCGACGATTCAATGGCGGAGAGTCAAAAAAAACTCAGAGACGAAAACGAACAAAACAAAACAAAAACAAAAGAGGAAACGGCGGGAAGCGTTGGGTATTTCGCGTCCGAAAATGTGCAGTTCAACTGAAACCTGCACAGATGGCGCCACACGATTTTCTTTCTTTTAAGGTTTGTTTTCTACACGTCGCCGTGTGAAATAAGAACATAGAAAAACAAAAGAAGAACGACGATTCGACGGCGAAGAGGCAAAAAAAATCCAGAGACAAAAACGAACCAAACAAAAACAAAAGAAGAAACGGTGAGAAGCGTTGGGTGTTTCAAATTTCGCGTCCGAAAACGTGTAGTTCAACTGAAACCTGCATAGATGGCGCCCACACGATTTCGTTTCTTTTAAGGATTGTTTTCTACGCGTCGCAGTTTGATTGAAATAAGAACAAGAACAAAAACAAAAGAAGACCGACGACTCGACGGCAAAGCGTTAAAAAAAATCGGTAAATTTCGCGCCCGAAAAAAAGTAGTTCAATTAAATTTCAAATTTCGCGCCCGAAAATATGTAGTTCAACTAAAACCCGCATAGATGGCGCCACGCGATTTCGTTTTTTTTTTTTAAGGTTTATTTTCTACACGTCGCTGTTTGAAATAAGAACAAGACGAAAAACAAAAGAATGATTCGACGGCGAAGAGTTTTAAAAAAATCGACAATTTTTTGTGTACTTCAAATTTCGCGCCCGAAAAAATGTAGTTCAACTAAACATCCATATATGGCGCCACACGATTTCGTTTCTTTCAAGGTTTGTTTTCTACACGTCGCAGTTTGAAAAACAAAAGAAGAACGACGATTCGAGGGCGAGGAGTTTAAAAAAAAATCGACAATTTTTTTGTGTACTTTCAAATTTCGCGCTCGAAAAGATGCAGTTCAACTGAAACCCGCATAGGTGGCGCCAGACGATTTTGTTTCTTTTAAGGTTTGTTTTCTACACATCGCCGCTTGAAATAAAAATAAAAACAAAAACAAAAGAAGATTGACGATTCGACGTCGAAGAATTAAGAAAAAATTGGTAATTTTTTTTGGACATTTCAAATTTCGCGCCCGAAAAAATGTAACTCAACTAAAACCTCCATAGATGGCGCCACACTACTTCGTTTTGTCGCAATTTGATTTAAAATAAGAACAAGAACAAAAACAAAAGAAGATCGACGCTACGACGGCGAAGAGTTAAAGAAAATATCGGAATTTTTTTTTGAGTATTTCAAATTTCGCGCCCGAAAAAATGTAGGTCTACTGAAACCCGCATAGATGGCACCAAACGATTTTGTTTCTTTTAACGTTTGTTGTCTACATATTGCCGTTTCAAATAAGAAGAAGAAAAAACAAAAGAAGATCGACGATACACACCGAAGAGTTAAAAAAAAAAATCGGTAAATTTTTTTGGGTGTTTCAAATTTCGCGTCCGAAAATATGCAGTTCAACTAAAACCTTCACAGATGGCGCCACACTACTTCGTTTCTTTTAAAGTTTTGATTTGAAATAAGAACAAAAACAAAAGAAGATCGACGATTCGACGGCGAAGAGTTAAAGAAAAAAAAAAACGGATTTTTTTTTGCATATTTCAAATTTGACGTCCGAAAAAATGTAGTTCAACTAAAACCTGCATAGATGGCGCCACACTACTTCGTTTCTTTTGAGGTTAGACGTCGCCGTTCGAAATAAGAACAAGAACAAAAACAAAATAAGATCGACGATTCCACAGCGAAGAGTTAAAAAAAAAATCTGCTAATTTTTTTTGGGTATTTCAAATTTCGCGCCCGGACAAAACGTAATTCGACTAAACGTCCACAGATGGCGCCCAAGAGAAGAATTGACGAGATTATCGGAAAGAAACCGACCGTATTAAATGTCACAAATCAGAAAACAAAAGAAACGATAGGAAAGCGAGTGAAACTTGACGGAAAGAAATTTTTCGATAAACAAGTAAATACGATAAAAAAGAAAACTGTAATCAATTGTGACGACACATACGACGTAGGTAAGCAAAACGAAAAACAAAAGCTCGACGATTTTAGCGTTTGAAACTTACGCAACCGACAGAAAACAAAAGAAACGCGAATAAGCGTCAAAAATTTAAAAAAAAAGAAATAAATGAGTGGACTTTTCAACACTCCGCCAAAGAATCGTCGCTATTCTTTTGTTTTTCGATGTATTTTGATGGTATTTGTTTCGTCTTTTCTTTTTAGCGAATTAATTTTTCGCGTTTAGTTTATTTCAATTTACTCTCTGCGTCGGATGAGTGAGAGTCGTCGATCTTCTCCTGTTCTTTTGTTTTAAATCATATAAATTTACATAGATGGCGCCAGCGTAACACAATAAAATAAGCAGTAAAGTATCGCACGATTACGACCGATAATGACCGACGTTAAAGACTAAAGGTAACCGAAAGCTCAGCAACGAAGAGTAGAACTGGTGCCAACTTTAAAAAGTCAAAAAAATCGTTCGAACTAATTTCGCACAAAAAGAAAATTCTGGACAGCAATTTTCTTTGGCTTTTTCTCACTTGTCATCACAGCGACTCCTAACTACTTCTCCTCTCTCACTCTCTCTCTTTTATCTACAGGGTAACAAAGAAATAGTGTCCACCCGGCCATAAAAATTATTTACGCAATTCAATCGAAAGAACGAAACTGAAAAAGATGTTATACTTCACGTTAATTAAAAAAACAAAAAAAAAAAGGAGAATCAGTGACAACTGCAGCAATTGAACACCGAAATTAATGTTAGTTAGAGGCCACACAGAATGTCAAACACTGACCCGCTGCTTTCGATCGGGGGGGAATGCGGTGCTTAGAGAATTTTTTACGCTTTGAGGCTTTGAGGAATTGCTTGCGCTGTCACCGTCACTATCCGACTAGAGACCGAGAACAAGAACAATTGTTAATGCGACAGTTGCGAAGCTCAAGGAACGCCTCGGGCGGGGCTTACCGTGTCGTCATTGCGATCCGCTTCGTTGTGGTTACACTTGTGGCACACCTGCTTGATCAACGCCTGCCTGTACGTGTGGAGTTCCCTTTGCAACGCCTCTTCTTTCAACTGAAAACGAAAAGAACAATTTCTTGACGCTGCACGTCATATACAGGGGATGGATTTTGTTCAAATCCACATCGTTTTAGTTTTTGTGATATACAGGGTGATTGCACTTACCCGGTGCGCTTTGATTAACTGCCAAACCCTGTCCTGCATCTCGGATCGCAGGGGCACAAGCCCGTCATCACCTAACCTACTCTTATACGTGTAGGTGTTCTTCAGTTGCGCCAACGAGTTGTCCCATCCGTTTGCACTCGGTGTGCGTGAATACAGGGGTGGGGTTGAATAACGGGAGGTCTTTCCGCTCGTACTACTGCTATGATGGTGGCTGAAAAACAAAACAACAAAAAAAATGCATTTGTTTATTAGCCAACAAAGAAGGAAAGAAAACATAACCTCTAACTGCAGAATAGTTCGTGACGTCATCGTTACGTCACAGTTTATAACCGCATCGAGTTTAATGATTGAAGTATACTTTTCTAATTTTTTTTTAAATATCGCCGCTTGAAAAACAAAAGAAGACGATTCTGTCGAACTGTTCGTGACGTCATTGTTACGTCACACTTTATAACTGCAGCGACTTAATGAATGAAGTATACTTTTTAAATTTTTTTTTTTAAATATTGAATTTTTTTTTTAATATTGCCGTTTGAAAAACAAAAGAAGACGATTCTGTCGACCTCGTTGTGACGTCATCGTTACGTCACACTTTATAACTCCAGCGACTTAATGAACGAACCTTGGCTCGATACAAAATTGAAATTACTGCAGAGCAAAAACGATGAAAATAAAAAGTGAAGCTTGAGGGGGGAGGGGGAAATCAAAAGTTCCATTGACAAAAAATTGGAGGGAGTGGGGGGGGGTGGAGCGAAATTCGAAAAGTCCAAGGCAAGTGAGAATAAGAACGAACACCTTTGAAGTTAGAGGGGACGCAGAAAGAAAAAAAAACTGAATTCTTCAGAGAAAGGGAAGGAAAGAAAACATAACCTCTACACACCAGTACTTTTCGTGACGTCATCGTTACGTCACGCTCTATAACTGCGGCGACTTGATGAATGAAGTATACAGAAGAAAATTGCGAGAACTGTTGGTAATGAACGAGAGCAAAAAAAATGAAGCTTGAGGATGGGGGGTGGGGGGCGGGAGGTTGAAAAATTCATCGGCAGAAAATTGGGGATTTGCGACATACGAGAATAAAAGAAGACTTTTACAGTAACTGTCAAGAAACAATAGAAAAAACTTAAATCAACAACGAAATGCAGAAATAGATGTCGCCACGTTATCTCGATTTTTTCTTTTTTCGAAAATGTGTCCAGCAGAGAACGACTAAAATATGCATAATTGTGAACTCGATTTTAAATTTCGCGCCGAAGAAAAATAAATTGTAGTTCAGCAATGTCCGCATAGATGGCGCCACACGTTCACACAAATGGCCGAATTTTGTACCAGTCACTTGACTTCAAGATTTCATTTCGT
Organism: Serrognathus titanus; assembly: GCA_039766575.1. Lineage (NCBI taxonomy): Eukaryota > Metazoa > Arthropoda > Insecta > Coleoptera > Lucanidae > Serrognathus > Serrognathus titanus. The sequence goes on from CM077911.1 coordinate 9,396,407, forward strand.
TGTCAAGAAACAAAAGAAAACTTAATTGAAAATACTCGATAAACAGACTAAGTACAGAAATAGATGGCGCCACCCTCTCAATTAAGAAAAAAAAATAAGAATGCAGCAGAAAAAGACTAAAACATACTTAATTGCGAATAGAAAAAAACTCAGTTTTAAATTTCACGCCGACAAAAAATCGCGGTTCAACAATTTCCGCATAGATGGCGCCACACGTTTTTTTCAAATTTATTTATTTTTCTCAAATGCCCGAATTTTGTACTCGTGACTTGACTTCAAGAAATCATTTCGTTGCCAAGAAACAAAAGAAATCTTAATTAAACACGCAATAAACAGACTAAGTACAGAAATAGATGGCGTCACCCTCTCAATTAAGAAAACAAAAATAAGCATGCAGCAGAAAAAGACTAAAACATACTTAATTGTGAATAGAAAAATTCAGTTTTAAATTTCGTGCCAATAACAAAAAACCGCGGTTCAACAATGTCCGCATAGATGGCGCCACATGTTTTCGATTTCCTTCTCAAATGGCCGAATTTTTTACAAGTCACTTCAAACAAAGTACAGAAACTGATGGCGCCACACTCTCAATTAAAAAAAATATATATAAGTATGCAGCAGAGAAAGACACAATTTTTAATTTCGCGTCAAACAAAATGCAGTTCGACGATGTCCGCACAGATGGCGCCACACGTTTTCGATTTTCTTCTCAAATGGCCGAACTTTGTACTGCTCACTTAACTTCAAGAAATTATTTCGTTGCCAAGAAACAAAGAGCAAATTTTAACAATAAACTCAATAAACAAAGCACAGGAATAGATGGCGCCACAGTATCTCAATTAAAATTAAAAAAACGTATGCAGCGAAGAGAAAGAGAAAAAAAAACTTAATTGTGAATAGAAAAGCTGAATTTTAAATTTCGCGCCGAAAAAAACTTTATTATAGTTAAGATTGACATAGATGGCGCCACGGAATTTCGGTTTCTTTTTAAATATTAAAAAAAACTACTTCGTCGACAGAGGACGCTGGATGACCTAAACAAACAACAACGAATTGCAGAAATAGGCGGCGCTACACAATTTCAATTTTTTATTTCAATCTGCTGAAGAAATGTAAAAAATCGTGGTTCGACAAGATTTACAGAGATGGCGCCAAACAATTTCAATTTCTTATTTTTTTTATTCTGCCGAGGAAATTTTTAAAAACCGTAGTTCAACCAGATTTACATAGATGGCGCCACGAAATTTCTATTTCATACTTTTTTCAATCTCCTGAAGAAATTTAAAAAAATCGTAGTTCAATCGGATTTACATAGATGGCGCCGCCCAATTTCGATTTCTTATTTTTTTCCAATCCGCTGAACAAATTTAAAGTAGTTTGACCAAATTTACATGGATGGCGCCACACATTTTCGATTTCTTATTGTTTTTTTTATTTCAATCGACTGAAGAAATTTAAAAAATCGTAGTTCAACCAGATTTACGTAGATGGCGCCAAGAAAATTCGTCTTCTTTTCAAATATTTATTTATTTTCGTCGACAGAGGACGCTAGAAGACTTAAATAAACAACATAGATGGCGCAAACAATTTCGATTTCTTATTGTTTTTTTAATCTGCCGAAGAAATTCTTTTTTTTTTACCGTAGCTCAACCAGAGTTATATAGATGGCGCCACGAAATTTAGTTTTTTATTATTTTTTAATCCGCTGAAGAAATTGAAAAAATCGTAATTAGTCAAGATTTACATAGATGGCGCCACACATACTCGATTTCTTATTGTTGTTTTTTATTTCAATCTGCTGAAGAAATGTAAAAATCGTATTTCGATAACATTTACATAGATGGCGCCACACAATTTCGATCTCTTGTTTTTTTCTTCAATCCGCTGAAGAAATTTTAAAAAATCGTAGTTCGACCAGATTTACATAGATGGCGCCACACAATTTCGATTTCTCATTTTTTTTTTCAATCCGCTAAAGAAATTTAAAGAACTCGTAGTTCGACTAGATTGACATAGATGGCGCCACCGCGGAATTTCGATTTCTTTTTAAATATAGAAGACACTAGACGACTTAAATAAACAACAACGAAATGCGATTTTTTGTTATTTTTTTATTTCAATCTGCTGATGACGTCCAAAGAGAAATTAATTTCGCAAATTCGAGAAAAAAAATCATAGTTCGGCAAGATTTACGTAGATGGCGCCACGTTATTTCGACTATCTTGTTTCTCATTAATAGACCATTTCGTCAACAGAGGACAGTAGAAGACAACGACGAGAAGATTTACATAGATGGCGCCACAGCTTTCGATTTCTTATTCTTTTTTTTAATTTCAATCCGCTGAAGAAATTTTAAAAAATCGTAGTTCGACCAGATTTACATAGATGGCGCCACGAAAATTCGTCTTCTTTTCAAATATTCATTTATTTTCGTCGACAGAGGACGCCGGAAGACTTAAATAAACAACAACAAAGTGCAGCAGTAGATGGCGCCAAACAATTTCGATTTTCTATTATTTTTTAATTCAATTTGCCGAAGAAATTTAAAAAAAAACAATTTCTAATTTCGCGTCGGAAAAAAAGGCGTAGTTCGACAGGATTTACACAGATGGCGCCACAGCATTTCGATTTCTTATTATTTTGTTTTGTTTCAATCTGCCGAAGAAGTTAAAAAAAATTAATTTCAAATTTCGCGCCGGAGAAAAATCGTAGTAAGACAAGATTTACATAGATAGCGCCACAAAATTTCGATTATTATTATTATTATTTTGTTTAAATCAATATCCGATTGAATGTGATCGGGGAAAAAAAGTCAATTTCGAATTTGATGTCGAAAAAAGTAGTACGAAACATTCCCTCAGATGGCGCAACACGTTTTTTTTTTCTTCATGATTTCTTAAACGACCGAATTTGATCGCAATTTAAGTAATTTCCTCCCCGACGAGAAACAAAAGAAAGAAAAAGAAAGAGAAAGAAAGGAAACATAACCTCTACACTCTAGAAGTGTTTGCGACGTCATCGTGACGTTACGTTTTTATTACTTACGTCATCGCCACGTCACGCTTAGTTTGCTGACGTTCTCGTTACGTCACGTTTTATCGCTGCGGCGACTTAACGAACGGAGTATAGCACGACTTTGAAAGGTAGAAAGTTTATTTAAAAGAAAATAATAATTACCTGTGTTTGCCGTGAATGAACTTAATATTCTGGGCACACACTTTACAAAAGTCACTATTTCCATTATAAATATCAGGATTTGACAGTTTCTCAAATCCATTAATTTCTTTTGGCGACGATGATGACCTAAAACCACAACGCAGTCGCTTTTGGCCAACTGGAAACGTGCACACTCACCCGCATATGACATTGTCAGAAACGAGCGTCTCCGTGCTCGTCTCCACAGACTTCAAAACGTCAGAGTTGCGCAAAATATCACAAACAATCGTATTCTCGGACTTGCTCTCGCTCGGCTCCTCCGTGCACTCGGTGTCCGAATCGTAGTCCTCCGGCTTGGTGTCACCGTTGTGGTTGATGTCCCCCTTGCCGTTGGGCTTCAAGCAAATGCTCTCGAAGTGGCTCAGAGCTTCGCGCTCGCCCCCGAATAAGTCTTTCTCTTCTTCTTCGAGCTCAGTCTTTCCGTTCGCTGCTATCACAATTTCGCTGCTCCTATTTACAACGCTATTCGTAACAAAAATATCCTCCTCGTCTTCTTCGCCTTGAGCAAGTCCAGGTTTCGACCTCGATTCCTCTCGCGCTGGCTGATCCTTGTAGATGCAGTCGCTTTTGCAATCGAACTCGTCGAGCTCACCGCATAAAAAATCTGCATTGGTCGGAGTTCTGTGGCCGTTTACTATTAAGGTCTCCTTCGATATGTTCTCCGGTTGTGGCTCGTCGGAAATGTTCAAGGAGTTCAATTTTCTGCAAGTCGAAACGGATTAGGGCGGATAATAGAGCGATCAAGCAGGGGACTTACATTGTTTCTACTGTAATACTGGGGTCGCTGCAACGCCTGAACTGGCTGGAACTGACGTCGGAGGCGTTCGGGAGGTCTCCGTAGGAACGAGTTTTGATCATGTGCTGGGATAAGGAGTCTGGAGGGCCTGGGCACGAGTTTGAGCCGCACTCAGTCGAAGACCTCATCTCCAGCGAGCCCAAATAAACGGCTGACCAGAGTTGTAAGTCTCGAACGTTGCATTGTGGCCATAAAACCTAAAGAAATTCAGATAAAAATTCCTTTGACATGTTGTTTTTTTAAATTAATTCTTAAAAAGTACACGAACCGAGGTTGAAATTAATCCATTCGCATCTATACCAATGAGAGTCCTGCTTGTAGTTAGTCGGACCGCTTTAAAGTACACGGACCGAGGTCGAAACAAATCAGACCAATGAGGGCCCAGTTTTGTTGTTAATCGAACCGCTTTAAAGCACACGGACCGAGGTCGAAACAAATCAATTCATAAACTAGACCAATGAGGGCCCAGTTTTGTTGTTAATCGGATGGCTTTAAAGTACACGGACCGAGGTCGAAATCAATCAATTCATAACTAGATCAATGAGGATGCAGTTTTGTTGTATTTAGCCGCTTCGTTTAAAGACTTGGGTTTGTGCAAATCTCATATACTATATGAAAATCGTAAGTTAAGAGTAATTTTTAAACTTTTCGTGCACTGACTGCAACGATGGTGTCTTTGTTTTTCAAATCTCGAAGCTTCGCCGATTATAAAACACAAAATACACAAAAAAAAGAGGTTAAGTCCTCCAAATACCTTTTCACGTTAAAACTACGTAATTTTAAAACGACATACCTGAGGAGCGTTCACCGTAGGCGGGGCGTACAAGTGATTCTTAAAGTAAGGTGAGCTCAGGAAGCCCCAAACCGTGAATGTGTTGTCGTTGATCCTCTCGACGCGCTCCTGCTTCGTGTTGCACAGGAACGTCCCGAAAAGATTCGAGTACGCGTGCTGCGCTAATTTAACCTGCGAGGAATTAAAAAACAAAACAAACAACGTTTTCCTGCCCGCCTTGTCCATGCTTACCAAATACGTATGCGAAAACTCAAAGTGACAAGAAAACTGTGACAGAAGTTGATGCACGCAGTCCAACCACTGAAGGAAAACCGGGCAGCGTTCATTTTGGTCATCGCTTCCGGTTGCGTGTCCGCAACGGTCCGCGAATTTATGACCGAAGGCGAGCCATTCACGCTCGATTAAAATACGAAAACCCTTAAAAAAAAAAATAAGGAGGAATGAATCAATATTCTAATACAATATAAAATTCAACACACGAACCGAGGTCTAAATAGATCGATTCGAACGTGCACAGTTTAAAACGCCAATACACGAACCGAGGTCTAAATAGATCGATTCGAGCGTGCACAGCTTAAAAAGCCAACAGGGATTTCTCCATGCACGAACCGAGGTCTAAATAGGTCAGTTCAACGGTGTATAGTTTAAAGGGCCAATGAACGAGGTTTTCTCAACACACGGACCGAGGTTGAAATAAATTAATTCATAACTGGACCAACGAGAGGCCAAGGGGGATCGAATGGAACTACTGCGTACTTCGATTGTTCGATAAAAAGGATCCAAAAGTAGCTCGGCCAGCGCAACGATCTGGGGTGTCCTATCCCAACCATCCGAGCAATGCACCAGGACGGGACGGGCGTCCCTCTCGACTGCGGTCACGAGGGTGACAGCCGCACGCATCACCCCCGACATGTGCTGCAACCACCTCGTACCCTCCAATTGGCTGAACCAACTGCAAATTCACAATCAGCAACTTTTCAAACTACAATCGCAAGTTTTGTTTTTACTTGGGTTGATCTGCAGGTCCCGTGCACAATTGCCTGAGCGCGTGGAAACTCTTCCGTATGGAATGGATGTTGGCGAGGTTCATGAACTGTATCTCGCAGCTGGGGTAATACTCGGGGCACTCGCAACCCCCTCCTCGGGCTCGGTTCGCAACCGCTGTCGCATAAGACCGGGCGTCCATTATTAATACTTTCTGCAAAAGAATGGGGGTTACTTCCCAGATTCGGGCGGGGGGGAGGGAGCAGAGGAAACCTTTCTTTCTTGAATGTTGATTATGGGCTGCGTCGAGGTGGAATCCTCTGAATTCATCGACTCCGGCGAGGGTGACGTGACCGAGTACTTGTCGATCATCGACTTGGGCCCCCTGTCGAAAGTGCAGGCGTCGCTTATGGCCTGAATTAGATCCTCATCCTCTTTGGAACGCCAGCCTAACCAACCGACTTCGGGTTGGCTGCAACGGGCTATCACGGCCCCATTACCCGCGTGTCTGTGTTAAAAGAAAAAAAGACAAAAAATGTATTTAGCCGCTTCGTCTAAAGCCTGAATGTTTAAATAGTCGGGACTCTGTTGACTGTTTTTGAAATATTTGGAAAGTTTTAAGAACGACAACTAACGAACTTGAAATCGTTTTAGTACTACACGAACCGAGGTCTAAAGAAGTCAATTCGAAGGTGCGCCGTTTAAGCGGCCAATGAGCGAGTTTTCCTCACACACGGACCGAGGTCTAAATAGGTCAGCACGAAGGTGCGCAGTTTAAAGGGCCAATGAAGAGTTTTCTTCAACATGCCGACCCAGGTCTCGAAATAAATTAGCATTTCTTTAGAACTTAATAGGCACAAACAATAGAAAATAGTTTCGTGGTCGTCCAAGAGATGGCGCTTCAAGAATCCGACAGAATTATTCTAAAAAGTCCAACTGGAAATCTCCTAAAATAAACGCTGTGTGCAAAATCGCATTCTTTCCGGGCAAACTGGCTTCAAATCTTTTGTTTTTAACTGGAAACGAAAACTAACGGACGTTGAAATCGTTTTAGCACTACACGAACCGAGGTCTAAACAGGTGCACCGCTTAAAGGACCAATGAACGAGGTTTTCTCAACACACGCACCGAGGTCTAAATAGTCAGGTCAGTTGTTACACATCCCGATTCCGAGAATTGAGCGCGTCATCTGCGATTCCGCATTTCTTTGTTGCTTATTTTGCTTAAAACATTTTTTCCTGTGAATTTTAATGTTTCAAACTACGTAACCGCATTGCCTACTTACATCTCTACATGTCTGCCGAATTTTAGGAGGACCCTACCGCTAAAAACCAATTTCTACGCCACCGGAAATTCAAGCGCTTAGACTCTTTTTTCGCCAACTTCCTCTGATAAAGCTTGCGGCATTCTGTTATATACATATGACGAAAGTACACGAACCGAGATAGAAAAAAATCCATACTCATCTATACCAATGAGAGTTCAGTTTGTAGTTAGTCGGACCGCTTTGAAGCACACGGACCGAGGTCGAAACAAATCAGTTCATAAATTAGGCCAATGAGGGCCCAGTTTTGTTGTTAATCGGACCGCCTTAACGTACACGGACCGAGGTCGAAACAAATTAAACCAATGAGGGCCCAATTGTACACAGCTTTACAGTACACGGACCGAGGTCGAAATCAATCTTTTCATAACTACACCAATGGGGGTGCAGTTTTGTAGTGTTTAGTCGCTTCGTCCAAAGATTTGAGCTTGCGCTAATCTCATATAATACGAAAAGCGTAAAGTAAGAGTAATTTAAAGGAAGCGAGAACCGAAAACTCACCTCCAAACCACTGCGGGAATGCGTCTGGAGCTCCGGAACTTCGCGACCGTTTCTAAAGCCTCATCCGAAATGCAGGAGGGGACCAGCAAGAGCGGGGGATAACTCGAGCACAGCTTGTAACTCTTGTTCACGTTGCTTATCCGCCATGCGCCGTGCGTGTCGAACTTTAGCCTCTCGACCTGTAAAACAAAAAGATGCGAGCGCGTGAGATTTACGTTTCGCTTTGGATTGTTTCTGGCGGGGCCAACCTCCGACATGAAGGTCACGTCGTCGTAAATCAAGCCCTTCTGGGCGTCTATCTTGATGAGCACGTCGTCTCCACCCTGTTCTTTGGACCAGACGAAGTAGTAGAAGGCGAACAATTCCTCCAACTGTCTCGGGGCGGATGATGCCTTCAAGAGATGGCCGTACCAGTCCAGGCAGATCTCGTTGTTATCAAACGTGCACCTTCAAAAAAAATTTTCCTTGAAGAATGAAGTTCAGAAAATCCCCGAGGATTAAAAATAAAAGCGTTTAAGTTTCAAGTCGAAATTTGTTCAAGGTCATCGGTTGATTTTTAAAACCTTTAAAGGTCTTTAAGATTTTACAAATATTGTATATTTTAAGATCAATTAAACAGATTGAGTCTTTTTGCGAGATTTCTAACGGTTTCAACTAAAATTTCTTCAAGGTCACCGGTTGATTGGTAAGATCCTTGAAGATCTTTAACATTCGTTTTAAGAATGTGTCGCAAAATTGTATATTTTAAGAGCAATATAACTCTTGAGACATTTCTAACAATTACAACTAAAATTTCTTCAAGGTCAGCGATTGATTTATCAGATCTTTAACATATTTCTAGAATTCCTAACTGATGTTCGTGTTTTTAGCGCCAGATTAACAAGAAATTAAATTTTTTGAGACATTTCTTACGACTTCCCAAGCAATTTCTACTCAAACTTCTTCAAGGTCAACAGTTGGTCAACAGATTACTTGAAGATTTTTTATATTTCTGCTGCAAGATCGTAGATTTTAAGATAAATTTAACAGACTGAATTTTTTGAGACATTTGCAACGATTTCAACTCAATTTTTCTTCAAGGTCACCGGTTGATTTACAAGATCCTTCAAGGTCTCTAAGATTTTTAGAATTCCTGAAGCGAAACTTTATATTTCAAGATCTACAATCCCTGACTCACGTTTGTGACTTTTAGTGTCTACCTAACAGATCGGTAAAACGATTTGTTCAACAATTTCAAGGTCATCGGTTGATTTGTGAGATCTTTAAGATTTTTAAAATTTCTGCCACGTTGTATGTTTTAAGATCGATTTAACAGATTTAATTTTTTTAGGTATGTATTTCTAACAATTTCAACTCAAATTTCTTCAAGGTCAGCAGATCTTTAAAGACCTTCAAAATTTTTCAAATTTCTGCTATAAGAATGTAGATTTTAACTTTAAGTTAACAGTTTGAATTTCTTAAGACGTTTCTAACAATTTCAACTCAAATGTTCTTCAAGGTCGCCGGTTGATTTACAAGATCTCTAAAGGTCTTTACGATAGTTCTTGAATTCCAGACTCGTGATTGAGAGAAGCTTTAGGATTAACTTAACAACAAACTCAATTTTTTGAGACATTTCCTTTGATTATCTAAGAATTTCAACTCGAAATTTCTTCAAGGTCAGCGGTTAATTTACAAGATATTTAAAGGTCTTTAAGAGATTTTAAATTTCTGCCTTTCGATTGTATGTTTTGAGGTCAATTTAGTTTTTTCAGACATTTGTAACAATTTCAACTCAAGCTTTCAAGGTCGGCGGTTGATTTAAAAGACCTTTAATGGTTTTTACGGCAGTTCTTGAATTCCTGACTCATGATTGAGAGGCGTTTTAGCATTAACTTAACAACAAATCAATTTCTTGAGACATTTCTTTTAATTTCCCCAACAATTTCAACTCAAAAAATTCCTTCAAGGTCAACGGTTGATTTATAAGGTCTTTAAGATAGTTCTTGAATCCCTGACTGATGATTGAGAGGATTTTTAGCAATAACTTAACAAGAAACTCAATTTCTTGCGATATTTTTTTTAATTTCCCCAACAATTTCAACTCAAAAAAAATTCCTTCAAGGTCAGCGGTTGATTTAAAAGGTCTATAAGACGGTTCTTGAATTCCTGACTCATGATTGAGAGGAGTTTTAGGATTAACTCAACAACAAATCAATTTTTTGAGACATTTCTTTTAATTTCCCCAACAATTTCAACTCAAAAAATTCCTTCAAGGTCAGCGGTTGATTTATAAGGTCTTTAAGACGGTTCTTGAATTCCTGACTCATGATTGAGAGGAGTTTTAGGATTAACTCAACAACAAATCAATTTTTTGAGACATTTCTTTTAATTTCCCCAACAATTTCAACTAAAACAAATTCCTTCAAGGTCAACGGTTGACCTTTACAAGATCTTTAAAGGTCTTCAAGAACTTCCTAGACTTCTGATTGAGTGATTTTGAGCACCCACTTAACGACAAATTGAATTTTTTGAGACATTTCACCTGATATTTCATTTTCTACACTGGATTTTAAAATCAGACGAGTGTGGCAACACTGCCACTTGACAGCTCATGGAACGTACCTGTAGGTCCTTGCGTCCTTGCAACCGATATGTAAATGGAACAGTTCCCTCTGCTCGACCATTTCGATCAGCCCCAGCGGTATGTGATGCTGGCTATCGCAGAGCTGCAGGTACAGGCGATAGCTCGTGAGCACGAGGAGGCCGTCGACAGACGTCCCCGAGTGCGTGACACTTTCCCCCGCCAACAGGTAAAACGGTAGCGTTATGGTCGACTCGACCGAAGGAAGGGGGTACATCTGGATGGGCTTGACGTGGCATATCGAGTTCGGCTGGTCGGTTGAGTCCATCTTCTGCTGCAAGCACAAACGACTTCATTAAGTAAATCCCCCGCCTGGTGGTGTCCTCACTTTTCGCTGCTTCCTCAAGGAAACCAGACCGTACACGTAAGAGAGCATGCCTTTTGAAATCAATCGATTGATCAAGGTCACGTGATTGAAAACGATAGCACCATTAACACGAGATAATGATTCCCCGCAAGATGTAAATAGAGATAACCCTTCAAGTGAAGTGAAGTGAATTCCACTTTTTACAGAGAGAGGGAGTTCAATAAACGATTGGCACCCGATTGTTGTGGGAGATAAAGCAGCCGCAGGCTTTATATTTAGAAACGTCTCGTTTTCGACGGTCGCCTTATCACCCACTGGCGCTGATAACACGAGTGTAAGTAAACAAGGTCCTTCTTTCCGTCTGCGTCCGCCCGGATGAGAAAGTGCCCCCTCAAAAGAAACGACTTCCTCGCGCGAATCGATCGCGTATTACGACAGGCGTTTCGGAAGTCTCCCTTTGAGGGGGCGCTGCGGATTCGTTCGGGGGGGCGCTCGCGTGATTGCGAAACGTCAAAATGGGAATTACTAAAGAAAGCGGACAGCTGGGGTGGACTTACGCTTACGATCTGGGTGTCGCTGTCCGATTTCACGCCGACACTGACGGCATCGCTAGCGGTCGCCGGACGGGAAATATCGACGCGCTCGCACCGGGTGCACTGGAATAATTTTTCCTCCCCCTGCGACAATAAAAGTAACACAAACGTCCTTGTGATTTCAAGATGGCCGTTAATCACCCGTCGTGACGTTTCGAACTGTCAGAAAAAAAGTGAAGGTGACGGCGGCGCCATCTAGTTCCAGCGCCGCCAAATTTGAATCTCGAGTCGCACGAGTTGCGATGGATTAACGACGAAACGTTCTTAAAACGAAATTCAGTAACGTTGCTGCAAGATAGGAACATCAAATAAGACAACTTTTAAATCGAAAAAACAAACGTATCAATACAGTGTTGCCAATTGCTGACAGCTTTTTGCCTCACGTTTTCGGACAAAAATTCCGTTTTATGCTTGCTTTTTTCTCTCAAATTGCACTTCTAAGCTATTAGATTTGCCTTAAAATTTCGAGGATTCCTTTTCCTCAAAAAAAATCATAGAAATTCCCACGTTCGGGAAACTTCTCACGAGTTGGCAACGTTGGATATCAAAAATTGCTTACTTGGCGCAGTGTTACCAACGCATAAAAAGCAGAAATCCCTCAAAAGTTACCAAAAAATTCTTTTTCAAGGTGGAAAATCCCTAAAATACATTACTAATAATTTTAAAGAAAAAGAAAATATATTTTTTTATTTAGCAGTAAAAATATAATTTTCAATCTTTTCGAAAATTCCTTTTCTTAATTGTTTCTCTTTCCTTTGTATTTCCATTTTTTAATTTGTGCAAATGCGTATTTTCGTATTTCAATTTTTATCGTTTACTTTCTTCATTGTTTTTTGCAGCCCACTTTCTTAATTTAAATTTTCTCGTTTAGTTGACGAAGAAAAACAATTGATAATTGCTTGTGAGGAGAAACAATTGACTATAGTCATTCGTAAAGAAAAACAATAATCGAAGAAAAATAATTGACAGTCGTTGAGTAAAAGCAAATTGATAGTTGTCGGTGAAGAAAAACAATTGACGGTCGTTAGTGAAAAAAGAACAATTGACAATAGTCATTCGTAAAGGAAAAAAATTATGATTAACAACCGTTCATAATAAAAGCAATAGACACTCGTTGACGAAGAAAAACTATTGACTCTCGTTGATAAAGAAAAACAATTGACTCTCGTTGATGAAGAAAAACAATTGACAATTGCTCGTGAGAAAAACAATTAACAATAGTCATTCGTAAAAAAAATTAATAATCGAAGAAAAATAAATGACGATAAATAAATGGGAAAAGGCAAATTAACAGTTGTCGGTGAAGAAAAACAATTGACGGTCGTTAGTGAAAAAAGAACAATTGACAATAGTCATTCGTAAAGGAAAAAAATTATGATTAACAACCGTTCATAATAAAAACAATTGACACTCGTTGACGAAGAAAAACAATTGACTCTCGTTGACGAAGAAAAACAATTGACTCTCGTTGATGAAGAGAAACAATTGACTCTCGTTGATGAAGAAAAACAATTGACAATTGCTCGTGAGAAAAAACAATTAATGATAGTCATTCGTAAAAAAAAAATTAATAATCGAAGAAAAATAAATGACGGATGTTGGGAAAAAGCAAATTAACAGTTGTCGATGAAGAAAAACAATTGGCGCTCGTTGGTGAAGAAAAACAATTGACAATTGCTCGTAAGGAAACACAATCGACAACAGTCATTCCCAAAGAGAAACAATTAATAATCGAAGAAAAATAATTGACGGTTGTTAGGAAAAAGTAAATTGACAGTTGTCGGCGAGGAAAAACAATTGGCAGTCGCAGATGAAGAAAAACAATTGACAATAGTCATTCGTAAAGAAAAACAATTAATAATCGAAGGGAAACCACAGGCAAAGAAATTTCACCGAACACTTAAAAGCTAGATAACAAATCCAAAGGAAAGGGTGAATGAAAAACAAAAGAAAGTCGACGGTTCTTTAGACAACCTGAAAAGCGTCAGAGAAATAGAAAAATAATAATTTGACAAGCAAAAACAAAGGAGGCGGCCTGAAACAAATGCGAAACGCGAAACGCGAAGAAAAAACAAAAGAAAGTCGACGATTCACTTAAACAAACTTGGAATGTGTCAGCGCGAAATGAAAAAATAATAATTCGAGAAGCAGAAACAAAAGAGACCTCAAATAAATGCAAAGGAAAAGGCGAATGAAAAACAAAAGAAAAGCGACAATTCTTTAAACAAACTAGAAAGTGTTAGTAAAAAAAATTGACAAACAGAAACAAAAGACATCTTAAACAAACGACATGGAATTGCAAAAGAAAAGACGAATGAAAAACAAAAGAAAGTCGACGGATCTTTAAACAACCTGGAAATAAGAAAATATGACAAATAGAAACGAAAGAGAGACAAATAGAAACAAAAGAGAGACAAATATAAACAAACGACATGGAAATGCAAAGAAAAAAGACAAATAAAAAACAAAAGAAAATCGACGATGTTTTAAACAACCCAGGAACGCTAAGGAAGAGGCGAATAAAAAAACAAAAGAAAGTCGACGGTTCTCTAAACAAACTTGGAGAGTGCCAAGCTGAAATGAAAAAATGTGACAAGCAGAAAAAAAAGAGATCTTAAACAAACGACATGGAAAAGCAGAGAAAAAGGCGAAAGAAAAACGAAAGAAAGTCGACATTTCTGTAAACAAACTGGAAAGTGTTAGTAAAAAAAATTGACAAACAGAAACAAAAGACATCTTAAACAAACGACATGGAAATGCAAAGGAAATGAAATGAATAAAAAACAAAAGAGAGTCGACGGTTCCTTAAACAACCTGGAAATGAGAAAATATGACAAATTGAAACAAAAGAGAGGCAAATAGAAACAAACGCTATGGAAATGTAGAAACAAAAGAAAGTCGACGGTTCCTTAAACAAACCGGAAAGTGTCAGTGAAATAAAAAAAAAATTGGCAAATAGAAACAAAGGAGACCCGAAACAAACGACATGAAAACGCAAAGGAAAAGATAAATGAAAAACAAAAGAAAGTCGAGGGTTCCTTTAACAACCTGGACGTGCAAGGGAAGAGGCGAATAGAAAACAAAAGAAAGTCGACAGTTTTTTAAACAAACTTGAAAGGTGCCAAGGTGATATGAGAAATGATGGCAAATAGAAACAAAAGAGAGACAAATAGAAACAAACGACATGGAAATGCAAAGAAAAAAAGACGAATGAAAAACAAAAGAAAGTCAACGGTTCCTTAAACAACCTGGAAAGTGTCAGTGAAATACAAAAAAATAATTTGACAAACAGAAACAAAGGAGGCCCGAAACAAACGACATGAAAACGCAAAAAGGAAATGATGAATAAAAAACAAAAGAAAGTCGAGGGTTTTTTAAACAACCTGGACATGCAAACGAAGAGGCGAATAAAAAACAAAAGAAAGTCGACGGTTCTTTAAACAGACTTGTAAGGTGCCAAGGTGAAATGACCAAAAATGACAAATAGAAACAAAAGAGAGACAAATAGAAACGAACGACATAGAAATGTAAAGAAAAAAGACGAAAGAAAAACAAAAGAAAGTCGACGCGTTTGTGCCTACGCTAAGACACCATCCAACTTAATAACAATATTGAAAGCAAAGACATAAATGACAGCTCTTTGTTTTCCTTATTGAAAGCGCCATCTCTTGGTTTTGCTGATTTTGCCGGGTCGCGCCGACCAGAGTTGCCAACTTGAGGAATTCATCTCTTTTAAGTGACATCTTAGAACCAAAGTGATTTCTTACAATCATTATTTTAAGGAATCTTTAGAGACGCGTGCTGTTAATGAGACAATCAGAATTTGTCTTTATTTTACAGAAATTTTCTTTTTGTTTCATATTATAATTTTGCACTTTCTTCTCTCGACAAATAATAATTTGCTTTCTTTTCTCAACGTAGGAAAGGGATTTTTTTTCTCACACAACGAAACTTGTTAATTTTCGCAGGTTGGCAACACTGCCGTCCCGTCCGCCGACTTGACGCAGCCAGAAATTTGAGGTTAAGCTCGACAGATCTGATATTTTTTCTCGTTGTAGTTCGCCGTGCGTTTATAGATAAATGCACGAGTTTAATCTCGGTTGCAATTAGTTGCATGATTACAAGCTGTGATTGTAGTTTACTCGTAAAACGTAAGGAAAATAGTTGCTTTGAGGTTATGTCGCCGTAAGTCGCCCCGTAATTTCAGTTAAATGGCCGAGGACAATGAAAGCATCGAAAAGAACGAGGTGGATAACTCAAAGTCCGAGAAGATGTTTACGTTGAAAAAGTGGAACGCCGTGGCTATGTGGAGTTGGGACGTCGAATGCGACACCTGCGCTATCTGCAGGGTTCAGGTGATGGACGCCTGCCTTCGTTGCCAGGCCGAAAGCAAGAAGGACTTTTACGGGAAGCAGGACTGCGTGGTGGTGTGGGGCGAGTGCAACCATTCCTTCCACTACTGTTGCATGTCGCTGTGGGTTAAACAGAACAACCGTTGCCCGTTGTGCCAACAGGAATGGTCCATACAAAGAATGGGGAAATAATTCGCCACCTAGCGCTAGTAAATACATACGATTTTTTTCTTTAATTCGTCATGCTTTATACCCTAATACCTAACTACTTATGTAATTGTACAACAAATGGATTAATTTGCTTTTTGCTATACTTTTTAAACCAATCAAATAAATGAAATTCGCATCTCTTTTGTTTCCTTCTGTCAAAATAATTTTTTCCTATACGATTGATTATGTACATGAGGTGTCTGGGACTAATTAATTTCAAATTTCCCGCCGAAAACAGTGCAGCTCAACAAAATTTACAAAGATGGCGCTGATGACGGCGCGACGTGCAGATTCGTTAATCTATTATTGTATTGCGTTGTAAAACCGATCGTCTTTTATTTCTGTTTTCTTTAACCTCACGTAACACCTACCTATGAATAAATAAAAAGCTGCGTCTGGACACAACATTTTATTTCTTCTTCTTTTTTTTTGCTAACCGGTTTCGCCTTGATAAGGCATTAACAAGTGTTAAGCGTCTATGAAGAGCGCCTTTTTTTTAATCTGGCGTCGAAGTTGGCTATGAAAATTTGATTGTGGACCATCATCATTATGACAGTTGTCTATCTGACATCCGAACTTGCCATTTCTAACGTTGATTTCAGTGTTGCCAACCCATTGATAACGATTTCCCCCATCTAAGGTTTGAAAATCCCCCAAATGAAAGTCATAATCCCCTAAAATTTGTTTTTATTTACAAATCTGAAGGTGTATATGGACACTCTTTGACACTTAAAATCCCCTAAATTTAGGGGGAAATCCCCTAAGTTGGCAACACTGGTTGCTTTCGAATCCTCAAAATAATGATTGTAAGAAATCCCTTTGGTTCTGGGATGTCACTAAAAGGGATGAATTCCTCAAGTTGGCAACTCTGGTCGGCGCGGCAGGTAATTGACCAAAATCAGCAAAACCAAGAGATGGCGCTTTTAATAAGGAAAACAAAGAGCCGTCATTTATGTCTTTCAATATTGTTATTAAATTGGATGATGTCTTAGCGTAGACGTCGACTTTCTTTTGTTTTTCGTTCGTCTTTTTTCTTTGCATTTCCATGTCATTTGTTTCAGGCCTGCTTTGTTTCTGTTTGTCAAATTATTTTTTTATATTTCACTGACACTTTCCAGGTTGTTTAAGAAACCGTCGCTTTCTTTTGTTTTTCATTCGCCTTTTTTCTTTGCATTTCCATGTCGTTTGTTTAAAATCTCTTTTGTTTTTATTTGTCAATTTTTTTTTATTTCACTGACACTTTCCAGTTTGTTTAAGCAACCGTCGACTTTCTTTTGTTTTTCATTGGTCTTTTTTGCGTTTCCAGGTTGTTTAAAGCATCGTCGACTTTCTTTTGTTTTTCATTCGCTTTTTTCTTTGCATCATTTCGTTCGTTTAAGATCTCTTGTTTGCATTTGTCAATTTTTTTTATTTCACTAACACTTTCCGGTTTGTTTAAGGAACCGTCGACTTTCTTTTGTTTCTACATTTCTATATCGTTTGTTTCTATTTGTCTCTCTTTTGTTTCAATTTGTCATATTTTCTCATTTCCAGGTTGTTTAAGGAACCGTCGACTCTCTTTTGTTTTTCATTCGTCTTTTTCTTTGCATTTCCATGTCGTTTGTTTAAGATGTCTTTTGTTTTTGTTTGTCAATTTTTTTTTACTAACACTTTCCTTTTGTTTAAAGAATTGGCGATTTTCTTTTGTTTTTCATTCGTCTTTTTTCTTTCTATTTCCATGTCGTTTGTTTAAGATTTCTTTTGTTTCTATTTGTCATTTTTTTTTATTTTACTGACACATTTCAGTTTGTTTAAGGAACCATCGACTTTCTTTTGTTTTTCATTCGTCTTTTTTCTTCGCATTTCCATGTCATTCGTTTTTATTTGTCTCTCTTTTGTCTCCATTTGTCATATTTTCTCATTTCCAGTTTGTTTAAGGAACCATCGACTTTCTTTTGTTTTTCATTCGTTTTTCTTCTTTGCATTTTCATGTCGTTTGTTTTAGATGTCTTTTGTTTCTGTTTGTCAATTTTTTCTACTAACACTTACCAGTTTGTTTACAGAAATGTCGATTTTCTTTTGTTTTTCTTTCGCCTTTTTCTCTGCTTTTCTATGTCGTTTGTTTAAGATCTCTTTTGTTTCTGCTTGTCATATTTTCTCTTTTCACCTTGGCATCTTCCAAGTTTGTTTCAAGAACCATCGACTTTCTTTTGTTTTTTATTCGCCTTTTCATTTGCGTTTCTAGGTTGCTTAAAGAACCGTCGACTTTCTTTTGTTTTTCATTCGTCTTTTCCTTTGCATTTCCACATCGTTTATTTCAGACCTCCTTTGTTTCTGTTTGTCAATTTTTTTTATTTCACGGACACTTTCCAGGTTGTTTAAAGAGCAGTTGACTTTCTTTTGTTTTTCATTCGTCTTTTCCTTTGCAGTTCCATGTCGTTTGTTTAAGATGTCTTTTGTTTCTGGTTGTCAATTTTTTTTACTAACACTTTCCAGTTTGTTTAAAAAAATGTCTATTTTCTTTTGTTTGTTTTATTATTTTTTATTTCACCGACACTTTCCAGGTTGTTTAAAGAGCCGTCGACTTTCTTTTGTCTTTCATTCGTCTTTTTTCTTTGCATTTCCATGTCGTTTGTTTCAGGTCTCCTCCTGTGTCTGTCAATTTTTTGTTTGTTTGTTTGTCTCTCTTTTGTTTCTATTTGTCATATTTTCTCATTTCACCTTGGCACCTTCCAAGTCTGTTTAAAGAACCGTCGACTTTCTTTTGTTTTTTATTCGCCTCTTCGTTTGCATGTCCAGGTTGTTTAAAGAACCGTCGATATTCTTTTGTTTTTCATTCGTCTTTGCCTATGCGTTTTCATGTTATTTGTTTCAGGCCTTCTTTGTTTCTGTGTGTCAAATTATTTTTTATATTTCACTGACACTTTCCAGATTGTTTAAGAAACCAATGACTTTCTTTTGTTTTTCGTCCGTCTTTTTCATTGCATTTCCATGTCGTTTGTTTCAGGCCTCTTTTGTTTCTGCTTGTGAAATTATTATTTTTTATTTCACGGACACTTTCCAGGTTGTTTAAGGAACCGTCGACTTTCTTTTGTTTTTCGTTCGTCCTTTTTCTTTGCATTTCCATGTCGTTTGTTTCTATTTGTCATATTTTCTCATTTCACCTTGACACCTTCCAAGTTTGTTTAAAGAACGTCAACTTTCTCTTGTTTTTTATTCGCCTCTTCCTTTGCGCTCCCAGGTTTAAAGCATCGTCGACTTTCGTTTGTTTTTCATTCGCTTTTTTCTTTGCATTTCTAGCGACAAAATAAATAAATATTTATTTTAGTCATTGCAATATCAAATTGGACAATTCAAAGAGCTGTGCAGGTCTTGGTCAATCTTGAAACGGTCTCAAGATGCAGCTTGTTTAAATAGATTTGGAACATGCTGTACATGCGCGGCGCAAAAAATACCGATGAAAATTATTCGTGTAATTTTGCTTTCGTCTTTTCTTTGTTGTTATAATCAGCGAATTTATTATTTAAAGCGATAATCGGTTCTAAATTTAGCCAGAATTTATTTTTAGTGACTTTCGTCGCGTCGCGTTGGTCACGGACCAGACGACGCCGTTGGTCGCACTGTGACTAGCGCATTTTGGGGTGCATTCGAGGGTGCCAAAATCGCGTAGATCGCGCGATTCGAGCCGTTTTTTCGTGCGCGAGTGAGTTTTCGCCCCCATCCGCGCCTCCACTAAATGCTATAAGGCGCAGAAAATGATAATACAAGACCCCGACGCCTTCAAGACTTGGTTAACATCCGTGCTCAAGCCGATGTAAGTACGGTCCATATTTTATGCAAATTCGCCCGTTTTACCCCGCCGACCCTCGCGTTCGACGCCCGGATGGGGCGGCGGGCGAGATTCCACCTCGTTTTGTCGTATTTCCAACGGCCCACGCGAGATTTTTTTTATTGGGTCAGTTGATGTCTCCCCTGGTAACGACATAACCTCACTTTTTCTTCGTCGATGATTATCATCACAAGATATGTAATTGCAAGTAAACGGAGGGTTGTAATAATCATTTTGGTTGGTGATGTCCTCAAGTCGAGTTTCATTTTGTGATAATTTGCAGATGTGAAGCAGATCCGAGTGCGTTAGCCAAGTATGTCATGGCTTTGGTTAAGAAAGATAAGAGCCCGGAAGTCCTACGGGAGAGCATGATCAGTCAGCTGGAGGTCTTCCTGCAATTAGGTATTCATATCCGGACCCCCCCCTCAATGAAAACCCAAGCGCTAAGTGTGCGTGCTTTTCAGAAACCGAGCCGTTCGTGGATCTCCTATTCAAGACCCTCGAGAACCAGAAATACCTGACCCCCGTCATACCCAACGCAAACCCGCCCAACCCCAACCTAATCAAGTCGGACTCGTCCCCGTCAAAACCGACAGTCAAAGAAATCAAGCCCATCATCCCCATCAGTGACCTCCCGAGTTTGATCGGCGATGCCATCAATGGTTCGACAGCGGCAAAGAAAGACAAAGAAAACGAGATGAAGCGCGACCGGGACTTGCGCAAGAGTGACTCGGTTAGTATAGAGTTTCCGTCGCCCAATTTTCTTGTTGACCATCGCTGTGCTTTTAGGAAAAGGAAGACAAACCTAAGCAGAGGTCACGACATCGTTCTCTTTCCCGTATCAGATCCCGCTCGCGCTCTTGGGATCGAACCCGACGGTCTCGCTCCAGAGAGAAGTCACGCGAGCGCGAGCAACAGCATCGAGTGGACCGTGAGAAGCGCGAGCGAAACAGACCGTGGCGCAACAAATCTCCACCCCGTCGGTACGAGCGCAGGCGATCCAGATCTGCCTCGCTCGGTCGTGCCAGGTCACGTTCGCGAAGCCCCAGACATCCATACCGGGGTAGGTACCGCAACCGATCTCCGCCACGCTCGACGAGTCGAAGTCGATCCCGTTCTCTCGAACGTAAGGACCGCAAGGACCCTGCCAGGGTCGAAAAAGAAACCAAGGATACGCATTCGGGTGCAGGCACGCCAACTCAAGACAGTAACCACGGTGACATGGACTTGCGCCTCACGAGTACAACGCAAAGCATACAGTCGGTTGTGGTCCAGCAGAACTCGGCTGGTGAAACCCGTGTGGGGCAGAAACGGAGGTGTCGTGATTACGATGAGAAGGGGTATTGCATGCGGGGTGAGATGTGCCCGTTCGATCATGGGATCGACCCGGTCGTCTTGGAGGATTCGTCTTTAACACGCGTGCTCACTTATGCCCCGAATGGGGCGCAAGTTCCGGACGTTCCTCCGAGTATGTTGGCTCCACCGATTATCGGCGGTGGACATCCCATCATACACACGGTTCCTCCTAGGCCTTTGCCCCCGGAATATAACCCGCAGGCTCCGCAGATGTGGCACAGACCCGGATATAGGGGGCCCAGACCTTTACTAGGACCTAGGGTGAGTTTAACAAAATTTTTTTGTTTGCTCGTCTAGAAATTATTGTTTTTCTTCGGAATTCTAGATCTCGAATCATTCAGGAGATTTTTTCATTCGAAATCGAATTTCGGTCTTCGTTTCTCGATTGCCTTTTGTTTTGTTTTTTCCCTATTTTATTAAAAAAAAAAATTATTTACTTGTTTATAAATTATTAAAAGAACTAATGACGAAAGTAATAATAGTAACATCCTGTATAATTTAATTTTGCTCCGAGTGCTTGGAATGTTTGTGCATTCATTATATGTATACAGGTGTCTCTGGTATCTAGTACCAGATAGGTGTGTGTAGCAGATTCATCATTAAAAATAAATATAGTATGTACAGGGTGATTCGTCGGAAAATAAACCTTCACGAAATAATCGGAATTAAAAACAAAAGACTGCCGCTCCTCAAGTACGGCAATTGTTTCGTTCGTTCGTTAGCTGACGCTATTGCGAAGCGATTCGATTTTCTTGCGAAACAAAAGACAATCGACCTTGCGACTGAATTTGATTCGAAAAATGAACCGGAAATTTTTTAACAAGGCAAAAGACGACAGGCGCTCAAATTTCGCAAAGCATTTCGGAAAACAAAAACCTTCTCTTTTCAAATGTCTTCGTTTTTTTTTTTTTTTTGCTTTGTTCGATTGTCTTTTGTTCTGTTTTTTCGTTTTTTCTCTCGTTCGTTGCTTTTTCTTTTTTTCTGAATTTATGAATTCGAACCAATCACGTAATCGTGAGGCGTTTTTTTTTTGTTTTTTATTCGAATTTCGGCCTTCGTTTTCTTCTTTGCTCGATCGTCTTTTGTTTTGTCTTTCGCCTTTTCGCTTTTTTCCTTTGCTCGATCGCCTTTTGTTTTTTCGCTCTATTCTCTCCAGAATTTACGAATTTGAACCAATCACGTAATCAAAAGGAGATTTTTTCTATTTGACATTCGAATTTCGAAATTCTTTTTCGGTTGATCGTCTTTTGTTTTTCTTTGCATGATCGTCTTTTGTTTTTGCCGTCTTTGTTTTGTTTTTGTTTTTGCCGTCTTTATTTTGTTTTTGTTTTTACCGTCTTTGTTTTGTTTTTGTTTTTGCCGTCTTTGTTTTGTTTTTGTTTTTGCCGTCCTTGTTTTGTTTATGTTTTTGCCGTCTTTGTTTTGTTTTTGCCATCTTTGTCTTATTTTTGTCATCTTTGTCTTATTTTTGCCATCTTTGTTTTTTATTTTGTTTTGCCTTCGTTTTCTTCTTTTCTCAACCGTCTTTTTTTTGTTTTTTTTTTTCGTTTTTTTCCCTCCAAATTTATGAATTCGAACAAATCGGGAGATTTTTTTTATGTACTCGAATTTCGGTCTTCGTTTTCTTCCTTGCTCGATCGTCTTTTGTTTTTCGTTTTTTTTGCCTTTGCTCGATCGTCTTTTGTTTTTGTTTGAATGGTCGTCTTTTGTTTTTGTTTGCATGGTCGTCTTTTGTTTTTGGCTTTTTTTTGGCCTTCGTTTTCTTTGCTTAACCGTCTTTTGTTTTTTTTTTTCGTTTTTTTTCCCTTGACATTTTTGAATCCGAAGAAATCGGGAGATTTTTTTTATGTACTCGAATTTCGATCTTCGTTTTCTTCCTTGCTCGATCGTCTTTTGTTTTTCGTTTTTTTGCCTTTGCTCGATCGTCTTTTGTTTTTTTGTTTGAATGGTCGTCTTTCGTTTTTGTTTGAATGGTCGTCTTTTGTTTTTGTTTGAATGGTCGTCTTTTGTTTTTGTTTGCATGGTCGTCTTTTGTTTTTGTTTGCATGGTCGTCTTTTGTTTTTGTTTGCACGGTCGTCTTTTGTTTTTGGTTTTTTTTGCCTTCGTTTTCTTTGCTTTTTTTGTTTTTTTTTTTTTTCGTTTTTTTCCCTCGACATTTTTGAATTCGAACAAATCGGGAGATTTTTTTTTTTTGGTACTCGAATTTGGATCTTCGCTTTCTTCCTTTCTTACTCGATCGTCTCTTGTTTTCTGCTTTTTCTTCTTTGCTCGGTTGTCTTTATTTCGTTGGTGATTTTTTTTTTCGTTTGGTATTCGTATTTCGAAATTCTTTTTTGCTCGATCGTCTTTTGTTTCTTGCTTTTTTCAGAATTTTCAGAATTCGAACCAATCAGGAAATTTTTTTTATTGGAATTTCGAATTTCGGTCTTTGTTTTCTTCTTTGCTCGAGCGTTTTTCTTTTTTTTTGCTCGATCGTTTTTCTTTTTTTTTGCTCGGTCGTTTTTCTTTTTTTTTACTCGATCGTTTTTCCTTTTTTTTTGCTTTATTGTTTTTTGTTCTTTTTTTTCGCTTGATCGTCTTTTGTTTTTCTTTGCTTGATCGTCTTTTGTTTTTCCTTTTTGTATTTTGTTTTTTGCTTTTTCAAAATTTTAAGAATTCGAACTAATCGTTTTTTTTTTAATTCGAAATCGAATTTGTGAATTCGAACCAATCGGGAGATATTTTCGTTTGAAATTCGAATTTTCACCTTCGTTTTCTCTGTTACTCGATCGTCTTTTGTTTTTCTTCAGAATTTTAGAACTCGAATCAGTCAGGAGATTTTTTCATTTGAAATCGAATTTCGGTCTTCGTTTCTCGATTGCCTTTTGTTTTGTTTTTCCCTATTTTATTAAAAAAAATTTTTTTTGTTTACTCTATAAGTTATTAAAAGAACTAATGACGTAAGTAGTAATAGTAACACTCTGTATAGTTTAATTTTGCTCCGAGTGCTTGGAATGTTTGTGCATACATTGTATGTATACAGGTATCTCTGGTATCTAGTGCCAGATAGGTGTGTAGCAGATTCATCATTAAAAAGAAATATAGTATGTACAGACTGACCCTGTACTTGGTACAATCATTTTATGTCACTGTCACTTTTCATTGTCGAGCGAACGATTTTTTTTTTGTAAGTTCACCCTGTCATTTTTCGTAGTTGTTTTATTTATTTTTTCTTTTTTGTTTTAGATCCCTCCGATGAATACGTTCGCCCCCCAGCCCAACATGCAACGCGAGTTGATCCCCGTCCCGGTTCTGGACAACCAACAGAGCGATCAGTTCGCCCCGAACTTCCCTCGCCAGCCGATGTTCACCTCGTCCGAGCACGAACACGAGGTCCTCTTCAAGAAGAGAGGCTTCGACTTCAACCGCCTGGGACCAAGGAACAAGAACCCCTCGAACTGCGCCCTCGAGCTGAAGAAAGTGCCGACCGGCTTGAACAATATAACCCACCTCAACAACCACTTCGCCAAGTTCGGCAAGATCATCAACATACAAGTGGGGTACGAGGGTGACCACGAGGCTGCGATCGTCACTTTTTCTAGTCACGCAGAGGCGAACGCCGCGTACCGCAGCACCGAGGCCGTCCTGAACAACCGCTTCATCAAAGTATTCTGGCACAGCAATAATAATGACGGTGAGTTTGCGTTTGTTCCTGCCGCGCCGCTTTAAACCGTTTGTGTGATCGCTTTGTGTTAAAGGGAAACAAGAGAATGTCCCGCCTCGTTCCATCAAAGATCGCCTGGGCTTACCCGCGATTGTCCCACCGAATTCTAACAAAGTTTTGAATTTAGTGCAACCGAAGGCGGACAATAATAACGCACCGGAGGAGGGCGGCGAGCAGGTCGAGGTTAAGCTGCAGAAGAACAACGAGCTCGTCGCCAATAAGGAGGAGAAGAAGGCGCAGGCGACGGCCGCCATCAAAAAAAATCAAGAGCTGCTGGCCGCTAAGGAGAAGATCAAGAAAAACCAGGAGGAGAAAAGGAAGGAGGCCCTCAAGCTAACTCAAAACCTGCGCAAGCGGAAGCAAGAACTCCTCGAGAAGCAGCTCGCCCAACAAAAGCTACTGATCGGCAAAATGGAGAAAAGTACGTGGAAACAAGCGTGCGGGTGAATTTTGTTTTAGGTCTTTTTTTTGTTTTGGGTTGCAGCACCGGCCGGACCGCAGAGGGAGCTGCTGCTTCAGACGATTAAAAAATCTCAAGAGGCCATCGAGGCCATACGCAAGGACATGTTATCGCAGCAGGGCGCGCAGGGGAAGCCCGTGCTGATCAAGAAGACCAAGGAGGAGGCCCAGAAGGAAATGTTGGACGCGGAGCTGGATTTAATCACGAAGCAGCAGGAGGGCGCTGATACTTCCGAGCTGCAGAAGAAAATCTTGGAGTTGAGGGCGAGGACGCAAGTGTTGAGGGGGCGTGGACGAGGCAGACGGTATCACGTCAGCAGACATCTGCTTTCCAAGAATAATCTCATAGATCATGGTAGGTCATTACTGAAATTATTCCCCCTTAATTGAAACCACAAAGATTTAAGCATGGTAAGACCCTGTATAAAAAATTAATGCCTGGCTTCATTTAGCTCTAAGTGCACATGATTGGAGCAGTTGCGCGTTTATAATGCGTACAGGTGTCCCTAATTAACAGCGTCACATCAGCAGATCCGTCGTAAAAAAGAAAATAAATTCACACGCACATATACAGGGTGCCCCGAGTATCATAGCGTTTAGATTATAAATCAGATTCCCCAAGCTCGTAAAACTCAATAAACGTGTCGGAAAATGCACCGTTGTCGAGATACAGGGTGTTTAAAGTTTTCTGCCGACATTTTTTATTAATATCTCGGGGGTGCGGGGGCGAAATGATTCCAAATTTGAGAAAAACAATTCACATTTATTTATTCAAGCTGTCGCTTCGATGTCTCCACCAGGTGGCACATAGTTGTAGAGTTCCTTGAATACATATACAGGGCGTCACTGATAACGTAGCGTCGTAAATTACGTTCGTTTGCGCTGCGTTCTTTTTTTTACGCGAACTTCTGCGAAATTTGGATGAAACAAAAGGCGGTCGATTTTGTTTTTCGATTAAATTCGCCGAAAAGCAAACCACCAATACGAAATAATCGGGATTAAAAACAAAAGACTGCCGCTCCTCAAGTACGGCAATTGTTTCGTTCGTTTCAGGCTGACGCGCCTGCGAAGCGATTCGATTTTCTTGCGAAACAAAAGACAATCGACCTTTCGAATGACGACAGGCGCTCAAATTTCGCAAAGTATTTCGGAAAACAAAGACCGCTTCTTTCCAACTGTCTTCGTTTTTTTTGCTCGATTGTCTTTCGTTCTGTTTTTCGTTTTTTTTTTTTCATTCGTCGATCGCCTTTTGTTTTGTTTTTTCGCTTTTTTTTATAGATTCGAATCAATTACATAATCGTGAGGCGTTTTTTTTTTTTTTTGTTTCATATTCGAATTTCGGCTTTCGTTTTCTTCTTTGCTCGTTCGTCTTTTGTTTCGTTTTTCGTTTTTTTTTCTTCTTTGCTCGATCACCTTTTGTTTTTCCACGTAATCATGAGGCGATTTTTTACTGTTTGACTTTTGAATTTCGAAATTCTTTTTCGGTTGATCGTCTTTTGATTTTGTTTGCACGCACGAACATCTTTTGTTTTTGTTTTGCCTTCGCTTTCTTCTTTGCTCAACCGTCTTTTGTTTATTTTTTTCTCCTTTTTCCCTCAAAATTTATGAATATCGAACAAATCGGGAGATTTTTTTTTATTTGGTACTCGAATTTCGGTCTCCGTTTTCTTCTTTGCACGATCGTCTTTTGTTTTTCGTTTTATTTTTTTCCTTTGCTTGATCGTCTTTTGTTTTTCGTTTTATTTTTTTTCCTTTGCTTGATCGTCTTTTGTTTTTGTTTGCATGGTCTTTTTTTTGTTTTTGATTGCATGGTCGTCTTTTGTTTTTGTTTTTTTTTGCCTTCGTTTTCTTTGCTTAACCGTCTTTTGTTTTTTTTTCCGTTTTTTTTCCCTCGACATTTTTGAATTCGAACAAATCGGGAGATTTTTTTTTATTTGGTACTCGAATTTGGGTCTTCGTTTTCTTCCTTGCTCGATCGTCTTTTGTTTTTCGCTTTTTCTTCTTTGCTCGATCGTCTTTTGTTTTGTTGGTGATTTTTTTTTGTTTGATGTTCGTATTTCGAAATTCTTTTTTGCTTGATCGTTTTTTGTTTTTTTTTTGCTTGATCGTCTTTTTTTGCTTTTTTCGAAATTTTAAGAATTCGAACTAATCGTTTTTTTTTTTTTTAATTTGAAATTGAATTTTGATCTTAGACTTAAGCTTTTCGTTTTTTTCTTTGCTCAACCGTCTTTTGTTTCGTTTTTTTCGTTTTTTTCTTTGCTCAACCGTCTTTTGTTTCGTTTTTTTCGTTTTTTTCTTTGCTCGATTGTCTTTTGTTTTCTTTTTCGCTTATTTTTCTTTGCTCGATCTCCTTTTATTTTGTTTTTTCGCTCATTTCTCTTCGGAATTTGTGAATTCGAACCAATCAGGAGATATTTTTATTTGAAGTTCGAATTTCGGCCTTCGTTTTCTTTTCTTACTCGATCGCCTTTTGTTTTTCTTCAGAATTTTAGAACTCGGAATCAATCAGGGGTTTTTTTTTTGTTCGAAATCGGTCTTCGTTTTCTTCTTTGCTCGATTGCCTTTTGTTTTGTTTTTTCGCTGTTTTTCTTCAGAAATTACGCGTGATAAAGATTTTTGTTTTGTTTTGACCGTCTTCGTTCGATCGTCTCTTGTTTTTTGTTTGAAAATCGATCTTTTCGCGCTCGTTCCAGAGATTTGGTCTTCGAAGGTCTTCTTTGCTAGATCGTCTTTTGTAATTTTTTCTTGCCTTTTCTTCTTCAGAATCTATGAATTCGCACCAATCAGGAAAATTAAATGCGGCTGCGATTGGTTGTGTCGTCTAAGAATAGATTCTGTTTTCGGTTCGTGTGCTCCACGCACCACACAAAAAGTGGGCGTCTCTCATCGTGATTGGCTGTCTAATCCGGTTCTGTTTTCGGTCCGTGTACCTTCTTCATTTCAGACACACGATAGCGTCATTCATTGCCTGAACTGATTATGATTGGTTGACTCGTTTAAGAGCAGATTTTGTTTTCGGTACGCGTAACTTCGTGAGTACATTACATCAGAATCTATGAATTCCAACCAATCACGTAATCACGAGGTGATTTTTTTTTTTAATATTTGAAACTCAAATTTCGGAATTAGTCTTTTCTGTTCGATCGTCTTTTGTTTTTCTTTTCTTGCTCCTTTTTCAGTATCCATGAATTCGAACCAATCAGGAAAAACGAATGCGAATTTCGGTCTTCGTTTCAGACTTGGCCTTCGTTTTCTTCTCTGCTCCGATCGTCTTTTGTTTGTTGCTTTTTTTTTCTTGCTTTTTTCGCCCCTTTTTGTTCTTGTTGCCCTTGTGAGTTCGAGCTCGATCCAAACAAGCGCGATCGAAGGGGGGGATTTTTTTTAATTTGTAGTTTTCTTCGTCGTGGTTTCCGCTCGCCTTCGACTTGTAATTTTTTTTTCTCCTCGATCGTCTTTTTTTCTTTTCATTTTATGAAAACCGCCCACGTGAATCCCGATTATCTTTTGTTTTGTTTTTCCTTCCGAACAGATGAACATCAGGCGTCTAATTTTTTCTTTTGGATTCGAACTTATTTTTTTTTACTTATGTTTTATCTTTTCAATTCTTTTACCTTAACGTTTTATCTTTTCAATTCTTTTACCTTAACGTTTTATAACAGGCAAGCGTTTTTATTCAAATTTCCCATCAGGTTCAAAGAGTTTGGCCAAAAGTCGCCTGTTTTTCCCGAAGCACGCCGTCGACCATCGGCCCACGAGGCTCTTAGTGTCCGGCTACGAGAGTGACGAACAGGAGAGCGTTCTCACTCACTTTTCTGTAAGTTTCTTTTTAACACGCAATTTTCATCGGGACTTTACCCCCGAATTTGTCTGTCTTTCGGCAGCAATTCGGAGAGATCGTCGATTACGTCAGCGACGCAGCGACGCCCAGCATCGTCTTGAACTACAAAACGAGGAAGGAGGCCGAGGTGGCGTTCCTTAAAGGCAAACACTTCCAGGTAATGAATTCACTGATTAAAAAAAGATAAATGAAAAAACTACAATGTATTTTACAGGATCGCACCCTATCGGTGACTTGGTGTAACAACGCGCAGTTGAACAACCAATTAAGTGGAAGGTCTTCAACCCACACCGTCTTGGTGAGTGAGTCGGATGAAGACCACTTAATAGAACAGTCGATAATCGAAGAGGGAGAAGATGTAAGTTGAACCCTCCCCTCGGCTTGTCAACTGTTTTGCTGATTTGATTGGTTTACAGTTGGGACCCGTCTTGTCGGAAGAGGCGTTGCTGCAAGACGACGAAGAAGAAGACGAAGAAAACGAAGACCGTTCCTGGCGTCGATAGCTTAAATTCAATGTACAAAACCCCCCACGTCTTTTTCTTGCTCTTTTTTAATTTACCTCCCGCCCCCTCTCAACTTTCCCCCTCCCTCCTCCCTTAGGTTAGGTCTTTTCTTACGATTAATTCAACTAATTTGTGCGTTTTCTTTTTTTTTATATGTACGTATACATATTTAGGAGCGAGGGTCCTTAGCCCCTCCCTGTTAATTGTAAAATAGTGCGTAGCCGGTAGGTTTATTGAGTACATAGATTGTGAGCGAGGGGGCCGGCTCGAGCCCTGAGGCGGAGGTTGGGTTCGAGGCGGGCTCCTTGCGCAGGTTTTTTCAATTGTTCTTGTAAATTTAATGCGATGATCATGATTATGATGATGATAATGATGACGATAAGAAACGATAGGAGGAAAAAAACGTGCCCCGAAAAAATACAAATTACCTAAAAAAGAAAAAAATTAATTAAAAAAAAAGAGCTAGGTATATAGTAAGAGGAAAAAAAAAGAGTCACGACAGTCTAAAAAGAGATAACACTTTGTAAATTGTATATTTTATTATATTGATATAAGAAAAAAAATTGGGGCACCAAAAAATAAATTCCATCGGCCGGGAATTCGCACTGAGACACACATGAGGGGGTAAGTCGAGAGATGGCGAAGCAATTCGAAATTAAAAAAACAAAAAGATACCAGGAGACTTCCAGGATCAATTGTTTAAAGCTCTGCAGAATTTCGAAAAAAAAAGAAGAAGTAAGAAGGATTGACAATTGAATTCAACTGTTTTGCACACATCGCACAAGGACGGAAAATAAAACAATCGCATTCAACTGTTTTAACCTCACTCTTGTTTCCAGGCTAGGCGTGAAAGAGAAAAAAGAGACTCGAAATAAAAGCTGCCGACAATCGCCAGTCAACTGTTTCGTGAAGATTGTTTCTCTCGAAGAAAATCTAGTAATACAGGGTTGCCCAAATTTCTGGAGGAGGAAATCGTCGTTCAATTGTGTTGTCAATTTTTTTTTTCTTCAAAGACGACGCAATTCGAAATTAGAAAAAAAAAGATGCAAGGAGACTTCCAGGATCGATTGTTTAAAGCTCTGCAGAACTTCGAAAAAGAAGAAGAAGTAAGAAGGATTGACAATCAAATTCAATTGTTTTGCACATGTCGAACAAGGACGGAAAACAAAACAATCGCATTCAATTGTTTTAACCTCGTTCTTGTTCCCAGGCTAGGCGTGACAGAGAGAAAAGAGAATCGAAGTGAAAGCTGCAGACAATCGCCAGTCAAGTGTTTCATGAAGATTTTTTTTTCGAAAAAATGAAAATTCGATTCGAAATTTAAAAAAAAGACGCAAGATGACTTCCAGAATAGATTGTTTTTAATGCCTTCCAAAAAAAAAAAGAGCGTGTGAAAGAGAAAAAAGAAAATCGCAACAGACAATCGCCAAGCAACTGTTTTGCGATTCTTTTTCTCAGAGAAAATGATTCGCAATTAAAAAAATATATATTCAATTGTTTCTACAGAGGACGACGAAAAAGAAAACAATCGAATTCGATTGTTTTAGCCCCATTCTGCATCGACGGTGGACGTGAAACAAAAAAAAATGAAAATCGAAATAAAAGTCGCAAACAATCGCCGATCAACTGTATCGGGACGATTTTTTCTTCGAAATATTTCGAAATTAAAAAAAAAGATGGAGGAAGAAAGCCCTGCGGAATCTCAAAAAAAAGAAGAATAAGAATTCGAATTCAATTGTTTCTACAAAGGACAACGAAAAAGAAAACAATCGAATTCGATTGTTTTAGCCTCATTCTGCATCGACGGTGGACGTGGAACAAAAAAAATGAAAATCGAAATAAAAACTGCAAACAATCGCCGATCAACTGTTTTGGGACGATTTTTTTTCGAAATATTTCGAAATTAAAAAAAGAGATGGAGGAAGAAAGCCCCGTGAATCTCAAAAAAAAGAAGAATAAGAATTATTGAAAATCGAATTCAATTGTTTCTCTACACAGAACGACGATAAAAACAAAATCGAATTCAATCGACTTAACCTCATTCCGTAGGCACCGAGAATGGGCGTGAAATTAAAAAAAGAAATGAAAACCGAAATGGACGCAATCAACTGTTTTGTCATGATTTGTTTAAAGAAAAGGATTTGAATTCGAAATTCAAAAAAAAAAGGTGAGAGGAAAAGGAAAAGCGCTCCAGAAATGAAAAGAAGAAAAATGTTCGAGAAATGACAAAAGAAGGAAAAAAATTCGATCGTCCTTGGCAGTATGTTTCTATATGTTCTAGGACAGATTGGGTGCTGCCGGTGAAGTAGATTTTCGTCAAACTACAGAGTCGGTAAGTAGAAATCTGTGAATTAGTAGGTGGGTAAAGTAGATTTCTGTGTAATTTTGCAGAGTCGGTAAGTAGAGTAGAAATCTGTGCGAGTTGCGATATATGAGGAGTGCAGTGAATGCTGGTGATAAAGTAGATTTCTGTCAAAGTTTGCAGATTCGGAAAAACAGCGGTTTACTTGCCGCAAGAGACAGAGATGGCAGAAACAAAACGCTGAGAAGTGAGGAGAAAACAAAAGACTGTCGATTCTTTTTCTTGTGATCAAAAAAAAAAACAAGTGACGTCTAGATTATATGGAAATGATTAGCAAAGGATTTGTGTTTTGATCGAAAACAGTTTTTGTCGACGCAAGACAAAAACAAATAAGAAGAAAACAAAAGACCTGTTTTCGCGCTGGAAAAAGCGAATAGGCGACAAATATGAACAAAAAAATAATTTTGGAAACAAAGGAAAAACAACGTTTTTTTTTTTAACGCAAAAGACAGAGATGGTAGAAACAAGAGACTGACAAGCGAGGAGAAAACAAAAGACAAACACAAAAAAACACAACAGAAGATCTGTTTTCGCGCTGAGAAGAGCGAATAAACAAAAAAGTAATTTTGGAAACAAAGGAATAACAACGGTTTTCTTACCGTAAAAGACAGAGATGGCAGAAACAAAAGACTGAGAAGTGAGGAGAAAACAAACAAACAAGAAACCGTCGGTTCATTTTCTTGTGATCAAAAAAAAAAAAAACAAATGACGTCTAGATTATATGAAAACGATTAACGGAGGACTTGTATTTTGATCGAAAACTGATTTTGTCGACGCAAGACAAAGACATTTTGGAAACAATTCGGCAGAGAAAAAGTCGATCGGCGTAAAAGACAGATGAAAGAAGAAACAAAAGACGTCGACGTCAACGTTTCGGGTGGCAAAGAAAATAGGAATACAAAAAAAGCAGAAAATGGAAGACAAAGGAAGCATGGAAAAAGAAAAACCAAAATAATAATGAAAGCAAACGACAATAGTACGTTTATGTACGTTTTAGCAGATTGGGGGCGTTGGTTGCTGCCGGTTTCTGTCAAAATTTTGCAGAGTCGGTAAGTAGAAATCTGTGAATGAGTGGGTGGGTAGAACAGATTTCTGTACAACTTTACAGAGTCGGTAAGTAAAGTAGAAATCTGTGCGAGTTGTGATCAGGAATTTTTATTATTGAAATACGATCGTCATTTGTTTTCCTTATTCTACTTCAAAGGAAACCCAATTAATCATTTTCATAAAATCTAGATGTCTTGTTTTTTTTTTTTTTGGCCACAAGAAAATGAATCGACGGTCTTTTGTTTATTTGTTTGTTTTTTCCTCAGTTCTTAGTCTTTTGTTTCTGCCATCTCTGTCGCTTTTCCTTTGTTTTCAAAAAAAATTTTTTTTGTTTAAATTTAAACCAATCGCTTTTTTCTTTGTTTTGTTTATTATTATTATATAATCTAGTCGTCATTCGTTTCTTTTTTTTTTTAAGGTAAAAAAATGAAATCGACAGCCTTTTGTTTGTTTTTTCCTCACTCATCACTCTTTTGTTTCTTGCCAGCTGTCTTTTGCGTTTTTTTCTCGATGACAAGAAAATGTATCGACAGTCTCTTGTTTATTTTCTCCTCACTTATCACTCTTTTGTTTCTTGCCAGCTCTGTCTGTCTTTTGCATTTTTTTTTCACGACAAGAAAATGCATCGATAGTCTTTTGTTTGTTTTCTCCTCACTTGTCAGTCTTTTGTTTCCTGCCATCTCCGTCTTTTGCGTTTTTTTTATGACAAGAAAATGTATTGACAGTCTTTTGTTTGTTTTCTCCTCACTTGTCAGTCTCTTGTTTCTTGTCAGTTCTGTCTTTTGCTTTTTTTTTTCACGTCAAGAAAATGCATCGACAGTCTTTTGTTTGTTTTCTCCTCACTTGTCACTCTTTTGTTTCTTGCCAGCTCTGTCTTTTGCATTTTTTTTTCACGTCAAGAAAATGCATTGTTTGTTTTCTCCTCACTTGTCAGTCTTTTGTTTCCTGCCATCTCCGTCTTTTGCGTTTTCTTTTATGACAAGAAAATGAATCGACAGTCTTTTGTTTGTTTTCTCTTCATTCCTCGGCTTTTGTTTCCTACCATCTCTGTCTTTGCGTCAAATTTTTAACGCGCTTCAAGGCCGACCCCCTCTCCACTTAGTTGAGTTTCCTCAATAATTGAAAAAAAAATTTTTTTCGCTTACATCTTTTACTTGCGATCGTCTTTCGTTTTTACTTTCATTTGTTTTGTCATCTCGCGACTTTGAACTTTTTTTTTTTTAATTTTCGTTGATAAATGCACGAAACGCTTGCGGTCCTCCGCGAATTGGTTTCGAAAACACCCTGTATAACACACGAACGGGACTCGATGTTTTCGGCAAACATAGCGGCCCTTTGTTTACTTAGGAGATTATCGCTCGGACATGTACCGTACGTTGCGGCATTCCGCGCTTAAACCTTACACGATGCGCTGCCACTCGCCTAAATTCTTCGTCTCCCCCCTGTTTTTATTGTTGACGGGGAGGTTTCTGCTCGTGGTCGCCGCCGCTGAAGGCCCCCATCACCTGGAGAAAAGGGCCGTCCTCTTTCCGCGATACTCAGTCTTACAGGTAGGTACACCTTCTCCCGTTTAAACAGCCCAACCCCCCAATTTATTCGAATCGACAGTTTACGTACGGCGTTTCTGCCCCCGCGATTTTACCCTCAAGGACAATCAACTTGAGTCTGGCGGTCCAGTGCAACTTCGACCTACCCTACAACCTCACCAACTTCATGCCCATGACGTACTATGCAAGGTCAGAAAACGACGCGGACATCGACAGGAACACCCTGTATCAATACATCGTTAACATCCTGAACGGGTAAGTCCCGAGATTAAGGGGGGGAGGGGACCGGAAGTTTTAATTGGGGGTTTCCAGGTTGAACCTCGATGGAGAAGAGTGCCTCTTTAGGGCGATCTGCGAGGTGGCGCACGTCCCTTTCCACGTCGACGACGAGAATACCTTGCTGGAGAAAATCGCCCACTTCGTTCTGACGTAAGTGCCCCACCCGCCCCCGCGCCCCACCTACTTGCACTTGAACTCTTTTTAGGCCATCCATTGATTACAAGGGCGACCTTAAGGTGCTGGACTCTCGGCTGTTGAGGAACGCCACCTATGATTTCGAGGAGAGACTCCTGGAGGCGGAAATGATCGGCAGGGTCTACGGTAGATGCACCCGGTACTTCCCCGGATGTGAACTGTCAATTGTCGATTTGATTTCCGCCCAATACAAAATGTACTAGAAAAGAGAGCGAGATTTTTGAACTTTTCACGATCGACGAGTTTTTCGTGGACGTCATCGTCCATTTCTTTCAGTTGGAAAACAAACGAACGTAACTGATGCGATTCAAAAAATAAATAAATATTGAATTATACCGCGAGGCCAAATAAAAAATGATTCTGAGTAAGCCACGACTGCAACTTCAGAGTCATTAGTCAAGGAATAATAATTCGGCTAAAGGCTTTTCTCAAACGCCAGACCTCTTTTGTTACGCTTAGATCAATTGAGGCGCTGGTAAACAGTCGTAAACGAAAATGGCCTTTACTTTTAGACTTATGTAAACATCCTGTAGAACTGAGGCTTAACGTGAAGGTCAAAACTTCTACAAATTCAGACCAAAAACGCCCCGTATTTTGCATCGAGCTTAAAACGTCCGACAAGTTTGCAAATAAGTCCAAATTTGGCCTTTCCTTCTAGACTTGAATATCCTGTGAAGCTGAGGTTCAACTACAAGATCGAATCTTCGACAAACTGAGGCCAAAAACGCATGTCGTCTTGTGACAAGCTTCAAACAACCGGCCAGCTCACGAATAAGTCCAAATTTGGCCTTTACTTTTAGACTTAAATATCATGTGAATCTGAGGCTTAACTGAAAGATCGAAACTTGTACAAATTGAGGCTAAAAACTCCCGGTATTTTGTATCGAGCTTAAAACAATCGGCCAGTTTGCGAATAAGTCCAAATTTGGTCTTTACTTTTAGACTTAAACATCCTGTGACGCTGAAGCTTAACTTCAAGGTCAAAATTTCTACAATTGAGGCCAGAAGTGCTTATCGTTTTGTGCGAAGCTTAAAACAACAGGGAAGTCCAAATTTGGACTTTTTTTTAGACTTAAATATCCTGTGAAGCTGAGGTTTAATTTCAAGTAGATCGAAACTTCGACAAACTGAGGCCAAAAACGCGTGTCGTTTTGTGACAAGCTTCAAACAACCGGCCAGCTCACGAATAAGTCCAAATTTGGCCTTTACTTTTGGACTTAAATATATTATGAAGCTGAGGCTTAACTACTAGAGCGAAACTTCTACAAATTCAGGCCCAAAAACGCCCGGTATTTTGTATCGAGCATAAAACAAACGGCTAGTTTGCAAGTAAGTCCAAATTTGGCCTTTACTTTTAGATTTAAGTATCCAATGCAGCTGAGACTTAACTTAAAGGTCAAAAATTCTACAAATTGGGCCAAAAACGTCCGGTATTTTGTATCGAGCTTAAAACAACCGGCCAGTTTGCAAATAAGTCCAAATTTGGCCTTTGCTTTTAAACTTAAACATCCTGTGAAGTTGAAGCTTAACTTGAAGGTCAAGATTTCTATAATTGAGGTCAAAAACGCCTGTCGTTTTGTGCCAAGCTTAAAACAACTGGCCAACTTGCAAGATAAGTCCAAATTTGGCCTTTTCTTTAAGACTTAAATATCCTGTGAAATTGGGGCTTAACTACAAGATCGAGACTTCTACAAATTGAGGCGAAAAACGCCTGTTGTTTTGTGCCAAGCTTAAAACAACTGCCCAGCTTATAAATAAGTCCAAATTTGACCTTTACTTTTGGACTTAAATATTCTGTGAAATTGAGACTTGATTTCAAGATCAAAACTTTTACAAATCGAGGCCAAAATCGTCTGACGTTTTGTGATAAGCTTAAAACTATCGGCCAGCTTGCAAATAAGTCCCAATTTGGCCTTTTCTTTTAGACTTAAATATCCTGCGAAGTTGAGGTTTAACTACAAGATGAAAACTTCGACAAATTAAAGCCAAAACATCTGGTATTTCGTGTCAAGCTTCAAACAACAAG
Organism: Serrognathus titanus; assembly: GCA_039766575.1. Taxonomy (NCBI): domain Eukaryota; kingdom Metazoa; phylum Arthropoda; class Insecta; order Coleoptera; family Lucanidae; genus Serrognathus; species Serrognathus titanus. The sequence continues at coordinate 9,433,230 of CM077911.1, forward strand.
GTAGTCCAATTTTGGACTTTTCTTTTAAATTTAAGTATCCTGTGAAGTTGAGACTTAATTTCAAGATCGAAACTTCTACAAACTAAGGCCAAAAACGCCTGGTATTTTGCATCAAGTTTCAAACAACCGGACAGTTTGCAAACAAGTTCAAATTTGGCCTTTACTTTTAGACTTAAATATACTGTGAAGCTGAGGTTTAACTACAAGATCGAATCTTCGACAAATTAAGGCCAAAAGCAACTGATATTTCGTGTCAAGCTTCAAACAATAAGGAAGTCCAAATTTGGCCTTTTCTTTTAGACTTAAGTGTTCTATGAAATTGAGGTTTGACTTAAAGATTATAACTTCCACAAATTAAGGTCAAAAACGCCTATCGTTTTGTGATAAGTTTAAAGCAACAGCCTAGCTTGCAAGTAAGTCCAAATTTGGCCTTTTCTTTGAGACTTAAACATCCTGTCAAACTAAAGGCTTAACTACAAGATCGAGACTTCTACAAATTGAAGCCAAAAACGCCCGTGGTTTTGTGCCAAGATCAAAACAGCCGGCCAGCTTATAAATAAGTCCAAATTTGGCCTTTATTTTCAGACTTAAACATTATGTGAAATTGAGTCTTGACTTCAAGATCAAAACTTCTACAAATTGAGGCCAAAATCGCCTGGCGTTTTGTGACAAGCTTAAAACAAACGGTCAGCTTGCAAATAAGTCCAAATTTGGCCTTTACTTTTAGACAAGTATTCTGTGAAATTGAGGCTTGACTTCAAGATCATAACTTCTACAAATTGAGGCCAAAAACGCCGGACGTTTTGTGAGAAACTTAAAACAACAGCATAGCTTGCAAATAAGTCCAAATTTGGCCTTTTCTTTTGGACTTAAATATCCTGTGAAGCCGAGGTTTAACTACAAGATCGAGTTTTCGATAAATTGAGGCCAGAAACGCCTGGTATTTCGTGTCAAACTTCAAACAACAAGGAAGTCCAAATTTGGCCTTCGCTTTTGCCATCTTACTTCCTCAGAAATTTCTCAAGTCTTCACAATGGCCTTGTTTTGACTCTGGACTGGGTCTTCGTTTTCGATTAGAGCATCTTAGTCCAAAAAGGCCAACCGCCTTACTTCGTATTTTTAAAACGATTCTGTTTCACTTTCTTTGCTTTCTCTATTCAATTGTGTCGGTTGTCTTTTGTTTTTGTTATTACTAGTATTCTTTAAAAATCTGAATCTTTATTGTTTTGTTTTCTTCGTTTTGTACTCTCACCCGTTCTTTTCGAATTGTTTTGTTTCAAAAATGTATTAATCTTCTTTGGTAACTCTTGAGGGATTTCTACGTTTAACAAGTTGGTGACGCAGTCCGTTCAATTCAGAGCTGCGCAGAGGGCGCCACACTAACGAGAGTTTTGGCAGAACTGATTATTTTTGAACGCGACCGTTCTTTTATTAATCAAGGCCATCGTGAACATATTCAAGAAAGTTTAACTTTTCTGCAATCGCTTGCACTTATAGCAGCGAATTATTAGTGATTTCTTGTGAAAGGCTGTTGGCAACACTGTTCGCTTGAATGAACGAACGTAATGGACTTTAGATATCTAGTCGTTTTACGTGATGTAATAATTAATTAATCATAGTTAATTGATAGTGAAATATCGATTTGGGGTCTTTCCGAAGTCGTCGTTGGTTACGTAACAAAAGTCCCCCCTTCCCGCTCCTGCCCGCGCAATAAACAAGAGTCCGCACCTGACTTCACACGTGACCTGGTCCGCGCGATGGCCCGCGAGTTTTCGCTTTAAATTTCCGTTCCCGTTCCTGGAGGTGGTTCCGAAGAGCATCCGCCATGGGGATCGTGCACGCAAAGGTATTCCACTCACTAAAAACCATTCACGCGCGACAACCGTCAACAGTGTCACCCCTCCGTCTTATTCTAACCTCAAATGATTTTTGGAGGAAGGAGACCGCCCGGGGCACAAGTTCGGCAGGATCGTGGGCCTGCCCGACGCCCAAATCAACTACGACGAGTGCGAGGAGACCAAATCCATCCCCCTTGACGTGCCCGTAAGTTACATAACCTCAACAAGTCCGAACCTGCAACACCTTGCTTTTAGGTGCGTGTAGATAGGATACACATAGATGGATTGGGCAGGACGAAGAACGACGTCATCGAACAGGCTACGCGCGATATATTTAAGTCGCAGAGCTTCCGCGACGTTCTCATGAACGCCCACAAGGTAAGAGGCGCAGGCATAGACTTTGAGGTTAGGTTTTCAACCCTTCGAGTTACAGGCGAGGCTTAAACTAGAAACTCTCAGCTGCTTCCGCCACATATCCGTGCACATCGATGTGAGCAAGGGGCCCAAATCAACACCCGACGGTTTAGAGGTAAACTCCTTCGCTTACAACAAAAATGATTCAAATCAACATGCGGGGGAGGGAATTCACAGGTGACCTTCCACGTGAAAGAATTGAAGCGCGTAGTCGGAGGCGTCAACACCGAAGTGGGGAACAACGAGGGCGCAATCGTCGTCGGACTGAGGGCCCCCAACACGTTCGGAAGGGGCGAACGCATTTTCGTCGAGTACAGTTATGGGTCGCGTAAAACCAACAACTTTAGCGTCGGGTTTGTCAAACCGTTCCTAGGCAAACACGAGCCCAGGTTTGTACATGTAGGGTGAGGTTAAAACAATTTTTTTGTGTGAAGGCCATTTTTGGACTTCAAAGTCTCTCAGTGCCAAATTGTATTGAAGGTCATTGAGATGACGTAAATGTTTATGAAATAATCATCAAGAAGGCCAAGTTTTTAGACTTTGGTTTCTAACTTGAAGCCTCTCAAGCTTAATCTGTCTGAAGGTGTTGCTTAAACTATCGGTATTTCGAGAGTTTCGAGGCGATTTAGTGGAAGTCCAATTTTGGACTTTGACGTCTGGCCTTAAAAACGCGCCCCAAATTTCAGCAGAGCCAAAACCGACGAGTAGTAGTAATCCTAAACCGCCCATTTTTTTTTAATTTCAAGGCAGTTTACCTGTTCTTGAAATAATCCTCGAAAAGTCCAAGTTTTTGGACTTTGGATTCCAGCTTGAAGCCTATTGAGCTTCCACAAAACTATTTTTGTGTGACGGAGAGACTGAAACTTCCGGTATTTCGAGAATTTCAAGACGATTTAGTTGAAGGCCAAATTTGGACTTTGATGTCTGGCCTTGAAACCCCCCCAGGTTTCAGCAGAGCCAAACCTTGACGAGTAGTAATCCTAAACCGCTCAATTTTTTTTTTAATTTCAAGGCAGTTTACATGTTCTTGTAATAATCCTCGAAAAGTTCAAGTTTTTGGACTTTGGATTCCAGCTTGAAGCCTTTCGAGCTTCCACAAAACTATTTTTTCTGACGGTCAGACTGAAACTTCCGCGGTATTTCGAGAATTTCAAGACGATTTAGTTGAAGGCCAAATTTGGACTTTGATGTCTGGCCTTGAAACCCCCCTAGGTTTCAGCAGAGCCAAGCGTGACGAGTGGTAATCCTAAATCGCCCAATTTTTTTAAAATTTCAAGTCAGTTTACATGTTCTTGTAATAATCCTCGAAAAGTTCAAGATTCCTCTCGAGCTTCCACAAAACTATTTTGAAACTGCCGGTATTTCGAGAATTTCAAGACGATTTAGTAGTAAACCAAATATGGACTTTGATATCCAATTTTCTTCTAAAGCAGAATTGGACTTAGCGTCATTTTTTGCTTTAAATGACTGTCAAGTCCAATTTTTCTCTAAAATAGAGTTGGACTCTGTCAAGCACATTATGACACGGTCCGACACTTTTTGCTTCAAAAATTTTACCATGAAGTCCAATTATGTAAGTCCAATTTTCTTCTAAAACAAAAATTGACTTAAACAAGCGCATTCTGTCGTGGACGCGTTGACATTTTCTTGCTTTAAATAAAGTGTTAATAAGTCCAATTTTCTTCTAAAACAGAGTTGGACTTAGCCAAGCACGTGCTGCCGCGGTCGCACGGTCATTTTTTTGCTTTAAATGAGTCTGTCAAGTCCAATTTTCCTCTAAAATAGAGTTGGACTTCGTCAAGCACGTTATGACATGGTCCGACAGTTTTCCTTTAAAAATTTTACCGTTAAGTCCAATTATGTAAGTCCAATTTTCTTCTAAAACAAAAATTGACTTAAACAAGCGCATTCTGTCATCGACGCATTGACACTTTCTTGCTTTAAATAAAGTGATAATAAGTCCAAATTTCTTCTAAAACAGAATTGGACTTAGGCAAGCACATGCTGTCACGGTCGCACGGTCATTTCTTGCTTTAAATGACTGAAAAAGGCCAATTTTCTTCTAAAGTAGAGTTGGACTTTGTTAAGCACATTCTGACACGGTCTGACACTTTTTTCTTTAAATTTTTTACCGTGAAGTCCAATTATGTAAGTCCAATTTAATTCTAAAACAAAAAAGGACTTAAACAAGCACATTCTATCATGGACGCATTGATGTTTCTTGCTTTGAATAAACTGTTAATAAGTCCATTTTTCTTCTAAAACAGAATTGGACTTAGCCACACACATTTTATCGCGGACACGCTGACATATTTTTTGCTTGAAATGCGTGTGTTAAGCCTTATTTTGTTTTCAAACAAAATTGGACTTAGCCAATCACATTCTGGCACGTAAGGACACTTTTGCTTTAAGTTTTGCGCTGTGAAGTCGATTTACGTAAGTCCTAATACAGGATTGGACTTCGTCAATAGCCATAACCATTCTGGCATGGACGTGCTGATTTTTTTCTTGTTTTAAATGAGTCTGTTATGTCCTGTTTTCTTCTGAGACGGAATTAGACTTAGCCAAGCATGTTCCGTCACGCACACACTTTTTTTGCTTTGAATAAGCCTATTAAGTCCAATTTTCTCTTAAAACCGAATTGGACTTAGCCAAGCACTTTTTGGCACGGATCGACGTTTTTTGCTGTGAAGTCAAATTTGCTTCTAAAAGAATTGGACTTAGCCAAGCATGTTCCGTCACGTACACACTGACTCTTTTTGCTTTAAATAAGTCTATTAAGTCCAATTTTCTCTTAAAACTGAATTGGACTTAGCCAAGCACTTTCTGGCACGGATCGACGTTTTTTGCCGTGAAGTCAAATTTGCTTCTAAAACAGAATTGGACTTAGCCAAGCACATTCTGACTTGGATAGACTGATTTTGCTTTAAATGAGTCTGTTAAGTCCAAATCGGAGCGTCCTCTTTAAATTGTTTTAAACCAAAGCCTCCTTACTTAATTTTTTTTTCACGTCAGGTTTTGTCTCATTTGGACTTACCGTTTCAGGATTTCAGCCAGCATTTTCCAAAACTTGGCCGAATTTGCCGCGTCCGGTTACAAAGAGCTAGAGAACGGGGTTTGCCTGGATTACGGGTTTTACTCGTGGCCAGCCGTACGTATCGAAACAACAACCGGCGACATCTACATGAAAAAATCTTTTAGTTCAGACACAACGTCCAGTACAAGCTCTCGAAGAAAGAGAAGTCCGTTCTGAGCCGGTCGACCGCGTTCGAGGTGAGGGAGGAATCCGGCGTCAACCTAAAATCCGCCCTCCAGCACATTTTGACCGTCGACCTCCGAGATGACCTCATCTTCCCATCGTGTGGCTCCCTCTTCCAGTTGACTTCGGAACTGGCCGGCCTGGGGGGCGACATAGGGTTCCTTAAGAACGACGTGTACCTGCAGGGGAACTACTCGCTCGCGAAAGACTTCGTAAGCGAATTTTTACGCGCCCGAGCGACTAGATGGCGACGCTGTTTCATTGCAGGTTTTACAAGCGACCGCCTCATGTGGACTCTTGCGTGGAATCAGCGACAATAAAAAGATCGGTTTAACTGACATGTTCTTTCTGGGTGGACCCTTGGATTTGAGGGGGTTCCAGATGAGAGGGATTGGACCGAAGGCCGACGGAGACGCTCTCGGTGCTGATGTAAGGCCCTCTCTTCTCATCTTAAGCAACTAACATACTTTATAAAACCTCTTTAACGAAAAAGCGTTCGACTCGGTACCAGCGCGCCTGACCTTCAAGCGACTGAAGACACCCGCAAGCGTTTTCTTTTTTTTTCTTTTGTAGACGTATTGGTCTGCAGGACTTCACCTCTTCACGCCGCTTCCCTTCCGTCCCGGCAAGGGCGGCTTCGGCGAGATTTTCAGGACGCACTTGTTCGTGAACTGCGGCAACTTCGGCGTGTCCAAGTCGGAGCAGAAGATGTGGGAGCAGGTATCGAGGAACGTGCGGTTGTCCGCGGGCTTGGGCATTGCGATTCGGCTGGGCCAGCTGGCCAGGGTCGAAATAAATTACTGTTTTCCGATGAAGTACGACGAGGCGGACCAGACACAGCCGGGCGTCCAATTCGGCATCGGGGTGCATTTCTCGTAGTGTCTGTTTTAATTTATTTTGTTTAGACTTCTTTCAAATACACGTGTTTATTGCTGTTTATTATTATTATTGAAATTAATTCACCCGCATTTTCTTCCCCGACAGGGACAGCCTGTATATAGAAAACTTGCGCAGACGACATTTACAGCTTAAAATGAAAAAAACGGTCGCTCGACATTAATTCTCTTTCCCGACAGGGACACCCTGTATATAAAAAACTCGTTCTTCATCTTTGGATTACTTTTCTTTCATCTTTCGATTAGTTTTTTCTTCTCGAAGGAGGAAAGAGAAGGGAAAAACAGATTTGGTTGCCGAAAAAGAAAACACCTTTATTTGAACAGAAAAACGAATTTCACTTCACCGTGACATCGTAAATCAAAATTAAAGGCGGCACAGCGCATGCGCCCGTTTCGCCACAGCCCACGCCATCCTCAGTGCGACGAAGTAGAGCACAAACTTGAAGATCCGATGGTACCAGCCAAACCTGCAAGCAAAACAATAAAAAAAACAAAATAGGTGAAGGTGAAAACGAAGAAATTAGGAAGAAGAAGACAAGAGCATAGGAAGAATGAAGAAGAAGAAGAAGCCATCACAATAAAAAAGAAGAAGACACTAGAATCAGGAAGGAAGAAGATTCAAGGAAAGAAGAATAAGAAGAGAGAAGAAAACTTCACCTTTTGAACCTCTTCACAGCCAACTCCAAGGTATCTAGAGGATCCTTCATCAGGTAAATTCGAACGCCAATCATGTACGTCCTCAGGAACTCATTCCAGTCGAGCTTCTTCAAATCGAAGAAGAACGTCGCCTGGTCTTCGGATGACATCTTCGCCAGCAGCGCCCTCATCCTCGTGGACTTAAAGCGAAAGTTCTTCGTCGAGAAGTACGACAAGACATTGGCGAACCGATGGATCTTCTGGTAGATCTTCACGAACCTAAACGATCCGAAATTAAGAAGAAGATCAAGGGGTGAATGGGGCCTCACCTCGGTTTCTTCCAGACGCAAAACAGCGCCCCATCCACGAGCAGAGCTGGCAGATAGTGCAGGAATAAGGTGGCGATGCGGTAAACGAAGTAGTTCTTGTGGATGGTGAAGCTGTAATACCAGAGGATGTTAAGGAATGGATAGAGGCGCCCCCAGTGCTCTCCTAAGTCCAAATATTCGCCCCACGTGACTGGTTGCTCCGTGCTTGACTCGTATTGGTAGATAGGAACTTCGTAGACGGCCCTCGTTTGCTTGGCCAAAGCGAATTTCTCTTCTACCTCCCATGGAATGGTGATGAGGCAGTTTACGCACATGTCCCCTGGAACCAAGTTGGCGTTGACGTTTGGGTCGCAGTATATAGTCCTCAGGACGCCACTCGCAGCTCCGGTCGCCACTCCAGTAGGGCCGTACAAGTTGTTTATCCAACCGGCGATTGGCTCCTTGTACGTCGAAACCACTGGAAATGATCAAGTCAATAGCTGGGCGGGAGGTTTCAAAACCGAGCACTCACCTATGGACGGCCTGTATATGGCCACAGGGAGCGAAGCACCTTCATCTCTGACGACGTGTTCAGCCACCGCCTTAGTGAAGGCGTATGTGTTGGGAAAGCTTTCCAAAATTCTATAAACAAGAACGCCAATGTGAGTTCTAGAAGATTTTATAAAGTCTAGAATGTTCCGCGGAAGCTCGAGTTTGTTATAATGCTGGATATCCCTTCAAAATTCCATGAGTTGTAACGACAACGTGAGGACAGGCTCTTAGAAGGTTCCAAAACGTTCAAAAAGTGTTGAGGTTCCTGCACTCTTTCATCAAGTCTACTAGAATACACAATGTATTGAAAGAGTGATAAGTTGTAGAAAGAGACGAACAAATGTAGAATGTTCTTTGCCATCTGGTAGTTCGAATTTGTGTTATAATCCCGGAAATGGCCTAAAACCACGAATTTGAGTCATGCTGGGCCAGGAGAATATTTCAACTGGAACAGATTAGGACGAAAACGTATATTCTAGAAGGTTCTAGAACTTCTAGACTCGGACGGAATGAAAATAAGAAGTCTAGAAATTCAGAATGTATCATAATATTACGCGGGGGTGATGAAAGCCTTCCAAAATTCGATAAACAAGAACATCAGTGACAGTTCTTGAAGAATTTAAAAAGTCTAGATTGTTCCACGGAAGTAAACTAAGAAGTTCGAGTTTGAATGCCCCACCAAAATTATATGAATTATAACGACAACGTGAGTCATGGAGACTTCTAGAAGGTTCCAAGGTTTGAAGACATTTTAAGTTCATCATAGAACGTTCTAGACTTCATGGAAGTAAAGTAATAAGTTCGGTTTTGTGTTGTAGTTCTTATTAAGTTGAGGAAAAAGCATAGAACTAGAAAGAAAAATGAATTCCGTAAAGGTTCTAGAAGGTTCCGATACACTAACGCAATTGAGCGGCGTTCACTTGTAAACGCAGGAACCTGAAGACCAAATCTACGTGGATAAAGCTAAAAATTGCAGCAGTTTGTGAGTTTTCAGGGCTTCTAGAAGGTTCCGCTTTAGAAAACGAATTTTATTATAAAAAGCATTAGTTGTTACCGGTGCTTTTCTTAAATATTTTAAATCTGCCCTTGAATTCAACTTTAGAATTATTTTGTATTAACCTGAAACGAAAGAAAAGTGAATTCTGCAAAGGCTCTAGAAGGTTTTGATACAATAACGTAATTTAGCGGCGTTCGTTTGTAAACACAGTCACCTGAAGACCAAACCTACATGGATAAAGATAAAAATTATGAATTTTCAGGGACTCTAGAAGGTTCCGCTTTTGAGAAGGAATTTAATTATAAAAGATGTTCATTGCTACACGTGGTTTTCTTAAATTCCTGAAATCTGTCCTTGAATTGAACTGTAGGTGTTAAATTACTGCCAAATGTTACAGAACCTTCTAGAATTAACTCTAAATGATTCTAGAACGATCAGGTGATTTGATCTATTTAAATCTGTTCTTGAATTCAACTTTAGAATTATTTTGTATTAACTTGAAGAAAAAGAAAAACGAATTCCGTGAAGATTCTAGAAGGTTCCGATACACTAGCGCAATTTAGCGGCGTTCATTTATAAACGCGGGCGTTTGAAGACCGGATCTCGACGCATAATGCAAACAAATTACGGCAGTTTCTGAATTTTCGGAGCCTCTAGAAGGTTCCGCTAGCGAAGACGAATTTAATTGTAGAAGACATTCGTTGCAGCACGTGCTCTTGATTTTCCTCGAATACCTTAAACGGGTAAAATATGTTAAATTACTTTTTCGTGTTACAGAGCCTTCTAGAATTTAGTTGTAATAATTCTAGAACGTCCTTGTTAATTTTATCCACACAATTCTGCAACTTGAGCACTTTGCGTTAACTTGGGGAGAAACAAAAATTAATTCCGTTCTAGAAAGTTCTATATTTGACATCTAAAGAACGCGGTTACTAAATATTCATTGCTTGGGATTGTAGGTTGAAATATTTTATTTTCGTATGTTGTAGAACCTTCTAGAATTTACCCGAGAACGTTTCTTAGAATTAAATCTGGAAGTGCTTCACCGTTTCGTAAATGATTGTGTTGGGAAAGCTTCTTTATAAAACAGAACATCGACTGTTCTGGACATAAATTGAAAATGTTCTTTGTTTGTGTTTCGGGAGTTATGTTCTTAAAATGTAGTCGATGAGAGGTTTCAAAGAACATCGAGGTTCTTAGGTCGAATGTATCGGAGTGTTCATCGATCGTTTCTATTTAAACTGAGGATGTTCTCTAGACTTCTCGAATAATGTCCTGGAAGCTAATCTCAGATGCGGTCGATGTAAAGAACATCGCGGTTCCTTGATCGACTATATCGGAGAGTTGATTTAATTGATGGTTTCTATTAAATTGAAGAACTCATTCCGGGAAATTTTAGCGTTTGTTTTTAATTGAATGTTCTGTAAATGAACCGAGAGTGTTCTCAAAATATGTTCCGGAAAGTAATTTCCGACGCAGTCGATTCTGAGCTTTCAAAGGATAACGCGGTTCCTTGATCGACTGAATCGGAGAGTCGACTGACGGTTTCGGTTAAACCGAGGATGTTCTCTAGACTTCTCGAATAATGTCCTGGAAGCTAATCTCAGATGCGGTCGATGTAAAGAACATCGCGGTTCCTTGATCGACTATATCGGAGAGTTGATTTAATTGATGGTTTCTATTAAATTGAAGAACTCATTCCGGGAAATTTTAGCGTTTGTTTTTAATTGAATGTTCTGTAAATGAACCGAGAGTGTTCTCAAAATATGTTCCGGAAAGTAATTTCCGACGCAGTCGATTCTGAGCTTTCAAAGGATAACGCGGTTCCTTGATCGACTGAATCGGAGAGTCGACTGACGGTTTCGGTTAAACCGAGGATGTTCTCTAGACTCTTATTAGTGCGGAACTTATACCGGCAAGGTTCAGTATTTGTTTTTTTACTGAGGGTTCCTTAAGAACGTTCTCAAAATCGGTTCGGGAAGTTAAACTCCGAAGCATTCGATTGAGAGTTTCCGAAGAACATCGCGTTGCAATGGAAATCGCCTAATGGTTTCATTTGAACTGATGTTCTCTAGAATGTTCTTATTGTAGAACTTATGTCTGCAACGTTCAGTATTTGTCTTTAATTGAGGGTTCCGTAAGTATGTTGTGAAAGTGTGTTCGGGAAGTTAGTCTCCGAGGCATTCGATTGAGAGGTTCCGAAGAACATCGCGGTTCTTTGATCGACTAGTGGTTTTATTAAACTCTAAGCTGTTTTTTCTGTAGATTGTCTTTTGTTACTTACTTGGGGGTAATCTTTTCTAAAATTTGTTCTCCGATGGAGTCGACCAAAACCATGAGGTTCTTGGGTTCGATCGGTGTCGGATAGAACGTCTCCTCGATGACGTCCTGGGCACAGTTCGAGTACGCCGTGGAGACGTGCACGACGGACCTCAGCCTCATCATTTCCTTGCACATCTTCAGGAGCTCGCTCGTTCCCCTGACGTTGATGGCCACGGCCTGCTTGAGCTTTTCGTCGAACCTGACAGTGGCGGCGACGTGAAAGACGTTCGTCACCTAGGCCAAGAGGGCTAATTAAGTATTACTCAAGCGAGCGCAACGAAACGGATACAGATCAAGGCGGATGTGACGAAACGTTCGCTTTTCGTTTTTGTTTGTTTCGGCGAAAAGGTTGACATTAGAATTGCAGAGTGCGCGTCTCCTGCATTGTCTCACACACATCTCAACGGAGGCTGAATATTAAGAGGGCACGCGCGCGCGAAATCGTCTGATTGTCAAGGGGAAAACCCCGACGTTCATGATCAAAACAAAAAAGAATCACCTCGTTCGTCAGCAGCTTCCGGTCTTGCTCGCTGACTCCAAGCTCCACCAGGCTGCAATCCCCTTCGATTCCGATCACTTTATGTCGGAATTTGGGGTATTCTTCCTTGAGGCGCTCGAAGACGGGACACTCGAAGAGTTCCTCGAGCCTCTCGTTCATCCCCTTGCCCTTCTTCGCGCGCACGAGCAGGAAGATGTTGGCGATTTCGGGGCAGGAACGCAGCAGCTTCTCCACGAGGAGGCGCCCCAAGAACCCGGTGGCCCCAGTCACGAACACGCTGGAGCCCGCGTAGAATTTTTGGATGGGGCTCGGGGAGAACTCGTCCACTTTTTCCAGTAGGGGTGGCATCGTCGCTGCTGGAATAAATTTGTGTTGCAAAATAGTACAAAGCAGAGAAATTTGATTCTATTTATATTCCCCATCTCACTCCTCACGTACTCCTAATGTGCTCTAATTATATGTATTGCGGATTGTTTGGCGATTTCGCATTTCGTTAACCAATCACCCGCCGTCCAAATAAAAGAGGCCATCGACTTAACCTTGAAAGCCCCCTCGGATCATTTTTACGTCCGCTAACACGATTACGGGCGCTGTTTGCAATCGTTTAATAAACACAGAATTCTGACTTTTCGCTCTTGTTGCCTTTTGTCTTTCAATTTATTTAATTAGCGGCGATTTTCGTTTGTTTTCTCGTTCGATTTATTCTTTTCGCTTTTTTGTTTCGCACTTGTTTGCGTCGACAGGAGACGTCGAGTCAAGTTTAGAGCTTATTTCAGGCGAAGATGCGCGGGGCGGTTAAGTAGATATGTTTGAGCAGCGGAGGGGAGGGAGGGAAAGCTCGACGACATACAGCGCCCCCTCGAAGTCTCAAAATTAAGTTGGAAAATGATGGAGTCTGAGCCGAGTATAATCGAGCGTTCACAAAGACGTTAACCGTTCACCGGGGATTAAATTAATTTTTTAATTTTCACAAAAGTATTTTTGGCTTTCAGTCAACTCAAACGATGACGCAAAACAATTGAACACCAGAGTTAATAGTAGCCAGGCTTAAACATATCCGTTCATATGATCTGTTCACTGACGCTTTAATTAAATCACGGTCGCACCCAAACAGTTTCTGAATTTAATTAATTTTGCGGTAAACCAATTGACTATCGCATAGTTAAAATGACTTTTCATATCAACGTGAACTGTTCACTGAGGCATTACTTAATTCACTGTTAATTTTAATTAAGAATGAGACAGAACAATCGAACAAGCAACTGTTCATAAAGAATAGTTAATTGAAATTGCTGTTCATTTTCGATTCTTCGACAGTTCATTTCAACGTCGACTGTTCACTGTTCACTGTTCACTGATGTTTTAATTAAACTACAGCTGCCGCGATTCACTCAAGCAACTTCCGAATTTAATTAATTTCAAAGGACGAAGCAATATAATTGATTATCGGATAGTGCGACAAGTTAAAACCGACATTTTAGATCAACCTGAACTGTTCACTGGCGCAGTAATTAATTTATAGTTAATTTTAATAATTAAGGATGAGGCAAAACAGTTGGATGAACATCGGAGTTATCAATCGCAAGTTTGACAAGTTCAAATCGACAGTTCACTTTAACGTCGACTGTTCACTAACTGTGATAATTAAATCACGGTTTAACCATACAGAATTTCTGAATTTAATTAATTTTAAAGGACGAGGCAGAGCCATTAACCGACAGTTCATATCAACGTAAACTGTTCACTGAGGCATTAACAGGTTACAGTCGACCGAGGCGTTCATTAATTCGCAGTTACTGTTCATTTTCGATTTATCGACAATTGTCGAAGAGGAGACAAAACAATTGAATATTGAAATTATTAGGCGAGAATTTGACAAATTTAAATCGACAGTTCACATCGACGTCGGCTGTTCACTGAGAAATTAATTCATTGGAAATTGCTGTTCACTTCCTACTTATCGTGAGCAAACTCCAAGGATTCCTGAAATTAGTTGAAACAATTGAACGTCAGAATTAGTAATCGAGCTATCGACTAACAAATTAAAGACGGCGGTTCACATCAATGTCGACTGTTCACTGAGGCATTAATTAATTCACAGTTGCCGTTCACTTTCGATTAGTCGAGAAGTTGAAAGACTTCCCAATTTAATTAAAGGCGAGGCAAAACAATTGAATATCGGAGTTATTAAGCGAGAGTTTGACAAGCTTTAAATCGACGGTTCACATCGACGTTGGCTATTCACTGAGAAATTAATTAATTAACAATTGCTGTTCACTTTTATAAAATTTCGTCGAAAAACGGGATTGGCAGTAAATTTATTTAAACAAAAAAAATGGATTTTTATTTCACCAAACAAAGTACAGTCCTAAGCCTACTCGACGACAAGACTAAGGTCGTAACGCGTACGCCTGTTTCGCCATAACCCACGCTATCCTCAGTGCGACGAAGCAGAGCACAAACTTGAAGATCCGATGGTACCAACCAAGCCTGCAACAAAAGAAAGAAGAAATCAAAATAAAACGAGGATGGTAAAGGAAGAAACAAGAAGATTAAGAAAGAGTATGGAAGATGAAATTAAGCAAGAAGCAAAACAAAATAGAATCGGGATGCTGAAGATTAAAACGAAGAAATTAGGAAGAAGAAGACAAGAGCATAGGAAGAATAAAGAAGAAGAAGCCACCACAATAAAAAAGAAGAAGATACTAGAATCAGGAAGGAAGAAGATTCAAAGAAAGAAGAATAACAGAGAAGAAAACTTCACCTTTTGAACCTCTTCACAGCCAACTCCAAGGTATCTAGAGGATCCTTCATCAGGTAAACCCGAATGCCAATCATGTAGGTCCTCATGAACTCATTCCAGTCGAGCTTCTTCAAATCAAAGAAGAACGTCACCTGGTCTTCGGGTGACATCTTCGCCAGTAGCGCCCTCATCCTCGTGGACTTGAAGCGAAAGTTCGTCGTCGAGAAGTACGACACGATATTGGCGAAGCGATGGATCTTCTGGTAGATCTTCACGAACCTAAACGACCCGAAATTAAGAAGAAGATCAATCTTGCGGGGGGAGGGGTGAATGGGGCCTCACCTCGGTTTCTTCCAGACGCAAAACAGCGCCCCATCTACGAGCATAGCTGGCAGATAGTGTAGGAATAAGGTGGCGAAGTGGTGAACGAAGTAATTCTTGTGCATGGTGAAGCTGTAATACCAGAAGATGTTAAGGAATGGATAGAGTCGCCCCCAGTGCTCTGCTAAGTCCATGAATTCGCTCCACATGATTGGTTGCTCCGTGCTTGACTCGTATTGGTAGATGGGAACTTCGTAGGCGGCTCCCGTTTGCTTGGCTAAAGCGAATTTTTCTTCCGCTTCCCATGGAATGGTGATGAGGCAGTTTACGCACATGTCCACCGGAACCACGTTGGCGTTGATGTTTGGGTCGCAGTGTAAACTCCTCAGGACACCACTCGCAGCTCCGGTCACCAATCCAGTGGGGCCGTACAAGTTGTTTAGCCAACCGGCAATTGGCTCTTTGTACGTCGAAACCACTGGAAATTATCAAGTCAATACCTGGTCGGGAGGTTTGAAAACCGACCACTCACCCATGGAAGGCCTGTATATGGCCACAGGGAGCGAAGCACCTTCATCTCTGACGACGTGTTCAGCCACCGCCTTGGTGAAGGCGTATGTGTTGGGAAAGCTTTCCAAAATTCTATAAACAAGAACGCCAATGTGAGTTCTAGAAGATTCTATAAAGTCTAGAATGTTCCGCGGAAGCTCGACTTTGTTATAATGCTGGATATCCCTTCAAAATTCCATGAGTCGTAACGACAACGTGAGGACAGGCTCCTAGAAGGTTCCAAAATGTTCAAAAAGTGTTGAGGCTCCTGCACTCTTTCATCAAGTCTACTAGAATGCACAATGTATTGAAAGAGTGATAATTTGTAGAAAGAGACGAACAAAGCTGGAATGTTCTTTGCCATCTGGTAGCTCGAATTTGTGTTATAATACCGGAAATGGCCTAAAACCACGAATTTGAGTCATGCTGGGCCAGGAGAAAATTTCAACTGGAACAGGTTAGAAAGAAAACGTATATTCTAGAAGGTTCTAGAACTTCTAGAGCCGGACGGAATGAAAATAAGAAATCCAGGAATTCAGAACGTGTCATAATATTACGCGGGGATGATGAAAGCCTTCCAAAATTCGATAAACAAGAACATCAGTGACAGTTCTTGAAGAATTTAAAAAGTCTAGATTGTTCCACGGAAGTAAACTAAGAAGTCTGAGTTTGAATGCCCCACCAAAATTCTATGAATTATAACGACAACGTGAGTCATAGAAACCTCTAGAAGGTTCCAAGGTTTGAAGACATTTTAAGTTCATCATAGAACGTTCTAGACTTCATGGAAGTAAAGTAATAAGTTCGGCTTTGTATTATAAAGCTTCTAGTTCTTATTAAGTTGAGGAAAAAATCTAGAACTAGAAAGAAAAATGAATTCCGTAAAGGTTCTAGGAGGTTCCGATACACTAACGCAATTGATCGGCGTTCACTTGTAAACGCAGGAACCTGAAGACCAAACCTACTGGATAAAGCTAAAAAATTACAGCAGTTTGTGAGTTTTCAGGGCCTCTAGAAGGTTCCAATATAGAAAACGAATTTAATTATAAAAAGCATTTGTTGTTACCCGGTACTTTTCTTAAATATTTTAAATCTGTTTTTGAATTCAACTTTAGAATTATTTTGTATTAACCTGAAGCGAAAGAAAAGTGAATTCTGCAAAGGCTCTGATACACTAACGTAATTTAGTGGCGTTCATTTGTAAACACAGTCACCTGAAGACCAAACCTACATGGATAAAGATAAAAATTATAGCAATTTATGAATTTTCAGGGACTCTAGAAGGTTCCGCTTTGGAGAAGGAATTAAATTATAAAAGATGTTCATTGGTACACGTGCTTTTCTTAAATCTGTTCTTGAATTGAACTTTAGGTGTTAAATTGCTGCCAAATGTCACAGAACCTTCTAGAATTAACTCCAAAAGATTCTAGAAGGTTCAGGTGATGTGATCTATTTAAATCTGTTCTTGAATTCAACTTTAGAATTATTTTGTGTTAACTTGAAGAGAAAGAAAAACGAATTCCGCGAAGATTCTAGAAGGTTCCGACACGTTGGCGCAATTTAGCGGCATTCATTTATAAACGCAGGTGTTTGAAGACCGGATCTCCACGGATAATGCAAACAAATTACGGCAGTTTCTGAATTTTCGGAGCCTCTAGAAGGTTCCGCTAGCGAAAACGATTTTAATTGTAGAAGACATTAGTTGCTGCACGTGCTATTGATTTTCCTCAAGTACCTTAAACGGGTAAAATATGTTAAATTATTTTTCGTGTTGCAGAACCTTCTAGAATTTAGTTGTAATAATTCTAGAACATCCTTGTTAATTTTATCCACCCAATTCTGCGCTAGAAGGCAATTTGAGCACTTGAGCGTTAACTTGGGGAGAAACAAAAATTAATTCCGTTCTAGAAATCTAAAGAACGCGGTTACTAAATATTCATTGCTTGGGATTGTAGGTTGAAATATTTTATTTTCGTATGTTGTAGAACCTCCTAGAATTTACCCGAGAGCTTTCAAAGGACGACGCGGTTCCTTGATCGAGCGAATCGGAAAGTCGACTGACGTTTCTATTAAACCGAGGATGTTCTCTAGACTCTTATTGTTACGGAACTTATACCGGCATGGTTCGGTATTTGTTTTTTTTACTGAGGGTTCCTTAAGTATGTTCTCAAAATCTGTTCGGGAAGTTAATCTCCGATGCATTCGTTTGAGAGGTTCTGAAGAACATTGCATTGCAATGGATGGTTTCATTTGAACTAATCTTCTCTAGAATGTTCTTATAGTAGAACTTATGTCTGCAACGTCCAGTATTTGTCTTTAATTGAGGGTTCCGTAAGTGTGTTCCGTAAGTGTGTTCCGAAAGTGTGTTCGGGAAGTTAGTCTCCGAGGCATTCGATTGAGAGGTTCCGAAGAACATCGCGGTTTTTTGATCGACTTGTGGTTTCTATTACACTCTAAGGTGTTTTTTTTTCTGTAGATTTTTTGTTACTTACTTGGGGGTAATCTTTTCTAAAATTTGTTCTCCGATGGAGTCGACCAAAACCATGAGGTTTTTGGGTTCGATCGGCGTCGGATAGAACGTCTCCTCGATGACGTCCTGTGCACAGTTCGAGTACGCCGTGGAGACGTGCACGACGGACCTGAGCCTCGTCATTTCCTTGCACATCTTCAGGAGCTCGCTCGTTCCCCTGACGTTGATGGCCACGGCCTGCTTGAGCTTCTCGTCGAACCTGACGGTGGCGGCGACGTGAAAGACGTTCGTCACCTAGGCCAAGAGGGTTAATTAAGTATTGCCGACAATTGCTCAAGCGAGCGCAACGAAACGCATACAGATCAAGGTGGGTGTGACGAAACGTTCGCGTTTCGTTTTTGTTTGTTTCGGCGAAAAGGTTGGCATTAGAATTGCAGAGCGCGCGTCTCCTGCATTGTCTCACACACATCTCAACGGAGGTTGAATATTAAGAGGGCGCGCGCGCGAAATCGTCTGATTGTCAAGGGGAAAACCCCGACGTTCATGATCAAAACAAAAAAGAAACAAAAGAGAATCACCTCGTTCGCCAGCAGCTTCCGATCTTGCTCGCTGACTCCAAGCTCCACCAGGCTGCAATCCCCTTCGATTCCAATCACTTTTTGTCGGAATTTGGGGCACTCTTCCTTGAGGCGCTCGAAGACGGGGCACTCGAAGAGTTCCTCGAGCCTCTCGTTCATCCTCTTACCCTTCTTCGCGCGCACGAGCAGGAAGATGTTGGCGATTTCCGGGCAGGAACGCAGCAGCTTCTCCACGAGGAGGCGCCCCAAGAACCCGGTGGCCCCAGTCACGAACACGCTGGAGCCCGCGTAGAATTTTTGGATGGGGCTGAGGGATACCTCGTCCACTTTTTCCAGTAGGGGTGGCATCGTCGTTGCTGGAATAAATTTGTGTTGCAAAATAGTACAAAGCAGAGAAATTTGATTCTATTTATGCTCCCCACCTCACTCCTCACTTACTTCTAATGTGCCCTAATTATTTGCATTGCGGATTGTTTGGCGATTTCGCACTTCGCTAACCAATCACCCGCCGTCCAAATAAAAGAGGCCATTGACTTATCCTTGAAAGCCGCCTCAGATCATTTTTACGCCCGCTAACACGATTACGGGCGCTGTTTGCAATCGTTTAATAAACACAGAATTCTGACTTTTCGCTCTTGTTGCCTTTTGTCTTTCAATTTATTTAATTAGCGGCGATTTTCGTTTGTTTTCTCGTTCGATTTATTCTTTTCGCTTTTTTGTTTCGCAGTTGTTTGCGTCGACAGGAGACGTCGAGTCAAGTTTAGAGCTTATTTCAGGCGAAGATGCGCGGGGCGGTTAAGTAGATATGTTTGAGCAGCGGAGGGGTGGGAGGGAAAGCTCGACGACATACAGCGCCCCCTCGAAGTCTCAAAATTAAGTTGGAAAATGATGGAGTCTGAGCCGAGTATAATCGAGCATTCACAAAGACGTTAACCGTTCACCGGGGTTTAAATTAATTTTTTAATTTTCACAAAAGTATTTTTGGCTTTCAGTCAACTCAAACGATGACGCAAAACAATTGAACACCAGAGTTAATAGTAGCCAGGCTTAAACATATCCGTTCATATGATCTGTTCACTGACGCTTTAATTAAATCACGGTCGCACCCAAACAGTTTCTGAATTTAATTAATTTCGCGGTAAAACAATTGACTATCGCATAGTTAAAATGACTTTTCATATCAACGTGAACTGTTCACTGGGGCATTACTTAATTCACTGTTGATTTTAGTTAAGAATGAGACAGAACAATCGAACAAGCAACTGTTCATAAAGAATAGTTAATTGAAATTGCTGTTCATTTTCGATTCTTCGACAGTTCACTTTAAAGTCGACTGTTCACTGACGTTTTAATTAAACCACAGCTGCCGCGATTCACTCAAGGAGCTTCTGAATTTAATTAATTTCAAAGGACGAAGCAAAACAATTGACTATCGTATAGTTTGACAAGTTCAAACCGACATTTTAGATCAACCTGAACCGTTCACTGGCGCAGTAACTAATTTATAGTTAATTTTAATAATTAAGGACGAGGCAAAACAGTCGAATGAACATCGGAGTTATCAATCGCAAGTTTGACAAGTTCAAATCGACAGTTCACTTTAACGTCGACTGTTCACTAACTGTTCAAATTAAATCACGGTTGCCGCGATTTAACCACCACAGAATTTTTGAATTTGATTAATTTCAAAGGGCGAGGCGGAGCCATTAACCGACAGTTCATATCAACGTAAACTGTTCACTGAGGCATTAACAGGTTACAGTCGACTGTTCACCGAGGCGTTCATCAATTCACAGTTACTGTTCACTTTCGATTAGTCGAGAAGTCAAAGGACTTTCCAATTTAATTAAAGGCGAGACAAAACAATTGAATATCGGAGTTATTAAGCGAGAGTTTGACAAGCTTTAAATCGACGGTTCATATCGACGTTGGCCGTTCACTGAGAAATTAATTAATTAACAATTGCTGTTCACTTTTATAAAATTTCCTCGAAGGACGGAATTGGCATTAAAGAACGCGCTTCACATTTATTCAAACAAAAAAAATGAATTTTTATTTCACCAAACAAAGTACAGTCCTAAGCCTACTCGACGACAAGACTAAGGGCGCAACGCGTACGCCCGTTTCGCCACAGCCCACGCCATCCTCAGTGCGACGAAGCAGAGCACGAACTTGAAGATCCGATGGTACCAACCAAGCCTGCAACAAAAGAAAGGAGAAACCAAAATAAAACGAGGATGGTAAAGGATAAAATGAAGAAGCAAGAAGATTAAGAAAGAGTATGGAAGATAAAATTAAGCAAGAAGCAAAATAGAATCGGGATGCTGAAGGTTAAAACGAAGAAATTAGGAAGAAGAAGACAAGAGCTTAGGAAGAATAAAGAAGAAAAAGCCACCACAATAAAAAAGAAGAAGATGCTAGAATCAGAAAGGAAGAAGATTCAAGGAAAGAAGAATAAGAAGAGAGAAGAAAACTTCACCTTTTAAACCTCTTCACAGCCAACTCCAAGGTATCCAGAGGATCTTTCATCAGGTAAACCCGAATGCCAATCATGTAGGTCCTCATGAACTCATTCCAGTCGAGCTTCTTCAAATCGAAGAAGAACGTTGCCTGGTCCTCGGGCGACATCTTCGCTAGCAGCGTCCTCATCCTCGTGGACTTGAAGCGAAAGTTCTTCGTCGAGAAGTACGACAAGACATTGGCAAACCGATGGATCTTCTGGTAGATCTTCACGAACCTAAACGATCCGAAATTAAGAAGAAGATCAAGGGGTGAATGGGGCCTCACCTCGGTTTCTTCCAGACGCAAAACAGCGCCCCATCCACGAGCAGCGCTGGCAGATAGTGCAGGAATAAGGTGGCTAAGTGGTGAACGAAGTAGTTCTTATGGATGGTGAAGCTGTAATACCAGAGGACGTTAAGGGATGGATAGGGTTGACCGCAGCGTTCGGCTAAATCCATATATTTGCCCCATGTGATTGGTCGCTCTGTGCTTGACTCGTATTGGTAGATAGGAACTTCGTAGGCGGCTCCCGTTTGCCTGGCCGAAGCGAATTTCTCTTCCACCTCCCATGGGATGGTGAGGAGGCAGTTCACGCACATATCCGCCGGGACCATGTTGGCGTTGACGTTTTGGTCGCAGTGTAAACTCCTCAGGATGCCACTCGCAGCCCCTGCCGTCACTCCAGTCGGCCCGTACAAGTTGTTGATCCAACCAGGGATCGGCTCCTTATACGTCGAAATCACTGGAAACGATCAAGTTAGTAACTGGGAGGGAGGTTCCAAAACCGACCACTCACCTATGGACGGCCTGTATATGGCCACGGGGAGCGAAGCACCTTCATCTCTAACGACGTGTTCAGCCACCGCCTTGGTGAAGGCGTATGTGTTGGGAAAGCTTTCCAAAATTCTATAAACAAGAACACCAATGTGAGTTCTAGAAGATTCTATAAAGTCTAGAATGTTCCGCGGAAGCTCGAGTTTGTATCCCTTCAAAATTCCATGAGTCGTAACGACAACGTGAAGACAAGCAAGGTGAGTCCTAGAAGGTTTCAAAACGTTGAAAAGTGTTGAGGCTCCTGTACTCTTTCATCAAGTCCACTAGAATACACAATGTATAGAAAGAGTGACAATTTGTAGAAAGAGACGAACAAATCTAGAATGTTCTTTGCCATCTGGTAGCTCGAATTTGTATTGTAATCCCGGAAATGGCATAAAACCACGAATTTGAGTCATGCTGGGCCAGGAGAATTTTTCAACTGGAACAGATTAGGAAGAAAACGGAAATTCTAGAAGGTTCTAGAACTTCTAGAGCCGGACGGAATGAAAATAAGAAGTCCGGGAATTGAGAATGTCTCATAATATTGCGCGGGGGTGATGAAAGCCTTCTAAAATTCGATAAACAAGAACATCAGTGTCAGTTCTTGGAGAATTTAAAAAGTCTAGAATGTTCCACGGAAGTAAACTAAGAAGTTCGAGTTGAAATTCCCCACCAAAGTTTATGAATTGTAACGACAACGTGAGTCATAGAAACGTCTAGAAGGTTCCAAGGTTTGAAGACATTTTAAGTCCCAACTAGAACGTTCTAGACTTTCTAGACATCATAGAAGTAAAATAATAAGTATTGTAAAGCTTCTAGTTCTTATTAAGTTGAGAAAAAATCTGGAACTAGAAAGGTCTTCTAGAAAGAACGAAATGAAAATAAGAAGTCTAGGAATTCAGAATGTATCAAAATATTACGCGAGGGATAATCTCTAGGATGTTCCGTGTTTGGTTCTCTGTGCGCGTTCAGGTGTTCAGGAAGCTAATCTCCGTTGCAGTCGATTGAGAGGTTTCGGTCCCTTGACTCACGGCATCGGAAAGTCGACTGACGGTTTCTTCTTTCTAGAGGATGTTCTCTAGACTGTTCTTAGTCCGGAAAGGTTTAGAGTTTATGTTTAAATGAATGTTACGTAAGTATGTTCGCAAAATATGTTACGAAAGGGAAATAAAAATAAATTCTACAAAAATTCTAGAAGGTTCCGATAGACGACTCTTTAGCCGACGGCAACGGAAAGTCGGCTGAGGTTTCTTAATTAAACTGAGGATGTTCTCTAGACTGTTCTTAGTATGAAAGCTTAGTATTTGTTTTTAAATGAATGTTCCGTAAGTATTTCTTCAAAATAAGTTACGAAAGGGAAAGAAAAATGAATTTTGCAAAGATTCTAGAAGGTTCTGATGTACTAATAAGTTAATTTATAAACGCAGGAGCCTCAAGATCAAATCTACATGCGGATAATGCTAAAAAATTAAAGCAATTTAATTATTTTTGGAGCCTCTAGAAGGTTCCGCTATAGAAAACGGATTTAATTATAAAAAGCATTCATCGTTACCGGTGCTTTTCTTAAATATTTTAAATCTGTCCTTGAATTCAACTTTAGAATTATTTTGTATTAACCTGAAGCAAATGAAAAGTGAATTTCGTAAAGGCTCTAGAAGCTTCCGATACAGTAACGTAATTTAGCGGCGTTCATTTGTAAACACAGTAACCTGAAGACCAAACCTGCACGGATAAGGATAAAAATTATAGCAATTTATGAATTTTCAGGGACTCTAGAAGGTTCCGCTTTTGAGAAGGAATTTAATTATAAAAGATGTTCATTGCTACACGTGGCTTTCTTAAATTCCTTAAGTCTGTCCTTGAATTGAACTTTAGGTGTTAAATGTCACAGAACCTTCTAGAATTAACTCCAAATGAGTGTAGAACGTCCGGGTGATTTGATCTATTTAAATCTGTTCTTGAATTCAACTTAAGAATTATTTTGTATTAACTTGAAGAGAAAGAAAAACGAATTCCGTGAAGATTCTAGAAGGTTCTGATACCTAGCGCAATTTAGCGGCGTTCATTTGTAATCGCAGGTGTTTGAAGACCGGATCTCCACGGATAATGCAAACCAATTACGGTAGCTTCTGAATTTTCGTGGCCACTAGAAGGTTCCGCTAGCGAAAACGAATTTAATTGCAGAAGACATTCGTTGCTGCACGTGCTCTTGATTTTCCTCAAATACCTTAAACGGGTAAAATATGTTAAATTACTTTTTCGTGTTGCAGAACCTTCTAGAATTTGCTTGTGATAATTCTAGAACGTCCTTGTTGATTTTATCCACCCAATCCTGCGCTCGAAGGCAACTTGAGCACTTTGCGTTAACTTGGGGAGAAACGAAAATTAATTCCGTTCTAGAAAGTTCTACGTTTGACATCTAGAGAATTCGGTTATTAAATATTCATTGATCGGGATTGTAGGTTGAAATATTTTATTTTCGTATGTTGTAGAACCTTCTAGAATTTACCCGAGAACGTTCCTTAGTGTTAAATCTGGAAGCGCCTCACTGTTTCGTAAATGATTGTGTTGGGGAAGCTTCTTTATAAAACAGAACATCGACTGTTCTGGACATAAATTGAAAATGTTCTTTGTTTGTGTTTCGGGAGTTATGTTCTTAAAAGTAGTCGATGAGAGGTTTCAAAGAACGTCGAGGTTCTTTGGTCGAATGTATCGGAGTGTTCATCGATCGTTTCTATTTAAAACCGAGGATGTTCTCTAGATTTCTCGAATAATGTCCCTGAAGTTAATCTCCGATGCGGTCGATGCAAAGAACATCGCGGTTCCTTGATCGACTATATCGGAGAATTGATTTAATTGATGGTTTCTATTAAATTGAAGAACTCATTCCGGGAAATTTTAGCGTTTGTTTTTAATTGAATGTTCTGTAAATGAACCGAGAGTGTTCTCAAAACATGTTCCGGAAGCTAATTTCCGACGTGGTCGATTGAAAGCTTTCAAAGGACGACGCGGTTCCTTGATCGACCGAATCGGAAAGTCGACTGACGTTTCTATTAAACCGAGGATGTTCTCTAGACTCTTATTGTTACGGAACTTATACCGGCAAAGTTCGATATTTGTTTTTTTTTTACTGAGGGTTCCTTAAGTATGTTCTCAAAATCTGTTCCGATGCATTCGGTTGAGAGGTTCCCGAAGTACATCGCGTTGCAATGGATGGTTTCATTTGAAGTGATGTTCTCTAGAAAGTTCTTATGGTAGAACTTATGTCTGCTACGTTCAATATTTGTCTTTAATTGAGGGTTCCGTAAGTGTGTTCTGAGAGTGTGTTCGGGAAGTTAGTCTCCGAGGCATTCGATTGACAGGTTCCGAAGAACATTGCGGTTCTTTGATCGACTGGTGGTTCCTATTACACTCTAAGCTGTTTTCTTTTCTGTAGATTGTCTTTTGTTACTTACTTGGGGGTAATATTTTCTAAAATTTGTTCTCCGATGGAGTCGACCAAAACCATGAGGTTCTTGGGTTCGATCGGCGTCGGATAGAACGTCTCCTCGATGACGTCCTGGGCACAGTTCGAGTACGCCGTGGAGACGTGCACGACGGACCTGAGCCTCGCCATTTCCTTGCACATCTTCAGGAGCTCGCTCGTTCCCCTGACGTTGATGGCCACGGCCTGCTTGAGCTTCTCGTCGAACCTGACGGTGGCGGCGACGTGAAAGACGTTCGTCACCTAGGCCAACAGGACTAATTAAGTATTGCCGACAATTGCCCAAGCGAGCGCAACGAAACGCATACAGATCAAGGCGGGTGTGACGAAACGTTCGCGTTCCGTTTTTGTTTGTTTCGGCGAAAAGGTTGGAATTAGAATTGCAGAGCGCGCGTCTCCTGCATTGTCTCACACACATCTTAACGGAGGTTGAATATTAAGAGGGCGCGCGCGCGAAATCGTCTGATTGTCAAGGGGAAAACCCCGACGTTCATGATCAAAACAAAAAAGAGTATCACCTCGTTTGCCAGGAGCTTCCGATCTTGCTCGCTGACTCCGAGCTCCAGCAGGCTGCAATCCCCTTCGATTCCGATCACTTTATGTCGGAATTTGGGGCATTCTTCCTTGAAGCGCTCAAAGACGGGGCACTCGAAGAGTTCCTCGAGCCTCTCGTTCATCCCCTTGCCCTTCTTCGCGCGCACGAGCAGGAAGATGTTGGCGATTTCGGGGCAGGAACGCAGCAGCTTCTCCACGAGGAGGCGGCCCAAGAACCCGGTGGCCCCAGTCACGAACACGCTGGAGCCCGCGTAGAATTTTTGGACAGGGCTCGGGGAGAACTCGTCCACTTTTTCCAGTAGGGGTGGCATCGTCGCTGCTGAGTCGTAAAGCAAAAAAAAAAAAAACTAATTAGATATTCCCTCCCTCCGGCCCTTCACTTCTAATGCGCTCTAATTATTTTGCTGGTTTTCGAATTGGCACTTCGCGAGCCAATCACTCGCCGTATAAACAAAAAATGCCGTCGAGTTATCCTTGAATGTGTTTAAAGCCGACTTGGATCATTTTTAGGCACGCTAACACGATTATGTGTGCGCTCGTTTAATAGGCGGGCGCAAAAGTATGTGACAAATGAAAAACGACAAAATCGAGTAAGAAAAGCAACAAA
Organism: Serrognathus titanus; assembly: GCA_039766575.1. Lineage (NCBI taxonomy): Eukaryota > Metazoa > Arthropoda > Insecta > Coleoptera > Lucanidae > Serrognathus > Serrognathus titanus. The sequence continues at coordinate 9,459,576 of CM077911.1, forward strand.
TTAAAATTGTCGAAAAAATATAATGAAAGCGAAAAGTTAAAATCGAAAAAACGACTTTTGAAGTGACTGGTGGAAATTAAAAAATAAAAATTAACAAAAAAAAATTTACCTTATTACGATTCGTCCCTTTTTATTTTTTATTTATTTTATTAAAAAAAAAAATTGATCAAACTTATGGGTCACACAAATGGACAGACATGCACGTCCTCACACAACTTCTCGTAGCTCTTGAAAGGTCCGCGCGCGATTCGACTTCTTTGTCGGTTCTACGCGGTTTCACCTGCGCGACTACGTCTATGATGAAAAAAAAAACGCACGTTCAATCACACTGCAATTCAGCCGAGTGGGGTCACTTGCCCCCCAACAAAATCCCGGAAAGCGATGCGCAACCTCTTGCTCCCCGTGAGACGAATGCACTCGTTGAATTGCAAAACAGATTCGATTTCGATATTGCCTCGGAAAAAACAATTAATTGTTATTGTTCACGCTCGCATTTTTAATTTTTAATTTTTTTTTTGACCCGACGCTTCGGGTTCGTGCCCTCATTTCAATGCGAGGCGACAGCAAAAGAAATAAAAATCAGTCTGAAAACGAACGACTCGACAATCAGTCGGTGGATTAACTAATTAAACAATTCAGTTGCCGGTGATTTGTGATAATCACGAAGACGAGGACAGCATATTTATTAAAATAAATTGTAAGTAAACTTCCGGGAGAGGAGGGAAGGGGAGAGGCATGAAATTAGTTTGATTGGCTCAATTAAATTAAAAAAAAAATTGCGAAAATGGTTTCAATTAAATAAAACGTAAATAAAATTAATTAAAAAGAAATTAAACTGTTTACTGTTGGGGTGTCAATCAAGTCACAGTTCTTATTAACAAAAGACGAAACGTAATATTTGAATATCGATAGTTCGACAAGCTAAATTCGACAGTTGGCTCTTCACTGACGCAATAATTTAATTAATTTCAATTAAGTTACGGAACGAAACAATCGAATATTGATGAGTTGAAGTCGACTGTTCACTGATAACGACGTTAACGTTGGCTGTTCACTGATGCATTGATTAATTCATTTTAATTAAGTTACGAAATGAAACAAGTGAATATTGGTTAATCGAGAGTTTTGACGATTTAAAGTCGACTGTTCACTGAGAAGTTAAATTCGACAGTTAACGACATTAACGTTGACTGTTCACTGACACATGAATTAATTTTTAATTTTTTAAAATTAATTTACGAAATGAAACAATTGAATATCGATTAATTGAGAGTTTCGACGAGTTAAAGTCTACTGTTCACTGATGCATTAATTGATTCACTTACAATTAAGTTACGAAAGGAAACAAGTGAATATTGGTTAATCGAGAGTTTTGACGATTTAAAGTCGACTGTTCACTGAGAAGTTAAATTCGACAGTTAACGACATTAACGTTGACTGTTCACTGACGCATGAATTAATTTTTAATTTTTTTTAAATAATTTACGAAATAAAACAATTGAATATCGATTAACTAAGAGTCTGACGAGGTAAAGTTGACTGTTCACTGAGAAGTTCACTAACGTATTAGTTAATCCATTTTAATTAAGTTACGACATGAAACAAGTGAGTATTGGTTTTTCGAGAATTTTGACGAGTTAAAGTCGTCTGTTCACTGAGAAGTCAATTTCGACAGTTGACGACATTAACGTTCACTGTTCACTGACGCATGAATTAATTTTTAATTTTTTTTAATTAAGTTACGAAATGAAACAACTGAATATAGGTTAATTCACAGTCTGATTAGTTAAAGTCGGCTGTTCACTGAGAAGTTCACTGACGCATTAATAAGTCTATTTCAATTAAGCTACGAAATGAAACAATTGAGTATTGGTTAATTGAGAATTTCGACGATTTAAAGTCGTCCATTCACTGAGAAGTCAAATTCGATAGTTAACAAACATTAACGTTGACTGTTCACTAACACATGAATTAATTTATTTTAAATAATTTACGAAATGAAACAATTGAATATCGGTTAATTGAGAGTCTGACGATATAAATTCGTCAGTTCACTGAGAAGTCAAATTCGATAGTTAACGACATTAATGTTGACTGTTCACTGATGTATGAATTAATTCATTCTAATTAAGTTACGAAATGAAACAACTGACTATCGGTTAATTGAGTGTTTGACAAGTTAAAGTCGACTGTTCACTGAGAAATTAAAATCGATAGTTAACGACATTAACGTTGGCTGTTCACTGACGCATGAATTAATTCATTTTTATTAACTTACGAAATGAAATAAGTGAATATTTTTTGATTGAGTGTTTGACAAGTTAACGTCGACTGTTCACTGAGAAGTTAAAATCGACTGTTAACGCCATTAACGTTGACTGTTCACTGACGCATGAATTAATTTATTTTAAAATAATTTATGAAATGAAACAATTAAATATCGGATAACTGAGAGTCTGACGAGTTAAAGTCGGAGCTATTTGAGGAATTAAAGATTACTGCAGAGTAATTATAATTTGACAAATTATTGTTATTATTTAACTAAACCTTTCACTGAGAAGTTCATTGACGTAATAATAAATCCATTTTAATTAAGTTACGAAATAAAACAAGTGAGTATTGGTTTTTCGAGAGCTTAACGAGTTAAAGTCGACTGTTCACTGAGAAGTTAAAATCGACAGTTAACGATATTAACGTTTGACTGTTCACTGACGCATAAATTAATTCATTTGAATTAAGTTACGAAATAAAATAATTGATTATCGGTTAATTGAGAGTTTTGACAAGTTAAAGTCGATCGTTCACTAAGAAGTGAACTTCGACAGTTAACGACTAACATGTACTGTTCACTGACGCATGAATTAATTAATTTTAATTGAGTTACGAAACGAAAGCACTGAATACGGAATTTAACAATCAAGAGTTTGGCAAATTAAATTAGATATAAATAAACATTTGCTGTTCACTACTTTTGATTTGTCGGTTTAATTAATTTAAAAGCACGAGGCGAAACAGTTGAACGTCAGAGTCGGTGAACGAAAGTCAGTTTAATGAGGCATTAATTAACTGTTCACTTTCCGACAGTTCAACGAATTTCTGAATTTAATCTAACTTAAGGACGAGGCGAAACAAATGAACGTCGGAGTGATTAATCTAGACCTAGGGTCACAGTTAAGTTAAAAACCCAAAGCCGATTGTTCACTCGGAAATTAATTAATTAAATACATTTGGACGCCAAGAATTTTTGAACTTGGTTAACTTTAAAATTAAAAAACAAAACAATCGCGGTTAGCAGGCAACCTAAAATCAACCGTCCTCGTCAAAGGCGACTGTTCACTGAAAAATTAACTCGAGTTATTGATTAATTAATTAATTAATTAAATGGATGATAATTATTATTAACTTTCAGCCTTCCATTTAATTGATCTTAACGTCTTACGTAGAACAGACGAACGCGGTTGCCAAATAGTTAAAGCCTCAGCAGGTTACAGTCGACTGTTCACAATGACGACGACTGTTCACAATGACATCGACTGTTCACTGAGATATTAATTAATCGACATTTGCCATTTATTTTCGATTTATTGGCAACTAAGAGTACTTTTCCATTTAACTAATCAAAAAGAACGAGGCAAAACAGTTGAATGCCAGAACCAGTGAACGGAAGTTAAAACTGACAGCTGTTCACTTTCGATTCGCCAACAACTCAACGCGTTTCCCAATTTAATCAAATTCGAATTCGAGGCGAAACAGTTGAACATCGCATTGGATCATCTATAGTCTCACGTAAGTTAAAAATTCACGGTTCACGCGACTGTTCACCGAGATATGAATTAATTAATTATTTTTCGAATCATTCAAAAAAACTAAACAATTTGACAACGGTGGTTAATAGTCAAGCTAAAATCAACCGTTCTCATCAGAGGCGGCTGTTATGTCACGCAAAACAATTGAATATTGAAATTAGCAATCGAGCAGCGTGAATTATTCATTGAGGCGCTAATTAATTATTTTCTGCTTTATTATTTTCATTTCCAACTTTTCCTGAATATTTTATTTCTGAATTTAATTAACCCTTTCAGTACCACGAGCCGCACGACGTACGTCAGTATGTTGTACCAATGGACGTACGACGTACACATCCATACGTCAGTTAGTATGATTTAAATAATTTAAAATATGAAACTAATTATTGCATAGCCTTTGTTATTATGAATTGAATGCATTTTTATTCAGAATTGTTTCGAAATAGTTATTTTTATAATCGAAAACAAATGAATACTCAGATAAAGCGAAGCAGGAAGGTATTGAATAAAATTATTTCGAAAGACGAGCTTCGCCCATCGAAATTTGTTAAAATCGACAGTTCACATCGACTGTTCAATGAGGCATCGGTTAATAGAAAGTTGCTGTTCATTTTCGATTTGTTAAGAACTTAAAAAGGATTTCTGATTGTAGTCAATTTCAGGAGATGGGCAAAACAATTGAACAACGGAGGTAATTAAAATCGATAGTTCAAATCAACATCGACTGTTCAGTGAGGTATCGATTAATAGAAAATTTCTGTTCATTTTCCATTTGTCGATTCCCGATTTTAATTCATTTGATGTACCAAAGCAAAACAATCGAACATCGAAATTAATTAAAATCGACAGTTCACATCTACATCGACTGATCGACTGTTCAACTATGCGTTAATCATTGGGTAATTGCTGTTTACTTTTGATTTGTCAAGAGCGTAAAGGATTTCTGATTGTAGTCAATTAAAAGCGTTGGGTGAAACAATTGAACATCGTAATTAATTAAAATCGACAGTTCAAATCAACATCGACTGTTGAGTGTGACTTCGATTAATTGCTGTTCATTTTCGATTTGTCAAGAATTTAAAAAGGATTCCCGATTTTAATTTATTTGATGTACCCAGGCAAAACAATCGAACATCGAAATTAGTTAAAATCGATAGTTCACATCAACATCTACTGTTCAATGAGTCATTAGTCGATGGACAATCGCCGTGGCGTTGATTTTCGATTTGTCAAGCATTACTGATGTCACTTTCAATTTCAAACAATGAAGCAAAACAACTGACTATCGAAATTTGTTAAAATCGACAGTTCACATCGACGTCGACTGTTCAGTGAGGCATCGATTAATGGAAATTTGCTGTTCTTTTTCGATTTTTCAGAAATTTAAAAAGGATTTCTGATTGCAGTCAATTTCAAGCGATGGGCGAAACAATTGAACATCGGAACTGATTAAAATCGACAGTTCACATCGACGTCGACTGTTCAACGAGGCCATCGATTAATAGAAAGTTGCTGTTCGTTTTGATTTGTTCAAGTATTACTGACGTCACTTAATTTCGAAAACAATTGACTATCGAAATTTGTTAAAATCGATAGTTCACATTGACGTCGACTGTTCAGTGAGACATTGATTAATAGAAAGTTGTTGTCCTTAAAAAGGATTATAGTCAATTTCAAGCAATGAGCAAAACAACTGAACATCGGAACTGATTAAAATCGACAGTTCACATCAGCGTTGACCGTTCACGAGGCGTTAATGAGAAATTGTTGTTCATTTTCGATTTGTCAAGAATTACTGATTTTAATCAAGTTCAAACGACAAAGCGAAACAATTGACTGTCGAAATTTGTTAAAATCTACACTTCACATCGACGTCGACTGTTCAGTGAGGTGTCCGAACTATCAAGAACTCAAGAAAGGATTGTCGACTTTAATTAATTTGAAGTACCGAGGCAAAACAATCGAACATCGGAATTGGTTCGAATCGACAGTTCACATCAACATCGATTGTTCAATGATGGGGGATGGGGGAAAGGGACATTGCCGTTCATTTTTGATTTATCGAAAATTACTGATTTTAATTAATTTTAAGCAACGGGCGAAACAATTGAACAGCGCAAATCGCCAAGTTCGATAGTTCACATCGTCTGTTCATTCCGGAACCAATTAACATGTGATTTGCAAGAATCCTTTCGATTTTCTTCGTACTTTCCGGTGGATTCAAACAAAAACAAAACAAGAGGTTAGTATAATAAAGTCAATAATAATAAAATCAACAAAACAATTGAACATCGGAATTAGTTAAAGTCGATAGTTCACATCAACATCGACGGTTCAATGAGGCGTTAATTGCCGTTTACTTTCGATTTGTCAAGAACTTGAAAAGAATTACTGATTGTAGTCAATTTCAAGCGACGGGCGAAACAATTGAACATCGGAATCAATTAAAATCGACAGTTTAGATCAACGTCGACTGTTCAATGGGGCGTTAATCAACGGGGAATGGCTGTGCTGTTATTTCTCGATGTGTCCAGCATTAATTAATTTCGATTTCAATTAATTTCAAACGATGAAGCGAAACAATTGACTAACGAAATTTGTTAAAATCGACAGTTCACATCGACGTCGATTGTTCAACGAGGCGTTTCATTTTCGATTTATCAAAAATAGCTAATTTAAATTAGTATCAAGCAACGGGCATAACAAATGGACACCGAAATTCGTTAAATTCGATAGTTCACTCCGATTGTTCATTCCTGAACCAACGGGAAAAACAATTGAACACCGGAATTTGCTAAATTCGATCGTTCACTCCGATTGTTCATTCCTGAATCAATGGGAAAAACCACCGGAATTCGCTAAATTCGATAGTTCACTCCGATTGTTCATTCCTGAATCAACGGGAAAAGCCATTGAACACCGGAATTCGCTAAATTCGATAGTTCACACCTACTGTTCATTCCTGAACCAATGGGAAACACCACCGGAATTCGCTAAATTCGATAGTTCACTCCTGAACCAACGGGAAAAACCATTGAATGCCGGAATTCGCTAAATTCGATAGTTCACACCGACTGTTCATCCCGGAACCAATTAATTCGCACCTCAAATCATTTTTCGGTTCCTGGGGAACTGAAACAAAAAAAGTAACAAAACGTCTATCGCTGCTCCTTACCGAGGCAAAACAATCGAACATCGACATTAGTTAAAATCGATAGTTCACATCAATGTTGACTGTTCGGTGAGTCGTTAGGGGATGTAATATGTATGTACGTTTTCCATTTGTCAAGAATTAATTTCAAACGACAGCCGAAACAGTTGAACAACGGAATTCGCTAAATTCGACAGTTCACGTCGACTGTCCATTCCGGAAGCAGCGAATGAGATGCGATCCCAAGAATTTCTCGGTTTGCTTCGAACTTTCTGGTGAATTGAAACAAACAAAAGAAAGTTGTTGCTTTCGATAGCGTTCGTCGCATAAATCGAACAACGTAGAAAAATCGTTAATCGGTTAACGATCGCCCACATTTTTCGTGAAGCTCGTTTAATTAGATTCTTGAGAAACGCTTTTCCTTGCAGCGATCTTTAAGTAGGTCAGTTCGTCGAATTCCGCTGAGCGCCGGCGTTTTTTTTTCCCGCGGCAAAACAAAAGAATTGCGCAACACACTCCTCGATCGTTCGATCGATCGCCTAATCAATCCGATTGATTGCGCTTCCATCGAATTGCGCTCTCGCAATCGTATTTCGGAGGATTGCTCAATCAGCGTCCGCGAAAAAATATTTGTTCTGCCACTTAGGAGGCGACGTCTAATTTCGGGCGGCGATGTCAGACAGATCAGGCTGAAGAACGAAACAAACAAATTACTTCCGCAAATAGAGAGAAAGTTGGCCGTCCGAAAATGCGCACTTCTTTGCTCCAATTGAACTGCGCAGCGGTCCTCCGAACGCAGAGTTCTAAGTCCGGCATCCGGAAAAATAATTAAACAACCGTGTGATTTGTTAATTAGTTGTATTTTTAAAGCGGGCCTGCGATTAAATTTAATGCTAAGGTCAATGGTGATAATTGGTACCGCGAGGCTCGAAGCCGAATGTTTAAAAGAGTGACTAAGCAGAAAGTACGCGCGCCTCTAACGCCTCTGCATTACTCAATTACAATCACACATGTCCGATGCGTGGACATTAAACAAACGCCGCCGCTTGGAGTGCGCGTAACATCGAAACATTACTCCCGTCATTGCCCCCGCGCTTACTTGAGATATTTTCTCCTCCCCAAAAACCGCGCTAGCTCGAAAAAATTCGGATATCATTCGACCTTAATGACTTTGCGGTTTGTACAAAATTGAGTTTTAAAGTTTCGGCTAAACTAATCCAATAGTATAATGTGTTTATTTCCTAGGAGCGCAAGTGGTGCTAAAAATTCTGTTTGCTCGCCGCAAACAAATGCAAAACGCGACTATTTTAAGCGGCGCGATAGAGAGAGAGAGCGACGAGGTCAGGATTTAGTTTTCGTGACGATCTAAGGGATCGAGCTCCGGGATGATCTCAGCGAGGTCAGCGATTGACCTCTGCGCGATGTTTTCTCTTTCGCAATTTATTTACACGTTTCGGCGATTTCGATGCGCGCAGAACGCGGAACAGGGAGAACGCGGATGCGCGGCTTCAATGCCGGATTCCGATCGTAATTAAATAATAATAATAATAATAATAAAGGCGACGATGAAATTGAGGAACTAATCAAAACAAAATAGAAGGAAGCGTTTCATAGTCTTTTTTCTTTAAGGCGAAAGTTATTTTGCAGATTTCTTTTTCGTTTTAACCAAACCGCGGTGGAATTTACAAATTCCGTACCGCGCACTGCTTCGTATTAATAATGTCAACTCGCCTATTTCACTTGTTGCATTGTTGTCAGCCAGATATTAGGACGTCGCACAGCTATTAAGACGTCGCGCACCTATTAGGACGCAGCGCAGATATTAGGATATGACGTAGACATTGCGATGTGGCGCAGTTACTAGGTCGTGCATGACGCAGTTATTGGGACGACATGAGTTATTAGAATGTGGCGCAGGCGCTAGGATGTGGCGCAGATTTAAGAAAAGTTACAGTTCAAGCAACGCATGCGGTAGCTGTCATTAAAATAAAGATAAAATCGATGAAACAATTGAACGTTGAACTTTTCCGGTGAAAACCTTTTCGTTATGAACAGATTAAAAATAATTAAGAAATGAAAATTAAAAAAAAAAACGTGAAATTTTATTACAAAAACAAGTGACAAAAAACAATTGAACGACGGTGGATTAAAACTTCAAAAATGAGCTATGAAACAATTGAATAACGTTTGTAGGAAGAGAAAGTGGAAGCAAAAACAATCGAACATTTCCGGATCGAACGCCGTTTTGTTGGCAATTTGCGAAAAGAATTAGCGAAAACAATTGAATGACCGCTGGCTGATTAAAACCTCAAAGATGATCGATGAAACAATTGAATAACGTTTGTAACAAGAGTACAGAGAAAAACAATCGGACATTTATGGATCGAAAGGCGTTTCGTTGGCAAATTGCGAAAAGAATTCGCGAAAACAATTGAATGACGCGGATTAAAACTTCAAAAATGAGTGTTGAAACAACTGAATAACGTTTGTAAGAAAAGTGTGCGATAGAAAACAATTGAATAACGTTTGTAAGAAGAGTACAAGAGAAAACAATTGGACATTTCCAATTCGACAGACGTTTTGTTGACAAACTGCTAAAATAATTCGCGAAAACAATTGAGCGATGGGAGACTGAAACCTCAAAAATGAGCGTTGAAACAATTGAATAACGTTTGCAGGAAGAGTACAAGAAAAAACAATTGAAAAACGTTTGTACGAAGAGTATAAAAGAATTCTCGAAAACAATAGCGGCGGAAACCTCAAAAATGAGAGATGAAACAATTGAATAACGTTTGTAGGAAGAGTAAGTACAATAAAAAAAACAATTGAATATTTCCGGATCGAAAGATATTTTGTTGGCAAACTGCTAAAATAATTCGTGAAAACAATTGAACAACAGCCGATTGAACCTCAAAAATTAATGTTGAAACAATTGAATAACGTTTGTAGGAAGTGTACAAAAAATTCGCGAAAACAATTGAATAGCGGTAGATTGAAACCTCATGAATGAGCGATGAAACAATTGAATAACGTTTGTAAGAAGAGTACAATAGAAAACAATTGAATAACGCTTGTAGGAAGAGTACAAAAAAGAATTCGCGAAAACAATTGAACGATAGCGGATTGAAACTACAAAAATGAGCGATGAAACAATTGAATATCGCTCGTAAGAAGAGTACAATAGAAAACAATTGAACATTTCTGGATCGAAAGACGTTTTGTTGGCAAACCACTAAAATAATTCGCGAAAACAATTGAACGACGGCGGACTGAAACCTCAAAAATGAGCGTTGAAACAATTGAACAACGTCTGCAGGAAGAGTACAAAAGAATTCGCGAAAACAATTGAACGACGGCGGATTGAAACCACAAAAATGAGCGTTGAACAATTGAATAACGTTTGTAGGATGAGTACAACAAAAAACAATTGAACATTTCTTGATCGAAAGAATATTTTCTTGGCAAATTGCTAAAGGAATTCGCAAAAACAATTGAATGACAACTAAACGAAAACAAAAAGGTCGAGCTTTCCCGACCGAAAGTTTGATCGCTAGCATAAACAAACGATAAAACAATTGAATGACATTCGCCGCCGCCGGAAAAAGACGTATGAAACAATTGAAAATTCTTGCCGTTGTCAATTGTCTTTATCAAATTCCTTTTTTCTTTGCGGAAGGAATTGATCTTTCCCGACAGAACGTCGAACGAAAACACAAGGACAAAAACAATTGAATAACGTTGGCAAGAAGAACGCCGCCGGTGTTTAAACAATTGAAACTTCTTCCAAACGTCATAAAGAAATAAAAAAAAAACAATTGAACAACATTTGTGAAAATGACGATGAAGAACAAATAAAGACAAATGGCGAAAACAATTGAACTTTTTCGACCGAAAGTCTGACCGCTTGCAATTAGAGAAAAAAAAACAATTGAATAACGTTCGTGAAACCGCTGATGAAGAATGAATTACAAACAAAAACAATCGAATATTTTGCCTTTTTTTACGGAAAAAAATCATGAAAGCAATTGAACTTTCTCGACCGAAAAGTCGATTACATAAACAAACAAAAAAACAATTGAACAACGTCACGCCGCCGCCGGCGAAAGGCGTGCAAAACAATTGCAAATTCTTCCCGGTTTTCAATTGTTTTTATCGAATTCCTTTTTTCTTCGCGGAAAGAATTGATCTTTCGCGACAGAACGCCGAACGAATTACGAAAACGCATGAATAAAAACAATTGAAATAATTGTATCACGCGTGATACACGATTTTAACCACGAGAATGGAGGCGTTTAAGTGTGAAAATGTGATTGTGATGCACTCTTTAGAGTACATTGTCATGAGATTCTACTAATTTCGCAGTTTGGCCCTGTATCACATATGATACATCGTTTTATATCTCAGAATCGGTCAGTGTGAGCAGGAAAATGCATCTCAATATGCATTCTGTGCAATCCCATGCTACGGAATGCGATTGATTAGCCAGTGTGACCTTGTATCACCCGTGATACATGCTTTTAACAACGAGAATGGATGGATTTAAGTGTGAAAATATGATTGTGACGTACTCTTTAGAGTACATCATCATGGGATTCTACTAATTTCCAAGTTTGGCGCTGTATCACATATGATACGCCGTTTAAAATTTCAGAATCGGTTAGCACAAATAGGAAAAGGTGTTCCAATGCCCGTGTAGGATATTCCCTTGTCACAAACTGCTACTAATTCATCAATTTTGGCAATGTATCACATGTTATTCATGCCTGGAGATGCCAGATTTCGTGGGCTCCAATGGGAAATTGAGGATTTGGAGATATTCCAAGGCATATAATATCGTCAAATTAATTAATTACGTAATTCATTCATGTATCGCATGTGATACACTGTTTTAAATCCGTAGATCCGGTCAGTTTACACTCGCAATAATCATAGTGATGCTTTCCAAGCACGTTTCGGTCAACTTTGCAGCAAAGCAACTTGATCGTCTTCATGTATCACATATGATACAACACCAGATTTTAAAGATCTAGAGCCAGAAAATTTGACGGTTGTGATAGATTACGTCAGCGTTTAAAAAAAGAAGACTAAATCAGAACTCTTTTGAGATCAACGTCGGGTGGTAAATAAATGTGGTCCGTGTGTTTGGGCCTTTAAGGTTCTGAAGGTACGGGGGACGATTTCGCCGTTTCTTTTCGCGGTGGTTTCTTCGTTTTGCGCTTTACTTTTTTTTGTTTCGTCATTAATATTCTCTGATCAATCAACGACGTACGTGCGCGTGTCGCTTACTACATACGCGGGGCGATCGTCGAATGCTAATTTGAGTTGCCGTTTTGACGGCGATTCGCCCGCATTCTTTCCGTTTTCGACTCCGTTAATGCGTTCGGGCCTCGTTTGGCAGTGCAATTAGCAGCAGGAAACCCAATCGCATTCAAATCAGTCTCCGAGACACGCAGGGAGAGAGAGAGAGAGAGACAATGGCGCCCCTCTCGACGAAACAGAGGAGCACAGCGGCGCTGCGACCTGGATCGACCAAACAAAAGAAGAACGTGACAGAGTTACAAATCCACCTAATATCTCTTCATATACATATAATCAGGGTGTGTTGATTGAGTTCAGGTTGGCATTTGCGATTTCTTTCTCTTTTTCTTTCTTTGCTTTCATTTTCTCGCTGTTTTGATTGACAGTAACGGAATCGGGGAGTTCGTTCATCCGTTCGGAGTTGAGCGGCTTAGAGGTACTAGTTGGAGATAGATGTGGTGGAGGCGCCAAAACTGTTGATTAGTTGGCATTGGCACCCAACTGGACCCAGAATTGATCTCCAAAGTCATCGAATGAATCACCTTTTAGATCACCCTGTCGACATATAAACACAATCACATTTTCACACTTAAACACATCCATTCTCGTGGTGGAAAGTATGTATCATGTGTGATACAACGTCGCACTGGCTAATCGATCGCATTACGTAGCATGGGATTGCACAAAATGCATATTGGGATGCATTTTCGTGCTCATAGTGACCGATTCTGAGATTTAAAACGATGTATCATGTGTGATACAGCGCCAAACTGTGAAATTAATGGAATCCCATGTTAACATACGCTAAAGAGTACGTCAAAATTACGTTTTTACACCTAAACCATCGATTTTCTTGATTAAAAGCATGTATCATACATGATACAAGGTCAAACCGGCTAATAAATTGCATTCCGTAGCACGGGACTGCACAAAATGCGTATTGGGATGCATTTTCCTGCTCATAGTGACTGATTCCGAGATTTAAAACGATGTATCACATGTGATACAGCGCCAAACTGTGAAATTAGTAGAATCCCATGATAACGTACGCCAAAGAGTACGTCACAATCACATTTTCACACTTAAACCCATCCATTCTCGTGGTTAAAAGCATGTATCACACGTGATACAGGGTCGCACCGGGTAACTCGTATTGGAATTGGAACGCGTTTTCGCATACGGACTGGTCAATTCTGAAGTTTAAAGCGATGTATCACATGTGATACAAGGGCGAACCTTAATTAAAACCAATCAAATCCTTGACGGTAATGGAGGAATCATCGTAAATGCAGGTCTTAGACGACGAATTCCTGTATCCGAAACCGTGCAGCACATGTGACTCATGGTTTAACCTTCGCGCGCGGCTTCGAATGTCCTTGAAACTACATTTAAGGCGGAGCGATCGTTTCACTTTAAAACTCTGCGTCGCACGTGATACACCGAGTTTGAACGTACAAATTCTGTTTGAAGACGAAGTATCACATGCGATGCACATGTGCTACTACTAATTATTCATTAGATAGTGAATGAATCGCATATGATATACGAGATGAAAGGAGACGTGGCGGTGCAGTAGTGAAATAACGTCGAAAATCGAGTCGGTTTCTTAGCCAACGGTAGCGAGCATGTATCATATACGATACATCTGACTTTTTTCTCACAATTAAACCGACGATTTGCTTTATCCTTTGGGACTTCCAGGAAGGAAGGACAATAAAAATGCAGATTCGATAAGTCATATGTGATGCACGCGGAAAACGGACTCTCTCTCTTTTCGATCAGAGATGACACGTGCATCATATGTGATTCATGTTCTGCAAATCAAGAGAAATCGTCACAAATTATGTTATTTCCAGATGATATCTGAAACTATGCAATTGAAGTGAAGAAAACGCAGATTTGCAGTCATGAGTCGCATGTGATGCACGTGGAAAACGGCCCTAAGGATATTGGATCGTCTTTATTTATTCTTGGTGGAAGAAAACGGGGGAGAATTTGAACTTTATTGTTCTGTTTACGTCAGTGCATCACATATGATACAAAAATTGAAAATGCGCGTTTTCTTCCAGACCGTTCAATTAAAATCGATGCGTTTTCGATGAGGATGGCGTAGAATCGAGGGTAAGGCAACAATTAAATAATTAAGAAAAGAAAACGCTTGCATCATATTTGATACATGCGCGTTAGTTCCTCCCTGTTAATCGCCCAATTAAAACACGGCGGCAATGAGGGATGTGAGTTTTTTTTTCTTTCCTAAAATGACCGAGGAGAGGTCCAGCACGCTTTGCGTCAGAAGTGGGATAAGGCACGGTCAGAAAGTTCCCTTCTTTTATTCTCTAGAAAACAATCGAAGAACAAGTAAAAACCGAATGCAATTAGCGTCGCTTTCACTTGTTTCCCGTCAGTGGAATTTCCTCGTGTGACCGGTGCCGTTACGTGCGACTTTCTTCTCATCAAGATGGGCCGTGAGGCGCGGGCGAGTTTCGTTGACGTAATTGGGATGCACGGCGGTCACAACCGCATTAGCTAATGCGTTATGTTTAGAGACGTTTTATCATGCGACGCGCCTCACATACATTCTATTGTTTTCTTTCGCGCTTATATAATTTTCGTACGTGACCTCCGCGTCAGTTTAGAAACGCAAACGTTTCGCCATTCGCTCGTCCGTTTACGATATGGGCGAATCGAATTTTCCTGAATTTTTATTAATTTATTTTTTTTTAATTGCTGCGAAGGTTTAGGCGCGTCGATTAATTTTTCTTTTTTTTTTGCAACCTTTTGGCTTGCCTTGCTCCCAATAGATTCGGTGCTATTAGGGAACCATCGACTGTGGAGGTGCGTGCGACCGACGTGTCTAGGTCTCGGCGATTAGGAGGCCGTGAAATTTGGGTCAGGTCAGCATTGAGGAGGTCATCGGCGAAAAAGTCTAATGGCCTATAAGTTCATTCATTGAAGAAAAAAAAATACGAGGGGCAAACACAAATTAATGTCACGGTTAATGTACACTGCCGTCCAAATGTATTCGTTCCAAAATGCACCTGGCACGTGGGCAATGCGAATTCGATTGTCTGAACCGTAACGAAATTACCTTTTTTCAGTTGGCAATGTTTTTATTTATTCATGTCCACGTTTAAGCTCGAATTTGGCGAACGATATGTAGGGCGTTCCGTTAAAGATGCATCATTTCTTCCACTTTGCGATGCGCTTTTGTTTTTCATGATAACCCAACCCAACTCTGAAAGGTCATGCGCATAAGGTCCCGCAATATTTATGTTCAAAGTTTCTCTCTAACTCTCAAAGCAGAGCCCCCAGGTGGGGTGCAAAAATACTTAAAAAAAAGCTTGTATACTCCTGTCCAAATGTTTTCGCCCTGAAAGCGTAAAGTCGTTCGAAACTGAAACGTCAACCGCGTGTTTGGGGTTTTCGTAATTTTTTCTTTTTTTTTTTAGTCATCTAGAACTGTCGGGAGTCCCCTAGAACTTCACCAGCAAACAAAAACAAAAGAAAATGTTTTCATGCGGTTCTGCTTGATTAAATAAGGGGTGAGGGGGCAAACGTAAACCAAGGCCATGATTAATTTATGAAGACGTAAGTACACTGACGTCCAAATGTGTTCGGTCCGATAGCAATTAAAAAAAAAAACAAATTAAAACAAACGAAGACTTCGAATTGCATTTAATTTATTTCATTGTAGGTGACAAAAAATTCGTTTTATTGTCGTTATTATAATTATTATTTGAGTGTGTGGATTTGTTACTTTTTGTTTTCTCGGTTTGGAAGGCGAATGCCGAAAGAGGAAATTATCAAGTAGGTCTGTCGCAGCCGCAGTGGGCGGTACCGTGCGCCCAGACCAAAGAAGTGCTCGGGAAATAAAATGCGTAAATTCAAATCTGTTTTTCTCCGAGGCTTCTTTTTCTTCTTTAATTTTGAAAAATAGTTTCGATTGTCAAAAAGAAAGTAAGTTTTTTCTTTTGTTTTCACTTTCGCGAAATAGTTTTACCATCTTCTTTTGTTTCTTGCCGCTTTTTTTTGGGTCTCGATTTGCTTTTTTGCTTTCAAAAGGCGAATTGGTTTTCTGAAAAAAAAAACGTTTGCGACGTCTTTTGTTTTTTGTTTTTGCTTTTTTGAAAGACAGTTCCGATTGCCTTCTGTTTCTTAAAAAAAAACTCGTTTCCCTGTTTACTTTCGCAAGCGTCTTTTGTTTCTTGCAGTTTCCTGGCGTAGATCTGTCTTTGTTTTGTTTCGTTTTGATAGAGTTTGCGTCGTCTTTTGTTTTTTCTTAGCTTTTATGAAGGACAGTTTTTTTTTTCTTTTTACTTTCGCAAATTATTTTACGATCTTCTTTTGCTTCTTGGTGCTTTTTTTTGGGTCTCGATTTGCTTTTTTTGCTTTCAAGAGGCGAATTGGTTTTCTGAAAAAAAAAAACGTTTGCGACGTCTTTTGTTTTTTGTTTTTGGTTTTGTGAAAGACAGTTCCAATTGCCTTCCGTTTCTTAAAAAAAATTGTTTCCTCTTTACTTTCGCAAGACAGTTTCTCGATCACCTTTTGTTTCTTACAGTTTTCTGGCGTAGATCTGTTTTTGTTTTGTTTTGTTTTGATAGAGTTTGCGACGTCTTTTGTGCTTTTTTTGCGTTCATGAAGTACATTCTTGTTTCTTTTTATTTTCATAAAATAGTTTTACGATCTTCTTTTGTTTCTTAGTGTTTTCTTTTTGTCTCTCGATTTGCTTTTTGTTTTTTGTTTTTTCGTTTTGATGAATCGAATTTGTTTGCGCCGTCTTTTGTTTTTTATTTTTATTTATTTGCTTTTGTGAAAGACATTTTCTGTTTGCCCTCTATTTCTAGAAAAAAAAAAAAAGAAAATCGTTTCCTTTCATTATTTTCGTAAGACAGTTTTTCGTTTCTTACAACTGTTTTGATAGAGTGCATTTGTTTTCTGAAAAGTAACGTTTGTGACATCTTTTGTTTTTGCTTTTTGCGAAACATAGTTTTCCGACTGCCTTCTGTTTATAAAAAAAAGAAAAAATCGTTTTCTCTCTTTACTTTCCAGGCAGTTTTTCGATCGTCCTTTGTTTCTTAGAATTTTTTGTCGTCGATCTGTTTTTGTTTTGTTTTGATAGAGTGCATTTGTTTTCTGAAAAACAACGTTAGCGACGTCTTTTGTTTTTTCTTAGCTTTTATGAAGGACAGTTTCGTTTCTTTTTACTGTCGCAAATAGTTTTACGATCTTCTTTTGTTTCTTAGTGTTTTCTTTTTAGTCTCGATTTGCTTTTTTCTTTTGACGAAGCGAATTTGATTTCTGATAAACAACGTTTGCGACGTCTTTTGTTTTTTTTTTGCTTTTGTGAAAGATTGCCTTCCGTTTCTACAAAAAATCGCTTTCTCTCTTTAGTCTTGTAGGACAGGACAGTTTTTCGTTCGCCTTTTGTTTCTCAGAGATTTTTGGCGTCGATCTGTTTCTGTTTTTATTTTGTTTTGATAGAGTGCATTTGTTTTTTGAGACGTCTTTTGTTTTTTTTTGCTTTTGTGAAAGATTGCCTTCCGTTTCTACAAAAAATCGCTTTCTCTCTTTAGTCTCGTAAGTTTTTCGATCGCCTTTTGTTTCTTAGAGCTTTCTGGCGTCGATCTGTTTCTTTTTTTGTTTTGTTTTGAAAGAGTGCATGTGTTTTCTGACAAAACAACGTTTGCGACGTCTTTTGTTTATTTATTTATTTATTTTTTTGCTTTTCGATTACCTTCCGTTTCTCTTTACTTTCGTAAGACAGTTTTTCGATCGTCTTTTGTTACTTGGAGCCACTGTTTTTTTTTTATTCCGATGAATTTGTTTTTCGAAACACAACGTTTGCGACGTCTGTTGTTTTGCGTAAAACAGTCTTTTGTTTCCTAGACCTCCCTTTTGAGGTTCATTTGTTTTGCCTTTTGTGTTGATGAACTGAATTTATTTACTATTTTATATTTTACTGTTGAAAGTCTGTCGATTGTTTTTTGTTTCTTAGAAAAAGAAAGACTTTTTCTCTCTTTTACTTTTACGCGCAGTTTCTCCGTCGTCTCTGTTACTCCTTTTTTTTTTTTTTTCGCGTCGATTTGTTTTTTGTTTCAATAGGAGGGGGAATTTGTGGCCGGCTTTTGCCGACTTTTTGCGCATTTTTCAAAATGTCACTTTTGACTTTTGTTCGATCAATTTCGATCGTCTTTTGTTTCGTGAGCAAAATGCAAAAATGCCAACGAATACACGTGTCGTTCAGGATTAGGAAATCACTTCACTTCACGTTCGATTGATTTGATCGATTCGATTTCGTTCGTGGTCAGAAAAAGAAAAAGAGCGCAATCTTATCTCTTTCGTAGAAAAAAAAAGAAACAAACGAAACTCGTCGGCTTCGAAAATGCTTGAACCTTTTCAGACTTTTCGTTAAAAGCAAACGAGCGTCAACGACTTTCGGAATTTCAACGCGTTCACGTAAAACGTGCTGAGCAATCGTCGAAAACAAGTCGTCGCGATGGTTTCGTCGAATTGATTATCATTGAACGTGTTTTACTTGCGCGGGCGACAAATTAGGTTTTCGTGAAGTCATTTGCGGCGGAAGAAAAAAAAAAGAAACGCCACGATGACACGCGCGAACGAATCATAATAGACGAGTCATTTAAAGAAAGATTGGTAGGTAGAGCCATCTAGCGGACAACAGAGAAACTTCCTCTTCTGTATGATTTATTTATTTTCGTTTCTGAAGATTGCTTTTGTTCACGTGAACAGCCGAAGACTCGAGAAACAATGATTAGATTAAAATGAGGATTAGCGTGCGGTAGAACCTTCGACCTACGGTTTTAAAATGAACTTTCCCAGACGATAAGCGAGTGCGAGGGAAATCGCTTAGACAAAACATCGGGCAATTGTTTTCTGTCGAGAAAAAACCTAATCTCGTAAGAGAAAACAAAAGACTCATAAGTACCACCAAAAAAAAAAAAGAAATAGATCTACAGGCAGCGCATTTTTTTTTTTTAATTGAGTTGCCTGATTATCTCTGATCTACTCGCTCTTGAATTCGACTTAATCTCCCAAGCCAAGGAGTATTTTGATTTGATCAATCGGATTTTGCTGCGCAATCCCGTAATCCGCCATTAATAATAAAACAATTGAGACTTATCGTCCGACCTGTTTGATTGGTATCTCAAGTTTATAATCGGGACTGATTTCGGCGCCCAGTTAAACTCGAGATGTTTCTCTTCAAGCACGTGGCTCTAGTCTTGGCGGCGCTCGCCTTGATCGGCGTCATCGTCGCCGTCGCCGTCACCGTCGCCGTCGTCGGCGACGACGACGACGGCCCTTCAGGACAGGCCTCGGGCCTCACGCTCTCCGTCATCCACCTCAACGACTTCCACGCAAGGTAAAAACCGCCATAATCATCAGTGCTTACGTTAAAAAAAAAAAAACAAACAAAAATTCCGAGAATCTCGATTGGCCCGATATGGGCGCACTTTAGATTAGGACAAGTAATTAAAAGTCACTTGTTTCTGGATAAAAATTGCTTTCCTGGACGGAATCGCAATGTCACAGTTTGAACGCGATCAGTTTGGCGCGAAATTCAAATTGAAATCGAAGCTTAAACCAACGAACGTGACGCCAGATTTAAACCTAAACAGAAATGTGATGGATTTGCACGGATTTCTTCGAATCGGTGATCAATTTGGCGCGAAATTCAAATTGAAACCGTGGCTCAATCGGTTTATTCCCCCGCTATCGATTTGGCGCGAATTTCAAATCCAAATGGAAACTTAATTGACTCGCGCTGAACCGTAAAGTCACCGTTTGACGAATTCTTGATTCCCCCCCGTGATTAATTTGGGCGCGAAATTCAAATTCCAACCGTGGCTTAATCAACTGCGATCAGTTTGGCGCGAAATTCAAATTCAAATCGAAGCTTAAACGAACGAATGCGACGTCAGATTTAAACCTAAACAGAAACGCAATTGAATGGCACGGAATTGTTTGAATCGGCGATCAATTTGGCGGGAAATTCAAATTCAAACCGTGGCTTAATCGGTTTAATCCTTCACGATCGGTTTGGCGCGAAATTCAAATTCAAATCGAAGCTTAAACGAACGAATGTGACGCCAGATTTTAACCTAAACCGAAACGTGATTGACTTGCATGGAATCGTTCGAATCGGCGATCAACTTGGCGCGAAATTCAAATTCAAACCGTGGCTTAATCACTTTATTTCCCCACGATCGGTTTGGCGCGAAATTCAAATCCTAATCGGAGCTTAAACGAACGAATGCGACGCTAGATTTAAATTTAAACAGAAACGTAATTGATTTGCACGGAATCGTTCGAATCGGCGATCAATTTGGCGCGAAATTCAAATTGAAATCGAAGCTTAAACCAACGAATATGACGCCAGATTTAAACCCAAACAGAAACGCGATTGATTTGCGCGGAATCGTTCGAATCGGTGATCAATTTGGGCGTGAAATTCAAATTCCAACCGTGGCTTAGTCAATTTGCTTCCCCGCGACCAGTTTGGCGCGAAATTCAAATTCAAATCGAAGCTTAAACGAATGAATGTGACGCCTTAAACAGAAATGTGATTGATTTGCGCGGAATCGTTTGAAACGGCGATCAATTTGGCGCGCAATTCAAATTCAAACCGTGGCTTAATCGGCTTATTCCCCCGCTATCGATTTGGCGCGAAATTCAAATCCAAACGTAAACTTAATTGATTCGCGCTGAACCGTAAAGTCAACGTTTGACCATTTTGGCGCGAAATTCAAATTTAAACCGTGGCTTAATCGGTTTAATCCCCCGCGATTGATTTGGCGTCAAATTCAAATTCAAAACCGAGGCGATTCAACCACAAACTTAACTGATTCAGCGTTGGCTTCATCACGAACACCTTTTTTCCTAGAATTCGTTTCGCCCGCGGCTCGAACCTTGACGACACGCTCTCCTTTTTCGCCTCGCCTTGCAATTGTCCATACAATGTGATTCGAAATTAGTTTCGTAACCGTGCGATGCCAAATCAGGTTCGTTTGCTGCTCGCTTAAAATGACTCTAGAATTTTCTCTGTCGATGCTCTTTTTCTTGAGCGTAGTTTGCTGTGTCTGTGCCAGAAATTCGAGCAACTTCCAGTTGAGCGTCATCCACTTAAACGACTTCCATGCCAGGTAACTAATTACGTATGCATTCAGTTGTACAGGGTCATCCAAAAATACCTCCAGGAAACGAAACGAATTTTTAATAGAGCTTCTTAACAGGGCCAGAGCCCTGCTAAGACTTTCGGACGGAAAGTTCCGAAGGCGAAATTCGAAAACGTCGCCAGCCAACAAACTAACCAACTAAAATCCAAATGGTTTTAGATTCGATGAAACGAGTACGAGCTCGGGGGCTTGCAAGGACGATAATTGTATAGGCGGATTCGCGCGCGTCTTCACCGCCGTCCACGAGCGCTACGCGCGACAAAAGAACGCCATCTTCCTCAACGCCGGTGACAATTTCCAGGGCACCCTCTACTACAACCTATTCAAGTGGAACATCACCCAGTATTTCCTCAACCTCCTCCCAACGGACGCCACTGTAAGACCTATTCCGCCCCGCCCCAATAAATGACGTCATGGGATCGTTTCAGACTTTAGGCAATCACGAATTCGACGATAAAATCCAAGGCGTCGTCCCCTTCCTGCAGAACCTCAGATCGCCCGTCGTGGTGTCCAACATCGACGACAGTTTGGAACCCGACATACAGGGCCTGTACAATAAAAGCGTCGTCATTGAGAGGGAGGGGAAGAAAATCGGGATCGTCGGCGTAATCCTATCCACCACCAACGTGAGTAACCCAATCCCAATCTTCTGATTTAATTTCGTTCATCCCGCAGGAAATAGCCAACACCGAAAAACTGAGGTTCTTAGACGAGTCGGAATCCGTCAACGAGGAAGCCAAGAGGTTACTCGAGGAGGAAGGCGTCTTCACCGTCATCGTCTTATCCCACAGTGGATACGACGTGGACCGGGAGATAGCGAGGAAGGCCATTCCGGGCATCAGCCTTATCGTGGGGGCTCACTCCCATACCCTACTTTACACAGGTCCTCCTCTCCTCAAGCTCCTAATTACTAAACCAAAAAAAAATTGCAGGGACTCCTCCTAATGGCGGAGCGGCCGGTCCTTACCCCACCATAATCCAGCACGAAGACGGCCGCAAGGTCCTGATCGTCCAAGCATCATCCTACACCAAGTACCTTGGCAATATCATCATTACATACGACGAATTTGGGGAACCAATCGAGTGGGAGGGGAACCCCATCTACCTGGACCGATCCATCGAGAAAAGTTTGCATTTACGAGTTTGTCGCCCCCCAATCGCCCCTCAACGCCTCTGATTTTGGTTGCAGGTGAGGCCATGAATATTTTACTCGAGCCATACCAGGAGATCGTCGAGGAGGAGGGCTCGAGGGTGCTGGGGGAGACCCGCGTGACCCTAGATCAGGGCAGCTGTCGCTACGCCGAGTGCAATTTCGGGAATTTCATCGCCGATGCGATGGTCGCAAGCGTAAGTTCCACCTTCTAGTGACAACCTGATTACTGAAACCTAAATAGTACGTAGGGGGCGCTGAGCCGGGCACCTGGACCTACTCCCCGATTGGAATCATCAACGCGGGTGGAATTAGGGCGACGATTCCAATTGGAGGTGAGTTACTCTCACTTTTGTTTCGGGAACGACTCACTCTCTCATCCCAAGGTATAACCTACAACGACCTGGTCATAGCCCAGCCGTTCGAAAACACGTTTGACGTGGGCGAGCTCCAGGGGAGGTACATCAAGGAGTTCCTGGAGTTTTCGGCCACCCCCTACTACTACAATAGGGCTTACGCTGACGTCAACCTGCTCCAAGTCTCCGGTAGGTAAACCCGTTAAGTGGGCGATGGTAAAGTGGGGTCGTTTCTAGGGATACGAATGGTTTTGGATCTTTCGCAGCCCATGGGGTCGAGGGTGGTGTCGTTGAAGGTGCGCTGCTACGCCTGTGAAATCCCGCATTTCGAGGACATCGACCTTGAGGCCTACTACAGGATAGCGATGGTTTCCTTCATGGTGACGGGGGGAGATGGCTACGCCGTCATCGCCGATAACCTCCGTAACCACAGCGTGGGGCCAGTGGACGTCGATTTTATGATGGAATACATCAGCAAGCAATCCCCGATTATAGTGGGGCTCGACGAGAGGATCACCATCATCGGGGACGTCCGAACGCACGATCTAGGTTAGGAGGCGGGGATGGGGGGAGTTTCATGAAAGTATCAATAAAGTCTTCCATAATATAGTCAATTTATTTGGTGGTGTGAAATGTGTGAATCAATTAGGAGTGCCTTTGCATGGTGCTGTCGATCCAATCCCGATAGTGGGCGATCCTGACGTAAACCCCCGGCTTGTTGGCGTAGCCGCAGTGTTGGCCCCAGGAGGTCAGGCCAACCAAGGTGAAAAGACCTGGAATTTCGGGGTTGGGGTGATTTAATTTGGAGGTAGGGGCGAGCTTACCGTTGTGCAAGCACGCCAAGGGGCCTCCGCTGTCACCGTCGCAAGCATCCACCCCCTCATCCAAAGACCCGGCGCAGATCATCCCGTCAGTGACCGCGTCGCCGTAAATATGCGGCATCTTGCACACGTCCCTTGCTTGAATCGGGATCCACCCCGCTCTCAGTTCCTTGGAGGCTACTAAACACGTACCCGTTTATTTAGGGGCGGATTTTCATTCTGATGAGGGCTTACCCGCTTTCCCCGATTGCAACGAGCCGAACCCTGAGATGGTGCAGTTCATTCCCTTCTCGCCGTCGAAATCGGTGTCGGGCAGACATATCGGTTGGACCTCCCTGGTGAAATTGAAGCCGCCCCCTTTGAGCTTGATGAGGGCGATGTCGTTGTTCATCCTGGTCCCGTTCCTAAACTGCTCGTGGGTGTAGAAGTCCTCGATGTAAACCACCTGCTCGCTCCCCTCATCCACGTCGACGTTGTAATCCCCCGCCACGACTATATAAGCCCCCTTGGTGAAACCATCCAAGCAATGAGCGGCGGTTAACACGAACCTCTGCGATATGACGACCGCCCCGCACCAGTGCGTCGGTTTGGTCTTGCCCTTGACCCTCAAACTCGCCTAAATTATCACTTGGTGGCACAAATTCAAATTCAAGCTCAAACAAACCTGCCAGGGGTAATCACCCTTCCTCGCCGTCGAGCCCTTGACCACGCGGAAGTGAACCTCGTCGTTTTCTAGAAACATGTCGTCGCTTCTGTAACCGCACCGCTCGGGGAAGAGCTCCGTCGGAAGCGCGGGTAGCTTCGCGTTCCTCTGCGCCTCAATTTGGAAGGTCTCGTATTCTGGGCTGTCGCTGCAGACCACCCCCACGTCTTCGCTGTGCTCGCAATTGTGCTCCCCCCAATCCCAGTGCAGGCAGTCCTGAATGGCCGTCTCGTTGCCCTGGCAGTAGATCTGATCCAACCAGATGGGGCCCTCCCCCTTCCCGAAGTACCCGTCCTTTTTAACGCGCGCCGCCCCCTCGTGCCCGAGGTACTTACAAACGACCTTGGCGGCGTCGTCATTGAAATCGTCGTCGCAGATCGTCCCCCAGGTTCCATGGTACTTGATTTCCACGCGCCCCTCCACTTTGAAGCGACCTCCGACCAACCTCAATTCGATCGGCGCCTGAAATTACAAAACAAAATGTAATTTGGGGGGTGGAACGAGGAGGGCGGGGGATAAGAAAACTGACCTCGCAGTACTGGCTGCCCTCGTCTGATTTATCTTCGCAGTCGTCTACGGCGTCGCAGACGAAAGCCAGGGGCAGACACTCGTTTCCGGTTTCGCAACGCCAGTAATCCTTGGGGCACTTCTCCAGGGGGGTCTTGCACACGACGCCTATGATCTAAAACTCAAAGTAGCAGTGAAATTAACCCCCTAATATAACTGGCGTCACCTCCTGCTCCATGCAGTTGTGCGCCCCCCACCCGCTGAAATCGCAGTCTCTGAGGCTCGACTCGTTCCCGAGGCAGGTGACGTCGTCCATCATGTAGAAGGTCTCGTTGGGCTTCGCCTGGGGGGCAAAGTAGGAGTTTCCGTGGACTTCCAACGCCCCCAGTTGGAAACCTAGTTCCTTGCAGAGCACGTGGGCGTCGCGGAGCCCGAACATGTCGTCGCAGATGTATCCGCTCCTTCCGAAAGCTGCAAGCCATTTGGTTGGTTAAAGCCGGGGCCAATGGCGTGAGGATTTTAGTACCTGAGACCTCGACCACGCCTTCGTGGGGTTTCCCCGAGCCAACCAGCCTCACTGAGTAGCCGAGTTGCTCCGCCTTGCAGCCCTTCTCGTCGCCCCGGTCACCGCAGTCGTTGATTCCGTCGCAGACCTGCTCGAAATCTATGCACTTCTGATTGGCGCACTTGTGCTTCGCGGAGCAGTCGACGGTGAACTTCCGGTACTCGTAGTAGTCGTAGTTGGTGAGCATGAAGAGGCTACCAGAGAGCCCCACGTTCGTGTCGAAGATGAAGCACATGCCGTCGTTCTTCCTGTAGTTGAAGGCCTTGCACTGGAAGCCCCTGGATTCCATGCAGTACTTCGCGCATAAGGTCAGGGTCACGTTGGGGAACTTCCCCTTTTCGCGCACAGCCATCTTGGTCCCCGGAATCGAGGAGAACTGCTCCACGTATTTCTCGCAGTTGACTTCGTCCTTGCCGTCCGGGCAATCCTTGAACGAAATAAAACAATTGGGTTTGGGCCATACCGTATTGCCCCCCGGGACTTACCTGGTAAGTATCGCAGACCATCGATTGGGAGATGCAGAGGTTCTCGCTGCAACGGAAATCGTCGATCTGGCAGAAGTTCTTGCGCTTCCTCTCTGGAACCTCCACCTCATCGGCGTCGTCGTATTCAAAGACGTAGTCTGCGTTGGTGTCCGTGCTCGGGAAAGGGGGAGGGGAATGCTTGAACGAGGAATCCGGGCTTGGCCAAGTTTGGCCAGTGGTCTGAGGCTTCGCCCCAGAACCCCCTTGCTCACTGTACCAGTTTTGGTGGTGCCAATTTCGGCTTCTGTTTCGATGGTGTGCCCCAAAACTACTTTGGTTCGCTCTAGCGACCTGCCATTGGTTATTCTGATTTTGCCCCGCCCACCAGTTTTGATTTTGAATACTTGACGCACCCGTTTGGTCAACCCCACCATGCAAACAGCTTTGATTCGTGCCCTGCGTCTGCGTCTGGTGATGTTGGTTCTGGTTCGCCCACCAATTTTGACTTTGATTACTTGCTGCCCCCAATTGGTCTCTTCTGCCACTTAATTCGGGTTGGTCAAACCACCACCAACGCCTATTTTGACTTGCCGCGCCCGTTTGGTTCCACGAGCCATGTGAGTTTTGGTTCTGATTCGAAGTCCAATTTTGATTTTGATCGCTCACAGCCGGACCAATAACCTTCTGGCCGCAATCCACCCGATGAGGATAATCGCAGATTTTGAAATGGGGATTGAACACGGTGCCCCGCCCACATTCCTGGACGTGCGTCTGCCCATTGGCGCAGTTCAGGAACCTGGAGCAATTCGTCGGATGGGGGAATAAACCCGTCTCGCCTTGAGGACATTTCGGCTGATCTGTTTGGTGCCCCAGGGCGCGTTCAGGGGCCAACTGGTCGACACATCGAACCCTGTAGGGGTAATCGCACGCTTTCAACTCGGGGTTGTAGACCGTACCGGGGCCGCAATCTTGAACGAAGGTCTGGCCGTTAGCACAGTTCAAAAATTTGGCGCAGATGGTAGGATGCGGCAGCAAACCCGTGTAATTCGGGGGGCATTTGGGTCTTGAAGTCGACGGGGCGTAATCTTGCCCAAAGGGACAACGGTAGTTCAAATCACACGCCTGGGTAGTCGGGTTGAAGGACGAGCCAGCCTCACAGGGGAAAATCATCAAATTGCTGCCGCCCTCGCAGAACAGAAACAGCGAGCAATTCCTGGGGTGCTCGGAGAAGCCCGGGTGGTACCTACAGTAACTGGAATCCAAGCCGAGGTTTCGAATTTCCTTTTTCAGATCGAATGAACCAACATTCTGGCCATGGCTGCTAGATGTGGTTAGTCCAAATTGATTGGAACCACTCCCAAACTGATCAAAACGCCCACCATGTTGATTTTGGCCATGAGCGCTTTGCCCAAACTGCTCCGAACCGGAACCAAATTGATTAGAACCACCACCGTGCTGATTTTGGCTCGACGTGGTTAGACCAAATTGATTAGAATCTCTCCCAAACTGATGGAAACCGCCACCATGTTGATTTTGGTCATGTGTACCGTGCCCAAATTGGTTAGAATCAGCACCATATTGATTAAAACCATCACCATGTTGATTTTGGTTATAACTGCTTTGCCCAAATTTGTTAGAATCGCCCCCAAATTGATCGAAACGGTCGCCATGGCCATGATTGTTCGTTGTGGTTGCCCCAAATTGATTAGAACCACCCCCCAATTGACCAGAACCACCACCATGTTGATGAAAGTGGCTAGAATCGCTTCCAAATTGATTGGAACCACCCCCCAATTGACTAGAACCACCACCATGTTGATCAAAGTGGCTAGAATCGCTCCCACCACCATATCGATGAAACTGATTCGAATCGCTCCCGAATTGATTGGAACCTCCTCCAAATTGATTGGAGCCTCTTCCAACTTGGCCATGCTCTCGTGATATACCCCCGAAATGGCCCGTTCCATAACCAACGCTCGTGTTAGTTGCTCCAAATCGATCGGACGCCGAGGAATCAACCGTTTGGCTTGATCCAAATTGATTTGCTGCTTCACCCCCTCGATTGTCATAAGCGGATTGGTTCGTGGCTCCGTAGACCTCCAATTGCCGGACGAATTCGTTCAGGTGATCGTTGATGTTAAAGGTAGTTTGCCCGCGCTGATTCGAGCCAGTCGTCAAATACTGTCGTTGATAGGTCCCTTCCGCCCCGCCCTCCCTGTACGGTTTGACCATGATGTATTGGTTAGCGAAGCCTTGATGGAAGCGCGA
Organism: Serrognathus titanus; assembly: GCA_039766575.1. Taxonomy (NCBI): domain Eukaryota; kingdom Metazoa; phylum Arthropoda; class Insecta; order Coleoptera; family Lucanidae; genus Serrognathus; species Serrognathus titanus. Next base: position 9,487,859 of record CM077911.1, read on the forward strand.
ATCGCTCGTAGATTCCTGATTGGCGCACTCTACCTTGTAGGCGTGGTCGCAGAGGTTGCTCCTGACGTCGAATAAGGTCCCCGGCGCGCAGCTCATGGGAAACTCGACCCCGTTGACGCAGTTGATGAATTTCGCACAGTCGACGTAGTGGGGGATGATCCCCGTGAAGTCCGGGGGGCACGTCGCCTGCAAGGCCGAGCTGAGGGGCTCGCGATTCTCAAAAGGCATCTGCCTGGGTCCGCTGATGCACGCGACCTTGTCAGGGAAATCGCACTCCGACGTTTGGGGGTTGAAGAGAGTCCCCGGCGCGCAGTTTTGGACGTAACCGCGCCCCTTCCAGCAGTTCAGGAATTGGTTGCAGCTCAGTTCGTAGGCGAATTGGCCGGTGGCGTGCTTGGGGCACTTCTTGTACGCGATTGGTTGGTCGACGTACACGTTCGGCCGGGCTTGGGTGAGTCTGTCCGATTTGATTGGTTGGTAGCCACCGCCGTGCGCGTTCGTAAATTGCCTGCCGTCGTAGTAATTGAGCTGGTGTTGGGTGCCCAAATTCGACCATTGGATTTCCTGAACGGACTGATCGGCTAAATTTTGCTGTTGGACTTTTTGGTCGAAACCAGATAGGTGATCGTTGATTGATACGGCGCCTTCCTCCTGGTCCAAATTTGACCATTGAGGTTTTTGATCGAACCCAGATAATTGATCGTTGATTTGTTCGTGATTCAAATGTTGGAGCTTTTGATCGTGGTGGTTCCCAAACCCTGATAATTGATCGTTAACACGTGTTATGCCTTCGCCGCCCAAATTTGTCCATTTTTGACTTTGGATTTCTTGGTCGAACCCAGATAATTGATCGTTGACTCGTGTTCTACCTTCCCCACCCAAATTCGTCCATTTTTGGCCTTGGACTTCTTGGTCAAACCCAGATAGGTGATCGTTGATTGATCCGCTTGATTCCTCCTGGTCCAGATCAGACCATTGGGGTTTTTGGTCGTGACCATTGATTCCTCTCGTGGTCTGGTTGGGGTCCAGGTCAAAATCTTTCGTGAATTGATCAAACTGGGACAGGTGGTGATTAATGGTTTTTAATAGAGCCCCGTGCTCCGTCTGTTGCTGCCTCCTTTGGTCGATAGATCCCATCGTCTGCCACTCCTGCGCCATCTGCTCGAACTCCGATTGGTTCTCGCCCTTTTGGTTCGTTTCGAAATCTTGGGCGGCCAGTTCTGTGAGTTGATCGTTGATCCTCTGCCATTTGATCCGTTCCGTCGTGGTTTGGGCGGACTCTGTGGTCTCTCCTTCTTGGTCGAAACTTGAAGGTGGGGGTTTTTTGGAAAAACCGGAGACCTTGCTGTAGTTATGGTGGATGGTGACGTGCTCGTTGTTGGATTGCCAACCTAAGGTCTTTATGCCCAGGGTGTTCAAGGTCTTCTTATCGACGACATCACTGGGAACGTATATCTGTGAGAAGGCAAATCAAAACGTCGGCTTAGCACGCTCAAAAACAAAATGGTGCATCAAGAAACGTTAATAATACTTACAGGGTGTCCTAACGTCGCGAGTAAACTTAGGGTGCAAAAAATGAAACGCACTCTCCTCATTCTTTTGGGGCTGAAGCACCTTTCATATTAACTCTTCGTCGACTGTGTGGTAATCGTAATCGCTCGAACTGACCATAATATTTGCCGGCCGACTCTTATCAGCATCAACAAGTCTAAAGGGTCAAGACGTCGCCGCCTGCGATGTTCTAATTACGCCGTTTCGTTTCTGGCTAAACGCCGAGATAATTCGTTTCCAGGGACGGACGTTCCCGTTTTAGGCCAATTAAGATCACTGACGTCCGAAAGTTTACAGTTCCGTTCCTGTGCATGTTTTTAAAAGGCTTGATCCGCCTTATTAATTCAGGAAAAACCGATAAAAACGCCGGAAAAAAAAATGAAATTAAGTGATACGTTATCACTCGTGATGTTAACTTATCACTCGACTTCATCTCATCTTATTTAAGACTGGAATATCGAAAAAGATTGTAAAAGTGCCTGGAGATACGACGTTCTATCATTTGAAGATCATTGCAAAGCCACAAATTTGTCACCTAATTCTTGTACGCAACCAAAGCAATTTTATTTCTTCGCTTAAAGCGAACGTGATTCATTTATTCGACTGTGATTGGCCAGAAAACGCATGAGGGCGTGATTAAGATTATTACTTCCTTCATTGGTCCGGCTGTAGAACGATTTGTTTCGACCTCGGTCCGTGTATCGAAAAAAAAATCGATTATTGGTTCAGCTTCAGGCGGATCTGTTTAGATCTCGGTTCGTGTTACGATCCTAACGAAGCAAATTAAAAGCGATAACAAAGGCATTCGAATTCCAATTTCATTATAAAAAATTAAATAAAAACCCAATTAACTTTGAAACAAATGATTTAATTCAAAATTATTTCGCTGTGTGCCAAGCATGTCCATTTGTGGACTGATTTATTTCGACCTCGGTCCGTGTATCAAAACAGAATCGTTCATTGGCTCTCAAAATTGTCCGTCCAGCTTCGAGCCGACCTATTTAGACCTCGGTTCGTGCTTCTATCTCGAAGGAACTGTCAAGTTTTAATGAAGCTGCCGTCAACCATCAACGTCGTTCTCGGTTGTTTTTTTTTTGTAACGTCGTTGACGGTTGTCAAAAGGCGTAAACAAATGACGATCGATTGTTCCACGAAATCAAGAAATAAAAAAGCGATCGATAATTTTTATTTGGCAAAACATCTTGATCACTAATAATGAGTAGAAAAGGAAAATAAAAAACAAATGAAAAGTGAACAAAGGAGAAGCGACTAAAAAATAACAAGAAAGAGACGAAAAACAAGTGAAAGACTCAATGACAACGAAAAAAAAAAAACGATCAATGACTCACTATTTGCTTTCATTTTTTTATTTGTTTTATTTCCTATTTTAAATTACGTTTGCCTTTTGTTTTCCACTTTGCCATTTCATTTTTGTTTTGTTTTTCTTTTCACAATTTTCCTTTCCATTGAGGTTTTGCTCACTGATAATGAGCAGAAGAGAAAAACAAAAAACAATTGAAAAGTAAACAAAGAAGAAGTAAATGAAAAGTAACAAGAAATAACAACTGAAAGACTATAAGCAAATAAAAAACTCGATGGAAAGGTAAAATAAAAAAAAATGAAATGAAAAACAAAAGGCAAACAAAATTTATAATAGAAAATAAAACAAATGAAAAATGAAAGTAACTCAACATTTGCTTTTCATTTGTTTTTCTTTTGTTTCTTTTCTAATTTTTCCTTTCCATTGAGTTTTTTATTCGCTATTTCGTTCGCCTTTTGTTTTTCCACTTCATTTTTTGTTTCTCTTTTGTTTCCTTTTCATTTTTTCTTGTCCAGTCAGTTTTTGATTTGCCTTTAGTCGTTCATTTGATTTTCTCATTGTCTTTCTCTTGTCTCTCTTTTCGCTTAATATACGCTTTTTGTTTTCCATTTCATTTTTAGTTTTTGTTTTTCATTTATTTTATTTTTTTTCTTTGTAATTTTTTTTACTTTTAGTTTTTCATTTCTTTTTGGTTTTTACTTGTGGAGTGATTTGTTTCGACCTCGGTCCGTGTATAGAGAAAAACTCATTCATTGGTTCTTGAATAGTCTAGCTTGACGCTGATCTATTCAGACCTCCGTCCGTGTATCGTGAAAAGGTCATTCATTGGTCCTTGACACAGTCCTAGTCTGACGCTGATCTATTCAGACTTCGGCCCGTGTAAAGAGAAAAACCAGGGGCGGCTCGTTAACTTTAGGTGCCCTGGACTATCACTGTTTGGGGGTCGAATATCCAAAATTAACCCTAATTTGGGTCAATTCTGGCGACTCATTTGCTATTTTGTTGAAAAACAAAACGCAAACAAAATTTAAAATAGAAAATAAAATAAATAAAAAATGAAAGTAAACAAACAAAACAAAAAACAATTGAAAAGTAAACAAAAAGGAAGCAAACAAAAAATTACAAGAAATAACAAGTGAAGAACCAAATGCAAATAAAAAACTCGATGGAAAGGAAAAATTAAAAAAGAAACCAAAATAAAAATTAAATGAAAAACAAAAGGCAAACAAAATTTAAAATAGAAAATAAAACAAATGAAAAATAATGACTCATTTGCTTTCATTTTTTACTTTTCTTTTGTTTCTTTTTTAATTTTTCCTTTCCTTTGAGTTTCTTGTTCGCTATTTTGTTCGCCCTTTGTTTTTCATTTGAGTTTTTGTTTCTCTTTTATTTCTTTTTTAATTTTTTTTCTGTCCATTCAGCTTTCGATTTGACTTTAGTCGTTCATTTGGTTTTTCATTTTAATTTTTTCTTGTCTCTCTTTTCGCTTAATATTGCTTTTTGTCTTTCATTTTATTTTTAGTTTTTGTTTTTCATTTGTTTTTTTTGTAATTTTCTTTTATTTTAAGTTTTTCATTTGATTTTTTTACTTAAATCGCTTCCTTGTCTCGTTTTTAATTCTCTATTCGCTTCGTTGTTTTGGTTTTTTATTTATTTTCTTCAAGTTTGTCTTTCCTTTCAATTTGCTTTCATTTGTTTTTTTTTTTTCTAATTTTCCTTTCTTTTAGTTTTTCATTCCTGTTTGGGTCTTTTGATTTGATTTTTTTATTTAAATCATTGATTGATTTTTTTATTTAAATCATTTCCTCGTCTCGCTTTTCATTCTTTATTTGTTTTCTGTTATGGTTTTCGATTCTTTTTTTTTTTTTAATTTGCTTTCATTTTTAGTTTTTCATTTGTTTTTTTTTAATTTCCATCACTTTTAGTTTTCGTTCCCCTTTGGTCTTGGCCGCTTGTTTTTTTCATTTAAACCGTTTCCATGTCTCGTTTCATTCCTAACTTGCTTTATAGTTTTGGTTTTTGATTTGTTTTCTTTAAGTTTGGTTTTCCTTTCCATATGCTTTCATTTTTAGTTTTTTTTTTTTAATTTTCCTGGCGCCTTTTGGCAACATCTTGTGAGTAAGTTGGCGACACTGTCAATAAAAAAATCTGGAAACCCTGAAACGAAGTCACTAAACCGGTCATGAAATCACGTGTCTAAATTCACTAGAAATAATCAGAAATTTCAACAAGAAATTACTAAATTGGCTTCATTGTGATTATGTTTTTTTAATCTCCTTGGTGGTTCTCTATTATTCCTCATTAGAGTTTAAAAAGGAACGCGATTCTCACTACGAAAAAAGAAATTCAATTTCTGAACGTTTTCGCTTTGCTGAATGCGACCGCCCGGTTGTTTCCGAACGCGCCCCAGCTCCGCGCCTAACTTCACGCTGTTGTTAGTAAATAACGCAAAATGTCATTGTCGTTCGGTGCATAGTACAGCGAACGCGGGACTTCACTGCAAGTTCTAGGCCCATTTTTCTGTGATAATTAAGAATTCAGTGCGCGCAAGCAATGGCTTGGACACGCTACCAATTATTCCTCGCCGTCGTCATGGTGGTGACGGGCAGTTTCAACACCTTGACGACCAAGTAAGTTGGAGGGCCCCCTTTGGCTCAACAGTTACACGAAAGCTTTTTTAATTTAGGTGGGCGGATAGAATCGAGTCGGTGGGGCGCGATGGCGTTCTCCGGCAATTCGACCACCCCTTCCTGCAGGCTCTCGCAATGTTCTTCGGGGAGATCCTATGCCTGGTGACCTTCAAGATACTCTACAAGGTGTACAGCCGAAGAGCGGTCTGTACTATTCAGTCTGGCAGTCTTTTTTTTTTTAATTGAGATTCTCTGCAGGATGGCTCTGAAGACGTGCACGAGTTAACAAAGGGAAGCCGACAGTTCAGCCCGTTCGTCCTCTTCATACCGGCGATGTGCGACATGGCCGCCACCTCCACCATGTACATCGGCCTGAACCTGACATACGCTTCAAGCTTCCAGATGCTGCGAGGTGAGTCTCGTTCGGCAAAGTCTCGAAGGCGATTGCCAATCACTTGCTTGTAGGTTCTGTGATTATATTCGTCGGTTTGCTGAGCGTCGGGTTTCTAAACCGTGTGCTCAAGCGGAGAGAATGGGCCGGGATTCTCCTGGTGATACTCGGATTGGTCGTCGTGGCCTTGGCCGATATAACCACGAGCAACACGAGTGGCGATAACTTCGGACGGAACAGCATCATCACCGGCGACCTCTTGATTGTGACGGCGCAGATTATAACCGCGATACAGATGGTTGTGGAGGAGAAGTTCGTGTCGGGGTTGGACATTCCACCCTTGCAGGCGGTCGGCTGGGAAGGTCAGTTCTAAATTTCATGTTAATTCCTTTTTCTTACGTCAATTGCAACTGTTATTGTGTTACTTGTTATGGTAGCTCTAAGGAATTGCGTTTAAAGCGAATGCGTAACAGTAAATCGATCTCAAGGTCAATGTTTCTATGATATCTGGGCTTGCATCTGCAATTTCTGAGGCAAAAAAGTAATGATCAATTAAATCCAAATGAAATAATACAGAAAAATCTTCAAGTAAGTAACTACAACTAGTTACAAAAGTGGGTCCTCATTGGTCTAGTCGTGGAGTGATTTATTTCGACCTCGGTGCATGTATAGAGAAAAACTCATTCATTGGTCCTTGACATAGTCTAGCTTGACGCTGATCTGTTCAGACCTCGGTTCGTGTATGGAGAGATAATCACTCATTGGTCTTAGAAATAGTCTAGCCTGACGCTAATCTCTTCAGACCTCGGTCCGTGTATCGAGAGATAATTATTAATTGATCCTTGAAATAGCTGGCTTGACGCTGATCTGTTCAGACCTCGGTCCGTGTATCGTGAAAAATTCATTCATTGGTCCTAGTAGCAGTCTAGCTATTCAGACCTCGGTCCGTGTTTTGAGAAAAACCAGTGGCGGTCCGTTAACTTTAGATGCCCTGGACTAACACTATTTGGGGGCTGAAATAACCAAAATCAACCCAACTTTGGGTTAGTTCTGGCGACCCATTTACTATTTCGTTGAAAAACTGTTTCATCCTTACCCTTTTTATACAGAAAAAATGATAGGCAACAGGCATTGAAGAGCTTTTTTATTTTGTTTGGCGCACTTGGATGACGCAAGCTTTTATGTACGGTTACAATTAAAAAAGAAAGGTTTTGTGTACATAACATCAATCATAAATAAAAAATACAATGTATTAGGTATTACTTTTACTAACAAACAAAAAGCGAAACAAATTCTCAGGTCAAGAGTAGAGTTCTAAGTGCGATCAATTTTTGTGTAATTTATTTCTTTGGCAGTGAACGGGGTCCTTGGACTGCAGCCCTAAAGACCATGCCTAAATCCGCCCCTGGGAAAAGCTCATTCATTGGCTCTGAAAATTGCCTAGCCTCGAGCTGATTTATTTAGACCTCGGTTCGTGTTCCGTTGGTTTAAAACTAAAGGTTTGCTCCATCAGTAGATTCTGGCCGTTGCTTCGGGGGGACCACTGTTTTTGACAGCTCCAAACTGCTTCTGAAACAAAGCTCTTGCTGAGGATTGATTTATTTCGACCTCGGTTCGTGCATACATAGAGAAAAAATCATTCATTGGTGCTTGAAATAGTCCGGCTTGAAGCTGATCCATTCAGACCTCGGTTCGTGTATTGATAGAAACTAATTCGTTGAGTCTTAAAATTGTTAAGCATCGAGCATCGATTTTTTGTTGAAAATGAAACAAAATTAAATGATCAAAGGAAATAAAGTAAAAAGTAAATTAAATAAAATAAGAGGAAACAATAGAAACAGTATTTCGACCTCGGTCCGTGCATCGAGTTGGTCATTGGCTCTTAAATATGTCTAGCTTCGAGTTAAGCTCTACTACCCCTAGAAAGCTTCCAGAATTTTGATATTTCCGCGAATTTCTTTCAATATAATGCTTTTCCCTGCCATCTAGTGGCATAGATTTTTTTCTATCATAATCATTCTTTGCAAAAGAACGTAATTAAAACAAAAGAACAACTGCAAATGTTAAATGTTAACAGTTTTAAATAAATAGAATTTGAGTAACTAAACGTACTATATTTAGTTCTCGGTTCGTGTACCATTAATTTTTCAAACTGTTTCCTGTTTTTGCAGAGCTAGTTCCACTGGGTGCAAAACGGGGCCATCATTGGCCCAGTTGAGGATTGATTTATTTCAGCCTCGGCCCGTGTATCGCGATTGAACGATTTCAGCCTCGGTCCGTGTATCGCGATTGAACGTGTCAATTGGCCTATGCTCGCTCATAGGCCCTTCAAGCTGTTCTTTATAGACCTCGGTCCGTGTATCGAGAGAAACTCGTCCATTGGCTCTCAAATTCGTCTAACTTGAAGCAGGTCTATTTAGTCCTCGGTTCGTGTTTCAGTAATCATCGCTGCGAGTAAAATAAATAGGGAGAGCGTAAGTAAAGGTGAAAGATTGAAGATTTTTGCTCAACTAATTCGTAAATTTAACGAAATTTATTTCAACCTCGGTCCGTGCATCGAATAGAACTCATTCATTGGCTCTTAGTTTCAAACTAATCCGTTTAGACCTCGGTTCGAGTAGTGCTAAAGCGATGTCATGGGTTATGATTGCAGATTGCTCGTAATGACAATTAATTCTCAGTTTTTTACGAGAGAGTTCACTTTCTCGTCATCTTTTACTTAGAGCCTCTGCCCTTCGAATTTTTTTTGTTTCTCTCTTTCGATTTGTTTCCTGAGCGTTTTCGTTAAATTGAAAGTGTACTCAAAAATGGAAAAATTAAACTGAGAACGGCTCGCACGTTCGAATTAATAAACGCATCTCTCGTAAGTTAAAGGCACGCTTATCTGTCCCGGAAGAAGTGGCTTGTGACTGTGAATCAGATTCCGTGTCATCGCTCGCGATGAGAGCGGTTTATTCGCACCGCGACACGAGAACGAGAGATTAGGTTGTAAACATATACTTTGACCCCTCTCCCTAGATTGTGTCATTTACTGTCGATTTGATTTTCTTGTTAGTACGTAAGCATTTGTTTTGGGTCAGCGAAAAAAATACGCTGATGTCAAAAACAATTGCCTCACGTGTTGTTTAGCTTAATGTGGAATTTTTTTATAGGAGTTTTCGGCTTTACGGTGCTCGGCTTCCTCCAAATTCCTTTCTACTTCATCTACGTGGGCCAACCGTTCAGCAACAATGCGAGGGGCGTCTTGGAGGACGTCATCGACGGCTTCACTCAGATAGGCAACAACTACCAACTGGTGCTGGCGATTTTGGGTTAGGAAACGTCACCTGTCCAAGCATTCGTCGTAATTCCGCTTTTTCCCCCCGCAGGTACCATCGTGTCCATTGCGTTCTTCAATTTCGCCGGCATCAGCGTTACTAAGGAGATTTCGGCGACGACCAGGATGGTGTTGGACAGCGTCAGAACCATCGTCATTTGGATGTTCAGCTTATGGTTGTTCGGTCAGAATTTCCATTGGTTGCAGGTAAACGATTTGGGCGGCGTCCATTTTTATCCTAGAACAAAAACCACCTATCTCATTGATTTAATACCATGCAACCTCCTTTTGAGTATTTTTTGTTTCGTATTCTCTTTCCTTTTGTTGTTTACGACGGTTACAAGTGAGTCCGATTGGTCTCCACTCCTTGCCTTGCCTTCTTCCTACCCTCCCGGCGGGTCGAATAGTTCATTGGTTTAGTTATAGAGTGATTTGTTTCGACCTCGGTCCGTGTGTTAAGAAAAACCCACTCATTGGCTCTTACAATCCTAGTTTCAAGCGGATGCCCATTTAGACCTCGGTTCGTGCAGGGTTAAAACTTACTTTTTTTTCTTTTGATGATTGGATCACTTTTCTCTCTTTTTTTTTAAATAAACTAGCGCGTTTCCTGTTTGTTATTTGTAGGACCTCCTCATACCTACTTTTCCTTGTCTTTCTTGGACCATTTTATCCTGTTTCGTTTCCCAGCAAGCGTGGGGGATGATCCTTTTTTTGCTTTTCTAGCTTTTGGGTTTCTTGTCGCTGCTGATCGGAATGTGCCTCTACAACGGTATCACCTTCGCGTCGATCTTCATCAAGCTACGTCTGATGGTGACGCGCATCAGGTATCGCAGCCTGTCGGAGGAGGTCGTCGAGAACCGGACGGCGGATCTACCCGACGACAACGCATAACTCCCTTCGTTCCCTCGTCTTTCGAATTAGTTTCACAAATTTGTAAATAAGAATATTTTTTATGACGAAAAGTTAGGACCGACCAAGTCCGGATATCATATATATTTTTGTTAACGGAACTGCAGCATTACTGTGACAATATAGTTGTTTATTTTATTTTATTTTTTTTAGGAATTGATTGAATAAATATTTATTGGAACTTGAAATAGTGCGTTTTGGGTGATGTTTAGGCTGCGGTCCGACTAGTTACGATTGCCATTGGCCGAGTTATCGATTTATTTGTTTCGACCTCGGTACGTGTATCGAGAAAATTGATTATCTGTTTAGTCCTCGGTACGTGTATCAAGAAAATTGATTATCTGTTTAGTCCTCGGTACGTGTATCAAGAAAATTGATTATCTGTCCTCGGTTCGTGTAGCGCTTGGATTACGGCAATTTAAAATTTCGGTTCGTGTTAACTAGGAGGGAGGGAGGGCGGGTTTGGGGGGATAGACAAAAGCCCACTTTTGTTTGTAAAGCCCCTTTATTAGCGCAGGTACGTTTTCGGGGAAAACAAAAACGCACACACGTACACTCGTCGGAATACATAATACATAAAAACAAACACGGCGTAATTGCCTATAAAAGTAAATAACGGCGCGCGCGAACACGGCGCTAATTTATTATTTTAAAGCCGAAATATATTTGCTGATAAAATATTAGAGAGGCAACATTTTGTTTAAGTGGCGCGCGCGCACCGAAAAACAAACATAAATAAATGAGCGCGCTGGAAATTATTAATTTGGCGACTTTTGTTTTGTTAGTTGGGCGGCGCAGTTATTGTTGCGTCACCACTCCAGCAATCCGGGAATGTACTTGCCGATGAGGCCCTCGTAATACGGCCATAAAGCTTCGATGTCCGGTATTTTCTCGCTCTTGGTGTAGAGGTCGTATTTACTACGAGAGAAAACAAACGCTAAATCAAAACCAATTTCGCACGGCGCAGCGTAAACCTTACTTGAACAGGAGGACCCATTCCTTCATTTTTTCGTCTTCCTCGCTCTGCAAATGATTGTAGTCTCCTCCCGAATGCCAAGGGTAGAAGCTGTGGTATCTGATCATGTACAGGGCCTCCTTTGGAAGCATGCTCTTGTTATGCACCAACACCCTGTATAGGTACTCGTCGTGTCCCCAGGACATGGTCAGCTTATTAAGGCCGCAATTCGGCTCGTACATGCCATACTTTGTGCTGCAAATTCAAAGATTGTTTGTCACCAACTTGCACTACATTTGTTAAAAAGGAAGGAGGAGAGTACTTGCGTTTTTACCTGCGCTGAAATGTGAGATAACAAGAAAATCTCTAGCAGATGCAGGATGAGATGATTTCAGTGAGTGAGATGACGGTAGAAGTGTTAAAGTTATTACGACTGCAACAATTAAATTAGTTATTTCAACCTCGGTCCGTGTACTGAGGAAAAACTCGTTTATTGGCTCTTCTTTTTAAACTGAAGTGTTCAGACCTCGGTTCGTGTATGTTAAAAACGATTACGAGCACGGCTATTACGATTTGGATTGTTTTATTTCGGCCTCGGTGCGTGTGTTGAGGTAAACTCGGTCCGAGTGGCGCTAAATTGATTTTATTGGATTATGAGTGCAGCAATCAGGTTTTCTAGAGTAATTAATTTATTTCGACTTCGGTGCGTGTACTAAGAAAGCTCGTGGCCGTCGACAAACAGCTTTGGTAGGTAGACGGAGTCTCCTCTTCCTGGTTGTTGACATCTCAGACTAAGGGACGCGTGAATTTTAATTCGATTATTAATAATGCTCACTTGTATTTCGGGTTGTTTCCGTCGACATTATCGGCGAAAGATGTGCTCCTGTACACGATGCTATCCCCCCAGTCGCACCCTACGACGAACGTGTCTCCAACCACCGCCCATTGGGGTTCGTCGTAAAAGGCCATCACCTGTAAACGAAACCGTCTTCAGTTTTGGGGATTTTTCCCTAAAACGGAGCTTCTAACCTTGCCCAGGTCGTGGATCAAGCCGGTCAGGTGGAACCACTCGAGGTCTGGGTGGTCCTCACGGATTCTCTCGGCTGTTTGGAACGCGTGGACTATGTTGGGGATATCCACGTCGGGGTCGCTCTCGTCTACGAGCTCGTTTAGGCGATCGAGGGTGTCGCGGATGTTCGCTTTGAAGTGGGAGAACGTCAGCCATTTCGCCATTTTGTCTGTAAACGACATAAAATCACAACTGTGATGGACTTGTCTTGTATTACCTACGCTATCCAGTAGCTTCCTCGTGTTTCACGCACGTTTCAGAAACGTCACGAAGCTCCTAGATGGCATTAGTGTTATAAATAGGTACCGTTACATTCTACCATATGTTTTGCTCAAGAAAACGAAGTAAAAAAGCTTGAAAATTAAAGAGTGTTTACTTACCCTTGACGAAATCCACGGTTTGATGAGTGTGCATGAGCTTGTAGGTCTTCCTGACCCTCTCCTTGATGGGGTCGCTCTCATCTACGCTGTAGTCTCGAAATTGGGCCACGGGCTTTTCGGCGAAGCACGGCTCTGGACGCAGGAGTTCGGACGGGTCGATTACCCTAATCGGATCGGTATTCTGCAATTTTTTTAAATCCTATTTACTCGCATATTAAAATTGATTTAAGTTGGCAGGTCTCCACGTCCCCATGTCGGAAAGAAACTGCATCCTCTAGTTGTGAATTGGTTTATTTAGGGCTCGGACCGTGCATTGCCATTGGTTCCCTGTGCAGCTTTGAACTGACCTATTCAGAACTCGGTTCTTTGTTTATTGGCTCTTCAAACTAACCTGTTTAAACCTCGGTCCGTGTATTGAAAAAAGCTCTTTAAACCATACCCTAATTAGACCTCGGTCCGTGTATTGAGAAAAACTTAAATTGTACCCTATTTAGACTTCGGTCCGTGCTCTTTAAACTGTGCTGCCTCGAGCTGGCCTGTTCAGAGCTCGGTTCGTGTAGTACTAAAACAATTTCGATAAAAGATGTTCGAAGAAGTAATTTTTTTGGCATTCGCTTCTTTCCATTGGCTTTGATATGATTGTTCAAATACAGCCCTGGTTGTTTGGTGTAATATAAATTCCAGGATGGGCTTCAAAAGTATCTGGCGTCAAAATGTTTCATCACCCACGCAATTATTTTTGTCACAACTTTGTTATTACTTAAGTGTTGCGTTGTTTTTCTTAAATTTGGGAGAAAACGGGACAAATTCGAGTTTTATTAATTTTTAAAAGCTAATTGAAAATTCGGTGACCCTTAGTTTTATATTAAAGCGCTTCGTTTCGACTACGGTCCGACTAAGTACAAAACTGGACTCTCATTGGCCTAGTTATGGATTGATTTATTTAAACCTCGGTCCGTGTATCGCGAAAAACTCGTTCATTGGCTCTTGAAACGGCGCAGCTTCCAAATGACCTGTTTAGACCGCGGTTCGTGTAGTTCAGGACCGTGCCTTTTCCATATTCGTGAAAAAACATTCAAAAAATTAAAATTTCACGTTAACTTTCTCGGAAAGAACGTGATTTTGGACACAGAAGAAGGAAAATGTTTCGTAAACAAGTGTAGGAAAAGTACTTTCTTTGGCGATTTGGTAAACACGAACGTTTCAGCGATTTTTTTTTAGCAAAGTGGCTTTCACTTACCAATATCCTCATAGTGATTGGTCCCTCGAACACTAACTCCACGTCCGTCGGGTGTGTGAACTACAAGTAGCGCCTTGGCTTGCACATTTCCGTCTTATAAACATCGTCTTATCGCCGTTTCATTACTTTCGGATCGCGTAAACACTAGCCCAACAAAATATTAATTAAAGCGAGTTAATGGAATCGCCGATAACGGACGGTTGCGTAACGACCTGAGGTCAGAGGAACTGATTTCCGATTTTTACGTCTTTCCGAATCGCTCGATCGCGCGCTCACGTGTTAATCGAACAAAAAGTTTTTGGATACGTGAAAAACATATGCGCTTATATTTTTCTCTTCTTCTCATATTCTGACCACCAGTGGCAGATATGATCTGTGTTCAAAATCACATTCTCAACGTCAAATTTTTATTTCTTAAACTCTTTTTTTTAAAGAATAACACGGAAATGGGAATATCTCGGTCCTGAAGTCGTATCGGCATATACGGACCGAGGTTTAAATGGGTCAATTTGAAGCTGCACTGTTTTAAGGGCCAATGGGCGACTTTTCTCGTTACACGGACCGAGGAGGAAATCGATCCTTAATTACAGAGTCCGGTTTTGCAAGTAGTCGGACCGTAATCGAAACGAACCGCTTCAAAATTCAACCAGAAGTCACCGAATTTTTATTTAGATTTTCAAAAAATTAATGGAAAGAGACTTTTAAATTGTTGTTTTTACATCAGGAGCGTCGGGAATAACTAAAGAAGAAAAAACAAAATAAGTCTTTATTCCTACTATCTAAATTAGTTTGTACATGGTTAATTACAAAACGGCGCTGTTAATAATTAAGTTTTGTCTTGGTCTTCGGCGGTCAGCGAAAATTTAATTAATTCACGCTCGCGACTCTCATTAAGAAGTTTTATCGGCCGTGTCAATTGGAATTGAAATTGAATTTGATCTTAACGCCGGCTATCAGTTAATTAATGAATTAAGTTTCTCGAAATTTAATTTAGAAACGAGAAAAAAAAAACGCCCCGTCCGCTCAGGCCCGTTCCTCCTCGACTTTCACCACCGTGGAAACGCCCTCCCCTTTCGGTTTCTCGCCGCTGTAGTACTTCTTCTTATTCTGGGCTGAAATTTTTCTTAATTTATATCCAATTTCAGGAGGGAGGGGGAAGGTGTTCGTTTTTACCTGTTATGAGAGGAGCGGAGCCGTCGGACGGCTTCGCGGCTTTCTGTCCCTTCGAATCGTTCGGCCAAACTTTCAGGCCGTACCCCACCTTGTAGACGGGGATTGGTATGACTGTGGACGAGACCGGCACAAGATCTGCACAAAAAAAAAATCGTTCGGTTACGACAATTGCAAACGAATTAAACGAGAGACGTAAATAAAAATATTTTTGGAAACTTGAAATTTTTGTTTTGATTGCGGTGCGATTGATTACAAAATAGAACTCCCAATGGTCTAGTAGTTAATGATTTATTTCGACCTCGGTCCGTGTGTTGAGAAAAACTCATTCATTGGCTCTTAAAACCGTGCAGCTTCAATGTGATGTGTTTAGACCTCAGTCCGTGTATTAGGAGAACTCGTCTGTTGGCCCTATTTAGACCTCGGTTCGTGTATAGGATTAAAACATGTAAAGTAAGTAAAAATTGAATTTAACGGGGGCGGGGTATCCAATTCGTATAAAAAAATTAACAACCTGTCGCGTTGGTCATCGTTTTCCCGATTTTTTTGCTATTTTTTATTTACCCGCCTGCGGTCGACGGTCATTTGTTTCGTACGCGAACGCAATAATTCGTGGCGAAATTATTTACAGCCGCGATAACCGGACTATATAAATTTCTTCCTGACGTAATAAATACGCAATCTTGGCGCAGATAATCATATTTATGCCGCGCGCCTTTTATCTCGGCGTCAAACAATTAAACCCGCCGCCTGATTTATCAGGAAAAAAAAAATTTAAATGAAAAAAAAAAAAGAGCGCGCGCGCGCCTAACCCATAGGCAAGATTGTACGTGGCAGCTCGAACGGGCCCCCGGGGCTTTCCTCTTTTCGCCGCGTTCCCCGGCTTTGTGAAGGGTAAATATTTCAAATTAAAGCTAATAAAGCGCTCCGTTTTATGTAAAGCAAATACGACTTGCGTGCCGATGAAATTATTTGCTTAGGATGATGCAGTCTTGCTCCTCGTCGAATTACGTTCGAATTATTAAAATTACGCGGAGAAAATTTATTTAGTTTATTTCCGTTTTTTTTTCCTCATTGTTTGTTTGACGGTCCCGAGTAGATATTTGTTGGAACGTGAAATCGTACGTTTTTTCAGTCTTTCTGTTTTGGCTACGGTTCGTCCAACAACGAAACTGGCCTGTCACTGGTCGATTTATATTTATTTCAACCTCGGTCCGTGTGTTAAGACAAACTCGGACATTGGCGCTATTTACACTTCGGTCCGTGTATTGGAAAAGAAGTTGTTTGTCTTTAGACCTCGGTCCGTGTAGTACTTGGCCTGTTACTGGTCGATTTATTTATTTCAACCTCGGTCCGTGTGTTAAGACAAACTCGGTCGTTGGCGCTATTTAACTTCGGTCCGTGTATTGGAAAAGAAGTTGTTTGTCTTTAGACCTCGGTCCGTGTAGTAGTTGGCCTATTACTGGTCGATTTATTTATTTCAACCTCGGTCCGTGTGTTAAGACAAACTCGGTCGTTGGCGCTATTTACACTTCGGTCCGTGTATTGGAAAAGAAGTTGTTTGTCTTTAGACCTCGGTCCGTGTAGTGCCTGGCCTGTTACTGGTTGATTTATTTATTTCAACCTCGGTCCGTGTGTTAAGACAAACTCGGTCATTGGCGCTATTTACACTTCGGTGCGTGTATTGAAAAAGAAGTCGTTTGTCTTTAGACCTCAGTCCGTGTACTGCAAGAACTTCGTTTATAGGCCCCTTAAAACTGCACAGCTATTCAGACCTCGGTCCGTGCATCAAGAAAACTTTTTCATGGTCCTACAAACTGCGCAGCTTCAAACTGAGCTATTTAGACCTTGGTAGGCATAGTCTTGAATGCAGTTTCATTAAAAATACTCAGAGGATGATTGAAAAAATCGGCTAACTTGAAAAATAGAGCGTTATTTGATACGGCTGAAATTTCAGGACGGGTTTTACTATTTCGAGTGCCAGCTTTGGCACGAGTATCATGTTCTCAGTGGATTTAAACAATTTGTAGTAATAGAAATAGATTTTCTTTTGAAATTGAATCTCACCTGGTTCCAGGATCTTGTTGTCCTTCCACTTGTACACCGTGGGGTGGCTCGCGGCGGCCACCACCAGAACGCACAGGGCGACCCAAAACCCGACGATCATTTTCCGACGAGCACCAAACAAAAAAGCCACAAAACAAAACGACTGCGAAAAGATGACTAAATTATTAGCAACTTTTGCGTGATCTCAGCGCCGGTCGCCCAGCTGAACATTGCCGTTGAACGCCGCACTGGCCGCTCTTTTTTAACGAAACGTCCGATTCCAATGTCTTTAAAGAGAAAGTACAAGCAAGGCAAATCCAACCTACATACGCCGGTGCTCGACGCAGCACATCGGAGCGGCCCGTCTCTGTCTGCCACGCGCCGGACGGGGCGAGCGCGAAAGAGAGCGACGCGAGCCTCTCGGAGAAATCGCCTCAGCGGCAGGTGAAACAAGTGATTTTCGCAAATTGATTTTTATATTCTGATTTTATTAAAGTTTGCGCGCGGAAGTTTGCGAGGGAGGTGGGAGGTGGCGTGGGCGTAATTTGATTTTTATTGGGAGAATCTCCGGCGCTCTTATTTATTTCCTCGGGTGTACTCACGTATGTACAAAGGTCGGATCAGGTGTGGGACCGTAAAGATTAAGGTCGTCGAGAACACGTTCGCAATTGTTTATTGTCGTCGTTCTCTTTCGTTTTGCCCTTGAATGCACTTTCGCTTGCCATTGGACTTTGCTGCGTTAGAAATAACGCCGCAGTGCTAAAAATTTGTTTTATAATTCGTGAACCGCTCGAAATCATACGACATCAATATGTATGACGCGAGGCCGCGCGAATTATTACAATTGGCGCGCGTCGATATTAAAAAAAAAAACTACTCATTTTGCATATTGATCAGGCGGTAATGCATCGCGGTGAATTATGATTTTGCGCCGTTTGGATAACATCCGCCGGTCATTCTCAAAAAATAAATCTCAATTTTTCTATTGTTTTATTTTAAATTGATTGCGGTTCGACCGGCATTGAGAAAAACTCGCCCATTGGCGCTCCAAACTGTGCAGCTTCATACTGTTCTATTTAAACCTCGGTCCGTGTATTAAGAAAAATTCATCCATTGGCGCTTCAGGCTATGCAGCTTCATACTGATCTATTTAAACCTCGGTCCGTGTATTGAGAAAAACTCGTCCATTGGCGCTTCAAACTGTGCAGCTTCATACTGATCTATTTAAACCTCGGTCCGTGTATTGAGAAAAACTCGTCCATTGGCGCTTCATATTGTGTAGCTTCATACTGATCTATTTAAACCTCGGTCCGTGTATTGAGAAAAACTCGTCCATTGGCGTTTCACACTGTGCAGCTTCATACTGATCGCTTTAAACCTCGGTTCGTGTATTGAAAAAAGTCGTTGATTGGCCCCTCTTTAGATCTCGGTCCGTGTACCATGAAAACCTCATTCATCGAGCTTCGAAACTGTAGAGTTTCAAATTAGTACGAAACGGCGCGGAATATAGTTTTATTATTTTCGTATTATGTATGTATGTATGTATGTTCGCAGAATTACGTTGCGCATCCACTGTAACGGCAGGCAGAGCATGAACCAATCAGCGGTCACGATCACGTAAACCTAATTAACTCGCGTTCCAACGGTAGAATCATCACCGAAATTTGCGGACGCCTTTAGCAATGTACCACGGTCGGCCCTACCAAATTTTATCCCGCTCACGCACCTAGAAAAATTGTTACGCGCCCGGAAACGATTTCGCATACATTTCTTCAAGTTCTATCTAACGGTGTCATGAAAACGCGGAAATAAGAAAGTTTTCAGTTTCCAATCGACAGGCGGTAACACTGTCTCATTTAGACCTCGGTCCGTGCGTTGAGGAAACTTGTTCATTGGCTCTCAAAACCGTGCAGGTTCAAACTAACCCGTTTAGAGCTCGGTTCGTGTAGTGCTGATGCAAATTCAGGGATCGGCAGGACATGTTTAGGATTCCCGGAGATTAAACGCACGCTCGCATTATAGTAGAAAGTTCTTTAAGGGTTCTAGATTGTTGATTCAATAATGGGGTGGGGGATGTCAAGAAAACCGTAGTTCATCGCGGAAATAAGGACGTTTTCAGTTTCCAATCGATAGGCGGTAACAACCCTCTCATTTAGACCTCGGTCCGTGCGTTGAGAAAACTCGTTCATTGGCTCTCAAAACCGTGCAGGTTCAAACTAACCCGTTTAGACCTCGGTTCGTGCAGTGCTGATACAAATTCAGGGAAAGGAAGGGCATGTTTAGGATTGTCGCGCCATCTAGTAGCTTTCTGAGGATTCCCGGAGATTAAATGCATGCTCGCATTATGCTAGAAAGTTCTTTAAGGGTTTTGGATTGTTGATTCAATAATGGGGGAGGGAGTATCGCGGAAATAAGAACGTTTTCAGTTTCCAATCGACAGGCGGTAACAACGCTCTCATTTAGACCTCGGTCCGTGCGTTGAGAAAACTCGTTCATTGGCTCTCAAAATCTTGCAGGTTCAAACTAACCCGTTTAGAGCTCGGTTCGTGTAGTCCTGATACAAATTCAGGGAAAGGAAGGGCATGTTTAGGATGGTTGCGCCATCTAGTAGCTTTTTCTGAGATTAAACGCACGCTCGCTTCTTTAAGGGTTCTAGAATGTTGATTCAACAATGGGGGGGGGTGCAATTCGGCCGTAATTTCCCGTCTTTTACTGTTGCTGTTGTACACGGGCCTCTTTCTTAAGAGTCATATTCCGAGATACCCCCCCCCCCAGCTAAATTATTGCTGGAAAAAGGCAGAGATCTCTGAAATCGCTCCGCCGCCTCCCTACCCGATGATAATATTGTTTAGAAATTTCGAATGCCACTTCCGATGATGCTGCTATCTGATACACACAGATATGCAGTTTATTGATTAGCGCCTTTGGGCTCGTCGGAGGGAGGGGGCGGGGAGGCGGGGGGGGGCGATTAACGTTTCCAGTTTCGAATATCAGCGATTTTGTTGTACTTCGACTTGAGATTGCCTTGCCTTGCCCGAACCTAGCAACGCGTGGGCTTGGATAAAAAAGAAAACGTGCCGAGTCGGTCACCGATCGTCTTTTGTTACTACCTCAAATCCCCAGTCGGCTCTTTTTCTGGAAGACAGACACCGCAACGCGTCCCTGAGAGCGAAACTCCCGAAAAGTCGAAAAAACTCGCGAAATTTTGAACGTCAGGGCCGGATTTAAAATATCGAGGCGCATAGGTGGCCGAACGTGTCCGTGTCCGAGTCCGAATCCTCTCCCCCCCCTCCTCCGGTGTTTATTGCGTCTGCCAATATTGGGTAACCTCCCCACGAGTCCCATTACAGGTGATATTAGACCGGCTCTAATTGAAACGGCAATGTAAATTTACCCTCGCCGTCTCATATTAGTCATATTTCAAAGTTATGGAGCGCATTTGTCAACTGCAAACAGACGATGCGACCCCAGCGCGCCCATAATTATGCGACGTTTTCGCGAATTCGTAAATCACCTGTGCGGCGGCCGCGGTGTCGGAGTGAGAGAAACTTCTTGGAATTTGTTTTGCGTCATTTTGGTGAACACCTCAAGCCAAAAGGGGGTGGGATCACCTCTTTCCAAGAGGTCGTTAGTTTCTTGTCGGCTTCATTTGGCCTTTCTCGTTTCTGTTTGGTTTCCCCGGGGATCCTGATCGTGAGTGTCGATCGACACGCATCGCCAGATAGTGACAACTGGCTCCTTTAGATTTCGGTCCGTGTGTGTTGCGAAAACCCCGTTCATCGTCCTTAAAATTCTACAGCTTCGGTTTAGACCTCGGTCCGTATATCCAAAAAAAACTCGTTCATTCTTTAGACCTCGGTTCGTGTACTACGCGAAGCTCGCTCATAGGCCCTCAAAGCTGTTTTCTTTAGACCTCGGTTCGTGTATTGAGAAAAACTAGACGTACTTGTTCTTGTAGTGCTAATTTCACAAAATTTCTTGGAATTTGTTCTGTGTCACTTCGGCGAACACCTGAAGCGATACGGTGGCGGTCTCACTTGCGTCTAAAAGGCCGGCAGTTTCTTCTCGGGTTCATTTAAGTCTTTCTCCTTTCCAGTTAGTTTCTCTGCCACGCACGAGGCGATCGTTAAATCGCGGCGCGCGTTTAAAATGCAATTTTCTCAGGTCGACGTTTTTCGCGGGCAATTATGGCGCCGATTAGCGCGCGGTCGCGTATTTCTCCTGCGACGTCGCGACGCCGCCGCGGCTCAACGCCACGCGAACGGAAACGCGCAGAAAAACGCGACGAGATGATAGTAATTAGGGCGAGGTTACACGACATGTTACGTGCGTGATTTGCATCGGGCGGAAGGCGAATTATTTCCTCGTTTGCTCCACTTTCACGTTGATTAATTTCGCTTTTGCGTAGCTCAATTAAGACCGCCCGATTGGATTTTTTATGCTCATCTAAATTCCAGTCGAATTACCGTAAATAAATCAACTAAGTAAATTATAGACATAAACAATTTAAAAGCAGTCACGAAAAGTTGGGGATAACGAAGAAGAGTTCTGTCCAGCCATCGAAACGAGTCGCGGAGAAGAATAAAAGTAGCATTGTTCATATCTTTCAACATCTCCTAAATCGATTAAATAACATGGAATGGCTCAACTGTAATAATTGTAATAATTAAATGCAAAGTTAAAAAAAAAATTGTAAAAATAGATATAAATAGTTGAGGTAACGAACTATGTAATGAACGCTTGAAAGGCGTAGATCAACTGGCCCTTCTTTAGACCTCGGTCCGTGTACGACGAGAAGCTCGCTCGTACGTCCTTAAAGCTGTTCTTTTTAAACCTCGGTCCGTGTATTGAGAAAAACTCGTTCATTGGCTCTGAAAAGCGTGCAGCTTTGTACTGGCCCGTTTAGTTCGTGGTTCGTGTAGTGCCAGCACGATTTCAGGACCGTCATTTTATCATTTTCGTGTTATTCTTAAAAAAGAGCCTTAAAAAACTACAATCTGACATCATTTTTCTGGGAAAGAACGTGAGTTTGGACCCAGCTTGTCAAAGAAAGGCGATTTCTGAAGTTATCAAGATCATAAATGAATCACTCTGTATAATAAATAAGAAAGTAGCTCTATATGTGGCTCAATTTAATAATTTGCTTATAATCCGTCACTTCACTCTGACCTATTTAGAGCTTGGTCCGTGTGTTGAGCAAAATTTGTTCACTGAAAACAGTGCAGCTTCGAATAGAATCGTTTAGACCTCGGTTTGTGCAGTGTCAATACAATTTCAGGACGGGAAGCGCCCGTTTAGGACTGTCACGCCATCTAGTAGCAGAAGGACCAAATTCGCACATTACGTTTCACTTTGTTTTTATTTACATTGAAGCGTTGCCTCCAATTTTTTCCTTCAACACAGATAGTCGTGTTCGATTCGCGCAGATACCGTTTCAAATTCTCAATAAACGCAAAACGGAACTCGAATGTGAACAAAATACGATCGAGTATTGCGTTTACTCGCTTTCCTCGCCGTCGACCACTTTATTTAACTGACGCTTCAGGTGTAGAATCAATTCTCTCCGGTTCGAAGGACCAGATTCATAGATTCCGTTATGCTTTTGTCTTTATTGACACTGAAGAGTCGCCTGTGACTTTTTTTTAAATATCTGCATTCGAATAAGGCAGATGCCGTTCTGATTTCTCAGTGAAACGCGAATTCGAAGTCGAGCAAAAACAAAACACGATCGCCAACAGCTTTAACTCGGACGATATCTTCGTCGTCCTTCTATTTAGCCACTTTGTTTGACCGTTACGTCATTCGGCGGAAGGAATTTCGGTTCGAAGGACCAAATTCATAGTTGATTCGACTTCAAGTTTGTTTTTATGCAAAGCCTTCTACCTTCTGTTTGTGGAAGCACAGGGCGGTGTCCAATCTATCGATGTCTTACGAGTTCCGCCGTGCGTTGAACTTTTGAGAGTCATCAGTTTGCATTTACAACGGAAGGAATTTCGGTTCGAAGGACCAAATTCATAGGATATTCTACTTCAAGTTTCTTTTTATGCAAAGCGAAGAGTCGTCTTCTACCTTCTGTTTGTAGAAGCATTGGGCGGTGTCCAATGTATCTATGTCTTCCGAGTTCCTGAAGAAGCTGACAGTATGAACAGCGAAACGTCGAACTACAACAAGTTCAAGGCAAGTTAGACATCGATACAACGTCCGTTAGTGACCGATTTATGCAGACACTGTTTTGATTGCTCAGTAAAACGCAAAAGCGAACTTGAGCAATAACAAAACACGATCGATGGCGGTGTTGATTCAACCAATGCTTTTGTTTTTCTTCTAAGAATAAGGATAAATATTCAATGAACATAAACGCGTTAGGACCAGAGGAGAAAGCGTTACTTGCTGTAATAATGAAAGCCAAAAGTAAATTGGGGATGGGAACCGGTAACCTCAGGAAGCCCACAACTAAATTCGGCATGGGAGCGATGTGGCAAATTAAAAAAAAATAAGGAATGACGTTGGGGTAATGTTAAAATGTGGTTGTTAGTCCTCGTCTAATTTACGTGCTTGCTCTGCTGGGTTTAAGTCTTCAACCGTCGTTCTTACATCGGAACTGACGTGCCGCTTACGCAGACCCCATAAAACCTGCCGTTTCGATTAGCGGCCGCAATAAAACGCGCATTAACTCCGTCTCCCTCTCCCCCCCGCCCTCCCACGAATCGTGCGGCGGTAAATTTCGGCGATCGCCGATGAACGGGAAACGGCTCGCGCCATCTCTTATTCATGGCCGCACGTAAACTTGTCACGAACTTCATCGGCGACCGTAAACACGCCTCGCGTCGTTACTAATTCATTCGCGGATGTCCGCGGGCGAGCCGAAGAAGAAAGCGACGCGGCGGCCGCCTCCCACGGAATGTTGATTCAGCGTTCGTTTGTTTTAACAGCGCGACAATATTAATTTAGTTCGTCTTCGCAAATTAAACTCGCCGGGGTTAATTACGGTCTCGAGCCGCGGGCAGGAAAATTTCAAGTTGTTTTCGTAAAGAAGGAGTTCAACGGTACGTCGCGAGATCAACCGCCCCCCGCGCTTGAAAATTTTTGTTTTTTAAATAATATCCGCCGATGGCCGGCCAATAAGGGAACGTGTTAACGAAGACGTCTCGTCGTCGTCGCCGTCGTCGTCCTCGTCCCCATCGTTTCAGCTGCCGCTGCTGCTTTATCGCCTCGCCTGAAACGAATTTGCATCGGCCGATCTCGTAAATAAATAAACGCGAGCTATCAAACGAAACACGTCGACTTTATTACCGACGAATAAACGTAGGCGCGAGCTCATCATCCTTCTCCTCCTTTCCCCTTCCCTTCCCCCCAATTTCGCCGCCGCTCGCCGTCTTTTATTTTTCTCTAAATCCATTAAAATCGTTTTTGCATTTTTACATTATTTATGCGGGGAGTTTTATTTTATAGGTGGAGAGGCACTTTTACGGCTAATGCATTTACATATTTTAGTATTTCCAGCAAGTATACATTACAAATCCCCCGGGATATTATGATCCCCTATCCATCAAAAATATAATATCAGATGTAATGTGACTTGCGCGCTCTTTTTTATACGCGCGCCGCCGTTATTAAGTCCTTTTGTCGTTTGTGTGCGTTCCTTTTTCCGAGGGCAGCAGTCAGCGCCGCCGCCGCCGCCACCGTCGCCTAATCTCAGCCGAGGGAAGCAAAACAACGCAACGATAAGGATAAGTGACGTCAGAGATTAATTTTTTGCCAGACTCCGAAATATTATTAATTTTGCGGTGCTAATGAAAGCCAAAACTAAATTCGGAGTGGGAACTGGTGGGGCAAGCTGCGGAAGGAAGTGTTTACAGATCGCTTCCTTTAGATCTCGGTCCGTGTGTGCTGCGAAAACCCCGTTCACCGTCCTTAAAACTCTCCTGTTTAGAGCTCGGCCCGTGTATCGAAAAAACTCGTTCATTTTTTAGACCTCGGTCCGTGTATTGAGAAAACCTCGTTCATTGGCTCTTGAAATCATGCAGCTTCTTGTAGTGCTAATTTCACAAAACTTCTTGGAATTTGTTCTGAGTCACTTCGGTGAACACCTGAAGCGGTGTCCTAAAGGCCGGGAGTTTCTTCTCGGCTTCATTTAAGCCTTTCTCCTTTCTATTTAGTTTCTCTGCCATGCACGAGGCGATCTTTAAATCGCGGCGCGCGTTTAAGATGCAATTTTCTCAGGTCGACGTTTTTGGCGGGCAATTGTGGCGCCGATTAGCGCGCGGTCGCGTATTTCTCTTGCGATGCCGCCGCGGCACGGAAACGCGCAGAAAAACGCGACGAGATGATAGTAATTAGAGAGGTTTCCTAGGGCAGCAGTTAGCGCCGCCGCCGCCACCTGATCTCGGCCGAGGGAAGAAAAACAACCGGCGATAAAGATAAGTGACGTCAGAGATTTAATTTTTGCCAGACTCTGAAATGTTATTAATCTCACGTTGCTAATGAAAGCCAAAACTAAATTCGGAATGGGAACTGGTGGAGCAAGCTGCGGAAGGAAGCGTTTACAGATCGCAGTAATAATGAAAGCTCAAACTAAATAGGGGATGGGAATCGAAAGCATTACCTGTGATTGTGTGCAAAGTAAATTCGGCATGGGAGCTCGGAGCCTACCTAAGTCTTACAATAAAGACAACCAAAACGAAGTTTGGAATGGTAATAGGAGGACAGGCTGTTACGGTGGAAAATTCGCTAAATTAATTTTTAGTTTTTGGCGGAAACGTGGTCGCATCATCGTTTGATCTCTTGGAGCTTTGACCGCCAAAGGAGCCGCCTCCGTACATCCTTTCTTTGTTGTGATGAGTCTCTCCCGGATAGACACTCGTTTTGAATTCTAGGCCTGCTTTTCGCCCATCCGAAACATGTGATTCTTCTTCCCACCCCAAACATTGCGCATTGTAAGCTGCTCGACTGAAAGTTCGTGGCTTGCTTGGCAAACAGGCCGCATGGAGAACTGCTTTGGTTAAATTTTCACTGAACTGTGTTTGTTCTGGACTGAAAAGTAAACGGATGTAATAATTCGGTTGTCAATTGTTTGCTGGCTTTCCAAATCTGTCTGTCGATTCTACGGCAGGTATGCTTTTAGTGTGTTTTTTTGTTTTTTCTTTCTGTTTCGTATATTTGACATCATCTTAATCCGCTGTCTGTCCACCCCCATGCCGTTTCGGACGCTTTTCCGGAGTTTGGTAACCGGAGGCAAGCGCTAGAGGAACCTACGGGGGCATCGTTGTGAAACGTCTCGGTTAATGGCGTTTGCTAGTCGTTTTGGTCCGCCATCTTAGAGTTGTCTACATGAACAAGAGAGGATACCATTTTAACGCCATCAAAGTGGAAACGCTTTTTCTTTGAAACGGAGGATACCACTTTAACGCCATCGAAGTGGTAACTGAGAGTGTACGCTTTTTCGTTGAAACGGAGGATACTACTTTAACGCCGTCGAAGTGGTAACTGAGAGCGACTCCCTCCTAGAGTTCTCTTTTTCGTTGAAACGAAACAACATTTGATACGTATTTGACGTGACGCTTTGAGGATTTCTAACCTTGACGGACACAAGACTTGGACGTCGCTTTTGCGATATGAGAAGGTCGATAATGATTAGTTTTGTTTATTTATTTTATGCGGCCGTTAGTACGTTCCGCATAGCCGCCTTTTAAACGGCGTTGGGACGAAATTATACAGCTTGATTGTAAAATCGTACTCTGTTAGACTTATAATTGAACGAATTGACTTATCTCGTCCTCGCAACTCGCAAGTCGTGTCAGAAGTGGGATAAATTTTCGTTGTAACAGTTCACTTTCTTCCCGATTCTCTTTGATCCGTCGCAAGTAAATGGCGAACGAATCGAGGAGAGC
Source organism: Serrognathus titanus (assembly GCA_039766575.1). NCBI lineage: Eukaryota > Metazoa > Arthropoda > Insecta > Coleoptera > Lucanidae > Serrognathus > Serrognathus titanus. The sequence continues at coordinate 9,514,727 of CM077911.1, forward strand.
GAGCGTGACGCGTCCGCCCGCGGCCTTAAAACATCTGCTCGTGATTTCAATTTAATTAAGTTAGAAATTGTTTCGCCACAAAGCGGACGCCGGAAGAATTTTTGCCCGCCGTCATCTCAGGTGGAAATAGGTAACTTTATAATATCTGTCGGGGGCGAGATCAAAGGCGGCGGCGGCGGCGGCGACGGCATAGGAGTCCGAAGCCGCGCGCTGCGGCGGGATTTTAAAACGGACACGGATAATAACGAGTCGTCCGTAACAGCAGTTCGGAAAATTAAGCTGCTTTCTTTTTGCGACGTCGCGACCTCTTCCGGGCGAGCAGGTGCGAGGAAAAGGGGGACGTCAAAGCGAAAATAGAGACGGCAAATAATGGTCGCTATAATGAAACCGCAAATTAACCTAAGGCACATCCCATCAAGCCTATCCGTACGATTTGCTCGAGGGTGATAGTTCTACCAGTTACAGTTAAATTCTGCAACGGTTTTCGTATATTCAAAAGCTAAAGCGACATTTTCAATGTAATCCAATCCCACTCCTGATATCGTTTCCTTATGCTTCAAAATCAAAACCCGATAAGTTTATTTCAAGGTCCTTAAGCCCTTAAGCTTCGAGCCTTTTTTGACGAGTAGGATTACACGGTACACGTTCCCGACTTAGTTTTGGCTTTCATTATTCAAAACAATATCATTCAGGGCTGACAATTCGGAAAAAAATGTTATTGGGGGCTCATACATTGCTTACAGCGCCAACGGAAGTATGTCAGGATGGCAGGTGACGAGAAACGTCACGTTGACAGATACGGGTGAAACGTCACAATGACAGACGTCAAGAAACATCAATGTCACGTTGACAGATACAGGTGAAACGTCACGTTGACATCTACGTAACAGGGCCACGAAGACCGCCGTCCAAACAAACAAATTAAGGCAGCCGCTTAAAGATTCAAAGCACAATGACATGCGTTTCTGATTGGCCAACAAATGCGATCGCAACTTCATTTTGATGGCAAAGACGACCACCGAACCAAATACAAAACGACTGCCCTCAGACAAGTAGGACGCAACTCTGTTCATCACTGGTTCGAGCAAGCAAACAGACCAATGATGGAGAGTCACCTAATCCCCGCCACAACACAAGGCTATAAAAGGCACTCAATGCAAGTAGGACGCAACTCTGTTCATCACTGGTTCGAGCAAGCAAACAGGCCAATGATGCAGGGTTACCTAATCCCTGCCACGAAATAAGGCTATAAAAGACAGAACGTACACCATTCAGAGTTACCTAATCCCCGCCACGACATAAGGCTATAAAAGGCACTCAACGCACATCAATGCAAGTCGGCACTCAACGCGCATCAATACAAGTCAGTATTGTTTGTACTTAAAGGGTCTCGCTGTCCGTGCTGCTCATGATGGTGTTGAATAGTCCAGCAAACCGTAGTCTTTACACGCTGGTGCTGAATAGTCCGGCAAATGATGCATTTATATATCTACAAAGTGTTAAGTGATAATAAAACAAATAGGATCGCAACCACCGCACCAAACACAAAAGGATTGCCCTACGACAAACAGGACGCAACTCTGCTCGTCACTGATTCGAGCAAGCAAACAGACCAATGATGTAGAGTCACCTAATCCCCGCCACAACACAAGGCTATAAAAGACACTCAACGCGCATCAATGCAAGTCAGTATTGTTTGTGCTGAAAGGGTCTCGCTGTCCGTGCTGCTCATGGTAGTGTTGAATAGTCCAGCAAACGGTGCTGGTGCTGAATAGTCCGGCAAATCGCGTATCTGTATATCTACAAAATGTTAAGTAATAATAACAAATAGGATCGCAACCACCGAACCAAACACAAAAGGATTGCCCTACGAAAAACAGGACGCAACTCTGCTCGTCACTGATTCGAGCAAGCAAACAGACCAATGATGCAGTTATCTAATCCCCGCCACGAAATAAGGTTATAAAAGGCAGAATGCGCATCATTCAGAGTTACCTAATCTCTGCCACGAAATAAGGCTATAAAAGGCAGAATGCGCATCATTCAGAGCTACCTAATCCCCGCCACGAAATAAGGCTATAAAAGGTAGAACGTTGCCTAATTCCCGCCACGAAATAAGAATGTAAAAGGCAGAACGCGCATCAGTGCAAGCTGCATAGTTTCGCAATACTCACCTACTAAGTATAGTGTGGCAAATCAAACGAGTTGGCGTTGTCATAGTCCGGCAAACACCTTACATTTCATCGCTCGTACTGAAAAGTTCGGCAAACGATCCACTTGACCGCTGGTGCTGAATAGCCCGGCAAATCTTTCCGACCTCATCGTTGGCGCTGTAAAGTCCGACCGTCTCCAAAGAGAAGGTGCCGCCAGTAAACTTGCAAACCTGCGATAGGAACCGAGCCTCGTCGGCATTGGCCCGCGACACTTGTACGAAGCACCGGACCACTTTACAATGCGGTTAAGGGATCGTAGGCGCTTCACTCTCTTCTTTTGATTATTTCCAAACGTTATGTTTGTGATCATCAAATAAAGTTGTTGTTTTGTTAAGTAAACCACTACGAACTTCGTTCATAGTAGTTCTTCAGTCACAAGAACTAGAAGAATGGTGTTTTTAATCCCACCTCTGACACCACTGATGGTTTTATTACGAAAAAAAATCTGCGTTCCTGTCCGGCTGCGGCAAGCTTCGTGTTCCCTTCCATTCTAATCTCCCCCTTCGTGCTTGTAATCGCTTTAATATCATGCGTAAGTGAGCGCATCTCACGCAATCGTCATCGCAATATTCGCAAGGCCGGACCCTCTTAAGCGGGCCATAAAATTCCGAGGCCACGTACGCAAATGTCCCTCAGCTTCCTCGCCCCCCCTTTTCCCTCTTTGTTGGGCGGCATTTTTCACTCGGCCACCGATTAATCGCGCCGACCGCGTTTCGATTAAGAAGGCGATTGAAAAATCGCGGCTCTCGTCGGCGATTAGTACGGACGACCAGGAATCTCGGGCAATATCTATTAATTAAGAATGTGCATGTGGTCGGGGCCCCCGTGTAAGGGTAACTCTCGATAATGGACATTGTTTGGTCCGCTGCGAACATCGCAGTAGCCCCGGGTCAGCGTAATAATAGCTCACTGCCCGCTCGTTCTATGAGAATCAGTACAGCCGTCGACGTTTTCCCGATTTTCACAGATCTACCACCACAATAAAGTTCCGTCTGTACACAAAGTCGACGTGGATGATCCTAAATTTGTTTGTAAGTGTCAGAATGTTTGGGAGCCGCAATGAGTCACGAGACTCAGAGCAGCCGAGGTTCAGCAGTACTTTCACTTAATGTGTTTAAAGGTCAATCGATAGGTGATTTCTAGTGTACAGAAATTGATTTGATTGAGCCTCAGCAATTGGCTTGCGGAATAACCATAGGCCTCGGAGCGTCTAGACGCTTTCCTTAATCAGATCCAAGCGACAATAATCGCGCGGAATCAGCGTCGCGCCGCCGCCGCCACCGCCGTTGAAGGTTTCCGCACTTGTTGAGCGGCGTTGCCGTGTCGGTGCGCCATTTCGGTGGACACAGGCCATTACATTGATTGCATTGTTGTCCGTCGTCTGGTCCGAACGACGGCCGAGCACGCAACGCTAAATATTGTATTACCTTACCATTAAATACTCATTTTCATTCATTGTGAATAAAACATCGGGCGAAAAAAGAGACGCGTAATCCGATAATAGTAATAATGCATTTGCATGTCGCGCCGGGGCGACCCCCCCGGACGTGTAGTTGTGTTCGTTTCTACGATTTTTTTCTCTTTTCTCCCTCTCCGCTCGGTCGCGGGGCGGAAAAGTAACGAGCCGACGGCATTACTTACGTAATTCGATCAAGATTGCATTGCCGAGCTCCGACCAGTACAAACAAACATTTATTTGTCGTTAGCGCCGCCAATCGAGAAATTGAGCCAATCGATTAGGAGTAATTCGAGGAATTAATGAATTACCTCGTGTCACCCTATTTTTTGTAAACATCCCATTTTCTTTCTAGTACTTCTTCGTACTATTTAAAATTCTCTAGCTTTTTCTGGGGGGGGAACGGGAAGCGTTACTCGCGTTTGCAACGATGAAAGCCAAAATTAAATTGGGCATGGGATTTTGATACGTTTCCTGTGGCTGCCTGTGGTGGTGAAAGTCAAAACTAAATTCGGTGTGGGAGCTCGCCGGAGCTTCACAATAATGACAACCAAAACGAAGTTTGGTATGGAAACAGGAGGGCAAGCATCTGTGTTGGCCGCAATAATGAAGATCAGCATTAAATTTGTTTGATTAATCGGTTTTTCTTTTGCAAATCGATTATTTTCAGACATTTCACTTCTCTTTCGTTTCCGATAGGTTTTCTCCTTTGGTTGTTCGAGCTGTTTGCTTTTTCGTATTTGTTCGTTGCTCTTCTCTAATCATCGTCTTTCATTTCCTCTCGGTCTTTATTTCGTTCGATTGTCTTTTGTTTTTAATTGTTGTCAATTAATTGATGTTTCGATTTTCCCCCAAGCTTTCGTCGTTGCAAGTCGTCACCTTTCCTCTTCTCTTCTCGCCAGCGGGTTTCTTCGCACTTCAATCGAGGTCTTTGTTTGTTTCGGTCGCCCCTCGTTTCTCACGGTCGATCGTCTTTTGTTTCGTCGCGTTATTCTAATTTATTTTATTATTCTCTGCAAACTCGCGCGATTTAATCTTTTGCGGTCTGCCACGGTGACGTCACAAAGTTTGATATTTCTGCGCCGCGCCGCGCCCAACCGCACCACGTCGCGCCGTCTTAGGTGGGCGCCGCACATGCGGCTTGGGCGCCGTCGCGGTGATTTCACAAATTTCTATGTCCTGTCTCAAGTGGGCGCCACATCCGCGACTTGGCCGCCCCAAATTGCCGCCACATTGACATTACTTTCCTAAGTCGTCTTCTTTCTCTCTTCTTTTCTCGCCAGTACGCTTTAATTAAGGCCGTCTTGATTTGCTTTTGTTGCGGTCGCCCATCGTTTTCCACAATCGATCGCCTTTTGTTTCGTCAATCGCGTTATTCTAATTTTTTTTATTGATAGCTCTTTTGTTAACGCTTCCTTTTTGTTAACAGTTTCTTTTCTTAGTAGTTTTTTTAATTTAATAACTAAATTATTTATTTTGTTGATGTCCCGTCTTAGGTGGGCGCCACAACGGCTACCTAGCTGCCACGATGACGTCACAAATTCTGTTATCTCCGGGCCGCGCCGCACTGTACCGCACCACGCCGCGCGCTGTCTTAGGCGGGCGTCACACCCGCGACTTGGCCGTCGCCGCGATGGAGGGCTCATGATGAAAGCCAAAATTAAATGGGGCATGGGAACCGGTGGGAAAAGCTGAGGAAGAAAGCGTTTACGGGTCGTAGTAATAATGAAAGCTAAAACTAAATTGGGGATGGGAACAGGAGGCATTACCTGTGGCTGCCTGCGGTAGTGAAAGTCAAAACTAAATTCGGTATGGGAGCTCGGAGCCTACCTAAGCTTTACAATAATGACAACCAAAACGAAGTTTGGAATGGAGACAGGAGGACAAGCATCTGCGTTAGCCACAATGATGAGGTTCAGAACTAAATTTGGTACAGAAATCGGCGAAAAGCGCTGACTGAGAGAAGAAACAACGCGGCGCTACTTTGCTTGCGAGTTATCACCAAGTACGAGAATAAATGACGTCAGAAGTGGCGGAAGGCTTCTGATGATCAAAAACTATGAATTATTGCTGATCTCGTTGCTGCAGATTTTATAAACAAACGTGATAGGACCAGGTGAGAAGGCGTCGCCTGCTTTAATAACGAAAGCCAAAACTAAATTTAGTTTCTTCTACCTAGTACTTATTAGCACTATTTAAATACTCTGTCTTCTTTTTTGGGAGAATGAAAAGTGTTACCTGCGGCCATTATAATGAAAGTTGAAGCTAAATTGGGGACGGGAGTCGAAGCGAAAATCGTCTGTGTTACCTATGGCGCTACAACAATGAAACTCAAAACTAAATTAGGTATGGGGGAGACTCAGAGGAGAAACCTACGCCCGCAATAGTGAAAACGAAAACGAAATGCGGATTGGGAACAGGAGGGGAAGCATCTGCGATTGATAGAATAATGAAGATCGAATCTAAATTCGCTCGGGGTAAACAGCAAGGAGTATCTGCGTTACCCGTGACCGAATGATGAAGGCCAAAACCAAATACGGCATGGGAACGGGGGGCGGAAGTAAATACACCATGGCAATTATGTTTAAATTTGGCATTAATACCATTTTCTGAGAGTCAGGGCAGCTAAAGGCAAGCACGTTCGAAAATACGGCCTCAGGTTCCCATGTCGAATTTCGTTTTGGCTTTCATCATTGCAATCGAGCGTAACGCCGATGCGGCTTCTGCAACAGAAATTGATTTGGATAGCCTAATCAGGTAGGAGTGAGACCGATCGAAGGTGTACATCGTGCAACGCTGCATCATCATCATCATCATCATCATCCTCATCCATGATGTATTCCGATCGATTTGCATTGTAAATCAGCGCGTTGTCGGCGGCCACGTAAATAAACAAACGCGTCGCTGCGTCGATTAAGCCGGCTCCGATCAATTATTAAAGCGGGCCGACGTAAATTTGGAAATAATTGCCGCAAGTGGCGTCGAATTGAGGCGATCCCAACGCGCTCTTGGATCCAACAAATGGGCGAATGCCGTGTGCCACGCGTACGACTGTGTGTGTGTGTGCGAGGTATCGATCGGCCTTGCTGCATAATGCATAATTTATTGGTCGTATTTAAGTGTTCCTTTCCGGGGGGAAGATCTAGCAGCAGGAAGTTGTACCACCTCTGATAGTTGAAGTTGAAATTCCGCGCTCACTTCTGCTTTTATAATTGGACCCCTTGAGGTGAATTTTTGGAAATGTCCGTGCGTGGTCGTGTTTGTTCAATCTTTTGTCTGCGTTGGCCAAAAAACTGACTTACCTTCACCTCCCGTTCGCGTTCGCGTTCGCGTTCGTTACAAATTCGGAATTCGCCCCGGTGGTCGGCATTAAAATAATATTATTTCGTGTAAACGCGAAATGCGTCTGGAAAATATTTATTTTCATTTAATTTGCAAACACACACAATACAGATTTCGAAAACAAAGCCCGCCCCGTACATACACGTCGTGTTTAATGCAAACAAAACACCTCCGGCGTTTTAATTGATTTAAAAACGAAGCTGAAAGCAATTCCCTGACATCACAATACCAACTCGCACACACACATGTGTGTGTGTGTGTGTGTGTGTGTTGTGGGCGAGCGAGCGAGCGCGCGCGAACGAGAGCCATCGCCGCTGGGGAATTTTCGATTTGCAGTTAACTTTATGAATTATTAAATAGTGGCCGGCCTGAATTATTGAACAGCGTGTTTGTGTTAACATTACCTTTATGGCTTTTTGCGTTGCGTCCGTTCTGTAACGGATAATTAATTCATTTGTTTAATTAAGCCGACTCGTTCGGACCCGTTTTACCGGCGCATTTAATTAGCCGGCTTTCACCGCAATTCGACCGCCGGAAACGAAGCTTCCTGCTCGATTTCAAGGGCTACTCAAATCGACGAGTTCAATAAAACTCACCCCCTCGCCCGACGAAAAAAAAAAAAAACAAGCAAACGTAATAATCAACGCACGAAGCGATATCAGAAGTGGGATAAGTCATTTAAATATGCAAATTATTGTTTCTTTTTTGATGAATATACTATCTTGCGACCCCGCGCTGTTTCTTGTTAAATTTGTTTTGTTGGTTTTCGCCCGTTCTGCTGTTTTTAGTTAAAACGCTCGCGTTCCACGGGCAATTGTAACAGTTATTCGACGAATACGCTTCGGGAATTAAATAAACATCGCGGAAAAAGAATAATAATTTCACTTCGCGAATGTAATGGGATCCTCCTTTATATCATGGTGCTATTTCTAATCTCCTCGGTTATTTTCTGTTGGTTAGTCAGATGTTAAATCCGCGTTTTCAACTTGCCGAGGGCGTCTCGCTCTGTAGATGCACTAATAAGAGGTTTAAAATGTAACGTCATGCAACGAATTCTTGTTGCTATCACCTGAAACTACATGCCAAGCTTTTGTTTCAAATCGGTTAGTGCCAAATTAAATTTTGGCCTTCATCATTCAGCCACAAGCAGTCCTTCGGTTTCCATGCCGAATTTCGTTTTGACTTTCATTATTGTAGCTGATGCAGATGCTTTGCCTTCAGTACCCTTGCGTCTCGCTCCGAATCTGGACTGTTCCCGCGGAGTAAGGGATTTTGTTGCGACCACCTCTTCCTAAACGATAATTACAATTATGCTTTTCTTCCTCCATTTTCCACCGCAAAACTTTGATAATGAATACTTCTTCACTTACTCTGATCTGGTAATAAGTTTGCGCTGTTTCTTTCATCAGCTCTCCCCTCGGCGAGCAACGGTGAGATAGGGGTGGGAACTTAGATGTTAATAAAAGAGCGCCAGGGTGAACTATAAACCCAGCTGGCTCGTAATAACTTCGGCGGTGTTCCCAAACCGTCTCGTTCTGAAGTTGGCCGTTCGCAAGATCTTACTCACTCGTATGGTGCGGATACACGCACACAACTAAATTAGACAACAAATGCTTTCATGTAAATGAATAAAATGCGAAATTAGTTATCAAGATGGCGCCTGTTACCTGAATTCATCGCATTCCAAGCTTGGTAGGATAAAAGAAGTTTCCAAAATTCGTGTGGCGGTTTTTGAAAGATTCCGACAAAGTCGTAGGTGAGTTCTTCTAGAAAAACTCCGACAAATTTCGACACATGGCACAGTACCGCCGACGCGCTTCTCAACAAGACGACTGACGCTGAGAAATCGCCAATGAAGTCAGCTCCATCCAATAAACGCAAAGGTCATCGATCGTTAATAGTAGCATTTCCTTCACAATTCACAAATCTAGTGCGCGACGCACTTCCTCATACATTCGTGAATGGAACAAGGGCTTGACGCATTTGAGCTGTTCACAACTGTTCTAGTTTGTGAGAGGAAGGCTACTAATTTCAAACCTACGCCGAGGTTTTCGGGAGCGTCCGGGCTTGCCACGATGGTCTCTAAAATGGCCAAGAATTCTCCGGTGTTGCCGGGAGCTTTAGGACGTAAAAATAATCAACGCTTGGTAGGATAAAAGAAATATCCAAAATTCGCCTGGCGGTATTTGAAAGATTCCGACAAAGTCGTAGATGAGTTCTTCTAGAAAAACTCCGACAAATTGCAACACGCGACACAGTACCGCCGACGATGAACGGGTTGCGACGCGCTTCCCGACAAGGCGAAGAGGACTGACGCGGAGAAATCGCAAATGAAGGCGGCTCCATCCAATAAACGCAACGGCCATATCTTTTACGTCAAGTCTGATACTATCTATCTAGTTCCTTCTACCTAGCACTTCTTAGCACTATTTAAATGTTCTGTTCTCTTTTTGGAGAATGAGAAGTGTTACCTGCGGCCATTGTGATGAAAGCTGAAGCTAAATTGGGGACGGGATCCGGTGCAAAAATCGTCTGCGTTACCTACGCCGTTACAAGAACAACAAAGTCGTAGATGAGTTCCTCTAGAAAAAACTCCGACAAATTGCAACACACCGACACAGTACCGCCGACGATGAACGGGCCGTGACGCGCTTCTCAACAAGACGACTGACGCTGGGAAATCGCGAATGAAGTCAGGTCCATCCAATGAACGCAATGGTCACTGATTGATACTAGTAGCATTCCTTTCACAATTGAACTGTTCTGTGCTGTTGAGAACTGTTCTGAAAGCGACACAAAATTCAAATCACATCAACAAGGCGTCAAGCACCACCTCATAGGATGGGGCATGGGGGGCGTGAGGAATTCAATTGTGAAAGGAATGCTACCATTATCGATCGATGACCTTTATTTATTGGATGGAGCTGACTTCGTTTGCGATTTCTCAGCGTCAGTCCTCTTCACCTTGTTGGAAAGTGCGTCACAACCCGTTCATGGTCTGCGTTACTGTGTCGTGTGGGGCAATTTGTCCAGAGTTAATGGCTCCAAGCGGAGGCACAAGCAATATTGAAAGCTAAAATCAAGTTTGGAATGGAAACCGGACAAAAAGAAATCATGCGATCTTGATTCAGAAAAAATCTCGACGAACACTTTCACGTGGTAGTACCACAGAATGAACAAGGTGGAGAGTTCCAGATGATATAATTTAGCGACAGGATGTTGTTAAAAGTTGTTTGCTGCGGTGGCTTACGTCTAAGCCCATTGAAAAGAGGGAATCGCATTACAAGTACAGCAAAAACAGTTATAGAGAAAAAATTACGTAAGTGTCGTACGTAATTAACGAAGCACGCGGCGATTAAGCGGAGGTCCGCGATTGCGAAAGTAAAGCTCCTCCGGAACGCCGCCCCTTGGAGTAGAAAAAAATCGAATCTAAATGTTTCATAATACGCCGCGCGTCCTTTTAACTTTACGGCCCTAAATAAACGATGAGGTATTTTATGTCGAACATTTGATATTTAGTAGCACTTTGGACCTTCGGAACCCGCACTGACATTTCTTATAATTCCGCGGAGCGCTCCCTCCCGGAGGACCCGAAAATTCCTCCTCGCCTGCACCGCCGCGCCTCCGCCCACGCCCGGACTTGCGGAGCCGGCTTTGTTTCGGGCGGAATGTTTGAGGAGCACGCGTGGGAGGAGGAGGAGGAGGCGGCCTACTTAAATACTTAATTCTTTCCCATCCATAATGGATCGGCTCAAAATTGTTTTACATAAAAAAAATCAGATGTCACTTCGAAGACCCTTACGTCGAATTATTTATAATGAAGTGACTGTATTTTAAGGAGTAACGCGGAAGTGAGGTTAACTAACCGATTCGGGAAGTGTCACTTGGTTGGCCTTGACGGTAGAGATAGAACGCTTCATTTATAGACTTTACGATTACACTTGCGTCACCTCCTGTTGCCCCCAAAGCTACAAATTAGGAATTGATGAGATTTTCCTTCAAATCTTGACACACGCTTTCTTAAAACCTTCCTAAATTGAATTGTCATCGCGTTTAATTGTGTATTTACTTTTCCCAAACCCAATTTCGTTTTGGCCTTCATCATAGGTACGTAATCGCCTCCGATTCCCATGCCAAATTTAGATTTGGCCTTCATTATTGCTCCCAGTCCAAATTTCGTTTTAGTTTTCATTATCGCGCGAGTATGTCACCCAGAAACTTGTAACTTCCTACCACTTCCCAGCCCCAATTTAGTTTCGATTTTCATCATCGGCGTTTTTCCCCTCTGCCTCGTCGACGGCCGTTTGCTTTTCGATTCGTCTTGAAAAACCGGCGGCGATTGTTGCGGTTGCTTTTCCGGCCGCGGCGTTAATTCGAATCGTTTTATTGCTTGCGCGAGCGAAATTGAATTTCGCCGTCGCGGGCACAAAGCCCGGCGCATACGTACATATAAAACACGGCCGGGGGGCAGATTTTCAATCTGGAGAATTGAATTAAACTAACATGGCGCTGGCGTCGGCTTTTTACGAGCCTCGCATGCACTACTGCTAATTAAAACGGCTAAAATCGGACAGGGCGCGCTCTCAGATATTAATTTCTTAGAACCACCGCCGCGCCGGGACAGTGGCGGCGTCGCTGCCGGAGGAGACGGGGAAGCTGGAAGCATAATTTTTCGCAGAAAATTGTAATTAAATGGGAAGGTGGGGGGAAGCTTCCAGGTCCACATGCGCCGCGTGGTGAAATATGTATTTTCTATTTCCGGAAATTAAGGTGGTCTCCGTTTGAAGTGCTTCAGAGCGAGATCAAACGCGTTTGCATATTTACGGTACGAAATCAACCGGAAACGCATGCATTTAATTAAACGTTACGTCCTCCCACTCGCTCTTTCAAAAAAAAAAACCAGTAATTTATGTCGTAATGTCACCGTTCCCATGCACCAATTCCTATTGAGTCTGCTATTATAAAAGCGACTTTCTTGGTTCCATTTAAATTCGTCGTTTTCTTTGGGGGACGGAGGGAAACCAGAGGAAATAATACTACCTGTGGATTTAGTAATGAAAGCCGAAACTAAATCGGGAATGGGAACCTGAAGGTAACGCCTGAGAAATGAAAACCAAAACCAAACTAGGTATGGGTGCCCTGAATTAAAGCGCAACCGGATTCGTTTCTGATAACTTACACACCACTTACACGACCTGGCTTCATCGAAGCGCATTGGAAACAAGGAACATTTTGTAAATGTGTAAGATGTATGATTTGTCAGACTATTCAGCACCAGCGCGTAAGGAGTGTGATGTGCCGGACTATTCAGCACCAGCATATGTGCTTTGTATTTGTCGGACTGTGATAGCACCAGCGGGTACGATTTTCCGGACTATACACCACTAGCAATGAATATAGCGAGACTATTCAGCACAAGCACTATTGACTTGAATTGATACGCGTTCTGCTTTTTAAACCGTTAAGAGCTGTCGTCGTTACCCTGTTAACGTGACGTTTCGCCGATACCTCTCGACGCGACATTGCTTGGCGTTTGTTATTCTAACGTCTGTCAACCTGACGCTTGTCATTGTGACGTTTCCTATCGTCCGTCATTATGACATGATTTTGTGGATTGCTAAGTAACGCGTGAGCCCCCACGAAACAAAAGGAAAACGCATCTGCGACTTAATAATTAAGGCGAAAACCTAATTGGAGCCGGGAACCGCAGAGAAAGTAGGCAGGCAGGGAAACTTAAATAAAACAGATCTGTTGTGACTAAATAATGAAGGCCACAACCAAATTGGGCACGGGAATCGAAGGCAAGGCATCTGCAATAACCGCAATAATGAAAATCAAAACTAAATTCGGCATGGAAACCTACGGAAAACGGATCTACATTACCTGTGACTAAAGAAAGACAAAACGACATTGGGTATGGCAAGAACAACAAAGTCGTAGATGAGTTCCTTTAGCGAAAACTCCTACAAATTGCAACACACGGCATAGTACCACCGATGATGAACGGGTTGCGAAGAGGACTGACGCTGAGAAATCGCGAACGAAGTCAACTCCATCCAATGAACGCAAAGGTCATCGATGGATAATAGTAGTATTCCTTTCACAATCGATGTGCTGTTCAGAACTGTTCTGAAAGCGACACAAAATTCAAATCGCATCAACAAGGCGTCAAGCACCCCCTCATAGGGTGAAAGGAATCTCATGAGAACTGTTCTAATGCGCGACGCACTTCCATCTACGTTAGTGAATGCAACAAGGGCTTGACGCACTTCAGCTGTTCAGAACTGTTCTAATTTATGAGAGGAAGGCTACTAATTTCAAGCCTACGTCGAGGTGTTCGGGCTTGCCACGATGGTCTCTAAAATGGCCAAGAATTCTCCGGTGTTGCCATATCTCCATGCGGGAGCTTTAGAACGTAACAATAATCAACGCTTGGTAGGATAAAAGAAACATTCAAAATTCGTCTGGCGATATTTGAAAGATTCCGATAAAGTCGTAGACGTGCTCCTCTAGAAAAACTCCGACAAATTGCAACATACGGCACAGTACCACCGATGATGAACGGGTTGTGACGTGCTTCCCAACAAATCGAGGTGGATTGACGCGGAGAAATCGCAAATGAAGTCGGCTCCATCCAATAAACGCAAAGGTCATCGATCGATAATAGGAGCATTGCTTTCACAATTCACAATTCTAGTCCGCGATGCACTTCCACCTATAGTCGTGAATGGAACAAGGGCTTGACGCGTTTGAGCTGTTCAGAACTGTTCTAGTACTAATTTCAAGTCTACGCCAAGGTTTTCGGGAGCGTTCGAGCTTGCCACGATGGTCTCTAAAATGGTCAAGAATTCTCCGATGTTGCCATATTTCCGTGCGGAAGCTTTAGGACGTAACGATAATCAACGCTTGGTGGGATAAGAGGAACATCCAAAACTCGTCTGGCGGTATTTGAAAGATTCCGATAAAGTCGTAGATGTGTTCTTCTAGAAAAACTCCGACAAATTGCAATACACGACACAGTACCGCCGACGATGAACGGGTTGTGACGCGCTTCCCAACAAATCGAGGCGGATTGACGCTGAGAAATCGCAAATGAAGTCAGCTCCATCCAATAAACGCAACGATCATGTCTTTTACTTCGCGTCTGATAGTATTTATTTAGTTTCTTCTACCTAGCACTATTCAAATACGCTGTTCTCCTTTTGGAGAATAAGAAGTGTTACCTGCGGTCACTATAAAGTTGAAACTAAATTTGGGACCGGAGCAAAACGCGTCTGCCTTACCTACGGCGTTACAACAACAACAAAGTCTAGCAGAAACTCCGACAAATTGCAACACACGACATAGTACCACCGTTGATGAACGGGTTGTGACGCGCTTCCCAACAAGACGACTGACGCGGAGAAATGGCAAATGAAATCAGCTCCATCCAATAAACGCAAAGGCCATCGATTACGCGATGTTTTCTAAATCATGAACGCGTAATTCTTTTTTCTCCGGTTTTCATTCCAAACTTAGATTCATCTTTCATTACTGCAGGCTCGTACCTCCGGTTCCCATTCCCAATTTGATTTCAGCTTTCACTATTATGACCACAGGTAACGAGATGCTTTTCCGTCCGATTATTACGCACAGAGCTTCGGTAAGAACGACAATGTTTTTAGAAATCGGCAATAAGATTGGAGCTCTTGCAAAATGCTGTGCACTTCCGGCAATGCCGCTTAAAGCGCGTTTATTTATAAAACATGAAAGGAAGCGCGGGTGTGTGTGGGGATGGGAGAGTGCGGGGTGCCCCGGATTTTCGATCGGCGCGCTTTTTTTTCCCCAGCGCCGTCGGCTTCGTTTGCGCGCCGCCCAATGAACCGTGAGTTTTGTTTACATCCGGCCACATTGACTATTCGACTGTAAGTGCGGCGCGCTCGCGGACTGTATTATCAATTAAATCATTAGCGGATTTATGTAAGCGTCAGTAATCGGCTCTGCCTATGCAAATATGGCTTATGTGCTCTGCATAATAGGCGGCAGCGGGATGAGCGAACGAGCGACAAGTATTAATCTGCGCTCGGTGTAATGCTGCGGTCGGATTTTCTCTTTGAAAGAGGACCGCGCCGTGCGCTGTACGCCGAGGGCTTTTTTGGAAACACTGAACGTAACGGATTACGCCACGACGACGTGCAGAACCGTCTAGAATCGAAGGCTCTAGAAAGTTCCGCCCACAAAACACACACAATACATAAAGCGATAAAAAACGAGAGAGGGCGGATGGGGGCGATTCAATAAAAAAGAGGGTGTTAAGTGAGGAATCGAGGAACTGATGAGGCTAATGCAGTGAAAGGAAGTTAGAAAGGGCGGTGGTAAAGAGAGTGAAGCTAGAAAGTTCTAGAACTGTCGCTAGTTGCTTTTTTTTTAAATATATTCACGTCATGAATATTTCTTATATGCAGACAGGGAAAAAAATCTCGGCATTAAATCCCCAGTTTTAATTACGGATGGCCTCCCACGATCTCGCGTGCCCCGGCTTCGACTTCATCGATGCTTAAAAATTGGCAATTCCGTGCGCTCCAGGTGGTGGCTGCGTCGCGTCGTATTTCCCTCCCACCCTCTACCCCTCCGCCCCCTCACAATTTTTTCATAATTCGTCTCTGGTCCAAAGTAATTCCGCCAGACTATTAACTTTGTAATAAAAACATCTGCAAAAGCCGCCGCCGCCGCGTACAGCCGCGCGCCGCAACCGCCGCCGCCGCCGCTGCGTTTCTGTTATTAGTGAAAATATAAACTCGCCGCGGGCGCGTTTTTATTTCACATTTGTGTTTGATGAAAGAGAATCGTTTTTACGCTGGATGAACAAAATTTTTAATAACTGCTTTCAATTCCACATGAAAGGAGAGTTTTTATCCGCCGCCGCGTAATTTAAAAAATGAATTACCTTTGTTTGTGCGGTTTCGCGTGTTTGTTTCCGTCTTTGTCGACCGAAGGGCGATCGCACGCGGGAGGTGGGGGGGGGGGCGGACGCGCGCTCTCTCGACCGTGCTAATTCACTCTCTTCATTTGAGAGATTTTCTGTGCGGCCCATGCAAACCATAGCTTATGTCAGTAAGACGTCACGAAGCTTCAAATTTTTGGGGATGCCGAAGAAAAGACAGCTGAGAGGAAGATGAAGATGAATTGAGGGTATCGTTTCCAATCCCAACTTAGTTTCAGCTTTCATTAGCGCAGCTTCCCATTCCCAATTTTATTTCAGCTTTCACTGTCGTGGCCATCGGTGGCGAGATGCTTTTACCTCCGGTTTCCTTTCCCAACTTAGTTTCAGCTTTCAATAGTGCAGCTTCTCATTCCCAATTTCATTTTAGCTTTCACTGTTGTGGCCACCAATGGCGAGATGCTTGTACCTCCGGTTTCCATTCCCAATTTTATTTTAGCTTTCATTATTGTAGCCACAGGTAACGAGACACTTTTCAACACGATCACATGCAGGTCACGTGCCATAAAGTGTGACGTCACGAAGTCTCAAGCTTTCAATTCGCAAGTTGAGAAAACAAGCAAGCGTCCGAGCGTGGCCGAAACATAAACGATGCACTATTTCGACTCGTGAGTCATATCTATCATAACCTTCAAACATGTTAGATTATAAAACCTACGTTTTCGCTCGGCAACGATCGGAATTGTACTTTCATTCCTCAAGGATAGTCTTTTGTTTCGTTTTGTCTCTTCGTCGAATTAGGATTGACATTTCGTTTTTTTTTTATTTCCGCATATTTTTCGCTGGGGGACCGTCGATTTCCTTTTGTTTCTTGCTCACTTTCTCCTTCGCATCTCTAGATCATGATAGTAACAAACAAACACAAATGAGGTACAACTCTGATCATCGATCGGTGATTCGACACGCACCAAAAGCCTCAATTATCAGGAGCAACTCACCGGAGCCTTGCGTGCAGCTCATTGTTGGAAGTAGATCTGAAGCCTTCCACGCAGTTTATTGTCGAACCTTCCGTGCGGTCGCAAGCACATGCACCTCTTCCGTGCAGCCTATTAACGATTGTATGGTTGGTTCTTTGTTGGTTATGTGCGTCTAGTAAACTCCACCCAATTCGCTGAACGTAGCAAGTTGACTCCGCCCACTCGCTGAACGTATCAAGTTAACTCCACCCACTCGCTGAACGTATCAAGTTAACTTCTCTCTACTCACTGGACGCATATAATTAACTCCACCCATATAGTTGGACGCGTTTAGTTAACTCCGCCCCACTCGCTGAACGTATCCAGTTAACTCCGCCCACTCGCTGAACGCATTGTAATGTTTTTAGATTTATTTTTGATTTATTTATAAATAAAATACTTGATAAGACTAATAACTAATTTATTTACAAAACTTAATACTAATTTATTCATAACGGACTAAGAATAATTTATTTTTACAAGCCGAACGATTAAACAGTAACTAAACTCTACGTCGAACTAACTAAGTTCCCCCTCTGGTCCCCGTACGCATATATTTATATTGGAGCGGCTTTTCCAGCAGCTTTTGTCTGCGAAATCTTCGCGAATCGGCTCCCGACACTTCCGCGGGCGGTCGATGGCTAGGCGAGTCCATTATTCACCGTCGCTCGTAGTTCGTCATAGTATCAAGTTAACTCCGCCCTACTCGCTGAACGCATATAATTAACTCCACCCATATAGTTGGACGCGTTTAGTTAACTCCGCCCCACTCGCCGAACGTATCAAGTTAACTCCGCCCCACTCGCTGAACGTATCAAATTAACTCCGCTCTGCTCGCTTGTTATTTATTGATTTTATATTGTTTTTATATACTCATCAAAGCCTCTCGTGCAGTCAATTGTCAGGAGCAACACACAAAGTCCAACAAAGGTGATTGTCGGAAGCCTTCTGTGTAGTTTATTGTCGGAAGCACGCACATAACTCTTCCGTGCGGTCTACTGTTGGAAGCACATACAACTCTTCCGTGCAGCCTATCGTCGGAAGCACATATAATCTTTCCGTGCAGCCTATTGTCGCATAGATTGTTATTTATTGATTTTAAATTGTTTTAAACACTCACCAAAGCCTCCCGTGCGGCCAATTGTCGGGGGCAATTCGTCAGCGCCATCCATGCAGCTTATTGTTGGAAGTAAATCTAAAGCTTTCAGTGCAATCTATTGTCAGAAGCATTTCCGTGCAGCCTTTATTGATTTTATATTGTTTTAAACACTCACCAAAGCCTCCCGTGCAACTCACCAACGCCTTCCGTGCAGTTTATTGTGGGAAGCATGTCCAATATGCCTTCTGTTCGGTTTATTGTCGGAAGCACGCACACAACCTTTTCGTGCGGTCTATCGTCGGAAACACATGCAGCCTATTTTCGCACATATTGTTATTTGTTGATTTTATATTGTTTTAGACACTCATCAAAGCCTCCTGTGCAACCAATTGTCAGTAGCAACTCGCCAAAGTCTTCCGTTCAGCTTAGTGAAGGCACATCTAAGACCTTCTGCGCAGTTTATTTTCGGAAGCACGCACACGACTGTTCCGTGCAGCCTATTGTCAGAAGCACATACAACTTTTTCGTACAGCCTATTGTCGGAAGCACGTACAACCTTTCTGTGCAGCCTACTGGCGCACATATTATTATTTATTGGTTTTATATTGTTTTAAATACTCACCGAAGTCCTCCGTGCAGCTTATTGACGGAAGTACATCCAAAATATTCTGTGTGTGCAGTTTATTGTTGGAAGCACGCACGCAATTCTTCCGTGTAGCCTATTGTCGGATGCACATGCAGCCTTTTGTCACACATATCGTTATTTATTGATTTTATATTGTTTATCCGTTTATTTCTATTTATTATTAAAGTTCTGTTGAGTGGAATTATATACCAGGACATGCCCCACCGACGCTTTCTTGTTTTGTTTTCTTTTCGGTTCGTTCTTTCACATTTCGCCGTTCTTTATTCGAACTTTCTTCGGATTTCGCATTGCCTCTGCGCTTCTTGCGACCTCCTACGCTTCCTGCGTGCTTTTTCTTAAAGATTTCCAGCAGGTTTTCTTTTGTTTTACGTTCGCCTTATTCCTTGAAACGTAGAAATCGAAACTGATGTCTCGCGCAGCAGTACTTAACAGTCAGTTTCTTGAATGCATCCCTGTGTCCAAAATCAAGCGTGTTTTCGTCTTCTTCCAGTTCCCAATCCAAAGTTAGTTTAAGCTTTCATTATTAAAGTACATGTGCTTTCTCCTCCGGTCCCCACTCTCGACCTAGTTTTGGTTTTCATTATATCACCGCCTTGTGTATTTGACATGTCCTCCAATTCCCATTCCCAGTTTAGTTCGAGTTTTCACTATTGTAGAGACAAGTAACGTGGATACTTTTGTTTTCCGGTTTCCATCTCCAATTTATTTTTGGCTCTCATTATAGTGGCTGCAGGTAATGCAGGCGCTTTCCCAAACCCAATTTCGTTTTGGTTTTCATTATTGCAGCAGGAGCTTTCTCCTTTTCCCTCGGATCCCCAACCCTAATTTCGCTTTGGCTTTCATTATTACAAAAAAAGAAAATAAAAGCGTTTCCTCCCAATTTCGAATGAATAATGGCATACAGGGTGATCCTGTCGTATATATTTTGGCAACGCGTCCAATAATTTATTTTTGCGTCGAAATTGTAAGTTTACATTTTTTTTTTAGGAACACGTTTAGCACCGCTTCATTAATTAGCAATCTACGTAGGTGTTCCTAAAATAAAAAAAATAGAACAAAACAAAAGAAACATGTGTGACATTGTTTCATTAACCATTAATAATGGCATGACGTTGTTTCATTAAGTATTCAACGCACTTTTTGTGGTCGAGCTTAATACGCGTGCCGCTCTTCCGATCTTCGAGATTATTAATGAGTTTTCATAAAACTATACGTATAGTAAGCGAACAGGTCC
Source organism: Serrognathus titanus (assembly GCA_039766575.1). Taxonomy (NCBI): domain Eukaryota; kingdom Metazoa; phylum Arthropoda; class Insecta; order Coleoptera; family Lucanidae; genus Serrognathus; species Serrognathus titanus. The sequence continues at coordinate 9,534,653 of CM077911.1, forward strand.
GGGCTTGGGGAGAATTCCGAGGATTTCGAGCCGTTTGTTCCCGTTTTCGTCGGCGCGTCGCGTCGCGACGCGGCGGTTTCGACGAACGCAAACTACAATTACTTGTCGATCAATATGTTTAATGTGTTTGTCTTAAAAGTGAGCCGCGGAGGGCAGGAATGCGACGCGCGTGGCCCTATCGATCCGGGCGACGGCCGAAAAATCGGACGCACGGTCGTCGGGCCCGCCGCCGCAACGGCCCGGAGTCGGCGTCCCACGCGTCCTCGGCCCTCTCAAAAATTGCATTGTACGACGTCGTCGTCGTCTTCGGGAACGCGCCGGTATGTATCGAATGAAGTAAAAGGACCACGTGACTGGGCGGCTACTTCACAGACGAGCGTTCGAAGCAAGTCCGGACGTGCCGGCCCGGAGCCGGGGGCGCAGGCGCCCCTTTCAACTGCGATCACCGCAAGTGAGGGCTACGTTCATGCGTTTAACACGAGTCGATCATTAAAAATTATGACACACTTCTTTTGTTTTTATTTTTAGTGTTGTTAAATCATCGATTGTCTTTCGTTTCGCCGTCTGAAGTTTAATTTCACACGGAATTTCGCGTCTAGAGAATCGACGGCTCTTTTGTCCTTCGCCTTGATTCGCTTAAAATTGTTCGTGTTTTGTTTTTTTTTCATTCATGTGAGGTTCGATTTCGTTCAATTAGATCGACAGTCTTTTGTTTTGCGTTTTTAGTTTGTGTCGATTCGTCGTGTGAAGTTTAATTTCACACGGATCTATTATGGATTATTTCGTTTTGATGATTAGCTTAAAATTGATCGTATTTTGTTTTTTCGTGCCTGTAAGGGTCGGTTTCGTTTCAGCGCATCGGCAGTCTTTTGTTTTGCCGTGTGAAATTTAATTTCACACGGAACTTCGCGATTAAAAAATTATTTCGTTTTGGTTCGCTTGAAATTGATTCGTACTTTGTTTTCTTTTTCATATCTGTAAGCGTCGATTTAGTGTCAGAGGATCGACAGTCTTTTGTTTCGCCATGTGAAGTTTAATTTCACACAGAATTTCGTGATTAGCGAATTCTTTCCCCTTGATTCGTTTAAAATTGATCGCATTTTGTTTTTTGTTGAATTTCACACGGAGTTTCGCGTTTAGAGATTTTTTTTTCGTTTTCGCTCGCTTTTAAAATGATCGTATTTTATCTTTTTTATTATTCTAAGAAAAAAATTCATTTTAGAGGATCGACAGTCTTTTGTTTCGCCGTGTGAAGTTTAATTTTACACGGAATTTCGCGATTAAAAAATTATTTCGATTTAATTCGCTTAAAATTTATCGCTTTTTGTCTTTTTTTAAATTTCTGTAAGAGTCGATTTCGTTTCAATTGATCGACAGTCTTTTGTTTCGCCGTGTGAAGTTTAATTTCACACGGAATTTCGCGATTAAAAAATTATTTCGATTTAATTCGCTTAAAATTTATTGTTTTTTGCCTTCTTTTAATTTCTGTAAGAGTCGATTTCGTTTCAGTTGATCGACAGTCTTTTGTTTCGCTGTGTGAAGTTTAATTTCACACGGAATTCCGTGATTAGAGAATTCTTTCGCTCAGATTCCCTTAAAATTGATCGCATTTTGTTATTTTTTATGCGTCTAAGGGAAGATTTCGTTTCAGAGCACCGACAGTCTTTTGTTTCGCCGTGTGAAGTTTAATTTCACACAGAATTTCGTGATTAGCGAATTCTTTCCCCTTGATTCGTTTAAAATTGATCGCATTTTGTTTTTTTATGCGTCTAAGGGAAGATTTCGTTTCAGAGGATCGACAATCTTTTGTTTTGCCGTGTGAAGTTGAAGTTCACACGGAATATCGCATTTAGAGAATTTTTTTCATTTCGACACGCTTTTAAAGTGATCGTATTTTATTTCTTTTATGTCTCTAAGGCAAGACTTCATTTCAGAGCATCGCATAGTCTTTTGTTTCGCCGTGTGAAGTTTAATTTCACACGGAATTTCGCGATTAAAAAATTATTTCGTTTTGATTCGCTTAAAATTTATCGTTTTTTGTCTTTTCTTAAATTTTTTGTAAGAGTCGATTTCGTTTCAATTGATCGACAGTTTTTGTTTCGTCGTGTGAAGTTTAATTTCACACGGAATTCCGTGATTGGAGAATTCTTTCGCCTAGATTCGTTTGAAGTTGATCTCATTTTGTTTTTTTTTATGCGTCTAAGGGAAGATTTCGTTTCAGAGGATCGACAGTCTTTGGTTCGCTGTGTGAAGTTGAATTTCACACGGAATTTCGCATTTAGACAATTTTTTTCATTTCGACTCGCTTTTAAAGTGATCGTATTTTATTTTTTTTATGCCCTTAAGGCAAGACTTCGTTTCAGAGCATCGCATAGTCTTTTGTTTCGCCGTGTGAAGTTTAATTTCTCACGGAATTCAGTGATTAGAGAATTCTTTCGCCTAGATTCGTTTGAAGTTGATCCCATTTTGTTTTTTTTTATGCGTTTAAGGGAAGATTTCGTTTCAGAGCATCGATAGTCTTTTGTTTCGCCGTGTGAAGTTTCATTTCACACGGAATTTAGAAAATTCTTTGGTTTCAGTTCGTTTCAAATCGATCGTGTTGTTTTTTCATTCGATTTGGTTTCGCATTTTGAATTGGTTTTGTTTCAGCGTGTGAAAGGAAACTAAGAAAGCATCACCATGACAAGAAACAAAAGAGAATTCAAACAAGAAGCACGGCTAGAGTTTGCAGAGTATGTCATACAGGCGATGAGCGGCTTGGGTTTTACGTAGTTGTATATTTTTCTCTTCACCTGTTCGCGAGTGGTTTGCCTGAAACGGAGTGTAACTGCGACGTATGTCTGCGCCGCGTTCGCACCGGGGTCGTCGGAGGGAGCCGGCCATTGCACAGAAGCAGCAACGCCAGTGTGTGCCGTGGTTTTAAGCAGGCGAGTCGTTGCTGCCGCCATCTCGCAACAAGCCGGCAGGCATATGATGTGTTGTTCACATTAGAACAGCAAGCAAATCAGCGCTTTTTTCCGGTCGGAACGTCACCGCCGCCCTTTGTTTGGCCACCCCTGCGCGTTTCGCCCGCGAGCCTATCCGTTGCGCGCTGCAGGTGGGGCGGCACAGTGAAAACTTCGCTAAATCATGTGAATGCCTATAACAATTATTGATCACGAAGTGTAGTGAGAGATTTTTAGTTTCGCTTTCTGCTGTCGGCGTTGTTCTTATTTATCATCACCGTCGATGTTGTTCGCAGTTGTGTTGTGATAGAAGAGGAAGACGAAGAAGAAAAGGGCTTTGTGCGCGGGGTATTATTGTTGTTATGTTGTTTTGGTGCTGCAGAGTTTGAGGCGGACTTTGGATTAGTACGGGCCACGTCCATTCACGAGTAAGTTTTTTCTCTTCGCTTGCGCTTTCTTTGTTCAATCGTGTGAGTAACTCACGCACACGTTTTTCTGCAGTTGTTAAAAAGGAAATTTGTTATTGTCGATCGGAAAAATCAAAAAGGTAATGGTCCTTCTTGAGAAAAAAAAATTGCGGGCCTTTTAAATGCGATATGTTACGTACAGCGACGGGCAGAAGTAATGCGACGGAAACGTTTCGAAATCGCATGTCGCGTTAACTTTGTCCGTCGCTGCACTCTGTACGTGTTTTCAAAATTGGCCCGAATTGTAATCTCGGTGATTAATTGTGTTTTGTGTTGAAAAAAAAAGAGAATGCAAAGAAGTCTTGTTGCTGATTCATCGAAATAAAAAAAAAATTATTATCATAACAGAAACGATTGCAATGTTCAAGGTTAAATTTACTTTGGTTTTTAAAATAACTTTTTTTTTGATCTTTTTAAATCTTTAAACCGGTTTCGTACAACGATTTGCTTGAAACAGTTGAAAAAAGAAATCCACCAGGGGTGTCCAAGCGTGGCATAAATGAAACAATTGCGTTTTTCAAGGTCGAATTCGAGCAGCTAGTGATTTAAAAGCAAAACAAAAAATAGGTTTCCCTGTTAGCTTGAAGTCTAGTAAAAAATCTGCTTAAAACAATTGAAAAAGAAATCCTCCAGGGGTGTCCAAGTGTGCCATAAAAGAAACAATTGCCTTGTTCAAGGTCGAATTCCAACAGCTTGTGATTTCAAAACAAAAAAAAATTGATTTCCTCCTAGTCGAAACCTAGGAAAAGGTCGGTTTAAAAACAATTGAAAAAGAAATCGTCCAGGGGTGTCCAAGTGTGCCATAAAAGAAACAATTGCGTTGTTCAAGGACGAATTCGAGCAGTTTGTGATTTCAAAACAAAACAAGGCAACTTGATTTCCTTCTAGATAAAAGCGTAGGAAAATATCCGCTTAAAACAGTTGGATAAAAATCCTCCAGGGGTGTCCAAGTGTGACATAAATTAAACAATTGCGTTGTTCAAGGTCGAATTCCAGCAGCTTGTGATTTTAAAACAAAAAAAAAATGATTTCCTTCTGGTCGAAGCCTAGGAAAAGGTCGGTTTAAAAACAATTGAAAAAGAAATCCTCCAGGGGTGTCCATGTCTGACATAAAAGAAACAATTGCGTTGTTCAAGGTTGAATTCGAGCAGTTTGTGATTTGAAAACAAAAAGAAAAAATGGATTTCCCTTCCGACTGAAGCCTAGAAAAAGATCGGCTTAAAACAGTTGAAAAAAGAAATCCTCCAGGGGTGTTCAAGTGTGCCACAAAATCGTTCAAGGCCGAATTCGAGCAGTTTGTGATTTCAAAACCAAACAAAGCAACTTGATTTCCTTCCAGCTAAGCCCAGGGAAAGATCTGCTTGAAACAATTGAAAAAAGAAATCCTCCAGGGGTGTCCAAGTGTGCCATAAAAGAAACAATTGCGTTGTTCAAGGTTGAATTTCAGCAGCTTGTGATTTCAAAGCAAAAAAACATGATTTCCTTCTAGCTGAAGCTTAGGAAAAGATCTGTTTAAAAACAATTGAAAAAAAAATCCTCCAGGGGCGTCCAAGTGTGACATAAAAGACACAATTGCGTTGTTCAAGGTCGAATTCGAGCAGCTTGTGATTTAAAAACAAAACAAAAAAGTTGATTTCTCTTCTAGCTTGACGTCTAGTAATAAAGTCTGCTTGAAACAGTTGAAAAATAAATCCCCCAGGGATGTCCAAATGTGACTTAAGTGAAACAGTTGCGTTGTTCAAGGTCGAATTCGAGCAGTTTGCGATTTCAAAATAAAACAAAACAACTTGATTTCCTTCTAGCTAAAGCCTAGGAAGAGATCTGCTCGAAACAGTTGAAAAAAGAAATCCTCCAGGGGTGTCCAAGAGTGACATAAATGAAAAGTTTGTGATTTCAAAACAAAGCAAAACAAAAATTGATTTCCTTCTATCTGAAGCCTAGGAAAAGATCTGCTTGAAACAGTTGAAAAAAATAAATCCTCAGGGGTGTCCAAGTGTGACGTAAATGAAAAGTTACATTGTTCAGGGTAGAATTCGAGCAGCTTGTGATTTCAATGCAAAACAAAAAAATTGAAGTCTAGTTAATAAAAAATCTGCTTAAAACAATTGAAAATAGAAATCCTCCCTCCAGGGATGTCCAAGTGTAGTACGAATTACAAATAAGTGTTAAATTCGCGCAGCTTGTGTTTCAAAAAAAAAACCAATTGCATTTGTTTTTCTGAAACGGGAAATTTAAAACGAAACCTAGGATTTGTTATCTTTCAGGGATGTCCAAATTTGTTTCCTTTTTTTGAAACATAGAACACTTAGTTTTTTTTTTAATAGAAAGCGGTTTCCAGCCTTTCCACTCTCAGAGATTTTTTTTTAAAGAAAAAATCTGCTTAAGGCAGTTGAAAGTAGACACTTGGGTGTCCAAGTGTGAATATTAATAAAACAATTGCGTTTGTTATTCGAGGTTAAATTCGTGGCGAAAATGAAATTGCTTGTGATTGCAAGAAAGATTTGCTTGAAACAGTTGAAAAAGGAAATCCTCCAGGGGTGTCCAAGTGTGACATCGACGAAAAAATTTCGACGTCACTTGGCAAGCTTACAGTTGTAATTCGAATTTTTTTATTTTGAAAAAGGAAATTGTGACGTCACAGGGAAAGCCTACAGTTGACTCCAATTTTATAATTAGGAAAGGGAAATTGTGACGTCACATGGAAAACCTAGTTGATTCCAATAAAAAAAAACATTTTTTTTGAAAAGAAAAATTGTGACGTCACAGGAAAGCCTGGAATTTTATAATTTGGAAAAGAAAATTGTGTGACGTCACAAGGAAACCTACGTTGTGATTTAAATTTCTTAAGATTTCCTTTTCAAATTCGAAAGGGGAAATTGTGACGTCACATGGAAAGTGTGCAATTCTGATTCCAATTTTTTATGATTTTTTGTTTAAATTTGAAGGGGAATCTGTGACGTCACATGGAAAGCCTACAGTTGAATCAACATTTTTAAGAAAAGAACTTTATTTCCAAAGGGAAATTGTGATATCACATGGGAAGCCTAAGCTGTGATTCGATTCTTTTAAGATTTCTTTTTAATTTGAAATTGGAAATTGCGACATCACAGGGAAATCCTAGTTGATTCCAATTTTTTAAGCAAAAAATTATTTCCAAAGGGAAATTGTGACATCATTGGATAGCCTTCGAATTTTTTAAGATTTTTTTTATCTGGAAAGGGAAATTGTGACGTGTGAAGGAAACCTAAAGTTGTGATTTCAATTTCTTAAGATTTTTCTTCAGCCTGCAGCAGTGAGGCGAATTTTTTAAGATTCCTTATTAATTTGAAAATGGATATTGTGACGTCACTGGGGGTTTCCCAATTTTATAGTTTGGAAAGGGAAATTCTGACGTCACATGGAAACCCTTGGTTGATTTCAACTTTTTAAGAAAAAAATTATTTTCTATGGGAAATTGTGACATCACATGGAAAGCCTGCAGTTGCGTTTTGAATTTTTAAAGATTTTATTAAATTTGAAAGGTGAAATGGTGACGTCACAGGAGAAACCGACAGTTGTGATTTCAATTTTTAGTTTTTTTTTTTTAATTAGAAAATGGAATTTGTGACGTCACATGGAAAGCCTTCACTTGATTCCAATTTTTTAAGAAAGAAATATTAATTTGGAAAAGGAAACTGTGACGTCACATGAAAAACCTACAGTTGTTATTCCAATTTCTTAAGATTTTTCTCAAATGTGAAGGTGGAATTGTGACGTCACACGAAGAACCTACAGTTGTGATTCCAAATTTTCAAGATTTTTCTCAAGTCAAGGTGGAATTGTGACCTCACATGAAAAACCTGCAGTTGTGATTCCAAATTTTCAAGATTTTTCTCAAATCAAGGTGGAATTGTGACGTCACACGAAGAACCTACAGTTGTGATTCCAAATTTTCAAGATTTTTCTCAAGTCAAGGTGGAATTGTGACATCACACATGAAAAACCTGCAGTTGTGATTCCAAATTTTCAAGATTTTTCTCAAATCCGAAGGTGGAATTGTGACGTCACATGAAGAACCTACAATTGTGATTCCAATTTCTTAAGATTTTTCTGAAATCTGAAGGTGGAATTGTGATGTCACATGTAGAACCTACAGTTGTGATTCCAAATTTTCAAGATTTTTCTCAAATCTGATGATAGAATTGTGACGTCACATGAAGAATCTAAAGTTGCGATTCCAAGTTTTTCTTTTAAGAAAATCAGCCAAAAAAATTAGAGAAACTTCGAAGGGCAAATTGTGACGTCACATGGAGAATCCTCACTTGCGATTCCAATGCTTGACCGTCCCCTCCCTCCCCGCCCCCTCACTTCTTGGGGCAGAATTGTAAAAAAGTATTCGATGGGTAATCCCACGAATTCGAACGCAAAAAAATTGGCTAAAGCATTACGGCGGTATAACCGTATAAATCAAGGTTAGATACATGAGGCGTGGGGGGCGGAAGGGGGAGGGAGTTCGCGAAGTACGCTCGAAGGGAATCTAAATTCGAGCGATAAAATCCGCACTCTCAAGGATCACGATCCCATAAAAGCGAACTTGCAAATGGAAATTGATGTACGCGCGTCTTTCCAAAAGCTTTAACGCCGAGTCAACGCCGAAATCGAACGCGACGACGATGATGCGTACTTAAGTGCAGCGTAATGCGACGTGCGGACCGTTTTAGGACCGCTGCGCGTGGACGTTTCGAGACGAACCCAAATTCGTCGAAACGTGAAGTTACGGGCGTAAAGGAATCAAAGGAACACCGACGGCCACACCCAGAAATTCCCAAGCGGATTCTTTACTCTGAAAGACCAAAAAAGAAAAAAGAGTGAGAAAGAAACAAATGAGCGAAGCCTTCGAAATAATCAAGTCACCAACAGAACAAGGTGATTGCATTGATTTATACGTGCCCATCCCGCATCGCAAGGGCCCCGCTCTGAAACGATGCGATAATAATACTATAGGGGCAGGGCCGGGAAGAAGTGACACCGCGGCTGGCGAAACATCTGCCGGCGTCTTGCTTTTTCTTTTGTTTCCGAGTCGGGTGCGTGCGGGAAACAAGATAAAGTGTCGGGGAGATTTCTCACGTGCTGTCGCCCGACGCTGATGAAACGTATCACTCTCGCTTTTTTATGTTGTTTGGATATACGAGGGCGACCCGTGCTCTGCGCGCGGAGCGGGGCGGGGGGCGAATGCTAAGTTTGGCAAACACACGCCTTATCGCCGGAGTACACGGCGAACTTACCGGGAATTTTGAGCTGATGATGCAGCGGAACCGTGAACGAGGTCAAACAAGCTGCGCCCTATATGTTGAAAGCATCTGCATGTTAGTGTTTGTTGCTGTTATCTGAAGATAAATGAAGAAAAAACAGCGCGAGCACCGAGGCGCGCCTGACTCACGTGCTTTACACATGCACGAGGATGAAAATAGGTCATCTTCTTGATAAGACGAAGAGACTTGCAGAAACTTTTCGGTGCAGCTTAAATAGCTTGAGTTGCTCAGAAGTTGAAACTCAACTCGTTTGCTTACGAGTTTCAAGTGCTTCAGACAAGATTGGGAGCTTCAAGGGACTCTGAAAGCTAAGTACTCAAGCTCGGAAGCTTCGAAGATGCTTAGATGGGTTGAATTGCTCAGAAGTTGAAACTTAGCACGTTTGCTTACGAGTTTTAAGTGCTTTAGACGAATTTGGAAACTTCAAGGTGATTTAAGAGCCAAGTATTTTAAGTTTGGAGGCTTCAAAGACGATTAACTTGCTCAGAAGCTTCACTGAGCTTACTTAAGACAGACGCCTCGATCGAATCAAAAGCGAAGAAGCTTTGGTCAATCTTTAAAACTCTTGATTGGCTCAGAAGCTTAACTCGACCCATTTGCTACGAGTTTCAAGTACTTCAGACAAGTTTGGAGGCTTCAAGGGGCTCTGAAAACCAAGTACTCAAGCTCGAAAGCTTCGAAGATGCTTGATTGGTTTGAATTGCTCAGAAGTTTAAACTCAGCTCGTTTGCTTACGAGTTTCAAGTACTTTAGACGAATTTGGAAGCTTCAAGGTGAGCCAAGTATTTGGAGTTTGGAGGCTTCAAAGACGATGAACATGCTCAGAAGCTTCACTCAGCTTACTTAAAACAGGCGACTCAATCGAATCAAAAGCGAAGAAGCTTTAGTCAAGCTTTAAATCTCTTAATTAGCTCAGAAGCTTAATTCGGCCCATTTTCTACGAGTTTCAAGTACTTCAGACAAGTTTGGAAGCTTTAGGGGACTCTGAAAACCAAGTACTCAAACTCGGAAGCTTCAAAAACACTAGAAACTTCACTGAGGTTACAGAAGCGTAATGCAACTTTCGAAAAATTCAATTGAATCAAGCCTGACATATTTAAATGGCTTTAAATGTTCAGAAGTTGAAACTCAGCTCGTTTACTTACGAGTTTCAAGTACTTGTGACAAGTTTGAAAGCTTCATGTTGATCTAAGAGGCAAGTAGTTTAAGTTCAAGTGCTCAGAAGCTTCACTGAGCTTACTTATGACAGGCGACTCAATTGAATCAAAAGCGAAGAAGCTTTGGTCAAGCTTGAAAACTCTTGAATGGCTCATAAGCTTAAATCAGCTCATTTGCTACGAGTTTCAAGTATTAATTGGCTCAGAAGCTTAACTCAGCTCATTTGCTACGAGTTTCAAGTACTTCAGACAAGTTTTGAAGCTTCAAGAGGCTCCAAAGGTTAAGCACTCAAGTTTAAAAGCGTCAAGGACAATTAACCTTGCTCAGGAGTTTCACTGAGCTTAATTCAGAGAAACTTTAGGAAACTTAATCGAATTAAAAGCGGAAAAGCGTTTGTTGGGCTTAAAAACTGTAGAATGACTCAGAAGTTTAACTCAGTTTAAGTCTAAAAGTGTCAAAGGCAATTAACCTTGCTCAGAAGTTTTACTGGAGTTACTTAATCACAGAACTTTAGGCAACTTAATCGAATGAAACGCGGAAAAGCGTTTGTCAGGTTTAAAAACTACAGATTAACTCAGAAGTTTAACTCAGCTCAGTTCTAAAACCGTCAAAGACAATTAACTTTGCTCAGAAGTTTCACGTAATCATAAAAGCTTCAGGCAACTTAATCGAATTCAATGCGCAAAAGCGTTAATCAGGCTTCAAAACTCTTGAATGGTTCAAATGCTTAACACAGCTCATTTGCTTGCGAATTTCAAGTACTTGAGACATGTTTGGCAGCTTCATATGATCCAAACAGCAAACATTCAGGCTTGAAGACTTCAAGGACAATTAGAAACTTGACTGAGCTTTCAAAAATGGCTTGAATTGCTCAGAAGCTTCAACTCAGCGCAAGTGCTTCCGAATTTCAAGTACATCAGATACGCTTGGAAGCTCGAAGTTGATCGAAGAGCCAAGTACTCAAGTTTAAAACCTTCAGGGACAATTAACAAGCTCAGAGGCTACGCTGAGCTTACTTAATCACTGAAGCTTTCGGCAAGTCAATCGAGTTTAAGAGCGGAGAAGCTTTTAAACTGTTGAATAATGACTTAGAAGCTTCACTTACCTCATTTCAAGTACTTCAGGCAAGTTTGGAAGCTTCGAGATGATCTAAAAGCCAAGCACTCAAGCTTGATAGCCTCAAACACGATTAAGGGCCTCAGGAGATTCACTTACTTAATCGCGGAAATTTTAAGCAGGTTTTGAGAGACTCGATTGAATCAAAGGCGGGAAAGCTTTAAAACTCAGCAGCTTAACACTGAGCTAATTTACTTACGAATTTCAAGCACTTGAGAGCTTGAAGGTGTTAGAGGAACCAAGTTAGAAAGCGTCGCAGAGAGTACTTGAAAGCGTCAATGAGAAAACTTGAAAGCTCCACTGAAAAACCTGAAAGCTTCACTGAGATTACTTGAAAGCTTCACTAAGAAAACTTGAAAGCTTTTTTAAGAAAACTTGAAAGCTTCACTGAGTAAACTTAAAAGCTTCACTGAGTAAACTAAAGAGCTTCACGAAGCTCAGTTAATCCTGAAACCTGCAGATTAAAGTTCATTTCGATCGGCGATGGAAAACTCGTGCAAGCTAAGAGCGTTAGCTGAGCACACGCAAATGTTTTAAATATGTTTAGAAGCTTCAAATGAAGATAAAAGTCAAGCACCCAAGTTTCTAAGCTTCGCAGATAATTGGTGAGCTCAGAGGCCTTGCTGAGCTCAACTGGTTAGGCAGTTTTAGGCATCGCTCAGGAACTTAACTTCAAACACTGAGAAGCGAAGTAACGTGAAGACTTTGGTCAAGTTTTGAAGCTTAAAGGGACTGGCTTACGTGATTCAAGTATTTCAGGCTAAGCTTAAAGATGATTATTAACGTCGAGGCTCAAGTTTCAAGCTTCATGCGCAATAGTCGATCTCAGAAGTTTCATTTGCACAAATCTCAAGTTTTACGGAACTCAGATTAGAATGCCATGAGAAATTACTTGCGAGGGGGGCATGACATCTTTATGACGTGTGATGTCGATTGGTTTATGTACAGGTGACCGATAAAAGTCCAAAATGTAAATAGTGGAGCGATGAATGTGCGGTATAAAGGTTCTCAAGACGTCGTCGCCTACATCAGCATCCGCTTTCACAATCGTCGTTATTGCGACGTGCAAGCTGAGCCCGCGGTTTAAAATCGAACGGAACGGAATTTATAGGGGGACCTTTGTGAAGCGATTCCGGGAGTAAGTAAGCTCTGGCCGACGTGAAGTATGTAAATACGGCGAATCCGTGAGTTCCACAAGGGAAACCGAGAAACGCCGCCGACGATTTTCGGCAATTACGATGCAAATGCAGGAAAACACGCCTTGTAAATTTTTCTTCCGAGCAGGAAAGAAGGAGAGCGAGATCGGCGCTCGTTAGAACGGCCCCGCCGAAATTAGCATTTAAAGCGGCCCTAAATTCGCAGGTGAGGAATGTTTTCTTAGAAGTGAACTCGCGTTTCCTCCTGACGAGGTGAAAAGGAGACTTTCGCCCGGTATTTATCTTTGCCTCCGCGCGTTTCTTTTCTCGTGTTTTCTTTTTCACGCTTCCCCGGAGCCGGAGTTCATTTACAAGTACTACGTTTCGGATTTAACACGGTGATACAATTTCGTGAAATCGTGTTACACGGGAACTCCTTCGCTCCTCTTTCCCTCTCTCATCTTTTTTTTCTTGTGAACAAGCAGAACGTTATGCATGAGAAACGCCGCTGCTTTTTCGAATTACACAAGAAACTAATCGCATTGATGTAATCGTCGCCCACCTGCTCGCAAAACCAACTCCGCCCGCCGGATTAAAACTAATTCGCCAAATTGTGAGTTACGGTGGCGCTTGCCTTAATCGTAATTAGTGTGAACTTCTAATTAAGACGGAGAGCGCCGACGTGCTCATCTGAAGCACTGAAATTTCGACTTTCCCCTTCATTATTTAAGGGCGGCACACTTTTTCCAGGAAGAAATGGCGGCGGAGCTGGAAAGGAGACGCTAATTAATGATTCTGTAAATCAAGACTTCGAAATTGATAACTAAGAGCTCCCGGAGACCTCAAAACGTAAACCTAACCACAGTTTCGTTGGTTTCCGAAGCTCATATCAAAAGAGTATTGCTATCGCAGGCCGTTTCGATCTTAAAGTAGGCAGAAGGAACCAGAGAAACAATTCGATGAAGTTGGGAAGCATAGAAGAAGTCTTTCCCAATCTATCGAGGGGCAGTCGACAGTTTAAAAGAAGTTGGGTCGAACAGAACCATCACCTCGTTTTAAAAAGGGGTCCTGTAGGTCGATGGGAGTTTCATTAGCCCAGTAGTTAGAGTCTCTGACCTTAAAACTACAAATACGGTGGTCCACTAATGACCTACACGGATGTTTATGCTTAGGAGGGAACATAAATCACTGAAAGCCAATGGGGAGCGTCTTTACTAACATCCCAAGCGACTGTCGATAGTAGAAAAGAAGTTAGCTTGAACAAGACTATCACCTCATTAGTGGAGGGGATCCTTTAGATCGATGAAAGTCTCGTTGGTCGAGTAGTGACCTCGAAATTACCTGACCAAGTTCGAATGCGGCCGCTAGGTCGTGACCCACATAAACCTCCTTGCTTTAAGGGGTTAAAAAATAAAGGAAAACCGATTCTATAAAGTTGGGAAGCTTGAAAGAGGTCTTTACCCATACCAAAAGAAGTTGGGTTGAACGAAATTATCGCGTCGTTTCTAAAGAGGTCGCTGAGGGCCTTGTTGATCACGTAATAAGCGCCCCTAATCTCGAAAATATCCGACTAAGTCCGAATGCAGCCGGCAGGTCATGACTTACAAACTCCTTCATGTTCTGGAGGGTCGATAAATAATTGAAAATCAATCCAACGAAGACGGCAAGCGTATTAGAAGTTTTTATCAACAAATCAAGGGGCAGTCGGCAGTTGGGTCGGACAAAACCATCGTCTAGTCTTTAAAGGGGGTCCTATAGGTCGATGAGGGTCTCGTTGGTTGGGTAATAGCGCCTTTGACCTTGAAATTACCTGACCAAGTTCAAATGCGGCCACCAGGTCATTATCTACATAACCTTTCACCCGTTGGGGGGTTGATAAATCACTTACAACTAATTGGAGAAAGATGAGGAGCCTAAAAAGGGTATTTACCAACACATCGAGGCTCGGTCGACAGTAGAAAGGAAGCCTTATTTTTAAAGGGGTCGAAACGAGCTCCGTTGTCCTAAAGTTAGGGTCCAGAGACCCTAACTTTCGAGGTCAGAACCTCGAAATTACCCGACCAGGTTCAAATGCGATGGCCAGGTCATGGACCTTCACCCTCTGGGGGGGTTGATAAATCACATAAAACCAATTGGGCAAAGATCGGAAGCCTAAAAAGGGACGAAAGCAGTCAAAAAGAAGAAAGGGGGTCCAATAGATCGATGGGGGGTCTCGTTGGATGAGCAGTGAACGCCTTTGACCTCGAAACTACCCGAATACGGCCAGCAGATCATGACCTACGCACACCTTCATCCCCTGGGGGGTTGATAAATAACTGGAGATCATTTCTGGAGGTGGTTTAGTTACTCAACCTAAAGTTACTTTACATCCAGGCCCTAAAGTGGTAATAAGGTGAGGTCCGTAAGACCCAACACTCTACGGATCGATGCTTTTCGTAATGGGGCTCACTCCAAACGTTTTAATATCGAATCTAAGCTAAAAAAAAAGATGATAACGTGCAGAATTAAAATGCACCCCTCGCTCGTCACCATACCGTAGCTTTTGGGTGAAAGTTGGGTCGCTCGGTGAGTTACAAGGTTGTTTCGGCCGCCGTCGATCGAGTCGGCCAAATTAGAATCGTGTAAGCATCGATTCCTTCCGCCAACTGTCTCATTACGAATTCAACTTCGGGACACAAATTACACACGGGGCGCCCCCTCCCTCCCGCGCCCCGCTCTCGCGAAACAAATAAATCAACCTGTCAAAACATCGCCACGCCCACGCCGACGAAGACGACGCCTTTACATCAGCGTGTGACTCACTAGTGTCGGGCGAATTGATTCCCGCTCTCATATGTTGCTATTTATTATTTGTTTTTTGACGTCGGAACGCCTCCCGGTTTTTTTTTTGTCGTCGTGCATTGAACTGTTTTGTGGGCGACCACAATTGAATCAGGAACGTGTGGCTGGCAAAAGGCAATGGCGTGCGTTGATTAACGTGCTTCTCTTCCTTTAAAACCGTGTGATTTAGTATAAATCAGTCGATTGGGTTCGTTTCGTGACCACACGAGGACGAGTGCGAATTTTAGCGTCCGTTTTGACCGACTGAAATGATTACGACGTTCAAATATTTAGTAGTTAGTAATACTTTTGCTGATTGTACGAAAATTCGGGGGCGTTGCTTCATCGCCGCATCAAGAACCGACTCTGTGATTGGTTGTTCGTTAGGAAAAAGGGAAAGGAAGTGGGCGTTACCGTGTTTCACCGTTAAGGGTGAAATGGGCTCTGTGATTGGTTGTTCTGCAATAAGAGGCGATGAAAGTGGGCGTCACCAAGTTGCTTCGTCAAGAATGAAAGCGACTCCGTGATTGGTTGTTCTGCAAAAAGTGGGCGTTACTAAGTTTTTCCGTCAAAAATGAAACCGACTCAGCGCTTGGTTGTTCTGCAATAAAAGGCGATGGAACTGGGCGTCACCAAGCTTTTTTGTCAAGAATGAAACGGACTGTGTGATTGGTTGCTCTACAGCAAGACGGAATGAGAGTGGGCGTTACCAAGTTCCTTCGTCAAGAATGAAACCGACTCTGTGCTTGGTCGTTCTGCAATAAGAGGCGTTGGAAGTGGGCGTTACCAAGTTTTTTTGTCAAGAATGAAACCGACCCTGTGATTGGTTGCTCTACAGCAAGAGGGAATGAAAGTGGGCGTCACCAAGTGTCTTCGTCAAGAATGAAACCGACTCTGTACTTGGTTGTTATGCAGTAAGAGGCGATGGAAGTGGGCGTCACTAAGCCTTTTTGTCAAGAATGAAATCGACTGTGTGAGACGGAATAAAATGGGCGATACAAAGTTTCTTCGTCAAGAATGAAACCGACTCTGTTATTGGTTGTTCCGCAATAAGAGGCGATGGAAGTGGGCGTCACCAAGTTTCTTCGACAAGAATGAAACCGACTGTGTGATTGGTTACTCTACACCAAGAGGGAATGAAAGTGGGCGTTACCAAGTTTCTTCGCCAAGAATGAAACCCACTCTGTGATTGGTTGTTCCGCAATAAGAGGCGTTGGAAGTAGGCGTCACCAAGTTTCATCTTCAATTACTAAATAGACTCTGCGATTGGTTGCTATGCAATAAGAGGGAATGGAAGTGGTCGTTGCCAAGTTTTATCGTCATCGAAGCTAAAGTCCCAGTGGCCTGGCCTCTTTGATTACCTCGTAAGCATTCCGGTACGTTACTAGCTCGTTGTAAAAATGGCTCGGCGCCCCGACAAATTCAAGTTCTTCCTCGAACGACCTCGAAATAGTCCATCCGGTTCGGTGCAAGTGAATGCATTTGTTCGAGCATCGGAAGGAGGTGGAGGAGAGGTTTTAAGGGCAGGGCAGATTCAGTGCTTCCGTCTGAAATGAATGGTTGGTGTAAAGGCGCACGTAAGATCTCCTGATTCGTTCGCTCCGTGCCGTTGCTATTATACTCGCCGTTTGTGTGCTTGCCTGTCTGTCTCTGTGTGTGTGTGTGTGTCTGTTTGCATGCATGCAGTAAGTTATATGACTCGGCTTCAATGGGTTCCCAGACCGTGAACACGATATTGGTTTGGATAACTGCCTGCCGCCCCCCGCAGCTCCCGTCGACGTCGACGTCGCCGTCTTGGATCAGGGCGCGTCGTAACTCAAGTTCGCGTCTCGATAACGACGATCCTATTTCTTTGTTCGTTCGTTTTGGATCGAAGTTGCGGCCCGAGGGGCGGGCGGGCGGGGCGGATTTTATCATTTCTGTTTCCGTTTGTTTGACTTTACGGACGCCCCTCGTACGCGCTGATTCGTACGCGACCGATTATGTCACGTAGCGCATCGGAACGACTTACTTATTTAATCGAAGGCACGCGCGCCGTCATCAATCAGCGCGGGCAAGCGACAGAGGCGGAGGGACGCGCGAAGAATTTCAAGCACATGTCGCCGGGCCTAATTAATGCGCGCGGGGGCCCGTAAATATCCCACCTGATACCTCCACGCGTGCCTCAACAGGCGACGCATTAAGTATTCTTTTGTGTCGGCGGAGCGGTTTAAGCCGATTAGAGGTCGTTGTGTGACTCGGTTTTAAAATTAACCTGTCCAGGGGCGGATCGTCACCTCATTATAGCCCGCGGGGGTCCAAATTAAATTCAGCTAGATTCACAGCGTTATCTTTTTGGTTGTTTTGAAGAAATGCGCTAGGTCTGTTGCGACCAGTCAGCCCTGCGTGGCGTAGCCGGTAGGTCATACGTGGACTTGTAACGCTTTGCTTTGAAGATAGTTGTTGTAACTTCAGGCCTTTTGAACGAGTGAATGGAGCTTTTTATTACGTCGTATAGTACTCACCCACCTAAACGCGCGGGGCGCCATGGGGCGGGTCCCCATCGATTTCTCTGCGCGTGCGACTTTTTTTTTTTTATTTACATAAAGTGCAACCGTTGACGTTGCAGTCGGAGCTTTTTAATTCCCTCTTAGCTACGTTCGTAGATACTGCCGTCGCCTCATGTTCTGTTCGGGCTGCCCATATTTTGTTCTTAAGTGACCATTATGATTCGCTGCACTGCCTCACGCAGTCGAGATTACGCTACGCCTCATAAATAATTCAACAGCACGCTGTGCGTATTGCAAGCGCGACGCATGCAGGTCGCAGCCTTGTATTTTTCTTTCTTTCTTGTTTCCAGGAACGCGCACGCAACAAAAAAATCCATTAATTAACAAATGCCGCCCCGTGCTGAGGGAGTAATTATGAATTAATTTGACGAGGTGCAGGTCAGGACTCGATGCAGCTGGGATTAGACAATTATCTCGTGCGGGGTCGATTGCAAAGAATCCCCGCCGCCCCGCCCGAAATCCAATCCATCCAGATTTCATCGAAGCGTGGTGGAGGCGGCGGCGGCGACGTCTCCCGAGATTCGGCCGGCGTAAACAAATCGGCCGCCGGATTTTCCGAGTAAACGGTCCGGTTTCCGGGTGAATCCTCCCCCACCCCCATCCCGGATAAGTCGCGGGGGGATTAGCCGGTGGATTTTTTTCGTCCTTTATAGGACCTCAGCGCCGCTTCTTGGGATGTGATGACGCGCGGCATCTGTTTTGGTCTTGGCTTGCTCTTTTTCCACGTGGCGTACCCACAATATAGGTTAGGATACGAATCGACGAGGCAAAGTAGTTGATTGACCCCCTGAATTTGGTGGCGGCGGTGGGATTGCCGCAAATGTGTTGTGTGTCTCTTTCTATTTCACGACTATAAATTCGCGTCTGATATACGTAGGTTTTAAACTTTTGCCGGTCCTTTCTTCCGCGGTACGTATGAGGAACGCGGGTAGATAGCGTGAAAGTCGCGAAAACTTCGGCAGTTAACCCGCCGAATAAGTTCCCGCTCGCTCGCGGAACCCGCACCCCCGCGCCGCCCCTCCTTCCCCCTTCACCGGCGAGTATAAATATTAATTCGTTATTATTCCGAGTTCGTCGAAATTTCGTCGGGCGCTTTCCGAGAGCCCGCCCCCTCAAGGTGAAGAGCGATTTTTTTTTGGGTGAAATTAAAAAGTTGCACCCGCCGCCCCCCCTCACCACCGATATTAATGCGATACAATTCAAAGTTTGCACTAATTTTGTCTTTGGAGAAGACGCCTCTACCCGCCCTTTCCCAAGATCTCCTCTGCGTTAGTTCGCGTTGTGGTCATTCGGCTGCGACGTCCTCGTCCGTCACCGACTGGGCTCGCCGCTTCCGTCACCGACGTTTACGTATATGAACATTAAGTTCCCTATTATTCAGAGTTTGGAAATTTTGTCTCTGCTCAAGATAGGCGGCCCCCTCGACGTGAAGAGGTGGTCATCTCAAATTTGCGCGATTTCCTTTTGTTATTCGGAATTTGCGCTAATTTTGATTTCGGAGAGAGCCCCCCCTCCTCTCCTCCGACCTCCCAGCTAGGAACGATTTTATTTAGAAGAATTAAGATATACATTCGTCGCCCCCATTACCAGCCGCATCGGTCGCCTCCGTCATCAGCTGCAACCACAGCACCCTTCACCAGCTCCACTCACAGCTCCCGTCACTGACTGCGCTTGACGATTTTATTTAGAGGAATTAAGATATACATCCATTGCCTCCGTCACAGATTAGATCAGTTGAGTCAGTCATCAGCTGCAACCGCTGCATCCGTCACCAGATGCAACTGCTGCCCCCTTCACCGGCCGCACTCATAGCTCCCGTCACCGACTGCGCTTGACTATTTTATTTAGAGGCGAATTAAGATATTCATCCGTCGCCCCTGTCATAAGCTGCAACTACTGCATACTTCGGCAGCTACAACTGCTGCATCCATCAGCAGCTGCACTCATAACTCTCGTGTCACCAGCTTCACTCATAACTCCCGTTGCCAGCTACACTCATAGCTCCTCCCGTCACCGACTGTGCTTGACCATTTTATTTAGAGGAATTAAGATACGCATCTGTGGCCCTCGTCGTCAGCCACCCATCACTAGCTGTACTCATAGCTGTACTCATAGCTGTACTCATAGCTCCCGTCACCAACGGCACTCACAGCTCCGGTCACCAGCTGCACTGGTAGCTCCCGTCACCGACTGCGCGTGACAATTTTATTTAGAGGAATTAAGATATGCATCCATCACTCCCATCATCAGCTACAGCGACCGCCTCCGTCATCAGCTGCAACGCTGTACCCGTCACCAGCTGCACTCATAGCACCCTCATCAGCTTCACTCATAGCTCCCGTCACCTAAGGCACTCGTAGCTCCGGGCACCAGCTGCACTCGTAGTTCCCGTCACCAGCTGCACTTATAGCTCCCGCCACCGACTGCGCTTGACGATTTTATTGAGAGGAATTATAATATATATCCGTCGCCCCCGTCACCAGCTGCAGTGACCGTCTCCGTCATCAGCTGCAATCGCTGCACCCGTTACCAGCTGCACTCATAGCTCCCGTCACCAGCTGCACTCATAACTCTCGTCTCCAGCTGCACTCATAACTCCCGTCACCAGATGCACTTATAGCTCTTGACGATTTTATTTTATTTATTTGGAGGAATTAAGATATGCATCCGTCATCCCCGTCATCAGCTGCAACCGCTGCACCCGTCACCAGCTGCATTCATAGCTCCCGTCACCAACTGCACTCATAGCTATCACCAGCTGTATTCACAGCTCCCGTCGTCGGCGATATGATTTTCTTTGCGGGAATTAAGATTTCTATCCGTCACCGGTTGCACCGACCGGCTGCGTCATCCGGTGCAGCCGCTGCGCTCGTCTCGCCGCCCCCGTCACCTCCTCGTGGCCATCCAAAATTCAAACAGATTTTCCATGGCACAGTTACTAAGATGTATCGCAGATGTAGAAAAAAGACTTCCTCGCCGGGAGATCCATTATACAGGGTGACTGTGATAGTTACCATTTTCAGTGACGTATTGCAGGTTTCAAGCTTTGCACGACTATCACACAGTCACCCTGTAGTTACGGTTTAAGTGATGCTCATAGAAACTGGTATTAAGAGAGGGATCAAATCGACCAAGCAATTCAATACTTCTGACCACAAGCTTCTCGTCGTCAGCAGATTGAAAAACAATTGATGAACAGAAAAAACTGAATTTGATTACGAGAACAAGTGACGAAAAACAACGCGCGAAGGATATTCTCTTGGCAGATTACAGAAAAAATTCATGAAAACAATTGTGAACATCCATTAGCGGACAAAAAACGACAAAAAAAAAACAATTGAACGACGTTTGTAAAGCCGTGAAATGGTGAGAGAGCAACAAACAATTGAACGTTTCTCCAATGAAACCAGTAAATTGAACGAGAGTTTGATCGTTAGCGGATTAAAACAAAAAAAGAAAACAAATGACGAAACAATTGAATCAATCACAACAGCCGGTGAAAGACGAATGACGTAATAAACAATTGAAAATTCTTCCAATGTTTTACAAAAAAAAATAATGATGAAAACAATTGATCAGTTTCTTGACCGAAAATTTGATCACCAGCGGTCAAAAAACAATTGAACAGCGTTTGTCAAACGCAGAGGAACGATGTAGGTAACAAACAATCGAAAAAAAAAAAAACTTTTCCTGCCGAAAGTCTGATTGTTAGCGGTTTACAAGAAAACAAAAACAATTGAATAACTGCTGGTGAAGGACAGATAGAATAATTTTTTTATGAAAAAGTCGTTAAAAACAATTGAACATTTCTGATCAAAACATAACTTGTTAAAACAATTGAATAATGCTTGTGAAGGACAAATAAAACAACGAACAATGAATTTTCTAACAAAAAAAAAGAAGAAAAACTATTCAAAACAATTGAACTTTCCCCGTTCGAAAGCTTGAGGATTACACAAACAAATGATAGAGAAGAGCAAAATCGAAAACAATTGAACATGTTTGCCCAAAAGGCACTTTGTTAGCAACTTTTAAAAAACATGAGCGCCAGCAAATGATAAAACAATTGATTAACGATGGCAAAACAGGCGGCGAAAATTGTATCAATTACCAAACCATCGCAAGCGTTTCCCTTAAAGACAATTGACGACGAAAATAATTGAACTCTCCCGGCCGAAGGTTTGATTCGGACGTCAGCGGATTACCGAAGAAAGAAAAACAATTGAACGCAGACGGAGAACGAACAAAGTAATAAACAATTGCAAATGTTTTCGCTGAAAAAAAGTTCGATTATCAGCAAGTATTGAAACAATTGAATAACTGCTCGTAAAAGGCGAATAAAGAAGTAACAAACCGTTGCCACTTTTACCATTTTTTACAAAAAGAAATCATAGACAGATACAATTGAACTTCACGAATCGAACATTAACGCATTAAAAAAACGCACGAAACAATTGAATAACGTCTGTCAAACGCAGGCGATGAGAGTGAATTTTGTTTACAAAGAAAATTTGATTGTTGGCGGATTTAATAAAAGAAAAACGTAAGCAGACAAAACAATTGAATAACGTTGGAGAAATTGCAGACGAAGGACGAACGAAGCAACAAAATTTCTACGTTTTTTTTTTGCACAACAAAAGAAAACAATTGAACTTTTGCGGCCTAAAGTCCAACCACTTTCGATTAAAAGGAAAAAAAAACAATTGAGCGGTGTTTGTGGAACTGCTGATGAAGGGGACGAATAAAGCGAGAAAAATCGAAAATTTTACGAAACCAAAAATCCCTAGAACTAGTTTGAATTCGAAGAGGTTGCGCTCATCCAAAATTCGCACGGTTTTCTTTTGGGGGAATTAAGGTTTGCACCCGCCGCCCCCATCACCGTCGAACACAAATATTAATTTCCTATTATTCCGAGTTTGCGCTGATTTTGTCGTCGGAAAAGAGAGGCGGGGGCCTCAAAGGTCCCCTCAGTGTTAGTTTGCAAAATTAAGATTTTTTTTTCTTTTCCACCAAGGATGCTTTTTTTTTGGAGGAATTAAGATTTGCATCTGCCACCAGCTGCCAGTGACCGCCGCGCTCGTCACCAGCTGCACTCACTGCATCCGTGACCGGCTGGGCTCGCTGCTCGTGTCATCACCTGGGCTCGCCGCTCCCGTCACCGCCTGTGCTCGTCGCTCCCGTCACCGCCTGCGTTAGTCGCTCCCGTCACCGCCTGCGCTCCTCGCTCCCGTCACCGCCTGTGCTCGTTGCTCCCGTCACTGCCTGCGCTCGCCGCAAATATAAATATTACTTCCCTACTATTCTGAGTTTGGCGAAATTTTATCGTCAGGGCCCCATGAGAGCCTCCCTCGAAGAGCAAGTGGCCTCTTCGGTTAGGAACGATTTTTTTCTCCTTTCGAAGGAATTAAGATCTGCACCCGAGGCATCCGCTTAGTATGCGTCGCGGCGATTCCGGATTCGCGCCGTCGAATCCGGGCACGGAGCATTGCCCGGAAGCACGTCGTTCTGGGAACGGTTCGTGCGCGCCACACACGGAATAATACTCATCCCAAACAACGCAAAGCCCTTTTTAATTGCGATCTAAGACGCGGCGGCGGCGGCGGACGTGAAACTCGATCCGGCACATTTCGTCTGACGAGTCCGTGGAAGAGGGGGGGGGGCGCCGCAAGAGATTGACTATCTCCAATAATAATTATTGCTGATTGCTCCGCTAGGTGATCGACGAACGTGCCAACAAACACATGGAGAGAGTTGGCTTCGGATGAGTTTAAAAATAGAACTGTCGGCGTCGCTTGCAGGCTAACGGATGCGATTGCAGCGCCGTTAATCAATAGGCAGAACTCTTTTTGCTCGGCAGTAAGCGATTGTTTCTAATCAAATCAATTTTGCGCGGATGATTCATTTGCAAGTCACGTAAATAGAGCGGTAAAGCTGTACCGTGAGTTTTTTCCGGGCGATGCGAGGATATCGTCGATTGTTTTCTTTGGGGTTTCGTAACGGCGCGTCGTAATTACGAGTGATCATAATCTGTATTGACATAATGCCGAGCACAATGGCCGCATTGTTCGCTTATCAGCGCTAAGTGCCGCTGAATGGACGTGCTTCTGTACAGACTCGGTCATTGTGCCGCATACATCACGCTGGATGACGTGCGTGCGTACGTCTGGAAGCTTCGGCGCGGAAACGAAACAAAGCGGCGCAATTAATATTCGTCCAGGAAATAATTAGGCGGAAGCCGGCTCGGCACGGATGAAACGTCGTCCGTGACGGATCTAACGAATAACAAAGTAAACGTCGCCTCCGCGACCGACTTACTAGATGTTCCCTCTTCGCTTTTTAAGTCTCCGTTTCCCTCGTGACTTAATACTTAATAATTGGCCTAGCTCGTAGTAGAGGTCGAGTCTTAAATTGGCGGCGGTGGCGGCGAAAATCTACACTAATGTAAGTGGCTCGTTTTTATAGATTTTCATATTTGAATAATTAAGCACGTCGGGGGCCATTTGTTAATGACATGTGAATAATTAACGACGACGATGTCGTCGTATCGACCGACGCGGCGCGGCTACGGTGGCGACACGGCGCGACGGCGGCGAAAGTTTCCCGCAAGGAAAATCTCCTCCGAGCTTATCAGATGGACGGAAAGCCGTTGAACTCGACGGTGTTTACTTTGAATCTCAATCGGCGGCGAAAACAAAAGAAAAAGCAAAAAAGTGGCGCGCGTGACCCGGTCGACCCCACTAGGTCCACGTCTCGATACAATTATAAACAAAATTTCGTACGGTCAAGGTCATTGCAAATTATTTCTGATTTTTTCGTCGTTCTGTATCGGTTACGTAAATGTACGTGGAGGGGGTGGGTGCGATATAACAACCGTCCGAAATATAAAGGTCACCGCTGGAGGGGCCGGGCCGGTCACACGTGAAACGGGCCGCTCGATGGACGGGGCAAATTGAATTATCTAAATAAAGCGGGCCATAAATATGACAATTAATGTCGGCCGTAAACGGTGAATTATTGCGCGCACATAATGGACGCGGGAAGCGCTTCCATTTGGCCGTGGAAATATTCATTTTCGGCGGCGAAAGGAACCCCGGTAATTGGACGACGATAATTTATTCGCTGCGTTCCCGCTTCCATCTCTCGTCAGTCCAAACGTCAAGCTAGAATGCGCAGAGGAAATCAAAGTCACATTTAGTGGGCCACAGCTTACAGAAGTTTGTTTCTAATTCCACACTGGACCACTAGCGTCCCTTACCCTCATCTCCACTTGCTTAGCCTCAATAAGTGGGCTAAGAACTCAACTTCTTTAAAGAAATGTGCTTGCGGGTTACTATATTTAATTTGGGGCAACGTCTATGTGGACAGAGATCAGAAATCTATTTAAGGTTGGGGTAGGTGCTAACAACCTCTATCTGAGATTGGGGGATAGACTAAGAATCTCTATCTAGGTTGGGACATATGCCAAAACCTCTATCCAAGGTTGGGGGGGAGCCTAACCACCTCATTCTAGGCAGGGGTGGACGCTAACGCCCTCTATCTAAAGTTGGGGCGGGTTAACGACATCTAAAGTTAGGGGGAGGCTAGTGTCCTCCATCTACGTTGGGGCAGAGACTAACAACCTCTAGCTAAGACTGGGGAAGAGGTTAACAAAATCTATGCAAGCTTGGGCAGAGCCTAACGATCTCCATCTAGGTTGGGGAAAGCCTAACGATCTCCATCTAGGTTGGGGAAAACCCTAACACCCTCTATCGAAGGTTAGGGCAGACTAGGGACATCTAAAGTTAGGGCCAGGCCAATATCCTCCGTCTATGTTGGGGCAGAGGCTAACAACTAGCTAGCTAAGACTGGGACGGAGGTTAATAACGTCTCTCTAAGGTTGGGGGAATGTTACCGATCTCTATCTCGGTTAGGAAGGACGCTAACACCCTCTATCGAAGGTTAGGGCAGACTAGCAACATCTAAAGTTAGGGCGAGGCCAATTTCCTCGATCTATGTTGGGGCAGAGGCTAACAACCAGCTAGCTGGTTACGGCTGGGGTAGAAGTTAATAACGTCTCTCTAAGGTTGGGGGGAGGTTACCGATCTCTATCTCGGTTAGAAAGGACGCTAATATCCTCTATCTCAAGTTGGGGCGGGTTAACGACGTCTAAAGTTAGGGTGAGGCTAATGTCCTCTATTTATGTTGGGATACAGACTAACAACCTCTAGCTAAGACTGGGGAATAGGTTATCAAAATCTATCTAAGGTTGGAGGAGAGCCAAACGATCTCTGTTTAGGTTGGGGTAAATTCTAACACCCTCTATCGAAATTTAGGGCAGATTAGCAACATTTAAAGTTACGGGAAGGCTAATATCCTCTGTCTATGTTGGGGCAGAGGCTAACAACCTGTAGCTATGACTGGGACAGAGGTTAACAACGCCTGTCTAAAGTTGGGGGGAAGTTACCAATCTCTATCTCATTTCGAACGGACGCTAATACCCTCTAGCTAAAGTTGAGACAGATTAACGACATCTAAAGTTAGGGGAGAGGCTAAAAGTCTCCATCTAGGTTGTGTCAGGGGATAACAGACTCTAGCTAAGGCTAAAAATCTTCTATCCAAGGTCGAGGAGGAGGGTAACGATCTATATTTACGTTGTGGCAGATTTTACATCATCTTTCAAAGGTTGGAAGAGGCTAACAACATGTAAGGTTGGGGCAGGGGCTTACAACCTCTAGCGGAGGCCATCTAAGGCCACGGCAGAGGCCAAAATCTCTATCTAAGGTTGAAGGACGAGAAACTAACAACCTCTATCTGACTAGGGGTAGAAGCTAGCATCCTGTATGTAAGGTTGGGAGAGACTAACAATATCTAAGGTTGAGGGAGAGGATATAACCTCTGCCTAGGTTGGGGAAGAGGCTAATAATCTTTATCTAAGATTGGGGCAAAGCCTAATAGTCTCTCTTTAGGTTTGGACAGAGACTAGCAATCTCTTGTAAAGTTGGGGCAGAGGCTAACAACCTCTATTCTAAGGTATGCCGATGCGTTCAGAACTACTCGTATCAACTCGAACTGTAGTAACCTGAATGACCTTGGAAAAGGTTAAGAACAAACCTTCGTTTGCCGAAAGGAGGGTTGTGCGCTGTCTAGCGATCTGATTTTAGGGTTTTCATGGCTAAATCAATATTTCTCGCAAGAGTGAAATTGTTCTTCGAAACAAAAAGCGATGCCCCGGTCGTAAATTGGTCCTCGCGAACGGGAAGCCGACCGCAGCTGCGCCCCCCTCCTCCGAACATTAATAAAACATTAATAAACGCGAACGCATCGGAAATAACGCGTATTGTACTGCTCCGGAGTGCACAATAAATTCCCTCGGACGGATACGGCAGCTTATTTACCCTGGCACCCTTCTTAGTTCACCCCAGCTCCGCCGCTACGGCACGTGGCGATATACATGCGTCATTTATCTGCAAATAAATGTACCGCCGCGCCGCCGTAATTTTTCTCCGGGCTCGCTCTCTCCGTCTCGGTCTCGTCCTCGCGGAAAGGCACACTTTTTGACCATCCCCTTGCGTGTTCCTCCTGCCCCAATTCCCGTGTCGCGGGGGTTCGATCGGTAACTCGGGGGAGCGATTGTTATCCTAAAAGTATTGACTCGTTTTAGTGGGATGTGAAACGAGTTGCTCAAAATTGATCAAAATGCATTTAGGGTATGCCGCCAAATTCGTTTGGGGTTCGAATCTATCACGCAATCGGTTTGGGCAGCTCAGACGAACTCAGTTTTCAGCTAGGTTCCATCAATTCAACTCGCACCAAATTCTTCAAGGCCATTGTATTGATTCTGATTGGTTAAGGAGGCCCACTAGATTGATTTTGGACGATGGATGTCGCCTCTCGAGGGCTGGGCGTGTTGTAAAATTCGTCAGGGCAAAAGTTGAGGCAGCGAAATGTAGTCGGGTGAGGGTTTTGAGAGGCGGCAATTCAGAGTGACCTGATAACTGATCCAATTGATTCGCTAGAGTAGTTTTGGACGATGCGCGTCGCCATCTAGGGGTCAAGAATGTTGTAGAGGCCGTCTGGGTAAAAGTTGAGGCTGTGGGACTTCGTCACGCGGGGGTGACAAGCTCATCCAGAGTACTTCTTTGGAAGCTCAGTTCTTTTTCGACTTAATTACCTTCCAATTGTCTCAAGTAGACGTCAAAGTGGTTTCCTCTTCGTGCTGGATGATGCGTACTACCATTTAGGTGTTAGGGGCGAAAAGATAAAGGTCTAACGTTAGAGGTCGCCCAGGAGGGCGAGAATCTTGTGGTCGTTGAACCTTAGATGGATCCAAACGTCGTGTGGCGTTACACAGAACGCTAATGACTACTTTCCTGTACTCAAATATCTTCCAAATTAATTAGAAGACGTTTGGTTGCAATTAGAACGACACCAAATACTATTGGCGGGCTCCCCCACCTCTCGTAATCGACATGAGGGGTCGAAGAGACCTCCGGGACGTGTCAGCTTTCCAAATTAGGTGTTAGTTTCGCTTAGGGATGAGCCAAATTCTTTTAGACCTCATAATCGATTGGGGTTGTCGCTTCCCAATTGCATTTGTCCGCCGTCCGTTTCGCAACCGTTCAGATTCGGTCAGAATGACAAATTCCAGCGGACTTTGGCGTTGTCCCGACTCGAAACGAGCGCCTAATTGATTCTGAAGGTCGTTGCGCGTTAGTGGAGCTCGTGAGGGGGTCGAAGAGTGAACTGGTGTGGATCGCTTTGGTCTTCCGTACCTCTTAGAGCATTCAGGTCATCAGTTCCAAGCAAGACGACGTCAAATCCCTTTGAAATCGAAACTACTGTGGTTTTGCCCCTTACAGTCGAAAGAGGTCCGTCGGAATTCTCAAGTGTTGACTCGAAGCGAACGCCTAATTGATTCTGAAGGTCGTTGCGCGTTAGTGGAGCTCGTGAGGGGGTCGAAGAGTAATCTGGTGCGGATCGCTTTGGTCTTCTGTACCTCTTAGAGCATTCAGGTCATCAGTTCCAAGCAAGACGACGTCAAATCCCTTTGAAATCGAAACTACTGTGGTTTTGCCCCTTACAGTCAAAAGAGGTCCGTCGGAATTCTCAAGTGTTGACTCGCAGCGAACGCCTAATTGATTCTGAAGGTCGTTGTGCGTTAGTGGAGTTCGTGAGGGGGTCGAAGAGTGATCTGATGCGGATCGCTTTGGTCTTCCGTACCTCTTAGAGCATTCAGGTCTTCAGTTCCAAGCGAGACGACGTCAAATTCTTTCGAAATCGAAACTGTCTTGACTAGTGTCACTTATGATCGGTTCGTGTAGGTGAAGAAACCCAAGTGTTTGACCCTACACTCGGCCTGATGGTTAATGAAACTTATCTGAGTGACCTTGAATGCCTCTAATTTGCTTTGAGCTCCCAGATGACTTAAGTTATTGAGGGGTGATCTTGCTCTTATGAATTCAATCACCCCTACTGGTGGTTTTGATTGGAATCTTCACTATTAAATTTTTTAGAGGTCTTTTCGTTTAGGGTTCAACGACACGAGCCGGTACGGGTCCGAACGTAGAAACAAAAAATTCGTAGACGTTATTAGAAACACAATCAAACTATGCGCCGGGCAATTCCCAATACACTGATGACATCCCGAAGCAATACGGAGTTAATAACGAATCAAAATGCATTAATTTCGAACGGGCGCGGGAGCCGGGGCGCGCCGCCGGTAATCGAGCGAAAAATCCTGCGGGCGGGGGCGAGGGGGAGGACGACGGAGGAAAAATATGTAGATTATGTTCCCACTTAATGAAAGAATTAGTCGCTCGCGAGCGGAGGAGAAGTTTTAATAAAGTCGGATCGCTCTAATTTGCCTATCTTGATGTTTTTAATTAGCTTTCGAAGTTTTTTCTCCCGCGATCTGTCTGGAAGGCCGCCGCCGCCGCCGCCGCCACCGCCGCCGACGCCTTCTTAAATTCAATTATAACTTGCTCTCTTGAACGCTCGAGACGTTCGCACTAATTTGAAAAATGTCGTCGGTTACGCAATTAGGGTGATTCCGACGTCTGGACGGCCGTCTCGCACGTATTTCCGGATTGATTTACAGCGCCATCTCTGTGTGACTTTTTTCTATAATGACGAACGATCGAGTTTCAAATTTGAACTAAAATTAAACTGAACGGAAAAGTGTAATCCACAACAAATCTGCATTTGTGCTTACAAGCGAGTGAACGACCTTGAAATACTTTGGATAACGTCCAGAGTAGACGAGTCGTATGTTCGTTGCGAGTTACTTTCTTTTTTTTATTGTCTCTCGACAATAGGATAATTATTCTTTAGAAAATGAAGTGATAGTTAAACGGATTATGAGAAAGAAGTGAGCGGGGGACTCGTGCGGACCCAATCCGGACGAGTCGAATCGCGAGTAAATTTTATTACGTGCATTATTAGGGAGAACAATATAAACAAGAGGCGAGGCGGCGTTGGAATTATGTCGTGCGGAGGCTTTCAACCAATTGCGGGATAAATCGAATCGATCGTTAATTCGGTCGGAGGCGGAGAGAAAAGACAATGCCGCCAGCGCTCTCTACACAACGACAACAACAACAACAACAAACCGGATCCCGTTAGCGTTAGCAGAGCTACGCTTTAACTAAAAACAGAGTCAGCACCAGAACAAATTAGATTTAGGTCCATTACTTGACTCGGGAACATTACTTTTAGTCACTGCCGCCGCCGCCGTCCCCCCAACTATTTACGACCTGCAAATCCTATGGCGAGGATTTTTAAAATTATTTATTTACCCATCCGCGTAAATAAAATTAGCACCCTGCCCCCCTCTCAACCCTCTGCTTAATTTCAGATAATTTTACGGGCGCGCTTAATGTCGCATTTTTTTTTCCCATGGCCGGAGCACCACCTCACTTTTTATTGTCGCGATGATCATCATTATCGTTGTCACGGTCGGCGGACCTAATGAGAATATACGCAGCGCGCCGCGCGCGATAATTAGCCCGGCGGAGGGTGAAAATTTGTGAAAATGTGAAAAATCGCGCCCCGGCTCTCGAATTTACGGACGAAATAAGCACGTTATCGCCGGCTATTGTGAATCCAACGTGTTGCAAATTGCCGGCCGCCTAACTCTGATTTGCTCTCGCGCTGATGACGGCGAAAATGATGCGAAAGTGAAAATCGTTGCCGTGTGGCTGATACGAAATGCGACCTTTCGGGTTAAAACAACAATTCTAGTTCAAAACTGTCACGTCCGAAAGTATTTCCCATTAATGTCTTGATTACATCACCCAAACCAAACCTTGGTGCTATCGGCCCGTCAGCCAATGGCAAAGTGATATGATACCCCCTAAGATGAAAGGCAAGACTTCTACGGACGGGGTCGCCATCCCCTAGGCTTCTCTTTGAACTTCATTCTCATAGTTTGAATTGAGGCATCAAGGAGTCTTTCCTATTAGTGCCTTGATTAAGTCATCTCAACTGAAATTTGGTGCTATCGGCCCTTCAGTCAATGGCAAAGTGATGTGGTACCCCCTAAGCTGAAGGGTTTCGAACGGTAAAACCTCTGCGGACAGGATCGCAATCTCCTGGTCTTCATTCTCATAGATGGAATTGAGGGGTCGAGGAGAATGTTCAATCGGAGTGTCTTTGAACCTTCCCCCAAACTTTATTTTATTCATCAGGTCTTACCTAAAGATGAAATTGAAAGTCAGCCCTTTTGAGTACGCTAGAAATCGCAGAGGAAGATGTGGAGGTGATATTATGGACCTAAGGCAGAGGTGAAAGGAGAAAGTCGGGCGTCGTAGCCAACTCCCGCTCATCAATCACGCCATACCTGAAGATAAAATTGAAACTCGGCCCTCTGAAATACACTAGAAGTCTCAGAGGAAGGTGTAGAGGTGATATTTTTGACCTCAGGCAGAGGGGTGAAGAGGCTGAGTTAGAAGTCGGACGTGATAGCCAACCCCCACTCACCAGTCAGGCCGTACCTGAAGCTAAAATTGAAACTCAACCCTCTTGAATACACTAGAACCCGCAGAGGAACGTGCAGAGGCGATATTATGATGGACCTAAGGCAGAGGGTGAAAGGGCTAAGTTAGAAGCCGAACGTGACAGCCAACCCCCCAATCGTCAATCAGGCCGAACCTAAAAATAAAATTGACACTCGGTTGTCTTGAATAAAGTTGAAATCGTTAAGGAAGGCGGAGAGTGATAAAGAGCTAAGACAGGGGGATGAAAAGGGATGCGTCGGACGGATTTGATAGTCAATCCCCACCATCTTTTTCGTGTTTAAAAAGCAATTTTAAAACTGCACTGGAAATAGGAGGACAAGAAATAACTTGGGGGTCTCAGAGTGCAAAAAGGGAGCCATGACGTCATCCTTAGATAAGATGTTTGAGTGTTTAAAGCGAGTGATTTAGGAAACGATTGATTTAGGAGCTTGGGGTGTGATGGGTGAGGGTGAGAGGGGGTTGAGGGAAAGGAGTTTTTACTTGTTGCTTGCTACCAGTCATCTAAGAGCTGCTCAACTCATGTTGGCTTGGTGGGATTGGCAAGAAACTCCCGTAGACCTTTACCCGCCGCATTTTGCTAGCCTCCAAAGAGCAGCTCGCCGTTTCCTACATCGAAACAGCTGCCGCGCGCGTGCCAACAACCAGGTGATGTCATAGGACCTAAAATAAGGGCGTACGACCTTTCCCGGCGTCAACCATCAAAGACCAACTCACGAGCCTACTACCTCGCGCACTCGCGATGCCATAGGACCTAAAATAATAAGGGGCAAGACCTCTACGAGCGTGGCAGAAATCCCTCAACCTCATTCTCGTAGATAGAACTGAAGCTAATATTAAAATTGCATTGCATAAGATGTGTAGGTGAAGAAGGACGGGTAGATGACCTAAGACTGAGTAGCCCATTTCGCCGCAACCCCCACCCGACGTTCCTACCGTCTCTCTAGGACCTTATGAATAGCTTAACTGGCGAAAAAGCCTTAGACATACGAGATTTCGTCCTTGCCGAGGCCGCACCCTACATCCCCACACCAATCACTCGCCGACCAAGTCGTTGCACACTCCAACAACAAGGTGACGTTGCAGAGGGTTTGCAGGACGTGATGGGGATCTCCTAAGCATACGCCACCTAATCTCAGAGGATATTAAGGTTATAAATCGCACACAGCTTTAAGGAAGATGGAATGAGACTACCTAGGGCAACCCCCGTAGCCCTTAACCGTCACACACGATGCTGACTACCTTGAAACAGCTTTTACGTACGCGCTAACAACAAAGTGACGTTACAGAACCTAGGACGAACGGTTTCTAAGAGCAAGGTCTCCTTTTTTTCAACCTCCACGGTCTTCCAACAGTCATCATCTGACCCACTCGCCCGTCTAGCTTGGAGCGGCTGTTGCGCACACGTCAACAATAAAGTGACGTTATCTGATCTAGCACGAAGGGTTTCCAAGAGCAGTGGCTTCTTTTTCATACCTCCACGGCCCTCCAACAGTCACCAGCTGGCCCACTTGCCCACGCCTCGCTTGGAACTGCTGTTGCGCGCATACCAACAACAAGATGACGTTACAGGACCTAGGACGAAGGGTTTCCAAGAGCAAGGTCTCCTTTTTTGCAACCCCCACAGCCCTCCAACAGTCACCAGCTCTCCCACTCTGTCTCGCATAGCTCGGAACAGATGTTGCGGGCTCGCAAATCCAAGACTAAGGGTTTCTAAGAGCACGACCTCCTCGGTTGCAACCCTGTAGCCTTCCAAACCCTTCTACATGAGTCACAAGCTGACCCACTTGCCCATGCCTAGTTTGGAACTGCTGTTGCGCACATACCAACAACAATATGACGTTACAGGACCTAGGACGAAGGGTTTCCAAGCGCAAGGTCTCCTTTTTTTTCAACCACCACAGCCCTCCAACAGTCACCAGCTGACTCACTCTCTCTCGCATAGCTCGGAACGGATGTTGCGGGCTCGCTAACCCAAGACTAAGGGTTTCCAAGAGCAAGACCTCCTTGGTTGCAACCCCGTAGCCTTACAAACCCCTCTACATCAATCACAAGCTGATCCACTTGCCCACGCCTAGTTCGGAACTGCTGTTGCGCACATACCAACAAGAAAGTGACGTTACAGGACCTAGGACGAGGGATTTCCAAGCACAAGACTTCCTTTTTGCAACCCCCATAGCCCTCCAATAGTCACCACCTGACCCATTCTCCCTCGCATAGCTTGGAACGGATGTTGGGGGCTCGCCAACCCAAGACTAAGGGTTTCCAAGAGCAAAACCTTCTAGGTTACAATCCCGTAGCCTTACAAACCCCTCTACATCAGTCATCAGCTGACCCTCTTGCCCACGCCTGGCTTGGAACTGCTGTTGCGCACGCACCAACAATAAAGTGACGTTACAGGACCTAGGACAAAGGGTTTCCAAAAGCAAGGCCTCCTTTTTGCAACCCCAACAGACCCACTCTCCCTGGTAGAGCTCGGAACGGATGTTGCGGACGCGCCAACCCAAAATTAAGGGTTTCCAAGAACAAGACGTCCTTGGCTGCAACCCCGTAGTCTTCCAAACCCCAGTCACCAGCTCACCCATTCGCCGCTAACTACCTTGGAACAGCTGTTGTGGACGCGCCAACCTAGGAAAAGAGGTTTACAAACGCGATGGGTATCATCCCCTAGACCTTCTACAAACCTCTTTTTCGTAAATACAATTGAAAGTTAAGTTAAAAAAGCATCGCCTGAACCAAGTAGTATGGCACGAGGCGTCCTAAGACAAGAAGACAAGTGAACGTACCTTCGTAGGAAGTAATTAAACAAAACCTAAGAATAGAGGCGACGTTATTTAGCGTTGGCAGAGCAAGTTTTAGGTTAGAAGACTTAAGACAAAGGAAGTGGAAGTGCTAAGTAAGGATGGAACGGTTTGAAAAACGGATGTGATCAAAGGAGTCTTTGAACCTCCTCCTTCTCCTCCTCCTCTTTGCATATCCGAGTTCGGTTGCAACACCGCAGTCGTCGCACCTCGCACCGTCGCCGTTTTAATTAAACTAAAAGCAATTCGCTCGCTTATTTCGATTCGGCTTAATTAAATTAGTAAACGCGCCGAGAGGCACTTTCGTTCGTTCCTGGGGCGGCGCGCATCCATCGATTGCCCGTTCTTACGGACGGAACGAACAATGAGTGACGACGAGAGGTGAAAACCGAATAGAAGCGGCCGCGCACGCATCGGCCTCCCGCGTACGCCAACCAGCATGTTAATTAACGTGCGACAATGTGACGGAGACGGCGGCGGCGGCGGCCGTAATAAGGAAAGCCGAGCAGCGCCATCTATGTAGGATATATCTATTAAATTGTAAATGGTTCGGTTGAGCTGATAAGTAAAATCGGAGCGACGCAGCTAATTGAGTTAGGCGATAAATTTAACATAGGGGATCTAATTTAGATTTATTGCCGCTGTAATTGCGCAGATTATTCCTCGACGGAACATGATCGATAAAAAGACGATTAAACGCCGAGGGGATTCCACCAACGGAATTTCTATGATTCGTTCTATCAACTCCCGTCGGTCGTGACTATTCTATGATGCGAAGAAGAAACTTGGGAATGACTTTTAAGGTCAAGGTCAAATTCGACAGATAAAGGCGGACCTTAAACAGACCCCGTTATGATTATAATAACTGCGGATCTCTGATTGGCTGGAAATTTGAGTTTTCTTGTTGTCTGCTTACTTAGGCTTTCTATGATTGGTCTTAAGTGAGCCCGCGTTTATTCATGAAACAAAATCGAGCTCTTCGATTGGTTGTTATGTTTGGGGGGCGGAGTCAGAGTCACACTTTTCGGCTGATTACCCGATTACATGCTGTCGAATTTTGTTATGCAAAGAAAACTCATTTCGTATGACTATTGTCGCGAGCTTAATTGCGTCTGCCAATTGTTGCCGGAATTACAAGCTCTGTGATTGGTCCATTTTTTATGTAGGCGGAATTAAAGGGAACGCTTCGATTGGTTCTTTCGGTTAATTCCTAGCGGTTGGTTTGACTGTTTATTGACGGAATTGGACCAAGCCTCTCTATTGGCTATTATGTTTTGGGGGGCGGAGTCACACTCTACTCTTGATTATTCGTAGTAGAATGTATGTGTACGTATTTTTCATGCCGTTACGTTTTGTTATGTAAGTGAAAGCTATTTATGTGACGATTGTCGCAAGTTTAACCCCGACTTTCAATTGTTTCCGGAATTATGAGCTCTGTGATTGGTCCACTTTTGTAGGTGGAGTCAAATTGAACGTTTCGATTGATTTTCTCGGTTGACTCCGTTTGCACTTATTGAGAACAAACCGAGCTTCTTGATTGGGTGTTATGATTGGGGAAGGGGGCGGAGTCATGTTTTATTCTTGATTATTCGTAGTAGAAAGGAATTTTGTCGTATGTTTTCGTTTTCTTTTCATAATGTTATAGTTTGTTTCGCTTTATATGACGATCGTCGCAAGTTTAATAACGACTTTCAATTGTTTCCGGAATTAGAAGCTCTGTGATTTGTCCACTTTTGTAGGCGGAGTCAAATTGGACGTTTCGATTGGTTGACTCTGCGGTTCGTTCGTTTATGTTTATTAATAACAAACCGAGCTTCTCGATTGGCTATTATGATTGGGCGGGGGCGGAGTCACGCTTTACTCTTGATTATTCGCAGTGGAAAGGAATTTTGTTGTTTGTATAAGCATTTTTCATGTCGTTCTATTTTGTTTTGTAAGCGAAATTGTTTTGCATGGCGTTGTCGTGAGTGTAACCGCCGCGTTCGATTGTTACCGGAGGTGTAAGGCGAACATTGCTCCGTGATAGGCCCACCGGTTGTAGGCGGAGTAAAACCTTACGTTTCCTTTAGCTCTCGTGTTTCTGATTGGCTGAAGGTTATATAATCTTAAATAGGTTTGTCTCTTATTGGTCGAAACACTTTAAGGGGCGGAGTCACGTCTTACTGTTGCTTGGTTTTGTTAGACGCCTTTTTAAATTTTGCCGAATTATTTTTCTTTTAGTAGATACTGCAATACTCTTATTGGCTACTCATTTTAAAGCGGTGCTGTTTGATTGGCTGCTCAAGGCGTTACGTAAATGCAACTTGCTTAATCAGGCCGGTACGGGACAGACGTTTATTTTGGTTATTCGCGTCAAATTTATACATGTGGGCGGAGCTTACGCCTGCAGGCGGAGCAAAATCGCCTTATTTCCAAGGCCATCGCTCTTGAATAATTAAGAACTTGAGTAATAGCGAATTAACCTATACAAGGCGTTTCTTTTTCGTTTCATTCGTCAATGCAGTTTATGGGAGTGGCACACGGTTCCGCCTTTCAACGGACGTCTTCTCTTGAGTTCAGATGCAGCGGGGGAAAAAGGGCGGGGCCTCTAGTCCTAGATTGCAAACAAGAAAGTATTAGTATAAGCACGCGATTGGTGGTTGGCTTTGGAGGACGGAGCCATGATTTATAGCGCACTTTCTAATTGGTTATAAAACTATGAAAGTTTTTAATTGTACAATAGGGTTAGGAGGGACTGTCCCTTTTGTTTTTAGCTTCCCCATTGGCGCGTTTCATTTCCTCGTTCGTTCACCGTTCGCTTTCATTAACCGGAAGTAAATAACGGACCGTTGCTTCCGTTTTTTCCCTCGCCGGTCGGTCGGTCGGTCGCGATATTAAATAATTCAACCCGCGCACGTCTCCGCAAAAAATGTGCCCGCCCCCGCCGCCGCTCATAAAGCTATTTAATATTCTCAATTTGTCGCATGCTTTTCGCATTAATACAACAGCACAGGAACTGCACGGAAATGCACTTAGGGCCGCCGCGGCGAGATTGTTTTTGCTTCACGGCGGCGCCGGCGGCGGCGGGCGCGTCGGACAGAGAGCGGCGGTGACGACGCGCGAGCCGGATTTTTCGGGCGCTCTCTTTTATGTAAATTTTCTAATAACTAACATTCCGATGCTTCGTTCTCCTGGAGTGGTTGTAAGTTTGCTCGGTCGCGTACGTTACTCCGACGGGAGTACGTAAATTACGTCACTGAAGATGAACTTGAAAAACGTTTCACTTGTTTTAACTTCAAGTTGTTTTTTCTCCCTTTTTTCTAATAGCGAGAAAGATCTCTCTTGGGTACATTTAGAAAATAAAAAATGAAATTTGAGGTTGACTGATTTTAAGTTTATTTTACAGTTGCTCTTTTGTTTCTGTTGCAGGTCGCAAGTGAATTAAAACCTCCAGTATGATGGGTTACGCAACGAGGAGGTCTTTGGCCTACGTAGTTTGCATCTGGCTCGTCGGCGTCATCTCGTTTTCACACGGTGAGTCGTCTTAGACCCGTTTTGTATATATTTGCGGCTCAGTGGCGTAACAACCCCCACTTCGATCTGCGTTCAAATCGAACCCGGGCCAATTAACTTCTTTCTTACTCAATAGTTTTAATATTTTTAAGGAATTGATGAAAATGACGAAGTCGTATAAAGGATATGTTTATCATTGCGTTCTGTCTTCGGTTCGTGTACTATACCGTTAGATATCCATATCCACGCACGGACTGAAACTAGAATTAAAGCGTGTTCTGACTTCGGTTCGTGCGTTATACGCTTAGATGGTAATACTCGTGCACGGACTGAAACTAGAATGAAAGTTTCTAGCTTAAACATGTTTTACGTTAATGAAAATTCGAAATTCACTTAAGTTTTCTTGTCATTTTGTTTGTTATCGATGAAAAGAGAAGCTGAAAAGTATTCTTAACCGCCCTGTAGAGGAATACTGTTCAGTTGAGGGAAAGATTCGATTTTTTCGATGGATTTTTGCCGAAATCGGGCCGGAAAGGATAAGATGTCTTCCATCATCTCGCAGTTAAACTAATGACTTTTCTTCCTGTTTTTTTTTCGCGTTGAACTCGATTGGACGTTTTTAAAACAACGCGTTCCCTTCTGATTGACTGTCGAAGAAGCTTAAAATTATTGCATTCTGTCTTCGGTTTGTGCACAGTACCTTTTAGATTTTTAGACCGTGGTTACCCCAGCACGGACTGAAACCAGATCGGAAGCGCTTTGAAACGCCATTTTCTGGCCAACAATTTGGAACACGTGTAGTTTACATGGAAACGACGATTATGAGATATCTTTAGATACTGACGTGATGCATCTCGCACTCACAAAGCTATCGCACGTAGCGACCTCAAACCACCTTTCAATTTAGCGCTTCCCGCCGGCGCTGCTCAAAAGCGCATCGAAGGCCGGCGATAAAGCGTTGCATTTCCGGTTGTTATTCGCAGGTTTTATGACCGACGTCTACGTGACAATCGTAAAGATGGCCGCCATAAACCTCCGACTATCACGCCACGTCGACCTCCTTATCTACTTTGCTCGCTCGCTTGCTTGCATACGTCGAACTGACGCGGGCGGTTTTGGTTTGAATGAAAAGATCAGGCGGAGGTAGCGTCGCGACGCCATTGTCCCCGAAAAATATAAAAGGGTTTTCTTTTGTCGTCACTCGATGCGGTTATCTTACCTGCCACTTATTGAATTGTGGCCTGATGCATCGCCCCCCACTTCCCCGCCCCCCCATACACGACGCCCTAATCTGTTATAATCTCCAATTACAAATCTTTAATTTAGATTGAAGGGGGGCGGGGGTGTATCTCCGCTTCGAACATTGCGATGTTGTATTTAGGATTTTTGAGCGTCTTTCGCTACAGTATGCGACCGACGTGTTAGGTGTTGGGAGGGTGGAGAGGTGGGAGGTTAATCGTGTCCGTCTCGTATCAGTTTGGGCATTCCGTCTGCAACGCGGACGTGAAAACGAAAACAATAAAACAAAACGTTCGAAAAATAGCCAATAAATCTGGTCATCTAAGTGGAAGGACGTCGCCGGAAAATTACACCGGAAATCGAAGTAGGCGTGGGTGGGTCCGCCCGTGACGGGAAATGGTATCGAACTTCAGAGCGAGATTAGATAAGAGCTCCGGATTATTACTTGCACCGCATATACGAGGACGAGGACGACGACGGCGACGACGACAGCGACGAGGCGCCTCCGTCCTTCTCGCGCTCGCGCGGCGGAATCGATGCGGGCGTAGATGGCGACGGAGAACGAGCCACCTGGCGCGTTTTTCCACGGAAATTTTATAAAGCTGACACAAAGTGGCACAAAATAGACTTATACGATCGCGTAACAACGCGATTTCGGTATTACGTTGCGTTCGCTCGGGACCGTCGCCGGGGATAACATGCGAAATTAATATGTTGGAGGCGGGGGACGGGCGGCGGGCGAATATAGAAAACATTCGCGTCGTTCCGCCGCCCGACGTGATTGATTTAGAAGGGAAGAAAAACGTGCAAGCCGCGGCGAGTCTAGTGTGCCGTGACTGCGAAAAATCCACGGGGAGAGAACGAACGTCGCGCGATCTTCATAATATATAAATCAGGCGGTTTTAGGACGGGGAAGACAAAAGAAGTTAAAAATAACGTAATCGTTAGATTCTATCGAAATCCACCAAAGCTAATATCCCTCACGTTTAATATACAGCGCGCGAGAGGTCTCAAGGTACGTATCACTTTGACGTACACGATGTCATCGACCTTTTCAAAATGAATATTAGTGAGGAACACCAACCTGGGAGCCGCTACAACCTCCTTTACATATAAATTGGAACTCTAGTATCGATATATGCCACACAAATGAGGCGCAATATATTTAATGATGCACATATTCGATGCAAGAGGTCTAAGAGTGACGTACACGATGTCGTCGACCTTTTAAATGCGAGTATCAGTGAGAAACACCAACCTAGGAGCCATTACAACCTCCTTTACATATAAATTGGAACTTTAGTATCGATATGTGCCACACAAATAAGGCACAATACATTTAACGACGCACATATTCGATGTAAGAGGTCTGAGAGTGACGTACACGATCTCGTCGACCTTTTAAAAACGAGTATCGGTGAGAAACACCAACCTGGGACCCACTACAACCTCCTCTACATATGAATTGGAACTCTAGTATCGATATGTGCCACACAAATGAGGCTCAATACATTTAACGACGAACATATTCGATGTAAGAGGTCTGAGAGTGACGTACACGATATCGTCGACCTTTTAAAAACGAGTATCGGTGAGAAACACCAATCTGGGACCCACTACAACCTCCTCTACATATGAATTGGAACTCTAGTATCGATATGTGCCACACAAATGAGGCTCAATACATTTACCGACGCACATATTCGATGTAAGAGGTCTGAGAGTGACGTACACGATGTCGTCGACCTTTTAAAAACGAGTATCGGTGAGAAACACCAACCTGGGAGCCACTACAACCTCCTTTACATACAAATTGGAACCCTAGTATCGATATATGCCACACAAATGAGACACAATACATTTAACGACGCACATATTCGATGTAAGAGGTCTAAGTGTGAGGTATACAATATCGTACACCGTTTAAGTACGAGTATCAGTGAAACACGATGGAGCAAAACGAATTGCTAGGTCTGATGGGTGTGATTTGTGATATACCTTGTAGAAGGCAGATGTTAAACCACGTTCAACGACGTTTGAGTGTTAGTATCGGTGAGATTAAGCAGAACCACTACTCCGAAACGATTATCAAGAGAAACGCGCCTCATACTTATGGCTTAAAAGGGTACATAATTGCACTATACAACCAAAAGGAGCTTATAAGAATGAGTATCAGTGAACTATAATGGAGGAAAATGCCACATGTTGATAGTATGCTTCGAAAACGGTCTAAAAATGCATGTACGACGTCGAATGGGATTTAAAGATGAGTATCAGCGCAAGGTAATTCAAGAGTAACATTTTCCGCCTACATCTGATGGTCTTTACGTTCAGATATAACTCGCAGGTGGTCCAAGAACGGATACCGACTGAGGTGTGCGATGCCCAACGGCGTTTAAGCTCAAAATGATGGGGGAAGACGTGCACGGTCGGTTTCACCCCGAAAGTAACCATTTGCGCTTGAATCTGATGGTCTTTGCGTTCGGATATACCTCAGAGGTGATCCACGAGCGTATATGATTGAGGTAAGCAATGTCCAACGACGTTTAGAGATGAGTACCAGCTCAAGATAATGAGGACGGTTGTTTTTACCCCGTCTGTAACTATTTCCACTTGAATCTGATGGTCTTTACTTTCGGACATACCTCGCAGGTGGCCCGCGAGCACATACAACTGAGGTATACGACGCTCAAGAGCAGTTAAAGACAAGTATCAGCGCAATATAACGGGGGAAAACGAGTACGGCCATTTTTACCCCGATAGTAGCCATTTCCGCTTGAATTTAAAGGTCTTAATGTTCGGATATACCTCGTAGGTGATCGTAGAGTGCCTATGACTGAGGTATACGATGCCAAACATCTGTTAAAGATGAGTATCAGCACAAGATAATGAGGGAAGACAAGCTCGGTCGTTATTACTCGTATAATAACCTTTTCTACGTGTATCTGGTGGTTTTAACGTTCGGTATATACCTCGGAGGTGGTCAAGAGTGCTTACGACTGAAGTTTGCGATGCCCAATTGGTTTTAAAGATGAGTATCAGCGCAAGGTAATGGAGGAAAACGAGCATGGTCGTTTCTACCCCCTCAGCAACCACATGATGGTCTTAATGTTCGATATATACCTCGCAGGTGGTCTTAGAGTGCATACGACTGAGGTAGACGACGCTGAACAACTGTTAAAGATGAGTATCAGTGCAAGATGATGAGGAAAGACAGGCTCGGTCGTTATTACTCGGACAATAACCTTTTTTTTATCTGGTGGTTTTAACATTCGGTAGATACCTCGGAGGTGATCCAAGTTTGTTTACGACTGAAGTTTACGATGCCCAATTGGTTTTAAAGATGAGTATCAGCGCAAGATAATGAAGCATGGTCGTTTCTACCCCCTCAGCAACCATGTGCTGGTCTTAATGTTCGATATATACCTCACAGGTGGTCTTAGAGTGCATACGACTGAGGTAGACGACGCCGAACATCTGTTAAAGATGAGTATCAGTGCAAGATAATGAAAGAAGAGAAGCACGGTCGTTATTACTCCGATAATTACCTTTTCCAGCTATATTTGATGGTCTTAACGTTCGCTATACACCTCGGATGTGGCCCAAGAGTGCATGTAACTAAGGTGTACGATACTCAACAGCGTTTAAAGTTGAGTATCAGAGTTAGGTTAACTTTAATGGACTTGGCGTTCGATGTATACCTCGTAGGTGGTCTAAAAGTGAGATACTGACCATTTAATGATGGATATCACATTTTATAGTGGCAGAAAGTTAAACTTAACGCCCAGAATGTTCAATGTATGCTTCGTAAGTGCGTGTGATTGAGGTATACGAGGCGGAACAATAAAATAAACAACCGCTGGTGTTATTCAGAAAAACAAACGAAAGCTCTGATGCTGTTTTGATTAGTTTCGGTAGTAATCGTCCCACACTCATTTCTTTTCGTATTGTTCGATGATGTCACATACGGAATCTGAATAATAAATAAAGCGATTCGGGTTGGCGGCGCGCGCGCGCGGGGTGAGTTTTGAGAGGGCGAAAAAGGTGAGTAATGACCGTCGATATCGAGCCCGGCGTCCGGAAGGAGCTATCCGGCAGAGATTTTCGCGTATTGACACCCAATAACACCGAAGCTCGGCGGCCGCCCGCGCGCCGATCCAATAACTCAAACATAAACAGTCTCCGGGTCCGCATACTAACTCCGAGGCGCGGCCGCCTGAATACAAACTAAAAGATAATCGATCCGGCACCGGAATCCGGCCCGTTGTGCCGCGCCGAACATAAACAAAACGCGCGGGCCCCCCCGGAATTATCTGTGTTTTGGTAGACCTGAATTTCAAATGATTTCGGTCTCCGTCTGGCCGGCGACCGAATAGTTTTGTAAGTATGCCGTTTGCGGCGGCGGCGCTTCCGCTTCACACCATCACCCGCCGCCGCCCGCCCCTCCCAAACACCCCGTTTCTAATCCGGCCACGGACAGTTTAATAACTTATCGCTGGTAATTATTTGCCCGACGACCCCACAAGTTCACGTATTTATTGGTCCGCGATAACTGAAATTAGCCGGTTTGCTAATCCCCTAAATCACGGGAGTGTACTTTGAAAACCCAATCGAAGCTCTTGGAGAATGGTCAGGGTGGAGTTTGATCCTTCGACATGAAATCAAAAGCATTCTGTGAGGTCCCTTACGATGATAGCTAATCGCGACTTCTGCGTTTCTATTTCGCAAGCTACTCTCCTCACCCCCCCAACCCCCGCCCTCACAGTGGCTCGAACAACGAACGCGCTCCGCGTTCCTATTAGAAACAGGCACTCGACGCTAATTTGTTATTATGATTAGAGATGTTTAGCGGGGCCAAACATGAAACGCGGAAACGGCAAATATAGGAATAGCTAATAGGAAGGAAACCGCAGCCGAAACCGACATCACTTGGCAATTCTGCGGCCGGCA
This sequence comes from Serrognathus titanus, assembly GCA_039766575.1. Lineage (NCBI taxonomy): Eukaryota > Metazoa > Arthropoda > Insecta > Coleoptera > Lucanidae > Serrognathus > Serrognathus titanus. Next base: position 9,578,608 of record CM077911.1, read on the forward strand.
TAACTTCGAACCGCACGCTGTGTATGAAATCTATCTGCGAGCTGGCTGGAATTAGTTATTAAAATAATAGCCGGGTGGCGTCGCTGCTGCAGTTATTACAAGCGTTCGATTCGCTTTCGCCCCCGCGCAACATAAACATTGATAGTTCAAAGTACTTAAAGCCATCATTATAAAAATAGAACACCGCCGCCATTTTTGATATTGTATTGTACGCGAACTTCTCCTCGTCCTTCTCCTCCCACCACGACCATAAGTAATGCATTGTGCACATTATCATTTGGGGGCTTAGCGCGAGCCGCCCCCTGAAAGATTTAAAAAGAAGCGCACCGGAGAAACTAGGTTAGCACAAAGAGATGAATTTTAAAGAGCCATTATAAATTTAGGTCTAACGAACGTCCCATTGAAATAGTGAGACGAGGGCCCTCGAGTTTCCAACCTTCCGAGCGAATTTAAAGCGCCCTCTCTTTTTGTTCCGCTCGCTCGCGACACGCTGCTGCGCTCGTTTTCACGACGAAAAAACCGATGCCGCAATTTGGTTGCCGAATTACGTTTCCGGTTTACTCGACATCTTTCATTCATACTCTAATAGCCTGCAACGTTCCCCTCCCGCTTTTCTCAGACAAAGGGGAAAGCCCGTTAGTCAAAAGTCAGAATCGTCGGAGCTCTTGTGGAAGGCGATCAACAAGGTGGGGTCATCATAGGAAGTCTTTGATGATCCCAAACTCGGTGGGGTCACCGGACCATGCAAACCAGGTTTTGGTGGATCATCACCCTTTGATCCAGATGCCATGATCGCACCCTCATGTAAACACGTGGCCCTAATTTGAAAAGGTTAAAGGCGTAACGTCTTACCTAGAACCCGTTGGGTATCGATTGGGTTTGGTGACAGCTCGACCTGGGATGGAAGAGCTAAGTTTTAGCCGAGATGCTGGTCTGCAAAGTCAGTAGGAGGTGTAAGGTTGCCTGCCTTTATTAGAAGGAGTACGGGGCAAGTGATCCAAGCACGTTGATTGGACTTATCTCAATGGAATCCGCAAGTACGTTGATTGGACTTATCTCAATGGTGGCCACGCTGTTAAGCTTCTTGGGAAAGTACGGCACGTCCAATTACGTAACCCCTCCCCAAAACCGAGTAATATCAAGTGACCATATCAAAAACGCCAGAAGCAGCGAAACAACAGAACATTGAGGGTTGATCTACTCGTTGCAGTTTTCGTTTTAAACGTAAATTATTTTCAAGCCGTCCGAATTTGGACTTACTTCCGATAAACGTGGTACAGCCTCGCCGATGCGTAGAGAAGCAGATGAAATGCGTGTTGTTTGTGTTTGGTGAACGGATTTGCTCAGATTTGGACTTGAAAGTCGTCCAAATTTGGACTTATAGAAGTCACTTCCTTCGCCTTTCCATCAGACTTATAGAAATGAGGAATAATCGTCGAGACAGGCGTCATCGTGTCTGAAGTCCACTAACAAAGGCCAATTGTAGCTGAGAAACGTATTTGGACTTATGGAGACCCTCAATTCGGGTACTTTTTATTATTACGACAAGCGCTGCTTTACATCTTCGCTTCTGGACTTCTCAAATTAAAGTAAATGCAGGAAATCGTGCCAAGATCGTCCAAATTTGGACTTATTGAATTTAGTTCTTTTGGTTTTCTATCCGACTTGTGGAAATTCAATCCCGATGGCTAGTTACTGTTGTTATGGTCTTTGTAACTGGCGTCATCGTGCTGGAAGTCCATAAACAAATGCAAATACAAGGTTATTTGTAGCTGAGGAATGCATTTGGCCTTATGGAGACCCGCTTTTTATTATGCTGACAAGCGCTGCTTTACATCTTCGCTTGTGGAGTTCTCAAGCTACAGTAAATAAAGGAAATCGAGTCAAGATCGTCAGAATATGGACTTATGGACAAGCGCTGCGTTACATCTTCGCTTATGCAGTTTTGAAACTAAAGTAAATGCAGGAAGTGGTGCCAAGATCGTCCAAATTTGGACTTATGGAATTTAGTTCCTTTGGTTTTCCATCAGACTTATAGAAATTCAATCCGGATATTCTAATGATCGTTATGATTGCCATCATGAAGTCCACAAACGAATACACAGTTATTTGGGGCTTAGGAACACATTTGGACTTATGGGGACTCCCAATGCGGATAGTTTTTATTATTACGGCAAACGCTGCGTTACATCTTCGCGTATATAGTTCTTAAACAAAGGTAAATACAAGATATCGTGCCAATATCGTCCAAATTTGAACTTACAGAAATTACTTCTTTCACTTTTCTATCAGACTTACAGAAAATAAATCCAGATGCCTATATACTATTGTAATAATCGTTGCGTCTGCCATCATCGGGTCTGAAGGCCACAAAAATGCAAATACAAGGCTATTTGTAGCAAAGGAACGCATTTGGACTTATGGAGACCCCCAATTCGGGTACTTGTTATTATTACGACAAACGCTGCGTTTCATCTTCACTCGTGGAGTTCTTAAGCAAAGGTAAATGCAGGAAATCGTGCCACGATCGTCCAAATTTGGACTTATGGAATTAGTTCCGCTGGTTTTCCATCAGGTTTATACAAATTCAATCCGGATGGCTATGTATAATTGTAATGATCGTTGTGATTGCCATTATCGTGCCTGAAGTTCACAAGCAAATGCAAATACAGGGTTACTTGTAGCTGAGGAAAGCATTTGGACTTATGGAGACCCCCAATTCGAATACCTTTTATTATTATGATGAATGCTGCGTTACATCTTCACCAATGGAGTTCTTAATCAAAGCTAAATGCAGAAAATCGTGCCAAGATCGTCCAAATTTGGACTTATGGAATTAGTTCCGTTGGTTTTCCGGCAAACTCATAGAAATTCAATCCGGATGGCTTTGTATTATTGCAATAATCCTTGTGAATGCCATCATCGTGCCTGAAGTCCACAAACAATTGCGAATACAAGGTTGTTTGTAGCTGAGGAACACATTTGGACTTATGGGGACCCCCAATTCGGGTACTTTTTATTATTACGACAAACGCTGCGTTACATCTTCACTTGTGGAGTTCTTAAGTAAAGGTAAATGCATGAAATTGTGCCAAGATCGTCCAAATTTGGACTTATGGAATTAGTTCCGTTGATTTTCCATCAAAGTCATAGAAATTCAATCCGGATGGCTTTGCATTATTGTAATAATCCCTGCGACTGCCATCATCGTGCCTGAAGTCCACAGACAAACGCAAATACAAGGTTATTTGGAACTGAGGAAGCCATTTAGACTTATGGAGACCCCCGACTCGGATACTTTTTATTATTACGACAAGCGCTGCGTTTCATTTTCGCTTATGCAGCTCTCAAACAAAAGCAAATGATGGAAATCGTACCAAGATCGTCCAAATTTGGACTTAATGAACGTATCGCATGTACTTTTCAGTTTCAATTGCCCTTTTAATCCACGAATTCGTTCAAATTTGGACTTGAGGAATTTCGATTTGGGTGTTTCTGTGTTGTGGTGACCTTGTTAATCTCCTCTGAACATAAAAAATGCTCAAAGAAGTGCCGTTTTCTCTTGTGTCATCAAAGAACCGCGTGGCCCGCCATTGTTACGACCTAATTTATATTCGTCGCCAACTTGAAGCGAGTAAAAGTCCACCGCCGACTGGAAATAAATTGAATCCGCAACTTCCAGTCGAAACTTGAGGCGATCGGCGAGATTTACGACAGTTTCGAGAGGCCACTCGGAAGACGGCGTCGTAAACAAACGAAATCGTCCGGGTTGACGAAATTCCCCTCGCAGTAAACCCCGGAAAAAATAGGTGGACAAACACTTAGCGCGCGATGTCATGGAACGGCGACCCACGCTTCTAAAAGTGAGGGGGGCGAGGAGGAGGAGGAGGAGGAGGAAATCCCTTATAGAGATACCTAAACAATGAAATAACGGCCCGCTATTGTGATTAGCTCCCTGCGTCGTAAAATAATTTTACGGCCACGACGATATTAACCATTACGGGATTAATCTTTATATTTCATTTTTCCGTGAAGGGTCTCATCGAAACCAGATGAGAGTCGTAAGGCCTGCCCACATCCAGAAGTCTCTCACGCCTTGGGTGAGAGTCGGAGGACCCACGGCCACCTTAGACCAGCGGATAGGACCGATATTGACCGCATTTTATTTGTATGAGTATTAATCGGTTGTTAAGTTACACTTAAACCCTCTTCTCCCCGTGGACGAGAGTCCGGAGGGCCCGCGACGTCTTCACCCGGCCGGCTCAGACCCGGCGGATAAGAAATTAGCGCGGGGGTAGCTAAACGTAAGCAATTACGTCCGTAATTACGGCAATTAGGGGAGGTGCGGGGGGCGATGATCTGTTTAGAACAAATCGGAGCGTCTCCGCCCGAATTAACCGGCGAGCTCGCCGACGGTTGCGGTTTCGCTTGAAATTAGCTCGCGCCGAAACAAGCACCGATCCCCGAGCGCATGCCAGTTTTTGGCTCGCTTTCCGACCGATCGGCTTCAAGGGGCGAGGGGGGTTCACAACGAAATCGGAGTTACCTTTGTGTTTAGCGCCGAATTGGGATTGAAGATGCAAACGCGAGGTCTCAGAGCTTTCGCGACTCTTGCCCACGTCGGTTATTTCTTCTTCTTCTGAGGACTTGATGTGCTTCCACCAGAAGCCATAGGGAAAGTGCCTCGTTGCTAGTGATGACGAGTTTACCACTTCCGGTGCGACCCGGAATCAACAAATGGAGTAACAACCTCGCCTTAAGGTCTACTACGTATCTAGCCATTCGATTTAGGCTCTCAAAGAAGCGAAGGGGTTTGGAGGTCACCTGCACATATTTTCCACCTACGTTTTGAGCTCTGTTAGTACTTGGACGATTCTGGCACATAAGGTCGTGGTGAGATCTGTGGAACCAACAGCCCAATTAGCTTCTTGAAGGTTTTTTTTTTGAGTGAGGACCTCAGCATAGGTAGGTCTGACGCAAGCTCCATGCCATCGTCGAATTCCAACGTCAGGATCGCAGGAAAGTGATGAAATCGTTACCCAATCCAACCTACGTGGTTCCAACTTATAAAAATTGCCACGAATGACCTCAATGATTCTAGAAATACGCGCTTTCTCTTCTTGGCGTTGATTTCGTAGGTCGTGGGGTGTGCCATGCAGTACCCTTTTGAGACCTTACGGGTTTAAAGGAGAGCTGACGTCACCTTGTCGTCATAGCTTCCACGCAGGTCTCTTTGTGGTAAAATAAAACTAAATCGCACGTTTCCGGTGGGGATCCGAAGGTCACTGGTACGTATTTCTGTTGTTCTCATGTCTTTGAACCCCTTCTAGTACTTGTAGCCAATATGATATGGATATGGCACATAAAATCGTGGTGACATCTGTACAACCAATACCCCAATTACGTTCTTGAAGGTTTTTGTTTGAGTGAAGACCTCAGTTTGGGTACGTCTGACGTAAAAATCGACACGAATGGCCTTTTATTTAAAATGACGTCAAAGTCTTCCAAAGAGATGACCGTGGTATCGCTTTCAGGGTCACCTGGTGTGGTTTTAAATTAAGCGTCCTTGTTGTAAGTGGCCATCGTTCGCGATTAAAGATCAGAGGTCGCCCCCGATCTAAGGGAAAGAGTCGGAATGCATAAAACGTCGCACGTAATCAGGAAATACGGGCGTGGTTGACCGTGTAAAGGAAATTGCCTGACAAAAACGAGCTCCGCACTGATTATCTCGCATGCAAGATTAAGCTGCTGCAAGCGCCACGGAACAAACGGACTTTGTGCGCCGTAAACAACGGTCGTCTAAACTTGAATAAATGTCCCGGCGTCGCCTGAAATATGAATGACCCGCTCAGTACACACGCTCACACACGTCGCCGCCGCCGCCGCCGCGCCGCTGCATCGGGTTTTCCGCCCGGCTGCGGCGGAAAAAACCGTCGCGATAAAAGACAGAGGCTCTCGAAATAATGAAATTTCTGCAGCGAAGTGGCGCCGCGCTCTTCTTTATGAAGAGAGCTGCGAGGGTTTTTTTTCCTCCTCCTCCTGCGCTTTTGATGTTGCCAACAGATTAATGTTTGACGAGGGAAGCGCGGGGGCATTAGCAGAAGTTTCGCAGCTACTATTCAATTATTAATTATTATATTTTGCGCCCGGCTCTCCCGTCCAACTAATCTCGGCTCGCACTCGTCGCAACTTTCATTAAAAAAAAAAAAAAAGGAGCCCTAATGCTGCTGCTGGTGCTTCTGTCGTCGGGGCGCTGCTACTGCCGTCGCGGAAAGTATTAACATTTTACAGTTATTAAATTCAGAGAGCCTCGCTTTGATACGCAAATTCAAAAGATACTTTTTACGACTCGCTAGAAATAATTCGATTGGGTGGGAGCTGCAGGAATCTTTCGACTTGTTAGTTCCCAGACGATAGTTTGAGAGAATGTGCTTCCAAAACTATGAGCCTATTCCGATTCTAAAGGAAAAAAGACTATCATCCTGTCCTGGACTACCCCTGGGTGACATACATCCTTTAAAGCGAGCGATTTCTAATGACTTGGTCTCAAAAAAGGACCATCGTTCATTGGGAAAAGGGGACACCTTCACTCTGAGGGGAATCGCCCTGACATGGTGGAGGCTTCACCAAAACGCACCGTCAAGCCCCAAGGGCAAGCTTTATTTCCCCTGAGGGGTTACCTTTGTGGGCCCTATTAGTCATCATCCCTCCTGAGGTGTCGAGTGTATGACTTTCGTGAGGTAACGCACCCTTAAAATGTATGTCGGTAGTTTCCTTCGAGTGTCATCAAGAATTCTTGCATCTGCACCAAATAAATGGCGCCATGTAGATGTAGTAGAAGCGATCGATCGACGTTCCCGGTCCAAGGTTGATGGCGTCTCCTGGAGATGCCGCCGTAAAAATCGAGCCTGCCGCGTCCGTCGTAAATGCGCCGGCGAAAAAATGCAATAACGCCGGGGCGACCGAATTTTTACTGCAGCCGTAAAGTTTCACCGGCGCGCCTAATGCGTTTTTGATGCGTTCCTGAACGTCTCGAGCCGGTGGCGGTTGCCGGAGGAGGACGCGGTTATCGGGGCTAGATCTCCTCGTCGATGTGGGACGAGATAATTAGAATTTAAAACCCACCGGGAGCGCTGGAAGGTGTTCCTAATAAATATGCGCTGAAAGTTTTAGTACTTAACGAGGAGGGGGGGTCGAACACGCAAGTAAAAAAAAAAAAAAAAATAGGGCTGTGGGCGCGTTTGGAGCGTATCGATCTCAATTCGATGTTAAATCTGCGCAAACCTGTCGCGACCTGGTCTGTATCCCCTACCCATACGTTGCTTTCATGTGCTCTGTGAAACCTGATTGGCTTCATCATGAAATTTGAGGGTGTTTTGCCCAGTTTTTCTGAGTTAGGTTAAACCGCAACCCCAAACTATGGTCTCGGTGTGATGCAATGGTCCCTTCGGGGGCGACACGTAGGTGCCTAGGGTCAGGACCATTTCCTAGGGGTGTAGACTTTACAAAAAAATCTCCCCCGAGACGATAAATTGGCACTAAGCTAAACTGAAACTCCAAACCATGGTCTTGGTGTGATGTAATGGTCCCTTCGGGGGCGACAAATAGGTGCCTGGGGTCATGGCCACGACCTCGGGGTGTAGACTTTACAAAGAAATCAGCCGTTTCTCTCCCCAGAGACGATAAATTGGCACCAAGTGTGCCTGGGGGGTACGTTGGAGGTTTAGAATACTAAGTTAACAACTTCCGAAATTTTTGACGTACAACTTGTGCCTTTGGGGGCGATAAATGCACTTGGGACCTCAACTAGGGGCGTAGATTTCGAAACTACCGACCGAAATTCATCCCGTGACTGTCGATTCACAACAAACTCAGCTATTCATCCCTTCCGGGGTCGTAACTTGGGGCTTGGGACGTAAATTGGAGGTCTAGAATACTAAGCTACCAATCCAGGTTCACTTTCGGGAATTTTGACCTACAAACAACTTAGCTACTTGTACCTCTGGGTACCTTAAGTGAGTACCAAGCCTGTTTATTGCTTCCGGGACTATAAATTGCTACCAACTTTGCCTGGAAGGTAAATTGGTGGTCTAGCCTACCCACCCGGGTTCAATTCCAGAGTCGTTGACGTAGCCAACATACCTTCGGGAACGATGAAAGTCTAGCAGTTGATCGGAGGACGATAAATGGGCAGCTTGGGGGTCTAGAATACTCTGCTACCAACCAACTCAGTCGTTTATACCTTCGGCGACGGTAAATCAGGATCGAGTTTGCTTGGGAGGTGAAGTGGGGGTCTAGGTTACTAAAGTATCGCCCGGAGTTCGAACCTGGGGCTGTTGATTCGTGACTAACTTGGTCGTTTACCTCTCCAGGGGCGTTCAATACTTACCATGTTGCTTAGGGGTCGGAAGTTTAAACCCGAGGCCGTCAGCTCGAAGCTGGAGCGCCACGGAGTTCTAGGAACTCGATTTAGAAAGACACTCGACTCTAAGCCTAAAAAGGGAGATATTTTCTTATCAACCAAGAGTCTAGGGACGTTCAGTGTTTACCTTGAGGCTTAGGGGGCGAATTGGGGATCAGAAGTTTAAACCCGAGGCCGTCAACTTGAAGCTGGAGTCAATAAGTGAGCGCCATGGGGTAACTAGCAACTCGATTTAGAAAGAGACTTGACTCTAAGCCTAAAAAGGGAGATATTTTCTTATCAACCAAGTGTCTAGGGACGTTCGGTACTTACCTTGTTGCTTAGGGGGCGAATTGGGGGTCAGGAGTTTAAACCCGAGGCCGTCAACTCGAAGCTGGAGTCAATAAGTGAGCGCCATGGGGTTCTAGCAACTCGATTTAGAAAGCCACTCGACTCTAAGCCTAAAAGGGAGATATTTTCTTATCAACCGAGAGTCTACAAGACCCGCGGTGCTAAAACCCCAGTTTTAGGACTTTAGTTGCTGTAGAATCGCGTCATACTCGACATATCAACTATTTTTAATAGTTTTAGTGTAACTTGTAAACTTGTTAATGGTTTCAAGCCTCGGTTCGTGTGCGACTAACCAGGGTTAGTGCTTTTTAGTTTCGGTTCGTGTAAAATACGCGGCTGTGTTTATTACGTCAGGTGTGTTTCAGCTTCGGTTCGTGTGATATGCGATTGATGTTCATTAAACCGGAATTAATGCTTTCTAGATGCGGTCCGTGTAAAGAGATTGTGTTTTAGCTTCGGTTCGCCTGCAACTGATGTTTATTAAGCCAGGAGCGGGGAGGTTATTGTTTTCTAGCTTCGGTTCGTGTGAAACACGTGGAAACAACCAGACTCGATAATGACCGGCGCGTCTTTTCGCATTACCAAGTAGTCGGAAAGCTCTGCGCTCCTCTTCGGGGCGATGAAGCGGTGCGCCGCATTCCCAGCGGTAATTAACAACTTTAAATGAGACGTTTTATTCCACGCAGAAGTTTAACTAACACCGCCGTACATGTATGTGTGTGTGTGTGTGTGTCTGCGACGTCGACGGCAGCTGTCAATTGCACGGGGACTGGACAGACGCCGCGCGTCAGCGCTTAAATAATGCAACGCTAACCGAGCAACTTGGCCGGACGTTAATTCAAATGGACTTCGGTTATTTCGCGTCAGACGCAGTCCCGGCATTTAATTAGAAGCCGGGCCGAAATTGCATGCAGTTGAATAAATAACAAAACAACGCCGGCTAGAACCTCGGGGTCTAGACGATCGAACTGAGAGCGTGGCTGATTTATTCATGGGCTGACAGCGATTTTCGTCGCGCTTATTATGCTCGATTAGTTACGCCTTTCGTCACATACGGAAGAGAGCAGATGCTCGTTGGTTTCGCTTACACCCAGTAGAGGCGGTGTTTGATGAAAGTTGACGTTTCTCTGTGATGGTATCCGAGTAAAATCTACGTGAAACGTGAAACCTCACTTGTAAATATTTTTTTATAGAGAATTTAGGTCTTTTTCGCACCATCATCAGAGTCGTTTCTAGTTTCGGTTCGTGTATGTTAGGCCACTGTTCACCAAAACAGTCTGATGCCTTTTAGCTTCGGTTCGTGTGCGGCTGTTTATTAAACCCCGGATTAATGCTTTCTAGTTTCGGTTCGTGTGTGATATGCCGCAGGTTTGGTGCTTTTAGCCTGTGTTCGTGTGCGATTGTTGTTTACTAAACCCCGGATTAATGCTTTCTAGTTTCGGTTCGTGTGTGATATGCTGCTGTTTACAAAAACGGGTTTGATGCTTTTTAGTTTCGGTTCGTGTGCGGTTGTTGTTTATTAAACTCAAGCTAAAATCAACGGAAATCGCAGTTTTTCCAAGATTGTAAACCTACACGTACCGCAAACTGAATGTAATAATAATGTCGTTTTAATTCACCGTACGTGCAACTCTGTGATTGGCCAGCAACAAAACAGTAAATTCCAAGCGATGTTTTTTTTAAGTCATGAAGCGAAAGCTCGTCCACATTGTAAGTACGAACGATTAAGACCAGAGGAGGGCACGGGCAAAAAAAAAAACGAATAAATTTCTCGCTCTGTTAATCGCAACGAGCAGCGAACAACAAGGGGGCCGGGGGAGGCTCTCGCTTCATTTCGATGCAAACGGAAGCGTTAAATACGAACAGACAGCGTAAAAAACGAGTGCAAGGTAAGAAGGGAGGGTCGGTCGTGTAGGGGTTGGGGCCTCGAGTGCCGGCGTAGGGGTCGATATAGGGCGAACAGAAACGGGGTGAAGTTTCTCGTAGGTCAGGGACCTCGCGTTTTTCCGTTTTAAACTCGACGCGGCGCGTGTCCTAATTACGCTCAGGAAATTTCGAGGTGCGTTAATCCCGGAGTTTCGCTGTCAGGCTTAGAACGGGAAGTTTGAGTCGACGGCGGCGGCGACTTCATGCATATGTAACAGAGGCGAGTGACAAGTTATAATAGTTTTAATAGCCACGCTAACAAGTCACTTCGAAGGCCTAAACGGCGGCGAGGAGGTCGGGTCATCGTATTCGTCACGAACACGGGACGCGGGAAAAACGCGTCTGCCAGTATATTCGATGACGTGTTAATTAGATTTTATATCAACGATCGGTCGGCTAATTGCAATCAAACGTCTGTTTACCGAGAGACTTGCCATTTTATTGTTTCTGAGTCCGGTTCGTGTTAAACACGTGCGCTATTGAATTTGAATTCGGTCCGTGCACGGATGAATGGAATTTAAGAACGTACGAAGCATTTAATTGGCGCTTAAGATGGGCGGGGGGGCGTACCTTTTCGTGTGCAGTAAATTCAATTGGCGTTCGATTGGTTTTGAATTCGGTACGTGCAAATTTAAAGCCTAAGATAAGGGGCGTGCCCAAATTTCTGCATTTGGGAGCCAATGAGTGCGGTCGATTATTGATTTGACCTCGGTACGTGCAGACAAGAAGTTCTTATTTCATGGATTCGCTTTCAATTTTCTGTTTTTTTTCTTTAACAAGCTCTGCCGATAAAGAGTACAAGCAAATTGATTGGCGTTCAACGCCCGGTTGTTCGAGATGCATGAAATTCGTTATAAAAGTTTTTCTTGGGGGAGAGAAACGGCGTGTAACGGACGTGCGTAGTAAATGCCATGACGCAGCTAGGCGCTCTTGAGGGGGGGCCGCTTATCAAATTAAAATCGGTAAACACCCCGCAAAAACCGCCGGCGCAGCATTCCGATCATTAATTTCAACGATTACCGTACACAATATTACGAAACTTTATCAAATAGAAAACACAATGAAATATGGTCGGGCAATGATTATGCATCTCTCGGGGGCTAATCGTATTCCGGGGCCGACGTCGAGCGCCCTAGCCGCCGCCGGCGTCTACCATCACCATTATTAACATTTAATAACTTTAATAACGTTCGAGTTAGGCGCGGACCGATGTTTCGCTCACTGCGGAATTAATGCGGCGAGAAATTGCGAATTTTATGCCGCGCTAAACGCACGAGGAACTCCTGAACTCTCCGCCTCCTCGAGGTCCGACCCGCGGAACATTGTTTTAAACGCGCCGTAAAACGGGGCCCCATAAATATAATGCCCCGTTCATCACTATAAAATACAAATGGGGGTGGCGTTAGATTGGCTCGTAAAATATTCAAAACCGATGCGGATTTCATGCCGCGCGCATTAAACGTAATGTCGTATCGGCATTTTTTTTTTTTTTTAGTTTCCGTTCGGCGAACATCGATTCGGACGTTGTAAATCACGAGCGGCTTTCACGGTCAGAGCTTTTGAAACATCGATCGTTCCTTGTTCTGCCCGAAAAAAGTCTAATTTCAAGTTGTACGGGTTACACAAGGCGAATGCCCTAATTTGAAACCAACTGAAGAACTGCGCTAGCCACCCCTTCCTCCCTTAGACAGCGCTGACTATATCAGACGTCCTCATCTTCCCCCGCATTACGGCCCCAGCTGCGCACGTAACGCAAACAAACTCCAGCGGGTAATTGAATATCGGAATTTGTCATACATTAATCCCCGGTCGTAATTACCATTAAATTCGGTGGAAATTGTGCGCTGCCCAAGTTTAATACACGTTAGTCGTAATTTCCTGCCATCACTGATCTCACACGAACCGCCGCTAGAAAACGCTGACCACGGTTTAATGAACGCAAGTCGCACGCGAACCGAAGTCAAAACGTTAATCAGCCGCATTTTATCGTACACGAACCGAAACTGGAAAGCACTAACCCTGGTTCAAAAACAACGCCCATTTCAAACGGTTTTACCTTCCGTTCGCGTATGACGAACTCATCGCTTGAGATGGTTTTTGTCTTTGGTCCGTGTATGACGAACCCTGTTGTATCTACCAACTGAAATCGCTTTGAATCGTTTTATCCTCGGTCCGTGCATGACGGACTCAATTATATTTATTAAATAAAGTTGCGCCTTCAGTCCGTGTATGGCGAACTCAATTCTATTCATCACTTGGAGCATCTTGATTTGAAATTTGTTATAATGATGAGACATTACGGAGCTTGAATCTCACACGAACCGCCACTAGAAAACGCTGACCACGGTTTAATAAACGCAAGTCGCACACGAACCGAAACTAAAACGTTAATCAGTCGCATTATATCGTAGACGAACCGAAACCGGAAAGCACTAATCCAGGTTCAATAAACAACGCGCGCATTTTATCTTCGGTCCGCGTATGACGAACACATCGTTTGAGATGGTTTTTATCTTCGGTCCGTGTATGACGAACCCCTTCATATCTACCAACAGAAATCGCTTTGAATTGTTTTATCCTCGGTCCGTGCATGACGTACTCAATTATATTTATTGCTTTCGAAGGGTTTCGCCTTCAGTCCGTGTATGGCGAACTCGATTCTATTCACCACTTTGAACATCTTGATTTGAAATTTGTTATAATTACAGTCATTCTAAGAAATGTGTCATTGTTATTATGAATGAATGCAAGCCAACGAAATGAGGAGTAATCTCGCTGATTCGATTACCCGCAAACCGCCGGACGTAAATCGTCGGCCGACTTGAACTCCAATCAAGATAAACGAATTAGGCCAGGGATTTATCACCACCGTCCGTCGTCGATGGAATTTTATTTCGACTATTCGCGTTAAAAAAGAAGACTCCGGCGTGTATGTTAATCGCTTCTTTAACCCTCCCGCCCTGTTAATGGCTTGACAAATGTATTTCGCCGTTTTCTGACCGGGGGGGTAGCGCACCCCATCGTCCGCGCTATGAATCACGGAGCGCCCCGCCGCGCGGGCTCAGTCACGCTCGTCTGCACTCCAGAGATCACGGCCCTCTCATGAAAGGTTCATTGCAAACATACTTTTGTTTTTAACGGAAATCTTACGTAATAGATCTTACGTCATCGACTGTGGTGGCACGGACACGGAACGATCGAGTTTCATCACCTGCTCGGAATTGCCTCTAGTGTAAATCATATGTTGACGTTAAGGCGCAATTATGCGCGCACCCTTCCGCTTTGTACTCGCTACAATGAAACTTAAAATCCGAGGGCCGCATGTTTATGGTATAATAGCGCGACGCATTGATATTTAGTTTTGCATTCATCGCTTGTTAGTGCCCCTTTCGTGGCTGATTTGGGACCTATTCAGGCCACGTCTGCGTTCTTTTTAACCCAGAGAATGAAACCATGACATTTGGACGTCAACCCAACTCAAACCATGACGTTTGGACGTCGTCGCAAGTAGAAACAGTTTGTCTATTACGTTGCTGATTGGCTTTCGTTTGTAAAACAATTGAAATATCGGAAAACGAGACGTGGTGTCACCCATGGAAAACGTAACCTTGGATGAAGCGACGAGAAACGCTTTAAAATTAAGGAAATCAATTGTGGGCGTGTCCAGATGTGATGCTGCGTTGATAGAGCTGAAGGCTGGCCAATTGAAACTCAAACAAGGAACGAGACGAAGTAATTGGTTGGTTAAGTAGCCAATGAGGCCGCATCACGTAATCTGGAATGGTGCAAATTAAACCAATCAGCGACGAGGGGCACTTTTAAATTAACTGAAGAAATTGTAGGCGTGTCCAGCTGAAAGTCGTCCAATGGAAGCCAACGAAGTGGTTCATAGGCTAAGTAGACATTGAGGGCGTGTCACGTAACCTGGAATGGCGCAGAAGAAGGAAGAAGTTGGCGAAATTCCAAGCAGCAAGTCAATAGGTGCCAGGATATTGCTTTTAGGTAACCAATCGTCGTATTGATGGGTTTGAGGTGACCCCGCCCACTCTCAAGTCAATCGAAAGCTCTTTGCCGTGGAGGTGGAGGTGGGTGGGTGTTTTTTTTTAATCTGAGCAGAAAAGGAAGTGCACCAACTGCACCTGGAAGTGCACCAACTGCACCTGGAAGTGCACGACTGTTGCCTTTTGGGTGATTCTTGGCTTTTGGACTAGGACCGCCCACGTTCCGATCGCTCGACTTCAAGGCGGCTGCCTTAATTATGTTACAGCGGCGTTCTGGCGCCGCATAAAAAGGAAGAAGTTGGCGAAGTTCCAAGCACAAGGTCAAGAGGTAGCGGGAAATTGCTTTTAGGCCACCAATCGTCGTATTGATGAGTTTGAGGTGACCCCGCCCACTCTCAATCTCAATCGAAAGCTCTTTGCCGTGAAGGTGGAGGTGGGTGGGTGTTTTTTCTCATCTAAGCAGAAAAGGAAATGCACCAACTGCACCTGGAAGTGCTCTAAAATAACATCACCGTCGCCTTTTGGGTAATTCTTGGCTTTTGGACTAGAACCGCCCACTTTCGAATACTCAACTTCAAGGCTGCTTCCTTAATTGTGTTACAGCGACGTTCTGTCACCGCAAAAGAAGGAAGAAGTTGGCGAAGTTCCAAGCAAAAGGCCAAGAGGCACCAGGAAATTGTTTTTAGGTGGATTTGAGGGGGCCCCGCCTACTTTGAGGCTCATTGGAGATAAGTCGGAGACCGGAAAACAATTTTTTTCGAATCTAGGGTCGCCCAATTAATCCTGGAAGCGTCTAGAAGTATCTCTCGGGTTATTTTGGACGATAGGGTTTATTTGGGGCAAAAAGTGATGGAAGGTCACGACGTCATAAAGCCGTAATTAAAGTCGTGATGTGTGTGTAAGCCCGAATCGTTATCGTCCCCGTGCTCGACAAGGAAAAAAAAACGGGGAGGGCTCCGAAAAACTTCCGGCGAGAGAAAAATGCGACGTCCGAAGTGGGGCGAAAAAAAAGGGGAGAGTAATGTAGTGGAGATAATGGCACGCGATATAAGTTGTCAGCGCATTAATTAAAACGTCTAAGCCTTCTGTATAACTCATTAGCGGAGGCTGTTTGCTAATTTGTTGGTTTTGTATACAATTACGGAGGCCGTTTGAGCCATTGTGCGGAGCGAATCGCTCCGGCGTACAAAAGGATTACTTTAATTTCGTTCCAGCGGCCCATGAATCTGACGAGTTCCTAATGTTTTGCGTACCAGACTATTGCTTTGTTCTAATTAATTTATTTTTGTTTGATGTGCACCATCCGCTCTTCCTCCCCGACTCCCTCCCTCCCACCCCGTGCGCAATTTAATCGCCGCGCGATTTTAATTTAGAAAAAGTGTATCATCAGAAGAATTTCCTCCGCCTCTAACGAAATTAAATCTGCAGTGTACAATATCTAAAATTTTTCTCTCTCTTTTTTTTTTGGAGTTGGCGCCGTCGTGACAGAGCAGAGAAAGAAATTAAAAAATTAATCCATTTCCTCGGCGAAAACTCGGAGGAGGAGAAAACTCCACCGCCGCGAAACTTCCTCCATTAATACATAAACATATACGAGACAGATGGCGGTGTTTTAACGAAATTACAGTTTCAGAAGTATCCGAGTTTACAAATTGTTAACTAGAGACGAACGCAATTTATTAGGGACGTTGTTCTTCGTTTTGCGCGTCTTGTTCGCGGAATGTTTAACTTCCAAGTTTCGGCCGGAAAAACTCGCCGGATTGATGAAGGAAATTTTTCAGTTTTTTTCCGCCGCAGGTATTCTCGCGAGATAACGAACAGTTGCCGCTCAACTCGCCCGTCATAACGCTCTCACAAATTCCGGGACAGGATCAAAAACTAAAAGCTAGAGATTTTCTGGCTTTAATTACCTCCTACCCTTCGAGAAAATTAGAAAAAAAAACTCAAGCTGAATCAATTTATCGACCTACCGGGTTATATCCGCCGGTACAGCCAATCACAATCGGTCACAGATGATGACGTTCAATCCTAAAGTTACACGAACCGAAAACGAAATCCATTTTTAGATGAGACAGCCAATCACAATCAATTTTGTAAATTTGTCACTAACACGAACCGAAAACGGAATCCATTTTTAAATGAGACAGCCAATTATAATCAATTTTGTAAATTTGTTACTAACACGAACCGAAAACGGAATCCATTTTTAGACGAGACAACTAATCACGATCACTGTAGATTCGCTTTCTGAAATCATAAAGTTACACGAACCGAAAACCAAATCGATTTTTAGACGAGAGAGCCAATGACAATCAATCACAGCTAATGACGCTTTCTGAAATCACGAAATTACGCGAACTGAAAACAAAAACTTCTTTCTAAAGCAGTTATATCCACATTTCAGCGCGTTTTTGATCGTGTCATTTCATTCTCACCATTTGAGAAGGCCTGGTAGAATTCAGGCACGAAATCGAAGCTACCTTCTGGTGCTCCTAGTCCCTAATACTGATAATGAGACAGGTCCGGAGCCTCCAACTAGGTCCAAACAGTTGTAGAGTGAAGCAGTTCAAAATGACAGCGCTGCTTAGTATGAATCAAAACTAACAGAACGAAACTCACTAGAACCTCGTCGAAATGTCGACGCTAGGGCCTTCGTGAGATCGTAAAGTTACCCGAACGAATACGAAATCCACGTTTAAAAGCAACGGCCAATCACACTCGGCCACAATTAGGCCAACGGATTTATTTTCAGACCGTAGCACACTTTTCCATCAAACGCAGTGCAAACCAGAGAGAAAATTGAAAATATTTTATTTATTATTGTCATTTTTGTTATATTTTTATTTTGTTTGAAAATAAAATAGTCACACGCATTTAACAACTAACAAACAGTCTTAAAGAAATGGCAAACTGGGGGCGGAATTAATGCACGAACCGAAGATAAAAGTAATACGAGTAGTGGGGACAGAATGTATGCATGAACCGAAGATAGAATTAATACGAGTACTGGGGACAGAATGTACACATGAACCGAAGATAGAATTAATACGAGTACTGGGGGCAGAATACACACGAACTGAAGACAAAATCAATACACGGCCTGAAAGCAGAAACAGACATACATAATAACTAACAAAGAGACTTAAAGAAATGGCAAATTGAGGGCAGGAACCGAAGACAGAATTAATACGAGTACTGGAGTCAGAATCAACGCACGAACCGAAGGCAAAATCAATACACGGACTGAAAACAGAAACAATGCACGAACTGAAGACTGAATTAATGCACACGCCAAAAACGGAATCGGCGTACAAACCGAAGACAGAATCAGTGCACAAACTGAAGAATGCCTTTGAGTTACGTAGAATTTAACGAATTCAAAGTGTAACTGTAATAATCGCTAGAAATTAATCTTGCAAGGACCGAAAACGGAACAAACTATCGTTCGCAGCCGTTTTTTTTTTAAATAAATATTGAGATTTCGTCTCCATGATCACCTGGAATAGTATCTGCGTCGATTTGGTTGTTGATACGATTGAATTAATAAGAACGTCACCGAGGGGAAACATGCGTGATCTTTTTGGTTCTTTTACGAAACGTTTCATATCCGAGCGTAAGTAGAGGCGAAAAACTGGGGGGGAGAAAGAGAGCGAGAGAGGAAGTAGGTACACAAATTATATTACATTCTTTCGCATTCGGTATGTCTGAAATTTAAGCAGCGAGCACGGCTTATCCTGTGCAGTTATGTCGAGGTCAGACGTTCCTCTGAAATCCGGGAAACGAAATGGTGGCGGCGCCGGGACGCACCGGCCGCCTCTCCGAATGCGAACGCGAATGTTTGGGTTTAATTAAAAATAAGCACGTCGCTCTATGTTGAGCTTTATTAGACGTAACGTTTATATAGTGACATTTTTCGAGGGAATTTACATTTTAAGCGGGCGGGCTTAACAGCAATAGTCCCGGAAATTCTGGCGCGCTCTTTTCAATTACGTCCGTGATTTCGAAAGACGCGCGCGCGACATCTGTTTACGTGCGCGCGGATTTCCTTCGCCGGGTTTCGTTTTCGCGGTCGCCGTGAAATTCCGATTTTAATTAAACGGAATTCGTTCGGGGCCGAACTTTATTAAATGATTCGTTCCGCCGCCGCCGGCGATTTTTCATTAACGTAACCGACACTCGCTCGTATCCAGCCGCCATTTTGTTCTGCGGTCATCGAATCGAGTTCGAAAAATTGTTTTCACATCGCTGGAATTAACATCGGCACCAATTGCTAAAGCGGAACCGCAATGGAAAATCATAAAATTACACGAACCGAAAACAAAATCTATTTTTGGACGAAACAGCCAATCATAATCGTCTTAATGAAATTATGAAGCACATGAACCGAAAACGGAACCCATTTTTAAAGGAGCAAACCAATCATAATCACTCTTAGACAGTCGTGATATTACACGAACCGAAAACAGAACTTATTTTTGGATTAATTAACCAATCACCGTTATCCAAAAGCTATATGACGTTCGTTATTCTCACATAATGTGTTCTAGTGCCATGGGGCACCTTCAAGGTCAAATTACCAACTCGCTTGCCAGTTCGCGTTCGTTTAAACTTGAATTATTGCGTCGCGAAGCATGAACATCCGCATCTGCCGGATCAGACGTCGGAGTTATATAAGATTTTACGAGACGAGTACGTGCTCGAAGCCTAAGTGCTTGCATGTAAATCAAGCGTCTTGCAGTAAGGAGATGAAGGGTGATTTACGATTTTCACCGTTTTCGGTTCTTGAGTTGGAACGTTCGAGTAAACACCTGCATCGGGCACCCGAAGGCGTTCAGGTAGAAGCCCAGGTGCGTTCGGGGTCGATCAACTCCGGCCCTTTTTTCTTCCCGAGCTCCGGCCGCACGGAACAATGTCGGCGGGGCCTGTTCTTGAATGAGCTCGCCGCAATTGTCTCTCTCTTTTTCTTTCTCGCGTGGAGGTCGTCGGTACCTAAAGCGCAAATCGCTTGTGTTAGGTCGCGTCCGCGTTTCTCTTTTATAAATCAGCGAACTTAATGTTTTTTTTTCTGTTCTTTGCAGGTGAGTCGCGCGTTCTACGAGAGTAAGTCGTCCGGCGTCATGTAATCCAACCTAGAATCCGTACAAGAAGGGGCTTGCGAGTTACTAAGGATGCGTGCGTGCGTATTTCTCATTGCGCTCGTTGGCTTGACTTGAAGTGACGGCGCAGTAAAATTAGATCGCGTTTTGTAGATGTTGTAGCAGGAAACCGGAAGTGACTTCGATGTCTTGCGTGCGACATTCCGGGGTCGCTTCGGCTAGTTAGGGGAAAACGAATTCGAAACTGAATTTAAATCGACTTTAGGAACTTAATTTTCAAAAAATGGAGCTGTCATTGGTTGTTTAGTCCGAAAATAAGGTTTTGTTTTCGGTTCGTGTTCCATTCACTCCTCCTCGTTGTGATTGGTTATCTAATCCGGAAAGAGATTCTGTTTTCGGTTCGTGTGCTCTATTCACTTCGCAAAATGGGCCTCCCTCGTTGTGATTGGTTATCTAATCCGAAAAGAGATTCTGTTTTCGGTTCGTGTGCCCCATTCGCTTCGTAAAATGGGCCTCACTGTTATGATTGGTTATCTAATCTGAAAATAGATTCCATTTTCGGTTCGTCTGCTCCATTCACTTCATAAAATGGGCGTCACTGTTGTGATTGGTTATCTAATCCGACAATAGATTCTGTTTTCGGTTCGTGCACTTCATGATTTCAGAGAAACGACACTTAAGAGTTATAATTTCCCTTGCATTCGATAGCATTTTTTTTAAATTTTGCTTACAAAACAAAATTCACACGCGCATATTAAACAAAAGACGATATCTAATAGAGATCGCTACGACACCTTTGAACTTAAGAGGCCCGAGGAAGCGAAAGACGATCGAAATTGATCCGCGCAAATCGAGCGAAAGACGAGCGACGTCTTGAATTGCGCAAGTTGAGGAGAAGACAACCAACAAATTCCTTTCATCGAAACAAAAAAAAAAAACAAATGACACAAGAACACCAGTAAAGAAATGATAAAAAGAAGAGTTTGAGGAAGTAAAGAAAAAAAAACAGAAACACTAACAGAAAACAATCGACAATCTTTTAAAAGTAAAGAAAAAACAAAAGCCATCGCCATCGCTGTTTTCCGTAAACAGCTTCACTCCATGAAAATAAAAAACAAAAACAAATCAACACCAAAAAGTCCTAAGAAACAATAGACGCTCGAAAAACTGTTTTACGAAAGTAAAAAAGAAATATTTTTTTAAGAAATAGAAGCCAACGAAAAACTGTTTGTCATAAAAGCAAAGAAAAAACAAAAGACATCTCAAGCGCTGTTTTTCCGAAAACATATTCAGTCATATCGACACCACAGAGAAGCAGTAAGAAACAAAAGACGATCGTAAAACTATAACAAAAGAAAAACTAATTTCTTTTTTTTTTTTGAAGAGGCGGAAGACAATCGAAACTATTTTTCAAAATCAAAGAGAAGTAAAAGCATTTTGAGATAGCAGAGCAAAGTAAATTTTAATTTGGACATTTTATTTCCTGAACTATTCTATTTTCGGTTCGTGTGCTCCAGACACTTCACGAAGTGGGCATCTCTCATTCTGATTGGCTATCTAATCCGAAAATAGATTCTGTTTTCGGTTCGTGTGCTTCATACACTTCACAAAGTGGGCGTCTCTCAACGTGGTTGGCTATCTAATCCGAAAAGAGATTCAGTTTTCGGTCCGTGTGCTCCATTCGCTTCATAAAATGGGCCTCACTGTTGTGATAATCCGAAAATAGATTCTGTTTTCGGTTCGTGTACTTCGTGATTCCAGACAAACGACAGTTCCCTTGTATATCAAACAAAAGACGATTTGTTTTCGATTGTCTTTTGTTTAACATTTAATATAGCTTAAGAAGCAAAAGACGATTAAAATTGAACCGTGCAAAAAACAATCAACAAATTTACTTCGTCGAAACAAAAAAAAAAAAAAACAAACGCCACAAAAACAGTAGTAAAAAGACGACGGAGTTTGTAAAAGCAAAGAAAAAAATCTTTTTTTTCTTTAAGAAATAGAAAACAATCGACAAGAAAAGTAAAGGAAAAAAACAAAAGCCATCGCGAACGCTGTTTTTCCGCAAACATCTTCACTTCGTCAAAACAAAAAAAGATCGACACCAAGAAGCTCTAAGCTCTAAGAAACAAGTGACGATCGAAAAAGAAGGCAACGCAAAACTGTTTGTCGTAAAAGCAAAGAAAAAAAAAACAAAAGACGTCTCAAACGCTGTCTTTCCGAAAACTTATTCACTCTAATCGACACAACAGAAAAATAGCAAAAAAACAAAAGACGATCGTAAAACTATTTTGCCAAAGTAAAGAGAAAAAAAACCTTTTTTTTTCTTTTTTTTTTAGGAGACAGACGACAATCGAAACTATTTTCAAAATCAAAGAGAAACAAAAGCATTTTGAGATATTAGAGCAAAATTAATTTTAATTTGAAGATTTTATTTCCTTAAACTTTCCAGCTTTTTTGCGACTGGTCATGCGGTACCGCCCTTTAGGCTGCGACCGACTTACTTGATATTTTTCTTCTTCGATATCCGACCCGTTGAACGCTGAGAAAACTACGATTGGTTGTGTCGTTTAAAAATAGATTCCGTTTTCGGTTCGTGTGCTCCATACACTTCACAAAGTGGGCGTCTCTCATCGTGATTGGCTATCTAATCCGAATATACATTCTGTTTTCGGTTCGTGTGCTTCATACACTTCAAAAAGTGAACGTCTCTTATTGTGATTGGCTATCTAATCCGATAATAGATTTTGTTTTCGGTTCGTGTGCTCCACACACTTCACAAAGTGGGCGTCTCTCATCGTGATTGGCTGTCTATTCCAAAAATAGATTCTGTTTTCGGTTCGTGCGCCTTCTTGATTTCGGACATACAATAGCGTCATTGCCTGAACTGATTATGATTGGTTGACTTATTTAAGAGCAGATTTTGTTTTCGGCGCGTGTAACTTGGTGATTACATGGTTTTAAAGACGCATTAAAGACTAATTACTATGATTGGTTGTCTCGTTTAAAAATAGATTCTGTTTACGGTTCGTGTGCTCCATACACTTCGCAAAGTGGGCGTCTCTCATTGTGATTGGCTATCTAATCCGATAATACATTCTGTTTTCGGTTCGTGTGCGCCATACACTTCACAAAGTGGGCGTCTCTTGTCGTGATTGGCTATCTAATTCGAGAATAGATTCTGTTTTCGGTTCGCGTAACTTCCTGGTTTTAGGAAGACGACATTAACGTCATTAGCCTTGAAGAACTTGCCAACGGCAGCTGACTGGAAAGAAATATTTTACTCTATGTTAATTGCAGCTACGAATTAGTTAATAAAATGAGTTCGACGTTCATATGTTCATACGTTCAACACTTAATCGGAAAACGTTGACAGGTTTGGGCGGATGAATGCGAACACCCCGGGACAGTGCCATCTATTAAATTATTAATGAAAAACCTTAAGCTTGGTGTTTTTTTTTCTTTTTTTTTTCGCATTGTGGCACAGAATAGGAATGTAGCGCGCCCTCTATCACCTAAAATGAATCGATTTTCGAGCGAACTTTCCTGGATTACGGACCATTTCCGGCCGAGATTGCCGCGGCTAATTTTACAACTCGCCAGCTCACTAAAGCCCCCTTAACCAACGTATTTATTTCGCTTTAAAGTGGCCGTAATCGCGGCGGAAAATTTATGAGGACCACCCACCTCTCTTTGTTTCTTTCTCTCCGTCTCTCTCTCGCTCTCTCGGAATCGCCGCAGGCTCACCGCCCGTCCCTTAATCGGCCCATATTTCTTCACTCAAAAGTTCGACGGATTTACCGCGCGAGGACGTCCTGAGGCCGGTCCTGCCTATTCGTTTTTATTTATTTAGCCCCGGTTCGGCGCGGCGCGATATCCAAGGAGGCGCAGGTAATATTTCGCGCTCCTATCTGAACGCCGCCTCGCAAAATGATAAAAACGAGTTATGCGGGCGCAAAACCGAAGGGGGCGCTGTGGATGGGAGGGGGGCGGCCGGGAAATTGCCGAGCAGATGCAAGCCGCCGAGTACGTATCGTGATTAATTTCAATTAAAAGATGGGTTAATAACTAATTAGGAGTTTTAATTGGTAATTTCCGCGGAGATATTGCGGCGGCCGAAAAATTTTCCTCGCCGGAAGTGACGTCACGGCGACACCAGTGTTGCAGTTTTACACAAAGTGAAGCCTCACTAATTTTCGCCACGTTTTCTTGACTAGCTTCGAGTTTTTCCATCTCAATTGTAGACGGGAGAAGGTAAAAGGTTGGGGCGGAAGTGGGCGGGCAGACATTTTTGACTCGTACGATGGTTAAATCAACCTAAATCGTAATGTACTGTCGCTCACCCACACCTTCCATGTTAACGTGGGGTGTGAGGGAACATCGCGTAAGGCGGTCGCAGTTGTTGACATTGAGTGCGAACTGAAACTACGACAGCGAAACCCGTTGGATATTTAATTGTTTAATTGCAGCACGCCCTCGGAGATGGTGGATGATAAATGAAACGTCGGGGGCGTGCGAATCATAAAAATGACGGCTAAACCCGTCAGGGCACACTAGACCGCGGATTTAATTAGACTTACGTCCGTACGTACGTAGATATCTCAAGTAGTACGTTCACACCTCGTATAATTTAAGGCCGGCGCTTGGCGTGTTCACCACCACCCGCCACCCTCGCGCCGCCGAGGGGGTGGGTAATAATAAAATAAAACTCCGGCGCGATTTACATTCACTTACACCCCATAATTCGCCGGGGCCAATAAAAGAAAAATTACGGCGCTTTATCAGCGAAAGTCACGGCGGGGGGCGTAGGGGCGGCTACTCGTCGGTAATTAGCGAGTTCGACGAAATTAAAAAGTGAAAAATAAAACAAGTTATTAATTAGTGCGGCGGTCCATAAGTAATTAGCTTAATTATCGTGCGCCAAATTATTACACCGCCGTTAACATCGTTAGCGCACAATGGACGCCGTTTTTATGATTCGCGCGCTCCGCCGCCCCCCTCTACTCCCCCGTTATTCCCCGACGTTTTATTTATCATCATCGGGCGGCGGCGCGCTGCTAATTAAACAGATAAATATTCGCTCTCGCAGCTTCGGTTCGCGCTCAATGTCAACGTCACTCTCTGCGACCGACTTACGCGATGTTTTTCACATCCCACGTCGTTTTAGAAAGTATTTCGCGTAGTTGACGTCAAAGTATTACGTTTCGGTTCAATTTAACCCTCACCCTCCGAGTAAGGGAGGGTTTTAAATTGAATTCACACTCTGCGACCGACTTACGCGATGTTTTCTCGCTGACCGCACGTCATTTTAGAAGGTCTGACGGGTAGAGGGCGTCAAAATATTACGTTTTGGTTCATTTAAGGACTCCGCCCACTAGACCTGACCGTAACAGGACCATGCTAGGACCCTAACTGGGCCGACACATGCAAAGAAACATTCTCGCCATAGTTTCATACGAGATAACGCCCGGTATGGTACGGTTCGGTGTCTGTGACGGACGCGATACGGACTAGTGGGTCGTATCACATGTGAAACTATGGAGAGAATGTTTTCTTGCATGTGCCGGTCTCTTTCTTTTTTTTTTTAAATTTTGTACCTAGAACAAAAAGCTGACGAGGGAAGACGAACCGATAGATGGCGCCACTCGCCGTTCCTTTTTTTTTTATTTCGCTGTAACTAGAACCCAAAGTTGACGAGGAATTGCATATTCTTATGACCTGCTAGATGGCGCCACTCGTTGGAACGAAAATCGACAATTTTTTTTTTATGTTGACAAGAAGACGGTTTATTATGATACGATGGATGGCGCCACCCGTCGCCGAATATTCTCTGGCGCTACGGCTCGAGCAAACAGTTGACGAGGAAAGACACGAACTGATAGATGGCGCCAGTCGTCGTCCTTTTTGTTTAATTTTGCTGTAACTAGAATAAAAAGTTGTACCGATAGATGGCGTCAGCCGTCGATTTTTTTAAATTTCTCTGTAAATAGAACAAAAAGCAAGAATTTTCATTGTTTATGGTGGACAAGGAAGGACATATCCTTATGAAGCAACGATAGAGGGCGCCACAAATCATTTTTTTTTCAAATTCGCTGAAAGTAGAATAAAAACTTAAATTTTTCATTTTTTAATGACAAGGAAAGGCACGTTCTTTTATGAATCGACAGATGGCGTCACTCCCCGCGCTCTTTCTTGATTCGCTAGAACAAAATGCGACGATTTTCATTTTTTTCTTAATTGACGAGGAAATACATATGTTTATAAACGTATAGATGGCGCCACTAGCCCTTTTGTTTTAATTTCGCTGCAACTGAATTGTTTTATCGAACGACATCAATTCAGGCATCGAGAAATTGCCAAAAACAAACCGATTGATGAATAAATTAGGATTTTGCGGCCGAGGAAGGGTGCATCGTCTCCGCGACCGACTTACGCGATGTTCCGTCGCTTTCAGCTTTTGTCTTGCGAAACCCAAAGCACGCGAAACCTAACGGGAAACGTGAAATACGATCAAGTAGGTCTGAAAGGTTCTTAGATCAGGGGGGCGTGATGTGTCGAACCGCGGCAGACGGAGCGCCCGCATTTGCTCGCCGTTCTTAATTATTTTATGTAAATCAAGATTAAGCCTTCTTGATTGAATTATGGGGCGAGATAAGACATTAGGGGTGTTACATTTACAAGTTTCCACCATTGCGGTGAATTTTAAGCAGCGCTGTTTGCGAAACAGGATACCCGCCATTTGCATATAAAAGGGTCTCGCCGTTTTAAAGTCGCCGTTTTTCAGACGGCCGGCGATTTCCATCCGACGACGACGGCCGGGAATCTTTCTCGCGCGGATATTAAGGCGTGGTGATTATTCGATGGGGACGGAGAAGGAGGCGGGGGCCCCCCAAAAAAAAAAAAACTAAGCGGAGACTTTGTGTTTCGGTGGAAAGTCTTAATGAGTTGCAAATATTTAAAGTCGTTATTAGGCCCCAACTTAGGGCGTCTTTAACTACGTCGTAGGCAAAGGAATCGTCGCCGTTAATAATGCAGAAACTCCAAAGTTAACTTCCAAACATAATTCGGCGCTAATTTCATTAGGCAAATATCGCAAATGAATTAATTTAAATTCTCTCGTAAGTCGCGAGCCGCCGCCGACGAGCAAATAAATTAAGGTGAACCCCGACCCGTCCCGGTCGGGATCGGGGCGAATCCCACGTCGCACACACGCGAAACCTGCAACGATGCACCTAATTTCGACTTGGTAATTCGATCACGATCGAGCAGGCATTGATTTTAATAATGAGCACTCGCCAAACTGCATTAGAGCTAGGTGTGTTGCACGTGAGAAGGGTAACTAGATCCGAAATAAACTATCTTTGTGCCATTAGACAGACCCGCCGTAATTCGCTTAAGTCTTCGGAATGCGATTAGCTCAGGCGCTCAAAATTCAATAACAGGGAGTTTTTCGACTTCAAAGAACACAGACGACCCCCAACCGCCCCCTGAAATGACACAGATTGTGAAAAAACATCGCGTAAGTCGGTCGCAGAGAATTATTTTACTTTAAATGGGGGCGAAGGAAGTAATTCGATCGCAGACTGTGAATCCAATTTGAAGCCTTCCGAGTTGCAGGGCAACTAAACAAAAGTGACGAGTGGCGCCACCTATCGGTTCATAAGAATGTTTTTTCATGTCAATTAAAAATAATGAAAATTATCGCTTTTTGTTCCAACTACAACAAATTTTAAAAAAGAAAGACGAGTGGCCCTATCAGAATATCTTTCTACGTCAAATTTTCGTTCTAGTTACAGCGAAATTAGAACATGGCGCCATCTATCGGTTCATAAGAATATCTTTATTTGTGGTCTTTTTCTTCTGGTTACAGCAAATGTAAAAAAAATAGCGAATGGGGCCACCTACTTATAGCGAAATTAGAACACAAAGTCGGCGAGTGGCACCATCTATCGGTTCATAAGAAGACGTCTTTCCATGTCATTAAAAAAAATGGAAATTATCACTTTTTGTTCCGACTAAAGTAAATTTTAAAAAAGAAAGACTAGTGGCGCCATCTGCAGCTGCATAAGAATATCTTTCTATGTCAAATTTTCGTTCTAGTTACGGCGAAACTAAAAAAAGCGGCGAGTGGCGCCATCTATTGGTACATAAAAATATGTCTCTCCGCGTTAACTTTTTGGTCTAGTTAGAGCGAGTTTAGAACAAAATCTACGAGTGTCGCCATCTATCACTTTTTGTTCTAACTGCAGCAAAATTAAAAGAAAAGAAAGTGGTGCCATCTATCGGTTCATAATAATATATCTCTTCACGTCAACTTTTTGTTCTAGTTAGAGCGAAATTAGAACAAAATCGGCGAGTAGCGCCACCTATCGGTTCATAAGAACATGTCTTTCCATGTCAGTGTAAAAACAAATGAAAATTATCACTTTTCGTTCCAAGTAGAGCAAAATTTAAGAAAGAAAGATGAGTGGCGTCATCTGTGACTGCATAAGAATAGCTTTCTACGTCAACTTTTCGTTATAGTTACAACGAGACTAAACAAAAGCGGCGAGTGGCGCCATCTATCGGTTCATAAGAATGTCTTAAAATTAAAAAAAAAAAAACAAAGGTGAGTGGCGTCATTTGTTACTGCATAAAGATGAGAAAAAGCGACGAGTGGCGCCATCTATCGGTCCATAAGAATGTCTTTCTATGTCAATTAAAAAAACCGAAAATTATCACTTTTTGTTCCAACTACAACAAAATTAAAACAGAAGAAAAACGAGTGGCATCACTTGTTACTGCATACAGACGAAAAAAAGCGACGAGTGGCGCCATCTATCGGTTCATAAGAATGTCTTTCTATGTCAATTAAAAGAAAAATGAAAATTATCACTTTTTGTTCCAACTACAAAAAAATTAAAAAAAAAAAAAGGTTTGTGGCGTCATTTGTTACTGCATAAAGACGAAAAAAAAGCGACGAGTGGCGCCATCTATCGGTGTATAAGAATGTCTTTCTATATCAATTAAAAAAAATGAAAGTGATCACTTTTTGTTCCAACTACAACAAAATTTAAAAAAAAAGAAAGACAAGTGGCGCCATTTGGTACTGCAAAGAGGCGAAAAAGAGCGACGAGCGGCGCCATCTATTGGCTCATAAGAAGGTATCTTTCCTTGTCAACTTAAAAAAATGAAAATTATCGCTTTTTTTCTATTGTTGGTTTTGTTTATGCGCGCAACTCCGAAACCGCTCGCGTTCGGGGGAATCCTGGAATTGCGCGCGCTGTCATTTTTTTTTTTTTTTGAGTCGTAACTTATTCGTTCCCCGTCGTTGTCGTGTTGTCATACTTCGCTGACACCACGTTTCATGTTAGCGTTTGTTATGTGACGAACATTAGAGAGAGAAGGCACGTCGTGTCTTTGTCGGTTTCCGGTTACCGCGCCGCTGTCAACAGGCCTCGAAAAAAAAAAGAAAAGAAAAAAACGGCCGCACACAAAAACTTGTTGACGTCGCCGCGTCGACACAAAACGACATCGATGTGCAACAATGTATGCGGCGTTCCGACGTCGACGGGACGCGACGTCGGGCGTCGGGTTACAACAGGGAGCCGTTTTTCTTTCGCTCTCGTGTTCCGATTGGGGGGGGGGGGCGAGCGCCGGTGACGGCTGAACGTAATGTATCTAATTTGGGAACGTATCAGATTTCGAACTCAAAAGCTCGCCGCGTCTC
The DNA here is from genome assembly GCA_039766575.1 of Serrognathus titanus. Lineage (NCBI taxonomy): Eukaryota > Metazoa > Arthropoda > Insecta > Coleoptera > Lucanidae > Serrognathus > Serrognathus titanus. Next base: position 9,608,092 of record CM077911.1, read on the forward strand.
ACAAAGCCCGCGAGAGGGCGCTCCGTCTGCGCTAACGAGGCGCGTACGTCTGCTGTTTTCTTTTCTGTGTTCTTTTTTTTTTGTCGTTGAGCTTCTTTGACGCGTTTTTTATTGTTAACCGCAGCGCTAACGTTGATGATGTTGACATGTAAGAACATGAGATTCAAAATTACAGCTACAAATGAACAGTCCGAAGAGTTCACCATACTTTATTCGCTGTGCTTTTTTAATTTCCTTTTCCTCGTTTATTATGTAAACGCGATCGAATTTTCTTTGCGTTCGAAAGTAAACAAATGAAGTTGTGCGTGTGTAACAGACGTCCGTCGACGTCGGGGAAGTACCCCCCCAAGTAGTACCGATCACGTTATGAGTTCACCGCCGAATCTCGGTGGTGCCTTACAAATTGGGGGCGATTTTTCACGTGCGCTTATTGAAAGGTGCTTCCACCTTATCTGCCCTCATTTGTTACCGGGGGTGTTCGCGGACTGCCGAACGAGAGCGTGCACCACCATCGATCGCGGCAGACGGGGGGGTGATGGTGGTGGCAGTGGTGGCGGTCGAGAGAACAAATTGAAAAGTGTGCTCTGGTTTTTCGCTTTGCCGCGCGTGTTCACCCGCAAACTAGATCACTCGTGTATGCGGGGAGTTTGCAAACCGGAAACTCTTCTAAAAATAACAAAAGAAAATTCTTACGACCGATAAATCGCTATCAAAATCAAAAAGAGAAGTTCCGTGTAAAGTATTTTGTTCTTTATTAACGCGAGCATTCCAGTAGGTTCTTGAAAATATTGCTGCCGCACGATCTCTTTACGATTGTCGCTTCGTCTAGTAGCTTCGCGGGAATTCTCGAAGTTTCGTTATGGTCAAGTCCATAATAAAGAAAAGTTTACGAATGTACAGATAGGTTTAAGACTGTAAGTCTTACTTCGCAGAAACTTCTTTTCCGAAAAAATTCGTTTCATTTCGAAACGTTGCCGGAGTTAGTCGAGAGTTGACGGAAATGCAACAATTTTTAGGACGTCAAATTGTTATTTTTGAATCGAAAATGACATTGCCGACAACGATTGATCGATTCCTTATTCTATTCATAGGTGGTGTTGTTGGAGTTCTGGGAGTTGGTTGGCCCCGTCGGAATTGGTTGGCAGTTGAAGGAAATTCGATAACTTTTAAGACGTCGAATTGCCGACGATTAATCGATTCCTTATTTTATTCATAGAGGGCGCTGATCGAAACGTCGGAGTTGCGGCAGTTAGTCGAGAGTTGACGGAAATGCAACAATTTTTATTACGTCAAATTGTTATTTTTGATGTTGCCAACAACATCTTCTTCAGCTGTCTTCGACGATTAATCGGTTGCTTATTTTATTCATAGAAGGCGCTGATCGAAACGGCAGAGTTGCCGAAGGTAGTCGAGAGTTGACGGAAATGCGACCATTTTTAGGACGTGAAATTGTTATTTTTAAATCGAAAGTTACGTTGCCGACAACGATCGATCGATTCCTTATCCTATTCATAGGTGGCGCTGTTGTCGAAGTTGCAGGAGTTGGTTTATTCGCGTCGGAATTGCAAGAGTTGGTAGGCAAACGAAGAAAATTCGATAAAAGACGTTGAATTGTCGCGAATGACGCTGCCATCGACGATTAATCGATTGCTTATTTTATTCATAGATGGCGCTGTTCGAAACGTCAGATTTGCCGGAGTTAGTCGAGAGTTGACGGAAATGCGACCATTTTTAGGACGCGAAATTGTTATTTTTTTAGTCGAAAATGACGTTGCCGCCGACAACGAGCGATCGATTCCTTATCCTATTCATAGGTGGCGCTGTTGGAGGCGTTGCAGGAGTTGGTTAGTCCGCGTCGGAATTGCAAAAGTTGGTTGGCAAACGGAAGAAATTCGACAATCAATTTGTTGCAGTCGAAAATGACGTCGATCAATCGATTCCTCATTTTATTCATAGATGGCGCTGATCAAAACGTCGGAGTTGCGGGAGTTAGTCGAAAGTTGACGGAAATGCGACCATTTTTAGGACGTGAAATTGTTATCTATAGGTCGAAAATGACGTTGCCAGCGAGGTTACTCGATTCCTTATTCCATTCATAGATGGCGTAGTGATTAGATCGGAGTTGCAAGAGTTAGTTGGAAATGTGACCATCCGTAGGCGTCATTTGTAGATGGAAAACGACGTTTCCGACTACGATTAATCGATTCTTTAGCCCATTTGTAAACGCCGATGTGTTTGGGTCAGAGTTGTAAGAGCTAGTTGGCAGAAGATGGAAGTACGATCGTTTTTAGACATCAAATTGATATTTGTACAACGAAAATGACGTTGCCAACGACAATTAATCGTTTCCTTATTCTATTCATAGATGGCGTGGTGTTTGCGTCGGAGTTGCAAGAGTTGATCGGCATATTATAGAAATGCGACAATTTTCAGGACATCAAATTGTTATTTGTAAATCGAAAACGAAGGTTTCGACTGCGATTAATCGATTCTTGAATCGATTCATAGATGACGGGGCGTTTGGTTCGGAGTTGCAAGAGTTAGTTGGCGGATGATGGTCATACGATAACTTTAGGATGTCAGATTGTTAGTTATGGATAAAAAGACGACGTTGTCAACGACGATTAATCGATTCTCTATTCCATTTATAGAAGGCGGGGCGATTGGATCGGAGTTGTCAGAGTTAGTTGGCAGAAGTTGAAAATGGGACCATTTGTAAGACGCCACATTGTCATTCGTTGTAGTGTATTAGTAAAGGAATAGTATATTACTACATATAGGATGCGATGGGAACAAATGAATTGTTATATATAATGAGACATATAAACAACTTGAATTATAAAAGTTTAGTTCTGGAATAAATAATATTCAATTATTATTATTACTACTTCTATTCAAAATATAATATATTCGTAGATCAGAGACGATCTTACTATCGATGATTGATCGATTCTTTATTCCATTCAGAGATGGCCAGGTGATTGGGTCGGAGTTATAAGAGTTAGTTCGCAGAATTTGGAATTTTTACGATATCAGATAGTCATTTGCAAATCGAAAACGTCGTTGCCAACGAAGAGGAATCGATTCCTCGCTCCATTCATAAACGGCGCGGTGATTGGATCGGAGTTATCGGAGTTAGTTGGCTGAAGTTGGAAGTGCGGCTATTTTTAAAACGTCAAATTGTGAATTCTTGATCAAAAACGTCGCCACCAGCGATAAGTAATCGATTTCTCAATCCATTTACAGAAGGCGGGGTGTTTAGGTCGGAGTTGGAAGAGTTAGTTGGTAGAGGTTGGAAATGTAACCATTTTTAAGACACCACGTTGTCATTTGTAGATCAAAAACGATGTTACTATAGATGATTGGTCGATTAGTCGTTCGATTCGTAGATGGTGGGGTGATTGGGTCGGAGTTGCAAGAGTTAGTTGACAGAATTTAGAAATGCGACCACTTTTACAATGTCAGATTGTCATTTGCAAATCGAAAACATCGTTGCCTACGGCAATTATCGATTCTTCGCTCCATTTATAGACGGCGGGGTGATTGGATCGGGGTTGTCGGAGTTAGTTGGCTGAAGTTGGAAATCCGGCTACTTTTAAAACATCAAATTGTGAACTCTTGATCAAAAACGTCGCCACCAGCGATAAGTAATCGATTCCTCGATCCATTCATAGAAGGCGGAATGTTTAGGTCGGAGTTGGAAGAGTTAGTTGGTAGAGGTTGGAAATGTAACCATTTTTAAGACACCACGTTGTCATTTGTAGATCAAAAACGATGTTACTATAGGTGATTGATCGATTAGTCGTTCGATTCGTAGATGGTGGGGTGATTGGGTCGGAGTTACAAGAGTTAGTTGCAAATCGAAAACGTCGTTGCCAACGAAGATTAATCGATTCTTCGCTCCATTGATAGACGGCGGGGTGATTAGATCGGAGTTGTCGGAGTTAGTTGGCTGAAGTTGGAGGTCCGGCTACTTTTAAAACGTCAAATCGTCAATTGTTGATCAAAAACCACGCTACCAGCGATTATTAATTGATTCCTCAATCCATTCACAGAATGCGGGGTGTTTAGGTCGGAGTTGGAAGAGTTGAAAGTTGCCGCCATTTCTAGGAAGTCAGATTGTTACTTGAAGATCGAAAACGACCTCGCCAACGACGATTGATCGATTCATTATTCTATTCACAGATGGCGAGGTGTTTAGGTCGGAGTTGCTAGAGTTGGTTGGCAAATGATGTGAATGCGACAATTTTTAGGGGCATCCGATTATAATTTATAGATCGAGAATGACGTTGACTAATCGATGTCTTGTTCCATTCATAGATGGCTTGGTGTTACGTCGGAGTTGGTTAGAAAAGAAATTCGACTACGCAATCTAGATGTTTATAATTCAGCTCGTGTCTACGAGAGAGATTATGTTGTCACCCTGTATGTGCTGAGGGTTAACAGTAAACTACATTACCATGTTGCCACGTGCCTTGCGGTGTTGCGGAACCGAGATTACACGCCACTGCTACGCTCTATTAGCGACGATGAGCGTTTGGGGGTTAAAGGGGTGAAGGGAACAATGTCGGCAATACGGATCCGCGGCGGCCGTGTTGATCTATTTATTACGCCCAAATTGATTACACAACAACAGGAACAACAACAACAACAACGGCAGCAGCACACACGCGCCCGCGCGCTCACGAGAAGAGATTGACGGGCGGGGAATTAAAACGTTGCATGTAGTAGCGATCCGCCGATGGAAATTTATTGCCGGCGGGGGTCGTTTTTTTAAATTAGGGGCGAGCAGGCTTCCTTCCCCGCAGCGCCCCCTCGAAATCATGTTACGCTGTTATCGCCCGTCGTTATCCAATTTGTTTCGCGATGCAGTCACTTTCACCGCGAGCGAATGAATAGCAGATGCTTAAAATCGAGCGCGCGCCGTCTGGGGAAATTAAAACGAACTTGGCAACACGGCGCGCACTCAAAATTTCACCCCTCAACATTTTTTTTGACCGCCCCACCCGCCCACCCTCCCACGTTTGGGTTCGGTCATTGAAAGCGAGGCAATAAAAACGCCGCGTCGCACAAGATCAAAACATCCAATTATTTCGAATTCATTATTTCCGAACGCGTTTCGGCTGCTTCTTGGAGATCTCGCGTCTAAGCCCCGCGTCGACGTCGTAATTTACGCGCATCAAAGGCGTCCCGTCACAAAGAACGAAAGGAACGAGCCGCTTTGCGCCTCGCATCCAAAATAAACATGAAATCATAATCGCCGGGGATCATTGGGGCAATTAATTATTGTGCGCGCATTGAACGCTTCTTCCAGAATTAAGTCTTTTCTATTCTGGATCGTAGACCAAACTTGCCGGAATGTGTCATTTCTACTTCTTCAGTTTTTCCTACGTATCTTTTGAAGGACGTAGTCAGCTTCCAAACGTGAAAATGTATCGCTTAAAAAAATCCAGAAACATCCAGGATATAATTTTGCGTAATAGTGAAAGTGGTTCTTGCAAACTGGGCCTGCGCGAACGTCGAGATCTGTTACTCAATGAAATACAAAATAAAATCGAAAGTTTTATTGCAATCCCCCCGAAAATCCAGAGGTATCCATAGCGCGAAATTTCTAGCCCTCGTCTTTGAGGCAGACGTGAATTCACGGCTATCAACAAAACGTTCCACGTTGAATGTTACGCTCCTTAAAAATGCAACTTTTAGGAAAATCCAGAAACATCCAGGATAGAAATCTCACGTGAAAGTGAGGGTGATCCTTGGAGTTCTTGGATTTGGCGAAGAGAGCCACCGGACCCTCAAAAAATACGATAAAACCGAAATTCATGAAGAAAATCCAGACGTATCCAGAATAGACTTACGCAACCGCGTTTCGTAAACCACGGCGTCAAAGCCATCGTCTTTGGCAAACGTCAAAGCTTAGCGACAGAGAAAATCATTTAAGTCTCGTTAAAAATGTAGCCTTCGAGTAAATCCAGATATATCCAGGATAGAAATTTTACATAAAAGTGGTCTACAGGGAATCCAGAGGTATCCAGAATAGACTAACACAATCGCGTTTCGTAAAATACGACGTGAAAGTCTCAAACGTCGAAACTTCACGACCGAGAAAATATTTGGGCTTAAAGCAAATCCAGAAACATCCAGGATAGAAATTTTACATAGAAAAAGTGAACCTGGTGCTTGCAGTTCTCGGCTTTGGCGAAGCTCGAGACCTGACGCTCAATGAAATTCGATCAAACCGATAATTTGAATTTATCAAGCCCATGAAGCGGTCCACAGGAAATCCAGAGATATCCAGAATAGACTTACACAACTACGTTTCGTAAAACACAGTGTGATAGTCCTCTCCTTTGCCAAATGTCACAACTTAGCGTCCGAGAAACTGTTTCAGGTCTTATTAAAAAAAGCAGCCTTTGAGCAAATCCAGAAATATCCAGGATAGAAATTTTACATAAAAGTGAACTTGGTTTTCGCGATGGTGGAGGCTTGACACTTGAAATTCGATAAAATCGAAAATTTGTTTTTATGGGGAATATGAACCGGCCTATAAAAAATCCAGAGGTATCCAGAATAGACTTACACAACCGCGTTTCATTAAATACGACGTCACAGTCCTCATCTTTGGCAAACCTCGAAACTTAGCAATCGAATATATATTTTAAGTCTTTTTATAATAAGTGCATCGTTTGAGTAAATTCAGAAACATCCAGGATAGAACTTTTATATAAAACTGGCCCGTTGCTTGCGGCTTTCTCGAAGGTCGGGACGTGATATTCAAAGAAATTCGATAAAACCGAAAGTTTTATTCTGTGAAGCACGTGAAGCGATCTACAGGAAATCCAGAGGTATCCAGAATAGACTTACGCAATCGCGTTTCGTTAAACACGCTGTGAAAGACCTCGACTTTGGCAAAAGTCAGAACCAAGCGATCGAGAAAATATTCTGTCTTATTAAAAAAAAGCAGCCTTTGAGCAAATCCAGACATATCCAGAACTTTACAAAAAACTGGATCCCATGCTTGAAGTTCTTGGTTTTCACGACCTAACGTGATACGATAAAACAGAAAAACTTGTTTTATGAAGGATAGCCCTAAGAAAATCCAGAGATATCCAGAATAGACTCACACAACCTCATTTTGTGAAACATAGCGTGAAAGTCCACGTCCTTGGCTAACGTTAGCTACCGAGAAAATATTTTTATACATATAATCTTATTAAAAAGTAGCCTTCGAACAAATCCAGAAACATCCAGGATAGAAATCTTACGTAAAAGTGAGCGGGGTGCTTGCTATTCTTGACCTTGACGTTGGTTGGGACCCGTTACTCCATGAAACACGATAAAATCGAAAACTTTATTTAGAGAAGAACATGCTAAAGTCCCATGGAATATCCAGAGGTATCCAGAATGGACTTTAACGACCGCGTTTCGTAAAGCACGTTGTGAAATTTGAAGTCCTCGTCTTTAGCAAACGGAAAACATAGTTTAACTTAAATCTTGTTAAAAATGTAGCATTTAAAAAATCCAGAAATATCCAGGATAGACAATTTTCATAAAAGCGAACCTGGTGCTTAATTTCTCGGCCTTGGCGAAGGTCAGGACTTTACCACTCACTGAAATACGATAAAATCGAAAACTTCGTTTTCTAAAGAGCATTGTAGAGTCCCATGGAATATCCAGAGGTCTCCAGAATAGACTTCAACGACCGCGTTTCGTAAAGCATGACGTGAAATTTTGAAATTTGATGTCCGCGTCTTTAGCAGACGTGCAAACTTAGTTTAACTTAAATCTCGTTAAAATTGTAGCATTTGAAAAAATCCAGAAGCATCCAGGATAGACAATTTTCATAAAGCGAACCTGGTGTTTAGTTTCTCGGCCTTGGCGAAGGTCAGGACTTTACCACTCACTGAAATACGATAAAATCGAAAACTTCGTTTTCTAAAGAGCATTGTAGAGTCCCATGGAATATCCAGAGGTCTCCAGAATAGACTTCAACGACCGCGTTTCGTAAAGCATGACGTGAAATTTTGAAATTTGATGTCCGCGTCTTTAGCAGACGTGCAACTTGGTTTAACTTAAATCTCGTTAAAACTGAAGCATTTGAAAAATCCAGAAGCATCCAGGATAGACAATTTTCATAAAGGCGGACCTGGTTCTTAATTTCTCGGCCTTGGCGAAGGTTGGGGCCTTACCACTCACTGAAATACGATAAAATCGAAAACTTCGTTTTCTGAAGAACATTGTAGAGTCCCATCGAATATCCAGAGGTATCCAGAATAGAGTTCAACGACCGTATTTCGTACAGCACAGCGTGGAATTTGAAGTCGTCGTCTTTGGTAGACCTGCAAACTTACTTTAACTTGAATTTCGTTAAAAATGTTGCATTTTGAAAACATCCAGAAATATCCAGGATAGAAGTTTTACGTAAAAGTGAGCGGGGCGCTTGCACTTTTTGTCCTTGGCGAAGGCCGAGGCCCGACCCTCAATGAAATACGATAAAATCGAAATTTACGTTTTCTGATGAATATGGTAGAGCTCCATGCAATATCCAGGGCTATCCAGAATAGAGTTCGACAACCGTGTTTCGTAGATCACGGCGTGGAATTCGAAGTCGTCGTCTTTGCTAGACGTGCAAACTCGGTTTAACTTGAATTTCGTTAAAAATGTTGCATTTTGGAAGTATCCAGGAATATCCAGGATAGAAGTTTTACGGAAAAGTGAGCGGAGTGCTTGCAGTTCTTGGCCTTGGTGAAAATCGGGACCTGCCCCTCAATGAAATACGATAAAATCGAAAAGTTTGTTTTGTGAAGAAGATGGTAGAGCCCCATGGAATATCCAGGGGTATCCAGAATAGACTTCAACAACCGTGTTTCGTAGAGCACGGCGTGGAATTCCAAGTCGTCATCTTTGGCAGACGTGCAAATTTACTTTAACTTGAATTTCGTTAAAAATGTTGCATTTTGAAAAAATCCAGAAATATCCAGGACAGAAGTTTTACGTAAAAGTGAACGTGGACGGTTCTTAGCTTAAGCCAAGGTATGTGGGAGGTCTGGGGAAAGCTCCTTACGGTTTTCAATGCCTCTTTCAGGATACTTGAAGAAGTCTTCGTTCTTCCTCACTGGATTTGAGCCAATTTGCTCTGGATTTTAGACTAAACTGGCCTTAAGCACACGCAATTAACTATGGGAGACGCGTCCAATCAAGAGCGGTTCTTCCCGGATGTAATTTTTATGACGCTAATTTCGTCGAGCGACGCCACAAGAGAAGAAGAAGAAAAAAACAAATGACGTTCGAAACAGTAAGCGCATTTACAAGATTAAGATGCACACTTAAAATAATTATTCCCGACTTTAATCGGGCGGAGAGGGGCGCATTTTTCCCCAACTTTCGACTGCCGGCGCTCGGAATAATTACGAAGCGCGACGGGCATGCGAAACACGCTGCACTTCCGGAAGCGCGGCAGCGAACGAGAGGAGGGGGGGGGGTGAGAGGCAAAAAATTTACTACAACTTTCGAATTAAAACGGAAATTTCTGAAATAATTTTCGCTCGCCGTCGAAAGGAGAGAAGGTTCGACCGAGGAGTGTCTCTTTTTTTTTTTTTTTTGGAGTTTGTTCGTCCGTCCACCCGTCGGTTCTCGTTAAGGGTCGGTCGAAGTGCTCGCGCTCTCTAATGGACTAAATGACCGGATGTCAACCGCCCGAAGACCCATAAATATTTCCGCTAATTGAAAAACTTTAATGGAATTGTAAATGAGAGCGGCGGGGTCGAAACTAATAAGCGTATCCGTGTTGACGTTTTGACGCTTCGATGCGCACAGTGGCGTACATTTCTCGTACACCTCGAATTCAATCTCTTTACTTTTTTTTAATACCCTTCCCTCAATCCGGCTCTGCTTATTCTCGTTTTTTTCGTTCGTGAGTAAAATTTACAAGCGCTCGAAGAATTTAAATACATCACAGCCCCCCTTCCTTCGAAAAAAAAAAACGAACTTGTAGACAGCATGTTATGTGCGCGCCATCTATCCTATTTATGTGGCGACGCGAGCGCGCACATGTCAAACGCATAAATAATCCGCCGCTATCTCCGGCGCTTCTTCTTCGCCGTAATTAATTACGAAGGCGAAAATGGGCGGAGGCGGCGTCGTTAACGCAGAAATAAAGCCATTATCTAATCTGTCCCGTCATATTTCTGGCTGGAGCACATGTGCTGCCCCCTCTGTGCCCGCGTGCGACACACTCGCGCGTTCATCAAAACGCTGTCAACACTTCCGGCGCTTGCTAACCAGACTCGTTCTTCGTCTTCTTTTTTTTTTCGCTTCGGTTTAGTTCGTCTGACCGGTGATGATGAGTTGCGCTCGAAAATATCCAGACGTGTCTGTTTCAGGAAGCGTCTCCTCGGCCTCCTACGAATTCATAACTCAACTTCTTGCGGTCGTTTCTTGGAATCCTCGACAGCTGCAGCTGCAAGTTATTTTGGCGGAGGCACATTAAGCCAGAAACCCTTCATTTCCGAGCTGCGACTGCGACTCATCTTTCAATTCGGTTTATTACGTTTTAGAACGCCATCTCTGGACCGTTCACTAAAGTTAATCGCAATTGTTTTTCGTTATTTATTTTTTTGTGGACAGCAAAAACTTAAAATTGCACGTTTCCAAGTATATGCTCGTTCTGGATATTTGACCATGGCCAGGTGGTTGTGTAAATCTATTCTGGATATCTCTGGATTTGCTACGTGGTTGTCACGATTTTATTGAGCGTGCGACCTCGAACTTCACCAAAACCAAAAGCTTCAAGCGTCACCTTCACTTTACTTTAAAATTTCTATCCTGGATATTCCTGGATTTTCTCACAGGGTTACGTTTTCGATATGGACGTAATGCTTTCGGAGTCGCAATACTTTTCCAAAGACGAGTTTGCAAGTTTTACGTCGACTTTTGCGCAAAGGCTCTACGTAAATCTATTCTGGAGATTTCTGGATTTTTTCAGATGCGCGGCGACGGGTCTCTCGTGAAACAAAGTTTTCAGTTTCGTTGCGTTTTATTCGTCGTCGGGTCCTGAATGTCGTCGAAGATTCCCTCTTCGTTCTTACGTATAAAGTTTCGTTGAAAACACATCCTGGATAATCCTGGATTTTCTCAAAGGCCACATTTTTAATGAATTTGTCGATTGCTCAATATTCACGTGTGCCAAAGACGAGGAACTCAAGCGCTTTTAAGTATCGCCGTTACCGTAAACCCATCCTGGAGGTTTCTGGATTTTCTCAAATGCCCCCCTTCGTCTTTCCTAAAATCAGGTTTTCAGTTACGTCGCATTTTATTCGTCCTCATGTCACGAATGTCGTCGAAGCTGAGAAATTCAATCACCTTTCTCGCTGTCACGCGTGAAATTTCTATGAGAACACATCCTGGATGATCCTGGATTTTCTCAAGGGGTCCATTTTTAACGAGTTTGTCGATCGCTAAATGCTCACGTGTGCCAAAGACGAGGAACTCAAGCGCTTTTGAGTATCGCACTTACCGTAAATCCATCCTGGAGGTTTCTGGATTTTCTCAAATGCCGCCCTTCGTCTTTCCTAAAATCAGGTTTTCAGTTACGTCGCATTTTATTCGTCCTCATGTCACGAATGTCGTCGAAGCTGAGAAATTCAATCACCTTTCTCGCTGTCACGCGTGAAATTTCTATGAGAACACATCCTGGATGATCCTGGATTTTCTCAAGGGGTCCATTTTTAACGAGTTTGTCGATCGCTAAATGTTCACGTGTGCCAAAGACGAGGAACTCAAGCGCTTTTGAGTATCGCCCTTACTGTAAATCCATCCTGGAGGTTTCTGGATTTTCTCAAATGCCGCCCTTCGTCTTTCCTAAAATCAGGTTTTCAGTTACGTCGCATTTTATTCGTCCTTATGTCACGAATGTCGTCGAAGCTGAGAAATTCAATCACCTTTCTCGCTGTCACGCGTGAAATTTCTATGAGAACACGTCCTGGATGATCCTGGATTTTCTCAAGGGGTCCATTTTTTACGAGTTTGTCGATCGCTAAATGTTCACGTGTGCCAAAGACGAGAAACTCAAGCGCTTTTGAGTATCGCCCTTACCGTAAATCCATCCTGGAGGTTTCTGGATTTTCTCAAATGCCGCCCTTCGTCTTTCCTAAAGTCAAGTTTTCAGTTACGTTACATTTTATGCGTCCTCATGTCACGAATTCGTCGAAGCTGAGAAATTCAATCACCTTTCTCGCTGTCACGCGTGAAATTTCTATGAAAACACGTCCTGGATGATCCTGGATTTTCTCAAGGGGTCCATTTTTAACGCGTTTGTCGATCGCTAAATGTTCACGTGTGCCAAAGACGAGGAACTCAAGCGCTTTTGAGTATCGCCCTTACTGTAAATCCATCCTGGAGGTTTCTGGATTTTCTCAAATGCCGCCCTTCGTCTTTCCTAAAATCAGGTTTTCAGTTACGTCGCATTTTATTCGTCCTTATGTCACGAATGTCGTCGAAGCTGAGAAATTCAATCACCTTTCTCGCTGTCACGCGTGAAATTTCTATGAGAACACGTCCTGGATGATCCTGGATTTTCTCAAGGGGTCCATTTTTTACGAGTTTGTCGATCGCTAAATGTTCACGTGTGCCAAAGACGAGAAACTCAAGCGCTTTTGAGTATCGCCCTTACCGTAAATCCATCCTGGAGGTTTCTGGATTTTCTCAAATGCCGCCCTTCGTCTTTCCTAAAGTCAAGTTTTCAGTTACGTTACATTTTATGCGTCCTCATGTCACGAATTCGTCGAAGCTGAGAAATTCAATCACCTTTCTCGCTGTCACGCGTGAAATTTCTATGAAAACACGTCCTGGATGATCCTGGATTTTCTCAAGGGGTCCATTTTTAACGCGTTTGTCGATCGCTAAATGTTCACGTGTGCCAAAGACGAGGAACTCAAGCGCTTTTGAGTATCGCCGTTACCGTAAATCCATCCTGGAGGTTTCTGGATTTTCTCAAATGCCGCCCTTCGTCTTTCCTAAAATCAGGTTTTCAGTTACGTCGCATTTTATTCGTCCTCATGTCACGAATGTCGTCGAAGCTGAGAAATTCAATTACCTTTCTCGCTGTCACACGTGAAATTTCTATGAGAACACGTCCTGGATGATCCTGGATTTTCTCAAGGGGTCCATTTTTTACGAGTGTGTCGATCGCTAAATGTTCACGTGTGCCAAAGACGAGGAACTCAAGCGCTTTTGAGTATCGCCCTTACCGTAAATCCATCCTGGAGGTTTCTGGATTTTCTCAAATGCCGCCCTTCGTCTTTCCTAAAGTCAAGTTTTCAGTTACGTTACATTTTATGCGTCATGTCACGAATGTCGTCGAAGCTGAGAAATTCAATCACCTTTCTCGCTGTCACGCGTGAAATTTCTATGAAAACACGTCCTGGATGATCCTGGATTTTCTCAATCATGAGCTGCCACATAGAAGGCGGACATAATTGATGTGTCAAAAACAGTTGGCCGCTAGCCGTCTTTGATGAATAAATATCCTCCGGATAGCTATTTCGGTCCTAGTTGGGGCCTCATCAGCAGTATTCCACCACACACCGCCTCTAAATCAGTAGCTTCCGCGTTACGCTCTGCCCAAGCGTGTGGAAAAGAAATAAAATAATAAACCTATCACGTGACACATCAAATGACAAGTGCCGAAGAAGCGAAATCGACCGCCGCCATCTTGAAATCGAATCGAAAATGGCCGCGCTGTCATCGAAAATGTCTAAAATGTAAAAGAGAAACCCGTCGTGTGGGGTATCAAATGAAACGTCTCGAAAAGATGAATGCGAATGACATGCTGACGCCTTCTTGGAATTCAAGATGGCCGACTTATAATAGACATTGACTGCAGAAAAAAGAAAAATTTGCCATGTGGGGTATCAAATGAAAGGTCTCGAAGAGACGAATGGGAATGTCGTGCTGACGCCATCTTGGAATTCAAGATGGCCGACTTATAATAGAAATTGGCAGCAGAAAAAAGAAAAACCCGCCATGTGGGGTATCAAATGAAAGGTCTCGAAGAGACGAATGGGAATGTCGTGCTGACGCCATCTTGGAATTCAAGATGGCCGACTTATAATAGAAATTGGCAGCAGGAAAAAGAAAAACCCGCCGTGTGAGGTATCAAATGAAAGGTCTCGAAGAGACGAATGCGAATGTCACGACGTCGCGCCATCTTGGAATCCAAGATGGCCGACTTATCATGGAAATTGACTGCGCCACGTCGTGTGACGCACCAAATGAAAGCGCTTCGCGAGACGAGGCCCAATATTGCGTTTTGGGTGAGATGGAAGCTGCTGCGAGCCCCCAATTCGGCTAGCGGCTCTCTTCGAAGTCCTCACAGCCTTCTCTGCGTGTCTATCTTCTCTATTTACGTAATACGCATCGTCTGTTTCTCTCTCACACATGAGAATCGCCTGTGCCTAGGTTAATAAGTCTTAAAAATCGCATGTCACGCGACGGTATGGACTGTTATTCGCGGCAAATTGAATTTGTGACTTTAGGATTGTTTAAAAGCAATGCAAAATGTAAGATTTACGAAAACGTTTGACGCTATTCTTTAATATAAACAAAGAAGCTGCGCCCCACGTTGGGCGTCAATTTATTTTTGAGACTTAGGTAGTCAAAGATGAGAATCGATTAAAATCATTATAAATAACCCATCAGAACGTCGCTGCCTTTATTTGACTCATCGTACAAACGCATTGCACGTCGACGGTTGAAGGTGCGTTCACTTTTTTCGTTCCACTTTTGTTTTCTTTTTCTTTTAATTTAGAGCCAGCTCATATTTCGAAGACGACAGGCAATTTATGAGTTAATAATTTAGGAAGAGAAACCGGCTCCTAATTTTAGCCGGTGAAACACAAGTCGTCTCGCGCGCTGGCTCGAGTCGAGATGAGTCGCCGGCCGGGAGTCTGGCCTGGCATCGAAACAAGCAAACAGGAAGCTCATTTTTAATCCGACAGATCAGACATAACAACAAGCAACACGGAGTCGGTAACAACAGCGGCGACCTCGTCGCGCCGCCGCTTTTATTTTTAAACGGATGTGCATATGACTGTCGCTGATTTATCTGACTCGGCGGTCTCGAATTTCGACTATTTTCGAATTTCTCCTCCGACGCGCGCTGATACATTTTCGGCGGGCGGCGGTTGAATAATGAGCGCCGTTAGTTGCGCCGGCAGCGGCGATGAAAGGCGCGTGATTAATTGCCGCGAGGAGGACGACGAGAACTTTTTTTTTTCGCCTCGGCAAAAAAAAATCTGTTACTCTGTCGACGTTTAACGACGCCCAGCACCCCCCTCCCCCTAGGCCCCCTCAGTGTGAACCAAACGACGCGCCATCAAAGGCGCCTACTTAAGCAAAAAGTTTTTAAAACAAAGGATTTTATGCTGCATTTGTCTTAGGTAACATTTAGAGTAATGCTAGCAAGGTCATCCGAGGTACATACAATGTGACTTACTGAGATTGTCCACTTAAGAAAAGGCATGATTTTCTCTGCGTTTTTATATTTATTCGCGTAATCATGGTCTAGTTCGGTCTGAAAAGGCGCAAATTAGAAAATTTTTTGAGATTGCAAAAGGTTTTCCTACATCGTATCGTAATGATACGCCCCACGTTGGGCGCCAAGTTATGCTATGTTAGAGTCTGTTACGGTTTGAAACCATTGTACAATTATTTCTAGTATTTTGGATCACCCTGCATTGCGCGGGAACCAAAATACGTTACTAATTTCATCAGAGTTTAAAATATTGCACAATTAGACATAAGTCATAACCTACGCTGCTCTATTTCGCTCACTCCCCTGCGTAAGGTTCGTCTTAACAACCCCCTTCCGGCGTTTGTTTGTCAACACCGAAGCACAACCAAATCCGCTACGACCGCGTCAGTATTCGTATTATATGTTTATCGAACCTGATCTCTGCAAACAGGTCAGGTATTTATACGAGCAATTGAGGTTGTAAGGTTGTTTTCCGAAATTTGAATAGATTTTTCTGGGTGGCTTTAAACGGAGGCTTCTATTTGGAGCCCCTTTGCTGTTCTGTCTGGATTTAGGTGCAGAAAATTCTTGTGGCATCGTTGTAGTTGGTCGTTTTCGACTCCGACCTCTCCTGACGCCTCACACGTAGTCCCCTGCGTAATACGACGTTCAACTCTTAACAACCACCTTCCGGCGTTTGCTCGTCAACACCGAAACACAATCAAATCCGCTACGACCGCGTCAGTATTCGTATTATATGTCGATCGAAGCCTGATCTCTGCAAATAGGTCGGGTATTTATACGAGCAATTGAGGTTTTAACGTTGTTTTCGATGTTTGAATAGATTTCTCCGGAGGTTTTGTACGTGGCTTTAATCGGAGGCTTCTGTTTGGAGCCACTTTGCTGGTTTATTTGGATTCAGGTGTAGAAAATTCTTGTGGCATCGTTGTGGTTAGTCGATTTCGTCTCCGACCTCTCCTGACGCCTAACACGTACTGAAGTCCTACCCCTCCACTAGAATTGGATACTTGGAGGACATCTTCGACTTTCTCTCAGCTGTCGCGAAGTCAGTGTGAAAGCATTTAAGAGCGAAAAGCAGATCCGTGCTTCGTGTTTCATTACAACCTAAGTTAACGTGTTAAGCAGTTCACTGTTAATATGCCTGTGGTCGTCTTTTGTTGCATAAATGAAGAGAACCATTTTTTATTTTTGTATTCTCTATCCTATTTGTTTCGGGGTTACATATGGCTTCGACCTATTGCACTGAATAACCTGCGATGAGAAGAACTTGTTTTGCAATCCTCTATATATGCACACCAGGTACGTAGCAAGTCCGTAGTCAAAAACACTTGAGTTCCGCCCCACCATCGAAAAATGCCTGTAAAATGATTGTGATCTCTAACGTGTTTTTTCGTAAACCGACACCCAACAATATATCGCTTCATTCTTTTCTTCCAACGAAGTACTTCAATTTCAATTCCTGAAACATAACGTTACTTTGATTTAAAATTAGCAGATACGTAGTCAGGAACACTTGTATTCCGCCACACCATCGATAAATTCCTATAAGATGACTGTGATCTCTTACGCGTTTTTCCGTAAACCAAAACCCAATACATCGCCCTATTCTTTTCTTCAAACGAAGTACTCAAATGTCAATTTCTGAAACGTAACGTTACTTTGATTTCAAATTAGTAAGTCCGTAGGCAGGAACACTTGCGTTCCGCCCCACCCTCGATAAATGCCAGTAAGATGATTGTGATCGCGAACGTGTTTTTCCGTAAACCGACACCCAACAATACAACTTTCTTTTCTTCAAACGGAGTACTTAAATATCAATTTCTGAAACGTAACGTCACTTTAATTTAAATTTAACACCGTTATTATCGAGAGGCACATAATAAATTCACTGGTACCCCGTAGAAAAGTAAAATCTTCTAAGCGGCGTAAAGCGGAGCCAAAAACATGCGCGTAATAGTTAAAGGAGGAGCCTATTTTATGAACAGCCAATGGTGTAACGCACAAAACAAAAAAAGAGAAAGTAAATCCCTCGCCGGTATGTTCTCTTTCGGCAGGACACTCAGAGGGGGTCAGTCTTACAAGTTAACTTTTCTTGGATACAATTTGCTGTCTTAATAAATGATGCTAGTTCTGTAACACCCTGTATAGAAGTAAAGAAAACTTAATGACTCAATTTCAATAGTGTCCTGCATAAATGTAAAGTATTTTAAGCAATGTAATGCGGAGTTAAGAATATGCCCTATTTACGAAAATTATTATCTACGCCTGTACTTCTTAGCAAAACGGGCGCGCGTGTCGGAGGCAATTGTTTTGAAGTATTTTGTCGCAACTTTTCCTTTTCTTTTTTTTAGCTGTTGTTGTTTACGTTTCCAGTCTAGCGTTAACTCGATATCACCTGTAAACCTCGAAATACGTTTCGATCAACGTCAACGTGCGCGTTTTTGTGTCCGTCAAGCACGCGACGTAGCGTAATCCGTCGATCGAAGCGGGCGGCGGTGACCAGGTGTTTTCGGCGTTTGTTATCCCGCGTCACTCACCCGATCGACCCGGTGCAGGACGGAACAGGTAGCCGACAGACGGACGGACGGACGGACGGCACACCTGTCAGGGTCAACGAATGAGGAACCGCGCATAACTCGACCTTTCAGGACCTACTAGCGCTCCCACCTCCACCGGCCCTAAATTTAAATTGAGGTTCGTTACGTAATACGCTTGTTTTTAGTTTTAATTCTCGTCTTGCATTCAATGGAAACATAGCCGCAAGGGAAAGGGATACTTCAGAAACGAAACGGACCCATGAACTGGGAATAAGAAGCGAGCAATATAGCTTCCCGATGGTTCTAGAAGGTTCGAGGGGCGTTCCAGAATATTATGTATTATTGGTTCCACGGGATTCTCGTGCCTCTTTAGAAGTTTTCTATTAGATGGCTGCAGTACGCTGTTAATTAAATTATTTTTAATCTAACAGTGATTTCGTAGCACTGTGCAAAGACGGAGACGGGAAACGCGGTGGCGTGTTTTGAGGTTTGTGATTATTATGAAACCGATAGCTAATTCCACGTCGGTCCTTCTTCCCTCTGCATTCCGCACGGCAACAGTTGAGCACGTCCGTAAACTCGTCGATGTGTGAATTCAATATCGAATGATTGACGTCCCCCTCGAGAGCGGGCCCCCTTTTCCCGAGACGACGGCGCCCCCTCCGCTGCCCGCCCCAACGTACACATATTTTTTCGCTGTTTATTATGTAAAATGCTCGCAATAAAAATATTTTAATGCGATGAACGTATCGATGTCGCGCGATGGGGTGATTTATGCCGGAGGGCGGGATTCCTGGGAAGGTAGGAATCAAATCGATCATTAAAATGTTTTCGAAACGCGCTGGAACTAATAACACGAGAGCACAGTAATTTTCTGACCAAAAGAAAAAAAAACGTGGCGACATCTACGGGTAAATCGAGAAGACAGTGTTTTAAGAGGAGAGCGAGAGTCTCTACTAGAGCATTCTAAACAAGAAAATTCTTAAAACGCGATTAAAATGTTAAGGCAACGTACCATAGATAGTGGCGACATCTTTTGATTCCTGCTTGCTGTCACCATCTTAGAAAATTTGATTTATACAGGGCACTACTGAACTTGAGTCATTTAATTATTTATTAATTTCACTTTTGTACGGGGCGCTACTGAACTCGAGCCATATTTATTAATAAATTCTACTTTTATATACAGGGCACTATCCAACTTGGGTCATTTATTTATTTATTTAATAATTTTGCTTCTATACAGGCCGCTACTAAACTCGAGTCATTTATTGAAGTGGAATTCGATTTCTTAATTTAAGTCACACCTGAGTTATGTTTGATCGCGCATCGCCATCTAGCGACAATTTACTGAGTTGACTTGGAATTCAATGCGTTCTACTAAAAACATCCTTATTTCACGTACGTCAGCGACATCTAGCGATAAATTCGCGAAACAGTTTCGATCGAAACCAAACAAAAATGATTATAGATTCGTTATGTGTCACTAACGCCATCTAGCAATAGCTTAGCGATTTGAGGTGCAATATCTGATTACGAGAACAAACTGTCGCCATCTAGCGACACTTTACTGAGGTCATTTGGGCTGCAATGCCTTCTACTGAGGAAATGCGGTGCGGAAAATTGAAATTTTTATTTCATGCACGTCAGCGACATCTATATTAATTCGCGAAACAAGTTCGACAAAACCCAAACAAAAACGAAAAGGGATTTATCGATTCGCAATCTGTCACTGGCGCCATCTAGCGACAACTTACCGAGTTGAGTTGCAATGCTTGATCGAGAGAGAAAACTGGCGCCATCTAGCGACAATTTATCGAGTTGACTTGATATTCAATGCGTGCAAAATTAAAATCTTTATTTCGCTCACGTCAGCGACATCCATCGGTTAATTCACGAAATAATTTTGATAAAAATCAAACAAGTTTCATCGATTCGTTCTCTGTCGCTGGTGCCATCTAGTGACAACTTGCCGAGTTGAGTTGCAATACTTGCTGGGGAGAGAAAACTGGCGCCATCTAGCGACAATTTACCGAGTTAACTTGGGATTCAATGCGTGCAAAATTGAAATCTTTATTTTACGCACGTCAGCTACATCTATCAGTTAATTCACGAAATAATTTCGATAAAAATCAAACAAATTTCATCGATTCGCTCTCTGTCGCTGGTGCCATCTAGCGACAACTTACCAAGTTGAGTTGCAATACTTCTTCGAGAGAACAAACTAGCGCCATCTAGCGACAATTTACCGAGTTGCCTTGGGATTCAATGTATGCAAAATTGAAATCTTTATTTCACGCGTGTCAGCGACATCTATCGATAAATTCGCGAAATAATTTCGATGAAAGCCAAACAAAAACGAAAAGGATTTCTTGATTCGCTATCTGTCACTGGTGCCATCTAGCGGCAATTTACCGAGTTGACTTGAGATTCAATGCGTGCAAAATTAAAATCTTTATTTCATCCACGTCAGCGCCATCTATCGGTTAATTCACGAAATAATTTCCATAAGAATCAAACAAAAACGATAAGGGTTTCATCGATTCGATCTCTGTCGCTGGTGATAACTAGCGATAACTTACCGAGTTGAGTTGCAATACTTGATCGAGAGAGAAAACTGGCGCCGTCTAGCGACAATTTACCGAGTTGTTTATTTCACGCATGTCAGCGACATCTTCTAATCCGCGAAACAAGTTCGATCAAAGCCAAACAAAAACGCAAAAAGTTGTTATCGATTTGCTATCTGTCATTGACGCCATCAAGCGACAACTTACCTAGTTGAGTTGCAATACTTCCTCGAGAGAATAAACTGGCGCTATCTAGCGACAATTTATCGAGTTGACTTTGGATTCAATGCGCGCAAAATTGCAATCTTTATTTCACGCACGTCAGCGACATCTATCGATAAATTCGGGAAGTAATTTCGATAAGAACCAAACAAAAACGATTCACTGTCTGTCACTGGTGCCATCTAGCGACAACTTATCGAGTTGAATTGCTACTACGAAGACATTTCGGCGCAGGAAATTTCAACTTCTGTTTCGCGCACGTCAGCGACATCTATTGGCGAATTCGAAAAACAATTTTTTACATTTTTCATTTTTATTAAAAAATGTTATGTCGCCCCAGTTGAGGAAGTTGTTAAGTGTGACGGACGGTGCGGTGTCACCAGGAGCACACACGGAAAACAAAAGAAATCATCGATTCGCTCTATGTAACTGACGCCATCTAGCGACAACTAAGTGAAGTTAAGTTGGAATGCGATATGAGCGCTGTCATAAATATTTCAAGGCACAAAATTGCGATCTGACACGTGTCAGAGAAATTCGCGAAACATTTTTTTCGTAGCACGCGCAGGGAGCCACCTGCTGGCAATAATCGACTCCACAACCCACTTGATCGTGATCTATTCGAATTTAGAGGCGATGCGCTTGACTTCGAGGAGATTTCCACCTTAAGCGAACACCGGCGCCATCTAGCGACGGTTTCCTGAATGAGAAATAAAAGATTACGATTCGCTGGACTACGTTAGGTGGCGATTCGTTAACTTCGTTCGATTGTTTCAAGATCTGCGCCTCTGAGAATGGCCCGTTAAAAAAGTGACGTTCTACGTTTAGAAAATTTGAGGTTACACTGGCGCCATCTGTCGACGGTTTCCTGAAATAGAAGCGTTCTCACGCTCCGTCAGCCTCGCACGATTGTTACGGGACTCGCGCGCGTGAGTGGATGATTTAAAAGTGACGCTCTCGTTTTCGAAAATTCGACGATCGTTTCGCTGATAGTGGCGCCACCTACCGTGGAGTTAAAACTCATGGAGTTAGTCACTTTAGAAGTCTTAAAGTTTATGGTTGATTTGTTTTGCGCTTCATAGAGGAGGCAATTTTACGGAAAAACTGACGAGTCAGCGCCATCTATAGGACGACCCCTAAACCAAACGTTCCTCCATCTGTGAGTGAATTGTTGGCGTTGAGTGAGAGATTGATGACGACGACAACAACAACAAAAGTAGTTCGGAAGTCGACAATCAAAACTCGCCCCGGGGGACTCCCCCGGCCGTAAATCAGGGCCGGGTTCGCATAATTCCCGCTTTATTTTTTCGGCGCGCTTAACGACGTAATTTATTTTTCTCGCGTTTAACGCGCGTCGCCTTTTATGGAGACGGCGTCGTAAATTCCGCCGGAACGCCGTTATTGGCAGTCCCGGCCGTGATTTTTTTTAATTTCTGTTTTCGTCCCGCACCCTCCGGAAATTGTTTCGGCGCGTAACACTGATTTTACGACGCGCGGGAGGTTAGAGCAGATAAACGCCGGTCGGTTTTACTTGATTTCTCGTTGCGATCGTATGAAATAGGTACGTGATAAAGTCTTAGGGTCGTTCAGCAGTCACACATTGGCCATGGTTCCTTTTGTATATGTTCACTTTTATTTTCTTCCAACGCAATCTATATTTAGTAGTAATTTGAATATCTACGGAGTTGAGTCTTCAAAGTCCGTGTTATGGCGGCAAAATTCCTAATATTTATTTCTAGCATGTCGAGTCACCCTGTATTGTGTGGGAACCCAGCAGGCCGTCATGTGCGTACTTGCATTGCATTGTACGTGCAAACGCAAGAGCTTCCACCTTACGGTAATGTTCCGTTTCACTCATTCCCCTCCGTATTTCGATTGTCTTCTTTTAACGACCCCCCTTCGACCCCTGTCGGCCTCGTAGTGGGGTTAATCCTCGTTGTGCTATTATAGAGCCGCCATTTTAGTCGGTTGTTGCATCGACGCAACCTTCCCCTGCCCGCTCGGATTTGAACTCGTCCACCGGTAGTGGACAATGCCAGCTGGAGGTGTCGCCCTCAACAGTGACTTGGCGTCACTCCCCTCCGCCGAACTTCGATACTCGTTGGGTAATTTCATCGTCCTGACAGATGAGTTGAATGACAGAGTGGATGCATAAAGGTCGATTCTATCTTGGTTATGTTTATTTTGAGGTTATGTTCAAGGTAAATTCAAATTCAACGAAAGACGGATCTGTGCTTCGGAACTATTTGGGTTTCGTGTTTACCTTTTGATTTTCGGATATTTTTTTCTATAAAAATTTTATCTTCCTTCGCCTAACATAGCTTTGTAACGAAATTAACTTAAATAGTGTCAACCTTCCCCTGCCCGCTCGGATTAGAACTCGTCCACCAGTAGTGATCAATACCAACGAGACAGTGACTTGACGTATGGACGTCACACCCCTCCGCTGAACTTAGATACTCGTTGGATAATTTCATCGTCCCGACAACCGAGTTGAATGACAGAGTGGATGCATAAAGGTCGGCTCTATCTTGGTTGTGTTTATTTTAAAGTTAAGTTCGAGATAAAATCAAATTCAACAAAAGACGGATCTGTGCTTCGGAACTACTTGGGTTTCGTGGTTTTTTTCTATAAAAATTGAATCTTCCTTCGCCTAACCTAGCTCTTAAATAGTCTCTTTTCCGTTTTCGTCAAATATTAATGCAACTTCCTCGAATTACGTTGATTAAGTGAACAAATTTCTCTTAATTTTCTAAATAAAAATCTACAATAAATTGCGCGACGACACTTTTGTCCCTCACTCTACACTTCCACCGACCACTTGCTTCACCTCCTGCGGAACACCTTCTCTTCCCCTTTTCAAGTGGATATCGCACAAAAGACAAATGACTTTTAATTGTAATCTAAACGAGCTCGTTGCGTTAGTTCTACCCATGCAACGTGCCATTTCAGGGACAACTTTTACATTCGATGTCATTTTTCGATTTTCCGCGATTCTCTGCGAAAGATAAAACATCCCCCGTCGACAGTTACATATGGGAAAGCCGCAAGCCGCGCGCGCGTTTGTCTACAACATGGATTTGCGTTATTGTTTCTCGATTTTCCGGCCGGTGCGGACGCCGTCGGGCGTAAGCTCTCCAAAATAAATATGCATCGGGGGATGTACGTCCAACGTATACCACCTACACGCGCGCTCTATTCTTGTACATTATGTATTTCCACCGCTCGAACTTACCCGCGCCCGGGGGCGGTGAAAAATTAAAAGGTGGCGACGGGTTGCACCTTCCTGCTCGAGCTACATGCATCCTTTACTTTCGATTTAAATGTAATTGATTAATACAAAACGATACATCATGAGAAACGAATTCGAAATAATTTTGTAAAAAGAAGAAACGGCATTCTGCACATCAATGAAAACAGTTGTTAGTTTCTAAAACATCACTGATTGGCAAATAAATTCATTTCTGCCCAACAAACCAATGCACTAGATGCACAGAGAGAGGGAAATTCGATTAACAATGAACAAAAATCCGCATATTCCATCAAATTGCAACTTGGCGCATACGTGTTCCATGCAGCTTTCAAGTAATCTAAGCAAAGCTTTCAAGTTTACTCAGCGAAGCTTTCAGGTTACTCAGTCAGGTTACTCAGTGAAGCTTTCAAGTTTACTCAGTGAAGCTTTCAAGTTTACTCAGTGAAACTTTCAAGTTTACTCAGTGAAGCTTTCAAGTTTTCTCATTGACGCTTTCAAGTACTCTACGTGAAGCTTTCTAACTTGGTTTCTCTAACACCTCGAAGCTCTCAAGTGCTTGAAATTCGTTATTAAATTAGCTCAATGTTAAGCTACTGAGTTTTAAAGCTTTCCCGCCTTTGATTCAATAAGAGTTTCTCAAAACCTGCTTAAAATTTCCGCGATTAAGTAAGCTCAGTGAATCTCCTGAGGCTCTTAATTCTGTTTGACGCTGTCAAGCTTGAGTGCTTGGCTTTTAGATCACCTCGAAGCTTCCAAGCTTGCCTGAAATACGTGAAACGCGTGAACAAATGAGGTGAGTTAAGCTTAAGAGTTTAAAAGCTTCTCCGCCCTTAAAATCGATTGACTTGCCTAAAACTTCCGTGATTAAGTAAGCTCGGTGAGTCTCCTGAGGCTCTTAATTGTTTTCGAGGATGTCAAGCTTGAGTGCTTGGTTTTTAGATCACCTCGAAGCTTCTAAACCTGACTCAAGTACTTGAAACGCGTGAATAAACGAGGTGAGTTAAGCTTTTAAGTCATCATTGTGTTTGAGGCTGTCAAACTTGAGTGCTTGGCTTCTAGATCACCTCAAAGCTTCCAAACTTGCCTGGAGTACTCGAAACGCGTGAATAAATGATGTGAGTTAAGCTTCTAAGTCATTCCTCCGCTCTTAAACTCGATTGACTTGCCTAAAACTTCGGCGATTAAGTAAGCTCAGCAAAGCTTCTGAGTTTGTTAATTGTCTTTTAGGCTTTTAAACTTGTCTTGAAGCATCTTGAAACCCGCAAGCAAGCCGACTGAATTAAACTTTTGAGAGTTTTAAAGCTTAACTAAAGCTTCTCTGCCCTTAATTCGATTAAGTTGCCTAAAGCTTCAGTGATTAAGTACACTGAATAAATAAATTGTCCCTGAGGCTTTAAACTTGAGTACTTGGCCCTTCGATCAGCTTGGAGCTTCCAAGCGTATCTGAAGCACTTGAAATTCGGAAGCACTTGCGCTGAGTTGAAGCTTCTGAGCAATAATTCAAGCCATTTTTGACAGCTCAGTCAAGTTTCTAATTGTCTTTGAAGCCTTGAAGCTTGAATATTTGGTGTTTGGATCATTTGAAGCTACCAAACCTGTCTGAAGTACTTGAAATTCGCAAGCAAATGAGCTGTGTTAAGCATCTGAGCCATTCAAGAGTTTTGAAGCCTGGTTAACGCTTTTGCGCATTGAATTCGATTAAGTTGCCTAAAGTTTCTATGATTAAGTGAAACTTCTGAGCGAGGTTAATTGTCTTTGACGGTTTTAGAACTGAGCTGAGTTAAACTTCTGAGTTCTTAAGCCTCACAAACGCTTTTCCGCTTTTAATTCGATTAAGTTTTCTCTGAATTAAGTTCAGTGAAACTCCTGAGCAAAGTTAATTGTCCTTGACGCTTTTAAACTCGAGTGCTTGACTTTTAGAGCCTCTTGAAGCTTCAAAACTTGTCTGAAGTACTTGAAACTCATAGCAAATGAGCTGAGTTAAGTTTCTGAGCCAATCAAAAGTTTTCAAGCTTGACTAAAGCTTCTTCGCTTTTGATTCAATTGAATCGCCTGCCGTAAGTAAGCTCAGTGAAGCTCCTGAGCAAGTTCATCGTCCTTGAAGCTTCCAAACTTAAACTACTTGGCTCTTGGATCAACATGAAGCTTTCAAACTCGTCAGAAGTACTTGAAACTCGTAAGTAAACGAGCCAAGTTTCAACTTCTGAGCAATTAAAACCATTTACACAAGTCAATCTTGATTCGATTGAATTTTTCGAAAGTTGCATTACGCTTCTGTAAGCTCAGTGAAGTCTCTAGCGTCTTTGAAGCTTCCGAGTTTGAGTACTTGGTTTTTAGAGTCCCTTGAAGCTTCCAAACTTGTCTGAAGTACTTGAAACTCGTAGAAAATGGGCCGAGTTAAGTTGTTTATGAGTCATGAGTCAGATCGACCGCTTTTCGTCATGTTTTGTTTATAACTGTACACAATGCCGACTTCTCGGGTTAAATGCAGGTGTTTATGTGTCACCTCGGCGACTGTTTGATGATGCAATGTGCAGATGTTCTTTTCGGCATTCCAGGCTGCACTTTGTTGTTGCAAGGTGCAAGCTCAGCACCAAGCCGACTTACCGGTTTCTTACAAACGAAAATGCAATGTCTTGCAAACGCAGTTTAAGATTGGCCGCGTTGCGTCTGAGCAATTCGTTCCGCCAAGTAATTATACAGCGTGTTCCAGCGCACTCGATTATGAAAATTAATCGCCCCCCGAAAGCACGTAATTACTTAAAGTGAAGCGGCAATAAAAGGCGGGCGCCATCGCCGTCGTATAGCGCGCGTTATTGTTTGCGCGCATTCCTCTTGTTTTACGGCCGCTGCGACCTACATACGCAAGTAATTAATTTATATTAGTTGGCTTAGCGACCGATAAAATCCGACCCGGATTACTATTGCGCGCTTTATTATTCATCTCGGCTTAACGAGCAAACAAAAAAAAAAAAAAACACGCGCGAACAAAAGACGAACCAATCGCCGGGCTGGTGTCGGAAACAAGGGCATCTCAAGTTTTAATCTTTGTGCCGCCCGCCGCTGAAGTAGTTGGAAGGCGAATGGGGGGGGGGGACCTGCACGTATTGCGAAATTTATTTGCGAAATTGGAAAACGTTCCCGGCGTAAATCATTGGTGCACGTGCATTTGTCCCGGCCGCAGAAGTTACAAGCACATCCGCTCGATGGACTTCCGGTTTAACCGGAAACCCTCTTATTTTTTTTTTCATTTTGGTTTTCATTTTCATCCGGCTCCTTGAATCGAACAAAAAAAACGTCACTATAACATAGCCAAATGAAATGATTCTAGTGTTACGCCCGAGCCGCTTCTCGATTGTTCGAGTGGGCTTCGAGGAGAACTCCGGATTGGTCTGGAAAAGTCGAGGACAGTTCGCGTTAAGTGATTGCGAACCTCAAACTCGTAGCGTCACTGGCTATTTCCACAAATCTTTGGGCTGCGGTGATGCAAGCAAGACAATGATCTGTGAAGTGAGATGGAGGGTGCGACAGAGACGGGCTCAGGGCGGCGCTGACTTCGCCGCGTCTTGGCGCGGTTCCGCAGTTAATTACAATATCAGACTTAATCAGAAACGGGCGGGCTTCAGCCGGGAACCCGACCGATTGCCTACGCACGCTGCATATGCATTGCTGTTTGCCTGCTCGCTCCCATGCGGGGACCCCCCCAACCCACAAATAGACGCCGTCTCAGATTAGGAGATCACGTACTGCGTATTATTACAATAATTTCGCTTTGAGACGGGATCAAAGGCAGCTAGATTGAATTATAATTAGAACGAGGGGCGGGTTCGAACGACTTTGTTTCTTTCTAGCGCCCCCCCGTTTCTTTAAATCAGCTCGAGAAACGACATGATCTTGAATCCGCCCAGCAACAAAAAAAAAGTTCAAAAATTGAAAGTTCAAAGATGAATCGTGGCCGTCCCCAACCCCCCTCTCTCGCTCGCTTGGGAGCAACCCAACATCATCAGTGGAGTCGACCCCAAAACTCACGTATCGGTTCCATCCGGATTTCCATGCGAGGCACGCGCCGCCAACTGCAACACACGCATTAATGTATTGTTTCCGGAGCGTTGGGGGTGGATGGCGGCGCCCTGCATTAGTATCTATAATTCAGCGGGCGGAAATTCCGGCCGCGAAAGCAGTATATCTGTCACTGTCCGGGGCGCGCGTTTTTGCCGCCTCTTTCAATCTTCTTCTTCTTCGGAGACGGCCGGTCCAAGTGGATGGGAGCCTCCCCCCGCGCGCGCTTAATTGCGTGCGACATTTACATTTTAAAACACAATGGGGCCCCGGCGACGACAAAAGCGGGCGGAAAAAATGACGCGCCGACTGTTAATCACACGCCACACCGGGAATAATGGATGGGGGCTCCGTCTTGCACTCCTTAAAAGCCTCTTAGGATAAACGTATCGAGTTACCTGCGCCTAATACTTTGTAATTCACCGCCGCCGCCGCCGCTCTTTTTGCCTTATGTAGCTTAAAACGTGTCTGTTTATTCATTTCGTTTACTTGTTTCAATCAAATTCTTGACGCGTGGGTCGAGCGACCAAGCACTGGGCTCCCGTGGCCCCAAGGTTTGTAGAATGCACGACCACTTCCGGTTTCCATCTTGCAAGAAGGCGATTGGGGTCAATTTCCCGATTTGGGGGTCGAAAGGTGCTAAGGTCTTGGCTACCATTCACTTCTTTCTCTTCTGCGTCCATAGAATTCAACACTTGGCAATCCACTAGACTCCCGTAGCATTAAGGGCTGCAGAATGCACATCCACTAACAGTTTCCGCCTTACAAGAGGGCGATTGGGGCCAATTTCCAGATTTGGGGGTCGAAAGGTGTTAAGGTCTTGGCCACCATTCACTTGTTTCTCTTCTGCGTCCATAGAATTCAGCACTTGGCAATCCACTAGATTCCCGTAGCACGTCAACTAACAGTTTCCACCTTACAACAAGGCGATTGGGGCAAATTGGGAGTCTAGTGGTGCTATCCACTAGACTCCCGTAGCATTAAGGGCTGCAGAATGCACGTCCACTAACAGTTTCCAACTTACAAGAAAGCGATTGGGGCCAATTTCCCGATTTGGGGGTCGAAAGGCCACCATTCACTTCTTTCTTTTCTGCGTCCATAGAATTCAGCACTTGGCAATCCACTAGACTCCCGTAGCATTAAGGGCTGCAGAATGCACGTCCACTAATAGTTTCCACCTTACAAGAAGGCGATTGGGGCCAATTTCCCGATTTGGGGGTCGAAAGGTGTTACGGTCTTGGCCACCATTCACTTCTTTCTTTTCTGCGTCCATAGAATTCAGCACTTGGCAATCCACTAGACTCCCGTAGCATTAAGGGCTGCAGAATGCACGTGCACTAACAGTTTCCACCTTAGAAGAAGGCGATTGGGGCCAATTTCCCGATTTGGGGGTCGAAAGGTGCTAAGGTCTTGGCCACCATTCACTACTTTCTCTTCTGCATCCATAGAATTCAGCACTAGACTCCCGTAGCAATAAGGGCTGCAGAATGCACGTCCGAAAATGGCTGCGATGTAATCGAAAATATCTACGAAAAAGAAAAGTCCGTCGTGTGAGGCATCAAATGAAACAAGACAAGTGACGATCAATCAAGGGTTTTCACACACATCCTGGAGATTTCTGGATTTTCTCAAATGCAACCCTTCACCCTTCCTAATCTCAAATTTGTAGTTACGCTGCATTTTATTTGTCCTCGGGTCACGAATATCATCGAAGCTGAGAAATTAAATTTCCTTTTTCACTGTCATGTGTGAAATTTTTATGAAAACCCGTCCTGGATGATCCTGGATTTTCTCAAGGGGTCCATTTTTAATGAGTGTGTCGATCGCTTGATATTCACGCTTGCTAAGGACGAGGAAATCGAGCGTTTCATGTTGCGTTTTAAGTATCGCCGTAACCGGAGATCCAGCCTGGAGGTTTCTGGATTTTCTCAAGTGAGACATCGCCTCGCTCTCCTAAAATCGAGTCTTCAGTTTCGTTGCGCTTCATGTGTTCTCGGGTTACGCAATTTCCTTATTCACTTTTATGTGTAAATTCGTTCTGGATATTTCTGGATTTTCTCACACTTTCAATATGTCTAACGTTTTCGCATTTGGAATGTTTCGATGGTGGTTAGATCTGGATCCCCGACTAGCACAAGGTTCGCGCCCTGTTGGTTAGGTCAATTCTGGATATTTCTGGATTTTCTCAATTAGGACACCAAATAAAATTTCATCGTTAAGTTACGAATGACATCAAAAGTCTCTATTCACACTTACGTATAACATTTCGATGAAAACTCATCCTGGAGTCTTCTGGATTTTCTCGAGGGTTCTGATTTTGAAAAAGCGTGGCTTCTCACATTTGCCAGCTTTGTTAATCGTCAGCGGCAAGACCTCCGCCAGAGACAAGGTTCACGTTATGCTTTATGTAACGCTATTTATTATGTAAGTCCATTTTGGATAAATCTGGATTTTCTCAATTCTAGTGTCGGAATAAAATAAAATTTTCAGTTTCGCTTCATCGTCAGGTGCCGAATGTCGTCGGAGTTGAAATTTGAAAATCTCCATTCATTCTTGCGTGTGAAATGTTTATGGAGATTTATCCTGGAATCTTCTGGATTTTCTCAGGAGTTCTGGTTTTGAGAAAGCGTGGCTTCTCACACTTTCCAATTTGGATAATCGTCAGAGACAAGACCTCCATCAGAAACAAGGTTCACGTTATGCTTTATGTAACGCTACTACGTAAGTCCATTCTGGATAAATCTAGATTTTCTCAATTCCAGTGTCGAATAAAATAAAATTTTCAGTTTTGCTTCATTGTCAGGTGCCGAATGTCGTCGGAATTGAAATTTGAAAGTCTCCATTCATCCTTACGTGTAAAATGTCTATGGAGATTCATCCTGGATGCTTCTGGATTTTCTCAAGGCCCCGTTTAAATGTGCCCGGCTTCTCATATTTGGTTTATAATGTCGAACGTCAGATATTGACTTCCACCAGAGGCAAGGAGCATGTATTCTTTTATGAATCGATGTAATCTAAACCTATTCTGGATATTCCTGGATTTTCTCAATTGGGGCATCGAATGAAATAAAATTTCCAGTTTTTCTCGCTGTCAAGTTCCGAATATCATCTTAATTGGATATTTCTAAGCCCTTACGTGTAGAATATGTATGAAAACTGATCCTGGATACTTCTGAATAGACTTGAAGTGTGAGAAGCGCTTGCTGCGAGAGGCACAGAACAACATCTATTACAGAACAAAACAATTATCATTTCTAGGTTGACAACTGATAGACAAATGGAGAAGAAGAAGAAGAAATAGCAACAACATTTCAGTCTATTGGCTAGTTTGGTCTACAATCCAGAGGGAGTTGGCTTAAATTGAAAAGACTTAATACTATGTCAGTGAGGGGGAGGGAAAGGAGATGTTAGCGCGAGAAGAACCGGCCAGATAAACGTGCAACCACCTTTCCTCTCAGGCTGAGGCACAGCAAATAAACAAATTTGCATTTCCCAGCCGACTGAAACGTATTGAGCGATAAACGTCAAAGTAAGAGAGACGTCCGCTCGTTTCCACCCGCAATAACTCTCGCCGTGCAAAACAGAAACATAAACCGAGGAGGCAAAGACGTGGACCGCAAAAAGCGAACATAAATCAAACGAAGAGAGGTCATGCAGCGTCGGGACGCCAGCGCGCACCTCGAATTCCGACGTCTGCTGCGGTCACATGTTTACTTTGGCGAAATAATTTCAGCTTTGCAACGTATTAAAAAGATTACAGGCGCGGCCGCCGGAGGTCGTCGTCGTCGGGGGTTTCATCGCGTACAAAAAAAAAAAAAGAGAGGATGCGTATTTTTTCGCGGTGCGGTGCAGCGTGAGCGACGGCGGGGGCCAGATAAAAACTCCCCCGGGCACAAATTCACCCTGACACGGGTAATCTATAACCGCCATCTTGTATTAGTTAAAAATGTCGCTGCCATCTCGCAGTGACGTGCAGTACAGCTCATGAATATGGATGGCGCACTTTTATTTTTACTCGTGTTTTTGCCGGCGCCCTCTTGCACCCGGTGCGTAGCGGGCGCCGGAGGAGGACGGGGGTGGAAAACCTTCCTCTTGCTCTTCGTCTTTGTCATCGTCGTCTCCTCCTGGACTTAAGATAAATGACAGCCCGCTTTTGCATGCATACGTTCGTTCGCGTGCCGGATCTGACAAATGGCAAAAATTCCTGTCGCATGAGCTAATTTGGGGCGCGAGGGAGGAGGGGGGGGGCGAAAATAAATTGCAAAACGTACAGTACTTGTACGTGAGGCCAGTAACGTAACGCATCACAGCGCGGCCATTTTCGATTCGATTCGATTCCAAAATGGCGTCGGTCTCTTCTAGATTTTCATTTAATACGTCACGCCATAATTATGACGGAAACTATTGATTTGGTCGCGACGTACGATGGAGTTCTGCTGATGAGGCCCCAACTAGAGCCGAAATACCTACCTATCAATTAAAGTCGGCTTACAGCAAACTGTTGTGACAAGCTGGTTATATGTATGTGATCGTCACTTGTCATGTTTAGGTCAAAAACTGGTCGTTACTGCATCGAGTCAATCAAAATCGTTTTTCCTTCTCCTTTCGCAGACCTTCTCTTCAAGACCTTTCATTTGATGCCTCACACGACTGACTTTACTTTTTCGTAGACATTTTCGATCGCAGCGCGGCCATTTTCGATCACATCGCGACCATTTCGATTCCAAAATGGCCGCTTTTCATTTATTGCGTCACGCGATAGGTTTTCTTCGGTTCTAGACAACCTCATCGCAAATGCAGCGCGTAACATGGAAGCTATTGACTTGGTCGCGACGTGCGATGGAGTTCTGCTGATGAGGCCTCAACTAGGGCCTAAATACCTACCTATCAATCAAAGTCGCCTTGCAGCAAACTGATGTGACACGCTGATTATGTGTGTGTGGGCTTCACTTGTCATGTTTAGGTCAAAAACTGGTCGTTACTGCATCGAGTCGATCAAAATCGATTTTCCTTCTCCTTTCGCAGACCTTCTCTTCAAGACCTTTCATTTGATGTCTCACACGGCGACTTTTTCTTTGTCGTAAACATTTTCGATCACAGCAGCGGCCATTTTCGATCACAGCGGCGGCCATTTTCGATCACAGCGCGGCCATTTTCGATTCGATTCCAAAATGGCCGCTTTTGATTTAGTGCGTCACGCGATAGGTTTTCTTCGGTTCTAGATAACCTCATCGCAAATGCAGCGCGTAACATGGAAACTATTGATTTGGTCGCGATGTGCGTTGGAATTCCCCTGATGAGGCCCCAACTAGGGCCGAAATACCTACCTATCAATCAAAGTCGGCTTGCAGAAAACTGTTGTGACACGCTGATTAGGTGTTTGTGATCGTCACTTGTCATGTTTAGGTCAAAAATTGGTTATTACTGCATCGAGTCAATCAAAATCGATTTTCCTTCTCCTTTCGCAGACCTTCTCTTCAAGACTTTTCATTTGATGCCTCACACGACTGACTTTTCTTTTTCGTAGACATTTTCGATTACAGCAGCGGCCATTTTCGATCACAGCGGCGGCCATTTTCGATCACAGTAGCGGCCATTTTCGATCACAGTAGCGGCCATTTTCGATCACACTACGGATATTTTCAATCACAAGAGCGGCCATTTTCGATCACAGCGCGGCCATTTTCGATCACATCTGCGGCAATTTACGATCACAGCGGCGGCCATTTTCGATTCGATTTCAAGAAGGCGTCGGTTGATTTCGAAATCTTTCGTTTTTCTTCCGCAGATAAGAGAATTCACCAACCAACAAATTTCTTGCGCTTGACGGCGCATGAAAGGCGAACTACTGATTTTAGTCGCGGCGTGTAATGCAGTTCTGCTGATGAAGCCCCAACCGGGGCCGAAATAGCTGTTCAAAATCAAAGTAGGCTTGCAGGAAGTTGATTATTGTGTCCGCCTTATGCGTAATGGCTTATAACAGCTTGTAATCTGTCATATTTAAGACCGCACGATGTCGCCACTTGCCTTGACCAAGAACGATTTTCATTCTCCTTTTTGCGGACACTTTTAAGAGTACTACCGCAACCTCGCCAACCAAACAAAGTCTGTCTGGCAGTTTTGATTTTTTTGCCGTAGACAGCAGCGGCCATTTTCGATCACATCAACGGCCATTTTCGACCACAGCGCGGCCATTTTCGATTCGATTCCAAAATGGCCGTTTTCTTCGTTTCTAGACAACCTCATCACAAAGACAGCGTGTAATATAGAAACTATTGATTTGGTCGCGACGTGCGATGGAGTTTTGCTGATGAGACCCTAACTGAGAACGAAATAGCTATCTATCGAGGAATTGCGCTGATTATGTCCCCATTGCGCCTAATGGCTTAAAGCGGCATGCGATTGTCGTTATTTAGGTTAAAGACTGGCCGCGCGATGCCGCCACCACCGCATCAATAATAAAATAAGTCGATTCGGCTCGATTAAAACCAGTCTGCTCTCGAAGCCACTCCAAGCCCCCGAATAACACAGAACGGCGAGCGCCGCCCTCTTTGTCTTGCCGCCGGAAAAAAAATACTACAATTTCCGGCCGTTTCATTTCCACCGCGCGGTTCCCAATCAAATTCAATTATTTTTTGCGCGCCGATAGCAGGCGATAACAATGCCGAACATGTTCGGCTGCGATTCTCTATTCAGACTGCCGAATTTTAAAACCGTGTCACCTCCACCTCCCCCTCGCGCCTCCACCCCCGTCGCGCGGACAAAACAAATGAAATTTGTCCGCGACGCACGCGAAAAGCGTTTCGTTGTAAATTTTGTAAACGTGGAGAGAGGCGGACGTTTAGAGTTGTTTCGAAGCGGAAGCGGATGAGTGGTCGACGATCGCACGTTTCGAACTGGGCGCCGCGAAATTAGCAAAAATCATTGTTACGTAAAAATAGATTACGGGTAACACGTGGTGGAGGCGCCGTGATCACCACAACTGCAACCGCACGTATTTGTTTTTAACGATCGAATAATCAAGTAGGTGCGGTGTGGAAGAAGCTGCTGCAAAAGCATTTTCGAAGTGGGACTCGAGCGGAATCCTAATGTCTCCTCTCCTCTCCTTTCTCCTCTAATTTTTCGGCGGAAGCCTCGGCACAGACTCGACAAAAACTGGGTCGAGCGAGGGAGCTGAATATTTAAAATCTTCGTAAATAATTCGGCCGGCTTTTGTTACTGCATGTGCAGGTCGCTCTCTCGCCCAGAAAACAGGCGAGCTTTGATTTTTTGAGGAGGGGGGGGGGGGGGGGGCGGAGGAAGGCTTCTCCCCGAGAAAATCAGAATTTCATCAAACGCGATCTGCAGATGTCGGCCTCCAACGCTCCACTTTTTGGTGCACGAGGCGGATTATAACTTAAAATCGAAGCTTACTGGGAAGTAGGCTTAGATATTAGGTGGTGGAGGCGCACCTATGAGTCGCACTTTAATACAGGGGAGTAATTCGGTTTTGATTGGTTGATTGATCATTCCGTCATTAGCGGTCACTTCACGTCTCTATTTCTGAGAGCAAACTGGGCGCCCTCTTTGTAGAGTTTGCAACTTGACCACCTACAAATAGATGGCGCTCTATTAAGATCATTTTTGTTGTTAAGATTAAAATTCAATTTCTGCGATTTCATTTCATTTCGTCTGCCATTTGCACTAATAGATGGCGCCCCAAGTATATTTATCGTCTCGGAGTTCCGAGCAACAATTTCATTTATTTTCGTTCCGTTTCGGCTCCTCAGTTTCGTTCTCCGCGGACCTCACCGTCAGGACGTCGCGGCCAGTCGGCGAGCTCGAACTTAATTGCTGCAAATAGAGCCCTCGTCGGAAGTAAACAAGCGGAAAAAATTAATTAAACGCGCGGAATTAAATTCCTCGCTAATTCGGAGCGCGCTCCTTAAGACGCGCCCGGCTTAAATATTTAACGTTAAATAAAATTAAATGATAACATGACCAGGATCCGCTCGTGCATACTAAGCGAGCACGCTTAGAGACGTGAGCGGTCGGGGCTGGGGGGCGCGGGGAGGGTTCATGTTTGCCGAGGCTCGAGATGTCCTCGTTACGGTCCTTGCGAGGCCAGATAATGCGTGTTATTTTCCGCCCGATTTGCAATTTTCAACTGGCGCCCTTCTGCTTATCCGTTTTCGATCTCGATGGGTGCAAGGGCGATGAATGCTCCAACAAAGTTTAATTGCACAACTCGAGTAGAACCTTCAAAAAAAAAAAAAAACAGATCGAACGACCCTGTAACACGTGGTGTCTCAGCTGAAAATTACGGGGATAGCAAGATTGGAGTGCCGCAGGGATCCCCTCCTATTCACAATGTGCAAAAACCACTTGAGTAACTCTCTCAGCTGAAAAGACCTTCTTGGTGAAGTTCCTTTGTTCATTGAAGCGCCGGAAGGATCTGTTCTTGGACCTCTCTTCTATTCCAAGACGATCCACCGAACAACTCGAAGGGGTCTTTCGGCTAACGATACATTCCCAATGACCCTCGAGTGGCTCTTTCGGCTAACGATACTTTCCCAATGGCCCTCGAGTGGCTGTTTCGGCTAACGATACCTTCCCAATGACCCTCGAGTGGCTCTCTTGGCTAACGATACCTTCCCAACAACTTCTATTCCTCATTGGAGTGTGGAAATGACCTGTCCTTGGCCCCTCCTATACGCTATATGCAAAGACGACTCTCTTAGCTGAAAAGATCTTCCTGATGAAGCTCTTTCTTCATCGAAGTACCGCAAGGATCTGTTATTGGACCTCCCCTATTCAAAATGTGCGAAGACGATCTACCGAACCACTCGAACGGCTTTTTCAGCTAACGATACCTTCCCAGCTACGTTCTTTTTATCATTGGAGTGCCATGGGTATCTATTTTGGGACCTTTCCTATTCACGATGTGCGAAAATCATCCATGAAGCCATGCTAAGGGCTCTCTCCGCAGACGATACCTTTCTAATAACGTTCTTTTCCTCATTGGGATGTGGAAATGACCTATCCTTGGGCCCTCCTATACGCTATATGCAATGCCGACTCTCTCACCTGAAAAGATGTTCTTGGTGAAGCTCCTTTCTTCATAGAAATGCCTCAAGGCTCAGTTCTTGGACCTCTCCTACTCAGAATGTGTGAAGACGATCTACCGAACCACTCGAACGGCTCTATCAGCTAACGATACCATCCCAGCTACGTTCTTTTCATCATTGGAGTGCCGGGGGATCTATTCTGGAACCTTTCTTATTCACGATGTGCACAAATCATCCATTGGGTCACGTTAAGGGCTCTCTCGGCA
The DNA here is from genome assembly GCA_039766575.1 of Serrognathus titanus. Taxonomy (NCBI): domain Eukaryota; kingdom Metazoa; phylum Arthropoda; class Insecta; order Coleoptera; family Lucanidae; genus Serrognathus; species Serrognathus titanus. The sequence continues at coordinate 9,645,575 of CM077911.1, forward strand.
GTCGATACTGTTCCAATAACGTTCTTTTCCTCATTGGGGTGTGGAAATGACCTATTCTTGGCCCCTCCTACACGCTATATGCAAAGCCGACTCTCTCAGCTGAAAAGACCTTCCTGGTGAAGCTCCTTTTTTCATAGAAATGCCGCAAGGATCTGTTCTTGGACCTCTCCTATTCAGAATTTGCGAAGACCATCTACCGAACCACTCGAACGGCTCTTTCAGCTAACGATACCTTCCCAGCTACGTTCTTTTTATCATTGGAGTGCCATGGGTATCTATTTTGGGACCTTTCCTATTCACGATGTGCAAAAATCATCCATGGAGCCACGCTAAAGACTCTCGGCAGACGATACCTCCCTCCAACGACGTTCTTTTCCTCGTTGGGGTGTGGAAATGACCTGTCCTTGGACCCCTCCTATTAACGATATGCAAAGACAACCTTCCCAGCTGAAAAGACCTCCCTGGTGAAGTAACTTTCTTCATTGAGGTGCCGCAAGGATTTGTTCTCGGACCTCCCCTATTCACAATGTGCGAAGACGATGCATCGAACCACTCGAACGGCTCTTTCAACTAACGATATCTTCCCAATGATACTCGAGCGGCTTTTTCTACTAACGATACGTTCCTAATGACAGTTGAGCGACGCTTTAAGCTAACGATACCTTCCCAATGACACTTGAGCGGCTTTCTCGGCTCTCTCGGCTAACGATACCTTCCCAACTACGTTCTTTTCATCATTGGAGTGCCATGGGTACCTATTCTGGGACCTTTCCTGTTCACGATGTGCAAAAATCATTCATGGAGCCACGCTAAGGGCTCTCTCGGAAGGCGACGTCTTCCCAATGACGTTCTTTTCTTCGTTAGAGTTTGGAAATGACCTGTTCTTGGCCCCTCCTATGTGCTATGTGCAAAGACGACTTTCTTAGCTGAATAAACCTTCCTAGTGAAGTTCCTTTCTTCATGAAGTGCCGCAAAGCTCTGTTCTTGGACCTCTCCTATACACAATGTGCAAAGACGATCCACTGAACCACTCGACCGGTTCTCTCAGCTAACGATACCTTCCCAATGACACTTGAGGCTAACGATACCTTCCCAACGACGTTCTTTTCATCATTGGAGTATCGCGAACATTTATTCCATGACCTTTCCTATCGACTATGCGCAAAAATCATCCATGGAGCCACGCTAAGGCCTCTCTCGGCAGACGATACCTCCTCAACGACGTTCTTTTCCTCATTTGAGTGTCGTAATGACCTGTCCTTAGACCTCTCCTACTCGCAAATTGCAAAGGCGATCCACCGAACCACTCTAGCGGCTCTCTCAGCTGACGTACCTTCCTAACGACGTTCTTTTCTCCTTTGGAGTGCCACTGGTATGTCTCCTTAGACACCTCCTATTCACGATGGCGCCCTTGGACCACTTTAAAGGACCCCTCAGCGTGCGATACCTTCCCAGTGACGTTTTTTTCATCGTTGGAGTACCACGGGTATCTATTCTTGGCTCTCTGGTATTCGAAACGTGCAAAAATCATCCATCGAACCACTCTAAGGCCTCTCGAGATCTTCCCAACGAGTTCTCTTCCTCATTGGAGTGCCGCAATGACCTGTCCTTGGACCTCTCCTGTTCATGACGTGCAAGAATGATCCATCTAACCACTCGAGTGGCTTTATTGGTCGACGGTACCTTCTTAATGACGTTCCTTTATCTCATTGGAGTGCCGAAGGGATCTCCTCTTATTCGAAATTTTAATTCAATTTAATTAAATTCCAATTCTTTTTTTATAGAAAACTTGCATGGCAGAGTCTTTACAAGCTGTTTTGTTTTGGGGCATCCAAAGACGTATTTAATCCTCGCCGCTCCCTTTCGTCACCCCCCCCCTCCCTCTCCCCTCTTCGAACGCGACATTCCACGTCGAACATGTAAATCACGGCCCGCCAGATATTACGTCGTAATTCGAATCCGAAATGAGGGGCAATAAATCGGTGATGCGGCGATGCGCGTCCACCAAAATAAAAAAAAAAAACAAGAAAAGCGCGCGAAATTACGGCAATATATCTCATCGACGCCGACAAATTCATTAATATCGAAGAATACCTTCACGCGGCGGCACACTTTATAAATCATCGTCCGTCCGTCTCCTCGGCGGCGGGATCGGGCGGAGGAGGGCTGGGGAAGGATAGAGGGTGAAAGAATACCTGAGATTATTCGAGCCGTGCGAGCGGGGCGATATTAATTATTTCCGGGGGTCTCACCTGAAACAACAAAGAAGGGCCTCAATTAGGGGCCGGCGATCAATTAAGGCGCGATTAATTTTCATATAAAATTCCCGGCCGATAATGAAGTCGCCCGCCGGCTGCACTGCTTGCTTGCCTGCCTGCTCGCTCGTCGCCCCCGGAATTATTTATGCATTCCGGCCCTGATTAATTATTACGCGACGACCGCTTAATTAAGGCCCCGCCAATATCGACGACGAATAAACATATTAATTTCCTTTCTTTGCCTCCCTCGGAATACGAATGAGATCGTTCGAACACGAACGCTCGAGATTTCAGGGAAAACTGACGGAGATCGCCGATCCCGCTAATTTAAAACAAAAGTGAGCCTCTACTATACGTTTCCTCTATTTTTTTTTTTGTATTTCGATCGAGGTTATGCAATGCGTGGGTCAGTGCTGGGCGGGGTACGGACCGCTGCCTCGATTTGGTGGGACAGTGCGGGAACTACTGTCTCCATCTGTGGGGCAAGATAGAAACTGTTTTCTCTATTTGGTGGGAATTAACGTCTCTTCCTGGTGGGGCAGTGTGGGACCTGAAGTTTCTATTTGGTGGCGCAGTGCAGGAACTGCTATCTCGATCTGGTGGGGCAGTGCGGGAACTACTGTCTCGATCTGGTGGGGCAGGATGAGGACTGCTGCCTTGATTTAGTGGGGCAGTGCGGGGACTACTGTCTCCATCTGGACGGGCAGGGTGGGAACTGCTGCCTTGATTTAGTGGGGCAGTGCGGGAACTACTCTCTCGATCTGGTGGGGTGGGGACCGCTATCTCGATTTGGTAAGGAACTGCTGCCTTTAACTGGTGCGGAAAGGTGGAAACTGTAGTCTCTATTTGGTGGGAACTAATGTCTCTACCTGGTGGAGCAGGACAGGACTTGATGTTTCTATTTGGTGTGGCAGTCTGGGAACTGCTGCCTCGATTTTGAAGGTCAGGGTAGGAACCGGTGTCCCGATTTGGTGAGACAGTGCGGGAATTGTTGTCTTTATCTGGTGGGGCAGGGTGGATACTGTTGTCCCTATTTGGTGCAAACTAATGTCTCTGTCTAAGGTGGGGGAGGGTGGGACTTGATATTTCTATTTGGTGGGGCAGTCTGGGAACTGCTGCCTCGATTTTGTAGGTCAGGGTAGGAACCGGTGTCCCGGTTTGGTGAGACAGTGCGGGAATTGTTGTCTTTATCTGATGGGGCAGGGTGGATACTGTTGTCCCTATTTGGTGCAAACTAATGTCTCTGTCTAAGATGGGGGAGGGTGGGATTTGATATTTCTATTTGGTGGGGCAGTCTGGGAACTGCTGCCTCGATTTTGTAGGTCAGGGTAGGAACCGGTGTCCCGGTTTGGTGAGACAGTGCGGGAATTGTTGTCTTTATCTGGTGGGGCAGGGTGGATACTGTTGTCCCTATTTGGTGCAAACTAATGTCTCTGTCTAAGGTGGGGGAGGGTGGGACTTGATATTTCTATTTGGTGGGGCAGTCTGGGAACTGCTGCCTCGATTTTGTAGGTCAGGGTAGGAACCGGTGTCCCGGTTTGGTGAGACAGTGCGGGAATTGTTGTCTTTATCTGGTGGGACAGGGTGGGACGTGATGTTTCTATTTGGTCGGGCAGTGCGGGAACTACTGTTCCGATCTGGTGGGGCCATGCGGGAACTGCTGTCTCGATCTGGTGGGCCAGAGTAGCAACTGGCGTCTCGATTTGGTGAGACAGTGCGGGAATTGTTGTATTTATCTGGTGGGGCAGGATGGGACCTGATATTTTTATTTGGTGAGGCAGTACGGGAACTGCTGTCTCGATCTGTTGGGCCAGGGTAGGGACCGGTGTCTCGATTTGGTGAGACAGTGCGGGAACTGCTGTCGTTATCTGGTGGGACAGGGTTGGATCTGATATTTCTATTGGTGGGGCAATGCGGGAACTGCTGCTGTCTCTATTTGATGGAAATTAATGTCTCTGTCTACGGTGGGGCAGGGTGGGACTTGATATTTCTATTTGGTGAGGTAGTTCGGGAACTTCTGTCTCGATCTGGTGGGCCAGGGTGGCAACCGGCGTCTCGATTTGGTGAGACAGTGCGGTAACTGCTGTCTTTATCCGGTGGGACAGAGTGGGACCTAATGTTTCTATTTGGTGGGGCAGTGCTGGAACTGCTGCCTCGATCAGGTGGCGCAGGGTGCGAACCGCTGTCTGGATTTGGTGAGACAGTACAGGAACTGTTGCGTTTAACTGGTGGGGCAGAGTGGGTACTGTTGTCTCTATTTGGTGAAAACGAATATCTCTAGCTAGTGGGGCAGGGTGGAACCTGATGTTCTCTTTCGAGTCGCAGTGCAGGAAATGCTGTCCCTACCTAGTGTGGCAGGGTGGGATGTCTCTGTTTGGCCGGGCAGTACGGGAACTTATGCTTCTACTTGGTGGGGCAGGTGGAAACCTGGTAGGGCAAGATGGGGCAGGATGGGATTTGAAGTCTCTGTTTGGCGGGGCAGTGGGTGAACTGATGTTGACTCTAGTTGGTGAGACAAGTAGGAACCTGGTGGGGCAATGTGGATACTTGGTGGGACAAGGTGGGGCAATGTGGGAACTTGGTGGGGCAAGGTAGTAACTAGCGTTTCTGTTATTTATAATTTTATACACACTGTCTGGTGCTAGTGGAGGTGGGGCAGAGTGGGATCTACTGCCTCTGCTTGGTGGGAAGGGGCAGGAACTCGTGCCTCTACCTGATGGGGCACGCAATCGCAAGTAACCATTTAACGACCGTCCCTGACCCAAGTCGACTGCGAAGCTATCGTTCTAGCGCCATCTGTTGCATGACGGCAAAACTAAATAACGATTAATTACAGCCACGCCGCCGACGATCTACGTAATTGCGGCGATCGTCTCGCCGAGTGCATACGTACACAGGACAGGGCCGAAACGACTTTAATCTTATTAAGCGCAACAACCGGACGATGGTAGCACGTGCAGCGAATAAAGCAGCGACAGCCGGACGCGATTATACTAGCGCGCGCCCCTAATATTTCGAATTAACTCTTCCGACCACCGCGGTCTCTTACGACTGGCACTTCATGAGCAAAGCGAATTAACTCCGGCCAGAGCTTTATGTTTATCCGCTAGTTTCTGTTTATAGTGGACTTCGCCCACTAGATCTGACCGTAAAGGGACCGTATGAGGACCGCAACCGGACCAACACCTGCAAGAAAAAAATTCTTCCCAGAGTTTTATATGAGATAACGTCCGGTACGGTACGGTCCGTTGTCTGCCGGACGCGATATAGACTAACGGGCGAGAGAATGTTTTCCTTTTGCATAGATCGGCTCGGTTACGGTCCTAACACGGTCCTATTACGGTCAGGTCTTAGTCTGGGCTTAGTCTGGTTTCAAATTTTAAGGTGAACGTCATTTTGGAAAAGTTGGTGGACCTCTTGAGACGACGACGTGCAGACGTAGCGGGTTTTGGTGGAGGAGTAGGGTCCGAGGAAGGGATCTCAAAAATTGCGCCAATTTTTCAACTTTCGACCTAAACAGTGAAATTCCATGACGTCCTCGTATCCGGGCGATCATCCCGCGAAATAAACAAACGCCGGCTTTGTCCGATCTCTTCTGCCGGAGAAAAACTCGCTGAGTGCGCTTTCCACATCAAAGTGCGCCCTCCGGCGGATCGAAATCCAATTAAAACGGGTGTCATCGGCAACCGTCCGCGCATAAAACGCAATGTTTTACTGTTTGTTTGAAGCGAAACGGGGCAAAAAAAAAAACAACGGCGAAACAAGCGGAAGAAATTCGCTCGCGGTGAAACAAAAAATGGTGGAGGGGGCTTAATTAAAATTAAAAAAACAACGGTGGCCCACTTTTTGGAAATTAAAAGCCACATTAAAACGCTTGTCTAGTCGCAGTCTGCGCCCATTATAGAAAAACCTGATTTCGGTGCGGGGCCCCACGTCGGGCGCCAATTTTGAAATGTTCCAGCTGTTACGTCGTATGTTTCGCATTGTTAATCGGAGTAACAAGGTCAACCACTTCGTAAGCGACCCACCCAATAGGCTCAATCGTTTGTTTTGTTCTAAGAAAATGAGTTACGAGGGTCTAGTTGAAGAAAAGCGCGATCGATGACACAGAAACGCTCGCGCCGGTGCAATTTGCAGATGGCTTTATTGGTTGCGGTCACGACAGTGTCTACGACTGCCTTCAAAAATTGAAAAAGAGGGTGATGCTTCCGCAACGTTTCATCCGGAAGCGTTACGTGACGTCAAAACATACCGCAATCACACGAGTTAAGGCCCACCCCATCACGTCGAGAAATCTTGTTTTCCTACACAATTTACAATGAAAATAGTTCAACCCCTCTTTCTTTAGGGCGCATTCATGTTTGATTACCCCCGTCTGTAAAAAAAATGCAGTTCGTTCGTCATAAACAGCCGCACCACGCCGCGCCTCTTTCTAAACCTGCACACACTCCCATTCGTACTTAGCTATAAATATAAAAAGGCGATATGTTGCTGTTCCATTAAAAATTGCCGGTCGAAGAGAGTGAGCGTGCCCTCCTCCCCCGACGCCGCCGTACATAAGAGGCGGCCATGAATTTTTAATAACGTGCTATTCCATTTCAACATGGCCATATATCGCGGGGACTCCCCGAAGGCGTAAAGTTCAAAGTTGCCGTCACGTATGTGCGCGAGCCCGGGTGAGTGACGTGCGGGGCGCGCGGAAACTATCGCGGGGGCGAGAAGGGGGCGGTTTATGAAAATTACCTCTCGCGGAGTGCATCCGCGCTGGTTTACGCCGCACGTCGTGTCCGCGCGTGAATTATTAAGGGCCGAGCTCTGACGTTACGAAAGTGCAAATTTCCGAGTTGAAGCGCGACGTGCCGGCAAATCAAAAAGAATTCCTGTCGAGAGTAACTTGCATTCGGCAGAGGCAGCCACAGAAACGCTTCAGATGAAATGCACGCGGCGAGAATGTAGACTCAGCAGATAATATTAAGTTATGACCTGGATGAAAGCTGGAAAGAAACCTCAGGACCTGCCTGCTCACTCATCTACATGAATAGAATTACTCTGAGAAAGGAAACTTCTCTGATCTCTTGGCACAGGGATTGTGGAAGCTGGATGACCACACTGAAAGCTAAAAAGGGACATTTGGGGCTGTAATACCCCCTTTCTAAACATATTTGGCCTCTAGATGGTCCTAGATGACCCGGCTGAAGCTGGAACGAGACCTTAGGAGCTGCCTCACTCACCTACATCACTCGACTGAGTAGAATTACTCCGAGAAATGAAACTCCCCTGATCTCTTAGCACAGGGAGTTTCTTGTCGGGATTGTCGAAGCTAGACGACCACATTGAAAGCTGTAAAGGGGCATTTGGGGCTGTCATACCCCCTTTCTAAACTCATTTGGCCTCTAGGTGGTCCTAGATGACCTGGCTGAAGCTGGAACGAGGCCTTAGAAGCTGCCTCACTTACCTACATGTCTCAACTGAGTAGAATTACTCCGAGAAAGGAAAATCCCCTGATCTCTTAGCACAGGGAGTTTCCTGTCGGGATTGTGGAAGCTAGATGACCACTTTGAAAGCTGTAAAGGGGCATTTGGGACTGTAATACCCCCTCTCTAAACTCATTCGTCCCCTAGATGGTCCTCGATGACCTAGCTGAAGCTTGAAGGAGACCTTAGGAGCTGCCTGACTCACCTATATGCGTAGGCTGACCAGATGACTCATAAAAAGGGACATTTGGGGCTGTAGTATCCCCTGTCTAAATCGACCGTCCAGAACAAATCAGCCGAGCGAGACCTTAGGAGCTGCCCCACTTGACCAAATTACTCATAAAAAAGAAACTGCCCTAATCTCTTAGCACATGGGAGCTTCCCGTCGAGATTGTGGAAGCTACGCAACCCGATTGAAAGCTGGAAAAGGATTTTTAGGATTATAGTACCCATCTACAAAAATCGGCCGTCCAGAGCAACTCTGACTCCTCTGACCTTAGGTGGAAAGTCATTAATTTCAAACGATTTTAAAAATTTTTCATCAAGTCTTGCCATAAAATGTGGACGGTATGTCTTAGATTAAGTAAAAAGTACGTCATTGCACTCCTTGATACTGTTTTCCAGTAAAACTAAGAGATGCCGTCCAAATTTCATGGCAAGAGTGGATAAAACATTTAAAAATCACTTGGTATAAGGTCCTATATGACCTGGCTGAGGCTGGATAGAAACCTTAGTTAGAACATGCCTCAATCACATGGCCGACTGACCAGAGTGACTCAGGAAAATGAAACTAACCTTAGCACAGCGGAGATTCCTGTGGGCCCTGTGGTAGTTACATGACCCGAATAAAAGCCGGGAAAGGATTTTTGGGGCTGTACTAATATGGACCCCCCAAAGCAACTCAGAAAGAGGAGGCTCCTTTGACCCCTAGGTGGAAAGTCGTGATCTTGAAAACTTAGGCGTTCTCCATGACTGACCTGCCTTGAAGCTGAAAGATAAACTGACGGCCGCACCTACGTGAGCTAGCTACCCAGAGCCAAGATGTGCAAGAATCGATCGGGAAGCCTGGGCACCCCGTTGACCACCCAATGGGTACCTTCCTGGCCGATTGAGAGCATAAGAGCGATGATAGACTTGTAAGAAAACGAAGCTATCGACCTTCCATCATCAGGGAACACCTTCCGTTCCCTTAGGGCTGTCCAAAGCTAAGATATACCAAAAGTTTGCCTAAAAGGACCTTGACCGAATATCCAACCGGTGACGTTGGGTGGTATCACGGGCAGCCTGTACCCTGGGGGCCCAGTTGGGTATCTTTCCAGCCGATTGGGCTGTCCAGAGCCAAGGTGACACAAAAATTGTGTCGCTAAGGACTTTGACCTAACATCTAACCGGTGTCGTCGGCCGATGTAATGCGCAACCAACTGCCTAGGGACTATCCAATGGCTTTCTTTCCGGCCGATTAGGTCTAGGCCATCCACATCCTTAGAATAATCGGCTGTCCAGAGCCAAGGTGTGCAAAAATTGTGACTGTAAGGGCTTCGGGCTAAGATCTAACCGGTGCGGTGCCGTCGGCCGATGTAATGCGCAACCAATTGCCTGGGGGTCCCAGGCTACCTTTCAGGCCGATTAGGTTTAGGCCATCCACATCCACAGAGTAATCGGCTGTCCAGAGGCAAAAATTTTGTCCGTAAGGACTTCGGACTAATATCTAACCGGTGACGTCGGCCGATATAACGGGCAGCCGATTGCCCGGGAGTCTCGTTGACTATCCAACGTGTACTTTTTCGACCGATTGGGTTTTCTGAGACCTAGGAGACGTAGGAGCCGTGGCCATTGACCTGACATCGGCAGGAAATCACCGGATTTTCGACCGGTAGAAGGTCATTAGCTTCGACACCCTACATGACCCGGTTGAAAAGTGAAAAACGAAGCCTGAGGTGCCTGACCAGGTCTAAGGTATGCAAGAGTCTTGTCCGGAAGAGGCTCGGGCTTGAACGTCCAACCGGTCCGTACGACAGGTGGTCAGTTACACATTGTTGTGGGCACGTTTTGTGGATTACGGTCGCTCCCTTGTTCGAGTTTTTCTCGTTGATGCCGTCGTGTCTCGAGATCCGACTACTTTGATACTGTTGGCAAAGGAGAACCCTCGTTTGTAACTGCTGCTCCCTTCAGTGGACGAACACCCCGGAAGTTCGGTGGAGCACGTTTTTTTTTCGTGTTGTTCTATGCACTTGTTAATCTTGAGCACGTGTCTGTGCCTCTTAATACGTAATTGTCTGACGAAGGCCCCTGGTTCCTTCTGAACCCGGGTTTATTGGGATATGATAAGTTTATTGCTAATTATAGTTAGTGTCCTGTGAGTAGTAATACTGGGGCGGTACCAGATCACCTTCAAATGACCTCTAGGTGGATGGACACGTCCTCTGCCGCGGCCGCTAAAAAAGAAAGGTCGTGCGTTCTTCAGAGAATGTAGGTCAATGACCCGAAGGTCTTCAGATGTCTTTTTCGTGTCTACAATGACCAGAAGCTGTTAACTAGAGGTGTGGTTGCACTTGAAAGAGGTTAGCAACCGGTCCGGTATTACCACTCGTGCGGACAAAGTTTTTTTATTTTTAATGTAAACCAAACAGGACATCCTAGCCGGTGTTTACGCGTTGTTACAAGTTATTTAGTTAACGTCCTATTTCATTATCTGAGCGTATGGTCACGGGCGCTGCCAATATGCTGTCTTGCTCGGCAAATGTATTTTCTTGTGCCATCCCTGTATCTGATTTCTTTACATTTTTGTGTGTAAATAAACGACCGTACCGTTATTTTCCTTGTTTTGTCTTATTTTTGGGTGATATGCAGGGTGACACTTGTTTTGTCGCTTTACAGGGTGACACATCGTTTTGTCGCTTTACAGGGTGACACATCGTGTTGTCGCTTTACAGGGTGACACATCATTTTGTCGCTTTACAGGGTGACTCTTCGTTTTGTCGTTGCAGGGTGACTCGAAATTTCCCATGTTCTGCGGATATAAGCCTGTAGGGTATTTATTTTATTTTCAACACCGTGAGTAGGCCTAGCGAAACCACGGAAGTGATACCACGGAAAAACGGGTATCTGTGGAAAAGCTTCAGGCTTTTAGGACTGGACATGCAAGTGTTTTATTTTTAATTTGTGTTTTCTTTTCTTTTTAGGTGAGTTCCTTGCTTGTTACTTTTCGGTGGGGTCCGCATCGTCCTTCCTGTGGATCAGGTGAGGGTCGCTTGCGTTTTTTCTTCGTCACCAAGCGTTCGCGCTCGTTAATCTGAGTTTACTTCGGCGGAGAGTCAATTTATATCTCGATGTGCAACCCTCTAAACGCGTCCTCCATTGTAGTGCTCTCGAACAAAGCGCGTTAAAAAACAAGCGGCGGATTTTTGAGCACAATTTAGCGAAATGAAGGGGTGTCAGTCTGTTGGAAGTCGCGTCGACGTTGCTTATCCCCCCTGGTATCGCGAAGTTGTTCGCGCTCACCCCTTTCGCCAACCCCTATGACTGACGTCGCGCTCGTCACTCGCTCACCGCCGGAGAAAATTTTAATTAATGTCGCTCCGTGCCGAAAACAATTGCGCGGAGCCGGACTTTTCGGGAGCGCCTGCAACGCCAGGCGCCGGCGAAAACAATTAAAACGGCGAATCCCGCTTTACGTTGCACCTAAAATTTTAAAAGCTTCCAAATCCCACCTAAGACCCGGAAAGCCGGGAAATTCGCGGGATCGCGAGCGAGTCACGTTCCGGCGTCGGATAAATTCTTAACTGAGCGATCAATTGTTGATCGTCTTCGTATGACGTCCCCAAACGCTCTCATTTCATCCATGGCCGAGGGACCCCAGCATTCCCCAAAAAGTTAGTGGTCAGTCGTTTCTTGTACGACAAGCCGCCCCCCTCACTTTTTTTTATTAATATTGAGATCGTGACTCACACTTGTTGATGGAAATCGAAAAGCGTCGCGTCGTCCTCTGCATTATCAAATACGTTTGATTAATATTTTTCCCGCATTAGTCAAACGCTTTCACGACAAAGTAATTGCACTTAACGCGATGACACGTCGGCGGCCGTCCCGGAAAAAACTCATTACTCATGTGGCGGGGCGTATCAAAAAGGGCGGCGGGATGGCGAGGGCGGACGGACGGACCGGGCGCGCGCCATTAATTTCGGCGGTCAGCCCGCCGGCAGTAAAACATTGTTATCAACAGGGCCAATAACGAATGCGACGGAATTTATGATAAAAGCGGCGTTCATTGTTTCACGGTTGAACCGACGACGCCAGATACGCGTGATTAATAACGACGGCGCGCGCGTTTCGCTTTTTGCGGGGCGTGCGGACGCGCCGAAACGCTCCTTCTTCGGTCTTGGTCCGGCACACGATCATTACGATTTTGTGTCGCAAAAAAAGAATCTCACCCCCCCCTGCCCTTCACCACCACACCCCGTTGCTCTTAAACTACCAAAATGCATTACCACCGACATGCGCGTGTCAATTTTCTGAGAAGTTTGCATTTCAAAGTTCCAACACAAAACGAGAGGTGGCGCCCTTACCCCCACCCCGCCCATAAACTCAACGACAGTTTAAAAATCTCACCCTACCTCCACCACCACATCCTGCCGCTCTTAAACTACCAAAATGCAGTACCACGGACACGCGAGTGTCAATTTTCTGAGAAGTTTGCATTTCAAAGTTCCAACACAAAACAAGAGGTGGCGCCCTTGCCCCCACCCCGTCCATAAACTCAGCGACAGTTTAAAAATCTCACCCCCCCTCCATCACCACACCCCGCCGCTCTTAAACTACCAAAATGCATTACCACTGACACGCGCGTGTCAATTTTCTGAGAAATTTGCGTTTCAAAGTTCCAACACAAAACAAGAGGTGGCGTCCTCGCCCCCGCCCCGCCCATAAACTTACCGACATTTTAGGAAAGGACGGAACACAAAACAATAAAAGACGCCGTTCGCTGTGAATCCTTTGAAATCAAAAGTTGACAGTTAATGGAAACCTTAGGTGCTGCTGCTGCTACTCGTCGTGAAAACTAGATGGCGCCACTCACATCACGTCTTGAGTCCCTTTTTGGTCGCCCAATGTCTTTATAATTTTATAAATTTGTGGGTCGCGTTGAAAAGCCTCGACCCACCCCCCTCGCCCCGGCTCCGCTCATAAATCGCCGAATTAGATTGCCACCGACATTTTAGAAAAGGATAGAACACACAACGACAAGTGGCGTGCACCGCTCGTTACGAATTGTGGCGGTGATACTTTAAACATTGTTAAGTTCCATCACGAAGCAAGAGATGGCGCCCTCGCCCACGCCCCGCCCATAAACTTACCGACATTTTAGAAAAGGATGGAACACAAAACAATAAAAAAAAAACAATGGCGTCGCTCGCTGTGAATTGTGGCGGGTGGTCTTTAGAAATCAAAAGTTGACAGTTAATGGAAACTACTCGTCGTAAAAACTAGATGGCGCCACTCATGTCACGTCTTGAGTCCTTTGACAGACCAGGAAACGTTTCCTTTTTGGTCGCCCAACGTTTTTATAGTTTAACAACTTTGTGAGTAACATAGAAAAGCTTTGACCCGCCCCTCTCGCCCCGGCCCCGCCCATAAGTCACCGAATTAGATTACCACCGGCATTTTAGAAAAGGATAGAACACAAAACGACAAGTGTCGTCCACCGCTCACTACGAATTGTGGCGGTGATACTTTAAAAGTTGATAAGTTCCACGATAAAACGAGATGGCGCCCTTGGCCCCGCCCCGTCCCGCCCATAAACTGCCGAATTACATTATCAGCGACGCTCTAGAAAAGGATAGAACATGAAACAACAAATGGCGCCGCTCACTGGTAGTGGTATTTTAAAAGTTTGCAAGTTCCAGCACGAAACAAAAGGTGGCGCCCCCGCCCCGCCCATCTCCGCCTGTAAACTTCCAAATTAGATTACCATCAACGTCTTAGAAAAAGGCAGGAAGATAAAACAGCAAATTTAAAATCAAAAGTTGACAGTTAATGGTAATCTCAGGTTTGCTGCTTGTCGTCGCTAAAACTAGATGGCGCCACCCATGTCATGTCTCGAAGGTCCTCGAAACGACAAGTCGTTCAAGGAAATTTCGTATTTAAGTTTCGCCGGACAACAACAAACGGCGCTGCTTGCCGTGCCGTGAACTATGGCGGTGGTACTTAACGTCGACGTCGTTTCTTGTTTTGAAAAGTAGATGGCGCCACTCGAACGATCTCTCTCGGCAGGCTCTCGTATTCCTTTAACTTCCCGGAAAATGTTAAGGGGAAACAATAGATGGCGCAGCTTGTAGTTCACCCTTTCACCTTGACCTTAAGCCACCAAGTGAAATGACCAGCGACACACTTTCTGCAAAGTTTCAAAACGAAACAACAGATGGCGCAGCTTGTCGTTACTTGAAGAGGTTTCCGATGAAAGATTAACTGAAAGCTGATGTTCCCAATTGAAGGCAAACTTAAAGCAAGCTGAGGTTCACAATTGAGAGAAGCCGAAAACTAGATGGCGCCACTCATGTTATATCTCGGAGGATCACTCTAACAGGAAACAACGGAGGGCGCGGCTGGCAGCGAAGTACGACGGTCTCAGATGAAGTATTACTTAAAAGCAGAGGCTCCCACTTAAAGAAAGCGTTAGGACTTGTGTGCAAACTAGATGGCGCCACTCGTACTACGTCTTGGAGGATAACTCTAACAGAAAACCACAGATGGCGCAGATTATAAGTTATTAAGGTCGCAGATGAAGCATTATTTAAAAAAAGGCATTAGTACTTATTGTATAAACTAGGTGGCGCCACTCATATTATGTCTTGGGGAAGCCTTTTAACAGATGGCGCAGCTGGCTGCGAAGTATGAAGGTCTCAGATAAAATATTACTTAAAAGCAGAGGTTCCCACCTACAAAAAAGCGTTAGTATTTGCTGCGCAAACTAGATGGCGCCACTCGTATTACGTCTTGTAGCAGAAAACAACAGATGGCGCAGCTTATGAGTTATGAAGATCGCAGATGAAGTGTTATTTAAACGCAGGGGCGCCCCCAATTGAAGAAAGGCAGTAGTACTTGTTGTATAAGTATAAACTAGATGGCGCCACTCATACTATGTCTTGGAGAATCCTTCTAACAAAAAACAAGAGCTGCGCCTTGCTCGTTGTGATTTGTGATAGTCGCAGGTGAAGCATTACCCAAGACCAGAGGTTTCCAATGAAAAGAAAGCGTTAGTACTTGTCGAGCAAACTAGGTGGCGCCACTCGTGTTGGATCTTGAAGAGTTCCTTTAACAGAAAACAACAAACGGCGCAGCTCATGGTTCATGAAGGTCGTAGGTGAAGCATGAACTCAGAGGATCCCAATTAAAAAAAAAGGTATTAGTACTTGTTGT
Source organism: Serrognathus titanus (assembly GCA_039766575.1). NCBI lineage: Eukaryota > Metazoa > Arthropoda > Insecta > Coleoptera > Lucanidae > Serrognathus > Serrognathus titanus. The sequence goes on from CM077911.1 coordinate 9,660,720, forward strand.
ATAAACTAGATGGCGCCACATTATGTCTTGGAGGTTCCCTCTAAAAAAACCAAGAGATGGCGTAGCTCGTTGCGATTTGTGATTGCCGCGGATGAAGCATTATTTAAACGCAGAGGCTCCCAATTAAAGAAAGACATTACTTTCTTGTTGTATAAACTAGATGGCGCCACTCGTATTGTGCCTTGGACAATCTCTCTAACAAAAAAACAAAAGATGATGCAGCTCGTTGTGATTTGTGATGGTGGCAGATGAAGTATTACTTAAAAGCAGAAGCTCCTAATTAAAGAAAGGCATTACTGCTTGTTGTAGACATTAGATGGCGCCACTCGTTTTATGTCTACGACAATCCCTCTGGCAGGAAACAACAGACGACGCAGCTTGTTGTGATTTACGATGGCCGCAGATGAAATATTATTTCAACTCAGGAGCTTTCAATTAAAAAAAAAAGGTATTAGGACTCGTTGTGTAAACTAGATGGCGCCACTCGTATTATGTCTTGGAGAATCCCTCTAACAGAAAACAAAAGATGGCGCGGCTCGTTGTGATTTGTGATAATGGCAGGTGTGAAGTATTGCCCAAAAGCAGAAGCTTCGAATGAAAAGAAAGCGTTAGTACTAATTATAGAAACTAGATGGCGCCACTCGTGTTACGTCTTGGGAGATCCCTTTAACAGAAAACAACAGACGGCGCAGCTTGTTATGAAGTACGATGGCCGCAGATGAAATATTATTTAAACTCAGGGGCTTTCAATTAAAAAAAAAGGCTTTAGGACTCGTTGTGTAAACTAGATGGCGCCACTCGTATTATGTCTTGGGCAATTCCTCTAACAGAAAACAAAAGATGCCGTAGATCGTTGTGATTTGTGATGGCGGCAGATGAAGTATTACCTAAAAGCAGAAGCTTCCAACAAAAAGAAAGCGTTGATACTTGTTGTAGAAACTAGATGGCGCCACTCCTATTATGTCTTGGCGAATCCCTCTAACGGAAAACAAAAGATGGCGCAGCTCATTGTGATTTATGATGGTGGCAGATGAAGTATTACCTCCAATAAAAAGAAAGCGTTATTACTTGTTATAGAAACTAGATGGCGCCACTCGTATTACGTCTTGGGGGATCCCTTAGACGGCGCAGCTTGTGACTTTCGATAGTCGCAGATGAAATATTATTTAAAATCAGAGACTTTCAATTAAGAAATGACTTGCAGGAACTAGATGGCGCCACTCATATTATCTATAATAAAAGAAATATCTTGTCGTGATCGCTCATTTCGCCCAGGTAAGGCCGAACGTCCTTAAATAAAATTAATCAGCGGTCCTGAAACTTTTTCCTTTTCAATTTCGAAATGGAAGTTGTTCATTTGTTTCGACAGGAACGGTAATAATGACGTCGGAAAAGTCTTAAAGAGCGCACGTCAATCACCGGGCGGTATCCGTTTCGGGTTCGCAAACAGAACGCGCCCTTATCGTCCCACGAAAAGGATCGACTTCGACTTTTCCGCTTTCTTCTCCCCGGCGGCGGCGGCGGCGATGGCGAAAACTCGCAAAAGTTATTCGATACTCGCCTTCTTGATTGACGTACCAACAATAACGTCAATACAGGATGAAGTATCGGGCCCGAAACTTTCCCGTGCACTTCGTTTCTACCCGCGCCCGGAGGTAAATAATTAATGTTGTTCTAACTTGTTATTGGCAGAATATAAAAGTTGGCGAGTAATAATGTATGTGCCATGACGAAGTTTGATTTCAGTTTCTCGAAGCCCAGACGCCCTCTGACGGCGGACGTTAAGCAATTAACAAACGGCGAAAAGAATTACATGCACGTTGTCGCCGTTACTTATTTATGTGTGTTTGAAAGACGTAAAGTTGATTAAAAAGTTGGACTGTCGTGAGTGGCGCCGCGCCGGCGAAGATCGAAGTTGGGAGGGTGGTTCGGTTTGTAGTCCCGGGGGCTCCCCCGAGCAAGACAAGTTGCTGTCACTCACCCGAGGACAAACGACGTTAACCCTTTTTCGAATTCACTTTATCTAATTTCAAGTCGACGACGAATATTTTACTTCCAGTTCACACAATTGGCACTATTTGTATTTTCTTGTCAGCTCCGTGTCGCGATGCCACCCTCCGGACTACCCCCCTAGCACACCCATCCCCCACTCGATAAGGTATTTAGAATTAAACGTTCCTGGGAACGCGTTCGACGACATCTAGCGGTCAGTACGTGTTCAAGTGTTCAAATTAGGCCGGGCGGATACCGTACGCAGTATAAATTGTTGTTAATCGTTTAGTTTAGGGTCGCTGTTTTAAAATCGCCTATCCCACCACTGCCACCAATTTATTTTCTTTCGCGCTGTCTTCTATTTTTGTCATCTTTTCATTTACGGTTGCGTATCCCACCACTGCCACCAAATTTTTTCATACGCATATACAGGGAGATCGAAATTGTTTATCCTGATGCTACACTGCTTTCCACAAGGTTGTTATCGATATTTACATCCAATTATTAAGGAGATCTGGGGAAGCCCTTAGATTGCCGTTCAATCATGAATAATAATAGCAATCTGATTAAACAATAATCACGTTCTTTACTAATTAGGTTAGGTTTGGATGTAAGTCTCATGAATGCTCTATGCACGCCACTGGTTTTCGTTCTAATCTTCATGTGATAGATGTAAATATTGATATCAATTTGGCGGAAAGGAGTGTAGGATCAGGACAATCAATTTCCTTTCCAATCCTTTCATTTGCGGTCGCCTTTATTAAAACCGCGTATCCCACCACCGTTGCCACCATTTTTTTTTCTCGTTCAAACCGCGCATGACATATTCTGTATCTTGCCGTTTTCTACTCTGGTTAATTATTTCATTTACGGCCGCCGATCCCACCACTGCCACCAAAGTTTTGTTTCCGCTCGCAACCATGTATGACATATTATCCATCAAACCTGTTTCTATTGTTGTTAATTCTTTCATTTGCGGTCACCTTTATTAAAACCGTGTATTCCATCATTGTTTTCTCGTTCAAACTGTGCATGACGTATTCTGTATCTCGCCATTTTCTACTCTGGTTAATTCTTTTACTTACGGCCGCCGATCCCACCACTGCCACCAAAATTTGCTTTCCGTTCGCAACCTTGTATGCATCGCGTCTGTTTCTATTGTTCTTAATTCCTTCATTTGCGGTCCCTTTTTTTGAAAGTGCGTGTCCCGGCATTCTTTTCGCTCGCACCACGTATGACGTATTCTGTACCTCGCCATTTCCTATTCTGGTTAATTATTTTGTTTACGGCCGCGTATCCCACCACTGCCACCAAAGTTCTCTTTCCGTTCGCAACCATGTATGACGTATTATGCATCACGTCTGTTTCTATCGTTGTTAATCCTTTCATTTTGAGTCGCCTTTATTAAAACCGTGTATCCCACCACTGCCACCAAAGTTTTCTTTCCGTTCGCAACCATATATGACATATTTATCGCGCCTGTTTCCATTGTTGTTAATCTTTTCATTTGCGGTCCCTTTTTTGAAACTGCGTATCCCACCTTTGCCACCATTCTTTTTTTTTTTTTTGTGCACACCGTGCGTGACATTCTGCATTTACTTCTGCGCGATTATGTTCTTCAGGAGGAATATGATGTTATTAAACACGTTGTACTGTATTAAGTCACGCGATAACCTCGATAAAAATTTACAAAAACCGATTGAGCGCTACCGGATGCGTTCAAATTTCCACCTGAACGAGCTGTCATCCGTCGTTCAAGAACTCATAAGTTCACATGTGTCGAAATAAAACAAATGCCGTTGAAATAGGTTATAAAAACGGATATCAGAAGTGGGATAACAAGGACGGCGAGAAGTCATTTAATTCGAATATGTTTAAAAAACCGTTCGAGCGCTACTGAATACGGTTAAATCTCCAAGAAATATATGCACATATTCCTAGGATTCAAAGCAAGACTTCCCTTAATCCAAATGTACTTTAAAATCGGAAGTCAGAAGTGGGATAACCTGGATAACGAGAAAAATGTTTACAAAAACCGCTTGAGCGCTACAAAATCCGTCAGTCTAAGTTTCAGGAAGTCATTTACCGACGCGATTCACTTTCAAGGCGTCTGCCTCAGGTGGTAAATACTTGAGCCTTGACAAGTACTAATTTTGGTGGCAGCGGTGGGATAACCGCTTAACTAGGTCCAACCCTTTAAGATAAAACAAATGATTTTGGAGGCTTCTAGAATCCTCGCGAAGTCATTCGCTTATTTGTGAGTAATTGCTTTAAGCATAGAAGAGTTTCTTGTTTAATTTTGAATTTTATGTTATTTCTATTGAAAAAAGTGACAAAAAACGACATTGCAAGTTCTAATTTTGGTGGTAGCGGTGGGATAGCCGATTGACTTGTACCAGCTTACTCAAATAAAAGTGCAAGTTACTTCGAATGTTACAAGACCACCGATTTCAAGCTGCTTGACGTTATTTTGGATCACCCAAGTGGACCAAGGGGGTCCAAGAGGCCAAGTCGTGTACCTCAGGTAATTGAGCTTCGTCAAAAAGGATCCCCATTGCAAGTTCTAATTTTGGTGGCAGCGGTGGGATGGCTGATTAAATTGTACCAGCTTACTCCAAATGTTACAAAACCACTGATTTCAAGCTGTTTGATATTATTTTGGATCAACCAAGTGGACTGAGGGGGTCGAGCTGGCCAAGTCGTGTGCCTCAGGAATTGAACACTTGAGCCTCGACAAAAAATACCGCCATTGGAAGTTCTAATTTTGGTGGCAGTGGTGGGATAACCAATTAACTTATACCAGTGAGCTCAAATGAGAGTGCAGGACACTCTGAATGACAGAAAACTGCTGATTTCAAGCTATTTGACGTTATATTGGAGTCACCGTGTGTAACGAGAGGCCGGAGAAGACAAGTCGAGTGCCTCAGACGTGGTAAACTTGATCCTCACACGTTTTAAATAAAAAGAAACATCATTGCAAGTTCTAATTTCGGTGGCAGTGGTGGGATAACCAATTAACTTATACCGGTGAGCTCAAACGAGAGTGCAGGACACTCTGAATGAAAAAAAAACTGTTGATTTCAAGCTATTTGAGGTTATGTTGAGATCACCGTGTGTACCAAGGGGAGCGAAGAAGTCAAGTGAAGTGCCTCAGGCGTTGAAAACTTGAGCCTGGAACTTTTTAGACAAAAAAATCAGCATTGCAAGTTCTAATTTTGGTGTCAGCGGTGGGATCGGCGTTTAATTAGTACCAGATTGTTTAAATAAATGGCTATTTGACATTATTTTCGATTCATGGTGCGGACCGAGGGGGCCGAAGAGGTCAAGCCGACTGCCACTAGATGGCATAACACTTGCAAGCGGCCCATTCCTCTTGTTGGTGGTGGAAAGAGGATGGATCGGTACCGACGGACATAAGGATTAATTTTTTTTGTTTCTTTTTGAATTTAAACTGAAAATTCACTTTTTCGTGGATAATTGCTTTGAGAATAAAGAAGTTTCGCTTCTTTGTGTCTGACTTTGCTAGACTTTCGTTCGTCATTTTGCTTAACGCCGCTCTTCTCTCATATACGGACCAACGCTCCACAACCAAATTCAATTTTTTTTTTACAAAAACCGTTTGAGCACCGCCAGGATACTTAACTGAATACCAAGGCACGTCTTCGTAATTGTTGTAAACGAACCTATCCCACTTCTGACATCTGATTTTATTTATTGTTTCCTTACCATTTCCTTATTTTTGTTTTAAATACTTCTGATGTTTCTATTGAACGCTGAAGTGCCGAAGGCCCCTTCAAGGGAAAATAGAACCGAATTAGCTTAACCAACTAAACTAATGGTGTTCGGAGGAGTGTACGGTAAGAATAAATTACGTACGAAGTCGACTGGATCGCGTCAGCGGCGCGGCGGTGGGCGTCGCGTCGTCACGGAGGGTTACTTACGTAACCTCGTTCCGTCTCTGTCCCGGATGGTGCGCCTCCTCGCGCGCTCGCCCCCCTCCTCCCCCCTTCGGCCACCTGTAACAAGACAAATACATTAGTTTACACGCTCGGAATATACACTCACTGAATTCATACAGAGGTCATTAATTTGAATAGTGTCAGAGCTCCGTGACACTCGCAGGTAGAGACTATTAATTTTATATGCGCTGCGCTCATCGTCTCTCATTTCATCCGTTCATTGTCGAAAACAAACAAAAAACTGCACGAGCTCGAGCAAAAAGCGATCTCGCGTCCGGATTGGCCGAAAACCTGACGGCGAAATCAATTGTTTTGATTGAGGACCGCAGGTGAATTTGTATGCTTTATTCTTGACTAGCCCCAGATCGTGTATACCGTAACAATATAATTTTTTTTATGGTGGGGTGGTGCTCAAATGGTTTTTGTAATTTTTTTTGTGTGTTGGTGACTTTGTGAGAGTGAGTTAGTCTAGGAGGAGTGGACGGACGGACTTTGGTGACAGGGTGGAGATTTGAATTATTGAAATCTCCTCGTGTTTACGAGTCTCTGATCTAAATTTAAATGACGCCGTGCTTCATAAGGTTGGTTGCGATACACGAAACGGGCGCAGCCTTCTCGATGTATCCCCGGGGGGGTAAAAAAAGCGTCGGTCGAGATTCAATTTTAATTGGCGGTAACAAAGTAAGCACACAAGAGAACGTCGCAGAGTAATTTCCACTACAAATGGAACGTTTCATAAATAATGCATGGCCGGCCTTGTTTCGTTTTCCTTTCCCTCCGTCGTCGCGACAATGAGATTCTGTAGTGAGATAATGGTGTGTTTTGTTGACACGTGAAACATGTAAGGCGTCGGATCCTTCGCAGGAGCCCTTTCATGTGGACCTAGATTGAGAATTCTGTTTGCGGAAATGTCCTTTAAATTCTTCTGTTCCCTTTTACGCCGTCTTTCCGCCTCGTTCGCCCCGTTAACCCGCCGAGAACGAGATGTTTAATCAACCCCACCGCCGCCCTTTTTTTCGCACTTTATTAAGGATCCACTACTTCGTCAACCTAATCAAAAAATTTGTTTTCCTTTCTTTCACATCCTCTCACAGTCCATCCCACTCGTCACATCCAATCATTTAGTTACTCGCAAGCCTAAACGCCCCATAGCGTCAGAAGGCTGATTAAAATTCAAACTTATCCCACTTCTGATATCACTTTTACGGGCCTGATGCAAACAACTTCGGAAATACAGCGCGGAGGAGTCGGGTGAGTTAAGGAAAGGCCCCCGGAGAAGGATATTAAGGCGTGTGCTCCGAATCACAGATTACTGTGGAGACACTTTATTCATCAAGGCGGCCGCGGTGAGCAAATCAGGACGAATCGAGACTCCCGATCGTCCTTGAGGAATTATATTGCCACGGTCGGACCTAAATTAAGATTTCATGGCGGCGCACAATGGAGTAACTACCCGTTGTTTCCGCTCCGAGGAGCGTCAAAGCGAAATGAAACAGCTCACGATGACATTCGAAGGAGGGCCCCGTCGTTCGCCCCATTGTCTCCGTTTGATTACGAAGCGTCGCGGATTAGTCACTCATGAACATCCGTCCACATTCATCGAAATCGAAAGACAGTCGATGAAACTTTCTGTTTGGACGTTTTGTTTTGCATAACCGTAAACGTCACCACCCACGCACCCGTTTCGTTCCAATCTGGTGCGAATGTAGTTAGAGGTGACTCCTCAATTGCAAGGTCGCAGTTTGATCGTTTTTGTTTGATTACTTACGTCCACGTCATCCTCTCCCCTTCCTCATTCTTAATCCAATCTGATTTGTTTACTTGTAAACGTCGCCGAGTTAGTCACGCCCACCTTCCGACTTTCCCCCAATCCGATATCGACATGATTAAAACGAGGAACAATTAAGTGTGGTCGCCGGTCGATTGTTTTTGTTTACTTACTTACGTCAACGTCACCCGTCCCTCCCCTCTTTTTAATCCAACCTGATTTGTTTACTTGTAGAGGTCACCGAGTTAGTCACCGCCCATTTTCCGACTTCCCTCAATCCGACGTCGACATGGTTGAAAGAGACACCTCAAAACGAGGAACAACCACCGTTCGATTGTTTTTGTTTGCTTACTTACGTCAACGTCACCCTACCCTCCTTTTAATCCAACCTGACAGAGTTTGCTTGTAAACGTCACTGAGTTAGTCACCGCCCACCTTCCGACTTTCCCCCAATCCGACGTTGACATGCTTAAAAGTGACGTCTCAAAACGAGGAGCGATTAACTGTGGCTGCCGTTCGATTGTTTTTGTTTAGTTACTTACGTCAACGTCACCCTCATCTCCCTTTTTTTAATCCAATCTGTTTTGCTTACTTGTAAACGTCACCGTGTTAGTTACCGCCTACCTTCCGACTTTCCCCCAATCCGACGTCGACATGCTTAAAAGTGACGCCTCAAAATGAGGAGTGAATAACTGTGGTCGCTGTTCGATTGTTTTTATTTGGATACTTACGTCAACGTCACCATCCTCTCCTCTCTTTTTAATCCAACCTGACATGTTTACTCGTAAACGTCACCGCCCACCTTCCGACCTGCAGGACACTCCGAATGATAGAAAACCGCTAATTTCAAGCTGCTTGATATTGTTTTGGATTCACTGTGCGGGCCGAAGGAGTCGAAGAGGTCCAGTCGTGTGCCTTAAGTAATGAAAACTTGAATCTGAAACTTTTTAAACAAAAAACCCGGCGTCGCAAGTCATAATTTTGGTGGCTGCGGTGGGATCACCGATTGACTTGTACGGGAATGATTTGAGATCATTTCGGATTTACCAAGGGGGACGAAGAGGTACCTCAGGTAAAGAAAACTACAACCAGAAACTTCTTGGACAAAAAAGCCGGCACTGTAAGTTCTAATTTTGGTGGCAGTGGAGGGATAACCGATTAATTTATACTAGCTTGCTCCAATATAAGTGCAAGACATCCTGAACGTTAGAAAATCGCGAATTTCAAGCTGCTTGGCATTCTTTTTTATTCGCCAGGTGGACCAAGGAGGTCGAACAAGTCAAGCCGATTGTCCCAGGCGATGAGAACTTGATCTGGAACTTTTTAGACAAAGTAATCGGCATTGCAAGTTCTAATTTTGGTGGCAGTGGTGGGATAACCGATTAATTTATACCAACTTGCTCCAATATAAGTGCAAGACACCCTGAATGTTAGAAAATCGCGGATTTCAAGCTGCTTGGCATTCTTTTTTATTCGCCAGGTGGACCAAGGACGTCGAACAAGTCAAGCCGAGTGAATGAAAACTCGATCTGGAGCTTTTTAGACAAAGTAATCGGCATTGCAAGTTCTAATTTTGGTGGCAGCGGTGGGATAATGTACTAGTTTGCCCAAATAGAAGTCCAGGACACTCTGATTGATTGAAAGCAACTGATTTCAAACTATTTGAGATCATTTCGGATTCACCATGCGGACTAAGGGGCCGATTTCGAGCTGTTTGGGCTTATTCCGGGCTCACAAAGTGGATCAAGAAGGTGGAAGAAGTCAAGTCGAGTGCCTCAGGCAATGAAAACTTCGGCCACAAACCTTTTAGACGAAAGGAAGTTCTAATTTGGGTGACAGCGGTGGGATAAACGATTAACTTGTCCTAGTTTGCTGAAATGAAAGTGCAAAACACTGAACGATGGAAAACTACTTATTCTAAGCTATTTTGGATGCACCAAGGCGATTAAGGGGGTCCAAGAGCTCAAACCGAGTACCTCAGGCGATGAAAACATAAACCTGTCACTTTTTAGACTAAGTAAGCGGCATTGCAGGTTGTAATTTTGGTGGCAGTGGTGGGATAAGCGATTAACTTATACTAGTTTGCTCGTAGAAAAGTTAATGATAGAAAACTACTGATTTAAACTATTTGGATGCGCCAAGGCGACCAAGGGGGTCGAAGAGGCCAAATCAAGTCCGTCGGTCGTTGAAAACTTAAGTCGGCAACTTTTTAGGCAAGGAACCCGCTATTGCAAGTTCTAGTTTTGGTGGCACCGGTGGGATAAGCGATTAACTTAAGCCAGAGCTGTTTGACATTATTTTGAATTCACCGGACATTCCAAATGGGTCGAAGAGGACTAGTCGTATACCTAAATAGCCTGAAACAGGATAAGTTGATCGGTTATCCCGCTCCTGACATCAAAATTACAATTAATTTTATTTAATTTTCCTTTTACCTGCGAGGAATCTCGCGGTCTTTTGAAAAGAATTGTAGGAAAAGCGGGGAGTGTATTTTTGAAACTAAATAAAATACTCAAGCTTTTAAGAAACCGATTTTTTTTCTTTTCCGTTCTCTCGCTCTCTCTCTTTCGTTCCGGGTTTTATTTTCGCGGAAGTTTCAAGCTCTGCTCGGCAGAAATTTTTTTGCTCGCCGCTTTTTCCCGATGAATTTATAAATCCTAAACGGCAGTGATTAATGCGAGGGATCCATCCTAATCGTCTGCGTAATTTTTTGCGGCGTCTCCGCGCGCGCGGTTAATTTTTCAGGCGCCCCCGCGGGAGGGCCGCCCCGGTCGAGTGCATTTCATTAATTACCTGTGCGCGCCCGCCGTTGGCGGCGCCGCATGACCGGCGTTTTAAACAACTCGAAATTAATGCAGTTTCTATGTTCCTGTTTACCGCCAGAAATGTAATTTGCCTTCTGCAACGGGAAAATATTACGGACCCCGCGCCGTCCCGCCCTCCCACCCCAAATTAGACGCGAATAATACGCGAGTAATCATGAATTAATTCGCCGGCAGACGGCCGACGGAGTTAATTACTTTTCAAAAACACGGACGGACGCAGTTTTAATACGCTTTTGAAGGGATGCGCGCGCGTGATACGCGCTCCGAAAAACACGTCTGGACTTGTTTGTGCCGCGGCGAAAAAAAAATCCACGAACAAGCGGAACTGCGCGTAAGTAAAATCGGACATCAGGAGTGGGATAACGAGTTTCTCTGGCTCTGGCCGCGTAGAAATTAGTTCGGTTTTATGTATATATATAGGGACTGGCCGGGAAGTGGAAAAAGTATTGTGAACAGTCGCGATATTTACGGCACGTTTCACCCGCCCACACACAAAAAAAAACATCCCGTTATTTACTCCCGCCGTAAATTCGCTCGGGGTTATCGGGAGCGGCCCGGCCCCATTGAGGCGGCGCGTCCGTGCGAAACGTCCCGGAAGATGCGTCCATTCAACACCTGAAAATATGACATCTTCGACCGCAAACAGACGAGATGTATCTAGCTCAACAATAACCCTGACATTTCCCTCCTTCACTTCATGTGACAGCTACAGCTTATTTATTTCGAAAAAAAGAAACAATTTCTTCATATCATTTGTGAACGTATCGCATGAGTAATTAGACAAGAGCGTTATTTTTAACTGTGTCCGCTTCGGATTGGAGGAAGGTCGGAAGGTGGGCGGTGACGTTTACAATTAAACAAAACCAATCGCATGGCAACGTTTTATTCAAGTCCGAGTATGGAGTTGGTCATCTCGAACGTGTTTCGACCGGCGATTGTTTTTTTCAACAGCGTTCGCATCAGACTGGAACGAGAAGGGAGCATGAGGGGGGGGGAGGATGACTTGTATATGCGTAATTATACGAAAGCATCAAACGGCGACTGATATCAATTGTTTCTCGATTTGAGGCGTTACTTTTAACGATGTCCACTTCGAATTGGTGGAAGGTCAGAATGTGGGCGGTGACGTCTACCGCCGATTGGGAGGATGACCTGTATATGCGTAATTGCACGAAAGCAATCAAACGGCGACTGATATCATTTGTTTCTCGATTGGAGGAAAATCGGTAGGGGGGCGGTGACCTTTACAATTGAACAAAACCAATCGAATGGCGACGTTCGATTCAAGTCCGAGGTGGGACGTGTTTCAAAAGTGTTACTACCGCCGATTGTTTTTTTTTACAACCGCTAGCGTATCAGGTTGAAACAAGAAGAGCAAGAGGGGGGGGACGAGAATGACTTGTACATGCGCAACTACACGAGAGCAATCAAACGGCGACTAATATCAATTCTTTCTCGATTTGAGGCTTACTTTTAACTTCGTCCACGTCGGATTGGAGGAAGATCGGTAGGTGGGCGGTGACGTTCACAATTGAACAAAACCAATCGATTGGCGACGTTTGATTCAAGTCAGAGGAGGGACTTGTTTATCTCTAAAGTAGTTCCACCGCCGATTATTTTTTTTTTTGACTGCGATCGCATCAGGCTGGAACATGAAGGGAGGATGGGGGAAGAATGCTTTGTGTATGCGCAATTACACGAAGGCAATCAGACGACGTCTGATTGGAGGAAGGTCGGAAAATAGGCGGGTCCTAACACCATGACGTTCTAATTTTAGTGGCAGCGATGGGATAGGCGAGTAACATGTGCTAGTTTGCTTAAGTAAAAGCGCAAGATACTCTGAACCGCGGATTTCAAGCTGTTTGACACTATTTTGGATTCTTCAAGGGCGTAGAAGAGGTCAAATCGTGTGCTTCAGGCGATAGAAACTTTTTAGGTAAAGAAACCGGCATTGAAAGTTCGAAATTTGGTGGCAGCGGAGGGATAAGCGACTTACTTTGACTAGTTTACTCAAGTAAAAGTTCCAGACACCTTGATTGATAGAAAATTAACGACTTAAAGCAACTTGACGTCATTTTGGATCCACCAAGCCACTCTGAGTGATAGGAAGCAACTGTTTTCAAGATATTTGACATTATTAGATCCAACAGGCGCACCGGGAACCGAAAAAGTCAAGTAGAGTGCGTTAGGCGATGAAAACTCAGCCTGGAACTCTTTAGGCAGAAAAAACCGGCATTGCAAGTCCTAATTTTGGCGGCAGCGGTGGGATAAGTGACTTACTTTAACTAGTTCGCTCAAGTAAAAGTGCCAGACACCTTAAATGATAGAAAATTAACCATTTAAAGCAACTTGACGTTACTTTAGATCCACCAAGAGGGCCTCAGGCATCGCAAGTTCTAATTTGGTGGCAGCGGTGGGATAACCAATCACTAATGTCTTTTTTTTTTAGTGAACAGTCTTGGAAATAACTAAATTCCCTCGCCGCGCGTCAGAAGCGGGATTGTGAAAGCTAGTTTCTTTCGAAGCACAACAATAACAAGAGAAGCAAATCAAACAGCTCGCCCGTCCGATTATTAAAAGCGGCGATTCGGCGTCGTTGTATTCCCGACGCCGCCTTCGCCTCTTCGCTACGTAATCTGCTTATCGCTTTTTGCGCGCCCCCCCGACAGCGAGCGAGTTCGCCAACTTTTTCCGAATTCTCCGCAGCACCTACTGCTCGAATATTAAATTTTGCCTGCGCCGGCCGGCCCGCTCTCCCGGGAGGGGGAGCCGCTGTTTGATCGCGATCTTTTTCAATAGGTTTCGCAAGTTTCGCCCCGGAAACGGAACGTGTTCTCTCGCGCATTCGTAAACAACCTCGATTGCGTTGTGAACGCGCCTTTATAAAACGTTAAGTCGAAAGAACATCCGTAACTTGAATCGTGGGTCTGTGCGCTAAGCTCGGAAAATTTATATTGTCACGAGTGATGTGGTTTTGGCCTGGTACCGTAAAGACGAGGTTTCGGGTCAAATCGTGACGTCATACCTTTACGATATTGCCAGACTTCGAACGTTTCCGGCTTCTTCGAGAGCAAAAAATCGCAGAGGTATTATCGCCGCGAGAGTTTCGAGCGTCGCGTCTCGTTCTACGCATTCGTCTTCGCCTCCCATGAAATATGGGACTTTCCTGACAGGATAAGTCCGCGCGAGGATTTTTACGTAAAACATCGGCGTTTTACGGTAATTCGCGACGGCTTACGCCGTAATGGCGGCGGCACGTGGAGAAAGTCGACGGCGAACGACTTCGAGAGGTCGAAAAGAACGACGTCAGGAGTGGGATATGCGCGATATTTTTGCTTGAAGTTCAACTTATTTGCTTGGTTTCGTTTTTCATTGCGCTTGATTCATTACCACCGTCCACTAGCGCTTAAAAATTAAAATCAAGGTTATCTTCGGCCCATTTATGGAATGAAGTGGCAATAGCAAACAGTTTCGACGTCAGGAGTGGGATAAGGCAGAAGATATCCTTGTGAATCAGCGACTGTTTTAGGGAAAGTATTTGAGGTGGGAGAGGGGGGGGGTTGCTGCTACTGGTACTACATCAGGGAGCGCTTGCGGTATGATATTAGCTCGGCTTATTTAATTCGGGGAACGTAAAACGGGGAAGAAGATAATCGGAAAACTATCCTCTTAAAGCATCGCGACGGCGGCGACGGCGGGCGTAAGGACGACGTCAATAAAAGGACCCTCTCTAATCCTTTACTTTGCATTCGGATTACAAACGCGCTCGATTTAACCAATTTGTTCGGCAAACATCTTCACGTGGCTCTGAGCCGTACCCCCTCAACCCCCTCCCCCTGCCACCACTCCTTTCAACCCGGCCCGCACCGTCGAGTAAATCGTTTTGATAAGTAGGAGCAAGCACAATAGCGAGCTTATCATTTAGGAGGCCCTCGAGTGTGTTTCTTCTTGTCGAGTTTTCTTCGCGCGCGCTCTCTCTCTCTCTCCTTCGACCGCTCTCTTAATATCGTTCATAACCCGTTAATGTGAGCGGATTCCGGCGAGAGAGCATCAGCTATTTCGGTATCTCCTCGTCGGATGCCCGCATTATGATACTAATTTCGACGATTCTGCTCTTAGCGAGTCGTAACGTCGGCAATGCGGGGCATTATCGTTACCGCTTAATGAATATTAATAAGGACGGAGGGCGTTCGGAGAAAAAGGAAAACAAGCCGACGCCGCTGAACGGTTCGAAGCGAACAAAAAAGCCGCTTGGAGCGGAAACGAGAGAGAAAAACGGCCAAAAGGACAGGCATCAGAAGTGGGATAAACTCAAACTATTCACACAAACGCTTCTTATCCAGAGTGACGCTGTTAATATTCTGATTATAACCCCAAGGTTAAGGTATAGGTGCACACAACTACATACAACTTTCCAAAACGCACTCTCTCTTTTTTTATCTCTTATGCAAAGGTGGCCAATGAGGAAACGAAAGTTAAAAAAGCGTCCCGAAGGAACGTAACTTTTCTACAAAAACCATTTGAGCGGTACTAAAATATCTGGCCATCGTTTCTTCAAAAAATATTCCATTCTATCCCACTTCTGATATCAGATTGCAGTTCAAGTCCCATTTCCCGGCTAATGTTCGTAGTTTTTTTGCAGCGATTCGTGTTAGGTGCCCCCCGGGGGAAAGCCGGCGTCGCGCCGAAACGAATGTGTGGGCGTCGCGGTGCGTTATATTTCTCCAATAATCTCACCCCGGCGGAGCATAACTCGCGCCAGCTACCTGTCAGGGCGAGGGGAAGTCCCGTCAGGTAGAGCTTTCCGCGGCACACATGCCGGAGGCGCGTCGGATTAATGCGAGAACGCCGGTCTATAATTACTGTTATTAATAATGGTGGCAGTGAGACGCCTCGGCAGTTCGCGTGACAGATTAAACAAACTTTCCCGAATACAAGCTTGATCGTAATTACGGCAGACGTCTGCTGTTGTGTAGCTGTTACGGGGGTTTTTATGTGCGGTTTGACGGGAACGGGAAGGTTCTTGGCGTTGCCTCGGATCATTATTAAAATACACTTGCTTTCTCTCGAGACGTCTCGCGCAAAGAAACTAAACGATCCTATTGGTGCATTATCTAAACTGTGAATGTCGTCCAATCAAAATGTCGCGTTTACCGCCCGCGGAAAAGATAAGCGTGTTTTGTATTCGGTTCGTGTACGAATAACATCCGTGCACGCCACTCACGGTCAGTTTTAAATCTGTTTAGCCATTCTTGTCCGGCGGACAATCGTAAAAACTCGAGGCGATGCTTCTTCCGCATGAAGCCGAAGCGAGTTGGACGGTTCTTATTCGCGAGGCATTCTTTACACGTCGCCCGTTACGTTGAACGTTCGGAATAAGCGTTTTTGATCCCACTCCTGACGCCACAACGTAAATGTTGTGCAGCTTCGGACTGGATGGCTTCGAGTTTAAGTTTAATAAAAAAAATCATCTCGTATAAAGAGAGTTTGTTTATTGTACATATCCTTATCGGTCAATGTTGAAACGAGGGTTGCAGCTAGCGACCTCTCTTCAAACCAGAGATGGTCAGCTAAGTGCCCTCTTTGTAATCAGTGGTGGCAGTAACGTCTTTTTCTTGCTTTTCATGATGATGACGCAACCTGTACGAATTTGAGGTGATTCTGATTCAGTTTCTTCGCTTTGCCCATCGAGGAAGCTCACTGCCTTTCAGATTAGAGGTGGCAGTAACGACTGAACCCTTTCGGAAATCAGAAATGGTGGCAATATCCTCCCCGCTCACTTCCTGTCCCCCATTTCTCTTCTCGTTGACGTCGATAACGGAAACTGTCGCTTACGCCATGGCCCTCCGCTCCTGGAAAACACTCAGGAGCACCAAATTGGTAATAAATGACGTCCTTTAGGGTTCAAGGCCACCAAGTCTAAGCTCTTTAATCAATGGCAGAAGTCAGTTCAGTCTTGATTCATATCGCGTACTTCCTGTGACGTCATCCGGTAGCTTCAAGGTGATTCTAGGCTCTCTTTTTGAGTTCAAGGTCACCTGGTAGTCATCTGAAGCAGCTTCAAAGCGATTCTAGGACCACCTATGTTTCTTAATCAATTTCAGAGGTAACTTCAATCTTCTTAGTCCCCCATGACGCCACCTGGTGTCTATCTAGAGTAGGACCTCTCTAGGACATCATCTGGTATCCAGCTAAAGTAGTTCTAATGGTTCTAAAATGATTCTGCTTTCTTCTAAGTTTAAGCCCGAGTCTATGGGCGTACAAATAATCGATTGTAGTCTTAGCGTACATTGTATCCCCCTATGACGTCATCTGGTACCCATCTAAAATAGCTCTGAAGTCATTCACACCATACTGTGGCCGTTTTTTGAGTTTAAGACCGAGTCTATGGGCTTAGGGACCAAGATAAGCGCCTTAACCACTGGCAGAGGTAACTTCAGTCTTAGCGCATATCGTGACCTCTCTAGGACATCGTCTGGTATCCCCTTAAAGTAGTTCTAAAATGATTCTGTCCCTTCTAAGCCCGAATCGATGGTCGTAAAGGGCGTAAAAGTAATTGATTGTAGTCTTAGCGTACATTGTACCCCCCTATGATGTCATCTGCCGCCTATCTAAAGTAGCGCCAAAGTGATTCACAGTCGTCCTAAGACCTACTTGTAGGTTTAAGCCCAAGTTTCTGGGCATAGAAGCTGAACTGAGCTTCTTAAACAATTGCAGACGAAACTTCAGTCTTAGCGCATATCGTGACCTCCCTATGACGTCATCTGGGACCCATCTAAAGTAGCTCTGAGGCAACTCTTGTGGATTTAAGCTCAAGAAACTGAAATGAGCTTCTTAACCAATTGTAGATTTAGGTTCATATCTCATGACCTCCTGCGATATCATCTGGTAACTACCCTACTTGGTTCCAAAGTGATTTCCAATAGTTCTAGGCACCCTCATCGAATCTTTTTCCTTCTGTTTGCTTTCGAAGAGATTCCATCGATCCAACTCCTGCATTTGAGTTGAAACAGTGCGGCGGTTTTTGGGATTGGGGTCGTTAATCGCCCACCCTCCGTAAACAAAGGTCCCGACCGCGACCAACACGTGTAGAGCGAATTTCACCAACAGGCAATAAATCAATCATGCGGAGTGCGCGGTCGGCCCGCAAAAATCACTTAAAAACACAAAGCGGTCGCCCGCAATTAGCATTAGAGGGTCGGCGGTGGTCAGATTTTTACACGACGTGTACACACGAGACTTCTTTGAGTGTGTCCTCTTCCGAAGTCCGGTCGCGTACACCTCGCAACTAATAAAACGACCTCCCCAATTGAATTTAAAACCTAATTTCCAGACTGTAGGTGGTTCGCGCGCCTTTAAACTTGCATTTCATTGAATTACGATGGGGGGGCACTCTCCCGTCGGGGATGGTTTTTTTTTCGGTCGGTGGAGGGAGGTAGGGAGGGAAGGCGGCGGCGGCACGCCGCCGAGAAATGAAGAGAAGTAAGTACCTCTCGACGATGCGGTTTGAAAAGAGGAAGGAATTTCGCTTGTCTGATTGAGCGGGTGACAATGAGGGGGAGAGAGACGCGGACAAAAGAAGGCGACGCCACGCTCCGATCGGCTCGGCTCATTGTCGTTCGCGCGCCTCGCGCTCTTGATCCACATCGCGCCCTTTTGTTTGCGACAGATGCACTGTCAATATTTACCCGCGGCTTGTTTTTGCACCCACCCGCCCCACCACCCTCTCACTCATCATTGAGTTGCCGATTTGTTTCACTTCACGAGCGTGCTACTTCGCGTAATCCCTTTTTGCGTGTGTATGCGATTTGTTTGCTACATCAGAAGTATCGGCGTGATTAGTTTGGAGGTTATGACTCACTACGCTAGCATAGAAGCAGGAGTGAGCTTGAAGTTGACTTCACACTCGGAAGTGACCCACACGCACCACCCATCCTGACCTTCAACGTGTATTTTTATTGTCGGGTTATTTTGGAAGGCCTTCCCATTTGCATTTTAACCTAAAAGTAGCCTACGAAGTGAATCAAGGTCGAGGGTCATAACTTCTTCAATCGTGACCTCACCTACCTTCATCACTAGATTGTGCTTTGACCTTGAATCTTAATTAAAAACAAAATATGTCCGTTTGTTCTTCCATCTCACAAAATGGTGGACTGTGGTGGATTTTATGTAGGAGATTTCGATTGTTTCATATAAGCTGATGAATATAAAAAAAGTGATCAAATATTTAACGTGGCAAATATCGACGTGGCGCTTTCGCATCTATCATTTACGTAATGGACGTGCCTGTGATTTATGCATCGATCGGACGGCGTAAATCGAGAAAGACGATAGACACGAGGAATTATTAATGCATATCGCCGGTATGTGACAAACAATGCGTCGCAACTCCGCCACGCTGAACGGCGAGATCTGTTTGCATTTCGTCGGCAGAAAGTGCACGGCGCTTTATAAACTTCGCGACGCTTGGCCGGGCGCCAGCGGCACACACACACACACACACACGGCCGCCGCCATTGTCTGCCTGCTCGTCGTAGTGTGCTGTGGAATTCAATACACTCGAGCGCGATCCTATGACAATTGAAGCGGCGAGCAATTGAACAGGCAATCACGGAGTTTCCAATAACATCC
This sequence comes from Serrognathus titanus, assembly GCA_039766575.1. Classification (NCBI taxonomy): domain Eukaryota; kingdom Metazoa; phylum Arthropoda; class Insecta; order Coleoptera; family Lucanidae; genus Serrognathus; species Serrognathus titanus. The sequence goes on from CM077911.1 coordinate 9,679,895, forward strand.
ACTTTACTTGTACCACCCCCTAATTATACACTTCACCGAGCAATATGACCCGTTCACCTGCACACAATGCTCGCGTTTCAGCGTTGCGATGCAATTTCACCTGTTTTCGGACGCGTAATAAAACGCTTTACGTTGAGCGGATCGAAAATCGAAACCGCTGTAACTTTACATCCAAAAGCAACTTGCCTGCATATATATATCGGATAGGGGTCAACCCCCAAACGACCTGAATCTACCCTAGCTGAAACCAAGATCGTTATATTATGGCCTTTCAGTTTCTAAACCGATATCTATTGAATAACCAACGCTAAGGTGGCGCAGCCGTTAGGTCATGGGGTGCGTAGCAACGTGGACGATGGAAATATCCTTTGGCTTCATTTCGATTAGGATTATAATTATTTTTTTTTATCTATTGACGGTTAAACGTCGCATGAACTTGAAACTCCTCCTCAAATGGGCCATAAAAAATAAAACAGGAGCTTATGACCTAATATCTGCGTCACGATTGCGGTGGATTTTAGTAACCGATCGTAAGATTCGACGACTTGAGACGTCCGCGTCGATTCTCGTAGTCGTTTTAATGTCCCGGAAAATTCGTGATTCGGCAACGCGCCAGGGGATTTTAATCCCATCAAGTCGAGAAACAAAACGGGCCGCCCGGATCGATGCCGGGACATCATAAAAATCTCGAAAGAAACATCGCCGGTCCGAGGTCGATGAATTATTCGCCTCGGCCCGTCTCTGTCGGGTGCACGCGCGAAGTGCGACGGACGGCATCCGTGCGGACGGTGTGCTCCTTGTTCGGACGGATCAGAACATCAAACAGCGTGCGGATTTCCAATAAATGGAGTATTAAGTGGTATTTTCTATCCTCTCTTTGGGGCATGTAATCCGGGCGGACGTCACTTGGCAACTCATACGTCGACGTACTTCTTTTATGAACTCTGGGTTTCTTGCATCCTAATCAAGTCTCCACCAAGTCAAGATTGCAGGACCTCATGGTTGGTCATCGTCAAAATCACCTTTGTTTTGTCTTTGCAACAAAAATAATGTTACTCCTTGCCCGTTAAATATCTGTGATGTCATCCGGTAGCTTCAAGGTGAGTCCCGTTAAATATCTGTGACGTCATCCGGTAGCTTCAAGGTGAGTCTAGGCTCTCCTTCTAAGTTCAAGGTCACCTGGTAGTTATCAGAAGCGGCTTCAAAGCGATTCTAGGACCACCTTGTAAGTTGAAATAAGCTCCCCTAATCAATTCCAGAGGTAACTTCAATTAGAGCGCATATCATAGTCCCCCATGACATCATCTGGTACCTATCTAAAGTGATCCACAGTCATCCTTGGCCGTCTTGACCGTTTGGGATTATGCCTAAGTCTATGGGGGTAGAAGCCAAATGTGCTTCTTAATCAATTGTAGAGTTAAGTTCAGAATTGAAGTACATCGTGCCTCCCACGACGCGTCATCTGATTCACAGTAGTCCACAGTCGTCCTTCTTCTGGGCTTAAGCCTGAGTCTATGGGCTTAGAAGTCGAAATGAGCTTCTTAATCCATTGCAGTCCTCTGGTGCCCACCCAAAGTGATTCGGTCATCCTTGGACGTCTTACAGGTAGCGATAAATTCAGACTTGGGGTAGATCGTGACGTCATCTAATAGGCATGTAAATTAGCTCTAAAGAAATTCATAGTCGCCCTAAGACCTTCTTCCGGGTTTAAACCTAATCTATAGGTTTGTTATGGGTTTAAGCCTAAGTCTGTGGGCTTAGAAACCGAAATGAGCTTCAGAATCAATTGCGACCCGCTATGACGTCTTCTAAAATAGCTCTAAAATGAATCACAGCCAACCTTGGACGTCTTACGGGCCTAAGCCCAAGTCTGGGCGTAGAAGCTGAACTGATCATCTTATTAATCAATTGAAGAGGTAAGTTCAGGCGTGAGGTACATCGTGCCACCGTATGACGTCATCTGATAGATATGTAAGTGTCTCTAGAATAATTCACAGTCATCCTAAGACCTCTTCTGGGCTTAAGCTTAAGTCTACGGACTTAGAAGCCGAAATGAGCATCTTAATCAATCACGACCCGCTGTGACGTCATCTGGTAGTTATCTAAAGTAGCTCTAATGTGATTCACAGTCGTCCTAAGACCTACTTGTGGGTTTAAGCCCAAGCGACCCGCCATTATGTAATTTGGTAGCTCAAAAGTGATCCCCAGTCAACCTTGGATATCTTACGGGTCTGAGTGTATGGGCGTAGAAGTTCAATTCAGCTTCTTAACCAATTGCAGATTTGGGGTTACATAATGCGAATTTCCAATAAAAGAAGTATTAAGTGGTATTTTCTATCCTCTCTTTGGGGCATGTAATCGAAGATGTTTGGGGCAAGTAACCGAAATTGTGCGCCTTAGATCTTGGTAACCCACCCCATTTCGAAAATGCTGCGAGATCTACTAGATATGTCTAAATGAGGATCCTGAGCCTCACCAAGAACCCTTGCTTATCAAATGAGGGGCTAATAGGGCTATAGGCAAATCCACCGAAGATTCGCATTAGTTTACCGTCGCATACAAGTCCTCTAGGTCTAGTTGCATCACCAAGCCCACCCAATTTGAAGACTATTTCATGAAAAGACGCGGAAGACGAAAAGTGTCAGTTACGATCGAAATGAGGGACCCCACCAGGATACCTTACAGATCGAATCTTAGGTTAATAGATTTCAGGGCAAGTCCTCGTTGGTTTACCCTACATTCACTGTCTGCCAAATCATCTAGACCCAGTTGATTCGCCTTGCCAAGAAAAACCCCGAATTTTCACATGGGATGTCGGAAATTGTCCGTTACAATCGTAATGAGCAACTCCAAAGAGGCTTCTAGGATACTTCACGCTTCGAACCATAAGTCAGTAGATCTCGGGGCAAGTCCACCTTATATTATCGTTGGTTTAGGGTCACATTTACCGTCTGCAACATCCCTAGGGTCTGGTTACGTCCACCCAAACCCCCCAGTTTGAAGGCCAGTTCAAGGAAAGCCCCGGATCAGTTGCAATCGAAATGGGGAATTCCCATGAGACTTCTGGGGCGCCACCATAATACCTTACAGATCAAATCATAGGTCAAGAAATCTTAGGGCAAATCCACCGTGTATTCTCGTTGCTTTACCATCACGTTAGCAGTCTCGCAAGTCCTTTGGGTCCAGTTACGTCGCCAAACCCCTCCAATTTGAAGACAATTTCACAAAAAGCCGCAGATTGATGAAAATTGTGGGTCGCAATCGAGAATAGGGGTTTCAATGAGACTTATGAGGCCCCACCAAGATACCTTATAGGTCACGGGGCAAAGCCACCGTGTATTCTCGTTAACTTGCCATCACCTCCAACGTCCGCGAAGTGATCTAGGCCTGGTCATCACGACAAACCCTCCAATTTGAGCGCCAGTACAAGAAACGCCGTGAATCTTGGAGAGTTGGTGGGCAGTAGGAATTCGAATGGGGTTTCTGGGCTTGACCAAAATGTCTTTGGGGTCGAACGACGGTCAAGGCGTATTCCTTCCCTCAACGCTGGTTGATTTCCTGTCGTGAGGAACATTTGGGTGGTTTCAACGGGGGGTTTCGGCTCTCGCCAAGCACAGACGAACTTTTTGGTTTCGGTAGCTTGGTTGCATGTGATTAGAATCATTGAATATCGCGCCGCGACTTCCGGAAATGACGCTGATGACGTTTTGATGTCTCCATCAGACGATGCCGTGTATTTAAAAACGCAACACGTACTATTTTTATCGGTTACTGAATCGAACGTGCTTGAAACCTCAATTCGCCGCCGCGCCGTTGTTTTCATTAACGCCACGGCGTCGTGCTACTTAAAACAACAGCCATCAAAGTCCAATTCGCCGGCGTTGAAGATGGCGCTTCGGCGCTCGACGTCGAAAAAAAAGGAGCCCAAAGTAGTCTGTGCAAACTCATTGATTCTTGATACGGCAATCGATGGCGGCGCTGGAGTGTCTCTCCGAGTTGTAGCGATCGCGACACTCACTTGTTTCGCGTCACGCGTCCGTTTATTTCCCCAAGGAGACGAGGAGGAAAAAGCGCCCGGCCGCCAATATTTGCTTTCCTTTGTCACTTGCAGATGTTTTAATCAATCCCTTCTCCGATCGGGGGTATCGGATTCGCTTCCGGCGATGATTTTCATCATTTTTTTTTCCTCTCTCGCTTTTCGGCCGGATGCTCTTTTGAGCTGGCTCGCTTCCGATCGAAAATGAATTTTTTTTCCTCCCAGGCTAATCGTGTTAGGGTCCTTTTTAACGACACACACCGCCGAGGCCGTAACGAGAGCTTGTGTACACCGGAGACAAGTCACGTTATTATCAATTATTGACGTACCTCCTCATACCCAATCGAAAATAATTGGGTTCCACAATACCTAGTTGATTTCAAGAGCTTCCTTGTTCTAGTCGATTACTTACGTAGGTACGCGTGACGTGATTGTTAAAGGATGACCAATGAGTGAAGAGACCACGCCCACCTCGGTAATACAAGCCAATAATATCCGTGCTAATCCTCTTATAACAACAACAAACGTCGGCAATAATATTTCCGGATGCCTTAATCCCCCTAACTACGGGAAGGTTGAAGGAGGTGGGGGCGAGGGGTGGCCCCATAAATTCCGATGATTTTTACGCGCGGAATTTTATGATCTATGAATATTTATGTCCGGCGCACGCGAGCTCGGTGTCGCGGAGATCATCGCAGGCTTCGATCGGGGGGGCATCATCTGGCGCAGCGATGCGGACCTTTCCGATCACGTCCCCCCTGAGGACGGCCCCCTGCGATCCCGTATAATCCTTGATATTGCGTTTCGCTTAGGCGAGCTCCGACCACTTACACGAATATTGAGATCGCCCCTACATGTGTTCAAACCCCTACACGTGCGGCGGGGTGGTAATACACTTTTATGTTATCGCATTCCTCGAACTCACGTCCGTCTCTTCCTTCCATACAAGAAATTTAACTATGGTTTGCAGATAATACGAAAGATGGTCGTTTTCACAAAACATCTGATGATATCGAAAGAAAAACAACCTTGATGCAAGTTCCCTATTTCCAAATCCTTGATGAGCGATACCTTGGGGTCATCGACCGTAGTAGGTTTTCAGAAGTTCTTTCCCCCTGTTATAGCAAAATCAAATAGCACCAAAGTAATCACGAGCAACATAAACACAATCTCGATTACCACCAGCAGCAGACAATGTAAACACAGCGGAGCGGAGCATCATCGTAATCGCGGTGCAAGCGAGCGCGTAAATCCGACTCCAAATTACTATAGGTCGTGTGCAGCGCGACCGGGTAATTGAATATTTGATTAATTAACCGCCTTAATTAGTATTGTACACGGCGGCGAGTTTACCTTCGTGGCCGTCGTCGCACGCGCCATCAAGAAGGCAAACATCTAGCACGACCGCCGCCATTTTTCCCGGCGCGTGATTAATAGGCCGGATCGCGACGGTGCGTAATCGGATTCATTTTTTTCCGAAGCGCCCCGGGACCTCCGACAAACTACCTCGGGTTCGGGGGTTAAGTTCCGTTCGGACACTCCATTTACCGCGAGTTATGACGTCATAATCTGGACGCGCGTGCAAAAAATTGCCCGTTCTCGGTCGGAAACTCGCTCGGGTTCCTTTTTTTAGCTACATTCGATCAAACTCGACTTCTTGATGGGGCGAGATTTGTCTCACACTTACAAGTGATTATCAACGAGAACGTTAACAATTGGACTATAATCGAGAGCTCTCGTTGGCAAATTAAAGTCGCTTCCCACGTCCAAAAAGCTGAGAGCTTTATCTAATGATCACAATTTCGTAGGCCTTTTACGTTCGATATGGATTTGTAGATCGGAGTTCATCGTTCCGCTAACGAAAGAGATCATGACCATTTACCTGGTGAATCACCTCCGGACCTCGTGGAATGATTAGCTCTGGTCGAATTGAATTGCTTCCTCGACCAGCCTTGTCCCTCTTCACTTGCTCTACAAGTGTGAGAGCATCAAAGCCTCACCTACTGATGACACCTTGCGTGCTTGTTTTAAGCGCTCTTAATTCGGACGTCCGTAGGGCCGCCCAATGATTCTTTACCCCCTCACCCCTGCCACCTATAAAAGTTAAACAGGTGCCTGGTAAACCACTTCCTGAGACCCCACCTACCAAAGTGAGAAGGGATTACTACCTTACCACATAAATTTTTCCGCGGAATGAAAATGAATGTCTGTTTTTCGCTACACTTTGAACTGAAGATAACTTACCCCCCCCCCTCCTTTAAAGTGAAAAAGGTCGTAGCTTTGCCTGGTGAACCACCTCCTGAGATTTCGAGATCTTCCTCCTCTTACCAAAGTGTGATCACTGCCTTACCTCCGGAATTTTTCGAGGGAAGAAAATGAAAGTCCGGTTTTTGCTACGTTTACTCAAACTCTGATTCTTTATCCCCCTCCACGTATAAAAGTGTTGCCTTGCCTAGTGAACCACTTACCGATATCACGGAAACCACCTCCTGAGCCTACCAAAATGTGAAGACATCATTGAGCCCTCTTAATTCAGACGTCTGTAGAACCGTCTCCCTCCCTCTTGTTCCTGTCACCTATCAAAGTGAAAAAGGTCGTAGCTATGACATCTTCTGGTGCCTACGTAAAGTAGTTTTAAAATAAATCATAGTCATCCTTTGACGTCTTACGGATTTAAGCCCAAGCTGATGGAAGGAGAAGCCGATATGAGCTTCTTAACCAATTGTAGCAATAAATTTAGACTTGGGGTAGATCGTGAGTCCATATGACGTCATCTAATAGGCATGTAAATTAGCTCCACGTATAAAAGTGTTGCCTGGTGAACCACCTACCGATATCACGGAAACCACCTCCTGCGCCTACAGGTTCTACAGAAGTCTGAATTAAGAGGGCTCAATGACCCTCTTAATTCAGACTTCTGTAGAACCGTCTCCCTTTCCTTCCTGCCACCTATAAAAGCGAAAAAGGTCGTAGCTTTGCTTGGTGAACCACCTCCTAAGATTTTCCTCCGCTTACCAAAGTGTGTAGAGATCACTGCCTTACCTCCGGAATTTTTCGAGAGAAGAAAATGAAAGTCCGTTTTTCACTACGTCTACTCAAACTGTGATTCTCTATCTCCCTCCACGTATAAAAGTGTTGCCTTGCATAGTGAACCACTTCTCGATATTACGGAAACCAACTCCTGTGCCTACCAAAAAAAAATGTGAAGACATCATTGAGCCCTTTTAATTCAGACGTCTGTAGAACCGTCTCCTCCTTCCTACCACCTGTAAAAGTGAAAAGGTCGTAGCTTTGCCTGGATAACCATCTTCCGAGACCTCAACAATTTCCCCTGCCTACCAAAATGTGTAGAGATCACTACCCCACCTCATGAATTTTTCGTGGGAGAAAAATGAAAGTCTGTTTCTCGCAGTAACTCGGGGGATGACTTTGAACTCAAGTTAATGAACTGTGACCCTTACCCTCCCACCTATAAAAGTGAGAAAGGCCATGGCTTTGCCTATTGAAGCGCCTCCTGACACCACGAGATGTTCCCCCGCTCACCAAAGTGCGTAGAGATCACTACCTTACCTCAGCAATTTTTGACGGGAGGAAAATGAAAGTCCCAAACTGTTCTTCTCTTCCCCCCTCCACCTGTAAAAGTGTTACGTTGGCTGGTGAATCCCGAAAATCACCTCCTGCGCCTACCAAAATGTGAAGACATCGCTGTGTCACCTCTTGGGGTTTCCCGCGGGAGTAAAATGCTTCGCTGCGTCAGCCCGAACTGTGACTCTTCGTCCTCCTTCGCATATGAAAATGTAAGACGACAGTACCCTTGACTGGTGAATCACCTACAGGCGTCTCAAAATCTCTGTCCAACCACCAAAGAGTGAAGACCCAGCGTCCTCACCTCGTGAACTATCAGCTAATACCTCAGGGTTACAATGACTTTGGGTTTGAACTGAGGATAATGTACTGTGATCATTACCCCCCCCCCTCCTCACTCACCTATAAAAGTGAAAAAGGTCGTGGACCACCACGAGATCTTCCTCCGCCTATCGAAGTGTGAAGATAACACTGCCTCTCCTCTGGAACTTTCCGCGGGAGCAAAAAGAAAGTCTGCTTTTTGCTTTGTCTACCCAAACTGTAATCCTCCTCCTCACCCTCCACATACAGAAGTGTTGAAATACAGTTACCTGACCTCGTGATTCAATTCCACGTACCAAAGTGTGAAGATAACACTGCCTTTCCCCATGAATTTCCCGCGGGAGTAAAATGCTTCGCTGCATCAATCCGAACTGTGACTCTCCATCCCCTTTCGCCCGTAAATGTGTAAAACAACGGAAGGTGAATCACTTCCAGATACCGCAAGTTCCCCCTCCGACCACCAAAGTTGGAAGACACCTCGAAGTTCCACGGAATGATTAGTTTTCGTTTGAAACTTTGACTTTAAACTGACCTGCAGAGATTTAGATCCCGAAATACGTCATACGAACTATCGTGACAGGATAAGTGCTGAAGTAGACTTTATTTGAACTTTTATGTGATTTCCTGGCCGACTTGACCGTATCTTTGCGAGATAAAAAATGACACGTCGTACAGCGAATGGAAGAAAGAGGAGCGTCGTTATTTCCATTAAATAGCGTCCAGCGGGGCGGCGCACGACAACACACATACACGAACATCATCGGGGCCGTGTGCAGCGATGCCGGCCGACCGCCTAACAAATGACGTAATCTGCGCTGCGTTTTTCATCGCCTGCCCCCCCGACAATGGCGTTTTTCGTCTCGCTCCACATCCGGCCGCATAATGCGCGGCGACGCCAGCACCGCCGCCGCTTCCATCGGATAATGAACTGCGATTGTTTTACGTCTTTTGTTCGGGCGACACGAGTCGGGGGCGGCCGCGATTTATCTTCCGATTGTTTGTTTGAGGTCTGAATTTCCACTTACCGCCAGATTACGAGCGTCGAATCACCTCCGGTTTATTGGTTCGTGTCCGCGTCCGGTTTTATGACGCGCGAATTTATCTCGGGATCGTCCGAAAGGGGACATATTTGTTTACTGCGCTTCGGTGCGATTGGCCGAATCGAACCTATCAGAACCAATTGAAAAAAAAATTTTTGGCCTCGACCACCCCTCTCTTTTATCTTCCCTTCTTCACACCTCCTCTTGTTAAAATATCAAAAGCACGTCGTCGACGTGAGTGTCGCGCATTATTTCATAGTGAGAGAGAAGGGGGAAGGGTTGAGGAGGAAAGGGGTAAGTTATAGCAAAAATGAAATGGTCGAATCGTTTCGCGATTGCCCAGGATTCCTTTCAAGCCTCGACAACGTGCTACTTCCGCTCCGGAAAACTCACCTGCAGTTTTTCGCAAGATTATGGCCGCGGTTTCCGGGATTCGCGAAGCGTCTTGCTTCCGGGCCGCCTTTCACGAGGAATTTGCGCGATCGGTAAACCGATTAGTGTTGTTTTCGGCGAGACTCGTCTTTCTTAATGGACCCTCTCGCCCCCCTCCCCCTCCCTCACCCGACTGCAAACGAGAGGCGAGCGTCTTACGCGCTAATACCAAAAGGATCTTTCGTTGTCTTCGGTTTTTACCAGAAGGATTTTTCGATGTCTTCAGTTTTTCTCGAGGGGGAGGGTGGGGGTGGTCACCGATTCACGTGCTCGACTCCTTCCCGGAATTCCCGTTCGCTATGTTAAGATGGCGTTTCGAACTTCGTCGACGAATATTCCGCCGAATTCCTGTCGAGCACCGGACGAAACTATGTGGCGCCCGGAGAACGCCGAGAATCGAGGGAGGGGGCGGGGTGGCATTAACTACCTTATGCATTCCACCATAAAAAGAAAACTTGAAACTCCATCTGGATTGAAGAAATGACCGCTACGAGCGTTCTATACGGCGGTTTTCCGCCCAGCCTCTGAAATCCCGGTTACGTTAAAGAAGAGAAGGCAGGTCAGGCCTTAGACGTCTCCGTCTCTCTGTAAATTTTTCAAGCGTTCGATTTTCGCTTTCTTTTAGTGACACCCTCCCCCGGCCGGCCTAATTAAACCGAAACCAATTACGAGACGCATTTGCCTCGTCATTAGGCCGGCCATTAGAAATGCGGCCCGCAATTTGCCGGGCCCGACCGAGGGCCCGTCCGTCCCTCGAATTACTCTCGCCCGAGGCGGACATGTAAAAGGACGTATTTTCTCTGGAGAGCGCGATCCCTTCTCCGGTTATTTTGAACATGTCTACCAATTTTCGAACCCCCCGGGACCTCGCCACCGCAACACAGATTCCATAATTTATCCTTCGGCCGTTACCGATACGCGCGCCCACGCAAAAGTTTTGTCACTGAGAACCAATCGTATTATACGAAACCCGTAATAAATGACTATTTGAATCTGAACGATTATTTTTTAAAGCTACAAAGAGTTGGATGACTCGCGGTCCTTGATTTTAGAACAACAAACACGCGGTAGCTATTTCAAATGCCGATGAGGTGGCGCTGAGTGCGGGAGTCAATACCCGTAATCGCCGACAGATGGCGTTCCGCCTCCTATTTTAATAAAGACGGCCGAACGCTTCGCGAAACTGATCCGTATTAATAAGATTACCGGACGTCGTTTCGTCGTGCGCAACGAGAGATCACACAATGGCGCCCTCTTTTTCGCCGGCGCGGCGCGAAATCTAAGCGGATCCGGATTTCGGACGCAGACGAAGGGAGATTAAACGCGCGGACAAAGCGACGGTAACCGAGCGGAAGCAGCGCGGTCCAGGCTGCGATTTTTAATCTGTCAAGTGCATTCGCTTTATAATCGCCGCGGCCATTTTTCACGTCCCCCTCGCCCCGCCGCCGCGTCTTTGTTTCACTCGGACGGTCACGTGATCGAAACCACACCATCCCCAACTCGCTCGCGTTCTTCGACTTAATTTAAACGCGAACGCGAAATAAGAAACGATTAGGTGGATGGGTTCGGGTTATTCATGACGTGCGAACAAAACCTGAACGTCGGCCTGATTCAGCTCTCTATATTAAAGGCCGGCCGTACGGTTTCCTTCCGGTCAATACAAATTACAAAGATCCCGCGACCTAACGGACGCGGTTTCCACCTGCGATTCTTCCACCCCGGGTTGTCAAAATCGAATTAATAGGAAGGAAAGGAAATGTTTGCGTTCTACTCTGTTATTAATTTCGCGATACATTTTAATTCGAGCCCCTTACATCTCTCACTCGCTTAAATACTCCAGGAATCTAAGTGAGTCGATCGTTTGTCATTGAAACTGCTCACTTTTGGAACATTACGCAGGCCAAAGTTTTTTAAAACACTAATGAGATTGCGATGAGGGGCGATCTGTGTGCTGTAAAGACCGCTCGACGTTCAGAAAGCTTGACATTTGTTCTTCTAGAATGCAGTCGTTACCTGGTGTGGTCATCCCGCCATTACCATTACCTGACGTGGCCATCCCGCCGTTTACTTCGCCGTAAGCTGTGTAGAGATCACTACCTTACCTCATGAATTTTCCCCCGCTTACCAAAGTGTGTAGAGATCACTGCCTTACCTCCTGAATTTTCCCCCGTTTACCAAAATGTGTAGAGATCACTGCCTCTCCTCCGGAATTTTTCGAGGGAAGAAAATGAAAGTCCGTTTTACGCTACGTCTACTCAAACTGTAATTCCTCTACCCCCTCCATCTATAAAAGTGTTATCTTGCTCGGTGAACTACCTCCCGATACCACGTAAGCCACCTCCCGAGACATCGAGATCTTCCCCGCCTACCAAAACGCGAAGAGATCACTGCCTTACCTCCTGAATTTTCCGAGGGAGGAAAATGAGAGTCTGTTTTTCGCTGCAACTCGGAGAATGACCTTGCACTGAAGGTAATGTGACCCTGACCCCCTCATATATTTAAGTGGAAATGGTCATGGCTGTGAACCACTTCCTGACACTTCGAGATTTCTCTCGCTTACCAAAGTGTGTAGAGATCACTGCCTCATCTCCGGAATTTTTCGAGGGAAGAAAATTAAAGTCCTTTTTTCGCTACGTCTACTCAATCTGTGATTCTCTACCCATCTATAAAAGTGTTACCTTGTCTAGTCCACCACCTCCCGATGCCATGGAGACCACCTCCACATGGAGATGTCGAGATCTTCCCCTGCCTACCAAAGCGCAACGAGATCACTGCCTCGCCTCCTGAATTTTTCGAGGGAGGAAAATGAGAGTCTGTTTTTCGCTGCAACTCGGGGGTTCACCTGAAGGTAATGTACTGTGACCCTGACCTCCCTCATCTATTTAAGTGGAAAAGGTCATGGCTGTGAACCACCTCCTGACACTTCGAGATTTCCCCCCGCTTACCAAAGTGTGTAGAGATCACTGCCTCACCTCCGGAATTTTTCGAGGGAAGAAAATGAAAGTCCGTTTTTCGCTACAAGCGTCAAATCTGATTTGGAATTTGCGTTTGAATTTTCTTTTTCTTTTCTTTATGTATGTGTGTGTATGTGCAAAAGAAATGAACCAATTTCTTTTGTTTTTGTTTCAAAATTTGAAAATTCTAACCGATTTGATTTGTCGTCCACTTTATTGGTTATTACTATCAAAATCGTTCCGGATTTCGAACCCCGTTGCTCTTTTGTTTCAGCCAATAAGGGTGAATGTATTTAAACAAACAAAAATAGTGCAGGAGCTTCGCTAACCTTATCTTCTTCTTCTTCTTCTTATTCAGAAAAAAAATCGGAATTGTTTTCTGATGTTCGACTTGCACCTTCTAATTTATTTTCAGATTTTATTTAAACAAATGAAAGTAGGTTTTATTTCGGTACGCAATCGAGGTGGGGGCGCGAGCGTATTTAAACAAATGAAAGTAAGAAGCCCGTCTCTTCTTGTCGTTCTTCTTAAAAAAAAAAATAATCGAAAAAGTCGCTTCCAATTTTGCGTGGAAATCGATTTTCGATTGCATTTTTCTTTTCAGATTTTAGTGAAACAGTTGAAGGTCGTTTTTGTTTCTGTATGTGCTGGGGAGCGCATTTAAGTAAATGAAAAAGCGAAGCTCGTGTCTTCTTGTTCGTTTTCAAAAAACAAAAAAAAATCGAAAAGGTAATTTCCGACTTCCAGATTTTATTGAAACAGAAGAAGGTCGCTTTTTTTTATACATGCACTCATGGGGAGGCGTATTTAAACAAAAGAAGGTGCGAAGCTCCTTTGTTCTTCCTCTTATTCTTCTTCTTCTTCTTCTTCTTAAAAAAAATGCAGAGAATATTTCCAATTGAATTCGATGTTCGATTTTTATTTGTTTCTTTTCGTATTTTATTGAGACAAACGAATGTCGCTTTTGTTTCTGAACGTAAGAGGGAAGGGACGTATTCAAACAAATGAATGTGAGAAGTCCATCGCCTCTTATTATTCTTCGAAAAAAGAAATCGAAAAAGTCATTTCCAATTTTGAGTGGAAATCGATATTCGATAGCATTTTTCTTTTCATATTTTATTGAAACAAAAGGATGTCGCTTTTCTTTCTGCACGTAAGAGGGAGCGTATGAAGACATATGAAAGTGGTGCGAAGCTCATTTCTTCTTCCTCTTATTCTTCTTCTTCTTCTTAAAAAAATTGCAGAGAACATATCCAATTGAATTCGATGTTCGATTTTTATTTGTTTCTTTTCAGATTTTATCGAAACAAACGAATGTCGCTTTTGTTTCTGAACGTAAGAGGGGAGGGAACGTATTCAAACAAATGAAAGTGAGAAGCCCATCGTCTCTTATTATTCTTCAAAAAAAAAAAAAAAGAGCGCTCGCCGTTTAGATCCCTCGCGGTATCATCTTGACATTCTTGGTTCAGGTTACCGCTCATGGTTTTTCCCATTTGTCTGTCAGATGTGGCCTATGGTGATGACTGTCTGTCCGAAACCGTAAGGTTTCTAATGGGTCAGCGTTAGGAGTCGTTGGGGACGTAATCCACTATCGCTTTGACGAGGGTGTTATCGTGAAGGTTCGGAGAGATTCCAACTTCCTCCTCTTTCGTCTAGCCATGGTGAGGCTGGCCAGCGGGAGTTGTTTGTTGGAATATTTCTTGCAGCGGCTTGGTAGCGGCTGCCATTTGAGTGATGGGAACAGTTGGGAGGTCAGGTATCTGGGACGCGGTGTTGTTGTCCCTGTTAAGGGCTTGTGCGTATGTGGTTCCCGGAAGGCGGTGGAGGCCTGAGTTTGGGGGTTGCTTTTCACACCCTTTGAAGTTGGCAAGGTGCGCTCCGCCGCAATTTCCGCAGGTGGCCGGAGTAGTGTTTGGTTTTTTGCATTCCTCGGTGAGGTGGGCAAACTGATTTCGCGCTGCGTGTGGCCAAATTTTTGGCATCGGTCCTACCTTTGCACTTTAGCGACAACCCTGACTTCCTTTGACCACCAAAACCACTAAGGTTATCCAATCGAGGCCCCCTACGATACTATGATTCTTTTTACGACTTCACGCTTGTAAATCTGTTTCTTTTCTCTGGGTACTATGACCATGACGAGAGCGGGGCGGGGGGGGGGGGGGGTAGAATCTCGGCCTCCTTAATATTTCATGCGGCGGGCGAGATTCGCTTTTTTTTTTCATCTTTCGGCCGTACATCTGCAGATGAAAAGGAAAATGTAAATCCCGCCGTGTTTTTCGTCGGCGCTCCGCTCTTGCTAACCCCCGGACGGTGGCAAAAAGTCTTGCGGCGCTTACTTCCTCCGAATCCGGATCGATCGTCAATTGTTTCGTTCGCTTGAACACTGACGTCTGCCGAAAGGTGAGCCGAGATGTGAAGGACCAGTTGAGTTTGCCGCAATTTTGAATTGAATTGTTTTTGTTTAATTGTTTTTTTAACCATTAAATTGTGTCGTAAAACCGATTGTCTTTTGTTTTTGTTTTTTTTATATTTGATTACTTTTGAATTATTTACTATTTTGTTTTCTTGGTTTTGTTTTGACTTGCGCTGTAAAATCGATGTCTTTTGTTCATTCATCCATTAAATCGTGTTCTCAAACCGATCGTCTTTTATTTTTATTTTTTTCTTTGTTTGTCGCCATTTTCTCACATTTTTTTGTTAAATTTGTTACTTATCTACTGTATTGCGCTGTAAAATAGGTTGCCTTTTGTTTTTTTTATAATTATTTTTGAATTTGATTCTCAATTTTTATTATTTTTTGGTTTGTTTTCACTTTTTCACCTTTTTTTTTTTGAATTTATTACAGTCTACTAAATTGAAATTTCGTGGTTAAAAGTAGATCGAAAGTTTCCGCAAATTGCTCACTCTCTCCTCTACCTCAACTCCCTCCCTCACCTACCTCTCCACCGCTCTCCTTCTCTCCCTCACTTCTGCTCACCTCCTCTCCATCACCTGCTACCTATCCTGTCCTTCACTTCCCTCTCCTCCTCAAGCTCACCTCCTTCCGCTCCACTCCCCTCCTCTCCCTCCTAAGGCAAAAAAGGTCCTGGAGAAGCGAATTATTACAAAATGATGATGAGATGGCGCTGGGTGGAACAATTGGTGGGTTCGGCGACAGGATTACGTGGGTGTGGGTGATATACGTCGCGTAAACAACACCGCGACGCCGTCTGCTCGCATCGGTGGGCGCGACGCTCCTTTGTTCGCCCCGGCGATTGTCGAAAGGTATTATCGTGATTGCGGCTGACAAATTGGATTAGGCCGTGCAACACCTCAACGCCGCCTCGCCAACTTAATATTTTGCAAACCGCTTGGACTTTCACGACGGACGGACTGTCGATGGATTACTTCGGCAGCGTTCGTCGTTAAAATTGTTATTCTCAAGGTCAGGCGTTGCCGTGTTGAGAAGCCCGCGCCAGTTTATGAAGTCCACGACTCTGAAGTTACCTACACCCGGAACGAAAAAGTAAAAAGTAAAATGAAGTCGGCACGCCACTGGTTTAATCGAGTCGTGTTTGTTTTTCCGAAACGGAACGAGCAAGAAGCGCCTCGCAATTCGGCGGAAGGGGCAAAGAAGACATAATACAAATTATGTTTCCGCGTATTTACTCACCTCCTTTGATACACAAAGGATAATTAATAACAAAAAGGACGACGACTGCGAGCGGCGGGCTCTCGACTTCGCCAAAGGACCCTCGCCGCCTCCGCCCGCCCTGCGCCTCCCGTCCCCGTCCATGTTCCTCCTCGGACGCGTCGTTTTTGCACACTCTCGCGGCCTACTAGTTTTATTTTGTTTAGTGCGCGATGCCCTCGGCCGGAGGCTGTTTGAACGTCAGCGGCACACACATACGTCTTGTTTATTTTTAATTATTGTATTAATTAAGCGCGTATTTGCTCTTCTATGGCGGGCGCGTATTAATTTTTGCGTTTGTTTTGTGCGCCGGGCGCGCGCTAAATTAACTGCGGCCATAAATTTTGCGCTGCTTCTATGGAACTCTGTGAAATACAGCGGCGTGAAAAACCTCGAAACGTTTTCTAGATCACAGAAAGCTTATACACATCGTTTTAGCGTACGAACGAATAACAAACTTTAGCCCCGAAATGTCATCTTAGGTCCAAAAGTCATCGGACGTAAGAATCCCGATTAACCATCATAATCCAGACTAAGATGACTTCGCAATAATAATGTAATAATTACTATTATTATAACTAAAAGTAAGATCGTGTTCACCAAAAAACAATGAGCATCGCGTTAGCAAGATATGACCTTCAGTTGCACCATTTCCTACATTTCCCTTCCCTAGCTAATTCAGTTTTGAAGATGGAAGAAAATACTTTGGAGAGAAATTGCTGGTATTTCCTCGTGCTTTCACACGCCGCTCACTAAAAAACAATCGAACACCACGTTGTCAAGATATGACCTTCAGTTACGCTGTTTTCAATTGAACGCTGCATCTTCCTTGTCTAACTAATTCAGTTTCGAAGGTGGAAGAAAATATTTTAGAGAGAAATTGCTGGTATTTTCTCGTGCTTCCAAGTGCCGTTTACTAAAAAACAAACGAACGTCGCGTTATCAAAATATGACCTTCAGTTACGCCGTTTTCAGTTGAGCGCTACATTTCCTTTCTCTAGCTAATTCATTTTTGAAGATGAAAGAAAATATCCCAGACAGAAATTGCTTGTATTTTCTCGTGCCTTCACATGCTGTTCGCTATAAAACAAACGAACATCGCGTTATCAAGATATGACCTTCAGTAGCGCCGTTTTCAGTTGAACGTTACATTTTCCTTCTCTATCTAATTCATTTTTGAAGGTAGAAAAAAATATTCTAGAGAGAAATTGCTGGCATTTACTCGTGCTTTCACATGCCGTTCACTATAAAACAAACGAACATCGCGTTACTAAGATATGACCTTCAGTTGCACCGCTTTCAGTTAAGCGCTACATTTCCCTTCTCTAGCTAGTTCTTTTTTGAAGATGGAAGAAAATATTCCAGAGAGAAATTGTTGATATTTTCTCCTGCTTTCACATGCCATTTACTAAAAGACAATCGAGCATCGCGTTGCCAAGATATGACCTTCAGTTGCGCCGTTTTCAGTTGAGCGCTACATTTTCCTTCTCTAGCTAATTCATTTTTGAAAGTAGAAGAAAATATTCCAGAGAGAAATTGCTGCTATTTCCTCGTGCTTTCATATGCCATTTACTAAAAAACAATCGAGCATCGCGTTAGCAAGATATGACCTTCAGTTGGACCGTTTTCGGTTGAACACTACATTTCCCTTCTCTAGCTAATTCATTTTTGAAGGTGGAAAAAAATATTGTAGAGATAAATTGCTGATATTTTGTCGTACTTTCACATGCCGTTTACTAAAAAACAATCGAGCACCGCGTTACCAAGATATGACCTTCAGTTGGACCGTTTTCGGTTGAACACTACATTTCCATTCTCTAGCTAATTCATTTTTGAAGGTGGAAGAAAATATTCTAGAGAGAAATTGTTGGTATTTTCTCGTGCTTTCACATGCCGTTCTCTAAAAGACAATCGAGCATCGCGTTGTTAAGATATGACCTTCAGTAGCGCCGTTTTCAGTTGAACGTTACATTTTCCTTCTCTATCTAATTCATTTTTGAAGGTAGAAAAAAATATTCTAGAGAGAAATTGCTGGCATTTACTCGTGCTTTCACATGCCGTACACTATAAAACAAACGAACATCGCGTTACTAAGATATGACCTTCAGTTGCGCCGTTTTCAGTTGAGCGCTACATTTTCCTTCTCTAGCTAATTCATTTTTGAAAGTAGAAGAAAATATTCCAGAGAGAAATTGCTCTTATTTTATCGTGCTTTCATATGCCGTTTACTAAAAAACAATCGAGTGCTGCGTTAGTAAGATATGACCTTCAGTTGTGCTGTTTTCAGTTGAACGCTACATTTCCCTTCTCTAGTTAATTCAGTCTTGAAGGTGGAAAAAAATATTCCAGAGATAAATTGCTGATATTTCCTCATGCTTTCATAAGCCGTTCACTCGAGAACAATCGAGCACCGCGTTTTCAAGATATGACCTTCAGTTGCATCATTTTCGGTTGAACACTGTATTTCCCTTCTCTAGCTAATACATTTTTGAATGTGGAAGAAAATGTTCCAGAGAGAAATTGGTGTTATTTCTTCGTGCTTTCGCATGCCGTTTACTAAAAAATAATCGACCACCGCGTTACCAAGATATAACCTTCAGTTGCACCGCTTTCGGTTGAACACTACATTTTTCTTCTCTAGCTAATTCACTTTTGAAGGTGGAAGAAAATATTCTAGGGAGAAATTTCTTGTATTTTCTCGTGCTTTCACATGCCATTCACTATAAAACAAAAGAACATCGCGTTAGCAAGGTATGACCTTCAGATGCGCGGTTTTCAGTTGAACGCTGGACTTTCCTTCTCTAGCTAATTCATTTTTGAAGGTAGAAGAAAATATTCCAGAGATAAATTGCTGGTCCTTCCTCGTGCTTTCATATGCCGTCCACTAAAAAACAATCGAGCACCGCGTTACCAAGATATAACCTTCAGTTGCGCCGCTTTCACTTGAACGCTGCACTTTTCTTCTCTAGCTAATGCATTTTTGAAGGTGGAAGAAAATATTCTAGAGATAAATTGCTGGTATTTTCTCGTGCTTTCACTTGCCGTTACTAAAAAACAATCGAGCAACGCGTTACCAAGATATGACCTTCAGTTGCGCCGTTTTCACTTAAACGCTACATTTTCCTTCTCTGGCTAACTTGTTTTTGAAGATGGAAGAAAATATTCCAGAGAGAAATTGTTGGTATTTCCTCGTGATTTCACATGCCGTTCACTAAGAAACAATCGAGCATCGCGTTAGAAAGATATGACCTTCAGTTGCGCCGTTTTCGGTTGAATGCTACATTTTCCTTCTCTAGATATTTCATTTTTGAAGATGGAAGAAAATATTCTAGAGAGAAATTGTTGGTATTTTCTCGTGCTTTCACACGCCGTTCGCTAGAAAACAATCATTTGGCATTAGCAAGATATGTCCTTCAGTTGCGCAGTTTTCAGTTGAACGCTACATTTCCCTTCTCTAGCTAATTCAGTTTTGAAGGTAGAAGAAAATATTCCAGAGAGAAATTGCTGATCCTTCCTCGTGCTTTCACATGCCGTCCACTAAAAAACAATCGAGCGCTACGTTGTCAAGATATGACCTTCAGTTTTACCGCTTTCACTTGAACGCTGCATTTTCCTTCTCTAGCTAATTCAATTTTGAAGGTGGAAAAAATTATTCCAGAGAGAAATTGTTGGTATTTTTCTGTACTTTTAAATGCCGTTTACTAAAAAACAATCGAACATCGCGTTAGCAAGATATGACCTTCAGTTGCACCGTTTTCAGTTAAACGTTACATTTCCCTTCTCTGGCTAACTTATTTTTGAAGCTGGAAGAAAATATTTCAGAGAGAAATTGCTGTTATTTCCTCGTTCTTTCACATGCCGTTCACTAGGAAACAATCGAGCATCGCGTTAGAAAGATATGACCTTCAGTTGCGTACATTTGCAAAATTATTTAAAACGCTGATGAGAATGGCACATTTTCTCTCTTTTCAGGTGTAATTGAAACTGTGAATATTTTCCTCGATTGATTCGAATCGAATTAGCCCCGCAGCTTTCTGTTTTCCCTCCGGATTGTGTAATGCCATTACCGGTCGGTATCCATCTGCCGTCGGGCTCTCTGCGACGTGGATAACAACGGTGTGCTCATTTCGTGCCTTGTTAGGTACGACGGCCATCGCAAAGAGACGCCCAAAGGTAGTACAATACAGTTGCTGCATTTAATTAAGACGCGGGGCGCCACTTTGAGACGTCGCCGTCGCTCGTCGGAACGTGGCCGTACGGCGGCGCCGCAAACAGATTGAGAAGTACAATGGATAATTGTGATTATAACAACATCAAAGATAATCAAATCCGTGCGCGCGTTATTATACGAGATAGGTAGACGCAGTAGGCGAAGAAGATAAGGGTCGGAACGAAGCCCCCGAGCGCAACAAACCCCCAGCGCCGCAGCGGCCAGATTTAGTAATTACATCAAATGATACACGGAAACTATTCGTGAGGGGGGGGGCGGGGGCGGGGGAGGTGAAAGATGGAAAAGGGCTGTCTGTTCGCATTCAAATTAAGGGTTTACTTTGAATACAGTTCACGTTCAACCTTTGTCAGTCTCTTGAACTTTACAACTAAAATATAGACACTTCTATTTGGCCGACGCGACGCCGTCGTCTTCTTCTCCTCCACCTCGCGGCGGCCTACGCTCCACCTGTAATGCAATTTCGCGTTCCGAGACGAATTTCGCACAATGGAGGAGACGGATCGAGTTCCGCGAATGATTTCCGACGGCGCGATTTATGGAATTTATTTCGCAACTTAACGAGGAGGGGAGCTCCTAAAGAAAACACGGCTTCATTGAATAATTCGCCCCCGAAAAGCGAAACCTACCGGGAATTAAATGAAACAAACGAAGAATCGAGCAGCTCCGAACGTAACGGAGCTGCGTAATTTTTTGTTTTTACAAAAACCGTTTGAGCGGTACCGTACCACGCCGTCGTATCTTACAAGGGATGTAATGTCGAAGAGAAATTATCAATCTCTCGGGTGATTTGCGATTTGGCAGCGCTGATTCCGGCAGCCGGTAATTAAATTACGTCGATGTGGGGCGGCGATGGCCGATCGTTTATTATTCATTCGATAAATGAATTGGACGGCCGGCTGGCAAGGAAGGAGGAGCTGACCTTTTTCCGCCGCGATTTTTTTCCGCCGGCAAGTGATGCGCGGATATCGATTGTGCCGTTTCGGACGAAAGGTCGAGAGGTCAGGGGGCCGGATCAAATATTTACCTTCGTCTTCGCGAACGCAAGAGATTGTTGCCGGAATGGACGTATTTTGAAAGGTGTCCACACTTGGGCGCCATCAATCTTGCGCCCAGAGATGAGTTATTAAAGAGCGGAATCGACCATACCGAAGGCACGAGCCTCTTCGAATAAATATGACGTAAGATACACTCAAACGAGTGACTTACGCAGCGAACTACTAAGCCCGCTTGCTTTTGCCAGTTCAACTTAGATCAGTTCAGTCCTCTACTCTTCAGAGTCCTTGTGCTGGTCTCGAGTTATCGCAGACTCTGCGGATTGGTATCGGACGGCTGCTTAGATGAAGCAGAACACCTCAGTTAAGAAATGGTGAGACGACCACGCCAGCTTACAAGGAAGGTAATGGCGGGATGTCCACGTCATGGCGGGATGTCCACCTCATGGCGGGATGCCCACGTCATGACGGGATGTCCACCTCATGGCGGGATGCCCACGTCATGGCCGGATGTCCACCTCATGGCAGGATGCCCACGTCATGGCGGGATGTCCACATCATAGCGGGATGCCCATGTCATGGCGGGATGACCCCGTCATGGCGGGATGCCCACGTCTTGGCGGAACGTCCACGTTATGCCGGGATGTCCACTTCATGGCGACATAACCATGCCAGAAAATGGCGGTATGGCCACGCCAGCACATCACATCTGTGACGTTGTCTGAACCGCTTCAAGAGTCCGATGTAAAGGTCATTCCAATATTATAAAACCTCTCGTCATTTCTGTTAAGTTAGTCGGGCGAACAGCTAATCGAAGAAAACGAAATCAAAGAGCACTCCGGAAACTGTAAACGAACCCTCTCCGACCATAAAGCGAGTCGGACGGTAGGGGACTAATTACTCGAAAAAAAGGAAACAGATGCAATTAAGCCGGACGACCGGATAAAAATCCTTTGTCTTAATTCCGGGGCGGCAGATGCTTCCGGAAGGGGATGGGGCGAGCAAACCTGCGCTTAATGCGGGCGGGCGCGAGTTAATTCCGTCGAGTGCGTTTTTTTTTTGGCGGCATTGCCTTTAAAATTTGATGGCCAATTACGCAGATGAGCGTTTAAAAATGTAGTCGCCGTCAACGAAATGATGGAGGCGACGCCATATGGCAGTAATTTTTTATAATAATCTAGCGGACGGACGGCTATTCGCTATTTTACAAATACCGTTTGAGCGGTATCTTATACTGCTATCTAAAAATTTTTTTCTTACGTCGCCTAATCAAAAATTCCGCGTGCGTGGAAACAAAGCAAAAAAGAAAGTGTGAGGGAGTGATTCCCGCGGGATCGCCGCGCGCCGTAAAAAGGGTTTAGAACTAATTATGAACGAGTCCAATTTTAATTAAAAATCGTTCCGCCAAGAAAACACCGACGGCCGTTTTTTCTCCTCAACCACCGCCGCCGCCGCCAATTAAGGCGACGGCGTCGCTCGTTATTCCGCGGATCGCGCAGCTGAGCCCACCCCGGAACAATAACGGCGTCTCCACCTGGTCCACATGAATTCACTCAAAACACGGAAATTGCTCCTTAATGCTAATGCCTAATTGAAAAATTTCCCCGGTAATGCAGTCGCCGGATTTCTAAATTAAGTTCACATTGAATAATTGCTTATCGCGGCGTCTCCCTCGCGCACGTGCGTCCGCGGCCCTGTCCCTCTTGCTTCGGGCATTATCTCGGAACGCGACCCGAATTATTCACGGTTAGCTCGCTACGTCAACTTGAACTTGAATTCGGTCGGGTTCGAGTGGACCGGCGGGCGGATTTTCTTTTTTCTAATAATTAATTGGAGTTGGAATAGTATTTCGGACGATCTACGCCTCCGCACTTCTCCGAATCGGTGCTTAAAGGAAGTAGCCGACCGTAACACTCGAATGTTTAATTTGCTTTAACGAAGAGAGTGACGAAAATCATTCGAATCGATTAAAATTATCAAGGAAATGAACGTCAGGCTGTCGGTGACATGATGAGGAGCGACCATCGACCGAAGTTGGTGGTCCGGTAGTGGCACCGATTAGCATTAGTGATCCGGGAACGCCTCCGGCGACGTTAAAGGACCGGTAGTGACACCAGTTGTCGTTAGTAGCCCGATAGTGGCATTGACGGACACTAGAGAGCCGATAGTCGCCGATGTTAGTGGTCCGGGCATGATACCGGTCTGACATCAGAGGTCCAGTCGATGTTAGTAATCCTGTAGTGGCACTGGCCGACATTAAAGAATCGATAATTGCCGATTTAAGTGGTCCGGCGACGACACCGGATCCGTAAGTAACACTGACTGACGTTAGTGGCGCGGCAGTGACACCATCCGACGTTAGTAGCATTAGGTCATATTAAAGAATCGGAAGTCGCCGATGTTAGTGGTCCGGCAGCAACATCCGTCGATGTTAGTGGTCCGATAGTGACACCGGCTGGCTTTAGTAGTCCAATAATGGCAGAGATCGAGATTAAAGAACCAGTAATGGCCGACATTACTGTCCCGTAGACTTTAATGCCACGTGACAGGTTAAATACATAACAAACATTCAAATGTTTATTTTGTTTTAACGACGAAACATTCGATTCAACTAAAATTATCAAGAAAACGAACGACAGGAGGTCGGAGACATGATGAGGAGCGACTATCGACCGAAGTTAGTGGTCCGGTAGTGGCACCGACCGGCATTAGTGATTCCTGAACGACACCGGCGATGTTAGAGGACCGGTAGTGACATCAGTTGTCGTTAGTAGCCCGATAGTGGCAGTAACGGACACTAGAGAGCCGACAGTCGCCGATGTTAGTGGTCCGGGCATGATACTGGTCTGACATCAGAGGTCCAGTCGATATTAGTAATCCGCTAGTGGCACTGGCCGACATTAAAAGGATCGATAATCGCCGATTTAAGTGGTCCGAAACGACACCGGATCCGTAAGTAACACTGACTGACGTTAGTGGCGCGGCAGTGACACCATCCGACGTTAGTAGCATTAGGTCATATTAAAGAATCGGAAGTCGCCGATGTTAGTGGTCCGGCAGCAACATCCGTCGATGTTAGTGGTCCGATAGTGACACCGGCTGGCTTTAGTAGTCCAATAATGGCAGAGATCGAGATTAAAGAACCAGTAATGGCCGACATTACTGTCCCGTAGACTTTAATGCCACGTGACAGGTTAAATACATAACAAACATTCAAATGTTTATTTTGTTTTAACGACGAAACATTCGATTCAACTAAAATTATCAAGAAAACGAACGACAGGAGGTCGGAGACATGATGAGGAGCGACTATCGACCGAAGTTAGTAGTCTGGTAGTGGCACTGACCTGCATTAGTGATCCGGGAACGCCACCGGCGACGTTAGAGGACCGGTAGTGACACCAGTTTTCGTTAGTAGCCCGATAGTGGCATTGACGGACACTAGAGAGCCGATAGTCGCCGATGTTAGTGGTCCGGGCATGATACTGGTCTGACATCAGAGGTCCAGTTGTGAAACCAGTCGATGTTAGTAATCTGGTAATGGCACTGGCCGCCATAATCGCCGATTTAAGTGGTCCGGCAACGACACCGGTTCCGTAAGTAACACTGACTGACGTTAGGACCGGTAGTACCGATGTTAGTGATCCGGAAGTAACATCTATCGACTTTAGTGGTCCGATACCGACATTGGCTAACTTTAGTAGTCCGGTATGGCAAAGATCGCGATTAAAGAACCGGTAATGGTCGACGTAAGTGGTCCGCTAGTACTTTAAAGTCACGGAACAGGTTAAACACAGCAAATATCTCACTGTGGCACTCGACCGGTATCCAGGCGATATTTAATCTGTAGGAAATGATCCACTTGCATGTAAAACACCTTGATTACACTTTCCTACCATCGGCTGTCACTTTTACGGGTCGACCTCCACTGTTAGAGGAGGGTACACCGGCGAAAATCTGAAAACCATCAACTTCGACGCTCATTGTAGCACACCATGATCTGGCAGTGAGTGTCAATTGATAAAACAATATCTCCCTTAATCGCTGGTGGCCATGAAACAAAACAAAATCGGACGGGATGCATTTTGATGGATTACATGCTTCCCATCGGGTGTAACCAGACGAGAGTTCATTAAATTTGCTAGCCCCCGAGCGCTAAAATAATAGGTCCAGATGCTCAAGGACAGAGACGGCGCGTTGTATCCTCCCCCGTCGTCTGTCGACCTCTAAACAATCACTCAGACAGCGAAACCATTATTTGCCATAGAGGAAAAAAAACCGCCTGTTTGTTCAAGTATGTCTCGACGTGATTGCAACGTTTCGAAACGTCGGGCCCGCAACCCACAACAAAAAAAAAGAACAGAAACGCCGCCGCGCTCCACGTACGGCTTCGAATGAAATTGAATATTTTATTATTGTTTGCGTATGATATTGGAAGATGCGATGCGTCTGGTTTCGGATGAACGCGACCCAAAAAATAAAAACAAGCGTAAGCGAATTCAATTCGCTTGTGTGCGGGGTGATGGGTAGGTAGTGATCTCTAATCTTTGTTCGAATTAAAAAAAAAAACTTCCTTTGTGGATTAGGTGTATGAGTGGATTATTTTAATCTCTCTCCGCCAACGCAGGGTCTTAATGAATCACGTTGCAGGTCAAGTATATAGAATTCCGATCGCGTTGGTTTAAAGATGAATTGTACCGAAAGCGCACGGATGATATCGAGAAAAATAATTGCCCCGAATTACCCCACAGAAGCAACTCACTCGGGGTGAGTCAAACCCAGTTACATCTCACCGAGGAAAAACAATTAAAGCCGGATAAACTGAAACTGCACCGAGCCGAACGGAACTCAGCCCCGCTAATAATTGAGGGGGGAGTTCCCTCCTCCTCCGCTTCCACCCATCTCGGGGCGCTGTGCTGCACGTCTTCTTAAAAACCCATTTACAAGAATAATCTCCGCGATATTTACGAAATTGTTAGTTGAATGCTCTTTATGAGTCCGAGAGAAAAGTTAAATTAACTGTAATGCCGCGCGGCGAAACATATTTCTTGATAAAAACAAAGGAAAACGACGCGAAACAATTAAGGGCGCGGGGGATATTAATGCCGCGCGCCTCCGAAATAAAAACGTCAACTTTATCTTGCGGTCGGCGCGACATCTCTCCGGGCCCGGACGCGAACGCGAACGCAGGTGCGACGCTCGCAACAATTTGCCGTCTAATTTAATGCCCGGTCTTACATATTTCAGATTTATTGCGGCCGTTACGCCGTCCCGGTGACTTAAGCGCGCGCCCCGCAATCGACATGCATTGCCGAAACTGGTGATTTACGTTTCTGTCGCGTAATTGGTTCCTTATCGACCCGAATTTCACGCGCCACACAATCGGAAAGTATTCGGTTTTTTTAAATTCAAGATGGCACGAAGCTTGATTCATTCATAAATACCATCACAAATTGCTTTAAGCCTCACTAAACTATCACACAGAGTCCCATAGGCTTAGCCAAGCAACAAATATAGTGACACGGGAGTCTCGTGGAAAAGAGACCCAGAAGAGATCACTGTCATTCAACTGGACTTTTTCGAGAATTTGAGATTTTTTTGCTTCTGGCGCGTAATTGGTGTCTTTTCAACCTAAGTACCACGTGAATACGCCCGCTGGATGGAGTTTTGAAATCCAAAAGATGACGGACCCTCGACTGCATCGAGATCACTGTCATTCAACATGACTTTTTCGAGAATTTGAGAGTTTTTGCTTCTGACGCGTAATTGGTACCTTCTCAACCTAAGTACCACGCGAAACTGGTGATTTACGTTTCTGTCGCGTAATTGGCTCGTTATCGACCCGAATTTCACGCGCCACACAATCAGAAAGTAATCGTTTTTTTTTCTAATTCAAGATGGCACGAAATAAATGCCACCACAAATTACTTTAAGCTTCACTAAACTATCACACAGAGTCCCATAGGCTTAGCCAAGCGACAAATATAGTGACACGGGAGTCTCGTGGAAAATTGACCCAGACGAGATCACTGTCATTCAACTTAACTTTTTCGAGAATTTGAGATTTCTTGCTTCTGACGCGTAAATGGTGTCTTTTCAACCTACCACGCGAATACGCACGCGGTACATCAGTAAGGTGATAGTTTTGAAATCCAAAAGATGGCGGACCCTGCATCGGTTCACAAAGCCACCGTAGATCGCTTTCATTTTCGTTAGAGTATCATATAAAGTTGCTACAGACGTCTTAATCTTGACCTTTAACGTACAAATAATGCTACGACCCCTTGTGCTGGAGGCAGTGTTCAGATCTCAGCTGATTAGGATCTTACCTTGCTCAGTCGGCCCTGAAGGGGCCCGCTCCGCTCTTTCGAGCACATGCCCGTAAATTATTCACCGCTGGAGGCTTAAGTTGATATTAAGGGCGTAACTTAGATGGTGTTTCGTCTCGTGGCACTTTGGATGGTTCAGAACCCAACTAATTTGGGACGCAAAGACCCCTTGCGCTTGCAGTTGGAGGTCACTGAAGCTCGGAATCCCAACCGAACTGAAGATTTCGCTAAAGGATTTTAGGAAGTCCGGGATTGGAGGTCGCTGAAGCTTCAAGTCGTAAACGAAAAGTTCGTGGGAGGTCCAGTACGTACCGTTCAAACGCCATTGCCTTGTAACAAAGAAATTACAACGCTCTGCCAACGCAAGACCTCCGATATCGCAGCAGTGCACCAATGCTTCAAGGTAAAATATAAATAAATAAGCCAGTTGACAGTAGGTAAACCAAATTGGGGAAGAAGCAACATGTAAGGCGAACGGGGAGATTCTTAGCGATATCTACAGGGAGAGACACGTATCCATTTATGTGTTCCCTCTCGCTTCAAACTCATCAGATGTAAATCCATGCAAGGATGGCCTCCTCCACTTCGATGTGAAGTCGTAAAACTCCCCGATTCGAGAATCGCACGATGACGCCTGATAGACCTCCGACTTTCAACGCCGATAATATAATTGAAAAAGTTGGCGCCGTCGGAAGAAGAAATTTAAAGCCCCACGCGACTCGCATTTTAAAGCCGCCATCAAATCGACCCGGCACTACGCCGACTGCAGTTTCGAACGCAATTAGCCCACTTTCTTTCTGCCCTTCGGTGCCTGTGACGTTTATGATTACCGATTCAGCGCGCCCGCCGCCCGCCCGCTCGGACGGTTATTAGTTCGGTTTTGTTTCGGAACCGGACGCAAATACGTTATTAACTCCCCTTTCAGGGCAGGCTTGATGTCTCATTTCCGGCGGCGGACTGAATTCGAGCCTTATGACAGTTCGACCATTAGCACAATGCACGTCGACGTAAAAACAGACGTCTTTGCAAAATGGTGACTATTGTGATGGCTTCGGAGCGAACGGAACTCGATGCCGTAATTGAAATACGTACTAAGGGATGTCGTGAAACAAATTCCAGTTGATTTAATTATGCAGAAAGTGTGGGAAACTTCGAGGGAGTTGGATGGGGTCGGATTTTAACGTCCAGCGAGTACCTAAACAACAAAAGCAAAGACACCCACAAATTGGGATTTGGGTGCCTTACATCCCAATTACTCGACCAATTCGTTGTTGGTGTAGGTTTTGAAACCATGAGGTCTAACTACGTCAGATTCCATGTTCGGAAGCACACTTGCATGTCACGTGACGGACGAATCGAGTATAAGTCACACCAACGCGATCCTTTTTCTTGGAATTGAAATTCCGTATGCAAATTAACGAATCGTTAAGGATCGTTTTTCGCGCAACCCGTCGCACGTAGTATATTGCGTTGTAACGGCGGCCCACGGTAGCTAATTAAGCCGCACATAAAGGTAATCCGCGTGCAGCACGTGAGGGCTCATCCTACGGCGCATAATGGCGCTCCAAATTGCGAAACTCTTTGCTATTCCGTGCGGTTCGCGTGACTTTTTGCGCCCTTTGACGACGGGAGATGAGGGCAGATTGCGTACGCCCCCACGCCGCCCCCCTCGCCCCCCCAGCCGCAGATGTTCACGTGCCGCTGATACGCCGAAATGGTGCCTCGCTCTTATTGAAAAAGTGTCGGCCTTATCGATGGATAAGCGAAACTTGCACGTTTCATGAAAACCGAACAATCCTCTGGGGTGACACCAAAATGAAATTTACCAAACGTAACCAATTGTTTTAGTTAAAAACGTAAGTTCCCACTGCTTCAGGTTTCACTTTCTTTTCCGATCTGTGGTAGTTGCTGACCGCTGATGCCTTTCTCCTCGTCTTACTCTTCTTCGTGGTCTAATCCTTAAAGTCGCCTCGTGGCAGTAGAATCTACAATTTCTTCTTCGTTTCAAGCATACCAGCTTCCTTCTTCTTCGTCTTATTTCGCTTCGTCGCGTATTATTTCGAAGTTATCACTTAGCATCCCCCCCTCACACAAACCCCATTGCTTCAGACTTCACATCAAGTTTTCCTTCATTTTCTTCTTCTATCTTAGGTAATTGCTGACCACTGAAGTCTTTCTCTTCGCCATATTCTTCTTCTTCTTTCTCTTCGCCATATTCTTCTTCTTTCTCTTCGCCATATTCTTCTTCTTCTTTCTCTTCGCCATATTTTTCTTCTTTCTCTTCGCCATATTCTTCTTCTTCTTTCTCTTCGCCATATTCTTCTTCCTCTTCTTAAAGTCATCATCACCTTGCGGCTCGTGCCAGCAGAATCTTCAACTTCCTCTCTTCATTTTCTTCTTCTTTTAAGTGCAGCTGCTTTTCGAGGGGTCTCTCTGATGGTCTTATTTTTCTTCGAGGTCTACATCCTTAAAGTCATCACTTGGTGCCCCCCTTTCCACCCAGATTTTGCACCGGAACCTCCAATTTCTTCTCAGTCCTAAACATTGTGGCTTTTATGAAAGGACCACCAAGGCCTTTCCGGTTTCTAGTCGTCTTGTTCTTCTTCGACGTCTACGTCCTTCTAGACCCGTCCAGGTGACATTTCAGGATCGACTGCTTCAGGTTGTTTAAGGTAAGGAGGGCGCATGGAGTCAGGAAGGGGGTGGGGAATAGTGCCATCTGCTGATGAACGAAACAATTGATACTTAGAGTCAATTCCTGTTTCTGTCAGGAGGGCGCACGGAGTCAAGAAGGGGGTGGGAAGTAGTGCCATCTGCTGATGAACGGAACAGTTCTTACTTAGAGTCAATTCCTGTTTCTGGCTGGCGAAGGAAAATGCGGGAAACAAAAGAGAATCTCCAAGCTGACTGAAAATCGACGATAAATTTTAGCAAAACTGGAAACTTTCCTGAAAATTTTGCTCAAGGACAGAAACAAAGTAGAAAAAACAGAAGGGCAGAAAAATACCATCACCGTCGCAACTATCACCGCCACTGATGAGCGATGAGCTGACAGATAACCTCAAATCGTGGAGGATGATTCAGATAAATTCGGATATCTTCACACCAGTACGGCCACACGTAAGAATCAAGCATTAAATCGAAGCATTTCGCTCGTTTTTTTTTTAATTTCTCTTCTGAATTACGAAATTACGGAATTTGTCTTCAGAATCACCTCGTAAGTTAATAATCAGCGAAACCAATTGATTTATACACAAGAATTTGAGAGAAAATCGATCAATTTAATGGAAAACAAAAGTAAATGTGGTTTAAACATAAAAATACTGTCACTGACGTAACTATCATCGCCGGTGATGAGCGGTGAGCTGCCACATAACCTCAAATTACGTAGGATGACTCAGATAAATTCGGATATCTTCACACCAGTGCGGGCGCACATAGCGACAAAGCATCGGATTCAAACGTATTACTTTTGAAAGCTTTGCTGAAAAAGAGTAATAAAAGTTTATAAAAAAAACAATTGCTAGAGTAGAGTCGGTTTTTGTTTCCAGCTGGCAAAATAGATTGCGAAAAACAAATGACGATACCAAAAATATTTTCCAAATTGATTGAAAGTCAATCAACGAAACACGTCGACGGAACTCGAAACTTTTTGCTAAAAAGAGAAACTGAAATGAGGTAGAAGGAAAAAGAAAACAAAAGAGACGTCGTGAGAAAAAAAAGACAATTTCTTGCAGCTGTTGAATCGCAGGACTCTCAGTTGGTGAAGAGGATAACAAAAGAAATATGAAAATTACGAAAGTTAAGAGAGACTGTCGCAAAGAAATGTCAAAATAAAAACAAAAGAAAATGGGAAGAAACAATAAACTAGAGTGGTTAGGGGAATCTCCACCAATTAGTGGCCTTTATTGGGGGAGGGGGGAGGCGGCTGCGATTGTTTTAACATCAACGAGAAGCAACCCTTGCCAATTTAGTTTAAAAAATTGATAAACGACGGTTAGGACTGAGGCCCCCCATCAAACCGTCAAGTCCATGATTTTAAGGTTATGTCTTTTTCCTAATGCGACCGTATTTCGGCCACCAGATGACGCCAGTATCGTAACGGCTACATTTGCGAAGGAGACACCGCGGAGGGACTTACGTAATTAGGAGCGGTTCGCTTGAAAGTGTCTCGGGGTGATAAAAAGCACGGGGGGCGGCGGCCGGGAGGGTTGAAATTGGCAATTGCGTTAAAACATCCGGAATCGTTCGGTGCAGGCAGTACGTCTGCACTCGAGCGCCCTCTCCCATTGTCCGGTGCGGGGGCAATTGCGACGTTTCACTTTGAATTTATGACCGAGGGAATTTCTTTCCTGGAATCAACGTCGCGCGTCATTCCCGGAGTGTTCGTGGGAATCAAAGGATGCCTGATCCCTCCCCCCCCCCCATCAATTGGCGCGAAGGCAATTCGCAACATCCGAGCTGAGATGCCGGAGATGAGCGTTAATTAGTAAACATAATGAGGATGGGAGGAGGGATGATTTGAGTGCTTAACTGGATGTTCGAAGTCGATCTAGTAGGCTGTGGATGGAAGTCGGAATACACTTGTGTGAATTCTGTGACGTACATATAAGCAAAGGGGGTTGGGGGGGCGGGGGGTCATGTCGATAAATCCACCGTGAAAGTTCGCCTGGGCGTTTATAATTTATAATTCGAAATGAACAAACTTCTTTTCTTTGTGGAGATAGAGATGGACGCGCTGCTACAATACCACCACTATAATAATCAATCTTCTAAAGCAAGCACCCCCCCCCCACTCACACGCCTTCGATTTTTACCTGTTCTGGTGCGGGAAGCAACAGGCGCGTTCGTCTTGAGCGACCGAAACATTACGGCTCGGCGCGGATTTAAATTGGATGCGGGAGCGGATTCCGTGCCGTAATAAAACTCGCGAGCGGACGTAAACATAACAATTCGGTGGCGCGGAATTACGCCGCCGAGGAGGGAAATACTCGGCGGGTTTTCCCCGGCGGCGAGACGTACGATAATGTGGCGGCGTAGGCGCGCGGAATTGCGTCGTTTTGCGGAAAAACGGCCGTGAAGCTTCGATCCGATACGTGGCCTTTATGTTTCGCGCGAATGTATCCGAAATTATCTGAGTCATCCTACGCGATTTGAGGTTATGTCGAAGCTCGTCGCCCATCACTGGCGGCGCCAGTTGTGACGGCGACAGTATTTTTATGTTTAAACCACATTTACTTTTGTTTTCTATTAATCTTATCGATTTTCTATTAAATTCTTGTGTAGAAATCAATTGATTTCGCTGATTATTAACTTACGAGGTGATTCTGAAAAGAAATATTAAAAAACAGGCGAAATGCTTCGATTCAATGCTTGATCTTTACGTGCGGCCGCATTGGTGCGAAGTTATCCGAATTTATCTGAGTCATCCTACGTGATTTGAGGTTATTTCGCAGCTCATCGCCCATCACGGGTGATGACAGTTACGACCTTAACAGTATTTTTATATCTAAGGCACTTTCGAAGACCGATCGTTTTGTTTGGTTATTAATTTGAAGATGTGATTTCAAAGAGAATTGTGATTCACCTCTCTCGCAGACCAATGAGAGACGAGAAATTTTGAGTGAACCAATCACGCATATATGAATTTTAAGTCACCGAAGTCACCGAAGATAATTCCCGTTCCGGAAGCCAATCAGACGCAAGAATTTTTGAAGGTCGACCAGTGAACCAATCATGATTAAAAATGAAGGTCGACCAGGGAACCAATCGTGATTAAAAACGAAGTAAATCCCTGAATTTTTGGAGGAGGGGGGGGCGAATAGGAGAAGTTACCTACAAAATTTTAATAAAACGCCATAAATTGCCCGCTTTAGTTCTTACCCCCGAGAATTGAGGTTAGATTCATTATTTCGGCGCTACAATTCTGCTTGGACGGGGGAAAAAAACAAAAACAAAACCGCTGTTCCGACAGTGGCGGAGGGTGAGTGGGGGGAAGGGGCGGAGGTATTAAAATAATTCATAGCACGTCCCTGTTTCTCACGTAAAGCCGCAGATAGCGTCACGCGAAACAAAAAACGACGAGCTTATCGCTTTTGTTTCAAAGTGCGACCGAATTAAAAAGTGCGTCGCAAATTCATCCGGATTAATCCGCCCCCCCCCCACCTCCCCATCACCTCACGGCTCGCGATAGAGTTGAGCGGGGTTGACACATTTGACGATTGCGATCTCGCACCTAAAATAAAACGAAAAGAAACGGACGCGTGAATTCATCTAAATTAATCCGGGCCATCCCACGCGCTTCGATGTCGAATCGGATTCAAGTCGACTCTTCTCACGAAGACCAATGAAAATGCACTTGTATTTTTGGAATCAAGAGCGAAACGTTTGAGCCGTTCGAACGCGTTTACGTAATTCATTCCTTTTTTTTTTCTTTGAAGTAGGTTGTTACGTAAATTCATCCGAATTAATCTGAGTCATCCCTTAAGATTTCTTGCCTCGTTAGGGTCAGATTTGCACCTCTTATGGTAGTGATTAAGATCGTGTTAGTATTTACGTAATCGTCGCACGTTTCGAGCCGTCCCCGGAGCGTCGTGACGCTTGGCGTGCGAAAGAAAAAAAGAGGAGCCCGCGTTCGTTCCGTAATTACTGCAAACAAAGGGGCCGAATTAAAAAGGCATAACGCGGGTGTATTATTTACGGCACGTCCGTTAATAAATTACACCGCATGTTCGGCCGTACGCGCGTAATTATGACACACAAAGCGCGTCGCTAATTCGGTTACGCTCTCGGCCGTCTCTGTCTGGCGCTGGGGCGCGCTCGGACACAAGCGAGCGGTAATCAAGTGCGCGGGGTATGATATCATAATTCAGTTAGAGGTCGCTCAATGTTGTAATTTAACAGGGACCGCAACTTGTGCTACAATCACGGTTAATTGCGCTAACGCGGTTTAAGGCCGGCGACGCCCTCTGTTATCCGCCGCCTCGGATGTTCGTATCAATTTTTGAACAATCGCCGCCTCAATGGCGCTCGCTTATTGCGCCCGTAATTGGGGCCCAATCATCAAGGGCCGGATTTCAACAAATGACTTTTGCGCGCGGCAAAATTAACGAGTTAAATTTCAATTAACTTTTTTGTAAAGAAAAAATAACGTAACGGCTCTGATTGGCGTGACGTTGTTGACCGTCACGAGCAAATGGAAAGGCGACGAGAAAAATTTTCACGTAAAATTCCTTTATCGATAAACAGATGACAGTCGCTGTTTTATGTTGAAAAGAAAACGAAACAAAAGAATAACCACGACAGATAAATTAATCATTGTTGCCTTTCGTTCACTGCTTTTAAAAACAAGTGACAATCGCTGCTTGTTAATAAAAAAAAACGGTTGACAATCGCTGTTTTATGTTGACAGAAAATGGCAGTAGTTATTTACAATCGACGAACGAGTACTGGTCGCTGTTTTCATTCAACAAAAACAAAACAAAAGAATAACGGTGACGGATAAAATATTGACAGTTATTTTCCATTTACTAATCGCTGTTTTCAACAAACAGTTGACAGTCGCAGTTGATCGCTGCTGATTTCCGTTGAAAAAAAGTGATAATAGTTGCTTGCTGTGATATAGCGGATCGTTAAAAGAAAAACAAAAGACTGCTTTTGTTTGCTAATCGCTGTTTTCAACAAACAGTTGACAGTCGTTGTTTGTTGTCAAGAAACTATCAATGATTGCTGCTGATTTCTGTTGGCAAAAAGCGATAACAGTTGTTTGCTATGATATAGCGGATCGTCAACAGAAAAACAAAAGACTATTTTTCGTTTGTTAATCACTGTTTTCAACAAACAGTTGACAGTCGCTGTTTGTTGTAAAGAAACTATTGATGATCGCTGCTTTCTGTTGACAGATAGCGATTATAGTTGTTTGCTATGATAGAGCGGATCGTTAAAAGAAAAACAAAAGACTGTCTTTCGTTTGCTAATCGCTGTTCTCGACAAGCAGTTGACAGTCGCTGTTTGTTGTAAAGAGACGATCGGTGATTGCTGCTTTCTGTTGACGAAAAATAATAATAGTTGTTTGCTGTGATAAAGCGGATCGTTAAAAGAGAAACAAAAGACTGTTTTTCGTCTGTTAATCGCTGTTTTCAACAAATAGTTGACAATCGCTGTTTGTTGTAGGCAAACCATCGACGGCCGCTGCTGCTTTCTGTTGACAAAAAGCTATAACAGTTGTTCACTGTTTTATAGCGGATCGTTAAAATAAAACAAAATAATGACAGTGACAGATAAAATATTTTCAGTTGTTTTTCGTTTGCTAATCGCTGTTTTCAACAAACAGTTGACAGTCGCTGTTTGTTGTAAGAACCGATCGATGATCGCTGCTTTCTGTTCTTTGCTAATTTAGAGCGGATCGTTAAAAGAAAAACGAGAGACTGTTTTTCGTTTGTTAATCGCTGTTTTCAACAAACAGTTGACAATCGCTGTTTGTTGCAGACAAACCATCGATGCTCGCTGCTGCTTTCTGTTGACAAAAAATGATAACAGTTGTTTGCCATGATATAGCGGATCGTTAAAAGAAAAAACAAAAGACAGTTTTTCGTTTGCTAATCACTGTTTTCAACGAACAGTCGACAGTCGCTGTTTGTTGTAAAGAAACTATCGATGATCGCTGCTCTCAGTTGACAGAAAGCGACAACAATTGTTTACTATGTTATAGCGGATCGTTAAAAGAAAAACAAAAAAATGACGGTGACAGATAAAATATTGACAGTTGTTTTTCACTTGCTAGTCACTGTTTTCAACAAACAGTTGACAGTCGCTGTTTTTTGTAAAGAAACTATCGATAATTGCTGCTTTCTATTGACAAAAAACGATAATAGTTGTTTGCTATGATCGTTAAAAAAAAAACAAAAGACTGTTTCTCGTTTGCTAATCCCTGTTTTCAACAAAAAGTTGACAATCGCTGTTTGTTGTAAAAAAACGATCGATGATCGCTGCTGCTTTCTATCGGCAAAAAACGATAATCGTTGTTTACTGTGATGTAGCGAATCGTTAAAAGAAAAACAAAAGACTGTTACTCGTTTGCTAATCGCTGTTTTCAACAAACTGCTGACAGTCGCTGTTTGTTGTAAAGAAACGATCGATGATCTCTGCTGATTTCTGTTGACGAAAAGCGATAGCAGTTGTTTGCTACGATATAGCGGATCGTTAAAAGAAAAAAAGACAAAAGAATGACAGTGACAGATATAATATTGACAGTTGTTTTTCGTTTGCTAATCGCTGTTTTCAACAAACAGTTGACAGTCGCTGTTTATTGTAAAGAAACGAACGATGATCGCTGCTTTCTGTTGACAAAAAGCGATGATAGTTGTCTGCTATGATGCAGCGGAACGTTAACAAAAAAACAAAAGAATGACAGTGACAGATAAAATATTGACAGTTCTTGATTTGCGAATCGCTGTTATCAACGAGCAGTTGACAGTCGCTGTTTATTGTAGAGAAACGTTCGATGATCGCTGCTGCTTTCTGTTGACAAAAAGCGATAATCGTTGATTACTATGATATAGCGGATCGTCAAAAGAAAAACAAAAGAATAACAGTGACGGACAGTTTTTTTTTCGTTTGCTAATCGCTGTTTTTAATAAACAAATGACAGTCGCTGTTCGAGGTTAAAGAACGATCGTAAGTCGCTGTTTCCTGCTGAAAAAAAAATTGATAATAACAGTGTACTGTCAAAGAACGTATCGAGTCGCTATTTTCGTTCAAGAAAAACAAAACAAACGAACAACAGTGGCAGATAAAACAGTCACTCGTCGTTAAAAAACAATTGATAGTCGCCGTTGCTCAAAAAAAAAGGGTCGAAAGAACGGATGGAGTCATTGTATTTTAAACTATAAAGCCTGGCACGCACCCATCTCTAATCTCATGGGAGGGGAGGGGGGGGCACAAGACGAATGATTTTATTACTTTAACAAACTGCGCTCGAGAAATGGCCCCGAATGAACCGTACTCTCGCTTCCTTTTCTTTTAATTTGCATTAGATGAATTGAGAATAGCGTTAGAGATGTGCGCCGGAGGTCATCTTTCTCTTTTGTTTTTACGCAGCGCGACATACGGAGGACCAGACATTCTAATAAATAGCTCCGAATGGACTGCATTCTCTCTTCCTTTTCTTTTTAATTTGCGTCGCAAGGATTACATGTGGAGTAGAGGTGTGCACGGGTAATTTTTTACACCGCCCCTGGATGGAACAGATTTTTACTAGGAAACAAGTGAATACCGTTCATAGTGAATTAGACTTCTTCAAATATGGTCGAGATTCTAACTGCCGCGACCCATTCACACGGCGAGCGACTCTTAAGAGTCAGCGTCAGCGATTTCTCTATTTCCACTGGAGTGTCAGCTGATGAGCAACAACACTAGGCCTTTTGGACAAGTGAACGCACGAATTGACTCAATCCAATCGAAACCGAGGGACAATGTCTTTTTTTTAATTGGTCGTGAGTGCGGGTCTCGTTGCTTCTTAAGTTCCAAATCGATTTCGAATTCATTCCATTATTCGCCTCAGGCAATTATATCGACGGTGCGGTGCGGTGCGGCGCAGTGCGGCGTTGTTGCATCCTCTGCTATGTTTACGCGCGGAACGCGGGCATAGAGGAAGTCCTTTGACGTGCGCTGTTTTTCCGTATTGTTTGTGCATAATGGAAGAGGGCGCTTAAGATGCGAAAATGTTCGAAACGGCTCGCATCAATTATTCAACGAGGTAAGGAAACGGAAACTAAGGGAATACTTAATGATCTATAACGCCACGTTATTAGGATTATGTCAGCAACTGCTCGGACCGGGGATTAAATCGAGATTGTTCGGAACTTGGCGGCGAAGCTCCTCCGCCGACGACGCCGCCACCACCGCCGCCGCCGCCGGCGGCATTAATACGTTTTATTTTAATGGAGTGTTGCTCACGTACTCTCACTACTTCCGCATTAATGCAGAGCAGAGCGAGGCAGGAAGGGGCCGAGACCCCCCAGTGCAAAAGCGAATCGACTTTTTTCTCGAATGAAATCCGCACGAATCTCGAATATTAACAACAACAAAAAATAAAACAAATGCCTACTAACAAAGATGTAAGAAGTCGGTATTTTATACAGAAATATAGAAACCGGCATTCTGTACAGAAATCGAAAAGCGATCGACTCGGAGTCAGTTCGCCTGACCTTCAAACGACCGAAGCACACCTGCGACGGCCCTATTAAACCTGTAGACTTTTGTTGGTAATTGAGGACTCCGCTCACTAGACCTGACCGTAAAAGGACCGTAATCTGGCCGACTCTTGGAAACAAACGTTCTGTCCATAGTTTTATATGTGTTAACGCTCTCTGGCCCATATCACGTCCGTCAAACACCGGATCGTACCCCGTCGGGCGTCATCTCATATAAAACTATGGAAAGAATGTTTGTTTGCACGTGTCGGCTCGGTTACGGTCCTAGCACGGCCCTATTACGGTCAGATCTAGAAGGCGGAGTACTTTAAACGATTCCACCGCTGACACTGGAGCGTTGCTCGCGTACTCTCACTACTTCCGCCGCATTAACGCAGAGGAGAGTGAAACCGAAAAGGTACGAGACTCCCGTGCAAAAACGAATCGACTTCTTTAGAATAAATTCAAGCAAGAAAAGGAAAACAAATGCGTACTGAAAGCGTATAAGAAGAGTGTGCAGGGTACCAACTGTAAGAAACCGGCGTTTTGTACAGAAATTTGTTTATTTTAAGTCGAACAGCGATCGACTCGTCTAACCTTCAAACGAGCGAAGCACACCTGCGTCCACTTGATTAAATCTGTAGGCTTTTGGTCGTAAGTAAACGACCCACCGCCGCCACTGGCATTAATACGTTTTATTCCAGTGAAGTATTGCTCACATATTCTCACTGTTTACGCATTAACGTAGAGGAGGGTGAGACCGAAAGGGTCCGAGACTCCCGTGCAAAGACGAATCGATTTTTTTTTAATCAATTCAAGTAAGAAAAGGAAAACAAATGCCTACTGAAAACGTATAAGAAGGGTGGGCGGGGTTCCAACCGTAAGAAACCGGCATTCTATACGGAAATTTGTTTATTTTAAGTCGAACGTCGATCGACTCGTCTAACCTTCAAACGAGCGAAGCACACCTGCACCTACTCGATTAAATCTGTAGGCTTTTGATCGTAAGTAGACGACCCACAGCCGCCACTGGCATTAATACGTTTTATTCCAAAGGAGCGTTGCTCACGTACTCTCACTACTTTCGACGCATTAACGCAGAGGAGAGTGAAACCGAAAAGGTACGAGACTCCCGTGCAAAAACAAATCGACTTTTTTTTGTAAATAAATTCAAAGAAGAAAAGGAAAAGAAGGATGTGCAGGGTTCCAACCGTAAGAAACCGGCATTTTGTACAGATATTTGTTTATCTGTACAAGTCGAACGGCGATCGACTCGGAATCAGCTCGTCTGATCTTCAAACGAACGAAGTGCACACCTGCGTCGGTTCCATTGACCCGCATCGTAATTAATCGAAGCTCCTCGGTTACAAAATCGAATAATAGAGCGCTGCCTGAGGTGTGAGTAATTAGAAAATTCAATTTTCCAAAAAAAAAGAACTGGGAGCGGCACCTACATTCGGTCTTGCCTCTCCTGACGTCATAACTGGAACTTCGAGCTTACTAAGCTCGCGAGGGTGATATCGCCCGCTGCCACCGTAAAGCAAGATTACGACGTCGTTAAGGCGGATGCATCGCCGCTGCATAAGTCGACCGGGGCGACCCCTGTGAGCGTATACGTCGCCGTTTACACATTAGCTTAAGAGGATGAGCGCCGCGTTTAGTCGGAATTAGCGTCTGAGTAATGGGTGCGATTCGTGAGCGGAATCCGGAAAAACGCATCTTCAACGCCGCACGTCATTCATGTAACGCGAATTAAAAGAGTGAGTAGTGATCATCCGCCCCCTACCCGTGTATCGCCGGCGTGAAAAACAACCCGTGCACATCTCTAGCGCCGTATGCATACAATGTCGTGTAAAGGGCCCGCGGCAATTGGAAAGTCGAGCGTGTTGAAGACCTGAAGACCAACTTGCAATCTTAGAATACTCGAGAAGTTTATTATGAACGTATCAAAATGACGTTGACGGACCACTGGAACTTTTCACCTAACCAAAGGTGCAGAGTTGGGGGACGTTTACCTCGCTGCACACAACGCCCCAAAAACTAACCCAATCAATAATTATACGTAGTTTTATCGTGATACTCTTCGACCACCCTGTATTAACGTCCTTACGCTTCATCCGTACCTGTATAGTGCGTTACGATGAGAACATTAATCCGGGACCACTTTACGAGAAGTAATGCGCGTTTTATTGCAGTTTGGGACCGCTGAGTGCGCGCGGAGCGTGGAAATGGGGCGGGGAGGGAGAAGGGCGAGCGGGAGTAGGTCAAAACGGGCGGAATAATTAAATCGCGAGTGCAAGATCGCTTTATTACGTAATTACCGAACAGATCCGGCGCGAGTTCGGCGGAAAAGTTCGCCGGGCCGCAGATGCACCCGCGTAAAATCATTACAAACCAGATTAAACCGATTTAGCAATGCCATTACGCGAGCAGGCGGGCCGCGACTCAGGCAGATGCGCGAGCGAACGAGACGAAACGAGCAGGAAAAAAAAGGAAACAGACTAAAGACGTCTCCGTCGTCGCCGTCGCGGACCCCTTCTTCCATTTCCATCCCAAGGAAGGCGAAAGTAGTTTAAACTTCATATCATTTCCAAAAAAGAAAAAAAAATTCTACGTTTGTCATAACTAT
Source organism: Serrognathus titanus (assembly GCA_039766575.1). Lineage (NCBI taxonomy): Eukaryota > Metazoa > Arthropoda > Insecta > Coleoptera > Lucanidae > Serrognathus > Serrognathus titanus. The sequence continues at coordinate 9,721,306 of CM077911.1, forward strand.
AATAATTAGCTTTCTAGTTGGCTTTGATCACGAGGGTGGCGGCAATTTGGCGATTTGGTTTGAAAACTTTCGAATTCGCCCGCCGCCGTGTCACTCAAGTGGCGCAGCCAAGTAGGATCGCTTACTTTCATCTTCTTCTCTTTCTGGAATCGACGTTCTCCGTTTCCTTTTCCTCTCGCCTCAACTCATCGACCGAGTCACCCGAAGGGCAGAGACGAAAAACAAATGACAATCACCTTTTTAATGTATGATTTTGAGCTGGGCGGGGCCAAATCGCTTTATGTAGTACGAGTGGCTCAGCCAAATAGGAGTTTTGGCGCAGTCAAGTACGAACTCGTAATTGTTGATGTTTGTGCGCTGATTACACTGGAGAAAACAGTTGCTAACGTAGTTTTATTTTGCAGGCGGCTGTCAATTCCCGAAGATGTGGTCGGGGGGTTGGTTCCAGTCCGGCGTGCTCCATTCCCTCCACATCAACTCGACCTACATTGATACCAAGGGCGAGTGCTACGAAGAACAGGGTGACAAGTACTTAGTATACGACAAGTGAGTATACTGGTTTGGCCTATAAATACAAAGTTAAACTTCCGCGACTGTCATAGATCCTGTAGTTCGTTGTTCGTTGCAGAAAATTGTATTTACAGGTTTTAAGGTGGAGGTGGGGCGTGGTGGGCTCCATCTTCACTTTACTTTTGGTGAAGCGGAGGTGGGGCCTCACCATGCCCCACCTCTACTTCACTTTTGATGGAGATAGTGCCCCACCTCCACCAAAAGTGGAGTAACTGGCCGTTTGGCTTTCGTTTGAACCGTTTCTTCTTGGTGGGGCTTAGTGAAGAACGCCCCACCTCCACCAAGAGAGTAGTAACTGGCCGTTTGGCTTCTGTTTGAACTACATCATTATTTTTCTTCTTGCTGGGGACTTCCACGACTGTCCAACATCTTGTAGTTCGTCCTTCGTCGCACAAAATCTTATATACATGTTTTAAGGTGGAGGTGGGACGTGGTGGGGCCCCGAAAGTGAAGTAACTGGCCATTTGGCTTTCATTTGAATCACATAACTGTTTCTTTATTAGTGAATAAGGCCCCATCTCCACCAAAAAAGAAGTAAGTGGCCGTTGGACTTCTGTTTAAACCAGATCTTTTGTTTTTCTTCTTGATGGGAGACTTCCACAACTGTCATACATCTTGTAGTTCGTCCTTCGTTGCAGAGAATCTTATAAACAGGTTTTGTAAGGTGGAAGTGGGGCGTGGTGGGACCCCACCACCACCTAAGATGGAGTAACTGGCCGTTTGGCTTCCGTTTGAACCGTTTCTTCTTGGTGGGGCTTAGCGAAGAACCCCCCACCTCCACCGAGAGAGGAATAACTAACCATTTGACTTCTGTTTGAGCTATATTATTGTTTTTCTTCTTGCTGGAGACTTCGACGACTGTTCTACATCTTGTAGCTCGTCCCTCGTCGCACAAAATCTTATATACAGGTTTTAAGGTGGAGGTAGGGCGTGGTGGGGCTCCAAGAGTGAAGTAACTGGCCGCTTGGCTTCCGTTTGAACCCCATATTTTCTTCTTTATTAGTGAAGAACGACCCACCCCCCACCAAAAGAGAAGTAACTGGTCGTTTCACATCTGTTTGAACTATACTTTTTGTTTTTCTCCTTAATGGGAGACTTTCACAACTATCATACATCTTGTAGTTCGTCCTTCGTTGCAGAAAATCTTATAAAGAGGTTTTAAGGTGGAAGTGGGACGTGGTGGGGCCCCAAGAGTGAGGTATCTGGCTGTTTGGCTTCCACTTAAGTCCCATATTTTTTTCCCCATCCCCACCAAAAGAGGAGTAACTGGCCGTTTGACTTCTATTTGAACCAAATTTTTTGTTTTTCTTCTTAATGGGAGAGTTCCACAACTGTCATACATCGTGTAGTTCGTTCTTCGTTGCAGAAAGTTTTATAAACAGGTTTTAAGGTGGCGGTGGGGCTTGGCTTGGTGGGGGCTTAGTGAAGAACGCCCCACCTCCACCAAGAGAGAAGTAACTGGCCTTTTGAGTTCTGCTTGACAGCAATTTTCTTCTAGATCATCAGAAAGTCTTAGAAACAAGGTTTTAAGGTGGAGGAGGGGCGTGGTGGGGCTCCTCTACCTGGCCGTTCGGCTTCCGTGTGAACCGCATCACTATTTTTCTTCTTGGTGGAAGTGGGGCCAGATCTAACAAAAGAAAGGAAAAAGTGAGGCGGTTTAAACGGAAGCCAAATAGCCAAGGTAGGGCGAGGTGGGGCTTAAGAAACGACGCCCTATTTTGCCCCACCCCCACCAAGAGTTCAGTAACTGACTTTTGGGTTCCATTTGAACCGCATCACTATTTTTCCTCCTTACAGGAAAGCGCCATTGTCGTTATTACCGTTCTCCTTCTTGCAAAGGCTTCATTTGATTTGCTATGCTTGTAGATGGGGTGGGGATAATCGGCCGGAACGATTGATGGGGCGTGACGAAGATCAATGAGGTGCTTCACGACAGTCCGAAGTTAAGGTTGCGATTTCATTATCGCGTTTTGCCACCCGACTTTTCTACCTCCCAATTCAAAACTTAACGATAAATAGCTACGGCGCGCTCATAAATTCCAAAACGAATGAATTTTGGCCTTCCTTTCGATTCGCCCCACGTCAACCCACCACCTATCCTCGTTTAATTAAGAATTCGAAAGGTTCTTGTATTGTGTAGCTGACGTGGGCGCGCGTTGTGAGGAAGCCGGTGAGGGCGTCGAGCCACCTGGATTCCAATAACCAGATCAGATTCAATATTGTAACTTTTTACGCGGCCATTTCGGAAATCTTTTCAATTTCCCGGTCTGCGAGATTCCCATGAATTCGAACGAGCTTACAATTCACTCCCGCCGCCTCCAGACACAAAGGAACCCCGACCGTTATCGGGTGAATGGCGCGCCGCCGCGCCGGTTTATTTCCTTGTTAGGACGAATTTATTATTAGCGCCCTCTTTGCGGTCTCGGAATAAACGCGCTCGTTTAAAACACCGGCGCCATCTATAAATTGAATCTTCCTCCCCTTGTCTCCAGGTCTGACAACTGCTATAGGTGTATGGCGATCCACGTCAAGCACACCAGCGTCCTGCAGTACAAAGAGAGTAAGTAAGGCCCTTGCGGTGATTGATTTTGGTTGTGACCTTGAATTTCGCAGCGTTCTGCGAGAACAAGGCCAGCCTGCAGGATATCTGTTACGGCATCACCGGCGATGCACCGCTCTACAGCATGTTCAGGAAGTACCCGGAAGCCAAGCCGGTCGCGTGTCCGTTCAAGAGCGCCCCCTTCACGTTCAGTTACAACCGGGGCTCGGGTGACTGCGGGAATCCCCCGAGCAAGGCCGAAAGTTGCACCGACGACTCCAGGCTGGTCCTCAAATATCAAGCGTGTCCGGATGTGACGGCCACCGAAAGCAATGGTATGTAGTTTCTACCGTTTAGGCTTCAGACGACACCATTTAGGCGAATGGGGGCCCTCTGTCTATTCAGTGGGGCATGTAAAGTACCATTTCATTCATCATTGCAAAAGAAACTTTATACAAGACTTGGTGGGGCATGCTAGGGCTTGGTGGGACACGGTGGAGCATGCTAGGGCTTGGTGGGACATGGTGGGGCATTCCAGGGCTTGGTGGGACTTGGTGGGGTATGCCAAGGCTCGGTGGGACATGATGGAGGATGCTAGGACTTGGTGGGACAAGGTGAGGCATGCTAGGGCTTGGTGGAATTTGGTGGGGCATATTGAAGAACGCCCCACCAATTTAACATGTTAACTTCTGTTTTCACCTTCAACTTTACCTTTGGGGACAGCTAGTCTAAGTCTAAGTTCGAGGGGTGGAGGGGAGATCGCGCCGTTCTTCTAAATACGCAAGTTTTTCTTTTTCGTTCATGCGATTGAATTTCCAGTGGAAGAACTGGTCTGTCTGGCCGTATGGAAGGAGGGTTCAACGCGCTACCTAATCGGCAGGATATCACAGGGGAATAGGCGGAGCTTGACGTCAGACGAGGACCAATACCGTTGCTTCATTTACCAGCGCGAGGTAGAGGGAAACAGGGTCGTCTACAACATCGCCCAATCGGGCGACGCGACCTGCACGGGCGTCCAGAACGCCTTCGAAGGCAGCAGGACCATGAAGTTTACGACAGGTAAATCATGAAGGGGGGGGGGGATTGCCCGAGGTGTTATCGCGCGCTTTTCCTAAATTACAGTCGACAACCACCACAATCGCTGCAAGTTCCCCAACTGGATAACCGACCATCACACCTGGTTGAGTCTGGATCACAAGAAGACCTTCAAGTTCTCGCAGCGCAACGCGACCCTGAAGATAGTCGACGAAGAACCGAAACCCAACAAGGTGCATCAGAACTACGCGCAACACTTCGCCTTCCAGGAGTTCGGGATGGAGTCGCAGGAGCAACGCAAACAGAACTCGGAGATGCGCGTCATCTGCCACAGCATCCTCCAATCGCAGGAGCAGAAGAAAGTCCAAATCGTCGCCCACATTACGTACGGGTGGTAAGTGCTCTTCTCCCTTCCCCCCCTCACACCCATTTGATTTAAAATTTCCAACAGCGACAGCGGATACGTCTGCATGGTCTTCTACAAGAGGGACAGCAACGTCATCGAGATACAACAATCGGGTGAGCTGACGTTTCTTCCTTAGCCCTAACCATCATCGGGGGCTAATAATGTTTGACTTTGTTCGCAGAAAAATACGAGGAAAACCCGGATGACGCCTGCAGGTACTTCGACCCGACCGTCATGCCGTATACGACGCTCATCAGTAAGTAGTAACCACTCCCCCCCACCTAACTTTTCACGCGGACAACTTTTGTTTCGTGTTCTAGCGACTACGTTGCACCCTAAAAAATGTCCCCACCTAGGAAGGTACACAGTTTCCGGAGGCCCCTCTCCGGGAGACAGGCGGAAAAAGCGGCAACAACCAGGTGATTTCCCCCCCGCCCGCTTTTTTGTCGTCGTTTTAAACTCGCCGATTGCAGGTCTGGACAACATGCAAACGCCGGGAACCCCCGAATGCCTTTCGTACGAGTACGAGGCCCTAGCCGTCGGATGCAGTGGGTCGCACGAGCTGATGGAGTTCCGGACGCCCTGCGTGCAGCAACCAATCAGCGGTAAGAACTGAAAACCCTCAATGCCCGCCCCCTCCCCCTAAATAACGCGGAATTCTTCTCACCAGGTTACACCTGCCACGGCCACTGGCACGAAAACAACACCTACTACGTCATCACTTCGCCGGTGGCGCGGAAATCCACGGACGCGCTTCGATACTGCTTCATCTACACCTTGAACGGGCCTAACCAGGCGCCCATCATCGAGGGGAACCTCGGGAAGAACGCCGGCCCCCCGATCTTGAGGTTATCCGGCGTGTCGGGTAGCTGCAATCGAGACATCGTGCCGGGGGTGAGAGGAAGTTGGGCCTTCAACTTCACCAGCAACGGTAAGCTAAATTTACTTTACGCCTCTCCGGTTGGTCAGAGTCGAAGATGGGCGGGGCTTGTATACTGCAGAATAAATCGAGACATCGTGCCGGAGGTGAGTGCCTTCAACTTTACAGCAGCAATGGTAAGGTAGTTACTTTGGGCATTTGCGATTGGTTAGAACCGAAGGTGGGCGGGGCTTGCGTAATGCATGGTAAATCGAGACATGGTGCCCGGGGGTGAGAGCCTTCAACTTCACCAGCTATGGTAAGCTAGAGTTACTTTGCGCATTTACGATTGGTTAGAACCGAAGGTGGGCGGGGCGTGCCTGGAGTGAAAGAAAGTTGGGCATTTCAACTTAACCAGTAATAATAAGTAAAATTTACTTTATGCCTTGCGATTGGTTGGAACAAAAAGTGGGCGGGATTTGAGTATCTGCAGAATAAATAAGTTGGCGACGCAGTTTATAAATAACTCGATTCAGTACTACAGTGAGAAACAGATGAGCAATGAAACGAACGCCCACGTATCATATTTGAGGGCCGCACTTGAATGCGTCGATTTTACTCGACATAAGAAAGGCGTGGTTTAATACTAAGAGAGTGACAGCGATGCATGACGCAACGAGGACGATTTGATTGGACCAAAGTTAAAAAGGGGGCGTGGTTACAGGTACGTACCTATTTGTAAATCAGAACAAGACCATACGTCACACAATAAAAAGGGGCGGAGTTACAAAAGCAACTATAAGAGGCGCTACAAAAAAAATGTGAATAAACCATGAAATGCGTGATTTAGGTTTAGGCGGAGCCACGAAGAAGACGGAGGCGGAGCCACGTAAGCAAAATCTCATTTACACATACCAAGTCGATAAGAATCCTGTATTGAAGATGGCCTGCTAACAAGACAAATAAAATAAATAAAAGTGGGCGTGACTTAATCGCAGTAGTAAATATGACATGGTAGCGAAGAGGCGTATCACGGTGGAGCTACCTACGGAAGTTTGAACCAAAAAGGTAACGTACTAACGTAAAAGCAAACAGATAAAAGTGGGCGTGACTTAACGTAAGAGTAGACAAAGAAATACGTGACTTGGAACAAAATGGGCGTGGCGTTTATTCCAGAAAATGAGGCATTCAAGCGCAAATGTTTATCCTAATGGGCGTGTCACAATAATAAGGGGCGGAGTTACAAAACTAAAAGCCCAGCTAAACGAATTGAGCCAATAAGAGCCACGCTAGTGAAGCCGACGTTCACAAATGACAGTACTGGATGGGCTACTTGACTTAAATAAAAGTGGGCGTGGCGTTTATAGCAGAAAATGAGACATTGAAGCGAAAGTGGGCGGATCGCGATAATAAGGGGCTGAACTATAAGACCTAAAGTTTCTTTAAACGAATTGAGCCAATAAAATCCACACTAGTGATGAAGATGACGTGGAAAAATGACGATAAACTACTTGGCTTAGCTCAAAGTGGGCATGGCTTTTATTACAGGAAATGAGGCATTGAAGCGAAAATGTGTCACAATAGAAAGGGGCGGAGCTACGAAAGTAATCACAGTTTGAGACAATAAAAGGTGGTGCAGTCACAATGGCATGGTAACGTAAGAGTAGACGACGAGATACGTGAGTTAGATCAAAGTGGGCGTGGCTTCTATTATATAACAAGAGGTATTAAAGCGAAAATGTGTATTCAACGGACCGTGTCGCAATAGAAAGGGGCGGAGCTACCAAAGTAATCACAGTTTGAAACAATAAGAGGCGGTGTAGTGACGATGACGTGCTAATATAAGTGTAGACGACGAGATACGCGACATAATCAAAGTGGGCGTAGCTTTTATTGCATAACATGGGGCACTGAAGTGATAGAAAGGGGCGGAGCTACAAAAGTAAGAGATTAGTCTTAGAGTTGAACCAATCGGAAATCATCTTCTATAAAAGCAGAACGGAACGCGAAATTTCAACAGTTTTTTTTAAGCGATTACTATCCCGTGGCAATTACGAGCAAACGAAGTGTGCTAAAGGAGTTTTTTCTTCTGTCTTCTTCTAGGTACCTGCGCTGAAACGACAAGTCCAAGCGCGAGCAGCCTACTTCTGACGTCACTTCCGGTATTCCTCCTTACCCTCCTGCTCTCGCTGGCCGTCCTGAGATGATGAAGACGGCTGACGCTGCACACCCTCTCAGAGTATTAAAATTCAAGTTGATCGCGGTCAAAGACTCTTTAGTGAATCGATTAGCCATTGTTTTTAGAAGACTCTCGTTCGCTCTCCAGTGCGCGCGTCGCCGAGGTCCACTCGCGAGCCGACGAGCGCCGCCCGCCGCCTTTCGGGGCAGAACAACGAACGATCGAACGGGTCTATTTTTTTCTTGGTATCTAATTTTTTTTTTAAGATGGCGGAGGTCGAAAACGGTGCGCGCGCGCTCGCGCTTGGCTCCGGGCGTACCGTTCGCAAAAAAAAAAACTGTGATCCTCAGATTTTCTTTTCTCGCAAGTCACAACACGTTAGGGTTGCACCCCATACACACACAAGCGCGAGCGCGCGCGTGCGCATCCACGTACGGGTGGGTCAAGAAATTCGGTGATCTGATTTTAGGCCGCCTGTACGTGTGTGCGGTTTGTTTTTTTTTTTTTTAAGGGCGTGCGCAAGACGAGAGTGTTCGCCACGGGTTTTTTCCACCACCACCACCACCATCACCACCACACACACGACATTGTGTATACATATAACTTAGATGTTGCCTATAATGAAGGGAGGGGAAGAATTCATAGGTTTAATTCTAAAATACTGACTAGATATATTGTCTGTTAGTTGAAACAAAAATAAATCGCATAAAATTTAACAAAAAAAGAAAAAACAAAAAAACAAAAGAGCGAAGCCAGGACGTGACTCAGTATTTTGAAGTAAATTTCGCGCGTGCGCGCGCGCATCTCACGCGGAGCGCGCGCGCCCCCTATAATTAGATTTTATATTTATTAACTATTACTAATAATATATATATATATATATTTGGTACAAAAGCAGACGATGCGATTAGTAGAAAAGAGAGAAGTTTTAAAGAGACAGAGATAGGCTATATTTTACAGAAAAAAAAATGAATAACTACGATTGTGTATAAATAGCTTGTACATATACGTTGGTAGAGCGAGCGATAGGGCGAGAGAGTAAGTGAGAAATTGAGGGTGAAAGAGAAGAACGCGCACGACCAAACATACAGGGTGTTCAAAAAGCATTGAACTCGGTTTTTTCGCTCAAGCTCAAGGAAGAGAGGCGTTGTTCAATGTTTCGCAACATCGAAGGTTTAAAAAAAAAGGGCGGCGAGCAAAATCCGCGCCGCCCGCCTCCCCCCCACCCACCCCCACTCGAAAACGACGATGTTTTCTTTTTTCGTCGCTGTTTTTGTGTTACGTGATTGTAATATAATGTTCATAAGCTACGATTTTACGGAACATATTCATGAATAACCTAAAAAAAGGAAAGACACGCGGAATTTAAATTTATTAAATACTAATCCTCAATGTGGAACTTTATTGTATAAATAAATAAACCAAAAAAAAAAAAAAACTATTGTATTAACGACGACTATTTGTGAATATGTTGGTTCTTTTTTCTGTATATTACTGTATATAAATGTGTTATATGTTTTTTCCTTCTGTTCCTAATCTTAAACGGAAACAGGCAAACCGATTCAAGAAAACGCATTCATTTTTTTATTTTGTTTTGTTCTAATACTTAACAAGACTGCGCGAATTATATTAATTTTATTTCGTCGACTCATTTGTTTGATCAGCCAAAAAAAAAAAAAGTTGTTTGTATGTTTGTTGTTATTAAGGCGCTCTGTGATTTTTGATTTTCCTTGAAAACTCTCGATAGCAGGCTTTGATATTCTCGTGTAGGCTTAAGGTTCCTTTCTCGGTGTGATTTTCGCGGGCGTCCGCCTTCCGGGCGGAAAGGGGGGCGTCCTCTCTATACCTGATCGTTATTATGATTATTGATAACTTGCCACATGTTTTGCCTTTTTATACTTATTACCATTCTCAGTGTATTTTTTAACGATTTTCGGCCATATAGTGTGTCCACCTTAAATGCTTATCATATTGTAAGGGTTACAATTATTATATTTTGACTATAAAATAAAACGAAAATGTGTATAAACGGCGCTTTTCATTCTCCCTCTCCACCTCCCAACTCCCCCCAATCCTTTAAGCTTCACAAGATGTGGCGTTGGAGTCGTGAAAACGTAGCGTTAATTATCTTCGAAAGACGCCAGGGTGAACATAAACCCAGCTGTATCGTAGTAGCCTCGACGTCGTTTCCAAACCAGGGGCGGAGCTACGAAAGTAATCACAGTTTCAAACAATAAGAGGTGGTGTAGTGACGATAGCGTGCTAATATAAGAGAAGACGACGAGATACGTCGCTTAGATCAAAGTGGGCGTGTCTTTTATTACGTAACATGAGTCATTGAAGCGAAAAAGTGTAATAAAAGGGGCGTCTCACAATAGAAAGGGGCGGAGCAACGATAGTAATCGCAGTCTGAAACAATATGAGGCGTTGTAGTGACGATGGCGTGCTAATGTAAGATTAGACGACGAGGTACGTGACTTAGATCAAAGTGGGCATGGCTTTTATTACAGGAAATGAGGCATTGAAGCGAAAATGTGTATTCAACGGGGCGTGTCGCAATAGAAAGGGGCGGAGCTACGAAAGTAATCACAGTTTGAGACAATAAGAAGCGGTGCAGTGAAAATGGCTTGCTAATGTAAGAATAGACGATGTGACTTAGATCAAAGTGGGCGTAGCTTTTAACGTGGGGCATTGAAGCGATAGAAAGGGGCGGAGCTACAATCTTAGCTAATCTTAGAGTTGAACCAATCTGAAATCATCTTCTATAAAAGCAGAACGGAGCGCGAAATTTCAACAGCCGTATCGTAGTAGCCTCGACGGCGTTTCCAAACCATACCCGTATGCTGAGGGTATATTCACATGAAAACACGTCGACTATCGTAATGAACAAATGCTTTAATGTTATTGAATCGAAACACAGCGGGATTACATATCATTACATCCGATGTGTCTGTCAAACGTCTACTGGACCGACAAATTGCAACACACGATACAGTACTGCCAATGATGAACGGGTAGTGACGCGGTTCCCAACAAAGCCAAGCGGACTGACGCTGAGAAATGAGCAAATGAAGTCAGCTCCATCCAATAAACGCAAAGGTCATCGATAGATAATAGTAGCGCTCCTTTGACAATTGTACTGTTCTGTGCTGTCGAGAACTGTTCTAAAAGGGACACAAAATTCAAATCACATCAACAAGGCGTTATAAATTCACTGCCTTAGAGGTGTCAAGGCGGTCGTGGTGGGCTGTCAGTTCCGACGCATCCGTCAAACGTCGACTGGAGCGAAGTTGGCGAAAATGTGACCGCGCGTCCTGTAGGCCGGTCTTCGTAACTGCTAATCAAGGCTTGATCAATCAACTGCGACAAATTACAACACACGACACAGTACCGCCGACGACAATATGAGGCGCTGTGACGCGCTTCCTAACAAAGTGAAGAGGACTGACGCTGAGAAATCGCAAAAGAAGTCAGCTCCATCCAATCAACGCAAAGGTCATCATTCGATAGTAGTAGCATTCCTTTCACAGTTGAACTGCTCTGTGCTTGCTGTTCAGAACTGTTCTGAAAGGGACACAAAGTTCAAATGATATCAATCAACAAGACGTCGAGCACCACCACGAAGTATGAAATATACAACAAACGCATTGACACTAAATTTATATTACTTATCTGTCTGGCGAGAGAAAAGTTGAAATTCGCTCGCGTCGTGGCGATAAAATAAAATTTATGACGATATAAGCTCACGGCCTTTGAGGGGTCAAGGAGGTCGTAGTGTGGTGTCAGTTCCGATGCGCCGGTCAAACGTCGACTGGAGCGAAGTTGGCGAAGATGTGACAGCGCCTCCTGTTGGCCGCTCCTTGTAACTGCTATTCAAGGGTTGAACAATCAACTCCGACAAATTACAACACACGACACAGTACCGCCGACGACGAATGGATTGTGACGCGCTTCCTACCAAAGCGAAGCGGACTGACGCTGAGAAATCGCAAATAAAGTCAGCTCCATCCAATCAACGCAAAGGTCATCGTTCGCTAGTAGTAGCATTCCTTTCACAATTCAAACTTGAACTGTTCTGGGCTGTTCAGAACTGTTCAGGAAGGGACACAAAATTCAAATGACATCAACAAGACTCGAGCACCACCACGAACTATCAAATATACAACAAACGCATTAACACTCAATTTACATTACTTATCTTTCTCGCGAGAGAAAAGTCGAAATTCGCTCGCGTCGTGGCGATTAAAAAATAATTTATGACGATATAAACTCACGGCAGTCGAGATGTGGCTTGTCAGTTCCGACGCGTCCGCCAAACGTCGACTGGAGCGAAGTTGGCGAAGACCTGACAGCGCCTCCTGTTGGTCGCTCCTCGTAACTGCTATTCAAGGATTGAACAAGCAACTCCGACAAATTGCAACGGGTTGTGACGCGCTTCCTACCAAGGTAAAGGGGACTGACGCTGAGAAATCGCAATTAAAGTCAGCTCCATCCAATAACCGCAAAGGTCCTCGATCGATAGTAGCAGCATTCAAAATTCAAATCACATCAACAAGGCGTTAAGCACAACCTCATAGGATAGGGCATGGGGGGCGGAGGCGTGAGAGGAATCTCATGCTAACTGTTCTGAGCGCGACGCACTTCCATCTACCTTAGTGAATCGAGCAAGGGCTTGACGCACTTGAGCTATTCACAACGTGTAAGTAAGGAATGCTACTAATTTCAAGGCTACGTCTGGGCTTGCCACGATGATCTCTGAAATGGCCAAGAATTTTCCGGTGTTTCCATATTTCCGTGCGGGAACTTTAGGACGCAACGATAATCAACGCTTGGTAGGATAGAAGAAATATCCAAAATTCGTCTGGCGGTACTTGAAAAGATTCCAATAAAGTCGTAGACGAGTTCTTCTAGTCTCTCTATCAAAAGCTCCGACAAATTGCAGCACACGACACAGTACCACCGACGATGAAGGGGTTGTGAGTGACGCGCGTCCCAACAAGGCGAAGCGGACTGACGCTGAGAAATGACAAATGAAGTCTGCTCCATCCAATAAACGCAAACTATTTCAATGTAACTATCTTGTTGTCTAAATATGACTTGTACAGGACTATCGACAGAAGTAATTGTCAAACAAGTACTATTTGCAACTGTCAAACAGATTACCAAATGTGACACCTGTCAAATTTGATCGCCTTTTTTACAGATTATACAATGACGAAGCTTCTTACTCATTTCCCGTACATTATAACAGCTTTAATTGTCAAAACTGTCTCAAATAGTCGAGATTTTCATTCGTCAAATAACATACTTGTCAAATTGGATCGATTTTTGGGAAATTACACAATGTTTGTAGGGTACAACAGACTTTCAGTTGTTGATTGTCAAACGAGCAGCGCCGCCAGTCGTCATGAGTTTGCACAATGAGAGAGTCTGTCAAACAGTCATTGTTTATTGTCAACTGTCAAATAGCCGGGATTTTCACTTGTCAAGTGACATTGCCTGTCAAATTGAATCGATTTTCTTTCTTTTTGGCAAATTTCACTAATGAAGGAGCTCGTTGGTCAGTGTTTGTAGGTTACGACAGGCTACGGTTGTCAAGCGAGCGGTGCTTTCAGCTGTCATAATTGACACCTGTCAAAATTGAATCTCTTTTTCTTGCAAATTACACAACGAGAAAGCTTGTCATACAGTAGTTGTTTGTAGGGTTGGCAACTATCAAACGGTCAGGATTTTGACTTGCCCGCTCTGTTGTTGTTGGTTGTCAAACAAGCAGTGCCTTCGCTTGTGAAATTTGACACCTGTCAAAATTTTACAAATTACGCAACGAGAAGGCCTGTGTAATAGGCGTTGTTATGGTTAAGGTTGTGACGGCTCCCAGTTGACAGCTGTCAAACAGCCGCGATTTACACTCGCCAAACGTGACACCTGTCAAAAATTGAATCAATTTTTTTGCTGATTACACGGATGAGTCATTGTTTACAAGTCACGACAAGTTTTCAGCAATAATTTTCATAGAAAGAAAGAAAACACTCGATTTTGACAGAAAGGATCGAAATGAACAAAATTTAAAAAAAAATGAAAACAAAAGAAGAACGGCTGAAACTCGAAAGGCGAATGCGAAAGAAATGAAAGCTCTAAACACAAAAAAGAAAGTAATTCGAAAAATTAAACGAAAGAAAACTCAAAACTTGATTTTGACAGAAAGGACCGGAATGAACAAAATTAAAGAAAAAATGAAACAAAAGAAGATCGGCTGAAAATCGAAAGACGAATGCGAAAGAAAAAAAGCTGTAAACACAAAAAAGAAAGTAATTCGAAAAAAAAACAAAAGAAAACTCGATTGCCGAAATTAAGTAATAAAAAAAAATTGACGTTTCCCCTGCGACGGAAATCAACGGGAAACAAAAGAAAACTGCAAGAAAACGCATCGTTCAATATTAAAAAAAAAACCAATCGGATAAGGAAAAAAAACGAAAAGAGAGCGCAAGTTTAGACGTACGAAAAAAACAAAAGAAAATCGACGATTTTCGTTTGCGGCGGAGAATGACCGAAAATGAAACGACTCTGTCGGCAAGCGAAAGAAAGAGAGCAAAGAATAAACAAATGAAAAACAAAACAAGCAACATGAAAATACGAAAAATTAAACGAACGAAAAACAATTGAACATCGACGATTTTCCGGCGGGGCGAAACGTCAAACGTTTGGTTTCTTTTGTTTCCATCAGATTTTTCCGTTATTTCTTTGTTGTTTAAAACGGTTTTCTTTTGTTTGCTTTTCTACGTTTTTTTTTTTTTCTTTTGTTGTTAGCCTTGCGATTTTCAAGACTCGTCCGACGAAAAGAAACGAAAGAACATCGAGACGACTGACCTTTCTAATAGTCTATTTCTTTTCCCCAAAAAAAAAAAAAACAGGTGACTGCTGTTGTTATGATTTAGATTTAAATCGGCCGTGCCCACCACCGCCATCTGTAAATAATTACGTGCACCACATGAATCGACGGTCGTTCAAGACGTAAGTAAATTCCTGCGCGAATTACGCGAAACTGGCGCCATCTCTTACCTAATGACCGCCTTAAAAACACGAGCGTTGATTGATTTTTAAGAAATCTAACCTAATTCATTTGACAGCCGCTAGATGTCGCCGTCGCCGTCGCCTTCCTCGTTCGGTTTGGCCGCGAATTTGTTACGCACCTTTTCTCTCTAATCGACGAGAAAAATGCCGGGCGATAATTAATTGGCGCGTTCGCTTTTGTAAACAAAATGTAAATATTTTAATTGGCTAGAAGCTATTAACAGTTGAACACGACCAATTAACAACGATTTAAACGGTGTTTGCTAAATTATTATGACCGCCATCAAGATGTTATTGATTTTAATTTACGTTTACGGACGTAACGCCGATTGACAGGTCTACCTTCAATCGTGATTGTGACTTTAGCGAATTTATTATCATTATTAAACTTTATTATCATATTATTAAAACAAAAGCATAAATAAGCTGAGTGAAAAACAAGGACGATTTGGTCTGGCATACCTTCGTCTTTGTCTGTACTTTTCAAATGCGTCTATACCATCAATTTCTAGGCCAATAGGAAATGCAAAGTTCATCCAAATCAATCAAGCCTGGGTAAATATTTGGTGGTATTCTCACCTTCATGGCTTCCTACCACACCATGGCTTCATGGATACCTACCACAACATGTGTACATACCCATATCAACAAACCCAAAATTTCAGCAGGTTTTCTTATTTATATAAAATAGAAACCTTATTTGCTCTCTTGGTCGCCTAGGCTTCATTGCGTCCGTGCCTACGACTTCCGTTGCGTCTGTACCTTCAAATATTTAAGGGCAGAAGGCGCATGCCATTAACAGAGTGCAAAGCGTCCGTACCTCACGTAGCAAAGACCTTCAACTTAGCCACTGAAGGAAAAATAAAAACGATTTCACCGCCTGGCTGAACTGATGCGTCTATACCTTCAATTACGCGCGCGTGGCTCTATTGGATCTACACCTTAAGCTTCCCTACCGCTACTGTTTATTATGAAAACCGAACGAAAGCAATGTTGATTATATGGTAACGTATCTGCCTGGCACACCTTCACATTGGCTAAGGCATTTCATCTAGTTCACCATCTTGCTGAACGAAAAATAGTGTTCCTTCGTCTGCCATTTTCACTCCTCAATAGCAATAATCCCGTCCTAAATTGCGTCTGTACCTTTAGATTGCGTCTATACCTTCAATTGTTAAATGTAAAGGGCACTTCACCCGTCCAAATGCATATACCTCGAATAATCGCATCCTAAATCATGTATGTACCTTCAAATTGCGTCTATACCTTCAACTCTTAAGTGTAAAGGGTACTTCACCCGTCCAAATGCATATACCTCGAATAATCGCGTCCTAAATTATGTCTGTACCTTCAAATTGCGTCTACACCTTCAACTCTTAAGTGTAAAGGACACTTCACCCGTCCAAATGCACATACCTCGAATATCGAGCTGGCACACCTTCAACTTAAATGTTTTTTTTTTTAATAAACAGAAGGGCAGATTACTTCGCCCGACACTTTAGAAGACCTGCACACCTTTAATTAGGTCAATTATGTCCACACCTTCATCTGTCAACAAAAGGTAATGCCTATATATTTCCGTTGCTATCAGAACTAAGTCAAAGTAAAACAAAAAAAGGTAAGTATTGGATATCTGGGAACATTTTGGCCTGGTGCACCTTCAAATTGTATTTAATTTGAAGGTGTACCAGCCCCATCAATTTCGTCGAAGGACGGACTACGTCGTCCATCACTTTAACCTTACACGTTTAATTAGGTCAATTGTGCGCACAAGTTCAATTACGTCTACACCTTCAAATTAGTTAGATCAATTGTTAGCTCAAGTTCAATTACGTCCACACCTTCACATGTCTACAAAAGGCGGCACTTGTTATTTTTTCGTTGCTATCAGAACTAAGTCGAGATAAGACAACGTAAAGGTACTACCTCCAACACCGAGCAGCGTTCTTGACTGACACACCTTCAAATTGGTTTTAATTTGAAGGTGTGCCAGTCCCATCGGTTTTCATTGCCATTTGAAAGATAAAGTAGGTCGGGATTACTTCGTCTGCCGCTTTAAATGACTTACACCTTGAATTAGGTCAAGTCTGCGAACGATTTTGATTACGTCTACACCTTCAACTGTCAAAAAAAGGGTAACGCTTAATATTTCCGTTCCAATCAAAACTAAGTCGAGATAAAACAATTAAAAGGTATATACGTACAGCTCTACCCCGAATATCGAGCAGCGTTCTTGACTGGCACACCTTCAAATTGGATTTAATTTGAAGGTGTGCTAATCCCAACAATTTCGTCACGTTTTGAAAGATAACGGAGGTCGCGATTACTTCGTCTGACTTACATCTTGAATTAAGTCAATTGTGCGCACGATTTTGATTACGTCTACACCTTCAACCGTCATAAAAAAGGGCAACGCTTAATAGTTCCGTTCCAATCAGAACTAAGACGAAATAAAACAACTAAAAGGTAATCAGTGGATGTGGCTATTCCGAATATCGAGTTACATCTTTGACTGGCACACCTTCAAATTTCATTTAATTTGAAAGTGTGCCAATTCTAACAATTTCGTCACGTTTTGAAAGATAATGGACGTCGGAATACTTCGTCTGGTACTTTAAATGACTTACACCTGAATTAGGTCAATTGCGCACACGATTTCGATTACGTCTACACCTTCAACTGTCAAAAAAGGACGGCGCTTCATATTTCCGCTGCTATCAGAACTAAGTCGAGATAAAGCAACCTAAAGGTAAGTATTGGATGACGCTACCTCGAATATCGAGCAGCGTTTTTGATTGGCACACCTTCAAATTGGATTTAATTTGAAGGTGTGCCAGTGCCAACAATTTTCGTTATTTTTTTAAAGATAAAGAAGGACGGATTACATGGTCTAGCACTTCGAGAGACTTACACCTTTAACTAGGTCGATTGTACGCACTAGTTCGTTTATGTCTATACCTTCAACTGTTAACAAAATGCAGCATTTAACATTTCCGTTGGTAACAGAAGAAGTCAGGGCAACATTTCAATTGACTCATCTTCAACGAATGTGAAAAAAAGCAACTAATTTCGTTACGGCAAATTCACACCCACACCTTCCATCACCCTCCATACCTTCATTTCAATAAAACCATGAGGGTTGCATTGGCGATTAGAATAAATGGTCTAATAGCATCATAATTTTTTGAGGGTACGTACCTCCAATTTCGTCGTCTTTCTTTGATCCGCTAATTATAGTTTGCAAGCGTCCATACCTTCAATTTTTAGAAACGTAGTTCATCTGCGCTGCGACGTCTTTTCATCGCAGGTAAGCCTGCTAGATTCTGGCACGCCAAACTGAGTCTTAGGTACGTCTATACCTTCAATTTCTTCCACGCCATCAATTCAATTCGAAAAAATTAACGCTGCGATTTGAGTTAATAATCTACAATCGGCGCATTGATTCGTTGAAGGTATGTACATTAGACGCAATTCTTGCTCGATACGTGGTATAGACGCACTAAACAAGGTACCTCCAACCGATTTCCCCGTGCAACGAGTTAAAGAGTTTTGACTGAGAGTCTACTAATGAAAGTTTTCAAGCGTCTATACCTTCAATTTCGTTCTAAACTTTAAGGAACGTAAATCAAATGCGCTACGACATCTTTTCATCATTGCAAGTAAGGCTTGCTTGGTTTTGACACTCTTAGGTACGTCCATACCTTCAATTTCTGCCACACCTTCAATTCAATTCAAAAGACCCACCGCGACGATTGAGTTAAATACTCTAATCGGCGCATTGATTCCTTGAAGGTATGTATGTACACCTGATGGTATGGACGCACTAAACAAGGGGTACCATCAAAAGAGTCTTTAATGCTGCCAATAGTTTTATTGTAAACAATGAAGGTGCAACCACATCAAAACAAGGCACGCTCAGTTCGCTTTCTGCCTCGCAGCGAACACCTGCTCAGCGACGCACCTGCTCCTCTTGAAGGACTTCTCGCAGGGGTCCTCGTCGTCGAGCGCCGTGCACTTCTCCAAGTCGATGTCGTCCGCTATATCCGCCGGAAGCAGCTTCTTGGCCTTGTCCACGTGATAACCATCGTTTTCATCCACCGAGCCGTATTTCTGCAGCAAGCATCGCCACAGGCACTTGCCATCGTGGTCGATCGCATCTATCATGGCCAAAGCCGTGCGGCCTTCCGGTGGGGGGCCTTCCGGCCTGACGTACTTGGACGGGTCCAGCTTGAGCTCCTCGATGCACTGGTCCTTGTATTGGGTCAGCTCATGGGGCAGAAACGCCTGAATACAATCGCTTAAAACGACTCGCTCAAAAACGTACTCACCCTTACCTCCATGAGGTTGAAGACACCGGCGAGGACCACCAGGTAACTCAGGATGCGCCCAGACATGATTGGTTCTTGGAAGTTCTGGTTTGATCCGAGCGCGATCCCCTGTATATAAACCAAGCGGAACAAACGCCGAGGTCGCTTCTTTTAATGGCTTTTTAAGTTTCCGTTTGTTCTGCGTTTACTTCCTGGTGAAGCCGCTAATTTGTGGAGTTAATACATGTTTGCAGAGCACACCGCGTGAAATCGCTCAATCAGCGTCCTTTATTCGCTTCGGGTGATTTCCATGGCGTTCGGAATTGAAGGTGTGCCGTATTTGCAAAGTTAATTATTTGTTTTTCTGGGTTCAGCTGAAATGCTTATGTAGAATTTGGCTGAAAGTGTAGTAAGCATTCCATGGCGTTCGGAATTGAAGGTGTGCCCTCAACAAATTTGTTCGTCAGGGCTCGGCTGGAGTGCGTAGACGTTTTGGATAATTGGCTGAAAATTTAAGTTTTTTTTTGCAGCACCAGGTGACTTCCATGATGTTCCGAATTGAAAGTGTACCCTTCACAGAGTTAATTTGTTCATCAGGGCTCGGCTGGCATACATAGAAGTTTTGAGTAGCGATTAGTCGTTGAGCTTTTTCCCCTTAGGGTGACTGCCATGACATTCGGAATTGAAGGTATACCCTTTACGAAAAACTATTTTGTTTATTAGTGTTGCAAGTATAGACGTACTTGAATTTCAGAAAAATAAGTCTTGCCTGAGCTCTTGATACGATGAATAAAATCGACCTTGACATTGGAGGTGTGGTTCTTTTTATTTCTGAACACAAAACTGAAGGTGTCCACATAAGTCCAAGCTTCTTAAAGTTGCTGGTATATACGTTCTTGAAGAACGTTGCTTAAACTCTTAGTGTATCGAATAAAATCGACCTTTATTTTGGAGGTACAGGTCTTTTGATTCATGAACATAAAATGAAGGTACCCACGTAAGCGTCGTTGCTGGTATAAACGTGCTTGAATTGCTTAAGCTCGTGGCACACCAATGTCGGAGATAGGGGCCTTTTAGTTTTGAATACAACTTTGAAGGTTTCCATGTAAGTGCTGGTGTAGACGGACTTGAATTAAACACACCTAATTAAGCTCTTGTTATACCGAATAAAGTCGCCCTTAGCATTGGAGGTACCGGTGTTTTATTTTTAAACACAAAATTGAAGGTTTCCGCGTAAGTACAGGCACGATTTTGCTCTTGGTGGTATAGACACTTGAATTTCAGAGCGAAAACATTTGCGTAATAACGGATAAAATCGTTGGAGGTGTGGGTCTTTTTTTTCTAAATGAAAATTGAAGGTATCCGCGTAAACGCAGAGACGGTTTTGTTTCTTGAAGTTGCTGGTATAGACGCGCTTGAATTGCCTAAGCTCTTGGTACACCAAATGTTGGAGGTACGGGCCTTCTGTTTCTTAGTACGACATTGAAGGTGTTCATCCATGTAAGTGCTGGTATAGACGTACCTGAATTATGAAAAGGAAAGCTCTTGGCATAACGAATAGTCGGCCTTAACGTTGAAGGTATGCCTCTTTTGTTTTTGAACCTCAAAATTGAAGGTGTCCGCGTAAGCACAGGCACGGTTTTGTTTCTTTGAAGTTGCTGGTATAGACGTACTCGAATTGCTTAAGCTCTTGGTACACCAAATGTTGAAGGTATGGGCCTTCTGTTTCTTAGTACAACATTGAAGGTGTTCATCCATGTAAGTGCTGGTATAGACGTACCTGAATTATGAAAAGAAAAACTCTTGGCACAACGAATAGTCGACCTTAATGTTGAAGGTATGACTCTTTTGTTTTTAAACCTCAAAATTGAAGGCGTCCGCGTAAGTACAGGCACGTTTTTGTTACTTGAAGTTGCTGGTATAGACCTACTTGAATTTCAGCCTTAACGAATGGATCTTTTGTCTTTCAAAACAAAATTGAAGGTATCCATGTAGACTCTTAAAGTTGCTGGTATAGACGTACTTCCATTTCAGCTTTAACGAATGGATTTTTTGTCTTTCAAAACAAAATTGAAGGTATCCCTGTAGATTCTTAAAGTTGCTGGTATAGACGTACTTGCATTTCAGAACGAACGAGAACCTGCTGGTATGGACGTACTTGAAGGTGTAGAAACCGAATTCGTGAAGTATTTTGGAAACGAAATCCTTTTGCATTCATGGTGGTGATGTTCCTAAATGAAATGGGCACTTGATGTTAGAGTTATGGTCTTACTGTAAGTCTTTTGTTTCCAATCTGAAAATTCAACTTATGAAGGTATAGACGTTTGAAAACTTATATTTCACTTCCGGTTGCACATTTCGCACCCAAAGGGTAGATGATAGTGTTGCAAAGGGAGACCTTGGGCCTTCTGTTTCTATATCCCAAAAGACGATATTGAAGGTATAGACCCCTGGAAACTTTACTTCCAGTTTCAAACTTCGCAACCAAATGGTAGGCGACGACGTTGCGGAAAAAAATCTTATGTTTCCTGTCGGGAAATTCAAATCAAACTTCAAGATGACTATATTGAAGGTATAGACGCTTGGAAATTTTACTTCTGGTTTCAGATTTCGCAACCAAATGATAGACGACGGTGTTGCAGAACGCGAGACCTTAAGCCTCCAGTTTCTATTCAGAAAATTTAAGTCATGTACCTCAAAGTTCAGGAAGACGGTACTGAAGGTATAGACGCTTCAAAACTTTACTTCCGATTTCAGATTTCGCAACCAAATGACAGAGGACAGAGTTGCAGGAAGAGATATTTCGCCTCCATTCAGAAAATTGAACTTAGGTAGGCATCTCGAAGTTCAAGAAGACGATATTGAAGGTATAGATGCTTCTAAACTTCACTTCCGGCTCGAGATGTCACGACCAACGGTAGATGATGGTGTTGCAGGAAGAGACCGTAAGTCATTCGTTTCCGTTCAGAAAACTGGACTTATGTGGGTAACTCGAAGTTGAAGAAATCGATACTGAAGGTATAGACGCCTCGAAACTTTACTTCCGATTTTAGTTCGCAGCCAAATGGTAGACGACAGTGTCGTAGAAAGAGATCTTTTGTTTCCATTCAGAAAATTGAATTGAAGTGGGCGCCTCAAAGTTCGCGAAGACGATATTGAAGGTATAGACGCTTGACAACTTTGCTTCCGATTTCAGATTTCGCAGCCAAATGATACGCGAGGGTGTTGCAGAGAGAGACCTTGAGTGACAATTGAACTTATGTATCTCAAAGTTCAATACGATGATATTGAAGGTACAAACGCTTCTAAAGTTCACTTCCGGCTTGAGATGTCACAACCAACGATAGATGACGGTGTTGTAGGAAGAGACCGTAAGTCATTCGTTTCCGTTCAGAAAATTGAACTTATGTGGGTAACTCAAAGTTCAAGAAGACGATATTGGAGGTGTAGACGCTTAACAACTTTGCTTCCGATTTAAGATATCGCAGCCAAATGATCCACGACGGTGTTGCAGAAAGAGGCCTTGAGCGACAATCGAACTTATTTACCTCAAAGTTCGATACGATGACATTGAAGGTATAGACGCTTGAAAACTTCACTTCCGGTTTCGGATTTCGCAGCCAAATGGTAGACGAGTGCGTTGCGTAAAGAAATCTCGAGTCGTTCGTTTCCAATCAGAAAATTCAACTTATTTATCTCAAGGTTCAAGAAGAGATACTGAAGGTATAGACGCTTCTAAGCCTGAGACGTCACTACCAACAGTAGACGACGGTGTTTCAGAAAGATACCTCAAGTCTTTTGTTTGAACTTGTGTACCTCGAAAGAGAAGGTATAGACGCTTGATCAATTCACTTCCGGTTTTAGATTTCGCAGCCAAATGGTAGCGACAATGTTGCCATTTACGGTGCGACTTTAGCTCGACGTAGTCGTTATTCCAAAGCCGACAATGTTGCAGATCTCGACGTTCGTGGTGACCACCGAGGTGTGACCACGTCCAGAATGGATAATCACCAGCCGGCTGGATTTAATTGAAGCCTCGGTGATTTTTTCGCCGTTGTTGACGGAAATAACAAGCGCAGCGACAATCGGGATCTAACCTTGCCGTTAAATGAGGCGCTCAAAAGATGAATGCGGCTTGCAGCTTTATATACAGAGTGCACCGGCGCACTTGACTAGATCGAATCGGGCTTGAGTCATGAATTTCGGCGGCGCTCTCTTGTTGACGGTCGTCAGTGCCACGTCTATAGCGGTAAGTTCAATAAAAAGAACACACTGTATATAGTGCATTTCTGAATTGCTGATAATTTCAGGCGGTATCCGATGACTTCCTGGAGAATAGGAATGAATGCATCGACATCCTCGAACTGGACGAAGAGGACTTCCCGAAGGCCAAGGAAGACGCTACCAGTTCGGAAGTCGAAGCGTTCATGACCTTCGACCCCAACGACTACGAGAGCCTGGCCCTATGGAAGTGCGTCTTGAAGAAGGAGAAGGTCATCAGTGTCACGGGGGAGTACCAGATGGACGCGTTCAAGAAATGGTTGCCGGATGAGATAGACGCCTCCGAAATGGAACAATGCATGAAGATCAAGGACGAGGACCCCTGCGACGCGGCGCACCTCATAAACAAGTGCGTCGTGGAACACCTGTACGTGGAGGAGAGTGAGGAGGACGAGGACAAATAAAAGTTTGTTTGTTTTGCTTAAGTTTCGGACAATAAATGCATCTTGTTGTTATCGAATTGTGAGAAATACGTCGGCCTGACCTGAAGATGACACGGGAAATGACGCAAAACGCTCGAGCGAAAAACAAAACGCGCACGCAAGCGATCGCCCGCCAAGCAGCAAATAATTTAGAAAGAGAAGGCGAATGCGTCAGACGTAAAGTTAAATTCCTTTAGAAATTCCTTTCCAGAAAAAAATAAAATATTATCAAAGTTGCTCAAGCTAGTACTCTGGCACCTTGGTCCCAAAAACAAAAGACGACGCTTGCATTCGAAACAAAAAAAAAACAAAAAAGAAATGATTTTTTTTTATTTACGGTGACGGATCGACTATTGGTCTTTAGGGGGCGGGCACACACATATAATATGAAAATAGTGGCAGATTACCCTTTAAGGCACGTGCCTAGGGGCCCTAGGCTTTGGGAGTGAACATCAAGACACCTTTGGTTTTTAGGGGGCACACACAAATAAAAAAAAATGAATAAATATGAAAATATTATGCGGATTACCCATTAAGGCAACGAGGCAGTGCCTAGGCTCAGTGGGGGGCCCTCAGCCAAGACATTTTCTCCTAGCGCTTTAAAATCGATTAACGTATTCAGTGAACATCATGAGAATTTTCATTATTTTAAGTGAACATTTCATTACATACTAATACGTATTTTTGGGGGGCCCCCAAATATAATTTGCCTTGGGACTCCAACTATCCTTAACCCACCACTGTATGTGTGCGGATGATTTACTTACGGAGATAAAAAATGTTGCTCTGGAAAGAGGAACGAGAGATGAGGTTGAAACTCCCACGACCCCACCCCCCTCATTGTCCCCCTCAGGTAATTTTTTTTAAATTTACGATGGTGGACCCACCATTGGTTTTTAGGGAACACACACATATAAAAAAATGAATAAATATGGAAATATTATGCGTGCACTGTCGGTTTATCCATTAAGGCAACGAGGCACGTGCCTGGGGGCCCTAGGCTCAGTGGGGGTCCACAGCCAAGACGTTTTCTCCTAGCGTTTTAAAATCGATTAACGTTTTCAGTGAACATCATGGGAATTTTGATTATTTGAAGTAAACATTACATACTAATACGTATTTTTGGGGGGGCCCCCAAATATAATTTGCCTAGGGACCCCAAATATCCTTAATCCTCCACTGTAGGTGTGTTGATGATTTACTTACAGAGATAAAAAATATTGCTTTGGAAAGAGGGACGAGAGATGAGGTTGAAATTCCCATGACTTCTCGTCCCCTGCCTCCCGCCCCCCCCTTAAATCCTTGCTAATCTCCCAAGCACTAAACTACCCTCTCGGCACTATAAGCCCTTGAACTACCTCCCGAAGGCGCGAAGCTATCGTCAAGGACAAATTATGGCAAGTAAGATTCAAGCAAGCAAGTGATCTTCCCCTGATGAGCGCCAAAAAGTTCGAAACAGCAGCTACCAGAGTTTTTCCATTTTGTGTCCATTTGATTTGTAAGTTACCTGAGTAACAAGAGACCGACTGTAAGGAAATAAAATTAAAAAAAAAACGAAAACAAAATTCGTTTGTCATAATAAAAAAGTCGATTGAGGACATCGGAGAGAGAGAGGGGGGGGGGGGTAAATGCGGCAGAGGAAACCGAAGCGACGGAAAGGCGAAACGAATTTAAAATGATCGTTTCGTGAAGCACCAATCAAACGCGTTGCTTCTTCAAGACTACGATAGACAGGAGGGAGGAGGGAGGAGTGAATTTAGACTACTATTTTCGTGAAGCGCTAATTAGATGAATGCGGTTTAAGAAAGTGGGCCGTACTTACGGATCAAGCGTTGGCCAATCTGAGCGGGAAGGTCGGAATCAAGTGCGATTTCTTTGCTTCGTGATGGGCGTGGCACTTCGCAATCAATTGTGATTGGAAAGTTGAGTTGCGTAAAGTCGAATGCCTCCCTTTCTCCGCTGGCGTTGAAACCGGCCAATCAAAAGCAAGGCGTAATCAACGTCCAATCGAATCAAATGCGGTCAGAAGTGCAGATAGGAGTGAGAGAGGAACCTAGCGCCGATCAACCGTGGTTCGAGAAAATCGTTGGCACGACGAATTTCTTTGTTACGTGAATTCTAGTATGAAGGGCGTGGCATTTCACAATCAATCGTGATTGGTTCTGGAAGGAGGAGCTTATGTACGCGCTATGTACTTAGGAAATTGAAAGAATTTTGTATAACGTCGACGAATATCGCCTTTTCTTTGCTCGTGTTGAAACCGGCCAATCAAAAGCGAGGCGTATTCAGCAACCAATCAAAAGCGGTTATCTAGAGTTTCATAGTGCACGTCAACTAATCGAATGAAGCAATCTGTGCGAGTGCGGCGAGCGGCCTAGACTGTCGTGGCCAATCACAAGTAGATTAAAGCGGGTATCCAATCAGCGCATCAACCAATCAAGCATCACTTGCATATACAACCGAATAACTTAGCGGCGGAGCCTAAAAATCCAGCTCTAGATTCTTTGCGGATAATTCTAGATTCTAAACAGGCAGACGTCACTACTGGTTGGCTTAGGAGAGGGAAGGAGGGGGCGGGGTTTATTACTCCGCTTATTTTTGCAATTAAGAACGTGTCTGTTTACACCAGCCATTCAAAGAGATGTACAGGAACGCAAGTAACCAATTAAAAGCGTTTTTGTTACGCCGACCAATTAAAAGCATCTTTGTGTATATCGACCAATCAAAAGTACAATTGATTGTACAAATGCGATTCTGTTTACTTCGACCAATCAAAAGCGTCTCTGTTTACAACGATCAATCAAAAGCGCCACAACGCAAGCAACCAATTAAGAACGGCTCTGTTTGTACCGACCAATCAACGGCAATCAATGGAAAGCGTCCGCGTTTACACCAGCCAATCAAAAGCACAGGGTCGCAAGCAACGAATTAAAAGCGTTTCTGTTTGCGCCGACCAATCAAAAGCAACCAATTAAAAGCGTCCCTGATCATTCCAAAGCATCCTGTTTAAAGCAACCAATGAAAAGCGCAGTCACGCAAGCAAGCAATTAAAAGCGTTTCTGTTTACACCGACCAATAAAAGGCAAGCAATTAAAGGCGTCTCTATTTGTATCGACCAATCAAAGGCAACCAATTAAAAGCGTCTCTGTTTATACTCACCAAACAAAAGTACTATAACGTAAGCAACCAATCAAAAGTACTATAACATAAGCAACCAATTAAAAGCGTCTTTGTTTACATCTACCAATCAAAAGTACTATAAAGTATATAACCAATTAAAAGCGTCATTGTTGACATCGACCAATCGAATATAAATCGAAAATATAAAAATTGGTTTACTTTCAGGGGGCTTGTCAAAAACAAAAGTGCAAGTTACAATCAACCAATGAAAACGCTTACAACGCTTACGAGAGTACCGCAAGCGTCGTCTACATTATCCAATCAAATAAACCGAAGTTTATCTTTTGTTTTTGATCGACCCTCGTATTTATTTAGTACAATGGTAATCAAAAAATTACTCGTATGTATATAATTGTTAGTACACGGTGGATCCGCATTGATGTATGGCGTAGGCTGTCTCGCAAGGATCGTCCATCTTGATGAGGGCGCACCTCCTCATCTGCTCCAGCAAGGGGTGGGTATCGTTGAGGTTGAAGGCGTCCTGTATGGCCGAAATCTGGAGCTCGTCGAAGTCGTTCAGCAGGCCGCTCTTCATCATGACGCAGCGGACGAAGCACTTGGCGTTTCGGTCGGATTCGATCACCGTCAGGTCGGGGTTGGTGAGCACGTCCGGGTCGACGTTCGTCTCGGTTATGCAGGAGTCGCGGAAGTTGTTGGTGATCATGTCCTCGACGCCGTCGTTGTCGATTGGAACCTGCACGTGAGAGAAAAAAACAAACGAACAAAGGAAATTAGGAACCTCTTTCGCGAGCAATTTTTTGATTAAAAAAAAAATTAAATTGCAGTGGAAAAAAACAGGGTCAGCTTTTGTTCGCTTACCTGGAAGCACAGGTGGATCAAAGCGGCGAGAAAAACAACGACGGTCCGAACCCTCATTATCGTCATGATTATCATCCGCCCGCCGAAGCCGACTAGATCGTCGAAATTCGCGGAACGTTTTATACTCGCATTTATTTACCTACAATGCGCGTTTTGAATACAATAATGAGGTATTCGTTGACGAACAAAAAAGTAGCATGACGCGGCAAGGTTGGCCCAAACGTCGGAAATCGGACACCACGCGCATCCTCTTTTTTTGCGCCGAGTTCCTTTGTTTTTTCTTTGCACTGAAAAAAAAATCCGGAAATGACAGAAAAAAAAAGAAACAAACGTGAGTGGACGCTTTGATTTCGGCCCTTTTGTGCCTGCGCTGTTGTTTAAATCTGCCGCCAAGAAATTCTGATTGGTTGCTCGAAACGCTGCGCTTTTGTTCGAGAGTTCGACAAAGGAAAATGAAACAAATCAATTTTTATGGCTTGGTCGTCGTGATACCCTGTTTCTGATTGGTCGCTTGCTATATTACTCCTCCCTCCAAAAAAAAAAAAAAAATGAAAACAATTCGACTTCCAATCTGAGATAAATTCATTCGAAGTACCCCCGCCGCCATCGATCTTTAATGGCCTAGGTTATTTGATTGGTTGATGTGAATAGAACACACGTTTTTGATTGGTTGCTCCTAACGCCCCGGCGTTAACCGGCTTATCCTATTGGTTGTTGCAAACGGAAGCTATGTTACAGGGAGGTGCCGTGGGGCGTGACCTTTAAACACGAGCAGCGCGAGCTTTTTAAATTCTCGCGCTATTTCTAAGGCAACGATGCTGCTTTTACCGGTCAGATAGTAACGCCCATCCTTAGTTAACCAATCAAAACAGGAAGCGGACTTCTGAGAACAAAATGGAGGAGTATGAACGCGTTGAAATCAACGCCGCCGCGCTTTAAACTTGTTTTTTCAGTACAATCGATAGTAACAATGGAAAGCGACGTATTACAAGCGCCATCTACGTTAAACAAGGCGAAGCACCGACGGCGGGAAATTCAAAAAAAGAGGCAATTTACATTTCCAGAGCAAGAACTTCGTTTATCGATAGAATCGGTAATTCCAACGAAAAGCGCCATCTGCAAGCAACGAAGTGGAACGGCGGGAAATTTAAAAATCTCAATTCGAATATCTACGTGCATAGATAAGTTTCGTGTGTTGTTTTGACGTGTCGGCTAATCACCCGGCAATAAACAATTAGAAACCCATCGTACGTTTTCATTCATTTCTAGAAATTGGCGGCAATTACCGGTCGACGCACTTGAACGTCATTTTTCTCGCTTCTGGTCTGACCTACTCACACGCTCTCCGTAAAAGGTCCTCCTCCGCTCGTCTATCCTAGAGCGACGTGTAAGCGGTGCCGTTTTCTCTCGGTAACTATGCCGTAGAAAGGACCTGCTACACGTAGTAATTGGAACACGTGAATGCTTTCGATTCGCGGGGTTCATCGAGTTGGCGGTCAGGGTCAAGGAAAGCGTGATCAATTCGAGATCGGCAACGGAACTTGACGTGCGAAAGCAATCTAAGAAACTCTCGCGGCGCATCAAGTAGGCCGCGATCTTAGAAAATCGTCGTTTAGGAGGGCAGTGGAGCGGTTTTAATTCGTGGTCGTAAAACGTCTTCCACCTTCGGTTTTAAATTGGTAAACACACCAACAAGGAACGAAAAATAATTGCCTGGCATAAACGTGAGGTTTTAAAAAATTCATGCCTCGCTTACCTTAGGGCCAAGCCCCATTAAATTTCTATTGCTATCAAGAGTGAGGATTTGGGTATCTGCCTGATAAATAAAAGTGGCAACATTGCTTTAAGTTTCCAAGGAAAAAAATACTTTTCCGAAGTTTATAAAAACTACGAAGTTGAACGTGAGGCTTTAAAAAATTCAAGCATGGCTTAATTTAGGGCCAAGCCCTACTAAATTTCTATCGCCATCAAGAGGAAGGATGTGGGTATCTGCCTGATGAATAAAAGTGGCAACATTGCTTTAAGTTTCCAAAAAAGAAATTACTTTTCCGAAGTTAAAATAAACTGAGAAGTTGAGCTTGAGGCTTTAAAAAATTCGTGCCTCGTTTACTTTAGGGCCAAGCCCCACTAAATTTCTATTGCTATCAAGAGTAAGGATGCGGGTATCTGCGTGATCAATAAAAGTGGCAACATTGCTTTGAGTTTCCAAGGAAAAAATTACTTTTCCGAAATTTATAAAAATCGAGAAATTGAGCATGAGGCTTTAAAAAATTCGTAGCATGGTTAACTTTAGGGCCAAGCCCCACTAAATTTCTATTGCCATCAAGAGGAAGGATGTGGGTATCTGCCTGATAAGTAAAAGTGGCAACATTGCTTTAAGTTTCGAGGAAAAAAATATTATAAAAACTGAGAAGTTGAGCGTGAGGCTTTAAAAACTTTGCAGCATGGCTTAATTTAGGACCAAGCCCCACTGAATTTCTATTGCTATCAAGAGTAAGGATGTGGGTATCTGCCTGATAAGTAAAAGTGACAACATTGCTCTAAGTTTGTGAGAGAAAAAATTATAGAGACTGAGAAGTTGAGCGTGGGGCTTTAAAAATTCGCAGTATGGCTTAGTTTAGGGCCAAGCCCCACTGAATTTCTCTTATCATCAAGAGTAATGATGTGAGTATCTGCTTGATAAGTAAAAGTGGCAACATTGCTTTAATTTTGCGAGAGAAAAAATTATAGAGACTGAGAAGTTGAGCGTGGGGCTTTAAAAATTCGCAGTATGGCTTAGTTTAGGGCTAAGCCCCACTAAATTTCTCTTGTCATCAAGAGTAATGATGTGGGTATCTGCCTGATAAGTAAAAGTGGCAACATTGCTGTAAGTTTTGCGAGAAAGAAATTTATAGAAACTGAGGAGTTGAGAATGAGGCTTTAAAAAATTCGCAATATGGCTTAGTTTAGGGCCAAGCCCCACTGAATTTCTCTTATCATCAAGAGTAGTGATGTGAGTATCTACCTGATAAGTCAAAGTGGCAACATTGCTTTAAGTTTGTGAGAGAAAAAATTATAGAGACTGAAAAATTGAGCGTGAAGCTTTAAAAAATTCGCAGCATGGCTTATCTAAGGCCAAGCCCCACTGAATTTCTATTGTCGCCAAGAGTAAAGATGTGGGTATCTGCCTGATAAGTAAAAGTGGCAACATTGCTTTAAGTTTTCAAAAAAAAAAATTATAAAAACTGAGAAGTTGAGCGTGAGGCTTTAAAAAATTCGCAGCACGGCTTACTTTAGGGCCAAGCCTCACTGAATTTCAATTGTCATCAAGAGTAATGATGTGGGTATCTGCCTGATAAGTAAAAGTGGCAACATTGCTTTAAGTTTCCAAGGAAGAAAGTTATAGAAACTGACAAGTTGAGCGTGAGGCTTTAAAAAATTCGTGCCTCGTTTACTTTAAGGCCAAGCCCCACTAAATTTCTATTGCCATCAAGAGTAAGGA
Source organism: Serrognathus titanus (assembly GCA_039766575.1). NCBI lineage: Eukaryota > Metazoa > Arthropoda > Insecta > Coleoptera > Lucanidae > Serrognathus > Serrognathus titanus. The sequence goes on from CM077911.1 coordinate 9,752,455, forward strand.
TGTGGGTATCTACCTGATAAGTAAAATTGGCAACATTGCTTGATGTTTCCAAAAAAGAAATTTATAACGCTGAGCGTTAGGTTCTAAAAAATTCACACCTCGCTTACTTTAGGGCCAAGCGCCCCCCCCCCCTCCCGCAAAATAAATTTCCGATGCTATCAATACATAAACAATACTTAAACGAGCGCGAATAAAAGATTAGTACAGCGCCATCTGTATTTAACAATCCGCAGCATTAGGGATCGAAAATTTGAAACCTGATTTTCTCCTCTGGAGATTTTTGTTTCATTATCTTCAGAGTCGGCAACAAAAATCTACGCACAGCGCCATCTACACTTTACCATCCGCAACTTACATTACTTAGCTAATGTGCGGCGCCACCTGCATTTCACAAATTCGAACCATGACGCACGGCAGGAAATTTACGAGCGAATTTCATTTCGCGAGCCAGATTTTACGGCTCGTCGAGAGCGCCATCTACATTTTACCATCCAGAATGTTAGTTAGTTTCGAACAGCGCCATTTACGTTTCACAATTTTGAAGCGTGGGCGGCGGTAAGTTCGAAATCGAATTGCTCTTCGCGCCGCCTCAAATCGTTTGCGTTGCACTGTTTATGACTCGGCGAGAGATACTTTAGCACAGCGCAATCTGCACTATATCATCCGAAACAGTGGCGGCGGGAAATTTAAAATCGACTTTCTATTTAAAGTTTCAATTCGAAACGCTTCCGTGACCGATAAATCCCGTTTTTCTCCTACTGTTCGTGGCTAGTCGAGAAAAAGTTTAGCACGGCGCCATCTACATCACATTATCCGAAAGAGTGGCGGCGGGAAATTTAAAATCGACTTTCTCTTTGGTTTCTAATCGATTCTTTCGCGTCGAATGAATTCCATTTTGCTCCTATTTTTCGCGACTAGTCAAGAAAAGAACTTAGCACAACGCCATCTATTTTTTATTAACCCAAACATTATCGGTGGGAAATTTAAAATTGACTTTTATTTTATGGACTCTTTCTCGACGAGTAAATCTCATTTTATTCCTACTGTTTGCGACTAGTCGGGAAATAGGTTAGCACAGCGACATCTGTTGGACGTTATCCGAAACAGCGACGGCGGGAAATTTAAAATTGATTTTCTCCCTTTCGCGTTTATATTAAAAAAAAAAGGAATCGGAAGTAAACATCTGAAGGTTTCGGGAGCAAATAAGTATCGAAAACTGTCAACGGAGGTCGACGAGTGACGCCCCAGATGCCTGAAATTCCTCCAGGGGTGGCGCATTAAGGCCGCGAAGGCCGCCTCGGCCGTCTAGGAAGTCGACTCGATTTTTGGGGTCCGCGCTGTTCCCACTCACGTACACATGTGCGGCCCCTTCTCTGCGGCGACGACGTGATAAGCCCGCCGCAGCTTTTGCCGAATCTTCAGTGTACTTTCAATTTTCTTGCGGCGTTCAGATTGTCGTCGAGGAAACAGTATCGCTTCAACCGTTTCGGCCACCTGTGAGATTTTCCTCTGGTTTTCCGCGAGTGCGCGACCGTCCCGGTTATCCGTTTTTCGCGCACGAACCCGACCGGCTGTGGAACGATGGAGTAGTGAACCCGCTTTATTATTTCGGGGGCCGCAGAAAAAAGAACGATTAAGTTTCGCAGTGGACCGGGGATAGGTTTACGTCAACAGGTAATTATTACAAGAAAAAACAAAAAAAAAACGGAATAATTTTCGTAATCTTCGATGGCATACAAGATTAATTGCAAAAACTTTGGTGGAAATAACACGTCCCCGATGAGATCAATGAAATTGCACCAATGTATTTAAAACGCTCAAAAACAGTCAGAGGCGACGCTAACACGAAAACAAATAGAAATTGTTTATTTCGGGGAAAAAATAAATTAATTTTTGTTATTTTCGAAAATTAATTAATGAAACATCGGTGGAATTGAAACGTCCCCCAGATGAGATTCCGAACGTGCCATCGACGTCTTTAAAATTTTAAGAAAGACAGTCACAAGCTGTATGTAAAGAAAGAATAAATCGCACATACGTCATCAACTTATAAACAAATGAAGAAGGCATTTGTTTATTTTTTCTAAGGAAAACTTTGGGGGAAAAAATCGACGGAAAAAACAACAAAATTCGTGAAAATTAAATTTTAAAAAGAACTAAAAATTAAAAAAAAATTAATAAAATGACAGTGTGAGCGGGGGGGGGGACTTTTTATGTTAATTTAATTCATCGAACTTGCGTATTACTTACGATTCTTTAAAAAATTCATTTCGTTTTAAACAGGGGAACAAAAGAAAATCGGAGGAGAGGGAGCGGGGGGGTGTATTTTTAATTTCAATTTATAATCAATATTTGCGAATTTTTGACGAGTGAAAAATTTTTAAAAATTCGTCTGTTTCAAGCAGAAGAAATCAAAAGAAAATCGAAGGCCCGCTTTTAATTTTAATTTAATTTAATATTTCCGACTTCTTGACGAGAAAAAAAATGCGTTAGCAAATTATTAAAAGGGGGGGGGGGGCTTCTTATTTTAATTCAATTCATTGCATTCGCGTATTTTTTACGAACGAAAAAATTTCTTTAAAAATCCGTCTCGTTTTAAACAAGGAAACAATAGAAGTTCGAGGGGGGGGAAGTATTTTTAATTTCAATTAAATTAATATTTCAAAAATTCGTCTCGCTTTAAACACGGGAACAAAAGAGGATCGGGACAGCGACAAAATTTTAAAAATTCGTCTCGTTTCAAGCAGGAAATCAAAAGAAAATCGGAGGGGGGGATACCTTTTAATTTTAATTTAATTAACATTTATTAATTTTTGACGAGGAACAGGTTCTAAAAAAATGATTTAGTGGGGGGGGGCTTCTTATTTTAATTTAATTAATCACATTTGCGTTTTTTTTTCCGAACGAAAAAATTCTTTAAACAATCCGCCTCGTTTTAAACGGAGAAACAAAAGAAGTTCGGGAGGGGACGGATCATTTTCATTTTTAATTTCAATTTAATTAATTTTTGCGAATTTTTGACGAGCGATGAAATTTCAAAAATTCGTTCCGTTTGGAACAGGGAAACAAAAGAATATCGGGGGAGCGATAAGATCTCAAAAATCCGTCTCGTTTCAAGTAGGGAAAGAAAAGACGATCGGAGGGGGGGTCACTTTCAATTTTAATTTAATTAATATTTCCGATTTTTTTGCGAGAAACAAAAATCTTTTAATTTCAAATTTAATTCAGAAAAACTTGTCTCATTTCAAACATTCAATTAAAATCGTCAAAGTCGACTTTCATTTGTTTCGTGTCGAGGTTGACGTAGATGGATGTCGCATCTGTCCAATAAAATAAAAGCGGAAGCTTTCGATAGACTTTGTCGACTGCTAAGTCGAATAAACGACAATTACAAATCGAAAAGGTCGATTTTCGTTTGTTTCGCTCGTGGTGATCGACTTTATCGACTAAGAGATTCGAATAATCGGCAATTAAAATCGACTTTCGTTTGTTTCGTAGGAGAACGACGAATGCAGGCATTAGAATAAAAGCAGAAGCTTTCAATCGACGAAAATGTCGAATAAACGACGCAAGTCGGCTTCCATTAGTTTTGCGACTTTGTCGACTAATAAATTTGACTGAACGCTAATTAAAATCGACTTTCGTTTGTTTTGTGCAAAGTCTATCGACTTCATCGATTAATACTAAACTTGAAAAAATCCACTTTCGTTTGTTTTGCACCGAGATCGACGTGGATGGAATTCGCATTGGTACATTAGGACAAAAGCAGAAGCTCTCGAGTAGCAAAATCGACTGTCGATTAATAAATTTGATTAAACGACGATTAAAATCGACCGTCGTTTGTTCCGCGCGAAATCGACGTGAAAGGAAATCGCATCTGGATATTAGAGTAGAAGCGTTGGCTTTCGATTAACTCCGTCGACTATTGAATCGAACAAACAACAATTAAAATCGACAAGGTCGGCTTTCATTTGTTTCGAACGAGATCGAAACCAGGAAGATTCGAAATTAATCGTCGAGGACGCCAGAAATAGAACGACAATCACGTCTGTCGACTTGGTTACGTCAGAGAGGATTTGTCTTAACACGTTTGGCTAATAAAATCGAAGCGACGGGAAAGATTCGATTACTTCGTCGATTTCTAATTCAAATGGAATCCGATAAGATCGAACTTCTCTCGACGTAAAGTTTCTTTTGTTTGGTGTGAAGGTGAAATCGAAAGCAATGGAATAGAAATATTTCGATCAGTTCCGTCGACTTAATTAATTAATCGAGTCGACAGGGCTGATCGAAACTGCAAGACAAGATCGACTGGTTCTGTTTTAAAATGTTTTCTTCATAAAACCGAAGCGATGGTGAACAGGAAGCGGGAGAATTCGATCAATTTCGTCGACTCCTGATTCGAATCGAAAGTCGACGAAATCGAATTCCTTTCGATATACGAATTTCTTTTTGTTGACTGACGTGCGTAATCGAAAGTAATCGCGCTGATGGATAGCACCATTTACAACCACAATGTCGTACGTCGGTAGCAAATCGATGAACCAAACAGAACGACATTTAAGTCGATAGAATCGATGTTCATTTATTTCGTAAGACATTGAAGCGGAGGGAGATGTCACGCGTGGAATTTACGAGCACCGAAATTAAAACTTTTGACGTTTCAATCAATTTCGTCGATTTTCAAATCGAATTTCGATGTTGTTGATTTTATCATTATTTACGAATTTCTGACGCGAACTGAGTCTCATCAGCAAGTGACTACGAACTCCTTTCAGAAGAATTTCTTTCTATTCGCAATTGTCCTTCGACTTAAACAACTGCGTGAAATCGAAACCTACGGAGTAAACAGAAGAAGCAAGGGGCATTTCAAAGCGCACTTGTTTAATTAACATCTAACTTAAAAAAAAAGTGCAAAAGCTATTTCTGCTCAAACAGGACCGTAATAATCTGGAATGAGTTGTAAATCGAAACCTGCTTTTCATGCAAATGAACAAACAAACGAGCGGATTATCGCATTAGTTTTTTTTTTTGGGACGCGATCGCAGTCGGCGATGCAAAATAATTTTTCGCGGGGAAATACACGGCTCTAGGCAATTAGCAGCGTGTCTGTTGTGCGTGTATGCGTGTCATTAAAATTTTCGTTATCGCAACGGCGCAATTGCGATCGGGCGGACTTTCACCGCCGCTCCACCGTTGCGAGAGGCATCCTATTAGAACGCGTTCGAAAACAAGTGAACGCGGTGAAAGACGATTTCGCCGAGAAAACGCAGCCGATTCAGCTCGAGAGCCAATAAAAGGAACACACGATCCGTTCGCCGAAGGCTCAATTCGTTTTTGAATTTCCCTCCGAACATTCCGAAGCAGTTCCGAATCGAACCGCCAGACGGCTCTCGCTTTTCTTCTTTTGTTTTCCCTTTTTTTTAAATTTCCCTTCAAAGATTCTGAATTAGTTCTAAATAAAGCCGCCAGATGGCCCTGATTTTCTGATCGCAGCGTCGAGGATATGTCGCCAACTTTTTGGATTTACCTACAAAAAAGTTAGTTCTGAATACAACCGTCAGGTGGCTCTGAATTTTTGGAGGCTCCGAAATCCGTCGCCTTTTACTTTCTTTCAAAGACTCCACATTAGTTCTGAATCAAGCCGCTAGGTGGCACTGACGTGCGTTAGTTCTAAATAAGGTCGCTGACATACGCTAACGTACGTTAGTTCTGAATAAATCCGCCAGGTGGCTCTGAATTTCTGGACGCTGCAAAGTCAGTCGCTTTTCTCTTTTGTTTTGTCTTTCGCTTCGTATCTGCCGTGAGATTCTAAGTTCCCAAATCAATGTTCGCCATTTTTGTTTTTTTTTTCCAAAGATTCTGAATTAGTTCTAAATAAAGTCGCTAGATGGCTCTGATTCTCTCAAGGTAATGTCAAGTGGATGCCAACCTTTTGGATTTACTTACAAAAAAGTTAGGTCTGAATACAGTCGCCAGATGGCTCTGAATTTTTTGGAGGCTCCGCAACCCGTCGCTTTTTTTCCTCTTATTTTCTTTCAAAGATTCCACGTTAGTTCTAAATCAAGCCGCTAGATGGCTCTGATTTTCTGAACGCAATGTCGATTACTCTTTAAGAAAGTTAGTTCTAAATGAAGCCGCCAGATGGCTCTGATTCTCTCAAAGCAATGTCGAGTAGATGTCAACTTTTAACTTTTTGGATTTACCTACAAAGAAGTTAGTTCTGAATACAGCCGTCAGATGGCTCTGAATTTCTGGACGCCCAAAGTGCGTCGCTTTTCTCTCTTTTGTTTTTCTTTTTTTTTTTTAATGTAGACTCATTAATTCCTTTTATGAACTGTTAACCACTCAACAGATCTATTAGTTGACTTGAAGACTAACTTGATTGCCAACTAATATATCTATTAGTTGACTTGTCCATGAGCGAGAAATCTAGCGGTCGGCTTAATTATAAACAAATTATTTTTTGCTGTTACTTTTTTCCAAGTAACTAATAGACCCATTGGTTCTATAAATTATTAACTAATTATAAGGATTAATAGGTCTATTAGTTGACTTGTCTAGTACAAACGGGTAGATCTATTGGCCGGTTCAGTTGTAAGCAATTTATTTACTAACTTGTCTGCCAGCTAATGAATTTGTTACTTTTTTTTCCAACTAACTAATAGATCTAGTAGTTGACTTGTTTCCGAACGGACTGATCTACTGGTTGGCTCGTTAATGAGCAAGGTATATACTAACCAGCTAATACTTAAACGCGCTGTTTATCAACTAACTAACAGTTCCATCAGCGCCCTCCGTACAAAGCTCAAATACAAACGGACTTTTATAAGCAAATTATTTACTAACTCGACCGTCAGCTAGTTATTCGTTTTTCCAACTAACTAATATACCTTTTAGTTGGTCAGTAAGCTACACAACAAACTGATACGTCTATTAGTTGGTCCAAAAGCAAATAATATATCTAACAAACAGTAAATAGTTTGCGTATACATAAGCCAACCAATAGACACGTCTGGTTGCAAACAAGTCAACTAATAGACTCATCTGCAAACGGACGTTCATAGTTAAATTATTTACTAACTTAATTGTCAGTTAGTAAATCTTTTAATTTCTTAACTAATGTACCTTTTAAGTTGGTCTGTAAACTAGGCAATAAACTAGTAGGTCTATTAGATGGTGCAAAAGCAAATAAAATATTGAACATCTGGCAGGGTATTGGTAAATAATTTTCATACATATAAACCAACTAATAGACCTGTACGTTTGCAAACAAGTCAACTAATAGACTTATTTGGAAACGGGTCTTTGTAAGCAAATTATTTGCTAAATACATAAGCCAACCAATAGACACGTCTGGTTGCAAACAAGTCAACTAATAGACTCATCTGCAAACGGACGTTCATAGTTAAATTATTTACTAACTTAATTGTCAGTTAGTAAATCTTTTAATTTCTTAACTAATGTACCTTTTAAGTTGGTCTGTAAACTAGGCAATAAACTAGTAGGTCTATTAGATGGTGCAAAAGCAAATAAAATATTGAACATCTGGCAGGGTATTGGTAAATAATTTTCATACATATAAACCAACTAATAGACCTGTACGTTTGCAAACAAGTCAACTAATAGACTTATTTGGAAACGGGTCTTTGTAAGCAAATTATTTGCTAAATTGACTCTCAGTTAATAAATCTGTTATTTGCTTTTTCGAGTAACTGATGCACCTTTTAGTTGGTCAGTAAGCACACAACAAACTGGTAGGTCTATTAGTTGGTCCTAAAGCAAGTACGATATCTAACATCGGACAGTTATATATATATATATATATATATGTATATATATATATATACACACACACACTATATAGTTTGCTGATAAATAAGCCAACCATAGACTTGTCAGTTTGCAAGCAAGCCAACTATTAGACTTATTTGCAAACGGATACCTATAAGCAAGTTATTTGCCAACTTGATTATTAGATAGTAAATTTGTTGTTTGCCTTTTTAAGTAACTAATACGCTCTTTAAGTTAATCAGTAAACTAGACAACACACTGGTAGGTCTATTAGTTGGTCCAAAAGAAAATAAAATATCTAACATCTGGCGGACACGTTAGTAAATAATTTGCTCATAAATAAGTCAACCAATAGACTTGTCAATTTGCAAAGAAGCCAACTAATAGACTTATTTACAAACAGACGTTTATAAGCAAGTTATTTGCGAACTTGACTGTCAGCTAGTAAATCTGTTATTTCTTTCAACCAACTAATATACCTTTTAAGTTGATCAGTAAACTAGACAACTGGCTGATAGGTCTATTAGTTGGTCCAAAAGGAAATAAAATATCTACTACCTGGGAGGCACGTTAGTAAATAATTTGCTTATAAATAAACCAACCAATAGACTTGTCAATTTACAAACAAGCCGACTAATAGACTTATTTGCAAATGGACGTTTATAAACAAGTTATTTGCCAACTTGGCCGTCAGGTAGTAAATCTGTTATTGCTTACAACTAACTGCTACACCTTTTAAGTTAGTCAACAAAGTAGACAAGAAACTGATTAGGTCTATTAGTTGATCGAAAAGCAAATAAAATATCTAACACCTGACAGACACATTAGCAAATAATAAGCCAACCAATAGACTTATCAGTGTGAAAACAAATGAACCAATAGACTTATCAGTTTGAAAACAAGTCAACTAATAGACTTATTTACAAACGGACCGTTATAAGCAAGTTATTGACTAACCAGCAAATCTGTTATTTGTTTTAGTTGATCAACAACAAACTGATGAGTCAATTAGTTGGTCTACTAGTTGCTAAACACGGCTTTATTAGTTGTCTCAGTAACAACTGATGGAGACAACCAACTGAAGCTTGAAGAGCTTCCAAATGATTCTAGAATAGACAGAGAAGAGAGATTATATTCTGTGGTCACCATGAACATATATTAGTTTCTCCTTGGTACATTTTTGCACCGTATCGCGTGGGTTCCTACAACTTAATCAACAGCACGTTAACTTTCATCTGGTATTTGAAAAATTTCGCGCTAACCTCGCGACGGGGCGGCCTTCAAAAACTATTTGCTTCTAAAATTGGAAAAACACGCCGATAAAAAATAGACGCTAGATTGCGAAAGCAATCGAACGCGATGCAAAGCGTTTTTATTCGCCATCACTTTTATTAATAATCTTGTACGTGCGTCAATCGCCACCGAAAGTTTCCGGCTGAATAGAAAAAAAGAGCCACAGGTGCCCTGTCTTTCGGCGTTTGTTATTGCGCAAAACGTTATCGACCAGATAGAGTAGCATAATTAATAACAGGCGTTAATGAATAAAAGACGAGTTTTTTGTGCGAGAGATTCGATTGGCCCCCTCGGGTTTTTCCCCCGTGCGTCGGTCGTCGCATTCTTCCTTCGAACGGGACTGATCCTTAATTTATTATCAACAAGAAGAAGTCCGAGCGCACATCTCCGACGCGGATTTAAATAAATTTACATGCTTCGCCTATTTTTTTGGAACGCTTCGCACGTGTAGCCCTCGCTTGCGCACACAACTCGTTGTCACCTTCAGAAATAAACTTCATCGATCTTCTGTTCATGAATAAATCACTGCGTGCGAAGGGAGAAACATCTAGTAGGCCAACCGCAGTCGCAGCAAGCAGACATAATGCCTTTGGGGCTTGATTATAAGGTAGATTGGGTTTAGGCACGTGTCGCAGTCATTTGTTCCGTGGTGAAATTTCTCCTATCGTTTCGTAAACTCTTGCTGAGTAATGCGAGTGCAATTAAGTCCATTTCTAGGGCGACCCGTCGATCATCTCGTCGGAAACTGCTTTCGCTAGTCGAGCGCGCGCTGTTTGTTGCAATAGCACGCCCGATGCTCTCTTGTTTCTGCATTTTTGTGCTACGTCGACGAGATGTTACGCGTGGAGTTTACGAGTACCGAAATTAAAACTTTTGCAGGTTTCGATCAATTTCGTCGATTTTCAAATCGAATTTCGATATTGTTGATTTTATCAATTTTTTTGCCAAACAAAATGAATACGTGAAGATTATAAGATTGATATTCATTTGTTCTGTACGACGCTGCGTTATGTCAGATTTTTCGATGAAACAGTTGAATACGTAGAGTCGATTGGATCTATATTCATAAAGGGAAGCGCCTTTTGTTATCCAAAAATTTGCTTTTTCTTTTTTTTTGACATCGTAAAAGTGACCCGCATGAAATGTCTAAGCACACATACAGGGTGTTCCAATAAGAAAAAGTAACTCTAACCATACACGTCCGTTTAAAATCGTCTACAACTTTGTATTCATTTTTTTTTTGTAATTTCGCAAACGAGTTGAAGTTTGACATCACGAAGTCACTTGTAACAATTGCGCGTTAATTCGATCATAATAAGGTGATTGATTCCAGGAAGTGTCATGTCAATCTAATAATTGCTAACACACTTTATCAATTTCCCCCTGAACGTTGACGCAAGCGACCGACGCGACGTTTAGAAAAAAAAGCGACTCGTTTATTTCCTGGTGCGTTTTGTTTTGTTTTTTTTGTGTTTTTTGTCTGCCTCTTCTAATCGAAGGTCGCGTTTGAGAACAAGCGCGAGCCTGTCCGATTCAAACGTGCGAACGAGTAATTAGCCGGGTCGTAGGTCAATTGGATCAATGCCTGGTGTGAACGGGGTCGTACGGTTAATTCGGACAATTGCATAACGTTCTTGAAATTTCGAGCACCTTCGTTCGTTTAATATTTACAATGACCTCTTTCGTTCCCAAAATGCACTCGTCAGATGAAACAAAGTAGGGCAGTTTCAAATTTTCTGGCAAAAAAATTGAACCGTGTGAAATCAATATACAGGCTGTCCCTAAATTTATCCTACAATTACTTTCGTTTCTAAATACACTCGTCAGACGAAACGAAAGCCAAACTCTGCAACTTCAACGCTTTTTGGCAGAAAAAATGTCAACACTGTGGAATCAATATACAGGTGTCCCAAGTATCGGTGCCATCGGTTGAAAGTACCGTTTGACCTTTGATGGATGGCAGTTGTCAAAACAGCTGTCAAGAATTATGTTCAATTCAAAAGAATTTTGTTCAATTCTTCAATTCAAGAACTGGGCGTTGTAGTGTTGTCATTTGTTCAAGTCAAGAGTTGAATGTTACATCACTTGTTGAGTGCAAGAATTGAGTGTCATCACTTGTTCAATTCAAGAATTTAATGTTATCATTTGTTTAGTTCAAGAGCTGAGTGTTATCACTTGTTCAATTCAAGGGAGTTGAATGTTGTGTCACTTGTTCAATTCGAGAATTGAGAGTTATCGCTTGTTTAATTCAAACAAGTTCAATATTATCGCTTGTTCAGTTCGGCACTGAGTCAATTCAAGAACTAAGTGCTTCAACTTGTTCAATTCAAAACAATTGAATGTCTTATTCGATTCAAGAACCAAGTGTTATCACTTGTTCAATTCAAGAATTGAGTGCTTTAACTTTTTCCTGGGTGTCATCACTTGTTCAGTTCAAGATCTAAGTGTCATCATTTGTTCGATTCAAGAACTGAGTGTTATCACTGGTCATTTAGAAAGAGTTGAACCTTATCAATTGTTCAATTTAAGAACTGCGTGTTGTCACTTGTTCAGTTCAAGAATTGAATGCTATCACTTGTTCAATTCTTTTGAATTTAAGAACTCAATGTTATCGCTTGTTTAATTGAAAAGAACTCAGTGTAATCACTTGTTCAATTCAAGAACTTAATGTTTTCACTTCTTCGACTCAAAAATTGAGTGTTATCACTTGATCAATTAAAAATAATTGAATATTATCAATTGTTCAATTCAAGTACTAAGTGCTATCACTTGTTGAGTTCAAAGGGGTTGAATACTGTTATATTATTCGAGGGATTCGAGTATTATCACTTGTTCAATTCAAGAAATGACCGTTATCACTTGTTCAATTCAAGAACTAAGTGTTATCACTTGTTGAATTCAAGAGTTAGATGCTATCACTTGTTCACTTCTTTTGAATTCAAGGACTGAGTGTTATCACCCATTCAATTCAAGAGAGTTGAATGTAATCACTTCAATTCAAGAGAGTTGAATGTTGTATCACTTGTTCACTTCAAGAATTGAGTGTTTTCACTTTTTCCTGGGTGTCGTCACTTGTTCAATTCAAAATAGTTGAATATCCTTCACTTATTTGATTCAAGAACTGAGCGTTATCACTTCTTCAATTCAAGAACTGACTGTTATCACTTCTTCAATTCGAGAACTGTGTGTTATTACTTGTTTAACTCAAAAACTGAGTGTTTTCATTTAGTCAATTCAAAAACTGAGTGTTATTACTTGTTTAATTCAAAGGAATCGAGTGAAATCACTTGTTTAATTCAAGAATTAGATGCTATCACTTGTTCAACTCTTCTGAATTCAAGAACTGAGTGTTATTGCTTGTTCAATTCAAGAACTGAGTGTTATTACCTGTTTAATTCAAGAACTAAGTGTTATCATTTGTTCAATTCAAGAACTGAGTGTTATCATCACTTGTTCAATTCAAGAATTGAATGCTATGTTTATTAAATTCAAAAGAACTGAGTATAATGACTTGTTCAGTTCTTCTGAATTCAAGAACTGAATGTAATCACTTGTTCAATTCAAAAGAAATGAGTGTAATCACTTGTTCGATTCAAGAGAGTTGAATGTTGTATCACTTGTTCAATTCTACAATTGAGAGTCTTCGCTTGTTCAGCTCAAACAAATTGAACATTATCACTTATTCACTTCAAGAATTGAGTATTTTCACTGAGTCAATTCAAGAAGAGGTCCTTTCACTTGTTCAATTCAAAATAATTGAATGTCATTCACTTATTCGATTCAAGAACTGACCGTTATCACTTGTTTAATTCAAGAAGTGAATGTTATCACATGTTCAATTCAAGAACTGAGCGTTATCACTTGTTCAATTGAAGAACTGAGTGTTATTACTTGTTCAATTGAAGAACTGAGTGTTATCATCACTTGTTCAATTCAAGAATTGTGGTTTATCATTTGTTCTATTCAAGAACTGAGCGTTATCACTTGTTCAATTCGAGAAGTGAATGTTATCACGTGTTCGATTCAAGAATTGTGTGTTATCATTTGTTCAAATGAAGAACTGAGTGTTATCACTTGTTCAATTCAAGAACTGAGGGTTATCATCACTTGTTCAATTCAAGATCAAATAGTTGCGTGGTGTTTTTGTTCATAGTCTGACGTGACCTAACGTTTGGTGTTGATCAAGACCAAGATTCAAGACCTGCTTCGCAATGTTCTAGAAAATAAGATTCATCGATAAACCGTTCAATTGGAACAACGATTAAACAAAATTCGCATGAGGAGGAGAGGTATTAAGTCCCGTGACGACAACACGGGCCGGCTCGCGATAAATTCGAGTCGAGGGATCACATTATAGAAGCGGAAGTGAGCACGAAATTCAACGAGCGAACTAATATCAACTTATTACTGCGCTTCCGGTTCTCGTAAGTGTGTGTGTGTGTGTGTGTATGGTCGGCGCTTATCGCATGATTTCCGGCATAAATCACGACGTGCCACCTGTCAACCTCGGGCTCCGGGAAATAACCATCGAATTGCCGGCGTATTTTGGTCGCAGATCGCGCATAATTAATTCAAGGCCGGCGAGAGAAGTTCTAAAAGCGCAGAACACGTAAATAGGCCATTAATTGGTCAGTCTAGTATGCAGTCGATGAAATGGCCCGCCAAAATAAAAACTAACAAAAAAAATCGCACAATTTTTTTCTATTAGATATTTCTTCTATTTCATGGGGTATTTAATTACTACATGATTAGAATTAAATGCGCAACTATAGTTCTTTTGAAAGTAAGTTTTTCTTCGTCGCGTAGAATTTTGCCAACAAAAAAAAAACCACGCACGTGCTCGATATTTTGGTTTTTCCCTAACGAACGCTAATTACTGACAACATCATCAACATCAACTTCATAACAAATCTTCTGCTTGCTTTTATTCCGCGTTCTCACTCAACCTTTCATTGAAGTATTTTCGCAAGAGCACGCGCGCATCTTTACATAACGAGAGAAAAAAATAAATAAATCTCAGGTGGCGAAGATTGAAGATGAGACGTCGTCCTGCGGCGGCTTCTGTCGGAATTTCAAATCTCGCCTTGCCTGTTGACCATTCTGATTAGGAGCGGACGAAAGCGAAACCGAAATTGGCCAAGGTCGCGGGGCCGCAGGTTTTCGACGGAAAGTAAAAGTCGGATGAAATAATTCGGGGCTTCGCGCGAAGCTCTTGCGAAAATTGATTGGGAAATTTCCCCTCGTAACTTTGACACAGATTTAATGACCACCTTGTATGCGACTGATGATTTTCTCCAATCGACGCTCATCACGTGGTAACGTCAAATTTAGGCGGAAGTCGATTAGAATTTAAAAGAAAAGAGAGCGGGCGGCGCATATTCGAACCCGCAGGAAGTTCTTAGTTTTTTTTTTTGTTATTATTCAACCAGTTTAACGATCTAACGAAATTCAGAGACATCTACCGAAATTTTTCACAACTATCTTCCGAATCACGCGCCCGTTCGGTTGGCGACGCTGATTAGCGGGCCATTCCAATCTGCTATGCGGGTTGGCTATACCCCTGGGTATGACAGTGATGTTGGATAACGATACTTCAATTCAAGGGTTGGAAGTTATCGCTTGTTCAATTCAAGGAAGTTCAGTGTTCAATATCATTAAAGAACTGAGTGTTATCATCTGTTCAAATCAAGAACTGCGCGTTCTCGCTTGTTTAATTAAAAAAAGTTGAATGTTATCACTTGTTCAGTTCGAGAAATCTGAATATTATCACTTGTTCATTTCACGAACTGAGTATTCTCACTTTTTCCTGAGTATCATCACCTGTTCAATTCAAGAGATTTGAATATTATCGTTTGTTCAACGTGATGACCGAGTATTACAACTTCTGCCTGGGTATCATCACCTGTTCGATTCAAGAACTGAGTGTTATCACTTGTTCAACTGTTCAATAGTTGAATGTTATCACTTGTTCAACACAAGAACTTAATTTCATCACTTGTTCAATACAAGAACTAATTGTTATCACTTTTTCCGAGTGTTATCACTTGTTGAATTCAAGAACTGAGGGTTATCACTTGTTCAGTTCAAGTAGGTTGATTGTTGTCGCTTGTTCAATTCTATAATTGAATGTTGTAACTTTTCCCCGAGTGTCACACTCAAGAATGTAAATTTATCATTTGTTTGGTTCGCGAACTGAGTGTTCACTTGTTCAACTGAGAAGAGTTAAATGTTATCAGTCGTTCAATTCAAGAATTTCAGTTCAGTTCAAGAACTGAGTGTTGATTATTCAAGAGAGTTAATTATCGCTTGCTCATTCAAGAACTGAGTGTTAAAATTTTCCTCTGAGTGTTATCACATGTTCCGTTCAAGAACTGAATGTCATCGTTTGTTTGATTCGAGAACTGAGTGTTCACTCGTTCAATTAAAAAGAGTTGATGTTATCGGTCGTTCAATTCAAGAATTTAATGCTGTCACCTGCCCAGTTCAAGAGCTGAGTGTTGATTACTCAAGAGAATTGATTATCACTTGTGCATTCATGAACTGAATGTTATAATTTGTTTGATTCGAGAACTGAGTGTTCATTTCTTCAATAAAAAGAGTTGAATGTTATCGGTCGCTCACTTCAAGAATTTTATGCTTTCACCTGCCCAGTTCAAGAGCTGAGTATTGATTATTCAAGAAAGTTGATTATCACTTTTTCATTCAAGAACTGTTCATTATCACTTGTTCAATTCAAGGGACTTGATTATTTATATTACTTGTTAAATTCAAGAGATTTGAATATTGAGTTGAATTGAGTATCATCACTTGCTTAACTCTAAGGAATTGCATGTTATCAATTTCTTCCGAATATTATCACTTGTTCAACTCAAAAACGGTGTGTTATCATTTGTTCAATTTAAGAACTGAGTATTATAACTTTCTCCTGAGTGTTATCACTTGTTCAACTCAAAAGAATTGAATGTTATCCATTTCTCCTGAATTTAATCACTTCTTCAACTCAAGAACTGTGTGTTATCATTTATTCAATTCAAAAACTCAATTTTATCACTTTCTCCTGAGTGTAATCGCTTGTTCAACTCAAGAACTGAGTCTTATCATTCCTTCCTGAGTGTTATCACTTGTTCAATTCAAGAACTGAGTTTATCCTTTGTTTAGTTCATTAGAGTTGAATGTTATCGGCTGTTCAATTCAGGAATTGAGCATTATCACTTGTTCAACTCAAAGAATTGAATGTAATCCATTTCTTTTGAATATTATCACTTGTTCAACTTAAGAACTGAGTGTTATCACTTTCTCCTAAATGTTATCGCCTGTCCAACTCAAGAATTGAGTGTTATCACTTCTTCCTGAGTGGCATTACCTGTTCATTTCAAGAACTGAGTTTATCCTTCGTTCAGTTCATTAGAGTTGAATTTTATCAGCTGTTCAATTCAGGTATTAAGTATTATCACTTGTTCAATTCAAAGGAATTGAATATTACCAATTTCTTCTGAATATTATCACTTATTCAAGTCAACGACTGAGTGTTATCATTTTGTTCAACTCAAGAACTGAGGATTATAACTGTTACCTGAGTATTATCGCTTGTTCAACTCAAGAACTGAGTGTGTATGGCCCGCGCCCTTTTCGCCTTGTTCGGAAGAGATTTATTGACAACATTGAACTTCTTTTCGCTGTTGCAAAAGGATCGCGGCGGCATTCATTTGTTTCAAGTTCGAAAATCAAGTAAACCCACCCAATCTTAGTTAACCATGGACACGTCTCGATTCGTCAACGAACGGCCTTTGCATCCTTACATTCTTACTTTTGCAGTTTTTTTATGAGTCGAGTTGTTTCGAGCTGTTTGGAACTCATCAGTACAGTAAATAATACCAACAAAGAGAGCCTGAAGTGTTGAGTATTTTGCTCGCGACATAATCGTTTTTGACGAGTGACCTTCACGTCTTCTTTTTCTTCGTCAAGAAGAGTATTTGTTCGGTCAATAACGAAAACAATTGTTTTTCGTTTGTTCATTTGTTCATGCGTCACTTTTTCTGAGTGTCATCGCCAGTTCAATTCAAGAACTAAGTGCTATCACTTGTTCAATTCAATGGAATTGAGTCTTATCAGCTATTCAATTGAGGAATTGAGTATTATCACTTGTTCAATTCAAAGGAATTGAGTATTATCACTTGTTCAATTCAAAAAATTGATCGTTATCCATTTCTCTTGAATATTATCACTCGTTCAACTCAAGAACTGACTGTTATCGCTTGTTCAAATCAAGAACTTAGTGTTATCACTTCTTCCTGAGTGTCAACACTTGTTCAATTCAAGAACTAAGTACTATCACCTGTTCAATTCAATAGAGTTCAATCTTATCAGCTGTTCAATTGACGAATTAAGTATCATCACTTGTTCAATTCAAAGGAACTGAATGTTATCAATTTCTCCTGAACTTATCACTTGTTCAACTCAAGAACTGAGTGTTATCATTTGTTTAATTCAAGAACTGAATGTTGTCACTTATTCAATTCAGGAGCTATGTGTTATCACTAACGAGATTGACCCAGAAAATTACTGGAAATAATTTAGAGACAATGAAATCCGGAATCGGCATTCTAAACGCCAGGACCGTACCGCGTCTATTTGTGCCCCCACAAACCAAAGAAAGGGCGCCTTCTATACAGAATGAACCGTGACTATGTTGCCGTTTTTCTCACAATCAGTCGAATTGACGTCGATTCTCCAGGACCGTACTAAGACTATTTTGGCAGAAACTCAAATTCATTCGTTACCATTTGAAGCGCTAATTTAACTACATTGGAAATTCCAGGGCCGTAATCACACTTTAATTGGCCGACACAGTTTGAAATAAAAAGTCGGGAAAAAGTGTAGATTATGTAAGAAAGCAGCAGCAAGACAAAAGCCGAACGGGCTCGCGACGGCCTGTCGCCGGTGAAAGTTCTGAGTCATCTCCGCAAGAGCCGACCCAAATCTCTCACGTCGTTACACAATTACGTAATGCATGGCACAGAACGATCGACTCGTTAGAACCGAACTTAGCGATGCACTTAGCACGGCCCTGATAATTGACGCATTATGTCACTGTCTGGAAACAATCGCTTGTGTAATGCATTCGCGATGCATCTCCATCGATAACAAAACAGCTAACGCCACCCGTCTAATCTCAATCTTTTTTTTTTTTCCTTAAAGATTACTCATTACGTATCAAAAACGCAAACAAAAGATTAGCGCCATTTAAATAGGTGAAGTCATTCTCATTCGTCGACTCATTCCACCAATGGCATTTCGCATAGTATTCAGCGCCAACTTATGTGTTAGAATTTTTATTTTAGGACAAATGAAGATAAGTAAATTCGGTTTCAAGAACACCCTGTATACGTTCGTATATTTAAGAATTCATAGACGTTCTCAATTACGGCTCAATGCCAACGTGTTCGGCGCACTTATTATAAATCAGGGCGAACAAGGCGGAAGGCAACGCGAACAAACAAAAACAAAACAGAAAGTGACGCAACCGTTTTTTGTTTCCGTCGAAAAATGCGGAAGCCCCGCTGCATCCGAGGAGGCCTTGCTCTTTTTTTAGACGAGACGGCTTCGGGCGGGCGATAAATTTTTTTCGCAACGCATCTCGAATACGTAATCGCGTGTAGCGCAACGAAACGTCCTTGCCCAAAACAAAAAAAAAACAAAAAAGGCGGAGCACGAAATTTTAAGCGGCCCACAGACGCAGGGCGATGTCGTCGCCGCAGACGAAACTGTGCATGCATGGCCCGCGCCCTTTTCGCCTTGACGCGATTGTTCGGAAAAGATTTATTGACAACATTGAACTTCTTTGTGCTGTTGCAAAAGGATCGCGGCGGCATTCATTTGTTTCAACTTCGTAAATCAAGTAAACCCACCCAATCATAGTTAACCATGGACACGTCTCGATTCGTCAACGAACGGCCTTTGCATGCTTACATTCTTACTTTTGCAGTTTTTTGTGAGTCGAGTTGTTTCCAGCTGTTTGGAACTCATCAGTGTAGTAAATAATAGCAACAGAGAGAGGGAGAGACAGAGACAAAGACAGAGAGAGAGAGAGCGCCTGAGGTGTGACCTGAGTGACCTTCACGTCTTCTTCTTCGTCAAGAAGAGTACTTGTTCGATCAGGTCAATAACGAAAGTAATTGTTTTTTCGTTCATCATTTGTTCATGCGTCGTCAGAATCATCTGAGTATGTTCCTCATTGGAATTGCAATGGCGATAGCAATTGTTCTACTTTAATAATTTGTTTATGCGTCATCAGAGTCTTCTGTGGATGTTCCTTGTGATCGTAAATACAACAGCGATGGCAATTGTTTTACTTTGATCGTCTGTGCGTCATCAGAATTTGTTGCGGATGTTCACTGTAATCGTGATGTGACGACGGCAATTGTTTTTCGCTGATCATTTGTTTGTGCATCATCAGAATCCGCCTAGAACGCAATAGCGATAGCAATTGTTTTTCGTTAGTCAATTATTTGTGCATCATCAGAATTTACCGAGAATGTTCCATATTGTGATCGCACTAGCGATAGCAATTGTTTTTCGTTAATCGTTTGTTTCTACGTCATCAGAATTCGCAATGGCGATAACGATTGTTTTTTCGGCGCACTTTGGCAACGTTCTTCAATGTAATCGCAGTGTAATCACTTGGCACTTGTTTTTCGTTAATCATTTGTTTGTGCATGATCAGCATCTACTGAGGATGTTCATTATTGCAATGGCAATGACGACAGCAATCGTTTTTCGTTGATCATTTGTTCAGACATCGTGGCAATGTTCTTTCTCATAATCGCACTAGCGATAGCAATTGTTTTTCGTTAATCATTTGTTTGTACTTGATCAGAATCTACTGAGGATGTTCTTTATAGCAATGGCAATGACGATAGCAATCGTTTTTCGCTGATCATTTGTTCAGACATCGTGGCAATATTCTTTCTTGTTACCGCAGTAGCGATAGCAATTGTTTTTGTTAATCATTTGTTTGTGCTTGATCAGAATCTACTGAGAATGTTCTTTATAGCAATGGCAATGACGATAGCAATCGTCTTTCGCTGATCATTTGTTCAGACATCGTAGCAATGTTCTTTCTTGTAATCGCAAGAGCGATAGCAATTGTTTTTCGTTAATCATTTGTTTATGCGTGATCAGAATCTACTGGGAATGTTCATTATTGCAATTGCAATGCGACTATCATTTGTTTATAAGTCAACAGTATTTACTGAAGATGTTCATTATAGCAATTGTTTCTCGTTGCTCATTTGTTGATGGCAGTTGTTTTTCGCTGATCATTTGTTTATGCTTCGTCAGAATCTATCGAGAACGTTCATTATTGCAACTGCAAATGCAACGAGACCGTCATTTGTTTGTACGTTATCAGTATTTACTGAGGATGTTCATTATTGCAATCGCAGTGACGACGGCAATGGTTTTTCGTTGCTCATTTCATGATGGCAGTTGTTTTGCGCCAATCATTTGTTTATGCATAGTCAGAATCTATCGAGGATGTTCATTATTGTAATTGCAATTGCAATTCGACTATCATTTGTTTATAAGTCATCACTATTTATTGAGGATGTTCATTATTGTAATCGCAGTGATGACAGCAATTGTTTTTCGTTGTTCGTTTGTTTTTCGCTGATCATTTGTTTATGCATGATCAGAATCTATTGAGGATGCTCATTATTGCAATTGCAATGCGACTGTCATTTGTTTATACGTCATTTATTGCAATTGCAATGACGATGGCAAATGTTTTTCGTTGTCCATTCGATGATGGCAATTATTTTTCGCTGATCATTTGTTTATGGTTCGTCAGAATCTATCGAGGTTGCTCATTATTTCAATTGCAATTGCAATGCGACTATCATTTGTTTGTACATCATTTATTGCAATCGCAATGACGATGGCAATTGTTTCTTGCTATTCATTTGTTTATGTATCGAAGTAACGATTGCAATTCTTTGTCGTTAGTCATTTGTTCACGCGTCGTTGGGACACAGCAATTGCAAATTGGTTTTTGTCAATCATTTGTTTGTACTTTGTCAGAATTTTCTGTGGATGTGCATTATTGCATACGCAATGATTAATGACGAAAGCAGTTGTTTTTCGCTGTCCATTTGTTCACGCATCGTCAAAATCGATTGAGGATGTTCATTATTGTAACCGATGAAACGGCGTTAGTCATTTGTTTACGCATCACGTTAGATCTGACTGGGCATGTTCATTATTGGAAGAAAAAGTTTCTTTTCCTTTTCAGATTTAATTCCTTCAGTTCGGCGTTCACGACAGCAGAGGGCGGTTTTATTTTATTCTTTTTTCTTTCTCAAGTTCACTGCGTCGAAACGTTCGTGTTTTCTTTTTTTTTTTTCGTTAACCGCAAACGCAAGTAAAAAACGAAGACGAAATTCAAATCTCTTTTTTCTTTCCTGAAAAAAAAAGAGACAGCACTCGGTAATAAAAAAGAAAACGGATAGCCGTCGATCGTCTTTTGCATTTCTCACTTCTTCCTTCATCACGAGCAAGACAAATGACGATCGATAACGTCAATTCCTCTTTTCACGTCGAACGAAAGAAGATAAAGACAACAAAAAAAAAGGCGATAGACTGAATTACGAATTTCGTTTTTGTTTTGTTGATATTTTTTGTTCCGCCGGTATTTTCTGATTGAATCAACATTAGTTCAATTGTTTCGAAAGCAATTGTTTTCAATTCTCCCAGAATTCGGCGTCGAATCCCTTTCAATCGTCACCCCCTCGTTTGCGCGATTGTTTCGGCTGACTTCTTTCAAGTTACAGACAGAAACAATTGGATTAACTCCCATGAGCGATCGTAAAATGCAAAATCGAAAGAAACATCATCAATGACCGACCTAACCCCCTCTCCCTCCCTCACCCAAATGGTGTTACTTAATTAACCGCTAATTAGTCCTGATGTAATGCGACTTTCTTTCTCATCTCATCAAGAAAAGAAACAAAGCCGAGCTATTATAGCTATAAGGTTATTTATTAATGAGTGTTCGGCGCTTTCTCTCTCGCTGGGGGGAAAACGGTGTTGCAAAACGCGCGACTAATCCGAGGGGGAAAAAGAGGAAAAAAGAAACCAAACAAACAAACACATTCGAGAACGTGTTGCAAGGCTTCTTCTTTTTTTTTTTTAACGAAAGAGTCGCAATTGCAATGCACCCCGGGGCCGTTATTTTACAACCACACACGAGTGTGGAAACACGCTCGTAAATTCAATGTCGAAGGAAACGAAAACTCGCTGAGCATTTCCATAAATAAATAAATTATGAACAAACAAACAAACGATTTAGAGACGCGCGAAATTTCTCCGCGTGTACACTACTCGCCTGACCTATCGTTGAAATCACCGCGCTTATGTCGCTTCGCCTTCTTTCTGTTTGCGTCAGGTTGTGAAAGAAAAAAGAATGCAAAAACAAATGACGGTCGAGGAGAAAAAAAAAGAAACTTGAAAACAACAAACGTTCGACGAAGACAAGATACCTAATCTTTTCTTTTAATTTGAATGAAACAAATGAAAATTTCTAAGACAATCGATAACAAATGAAAACGATGACGAATGAAAAAAAAATAAATGACTATCGTCAAAAAAAAATTAAAATAAAATAAAAAGTAAAAGACAAACGAACAACGCATTCTAACACAATCGATAACAAATGAAGAGACGTTGGTTTTTAACAAAAAAAAAAAGATGAACAAAGAAAGAGAAAAAATGACGATTATGATAACAAATGAATACGAAGAACAAAAAAAAACAGACGATCGCCAGAAGATATAAAAACTAAAAGACGAACGAAAGACGTATTCATAAAACAATCGACAACAAGTGAAGACTTTGGTTTCCAATGAAAAAGATGGAAAAAAAATGACGATCGCCAAGAAAAAATCTAAATAAAGTAAAAAGTAAAAGACAAACGAGTAACACATTCACAGAAAAGATTGACATTGGAAAACAAACAACGATCGTCAAAAAAATTGATATAAAATTAAAAATAAAAGTCGAACGAATAGCACATTCGTAAAATAATCGATAAATAAATGAAGACGCTGCTATTAATGAAAAAGATGAACAAAAAAGAAAACAAATGTCAATCGCCAAAAAAAAAAATTAAATAAAATTAAAAATAAACGACGAACGAATGATGCGTTCATAAAACAATCGATAAGCAAAGGAAGATGTTGCTTTTAATGAAAAAAATGAAAAAAAAAAAAAAGAAATGACGGTTGCCAAAAAAGAAAAAATAACGCAGTCACAAAACAATCGATAAACAAATGAAGACGTCGGCCTCTAATAAAAAAGAAGAACAAGGAAAACAAACAATTGACAATCGACAACAAATGAAGACGAATGAACGCATAAGGCAGTCAGAAAACAATCGATAAACAAATGAAGACGTTGCTTTCTAATGAGAAATGGACAAAGGAAAAGAAACAAATGACAATCGACAACAAATGAAGACGAATGAACGAATAACACAGTCAGAAAACAATCAATAAACAAATGAAGACGTTGGTTTCTAATGAAAAAGAAAAACAAGGGAAGGAAACAATTGACAATTGACAATCGGCAACAAATGAAAATAAAATCTAAAGAAATGGCGATCGCCAAAAAAATTAATAAAATAAAAGGTAAAAGGCGAACGTCATAAAACAATCGATAAACGAACGAAGACGTTGGTTTCTATTGAAAAAGATGAACAAAGGAAAAGAAACAATTGACAATCAATAACGTATGAACGAATAACGCATTCATAAACACAATAGATAAACAAATTAAGACGCTACTTTGAATAAAAAAGATAAACCAGGAAAAAAAACAAATGACGATCGCGGAAAAAAAAATTAAATAGAACAAAAAGTAAAAAAGCGAAGGTCATAAACAATCGATAAACAAATGAAGATGTTGGTTTCTAGTCAAAAAGATGAACAAAGGAAAAGAAACAATTGACAATCAATAACGTATGAACGAATAACGCATTCATAAACACAATAGATAAACAAATGAAGACGCTACTTTGAATAAAAAAGATAAACAAGGAAAAAAAACAAATGACGATCGCGGAAAAAAAAATTAAATAGAACAAAAAGTAAAAAAGCGAAGGTCATAAACAATCGATAAACAAATGAAGATGTTGGTTTCTAGTCAAAAAGATGAACAAAGGAAAAGAAACAATTGACTATTGATAACAAACGCAATTATAAAACAGTCGATAAACAAATGAAGACGTTGGTTTCTAATGAAAACGATGAACAAGAAAAAAAAACAACTGACAATCAGTAACAAACGAAGGCAAATGAACGAATTAAAAATAAAAGATGAACGAATAACGCATTCATAAAACAATCGATAAACAAATGAAGACGCTGCTTTCAATAAAAAAGATGAACAAGAAGAAAAACAAATGACGATCGCCGAAAAAAAAATTAAATAGAATAAAAAATAAAAAACGAACGTCTTAAAAACAATCGATAAACAAATGAAGACGTTGGTTTCTAATGAAAAAAGTAAACAAGGAAAAAAAACAATTGACAATCAATAACAAATTAAGACAAATGAACGAATAACCTAATCACAAAACAATCGATAAACAAATGAAGACGTTGGTTTCTAGTCAAAAAGACGAACAAAGGAAAAAAAAAACAATTGACAATCGACAACAAATGAAGACGAATGGAAAAAAATGTAAATAAAAGGCGATCGCCAAAAAAATTAATAAAATTAAAACCGAAAGACGTGCGAATAACGCGTTCGTTATTAAACAATCGGTAACAAATGAAGCGAAACGAATCGTTGAAGAGGACAATCAAATTTTGTTTTTGTTTTGAATGCACGTCGAAAGCGACTATTTCTTTTTTTATTTAATTTTTTTTTTTGGAGCATCACGAGCAAAACTAAAGAGACGAACAAAGAGACAAAAACAAACGAGTGATAAATAAATAAAATAGAAAGTAAAAGACGAACGAATATCGAACGCGTTCATAGAACGATCGATGACAAATGGGGGCGAAAGAGAACGTCGTTTTAATTAACAAACAAAAAAAAAGAGGATAAATAATGGAAAGCAACGCGAATCTAAAAATGCGGACGATCTTAAAAAAAAATTAAAGTTTTTAAAGTATTTTCAGGGCGATGG
This sequence comes from Serrognathus titanus, assembly GCA_039766575.1. Classification (NCBI taxonomy): domain Eukaryota; kingdom Metazoa; phylum Arthropoda; class Insecta; order Coleoptera; family Lucanidae; genus Serrognathus; species Serrognathus titanus. The sequence goes on from CM077911.1 coordinate 9,777,728, forward strand.
AAAACGAAACAAAAACAAAAAAAAGAAAGCGAACGAGAAACAAAAGAAAATTTTTTAATGCAGCAACCGAAGTCGCGTTAACTGTGCATCAGAATGAAAAACGACAAAAATGGAGCAAATGAAGAACGAGGAAGGCATTTGCAAAACAAAAATGAATGCAGAAGCAAACTAAAAACGTTTCACTTGTTTTATGCACAGGATGTTTGTAGAACGGTAACCAACCGATGGCTCATAAGTTGATTGTTATAAATGAAGCAAGCAAGCAAGTAATTTAACGAAGTTACAGTTGCAACCTCTTTTATGTTTAGCCAAACGACCGATGATGGGAAGAAGAAGATCCCGTTCTGTTGTTTCACGAGGCCCAGAAAGGTCGAAAAAGAGCACGCAAACTTTCGGTATTTGCTGACGTCAATGGTCAGGTTTTTTGCCGTCCGCAAAGACGATCTAAAGTTGTTAATTGATTCATCGCGCCGATAACAAAGTGATTATATTCAACTCGATGGGCGAAGGCGCAACGGAATTTTTAATTTTGCAAAAATACGCCATCTCTTGACCATCCGAGTAAGCGAGGCTGAAATATGTAGCTGTGGGTCTTTTTCTTTTTTCAGGAACTGACCCACCATGGTCCACACGCAGTACCTCCGAGTCGGACAGAACGCCAGGAACCAACTCTTCGGCGTCGACCCGCACTCGAGGACCCACACCTTCACCGGACGCATCCAAATGCTCATATCGCAACAAGGAAGGAGCAGTTATAGTAAGTGCAAACATTTTTTTTCCTTCTCCCAATTACCCGTTTGCTTGGTGCACTCAAATCCACCACTTGAGCGATTTGGTAATTTACTTGAACGAATCACTCGACCTTAATCGCCGGTACTCGCCGCCGTTCAGCTCCTTCAATTATTTAACTCAACTACGTTAGCTTCGGATAAGAGAAGTCTCTTAAGATTAGGAAACTCAAAATATTAAGAGAGAAACTAAAGAACGAACTTGCAAAGAAAAGATATGAAGTCGTCAAGGTCAAATAGGATCCTTCGTGGACGTTAAAAAATACTTTACGTTCACTGACTGCCCATGATCTTCCCATAACTGAAAGAAAAACAAATCAAAAGTAGTGTTCTTGAAGGTACTTGGCTCGTTCACTAGCTTGGCCTTGAACTCAAAACTGTTTTCTAACTCGAATTTGGAAAAGCTCTCACGTTTTTGGCCGACCTATTCCTTTTCGCCCATTCCTTAAATTTAATCTCGAATCTCAAATTCGGGGCCCCTTCCACTTTCAAGGTTCAATACACTTTCAAGGTTCAATAAAATTGGAAAGGCCTTGAGGTCAATAAAAAACAAAACAATGTCGGCTGCTCCAACCCCCGAAAACTGGAAACTCTCGGTTTTGGCGAACCTTTCCAGTTTTCTGAATTTTGAAGGTCCTCAAGGTCAAAGCAATTCTCTTTCGGAGATGAAGACGGGCACCATTGGAAGGGCGAGTTCGTTTCTTTCCAAATCGAGAAGGTTTTCCCCATTTCGGACCATTATCCCTTGGTTTTAGCAAACTTTTCCAGTTTTCTGAACTTTGAAAGACCTCAAGGTCAAAGCAATTCTCTTCCGGAGATGAAGGCTGGAAGCTTCGCAAGGACAAGTTCGTTTCCTTCCCAAATCGGGAAGGTTTTCCCAATTTTAGACAATCATACCTACTTAATTCGAGTTTCCTGAACTTTGAAGGACCTCAAGTCAAAGCAATTCTCTTTCGGAGATGAAGACGGGCACCATTGGAAGGGCGAGTTCGTTTCTTTCCAAATCGAGAAGGTTTTCCCTATTTCGGACCATTATCCCTTGGTTTTGGCAAACTTTTCCAGTTTTCTGAATTTTGAAGGTCCTCAAGGTCAAAGCAATTCTCTTTTTTAAATCCTTGACGTTTCCTTCTTGATCCTTGACGACTTCTTTAAACCCTTGGCAACTTCTTCAAAGTCCTTGGGATGTCCTTGCTAACGTTTCTAAAGCTTTGGTAAGTTCCTTGGCGCATTCTTGATACCTTTTTTCAAATCCTTGACGACCTCTTTAAATCCCCTGACGACTTTCTTGAATTCCGTAAAATCTGAACCTATTTCGTCGCAGAATTTCTAGAAAACCACATTCTGGAGCGTTTCGCCTTCGTTATCTTTTTTTGCCCAAGTCGAAGTCAAGAACCAAAACAGCTTTTCCCGTCCCTCCTCTGAAAGAAAAAAAAAAACGAGACGTGTGCGAGCAATTACGTCCATCGTCAATTTAATAATTGCTGAAAATTGATCGCACGCAAACAACCTTCGCCGTCGCATCTACGACGACGTCGGATTCTCGGCAGGATTTTGTTTCCTGTTTTCCCTGCCCGCCTCGTCGGCGACGCGGGGAATTATTCGCGATTTGCGTCAGCGACTTTGATCGCCGTGAAAACGGCCCATGACGGACCATCAATCGCGATCGCGACTACATTTCGACAGGTTCTCGAGATGGTGCTGGCGAAGAACGTCGTTCGGTTCGATTTCAGGAAGAGGTTCGGGTTCTTGGTACGGCCCAAATACAATCTGGTCCGGTCCATATCGCAGGACGATGAAGTCACGAGGCTTCACAAGTGTAAGTTCGATTTTTTCCCAAAGGTTTTCGCAAGGTTTCCCAAAATTAGATCACTGAGAGTGATCTCCAAGGTCATTTTCCCCTTGCTCTTGTTCCTCCTCAATCCAGTCCAAAAGTTTTGGTTGTTGGAATTTTTTATTTGGTTCCTTTTTTATTTGGAGTTCAAGGACATCAGAAGAAGTATCCACGTAACTTCAACCATTAAGTCAAATCTCATAGCAAGCTGCAGTTGAAACTGTTGCTTGTTTTTTTTTTAATTTGTTATTTTTTTTTTTTATTATCATTCTTTTGTTTCTTTTTTGTTTTCAGGTCGTATCGCTGTGATAATATTCGGCCTGGTCACGTTGGTCATGGGCATCGTCCTGTCCTCGATACCCTGGCTGGACTACTTGATACTGAAGGTAAAAACGAAGTTCAAATTTGGAAAAAAATGGCGCGAAATTCGGGAAAAAATGACGCGAAATTTGAGAAAAAATAGCGCGAAGTTTAATTTAGTTCGAAACGTGAACGACGCTTAAATTCGACGGGGGGGGGGGAGCGACTTCTTAATAGGGACTCCTTTCCGGCGCATCCGCCAAATTTTTGGGCGCCGGAAACGCTCGCGTTTGTTTTGTTTTGCGAAGGAAAAAAGTGAGGAACGTTCAAGCCGCGACGTCCTGCGTTCGCTTTCTGACTTAAAATTGCGCCGAAATTTTTGAGAAACTGATAAATAAACAAATGACGATCGCCTATTTCAAAACAAAGAAACGTGTAGGTACATATAGGGTGTCTCGCTTAAGATGGTCTCCTCTATAAGAGCATTCCTCTCCTGCTCCTCTTCTTCCTCAATTCAGTCAATTTTTTTGTTTCAATTTCTTTTCTTTTTTTTTCCGGCGTTATTCATGTGTTTCTTTTTTTGCATTATTTTAAATTCAATTATTTTATTTTTATTCGACTCGTTTATTTATTTCGGGCGTTATTCATTTGTTTCACGTGAATGTTAAAAAAAATTCTTTTGTTTCTGGCTAATTTCTGACGTTATTCATTTGTTTCTTAATTGACGTTTGGAAGAAGTTTCTTCTTTGTTTTTGGTTTGATTACTTCCCACGTTATTCGTTTGTTTTTTTATGTGAAATCTAAAAAAAATTCCTCGTTTTTAATTTATTTTTATTTTTGCGGTTTACTCACTTGTTTCTCACTCGTAATGTAAAGATAATTGTTCTTCTTCTTCTTCTTCTCGTTCGAAATTGCTTTGCTTATTTCCGACGTTATTCGTTTGTTTCTCTGTGGAAGTTAAAAAGAAAACAAAAAAAAAACATTTTTCTTTTTTGTTCTTGTTACAATAGTTTTCTTTTCTTTTTTCATTTCCGGCGTTATTCATTTGTTTCACGTGAATCAAAAAAGATATTCAATTATTTCGCTTTTTGTTGTTCGCCCACTTTGTTTTATATTTCCGGCGTTATTCATTTGTTTCCCGTGAATTAAAAAAAAGATTCTTTGTTTTTTTCGTCCCATTGATCCATTAATTTCTGACGTTATTCATTTGTTTTTTAATCGACGTTTGGAAACGGTCTCTTCTCTGTTTTTGGTTCGATTACCTTCTGCGTTATTCATTTGTTTCTTACGTCAAATAAAAAAAAATATTTCGTGACTTTTGATTTAAATGCTGATTTAATTACTGTATTTGTTTTTGGCGTTATTCATTTGTTTCTCACTCGGACTTAGAAATAGTTAAAAAAAGATTTCTCCTTTCTGTTATCATTTGTTTTCTTTTTGTTTTCGGCGTTATTCGCGTGTTTCTTATCTGAATTCTTTTTTTTTTTTTAATTATTATTTTTGTCTACTTCCACGTTATTCGTTTGTTTCACGCGAGTTAAAAGAAAGTATATTCTATTGTTTTTAGTCCCATTGCTCTGTTAATTTCTGACGCTACTCATTTGTTTTTTAATTGAAGTTCCTTCTTTGTTTTTGGTTTCATTACTTCCTACGTTATTCATTTTTTTTACGTGAATACTAAAAAAAATTCCGGCGTTATTCATTTGTTTCTCGGTCGAAGTTAAAAAGAAAACGAAATACATTTTTCTTTCGTTCTCGTTTCAATTGTTTATTAATTTCCGGCGTTATTCATGTATTTCGCGCAAATCAAAAAAGATTCCTTGTTTTCGTTACTTCGTTAGTTTCTGACGTTATTCATTTATCTTTTAATTGAAACTTAAAAAACAAATGAATATATTTCTGGGTGAAAGTTGAAAAAAAAGTTTTTTTGTTCCTATTTAAATTTTATTCGTGCGTTTCTTGTCTGAATTAATTTTTTCTTTTTCTCTTTATCTTCGGTTCAATTTTTTATGTTTTGTTCGAATACTTTAATTATTGTCGGCCTTATTCATTTGTTTCATTTGATTCTTTGTTTTTAGTTCACTTGCTTCAGTCCGCTTTCATTTTCCATTTGTTTTCTTTTATATTTTAATTTATTCTTTTTTTATTTGTGATTTCTTTATCACTTCTGCTTATTTCTTCAATGTTTTCCATTGTTTTCCATTTTTCAAATTCATTTTTTGTTTCTGTTTCTCGTGTTTCGTTTTCATTGTTTCTTTCCTTTTAGTTTCTCGTTGTTTTTTTTTTATTTTTGCTCCTTATTTTAATTTTTTTTTTTCAATTTTTCATTTTTGTTCGACTTTTTTCCAGTTTTGTTCGCTTTCATCTGTTTCCCTTGCTACTTTAATTTATTTTTTATTTGATTTTTTTTTTATTTTACTTTCTTTACTACTTCTGATTGTTTCAAGTTTTTATTGGTTCTGTATTTTTTTGTTTTTCTATTGTGTTTTGCTTTTTCGTTCTTTATTTTCATTTTTTGTTTTCTTTCTTCATTTATTTTTGGTATTTGATCCGTTTTTCATTTGTCTTTCTTTTCATTTTTGATTTGTCTTTTTGTATTTTTACTTTGTTGTTTCTATTTTTTTTTCAGTTTTTTTATTACTTTATATTTTGCATTCGTCTTTCCGTATTTCATTTGTTTTTGTTTTCATTTTATTCACCTCTTAATTTCATTTTGCGTATCTTCTCAGATTTCTATAGCGTTTTGTTTTTCGTTTCTTGTTTTCATTTTCCATGCTTTTAATTTCTCTTTCGGTATTTTTACTTTCTTTGTTGTTTCTGCTTTTTCTTCAGTTTTTTTTTTTTAATATTTTCCATTTATCTTTCCACACTTCATTTGTTTTTGTTTTCGTTTTCTTAATTTCGTTTTTCGTTCTTCTCAGTTTTCTGTGGTGTTTTGTTTTTCAATTTCTGTTTTAAGGAAAGCTTCCTTCATTTCGGTTCTTCGTTTGTTTTCGGTGTCTCATTTGATTTCCTCGTCGTTTAATTTGATTCCGTTTTTCATTTGTCTTTCTTTTCATTTTTAATTTCTCTTTCTGTATTTTCACTTTCTTTATTGTTTCTGTTCTTTCTTCATTTTTTTTAATTACTTCTGCATTTTTCATTCGTCTTTCCACATTTCATTTGTTTTTTTTATCGTCCGCCTTTCCGTACTTCATTTGTTTTCGTTTTTCAGTTCCCTAATTTCATTCTTCATTTTCATTTATTTGAACGTGCTCCCCACTTTTCACTTGTCTTTTTTTCCATTTTCTTTTGTTCGTTTCGTTCGTTTGCCCTTCGCCTTCCTTTCCATTTTAATTCGTTTCGTTTTAGTTTCTGTTTTGTTTCGAATTTTTTCAATTTTTTCCATAATTGAAACGTACGAAAACAAATGAAAATTGTTCGAAGATAAAAAACAAAATGCGATGAATAAATTTAATAGAATTAATTAAAATGAACTGAAACTGCAAAGAACGAAGCAAGCAATTAAAATGCACAAAAACAAATGATTATAATCGAGGTTCATTTGATTGATTTTCACAAACCAAATCAAATCGAATCAAATTTCAATCGAAGCAACTAGAAGTGAACAAATCGAAATAACAACAACAACAAACTTGCGCATAGCGGAGGAAAACGCCGCCAAATTCGATGACGCTATTTTCGAACATCGAATTGTAAGCAGCGATAGGAAAACTTTCAGACGCTGGAAATTTCTCGGCCCTGACAAAAGTTAACAATAAATCACCGGCTCAAGTGTAAACAACAACCTAGGTGGAATTTTCAGCTCGGCATTAACAACCAATCAATAATAATTAATTAAGTCAATCATAGGCAAGGTCCATCACCTGCCTGATTCCTCAAGGCTCACACGACAATAGTCATCTCGCTACAGTTTTTTTTTTTTTTTTAATAACTTCATTACTTATTATTGCGAGAACTCGCGGAAAATGCTGCAAAAAAAAGGAAAAAACTAGTCGGTCCGAAGGTCAACGCATGTTTTTCACGCTGAAGTTACAGACGATGAAATTATAGCAATTATAATTAATAACGCGAGAAAAAAACGGCGATGATGAACTATTACTTACGCACGCACGTTTTTTCAAACTAATTGATACGAATAGTTAAAAAATTTTTTTTTGTTGAGCTTCGCGCTCGGTTCTGCTTCTATAGGGGTTCCCCCTAGGGCGTAACAATATATACTTGGTAGTCACTGCATAAAATTGTATGTTAACGAAAGAATTGTGTAAAAAATTTCAGCAGCTGAGATTATGGAACGGTTCGGTCAGCTACACTTACTGGCAGAAACCGGGGGTGTTTCGCTTCACCAAGGTGTACATCTTCAACATGACGAACCCGGAGAGCTTCCTGGACGGGGGTGAGAAGCCGAAGCTGCAGGAGATAGGCCCGTTCGTTTACAGGTACGGCCCTGTGTTTCTTTCCTTCTTTCTTTCGTTGGTACGCTGTGATATACATAATTTTTTTTTGATCCGAAGATAAATTTTAATCCAACATACGGGGTGGGGCAAAAACGAAAGAATTTTTCGTTTCGTAACCTTTCACTGGCTGCATTATTAGTTCGGACGGTGAAAGGCCTGCGAAAATAGAAAAGTGCGGCGCTGTTGATTTGAATAAAATGCAGAAGCGAAATTGCGTAAACGGAAACAAACGATTTTTCTAAGCTGGAAACAATTTCGGCAACTGTCGGAGGGGAAGGGGGGCGGCGGAGTTTCGAAACTGTGGGAAAATCGGGGCGTGGAGTTTTCGAAAAGTCGCGCGAATTAGAGAAAAAAATCCTTAAATTCTCTGCGGTTTGAGGAAGACTTTCTGAAACGCCTCATCAGCTGAAAGCCACTCGCACGAACAAAATACGTATACCCACGCGTTCGTGAGACGCAACCGAGCGCCACCATTTTTTCTTTTTTTTTTTTTCGAGAGTGAGAGGCTCACTTTTTATTTTTCGTTGTTTCAATTGTTTTTTTTTAGTTAATTTCGGCCGTTATTCATTTGTTTCGCGCGAATCAAAAAAGATTCCCTGTTTTCGTCACTTTGCTAGCCTCTGACGTTATTCGTTTGTCTTTTAATTGAAGAATGAAAAACAAATGAACGTGTTCCTCGATCAAAGTTGAAAAGAAAAAAGATTTTTCTTTTGTTTTTTGTTTCAATTGTTCCTGTTTAATTTTCCGGCGCGTATTCATGTGTTTCTTGTCTTGAATTAATCGTTTCTTTTTCTCTCTTTATCTTTGGTTCAATTGTTTTGCGTTTTGTTCGCGTATTTTTATTGTTGTCGTTGTTCATTTGTTTGATTTGATTCTTTGTTTTTAGTTCTCGATTGCTCCGTTAATTCCTGACGTTATTCGTTTGTTTTTTGTGTTTGACGTTTTGGGTTCGATCGCATCCGGCGTTATGCATTTGTTTCTTAAATAAAATTACAAAAAAAAAATCGTTATTTTTTATTTAATTGCTGATTTAATTACTGCGTCTACTTTTGGCGTTATTCGTTTGTTTCTCGCTCGGACTTAAAAGTAGTTTTTCTCGGTCGAAGCCAAAAAAAAGAGAAAGATTTTTCCTTTCTGTTATCATTTGTTTTCTTTTTATTTCCAGCGTTATTCATTTGTTTATTGTCGTCGTTATTCATTTGTTTCATTTGATTCTTTGTTAGTTCTCAATTGCTCCGTTAATTCCTGACGTTATTCATTTGTTTTTTGTGTTTGACGTTTTGGATTTGATTGCTTCCGACGTTATGCATTTGTTTCTTACGTCAAATTAAAAACAAAATGCTGATTTAATTGCTGCGTCTATTTTGGGCGTTATTCGTTTGTTTCTCGCTCGGACTTAAAAGTAGCTTTTCTCGGTCGAAGCTAAGAAAAAAAAGAGAACGATTTTTCCTTTCCGTTATCACTTGTTTTCTTTTTATTTACGGCGATATTTATTCACTTGTTTCGCGTTTGATTAAAAACAAAAGATTGTTCGTTTTTGTTTCGTTTGCTTCGTGAATCTCTGACGTTGTTCGTTTTTTTTTTAATTGGAATTAAAAAAATACATATTTTTCTTTGTTTGTGGTTTGATTACTTCGTTTGTTTCCTACGCCGCCATTTTTTTTTTTTGGAGAGTGAGAAGTAAAGAATTTTGTTCGCCTTTTGTTTTTCGTCGTTTCATTTGTTTTCCTTCCTGTTTAAATCTCTTTCGTGTTTGCTTGCTTTTTTGATTTGTGCTATCTTCAGCGCCTTCGATGGTTTTCGTTTGTTTTTTGCTTCTCTTCGTTTGTTTATTCTGCTCTTCATTTGGTTTTTCCACTCTTCATTTGTTTTTTCTTCTCTCCAATTATTTTTTTTACTCTGCATTTGCTTTGTCTAATGTTCATTCATTTGTTTTCTCTACTCCTCACTTGTTTTTTTTTTCTATTCTTCAATTGTTTTTTCTTCTCTCTGTTTACTTTTTCTACTCTTCATTTATTTTTTCTAATCTTCATTCGTTTTCTCTGCTTTTCTCTATTCTTCACTGCTATTCTTCATTTGTTTTCTCTATTCTTAACTTGTTTTTTCTACTCTTTAATTGTTTTCTCTTTTCTCCATTTACTTTTTCTACTTTTCGTTTGTTTTTTCTATTCTTCATTTGTTTTCTCTATTCTTCACTTGTTTTTTCTACTCTTCAATTGTTTTATCTTCTCTCCATTTAATTTTTCTATTCTTCATTTGTTTTCTCTACCCTTCATTAGTTTTTCTACTCTTCAATTGTTTTTTTTTCTCCATTTACTTTTTCTGCTTTTCGTTTGTTTTTTCTATTCTTCATTTGTTTTCTCTATTCTTCACTTGTTTTTTCTACTCTTCAATTGTTTTATCTTCTCTCCATTTAGTTTTTCTATTCTTCATTTGTTTTTTGTAATCTTCATTTGTTTTCTTCATTTGTTTTCTCTACTCTTCATTTGTTTTTCTACTCTTCAATTGTTTTTTCTTTTCTCCATTTACTTTTTCTACCTTTCATTTGTTTTTTTCTATTCTTTATTTGTTTTCTCTACTCTTCACTTGTTTTCTTATTCTTCAATTGTTTTATCTTCTCTCCATTTACTTTTTCTATTCTTCATTTGTTTTCTCTACTCTTCATTTTTTTTTCTAATCTTCACTGGTTTTCTCTACTCTTCAATTGTTTTTTTCTTTTCTCCATTTACTTTTCTATTTTTCATTTGTTTTCTCTATTCTTCACTTGTTTTTTCTATTCTTCATTTGTTTTCTTTACTCTTGATTTGTTTTCTCTACTCTTCATCTGTTTTCTGTACTCTTGATTTGTTTTCTCTATTCTTCATTTGTTTTCACTACTCTTCAATTGTTTTTCTTCTCTCTATTTACATTTTCCACTCTTCATTTGATTTTTTTTTCTATTCTTCATTAGTTTTCCCTACTTCTCAATTGTTTTTTCTACTCTTCTATTGCGTTTTCTTTCTTCATTTGTTTTCTCTACTCTTCATTTGTTTCTCTGGTCTCCGTTATACTAATTTCATTTTTCGTTTTTATTTTTCATGTAATTTCTCTTTTCCTTTTAGTTTTTCAAATGCTTTCGATCTTTCATTTGTTTTTTCTTTGTCATTTTAATTCCTCCTTGTCCTGTCCTTCATTTGTTTTTCTTTTCTTTTTCACTTTTTATTTTTCATTTCACCTTCACCTTTTTCTATTATTATTATTTGTTTTTTCTACTCTTCGTTTGTTTATCATCTTCACTCCGTTAATTTTATTTTTCCTGCTTTTTTTTTATTCTCTTTTCCTTTCAATTTTTTTTTTACTTTATTGCTTCTGATTTTTTTCATTTGTTCCTGCATTCTTCATTCGTTTTCGTTTTTGTTTTTGTATTTGGGTTTTCGTCATTTTAATTTATTCCTCGTTGCTCATTTGTCTTCCTCATGTTCTTCGTTTTTCATTTGTTTTCCTTCCCATCTTAATTTGTCTTCCTTTTTGATTTTTGCTGTCTTTACTGTTTGTTGGTTTGTGTGCGAATGTTTTTCATTTGTTTTTCAATTTTCGTTTGTTTCTTGTTTTCCGTTTTTCAATTTTCGTTTCTCGTTTTTATTTCTCGTGCTTCTTCTTCCATTTCTCGTTTCCTCTTATCTGTTTTCTATATCATTTTTGGAATTTTCATTCGTCGTTTGTTTCCCGTTTCCTTTTATTCACATGTTTCTTTTACTATTTTTCTTCGGTTTATCTGTCTTTCTTTTGTTTTGTTTTTTTTTTTTCGTTTCCCCCTGGCCTACCGGTCCTTCTCTTTCTGGTTTTCACTTTATTTTGTTCGTGTCTCTTTTATTGTTTTCATTTGTTTTTTTTTTATTTTCTCTTGGTATTCAAACGTCAAACCGGAAGTAGATTAATTGAAATCTACATGCAGTCTCTTTCTAATTTCGTTTTTCTTTTGTTTCACTTTAATATGCATGTATTGTTTTAGGTTCAACTATACAGGGTGAGTTAGAAATCAGCGCACAAGTTTATTTTAAACTCGTTCTTTAAAAAGCGGCAAAATATTTCGGGGCGGGGAGGGAATAGAGATGTCGCTGTTACCTCCCCCTCCCCCCCTCTCGCAATTTTTTTATGTTTTTCTGAATAGGGCCTTCTGCCGGCAAATAGATGATTTGAAAAACATTGCGTAACGAAAATAAAAACGTCGCGCTCGCTGTATATGTATAGCGCGTGTCAAGTTGATCTATCCTCCACGGCCGACTAGATTAATTAATCCTGAAATCGAGACCGCGTTCTAATTACCGAGATTCTTGGCCTGAAATTTCGAAAAAATCCTGCGTTTCGCCTTTGACACGTCCGCCGACATGGCCGACTAGATACCAACTAGAGCCAACTTGAAATCGGGTTAATCGCCTTACCAGCGGCCGCCTGGATCCTTCATCTCCAGCCTTCGCAGATCTAGCCGCCTTGATTCTGTTTGCTTTGATGGAAAAACCGAAATCGCTTTGCGTCCAGAAATAGAAATGTGTTTGCCGACCTTCGCACGCATTGCCGAAAACGAAAGAAACCGAGTGGGCGCAGAATTTATTTGAAACGTAAACCGCCGTGGTGGAATTGACGTTTTCCGTTTCGGATTCCGCTTTGTATTAGATCAAGTAAAGGTAAGTAAAGGTAAGTAAACCGTGGTGGAATCGACGTTTTCCGTTACGGATTCCTTCATTTCCACCACGGGCTTCCCATTTTTTTTTTTTTTTGGAATCGTTCCGGTTTCGATTGAGGTCGAAATCATCTCCAGTCAAACGAAAGAGTGAAAGCCGCGCGCCAATTACCTTGATCCGCTCGGATCAACGTACCTGCTACACGCGGTGGTGTAACACAAACGTGAGAGAGGTCGCCGCCGTCGGCGTTTTCCTTTTTCGCGGCCGATGCCGGTCAAGTTCTCGACCTCACCCATTCATTATCATGGGAGGCGTGAAGCGCGATCCATTCGGGCGCGGAATCTTAATTCCATTGTTTTCGATAGTGCAATCGCGGTTGGCATTGTTACCGATTTCCACGCCCGACATAACCTAGCCCAACGATAGACAGAGTGGCGCTGGTCGTGTCATTCTTACCACAGGCTTTGAATGAGAATGACGGAAACAGTTGGTCGGGAAACCCACACGCAGACGAAGGCCAATTTGTTAATTAAATGAAGAAAAAAGGACTTTTGAAACACCCCCATTTTTTGGACTTAACATGCTTGATACAAAGTCCTTGTGGACTTCACACCAAATCAATCCTCTACCTTCACTGACTGACTGCTATTGAAAATTTCAAGCTCAAAGTCCAATTCTACTAGAGCGCATTTTGGACTTCATACCCAAATCAATCCTTTACCTCTTCACTGACGGATGGCTTGATGCTATTGAAAATTTCAAGCTCAAAGTCCAATTGTGTTAAAGAGCATTTTGGACTTTATACCCAAATGAAACCCGGCGCTTTACTGACGGAAATCAAGTATGGCTTGACTCCATTGCTAAACTCAAGGTGCAAGTTTCATCCAAGATCGAAGGCCAAAGCTGTTAAAGCCAAAAGGGGCGCATTTTGGACTTCATACCCGTAATAATCGTGTCTTACTTACTGCTGAAAGCTCCAGCATGGGGCAATTGACGTTTGGACTTATCGTAGATGATTGCAATATTCATTGCTCTTTTAAAACGAAACGTAAACGAGTGTTTAAATGTAAGAGTTGGACTTAAACGGAAAGAATCAAACCTGCGGAACTATTTAAATGACGACTCGGAGCGTTGCGTAAGTCTGGACTTAAATTTGGACTTACGGCATCGAGTTCATTTGGTCATGGCGAGATTATACTTGGATTTACTTGCTGCAATTTCTGAACTTCGCATAAAAATGGGACGCATAAAAGTCTGGACTGTGCCAATCTGGCCTTATACGCGATTAAACTTGGACTTACTTTCCAATTGCTTCAACTCATGCCCCAAACTAGACATAGAAAGTGTGGGCTTAAATCTGGACTTAGCATAGTGAATCAATTTGGTCTTACGCACGACTAAATTTGGACTTACTTTCCAATTGTTGCAATTTCTGAACCTCGCATAATTAATAGGATGTATAAAAGTCTGGGCTGTCCCAATTTGGCCTTATGCACGATTATATTTGGACTTACACTCCAATTCCTTCAACTCATGCTTTAACTTTGCCCGAAACTAGACATACAAAAGTGTGGACTTAAATCTGGACTTACAACAGTGATTCAATTTGGCCTTACGTACGATTAAACTTGGACTTACTTTCCAATTCCTTCAACTCAAGCTTTAACTTTGTCCGAAACTAGACACAAAAATGTGTGGACTTAAATCTGGACTTACAACAGTAAATCAATTTGGCCTCATGCACGATTAAACTTGGACTTACCTTTCAATTCCTTCAATTCATGCTTTAAGTTTGCCCAAAACTAGACATACAAACGTGTGGACTTAAATCTGGACTTAGCATATTGAATCAGTTTGGCCTTACGCACGATTAAACTTGGAATTACTTTCCAATTGCTGCAATTCCTGGACTTAGCATATTTAATAGGACGCACAAAAGTCCGGATTTACAACACTGTGCCAATCTGGCCTTATACGCGATTAAACTTTGCCCAAAACTAGACATACAGGAGTGTGGACTTAAATCTAGACTTTACAACAGTGAATCAATTTGGCCTTACGCACGATTAAACTTGGACTTGCTTTCCAATTGCTGCAATTTCTAAATTTTGCGTAATTAATAGGACGTACAAAAGTCTGGACTGTGCCAATTTGGACTTATGCGAGATTAAACTTGAACTTACTTTCCAATTCCTTCAACTCAAGCTTTAACTTTGCCCGAAACTAGACAAACAAAGGCCTGGACTTAAATCTGGACATAGCAAAGTGAATCAATTTGGCCTTAGGCATGATTAAACTTGAACTTACTTTCGAATTGCTGCAATTTCTGAACTTCGCATAACTAATAGGACGTACAAAAGTCCGGACTTACAACGCTGTGCCAATTTCGACTTATGTGCGATTAGAATTTGCCCGAAACTCGACATACAAGAGCCTGGACTTAAATCTAGACTTACAACAGTGAATCAATTTGGCCTTAGGCACGATTAAACTTGGACCTACATTCCAAATGGCTTAAAATCATGCTTTAACTTTGTGTAAATTGGACGTACAAATATGGACTTCAATATGGACTTACCACAGTGAGTCAATTTGACCATACGCACGATTAAATTCGGACTTAGTTTCCAAATAGCTTAAAAGCATTCTTTAACTTTACTCGAAAATTGGACTGAACAAACAAAGCAGCTTGAAGTTGGACTTAAACAAAAGAAAAATCAGTCTGCGAAGCTGCCTAAATAAGGACTTAAAGCTATTGCGTAAATTTGGACTTAAAATTTGAATCAATGTGGTCGACTGAGTTTGGACTTTCCGATTGTTTAAACTCGTGATTTCACTTTGCTTGAAATTGGACGAACAAAAGTCCAAGACTAAGCGAACAAAGCTGCGTAAATTTGGACTTAAATAGAAAAAGAATTAGATCTTGAACTTATCGAGTTTTTTTTTACTACGAAACAACTTTACCTAAATTTGGGTCTACTGAAGTGCCCACATTTCGCCAATTTGCAATATCAATTAAATCTGGACTTACAAGAAAGTCAAATTTGGACTTATACGACCTCCACAACGCCCGGATTCTTTAATTTTCTAAGTTTTTAAATCAGGCTTACGAAATTCCTTAAATTTTCAGATTCTAAACTGTAACAAACAAAAAGATTTAAATCTGGGCTAACAGAAAGACCAAATTTGGACTTACGCCAAGCAAAAGGCCGGATTTTTTATTATTTAAAGTCGGGCTTCGGACACCTCGTTGAATTCGAGCTGATTCCTAAACCCTGTTTTACAAGATTGTTTAAACGTGAACTTCCAAGGTTAATGGGATATCGAATTCTGGACTTTAAGGCTTCTTGTTTCCAAAATCGAAGACTTAAGGTACAAACGTGAACTTACTTACTGGATTTGTCCATTTCGAACCTAAACAACGTTTCAAGCCTGAAATCACAGTGCTCTAAATTTGGACTTAGAAAATTTTTGGACTTCGACGTCCAATCAAGCCAATAACTTAGTAAATTCAGTGAATATTTGTGAAGACAAGAAGGTAGTGGAATCGATCTTGCACTTAACAGAGCTAGGAAGTCCACCAATTATGCACTAGTTGGACTTAGAGAGGAGACCTGAGCTTCGATTCCATCGTCAAAGTCCATAATTTGCCAAATTCTACGAATTTCTGATTACTTTGTGTGAAAACGAGATGATAGTCACATCTATTTTGAACTTCCAGCTTTGACTTACGCAAATTTGGACTTAGGGGAGATCTGAGCTTCGACTCTATCTTTAAAGTCCATAATCTACGAATTTAGTTGAAGCGAATTTGAACTTCCATTAAGAACTACTGGGACTTACGTAGACTTTTGAATTGTAGCTTCACAAATTTGGAATTTGGGGGAGACCTGAGCTTCAACTCTACCGTTAAAGTCCATAATCTACCAAATTAGTCGAAGCGATTTTGAACTTCCAACAAAAATGACTTGGACTTGCGTAAACTACTGAATTGCAGTGTTGTAATTTTGGACTTATGGGAGGACTGAGCTGTGACTCTATCGTTAAAGTACAAAATATGTCCAATTCGAAGAATTTTTGGTTACTTTGTGAAAGCGAGATGATAGTCGAATCGATTTTGAACTTCCAACTTCGACTTGCGTAAATTTGGACTTAGAGGAGACCTGAGCTTCGACTTTACAGTTAAAGTCCATCATCTACCAAATGAGTTCAATCAATTTTGAACTTCCATCAAGAACTACTCGGACTTACGTAGACTTTTAAATTGCGGCTTCACAAATTTGGACTTAGGGGAAACTTGAGCTTCGACTCTATTTTTAAAGTCCATAATCTGCGAATTTAGTCGAACTACCAACGAGAACTACTTGAACTTGCGTAAATTACTGAATTGTAGTGTTGGAATTTTGGACTTATGAGAGACCTCTACCTTTAAAGTCCACAATCTACCAAATTGTGAAAACGATTTTGAATCGATTTTGAACTTGCAACTTCGACTTATAAATTTGGACTTAGAGAAGATCTCTCGTCGGCATTCAATCAAGTCAATAACCCGCCGAATTCTACGAGGTTTCGTGAACTTTGTGAAAGCGAAACAAAGGACGAAACGTTCTTGAACTTAAGAGCAAGCAGCTTTAGGCTTCCGGCAAGAAGCGTTTACGTAAACTTTTGGAAAACCTGCGGGTCGCGAAAGTATTTCGATCTGAAAGAAAGTTCGAGAAATATTTAAGGCGTGAAACGGCAATAACATATTCGCTATCTCGTGCTCTCAGGTGAAAGCGGTTACGCAATTGACTCGCTCCCAACTCTACTTGACCGCGCGCCGTCTCACTTTTGGATTCGATTTTCTGCGATCACCTGATCGTACGGTAATTGCTGCTCTCTTTGCGTGGTCACGCTAATTAGCCGTCTCTTTGTGTGTCGCAGCGCACGAGGTCCGTCCTAATTCGAGAGAGGACGAATTAAACACACACCAACCACCATCTCTAAAATGCAGAGGAAAAAAAAAAGACGCGTTGCACAAGCGTTATGTAAAGGACGCTTTCGTTCGTGTTTACACGAATTATTTAACGAATCGCAAGGACGAAATACCGTTTTCATTAAAACGGGACGACTTCACTTTATGTAACGAAGACGAGAAATCAAATCGAAAATGACCGCCCGCCGGTTGAGAAAAACCTGAAGTTTGCATTTGTTTTTAACTCTGGGCCTCTTTTTTTTTATTTCCGTTTGTGTTTCGAATTGGTTTTATTTCTGTAAACAAACGCGATCCAATCAGGATTCAAGAAATTAACAGTGGCTTTCGTTTTATTAAAAAAAAAAATTAATGGCATAAGAGTGTTGGTCCAAGAGTAGAACCTTGCGGAATCCCTGTCGTTAGCGTTACGTGTATACATAGATGGAAGCGCGGCTTGCTTGTGTCTTTCAAAAAAAATAAAATAACATTAAAAAAGAAGACGTCTGTATTCAGAAAATAATTAAAAATCGCCTTCTTTTTGTTTTCTACATTTTTTTTGGATCGTCAATCGAAGGGACGACAATACCTGGCGCAGGTGAACAAAACTCGCTGAAACCGTCCCACGTTTGTAAGCCTGGAATTCAATATTAAAAAAAAACAAAAGAAAAAACAACTGACGGCTATGAACGCCAAAAAAAAAAAAAATCAGATCTTCAAGAGCTTAAAAAAAACACCGATAGATGGCACTAGTCTTCCAATTTTTTTTTGTTATTTTTTTTGGTATTTCTTGAAATTTAAGTCGACTTTTTAACCATCAACGAAACATTAAATAACGATATATGGCGCTGTTACACAAAAGGAAAAAAAAACAACTTTCTACAATCTCGGACCTTAGTGGGAAAATCTACAAAAAAAGAAGGTAACACTAGATGGCGCTGCTACACAAAAGGAAAAAACAATTGGCTACTATCTCAGACCGTCATAGAAGTCTTTTTTTTTAAAAAGTCACTAGATGGCGCTAGTTTTCAAATTTTCTTTTTAATTTTTTTTTTTACGTAACCTGTAGGTTTTAATCGTTTTATTTTTTACCATGAATGAAAAGAGAGGTAACGATAGATGGCACTGTCATACAAAAAAAAATAAGAGTTTCAACCTTTCACAAAGGTCTGTGAAAAAACAACGATAGATGGCAGTTGTTTCTAATTTCTTGGACATTTTTCGTGCTTCCTGTATGTATGACATGTTTAACCATCAATAAAAAATGAAATGCCAATAGATGGCGCTACTCTCAATCGGCTGACTATGAACGAAGAGAAAGTCGAACGATCTTCAACTGAATCCTTAGAGAAAATGCCAATAGATGGCGCCACTCTCAGAAGGCTGACTATGAATGAAGAGGAAATCGAACGATCTTCAACGAAGTCTTAGAGAAAACGACAATAGATGGCGCTAATTTCAAACGGCTGACTATGAACGAAGAGAAAGTCGAACGATCTTCAACTGAATATTTACAAAAATGCCAATAGATGGCGCCACCCTCAAGAATGAAGAAGAAATCGAACGATCTTCAATTGAGTCTTTAGAGAAAACGCCAATAGATGGCGCTACTCTCAGACGGCTGACTAAGAATGAAGAGGAAATCGAACGATCTTCAACTGAGTCTTTAGAAAAAACGCTAATAGATGGCGCGCTAATCTCTAACGACCAACCAAGAACGAAGACAAAGTCGAACGATCTTCAACTGAATCTTTAGAGTAAACGCCAATAGATGTCGTTACTCTCAGACGGCTGACTATGAACGAAGAGGAAATCAAACAATCTTCAACGAAATCTTGAGAGTAAACTTCAATAGATGGCGCTACTCTCAAACGGCTGACCAAGAATAGCGAGGAAATCGAACGATCTTCCACGAAGTCTTTAGAGAAAACGACAATAGATGGCGCTAATCCCAAACGCTGACTATGAACGTAGAGAAAGTCGAACGATTTTCAGCGAAGTCTTGAGTGAAAACGACGAATAGATGGCGCCTATGGCTGGCTATGAATAAAAAAGAAATCGAACGATCCTCAACGAACTCTTTAGAGGAAACGCCAATAGATGGCGCCAATTTCAAACGGCTAACTATAAACGAAGAGACAGTCGAACGATCTTCAACTGAATCCTTAGAGAAAACGCCAATAGGTGGCGCCACTCTCAGACGGCTGACAAAAATGAAGAAGAAATCGAACGATCTTCAACTGAGTCTTCAGGTTACACGCCAATAGATGGCACTACTTTCAGGCCTGACTATGAACAAGAGGAAATCGAACAATCTTCAACTGAGTCTTTGAGAAAACGCCAATAGATGGCGCTACTCTTAAACGGCTCTCTATGAACGAAGAGGAAATCGAACTATTTTGAACTGTGTCTATAGAGAAAACGCTGGTAGATGGCGCTAATATCCCACGGCTAACTATGAATGAAGAGAAAATCGAACAATCTTCAACCGGGTCTTTAGAGAAAACGCTAATAGATGGCGCTACTCTCAAACAGCTGAGGTATAAATGAAGAGAAAATCGCACGACTTTCAGTGGTCTTGAGACAAAACGCCTATAGATGGCGCTACTCTCAAACGACTGACTACGAAAGAAGAGAAAGTCGGACGCTCTTCAATTGAATCTTTAAAGAAAACGCCAATAGATGACGCTACTCTTATCTATTATTTTTAAAAGTATGAATATAATCGGAACGTTACACGCTTGTTCTTCTGAGCATTAAACAAATCAGTTGATAGGGGGCGGATGTTAAGATCTTAGTTGTGGACGCGAGATGGCGTTGGAAACCTTTTAAACTTCATCTACTTTTCCTGTCGTTACGTAACGCACTCTTTCTCGACCGCCTTTCTGGGTCGATTTGACTTTCGTCCGAACGGAGAAAGGACGCTGCCGCTACTTTTTCGCGATTATTCTAGCGTGGCCTCCGCGATTCGGCTCCGTTGCGTTCTTACGTAAATTTCTTACGCCGCGCGCCGCTTCCTACCGGCGCGTTCCACTTGCGCCCGCCGTTGCGTAATCGCTGCGTTGTTTCGTAAAATGTGCGAAAGAAATTCTGGAGGAATTGGTCATCGCGCTCGCGACGACCACGTTGGCTAATCGGAATTTGGGTTGGTTGCGGGGGGCCAACGCAGGGTCAACTCTCGCCAAGCAACAAAATCGAATAACTTCTCCTTCGCGAAAGAGTGAAAAAAGTGAGAATCTGAATGGGTGGCACAAAAAAAAGAAAAAAGAATCTGGACGCTCCCAGAAAGACCTGAGCGAAAAAAGCGAGAATCGCGGCTTGCGCGCTTACGTAACTTACGTAAGGGGATTGCGTAACGCCTCTTTTTGTAAACGTTTGCCCGTTCCCGGTCGTGCGCTACAGGTTTGTTTATGTCGGAGAGTTTCTCTTTTAATCAAAGGCGGCCGGCGTTGAATTCCACGCTCGCGAATGTGGGACGGTGTCTCTGCTCGCGACTGTGAACTGTTCAGATTCAGTAGCAAAGAGAAATGACGACAATTTAAAAAGAAAATCTTTTAATTTATAAGAAAAAGCTTTTCCTGGTCCTTCCTACGCGTACGGAGGTCTAAATAGGTCAGTTTGAAGCTGCACAGTTTAAAGCACCAATGAATAAGTTTTGTCAATACACGGACCGAGGTCTGATTAGGACAATTTGAAGCTGTACGGTTTAGAGAGCCAATGTACGAGTTTTATCGATACACGGACCGAGGTCTAAATAGGTCAGCTTGAAGTACAAAGAACTAAACAGATCCGTTTGAATCTGCACGAATTAAGCAGACTATTTTTTTTTTAATTTTATTATTGTCGTTATTGTCTTGTCTTCTTTGCTTTGTCTGGTCACCGTTGTTTTTAAATTGTTTTTTTTTTTTTATTTACACATTTATTAATCAACTGAAATGCGCCGTAAAAGTGATCGTCTTTTGTTTTTCTTTAACTTAAGCGATTTTTAATTTTATTTTTTTAGGTTTTATTTAAATTCGTCCTTAAATTTTATAAAATATAAGGAAAAACTAAAATTATTAGCGTTTTCACGTGCTTCTTTTAGTTCTTTCCAAGCCTATCGATATCTTAACAGGTCAGTTCTACGCGTACCGAGGTCTAAAGAGGTCAGCTCTACGCATACTGAGGTCTAAACATATCAGTTTGAAGTTGCACAGTTTAAAGGACCAATGAACAAGTTTTCTGAATACACGGACCGAGGTCTAATTAGGACAAATTGAGGCTGTAATGTTTAAAGAGCCAATGAACGAGTTTTTCTCGCTACACGGACCGAGGTCCAAATAGACTAGATAAAGTACAGAGAATAGACAGATCCGCTTGAATCTACACGGATAAAGTAGACTCTTTTTTAAATTTTATTATTATCGTTATTGTTTTCTTTGTTTTGTCTTGTCACTATTATTTTTAAATTGTTTTTTTTTTATTTACACATTATTAATCAACTGAAACAAAAAAGGGAAGAACAAAGGCAAATTGGAAGACAAAATAAAGAAAGATCACCGCAATTTAAATAATACATAGTAACACAAATAATAATAAATAAGAATCGATTAATTTTTTTATTAGTGTGATTGACGTACATTCGCACTTACGTAAATTGCACTTTTTTTGTCTGTGCGAAGTCATCGTCAAACAAAACACCGACGAAAATGATTTTTTTTTCTCTCCCGTCCAGAGTTCGTCGCTCACACATTCAACAAATACCTATTATGCAATCTCATCAACAATTAAAAGCATTGCTGCACAAACCGGAATGAAACTACGCACTCGTGCCCGAGAGAATGTAAAAAAAATTCGAAAAAGTTACTACAACAACGAACAACTTTTACCCGTAAATCGTTTCCTGGTAAAGCGACCTGGCAAGGGGAGTGCTTTCCAGAAAAAGAAAATTTTTAACCAAATAAATTCAAAAGTACCGCGCGAAAAGGCGGATTTTCTTTAAAACGCTTTGCTGAGAAGAAACGGAAACGAGTTTGTAAAAAAAAAGAATGAAGAGCAACATTTTCTTTCAAAGAAAACAAAACAGACGAATTTAATCGCCGAGAATTTCAAAATAAAATATCAAGCATGCAAGATTAATATTGCTTGGAAAAAAAAGTAATAATAACAACAATTAGTTTACAACATGCAACGCTGTAGTACGTTTTCTTTTTTCATTGTATCACTTATTTGCCAATTATAGTATTTCCAATTATTGCGCAAATAATTGCGTTTGTAATCTTCGACGCTTTTTGTGGGCGTTGCGATTTTAAAAACATTTTATAAAAAACAAAAAAAAACTCAAGTTGTCGGTGCTTCACGTGCTTTTTTTTCGTCCTTTCTACGCGTACCGAGGTCTAAACCGGTCAATTCGAAGCTGCACAGTTTAAGAGACCAATGAACAAGTTTTCTCAGTACACGGACCGAGGTCTAATTAGGACAATTTGAAGCTGTACGGTTTAAAGAGCCAATGAACGAGTTTTTCTCGATACACGGACCGAGGTTTAAATAGGCCAGTTTGAAGTACAGAGAACTAAACAGATCGGTTTGAATCTGCACGAATAAAGTGGACAATTTTTTTAATTTTATTATTATTGTTATTAAAAGTTTACATGACGACATCTCGCGATCGCTTTCTGACCCAGTATTATATTAAGATTGACAAATTGCTACTTAATAAGTGATCCCATACAAGACGGCCATGCGAGCGGTCAACAAAATTCTTGAAATTATTGTTATTGTTTTGTTTTCTTTGTTTTGTCTCGTCGCCGTTGTTTTTAAATTGTTTTTTTTTTATTTACACAATATTAAACAACTGAAGTGCGCTGTAAAAGCAACCGTCTTTTGTTTTACTTTAGCTTTAAAGATTTTTAATTATATTTTTTAATCAATAGTTTGAATCGCGACATCCAGCGATCACTTTTTGACACAATTTGGTACAGAGGATGCTCGAGGGTTTCACTGCAATTAAAACCGATTTGCAACAAATTTTTTTTATAATTTTTTAGTTTTTATTTAAATTCGTCTTTGAATTTTATAAAATACAAAAAAAAACTAAAGAAAAAAATTGTTGGCGTTTTCACGTGCTTCTTTTCTGGTTCTTTCTACGCGCACCGAGGTCTAAACAGGTCAGTTTGAAGCTGAAGGACCAATGCACAAGTTTTCTGAATACACGGACCGAGGTCTAATTAATTTTTTTTTCTATTTACACATTATTAATCAACCGAAACACGTTATTAATCAACCGAAATACGCCGTCTTTTGTTTTGCTTTAGCTTCAAGGATTTTTAATTATAATTTTCTCGGTTTCATTTAAATTTTGTAAAATACAAAAAAAAAACTAAAGAAAAAAATTGTCGGCGTTTTCACGTGCTTCTTTTCTGGTCCTCTCTGCGCGTACCGAGGTCTAAACAGTAAGTTTGAAGCTGCACAGTTTAAAAGACCAATGGACAAGTTTTCTGAATGCACGGACCGAGGTCTAATCAGAACAATTTGACGCTGTGCGGTTTAAAGAGCCGATGAACGAGTTTCTCTCGATACACGGACCGAGGTCTAAATAGACTGGTTCGAAGCACCGAAAACCAATCAGACCCGTTTAATTCTGCACGAATAAACTACACTACTCTTTTCAAATTTATTATTATAGTTATTGTTTTGTTTTCTTTGCTTTGTCTTGTCACCGTTGTTTTTAAATTGTTTTTTTTAAATTTATTTACACATTATTAATCAACTGAAACACGTTATTAATCAACCGAAATGCGCCGTAAAAGCGACCGTCTTTTGTTTTTCTTTGGCTTCAAGGATTTTTAATTTTAATTTTTTTAGGTTTCATTTAAATTCGTCCTTGAATTTTATGAAATACGAAAAAAAAAGCTAAAGAAAAAATTGACGTACCAAGGTCTAAACACGTCAGTTCGGAGCTGCACAATTTAAAGAACCAATGGACAAGTTTTCTGATTACACGGACCGAGGTCTAATTAGGACAATTTCACGCTGTACGATTTCGCTGTACGGTTTAAAGAGCCAATGAACGAAGTTTTCTCGATGCACGAATCGTTGCGATTTTAAAAACTTTTTATAAAATACACAAAAAAAATGTCGGTGTTTTCTTTAGGCCGTTCTACGCGCACCGAAGTCTAAACAGGTCAGTGTGAAGCTACACTTGGAAGAGCCAATGAACGTGTTTTCTCAATACACGGACCGAGGTCTAATTAGGACAATTGGACGCTGTACAGTTTAAAGAGCCAGTGAATGAGTTTTTCTCGATACACGGACCGAGGTCTAATTAGGACAATTTGAAACTGTACAGTTTAGAGAGCCAATGAACGACTTTTTTTTGATACACGAACCGAGGTCTAATGAGAACAATTTGAAACTGAACGGTTTAAATGAGATTCTCTCGATACACGGACCGAGGTCTAAATGGACTGGTTCGAAAAACCGAAAACCAATCAGATCTGTCTGAAACTGCACGAATAAAGTAGATTGCCAAGAAGAGAGGTTTTATTTTAGAATTTTTTTACACCGTGCGTTGATCCCAAATTCTCTGAGCTTGATGGCTAGGGGCGATAGTCTTTTGTTTGTCATTATTTGTTTGTTGTTTTTAACATCGATTGTCTTTTTTTGTTTTTTCCTTAAATGAATTTATCACCGCAGAAGAGTGTTTGCTTTTTTTTTTGTTTTGTTTCGCAATGAAAATCGTGGAAGATCACCAATCATCGTTCTTTCGTTCTTTTTTTTTAATCACCATGGGAGATTGCCTTTTGTTTGTTTGTTTTTTTTAATGAACTTACCGTCGTAAGAGAACCCTTTAAAAAGCTTTATGAAAAGTCACTTGTAATAAATAAAAATTAATTAAAAAAAAAAAACGACGAAAAGAAAGATTCTAAAATTCAGCGAAAACTCATCGATTATTTACAACCGATCGACGCCCATGTGATTGTTGTCACTAACAATTAAAAAGCAGTAAACAGTAATTTTTATCGCGCGGGCAATAAAAACACCAATCAGAGAGGAATTTATAACGATAATTGCCGGCGATTATGACCCCCGATTGCAATAAAAACAAAAAAAAACACGACGACCAATTCCAAACTACGAAAAAAAAATCGCTCTTCTGCTTTTTTAAATGTCACGCGAAACAATTGAAAAAAAGAGCACCACCTATGTATTTTTTTATGTATTTCACTTTTTGTTTGTACATACAGCGCCATTGACGTTGGTGCCATCTAGTTTTGGTCTTTTATTTATTTCTTCTTGTGTTTCATTTTTTTTTTGTTTACTTCAATGTAACTTTCACTGACGCCATCTGTTTGATTTTTTATAAAACGTTTGAAAAAGGGGACTATGATGTTTGCCACCAAACAGAGTCTAATAAAGACCAAACCGCGCCATCTAGTAGCTTCCGATGTGAGTAAACAAAAAGAAAAGAATTACAAAATAACCTACTTGTAATCGTAACGCCATCTAGTAGCTTCCAAAGTGACTAAATAAAAAGAAAAGAATAACGTCACGTCCCAGTGCCACCAACAAAATAACCTATTTGTAATCGTGACGCCATCTAGTAACTTCGCGGTCATTCTAGAAGGTTCAACGTATTTCACATACGCTCCGGAAACCACGCGAATTATTCACTTTTGGAAACTTTTCCGATTGAGAGGCACATCTATAAAAGCAGAACCGAGTGCGAAATTCCAATTTTTTTTTTTAAATTTGCAGAGAAGACATGGAGAAGGTCAACATCAAGTTCAACGAGAACGGCACCGTCTCCTTCCAGCACAAGAAGATCCTCCAGTTCGTCCCCGAAATGTCGGCCGACCGCGACTTGAAGCTCACCGTTCCGAACATCCCCCTCCTGGTGGGCATCTTCGGCCCTTTTCACTTCTCGAATTCAATTTTTTTCTGTTGGCAGGCCCTATCGACCCAATCCAACTCCCTGGGCTACTTCATCCAGAAGGGCATCTCGTTCATCCTCTCCATGGGGAACCACCGGCCGTTCATCACGTTAACGGCCGACCAGCTCGTCTTCGGCTACGAAGACACGCTCGTATCCCTCGCCCACCAGTTCTACCCCAAGCACAAGAAACCCACCGAGAAGATGGCGCTCCTGCTTAAGGTACGGCGACCACCAACAACCCAACCCAACCCCAAACGAATTAATCCGATTTGCTTTGATTTTAGAGGAACGGCACCATCGGCGAGGTCTCGACGATCTACACCGGCGAGACGGGGATGCAAGACTTCGGCCTCATGACGAGGATCAACGGCTTTGACAAGTTGCCCTACTGGAAGGACTCGCCTTGTAACGACATCAGGGCGAGCGAGGGTAGCTTCTTCCCGCCCAGGCATTTCACCAAATCCGACCTCATCCACATCTACGACAAGGACATCTGCAGGATCATGCCCCTGCAATACAGGACGTCGGAAACAAAACACGGTGAGCATCCACACCCAATCACAAAAAGAAACTGTGATCGTCACGCCTTCTAGAAGCTTCGAGGGGTTTCTCAAACACATTCTTGGTCGATTCTGGATCATTTCCCTCAGAAAAGAGTCTATAGGAGCAGAAATTAGTGCAAACTCGGCTGTGAAAGAGTAATCCGTCACCTAGTAGCTTCGCGGGGGTTCTCGAATACGTTCACGTAAATTTTCGGTGGTTCTGGATCATTTCCCTCAGAGTCTATAAAAACAGAGTGAGCGCAAACTCGACTGTGACAGAGTTATCCGTCACCTAGTAGCTTCGCGGGGATTCTCAGACATGTCCACGTAAATTCTTGGACGTTCTGGGTCATTTGCCCTAGAAGGAGAGAGGGAAGTACATCTATAAAAGCAGAAATGAGCGAGAGCTTGACTGTGACAGACTGTCCGGCGCCTTCCCCGATTAACCTCGTAACTTCACGGTCGATTCCCGAATCACAGAGAAAGGGTCACGTCTATGAAAGCTAAAACGAGCGCGAGCTTGTCCCCTTTAACCCCTCCTAGTGGCTTCTCGGGGATTCTTGAACTCGTCTGCCCAAATTCTTGACCAATTCTGGACCATTTCCCCCCAGAGAGACAGTAAAACAGTAAGAGAGGGGGGACACATCTGTGAAAGTAGAAATGAGCGCGAATTTGACTGTAGAAAGTAATACGTCACCTAGTAGCTTCGCGGGGATTCTCAAGTACATTTTGCTTAGAAAAAGAGAGAAAAGCAGGTGATCCGCACTTCCTAATAGCTTCGTGCGGATTATTCCCGTCACTTCTAGACCGATTCTGGAACATCTCGCAAAAGGGGGAGCAATTCTAGAAGCAAGAACGAGCGCGAGTTGAACCCATTTGTAATTGCCTTGGCTCCTAGTAGCTTCTCGGGGATTTTCGAATACCTCCGAGTGAATAGCCGATCATTTCTCGGAGTGAGAGGTTCGAAGCAGTTTGCCGGTGATAGAGCGACACGTTTGCAAAAACTATGCCATCTAGTAGCTTCGCACGGAATGTCAAAGTCATCGCGATTACTCTCGTAACTTCTCGGCCGGTCCTGGGGCGCTAAGATCGAATACAAAAGTAAGAATGAGCGCGAAGTTAACTGCGATGGAAATTGCCACGCCATCTAGTAGCTTCGCGTAGATTATCAAACATATCCTGGATTATTCTCGATCGGTTCTGGAATGTTTCCCGAGGGGGTTAGATTATAGAAGTAGAAATGAGTGCGAGCTTGACTGTGAATGTGTAATAGCAACGACATCTGGTAGCTTCGCGCGGATTCTCAAATACATTCAGAATACTCTCGTAAATTCTCGATCGGTCCCGGAGCAATCCACCACCAACAAAAACTGAATGACTCCTGATAGGTTCGCGGGGATTCTCGAAAGCCTTTCTGGGACATTTCTCGAAAGAAAGACGGGATCCCTCTATAAAAACAAAAACGAGCGCGAATTTTATTGTGGTGACAAAGTGACCCGTCGCTTACAGCGACATCTAGGAGCTTCTCGTGGGTTTTCAGACATATTCTCGACATTTTCCGAAATAAAAGCAAGTTTGACTCTGATTGCCGCGACGTCTAGTAGTTTCGAGGGAATTCCCGAAACCATTTTCTCTAGGGGGGGGGGGAGTACATCTGTAAAAGCAGAAACGAGCACGAATGTGTGATTTTTTCTTTTTAACCGCAGGAATCCCCGTTGACGTTTACACCCCGTCCGATGACGTGTACGACACCGTCGAGAACACCC
Source organism: Serrognathus titanus (assembly GCA_039766575.1). NCBI lineage: Eukaryota > Metazoa > Arthropoda > Insecta > Coleoptera > Lucanidae > Serrognathus > Serrognathus titanus. The sequence continues at coordinate 9,805,938 of CM077911.1, forward strand.
CTAAAAACAAGTGCTTCTGCCCCGACAGCGAGTACTGCCCGCCCAAGGGGCTGCAGAGCCTCGTCCCCTGTCACCACGGTAAGTAACGCTGACGTTCCATCGATCGCTTGTCGATTGTTTCGTTTTAACGCGGGCGACTTTGCAGACGCCCCGATTTACGCGTCGTTCCCGCACTTCTACAAGGCGGATCCGGCCCTGCTCGACCACTACGAGGGGCTCTCGCCGGTCAAGGAGAAGCACGAATCTCTAATCAAACTACAGCCGGTATGTAGACATTCCCCCAAGGCCATATACAATGTGGACACCGATTTATGTGACACATCACACTATACAACTGCAAGTAACAAAGTGTGGGGGTGTGCGACGCGCGAGCCGAACCCATTCTATTGAGGGACAGCTTAATCCAATGCGTGTCTTCTTTTGTCTTAAGTGCTCGTAACACAAAACGATTTCCACATTGTATATGCTTGTAAAGACGTGGGGAATCGTCATTGTAAAGAAGCAAACGAAATTACAGAAAATTGGGGTTCCCCTGGAGGCGCTGATTCGGCTCCAAGTTAACTTGAAGGTCGACAGGGCGCCCAACATCGCCGTCGTGTCGAAATTCCCCAGCATCATCTTGCCCGTCGCCTGGGTCGAAGAGGTACTTTCATTTGCTTTAGATTCGTAAATGTTTTTTATTTTAGTGATTATTGATTTTTTTTTGTCAATCCGAAGGTGATTCGATCAGTGTTGTCAACGTGTAGGCGAAGGGGGGAAGTTTAAAATTGAAAGTGATTTTTTTTTAATTTGGAAAGTTGGCAGCACTGCAAATTGCAAAATTTTGTGATGAACGCAAGAAACGAAAGAAAACTGTTATAACAGGAAACGAAGAAGAAGAAGACGAAGAAGGAGAAGGAGAAGAAGAAGAAGAAGAAGAAGAAGAAGAAGACGAAGACGAAGACGAAAAAGAAGAAGACGAAGAAGAAGAAGAAGAAGAAGAAGGCGAAGAAGAAGAAGACGAAGAAGAAAAAGACGAAGAAGACGAAGAAGACGAAGAAGAAGAAGACGTAGAAGACGAAGAAGAAGAAATCGCAAAGACATACAAACGGCGAACGGAAAACAAAAGAACATCGACAATTCTCGCCAACCTGCAAAAAAAAGAAACAAAAGAGAACTCGAAATACAAATCATAAAATAAAGGAAAAACAAAAGAATGTCGACGATAGAGCTAATTTTTTTTTGAAGCTTCATTTGTTTTTGTTTTTGTCAGTTTTACGATTTTAAAACGCTTTTCCAGTTCATCATCGCCTTCTTTTGTTTTTAACTGTACTAACGAGAAATAGAGAAGAAGAAGAAACCACAAGGGCAAACCAAAATGGACGAACGAAAAACAAATGAATCTCCCGATTTCCTACTTTCAAAGAAGCGCCATAGCCTTCGTTTGTTTTTAACTGTATTAACGAGAAAGGAAGAAAAAGAAGAAGAAGAAGGGACCGCAAAGGCCTACACAAATGAAGGAACGGAAAACAAATGAGTCTCGTGATTTTCAATTTTCAGAGAAGTACCATCGCCTTCTTTTGTTTTTTAACTGTATGAACGAGAAACGGAGAAGAAGAAGAAGAAGAAGAAGAGGAAACAGCAAAGGCCTACACAAAATGAACGATCGGAAAACAAACGAACATCGACGGTTCTCATCTACCTGCGAAAATCGAAAGGAAAAATTCCACAAAACAAAAACAAAAGACAAATTCGTAATACAAATAATAAAGTAAAAAAAAAAAAACAAAAGAATATCGACGATGGAATTTTTTTATGTTCCTTCATTTTTTTGTCAGTTTTATGATTTTCTGTTCTTTTGTTTTTAATTATTTTTTTTTGTTTTCTTTTTCGCGAAATTAATTTTGAGGTTACGTTGACAGAATCCTCTTCTGTTTGTCGCTCTCGTGATTTTCTTTTTTTTTTTGTTCATAGAAGCATCGTCTCCTTTTGTTTTTGCTTCCCCCACCATTTTTTTTTTCGTTTTCAAAAGCGATCCGAAAGTGGAAAGCTTTTGAAAACGCTTTCGGATCGCTTTTTGTTATTCTTTGAATTTTCTTTCGCCTTTTGTTTTTCTTTTCGTCCAAAATTCGTTTACTGTTTGCATCAGCGCTTTCTTTTGTTTTTTTTTTTGTTGGTCTCCTGATTTTCTTTTGTTTCGTCACTTCAGAAAATTATCATCAGCATCGCATTCATTTGTTTTTTCGATCGCTTTTTGCTTTTGCCTTTGCTTTCTACGAATTTCCTTAGTTCTTTTGTTTTTTTTTGTTGATCTGATTTTCTTTTGTTTTGATTTTCGAACGTCACTTCAGAGAATTATCATCAGCATCGCATTCATTTGTTTTTTCAATAGTTTTTGTTTTGCCTTTGCTTTCTACCAATTTCCTTTGTTCTTTTGTTTCTTCGTTTCTTTTTTTTTTGCTTCCAAAATTGATTCACTGTCTGTATGGGCACTTTCTTTTGTTTTTTGTTGGTCTCCTGTATTTCTTTTGTTTTGATTTTCGAACGTCACTTCAGAGAATTGTCACCACCATCGGCATTCATTTGTTTTTTCTATCGCTTTTTGTTTTTGTCTTGGCTTTCTATCTCAAATTCCTTTGTTCTTTTGTTTTTCTTTTTAATTCTTTACGCTTTCTCGTCTTTTGTTTGAATTTTCCTACGTCTTTTGTTTCTTTTTTTTCGTCCAGAACTCATTTACTATTAGCATCGGCACTTTCTTTTGTTTTTTTTTTGTTGGTCTCCTGATTTTCTTTTGTTTTGATTTTCGAATGTCATTTCAGACAATTATCATCACCATTGACATTCATTTGTTTTTTCGATCGTTTTTTGATTTGACTTTGCTTTCTACCAATTTCCTTTGTTCTTTTGTTTTTCTTCCAAAATTGATTTACTGTTTGCATATGGGCACTTGTTTTTGTTTTTTGTTGGTCTCCTGATTTTCTGTTTTGATTTTCGAACGTCACTTCAGAAAATTGCCACCACCATCATCGGCATTCGTTTGTTTTTTCGAACGTTTTCTGTTTTTGCCTTAGCTTTCTATCTCAATTTCCTTTGTTCTTTTGTTTTTCTTTTTTAATTCTTTACGTTTTCTCGTCTCTTGTTTGAATTTTCTTTTGTTTCTTCGTCCAAAATTCATTTACTGTTTGCATCGGCGCTTTCTTTTGTTTTTTTTTGTTGATCTCCCGATTTTCTTTTGTTTTGGTTTTCGAACATTACTTCGGAGAATTGTCACCACCATCGCATTCATTTGTTTTTACGATCGTTTTTTGTTTTGCCTTTACTTTCTACCAATTTCCTTTGTTCTTTTATTTTTTTGTTTCTTTTTTTTCCAAAAATTGATTTACTGTTTGCGTGAGCACTTTCTTTTGTTTTTTTTTTTTTGGTCTCCTGATTTTCTTTTGTTTTAATTTTCTAAATTCACTTCAGAGAATTATCACAACCATCGTCGCATTCATTTGTTTTTCCAATCGTTTTCTGTTTTGCCTTTGCTTTCCACCAATTTCGTTCGTTCTTTTGTTTTTCCTTTATCCTTCGTATTTCCTCGTTTTTTATTTGAATTTTCTTTTGTTTTACCTTTTGTTGTCGAATTTGTTTATTGTTTTGATGTCCTCTGCTTTTTTCTTTCCTTTTCCATCGACACTTTCAGTGGTCTCTCTTATTTTCTTAACAGTTTTCTTTTGTTTTTGTTTGTTTTTTTTTATTTTTTTTGTTTTTTTTTGTTTTTTTTTTGGTTTCTTATTTCTTGGTGCAAATTTCTCGAATTTCATTAATTTTTTTTAACGTCGAACTTCTTTTGTTTTTCCAAATAGCCGACGCAGAAACGAAAGAGAATTGAAAGTACGAAAAACGAAAAACGAGCGAAAAACAAAAGTTACAGGGACGGGAGACGTCCGAGGCGACAAAAAACAAATGCATGAATTCGACAAACAAATAAACAAACAAAAACTAACAAACAAACAAAAGAAGACTCTAACAAAGAACTAGGAACTACAAAGGATAAGATGAACGAAAAGTAAAACAAACGAAGCGACTTTTGAAAACCAAAAGACTGGTAGAAAGCAAGAATTTGTAAAAAAAATACTAAGAAATACGAAAAATCAATTCTGTTCTTATACAGGGTGCTCCTATACTTCAGTCTTTTACTTTCACAGTGAATCCCCGCCGTAAAATTCAGAAACACGGAAGTCTGTTCGAAAAATCTTATACAGGGTGCTACCATATTTCGATCTTTTATTACTGGAACAACTTGCATCACAAAAACCTTAGAAACAGAGACTTATACGAACATTTTGATACAGGGTGCTACCATACATTAGCTTTTTTGTTATTACAACCGAGAAACACGAGAATTTACTCGAAAATTCTCACGCAGGGTGCCACCACACTTCGATCTTTCATTATCGCAATAGACTCCACCATAAAACTCCCAAAAAAATGGTGATTTATTAGAAAATTCTTACACAGGGTGCTACCATACGTCGGCTTTTATTATTATAACCGAGAAACATGGGAAATTACCTGAAAACCCTTATACAGGGTGTTACCACACTTCAGTCTTTCATTAGCACCACAGACTCCCCATTATAAAACCTCAAAACATGAGAGAATTTGCTCGAAAGTTCTTATACAGGGTGCTACCACACTTCAGTCCTTTTTTTATTACAACCGATTCCTCACCACGAACCACAGAAACGTGGAGATTTACTCAAAAGTTCTTATACAGGGTGCTGGCATACTTCAATCTTTTATTATTACAACCGAGAAACATGGGAATTCACTCGAAAATTCTTATACAGGGTACTACCGCACTTTAATCTTCGTATATTAAATTCTTGTTTTTTTTCTGTTTGCAGGGTATTAATGACGTGACCCCGGCCATCAGAAAGTGGATGTACCTGGCGACGACCTTCGCGGACATCGCAAACCCCGTGGCCACCTACGGAAGCATCCTGATCGGCACCTGCATCCTCTTCGGGATCTTCATCAACGCGTACAAGTCGCTCGTCTTCACCAGGCAGACCATCCAGTTCAGCATGAGGACGCTGCGAAGGGGCAGCAACCTGCTCCACACCAACAACAACCGCCTGCACATCATCAGGGACAGCTACGCCCTACTGCCGGACCTACCAGATCGCAACGAAACCGTATGACCTTCGAGACTGTGGTGAACGGTCTATTTGCTCAAAACAAATCGACTCTCTCTTTCTCATCACTCTCTCTCTGTCTCATTCACTCCCAATATGTGCCTGACTCGACGAAATTCCGTCCAAAAAACGACGACGTTTATGTGATATTTTCATGGAACGTTTCGACCGCCTTCAGTTTGTTTCGAATTGGAGGAAATTATGACAATTTCAATTTGAGACACCCTGTATACATAAAGTGTGCTAAGTTCGATGATGTAGTAAACAATGGCCAGTCGACATCCAGCATCGTGTACTTACCTTTTGCCTGACTATTATATAGTGTGCAGTAAACAAGAGAGAATCAGTTGCGGGGTGTATTCTAGTCTTACGACAGTGATATACGGGACGCGGACTAAAAGTTATTGTATTGAACTTCTCCTTCTTCTTCTTCTTTATACGAGGACTCCTCATATATGTGTATCGTGTATATTTAAAACGGGTATAAACTGTGGCTAGCCGTCCGTCGGCGAGGTTCTTGTTAGTATTTGTACGTAAACTGTTTGCTCACTTTGTTACACCACGGATTTTGTATAAAACTTTTGCATTTTTTAATAATAAAGTTTGTACGAACTTCGATTTGCTTTTATTGACCGGACCGACGTTTAGAAGTAATCAAAAAACCAAAGAAAATCCCCATACGTAATAAAAAAAGTTATATGCGGGATGCCCCAAGTTATATGCGGGATGCCCCAAGTTATATGCGGGATGCCCCAAGTTAAATGCGGGATGCCCCAAGTTATATGCGGGATGCTCCAAACTATATCCGGGATGCCCCAAATTATATGCGGGATGTGACGTTTCATCACGCATTTTCTAATACAAGAATTCTTCTAAAACTTTTCGATTTTATACGACAATACGTACAGTCGCGAGCTTTAAATTTCGATTGTCAATCAAGACGTCAGTTTTGATTCCTAGAAATTAAGCATTTCAGGTAAATAATATCTCGCTTTTTACCAAAAAAAGTTAAATTTTAATTTCGGGTCACCCTGTAACTTGGCGAAAGTGTAATTGCGTCGCAGTTTCACCTTCGAAACTTGGACTGTTCCACAAGCGACGCTCAGCTGATCTTGGCCCGCCGTCTTGATGTTGGTTACCCGAACGCCACTAGAGGACACCACCTTTAGCGACTCAAAGTGGTAACTGGGAGCTCTTCCCCACATTTCTGTCTCGTTGGGGCAAAGTCAACCTGCCATTTAGAATGTTACGCCTAATCTCGATGGACGACATTTTGGCTCCTTGGACAATCGAAGGACGAACCTAACCTCTCTTTTGGTATTGATTCTATTTTGTTATATTTTAATATTAAGCGTTTAAAATGTCAAACGGCGTCGAAACGCGCCATTATTTTTCTATTGTCGTGTTCGCTTATTCCGAAGTTTTGGTAACCAAAGGCGGCCTGTCGATTTCCTTCAAGGTCACCACTGTGAATGGAACTTTATGGTGTCGTTGTGAGCCGATTTTGGCCCGCCGTCTTGATGTTGGTTACCCGAACGCCCATCAATCCCGCCGCTAGAGGACACCACCTTTAGCGACTCAAAGTGGTAACTGGGAACTCTCCTCCACATTTCTGTCTCGTTGGGGCAAAGTCAACCTGCCATTGGGAGTGACGCGGCGCTCCTGGTACGCCTAATCTCAATGGACGACATTTTGGCATTTGCTCCTTGGACAATAGAAGGACGAACCTAACCTCTTTTTCATTATTGATTCTCTTTTGTTATATTTTAATATTAAGTGTTTAAAATGTCAAACGCGCCATTATTTTCGTATTGTCGTTGTGAGCCGACCTTGGCCCGTCGTTACCCGAACGCCTATCAATCCCGCCGCTAGAGGACACCACCTTTGGCGACTCAAAGTGGTAACTGGAAGCTCTCCCCCACATTTCTGTCTCGTTGGGCTGAAGCCAACCTGCCATTTGAAATGACGCGACGCTCCTGTTACGCCTAATCTCAACGGACGACATTTTGGCGCTTGATCCTTGGGCAATCGACGATCCCGGCGCTAAAGGACACCAGCTTTAGCAACTTAAAGTGGTAACTGAGAGCTCTCCCCCACATTTCTGTCTCGTTAGGCCGAAGCCGACCTACCAATTGGAATGACGGAGCGGTCCTGTTACGTCTAATCTCAACGGCGCTTGATCCTTGGACAATCGAGAATCCCACTTTGAGTCACTAAGGTGATGTCCTCTAGCGACTCAAAGTGGTAACTGGGAGCCCTCCCTCACATTTCTGTCTCGTTGGGCCGAAGCCAACCTGCCAATTAGAATGACGCGGCGGTTCTGTCACGCCTAATCTCAACGGACGACATTTTGACGTTTGCTCCTTGGACAATCGAAGGTTGTATTCCAGTACAATCTACTAAGGTTGTCAATTTGAATGTTTTTTTTTTTTTTTGGTTGGAGCATTGAATAAAGACAATCGTTGTTTCTTTCGAATTAAATTCAACCGTCGCCCTAGAGACAAGGACAAGGATTTACACATCTCACATTTTGCAAACCAGGCAAGGTGGCAATCGACCTCCTCATTTTTAATGAAATACAAATCTTGGACGACGAGCCAAATTTACCGCTCGTGACTGTAGCATGATAGTTCCGTGCTGATCAGACCGTTTCAGTGAAAGAAAGGCGTCATCGAGATTGAAGTTCGATAGAACCCTGTATAAGGAAGGATTTTTTTTTGACTTTTTTGTTTTAGACTACGCAATTTAGGGAAGTTGTTACGTAACGTGCGTGACGTAGCATACGTAGCATCAGGAGTTAGCTGCTAGGTGGCGCAACAACGACGGTTGTCTGCCATCGCGATTCGAGTTTGGTAGAACCCTGTATACGGCAGGGCGATTTTTTTTTTGCACTTTCGATTTAAAAAAGGCTAAAAGACCGTTGCGAACAACAAACAAATTTATTGTTATTCTATACACAGGTGTCCCTGAAACAGTCCCCGAATGCACGTCGTTTCGGCAACGCCAACGATTTCTGCATCTCACTTACTTTTATTTACAACAAATATACAAGAAATAGCTCACACTTTAAATAAGGGGGGCGATCAATAAAATCTCGGTAAAAAAAATAATCGTAATAATAATAATAATAATAAAAATAATAGAGATATTAAGTACAAAAGAGATTCAGCAGAAGGAAACTCGGGTCTCGTCTTCTTGCTCGGAAGACAGGAGCAGATCTTGCTCGGGCTTGCCCCGTCCGAAATACCTAAAAAAAATCAACGTTAACAATGACAGCAACGAGCGCAACAGGTTCTAGCAAGCGTCCAACCGCTGGTCAAAAAAAAAGAAGGCATTAGTAAGGTGAGACGAACACAAACACATAAAATAAACAGACACCAAAAAAAATTGATTAGGTTTTTAATTGAAAACAAAAAAAAACAAAAACAAAATCTCGCACTACGACTTACAACTTCATCACACCGCGAAGTTCGGCCTAATATTTTTGCCCGTCTGTTCGACAATCGACAGGATACTGCAAAATCAACCCCTCACTAACTACCAACCGAATATTCCCTATTTTTTTATTTTTCTTTCTAATTGGTAATTTCGCTCAGGCGTCGCATAGACGTGTGTACCTTGAAAGAGCCGTCGGGGTTCCGCCGTTCACCTGGTCCAGGTCGTCGAGGCCCCTATACACCGAGATGCTCTCCAGCTCGCAGTTGTTTCTCAGCGAGAGGTATTCGGGGGTTTCCAGGTCTTTCCGCGTGGGCTTCCGCCACAGTTTCAGCAGCAGGCTGCACCCCACGACGGAGACGCTGCTGAGGGCCATCGCGCCGCTGGCCATCCACGGTGCCAACATGAAACCGAATTTGCTAAAAACGCCGGCTGCCAATGGGATACCTGGAAGACGTTAGGATCACTTACAGGGTGACACACGGCTTTCTACTTTCGAAACATTGAGAGATACAGGGTGACACACGACTTTCTATTTTTAAAACACTCAGAGATAAATGTACAGGGTGACACACGACTTTCTACTTTTAAAACATTCAGAGATAAATATACAGGGTTACACACGGTTTTCTACTTTTAAAACATTGCGAGATAAATGTACAGGGTGACACACGGTTTTCTACTTTAAAAACATTGAGAGACAAATATACAGGGTGACACACGACTAACTATTTTTAAAATATTCAGAGATAAGGTTGACACACGGCTTGCTACTTTTAAAACATTGCGAGACAAATATACAGGGTGACACGCGGTTCTAGTTGTTTTTTTTCTTCAAATTTTATTGTTTCCTTAGAAAATTGATCGGGCACCTCGTAAAACTGATACTAACGTCGACGTTTCGCTGTACGTTTGTCAGCTTGACGTGACGTGACGTGACGTGACGTAACGTTTACCTTGAAATGTCAGTTATGACAAGATCAAGGACGCGAGAGCATTCAGGATAATAGGGTCCGACGCAACTTCCCTTCGAGATTTCTCCTTCCAACTCCTAAAATGAGAAAGTTACTGACAAAAACAAAAGAAGAGAAAATTACAACCGCGCATCGCCCTGTACATTTACGGCGGTAACAGACACGCGAGTTTTGAAACTGCAAAAAAAATAAGGGGGAAGGAAATGTAATTTCTATTTTCTTTTTTTTTTGTTTGACAATCTCTAATTATTTGTTTTCAATTGTTTACGCGTTTGAAACAAAAAAACGAAGTGGGCCTGGCCGCTTTCAAGCAAATGAAAATCGCGATTACTTGAGCTCCTTACGTTCGACGCAACTTCTTGTCGCCTTGAAGTAACGAAGTTGTTAAAAAAAACACCCTGTATATATTCGCGGTGATCATAAACGCACATTTCGAAGCTCCTTTTTTGCATTCGATTTACAATATTTTTAAAACAAATGAAGGAGGCGAAGCTGCTTCGAAACAACTGAAGTTCGCGGTCATTCCGGGTCTCAGAGCTGCAACCGTGAATCGCTCTGTATATACATTACGAAGGGAACGCTCTTTATAGTATTGACATTCAATTTCTACCGATTTTTTTTTAATGACAAAAATAGTAATAAAGGCGAGACCGCGTCGAAACAATTGAAGCGCGAGGTTGCTTCAGATCTCAGGATTGTAACTGTGAATCACCCTGTATATTTGAAAAAATCACCCTGTACATCACTAAAACGGAAAAAATATTCAAATTTCTTAACGATTTTTTTATTAAATTATTTAAGAAGACGTGACTGCTTCGAAACATCTGACGATCGAGATTATTCGGTCACAGGATCGTAGCTGTGGATCACTCTGTACAAAATATTCAATTTCTAACGATTTTTTTTTATTAAAAAAAAATAATAATGAAGGCGAGATCGCATCGAAACAATTGAAGAACGAGATTACTTGAGTTCTCAGGATTGCAACCGCGAATCACCCTGTATATTTAGAAAAAAATCACCCTGTACATCACTAAAACGGAAAAATATTTAAATTTCTTAACGATTTTTTTAAATAAATTATTTAAGAAGGCGTGATTGCTTCGAAACATTTGATGATCGAGTTTATTCGGTCACGAGATCGTAGCTGTGAATCACTCTGTACAAAATATTCAATATTTAACAATTTTTTTTATTAAAAAAATAATAATGAAGGCGAGTTCGCATCGAAACAATTGAAGAACGAGATTACTTGAGTTCTCAGGATTGCAACCGCGAATCACCCTGTATATTTAGAAAAAAATCACCCTGTACATCACTAAAACGGAAAAATATTTAAATTTCTTAACGATTTTTTTTTAATTATTTGAAAAGGCGTGACGGCTTCGAAACATCTGACGATCGAGATTATTCGGTCACAGGATCGTAGCTGTGGATCACTCTGTACAAAGTATTCAACTTTTTACGATTTTTTTTTTAATTAAAAAAAATAATAATGAAGGCGAAACCGCATCGAAACAATTGAAGAACTCCGAAATCCATATACAGGGCTTCTTCAAATCCGAGCCGTGATAAAATTTATTTACGCATATACAGGGTTTACCTGAATCTGAGTCTAAGTAAGAGCGAATGTTTAGCTCGAAAATTAGATTCGAGACTTACATAATAAATTGTAGAGACTAGCCAGGAGGAAGTTGAGCCTTATCCTGTTCACCGTCTTCCTTGACAGCACCAAGCAGGCGACCACATCCAGGAGATCGTTCCTCATAAGTACGACGTGTGCCGCTTCGACTGCCACATCGGTGCCGGCAGCTATCGCCATCCCCACATCCGCCTGTGCGAGAGCGGGGGAATCATTGATACCATCGCCCACCATGCACACCCTAACGCCACGAGCTTGAAGCCTGAAATTACAATGTCAACTACAGCACCTTTATTTAACTGCTGATCGTCTTTTGTTTTATCAATTTCTACATTATTGTTGTTATTATTTGTTTAACAGATGAACCGATGACAGTGTTTTGTTTTTTTTTGTTTCGAAAAATTAAAAAGCTCAAAGGTCAAGGTCAACACAAACCATGACAGAAAATTTTAAAAAATTTTAATTCGAAGAGCATGGTTGCATGGTTTCGAAATGTCAAAGTAAACCCAAAAAAGGCCAAAAAAATGGGAAATGTCGTTAAAAATAGCGAGAAGTTGGAAAAAATTTAGAAGAAAAAGAAACATTTAAAGGTCAAGGACAAACGAAACTTGGAGGTCAACATGAGAAGTTGGAAAAAATTTAGAAAAAAAAAGAAACATTTGAAGGTCAAGGTCGATGCGACCTAGCTCTCGCCAGTCCAAATAAAAAATTATGAAAAAAGTAATAAAAACGAGAAAATTTAAAAACTTTCAAAAAACTGCAAAGTTAAAGGTCAACGTCAAACGATACTTCAAGGTCAACTCGAAAAAAAACAGCGAGAAGTTAAGAAAATTAGCAAAAACGAAATTAAGAAGTTAAACGCGAAGAAAATTTAGAAAGTTAAATATCAAGGTCGTACGAGAGTTCAAGGTCAAATGAGTTTTCAAGGTTAACTAAACCTTACTCGGTACGATCCAAGCAAGCAAGACAAGAATCTACCATAATCAAGCAATTAAGAGTGGAAAAAATTTAGGAAAAAAAAAAAGAAACGTTTAAAGGTCAAGGTCAAACGAAACTTAAAGGTCAATACGACCTAGCTTTTGCCAATCCAAGTAGAAAATTATGAAGAAAAGCAATAAAAACCTTTAAAAAATTACAAAATTATAGGTCAACGTCAAACGAAACTTCAAGGTCAAAGTCAACAGGCCCACCCAGCATTTTTTTGTTCGGGTGGCCCGCCCACCACTTGTTTCATCGAAGAAAACAAATAAAATAATAAAAAAGAAATTAATGCGAACTTTCGCCAATTTCTGGGAATCGTTGTTCTTTTGTCTTTTCTTTTGTCTTTCTTTCTGTTTCAGACGATCGTCTTTTATTTCTCCTTAATTTTCAACAAATGAAAAGCAGCATTTCTCAAAAAAAATTAAAAGAACATTAATTTAATTTGTTTTGAATCATAAACGCTTGCTCTTTTGTTTAGAATCGCAAGCTGTCACTTTTTTGTTTTGAATCACAAACGGTCGCTCTTTTGTTGTTTTGAATCGCAAACAGTTACTCTTTTGTTTTGAATCGCAAACGCTTGTTCTTTTGTTTCTCCTGCAGCTTTCATTTTATTTAAACAAACGAACGCAACCTTTTTTTGTTTCCGTGTGAAATTTCGCCCTCGTTCGCTGGCGATCGATGACGTTACTCAATTGTTTTTCGATGCAAGTGTTCTTTTGTTAAATTCGATTTACTGTAATGTTGGTAATTAAAGTCGGCGAAGAAAGTTATATAAACTGTTTTATCTGAAGCACGAACTGTTGCGTTCAAATTGGAAAAAAGGCGGGGCCAGGCGAGCAGAGTAGACGTGGCGCGGCACTTGCTTGCTAAACCACGCCTACAACGCCCCATATTCCGGGCGGGGCCAACAATCAAAAGGATTTTAGTCTTTCCCATTCAAAATGAAAGCGCTTTCATCATACAAACAGTGTTGCCAATCTCGCCCGCTACTCCTCGGTGCGATTGAAACTGGAAAAGCGATCTACGCAACGCGCCGGAGGGAGTTTTTCTAAGCCGGTCGGCAACACTGATTGCATAGGAAAAAAAATTCTTCACAATACCTTTGCACCCGCGCAACTTTATGCGAAGGTAAGACCTCGGCGTACACCTTGTTGATCCCCACTTGCCTCGCGATGCTCGCAGCCGTCTTCCTATTATCGCCGGTCAAAAGCACCACCTCCAACCCCATCTTCTTCAGCGAGTAGACGGCAAGGTGCGCCTCGGGCTTGACGGTATCGGCGACGCTCACCATCGCCACAATTTGGGCTGAAACAAAGCATTTCGAAACAGAGGAACCACAAGCAAGTCACCATCACCATTTATGGAGCAAAGCACGGCCGATCGTCCTTGGTCTTCCTCTTCCATCATCTTCCTATCCACGCCGTCTTTGATGATCAAGCCGTTACGGTTCATCCACTCCCTGTTGCCCACGATCACCTTGTAGCGCGAGCCCACCTCGTCGTAATCACTCCCCATCCCAATCAGCTCCCCCAGTTTCAACGCCTGCGAACTGGTGATCTCCACCTCGACGTTATTCAAGCTGAACTTGCCCGAACTGCCCGTTCCCGTGTGCGACAGGAAGTTGTTGAACTCCCCCGAGCTCTTCGCCGCGTTCACCATGGAGTTGAGGCCGAAAACCGTGCAACTCATCCCGCAGCCTGGCACGGCCTGGAAGTCGGAGCTCCCGCCGGATATTTCACACCCGAAGGTTTCCTTGACGTACTTTATGATGGCGAAGGCGATGGGGTGTTCCGAGTTCTTTTCGGCGCAGGCCAACGCCGACAGGATTATGCTGGGGTTTATGTAATCCCCCAGCATCCAGATCTTCGTTACTTCGGGGAGGCCTTTGGTGATGGTGCCGGTCTTATCGAACATGATCGTCCTGACCTTGTGCGCGTTCTCCAGGGGCTCCGCGCCTTTGATTAGGATGCCGTTGATGGCGCCCACGCCCGTCCCCACCATGACGGCCGTCGGCGTGGCGAGTCCCAGCGCGCAGGGGCAAGCGATGGCGAGGACGCTTAGGGCGCAGCGGAAGACGAACTGCAAGATGATTTCCGTGTTGGTGAAGCCGTGCTTTTCCATGTCGGAAACCGGGAGGTAGTTGATGTCGATGGAACCGATGATGGTCCACACTATCAGCGTCAGCAGCGAGAGGAAGACGACGGTGGGGACGAAATAGCCGGCTATCTTATCGGCGAGCTGCTGGATGGGGGCCTTCGACGTTTGCGCCTCCTCGACGAGCCTGACTATCTGGGAAAGCGTGGTCGACTCACCCGTGTGCGTCGCCTCCACTATGAGCAAGCCGTGCTGGTTGATCGACCCCCCAATTACAGTGCTGCCGATTTTCTTGGGGACGGGCATGCTCTCGCCGGTTATCAAACTTTCGTCGCACATACTCTGACCCTTAACGCCCAAAAATGATAGAAAAAGGAAACCAATCGTTCAAAACCTCCTCTTACCTGAATCACCTTACCATCGACGGGGACCTTCGCCCCCGGGATCACCTTCAAGTAGTCCCCGCGCTGAACCAAATCGACGTGAACCTGCCTTTCCTTCTCGATCTCCTTGTCGCCGCCGAAACTAACGAGGACCGCCTCGGTTGCCTTCAAAGAGAGCAAGCGCGACAGCGCCTCGGAGGTCTTCCCCTTGGCGATATGCTCCAGCCACCTCCCCAAACTGATAAAGACGAGTAGCATCGGGGGGGTATCGAAGAAAGTCTGGGGGGATATATGCTGACGCAAGATCATGGCCGCCACGACCACGCAGACGCTGTAGACGTACGAAATCGAAGTGGCCATCGCAATTAGGACATCCATGTTGGTCGTGTGATGCTTGAGGGCCCGGTAGGCCTGAATGAAGAAGTGCTTGCCCCCGAAGATCAAAACCGGAGTCGAGAGGGCCCACATGATCAAATTCTCCAAGGACAGACCTGCACGACAACAACCATCTCAGACCACGTCCAAAAAAAAAAACCTCAAGGGATTGGAATACCTGGTACAACGCAGCACATGTCCTCGTGGGAAGCCCCCATGCTCATGATCGTCATGAAGTAGATCATGGCGACCATGCAAGGCCCCCCGAAAAACAGCGAAAAGAAAAACGAGTTCCTCCACTTGCGGATCTCTTCCTTCTGCTGGAGATAGTCCCCACCACGCTCTCTGCTGAAGAGCTCGGCTTGGAACCCGAGCTTGTTGATGGCCTCGATGATGTAGCGCGGGCCGGTGACCTCGGGGTCGTACTTGAACTTTCCCTTCTGGGTGGTGAGGGCGACCTTCGCGCTGGAGACCCCGGGCATGCGCATCACGTTCGTTTCGATCTTGTGGACGCAGCTGGCGCACGTCATTCCCGCGATTTGGAGGTCAAGGTCGGATTCGCCCGCTCCGTTCTGCTCGAGGACGATCGCGGGGAACCCCAGCTCGGTGATCGAGGCCGCCAGCTCCGGCGGCGTGACAACCGAAGGGTCGAAGTGGATTTCGGCTCGCGCGGCGAGTAACGCCACCAGAATTTTGTGGCAACCTAATCCAACCGTTCTTGTTTTTTTTTTTGTTTGAATACCTGGGGGAAAGACTCACCGGGGATTTTTTGGCAGTGCTTTTCAATGGCTGCGACGCACGAGCCGCAGGTCATGCCTTTGATGTGGAGCTGACATCGTTCCAAGTTGTATTCGCCGTCCGAGTTGTAGTCGGTGGGACTTGCTGCTTTGATTGCGGCGCCGTTCAGGAGAGGGCTCTGCTCTGGAAAGGCGCGACGAAATCTTATTTTCTTAAACCGTGGAGAAGGTGAGGGGGTTTCACTGGGAATTTTGACATTTCGAAGGTCGACGGGGAACGTCAGCCAAAATTGACGCTTTTGACGTTTCTTAGACCGACAGGAAACGACGGTTTGCCGACAGAGGGTGCCAACTCAAATCTGACAGTTTTAATATGTCGAAAGCCGACAGGGAACACCAATCAAATTTGACGGTTTTGATTGACATGTTGAACATCAACAGAGAACCTGGAGACATATCTGACGGTTTTGACATTTTGAATACAGACGGATGACGTCAATCAAATCTGACGGTTTTGACGTCTTGCCGACGGGACCGTCAGTCAAATCTGACGGTTTTGACATGTTGAAGATCAACAGGGAACTCGTACAAATCTGACGGTTTTGACATATCGAATACCGACAGAGGACGTCAGACAATTCTGACAGTTTTGACATTTCGAATGCCGACGGATGACGTCAATCAAGTCTGACGGTTTTGACATTTTGCCGACGTCCATAAGATTTGACGGTTTTGATGTGTCAAAAAGTGGATAGAAATGTCAATCAAATCTGACAGTTTTGATATATATGTCAGAAGTCGACAGAAATGTCAATCAAATCTGACGGTTTTGACATTTTCCCGACGAGGACGTCCGGTTCCGACGGTTCTTGAGATTTCCAAGGCCAAAAGTGAACGTCTGTCAATTTTGACAGTTTTGACATTTTAGCGATTTTCAAATTACGATTCTCTTGACATTTCAAATGCCGACGGGGAACGTCCGTCAAATATGACGGTTCTGACATTTCTAGTGCCGACGGGAAACGTGTCAAATTTGACAGTTTTGATATTTTGACGGTTATCAAATCACGATTGTTTTAACATTTCAGTTGCCGACGGGAGTCGTCTGCCAAATCTGACGTTTTTGACAATTCCAAGGCAAAAAGGGAACGTCAGTCAATTTTAACGGTTTTGACATTTTAAACGCCGTCAGAAGTCATCAAATAAATCTGACAGTTTTGACATTTCGGATGCCGGCGGTGGACATCTACCAAATCACACGTTTTTGACAATTCCAAGGCCAAAAGGGAACGTCAGTCAATTTTAACGGTTTTGGCATTTCGAATGACGTCGGAGAACGTCCGTCAAATATAACGGTTCTGACATTTCGAGTGCCGACGGGAAACGTATCAAATTTGACAGTTTTGATATTTTTGACGGTTATCAAATCACGATTGTTTTGACATTTTAGTTGCCGACGGGAGTCGTCTGCCAAATCTGACGTTTTTGACAATTCCAAGGCAAAAAGGGAACGTCAGTCAATTTTAACGGTTTTGACATTTCAAACGCCGTCCGAAGACATCAAATAAATCTGACGGATATGACATTTCGAATGCCGACAGGAGACGTCAGGCAAATCTGACGATTTTGACATTTCGAATGCCGACGGGGAACGTCAGTCAAATTTGACAGATTTTCACCTTGTCAAATCACGATTGTTTTGGCATTTCGGATGCCGACGGTGGACGTCTGCCAAATCACACGTTTTTGACAATTCCAAGGCCAAAAGGGAACGTCAGTCAATTTTAACGGTTTTGACATTTCGAACGCTGTCGGAAGACATCAAATAAATCTGACGGTTTTGACGGAGAACGTCAGTTAAATTTGACAGTTTTGATAACTCTAAGGTCACAAGGGAACGTCAGTCAATTTTAACGGTTTTGACATTTTGGCGATTTTTAAATTACGATTGTATTGACATTTAGAATGTCGACGGAAAACGTTAGTAAAATCTGACGATTATGACATTTCGAATGCCAACGGGGAACGTCAGTCAAATTTGACAAATTTGATATTTTGACGGTTGTCAAATCACGATTGTTTTGAAATTTCGAATGCCGTCGGAAAACGTTAGTCAAATTTGACAGATTTGATATTTTGACGGTTTTCAAATCACGATTTTTTTGATATTTCGAATGCACACGGAGAACATCCATCAAATCTGATGATTTTGACATTTCGAATGCCTTCGGAAGATGTTAAACAAATCTGACAGTTTTGACATTCCGAATGCCGACGCGGAACGTCAGATTTCATATTTTGACGGTTGTCAAATCAGGATTATTTTGACATTTCGAATGCTAACAGGAAACGTGACTCAAATTTAACAGATTTGATATTTTGACAGTTGTCAAATCACGATTATTTTGACATTTCGAATGCCGACTGGAAACGTGCATCAAATCTAATGGGTTTGACATTTCAAATGCCGACTGGAAACGTCCATCAAATCTAATGGGTTTGACATTTCAAATGCCTTCGAAAGACGTCAAAAAAATCTAACGGTTTTGACATTTCGAATGCCAACGGGGAACGACAGTCAAATTTGACAGATTTGATATTTTGACGGTCGTCAAGTCACGATTGTTTTCGCATTTCAAATATCGACGGGAGACTTCAGATAAGCCTGACGGTTTTGATATTTCGAATGCCGACGAGAGACGCCAATCAATCTCACGGTTTTGACATTTCAAGGGTCAAAAGGAAACGTCAGTCAAATTTGACAGTTTTTTAAATATTTTGACGGCCTTCATTGGGATTGTTTTAACATTTCGAATGCCGACAGGGAACGTCCCTCAAATTTGACGTTTTTGACAATTCCAAGGTCAACAGGGAACTTTGACACTTTGACAGTTCAATTCAATCAAAATAATGCCCACGATTTGACGTTTGTTTGCGCACAACCAATGAAAACGTAGACGATTTAAAACCGACGCATTGTGTCGCTTGACCAATCAAAACAAAGGACGAAGAAATGGCGCCAAATTTGAATCGCCCCGAATTTGTTCAGGCACGAATTTTGATTTCGTGTCATAAATATGGCTGCCAACTCTCGGAAAATTTTATTTGTAACGTAAGCCAATCAGAACAAACTAAACCGGCGCCAAATTCAAATTTTGAAACAAACTGCAGCTCACCTTTTCTCAGGACGGGTTTCCCGTTGACTGACTTGACGTACGCTTCGAAACCCATGTCGTTTATCTGTTCGGCGATGTCAGTGGGCGATAAGACGTTGTCCAAAAATTCGACGACCCCCTCCCTCTCGCGTAGGTTCACCTGGACGCTCCGCACGCCCTCCTTGGTCGAGATCATCCCTGGAAGACGAAGAAACCGAAATACAATCTGAGATGAAAACGTTATGACCACCACACCTTCGATGCTGTTGACGCAGGAGTTACACGTCATGCCATCTATGTGGACGGAGCACGTGCTCACCCTCTGATTATTGGCCAGCAAGGGCAAACTCGCTTCGAATCCCATGTCTTCGATGAAATCGCACACGTCCTGCGGCGAAACGACCGAAGGATCGTAGCGCACCGACGCCGACTTCTCAGCCAAGTTCACCTGAAACACTCGTCACCGTAACAATATCGATTCCACCCCGTCGAAAACAAAAGCGAAGAGTTACCAGCCGCCTTACGACCACGATTCCGATCCGACGGATGTTGTTGACGGGGATGAAGTTCATACTCATGGCGAGACGGTTCGGGGAAGAATGAGGTGAGGTGAGGCTACGCTCTTACCTTGATATTAAAAATTCCGGGCTTCTGACTAACGGCGTCCTGGATGCTTCGCACGCACGATTGACAGGTCATTCCGATTATGGTTATCTTGGCGGTGCTCTCCTGAGGCACGTAGTCCCCGGTGGGGCTCAGCTGTTGCACGTCCGGAATTCGGTCCAGTTCGGAAGACTTCTGGTTGATGAGGGGTTCGAAGCCCAACGATTGCGTGGCATCCCTAAAACAAACAAAACAAAAATTCCCCCTACCTTCACAAACCATCAAACTTGAGACGGACAGAATTCGAGGGGGAATAAGGTCGCAGGCGCAAATTTTGGATAATTAATTGAGGGGGAATTAAGATAAAAGTCGACGTACACATCTCAAAACAACAATAAACTCTTCGCTAAATAATTTTTCTAAAAATCAAGGGGAATCGCGTGCGACAAGGACCTTTTTCAGGTAATATCTGACGGGGGAATAAAAATAAAGACCGACATACTAACTTCAAAAAACTAATTAACTCTTCGTCTGCTCGTTTCTGTCCAAAATGGTCACTTTATAACAAGGATTTTGGTTCTGCAAGGTTCAATTTCGGGTGAAACCTGAGGGGGAATAAAAATAAAGACCGACATACAAACTTCAAAGAACTAATTAGCTGTGCACCTGCTCGTTTCTGTCCAAAACAGTCACTTTTTAAGAAGGATTTCGGTTCTGCAAGGTTCAATTTCGGGTGAAATCCGAGGGGGAATAAAAATAAAGACCGACATATAAACTTCAAACAACTAATTAGCTGTGCTCCTGCTCATTTCTGTACAAGTCGGTCGCTTTTAAGAACGATTTTGGTTCTACAAGGTTCAATTTCGGGTGAAATCTGAGGGGGAATAAAAATAAAGACCGGCATACATACGTCGAAAAACTAATTGCCTCCACGTCTGCTCATTTCTGTACAAATCGGTCACTTTATAAGAGCGATTTGGGTTCTGCAAGGTTCAATTTCGGGCGAAATCTGAGGGGGAATAAAAATAAAGATCGCGTACCGATTCAAAGCAATAACTAACTGCGTACAATTATTTGTTTCGGGGAATATCTGAGGGGGAATAGAAACAAGGACCTTCCTGACAAGTCGATTTCATGGGGGAATAAAGGGGAATAAAAACCTCTCTCGTCTAGAAAACCTGAAAATCAATTAACAAATCAAAGCAGATTGCGAAAAACAATTGCAAACATTTCCCTCTTCGACGAGCCTACTTCAACCAATTCCCCAGGGGGAATTAAAACGCAAATCGACACATGTAAACTCCAGGACGATCGACCCAGATTTTTTTAACGCCGTCATTGCCAGCTTTACGCACTTTATGAGGGGGAATGAAGACAAAACAGTCGAAAAACTTGTTCATTCCCCGACAAACAAATTTATATACATAGATATAGTATTCCCCCCGTTTGTAGGGATTTCGTATGTGGGACACCTTTAAAATGCACCCCTGTTTTATAAAGTACTCGTTACGTCCAAGAGAGAGCCAACGTAAACAAAAAAATGTAGTATTCCCCCATTTTATAGGAGGATTTTTTTTATGTGAAATGTATTTAAAAGTTTTTATGAAGTGCACGTACTTCTTACCTATAAAAGAAAGCAAACGTGAAACAAATATATGTAGTATTCCCCCATTTATAAGGGGAATATTTAAAAATACTTTTGTACGTCAGACGTCTCGACGTTTCATGAAGTGTACGAGCTTCTTACGTACGAAAGAAGGGAAACGTAAAACAAATAAACGAAGTATTCCCCCAATATACAGGGGGAGTATTCAAATATTTTTGCATACGAGGCGTGTTCAAAACGTGTCGATGTTTTCTGAATTGTCCAAAAGAAAGCAAACGTGAAACAAACATATATACAGTATTCCCCCCCCAATTACAGGAGGAATGTTCAAATATTTTTGCATACGAGGGGTGTTCAAAACGTTACGGTGTTTTCTGAATTGTCCGAAATAAAGAAAAAGTTAAACAAATAAGTGTCGCTCGAGTATTTATTCCCCCAAGCTCGGAAGAATGTTTCCACGACTTTTATAGTTAAAATCGTTTAGTTTTGGAGGCAATTTGTGTCTCACCCAACAACTTCGGCGTGGCACCACCGCGTCGTTCGGCCGATTCGTGTTTACTGGATTCGCCAGAATCAAAAGCCGCGAGATAACGAAGAGCGAGCAAAACAACCGACTTACCACACGTCGTGTGCAGAAGGAGATAGCAGCGGTTCCCTGTCTTCCTCCATGCCTTCCGCCTCTGAACTTCCCAAAAATTGAAGGAATCAACACTCCGCGCCGCATACGCAACGGACCGCACTCCAGGAATGACAGGCAATTGCTCAGATAAGGTTAATATTGCTAGAATAGATAAACCCGAGCCGATAAGGAGGAATGTACGTAGGCAATTGACACCGAAGTGTGCAAACACCGGGTCGCGTGCAACGCGACGGCATACCCCAAGTTAAGTCGTGCTTCCTCCGCTCAAGGGTAAGTAAGCATTCCTCCTCATTTGGCAAAAATCAAACAAAACGCGCTAGTAATGACAATAATGAAAGCAAAGTAATGCAATCTGACGTTCGAAAAATTCCGCGTGAGATCTGATAGTGATCTGGCCCAGTCCGGTCTGTTGGTCCTTGAAGGACGTCACTCAAATGCCTTGGTGTTTTTGTACTAGCTATTGGATGATTCAAAGAATGTAATAGGGGCGAGCAAAGAGCCAGAAACTTTGAGAGAATAACAGCAACTTTTTTTTTGGAAAAGAAAAGATTTGTTTAAGATTCCCCCAATTGGGGATAAATCGCCCAAGTTGGCAACGACGCCTACATGATTGACTTTTGATATATTTTCATCATTTCTTCAGTTTTTCTTTCGCGTTTTAATTACTTGTCTTAATTGCATTTTAGTTTTCGTATTATTTTAGAGCGTTTTCTGGGGGAAGTTGGGTTTTCCAAACCAAGTATTGTGGGAGTCACCGCTTGTAACGCTTTTGTTTATTTACTTTTTGTTTTGAAAGGGCTTTTGTTTTTAGTGTGCTTTGCGTACTTAGTTTGTGGGATTGTAACTTTAAGAAAACACGCGATATTTCAAAATATTCTTGATCATTTTTAGTTTTTTTTTTTTTTTGCATTTTGAATATTTACAATTATTTGCATTGCAAAACCGGCGCGAAATTAATTTCCTGTAGGCTTGAGGGTTAACCAATCAAAAAGCAAGACAAAAGGGCGTCATTCTTAAGTCGACCAATGGGGTGACTGCCACGTCAGAATCTTGTGGTGACGCCCACGATTTTAACGATTCTTTTCGTTCGACCAATCAAGACGCAGGACGAATTGCGCCAAATTCGAATCGCCCCGAACTTGTTTGAGAACGAATTTTGACTGCGTCATTATTATTAATTAAATTGATTTGACTGCCAAGGCAAAAATAAAAAAAAATGATTTGCAGCGTAGACGTACGGTGGAGCCAATCCGAACAAACTAAACTGGCGCCAAATTCGAATTTCACTTTCGAAATAAACCGTGGCCGATTGCAACGACCGAAACACGAAGTAAAATGGCGCCGAATTCTAATTTCTCGTTCGAACTCAACCGTGGCCAATCAGAACAAAGTAAAACAGCGCCAAAATTAAATTTTATCATCGAAATAAATAGCGCTCCGTTAGAACGATAGGAAAAACGAACTTAAAATGGCGCCAAATTCAGATTTCATCTTCGCCCGGTTAGAACAATTGAAAGACGAAGTTAAACGGCGCCAAATTCAAACCTTATCTTCGAAATAAACCACGCCCAGTTCAAACAATCAAAATACTTACTTAAAACGGCGCCAAATTCAAATCTAATCTTCGAAATCAACCCCGCCCAGTCGAAACAATTGAAAAACAAACTTAAAATGGCGCCAAATTCAAATTTTATCAACGAAATGAATAGCGCCCGGTTAGAACAATTGAAACACGAAGTAAAACAGCGCCAAATTTAAAACTAATTTTCGAAATCAACCCCGCCCGGTTGAAACAATTGAAAAACAAACCTAAAATGGCGCCAAATTCAAATTTTATCTTCTAAATTAACCCCGCAAAGTAGAACATTGAAAAACATGCTTAAAACGGCGCCAAATTCAAATTTTATCATCGAAATGAATAGCGCCCGGTTAGAACAATTGAAACACGAAGTAAAACGGCGCCAATTTCAACTTTTATCATTGAATTAAACTGTGTCCAATTAGAACAATCGAAACACCAAATAAAATGACACCGAATTCAAATTTCTCCTCAGAACTAAACCGTGCTTGATTCCAACAAAGTAAAACGGCGCCACAATCAAATGTTATCTTCCAAATAAATAGCGTCCGCTTAGAACAATTTAAACAAAAAGTAAAATGGCGCCAAATTCAAGTTATATCTCCGAAATCAACCGCGCCCAGACCAAACAACCAAAACCCATACTTAAAAAAGCGCCAAATTCAAATCTTACCTTCCAACTAAACCGTGTCCAATTAGAACAATCGAAACACAAAGTAAAATGGCGCTAAATTCAAATTTCTCCCTCGAACTAAACCGTGGCCAATTAGAACAAAGCAAAACGGCGCCAAAACCAAATTCTATCTTCGAAATAAACCGCGCCCGGTTAGAACAATTGAAGCACGAGGTAAAACGGCGCCCAATTCGAATTTCTCCCTCGAACTAAACCGTGGCGAATTAGAACGAAGCAAAACGACGCCAAAATCAAATTTTCCCTCCGAAATAAACCGCGCCCGGTTAGAACAATTGAAGCACGTAGTAAAACGGCGCCAAAATCAAATTTTATCTTCGAAATGAACTGCGCCCGGTACAAACAAACTTAAAAGCGGCGCCAAATTCAAATCTTATCTTCGAAATGAACCGCGCACAGTTAGAACGATCGAGACGCAAATTGCACACACGAAATTTTGGGAGAATTATCGAGAAATTTTGAATCGTCTTTTGTTTTTAAACGAATGCAGGAAATGGTCATTTTGTGCGATGGTGCATGGCCACCTTTCATTTGCAAGAAACACAAACAGACGCAACTTGACGTGCTTTAAGACTTCTTCGATCATTTTTCAAGAATTTTTTCGTGTGAGTTTTGTATAACGATTGATGGTAGACAATTAAAAAAAAATATTAGAGGACGTCTGCCCTCAAAAGAAGGCTAGAAAATTTAAGCGATTAAAACTCCGATTGCCCAGTTTCAGTTTCGAACGCAATTTTCTAAGGTTGTTAATTACGCTTTCTCTGCAATTTCTCTTTCTCCGTTTTTGTTCTTTTTTGTGTCTCTCTTTGAACGGGTCAATTACGGACGGCCTTGTACAAACACATAAAGGAGGAAGAACTCAAAAAAAAACTTCTAAACAATACCTAAAGCTAACAAAATTAGAAACTGTTAATTAAAGCATTTCCACTGTCGATAAGATTAGCAAACGTTCGACACTTTTTCGCGAAACTATCGACCGTAAAACTTGCGTAATTCCTCAAGGAAACAAAAAAACAAAAAAACGACGCACTGTTTCGTAATTTCGTAATTGCTAACACATCCGTGTACGAGGGGCACGCGATTAATAACAACGACTGGTGTATTCGTCGGAGATGTAGAACTCGAACTGGTCTATCGAATTGGCGAAAGTGAACGTTACAGTTTTCGACCTCAATTTCCCTGAAAAGTGCCTACAAAGCATGCCGGAGTTTAGTGCAGAGGCGGCCTTGAGGTGGGCACGCGCCTTGAAGGTAAAACGTTTTTAGCATAGCACTGATAATGATAACAAAATAAATATTACGTGCCGATTGTTTATTGCACTCCGACGGCTCTCAAATACCGGCATTAACTTTATTACCTATTTGTGTCTTATCAATTTATTGATTTATTGTACGTACTTAAGTATCTCACAAACAACAGACAACGAAACGAAACAAACGTCAAAATTATTTAAATTTAAATTTGTTTTGGTTATAACGCTCCGCCTTCCCCAAATATGACATTCTTAAATGATTAAAACTCTTTACCAACTTTACTGGTATTTAAAAGCTAAATTAATTATAGCCCCCCCCCCACAACATTAATTAATAAATACATAATAAACTGAGTATCTACTTAGATCATGAAAACGAAACTTCTTGACGTTTTTAGTTTTAGAGTCTCAATGGGCGGAACATAATTAGGCCACACCTCCTGGTAGGAAGGGCTTTATAAGGACACGCCCTGATACTGACAGGGTTTCCCTAAGCTCCTCCCCTTTACAGGCCCTATGCTAAAACACTAACCCACACGGGCGAGACGTCTCCACCTCGACGCCATAAAGTCGTGTCCTCGCAACGCCCACAAAAATCGAATACGCCCTTTGTCCGCCGTGAGCGCCATTCCCTTTTTTAATAATAATCGATTTTGGGATATATCGCACGATCTGGCAACACTGTTTTTTTTTTCTTGCACGTAAAAGCTTAAATTCATGAAGTCATTAGAAGAAAAAAGTAATACCATCCATCCCCTAAATTCGGCACAAAAATGTTTTCTTTTTTTTTAATTGTAACTTAAAAACTGAGTAGGTCATGGAAACAAAAAACGTCTTGACATTCTTTTGTTTCCTTGACAACGCCAAACCGGGCATGCCATTCAAAAAAAAGCTTCCGGCGTTTGATTATTTGATTGCAATAGGAAAAACAAAAAAATTTTACAAGTTTCTATTAAAAAAAAAACAAAAGAGTGTCTTTGGAAAACAAAACAACTTACATTCTTTTGTTTCCTTGACAATTCTAAACCAAGCATGCAAGCTTGATTATTTGATTGCAATTGTTTAGGAAAAACAAAAAAACCTTACAAGCTGCAAACCGTTTTAATTAAAAAAAAAACGAAGAAGAGTGTGTCTTTGAAAACAAAACATCTTGACATTCTTTTGTTTCCTTAACAACGCCAAACAAAAGCTCCCGACGCTTTATTATTTAATGGCAATTGTTTAGAAACAAAAAGCTATGCAAGCTGCAAACTGTTTCAATTAAAAAAAAAAAAAAAAAATGTGTATTTGGAAGCAAAACGTCTTGTGTCATTCTTTTGTTTCCCTGGCAACGCCAAATCAAGCATGCCATTAAAACAAAAGCTTCTAACGCTTGATTATTTGATTGCAATTGTTTAGGAACAAAAAAAACTTACAGCTGCAAACCGTTTTAATTAAAAACAAAAGAAAAGAAAGAGTGTCTTTGGAAACTAAACATCTTGACATTCTTTTGTTTCCTTGACAACTCTAAACCAAGCTTGCAAGCTCGATTATTTGATTGCAATTGTTTAGGAAAAACAAAAAAAAACCTTACAAGCTGCAAATCGTTTTAATTAAAAACAAAAGGAAAAAAAAGCGTATCTTTGGAAACAAAACATCTTGACATTCTTTTGTTTCCACAAAACATATTGACATTCCTTTGTTCCCACAAAACATGATGACATTCTTTTGTTTCCACAAAACATCTTGACATTCTTTTGTTTCCATGACAACGCCAAACAAAGCATGTCATTAAAACAAAAGCTTCAATACTTGATTATTTGATAGCAATTGTTTGGGAAAAAAAAACAACTTTACAAGTTTTCATTAAAAAAAAAAAGATAAGAGTGGAAACGAAACATCTTGACATTATTTTGTTTCCACAAAACTTCTTGACATTCTTTTGTTTCTATGACAACGCCAAACAAAGCATGCCATTAAAACAAAAGCTTCAATACTTGATTATTTGATAGCAATTGTTTAGGAAAAAAACAACTTTACAAGTTTTAATCAAAAAAAAAGAAAAGAGTGTCTTTGGAAACAAACATCTTGACATTCTTTTGTTTCCAAGACAACGCCAAATAAAGCATGTCATTAAAACAAAAGCTTCAATACTTGATTATTTGATAGCAATTGTTTAGGAAAAAAAAAACAACTTTACAAGTTTTCATTAAAAAAAAAAAGAAAAGAGTGGAAACGAAACATCTTGACATTATTTTGTTTCCACAAAACTTCTTGACATTCTTTTGTTTCTATGACAACGTCAAAGTAAGTATGACATTAAAACAAAAGCTTCAATACTTGATTATTTGATAGCAATTGTTTAGGAAAAAAACAACTTTACAAGTTTTAATAAAAAAAAAAAGAAAAGAATGTCTTTGGAAACAAACATCTTAACATTCTTTTGTTTCCACAAAACATCTTGACATTCTTTTGTTTCCAAGACAACGCCAAATTATTTGATAGCAATTGTTTAGGAAAAAAACTTTACAAGTTTTAAAAAAAAATTAAAAAAAAAGAAGAGTGGAAACGAAACATCTTGACATTCTTTTGTTTCCACAAAACATCTTGACATTCTTTTGTTTCCACAAAACATCTTGACATTCTTTTTGTTTCCATGACAACGCCAAACCAAGTATGCCATTAAAACAAAAGCTTGCGACGCTTGATTATTTGATTGCAATTGTTTAGGACAAAAACAAATTTACAAGTTTTAATTAAAAAAAAAAGAAAAGAGTGTCTTTGGAAACAAAACATCTTGACATTTTTTTTGTTTACTTGACAAGCCAAACCAAGCAAGCAAGCTTGATTATTTGATTGCAATTGTTTAGGAAAAACAAAAAACCTTACAAACTGCAAAAAAAGAAAAAGAAAAAAAGCGTATCTTTGGAAATAAAACGTTTTGACATTCTTAAACAAAAGCTTCTGACGCTTGATTATTTGATTGCAATTGTTTAGGAAAACAAAAAGTTTTACAACTTTTTTAATAAAAAAAAGAAGGAGTGTGATTATTTTTAATAAAAAAAAGAAGGAGTGTGATTATTTTTAATAAAAAAAAGGGAGTGACTATTTTTAATAAAAAAAAAAAAGGAGTGACTATTTTTAATAAAAAAAAAAAGAGTGTGACTATTTTTAATAAAAAAAAAGGAAGGTGTGACTATTGTTAATAAAAAAAAAGAGTGTGACTATTTTTAATAAAAAAAAAGTGTGACTATTTTTAATAAAAAAAAAAAGGAAAGAGTGTGACCTATTTTCTAAGGAATCTCAACCGGAATTAGAGAAAGAAAGTCTGAAGATCTATATCGGGAGACAAAGCGACTTTATCTAACAAAAACAATCGCCTTATCACCGATACAGTACACGACCTACGATTTTTATTCCCCTCCACATTACATAACGTGCTCGACAGTGTCTTTGTTCACTCGCAGACTGACTCACTTGACAATGCTGAAGTTCCCCTCCGGCACGGTCACGTCCAGGTAGCTTAGGTCATCGGGTATGTTGACGACGGTCCCATCAATCCTCTGTATCTGCACCTTGAAGTCCTCGAAGTCCTCCCTGGTCTTGCCGCCGCCGCCGCCATCTGCGCAAAAAGACCCGTGAGTGGTTCAAGCAGGAAACGACCTGGGGGAGGTGGTGCACCTTTAAGGGCGAAACGCACGACGCTCAGCTCGCTCATCTGTAACTGTTCGCGTTCGAACCAAATCGATATTGCCTTAACAATAGGAGATTATCTGCCGTTCTTTGTGTGCGCGCAAAGGTAAACAGGCGATAAGGTCGCCTTAGAGGAGCGTGATAAAGAGCGGCGGATTCATATGTGATTGAGTTTTTGACGGGGGCGACACGGGCGGTGACGGTCTTGATCGGTGACAGCGACGAGTTAATTAGGCCGTCACGGTTTTGCACGCGTCTCCTCCATCACGACCGTACGCACCGTGTTTGCTTTTTGCGCTCAGTTTGGTACCCGACACGTTTCAACTCGGGCGCACGGCTGGACGACGACGAACGAAGGTAAACAAAACACGTCAAATTCAAGGTTAGACGTCAGAAACTAGGGAATTTTGCACTACAAGTTACCAAACTTTTTTTTAACTTCTTTTAGACGTAAGTTATCGCAAACCCACGCATGTAAAGCTGCGCGGTTTAAAGTAAATTGGAACGCAATTAACAACAAACGGTGCGGACGAACTAAATTAGGAAAGAAGTCGCGACATCTCGCGGCGGATTTCTGTCCTAAAATTAGTGGGAACGTTTACTTGCGTTTTCCTTGAGCTGCCGCCGCTTCAGACTCCGCTTATATCTCTCGTTGCCTTTTCGATTCGTTTACGTTGGTTGCGCTCGGGATATTTGCGTACAGTCGTAAGCAGAGAAATTGCAGACAAAAACAGATTCCTGTAATTTCGTTCTTTCTCAAAATGGTATTTGCAACTGAAAGTTTACACTGCCGCCCCTTCAAACCCACGTTTCCGATTCATCTACATTGATTGCGCTCGGAGTTTTTGCGTACAGTCGTAAGCAAAAAATACTAAACGAAAACAGATTCCTGTAATATCGTCCTTTCTTAAAATGGTATTTGCAACTTTCTCTTTGGGAAATGTTTCTTTTCGATTCATTCTAGACTCAAAGGATAACGTGAAGAATACGACCCAAATGATTACGAGAAGAATTCGACTCAAATGATTACGTGAATTCGAAATTTTCGCGGAAGTTGGCGCACCTGCAAGCCCTCCCGACTGCATGAATTCCCGGAATTAATAAACTAACGTGAACGGTTTCAAAATTCTTTTCTCCGTGCGTTTATTTCAGTGGAATTCGAATTTAACGATTGTGGAATTTCTCCGATAATTCGCTTCGCAACTAACAGTTGGCGAGTCTGCAATCACCACGAATGCATCAAGTTCATTAAATTAGCGTTAAATTTAATGTGAAAACCGCACTCAAACGAATAATCTGCTTTATAACAACTCAGCCCCACCATAGGAGGCACACAGGTAAGTCGGTGACGCTTATGAGATTACAAAACATAACCCCATTTTTTAACAGCCTTGTGCATTTCAGGTGATTCTCTAATTTAATTGTTGATTTCTAACAGAAGTCAAGCTTCGTTTAAGTCTTCAAGGCAATTTCATTCGTCGGCGGATGACATAACCTCAACTTTTTTGAGCCAAAGAATTCAAATCGATTCAAAACTCGCAGCAGTTCGCACGAAAACAACGTAAATAGGAGGAGTAAGTTGATTATCGAGAGTTTATGAACATAACCTCAACTTTCCTCTCCCCACAAGTTTCAGCTCCGAAATGACCAAGTTAACCGAGTGGCTCGCTGTTGTGACGGTCCTGTTCTCCATCTGGTGGATGTTGGCCACCAAGAAGATTGGAAATGGCTTCACGGAAGCAAACGAGCACGTGATTCTGTTCGCCCCAGTTTATGCAATTTTGATCTTCGGGGTGAGCTGAAGTCAATTTTTGATTTAGTTTTTAAATCAGTTCTTTATTCGTTCGTTTCTCTTCCAATTTTCGATTGGACGTTGTTTTTTTCAAACAGAAGAAACGTTTTTCGTTTACTTTGTTTTCTCCTTTTCTTTACGCTTTTGTTTTTCGCTGACAATTTGTGTGATGACAAGTGTTTTCTTTAATCAAATTGGCTTCCGGTTGGAACCGCGTCATGACTGCTTCTACAGCGCCGACGTTTCGTTCTCTATTGCAGAAGAACTTCCTCAGGGTTGTTGCTGGTTGTGTTGCTGCTGCTGGTTGTGTTGCTGCTGCTGGTTGTGTTGCTGCTGCTGGTTGTGTTGCTGCTGCTGGTTGTGTTGCTGCTGCTGGTTGTGTTGCTGCTGCTGGTTGTGTTGCTGCTGCTGGTTGTGTTGCTGCTGCTGGTTGTGTTGCTGCTGCTGGTTGTGTTGCTGCTGCTGGTTGTGTTACTGCTGCTGGTTGTGTTGCTGCTGCTGGTTGTGTTGCTACTACTGATTGTGATGTTGCTGCTACTTCTCATTAACGAGAAGCAGCAACAACACCACCAACAGCAGCCCTGAGGGAAGTTCTTCTGCAACAGAAAACGAAACGTCGGCGCAATAGAAGCAGACGTGACGCGGTTCCAACCGGAAGCCAATTCAATTATGGACAACGGCGGCAGAAGCCTCCATGTTAATGTGTTTTCTTTTTTAATATTTTCCAATGGTAATGATTTGCTTCTTCTTCTCCAATGGTAATCATTTGCTTCTTCTTCTTCTCCAATGGTAATAATTCGTTTCTTCTTCTCTAATGGTAATCATTTGCTTCTTCTTCTCCATTGGTAATCATTTGCTTCTTCTTCTCCATTGGTAATCATTTGCTTCTTCTCCATTGGTAATCATTTCCTTCTTCAAGGTAATCATTGGCTTCTTTTTCTCCAAAGGTAATCATTTACTTCTTCTTCTTCTCCAATGGTAATCATTTGCT
This sequence comes from Serrognathus titanus, assembly GCA_039766575.1. Taxonomy (NCBI): domain Eukaryota; kingdom Metazoa; phylum Arthropoda; class Insecta; order Coleoptera; family Lucanidae; genus Serrognathus; species Serrognathus titanus. The sequence goes on from CM077911.1 coordinate 9,837,702, forward strand.
TCTTCTTCTCCTCCAATGATAATAATTTATTTCTTCTCCAATAGTAATCATACGCTTCTTCTTCTTCAATGGTAATCAAACGCTTCTTCTTCTTCAATGGTAATCAAACGCTTCTTCTTCTTCTTCTTCAATGGTACTCAAACGCTTCTTCTCCAATTTGCTTCTTTTTCTTCTGCTTCTCCAATTTGCTTCTTTTTCTCCTGCTTCTTCTTTTTCTTCTGCTTCTCCAATTTGCTTCTTTTTCTCCTCCTTCTTCTTTTCTTCTGCTTCTTTTTCTCCAATTTGCTTCTTTTTCTTCTCCAATTTGCTTATTTTTCTTCTATTTTTTCTTCTCCAATTTGCTTTTTTTTCTTCTCCTCCAATGGTAATAATTTATTTCTTCTCCAATGTTAATCATACGCTTCTTCTTCTTCTCCAATGGTAATCATTCGTTTCTTCTTCTTCTCCAATGGTAATCATTTGCTTCTTCTCCTCCTCCAATGATAATAATTTATTTCTTCTTCTCCTCCTCCAATGATAATAATTTATTTCTTCTTCTCCAATGGTAATCAAACGCTTCTTCTTCTCCAATTTGGTTTTTCTTCTGCTTCTTCTCTTCTCCAATTTGCTTCTTTTTCTTCTGCTTCTTCTTCTCTTCTCCAATTTGCTTCTTTTTCTTCTGCTTCTTCTTCTTCTCCAATTTGCTTCTTTTTCTTCTGTTTCTTCTGTTTCTTCTTCTTCTCCAATTTGCTTCTTTTTCTTCTGCTCCTTCTTCTCCTCCAATGGTAATACTTTATTTGTTCTTCTTCTCCAATGGTAATCATACGCTTCTTCTTCTTCAATGGTAATCATTCGTATCTTCTTCTCCTCCAATGGTAATCATTCGTGTCTTCTTCTTCTTCAATGGTAATCATTCGTATCTTCTTCAATGATAATCATTTGCTTCTTCTTCTTCTTTTTCTGACTTTGTTCTTCTATTCTTAATACAGAAACAGTTTCAGATTTTTTCGTTTCTTCACTTGCCTCGTCTTTAACTTTCTTCCTTTCCAGCCGTTTCTTCCTTGTCTTTGTATAACTTCATTGTTTCACGTATCTGTGCTGTTCTACTTGATTTCCTCTTCATTTTTATTTCTCTCTTCACGTCACACCACATTGCCAAACTTAATTGTTTCTCGTTTTCTCTGCCCATTCCTGCCAGGGGGGTAAAACTGAGAAGGGGATGTAAGGGAGTCAAAGTGGGAGCAACAGAGTTCCCTTGAAAGAAATGCGAATGGGCGATAATCCCGAAGGATATGTGCAGCGGGGCGGGAGGACGCCAACATTTCATTCCACACAAAAGGCGTCAACATTTCATTCCACACAAAAAGAGCGCCAATATTTCATTCCACACAAAAAGGGCGCCAATATTTCATTCCACTCAAAAAGGGCACCGTGAGCGATTCCTCTCAACTTAACACTCAAACCAGAAACGTACAAAACAAAGGAATTGCGAGTTGCTTACAACTTGACCTAAAAAAAGTCATTACGCAGAAGCTCAGCGTCCTCGGTTCCCTAAGACGGCACTGTTCTTATTAGGTGCCACCACCTCGATTGCGCATACGTCACGAAACAGAATACCGATTTCTTGAGTATTCTCCTGAAATAAGGAGATTTGCTTTTTTTTTTGTTACTTACGTTACTTTCACGTGCTTGCAGGCGTTCTCGGCTTCCGTCGTCTTCTATCGGGTCTTCACTTTCAACGACTGCGACAAGGCGGCCGAAGAACTAAAGTCGGTGAGTTAGCTTGAAGTTGTAATGAAAAAATTGAAACAGAAAAGAAAGGTTAGAACGAAGTGGGTTTGGGCTTGAGGGAATCAGCCGCTCCTGTACATGTTCAGTAGTACCGCGTTACAGTTCGTTCACTTGTGATGCGATACTACCGCAAACCATACAGAAGATGGATTTTCAGTAACACCGCATCACAATTGTTTTACTTGTGACGCAGTGCTACCGCTAACCATACAGAAGATGGATTTTCAGTAACACCGCGTCACAGTTGTTTTACTTTACCATACAGAAGATGGATTTTCAGTAACACCGCGTCACAGTTGTTTCACTTGTGATGCGGTGCTACCCCAAACCATACAGAAGATGAATTTTTCTCTTGCAGGAAATCGTCGAAGCAACCGCCGACCTCAAGAGGCTGGGCTTCGTCTTCCGCGAGGAAAAAACCAGCTGAATTCGTGTCTAGGTTAATGAAATAAAGACGTAGAACTATGTACAATTTATTATTGAAGTATAAAAAGGGAATTTCAAAAGTGCAGCCTCGGCCTGCAAACGCAGGTGCTCTCGTGGATCACCCGGCAGTCGGGGTTCCTCAGCATGAAATCGCAGACGCCCCGTTTCGTGACGCTCGTCTGAGTCACGTCCAGCAGCTCGAGCTTCAGCTTCGAGAGGTAATAGAGTGAGGTGTCGGTGACCTTGCCGTAGCCCCGCAGCGAGAGCCTTCGCACGGCGGTCGTCTTCATCTCGCCTTCGCCGATCAAGACGCGGATGACCGCGTTGGGATCCGGCTGGATGTTCCAGACTTCCTGCGCGTCGACTTCATCCAGGTTTTCGTTGGCATAGTCTCCGCTGGGGCCCGGCTCGCTGCAGGAACCTCCCCCCTCGCTGCTGGTGCTCGATTGCCTCGAGCTTAACCCGCTCGGGCCCGGCTGGACGTCCTCAGAGTCCAGCAGGCACTTCATTTTTTTACTGGCCCCGTTAAGGGTGGCGGAATCGCTTTTCCTCTTGCTTGTATTCGTCGTGGTGGTGTCACTAGAGTCCTTTGTGCTTGCAAGAGATGTCTCTGAAGCCAGACGATGTTCACTATTACTTTTCTGTCCGTTGCAACGTGGCGGGTCTTCTTCTTCTTCTTTTTTACAAGCACCATCCGCATTGTCTTGGATTGCGTCCGCATTGTCACAAACGTCTTGGATTGCGTCTGCATTGTCACAAACGTCTTGGATTGCGTCCACGTTGTCACAAACGTCTTGAATTGCGTCCGCGTTGTCACAAACGTCTTGGACTCCGTCCACGTTGCTAAAACTATTACACTCACTGTTCACGATTCCTGAAGATGTTGCGTTTTTGATCCCATTACTCTCGGCTAAGGAGTCTTCGGGGATGGTCGAGGCGTCGTCGCTCTTCGTTTCCGTGGGGGCCTTCACGTCATCACTGATGCTATCATCGGGTGGCCCCAAAATGTACTCCTCATCTTGCCTCATTTCTTCGTCGCTCTCGACATTCGGCCTCATCTGCATCTGCTCGTTGTACAAGGCGGGGTTAGCGAAGATCACCTCGTTATCCGACGACTCGTCTTCGCTCTCGACGTCCCCCTCGTTCCCCAGCCGAAGGAAATTAATCACGATGTTATTACTGCTTAACTCGGGGGTCAGCGCGTACAAATCGGTGTGCTCCAGCATGACGATCTCGTACTCGTTCCTCGGCTCGCGCAGGTTGAGCCACTTGAGCGATTTGTTCTCGGGGGAGGCCTCGGCCTCGTAATCCTCGGCGGTCACCTGCGCCTGCCTCGGATCCAAGTGCAGCTTCGGCTTCAGCATGTACATGTGCGATAGGAACTTGATGCGTTTCTCCAGGGCGATGATCTGCTCTAGCCTCGCGATCTCGCTCTTCACAGTCTTCACCTCTCTGCTGCACCTCGGCTCGCTAGTCCTCTCAAAATCGTAAAACCCGCACTGGCACTGGCCGTAAGGCGGCTCGTACAACACACTGTCTATCTTGTAGTCTTGGGTGAGGTCCGGCTCGACGAACTTGTACATGACGACCCCCTCATCGCTGAGGGTTTGCATGCGGTAGGTCTTGTAGGTGTGCTTGCCGAAGAACATCCGCATGGGTTCCAGCTGGGTGTCGGGGATGTCGTCGAAGGGGGAGAGGTAGTGGTGTTTTTTGGGGAGGGAGCCGATGACTAGCTCGAGTTCTCTTTGCGATTTTTCCAGGGTGTAGGTGCCGACGTAGCTCTGGAAGTACAGCTCGCGCAAGGTCTTGTGCTTGTAGAAGGTCTTCAGGATTTGATCGCCCAAACCTAAAATAAAACAAGATTAAACACGTTGAGGGTGAGGAATATAATTTCGACTAATCGCTCGTCGCTTTCGGAATAATAACGCGCCGGCATAGTAGAGGTCCTTTCATTCTCGGATTTTCTAGCGAACTTCTGGGACCATCTGGCGTTCGACTCGAAGCTCGCTGGAATAATCGAAGCAACATTTTGACGCAAACATCCGGGAAGAAGAACAGATCGAATGCTCTATAAAATTATTTTTTCTGCGCTTGGTTTTACTGTTAATATTTCCGATTGTCGAAGTCGAGAAAATCTAGGGCAAACTGTTTGAACATGGCAGCACTGCAACGATTAATAACGTAATGGTTTGGAGAAAATTCACTAACATAATAATTATAGCTACGTTTTTGGAAGGATTGATTCGATTCTGATAGCAAACTGAAACCTCTCATTTAAAAATGTGTTGCGCCATCTGTTAACAGAAGAGCCAAACGCGTCGTGCAAAAGAATGCGACGCTGTCTGGTGCCATCTATTCATGGAAGAGCGAAACACATCGTGAAAATGAACGCGGCGCTTTCTCGCGCTACCTACTGACAGAACTGCGAAACACGTCGTGAAAAAGAAGGCGACTCTGTCTCGCGCCATCTATTGACGAGAGAGCGAAACACGTCGTGAAAATAAACACGACGCTCTCTCACAGCACCATCTGTTGACAGAAGAGCGAAACACGTCGTGAAAAAGAACGCGACGGTGTCTCGCCCCGAAAAAGCGAAAAAGTCGAGAAAAAGAACAGGATGCTGCCTCGCGCCATCTATCGACAGGCGAACGAGTGACGCTATGAAAAGGAACGCGACGTTCAAAGATCTTCTACACCAATATCGCCGATTTTGGAGAAAGAAATTGTCACTGCGCTCGCGCCATCTACCGACAGAGAAGCAAAACACGCGTACCTCGAAGTTCATGTGACAATAAGGACGTTGTTACGTCTTCGACATCTTTTGAATTCACTTTAAAGTAAGTTCAACTTTGAAAGGCGCAGATTGTCACCGCGCTCGCGCCATCTACCGACACAAAAGCGAAACACGTCGCAAGAGGACCGCGAAGCTTAAAATTCATATGAAAATAGAGACACTTGGTCGTCTTTTGAATTTAGGTTCAAGAATAGGTTCGACTTTGACAGGCGCAGATTGCCTTCGCGCTGGCGCCATCTGCCGACAGAAGAGCGAAATACGTCGTGAAACAGAACGCGACGCTGTCTCACGCCATCTATTGGCAGGCGAACGAGACCCGTCGTGAAAAGGAACGCGACATTTGAGGAAAGAAAAAACATTGCTTTCATCCGATGGTGTCTCGCGCCATCTATCGACAGAAGAGTGAAACGCGTCGTGAAAAAGAACGCAACGCTGTCTCGCGGCATCTATTGACAGAAGAATGACAAACGTCATGAAAATAGAACGCGACGCTGTCTCGCGCCATCTATTGACAGGCGAACGAGACTCGTCGTGAAAAGGAACGCGACGTTTGAAGAAAGAAAAGAGATTGCTTTCATCCGACGGTGTCTCGCGCCATCTATTGACAGAAGAGTGAAACATGTCGTGAAAAAGAACGCAACGCTGTCTCACGCCATCTATTGACAGAAAAATGACAAACGTCATGAAAAAAGAACGCGCCATCTAGTGACAGGCGAACGAGAATAGTTGATAGAAAACGAACAAATGAATGTCGACCGGATTCCTACCAAGACGATTTCATCCGACGGAAAATGAATGAAATTAAAAATTAAAAAAAACAATCTGTTTAAGAAAAAAACAAAAGAAAATTGAAACGAATAACGTCAAAATATTAAGAATAAGTTAACGAAAAACAAATGAATAACGCAGGTGTCTGGTGTGGTTTTTTTTTTATTTTCTTGCACTTCGCTTTAAAATCATCGATTTTCTATTGTTTTTGGATCACCTTTTGTTCTTATTAGTTTGAAAAAAAAAAAGAAAACTGAAACAACAACATCGACATACCAATAATAATAAAATAATAAACGGAAAAACAAATGACTAACGCAGGTATTTGTCTTTTTTTTTTCTTAATTTTTCTTGCACTCTGCTCTAAAATCGTCGATCTTCTTTTGTTTTCGCATCACCTTGTTCTTGTTATTCTTATTTGTAAAAAAAAGAAAATTGAAACAACATCGAAACACTAAGAATAACACGAACTGAAAAACAAGTGAATAACGCAGGAGTTTCCCATGGCTTCTCCATTCTCCTTTTCTCCAATAATCGAAGCTTCCCCCTTTTTTTAACGTCGATCCATTTTGTTCCTTTATTTGTTTTTTGGAAGAAAACGCGATTGTTCTAAATTTAATTCAGAGTTGATCGTGTTTTGTTTTTTATTTTTTTATGAAAAAAAAGTCGATTGGAAATCGAACGTCTTTTGTCATCGCTCTCAATTTATTCTGTGACGCTAAAGTGGGAACAAGAGGCTTTAATCTTGCAACCCAAATCTCCGACCATTTCTTTGTTTCTGGCAGTTGTTAAATACGCGATCGTTTTTGTTTTGTTTTTTATTTAACAAGAAAAGTCAAAGTTCGATTGGAATTCGAACGTCTTTTGTCAATCACATTCTCATTCCCGGCATTTGTGAAACAATCGATCGTCTTTTGTTAACGTTTTCAACAGAAAACCAACATTAATTTTGCAATTGTTTTGTGCTTAGCCCAGTGTTGCCAGTTCTAACACGCTTACGTAGAATAATGTCTTCAAGACAGTGATTTTCTTGGCACTTGTTTCTAGTGAATTATTTTTTTGCTTCTTAGTGACTTTTTAATCATTATTTACTCAAGCTAAATGTTCGGATTTTTTGCGAACGCCCATTGGCAACACTGTTCTAGACTAGATGGCTCAGAGCAGTCACTCTTTTAAGTGAAAGGAATGCGACGGCTCTGCTACGTCTTAGTTGCTGATCATCTTTTGAATTTGAAGTTTGAAAGCAGGTTCAACTTTGACAGCCGCAGATTGTCACCGCGCTCGCGCCATCTACCGGTAGAGAAGCAAAACGCTTCACGAGAGGAATGCGTACCTCCAAGTACACATGAAAACAAGGACACTGTTACGTCTTCGTCGACTTTTGAATTCACTTTAAAGTAGATTCGACTTTGACAGGTGCAGATTGTCACCGCGCTTACGCCATCTACCGACGGAAGAGCAAACCACGTCGCCAGAGGAACATGAAGCTTGAAGCTCACATGGAAATAAAGAGATCGTTACATCTTGGTCATCTTTTGAATTAATTTTTAAAGTAGGTGCAACTTTGACAGGCGCAGGCTGTCACTGCGCTTGCGCCATCTACCGACAGAAGAGCGAAACACGTCGCAAAAGGAACGCGAAGCTTGAAGCTTATATGAAAACAGAGACACTGTTACGTCTTGGTCGTCTTTTGAATGAATTTTAAAATAGATTCAACTTTGACAGGCGCAGATTGTCGCCGCGCTCGCGCCATCTACCGACAAAAGAGCGAAATACGTCGCAAGAAGAACGCATAGCTTGAAGCTCATATAAAGGGATCGTTACATATCTAGGTCACCTTTTGAATTAGTTTGAAAGTAGTTTCAACTTTGACAGACGCAGACTGTCATCGCGCTCGCGCGCCATCTACTGGCAAAAGTGCGAAACATTAAGTAGGTTATCACTTTAACACCATCGTTCTCCTGAGATCTTAAATTAGAGAGTAAATTACCTGTGAACCGGGCATCCAGCACCCTCAAGTTTTTAAACCCAAAACACCCGGCCAAGCTCAGGTAAGAAATGTCGTTATCGGACAGCTTCTTGCACATGTAAAGCGAGAGTATCTCGAGCTTGGGGTATTTACTGAAGGACACCATCATGTTGGTCTCGACCCAACCGCACTCGTCCAAAACCAGCACCTACCAAAGACGCAGACTTAATTAAGCCGGAGAGAACAACGTGGCGAGCGTTCTCACCTTCAAGTTCTTCATGGCGTGATCGCTGCGGCGAAAGAAGTGGGCGAAGTTCACGACGAACGACTTGCGAAAGCTCAGCTCCACAAGGGACACGGGGTACTCTGCCAGAGTGAGCTGGAAGCAAGGACTTGATTGCATCGCGTGTTTAATTAAAAGGGTGACTTACCAGGTCGCCTCTGATCAGCTGATTCTCGATGGCCAAGACGCGCAAGCTTTGGCTTACGCTCGAGGACGTCAGAAACGAGTACGTCGACACTTGTTCTGCGCGGGTGTTCGCGGCGAAATACAATTGATCAGTGCGGGCATTGAGGTTCCCAACGCAGAAGTTGACCTTGTCTTTGGTGATCGGCTCATCTCTGGCGTCGACTCGGTGCCACAGCTTCTTCTCTTTGACTAGATCCTCCAGGCGCTTGCAAGTCCTGTGTTTGTTGTAGCTTATTCGTATTCGATTCAAAAGTCAAGCTTACCTGCTTAGCTGGTATAAATCGGTGGCGTTTAAGAAGGAAAGCACGTGGAGCAGGGCGTAATCGGAGAGGTTCAAGAGGCGGCAGCAACTGCACCCCGATTTCTCACCGTCGCGCTCCGGGGCGGCTGCTTCCGTCTGGTCGAAATCGGGAGGGACGTTCTCCTTCAAGCAACCCCCACCGAAAGGAGGGAAAAATCAACTTGGTTGCAATTTTGGAGTGAATCTCACTTACCTCGGAGAGTTTCATTTCGAGTGACATAACCTCTTAGTCTCGGGTCTCACAAGCGAAACGATTTCATTAGCCTAACTGGTTTATAGCTTCGTTCTGTGCATTGCGGCCGGGCACATCACAAATTGGGGTGGAAAATCGCGGGGGGTTGGTGGCGATTTTGCACGTTTTTCGCGGAATTTAGAAATAAATCAAAGTTTGACGTAAACGGACCGTCAGCGCGCAGGCGCCATCTGTTGACGGTAGCGCGAACTAGACTTGGAACTTTTAGTTTTTAATTCGAGGAGAAAAATGGTTTTTAGAGTTTATTCCGGAAATGGAAGCTAGGCGACGTGTACTTTAGTTAATTAAATTCGAGGCTACCATCCCTTGAAATAAAATTCGCTGCGACCAACAGTGATTGAAGGTTTGCGTCTGGAATATTCAGTTAATGGGGGGGAAAGTAATGAAATACATTAAACGAACCCCAAGGAAAAAGCAAATTAACGCACGTCGCTATGCGGAAGTTATTATTGATATCCTAATTGCGGAGTTAAAAAAGAAATTCAAAAAATATCTCAGTCGCAAACCATGTCGATAACAATGTATGTACAACCGTGGCATGTACAACTCGAGGATAATGTCGCCAACTATTGACGTATTAAGTTTACTAATTTTGTTTCGGAAACCATCCCTGATGCGTCTTTCGTTTTTCTCAAAACGTTGGCTACATTGATAGAGAACCACCAAAGTAATTTGAAGGCCAATTGAATCCGTGAAATAAATGAAAACAAGAGACGAAAGACACTCGAAACTCAAAATGTGTCAGAAATCTACTAATCAAAGAGAAACAAAGAACGAAACGACGTTGTCTTTTTCGTTAAATGAACGATTGTCTTTTGTTTGTGTTTTGAACAAGAACTGTCAGCTTGCGTTTTCTTTTGCGCAGTTTTATGTTCAATCCAGTGTTGCCAACTGTAACGCGCTTAAATATTCTATGTCTAACATATAGTATGTTCGTTAAATAATCGATCGTCTTTTGTTTGTATTTTGAACAAAAACCGTCAATTCGCATTTTCTTTTCCGCGGTTTTATGTTCAAGCCAGTGTTGCCAACTGTAACGTGCTTAAATTTTCTACGTGTTCGAGAATTTGACGTTTTCGGCATTTGTTTCTAGTGACGTTTTAGTGATTTTTATATACTCCATGTTCAGGTATTTCGCGAACGTCCACTGGCAACACTGCAACTCTTGTGCGTTGTTTGTCGTTAGAAGCAGTGTTGCCAACGGTGATGATTTATCACCAGATCTAGTGATTTTTGTTGTTGATTTGTTACCTGGTTAAATTATGTTTTAAAATCGATTGTTTTTTTGTTTTTGTTTTATTTTTTTTTTAAATTTGATTGTTTTTCAATTTTTATTTTTTTGTTTTCTTTGTTTAGCCATCATTCTTTTGAAATTGTTTTTTTTTATTTATAAATTTATGAAATTGCTTCTAACATGCTTTTTAAAAATTTCAAAAATCGATTGTCTTTTGTTTTTATTATTATTATTTTTTTTTTTTAATTTGATTATTTTTCAATTGTTACATATGTACGTATTTCTTTTGTTTCGTCGTATTTTAAAATTGTTTGTCTTTTTAATTCATTCCAGTAAATTACGTTGTAAAATCGATCGCCTTTTGTTTTTATTTCTATTTTTTTTTTGTTTAATTTGATTATGTATTTTTTAATTATTATTGTTTTGTTTTCTTTGTCTTGTCACCATTCTTCTTTTTTTAATTCTTTTGTTTTAAATTTATTATTCTGTTCAATTGTATTGAAAAATTGATTGTCTTTTGTTTTCATTGTTTTTTTTTTATTTTATTATTTTTCAATTTTTATTTTTTGCTTTCTTTGTTTTGTCTTAATTCTTTTCAAATTGTTTGTCTTTTTCGTTAAGTTATGTTTTCAAATCGATCGCCTTTTGTTTTTTATTTTTATTTTTTCAATTCGATTGTGCATTTTTGAATTGTTATTGTTTTGTTTTGTTTTTGTTACGCACGACATTCTTTTGAAATTGTTTTCTTTTTAGATTTATTATTCTGTTAAATTACATCGAAAAATTGATTGTCGTTTGTTTTTATTATTATTTTTTTTCTTGTTTGATTATTTTTCAATTTTTATTTTTCTTTCTTTGTTTAGCCACCATTCATTTCAAACTGTTTTTTTTTTAATTTGTAACTCCGTTAAATTGCCTTGTAAAATCGATCGTCTTTTGTTTTTGTTTTAATTTTTTCTATATGATTGACGTATTTTTGAATTGTTATTGTTTTGTTTTTGTTTCATCAGCATTCTTTTGAAATTGTTTTGTTTTAAATTCATTATTGTTAAATTGTTCCGAGAAATTGATCGTTTTTGTTTTTATTTTATTATTATTTTTTTAATTTGATTATTTTTCAGTTTTTATTTTTTGTTTTCTTTGTTTTGTCTTCATTCTTTTCAAATTTTTTTTTAAATTTATTCCATTAAATTAGGTTGTAAAATCGATCGCCTTTTGTTTTTATTTTTATTTATTTTTTTAATTTGATTATGTATTTTGGAATTGTTATTGTTTTGATTTCTTTGTTTTGTCAGCATTCTTTTTTTTTTAATTGTTTTGTTTTAAATTTATTAAACCGTATTGTAAAATCGATTGTCTTTTGTTTTTATTATCATTTTTTTTAATTTGATTATTTTTTGTTTTCTTTGTTTTGTCTTCATTATTTTCGAATTGTTTTTTTTTTATTTATTCCATTAAACTATGTTGTAAAATCGATCGCCTTTTGTTTTTATTTCTATTTACTTTTTTAATTTGATTATATATTTTTGAATTGTTATTGTTTTGTCGACATTTTTTTTTGGTTCAAATTGTTTTGTTTTAAACTTATTAAACCATATTGTCTAATCGATTGTCTTTTGTTTTTATTATATATTTTTTTTAATTTCATTATTTTTCAGTTTTTATTTTTCGTTTCTTTGTTTCGTCTTCATTCTTTTCAAATTGTTTTGTTTTAAATTTATTAAGCCGTATTGTATAATCGATCGTCTTTTGTTTTTATTTTTATATATATATTTTTTTTAATTTGTTTATTTTTAAATTTTTATTACTTTGTTTTCTTTCTTTAAACTTTTTAAAATTATAATTAATCTACTAATGAAGCTTTTCGGTTGGTATCTGGTGACTCCTTGTCACCCAATCTGGTGACTTAAATTTTGAACGCCTGGCAACACTGGACGGCAGTAGTTTTTACGCCGAATTTAGTAAGCGGTTATAACATAACCTCACATTTTTCTGAACGTGTACGCGAAAATTAAAAAGAAAACAAAAAAATAATGAAGATACCAAGATTTTGGGTAAATATAATCAATGAACATCAAGTGTCAATGAATAACGGAAACATAACCTCGTTCGGAATGTTTACGCTTGCATAGCATTCACGGCAGTGTTGCCAACCTTGCATGTTCAGAAATCCCAATGCAACTAAAAGAAAATATTCTATTATTATTAACAAATTAAATTAAAATTTTGGGTAATTACGGAGCGATTGGCAACACTAGTTCAGGGAATTCACATTGGCAGTGTTGGCAGCTACCAGAAGGTTTCCTAACGCACCCATTGGGTAATTAAAAGTGGGAAGTGAAAAGTTCACCCGTTGTCATGGTAATAAAGTCAAACTCAAGGGTTCTCTGAAACAAATGAGCGAGATACCCGAACGTATAGTTTTCGAACGTAACCCGTTTGCACGCCATTTTCAAATTTCAAGCAACTCGAATAATACTCAACTTTTTTTAACTGTCCTTCACTTTTAAGTCAAAACATTGCCTTTTTGGTATTCAGGAACAGTTCACAACCCCCATTGATTGTGACTAAAGTCATCAGCCTGGTGGGTAGGCAACTCAAACAGCAGCGCTTTGAAGTTGGTCATCCACGCGCATGCTTTAATCGTTCGCTAAATTAAATTAGGTTTTAAATTAATATACAGGGTGAGTTCAGGTCGTTTTGAGTTTATTTTCGTCGTGTCTCTGGCACATACAGAAGAGCCTCTTGAAGGGGCGGCGGGCAAGTTGGATGGTTTTGAAGAGGACGAATCCGAAGGTGAGCAGCGAGGCGGCCAGAAAGGCGATCACGTCCAGGAGGAGGAGTTGGTAAAAGGGGACGTCGATGGTCGGGCTCCTCAGGTGTTTGGCGCCCTTGTGCCTCAAGACGTACTCCACCCACCAAACCGATTTTTCCAGCCCCGTCATTGGCTGATCGCCCGCAATGGCCCCCAACTTATCCACATTTTCTTTATACCTGCAATCAAAAGCGTTACATTTGTTCAATTGTTTATAGGCGTTCTTCTTTTGTTTGCTTAAAGAAAGAGTGTCAGGGATTCCCGGAACAAATTTAGACAAATGCCGCAGAACGCAAAAAAATGAATTGAGTTAAATAAAAAAAAAAAATGACAATCGTTTACGAGATTATCTAAGTCTCCTGTGTAAACAGCTGCATCTTTTCCCGTGATTTGCTGTCAAGTGGCGTGTTATCTGAAGTGGTTTGTTTTTTTTTTTTTTTGTGGAACAATCGCAGACAGACAGATAAGGTTCAAGGTCGGATGTTTCGGGCTCACGTGGAGTTTCCGATGACTTCCAAGATCGCCCCCTTGATCCGCTCCTTGTCGGCGGTGTGGTGGTCGAGGTTGATGCCGAAGCCCCTCCTTTCGACCAGGACCGCGTTGCTGAACTGGTCCCCAAACGAGGGGAAGACGATGACCGGTACGCGGGCCTCAATGGTCTCTTCGAGCGACTGAAGACCGCCCTGCGTTATGAAGAGTTTCACGTTGGGATGTCCTGAAAGAGGAAACAAAAAACGAGAGCTTTACGTCAAAGAAAACAAAGTAACTGTTCAATTTTCTGTTCAGATGCTGCAGCATTCATTTGTTTGTAACTTTCTTTCGATTCGCTCGCTTAAAATGTTGAACAACAATCGAAAAAGTCGACGAGAAACAAATGAAATCGATCGAAAAAATTAGTGTCGGCGGCGCTCGAATCAATTGTTCATTTCCCTGTTCACGCGCGACATTCATTTGTTTTTTTTTTTAATTTTCTATTTGCTCGCTTATATTTTGAAAAACGACAAGAAAATTAATCGATTGAAAAATTGGATGACGGCGCTCATATCAATTGTTCATTTCCCTGTTCACAAGTGTCGTTCATTTGTTTTTTTTTTAACTTTCTCTTCGCCTGCGTACGTTTTGAAATAAAATCGTTTCGAAATAAAACCGTCAAGAAACAAAAGAAAATTGATCAAAAAAGTAGATGCCTGTACTCGTAGAGTTGTTCATCTCTCCGTTCAGAGGCGACGTTCATTTTCCTGTCGATTCGCTTGCTCAAATATCGAAACACAATTGAAAAAATCGATAAGAAACAAATGAAATCGATCGAAAGAAATGCTACCCGCGCTCGTATCAACTGTTCAATTCTCTGTTCACGCGCGACTTTCATTTGTTTTCCTCATTTTCTATTTGCTCGCTTATATTTTGAAAAACGACAAGAATTAAAAAAAAAGAAAATCGATCAAAAAATTGGATGCCGGCGTTCGTATCAACTGTTCATTTCCCTGTTCACGTGCGATTTTTGCTTGTTTTTAATTTCCTGGCAGATTTTGAGCTGGTCGTTCAAATTTTGGAAAACAATCGTAAAAACTATCAAGAAACGAAGAAAAATCGACCGAAAATATGGCGTCCCCCCGCTGGTATCAATTGTTCATTTCTCTGTTCACACGTGACGTTCATTTGTTTTTTTTTTATTTTTTTCTTCGCATACAAGAACAACAAGAAACAAAAGAAAATCGATCGAGGAAATTGATGCTGACGTTCGGATCAGTTGTTCATTTCCCTGTTCACACGTGACATTCGTTTGTTTTTTTTAACTTTCCATTCGCCCGCTTCAATTCTGAAAAACAATCGAAAAAACCTCAAGAGACAAAAAAAAAATCGTCCGGGAAAATTGGTATTCTCGCTACTATCAGTTGTTCATTTTCCCGTTCACGTGCGATATTCGCTTGTTTTTAATTTCCTGACAGTTTTTGAGCTGCTCGTTCAAATTTTGGAAAACAATCGCAAAATCTATCAAACAAAAGAAAATTGACTGAAAATATGGTGTCCCTCCGCTGGTATCAATTGTTCATACCCCGTTCACACATAACACTCATGTCATTTTCTTCAGCAGTTTGTCCAGTTTTTTGAAAACAATCGCCAAAATCATCAAGAAATAAAAGAATTGATGCCCCCGCTCGAATCAGTTGTTCATATCCCTGTTCACACGTGACATTGATTGATTTATTTTTTTAACTTTTTCTTCGCTCGCGTTCATTCTGGTAAACAATCGACAGAACCATCAAGAAACAAAAGAAAATCGACCGAAAAAAATTGGTGTCCCGCTAGTGTCGACTGTTCATTTCCCCGTTCACATGCGACATTCGTGAATTTTTGATTTTCTGTCATTTTTTGAGCTATTAGTTCAAATTTTTGAAGAAAGCAACTGCAAAAACCATCAAGGAACAAAAGAATTGATTTGCCCGCAAGTATCAATTGTCCATTGCTCTGTTCACATGCGGTACTCGTTTGCTTTTAATTTTCTTTAATTTTTTTAAGATGTTCGTTTAAGTTTTGGAAAGCAGTCGCAAGAACCAATAAGAAACAAAAGTAAATCGACCCAAAAAGTTCGCGTAAATCGACCGAAAATATAGCGTCCCCACGATGGTATCAATTGTTCATTTCTCTGTTCACACGCGGCATTCACTTCGTTTTTTAATTTTCTTCCGATCCGCTCGCTTAGTCTTGGGAAGCAAGTCAAAAGACAAAAGAAAATCGACCGAGAATATTTCGGTCACAGTTAGTATCAACTGTTCATTTCTCTGTTCACATGCGGCGTTCGTTTGTTTTTAATTAATTTTGTTTAATTTTTCGAAGACGTTCGTCTAAATTTCGCAAAGCAATCGCAAGAAAAAAATAAAATCGACCCAAAAATGCGTGCACCCGCTAACATCAATTGTTCATTTTTCTGTTCACAGGCGACATTCGTTTCCTTTCTAAATATTTCGCCCAAATTTCGCAAGACAATTGCACAAAACGTCAAGAAACAAAAGAAAATCGTCCGCAATTTAAGAATTTTGAAAAGCGCGCGCGAAGTGTTAAGTGAAATCTCAAAATTGCGTCAATCGATGTCGAAATGTCAAAAGATGATCGCAATTTTGAAAAGTCCGTGAAGTGTCGAAAGTAGATCGACCGAAAAATGGTAGATGGCGACACTTACGCAGAATATCGTGTTGTGGCAACCATTTTCCCACCAGGACATTCGGGGGTTTGCCCGGAAGCTCATCGTCGAACTTCCACAGGACTTTATGGGGCACCTCCGCCAAAGCTGACGTCACGGCTTCCAAAAACCGCTTCGAAAGGTTCTTGGTGCGCACGTTCGTCCCCAAACTGAAGTAGATGGCGCCCCCTTCGGCCCCATCCAGATATACCCGCAGCTCCTTCAACAAAACAAAAGGTGAATGACTTCACGTCAACTTGAAAATCGCAAACTTACTTCGGGCAAGGCCTTGGGGGGTTGGAAGTGCATCCCACCACCTATGTGCACGACGGCGGGCACCGTCGGCCGGACGTTATGGAAGGCGGGGTTGACGTTCATGAAGAACATGTCGATGTTTCCGACGAGTTCCGCAAGCGAGGGGTAGCCACCCCCGAAGTGCTCGGCGACGACGGCGTCTTCGCGTTTCATAACGAAGCTGTAGAAAACGATCCGGAACAAAACGAACCAAGCGCTGACCAGCCTCTCCGTGAAGGTCAACGGGATATTAAACTTGAGGACGTTATCCGGGTTCAAGGCCGGATGCACGGGGTTCCCCACGAAGACCTGCCCCACCAAGGTACCGTCGAGGGAACTCAAAGCGATCACGGGGCACTTAAATCTATGTCCGAAGGCCAGCATGGTCGGTAGGAGGAACTCCACCATGAGCAGGTCGAACTCCAACGTTTCATCCTGGATGATCCTCTTCACTTCCGGGTGGGACAGTTGGCGCTGGTTGACGACGCCCAACGCGTCTAGAAAGAACCGCGCGAACTTCACGCTATCATCCTGGAGGGTGATCAGTTTATCCAAGAACTGGAATTTGTTCACCAGGTCATCGTAGCTGAAGCTGAGGTCGACCTCGGTTAGGTTGGTGAGCGTCGGATCTCCGAGGGGATTGGTGGTGAGGGCGGTGACTTGATGGCCGCGCAGGGAGAGCTCGCGCCAGATAGGCTGGAAGACCACCTGGTGACTGTAGGAGGGCGTTCCCACGATGAAGAGAATGCGGGCGCTTTGCGAACCAATCGCCATCAGGGTTAGTTGGAGAAAGACAGTTGCGAGAGCTCGATTCGTCATGGCCGAAGTCGAGGTCGATTTCCGTCGAGATGGCCACGCGAAGAAATCGACGCAACAAAACACTGGAAAGTAAAACAAAAGACCGTTTTGCGAGAGTAAGAAACGGCAGACTGTCTTCGTCGTCGGGTCTTCAACGCGATTGGTGAGAGGGCGGGGCTTAATGAAAGCTCGCGCCGGATTGGTTGAAAGTTACCTGGTAATTGTGAGGGGGCGTTCCCACAATGGTGCGATATCAACCAATCACTAAACTTCATTCGAAATAGAAAAAAAGAACAGTTGCTCGTCGTAGCCAAAACTGAGGTCGCTTTCCATCAAGTAGGATGAGCGACGCGATTGATAGTAAGGGCAGGGCTTAGTGAAAGCTCGCGCCGAATTGGTTGAAAGTTACCTGGTGATTGTAAGGGGGCGTTCCCACGATGGAAAGGTTAACAGCAAACCAATCACTGGACTTGGCCGTTAAAACAAAAACCTCAAACTCAAGACTCGTGGTGGCTGAAGCTGAAAGTTGGTGAGCGTCGGCTTGACAGTGGGGGCCGGACTGGTGGCTCCTGATTGGTTGGAAGTAACCTAGTGGCTGTGAGGGGGCGTTCCTCCAATGAAGAAACACTCCGACACTGTGCGAACTAATCACTTACCTACTAGACTTAGTTGCAAGAAAGCGCGACTTATCTTGATAGGCGGCCGCGACTGAATAATTGCTAGTTTTTTGTTTTTTTTATCAAGATATTACGTCACACGTTGTGAGTGCTTCCAATCGAATAGTGAGATCGTCTGTTGGTGAGCAATATTTTTCGATCGTTTCGTCTTACGAGGGATTGCGCATCAAAACAATTAACAAGCGGCGCGCTGAAGCAATCGCAAGAAAAACTTTTAAGGCCAGACGCACACTGGCGCTTTATGAAATCCGTCCGCACCGCCATTTTGTTCAGACTTGATACAAACTTGACGTTGAGTGATAACGACTTCGCTTCTAATAAAAAAAAAACTCTGATTTTGAATTTCGCGCCGTTTCAAAACCCGGCTTCTGATTGGATCTTTCCTGAAACCAGACTTGATTTGACTGACGCACTCTGTTCCGCTTTGATTTTGAATTTCGCGCCGTCGTGTCGCGTCGTTCAGTCTCCGCTTCTGATTGGATCGTTCAAGAACCAAATTAAAATTCTCTGGGGTACGTTCAGAAACTCTACTCCGGTTAAAAAAAAAAAAGAAGAAAGACAGATAGAACTGTCGACTTACCTCGTCTTTTGTTTTTTTTTTTTTGCCTTCCATATTCCTTTTGCGTCTTTGTCTTGTGCTTTTTTTTTCTTTTTTTGAAGGAAGAAGGAACCACCGCGGCATTGCCATACTTGTTTGGTTTTTTTTTGTCTGTCTCGGGCCTGTTTGTCGTATTGTCTGACGTAATACTTATTTTTTTTTGTTTTGTTTATGTGCCTTCTCTTTCTATTAGATGAAGACAAAACAGGTCCGACGTCGTTTGTTTTTGTCTGTCGCGCGTCTGTTTGTCGTACAGCCTGACGTAAAATATCATTCTGTCGCGCTCTTGGAGGTATTTCTGTTGTTTCTTGTGCATCTTCCACTATCTGTATGCCTTTTCTTTCTATTAAATGAAGATAAAACAGGTATCCAATGTCAGACGTCTTTTGTTTTTTGTCTGTCGCGCGTCTGTATGTCGTATTGTCTGACGTAATACTATTTTTGTTTTGTTTTAGAGGTTTTCCTGTTTCTATTGGACGAAAACGGAACAACTACGCAGTTTCTGACGTCGTTTGTTTTTTTGCCTGTCGCACGTCTGTTTGTCGTTTGTCGTGTCGTCTTTTTCTTGTCGCTTTCGTAACTGTTTTTATTTCTTTTGCATCTGTCACCATCTGTGTGTATTTTGTTAATATTGCCTGAAGACAAAACGATGAAGGGCGTCTTTTGTTTTTGGCTATCGCGTGTCTGTTTGTCGTATTGTCGACTTTGTTTTTGAAATGTATCTGTTTCGTTTACACCAACTCCGTGACTTCTCTTTCTATTGGTTGACGGCAGAACAGCCAGGCGATGTCGGACGTCTTTTGTTTTTGGCTGTCGCGCGCCTGTTTGTCGCATTGCTGAGTTAATAATCAGGTTCTTTTTTTTTGGTTCAGAGGTTTTCCTGTTTTTATTGAACGAAGGAAAAACAACTGCTCAGTTTCTGACGTCGTTTGTTTTTTGCCTGTCGCACGCCTGTTTGTCGTTTTGTCTTTTTTTTTGTCGTTTTTGGAGCTATTTCTTCTCTTTGACAGGTTTCACTATTTGTATGTCTTCTGTTAATGCTGCCTGAGGACACAGCCTGACGTCTTTTGTTTTTGGCTGTCTGCGTCTGTTTGTCGTTATTGTCTTTTTTTGTTGCTTTTGAAGCTGTTTGTGTTTTTTTTTTATTTTTCACTATCTGTGTGTGTGTGTCTTGCTTAATATTGTCTGAAGACAAAACAATTACGCAATTTCGGACGTCTTTTGCTTTTGTCTGTCGCTCGTCTATTTATCATGTTGTCTTTTTGTTGCTTTTGAAGCTGTTTTTGTTTCTTTTATGTCTTTCAGTGTCTGTGTGTCTTCTTTTAATAGTGTCTTAAGACAAAACAGCAACGCAATGTCCGACGTCTTTTGTTTTTGTCGCCCGTCTGTCTGTCGTATCGTCGAGGCTGATACAGGTTTTCCTGTTTTTCCTTCCCCAACTTTACCCGCTCGTCTTTCTTCTTGACGAAGATACAACCGCCACAGCAATGCTTACGTCTTTTGTTTTCGCCTTTGTCGTTTGTTTCTTGCCCTTGAAGTTTTTCCGCTTTTGCCGATCGAGAACCTTCTTTTCTCGCTCTTACTTTTTCTCGTCTAAATAAACAAAACAAACATCTCTAAATTATTTTTATCGCCCGGCGAGATAACGCTCCGCCTTATCTCCGAAACCCAAGTGGATTCGTCGATTAAGGTAGAGTGAAAAAAAAAATGTTGCGCGTGGCGTTCCTCGTCGTTCTCTCGAGCTTCACCCTCGTGGAAGTCACCCCCTCCAGCATCCTCTTCGTCGCGCCGACTCCTGTGCGCGGCCACCAGGTGGTTTTCCAAGCGATATGGCGGGAACTCTCCCTGCGAGGTCACAAAGTGACCGTCATCACGACCGACCCCCTCGAAGATCGCACCCTCACCAACCTGACCGAGCTGAACATGTCATTTGTGTATGAGGCCCTCGAGCAGAAGTTGAATTTCACTGAGAAGTTGTTTTCGCTGAGGGAAGACCAGCACAAGCACAACCGGTTTTTCGTGCAGGCCATGACGCTGGTCAACCAGGAGATTTTGGCCAATCGGGAGGTGCAGCGCCTGATCCAGTGGGAGCAGTCCAAATTCGACTTGGTCATGGTCGAGTACCTTTTGCCTGCGTTTCTGGCTTTGGGGGCGAGGTTCAAGTGCCCGACGATCGCGTTGAGCGCGGGGGAGGTCGGGGTGGCCGGGCATGACGCAGTGGGGAACCCCTCGCATCCCGTTTTGAACCCCCATTTCCTGGAGAAGTTCGGAATCCCGCTGAGCTTCACCCAGAGGCTCGCCAGCTCCTACCACGCGGTCCAAGAGAGAATGTACTCGTATTTGCTGCACAATTACGAAGACGGGGTGGTCGAGAGGTTCTTCGCGGAGGGCTATCCAGATTTGGGCGAAATCGCAAGCAACATCGACATGTTTTTCATGAACGTGGATCCGGCCCTGCACAATGTTCGGCCGACGGTGCCCGCAGTCGTTCATATTGGAGGTGGAATCCACATAAAGAAGCAGAAGCCTTTACCTGAGGTTCGCATTTTTTTTCGTTTAATTTTTGTTTATGTCAAGGGAACCTTTCCCCCCAATATTTGATAATTATGTGGAGGCGAGGAGGTGATTGCCTGATTTGGCCTGATTTTGACTCCTTTGAGTCTCTTATCGAGAAGATTTGGACTTTTTCTCGATATTTGGGGATGATCTGGAGGTGAGGAGGTGAGTTCTTGGAGTTATTTGTTATGGCCAAATGAAAGCTCAAGCTTTTCTTCCTCCTTCAATGATTGGT
The DNA here is from genome assembly GCA_039766575.1 of Serrognathus titanus. Classification (NCBI taxonomy): domain Eukaryota; kingdom Metazoa; phylum Arthropoda; class Insecta; order Coleoptera; family Lucanidae; genus Serrognathus; species Serrognathus titanus. Next base: position 9,858,840 of record CM077911.1, read on the forward strand.
AAACCCAAAACTCTGTTCCCGAAGGGATTTGAACCTTTTCCCCCGTATTTGGGGGTGGTCAGGAGGTGAAAGGGTAAGTACTTCAAGTAATACGTTATGGCTTTTCCTCTCTTCCATCCTTTGGCGATTGGTTAATCCAAAAAGCTCTTACCGAAGAGATTTGGACCTTTTTCCCAATATTCGATGATATCTGGAGGTGAGGAGGTGATTTCCTGAAGTAATTTGATGAGGCCAAAGGCGGCCCAGCCTTATTTTCATCCTTAGAGGCCGAAACGCCCTTCCCGAAAAGATTTGTAGCTTTTTCCCAAGATTTGGGGGTGAGGAGGTAAGTCCTTGAAGTAATTTGAGGTGACCAAGCGCAAGCTTTTCCTTTTTTCTCCCGCTCTGACGATTGGTAAACTCAAAACACTCTTCCCTGAGGGATTTGAAACTTTTCCCCCTCATTTGAGGATGACCTGGAGGTGAGGAGGTAAGTCCTTCAAGTAATTTCATATGGCCAAGTGCAAACTTTTTCTTTTGTTCCTGCTCTGACGTTTGGTAAACCCAAAACACCCTTCCCGAAAGGATTTGGACTTTTTCCCATGATGATTTGGAGGTGATTTTCGGAAGTGACGAGTTCTAGTTCCCCTCCCCCCTCAAATCTCTAATTCAAATATCAAGTACCTAATTAAGATCAGTAAAACAATCGCTCGAGTGCACTGATAAGACGACTTGGAAGAAAGTCAGTCTACTCCTCGTCCGACCAAAATGCAGATCGCGGTTTTGTTCCTCCTGTTTCTCGCAAGCGATGCACAAGCCGGACGCATCCTCTTCATCGCCTCCACCCCGGCCTTTAGCCACCAATCGGTGATGCAGCCCATCTGGAAGGAGCTCTCGTTGAGAGGCCACCAAGTCACGGTCATCACCCCCAGTCCCCTCAGAGACCCCGCCCTGAAGAACCTGACCGAACTGGATATGAGCTTCATCTACAACTCCCTGGAGAACGAGCTGAGATACTCGGAGCAATTGGTCGCCGTCAAGGACGACCCGTTGAAGTTCGCCGCGTTCTTCCTGCGCTCGCTGAATTGGATCAACGAGCAGTACCTCAGCAAAGACGAGGTCCAAAAGTTGATAAAGTCTAAAGACGCCCAATTTGATTTGGTCATCGTGGAGCTGATGTTGCCCACCTTCTTGGCCTTCGCGCACCGATTCAGCTGCCCGACGATCGCCCTCACGACCATGGACGCCTCTCTGATAGGACAGGACTCCATAGGCAACCCATCACACCCGGCCTTGAACCCCGATATTCTATTGCACTTCAACGTCCCGTTGACCTTCACCGAGAGAGTCATCAGCGTTGTGTATTCGGTAATGAGGCGCATCACTTACAAGTTCATCAAGGACAAAGAGGATTTGGTGGTGGCCCAATATTTTGGGCCGGGCTACCCGTCCTTGTCCGAGATTTTGAGTAACATCGACATGTTCTTCATGAATACGGACGTGGCCCTCCACAATATAAGGCCGACGGTTCCCGGCGTCGTCCACATTCCTGGATTGCACATCAAACCCTACCGTGCTTTGCCTGAGGTAAGTCCCTGAAGAGATTTGGACTTTTTTCCAATGTTTGAGGATGATCTGGAGGTGAAGGGGTGAGTTCCAAAGCGTAAGCTTTTCCTTGCATGCCTTCTTTGGCGATTGGCAAACCCAAAACACTCTTGCCGAAGAGATTTGACCTTTTTCCCCAGTATTTATTGATGATCTGGGGGTGAGGTGGTGAGTAATTTCCGCAAGCTTTTCCTTTCTTTCTTCCTTTGATGTTTGGTGGAACCAAAACACACATCCCGAACAGATTTGGCCTTTTTCCCCAATATTTGAGGATGACCTGGAGGCGAGGAGGTAAGTTCCTGAAGTGATTTGGTACGGCCAAATGCTAGTTCTTCCTTTCAAAGCTCCTTTAGTAATTGGCAAACCCAAAATAATCTTCCCGAAGCGATTTGGCCTTTTCCCCCAAGACTTGTTGGTGATCTGGGGGTGAGGTGGCGAATTCCCGAAGTAAATTCATAAACCCAAACGCAAGCTTTTCCTTTCTTTCCGCCTTTAATGTTTGGTGAGCCCAAAACACACATCCCGAAGAGATTTGGCCTTTTTTTCCAATATTCCAGGATAACCTGGAGGCAAGGAGGTGAGTTCCTGAAGTGATTTGGTGTGGCCAAGTGCTAGTTCTACCTTTCAGAGCTCCTTTAGTAATTGGGAAACCCAAAACACTCTTCCCGAAGCGATTTGGGCTTTTTCCCCAATACTTGTTGATGATCTGGGGGTGAGGTGGTGAGTTTCCCAAGTAATTTCATAAAGCCAAACGCAAGCTTTTCCTTTCTTTCCTCCTTTGACGTTTGGTGGACCCAAAACACTCTTCCTGAAGAGGTTTGGCCTTTTTTTCCAATATTCCAGGATGACCTGGAGGTGAGGAGGTGAGTCCCTGAAGTAATTTGATCCGCCCAAATGCAAGCTTTCCCTTTCTCTCCTCCTTTAATGATTGTCAAACACTTTTCCTAAAGACTTGACTTTTTCCCCAATACTCGTTGATGGTCTCAACATGAAAGAGGAGGTTTGGATAAGACCGTCCGTTTCTTTTTCATCCCTCGATGGAGGAGAATTACAAAAGCTTCACTGGGGACCGTACTAAACGCCCATTTTCTTTCTGGATAGGACATCCAGAAATTCCTGGACGACGCTAAGGAGGGCGCCATCCTCTTCAGCATGGGCTCCGTCCTGAAGACCAAGAGCTTCCCGCCCGATTTCATCAAGAATTGGTTGGAGGCCTTCGCCGAACTCCCCTACAAGGTCCTGTGGAAGCTCGACGAGGACTTGCCCCAGAAATCCCCCAACATCCTCATTAAGGACTGGGTGCCCCAGCAGGACGTGATGAGTGAGTAAAAACCATCGGCCGCGAAGCCCCCAACGATTTTTCCCCTTTTCTTTCCAAGGGCACCCCAACCTTAAGCTGCTGGTAACTCCCGGGGGCATCCAGACGGTGCAGGAGGCCATCAGCTTTCGCGTGCCCCTCCTCCTCATCCCCTACTGTTCCGACCACTTCAGCAACTCGCTCCTGGTGAAAGCGAAGGACTTCGGACTCATCTTGGATTTCCACGATCCCAAAAAGAAGAAGATCGTCAAGACGGTGAAGGAACTCATCACCAATCCAACGTAAGTCCCCCCCAAATCACGTCCGAATTTGAGAAAAGCTTTGGGCTTCGCAGGTACAAGAAGAGGGTGGATAAGGTTTCGGAGATTTCCGCCGATCAGCCGATGGCGCCCTTGGAAAAGGCGGTGTGGTGGACCGAGTACGTTTTGAGGCACAAGGGGGCCAAGCACCTCAGAAGTCCCGCGATTGACTTGCCCCTTTACCAGTACTTTCTGCTCGACGTCATCGGTTTCCTCGTCCTCGTCCTGGCCGCCATCGTCTTTGCCATTTACAAGTTGGTCAGGGGGGTGAAGTGCCTCCTCTGCAGGAAGACAAAAAAACAGCAAGAGAAAGTCAAGAAGAACTGACTGTACTTTTCTACTCTCCAATAAAATGAGTTTTCGTAAACCCCATTGTTTAGGTTTGCGTGAAAGGGAAGGAGATTTGGTTGACGACGAGGAATGAATTGCCAAATCTCGTCCTTGGAATGTGGTGACATCATCGAGCGTGAAATCGTTTTCGAGTGGCTACTTAAGCGGCGGCGATAAATTCAAACACAATGTGGCTTTTGTTCGTCCGTTTCTTTCTTTTTTTTTTTGGATGAAGTACTTCGCATACCAATCAAACACTCGAACTTTAACGTAATTTTTATGATACAGGTACAGGCCTGATAACCGTGGCGGAATTGCACGATTCAGCAACTGGGCCGTGCGCCGTGCCGTGGTGTAATTGCAAGACACCCTCTTATTGAGTTGACCTTCGATTGCACGCGCACTCTTACTTTCCTCGACGGTCGCTCCGCTGCGACGTGAGTTAGGTTACAAAAAAAAAAGAAAAAGAAAAGCGTTTGTTCGAAACGGTGGTGGAAAAGCCCGGCGCTTTCCAGCTGACTGAAGAGAAAAGGGTTCGATCTAATCAACGCCATTAAACCAAAGACCAGTAGAGCGACATGTCCTTAAACTAAAACTAAAGACGAACAGAGCGGCACATCTTCAAACGAAAGACTAGTAGAGCGGCACACTGGTAAACTAAAAGCTAGCAGAGCGGCACGCTTTTAAATTAAAGGCCAGTAGAGCGGCACGTTTTTAAACTATCGACCAGAAGACTGGCACTTTTTAAACTAAAAAGAGTAGAGCGGCACACTAATAAACTGAAAACTAGTAGAGCGGCACACTTTCAAACTAATAACCAGTAGAGCGGCACATCTTCAAGCTAAAGACCGGTAGTATGACGTGTTTTCAAACTAAAAACGAGCAGACACGTTTTAAATCTAGGACGAGCGCGCTCTGAGTCAAGCCTTCCTGAGTTTCTGAGCCTCAAGTTAAGTTGAATTGAGCGAAGTACGCAAAGATTAAAACAATTACATGTCTCAGAAGCTCACTGAGCGAGAAAACTTGTCTGGTTCTGCTCTGAGCAACGCAGATAGTTTAAACTCGCTCAGATAGCAAATCTTTCTTGAGTTTCTAAGACGACTTTTACGTATCATCGTCAACTTGAGCTGAACTCGTATTGTATTTACATCCCTCAGACACCCACTGAGCCGGAGAACTTGTCTAATTCTCTTCCTTGGCAACGGAGATGGTTTAAACTAGCTCTGAGGCAAACTTTCCTGAGTTTCTAAGACGACTTTTATATATCAGCGTCAAGTTAAACTGAACGGAATGAATTGTACCTCCCTCAGAAGCCCCCTGAGCAGAAAAACTTGTTTTATTCTTTCCGGAGGCAAGATCTAGCGATTAATCGCTCAGGAATTCACTGAGCCGGAAAACTTGTCTAACTCTCCTCTGAGGCAACGCAGATAGTTTCCACTCGCTCAGTCCTGCTCTGAGGCAAACTTTCCTGATCTTCTGAGACGACTTTTATGTACCAGCGTCAAGTTAAACTGAATAGAATGAATTATACATCCCTCAGAAGCCCCCTGAGCAGGAAAACTTGTTTAATTCTCTCCTGAGGCAATGTAGATCTTTTAAACTCGCTCAGCTATGCTCTGAGGCAAACTTTCCTGAGTTTCCAAGGCGATTTTTATACGTAAATGCTTTAAAGTAAGAGCAAAATCTAGTAGTTAATGCCTCAGAAGCCCCTGAGCGCGTAAACTTGTCTAATTCCGTCCCAAGATTCCGAATATATATTTTTTAAGTTGAGAATCGTAATTTTAAACCAACGAGCGGTCTCAAACTGGAGCTGAGTATAATCAAACGCGAACCGATGATTTGCCTCAGTAGTTCACTGAGCAAGTAACTCCATTATGAGACTACTCTTTGAGTTTCTAAGTTGTGAATATTTAAGCAACGCTTCGACCGTAGATGCGAATTAAATCTACTCGCACATGCCTCAGGAACTTACTGTGCAAGCAAACATGCCAAACCCTGCTCTGAGGCAAATTTATCGATCTTTTAACTAAAGCCGCAGCTCGATGTTGACGGTCTCAGAAGTGAATTGGATCTACACAAGTGGCTCAGTGGCTTATACTGAGTCAATCGACTTTGCGCCGAGGCAAACTTCTCCCTTATTTTTAACTCAAGGTCACGGCAATTAAAACAAGATTAACTCGAACGTGAAGTAAATTTATTCAGACGTCAGAAAGCAGTCCCAAAGTTAATGATTGATGTGCCTCAGTGGATTACTGAGTCTGCGCTGAGACAATTTTAAACTAAAAGTTGCGGCAATTCAAAATTTTGTTAATTTATTCAGACGTGTGAAAATAGGTCCAGAGTTTACCGTTAACATGCCTCAGTGGCTTACTGAGTCAGCCAACTCTACGCTGAGGCATATTTCTCGACTTTTTTACCAAAAAGTCAGGAAAATAAAATAACGGTTCGATTTGTGATGGCGTCAAAAACGTGCAAATGGAGCAAAATTAATCACCGGTGCCTCAGTAGAGACTTCTGAGCGAACAAATCTGTCCGACCCCACTCGGGAAGAAGGCCAAACTAATTCAAACTAAAGTTCCATCGCAACGGGCTTTAGATCTGAACCGAATTTGACAAGAACGCGATTCAAATTCGATCATTAACAAATCTCAGTAGATTACTGAGCGAAACAATACGTCTGGAGTAAACTTTTAACTAATTTCTTTGGCCATCGTTTAACTAACCATAAGGAAACTCAAGTAACTGGCTCTAATTTGAATTAACTTTAATCAAGCGTGTGAAGCAAAAATCTCAGTGATCTACTGAGCGAGCCAACTTGTTGTGACACAATCTCGTAACTAATTTGTTGGGACGTCTTTTAACTAACAATTACGAAACCCAATTTGAATTAACTTCAAACGTGTCAAAAATATCTCAGACGTCTACTGAGCGACCCAATTTGTTCTGAGGCAAGCTTATAGCAAATCTGTTGGGCCGTCATTTAACTAACTATTACGAAATACAAGTAATTGGTTCAAATTTCAATTAACTTCAATCAAACGTGTGAAACAAAAATCTCAGTGGTCTACTGAGCGAGCCAATTTGGTCCGAGGCAAACTTGTAGCTAATTTATTGGGCCGTCTTTTAACTAGTAATAACAAGACCCAAATAATTAACCCAAATTCGAATTAATATTATACGAACGTGTTAGAGAAAAATCTCAGGGGTCTACTGAGCGAGCCAATTTGGTCTGTAGCTAATTTATTTGGCTGTCTTTTAACTAGTAATAACAAGACCCAAGTAATTAACCCAAATTTGAATTAATATTACACAAACGTGTCAGAAAAAAATATCAGCGGTCTACTGAGCGAGCCAGCTTATTCTGAGGCAAATTTGTAGCTAATCTGTTGGGCCGCCTGTTAACTAACAATTACGAAACACAAGTAATTGCCTCAAATTCGACTTAACATTACACAAACGTGTCAGAAAAAATCTCAGTGGTCTACTGAGCGAGCCAGCATGTTCTGAGGCAAACTTGTAACTAATGTGTTGGTCTGTCTGTTAAGTAACAGTTACGAAACACAAGTAATTAGCTCAAATTTGAATTAACTTCAATCGAACGTGTGAAAGAAATACCTCAGTGGATTACTGAGCGAGCCAACTTGTTGTGAGGCTAACCTCTAGTTAATTTATTGGGCCGTCTTTTATCTAACATTAACAAGACCCAAGTAATTGGCTCAAATTTTAATTATTATTAATCGCACGTGTAAAACAAAGATCTCAGTGATCTACTGAGCGAGCCAGTTTGTTCTGAGGCGAACCTGTAGCTAAGTTGTTGGGCCATCTTTTAACTAGCAATTACGAAATACAAGTAATTGGCTCAAATTTTAATTAACTTCAATCAAACGTGTGAAATAAAAACCTCAGTGATCTACTGAGCGAGCCAGTTTGGTCTGAGGTAAACTTGTAGCTAATCTGTTGGGCCATTTTTTAACTAGCAATTACGAAACACAAGTAACTGGCTCAAATTTGATTTAACTTCATTCAACCGTGTGAAACAAAATACTCAGTGATCTACTGAGCAAGCCAATTTGGTCTGAGGCAAACTTGTAACTAATTTGTAGGACCTTCATTTAATGGACGATTACGAAACCCAACTTGAATTAACTTTAAACAAACGTGTGAAAAAGTCTCAGTGATCTACTGACCGAGCCGAATCCTGCTGTGAGGCTAATTTATACTATAACAATTGAATAAATCATGGCAAAGGGAAAAAAATACTCATTAAATCGTAGATTATCCAAACAAAAAGAAGTAGATTTTTGTGGAATTCAACGCTCGTCCGTTTCAATTCGATCTCGACCGTTTCTTTCTCATCTGTCCTGCGTCTATTGGAGATATCGCAACGGACGTCGACATCTACACATGTCTTTAACGGCAGTTTGTTCTCTGCGCTACGTGCACTTCCGCAGCGTGGAAAAAACGAATTAAAACGGTAAGCTCCGTCCGGAGATTTCGACGCTAGATCAGGAAGCGAACCTCAGTCGCGCTCCCCCTCGCCACCATCGGAGATGAGAAAAACAAAAGAGCGTCACCTGAGCGTGATTAAAGCACGCGGGCAGCGCGTTTCGTGCATCCCTTGCCTTAGAGGCGGCGGCGGCAGCAGCAATTAGGGTCGTTAGTCGCGGCGGGCAGGTGCAGAGGACGGCGCGGAGTAACCTCGGTGTAAAATCATCTTACCTGTTGGTTACCTGCATTCCAATATGGCGACCGGAGGAATGTGAGTGAAATAACTGTTAGAGATGGTGTGCAGTTGTTGAAACGACCCCGTCGTCGTCGGCGTGCGAAACAACAAAAATCGACGGTTCGTATTAAAGAAGGCCGCGGGGGTGGACGAAACCGGGGGGGCCGAATTTCGGGCGGGAACGAACAACGACCCTGTGACTAGTTTAGTTCAGTGCAAGTGCCTAATATGCGGACAAAACCCCGAAAATGTCCCACAGAGATTTCACCGAGGTACGTCTTCCTCTCCCCCTAAACCCCCATTAGTCGCCCCTTTAATCTCCGAATCGGGAAAAGTGTTTTTAAACCGAGGAAATCGAAACGGGCAGAAGAAAAAATCCTGCCAATAACCTTCGGGCCCGGTGGCTGCGGGGCGGCGGCGGCGCGGAATCAACAAAAAACGCGCTTTCCTCCAGAAAAATCTAATCGTCGGGGTTCGGGCCCCCGGGGGCTCATCTTATCTGTGTCAGGTTCATGAAATTATGAAAGTTCATTTGCATACACGTTCACGCATCATTAGAAGCTGCGCTGCCATTTAATTCGATTTTTTTTTCGTTTGTTTGAACAAATCGGGTTCGTTCGGAAATTGCTTCAAGAGGAAAACGAAAAAAAAATCATCATTTGGTAGACACCTCAAATATTAAAACAAAATGCATGTTTCGATTCGGTGCGCAGGATCATAAAACAAATAAAACAAACGTACAAATTATATACAAAAAAAAATGCGAGTGCTAAACAGTAGATTCATCATATGATAGACGATCTACGTTATACAAATAATAGAATATTTTTTTACGCAGCTGACAGTAGACTCGTCAAACGATAGACAGCCTTTCAAACGAAACAAAACAGAAATAATCGTTAATCGTCCCAAAGCCGTCAAATAATAGAATAATCTCATTTTTGAATCTTTCCGGGAATGTCAAAAACAAATGAAATAAACGTCATGTAAGTATTTTTTAATGTAGAACAAAAAAGCAACGTCAATCGATTCAAGTGGCGGGCAGTAGATTCGTCAGTCGCTGGAACACTCTGCGGCTCTTTCTATTTAATGACCTCGAAGGCAAAACAAAATACAAAAAATCGGTTAATCGATCCATGTAGCGAACGCTAGATTCGTCAAATGATAGAATAATCTCGTTTTGATTAAATGTGAGACGCTCTGCATCTCTTTTTATTAAAAGTAACCTCGAAGGCAAAACAAAACAAAAAAGAAATTGGTTAATCCATTCACGCAGCAAACAGTAGATTCGTCAAATAATAGAATAAGCTCATTTTGATTCAATTCGAGACGCTCTGCATCTCCTTTTATTAAAAATAACCTCGAAGACAAAACAAAACACAAAAAATTGGTTAATTCATCCACATGGCAAACAGTAGATTTGTCAAATGATAGAACAGCCTTGTTTCGATTCAATGCGAGATCGTCAAAAACAAACGAAGTAATCTTTAAGCGAACAACTTTCTATGTAAACACAAAAATAATTGCCAATCGATGCAAGCAGCAAGCAATAGAATCGTCAAATAATAGAATAAGATCGTTTTCAATCTACGCGAGACGCTCTGCTTCTCCTTTTTATTAAAAATAACCTCGAAGGCAACACAAAACACAAAAAACTGGTTAATCGATCCATGTAGCGAACGGTAGAATCGTTAAATGATAGAATAATCTCGTTTCGATTCAATGCGTGACACTCTGCGTCTCTTTTTATTAAAAATAACCTCGAAGGCAAAACAAAACACGAAAGAAATTGGTTAATTCATCCACGTAGCAAATAGTAGATTCGTCAAATGAGAGAACAGCCTTGTTTCGATTCGATGCGAGATCGTCAAAAACAAACGAAGTAATCTTTAAGTGAACACCGTTTTATGTTGACAGAAAACACAAAAATAATTGCCAATCGATGCAAGCAGCAAGCAATAGAATCGTCAAATAATAGAAAAATCTCGTTTTGATTCAATGCGAGACGCTCTGCGTCTCCTTTTATTCAAAATAACCTCGAAAGCAAAACAAAACACACAAAAAAATTGGTTAATCGATCCACGTAGCAAACAGTAGATTCGTCAAATGATAGAACAGCCTTGTTTTGATTCAATGCGAGGTCGTCAAAAACAAACGAAGTCATCTTTAAGCGAACAACTTTTTATGTAGACACAAAACACAAAAATAATTGCCAATCGATGCAAGCGGCAAGCAATAGAATCATCAAACAATAGAAAAATCTCGTTTTGATTCAATGCGAGACGCCCTACTTCTCTTTTTATTAAAAAATAACCTCGAAGGCAAAACAAAATACGAAAGAAATTGGTTAAATCATCCATGTAGCAAATAGTAGATTCGTCAAATGATAGAACAACCTTGTTTCGATTCAAAAACAAACGAAGTCATCTTTAAATGAACGACTTTTTATGTAGGCACAAAACACAAAAATAATTGACAATCGATGCAAGCAACAAGCAGTAGAATCGTCAAATAATAGAATAAGCTCATTTTGATTTAATACGAGACACTTTGCATCTCTTTTTTTAAATAACCTCAAAAGTAGAACAAAACACAAAAGAAATTGGCAAATCCATACACGTAGCAAACAGTAGATTCGTCAAATGATAGAACAGCCTTGTTTTTATTCAAAGCGAGAACGTCAATCTATTTTTTAATTTAATAACCTTAAGTGGAGAAAACAAACGAACGATAAAGAGAACGAAAGTAGTTAGGAGAAAAAAACCAAAAAAATCTATTTTTTTTTTTAGTAGATTTCTCAGATAATAGAATAATCTACTTTTTGATCAACGCGAGATCGTAAAAAAAATTAACGAAACGAACGGTTAAGTAAAGAGATTTTTATGTGAAATAAAAAAATCGTTAATTAATCCAAGTGGCAGGCAGTAGAACCGTCGAATAATAGAAAATCTAGTTTTCTGTTTAATAATTTAACAGACAAAACAAAAAACAATCATTAACTAATTTGTCGAAAGGAAAACAAGCGAGAAAAAGTTTAGGTAAACAATTTTCTTTTGTAAAACAAAGAAACCAATAATAATCCAAAGAAATAGTAGCGGTAGATCCATCAAATGATAGAAAATCTACTTTTTGATTCATTGCGGACTCAAAAAAAAAAAACAAATCAAGCGAACACGTTTGCGTAAACGATTAATCGATCCATGTAGCAGGCAGTAAATTCGTCAAACAATAGAACAATCTACATTTTCTATTTAATGACCTTGAGGACAACAAAACAACGTTCATCGGCACAAGTAGCAATTACTAGATTCGTCGTACAATATAACGATCAACATTTTATACTTAATGACCTTGAAGACAACGTTAATCGGTCCAAATAGCAAGCACTAGATTCGTCATACGATAGAAAAATCTACATTTTTTATTTAATAACCTCGAAGACAACAAAACAACGTTAATCGGTCAAGTAGCAAGCACTAGATTCGTCATACGATAGAACAATCTACATTTTCTATTTAATAACCTTCAAGACAACAAAACAACGTTAATTGATCCAAGTAGCAGACAGTGGATTCGTTATACGATAGAAATCTTCAAAGTTTGAATGCACAAAAATTACTGAACTGAAAGTAGAAATCTTTCTACTATTTGAGGAATCTACTCTTTGCCACTTGGATGACTTTTTCATGCCGCATAAAAAGGAACACGAAAATCGAGTTATATGTACTTAGCGCTTGTCTTTGTTTTAGTTTTCAGAAAGCTTTCGCTACTCGCTACTTTCAAAATATAGATTTTTCTATCAAATGAGGAATCTATTGGCCTACCATAAATTCGTGTACGTGAGACGAAGGCAGATATCCTGCGCAACCAAAGCTACCTCTGTCTAAACATTGACGCCTGTCTGTTATTATAACAGCTAGTATTTGTTCTACTTTCTAGTCAACTGAGCGAATAGAAAGTTGAAACAGTAGAATTATCACCCAACAGAAAAACTTATTATGTGAAATTGTTTCATTTTAGTTCGATTGCATTGTCTGTGTCGCTGGTTATCGTGAGGTAGGATTCTACTCGTTGACATTCGTCGTGGACTCGTTCTATCCGCCGATATGCGATACAATTCTACCGGGCGGTAATTCTATTATATTAAATCAACTTCTTGTGTCCCGTACTTCGCGTCCTCGGTTGAATTGTTCGCTTGCTAGACTAACAATTGGTAGAATTCTACTATTAGCCAGAATTTGGAGCGTCTATTCTACGCATAGATTTAAGATTTAAGTAGAAGCCGGAAGTGACGACAAACAAATGTATGATTACGATCGATTAAAACGACAGATTAGATTCTATCTCTTGAGTGTTCTACCATTTGAAATTATCCCTTGTGAGACAAATAGAATTTCGGATTCTCAATTTGACAGTTGACAGTCTACAGTCTTTGGTCGCCTACTTTAAAATCTACATTTTGCAAATTCTATTGGACGATTCGATTTTGTTTTCGCTGAAATTGAATCGCCAACGCAAATCATATATTTTTTCCTTAATTTCCCCGGCCTACCGCGGTGCAATTTTCGATTCAACGGTATTTCACGGACGCCATTAATTACTTCGGCGAAAGAATCACGTCCTCGGGTCGCCCCACCGCTAATTGGCGGCAGATTACAGAGGAAGAGGCGCCGACGGTAATTCGCCTTTTGTTTCAGGTCGAACCGGAAGGAACATCTGAACTACCTGCGGCCAGCAGGCAACTGTTTCTCGAAAAGGTGAGGATAAGGGCGAGCGGATCGCCGAACCATTTGCGAAACGGCATTTGTTTCAGGTGCGCCAATCCAACGCCGCCTGCCAAAACGGGGACTTCGCGACGGCCGTCGCCCTCTACACCGACGCCCTTCAGCTGGACCCCACGAATCACATCCTGTACTCGAATCGTTCGGCGGCCAAGTTGAAGCAGGGCCTCTTCGCGCAAGCTCTACAAGATGCAACCACGGCCAGGGACCTTTGCCCGAGCTGGCCCAAAGCCTACTACAGGTAAACTCCGCCCCCTCCAAACGACGCCAAACACCATCACCGTCGGTGGCTTTACAGGCAAGGAGTCGCCCTTCAATGCATGGGGCGACATGGTGAGGCCCTCGCCGCGTTCAGCGCCGGACTCGCTCAAGACCCAACCTCCCAACAACTACTATCCGGATTGGTCGAGGCGTCGATCAAATCGCCGCTTCGTCACAACCTAGAACCCACCTTCCAGCAACTTGAACTAATGAAGCTAGACCAAAGCCCTTTCGTCCTCATCTCCGTCGTCGGGCAAGAATTGCTGGCCGCCGGGTTGTATCACTCGGCGGTGACGGTCCTGGAATCGGCGCTGAGGATTGGCTCGTGCTCACTCAAATTGAGGGGGTCGGTCTTCAGCGCGCTTAGCTCCGCCCACTGGGCGTTAAACCAACTCGACAAGGCCATCGGGTAATTTCTTCCGACATTCGAAATCCCTAAATCTCACCTTGGCGGTTTCAGTTACATGCAGCAGGATTTGGCGATAGCCAAGAGCCTAGGGGACACCGCGGGGGAGTGCAGAGCGCACGGGAATCTCGGCTCCGCCTACTTCAGCCAAGGCTCGTACAAGGAAGCGCTGACCGCCCACCGATACCAACTCGTCCTAGCGATGAAGTGCAAGGTAGGTACAAGTAGGTCATCAAAAAAAAAAAAATAATAAAACAAATGAGCAGGACACGCAAGCGGCGGCGGCCGCTCTCACTTCCCTGGGGCACGTCTACACGGCCATCGGGGATTACCCGAACGCGCTGGCCTCTCACAAGCAGTGCGTGCAACTGGTCAAGCAAATGGGCGACCGCCTTCAGGAGGCCCGGGAGATCGGGAACGTGGGGGCCGTCTACTTGGCCATGGGCGATTTCGACTCGGCCGTCGACTGTCACACCCAACATCTAAGGATAGCCAGAAGACTCGGAAACCAAGTAAGCCCCCATTAACTCCACCCCCCAAAACTAAACCAACCAAATACTTCAGGTGGAAGAAGCGAGGGCCTACAGCAACCTCGGCTCGAGTCACCACTACCGGCGGAACTTCGCCCAGGCTATCGTCTACCACGAGAAGGTCTTGCGTTTAGCTCAGGCCATAGGCGATAAGTAAGCCACGCCCCCATACCCCCCACACAAAATAACGGGGGGTTTTATTTTAGGTCGGTCGAAGCGAGGGCTTACGCCGGTTTGGGGCATGCGGCGAGGTGCGCCGGGGATTACGCCCAGGCGAAGCACTGGCACGAAAGGCAGTTGGATATGGCGCTGGCGACGAGGGATAAAGTAGGGGAGGGCCGGGCCTGCTCGAATTTGGGCATCGTCTACCAACTGTTGGGTAGGCAACTCCCCCATCTCTGTTAGCCTTTCTGAGAGCTTCTGTGTTTTTTTTAGGGGAATACGACGCGGCTTTGAAACTACACCAGGCCCACTTGGCGATAGCCCGCAGCCTTCAAGACCGAGCCGGAATGGGCAGGGCCTACGGAAATATAGGCAACGCCTACTCGGCGGCCGGGTTCTACGAATCGGCCATCAAATACCACAAGCAGGAGCTGACGATCAGCAAGGAAGTGCACGACAGGAGCTCGGAGGCGAGCACCCACGGCAACCTGGCAGTCGCCTACCAGGCCATAGGAGCTCACGACATGGCTCTCCTACACTACAGAGCGCATTTAGGTAAAACAACCTGCGTTTCGTCCTCAACGCTCTTCAACCAAATCGATTGCAGGAATCGCAAGGGAACTGAAAGACACTGCGGGCGAAGCCTGCGCCCTCCTGAATCTAGGCAATTGCCTTAGCTCGCGCAGCGAATTCGCAGAAGCCATCCCCTACTACGAACAGTACTTGATGCTATCGCAGGAACTGGCCGACGTGGAAGGCGAAGCAAAGGCCTGCCACTTTTTAGGTAACTCCGCCCCTTCCCCCACCTACAATACCTAATTTCACCTTGCTCGACAGGCTACGCTCACTACTGCATAGGAAATTATCGGGAGGCCGTCAGGTACTACGATCAGGACTTGGCGCTGGCCAAGGACTTGCAAGACAAGATGAACATGGGCAGGGCCTATTGCAATCTCGGCCTCGCCCACTTAGCGCTCGGCCAATTGGAGACGTCCTTGGAGTGCCAGAAGTATTTCCTGGCGATAGCTCACATGACCAACAACTTGAACGGTGCACGCTCAAACTGTTTACCCCTAAAACACCCTTTTACGTTTCTGGGTATTACAGGGAAGTTTCGGGCGCTCGGGAACATCGGCGACGTCCTCATCAAAATGAATGAGATCGAAGAGGCTGTGAAGATGTACCATCGGCAGTTGGGGCTGGCAAGGAGCAATCGGGATCGGGGGATGGAGGCGGCGGCCTGTGGGGCGCTGGGTATAGCCCACAGGTTGCTGAAGCGTTTCGATAAGGCTTTAGGTGCGGCTGACCACGAGGCTTGCGCAGAACTCAACGAGTTACTTTGCAGGTTACCACACGCAGGAGCTTACGCTCAGGCAGGAGATGTCGGAGCTGTCCGGGGAGTGCAGGGCGCACGGGCATTTGGGGGCGGTGCACATGGCCTTGGGGAATTACACGCACGCCGTCAAGTGCTACCAAGAGCAACTCGAGCGGGCGCAGGAGCTTCAAGATTGCGCCGTCGAGGCTCAGGCGTACGGCAATTTGGGGATAGCCAGGTTGAACATGGCTCACTATGAGGACGCGATCGGGTATTTCGAGCAGCAGTTGGCCACGTTGGAACGGCTAAGCACGCCCATCGCCCAACTGGATAAAGGGAGGGCTTTCGGCAGCCTGGGGGATTGCTACGACGCCCTGGGGGACCCCGAGGAGGCGGCCAAATGTCACGAGCAATACCTATCCATCGGCTTGAAGCTCAAAAGCATCAGGGACCAAGAGAGAGCCTACAGGGGCTTGGGTAAACCCACCCGCTTACGTCCCGCACCATCAAATCTGTGACTTACTCATCTTCTAGGTCAATCCCAAAAATCCCTGGGCAATCTCCAGCAAGCGCTGGTGTGTTTGGAGAAGCGCCTGGTGGTGGCGCACGAGTTGGGAAACCCCGAGGCAAAGGCCGCGGCTTACGGCGAACTGGGGCAGCTTCACGCTACCCTCGGGAATCTCGAGCAGGCCGTATCCTGCTTGGACCACCAAAGGAGCATAGCGCAGGAATTAAGTACGAGCGTGAGTTGGCTCCGCGCGATCAATTCCGAACGCAAAACTTGTTTCAGGCGACAAAATCATGGAGGCGGAAGCAATCAGTGGCTTAGGTTCGGTCTACCAACAAATGGGCGAGTGCTCGACGGCCCTGCGCTACCACCAAAACGACTTGGAGATCGCCGAGCAACTGGGCATGCCGATTCTGCAAAGCAGGGCCTGCGGAAACATCGGTGAGTCCCATTTTTATCTGACCAACGCTTTTCCTAACGTGCCATATCACGAAAGGGGCCGTCCACGAAGCCCTGGGCAATTACGAACAGGCCGTCCGGTACCAAGAACAACACCTGCAGGTCGCGGCGAGCACCAACGACCAGCTCGCGAAGACCCTGGCCTACAGTTCACTGGGGCGAGTTCACCAACTTCTAGGGAATAGATCCCAAGCCATCGCCTACTTGACCCAAGGACTCTGCATCGCCGAAGCACTCGGACGAAGAGACGAGGAGGTAAGTGGCCAATTGGACCCCGAGCAAAAGTTGAGCTTGCGGTATTTCCAGGCGAGGATCAGAAATCGTTTGGGACTAGCCCTGTGGTCCAACGGCGACCTGGAAGGCGCTCAGAAGCAACTGGAAGCGGCGACCAACTTGCTGGAGAACATCAGACGCGAGTGCAGGAACTCCCCCGATTATAAACTCTCGCTCTTCGAATTGCAGACGTCGAGCTATCAAGTGCTCCAAAGAGTCCTCGTTGGTAAGTCCTCACTTACTTGGCCAACCCACTTAGGGGCCATCCTCTTTTTGGTGCAGGCTTAAACAGGCAAGAGGAGGCTTTGCTCGTCGCCGAGAGGGGGCGAAACCGGGCCTTCGTTGATCTCCTTTTAGAGCGCCAGTGTTTGGGCGATGCCCACGGCAAGACCAACAGGATCGAAGACGCCGGGCCGAACTCGCTCGACCAAATTAAGGAATTTGTCAATAGACAGAGGGCGTCGGTCTTGTACTACAGCATAGCCGCCGGATACCTCTACTCCT
Organism: Serrognathus titanus; assembly: GCA_039766575.1. NCBI lineage: Eukaryota > Metazoa > Arthropoda > Insecta > Coleoptera > Lucanidae > Serrognathus > Serrognathus titanus. Next base: position 9,876,293 of record CM077911.1, read on the forward strand.
GGCTGATCATCCCCACCAAAGGCATAATCAAGTTCCACTCGACGAGTTTAAACGAAGGCAATCCCGAAATCGCCGACAACTCCGAAGCCGTCCCGACCGGTTCGGGTTTGCTCGAGCGCCTGGTGACCGCCGTTCGGGATAGTTTGGGCGTCGAGCTTTCACCCTGCACGACCATCAACGAAGACCAATACTCCGAGGACACCTTATCAGAGCGTACAGGTACTACCGCTTCCAGGATTCTCAAGGATTTGTGGAATGCAAAATAAAATTCCAGGTTTCTTGCGCATGGTAAACAGGCAGCACCTGATGAACTCCAGCAACTATTCGCTCAGCTCCCTGTTTTCACTTGGAAGCGTCGGAGGGTCCGTTGCTTCCCTCCAGGGATCCACGCGATCAAGCGCCAGCGCGCAAGGTTCGACACGCATCCCTAAGCGACAAGCGTGGAAAGGCCCGACCTGCCTACACGCCCTCTACACCCTCCTCATCCAACCGTTCGAGGACTTCCTACCGTCAAAGAGCTGTAGGTCTAGTCTTTTGTGACCCCACTCGGTTGTTACTGTGTGAGTTTTCAGCCCCCAACAAGGAGAATAAGACCAGGCGTGAGTTAATACTCGTGCTGGAAGGTGACCTCTACCTGGTGCCGTTCCCCGTGTTGAGGTCTTCGCAAGACAGCGCCGAGTACCTCTGCGAGCGCTTTTCTCTGCTGGTCGTCCCGAATTTAACGACCTTGAAGATATCGAGGGCGAGGAAGCAGGAAGGCGAGCAGGGGGTCAGGAGCCTCATCCTCGGTAACCCCAAGTTGCCCAACGCCGTCACCGAGCACTGGGGTTGGAAGGACATCCCCCAGGCGGAACAGGAAGCAATGATGGTGGCCGAGCTACTTCAAACGCAGGCGCTCGTTGGGAACCAGGCGACGAAAGAACAGTTCGTGACTCAAGTGCAGGAAGCCGAGTGCGTCCACATCGCCACGCACGTCTCTTGGAAGCTCTCGTCGATAGTTCTTTGCCCGGCTGAGGTAACTTCCGTCTTCCTCCTTTGGGCGCCATTTTAAAAGCAAATTGGTTCTAAGGTACTCGAGCAAACCCCGACGTCGAAACGCCTCTACCTAACCGACAACAACGACGAGGATGAGGCCAGTGAGGTTTCGACCAGCGCGGAGCTTCCTCCACTTTCAGAGTTTCTGGTGAGCGCCGCCGATTTCCTTTCGATTCAGTTGTCTGCGAAACTCGTCGTGGTACGTACCCGGATTCTATTAGGCGACGCTTTTTTTTACACGCCCCCAATTTAGATTAGCTCCTCCCACACCCGGGACCATCAAGGCTGGGCAACTTCCGATGGATTGGTGGCTCTGGTCAGGGCGTTGCTGGCCGCCGGCGCGCAAGCCGTCCTCGTCTCCTTGTGGCCCGTACCCGACACCGCCACTAAAATCTTGTTGAGGGCGTTCTATTCGGCGCTGCTTCAAGGGACCAGGGCAGCGAGAGCCCTGGCGGAAGCAATGCAGACCGTCCAACACACTAAGCATTTCGCGCACCCCGCCAACTGGGCGGGATTCTTACTAGTGGGCGTCAACATACGGCTATCCAATAAGGTGGCCCTGATGGGCCAGGCACTGTGCGAGCTTCTAAGGTTACCGGATAAGTGCAGGGACGCTTTAAGAGTGACGCTTCACCTGGTCGAGAAGAGCCTGCAAAGAATCCACCGCGGGCAAAAGAACGCTATGTACACCACCCAGAAGTCCATAGAAAATAAGGTGGGTTTTACCACGAGCCGTAACGTCAAGATTTGATGTTTTCTTTGGTTTAGGTGGGCGTAGTAACCGGTTGGAAAGAACTGCTGATGTCCGTGGGGTTTAGATTCGAGCCGGCCTCCAACGGCATCCCCAGCAGCGTCTTCTTCCCTCAGTCCGACCCCGACGAACGCCTCACTCAGTGCTCTGCGAGCCTCCAAGCTCTCCTAGGTGAGCCCCCAAACTCACCCACCCACCGTCGTCGCAACACACTCGCCCTTTTGTTTCAGCTTTAACCAGCACGTCCATCCAAGCCCTTTCTAAACTAACGTCGAGTCCGGAGGTGGCCGACGATATAATCGGCGTGATCCAGTCGGCCCTGGCGCAGTTTTCCTCGAAGTGTTCCGAAACGGACAGCGTTGAGGTCGAGCTGAACGTCAGGTAGATTTTGAATGACCGAAGGGGGGGGGGGCGACGTACTGACGTTCTTTACTTTTTTAGATTGTGGCGAACTCCCGGTTGTCACGAACTGTTGGCATCACTGGGCTTTGACCTGTCGGACGTCGGGCAAGATAAGGTGACGCTCCGGACCGGCAAGCAGGCCAACCGGAGGAACATCCAGTTCACGCTTCAAGCTCTCCTCGCCTTATTCGGTAAGGTTTCCGAAAGGAATTGCGTCGGGGTAACCTAGGGTGATTGCAGATACGCAGGAGGCTCCGAAAAGTCTGACGATCGACTCGTCCAGCAGCTTAGAATCGTTGGCGTCCGTCGACAACGACTTCTCGCACTCGGACAACGAGCTGAACATGAAGCCGCCGATTAACACGCAGGTGGTGCCCCGCCCGGTCCCACCTCCATTCACGCGGACGGTGCTTCCCGCCAAAAGGCTGGGAGGGGCGTTCACGAGCTACGTAAGGAGGCGGGGCGAACCGGACGGCCGCACGGCGAACCCGGCCGATTCGAAGGTGACGCTCGATAGTAAAACGAGGAAGACGAATACGCTGGCGCGGCCAGGGGGCGGGGAATCCGACGCTGCGTTCACGCCCAGTCCCCCCGTCGTGCTACAACCGGAAACTCAAAGCATTGCCATGTCGCTGGCGCACCAAACGCGAATTAGGAATCTGTATTCGCAAGGTGAAAACAAAACGGACTGCTTACGACCGGATAGCTCGAGCTCTGCGAGCTCGGCGACCGATTGGGATAACGGCCACGCGACGGTCCTGAGGAGGCAGGCCCAAAGCCAGCCCCCGCCTATTCCACCCCCCAGAAACAAGCCGCTGGTGGATCTACCGCTGGCGCCATTGTATAACAACCTACCAGGCTCGTTTGAAAACAGCTCCGACAGCGAGTTAGAGAAAATGGAGGCGAAACTGTTCACGTCGACGACCCAAAGAAGCAAAATCGCCTACAAGAAATCGCGCAATCCCATGTCGACCTTGGATAGGCTGAGCGTGCGGACGGAGGTCACGCCCCAGCAGACCGTCTCCATCTCGCAAGCCAATAGAAAGATGGTGCCCCTACCAAACGACGAGAACATCTCAACGAACGAAAGGCTTTTGTACTTCTCGCCCAACGACGGGCTCGAGATGTTGGCCGGCAAAAGCAAGGCGGAAAAGGAGGAGCCAACCCAAGATATAACTAAAAGCGACTCGAAGACTCAGAATGCGACGCTTCACGACACGATCCTCGCCACCCAATTGAGGCACATCAACCGCGAGCTGACGCCCACAATATCCGAGGTGTATCACGAGAGGAACATCGGCTTGGGCTTGGCCCCGCCCCTTTCTAAGCTCCTCCTCAATCAGAATTCGACGTCGGCGCCCCAAACGGACAACTCGGTTCTAGACAAAATCAATCTGGGCATCTTGGAGGACGCCGACCTAAACGGGGAGATCAACAAAAGCACTCAGTGCTTGAGGTGCAAGTTGGACGTCAACGTGTGCTCGTGCAAGACCGCCAAGACCAACAAGCCGTGGCTGTCGGAGAATGCGACGTCACTGCAGCAGATCCAGAGCTCGGATTTGACGACCGCCGATATCCTCGAGAGGGAAGTCAAAAACAAAAAGGGCCTTAGGTAAGTGCCTCACCCCCACACCCCCCAATTAAATACGCACGGTTGCAACTTCCAGGACGGAGACCCGCCAAAAAGACGAGCTCGAACCATTTTCCGAGCTGTCAAAAAGAGATGAGGGGGACGGACGCAGCATCGCCGATTCTAACTGCTCGAGCTACAAGGGCACGCAATTCCGGACGTACCACACCAGCGATAAAACCAAGACGCCCAGATTGCGCGCCGCGCATGCGCCCACGCCCCTTCAGCGCAAAGGAAAGCAACAGACGTAACACTTGTGGCGCGCCCCTCCCTCCCCCCTGTACATTACGTTGAGTGCAAGAAGTATTTATTAAAGGAAGTGATAGATGATACCGCATCGTCCAAAGTTCGCGCAGCTTCGACTGTGATATTCTGCGCGCCGCGGGAAATTCGAATCGACTTCGAGTGCAATTGGCAGTAAACTTAAACAAAACAAAAAAATCAAACAGACTTGACTGTTCTACGTAAGGTAATTTTATAGTGTAACTGTAACTTATGATTGTTTAAATAAATAAATAAATAAGAATCGATCACTTAAACGAACATGTTTCGTTGCGTGTTGGAACGACCTAATAAGAACGTATTTCACTTTTCGGTCAATAGGTGGCGCGCAAACAGTGAACGCCGGTAGATCTGTTTTGAACGTTTAATTAGAAACCAAACAATAAAAAAAAAAAAACATTACAGTATCGTTGCTTATAAATAATACAAAATCTACAATCTCAAAACTTTTTAATACAATAACAACCGTCCTTTTCAGAACTAGTGATGAGGTACGTTTTTTTTTTATTTTAATACAAAACAATAACATCAGAAATAAACTTGGAAGTGAGTCGCCTAACGATTTGGGCAGCCGTTGGCCCAGTGACCCCGGTCACCGCAGTTAAAGCAGTGACCATAACCTCCGTAGTATGCTCCGGGTATACCGTTATATCTGCAAACAAAAGAATATCAATTTTAAAAATTTCCGCTCGAATAATCACTCGAAAATTCGCTGGAAACTAGAGTGAAAATGGAATAGGATTGGCAACACTGGTCTGGGCATAAGAAGAAAACAAAACACTATCAAAATTGCAATAGAAACGATCGGTTGCGATAATTTCATTAATATGTCGGTAAAGAAGAGCTCGGTTTTTATGCTGACGTCGAAATTCTCAAACATTCACTAAAAACTGGAGTGCATATGTTTTAGGATTGGCAACACTGGTCTCGACGTAAGAAACGATGGCGTTTTCTTTTACTTTTGTTAAATACGCAAAACAAACAAAAGACGATCGTTTATTTGATCGTGTGACAAAGGCGCGATAACAAAACACGTCCGAATCCGCGTCAAATGTAAAAATTAAACAAAAACAAACAACTGTGAGTCACAAGAAATAAAATTAAAGAAACAAAACACGATCGACGGTAAAAAAATGTAACACTTTTGATATTCGTTTGTTTAATTAAAAACGAGCAGTAATAAATTCGTCTTTCATTTTTTTTTACGTTAAACGCAAAGCAAGGATTCCAAGCTTGCGCGTTTTGTTGTTGGTAAAGAAGAGCTCGATGTTCGACGAACGTCGCCCGAATGTGACAGAATCACTAACTATTTAGGATTGGCAACACTGGTTTCGGCCTAAAACAAGTGCCTGTCAAAGCGACAAAAGAAAACGATGTCTTCTTCAGCGGTTTTCTTTTCTTTTTATTTTATTTTTTTCTTATGTTAATGCATAACAAACAAAAGACGATCGATCGTGCAACAGGTGCAGGAAACTTCAAAAGATGATCGTCGATTTGCTTTTGCTTTCGCATCAAACGTTAGATAAAAGCGCCAACAAAAGACGTCCGAATACGCGTCGCATGTTTAAATTTTTAAAAACAAACACACAAGCAACTGTGACAGACACAAGAAATAATTAAAGAAACAAAACACGATCGATGGTAAAAAAATGTAATACTTTTGATGGCGTTTCATTTTGTTTTTGTTTTTTTTTTCGTTAAACGCAAAGCAAGGATTCTAAGCTTGCGCGTTTTGTTGTTGGTAAAGAAGAGCTCCATGCTTGTCAAACGTCGCCAATTGTTTTTTATGACAGATGTCACCAGAGTATGACAAATCGCTGAAAACTGGAGTGCAAATCTATTTAGGATTGGCAACACTGGTTTCGGCCTAAACAAACGTCAAAATAACAAAAGAAAACGATGGTCTTCAGCGTTTTTCTCTTTCTTTTCTTTTTCCTGCTAATGCATAACAAACAAAAGACGATCGATCGATTGTGTAACAAGTGCAGGAAACTTCAAAAAAAAAATGACAAACACGATCAATGGTAGAAAAAACTATCGATTTTCGTCTCTCTGCCGAAAAACAAAAGAAAATCATCGATCGTCGTTCGTTTTGTTTTTGTTCGTCGGAAGCAAATTGCCAGCATTTTTATTTTGAGGAAAAAAAAAACAAAACACGATCTACTGTGAAAGGCACAGAAAAAATCAATCAAAATGAAGAAACGAAACAAAACACGATCGACGTCAGAAAAGAAAGAAACTCTCGATTTTCGTTTCTTTGTCCAAAACAAAAAACAAACAAACGAGAATCGATCGCGGTTCCTTTCTTTCTTCGTCGAAACGAGAAATCAAAAGCAAAAAAACAAAACACAATCGACGGTGAAAGGCACCAGAAATAATTAAAGAAACAAAACACCATCGATGTTGGTAACGAAAAGTCTTCTTTTGCGTTTCTTTGACAAAAAAAAAACGAACAAATCGTCGTTCGTTTTTCTTTCTTGTCGCCAAACGCAAAGTGCAAGTATTTTTAAGAAAAAAAAAAAAAAACAAAACACTGCTGTGTAAGACACAAAAATAAATAAACGAAGAGACAAAACACGATCGACGTTAGAAAAGAAAGAAAAGGAGCGAGAATCGATCAAAATGAGAGAAAGCAAGAAAAAACAAAACACGATCGACACTAGAGAAAAACACTCTTGATTTGTGATTAATTGACAGAAAAAAAAAACAAAACACTACTATGAAACTATGAAAAGCACAAAAATAAATAAACGAAGAAACAAAACACGATCGACGTTAGAAACGAAAGAAATTCTCGATTTTTCGCTTCTTTATCAAAAAAAAAAAACAAAACAAAACAAAACAAACAAGAATCGATCAAAACGAGAAAACAAGAAAAAAACAAAACACAATCAATTGTAAAAGGTACCAAAAATAATTAAAGAAACAAAACACAATCGACGTTAGAAAAGAAAGAAATTCTCGGTTTTCGTTTCTTTGTTCAAAAAAAAAAAAAACAATAACAAATGAGAAAACAAAAGAAAAAAAACAAAACACGATCGATGCTGGAAAAGAACGCTCTTGATTTGCGATTCTTTAACATAACAAAAAAAAAACAAAACAAAACACTACTGCGTAAAGCACGAAAATAAATAAACGAAGAAACAAAACACGATCGACGTTGGAAAAGAAAGAAAACAAGTGAGAATCGATCAAACCGAGAAAGCAACAAAAAAACAAAACACAATCAACTGTGAAAGGCACCAAAAATAAATAAATGAAGAAACAAAACACGATCGACGTTGGAAAAGAAAGAAAACAAGTGAGAATCGATCAAACCGAGAAAGCAACAAAAAAACAAAACACAATCAACTGTGAAAGGCACCAAAAATAAATAAATGAAGAAACAAAACACGTTCGACGTTAGAAAGAAAAGAAATTCTCGATTTTCGTTTCTTTGTCCAAAAAACAAAAAACAAAGGAGAATCGATCAAAACGAGAAAACAAAAAAAAAACAAAACACAATCAACCGTGAAAGGCACCAGAAATAATTAAAGAAACAAAACACGATCGATGCTAGAAAAGAACGCTCTTTATTTGCGATTTTTTAACATAACAAAAAAAAACAAAACAAAACACTACTGTGTAAAGCACGAAAATAAATAAACGAAGAAACAAAACACGATCGACGTTAGAAAAGAAAGAAAACAAGCGAGGAGAATCGATCAAAACGAGAAAGCAACAAAAAACAAAACACAATCAACTGTGAGAGGCACCAAAAATAAATAAATGAAGAAACAAAACACGTTCGATGTTAGAAAGAAAAGAAATCCTCGATTTTCGTTTCTTTGTCCAAAAACCAAAGGAGAATCGATCAAAACGAGAAAACAAGAAAAAACAAAACACAATCAACCGTGAAAGGCACCAGAAATAATTAAAGAAACAAAACACGATCGACGCTAGAAAAGGAAACTCTCGATTTTCATATCCTTGGCCAAGGAAAAAAAAAAAAACTAACAACAATCGATCGTTATTTGTTTTTTCTTCGTCGACAAAACGCGATCGACGTCAGAAAAGAAAGCTCTTGAATTGCCTTTCTTTGTCAAAAAAGAATCGTCATTCATTTTTTTTTTGCCGATCGCTAACTGCAAATATTTTTAAGAAAGAAAAAACAAAACACTACAGTAAAATGCGCAAAATAAATAAATGAAGCAACAAAACACGAGCGACCAAAAGAAAACTCTTGATTTGCGTTTCTTTGACACCAAATCGGTCGTCATTTGTTTCCTCTTCGTCAAACGCAAACTGCCAGTGTTTTTTCTTTTTTTTTTAAAAGAAAAACAAAACACAAACAACTGTGAAAAGCACAAGAAATAAACAAAACAATTGATAAATTAATTAATTTAAAACAAAAACCCGTACTTTACCCATCGTAAACATCGAAAACGTCGTACTCCCAATCTGATTCTTCGGAGTCCGTAAGTCCATAGGAGGATTCGTCAGAGCTCACTTCGATCATCGCGGGGCTCGATTTCTTGTTGCTATTGGCGGGTGGTTTCGGATCGAGCTGATCCCTCAAATCAACCACTTCCTTTCGCTTCGACTTCACATCCTCTGAAGCGCTCTCCAACATCTGAAACGTGTAAGTTTTCAATCAAAAACGAGATGTCATTTTCATTTCTTACGGTTGGCATCATTTTTTTTTCTTGTTATTGTCCTTGTATGTCTTGTCAAGCTTTTTCAACTATTCAAAGGTCAAGGCAAGCGAAAAGAAAACTTTTTTTTGTCTATGCATGTTTTGTCAGATTTTTCATTTCCTCTTTTTTTAGGTTAACGTGAAAATTCAACTGCTTTGAAAAGTCCAAAGAGGTCCACAAAAAAAAAAACAAAAGAAAAACCAAAGTAGATCGAATTTGTCAATTGTTTATGATGGATTAAATATTGAAATATTGAAAAAAAAAAAACAAAAGAAAAACCAAAGTACCTACACACATTGAAGCTGTCAGTCAACTGAGAAGTTTTGTCTTTTTTTTAATTGCACAAGTTTTGTCTGTCAGTTGGTCGTGTTCACAGCAAACTAAAAAAAAAAAAAAAAACAAAAGAAAAGGTAAAGAACAGCAGAGCGATGTTTTCATGTTTTCTTGTTTTGTTTCCCAGACGGTTACTTTCAGCAAACAAAAGAATATCAACAAACGAATTGATGTATCTAAATTAATGGACATTACTTGACCTTGAAATTAGCAAATGAAATTTCTTTTTTCATTTAAAGAACCAATTTGGTCTAGAACTCTCCACTATTGCCAACTGAAATAAACATAATTGCATGAAAAAAAATTGTTATTTGTGTGTCAACAACACAACATAACCTTACCTGTCCATCACGTCAAAACAAAAGAAACAAAAGCATCAAGACAAAGGCAAACGTCAAATGTTTGTGGACAGATGCGAGTCATAAAAACATTTGAATTCGACTTACTTTGTCGATGAAATTATCGACGACCAAGGTGGGGAACGCGGTGGTGATTTTCGCCCTACAAATGGGGCACACCGACTGCTTCTTCCTCCACTCGGATATGCAGTAGTTGCAAAACGTGTGAGAACAATTGAGGGTCACCGCCCTAATAAACAGTTCCGTGCATATGCTACATTGAAATTCGTTTTCCGCATTCTTCATTGTCTTCTCCGATTCTTTCTGGCTGTCGCTTTCGACCGTCACACCCGCCACCTCGCACTCGTCAATTTTATTCACATTCACATTCACATTCACTTTGACTTCCTCAACTAATGGTGCAGAGTTGTCCTTACGCTCACTCACTGCCTCTGCGACGTCGATTTCCGCGATGAGCGCGTCTGTTAAGTCCACAATGTCAGTTTCTGTGATCTCCCCCTCCTCTTTGTCGGGGGGTTTATTGCTGAAGAGGAACTTGGAGCTTTCGCTAACGGCTATCACGTCTCCGTGGGTCAAGATGATGGGGCTGTTCCTCGCCAAGCGCTTGTCGTTCACTCGAGTTCCATTCACGCTCTTAAACAGAACCAGTATCAGCGAAACGTCAAAACGTCATCGGGGCTTCATACCTTATCTATGATCCGCCAGCTATTCCCGCCCTTGTCGATGATGCAGTGCGTGCGGGACACCTGTAGATCTTCGATGATGTACGAATTTCGGATGCCCCTGCCGATTAAGAACTGCGAACGCAAAAGAAATTATAACCAAGCGGGAGGGGGGGTTATGCTCACCTCTTCCGAATTGACGGTAATTTCCACTTTGCTGTTTAAATCTATTAGTTTCGGACATTCCATTGTGTTGTGTTTTGCTGCGCTTTTCGGTTTAAGTTGGGGTTGTCTAACCTCAAATTCAAAACAGGAGTGCCAACTTAAATTTTGCGTGACACATACGTCTACATAAAGCAGATTTACTTTAATAATGGGCAACTAAAGCAGTAACTTTTACGCTAGAAACCCGACTGCTTTTAGTTGCCGCATCTTGTAAATCTGATTTCTATTTTTAAGTTATGTTGATTTCAATCTTGTGCTGTGATTTTGGCTAACTTCTCCATGGCTTTCCAACGTTTTATTGAAGGTATTACGCCTTTGCTTGTTTCGTAATGGATTTGCGGATCATTTTTCTAAATTGCATTTTGCAATTGACGCCAAGCGATAATTTGATCAATGAAACTTCAACTGCAATAACAACTGAGACAGAAGTAAAGAAAAAGTTGGCGGTGTTGACGTTTTGTGTTTTCTTGGTTGTTTATTACAGTTGGCACAATTGAGCCAATCTAGTTTCGTTTAGTACCGTTTTTAAACAACTGATGGCAGCACTGTTTCCTGTTTACTTGTATGTAAAAATGTTTGATTTTGGATTTACGTTGCGAAATTGAACGTTTTAAACGCAGCGTCAAAACAACGCGCTCTGACGTCACCGTTTTTTTTTATTTATAAAAATCCCAGAAACTCGTTTGACACTGCGCCGCCATCAGATGTTCATTGTTTTGATGATGGCGCTCGTGTGGTGGTAACGCGGCGAAATGTCATCAAGAAATCACTCGAAATAGCGGAGTCAGCCAGCCAAGGTTAAAAAAAGGCTGCATTTCGAAAGGAACACGCACAAAACGTAAACTATATTTAACCGAATTTCGGCTAGTGGGCCGCGAGTATTTTTAGAAGTGCCAGTTCATCGCTTTGATCCGCGCAGGAAGAGATGTCTTTGAAGCCGAGGAGCGTTGACTTCAACGCCACTTGGGGCGCCATCCAAGAGACCATCCGCGGGGTCATCACCCTGGACCACGTCCCGAGGACCGTCTGGAACGACAGGTTTTCGTAAGTCCTAACCTTAAAAAAAAATTTTTTTCCCCACTTCACGTCAACGTCCCTTCGCAGGGATGTTTATTCTTTATGCGTCGCTCATCCCGACTCCATGGCCGACAGACTGTACGCGGAAACTAAGCAGTATTTAATAGACCACGTGGCCAAACTCTTGAATAAAGTGCAGGACGACGGCGAAGCCTACCTCGTCAGGAATTACTACTTCTACTGGTCGCAGTACTACGAAGGGGTCGGGTACTTGCACAGCTTGTACCTGTACTTAAACCAGCAACATATTAAAGTGCAGAAGATGTCCGACGCAGAAATTATCTACGGAAGCTCCGATTCAAGCGGAGGTTAAGTTTCCTTGCGTGAAACTGCACTCTAGGTTCCTAAATTTCAATGACGTTGTTTGCACGCTCAGAGCTATCAATTTTTTCTGTGCCAATTCCTGCAATTTTCGTCTTAATTTCGTCTTAAATTTGCAATTGAAATTGTAGCTGCCGTCTGGCAGTTCTCAGTGTACTTAAAGTTAGGAACCTGCAGTGCAGTTTGACCGTTTCCTGTCACCGTCGAATTCACTTTAACCTTACAGGGGAACAAATGGAGATTGGTGAGTTGGCCCTCGAGGTCTGGCGAGCGGGGATGATAGCGCCCCTGGGCTCGCGCCTCGTCAAATTATTACTCGAAGCCATAGACCAAGATCGTGCCCAGAACTCGACCAACATACAAATCGAGGCAGTGCGCGGAACGATCCTTAGTTTCGTCGAGGTAAGTCCCCTCTACATTCCTTTCGTGAAGCAGCATATTTTAAGTTGGCAACAGTTCCTATAAGGTTTGTTCCATCAGCAGTTGCTAACTAGTTCAAAAGCATGCAGTCTTTGAAGTTGCACACTTGATGGCGCTCATTACTTCGATGGGCAACTGATTTTGACAGTTCCCAACTGCTATTGTAACAGTTCACTCATTTGACAGTTAATAATAATATGAAAAGAAAAAGGAGAGTTAAGTTAAAGTAGTTTTTTTTTTTTTAATACTTGTCAGTGTCAGAATTCTAGGGTTTTGTTGGCACCCTGCTTTTATCATTAAACATTTTTCAACAGTGCGTTTGGCATAACACTTTGAGCAGAAGTGTGAGAGAGAGCGAATGCGTTTCAATACATGTAAGAGTGAGAAAAAAGAACGCTTCGAGCAATCCTTGCATAATGTCGATGTCGAACGCATTGCAAATTTTCTAACGTTCAGGTAATGGGTACCAACATCAGTACTATCAAAAAAAAGACGGAATATATAATTTAAAATTAACGTCATTTGATATTTCAAAAGCTGTGACGAAATGTATTTGGTCGTACATCAGAAGGAAAAGGCATGCGTTTGTTTTCTTGGTCCCAATTTTAAATCGCGTTGGTACCCCTGCACTCCTCTACCACAGCGTAAGAATTCACCCCGTACCAGCTCTCAAATGTAACTGTCACATTCGCCATTTTGTTTGATACCTACCAAATTACATTACGTTTGCATGCAGGTATCAAACAGTATGGCGCCTTTTTTTGACACACACACTGACGTTTAAGGACAGGACAGCCAATGCAATAATTTTTTTTTAATTGTCGCAGTTTGACAGATGATTTTGAGAAGATTAATAATAGAAAAATGAGTTACTTTTGTTTTTTTAAATTTTTTGTCAAAGAATGTCTCTTTTTCTTCATTTATGCGTATTTTTACACGCTCTAAAGAAGATTGTCTTTTGTTTTGCACGGACGTTTTCATTTTGTTTTTTCGTGCGGTCATTTGTCTCATAAAAAATACCTGCTTTTGTTTTACCATTTTGATTTTGACAGTTCCCAACTTGTCAGACATTGCTATCGGAACAAACTTGATGTCAACGTGACGTTACGTCCGTGTTTCTCTATATGACGTTGCTTGACGTTTGTCAATCTGACGTTTCTTAACGTCTGTCATTTTGACGTTTCTGTCAGCTTGAGGTTTCTGTCATCTTGACGTTTCTGTCATCTTGACGTTTCTTTTTTTCTTACGTAGATGTCATTGCTTGACGTCTGTCATTTTGACGTTTCTGTCATCTTTCTTTCTTACGTAGATGTCAACGTGACGTTTCGTCCGTATCTCTCTATATTATGTTTGTCAATCTGACGTTTCTTGGCGTCTGTCATTTTGACGCTTCTTTCTTACGTAGATGCCAACGTGACGTTTCGTCCGCATCTCTGTATATCACATCGTACGTTTGTTAATCTGACGTTTTTTGACATCTGTCATTTTGACATTTCTTGACGTCTGTGATCTTGACATTTCTTGATGTCTGTCATCTTCACGTTTCTTTCTTACGTAGATGTCAACGTGACGTTTCGTCCGTATCTCTCTATACGACATTGCTTGACGTTTGTCATTTTCTTGACATATGTCATTTTGACGTTTCTGTCATCTTTCTTTCTTACGTAGGTGTCAACGTGACGTTTCGTCCGTATCTCTCATTACGACATTGTTTGACGTTTGCTTAACGTTTCTCGACGTTTGTCATCTTGACCTTTCTTTCTTATGTAGATGTCAACGTGACGTTTCGTCCGTATCTCTCTATATGACATTGCTTGACGTTTGTCATTTTCTTGACGTCTGTCATTTTGACATTTCTGCCATCTTGACGTTTCTTTCTTGCGTAGATGTCAACGTGACTTTCGTCCGTATCTCTCTATACGACATTGCTTAACGTTTGTCACTTTGACGTTTCTTGACGTCTGTCATCTTGACGTTTCTCTCTTTCTTACGTAGATGTCAACGTGATGTTTCGTCCATATCTCTCTAATGACATTGCTTGACATTTATCATTTTCTTGACATCTGTCATTTTGATATTTCTGTCATCTTGACGTTTCTTCCTTTCTTACGTAGAAGTCAACATGACGTTTCGTCCGTATCTGTCTATATCACATTGCTTGACGTTTGTCAATCTGATGTTTCTTGACGTCTGTCATCTTGACGTTTCTGTCATCTTGATGTCTCTTCCTTTCTTACATAGATGTCAACGTGGCGTTTCGTCCGTATCTCTCTATATGACACTACTTGACGTTTGTCAATCTGACGTTTCTTGACATTGTCATTTTGACATTTCTTGACGTCTGTGATCTTGACGTTTCTTGATGTCTGTCATTTTCACGTTTCTTTCTTATGCAGATGTCAACGTGACGTTTCGTCCATATCTCTTTATATGACACTGCTTGACGTTTGTCAATCTGACGTTTCTTAACATCTGTCATTTTGATATTTCTTGACGTCTGTCATCTTCACGTTTCTTTCTTTCTTTCTTACTAGATGACGTTTCGTCCCTATCTCTATATGATATTGCTTGATGTTTGTCTTTTTGAGGTTTCTGTCTTCGTGACGTTTCTTTTTTTCTTAAGTAGGTGTCAACGTGACGTTTCGTCCGTATCTCTGTATATCACATTGCTTGATGTTTGTCAATCTGACATTTCTTGACATCTGTCATTTTGACGTTTCTTGACGTCTGTCATTTTGACGTTTCTTTCTTATGGTAGATGTCAACGTCCGTATCGCTCTATATGATATTACTTGACGTTTGTCATTTTCTTGACGTCTGTCATTTTGACAATTCTGTCATTTTGACGTTTCTGTCATTTTGACGTTTCTGTCATCTTGACGTTTCTGTCATCTTGACGTTTCTGTCATCTTGACGTTTTTGTCATCGTGACGTGCTTTTTTTGATCACTACGCAACATGTGAGCCCCCACAGTTGATTTTTGTTTTTCATTTTTTGTTGTTTCTTTCGAGACTTTCCTTTTCTAAATTAAGCTGAGCAGTTCGTCGCTTTCGTTTTTTTTTAATTGTGTGTTGGTTATTCGTTTTTTTTTTGTTTTCATTTCGTGAAGGTGCAAGGTTATAAAAAGAAGGGGCAACTTCAGCTGTACCAGGAGCTGTTCGAGGAGCCCTTCCTGAACGCCAGCGGCGAGCACTTCAAGCGAGACGCCGCCCGCCTGCTCGAGGAACGCGACGTCAGCCTGTACATGGAGCGCGTCATCGCGAAGATCGAGGAGGAGCTCTTCCGCGCCAGGAAGTTCCTGCACTCCAGCTCACTCCCCAAGGTCACGCAGAGATGCGAAACCCACATGGTCGCCGAGCACCTGACCTTCTTGTACAGCGAATGCATGAACATGGTCCAGAGCGAGCGCAAGAAGGACCTCTCGAATATGTACAGCTTGCTGAAGAGCGTCCCCAACGCGCTCACCGTTTTAGTTGATACGGTCCTGGATCACATTAAAACCCAGGGATTATCAGTACGTGTTTGACCCAAAATAGGCATTGCACTTTCTTTTTTTTATTGTTGCAGGCCATCGGCAATCTTCAAGGCGAGAACATACACATAGCTTTCGTCGAGAACCTCCTGGCCGTCTACAAGAAGTACCGGCAGCAGATGCAGGAGGTTTTCAACGGCGATCAGAACTTCATGGGGGCGCTCGATAAGGCCTGCAGCTCAGTGATCAACCACAGGCCGAACAGCGGGAAGTCCCCGTGCAGGAGCCCCGAGTTACTCGCCAAATACTGTGATACGTTACTGAAGAAGTCCAGCAAGGGGATAAGCGAGACCGAAGTACGTCTTTGCAACCTTCGATGCGTCTCTCGTTTCAGGCTTGTGTCGTTTCAGGTCGAGGAGAAGCTATCGCAGAGCATCACCATCTTCAAGTACATCGACGACAAGGACGTGTTCCAGAAGTTCTACTCGCGGATGCTGGCCAAGCGCTTGATACATCAGCTCACGCAGAGCATGGACGCGGAAGAAGCGATGATCAACAGGTAACAACGGCGCGTGCCCGAATGAAACGAGTTTTTCAGTTGAGGAGTTTGCAGGTTGAAGCAGGCCTGCGGCTACGAGTTCACCAGCAAGCTGCATCGAATGTTCACCGACATGTCGCTGAGCGCGGACCTGAACAACACGTTCAACTCGTTCTTGAAGAAGGACAACATAGAGCTCGGCATTAATTTCAGCATATACGTGTTGCAGGCAGGGGCTTGGCCCCTCGGGCAAGCGATCGTCACGCCGTTTGCTTTGCCCCAGCAACTCGAAAAGAGCGTGCAAATGGTAAGGAAGCTACAATCAAACTTGATTATGTCTGGTGCTGGAACTGTCAAGTTGACAGTTACTTTTAGGTTAGCTGTCACTTTGACAGTCGACAATTAAAACAATTTTTAGGTTAGCTGTCACTTTCTTATTCATAAATTCTAAATTTATAGCCAAAGCAATTTTGATATTCTAAAACCAACTTGTTGGTTTTTGAATTGAATTTGGCAACACTGAGTTTGTGTCTTCCAGTTCGAGTTGTTCTACCACGAAAGGTATAACGGCAGAAAGCTGACGTGGCTGCACCACTTGTGCCTGGCCGAGCTGAGGCTTGGCTACCTCAAGAAGCCGTACGTGGTGACCGTGCAGACCTTCCAGATGGCGATACTGCTGCTCTTCGAAACGGTCGATTCTCTCCTGTGCAAGGAGATCAGGGAGACCCTGCAGTTGAACGCCGAACAGTTCCAGAGGCACGCAGTCAGCCTCGTAGATTCGAAAATTCTTTTGGCCGACGGCGAGGTGAGGACCCCCTCCTTAAAAATACTCTTTCAACCTCAAACACTCCAATCACTGAAACGATGAGGCAATTTTGAGACACCCTGTGTTTAATATACAGGGTGCCTCAAGCTAGAGTTATCATGCAGGAGGAAAAAGCTATATAATTTTCTTTTGTTATATAATTTTCTTTTGTTTCCTTGCCCTGCATTTCATATACAGGGTGTCTCGAGCTGCATTTATTGTTTTCATTCAGCTTGTCGCTCACATCGCCGACGGTGAGGTGAGGACCCCCTCCTTAAAAACACTTTCAACCTTAAACGCTCCAATGACTGAAACGACGATGCAATTTTGAGACAACCTGTGTTTAATATACAGGGTGTTTCAAGCTAGAGTTATCATGCAGGAGAAAAAAGCTACAGTTATTGTGCAGAAGGAAAAATATTATGTATATTTTTTTTTTGTTTCCTTGTCCTGCATTACATATACAGGGTGTCTCGAGCTGCAGTTATTGTTTTCATTTAACTTGTCGCTCACGTCTTTTCTTTAACGCGCCGCGACGCAATTGCAATAAAAAAAGAAAAACGAAACGCGTCGACTTCTCAGTTAATTAACAAATGAAATCCATTTTAGTATTTCATTTGTTTTGTTTTTTTTAACTCTGTGCGATCATTTTTTTTAACGTCTGCGAATTTTGCCTGAGGAGTATCTACAGTGGAAAAAAGAAAAAAGAAAATCGATTTTATTTATTTATCGCTTTTCTTTTGTTTTTTTTTTCCAAAACATTGCCTTTCGCTCAATCTGCTCCCAAACAATTGACGACGTTTATACAATTGAAAAAAAAAGTAGAGAGAAAAGGAAAGTTACTTTGTTTCTTGAATTTGCCGTCAACAATTGACAGGCGACCATTGGGCGGTTGTTTACTAACTTTGTCGGTTGTTTAGTTTGTTTCAAACAATTGAAGTTTGTACAAAACAAAAAGAGAGCGAAAACGAAACTTGAAACAAATGAAGTCTACCGTCGTCTTTTTTTTTTTTTTTTGAAGTCGTACAAACAAATGACAATTAATTTACAAAAAAAATCTGCTTTTTTGTTTTTAAATTTTTTTTTTATTTGGAAACATTTGACAGTCAAGGTGCTTAAAGCAAAAAAGCAAAAGCAGTCAAAACAAATGAAGACTACTGTCGTCTTTTTTTTAATGTACAAACAAGTGACAATTAACAGAGTTTTTTTTTTATTTTCTTTGCTGAAAACATTTGACAATCAACGTGCTTGGAAGTAAGAAAAAATAATCAAAACAAATGAGGTCTACTGTCGTCTTTTTTTTTTAAGTTGCTTTTTAATTTAATTTTTAATGACAGCAAACGTCAAGATAACAGATGTCAAGGCGACAGACGTCAAGGAACGTCAATATGACAGACGTCAAAACAACAGACGCGAAAAACGTCAGAATTACAGACGTCGAGAAATGTCAAAATAACAGATGGAAGAAATGTCGGAATGACAGATGTCGAGAAACGTCAAAATAACAGACGTAAGAAATGTCAGAATGACGTGGGGACTCACAGATTGCTCAGTGATCAACAAATCTTGTCACGATGACAATTATCAGCAAATCTCAAGGTGACAGAAGTCTAGGTGACGGATGTCAAGAAACGTCAAAATGACAGACGACAAAATAACTGACGTAAGAAACATCCAAATGACAGACGTCAACATAACAGAGGGAAGATGACAGACGTCGAGAAACGTCAAATAACAGACGTCAAAAAAAAACAAATGAAATTAACAAGGTTTTTTACTTTTTTTTGCTGAAAATATTTGACAATCAACGTGCTTGGAAATAAAAAAAAATAATAAAACAAATGAAGTCTACTGTCGTGTTTTTTCTTTAATTTGTTTGAAGACATTTGACAGTCAAGGTGCTTGACGGACGTCAAGAAACGTCAAAATGACAACAAAATAACTGACGTAAAAATCATCAAAATAACTGACGTAAAAATCATCAAAATAACTGACGTAAAAAATCATCACAGACGTCAAGACGTCAACATAACAGGCGTAAGAGACGTCGGAATGACAGACATCAAAAAACAAATCACAATTAACATAGTTTTTTTTTTACTTTTTTTTGCTGAAAACATTTGACAATCAACGTGCTTGGAAGTAAAAAATAATAATAATCAAAACAAATGAAGTCTACTGACGTCTTTTTTCTTTAATTTGTTGAAGACATTTGACAGTCAAGGTGCTTGACGGACGTCAAGATGACAAACGACAAAATAACTGATGCAAGAATCATCAAAATGACAGACGTCAAAATAACAGTCGTAAGAGACGTCAGAATGACAGACGTCGAGAAACGTCAAAGTGACAGACGTCTCAAAAAACAAATGACAACAGACGACAAAACAACTGACGTAAGAATCATCAAAATGACAGACGTCAACCTAACAGACGTAAGAGACGTCAGAATGACAGACGTCGAGAAACGTCAAAATGACAGACGTCAAAAAAACAAATGACAATTAACAGAGTTTTTACTTTTCTTTGCTGAAAACATTTGACAATCAACGTGCTTGGAAGTAAAAAAAAATAATAACCATAATCAAAACAAATGAAGTTTACTGTCGTCTTTGCTCTTTAATTTGTTGAAGACATTTGACAATCAAGGTGCTTGAAGGACGTCAAGAAACGTCAAAATGACAGACGTCAACATAACAGGCGTAAGAGACGTCGGAACGACAGACGTCGAGAAACGTCAAAATGACAGATGTCAAAAAACAAATCACAATTAACAGAGTTTTTTGCTTTTCTTTGCTGAAAACATTTGACAATCAACGTGCTTGGAAGTAAAAAAAAAGAATAATCAAAACAAATGAAGTCTACTGTCGTCTTTTTTCTTTAATTTGTTGAAGACATTTGACAGTCAAAGTACTTGACGGACGTCAAGAAACGTCAAAATGACAGACGTCAACATAACAGGCGTAAGAGACGTCAGAATGACAGACGTCGAAAAACGTCAAAATGACAGACGTCAAAGAAATAAATGACAATTAACAGAGTTTTTTTTTTCTTTGCTGAAAACATTTGACAATCAACGTGCTTGGAAGTAAAAAAAAAAATAATCAAAACAAAAGAAGTCTACTGTCGTCTTTTTTCTTTAATTTGACAGGTAAGGTGCTTTGAAGCAAAAAATGAAAGCTATTAAAACAAATGAAGTTACTGTCTTTTTTTTTTTGAAGTTGTACAAACAAATGTCAATTAATTAACAAAAAGGTTTTTTACTTATTTTCAATTTGCTGTAAAACAATTGACGATCGAGGTGCAGACGATTAAACGAGAAAGAGAGAAACTTGTTTTTTTGTCTTTTGTTCCAAACAATTGTCGAAATTAGTACAATAAAACAAAAGGTATCGGAACTATAGTTTCTTCTTTTTTTTTTTTTTTCTTTTTTTCGAAGTCGTACGAACAAATCTTTTTTTTTTTTTTTTTTGATAACGTTTTTGGCGCCGGACATAAAAACAAAAAAGAAACAACAAAGCAAAGACCTTCACGTTAATTATTTAACAAAAGAAGTCCACTGGGAATTGTTTTTTTTTTTTCTCCAAATCTAGGCCAAACAATTGACAGTCGAGGAAATAAAGTTGATTTCACAGAAATTTCTATTGTTTTTTTTCCAACTTACTGTGATAGTTGCGTTCTTTTGTTTTGGTTCGTTCCAAACAATTGACGGCCGAGATTCGTGCCGGTAAAAAGAAATTCTACTTTGCCACTTCCCTTGTCCCAAAACAATTGACGACGTTTGTGCAATCGACTTTTAGGCTAATTAACAAGCGAAACTCGTTTTGTTTTGTTCTGTTTGTTTTTTTAATTTGCTGCAAACATTTGACAATCGATTGAATTAAGTCTGTTAATATTTCATGTGTGTACGGGGTGTTTAAATTCGCGATGGACACTAATGGGGGTCCCCCCGTTTTTTTTCCTGTTTTCTTAGGAACTGACGCCCGAGACGGTCCTAAGACTCAACCTGGACTACTCGAATAAGCGAACCAGATTTCGAATAACCGCTGCGATCCAGAAGGAGTCCCCCCAGGAGGTCGAGCACACGATGAACTCGGTCGAGGAGGACCGCAAGCTCTACTTGCAGGCCGCCATAGTTAGGATTATGAAATCTAGGAAGGTGCTGAAGCACAACGCCCTCATACAAGAGGTAAGTCCTCGCCACCGCCCCCTCAAACTAAACACGCTCCCAATTTCGATTGAATTCGAATAGGTTTGCGCCCAGTCGAAAGTGTCGTTCGCCCCCAGCATCCCCATGATCAAGAAGTGCATCGAGGCCCTCATCGACAAGCAATACATAGAGAGGACCCCGCACTCGAGCGAAGAGTACAGCTACGTGGCGTAGACTCGTGTGGTAGTAGGTAATTCAAAGGACGATTGTAAATTAATTGATGCGAGGAAGAAGACGGAAGTGAGTGGCCCCCTTCTTCTCCTCCTCGCCCCCGCCCCCGCCCTATTTATTTTGTTATCAAATACTCTCTCATGATTAATAATATTACTGAGTCGATTCAGAGCGCCGTTTTCGTTTCCCTGTGATCGATCGCCGCTCGGTTTTATGATGTGACAAAAAAACAAAAACAAAACTGTACTATACTTGTATATATATATTAAATTTAACTTATGCATATAAACGAATAGTTTAATTAAATAACAATCGCTTTCTATATACAAACGCACTCGTTGTCTGTCTATTGAATAAAATAAATCATGTTCTGAAACGCACCGCACTCCGATGATGTTAGTAGTAATATGTATTTGATTTTTCTTTTTTTTTCTTTCTTTAAGTTGGCAACAGATTAAAATGACGCTCTTTGATTAAGTACACGCAGTTTGTTTTTTGCCCGAATCAGTTCTTCGCTTGTTTCGCCGGCTTTAGCGTGAGCAGATCGGGGTCGATTGCGATCTCGTCATGGCCCCCGTGCAGGACGTCGAAGGCGTTGTTGGGGTCTTCCCCCAACAGGATGCTGTCGCCGATTATCCCCGATTGCATGCGGTCTGCGACCAGGACGGACTCGTTCTCTGCCTCGCCCTGGAAGCTCAGCGAGGGCCATTCCAGGCCGAGGAATAAATTCGAGCCCGAGCTCGAAGGGGGCGCATCGCCGGGGGCGAAGCCCAGCAAGGGACTTTCCAACGCCGTCGAGCATGCTGCGACAAACAAGTGATAATCGTGGTACGAGCACTTGACAATAAAAAAATGAATAAGTTAACAATTGGAGAAGTCTTGAACTTATTACTTGAGAATAAAAAAATGAATAAATTAACAAATGAAGTCTTGAACTTGTTACTTGAGAATTAAAAATTAATTAATTAACAATTGAAGTCTTGGACTTCTTACTTGACAATAAAAAAAACGAATAACTTAACAATTGAATTCTTGAATTTGTTGCGAAAAAGTTGACAATCGAGGTGCAATTCAAAAAAAAAAAAAGAAACAATCTCGAAAGTCTATTTGGAAAGTGAAACCTGCCTCAGTTGTTTTCTTTAGTAATTAACAGCAGGATGTAAAAACAAAATGCCTTCAACAAAACAAGGCTACTGGCAACTGTTTTTCTTTTTTTTTTTTTCTAACCTGCTTCGCAAAGTTTGAACAATTGATAGTCGAGATGTGCACAATTAGAAAAAAAAAGAAATGAAAAAGTGACACGATGTTGACTTTCGGGTTAATTTAACAAGCAAACTAGTTTTTCATTTGTTTTTTTCTTTTTGGTAACTTCTTTTTTTTTTCATTTTCGGTCTGCTGCAAACAATTGACGGTCGAGGTTTGCGCGTTAACTTGAAATTTGTTTGTTTTTTCTCCTGTTTCATTTGCTGCGAACATTTGACAGTCGAGGTACTTGGAAGTAAAGGAAAAAAAACATAGTCGAAACAAGAGGAATCTACTGTCGTTTTTTTTTTGAAATCGTGCAAACAAATGACAACAGAAAAATCTGCTTTTTTCTTTTTTTTTTTGTTTGCGGAAAACATTTGACAGTCGACGTGTTTGGAAATTAAAAAAAAATAATCAAAACAAATGAAGTCTGCTGTCGTCTTTTTTTTAAGTCTGCTTTCTCCTTTTTTTGCGGAAAACATTTGACAGTTAACGGGCTTGGAAGTAAAAAAAAATCAAAACAGATGAAGTCTAGTATCAAAACAAATGAAGTCTACTATCAAAACAAATGAAGTCTATTATCAAAACAAATGAAATCTACTGTCAAAACAAATGAAGTCTACTATCATCATTTTTTTTTTGAAGTCGTACAAACAAATGACAATTAATTAAGAAAAGAAATCTGTCTTTTTTTTTCTTTTGTTTAATTTACCGAAAACATTTGACAGTCAAGATACTTGAAGCAAAGAGGAAAAAGCAGTCTGAACAAATGACGTCTCCTGTCGTCTTTTTTTTTCTTTTGAAGTCGTACAAACAAATGACAATCAACGGAAAAATCTGCTTTTTTCTTTTTTTTTTTGTTTGCGGGAAACATTTGACGGTCAACGCGCTTGGAAGTAAGAAAAAATAGTCATAACAAATGAAGTCCACTGTCAAAACAAATGAAGTCTACTGTCGTCTTCTTTTTTTAAGTCGCACAAACAAATGACAATTAACTAACAAAAAAAATCTGCTTTTTTACTTTTTTTAATTTGCTGAAAACATTTGACAGTCAAGATACTTGAAGCAAATACGAAAAAAGCAGTCGAAACAAATGAAGTCGCCTGTCATCTTTTTTTTCTTTTGAAATCGCACAAACAAATGACAATCAACAGAGAAATCTGCTTTTTTCTTTTTTTTTGTTTTGCTAAAACCGTCTGTCAGTCAAGGTGCTTGAACCAAAAAAGTATCTCCAAAACAAGTGAAATCCACTGTCATATTTTCTTTCAAGTTGCAGAAACAAATTACAGTTAATTAAGAAACGAAATCTGTTTTATTTACTTTCTTACAAACATTTGACTGTCAAGGTACTTGAAGAAGAAGAAAAAAACAGTCGAAACAAATGAAGTCTACTATCTTTTTTTTTTTTGAAGTCTTCAAACAAATGACAGTTGACAGAGAAATCTGCTTTTTTTTTTAATTTGCGAAAACGTTTGACAGTCAAGGTGCTTGAAGCAAAAACAACAGCCAAAACAAATGAAGTCCGCTATCGTCTTTTGTTTTTAAAGCGTACAGGCAAACGTCGATTAATTATTAACAAAGGAAATCTGCTTCTTTTACTTTTTCTAATTTGCTAAAAACATTTGACAGTCGAGGTGCTTGAAGCAAAAAAAGAAAACAGTCAAAAGTCAAAACAAATAAAGTCTACTATTGTCTTCTTTTTTAATTTTAAGGAGATGTAAACAAATGACGATTAATTCGCTAAGGAAATCTGGTTTTTTACTTTTTTTTTGATTTGTCGTAAATTGACAGACGATTAAACAAAAAGTAAAACCCAAGGTCGACCTCAATTTCTTGACCTGCTTTATTATTATTTTTTTTAAATAAAATTCGACAGTCAAGTTGCGAGACAAAAACAATAAAGCAGGCCATGAGAAACGACCTTCAAGTTAAGTATTGAACAGAAGAAGGGATGTTGTTTTTTCTAACCTCAAAGCAATTGACTTTGACAGTCGATTTTGTGCTTCTTTTGTTTTTTAAGTCAAACATATGACAGTTTACTTGCGTAGAAAAAAAAAAAAAATTCGACTCGTTAACAAATGAAGTGTTGGTGTTTTTTTTTTTTTGTTTTTTGTATTCGTCATACCGGGTAGAGTTATGGAAAGGCCCGAGTTGACGTGCGGGTTGTTGTTGACGTTTTTCTCTTGTTTGCGCCACTTGGCCCTTCGATTCTGGAACCAGACCTGCACCCTCGCTTCGGTCAGGTCGATGCGCAGGGCGAGTTCTTCGCGGAAGAAGACGTCGGGGTAGTGGGTCTTGTGGAAGGCCCGCTCGAGCTCTTCCAGCTGGTAGTTCGAGAAGGTCGTCCTGAAACGAGCAAACGAAGAAATTGCAGGCGAGAAACTATCAGCGTCGGCCGATAGATGGCGCCACCTGTATCTCCTCTGTTTTCGCTTCACGACGACGCCGACGCCGCCACCGTTCGCCGTCGAACTCGCCTCCTCATTTTCGTTAAATGCGTCGAAGTGCTCACCGAAATCTGCAAGCACGGAGAAGAATTCTTTTGTTTTCGTTTTAATGTTTTAGAATTAAATTTTTTTTTGATCACCCAGTATACGGGAGAGGCAATGTTTTGTTTTTTATTCGCAACGAAAAAGAGAAACAAATTAACGACATCGTTTTTTCTTTTGTTTTTTTTTAACGAAGGAAACAAAAATCGGTTGGTTTTTTTTCAGTATCAAGAAAACGCAAGTTTTAAAATTGACGCAAATTTCTTCGAAAATCGCTTTGATTACCATTCAATTTTTGATCACCCGGTACATGGGCACGGCGACAAAAGAAAAAACAATTGAACGCAGTAATTATCGTCTTTTCTTTTGTTTTGTTTTGTTTTTTTTAGACAAACAAATATCGCTGTTTTTCTCTGCATCGCGAAAATTCACGTTTTAAAATGCCAATTAATTTTTGATTACCTGGTACATGGGAACGGCGACAAATAAAAAAACAAATGAACGAAGCTTGTTTTTTAATTCGCAACGAAAATCGCTTTCATTACTAAATTAATTTTTGATCACCCGGTACATGAGAATGACGACAAAAAAAAAACAAACGAACGACTTACTTTCAAATTCGCAATGAAAAAAAAAAAACAATTGAACGCCGTAATTATTGTCTTTTCTTTTGTTTTTTTTTTAATAAACAAATATCGCTGTTTTCCTCTGCATCACGAAAATGCACTTTTTGAAACGTCAGTAAATTTTTGATCACCTGGTATATGGGAATGGAAAAAAAAGAAAAACAAACGAACGACGCTTTTTTAATTCACGACGATAAAAATAAACAATTGAACATCGTAATTATCGTTTTTCGTTTGTTTTTCTTATTTTTTAACATAGAAATCGGCGTTTTTTTTTCTGGATCACGAAAACGCACGTTTTAAAATCTCGCTCCATTTGTGATCACCTGGTATATGACGACGGTTTTATTGACAATTATTAATTTTTGATCACCCGGTACATGGAATCGGTGACAAAAAGAAACAACTGAACGAATCCTTTTTCATATTCGCGACGGTGAAGAAAAACAATTAAACAACGTAGTCGTCATTTTTTTTCTTTTATTTAAACATCGTTTTTTTTCTGGATTTCCCAAAATCGCTTTGATTACCAGTTAATTTTTGATCACCTGGTACATGGGAAGGGCGACAAAAAAAAATAAAAGAGCGACGCTTTTTTGATTCACGACGATGAAAATTGAACATCGTAGTTATCGTTTTTCCTTTGTTTTTTTTAACACATAGAAATCGCAGTTTTTTCTTTATGGATCGCCTGGTATATGACAGCGGCTTTATTGACAATTCATTTTTGATCACCTGGTACATGGAATCGGTGACAAAAAAAGAACAAATGAATGACGCTTTTTTTTACATTCACAACGGCAAAAAAAAAACAATTGAACAACGTAGTCGTCATTTTTTCAACAAATGAACGTTTTTTTTATTTCACGACGATAAAAATAAACAATTGAATATGGTAATTATCGTTTTTCGTTTGTTTTGTTTTTTTTTCTGGATCACGTAAATGGACGCTTTAAAATGCCAATCAATTTGTGATCACCTGGTATATGACAACGGCTTTATTGACAATTCTATCGGTAACAAAAAAAAAAACAAATGAACGACGGTTTTTTTTATATTCGCAACCATGAAGAAAAACAATTGAACAACGTAGTCGTCATTTTTTCTTTCGTTTTTTTTTTCTAGATTTTCGAAAATCGCTTTCATTACCAATTAATTCTTGATCACCTGGTACATGGGAACGGCGACAAAAGAAAAACAAGGGAACGACGCTTTTTTGATTCACGACGATGAAAATAAACAATTGAACATCATAATTATTTTTTTTAACAAATAGAAGTCGCTGTTTTTTTTTCTGGATCACGAAAGCGCACGTTTTATTTGTGATCACCTGGTATATGACAACGGCTTTATTGACTATTCACTTTTGATCACCTGGTACATGAAATCGGTGACAAAAAAAAACAAATGAGCGACGCTTTTTTATATTCGCGATTCGCGACCATGATGAAAAACAATTGAACGGCATAGTCGTGATCACTTGGTGTATAACAACGGCTTCATTGTCAATTCATTTTAGATCACCTAGTATATGGAATCAGTGATAAAAAAAAGCAAATGTACGACGCTTTTTTATATTCGCGAAGTTGAGGAAAAACAATAGAACAACGCAGTCGCCATTTTCTCTTTTGTTTTCTTTAGAACACTACAATTTTTTTTAATCACCCGTTACATGTGAGCTGCAGGTTTGACTTTTCCGATTACAACCCAATTTTTTTTTGATCACCCGCTATGTAACTGAGAGGTACAAATTTGACTTTTCCGATTATACCACAATTTTTTTTGATCACCCGCTATGTGACTATTAGATTTTTCCGATTGTACTACAAGTATTTGGCGATTTTTCTTGTGCAAATCGTTACTCCTGGCGACTCAAATTTAATTACCCCGGCCGCGAAATTCAATTAGAACCCCTTAATTGAATAGCAAGGTGGATGGGGGGGCCCCTAATTCGATTTATGCGTTCAGTCCTCACCGTATTTGCGTTCCGCGTTTTCCTTGCTCGTCGCGGTCATGCTCGAAGTGAGGCTGTTGAGGAGGTTGTTTATGGAGTACGCGTTCCCTCCCAAGTCGCCCTCGGCCAGGTCCTCGTTCTCCTCCAAGTCCATTGTTTGTCCGAGGGATGAAAGAAAAAAAAATTCTCAAGGGATGCCACAAGAAATTAATTGTCAAATTGCAAAGTAAAAAGTAAACGAAACTTACTTATTGGGGACCCCGCGCGTGGAGTGGTGGCGGCGATTAAATAAACATCGCAAAATATTTTTCCGTCCCTACTCGGTGCCCCCATTTCGAGCAGCAAGACGGAGCCGCCGCCGATGACCGGCGCGGTTTTCCTCCTCGTTTTCCGCTCGCCGCTCATCGTGCGACGTGTGCAGGGAAGCCGCAAGAAATATGCGTTATTTTCACCTGCGACTTTTCAGTATTCCACCCTTGTAGGGCTTCGCTCGCTTTGCGGCGAAATCACAATAAATTTATTGTGCTTGCTGCTTTTAGGACGTATCGATTTTTTTTTTTATAAATCCGAACAAAAGCTCGAAATTTTCGTTGGCTTTTCTAATTTGCGCGGACGGGACGCGTTGAATTTGAAATAAACGCGCGCTACTTCCAGCGCCATCAGTGCGCGCCCACTCGAATCACAAAGTTAAGTCGCTAACCTACAGATGTCGCTCGCGCGAGTTACTCAATGAAGTAATTCCGTAGTTTTTAATCCATTTACTAATTAACCAAAGCAACGAGGCCATAAAAAGTGCATTCATTCGATAATGATGGCAAGTGATTCGAAATGAGAAAAACTTCTAACGCATTTGGCGGCGTTCGCTGATATATTGTAGTGGCAACACTGATCAATAAGCTTCATTTATGTCTGAATTTAATTAATTATTTCTCCTCGTTTTATCCATTGACTTTTAGCTTAAGGATGCAGAGGTTTTGATTAAAGCAATACTGTGATACCCCCCCAAAAAATAAAAGAACACAAAACAAAAGACGATCGATGGTTTATATCTTTTTCACGCGACAGGAATTTTATGCCTTGATACGTAAAGAAATTGCCCAAAAAGAACAACGTCAGCAAAAAACAAAAGACAGTCGATTCTTTTTTGTTATAAATACAACTTTCTTCGTCTCACAAATTTTACAAAAAAAAGAAAAAACAAAAGAATGGCGTTTGGACAAATGTAATAAAGACCTCACAGAAAAAGAAGACAATCGATTTTTTTTGTTTTCCGAAAATTACGTCAACTATCTCTTTCGCGCTGCAGAAGTTTTACAAAAAAAAAGTGACGTTTTGGCAGCACTATATGAAAGAAGCGCCAAAAGAAAATGTCAGCATGAAACAAAAACAAAAGACAATCGATTTTTTTCCTTAATTTTATGAAAATCGTCTTTTTTTGACGCACCAGGAATTTGCAGAAAGAAAAATAGAGAGAGAGAGAAAATTCCAAAAAATTTGCACTGTCGACGTCGGCATAAAACAAGAGACGGTCGCCTTTTTATATTTTCTGAAAACATGAAAATCGTGTTTTTCACGCTTTTTTTAATAACATTTTGACAGATGAAGTCATTGATGTTCAATTGTTTCACTCTTCAGTAATGTTTTGACAGATAAACGTCACTGACGTTCAACTATTTCAAATTTTTGACAGATGAAGTCATCGATGTTCGATTGTTTTTAAAACTTATCTTAACTTAACTGTTTTGACATTTGCTGTGATCGACGTTCAATTGTTTCAAATTTCGGCAACAATTTGACAGATTATGTCATGGACGTTCCATTGCTTCAAATTTCCATAAAATTTTGACAAATGCTGTGATAGACATTCAATTGTTTCAAAATTTAATAATATTTGGCCAATTGCTGTGATCGACGTTCAATTGTTCCAAGTTTCAGTAAAATTTTGTCATTGTCGTTCAATTGTTTCAAATTTCAGTAATATTTTGACATTTGCTGTGATCGTCGTTCAATTGCTTCAAATTTCGTCGTTCAATTGTTTCAGTTTTCGGCAATAATTTAACAGGTTATGTCACGGATATTCCGTTGTTTCAAACTTCCATAAAATTTTGACAAATGCTGTATTCGATGTTCAATTGTTTCAAATTTTAATAATATTTTGACATTTGCTGTGATCATCGTTCAGTTGTTTCAAATTTCGTCGTTCAATTGTTTCGAATTTCCATGACATTTTGATAAATGCTGTGATAGACGTTCAATTGTTTCAAAATTTAATAATATTTTGACAATTGCTGTGATCGACGTGCAATTGTTTCCAATTTCGTCCTTCAATTGTTTCAAATTTTGGCAATAATTTGACGGATGAAGTCACTGATGTTCAATTGTTTTAAAGTTCAGTAATGTTTTGACAGATGATGTCTTTGACGTTCAATTGTTTCAAGTTTCAGTCATATTTTGTCATTCACGTTCAATTGTTTCAAATTTCAGTAGTATTTTGACAATTGCTGCGATTGTCGTTCAATTGTTTCAAATTGCGTCAATAATTTGACAGATTATGTCATCAACATTCAATTGTTTTACATTTTGACATATGCTGTGCTCGACGTTCAATTGTTTTAAATTTTAGCAGTACCTTGGCAATTGCTGCGATCGACGTTCAATTGTTTCAAATTTCGTCGTTCAATTGTTTCAAATTTCATCGTTAAATTATTTCAAATTTCGACAATAATTTGACAGATGATGTCATTATTCACGTTCAATTATTTCAAATGTCAGTAATATTTTGGCAATGACGTTCAATTGTTTCAAATGTCAGTAACATTTTGACATTTGAAGTCATTGATGTTCAGTTGTTTAGAACTTCATTAATATTTTGACAGGTGATGTCTTTGGCATTCAGTAATACTTTATCAATGACGTTCAACTGTTTCAAATTTCATTAATATTTTGACAATTCTGTGTGTGATCGTTGTTCAATTGCTTAAAATTTCGCCAATAATTTGACAGATTATATCTTGGACGTTCAATTGTTTCAAATGTCAGTAATATTTTGACAGATGAAGTCATTGATGTTCAATTGTTTCAAATTTCGGCAGTATTTTGACAGATGTTGTCACTGACGTTCAATTGTTTCAAATTACAGTCATATTTTGACAATAATTCATCGATAATTCAGTCGTTTTAAATTCCAACAGTACTTCAACAGAACTGTCACCGACGTTCATC
Source organism: Serrognathus titanus (assembly GCA_039766575.1). Lineage (NCBI taxonomy): Eukaryota > Metazoa > Arthropoda > Insecta > Coleoptera > Lucanidae > Serrognathus > Serrognathus titanus. The sequence goes on from CM077911.1 coordinate 9,907,198, forward strand.
TATTTTTTTGACAAAGAAAAATTATATGTACATATGCGGAATGGATATGTAACCATTAATTTAGTTATTTTTTATTTTTGTTTATTTTACGAATACATATTAAACCATTTATTAATGATTTGCGGAAATGCAGAGACATCTACCGACATTTCTCACAACTGTCTTCCGAAATGCGCGCTTAATCGATTGGCAGTTTATATTGTAGTGGCAACACTGCCTGCGTCTCCTGTCATTCAATGCCGATGATGAAAACAAGCTTTGTTTACGTTTGTTATTCGCATTTGATTAATGTTCCTCCAACAAATGCGTCGTTACTAGGCGTTAGTTAATCCCAACCCCAAAAATATGGGCTTGGATTTCGACATCCTTGAACACTGCAAGAAGGTAAGGGCCGACCATGGGCCTCCCTACACCTGCCCAGTGGACAAATGCGGCAGGACATACAAGTCAGTGTGCGGCTTGCAGTACCACCTCAAGAGTTACGACCACGACAATCCCATCCCGCAAACGCCCCAACCGGCCACCCCGAAAAGCAAGAAAGGTATTTAAGCCACCCCATTCGAGCTCCCTCTCAGGTTTTCGTTGTCTTAGGGCGAGCCAGAGCGATCCCCACGACCAAAAACAACCTGCCACCTACGCCAGTGATTCCTGAACCGCTCACCTTCGATGAGGCTCAAAAGATGGTGCAGTTCAAAGTCGACGGGCACATCCTGCGGGTGAACATCAACGAGCCTTTGACCATCATGTCTAAGGAGGATTTTCCTGACGAGGAGGAAATCGAAGAAATCAAAGAGAAAATCGGTTGGTATCACTGGTGGAGGGATTCGAGGGGCGCGAGGTGTAGTGTTTTGTTTTTGTTGTAGAGATACCCCTTGCGCTGCCCGAAGCTAGTTATAAGGAGCTGGAGAACTATTCGATTTGTGATGCGCCCCCCAGGCCCAACGCGTACATTCGTTTCATTGAGAAGAGTGCTGAGGAATTGGATGGTGAAGTAGGCGATTGTTTTCCTGTGTGTCATTGCGGCGTTTGTTAATTGTGGGGCTTTTAGGTGGAGTATGATGTTGATGAGGAAGACACCGCTTGGCTCTCTCTCATAAATGAAAAGCGGGAGGCCCAGGGTTTGCCTTCCGTGTCGGTTGATTCGCTGGAGTTGTTAATGGATCGATTGGAGAAGGAGTCATATTTCCAGGTGGGTGCTCAATAGAGGGCGTGACTGGTTTGTTTGCTCATTCTGACGCCATCTGTAGCAATAAATTTGCAGTTTAGTTTTCCAGCGAGTTAGTCATAGTTGAGATAGGTGCTCAATAGAGGGCGTGACTGATTGACTTCATCTGTAATGTGTCATTGCGTGAAGTTTGTTTGTTTTTTTTTTTTTGTAGGCAGCTGTCAATGGACATGCTGGAAGTGTGGTTGATGACGACGCAGTCTGTTGCATCTGCATGGACGGCGAATGTCAAAACACAAACGTCATCCTATTTTGCGACATGTGCAATTTGGCCGTCCATCAAGATTGCTATGGCGTGCCGTACATACCCGAGGGGCAGTGGCTGTGTAGGCGCTGCTTGCAGTCCCCAAGTCGGGCCGTCGACTGCGTGCTGTGTCCAAACCAGGGCGGCGCCTTCAAGCAAACCGATAGGGGGCACTGGGCGCACGTCGTCTGCGCCCTCTGGATCCCAGAGGTCAGGTTTGCGAACACCGTCTTCCTCGAACCCATCGACTCCATAGAGACCATCCCGGCCGCCAGGTGGAAGCTCACGTGCTACGTCTGCAAGCAACGAGGCGTCGGTGCCTGCATCCAGTGCCACAAGACGAATTGCTACTCGGCGTTCCACGTGACTTGCGCACAACAGGCCGGGCTGTACATGAAAATGGACACCGTCAAGGATACGGGGGATTCACAGCCCGTTTTGGTTCAGAAGATCGCCTACTGTGATGTGCACGCACCTCCCGAATTCAGTGAGTCCTTAATTAAAAAAAAAAAAGAGTAGAAATTATAGGCGGAATTAATAGATGGCGCTATTGTTTGCAGATGACAGCAAGAAGGAAGATTCCAAGCAGAAGATGAAACAGGCGCGGAAGATGCTGGCGAAGAAACGGGGCACCGTCCCGGTCATCCTCATCCCGACCATCCCCCCTGAACGCATCCAGGAGATCGGCGCCCTGGTGACCATCCAGAAGAAGTCGCAATTCATCCAGCGCCTGATCGCATACTGGACTTTGAAGCGGCAGTACAGGAACGGGGTTCCCCTGCTGCGCAGGCTTCAAAGCACCCACGGTATACTCTCCCCTCCCCTCAAATTTCACTTGTTTCATCGTTGCTCGCAATTTACCTGGAATCGAAGCGACTCGTTTTGGAACTTCAGTTTCATAGATGGCGCCACCTGTCAAACGTCACGTTCAGTGGTGATTGGTGCAGCTTTTTATTTATTTATTTTATTTCTACTTCGATAGGTGTCGCCATTGACGTTCAGTTGTTTCAAATTTTGGCAATAACTTGACAGATACTGTCACCGACGTTCAACTGTTTCAATTTCGCTGTCATGTTAGATTTGAATTGCTTCAAAATTCGACAATGTTTTGACAGATGGTGGGATCGACATTCAATTGTTTCAAATTTTGGCAATAATTTGACATTCAATTGTTGCAAATTTCAGTAATATTTTGACAGACGTCGTAGATGTTCAATTGTTTCAAATCTCAGTCGTATTTTGACAGATACTGTCATCGATAATTAAATTGTTTCAAATTTCAGCAATACTTCGACAGATACTGTCACCGACGTTCAACTGTTTCAGATGTCGCTTCAAATTTCGACAATGTTTTGACAGATGGCGTTCAATTATTTCAAATTTCAGTCATACTTTGAAAGATGCTGTCATTGATAGTTCAATTGTTTAAAACTTCAGCAATTCTTCGACAGATTCTGTCACCGACGTTCAACTGTTTCAAATTTCAACAATGTTTTGACAGATGGTATGATCGACGTTCAGTTGTTTCAAATTTTGCCAATCTCATTGAAGTTCAATTGTTTCAAATTTCAGTAATACTTCGACAGATACTGTCACCGACGTTCAACTGTTTCAAATTTCGCCAATGTTTTGATAGATGGTACGATCGACGTTCAATTGTTTCAAATTTTGGCAATAATTTGACATTCAATTGTTGTAAATTTCAGTCATATTTTGACAGATGCTGTCATCGATAATTCAACTGTTTCAACTTTCAGCAATACTTCGATAGATACTGTCACCAACTTCAACTGTTTCAAATCGACAATGTTTTGACAGATGCTCTGATCGATGTTCAATTGTTTCAAATTTCAGCAATCATTTGACGTTCAGTTGTTGCAAATTTCAGTAATATTTTGACAGATATCATTGATGTTCAATTGTTTCAAATTTCAGCAATATTTTGACAGGTGCTGTCGTCATTGATGTTCACTTGTTTTGAAATCCGGTGCTGTCGAAATTGATACCAAGTTTTACTTCGCAGGTGTCGCCGTCGGCAGTTTATTTTCAATTGTTTCAAGTATCGATGAAATTTTTGTTTTATTGATACCAACAGCGTTTCACACTTGTTTTGAATTTTGACAGACGTCATCAACATGAATTGTTTCGAATTTGTTTTGCGGATGTCACCTTCGTGTCACTCGTTTTCGATTTCAGTAACATTTTGACAGATGCTGTCATCGATATTTGATCTAGTGTCAAATTTCGTTTCGAGTGACATATTCGCGTTTTTTTTGTTTCGTAAATGTCAATTGTTCTAATGACGTCGACGACTAATTTTCAATTGTTTCAAATGTCGAGATTTCACTTATATATACTTCGGATTTTAATTTAACTTTTTTGTTTGACAGATGTCAATTGCTTCGAATTTGTTTTGCAGATGTCAATTATGTATGTGCCAATTGTTTCACATTTTGAACAATATTTTGACAAGTGTTGTCAACGAACTTGAATTGTACTTTGACAGATACTATCATCTACATTCAATTGTTTCAAACTTCAGTGACATTTGCTTCAAATGTCATCAACGTATTGATGGATACCGTCATGAATACTTCAATTGTTTCGTTTAACTGACGTCATCGATGTTTTCAATTGTTTCGATGTCAACGCCCTCGCAGACGTCGCCAGTTAATTTTCTATTGTTTTTTTTTTTTTCATTTTGACAGGTGCAGTTGTCACCTGCACGTCGGAAGTTGGTTTGGTAGAGGGCACAGCTAGCAATTCAGTTGTTTTTAATTTCGCAGATGCCACCAACATCTATCCGGTTGGCAACCGTGAGTCGACCACGCTCAACGTAGATACGATGGAACTAATCCGACAGTTGAAGTACTGGCAGAGTTTGCGTCAGGACCTGGAGAGGGCGCGGCTACTATGCGAGCTGGTTCGTAAGCGTGAGAAACTGAAGGTGGAGCTGACCAAGGCCAAGGAGCGTTGCCTGAACGTCGAACTGAAACCGTTCGAGGCCAGCCTCCGGAAAGTCCTGGACTTGATCGCGGCGAAAGACACCAACGAGATCTTCAGCGAACCCGTCGACTTGGAGGAAGTCCCCGATTATACGTCGGTCGTGACCGAGCCGATGGACCTGAGCACGATGAGGAAGAAGTTGGACTCGGGGTCGTACCCCGAGCTCGCCATCATGGAAAAGGACTTCGATCTCATGATTGCCAACTGCCTGGCCTACAACAACAAAGACACCGTCTTCTACAGGTTCCGCCTACCTCAAGTCGTTTGCGCAATTGTTTTAAGAGATGGCGTTTTAGGGCCGCCATTAAAATGAGGGACCAGTGCGCGGTGATATTTCGCCAGGCGAAATCGGAGCTGGAAGCCGCTGGCTTGCTCGGCGAAACAAAAGACAAGAACCAGTCGGTTTCACCCACCAATGAGAACTCGCTGGCTTCGGATATTGACAAGGAACTCGAGAGTCTGCAGGTTAGGCGCGCCATCTAACGTGAAACGAGGAGTGAAATAATTTGGGGCTTTCTTTCTAGGGTAAAACCGGGATTGAGGTGATCCAGAAGCTCGAGGAGCTCCTGGCGAAGAGTCAGGCCTTAAAACACGGGTCTTCCAGGATTAAGCGGGTCAAGTTAGTTCGTAACGAGCTCAACAGAGCGAAACGCGCGCTGAATGCGACCACGGATAGTTCGCAATCCGACATAGAAGGCGAAGTGGCCGACGTGAAGGCTTCCCCTCAGAACAGCGGGACTTCGCCCACGGGAATCAACAGGAGGACCGCCGTCTTGTTCACCAGGAAGGCGGCGCAGGCGGCCTTCAAGAAGCCCAACGAGGAGAAGGACGACAAGGACCCCCCAGCGCCAGACCAAAACCAAAAACCGTAATTTCTTGCCTTGTTTCAGGGGGCGTTTTTGCTGCCAACTTCTTTTTCAGTAGGAAGAAGGGCCGGCCTCGCAGGACCACTGAGAGCAGCCCCACCGGACAGGATCCAAAAAACGTGGAGGCCGTCCCTGATAGTTTCAGAGTGTACCGGGCGGGGCATCAACCGTCAGAGGACGAAAACAGTGACAGCGGCACCAGCCTTTCCACGTGCTACTCGCACGACCTCTCCGAGATTGAATCCGATGACGATTCTGACAGTTCCATGAGCCTCCTGGAGGCGACCAGCGTCGAAACTATCGACAACAAGGGCGAAAAGTTAGAGCTGAAGCCGCTGCAGCTGGTTTGGGCCAAGTGCAGGGGGTACCCGTGGTATCCGGCCTTGATCATTGACCCGAAAATGCCAAAAGGTAACTCAGCATCAAATCGACGAGGTTTAGAAATATTCCCCGTAGATGGCGCTGATTGTAAAGTTAGGAATTCGCCAGTTGGCGTTTTCTACTCATAGATGGCGGTGATTATAAAAAAAAAAAATTGCGTATCATTGATTGTTATCAAATGTATTGATTTAAAATCAGCCTGTGTAACAAAATTTCGAAAGTTTCCCCATAGATGGCGCTAATTGTAAAAATTAACAATTCTCAGTGTTTCCGGGTCGCAACAGTTGGCGCCAATCACACAATATTTTTAATAGTGGTGGCTTCAATATTCAATAGATGGCGCTGATTGTAGAGAAGCTTTTGACTAAAGACGACTTACGCAGACATCTCTCCTGAAAAACTAAAGAAACTCAGTAGATGGTGCAAGAAAAATATCTTTTCAAACAAATGCTTTACGTTAGTAAACTATGAAACTCGTTAGATGGCGCCATTAAAGGTTTTCAAACAAAAGCTTCACGCTATAACCTATGAAACTCGTTAGATGGCGCCATTAAAGGTTTTCAAACAAAAGCTTCACGCTATAACCTATGAAACTCGTTAGATGGCGCCACTAAGTTAAAAAAAATTCACGAGGACTTTCCTGGCGATTACGTTTGTAGGCGAACTCAATAGATGGAGCCACATGCTACAAATTTTGCCGAAAATAACTTATTCGTGTGCGAAAGGGCGCTGTCAACTTTGAAGGTCGATAGATGATGGCACCACTAAAACTTAAAGAAAATTGCGTAAAAGTGGACAATGACGTTTTTAGAGAGAAACTCGTTAGATGGAGCCACGGACAAGTTTTCTTTATTAGAAGTGACTTCTTTGTATTGCTTTGAAACTCGAGAGATGGTGCCACTAAAAGTTAAAAAAGATTGCACACGGACTTTTTTTTTAATCAAAAATGGCTCCGTGTAGCATCGAAACTCGATAGATGGCGCCACTGGATTAAAAAAAAAATTGCGTAAAGTAGACAATGACGTTTTAAGAGAAACTCGTTAGATGGAGCTACTGACAATAAATTTAGTCAAAAATGACTTCTTTCTGTACCGCCGAAACTCGATAGGTGGCGCCACTGAAATTTTGAAAAAATTGTGTAAAGTGGACAATGACGTTTTTAGAGAAACTCGTTAGATGGAACCACTGACAATAACTTTGGTCAAAAATGACTTCTTCCTGTACCGCCGAAACTCGATAGATGGCACCACTGAAATTTAAAAAAAATTGTGTAAAGTGGACGTTGACGTGTTTAGAGAAATTCGTTAGATGGAGCCACCGACGATAACTTTGGTCAAAAATGACTTCTTCGAGTGACGTCGAAATTCGATAGGTGGCGCCACTAAAAATTAAAAAAAATTGTATAAAAATGGACAGTGATGTTTTTAGAAAAACTCGTTAGATGGAGCCACCGACAATAATTTTTGTCAAAAATTATTTCTTCGTTTAGCGCCGAAACTCGATAGATGGCGCCACTATAATTTTAAAACAAAATTGCGTTAAGTGGACAATGACGTTTTCAGAGAAACTCGTTAGATGGAGCCACCAACAATAACTTTTGTCAAAAATGACTTTTTCGTGTACCGCCGAAACTCGATAGATGGCGTCACTAAAAATTTTTAAAGAATTGCGCAAAGTGGACAATGACGTTTTTAGAAAAACCCGTTAGATGGAACCACGGACAAGTTTTTTTTTTTTTTTTTAATCAAAAACGCCTTCGTGTAGCGTCGAATCTCGATAGATGGCGCCACTAAAAGTTTAAACAAATATTGCACAAGGACTTTTTTGGTAATTACGTTTGCGGACGAACTCAATAGATGGAGCCACATACTACAAATTTTGTCAAAAATAACTTATCCGTGCACGAAAGGACGCTGATAGCTTTGAACGATGATAGATGGCACCACCGAAATTTATAAAGAAAATTGCGTAAATAGGCATAAACGGGACAATGAACTTTTAAAGAAACTCGATAGATGGAGCCACTTACAATAAGTTACGTTAGTTAATGCCTTGCATTCGATTATTGTTTTCCGGTGTTCATTAATGGCCGTAAGGTGCGATAGATGGCGTTGGTCACCATCAACGTTTTGCTGAAATTTTCAGCAAGATTTCACGATCAGAACCTCTGATTTATTAACTATGATGGAGCTCGATAGAGGGTGCTGGTCTATTCAAAGTTATTCGAAAAAATAGTTGCAAAGGAAGATGACGGGCAAGCTCAGCAGATGGCGCTGGACGTTCAAAGTTTTTGTTCCTTCTGTTGGCCATTGACAATTATAAGATACGAGAGATGGCGTTGATTACCCACGACGAGAATTATTTTTAAATGGACCGATATGAAGCTCGACAGGTGATGCTTGTTATCTCAGATTTGTTTTTTCTTTCTAAAAAGCAAATTGCGAAGGAGGACCTCGACGAAGCCCAATAGATGGCGCTGTCTCAAAGAGTTTTATTGAAAATCATTTCAAAAGGACCGCCGTACTCATTAACCTAACTGTGATGAAAGTCGATAGGTGACGCTGTTAAATGAGCTTTCGACTGCAATAAAATCGCCCGGTAGACGTTACAGTCCGTGAGTGCTCGATAAATGGCGTCCTCAAATGAAACCTCTACTAAATTAAAACACTACGAGAAAATCGTCTGTCGGAAAATGTTATTTAAATTAAATTGACTTGGATGTTTCCTATATACATTTCTGTGAGCGCTCGATAGATGGCGTTCTCGCATGAAATTTAAAAATCGTCTGGCAGATGATATTCAGAGTTCAACTGTTTTGTGTTGTCTTGATCGATTCCATTGTAAATTTCTGTGAGCGTTCGATAGATGGTGTTGATTACCATCAGCATTTTGATGGAGTTTTTTTTCAAATGAAACTCGGTAGATGGCGCTCTTACGTGAACTTTCAAATCATTTAAAACGCTGCGGGAAAATCGATATTCGAAATTGCAATTGTTTTAGATTGATTCAAATGTGAATATTTGTGAGCGCTCGGTAGATGGCGTTCTCACGTGGCGTTCTAAACCTGTTTTGGAGCATATCTGTGAGGGCGTCTCCATCTGTTTCAGATTATGTGTATCACGGCGTACCGATTCCCTCTCCGCCGCCAGAGGTCCTCTCTCTATCATCCAACTACACGGAGCAAGTCTACCTCGTGTTGTTCTTTGACGCGAAGCGCACTTGGCAGTGGCTGCCGATGGAAAAGCTCGAATTACTCGGGATAGACACCGAGAGAGACGAGGCTAAGGTACTCACTCGCTTTTGTTTCACCGAAACAACTGAAGGCATCTGTTTTTTTTTTGTTTTTGAAGGTGAACGAGCCGAGGAAACCGGCCGACCGCAAGGCCGTCAAGCGAGCCTACCAGAACGCCCAGCAGCATCTCTCGCAGATAAGCGACCCCCCGGAGTCTCCGTCTGCCTCTTAAGGTTAAGGTTTTCAATTGTTTATTTGTTACTTCTTAGGCGAAATAAAGATACAGACGATGGTATAATCTAGAATTGTATTTGTAACGACTGCAGAAGTATCATTTGCACAACAGTAAATACAGACTTGTTTTTAACTAGGTTTTACACGATGATGAAAAATCCCGTTACGTTCGAAACGTAGAAAATTAGGTACGACGTCTACACAAATTAATTCTTAATCAAACGCAAATTCCTCGAATTACAGAAACGCAGAAAGTCGTGACAGTACATGAAACTAAGCACTTTTCTACAGAGAGAATAAAAACGATTGAAGGTCACGTGACTTGCGTGGTACTGCTCGCTCTGTATGACGAAGTAAGTCGCGTGCAGAAGTTCCCTCCCTCACTCGTCGCCATCTATCCGCTCAAAATGAAATTGCTTTTATAATACAGAGCGAACAGAAACGATTGAAGATCACGTGACCACTACTTAGGAGCTTTAACGGTTGTTGTTGATCAATAGTTACGTGATTACGACATAAAACTTTTATCTTTGTTGTTCTCTCTGTATTAAAAATTTAATTCATTCGGAAACGCCCCACCGTCGCCATCTATCCATCCATCCAACAAACAACCACTTTTATACAGAGTGAACAAAGATGTGAGCACTGCTCGCTCGGTATAACGAAACAATTCGCTCATCCATTCACAGTTCGAACATTTTTATACAAGGCGTCCAAAAAAAAAAGGTTTGAAGACAGAATTTTTAATCTTTGTCGATCTCTCTGTGTAAATAAGGATTCGTTCAGAAGCGCCCCATCACCACGTACAGCGTGAACAAAAAAGAACGATCAGTCCAAACACTATAACTTTATAAAAAAAAAGCTCGAATCAGCATTTTTATACAGAGCGAACAATAATGAAAAAAACGATTAAAATAATCAATACCGAGTAAATAAAAATGACAGTTCACGTGACCATCACTGACGTGATTAGAAAATCTTTAGTCTCTTTTTTGTTTTTATACCGTGCGAACAAAAATCACGGACCATCGTAAACCAGGTGATCTTTAATCGCCCTGTATAAGAAAACGAAACTCGTCAGCGCCAGCCATCCTCTCATTCAGCGCACGAAACACTTTAATACAGAGCGAACCAAAAAAATTCAAGGTTACGTGGCAACCACCAGGTTGTGAACCGAAAAGTTTATAGATATTTGCTGCCCACCCTGTATAACAATATAATATGTTCAAGTCCGGCCCCCACTTATCGCCACCTACCCGCTCAATTTAAAAAGAATTCTTAATTAATTAATTTGGAACGCCCCCATTGGCTGCCGCCATCTATCTTTTTGACAAGAAAACTTTTTTATGCAACAAAAGGTCACGTGATCTATAATCGCTTCCTTTAACAAAATAGCTCATTGAGGATCTCTCCCGCCCCCTTCGCGTTCTATGAATCCAAATTGAAAGCACGTCATCATCTGTCATTTCAAATTGAAAGCACTGTCGGCAACTGTCAATTCAAATTGAAAGCGCTTGTCGCCATCTATCAATTCAAATTGAGATCACTGTCGCTGTCGTCTATCAATTCAAATTGAAAGCACCGCCGCCAACTGTCAATTTAAATTGACGTGATCTGTCAATTCCGAAGTACTGTCGCCATCAGTCATTCTAAATTGATTCTAAATTCATTCTAAATTATATTACTAGATGGCGACACTGCTTTCATTTTAAATTGATAGATGGCGACACTGTTCAATTTGAACTGTCAGTTGCAGATAGTCTTTTCAACTCGAAATGACAGATGGCGACAGTACTTTCAATTTGAGCTGGCAGTTGCCGATAGTCCTTTCGATTTGAAATGACAGATGGCGACACCACTTTCAATTGGCAGATGGTGACACCACTTTCAATTGGCAGATGGAGACAGTGTTTTCATTTTAAATTGCTAGATGGCGACAATGCTTTCATGTTAAATTGATAGGTGACGACAGTGTGTGCAATTTGCACTGACAGTTGCACATAGTTCTTTCGATATAAAATGACAGACGGCAATACCACTTTCAATTGGCGGATGGCGATAGTGCTTTCGATTTGAACTGACAGTTGCCGATGGTCCTTTCGATTTGAAATGACAGATGACAATAGCACACTTCAACTTGAATTGGTAGATGGCGACAGTGCTTCCCTTTTAAATTGCTAGATGGCGTCAGTGTGTTCAATTTGAACTGACAGTTGCAGATAGTTCTTTCCATCAATTGAAAGTGCTATCGCCATCTGTCATTTCAAATTGAAAAGACTATCTGCAACTGTCAGTTCAAATTGCACACAATGTCGCCATCTATCAATTTAAAATGAAAGCACTGTAGCCATATGCCAATTCAAAGTGCTATCGCCATCTGTCATTTCAAATTGAAAAGATAAACTGCGACCGTCAGTTCAAATTGAAAACACTGTAGCCATCTATCAATATAAAATGAAAACACTGTTGCCATCTGTCATTTCAAATTGAAAAGATAAACTGCGACTGTCAGTTCAAATTGAAAGCAGTGTCGCCATCTATCAATTTAAAATGAAAGTAATGTCGCCACCTATCAATTTAGAATGAAAAAACCGTCGCCATCTGTCATTTCAAATTGAAACTCAGTTCAAATTGAAAGCACTGTCACCATCCTCAAATTTAAATTCAAAGTTCACGTGCTTGTGCCCCTCATTCCCTCGCCCCCCCCCCTCCCTCCACTCAACGTGAAAGACTTTAGACATTTTTACGCATGCAGAATTTTTTTGCACACTCTGTATTATAAAACGACTTGTTCAGAACTCCTCAACCACCGCCATCCATCGTTCAACGTCCAAACTACTCTTAGCCATTCAGAAAACGCTTCACGAGCTCCAAATCAATCACGAAATTCCCCGTCGCAACAAAAAAAAAATAATCACACACACAGGGCGTTCCTGAAATAATAAGCTAACGCAAGAGAGAGAAAAAAAAAAACATCTGCACATCGCGGCAAGAGGTTTCCGGGATTCACCTCGCCTCGACAGCGAAAGCGGCGGCGAGTCCGAGAAACGATGGCATTGCGAAGAATCGAAACAAGCGAGAGTCTACCATTTGAAACAATTGACTGTCGTTTGCCTTACGTTTAATACTAGACGGCTAATAATAAGTAACCGTGTTTTTAGACGGCCTTGGTTTCAAGTTTGACCCCATACCCCCCTCCCCCACCCCAAACAAAAGAGAACAAAAAAATACTAATAAATAAACACTGCCAGGTGCCGTTTTGATCGTCGCGAGCGAATAGCAGCGCCATCTGTGGATGGATGACGTCAATCACATCGCCCAAGAAATTAGTTATTGAAATTTGTTTTGTGATTTGTTCAATTTTATACAGGGTGATCAACGTCGAAGCTTTTGGCAGGCACGTTACAATTTGTTTTATACAGAGTGATTGGAACGAACGTTTTTGTTCACGCGTTATTTGCAGTATTTTAGGCCTTTTTTTAAGTACGTCATCGCGACGGTCAAAATGGCATTCAGACGACAGCGTCAACCCCCCTCCCCGCTGCGCACCCCCCCCCAATAAATGCATGTTAAAAACACCTAGAACACTGTTAAGATTATAACCATAAACCGCTTGGAGCTTGACGTGACGGTTCCTTGGCTGGATTATTGCGGAGAAAACTTTTTTTTCTTTTGTTTTAAACACTATACACATGCATTTAGTTAACGACGTTTTTTATCTCTATAGAGTACGGTTACAACTAAAGTCTACGAACGAAACGTGAGAGCGAGAGAGTTTTAAGCCAAAGAGCTCCGACCGAACACGTCCCACTCGATTCTCTTTTTTTTTATTTTTAGTTTTTGTTAAATTTTGTTTTAATTACCTATGGGCAGACACAGCCACTCTGAACTGTCTCGCGTTTTCTAGGTTAGAGCGAGTGAATCACGTCCTGAAAAACAAAAGCGGAAAGAACAAAAGCCGTCGTTTCTCCTCTCAAATGTTTTTATTCCACTTTGCATCCAATTGTTTTTAAAAAGAAAATTATAACAAACGATTCAAATTCCTTCGCCACTTAAAGAAAAAAAAATTGTACAAAAAAAAATGGTATGGTCTTAAATGCGTCATTGATGTCACGTTTTGCCACCGCAGCGCACTCTCTCCACCTGATCGGAAATGAAATTAATTAGTTCAGAGTAGCTAGTGTGTGTGTGTGTGTTTGTATAACAATTGTAAAATAATAATAAGCTAGGTTTAGTCTGTGTCGGCACGCATGCCCCGCACTTCGCCTTTTTTCCTCAGCGACTCCAGCTCCTCTTTTGTTTTGTCTTCGATGGCTCGGATGTCCTCCATGGTTAGACCGTACCAGCGGTCCATCCAACAGAACACCTGCCGGTGGAAGTTCGTGAACAGCCTTCGCTCCGATTTCTGAATGAAAGTCTCTACCCGACTCTGAAAAAAAAAACGAATAGAACGAATAGAAATAAAGTTTTAAATGTTGAAGTGACATCACAGGAATTTTCTTTACGATTTTACAAACGAAACAAAGAGCTCGGAATTACAAAGTGGCGCGGAAACCGTTCAGTTTGCAAGCGCCATCTCTTGACCGAACTCGCATGTCTTTGCCCAGTCTTTTAATTTTCTGGCGGCATTTAGTTTCACGCCTTTTCTCACAGCAGAATATCGTCTTTTAATGTTTCTTGCAGCGCCATCTCTTGGGCGATCGAGGAAGCTGACGTATTTCTTTTTTATTCTTCGTGTCATTTCAATGCCAGTTTTCAAAATGGCAGAAGACTTGTGGGGGTTTTCGGGTTGGCGCGGAAAAAGTTTAGAAAAATTGAAAATAAAAATATAAATAAAGACGTCAGTTTCTTGCGTCCGCCAAGAGGTGGCGCGCTCCTCAATTTCTTACTCGACTCGAAAATTCATGTCATTACTTTGCGAGCGCCATCTCTTGACTGATCTCAACATTTCTTACACTTTAATAAAGTTAGGTACCCACCTGTAAGCCAAACCATTTAAATTCGACGGTAACTAATTTGTAACATGTCATGACCGGATTGACCTTGTCCTGCCAATCTTTTCCAATCAGCGGGCCCCTTCCGGTCTTGATGGACTTGAACTTGGTCGGATCCTCATCCTCCTTGTAGTCGTTGGACATGATCGGATCGTTGGCTACGTCGATGCGGACGACATCTCGCACTTTGAGCTTCTCCGAAGACAGCTCGTGGACCTGGAGGAATAAACAGGGGAACTTTAGAACCGGTACTTGGAAAACGACCGCGACGTTTTCCGCTCGTGGCGACTTACATTGTCCTGGTGGCCCTTGTCCCCGACGTGTAAGCTTTCGATGCAGATCACGAAATTCTCTTTCATGTAACCGGGATTCTGGCAGCCGAGAAAAAAAAGAGAAAAACACGTTCGCATTAGTACTTACGTTTTCAGAGCCTCCCTTATCGTTCAAGTGCAAAGTCTCTATAGCTATTTCGAATCTGTTTTTCAGGAGACGGGGCAACTGGAAAAGGCGAAGGAGGGCGGGAAGAGTTGAAGAACAAATAAGAGAAGAACGGGGCGGGGAGGGCTTACCGTTATGACGGTCCTACAGTACGGGTAGGCGTTCCAGGCCTCTTCGTGTATTTCTAAACTACCTTTCGGCGCGAGTAATCTAATAAATGCGGGCACTTTACTAGCCAAGTGGTATATTTTGTAAGTGTATTGGCCGGCGTTGTATTTGCCGCCGAGGAGCGGGTAATCGGTGAACGGTTCATTCTTGAGCACTTCTATGCCTTCACCGCCCCCCGTGTTATCCTTGGAGGCCTCCGCAACACTGTACAGTTGAGCAACTTGGTACTGAAACAAAACGAGTCAAAATTAAGACGACTTGCGATGACAAAACATTGAGTTTTTTGGGCGCCATCTATTGCAGAGAAGCCGAAACGCTCAAAACGAACTCTAATGTTAAATCTAATCAAATCAGCGCCATCTCTACGTAGAAAAACCGAATTACTTCTAACTTGATAGAAAAAAAAGTATTGCGGCTGACCATGATTAAAATATGAAAGTTTTTTAGTCTCCATCTATCGCAGAGACGCGGAAACGCTCGTAGAAAATAATCGATGCCATCTCTCGGTCGGAAGCGTTTCCAATGCAATTTCATAACGAAACAGTTGAATTTGAGAAAAAAAATGGCTGGAAATGCACTTAAATGCAAAAAAAAGTTACGTATACGTGAATTCTAACAAATCAGCGCCATCTACTGTGGAAAACAGAATTATTTCTGAAGAGATAAGAGATTTCTGAAGAGATATTAGTTTGTAATATTATGGGAGGAAGAGTCTTTAACCGCCGTCTGTTGTATTGAAGCAGAACCTCTTATCGAAGTAAAATGAATCAGCGCCATCTCTCAACGGGAACCGTCGTCGTCAGCAAAAATCAAGAGATGGAAAAAAAATCGCAAAACAAAAACCCTTTCACAGCGACGAGAAAACGCATCTTTCTTTAAGCGCCATCTGTTGTATGGAAGCAAAATCAATCAGCGCCATCTCTGGACGGAAACCGTCGTTGTCGTCGTCAGCAAAAAGCAAGAGGTGAAAAAAAATCGCAAAGCGAAAAAACTTTCACAGCGCTTTCAAGCACTAGAAAAAAATTGCTTCCTTGTAATACCAGCGCCATCTACCGGCCAAAAGTAGAAACTCGCAAGAAATCTAAAGTTATTAAATCAACGCCATCTCTTACGTCCTGGGGGATTGCCACCATATATCAGTTAAAGAAAGCGCGACTTAAAAAAAAATAAAACATTAAATCAGCGCCATCTACCGGCCAAACGCAGACACAAAAATCAAAATAAAAAGTCATTAAATCAATTGCATATCTCGCGTTGTGGAGAGTCACGCCATCTATCCATTCATGAAAGCGCGACTTAAAAAAAAAGAAAGAAAACATCTGGCGCCATCTACCGGCGCCAGATGTTTTAGAAGTAGAAACGCGCAAAAAATCTAAAGCTATTAAATCAACGGCATCTCACGCGTTGTGGAGAGTGACGCCATCTCTTGCGTTGCGGGGATTGCCACCATATATCCGTTAAAGAAAGCGCGACTTTAAAAAAAGAGAACATTAAGTCAGCGCCAACTGCCGGCCAAATGTAGAAACACGCAAAAATCAAAAGTTATTTACTCAATGGCATCTCTCGCCTTGTGGAGAGTGACGCCATCTATCCGTTAAAGAAAGCGTAACTTAAAAAAAAGAAAGAAGACATCTAGCGCCATCTACCGGCCAAAAGTAGAAACGCGCAAGAAATCTAAAGTTATTAAATCGACGCCATCTCTTGCATTGTGGAGAGTGATGCCATCTATCCGTTAAAGAAAACGCGACTTAAAAAAGAAAGAAAATATCTAGCGCCATCTACCAGTCAAAAGTAGAAACGTCCAAGAAATCTAAAGTTTTTAAATCAACGTCATCTCTCGCGTTGTGAAGAGTGACGCCGTCTCTTGTGTTGTGAAGATTGCCGCCATCTATCCGTTAAAGAAAGCGCGGCTTAAAAAATCGGCGCCCTCTTGCGGCCAAAAGCAGAAACGCAAACGAAAAATATTGAATAACATTAAATCATCTCCCGAACCTTTTTCTCCCTGTTTGTGAAAAGAATGTGCGATCTGTCCGTCAAAAAAAGTCAGAAGGCAGCGCCATCTGTAACGTTCATGCGGCACAACTTTGATTATTTCAAACTCAATGCCATCTACCGCAGACAAGCAGAAACACGTTTTCAACCTACTTTCGTGGGAAAATTCTAAACGCCCCTTAATTAATCTCGATGTTAGCCACGCCATCTACCGCAAAGAGCAACAATACATGAACAAAACAAAAGTAGTGAATCAGCGCCATCTTTTGTGCAAGAATGACAAACAACACCGCATGATAATGAAAAGCGAGATTTCTTTTTTTAGAAACGGCGACTAGCGCCATCTGTTAATGATAAACAGCGCCACATGACAACAAAAGACGAGATTTTTAAAACAAATTTCTTCTTTTAGAAACGGTGACTAGCGCCATCTGTTAATCAACGGCAATAGTTATTAATTCAGCATAGTTCTTTGATTGCATAACTTTCATTATTTAAAACCCAGCGCCATCTAATGCGCACAACGAGAAATATCTTGTCAAGCTACTTTTGTGTGAAAACAAATGTCTTTTCCTAGAAACGGTGCCTAGCGCCATCTGTTAATGATAACCAGCGCCACTTGATGACAAAAGACGAGATTTTTAAAAACAGATTTCTTCTTTTAGAAACGGTGACTAGCGCCATCTGTTAATCAGCGGCCACAGTTACTAATTCAGCGTAGTTCTCTGGTTGCAAACCATTTACTTCCAGCATCATCTACTGCAGACAGTTGGAAGTGAGCGTTTAAGAACAGCAAAACGTACGCCATCTGTTGGCTAGACATGTTAACGCCACCCCATAATCGCGAATCACTCAGGGTTTTACGTACACGGCATTAGTACTTGGCGCCACCTCATAATTAAAGGCGAAAGTTCGTGCGTCTTGTGAAAAACGAAGCTCGAGACAAATGAATAATTAAAATTGTTACGCATTGGGGGCGCTCGTGTCTGCTCTAATGAATTCGAACGCAAATTACTGGCGATTATATTCAACGACGGCCGCGACACTGACACTCAATTAATTGCAATAATTAGTATGGAAGGCAAAGGTCCGCTGCCACCGCAACGGAATTACAAATGCATGTGTGACTCGGCGAAAATTAACATGCGCGACCTCTACACGAATAACACATATTTGCTATTAAAAAAAAAAAAACGTTTCCATACATAATTAAGCCGCAACAGAAAAAAAACGGACGCACGTGTTGCGCATCGCCCTGTACAATGTATTGGGAGGGCCTTCAATTCGCGTACGATTTTCTGTAGTTAAGCCAACAAAGTACTCGTCTGCCAAAAATCAAACGTTAACGTTCGCGATTGGCTGAGCGGTTGACCGTCAAAGTGGAGCAATTTTCCGGTGTTAAACGTCAACTAAGAAAAAAAAACTAAGAGGAGGCGACGGAATTTACGGCGCGTTTTTCCTATCAAGACGGTCCCGATTGACGACAAGCGAATGAAGGACGGTGACTTTATAAAAAGCGATACGTAATTAAATTTAAAAAAAAAAAAACAAAATTAACATGCGGGCGTTTTACGCGAACGCAAAAAACTAATTTATATTTAAGGACGACCATGAGTTCACCATAAATATTAAATAAACGGGGAAAAGGAGTGCGAAATGAACGCGGGATTACGCATCGCCCTGTACAACGTGTTAGGAGGGCCTTCGATCCGAGGGCGATTTTCTGTTGTTAAGCCAACAAAGTACTCGTCTGACAAAAATGAAGCGTGAACGCTCGCGATCGGCTGAGCGGCAGGCTGTCAAAGTAGAGCAATTTTTCGCCGTCAAACGTCAAAACGAAGCAAAGTTTGCACGCCTTGTAAATAAACAAGAAACGAACGGCGATGATTTAAAGAAAAAAAAAAAAAAAAACAACGCGCTTCTAATTTTCTTAAATTACGGTGTTTATGGCAATCGCCGGTGACGCTGCACCAATCAAACGCGCCGCGGCCTTGTAAACAAATTAAATTTATAGCGAAGTTGAAATCGATGATTAAAAAGTAAGATTTTCACGGCCGACTTTGTTGCCGGGGGCCGGAGCTCCATTTTTATATGTACACAAATACAGGATGTCCCGAAAATAATTACTCCGACAAGAGCGCGAATTTATCGCCTTTTGTTAATCTGGTGTGGCAAATAGTGCCATCTATCGGCTTCACTTGAACACAGTCTGCTTGATTTGCGAAGTGCACCATGTGCACATGTCACGATGACATTGGCAGTCAAAACTTTATTTTTCGGAACACCCTGTATATGTTATGCATAGTTTATTGGGTACACGCGTCGACTGCACACATTCCCACGAGGATGTGCGGCTCGACACAATCAAATTACGCAAGCCCGCGCGCGCTAATTGCAAACCTGTGCATTATCGAGCGATCAAAGTCGCCTCTGCCTGCCTATTGCTTCACCGTGCGTTTTTTGTTTTCGCGCAGTCACGCCGTCATCATGCCATCGCATTAATCGGCGCTGATTAGAGTCAAATTGATTACGTTCGGGCGTTTTCACATGCATGATGAGGCGTTCCGAGCATGAGTCGTCAGAAACGTCAAAATTTAAATTTTGAAAAATAAAGAAAAAAAAACGTAATCGCGGTTGGCCGTGACATTTCTCCCATGATTCGTGCACGACGTCCCGAAATTCGTCTTCTCGAGAAGCAATTTCGAAATCGAGAACAGTAAACGTTAGTTAGAAAAAAATCTGACAGATGGCGCTATGGTTTTGTAAATTGTTTCCGCGCTCAAAACAAAACCAAAATCAAAAAAATCAAACGAGATGCCGCGAGTAAAACTTGCTTTTTTATTTCGCTTTTCACAAAACAACGAAATGTTGTACGTTGATGGTGCCACTGTTCTCGTCGAAAATAAAAAGAAAAGTTAGCTACGAAAAATTCAGATAGATGGCGCTAATGTATCCGGTTTAAAAAAAATTGTGAGAAATTATTTTTATTTTTTCCGCAAATTTGTATAGACGGCGCCACTGACTCTGTTTACGTGTTCATCGAAAAAAATAATAATAAAGATGTTGATTACGGAAATATTCAAACAGATGGCGCTGTTGCATCGTTTTAATTTTCTTCCAGAAACTATTTCCGTTTCTTCTGCGAATTTACCGTCTCGCAAATTTCAAGCTCAAAACAATAGAAAACTAGGCTGCCCTAAGGAGAAATAAATATTCCAGATTACCGCAGATGCGCCACTGTCAAACGAAATTTATATGCATTGATGGTGACACTGTTCTACTCGTCGAAAATAAAGATCAAAGTTAGCTACGAAAAATTCAGACAGATGGCGCTAATATATGCGGTTTTAATTTTTTTTTCCGAGAAATTATTTCTATTTTTTCAGCGAACCCCCCCCCCCGTCATATCGTGGTTCCGCGCTCAGATGGCATTGCTTTTGTTTTCACTTTCTCGGATTTTCTATTTTCGCCTACCGCAAATCAACCTGTCAAACAAAAATATGAACGAAATTTGTGTAGATGGCGCCACTAACTTTCTTTACGTGTTCGTCGAAAAAGAAAAATAAAAAACACTTTGATTACAAAATATTCAAACAGATGGCGCTATTGCATCATGTTTAATTTTTTTTCTTTCAGAATCTATTTCTGCTTGTTTTGCGAATTTCTCGTTTAAAACAATAAAAAACTAGACTGCTCTAAGGAGAAACAGTTGCGCCAGATTACCGCAGATGGCGCCACCGCTTTCTTTTTCCTTGGATGGCACCACTGATTTTTCAAAATTTGTTAGTAAAGAAACAGAAATGCAAATTTCGTGTCCTTAAAAAAAACAGGTGGCGCCATCTGTCCTAATCTAGCACAAGAGTTGTTAACCTTCAAAATGTACGCTCTAAAAAACAAATAGTTGGGAAAGAGCTACGTAGATGGCGCTACTGATTTCTTTGTTTATTCATCAGACAGATGTCAATTTTTTATTTCGTCTTTGTTTTCCCTATCCTAAAGGAATTTAAATTTCGCACCAGAGAATATGAACGAACGAGTTAAATTTACATATGTAGATGGCACAACTAACTACTTTTTCTTAATTTGCTCGTTCTTCTCTGCTTTGCCTTTCTCTTTCCAACAATAAGAGTTGTTAACTAGAAAAAAAATTGTTGGGCAAGAGCTACATAGATGGCGCTGCTAATTTCTTTGTTATTTATTTATCAGACAGATGGCGCTAGTGATTTATTTGTTGTTTATTCAGATGGGCTCATCAATTTTTTGTTTCGTCCTTGTTTTTCCCCGTCTTATCGCAAAGGAATTTTAATTTCGCGCCCCAGAAGATGAACGATCGAGTCAAATTTACATACGTAGATGGCACCACTAACTCTTTTTTTTTATTTGCTCGTCTGACAAACAGCGTAGTTCATCTCTGCTCTGTCTTGCTCTTTCCAACGATAAGAGTTGTTAACCTTCACAATTTACGCTCTAGAAAAAAAAATAGTTTGGCAAGAGCTACATAGATGGCGCTATTGATTTCTTTGTTATTTATTTAATCATCGGACAGATGACGTCAACAATTTTTTTGTTTTGTTTTTTCCTGTGAATGTTCCAGTCATAACCCAAGGAATTTAAATTTCGCGCCCCTTTAGATGAATAATCGGCTCAAATTTACATAGATGGCGCTACTAACTCATTTTTTTCTCAATTCGCTCCTCTGCCAGACAGCGTCGTTCTTCTCTCCTCTGTCTTGCTCTTTCCAACAACAAGAGTTGTTATGTTAACCTTCAAAATTTAAACTCTAGAAAAAAATAGTTGGGCAAAAGCTACATAGATGGCGTTACTGTCTTGTTATTTATTCATTAAACAGATGACGTCATCGTTTTTCATTTTGTTTCGTCTTTGTTTTCCCCCCATGTATCCCAAACGAATTTAAATTTCTCGCTCCAAAAGATGAATGAACGAGTCAAATTTACATAGATGGCGCCACTAACTCTTTTTTTTTAATTTGTTCGTCTGCCAGACGACGTCCTTCTTCTCTGCTCTGTCTTGCTCTTTCCGACAATAAGAGTTCTTAACCTTTAAAATTTACGCTCTCGAAAAAAAATAGTTAGGCAAAAGCTACATAGATGGCGCTAGTAATTTCTTTGTTATTTATTCATCAGACAGATGGAACTACTGATTTCTTTCTCATCAGACAGATGACGTCGTCAATTTTTTGTTTCGTCTTTGTTTTCCCCCGACATATTCCAAAGCAATTTAAATTTCGCGCCCCAAAAGACGAATGAACAAGTCAAATTTACATAGATGGCGCCACTAACTCTTTTTTTTTAAGTTTGCTCATCTGACAGACAGTGTCGTTCGTCTTTGCTCTTTTCAAAAATAAGGATTATTAATCATAAAGATTGACGCTTAAAAAATGAGTAAAAGGCACATAGATGGCGCTACTAATTTCTGTATTTATTTCCACCTTTGTTTTTTCCCCGTCAAATCGCGACTAATTTAAATTTCGCGCTCCGAACGACATTAGTAATCAAGTCAAACGTACATAGATGGCGCACAGAACACTTCTTTTTTTTAATCTGAATTAATCTGACTCGGCAATGACGAAGCAGAAAATTAAAATTGCACATAGAATTCATTTGAATACTGACCGACACAGACGTGTTACAAACACGAAACAAAAGAACTAAAACAATCGTACTGAACTTTCTTGTTCACCCCGTATGACGTGTAAAACAAAAAATCGCGACGTGACAGCGTTGCCAAATCAGTTCGTGCATCCCGGTATTGTAAGAAACTTGCGGGCAAATCCAGGCCTGACCTCTATCATGCTCATCATCCAGTAGCTCGTGTCATTTGAATCGAAACACCTGATAAATTGAGTGTGTATTTTAAAATCTGTATTAGCAGGAGATAATACCCGAGTTAAAAATATGTACACCTTAGAGATAAGCAAATTGTAGATAAGTTGAGGAGCACCTCATCGGATTTCGCATGATAGCAAGCGAAGCCCTGGCCTGCCCCTATCTCTGTCTTTTGGGTGAGTCTTAGCTCTTAGGGGGACTTACCTCTTCAACGGTGAGGGGCAGAGTCACTCGGCTGAAAAACAACAAACATGAATTAGAGATACGTCACCAGCGAGCGCCTGTCTGAAAAGCCGACGTTCACGTTTCGTGCTGGAAACGTCCTCAAGGTTGAAAACGCGAATTTCCAGTCACATCCTTGACCGAATTCGAGGAGGCAGACGTCGAAAATCGGCGAAATCGTCGATTTTTTGACAGCTGCCCCCGGGAACGTACGAAAACGTGCGCGCCGTACCAGACCGAAGCTATCTAGGCTAGATGAACGGTACTCACTATTCTTTAATTAACATCTTGCTTGTGTGCGAGGCAAACTAATTTGAACATGTGAATGTGAACATCCACCGCTTATGAGACACTCTCCGGACTGATTCACTCCGTGCAAGATGGGTTGCATACGGCGCAGGCTCGGTGACGCAATTCCATGACGTCAATAAAGTTCGCGTTAATTAAAAACCACTTTCCGCTGCATTCGCGCGACGACTAAACCGCAACAATTTACATTGTGCAACGCGGAAGTACGACGAAATTTAAGTTGGCATCACCAATCTCGATTTGCATTTCAAACTCTCGCTTGGCACTTGACGGTATTTAACGTCAGTCAATTTTTCGCCTCAAAAAAAATATGACGCGACCAAAATCAGAGAGGGCTTTGTAGGTTGGCAACACGCACTCTATTCTTTTAAACAACCGCAGTTGTGGGTACAATGGAAAGTAAGTAAAAACAGTTTCCTGTAATCGTTCCTTCTCAAAGTAATATCGCAGGTGACATTTAAGTTTTCAAATGTGACTCTATTTGGGGTGAGCACAAGCGTAGCCCTGCAATCAAAACCGACTTGCAACGAAATTTCTTCATGCTTTGACAGCACGCATGGCCGCCTTATATCCTAACGCAACACTAGATCAAAGAGCGATCGCAAATGTCGCGGTCTAAACTTTTCTTAAAATGCCTTTTTTAATAAATGAAGGAACAATTACAGGAAACTGTAATTTCTAATTTTGCTTTCGAATGTAGTTTTAAGTTGGCAACGCGTATTAACTTAGAAGCGCTTCAAAATCGCACTCTTGCTCCTAATGGCGTCCGTACTTGGCAATTTGCAGCTCCTTTTCCACCAAAAGTTATTAATTAGTCTTTAAAATATCCGCTCGAAATTTGGACAGAAGGCGCCACCAAGTTCTTTTTTGTTAATTTGCTCGTATGATAGATGGCGCCGTGCTACTCTTCTTGGCCTTCGTCTTTTCAACCTTAAGTTATTCGTGTTTAAAATTTGCATAAAGAGAAAATTGGCGAAATTGACATAGATGGCGCCACTAGCTCTTTTTCCTTAGCTTGCTCTTTGACAGTTGGCGCCATTCTTTGCTCTTCATTTAGCCTTCAAAATCCATAAGTTATTTGTGTTTAAAACTTGCATTTGAAGAAAAATTGGCGATATTGCCACAGGTAGCGCCACTAACTCTTTTTCGTTAGTTAGCTTGTTGACAGATGGCGTCGTTCTTTCTTGCTTTGTCTTGAACTTGTCAATCAAAACTTACCTAGTCTTTAAAATTGACGGTCAAAAAATAATTAAGCGAAATTTACACAGGTGACGCCACTAGGTTTTTTTTTTAATTAGTTCGTTTTGATAAATGGCGCTGTGCCACTCTGCTTGGCCCTCGTCTTGTCAATCATAAATTGTTTGAGTTTAAACTTGGATTTAAAAAAAAAAAAATTGGCGAAATTAACATAAGTGGCGACACTAGCTCTTTTTCCTTAGTTTGCTCGTTGATAGATGGCGCCGTTCTTCTTTGCTGTGTCACGAACATTTCATTCAAAACTTCGGCGAAAACTATACAGATAGCGCCACCGGCTGTTTTTCTTAATTAGTTCGTTTGATAGATGGCGCCGTGCTACTCTGTTTAGCCTTCGTCTTTTCAACCATAAGTTGCTTGTGTTTAAAATTTGCATTAAGAAAAAAATGGGCGAAATTGTCATAATTGCGCACGAAACATAATTCGGCGAAATCTACGCAGATGGCACCACTAACTTTTTTCTTGTTAATTTGCTCGTTTGGTAGGTGGCGCCGTGCTACTCTGCTTGGCCTTCGTCTTTTCAACCGTAAGTCGTTTGTGGTTATTAATTAAAAAAAATGGCGAAATTAACATAGGTGGCGCCACTAGCTCTTTTCCCTTAGTTAGCTCGTTGAAAGACGGCGCCGTTCTTCTTTGCTGTGTCACGAACTTTTCATTCAAAACTTCATTGGTCTTCAAAACTTGCGCTCAAAAAATAATTCGGCAAAATCCACAGAGATGGCGCCACTAGCTTTTTTTTTATTAACTCGTTTTATAGATGGCGTCGTGCTACTTTGTTTTGCCTTCACCTTTCAACCATAGGTCGTTTGTTTTTAAAACTTGCATTAAGAAAAAAATTGGCGAAATCAACATAGGTGGCGCCACTAACTCTTTTTCCTTAGTTTGCTCATTGACAGATGATGCTTCGTCTTGAACTTTTCATTCAAAACTTGCTTGGTCTTCAAAATTTGCGCTCAAAAAATAATTCGGGGTAATCTACATAGATGGCGCCACTAACTTTTTATTTGTTAATTTGCTCGTGGCGCCGTGCTACTCAGCTTGGCCTTCGTTTTTCAATAATAAGTTGCTTGTATTTAAAATTTGCAATTAAGGAAAAACGGCGAAATTGACATAGGTGGCGCCACTAGCATTTTTTCCTTAGTTTGCTCGTTGACAGATGGCACCACTAACTCTTTTTTTTTTAATGAAGGTCATTGACAGAGGGCTTCGTCGTTCTTCTCTGCTTTCCCTTGACCTTTTCAACAATAATTTGCGCTTTAAAAATAGTTAATCAAAATTTACATAGATGGCGCCACATAACTTTTTCTTTTTTTTTAATTTGTACGTTTGATAAGTGGCGTCGTTCTTCACCGCCATGCCTTGGTCTTTTCAATCACGAGTTATTAGAGTTTAAAATTTGCGTCTAAAAAAAATAAGTTAAAATTACATAGATGGCGCCACTAACTCATTTTTTTTTAATTTGCCCATTGACACACAGCGACGTTCTTTTCTGCTTTGTTTCCTTTAAACTATTATTTTCTGCAAAATTTGCGCTTTGAAAGTAATTAGCCGAAATTTAAATAGATGGCGCCACTTGCCTTTTTTTTTTCTTTTTAATTTGCACGTTTGATAAACGACGTCTTTCTGCTTTGCTTTGATCCTTTTGACAATTATTTTCTCTAAAACTTACACTTCAAAAATAATTCAACGAAATTTGCATAGATGGCGCCACTAACGTTTTATTTTTCTAATTCCCTCATTGACAGACGGCGTTCTTCGTTTTTCCGTCCTTCGTCTCGACATCTTTTCCAGCGAAGCATTTATTTCACGTTAAAAAATACTTCTTTCAAAGTTTCGTCCCACTTGCTCCAGCGGCATGTCATAGATGGCGCTTATTCGTTTAAGTTCTTTTAACTTACAGTTGGCAACACTTCTCGGCACGCCTTTCTTATTTAATTGTTCCCATTCGCCTTGATTTTCGTAGCTTTTATTTAATTATTTTTCGAATATCTCGCCCCCATTACAAAAACAAACCCAACTTCGACTTCTGAAGGCAACGGCAGCTTAAAGCAACTGCTTCCGCATCCGTAATGACAGCCGACGTCGTCCAATCACGGGCCACGGCGCGCACCGCGTCATCCGGTAAAGTAGGAGCCTCGATGTCGTATTGTGCGAAGCCAACTTTTACGTTTGCCGTTGAAGATGGGCTGCATCGGTGAGTACTCTGCAGATTTCGTCGAGAACGTTCACCGACGGTGTTTTTAGAGGTTGACGTCGGCTCTCTCATAGACCTGGTGAAGATATATCCGCATTTGTACGACGTCAAGCACAAGAACTACAAGAGTAACACCATGAAGGAGAACAGCTGGGAGGAAATAAGCGCGGCCCTGAGCATAGCAAGTACGACTTCAATTGTTTTACGCTTGCGTTGTAAACACCAGGTGATCCTAAATGATTGTTGAATCGGTGGTGGTTGAGTAGTGACAACATTTTGAGGTTATGTTCGTTACAGTTGAAGACTGCAAGCGACTCTGGAAGAACCTGAGGGACAGATTTACGAAAGAGAGGCGGAGCCTAACGATGGGGCCCGACGGCCCCACCAGCAGTTGGCCCTACTACGAAAAGATGCTGTTTTACAGTCACTTTTGCACCCCGAGAAAGTAAGTGAGGTTAAAAAAAAAAAACAATAGAGTGTTACGTCGGTTTTTGGTTTTGTTTTAGGACGATCGCTCCTGTGAGAAGACGCGCAGACAGAGAGAGCTACATGAGATATAGGTGGTTTTCGCTCAAGTTTGAGAGTTGGCATCACTGTAAGTAAATCTTTCAGGCCCATCGCCCCCAAGCAGGCCTCCGAAGACACGGAAGCGAACTCCCCTGAGAGTAGCTTGATTGTGTGCCGAAGCGAAGAAAGCCCCGCGATGAGAAAGAGCTGCAAACTTGAAGGTACGAGTGACAGTTGTGGTTTAAGTTGGCATTAGTGACAAGTAATCAACTGTCACAATCGACTTTTGTTTACATTTTAGTAGAAAATTTGCCTTTTTTTGATTTAATTTGACAGATACTACTAGTTGCGAACTGTCAACAATCAATTGTCACTTGAGTTCTGACATTTGACAACTGACAGTTACATTTTTGTTTTCAAAATTTAAGTGGATTATTGTAATTTAGGTTGTGTGGTAACAAAAAGTGACAATTGTGATTTGAGTTGACAGATTGGTCTACTAGTTGCAAAGCGATAGTCAACTGTCACTTGAGTTTTGACAATCAACAAGTGACAGTTACATTTTTCATCACGATTAAGTAGAAAACCTGCCAGTTTGTGATTTAAGTTGTGTAACTGTCACTGTTCAAGAGTGACAGTTGACAGTTATTAGATATTTTTGTTTTCTATTTAGTAGAAGATCAAAGACGAACAAAAAGTGACAATTGTGATTTGAGTTGACAGATTGGTCTACTATTTGCAAAGCAATAGTCAAATGTCACTTGAGTTGTGACAATCGACAAGTGACAGTTACATTTTTCATCTCGATTAAGTAGAAGTTGACAGTTCCGATTTAAGTTGTGTAACTGTCACTGTTGAAGAGTGAGATTGAAGTTGACGGTTGCCATTTAAATTGTGTAACTGTCATGTTCAAGAGTGACAGTTGACAGTTATTAGAAATTTTTGTTTTCTATTTAGCAGAAGATCAAAGGCAACCAAGAAATGACAATTGTGATTAGAGTTGACAGATTGGTCTACTAGTTGCAACGCGATAGTCAACTGTTTCCTTGCGTTGTGACAATTGACAGTTACATTTTTCACCTCAATTAAGTTGAAAACCTGTAAGATTGAAGTTGACAGTTGTGATTTAAGTTGTGTAACTGTCACTTTTCAAGAGTGACAGTTATTAGATTAGATATTTTTGTTTTCTATTTAGTACAAGATCAAAGGCGACCAAAAAGTGACATTTGTGATTCGAGTTGACAGATTGGTCTACTAGTTGCAAAGCGATAGTCAACTGTCACTTGAGTTGTGACAATTGACAAGTGACAGTTACATTTTTCATTACGATTAAGTAGAAAACCTGCCAGATTAAAGTTGACAGTTGTGATTTAAGATGTGTAACTGTCACTGTACAAGAATGACAGTTGACAGTTATTAGAAATTTTTGTTTTCTATTTAGTAGAAGATCAAAGGCAAGCAAAAAGTGACAATTGTGATTTGAGTTGACAGATTGGTCTACTAGTTGCAAAGCGATAGTCAACTGTCACTTGAGTTGTGACAATTGACAAGTGACAGTTACATTTTTCATTACGATTAAGTAGAAAACCTGCCAGATTAAAGTTGACAGTTGTGATTTAAGATGTGTAACTGTCACTGTACAAGAATGACAGTTGACAGTTATTAGAAATTTTTGTTTTCTATTTAGTAGAAGATCAAAGGCAAGCAAAAAGTGACAATTGTGATTTGAGTTGACAGATTGGTCTACTAGTTGCAAAGCGATAGTCAACTGTCACTTGAGTTGTGACAATTGACAAGTGACAGTTACATTTTTCATTACGATTAAGTAGAAAACCTGCCAGATTAAAGTTGACAGTTGTGATTTAAGATGTTTTAGAAATGATTAGAATGATTAGAAATTTTTGTTTTCTATTTAGTAGAAGATCAAAGGCAAGCAAAAAGTGACAATTGTGATTTGAGTTGACAGATTG
The DNA here is from genome assembly GCA_039766575.1 of Serrognathus titanus. Lineage (NCBI taxonomy): Eukaryota > Metazoa > Arthropoda > Insecta > Coleoptera > Lucanidae > Serrognathus > Serrognathus titanus. The sequence continues at coordinate 9,936,280 of CM077911.1, forward strand.
GTCTATTACTTGCAAGGCGATAGTCAACTGTCACTTGAGTTGTGTCGCTCATAAGTTGTGACAATTTTTGTTTCTGTCACTTAAAATATGACAGTCAACAAGTGACAATTAAATTTTTGTTTTCAATTTAGTAAAAACTCAAAACAAAATTGAAGCTGACAGTGACGATTTCATTTGACAGATAGTCTGTTAGTTGTAAACTGTCAACGATCAATTGTCACTTGAGTTGTGATAATTGACAACCAACTGACAGTTATAGTTTTGTTTTTGATTAAGTAAAAAGTCTGCAAAATTGAAATTGACAGTTACGATTTAAGTTGAGTGGTAGTAACTCTCAACTGTCACCCTTGAACAGTGACAGTCGACGTACGGCTTGTCATATTTTCGATTCATTTGTGACAGTTGACTAGCGACAGTGAAATTTTTGTTTTCGATTAAATAAAACACCAGCTAAACCGAAATTGACAGCTTTAACGTAAATTGACGGATTGTTGTGTTGGTTGTCAACTGTCACTTTCGAGTTGTGATAGTCCACTGGCAACAGTTACATTTTTGTTTTATTTTAAACTGAAAACCCACAGAATGTACGTTGACAGTTGCATGTAAACTGACAGAATTTTGCGCTAGTGACAAACAGTCGACCGTCACTCTTGAGTTGCGACAGTTGACATTCAGCAGTAAATCGAAGACAAATATTAATGACAGCTGAGATTTAAGTTGACAGTTCGTAAACTGTCACTTGAATTGTGACAGTTGACACATAGAATCAAACTTGTCGAGGCCTGCTCAGATTTTGTTCGCAAATTCTTCGATAGATGTCAAAAGTTCTTCTTCTTGAATTATTGCAGAACTTGAAAGGAGAGAGTCCACCAGTTCGGGTTCGAAGAGAAAACTTCACGAGTCTGACGAAGCCGACGATGTCAGGGCGGTCAAAACGACGCCGGCGAGTAACGTGAACGACACTTTCGCCCTCTACCTGGCGAACCGTCTGAACGAGATGCCCCCGGAGGTGGCGCGGGAAAAACGGAAACTAATCATATCGATAATTGAAGACTTACAATACTAGCTAAGTAAATATAAAGTAGTTTTTAAATCTTATTCATTTCAATTCCTGCAAATCCCCTACCGTAGATGGCGCCACTGTCTTTCTCTCTTTTTTTTTTTAAATTAATGTAACCGTCGGGTAGTTTGGGTGAGAATTCAATTGTCACATTGCAGGGGCCTTTAAATTTCACGCTCAGAAAAATTATAGTTGATTGAAATTTATATAGATGGCGCCAGTTTTTTTTTTTTTATTATTTTAAATTTGTCGGACAGATGGCGTCATTTCTTTCGCCCCAGGGACTTTTTATCTCCCAGGAGGGGGCGGGAATTAGCTAGACAAGCCTTTTAATAACTATCATTACACTTTACAAAAAGTATTCATTCTTGGGATTCCCCCCACACAGAGATTAATTTTTTTTTAAATTAAAGTTTGCGTGTGGAAGAAAATTTTGGCGTGAGGGGAATGCCCCCAACACATCTTTTTTTTTTTTTAATTTACTGTGATGCTTCTTCCACCGCCGCACTCTCCCCAGGCAGGCAGGTCTTCACCACTCCCTCGAAGACACCGAAGAACTCTTGCAATCTCTCTGGTTCGAACAAATCCGTAAACAGGTTCATCTTCAACAGCCCCCCGTCTTCCCCCCGCAACAAATACACTCCACAGTCTGCTAAACCACGATACAATCGCTCCACTGAAACGCCGCCCCCCTTCACAGAGAAGACTTTCAGCGGGCTTTCGCAGTCACTCTTCACACATAACCCCGAAAGGCCCCGCAGGAAATCATGGACCCGCACGGAGAGTGCGCGCAGCTTCTTGGGCCTATCCCCCATGAGGTCGAGGGTTGTAATCGCGGCCTGCGCGCAGAAAGTTGGCAGCGATGCAGAGAAAACAAACCCGACACTTGCGAGGCGTTGGGGGTGGATGGTCATGGCGGAGCCGACACAGAATCCGCCGTATCCCGCCAGGGCATACTCCAGTGACCCCATCACAACGTCAATCTGATTGATGTCAACCTCGAAGTACTCGGTGATGCCTCGACCCTCAGCCCCGAGGACCCCAAACGAGATACTCTCGTCCAACAAAATCCGGAGCTTGTGCTCCTTGCAGACCGAGAAGAACTCGGGGAACGGGCAGATCGTACCATCATAGGAACAAATGCCTTCGGTGATTAGGATTTTTAGTGGGTTGGCGGCCCTGCACTCTTGTTGCACTTTGCTTGCGAAATCTGCCGCGTCGTTGTGTTTGAAGATGACCTTGCGGCATCCGGCTGTTTCCACCCCCATTTTGATGGCGTGGCTCGCGTGCTCGTCTATGAATACGGTGGTGCCCCGTTTGCAGTAGCAGTGTATGCAACTTGAAGTCGTTAGAAACCCATAGGAGTACACGATGCCGCACTTGGCTTTCATGAACTTGGCCAGGCGGTCTTCCAGTTCGAGGTGAACATCGATGGTCCCTGCAAATAATTGATGGTAAAAAGCGATTGGGGGCGGGGGAGAAGGGAATAATCACCAAAGAAGCCGCGAGGTCCGCATGTCCCCACGCTGTACGTCCTGATGCAGTTGGCTGCGCTGTCTAAAACTGTCTTATCGCTGGAGAGGCTGAGGTAGTCGACCTTGGCGAAGTCGAAACGGCGGTTTTTGTCGTCGGGGATGATCTCACCGGGGAAGGAGGGGCGTTGCGCGTCCTCGATCAAAGGCTGGGGCTCGAATTCTGCCAGGCGACGTTCCAGGATTCGCTCGTGTACTTCCCCGGCGGTTTTTTTCTTGCGATGCAACGCGCGGGCCGCGAAAGTCACTAAACAAGTCACCAACGTTAGGAGGCACAGCTGAAGGACGTAGTAATATTGCGTCATCGCTTCGTAGAGGAAAACGTCTGAGAAATCGTCGACCTGTCACGTTGACAGGCGGTTGATTTGGGTTTCGAACGTCAGATGGCGCCACTTTTGTCCTCAGCTTCACGAATGGCCGACGCCATTGCATTGCGCAGGCGCTAAATATCCGCGTGGCAGTTATCTTAAGTTCTAAAACAAAAGAAGACAATTCCCTGTGGAAGTGGGTGGTAGATAATCAAATCGCCAATAAAAAAAGCAAAAGTAAATCGTCGACCTGTCACGTTCATTCGGTTTTCGAACGCCAGATGGCGCCAGTTTTGTTCCTCAGATTCACGAATGGCCAACGCCATCGTACTGCGCAGGCGCTAAACATCCGCGTGGCGGTTATTTTAATTTTCTAAAACAAAAGAAGACAATTACCTATGGAAGTGGGCGGTAGATAATCAAAACGTAATTAGAAAAAAAAAAACAAGAATAATCAGAATGCAATATGAAACACTAATTAGATTATATAAAAAAAATCGAATGAGAGAAAAGAAAATGAACAATAAACAAAAGAAGAAATCTCGTTAATTCAAACGCTTTTTCACTTTTTTGTTACAAAGTGGCAAAAAGCGAGACTTTTTTAAAACTTCGCGGGACCAATTGTTAAAAATCGGGATTGTCCCGCCAAAAGAGGGTCGGTATGGTCACCTTAACCTAAATCGATTACGCTTAGGCAATTGCAGCGCCGCGACGCTCTAAAATACGATCGCGCAGTGTTACCAACACGTAAAATTCAAAAATTCCTCTCGTCACAAGAAATCCCCTTTGAAGAAACAGTTTCCTGTAATTATTCCTTTTCATAACGGCAGTGTTTAAATATAACACGATGAGAGCTTTCAAATTTGACTTCTGAAAGCTTTTGTAATTATTTCTGTAATGCCCTTCGTGAATGGAGAACAGCGGGGTTATTCACGTTCTCTCGGAAAGCAGAAATCGATCGATTATAACCGAATTCGGTTCAAGTTGTCGAGTGAATCGCAAAAACCCTATTCGCGTTCTTCCGATCGACATGAATCGATCGATAACGTTGTCGAAAATCGGAAAAGTTTATCGAAACCAGTTATCTATCGATTGTGACCGTATCCGATCGACAAGAGAGGTAAGTTGCATTTGTTAATCTGCAAATGATTTTCAAAAAATTTTAAAAACAATAGCAACTACGAGCAATAACATTTAATTGCATTCAAAGTGTATAGATTAATTTATGATAGTAAAATTATACATTTGTTCATAAATAATTTATAATTACCAACTTTTATGTAGCAAAAAATAGAAATTATGCTGTACAGCCTTTTTAAATTTGTTTTGCTTTTATCATTAGTTGTTCAATTGTTAAGTTAAAAGATTTATCACAACTAGACAAAGTTATTTCACTTTATGTTGAATATAGTATAATCTTTCACATCGGGTACCTAAGAAATTTCAAAAGCAAGTAAGCAAAAAGTAACCCGTCAAATATATGTCAATGTTACTTAACTGTAATGTGAAGTCAACAGTCACTGAAAAAGTTATGAGCTCTTAGAATCCACACACGTTTAATTATCAAAAATTATTCTTTTGTGAAGGCTGCTGGTTTGGTGACAATTCGCAGAAGACGAGATGCTAATGAAAGAAGACGATTGATTGATGGGAATCGTATTCGATTGAAACAGTTACGGGATTCTTCAGATCCATTTATGATGACAAACAATTATTTATGGGAAAATATCGCTTGTCAATTGAAAGAGCAAGATGGTTAATTGAGGAAATTAGATCGATTTTGCCCTTTCATGAAAGAAATGTGTAGAAATCAAAGTAAGTATGCAAATATTAATTCACATGAATGCTTTTCAGAATTCATTGTTTTGTAAAAAGGTTGTGTGTGCCCTACATTTTTATGCACATGGAAGTTATCAGAAGTCTGCAAGCAGTGACGCATACCTTGGGCTTAGTCAACCAAGTGTCTGCGGGGCAATTGATCAAGTCACTATAGCATTAAATTCGGGCCATATATTGACTGGGTGGTTAAATTTTCCATCTACTAGAGAAAAGCGTTTGGAAATAATTCAGAAGTAAATATAACGATTTCGAAGTTCCCCAAAAAGAAACTTCCGAGCCTTCCAGTTTCCAGGAATACTTGGTTTTATTGGCGGCACACATGTAGCAATCCGAGCATCATATGAACATGAAGAGTTATATGTTAATAGAAAATCATTTCATTCTCTTAATATTTTCCCATACTCCTAGTATCTTAGAAAAAATTATTGGCAAAAAAATAAACGTTAATAAAATTATGAATTGTTAATTTCTCTTGCTTGTAAAACTGATTTTGATATGTAGAATCTTTTTAAATGAACAATACTTACTATTCATTTATTTACTTGTGAAGGAGTTGCAAATTTATATTTGAAATTACTACTATTGTATACATACATTGAATTATACTAATCACCAAACCTCTACATTAGTAGTACGTATGTAGTTACTGTACGTAAATTACAATAATACTTATAGTGCATTCATGTTTATCAAACACAATTCAACGAAAAGAACGAAACGAAGTGACTGAGTATTTTATAATGGCGCGCATCAACTTATTTGCCACTAACGACTGGTCTGATTGGTTCGTAGTGAGAGTGGTCGGAAATCTTCGGGCCGATTCTATTGACGTCACTCAACCGAAAATGTGCTTATCGAGCACGAACGCGAATAGCATTTTCGTATCCACTCGACTACGGAAACTGAACCGATCGATTACAATCGATCGATTCGGAAACTTTGTCGAAAGAACGTGAATAAGCCCGCTGAAGAAGAACAATTACAGGTAACTGTTTTCGCCTGAACACAGCAAAAATCAACGAGACAAGAATAAACAGGAGGGAGTCACTCTGAGCGTAGTTTCTCACTCAAAGTGGTCACTAAATATGGCCGTCATGATTCATGGGCGCATTTTGCAAGATTCTGTCCCGCTTAAATATATTTAATATCGGTCACGCTCGGGCAAGTGCAGCGTTTCCTGTAATTATTCCTTCTCACACGATGAAAGCTTTCAAATTTATCTACTGAATCGTGTAGTAAAATCGATCCTCTTTTGTTTTGTTATAATCATTTTATTATGTACTTTGTAAAATCTACGATCTTTTGTTTTTATTATTACTTTCTTTTTTTTCTTCTAAATTTGATTCTTTTCACATTGTTATTGTTTTGTTTTCTTTGTTTGGTCGCCGTTATTTTCAAATTGTTTTGTTTTAAAATTCGTTACTGGCCTACCGAATTGCGTCGTAAAGTCGACTGCCGTTTGTTGCGTCTGATTTCTTATGCATTTCTAATGATTTTTTTCTTAATGCAAAAAGAAACGAAAATAAAAAGAACCGTTACCATCATTTTTTTTTTTGATCACCCTATATCATACGTAATTTGCTTTTGTTTTTTATTAATTTTTAAAATTTATATACGAACCAAATTGCATTGTATAATCGATTGTCTTTTGTTTTTTCTTTTTCTGTTTAATTTTGACGTACTTTGAATTTTTATTATGTATTTTGTAAAATCGATGCTCTTTTGTTTTTATTATTATTATTATTTTAATTGGATTATTTTCCAATTTTTATTATTTTGTTTTCTGTGTTTTCGTCACCATTCTTCTGAAATGTTTTTTATTTTTAGTTATTACATTTTAGATATTATGTAATTTTATTGATTTTTTACGTTTTTCTTTTTTTATTTGTGCCTATATCTAACAACAGTAATAACAAATTGAGCGATTTTCTATGTTGAAAAGGAATTTTTTGATAATCCTTGAGGTATTTCTGCTTTTCACCCCTTGGTAACACTGGATTAGTGACCGGACAGTTTAAGTTGGCAGCATTTTGTTTATTTCTAGTTTGAAATTCGCACGATGGCGGTAAGTCGATAATTATGGGTTTTTTATGCATTTTTATTACTTTTTCATGCGAAAAATAGTGTTCCTTGTCCTTAAAATGCGTCGGGGTAGCTCGCTCGGTGATTATTTAGCACGCGCGCTTCACCACCTCGACATAACCTCAACTTGTTTTGCATCAATTAAACGCATTTTTCAAAAACTTCAAATCACTCTTAGTACTTAAGACTCATCGGCGTGGCTTACCTGCTGCTTAACTCAAACGTGTGCGCCTTCACACTCGGAATGAAGTCCATTTCACTTCGACATAACCTCAAATTTTGTTCTTGTGCGTTCTTTTTTAATTTTCAATATAGTTCCTGGAGATTTTGATTAATGCGTACGTCGCTACAACCTTGTAATAGTTAGAATTTATTTGGCTCCCAAATTTGCAGGCCGCCGCTGCTGCGAAAGTACAGGAAGTCAGAGAAATCACCCGAATCGACCGTATAGGCGCACATTCGCACATTCGAGGCCTCGGCTTGGACGACAGCTTAGAAGCTCGCCATGTAAGTACCCAACACTCGAGGAGGCCGACCAAAACTTGACTTCGCTTGCTTTAAGGTCTCGCAAGGTATGGTGGGGCAAGTATCTGCGCGCAGAGCTGCCGGGATCGTCCTGCAGATGGTGCACGATGGCCGTATTGCAGGGAGGGCGGTGCTCCTGGCGGGGCAACCAGGTTTAGCTTTCCTAATCATGTCATGCCCGCTTGTACATTGAAGATTTTTTCAGGCACGGGCAAGACTGCGATTGCCACTGCTTTAGCGGCTGCCCTCGGTCACGACACGCCTTTCACGAGCATGGCCGGTTCGGAGGTTTACTCGCTGGAAATGAGTAAGACGGAAGCCCTGACTCAAGCCATAAGGAAAAGCATCGGCGTCAGGATTAAGTAAGCCATCGACTTATCAGTTTAAAGTCGATTTTATCGTGGAGATTTCAGGGAAGAAAGCGAGATTATAGAGGGCGAAGTCGTCGAGGTACAAATCGAAAGGCCTGCCACGGGCGAAGGCACCAAAGTAGGGAAACTCATCCTAAAGACCACGGACATGGAAACTGTGTACGACCTTGGGGGGAAGATGATAGATAGCATTTTGAAGGAGAAAGTGCAGTCTGGCGATGTTGTTACCATCGATAAGGCCACGGGTGAGGCCCGTCTGTTTTAAAAGAAATTGCTTGACGTCTGTTATTCCATAGGTAAGATCACTCGCTTGGGGCGTTCTTTCACCCGCGCTAGAGATTACGATGCAACCGGGCAGCAAACGAGGTTCGTGCAGTGCCCCGAGGGGGAGCTTCAGAAGCGAAAGGAAGTCGTTCACACCGTCACCCTTCACGAGATCGATGTGATCAACAGCCAGGCTCACGGGTTTTTGGCCCTGTTTTCAGGCGATACCGGTGAGATTAAGCCGGAAGTACGCGAGCAGATAAACGGTAAGGTCGCCGAGTGGAGGGAAGAAGGGAAAGCAGAAATCATCCCGGGTGTTTTGTTTATTGATGAAGTGAGTTCTCGGACTATCGAGGCCCGTGCTCGTTTCTCATGGTGGTGATTTTTTGTTTGTAGGTTCACATGTTGGATATTGAGTGCTTTTCGTTTATGAACCGTGCCCTTGAGAATGAGATGTCCCCGATTGTGATCATGGCAACGAACAGGGGGATCACCCGAATTCGAGGCACCAATTACAAATCACCGCACGGTATCCCCCTGGATTTGTTGGACCGCATGATCATCGTGCCTACAACTCCATACGATGAGAAGGAATTGAGGGAGATTTTAAGGTGAGTGCAGTTAGTGTTGGTGTGGCTCCCTCTATACAATTTTGAATTAAATTTCCACCATTGTCATAGTTTTTTGGTAAATGTTACCTTCTGCTTTTTTTTTTCTCGAATACCTGTCAAATGTTTCTGATGTTGGTACCTGTTAGTGGAACGTTGGGAAATTTCAAAAGTTTGTGTTCTACATTTAGTCAGCGCCCTCTGGTGGACATCGTTGAAATTATTAATACTTTTGGCGTGAATTCAAAAGCATAAGATTTCGCGACGGACGGAAAAAAAATTGAATTACGCAATGAAAACAAAGGACGATCAAAATGACATTCTTGCAAACAGTAACAGCGCCAACTTTTGACGTGCTAAAGAAACAAACGAAGCAAATAAATGTGCAGTAATAAAAACAAAAGACGAATTTAGTTTTTTGCCATTGCGAAAGTGAAGAGAAAGTCATCGAAATTACGACGCGTTTTGTTTTGTTTCTTAATGCAAAAAGAAATTACAATAAGATTTATTTTTTTTGGCCACCCTGTAACATATATAATTTTCTTTTGTTTAACATTAGAACCAAAATGACATTCTTTCAAAAAAAAAAAAAATTGAAATACGTATGTAATAAAAACAAAAGACGATCGCCTTGGAAACTAAGGGGAAAAAGTGGAAGCTGTCGATCGTCTTTTGCATTTCACCCTTTCTTGACAAAAGCACGAGAAACAAGTGCCGATCGATTATGTAAATTCCGACGTTCTTTTTTTCCACGCGGAAACGAAGCAACGACAGAAACAAGTGACGATCGAGATCTTTAGCATGGAAACAAAGAAGGTGAAAAAGTTTCAAATAAAAAACAAAAGAAAAAAAAATAGTTTAAAATCAAAAAAATAGATTGCAAAAAAATAATTCGATTTTGTTTTGATTTTTGTTTTTTTTTTTTTTTTTTGGTTCGCTCAGTATATTATTTTCTTTTTAAGGAAATTTTAGATACCACCTCAATTAAGGGGGGGGGGGATTAAGTTGGCGGTCGTCTTTTGCATTTCTCCATTCTTCGACGAAAGTGACAGAAACAAATGACGATCGATTATTTAAATTCCGATGTTTTTCTCCACGCGGAAAGGAAGAAAATAAAAGAAAATCTTAGGATCGGAAAAAGAAAAACAAAAGACGAAATTTCGATTTTGTTTTGATTTTTTTTTTTTTTAATTTTATATAGTAGCTTAATTATGAAAAAAACAATTGAAATTGTCGGTCGTTTGCGTTTTGCGTTTTTCTCTTCTTCAATAAAAGCAACAGAAACAAGTGACGGTCGATTGCGTTAATTGCGATGTCCTTCCTTCTCCATCCACATGGAAAGGAAGGGGATAAAGAAAATCTCGAAATCAAAAAACAAAAGACGATAGATGGTATAAAAAAAAATTCGACTTTGTCTTGATTGTTTTTTGTTCACTCGGTATTCAATTTTTTAAAGGAAGAAGATAAAAAAAATCTTCAAATAAAAAACAGAAGAAAATAGATTTTTAGTTTTTTTTTTGTTCACTCGGTATTTTATTTTATTTTAAGGAAACGACGATCGATTATGTAAATTCCGATGTTTCCTTCCACATGAAAAGGACGATTTAAAAAAAAATCTTAAAGTCAAAAACAAAAGACGATAGATTATTATTTTAAACATAAACATTTATTTGACAACTTGTCAGTGCCCTCTGGTGGACGTCATTTATGTGACACATCCAATAACCATCGAAATTGAGACGAGTTTTGTTTATTGTTTTCTTTTTCTTAACGCAAAAACAAACGAAGAAAATAACAAACCAGCAAGTACAATTTTTTTGACCACTCTGTATCATACATATTTTTTTTTTGTTTGTCGTCAGTAGTAAAGTTTGAACCAAAGTTGACAATCTTGCAAAAAAAAGTGAAAATGTCAATTTTTGACTTGCCCCAAAAATAAATGAATAAACAAATGAACGTGTAATAATAAAAAAAAAAAACAAAGACGATCGATTTAGTGACGTATATAGATTTTTTCATTGTTTTTTTTTGTTTGTTTGTTTTTTCTTAATCGTCAAGACAATCAAGAAATCGTTAAAATTTCAGGAAAAAAACAAACGAAATCACTGCAAATGACACATCGAATAATCATCGAAATTATGAAGAGTTTTGTTTTGTTTTCTTAATCGCGAAAACAATTGAAGATAATAAAAACATCATTAAAATTTAAAAAAAAAAACGAACAATCGGCGTTAACTCAGGTCAGGTCAATAAAAAAGAAAGAAAAGAAAAGAGCGATCGATTTCGTCGCAACGAATTAGCAACCATGTGACAAGTGACAGGACTCCCCACGCCCTCTGGCGATTGGGGAAGAACTAACTATTGAAGAAAGTAACATTTAAAAATGTCTGCCAACCTACGCATTCACAATCATTTATGATCACACGGTACATGTCTGCCAACCTACACGATCATTATCATTTATGGACGCACGGTCTGCCAACCTACACATTCACAATCTTTCGTGGTCACACGGTACATTTAAAATATATATATAGATCTTGTGTTTATTAATTACTATAGTAAAACAACTAATTCCCCAAACATTATGTGAACAAGCCTTTTTGTGTTGTAAATTAGACCGAGAAAGTAACATTTAAAAATGTCTGCCAACCTACACATTCACAATCATTTATGGTCACACTGTACATTCAATATATATATATATATTTTTTTTGTAGTATACGCTGTGAAGAAGAAGACTGTCAGCTGTCAGACGAAGCCCTCACCATACTCACGAGAATCTCCCTCGAGACGTCCCTGCGTTACGGCATACAACTAATTACGACGTCAAGCTTAATAGCGCGCAAGCGCAAGGCCCCCGAAGTTCAAATGGAGGACGTAAAGAGGGCGTACGAGTTGTTCTTCGACGAAGGAAGATCCGTGCAGTTCCTCAAGGAATACCAGCAGGAGTTTATGTTTAATGAAAACGGTAAGTGCCCCTCCCCCTCTTCCCTCACGAGCGTTATAAACCCCAACAATTTTATTATCGTTGCAGATGAAGACGATGTTCAAATGGACATCAATTAATTACTTTTCTTTCTTTTTTTTTTAATAAAATATTTTATTGAAGTACTTCACGCGCTTAAAAATACGTCATCGTAAGCCACCCTGGCGAATAAATTGTTGGCGAGGGTCTTGAAGATCTGGCCGAAGGATTCCTCGTAGCCCGAACGCAGGTCCGCGAACAATACGTCCCAGTTTTCGTTGAGGACGTGGTTGATTTCATCGCCCAACCTTCGATCGCCATCGAACAAGTCGTCGAACTTATAGCTGACGTGCTCGGGGTCGATGGTCACTTTGTAGTCCGTCAGCCGGAAGTGCTTCCGCCCACCTTTTTTCACGTGGGTTTCGCCCAGGAGCACGTGGGTTATCTTCGAGTTAACTGCGACGAAATCAGTCGACTTAGAAAAACAAGAAGGAGGTGGTCGGTGGTACTCACTCAGTGTTATGTTGCATCTTCCGTGCCCACTCACCGGTAAGATCGTGACTCGTCCTTCCATGTTGTAATCCGCAAGGACCTCCAAGCGCGGCGTCACCGACTCGGTGTAGATTTTGTTTTGCTCGAGTTCCGCGCTGTAAATACACTGGATTTCATCATCAAAGCGCGGACTAGAGCATTATCCATCCCTTATTATTAAGTGAGAGTGTCGCTAGTACTTTTGCTCATCATCACTTACATGTACTTGGTGATTTTCGATTTGGTTAGTCCGTGTATTTCGACGTTCTGTAAATTCTGCTGCACGCTCACCGGCCCCGTTCCCTGCCCGATGGATAATTTGGGTATCAAGAGCGGTTCAAACCTCGGAATGCCCAGTTTAGGTGCTCCTACAAAACGCGTGTTTTTTTAATTCGGTGGGCGGGGAAACCCCTCGTGTTTTTTATCTACCGTCTTTGAACTTGCGGATGGCAATCTCCACGTTTCTGGTGAGGCATGCGTTGAGCTCCGGATCGCTTATGTGACATCGACCGACGCCCGAGGCTGTTTTCACATTTTTTTTTAAATTAATTACGTAATTGAATAACAAATTGGACTTACGCAGCTTTGCGGCTTGGCACGCGAAGGTGAAAACCGTGGCCAGGACTAAGAAGCACATGTTCACTGAGACACCGAACGAATGACGCGCGTTCCGCAATTAGGGCCTCCCTAATGAGAAAGTAATTGCAGTTCTGAATAAAAGAAAGTGCGGCTCATTATTACCCCACTGAAATTAATAGCAGTAATTGCCTGGAATTTAAAAGTAAATATATATAAATTATGCATAAAACAGGTAGCGCCATCCAGTGGAGTTCTTGCCGTATTAAAATTCTGCTTCGTCGTGTAGGCAACCGGCGTGGCGCTTTGTAATGTTGGTTGCCTACGTATTTTTCTCTAATTTTATTAAATTTGTGTATTGTTTGCGTTTTTTTTTCTTGTTTAATAATAGTTTAATAAAAAAATTCTGAACGTTAAGCCCATTTAGCAGACATTAATGTCAACTTGTGCGTCTGTTATACGCGGTGATCAAAAAAGCGTGTGGTGATTTTTGCTTTCTGAAATAAAGAGTGACAAAAAAAAGATCGGGGAATAGAATCATATTTTTTTTTATTTCATACAAAATAATATAAAGAATATTTAATAAGAAGTGATAAAACAATAAACAGCTGTTTTTTTTTTTGTATAAATTTATTGTTATTGGAGTCCAGAAATTGCAAAAAAGAAAACGCGCCTTACTCTTCAGTTGCGAAAATAAATAAATAAATCTGTAATAATAACAAAAGACGATCGGTTTCGCGACGGATTTGCATTGGAAAACAGTTGAAATATATAAAAAGAAACAAAATAATCAAAAAATATGATAAAAACAGATTTCGTTTTTGTTTTCCTTTACGTATAATTAAAACTTCAGGAAAAAAAACCGTTATTCATTTTTTTTTTCTAACAGAGAAATTATTCTTCGTGAAAAGCAAGCAAAAAAAAAAAACAATAAAAACAAAAGGCGACGGACAGACTTCGTTTTTGTTTTCTTTTGTTTCTACCATTACGAAAAGAAAGCAAAAGTCATCGAATGAAATTACCGAGTTTTTTTTTTGTTCTTAACGCGATGTTAAAATGATCGTTAAAATTTTAGGAAAACAAAACAAAAAAAAACAAATGAAGACTGCAAAAGGATTATTAAAACTTCAGGAAAAAAAACCGTTATTCATTTTTTTTTTCTTTCTAACAGAGACAGTCTTCGAGAAAAGCAAGCAAAAAAAAACGATACAAACAAAAGACGACGGACAGATTTCGTTTTTGTTTTCCTTTACGCCTCTCTTTTGTTTCTACCATTACGAAAAGAAAGAAAAAGACATCGAATGATTATAGAGTTCCCTTTTTTTTTGTTTTAATCGCGAAAACAAATGATAATAAAATGATCGTTAAAATTTGAGGAAAACAAAACAAAAAAAACAAATGAAGACTGCAAAAGGATTATTAAAACTTCAGGAAAAAAACCGTTATTCATTTTTTTTTTTTTTTTTCTAACAGAGTCTTCGAGAAAAGCAAGCAAAAAAAACGATAAAAACAAAAGGCGATGGACAAATTTCGTTTTTGTTTTTCTTTACGTCTTTCTTTTGTTCCTACCATTACGAAAAGAAAGAAGAAGACATCGAAATTACCGCGTTCTTTTTTTTTTGTTCGTGTAATCGCGAAAACAAATGACGATCGTTAAAATTTCAGGAAATCGAATAATCATCGAAATTACGACGCCGAAACAATTGAGATCTGTTATTCAATTTTTTTTTCTCATTCACTCTCTCTTAGACATAAGAAAAATATTGCATTTTTCTTGTGACGCGGCGAAACACTAACGAGTAATTTTGGTGAAAACAATTGAAAAAAAAGGCGACTTTTTTCCTTTAACCCCCCGCCCAGAGGGCGCAATAACGGGCCTCCTTTGTTTTATACAACGAAATTTATTGTCAAAATTACACAAAATAAAAATATATATATATAAATAACGTCTCACTCTTCGACTCTGCATTTCTCTCTGTCGGCGTTCGAGGGCCAATCACAGACGTGACTCTGGGTGTGGTAAACGGTCCCGGGCTTGCACTCGAACACGTTCGGCTTACCGTGCACGCAACGGTAATACTAAAAACAAAACAAAATTAGCTCGAGTTGTATTTCTGACTTGAGGGAGGGTACCTTCTGACAGTCGCTGTGCGGAACAAAATCTTGATTCACACAGTTTACTTGCTCTTCTTCTTTTTCTTCTTTATCAGAGCTGTCAGTTTCGACAGGTGCCGCCGTGACCGTAGTCGTCGTGATCTTTGAGGTACTCACGACGGGTCTGTTGGTGGTGGTTGTTGTCGTCGTTGAAGGTGGAACCCATGCCCCTGGTGCGGTTGCGGTCGTTGAAGGAGCGCCCTCGCCTGGAGTACTAGGAGGCCTTGCCCATTCAGGCTGAAATTAAATATAGAAAAGTAAGGCAAGGAGGGAGCACACTTGTCAACTGTCAGATACGATCTCTTTTAGAGGTTATAAAACTGTCTGTCACTGTCATATCAAATGATTTGTGACAGCGTTTTTGATTAATTGCACTCAGAGTATCTTCATCTCGTTTTTTTTTTGATCACTCTATATTTTTTATTAAAAAAAAAAAGTTGAATACCCTTGGTGTTGTGGCGATGTTGGGTTCCGGGACGCTGTACGAACTCATGTAGGCGTGAAGAATATGAATGAGGGGATTGGCCGGTCCGCACAACCCGTGGAAGTCATCCATGTCGATGGCCCAAGTCATTGCACCACCGTAACCCTTGGACACGATCCACCTCATTTTGATTTCGACGCTCTCCGGGTTCTCATAGCCCACCCATTGAGTACCTACAAGCAAGAAACAAATGCACTCAACCCAGCTCGGGCAATTCAAAATTATTGCTTGCAGTGCTCACCTTTGTAGGCGTAAGGAACCTTCCCGTCTTCATCCCACTTGGTAGTCCAACCCGAGTCTTTATTTTGGACCTCCGTGCAAATCTGAAACACACAAGAACGTCAACTCAACAGGTCTAACCCGATAACAAAACAATTGCACTTCGTAATAGGCCAGAAAGCCCGTCGCATTCGTGTACGGGCCAGGGTCGCCACCTCCGGCTTCTTTGTTGATGTAAGTCCCTGGGTTGTAATTCGTGTTGCTGTTGCTGAGAGTGAAGGTCCTACCGTAGAACGGAATACCAACGACCAGCTTCTTCGGGGAACAGCCATAATCCACCCACAGTTGAAGCCCGTCATTCTACAACAGTAAGCCCGAGGAGTGAAGTGCAAGTTGCCTGGCGTTCGGGTCTACTTACGACGTTCAGTTTTTCGTAGGCCCATTGATCGTGCGGCCTCTTGTACAGGGGGCTGTGGGTGTCGGCGAAGCCCGCCCAGTTCCCTCGTAAATCGTACGACATCACGTGGATGGCATCCAACAATCTTAAAAATAAAAACAAGTATTTTTTGATCACTATAATATCAAAAAATTTTGGCTCCTGTTTAATTATTTTCACAAGTTAGCCTTGGTGGAAATGCAATTTCTCTTTTGTTTTTTACAATGACGTTGCAAAGCGTAAAAGAAGTACCAGTACCAAGTCAGCTCAACTTTTTGATAAATGTCGCCTGTCAAATGTCACTAATCAGTTTAGGAAGTCATCAAAAAAAAATCAAAGCCAACTTGATGAACTTTTCAATTGAAGAGTCATTTTCAACTAAAAACAAAATGTAATTACTCGCAGAGCTCAGGCACGTGGTATCCTTCTTGCAGCCTGAACTTAGCTATGGGAACGGCCATGGTGATCTCCCATCCTTTTCCTTCCTTGTCGAACGCCCTCCGCAACTCCTCCACGAAATAAAAGAACTTGTCCTTGTCAGAGAAGCTACCCCCTCTGTCCGCGGCCCCCGGGTATTCCCAGTCGAGATCGAAACCGTCAAAACCATACAGATTCATGAAATCTACCCAAAAAAAAAAAGTTTGAGACTGAAGCGACAGCTCCGTATCAAGCCTACCAACTACACTGCGGATGAAAGTGTTCCGTTTGTGCTTGTCGGCCACCATCGCGGAGTACTTCTCTCCCCCTTCCGCCCAACCACCGACTGCGACTTGCAGCTTGAGCGAGGGGTGTTTGGCCTTGAGCGCTGTGAAATTCTTGAAGCCCCCCTGGCCCACGTCGAGCTGGAATTTGAGGTGGTTAAATTAGGGGGCCTTGCGTACTTAGTTGTAAACTATTACTACTTACCTCTGGGTCTATCACCAAGACGCCCCATGTTGAGTTATCGACGCCGATGAAGGAGTAGACGAGGTGCGTGCATAAATCCGCGGGCACGTCTTCTAAACCATAGCGCCCCAATCCGGGCCTGTACACCGCCCAGTTGCTGAAGTAGCAGACCACCCTCGCCGGCTGGGAAGCCTCTAAATCGAAAAAATCCAAAAAAAATTAACCTAACCTCGAAGACCTTGACGTGACGTATCGGTCACACGGACGTTATCACCTATAGACTTCGACTTCATGGACGTTAGGAATATAGAATCAAGCAGCTAGCGTAATTTATTAATAAATAACGTTTCGAATTCCGTCGACTATACAGAGGTTACGTTAAGTTATTTCAGCCGGCTACGGGCTATAAAATTAAACAAAAAAAAAAAATTGAGCCTCGAAGAAATTTGATGCGCTTCACCGATGAATTCATCTGACGCGAGTCGCTGTAACTAAAGTTTCAATAAACAAAAGACGCGTGTCTTCAATAAACAAAAAACACGCTTCATCAGATGGATAAAAGGTAACTAGCAAAAGCCATAAAACAAATGACAATTGATTTACTTAG
The DNA here is from genome assembly GCA_039766575.1 of Serrognathus titanus. Classification (NCBI taxonomy): domain Eukaryota; kingdom Metazoa; phylum Arthropoda; class Insecta; order Coleoptera; family Lucanidae; genus Serrognathus; species Serrognathus titanus. Next base: position 9,953,729 of record CM077911.1, read on the forward strand.
TGAAAACGGTGACTTCATCGATAAATCCATCGTCCGAAAATTGCCAAAGTTAGACGGAGAAATAGAGGCCGAAGGACTAGCGGTAAACGGTTTATTTCCACATCAAAAACGAAAGAAACAAGAGAATTCAATTATCTCCTATTGAAAAAAAAATGATCCTCATCGATAACTTCACCGATGAATCCATCTGAGACGCGAATCGCTTTAAATAAGTCAAACTTTACTCAATACCCTGAAACAAATGACAACTGATTTACGTATTTCGTGAAAATGCCGACTGCATCGATGGATGCATCTTCCAAAAACTGTCGAAGTAAAACAAAAATATTAATCCGAAGAACATGCAGTAATCGATTTATTTCGCTCAGAAAATAAATCTAACCTCGAAAAACTTAACGTGACGCGTCGATCACACGGACGTTATCACGTCTCGCTCGGTTATGTGGTGACGTCTTGTGTTTACATCATTTCCATGACAACGGGCGTATTTTTTACGCTCTACTTAAATGTGGGTTGTGAAAAGTACGCCCGTTGTCATGGAAATGATGTAAACACAAGACGTCTCGACACATACTGAGCGAGACACAAAATATGTTAAAAAACGTGAATGAGAAAGATGCGATTACACGTCCAAGTCGCTCTCGGGGGAATAGTTTATGAACGCAACCTAGAAGTTCGTCACATGGACGTGATCATATAGACCTTGGAAAACCATGTTCGTAAAAATGATGCATCACATTGACGTGCGGGATACATCATGGACGTTTCTTTTATAAAACGGTGCAATTAGCAAGACCAATAACCACTTTCGTTATCCATCCATTGTCCGCCAAAATTGCATCAAACTATTTTAGACAGCTGTGGTTGTGGTACCTCTAAATTAAGAAAGATGTAAACAAAAACAAAAGACGTCATCATATAGACCAAGTTTTTAAAAACGACTGGCCTCATGGACGTGATCATATAGACGTGTTGCACCATGGACGTTGCGAGTATAAAGCTACAATTAATGAGACTTGTTGCACCATGGACGTTGCGGGTATAGAGCCGCGAAAATATCACAATTAATAAACGCACGGCGAAATTGCGATTGTGCTGTTAAAACAAATTATTAGCACGTCCGCGTTACATTTGCCTTGCGTAACCAGGCAATAATTGAACCTCGCAATCGATTGTTTTAAATTGTTAACAGATGAAAAGCGCTTTCACTTTTCCGGACGGATTGCGAAACCGCGCGCGCGTTTTTCCACCCCTTTTTTTTCAAATAAGTGGCAACCCGTTATGAATGACTGCACGTCCACCGATGCCTGATTAGTATTCAAGCGTTGCATCGAGCGTGGCGTTATTCGTTTCAGGAAAAAAAAAAACAATGGCAATTTTTGAATGCAAATATAATTGAAGGCCGTTGATGAACTAATTAATTAAAGGGGGCACGTACCTGTCGCCTGTTGGGTTATTAATAGTAAAAGGGCCGTCGACAGGAACCACATTTTTCCACCCCCGTTCGCCGCGTTCGAATTCGAAATGAGCGAACCAACCGAGAAGTTCCGTTTTATAGCGGACGAGGCAGAAGTGTTTTTCTACCGCGGCCAATGACGTGTCGCGGCAGCGACTTTAATAACGAACGAAAAAAAAAGAGAGAGAATTTTTTTTAAGCAGCGCAGCCTTCGCTCTGCCTCGTCCTTTTGCGCGAAGACACCTGCGTGCATTCTAACGAGCCCGCCGCCGCCGCAAACAAGGAGGGAGTTCAACGGAACGGAAACGCGACGACAAATTAAGAAAAAAATCGAAGACAACAAAGTACTAATTCATTTGTTTTTTACGGCGGCCAACATATTTGTCGTCCACCGTGAAGAGTTCGTACAAAATGAAGAAGGCAGAACCAGATGAGCCGGTTCGGGGGGGTCACTGATCCTAGCGCGCCTTGTCGAAATTGTTAAGACAAACGTAGAGAACCCGTTAGATCCATTTGTCGAGATGCAACCAATAAGGAGACGCCCGCAGGTACCCACTAATAGGCGATCGGTTTTTGTTTGTCGTCGAAAAAAAAAACACGGCCTGCTTGGTATGCAGGAATGTACCCGATGAACTCTCTCGGGAGAATTGGTAAACAACGAAAAGGCGGCCGTGAAATAAAACGAGTCGTCTTTTGTTTTTAAATCCAGTTAAGAATTCGATAAACAATTGCGATGGGGTTCTTCTCTGAAAGTGACTCGGCGCAATTGTTTTTGGGGGGCGTTGCGTTCGGAAAACCGAAATCGCTCCACCACAGGACGATTATTATTAAAAACAAATGAAATGCGATAGCAATTTGTTCGTAGGACAAAAGAGCGTAGGTACCGCTGTGGAGCTCCGAGGACGTTGTCGATTGAATCGATAAAAAAAAAACAGTGAAAAAAGCTACCTAAATTAAAACAAAAGAATACAGACTGTACCCATTTGGTTCTTGACAATTTTTGTCCTGCTGTCAGTTTGTGACAGTTTTTTTTTTCTAAAAACAGAAGAACGGACGACATTCCCGTCTCGTTTAAAAAAAAAGCTAAAAAGAGATAGTTAGCTAAAATAAAAACAAAAGAATTCAGGAATTTCCCATTTTCATTCCATTTCCTACTGACAGTTCTTGACCGATTTTCTTCTGCTGTCAGTTTTTCCGTTTGATATTTTGTTTCTGCTACCTGTTTTTTTTCTTTTGACAGTTGACATTTTTTGACAGTTCTAAAATTGCATTATTCCAAAACCAAGGAGCAAATATACTGGACGATTAAAAAAACAGTCGCACGCAGGATAAAAACAAAAGAACGTCTTAAATACCACAATAAAAATTTCTCAGTTAGAAAGTGTGCTCTCCGATTAACTCATCAATGAACTCACCGATTAAGTCATCAATGAACTCATCGGTGAGTTAAGCGGTGAATACTTCGATGAACTCATCAGCGAGCACATCGATAAACTCATCGGTGAGTTAATCGGTAACACATCGATGAAATCATTGGTGAGTACATCAATGAACTCATCGGTGAGCACATCGATGAACTCATGGGTGAGCACATCGATGAACTCATCGGTGAGCACATCGATGAACTCATCGGTGAGCACATCGTGTTTTTAGTAATACAATTTTTTTTTTCGTTCTATCACGTTCCACCACGCAAGATAAAAACAAAAGAACGTCGTTGAATGTCTTAAAACCGCTATAAAACATGCGCAAGAAAATCTCGGTTAGAAAATGTGCTCACCGATTAACTCATCAACGAACCCACCGATGAGTTTCATCGATAAACTCATGACTTAGTCGGTAATGCACCGATAAACTCATCAGCAAGCACATCGATAAACTCATCGGTGAGTTAATCGTTAAACACATCGATGAAATAATCGTGTTTCTATTACTACAATTTTTTTTCGTTCTATCGTGTTCTACCACGCAGGATAAAAACAAAAGAACGTCGTTGAATGTCTTAAAACATGCGCAAGAAAATCTCTGTTAAAAAATGTACTCACCATTTAACTCATTAATGAACTCACCAATGAGTTAATCGATGAACTCATCGGTGAGTTAAGCGGTGAATACATCAATGAACTCATCGGCGAGCACATCGATGAACTCATCGGTGAGTTAAGCGGTGAATACATCAATGAACTCATCGGTGAGTTAATCGGTAAATACATCGATGAACTCATCGGTGAGTTAAGCGGTGAATACATCGATGAACTCATCGGTGAGTTAATCGGTAAACACATCGATGAACTCATCGATGAGCACTCGTCGTATTTTTATTATTGCTATTATTTTTTATTTTGATTACATTTTTTAGTGATTTTTCTTTCTTTTTAAGTCGAAAGGGGATTTTTTGGTAGCTCTCCGGGGATTTCTGCTTTTTACGCGTTGGTAACACTAATCGTGACATTTGTGTCGCCTTACCAGCGTTGCCAGGTGGGACGGTTTTATCCCTTTTCGTTTTCTTTCTGACAGAAAAAAGGCTGAGAAACATATTTTACAGGCGGGCACGCCTTTATAATTAAATAATAAAATCCCACTGACATCAACTAATGTCACCTCCTGTTTATTCTTATCTCGTTGATTTTTCCAGTGTTCAGACGAAAACAGTTTCCTGTAATCATTCTTTTCTTCCTCAATTCTTCATTTACGAAAGGAATTTCAAAAAATTATTACAAAAGCTTAGAACTAACACTCTTTACCGTCTTTACCGTTGCGCCATAGACGTACTAAGTTAGTGAGATATCCAACATTGATCTTGACAATGTTGCCAACACTATTACAGGTTGGTTGGCATCGTTGTTTTCATCGCAGCTGATTTCGCGTCGCTTGCTTTGAATTTATAACCTAAAAAAAGGGGGCGAGCTTCGCCGCAATGGAAAGCGTAATTTACAACAACTCCCACGATGTAGAAGTTATTAATAAAAGCGGCGTTTCCTGCCTGAGGACGACGTTGATTAAAATCACCAGAATCCAGAGCTTCCTGGTAAGTCTAAGTCCATCCACACACAAGTCTACTCAGCACTTTCCCTCTGGGGGGATTACAGCAAGTAAAAGTACGCGACCTCAACGATTTCTCCTTCAACTACACCGCCGACGTAGACTGGGACGTGTTCGAGAAGATGAAAGCGGAGCAGTGCCTCGAAATTTGCTATGACGAGTTCCATCTGCACCTAATCGATCTGTTGAGGCAGACGTCGTCTAGAGAGCTGTAAGTGCGCCTTCTCCATGCCGCGATGCAATCACGCAAAGCCCCCCTTGCAGGTTGCTGCGGCTGGAGATCGTCGAGGGTAACTGCAAGATGGTGTTCTGCGAGAAGAGCAGGATCAAGCTCCTCGTCTTCCTCTTCATAGAACTGGCCTTGACGAACCAGCTTGTGGTCATAAACGAAATGGCCGGTAACATAGCGCAGCTCAAAGATGCCAATAAGATAATGAACGCGCAGGTGGCCGGCTTGAAACACCAAGTGCAGGAGAAAGAGGGCGCCTTAAGCACGGCCCTCGCTGTCAACAACCACTTCAAAGCTCGATTCCGTAAGGTAACTAACTTTCTTATGCCCGTCCCACTCCTTCCCCTGTTGAATCAACGATTTCAGGATTTGGAGGTGATCGAGGGCTCGTTCGGCGAAACGCTGTATGCCATAGAAAAAAGCATCTGCGCTCAGGTGGACAAGTTGAGTAAGCGTCATGGTAAGCTCATGCGCGACCTTGAATCAGTGAAGAAAGAAAACGACCTGAAGGGGAACGCGTTCGTTCACACCCTGCGCCAACTGGAGCAAGCCAAGAGAGACGGCGAGAGGCACCTCATGAACGCCGAGGCATTGAAAAGTGAGGTTAACAGCTTGAGCTACTTGAAGTCGCAGGCCGAGAGGAACGCGGGGGATTTGAGGGAGGCCGTCGTTAAGCGAGACAAAGAAAACGAGGCGCTGAACAAACGTGTTGTAAAAAAAGAGCTCGCGCTGTCGCTCGTGGCCGATTTAATCATCGATTTCATTTCCAGATGGAATTACAGAAGGACATCAACGAGGCGGCCGTAATCGTCGCTCAGAAAGCCAAGACGCAAGATGAACTCGGCAAGGACTTGGTGCAGGCCAATACCATGCTGGTTAATTTCAACAATCAATTCGATTTGATGTCCAAGGAAGTAATTTACTTTTCCTTTTGCCCGCCTCCCGCTCACCTAATAGTATTTTTTAGTTGGATAGGTTGAGGGAGACGGCGTCGAGCAAAGAAAAAACCATCAGGGAGCAGTGCACGAGCTTGCAGAGAATATCCGAGGATTTCGCGAGGTACAAACTCGAGTACAACGCAGAAGACGTCAAGAAGTTGAGCCACGAGTTGTTCCTGGCGAGGCAGAGGCTCGAAGAATTGGAGAAGCAGAACCGCGAAGCTGCTAAAAGTAAATTCAATTCAAGTGGCCTCGTTTCTCGTATTCCTTTTTAATTCAATAAAGACTAAAAAATCAATCTAGAAATAATACGATAATAAAATGCATTTGTTTTCAGTTAACGGACTGCTCACGAAGAAACTGACGAATGGTGATTTCTTCGATTCGAGGAACATGAACTGGATACAGCCTAAATAGAACCGCTTACTGTGAAGTACTGTTACAAGTTAAAAATAATATTTCTGTTTTTAATAATACGTTTTTTATTTGCAAACTTAAAAAGAACTTTTCATATTGGATGTTTTAACTACTGCTTACGTCATGATACTCATTCGGATTTCACAAGGTAACTCGTGCAAATTTGTTTTTGTTAGGTTGGCGGCTAAACTTCCGAATTGACGCATGTTTGAAATCATCTCTGTGTCCGATGGCTTTTCAAATCACAAACATAACTGAAGCGTTTACTTTTCCGTTGAAAAATCATCACAAAACGTTCAATATTGTATTAACCTAACCTCCAAATCCAATCAACACCAGTGTTGCCAACTCGTGGAAATTTTTATGCCTTAAAATTGCGAAGAGCGAAATTTCTCGAGAAAAACCGAACTCTTGAAGATAAAATTACTTAAATCTCGTTAAAAATGCATAAAAATAACTTGAAATTGTAATTCTAGGGAAAAAACAAGCATCATAAAGAAGAATTCTTGCCCCAATATGGGGGAAAAGCGATTGTGAATAGTTGGCAGCACTGCGCCGGACGACACTTCTCCACAGAAACAACTTTCTACGAATAAAACAAATGAATAACGTATGTGTTTTTTTTAATTGTTCTTGTTCGAAAATCGTCGAGGATTTTTGAAAAAGAAAACAAACGAAAAACGACATTAAGGAACACCCTACAAAAAAAAATAAATAAATAAATAAAAAATTGAAACCGAACGGTAGTAACGGCGGTTTTCTTTTGTTTTAAATCAATTTTCAAGCGTTGCTTCTCTCGATAGATAGCGTTGCCCGGGTATTTCTGTAAAGTGCGCCCGAAAAGTTTTGTACAGTGCCATCTATTGCAAAAAACCGTCGATAGTTTTTTGATTAATTATTCATTACGTATATAGAGTACACAACAACAAAAAAAATGACAAATGCATGCGATTTAGTTTTGTTTTTTTATTTCAAAGTGAAAAAACCGAAAACTAATTCCACACACACACACACAGTCTCCTAGTTTTCTCTTTTATTTTTATTCTCGTTTTAAATTCGTTTTTCTTTTTTGCACGTCCGCAACAAAAGAGAAAGAGCAATCGTAGCATTTGGTCAAATTTTGGAAACTTAATTGAAACCGAACGGCAGTAACGGCGTGATTTTCTTTTGTTTTAAATTGATTTTCAAGCGTTGCTTGTCTCAATCGATGGCGCTGCACGGGTATTGTAGAATGCGCTCGAAAAATATTGTACAGCGCCATCTATTGAAAGAAACAATCGATAGCCTTTATCATTCCTTACGTATAAACAGAAAAAAGAAACAAATCCATGCGACTTGGTATTTTTTTTTGCCTCGAAATGAAAAAAACAGGTGGACCAATGAAACAAAGAAAAAATTGCAGAGCGCCATCTGTTGAAAGAAACCGTCGACAGCTTTTCATTATTGCTTATGTCATGTATACACAGAGATGTGTTCACTACAATGATACATAAATGAAAGCTATAAGAACTAATTATCTTAAAAATTTGAAAAACACAAGGCTATCAATAGCGCATCGATGACAATGAAAACGCTAAATAAAAAAAAAAACGCTTACGAACAGTGTTCCCAACTCTGAGAAGATGTCTCGTTATTAGGGGATTTTAAACGAATTTGGGGGCTCGTTCATTTGTGGATTGGAGAGTTTGTTTTAGAAAATTAAACGTTTCGCGATTTTGAAAAATACAACACGACCGTCATTATCCCATCGGTGAGTTTAAGGACGCTGAAGATCCATCGATGGAATGCGTTTAAGAAGACGCGCATACATAACCTCTCTTTTTCTCCGGAGAGATCATCATGTTGAAAAACGTTTGATTCGGAGAAGGAGCCGCCGAAATGCCTGAAATTAAGAAATTAGACGAGACAGTCATCAACCGCATAGCCGCGGGCGAAGTGATCCAGCGACCCGCGAACGCCCTCAAAGAAATGATCGAGAACAGGTAAGCTTGCACACGAAAAATTCCAGCTCTTAAGCCCTTCTTTTAATAAAAGCCTAGATGCAAAATCCACCAATATCCAAGTAATGGTGAAGAATGGGGGCCTAAAGATCCTGCAGGTAAGTTTGTGTCCGAAGACGTTTGCATCTAACGAGTGCGATCGATTTCAGATTCAAGACAATGGGATAGGTATAAGGAAGGACGACCTTGAAGTAGTCTGCGAGCGGTTCACTACGTCGAAGCTGCGCGAGTTCGAGGATCTGAACACCATCGCCACGTTCGGGTTTCGCGGTGAGGCCCTCGCCAGTATAAGTCACTGCGCCCACCTGACCATCATATCGAAGACGGCCGAAGAGAAATGCGCCTACAAGTACGTTGTGATTGGCTTCGCATGAAATATTCTCGTCTTTAAATAGAGGGTCGTACGTAGATGGCAAGCTGAAGGACCCCGTTAAGCCGTCGGCCGGCAATCAAGGAACACAAATCATCGTCGAGGATCTGTTTTATAACATGAACGTGAGGCAGAGGGCGTTGAAGAACCCCGCCGAGGAATACCAGCGTATTTCCGAAGTCGTTGGGAAATATGCGATTCACAACGCGGACGTTGGTGAGGTTAAATGTCAGTTGGCGTGATGCGATGTTGGTATCACTTGTATCAAGGTTTCAGCTTGAAGAAGCAGAGTGAAAACAATGATATCAGGACGCCCCCGTGTTCGACACAAGTCGACAACATACGGATCGTCTACGGCAACCTCATAGCAAGGTAAGGACGGAAAAATTATAGTTGCCTGCCTTTACGATTGAAACTATTTTTAGGGAATTAATAGAGTTCGAGTTGGTAAACGAGGCTTTCAAGCTTAAGGTGCGTGGCCACATCACCAACGTGAATCATTCTACGAAGAAGCTTGTGTTTCTACTCTTTATTAATCATCGTCTTGTCGACTGTCAAAGTGAGTATATTCCATTGTTTTCTGTAACTGTCAAATGTCAAATATGATCCTTGTGTATACATTACATGTGAGTGTAGGTATCAAATAGCGGAGCAGTCACAAAGTGTTGCTACTTATATTGTAACCTTAACTCTTTAAATTATCATGTCAAGTGTCAAAAATGACATTTCTTGTGATATTCCTTTATGTTCTTACCACACACTCCAAATTAACTTGTATTTGACATCAAATTGAAAACATAACCTCCAAATTGACATTTGTTTGAAATTAGCGCCAACCATTGCCACCAACCGTTATAACAAAATAGAATTTTCCTATATTTGAATTAGAAAATGCAAGATTCTTGAACTTTTTTTATGTCTAGGAACCAAAATTGAGAGGGGGTAGAATTTTGACTCAGACAGGCAGCGTTGTCAACTATTGACAGTCGTGTTTCTCTTACCTTGAAACAAAAAAAATTCTCATGACTGTTTTTTTTCCTTCAAATTGCAATTTTCATGCATTTCGTCAAGATTTGACTTGAAATTTAAGTAATTTCCCCTTTTTGCAATTCTAAGGCACAAAAATTCCCACGAATCGGGGAAAATTCCCACGAATTGGCAACTGCTGACAAATATTGTAGGGCACAAATTACATCGTTCTTTTTTTTCTTTTTTATTGTGTGGGTCTTCTTCTAGGCCTAAAGAAGTGCATCGATCAGGTGTACTCGACGTACCTCCCCAAGCACATGCACCCCTTCGTGTATTTGAGCTTGGAATTGGATCCGAGGCACGTCGACGTCAACGTGCACCCCACGAAACACGAGGTGCACTTCTTCAACGAGGATGAAATCGTCGACTTGATTTCGAGGACCGTCGAAACGAAGCTGTTGAGCTGCAATAATTCGCGCGTCTTTTACACGCAGGTGAGCCAACCGAAGAAAGCAAAAAAAAAAACGATGTACGGCGCCATCTGTTGAGAGAAACTGCCGACAGCTTTTTATTATTGCTAACGCCACAGAAGAAACAAAGTGTATGCAACTTCAAACGAAACAAAAAAAAATTAATTGCACGTCTAGGATCGCCCAGTTTTCTTTTGTTTTTATCCTCGTTTTAAATTCGGGGTTTTTAATTTTCACCAAAAAAAAAAAAAAGACCGTACAATTCTAGCAGTTTGAGCAGTTTTGTTGGAAACTTAATTCTTAATTCTTTTGTTTTAAATCAATTTTCAAGCGTCGTTTCTCTCAATGGATGGCGCTGCGCAGGTATTTCTGTAAATTGCGCCCGAAAAGTATTGTACAGCGCCATCTATTGAGAGAAAGTATCGACAGGTTATAATTATTCATTATGTATGCGCGGAAAAAAAAGACGACTTGGAATTTACTTCAAAATTTTAAAAAAAAGTTAATAAATTGCATTTCCCAGTTTTCTTTTGTTTTAAATTCGTCGTTTTTTTTACATTTCTACAAAAAAGAACAAAAACAACCAATTGCAGCAATTTCCTTTTGTTTTTTAAATGTATTTTCGGGCGTCGTTTCCCCTCAATAGATGCCGATGATGCTCGGGCACTTCCGTTTTAAGTTTTAAACGAAAAGAAACGACTCAATCTTTTGTTTGTTTGTTTTTTTAAATTATTGTTTCGAATTTACTTGACGTTTCGAAAAAAAAAGAAAACCAGCGGCTTAATCAGATATTGAATTAAAAAAAAAAGAAAGAAACTTGATCTACCAGTTGCGGCGACTTTCTTTTGTTTTTAATAGATTTTCTGCGAAATGTTACAGCGCCATCTATTGAGAAGAACTCCTGACAGTTTTTCATAACAAAAAAAAATTATAAATTGAACAATTATTTCTCAAGCGTCGTTTTTCCCAATAGGCGACGCTGTCCATGCATCCCTGCGAATTGCGCATGTAAAATATTGAACAGCGCCATCTATTGAGAGAAACTTTTAATTATTGCTTTTGTATACGTAGAAGAAACGACGTCATATATTTTTTTCTCTTATGAATGCAAAAAAAATAAGTGCATGCACATATGCAAAGACAATGAGTTACTACGTGTTTCTCAACAGATGGCGCTGCTCGTTGTGTTACATAAACGCATGGAAAACTTTGCGAAAATTATTACAAACAAAAGAAGATCGCTGCACTGCGATTTCGTGCACGCAATTGCTTTTACTTTTCTAATAACGAGGAAGTAATGTGCGTTTCTCAACAGATGGCGCTGGTAGTTATGTTACATAAACGCACAGAAGACTATCAAGATTATTAAAAACAAAAGAAGATCGCTGCACTACGATTTCGTGCACGCAATTGCTTTTACTTTTCTAATAACGAGGAAGTAATGTGCGTTTCTCAACAGATGGCGCTGGTAATTATGTTACATAAATGCACAGAAGACTTTATCAAGATTATTAAAAACAAAAGAAGATCGCTGCACTACGATTTCGTGCACGCAACTGCTTTTATTTTTTTAATAACGAGGAACTACTGCGCGTTTCTCAACAGATGGCGCTGCTCATTATGTCACATAAACGGTTGGAAAAACTACAAAAATTATTCAAAACAAAAGACGATCGCTGCACTACGATTCCGTGCACGCAATTGTTTTTATTTTTTTTTAATGACAAGGAATTAGTGTGCGTAGCTTAACAGATGGCGCTGCTCATTATGTTACTTAAACGTTTGGAAAACTTTACAAAAATTGTTGAAAACAAAAGAAGATCGCTGCACTACGAGAACTTTGCGAAAATTATTACAAACAAAGGAAGATCGCTGCACTCCTGGAGTTTTCTTTTACTTTTATTATTATTTTAAATTTGCTTTTGTTTTTGTACATTCCACAAAAAAAAACAATTTTGATAATTTAATCAAATTTTTGAATTCCATCGGAACGCCTGAGCTCACCCGCTTAAATATTGTACAGCGCCATCTATTGAGAGAAGTCGTCAACAACTTTTTAATATTGATGATAGACGTATAGGTATTTTTTTTACTTCTAAACGAATAGAAACAAAAAAAATATTTAAAAAAAAAATCTTCTAGAGATTTCTTTTGTTTTTATTATTGTTTCAAATTTGCATTTCGACAAGAACAAAAAATTATGGCAGCTTTAATCGAATTTTGTAACAAATGATTCAACTCGGCTTGTTAGTAACGGTGATTGTCGTTTGTTTTACTGTTTGTGAGAAATACTGCACAGCGCCATCTATTGAGAAAAACCATCAATGGCAAGTAAGATAACAATCAAGAGATAACTTTTGTTTATTTTTTTTTTTAACGGGTTCACTTGTTGATGGCTTTTTTTTGTTTTCTCTAGGCTAAGCTGCCAGGCCTGCAAACTGGAACACTGAAGCTTGCAGATGAGAAGTCCACCAGCGCCACCAAACCGGTGGTCCAAGATAAAGATCTAGTCAGGACGGACTCGTCGGAGCAGAAAATAACAAAGTTCTTTTCCAGCCTGAATTCAAACCAGCTCAAGGCCGACTTCCTGCAAGAGAACGACGAGTTCGAGAAAATGATTGTAGATGTCACCGCTTCCAAAGGCGATGAAAAAAACGCACCCGTATTGAGTTCGCCTCCTAAATTGAGCACGCCCCCTAAATTGAGCAAGACTTTAATCTCCAAGGTCACACGGTAAGGATTCCCATAACTATTCATAATACTAAATATTCTCACGAAAATAAAAACAAAATATGTACTGCCATATGCAAAAAAAATTAAATACACCAAGTGATGCAGGTGGACGAGATGCTGGGCTTGTAATACAATGCCATCTATTGAGAGAATTCTTTCGGATGTCGGATTACGTTTTGCTTTTCCAATAAAAAAATTAATTGATTTCAGTGTTGAGGCCCAACTGCGAAGCGTCATGGAGCTCCGCAAGGAAATCGAAAGCAACTGCCACCTTGCGTTACGCGAAGTATTCGCCCAGCACGTTTTCGTCGGGTGCGTTAATCTTTCGCAGAGCCTGATACAACACGGAACCAAGTTGTATCTGTGCGACACCCAACGGATAACGCAAGAACTATTTTACCAGTTCCTCCTGTACAACTTCCAAAATTTCGGCCAAATCGCCCTGACCAATCCGCTCTCTGTGTACGAACTAGCCCTCATCGCCTTGGACCTGCCGGAGACGGGGTGGGAACCGGAAGACGGGGACAAATCAGAGTTGGCTCGGAAGATAACCGAAATCCTCAAGGATAAGGGCGAGATGCTGAAGGAGTACTTCAACATGGAGGTCGATGGCGATGGAAATTTGAAAAGCCTCCCAATTCTCTTAGGTAGGATGAACTGCTGCAGGTTTCTCAATAGATGGCGCTGTTCAATGTGTCAATAAATACGTGAAGTCGATTTATGACTACTAATGCCAGTACAGCGCCATCTATTGTGAGAAACCATCAATAGTTCTTGGTTATTGCTTATGCAGTGTACATATAAAAAAATAAATAAATGCGTTTTCTTTTTAAACTTATGAAAACACTGCAGTTTTCTTTTGTTTTTAATAATATCGTTGTATTTTTAATACATTTCGAAAATAGAAATCTAATCGAACGGCAATTTTTTTTTTCAAGTATCCGGCATTTCTAAGAAATTTCGTGCAGCGTCATCTATCAATTCATCGAACAAAAATTATTAAAAAAAAGAAGAAAACCGCTGCGTTCAATTGTTTTCTTTTTAGTGCACACGTGGGGGCTACAACAAAACTCTCAACAGATGGCGCTATATACGCCATATATTTTTATGTTGGAATATTGGAATAAATGCGGGCATAAACATCCCATAGACAGTCGACTGTCAAACGAATAAACAAAACATAGTCGGTAATGCAGATTCCGCAGAATAGCAGTTAAAAAATCTACTACATTTGTTTGACAGTTGACAGCCTGTGTGGAGCTTATGGACGCATTTGTTTTTTTTATTGTGCATTTAATGCGGGCATAAACGCCACACAGACAGTCAAGTGTCAAACGAGCAAATAAGACATAGTCGGTAATGCAGGCTCCGCAAAACAGCAGTTACAAAATCTACTACGACTAGTACATTTGTTTGACAGTTGACAGCCTCTGTTGAGCTTATGCGTGCATTTGTTTTTTATTGTGCATTTAATGCGGCCATAAACGCCCCACAGACAGTCAACTGTCAATCGAATAAACAAAACATAGTCGGTAATGCAGACTACTCAGAATAGCAGTTACTAAGCTGCATTACCGACTATGTTTTGTACATTCGTTTGATAGTTGACAGCCTCTGTGGAGCATTTAGAGCGCGTCCACTCTGTGCTCGCTTTTAAGCAATAATACCGGGGTTTCGCGAATTTCTCAATAGATGGCGCTGCTCATTATGTTGCGTAACTGTACGGAGTTTCACAAAAATTATTAAAAACAAAAGAAAATCGCGGCACAACGATTTCGTGCACACCATTTTTGTTTATGATCACTAAACCAGTGACTATGAACTATCGCGAGTCTCTCAATAGATGGCGCTTCTCATTACAGGGAAAGATTTGCAATAATTATTAAAAACAAAAGAAAATCGCGCTGCACTACGATGTCGTGCGCGCAGTTGTTTTTTTTTTAGTAACGCACACATGTACAAAGACGATGTACTACTGCGTGTTTCTCAACAGATGGCGCTGCTCATTGTGTTACATAAACGGAAGGAAAACTGCGAAAATTTTTGAAAACAAAAGACGATCGCTGCACTACGATTTCGTGCACGCAATTGTTTTTATTTTTTTAATGACGAGGAACTACTGTGCGTTTCTCAACAGATGGCGCTGCTCATTATGTTACATAAACGCACGGAAAACTTTGCGAAAATCATTACAAACAAAAGAAGATCGCTGCCCTACGATTTTGTGCAAACAATTGTTTTTTTTTTATTAATGACGAGGAACTACTACTGTTCGTTTTTCAACAGATGGCGCTGCTCCTTGTATTACATATAAACAGATGGAGAACTTTACGAAAACTATTAAAAACAAAAGAAGATCGCTGCACTACGATTTCGTGCACGCAATTGTTTTAATTTTTTTAATGACGAGGAACTACTATGCATTTCTTAACAGATGGCGCTGCTCATTATGTTACATAAACGCATGGAAAACTTTGCGACAATTATTACAAACAAAAGAAGATCGCTGCATTACGATTTGGTGCACGCAATTGTTTTTTTCTTGCACATAAAGGGAGTGACGATAAACACCTGCGAGTTTTTCAACAGATGGCGCTGCTCATTACGCTATATAAATGCACAGAGTTTTACGAAATTTATTAAAAACAAAAGAGAACTGCTCCGATATCGTCCACGAAATTGTTTCCTATAATGCACACACCACTGCGAGTTTTTCTCAACAGATGGTGCTGCTCAATGCGTCAAGTGTAAGTGCGCGTAAAATATAAAAATAATTTAAAACAAAAGAAAATCGCTGCTTTTTGTTTTAAAACGAACACGAGTAATTTATTAGGCATTCGCAATTTCAAAGAGATTGACAGAGTATCGCGGATTTTTTAAAAGATGGCGCCACCGTAAATGCACGGAAGCCCCGCGACAATTATCGAAACAAAAGAAAATCGCTACCCTATGGAATTATTTTTTTTTTAATTTGTACACTCCAGCGATGAACGACAAACTGCTGCGAGCTTCTCGATGGATGGCGCTGGCGTTAATAATTTGAAAGCGATGAAAAACAAAAGAAAACCGCCGCCTTTTTTAAATCAAACTTTTGCTTGTCTCAATAGATGGCGCTGTGCGGGTACTCCCGTTTTAAGCGATTTCATTTCTGTCATCGCTTTAAATTTGCATTTCAAAAAGAAAAAAAAAACAATCGCATAGGTTTAATCAAATATAGAATAAAAGAAACGTAATTAAATTTGATCTCTTTTGTTTTGAATGTATATGTATTTGGTATTTTGTAAACATTTCTGCGAAACATACAGCGCCATCTAGTTTACAAAGATTAAAAAAGAAGAAAATCGCCGACAGCGCAATTATACACTCCAGCAATAGATGGAGCTGGCGTTAATAATTTGATTAAACGATTAGAAACAAAAGAAAACCCCTCCCTTTAAACTCGCTTTGAATTTGGACGTCAGAACAATTGGGGTGTCGGGATGTTGTCAATAGATGGCGCCCCAGACTTTTTTTTTTCGAAATTTCGTACAGGTCGACCATCGCGAATGTCTTAATAGATGGCGCTGCTGAAATGCATTGGAAGTTTCGTGCAAAAATGTTATTGTGAGTTGATTCTTGGAATTTTATTTCAGAAAACCACACGCCGGACATGTCGGGGTTGCCCCTGTACTTGCTGCGCTTGGCTACCGAAGTCAATTGGGATACCGAGAAGGAATGCTTTCGGATGTTCGCAAGCGAGACGGCCCTCTACTACTCCCTCATGAGCGACGGAGCGAACAAGAACTGGAAGTGGATGACCGAGCACGTACTTTACCCCGCCGTTAAAGAATACTTTCTGCCTTCTAGGGACTTCACCGATAACGCCGCGCTCCTGGAGATAGCAGACCTGCCCAAGCTGTACAAGGTGTTCGAGAGGTGCTGAACGCCGCGTGAGGAAACGCAACCTGTATGTTCTGTTATTTATTTTTAATAAATACACGTTTATAAAAGGTATAAAAAAAAATTGACATGCCAACAATGTGCGTGCGTTGTGGTCGTTTCAAATATCATCGAAGTGGACCACACAAGTAAATGACTAGTTAGGATTGTGTCGAAAAAGCCCATGTTATTTAATTAATAACCTTACACCATTTACAACTGATGAGCGCGAGGGGGGAGGGGGGCGCGGCGGAGATTCCAAAAAAAAGAAACATTCACTCTCATTGGTTTAAATTAATTAAATTTTTTTGCCAATTAAATTATTTACAAATTTAATGTTGCTGTTTCAAATTGAGCGTGGATCTCAAGTGTGACCTCAAAACATTGTTGAAAACAAAAGAGTATGTACAATTTAATTACATACAAACAAAAACAAAGAAAAGAAAAATCGCGTGCTTCTCGTTAGATGGCGTCGTGTGATGTCGCGTGGAATTTCGTAAAGCTTGACATTCATGAGAAAATGTCCGACGTTTCTCAACAGATGGCGCTGTGTGATGTTCTTTTCTCTTTCTTTGAGTACCTGGTGAAGATATAACTGAAATCACGTGATATTATTAAGAAAAACAAAAGAAGATCGCTGCGCTACGATTTCGTGCACGATAAACATCTGCGAGGTTTTCAACAGATGGCGCTGCCCATTATGCTAATACATAAATGCACGGAAAGCTTTACGAAATTTATTAAAAATCCGCCCGCGTACGCTTTGTGAGTAATATTGCAGGAAGTTTCTCGATAGATGGCGCTGCGAGATGGCACGCGGAGTTTTTGTTTCCTTTCCAAATTTCACTTAACTAAGGAAAAATATGAATTATCGGAAACAAAAGAAAATCGTCGTGGCAATTGTTTTATTTCTATAAGTACGCGAAAGTAATCGGAGGTTTCTCAATAGATGGCGCTGAATGATATCGTCGAAATTTCGTTTGAATTAAAAATGCAGTGGGCATAACAATGATGATAGATGGCGTTGCTCAATATGTCGAATAAATGCATGGAAAAATTTCAAAATTTATTAAAAACAAAAGAAAATCGCCACATTTAGTTGTTTTGTTTTTTTTTTAACGTACACGTGAGAAAAAATGAGAGTGTCAATAGGTGGCGCTGTACACAGTACGACGGCTTTTTTTGGAAATTTAAACTAAATTATGTTACGAAAAACATTATGTACTAAGCAATAATAATTGCCGCCACTTTCTCAACAGATGGCGCTGCCCCACATGTTACATAAATGCACGGAATTTTTTTTATATAAAAAAAAATCCGCGCTAACGGATCGTGCGCGCAATTGTTTTTATTTTGGCGCACAGATAAACGAATAACTGTTACGAAATTCTCTCAATAGATGGTGTCGCTCAATGTGTCAAGTAGGCGAACAGAAATTGTAATGAAAATTATTAAAAACGGAAAGAAAATCGATTGTTTTTGTTTTTGATGTACGCATAAGAAACGGCTAGTGTTTTGTTGAGTGTGTTTCTCAATAGGTGGCGCTGTTTTATTATTTTTTGAAATTTCGTGGAAATTTAAATGAAAATGTGCACATAATAAAAAAAAAGAGAGAATCGCGCTGAACAAGAAAAAAGAAAGAAAACTAGAAAGAGAAAATAGAAAACTTGGAAAAACAAACGTCGTTCGTGATTACCGAGATAAGCTCAAAACAAACGAAAACAAAAAAGAAAAATCCCTTAAAAATAACAAAAAAAAGTCTGTCACTTGAAAGTCGTTAGTCATTTGTTTCTAAATGATTGGCAAGGGCTCGAAATCGATTCAAAACAAAACCAATTCGTAGAAATTTAAATGAAAATCAAAAACAAAAGAGAATCGCCGTATGCATCACGTGATTGTGTTTGGAATTGCCAACGGTTTCTCAACAGATGGCGCCGTTCGATGTGTCACGTGAACGCGTTGCACTGTACGTTCAAAAATAACAAAATAATAACAATCGATGAAATTATTAACAAAAGAAAAACAAATCAAAAGAAAGGTAAATTCTAGCAAACAACTAAACTACAAATTTCTTTTAATTATGAGAAAAAAATTCGTGAATCTTTCTTTTTTATTGTACACACACACACACCACTCATTTGACATCAACCCCCTTTCCCCCCACCATACCGTCTTCCCCAACGTAAATTACATTCTGTGGATTTTCAAAATTATAAAGGAACTGCATTTTTAATAATCAACCGCGCCTCGAAGTTAAACAAAGGAAAGTCGAGATGTCGCGCCCGCCGATGTTCAAGAAGTGCACAGCCTAATTTGAAACAGCCTGTGTACAATTTGTATTTTTTTAGACACACACACTCCCTCCCCCACCGCGAATTAAATTCTTGCAATTACACAAATTACAAAAAAAAAAATCGCACGCTATTCATTTATTTATTCATTCTTAACCAATTGCATCTCGAGGATAAACAAAGGAAAATCCTTGCCTTCTGATACGAAAGGGGCGCACGCTCAATTTGAAACAGCCTGTATATATCAAATAACAAAAGCCGGCCTTATTTCTTACATGCACGAATTCATTTCACAACAAAATCTCCTCTTCTCCGCCCTGCCGCCGCCTCCTCCTACCCGCAGATTTTTACAAATTACAAAAAAATACATATTTACATTTTTAAGCAACCGCCTATCAACGATAAACAAATGACAATCGTGGAGAGCACGCTCAATTTGAAACAGCCGATATACATCGAATTTTTTTTTACTTACAAACGGAAAGCTTCGCTTGTTTCGCACATGCACATATCCCTTCGTCCCCCCTCCCTCTCCGCCCACTCTCCGCGCGTATTAAATTCGTACAATTTACAGGAAAAAAGGTCTGATATTTACATTAGTGCTTGAAACGTTAGTAGTACATCAATTTAACACCCAATCACCGATTAACTATCGCTAAGAACAATTTTTTTGCGTCTCTCCCCCCCCCCCCCCTGCCCCGCCCCTCTTCAATAGAACTCGTTATCGCTGCTGTGATGGCTCGACACCTCGTCGCTGTTGAACGATATGTTAAAGTTGGCCACCTTGAACGCCAGACTATCACCGTTGCCGTTCAAGAAGAGCTCACTTCGAGAGGTCCTCGGGTGTTGAACTGAAAGCAAGGAGACTCAGCCGGAAAGCAATCGGAAAATTTATTTTCGTTAAGTTTTGTATGTACAAGTGGAACAGAGATGAAAGAGAAAAAAATGAATTAATGAAGTGGATCAGGAGATCTTGCAGTTGGAGTCCTTCTTCGCTTTCTTGCCCAGCTTGCTCAACGAAGGGAAGCTCTTCTTTGTTTTCGGGGCCTTCAGTTCCCCACTCTTTCCCGCGGTGCTCTCGCTTTGTTGTCTGTTGATTTCGGTCGTCTCTTCGACTTTAACTTGCGCATCGTAGAAGACGTTGTCCAAGAGCTCGTTCTGGATGTCCGCGATGCCATCCAAGTCGATGAAGTCGTGGTACTCTTCGCTCTTGTCTTGCCCACCATCACTGGTGTCGGTGCATTCGCTTAAGACGTTGTCTTCGATTTGGAGCTGCTCCTCAATAACCTCCAGAGGCTGCGTGCTACAGCTAGGGCCGCTCACTTCATCCGCCATCACGCTTTCTTCATCTGCCGTCACGCCCTCTTGAGCTTCTTCGATTTTAGGCTGTTTCTTGCCTGTATCTCCCGATACAGCCCCAGTTTCTTCGGTCACATAGCCTCGTAGCCTTGTGACGCTTTCTTCAATTGCACCCTGAGACTGTTCGCCGTCTGTATCTTCAAGCACAGCCCACGTGTCTTCAATTTGTAAGTGCGGCAGCTTTTCTTCATTGTCACGTGGCCTCGCCACGCTTTCTTCAATTGCGCTCAGAGACTGCTTGTCGTCTGTATCTTCAAGCACAGCCCACGTGTCTTCAATTTGTAACCGCGGCAGTTTCTCTTCATTGTCACGTGGCCTTTCTTCAATTGCGCTCAGCGACTGTTCGTCGTCTGTATCTCCAAACGCGTCTTCAATTTGTTTTTCTTCAATATCTTCGTTGCCTCGTGGCCTTACGCCACTTTCTTCAGTCACACCTCGAGGCTGTCCGTCGTCCAGATCTTCACCCTCAGGTACAGCCCGAGTTTCTTCAACTCGCAGCTTTCTGACACTTGACGTGTCGGTACCTTTTAATACAGCGCAGGTTTCTTCAACTTGTAGCTTCGTAAGGACCGAGGAAGTTCCCTCAGTTAGCCCCCGAGGCTCTTCATTGGCTTGCGTTTCTTCAATTGGAATAACGTTTTCAGGCTGTTGCTCCCGGGGATCTTCAATTCGCGACTTCGCATCGGTTAATCCCCGAGACTGTACCTCGTCGTGTTCCTCCGACGACGCAGTCCAAGTTTCTTCAATTCGCAGCTTCGCAACAACCAAGTTCGTTTCTTCAGTTAAACCCAAAGGCTGTACTACGCCGTGTTCTTCCCGAGCTTCTTCAATTCGCAGCTTCGCGACGGCCAAGGGAGTTTCTCCAGTTAAACCCAAGCCCAGAGGCTGTACCTCGTTATGTTCTTCAGACGCAGACTGAGTTTCTTCAATTCTTAGCTTCACAACAACCAAGGGCGTTTCCTCAGTTAAACCCCGAGACTGTACCTCGTCGTGTTCTTCCGATGCAGTTCGAGCTTCTTCAATTCGCAGCTTCGCGACGGCCAAGCGAGTTTCTTCAGTTAAACTCCGAGGCTGTAGCTCGTCGTGTTCTTCCGATGCAGCCCGAACTTCTTCAATTCGCAGCTTCGCGACGGCCAAGCGAGGTTCTTTAGCTACACCCTGAGGCTGTTTCCTTCCAGTATCTTCGCTTTCTTCTGATGCGGCCCGAGTTTCTTCAATTCGCAGTACCGTGACCCTCGAGGGAGTGTCATACTGAGTTTCTTCAACTTTGATTACGCCCCTCTCGCTTTCTTCTGATACACTCCGAGTTTCTTCGACTTGCAGCTCGTGGTTTTCTTCGTCCGTACTCAGAGTTTCTTCGTTTTGCTGCGTTCCTGTAGTACCACTGGTTTCTTCAACTGCATCTTCACTTTCTTCGTTGGCAGTCCAAGTGTCTTCGGCTTGTAACTTTGGGGCGCTGAGAACCTCCGTTTCTTCTTCTTCAAAGTCTTCACTTAATTCTTCCTTGGCGCTTCGCGTATCTTCGGCTTGTAATAGTGTGACCCTCTGTATCTCAATTTCTTCAATTTGCAGCTCACTTTCTTCGATTTGCGGCCGGTTTTCTTCGCTTAACTCTTCGACTTGCAACTCGATTTCTTCGAAGGCGCTTCGAGTATCTTCGGCTTCTGGTAACCTTGTGATGCTCGGTGATTCTTCTTCTTCTTCAATTTGTAACTGTGTCGTTTTTAAGAGGGTCTCCGCTTCTTCAAGTTGTAGCCTGTTTTCTTCATTTGCATCTCGAGAGTGTTCATTTTCTTCTTCTGCCTGAAATTGTAACCCTGCGACTCTCGAGATGGTCATGCACTCAGCCTCTGTTTCTTCAATTTGCAGCTTATTTTCTTCAGCGTCTTCAATTCGCGAACGGTTTTCTTCGCCTAATTCTTCGACTTGCAACTCGATTTCTTCGAAGGCGCTTCGAGTATCTTCGGCTTTTGGTAACTTGCTCAGTGATTCTTTTTCGTCAATTTGTAACTTTGTCGTTCTTACGAGGGTCTGTACCTTGTTTTCTTCACTTGAATCTCGAGAGTGTTCATTTTCTTCTTCTGCCTGAAATTGTAGCCCTGCGGCCCTCGAGGTGGCCACACACTCAGCCTCTGTTTCTTCAATTTGAGGCTCACTTTCTTCAATGTCTTCAATTCGTCGTTCCCGAGAGTCTTTAATTTTCTGCTCGTCTTCTTCTTCTTCGACTTGGAAGTTCCTGGTTCTTGGGACTGTTTCTTCAGTTTTCAGTTCACTTTCTTCAATGACGCCTAACTCGTTTTCTTTGTCGAAACCGCGAGAGCCTTCAGTTTGCTGGTGGTTTTCTTCGATGCCTTCAACTCGCAAGTGCCCCCTGTCCTCAATTCGTTCAGAATCTTCAATTTGCTTCTCGCTTTCTTTAATGACAGTTCGGGCACCTTCGCTTGTACTTAGCGGCTTCTCAATCCAGTCGCTTTCTTCAATTCGACGGGTTTTGATTCGCAAGTCTTCAGCTTCGATTGGCCGCCATTCTCTATCGCTTTCTTCTTTTGCATTGACGTCTTCCTCGATCAGTCGCCGCCGCCTTCTATCGCTTTCTTCTTTCCCCCCGACGCGTTCTTCAATTAGGCGCCATCTTCGACCGCTTTCTTCTTTCTCCTCGACGTCTTCAATGAGTCGCCACCTCGTACCGCTTTCTTCTTTCTCCCTGACGTCGCTTTCTTCGATTACTCGCCGTCCTTTGCCGCTTTCTTCTGTCTTTTCCCGAGCACTTGGTCTTCTGAAGAAATCGGGCTTCGCATCATCCTCCTCCCTGATGACCTCGTCGATTTTGATCACGCTCTCGCATTCTTCGATTTTGAAACGCTTGTCGAAGTTGCTCTCTTTTAGTTTACACGCAGCGCCCTCTCTCTCTGATTGAGTGCGCTGTGCCCTGAACTCCGACTTGATCGTCTTCTTTTTCTTCGCTGTGGCGATTTGCTTCTTCGGGATGCACCCCTCGACGTTCTTCCGGGGCCTTTCCTCGTTGCTGCTGAACTTCGGCAGGTTCCTGTGGGTCAGGTAGAGCTTCCAGTTGAGCACGTGCTCGTGGCCTTCGTTCTTCACGTGAAGATCTGAGCCTTCCTTGAGAGTCCCCAGCTTGCTGTTGAGGTTGAGGTTGGGGGAAGGCTTCCTCGGGCTAAGGAAGCATTCCTCGCTGTCTTCCAGGCAGACCTTCTTGTCGTAGAGGATCTTGACCGAGTCGTCCTTCTCCATTTCTTCCACGATCTTCTCTTTAATGGGCTTGCGCAGTTCTGCGTTGCTCTGGTTGTCCTTGGACTGAGCGCTCTTGTAAGCTTGCATTAAGTCTATGAGCTTCTGCCTCACCGAGGACCTCCGGATGATCCTAAACTCTAGCTCGCTGATTTGTTGGTTGAGGGCCTCAGTGTCTTCGTTCCCCCTCAACAACATTCCATCTCTCTTTTCGTATAAGCTATCGATCATGTCCATCAGTTCCTTAGGGGTGTATTCCCCTTGAGACGTTTGGCTACTTTCTTCTTCATTCCTCCTCAGCTTTGCACTACTAGTTTGACAACTTTCTTCTTCGTTCCCCCTCAATTTCTGGAAACTTTCTTCTTCATTCCCCCTCAATTTTTGTAAACTTTCTTCTTCATTCCCCCTCAATTTTTGTAAACTTTTTTCTTCATTCCCCCTCAATTTCGGGAAACTTTCTTCTTCATTCTCCCTCAATTTTTGGAAATAGTCTTCTTCATTCCCCCTCAACTTTTGGAACCTTTCTTCTTCATTCCCCCTTCGAGTTTCAGTTTCTTTATCGCCGGGGACCTCGTCGTCTTCATTTGCCCCAATATTGTCTGGAGTAGTTGGAAGGGGAATGAAGTCCGCTTCTTTCAGAAGTTGCTCTTCGAGGACCTGGCGTTCGAATCGCCTCTTGCCGCACTCCTCGAGCAACCGATGAAGAGGCTTCTCCCTCTTGCTCGGGGTGACATACTTGAGGATGATTTTGCGCCCCAAGTCGAGGATCTCCTGATCGAGCTGGGCGGCCTCCTCCGGCCCCCTCTCGACGTCATCCCGCTTACTGTAGAGTTCCTCGATGAGCCCGACGTCGTCGTCAAAGGTGGGGGAAGCGCCCTCCTCATTGCGCTCGGCTTCGGGGAACGCCACGAGCCCCCCAAGAACTAAATCCTCCTGCATTAGGCAATCGAATTGAGATGCGAGCTTCTGGAGGAAGAGCGTGTAGTTCTCTATCTGTTGAGTTACATCGCCCGTCTTCGTCTCGCGCACTTGAAGCCACTCACTCTTCTGTTTCGTCGAGGCCTGTGGTTGACCGAACGAGTTCCGCCTCGCGTATTCCTCCTCGGCTTGCCTTCGCAGGCGTTTGTTAATCTCGAGCTTCAATCTTCCGTCGTAGTTCAGAGGTCTCAAGGCTAACTTGCTCTGCTCGCCCTCTTTCTTTAGCTGGATCTTAAAACTGGGGGAATCATGGATACTTGCCTCCGAACAATTTGCGTTGGAACTTGAGTTCTCAAAGGAGGGGGCGCCTCCTCGTGAGTTCGAATCTGTGTCGGTGTTTCTTGCAATGGGGGAATCACAGGTATTTGCCTCTAGACGATTCACATTGGCGTTCGGGTTTTCACCCACATCGAAACCGGGGTCTCTCTGCGACTGAATTGAGTTCGAATCCTCAACAGTGCTTCTTGCATTGGGGGAATTTGCTTGAACCAAGTCGGCGTCGACTTTGAAGTCGTGGGCTGTAGATTTCTTTGAGTTTCCATCCAGTCCAAGAGAAGGGGAATCACAAACTTTAACGTCCAAGGAGTTTCCGTCAACTATGGGGGAAGTTTCAAGACTGTGCCTAGCTCGTTTCCTGTCAAACTTCGAGGGGGAATCACGGAGCCTAACGTTCAAATCAACATCGACTTCAAGAGCATTTCTTAAGTCAGGGGAATCACACGCTGGCTGAGTTCTTGAGTCAGGGGCATCACACGCTCGCTGAGTTGTTGAGTCAGGGGAATCACACGCTCCCTGAGTTCCATAATTATCGGACTGAAACGGGGAATCACGCACTTGCGCCGCTTCTTCGGCTTTGAACGTTGGGGAAGCCCCGGCATTTATTTCAAAACTTCCTCGCATTAAATCTGATTCCTCAGCGGGGGAATAATGCTCACTTGCTTTTGTTTCAGCGGTGTTTGGATTAAAAACGGCGCTTCTTGTGTTAGGGGAATCATAACTGTCTATTTTCAAGGTGGGGGAAACCCCAGCGACCCTTAGCAATCTCGATTTACTTAGGCCAAAGTAGGGGGAATTACAAACTCTAGTGGGGGAATCACGCGCTCCGTTAGTGCGCGAATTTTCGTCGGCACTTTCGTATTTCTTTGAGTTCCCGCCGAGTTCAAAAGAGGGGGAATTAACGCTGCTCCTTGCACTAGAGGGATCACGTGTTTCGTTAAAACGTAAACTCCCAGCAATTTTGAGGGCGCTTCCGTCGGGGGAAGCGAATTTCTTCGAGCTTCCGCCGAGCGCGAACGAGGGGGAATCGCAGACTTTGTACTTCGAATTGACCGCAGCTTCGAGCGAGCTTCTTGCGTCAGGGGAATATCCGAAGCTGGGGGAAAATCCGGCCGTCGTTTCAAAGCCCGCTTGTAAATTCTCCGAGCTTGCATCGATTTCAAACGGGGGGGAATAACGAGTGCGTCTGAAGCTTGCTCGTGATTCGTCTGAATTTGCACCGACTTCAAACGGGGGGGAATAATATTTGAAGGTGGGGAAAATCCTGGCGTTTGGTTCCGAATTTGCACCGACCTTAAAAAAGGGGGATACCCTAGCGTTAGGGGAATCACGCGCTTCAAAGTTTCCGTCAACATTGAAGGGGGAAACTCCAGCGGCAGCCTCCGTTTTGAGCTTCTTTCTGGGTTCAAAGGAGGGGGAATCACGTAGCTTGTACTTTAAATTAACACCGGCTTGGACGGTGCCGCTTAGATTGGGGGAATCCCGTGCGCCTTTAAAGATGAGGGAAACCCCGTCTGCTCGAGAAGAGGGGGAATAAGAGGCAGCACCTCCTTGTGACTGGATGTAGCTCGAATTAGCGACACTGGGGGAATCGCGGTGTATTCGATTAGAGCTGCTTGCGCTCGGGGAAGTCCTATTGGATGTATTCGGCGAGTTTCCGCCCGCTTCTTGTGAATCGGGGGAATTTCCTTCGGCTTCTTGTATTCCGTCGGAGCTTACGCTTTGATTGGATGATGAGCGCAAGTCACGACAGTCCCGAGGCTGCTTGTTGATTTCGGGGAAGCACCAAAACGTGGGGTAGCACCTCGGCTTGTCTTCGTTGATGTACATAGGGTTGATGTGGATGAAAGAGAGGGTTTTCAAGTCGGGTTTCTTCTTCAATTGTTTTTTGGCGACGTTCCTCGTCGACGTTAACTCGGCGTCGACGTGGCGGGTCTTCTTGAGCGAGTCGTCGCTCAGCAGGGGGTTTTCCCCGCACTTTTCGATTCTGGAACCGTCGATGAAGGTCGTGACTGACAGGTCGGGCTTCAAATCACTGCGTTCAGTTGTTTTATTTCGGAGATGCGTGGGGATGTACGTTGTGTAATCCGCTTTGACCGTCTTGAGGATGTGGTCGCAGTAGCTGGAGATCGTGGTTAGGGTCTCCTCAACTTTGCTGCCCTTTTTGGGCCTCAACTTCGCAGGGCCATCTTTCGCCGCCTCGACTGTTTTTTGTTTCGGCTTGGCTCCGCCCTTGCACTTGTTTTTGGCCCTGCGTTTGTTTGTTTCGATGCTAACTTCGTCGTGAGGTAGTCGGAGGACGCAACCTTCGGGGTAGATGGCGCTCACGCTTGGCCTGTTTAAATCAAAGAGATAATTACGTGGCCTTGTTTGGTTTTGCTCGTCCTTCCGCTTTAGTTTAAGTGGTTGCCGAAGGGGGCGCTTCGCGTCTTCGGGTTGGTTGATAGCAGTCGACTCCAGGAATTTCTTCATGATGAACTCGCCCTTGGGTTCCTGTAATCTGCGCGTGGTCTTCCGCTTATCCGGGTCACCCCCTAGCCTCTTGCTTTCCCCGTGAGGACAAGCCAGGACGATTTTCTTCCCCTTGCTTTCCTCCTTGGGTCTGGCGCTTTGGATTATCCTTCCGTAATCTTCCTCAGAATAAATCGTCTTGGTCGTCAGGGTCATATCCGACTGTGACTTGTGAAGGTCGCGCCCGAAAGTCGCCGTCGGTTTCTCCGCGAACGAATCGTCGTTGCCTTCATAGTTCTCGACTATGAAGCACGAGGTGTCGCTGATGATTTTCCGGCGTTGCTTCTTCGAGTGCTTCCCCTCGAAGAAGTTCTGGACGATCGACGAGGTCAAGCACAGCAGCTCCTCCTTCGAGTACTTCAAGTCGGAGTCCGGTTGGAACTTGACCTCGAACATCTGCTCCAGCTCGAACTGGTCGGGGTTCTTCACCAGGCTTATTTCGGTCTGCGAGTTCGTCGAGGTCTTTTCGTCGGTTTTGAACAGCTTGGTGTTCATCAGGAGGGCTGGGGAGGGTTGAATGTGAGGAGGGAGGAGGTTTGGGGGCGGCGCCACTTACCTTTTTTGTTGTTGGTGGTCAAACCGGGGTAACTGGCTAGTATTATGGCCAAACACTGGGCAACGCTAGGGTTGGGGGCGCAGCAAAGCGCTGGGGTTAGTCCGTTAGAGTCGACGGCTATCACCGAGGAGCCTTTGAGGATGAGCTGCCTTGTCACGTCGACAAGACCGTTCCTTGCGGAAAGGTGTAAAGGCCTACATCGTTACATGCGTGGCGTTAAAAACAAACCAGGCCAAGCACTTCAAGAAAAAAAAAAGTACTCACGTCTTCCTGTCGTTGTTGGCCATGTTGATGATGCTCGGGTCGTCCGTGTACTCGAGTAAGAGCAAGGCGGCGTGATTGTGCTTCTGCAGGCATGCCAGATGCAAGGCGGTGTTGCCGTTTTTGTCGAAAGACGTCATGTCAGCTTTGTAGCTGATCAGGACTTCTAGAAAAGCAAAGCGGATCGTTATCTACTATTTCTATTAGCATTCGCTTGCTAGATTCATCAAAAAAAACACTGTCTTTATTCAATAAACAATCTAGTGTCACCTCTATAGAGTTCATGTTCTAAGGTGCGCCAGATCCTAGAGTATTAACCTAATAGAGCGCAACGCCAAACACTAACGCATGTCATAATTTAACTTTCGATAGAATTAAGGCTCAAGTGGGTCGTAAAAGTTAAAAAAAAACTGAAACAGTTAAATTTCCAGGCGCGAAAAACAAATGAACAGCGCGCGTGCAATTTCTCTGCGTTAATTTTGTGCGCTGCTTAAATCTGACTTCAAAAATTCGTGTTTTCGTAACCATGTCGAACCGAAATTGACAAGTGACGCCATCTAGATTCAAAAACAAAAGATAAACAGGGACGCAAAAGTTCAGACGATTCGTTCCACACCCATCTTAAGGTCAGAAAGTGTCTTGTTTTTTTTTTTTTGGTAACCGTGGCAAGCAAAAAACTGACGTCTCAGGTGATTCATTCATTTGACGAGAATTTTTGCAAAATTGACAATTGACCTCTGAGGCGGGTTTGGCGGCTTGGTAACCATGGCAACCGAAATTGACGTTTGACGTTGTGCATCGAGAAACTTAGGTGATGTTTTAGTGACCAATGGCAACCGAACTGGACAATTGACGCCTCAGATGATTCAGACATTTGCAACGGAAATTGTCGTTTGATGACATTCAATTTCAAGAGTAAAAGTAATTTTGTTTTGTCGTGGCAACCGAAGGTGACAATTGACGTCTGTTTGGCATTTGGCGAGAGACTTAGGTTATGTTCTTTTATGTTTTGGTGACCAACGGCAATCGAACTTGACAATTGACGCCTCAGAAACGGGAACAGTCGATTGACGTTCGAGGCGATTCAAATTTAAAGAGTAGCTTTTTTTTGTTTGTTTTATTATTGGTAACCATGGCAACCGAAGTTGACAATTGACGTTCGAGGCGATCCAACTGTCATCCAAATTAAAAAGCAAACATTATTTTCTTTTACGTGTTCGGCAACCACGCCGACTGAAGTTGGCAACTGACGTTCGAGACGATTCAACGCCATCTAGATCCAGAAATATAAAAAAAATATTTTCCTTTCGGTTTTGTACTTGGTAACCATGACAACCAAAATTGACGTTTGACGTTTTGGTTCGAGAGAGCAAGGTTGTGTTGGTTTTGATTGCGTAACTGCGATAGACACGTCGATTCAGACGATATCACCGCCATCTAGATTAATAAAAGCAAATTTACTTTCTTTTCTTGGTGATAACTGACGTTAGAACTGCCGCCTGAATTCAAAAATAAAAATTGTTTCTCTTTCTGATTTTGGTAACCATGGCAACCGAAACTGACGTTTGGCGTTTTAGTTCGAGAAAGTTAGGTTACGCATAGTTTTTCTACTGACATTTCCACTGCCATCTAGGTAAAAAAAAAACCCAAAATTTACTTTCTTTGTAGTAACCATGGCAACTGACGTTGGAAAGAATTCCCTGCCATTTAGATTCAAAAATAAAAATTGTTTTCTTTTGGGTAACCATGACAACCGAAGCTAAGATTTGACGTTTGGGTTCAAGGAAGTTAGGTTATGTGTTGCTTTTTCTTGCAAGAATGTCAACCGAAGTTGTCGATTGACGTTTCAGTCGATTCCACTGCCATCTAGATTAGAAAGTACAAATTTATTTATTTATTTTCAGTAATCATAATAACCGAACTGATATTTGACGTTTGAAACGATTTACTACCATCTAGATTCAAGTATAATAATTTTGTTTTTGTTTTCGGTAACCATGGCAACCAAAACTGACACTTGACATGCGTTTTCCTGTAAACAATGGTAACTGAAGTGGTCGACTGACATTTCAGACGATATCACTGCCATCTAGATTAGAAAATGCCAATTTATTCATTTGTTTTCGGTAATCATAACAACCCAACTGACATTTGACGTTTGAAATGATTCACTGCCATCTAGATTGAAGGGTAGAAATTGTTTTCTTGTCGGTAACCATAGCAACCGAAACATTTGATGTTTTGGTTTGAGGAAGTTAGGTTACGTTATGTCGATTGACATTTCAGCCGGTGCCACCGCCATCTACATTAGAAAATGCAAACTTTATTAATTTATTTTCGGTAATCATAACTGAACCAACATTTGGCGTTTGAAACGATTTACTGCCATCTAGAATCAAGAATAATAACTGTTTTCGGTAACCATGGCAACCGAAATCGACATTTGACATGCGTTTTCCTGTAAACGACGGCAGTTGAAGTTGTTAATTAGCATTTCAGGCGATTCCACTGCCATCTAGGTTAAAAAAAATAGAAGTTCAATTGGTTACTGTGATAACCGAAACTGAAGCTTGACGTTTAAGATCGGAAAAAGTTAGGTCACTTTTTTTTTTATAATCGTCGCACCTTTTGGGTCTAAATTACGCAAACAAATGAAGAATTATTACTGGAGCACCAACGTTATTGAATTTACTTTAAGACCTTAGACACAAACCAAAAAAAAAAAAAAAAGAAACGTCAACCAACAAGTAATAAACGAATAATTATTAATAATGGAGTGTCTGTCAACTTAGCGCGAAAGTTACACTAATTCATTAGTTTATTTTAATTACAATTAAAATACATCGCCAGCATTAAATACTCTAAGGGCCTCGAACCTTAGAGCATTAATTTAATCAATGGTTTCATTGTATTTTTCTGAGAGGAAATCAAATACTCTCTAATTAATAAATAAATAAATAACAAATGCGGTTCTTAATTAAAATCTCTAGGCTTAATGAACTCGATTTTGACAGAAGCTTATTAGACGCCATAGACATTAACACAATAGACCCCATAGGCAGATTAGCTCACCGATCACTTGCACTTGTCCATTCTGCGCAGCCGCTATCAACGGGGTCCTCCCATCCTCATCCTGGCACTCGATTTCCGCCCCCTGTTGAAGCAAATACAAAGCGCACTCCATGCGACCGTGCAGCGCCGCGATGTGCAACGGCGTGCGATTCCTCGCGTCCCTCAACTTGACTACGTCAGCACCGAAGTACGTGCACAGCAACGTCAGGCACTTCTCGGAGCCTGCAGCCCTACAAAATTCATCTCGACATAACCTCATTGAGCTCGATGATAACGAAAGACTCACGTCGCACAGTGCACAGCACTGAACGGATTCCCCTCGAGCTTCTTGAAGATGCCCTCTTTGAGCAGGTGCTCCACACACTCGAAGCTTCCTGAAATAACAAACAAAATGACGTCATCTGTCATTTTTTGTTGTTGGCGGTTCTACCGCTGTAACAGGCCCAGTGTAAGGCGGTGAAATTTTGATTGTCTTGGCTCGCAGCTACGTTACGATCCATGTAATGTAGGATCCTCTGCAGGCAGGCCATTCTTCCGCAGGCGGCTGCAATGTGCAAGACGGTCTTACCGTTGACATCTGGCTTGTTCAAGGTGGAGCTTCGCGGTAGCAGCATTTGCAGTATGTTGTGTTGACCTGTTACGACCTGCACAAAGCAATCGTGGATAAATCAAACCTGTCATTGCATGTTTTTTTTTTTTTTAAGTGAAGCCAACATGGTGTCACAACTATTCATTTAGTGCTCTAAGGTCCATGCACTTTTGAGCATTAATTCCATAGATGCACCTCAAAATAAATTAAGTGTTAACAAACCGATCTGAATAGGCAGGAGTGGAAGTCGCTGTCGACTATGTTCGGGTCAGCCCCTGATTTGATTAGGGTGAGAACACAATCACTGTGCGAGTTTGACACGGCCAACATCAAGGCCGTACGCTGTAACCTGTGCCAAAGAAAAAGAAATTCGATTTGATTCGATTTGAGTATTTAGCTTCAGCTTTACTCACTTGTCCGGTAGGTCAATGACAGTCTTGTCTTCTGTATTATCGACAAGCAGCGCCAGGCAATGCACGTGTCCGTTTTTGGCACTGTGGTGTACAGGAGACATATTATAAACGCTATCACAGATTGAGACTTTGGCCCCGAAGCGGAGCAACAGTTGAACACAGTTTGCGAAACTTTCCCGGGCCGCCAGCAACAAGGGGGTGCACCCATGTTCCGTCTTGATGTTCGGATCGGGGAAGTACGGCATCAGCTTCTCCAGAATTTCCATGTTGCCATTCTTAGCCTCGAATCAAACAAGCGAAAGTTACAAAAATTAGATCATTAACTCAATAGATGTGCACCTCATGAAGCCAACATAACCTCACACATGAAATGCAAATGTAAAACAATTGAAAAGTTGCATACTCAAGTAGGCGGTGGGGGCACCTCATGAAGCCTCACACATGAAATGCAAGTAAAACAATTGAAAAGTTGCATAATCAAGTAGGCGATAGGGGCACCTCATGAAGCCAACATAACCTCACACACGAAATGCAAGTAAATTAATTGAAAATTTGCAAACTCAAGTAGGCGATGGGGTTTTTACTTACAGCTAAGTGCAAAGGGGTGGTCGAGGGCATGTCATGACCAAACAGTAGGTAAGCACTCCCGCAAGAATCCAGCAAGTATCTCAACCCGCACAGGTTATTACCGGCCACTGCGTAGTGCACCGAGGTAAACCCGTTCTTGTCCTTGAGCCTCGGATCGGCCTTGTGCTGAATTAGGTAATCGACGCACCTGTCAACGTCAACGTCACACAACACAAAAAACCAGAGTAAAAACGTAGAGTTCCTCACCGGCCTTCCAGGTCATAAGCGGCTGCCAAATGCAAGGCGGTGCAACCCTCGTTGTCAGCCTGGTTTACGGAACTACCAATCCCCACTAGAGTGAACACGCAATCGAAATAGCCTTGCACAGCCGCATAGTGCAGAGCAGTCCTGCCAATGTTATCCGACGCTTTAAAATCAGCTCCGCTGCTTACCAGCAAATCGAGGCACTCAACGGACCTGCAAGCACGCAATTACAAACACAAGCGACAAAATGAAAGAGAAACAAACCCACCCTTTGTATGACGCACAGTGCGTCGGGGTCTTTCCGGAGTCGTCCTGGGCGTTTATGTCCACACCGGCTTTTATGAAGGTCCGGCAACACTCGACGTAGCCCGACAGGCAACACATGTGTAGGGCGGTCCGCCCATCGTGCCTGCCAAGAAAAAACTAAATAAACACGAGTCTTTAGAGGGAGGAGAGGAGGCTGAAACTACCCCTTTTTTGAAGCGTCCGCTCCGTATGACAGGAGGGTGTTTGAGAGGAGTTCGTGGCCGTGCTGTGCTGCAATGTGGAGGGCAGTGCATCCGTTTTTATCGACGCAATCGACGATTGCACCTGCAAAAGAATTAGTTTAGTGCTGTAACTTAGAGATAGATCTACTAGGTTAGTACTCTAAGGTACAAAAACCTTCATAGAAAATCCTAGAACACTTGCAGCTTTGCAGATCTATATAGTTAATACTCTAAGGTTTTTGTACCTTAGAGTATTAACTATATAGAGTATAAAAACCTTATAGATCTGCAAAGCTGCAAGTGTTCTAGGATTTTTTTCTTGTATGCACCTTAGAGTATGAACTGTATAGATGCATACCTCGGTCGATGAGTGTCTTGCTCCGTGTAAACCTTCCGTGAATGGCGGTCATGTGAAGCGGAGTCCGACCGTCTAAGCTCTGCTTATTAATGTTCACCCTCAGGCTCACCAGATAGTTGAGGCAGTGGACACCGTGCGTGCTGGCCGCTGCGATGTGCAAGGGTGTTTGGCCCCGGTAGTTAAGCGCTTCTTTATCACAGCCGTTGCTCACCAGTTCCTGGCACACGGGCACGTGCCCGTTCAGGCACGCTATGTGAAGGGGTGTGTTGCCGTAGGCGTTCTGGGAGTCGACGTCAGCCCCGTAGGATAACAAGATGCGACAGGCAGAAACCATTCCTGAAAGATATTTGAACTTAAAATTAAAAAAAAGAATGCAGATGGCGCGTCAGTCCGTCAGTTCAGATATTCTATAGTATAAGTGCTCTAGGATCCAAACACTCTACAGGATAAATCTAAGACGTTGCTTAAAAAACGTTGTAATCATTTGCCAACAGATGGCGCTGTTTTTTTTTTTTTTTTTGAAGTTTGGCGCAGTTTTCTAAATGAACTGCAACACTTTCGAAATTACGAAACAAAAATTCTCTTGTAATTGAAGCGCCACCTGTCAAATTTAAATGTCGTCGGTGTTCCCGTACTCCAACTATTCGCGGTTCTTGCATTTAAGAGTTTGTTTCTAAAAAAAAAAATGGTTTGCAGTCAAGTTTGACAGGGGCGCCATTTGCAGAACACCTTTTAAATTCTGGGGGCGCCCTCTGCTAGACGTCATTTGAATTGAGTCGTGTAAATTTATTCTGATTTGATTTTACGTACTTACAGTTCTTGTAACCAACTAACCGACTTTCGTCATTAATGACGTTAAATCAGTACCAACTGAACTCAAGATATTATGTACGATGTATTCGTTGAAATTCAGTAACATTTTGTTACTACAAGTTTTTTAAAATGACAATGTTGCCGCTTCAATTATCACTAACGTCAGATGGTTATATTAATTGTAATATCAAATGCCGTCAAATTCGACAGACAGACAGACATCTGCTGGATGTCACTGAAATCAAAATTATTTCTTTAGGCATCCGTTACGGCGACAGATGGCGATTTAATTTTGTTTATCGCTGTGCATTTGTTTTTTGTTTAATTTCAATTTCATTAAAATGGCAATTGTTTTCTTTTTCCTGTCAAAACTAGCCAACCACTTCTTTTGTTTTTCTTCATTTGTTTCGTTCATTAAAGTGTCGGGCAATTGTTTCTCGCCTCGATAAAATAGTGAGTCGTGTGGAATCGTGACTCACAATTTAAGATTGACAGGAAAAGCTAGGGCGCCTTCTGCCAGACGTCACTTGAATTTTGTAAAATTACTTTTTTTATTTATTCTCGACAACAGAGAGCGCTTTTATTTTATTTTATTTTTAAGTGTAAGGCGCTTGTTTTCTGTCTCAATAAAATAGTGAGTCACGTTGAGAATTCTCCTTTTTAATCGAGAAAAGAATTCGCTTTCGAATTCGACATAAATAATACAGCGCCCTCTACTGGACGTCATTGAAACCATATGATCCGTTACGACGACAGATGGCGATTTAATTTTATTTATCGTCATCGCTGTGCATTCGTTTTTTGTTTAGCTTCATTAAAATGACAAACAATTGTTTTTTTTTTCTTCTTTTCATAACTAGACTACGTTTTCTATAAACCAGCCAACCACTCTTCATTTGTTATTGTTTGTTTCGTTCATTAAAGCATCACACAATTTTTTCTCGCTTCGAATAAAATAGTGAGTCACGTGGAATAAACTTCTTTTGTTTTTTTTAATCGTGACTCACAATTTGGTTTGTTTCTAAAAAAAAATCGAATTAAAAAATCACTGTAAAGATTAAAAAGCTAGGACGCCCTCTGCCGGACATCACTTAAATTGAATTGTTTTTTTTTTTTTTTTGATAACTAGACTAAGTTTTCTGTAAGACAGCCAACCACTCTTCATTTGTTTTTCTTCTTTTTTTATTATTCGTTTCGCTCATTCAAATGTCAGACAATTGTTTCTCGCCTCAGTAGCAGCAGAGGGTAGTGCGCCCTCTGCTGGACGTCACTTAAATTATTCTTTTTTAGTTGGGCACTCGCGACAACAGATGGCGCTTTTATTTTATTTTTCTTTGATAGGCTGCTGGAAATCGTTTAGTGAATGAAAACGTCAATCGTTTTGACATGAATTCAAAATGACTAAAAAAATGATTGTTCATCAGAGAAACAAAAAAAAATTCGCCGTCAATTTTGACAGAAAAACTAGGGTGCCCCCTACTGGGCGTCGTATAGACCGAACGTCGTAAAATCACTTCTTTTAGTTCGGCATTCGCGACTACAGATGGCGATTTAGTTTTATTTATGGCGCGTTTGTTTTTCATTTAATTTCTTTAAAACAACTTTCATAACTCGATTACGTTTTCTTTAAGGCAGCCAACCTATTCGATTGTTTTTTTCTTTTTGTTTGTTTTTTGTTCATTAAAGAATAAGGCAATTGTTTTTTGTCACTTTCAATGTTTTTGGGGTGAAAACAAACGCACAGCGCCAGCGTTTGTTTTCTTTTGTTTCAATTTCTTAAGGTGAGGGTCAAGTGTTCTCGTCCTTCTTTCACAGTTACGATTTTACTTCGTATCACTACAGTGAACAGCAATTGTTTTTCTCTTAGTTCGTCATTCGCGTCAACAGAGGGCATTTTTCTTGTTTTGATTTACTATTTTATTATTATTTATTTATTGTTGGGGTGTATGATAAGGGAGCACATAGTTCATTACGATTGTTATCGCTGTGCATTTTTCTTTTGTTTCATATAATTACAGTGACAAGTAATCCACGCCCCCACGGGTGTTTTTCATAAGACACACTGTATAAAATAATTGAGAAAGAAGTCATCTTATTTGTCACTAAACGATTTAAGTTTAAATTTTATTTACTTGTATATTTATTAACTTTTTTCTTTTATACTTTTGTTATGTTGTTTTGTAAATGTCAAAATGCTATCTTTTAGTTCCATCGCGAAGCGCCACCGCCGATAAAACAGAAATCGATAACCGACAATTGGGCCACCAACGTAATTTTCTTTTTTTTTTTAATCAGTTTCATGGCAAACCAAGCAACTTCCTCTCAATTGTAAGACGCTGCCAACTTAACAACAAAAGCATAGAAAACCTACCGCTTGCAGCTGCGACGTGCAACGGCGTATACAAATTCCTGTCCCTTGCGTTAATATCGGCCCCGTTCCGAAGCAACAGCTCGATGGTATCGACGTGCCCCATGTGGGCGGCCCAGTGCATCGGCCTGCAATCCTTCTTGTCGCAGGCGTTCACGACGCACCCCTTCAAAATAAGCAGCTCGACGATGTCATTGTGGCCGTTTAAGACGGCGTGATGCAGGGCGGTCCTCCCAGAGCGATCGGTGACGTTGGGGTTGGGGACTTTATCCAGCAAGCTCGAGACGCACTCTAAGGCATTGTGGGCGGCAGCGATGTGCAATGGAGTCTGCCACTGCCTATCGCGTGCGCTCGTATCTGCGCTATGCCCCAACAAGACAGATACAGTCTCCTGGAAATAACCAATGATAATCTCTGCACGGAGGAAATTTAAGTATGCACGGACCTCTGAGCCTGAGGAACAAGCTCTGTGCAAGGGCGTGAGCCACTTGCTGTCCTTCGTGTTGACCCTGGCGCCGTGATCTATTAACAGCTTGGCCATCCCAGCGTCTCCCCGAAAGGCCGCAGCGTGAAGAGCACTGCGTTTCTCATAATCTGCGAAAAAGAAATGCACGGGTTATTGTTGGTGCGATGTGATGGGTGATTCGGGTACCTTGATAGTTGACGTCCTCCTTGTGTTCCAGTAAGTTCCTGGCCTGTTCGATCTCCCCGGCGAAGACGGCCTGGATCAGCGGAGGCTGCAAAATACCAAGAAAAAAAACATAACCTAGAAATCGGGTGCGCGCGGTGCCCACCTGCTCCTCCAGCTGTAGGATCACCATTCTGTTCGATTCCTGCGCTGGCGGGTTCAATGCAACATGGGAATCGACTTCGCGTTCAGCGTGGGCGCTTTTAAATATTCATCGTGTAGGAACTAAACGACAGCAAAACGCGAAAAACAAAAGTCAAAACAACGGAGTACCAACTCGACGCAAGGGAAAGCAGGATCGACAACT
The DNA here is from genome assembly GCA_039766575.1 of Serrognathus titanus. Lineage (NCBI taxonomy): Eukaryota > Metazoa > Arthropoda > Insecta > Coleoptera > Lucanidae > Serrognathus > Serrognathus titanus. The sequence continues at coordinate 9,991,679 of CM077911.1, forward strand.
GTAACTCAATTAAACCGTCCGTCAAAGTGAAATTGGATATTTTTTCGAGTTATTCGGGGCGCTTTGTGTTTTGGTTTAACGTAGGACGGTTTAATTGCAAGAGGTTTCTTTTCCTGAAGTGCATTTTAGCCAAGCATCGTACAGCGTTGCCAGACATCAGTTGCCAATTTGAAATCCGTAGCCACTTCCACTACTTCCAAATATTTTCAAAAAGGACCGCAGCATTTTGTTATTTTGTTTTAATAAAGAAAAAGGTCGAAATTCGAATGCTTTTTTAATTTTTTGACGCAAACATGAGAGCGCCTATGTTAAGTCTTCTCATACAGTGTTGCCAACTTCGTGCTTCGTTGAGGGCCAAACACAAATCAGAATAGAGCTAAATTTGTATGGATCAAATAATCCAAATACTTGCTTTGAGTGTTAAAATAGCTCTTGAGAGTTATCTTACAATTTACGAAGCTAAATTCGTCTGTTACTTTACTTTCGTGTAAATAAATGGGTGGTTGTAATTTTTGCCACAAGATGTCGCCAGTCCGCCGAAAGGTTCGTCCTGTCAATGGATGTACTGACGAAGTCTTGTATAAAAAAGCGTCTAATTAACGCCGTTTAATAGTAATTTTCGTCGAAAATAAGTGTGGAATATGTGCAGCGCGTGAGCGAGTTGCGAAAGCGATCGTCGGTCCTCGGTGGTGCGCGCTCCTGGCGTTTGTTTATGTGATGAAGTATCGCTGCGAGTGCATGTCAAAATGTTCAGGTTTTTAAGCGGCCGAAAGGCACGAAACACATCCCAGAACGGCTCGTCGCAGCTAAAATCCTCCAAGCAGGTCTCCCGCAAGAATCTCATCCAGTGCAGGGTGATCCTCCTGGACGGCACAGACCTCTCCGTCGAGCTGTCGGTGAGCGCTATTGTTTGCCAGCTTTTTATTTTGAGGTTGTGGGTGGAAACCCAGCCGTCCTCAAACGTTTCGAGCGCGCCGCGAATGTCAAGGAGCACTTTCTATTTATTCCGCTCACCAACCAAACAATCGACGGTGATTCATTCGCTTGTTAATTGCCGAATTAAGCGTGGGAGATTTTTTTTTCTTTTCACCTGCAATTCTATTGTTTTAGAAAAAAGCAGAGGCCAGGGATTTGTACGAGCAGGTTTTCTACTCGCTCGACCTCATCGAGAAGGACTACTTCGGGTTACAGTTCACCGACGTGAACCACGTCAAGCACTGGCTGGACCCCACCAAGTCCATCAAGAAACAAATAAAAAGTGAGCGACCCTTTTATCTCCCTCTCGCACACATATAAACGCATGCGTTGATTTCAGTTGGGCCCCCATATACTCTGCGCTTGAAAGTGAAATTTTACTCGTCTGAGCCCAATAACTTGCGCGAGGAGCTCACAAGGTACCAATTCGTCTTGCAACTCAAGCACGACATCCTGGATGGAAGACTCGAGTGCCCTCATCAGACGGCGGTCGAGTTGGCTGCACTGTCCCTGCAATGTAAGCACCCTTACAATCTCACTTACTCTCGAGCATTATTAAAAAAATTAACAAAAACTCTGTGGATTTATTAATCACTTCGCAGCGGAACTCGGTGATTACGATGAATCTCAGCACACAGCAGCCACCGTTTCCGAATTTCGTTTCGTCCCTAATCAAACGGAGCAAATGGAAATCGAAATACTGGAAGAGTTCAAGAAGACGAGGGGGCTCTCCCCGGCCCAGGCCGAGATGAGCTACCTGAATAAGGTGAAGTGGTTGGAGATGTATGGCGTGGACATGCACACGGTGTTGGTAAGTCGCTGCGCCACCTTGCGAGTTGCACGCGAGGCTCGGGTCGTGATGCTTGCCTGTTTTAGGGGAAGGACGGGATGGAGTATCACTTGGGACTCACGCCCACCGGCATTCTGGTGTTCGAGGACATACAGAAAATCGGCCTCTTCTTTTGGCCTAAGATTGGGAAGCTGAACTTTAAAAAGAAGAAGTTGACGCTGGTGGTGGTCGAGGACGACGATCAGGGGCGGGAGCAGGAGCACACTTTTGTTTTTCGGTAAGTGCGCCCTCTATCGTTACAGAATTTCACATTTTTCTGTTGTCAAAAATTAATACCTCGTGAGTTCAAGAAAATGTGATGCTCGTAATTGTCAAAGATAAAAGTTCGAGGACGTTTCTATAGATTAAAGAATCAAAGCGATAGCTGCTGTCAAAGAATTCAGTTCTCAAGTATGATCAGAAAACTCTGTTGCAAAATTAAGCGAGTGTGACGTCTTCCAATTGTCAAAGATGACAGTTTCATTATGTTAGTCAAGAAGAAGAATGAGTTAACAAAATTGTTTCAGTTGTCAGAAATAACTGTCAAAGTTTTTGTTAGCTTAAGTTAATTCCTTGCGAATTTTTTTGTCAAAAGTGACAACTGTCAAAAATGACAGCAAGATCAAGAATAAACATCAGACAGTCATTGCAGATTATAACAATTTTTGGTTGTCAAAAATGACAGCTGTCTTGTGTAAATGTGACATCTGTAAGACTGTTGACAGAAGTGAGTGTCAAGCAAGTACTATTTGCAGGACAGTCAAACTGCCTTTGTTTGTAGGTCATAACATCTTTCAGTTGTCAGCTGTCAAACAGACCGAATTTTCAGTTGTTAGCTGTCAAACAGACCGAATTTTCAGTTGTCAGCTGTCAAACAGACAGAATTTTCAGTTGCCAAATACGTATTTGGTGGATTTAATCGCGATTCAACAGCTTCCAGCTATGAACTGTCAAACAGGCAGAATATCACACCTGTTAAATTTAATCTTTTTCCTCTGTCTGGTATAAATATGACATTTACAAGACCATTGACAGAAGTCATTGTCCAGCAAGGCTGTCAAACAGTCATTGTTTATAGGTTTCAATTGTGTACTGTCAAACAGACAGAATTTTCATTGCTTTTTGCAAATTACATAATGAGAAAGCATGTTGGTCATTTCTCATATGTTTTCATAGCATCTAATTGTCAACTGTCAAACATTTGAGGTTTTTTCTTTTGAAATGATACACCTGTCAAACAGAATCGACTTCTTTTTGTAGATTACACAAATGAAGGAACTTGTTAGTGAGTGGTTATAGGTTACAACAGGCTTTCAGTTGTCGATTGTCAAACAAGCAGCGCTTTCAGTTGTTATAATTGACACCTGTCAAATCGAAACGCCTTTTTTTGCAGACTACATGACGAGAAAGCTTGTCCAGCAGGCAGTCATTGTTTGTGGGGTTATAATAGCTTTAAGTTGCCAACTGTCAAACAACTGTAACTTGTCAAACAACATACCTGTCAAAGTGAATCGATTTTTTTGTGTTGTTTTTAACTTACAACAAGTTTTCAGTTGTCAATTGTCAAACAAACAGTGCTGTCAGTTGTCATAATTGACACCTGTCAAATGAAATTGCTTTTCTTTCTTGCAGACTACCTACACAACAAAAAAGCTTGTCAAGCAGTCATTGTTTGTAGGATTATATTAGCTTTCAGTTGTCAACTGTCAAACAGAAACGATTTTCGCTTGTCAAATAACGGATCTGTTAAATTGAATCGATTTTTTACAGATTACACAGATTAAGGAACTTGTTAGTGAGTGGTTACGGCTCATAGCAGGCTTTCAGTTGTCGATTGTCAAACAAGCAGCACTTTCAATTGTTATAATTGACACCTGTCACATTGAAACGCATTTTTCTTGCAGTTTACATAACGAGAAAGCTTGTCCAGGAGGCAGTCATTGTTTGTGAGGTTATAACAGCTTTAAATTGCAAACAGTAAAACAACTGTCACTTGTCAAACAACACACCTCTCAAATTGTTGTCATAATTGACGCCTGTCAAATGGAATCGCTTTTCTTGCAGACTACACAGCGAAAAAGACATTGTTTGTAGGATTATAACGGCTTTCAGTTGCCAACTATCAAACAGAAACGATTTTCACTTGACAAATAACGGATCTGTCAAATTGAATAGATTTTTTTGCAGATTACACAAATTAAGGAACTTAGTTAGTGGGTGGTTATAGGTTACAATAGGCTTTCAGTTGTCAATTGTCAAACAAGCAGTGCTTTCAGTCGTTACAATTGACACCTGTCAAATTGAAACGCCTTTTTTGCAGATTACGTAACGAGAAAGTTTGTCCAGCAGGCAGTCACTGTTTGTGGAGTTATAACAGCTTTAAGTTGCCAACTGTCACTTGTCAAACAACACACCTGTCAAAGTGATTCTATTTTTTTGTATTGTCTTTAAGTTATAACATGTTTTCAGTTGTCGATTGTCAAACAAACAGTTGTCATAATTGACGCCTGTCAAATGGAACAACTTTCAGTTACCAACTGTCAAACAAACGAATTTCATTTGTCAAATAACGGATCTGTCAAATTGAATTGATTTTTTTGCAGATTACGCAAATTAAGGAACTTGTTAGTGAATGGTTATAGGTTACAACAGGTTTTCAATTGTCAATTGTCAAACAAGCAGCGTTTTCAGTTTGTTTTATAATTGACACCTGTCAAATTGAAACTTTTTTTTTGTAGATTACAAATGAGAAAGCTTGTCCCGCAGTCATTGCTTATAGTGTTGTAACAGCTGTCAAAACCGTTAAACAGTCACGATTTTCACTTGTCATAATTGACACCTGTCAAATGCAATCGCTTTTTTGCAGGTTACACAAAACTGTCAAACAGTCATTGTTTGTAGTTGCCAGTTGTCAAACAATCAGGATTTTCGCTTGCTAAATGTGAAACTTGTCAACAACATGCTTTCCATCGTCGGTTGTCAAACAAGCAGTGCCTTCGAATGTCGAATTTGACAGCTGTCAAGTTGATGCAGATTACACAACCAGAAATCTTGTCAAATAGTCATTATTTGTGGAGTATAGCAGCTTTCAGTTGTTAATTGTCAAACGCTCGAGATTCCCACTTGTCAAATAACCAGCTATCAAATTGAATCAACTTTTTTAGCAGGTTACACGAATGAACAAGCCCGTCAGTCATTTGTTGTGAGTTACAACAGGTGGGTTATAACAGACTTTCAGTTGTTGATTGTCAAACAAAGCAGTGCTGTCAGTTGTCATAACTGACACCTGTCAAATTAAATTTAACATTTTAGCAGATTACACAAGCAAAAAGCATTGTTTGTGAATGACAGTTGTTGAGCCTTCAGCTGTCAAATATGACATCTGTCAAATTGAATTGTTTTTTGTTTTTTTTTTTTTTTTTGTAGATTGCACAACGAGAAAGCCTGTAAACACCTGTGGAAGTGTGCCATAGAGCACCACGGTTTTTTCCGCCTGCAAACCCCCGTGAAGGGCCCCTCGGCCAGGCAAAATTTTTTCCGGATGGGCTCCCGCTTCCGGTACTCCGGGCGCACGGAGTACCAAAGCACCCATCAAAACCGCGCAAGGCGAACGGTGCAGCTGGAACGAAGGCCCAGCCAACGGTATGGCCGCCGTCAGAGTCACGTTTTAAGAGAGCGCCTCCGCGAACAGCAAGCCGTCAACACAACAACAACGACGACGACAACCCCAGAAACAGTCGACAGCTCCGCAAGCAAAGTGGCGTCTGAGGTTATACAGCCTTCGTCGAGTCGGTGCAGCGAGCGTTCGACCAAGTCCAACGAAACGAGCGCAACGGAGAACGATCCGCTTTATTGCAAAGTGAACGACGATGCTACAAAGTCACTCACACCTACAGGACCAGAATCTATAGGATTGGTGAGCCAGAACAGTTTCGGCAAAGGTTCCATCGGGCAGAATTCTTTTGGGAAGGCCTCCGTGGGATACGGTTCTTCCAACAGGTAAATCTACTGCGACTAGTTGCGGTAAATTAATGCAGGTGGCGTTTTCAGCCCGGTGTCTTCGAGTAGCAAGAACGGCACTCTGAAGCGAACCAAGCCCCTGACTCCGACGAACCCCTCTAGTCCGACCCCCTCGAACGCCGACAGCCAACTGGATTATTTGCTGAAGAGCTTGGCCAAGGAGACCCTGAACGGGATCCAGAGGGACGAACAGCGCAACGAAACCAGTAAGCTCGAAGGTATGTCGTTGCATGACAGGGGGCGTTTCGCTCGTATTAACTTCCGTTGTTCGTAGATTCTGAAGTAGAAGTATTAACGAAAGCTATGCCAGCCGAAATCCCCAATAATATTACTAAGTACACCAGCAGTTGTGCTAAACCCATTCCCCCTGGACAGCTTAAATGTAACATATTGAAAGGTATCGTATTTGTTTTTTTTTTTTTTTTTTGAGTGCGATCACCAGAGCATGTTCTTTTTTTTTTAATGTAGTTGAATTAACAAGGCGTTTAAATCTGCGGATGCGTCGCGATTGCCTTGCTTGAGCTGCCCTCTTTTGTTTTTAGCGAAAGCCGAAGAAGAGTTAAACGCACTGACACCTGTGGGCGTGGCCACTAAGCTGACTAATCAGATGTTTGTGGCTGCCGCTTCAAACGACGAAGCGAATTTGAATTCTTTGAACGCGGCCACTTTTGTTTCCGTGGTGAGTTTTGTTTTTCCTTTTATTTTAAGGGAGATAGATAATCGTTTTTGTTTTGTTTTATTTCTCTATGCTGAAAATAGAGCGCGTTGGGCAATTGTTTTTTTTTTTCACTTGACGTGATCAGCGCCGTGCGTTTGTTTTTCCTACCGTTTCATTTCGTCATTGCGACCAATCAATTGTTTTCCTTTGACATCACTTGTTTTCTTTGATGTCATCAAAGTGACAGTCAATTGTTTTTGCCAACATAATTTCATTACAATTTTATCGATGGAAACTGTCATCACTCTGCATTTGTTTTTTCTTTTGTTTATTGCATTCATTGACTGGCAATTGTTTTTTTTTTATTCCTTTCTTTCATGACTCAATTAGAGCTTTTTTTATTGAGTGTCACTATATTAAACTTTAAAATTTTAATATGGTGACAGTCAATTGTTTTTCTTCAATTACAATTTTTCGGGACAATCACTGATTGATTAAAATTAAAAAATCAAAAACAAAAGCATAAACAGGATTGTCACAAAAATGTAAGAGCAAAAACAATTGACTGTCGCCATAGTAAAATTAAAAAAAACAAATGCACAACAATGATTGTCTCAAAAAAGTAATTAAGTCATGAAAGGAAAAAGAATTGACTGTAGCCGTAGTAAATTTGAAAAAAAAAAGACAAATGAGAAAATTGAGAAAAAACAAAATGGTGACAGTCAATTGTTTTTCCTCAATTACAACATTTTGGCACAATCTTTGTCATGCACTTGTTTTTTTTTTTTAATGTCACTATGGCAACATTCAATTGTTTTACCTGTCAAAATTCAATTACAGTTTTTTTTTGCGACTACCACTGTTATGCATTTGTTTCTTTTGTTATGGTGACAGTCATTTGTTTATCTTCTCGCGACTCAATTACAATTTTCTTTGTTTTTTTTTCTTTTTTAATTTAATTATGGTGACAGTAAATTGTTTTTGCTTTCATGACTTAATTAGTCTTTTTTTTTAAATTTGCTATGGCGACAGTCAATTGTTTTTCCTCTTAAAATTCAATAATTTTTTTGTGACAATCCCGATTATGCATTTGCTTTTGTTTTTTAATTTTATTATGGCGTGATAGTCAATTGTTTTTCCTCCTATGCACTTGTTTTTTTTTTTTTTTTAATGTCACTATGGCGACATTCAGATGTTTTTCCTTTTCACGACTTAATTTTTTGAGATAATCACTGTTATGCATTTTTTTTTTTTTTATAATGTTGACAATCATTTGTTTTTCCTCTCCCGACTCAATTACAGTTTTTTTTTGAGATAATCACGGTTACGCACTTGTTTTTTTTTTTTTTTTTTTTTTCATTTTAAATGTAATTATGCTGACAGTCAATTGTTTTTGCTTTCATGACTTAATTAGTTTTTCGAGACAATCACTGTTATGTATTTGTTTTTTTTTTTTTTTTTAATATAACGTTTACAGTCAATTGTTTTTCCTGCCAAGACTCCGTTACAGTTTTTTTTTTTTTTTAACTAAAACTGTTATGCTTTTGTTTTTAAATTTTATTATGGTGACAGGCAATTGTTTTTCCTTTCATGACTCAATTGTTTTGAGACAATCACTGTTATGCATTTGTTTTTTTTTTATTTTATAACGTTGACAGTCAATTGTTTCACGATTACGCATTTGTTTTTTTTTTTTAATTTAATTTTGGTGACAGTCAATTGTTTTTCCTTTCGTAATTCAATTGCGATTTATTGAGAGCATTTGTTCGATTTTATTCAAGTGATCAACAATTGTTTTATTTTTCATTAAAATGTCAACCATTTTTTCTGTCACGATTTGATTTGTCGAATGTGTGAACCGCATGTCACATTTTCCAATGATTCCACGAAGGGAGGTGACAAACTGACGCTGTCAGTGACCGGCCCCACCACCACCACGTGCGCCAGCACTCCAACCGAGCAGCCAAAGGCCTTCCCCCCGGAGGAAACCAGCCAGAAGCGATGCACAACCCCGGTCACAGTCACCTTTTTCGGGCATTCCGACCGCGGCAAGCTCGAGAAGGTGATGATCTCAAGCCCCGAGAACAAGAACAAGCAGCCCCTCAGCCTCCTGAACACCAACGGAGACGCGGACGACGCAGAGAGCCTCCTCAACTCCCTGAACTTCACCAACAACAAGGACACCAACTCGAACCCGTTCATGGTGGGAGGGGGCTTCGAGAACAAAAACACCAACCCCTTCAACAGTTTCAACTCATTCCTGTCGAGTAATCCGTTTAAGACCGAGCAGCAGAACGGTGAGGATGAGAAAATGGTCGAGGTAAGTTTGAGATGGTGCTGGATGTGAGCTGTTTGATGAAGTTGGGTTTTTTTAAAGAAGACTTCGATGGTGACACCGTCCTTGAGCAAGCTGTCGCCGTGGCTGGTCTCGCAGGAGATCGTCGCGTCCCCCGTCGCCAAGGTGAACACTACGGAGACGGCGATCATCAGGAAGTCGGTCGTCACAACACAGCTGTAGAGTTTAATCGTTTTATTGTGTTTTTATATTTTATTAATTTATACATGTTTTATTTGTTTCGTCTTCTATCTCTCTATTTTATGTTAATTAAGGAGTCGATCCCAGCTCGGAAGGCCATGGTCCACATGACAATACCTGTCAAAATTTGTTAATCTGGCTTGATTCCATGGCCTCCTCTGGATTGGATCGTCTGACAGTTTTTTTTTTTTTGCTGAACGGACGAACTTCGTGTCTGTGCCAACTTGATAACTAAAAAAAATCTTCCGGGGGGGGGGGGGGCAAAACAGTTGAAAGTATTATATTGTGATGAATTTTTTAACTCCCGATTAATCTTATTCTATGTGTGTACATATCACGAGTACTTAATTTTTTTTTTTTGTAATTAACCTAGATTCTTCCACCCCTTTATTTTTTTAAAATGTTCTTAGGTTTTATCGTTTGCTGAAAAAACGGGAGCAATTCCAAAGTGCCATTAACAATTGAGCAACGTCTTCTTCCACACATTCCGTGCGTTTTTTGATATTAATGCTTTTTTTTCTATAATATCTGTCAGTGTCAAAATTCTAGGGTTTCGGTTGGAACCCTGGTGTTATCACTAAATGTAGGACTGACGTTTTTGGAATTTGGAAAGGTGCCAACATGAGTAACTTTGACAGGTATTATAGAAAAAAAAAAAAAAAAGAAGTATATGTCAGCAGCTTTTTTTGCGAATCTCGTAAAATCCGTCCGCGCTCTTTCGTTTCGCCAGCGCCAAATTTTGTACACTCTGGATTTCACTGAATAAAGTATTTATGAATGTTCGCCATCTACTTTCACTTGTCCTTTTCACCAAAAAAAAAGCCTCAGAGGAAAAGAAAAAGCAGTTTAAAACCAATTTCACAAATTTATTATACATAATAGGCATGTAATGTACACAATATGTGTTTTAACATGCGTCAGAGCATTGTAAAAATTCGGTAAATTACGTAAAAAGACTAATATAGAGCTACGATTTTTACAATGCATCAATTACTTACTTTTTTAGCCGATAGAGGGAGCGTCTCGGCGTTAAATTCGTTTGCCTGCATTCGCTTGTCACATTTTTTTTTTTCCTTAAATGAACGCGTCAGTGCGAACCGCCGAGCTTAGAAACGAATTCGACTTCGAGACTCATCAATCATAATAATAATAATTAAAAATATGCAATTATTTTAATTTACAAAATTTAAAGCATAATCGATGGTGGTGGCTCTTCACCCCCCTGCAAAGTTAAAATGCAACGAGTTTTACATCCTAATAAATTATTACAAGGAAAAAAGAAAGAATCCTCCGGCGCTTCGTCTCCCTAGAAATCAATCGAGTGGAATATACTAACGTACAGTCGAGTTCAAAAGTGTGTAGCACCTCGTGCCGTTCTCGTTTTGTTTCTAAATATAATAATTTAATTTGTTGTTGTTTTTTTTTATTCGGGTGATTGTATATTGTAAAATATTAAATAAACCACAATAAGTAACTTAAATACAGACACACAAAAAAAAAGAAGAAGAAGAAGAAACAAGGGGATTTTATAGTTTATCTATTTTTTCCTCTCGGGGCTTTGCGCCGCCGAATATTGTTGACGATTGTGACGTTTCTGCGAGGGCGTTCACGGGGGCGTTCACCGTCCTGGGCTGTAGTTTCAGCTTCGGCCGACCGGACGTATCTGGTTATAAAACGAGCGATTCAGTGAAGGCCCCAAGTGGGCGCCCGCGAGCAACTCACCGGGTGCAGGGTTTGGTAAGTCCTCGCTGAAGTTCCTTCGATCGGGTCGGTTCCTCCCTCCGAAACCGCCGCCCGGCGCTCCTCTGTTGCCGCCGCCACCACCTCCTCCCCTGCTGTTCCAGTTGCTGCCGCTGTCGTCCCCGAAGTTGCCGTAATTGCCTCGGTGACCACCACGATCTCTGTCTATAGTAAAAAAAAATCTAACTTTTTTTGACAGTTGTTTCTTAAAATAATCCAAAACGTTCTCAATGAACTGAAAATAATTGCCTATAATCAAAAATGTCGAATCAATCTGATGGATTCAAAACAATTGAACAATGGTCTAACCTAAAATGATGAACGGAAAAACAATTAATTGACTTCGCAAGCAATTGTTTTTTTGACTATTGGTTACATGTTCCAACTGTCGAATCTTTCAATGCGTCATCAAGCAAGTAAAATTCATCGATGGATCGAAAACAATCGCCTAATCAAAACTGTCGAATCAATCTGATGAATTCAAAACAATTGATAGTTCAAAAACAACGTTCTAACCTAAAATAATGAACACAAAAACAATTGACGTCGCAAGTAATTGCTTTTTTTTTTGACTGTTGGTTACTTGTTCCAACTGTCGAATCCTTCAATGCGTCATCAACAAGTAAAATTCATCGATGGATCGAAAACAATCGCCTAATCAAAATGGTCGAATCAATCTGATGAATTCAAAACAATTGATAGTTCAAAAACAGCGTTCTAACCTAAAATAACGACGAGAATAATGAAGGCAAAAACAATTGAGTTCGCAAGCAATTTTTTTTTACTGTTGGTTACTTGTTCCAACTGTTGAATCCTTCAATGCGTCATCAAACAAGTAAAATTCATCGATGGATCGAAAACAATCGCCTAATCAAAATGGTCGAATCAATCTGATGAATTCAAAACAATTGATAGTTCAAAAACAACATTCTAATCTAAAATGACGAACGCAAAAACGATTAATTGACTTCGTAAGCAATTGTGTTTTTTTTCTTCACTGTTGGTTACATGTGTTCCAATTGTCTTTTAAAATTGTCGCAACCTTCAATACGTCATCAAACAAGTAAAATTCATCGATGAACTGAAAACAATCGCTTAAGCAAAAGTGTCGAATTAATCCAAAACTGAAACAATCGATGGATAAATCAAAAACAATTGACAGTTCATTAGCAGCGTTCGAACCTAATATAATGACAAGGGTGATTAACGCAAAAACAATCGCAGCCAGTGGAAAACACTATCAAAAGTAATGTTCTAACCTAAAATAATAACACATCATATGTTATACGACGTGAAAACAAATGACTGTCGCAAATAAGTAATTGATTTAATTTTTGACAGTCTAATCTAAAACTGAAAACAATCGATGGATGAATCAAATCAATGCGCCATCAAACTAGTAAAATTCATCGAACCAGAAATGTCAACTTAATCTAAAATTGAAATAATCAATGAATCAAAAACAATCGACAGTGCAATAAGAGCGTTCTAACCTAAAACAATGACAAAGATGATTAACGAAAAAACAATTGACTTCTCAAATAATTAATTTTTTTTTTTTGACAGTAACTTGCATGTTCCAGTTGAATCGTCCCTCAAAATAGTTGAATCCTTCGAAACATCATCAAACGAGAAAAATTCATCGATGAACTGAAAACAATTGCTTAAGCAGAAGCGTCAAATCAATCTAAAATTGGAACAATCGATGAATCAGAAACAATTGACAGCTCAAAAAGAATGGCCTAACGTAAAATAATGACGTGAATTAACTGATCAATGCAAAAACAATTGACTACTCAAATAATTAACTGATTTAAAACAATCGACTAAACCACAGGCGATATGTCCTTACAAAAACAAAAAAAATCAGTTACACGTCAATATGATCGGTAAACTGTGGTCTGTGTAAAAACAATTGAACGTTCGAAAATAAACAATTAATCAAGACGCAAAACAATCGATTAGACAATCGAGCAAAACTATCCACTCATTTAAAAACAATCGGTTAATTAAAAAAAAAAGCTTTCGAATAGTCTAAGATAATCAACAGAAACAATTGAATGTTGTATGGTATATATAACATGAAATTGTCACTTAATTTAAAACAGTTGGACAGAAATTACTTAAAAAAAAAACAATTGAATAATGAAACAATTAATTAAAATTACCAATTACACTCAGAAAAAAAAAAACAGTTGAATAATAGAAAGTAACTGCTTAATCTAAAACAATCGATCGATTTACTGTAATCACAAAAAAAAACAATCGAACAAATTTAAAGACAAGCGAATGAAGTACTTTTGATAAAAACACCATCGATTAATCTAAGAAACAATTGAACAGAAAACATCAATTATACTTTAACAAAAATTGAATAACGGAAGAACAATTGACCAATCTGAAGTCGGCATCAAAAACAAATGAACTTATTAGCTCAACGAAAACGATTGGCCTAAAACAACTGAACAGAACAATCGGTTACTTCAAAACAATTGGTAATTAAGAAAGAAAAATTATCGAATAGTCCAAGATATTAAAAAAAAAAAAAAAACAATTGAATGTTATATAAAATAAAATTGTCAGTTAATCAACAAACAACTGGTTAACTTAAAACAGTTGAACAAAGTACAGCTAAACCAAAAGAATAGAATTGAATTGAAATTACTTATGGAAACAATTGAAATTACTAATTACTTAATTAGTTAATCTAAAACAATCGATCGATTAGCTGTAATGATAAACAAAACAATCGATTATTTAAAGACAAGTGAATCTGCAAAAGTAATTTTAATCAGAAGGCAATCGAGAGAAACAAATGAGCAAAAACAATTGAATTTCTCAAAATAGAAAACAATCGATTGGTCTAGCAATTATTTAGAAAAAAAAAATGAATAATGGAAAGCAATCCGTTAAACAATTCACCAATCTGAAGCCATCATCAAAAACAATCGAATGTTCTAAATTTATCAGAGAACAATTAGCCTAAAAACAAATGAATAGAATGATCAGTTACTTAAAAACAACTGACAGTTACAAAATAATTAAAAAACCATCCATCAGTTTAAGGTAATTGTCAAAAACAAACGAAAGTCACTATTGGCTAATGAATAAACGAACGACTATTCTGAAACAGGTGAATGAAAACAATATAAAAATTAAAAACAAATGACTGACACTTTTGTGACAACGTTTGACAATCGATTGTCAAATTATTTAGCAATGAGGTTGAGAGATGGCGCTAGTTTAGTTTTACCTGTAAAACCTCCACGTCCACCACCACCTCCACCTCTTCGTCCGTCAAAGTCCTCCCCGCCGTAACCTCTGTGATCACCAGATCGGCCTCCTCTGAATCCTCCACGTCCCCCTCTCCCTCGATCGAACCCTCCGCCCCTGTCATTTCGTTTACCTAGAAAAACTGTCTCGTATCTTTAACGTTCCTTGCGAGAGTGCACGTGCCCGTACCTTCTGCAACATCAATTTTAATTCTAGAACCTTCGACTTCGACCATCCCGTCCATGTTGACGGCCTTCTCGAGATCGGCCAGGGTCTCGAACTCAACGTAACAGAAGCCCTTGAATTTGTCGGTCTCCTTGTCCATAACGAGTCGAATGTTTTTGACGCTCTGCTCCGCGAATATACGGTTTACATCTCCTTGCACGATTCCGATTGGCAGGTTTCCAATAAACGCCGTGAACGGGGGCTCGGTGGGGAACGGCTTGCGGCCACCGCGTCTTCCGCCACCGCCTCCGTAATCTCTGCAAGACAAACAAATCACAGAACAAGCATGTGCGGCACACACACTCGACCGGTAAGATTCAAAATTGTAAACGGGCCGTCCGGGGGGCCCGTCGACGGCGACGCGCCACCGGACGCGCCCCCGCCCGGATTTTATCATTCATCGATTCCTTCGGGCCATCGCGGTTCGTTTAATATGTTTAATAACAATTACCTGTTATCGCGATCATCAAATCCACCACGACCGGCCATATTTGTTAGCCAAGGACATGCGCACGGCCCCAAAAAGCCGAAATTCCAAGGAGGCCAACCTTCTCATGTATGGACCATTGTTGTGCGCGGAATTGCTTTGGCGAATTTCTCTTTTGCTTGCGTTTTCTATGTAATTTCAAAATACGATGCGGATGATAAGCGTATGTTGTGCTAATTTGACATACAGCAAATTTTTATAACATAAAAAAACAAATGCGGTCGGGACAAAAGCGAAGCGCAGGTAGCGCGCCACTTTCAAAAAAATACGGAGCGCCGAATTAAAAGCAACGAATTCGTCGAGGGTGAACGTAATTCACCATCACCGACTCAAAATTCCACGCAGGGGGACGCATTTTTTCCAAAAAGTACTGTGAGCGCAAGCAGTGTTGCCAATAGTCTTTCGCAGAAACTCCGGGCCTTTAGCTTAAGAAAGCCACTAAAATTTTTATTGTCATATATATTTTCCTTGTTTTGTCACAATTCTTTTCAAATTTCTTTTTTTAAATTTATTAATCTGTTGAATTGTGTAACAGGTGACTTTTTGTCAACCAGCCACCTAATCTGGTGACTTAGATTTTAATCAGCTAGTGATACTGTTCCCGACCGACAGTTGGCAACACTGAATACAAAATAGTATGGTATGGCGGTTGTGTCGGTGACGTGTTGAAAATGGACGCGGCAGACGAAGTTGCTCAGCTTCCAAAAGAAAATATAAAAACCTCGTTCTTGGATACGTTCAACAGGTTAACCCTCGACAAGGAGAAGCTGCGCGTGAAGGGCGGCATCGCCCTCATCAAGCACCTGATGGGAAACTCGCCCGGCGAAAAAGTGAGGTTATGTCACATGTTGCTCTTAACCGCCCAACACTTTCGAACGCTTTTAGGACCTGAAATACGCCCTGACGAGGTTAATTCGGGGCCTCGGCGCAAGCAACAACGAAATCAAGCGCAGATACTTCTCGGTGCTAGTCGCCCTGTTGAGTTGCAAGCCGGAGATCAGCACGCAAGAAGTCTTCGAGATCCTCGAGAAAGAGCTGAGCTTGAGCGCGAGCAACTCCAAAAGCGTAAGTTGGTACCCCCCGTTACCCCAATAAAATAAAACGCGCAAGTGATTTACTTCTATGGCCTTCAGGAGAATGCTGATGCCGCATTCGGGCAGGTGTTGACCTGTGGGGCTTTGATTCGAGCGAGGACCGTCGAGGAGAAAAAGGAACTCATAGAAACGATTTTGTCGGCCGGAAAGAAGAGGAGTTACCTGTATTTGGCTGCGCTCACTTTCTTTTTGGAGTTGTGCAATGGTGTAAGTCAAAAATTTATTTACGGACATTATCTGATTGTATCACAACAAATTCCAGGTCGAGGAAGATGAATTTAGGAAAGTCGTTTGGCCCTTGCTTAAACCTGAGTTACCCGAGGTCCACACCATGGATTCCCTATACCTGGTGCTGTCTTTAAAACGGAAATTTCCGGGTTTCAAGAAGCTTGGAGGAGTCATCTGTGAAGAATCGCTTCCGAGTTTGGCAAGTGTCTTAACGGTAAGTTTCCTCAAAGTTATTTTATTTGAGTGGGTTGGAATGCGGCTGGTTTTGCAGAATATCCCCGGGATAGCTTCGGCGAACCATCCCGTTTACGAGGTGGTGACCGAGGAGCTTGCGAAAACAGGCCTTGCGGTGTCTTTCTTGGGCCAGGTCGATTTAAGCGCGTTCAATTACAATCGCCTTTTAGTTACAACCAAAATCCTCTGCGGTGTGATGGCTTCTTTAAGTGACAGCGCAGCCCTGCCGGATTTACTGACGGAAAACTACATGGCGCAAGCCGCAAGGTACCTCAAAACTCGCCAGCGCAAAGACGATGTCCTACAGACGAGCCTGTGCGGGTTATTTGAGACGGTTGGCAAGGCACAACTTGATACTGAAACGCGGCTTGCCGTGCTGAGGCACTTCCTATTTCACCCCATGGTTTCTGTGATGGACAAGACTGCCAGGAGCTTGATAGCCGGGTTAAACGCAGACGGTGTCAAAGCCCTAGCCGAGTTGTGCAGAGGCGTGATGCACGATGGGGCACGCACAAATAACAACAAGGTTTACGCGGCGAAGCTCCTCGCCAAGTTACTGGGGCACCCCCAAACACAGAAGGAGCTCCCGTGGAAGGTCGAGCAATTAAAATTCTTGATGGAGATGGCGTTGCTGAAGAACCACGTCAGCGCAGAATTATCGGGTCTTTTAAGGGGCACGTTCTTCCAGGCCCTCGACTTGAAACTGCTGAGGTTAGAAGACCTCCGGATGGTCCTCTCGGAGCTCGTGCATCACCTCGAGGCCTTCCTGCAAGTCCCCGACGACTTCAGGCGGCCTTTAAACCCCGTGGCGCTCGAGACCTGGCAGAAAACCACGGCCCTAATCTACAAGCTGGAGAAAAAAAATAAAATTAAGCACGTGACTTTGGTCTTCCTGGTGTTGTTCTTGCACATGTCGCTCCAGCTCTTCAACGAGGTGAAATTAGCGAACGATTCGCTGGGAGAGCTTGCGTTGTGCTACGAAAAAATTAAATCGAGTGAGGGTGAGGAAGTCGTTCCATGGATTGAGGTCGTCGTTGACTTATTCTTGAGCCTTCTGAGTCACAACTCGCATTTATTAAGGAGCCTAATCTGCAGCGTCTTCCCCCATCTGTGCAAGTACGTGAATGCGACGGCCTTGCATCAAATCCTATTCGTGTTGGACCCGATGAAGGAAGACAACCCGCTTTCGCCCGACACAGAAAACGAAGAGGATTTAGAGGAAGATGAATCAGACGATTCCGAAAGCAGTTCAGAGCTCGATGAAGACGAAAACGAGACGGTCAACGACAAGCTCAGAGTGGCATTGCAGGCCGCCTTAAACGCAAGAAACGACGGCGAAAGCGAGGACAGTCTTGACCTTGATGAAATGAGCGACACCGAAGGCAAGCGGTTAGACGAAGCCCTGGCAGTCGCTTTCAAACAATTCAAGCCGAACCTGGGCAGGAATACGAAAAAGGAGCGCAAGGATAAGGAGGTGCTAACTCACTTCCGCCTCCGGGTCTTAGACTTACTGGACGTTTACCTCGATTTAGGGCCGGCGATGCTCCTGTGTTTAGAAGCAATACCTCCGCTGTTGCGCTTGCTCGAGTTTAGTGCGAGGGACCCTCAACAAAACCCCCTAGCGCACAAAGCGCGCTCCACTTTACAGAAACTGTGCTCCACGAAAAAATTCGGGTCGGTCGAAGACGTGAACGAAACAAACTTGTGCGCGTTTCTAAAAGACTTGGTCAGCAAAGAGGCCTCAGGGGTGGATGATGCGGTATCCGAGTGCTGTGCTTTTGTGGTGCGCCTCGCGCAAGTAACTTCATCAGGCGAGTTGCAAATAAACGAAATAATGCTCGGGGTTTTGCAATCGATAAATCAGAGTACGCTTTCGCTTTTGTTAATCAAGAAAATCCTGCAGTCGACTTGGCCGGGGAATATGGCTTTAGTCGGACGGTTGGTGGGGCTCGCTTTCAGCGATGAAACCCGGACGTTCAAGCGTGTTCGCTTCTTAGAACTGCTTCGTGTCTTCTACTCTAACCACCGGGCCCTCGTGAAGAATGCAGAGGTTTTCGCAAGTGACTTAAAAGAGTGCGAGCGCAAGTTCGTGGAGCACACGGTGGCAGAATTGATGGGCGGAGGAGCGAAACAGGCTTACGTGCGCGTTCTCTTCGCTGTGTTGAACGAAATCAAAAGGAATTCGACCGGGGACGCTCCGTGCTGGGTGGAGTTGGCCGAGTGCTTGCGAAAGTGCGGTTCAGGCCTAGCGGTCTCGCAAGACGCAAAGTGTGCCTTTCGGGGCTTGTGTAAATCCTTGGGGGTGAAGGAGGTGGTTAAGGCAGAGAAGCGGAAGCTCGTTGAGGACGGTGTTGTTGAGAGTGCGAGTGAGAAAAGGCCGAGGAGCAAAGCCAAAAGCCTCAAAGGGAAAAAGGACAAGAAGGAGAGGCGAGCGCTGCGCATGTCTGCGATGTCTGAGGGATTGGCAGGGTTTAATTTCAGTGAGTGGAAAACTGAACAATAAAAGTGAAAACCCATTGTTACACAAGGTAAAAAAATAGAGCTTTATTTATTGCAAAACTTTTTATAAACCCTAAATCAGTTGGTGAAGTCCATGATGTCGTTGATTTCGCAGGAGGAAGCGCTCTCGCTCGCAGACTTCTAAAAAAAAGAAACTGCGAAGTTGAAGGGTTTTCAGCTCCCACTAGGGTGGCCAGATGTCTCTTTTGATTGAGACGTGGGGCAATTTGTTTATTGCATTCTCTTTAAAAATCTGGCCACCATATCCCGACCCCCTTGAGATATCGAGTACGTACCTCGTCTGATGATTCAAGGTCGCTCAGTTTTTCCCCAAATATCGAAAGTTCTGCACTTAAACAAAGCACGTTTCACAACAAGCTTGCAACTTAATAAAAATAAATAGATTTACCGTTCACTTCTTCAGCCTGCACCGCATCAGAATTGTTTAGCTTGTCGTCGTAGATGAATTCGAACTTAGTGGACACCTAAAACCAATTTGAAGTTTTCGTTGCACTTTAGGGCCGTTTCGCACAACATTTGTGTTTGTACAGTAGATCCAATTAATTTATTTAGTATGGCACCACCAAATTGTACCGAAAACTTAGAGCATAGCACTGTTACAAAGGAAGAGAATTAACTTACGGCTTCATTGTCCATCCGTAACAGCCACAGAACTTCCTTTTCTATATCGGCAGTTTCCTCGGCGTCTTCCTGGTTATGCAAGGTCTTCCTAAATCTGAACTTGCGAACGTTTTTCAAAGGGGGCGTATACCCATGGGGGCTCAGGTACGTCTTGCCGCCAACTCGTTTCACCCCAGCGAACTCCTCCTCGTCAGCAAATTGATTCTCTTGACAGATCAAGATCTGACACACGTCGGCTGCCTTGAAGAAGTGCACTTTATCGATGGTTTTGTTCGACTCGATTATCGTGGGCAAGTCGAAGAGCTTCGCGTGCAGGAACTTCCTGTGCACCTTGACGACGCCGTGCCTCAGGTCGTTGTCCAGCTGGATCGACACGTGCTTCTTCAGTTTCTTCGGCTTCTTCTGCAGGATCTTGCGCACGACTCTCGCCTGTTTCTAAAACAGCCAGGGTTTTAGTACGTGCGCGGCTGGACGCCTGGAAGCTACCGGCGGGAGGCGCAGGATGAACTGATCTTCTAGCTCGCAGGTTTTTGCGTCGTCGTTGTTATTAACGCTCATTTTCCGTCGCGAAATTTGATTATTCGGAACGGCTTCCTCGGGATTCAAATGCGCGCAATGTCAGGTTAGTTCGCGTGCGCGCCGCAAGATGGCACCCCCAATACTATGTTGTGTGGAGTACCGTGAATTACAGCGGCCATTTTGTCTCCAAATTCAGGCAGTGCATTGAAAACTAAAAACGTTCGGGCCTTCAGCGTTGAACTTTTAATTAATTAATTAATTAAATAACAATAATTTGATTTATTGTGCTTTTTCTCGCGACAAGAAAATTTTGAAAAAGAATCACAGTTTGAAAATGTTAAATTGAATTAAAAAAATATATTGTTGACGGTCGTTTTTGTCTCCCCCCCCCTCCTTTTAATGCAAGAAAAACGCGAAATTCGTCGCGAAGTCGATTGTCTTTTGTTTTATAGCGTTTGCTTTCGACGGAAGAATCGATTTTCTTCTGCTTTTGCGCTTTTTTTTTCCTGCGAAGAGAAAAGAGGACAGAAGTAAAACGCAGTCGATCTTTTTCGTTTTCTCTTTTCTTTTTTGTCGTTGCTCGAGAAGGCAGAACAGAAGACGAACGGCCAAACTATCGATTTTCAATGTTTCAACTAGTACAATCGTGTACAGGGTGGGCCAAATTCGACACTTTTAATAGGAAACTCCTATTTTTAGACGAGTTAGACAAAAACTGACCTCGGTCCCTGGAGCTCGATTTTTAAGACAAAATTAATGGTGAAGACCGCGTTTCGATATCTTGTACCGTTTAGGAGCTACAGGACGTTTTTTAAAATTCTACCATTTTTAAAAACCTTCATAACTTTTTTGTTTATGAAAATTTTTGATTTCTGTAAAGACTTTTTTAAGGCACTTTTTCATGCAGAATTCATTGCTCCAAGTTATTTTTTTCCAAAGTGCTCAATATTTGAGATATTGGCAAGAACTTTGATTTTTTATATGGAACACCCTATATATTTTTACATTTCTGAAAAGAGCATAAAATTCTATTTACAAAAATATAAAACACTTGATATTTTATTCAAAAAATTTTTGAGCAGTAGAGCTTTCATGTTTTAATTAAAATTTTGATGGTTATTGCAGCATTCAAGTAAGCTGTGGATGATGATAGCTAAATATTTTTTAAAGATTTATTGAGCCATGAAAAAATATTACTTTATTTTTAATAAATATAACGAAGTTATAATGAATAAATACTAATGTAATCGAAATTGCACAAAAATTACATAAAGTATCAAATTGTCGGCCATTTTGTACTAAACATAAATGATTTCGTTTTGTTATGGTTTGAGCTGACATCACCAATTCAAGGACTGGTAGTGATGCATTTTTCTTATTCAATAAGGTCAGAATCTTTGTTTCTTTAAAATTCGTATTGCAGAAGTTCTTGCTAAGATGTTTGCTCCAACTTGCGTCGGTCATTTTCAATTTCTCCCAAAACTATGATCTCTTCTAATTCTTTATTTCCATTTTGAGATTCATAATTTTTAGTTTTTATCAGTTTAAATGACTAAAAATTTATTAAATTGTTTTTAAATCTCAAGAATATATCTCTGAAGGATCGTCATCTTTCAGGATACCACACATGGTAAAAATTAATCGCTACTTCTGAATTTTCACCAATTTCTATAAAACACTTTAACATTTAATATTAGTAAAGAAGACAGTGGTTTAGAAATAACAAATCAAGAAAGTAAATATAAATCAAAAAAGTTTATATCCTTAAATATAAATCAAAATAGATTGTATCCGTAGATACGTATTTCAGCAGCTATGCTGTCATCGTCAGTACAAACATACACTTACAAGTTAAAGGCACTTCATGAAGTCTTGAGTTGATATAAATATTATAACGTGTCGTATTTCTCGTAGTTTTCGTACAAGTTTAATTATCTCCTTAAGTCTATTTTATAGAGATAGTAAAATTCAAGAGAAAAGCAAGTACTGTAAGAGATTGTGTCAAATTTTGATAGCGACCTACCAGGAAGTTACAAAAACTTAAATCGCTTAGTTATCGTCATCCATAGCCTACTTTAATGTTGTAAAAATAATTAAATTTTTGATTAAAACTTTGAAACTCTATATTTCACAAACTGTTTGAATAAAATATCAAGTATTTTATATTTTTATAAATAGAATTTTATGCTCTTTTCAGAAATGTAAAAATATATAGGGTGTTCCATATAAAAAATCAAAGTTCTTGCCAATATCTCAAATATTGAGCACTTTGGAAAAAAATAACTTAGAGCAATGAATTCTGCATGAAAAAGTGCCTTAATGAAGTCTTTACAGAAATGAAAAATTTTCATAAACAAAAAAGTTATGAAGGTTTTTAGAAATCGTAGAATTTTGAAAAACGCCCTGTAGCTCCTAAACGGTACAAGATATCGAAACGCGGTCTTCACCATTAATTTTGTCTTAAAAATCGAGCTCCAGGGACCGAGGTCAGTTTTTGTCTAACTCTTCTAAAAATAGGAATTTCCTATTAAAAGTGTCGAATTGGGCCCACCCTGTACAGTCCGCGTTCGTCTTTTGTTTTTCGTGTTTTTTTTTTTTGTTTTGACGAGAAAGTAATAAAACAAATGAAATTCGATGTGTTTAAAATCGCGCACAAATAAACAATTGACTTTCAATATTTTTTCTCTCGAGAACAAAACCGATCGAAAGCTTTTTCGCATGTCTTTTGTTTTTTTTTTGTGCTTTGTTTCTTTGGATGGTTTGAATTTTTTTTTTTTTTTTTAATAAAATCACACGGAAATAAACAATTGATTTTTAATAATTTTTTTCTCGAAAGCAACAAAGTTGGAAAGTTTTCTCGTGTACAGTCGTTGATCGTCTTTTGTTTTGTTGTTTTCTTGTTTCTTTCGACGAAGAAGGAATAAAACAACTGAAATTTGATGTTTCTTATAAAATCACTCAAGGAAAAAACAATCGATTTTCAATAATTTTTCTTTCGAAAACAAAAACAATTGAAAGTTTTCTCGCATACTGTCAATGATCGTCTTTTGTTTTTTTTTTTTGTATGTGTTTTCTTGTTTATTCCGACGAAAAAGGAGTAAAACGATTAAAATCTGATTTTTTTTTTTTATAAAATCGAACGTCTTGTTTTGTTTTTTCAATGAAAAAAGAACAACACTGTTAAAATTTGATTTTTCTTATAAAATCGATCGTCTTTTGTTTTGTTTTTTTTTTGTTTCAACGAAAAAAGAACAACACTGTTAAAATTTGACCTTTTAAAAAATCACTTAAAATTAACAATTGATTTTAAAATATTTTTCTCTCGAAAACAAAAACAATCGAAGGTTTTGTCGTATGCATACAGTCGACGATCGCGTTTTGTTTTCTTTTTCGAAGGAAAAGGAAGAAAACGACAAAAAATGTGACGTTTTTATAAAATCAAACACAATAAGCAATCAATTTTCAATTATTTTTCTCTGGAAAACAAAAACAATCGAAACTTTTCTCGTATACAGTCGACGATCGTGTTTTGTTTTCTCTTTCGATGGAAAAGGAAGACGATGAAGAATGTGACGTTTTTAAAAAATTGCGCAAAAACAAGCAATCGATTTTCAATTATTTTTCTCAGGAAAACAGAAACAATCGAAAGTTTTCTGGCATACAGTCGACGATCGTGTTTTGTTTTCTTTTTCGACGCAAAAGGAGGAAAACGATAAAAAATGTGACGTTTTTATAAAATTGCGCAAAAAAAAGCAATCGAATTTCAATTGTTTTTCAATGGAAAACAAAAACCATCGAAAGGTCACTCGTGTGCGGTCGTTGATCGCCCGTTTTTTTGCCTTTGACGAAAACAAGGAACAAAATAACTACAATTATTGAACGTTTTTATAAAATTATGAAACAAATTTCTGTGATTTGCGGATAATTGGCGTTTTCTTTTCGAGTTGGCGAAAGACCTTCGCAAGACGACGCCATTTTGCTTCCGAAATAAGCTGCGACACTTCTCGAATGAACGGACACGCGCTTCTTCTGATTTTCCACGTCGCACAACGCGCGCCTTCGTTACACTTAAAACTAAAACATGCAATTCTTTATTTATTTATTCGAATCAACAAATTTAATCGTTAAATTGAAGATTAGTCCGCGCTTTCGCCGTTCGTCGTCAGATGGCGCCGTACGCGCCGTTCATTTGATCTACCGCGTAAGTTAATGCGAGACGTGCAATTTAAAGCAAAAAGGCGATCATTTCGAAAAAGAAGTAAATTAAATGATTGTTTTTAGTCGTTTTGTTCTTTTATTAAATACCGAAGCGATTGAAATTTCTTTGGAAGCAACGCGCTGGTTTTAGGCCGTTCGATTGTCAAATCAAAATTAACCTGTCAATTGGGGGCCCCGCACGGAACGCAAACGCTCGCCGCCATGTCCGCTGCAGCCCTGCAAACGGATTGTAAGACGGTCATCTCGCAGCTAAGGTACTTGACTAACGAGGAGCTGGACGCTATTTTGTCCGAGGATGGAAAGATCGAGGCACTCCTCAGCAACTTAGACCAGGTTAGCTCTGTGACTCATGCCCTTTGTGTGTGTGTGTGCATATTCGAAACAGAGATCATTTCTAGAGTTACCTAAAGGATATCGCCTCGGAGAAAGAGACCTTAATGGCAAGCAACACTTCGCTGGCCGAGTTCAACTTGAACAGGGAGCCAGAGTTCATCGAGGGCAAAGAGAAGATCGTGCAGCTTTCAGCCGAAGGCGAACAACTCTCCAACAACGTCAAAGAAAAATACGACGAGTTAAGTACGTCTTGAAGCGTTCAATTGGGGGCACGACTCGACTTACAATTGTGTTTGCAGGAAGCAAATCGGGGAACACGAATTTAGAGACGATGCTGGCTCTGTTGAGGACCGCCGCGAGCGAAATGGAAGAGGAGTCGGATAAAGTCGCGAAGAAATTTTTGGATAACGAAGCCGAATTGGATGATTTCCTCGAGCAGTTTCTGTCGGCACGGAAGATAATGCATCTGCGATTGATTAAGGCGGAGAAGATGTCCAAGTTGATGACACGCGATCCTACTCTCAGTAACGTGCAGAATTACGTCAATGCCCCGGGGTATTTCCCCTCGAATCCGTTGGGTCCTAGTTCAGTGCCTTACCCCACCGGACCCCTTCACATGCCCATGCCCGGTAATTACTATCAAAACCATTATTAACTTTTCCAGTTTCTTTTTCCTTTGTGGGAAGCGAGTGGGTCAGTTGAAGGTATCATAGTGTCTAACGATGTTGCAAGATGTTTGTATGTACATAAATCTAAAGGTGGTTTTTTTATTTTAATGTTTGAAGAGAGACGTTGTGAAGTTTGCATTTTCTTCTATGTATGTTTACGTTGAATAAAATACGTAAAGATTGAATACACACGTGAAGGTAACAAAATATTTATTATTGCAATGTATTCATGTCAATCGTAGTACAAAGAGGATTACTACATCGTACAAATTAACAATATACATACATAAAAGTTATAATTAATGTAGTTGAGAGATAGAGAGAGGAATGCTGGACACTTAACATCGTACTCCCTAATATTACATGCAGTAATTAAGTTAATTACACCCAGGACATTAATTAATGATTACTGACGAAGCTAACTCCGACTATAATACACACAGAAAGAAAAAAAAAACATTCATACAAATCAACTCCTGTGAATCAAGAAGAAAAAAAACTACGTTTTCATCTATGTAGTTTATTCTCTTTAAATAGTTGTACATTTAAAAATCCCATAAGATCCCTATGATACACTGATTGATAACAAACACCTGATAGTAAAATTTGCTGCGTTCCTCCTTTTTTTTTTTTACTCCTTATCATTACTATTATAATAATTATTATTAATTATGGTTTACCATATTCCTCCTCTTTTCCCTTCCGTCGTGTTTAGCTCATGGATATCTGCCCGAGGGCCAGCAGCCTCTCAACGGCCGCGTTCACGTCTCCGAATGTCGCAATTAATGCTTGAAGGTTGGCCTCCCTGTTCACAAAGCCCATGGCTGACAACTGCTCCAATTGAGTCTGATAACGCTGCTCCGGGGGCAAAGCACTGTCATTCTGAACTGACATCCCCGAAAGCATCCGTGTCATGAAATCCGAGAAGTTATCGGCCGGTGGTGGGCTGGGATTCGGACTAGGATTTGGACTGGGATTGTTGGGGGCCGGCATGGTTATCGGTGTTTCGCCCCCGGGCTGCCCAGCCGGGGCAGTCCCCAGCGTGTTTATGAGGCCCGGTGCGGTCGACCTTAACGTCTCGATCCCTTGCTGTATCTGCATGATCGCGTTTAAAGTCTGCGGGTTCGTCATGACCCTCTGTATCTCTGGGTTCTGCATCTGCTGCAAGAACTGTGGCATCATGTTCCTCATCTGCTCCTGCAACGCCGGGTTTCCTTGCAGCAACGGGTTATCCGCCATGATGTTGTTGGCGACAGCCGGGTTGGCAGCTAGGGCTTGCATCATGCTCTGCATATACGGGGCGTTTAACATGTTTTGCACGAGCTGTGGATTCTCTGTGAGTTGCTGAAGGAGGCTTGCCATCGGTGGGTTTGGTGCGGGGGTCGTGGTCGTGGTTGTAGTAGTAGTACTAGTGTTGCTGGGGCGAGGGCTAGGCGAGGTGGAATCCGCTCGCGGTGCCCAGGGGTTAGGTAGAGGCTCACGGTTTGCGGTGCCCTGTTGTGGATTGACAGTCGAGGTTGTGTTGTTGGATTCAACTAATCCAGAGAATGGATTACGTCCAAACTGTTCTGTTGCGGCGCTCAGCATCGGTTCTTGTATGTCACGGTACATGCGCTGCAGTGCACTATAACCCCCGGGGATACTCTCCAAATTACTGATGGCACGATCGCGATTGCGCATTAACTCTTGAAGCATCGACGGATTACGCGCTAGCTCCATGGTCTGGCGTAGTAGACTCGGGTTGTTTAGCATGTGGTTGATTTCCGGGTTGCGTTCTATCAGCTCTTGCATCTGCGGGTTGCTGGTGATGAGTGCCCTCATGTTTTCCGGGTCGTTCATAAGGCGTTGCACCAGTGGGTTATCCATGACTTGCCTGAGTAAATCCGGGTTGCCTAGGAGTTCGGCTTGCATGCGGTTTTGTAGGTCGACGAAGCTCATCGAGCCCATCCCAAGCGATTCCATCCCGGCTAAGCCGCCGAGGCTCCCTAGTGGGGGTGCGGTGGCTTCCGTCGAGGTTCTATTGCTTGAGGTTGATGTGTCTGAGCTACGCTGGGTGGCCCGTATCACTAGGTGGATGGTCAAGCCGTCTTTGATGTTCTGCGAGGCGAGAGTCTCCGAGTCTTTGAGGATTCGCCCGGCGAAGATCAGACACAACTGATCGATGTTCGATTCGAACTTGCTTGCGACGAGGGCTTTGAACTCGGCCACCGTGGCCCCCTCGGACACTTCTATGACGGCCTTCTCCTTCGGCGTCTTCACCGTCACGGAGATCTTCGCGTTCCCCTCGGCTTCTTGCTGCTTCTCCGACGACGAGTCGGAACTCTGCGGATCGTCCGCCATATTCTCAAATAATGACTTTTACTTTTGCGTACCTGTTGGATTGAAAGAACTGTTTTTCGGCTGTCGGGTGCTCAAACTGGGGATTTGTCGGGGGGCCGGGGGCGCGCGAGATTGAACCGGGGGCGGTTTTAGTCAACGCGGATGAAAGTATCGTGGCCTCCGGATTTCGTGTGACGTCATATGTTTTACGTCAATTGTCGCACATGCGATTGCGGCACGATAACGCGCACCCGAATTCCGCCCCCGATTTTATTCAATTTTATGCACGAATGCGTCGATTGTGTAGGCAGATAAGCACTTACCTGCGATATTATTTTCCTAAACACGCTCTGACAGAATTAGCAAAACTGGATTCTAGGGGAATATTAGTCGCTGCGGTGCTGCCACCATAAATTCAAGGCTTCGCCACCGCGACAACTTCAGGTGTGACTTAGTAAAATTTTATTTCGATTTTACGCTGGTTACAGCTTTTATTGACGAGATTTTATGTTGTATTGTCGTATTTTATTAATAACTAAACGTATTTAAATACGCTGCTTGTGTGTTTAAAGTATATTTTACATAGTGCGCAGCAGTGTTACGAAGTGCGATGCTTGACTTAATTAATGAATTTGTTATTTTAAGTTATGGTAAATGTGCTGCTGACGCTTAAATTCTAGTAAAGGACGAAATTTTAAAACTTTGGCTGGCAACCCTGTCGCACAGTGCTGCCCCCCCACCCCTATAATTACTAAAGTGCGTCGCAACGCGTCAGCTGATGCTTTATTTTGCATCACCAATTATGACCTAATTTTCGACCAAAACGTGGATTAAAACGTAAGTAACATCAACGGCGAGCTCCAAAATAGCAAATTTGCAGCCCACGCCGCGTGGCTATCGTTAAAAGCGTCATAACCTCACTCGCCTTAACAAATCGAACTTTCTTTCCGCAGGCGGCGATGACCACCCAACAAATTGTAAACCCGTCGGTTTTCATAAGGCCCTCGGCGAAACTGTGCAGTTTCATTAAGGACCTGGAAGCGTGCCCCACGATGACGCCCGGGGTGATGGGAATCAAGACGAACACGCCTTGTAAAACACGTCCCCTCGCAAACCACAGGTATTTATTAACCGAGAAAGAACGCGCCCTCCTAAACACGCTTGACACGCGAGATTCCGCCCCGGCGGCGCCCCTACAAGAGTGTGACTCTTGCGAGGACGGCCAGGGCAAGTTCCTCCTCAATTTAGACGACGTGCACTGGTTGCAGAATGCGATCAACACGAGCGAAACGAAAGTGTACTTCCACGAGTTATTCGAGGGCTCCGAGGTGGTGCTCCCGAAGAACGAGCTGGCCCCCAGGAACCCCGAGTTGGATCGCCGGTGTAAAATCCTGAAGGCCCAGCAGCAGAACATGCAGTACAAGGCGATGACGAAGAACGTCGATACCGTCCGGCACACACACCCCGAGGATACCATCGCGTACCAGATGAAGCAGCTCAACCGACACTTGATCGCCGTTGCCCAGTTCATAATATCGGTGGCGGCGGGGTTCGCGTTCGGTTTCATCGGGTTGGAATTGCTGGTGGGCACTCTGGATTTCGGCTTTCGCATCCTCCTTGGGATCATGTGCGCTTTGGTGATCGCCTTGGCCGAACTGTATTTCCTCGCGAAGAAGCTAAACGAAGACCTGAACTTCGAAGCGAACCTCAAAGTTAGCAATAAGACTTCGAAAATCAATTGATCGGGTCGAGGTGGATTTGCAGAAGGGGACGTCTTCTTTCTGTGATAGGTGGAGGTGCCCAGTGAGTCATACCCGGTATGAGACTTCTTTGTTTATTAAAATTAAAGTTAAGAATTAACGCAGTCATTCAGATTTAATAAATTAAAAAACTATATACAAAAATAAAAGGAAGTGACAAAAAATGTAATTCTTTACGTCTTGCGCCCCTCACAAACAACCAACGGCTTTGTTCAAATACTTTAATTTAGCTACGTCTTAAATTATACTAACATCATTGCGACTTCGCTTCAGGATTATTATTCTCTGTCTTAACGTACACGTCTTTGTCATACGATCTATCGGTCAAGATGAGCATCAAAACCATCATCAGGAAAAACACCATGTATGAAATTGCCTCGATTCTACTTTGTTCTTTATACATTTTTATCCTTTCAATCCTCTCTTGCTTGTCACGTTTCCTGTCCATGTCCCGAGCGAATGTCGTCCCGTAGTGTGCGCGAGACCACTCATCGAAGTCGTAAAACGGAGTCCGGCCGGTCCCCATGGGTGGCCTCGATCTGTACTCCCTCGACTTATAAAACCTGAGCGCAGGGTCGTCTTCCTCGAACGGATGCGGGTAAACGTGAGTGCTCCCTTTAAAATCGATCCCTACGAATTCGAAATAACTAACGATTTAATACAACTTGCGAGGTGCTACCTTTATCGTACAGTTTTCTCAGACGTACGTTCCCCAGCACCTCGTAAGCGGCTGTGATGTCCCTGAATTTGGTCGCGGCCTCTGCGCTGCCCTGGTTCTTATCCGGGTGGTAGACCTTCGACAGGTTGTAGTAAGCTGACTTGACCTCGACCTGCGTCGCCTTGGGGGTGATCCCGAGGGCGTCGTAGTGATTAATCGCGGCTAACGTCAGCGACGTCGTGAAACGGCGCACGTGATTGCAATAATTCATGCCTTTTGAGGTTATGATGCTTTCGGCAAGTACATACCCAAGTTGCGTTTCGCTATTGGTTAAGATAAAATTTTTCTTCTTTTCAAATTAAGAACCTTGCGCTTGATGAGGAGGAGCAAAACAAAATTTCCGCTGTTACATCATAAACGTCATAATAAACAGTGTTTTCTGTTTGGGTTTATTTCGTTTGGTTGGTAAGAATGAGCGTTTTTAATTCGATTTAGGAACTTCGTTTAGACTGTTGGAGTGCCTGGATTCATAAATTTTTAGGCGGCAAATTTGAAATTTATTCGGCGATTTAAAAAAAATCAAAATTTGTTATGTACTCAATCGATGGAAAATGACTTTTGTTCATTTTTGAATTAACTTTTGTTTTTCTTTTGTAAAAATAAGCAAACGTGCATCTTTTTTTAAATGTACAGGCGTCGAGGTTGGTTATAAATGTTTTTAATTCTGAACCAAAGTTAAACTGACGGTTGTCGATTGGCACCACTGCATCGGGAATTCGTTGGCGGAATTTTTTTGTAATGATTTTGAATTAAATAACGCCCCTCACTATTCACTTACGAAAGAAACCATTTTATTCAAAAAAGAATCACTTTTAAATTCGAAATTCAAAGAAATTGATTTGACAGATAGCAGATGTTTCGGAAATTGTGGTGCGTTCACAATGAACACCTTGTCACCGCCAACTCTGACGTCAAATTTAAACAGACACCCATAAACTTGACGTAAATGCCTTTAATTTGCTTTCCGAAGGACATTTGTCTAAAAAAAATAAACTGCGATGGGTGACCTTGAACTGTTTGGATTTATAAAGTACCGCGAACGGAAGCCATTTTGGCTCCTTTTTTCTAGGTGGCGAATTTTAAACTTTGAAACTTCGGTTTGAGATTCTCTTTTCGCTTTGAACTTCTAAACTATTGGCACTACTGGTTGATGACGCAAGCAAAATGGCGTCCATGTGAAATTTTGGCATACTTAAATATTTTCGGCAAAATTTTTTATTTTAATTTTTTGTAACTACGTAGAATACTTTACATATTTCTGATATCACTTTATAATCACTTTCATTGATGCCAACATACTGAATTTCTCCCTAGATTTAGGGGCAAATTTTTAGGAAAGGATTTGCCTTTAGGAAAAAGGTTATTTTTAAAGGGGGGTTAGGATCTAATTTATAAATTATTATAATTCTCTATATGAGACAATTTTTTTAAATAAAAAACATTTAATTTCCTACAAAGTGGTCAAGAATAGCTGTTTGAGTTGGCAATAGAAATAAGAGCATTTTCTTTTCGACTGTTTGCAACACTGCAACTGAACACGCTGAACCTGTACGATATGTAAACAGTGTCGCCAACTTAGAGGTTTCCTTCCCTAAATTTTTACGAATGGTTTCTTTTAGGGTTTTTTATAAGGGGAGGGAGGGAAATCGCAACTGAAAATTAATGTAATCCTGTGCATATGCAAACAAAAAAGAATCGTAACTTTTAAATACCTTTTTAATTATTTTCTGAAATGCGCGGTTGGATGCCTGTCTTTGGGTGTTTCACAGCTGATGAGCTAATCAGCTGACTGTGAAAAGTAATTAGTTACACTTTTGCTGAATCTTTGTGTTTTGCAACAATGAACTTTATCTTGTTTGAATTCATTTGTCTTTCTATCTTTAGTACCAATTTAGGGGGTTTTCAACCATTATCTAGGGGAGAGTTCATTGTAGAGTTGGCAACAGTTGTCAGGACTGCCGGATTTGGGCTGCATTTGTTTTTGATTTTTTATTTGTGTATATTCATTTAAAATTACAGATTTTAATTTTTTTTATTTAGATGTTAGTTTTTTTTCCCTAATTTTTCTTTATATTATAGCTTTTCATTTGTTTTGATCTTTCATTTGTTTTTTTTTTCATTCTAATTTTCATCTTGTAATAATAATAACACATATTCATTTTCAATACAAAACTATGATGTGTTAGAAATTGATAGATTCACTTGTTTCTTTCTTCTTTGTTTCCGATTTGTTCCTTTTTCGATTGTTTTCCTATTCTACTCATTAATTACTTTCATTTGTTTTATTTTCTATTTTAAATTTTGTTGGCCTTTTGTTTTTCTTTCGTTTGTTTCTCTTTTCATTTGGTATTTGCTTTTTGCTTTTCATTTTTTCCTTGCTTTTCAATTTAATTCTTTCTTTGCTTTCTGCTTTGGTTTTTGGTTTCTTTTTTTCAATTTTGTTTCCACTTTGAATTTGCTTTCACTTTCAGTTCCTACATTCTCAATTCTTATTTGTCTTCTGCTTCGCTCTTGTTCATTTCATTTTTCTTTTTTCATTTGATTTTTTTTCCTTAATGTCGTGTGTCGGTCTTAAAGTACATAGGAATAGGACGAATTAATTTATTGACTTATTGTTAGAAATTGGCAACATTTTGTGAATAAGTTGGCAACTTTGTCTACCGAGAAATTTGGCAATCTATTAAAAAAACTGACAGTTACTCACTTTCTATAGTTGGCAGCCGCGCGCCGTGAAGTTAGCGCACGAATCCGCGATGACACTTCCCACCATTTTTGTTTACCTGCGAGAATCACACGCTTCCAGTTAATGTTAATTCCATAATAATTATCAAAAAGGACCGGCTGCAGCGAGAGCGAATGCTTAAATTCAGGTAAGTGCGACGCAGGCGTGTATTTCGAGGTTATGTTTCGGCGACGCGTTACAGATGTCCAAATTCACAAAGTTCCAAAAGATCCTGTTCGGCGTGAGCACGGTGGGCGGCGCTGCGCTCTATTACATCAACGTCCACCCCAAGAACAAGACCGTCCACACCTCTTGGACCACCGATTTCAAACCGTCGACCAAATGGGACGACAACTGGGACCTGTGCGTAAGCCCCTCCTCGAACGAGCCCTCGATATTAACCGCTTGAATTACAGGCGGGCCCCGAAGAGCCTCATACATCCGAGGAAGTTGGCCAACGAGATCGATGAAAACATAATCAACGAGAAGTTAGCGAATAGTAAGCCGAGTGCGACCCGCCACGTCATCTTGATTAGGCACGGGCAGTATAACTTGGGTGGAAAGAACGATGGCGAGCGGATCCTCACTCTTTTAGGTGAGGGTATTGCTTCGGTCTCCACCTGACATCTTACGAGTTTCTCAATATTTCAGGCAAGGAACAGGCGAAATACACGGGGAGAAGACTGAAGGAACTCAACCTGCCTTACACGGACATTATTAAGTCGACGATGTCGAGAGCGCAGGAGACCGGAAGTATTATTTCAGACGCATTACCCGACGTAAGTGTGATTGTCGGTTTAAGGGGCCAAGTTGTTGCATCACTTGCTTTTAGGTTCCAGTTACGGACTGTCCTTTGCTGCGCGAGGGGGCCCCCATTCCGCCGGAGCCGCCGGTGGGGCACTGGAAACCCGGCGTACACGTAAGTCTCCTTCACAAGCACCCTCGTTAAAAGCCCTCTCTCGTATTTTGCTATGATCAGCAGTATTATGAAGATGGCGCTAGGATCGAAGCAGCTTTTCGCAAGTACTTCCACCGGGCGGATCCCAAGCAGGATTACGATAGCTACACCGTCCTGGTATGTCACGCCAACGTCATCCGTTACTTCGTTTGCAGGTAAAACAATTGCACTGCCTTGATAACCCCCCACCGATGAGTGTTGTTGTTATTAGGGCCCTCCAATTTCCGCCCGAGGCCTGGCTGCGATTGTCTTTGAATCACGCGAGCATATCCTGGATTTCGATCACGCCGAGCGGGAGAGTCATTTTGAGGGCGCTCGGTGACAGCGGGCACATGCCCGTTAACCTAATCACGAGCCAATAAAATGCAATCACATGTGATAGTTGTTTGTGTTGGCTAGACTGGTGGTGTGTGTAGGTTATAAACGACTAGGAATTTTATGTTTTGTGTGTGTCTTTCGTTTTAAACGTTCGTTTGATGCGGAACGTCCCCCCGTCTGTGATTTCATCACCTAAAATACAGAGTGAGCGACAAAGATTGAAAATGAACTTCAACTACTCTTTACTTCTTAAGCCCCCATTCCCCTCCTCCCCCTCATTTCACTCCATAACAACGGTTGGTGAATGTCAAATTTGTCTTCGCTTTCCATTGCACAGGAAAGTTGATTTTGAGTCTCCTCTTGCAATTTTAAGTTTTGATTTACTTTTTTTTTTCTGACAAATGCGTATTTTGTTTTGAGTGTTTGTAATTATAAAACGAAAACAAGGTGCAATACAAAGTGATGGTGAATAATTGCAATAAAGGGTGAGCAACAGTGACTGAAGGTCTTGAATCATTGTTGCTCGCTCTGTATATTTTGTTGATTGTGAAGGCGTCAACGTCAACTCTGCGTTGGTTGGCAATATTCAGTATGAGCAACGTACTTGCCGTTTTTAGTTCTTAAGGACTTCACACGCAGCGACACAGAAATAAAAAATCCTTGTGAAAGTTGATTGGTTTTTTAATTGCTCCTTTGTTTCAATCCAAAAACCCATAGTTTTTTTTTTTGTTAAAATAGTTTTTTTTGTTAAAGCAATCTAAAATTAGAATTTGTTGATTTCCAATTTCTTGCTTTTATGATCACTCGGTATATTTTAGTTTTTCTACAAAACAGAAATTTCTACAACAATTTTCATTTGTTGTTTCATTTTTTTTTTTTTTTTGATACGATATTAGTAGGCTTTTTTTAATAGATTGAATTAAGTTGGCATTATAATTAATTGTTT
Source organism: Serrognathus titanus (assembly GCA_039766575.1). Taxonomy (NCBI): domain Eukaryota; kingdom Metazoa; phylum Arthropoda; class Insecta; order Coleoptera; family Lucanidae; genus Serrognathus; species Serrognathus titanus. Next base: position 10,026,598 of record CM077911.1, read on the forward strand.
CAGAATTAAAACTTTCTTTGTTTTCTAACTATTATTATTTTTTGATCATGCGGTATATTTTTACACACATACAAAATGGTCAAGAATCACTATTTGAGTTGGCAGTGCTGAATTTAATTTTAAATGGTACTACTGGAGTAAGTTCCACTTGTTGACGGCTTGACCCTGAAAGCCGTCACTTTACAAACGTCATTTGACATTTCAAATTGAAACGCCAATTCTTATTCACATAACCTGTAATCTTGTCGGTTGTCTCTGTTCAGGTTACGTCAAATAAATACATCCGGTTGCAGTGTTGCAAATAGACGAATAAAAAAAATGCTCTTAATTGTACTGCCAACTCAAACAGTCATTCTTGATCACTTTATATAGTTCATTTTTAAACTAAGAGGAGTAACAGTTGTCGGCCTGTCATAGGTAGATTGACACTGTAATACTAAATCAGAAATTAATTTGGCTTGCTTAGGAGGTTTACGAATTCTTCAAATAACCAATTTTATCAACTGATTTGCTTACAAGTTTAAAACTAACCGAAATTGTCACATGAATTATGAAAAATGTTAATTTTTCCGCTTAAATTCTAGGCTTGTGTAAAACCGGCTGTCAAACTGCCAATAACTTTGCGAGTTTTTGGCGGGCAAAATTCAAATTACTCCTCCTAGTTTAAAAATAGACTATAGTGATATTTTTTTTATTTTGACAGATCGAAATAAGTTGGCATTTTAATTAATTGCTCATTTGTCTCAGAACGATACCTATATTTGTTTGTTAACTTTGTGTTTACATACAGTCGATTTCCTGATCATATAATTACATTTTTTAGTTTTCTTTTCCTAACTTAACCTTGAGTGGACATTCCAATTGCTTGCCTCTTTTAAAACTGGATCTTCACGTTTTTACTAACATTTGTTTCGGTCTGAAGTATCTTCAGACAATTTGTTTTTACCTCAAAGTGGTAACTTCCGTCAAATGTAATTGCGTCCTCCCGCTGCTCTGGGTTTCCTCCTGTTAATTCTTAACTCGTTGGTCGCTACTTAGATAATAAAAATCGAAATTGAAAATAGGCAACCCATTCTACTTTCGTGATCTCATGATTATCTACGCTAACACGAGAGTAATTTCGAATTTGCGAGTATCGTTTTACAGTGGGCGCCACCTGTTGAGCTTTCTGTGAGTTACATTTTCCAAAGTCTAATTATTCTTAAGTGAAATATACGCGTTCTAAAAGCAGCGCCATCTGTTGAGTTTCCTGTGAACTACGTTGTCCATTGTTTAGTCTTTTCAGGTCAAATGTGCGCGTTCTGCAGTCAGCGCCATCTGTTGAGTTTGCCGTGAACTAAATTTTCCAAAGTTTCTCTTTTTTTTTCTAAGCCAAATTCGCGTGTTCTACAATCAGCGCCATCTGTTGAGTTTTCCGTGAACTACATTTTCCATTGTTTAGTCTTTTCAAGTCAAATGTGCGCGTTCTATAGTCAACGCCATCTGTTGAGTTTGCTGTGAACCAAATTTTACAAAGTTTCCCTTTTTTTAAGCCAAATATGTGCGTTCTGCAGTCAGCGCCATGTGTCGAATTTTCTCTGAACTACATTTTCCATTGTTTAATCTTTTCAAGTCAAATATGCGCATTCTACAGTCAGTGCCATCTGTTGAGGTTGCCGTGAACTACATTTTCCAATGTTTAATTTCTCTTAGGTCAAATATGTGCGTTCTACAGTCAGCGCCATCTGTTAAGTTAGCTGTGAACTAAATTTTCCAAAGTTTCTCCTTTTTTAAGCCAAGTATGCGCGTTCTACAATCAGCACCATCTATTGGGTTTCCCATGAACTACATTTTCCAATGTTTTATTTTTGTTAGGTCAATCATGCGCGTTATACAATCAGCGCCATCTGTTGAGTTGTAAACTGTGAACTAAATTTTCCAAAGTTTCTCTTTTTTTGAAGCCAAGTACGTTCTACAATCAGCGCCATCTATTGAGTTTCCCGTGAACTACATTTTCCGCTGTTTAACCTTTTCGAGTCAAACATGCGCGTTCTAGAGTTGGCGCCATCTGTTGAGTTTGCCATGAACCAAATTTTCCAAAGTTTCTCTCTTTTTAAGCCGCGTTCTATAATCAGCGCCATCTGTAGAGGTTCCCATGAACTACGCTCTCTAGGGGTTAATTTTTTTTAAAAGTCAAATATGCGCGTTCTACTATCAGCGCCATCTGTAGAGTTTCCCGTGAACTACGCTCTCTAGTGGTTAATTTTTTTTTCTAAGCCAAATATGCCTATTCTATAATCAGTGCCATCTGTTGAGTTTCCCGCGAACTACATCTTCCAATGTTTCGTTTCTGTTAGGCCAAATCTGCGCGTTCTACAGTCAGTGTCACCAATTGAATTTGCCGTAAACCAACATTTTCCAAAGTTTTTCTTTTTTAAGCCGTTTTTAAGCGCGTTCTACAATCAGCGCCATCTATTGAGTTTTCCGTGAACTGCACTTTCTAGTGGTAATTTTTTTTAAGTGAAATATGCGCATTCTGCAGTCAGCGCCGTCTGTTGAGTTTCCCGTGAACTACACTTTCCTACTTTCCTCATTTTTACGTGGATAGAGTTGGCTTTTGTATTTTTCCATTTTTGAATGGGAATTTGGTTTGATTATTAAAAAAAAAAACTTTTTTTGTTGATGGTGACAGAGCAGTGATTTTTCTTTTGTGATCACTCCGTATATCCTGTAATTTTTTTTGTGCGTCCGAATTTTTGGAGCGTTTTCAGGTTAAACACGGTTCCTGTCTGTTTACCCTTCCCCGTATAAATTCATCATCACTCATTTCGTGTAGGTACATCGCGGCCCCGAAGTAAACAGATCAAGTCTATTTCGGGGGGCTCACGGATTCGGCCGCAATAAAGCTCGCTTTTAGGTTTACGGCGTGCAAAGAAGGCGACTTTTTCCGCCTTTATCGCCCCGTTTAATAATAGATCGAAGCTATTGTAAACACGTGCGGAGGACGTTAAGCAGGTTTGCGCTCCTCTGATAATTGCGGAAATATGCGGTCGTGGGGATCGTCATTTTTTCTTGCGTGCGAAAAAAAAATTGTTTTGTTTTTCTTTTTAAATATGGAAAACAAATAAACTCTCGCCGGCGGTTTATAGAATCTTGACCTCATCTGTTTAGCTTTATTTTCCAGCGGCTCGCTCCCGAAACGCCTGGAAGATGGTGTTGTATTGCGGACGCTCCCGATTCAGAACCTCCACCGGCTTCGAGGGGGTAATGCAAGGTGGCTTTCATGAGAGCCGGGTGGAAGAGGACGGATTCGGGAGGGTACGAGTGCTTTTTAGAATACCGTAAGTCTTGAGATTGTTTATTATTTTTACGTAGTTAAAATATTTAAGCGTGTTACCCCCGCCAAATCCTCGACGTTTAGTACTAAGGCAGTTCACTTTATGTGTGGGTGCGCGAGTAAGTAGTTTGATTAAAAAACAAAAAAAAATTGGATGCCGTGGTGGAAATGCAAAAAGTCGCGCGGGACGTACGACAACTCCACCGCAGTTCCACTTAAATTTTTTATAAAGTTTAAATATTTTTTCGTGTACCAAAGCGCAAAAAATATATGCCGTGGTGGAAAAGCAAAAGTTCGCAAGCAGCAAACGTCAATTCCACCACGGTTTGAGTTCGTATATATTTACTTTTATTATTGCTTTTTGTTAAAATATTGGGCACTTGGTGGAAAAGCAAAAATTCACAAACGGAAAATTGCAATTCCACTCCGGTTCATGTTTTTTTTTACTTTTGTGTCTTTGTGTTTGGTGACGTTATGGAAAAAAAAGGTAGTGGAAAAGCGGAAATTCGTAATTGTAAACATCAATACCACCTCGGATCGAGTTCATTTGTTTTTTAATTATTATAACGCACAATAATAAATTCTTGACGTTCTGATCAAATTTACTATATTTTCTTGTTTTAAAATATTTTTTGGTTTTTAAATAGTGGTGGAAAAGCAAAAATTTTGCAATTAAAAAAAGAACAATTCCACCAAGGTTCGCGTTCACTTATATTAAAACAAATGACGACTGTATTCGGGAACTAATAAGAAATGAGAACCCACTGTTTCTGAACTCATCAGTGGTGTAATCGGTGAACATATCGATGAGCACATCAATGAAATCATCGGTGGGTTAAACGGTAAACACATCGATGAAATCATCGGTGCGCACATCATGAACTCATCGGTGAACACATCGTTGAACTTATTGGTGGGTTAATTGGTGAGCACGTCGATGAATCATCGGTGAAGACATCAGTGAGCACATCGCTGAACTTACCGGTGAGCACATCGATGAACTCATCGGTAGGTTATCGATGAGCACATCGATAAACTCATTGGTGGGTTAATCGGTGAACACATCGATGAACTCATCGGTGGGTTAATCGATGAACACATCGATGAACTCATCGGTGGGTTAATCGGTAAGCACATCGATGAATCATCGGTGAACACATCGTTGAACTTACCGGTGAGCACATCGATGGACTCATCGGTAGGTTAATCAATGAGCACATCGACAAGTACTACTAATTCCACCACGGTATGAGTTTTTTCTGCTTTTTTTTTGTTAAACTATTATTGCGTTATTGTTGTCCAAGGCGCAATTAAGAAAAAAAAGAAAAATTGGATATCTTGGTGGAAAATGAAAACGGAAGACATCATATTAATCGCAGCAGAGATAGAGTAATAAAAAAATTGGACTCCGTGGTGGAAAATCAACTGTTGGCAAACGCAAATTCCACCACGGTTCGAACTTTTAGTTTATTTTTTTAATATTATTACTATACCTTTGTATTTGAGGGCGTCATTGGGACACCGTGGCGGAAAAGCTAGAAGCAATAAGCAGCAAACACTAATAAAATTGCACCATTAATGGGTTTATCATTTTCTTGGTGAAATTTTATTGCGCCTTCACGTTTGTCTCAAAAGAAAAAATGGACGCCGCCGTGGTGGAAAAAAGAAAAGCTCGCAAACGGCATTGGGAAATTCCGCCTCAGCTCGACTTATGTTTTTTTTTTCTTTGGTAAAATATTACACCTTCGTGTTCGAGATTGTAATTTAAAAAATTTGCAGAAAGGATGCCGTGGAGGAAAAGCAAAAATTCGGCAAACACCAATTCCCAACGGTTCGACTTCTTTTTTTTTGTTAAAATATTGCGCTTTTCACGTTCGAGGAAACTAAAAGAAATTAAAGACCGTGGTGGAAAAGCGAAGATTAGCAAGCAGCAATTCCACCACGGTACGATTTTTTTTTGTTCTTTTTTTGTCAAAATATTGCGCTATTGTGTTCGAAGGCGTAATTAAAAAGAAAAAGGAAAGGAAAAATTGAATGCCGTGGTGAAAAAGCAAAGCGGAAAGCGACAATTTCATCACAGTTCGATTCGTTAAAATATTATTGCGCCTTCGTTTCAAGGACGTAATCAGAAAAAGGTTGGATTCCTTGGTGGAAAATCAAAAGTTGACAAACACCAATTCCACCACGGTTCGTGTTCAATTTTTTCTTTGTTAGAATGCTATCGCGCTTTTGTTTACGTAGCAACGTAACCAAAGAAAAACGGAAAGGGTAATTATTAAAACGGTCGCCAATTCCACCACGATTCGATTTATTTTTATTTTTTCCTTGTTTATTAAAATATTACGTTTTTGTGTTCGAGGACGTACAACTTAGGTGGAGTCAAGTGTTTGTTATGTGAAAGTTATGCCTTACTGATAAGATACTACAAGGTGATTCGCTTGCGTATTCTTACGTTCTTCAGTTCGTCATTTGTTCCAGAAGAACCGAGCGTAATGGGCTGCGTTGAATTCGCCGCGACCGCGGGTTCCATAATTCTCCTCGTCTTGACGCTTCCCTTCTCCCTCTTCTGGTGTTTCAAGGTAAGCTGGGCACTTGTTTATTTATTTATTTTTGTTGACATTTAATACGTTTTTAATCACCCGGTAGATGGGATCGTTTATTTGCCAGTTTTGTTAATATTGCACAAACCTTGGATTTTTTTGTTTATTATTGCTTCAGCCGATTAAATTAATGCATCGTTGCAGCTTGTTTCCTTGAAACAATTTATTCGTTTGTTTTTTAGCGAGGTGACATATAGACCTAGGTATGCATTTTTTTTAATCACCCGCTAGAATCTGCGAATTTATTTGCCTGTCAAACATTACGTCTTCTTATCGGATCTGTAAACTTTGCCTTGTAGACTCGATTAACGATCGATTCGGGAAAACGCCGCTTTCGTTTGTTTATTTTCGCGCGCTAGGTTTTTGTGATTCCCGTCGTCAACAGTTTATTTAAACCGACGCGCGCGCTTACTTTAGCGAAACCCGATATTTCTGTGATCGTTGATTTAGATATCATAGGCTCGGCGAGTGATTCACGATGCCGGATGTGCGCCGAGTCGCACTTTGATCGTTTATTTACTTTAAATATGCGCGGAATCGATTTTATTGCTCCCTTTTATGTTTGTTTAGAGCAAGGCGGATTGCGCGCAGGAGAGGCGAATCAATTTGTTTATCTTTCCCCTCGGCCGCTGCCAAAGCGAAAAACATTTCAAAGAAAGCTCACACGAGCTCCGCGAAAACAATCTGAATCGTGGTACGCCCTGTATATAAGGGAATAATCACGTCGTAACCATACGATACATTCATGTCACTTTACAAAAAAAAAATAAAATAAATAACACAACAATCATACGGTATATCGGTTACGTTCAACGAGTAAAGAATAAACAGGAGGGAGTCATACCTATACTAGTTTTTTATCCAAAGTAGTAACTAAATATGGCCGCTGTGAGTCATAGGAGCACAAAAGCGCTTTATGGGATTATGAAACGACCTCAAACCACACAGTTCACCATTATTTATAATACACATGAATCACTAAATTTAATAAAAATAGGTCCCAGAAACATCAGTTTTATTCTGGACACTGGAGTTCTATCATAGAAGTATTTGGAAGGAACTGGTTACGCTTGCTGCGCCACTGATCATCGAGAAACTCCAAAACTAACCTAAAAGCCATTCACTGATCTACCCCAAAGTGGTAACTTCCGCCAAATGTAATTGGATTCTCCCACCGCTTTAGGTTCCCTCCTGTTAATTCTTAACTCGTTGGTCGCTTATTTAACTTAAATAATAAAAAATAACAAATGACGGCATTCAACAATTTCTATTGAAATTGAAGATAGGCAATCCATTTTACTTTCATCGCCTTGGAAAGTTAGTTTTTCTTTTTAAATATGCGGAAAAAAAGAGCACGTCGTGGTTCATTTGTTTTTGTTTTTTTTTTTTAATTAGGTTTGGTTAAAAAAAAATAATTAGACGAAAAACGCGAATTTTTCTCTGGAGCATCGAGTGTCGTTTTCACACAATCCAAAACAAAGGCACGTTTATGTTTTATGGAACATCCTGTACGTCATCTCAGTTTAGAACTCTGACATACAGTGTGATGATTAAAGTTTGAATGTAGTTTGAAATTACGTTACGAGTTTAATGCGCGCGCTTTTTTAAATCGATTTAAATAAATTGCGAGCTCGTAATTCATTTGTTTTGCTTTTTGTTTTTAACTAAACGAAAAACGTGGATGTCGTTCTCACAGAAATCCAGAAAATTCCAAACAAAATTCCATGGAACGCCTTGTAATGACGACGCAGTTTTGATATAAAAAACCATACGTCAATCGGTTTAAATAAATTGCACGGGTCGTAATTCTTTTGTTTTGTCCTTTACTTTTAAGTAGATTAAAAAAAACGCGAGTTTTTCTCCAAAATCACGTTTTGTAAGTTTAAATTACGCGCCACTTTCGAGTTACAGTGTGGCCAACGTAATTCGGACTTCGGGCGAAAATCCAAGCCTCTAAATTATAAATTTATTTAACAAAACCAATCGCGCATCGCGTTTTCGAAACTTTACGAAATAAAGTCGCGTTTATCTCTTATAGCCTGTATATCGTCGATTCGATGCAAAATCGCGTTTGGTAAGTTTAGATTACGTGCCACTTTCAAGTTACAGTGACGCCAACGTAATTCGGACTTCGGGCGAAAATCCAAGCCTCTAAATTATAAATTTATTTAACAAAACCAATCGCGCATCGCGTTTTCGAAACTTTACGAAATAAAGTCGCGTTTATCTCTTATAGCCTGTATATCGTCGATTCGATGCAAAATCGCGTTTGGTAAGTTTAGATTACGTGCCACTTTCAAGTTACAGTGACGCCAACGTAATTCGGACTTCGGGCGAAAATCCCCGCCTCTAAATTATAAACTTATTTAAAAAAAACAATTGCGCATCGCGTTTTCGAAACTTTACGAAATAAAGTCGCGTTTATCTCTTATCGAACGGCCTGTATATCGTAGATTCGATGCAAAATCGCGTTTTGTAAGTTTAAATTACTCGCCAATTTCAAGTTACAGTGTCGCCAACGTAATTCGGACTCCGGACAGCGAAAATTCCCGCCTCAAAATTATAAATTTATTTGACATTACTTTATTACTTTCTGATAAATTATCCCAAACGGACACTGGAAAATGGCACAATTGCTCGACGTTTCACTATCGCTTGATAGTTTCTTCAGGAGTGAATTAAAAAAAATAAAATAATAAAAAATTATTAACGTCGAGCAATTGTGCCATTTTCCAGTGTCCGTTTGAGATAATTCATCAAACAATTTCACCGGGCAAGAAGCTACCTTCCTTTATTACTTTCCTTAGCAAGTTTTAAAATTAATTTTAAATTTATGTTGGGTATTACAACAACGGGACTATCCAAAACGAGGCCCGCGACACGATTTTATTATTTAAGGTTGGACAGCCGTGTTATAGAAGGTTAATTACTAAATTTTTAAGTATGGCTTATCGGATGGTTGTAAAATTCATAAATTTGGTTTACTACTGTATTTACAATTTCAGAACTCAAACAAATTTTAATTTTCCACCGATAGTGTTAAAAAAAATTGTTACTGCGTTGGTCGTATTTACGTTTTCTTAGGTTGTCAACACTGTCGTGCAACTTCGCGTGCACCGTGTAGACACTTAGATTGTCAAGGCCAAACATAGTTATAGTTCCTTCGATACGAAGAGATGGCAGCAAGTACGTTTTCAGGGAATTGCCACGTGTTGTCATTTCTGTTTTGGTTCGTTTCGGAGCTAAGTATCGTTTTTCGCCATTCGCTATTATATGTAAAAATTTACATTTCTCTGATCAATTGATTTGTTTGCTTTTTATAGTGTTTCTGTGTAATACTTTGCTGTGTATTAGTGAAATTCATACTTTTGCAATATAACTACTGAGAAAAATCGGTAAGTTTTTAATTTTAATGTTTATAAATTTTTAAAAATGACAGTGATGTTTCATATTTTTGATATCTGTTTAATATTAAGTGTAGAAATGAAGGATTTGTAATATTTCTAGCAAAATGGTGGGAATTTATTGTTCTGTGAGGGGATGTTGGAATCCATGTAGCACGATTTCTAAGCATACCTTTCCTAATCCAGAAAAAAATGCAGAGTTACATGAAAAATGGGTGAGAATTTGCAGAAATGATCGTTTATTGGAAAAGGGCATGACACCGGAAAAAATATATAAAAATTGTCGTGTTTGTGGAAACCATTTTTCAAAAGAAGATTTTATTAATACACGGCTCAAACGAACTGCTTTTCCTCATGTGAATGTACCAGTACAACTAGGTAACTAAATAAACTATATCTAATATAAAATAGATTGGACATTTGTAAATAATTATCATTATGTTTAATCTAAGAAAACTTCATTAGTCACGTATTGGTTGAAATTGGTACCATTATGGAATATTTTATATTTAAAACTTGTTTATTTATTTCCAGATCATTCAGAGGTAACACATAATTCTTTTGTAATTAATACTTCATCTAGTACAACAGATTTGTCACCACTAATGCCATTTTCTACAACAGTACATGGTAAGTTTAGAAAATGTAGGATAACTGAAAGTATTTCATTCAATTTCGAGTAATAATAAATAAATTATTTTAGATTCTTCAATGATAACATTTGTCAAACCAACGTTTAATGCTGGACCATCATCTGGTGATACATGTTTATCAGTGGCACGTGCATGTACTACACCTCCTAGTAAGTTCAAAAAATTATTTTCAAATATACATACAGCATGTGTGTTAACATTTTTGACAAATAGCTTATATAAAAAATTGTAGTTTTATTAATTCGTTAAATTTTTCTGCACCTTGAATTACTTTAACAATTTGTGTGCATCAGGTGGAGTGTTATCAGAAGTGAATGTCACACGAAGTAAAGACTTATCACCCAAGGCCCACCACTTATATAAAGCAGCATGTTATTTCAAGAAAAGAGCGAGAGCATCTAATAAATGTAATTTATTATTGAAGCAACGATTGCAGAAAGCAACACAGTTTACGAAGTCAGAAATGTTTGAGAAGGTAAGATTATTTTTATGCCTAGATTTTTTTGCTTTAATAATTGTCTGTATGGAAATTTGTAGGTAGTGTCTAACATGAATAGTATCCAAACCAGGTTCTTTGAAATGCAAATAGAGAATTCCAAAAAGAAGCGTAGTAGTTTTAAAAAACTATAATAATCAAATTCTTTTTTATAGTATTGTCTAGTTTTAGGACATAGTTTTAGTTCTTAGCTATAGTACTTTAACTGTACTAGGTGTACAGACACATCTCCACGAAATACTATTCTATTTGATACTGTTATGTAACCTGGTTTTGAAATAAATAAAATATACATTTTCATAAAGTTATTTCTTAATCGCCAGTTTCCAGAAATGCCCTTTGCATAGTTGTATCATAAGGGTAAAGCAAATGATAAAACTTGCAATGATTGTACTTATAATATCAAATCAAATGTTAATTAACTCCAAATACAGATTTTCCCATAAGATACAACTGTGCGTGCATACGAACATAAAAAAAATTGAAATGTGAGCAGTTCTCGATATTTCAAAATTTCCGCTTTATATGGATTAGTTCCTTCGATATGACTAGATGGCGTAAAACATGGTTTCAGTATTTAATATTGGAGCGTCCCATCTACTTATAGTTTATCTATGTTCGCGTGTGTCAAACACGAACTTCAGTTTGTTGTTACGAGCATCTGCGGTGGTGTTATTTCGTGACTTTTTTTATAAACGAACTTTTTCGGAATTAAAATTGCACATAATCGCAATGGAAAGTTGCATTTTCACTCAAACCTCATCGGACGGGGCTGCAATACGTTTATTTGGCACGTACGCGCCGGTTTGCGTCAAAGTGAGGTTATGTGCGTCGGGTCTGTTTACTATTTTGGCATTTTTCTTTAAACGATTGATTTCTAGGTCGTGCAAGAGTACGAGAGGGCCGTGATCTTTCGCCTAGGACGACTTAGAACCGGGGGCGCAAGAGGCCCGGGCATTTTCTTCATCCTCCCATGCGTAGACAGCTACTGCAAAGTCGACCTGCGGACGGTCTCATTCGACGTCCCCCCACAAGAGGTACGTGCGAGTAAGCCCCTTGAATTTACCTCACCGAGTTGTTTCAGGCCCTGACGAAGGACTCGGTGACGGTGACCGTCGATGCTGTCGTTTACTACCGCATACAAGACCCCCTCAATGCTGTCGTCAAAGTCACCAACTACAGGTGAGTGCGTCACTTTCTTCAACTGTGCACGGTGATACTAAGCAGATTGTTCCGCAGCAATTCCACCAGGTTACTGGCGATGACCACACTGCGCAATATTTTGGGGACGAGGAATCTCGCGGAGATTCTCTCGGATCGAGAGGCGATTTCGCATGCGATGCAGACCTCGCTGGACGTGGCGACGGATCCCTGGGGAGTTAAAGTCGAAAGAGTCGAGATGTAAGTTTTTGTTAATCAATCAATGATTGTGAGTTTCGATTTTGTGTTGTTGCAGTAAAGACGTTAGCCTGCCCCAACAGCTCCAGAGAGCGATGGCGGCGGAAGCTGAGGCTTCGCGGGAAGCACGAGCCAAGGTCATAGCAGCAGAGGGGGAGATGAAGGCGTCGCGTGCCTTGAAGGAAGCATCCGATGTCATCAACGAAAGCCCCGCTGCCTTACAGGTTAGGTTTTTTCTTTTTTTTGATTTATGCCTTATGCGATAACATTTTTTTGTTTTAGCTGCGTTATCTCCAGACGTTGAATAACATTTCAGCAGAAAAGAACTCGACTATTATATTCCCCCTCCCCCTGGATTTGTTGTCGCCCTTCTACCGGAGCGCAAACAACCAGTACTACCGGAATGCGAATAACCAGGTGATTTGAGTTCTGTATCGCTGGGAAACGCTTTATTTTCTCATTGTGGCTACTGTCAAATACATGTTTTATTTTTGTCGTGTTGTCGTCACTCTCCTTAAATCCGACGCTTTTGGTACCTGAGCGCGAGGCTGTTCCCCAGTGGCACATACCTCTTGCTTTTAAAATCCAAATCCTTGCTGAAACACTCCCTGCTAACGCCTTCCGGCACTTTAATCTCGATCCTCTCCTCGCCGGAGCCGATGTTTACCCTCGGGGGCACCAAATCGTGCTCGTACAGTTTTTTAATGCTATTGACGGACTTCTGTTCCATCGCTGGGGGGTCCTGTCGCCGCTCGCGACGACGTTCCATCGGCTTGCTGCAGATTTCACAGCGGCTGACCCCGAACGTATCGCAGTTGATGGGCTCGAGCATCAAACGATCGTTTACGGTGAATTTATGGACGCACTTATGCACCGGGGCATCTTCGAGTAAATTCTGGAGAGAGTGACACTCGAAGTAACGGTCCTTCCGGAACGCAGACACTTCCTCGATGGCCTTATCGGAGACTTCGCCGTGCGTTTGACAAGCGACCGAAACTTGGAGCTCGCTCGGCTTTATATCTTCTTCACCATCAACAGGCCTACGTTGGCTTTTATCACTGTGCATTCGCTTGGGTCTGCGAAGGCACACGTTTTCTTCTTGTTGGTGCTTGAAGGGGAGTCTCAGCAGGGGTGGAATCGGGGCATCCCGGCAGTAACAGCTTTCGCAGTGCATCTTGTGTAGGCGCTGCGGTTTCGCGTGGTTGCCGTTTGAGTAAATGCAGGGTTTTGTTTCGCACTCGTTGACATCGGGGGCTAACAGCGAAGAAACGTCGCTCGAGTCATTTCGGCTCCTCGCTTTACTGAAATGTCATGATGAAGGCAAAAAGACCGAAAGGGGGGGAGGAGGCTCACTTACTTCAGGCTTGAAGTGGTCAGGTTGCTGCTGGAAATTGGCCTTGAAGAAGTCATTCTACACTCTTAATACAATTTATGCGTCAGTCTGTTGTCATTGTGGTTGCTTAGCAACAATGGTTTTTTTTTTTTAATTTGTCATAAATTTGCTGTTGAAGTTCATTTTCGCTAAACTTTTTTTTATGTTGACGTTTCACAGCCTGTTTGGCCACTTTTTCAAAAGTGAGGTGCGCTCTCATTGTTTACATTTATTTAGTAAACTGTGTTGGCAGTAGATGGCGCTATCGTCTTGTTTACGATTTAAATAAAGGGGTCACTTGCTTCAGGCTTGAAGTGAACGAGTTGCTGCTGGAAATTGGCCTTGAAGAGGTCATTAAACACTTTTGATTCAATCTGTCAGTCAGTCAGTCTGTTGCCTAGCAACGATTGTTTTTTTAAAATTTGTGTTATCGTCATAAATTTGCTGTTGAAGTTCATTTTCGTTAAATATTTTTTTTAAGTTGACGTTTCACAGCCTGCTTGGCTGCTTTTTCAAAAGTGAGGTGCGCCTTCAATGATTAAATTGATTCAGTTAGCAGTGTTGGTAATAGATGGCGCTATCGTCTTGAACATTTTTTTTTTACTTATTTATTAAAATCCATAATTTTAAAAAATCAAGTTTTCTTGCCAGATGAAAATTACAGAGTACAGGTACAGAGTTCTGATGAAGCCCAATAAGGCCGAAATACATGTATAAACTCTTTCCTAACACTTTCTATACTGCCAGTTACACAATTTTAATTAATTTTCATAATTTTAAAGTTAAAAATAATTTCTGCTTGCACCTTCTGCTGATAGAGGGCGCCCTCGTTGGAAAAAATCGATTATACACAGTTGGCCTAGTTTATAAAAAAATAAGTTTACGATTTAGGTAAGGCAGTCTCATTTTATGCTCATTTAATAAAAAAAATTGAACATTTTTTGCTTGTTTAGCAATGTTGATAATTTTAAAGTTAAAATGTTTTCTTGCCTGCACCTTCTGCCGATAGATGGCGCCGGCGTTCTGAAAAATTGATAACAGTTGGCGCCAGTGCATTGAAAATTAGGTTACGACTTAAACAAGGCCGTCTCACATCTCGACAACGATCTCAACAATTAAAGCAATTTTCGTTGGCAGTTTCTGTCGATAATAGATGGCGCTGGCGTTCAAAAAAGTTTGCAATATTCAAGTTAGATGACGCTAACCTGTTGGAAATTCTGAGGTTACTGAATAGGAAAGATAGCGCCAATTTCTTATCTAACTCTCTTTGGGACTAGATTTGTCGCAAACTCCCTAGCAATAACATTTTGTGGTTCTCGTGCAACGTTCGTGATTGGCTCAACCAATCACAAAAGCTGCACGAGAATCGCAAAATGTTACTCACTTAACTGAGTAGGAGGTATGCTTCGTTTTTTTTTCTGTAATACCTGTCAAATGTTTCCGAGGTTGGCACCTTTATCAGAATGTTAGGAAATTTCAAAAATTTCTGTCGTACGTTTAGTGATAAAAGCAGGGTTCCAACAGAAACCCCAGAATTTTGACACTGACAGGCTGGGTCACATTTCTAACCTCAAAATGAACGTTCATTTGACGTTTTTCAAATAAATATTGCGTTTTTCATATTTTTAATTAATGTATATGACAATATTAACCACTTTACATCAAAATATATGATACTAGAGTCTGTTGTTGAAAATGCAAAGAGTATACATGAGAAACGTTGATGATAATTAGGCGTCGATTTTGCCAAATTTCGAATTCAGTACAGTTATGAAATGAGGCTAATTAGACTTCGGTGTCCTATCTGAGTCTTCTTAATCTATGTTCCAGGAAAAACAACTTTCTACAAAAAAAAGTATTTTTGGCTTTTCTTATTAGAAAAGAAGTTGAAATAAATGACAAACGTCGATAATAATTAATTTCGCCTTTATATATAAAGAATTCGGTGCAATTATGAAATTAGGCTTCGGTGTCCTATCTGGGTGTTCTTAATCTATGTTCCAACTAGAACGTCACACGAAGAAAAAAAAATAGCTTTTCCCATTAGAAAAGAAAGTTGAAATGAATGAGACGCCAAGTTAAAAATGCAAAAAGCATAAATGAGAAACGTTGATGTTAAATAAAGGCGCGAATTTCGCTAAATTTAAAGTCGCGTGGCGAAACTCGGAACCAATGGCAGATTCGGTCAGGCGTGCCAACTTTCTCGTTTAGTAACAAAAAGTTTTGCTTTCGTGTGAGTTGTTTTGCTCTTGGTTTTTATTATTTCTAATTTTTCCCTAATCCAGTCCGCTTTCTCCTCTTGAGTCGTCGTCGTCGTGCATTCATCGCAGGTACGTAAATTCCGGCGCGCGATAACGCCCTCGTATTTTCTAATTTTGTTTTTTTAGGTTAGGTCGCTTGTGTTACATGTTTCGCCCCGGAAACCCCAATGGAGCCCGCACGTACTTTTCCGGAAGTCGTTTACGCCAACGACGGCACTAAATACTATCCGTGCAAGTAC
Source organism: Serrognathus titanus (assembly GCA_039766575.1). Lineage (NCBI taxonomy): Eukaryota > Metazoa > Arthropoda > Insecta > Coleoptera > Lucanidae > Serrognathus > Serrognathus titanus. Next base: position 10,042,337 of record CM077911.1, read on the forward strand.
TGCTGCAGGGCTTTCGCTCATAAGAGGTACCTGACGTTGCACATGCGAGCCTGCCTCAAGAAGCTCGATGGTGAAGCGGAAACGAAAATGAATGATCTCATAACTAACGTGGACGTGGTCTCGAAACACGACCATAACGAAGTCAACGTGAAAAGGGAGGCGGAAACCATCGATCTCACCAACGAAATCAAACTCAATCACAATCAGTCTTCCGGCAACAAGCTGAGGAGAATGAAATTAAACAAGGTTGCGCAGGCCAAGGTCGAAAAGTGCAAGATCTGCGCGATGGTGTTCAGAAGCATGGAAGAGTTGATAATGCACGCGAAGATAGAGCACAACCAGAGGAGGAACAGCGAGAAACGGATCTTCCCCCCGGCGGAGCTCGAATATTTCTACACGATTTTTCTCAAGTCGAATCGCACCACGTGCCCCATCTGCGATAAACCCATCGGGAACAAATTGAACTGGAAGCGACACCTCTACACGCACAGCTCGGTTAAGAAATACGAGTGCCTCATCTGCAAGAAGACGTTCACTCGCAGCGACCACTGCAAATACCATGAGAAGCGACACAAAGTCAAAGTGGAAATGTTCCTGCCCGAGGACTCCTAGCCTTTTAGGTTTTCACTTCATGAAAGTACAAGTGTTTTTATTACCATCGTCTTTTACGTGCAGGTAATCTTTAGTTTATTGTTAATGTCATATTTTATGCACTATATATTTTCTTTTGTTGCGACACACGACACAGTGCCTAACAGTGCCTTGTGCTAAACAATAATGCGGCGGAAAGATGTAGCCGAAGTAAAGATGTTATATTTTATATGTATGGAGGAATTGTAAGCGTTTGCGAAATTTGCAAGGTTGATCGATATAATAAAACCTTCATATTTTGTGAGAGAAATTCGAATGCTTCCACTGATAATTTCCTTAGTACGTCAAACTGGTCCTCGGTGTCCTATCTGTGTTTTTCCTTATTCTGTTGTCAATTTGACGTCGGTGTCCTATCTTTTTTTTTTTTTTGTTCTGTTGTCAATTTGGTGGCAGTGTCCTATCTGTGTTTTTTTTTTATTCTGTTGTCAATTTGGCGTCAGTGTCCTATTTGTGTTTTTTATTCTGTTGTCAATTTGGCGTCGGCGTCCCATCTAAGCGTTCCTATTAAAACGTTTTTGAACGTTTCCTCAAATTTAATAGCGTTTTCGATTGACCGGACTGGTCTATGCACCCAGAGTATCTTCATCCCGTGTTTATTACACGAGGTTGAAAGAAGATGCAAATACGCTGAGTGCAACCGATGCAGGTGAATCGAAAACGCCATGAAAGGTTGAGAAACATAGATTAAAAACGCTCAGATGGGACAGGTTGACTTCGGCAAAAATTAAAACAAACGTTTCTGTTATTTTACGAAAAGACGTTATTTACTGTCGACTTAAAATCCCCGTGCCGCCGCACATTTCGCCAAAGTATTGAAAGGAATATGAGTTTTGTGGCGTTGCCGATAGATGGCGCCACTTGAAGTCGCTGAATAAAAAGAAAAGATATTACCGGCAGAAGACGCGTCCATTTCCTTTCTTGTTTTGCTTTTGTTCGCTGCGAAATTAAGAAAAACAAAAGACGATCGGCCGCTGGTATTTTTTTTTTTGTGAAAGAGAACCGACCTGTTGCAAGACAAAGTGGCGCCACTTCAAGTTACTGAACGGGAAAAAAGAGAACCAGCAGATGGCGCGTCCTTTTCCTTGTTTTCTTTTCCTTTTTTGTTGCAAACTTAAAAAAAAAGAAGAAGATCGGTCATTTGTGTAAGTCGTTTTGTTTTTTGTTCGTTGCAAACTAAAAAAAAAAAGACGATCGGGCGTTTGTTTAAGTTCATTCGATATTCTTTTTTCAGTGAAAAGAAAAAAAAAACGATCTCTTGCAAAACAAAACGCGAAAGAGGCGATCAATCTGCAAAACAAAAGGCGACTTCACCTACAAAGCGGTGACTTTCGTGCTCTACTTTTTTTTTAATTCGTCAAAAGCAAAAAAAAAAAACAATTGACAGTATTTAAGAGAATTCTTTTTTCCTAAAACAAAAAAAAAACCAACGGATGCTCCGTTGACTTCTTCAAAAACAAATGACGATCGATTTCGCAACCTTCGACTGCATTCGTCGCCGAATAGGAGAAATCACCGCCGGCAGATGGCGCGTCCTTTACCTTTCGTGTTTTGTTTCTTGTTGTTCGTTGCAAATCAAACAAAAACAACGAAAAACGATCGAGCGCTTGTCACAGAATTATTCGATATTCTTTTTTATTGCAAAACAAAAAACTAAACGCAAAACAAGAGACGATTTCGGCTAACCTTTGTGCTCTACTTTTTTGAACTCGTCGAAAATACAAAAAAAAAAAAAAAACAAAAATTGACCGCATTTAAGAAAATTAATTTCTTTTTTCTCTTGAAAAAGACTAACGGGTGCTCTGTGGCTTCGTCAAGAAACAAAAGACGATCGATTTCGACCGCATTTTTCTTCAAACAAACAAGAAAAAAAAATACAAACATCAGAAACTCGAATGCTCGTTCGTTCGTTAGTTTAATTGCACTGTCAAATTGGGCCGAAGCCGACGCGACCATGATGGCTTCACAGTGTCCTATCTGAGTAGTTTTTATTTTTTGTGAACTTGTCGTCGGTGTCCTATCTGAGAGTTCTTAATTCGCTTCGTTTTCTTGAATCCTCGGATTATGCATAAAATAAAATCGTATTTTCCGGACAAAGGGAAGAAGCACTTGTCGGAAAGGAATGGAATCAGGCGTGCCAACGCTCGAAAAATTATCAACGCAGAAGAAATTCGACAATCGATCGTCTTTTGTTTACGTTCTTAACGCACCAACTATCAGTTTCGTTAATTAAAGATGCTTAAGACCTTTTCGTACCGAATATTTAAATTTAGTAACTTCGGAGCTGCCAACCCCGTTCACAATAAGTTCCCGCTCGCTGTGTACAGGTGTCCTGACTGACTCGAGCAATTGATTTAATGATGAAAAAAATCAAGTGCGTTTTATTGGATTGATACAAAAGTCTAAGCGAGAGCGATGGAGTATTTTCTTGCTGCGAAACATAACCTTACTTTTGCCTAATTAGTTATCGGAATCGAATATCTCCGGTGATTTGAAACGAAACTTGAACCTCGTTAATCCGAACAAAACCTCACTATTAAAAGTTGTCGAGTTCCTTCTGAATCAGTTTGGTTGCCGAGAAACGCCTCTATCTCGTTAATCCGAACATCTAACTGCCACTTGAATTAATATAATCGGCAAGTGAATAGGCGGTCAGTACTTTCAAACGAATCGGATGTCTCTGATGTAACTTGAAATCAAACTTGAACCTCGTTAATCCGAACAAAATCGTCGCAGTTTGCAGTAATTACCTCAGAGAACGTCTGAAGGCGCTGAGGAGCTTCGAAACTGCTGTAATTCGGAAATCTGAGCCTTTAGGTCGTAACTGGAGGGTCTTCAAGTGAGCCTCAAAAACTTTTAATCCGGACGCAGCATCCACAATGAGATTATTCAACTTTCGATCACCTTAGAGGGCATCTGAAGACGTGCAGGGCAGCGAAGTCGTTTCAAGTTGTTCGGACAGTCCTGAGCAAATCTCTGTAATCTAGAAATCTGAGTCTCTGTATTAGTAACTCTTCACGCTAATAACCCAACCGAGTAAATGCACTAAAGTGGCGAGTTCTTCAAATTTTGGACGAAACCGGAGGCCCTGCAAGCGAACCCCTTTAATCCGGATGTAGCATCTTCAACCCTCGATCACTTCCGACAGCATTTGAAGCCATAATGCTCTCTGAAGTCGTGCAAAGCAGAACTCGTTTCAAGTTGCTCAAGAACCCGAGAAATCTCTGTAATTCGGAAATCTGAGTCTTGGTGTTGGTAACTCTTCACGCGGACGAGTTCTTCAGACTTTGGACGTAATTGGAGCGCCCCTTAAAAACTCTTTAATCCGGCTGCAGCATCCACAAAGAGGATATTCAACTGTCGATCACCTCAGTGAGCATCTGAAGTCGTGCAGAGTAGGACAAGTTGTTTTAAGTTGCTTGGAAAGCCGCGAAATTTCCGTAATCCGGAAATCTGAGTCACGGTGTTAATAACTCTTCATGCTAATAACGTGAACGAGTAAACTGCGCTGAAGTGGTGAGTTCTTCGGACTTTGGACGTAAGTGGAGGCCCTTTAAGTGAACCCCAACAAACTCTATAGTCCGGACGCAGCTTCCACAATGGAAATATTCAACTCTCAATCACTTCAGAGAGGATTTGAAGTCGTGATGCTCTCACATGCTCTCTTTAGTCGCGAAAGGCAGGAGAATTCGTTTTAAGTTGCTTGCGAAGCCGAGAAATCTCTGTAATCCGGAAATCTGAGTCACAGTGTTAATAACTCTTCACGCTAATAACGTGAACGAGTAAACTGCGTTGAAGTGGCGAGTTTTTCGGACTTTGGACGTCACTGAAGGCTCTTCAAGTGAATCCCAACAAACTCTTTAATTCGGACGCAGCTTCCACAATGGAAATAATCAATTCTCAATCACTTCAGAGAGCATTTGAAGTCGTGATGCTTTCTTTAGTCGCAAAGAGCTAGATAATTCGTTTTAAGTTGCTTGCGAAATCTCTGTAATCCGGAAATATGAGTCACGGTGTTAATATAACCTTACTTTTTCCTAGTTATGAAAATTCTGTTGTTTCATGTAAGTAAAGTGGGGGGAGGGAAGTGAGTAGATTTTGATAGTAAAGCGTTTGAAGGAATTGCTTCCCCGATTCTGTATTTAAATGAACTTCCAACAAAATCAAAGTAAGAAAGTGAATGTAACAATTAAAAATAAGAAAAACTCATACGAAGTACATCGGCAGGTCGCGTATAATGCAGTCTTGCACTTTGCGGTTGTCCTGTTCGCGTTTAAGGTTCCCCATGTCGATCGTGTCGGTTTCGCAGTACACCTTAGCCCTGGCCGCCGCAAGATGGGCGTAGTACGTGGGGGCGGGGTAGCTCACTGAGCGGGTGCAACGAGCGAACATGTGGCACAGGTAGTAAGTTAACTGCTCGAGGTCATTGTCACTCATATCCGCATCGTCCCACAAAGTGCGATACTTAGTTGGCTTGGCAACCCCCTGTATGCTAGCGTGCGAAACCAAGTAGAAGTCCTGCGCTGCCGGGTGGGTGATCTCCGTATCGACGCACGTCCCGGCCGGGACGTTGAAGTTCCTATCTTCTGAGTCCTGCTTGTTTCGGGGGAAGAAGCGAGTGTGGTGTCTCTTCTGCACCACCAAAAACGTGATCATCGGTTTGTAATCTGCGCTTATGCTAGTGCACGCTGCCCTAATCGCTTTCAGCTCGACGTTCAAAACTTGCTCGAATTGACCATCTGAGACCCCGTCGCGGAAAAATATGATCCTCTCAGGTTTCATATTGTTGTTCTTTCGGAAGAAAAACATGAGGTGCTCTTTGGTGATGTTTTGTAGATCATCTATGATTTCTTGTGTTGGGTCTTGCAAGCGCCAGCAGAAGTTGTACTTGAACGCCCTCTTCTCGAAAGAAGCGGTCACGGCAGCAACGCTGGGGATACCCCTCGATTCGGGGCTGGGATGCGTCACATCCGCGCCCATGACCATATAAGGCCTATTGAAACAAGGTGGGACCGTGGACAGGCTGTGATTGAGGCAGTCCAGTTTGGCGTTGATTTTCAGGAGTATGTTGTTCGCCGTCGACATGTTCATCCTGAAAACAGTGTTGCCCTTCACGCACTGAGTGAGACAGCCGATTGCCAACTCGGATGCCTGCTTGACGTAGTTATATACAAAATTGTGGTCGGTTATTACGACGACGATCAATTGGTACGTCTTTTTGCTGTTGAAGTATTTCTTCAAGTCCTGCAGTAATTTCTGTCCGGATGAAGTTAAGAAGTCGAAAGGTTTAGTTGCGTTCTGGATTGCCATGCCCAGATTTCTTCCGCACGACATTATCTGAAAGTTTGCTTAAATTAGAATGTAATTCTCAATTTGGGATGTCATTAAACAGGGGGGCAAAAACTAAGTTATGTTACAACACGACAGTGATCTGGCAAGAAAAAATTAAATCGGCTTTTCGGTTGCCTTAAAAAAACTCGTTTATTCACAGCTGAGTTTCAAATTGTCCTATCTGAGTATTCTTAATCTATGTTCCTGTCATAGCGTCTTTTTTTACATCTTAGAAAAACTAGGTTATGTTACAGTGACGGTTGCCCTAAAAAAAATCGGTGTCCTATCTGCGTATTTCTAATTTGTTGTGAACTTGTCGTTGTCGTCAGTGTCCTATCTGAGTGTTCGTAGTCTATGTTCCCGTCAAAGCGACGCTTTTTCGAATCTTACAAAAGAATGATGCGGACAATAATTAGGTTATGTTGCAGTATTTGACAGTGACGGTTTTTAACCTATTTTTAATTGAATTTAATAAATACATTGGATTGTTTTTTTTTTAATTCGTGACCAATAGATGACCGTTTGTTTTGTCTACAGCGATACATTCGACCAAAATGTCTTTTTTTTTAAGTTGCCGATAGATGGCGCTACTTCAAGTGATGAGTGAATAAGGTCAGGTCCGGTAGATGTCGTGCCGTTTTCCTTCCGATTTTTTTTTTTTGAATTAAAGTAGACTCTTGCCAAACAAATGGACGAAACAAAAGAGAAGCGAAATACTGCAATCAAAGTTTAACTGCGTGTTTTCTTAAAAAAAAAAAAAACAAAATGACGCCGATCATTTTTTTTTCGTTCTTTTTAAACGAAAGACGAAAAAGAAAAACGAACGAGAATCGATTGTCTTTTGGAATTTTCTTCTTCGACGAAAGTAGAACAAAAGACATAAGGCGATCCGCCATAAATGCTTTTCGTCGTCCACTTTTATTTCCTCCGCAACGCAAGACATCAAGTGCAGAACGTCTTTCTTTTGTTTGTTTTTCCTTTTTGTTTTGGTTTTTTCGTCTCGCTTTCGACGATTCTATTTTTCGTTGTTTTCTTCTTTTTTTTAGATAAGAAATAAAGAACGGTCGATCGTCTTTTGTTTTCTGATTTCTTTTCGCACGTTCTTTGTCGAAGGACGAAAAGAAATCAGAAAACAAAAGGCGATCGTGAACTTTTTTTCTCCACAACGTAAGACGTCAAGTGCGATTTGTCTTTCATTTGTTTTTTTTGTTTCTTTCTTTTTGTTTGTTCATTTGATCGTCTTCGTCTTTTGTTTTTTTTTGTTTTTTCTCGTTTTCGACGACTCTATATTTTGATCGTCTTTTGTTTTCTCATTTCTTTTCGCAATTTCTTTGCTGAAAGGCGAAAATAATCAGAAAACAAAAGTGCAGTACGTTCTTCATTTGTTTCTTTTTTTTAATTCACCTGATCATGTGATTTATTGAAAGACGAAAAGAAATCAGAAAACAAAAGGCGATCGTAAACTTTTTTTTCTTCGCAACGCAAGACAACAAGTGCAGTACGTCTTTCAATTGTTTTTCTTTCTTTCTTTTTGTTTTGTTCATTTGATCGCCTTTTGTTTTATTTGCTTCTTCTCGATTTCGACGACTCTATTTTTCGTTGTTTTTTTTTTAGTTCGGAAATAAACAAAGATCGATCGTTTTTTGTTTTCAGATTTCTTTTGGCATATTCTTTATCGAAAGGCCAAAAAAAAATCAGAGAACAAAAGTGCAGTACGTTCTTCACTTGTTTTTTTTTTTTCTCCGCAATGCAAGACATCAAGTGCAGTACGTCAGTACGTCTTTCTTTTGTTTGTTTGTTTCTTTCTTTTTGTTTGGTTCAATCGATCGTCATTTGTTTTGTTTGTTTTCTCTCGCTTTCGACGACTCTATTTTTCGTTTTTTTTTTTTTTAGTAGAGAAAACGATCGGTCGTCTTTTGTTTTGCTTTCGACGATTCTATTTTTCGTTGTTTTTTTTTTAATTCAGAAATAAACAACGGTCGATCGTCTTTTGTTTTCTGATTTTTTTCCCCATGTTTTTTATTGAAAGACGAAAAGAAATCAGAAAACAAAAGTGCAGTACGTCTTTCTTTTGTTTTTTTCTTTTTGTTTTGTTCAATCGATCGTCTTTTGTTTTGTTTGTTTTTCTTGCTTTCGACGGCTTTATTTTTCAGTTTTTTTTTTTTAATTCAAAAATAAACAACGGTCGATCGTCTTTCGTTTTCCGATTTCTTTTTTCTTTTCCCATTTTCTTCGTTGAAAGGCGAAAAGAAATTAGAAAACAAAAGACGATCGACAGTTGACACCGACAGTAGCGTCACAACAGTTGGCAACAGTAGCAGTGTCACGACAGTCGACTGTTATTTCAAAGGATTTGTTTATATCATAGCATGACACGACGTTAACGAGTTTTGCGTTTGATTTCTAAAGTAGTTTTTAGGGGTATTTAGTACCAATTTAGGGGATTTAGAGGGGAAAGCTCACTGAAGAGTTGACAACACTGAGAGGGAGTTGAGTGACGAAAGCGTTCAGATAATCGCAGCGCTTGAACGAAGCTTAAATCTGAACGAGGTACATGTGACGTCATTGTTAGCAGCGTTTTCTTCAAGCGGCCGCCATTAATCAAGCGTGGTCTTTATATGCTACACTATATTACTGCGAAATGAATTCATAACCTCTACAATTGAAAACCAGTTCAGGTAATTTAAAGCGCTGCAACTAATTTTCTGCCTGAATGCGACCATTGAGACCATGGCGATCGAGGTCACTAAAAGTCACGAGCGGAGCGATCACCATTAAGTTGAAAGTCGCTCAATGGTAGACAGTGTTGCCAGTGACAGTACGTTTGTACTAAAGTCAGTACTTTTCATGTATTAATATACGTCAGTACAACTTTTTCAGAATTACTGAATTTCAGTACCATAAGGCATTTACGAAAATTAATCTGGTAGATACACAGTGCTCTTTTTTCTCACTCTAACATGTACTGTGTTTTCTCACATTTCTAATACTGTCATGAACCGAACCAGGTGAATTTTCGTGAACGCCCACGAATTTAAATTTCGCGGGTAGATACTCAGTATCTCTAGTTCTCTACTGAGACGTAATGTGCAATATTAAGTTGGTTTATATATAACAATTCTTATTAAGAAGTTATCTTTGTCTAGGGTAAGATATTTTATAATAATAATAAAGTAATAAAATCAATAAATGGTTATTAACGTTTGGTTTTTTTCAACTACTAGAGAATATATTACTATTGCAAATGCATCTCTGTAATTATGGTTGTAGAAACCATTCAGTACTTTTTTCAGTACTATTTTATAGCTAACTTCAGTACATTCTGAATTTTGCTTCTGGCAACACTGATGGTAGAGGACAGTTGCAGTTCATCTGTTCACACGCATGTGAACAGTTTTCTTCGCCACCGCTATTGCAACTACCTTAGTGTATGGAACGCTTAAAATGCTTGGAGCAAAAATGGCGGCCGTGCGGTACTTTAATGAATTTGGGGACCAACCAAAAGCGAACTGCTCTCGTCATAAATGGATTTAATTTGTTTACTTTTTTTAATCTGCCAATACCCTCCCTATAAGGGAGCACGATCAGTGCCCTCAGTTTTCTTACTCGTGAGTTAAATTATAAAAGAAATGAATCCGGTTTGCTAAATTTTCTGATTAATAGATGGCACTGCAATTTTTTTTTTTTTTCAATAGAACTGTGATTTGGATAGACTTTTTCTATTGGAAAGGTATATTTGGTGCGTACCTGTTTTTCCAGTTCCATCAGCTTGTCATCACGGGTGCGCCTGTCGAGGTTAAGTATCGTCCAAGTATGAAGCGCTGCACCAGTTTCAAACGAGCTCGGCCTCCACACGCCTCTGTTTACGGTCTCGATTTTATCCTTGTACCTCAAGCTAGGCGGGGGTAGGACTCGCCCTTTCACTTCCTGAGGACTCTCCGAAATCGACAGGTCAAACTCTTTCACCGCGGGGCTTCTATTGTAGTTGGCTTGCCGAACGGATCTCATGATGTTATCCAAGCGAATGTCGGTATTGGTGGCGGCTTTCTTTATTAAATTCCTGGTTTGATTCTCGGTCATCTTCCGATTGACCGCCTGCCCCGCTAGGATCGTGCAGAACTCACACGGCAGCAAGATCTTCCTCTCCACGTTCGCCCTGCTCCCCACCCACAAGCACGGTAGGTTCGGGTATTTCAACTGCACTCTTTTCTCTGTCTGGAAATATTTTAGCACGGTCATTTCACCTTGGTTATCCACACGGAATTTCGCCGTCGCAGGTGTGAGGTGAAGCTCGTTGACGCGGTACACCCGACGGCTGCCCGGATTCCCCGGAATCTCATAGAGAACCTTCAGTGTCTTCATGTGCTTGTTGACCGAGTCGAGCTCATATCTTTGGAGTTCGCCTCGAGGATCAAAGCGATCCCCGCAGATTTCCTGGATTAACTCGAGCACGCCGATGGCCTTCGGGAAGGCCTTGTGGGCCACGTCGATGTTCAAAAACGGCTTCCAACCGAGGATCGCTGACTGGTAAAAACCGTAGTATAATTCCGAGCCGTCTCCGAGTGAATAAGTGGCGCCTCTTGGCAGCGAGAAGAACGAGCGGCCTACTGGGATGCAGTTGAGAGCCGGTGCGCTCCTCAACACCACGTCTATACACTGGAGGGCCTGGCTGGGCGTCGGCATGTTTCCACTTTGGTACTGTTGGATGACCGTTAGGTCAACGTAGGTGGCGAACTTGATCGTGACCTTGTACTGCTTTTCTCTTTCATCTTCAACAACCATGACGTCCCCCGTGAAACCCCCGTTGTTTATCGTGCTTGGAAGTGGAGGCGAAAGTGACGAAGAACTGTACAAGTTCTTAGAGCCGTCGAAAGCAGGGTTTCTCTGGTCGTAGTATTTCAAGCGGAACTTCTCCATGATTTCGCGGAAGAGTTTTTTAGGCCTGTCAGGGTCGATGGCAACGTCGTAGTGCACTGCCTGCATCACTTTTCCGAGTCGAAGCGGAAAATGGTTCGTCAGTAGAGAGATCGGTCTTCCGACTGTGCCCCCGCTGCGTCTCTGGGTTATTTTCAGCTGGAATTCGTATGAATCTCCGCCTCTGGCTGGCTTCGCCGATACAGGCCTGTCTCCGCTACCGTCACCCGGAGGAGGAGGACCAGGTCTTTGTCCTTTACCTCGTGAAGCTCCACCTGGTGAGCCTCGTCCTCGTCCTCCCGAAGGGACGTCACTCGGAGGTGATTCAAACTGTCTACCGGTTGGAGGTTCTTGAGCTTGACTCGGTGGCTCGAATGGGCTTTCACTTGGGCTCGGACGTTGACTTCTGCCTGGTTCAAATTGCGTTCCTCTCGCAGGCCATTGTCCCCTGCCTCCTGGTGCGCCTCGGCCTGAAGGAGCCTGACTCGGTGGTTCGAATGGGCTTTCGGTTGGGCTTGGCCTTTGACTTCTGCCTGGTTCAAATTGTGTTCCTCTCGCAGGCCATTGGCCCCTGCCTCTTGGAGGTCCGCCTCGGCCTGAAGGAGCTTGACTCGGTGGTTCGAATTGGCCCTCAGTTGGCCTTGGCCATGCCCCACCTGAAGGTTCAAATTGTGGTTCTCTCGCAGGCCCTTGTCCTCTGCCTCTTGGAGGTCCGCCTCGGCCTGAAGGAGCTTGAATGGGTGATTCGAATTGGCCCTCACTTGGCCTCGGCCATGCCCCACCCGAAGGTTCAAGTTGCGGTCCTCTCGCAGGCCCTTGTCCTCGCCCTCTTGGTGCACCACGGCCCAAAGGAGCTTCGAATTGGCTAGAAGGTTCGAATTGTCTTTCACCTGCGGGCCCCTGTCCTCTGCCTCGTGGAGCTCCACGCTGTTGCTGTCTGCCTCCTCTTCCAGAAGGTGGCTGCATTTGCATGAATTGTTCTTCCATTTGCTGTTGCTGCTGTTGTTGTTGTTGCGGATAACCAGCTTGAGCTAAGGGGGGTGCAACTTGAGGAACCGGTAGCTGATGTGCCTGTTGAGTCGGAGGCTGTTTTTCCGGCCCCTGCTGTTGCGTTTCTTGAGCGACATCGGCACCAGATGGCGGTTGCTTTCCTGTTTTGTTAAACAAAGTAAACCTCTTTATCCCTGTTTCTCTTCATTTTCCTGAACTACTTAAAAAGAATTCAAAATGACAGTTATCATTTACGACAGCTTTGAACCACATATACAAATCGGACTTTCTTTTGGTTAGTATCTAACTCTCAACGAAATACACAGTTGGCAACACTGTTCTGATACGAGAAAGAACAACTTTGCAATATCTAGGGACTTTCGGTTTCTCTTTACGAAATAAAACTTGAAAATTCCTTTTCCAGAAGAAAAATCCCTTAATCTGCAATGATTTAAAAAAGTACCAGCATTGCCAGATGTGAAGGTTTTTCCTCAAAGTGAAGAATTTTGTATCAATTATTTTTCGTCATTACTTTTTCTAATTTTATGGTTGTGACAACACTGCCAATAAGCAGCATCAACCACTGGAGCACGCTTGAACCACACCAGTGCCCAGATCAGCTGAAACTACACTAGTGCCCAGATCAGCTAGAACTCGTTATTAATTTAGAAGGCCAAGACATAATCAAAACAAACGAAATGACAATGTTAGTTTGGATGGCTGGCGTTTGTTTCGAGTTAAAAACAAAATCAAGCAACACCTGTGAGGACAGGGTCCTCTCACCTCTCTTTTTGCGTTTGCCCCCTGCTGGCTCGGCCTCTCGTTCTCCCCCAGCGCTCGCTTCTGGCGGTTCTTCTTTTGTCTCGGCCCGACTCGTACTGGGAGGTGCCTCACTTGTACTGGGAGATGCAGACGCGCCAGGCTCATCTTCAGCTTGCTGTTGTTTTCCTCCTGAAAATAAAAAACAAAACAAAAATCAAAACGTTACTTTTGGGAATCCCGGTTTTCGGGTTTTCTTAAGCAACTGTTATCTCCGTGATGTGGGTCGCCTCACCTCGCTTCTTCTTGCCTTTGGCCATCGTCGTTCGAATTAATAAAGGCCCGCGCAATATCGCACAATTACTTCAGTTAAATATATTGATTGCTGACGGATGAAATTAATTATTTGTTTCAGAAAATCGCACAATCCACGGAAAACGGGAATGTCATTGACTGATCGGTGATATTCGCCGTGTCTCGGTTCGGGTTCGAAATTGGATCGACGCGTCTACTGTTCAAATGAACTAAAATTATTTTGCTTACCTTGTTCGTGTCTTCAAACAAAAAAAAAATAGCGTGCTTTCAATTGTGATTTCAAGTGATTCATCTGTGTGACGTAATTAGTGAATGTCAAACGAATGTCATACGTTTTGTATGAGATCATAGAAGTTACGTTGGCGACACTGTAGTGGAGTACACTCGGCATTCGAGGGTTATGTGTTATGTCGCTTGGGTGTCACGCACTCTTCAAAAACTAGAGACTTATCTTTGAGACGCAGTAAAGCAATTGAAAATGAACTAAAAATCGGCGCTCAGTTTTTTTTTAAGCAAGCACAAAATAAATTTGCTGTAAGCAAACAAATGGAACGCGATGAGAATCGAAATGTCGCTTTAAAAACCATTGCCATCTCGTGGCGGCAGTTTATTTAAGCAAGCAAAAAAAAAAAACGAAAAACTAATTCACGTTCACAGCTAACGCTTTTTGTTATTAAATAATTCAAGCTATACTTTAAATAAAAAATAAAAGTTCCTTTTATTACGCCATTTGCAAGAAATCTTTCCAAACGGCGCCACCAATTTTGATTACCCATAATTACAGTTTCCTGTAAGCATAATTACAGTTTTCTGTAATTATGTTTTACAGGAGTTAGTTAAAGTTACCACTTTGGACAAGGAACTAGTGTTAGTGCGGCTTTCTCCTGGTCATTGTTAATTCATTCATAATTATTTTAATGCTTCGCAGTTAACTATAGCAATACTTCAAGTAAAAATTAAAAATCCCTTTTATCATTTCAGTTCCAAACGACGTTACCAACTTTAATTACCCAAAATTACAGTTTCCTGTAAGCACAATTACAGTTTCCTGTAAGCACAATTACAGTTTCCTGTAAGCATAAATACAGTTTCCTGTAATTAAGCTGTAGAGCGGCCATATTCAGTTACCACTTTGGACAAGAAACTGGTGTTTGTATGACTTTCTTCTGTTCATCGCTAATTCTTTCACAATTATTTTGATAGTACACAGTTAACTATAGCGATGCTTCAACTAAAAGTTAAAATTCCTTTTCATCGCGCCAGTTACAACAAATTTTTCCAAAACGGCACAGCCAATTTTGATTACCCATAATTACAGTTTCCTGTAATTATGTTTTACAACAGACAAGAAACTACTGTTATATGAATTTCTCCTGTTCATTGTTAAATCATTCATAATTATTTTAATACTCTGCAGTTAACTATAGTAATACTTCAATTAAAAATTAAAAATCTTTTTTATCGCGCCAGAAATGTTTCTAAACGCGCTATCAACTTTAATTAACCATAATTACAGTTTCCTGTATGCACAATTACAGTTTCCTGTAAGCACAATTACAGTTTCCTGTAAGCATAAGCACAGTTTCCTGTAATTAAGCGTTATAGCGGCCATATTCAGTTACCATTTTGGACAAGAAATTAATATTAGTATTAAATTAAAAATCCCGTTTATCGCGCCATTTGCAAGAGATCTATCCAAACGGCGCTACCAACTTTGATTACCCATAATTACAGTTTCCTGTAATTAAGCTTTATAGCGGCCATGTTTAGTTACCACTTTGGACAAGAAACTGCTGTTAATGTGACCTTCACATGTTCATTGCTAATTCACTCATAATTATTTTAATACTACGCAGTTATACGTTAGGTAAAAATTATAAATCCCTATTATCTCGCTAGTTGCAAGAAATGTTTCCAAACGGCCTTACCAACTTTGATTAATCATAATTACAGTTTCCTGTAAGGATAATTACAGTTTCCTGTAAGCAGAACTACAATTTCCTGTAATTAAGCTTAAAGCGGCCATATTCAGTTACCACTTTGGCAAGACCCTGCTTTCCTGTTCCTTCTTCATATTGTGGTTACTACCATTCAATCGGCCGCACCAAAATACATATTACTTTGTGAAAATAATTAAAAAGTTCGATTAGGAACGACCTTGAAATTTCGAAAGACGATAACTTGAGAACGGCTTCAGATACTCATTTGCCGTCTTCACTTTCAGCATCAAATTAACATTTACAAATTTATTTATAATTCTACTTAGTTTAAATTAAAGAATGAAATTCCTCTTATTGGTAACTGCCTGGTCTATCAATCTACAACTACTATTGTTAATTAAATTCAATAGTAACTGAACTTTTGCTAATTTCATGTTCGTCACTTGAACACAGCCAAGCGCTGGAGCGAATGTTGGGATCTAGTGAACGCAGCTGATGACGTCACGCGATTAGGGTTTTTACATGGATCGAGGTGGGAAAGTGAGATAAAACGAATGCGTTTAACGCAAGTGAGAGTGAGAAAATAAATTAACCGGTATATATCGCTCCAATTTTCGTCAACGCCTACCTGTTTCTTAATTTTGACGTTTGTTGTGTACTTCCACCTTATAGATATAGAGCACTAATTTAATAAGTAAGTCTTTCTTTTTTCGCTGCTCGAAATCTTCTTGCATATCGATTCTGAACAGAAAAAATAAAAAAATGCCAATTAATCTGATTACCGACACTTGCAGTTTCCTGCAGCTTATCGACGTTTACAGCTTTCGATGTCAACCGGAAGATGTCACTTTAGATTCAAATTACATGCAAAATAACTACGCTTTTCTAATCTCGCGTTTACCTTTCTTTTTTGGCTTAAATGCTTAAGAGCGCAAGAGTTGATGTATTCGTAACGAAACGCTGGAGGCCGTTGTCATTTTGATTTTGCGCTGAGACGACGTTTCACGTCCTACCTAAAGAAAAAAAAAATGAATTACAATAAAATGCTTTCACTAAAAAATCAAAGAAAAATGAAGGTGAATGCAGAAATACCGTAATTACTCGTTCTAATGATTGTACACATGCAACTGCATTTTGCTAATGACTCATTACGCAAGCGAAACGCAGGAGAACGCAAGCTCACATATGCACACGTAACTCCTACAACAAAGGGCAGAACGCTCTTGACCTTGTAATAGATCGTAGCTGGCGCGTTAGCTAATGAGAACCGCGTCTTTTTCTGCGGTATTCCGCAAGTCGTTTGGAAAGTGAATATTGATGTCTTGCGAGGGGGGCCCGAGATCGGCGTCGCTCGGCGAAGGGAAAGTTAAAATATTTCCTGACCCACATCGCGATCAGTTCTAAGCCGTCGGCTTCACGTTTGCTTTCGTTCTTCTCACATTCTCAAAAGCGCCTTAATTGGCATCCACGTGACAAAAAGAAAAAAGGAAAATGTGCGCCAAATTGTCGCTGATTTTTTGCGTTGTGGTTTGTCTTGCGGGTAAGTCGAATCGCCCGCGCTCATGTGCGTTTCTTTTATTACATTCACAAAGTTACGTTTTTTTTATGCGCAGCGTGTACAGTCACGGCCAACATAAACGGACGCATAACTCGCAAACCAACCGCGCTAGACCCACGATGCGACCCATCACCTCGGGTTAGTTTTCAATTTAGAATCCAAAAATGCAATAATATACAGGCTGTTCCCTTAAAGAGTCCGTGACTTTCGGTCGTATCTCAACAACGCGATGCTAAATTATTTTTTGGCGAGCGGAAATCGAAACTGGCGAAAATTACCTGCGATTTTTGCTTATGACGTTTTTCTCTAACTTGTATAATTAGGGAGATAGGGGGCGCTGATGCTTGACCTTGACGTGAAATTCGAGAACCGATGACGTCAGACCCATGGTGCGACCCATCACCTCGGGCTAGTTTTCAATTTACAATCCAAAAATGCAATAATATACAGGGTGTCCTCTATAAAATTGTTATTTTCGCACTGTACAAACACGACGTAATTTTTGTGTTGTTTCAGGAACACGCTCACTCATAGTCCCCAACGAACTTCCGACGCTCCTGTCTGTGATATACTCCAACATACCAACTATCAAAAAAGGTAAGATCTAACCTTCGACCGAAATTACTTTTTTGTTTTCAGTTTGGTTTTAATTAAAGACCTGCCACGATTCAGTGATTCATCTGATTTTAATACAGTGCGATCATTAACGATTTACGAATAAATCGACTTGAATTGACAGCATAACCGAAGAAGAATTAAGACGTTTCGTTTTTGTTTTAGGCACGGATTCGAGGTTAGGCTGGGGCTTCAGGCTCGGCGATCGAGCCGACTTCCAAGTGTTGGTTGAACTCGGCCCCCAAACGAACACCCAGCCGCTCGCTAATCAGCCGGGCACCGCCAGTCCCAGCAAACGGGACCTTCCACAAACGCTCAGGAATACCCTGTACGCCCAAAGACAACGAGAGAAAAATCAAGTGAGTGACGCACTTAATTACTAGAATTTTCAAGTTTGACACTTATTTGACAGATGAGTGAGTGACTCAATACTTTTGACGTAGCAAAATTTGACAGATTAGATTTATTTGACATTTACCTGACAGAATCTGACAGTTGACTCGTTTCTTTTTATAGCCACCGTGCGTTTTCGGCTAATTATGAACGCTTACCAGAATTAACAGAAATTGAAACAAATGAAAAAAAATGACAGCGAAGGTATCTGGCACGTTACGAGTGTCAATTTTCATTTACGTGTGGAATTTTAATGTAAAGGTTGGCGAACGTGTTTAATTTGAATTTGGCAACGCCGCTCCGTGACGTCACCGGGAATTACATGCATTACCAACAATCTCACCTTCAAATTTATCGATCGTCTTTTATTTTCCCCCAGATTTCAAACACCGACGGTGGGAAATGGTTGAAAGAATGGAGCGAAAACATGTCCCGCCCTGTTGAAGCGCAAGCAGTCGACGAGGCTCTCGAACCTAAGCCGGGCCTGGCAATCGGCGAGATCGACGCCAAATCCGTCATCCCCGACGACTCAGCTTTGACCTTGAAGGCACTGCATACAGCAAAACCGCCGGCGCAGAAAACCATCACGTCGAAAACTACAACGCCATCTTTGGACAACGTCGACCTTGACGATTAAAACTAGATGGCGCCTCTTTTATATTTATTTCTTTCTTGTTGTGAGTAAATTTTGTACAGAGTATACGGGGTGAGATCGAAACGACCGCTCACGTTATACAAAACTTTATTTTACCAGCGAACGCAAGTATATAATAAATAAATAGAAAAAGATTTGTTATTCTACCGAAGACGATAATCAATATGATCAACGTGTTAATTTTAATATAAAAAACGCAAGAATTCGTCTAGCTCAGAGGGGGGGCGAGGTGTTCAGTTCACTCCTCGGTGGAAATCTGCGTGCTCGCGCTCGAGAACGAGCCCCGGGTGTCCAGACAGCTGTCAGGTACCGTGATGAAGTTGCATTTCTTGTAGTTACCCCAGTTCTTGCTGCACACCCTCTTCAAGATGCTCTTCTTCTCGTTCGCGGCCTCCACCACCACCTTCGGGACTTCGTTCAGGAACGGCTCGTCCGCCTCGCGGCGATTCAACTTCCCGGGGTAGCTGTGCTGCTGCGCGGAAGACTTCGCGGGAATCAACTGGAGGAACTTGAAGAGCTCCCTCTGGATGCGCCGGTTGCGGTAGGCGAAGAGGAACGGCGACACGATGTTGGAGATGACCAGGAGGACTAGAGAGACGTGGTCGAAGGCGAAGGAGACCTGCGAGCCGTGCAGAAGGACGGCCAGGCCGTAAGGGCTGTAGCAGATGAGGACCATGAAGATCACCAGGATGCTGATCTTTGCCGCCCTCGTCTCCTCGCGGTATCTGAAGACGGACGCGTTCGAAATCCTCGACTTTAACGAGACGATTATGTTCTTCCCCGTCCGTTCGCTGCTGCTCCTGCTTACTTTCGTACCTGCCAAGAAACAAAAAACAAAATTCAATTTGTTTATCGAATTAAAAGGGCGTGGGGGTGGCTCGGACTATAATTAATAATAATAATTAAAAGTTGTTGAGTATTAGCAGGAGGGGGTGGCAGAGAATATACGAAATCATGAATGGCGAAGGGTGGGGGGTTCAGACTATAGAAAAAAATGATAGAGCTGTCAAGCTGGGGCTGTAACAACAAACAAAGAACAAGTAAAACAAAAAAAAGAACAAAAGAAGACCGCCGGCTTTCGTTTTTCGAAATAAAAGCGATGGGGAGGTTTGCACGCCTGAAACTCGAGACCCACAGTGCGACCCATCAGCTCGGGCTAGAATTCGATGTGCAACTCAAAAATGCAATAATATACAGGCTGTTCCTCGGAAAAAAACGCAACTTTGGTTTGTATCTCGGCTAAGCAACGCTCGATTGTTTTTCTGTTCGGGGCAATGGAAAGTCGTGGAAAATATCTACAATTTTTGTGTGGAACACTTTTTTGTAAGTACAAAAATGAGGGCGGCAAGAGGAGGGGAATTCTTATCAACGTTCGACTATCTAACTCGAGAACCGTTCGTCCTAGACCCATGATGCGACCCATCAGCTTAGGCTAGAATTCGATTTGCAACCCAAAAATGTAATAATATACAGGGTGTTCGTAGGAAAAAAAACGCAACTTTGGTTTGTATCTCGGCTAAGCGATGCTCGATTGTTTTTCTGTTCGAGGCAGTAGAAAGTCGTGGAAAATATCTACAATTTTTGTACGAAACACATTTTTGTAATTTCAATAATGAGAGCGGCAAGAGGAGGGGAATTCTTATCAACGTTCGACTATCTAACTCGAGAACCGTTCGTCCTAGACCCATGATGCGACCATCAGCTTAGGCTAGAATTCGATTTGCAACCCAAAAATGTAATAATATACAGGGTGTTCGTAGGAAAAAAAACGCAACTTTGGTTTGTATCTCGACTAAGCGATGCTCTATTGTTTTTTTGCTCGGGGCAATGGAAAGTCGTGAAAAAAATCTACAATTTTTGTATGAAACACTTTTTTGTTATTTCAAAAATGAGAGCGGCAAGAGGAGGGGAATTCTTGTCAACGTTCGATCATCTAGCTCGAGAACCGTTCGTCCTAGACCCATGATGCGACCCATCAGCTCGTACTAGAATTCGATTTGGAACCCAAAAACGTGATAATTTACAGGGTGTTCCTCGGAAAAAAACGCAACTTTGGTTTGTATCTCGATGAAACGATGCTCGATTGTTTTTCTATCGGGGGCAAAGGAAACTCGTCGAAAATATCTACAATTTTTGTATGAAACATTTTTTTCTAATGTCAAAAATAAGAGCGGCAAGGAGTGGGGAACCTTCGCTATATTCGAGAGCCTGTAACTCGAGAACCGTTCGTCATAAACCCACGATGCGACCCATCAGCTTGGACTAGATTTCGATTTGGAACCTAAAAACGCGATAATATACAGTGTGTTCCATTAAAAAAAATACAACTTTGGTTTGTATCTCGACTGAGCGATGCTCGATTGTTTTTCTGTCAGGGGAAATCAAAACTCGCCGAAAATATCTACACTTTTTGTATGAAACATTTTTTTGTAATATCCAAAGTAAGGGTGATGAGGGATGGGGAAGTCACGCCAACGTTCGAGGGCCTGAATCTCGAGAACCGTTCACTCTAGACCCACGATGCGACCCATCAGCTCGGGCTAGAATTCGATTTGCAATCCAAAAATGTACTAATATACAGGGTGTTTCCTTAAAAAAAACGCAACTTTGGTTTGTATCTCGATGAAACGATACTCGATTGTTTTTCTTTTGGGGGCAAGAGAAACTCGTCGAAAATATCTACAATTTTTGTATGAAACATTTTTTTGTAATGTCAAAGAAAAGAGTGATGAGAGGTGGGGAATTCACGCCAATGTTAGAGGGCCTGGAACTCGAGAACCGTTCATCCTAGACCCACGATGCGACCCATCAGCTCGGGCTAGAATTCGACGAGGAATCCAAAAATGCGATAATATACAGGGTGTTCCGTAGAAAAAAACGCATCTTTGAGTTGTATCTCGAGAGCGCGATGTTCGATTGTTTTCTCGCGAGCGTCATCCGTAACTAGGGCGAAGGGCCTACAACTTTCATCTTAGACGTTTTTCCCCAGCTACAAAAACAACTGCGATACGAAGAGGTTTTCGATTCGCTGCCTTGTACGGCGACGTCCGACGCAAACGAAACAACTTCCGCCATCGCTTTGTTTTGTTTTGTTTTACGAAATTCTATGGACAACGCATTCGAAAACAAAAGAAGTTTTTTGCCATTAAAAAAGGACGGCGAATTATTTTTTTACACGTGGAGCGTGAAGGTCATTTGACCGCTCATTCACGCCCGCGTTACATACTCCACACTAACGGGAAATTACGTAAAACGTGACCTTGAAAAATTATTGCCCATCCTATTTGCGATTTTTTGTTATACGGGATGTCCCCCGTATTAATGCCTTAACTCGCACGCTTTTTGTGAATTTCTGTTAACTTTTTATTCTACAGGGTGTCTTAGGTACCGCAGTTGATGTTGTTCGCTCTTTAGTTATTATTATCTTTGGTTTTGTTGTACAGGGTGTCTTTTAATATCTGGGATACCTTGTACATAGTAAAAATAAATTTTAAAGAATCGTACCAGGAGACGTTGATGGTTTCGTTTCGAGACTATCGCCTTGAATGTCTTCAAGGTTGATGAAGTTGGGGGCGGAATGTACTTTGGGCAGCGCCCTACGGACCTCATCGCCGTCGAGGCTCTCCTCGCTGGATTCCTTCGTGATTTGCACTGGCAGCTGCGCGTACGAGTTGGAACCCCCATTGATGTTGGCAGACGTGGACTTCCGCATGCGTTCGCTGTTTTTATGCGCCGCCGTGTATATGCAGACGTAGATGGCGCAGATCGTGGCGAACGGAAGCAGGATAACCACCACGAAGTACCCGCACGAGTACACAGTTCTAAGCACGGAGACCTCCTGGTGTGACCTGCAGAATCTCCAAAAGTTCGAGTCCGCCGACACGGACGCCCCCAGCAAGGCCAACGTGACGGAGAACAACCAACAGCCGGCTAGGAGCATCGTCGACCGGCACTTGTCTATGTAGGAATGATAGCGCAGCGAGTGGATCACCGCGAAATACTGATCTACACCTATGAGGAGGATCCCGAAGATCGACGCGGTGCAGATGAGGCTGGTGGTGGTTTGGGCGAAGTAGCACAGGAAGCCTGACGAGCTCGTTTCGGCTTCCTTATAGTCGATCTTCATGATCTCCAGGCTGATGACCTCGTCGTGTTCGACGATGATTTCCTCCTTCTCCTTGCCGGAGAAGAGCAGCTCGGTCGAAGTTCCATTCTCGACGGTGGCGTTGAGGAAACCCTCCACGTGGTTTGTTTCGGTAGAACTTTCCCCGTCAAAAATCAGCAGGGGTACTAGAAACACGCTGGACAGCAAGTTTGTGATAAGTAGGTTTATCACGAATCTGAAAAATAAGAGAGAACAGGGTCAGGCCTGGGCCATTAACCTGGCGGCAAAAAAAAAGAGTGTTACCTGTTTGAAACTGTACGCAGTCCTCTTCTGCGGAAGAACACCGGAAGAAGCAGGGAGTTTGCGGCTACCGCGATCAGAGATGACGTCACCAGACCCAATGTCGTCAGCCAATGATAATCTAGAGCCATGAGATGCACTGAAACAAAACAAAAGAGAATCGTTTACCCTTAGTTATATTTTGGTTTTCCTCTTACTGGTTTACAACACTTTCAATTCGATACTAACTATGAGGCTGCATCATTTTTCATGACCCCGCAGGAGTACGCCGAATCGCGTAATTATTCATTTGTTTTAAGCTGTAAGTAATTACGCACGGCCGAAAACGGATTTGGCAAGAGCGCGCTTACGCCCACGGGCGCGCATTGATCCTCGCGAAACGATTTGTCAATACCGGCGGCTTCCTGAACTAACGATGCTAATGCAGGAAGTATCACACGGTATCTATCAAGAAGGCCTAAAGGTCATGCTCGAATATTAGATAATGCGATAAAATATACTGCAAGTCCTTCCCTTTGAGCCCCTCCTCTTTTATGTTGCGCTGAAGTTGCCTAGCACACAATAATAAGTATGGCCTGGGCCCAGCACACATTAAAAAGCGTGGCCTGTGCCCAGCGCACAATAACAAGCGTGGCCTGGGCCCAGCACACAATAATAAGCGTAACATGGGTCCAGGCAATTACGTCATTAACTACGGATGACTGTGAAGATTATTGTGTTATCAATAAAACTATCTCGGCCCATGGCCGCTCTCGAAACAAATGCAACCAACTTTCGGAACAAGGTAGTGCGTCTAAACACACATCAAACGAGAGAAAACATCATGTTAGACAGTTGCAGCCGCAGTGCGCTTCGCTATGCTCGAGAAAGCGCCTGAACCCAGAGCCTAAGCGATAACAACAATAATCCTGTTTTTGTTTCCTTCTTCTTAGAGTTAGAGAAAGCTAAAGTTGATTGGTGTTTTCAGCCACACGCTCGGAAATTGTTCTTAAAGTCATGGATTAGTTGACCCGAACGTATGGTGGAGGCGCCAGTTGCTTGTAAAACTGACAGAAACAGGTGCCTTACGTTCGGATATTGTCTCTATCGTCTATGGCACCTTGACGATATACGCGTACAAATGGTGGAGGTGGCGGCACCTATGACTCCAAAGAGGTAATTGTTCCGTACTATTTATCTTTGTTTTTTTTTTAAGTCGGCGTCTTAGTTTGCTGTTCTCTTTAAATTAGAATACGCAAGCAACTCTCTTTCTATGTACATGCACAAGTGGTGGAGGCGCCGCCACAAATGGAGGAGGCGCCTTGAGGATCACCGTTCGTAAACAAAACAAGGCAGCAATCGCCCAGCTCGTATAGATGAAGAAACAAAGCAATTTTATTCTCTATTGAACGCCGCACATATTGTTTGTATCGTGGATGGTATCTTAATAGTACACGTGTGGTGGAGGCGCTGGAAAACTCCAACTGCAAACTATTTATTTTTGTCACATTAAGTTTTTTTTTTATAGAAGATAGAATATGAGATATTTCTTTCTTTCTGTATACACGTACAAGTGGTGGAGGCGCCGGCACATTTGTCTATAAACAAGCTACAATTTCTACCGCCTTCAATTTCATGTCATCAGTTCTCATATTGTTTGCGTTAGCAGAAATTTCCCATTCTTCGTAACGTGAAGATCCGGACAAATGGTGGAGGGGTCGAAGCGTCTACCGTAAAATTACATATTAAGACGCCGAAGCTCGTCCAGATGAAGAAACAAACCAATTTTATTCATTGGGGAACGCCGCATCTTTGTAATCAAGAAAAGCTTTTTTGTAGGAACAAGTGGAGGAGGCGCATCGAGGATTACCGTTCGTAAGCAAAACAAGTGCGAGTCGCAAATAATTTGGAATAGTAATATACCAACCATTTGTCTTCGTTATAAGAAGCGCTTCCTTAATGTAATAAAAAAGTCTCTCTCTTTCGATCTACGCGTACAAATGGTGGAGGCGCCAGCTTATTTGTGTCGTGCTACCGCCTAAGATGCCAGGATCGCTAACATGACAGGAGTAAACCGTCTTTCGCAGCGAGAAGACACAGACAAATGGTGGAGGCGCCGGAATATCATTCCAGAATTATTTATCACGACACCAAAGCGTAGCTGAAAAAAGAGGCAAAGTAATTTCATACTTTAGAGACCGGTACAATAAGGTGTCTTCGTAATACGAAGTCATTTCAATCTTTGAAGGTCGTCACAAGAAGGTACTGTTGAAATAGG
This sequence comes from Serrognathus titanus, assembly GCA_039766575.1. NCBI lineage: Eukaryota > Metazoa > Arthropoda > Insecta > Coleoptera > Lucanidae > Serrognathus > Serrognathus titanus. Next base: position 10,067,117 of record CM077911.1, read on the forward strand.
GGTTTTTCCTGCACGTACAAACGGTGGAGGCGCCTCAAAAGTGGCATATATTTCCATATTTATCGTTCGTAAGCTAAGCGGGCGTTTCGTCCTCGATTAATATCTAAATTTCAAGATCACTCATAATTTCATCGCTAAGAGTAACCCGAGAAGACACTGACAAATGGTGAAGGCGCCTCAAAAGTGGTATATAATTCCAGATTTATCGTTCGTAAGCTAAGCGGACGTTTCGTCCGCAGCTAATATCTAAGTTTCAGGGTCACTCACATATTCCGTCGCTAAGAGTACCCCGAGAAGACACAGACAAATGGTGGAGGGGCCCCAATATCTTCCCAAAATTAATTAAATAGAGGCGTAGGCAGTTTTATTTTTTGGACAGCGTCTTTAAGAGCAACTTTGTGATAAGTGAAGCTTTCTCTGCAGTTACCCTGTGGTGGAGGCGCCTAGAAAGTACCGTAAACGTCTCTAAGCGGCTAAAAAATCCGACTGTTTCTACCTAACTCGCCTCTACTAGTGGGTTGCTCGTTTTATGAACGCCCTAACAGCTGTTTCAGAGCGACCAGGTGTTCAACGTTAAACGGTAAAGCAATCTTTAAAAATCGACTCGAATTGTTTCGTTCAGCAACTGTTTAACAACAACTCGTTGACATTTGCGAAGCTCGAAAAAGCGGACCGTTAATCTGCGACGGCGGCGGCGGCGGCGCTCGCGGCGAAACAAAAGAGCGTTTCACTACGTTTTACGCTCCGGCAAAGTCTGATTCAGCCTCTAATAATAGCGCGTGCCTTTTACGGGAGTCACATTCGCGACAGCGTGAAAGGTGCTCCTAACCCACATTCGAGAGGCTCCGCTGAATTATTCGCGCGGCGAAAAACAAAACAAAACAAGCGCGAACAGGAAATGACTACGCGCGCGGCAGATGTTTTCAGTCAAAACACTTCCCGGAGGCCGAAAAATAACGAGAAGGTTTGTTTTGGTTGGCGGAGGGGGAATCCCGAGTGCAATGCCTCGAAGCTCCCAAAACAAAAGCCGCCGTGATGAAAAACCCCGCGTTTGTGGAGGAGGCGCCTATTTGTTTAAAACAAAAGCGAGTGTGTTTCGAGCGAGATCACGCACATGTCTGTCTTTATTTCGACGAGCATCTTGGTGTATTAATTTACTGAGTTTATGGTGGAGGCGCCGGTCTATTTATTTAAAATTAGGTCAAAAACGAAGCTTCTTCGCATAACCTCTCCAATTCGCAAGCGTTTCAGTTCAATGCGCCCAATTTTTCCTGTTGCTTTTTATGTTTGGATGTGTAGAAGTGGTGGAGGAGCCTTGTATTTATGGTGGAGGCGTAAGTCCATTTGGTTTACGTTAGTTAAAAAAAACGTGTTTCTTCGCGTAACCTTTCCGGAAGCAATTCGTAAACGTTTCAGTTCAATGTGTCCAATGTGCATGTGTAGAAGTGGTGAAGGATTCTTAAATTATTTATGGTGGAGGCGCAAGTCAATTTACTTTAAATTAGTTAAAAAACATTCGCATAACCTCTCCAATTCGTAGACGTTTCAGTTCAACGCGTCCTATAAATGTTTATTTACGTATCTGCACGTGTAGATGTGGTGGAGGAGCCCTATACTCGTTCAAAAATAATTGCCCTGAAGCTGGAGTTGAAACTAAATCTTATTTTTTACATGACGTCGGCGTTACTGTTTCGTTTCTTCTACAGAAGAGTGATTAATTTATTTTATTTGCACCTCGCTCAAATGGTGGAGGCGCCAGTATACCTGTTCGGAAAACAAGTTGTGCGTCGAGCTGGCGATTCCATCTGCGATTTCAAATTCACTCGCTTGACCCTCGGGACTGTAGTTGTCTTCCCTCGTTGAGAATATGTCGTCTTCAGTAGTAAGAAGACACTGACAAATGGTGGAGGCGTCGGCAAACAAGTACGTCGAGCTGGAGATTCCGTCTGCAATTTCCAGTTTACTCACTTAACCCTCAAGATCTTTCCTCGTTGAGAATATGCGGTATAGTATGAGTAGTGAGAAAACACCGACAAATGGTGGAGGCGCCAGTACACCCGTTCGGAAATAGCAATTTACAAGCTTGCGTTGCGTTGGTAACTCCGTCCGCGATTTCAAATTTACTCACTTAATTTTAGGATTGATATTGTCTTCCTTTATTGATAATATGCTGTTTTGGGTAGTGACAAAACACAGACAAATGGTGGAGGAGCGAATTTTCTTAATATGACGCCGATGGTCAGCTAGTTTTCCGAACATGAATGCTATTGGAGAATGTTTCCTCTGCCAACAAATGAGCCCATACATTAACTTTGCCTTGCTTCTTCAGGAAACAGACGTTGGAGTAGCAAGTATATTGCTGGCAATGATAGCAGGCCTTCGTCTATCACGATTTCAAGAACGTTTATATCAAATTGCGTTGCGCCTTCCTTCAACAAATGGTGGAGGAACCAGTATGTCGCTGTCTATCGCGATTTCAAGAACGTTTACATCATATTGCATTGTTTTTTGAGGCAACAAATGGTGGAGGAACTCGTATGTTACTGTCAATGATCACAGATGTTCGTTTAGAGCGATTTCAAGAACGTTCCATCAAACTGTACTATTTCTTCAGGTAACAAATGGTGGAGGAACCCATACGTTACTGTCAGTGATAACATATCTTCGCCTGTCACGATTTCAAGAACGTTTACATTAAATTGCGTTGTTTCTTCATGTAACAAATGGTGGAGGAGCCCGTACGCTAATGTTGTTTAGCTCTTTCTTGCAACGAATGTTGGAGTAGCGCGTACGCTACCGTCAATAATAACAGAACTTTGTCTGTCATGATTTCAAGGGCGTTTACATTAAATTGCGTTGTTTCTTCAGGCAACAAATGGTGGAGGAGTCCGTACGCTAATGTTGCATGGCGCTTTCTTCCAATAAATGTTGGAGTTGCACGTATACTACTGTTAATGAACACAGAACTTTGTCTGTCACGATTTCAAGGGCGTTTACGTTAAATTGCGTCGTTTCTTCATGCAACAAATGGTGGAAGAGCCCGTACGCTAATGTTGTGTAGCTCTTTCTTGCAACGAATGTTGGAGTTGCGCGTATGTTACCGTCAATGATAACAGAATTTCGTCTGTCACGATTTCAAGGACGTTTACATCAAGTTGCATTGTTTCTTCAGGCAACAAATGATGGAGGAGCACTTACGCTAATGTTGAGTTGCTCTTTCTTGCAACGAATGTTGGGGTTGCACCGACAACGATAACAGAACTTCGTCTGTCACGATTTCAAGGGCATTTACACCAAATTGCTTGTTGTTTCTGCTAATAACAAGTGGTGGAGGAGTCCGTACCTTACCATGTCGATGGTATCTTGTCTTAATCCGCCACGATTTCGAGATGGTTTACGTTAAGCTGTGTTGTTATTTTTGTTTTTATTCGTCACGAATTCTAGATCTCTCACATCAAGTCATGTTGTATCTTTTGACAACAAATGGTGGAGGAACTCGTACCGTTAATGGAAACAAACGGTGAAGTGCTGTTTACAGGTTCACAAGAGGACGAGATGGATCTTAGGAATGTCTTTACGACTCTGTCGTGAGCGGTATCTTGATCACTTGGATGCGATTTTCACAGACCTTCAAGGCGAGTCACTGTGATTTCGCTCGTTTTGTGCAGAGAAATGTACCTCATTAAGTTTTAATTAAAAGCTAACGAGCGAACAAAAAGCGCGCAATTAAAACCTAAGCGTCGCGGTGAAAAAGTAAATAAATGAGCGGCGAAAAACAGCTCGTTATCGCCGATTTCTTTATCGACTTCCGATTTAACGAGCCCCATCTCTATTAAAAAGAGCAAGTCATACAGAGCTGACACATTTATTGTTAATTAAGTATTTACAGGCAAGGGTGTCGTTTTAGAGGACTTATTCCACCCCTTCTCCTTCTCTCCTTCTCAAATTGTCTCATTGCCCCTACCCTCCCCGAATTTTGCAACGATTACCGAAATTTCAATGGATTCACGACCTGACGTAATTCAAGAAAGAAGGTTAAGAAACATAAATAAACATGCAGAGTCGGGTAAACACAAAAACAAAAATTCGGGGGATTCACCTACGCTTACGCGTACAGATTAATTAAAAAACGGAATGCATAATAATCGTTACTCAGAAGTCGTCTTGCGTAGTAAACACTCTCATTAATTCCAGCACAGTCGTTCTATTAATAGCCTTTAATGAGTTCTTGACTCGCTGGCCGTCCGTTTCGTGCGAAATCACGTGCGAGCACCATGGCCCCTCCGAGACCCACTCCTGTCGCCGACCGTTTTCTCTTCTCGGGCCTTGACTGGCTCACGCCCACGTCGTCGCTCATCTCTATTCAGGGCGAGCGGTAAAACGAGAAGTTAACTGAAACTAATGGAGTTTGGCAGGCCTTCTTGCCTCTTGCCAAAAAGTCTTCGCAGCAAATTATTCATTCGCATGTGCGCGCTTGGGCTTTGGACCCACCACGAAGCGTCACGTGGGCGTTTTCGGAACGCATATCAATTCAAACCGTGGGGCCATCTATGGTCGTCATGTCTGTACTTCCTGAAGAGCGATAGGGTTGCGTAGGGTGCGGCCGACTTCAACAGCCACTTAAGTCTCCACTTTCACCTTGGATTTGGACTTGGGAGATGGATCAGTGGTCTATAGGGTGACCGGCATGAGGATCACAGGCTTCTTCCTTGAAAGAAAATAGATTTCCGGAGCATGACCGCATGACCGACCAGTTTTTACAACCTTACGCTAGTTGGTAGGGTGGTAGTTGTGGTTTGCAGCGTCAGTTTGGACTCTTTCCGGGGAAACTAGGCTTCCGCTTGAACCTGCCACTTGGCCATGAACGGCTCTTCACTTGGACTTGACCTTGAGCGGCTCATCGCTCGGATTTGAGCGAGAAAGCGTTAGCCGACCTAAAACGGTTCTCACCCAGCAGATATAATCCATGGGTAGTTGGTAGGATGATAGGGGTCAGAACTAGAAGGTCAGTTCAGGCTCTTTCCGCAAGAATTAGGTTCCAGAGGCTTCCGCTATAGCCATGAGCAATTGACCGAGGGAGCGAAACGGTAACCGACTTGAAACAATTCTCAACGAGCAGATATAACCCAGGGGTAGTTGGTAGGGTGAGAGACATGAGCACCACAAGCTCAACTCTGGCTTTCCATAGAAATGACATTTTCGGAGCTTCCGTCTTGGCCATGAGCGGTAGCTGACCTAAAACGGTTCTCATCCAGCAGATATAATCCATGGGTAGTTGGTAGGGTGATAGTGATTAGGTTTCCGGAGCTTCCGCTCTTGAATTTCCGCCTTAGCCACGAGCTGCTCATCGCTCGGACTTGAGCAAGAAGCCACTCCTCCTCGGTAACTCGTTGCCCTCTTTGGCCTTTTCTCCTGGTGGTTCGTTCGAAAAGGTCACGGGGGTGAATAAAGTTGTCTACTCTACAGGATAGTATTAGTCAATTTTGACCGATCGCTTCTTGTCACGTGTGGGCGCCACTTAGCCGTTCTCACGCGTTAAGGTTTCTTTATCGATATGATTATTTACTTACGTTCAAAATAAAAGCATGAAATTCTTGTGTGAATGCGACTGAAGGAGACTCGATTCTGATTTTAATTTAATTTAATAATCTCCGTTTACCTGCTGATTGGTAGCAGCATTCACGACTTTATCATTTCAGAGCGTCTGTTGGGGCATCTCCGAGTCGAAACTCAACAATCAAGGAAAACGGTGGATGTCGTCCTGCACTATCAGTTTAAAACAACAACAATAACGACGGCGACGACGACGATAATAAAAATAAATAATAAAATTATTCTAGGAGTTCGAATTGGTCATCGGTTGCTTTCATTCGTGGAGCGCGTTGCGCAACGCGAGCGCACTTCACAGAGCGGCGGGCGCCTTTTGTTTTTAATTGGGCTTACGCAACGCGAAAGCCACTCGAACGGTGCATCACGCGACCAATTATTTCGGGTTTTGGGCGGCGCAAACAGGACGGATTCGCAGAAGCGGCGAGCGGACACGTCCAGATGCTCGGGGGTCACATTTCACGGCGTAGTGATCACATGGGCGACTGTAACACTTTTCGAATGAGACTTGCCTGTCGTAAGTAGGCTCAGTGAAGCTTCTGAGCGTATTCATCGTCTTCCAAATTTGTCTAAAGTTCTTGAGTTTCAACTTCTGAGCAGTTCAAGCCGTTTAAGTATCTCTGTCGTGAGTGAATTGAATTTCTCGAAACTTACGTAAAGTTTCCGTAAGCTCAGTGAAGTTTCTAATTGTCTTTGAAGCCTCCGAGCTTGAGTATTTGGCTTTCGGAGTCTCTTGAAGCTTCCAAACTTGTCTGAAGTACTTGATACTCTTAGCAAATGGGCCGAGTTAAGCTTCTGAGCCAATCAAGAATTTTAAAGCTTGACTAAAGCTTCTTTTCTTTTGATTTAATTGAGCTTCCTGTCACAAGTAAGCTCAGTGAAGCTTCTGAGCATGTTCATCGCCTTGAAGCTTCCAAATTTATCAGAACTACTTGAAACTGGTAAACAAACGAGCTCTGAGTTTGAACTTCTGAGCAATTTAAGCTATTCAAGCATTTTCGAAGCTTCCGAGCTTGAGTACTTGGCTTTCAGAGTCCCTTGAAGCTTTCAAACTTGTTTGGAGTATTTGAAACTCGTCGTAAATGAGCTGAGTTAAGCTTCTGAGCCAATCAAGAGTTTTGAAGCTTGAATTGTCTGTCGTAAGTAAGCTCAGCGAAGCTTCTGAGCATGTTCACCGTCCTTGAAGCCCCAAAACTTAAAATACTTGGCACTTACATCAACTTGAAGCTTCCAAATATGTCTAAAGTACTTGAAACTCGTTAACAAACGAGTTGAGTTTAAATTCCTGAGCAATTCAAGCCATTTAAGCTTCTCCGTCTTGATTCAACTGAGTTTCCCGAAAGTTGGTAAAGTTTCTTTAAGCTCAGTGAAGTTTCTAATTGTCTGTGAAGCTTCCGAGCTTGAGTGCTTGGCTTTCGGAGTCCCTTGAAGCTTCCAAACTCGTCTGAAGTACTTGAAACTCATCGAAAATGAGCTGAGTTAAGTTTCTGAGTCAATGAAGCTTGACCAAAGCTTGTTCGCTTTTGATTCAATTGAGTTGCCTGTCGTAAGTAAGTTCAATGAATCTTCTGAGCATGTTCGTTGTCTTTGAGCCTCTAAACTTAAAATCCTTGGTTCTTAGATAAACTTGAAGCTTCCAAATTTGTCTAAAGTACTTGAAACTCGTTAGCAAAGAGCTGAGTTTAAATTTCTGAGCAATTCAAGCTTCTCCGACATGAATCAATTGAGTTTTCAGAAACTTGCGTAATATTTCTGTAAGCTCAGTGAAGTTTCTAATTATCTTTGAAGCTTCTGAGCTTCAGTACTTGGTTTTCAGAGTCCCTTGAAGCTTCCAAACTCGTCTGAAGTACTTGAAACTCGTCGAGCTGAGTTAAGCTTCTGAGCCAATCAAGCTTGACCAAAGCTTCTTCGCTTTTGATTCAATTGAGTTGCCTATCATAGGTAAGCTCAGTGAAGCTTTTGAGCATGTTCATCGTCTTTGATATCTCCTAAGGGGTCACGTGGGGCTACTTGGCGGTTCAAGTAGCCTCATTTTCTCTATGCAGGTAAAAGTGACTAAGTATTGAGGTCAGCTCACTCAAGTCAATGGCGCATTAGTTCAGTGTCAGTGACGTTTGTGACGAAACAGTGACACTTGTTGACTCAATATCCGAAGACTTGACTCTGATGCGACATTGAGACTGACAAACTTAGGAATTAGAAAAAATGCGTAATTGAACGTTTGATATTTACCTGTCGCTCCTAAATCCCAACTCGTTCCGAAACAAAACACTCTCCAACACGAAATAAAAAATTACGACCGATTAAGACGTCGTCTGGATCGTTTCTCACCGCGTCGTAATGGGCGATTAAAAGCCCAAATATTTACGTTTCGGAATGAACGCAGCTCATCTCGACGAGGCTATTTATCCGTGATTGATCGTTATCGGCGGTTGTGTTTTGTTTTCCGCGATGTAATCGTCACAATTGTTTCGGAATGGGAGTAGATTCGCGTCGGTTTCGGCGGTGGGCGGGCCCCGCTGATTGAATTAACGCGTCGACGGACGGACGGTCCAAATTTACGCCTCGCGAAATACGCGACGCTTTGATTTATGAGCGTTCCGCGAAAACTTCGTCATGTCGGAATGTTTTGCTGTCGCTGGACTTTGCTTCCTCGAATACACGAACGTAGTGTGTCCAAGTTGGCAGAGGTGACGGCCACAATTATGAAAAGAAAAGCAACGCGATGGTTCGGGAATAAATTACATCACCACTACCACAGGGTCTACCCTATAACATCTGTAACTTCGATCATCTTAGTTCCTCCGGAATGTCTTTTCTGGTAGCAAGAAGTGGTGGTCTTGAAAGATTAAAGTTATTGAAGACATACAGAGGGCCTATAAGGTCGGCGGAGGGTTTCACAGCGCCTGTATGTGTTCACCCTGAAGTCCGAGTCAAAAACCGTCATCACCACCGAATTCTCCGACATTTTTTTACCATAGGAAGCCGCGCGTTTCGCCCCCGACGGAGTTTGAGGGTCGAAAAAAATTGGCGAAAATTGTACCGCCCTCTCATGATATCTTTGACCCGATGGTGATGGGGGCGGATATCAAAAATCGTTCCGTTTATTGACTTATGGGGATTTTCTGACCGTAGCGAGGCTAATCGGGGTCTGCCACCCCGGACAGGAAAGTTATACACTCGGGTCTAATCGTAAGTGGGTAAATATTGGGGTCATTTTTGATCTGCCAAATCAAAATGCGTTTTTTAAGCCCCGTCATTATCTAAAAGCCAAAAATGATGAAAGTCACCGCTGTTTTCGATCCGACCGATGACTTTTAGTTTTGGTAGAAGCCGAGGGACCGCCGCGTCTCCACTGATTCAGCGGAAACTCATCGAACAAGGCCAGCCAACGATTTGCATAAACGCCCACGGGGAAACACCATGCGATAAGAGGTGACGCGCCGAATTTCAAAGGGGCCGAGTCATCCGCACCACGAACTCCCGATAGTTTACGAAAATCAAATTCCTTTGACGAATCGGGATCCTGGGTTATGCGTATTCCTTATCGCAGTTACGTGAGGGCGGAAGTGAGCGCACAATTGTTTCGCAAGCTGGAATGCCAACTATTCGAACCATCTCGTTCGCGTTCCGATCCTGCGATAAAAGCCCCTCGCAAACACGTGCTCCAAGAAACCGTTATTAATACGATAGGTAAACACGGGGGTCCTACCCGTGCGAGTGGGCGCAATTAGGAGTGCGCGGGTGTCCGGTTTCTTCCTTCCACACACACTCTCATTAGTCGACTCGTTGACATCGATATCCGCGTTGGAATGTGAAAGGTAAATCGTTGTTATTTTAGACAATGCGCCGTTGGTGTTAATTTCTTCGACCCACGAGGCGTCGATGCGGTAACAGAGATGAGTAAGAAACATTGCCGCCAGCCGGCCTATCAAGTGGGTCGCGAATCTCATTGCAGCACTTACACGCCGATAACGAACTCCAAAAAAACATCAGTTGCGTCAGACCCGACTCGCGAAAACGCAACAACATTATACAGGATGTCCCAAGTGGTTCCATGTCAACCCTCGCAGAAACTCGAAAACTATTCACACTAGACCCATGATGCGACCCATCAAGTCAGACTAGAATTCGACGTATAATCGAAAAACGCGATAATATACAGGGTGTCCCATTACAGAAAACGCAATTTTGATGCGTAATTCGGCAACGTGACGTTTTCGTCTCTTTTCGTCAGCGACGCTCGAAGCTGCATTGAAATACGTGCAACTTTCATTTCAATGATTTTTTCGTGGTTTCAAAAACAAAAGAGGTACGCATCAATAAGACCCCCGCGTCGACGTTGGCGATAACTCGAGAACCGTTCATCCTAGACCCATGATGCGACCCATCAACTCGGGCTAGAATTCGACGTAGAATCCAAAGACATGATAATATACAGGATGTCCCATTAAAGAAAACGCAACTTTGATGCGCAATTCGACAACGCGACGTTCTATTGTTTTTCTGTGAGCGGCGTTCGAAGCTGCGTTAAAATATGTGTAACTTTCATTTCGATGATTTTTTCGTGATTTCCAAAACAAAAGAGATATGCATCAATAAGACCCCCGCGTCGACGTTGGCGATAACTCGAGAACCGTTCATCCGAGACCCATGATGCGACCCATCAACTCGGGCTAGAATTCGGCGTAGAATCCAAAGACATGATAATATACAGGGTGTTCCATTAAAGAAAACGCAACTTTGCTGCGCAATTAGGCAACGCGACGTTCTATTGTTTTTCTGTGAGCGGCGTTCGAAGCTGCGTTAAAATATGTGCAAATTTCATTTCGATCATTTTTTCGTGGTTTTAAAAACAAAACAGATATGCATCAATAAGGCCACCATGTTGGCGTTGGCGATAACTTGAAAACTAATCACATTAGACCCATGATGCGACCCATCAACTCGGGCTAGAATTCGGCGTAGAATCGAAAAACGCGATAATATACAGGGTGTTCCTTTAAAGAAAACGCAACTTTCTATGTTCTATTGTTTTTTTTTTGCAAAAATTCGACATATTAGAGATGGGTGTTGAAAATCTTTTAGTAGCGTACTTTTAAATAATAAATATCACCACGAGAGTACCCCTAGGAGCGATGTTTGGACCTCTTCGTTTTTTGTCAGGCGTTCCTCGCGTGATTTCCTGTTTGTTACTGTGACGTCAGCTGTAACGCATTCCTCGTTGTTATGTTTCTGAAAACCAACCGCGATAAATATTTGGCTAAGCCCGGCGCTTCCGCCGTTCCTCTTTCCCTTTCTTTTGGACTTCGACTCCTGCCGCTAACCGTCGATCAAACAGAGGCTTCCTTTTGTTGTCGTGTTTGAGCATGTAATTCGCACGCGGCGATTCCGAGGTCGGAATCTTCGCGCGCTTCTATTTTTAGGACGGCGATTGATAAATGCGCCGATAGTAAATAAGTGAATCCGCGAGCGTAAATCAGGCGAGCTAAATTTAGAGCCTCTCGAGTTAATGATTGTGTTTCTCGATGGGCGAGGGAATCTGTTTGTCTCGCGCTACGTCTTAACTCCGTTTCGCAATTATTAAGTCAGCATCGGAACTCGAAAACGTGAAGTAATTTTCCGCCTGGGGGTGGTTGTCGCCGAGTTTTCATTTGTTTGACACACTACATAATCGAATTGGTTTCATCAGAGAGTAAACAAAGTGCCGAGCAGCGTCACAGCCAGACGGCGTAACATTATCATTATTCATTTGTTTGCTGTCATCATCAGTCGAGGTTCAAGCCGACCCTGCTTTCGACGTTCAATAAAACGAAATGGTAACAGCCTGTGCAGGGAGGTATTTTATTAATAGAAACACTCGAGCGCGCTCTAATGAGGCGCGGGCCTTGGCTTAACGGCGATTTATTTGCTTTTCGTTTATGCAGTGGAGATGATTTATCGACGCGTTTTCTTCCAGAAAGCGTTTCTGTTTTGTTTCAAGATCCGGCAGCGTATTTTTTGTTTTCGTTATTCTCGGGTATACTTAGAATTTTTTCAAGACACGACATTGTTTTGAGGTGACTCAAATAAAGGGAAAAATTGACGACGCGTCCTAAGGCGGACATTATCGAGATTCATGAGGTTATACGGACTTCCTGGTGGCGACTTAGAGTGGAATTCTAAGCACCGTACGTCATTCCTGAGGTTACCACTGCTCTATTTCATGCTGACCCTAGGAGATGCTATCCTAAGCATTTGATGTCGTCCTAAGAGCGATGAATGTCGCCCCATCTCACGAGGATAGCACAGAATAAATTCTAAGCGTTTTACCTTGCCCCAGCTCAAGTACTCTTCTGCTTTGCTTTACGCTGACACAAGAAAATGCTATCCTAAGCATTTTTTGTCGTCCTAAGGCCGAGATTATTTAGATGAATATCGCCCTCCTTCCTGATGATAGCAGAGAATAAATTCCACTGACCTAAGGCTAGTATATTTTACGTTAACTTTACTTCAGTTCATGCTGATGCTAGGAGTTGCCATCCTAAGCATTTAATGTAGTCCTAAGGTCAAGATTATTTGAAGGTACCATCCTAAGGTCAACATTATTCAGATGAATGTCGCCTTGCTTCCCGGCAATAACGCAGAATAAATGCTAAGTCTAGCGCTCTGTGGTTCTATTTTATGTTGACACTAGATGTTGCCCTAAGCATTTGTTGTCGTCCTAAGGCCAAGGCTATGTAGATGAACATTGCCATTCTTCCTGGCGTTAGCAGAGAATAAACCCCAAGCTATAAGACATGGTTTACATTAGTATTGTCGACGCTGGTAGTTGCTATTTGATTCTATCCTAAGGCCGAGACTATTTAGTTGAATATCGCCCTATTTCCTGGCGAAAGCACAGAATAAATTGAAAGCGTTTTACCTTGTCCTAAGGCTGGCATGGTTTCCTTTAGCATTGGTGTACTTCATGCTGACTACCCTAAGCATTTGATGTCGTCCTAAGGCCAAGATTATTTACCTGAACTTCGTCCTACTTGCTGGCGAGATAGCACGGAATAAATTCCAAGCATTACACGTTGTCCTAAGGCTGGCACGGTTTACATTAACGTTGCTCCACTTCGAGCTGACGCTGGGAGTTGCTATCCTAAGCATTTAGTGCCGTGCTAAAGGCGACGTTATTTAAATGAAAACGTCCTACCTCCAGGTGATAACACAGACTCAATTCTAAGCGCTTTACATTGCCCTAAGGCTAGTATTGTTTACGTTGACATTGCTTTGTTTCGGCTGACTCTAAGAGTCAGTATCCTAAGCATTTAAAGCTGACTTATTCAAATAAATACTGCACTGCGATGGTGCAGAGTGAAATTCTAAGCGCCTTACGTCGCCCTAAGGCCAGCACTCTTCTGCTCTAATTTAATTTATGCCGCCACTAGAAAATGTTACCCTGTTGTCATCCTAAGGCCAAAATTATTCAGGTGAATATCGCTTTATCTTCTGGCGATGGCAGAGATTAAATCCCAAGCATTTCACATTGCCCTAAGGCTACTATGGTTTGCAATAACGTTATTCCACTTCATGCTGACATTAGGAGATGTTACCCTAAGCATTTTGATGCCATCCTAAGGCCGACGAACGTCACCGCTTGCTGACGATTGCACATACAGCAAATCATAAGCGTTGTACATTGCTTTAAGGCTGCCGCGGTTTACACTAACATTGCTCCACTTCATACTGACACCAGGAGGTGATATCCTAAGCATTTGGCGGTATCCTAAGACTGACATTATTCTCCCTGCTTTCTGGCAAAAGCACAGAGATATTTTAAGTGTTTTACATTGCCCTAAAATTAACAAGGTTTTACCAGTATGACATTGTTCTAATTCGGCTGACTGGAGCAGACGATATCCTAAGCATTTGAAGTCATCCTAAAGCTACTTTACTTTGATAAGTACTGCACTACTTCCTGGGGATGGCACAGCGCGCCTTACATTGCCACGGTTTATATTAACGTTGCTACATTTCACGCTGACACTGGGAGATGCTATCCTAAGGATTTGATGCCGTCCTAAGGTCGCTCTGCTGCTTGGCGATAACACATACCAAATTCTAAGCGTTGTACATTGTCCTAAGGCTGCCGCGGTTTATATTAACGATGCTACTTTTCATGACGACACTGGAAGATGCTATCCTAAGAATTTGATGCCATCCTAAGGCCAGCATTGTGTATATGAATGTTGCCCTGCTTCCTGGCGATAACACATAACAACTTCTAAGTGTTGTATATTGCTCTAAGGCTGCCACGGTTTACATTAACGTCGTTCTTTTCATGTTGACACTGGGAGATGCTATCCTAAGAATTTGATGCGATCCTAAGGCCGACATTGTTTATGTGAATGTCGTCCAGCTTCTTGGCGATAACACATAACAACTTCTAAGTGTTGTATATTGCTCTAAGGCTGCCATGGTTTACATTAACGTTGCTCCATTTCATGCTGACACTGGAAGATGCTATCCTAAGGATTTGATGTCGTCCTAAGGTCGGTATTGTTGAGATGGATGCCGCCTGTGCTGCCGGGCGATAACATATAGCAAATTCTAAGGCCTGTGCATTGTTCTAAAGCAGCCACGGTTTACATTAACGTTGTTCCATTTCATACTGATGTTATCCTAAGGATTTGATGCCGTCCTAAGGCCGGCATTGTTCAGATAAACATCGCTCGTCTTTCTAGCGAGAGCACAGAATAAATCTCAAGCATTTTACATGACCCTAAGGCTAGAATGATGCCCTTCATATCCTAAGTATTTGACGCCATCCTAAGACTGACGTTATTCAAATAAATATCACTCTGATTTCGAATGTCAGCGTAAAACAATGTTAGATGTTGTCCTAAGGCTGACATTGTTTATTTAAAATCCTATTCCCTTGAAGCTGATAATAGAGGATGAAATCCCAGGCATTCGCGTCGTCTTTAAGCTGACATTTAGACAAACATCATCCTACTGTCCATCGAGAGCATAATGCGATATTTCTAAGTGCTTTATATAATCTTAAGGCTGGCGTTGTTTACATGGATATTAGCCAATTTCAGCTTGATGATCGGGGATGAAATCCTAAACGTTTAATAGCATCCTAAGCTTGGCGTTATCCTAAGGCTAATAGGGTTGCTTGTGATGCTGATGCTGAGGCTTGGAATGAATACTAAGCATTTTAAGCTTCGGTTCACTTTCTACTGTCCTAAGCTCGAAATGTCTATGATTTCAATTCAAGGTCGTCCTTAAGACCAAAGCGCATCGGGTGAGTCCTAAACCGATTGCTACGACTTCCGGTCGGGTTCAACGCTTCTTCTGGCCACTCGCTTTGAATCGCAATTGCAAAGTTAAAGCGGAAGGAAGAGGCAATTGTTTTAAATTTAAGTATTGAATCGAGCAATCCATGACGTTAAGGAAAGAAGTCGCTTCCGAGAAAGATAAGGCGTGCTGCTGCAATCGATGTCAACAGTTGCGACAACAACAACAACAACAACAGAAACAAAAAAGAATTCACTCGCCCTTTCGTTTCCGGGAACTCACCTTGGGGCTGCGTTCGGTTTCGCAAACGCGAATTCCGGGAGCCCGCAAAACGGAAGGATCGATATCACGTACCTCCGGAATGATTGCGACAGATGGCCGTGCTTGCGCTCGAGTATTTAATCAAGTACCAAAGGCGATGATAAAACAATTGATTGAGCTCCGGCTTATCCATAATAGGGCGACACGTCCGGTTTTGCAGTGATTGGTGCGAGCATCGAAAAAAAAAACAAATTCGTTCGGTTCTTCAGAATATTCGATTTGTTTGAGAGACTTTTTCCAGGCTGTTGTTTATAAACTAACAGGGGAAGTGATAATAGTCACCTTGCGGTTGCAAATACCTCTGCGATCAATTTATAAATAGATCTCGATCGAAACAAATACAAATTAGGTAACCGTGCGGGGCCTTCACGCTATAGATAATTGATCGGTTTGATCGCCGAAGGCCGGAGCGAAGCTAATTGCACAAGAGCTCGGCGAGAAAAATGATTTTTCCGCGTCGCGACTGATTTATGGGACCTACCACTAAACGCTGCGCTTAGGATTTATGGCTTTTTCTTTTTTTTTTTGTGGAAACATTAGCGTTGACGCACTCCCGGCATTTGAGATATTATTAATTGCGCTTCCTGGATACCCTAACGGTTACTTAGCAATGAGCGTGAACGGGGTCAGAGGAAATCAGGCGTGCGAAAGAAAAATCGGCGAAAACAAAAAAAGCAGGACAAAGCAGGCCTCGATTGTCCTCAACTCTTACTGTCGTCTTTGTTGTCGCGCTTGTATTGTGTGATTCTAATAAGGTCTCGTCAGATTCAGGTCTAAGAGGCATTAATTTTCATCGTCTATCATTAAAGTCGTCACGTGACGTTTCCACTCAACTCTGGCGGCGTATAAAAGAACTAAAATGCTTAGGATTTTACTCTCTGTAATCAACAGGAATATTCCATGTAGTAAGTCCAACCTCAAGGCAACGAAATGGCTTAGGATTTCGTTTCCTTTGATCCGCACTAAATGGAGCGATGTTTACCCGAATGAAGTCAAGCTTGGGATGACGTCATTGCAATTTCTGCTTTTACCAGGTAGGTAGGCGTTCGTCCAGAACAATACCGAGCTTAGAACCATGTAAAATGCTTAGGATTTTACTTCCTGTATTCATGTCGAATAATTTCAGGCTTAAGACACAGTGAATAGCTTAGGATTTCATTTTCTTTCATCACTAGCTAGGCTTAGGATGACGTCTTTGCAATTTCTGCTATTACCGGGTAGACAGGCGTTCGTGCAAAACAATACCGAGCTTAGAATCAAGCAAAATGCTTAGGATTTTACTGCCCTGCAATCATTTGGAGTAATTTCAGGCTTAACATGAAGTGGGAAGCTTTTTACCCGAATGAAATCAAGCTTGGGATGACGTCATTGCAATTTCTCTTGTTGTCAGGAAGATAGGTGTTCGCCCAAAACAATACTGAGCTTAGAACCAAGCAAAATGCTTAGGATTTTACTGCCCTGTAATCATTTGGAGTAATTTTAGGCTTAAGACAGAGCGAATAGCTTAGAATTTCATTTTCTTTCTTCACCACGAAGTGGGCGCTTTTTATCCGAATGAAGTCAAGCTTAGGGTGTCGTCATTGCAATTTCTGTTATTATCAGGAAGGCAGGTGTTCGTCCAAAACAATACCGAGCTTAGTATCATGTAAAATGCTTAGGATTTTACTCCCTGCAATCATTTTGAGTAATTTTAGGCTTAAGATAAAGTAAATAGCTTAGGATTTTACTTTCTTTGATCGGCCTTAAATGAAGCGATTTTTGCCCGAATAAAGTCAAGCTTAGAATGACGTCATAGAGTTGTCAACAAGACATATGTTCCCTCAAAACAATAATGAGCTTAGAACCACGTCAAATGCCCAGGATTTCACTCTCTGCGATCAAGAGGAATTGGCGTAACAGCCCGTCGAGTAAGCCCAAGCTCCAAGCAGCGCGTAAATGGCTTAAGATTTCATTCTCCTTAAGCAACTAGAGCTCGGGCGTTTGTTACCCGAATAAAGTCAAGCTTAGGATGACGTAAATGTATTCTCTATTGTCGTTAGGATGGCTCCAGAAGACTTGCGTAGGATGCTCAGGATTTCAAGTACTGCAATCAGCAAGAAGTGCGACGTTAATCACACGAATATTTTCAATCTTAGAACGGTAGTGCTTAGGATTTCTGCTTTTGTTGGGAGTTGTTGTTATTCACCTGAATAATATCAGCCTTAGGACAACGTACTGTGCTTTCCGTTGTCTTTAAAGACAGGGGAGACTCCTTAGGACAACGTCACAGGGAATGCTTAGGAATTCTCCGCAAAAGCTTCGCCTGCTTCATGTCTAGACTTTTTGCGAGCAGTCCTCGGGACGATGTCAGGTGCTTAGGATTGCATCTCTGCTGCCAAATTAAATCAAACCCGGAGAACTGCTTAGGCTTCTTAGGGTATTTAGGTGATTTTTATCTTGGATTGGCGAAATGTGCTTAGGGTTTCGTCAGACCTCTATATGCTTAGAAGGCGGCGCTCATATTTGGATTGGCGAAACGTGCTTAGGATTTCGTCAAACCTCCATATCTCTAGAAGGCGGCGCTCATATCAGTGCCGGCGACCTTAGATTTTCACTCCCGATGCTTGACGTTCACCACCGCATACCAACCTTAGGATGACGACGGAATTCATCCATCCGAGCTTAGCGCCCGTAAGTCAAGGCGATTTTTATGTGAGTAATGCCAACCTTGGGATGATAAAGTAGGAGCTCAGGGATCTATCATTTCAGTACCATCGCCAACAGGAACTGAGGCAACGCTGCCAACCTTAGGATGGCGAAGGATGAAACAGGGGCTTGAAAGGAGTTTTTTGTAATGGATATAGCCGAGCTTAGGAAATCACTAAGAGTTCGGGTAATGCTAACTTTGCCAAAAGGTTAGTAAACCACTAGGAGCTCAGAGATCTTGAAGACATGGACAACATAGAATTAATTAAAATTCTTATGATTTCATCACTGACGCCAACCGAAATTAAGGCGGCGTTGCCAACCTTAGGATTTCACCTGCGCATGGTGCCAGGATGACAAGAACCTGAACGATACCTTTTGTGAAGGTAAAGCCAAGTTTAGGACGACGAAAGAAGCTTAGGTAACCACTTGGAGTTCGGTAGGTAATTAAAAGGTGACTTGGAAGCTGTCTTGGGCAAGTAATGCCAACCTTGGCACAAAGACAACAGCTTAGGAAATTGCCAGAAGCTCAGGGACTAGAAGGCAACATTAATTTCAGTACGGACAACCTTAGAATTAATCCAAACGCTTAGGATTACACCGCTGACGCCAACGGGAATTAAGGCAGCCTTGTCAACCTTAGGATTTCACCTGTGCTTGGTGTCAGGATGACAAGAACCTGGAGGATACCTTTTGTGAAGGTAATGCCAAACTTAGGACGACGAAAGAAGCTTAGGAAATCAATTGGAGTTCGGTGGGCATTTAAAAGGTGACTTGGAAGGTATTTTTGGGCAAGTAATGCCAACCTTGGCACAAAGACAAAAGCTTAGGAAGTTCCTAGGAGCTCGGGGATCTAGACGGCGACATTAATTTCAGTACGGACAACCTTAGAATTAATTAAAACGCTTAGGATTTCATCGCTAACGCCAATGGGAATTAAGGCAACGTTGCCAACCTTAGGACATCGCCTGTGCTTAGTGCCAGGGTGGCAAGAACCTGGAGGATACCTTTTGTGAAGGTAATGCCAAGCTTAGGACGACAAAAGAAGCTTAGGTAATCACTTGGAGTTCGGTAGACAATTAAAAGGTGATTTGGAAGGTATTTTTGGGCAAGTAATGCCAACCTTGGCACAAAGACAAAAGCTTAGGAAGTCCCTAGGAGCTCAGGGATCTAGAAGGCGATATTAATTTCAGTACGGACAACCTTAGAATTAATCAAAACGCTTAGGATTACACCGCTGACGCCAACGAGAATTAAGGCAACGTTGCCAACCTTAGGATTTTAGCTGTGCTTGATGCCAGGATGCCAAGAACCTAGGAAATCACTTGGAGTTCGATAGATAGTTAAAAAGTGACTTGGAAGGAGTTCTTTGGGCAAGTAATGCCAACCTTGGGGTAAAGACAAAAGCTTAGGAAATCACTCAGGGATCGCCCTTAGACTTAATTAACAAGCTTAGGATTTTGTTCCTAAAACCTTCGGGAGGGTTTCATCTGCGCTTAACGCCCGGTAATCAAAGACTTGGACATCTGAATAAGCAATACCAACCTAAGCATTGATCTTTTGTGAATATAGCAACCTTAGAAAGGCCTTCACCTTCCATTAGGCACATTTATACGTAAGTTTAGATCTTTCTATCACCATCTAATTTTGGAAAGTAGCAGAAACCGGAGCGGTCAGCATTCTTAATCACGGTCATTTGTCGTTTCCAAAACAATCGGTGACTAACGTAGCTCTCCAACGCATATAAAAAAAACCCGTTTTCGTCGACTTGTCCAATTAGTCAAAAAGCAAACAAGTCGACTTGTTTAATGTCGAATCACATAGCGGACTTTCATCTTTTGCCTAGCAGAGGAACTAGGCTGAGCCAAAAAAAAACTAATTGCAATAATAATAATAATAATAATAACAAAAGCGCTCGGCATTACATAAAGCCATACCTTTTTATAACGAGCGTAACTGGAATACGAAATCTTTTCCTATTTTCACCATGTTGCTTGTCGCCGCACACTTTCACGTCAGAACACCATTACGAAACTCTGCGTGTCTCACCCAGCACTCTTGTGAACTACTTCGCTTTCCTCTCGTAGTTTCGTTTCGACACCTTTGTTCACACCGAACCCGAACGCTCCTTTTTGCCAAGTCTGTTGAAATGCGACGCGCACTCCAACACTACTAAAGCCGACTGGCGCTCCAAACGGGTTTACTGGTCTTATATTGGATGCCTGACCGTCTACCTCTGCTCCGCAGCGGACCAGCGCGGTCTTCGTCGGCTCGCGCGGGCGCTGGGCGCGCCGCTTCTTTCAGTGGACGGATGCGGATGCCTATGCAACGGCCTATCCCGTGATTTATAATTGCCTCGACGGCGTTTTGCTTTTGTTGTTGTCTTCGCCGTGGTATTTTAATTCGAATCTCCTCGACGGTTAACGGGCGGAACGCCGCGCGGTTTAGTATGTGGAACGCTTTTCACGTAAGTTTAAATTAAACCTCGATAATCCGAATGTACATACCGCAGCTCCCTTGCTCGTGCAACGTTAAATCCTCTTTGATCTGTTTTCCAAACGCTGCAGAATTGCGTGTTATTGGAAATCTCTTTAATCCGGACATAACGCTCCTAGGAAATTTTGCTGGAACCGTCAACACATTCGTAAGCAGTCCTCCGATGATTAATTGACTCCTTATAAATTTTGCTGATTATCGATAGAATCTCTCTAATCCGACAATCACTACACCAGAGGACTTGTAGCCAATATAAAACTTCCCTTAAACCTTTGGATGGGGTTGGCAAATCCGGATATTGCTTAAGTCCTTAATTCTCTTTAATCCGGACACAGTTCGCACGATTCTAAAACTGGACTTTCAGCCGGAAAGACAAAGAAAAATCTCCCAATCGCCAAGACGCACATTCTCAAGCACTATTAAAGTTGTCGAGTTCCTTCTGGGTCTGTTTGTAGCCGCGAAACGCCTCTACCTCGTTAATCCGAACATCTAACTGCCACTTGAATTAATATAATCGGCAAGTGAATAGGCGGTCAGTGCTTTCGAACGAATCGGATATCTCTGGTGTGACTTGAAATGAAACTTGAACCTCGTTAATCCGAACAAAACCGTCGCAGTTGGAATACTCAGCCAGTAATTACCTCAGAGAGCGTCTGAGGAGCTCCGAAGCCCCTGTAATTCGGAAATCTGAGCCTCACTCTTAATATCCCTTCACGCTAATACCTTTGGACGTAACTGAAGAGTTTTCAAGTGAACCTCAAAAACTCTTTCATCCGGACGCAGCATCCACAATGAAAATATTCAGCTCTCAATAACTTCAGAGAGCATTTAAAGTCATGATGCTCTCATATGCTCTTTTTAGTCGCGAAGAGCTGGAGAGAACTCGTTTTCAGTTGTCTGCGAAGCCGCGAAATCTCTGTAATCTGTAAATTTGAGTCACGGTGTTAATAACTCTTCACGCTAATAACGTGGACGAATAAACAGCGCTGAAATGGCGAGTTCTTAGGACTTTGGACGTAACTGGAGGCCCTTCAAGTGAACCCCAACAAACTCTTTAATCCGGACGCAGCATCCACAGTGAGAATATTCAATTCTCAATCGTTTCAGATAGCCCCTGGGGTTGGGCAGAGCAGGAGAAATCTGAGTCTTAGCGTTAATAACCCTTGATGAGTAAACAGTGAGTCTCTTCAGGCTTTAGACCCACCGAAAGATTTCGCAGTGAATTATAAACCTCTTTAATCCGGACAAAATCTTATTTAAATCCTAATTTTTGCAAAGCATGTCCACAAATAGTACAGAGCCATCGAATTCCTGCTGAGTCTACGCCTGTCGCCGATAGATCCTAAAATCTCTTTAATCCGAATATCCTGGTTGCACTTCGTATGGCTCAACAGTTATGGATGCAACAGCTTCATTTCGGTAGGTCTTAAGAGTGTAGCTTTAATTCTCAGACTGGATTTGAATATTCCTCCAGAGATGGCGCTTCAGGATCTCTTTAATCCGAGCATCTTGATCTCACTCCGTATAGCTCAACAATTATGGATGTTATTGAACTGAAGCAACAGCTTTATTTTCGGTAGGTCTTAAGAAGTGTAGCTTTAATTCTCAGACTGGACTTGAATATTCCTCCAGAGATGGCGCTTCAATCTTTTCACCGCATTGCAAATTGGTTTCTCCGTTCTGTATGTAAATAGAGAGCGTCGTTCGTGAATGAAAATCTCCGTCCTCCACCGATTTATTGCCCGTCCAACGCTGTATTTTCGTGACCAGCCGTTTCCCACGGGACCGCCCACTCGATTTCGCGGAAACTTCCTTTTCGCAACCCCTCGGGGAAATCAGGTGAGGACTAATTCGGTGTCCGATTCCGCACGAGACCGCGGAAAAGCAAAAAGACGGAACGCGCTTCCGTTTTTTTTGTTGTTTTGTTTGTTATTACGCCCCGTTCTTCGAACGTGGGCGGAATTCCCAGTTCTGCGTGAACCAATTAAGATAAATATTGCACGCAGGGCTGACGTTGTTCATCGCTCTTTGTGAAGGGCGTGATGACCTTTAAATAAATCCGAAAATAAACAGCTTCCTCGGTACGTAAGAGATAGAGACAGAGAATGGAAGGAAAAAGGAAATAAAGGAAAGGTAAAGAGAAGAATGGGAGCAAGAAATAGAAGAAAGAGAAAAATTAAATTCTCTGACGACATTAACACCCTCTAGTGACCCTACTGATTCGGATTAATGATGACTCACTCTACGACGAAAAGACACCATCCGACTTCGAAACAGGTCTCCAACATCATCCACGTTTAAGACTGAGTGATAGATTTAAGCACTTCCTTCTCTACTTCAAGTCCTTCAAGCACATCAGCATTGTTCGCCGGTGATCTTGAAGGAATTGCAACGCCAAGTCGGTATTGACTCATTCCACTAATGTTGCCATCTTGATGTCCTTGGGAAGACGACGTGGCAGGTCTCCAACATCATCCACGTCTAAGACTGAGTGACAGATTCAAGCACTCCCTCCTCTACTTCAAGTCCTTCAAGTCCTTCAAGTACATCACCCTTGTTTGTCGGTGATCTTGAAGGAAATCCAATTCAAGCCGGTATTAACTCATTCCACCTACGTTGGCATCTTGATGACCTTGGAAAGACGACGAGCAGATCTCCAACATCATCCATGTCTAAGACTGAGTGACAGATTCAAGCACTCCCTCCTCTACTTCAAGTCCTTCAAGCACATCAGCCTTACTCGACGATGATTTTCAAGGAATTTCAAAGTCAAGCCTGTGCCGACACATTCTCCGACCGTTTTCGTCTTGATGACCTTGGAAAAATGCCAAAGGACTTCGAAGCAGGTCTCCAACATTAACTATGCGCCAGATTGAGTAACTGGTTTAATCACCGTCTCCTCTACTTCAAGTCCTTGAAGCACTTCAGCCTTGTTCGCCGGTGACCTTGAAGGAATTGCAACTTCAAGCCTTTATTGACTCATTCGACCATCGCTGTCATCTTGATGACCTTGGAAAGACGTCTACGCGTAAGATCGAAACACCAATTCCTATACTTCAAGTCCTTCAAGCACTTCAGCCTTGTTCGCCGGTGATTTTGAAGAAATTGCAACGTCAAGCCTGTATTGACTTATTCCACCATCATTGGCGTCTTGGTGACCTTTGAAAGACGACGTAGCAAGCCTCCATCACCACATATGTGTAAGATCGAAGCACCAACTCCTATATTTCAAGTCTTTCACGTATTTTAGCCTTGATCGAGTGAGATCTTGAAGGAACTCTAATGTAAAATCCGAGTTGACTCATTCTACGTCCGTTTTCGTCTTAATGACCTCGAAAAGTAGGTATAGGACTTCAAAGCAGGCCTCCCCCAACATCTATGTGTAAGATTGAAGCACAGTCTCATCTCCTTCAAGTAGTCTAGCCTTGATCGACGGTGATCTTGAAGGAATTGCCCGAATGAATTAATTCTACATCCGTTTCAGTCTTAATGACCTTGAAAAGATGAGGTCGGACTTCAAAGTAGGTCTCCAACGTCATCTACGTGTAAGATTGAGTGATGGATTCAACTCCTTCAAGTACTTCAGTCTTGCTGGCCGGTGATCTTCAAGCAAATTCAAAATCAAGCTCGTGTTGACTCATTCTAGGACCGTTATTGTCTTGATGACCTTGAAAAGAAGCCATACGACTTGGAAGTAGGTCTTCAACATCACCTACGCGTGACGGTTTCGAGTATCGCCTCTTCTGCTTCAAGTCCCTGAAGCACTTCAGCTTTGCTCGACGATGATCTTGAAGTAACTCCAAAGTCAAGCCTGCGTGGACACATTCTACGACCGTTTTCGTCATAATGACCGTGGAAGGTCGCCATAGATCATCGAAGTAGGCTTCCATCACCATTTAGGTGTAAGCCTCCTCTACTTCAAGTACTTCAGCTCGACGGTGATTTGGAAGCAACTGCAACGTCGAGCCTGCATTTAGGACTGTTTTCGCCTTGATGACCTTGGAAAGACAGCGTAGGACTTCAAAGCAGGTCTTCCTCATCATCTATATGTAAGCTTGAAGCACCACCTCCTCTACTTCAAGTACTTGAAGCAATTCAGCCTTGCTCGATAGTAATTCTGAAGCAACTGCAACGTCATGTCTCCGTTGACTTCATTTACGACTGTTTTCGTCTTGCTGACCTTGGAAAGATGACGCAGGACTTCAAAGCAGATCTTCCTCATCATCTACGCGTAAGATTGAAGTACCACCTCCTCTACTTCGAGTACTTCAAGCACTTCAGCCTTGCTCGATGGTGATTCTGAAGCAACTGCAACGTCAAGTCTGCGTTGACTTATTGTACTCCGTTTTCGTCTTGATGGCCTTGAAAAGACGGCTTAGGACATCATCTACGCGTAAGACTAAGTGACGGATCCAAGCACCGCCTCCTCTATTTCAAGTCCTTCAAGTATTTGCTTGCTCGACGGTGAGCTTGAAGGAACTACAAAGTCAAGCCTGTGTTGACTCTTTACACACTGTTTTCGTCTTGATGACCTTGGAAGAACACTACAGGACTTCGAAACACGCGTCCATCTCCGCCATTCCGCTTCATATCATTCTTAAGTCCTTCCAGACTTTGAATATTGAAAGGAGACGTTTGCTTAAGCTTTCATGCCAAGACTCTCGCGTTATATATCCATTAAGTTAGAAAAATAGAGAGAAAGAGAGATAAATAGAGAGATATAGTGAGAAAGAGAGTGAAATAGTGAGAAACAGAGACAAATAGAAGAAAATAGAGTGATATAGAGCAAAATAGGGAGAAATAGTAAGAAAGATAGATAAATAGTGAGAAAGATAAACAAATAGTGAGAAATAGAGAGGAAATAGAGAGAAATAGAGTGACCTAGAGAGAAATAGAGTGACATAGAGAGAAATAGAGTGACATAGAGAGAAATAGAGAGGAAATAGAGAGAAATAGAGAGAAATAGAGAGGAAATAGAGAGAAATAGAGTGACATAGAGAGAAATAGAGAGGAAATAGAGAGAAATAGAGAGAAATAGAGAGGAAATAGAGAGAAATAGAGTGAGATAGAGAAAAATAGTGAGAAAGAGAGACAAATATAGAAAAATATAGTGAAACAGAGAGACACGTTGATGTCATTAAACTCTAAATAACACGGGAGACTTCAATGAGCACAAGTTCCCAGCTGATTACGTCATCCCACGCACACACCCAAAGCCATCTCGCCGCAGCAATCATTTATAATTAACGTCGCTTATCTCTGCGAGATACGAACTTGACCTGCCGCAAGCCGGGCCCGAGCGGAAATTCCCTGCGTTCTATTTTCGGCGGCGCGATGCGCCGTCCATAAATCTCCTCCGGTTAATAAAACGCCACCTAATGGCGGATCCGCATGCAACGATCTCGAAATAGACGCGGGCAGAGCTGTTCCGTTTCGTGCTTGGATGAGGCAGGCTGACCTTCCGACCTATCAAAAACGGCCGTATCGATCGGTCGGATGGAACTTTGGGGGTCACAGAGGAGCGAAGCTAAAAATACCCCAGCCGAGGTCGACGTGAGGTCTTGCCTCTCCACCTAGGAAGATTGATTTATGCATTTCCATTTGTTTCGCATCATCGACGGCCGAAGCTCGTGCTATTTTAAAATTCCAAAGCTTTTGAATGCTCTTGACCTTGAATTCCTCTTTCTTTCTTTTTGATTAAAATCCCATTTGGGCTAGATCATTGGGCCGAGGTATTAATGAAAAAACGAAGTGTGGTCGTTGCCCACGTGTGTACGAATTAAAATCTCCAATTAAACATTCTCCTCCAAACCCACGGCCTGACCATGACATAATCTCCGCGCGCTCTTAAAAATAGCGCTTTCGTAAAATTCCAGCCGCACGTGTCCGCTCGGACGCAACTCGCGACCTGCTGGAACTAATTCAGAGCGATTCTTGTTATGAAAGAGAGAAAGCTGAACGACGTAACTCTTCGTTAAACGAGTCTTCACGTGTGTGGATTCCGCGAGGGGTGAAACACGCACATCAACACCTGGCGGTCAAGATCCCTCTCTCCCTTTTCATCTTCTTCTTTTTTTTTTGTTAAGACCTAGACGTCTGTCTGCACGGGGCTAAGAAACTCGATTCTGATAAATATTTGTCGCGGCGTGTGTGCTCGGAACGGACAAGAGAAACAAAACACTGAATTTATGAGGTCAATGCCACTTGATAGCGACGCTCCAGAAACTGTTATCGTGCGCCACTGTTGATTCTAGAGGCTTCAAAAAAACACGCCAATTATACGAAGAGGAAGAAATTGTTAAGGCGAGGGTATCTCTAACCTATCCATTCAGAATTGAAGTGGTTCAGTCAAGGAGGTGTGTTCACTCAAACACGTCTCAGAACCACTCAATGATGATTTAGGTGTAGAGGCATGTTCACTCAAATTCGAGTCTAAACCAGAACTCAAAAACGATCCCTAAATCATCAAGTAGAGGTGTATCCACTCACAGATGAGGTGGGTTCACTCAAACGCGATTCAGAACCGGAGGTGTGTCCATTTAGAGATGGTTTAAGGATGAAAGTGTGCACACTCAAGAATTAGTTACAATTGGAGGTGTCTGCGCTCAAACACGATAGAGAACAGGAGGTATGTCCACTTAGAGACGTTAATTATGAAGGTGAGTTCACTCAAACGCGATTTAAAGCCGGAAGTGTGTCCATTTAGATGGTTTAAAAATAAAAGTGTACACACTCAAGAATTAGTTAGAATTGGAGGTGTCTGCGCTCAGACGCGATAGAGAGCAGGAGGTATGTCCACTTAGAGACGTTAATAATGAAGGTCAGTTCACTCAAATGCGATTCAGAACCGGAGGTGTGTCCATTTAGAGGTGGCTTAAGACCGAAAGCGTGCACACTCAAGATTTATTTAGAGCAGGAGGCGTGTGCACTCAAACACGGCTTCTAAATCATCAAGTAAAAGTGTATCTACTCTGAGATGATTGAACTATAGAGGTGGGTTCACTCAAACTCAGAATGAAGATGAGTTCACTTAAACGCGTTGCAGAGCCGGAGGATTCTTCACTCAAATATGAGCTGGTGGTGTTCATGTAAAGATGGTTTCCAAGTAAATGATTTTTTCTTGCACAAATCTTGTTGGAGAGGTATGTTGACGGCTGCGATCGCCTTGTAGATGTTTATTTTTTTATTATTTAATGTAAATCTTATAATTTCTACTCCTTTCCTGACTTCATAACTTCCCAAATACCTTCAATTCTCTACAGATAACCGAAGTAACTCTTCGTTATTCGTTAAGAGAGAGCTAGACTCAATTAGCTCCGGTGAAGGCCCCAACTCGAATAAATCTGTCGGATTTGGAGCGCGGTTTTCAAAATGACGTCCACCGGCCTTAATCGAACTTGTTTGTTCGCCGGCAAAGCGAACTCCTTCGAATGCACCGCGATTCCGGCGAAGCAGACATCCGGTGCCTGTTAAGCCGATTAATGGCCCATTATTCGGCGGCCGAGTGCGTCAGCCAGCCCCGTTTTGGAGGGCGAAATGGGGGGCTCCGGCCATTCAATCTAAACTTAGTCTTATTTGCATACTTAGCTGAGAGTGAACGAAGAGGGTCAAGAGCGAAAGAATTGCGAGTTTCAGCCTCGGTCTAGTTCAGGTTCGAGGTTCTCCAACAATTTACAAATTGCAATAAAGAAACTTCCGCATAAGAACGAGAGATGGCGCGATTCTCAGAAAATGGTGGTTCGAGTTTGAAATGCGCGCCAAAATAGAACGTGGCGATTCGCTGGCGCTCGGATGATGATGTCACCATTAGTTTATTGTTTGTCTATCTTCGTTGCCAATCTTACAATTGTCACATTCGCGCCCCAACAGAGGGCGTTCTCGTCATTCAATGTGCGTATGTTGCGACACTGAAGCTTTTATTGCGGATCTAGAGATGGCGCGCTTGCTTTGAAGTACGTCGTCTTAATTTGAAATACGCGCCAAAATCATTCGTGGTAATTCGCCGACACTCGGACAATGACGTCAGTGAGCTGCCAATACGACGCCATTCTTACTCCAAGTATTTGAGAGCTTGTACTTTCGCAGTTCAGTAGATGGCGTTCCAGCCATTTCATTTACGTATAAATTCGCATTTGTCGCTTCATCTGAGTGCATCAGGAATTAAGAAGACAAAGAAAAAACAAGTTTCCGATTCACTCTGATGAGACAAGAGGACGGATTTCCTTGCGAAATTCCCAACTCGCTTTGAAATGCGACGCGTCCGCTTTCGTTTTAAGGCAACAGATGGCATGCCTGCTTTGAAACTCATCAATCGTTTCAAGAAGTTTGAAATACGCGCCGAAATCTATCGTGATGATTCGCCGACGCTCGGACGATGCCGTCAGTGAGTTGGCAATCCCAAAACAATGACCGATCGTTCCATTTCTACTATTTGTGACATCAGCGAGTTGTCAATCGTCGAACTATTGCCAATTGTCCAGCTCTCACCTGATGACGTTAATTAAGACTGACGTCATGGCCTAATATTGCCTTGTTTGTCCAACTCTGTAAGTTCGACCGACAGAGGGCGAGAGAGCTTCCGTTTTAGGCTAAGAGATGGCGTATTGTTTCGAATATCACTCACCAATCGTCGTTTTAAGTTTGAAACGCGCGCCAAAATCGATCGTGACGATTCGAGGATATTCGGATGATGACATCAGTGGTAACACATACTGCCAACCATTGAATAAGTGTCAATCGTTCCGTTCAAACCTGATAGGTTTCACATTAATCGAGACTGCCATTCACCAACTGTCTTTCTAAGTTTGAAACGAGCGCCAAAATCGATTGTTGTGATTGGGGACATCCGGATGATGACGTCAGTGAGTATTATAGCAAGCGGGATACCAAAGAAAGTGACCATCGTTTGAGGTAATTACTGGACTTACTTGGCTATATGCATTCTTAAAACAAAGAAAGCAACATCGCAAATGCTGCTTATGCAATTTCTTTGTAGTGTGCAGACATGCACAATCGTGTTTGGAAAGTCATTGACCTCACGCTCTAACCAAAGAATTCCATCAAGGTCATTACTGGATCGTGGTGATCGGGGACATCCTGATGATGACGTCAGTGAGTATTATAGCAAGCGGGATACTGTGGCGCTTTATCCTTGAAAGAAATTGCGAATGGCACGCGTCCACCTGAAGTGACCATCGTTTGAGGTCATTATTTGACTTGCTTAGCTATATGCATTCTCAAAACAAAGAAAGCAACCATCGCAAATGCAATTTATGCAATTTCTTTGTTGTGTTCAGACATGCACAATCGTGTTTGAAAAGCCATTGACTTCACCAAGAAATTCCATCAACGATCACCCTCTGGTAAGATGGCGTTATTGTCGACAATTCTTCAGATTCAAGAACTAAAGGAGATGGCCTTGAACGACACATACACGCCTGCTTAAGAACAACATTATCGACACGTCTTAAGTTACAAAAAGAAAAAAATACTCCTCTAGAAGGGTGATGACCTTAAACGATGGTCGTTTTAGATGGACGCATGTCACCCGTAATTTTTTTTTCAAGGTCAAAGTGTCACAGTATCCCGCTAGCTATACTACTGTTGTCAACTGTCGAGTCATTGCCAATCCCTCCGTCTAAACGTGATAGGTCATGAAGAGGCCATTCTCCAACCGTTAAGCTTGAAACGCGCGCCAAACTCGACTGCCTTGGTTCGGGGACGTTCGGATGATGATAACATAGTTGGCAACCATTGAGCCAATGCCAATTGCTCTGTCCGAACGTAATCGAGACTGTCATTCACAAGTTTGAAACGTGCGCCAAAATCGCCGTGGCGATTCGGGAAGATTCGGACGATGACGTCAGCACTAACATCTGCCACCAATCATGAAATAATTGGCAATCGTTCCGCCCGAACGTGGTAGGTCACTTCAATCAGGACTAATATTTTAAATTGCGCTCCGCAATAGGGTCACAATAGATAATATCGATCGCAATTACTATTTCCCATAATTAAGCCGTTCTTTCTCCGCTGTTTACGGAGAGACTCGAACGAGAAAAAAGCGCGAGCCAATTTCCGTCGGCTTCAATGCGAACCTACCGGGAAGTGAGGCGCTTTTTTCTAATCTGCGATTGTTTGTTTAGAAATCGCCCGGTGTTTATGCGGGAACAGGAAATGACAGGTGCGAAACCCATTAAACAAAAAAAAAACATCGTTCCGTAGTAATACGCGCTGAAACCGAGCGCCTACTTTCGCCGCGCCTCGTCTGTCGAAACAATGGCCGGCGAACAAGGACGCGAGATGGTTCCCTAATGAGTGCGTGCGCTCATGGGAATGGGAAATTCCCGATTACGCCGATGGAGCGGATCGTGTCGCAATCATTGTAGTCAGGCCAGGTTTGTTTTGGTTTCGTGGAGAGACTTGTTTTTATTCTGCTTCCTCATGTTCGATGCTTCTCGGTAGGCAGTGACGTCAGCGAGGATTCCCCCCTGCAATCACATACTTTACGACCGACTGTAAGTGACGGGGATTTTTTTTTATAAATTTAAAATCATCTTCAGGAAGGAGTTAGCGACCGAAAAGGAGCGAGGAAGTATTTTCTTCCTGTTCGAACATATTCGAAACGTTGTGACGTCACCGCCGCGTGACTACTTAGTAAAACGAAATAAACCTTGAGGATTTTTCTGGTTTTCCATTACCTACAAAACAAACCCTATTGAAGCAACTAAAACGAATCAAGGCAGTGCTTCCTCTTCTTTCTCTTGCACGAGGCTACTCGGTGAAGTGACATCTTTGAAGTTTCTCAAGAACCACGCACTTCTGTAGTCGACCTCGAAGATCAAAGATGGCGCTCTAATTTTGCTGTTGGGGTAAGCGGTAAGTGAGTTCGGAATTGGCAAATACGCCCACGACTTACGTCGTTGCAATTACCCAATCGGAGAGGGGGGCTTTGATTCGAAGCCTGTTTGCGATTCGGCGTAAGATGGCGCTCTTGCTTCAAACGCTAGGATTCGTAAGCGATTTTCATAACAGTTTCTCCTAATCGGCATGTTGCTGCTCACGAGAAGAAGAAGAAGAAGAAGAAGAAGGAGGAGGACAATAGGCACATAGTTAAATCGGGGCCTCAATTGCGAATCAAGTTTACCTACCAACCAAAAGATGGCGTCCCCAACTTGGTAGGCACAAAATCCCTAGGCATATATATATACATATATTATCTAGAGACTTTAGGTAGGCAAGGCAACAGATTGTTTTCGATTCAATAAGCGAAAGACGATTCTTAAAACTGCAAGCTCATTTTCGGTGACGAGTAAAAGATGGTGCTGTCGACAACAACTAGCGTCCTTGAGGGTTTACAAAAAGGGGATTTCCCCATTCCTGATTTGTAAAAAGAGTTCATAAAAACGTGGTTCATGACCTCAAGTATACACGGAAAAGAGAGCTCTTCATTCTCTAAGAAAATGCATACCTCGACTTGGTGGAGCCCTAATGAGGGCTCTTTGCTTCAATTCCTGGAATTTCTTGCCGCGCAAGAAAAGACTGGCGTCGCCCTGACAAGGACAGTTGTTTTCCGCACGTTCACTCGCTGAAACAATAAGAAACAAACACGACCAATTGCAGAAAAACTATCGATTTTCTTTTCTCTGTCGAAAAACAAAAGAAAATCATCGGTCGTCGTTCGTGTTGTTTTTGTTCGTCGAACGCAATCTGCCAGTATTAAAAAAAAACAAAACGCGATCTACCGTGAAAGGCAAAAAAAAGATAAATGAAGAAACAAAACAAAACACGATCGATGTTAGAAAAGAAAGAAACTCTGGATTTTCACTTCTTTGTCAAAAAAAAAAAGAAAACAAACGAGAATTGACCAAAACGAGAAAATAAGAAAAAACAAAACACAATCAACTGTGAAAAGCACCAAAAATAATTGAAAAAACAAAACACGATCGATGCTAGAAGAGAACACTCCTGATTTTTTGCGATTCTTTAACAAAAAAAAAGCAAACGAATAAAAATCGATCGTCATTCTTTTTTTTTTCTTGCCAAACGCAAACTGCATATGTTTATTTACAAAAAATTGTTCTGGTCGAAAGAAAAAAAATAATGATAAACGTGGAAAACAAAAGACAATCGATCGCAGTAAGCAAGAGAATTTTCGCCGAGATAAAGAGAAACGAACAATCGATCGCATTCCGCGTTTGTCTCTTTTCAAAAGACAAAACAAAAAAAAACAAACAAACGACGATCATTTATGTAACAAATGTTCATAAAAAAATTGTTGTAATCGAAAGAAAACGAAAGACGATCGATGATGTAGGAAATGTTCACAAAAAAAAATCGTTCTAGTCGAAAGAATAAAAAAAGATAATGGTACAAAACAAAAGACGATCGATCGCAAACGAAATACTACCGTGTAGAGCGCAAAAATAAACAGACGAAGAAACATAACACGATCGACGTTAGAAACGAAAGAAACTCTCGATTCTCGTTTCTTTGTCCAAAAAAAAACAAGCGAGAATCGAGCAAAACGAGAAAACAAGAAAAAACAAAACACAATCAACTGCGAAAAGCACGAAACATAATTTAAAAAAACAAAACACGATCGATGCTAGAAACGAACACTCTCTAACAAAAAAGCAAAACAAAACACTACTGTGTAAAACACAAAAATAAACAAACGAAGAAACAAAACACGATCGACGTTAGAAACGAAAGAAAACAAGCAAGAATCGATCAAAGCGAGAAAGCAAGTAAAACAAAACACTATCAACTGTGAAAAGCACCAGAAACAAATTAAAAAAAAAATAAAACACGACCGATGCCGGAAAAGTAAATAAACGAAGAAACAAAACACGATCGACCTTAGAAAAGAAAGAAAACAAACGAGAATCGAACAAACCGAGAAAACAAGAAAAAACAAAACACAATCAACCGTGAAAAGCACCAAAAATAATAATAAAAAAAAAAACACGATCAATACTAGAAAACAACAGTCTAGATCTGCGATTCTTTAACAAAAAAAAAAAACAAAACACTACTCTGTAAAGCACAAAAATAAATAAATGAAGAAACAAAACACGATCGACGTTAGAAACGAAAGAAATTCCATCGAAACAAAACAAAACACAAACGTTAGAAAAGAAAAAACTCTCGATTTTCGCTTCTTTGTCAAAGTAAAAAAAAAGAGAATCATTCAAAACGAGAAAAAAACAAAAAACAAAACACAATCAACTGTGAAAAGCACCAAAAATAATTAAACAAAACACGTTCGATGCTAGAAAAAAAAACTCTTGATTTTCGTATCTTTGTTTTTTTTTCTTCGCCAACAAAACACGATCGACGTCAGAAAAGAAAACTCCTGATTTGCGTTTCTTCGACCAAAACAAAAAAAGACAAATTAAAATCGATCGCCATTCATTTTCTTTCTTTCTCGCCGATCGCAAACTGCAAGGCTTTTTACTTCGTGCACGAACACGACATGCTCGAGCTTCCACTTTCGATCAAAGGGCGGCGCTGTGCCGCGGCGAACTCCTGTAACGAACTCTGTGTACTTACCTCACCTTACTCAACGGTAGCTGGCGCATGTGCACCGAAATTAGCCGTTTATCGTTGTTATTGTTGGTTACCTTCATTAAAATAACCTCAATTTGCCGATAGTTTTTTGTTTTTTTTTTCATTTTTCATCGTGTCGATTGCCTGTCTTTTGTTTTTGTTTTCGGACTCTTTTTGTTCTGTCACTCTTTTGTTAGTACCTTGATAGTCACTTCTGATTTTTTCAATTTGTCATTGTCGATTATCTTTTGTTTCTTTAATTTTTTTGACGATTGTTTGCCTTTTGTTTTTCTTAGGTCCGGGCTTTCATTACTTCTCTTGGTGAAGAATCAAGTTTCGATTAGAAAGCGTGTTTCAGTTGTCTTAAGAGGTAGCAGGCGTTCCAATTTTCAATTGTTTGTTTATTTATTCGTTGATTGTCATTTGTTTTTCTAAGTTTCGTTCTCTAAATTTCGCCCTTTTCGTTCGTCGATTACATACCTTCCCGTTTAGTTGGAATGATTTGTTTTTGAATTAAACCGAGGCGATGTCGCCGCGACGTGTCGCCATCTGTGTCGTCAACCTGCAACAAGAGAGTGCTTGTTAACAGGTTCCTGGTGGATGGCGCTGCTTTAGCGCTCCCTCTAATCACGGACGTTTCCAGCTATGACCCGACCGTCCGCACCCACATCAAATCGTGCCTTAAACTAATGAGTAAGGAAAATATACGAGCCCTGGTGATGCTTGGCTTTTGCTAGCACGTCTAGCCGTATAATTTTTTGAGGGGCAAAGGTCGTCCCGCGCGATAATCGCACCTACTTTTGCGGTAGTCCGCGGTGAAGCGATCTACCCCCATAAATTTAATTCAAAAAATAAGCCCAGCCCAAATTTATTACTAAAAAAAAACTAATGTGCAATTGAAGCTGAGTTTAACGACCGATTTACTATTCAAATTGAAACGAAAACGTCGCAAGGAATGTCGCCTTTACATGTACAGGGTTTTACTGAACTTGAGTCGTTCGTCGGGGTGTATATTCAGGGAAATAAATAAAGTCTTTACGTAAAAGACACATCGCGGCTCTTAAAGGCAACAATTCTCTCTCTCTTGACGTTTATTCAAATTAAACGACGATGTCGATCGAGCTTACCCAAAACCGAGTACCAAAATCCAAAACTTCTGCTTTTGTCCTAATGAATCAATGCGAATTTCATTCACGTCGATCTCGGTACAAAACAAACGAAGGTCGATCGTTTCAAATTTATTATTAGTCGATGGAGTCGGTAGGCTTCGCACAAAACAAACGAAAGTCGATATTAATTACCGTTCGGTCAAATTTATTAATCGACTTGGTAGTCGACGAAGTCGATCGAAAGCCTCTGGCTTTCATTCTAATGCCTAAACGCGTTAGTTTCCTACGAAACAAAAGATAGTCGATTTTAATAATCGTTCGTTCGAATTTAATAGTCGACAAAGTCAATCGACCATGCGCTAAACAAACGAAAATCGATTTTAATTATTGTCTATTCGACTTAGTAGTCGACAAAGTCAATAGGAAGCACCTGCTTTTATTTTATTGTAATATGCGATTTCCGTTCTACGTCGACTTCGATGAAAAACAAACGAATGTCGGCTTTGTCGATTTTAATTATCGTTTATTCGACGCTGCAGTCGATCGAAAGCTTCTGCTTTCATTCTAATGCAAAAATCTGCTATAAAACAAATGAAAATCGATTTTAATGATTTTTTATTTAAATTTCTTAGTCGACAAAGTCGATCACTCGCCCCAAATAAACGAAAATCGACCTCGTCGATTTTATTTGTCGTTTAATCGACTTAGCAGTCGATAAAGTCGATAGAAAGCTTCTGCTTTCATTGTATTTGACAGATGTTATTTCCATCTACGTCGATTTCGATGGAAAACAAACGAGAGTCGACTTTGTCGATCTTAATTATCGTTTATTCGACGCTGCAGTCGATCGAAAGCCTCTGCTTTCATTCTAGAGTAAAAATTCGTCGATGTCCTACAAAACAAACGAAAGTCGATTTTAATTATCGATTATTCGAATCTCTTAGTCGATAAAGTCTATTACCATGGGCGAAACAAACGAAAATCGACCTTTTTGATTTTTAGTTACCGTTACAAAGTCGGCTTTGTCGATTTTAATTATCATTTATTCGACACTGTAGACGATCGAAAGCCTCTGCTTTCATTCTAATGCACAAATGCGTCGATCTCTTACAAAACAAATGAAAGTCGATTTTAATGATTTCTAATTTAAATTACTTAGTCGACAAAGTCGGTCACTACGCGCTAAACAAACGAAAATCGACTTTAATCGTCGATTAATTAGCTGACAAAATCGATCGAAAACTTCTGGTTTCAATTTATTGGACAGATGCGATTTACGTCTACTTCGTCCTAGGCGTAAAACAAACGAAAGTCGACTTTGTCGATTTTAATTATCATTTATTCGACGTTGCAGTCGATCGAAATCGTCTGCTTTTATTCTAATGTGGAAATGCGTCGGTCTCCTACAAAACAAACGAAAATCGATTTTAAGGATTTTTTACTTGAATTTCTTAGTCGACAAAGTCGATCACTACGCGCCAAATAAACGAAAATCGAC
The DNA here is from genome assembly GCA_039766575.1 of Serrognathus titanus. Lineage (NCBI taxonomy): Eukaryota > Metazoa > Arthropoda > Insecta > Coleoptera > Lucanidae > Serrognathus > Serrognathus titanus. The sequence goes on from CM077911.1 coordinate 10,103,654, forward strand.
CCTGTCGATTTTAATTATCATTTATCCGACGACTTAGCTGTTGACAAAAGCGTTCGAGAGCTTATTGGACAGATGAGATTTCCATCTACGTCGACCTCGATGCAAAACAAACATAAGTCGTCTTTGTCGATTTTAATTACTGTTTATTCGACAATGTTGTCGATCGAAAGCTTCTGTTGTAAAGCGTAAATGAGTCGATCTCCTACTACTAAACAAAGGAAAGTCGATTTTTGTTTTCGGAAACGAATTCTCCGTGAAAAGTAAGAGCAAAAGACTCAAGTAGAGTAGCACCCTGTATAAGAGTGTTCGAGTAAAATTTCGCTTTTTCTAGTGTCGGATCGTTAGGAGGCTAGGCCGTTCAGTTTTAGAAAACAAATTTCATTTATGATGGGTAAGATTGAAATATAGCAGAATATATAGGAATATTTGAATAAATTCCTGGCTTTTTGAGCTCCAGATTGTTAGTAGGCTGGACCTTTCAATTCTGGCAAGCAATTTTCTTTTATCATGATGAAGAATGAAAGACTGAAGTATAGCAGCACCCTGTATAAAAGCATTCGAGTAAATTTCCGTTTTTCCAAGTTTCGGATTGTTAGTGGGTTAGAAAGACTGAAGTATAGCAGCACCCTGTATAAGAGTTTTCAAGTAAATATTTGTTCTTCCAGGTCTCGGATGTTAACATTCCAGACCATTTAGCTTTGTGAAACGAGTTTCTTTACGGTGGTCAACAGAAATAAAAAGCTTCAGTCCAGTAGCACCCTGTATAAGAGTTTTCGGGCAAATTCCCATTTTTCCAGCCCCAAATTGATATGCGCATTTCAATCAAGGACTCTAAACCCCGGGGCGGTTTTCTAATTTATTGTAGGTGCTAAATGTGGGAGTCTGGGCTAACCCTAAAGAATTAGAACCAAACACCCCTCTCCACACGTTCGCGTTTTTTTTTATTGTTAGTAATGACGGGGGGTGTTTCTTACGTTCCTTTGCGTATGTTATCTTTTAATAAAACGCGCCTTATCGTCGGTTAACGCGAGCGTTATTGCTACGGCAACGTTTTCCCACAATTTACGACCTATTGATTATCGCCGGTTCACATTGGCCGAAGAAAAGCAACTGCTCGCGCGCGCGTTTATATGAAGAACGCGCGCACATATACAACCGCAGTACTCTGTCTCTCTCTCTCTCTCTCTCCCAGTTAATGCACGCATTTAATAGCCGCAATCTCTTATATAAGAAGTTTGAGCGCGATTCCGACCAGTCTGCTAACGTCGCGGAGAGAACGCGATCGCCTGTGCACACAGCTTCAGCACGTTCACGTTTCAGGTGGTTTCCGGCGCGCGGTGCTCCGTACAATACCCACTCCCGGTGTGTTCGATAAATTATGTGATTTCCCCGTTGGTCATCCGTGCGGAAATCGCTGCTGCAAAATGGCCGGTGTGGTCTTGGAGTCGAGGTCCTTCCGACCTTTCAAATCCAGCGAGGAGTACCTCTACGCCATGAAGGAGGACCTGGCCGAGTGGTTTCAGATGCTGTACCCTCACCTCAGGATTACCGTGGAGAACTTCTTGGACAGATTGGAGACTGGCGTCGCCCTGTGCGAGGTGAGTAAGTCACTTGTCGAAAAGGACTCGTCTTCTTATCGCAAGTCCTCAAAACTGGGTCAGTCTGTTTAACATATCAAGTGATTAAGCGCCGCGAATAAATATAAAAAAAAGACAAACGAATCGTGCCCGCTTAATGGCCCAATTAGATTGCGTCGTGCCATGTTGAAACGCTCGTGATTTTTTCTGGCCTCGAGTCTTCCATTCTATCGGCACAAAGCACGCGATTAATCGTGATCTGACGATTTAGGGAAACTTGTCGGATTAGTCAAAGTTGCCTTGGAAGTAAACGCAAAAGGAAGTCTCCTTATGTAATGGAGGCTTAAGTGACTTTGCCTGAGTCCCATGGGTAAGCCTCAAGTTTGCTTTACATCTGGAGGGATGAAGGGTGGCCTAGTTGACTTGGCTAACACCTGGGTCCAGTACGTACTAAATTTAGCGTCGGCTGATTCGCGTAGTTGAAGGAGTTAACGACCACCCCCAAGAAAGCAATTGTGCAGTAGTCACGCGAGTTTGGCATCCATGATTTAATGTATACTGATACGAGGCCCCCAAATACCTTCATGTAGTTCAGGAAGGCCGAGTTAATCTCTACTTGACTTCAATAACTTAAGGTTTACTCCACTTAAACCAATCCAATAAGTTGGCACCTTCCTTGTGCTGGGGGCCACCGAGTTTGACGCCAAATTGGATGTATACCGGTCGCAGGTCCCCAAATTGCTTCATGTAGACGACGAGCAAAGACGAACGGCGGGCAAAGTTGGTGGCTACTCCACTCTACTAACCTGGGTTTTACTCCACTGACAGCAATTCAATTGTTGTCACCTTTGTTATGCTGGGGGGCCATCAAGTTTGACGCCAAATTTGATGCAAGACTCCCGAATTGCTTCATATAGTCGAAAGGGAGACGAGTGGCGACTGAGTTGGCCGCTAGTCCACTCTAGTAATCTAGAATTTACTCCATTGAAAGCAATTCAATAAGTTGGCCCCCAAATTACTTCATGCTTGACAGCATTTCAACGGTTGACACCTTTCTTATACTGGGAGTCGACGAGCTTCAAAGCAAATTTGATGTATGTCGGTTCCAGTTGCTTTATGCGGTTGAGTAGGGATGAACGGCAGTTAATTTGACCACCTCATGAACCTAGGGTTTACTCCACTGACGTCAATTCAATAGTTGGCACCTTCGTTATGCTGGGGGCCGTCGAGTTTGATGCCAAATTTGATGCATAACGGTAACCTAGGAATTACTCCATCAAAAGCAATTCGATACGTTAGCCCCAAATTGCTTCATGCTTGAAAGCAATTCAATAGTTGACGCCTTTCTGATGCTAGGGGCAGTCTGGTTTCATGCCAGATTTGAAGAATACCGGTGCAAGGTCCCCAAATTGCTTCGTGTAATCAAGGAGGCTGAGTTGGCTGCTACTCCACCCCGATAACCTAGGATTTACTCCACGGGAAGCAACCTTAGCAGCTTTCTTGCGCTGGGGGCCGTCGAATTTGACGCCAAATTGAATGTTCACCGGTCCTTGACCCCCATATGGTTAAGGAGGAACAAACAGCGAATGAGTTAGCCACCTGCTAGCTTGCTACTCCATCCCAATAATCTAGGGTGTGCTCCACTTTCAAGCAATTCAATACTGGGGGCCGTGGAGTTTGAGGTATACCCAATTTGCTGTGAAAAGTCTGAAAGTAATTCCTCGTCGAGTTTGTTCCCAATGGGCACAGCTTACTCCAAACACTTCCCGCAATTACGCCACCAATAAAACCCCGAGTGCTGTCATTAATCGTAAACCCAGGCCTCTCGGTGCGTTATTTTTTTTTCTTTTAATTTGGGGCCTCGTCCACCTTTCAATTCGGCGACGTAACGACAAAAGTTCAAAGACTTCGCCGCCCGATCGAGGGCAACTCGCACCGTGCATGCCTCAGATCTCAAAAACACTTTTCAATCTAACAAGCGGGTGCATTCATGCGTTAAAACGACTCTATTGGTTCTTTCGTACGACCGTAATTAAAACGATTAAGGACTTAAACGCCTGCAATTATTCTATTAAGAGAGGTGCTCCTTCCGTTGCTAATAGCTCCATGGTAATGGATTGATTGTTGCGATCGCGCCGTGCTCCGCTTGTAATTCGTACGAGTGGAGAAACACGTGCGTATTTGAATTCGACGTTAATCCGGTCCTGAGCATTTAATTGGCAGGGATTATCGACAACCATTTAGGTCTGTCCCGTTTATTTCGGTTTATCTTTCATTTGTTATGCGTGATCGCTCCACACGAGACTTTCCTGGGGTCATTAATGAGCCTCTGCGGTCTTCCATCCATAACCAATATCTCGACCATGCATAAGGTCGCCCCATATGAGTTGGTTTTGGTTCTTCTTTCTCTTTCCTGACGTTCTAATTCTTGCCATCCACATCTCTTTATGTCTTTCTCACTTATCTCGGCAAGCTACCTACATGTAGATTGATTCGTCATCCCATTTTTTTCTATTATTCCTGTTTGTGCAAATCTCTTCTCTGAGGTACGTCAAAAGCTTTCTAATTCCTCCCATCTACGTGTGCTTTCGTTTTTTCTTTCTACCCCATGATCTCCAGTGCGTCACTTTTTTGGTGGCGAAGCTGATTTCTTTCCTATGTTTAGACATCTTATTGCATTTGTTTTGTCCCTCACCCCCCTGAAAATGTCATGTAACCCGCAACTTTCAACTCGTACTTAAAATACTACGTTGATTCATTTTCGTGTGACAAACATGTTATTCCCTGTCTCAAGATATTAAGTGGGATTATGTGATAGGCAAATTCTTGAAATACCTCACCGTGTTATCTCCGCTTTAAATCGGAGGGTGGTAAAAAGAAAAAAAGAATTTCATGCATGTTAATCCAAGGTCATCCCGGTTTTCAAGAAATCCATGAATCACACCCGCGGATGCAATTGCACGGCGATGTCGCCGCCGGGTCGGACTAATCAAGCGCGAAGTCCTCACTCCTCGTAATCGACTAATTCGAGAGACCAGAGCTTCCAGTAAGTGCAGTTTAAAAATAGGTCCGCAGAACCGGCGCTTGACCTTTAAATGTCACGGTGGCCGCCTGTCGTTCTGCGAAATGCAAATCGTCGACTACTTCTTCTTCATTCAGGACGCGACGCCCCGAACGATATGGAAGTCCGGCCGAACAATGCCGTATTAATTAATTTAAGCGCGTCATTATTCCGCCGTTAAATCGCGCTCAAATGCGTACATCCGGTGATTTAACTTTTACTGCGGCCGTCGCCTGAGTGTACATGCCTCTCGATTTGTTTGTTTACGTTCGCGCCCGGTGTTGTTAGAACATCGGATAGGCATGAGTTGAATGAGCCGACCTCCTCTATGCCAGGTTTTTTTGTTATTAAAATTTTATTATCAAAAGACGGAGTTACAATAAACTTTCGCATCTCTCCTTTTTCTGGCCACTACAGGACTATGCCCCAGGAGAGTATCGTTGGTCTTTTACCCCCGGTCTAGGGCCCCCGGTCGATGCCATATTGCTGGTGCACCCTGCAACCTCACACTCGACGAATATCTAGCTTACCGTCAGGCGACACACGTACAATAGATGCGTAAATATATGAACTGGTGATAGATATCGAGGAAACATTAAGTTTCGCTCAGTAATGCCTCAAACAAAAGTTTCTCGAAGAGCCAAGACGGTAATTTTTTTGAGTAAGCTTTGTGCGTGCTTCCCCGGACACCCCAGCCAGAAACGGCCGTCACCCGGTCCTTTTTACCCACGATGTCGGAACTGTTCGGACGCTACGGCCCCCACAATACCGAAAAATTTCAAAAAACGCCGCTTTCGGAAGTTTTCTTGGGGGAAGCCGCCCCCGGGCAAGAATACAAAAATCGCTCAAGCAAAAATTGTGCACAACAACTTTACCTGCCACACACCAGATGCTGAATTTCGAGAACACCCCATTTTGAACCTATAGCAGCATAACTTAGAAGACCGCCCTACTAATGGCTGCGCCACTGGATCGGTCTCCGCACTCATTACCTATTTCTAGATTCACCTAGTGGCGTATTTGCGTCGATAAACACCCTCTATTTGATTTGCGGGGGCTCGAACGTTGCCCAGCGACAACAAAACGTCTAGATGACTGATTTCAGAAACGTAAAATTGAGAAACATGAAAGTGACAGCTGTCAGAAACGTCAAATTCGGAAGCGTCCTAATGACTGACATCGGAAAACGTTAAATTGACAACGTCAGGAAGACAAATACGAGCGAAAGTCGCGCAGACCTTTGTTTAACAAAGTAACGACCGACGCCGCTCCTTGACGAGCATTCGGTCATGATTGGACCACAAATTAGATCGCATTCTCAAAATTTGGTCGCTAAGAACAACACCCCCTGACGAATGAGATACTGCTCTGATTCGTTTGCACCCTTAGACCAATGAAGCAAAGTTACATTATCCCCCCCTACTTATAAAGCTCCATAAAAGCGAAAGCACGATCGCTTTGGAATCAGTTGAGCATTAAATTGCTAGGAACGCTCACCAATGCATTAAATTGTTAGGAGCTCCGCACGCATAACCTTTCCGTGTACACACGGTAAGAACGCCCAAAGCATTAAATTGTCAGAAGCACTACAGTAGTGACCCGTGCAACTCATGTAAAGTCTTTCGTGAATTAAATTGTCAGAAACACTACGCTAATGGCCTCCTGTGCAGCTCATCTAGAGCCTCTCGTGCATTGAATTGTCAGAAGCATAACCACTACACGAGTTGCTCGCTGTTCAGTTCGTCCAAAGTCTTGTGTGCATTAAATTGTCAGAAACACTATGCTAGTTGCCCCCCCCTCTCCATGCAGCTCAATCAAAGTTTTCTGTGCATTGAATTGTCACAAGCATAACAACTATGCGAGTTTTCTCCCTGTGCAGCTCATTCAGCCTTTTGTGTATTGAATTGTCGGAAGCACTACACCAGTTGCCCCTAGTGCAGTTCATCTAAAGTGTTCCGTGCATTGAATTGTCAGAAGCACTACGCTAGTTGCCCCCAGTGCAGCTCATCCAGTCTTCCGTGCATTGAATTATCAGAAATACTGCACTAGTTGCCCCCCGTGCAGCTCATCGAAAGTCTTCCGTGCATTGAATTGTCAGAAGCACTACACCAGTTGCCCCCCGTGCAGCTTATCCAAAGTCTTCGTTACTTTAAATTGCCAAAAGCACTACGCTAGTTGCTCCCATCCAACGTCCTCCGTTCTTTAAATTTCCCGAAGCATAACCACTACACGAGTTGCTTCCCGTACAGCTCATCCAAAGTCTTCTGTGTATTGAATTGTTGGAAGCACTACACAAGTTGCCTCTAGTGCAGTTCATCCAAAGTCTTCCGTACATTGAATTGCCAGATGCACTACGCCAGTGGCCTCCACCCAAAGTCCTTTGTGCATTGAATTGTCAGAAGCATAACCACTACAGCTCATCTAAAGTCTTCCGTGCATTGAATTATCGGAAGCACTACACAAGTTGCTCCTAGTGCAGCTCATCCAAAGTCTTCCGTGCATTGTATTGTCAGAAGCACTACACCAATTGCCCCCTTCCAAAGTCCTCCGTACATTGAATTGTCAGAAGCATAACCACTACACGGGCTGCCCCCCGTGTAGCCCATTCAAAGTCTTCTGTGTATTAAATTGTCAGGAGCATCGAAGTCAGCGATATCAAACTAAGCAGAACCATCGACGTCATCAAAGCCGGCTGGTGAACAAGAGAAGAGAAGGTGAACTCAAGCTGAAGAAAGATACCCTCAGCTGAGAGATACTCTCTACGTCAACCCGGTGTTCAGCATCCGTTACCACGAGATTTCGGCCTCCTGTAACCATAGTCTTTTGATTTGTCTTCTCAATTCGGTCATTTTCGATTACGCGAACATTGAATCCGCAACTGGAAAAGGCGATTTGCGGGAATGAGTTAAGTGAGCCAGCCTCTTCTATGTGCGCTACTGCGCCCCAGCTTCTTCGCTTTTTGCATCAGATTTTTTAATCTCCAGTCCTTGGACGTGCGCTATTAAACGCAAGCGTCCTCAGATAATTGAGAAGAATGCTCCTGTCGATGTCGGTGCACATTACAATACCATCCTCGACGAGTGTCCAGGTCACCGCTAGCCGACGTCTTTACACTTCGCCAAGTCAAAGTTAAAGCATTGGCCATCTCATCCATCTCTAAACCCTTATCAAACGACCACTGCTTTTATTAACAAATTCTGGAAATTTCGGCGACTTTCATCATATTAGCGCGGATAGAGCGACGCTAATGATGATAAATCGCGAGGTAAACACGACATCTCCCAGATGTATCGATTTCTGAAGGCGATGCGCCGCCGGCTAACAGCTCGGCAAACAACAGCGTGCAAAACGGCGCGCAAAAAACCGCACTTTTCGAGCGTACGCTAATTAAATGATGCGTTTTTTGTCTTTCGTCGCAAGAACGCGTGAAAGTAAAAAGCGAAAATCGATTTCGTCGGAAATAGAAAGCCCCGGGTTTTACGATCGCCTTCGCGAATAGTTTCTTCTGTTGCCCTGAAATGTGGAATTCGATGCGAATTCGCAGCTGTTCTCGCCAGTCTAAACAAATTCAACGTTCAACGCTCCGCGCTTCGCTTTTATCGATCGAGGCTAGTGACTAATCGATGAAATCGATTGCTTTTGTTGTTGGTAAATAAGTTTATTACCGGGCGGAGGTAACTGTTAAGTGGACGACCGACTCCGTGGGCGGCGCGTTTTGATCGGAAAAGGACATCGTCGGGGACACTTCTATTTCGAGAGTCGATTTTATTATTATTGTTATTATTGGATGGCTGACTTTTCCAAACGTAACGGTAAGATTTCCTTCGCCCCGGAGAGAAATCCGGAGCGCGCTTTCTTGATCCGAGCGTGACTCACCTCGGAGGTGAAGAAAAACTAAACCGAGCCATATTTTGAAAAACGTGGGCTTCGCGCTATCGCGCCAATTATGCCGATCGTTTATGGCGTGCCTCGCAAGTCGTGGCGGAAAGTCGAATCGAACCAACTGCGAGACGCAGACTTTACAGGTTCCCAAGTAACGAGCCACGACGGCTGTGCCAAGCACATGGTTTCAGATTTTTTATTAGCTAACGAAAGGATTCGGCTAAAAAAAACTCCGAGTGGATGAGATTCAGACCGGAAGAGCGCGTTAATACCACGAAACGCAAAAAATCCCATTCGCTTGTTTTTTTAAGCGTTTAAACTTCCCGCCTTAAATACAATATGGCGGAAAAGCCATTTGGAATTTTAGTAAGCGACAGGCTTGCTTTTGCATACTACATGGTCCATGGTGATGATCCTGGACGGATTAAAGTCGGTTCACTGCTTCCTCAAGTCCCTTTGTTAGGACCTCTCGTTTTTCCGGAGAGTTTTCCACTGCCTCCCCAAAAAAGTTGCTGTGTGTGTGTGTGTGTCACAAGATTTCGACCGCAATTTTCTATGCTCGTACTTAGCCTGGTTGGTTGAGGCCATCTTGAATTTTGTTGAAGGAAATCCCGGTCGAAACAAAATGCGATTGATTTTGAGCGAAACCAAGAAGTTCGGTTCTCAAAAATCGTTTGCTCGCTCCTCGTCGATTCAACGATAATTACGATTCACTCGATTTTTAATTAAGCAAGCGAAAATCGGCTTGGTACAAAACAACTTTTGGCGTCACTCGCCCTGCATCTGCTTCGCCTCTTATCGGCGCAGATGTTTCGCTCAGGGGAAAAATGCACAGACCTCTGCACCCGGCCGGGCCGCGCACGTTTGAGGTCAATGCTAAGCGAGTAATTAAATGCATCACCAATCGCTCCGCGCAAACAAAAACGTCAAAATCGAATCGATCTATCCCCTGGACCGACCCCTACACGACCAGTAGCTACGAGAAACAGATCACCTCCTTCTTGCCTCGACTGATTTACCCAAACGTTCACTTCCGATCGAGTTATTTTTCCGTAAGACTCAACGTGTAAGAGAGAGATAGTACAAGGCAAGGAACGGTCGACACCGCGACTGAAAATGGCGGATGCCTCTATTATAGCACATTTGGATAACCGGAAGCAAATTGCCTTATAGCCGACGGCTTCCGATGGACGACTCAGGAACCGCGAGGACCCGGTTCGAACCTCTCCTTGGAGAAGAAAAAAAAAGTTCTTTCCTCACAGGGTGAATGACGGCGTACTCTCTCAATTATCTCTCTATTACGCATTGAGTCTTATGGGTCAAAAGTCTCAACCGGAATTCAATGGAGACAAGGGCGAGATTACTACTTTGCGAGCACCCAAGCATCCTCCACCCCCTACACCGCAGAATAGTTATCGATGAAAATCAGGGCAAGTTGAGAACATTACGGCTTTGCGCGTTCGCGTCCTACACGTCGTGGATGGAGACAAGGGCGAGTTTACTACTTTGCAAGCACCCAAGCACCCTCCACTCCCTACACATTGGCGTCTTACACTGCAGGATAGTTATCAATGAAGATCAAGGCAAGTTGAGAACATTACGGCTCTGTACGTACGCGTCCTACACGTTGTGGATGGAGACAAGGGCGAATTTACTACTTTGCAAGCACCCAAGCAACCTCCACCCCCTACACATTGGCGTCTTACACTGCAAGATAGTTATCGATAAAGATCAAGGCAAGTTGAGAACATTACGGCTCTGTACGTACGCGTTCTAAACGTTGTGGATAGAGATAAGGGCGAGTTTACTACTTTGCAAGCACTCAAGCACCCTCCACCCCCTACACATTGGCATCTTACACCGCAGAATAGTTATCGATGAAGATCAGGGCAAGTCGAGAACATTACGGCTCTGTACGTACGCGTCCTACACGTTGTGGATGAAGATAAGCGCGAGTTTACTACTTTGCAAGCACCCAAGCACCCTCCACCCCCTACACATTGGCGTCTTACACTGCAGGATAGTTATCGATGAAGATCAGGGCAAGTTGAGGACATTACGGCTCTATACGTACGCGTTCTACACGTTGTTGATGGAGACAAGGGCGAGTTTACTACTTTGCAAGCACCCTCCACCCCCTACACATTGGCGTCTTACGCTGCAGGAAAGTTATCGATGAAGATCAGGGCAAGTTGAGGACATTACGGCTCTATACGTACGCGTCCTACACGTTGTTGATGGAGACAAGGGCGAGTTTACTACTTTGCAAGCACCCAAGCACCCTCCACCCCCTACACATTGGCGTCTTACACTGCAAGATAGTTATCGATAAAGATCAAGGCAAGTTGAGGACATTACGGCTCTGTACGTACGCGTTCTAAACGTTGTGGATGGAGACAAGGACGAGTTTACTACTTTTCAAGCACCCAAGCACCCTCCACCCCCTACACATTGGCGTCTTACACTGCAGGATAGTTATCGATGAAGATCAGGGCAAGTTGAGGACATTACGGCTCTATACGTACGCGTCCTACACGTTGTTGATGGAGACAAGGGCGAGTTTACTACTTTTCAAGCACCCAAGCACCCTCCACCCCCTACACATTGGCGTCTTACACTGCAGGATAGTTATCGATGAAGATCAAGGCAAGTTGAGAACATTACGGCTCTGTACGTACGTGTCCTACACGTTGTGGATGGAGACAAGGGCGAGTTTACTACTTTTCAAGCACCCAAGCACCCTCCACCCCCTACACATTAGCGTCTTACACCGCAGGATAGTTACCAATGAAGATCAGGGCAAGTTGAGAACATTACGGCTCTGTACGTACGCGTCCTAAACGTTGTGGATGGAGATAAGGGAGAGTTTACTACTTTGCAAGCACCCAAGCACCCTCCACCCCCTACACATTGGCGTCTTACACTGCAGGATAGATATCGATGAAGATCAGGGCAAGTTGAGGACATTACGGCTCTGTACGTACGCGTCCTACACGTTGTTGATGGAGACAAGGGCGAGTTTACTACTTTTCAAGCACCCAAGCACCCTCCACCCCCTACACATTGGCGTCTTACACTGCAGGATAGTTATCGATGAAGATCAAGGCAAGTTGAGAACATTACGGCTCTGTACGTACGTGTCCTACACGTTGTGGATGGAGACAAGGGCGAGTTTACTACTTTTCAAGCACCCAAGCACCCTACACCCCCTACACATTAGCGTCTTACACCGCAGGATAGTTACCAATGAAGATCAGGGCAAGTTGAGAACATTACGGCTCTGTACGTACGCGTCCTAAACGTTGTGGATGGAGATAAGGGAGAGTTTACTACTTTGCAAGCACCCAAGCACCCTCCACCCCCTACACATTGGCGTCTTACACTGCAGGATAGATATCGATGAAGATCAGGGCAAGTTGAGGACATTACGGCTCTGTACGTACGCGTCCTAAACGTTGTGGATGAAGACAAGCGCGAGTTTACTACTTTGCAAGCACCCAAGCACCCTCCACCCCCTACATATTGGCGTCTTACACTGCAACATACGTTATTATACGATGAAGATCAGGACAAGTTGAGAACATTGCGACTCTGTGCGTACAGCCCCTGCACATTCCTTTGAGCGATAAGCATTTATCCTTGGATAGGGCACTTACATGCAGTAACTCTCGTAATTTAGCAACCGATTGTAATCTGTCGCCCGTGGAATTCGAGATCGGATCAGAAACAATCCAGGTCATTTACATAAGCCTTTTGTAAGCGGCACGCGTCGTTATCGGCGGCTGTACGCTAAACTGAAAGTTGATAAATCTAATGCATCGGATTGAGAAATACGACCTTGCGTGTCGCAAGCAATTCGTACGCCTCCTAGTTCCACATTTTATTATCCTCGGGTTATTTATACGTACAGGGCGATCGTAAGTTTACTTTATGCATAATTAATCGAAAATCGTACCCGGAGTCTGGTACGGCACTGGCGATTAAGTTGAATGAAAACGCGAGCTGTATCTAGTAGAGTTTTCTTCACGTCGTCCAACCCCTTCATTAAAGTGGGTAAAAGAAATCTCAGCGATGGATTGCAGGTGAAATGAAGCGTCTTACATTTTCGGAAGAAACCGATATGTTTGAATGCGATCGCTGCGTCCCGCTATAAAATAATTAAAGTAGTAGAATCGTCTGAAGTGTCATTAATTATTTGACTTGACGCGTATCTATCGCTTGCAAGTTCTCGTTGATCTCTTAGCGAATACTCAATTGAGTAAAAATATCGATTTTTTCTTCCGGACCAGCTGATACCTACGTCAAGCAATAAAAATTGCATTTTTTCAACGTTTTCCCCATAATCTGTTTTACTCGCTTCATTTCGTCGTTCATTTTTAGTCACCCTGTATAAGCGCATCGTAAGATTCTGCTCTAACTCACACGAGCACGTTTCACGTTGCTTTGGACTTTGAAGCTCGCGGAGACGTGCGATAGGCAATCTCCTCTCGCGCATCTGTGGCAGGCCTTAGTTAAGACAAACAGTCATTAAGCAGTCATTTGTTTTCGAGTTTACACATCTGGCGAGTGCAAAGTCGTCTGGAATTTCTGTTGTTTCGGACCACGTGGGAGACTTGCGACACGACTCTGGCGGCCGTCAATGTACTAATTGATCGGAATTAATCGAACGGGCTTGACGATCTAAATGCCCATTTAAGACTGCCCACGGACATTCTTGGAGTGCGGCGCACTTGCATCGCAATTTGTTGTTAAAGAAAAGGCGAATCAAGCAACGCCGATCGCACTTCGTTGCAAATATCGGGTGGATTCCTCGAGTTATCTTTTGGTTAGCGCTTTCGGTTCTGGTTGGGGCCTCAGCAGCAGAAGAGAACTCACTGATTAGCCCCTTATGCATGGCATGCAAACTGCTGTTGTTGAAGTCGTCCTCTAATTCTTGTCAAGTCTCCTCCTTCTTTCAAGGTCGTCCTTTCATTTCTTTTAGGTTTCTTCCCCATCACTCTTCCAAGGCATTCTGTTCTTTGGTGGCTCATTTATTTCTAAAAGGTGCGTCTCCTAGTTCAACCGTTCGTCTTTTGTTTCCAAGTTTCAAAGAGAGTAAGCAAATGAAAAGAGCAGGCAGATATTCGCCGCGGACAAGAAGAGAAACGGGAAAGTCTTTCTATCTTTTTCCGACGTTTCGTCCTTCTTCGGCAAAAAAAAGTGGAAGGAAAGAAGAGCAACGGGAAAGAGGGCGGGCGTTCAGATCGTCTTTTGTTTTTCAAATTATAGTGGTCGGAACCGATCCTCTTTTGTTTCTGATTTTGAGAGAGCAGGCAGACGTTCGTCTTAAATTGGCGGGAAAGAAATAGCTGTCTTCTTCCTACGTTTCGTCCACGATTGCACGACGCGACGTCGCAAGAATCCGATCGTCTTTTGTTTCTCAACTTATAGTAGAAGCGTTCCTCTTTTGTTTCTCAATTTTAAGAGAGAGTAGGCAGATGTTCCTCTTAAATCGGCAAGAAAGAAAAAAGAGAGATGGACGTTTTCTTTCAAATGTTCCGCCCTCGATTGTACGTCGCAAAAATCCGATCGTCTTTTGTTTCTCAAGTTATAGTAGAAGCGTTCCTCTTTTGTTTCTCAATTTTAAGAGAGAGTAGGTAGATGTTCCTCTTAAATCGGCAAGAAAGAAACACTAGAGATGGCCGTTTTCCTTCAAATGTTCGATTGCACGTCGCAAAAATCCGATCATGCGCCGTTCGTTCATCTTTTGTTTCTCAACTTCAGAGAGTGTGCCGATGTTCATCTTAAATCGACAGGAAAAAAAAGAGAAACGAGAAAATCCGTCGTCCATTGCAGGAGTAGGCAGATTTGCCCCTTAAAAGAAAGAGTAGGCAGGTTGAACTCGGGTTTGAAACTTGAATGAAACGCGCTCGTTTCCTGAAAAGATAGTCGATACGATTCGAGCCTGTTTTGTTTTAGATGCTGTGTTATATATATATATATATATATATTTTAATATAAGTCTTTCTGCTCGTCCGTTCCAGTTTCGCGACGATTCAAAAGGAATTCCAAGCCCAAATCGGACGCCGCGTGCGTCACCTCACCTTCCCGACGAAGCGAAGCCTCTGACTCAATCGCGACCCTTGACATTGTGCAACGAGATACCTCGCCTGCATTAAGCCTCCTCTCTCGGCTTCAATGTTAATTTCGACGGTATGTACAACATACGCAAGGCCGCCGGCCTTTTATGGAACCAAAACCGCCGTACGCATGGCGCCCGATCGACATTAAGATCGCGTACGTGAAATTGTAAACAAAAACATCGTCCTTGCCTCACGGCTCTAAGGATTTATCTCCTTATACGGCCGTATTCTTGGCGCGCGCGTCGATCTTGGCCTGCTTTGAGCAAATGAGATTTTTCTAAACGTCGTCGTCGCCGTCGTCGCATTGTCTCCCTTGAAGACTGGATGATTCATCGATGTCTATGGTGAAACCTGTGCGAATACGGGCCTGACTCTCGCCGGCAATCGGAGTAAACAAGTGAAGAAAGGCGTGCCGTCACCTCTCAGCCGGTGAACAAACAACAATACAAGTGCAGAGTGCATTATTTCGCGGGCCGTGTCAAGGTAGTCGCGGACGATCGCAGCGCCATTTAAGGAAGCCGAGATCAGCGAAAGTGGTCGACTCGACCTCGCTGCTCTGTTGTTTAACATCGTCGTTGCAAACTCTGATTAGGATATCTCATAGCGCATGCGACCGCCACTCAATTGTTTTGAATGGCAACGTCGGGGCTTCGGCCCTCAGCTCGTGGCTCATAGAGGCTCACAGCACAATCAATTTTCTTTTGTCTTTTGGCCTATTTACAGACGCTATGGCCTTTGATTAGGATAGTTCATCGCGCATGCGATTGTCATTCAATTGTTATGGGTTAAAAACTAAGTTCTCATAGTACACCCAATTTTCATTTGTCTCCCCTATATACAGACACTTCCGCCTTTGATTAGGATAGTTCATTGCGCATGCGATTGCCATTCAATTGTTTTGGGTAAGAAGCTAAGTGTCAGTGTCGGCCCCGCCGTTGGCCCTCGGCTTATAGGTTCATAGCACAACCGCTTTTCATTTGTCACACTTATTCACAGACGCTGCCGCAGCTTCTGATTGGGATAGTTCATAGTGCTTGGGACTGTCATTAATTTTTTTTTGGACTCACTCTCCAACGCAGTTTTCGTTTGTCACATTCAAAGATCAAGAACGCGCTTTGACTTTCATTTGTTTGCAGTTGCGGTGCATTCGTTTGATTATAGAACGAAACGTCGGCTCATAGTTTAAAGCGTTCGTCATTTGTCACTTGTTGACAATCCCGTTCCGTTACCTACTTGCGATCAATTGTTTTGGTTAGAAACTAAACATCAGCCTCGCCTCACAGCGACGTTGCCAATTTAGTGATTTTGTCACTAGTTCTGCGGTGGTTTTTTGTTGAAATTTCAGACAACTGCCAGAGAGTCGCGTATTTAGTGATTTAGTGATAAATCTAGTGATTTCATTTGAAAATAATTTTCAGCAAACAACTCGAGGTAGCAGTACTCGCCAAGCATACAAATCGAGCTCTTCTTTACCGACAGTGCGGGCAAGCTTAGAGTTCTTTACGTTTTTGCAAAAACGTCGTTTTTGGCAATTTTCAGAACGAAGAAAAAACGAATGACGATCGATACCTGCCAATCGAAAGTTTTCTTTTCCTTCTTGTGAATTTATTTCATAGTTAATCGTGTTTTGTTATTTTTTTTATGAAAAGTAGGGATTTGATTGAAATCAGAACGTCTTCTGACCACTTTTTTAGTCAATTTTCAAATGATCGACGACCCCATCGATCGTCTTTTGTTTTTTTTTGTTTTTATTTCGAGAAAAAAGTCGAAATTCGATTGGAATTCGAACGTCTTCCAAATCGTCGCCATTTTTTTTGTTTCTTGCCTACATTACAATCGATCGCCTTTTGTTTATAAACGTAAATAAGTGATTTTTTCGGCATTTGTTTCCCGTCAGAGGTGGTCGTTGAAGGATGTTTAGGGAAAAAAATGTCCGTCACGGTTGGCAATGACCAGAGGTGGTCGTTGGTAATTACCGTTTTGCATCCGAGGAAGCAAGGGTATGGTCGATGATTTTTTTTCTGGGGGTGCTGCAGTTGCTAACAGAGAACCAAGACGATGAGCTACACGCTTTATGTCTTGCAGATCTACAATGACCAGAAGGTTGGCCTTGGCTGGGTCTTCTCCTTAGGTTAACCTACCCCTATTCGAAGGAAAAAAAATTCTTCCACGACCTACAGAAGGCGTTGTATTTCTTGCAGATCTACGATAACTAGAAGGTCCGTCTTTGACGGGTCGTCGTCTTCCTACCCCAGTCCGAAGGTTACTTCAACGACCTTCTCTGGAAAAATGACGTAATTGTTGACACTTCTTCAGGTACAAGATCTAAACGGGTTACTTCTTCATAAAAAGCAAGTTGTGTTTCTCGCAGATCTACAACGACCAGAAGGTCGACCTTTCGTAGGTCTTGTCCCTAGGCTAGCCTACCTCAGTCCGAAGGTAACAAAAAAACTTTCAACGACCTCCCCTGGAGAAATGACGTCATTGTTGACACTTTTTCAGATACAAAAACTGAAAGGGTGAACTTCTTCGGCCTAACAAGCAACTCCCACATAAGGCGTTGTATTTCTTGCAGGTCTACGATGATCAAGAAGATCGGTCTCTGACGAGTCGTCGTCTTCTTAGGCTAACCTACCCCAGTCAGAAGGTAAAAAGATTCTTCAACGACCTCCTCTGGAATAATGACGTCATTACCGACACTTCTTCAGATACAAGACTTATCTCCAAGATCTACAAGGACCGAAAGGTCGGCCTTTGATAGGTCTTCTGCTTAGGCTAGCCTACCCCTGTTCGAAGGTAAAAGAATTCCTCAACGACCTCCTCTGGAAAAATGACATTGCCATTGTTGACACTTCTTCACATACAAGAAATAAAAGAGTGAACTTCTTCGGCCTACAGAAGCGTTGTATTTCTTGCGAGATCTACAACGACCAGAAGGTCGGTCTTTGACGGGTCTTCTCCCTAGGCTGGTCTACCCCAGTCCGAAGTTAAAAGAAAATCTACAACGACCTCCTCCGAAAAATTGACGTCATTGTCGACCTTTTTTCAGAGACAAGAACTACCAAGGGTTACTTTTTCGGCATCAGAAGGGGTTGACCTTGAATGATGGGCAAGCCATTGAAGTGTCCTAGAACCACGCCAGAGATAGCGGCGGGCAAGAAAATAGTTCCATATTGAAGAGGGCGCCACCTGAGTATCTAAAACTCAAACCAGAAACGTGCAAAACAAAGGAATTGCGACTTGGGACTATTATGGTTCGACTAAAGGGCAAGAAGAGCCTTTGTAAATTGACAAACGCGAAATTGTTGTATAATACTTTGATTATTTAACCCCTTGTTACAAAGGTGTTATGTAAGCTGTGCCCACCGGCGGCGGCGTTTAATTCGATTTTTTTTCCCGTTGGGTGGTCGGGGCACGCCGCACTTTCTCCGCTCCTTCCAACTGCAAACCGATTAGAGCCTCAGCGTTTTTCTTTGACCGGTCATCCTTTCCCTTTCGACCAAATCGACGAAACGTCAGTTTCCCACAACTTGCTTTAATGAGTCACGCTCGATTTGAATGTCGGCGTGATGTCACCGCGCCCGCCGCCGGGCCGTTTTCATTAATCGCTGGAAACTTCTGACTTGAATCAGATTTATTTTTAATCGAGTTCCTGAAGTCATTTTTGTGTCATTGTCGATTTTACGCGCGCACCTAAACCACAGCGGCGCTCTCGGGTGGGGTTATCAGCGCGCCTCCGTTATCACAATGTTATACTTGATGTTTTGTCCCTAATTAGGCCGTAGGCACCGGAATGGACCCGTCTTTCTTGCTTGCTCATTTCTTGAAGCCCCCAAGCAATCAAAACCCCTAAATATAATCTACACACAACCAGGGTTAACAAAGTCTCGCCTTCAGATTAGTCGCGCGTCCCACACCTGCTGTTATGTCTACGAACCTCACGCTCAGTCGAAAACTAAGCGCCGGGTCGTCGTAAATAAACAGCTGATTTAACAAGAGGAGAAAAAAAATCGACGTGGGCCTGCTCGTTTGCTCCGCTTTAAGTCGAGGAGGGCGTGGCGCGCGCCGTAAAAACGAACGACCAACCCTTTTAAGGATTGATGTCTTCCCAGGTGCAATTAGCGCGACGAAAAATGCATCCAAACGGTCTAATTAGCGGTGATATATTACCGTCGACGTTTCCTGTTCTCTCATCTAACGCGACATCAAAGACTTAAAGCGTTAGTTAACGACAAAAAACTAGAGAGGCCCCCGAGACACCAACCTGCAGTATCCCTATCATCACAAACCGAACTTTGCTGATTTATTCGAATTAACGATTGCGTTATGCGTGTTGTACTTGAAGCGCAAACAAAACGTAGACAATAAACCGTGTCAAGCATGAGATCACTGGCACACGCATCGTAATGTTTGTCGAAATGGCCGGAGATAAGATTAGATGATCCGCGGAGTTAACTGTGAATTCTTCACTAGGAAATACGTGATTGGAAAATCAGATTCGTAAACCCGGGAAGTGACTCAAAGTTGAAGGAACTCCTGCGTACCGTTTTAAACCGGCGTCAATCGATCTAATAAGATCCTCTACTATCACCTGTTTTCCTTCTTTGGGCAAATTTCATAGATTCTAGTGCCGGGCCTCAAGGCCCGGCACTGGGTCCTCTACCATCATCATCAGATCAATAAGTCATCGTCAATTAAAGTCCGGTTCGATTGTATCGGTTTAGTTTCGAAACAAAACACGATAAAATTATCTGCGTAAATCAGTTCCAATCATCACCGACAAAGCTATCAATATTCTATTGTTTATGTCCGTAATTGCTTCAGAAACTACTTGACTGTGAATCGATCGATGGATCGATTGATTGCGTGATGCAAATGCCCCCTTAGCCAAATGAGAGGGAAGTACATAGGGTTCTGTTGTGTGTGATTGTTTTGGGTGGTTACAATGGCGACGAGCTCATCAAGATCATAATCCCACTTCTGAAGCCACAATACTCCTCTAGGCGCACCCAAAAATAGCTTTACCTTTTACTGGAATGTGGAATGTCAAATTTGGGTTAGGGGTTTCTTAGTAAACGCAAACGCTTGTTGACGATTAAAACAACGCCTACAATTTCATTGGTCGTTATAAATCAATCAAAGTGTTCCGAACTCTTCACTGGAAGGAGCTAGGCAGGTTAAAAAAATCTTAACGCCGATTCAAAACTCCCACTTGATGTTTGAGAGTGCGATTCAATTTCATTGGCCAATTGTGAACCAATCATGACGCCTCAGGCTTAAAATTCGAAGCTGCGAACGACTCCGCCTCCCACAGGACGTTGTGTCCTGATTGGAGTTTCTTGAGAAAATCAGTAATGGTTGAAACAGTATTCAAACTTTCACTGGCGAGTTATTAACCAATCAAAATTCTCCGGACTCTTCACTGGAAAAAGCGGGTGGGCCAAAACAAACCTAAAAATCAGTACTTGCAGTTTGAGAGTGCGATTAAATTTTCATTCGTCAACTGTGGACCAATCGCAATGCTTCAGTCTTAAACTATGTAGCTACAAACGTTTCCGTCGCATTTTGGTTGGGTCAATAAAAACATTGAAACATTATTGGTCAGCTACGGACCAATCATAACGCTTCAAGCTTCGTAGCTCCGCCTCTTATAGGACCGTCAATTTCTGATTGGGAATCTTAAAAGCAGGAAATTAATAGAGATTTGCATGTTGGCAGTTGAAGCAGCGATCAAAATTTCGTTGGCCAGCCGTGCGCCAATCACAATACTCCTGGCTTAAGCTTAAGAGTTGCAGACGTATTTGCCTCTCACTGGAGCGCTTTATTCTGATTTCAAGTTCTTGAGAAATCTTCGAGATTTTAATATTGACAGTTTATGTATCGACTAAACAAAACATTTTTCAATCGACCAATCCCATTACTTCGGTGTTTCGTCTTTTTTTGTTTACGAGTATCGATATTAGGTGTCACCTTCCTATCAATATTAATTAAAGCGTACGCAGTGACGAACGCTTCCGCGTTTCTTGCCGCCACAGCAAGAAAAAAAAACACAAGCGAGTTAATCAGGTGTCACTCTGATCGAATTAATCCGCGGCGGAAGGTGTGCTATATCTGGGTCGCCGCTATTTCGAGTCGGCTCGGGTCGGCTCGCCTCTCAAGGTCTTCAGAGGCCACCTCGTTCATTTTGATAATTGATTAGCACGCGCGCTCGTAAACGCCGATAATTAGTCGGCCAAATTTATTTTTTGGGCACGCGCGACACCCGAAGCCGTTAATTATTCGAGCCTTACGAAACTGCTGCGCTCGAAGTTAATGGCCGTCCGTTGGGTGAATCGTCCGTTGGGTGAATCGCCCTCTGGGCGACGCCCCGACGCGACGTAGCGTCACCTAGAGGGTTGATCATCGCGAAAACAAAACCGATGACGCGCTTTGATCCGTTATCTATTAGAAAGCGTAGGCGGCTACGTAACGACCCCAATCACCTCAAACCTCGATCGCAAAGAATGTTTGCAGTAGATACGATCTTGTTTTCGGGAGGATTCGACGGGGAAGGGAGACTCGCGGCATGCCCGATAATTCGCTTAAGAGCTTATTGCGCCGACGGGCTTCGCTCTTTACGCTAAACGCGAAGAGCTTCATCGCACCCGATTTTGTTTGCTTAAAAGGTTAGATCGGATTACCGGTCGATTAAAGCGTCAGTTTAACTTGCATTTAGCCGTACGGTAAATAAACAGAAGCTTATACGAATAAATGACAAAACAATCGACTAGTTAATTATACACGACTAGAAGAAACTGGACAGTGGGAAGAGGAAACACTACAGGTTCCAGTGATGCCCTAAGGAACACCCCCAGAGGTGTCTACGGTCTTAATTACACACAATTACGAAAAAATTGGACAGTAGAATAAAACGGTGAGAGCGAAAACTTTAGAGAAACAGTAAAAATCCCAGTGACTCCTTGAAGAACACCCCCCAAAGGTAGTCATGTAAATAAACCGAAACGTGGACGATTAGACAACGATTTAATCAACTTAAAATAAACCTAATGACGTGCATGTACTCAAAACGAAACGAATGAGCGATCCAACCAAACAGTGAAGGCCACAGCTTCCCTTTGAGGAACTCCCAGTGATAAACAAGTGAATAATCTGCAACGTGCGTGATGAAATCTCGACGTAATCGATTAGAAAATGCCCCAATTACGCACGTTCACTCAAAATGCGACGCCAGGCCGGCCTAAATCAACAGCAAAGGCCCCAGTGACAACCTGAGGTACCCCAGAGGTCGTCATGAAAAGAAATCGAAACGTGAGCGGTTAAATATAGATCTAATCTACTTAAAATAGCCCCAATCACGCGCAGGTACTCAAAACGAAACGAATGAGCGATCTAACCACACGTAAAGACCCCCAGGTACCCCTTGAGGAACTCTCAGTGACAGACGAGTACATGAATTGCAACTTGCGTGGTTAAATCTGGCTGTTATCGATTAGGAAACGCCTCAACTACGTAGGTACACTCAAAATGCGACGCCAGAACGGTCTAAACCAACAATGAAGGCCCCAGTGACCACTTAAAGCACCCCCAAAGGTCGTCTTAAATATAAAACGAAACGTGGGAGGTTACACATACATCTAATCCACTTAAAAGAACCACAATGACGTGTGGGTACTCCAAACAAAACAAATGAGGAATCTAACCAAACAGTAAAGGTCCCAGGCTCCTCTTGAGGGACTCCTAATGACGGACAAATAAATCAATTGTAACGTGCGCGCTTCAACGTCGATGTGATTGGTTAGTAAACGTCCCAATTACGTGCATACCAAAAAACGATCTGAAAAAAGAACAAAGGCCCCGATCTCTCCCTGGGGAATCCGCAATCCCCATCAAGCATTCAAGGGAAAATCCCCTGCTTCACAGTACATAAACAAACGGATGAATAGCGTCGCTTAACGACAATAGCCGCTAGTTATTCTCGATGTAGTCGCTCGGTCGTCACTTCCTTCGCAGTACAAGCACAAGGAAGTGAGATAACGTGCGATATGCTAATGCCATGTCCGTCCGCTCGCTCGTCCGTAAAGAACGTCGCTGCGTTTTCTTGATAAGAGAAGAGTACGCCTTAAAAACTTCGCCACCGACCTGAAGACGCTCCTCAAGAGACAGCGAAACAGCGTCTGAATCCGGGGATTCCCCTCTGCTGACTTAACATTTGACGCACGTTAGCCAATATTGGGCTTGCGAAGTTTGCTTTCGAAGAACGGGATGATGCAACGATAAGAGACCTCGTCGTTCACTTACGACGACGCCGTTAATTATGTAAATATTGGGCCATTTAGCTCAGCTAGTATCATCCGAGGTCGCCTGCACACCATCCGGATAAAGTCACTTGCGAATTCACTGTGTACAAGTAATTCGACCGAGTGAGCCCACCTTTTCATTTCATTTCATTTCGGCTGATTATGATTTGCGTGATGGTTTTAATAATGTCGATTTCGTTGCGAAGCAAATACACTCTCGTTTTGCCAGTGGCGACACTAGGGGACGTACGGGAGATGTTGATTTGCCATCAGAGGAGGTGTCATCAACAGAGGGGGTGTGCATAGCGATATTTCAATTTGGATACTAAACAAATCCACTCTCGTTGTATTAGAAGTGACACTAGGGGACGTATGGTGATGTTGATTTACCATCAGACGAGGTGCCACCATCATTATTGTGATGGGCTCACCTTTTCCAATTTGGACGTGTCTTTGTTTCAACGGGAAGGTGCTTGCACCCCCCATTGAAGGAGCTGTTACCCTCCAACCAGGCGATGACATTACTAAGTCTTCAGGGGGTGTGACAACGACCCCATCGCCACTGCCCCGTAACATTCCAGCCGTCGTCGGTCGTCTGAGAAAATCGAGTCGCAGCGCAGCTAATCCTAATGCGGTCCACTTATTCAATCAGCTTAAAGAGGTCGCGACCGTTAGACGTAAACATAACGTTTCGTAACAGCTAGGTCCAATCTGCATTTTAAATGACGCGGACCATCTTGCGCAAGCTTTGCTCAAGAAATTAAGCTCGTCGCTCGCTTTCGTTTACGAACGGGCGAGGAGCGTTTAACGCGACGGACACGTAGCGCATTAGCAGAGCGTGCCCTTGCATATTAATTCATCTCGTCGCACAGATGATTGGGTCGCAGCAGCAGCATTTCACATTGGTGTTATTTATGACGTCATCACCCTGCACTTCGGCTTGAACTGCGTGGAAGCATCTGCATTCGCCTTATTAAAATTAATGGGCCAGCGAAACAATTTTAAATGAAAACAACGTCCGTCGCGTTTCCAGTGAGGGCGACCCAAGGAACTCGACGAGGCTTGAAAAGGGATTTTCGTTAGATTCTAAATTTCAAGGTCACTTCCGAATCTTCCACTTCGAATCCAATATGCCTACGCGTACAATATGCGCGCAATTTTCCAAGGCAATCTTATTTTAGAGAAACCTTGATTCGACGTCGATTACTCCGCATGACATCACACGGATGAGTACACATACGTGTTCCATTGTTTATGATTTAATCGGGCACTTTCGATGATACGTGAAAGTGCTCGACCGATTCTCTTGTTCAGGTCGGCCAATAACATAGTACAAAAATCGACGTGTTTTTGGTTTACAATTTCGTTGACCGTCATTGGTCAATCGCATACGCCGTCGACCAATCACCAGCTACGTCTCGGCTTTAATTGAAAGGGTGTATGCAGGTTGGATGCTCTTAAAATAATCAAAAAGACTTTGCGCCATTTACCTAACGACGAAAATTTCGTTGACCACTATTGGATGTGATTGGATGTGATTGGTTGATGACTCAACCAATCACATCCGTCGTCAAAGCTGATTCGCGAACTACTTCTTGCTGCCTTCACGTTCGCAGTGCGTTAAAATTAGAAAACCAATGAATGTTTGTACTTTAAGGCGGCGATTGGTTACTCGCGTCAGCTATCCACCAATGAGGAGCTTCAACTTTAAATACGTCATACTCTCGATGCATTCGGATTGGAGGATGGATTTGCGGTTGCCCATCTGACCAATCAAAACGCACCGTTAAGCCACGCCTTCCTCCGCACAGGAAGGACGAGTTAGTTGGAAACCAATAAGAATTTGCCCATTTACCATTCAGCTCACTACCAAAATTTCGTTGTCCCTTATTGGTTAATCGTGTTCATCCGTCGACCAATCACAACGCAAGAATATCAACCTTCCAAGCTCACCTGCTACGTACTTCTCACTGTGCTTAGGTTGGAAGTATGTTAAAATCTGAAAACCAATTAGGACTTGCGTTTGATCTTGGAGCGGCGATTAAAATTTCAATGGCCATCATTGGTTAACTGCGCGTCAGTCAACAGCCAATCATAATCAGCTTCAAGTTAAAATACGTCATCCTTTCGACGCATTCGGGTTGGAGGGTTCTTAAGGCTTCTATAAACCAATGGATTTGCGTATTTGCTGTTTACAATTTCCTTGACCGTCGTTGGTCGATCACATCCACAATCGACCAATCAAAACGCATCTTCCTTCTCACTGGAAGGACGTGTTAGCGTTAAAAATCAAGAAACCAATCAGAATGTGCTCACTTACCGTTGAACCGACAATTAAAGTTTCGCTGACTCTTATTGGTTAATCGCGCTCAGCCGTCGACCAATCACAACGTAAGAATATTCATCTTCGAAGCTGAAGAGTCTTATTTCTAGCTGCGATTACGTTAGGACTTGCGTGTTCGGCCTTGAGGCGGCGCTTAAAATTTCAATGAGCACCATTGGTTAATCGCGTCTGTCATCCGCCAATCATGATGAGGGTCACGATTAGGGGGAGGGTTCTTGAAATTCAGAAAGCCAATAAGTACCTGCGACGAATCATAACGCTCCCGTTTCAGAGCTTTTGTTTCTTTAAGAATACATTCGAGTGGGCTTTTAAAATCAATGATCCAATCGTGAGTTGAGGTGATATTCCTTGATTGCCATTGGTCAACTACGTCCACTATCGACCAATCATGTCACGCATGAGCCAACTACAACTATGAAACAACCAATCACGTTAAGAGATCGATTGCCTTATGGAAAACGTTAAAATTATTAGCTGCACATGTAGCTAGGGGCGTCGCCGAATCTGGGAGATTTGAGTTGAGGCGCTACTTAAAATTTTCTTGGCTTGCGATTGGCCGACCATGTCCGACATTGGCCAATTATGTCACGTATGAGCCAACTGTAACAATGAGAGAACCCATCACGTTAGGAGATCACTAACATTATGATAAGCGTTAAAGTTGCAAGAGATGAAGGCGTTCCCTTAAGGTTAAAACACACCCCACTCCTCTTCCATTAACACTTGCTCTTGTTACAGCACGCCAACGCTGTCAAAGTCCACGCAGCCGAATACGTCCAGAAAAAACAAGCGAGAAAAGTGATGACCCGCTCCGTTACCGGGTCTCTGGCCCAGGCCCAAACCCTGGTGGAGATCGCGGATGTGAAGTACTTCGTCAGCGCGAAGCCCGGCACGTTCTTCGCCAGGTACTTCCAGAACCTTACCTTTTGCAAATCTTTACCCGTCCTCCTCAAACTTGCAGAGACAACGTCAGCAACTTCATCCACTGGTGCCGGCAGTCGCTGCAAATCATAGAGTGCCTCCTCTTCGAGTCGGACGACCTCATCATGCGGAAAAACGAGAAGCACGTGATCCTGTGCCTGCTGGAGGTGGCGCGGAGAGGTGCCAGGTAAGCGGTTGCGGCTTAGCTCGTGAGGGTGGTTTTCCACGAGGGTCTTTCAGGTTCGGCATGCTGGCCCCCATGTTGGTCCAGATGGAGAGGCAGATCGACCGGGAGATAGCGGCGGACCAGAGGAAGATGGGACAGTTCAATGGGAACGAGGACGAGAATGGGCTGGATGAAGACAGCGATAGCGAGATCGAGGACGAGCAGCCGGTCTTGATGTATGGACCTTTGCCGCAGATTGTGACCAACGACCTCAAGAGTCTTGACGAAATGGTAAGTGCCAATTGACGTCACACAATGACCTTTTTGGTTGACTTGCTTCTTTTGATTGGTTAATATGACTTCAAGAGTCTTGGTATTTTGATTGGATGTAATTTTTGGCGGAAAATTTGAATTTAGTTGTCTTAGAGTAACTTGAAGACTTCCATGGCCGTTGTCTATCTTCTTATGGCTTTCGTTTTTTCTTACAAAAGATCTTCCGCAGGGTGCTGTTGATTCTTGCTGCTGCTGCTCCGTGGGAAGTTATCGTGTTTCACTGTGACACGTGATTGGTTAATTGACGATGACGAAAGGTAGTCTTGACGATTTAATTGGACGTTGGCGGGAAATTTGAATTTGGTTACCCCATTTTCACTGAGGAATTTCAATACGTCAAGAGTCCAGTGCGCGGAAAATTTGAATTTGGCTACTTTGTTTTATCATGGCGTTTGATTGGTTAACAAGTGATGACGTGACCAACAACCTGGAATTTGATTGGACGTTGTCACCTCTTCTGCTTTCGGCGGGAAATTTGAATTTGTTATCTTGTTATACTGTGTATTTCATTTAATTGACTAATTCTTTATGACGTAATCGACAACCTGAGGAATCTTGACGATTTCATTGGACGTTTCCAATGCTCCGGTAACGATTTCATTGGACGTTTCCAATGCTCCGTTTATTGACTATCCTTAAAAGACTTTCCAACGCTCTAATTTTTGGCTGGAAATTTGGTTTTGATTGCTTTTATTTCGTTGCGACGTTCGTTTGGTTTAACTGACGATTTGATTGGACGTCTGGATTTCTGGCGGGAAATTCGAATTTGAAAATCGTCGATATTTTCATTGCGTCTTTAATTTGAAGGGCCAATCGATTAGCGATTGAGCTCACTGCCTCGTACAGACTTGTCGGGTGAATCCTGGAGGCGACGGGGACGGAAATATCGACGTCCGCCGCCGGGAAATTGTTTCAAGTGTACCCGACTCCGACCAGACGCCCGCCGTCGTTATTGATCCTAGGTGATTCAGCAGCTTTCCGCAAACTCACGCAATTGCCCGGCGACGGTTAAAAACCGCTTACGATCTCAATTCCATCTTCACCGCAATCTGCTTCCACGAAAGCCACTTTAAATCCATTGAATTTCTCTTCTCGGAACCCTCCCGTGAATGACTTTTACAATGTCTGAATCAGTCGATTACGTTCATAAATCGTTCAGGCAATTATGCAATCTCGCGATAATATTGTTACAACTTGTGCAATTATATTTTGAAGATAAGCATCGAGTTTGGCTTGCAGAGCAAACACGTGCGTGACGATTCGCACGTTTTTTTTTCATAAGGTAATCTTAAAAAAGCTGTGATGACAATGGGCTGACCTTATCAGGAGCGGTTATCGTAATGTGCGTAATGCAGCTCGTGAAATTTGATTTCCATCGATGACCTTGGAATTTGAAGGAAGGTGCTACCTCAACAGTCTTAGGTTTCCTACGCTATAAGAGTGTTGCTAAAATGATGGCAACCTTGCGAAGCTTCGGTATCCCAAGAGGAAAGGCTTGTGCGTTTCCTGTTACCTTTACCTGTCAGGGTAACTCGATCTCTTCGGCGCCAGGAGTATCAATGCCGCAGCTGCTTTAATAACGTTCGCTAATTAAAATCAGTCTCAGATGTCAGTTGACATAAAGGACGCCGTATCTATATCGAATATCTGCGATTAGAGAGAGGCGACGTTCGTTTTCATTAACTTTTTTTTTTCGCTTCCACGCGAGTCTCGGGTTGAATACATTACACGACTTATTCCTTTGTTCGGCTCGCTGCTTATACAAGTTTTTTTTTCTGCTCTTGAATACATACTTACTTAGAAGGATATGACATTGTACCTACCGTATATGTACTTACGTACGTATCGAGTCTAAAGTATGTCAGTGTTAATAACGTTCGCTTAGGGGATTCATTCTAACTTTGTAACGCCCTCTTTCGCCGATTGTTAATAGCGAACTGGTGCGGCGCAGCCCAAAAGGTTAAAGTTCGCCGCTGTATTGTTGTTAAACGCATTCAAATGAGCGTGTTGCAAAAGCATGGGAAACCTGGAGAGACGAACGAGTCCATTTGCATATACAACGAGTGTTTTATTGCCAAGACGCCAATTACCGAGACACCGAAAGTCGCGCGCTAATCAATTTCGTAAGCAACAACCGGTAATGCGATTAGGCGCACCATTGTTTACAAATCGGAACCGTTTCACCTCTGGAGGAATTACAATACAATGAAGGAGGACAATGCAGACGCTCATTACGCTTAATTATACAAAGCGGATTTGAGACGGAGGCGAAACGGTGGGCGCTGCGTCGAGGAATGGCGCTGCAGGTGTCGACGCGGAAAGGTCTTTCAGCATTCCCGCCCACCCACCCAAAACAACGCTTTTCAAAACGCGAACTTCACACGTACGTCAGCCACGATTGAAATTCCGCTCCGGCTTACATTCCTCGAGTTACGTGCGCGTTCTCCGTTGACATCTGCGCGCGTGGAATAATCTTCCCTCCAGGTCCGTTAGGAAATGTCAGCGCATCATCGCCCTAATGAACGAAGGTGTAAATGCAAAACGCCCGGGGCAATCCGCATGCAAATGCGGCGACCTCTCCGATATTGATCGGGGGCGCTAGGCGCAGGGGAGGAGGGGGTCCGCTTGATTTATTCCCGTCCATTACTTTTGACATAACATAACCTACGAGCTCGTATATGGAAATCGGCCGAGTTACACGGAGTATTGTCTTCAAACACAATTGATTATTTGCGACCCGCCGCGACTTTCTATCGCGAGCGCGCATTCCTCCACTTCGTGAGCTTTCTTTCGACGAGAAGACGTGGGAAACTCGCCATTGATGACCTACAGAAGATTTCAGCGGGATGCCCTTAGGTCTTCTTTTAGGACCGTTACGTGCAGAGCTTATTTAGATGACCTGGTTGTGTGCATTCAAAGGGCGTGTACCCCTAAAGAGAGCGAACAGATCACCTCAGTTCACAACTTCACGTCGTTAAGCCGTAAAGCACCATTACACCTCCATTTTTTCCCTGCAACCACCGTCAAGACCAAGTCTTAAGTGCAGGGGCTCGTCTAACCCACTCCTTCATGTCATATCGCAAGCATTAATCATGGTAGGGGTTTATACTACCCCTTCCGCCCCTGGAGAAGTTCTCGGTTGCTTTTATTCTTCAGTAGAACTTGTTAGAAACTAAAGGGTGCCGCCTGGGTACCATCACACCTTGCATTTTTTTACTGCGACCACCGTCAAGTTCAAGTCTTAAGTGCAGAGGCTCATCTAACCCACTTCTTCATGTTCTATGGCCAGCAATAATCATGGTAGTAGTTTATAGTACCCCTTCCGCCCCTGGAAGTAGTAGTAGTTGTTAGAAACTAAACCAATGCCCCCTGAGTACCATCATACCTCCATTTTTTCACTGCAACCACCGTCAAGATCAAGTCTTAAGTGCAGGGGCTCGTTGAACCCACTCCTTCATGTCATACCGCCAGCAATAATCATAGTAATAGTTTATACAACCCCTTCCACCCCTGGAGAAGTTCTTAGTTACTTTTATTCTTCAGTAGTAGTTGTTAGAAACTAAACCGGTGCCCCCTGGACACGTTTGATTGAATCCGTAATTCACAGTGGCTCGATTTTCCCTGCAATCACGTCAAACGCTTCGCCTACTTCTGACTTGCTCGTGCACGCACGCCCTGTCGTTGCCACTGACATCCAAAGAAGCCAAGGTCTTCACGTCAAAAGTGTTCCTGTCGGTTTGGACCTCATTCTCCATCTACGCATCTATCCCTTTCTCGCCAGACCCTTGTTAACGGCCATTCTCTTGGTATTAATGCAGTTGTTTTTACAATCTGGGAAAATATTGCCCTTATTAGGTTTCAAGCGAAGGGGATAACCCTAGGATCAGCCTTTTTCCACCTTAGAAGGATGTAAGGACCAGTCCGTTAAGGTATATGTTACTATCACCCTCTTCTATCATCTTTAATTGCTGGAAATCCAGGTCACCAATGTTCGGCTACCCCAATTTGCAACGCTACGCCCATACAGATCGCTCTAGTTAAGTTTCAAGCGAAGGGGATACTCCTAGGTCTTATTTTAGGACCAGCCCACTTTAGGAGCAGCTTCCTTCGACCTTCAAATGATGTGGGCCATATAATTTCGAGGAAGGTTGCGTTATGACGATGTAGTCCTTGATTTCTGTTAAGCCTCTCTGTAACCTATCACCCCTTTCGTTCACCTTTAATCACTGGAGGTTCAGGTCCTCGTCTACAATGTTCGGCAAGCCCCAATTTACAACGCCTCGCCCTCGCACCCCCGTCCAATCGCTCTGGAAGCTCCACGCCAAGCTAACAACAATCCAATGTCTACCAGCAAAGGAGTTAAGGGCCGAAATCTCCCCGACTTTCTTGATTTGAACCAGTGGTATTTGAAATCATTCATTTTAAATTTGATAGAACACCTCGAGGTAACTAATATTCCACATTGAAGCCGAAAGGGATCACTTGCCCATTGAAGTACAGGAAAGAGTATTCCTACCATTCCCTTGGAGCACAAACTGGCTATTTGTGATTTGTATCTTCTTTTGTTTTAGGTTCGCGACTTGGTGGAAAAGTGCACCTGCCCGACCCAGTTTCCCATGATCCGCGTTTCCGAGGGCAAGTACAGGATCGGCGACACGAAGGTGTTGATCTTCGTGAGGGTACGTGGAATGCGTCGCACAATCCTCTCAGGTGGCTGTGACATCATCGCGTTACGCAAACAAATACATAAACATGGCCTTTGTTGATATATATGTATGCACGGCCGGTGTACAGGAGATATTTACATAAATCAAGCGCTGTGCTCGCCTCCGTTATGCATATGTTTGCCTTTGGAGTTTTTTCCTTTCCACTTAACGCGATTAGGTTAATTGGCTTGCGCATCACGTCTGCCTTGACAAATATGTCGGCACTTGATATTCCGCCGTGCACTTTCTAATCCGGACAGATTCGATCAAGGACTACGTGACACTTCTCATATTCTAGATTCTTCGCAATCACGTGATGGTGCGGGTTGGCGGTGGCTGGGACACCCTGGCTCACTATTTGGACAAGCACGATCCTTGCAGATGTCGCTCTCAACATAGGACGACGCAAGGGGCGCGCCTCGTCAACAAACCCGGCGCGGCTGATCTGGTTGGCGCCCAAGTTTACTACGACAGGTCACCCCCTCGCGGCGTCAGCCTGACGGACTCTCCCGATAAGCGCGGTTTCTTATCACCCCCGTCGAACACCTTCAACCGCTCGAGGTCCAGATCACCGTCCCAGCTCTCCTACACGGATTCAAGACGTTCGGCCAGTCCCAATTTGCAGCGCAGGGCCCTCGCACCCCCGGTCAATCGCTCCAGGAGCCCCACGCCCAACTTCACGTCGACTCACATCACGAAACTCTCCACCAGTAAGACCCCGCAGAAGATCCAAGGGCCGCAATCACTCCCCTACATCCCAGTTGCTGCTAACACATCCCCCGTTCACCTAGCCAAGCATGCCAATGCGAAAGCTCCCTCCAATATCATCTCAAGCATGCAGATACCGGTCACGTGTAAGTCGGAGGCCATCCTTCAAGTGTCCGATCCACCCACCGATCACAGTGATAACACCTCGGAGGTTTCCGATGAGGGTTACAGGAGTTTGGGACTCGTCGTCGGTGACAGGACCAGAAACAGAACGTCGCTTTATAGCCAGAATTCTACGGAAGATGCAGAATGCATTGGTGAGTACCATTCCATTTACTGTAACTACATCTTATGGTATTGTTTTGTAGAGCATCAAGATTCTCTCGACTATGAAGACGACACCAACGACGTGGGCCTACGGCGTACGCAGTTTTCTCAAAAAATCTACCCAGACGACACCAAACAAACCAGAATTCCTGCCAGTAAGTTACCCAGCCGTTCGAATAGCAGCGATGCAATCGACCTCCCGATGAAAACCAAAATACCGCCATCTTCGCCTAGGAAATCGGCCTCCAAACTCAACGTCAATAACACCTGGAACGGAAAGACGAAAGCCCCCAGGGCTTCGCTGACGCCGGAAACTTTCACGCCCCAATTCAGTAGGACCTCACCCGCCCGCAGGAGCATCGCTTCTTTCGACGCCACCCGTCGAAATTCGCACTCTGCCAACACCTCACCCACCAAGTCGTCCTTCCGACAGGAGCTGCTCAGAGCGGCCAAGAAGAGCGACGACGACAACATCGTCTTCGAGGTGCAAAAATTACTGAAGCAATTCGGTAGCCTAAACTTTCTCAACGACCTGGACGACCTAAAGAAGGCCGACGAGGGCAAGACTTTAAGGTCGAGGAAGGACACGAGGCCGGACGTGGTCACCAGGATTCCGGCCCCAATTTCACATCGAGCTTAGGCGTAAGGCTCACTATGATTTCAAAGGTGCTACTTATCACGTTAAGTTATTTCCTCCGTTTATATTCAATGCCGTACCTTAATCAAACCACAAGAGAGTACGTACATACGTCATCTTCATTGTGCAATATTTTTTGTTTCATTAACACGTCCTCAGTTACCTACACAAGTTAACAAACAGCTTTAACACAACGCGCCAAATTTGAATTTGCAATCGCGGACTTTGGTCGATTCTTGTCTTGAATCGGCTTTGAATACGTCGATTTTGTTTCGGAAACTGTTCAGTCTTGTTTAAATTGTCACAATCAAGTAGGGCTTACATGATGTCCTTCAATCGATATGTGATATCGCTTAATACTTGTTGTATTCCATAGGGCTTTATTAGATACGTCCTTGAGAGTCGCAATGTGCTTATAGAGAAACTTCCTCTTGCCCATTCGATTATCTCAGCGCTGTCCTTGAGTGTTGCAATTTTCTTGGCGTCGTCCATTTGGGTGCTTCTTTAACTCGATTTTCGTTATGACAAAAAAAAAGGAACTAAATCAAATATTTAAGGCATTCGTTATTTAACTTTATAGCATTTACGAGTAGTTAGCGTTTACTTACTATTAACCCTTTTTCTGTTGAGAGGGATTAGCGGGGGCGACCGGTTGAATTTTCTTTGTCAAACTGACGATAGTTACCTAAGAAGAGCTCAGGATGAGGAGGTCCTCTTATTTTTGTAACTTAGTGACCACGTAGTGATGTGCTGTATACCGAAGCCTAAGACTTAGGAACATTCCAAATTTTTCTACCGTAGTTTTGTACGTCGCGAGAGTCTATGACACGTTAGGGGTTAGAGAAATTCGTTTTCCCTTTGTTTTATTGTACGCCTAATAACTTGTTAACACTTTTATCATTTTTTTTATAATTGTATTTAATACTAATACTTTATGTACATTTTTTTATTAATAAAGTTTTACTTTTTAGTATTGATTTATCTTCTACGATCATTTCATCCGATAAGAACTCGGGAGGCCTTGACGTCATGTAATGCAGCAACCATAAATAATCGTTATGGATATGCCATGTTCTACAGGCCTTGGTTATGGTTGTGCAACGAAATTAGTTCCCGAAACAGTCGCCAGCGATGCGTTGAACAGTAAAAAAAAAAAAAAACAAGAGACACGGCAAAATGATTCATTGCCCCCAACACCATGGTAGTTTAAAAGAATTTTTACGGTTATGCCATGTGCCACCCCTATAACTCGTTTCACCCCCGAACTGTTGATTTAATTCCTAAAGAAACCGTCAGCAAGGCGTCGAACAATAAAAAAACAAAAGAAACACGACGTATATCCAACGCACTTCCTTGATTTTGACGTCATTGTCCATTCTTAAGAGAGTTTGTATGGTTTCGCCATGTGGTAGGTCTCACCTTCGTACTCTCGACTCAATTCCTGAGGATATCTTCAAGAGGGCGTCGAGTAGTTAAAAGAAACAAAACTATGACGTCGGATTGGCCGACAGCATTCTTCTTCTTGTCTATACCAAGAGCAATAAGCAACGTTTCTTAGTTCTCTGTCAGGAGTTCTCGTATTACTTAGAACACTAGACTAATAGCTCTAGAGCACTCTCAGAATATATCTACCCCTTATTGTTATACGAGGTTAAAATACTCTGAGAGTGCTCTAGAGCAGTCAACCGGAAACACTATAAGACAATTGACGTCCATTACCAAACAAATCACTTCATACAATAATAGCTTGCTCGATCTTGTTTTGGACGAAGATCTCACAGCAAAAGCAACGCACGTAAGAGCAAGACGGGGCGAAGCACTTGCACTTGACTTCCGGCAACAAAGAGCCTCTCTAGATTAAAAAAAAAGAGATGGGGAAATTCCGGAATGAGTCCTGGAAAGACGTACTCAGTGAAAAATTCTTACGGTAATGCTATGCGTCCGGTTGCAACAGAAAGGGCTGCCGTAGAGGTCCGCGCCGCACTTCGCACACGTAGGTACATGCCGACGGCACTCCCCAAAGTATGCGCAGTGGAGGTGGCCGTTGCAACAGGGGCAAAAGACCCGCCGGCTTACGCAGTATTTAACGTAGATGACTGCAAAAACGCCCCGCTTACTCAAACGCCGCATTTTATCACGTGCGATGACTTACGGAAGAGTATCATGAAAACGTAGGTGATGATCCCGAGCAGCAGCCAGATTTGGAAGCTTAGGCCGTAGTAGTGCAATTCAGACATGTCTCACTTCAAATTTGACGTTTCACCATCTCCTGGGGGATGTTTCAGCTGCAATTTGAGGTTATTTGGTGTGAATACGGCTGTATTAAAAATAATCCTGCGCGAAAGTGCAAGTACCATCTATCGGTGAATGCCGCAGACATCCTGTTTTCGTTTCTGTCAAGTACAGAACTGGTTTGTTTCTCAACTATTCGCAATCCTCCGCCAATTACATAAATTTAAAATTTCCTGTTCTTTTTCTTTATTTTTTTATTCTCAGTCATATCTCTTCTTCCATCCAAAAAATCCTACTGCCAATTCCTCCGTCTCATTGGCCTACATTCTTAACCTATGATTAATTTATTATGGCGTTCATTTCCCTTGGCAACGCTCGCGCACGTCCATCACTCTCTTACACATTAAATCGACCTGAGGCTATGTCGTTTCTAGTCTATTTTAATCACGACTTTAGTTAAACAAAGACGAGAATACGGGCCATTGTCTTTAGCTTAGTTTAGCTGTCTCTTTCCTACGTAACCTATGACGTATCTAACTTACTATCTAGCAGTTGGCTACAATGTTCAGCGTAATTACATTTTCGTCATATGTATTGTCTTAAATGTAAATAAAACACATTATTATGTCTTTTTAGATATTTAATTACACAAATACATACAATGAACAAAGTACAACACTCGTTCGATGCTCCTGCAAAACACATAGTAACTGAATTTAGTGCTGTCGCAGTTATGCCAACTGTTGGTAAGCTAACTATCTAAGGGAACTTAACTATCAGGTACAATTTAATCACGTGGGGTATATTCAGTTATGAAGACCCTGTATTAGACGAATTAAAAGCGCCATCTCGCGTTGAACTAACGCAAATCGCAAATTTCTGACAAAGTATGAAGGATTAAAGAAAATATTAGGCAGTCTTTGAACGAAGACATTCTTATTACGCGAGAAATCACACATAAAATAAAGCATTTTTCATTTGCAGACGATTAAGTTTATCCTGCGCTTGCGGGATTTCCATATTTGCGAACGGACTTTTATATCTTTCGTCTAGAAGCCACGTCTTGCTTAATTTTGCAAGGCAAATTTTAGACAGTTTTAATGACAGATGCACTTGGCAACGTCGCTTCCTCTTACCTACGATTCAGCATGCTTTTTCCAATTTACTAAACTCTGTTGTACTATTGCGAAATAGTTCTTATCTATTACAAAATTACAGTTTCTAAAATAAGAATCACGATTCAACGGATATTTACTTCAAATAAATAACCAGCGCCGGCTATCGGCAGTAAAGCAATCTAAATGCTGGGTTGACAATCGTTGAATTTTATAGTCTCTTTTTATTGAAATCTACGAGGAGAGAACAAACAGGAGGGATTGCACGCAATCGCCTCTCACCGTCCACTTTCATTGCAGAATCCTGCATGGGGTAGGATTACGACAAAAAATCATAGATGGCAGGATTAAAGTAAGAAACTAACGAGTTAAGAATAACAGGAGAGAGTCATATTAACAGTAGTTTTCGTCCAAAATGGTTACTAAATATGGCAGCCGCATGTTATAGGAGCACACAACCGTTTCACAAAATTTTGAAACGACCACGAACCTAACAGTTTCATTGTTGTTTATAATTCACTTACTACACAGAATTAAGAACTTACTTACATTACGCTTGCTGCGCCACTGATCATCGGAAAACGCCAAAAGCAACTTAAAAGTCATTCACCTTACAATTGAAGCCTATGTATCGTTTGTATATCGACGATTGGACAATAAAAGGGCGTAAGCGGCATTCACCATTTATTTTACAGGAGAAACAAGAAATTGATTCGCATATCAAACTTATTTATTTTGATGAATTTCACAATCCAGATTAGTTCCAGTATTTTATAACTCTCTAATTTTGTCGTTCCGCCCTTTTGTCGTGCAACTATCGATATACCTACTACTACTAATCACAATTGCTGAAAAAAGTATAAATTTCTTCTGCACTCAAAGTGGTAACTTCCGTCAAATGTACATAATTGCATTCTCCCAGAGCTGTAGGTTCCCTCCTGTTAATTCTTTCCTCGTTGATTGAAACAATATTTAGACAATAGACGTTTCAAATAAATAAACAGCGCAAGCTGTCGGCAGTAAAACAAACTAAAAGCTTAGTTGAGAACCGTTGAGTTTTATAACTTTTTCTTTATTATTGAAATACCGGAAAATTTTATTTAATTTTATTTCCGGGGTATATAGAGTATTTTATTTTAATTGCACAAACGACTCGAGTATCTCAAAAAAAACGCGCCATCTATTGATGTCAAAAGACCTGACTTCAAAAAATATTTTTCGGACTTTTTTAAGTAAACAAATGACTGTTGAATTCTTGGCTTCCGGTTGGAACCGCGTGTCTCGGATTTCTTCACTGCCGAAGTTTCGTTCTTCGTTGCAGAAGAACTTCCTCAAACGAAGAACGAAACGTCGGCAGTGAAGAAATCCGAGACACGCGGTTCCAACCGGAAGCCAAGAATTCAACAATGGACGACGGCCGCGGAAGTCTTCAAGTTAAATTAAACAAATGACATATTGGTTTAGTTTGTTGCAGTTATTTAATTTTATGTTGCTTAATTATGTAAACGAAATATTTATGCCGACGAGTTGTTTGAACTGGCACCATCTATTATTCAAAAAAATTACAGGTACCTACATTGACATTGTTGCAATTAACTGTCAAAATTTTGTTTGATAGAAAACTTGAAACTAATTGCTCTTCAAAATTACAATTTCTAACATAAAAATCACGTTTGAAAAAAAGAGGGGGCCAAGTCAAACTGCATGTAAACGATTTATTAGCACGACCGGTTTCGTCAATATGACATTATGTGTGTTCGTCCAACTATTTTACTTGCACTTGATAATGTCATATTGACGAAACCGGTCGTGCTAATAAATCGTTTACATGCAGTTTGACTTGGCCTTTTTTTCAAACAAATTATATCAATCTGCAACAGCATGGAGAATATTCCAAATATAAAAATCACGATTTAACGGGGACTCAAATAAATAAACAGCGCCAGCTGACGGTAGTAAAACAAACTAAAAGCTGGGTTGACAGCCGCAAAACAATTTTTTTGGGGCTACAGTAATTTATTAATATTTATAAAAGCTTCGGACATCTCAAAAAAAAAAAAAACGCGCGGTATTCAAAACATTTTCCAGAATTTCTTTTAAGTATAAATCAATCTATAACTAATGACCAATGGGAGTTCAGTTTTATAATTAGTCGGACCGCAATCAAAACGAAAAATAAATAGAATGCTTACGTCTACAGCCTAAAAGGCCAATGAAAACGTTTTCCTCAATACACGGACCGACGTCTAAATAGGTTAGTTTGAAGAAGCGAGGTCTGAATGACGGATTTGTTTATTTTATGGTTGTTATTGCATCTTATGATGCTCTATTGTTTAAACAAAATCTTTGTAAAGACAAATCTGTTTGATCCAGCGCCATCTATTGAAAAATATTTTTTTTAATTTCAGTTTTTTCGACATTGATAGATGGAGCGCCTTTTTTGAAATATCCGAGACGTTTATAAATATTAATAAATTACTACAGTTCAAAAATAAAATTATGTAAATAAAAATATTGAGGTATTATTTCAATTAAAAAATAAAATTACTAAAATTCTGAATCCAGTTTTTAGTTTGTTTTACTGCCGATAGCTGGCGCTGTTTATTTATTCCTTAAAAGGAAACAGTAATTCAATTCAGTTGATGTAGCGCCATCTATTACTCAAAGTGACACTCTAATTCTAAAACTGTCGCTGTTGCAAAGAAACGTCAAAGTTCTGGTTGATAAGTTAGAAATAACATGTATGATAAAGTAGAAACACTGTATCTTATAATTAAAACAATGCCACAACCGTGTGATGGCGACATCTATTATTACAATTTGTAAATATATTGATAAAATGAAGAACCATCTATTACAAAGTTTATGTTCTTTCTGGCAACACTGCCCCGCAATGAGCTTTTGTTATTCAATCTAGCTTTTTGATGGAAGACTTTTCTTTCTCTGCCCTCCTCCCTCCAAGTAAAAAAAATCTTTGGTAGAGTTTAACTCAAAACAAAAGATGCTTTGCCAAAACAAAACGACAAATTACATCTTGCGTCGCATGCTGCAATTGTTTCTGTAACTTTCCATCATTTGTTTATCAGTGGGCGAAGTCTAGGGCCGCAGAGAGCGCAACTGTTTTGAGTGCACTCAAAAGGATGGGCACGAGAGGGACCCTGAGATCACAATTAAAAGCCCCCCTCGTTTTCACTTGACTCTCACTTGGTGACAAACATTTGTTTTAAGTGCACACACAACAAGAATCACTTGGTTCTATTTCCATTGGAGGACACAGTCAGTCAACGTTTGCAACTTAACTTAAGAAGCACAGGCTACCGCGTAATAAATAATTTAATCACTGCCGGCTGACGCTCGGCTCTCACTTTAACGAACATGAGTGAGCGTGGAAGGAACTCGTAATTGCTTCGAACAAGTATGAAAACGCATTGACTGCTTTTGTAGAATTTAAAACTTGGCACTCACTATGTAGTTTTGCATAGTTTCATTTCCTGAGGAGTCCGGTCCAGGCGGTCCAATCATCGGCTTTATAGTTTTGGTGGATGCGCCCCGTCGAAGCCTCGAGCCTAGGCTTCACGTTACCTAAACAATAAAACAAGATTTAATACTAGTGCACCTAATGAAATATTGAAGGTCTGACCTAATTGCAAGCAATTATTTTATACATGAAGAAAATTTGAGGTTATATTCTGTGAATAACTCGCTTACGAAAGCAATGCTCTTCGTTTACCGTGTCTTACGCCTTCCAGTGCCGCTCTCCTTCGGTTTTCAGCGAAAATTTAAAAAATAACGGTGCCCCCTTCGATGACCGTTGGAGTTCGTTAAAATTCAGAATGGCCAACCTCCGACTCTCGGATATAAAAAGTGACAAGTAAAGCTTCCAATAGATTTTTGCTCAATAAATTGCGTTGAAACTGTTGGAAATGAAAGCAAACGGGACATAGCTTCCACTAAACGCCCCGGCAAAGAGCGGCGAATATGAATTACTTTAATAAATGGCGAGTGATGCCAACCGTCGAAACGGTGTGCCCACTGCCACTTTTGGTTTCAATTCAATACTTGTTAAGTTCAAGCTTGTTGTCGTAAAAGAACTGAATTGCATGCTCCTCAAGTTTTATTTAATTTACATAACAAAGAATCGTTGCCGGAACTTTCCACGGTCGTAACACTTGAGTGACTTTCTACACGTTGGCAACACTGCACGCACATCGGAGATACTTTGATTAATACTTCCATCGGGTACTGTATTTGCGTATTTTCTTTATAATTACAGCCTTAAAAGCCCGCAACGCATTTAATAAATTATTTAAATAAGTTGTAAAAATGTGGGATGCCGCTGCTTTCACCACTTGACGGCAGGCGGCGCTGTCATTGCAACGGCCACTTTGAAATTAACGACCACCGCGGGAGCGGAAGAAAGACGTCCCATTTTCCCTGGAAAACGAGCCGGAAGCTGCACGATACGGTAAATAAACAAACACCTCTGCTTTTAAGAACGGGCGCGGCATTTTTTCCGCAGAGAAATTTCGAGGCCCAACCTCAATTTTATTTTACTTTAAACGCAGCTCCCAAGTGGCCTGAAATTTCGCCCACGATGCGGCCGTACGCTGCAATATTGTTTAACACCGTTTTTAAATGGGGGCCCGCCATTAACTCGTTTGAAAAAAAAATGTAATGCCACGAGTTAGACAAGGATGGAAACGCGCGTACGTTCACTTCCGTGTGTCAGACGAGGATGGAGGACCGAGCGATTTACGAAAAAAAATTGAAGTAAGCGCCGGGCCCCCATTTGGAAACAGCGTAGAGGTGTTGCGTATGCAATTTGCGGCCCCCTATTCTAAAACGTTTCCCAAAATATCTTTAAATTTTGTTTCTCGTGCAGCTAGCGCAGAACTGAATGGGCGCTGTTAAGTTCGGGGACCATTCTAACAAATTAGAAGCGATGCACATGATTGGCCTGTCACGCAGGTGTTTACGAGCACGAATCAAATTTAAACCATCGCATTCTTTATTGGAACGAGAGTAGAAAAGCCACACGTATTTATAAAATACACCTAATCTGAATGTAACGACAACAAACAAAGAAGTCACACGAAGGAGGTCCTGCCAACCAAGTTCATCCGATCCCACTCCCACCCGCCTCCTTAGCCACCGAACTGAAACGATGCAGAAAAAACGAAACGGCACTATCGCACATATGATTCAACAAGGTAAGACGGACAGAGAAATGCACTTTCTACAATCGGCCGTGGCCCACTACAACTCGTCCTTAGCGTTCGTTTCAAACGAGTGCAGTATGTTGAGGCGCTGCGACAGCTCCACCTTCTTTTTCTCGTTCATCTTGCCCTTCTTGACGATGCCGAGCAGTCTATTTTTCTCTTGCCGGACGAAGTCGGGGCCCTTCTCGATTATCTTCTCCATGAACAACACGTACGTCTTCACCGAAGGTTTATCCTAAAACAGAAACGAGTCAAATCGAAGTTGGACCATTCTGAAGTGACATCTACCTTCTCATCGGCGCTCTCCGCAAGCGACCTGACCTCGCTTAGCTTTTGTTTCTTGTCGCCGGCATTGATGAACTCCGCCGCTAACTTATCGTAGCTCTCGAGGCAGCCGGAGAGGCCGATGTAAATGTCGGTGTTGTCTCGTATGAGACCCTTGAGGTTGTTGAGGGTGAAGTCCTCATCGGTGAAGGCGATGGGGTCCTCGGTGGATCCTAGGTAGAGCTTGACCGAGGGCAGGTCGTCTTTGCCTAGGATTCCGAATCTCTTCGCAAGGCCCTCGTTGTCCCTGTCACCGTAGTCCCGGATGCCCACCTCGGCCAATATTAGGTCCTGGTGGCCTACGATCTCTTCGGCGAGCTTCGTGAACTCATCGTGCTTGTCGCCGTAGGGGAATGGCACGTCGAACTTGACCAGGACGGCCTTGAATTTGGGGATG
Organism: Serrognathus titanus; assembly: GCA_039766575.1. Lineage (NCBI taxonomy): Eukaryota > Metazoa > Arthropoda > Insecta > Coleoptera > Lucanidae > Serrognathus > Serrognathus titanus. The sequence continues at coordinate 10,146,022 of CM077911.1, forward strand.
ATGCGGTCGAAGTTGAACTCGTCGAGGGAGAGGCAGCCCTTGCATCGCGTGTCGGAGCCCCGGGTGCAGGTGGCGAGCAGCGACAGTAGAAGCACGTACAGGTAGGTCATTGCGCGAGTTTACGGTTTTGTTGACGAGCTGCCGCTTTTTAAACGTGCACACGTCAGTGGATTGCATGGCGTGTCCCCATTGGCGGAGATTAACAGCAGTGCCAACTTTAGATAATCTTAATCTAGTACATAAATCAACGTAAACCCGATTATTAAAGCACGTGAATAAAAAAATAGTCAAAATAACACATACGAGGGTCGAACGTTAAGAAACGTAATGCGATGCCAAATGCCTAAGTTTATTCAATTTTATGAGACAATATTTCTGTAGCCATGGCAACCGAAGTTCTGTCAGTCTTTTAATAATAATTGTTCGGACAATAACCTAAATTAAAGACATAGGCGTAAATGTGGCGACGTCATAGCAAGGAATGAGAACAAAGAAAAAGTGCTAGCGCCGGAGATTTTTGTTTTTTATTTTATATCTTCTAAATTTTCGTTTTTTTCTTGCACTTGTCTCCTTTCCTGGAATTAGGGTTGTCACTCGTCCCGGATTCACCGGGACTATCCCGGAATTTAATGTGGTAACCTGTCCAGCGAAGAAAACATGTCACCCAGCATCCAGGATTATCCAGATTTTATCGGATTTTACGCCATCTGATAACGAGCTGTGAAATATCGGGTGTTCTTTTAAAGTTGACCATCACAAGGTGCTTGCTGTGAACACAATTTTATTGGCAACACTGCCTGTAACCAAATTTGTTCGTGTCGTTTGAACGTGACGTCACAATAACAAAACTATATAAATATGACGTCATAACAACAAAACTGCACAGAAACGCGTTTAATCAAATGAACATTCTCGTAACCATAACGACCAAAACAAAAAAAATTCCTCACTGCACCTTTACGTATTGTGTGACGTTATGAATAATTCTTTTGACATCATATGACGTCACAGATTGTTTTGCAACTATGGAAATTTCTTTGACAGTCAGTTGTCAGATGTTTTAAAAGTGCGACGTCACAACAGTAACGCCAACAGCAGAAATGTGTAAAATCGCTTGCGATTTGCAAACATGACGTCGCAGTTGTTTTCGTAATCACATCAGCAACCAAAACAAAAAAATTCTGCGCCGCGACTTTACGTCATCAAGAACTATTGACTATTGAAAAGTTCAACAAGATTTTTTTGATAGAGAGAAAAGGATTGACGTTTGATGGCTGACGGTTGTAGTGTTTTGTTTATATTCCGTTTACTTGTGCTATCGTGACATAACCTATCTTATTCAAGGCCAGCACAATGTCATGGAAAATTCAAAAATTGCTTGATGAACTTTTCAATTGAATACTTTCGACGCTGAAACAAGACGAAATTGTCTATTTTACTTTGCGCCTGAAATATGACGTCACAGATAATATTGTAACTGTGACAACCATGGCAATTCAATTGAAATGTCAGTTGGAAGGCAGATATTTTAAAAGTTCGACGTCACAGCAACAACGTGTAGAATCGCTCTTCATTCGTAAATGTGAAGTCACAAGTTTTTCGTAACCATAGCAACCAAACCGAATTGACTATACACCCTTCGTTGCCATAGCAACTGGGGAAATTGTTTTGGGGATCAACAAGCAGACATTGTTTTTTGTCGCGTATAAAACAATGATGGCAGACAAAGCTGGCGCTTCAGGTACGTTATAAATTATAAGGTAAGTCACCATAGCAACCGACGAGATTATTTTCACTCTTCGTCGACAGATGGCAGCGGAGCTAATAACGCATAGGGTTCCTGCATAATTATCGCTGTCCTCAAAGTGGCACTGCAGTCGTTGCGTGTAAGGCCGCCCAAAATAGGGATTAGTCGATGAATGACAATTATAAACAACAGCTGGTAAAGTAATTAGGTAAAAATAAAATAAATATTCTGACTTGTAAACCCTGCTTTGAGTAGCTCTGTTGCAACACACAATGCGACTGTCATCCGCCATTTTTGATCCAAGTGAGGACTCATAAGTTGTAGATAGTCTTGTAACCATAGCAACCGGTGAGATTACTTCCGCTATCCACCTACAGATGGCAGTAGCGTTGTTAGAGCAAGAAAACTACGTCGTTCGTGTTTACTAGTGGCGTGCTCGGATTTTTTTTTATTGGAAAAGAAAACCTGAAGAAAATCAAAATGTTACGTAACATCTGTTAAACGTCTTCGGCGCATTTCGTTTCTTCCAAGCGTGCAGATCGCAAGCATGTCGCACAACCGATTTGGAGAGGCACACTCTACAATGATTAACTTTTTTTTACCTAGGCGATTTGGGGTTGAAACGAACGTACCTGAAGTGTAAATATGAAAGCCAGGAAAATAAATAAAAGTAGCGCGGAGAGCACCAACGTCCACAAAATGTACCAAACACCCGTCAAATCCTGAAAGTGAAAGTGAACGAGCAGATCTAGATTGTATAGGTGTAGTCGAGACCAATCGAGAATTTTTTGACCTTTGCTGCCAGCGTCAATAAGGGCACGATTGGTCCCGATTTACATGGTCGCGACTGTACACCGACAGTGCAAGAGTTAAGGTACCCACTTACAATGTGCGGCGACTCAAAACCAGTCCAGTCCTTATAACTCACGCTCTAAAACCAACAAGATTATTTGATTTGACTTGACAGTCGTGAACTCCCAAAATTGGTACCTGAAGCACATCGCCTGCGTGCCGCAGAAACTCTTCACTTAGCTCCAAGTACTTACACAAGTTTCTCTCGAGCTTTCGCAGCTTATCTTCGGCGGAAATCATTTTCCGAGTGCAACAACGCTATCGAAATGAAATACAAAATACGACGTGACTTTATTGCGCCGCGCCAATCTTTTGTTGGCTTGTTTTAAGTACGTGCGGATAAAACACGTTTTAATCAAATCTACAAGGAACTTCTGGCAGGCACGTCAAGTTGGCAATCGTGGTGAAATTAAAAGTGTTTTTATTCGTTAATTTTTGAAAAGAAAATATATTGTTACGTATATTATATTTTGTTATGTTTACTTGTGCGGAATGAGGGGTATATGCTTAGAGGGTGTTCTTGAAATACTTCACCGTAGACTTGAATCCGCTACTCAGTTTCGACGCGAACTTCTTCACCACGTTGGGCTTATATGTCTTCTCCGCCTTGTGCAAGATCTCATTGCCGTATATGTTGTATACCAGACCGTAGAGACGCTTGATGTCCGGCCCGCAAATCGGGAGGTTGTATAGGGCCTCGACGGTCTCGATGATCTGGTCGGCGGAGACCGCGCTGACCACGGAGGAATCGTACCGTTTCGCTTCGACCAGGTTCTCATCCAGGATGCGCTTCTTTTCTTCGTACGTCCTAATCAGCAGCTCGTAACTCTCGATTAAGATCCAATCGGCTTCGTCGTTCTTGCTTTTCTCGCTAGAAACGAAAAGATCTGTTCGGAAATGAAGCGGGGCGGGGCTAGGCACTTACTTGTTTATCAACATCTTAATGTACTCCGCGTACTTGTCGTTGTAAATGGAGATGGCACTGTTCTGGAGAAAGTGGGCGAACTTGGCCATCGCGGTTTGGATGATCTCCTTCTCTTGTATCAGCCGCTTTCTTCTGTCCTTCAACTCTTGTATTTTGCCCGCGACCTCCACCATCAGTTCCTCCTTGCTGCGTATGTTTTCTTCAACGCTGGTGTCCCTGACGTGATCCGAGTAGGCCTCGGTGATGTAGTAGATGTGCAGGTGCATGGAGTACAAGTGCCCGCACTTGTTGCAGTTGTTTTTATTGTTAAAAGCGGCGCATCCTCGGATATTGGGCGTGCCCACGACGTCTTGAATTACGTTCCTCAAATTGCACGGATCGTGACAGGCGTTCGTGTAGTGGTTCTGTTTGATGTTTTCTACCTAGAGCGCAATGGCATCATCATCCGGTGTAGATACGTGTCGTGCTCCAATACCTACCACTGTCACCTGAGTGCAGCTGGAATCCGCGCAGACGGTTCGAGGATAATTCAGGGGCGAGCTCCTGATTTTGATGACTGGCACGTAGAGTTTGCTGCGGAGCTCATTCACGGATTTCGACTCATCCATTAGTTCCTTTTCGCGTTTGCTCACGCTCTGAACGTTGTCCTCGATGTTTTTGGAGACGATGGCCAAGGGCTCGCTGAGCGTTAAGATCAAGCGGCGAGCTTCGTTCACCGAAATGGTATTCTGGACTTTATGGGGCTCCGTAACGGCCATATGCAGCAGAAGGCTAAGAGGATCTAATAGAATGAGAATGAGGGGGGTGAGGGACGGTACTTACGCCAAGCAGACTTCAGCCGATTTCTTCCAGCTGGCGTCGAAGTCCTCTCTGTCGCGTTCGGAGAACTGCACGCCCTGTTTCTTCGCCAGCAAAAATCTAAACGCCTCGTTGTCCATACAGAAAACGTTCTCCTTGCTGAACGGAATCTTAACATTCGGCGGCTTGCTCTCAACGTCCTTGAGGATCTCCAAGAGCGGCGATAGGGTATCCCCCGGGCGGTAAAAGGTGTTCCTGGAGTTCGTAAAGACGAACACGATGTTGTTGGCCGCGCTGCGTTCCAGGCGCGACAGCAGCTGTTTAATGCAGTACTCGAAGAGGACCGTCAGTCGGGAATTGTTGGGTTTCAGGAGGATGCAGACCGCGTGCAGGTACTTAATCTGGCCGATGATGGTCAGGAGGTTGTCGAAATTCTGCTCGTCCTTTTGGATGCCGCGCGTGTCGCCGATTCCGGGGGTGTCGATGACCCTGACGAAGACGTCGCCCACCGGAAACTTGTAGATCTGGGTCAGTTGGGTGGCGGAAGCGCCGGTGTTGAAGGACTCGTTCTCGTCCGTGCCCGAAATGATCTCCTTCACCGTGAAGTTGTCGTCCATGACGGTGAATTTGGTTGGGATCAACGAGATGATCTCGGAGGCGTTCATCGCCTCGTCTAGGGTCTCGAACGTGAGGTAGTTGGCGAAGGCGTTGATAAAAGTCGATTTTCCCACGCCGGTCTCCCCCAGTAACAGTATGTTGTACTCGGTGGGGGTTGAAGCTTCGCCGTCGGCCATTCTAAGTTTTCTGTTGAGGGAATCCCAGTACCGTACACAAGAGTAAAGTAAGTGACTTACCAATTAGGTGTGGTGTGAGACTAACCGGCGCACTGAATTGCTCGCGAGTACTGCCACTGTCTGCATTCAAGTGCTCTTTTTAATACGGCGATGTTTGCGAATTGATTCCGGGAAAACCCTGCTCTTATTGTTGTAGAGGCGGGGCCGGCTAATATGAACGAGCGCTTATGTTTGTCCGTGCGATAAAATTAGACTTCCTGTAAGCAATCGTGGTGGAGCGACGCGGAGTTTCCGCCTGACGCTCAAGGTTTCCCAAAGCTAAGCTTGGAATTATGTATTCTAAACAGATGAGAGATAACTTGCAGTCTATTAGAGACGACCCGAGACTGAAGTAATCATCTGATAAATTTGCAAGCCTCCAAAGGGTAGACATTGCATATTGTCGACTATTTCATTTACTTGGAATATAGACGTTGACTCCAAAAGTAAATAATATTTTATTCGGCACTGTACGATCGTTTAAATGTTATCAGCGCCAGATTATGTTACGCTAGGACTTGCATATAAACATAAACAAGGGGATTACGTTATGTCTTAGAAGCCACTCTGTCTGACAGATGTGGTAGTTGGAACGATAATTCTATTAAACAACTTATCCGCAATAGATAATTGCATATTTTATTCAATAGATGTAAGTGCCAGATATATTGCAAAAGATGGGATTACATTATCTTAATCGCACATCGCGTCGTATACAAAACAACTGATAAGTAGCACGATTAAAGCAAGGACTTCACCCTTTGGACGGATCAGTCGAGTATTTCGTTCTATAGGCGACAACATATCTATCAAGAGGTCTTATCTGGCGATAAAAATAAGATCGAGGCATTCCCAGAAAGAGACGTGCGTTTTCTTTTTTACTGAAGGGAATTACACCATCCATAACTAACGCACGAATGATATCTGCGTTGCATAACCCAACTTTTTCACTACCTCATGAATATTACGGCATTCCATCGTTTTGGCCACGCTCCTTAAATAACGTACTTATGGCCCCGCCCCCCCTAGGATTTAGTAACGAACCAGCTTTAAGCACACTGTAGTATGATAGTCAATTTAGGAAATAACATGTATTTAAAGGGACAGTAACGCCCTTTTCTTTGAATCAGATAGAAACTTCAGTGTTCAAACTGAAAGCAACGCCCCCTCATAGAGGAGGCAATGACGGTAACGCCCATTTCTTTGTAACAGACAGAAGCTTCAGTATTAAAACTGCAGGCAACGCCCCTTCTTAGAGGAGGCAATGACGGTAACACTCATATTTCTAAAACAAACAGAGATATCCAATGAAACCATAAGCGGTGCGCATTTTTTGGGCGCAGGCAGAGACGGTAACGCCCATTTTTCAGAAACAGAAGCATCGACGTCTAAATACAATCATAGAAGTAACTAGAAGTGGTAACGCCCATATTTGTGAAGTATACAGAACTTCCAATGTCAAGACCGCAAGCAAAGCCTCTTTCGTAGAGGTAAGCAAATACGGTGAGACTACGCGAGAAGCGCGTGAAAACACGTGCACGTCATTAAATCGCTGACGTCAGAAGCGGAGCCCGGCCATTCGTTCCAGGAACGCCAGCTAATTAAAGACCTATATAAAGTGTGCCAGGACGGCACTCTATTGGCGAAAGGTGAGATGGACTAAAGCTGAGCTAGTACTGCTGCCGAAAGGTCAGGATAGTTCCAGTCGCTCTAACATCGCCACCGGGAGACCAGCTAGGGAAGAGTGTGAGCACCGCAAGCCGTAGGCCCAGTCGTCTCTTTTGAAGCGAATTCCACCACCGGCAGCACGAAACCAACATGACGGAAATCGCCGTGTATTATACCGGGAGGCATTCAACGAGATCAGGACGGCGTACGACATTCTAAGAGGTCACAGTGACGCCCATTGTCGTGAAAATTAAAATAACGACAGTTAAACCGCTTATTTCAAAACAAATAACAATGTAACAACTATAAACAGGTTTTATTAAAAAATAAAAATAAAATAAAACATTGAAGTACACAAGTTACAGTGCTAACACTCGGATCAGACGACAACAAACGCTAAGAAGACGGAAACTCTAAATACAACGCTCAACCAGCCTAAACTAAGCAAGGAAACATACAGGACGTGTCGGGGTTTAAGCGCAAGTTAAGTTGCCCCGTCTCTTCACTAACTAACAAAGGAAACCACTAGGTACAATATAACACAGATGCCTACCGGACAGAAGTGTGTATAAAATTATAAAAAATAAAGTCGTGATTTTTTTCCAACCTAAGAATACATAACAGCGATCATCACATATACAATTGCACTAAAGTCGGGAATCTTCGCCGAGTAGTCGGTTGAGTTCCTCGATCCGTTCGTTCCGCTCCGCCGTCTCGGGTTGCTTGAGGAGCTGCTCCTTCTCGTTCTTCAGGTTCAACCTGCTGGTGGCGTTCAGTTCGGAGAACTCCCAGTAACCCGTGCCGTCGAATTGCAGGATATGCGTGTGGAATTTCCTAAAGACACAAACCGTACTGGAGAATGGAACTTGGACGCCCCAAATAACTTACCAGAGTGTGGGGCGATGAGTTATCGTCATGAGCGTTATCCCCATGTCTATCGCGGATTGGTACATTTGGCTTTCGACGTCGATCGACACCGCTGATGTACACTCGTCCAGCAGAGCGTATTTTGGTCTAAAAGAAATCAACACGGGTTAAGACTTGAGGTCACAGTGAGACTCACCCAGACTTACTTGTGATAAAACAGGCGAGCAATGGCCATCCGCTGTTTTTCCCCGCCGGAAAGAATGTCGATCCAGTCTTTAATCGTGTGGAAGGTGTCCCGTTCCACTATGTGTTCAAGATGGACGATCTGCATGATCTTGTACAGGTCCTCCTCGGTGACCTGCTTGTTTATCATGTCGGCGTGCGTGTCCGGATAAATGATTTGGTCACGTAAATTACCTAAGAAAGAGGGATTTCGTAAAGTTGTAATCAAACCAAGGCAAAGCACACCCACCTATAACCATGTAAGGCCTTTGTGGTATGTAGAACATGGCGGCGTTTTTCGGCGTGCGCATTTCACCCCCGTAAACCGGCCACAATCCACTGAGGATTCTGAAGAGACTCGACTTTCCGCAGCCGTTGGGCCCGGTGATTAACAGATGCTGCCCGGGGCGGATGTGCAGGCTTAACGACGGACACACCACGTCACAATTCGGCGTTACGATCGGCACGTCGGTCAAGACGACCTCGTAGTTGTCGCTGTATATGACCTTGCCCTTGAAAACGGGCTGGTCGCCTCTGAACTCGATTTGGAATTCCGCGGTGGGGTCTCTCTTTTGCACCACGGTCTTGCGGTACACCCCCCGGCTCACCTCCTCGAGCACGCTAAACATGTGCGCCACTCGGTTGGTGTGGCCGGCAAGTTCCACGATCTCCTTGTAGCTGGACATCAATCTTTCGACGGCGTCAGCGCCAGTAATCAGCAAGTTCTTGGCCGTAGTGAAGTAGTGGGTCCTCTCTGATACGCTATCGCCTATTGAATGAAATCAAAATAAGTCAGACTTGATTGATTGGCGTAGAAGAGGAGTGGCCTCACCTTGTGATCCAGATCCGTTTAACCTGGGCACCGGTACGCCTACTCCGGCGAACTTCTTCTCGCTGGTGGTGGTCGCCAGTAAGATCGGAAGACTAACGGCGATCATCCCCGTGCCCGACCACACGTACTTCATCAAAAACTGCTCCAACATCACAAACCACAGCTTAACCCCGAAGACATGCTCCATATGTTGCACCAGGATCCGATAGGCTCTCCTCAAATGCGATAGCTCCACTTTGTGGCCCCCGTAGAACGCCACCTCTTCCGAGTTGGTGATGAGGCGAGTGTGGACGTGGCGTAGGTACCCCTTCTTCTCCGCCTCCTGCGCCACGAGTTGGCCGAACTTCGGGCTCACCAACTTCAAGATCAAGGCCGAAACGCCTATGACAGAGCAGATGACGGCCGGACCGATCAGCAAGGTCTTATCGCGAGATGTCGTTAGCTTCGACAGCGCGATCGCCATGAGGAGGATGTCAAAGAGGGGCTTGGTGATGTGGCCGTAAAGGTGAGCGACTGAGCTGGCCACCGTCTCGATATCATCGGTAAGTCTCTGCGAACAGTTTTCCAAGCGACCGTCCAACACGGTCACTCTGTAGTAGCTTTGGTTTTTAAAGTACAGCTTGTGGCTGTGCTCGACCAGTCGGCTGCGAAAACTAAGCGCGATCCTGCTCTCCAAGTACCTAATCATCGAGTTGACGAACGTCGCGGGTATCGCGATCCCGAACCACTTCAGTAGTTCCCTGACGAACATCCTCGGCTCCTTACGCACGATGTACTTAACGATTGAACCCTCGAGGTTCGCCACGTATATGCTTAGGTAAGTCCTGAGGAACAGAAACATTGTATGTCCGAACAACTGGAGGATTTCCTTGCTAAAGAAACCGGGGATCATGATCCTGATGAGCTTGAGGAACTCGAAGAGGAAGCGCAGGTTGAGCGTGGGGACGATCTTGGGTTTCCTGGGCGGCTTCTCGATCACCACCAGGTTGTTGTTGACGCTGTCCTGCTGCGCGTTGTTCTTGTGGATCGCGCCGTCTATGAGGGGGTAGCCGATTTTGAAGGCGTACGTCAGGATGCATCCCGCGACAACGGTTCCGGCCACGTAGTGCTTGGGTATGTGGAGGAACTCGCGGGTCGCGTCCGCCTTCTCCAAGAACTTGGAAACCACCGCGGGCATCTTGCTGCTGGCTTGTTTACAGTGAGGAAGCGCGCTTTCTGCGGAACTTGTGGCTCATCATCACGTCCTGAAACAAACAAAGGAATGCACTGTCAACGGGGCCCCACGGCTTATTATAGCAGGAAACTTTTATTTCGATAGAAGTGACCGGTTGCCCTGGCGCGATAAGATAACTGTGCGTTTGTTTGAAGTGCGCGAATCGAGGAAACAATTTCTGGTAGGTGCGTCGCCTAATGTGTGTCACTTTTACAAGCAAGTGCCCACCGAGGGTGGCGTGTTTAGAGGAAGGAAGCGCAGTTTCTGCGGAACTTGTGGCTCATCATCACATCCGGAAACAGACAAAGGAATGTCCTATCAACGGTGACGCAGGTTATCGTAGCAGAAAACTTTTATTTCGACCGGGTGTCCTGGCGCGATAAGATAACCTTGCGTTTATTTGAAGTGCGCAGATCGAGGAAATAATTGTCGCTAGGTTGCTTAAAAGAACGTTGCCGAATGTGTGTCACTTTTACAAACAAAGTGGAGTGTTGCAAAAGCCCGTGCGTTTTGTAACTACGCTCTTTATTGCACTGCGCGGAATTTATTCAATTTTTAACATTGGCTTACCCGAAGCAAGTGAACCCAATCAACCCAAAACCAACCCGATTTAAATACGAATGTGAATCCGATTTTGTTGAAGCCGGAACACAATTGCACAAGACACAAAGGTGGCCTTAAGACACGTCGACCTGTGATTGACCCTCGGCTAATTGCTTCAATTCAGGCATTGAACACTGATTTCGATGTTATTTGTTTATTGTTTTTTTAAACAGCGTCAAAATGTGTTTTGCGCAAGGTCAACGCGCGCAGCGGATTGAGAGATAAGGAGCAACTGGGGCCTTTAATCACCGTGTTTGTTATGCACTTAGCACACGCCAGGATGTAAACACATTAAGACTTAAGTGTTACCGCGAGCGTTAATTGTCTTTTCACGCGCGGAAAGTGAAAACTATTCGAACGCTGCGCCGTATCCGTAACTTCCCGATGGGCCGGACATTTTCGGGCAGAGTTACGCAAACCCAGGTGTAGAAAGCGTACGAAATCCGGCGTTTTACAAGAGCCATGCTTGCGTAAGCGCGCACCGGTCCGTTTCCCGAAATCTCACCTGACGTAGACGCGCAAGAAAAAAAATTGATTGATATTCCATGCGGCGCGTCGGCGTGACGCAAATCGGCGAAGGTCGCCGCGCGAAATTACTACATCTTGAACGTGCGATGAGATCTTGAGTGGCGGTGACGGGACAGATCTATTTACGCACACTGGATCAAAGGTCGAAGAAGAAAGAATTTTTTTTGGCGCACGCAAAGGAAACAGATATTTCCACGTCGTTATGACAGCGGCGCGGCGTATGCAAGAGGCAAACCTGGAGGTCGGAGTACAACTGGTCAAATTAATTAGTTACTTATTGCAATGTGAAAAACTGACTGCACAACTGTAATTTCTTGTTGCCCTTTTTTGTTTCGTACTTGACAACACCATTTTTCTAGCGGCACTAATTATTTCCACGGGGCATCCATCCTAAAGCTGTGCGTCCACTAGGTTTGTGAAACGGAGTTGCGCTGTGCCGCCTCCGGATTAACTACTTTTCAATTTCCGATAATCAATTCACTTCCGCTTTTATTCCACTTCTGTCTCCGCTGCTACAGCCATAAACATCTCTTCGTCAGAGCCATTCTTCTCAGACACTATCGGAATAGTTATTTTACGCATACTGGTAGGTAGGAGTTCATTGAACCTAATAAACAGGTGTCTTTAGTTCAAACGTCCATATATTTTAATCACCTCTGGTTTCCAGTTTGAAACTTTCATTTCACCATAATTTTTGTAAAAAAAATTACGTTCGCCGCGTTTGTGGTGGACCAACCTCGAGGCCTTACGAACTCCGCGCCACGCCGCACCGCTCCACGTTATCTAAAGCGGGCGCCACACCTGCGACTTGGCCGCGCGGCAACGTATCTGTGTTCTCTTATTTGAGATCTCACTTGTGGTTACGCCGCTGGTGTGACAAGTCGCAGATGTGACGTGGCCAAGTCGCAAATGTGACAAACGCCTTAAGTTCACAAATCACAATCTTGGTTTCCGGGTTGGGAACCAAGATTGTGATGGACAACGGCCGCGGAAGCCTTCAAACCAAGTTCACAAATGTTGATATTCCGGTTTAGGCAGGCGCCGCACCCGCGACTTGGTCAGCCTGCATCGCCGGCGCGTTGATATTATTCTCTCTTAGTCTTCAATTCGTTCGTTTGTCTTTTGTTTTACTTCGTCAATCAAACGTATTTATTAGATAATTTATTTTCGATATCCCTTCTTAGGTGAGTGCCACAACGGCTACCTAGTCTGCCACGATGACGTCAGAAATGTTGATATCTCCGGACCGCACCGTGCCGCGCCGTCTTTGCGACTTGGCCGCCGCCGCGATGACGTCACAAATGTTGATATCCTGTCTTAAGTGTGCGCCACAGTCGCTCCATGTCGCACCGCACTAGCGACTTGGTCGCCTGTGACGTCGAAGATATTTATATTCCGTTTTAGACGGATGCCACAGCCGCGACTTGGCCGCGCCGCAAATTTTGATATCTGTGTTCTCTTATGTGAGATATCAAACTTGCGGTATGACATCTCACATAAGAATGGAAGATATCGAAAGTTGGGACTTCACGCCGCGGCTAAGTCGCCCGCCTTTTTGACTTGGTAGACGCTCAGCTTAAGTCAACGCGAAGCGGTGCGGTGGAGCGCGGATTGGCACGGCACAGCGCGAAACGGTGCGTTGCGACGCGAAATTTATAGTTTTTTCCAGAAATTATGACCCGCCCCTCGTTCATTAGAGCTGAGCGTTCAGTAGGTCGGTGAAGCGAGGAAAGTAACGTAATAAAAATTCGCCATCGCTCCGACCTACTCCGTACTGCACTACCAGCCTAATTGAGACGTCATTTACAAGCATTCAATGCTTGAGGTGATGATACTTCACCGACCTAGTGAACACTCGACTTAATACGTTGCCTACTTCATTAGAATTTGAACCGGTCTCCGATCTGTGTCACGATGATGATAACACTCGCATCGTAAATAATCTTAACGAGCTAATGAAAGCAAATTGCGTAATTATTTTTATGTGTGTATGTACACAGAGGAAAGTGGCAGATGTGGACCATAAAACCGTTTTACGAGCGTCCGTTGCACAATCGAAGCAATCGCAAGCAAAGATCGCGGTTTTTCTGGCCACGTTTCTTTCGGCCCATTTTCCACGGGAAACCTCGATTTGCAACCAAGTGAAACTAGAAACTACAACATAGTATGCGTTCTTCTTCTTTTTGTTGCGTGCAGCATCCGACTCTCTCCGCTTTGCATAATTAGCCTCTGTTTTCCAAGTCGGAAGTTATTTCTGCCCCCCTCCTTGATTCCGTTCGTCCCGAACAGAGTGCGTCCCGAGGGCATCCTGCGACATCAAAATATCAAAACGTGTGAAGCGCGCGCTCGCGCGTTTCTAATTACTTCAAAGAGAAGAAAAAAGTTGAAAGCTACGATTTCATTTGCAAGACGTATACTAAGTATCAGGTCAGAGCCGTCTCTACGCAATTATGACGAGCTCTCACAATCACTCGTGCATGCGATTTTCGCTTAATAATAATAATGGCCCGCTGTAGAAGCGGGGGTCAAGTTTCTCAAGAACTACTTACTTCCTCGTCCGCGCCAATATCTAGTCCATTTCAAGCGCACACAATGCGAATGAGAGGTCATTATGGAATCAATTAGACGTAATTTAATCGTTGGAAATCGAGATGGGTAAAAAGCAAATGATGTTTTTAAATCAACTGCACGCCCTTGAACTTTAGCTCGTTTTTTTGTTGATTAATTAAGTACTTAAGCAATTAACAGACTAGCTTGTTTTCCGCGTTGACAAATCGTGTCTAGGACGTGAAGCCGGGAATTTTCCAGAAAATTGGGCGGGCTAACCGCACCTTTAACCTAATTTCGAGGAATTCTGTTATTTCAGTAACGTGAGGAGGAACAAGACTTCAGTAAAAGTCCAACTCTGAGACTTTTAGTATGAGGTCGAGTTACATTAGCTTGTTGGGAATAGAATAGAAACTATTGGTAAAGGCCACTCGCCGGATTGAAGGGCTTGCGGCTTGGACGAGAGTCCAACTCTAAGATCTTCAAATCGACATCACTGCACAATGATTTTTTTTTCCTTGGCGCATTGTAAACAGGTCATTCTCGACCTTGAGATCGGCGATTCAATGTTAAGATGATGAACCGCCCTCTGAAGATGGCCAAATTGGGGCACGCGGCAGATAAACAATCGACAATCTCAGTGCCTGGGCCAATCTTACCTGAACAGACCATACAGCGGCCATTTTTGATCTTGATTGAATTCTTACTTGGGAGTACAGTGAGTCAAGAGGGGATGGCAAATAAGAAGAGTGCCGCCTTAGGTCATCGAGGACGCTAAGTCCGAATAGGAAGTCCGTTTCTGTGTAATTGCTTTTGCTTTTCATAGGCTAGGGGTGCAATTTTTCTTGAACCTTTTAACGAGTGAAGGAGCACTTAGTGCCTCTGCAAGTCGTCTGTATCAACGCCAAAATCGAAAGTTAGTCGCACAAGTCCCGTCTTACTACCCCCTTCATTTTCCCGTTTTCGTAGGCAAAATAAACACCGTCAGAGGTTTAAGCGCCCACGTATAAATTTCTTCTCAACTGAAGCCAAAGATGGCCTTCCTCTTCTCTTAGGTCAAGGAAGGGCCGACCCGGATAACCGTGGTCGCCAAATCAAGTCGCACGGGTCGAGTCTTACGACCTCCTTCACTTTCCCGTTCTCTTACGAAAAACAAACATCATAGGAGATATAAAGTTCTTCTCAACAGATGTAGGAGGAGTCTACCCTCTTCTGTTGGGTCAAAGACGGGCCGACCCGGATAACCGTGGTCGCCAAATCAAGTCGCACGGCCCGATTTTATTTTCTTCGGAAAAGTAAACGTTATAGTAGGTGTCACCGCCCACTCTCTACTGATGCTAAAGGTGGCTGTCCTGTCCTCTCCTCTTAGGTCAAGGAAGGGCCGAACTGGATAACCGTGGTCACTCAATCAAGTCGCACGCGTCAAGTCTCACGACCCAATCCATTTTCCCGTTTTCTTAGCAAAAGTAAACACCACAGGATACCCAGGCTGTCTATCCTTTCCTGTTAGGTCAAGGAAGGGCCGACCCGATCATTCTTTACACACCTTAGAAAGGTGAAATTACGATCGTATCATAAAAAATAGACCTTGAAGTGGTGGTGGAAGTCATTACGAGAGCTCGGAGACAAAGTTGGGAAGCGCCAACAATAGCGAAATCCTCAGTCTATTTCTGATCGAAATTTATGACGCTTGGCGCCTCCCGACCTTGAGTTTCGCCGAATTCAAGCGCCCGAAATTCCAACGTGGCTTTTGATTTGTTTACAAATGAGCCCGGATTTTTTTAGCGTTCCGCGAAGCAATAGTACAAGGAACATGACCAAAGCCAAAGATCTACAAAGTGCATAACACTAACATGATTAGGCGATGGAATTTCCTGCTTTAACTCCCATTCAAAAAGCTAAAGAAGGCTAAGAGGATGAAAAGAGATCGGCGCCTTTCTCGAAGCAAGTTTTTCAATTGTGGGTCGCCCGCCGAAAACTAGCAACATGAGATCGCAATCAAGTGCTCTCGGAGGTTTTTTTTCCGGTTCTCATAACGGCATCGCCTACACGAAGAAATCACAATCGATGATGAGTTCGCGACCCGCTTCCATAAAAACACAATGCCTCCGACCCACATCTCACGGCCATTAGATTCGCTTCGTTTCCAATCAATTCCACCGGTGCGTGCACCATAAACCATTAGCTCGGCGGCTTTCACGACTTTTCTTCGCAGAGAAATCCGGCGACCCAAAAACCCGACGCGATTTTAATTGATTGTTGCCGCACGGGAAGCGCTGGTAGCGACGACAAGGTCAGCTTATCGCAAGAGTCCAATAAAAAAAAAACAATAGGCACTCGATTGTACACATCGATTATTTTCGAAAGTAAGATACCGATCGACGACGACTTTTAAAGAGCGGAAATTTTCGAGTATTTTTTTTTTCTATTGCGAGGTGGGCCGCACTAGGAAATTGCTTTAATATTTACCTGAATTCGAAACGCACTCGCCCGCTCGTATTGGTTCAAAATAAGATAAACGCCGCCGTCACCACACGGCGACCGCAAATGAATCACCTCGGACAAAGAATGACGGAAAAAACAGACTCACCGTCGCGTCGTCACATCGGTGCAGGTCAGGCACGCCCTAAATCAACCAGACGCTGCGAGGTGCGGACGACTAAAGCGCTTGCTGGGGGGCCACCGTCTTCTATCACAGAGTGCACCACGTCATGACCGTCCTGGTCGAAAGGTTCGCGAGGGATTGGTGCGAACGCACCCATCTCCTGCGCTCGCGGAGAGCGAAAGTGACGCCATAACCGGCCGCGGTTTGGTGCGCGACGCCGTCGACGTGGTAGGGATGCGACCTCGAAACGCATGAGCTACTCGAACAGGACCGCACTGGATGTTAATTACGGGCCTCCGAACTTCATCTGTGATTACCATCAATTTACAAATTACGATCATTTAGATAAATTGGCCTCTGCGATTAATACCAGATAAATTCAATTTAAAAATCAGCCAAGCACAATAAAAGCGAGAGTAATGGTCCCAAAGTAAAACCAAGAGGGACACCTCTCCAAAATGAGACCTCGCCCTTAGTCCTTGAGGCTTGATTGGGTAATAAATGGTTGGTTATCCACGAATGTCTTTGAGTGACCCCGGCTTTTTCGGCGCAGAGAAATTGCGAGAGCGCTTCCGGATTAAGAAAACGTAAGGTGTTACTCGTTTCCTAACCAACGCCGCAATCTCTTCCTGGACTTTCTCCTTGCCAATGAACTCGGTGTAGCACTTTCGTTTTCGATCCGTCCGCCCGCTCTCCAAGACTTAACATTAGGCGAGCGTCAGAGGCGAAACGCAGATTTCGAAACGGACTTCCAGAGGTGTCAAGGTGTTTTGTTCAGCACGCATACTAATTAGAATTACATGAACAATATCGCACAGCTCTAATCCGTACCAAGGTTATCGTAGAGGTGTCCGCCTCTTTTGAGGTTAAAAGCAGCGTCATCCTTGGACCTTAACTAACCAGAACCAAAACTGCATCCTGGTGCGAACAAGTTAATTAGGTTGTACCACCTCGACGGCCCTCGATGTGTACAGTGGCCTTAACCCAACACCTTTTGCTATTGGGGGAAAGCCCTACACGAGCGCAGACAAATGAGGGTCGTATGCGAAGCTGAGTTGAAACAATTTCCCCGAATACCACCCTGATGGCCCCCCGGTATGTAAAGTGGCGCCATCTTTTGGCCTTCACCCAATACCTTTTGCTATTGGGGGAGAGCCCTATAGGAGCGCAACAAAATGAGAATCGTGTCCTTAGTTGAATCGAAACAATTGTCCCTAGATGTCAACAAGATTGTGCCAACCTGATGAACCCCGGTATATAAAGTTGCGCCATCTCTTGGCCTTAACCCAACACCTTTAGCTATTGGGGGAAAGCCCTACAGGTGCGTATGAAAATGAGAGCCTCTTTCGATGCTAAATTGGGGGCGAACAAAATAGTACCAGCTTACAGGAAGCGGTGCGGTCTTGTGTATCAAGCGCGTCTCACCCGAAACGATCATTAACAATTGTTTTTCGCGACGCATTACGACCTTCGCCGCGTAAAAAACAAAAGAGCGTCAGCGTGTTGTCGGTCACGTGCACCACGCTTCGCCGAATTCGCAATTAAAAGCAAGTTCGGAGCCAGCCTCCCTTGATTGGTTTTGCGCTTCCCACTGGCTCACCTTCTTAATTCAATTCAAGTAGCACCTGCGAACGAGATCGTGTTTTGTTTTTGTATGCCTGACGTGCCGTGGGAAATCTCACGTCTATTTGTGTCATTCTCTTATTCACATGTTTGCCTGGTGTGTAGGGCGACGGGGTTGAATACACCTCGCAATACAAAAATGACCTTGAAGTTGGCCACGTGCGTCTTTATCGTGATTCTTTTGTTTTATTTTTCGAGTGTTTAATCTATTTCCGATTTGATGGAGCGAAATAGAGATCATCGATAGTTAAAGTAGGACTCCTTGATCTTTACCTTTTGCCCCCAACTTTTTTTTTCGCTAAGTGAACTTTCGCACGATCGTTTTTATCGCAGATGATTGACGACAGGTGATTAAATCTTATTTGCACTTTCGTTGTGTTACGTCGCGCGCCGCGTAACACTTGCACGCTCGCTACTGTTGACAAATAGAGAGTACAACAAAGGAGTTTGCTCTCCGCTTTTTAGAAAGTCGTCGCCGGCGGAGTAGTACCCACAGACAAACTAGCGTTGCGTAAAATTTATGTAACACGTCGGCGTAACAACGAGACTACAAGGTGATGGTGTCCTTGTTTAAAAAGTCCAGGCACATTCGGAGGAACTCGGCCGGTTTCTCGCTGTGCACCCAGTGGCCCGCCCCTTCGATGTACTGGAACTGGGCGTTCGGGAATAGCTTCGAAATCTGAGGATGGTCGGTTTTCCTGAAACAAAACCAATCAGAGATGGCGCTCGTGCATGCGTCTACTTACTGTATGAAATCCGACGCTCCGCCTCCGATGAACAGCACGGGCCCCCTGTACGTCATGGCACCCGGTTCGGGGAAAACGGCGACGTAATGAAAGTTCTTCATCAGGGCGGGTAGGTTAACCCTCCACGTGTAACTGAAAAAACGTTAGGGTTAGGAGAACGTAGAAAAAAAGGCCAGGGCGCCTTGCCTTCCGTCGTTCTTCTGGACGAGATTCGTGAGGAGAAATGCGCGCAGGCCCTTGTTGCTGACGACCTTGAGAAGTTGGTGGTCCGCGGCCACCCTCGCCGTAGATATGGGCACTTTCGCGGGCAGCACCACTTTGCTTAGGGCTTCGAATAGAGATGGCATGGTTTTTAAGTTGGGGCTGGTCCTCACCGGTGATATGTCTGCGACGATTAACTTATCAACTAATTCCGGCTGGAAACAGCTCTGGTTAAATTGATAATTGGTTTAATGGGCTCTAACGAACATACGTATTTCAAAGAGAACAGCATCATAGCCCTGCCGCCCATCGAGTGCCCCAAAAGCGCGGCTTTGGTAATCTTGAGTCGCTTCATCAAGTGCCTTAAGTCTTCTGTTAGGTGCTCGTAGGTGTGCAGGGGCGTGTGAGGGCTGTCGCCGTGGTTTCTCGCGTCCACCGCGATTATCTTGCGTTGGGGCTCCGTTTGCTTGTGCAAGACCTTCGATAGGCTGTTCCAGTTGCCCTTGGAGCCGAGGAGGCCGTGCATGATAATCAAGGGTGGGGGGGCCTGGCCGACGTCGCCGGTGGACTCGTACGAAGCATAAGCCAGATCTATGGGTACAATCGGATCCGATTTTTTAGATTGCGAGTCGGTTTTATTTCCGCTCAGAGCTCTGCCTAGGTTTTTAGCGACGCGACGGGAATTTCTTAGGCAAAACATGACTTGTTGTTGTTACGTAAAAGTTTGCAGGTTATGTCTGACGTTTCAAGTGAAACGAAGTTGTCGCCGATCAGTGACACCAACGGTGAACAGCTTCTTCAATCCATTTATTGTTTTCGCACTTTTGTCTCACTCTTACTTGTATTAAAAAATAAACTTATTCGCTCCCACTCTTATTTAATCCATCTCTGCACCGTGTGAATCAGGGAAGAGTGTGAATCAGCGATCAGTGTGAATAAACGAACTCCTCTATAAAAGCGCACAAAGTTACTAGAGCCATCTATGGCTGGTTAATGCAATTAAGAAAGAAGCTAGGCCATGGAGGATTCTGTAACGCAAGTAAGTGATGGTATTACGACGCAGCTGTGTTCAAATTCAGGGGCGAAAGCCATGCATAACAAACCAATCAGAGATACCGTTGCTTTGAGCGGAGCCAACTACAGATTGGTAAACATTTTTCTTCGAGGAGATTATGTCTAGCATAATTCAGAAAAAGAAGTTAATGCCGTTCAGCGAGGCACCAACTATGGCATAATAGCTATTACGTATACTACTGCCATCTACAGTTGGATAACATAATTACAAGAGCTATCCATAAAGGATACTGTAACGTAAGTAGTGCAGTTACGAAAACCTGACGTACTGAGGGGCATAGATCAATAATACCGGAGGCAATGGAAAACAAAACTAATTAGAGATGCCGCTGCTATCGGTGAGATTTCTACTGTTTACGTCAACGAGTTAAGAATTAACAGGAGAGAATCCACAGCAATTGCATTAGGCGGAAGTTACCACTTGACGGCAGGTCATTGTCTGTAATGGTAGTTTGTTGACATCCGTGAATCAAAAATAACCATACCTGAGTGTATCTGTGATTAATATGCGTTCACTCGATTTCCTCGTCAGAGTAGGCGAGTTAGGATGACATTTTTGTCGGTGTCGCAATGAAATATAGACATCAGATGAAACGGTTGTTTATTTTTAATTTCACGGTTACGCTGACGGATGCATTGTTGCCAACTCGACTGTAATGCACAGGTATATACGTGCTCCTTCGAATGACAACATAGTCAGATGAATGGTGCGAAACTGTCATAATATTTTTCATGACAGATTCTGGCATCTATCCAAATTCATGCAAGTAACTTAACGAAACGAGAAAACCGCGTAAACGGATTATAGTAGTACTTGCGAACGATATATTGACAAGTAATTGTAGAAGAGAATAACTTTTAGGTTAGTTTTGTAAGCAAGTGTATGAAAGTAAGCTCCATCCAACTACTTTTATGATAGAACTCCAGTGTCTAGAATACAATTAACATTTCTAGGTTCTTATTTTGTTAAATTTAGCGTTAAATAAGAACATTATAAACAATTGAGAACTGTGTGGTTTGTGGTCGTTCCCGAATCTTGTGTGCGCCTATGACCTTACCGCGTCGATATTTAGTGACCATTTTGGACGAGATACAATTGTTAGTATGACTCTCTCCTGTTATTCTTAACTCGTTGATTAACGTGCATTTTGCGTTAACCCTGCCAATTATGATTCTCTGGCATAATCCTACCCCGTGCAGGATTCTGTAACGCAAGTGGACGGTGAGAGGCGATTACGTGCGATGTAAGGTGCAGATTTCTACGAGTTGGGGATTTAGAATTCTGTACCTCGACTTCATCAACATTACCGAACGAGTTAAACGAAAAACTTTGAGGAGCCAAAAGACATATAACTGGAGAAAGATGAACGAGACCAACAAATTCGAATGTAAGGGGTTCCTCAGGGCTTCTCGTTAGGACCTCTTATATTTATTCCGCGAAGCTCTTTCCTGCTGCCGGAGGAATTGTTGCTTGCAGTTTTAGAATCAAGAAATCCAGCGGGATACGTTTGCCTGAAGCTTTATATGCATTTTTGGGACAGCCTGTACAAAAAATTAAATTCAAACAGAAACCGTAACTATCGGAAGAAACAAATGCTAAATTGCGTCCGAAGAAAACCAATGATCACGAGAGAATTACGAAAAAACAAGAATTAGCGAGAAATCGACATATCGACAAAACAAATGACGATGATCGTGAAGAAGCAGAAGTAGGAAGTATGAAAACCAAACGCAAGTCGAAGCTGATGGAAGAAACAAATGACGATCGATCGTGACTTACGAAAACACAAAAAAAAAACAGGAAACAATTGAAAATCTTTTTTATTTCACTCAACGATCGTAGTTTGTTTGTTTTTTTTTTTAATTGTTTGTGTCAGATCCATTGGTTTTTGTTGCGAATGTTTTTTTCACTTCACTTTTCTCGCATTATTTTTGACTTAGCTTTAATTTCGAGTTCTCGATTTGATATGTTTTGACTTTTTGACAAAAGATGTCGCTCAACTTTTATATGTATGTGCACTTTTTGGGTTATACTCAAAGTAACTACATGTAAAAGAAGGAGTACCTCAAGTCTCCTCGTTGGGACCTGTTGGTTCTATCATTACTAGTATGAGATGCTCTTACTTGCTAAGGGCGTAATAGTCCCGAACAAAGGTGTCGGGTCAGTAGCGTGGTGCCTCCAAATAAGACTGCAATAGATGGCGCTAGTGATTAAGGCAGACTAGGGAAATGGCAAGCAAAAAAAGAAGAGCGACAAAGACCACGAGAGTAGCGTTTTCGCGCAGTTTTTATTTATTTGCTCATTTACGTTTTTCAACTGAACCGAATCCGAAGTTTCGGATTATATGGGAAGGATACAAAAGTCCCTTTACATTTGGAAAAAATTCTGAAATACGCAGACGGAAAGCAACAAAGATCGGGAGGAGATTATAGAGAAGAAGTAGCCACCATAGAGACGAAGCGAAGCTAATAGCGAATAGGATCACCTGCGAAAATCCTCAGAATCTGCGAATTTTTTTTCAACTTGGCAACAGCGCCGCGTCTACAGGAGTTGGACGAAAGATTCCGCAACGAACACAGATGACAACGAGAACGTTGCGACGGAAACTCAAGGGTGATCAAGGCAGACGTTCAGGAAAGAAAATAAGAGCGACAAAGACGGCGAGAGTAAGAGGACCTCCGTTTTTATTTACTTATTTGTTTTTTTTTAACAGAATACAAAGTCTCGATTTGTTTATGTAACAGGGCGCGCTGAGTTTACTGTATTGAAGGTAGCGCCAAGCTTCTATCTCTTTTAATTTGGGGTTAAATTCCTTGATAAACTCCGTAGCGACAGTCATTTGTTAGGTACCTATCCTTTTTCTTCTTAGCGTTTCATGTATGTTGTCATGGCGTCCTTTTTAATTTGGAGAACGTAAGATGAGGAAATCAATGGCGGCAGCTTCTAAACGCAGTAACCTTAGTTATATCACGTTAACAACGTCAAATGTCAAAAACACGTCAGCGCCATCTGTTACCGTCATAGTGTAACCAAAAAACAAAACGCACGTCTTTAGATATGTACGATGAGGAATAGGGGACGCCATTTCCACTTCACTGAAGCTATTAGCCCTCAAAGACTAATCTCATGTACTTCTGCTATTACGAGACGAAATAAGACGAAATAACGCCATCTATTGCCGCTAAGATGTGATTAACAATAAAACGCACACATTTAAACATGCATGACGAGGAGATCAACGTCATTTCCGTTTTACTTCAACTATTGCCTTGTACGAATAGTCATCAAGTGCAAGGCGATAGCAAAAGTAAATTGTTCTGCTAAAGTCAAGAAGACGAGGTTTACGGTCCTGTATGACTAAATACAAGTACACCTTCTGCTGCTGCGAAGCGAAACAGCGCCATCTATTGTCGTTAAGATGTAATTAACATGTCTTTACTTCATTATTTTCTCTTTTACTCTTCATAGAGGGCGTTTGTCAGAGCCGTAATTGACAACGTTCCGTATCAATTTGCAATTTACTTTTTTTGCTTAATTTATTCAAGTTCGGTCGCACGGGACCGGCCTTCAACACTTTCCCTTCGCTGGGCGGCACCGATAAATCACCCCTTATTTTATTTTTTATTTTTTTGCTATAAACGCAAAAACTCGTTACGTTTTCGATTCCATAGAAAATCGAAAAAGCCGTGTACGGGGCGGGTCCGGGCGCCGTGATTTATGCGGCGATTTTCATCAAAATCGCATAAAGCCGAAATAATTTCGCGCTCGCTCTCCCCCTGCGCCCCACAGAAAAAAAAAGAAACAATTACGCGCATAATTTACCGCCTCCTGATTATCCCGAGGGTGAGCAGTCAGGACTATAAAAATAGTTTTCTTTGTAAAACCGATAATTTGGTCGAAAAAAAAAAGAATTCGGGGGGGACACTGTGTGCTATTGTTACACGCACCGCTGACATTCGTTTGAGGGACAACTTTGTGAACGCAACATAACTCGACAACGACAAGGAGTCTATTGTAAATTGTAAATATTGTAGAAATTTGAAAGTTTGTTGCAAGTCGCTTTTGTTTGCAGTGGAAATCAAGAATGCCTGGTGAATGTCAGAAATGACAGTTCACAGACGTTTGAGAAAATATTTGAGCTGTCAAATGATTTAATTCTCACGCCCATCGTTTAGAAGCTGTAGCAAAAGTGAATGCGTTATAACGACAGTTTAGAGACGCAATTTGAGAACGAAAATGACATCTGTCAAAAACATTGATTGTTAATGGACTAATACAGGTTTTGGTTGTCAGAAATGACAGCTGCGTTGAATAAGTGAGACAATTGGGAGCCAGTTAACAGAAATCACTATCAAACAGTCAATGCTTGACAGTTTTCAGTTGTCAAAAATGACACCAAGCTTAGACAGCCACTGCAAGTTGTAACAACTTCCGGTTGTACAAAAAAGACGGCTGTCTTGGTATAAATATGACATTTAAGAGACAATTAACAGAAGTGATTATTAGCGGGAATGTTAAGCGGTCATAACAGCTTTCAGTTGTCAACTGTCAAACGGGCACAACTTTCGCCCGTCAAATTTCATCGCTCTGTTGCAGATTACCCAATGAAAAAGCTTCGTATGTTATAATAGCTTTCAGTTGGCAACTGTCTGTTAGGATTTTCACTTGTCAAACATGACACCTGTCAAATTGAATCGATTTCTTGCAGATTGCACAAATGAAGAAGCTCGTTTGTAAGCTTTCAGTCGTCGATTGTCAAACAAACAGCGCTTTCAGTTGTCAAATATGACACCTGTCAAATTGAATCGATCTTTTGCAGATTATGACCCCTGTCAAATATAATAATTTCTTTTTTGCGTATTATAGGCCGAAAAAGCTTGTCAAAAGTTTACTCTTTACTGTTATAACAGCATGCAGCCGTCAACTGTCAAACAAGTGGAAGTTTCAGTGGTCATGTGTGACACCTGTCAAATTAAATCGCTTCTTTGCAGATTACACAAATGAAAAAGCTCGTTTGTAGGCTTTCAATTCTCAAATCAAACAAATAGCTCTTTCAGCTAAATGCGATCCTTATCAAAGTGAATTGTTTGTTTTTTGTAGATTGTACAACGAAATAGCTCGTCAAACTTTGTAGGTTATAATATCTTTCAGTTACCAACTGTCAAACAGCCAGAATTTTCAGCTGTCGAATAGGAAACCCGTCGAATTTCATCGCCTTTTTGCAGATTACACATTAAAAATGCTTCGTTTGTTAAAATAGCTTTTAGTTGTCAACCGTTGATCAGGATTTTCACTTGTCAAATATGATATCTGTCAAATTGAATATATCTTTTGGAGATTGTACAAATGAAGGAGCTCGTCGGTCGTTGCTTGTATGTTATAACAGGTTTTCAGTTACAAACGATGCTTTCAGTTGTCAAATATAACATCCCTCAAATTGAATCGCTTCGTCTTTGCGGATTATACAACTAGAAAGCTTGTCAAACGGGCAATGCTTTCATCAGCTGTCGAATAAGACGCCTGTCAAATAGTAGATTTTTTTTTTCAGATTAGACAACGAAAATGTATTGCACCTGTAATCGTTAACATCTTCAGCTTATTCACTTCTTAGTGAGTACATTTTAGTGATGACCTTGAACGATTCTAGGCTCTTCTGTCACGGTCATGTTGACACGTGCGTTAGGAAGGCCTTGCCGAAACGTACATAAGTTGACACGTGCTTTATGGCGGCCATATGAGGCAACGTTGTCAATTGTCTTGTCATTAACACTCTTGGGGGACACTTACGTACTCCTTAGTGATGACCTTGAAAGATTATGGCTTTTTTGTTACGTGAAATGTGCGATGCCGAAATGTATTTGCATTATGACAGCCATATGAGGCGACGTTTGTCTATTATATTATGATTAGCACCCCGTGGGCAGCTTACTTACTTATTTATAGTGATTTATAGTGATGACCTAGCCTTTTCTGTTACGTGACACATGCATTAGGAAGGCCATGTCGAAACGCACTTGCATTATAACGGTCATATGAGGCGACGTTGGCCTATTGTGTTATGATTAGCACCCTTTGGGCAGCTTACTTACTTATTTACTTCATAGTGATGGCCTAGCTTCTTCTGTTACGTGACACGTGCATTAGGAAGGCCCTGTCGAAACGCACTTCCATTATGACGGCCATATGAGGCGACGTTTGGGAATTATATTATCATGAACACCCTCAGGGTAACTTAGTTACTGCTTAGTGATGACCTTGAAAGATTCTAGCATGTCTCCATCTTTGGGGATCTTTAAAGACCACATTATTCGACGTATTTACATTTTTTGTCTTGTAAAATAAGTTCGGTGCTAAAATAAGTACCGAAATTATTCGGGGATGTCCCGAATGAGCGAGTCTCTTTGAAAAAAGCAAAGTACGCCAGCGTCGGCCTGCGTTTGATTTAAATTTCCGTCGTCGTGGCAATTTAAGGCGCGCTTCGCCGATAATGAGTCCATAAAAGCCTCGGCCAAAGTATAATGCGAACGCAGTAAATCTGTCAGCTCTCCGGCGTATTTTTAAGTTAATTGGATCCGAAAGGCGCACTTCCACTTTTACGATTTTCCGCAGTCGATGTCAGGATAATTAAATTTTTAAATCATTTTTCACCCGCCGCCTCCAGCGCTCTCGCATTTCAGAT
Organism: Serrognathus titanus; assembly: GCA_039766575.1. Taxonomy (NCBI): domain Eukaryota; kingdom Metazoa; phylum Arthropoda; class Insecta; order Coleoptera; family Lucanidae; genus Serrognathus; species Serrognathus titanus. Next base: position 10,172,586 of record CM077911.1, read on the forward strand.
TCCCTCGAATTTAATAAGGAGGAATCGCCTCCGCCCCTTCCTCTCCACCCGCACGCCGCTCTTAATAACAATTTGTTTATTAAAAGTCGACGCCGGGGTTATTAGGAGCTCGTCGCCGATCGGTTTTTCTTTTTTCTTTTTTTTTTTTCGTTCTTCGGGGTTGCGACGGGAGGATGAGGAGGAGGTCGCTTGATCGATTCGATGGGGCCGGACTCGGCTCCTGTTATTTAAAAATGCCGAATGTATTTTTCGATATGTCGCCGGCGCCGCGCGTAATGGAAAAGGGACAGACATTCCCTTTGGTCAGTTTAGCACCCTCGTCAAAAGAACCGGGTGAAAAATCGCACCGTCAAATGCACTTGTGCAGAGACGCTCGTGTCCGAAAATGTAATAAATCCCGGAGCGATTTGAGACGAGCTCGCAAGGAGACGACTTCGTAGCGCACAGCGTGTTAAACAACACTTCAAACTTACCTACATTAAACTCGATGTGCACGGGCGTAGGGCGTCGGAACAAGAAGAAAGTAAAGACCTGGGAAGAGTAGGCAGATTGAAACTGTACTGTAAAGTTTTTAATAAAAGCATACATTAAAAATAGAATATTTAATAACGTGTTAAGGACTGAACTTATCTACTAATACTTAACGCTACATATAACACCCTTAGCGTTATTAGCGGTAATTCGCCACTGTCATTTATAACTCGTTCAGTTCTGGAACGCATGTGGAAAGTCCCAGATGTTTTCGAAGATACCCATGACGTGGACTAGCGTCGTCTAGGCGGTGACGTCACTTCGCCTCGCTATTCCGTCACATTACTTAAGCTTGAAGCTTGATGCGTTTCTACTCTCACAGCTATAAGACGTTAGAGCAAGGGGGATTACAAAAATAATGCCCAGGAGGAGTAAGCAGATTAAAACCTGCGTTAGTGAAGCTTCTACATCATTGTTAGTACCCAGAAGGCAAGAATGAGTCGACATTCTTGACCACCACACTTTGTTGTTGAAGATTTGATCAGTTACCCCAAGCTTGTCCGCCCTGTATGTACGTAATCGAGTTTATTTCTCGTCGAATCGATTAATTAATTTCTCGGCTTAATACCTCAGCACCTGCTAAGCCAACGTATATCTGTGCGTCGTAAAAAAGCTCAACCGAGTCCGATCGGTCTTTCAGGGGGTTTCCCGCTGAATAGAAAGGGTTTGTCCGCCGCACAATGGGACTACACCGTAACTAAAGCGCGCGCACAATAAACGGCATATGCGTGTATCTGCACGTGCCGTTTATCGCTTTAAAATAATTTATTAATATAAGGCAGTTTCACGCGCATCGCTTTTTGCTAATCCGAAAATGATAGCGCGCGAAAGCGCCGAAACGCGGCGTTTTATTACGGCCGGCCCCCGATTTTGAATGAGAAAACGTAACCGAGGAACTTTAAATAGTAATTCCTCCGGGGCCGTTCGTCGAGTTGAAATTTATGTGTCACGTTACTGCGAAATAAAACACCTTTCACGGCTATTAGTCCGTAAATCAATATTTATCGGGACGGAATTGATTCCGATTGAACGGGAGGAAGGGTAACACTTTAAAATTTATGGCCGGTACAAAAAAAAAGGTTCGACGAAATGAAATATTGCGCTCGCAAGTGGATACAGCGTCCATATATCATACGCCTGATGTGCGGCTGGGAAATTTGCTGCTGTCGTCGAACACGTTAAGAGGACGCAAATGAGGAACCTATGCATTTGCGTGTGTGTGTTTTTGGGGCAAATGAGTTTTACGAGAAAACAGTCACGTCACAGTTTGAAGAACAATTACGAAAAGATGAGGGGGAGAGGGGGCACAGAGAAGAAATAATTTCGAAACACTCATAGACGTGGGAAGACCCTAGGCTCCTACCTTAAAGTGTTCATGAAAAAAACCTCAAATTTAGAGAATTTCCCTTCAAGCTGACAACACCGCCGCATCTCTTTAGACGGATTTGGACGAAACGAAGGCAATCGTGAAAAGTCGAAGCTTCTCTTCCTAACCGTTTATGAAATACCAACATTTTTAGGGTCGCCTGGGGAAATCCTGGCATTCTGGATTTCTCCTTTAATCTGACAATACCGCCACATCTGCATGTGTTGTGCTTTTTTTATACAAATTTGGACAAGACGAAGTTAACGGTGAAGACCCAAAGCTCCTATCTCCAGCCGACCATTGAAAAATCGACGTTTTTAGATCGCTTGAGAAAATCCTCGAATTTAGGGAATTTTGTTTCATGCTGGCAAAATCGCCCATCTCTTTGTACCGATTTGGACGAAATAGAGACAATCGTGAAGAGTCGAAGCTCCTCTTCCTAACGGTTTATGAAATATCGACATTTTTCGAGTCGCCTGGGAAAATCCTGGCATTCTGGGATTTCTCTTTTAATCTGACAATGCTGCCGCGTCTGCATGTGTTGTGCATGTGACGAAGCTCTGACGATGAAGATCCGAAGCTCCTATCTCTAACCGTCCATGAAAAATCGACGTTTTTAGGATCGCTTGAGAGAATCCTCGAATTTTTGGGAATTTTCCTTCGACCTGGCAACATCGCCGCATCTACAAGATTTATGTTTTTTATACAGATCAGTCTCTTTAACCGTTCATGAAATACCGCCATTTTTAGATCAATTAAAAAAGTCCTGGAATTTCTAGGAATTTTTGTTCAATTTGGCAACACCGCAGCGGCTATGCTCTTTATACAGACTTGGATGTGTGAGGGACCGAAGTTCCTACGTTAACCGCTCTTGAAACGTCGACATTTTTAGCTTTTCTTGAGAAAATTCTCGAATTTCCTTCAACCGGGCAACACCGCCGCGTCTACAGGAGTTATCCGAAAGATTTGAGACAAGCGCAGATGACAACTAAAAAAAAATTGCGGTGGGTGATGGAGGACGACACCTAGGAAAGAAAGGAGACGGCGAGAGGAGGAGGACAACTTCAATTTTCAACAGCGCCATCTCTTGCCGTCCAGAGGAACTAAAAGTGAAATGTGGTCCGTTTCGTACCACAATCCTAAAGACGTCTACCGCTTTATTAGAAGTCGTCGTCGTCGCCAAGTACTCCTCTCGCTACTGCGAGGCGATACAGCGCCACCTATTGTCATCCGGAGGGAACTAACAATGAGAGAACGTGGAGAAATTAAACGCGAAAGGTGCCAGAACGGACGGACTATCGCCTTATAGAAGGAGTCGTCAGGTGCCACCACGAAGGAAAAACAAACAGTGCCATCTCTTGCGGTCTATGGTAACTAATAATAAAATGTCATGCGTCTTGTACAAGAGTCAAGAAATTAAAGCCGAAGTGTATCAGAATAAGCCCCCATCTTACAAGAGAGGGCGTCAAGTGCTCCTCCTGCTACTATGAAAGAAACCAGCGCCATCTATTGCGGTCTCGATCGAACTAAAAATAAAATGCGATTCGTTTCATACAAACATCAAAAAGTTAAAGCCGAAAAGTGCCAGGATGAGCCACCGTCTTACAAGAGAAGTCATCCTCCTGCTACTACGAAAGAAACCAGCGCCATCTATTGCCGCCTTAGACAACTAACAATCAACTATAATACTTTTCATACAAGCATCACAAAATTAAAGCCGAAACGTGTTTGAATGAGCCACCGGCATAGAAAAGGGGTCGTGAGGTACTCTTTTTTCTACTAGAAGAAGAAGAAGCCAGCGCCATCTACTGAGGTTGCGAGCAACCAACGCTAAAATAATACGCTTCGTATAAATATTAAAAAATTCAAACTGAGAAGTGTGAAAATGGTCCACCGGCATGTAGAAGGGTGGGTCAGGGGATCCTCCTGCCACTGCGAGGGAAAACAGCGCCCCCTCTTGCCATCTAGAGGCAACCAACAATTAAATGTGACACGTTTCGTACAGATGATAACAATTTAAAGGCGAAAAGTGAAACACCGTCATACAGGAAGTGTCGCCAACGATTTTACTCCTCCTGGTATGAAACAGAACAGCGCCATCTGTCATCAAGACGTGTCAACTAATACTTTCTATGCGACAATCTGAAGGTAGTCGTTAGGGAATGAGTTACGAGAAGTACCATTAAGAGGACAACTCCGTCTGCTTTTCGAATCGAAACGAAACAGCGCCATCTATTGCTGTCATGGGTCAACTAATACCTTTTGTGCCTTGACAGGTCGAGGAAAGTTGTCACAAAATGAACGACGAAAAGTGCCAGAAAGGAAACAGCTTCTCTGCAACTACCATCTTATATAACAGGTCTTCAAGTGCTCCTTTTACTATTAAAGGCAAAGCAAGCAGCGCCATCTGTCGTCGTCATAAGGCAACTCTGAAAAAAACCAAATACGTCAATTACGCACCAAAAAGTTAGACTTTTTGTACTCTGGTAGTTGAAGAGAAGACGTCAAGAAATGAATGTCGAAAACTGTCAGAACTACATTCTTACAAGACAAGTCGTCAGAGTGCTCCTTTTACTATAAGACAAAGCAGCGCCATCTATTGTCATCGCAAAGCAACTAAAAACAAGATGTGTCAATTTTGGACGAAAAAAAAAACAAAAGATTAGCGAAGAATACGTTTTGGTAAGAAAATGTGTTTGTTACCTTCACTCGTGGGGCGAGTTGAGGGTTACTGTTCCTCCTCTTCGTCACTTTAAATTATTTTTGAAGTTACGCCGCTGTTTAATTGAAGCTAAAACGCGAATCTGAATTCGCTTTATCGCCGTAATTGATGTTTTACGGTCGTGTTCGGCGAGCGGGAAAAAAAACTATCGGGTCGTTAAAAATCGTGCTGCAAACGTCAGCCGCAAGCACGCCGCGCCAATTAATTTCGCGAACGCACAAAACAGAAAACTATCTGGAATTGCGCGATCAAAAGAATTCGGCAACAGCCCGCAACTTTTTTGCAATATAACATTATATATGCATTATAATGCGGGCCAGGCGGGGCTTCCCCGTGCGCGCCCGCCTCGCGCTCCCAACAACGAGCCGGCCGACTGCACCAGCCCGGTAAAGTTAAAGCATTCATATTATATAGAGAGTTAACGTTCAAATATGCCACCAACAGAAATTGAAACGATCCGAATATATGTTTTAGTTTTTCCTCCGCTCGCGTAGATATTGGAGTTGTATTTTCGGGGCATGCAGTTTAAATGAACCGTAAATTTTATACTTTGTATGTATTTAATGCTTCGCTGTTTCGCTCCGGAAGTTACGATCGCGTTGGCGTAATTACCGGAGAGGTTTTTCAACAACCGCCGCCCACCCGCCCCCCGCCCCCATGCCCAAATAATCAATCTCTCGTGCTGAATCGCAAGAAACGACTTCGCATTTTTTATTTATTTATTTTTTTAAAAGCTACCCGACATCAACTAAAAGGAACAAAGGAAGACACTCATTGATTGCCCTAAAGGGGCGATTGTAGAGTTGATCCGTAACCGTAACCTTGCATTCCGAAGTACTTCGAGTAGCATTCTGGAAAAAGGCAGAGGCGTCAGCCAAGACCCACCACAAGGCCCCTTGACTTACGTTTGCAGTAGATCTCCCCCTGGTTTTCGTAAAAACTGGTCACCTCCAGCGGTTTGTGACAGCAGTAGCACGAGAAACAGCAAGTGTGGAACGCACCTCCGGACGCCATGATTTTTTCCGCCATGTACACCTGAAACACAATGGGCGTAAGCGGAAGTTGTGACCCAAACAACAGTCTCATCACTGGAAGTTGAGGAGAGGGCTGTTAGGGTGGGGCTTTAGTTCGTCACCTCAAGCGAGTGATCTTACCTTTCCTGCCCACCCCCCATACATTGCTCAACTTTCGTCATGAAGATCATATCTTTCACGTCGGGTACCTGATTATGGTGAAATCACCTCTAGTTCCGCTCTTAGTGAATGATCTCGAAGATCCTTCAGTGATTCGAAAGAATGACCTTACCTTTGGGTATCACTGGTGAATGATCTTAGCTTCCTGTGCTTTAAGCGAACGGTCTTACCTTTCTTCCGCATCTTCTACAACATGGTGCCCTCTCGCACTGCACTTGCTGCCTCTTCCTGTTCAAGTCGCAGTCACAGGGATTAGGCGATCCACACGTGCAGTACTTCGGTTGGCAGGGCACCGGACAAGGATAATAGCAGATCCTCTCGCAGGGATTCGGCTCGCAACTCTTCACGGGTGGATAGCAAATCGGTCTCCTGGGCGGCGGACAGTACGGTCCGCAGCAGGGATAGCACGGTTTGCAGCATGGATCGCACGGGTCGCACGGGCGGCAGCATGGGTCGCACGGCCTACAGCAAGGATCGCAAGGTTTACAGCAAGGATCGCAAGGTTTACAGCAGGGGTCGCACGGTCTGCAGCAGGGATCGCACGGCGGCGGGCAGCAAGGGTCGCAAGGCGCGCAGCATTTGGAGGGGGCGCGGCACTTGACCGGCGGACAGCACTTCTTCGGTGGCGGGCAGCACTTGACGGGCGGGCAGCACTTGACGGGCGGGCAACATTTGACGGGGGGGCATCGCCTCGGAGGACAACATCTGGGTGGTGGACAATCCACTTTGGCGCAGGGATCACACGCTCTCGGGCAGGCGAACCGACCCTGGAGGCCTTTGTGGGGGCAGATGCAATTCTCCGGGCAGTAACAGGATCCTTTACATGTGCTGGAACATCAGAATCCACTTTACACCCCAATTTTCTGCACTTACGTGAGCTTTTGACAACGAAAATTTTGACATTGCCACAAACAAATATGTTGTCATGGCGATATTGCGACAGCCGAGACTGTTGTCCCCTTTAAAGACTCAGGCCCACTAGACCTGACCGTAATAGCATCGTGCTAGGACCGTAACCGGGCCGACACATGTGAGGTATCCCCCAACTAGCCCGTCTCACACCGTGCTGGACGTTATCTCATATAAAACTATGGAGAGAATGTTCCTTTTATATGTGTCGATCCGGTTACGGTCTTAGCACGGTTCTACTACGGTCAGCTCTAGTGGGCAGAGTTCTTTACGCCCCACTTTGAGTATCTAATCCGTCGTTTTGAGTTGAGTGCGGTGACGTTATCACCGGTTACTCGCCCCTTGGTAAGTACGAAAACAAAATTGGAAGACTTGTTACGTCATACTTACTCATCCTTTCCTTTCTTATGGTTTCTACTATAGTAATTATTGGTTTCTCTGGGAGTGGGGGCAGCACAGGACGAACCGGGCCTTTGGTAGCAGCACGGGCTGCATCTTCTGTTTCCACACTTGGTCATCCTGGGGCTGCACGACCTACACCTCGACATGAACGTTGCCGGATCCTGCGCAAAGAAACAAACGCCATTTTAGAGGGTGTTCCTATTTTTTGCAGCAACAGCTCGAGTTGGGTTTGCACGGTTTGGTGCAGGGGGGACAGCACGGTACGATGCAGGGGGGGCACCTCGATAGCAGCGAGGGTGGCTCACAGTCGTCCTGTGGAAGAAAAACGGGGAAATTTGAAGGGCTTCTCCTCCACCGCACTCGGTTCTTACCAGGCAGAGGGTTTTGTTTTGGCATGGCGCGGAGGATTTGGGGGCCCTCCTCAGGCAGTAGTTTTCTGTAAGATAGCAAGGTTCGCAGACGATTTTTCCGCAGCAGGTGCAGCAGGGTGAACAGCAAGGTTTGCAGGGCACGGGCGTACAACAGGGGTTGCAGGGATCGCACGGGTCGCAACAGGGAATGGGGCAAGGATCGCAGCAGGGGTTGCAATAGACGACTTTGGATTCGCCGCAACACGATCCACACCCGGAACTGCAACAGGGCGGCGGGGGACAGCAGGGATTGCAGGGAGGACAACAGCAAGTTTGATAGCACGAGAGGCAGAAGAGTTCCCCGTTACACGAGTACACCGAGCAGTTATCCAACAGTTTTCTGCACTTATCTGGAAAAGAAAGCAGAAGTCTTTGAGTGTGATAAATGCAAAAAACTCGAGGATTTGATTGCTTGAAGGGGGCACCAGGGTCTACTTACAGCAACTGAAGCAGAACGTGTGCCAGATCTTTCCTATCGCAAACTTCCGCTCAGAACAGTAAACTTCTCTGCCACACCGGCCACAATAACTCATCTTACATAAACCATCAAGTGGGGGTTGTTTCTCCTTTCGGACTTGTACAGCTTGAATACGACTTTCTTGGAATAACACATGGAATTTTGACGTGGACACGAGAATTTTGACACTTCAGGAAAAAAGTACGTTTGACGCAAGCGCTCTCCAATTCAATTGGACGTGCGTCACTCCCCCAACAAGGCCAACTGTAAAGTCGTTTCAAATTAGGTCAATCAAATGGCAAATCCTCCACCGTCAGCGTATTAAGTATCGATTGCTTATTGTATTGTTTAATGGCGTGGACGTTGGCTTTCAATTATGTAACGTTTGCCGTACAGCAATGCGTTGGATTCTTTTTGTTGTTGTTGGCCCCCAATCCGTAATTCTATGATGGAAAAGCCGTCGGGCAAGATTTGTTCTCTATGTGATGATTGTTTCCTGGAGAGCCCCATGTTGAATACAATTTTAGAAGATGGCGCTGATGATCTTCTTCTGCTGGAATTTCGTTTTCGACTCGAAGGCCATCTTCCCCATTAACGCCAGCGCCATCCGAAGAAGAAAAAAAAACCTAATTGCGAACTCGAAGAAAGAAAACTAATTTCGCCGAAAGAAATTAATCTCGGACGAAATTAAGAATAATTAAAATCATCCTTCGCATAATTTTTGACGTGTCAAACGCAGGTCCGCGGCATTATTAATTTTGACGTGGAAGTCGGAGGCGAGCGCGGAAGCCCCCCCCGCTCCCTCCCTGCCCCCCGCCACGCAACGCCGCCGCTCGGCCTGCGATGTTGCCAACCCAAATCGCCGCCGCCGATTGAATGCGACTGCTTATGTAATTATCGGAGCATTGAGCATCTTCGCTTTGAAGACTCTGTAGACTCATTATCGTGTCCATAACATGCAAAGGGCTGTCCAAAACACACCCTATTAATGGCAATTACCCCGAGGCGGCGTCTAAATACCCTATTAAGGGCCACCCCTATGTTATGTGCAAGTGACATTTATATATGACGTAACAGAAGGTTCATGTACTTACTGCATCGGGAGCGCGCCCGATTATTCATTCCGTGATTTCATTAGATTAGATTGCGGATCGTCGGCGCGGAACTTCAATTATGATTGTCCGAAAAAAGACAATTGAAAAACGTCATTTTCAATCGCCCCGTACAATAACGTCCGCGACGTGGATTGCAGAAGCCACGATGCAGGAGGCCTCTCATTGGATGAGGACGTATTACGTAATCGAATGTTACAACAAATTACAATCGAATTGATTGTTTCAAATGAGAAATTCACTCCGTTTCCAAATTACTATCGGTTAGATAGTTGAAAGCAAATGAGTTTCACTTGTTAATCTCCGCCTCTTGTCTTGCAAGTTTACTTCAAGCGCTGCTTTCATCATTTTTTTTCGTTAAAGCAGCCACTAAGGACCCTGATCGATTAATTATAAATTATAGTCTTCTCAACAAGCGCTAGTTAGCATATCGACCAATCGACTTGGAATACAAAGAAGAATTCTTCCGAAGAAACGACTTTACTTTTCGTGATTTGCTAATTATGTTTTGCGTAATGTGACGTCATCGACCAATCGGAATGGATTGCAAGAAAGAATACCTCCGAAGAAACGACTTTCTTTTTTCTGATTGGCTAATTATGTTTACGTAATGTGACGTCACCGACCAATCGGCATGGATTTTGAGGAGGAATTCCTCCGAACAAACGACTTTCTTTTTTCTGATTGGCTAATTATGTTTTACGTAATGTGACGTCATCGACATGCCAATTTGTTTAAAGATAATTCATTTTGAATTACTAGAGAGAGACAATTCGCACGTAGTAATCGAATTTGTTCCCTAGAGCATTAAAAGATGGCACTGCCCGTCACCGTGGCGGTTGGAAGCACAATTTCGCAGAGGCCATTTCACCATTTTTACTGCGGCTAGTTGTCTGCCAAACAAGCGGCAGTCGCAATAGCGATTGATTTTCAATAAATACAGGAGACGACATTCTTTTGTCTTTGACTTTCTTGATTGGATAAACATGTTTGACGTAATGTGACGTCATCGACACACATGGAATGTTCTCAATGTCTAAAGATAATTCGTTTTGGATTGGAAAAACGCAATTTGAACGTTGCGATCGAATTTGTTCCTTGAAACGATAAGAGATGGCGCTGCCGGTCACCGTGACTGTTGGAACTTACCTTTCACGATTTTCACTACAGGTTATTGCCTGCTAAGTAAACGCCAGTTACGATATCGATTGTTTGGCGTGAAATGCCAAAAAAAAGTAATAATTCTCCGAAGAGGCGGCACTCTTTTGTTTTTTTTCAACCGACAATCACGTTTCACGTAATGTGACGTCATCAATACACACGATTGTCTGATCAACATCGTTAAGCTCGTTTGAAGAAGATTCATTCCTTAAAGCGATAAGAGATGGCTCTGTGGCGGTTGCGAAAGTAATTTTGCAAAGAAAAATCTCCCAAAGAGGTGACATTCTTTTATTTTCGTCTTCGTTTAGTGTGTGACGTCATTGGAAGGTATTCAACACCTCCTGTGATCGAATTTATTTCATAAAACGACAAGAGATGGCGCCCGAATACCGTGGCGATCGAAAAAACAACTTTGCAGAGCCGGTTCTGCCTTTCATAATTTTTACTTCAGCTTGTTGCGCCCCAAACAAAACACCAGTTGCAATTGCGATTTGATTGCCGCGAAATGCAAAGAGAAATCTCCCAAAGACGCGACATTCTTTTGTTTTTCTTTATTGGATAAACGTGATTGACGTAATGCGACGTCATTGGAACGTCTACGAGACCTCCGCACTATCTCGTTTGCAGGTAAGTGATTCGTTACAGGATAGAAGAGACGGTTCTTACGCTGTGATCGAATTCATTTCGTAAAATGACAAGAGATGGCGCTCCGATCACCGTAGCGGTTGGAAAAACAACTTTGCAGAGCCGGTTCCGCCTTCCACCATTTTTACTTCAACTTGTTGCGCCCCAAACAAACCGCCACTTGCAATTGCGATTTGATTGCCGTGAAATGCAAAGAGAAGTCTCCCAAAGAGGCGACGTTCTTTTGTTTTTCTTTATTGGATAAACATGGTTGACGTAATGCGACGTCATTGGAACGTCTTCAATACCTACGCAGCTATCTCGTTTGCAGCTAAGTGATTCGTTTCAGGTTCTTAGATTATAATCGAATTCACTTCTTAAAACGACAAGAGATGGCGCCCCTATCACCGTGGCGGTTTGAAAAACAATTTTGCAGAGGCGGTTCTGCTTTTCATTGTTTTCACTTCAGCTGTTGCCTCACAAACAAACGCCAGTTGCAACAGCGATTGATTACCGTAAAATGTAAAGAGAAATCCCCTCCAAGGAAGCGACGTTCTTTTGTTTTTGTCTTTTGTTTTTTTTTATTGGATAGACAAGTTTGACGTAGTCTGACGTCATTGGAATATCTTCAGTACCTCCGCGGCCATCTCATTCGCAGCTAAGTGATTCGTTGCAGGTTGAAAGAGACGATTCTTACATTCATTTCTTAAAACGATAAGAGATGGCGCCGTTCAAAAATCAATTCTGCGAAGGCTGCGCTGTCTTTCATCTTTTTATTATAATTTGTGCTGCCAGTTATTATGCTACAATGCAAGCGAAGCCCTCGTCACCACCCACTCCCCCGAAGAGGATGACTTTCTTCTGTTTTGATCGTCGGGTTTGACCAATAGATGGCGTTACTTCAGATTGATTCATATTAGAAGCTGTGCAAACGCGAGCAGATTGGGCCTTGTAGTGCGCTTTAAGCAAGTGTAGGGCCCAGGATTTAAAAGGATCTCGAATGAAATCGTCAAACATAAAGGAGACGAAATGAAATCTTGCATGCCGAACAAATGCGCGTAATGACATGAAAGACACTATTATTGTATTAAGAAATTGCGTTGATCCTAAGACGGTACTCTGCGGTATACCCGAGCGTTTTCCAAACAAAGTCATCACTCTCCTAATTTAATATTTAGAGTCACTCAAAACGAAGAGTAACCCTTCCGGTGAGGAGCAGTAGTAGCCCTTCCGCAGCCCCGACCCCAATTATTCCGACGTATTAACCCCCGAAGATACCCGTAACTAATCGCGTTATGCCAACACGCACTGATAAATAAAACAGACTCTTATTAAAATATTTTTAATATAAATAAGGGCGCTACGCGTCGTTAGGGTAATTAAATTTGCATGAATTACATGCGCCCCGCGTGCACGCATGGCCCCCCCATGTGAATCACGCCGCGACTTTTTAAAATCTACGCAATTAAAGATCTAGACGGACAACATCGAAACACCATCAGACAATGGCGTTGCGCATTGCAACACCGTAAAGGTTGTGCATTGTTTATAGGGTGATGGCGGGGAGCGTAAATTTAGCCGTTCATCCGTGCACATGCATGCGAGTATCGTTATTCTGAGGACGCAGCGACGCGTGAAATAGAACGAAACACAAAAGCCTCGCCCCGTACGAAGAGAGAGGGTCGATGGCTGCTCAAACCGGGCGATTAATTGTTGATTAATTGGCGTCTTCACATGCAAATCGGGGCGCGCAATAAATTCCCGATTTACCCTCACGCTTCACGGGGCTCACCTTGGATGAATGACGTTATTAAACGAAACGGGTGAAAAAGTCTCCGTAACTCACACTCAAGAATTTCATCGACTTTAATCAAAAGGTGTTCCGCAAGGCGACGGCCTAGGACCGCGACGCTTCAAGTTTGAACCCCAAACTTATTATCTGGGTATTCCGAAAGGTACTAGTCTAGGACCATCGTGCTTTCTTAATTTAAGCTTGAGACCAAGACAAATCCTAATTGATTGCAAGAGTTTAAACAGAATGAGCAAAAAGTCTCTCTGAATTTCGTTAAAAACATGGCGAAGACGGTGATAACCGTAGAGACCCCCTCCGAACACCCACCCACCCCCGTGCACGCCAACCGTAACGTAAACATTCAGATTTAGCTCACAGCCGCCGCGGTCGCGCCCGCCTTACTGCGATATTAATCTTCAGAGTCTGCGGCTGATGTATATTATATTGGATATTATAAGCGGGAAAAAGCCCAGCTGCGTTTCAGACAAAGCGCGCCTCTGTTTTATTGTGTCTATATTAATTAACAACTCCGTAATTAAGCGGCGTCCGTTAATAATACCGCACACACAGGATGATGAGAGCCCGATCCTCGAACGCGCGGTCTTTGTTTCGGAACGGGGCGCCATCTTCTGATCGATACCGGAAGTCGTCGTTTTTTTTTTGTTTAAATCAATTAGAACCGTCCGTTTTGCGAAAGCGCCTCGTAACGTAACTTCACACGTTTCGAGTTCTGCGACAGCAACGAAAGTCCATCGATCATTGCGAGCGGAAAATGATTTGTCATCGACGCTTTCGGAAGGTACAAAGCGCACAATGCGCCGCCACAATGGCACAAACGGTTCAATGGGAGCTGCGTCTATCGATCACGTCTTCTGTAATGATACGCCTGTTAAAAGTGTATCAATTACTCCGATCATCAGCTGTTAGATCGAAATGTTTTCGTTTCGGCGAGACAGAGGAGGCCCACTGAAACGATGAAATCATAATAATCTCGGCCGCCTGTTTGCGCGCCGTGTGTTCCCCATAATCTTATATTAATAATTCAATGTTCCCTCTATTACAGTAATAAAGTAATATGTCATAAAGAAGCCGGAACTGCGACCAGATGTCGGCGATTTAATATCATCCTCCCTTTCGGAGCCGGTCGACCAACTTCGGACCCTCCGATTCACTCAGAGCCGACGCGACGGAGTGATAAGACGACGCCGATGGCTTCTTACTTACGGATTCCAACAATGGCCTACGACTGCCAACGATCAACATTCAAATCGACAAAAAATTATGCGGTAGATGGACCGACCTACATGCTCGTTGAAATGCAATGACGAGACGCTCGTCTACACATGAAGGGAGATATTCGTTAAGCTCTTGACTTGACCAATTCAGATGAGGAAGTCGCATCGTCATCATCACCATAGAGTCGATTCGAATCTATAATGCCACCATCAGGAGTTCCTTCTCGATTAAAGTAAGCAGCTACTGTCTATTGCCTCTGCAATCTTGATTCGATTACAAACATAAGCTCTACACTATTGTAAGTTTTGGTGGCGCAGTCGTTACCACTAAGCTATCACTAGCTTCTTGCCGCAGTGGTATCAATGAACTGGTCTTTTCGAAGTGTTACGACAGCGTGGTGACCACTGACTAAGCTGTTAACTCGAATTCAAATTCGAAACGGCTCTCTGGCACATTGCTCAGAGTACTGGTATTAACGAACTGCTATTTGCGAAATGTTATGACAGCCGTAAACACTGGCATGGTACTATTAAGCGAATTCAAGCTCGGAGCAGCTCCCTGGCTGACTGCTCTTTTAGAAATGTTATGTTAATGATCACTGCCATGGTTAACTTCGAATTCAAACTCGGAGCAGCTCCGAACTGCTATTTTGGATGTGTTATGGCAGTGATCTCTGCCATGGTTAACTCCGAATTCAAACTTGGAGCAGCTCCCCGGCGGTATGCTCAGATTAGTAGTATTAATGAACTCCTGCTTTAGCACTACTGTGATGCGACAACGCAGTGGTCACTGCTATGGCACTACTATGTTGTTAATTCCGAATTCAAACGTGGAGCAGCTTCATACTGCATTGCTGAGACTAATGGTATTAATGACAGTGCAATGATCACTGCCATGGTACTACTAAGCTGCTAGTTCCGAATTAAAAACCGAAACAGATCACTGGCGCACTACTCAGAGTTATGGTATCAATGAACTGCTATTTTGGATGTGTTATGGCAGTCATCTCTGCCATGGTTAACTCCGAATTCAAACTTGGAGCAACTTCCCGGCGGAATGCTCAGATTAGTAATATTAATGAACTCCTGCTTTAGAACTATTGCGACGCGACAGCGCAATGGTCACTGCCATGGTACTACTATGTTGTTAACTCCGAATTCAAACGTGAAGCAGCTTCGTGGCGCATTGCTCAGAGTAGTGGTATTAATGACGGTGCAGTGATCACTGCCATGGTACTACTAAGCGGTTAGTTCCGAATTAAAACTCAGAGTAGCTCACTGATGCACTGCTCGGAGTTGTGGTATTAATGAACTGCTATTCTGGATGTCTTATGGCAGTGATCTCTGCCATAGTTAACTCCGAATTCAAACTTGTAGCAGCTCCCTGACAGTATGCTCAGATTAGTAGTATTTATGACTCCCTTTTCCGAAGTATTACGACGCGATCACTGCTATGGTACTACTAAGCTGTTAGCTCCGAATTTAAACTCGGAGCAACTGCTTGGCGGAATGCTCAAATTAGTGATATTACTGAATCCCTGTTTTCGAAGTATTGTGACTTGATAACGTCATGATCACTGCCACGGTACTACTGTGCTACTAACGCCGAATTCAAACTCGGAGCAGCTCGCTGACGCTGTGCTCAGAGTAGTGCTATTAATGAACTACTGTTTTAGAAGTATTGTGATGATAGCGCAGTGATCGCTGCCATGGTACTATTAAGCTATTAGCTCCGAATTCAAACCGGTACAGTGCTCAGAGTTGTGGTATTCATGAGAGTGCAGCGATCACTGCTATGGTACTATTAAGCTGTTAACTTCGAATTCAAACTCGGAGCAGCAATACTCACAGTGAAATGCTATTTTATAAGTGTTATGTTAAAGTAGCGATCATTGCCATGGCACTACTGTACTGTTAGCAGAATTGAAGCTCAGGGCAGCTTCCTGGTGCAGTGCTCAGAATAGTGATCACTGTCATGCTACTACTATCTCTATGATGAGTCAACTAAACTAACAGAACCGAGTCCAAAGCTAGATGGTTTAATGGCGTAGTGATCAGTGCCAAAGTACCACTAAGCCGTTATCTCCGAATTTAAACTCGGAGCAAGTCTATGGTGGAACAGTCAGTGTAGTGCTACTGCTAAGCTGCCTTTGATTTTAAATTCGTAGTGGCTTGATGGCGCAGACTTTAATACGCTGGTACCACTAATCACTCACCTCCGAATTCGAACCCGGAGTCATGTGGATCGAAATTTTTTATCTCTGTCACTGAAAAACCCTAATTTCATTCACAGACTCTAATTCATGGCAGTGAGTGTTCAGCCTAAATAGCTGAGGAATTTATTCAGCGAGTTGCTGGAAGAGGAAGAGGATTTTCGCCCGGCGCTCGCTCTCGTCGTCGTCGTCGTCTCAAACAATAACCGATTAATTTCGCAACCGACAAAACAAAGGCGGGAAGCTGTGGTAAAAATCAATCAACTTGCTACAGTATTTACAAAAACGTGTTAATCGCATTACTGATAGGGGGGGTGGAGAAAGCCGAGGGTGGGATCTGCTAGTGACAGGTTTTATAAGGGTGTCGACCGCCTGCAGGGTTCAGCGGCGTCCTATATAAGAGCACGCGAGCATGAGGAACGACCGGGACGAAATAATAATACAACGGGATTAATCACAAGGACGGGATCGACACCGGATCAAAAACAAAAGAAGAACGCTTCCTCTCTCGTCATCGGCGAACGCGCAAGGAATCCGCCCCCAATTTTTTTTTACCGCCCCGGCCAAATCCGGGTGTTTCATTTTTTTTTTTTTTTGTTAATAATTGCGCACGATCGGCAATCGCGCGGATAATTTCGTATTTATTTTTCGCCCAACGCACCCGCCACAAAGGAGAGCGCGCTTTTTTTTGTGCGCCGTTTAATCCTGATTTAGTGATTTTCACGGTTGGCGGCGGAGAGAACCCTTCATTTCGGATATCGCCCGGCTATTGTGTATCCAGCGCGGCGTCTCTTAAGAATCGCAACAACATCTTTTGTGAGGCCGGATCGATGGTTATGAAAGACGGACGATATCGCCATCGTCGTCCCATTACGCCAGATGCCGACAGTTTATATCTTCACTCTCCCGTCTGCGCCGCGTTTGGCAATTTTTCCGGGGGGGTGTACATCCTGCGATTTATCTATCCCGGAGAGCATACATTTATGTATACGATCGTAAACCGCCAGTCAAATTTGTCTGGCGCCACCTATTGACGATAGAAAGTACTTAATTAACACAGAATTCATATGTTCCGCCCCCCAAGTGTACTTTTCAGAGAAACCCCCACTTCAACAGCAGGTGCACTATCATCACCATAGGTAGAATCAACACCATCATCAGGGTCTATTACCTCTGCAATCTTGAGTCAATCGCAAACACTTAATTTCAATTTCTACACTATTGTAAGCCTCGATGGCGCAGTCATTAGGGCAACGCTACTACTAAATTATCAAATCCGAGTTTTAACCCGGAGAAGCTTGATGTATCAGCTTCGAACTCAAACTCGGAGCAATCCGCAGTGATCAATGCGATGGAACTATTGAGTTGTTAACTCCGAATTCAAACCCTACGTAGCTATCGAGTCCAAATTCGAACTGTTTGATGGCCAGTCGTTAGTCCGATTGTATTGCCAGGTTTTCAACTCCGAATTCAATCCCAGAGCAACTCAGTGGCTGACTCAATGGTCAGTGTAGTGGTAGTGCTAAGCTACCTATAGGTTTAAAATCGTAGCGGCTTGATGGCGCAGCCTTTACTGCGATCGATTCCGAGTCAGTATCGAACGATATTTTTAATCAGTGACACTGTTCAGTAAAGTTGAACAAATCCGTCGCTAAAGTCAGTCAGAGAACCGGAGCATTTTGAAGGCTTGATGACTGCCGCTAATATTACTCTGTACAAGTGAGCAAGAACGTCACTATTGTGAGTGTGACGACCGTAGCAGCTAATAAACTCTAGAACTAAGCAAATGCTTCACTGGTACCAGTGAGATATCCGCAGCAGCTTGATAACTCAGAATGAGTATTTTGTTTGACTTTATGACTAACACTCATTAACCTTAGGGCTAAGCAAATCCAGTGAGATGACCGGAACAGCTTGGAGGCTTGTTGATTGACGCTAATAAACCCTACGGAACTGATCAGATACGTCACTGGTGACAGTGAGACGACCTGCACACCTCAGAGGCTTGATGAAAGACTGAGTAAACATGTCACTAGTCTCAGGATGATGATCGGAGCAGTTTGATGACTTGATAATTGACACTGAGAAATTCTAAAACTCAGCAAATACGCCACTGACGTTAGTGAGATGACCGGAGCAGCTCGAAGGCTTGCTGACTGGCTCTGGGAAATCGATCACAACTGAGCAAAGGTACCACTGATGTCAGTATGATAACAGGAGTAGGATAATCGACACTGACAAATTCTAGGACTGAGCAAATTCGTCAGTAAGATATACAGAACTGATTAGGAAAGTCATTGGTGTCAGGACAGACAGAAGTAGCTCGGAGGTTCGATGAGCGACTCTGAAAAACCATCCACAACTGAGCAGACACGTCACTAGTCTCAGTCTCATGGTGGAGCAGTGTGTTGCTTGATAACTGACTCTAAAAAATTCTGTAACTACAAAAACGTCACTGACGTCAGTGAGGACGCTTGATAACTGGCTCTGAGAAACCGTTCACAACTGAGCAGGGGAACACCACTGATGTCAGTATGATGACTTGATAACTGTCACTGACCAATTCTAGAACCGAGCCAATACGTCAGTAAGATGACCTGAGCTCGGATATTTTCAGATTGACACTGAGAAGCCATTCGAAACTGAGCAAGGATACCACCAATGTCAATATTATGATCGGAGCAGCTTGGAGTCTTATTAATCGACATTAAAGAAACCTATAGAACTGATTAGGGAAGTCACAGGTGTCACACCGGACCGGAGCAGCTCGGAGGCTCGATGAGCGACTCTGAGAAACCGTTCACAACTGAGCAAATATGTCACTAGTTTCAGTCTCGCGTTGGATCAGTTTGATTGCTCGATAAGTGATTCTATATCTCAGCAAATACGTCACTGATGTCAGTGAGATGACCGGAGCAGCTCGGAGGATTGATAACTGACTCTGAGAAACTGTTCTGAACTGAGCAAGGACACCACTGATGTCAATATGATGACCAGAGCAACTTGATGGCTTGATAACTGAGCCAATTCGTCAGTAAGACGACTGATGCAATTTCATGGCTTGATAACTGAACCAATACGTCATCAGTAAGATGACCGGAGCAGCTCGGAGGTTTTCCGATTGACACTGAGAAACCGTTCGGAACTGAACAAGGACGCCACTGATGTCAGTACGATAACCGCAGCAGTTTGCTTGCTAGCTAGGTAATTGGCACTGATAAACCCCAGAATTAAGCTGATATCAATATGACGTCAGGAGCAACTCGCTGACTTGATGACTGAAACTAATAAACTGTACAGAACTGAGTAAGTACGTCGTCGATGTTAGTGAGATGACTGGAGCAGCTCAGAGGTTTAATGACTGACACTGATTAATCGTAAGAACGGAATAAGGACGTTACTGATGTCAATATGACGACAGGAGCAACTCGGAGGCTTGATAAACCATAGAAAATTAGAGAAAGACGTCACTGATATCAGGGTGTCGACCGGAGCAGCTTAGGGATTTCATGACTGATACTGAAAACCGTACAGAACTGAGCAAAGATGTCACTGATGTTGGTGTGACAACCCGAGCACCTTGGGGGACCGATGATTGAGACCGATATAAGTGAAAGGTTTAACGTCTGGTGCGGTGCCATCTACCGCCGATTGTAGGAGATGTATTTAGCGCAAGATGTGTCACGGACGACGTTTTCATTCGTTTTGAACTTCCAATTTTCCGGATTACTAACGTCGAATTGGCGTCCGTCGATGATGATATTAACAACAACAACAGGAAACACGTCAACGCAATTTTCGGCGCAATAATTTCCGATCGACGGACGGCGGAAACAAAATGTTGAGCTCCGGAGCTCTCTCTCTCTCTCGCGCGCAAAACTGTTGATGTATTAATTTTGAAAGACAGCTGTCATCCGCAGCGCAAAAGGGGGGAATTAAAAATCGCTGCGCATTTTCAACTTTTTTAATAAATTTAGCCCGTCCCGGGCGCGTAATCGCCGCTGAAATTTAATTAAGCCGATAGTTTTTTTTCGTCTGAGGTTGGAGGGGGTGGGGGCGGCCCCGCGGAGACGACGTTCTCCAGGTCCGTCCGGCCGCGAAACGAGCACCATTAGGTAAATATTGTGACAAGCAAGGGTTGCTTCGCACACATTTACATGTTTCGATTACCATATTTGCGTGCCGACCACGTGATCCCGCTTTTTTCCCGCCGACCTATCAATACAACTTTATTTGCGGACGCGCCGGGATACTGTTTGTTTTGCTGTGGCTTTCCGGAGCGTTTTCAGAGCGAGCCGAATACATTAACATTTAAAATCGAAGCTGCGAAAGCAAATAAAACGACCGCTCCGTTGTCAATATGAATTCGTAATTTCAAGCTCCGTATACATGCGTGATTGCAGCAGATTTGCAGAATTCATGAAGGCGACGTACTTCCTGGTGAGTGCACGCCGACTAAAAGATATGTCGCGGACGACATGACAACGTTTAATAATCTTCGAAAAGTTAGAAAGCAATTTCGTTCGCTTCCGACTGCAAACAGTGCGACGACGGGGACGACATATTGGTGTTTCACACATCTCGTTCTGATTAAGAAAAAAAAAAGACCGCCGGAGACGAGTGTTGCGGAAATATTGCGCCCGGCGAAGTTCCTGCAACACGTGAAGCAGCAACTTCCCAACTTTAAGTTATCAGCGACGTTATTGGTTTATGACGTCGTCGACGACGACGACAAGAAAATAATTGAAGATATAACGTGGAAATTTGAAGTCTGAATTAGCGAAATTGACTCCGCTCAAATTTATCGCCAATTACCTTTCTTTGGGTGTAATAGATGGCGCCAGGTGAATATTCAAACTTAGGACCCACATTGTCACGAGATGTTCACTATGAAGCAGGCGGATATTCTTCTCGTCTTTACTGTCGCATTTCGTGATATTTAATACGCCTCTTGCTCCAATAGATGGCGCCAGGTGAATTTTTGAAATTTCGGTAAAATCTGCGTCGAAGTTAAATACCATTTTTTAAGATTGTCGTGAAATAAATTAAGAAAAAATTCTTGTAACTTTAAGTACCCCCACACGTGCTTTGTATCGTGGCACTTAAATATCTTCAAACTCCTATAGATGGCGCCGATAGATTTTGAATATTTAGATAAGGTGCCTCTGTTAAGATCAAACGATCGCTGTCAAGTTTATCGTTTGTTATTCATACCAGCGAAGCATTGCTGCTTGAAATTCAAGACACGTGCCTTATATAGCGACGTGTATTGTCTTCAGTCTTCAATAGATGGCGCCAAGAGATTTTTTTTATTTAAACGAGTCATCTCCGCTAAGATTAAACGCCCTCTGTCAGGTTTATTGTCACTGAAGTCAGTGTGGTGACCGGAGCAACTTGATGGCTTGATAATTGACACCGACAAATTCTAGAACTGAGCCAATACGTCAGTAAGATGACCGGAGCAGCTCGGAGGTTTCCCAATTGACACTGAGAAACCGTTCGGAACTGAGTAAAGACGCCAATGATGTCTGTATGATAACCGGAGCAGATGACTTGCAGGTAATTGGCACTGATAATCCCTAGAAGTGAACAAATACGTCACTGATGTCACTATGGTGACAGAAGCAATTCGCAGGCTTGATAACTAACACTGACAAATTCTAGAACTGAGCCAATATGTCAGTAAGATGACCGGAGCAGCTCGGAGGTTTCCCAATTGACACTCAGAAACCGTTCGGAACTGAGCAAGGACACCATTGATGTCAGTATGATAACCGGAACAGGTTGCTTGCTAGGGAATTGGCACCGATAAACCCTAGAATTGAGCAAATACGTCACTAATGTCACTTGGGCGACAGGAACAACTCGCAGCCTTGATAACTGACACTGACAGATTCTAGAACTGACCCAATATGTCAGTAAGATGACCGGAGCAGCTCGGAGGTTTCCCATTTGACACTGAGAAACCGTTCGAAACTGAGCAAGGACGCCATTGATGTCAGTCTGATAACCGGAGCAGTTTACTTGCTAGGTAATTGGCGCTGATAAATCTCAGAATTGGGCAAATACGTCACTGATGTCACTATGGAGACACGGGCAACTCGCAGGCTTGATGACTGACACTAATAAACTGTACAGAACAGAATTAATATTGATTAATCCTAAGTAAGGTTGTCACTGATGTCAACATGACAACAGGAGCAACTTGGAGATTGATAAACCCTACAAAAGTGAACAGAATAGTGCGGAGTGTTGGATGCAGGAAAATGGGGAAAAGAAGATTCAGAGAAGAGAAACAAGTGATTTGACGTTTTCAAGTATTTGGCGAGTTTTTACATTTCATAACAAATTTGATGTTTCACGACAAAAATCGAGAACGCCCTGCCACAAACAAAGAGGGCGAGAGGGAAAGAGAGGCCCCCCCACAACTCTGCACGTAATGTTCCCGTATTTATTTTAGGAGATCGTTCTGTTACGTCTCGGACAAAAGAAAATCATTTGTTACTCCTGCCGTCGGTATTCGTTGCGCTCCAGTTTTCATTTTTTTTTTTTGTTATTATTATTCGAGGTGGTTTTACCCTCTGAAGAGACTTCTTTGCTCGATTAAAGGGTGAGATGGAGGCTAAGTATTCGTGTCATTCGTTCTTAATCTTGACCTGATTGTTTCGTCGAGTGTCGCCGCCATCTCTCGATTAATCAGGGATTTTTTTCTGTCGTGTTTAGTGAGTCAGAACAAGTGTTTGACTTCCCTGCTCCGGGATTATTTCGATTGATACTCGGACCTCATCCATTTGTAACGCGATACCTTCTAAAACGTGCGCCAATATTTGCACACACTCGCAAGTGGAGAGGTTTTCGGAAACACATGTCGGCGAACGGACGTTTCTCATAAATACGCCGCGGATTTCACGCAGCAGAATTAAATTCGAACAAATTGAAGCGCAATCGAATGAAATCGCCGAACCGTACCGGCCGCCGCACGGTTTCGAACGGCCCCCTCTGCTGCTGCTGCTATTATTTGACGTCAACACATTGTCGGAATGACAAATTGCGCCGAGTGCGATTTTAAAAAAAGGCGACAATGCTATTTTGTGTTGCCGAATGCGGATCCATTATGCTACGTGTAGGGTTGTTTATCCACTTGGTTAGCGCAATCGTTTTCGGCCCGGGGTTTACATAATTTAAAACGACCCCGAAATTGATGCACATGTGCCACTCTGAACTGGGCCACGTTTAACGACCCTTTCTTTAAAGCCAAATTAAAACGTTCTCAAGCCTTAAACGGTTCATTGCAACCACGTTAATACGTGTATTTAAAAGAATCATGCGTGACTATGTATTTAAATAACTTTAATTTCCAAGAGATGGGGCTAGGGCTAGGTGAATTGTAAAACAACCGACAGGCTGCGCCACAAATAATCAAAGTAGATCTAATCATCAACGTAAAATACAAAATCTCTGCAACGTACACGACATCGTAAGCCTTAAATATCATACGAGAAGCATTACAACCGTGCGCCTTCGACGGATTTCTGACTCCTTGAGTTAGCGCAAGAGAATAAAGGATTATATGTAAGGTATACATCAGATCTGCTTTTGTTAGAATCTATCTCAGCATAAAAGATAATTTTTTAAAGGAATTTATGTCGTCAACGGAAAGCTACGTAAAAATCCGACAGGTTGCGCCATAAATAAGCAAAGCATGGAGTTAACGCACGTGAGTAAACGACTGTATCTAAGGTGTTTACCAGACACGCCTTCGTTAGAAGCTATCTCAGCGTTAAAAAATGTTATTTTAGGGAAATTTATGACGTAAAAAGCAAGCTATGTAAAAATCCGACAGACTGCGCCATAGATAAGCAAAGCATCGAGTTAACGCACATGAACAAACGATTGCCTCTAAGGTGTCTACCAGTCATGCCTTCGTTAGGAGCTATCTCAGCGTAAAAAAATGTTATTTTAGGGAAATTTATGACGTAAACAGCAGGCTATGTAAAAATCCGACAGGCTGCGCCATAAATAAGCAAAGCATCGAGTTAATAATAATGAATAAACGACTGTCTGTAAAGTGTCTATCAGACTTGCCTTCGTTAGAAGCTGTCTGAGCGTAAAAAATGTTGTTTTGAAGAAATTTATGACGAAAACAGCAAGCTATGGAAAAATCCGACAGGCTGCGCCATAAATAATCACAACTCATCTCATCGTGAACATAAAATACAAACTCTCCGCAATACACACGTCATTATAAACCTGACATGTCATTCCAGACGCGTTAAAAACAAAGCACTTTCGACGGGAAGACAGATTTAATAACTCCTCGAGTTAACGCACGTGAATAAATGACTTTAATACAAGGAGTCTGTCGTTAGGAGCCTTCTCAGCGTAAAAAAGTATTTTCTTAGGGAAATTTGTGACGTGAAAGGAAAGCTATTGAAGAATCCGACATGCTGCGCCATAAATAATCAAGGCGCATCTGGCCAAAGAACGTAAGTTGCAAAATGTCGCTCCAAGCGCGTTAATTAGAAAGCGTGTTTTAGGATATCTGAAGCTAGAGCACGTGAATGAACGACATTCGCTTCCGTTGGAACATAAATCAGCATTTAAAAGGTTTTTATGGGAAATCCTACAAGCTGCGCCGTAAATGGCCAATGCGGATCATGTACATATGGAATCTACAAGCTTTCATCTGAAATACTATCACATTAGAGCTCTATATGTATACGTGGGTGTAATCGTCCACCATTTTGAATGTTTTTAACGAAAACAGACGTTTATTGTAATGTTGTTCGAAACATCGTAACATGGTCTAAGTCGTTCGTTGTCTCCAAAAAGCCCTTGTGTTTCCATAATTCACCGGGAATTTTTCAAGTCTCCTCGGCGGAGTCGGTTATAAATTGAAAACGTAGTTCCATGCTTGAGAAGAGATGGCGTTCTTTTCTACTACCAATTTAAGTTTCATTTGGGACGCAATAAATGCCTTGCAACTTGATTTGTGTTTAAAAGTTTTCATCACTCTTCATAGATGAATCCATTAACTTCCCGCGTTAGTTAATAGATGGCGCACTACAACCAAGAAGAAACTGTGACGTTTCAATTGAAAGGAAAGTTTAATGATATTCAGAAAAAGAAGAAAAAGTGAAACAATTGAATTGTTACTGTTCTTGCAATTTTGAAAACTCACTTTTATCCACCCAGGTGATTAATTTTTTTTTGACGTTTCCCATGGGATATTTATTTACTTCTTGATTGGTTTTAAAAACTGTGAATTGGCCTGTGAAGTGAACGTCATTTGTTCGAGTATATGTATTCGGCCAGGGGGTTGCAAGTATCACGTACGATCGCTCGTTCAACTTACTCCCGAATCGCGCCCCCCTCGATTCGGTTAGCCGCGCCCGCTCATTGTTATTACCATTATTATTAATAATAATAATAATAAAACATGTATGTTTTGGGGCCCTCCGTGTTTTAAAATTATTCATCCTCGGCGCGCATCAAAACAGAATTATTACAACATCCCCGGCGGTGGCGGCGGGAGGCGGCGGGGATGCGGCCCGGAATAAAATAAAACGACTCATAAGAGGGTATACATTTGATCGCAGATAAAGGCGGGTCTTGTTTTAAAAGTATTTTCATTGGCTATTCTCGGCTCGGCTCCCCACTAATGCCCTCTCAAGTCCACATCAAATCGATGTTCTCTTTTTTTCTGTTTGCGTAATTCGCCCGCCGGTTTATAAATTATGAATGAACGCGGCGGCGGCAGCGGCGGAGGATCCAATAAATACTTAACGCGATTAGGAAGACATTAACACCGCCATCACCATCGAATCGGCCGCTCGTCATTCGTTCGTCACTTGTCACAAAAAACGTGCATAATTGCATAAGCGAGAACAGCTGCGAACTTGATGGTAACCACGACGGTAACCTCTTAATAAAACATAAGACGATCGACCGTGTTTTAGCACAGCAAAATAGCAACGTTCTTTTGTCTTGTGTAAACAAAAGAAAGACTGTCATTAATCGGCGGTTCTAAAAATGTGGGTTTTATTCGTATGAAATCGAAACAAAATCGTCACTCGTTCGTTATTCCTCGGAGCAAATAAACGAGAACCGCTGCGAAGTCGGCGGTTTCTTCATAACCTCTTCAGATAACAAAAGACTATCGACGACATTCTTTTGTTTCGAGCAAATAAGAAAGAGTCGACTGAAAACCTCAAGGTCGTTACTAATCTCAAAATTGTATTTTGTTTCGAATTGGCGATGACGTTTCGAACTCCGACTTCATAAAAAGTAACAAAACACAATCAATCGACCGTGCGAAATCAACTCGGAATAATCGCGTTTTTTTTCACAAAAAACTAATAAACAAAATACGATCGACGGTAAAAAAGAAAACCTCCCCGTCTCCTAAAACAAGACACGATCGCGTTCGCAATTCATTAAGAACAAACAGAAAGACGTCAAAATCGGAAACGCAGAAAGTCGATCGTCTTTTGTTTGGAATGACAAAAACTTGGAATTTTAAATCCGGGGAAAGTCGATCTCGTCTTTTGCTTGTCGTTCCAAACAAAAGACGATCGACTTGTTTGGAACGACGAGCTTGAAATTTGAAATCCGCAGAAAGTCGATCGTGTTTTGTTTGGATTGACAAAAAAAAGACGATCGACTTTCTGCGGTTTTCAAATTTCAAGTTTGTCATTTCAAACAAAACACAATCGACTTTCTGCGGATTGGAAATTGTTATGAAAAAAGAAAAGTTTCCGGTTTTGATGTCTTTCTTTTTTTTAATGATCGTCTTCTGTTTTATGATCAGAATTCGAACGTTTTTTTTGTTTCTTGCGTTTGTTAAGTAGTCGATCGTCTTTTGTTTTGTTACTTTTTTTTAAGGAAAGAAAATCGAATTTATTTTCTGACGGGAAACGAAGGATTTTTTTATCGAAATCGGCGACCGTCTCTTTTTATCTCTTGCTTTTGTTAAACATTCGATCGTCTTCTGTTTTTTTTTTTTTTTACTGATTTATGGAGAATGAAGTCGAAATTCGATCGGAATTCGAACGTTTTTTGTTTCTTGTTTCTTGCGTTTGTTAAATAGTCGATCGTCGATCGTCTTTTATTTTGTTATTTTATTTTTATGGAAAGAAAATCGAATTTATTTTCTAACGCGAATCGAAGGACTTTTTATCGAAATCGGCGACCGTCTCTTTTTGTCTCTCACTTTTGTTAAACAATCGATCGTTTTTTGTTTTCTCTTTTTCTTTTTCTAGTTTGTGGAGAAAAAAGTCGAAATTCGAACATCTTTTGTTATCTCTTAATTTATTTTCTGATGCGAAACGAAAGTTTTGTTTTTTTTTTGTATTCAAATCGGCGACCGTTTTCTTTTGTTTCTTGCATTTGTTAAACCATCGATTGTCTTTTGTTTTGTTATCGAAGATCGAAATTCGATCAGAATTCGAACGTCATCGTTAATTTTTGTCACGTAATTTATTTTCCCACGAGAAACGAAAGCAACCGGCGATCATTTTTTCTTGTTTCTCGCATTCGTTAAGTAATCGATCGTCTCTTGTTTCGTTATTATTTTATTCATGAAGAAAAAAAGTCGAAATTCGAACGTCTTTTGTCATCGCCCCAAACGAACTGTTTTTTTTTTCTGTACTCGTCCAAATCGTCGATCAATTTCTTTTGTTTAAATGCATCATTGTTAAACAATCGATCGTCTTTTGTTTATGTCTTTAGCTCGCGTCAAAAAAGCAGTCGTCGGTGAATTAAGTTTTGTTTTCCTTCGTCAGGACGTCAAAATTTTTGTTTTCTTACCATCACTCCAAAACTTCTTCAGGCTTGCAATTGGTGGATTAAATTTTGTTTTCTTCTAATATCCCTCCCCCTCCACCGCTTCTTCATTGATCCCCTCCCAATAACAAGTAAAATTTGACTTGCAACTGCAACAAATCGGTCGTCTTTTGTGTCATTTTCTTTCGATAAACAAACTGGCTTCGCCATGGCAACGAAGATACCAAACGATGATAATGCTGACATGACAGACAACATCGACACGAAATGAGGTTAGGTATCAAGTGCAAGTTGAGATGAAGTGACTGACATTTCGACAACAAAACAAAACAAAAGTATGACGTTGGCGTATCAGACGAGGAGGACTATTATAGAGCGTTTCGAAATATTTAAAACTCCTTTACCCAAAAAAGTGAAAACTTAATTTGATTTTGTTTTGTTTCTAGTGAATTATATTCTACTTCTAGCGACGTTTTAGTTATTATTTATTGACAACACCGTGCATGAGTGCTTAGAACGTTTCAAATTATTTGAAAAGATTATTAAAAGTCTATTTATGACCGTTATAGCACGTTTACGACTTTCAAATAGTTGGAAACGTTTTATGGGTATGTTGGTTCAGTTGCCTAAGTACGGCCCTGCGTGTTCACGTACGTACGAGTATCTCCTCGCACTTGATAGTTACACGGGGCCATAGAGAGAACGCAAATATTGCAGAACATAAAGAGAGGCAAAACACGAAAAACAAGCGAGCGCGGCCGGGGTTACAGCGGCGAACAGCACAATGAAATAAGGATTTAAGAAGCGCCTCCCCTCATGAATCCTGGCCCGGCCCCTAAAAGCTCGTAAGGGTTGCTCTTCGAAGACCATCAGTTATAATCTAACTCTAGTACAATTCGCATTCCGCTCGCCGCCGCCCGCGTCATTATCACACCCATTTATTATTCATCGCCGTCGTCGTCGCGACGCACACGAGGAGGAGAAGGAAAATGCCGACGACGTCTTCTCGCCTCTGAACATGTTTCACAACGCCGCGGCCCTGCACTTCCTCAACCACTCGGAGAAGATGCTGAAGAGCCTGCAGGCGAACGCGTCGCCCTTCTCCATGGAGAACCTCCTGTCGAGGGAGAAGCTCAGCCCGGAGAGCCTGGACATCATCAGCGAGAGGTCGGCGGACGACGCCGTGCTCCAGGACGGCTGCAAGAAGGACGAGGCGGGCGAAAACGACCGCCTCTCGCCCGCCGAGAAGACGGACGTGTTTCTGAGGTTCAATAACTGTTTTAAGAATCGCATTTGTTCGGGTTGTGGACGCTTGGATTGCGGCTCGTTTCAATGCAGGGTGAACGAGAACGTCATCAAGGACAGCAAGCCGGTGCTCAAGTTTAGTGTTAGTGCCATTTTAGGGAATGAACTGCAACCAAAACACATACAGAA
The DNA here is from genome assembly GCA_039766575.1 of Serrognathus titanus. NCBI lineage: Eukaryota > Metazoa > Arthropoda > Insecta > Coleoptera > Lucanidae > Serrognathus > Serrognathus titanus. The sequence continues at coordinate 10,201,931 of CM077911.1, forward strand.
CGGTAAGGACTCTCTAATACATTCAGATCCAGTGAATGTCAAACGGTGGAAGCACCTATTCGTAAAAGCGTAGTACAAAAAGCCGAAACGTATGACAAACATTAAATTAAATAAGTAAAGGAGGAGAGTACAAAATAAAAGGCGATCGCGTAATTAGAGAAAAAAATGGGCTTTCAAAAAGTAGTCATCAGTATTTGTTATTGCCAAGATGTCAGAGTTTTTGTTTTTCTTTTGCCAGTAGGCCAAATCACTTCTTGCTTGTCAACACTATCGATGACAACAGTCATATCCTCAATGTTTATAATCGGTGGAGTAAATTTTGTTTTTTTTTTTTTTGGTGTCCTCTTAACGATTTCGACGTGTTTTGTTATTTGCGTTACATCACCTTCCAACAATCACTTCCTTCCCCTATTGGTTATAATTAATCGGTTGTTTTTGTTTTTTTTATTATCTCAATACTGTCATCGTTTTATTGTTAATTTTATTACTGTGTCAACACTGTCGATGTTTTGCTATTTTTTCGTCAAGACAATGACTTAACAATAGTCACCGTCATGATATTGGTCATATTTTAATTTAGTTCTCTTGTTTCCATGCCAACGCTTCAACATTGTCATTGTTTTGTTTATTACTGTGTCAACACTAATGACGTTTTATTTTTTTACGTCATGGCAACGGTCTTCAGCATTTATAATCGGTGGAGTACATTTTGTTTTTTTTTTCTTAACGATGTCGACGTTTTCTGTTTGTTTTTCTGTTGTTTGTTGATTTTGTTTTTTTTTTGTTCATAGTTTTGTTGCCTATCAACGTTTTGTTTTGTTTTTTTCATTATGACAATGATCACTGTCATGGTGAGTGTTACTTACAATGTCATGACAATGGTTACTTCTTCACCGTTTGTTTTTTACTGTCACTTCACTTATAATCAATTTGAGGAAGTGACGTAACAGCAAAAAATAAAATAAAACGTCAATAGTGCTGACTCAGTAATAAACAACACAATGACAATGTTGAGATTAATTATAACTAATCAAAGGAAGGAAGCAATTGTTTGTTGACATTGCAACAAGAAAATAACGCTGAAGAAATGGCCGCTGTCATGACGTAAAAAGAAATAAAACGGCGATAGAACACAACGGCTACCTCTCCAGCGTAGTTTTCTTGTTGCCATGACAACAAACATTGTCGGCTTCTTTTGTTTCTTTATGCCATTTCACCCGCAAGCAATTGCTTCCTTCCTCAGATTGGTTGTAATAAATCTCAACATTGTCATTGCGTTGTTTATTATTACGTCAGCATTATTGACGTGTTTTATTTTTTTGCTGATGCTTCACTTTCTAACTATCACTTCCTTCCTCTAATTGATCATAATTAGATTGATTTTGTTTTTTTTTGTTACCTCGATATTGTCATAGTTTTGTTTTATTTTTTTCATCGTGACAACGATCACTGTCATGGTGAATGTTACTGACAATGGTTACTTCTTCAGCATTTATTAACTTTGTTTTCTTGTTTCCAAGTCAACGTTGTCGCAGTTTTTTGTTTGTTTTTTATTACTGTCAACACTATCGACGTTTTGCCATTTTTTTTTCGTCAAGACAATGACATACCAATGGGAACCGTCATAATGAATGCCACTGACAATGGTCACTTCTTCAGTGTTTATTAATTTAGTTTTATTGTTTGCATATCAACATTGTCAACGCTTTTTTTTTACTGTCACTTCACCTCTCAACAATCACTTCGTTCCTCTAATTGGTTGTAAGAAACCGATTTTGTTTTTTTTTTGTCTTGTCATCTCAACTCTGTCATTGTTTTCTTTATTACTGTCAGCACTATCGCCGTTTTATTTTTTTTACGTCATGACAACGGCCACCTTTTTAGCGTTGTTTCCTTGTTGCCTTGTCAACAAACATTGTCGACATTTCACTTGCAAACAATTGCTTTCTCCCTCTGATTGGTTGTAATCTCAAGATTGTCATTGTGTTGTTTATTACTGAGTCAGCACTATTGACGTTTTTTTTTCTAATTGATTGTAATTAATCAGCCATTTTTTTGTCATATCAACAGCGTCAACAGTCGTTTAAATATTTTGTTCTTTGGAATTGATGTTTTTTTGTTTCTTTTCTTGCTGAGACATCACCTGTCAACGGTCGTAATTAGTCGACTGTTTTTTTTTTGTCTTTGTTATTACGTTTGCGTTATCAATGTTTAGTGTTTTGTTGTTTTTTAGTCCTTTCTGACATGGTAATATTCATTTGTTTTGCTTGTAATTGGTGCGTTACCTTCTGTTTCTTTTCTTTTTGTTGCTGTTCCCACCTTCCCCGCGCTTATAATTGGTAAGTTCCTCGTTGTCGCGTCAACGTTTTGTTTCTGTTGTCACTTCATCTGTCAACGTCTTCTTGTTATTACGTCAACACTGTCGATATTTCGTTTTCTTGTTGCCAAGCCAACTTTGTCGTCGTCCTTTTATGCAGACGAAAAACAAAAAGCACACGATTGTTTTGTTTTGTTTTTACTTGCTTCATTTTTCTCTCCGATTTCCAACTGAAACAGAAGAAAAAAACGAAGGACGAACGATTGACTTGACGTTTCCGAGGATTTTCGATCGTCTTTTGTTTTAAATCTCAACCCTTTCGGTTTCCTCCTAGTAGAAAAACAAGAAACAAAAGCGCTCGGTTGGTTCGGTATTTCTAAAAGATTTCGATCATCTTTTGTTTTGCTCTTCTCTTTCTTTAGTTACGGTTGCCTCGTGCATGGTTTTCTTTTGTTTTCTTCTTTTAGAACATCTGCGTCAGATTTCGTTCTGAAATCGATTTTGTCATTTGCTTTTTTTTAAGCAGAACAAGAAACAAAAGCCGCTCGATTGGCTCGACGTTTCTAAAAAATTTCGATCGTGTTTTGTTTTCTCTTTTAGTTGGAGCTACTTGGAGCGTGATTTTCTTTTGTTTTTTTTTTAGAACATCTGCTTCAGATTTCGTTCTGAAATCGATTGACATTTATTTTGTAACCAGAACAAGAAACAAAAGCCGCTCGGTTGGCTCGATGTTTCGAAAAGATTTCCATCGTGTTTTGTTTTACTCTTAATTTTCTTTTGTTTTTTTAGTTTTTCCTTAGTTAGTCAGTTATTTCGTGCTTGTTCTTCTTTTGTTTTTCTTGGAACATCTGCTTCAGATTTGGGTATCGATTGTCATCTATTTGGTTTTCTATTCGATTTTTATTTGCCGCTTTTTAATGAAAAGATTTTCGATAGTCTTTTGTTTATTTTATTCTTATAGATTTTTTTCTAATTTCTAACCGCTACAAAAAAAACAAAAGAAGAAGAAACTGCGAAGTTTCGTTTGATTATATGACAAACTATGACGTATATTTGACAGTTTCGTTCCACCGCAGTCTTTTGTTTCCTTCTGCGGTTCTTTTCTGATTTCGACCGGAAACAAAACACTTGTCTGAATTTACTTTTTCTAATTCAACGTTATATTTTTGTTTTTGTTTTTTTTTTTAATTTCTGGCAACAAGAAACAAAAGGCGAACGATTCATCTCGGACGGTTTCCCGCTTTCCCAAAGATTTCGCATTAAAAGCGTATGTCTTTTGTTTCATTCGCGTTTTCGATTTCCAACGAAATTTGTACCTATAAGAACAAAAGACTAACGATTCATCTCTTGATACTCGAATTTTTTCTTGTCTTTCGGTATCCGTTCGCAGATCGACCGTCTTTTTTAATAACTTTTTAATGAATCATTTTTTTATTGATTCTTTTGTTTCGCTCTATTTCCTGCGGCCAAAATAAACAATAGAAGAACGAGCGATAACAAATGCCCCGAATTGCTCTGTTTGTTTAATGAAAACTTGCGTTTTTCGATTTGCTTCCATTTGTTAGATCGTCTTCTGGTGTTTTTTTTGCTTCTATTTTGAATTCTCTATAAGCCGACAATCATACCTTTCTGTCTGTGACACGCTCTCTCGATTTTATTGCAACATAATTGCCAAATTGCGTCGAAAAGTGCATCCACATTTAAATTCAGTACCTGAGGCCCCCCCGAGGAGGTAATCCGCCCCGTCGAACAAGCAATTCCCAATAAGGATTACGCCTAAAAAAAGGCGCATTGTGCGCGCACAATGGAGCGGTTTGTTGAACACGGTAAATAGATACAAACATAAAGGGATGTTTTTACAACGTGTTAGGCGCTCATTCTTTGCAGCAAAAAAAAATCGCCTAAAATAATACGGGGCGCTATTATGCGCGCTGTTTTGATTTATACTCGCCATTATGTTTTCGTTTTGTATTAGCGCGGTCGGGTTCCGTTTATTGCCCGGACGAGGAGCACGCCCAAGATTCGGGAATTCACAGGAGGGCCACACAACTAGAATAATACGATATTTATTTTACCGCCGCACCGGTTCGGGACTTGTTAAGTTTCATAACGTGGAGCCATTTACGGAGTCGCCGTAACAATATTTCCTGGTCAGTCTTGACAATATTTCTTGAAGATGAAGAATTTCAAAAGCAAATCATCAATTAGAACATTTAAATATCAACAGATGGTGAATGAAAAAAAAAATCGATGGAATACCTGCATTAAAATTAAACAATTTCTCCCGGAGTTGTTGATAGGTTACAACAATAAAATGTGGCAGCTTAAAACACCGTCATATGTATGCTATGTTGTGGTATTTAAGTGTCCTCAATTACCTAAAGATGGCGCCATTAGAATTTCCAACACATTCGACGAAAACCTTCATTAAAATGAAACAATTTCTCCCAAGTTTGATGGGTCTACAACAATAGAAAGTCACAGCTTGAACCACCGTCGTATACCCTATGTTGTGGTATTTAAATGTCCTCAATTACCAATAGATGGCGCCATGTGAATTTCTAAAAGATTCGACGAAAACCTTCGTTGAAATGAAGCAATTTTTCCAGAGCTTGATGTTGGGTCTACAACAATAGAAGGTCGTTGCTTAAAGCACCAATATATGCGCTATGTTGTGGTAGTTAAGTGTCCTCAATTACCAATAGATGGCGCCATATGAATTTCCAAAAGATTCGACGAAAACCTTCGTTAAAATGAAACAATTTCTCCCGAGCTTGATGTTGGGTCTACAACAATAGAAGGTCGTTGCTTGAAGCACCGCCATATTCGCTATGTTATGGTATTTAAATGTCTTCAATTACCAATAGATGGCGCCATGTGAATTTCCAAGAGATTCGACGAAAACCTTCGCTAAAATGAAACAATTTCTTACGAGCTTGATATTAGGTCTACAGCAATAGAAAGTCGCAGCTTGAAGCACCGCCAAATGCGCTATGTTGTGGTATTTAAATGTCCTCACTTACCGATAGATGACGCCATGTGGATTTCCAAAAGTTTCGACGAAATACTCTCGTTTAAATGAAACAATTTCTCCCGAGCTTAATGTTAGGTCTGCAACAATAGAAGGTCGTTGCCTGAAACATCGCCATATGCACTATGTTGTGGTAGTTAAGCGTCCTCAATTACCAATAGATGGCACCATATGAATTTCCAAAAGAATCGACGAAAACCTTCGTTAAAATGAAACAATTTCTCCAGAGCTTGATGTTGGGTCTACAACAATAAAAGGCCGCAGCTTGAGGCACCGCCATATGCGCTACGTTACGGTATTTAAATACCTTAATTACCAATAGATGGTGCCATGTGAATTTCAAAAAATTTCGACGAAAACCTTCTTTAAAATTAAACAACGCCCTATCTTGTTTAGAGTCTACTTATGAGAGATTGTTGTCAGGTATAGGCGTTGGAATTTCTCTGTATCGAAACATCATCTCGTATATGTATTACATAACGCACTGTCTAAATCGCCTCGCTTCCAATAGATGGCGCCGCACTAACTTTAAGATACTTACTGCGAAACGCTACGTCTATAGGTAATTGTTATTAAGTTTAGGCCGTGAAACGTCGCCACCTTGTATATTACATAACGCAGCACTTAAGTCGCCGTCGTTCTAATAGGTGGCGCCACGCAATCTTCGATTTCGATTTACAGCGAGACGCCAAGACTACTTGTAAGAGATTGTTGGATTAGGTACAGGCGTTGGAAGTTCTCTGTATCGAAACACCATCTCGTGTATTACATAAGCACTGTCTAAATCGTCTCGTTTCCAATAGATGACGCCACGACGGAAACTTCGATTTACAACGAGACGTGAAGTTGTTGACTTTGAAGTTTTGCTGTATCGAAATATCATCACGTGTATTATACAAAGTATTATTTAGAATGCCGTTTTTCCGATAGATGGCGCCACCTAAAGTTCGATTTTCGATGAGATTTGAAGATCTTCGAAATCTATTAAGACTCTTTCTTGTGTGAGCCTAGCAAGTAAGGATCTTAACAATTCTGGCTTACTGTTTACTGTTTGTTGCCAACAGCAACGACAGGGTTGCCAAACCTAGTAGTTTATCCTCGGTTCCAGGCGACAAATCTATCTTGCGTTCGTAGATCAATCGACTCCTCAAGTACTCTGGCCTTTTTCTTGTATCCTCAATTCGAGACTGCCAATAGTAACAGTAGTGTATTATTTAGAATGTCGTTCCTCCGATAGGTGGCGCCATCTAAACTTCGATTATGGCTGAGATTTCAAGAACTTTGGAATCTACTGAGACTCCTGTGTGAGCTTAGTAGGTAAAGATCTTAACAATTCTGGCTTTCTGTTTACTGTTTGTTGCCAAGAGCAATGACGGGGTTGCCAAATCTAGAAGTTTATAATCGGTTCTAGGCGACAAATCGAGTTCTCAAATACGCTGGTCCTTTTCCTTGTATTGTAAAGACGGTCGTCATTTCGAGGTTGTCATTGTAACAATCGTGTATTATACAATGTATTATTTAAAATGTCGTTTTTCCGATAGATGGCGCCACCTAAATGTCGCTTATCGATGAGATTTGAAGAACTTTCATAAGTCTCACTTGCATACGTAGGTTAATCGGCTTCTCAAATGCTCTGGTCCTCTTTCTTGAATTGTAAAGGCGGTTGTCAATTCGAGGTTGCCAATAGTAACAGCAAAGCAAGGTTGCCCGATTTAGGCTTTCGTCTTTCAATTTAGAGAATAATGGAAGTTCGATCAATCCACTGAATCGCAAACTTTCTCCTGCATCTTATTGTGTTTTCAAAACAATTGTCGGTCGGTAGTTACCTATTACCGACAGTAATAACAGGGTTGCCGGATTTTCGCATCTATCCCCCCAGTTTATGGAAGTTCGCTTGTTTTTACGTTTCTTGAATTTACGGTTATTCCCGGCCATAATAATCCGCGACTATGAGAGGCGGGAGGAAGTCGAGCAGTGGGATCCGCTCGCGCTAGATGCGGGTCCGCGCTACAAGGGGTTGATTTGAACGGCGTCAGCTGTTAGAGCACTTAGCTACCCTTAAACGGGGCATCCCAAAGCGCGGCGGCCATAAGGCCGAGTTTCCCCTCCGCCAGAACTAAATCTTTCCGGAGCGCTGTCGAAAAAACATGCCGCGCATTTACACGTATTAATTCAAACGGCGCGTTCCGAATGCTAAATCCAGGAATAAATTGACTCCGGAGGAATATGCGGATTTTATTTTATGCCGTTCCGATGTTGAGATATCGTATAAATCAGATGAGTCCCGGAGGGGGGCGCCTTTTAAAACTTCACTTTTTCTTTCGCGTTTGACAGATGACGTTCCGCTCGTTAGGGACAGTTCGTGAGACGCGCCGCGCGCGAACGTTCAAAAAAAAGTTCGATTTCGGAATGCGCGCGTTAAAAGTGCAATTGTTTTTTTTTTTATGGCATGTCGGAAACTCCGACGAACCCCGTCCCGAACGATCGCGGTGAACCTCTCAAGGCGTTCCGTTGTTGCCCTGGCAACATCCAGAGGGTACACTTGTGAGGTGTTGAAGTGTGTGACGTCATTTCCTTCCGTACAGGCGCCGCGCTCTGACAACTTTCGCACTTCACAGATTATCCTTTGCCCTTGCGGCCCGCTCTCCGTTCATTAATTCGCGCCAAAACCTTCGATTGTTTCACGCACGCTTCCTGCACGCTTGATGTTACATCGTACGGCTAATTGGGACACCCCATACAATGCTATTTGAATAATAAAAAAGTGTAACTTTAAGAAAGTGAAAGTCGCAAGTCACTATTCACCCCCTATATAAAATTATTCGCGAAGTTTAAAAAAAATTGATGCCGCAAGGCAACACCTTAACTCCGCTTTCGTTTCTAATTGATCGAAATGTTTCAGATTCTTTGGTGCACGTGACCCCCCCGACTTTACTAGGCCTTGGATCGTACCTAAACAACCACGCCCCCGGAATCGCGAAGCCGGTGGCCAGCAGGCCCCCGCACTTCAACCCCCACATACTTTTAGCGCACTGTAGGCCCCAACCGTACCTCACAGGTGAGCCTCTACGATTTTTCCAGTTCGGTCCTGACGAGTTTGTCTGGGCAGTGTCGACGCCGGTGTCCGGATCGCAGTCGGCCGTGTTTCCGCTTCCGGGGACGTTTCCTTGGGCGCACAGCGGACGGGGCAAGCCCCGACGGGGGATGATGAGGAGGGCCGTCTTCAGCGACCTGCAGAGGAAAGGGCTGGAGAGGAGGTTTCAGATACAGAAGTACATCAGCAAGCCGGACAGGAAGAAGCTGGCGGAGAAACTGGGACTGAAAGACAGCCAGGTGAGTTTCTTCAGAGACACCCTATACATCCCATCTTTCCACTCACCCAATGAAAACCTCAAAAAAAAAGAATCTTATACTTACGTCCGGTGAATATCCTGTACATACGCGATGACGTCATTAATTCGGTGGGCATTGGTGTTTCGTAATATGCGCAAGAGATGGCGTACCAAACTCTTAAAAGAGACAACATTAGAAATACTTCTTCTGTATTTCATAAATCATCTCCTAGACACCCTATATATAATCCTCAACTCCCTAAACAAATGAACTGAGGAATCCAAAATACAAGACATCTCGCGTACACACAATACATGATCTTTAACTGCCGATCGAAATACATTAAAGTTCCTGAAGGTCATAAAAAAAAACAATTGCAGAGATATCCACGATACTTCTTCTATATTTCAAGGTTTCGATGTATTTATGGTGAGACATCTCGCGGACAGCCTATAGGTACATGATCCTCAATTACCAACAAACGAGATACATTAAAGTGGCTGAAAAAAGAAACAATTGCAAAGCACGTCTACAATATTTTCAGTTTATTTTTGGTAAGTTATCTCGTGGACACCCTAAGATCCTCAATTCGGTCAAGGGACGCTGAAGTATTTTTAAACAATGAGTTAAGGAAACACCCGTGAAGATTTTTTTTTAATACTTTGTCAATTCTTTGGTAAGCCAACTCGTAAACACCCTGTACATACTCCTTACGTCATACACTCTCTAAAGCTATTGCGAGAAATGGATTCTTCTTTCGCACTTTGCTATATCGTCGACGCTTCGTCTTCTGGCAAGTCTTTTTGAGGAAACCTGTAGATACTTTGTCAATTCTTTGGTAAACCAGCTCGTAAACACCCTGTACATACTCCTCACATCATACACTCTCTAAAACTGTTCTGAGGAATGAATTAAAAATTCTTCTTTAACACCTTACTGTATCATCAACGCTTGGATTTTTGGCAAGTAATTTTGAGGACACCTGTAGATACTTGTGGATGAAAATGCGTTATAAAGAGTGTTCACAAAAGAGATGGGCGTTATAACACGTCGACGATTGCCACCTACGACTTTCTCTCAATGAATGTGTGCCTGAAGAATAGATACAGGGTGTCCACCAGAGGGTCTCCCCATTGCTACGATGACATCATTACAAGATGCGAATGCCACTAATGTAAGGTAACGAAAATCGAGAGATGACGAACTGAATTCTTCGAAGTAACAAAAAAGATCGTTTTTGTTTTGTTTTGGAAAAAGCGATCGCCTGAAGAGCGAGCGACGGAAAAGTCAGATTGCGGGGAGGGGGCGAATTCTTCGCGAAATTCTCACGTTCTCTTCAAGGACACCCTCTCACTGTTGTGTATATGTCTAGGGTGTCCACAAAAGAGGCGTCCATGTCAATAATCGTCTCTAACTGAAAATGTATAGGTACGTAACTTTGTTTTCTTTTGTTTTCTGTCTTTTTTTTTAATAAAAGCAAATTTTTTGGCCACTTGTTTGAAATTCCGGCGGTGAACGATCTTCACTTGTTATAAAGGCTGGCACGATTGTGAAGCACAGCTTCCTTTTTTTAAACGGTCCTACATGGTTGCCAAATCTCGACGATTATCCTCAGTTTTAAGAAGTTTAAAAGAAACGATCTTGCAAGAAAAAATTAGGTTAAGAGTGGGGAAAGGGGGTGAGCTACCCTCTCAATCGAAGTCAATATGTTTTGTTTTTTTGAAAACAAAAGCAACCTTCTCGGACACGTGTTTGAACTTCGGCGAGAAGCGATCGTCACTTGTTATTGTTAAATCTGATGCGGCCATGAATCACAACTTTACGAAGCGCACGGCGTTTCTTGTTTTTTTTTGTTTCTTTGCGTTTTTTTTTTAATCGAAAGTCCGGCGAAAAGTGATCGTCACTTGTCAGTAATGCGACTGTGAATCACAACTTTACGAAACGCATGACGTTTCTTGTTTTCTTTTGTTTGTTTGTTTGTTTGAGTTTTTTTTTAACAAAAACAAAATTTACAGGCGTTTGTTTGAACGTCGCCGAAAAGCGATCGTCACTTGTTAGCGATGGGACTGTGAATCACAGCTTTGCGAAGTGCGCAATGTTTCTTATTTTCTTTTGTTTGTTTGTGTTTTTTTTAAACAAAGGCAAAGTTTTCGATCATTTCTTTTCAACGTCAGCCAAAAGCGATTGTCACTTGTCACTGTGAATCACAACTTTTCGAAGCGTGTGATGTTTCATGTCTTCTTTTTTGTTTGTTTACGTTTTTCTAAGAATGAAAACAAAGTTTCGCGTGTTTGTTTGAATTTCGGTGAAGACCTCGATCGTCACTTGTTAATTAAGACTTGGCGTAACTGTAAATCACAGTTTTGTGATTTTATTTTTCAAGCGCGCAATTTTTCTTGTTTTCTTTTGTTTGTTAGTGTTTTTTTTAATAATAGCAAAGTTTTTTGAACTTGAGCCAAAAGCGATCGTCACTTGTCACTGTGAATCACAACTTTACGGAGCGCGCGATGTTTCTTGTTTTCTTTTGTTTGTTTGTGTTTTTTTTTTAAACAAAAGCAAAGTTTCCAGGAATTTGTTTGAACTTCGGCTAAAAACGCGATCGTCACTTGTGACTGACGCGACTGTGAATCACAGTTTTGCGATTTTATTTTTCAAATGTGCGAATTTTCTCCTTTTCTTTTGTTTGTGTGTGTGTTTTTTTTCTAAGAACAAGATCAGAAATCTTTTCGAACAGACCTTTTGAAGCTCAGCCAAAAGCGATCGCCACTTGTCACTGTGAATCACAGCTTTGTGAAGCGCGCGATTTTTCTTATTTTGTTTTGTTTGTTTGCGTTTTTTTGCTTGAACTTCGGTGAAAAGCGCGTGCATCACTTGTTTTTATTAAGACTGACGCTACAGTGAATCACAGTTTTGCGATTATTATTATTATTTCTCAAGTATGGTTTTACAGGGTTGCCAAATTTCAACATGTATCTCCCGTTTTATGATTAATTTTTTTGTTTTGTTTTTTTTTCAATCAAAAGCAGAGTATTTAAGCACGCGTTTGAGTTTTCAATCAGGAACGATCGTCACTTGTTTATTATTGACTTCGACGGACTGTGCGTCGCCACCATGAGTCATAGTTTTGCAATTTTATTATTTTGAGTACGGCCCTGGACTGCTTAGGAATCATATAAATATTTGTTAGTAAATTGGAGTTTTATTGAGTGTAGCTGGCGTTAGCTTTCCGTTTGCTATTTTGTTTTTAGATGCACGAAGTTACGGCCCTAGATTGTTTAAAAAAAAAAACCTAAACGATATTCGTGATTTCGGAAAACGCGTTCGGCGCGAAAGAAATTCGGGGCGCATTAATCCTCGGCCGGCCGAGTTTAAACATCCACTCCTTTTTTCGAGGGGTGGCATCCGGGCGGTGGGGTGGGGCCCGCGCATTTTCCATTGGCCGCGTTTCTTACGTGATCTTCCGGTTCCGCCTCGCCGTTTCGCGCCGATTCTCGCCCTTATCGCGGCCCTCCGCGATCCAATCTGCTTTAATAGCGCTTTAATTATAATCATGTAGTCTTCTATTTGTTCGTTCTCTCTAACCTTTGTGTTTTAATTATGCCTACCGTAATGCGGTCGATATTTCCGCTTCCGGACGCCCCGAGAAATAATCGCGGCGCTTTGGAGATTTATGACTCGGGCCCCCGCCTCCCTCCGCCCCCTAGAGAACAATCGAACCGAATTAATCGCTCATTAACCGACGATAAAATGAGCGATTCATTTGTTTCATTCGCATGAAATATACAGCGTGAAAAGTTAACGATACGCTGGTGCAATCAAAGGGCGCAAGGAAAGTTGAAGCGAAAGGGCATACTCAAGTTGAGGAAAGAAAACTCAAAGCCGGCCCTGATGAAACGGACGTTTTCTCGAATGTTCCCAAGACAAAAACAAAAACGGAAAGAAAAACAATCGACTTGACAAAGCTCGAAGCTCTTGAGATTACTTTCGTTTTCTAGAATTCACTGCAGCTTAAAAATGACCTTGGATTCGTCTTGGTTATTAAATGAAATTAAAAAAAGAGAAGCGATGAAAAACAACTGAATTTTGTGTACTAGAAAAATCAGTGTAACAATTGAAAAAGTCGTTTGCTTAAATTGGTTTAAATGTTGCGGCTTTTGTTTTCTAAAAATTCTCGAGAAATTTCTTTGGTTTTTAAAATTCCTAAAGAAACTGGTCTTGTTTTCTCAAATTCATCAAAATATTTCACTTGTTTTCCACAGTTTTTAGAGAGAGCTTTCGATAATGTTGCTTTTGTTTTCTGGGTGGCGTTTTTATGTTTCAAACTTTTGTTTTCTAGAGTGCTTTTAAACTGCTTTTGTTTTCTTAAATTTCTAGAAAGTTTACTTTTGTTTTCTAGAACTTTTAAAAACTTCCTGCTTTTGTTTTCTTATATTTGTGAAAGAGTTTCTTTTGTTATCCAGAATGCTTTTAATTTTAAAGAAGATTGCTTTTGTTTTGTACATTTAACTTCTTAAACTCTTTGAGAATTGCTTTTGTTTTCCAGAAATTTTTGCTAAATTTCTTTTGTTTTCTAAAGCGTTTAAAAGGAACGGTACGTCCTTGTTTTCTAAAAATTGTTTTTATTTTCTTCAACTGCTTTTGTTTTTCCAAGATAGCCTTTGTTTTCTAGACGTTTTCTAGATGGCTTTTGTTTTCCAGAAATTTTAAGGTTTTTGCTAGACTTCTTTTGTTTTCTAAAGCGCTTCAAAGGAGCGGACATTGTTTTCTAAAAATTATTTTATTTTCTTTAATTGCTTTTATTTTTTGAAGATAGCTTTTGTTTTTCCAAGACAGCTTTTGTTTTCTAGATTGTTTTTATTTTTCAGAAATTTTAAAATTTTTGCAAGGTTTCTTTTGTTTTCTAAGCGCTTAAAAGGAACAGTCCTTGTTTTCTAAAAATTGTTTTAATTTTCTTTAATTGCTTTTATTTTTTGAAGATAGCTTTTGTTTTACCAAGACAGCTTTTGTTTTATAGACTGCTTTTATTTTCCAGAAATTTTAAAGTTTTTGCTAGATTTCTTTTGTTTTCTAAAGTGTTTAAAGGGAACGGTCCTTGTTTTCTAAAAATTTTTCTAATTTTTTTCAATTGCTTTTGTTTTTCTAAGAGAGCTTTTGTTTTTCCAAGATAGCTTTTGTTTTCTAGATATTTTCTGGACTGTTTTTGTTTTCTAGAAATTTTAAAAATTTTGGGTGAATTTCTTTTGTTTTTTCTAAAGCGTTTAAAAGGAACGGCACGTCCTTGTTTTTTAAAATTTGTTTTTTTACTTTCTTTAATTGCTTTTGTTTTTCGAAGATAGCTTTTGTTTTCTAAACTGCTTTTGTTTTTCAAAAATTTGAAAATTTTTGGTGGATTTCTTTTGTTTTCTAGAGCGTTTCAAAGGAACGGTCCTAGTTTTTTAAAAATTGTTTTTATTTTCTTTAACTGCTTTTGTTTTTCGAAGATGACTTTTGTTTTTCCAAGATAGCTTTTGTTTTCTAGACGTTGCTTTGACTTTTAAAATTTTTGACAGATTTTGTTTCTTTTCCGCCGCTTTTGTTTTCTCTTGTTTCTACAGTTTGTAGAGGATTGCATTTGTTTTCTGGAGACGGCTTTTGTTTTGTTTTTATTTTCATCGAGAGAAATTTCATTTATTTCATAGAGCTTTTAGACTATAACTTTTGTTTTCTAAAAAATTCTTTTGTTTCGTTTTCAAAAGCTTTCGTTTTCTAGAAATTGGTTTTGTTTTTAGAAATTGGATAGATTTCTTTTGTTTTCTAAGGCTGACCGTTTCTGGAAATTTACCATTTTTCAATTTTTTTAATCATTTGTCTGGGATTGCTTTTGTCTTCTGGAGATAGCTTTTGTTTTCTAATATTTTTCGAGATATTACTTTTGTTTTGTAATTCTTTTAGACGAACTGCTTTTGTTTTCTAAAAAATCCTTTGGCACCTATTCTAAAACATTCGAGAATAGCTTTCGTTTTCTAGAAATTGCTTGTCTTTTTCAATTTTTTTTTGTTTTTTATTTTTTTCCAAAGCTCCTCGATATTGTTTTCTTTTGTTTTCTAGAAATACCTTTCGTTTTCTCGTCGAATTTCTTCGTTTTCTAAGAGCCATCAAATAAATCGCTCTTATTTTCTACGTACCAGAGACAGGGCCGAATCAACTTTATTGTTACGTAAAACAAAACGTGAAACAGTGCAAGAAAACAATTGAATTTCATTAAAAACAAATGAAGACAGAAACCAAACGATCTTGGGAATTCCCCGCGACAATTGTTAATTGAAGGAGTGACGTTTCGTTTGCGGCTGATGGCAATTGTTTTTCTCTTTTTCAGGAATTTAAGTTTTGTTTCACGGTCGACGGCAATTGTTCTCGTCTTTTTCGGGAAAAGTTTGATGATTCTCTTCTTTCCTTGTTTCTGAATGAGTTTATTTAAAAAAAAAAATCGAGAGTAACAGTCAGACCGTCGTGGTGAATTGTGACGTCATCATTCCGTCATCCCATGACGTCACTTCCACGTCACAATTATTATGCAACGACATTCTCTTTTTAGTTTGTTTTTGTTTTTTACTTTTAGAGAATGTTTCGCGCGAGTGTCTTTGAAGGGGCGAGCTTATAGGAATCCCCTAAGTGCCATCGCTCGACGTCAATTGTTTTTCGTATTACATTTCTTCAAATGTTTGCGAACAGATTTCGCAATCAAAACTCGCCACCCCTAGCGTCTCTCGGCCCCGGTCACGACGAAAACGCGCGGCGGGTTCTTGCAGCAGCTTCCCGACGGGGCGGCTTCCCTCCTAAATAAAAGCTAAACCGAACGTTTAGCCCCGTGATCGATGACATATCTTACTAATAGATTCTTCCCCCTATAACCACTGTGTTAGATCGGCAACATATGTTTTTGATAGGCCAGTAACGAGGGCCGCCGCTCAAAAACACCGCGCGCAAAGCTCGAATCGATGAACCCCCTTTTTCCAGTGCGTGTCGAGTTTACAAACTCGCTCCCTTACGTCGCCGACGAAAAAATTTGAAACAAAAGAAACCATTTCCACTCTTTTTTTTAGTTTGTTTGAGTGGTCAATCACCATCTTTTTTGATCACCCTATATTAACGTCAGTTACCTTTTTCGATTTTCTGTCTTCCCTACCCGCTTCCTATTTACGATCATCACCCAAAGTAACTGCGTTTTTCATCGTCTTTTGTTTTCAATCGTAAGCATCTTGATGATCCCCTATAACGCGATGTTTTCTTTTATGATCACCCGGTATAATCCCCATAGTGAATCGTTATTATTTCACGCTAGTTGGTAGACATGGTAATGCCAACCGCAACTTTTACTTACACGGCAATATCCGGGGGTGTAATGCGATCGGTAGAACGCGCAATATTAACTTATTAACATCACCCTATCGAATCCGCCCTTACCGTGCAAGATGTGACCGCAAATGCGTTGCAAATTACCTACCCCTCCACCCCGCCACCCTTCACCCACCTCTCACCCACCCCCAGCCGCGTTGATGTGTCCCTTTCGCTGTAGACTCAAAATTTTCCTTCCTTAAATAATAAACCGTGGTGGAAACGACCGTTCCCGTCGGAGGGACTTCGTTTTTCCACCGCGGTGCTTTAAAAAAACAATGATTAATTATGCCACCGCCGGTAAAAACGAGGTCGTTGCGTTCCAGGTGAAAATCTGGTTCCAAAACAGAAGGATGAAGTGGCGCAACTCCAAAGAGAGGGAGCTGCTTGCCGCCGGTGGATCGCGCGAACAAACCCTGCCTAACAAGAACAACCCCCATCCCGACTTGAGCGACGCCGACGGTGATAAGCCCAAGCTCGACCTCAGCGACATCCAGGACATCTCACCGGCGGGTTCGCCCGTCGATCACCAGAGGGCGCCGCACGAGACGGCCGCGGGACACTGCATCCCCGTGCAGAGCTACCAGATGTACGAGGGCATCGAGTACGAGAGTTCGAACGACAGCGAAGAGGAGATCAACGTCACATGATTTGTTTTGTACTGAAGATGGCGCGGTTTTTTTACTATTCCTTCTCATCATTAGGCTGCCTGTACGATTCACGCCCATAATTTATTGTTCTATTGCCGGCAGTCACATTCGCAATTGTTTAAGAAATGCTTCACTGGAAAACAAAAGAAACAAAAATGTTTTAAATTCCAGCCCTTTAAAAGTTCACGAACCACTAGTAAACTCGTTCGCGCCTGTTGATTGGCCGTCGAGGAGAACGCAACGCCTATTTTCTGCGACTATCCAATGAAACATCCGACTTGAAATATCTCCCACTAAGCCACGCCCATGAGAACGTCGTTACTTTGTTTCTAGGAGCCGCCCCTTTGCACTTCAAGAACCGAAAGTAAGTAATTCATTCCGATTGGTCATCCTAATTTCTGTCTTGAAATCACTCCAACTAAACCACGCCCATAAAAACGCCATAACTTTAGTAGCTGCCCCCTTTTCTTATGAAGCAATAGCATTTCTTTTTTTTGACTGTCCATCGAGGGAAATGCAACTCTTACTTCCTGCGATTATCAAAAGAAACATTCGACTTGAAACCTCCCGGACTAAGCCACGCCCACAACTGGAAACATGTGCTACTTTCCTGCTGGAAACGCCTATCCAATAAAACATTCCGATCCGCCAACTTTTCATCTTAAATTGTTCCGTTCCTTTCTTCTTTGACGTCAACTCTGCGCACGTCCACGCCTTTTGTTTCGCTCCCTCTTTCTCTTTCAAGCCACGCCCACGATGCACAATCATTGTTGAATGAATTTTGAAATATTTGATGTGTCTATATTTGAACTATACATAAAGTTTAACTGTAAATATTTACCTACATTTGTGGATGTAAAGAGCAAATAAAATAAAATTGAAAAGCGACGTGGACGGCTTTGCTTTCGAATTTTTCGGCAAGCGCCCAAAGTAGAAAGCGTCACGCTTTTGTTTAACACAAACAACTGCGCAAGCTTTCTTTTATTTATCGCTCTCAAACAACGCCGTGTTGTGTTTGAGTTTAACAGGAATTAAATTCCGCTGATTGGCTTGATTTTTGTAAAGAGTGCAACGCCCCGCCCTTTTTGTGGGTATCTAAATCAAGCCACGCCCAAAAATGGGCACCGCGGTTCTTTGTTTTGCTCAAATAACGCCGTATTTTGTTTTAAAGTTAAATAGTGAATTAATTGCTGTTGATTGGTTCGGACGTCTTGAAGAACGCAACGCCCCGACCTTTTCCGCTGCCCTCGCGAGTGAAGCCACGCCCAAAGATGAGCGCGTCGTTTTTTTGTTTCAACCAACCAATCCCGCACTTGTTTTGCTCCTGATTATCCACGATTGTACGAAATACACGTGTTTTGCGTCACCGTCAAAACATGCGTCACTTTGACGTTTTTCAAGTGGAACGCCTTCGTTGTCCTCCAAGGTCGTTCCAAATGACTAAACCAATTTCGCCTGTGGTGTAACATGTTCCGCAGGGCAACGGCAGTGTTGAAGGACACGGCCATGAAATGTTACTGCTCACACAAGCTTGAATCTGTTGATTTGGCCTATGACGTCTACGAGGCTGAAACGCCCGACGCCCCGGCGGGGGCGCCCCTGGTCGTGGCGCACGGTCTTTACGGCTCCAAAAGGAACTGGCGCTCGTTTTGCAGACGCTTTACCAAAGACACCAAGCCGCAAAGGAAGACCATAGCCGTGGATGCCAGAAATCACGGTAACAGCCCTCACAGCAACCAACACTCTCACGAACATATGTGCGAAGACCTCAAGAGACTCTTTGAGAAACTCCAGCTGAAAAGGATGGCGCTTTTTGGTCATTCCATGGGCGGAGGTACCGTCATGTTGTTCGCCCTGAAACACGTAGGTACTCGCCACGTTGGGAAAACAATTTTCACCTTCAATCTCCTTTCCCCCAAAACCAGTCTGACCTAGTTGAGAAGTTAATAGTCGTCGATTTTGCCCCCAAACGTTATTCCTTCGGGGATTCCATGAAGAAGATCATCACCATTTTGAGTGCCGTCTCCCTTCCCAATAACGTGCCCATGAACGTGGCTAACGACTTCGTCGACGAGCAACTGAAAGATACCATCACGATCTCGACGGTCCGCAAGTTCCTCCTCACGAACCTCAAGCAGCAAAGCAACGGTAGGCAAGTATGACACCCATCAGATCTAAGTAAGTCATCACAGACTCTCGCGTGGTTCAGCTATGCGTGGAGCCTGAACTTGAGCGCGCTGAAAAAAAACGTCGGGCAGATTTTCGACTTTCCCAGTCTCGACGGGGCCAAATTCCACAAGCCGGCCCTGTTCCTCAAGGGTGAACTGTCGGATTTCATCCAGTAAGTAGAGGCCCCCTAGGTGTGTCACTGTCCACTTCTTTGTTGGTCCGCAGAGTGACAGACCACGCGCGCATTCTGGAGCTGTTTCCGCTCGCGAGAATTCAGACGATCAAGAACGCGACCCACTGGGTGTACTACGACAACCCCCAGGAGTTTTACCAGTACTGTCTAGAATTTCTGAACGCGCCCTAAAATAGTAATAAACGTTCAGGCAACTGTTTTGTCTATGCCACTGCTCGTAGTAATATTTTTTCTTAATTCGCAGAGTTAATACGAGATATAAGTAGATGGCCTAAATAAATGTCAAAAATAAATTTGAGCGCCATCTATGTGTAAATGAGGAATTCTAACAAAAAGGAATTGGAGCGCCATCTCTCGTTGAAATAAATTTGTTCACTTGAACACCATCTGTCGGCGAACGCTAAGAAAAGTAACAGAGCTAGCATATAAAATGTCAATGACTATTATAGCGCCATCTGTCGGCGACTGCATTAAAGCAAAGCATATCAATAATGAATCTTTAAAGCTCCCTCTGTCGCCGAAGTAAATTTGTTTACTGGGCCGCCATTTATTGGCAGACAGAAGATGTAATTCAAAACTGAAATGAAAATTCACTTTTTTCGTCAGTGCTCTCATCTGTCATCGAGAAATATCAATAATTTTCTTTATCAAACGAAGCACCATCTACCGGCGAACGGAAGATTTAAGAAAAGTCAAAATGAAAATTAACCTCGTTACAAAATGTCAACATGAATTGTCAATAATAAATAATTAGAGCGCCATCTGTCGTAGAGAACTGTCAATGATTTTCTTTCCAGAGAACCATCTATCGGTGATCTGATGATTTAATCGAAAATCTAAATGAAATTTAACCTCATTACGAAATGTCAATAAAAAGTCATTAGAACTTTTTCATGAAGTAACAATAATAAATCATTACACCGCCATCTGTTGTCGAGAAATGTCAATAATTTTCTTTATCAGACCACCAACTGTCGACAAACGAAAAATTTAAGCAAAAACTAAAATAAAAATTAACCTTATTATAAAATATGTATAGAAAATCATTAAAGCGCTATCTGTTGTTGAAATAAATGTATTCAATTGGGGGCCATCTATTGGCGAACGGTAGATTTAGCTCAAAACCAAAAGGGAAATTAACTTTTTCATTAAATATAAATAATACATCATTAGAGCGCCATCTGTCGTCGAGAAATGTCGATAATTTCCTTTATCGAGCACCATCTGTCGGCAAAAGAAGGTTTAAGCAAAAACCAAAATGAAAATTAACCTTATTATGAAATGTCATTAATAAATTATTAAAACGTCATCCGTGTTGAAATAAATTTATTCACAATTGCGCCATCCGTTGGCAAAAGTACGATTTAATTCAAAGTCGAAATGAAAAAAAGTCGATACATAATATGTCATCTATCGTCGAGAAATGTATACAATAAACTTGTACAATAGAGCATCATCTATCGGCAAAGAGAGGATTCAAATAAAAACCAAAAGAAATATGAAATGTTAACGACAAATCACTAAAGCGCCCTCTGTCGTTCCCTAAAGTAACGATGAAGCTCGAATAAATCAATTCGTAACAGAAACCTTTTCAATTTAGCGCAGAATCTCCTCTAATACAAAAACTGTAATCAGCAGATGGCGCCAGTCGATTCCAAAGCAATCCGCCGTGTCTTTTATTACTAAATTCACAATAATCAATTCTTCCACTTCATTTTCAATCCATCTCTTATGAAACCATGAAACAGAAACCTTTTCAATTTAGCGCAAAATCTCTAATACAAAAACTGTAATCAGCAGATGGCGCCAGTCGATTCCAAAGCAATCCGCCGTGTCTTTTATTACTAAATTCACAATAATCAATTGTTCCACTTCATTTTCAATCCATCTCTTATGAAATCCATGAAACACTCATGAATTCTTTCGTACCGGGCGTCTTTTAGACAGCGCGTCACTGACAAGAGAAATTTCGTCCCCAACAGTTGGCACTACTACAATTCTCCGGGTGACGTTTCCGAGCTGTCAAAAATAGTGGGTGTTTTCGGCGTTCGCTTTGCGCTTGAAAATCCGGAACTCCCGGCCGTTTTCTGTGCGTTCCGCGAACGCGACACTTGCCCTTCGTTTTTCCGGCGAAAGTCGCAAGCATTTCCGGTCGCTTGGCGTTCACGCGGAGACGCAAGATGACCGACTCCAAGTACTTCACCACGACCAAGAAGGGCGAAATCTTCGAACTGAAGTCCGAGTTGAACAATGACAAAAAGGAGAAGAAGAAAGAGGCGGTCAAGAAGGTAAGGGGGCCACTTGACGAGACGCGAGTGAACGGAGTTGCCTTGTGTTGTAGGTTATTGCTAGTATGACGGTGGGCAAGGACGTGTCCGCGTTGTTTCCGGACGTCGTGAATTGTATGCAGACCGACAACCTCGAGCTGAAGAAGTTGGTCTATTTGTACCTGATGAACTATGCAAAGTCTCAGCCGGATATGGCGATTATGGCAGTCAATACTTTCGTTAAGGTAAACAAAGCTCTGAATTGACTTGAGTTGGGTTTAATCAAAGCACGAGTGTTTCAGGACTGTGAAGATCCAAACCCGTTAATCCGGGCCCTCGCCGTGCGAACCATGGGGTGCATACGCGTCGATAAAATCACCGAGTACCTCTGCGAACCACTGCGTAAGTGCCTCAAGGACGAAGACCCGTATGTGCGTAAAACTGCAGCCGTCTGCGTCGCAAAGTTATACGATATATCATCCGGTGAGTTTTTTTTTTTGCTTGTATGAACACTGCTTTTAATTGACTTTTATTTAATAGGCCTTGTGGAAGACCAGGGCTTCTTGGATCAACTGAAGGACCTGCTGAGTGACTCGAATCCCATGGTCGTTGCGAATGCGGTGGCCGCCCTGTCAGAAATAAACGAGAGTAGCCCTACGGGAAGTCCTCTAGTTGGTAAGCCTGGCCCCCCACACTTGTAGCTTTTTCTTTATGGCTCGAGTTTGCAGAACTCAACACGAATACCATCAATAAGTTACTGACGGCTTTGAACGAGTGCACCGAATGGGGGCAAGTCTTCATTTTGGATTCGCTTTCGAATTATGGCCCCAAAGACGATAGGGAGGCACAGAGCATTTGTGAGCGCATCACTCCGAGGTTGGCTCACGCGAACGCTGCTGTAGTTCTATCAGCTGTCAAGGTATTGGAAATTTAGATTTGTTATTCGCCAAGGGATGGTGTGCTGCAGCAGTTAATTTAACTAAGAGCGCCATCTATCCGAGATATACCAAAGTTTGCTGACAGATAAAACTGATGGCGATCTAACGATTTCCAGATTTTCTGTTTTTTTCTCCCCCAAAATAATAAAACCGTGTTTGTTCGAGTTTAACTTTCTTTGTTTCAAGGTCCTCATGAAAATGATGGAGATACTGGCGGGGGATGTTGAATTCTGCGGAACCCTGAGCAAGAAGCTCGCGCCCCCTCTCGTCACTTTGCTCTCGTCCGAGCCGGAGGTCCAGTACGTGGCCCTGAGGAACATCAATCTCATAGTGCAGAAGCGCCCCGACATCCTCAAGCACGAAATGAAGGTCTTCTTCGTCAAGTACAACGACCCCATCTACGTGAAGCTCGAAAAGCTCGACATCATGATCCGCCTGGCTTCGCAGGCGAACATTGCGCAGGTGTTGAGCGAACTGAAGGAGTACGCGACCGAAGTCGACGTGGATTTTGTCCGGAAGGCCGTGAGGGCGATCGGGCGGTGCGCCATCAAGGTGGAGCCATCTGCAGAGCGCTGCGTTTCCACCTTGCTTGATTTGATCCAGACGAAGGTCAATTATGTGGTGCAGGAGGCCATCGTCGTAATCAAGGACATCTTCAGGTAATTACCAACACCATCGAGAGAATAAAAACTTGAAACGATAGTTTGGAAGACTAATGGTGGAATAAACAGCTGGTCAATCAAAAAAATTAAAGCGTTTTTGATTGGTCAGCTGTAATACCTTCCAAACTGTCACTTCGTGTCTTTATTCTTTCTGTAAACGACATCATCATCATTGGAGCACCATCTATCGGATTTATTGTAAAATAAATAATTTTTTTAACAAATGTAGGGAAACGAATTATATAAATTGAAAAAAAATATGAGATCACTCGCGGCACCGCCATCTACTGACGATTACAGAAATAATAGGTACGCTTTTTACCGATAGATGGCGTTCTGTGGATTTTATTAAAAAAAAAAATTAATAATTTATTTGCGAATAATGAAACCAAACGTACCACAAGCAAGCGCCATCTATCGAATCCATTGCAAAATAAATCATTTCTTTAACATATACAGAAAAACGGATTATTTGAATTAAGAACGGAATTTAAAATATTGAAGAAAAAATATGAGACCGCCCGCCGCGCCACCATCTATTAACAATTAGAGAAATAATAGGTGCGCTCTTTACCGATAGATGGCGCTGTTGATTTCCAGACTTTTTTTGTATCCTGCCTTCGTGCCGAGTAATTTTTTTTTTAAGTTAATTTATTTGAGACTAATAAAGCCAGACGTATCACAAGCGAGCACCATCTATCCGTTCCATTGCAAAATAAATAATTTTTTCCACAAATGTAGAAAAACGAATTATTTAAATTAAAACCGGAGTTGAAAATATTGAAAAAAAATATGAGACCGCTCACCGCACCGCCATCTATTGACGATTAAAAAAATAATAGCTACGCTTTTTACCGATAGATGGCGCTCTGTTGATTTCCAGTCTTCTTGTGTCTTGTCTTTGTGTCGAGCCGATTTTATTTAAAGAAAAAAGTTATTAATTTATTTGCGAATAATAAAACCAGACGTATCACAAGCAAGGAAGAAAAATTGCCGAAAGGTGGCGTTCCGTTTTTCTTTTTTCTTTTGTCTTTGAAAAGAAATTTTAAAAAGTTACCCATCAGATTCATATTTATTTAATTTTCAATTTTATCCTTATTTATTTCACAAATTATAAATTCACAGTATTAGATGCATTTCTCGTCGATAGATGGCGCTGTAGTGACTTTTGCTTCGTGTACTCCACAGAGGGCGCCTTAATTATTTGCGTAAATCGATCACTAGGGTGCGCCATCTTCCGATATATATGTTGAATCTAACTTCTTTTTTAGTCGACGTCTTTATTATTTTTATCGCCACCAGAGCGCCATCTATCGACAATCGGTGAATCTCATTTCGAATTTAACAACTTGCAAAGCAGTAAAAATTGATAATTTGATTTGTTGCACCATTTATTTATTCCGTTCCCCGATAGAGGGGGTCCTGATTATCTACTAATCGAACAGTAATAAGAAATCAGTTACTAGAGAGCGCTATTTTCGACGAATGTGCCATGGATCCAGCCTTGCGATTTTTAATTCCTTATACTTCGTTTCTATTGTACTTGACGTTTAAATTTTTTTATTAAACAGCGCCATCTATTGGCAATCATTTCGATTTTTAATTTTTTACGCGCAATTAAATTTAAAAATTTCTTGTACGATTAGATGAAAAAGGACATTGTTTTTCGTTGCAGAAAGTATCCGAATAAATACGAAAGTATAATCAGCACCCTCTGTGAGAATTTGGACACACTAGACGAGCCCGAAGCGAGGGCCAGCATGATTTGGATCATCGGGGAATACGCAGAGCGCATCGACAACGCCGATGAATTGCTCGACAGCTTCTTGGAAGGTGCGTTTTCCTCTTGACTTGGGCGTCAATCAATACGCAGGGGTCTTCTGTTGCAGGCTTCGCCGATGAAAACGCTCAGGTACAGCTGCAGCTCTTGACGGCCGTCGTCAAACTCTTCCTGAAGCGACCTGCGCACACCCAGGCCCTCGTGCAGCACGTCCTGAGCCTCGCAACCCAAGACTCCGACAACCCCGACTTGAGGGACCGCGGCTTCATCTACTGGCGCCTGCTGAGCACCGACCCGGCCGCGGCTAAAGAAGTCGTGCTGGCTGATAAGCCCCTGATTTCCGAGGAGACAGATCTGCTTGAGCCGACGCTGCTCGACGAGTTGATCTGTCACATTTCATCCCTGGCTAGCGTCTACCATAAACCGCCGACTGCCTTTGTCGAGGGGCGGAGTGCCGGGATTCGCAAGTCGTTGCCCGCAAGGCAGGGATCTGGGGAGGACACGGCGACCACGACGGCGCAGAGCGAGGCCACCGTCATCCCCAGCCAGGAGTCTCTGATTGGCGATCTCTTGTCTATGGATATTGGGAGTACGATGCCGGCGGCTCCTGCTGCGCAGCCAACCAGCAACGTCGATCTCTTGGTAAGCAAATATTTGTCATAATTTAATTACGCTTTTTTAAAATTTAATGACAGCTTCAGATTCATTTGGAATGTCGTAGCTCCATCTATCGGTTAAATGGAAAAACTTTAAAGCAATTACTCGCCAATAGATGTCGCTGTGTTGATTTTTTTTGTTTAATCGATCGATTTGAATCTCAAATCAAGTTATGGCGCTAGGGTTTTTGCCTTTTGTTCCCTTTTTAAATTTACGTGCACTTTTTTTTATTAATTAATTAATAACTGATGCAATTTCGTAAAATAATTTTGCCGTGAAATGCCTTAAAACAGTTGGGGGGCCCCGGCGACTTGACCACGAACATAGCACCGACCACGACGGGACTCCTGGGGGATATCTTCGGATTGTCTGCGTCCCCTACGATGCACACTCCGCCCAAAACGTGCTGGCTACCCGCTGAGAAGGGGAAGGGACTGGAAATTTGGGGGGCCTTCTCACGCCGGTCCGGACAGATCTCCATGGACCTCACGTTCACCAATAAAGCAATGCAGGTAAGTCATCCGACTTTAATTTTAAGTAAACTGCAAGCCATGGTGGCGTCTATCTATGGAATCAGTGCTCTAAGGTACGAAGTTCCTTCAACTTGTATTCGGAGCTTTGTTTTAATCAGAGGGGTTGTTTACAAATAAAAAATCTTTTGTGTTTCAGGCGATGAGCGGTTTCGCAATCCAATTCAACAAAAACAGTTTCGGGGTCGCCCCGGCGGCCCCGCTGAACATCGGCGCTCTCCAGCCGAGCCAGAGCCTCGAGGCGAGCCTGAGTTTGAACACGTCGGGACCCGTGCAACGCATGGAGCCCATCAATAACCTGCAGGTCGCCGTCAAGAATAACGTCGACGTCTTCTACTACGCCTGCCACATTCCCATCCAGGTTTTGTTCTGCGAGGATGGCCAGCTCGACAAGCGCTACTTCCTGACCACTTGGAAGGATATTCCTGCCGCGAATGAGGTACTTACGTCATCAGATTAAATCCTCGAAGTCTCTGTAATTTGTAGGATCAATGCTCTTGGGATTGATCTATAGGATCAGTGTTCTAAGGACTTTACACTTTATAGATTGATTCCCAAGGAATACGACAAGTGTACCAAACTAAAATGGATTGATTTCATTTCTAATTTCGTTACTTTTCATTATATCGTTTCTTATTTGTTTTAAAGAAACAATGAAGCCAAGATGAGGAAATGCAAAATAGTTACGAGATTTGTCTTTAGGTTTAATACTCTAAGGTGCAAAGTCCTTAGAGCATTGCTCATATAGATAGATCCCCGAGTCCTTAGAGTATTGATCGTACAGATCAAAGTGATTATTCTTTAAATTGAAATTCTTCATGTTTAGGTGCAGTACACCTTGACTGACATCAAGAACACTGCCGACGCCATTGCCGCCAAGATGACTCACAACAACATTTTCACGATTGCCAAGCGTACGGTCGAAGGCCAGGACATGCTCTACCAATCGCTGAAGCTCACGAACAGCATCTGGGTGTTGCTGGAGCTGAAGCTGCAGCCGGGGGCGACCCACGCCACGCTCAGCTTGAAGACGAGGTCCGTCGAGGTCGCCCCCAACGTCTACCAGGCTTACGAGGCCATCTTGAAGAGCAGCTAAGCTCTAAGATTATTTATTCACCTTTTGCATGTCGCCTGTTACGCTTGTAATCATTCCACTGAGTAGCCAAGGTTGCAAAACAACAACGCAAGTCCTTTTGTTTGTGTACCTACTAAGTAAAGTTGTCAAGAGTTACGTTTTAAAAATAAACCAAATTATTTTAAAAAAGCGCGCGGAATTTAACTTAACATCAGCGTTACTAGATGGCCCCAATTTCATTTAGATCCGTGTACCGACGCGTGCACGTCAGAGCTGTCATTGTCAGTGTGTGTGAATTTGTTACGAGTTCGTTGGAACTTCCATTTCCCGGAAGATGGCGCTCTACTTAATTTCTCATTGCCATTTCTCCTGTAAACTTCAATAAAGAAAATTTCCTTTCAGTTTAGATCCGCCATTTGCCGATAGATGGCGCTCTAAAGATTAACATTTGTAAATTCGTAGGGTTTGCCATTCTCCGATAGGTGGCGCTTTATCAGCAATTGGCATTTCTCACTAAAAGTAACGAATTCAAGTCAATACTTTCCTATTTGGTTTTTACACGCCAGTAGATGGCGCTCTAATAATTAACATTTTCAAATTCGTAGGGTTTGTCGTTGTCCGATAGATGGCGCTTTAGCAATTGACGTGTCTCAATAAATTTAATGAATTCTTGAGTCACCGGGAGATGGCGCTCTAACATTTCTAAATTTGATCGTTGATTGATCGTTCTTCGATAGGTAGCGCTCTAGTAACTTTTAGTCACCAAGGTTGGTAGAGCTGAAAGATACAATGTCTACCAACCTTACTTGTTGCTGGCGTTTCTCAATAAATCTAAGTGATGAATTTAAATCGTTTGTTTTTCTTCCACTATTTGTCAATGGATGGCGCTCTGACAAATGACATTTCCTTTATCGAATTCGAAACTTGGGAAACGTCATCAACAATGACGCCACCGAAAACAAACAGCAGATAGAACCTGGAAACTTGCTAATTAGATTTCGGTAATTAATTTTACTTTAAAATACCGCCGGTGCGCCATCTACTGACAGTTATCAGAGCTAACGTTACAAGTTTAGAGTTGGATTTTTTTTTCTTTTTAATAAATTATGACGCCAGCAAATAAATTATTATTTTTAATACAATTTATTTCAGGCTGTGATGTTAGCAATTGTTTTTTTTTTCTTCGTCTGTAAAATTGGCATTAACAATGACACGCCGAAGCTTGTCAAGCTTGTAAGCTCGGCGTTTCCATGGCAACCAATTCCAAACACAACTGTCATCCGCGCGCATATTTTTTTTTTGACATTGTCGCGTTCCCCATCGTTTCGGTCTTCACAATCAAAATTCCAGTCGAAAAGAACTACGCCAGCGCCGAGTCATAGATAGACATGCGGACAAGTAGCGAAACGTGAAGTGAAGTCCCCCAACGAACCAGTAGGATGCAAGAAGAGGCGCCCCAATCGCTGAGCGATCGCATAGTGAACATTTTGGAGCAGGTTCTGCAGCAGCTTTCCGATCCGTCGGGCGACAACGACAACGACAACGATGACGACACACAGGAGGGCGTGGCCGAGTTGATCGTCGACGTTCACGTTCTAGACAACCCGAATTACTCCGAAGACGGTAATTTTGAATGAACCATCAAACCGCCGGTTTACCATCGCTCGTTTTATTTCAGCCGACGTTCGCCTTCTTGAAGCGGAGCTGCTGCCGCTGCTCGCCACGGACAAACCGCACTTCCGGCGAGGACGCAAAAGACGTCGCGCCGGAAATAGGAATGTCGAAGCGCACTCGCTCTTCAAGAAAAAAAGGTAATCGCAAGATGCTGACAATTATTTTTTTTAATGAACGCGATGGATTTTTCTTAGGTCGTACAGCGACGAGGTCCTCTGCAGATTTAGAAGCCGTAGTCCGATCCGTGCGAGAGAGAGAACGCCACTGTAGCGTCGTCCAAACGTCCTCTTCTGTGATCGCGGTGAACGTCGTAAATGTCAGTGCACAGATATCCGAATAAAAATGAAATGTTATCGGTTTTTTTTTATGTTGTTAAGGCGCTATCTGCTCTATTGAAGCTGAAAGCATGTTTTAGTTAATTATCAGCACGTTGGCAATCATGATTGGGATGGGCTTCTATAAACAAACATCGCGTATTACAGGAAGCTGTAATTGTGATACAGAAAACTAGCTGCAATTACAGGAAACTGTAATTGTGGATAATCAAAGTTGTCTATAGCAGCCTTCGTGATGGTAAACGACTAATTAAATTTCACATTTACAGACTTGTGTAAAAATGGACGATCTGATGGGGATGTACTTGGAAGAGGAAAATGAAAGACCCGAGGGAAAAACGGAGAATGGAACTTCGATTATAGTGTTTTTTTCTTGCTGTGCGTATGTATAACTTTTGTTTCGTGAACAATAAACAATCTAATAAGCAAGTTTCTGTACAATTTATTTTACAACGGCCACGCGCATTTGGACCTTCCTGTCTCGAGAAGTAATCCAAAGAGAACAAGACGAAAACGATCGAGGGAGAAAAATATGAAGGCGTTGTTATCGTAAATCAGAGAAAGAAAAATAGCGGAAGCCTCTCTATAAGTCATTAACCATTCATAAAAAAAACATGTTAGCTTCAATTCGTCGATGACCGAAATAAATTACAACTTTTAACGCTTTCCGCACGAAAACCTTAGAATTAGAGACCTGCGGTCTTCACCATCGTCTTCGTCTCCTCAAAATCTATCCGATGCACCCTGACTCGAAGCTCTGTGGCCCCGCTTTCTGTTACCGAAAACACACGTACCCCTAGGGATACATCGATTTTCGACGGAAAAAAAATGTCCCCGTTTATTACGCCATCGTACAGAGCTCGATGAGACGAAGCCAGCGGTGCAAACGGCAAGTGAATATCTCAAGCCGTTCTCGAATTATCGCGTCTCACAACTTCAAGGTCGTCTCTCCATCCAATCATTTTGACGCAGCAATATGTGATACCATGAGGCTGATGCAACGGTGAAAACCGCATCGTTCTATCTCACTCCGTTCGTAAAATATTATTGCTTATATATCCTTACATTTGGTGGAGGCGCCGGTCGATCTCGCTATCTTGAAAACTGCAAGTAAATATCTCAAGCCGTTCTCGAATTAACGCGTCTCAAAATTTCAAGGTCGTCTCTTGCAATCATCTTGACGCAGCAATGTCTTTTCATGAGGCCGGTTATCGTTCTTTTTTATTTTGTTAAGGTGCTATCTGCTCTATTGAAGCTGAAAGCATATTTTGGTTAATTACCAGCACGTTGGCAATCATGGTTGAGATAGGCTTCTGCACACAAACATCGCAATTTACAGAAAGTTGTATTGTGATTACAGGAAACTGTAGTTGCAATTACAGGAAACTGTAATGTTTTTTTTGCTATGCGTATATGTATAGCTTTTTTCGTGCACAATAAACAATCTAATGAGCAAGTTTCTGTACAATTTATTTTGCAACGGCCATGCGTGTTTGGACCTTCCTGTCTCGAGAAGTAATACAAAGAAAACAAGACGAAAACGCCATTAAAGATCGAGGGAGTCGTCATCCTAATCCAAAGAAAGAAAAAATGCGGAAGCCTCTCTATAAGTCATTAACGATTCATAAAAAAAGCCTCAGTTCGTCGATAACTGAAAAAAAAATTACAACTTTTAACGCATTTTGCACGAAAACCTTAATATCTCGAGAACGGTGAGAATTAGAGGCCTGCGGTTTTCACCATCCTCTTCGCCTTTTCTAAATCTATCCGATGCACCCTGACTCGAAGCTCTGTGGCCCCGTTTTCTGTTACCGAAAACCCACGTACCCCTATACATCGATTTTCGACGGAAAAAAATTGTCCCCGTTTATTACGCCATCGCACAGAGCTTGATGAGACGAAGCCAGCGACGAAAATGGCAAGTGAATATCTCAAGCCGTTCTCGAATTATCGCGTCTCACAACTTCAAGGTCGTCCCTCCATCCAATTATCTTGACGCAGTTGTATGTCTTTCCATGAGGCTAATGGAACGGTGAAAACAGCATCGTTCTATCTCACTCCGTTCGTAAGATATTATTGCATTTTATGTCCTTACATTTGGTGGAGGCGCCGGTCGACTTCGGTATCTTGAAAACTGCAAGTGGATATCTCGAATTATCGCGTTTCAAAATTTCAATTCGTCTAATCGTTTTGACGCAACAATACGTTTTCCATGACTGATTAAACGGTGAAAACCGCATCGTTCTATCTCACTCATTAGGTACTTTCGATACGAAAAATTCACTTTTTCCAAAAATTTTTTGCCTCATCTCATAGAGTCCACCGAGAGGAGAACAATGGAGAAAACCGCAACTTTCTATCACTTACCGTTCTCGAGATATGATTGGATTGATCTCACCGACGCGGCGCCTCCACCACATTTCACGAGAAAAACCGCAATATCACAGGAACGGAGTGAGATAGAACGATGCGGTTTTCGCCGTTCAATCGGCCTCGTCGAAATACACACGACTGCTTCAAAGGAATTAGGCGAAGAGACGACCTTAAAATTATGAAACTCGATGATGATAACTCATTAACGATTCAAAATGAGCAAAGATGTTCAAGAAATTTATTAATAAACCTAATTTCTGTGCTTATTTAACCGGTTAAGTTACAAAATATGTACAAAATTCAACTAGCTCACTACTAAATACATGGTTGGTAGAAAAAGTCGACGTGATCATCGTTAAAGCTGACGCCGCCGATTGAGTTGCAATTCGTTTTGACATTGACATTCTCATTCTGTCAAATGAAAGACAAACAATTGAAGTTTTACTCAACCAACGGCTTCAAGCATAGTCCTTCGCTGTTGCTAAAATAACTTGGACCAGTGGGATGAGGACTGCTCATGACGTCATCATCGGTAGTCCTTACGTCATCAATTCAAGCCAACACACACAAACAAACACGCTTCTTTGGATTAGCACAAACTCAGAGATACTCGGAAATGAATATCTTCTTGAAATCAGGTACACTTCCTCCGCAATTCTTGACAGTCGCGTTCTGACACTGTCTGCCCCTGAAGACTCTCGGCAAATTATTGTTGACCTCGTCCAAGGCCAAGTACGAAAACGACCGCTGCACGGCGCCGAGATCGGCGAACTCGGCATCGTTGACGAAGTTCACGAAGTTCTCCAGCGAGCGCTTCGAGTTGGACCTCTTGATTTTGAAGTTCCTCTGCTTCAGGTCCGCCACCCTCAAAACTTTGGGGGCCTCCACCTTCTTGTCCTGCTGCACCAGGTGAGGCTTGAACGTCTGCAGGATCCTCGGCGTGTAATCGCCCAGGCGGTCATCGCCGTTGTGAAAGTCGTCGCGGTGCAAGGTCACGAAATCCACCTCGACGTTGGCGGCGTTGTTGTTCTCGGTGTCTTGCTGCAACTGGTAGAAATCGAAATCCTCGTTGGCCTCGGTGGTAATCGAAAAGGAACTCATCGAATCGTCGTCGTCAAAGCTCTTGTTGCCCCCCTCGTGATTCATGCTGTCGGTGAAATACTCGTCGTCCGAGTCGGTGAGGACGGGGGTGGTTTTCTGCACGGTGATCTTGTGGAGGCTGTCGTGGCTTTTCGAGAGCCTCAGCTTCGCGGGGGCTTCGTCGTAATCTCGCAGGCTGCTCTGGCTCAAGCTCTTGCCCACTCCGAACTGGAAGGGCCTGCCCAAGAACAGATCCCCGAATCGCTCCCTGGCTACGACGTTCACGGTCGGTGTCGGTTTCGTCGGGGGGCCGACGTTTTGATCTTGCTGCTGCTGCTGCTTCAGGTAAGTGGCATGCACGCCGAGATTGATCAAGTTGCTTTCGATGGGCTTCAAACCTGCTGCGAAAGAAACAGAACTTTGAGAGTCACTAAAATAAACTTAACTAAAACGAAAATTGTCACTAAAGTCGCGCGTAAGTGTCGATCTATAGAGTAAAGTCGCGTGTAAGAGTCGATCTATAGAGTTAATGCTCTAGGGTGTAAGGACCCTAGAGCATTAATTTCATAGATCGGCACTAAAGTCGCGTCTAAGTGTCGATCTATCAAATTAATGCTCTAAGGTTTAAGGACCTTAGATCATTAATTCTATAGATCAACACTAAAGTCGCGTGTTAGTGACGATCTATAGAATAAAGTCGCGTGTGATAGTGGATCTATAAGTTAATGCTCTAAGGTGTAAGGGCCTTAGAGTATTGATTTTATAGATCGACGCTAAAGCCGCGTCTTTTTTTTTCGGGCAGAAAAATGACATGTGTCTCTCCTACTTGCAAGAAATTGTATTTACAAACCTCTATCCTTGGGCCTCCTGTAATTGTGTATGATCGGCAGTCTTCCATCGATGCTGGTGTACAAGGAACCGTTCGTTATGGGAAACTTGGGTTCCGTCGTCGGCTGGTAGATCCTCTGGGGGTCGGCCCCCACTTGGGCGGCGACATTCAGGCTATGCTGTGCCGGAAACGGCCTAAACTTCCCGTCCAAACCAACTGCGAAAAAGCACGACAGTTTTTCTTTTTTTTTTCTATGGGGGCAAGGATGCTTTACCTTGCGGTAGCTTATCGTCAAGGTTGGACCTGCCGTCGCAGCGATAAACGTTCGAGATCCACTGGCAGAACCTCGAGTCGACGAGGCCCAAACTCAGGGGCACCAGGAGGTCCTGGAGGAGACCCAGGCAGAGGGCCGCAGTGGCGACGCTCCAAGGCGAAAGAACCCACGGAAACAAGCACAGCACCTGCCAGAAAGGGGGCCCTTCATAAATAAAACAGGCGGAGAGGACGAACGTAAAACAAATAAAAATCAAGAGATTGTGAGAACGTGAGCCGCAGTGTGTTGCAATGCAATCGTGAAAGATCAATGGCTGACATTTCGTTCCTTTATAGAGCAGCGCAGAATTGGACGGTCACTCTCTAGCTCAACACTTATGCAGAAAGCCTCTCGTAAAACGTAGATGAAAGCCTCGGGCGAATTCGATTTAATTGCGCGCGGTTCGATTATAATAAAACGGGCAAACTTCCAATCCGTTTGTTGTTTGTTCGATAGTCGGTGACTGGCACACTGGTGACCCGCGCAAGAAACGGTGACCCATCACCTTCGGCCGCGCGGCCTGACACGGATCCGCTCGCTCTCGAGTTAATTAGATTAAACGTGGTCAGGTGCGCACGCCCTTGGCGATCCAAGGCGTTTCGGTTTTGCTTCAAGGTGAAGCGCCGCTCGGAATGCGTCTTGATCGGACACGACGACGTAAAACAAGTGAGCATCGTGCCCGCGAGAAATAAACGAGTTTAACTCGCAAACTGCGACCCATCAATTTTCCGTAGAACTCGAATACAGGGCGTTCCTTTTTTTTGTAACTTCAAGCGCAACGGAAACCGCCATGCTAGTAACTCGGGAACCGTTCACCCTAGACCCCTGTTGCGACCCATCACTTCGGGTTAGAATTTTATTTCCAATCGAAATACGCCTTAAAATACAGGGTGTTCCATTAAAAAAAACACAACTTTGGGTTGCATCACGAAAACGCGTAGCTCGATTGTTTTTTCGTAAGCGGCGTTCGAAACCGCGGGAAAAAGTCTGCACTTTTTGTATACAACTTTTTTTTGTAACTCCAAGCACAAGGTCGATGGGCGAACGGAAACTGACACGTCATCGTCGGCTGGTAACTCGGGAACCGCTCACCCTAGACCCACGTTGCGACCCATCACTTCGGGCTAGAATTTGATTTCCAATCGAAATACGCGATAAAATACAGGGTGTCCCATTAAAAAAAACACAACTTTGGGTTGTATCACGAAAACGCGTCGTTCGATAGTTTTTTCGTAGGCGGCGCCCGAAACCACGCGAAAATGTTTGCATTTTTTGTATGCAACTTTTTCTTGTAACTTCAAGCACAAGGTCGATGGGCGAACGGAAACCGACACGTTATCATCCGCTAATAACTCGGGAACCGCTCACCCCAGACCCATGTTGCGACCCATCACTTCGGGCTAGAATTAGATTTCCAATCGAAATACGCAATAAAATACAGGGCGTTCCATTAAAAAAAAACACAACTTTGGGTTGCATCACCAAAACGCGTCGCTCGATTGTTTTTCCGTAAGCGGCGTTCGAAACCGCGCAAAAAAGTCTGCACTTTTTGTGTACAACTTTTTCTTGTAACTCCAAGCACAAGGTCGATGGGCGAACGGAAACCGACACGTCATCGTCCGCTGGTAACTCGAAAACCGTTCACCCCAACCCATGTTGCGACCCATCACCTCGGGCTAGAATTTGATTTGCAATCGAAATACGCGATAAAATACAGGTTGTCCCATTAAAAAAAAACACAACTTTGGGTTGCATCACCAAAACGCGTCGCTCGATTGTTTTTCCGTAAGCGGCATTCGAAACCGCGCAAAAAAGTCTGCACTTTTTGTGTACAACTTTTTCTTGTAACTCCAAGCACAAGGTCGATGGGCGAACGGAAACCGACACGTCATCGTCCGCTGGTAACTCGAAAACCGTTCACCCCAGACCCATGTTGCGACCCATCACCTCGGGCTAGAATTTGATTTGCAATCGAAATACGCGATAAAATACAGGGTGTCCCATTAAAAAAAAACACAACTTTGGGTTGCATCACCAAAACGCGTCGCTCGATTGTTTTTTCGTAAGCGGCGTTCGAAACCGCGCGAAAAAGTCTGCACTTTCTGTGTACAACTTTTTCTTGTAACTCCAAGCATAAGGTCGATGGGCGAACGGAAACCGACACGTCATCGTCCGGTGGTAACTCGGAAACCGTTCACCCCAGACCCCCGTTGCGACCCATCACTTCGGGCTAGAATTTGATTTGCAATCGGAATACGCGATAAAATACAGGGTGTCTCATTAAAAAAAACGCAACTTTGGGTTGCATCACCAAAACGCGTCGCTCGATTGTTTTTTCGTAAGCGGCATCTGAAACATCGACAAAACATCTACGATTTTTATCTACAATATTTTTTTATAACTTCAATAACAAGATAGATATGCGAGCGAAAACCGTCGGGTTAGCCTCCGCGACCTATCAAGTCGAGCTAAAATTTAACGCGGACTTCGAAAATGCAATAAAACACAGGGTGTTCCCACGAAAAAACTTAAGTTTCGGCTTGATTATTTTCATTTTCGCTAGGGGCACTAGAAAATCGAATGATATCATATACTGTCCCTGGAGCTTCACGAGCAATTGCTCCCAATTAAAATACGGCAGCCTACATGTTCAATCGCGTTTTCATTGCGATCATTAGCCGGTTATTAGCTGCTCTACTGGCTCGGCTGATTAGAAAACGCGAAGTACGTCTGTTCCGTGAATCGCCAACATAGAAAGTCAGAGCCGCGTGAAGACCATTACATCGCGTTCAAATTCAAGAAACACTTACGATTATGGGTATATGGTTGAAGAGATAGCAGACGGTCAGCACTGGTAGTATGGTCTCCAGTCCGATGCCATCAGCTTCTTCCTCTGCGTCTTTTTCCTGTTTGTTCAGGCAAGGTCTCCTGCTATTGGTGGAGCTTACCGTCGTCGACATGTTGGAGTGATCGCTGTGCCATGCTCTGCTCTGCAACTGCTTGTTGCGTATGCTGATGTCTTCCATCTTGGCCGTGCTGTATGTATCGTAGTAGTTGCTGGAAGTCAACCCGAGGCTGAGTTCGCTGAGGTCGCTGTTGGACTTCTTCAGGTAATCGAAGCCCGCCCTCCTGGCCAGGTAGAACTGGTGGCACAGCAGAACGAAAGCCAGGAGAGAGACTATGGCGAGGAAGACGTGCAGCGTGATCACGAACACGTTGTACTTGACGTCCATCTCGTAGGGCATGAACTTGCAGAGGTTGAGCGGGAAGAAGTTGAAGGTGGCGGTGAAGTCGTTGGGCGTTTGCTTGGCGAGGATCGCGGCAACGCCGACGCACGCGCACAAGGTGGTCAAGCAAAACAAGTGGTAGACGACGTGAGCTAAGGTCAGGTAGTTCTTCAGGCTGTCCTTCTTGCGGTGGAGTTTCATGGAAAAGAAACCGATGACGGCCAAGGTGGAGAGCGTACTCGCCTGGAAGCTATGGATGGAATTGAAGAGCCACACGAAGACGCTGCAGTAATCGAAGTGGATGTCATTTTGATCGGCCATCTGCAAGACGGTGTAGACGATGACGGCCACGTTCCGAAGCACGCTCTGCACCAGGATGGCCACGATAGTGAGGTCGTAGCAGCGCCATCTCTTCCTGTTCCTGTGAAAAATCACGATGGCCCACAGGAGGACGATCGACACGATCGGGACTGCTATAATCGTCGTCAACTGCAGCCTGGAGTAGTGCAACATTGCGGCGTCAATTAAACCTGAAACGAGACGAACCATTCAAGAAAATTCCCTGACATTTACAAAAACGGAAATCCGTTGCACACGTCAACAAAAAAAAAACTCGAACGGCAGCATTACACAAGCGAAACATGCGCAACGCGCTTAACTCGAACGTAATAAAGAAATCTAAGGGTTACCAACAAATGGCGGAGAAGGAGCGAGAAACTTGAAGTCTTGAGGGCGTACGGGTTGCGCATAAAACAACTGGGCATAGAATTGAAAAAAAAATTCGGTAATTGTTAACGTTAGCCCCGTATTGCGACCTATCAATTCGGACTAGAATTCGATTTGGAACTCCAATACACAACAATATATACAGGATGCGCTATTAAAAAAACAGCAACTTTACTGAACACTTTTTCCTGACATCGGTAATAGGAGGAGTACGCACGCGAAAACTTTTGTGTTAGCCCCCGGCCTTAACTCGAAAACCGCTCACGCTGGCCCCCTCGTGCGACCCATCAACTCGGGCTTTCAATTTGGAATACGATTGCGCAATAATATTTGATTAAAAAGTTACTACATTCAAGATATCGAGAGCATATCGATGGATTCATCGATGAGCTAATGGTGAACTCATCGATGGACCCATGGTAACTCATCGGTGAGTTTATCGATTAACTCAACGGTGAGCTCATCGGCAATAATATACAGGTGTTCCATTAAAAAAATAGCAACCAAGATGTATATCTCGATAACCCAAAGTTCGATTGTTTTTTCGTAGGCGGCATGCGAAAGTACGGGAGAAGTCTAGCAAGTTTCATACTGAACATTTTTTCCTGATTTCGCTAATAAAAAGAGTCGCACGCGGAAAGGTTCGAGTTAGCCCCGGCCATAACTCGAAAACCGCTCGCACTAGCCCCCTCGTGCGACCCATCAACTCGGGCTAGAATTCAATTTGGAACACGATTAAGCAATAATATACAGGGTGTTCCATTAAGAAAACAGCAACCTAGAGTGTATGTCGATAACCCGACGTTCGATTGTTTTTTCGTAAGCGGCTTATGAAAGTGCGGGAGAAGTCCCGCAAGTTTCGTATTGAACACTTTTTCCTGACTTCGATAATAAGAGGGGTATGCACGCGGAAAGGTTCGAGTTAGCCCCCGGCCATAATTCGAAAACCGCTCGCGCCAACCCCCTCGTGCGACCCATCAACTCGGGCTAGAATTCAATTTGGAACACGATTAAGCAATAATATACAGGGTGTTCCATTAAGAAAACAGCAACCTAGAGTGTATGTCGATAACCCGACGTTCGATTGTTTTTTCGTAAGCGGCTTATGAAAGTGCGGGAGAAGTCCCGCAAGTTTCGTATTGAACACTTTTTCCTGACTTCGATAATAAGAGGGGTATGCACGCGGAAAGGTTCGAGTTAGCCCCCGGCCATAATTCGAAAACCGCTCGCGCCAACCCCCTCGTGCGACCCATCAACTCGGGCTAGAATTCAATTTGGAACACGATTAAGCAATAATATACAGGGTGTTCCATTAAGAAAACAGCAACCTAGAGTGTATGTCGATAACCCGACGTTCGATTGTTTTTTCGTAAGCGGCTTATGAAAGTGCGGGAGAAGTCCCGCAAGTTTCGTATTGAACACTTTTTCCTGACTTCGATAATAAGAGGGGTATGCACGCGGAAAGGTTCGAGTTAGCCCCCGGCCATAATTCGAAAACCGCTCGCGCCAACCCCCTCGTGCGATCCATCAACTCGGGCTAGAATTCGATTTGAAACGCGATTACGCAATAATATACAGGCTGTTCCGTTAAAAAAAACAGCAACTTCGATGTATATCTCGATAACCCGACGTTCGATTGTTTTTCCGTAAGCGGTATACAAAAGTGCGGGAGAAATCCCACAAGTTTCGTACTAACACTTTTTCCTGACTTTGATAATAAGAGGAGTACGCACGCGGAAAGGTTTGCGTTAGCCCCCGGCCATAACTCGAAAACCGCTCGCACTAGCCCCGTCGTGCGACCCATCAGTTCGGGCTAGAATTCGATTTGGAACACGATTAAGCAATAATATACAGGGTATTCCGTTAAAAGACAGCATCTTTGACGTGTATCTCGAAAAAGCAGCGCCCGATGGTTTACCTGTAAACAGCGTTCGAATCTACAAAAAAATCTGCACGTTTTGTACTTGACGTGAGTGAGTAGCGCGTTATTCTCGATCGTTGTTGTCCACTAGGTCACGCCCAGTGACCGTTCGAGATCCAGTCACACGTGCGGGTGTCTTTTTCTCTAATTTATGGAAATATTTCGTGCCGTTTTGAATTTCAATAAATAACGGTTGTGCGCGCGCGGGCACGTACAAAAAAAAAAAAAAAAAAGGAAACGGCAGACTTGGTAAAGTCCCGTAATTCACATTATCTAATTTTTTTTAATGTGTAACGGTGACGACAAGTTTCAATTAAATGAAAAACAAAGGTAAGTCGTTGCGCAAACTGCCGCGCTTAAATTACGTAACGCGCCGTTCTCTTTGAAAATATCACCGAACGTCGCAAGTCTGTAGGTATGTTTCGGGCCCTCCGAGATTCATCAGGGTAATTAATACTAATAATTACATCTCGGCTAATCGCACACAAATAACACGCGAGAAGTAGTCGTGTATAAATCCTGCGCGCATTGTTTTCGTTTTACAATCGAGGCGACCTTGGAATTCTTTCTACCGTACCCACATTTTTATTGGCGCTCACGTGTTCGCACGTACTCGATCCGATTACGGCGCGCAGGACCGGCTCTAACCGAGTTTGCAATGCAATTCAATTATTACGAACGGATCCGGCCCAAAGTGAGAACCTTGAGGCACACCCGCGTCACGTCATTAAAATTTGGCTCCAGTCGTTTTAGATTAGAAGGAGGAAGACTTCCCCTCTTTCTCTCTCATTCTCACCTAAAGCAGCGACCGGGACGATGCACCAGGTTTCGACGCACTTAACTCCTTATTTTCAGGGAACTACGCCTTCTGGTGTTACGTAACATCGTTATAACTGCGTTATTACAATTTGTCTGGTGTTGCGGTCACGGAAGAGCGGTTCTGTGCATGTATATAAATAGTTGTTACGTATGCGCCTAGGAAATTAATTTAGCAACTTCCCTTCGTGAGCTATTTCGAGCTAATTCAAAGCGACGACGCAAAATGTTACGCTATTCTTTGTAAAGCCGTATCTTCACTCGAGCGTCGCCGCCCAATTTGTCTTAACAGATTGAGGCCTGCCCCTTAATTGGGTGCAGTCGTAAATAAACGAAATCTAATTGGCAGATAATAAACGAATGCTACGTCTTCATAGCCAATAGATGTGACGGGAAGTCAAGCGCCTCCAATAATTTGGTTTTGACAGATTTAGGCTTGCGCCCTAATTGGGTGCGATCGTAAACAAACAAAATCTAATTGGTAGTTAATAAACAAATGCTACGTCTTCCTGGCCAATAGACGTGACGGGAATTTTCTTATTCTGTTTTGACAGATTCAGGCCTACGCCTTGATTAAACGCAATCATAAACAAACACAGTCTAATTGGTTGACAACAAACAAATGACTATATTTTCCTAATCCAGCCGCGTCTGCCAACTGTTTCGCGATTTACTGGGCCGTTCCGTTTTCACCGATTAAAATGTCGGCAACAAAGAAAAACGATCTCCGCTCGGATGTGGGACTGTACTTCGACGGAAGTTGTCACAATCCAAAACAAGTCGCCGGCAATTGTTTCGGCGCGCCGTCGGAGTGAAAGTAACGCTGTTTGCGATTCGTGACTCATTTTCGGCTTCGCGTTCCTCGCAGTCGTGAGGTGAAGCGAACGCTATTCGTTTTTGTTTACAAAAAAAAAACAAGCGAAGGAATAACAATTTCATTTCGTTATCTTCCTCGCTTTTGAAATTGCAGAAGTGTGTTCAAGCCGCTCACGAAAAACCAATCGCGCATCGCGTTCATGAGATACGACTTGAAATTGGTTTTCTTATTATGGGACAGCCTGTATATTATCGCGTTTTCGGGTTCTACGTCGAATTCTAGCCCGATTTGATGGGTCGCACCTTAGGTGTAAGTTGATTGGTTCCCGAGTTATTCCAATTGTTTTCTGGGGGAAACATCTGAATAATTCGAGAACCAATCACGTCAGACCCATGGTGCGACCCATCATATCAGGCTAGAATTTACTGGGGAGTTCAAAAATGCAACAAAACACCCAATTCAAACCAATCGCGCCTTAATTACTTTCCTCACGCTGTCATTTTTGAGTTTACAAAAGAAAGTTTCTTACGGAAATTGTAGGTGTTTTCAAGGAGGTTCGAATGCCGTTTACGAAAAAACAATCGCACACCGCATTCGTGAGATACGACTTGAAATTTGTTTTCTTGTTACGGGACACTCTGTATATTATCGCGTTTTCGAGTTCTACGTCGAATTCTAGCCCGATTTGATGGGTCGCACCTTAGGTGTAAGTTGATTGGTTCCCGAGTTATTCCAATTGTTTTCTGGGGGAAACATCTGAATAACTCGAAAACCAATCATGTCAGACCCATAGTGCGACACATCATGTCAGGCTAGAATTTACTGGGGAGTTCAAAAATGCAACAAAATAGCCAATCCAAACTAATCGCGCCTTAATTACTTTCCTCACGCTGTCATTTTTGAGTTTACAAAAGAAAGTTTCTTACGGAAGTTGTAGGTGTCTTCAAGGAGGTTCGAATGCCGTTTACGAAAAAACAATCGCACATCGCATTCGTGAAATACGACTTGAAATTTGTTTTCTTGTTACGGGACACCCTGTATATTATCGCGTTTTCGAGTTCTACGTCGAATTCTAGCCCGATTTGATGGGTCGCACCTTAGGTGTAAGTTGATTGGTTCCCGAGTTATTCCAATTGTTTTCTGGGGGAAACATCTGAATAACTCGAAAACCAATCATGTCAGACCCATAGTGCGACACATCATGTCAGGCTAGAATTTACTGGGGAGTTCAAAAATGCAACAAAATAGCCAATCCAAACTAATCGCGCCTTAATTGCTTTCCTCACGCTGTCATTTTTGAGTTTACAAAAGAAAGTTTCTTACGGAAGTTGTAGGTGTTTTCAAGGAGGTTCGAATGCCGTTTACGAAAAAACAATCGCACATCGCATTCGTGAAATACGACTTGAAATTTGTTTTCTTGTTACGGGACACCCTGTATATTATCGCGTTTTCGAGTTCTACGTCGAATTCTAGCCCGATTTGATGGGTCGCACCTTAGGTGTAAGTTGATTGGTTCCCGAGTTATTCCAATTGTTTTCTGGGGGAAACATCTGAATAACTCGAGAACCAATCATGTCAGACCCATAGTGCGACACATCATGTCAGGCTAGAATTTACTGGGGAGTTCAAAAATGCAACAAAATAGCCAATCCAAACTAATCGCGCTTTAATTACTTTCCTCACGGCGTCATTTTTGAGTTTACAAAAAAATGTTTCTTACGGAAGTTGTAGGTGTTTTCAAGGAGCTTTGGATGCCGTTCACGAAAAAACAATTACGCATCGCGTTCGCGAGATGCAAACTAAAGTTAAGTTTTTTTCTTAAGCGACACCCTGTATATTATCGCGTTTTCGGATTCTACGTTGAATTCTAGCCCGACTCGATGGGTCGCACTCTAGGTATAAGTTGATTGGTTCCCAAGTTATTCGAATTGTTTTCTGGCGGAAACATCTGAATAACGCGACGGATAACTCGAGTACCGATCACGTCAGACCCATTGTGCGACACATCACATCAGGCTAGAATTTACTGGAGAGTTCAAAAATGCGACAATATACAGCTTTGCTTCGTATTTTCGTGGCGCACTGTTCGGAACTGTTTTCTAATTTAAAAAACCAAGCGAGTTTCGCCGCTCGCCTTGTAAATTAAACATGCATTTATGCATGGAAAGCTGCGATTAAAAAGCGGATTTACTTTCAGAAAAATTATTACCGCAAGAAGAAAGCGATTGCGCAACGCCCTTCTGGTCATTCGTAAGCGGTTTCATCGGCCGCCTTTTAACCGTCCCGACGTTTCGAAAATCCGAAACCGTCGCAAAATTCCGAAAACGTTTCGGGCAAGCGAACGGCGTAGCGCTTTCACTAGCTCGAACCCTTGGAATGTCGATTTCGTTTTTAATTAATTTTAATTAATGAACGGCGCCGTTCGTTTTTTCCGCTTCCATAGCAGAAACCAGTAGAATTCCGCACCGTTATTAAACGCATTGAAAACGCTTACACAACGCCTCAGCAATCCGGGTCCCTTCGTTTCGAATTCCCTCGTCCAAATTCCGCTATATTTTTGTTTTCGTTGCGACACTGACCAGATTGAGCGCGTCTTCGCCTGCCACCATTATCGATTCTG
Source organism: Serrognathus titanus (assembly GCA_039766575.1). NCBI lineage: Eukaryota > Metazoa > Arthropoda > Insecta > Coleoptera > Lucanidae > Serrognathus > Serrognathus titanus. Next base: position 10,245,638 of record CM077911.1, read on the forward strand.
GTAGGAGAAACTCGCGACCGGAAGTGATTTCGGAATTCGGTTCCGGCCAGTGATGAGGAAGAAAAAAAAACGAAAAATACGCGCGCGTTTCTCACACGTTCACATCTTCGTTCGAACCGCACTGGAACGCTCGACAAACTGAAGCCAAACAATCGACGAACGATCCGGATGTAGGTCAGTTCGCTGGCTGACGCTAGGTACGGCTCTGGCGGAGGTGGAAGCGGGTAAACGGGTTTCGGTGTTAGCTGGACGAAGACGAGGAGATCGGGGGCCTTTCTCCGCGAATTCTTCGCGGGTGAGGAGAGCTCAGAGATGTGGGACGAGCGCCGCGGCTTTTCGAAAAACCAGAGCCAAAGAATCAAATGACAGAAATCGTCAGAAAGTTAGAAGTGAAACGCATTTTGCCATACTTTAAATAAATTACAAGAAATAAATAATAAAAGTGCGGGAGCCCATAGGCAACCAAACGTACACTCGAGTACTTCGTTGTGGTGGTCAAAGACAATAGAAAAACGAATTTCTCGTGACGTAGGACACATTTTTAAAATGAGTAAAAACAATTGAATTCAATCTGAAAATTGACAAAAAAAAATTGACAAAATTTTTCTTTTTTAATTTGATTACACCCCCGGTTCAAGGACGAAAAATTGCGCTGATAAAGTGCCACAGTCACAAGAAACAAAAAAAAATAATGTGTTTGTAACTATAGGCAACCAAACGTACATCTAAGTGTGACGGTCACAGACAATACAAAAACGAATTTCTTGCGACTGATTTTAGAATCATTAAAAACAATTGAATTGCATTTTTGAAAAACGTTGGCAACCAAAACATTTAATTTAAAAAAAAAAACAAAATTAATGGTTGAAAAATAAAATGAAATTTCACAAAAGAAAGTTATTCTAAAAATAAAAACAAATTAATTCGCAACAGATGATTAAAAACAGTCATATTTGACAGTTGACAGAAATCCAACAGAATTTAATTTAAAAAATAACAAAAGTAACGGTCACAGGCAAATTTTCTGTGCAGTGACATATTTTCAGAACCAGAGAAAAACAATTGAATTGATCCATATACCTAGAAACTGAAAAGAAAAATAGTGACGTAAAAGCAACCGTGTTTCCAAAGAAAAAGCACAAAAACAAAATTAATGTACCGGTAAGTATAGGCAACCAAACGTACACACAAGTACTCGGTTGCCTAGCAACGAGCGCAAGTAACCCTCTATTGACCCAAATCAAAAAAAAAACAATTGAATGAACTTATAAACGAACTAAAACTAATCAACTATGAAATTATTTACTTGTTTGCAGTTTTTTTGTTTGCATTTTGTAACAACTAACTTTATTGTACACATTCACTTCTATTTTAGGCTTTGCATTCACCGGCGAGTTTTGAGTTTGATTTCTAAAATGCCTTTGGAGAGGTATTTTGTACCAGTCAACTAATACCTAGGGGAAAATTTCATGGAAGAGTTGGCAACACTGAGAGCAACGCACCCGTTTGCCTATTAGTTACGTACTGCCGAGGTTGAAATCGTTTTTAGAGACGTCGAAAGGAGAGAAGGAATCTGAAAGGGCATGCATTGTTAACCTTCAGTGAGGCAACATTGCAATTAAAACTTATTGGCACCATTGGCCAAGAAATTGAATTCAAAACCGCTTCAATACATGGTCTTCTCTCTTTCTTTCCCTAAGGAGCAAACAAACAAGAACTCCCAACACTATAATTCCCTCATCAAAAATTCGCTGCCGCCATCTAGTGATACTTCAGCTTACTTTTAAAAGCGCACAATTTTTTAAACGCCATTTTTTTTCTTCAACACTTCTTTAATAAACACACATTAAGGCAAACAAACGGAACCATCTGACACATTCATTAATATATATAAGCACTGTGGTTATGCTGCTTTCTCCTTATAGGATATAACACCTTTCGATATTAAATCTGGTATTTCCACGGCCAACCATGGACCCAGCTGAAAAACACAGCGTATTCCAATCATCACAGACTTAATATCAAATTTTGTTTTGTTGATATAAGTGTGGTACTCACCCCCAGCGCCATCGCGTGCCCGATTCCAAACTTGGGCACGTTCCGCGCCCACAACGGCTTGAAGTGGTCGCTCAGGCATATTTTACCGCCCCTGTACATCTTGGCGGTTTTACCGTCCAACTCCGGCAGGGCTATCTCGGGTGCGGTTGTTGGATATGTTACAGGAATCTGCAATTAAAGGTAGTGGTGAACCAGCAAGGACTAAGCGGAGTTGAGGACTTACGTCGAACTCGACATCGAACTCGTACTTTAGCAGCTCGTGTATGTACCAGCACTTTCCGAACCATTTCGTCCCCTCCTTGTTTGATTCCAGCCTAAACCAGTCGTTATCGGCGGTCTTGTTGTTCTGGACGTACTGCAAACGCACCATATGCAAGCGAGGGTGAGCCGAGAAAGTGAGGTTAGAATGCTCACCTTGATTAGAGACTGGTACTCCTCCTTCAGCCTTTGCACCCATAGCTCCTTGTCTCTGGGGCCTGCCTTAGTTACTAGGAGAGGGATGCTGCTAAGTGTTTTTCTCGTACTTTCATCAACCATCTTCCCGCACCATCAGTTGACAGTTGCAAGCACTGTTGCCACGCCCACAAATGCCGATTGCAAAATTCCCTAGGTTGGCCCGAATACTCAACGACATGACAAAGCGGACCATAAAATTAAATTAAATTTTAAAAAACAAATAACATTATTTAAAAAAAGATATAAACAATTTGTTACTATTCCGGATTGTACAGTGTGTTCAGAAATGACTGAAGGACGTTTGATTTTAACACGCTGTCGTGTTAATAATTTTCGTCTTACAACGTTGGTATTCTGCTGAGTATGATGAATTCGACCTGCAGCTGTTTACATTTATTATTATTATTATAAGAAAGGTAGGTAAGATAATAAATTATCTTATCTCTTATCCATTTTGGGTACAAAAGAATGGAATGCGAGATAAATCGTTAAATTGCGATACAGTCCCGCGGGAATTTTTTAAAACTTCGTGGGACGCGGGACAAATTGTTAAATAGCGGGACGTGTGGTCGCCTTCTACATAAGCAACTTTGAACTGTGTAGAGGCTTTCAGCTTTCAGTTTCTTTTTGCGAAAAGTCCATTAAAAAAAACACAATTCATAGCGACATTAGTTTTGCGTCATGAAATGTATGTGTTCGACGTTAGTCAACACGCCGAAGTCAAATCAACACTTGCATTCTTACGAAATGTATTTCCGGTTTGTGACAATTAAAAAAGTAAATGTCAAAATGACAAGCAACTTGACAGATCAATTAAGATTAAGGTTATGTACGCAAGTACGTTCCACAAGCTCTAGCATGGCTGGCTACCGTGTTGTACGTCAACACTTTTTTGGGGGTTACTGAGTTTTTTATTAAACGTCCTAATTGTCTTTCAAAAGACGGTTAGAGATTAATAAACGTATGAAATAAAAAATAAAAACTCCAAACACAACTAGAAATTAGAACAGTGACACTTACAACTTGCGACAGAAAACTAATGTAAACAAAGTTCACCGTGAGTCAAATCAACAACATCGTAATGGAACAAAACTGTCTAAGAAAGATGTACATATGACTAGCTCTCTCTATGATATAAGTTCTGCTCTTTTCATTTTCTAGTGGATAGGTCTTGAACTTAGAACTTTCTATCTTTGTTTTACATGTGTGACATAGAAGACGGTGAATATCAAATATTTGTCTGTGATATTGTCGGTAACCAATGACGCAGGTCTCATCTTTCCTGGCGACGATAATATAAAGAAGACCCTTAAAACGAAGTTTATTCCTTAAGTTGGCAACACAGAACGCAATAACGCTTACACCGTCAAATATGTTCGGCAAAACTCGTGAGTGCTATTTCAACGACCCGATCTCCGCATCGAACGTGTATGATCTTAACTTGGTATGGGGCGCGCTTTGTAAGTTTCAAAATTGTAATTTTTTTAGTTTTTTACTTATAAACTCAACTAAAGCTTAATCGTCTTGCGAAAGAGGCAAATTCAGTCCTATTCACGTTTTCCATTAAAAACTAATTTTTGCGCTTGGCAACGTCGCAGCGTATGATTGTGACCGCCGCAAACGTGCCTAGTTTCATGTGAATGTGTGAAAGTGTCAGAGCATAATGTTAAAGAAATTAATAAAATCCAATGGCTAATACGTTTTTTGGTTTCGATACGTCGATAAATGTTAGTATTCACCCCGTTAATTCCACTTAACCTATCGTCAGAGCCCCGCGTCCCCCTCAACCCCCCTACAACTACCACCGCAGTGACTCAACTGCGTTTATTAAACGCTTTGAAACCCTCATGTGGGGGTACCCCCGATGCAATTCAAGTACTTCCGTGATGCACATGCAAGGCGCAATTGCCAATCACTTTGTATCCGGGGTAGTTTGTGATAGTTCGGTTTGTTGTTTAGCATGGGGACCACAGATTATCTCCGGACGAGGATTGTCTAGAAACGGAAGAGGAGGAGTATGATGCCTTGAACGATGAGACGTTCGGTGCGCTAGAGGACGCCTCCAACGTTGAAGACTGGGAGCAACAGCATGAGCAACTCGCAGAGATTGCCGAGAGTTCCAGGCGTTCAGAACATTTAGGTACGCAGCTCGCTCCCAGGAGGGAATTATTAGGTTCAGCTTTAGACGTCAGTGTTACCAACGAATGTGATTTCAGAGAATTCTCTAGCCCAGTTGGATTATGATGACTCGGACGAGTTCCCGTTATCTCTACAAGATGATTCCCTATGGTCTTTTAAGTCATCAGGCAACAAGAACGGAGACATCTTCAACTCCACTCTCGTATCAGAATCAAAGAAGCCGATATCGAAGTCTTTTGTGAGTATTATCCCCAGCAGACGTAAGTGTGCTGAGCGTGCGCACATATTTCAGACTGAGCCGAAGCCCGAAGTCAAGCCTGGAGCGACCACAAAGTTATTCAACAACACCATGCCCGGCTTATCGACGGGCAACATCGTGAAGAATGTCCCCAAGAAAATCTGCACCGTGGAGGAGTTGGAGAGGGGATTCTTGAACAGCAGGATCCAAAAACCGACTGCCAATATACCACCACCCCATATTCCCCACCCAATGTTCCAAGTGAGTTGTTTGGATCAAAATTTAAAAAAAAAAAGTCACTCCAAGTTCACTAAGCTCTCACTAGATGGTACCACATGACTTCGAAAAGAATATTAAGTGTCACTACGAGCAATAATTCTTGAATGTGCCGCTCTACAATAATTTTTTATTAGAAATTATTATAGCCATTGAGGAATGAAATATAGATAATATTTCAAATGCAAACATTCAATCAATTGTTGATCACAGGATAATTTTGACATTTCTAGACTGACGTCATTTGTTTTGTGCAAAGGTAGAAAAAACGATGACACGTCTCAACTGTGGCACGATGACGTCACTGCTGTGACATGATGACGTTACAACTGTGACATGATGACGTTACAACTGTGACATGATGACGTTACAACTGTGACATGATGACGTTACAACTGTGACATGATGACGTTACAACTGTGGCACGATGACGTCACAACTGTGTCGTGATGACGTCACAAATAATGAAATGTTAAAGTTAAATATCGAAGTTTTAATTTGAATGCAGCGGCGATTGAGACTCTTGTTAACGTTTCATTTGTCTTCTTTTAATTGTTAGCAACCGCCTCATCCGCCGAGGTTACCACCCGGATTACACCTGCGACATCTTCAGCCCATGCCGCCGTCGAACTTGCCTCCCGGATTAGTTAGGATGATGACGTCGTATCCGCCGGTGGTACACAACGGCCCTCCTCATCCCGCACATCATAGGATGATGTACCCGGGGAACGCCCAATTTCCGGTAAATCGCCCCGAGCCGATTGGTGTGGAAGTGGCGCGAAAGTAAGCTTGTTTTCCAGGTGGCCCACCCGTTCAACTTCCCTCCGCCCCCGAGGAACGCCAACGTCCAAAACGTGGGCCAGACCAACAGGAATTACCACCCGCAGAAGAACCGGAACGAGGTGAACCACTTCAGGGTGAAACCTGAGGTGTGCACCATGAACATAGAGGTCGCCAGCAGGGATGATTACTCGGGACTCATGACCAACAGAGAGAAACAATGGCTGCTCAACATTCAGATGTTACAGCTCAACACCGGCACGCCGTATTTCGATGACTATTATTACACTGTGAGTACCATATCGTGCATTTCGATTGAGATGTGACCGTCTTCGATGTTCCCAGGTGTTCAAAGAGAGAAAATCAAAAAGCAATAAAGAGAACCAGCAAATCCTGGACAGGAACCAACGATACGCCCAGAACGGCCAGCGCAATCAACGGGATCACTACCGAAACAATGACAGACAGGAGACTCCGAATCCCCTTCAGGGTAGAGTGTACACGCCTCTGCAGTTCGAGAATTCGCTCGGCAAGCTCCAGTGCGGATCGGTGACTGCGCCCCGGAAGATCATAGACATGGATGTGGTGACGTTGGAGAAGGACGTGGAGAATATGACGATATCACGTGACATCCGCAAGACAAAACAATTGCTCCTGGAGCTGGAGATGATGTACAGTCTGATTCTGAAAGCGGAAGACCTGCGAAATCCCACCGCACTCAGCAACATGGAGAAGCTGCGCGAGCTCAAGCAGAAACAGAGACTGCGAGAATTGGAAGCCGCCCCCACCCCCGAGCAAAAACAGGAGGTACTCAAGTTGTTGCAGCAAGAGAGCGTGCCCGTAGTCGAGAAACCACACGATTATTTAGTCAAGGTCATCAATGGACTCCTCCAAGAAGAAAAGTACACCAGCTTCTTCAATATAAGAAAAGGAAAGGTAAACGCCTTAACCACGCCCCTTCTCCTCAACTCCGCCCTCAAAATACCTCCTCAACCATTTTTTTGTTTTTTTAATCGCAGATGTTGCTGGTGAGAGTCTTACCGCACCTTACGACTGAAGCCTTCGGCAGTCAACTCCTGGATTTGTGGCTGAAGCTGCTCTTGAGTGTTCCTATAATCGGACGCAGGGATACCGCTGGTGACAATCTTTTACCCCGCCTACACCCCTACTTCAAAAGGTAAGACACTTCACACATGCAGTCAAGTCATCCCCAGAAAATCTTCTAAGGATGACTTTAAATTTGATTATGTGATATTTTCAGGTACATCCAAACTTGTAAGATGGCAGACATATTGGATATTGTGTCAAATATAACGGAAACGGTGCGAGCAGAAAACAGCAGAAGCACGCCGCTGAGTCACCAGGGTAAAGCCCCCTTGCATTTTATCATCACCAACAAGGTAGGTGGTTGGATTAGAAAAAAGCGAGTGATTTAAATCCGCCCCTTGTAGCTGGGCGTGTCCTCTTTGGTGACGGTGTTCGTCAGGTGTGAATACCTAATCTCTTCGGAGAACACAACAGAGAAGCAGCAAAACGATTGGTACAACTTCGTAACCGTGTGGGCGGACGCTGTTTTCGCCACGCCCACCGTCGCCACGCCCATCGAATTGATCCCACGGCAGATTTTCATCAAGCACTGCAATCGCATCGAGAGCCTCACCTCGGACAGAAGGTCGTTGCTCGAGAGCAAGCTCGTAGACACTAATTAGTTCGTAAGACAATTCCTTGTTTGTTTTTCAAATCCTGTTGATTAGATCTGTGGTGCTTTGGTTCGGACTTGGTTGTTCGGCGATCGTCTTTCTTTCGTCGCGGCGAAAGAAAGGCGGCGGCTTGTTGCGTAATTTACAAAAAAAAAAAATTAATTTCGTTTCCGCCATTTCTTCTTTTTTTTTTTTATTAAGTGAAAACATTTTTTCCCGACATATAATCGTAAGGTACAAAAGAAAAGTATATTTTTTACTCTGATAGTGATGACGTAGAGATCGTTTCTATAATTCTTTTTTTTTTTCGTTTCTTTGTTTCTGCTTCTTCGACGGCGAATGCGCTAGGAGCTGTCAGTTAAACGTAAAACGTCATCGACGATGATGACGTCATGAGAAATTAAGTAACTGCCTAAATTATTTTTGACGTTTTGAGAACGTTAGCCGTTTTGAAAAAAAAATTGATTACATTTCATAACTGCCTTGTTGACATCATCTAGAATCAAGTGACTGCGCAAATAACTTGACGTTTCGAGAGTGTTGTGTAAAATTAAAAAAAAACAAAATTAATTTCTTGATTGCAAGTGTCAAACGTTTCACTTGAGTGAACTCGACACCTCGGTGACGTATTACGCTGAACTGATGGCTTGGACTTTATCACCACCATTGTTGAATATCATGAGGTACCTTGAAGCAATTGTTTTGAAAGCGTGTCTCATTTTTGTTGTTTTTTTTTGTGCACGAGATTGCGATTGTTAGTTAACACCGTCTCATTTGTTTCCAATTAATTGTTAGACGATCACATCATGAACGTTGATAATTATTGTATATTTTAATCATGCATATATATCATGTATAAAAAAATATATACATATATTTATTTTGTTTTTTACTAACTTGAATTTAGACGTGTAAAAAAATTACATAAATCCAAATTAATTGTCGTCGTCGTCATCGTGACACGGTATTTTATAAATTGTTTCTTTTTTAATCACTTTTAACGTCGACGTTTTCATCGTCGGATGTCCTCACCTCCTTCCCTACCACCCCCCCCCCCCTAATGCATGGAGTATTTGTTTCGGATTGCATTAGCAAGGACCGAACGAAACGCGGGCGGTTGTAAAATTGTAAAAACCGGCGGGCGGGTTCGTTCGGTTCTTATTTCGAGAGACGCAGGGGCCGATCGGTGTGCTTTTGTTTTGTAGATATCTGAATATGTTCTGATGATATCTCGAGATGACGTGGAGAGCCTTTTCCGTTCGTTTGTTTCTTTGTACGGTCATTAAGATAATGCTTTTTACATTAGGTAGAGATTCTGTCAAACTATTATATGTTGCTGACGGTTTGACTATGTAAGAATAATAAGGATTTATAAAAAAAAATTGAATTGTGTTTTTTTTTCTTAACCTCGGACGCACGAGCACCATCTTCCAATAGGAAACCCGCTCAAGGTCACAAGTTCACGAGTTGAATGGGTTACCACGAACGGCATCTACGGGCAAGTAGAAAATACATGGTTTGAGTTTTCATTTGTTATAAGTGATATAAATCTAAGCCAATTACTTGCGTATCGACAGCGCCATCTATCAAAAAATGTATGAAAGATTGCAGCAACTTTATTCCTACCGTGGAAAAAAAACCTGTTTCCTAAATTAATATCGATTTCGGATTGAAAATGTTGAAGAACCCGCTCAAGGTCACCCCGTCACAAGTTAGCTTTCATTTCGTAAGTTTCAGTAAGGAACTTTCTTGACTTATCGTGAGCGCCACCTATCGAAAAGGCTTTAAATGAATTTCTACCTCATTTCAAAGAATTCTAAACAAATTTTATCAAAGATCAACCGCATTCAGTACGTTTATTAATAGGCGTGTAATAAATCGCTCGGTTTAAATCAAAAATATTTTAATTAAAAAGTTCAAATTGGGAATTAATTTTGACGCGTGACGTCACTAGGTTACGTTCATAAATTAGAATGTGTTACTGCATCTTACTCATTCCTGATTTATAAACTGTTTTGCATTTCGCTTGTTTCGCGCCATACTCATTGTATTTAACAAACAAATATATTATTATTGTTAAACAAGCCGCGACGGAGAGTGAACCGAAAGTGTGGTTTCTGAACGCGACCCAGTTGCATGTCCGTGATTCATCGCTGCGGCTAACTTCACGCGCATCACCTAATCGTTTTGACAGCCACAAAAGTCATAACCAATAAACTCAACAAACGTTTCGATTCTCGCGAGGCGGAGGTTGTCGCGAGTGCCGTGCACCGTGTGATTCGACGAGGATTCGAGCAGGCGCCCCCCTCCGAGTAAGTACCCCCCGCGCTTTACAACCGAGCCCCCCCGAAAATAATAACGCGCTCCCTACGGACACCCACCGCAGGATTGCACCAAAACAGAGGTTATTTATAACTCGAATATCGCGCTGATTTAAGTGGAAGCCGGATTGGCATTTAGATAAGATATTTTTGATCGAAGAGCGCCCGGATTTGTTCCGACAGTGTGACACCTCGGCTTGTCGCGTTTCGCTGCGGGTCGGTGTGTGCGAAATTCACACGGAAGATGCTGTTAAGTAACCCGTGACTCACGTACTGCCCATGGGCGTCCTCTTCAAGAAGGGTCATTAGTAAAAGTTGGCCGGCCGAGCAGCAAAATGGTGATTACTTCCTCAATTGTTTGTTTAATTTAAGATCAAGCGTGCCGCGGACGTACATACAGGTTGCCCGTTAGTTAAACGTCAACCCTCCGACTCGACTATTGCTCAATTACGTTTCAATTTTATTTTTTGTGCTTTGTCCGGTTTATAAGAGTTACGTCTTAATTTTCTTTTATCTTAAGCAGTGGCGTAGGTTTCTGCCTCCACACGGCGAAAGGCGTACGTGATAAACAATTCGTCTCATTTGTTGTTTCGCAACTGTTTCTTTTTTTTATTAAGTTACGCCCTCTACTGTTTTGTACTTGTTAAGCGTTGACGAGAGACTGCTTTCCCAGTCCACTGAACCGAAAAGAAATCATCTGTCATTTCGTAATTAGCTGTCACAGTCGTTTAAGCGCTCTGCAGAGCAAGTAATTGGGCGCTGCATGAATTATACTTGCCTGAAACCTACAGTCAATTTTAATAATCACGAGGCGATGCCTTTCAAGGTCAAGTTCGTTAATTGAAATTGCAAATTATTTATGAGCGCCATCTTTTGACGTACCACGAGTGCCACCTTTCGTTGACTTACGAACGCATCAGGTGCTTGGTTCATCGTGAACGCCATCTACAAACCCGAGAATTAAATTTTAAAAAAAACTCGACAGGTGACGCCTCGATCCCACTCAATGTTTATTTAAAAAGACAGTTAAGTTCAAGGCCACGTGTTAATTTAAAGAACTCGTTTCCAAGGTCACAAGGACACGTCAAGGGAATCTCTCGAAACTCGCGCTAGGCAATCAAGGTGATTTATAGGGAAATCGTTTCCAAGGCCACAGCGATACGCCTCTCAAGATTTCTTTTGGCAGTTACATACGCGAGCGCCATCTCCCACAGAGTAGAGGAAACTCCCGTGTTTCTTTTTTTTCTCCTCCAAATTGTGATCAGTTTCGGACTAAAAGTGCTGACCTGTACAAGGTCACACGTTCGCGAACTGCCTTAATTCCACAGAATTCAAGCAAATTATCTGAATTATCGCCAGCGCCATCTAGCGAAAAGCAAATGAAATATTCTGGTTTATATCGTTTTTTTTTTCTGCATACGTTACACAGTTTGAGGTGTGGATTCGTACGGAGCAAATGCATTAAATTATCGCCGGCGACATCTATCGAAGAGTAAAGGAAAAATTCTTTTTTTTTTGCAAACGTTAGAATCGCGTCACATTTCGCCCCTCATTTTTATAACGGCAGATGCTGCAGTTAATTCATGCGAGCGCCATCTTCTGTACTGCAGAGAAAACTGTTTTTCCTTCCTAAACTCGTAACGTTGAAATAATTCACGTCGAGACAAGGTCAGCCCAAGGTCACACGTTAACAAACTGGCTTCAATTTCATGAATTGAAATAAGTCGTTTGACTTTTCGTGAGCGGCATCTACCGGAAAATAGAAAACCTGCAAACGTCAAGATAAAGCGCGGAATGTTTTCAAGGTCTTGGATTCATATGGGCCCCCATAATTTAATAAATGTCGTTCTGTTGTCGCGAGCGCCATCCGTATATAATCTATTTTTGTTTCGGGGATTCCTCGGGAAACTCTTGGGCCCGTTTTCTTTATTTCGTGATTGTTTAGTCAGTTGTCGCGAGCGCCATCTTCCGTACAATGAGGGAACTTTGTTCTCGATAATAAACTTGCGTCTGTTTCTATTTCGGGGATTCCTCGGGGACTTCTTGTTCACGTTTTTTTCAGTTAATTCAGTCGCGGGCGCGCCATCTTCCGTTCAATGCGGCAACCTTTTTGTTAGTATTAAACTTGGGTCTAGTTTTTTTTTTTCGGGGATTCCTCGACACCTGCTTCGCCTGCTTTCTCTTTTCCTGCGTTAACATTTTCACTTTGAATTCCAGAGTAACAACGACCGAAGTTGCTATGGCATTCACCGAAGCTACGTCACCGAGTCCTTCAAACAAAACAAAGCCCATCACCAGGTGATCGGTTAGAACCTCGACGACAATGAAAACCAATCACTCCGCTTAGCGCGCGGAATTGAACTCTTTCACGCCCGGAAGTTGTAAGCGTCCCAACGACAAATAATAGTTAGAGATTAATAGTAATAAATATAGCGTTATATTTGTTTTTGTTCGAAAAGAAACGTTCGTGTTTTGTTTTCGAAGAAGATGTAAGACTGCGCCGCCTAATACTCGGCAATAAAAAATGACGAACGAAGACAGGAAGAAGTTTTACTGCCGCGAGTGGGCCTTCCAGAAGCTCTCGCACTGCTTGGATCAGCGGCCTATCTCGAAAACATGCGGGGCCCTCCTCCTCGGGGGACCCGGTTGCGGGAAGACGACGTTCTGCTCGGAACTCTGCTGGCCCTCGCAGGGGCCTTCCGGTCGCCAACAGCGCGCCCTCAACCGTCGCCTCCTCTGTTTTCACTTCCTCCAAGGTCACAATGAGAAGAGTCTCTCGCTCAGCGAGTTCGTGAGGTCGCTGGTGACGCAAATCCTGAACCACTCCACCGAGAGCCACAAAGAACGGAGCATGAGGCGCAAGCTCGCCAGCGAATCGAAAGCGGCGGGCAAGCAGGGGGAAGTCCCCGACTCGGAAAGCGATTACTCGCTCAGCCTCCCGCCCGTTATTTCAAAACCGGAACAAGAGAGTTTATACAGCAACGTGGAGAAGGCCCCGCCTATACCTCACCTCCCGGTGAACCCCCGGACGGTAATCGCCGACGCCTACTTGGAGAAACTTAAGTCGGACTCCGAGATACAGATAGCGCTGCGCGCCAAAAACATCGAGATGAACCCGGACGACTGCCTCAAGCGCGCCCTGCTCTTCCCCCTGTTGGAAATCGACCCCCCGAAAACCAGCCTCTTCATCCTAATCGACTCGATCGACGAGCACTCTTTTATTTACTCGAACTCGACCTTGACGCGCTCGAAACCGCGCGAACGCTCTTCGCAGTCGAGGACGATCGCCGAGCTCCTCGCCAACCACCACCACCTCTTCCCCCAGTGGCTCCTCCTCGTCTGCACGGCGCGCAAGCAATCCAAGAGCATAGCGAAGATGTTCACCGGGTTTCGCAAGCTCAGCCTGGACGATTTGAGGAAATCCCAGGTGGTCAGAGACGTCCAGCAATACATCTTGGCCCGCTTGGACCAGGAGAATAGTTTGAGGCAGCACATCAGTAGAGACACGGCGGAAATGTTGAACCAGCTCCACATAAAAAGCAACGGGTGTTTCTTGTACCTCGAGAAGGTGTTGGATGGCGTTTCTGATAATTTCATAGTCTTGAGGGAGGTTCGGGAAATCCCCGGGACGCTCAACGGATTGTACTTGTGGCTGAGCCAGCGCTTGTTTAACCGCAGGCAATTCGCGAAGGTGCAACCGTTGCTGAACGTGATCCTCGCCGCCAAGTGCGCCCTCACCGAACCCCTACTCTTCGACATCCTCAAGATCTATAACACGAAGATGAATCTCGAGGACTTCAAGAAACGCTTCTATCTCCTGAGGAGGATCCTGATCATATCACGTAGCGGGACGATTCGTTTGTTTCACCATTCCTTCGCCGAGTGGCTCCTGGACATCAAGCACTGCACGCAGAAGTACCTCTGCAACATCTTCCACGGCCACTGCATCTTAGCCATGTACTACACCCTCCACGCCAAATACCTGAACAACCAGGAGATCTACGACTACGCTTTTCACCTGACGCGCATGGAGCAGTACCTCAACGAGAAACCGGAGCACAAGTGCTCGAACATCGTGTACAAGATGAGCCAAGAGCGGCAGAATTACTCGGGGAATTCCCTGGAGAAGACCTCCACGGAGATCTACTCGGACTTGAGGGCGCTGCAGGAGCTGGCGCAGTTCGAGAACGTGCAGACCCTCGACACCAGCTTCGTGGAGACCGAGAATAGTTTCGACCAGGACGCTAACGACAAGGACAAGTTCGAAAACGTCAACTTGAAGAGCCCCACGTCCGAGAAGTGCCCCCCGATTTACGCAGAGGTGAAGAAAACGAAATCCGACAAGGCGAAGAAAGAGCCGGGGGATAACAAGGAGCTGAGCCCCAGTGATCCGAATAAGAACGCCATCGAGGTGCACACGCTCACCGTCTTATGGTTGATCCTCAGCGGGTGCAACGTTGAAGACTGCCTGTTGGAGGGTAACGAAATGGCGGGGGTTAATTTCGGGGCGTTCCTGCCCACCGATCCCAAGGTCATGAGGCTGTTGTTGGAGGCGGGGGCCGTTGAGCAGAGCGATGTAGATGGGTGTGATTACGAGAGCCAGGTATGCAAATTACTTAAATTATCGCGAGCGCCATCTCTCGTAAGTTAGACGAGAAAACTTTGGGTTAGTGTCTTAAAGAGAGTTGTTCAAGGTCACGCGTTTATAAAGACCCCCTCAATTTAATACAATTCACTGCAATATTTAAATAATTCACAAGTTCCAAATGTGCGTAAATTTAAGCAAATTATTTAGGTTACCGCGAGCGCCATCTATCGCAGAAGAGAGAAAATTGTTTAAGTTTTCGCGAGTGCCATCTATCGTAAACTAGACGGGCTTTGCTTTTTTCTTGAAGACAGGGAATAGTTCGCTACGAGGCTTTCCAAGGTCACGCGTTCAATACCTGCATATATTCAAAGTAATTGAGTTACCACCAGCGCCATCCATTGTAGAGTAGAGAAAATTTCTTAATTAAACTATTTTTTTTTAACAGATATCGTTGGCGACTTCTTCGTCGGAACCCAGCCCGGAGCCCCTGTTTGACTTGCAGGACATCCACGGGCAAGCCGCCCTGCACGTGGCCGCCCGTTTGGGGCAGGCGCAAGTCGTTAAGGTGGGTGGTTTTCTGAGGTCCAGTCAAGGGCGAGTTAACAGTTGAATGTCGATTGTAGGTCTTGCTGGAAGCCGGGGCGAACGCCGACCAGGCGGACTTGGACGGCTGGACGCCTCTAAGGGCGGCTGCTTGGGGAGGACACACTGAGGTGAAACACAAAAACGATTTTCTTTTTTTTTTTTTAATGAATTTGGGGCCCGCGCAGGTCGTCGAGCTATTGGTGGAGCACGGATGTACCTTGGATAGCATGGATGCGGAAAATCGGACGGCCCTTCGGGCCGCGTCTTGGTCTGGGCACGAGGAGATCGTCAAAATTCTTCTACAAAACAGGGCCAGCGTAAATCTAACGGATAACGAAGGTACTACAGTTCTTGTAAACATCCAACCAACTTTCGTCATTCATATTTATGACGTAATGCTACAACAACGTTGCCAAGTATTGAAGTGTTTACATACGACCGGGGATTGACCGTGTATAGGTTATGTACGTGTTCTATTTGTTGTACGTACTTAATTTTCATATTTCTTTATAACATCCTACTTTTAATCAAACATTTATGATTTAAATTACAAAGAACATGTTACTTAAATGTTACGTAACTTCAGAAACAGAATGGTAAAAATTCGTAACTTACAATTAATATAACCATCTGACGTTAGTGATAATTGAAGCGGCAACATTGTCATTTTAAAAAACTTGTAGTAACAAAATGTTACTGAATTTCAACGAATACATCGTACATAATATCTTGAGTTCAGTTGGTACTGATTTAACGTCATTAATGACGAAAGTCGGTTGGTTGGTTACAAGAACTTTACCCTTCTTTTGTTTATTTCTCGATGACGTCAGTAATGACGTATTACTCTTCACCGATGGCGTTAGCTTTACTAAAAACTTCTTTTTCTCTGTACAGGCCGAACGGCTCTCATAGCGGCCGCATACATGGGCCATTCAGAAATAGTTGAACACCTGCTGGATTTCGGCGCGGACATAAACCACGCGGACGCCGACGGACGCACCGCCCTGTCAGTGGCGGCGCTGTGCGCGCCACGTTGTCCAGGCACGAGCGTCGTCGCGACGCTCCTAGAAAGAAGCGCCAGCGTCGACCATAGAGATAAAGAAGGCATGACGCCGCTGCTCGTCGCCTCCTTTGAAGGTCATAAGTAAGTTTGATTTGATTCCATTTCTGATGAATTGCTTTAAATTAAAAAAAAACTGCAGGGACGTTTGCGAGCTATTATTGGAGAACGAGGCTGACGTCGACCATTGCGATCACGGTGGGCGTAGCCCCTTGTGGGCGGCGGCTAGTATGGGCCACGCCCCCGTCGTCGCCCTACTCTTGTTCTGGGGATGCTGCATAGATTCCATGGATTCCGAGGGACGAACGGTGTTGTCCGTGGCCGCTGCCCAAGGTCAGTCGCGTTCTTTCACGTTCAAAAATGACCCAATCAGAATCTCTCGTTTTATACAGGGTGCGTCGAGGTGGTCAGGCAATTGCTAGATCGCGGATTGGACGAGCAGCACAGAGACAACTCGGGTTGGACTCCCCTGCACTACGCAGCTTTCGAAGGTAAACATCTCGTGCGTTCAATAACTCCCACGTTTGAATTTGGCGTTGGTGCGATAAACGTCGGTTTTGTAGTCGCAATTTTAGTACAAGTAAAGACACACCATGTTCCTTGGTATCTCAAGTTGTGGTCAACTCCAAACGTAGGGGTTTTTGAACGCATTGTGTGGCAATTGTTCTCTTGTAGGTCATCAAGATGTCTGCGAGGCCCTATTGGAAGCGGGGGCTCGCATCGAAGAGACTGACAATGAAGGCAAGGCTCCTCTCGTATTGGCGGCCCAAGGTGGCCACACTGCTCTGGTGAACATGTTCCTGGATAAGTACAGCGCCCCCTGTGATCAGAGGCCGCACGACGGCAAGACGGCGCTCAGGTAGGTAAACCTCCGCTTTAATTTCAAGCTTGAAACGACCAAAGAAATTCGCTTTTGCAGACTGGCGGCCTTGGAAGGGCACTACGACGTGGCGCAGATTCTTTTGTCTCACAGCGCCGACATCGATTCTAAAGACGCGGATGGCAGAAGCACCCTGTATGTGCTGGCCTTGGATAATCGTTTGGCCATGGCCAAGTACTTCATACAGCAGAGCGCCGACGTGGAAACCAGGGACCTTGAGGTATGAACGAAAACAAATCGACAGGCTTTTGTTTTGCCTGACGGGGTAAGTAAAAAAATTAAGAAGACGAAAGCTGGCGTTTGTTTCTCATCGATGAGTACCACACAGTGAAACAACTCAAAACAAGGAGCGATTAAGAAAACAAAATGCGTTCGCAGGCGTTTATTTTGATTTTTAGTAACCCCCCATATGAGATAACTAAAAAAAAAAACAAAAAATAGAGCGTCCAGAAAACAAACAAACAAAAGACGCTTGTTTTCTTTCATGATGCCCCCTGTAACTAAAAAAAGAGAATCAAGAAACGCGAAAACAAAAGCATTCTTGTCATTAGCAAGAATCGACTTGGGGGAAAGAAGAGATTTGAGAAAACAAAAGCCGTCTGCGACGTTTTTATTTGTTTTTAAATGGAGGAGAAAAAAATTTGTTTTGCAGGGCCGGACTCCACTGCACGTTTCGGCCTGGCAGGGGCACACGGAGATGGTGGCGCTCCTCCTGACGAGTGGGCGGGCCCAAGTAGACGCCTGCGACCTTGAAAACCGAACGGCCTTGCATTCGGCCAGTTGGCAGGGGCACAGCGACATCGTCAAGTTACTTTTGGAACATGGGGCTGTCCCGGATCACACTTGCAATCAAGGGGCCACCGCCTTAGGTGCGTTGTAAACGTGTACAACTGGTTGCCTGCACTGCTTAGAAAAAATACAATTGCAGGAATTGCAGCGCAAGAAGGCCACGAGCTGTGCGTGGTGGCCCTCCTGGAGCACGGTGCTGACCCCAACCATTCCGACGCCTGCGGCAGAAACGCCCTGAGGGTGGCCGCAAAATCTGGCCACAGGGGCGTCGTCAGACTCCTGGAAGAATACAACATTAGGTCCCATAAGGCGGCACACACGAGCAGCAGTGCCAACTCGATCACTTCTGGTACATAAACTCAGACGCAGCGAAAACCAAAAGCTCTTTTTTTAACAAAACAAATGCCTGTCGCAGGTTCAACGGCCGAGACAAAACCGTCTTGCGCGGTCTTGTATCCCGGCGCCACTGATTGGTCCGACCAGCAGAGGCGGTCCATGGTCTCGCTGGGGAATCACAGCTCGAACTCCAAGTCCAGCTCGAACTTGACCGGCTCGAGTCACTCCAGTAGGCACGGCGAACGCCAGAGGGAGCCTGTTCAAAACACTCAGGTAAGAAAAAGCAATCTTCGTGGTTTTGTACAGGGTGACTCAAATTCTTCCTCCGCGACGACAACGAAAACGAAATCGACTTTTTTTGTTTTCGATTAGTGATAGTTTTCAGTCAGCCTGTCACTTAAAGTAAATAATTGATTGGTTTTTGTTTCGAAAAGTCGCCTATTTTGTCGATTTGACGAAAAAAAAACAATTGAAACACGTGTCTAGTCAAGCACAAGCGACAAGCTTTTGTTACGAAAATCGCAAGAACGTCGAAATCAATCGAGGAGAGGGTGGCTGTCTTTTGTTTCGAAAATGGCGGAACAGTTGAAGTCGATTGGTTCGTTTCAAACTGTGACATCAGTCAAAGACGAGCACCGGACATGATCGAAATTCGCCGAGTTTTGTTAAAATAACTGCTAAACAATTGAAACGAGGAAGGTTGATCGTGAGTCGCCGGGTTTTTTTTCGGAAATCGTCAAACAATTGAAATCACAACCACAAATGACTGCCTCTTGTTTTAAAAATCGCACAAACAATTGAAACCGACTAATTTCTGTTGCAGCGATTGAAAAAATAATTGCAATTATGAAGTCAGTTGAGTTCGAATGATTGTATTTTGTTTTCAAAATAGTAGAAACAATCGAAACCGTTCGAATAATTGCAAAAACAATAGAAATTTTTTTCGTAAATCGGAAAATAATAGAAATTAAAAGTGAGGGGACTACGAATCGCAAAAACAATTGAAAGCGGAGGTTTCTAACAATGAACTTTATGAATAAGGTTTCGAAGTTGGCAGCACTGACGCTGTATTTGGTGATCATGCTTTGTTTAACAGTTTGAAAAGGTGACTGTCTCTGTAACGTAACTTAACGTTCTAGTTTTGAATGACTATTAATTCTGTTATCAGCATTACCAACTTTAAAGGTCTTTCTACTGTAATCTTTTATTTTTTCGATTTGAGACAGCCTGTACATGAAAAAGAAATACACAGGTCGTTCGGAATCGATCAGAACGTTACGTAAAGCAATTTGATTTGATGCAACTTGACGAAACTAATTCCAGGATGATTTCCAGCCGTTGTCCTTCACGCAGCAGCTGCAGCAGTGCTCGCGCGGGGGGAAAACCAGACCGCTCAGCAAGTTGCTGTCGCCCCTGCAGAGCGAACCCCAGAGCCCCATCTACGCCTCTCCGCCGTTGAGTCCGGTCCACGATGCGCCGAACATGTTTGGTAAATCCCCGGCGTGCTCTGTGCTTTTCGCCCAAAACAAAAAAGAAACGGTGTTTCAGGTGCAATGAACATTTACCAGCCGGTTCTGAGGCACAATAATTTCGCGAGGGCCCCCGACACGCATTTCGCGCGCGACACCCACATGAGGATAATCCTGGGAAACTCCGGGCATTCCGGTGGGGGGTACAAGGCGGACAAGAAGGGTGGACAAGCGCAAGAGAGTAACGCCGCGCAGAGGTGAGACAATTCCAAATGCGACGACCTTCAGCTATTAAAAATATTCAAAACAAAACAGCAATGCGAAACAAAAGCGGAACGGAATCGTCACGAACCCCGCCCTTCGTCTGGTGGCGAACGTGAAGAACGGCCTGGACAACGCCGCTGCCAACCTAAGAAAGTCAGCGTCCGGTGCCAACCCGAGCACGAAGACCAACAGCTTTCACTGGAGGAAGGAGACCCCGCTGTAGAGGGCGCGCAAGCACCGCAAACTAGTCAATATTAACGGCAGAGACTTTACTTCCGGCCGCTCGATTTCGTCGTCGCGGCGGAAACGGAAATTAAAATAAATTACTTACACTAGTCTTTAACAAATCAAAGATAACGTTACATTTAGTTTGTGTTTTTAACCTAGGCGTTAAGGTAGAAGTGAGCGAGCAAACGAGCGAGAGTGAGCGAGCGAGAGCGCGAGTGAAAGAGAGAGAGAGTTGACTCGATTTGATTTTTTCGGCCTACTTTCAACGATTTTTAATTTTAGTTTAATTTGTGATAGATATCGTTTAGTGCGTAAGGTTTGTTTGGCGCATCGAAATCACGTGCGATTTGATTCGCTTTTGTTTCGAACGAACGCGTACTTTTGTTTCTTGAGAGCACGACGAGGTCGAACGACAAACAATTGCGATCTAAAAGTCAACTGACGAAAAACAATCGATTGCTGCAAGCGACTGGTTTTCGTTTCCGAAAGTGCAGAAATATTTTGTTTAAAAAAAAAATCGCAGAAACAATTGCAACTGTGAAATCAAGCGGGCATAAGCGTCCTCATTTGTTTTAAAAATCATTAAAACATTAAAAGCTGATCGAGCGAAATCGCAAAAACAATTGGAACAAAGGTAAGCGATTGGTTTTCGTTTCGAAAATCGGGAAAAACGCTCGAAATCGACTGGATTTTTGTTCGTTTGTTCCATAAACAATTGAAAGCTACTCGGTAATGTTCGAAAACAATTGAACAAGATCGCCGGTTGTTGTTTTTAAAATTACAAAAAATATTTTAACGAAGTCGTGACACGGTTTTGTATCGAGAATCACAAAAACAACTGCGAGTAACTCCGAAGGATCACAAAAGCCGACCAAAGTGAAAACAATTGAAACTGTGACGTCATTGATCATAAACGATTTACTTCTGTTTTTTTTTGGAAAATCACACATCGACTAAAAAACAATTGAACCGACGTCCGTAAAAAAAAAAATTCCAACGATGGCTGTCAAAGCACGAATGATTCGATTTTGCCTCAAAGATCGGAGAAAACAATCGAAACCGATGTGATTTAGTGAGAAAGAACAAAAAACAAATAGCAAAAACAATTAAAAAAAAAAACAAGTGAAGTTATGACGTCAATCAAACACAAGTTTCCTTAAAAATCGCAGAAACAATTGAAACAAAGGTGAGCGATTGGTTTTATTTCGGAAATCGGAAAAACGCTCGAAATTGACTAGGTTTTTGTTCGTTTGTTCCATAAACAATTGAAACCTACCCGGTAATTCTCGAAAACAATTGAACAAGATCGCCAGTTGTTATTTTTAACAAAGTCCTGACTTGGTGTTGTATCGAGAAACACCAAAAACAACTGAAAGTAACTCCGAAGGATCACAAAAGCCGACCAAACGAAAACAATTGAAACTGTGACGTCGTAGAGCATAAACGAATTATTTGTTTTTTTTTTTTTTTTTGGAAAATCACCGACATTGACTAAAAAACAATTGAACCGACTCCTTTAAAAAAAAAAACACAAATTGCAATGATGGCTGTCAAAGCACGAATGATTCGATTTTGCCTCGAAAACAATCGAAACCGGTGTTATTTAATGAGAAAGAAAAAACGGGACAAAAGCAAAAACAATCATTAAATAAAAAAAAAAACAAAAAACAACTGAAATTATGAAGTCAGTCAAACATGAGTTGCTTTAAAAATCGCAGAAACGATTGAACGTCGCACGAATGACCCAATTACATTTCAAAAATCGAGAAAAACAATCGAAACGGCTCGGATTTTGTAAAAAAAAAAAACAATTGAAAGTGTTTGCGAAAACAATCAAGTGATGATTTTGTTTTAAAAATTACCAAAGACTACCGAAGCGCCACCTGCCAAACAAAATGCAACTAATTCGACTTTGCATAAAAAATGACAACTAGTAGGTCACTTGAACATAAGCGATTCTATTTTGTTTCCGTAGTTAAACAGTTGGATTCACTAAGTCGCGTGGATTCACCGCGTTTCTCGACTAATCGCTGAAGTAAGCGATTAACTCAGTTCGATGAGAATCATTCAAATTTAATACTTTTAACTACGGTGTTTCCGAACGCACCTCGAGCAAAAAAAAACATAAGACAACTTCCATGTCCACGTTGTACAGGGTGAACGGCAATGATTGTTTTTATGTATGCCTTTGACTTTGCACTTTAGTAAACAGGTTCGACTCCAGAAGGCTCGTCTACTTACTTACTTAATCGCATTTCACACGTAATTTCGAACGCCGTTAATAATAACGTAATAATACCTATTAGTTAAAGTAGATTCTTGTCCAGTGAAAATTTTATAATAAATTATTTTGGCGGACCTTCAAATTGGCACCATATTGAAGACTTTATGACTTACTTGGGCTTGTTTCTCCTATATAATTTGAATTACAATTTAAACATTTATTTTCATAAATCACGCTAGGTTGTGACGAAGCCATCAATCGATAGCGAAACGTAGAGCGACGATGTCGACTTGAAGTGTCCGCTAAAATAATTTATTATAATACCTATTAGGGCAAATTATGCTTTTAGTAACACACACGTTAAAAAAAAAAATAAAAGTGTAAACATTGCCATAATATTATACGGTAAACTTTAATTTACTGCAGAAGCTAATCTTAAGTTCGGTGAATCCCCGCCCCCTCTTAACTCTTGCATGATCTCACGAGATTTGTTTTACCTTTTGCTTGGGGCACGCGGTTTTCCCCTCGTCTTCGGAACCAGCCGATATAGGAGAGTTGTCGTCGTCAGGAACGCGAAACGGAGGATCGTGCGGGAGGAGCGCTTCAGCGACGCGAAAACAAAAGTCGAGCGATTCTTTTAGTTTGTAAACTTTTCTCTTACGTGTAACTGATGACTATATTTATTATAAAAAAAATGTTTAGTTTTTATACAAAAGCAACATTATGCACTGTATATGTTTAAAACAGTATTATAACTTGAGAACATTTACAATATATACATGTAAAAATTTAATTCTTGAAAGGAAACTGAAATGTGCAGGGCGGGCGGCGTTGTTTGTACAATGTCACTCACAAAACAATACCTAGGGGAATAATAGTCTTGATTCGAGGAGGCTTTTCCACGGGAAACTCTTCTCCCTAATCACAGTGGAGGGCTGATCCTCCAAGGAGAACTTGCCGTCAGGTTCTTGACATTGATCCATGCCACCTGCAAAAACAAGTAATGATTTTTTTCTTGTCGATGCGACGACTTTCACTCACTGATCAGCTGCATGTGAACTTGGTCCGTGTCCGCGGAGAAACTCAGGACTTTTCCGATGATCGTCTTAGATAATTCGGGCTCGTAGTTCACGTTCAATCGAAGGAACTAAAAAATAAAGTTAGATATCAAACCAAAGCACACCAAAAATTCTCTTGCGCTTTCATCGAGGTAGGCGGAGCCTTCAATAAGTTTTGACCAATAACCTCTGCGCTTTCTCTCGAGTTATTGGATAAATCAAAATTGAACTCTTCTTGCCAATTATTGGAATGCTTAGGTCCCGACCCCTACTTCCTTCCATTGGTCAGACTAGCAGCAGTTGTTGTAGTCAATTCAACAAGTTGAGCAAGAAGTAGGCGGAGTCTTATTAAGGCCCCGCCTATTTTATTACAAAAGTGCTTCTTGCTTGAGATATTTGACGTACCCAATGGCAGTAGGATTCTAAGACGACTTACCTTGAACGAAACAACATCCCCAGCCCTTGGCAACGTCTTGGTCATGCGAGGAGACTGTCTCACCACGCGTTCCAACATTTCCCTCTCCGAGTCACCGATCTCCTCACCAACACCGTTTGTTTCAGCTTGTCTCTCCTCCACCGGTGGTTCTCTTGATGGTGATGCATGTTCGGGAGACCCCGCCTCTTTTGCATTAACGTCAGGTTCGTCGAAACGAATGTGCATAGAGGGCGCGGCGATCGTGGAGGGAGGTTTGAAGCTGTAAACGTTTTCGATGGGGGGCTGAGGAGCCACTTTATTTTTGGCCTTACGCTTCCTGTGACGCTTGCGCTTTCCTTTGCTTCCCGATGATCTTCTATCGCTGTCCGAGTTGCTCAACAACGCGGAGGACGATTCACTTTCCTTCTTGTCTTGACCGACCGCAAGTGGTTTATCAGAAACAACAGGTTGATTGTCATCTGTTTGCAATTGTTTTTTGTCAACGGATTGAACTTCGTCGCTATCTAATTTGTGCTTCGCCAATTGGTTCTGGTCTGCGCTTAACGCTTGCAAAGCAAGTGCACAGATCATGGCGTCGCCAACGTTTTTGAGAGCCACCGAGCTTTGAAATTCAGGTTCTACTTCGGCTTTCGATTGGCTGTTAGCTGACGAAGGAAAAACAGAGATGGCGTTGCGAGACGGGCTTTGAAATGCAGGTTTTTCTTCATGTTTCGATTGGTTGCCAGCCGTTTGCGAAGGAAAAGTAGAGATGGCGTTGCAAGACGAGCTTTGAAATGCAGGTCTTACTTCAGGTTTCGATTGGCTGTCAGCTGTTTGCGAATGAGAAGCAGAGATGGCGCTGCGAGACGGGCTTTGAAACTCGGAATTTTCTACGGGTTTCCATTGGCCGTCGACTTTTTGCAAAGAAGGAGCTGAAATGGCGTTGCCATGCGGGCTTTGAAATTCAGGTTTAATCTCGAGTGTCGCATGGCTGTCAGTTGTTTTCGAAGTAGTTGGTGAGATGGCGTTGCGAGACGAGCTTAGAAACTTAGAATTTAGCACAATCTTCCATTGGCCATCGACGTTTTGTAAAGAAGAGATGTTGCTGCTAGCTGGGCTTTCAACTTCTGGTTTCATCTCGAGTTTCAATTGCCTGTCAGTTGTTTGCGGAGTAGTTGCTGAGATGGTGTTGATAGCCGGGCTTTGAAATTCTGTTTTCATTTCGAGTTTCAATTGTCTGTCAGTTGTTTGCGGAGTAGCTGCTGAAATGGCGGGAGTCGGGCTGTGAAATTCAGATTTCACTTCGGGGTTCGATTGGTTGATCGATGTTTGCAAAGTAGTTGCACAGATGACGTTGCAAGTCGGGCCCTCTAGCTTCCTTGGACTTTCAGTTGTTTGCGAAGTAGTTGCAGAGATGGCATTGGGAGTCATGCTTAGACACTTGGGCTTTACCTCAAGTTTTGATTGGCTGTAAAGTCGCTTGGGCGTGTCGCTTACGATCAGGCTCTTGACGATGTTCGTCTGTTTTGGTAAGTCCAAGCAAATCAAGTCCATCTTGCGCTTCTTAACAGTCACAGGCCTGATTTTGAAATTGACATGTGCCTTTTGTTCCTTTCTTATAGTTTTTCTTTTGTGTGTCACCTTTTCCTTGGTGTTTTCAGTCTCGGTTTCAGTCCTATCTGAATGGGCCAACGTCTCAGTGCAAACATAATTTTCCAGGATGTCTATCGACTTGCATTCTGTCTCGCTTTTCTTCAATTGTTTTTCGCCATTCTTGATCTTGTTTGAACTTGTCACCCTAATGCAGTCTCTTTTCGATTTTTTTTCTTTTGCACGTTTTTTCAACTTCAAGGATTCAACACCACCATCGAGTTCCAGGCTTGGCTGGGGGGCACATTCCATTGGTTGTTCACACATGTGATTCGAATTTGCACTGTTTTCACTGACCTCCATCTCTGGACGCTCTAGAAATTCGAATACGTGCTCCAGTATGGCACTAGATGGCGACTGAGGTGTGCCACGTGCTTGGTCTTCGAAGTTTCCTCTCGTTTGAGGCATAATAGGGAAGTTGGAAGGCCCCATTTCTGCTTCAGCATTTCTTTGAGATGTTTCGTTTTCACTGTGTGCTACCTTTGGGGTTTCCAAAGAAAAATCTCGTCGGGGCTCCAAGCAATTCCATGTAGACGGCAGCTCTTTCAAGTTAGTATCACATTGGGGCTTCGCTTTTTTTTTATTTTCTATGATATTAAGGAGACCATTCATTACAGTGACAATATCTTCTTGGTCGTGCGCTTTCTGTGGTGGTTCTGGGCGGTTGAACGCATCGTCTACTTCAGCAGGTTTAAGTTGGGAGCCCTCCTGTCTTTGAGCTCTCGGAATTGCTCTGAAACATAGGTAAAATGAGTGCCTGTACCTCGGTTGGTGTCAGCGCTTACTTCAGCAACTCTTCTTGGTGGAGGATCCTTATGTCTTCGGTGCTCGGAAGGTATCGGTTGCCTGACGTGAAATAGAAGTCGGTGATGCCGAAGAGTCTCCCGACGTGTTCCTCGAGGTCCCGAACGCAGCGTATTCTCCTGCTGAGGTAGATCAGCACCGTCGAGCGGTGATCGTTGAGGAAGTTGCTCAAAGAGATAACCACGCGACGGTTCTTTCCCGACATGACGCCTTCGCAAAGAAAAACGGCATTAAACAAATAAACGCAATTCAGACCGCTCAAATTGAGGTTAGATCAGTGACGCCACTCAGTGTTGCCAACTTGTCCAGTCCGAAACTCACTAAGAGTTGATGAATAATAGCTGCTTTCTTTCGTTTAGATTCAAAAATGGATGTTTGTTTTCGATTGACTGCAACTATTAGTTGTGGAGATCTTTTAATCACATAATAAGTAATAACACGAGATGAAGATTTTAACCGAGCGATTATTTAAGTTAATTAATTAATTAAGTTAATATTTAATAATTTATTGTGTTTCTTGCAAGGGTTGTTAATGAAATGTGATTGATTATTTTCTTTTGAACTCCATTTCCGTTTGACAATTTACAATGTAAAAAAAATTATGAAAGTTTGAGTTGCCAAGCCTGTCAACTGGTTTGCTAGTTTGACAGTTCTTAGCAATGACATTGCATCTGTTCCTGAGGTGTAGGTAAATATGATTAATTCTAGCGTACTTCCGCTAGCTTTTCGCCTTCAACGATCTTTGTAATTTATTACAGAGCGAAACCTGTTAAGGACTTCAATGTTTAAGTTGGAGACCCTGTCGACCCGATGACAAACCTTCGGCGATGGCATCGCATCTGTTGCAAGGGTAAATAACTCTGGTGCCTCTTAGTTAATTATGTTCGTTGGAATCGGTACAGGTAAAGCAATTTCCCGCCGTTAGCAATAAACCTAAAGGCGTTCTTTCAGGTCGCTGTTGACTAACCTAAAAAAAAATGTACGAAAACCCGCAGTCCCTGCAAGAGCTGTGCCTGGATAGTATATGCGAGAACCTGACGGACGTCTTCGAGGTGTATTACACGACGACTTGCACTGGCGCTTCGGAGAAGAAATACCGCTTCAAGGACTGCGACATGTTCCTCTTCAACGAGCTGTCGGAGATGCTGTTCGCGAAGCTCGACCAGAAGAACATCCTGTGCGACTCGACCTTGAATATTTTCTCGGAGAAAAACACCCGCCTGAGGAAAGTCAAGATCAAAAACGCCCGGAAGGTCACGTTCGAGGGCATGAAGTTCATCAAGCAGCACAAGATCCTCGAGCTCGAGTGCGTCAATCTAAGGAACGTTTGCATTAGTAAAATTTTAGGTTGGTAGTGGTGATGGGGTGCGCTCGTTGCGGAGCTCAAGTGTTTGTGTTTGCAGTGTGCATTAGCGATTGGAGCTTGAAGAACATGACGAGCCTCAACCTGTCCAAGTGTACTTTCATCGATCTGTCTAGGTATAGTTTTATGGTACATTTAACCAACTTGAAGAACCTGAGGAGTCTCAACCTCGCCTACACCGAGCTAAATCAAAACACTTTGCAGCTGATCTGCGAGGACTTGAAATTCTTGGAGAAGTTGGATATTTCGGGGACTTGTGTGCAAGACCTCAGCCCATTATTAATGTTAGCCGATCAACTTACTAGTTTAGCAGTTAGTGTAAGTAAAAGTTTCTTCTAAACAAATGTGTATGAAAGATTTCTTCTCATTTTTGGTGGCTGGTTATAAAACCATGGGCCCCTGGTAATGTTGCTATTTCATATAATGTGAAAAAAGGTTTAAAAATGTGATAGTTTACTTCTGAATGAAAAACACTCTTATTATATCTCTTTTGCAGGACTTAAAATCAATAAACGAAATGACTGATATAATAGTATGCCTGCACTCACTCAGGCACCTAGATATTAGCTTAGTCAATGAGAAACTAGACAATGTGGAGCGGACTATAGTCTGCGAGATCCTTGACAAGACCGACTGTCTGAAACATCTGGTTTTCCTCGACATCTCTGGCTGGCGTTCAGTGATAACCCGCAGCAGCCTCGAGATGTTCATCCTCTGCCACCCGAAGCTCAAGTACCTCGGCATCGTGGTGAACCCCGTGGCCTTCGAGCTGATATTCACCGACCCAAACTACCAGTACTACCGGCACGACCTCGTAGTGGCGGGCCTGGGAAACGAGGCCCAAATCAAGGTGACGCTGAAGTGCCACTACGAAAAGCCCTTCTTTGTGCAGAAAGCCCTCTACCACCTCTTCCAGTTGACGAGTTACTTCCAGGGCGCGAGGCCCGACATAGTCGAGCTCGTTCTCTTCACCATGGGGGAACACCCGACTAAATTCGGGGTGCAAGTCGCAGCAACCGCCTGCCTCTACAATTTAACCCGTGGTGAATTATCCAAGAACATCCACCCTAAACTCCTGGGCAAGGGCGTCAACTTAATCCTGAACGCCATGGAGAATTTCCCCGACGAGTACCAGCTGCAGAAGAACTCGCTGCTGAACTTGTGCAGCGACCGGATCTTGCAGGAGGTGTCGTTCGATCGGTTCCGCTGTGCCAAGCTCGTGTTGGACTCACTGTGCGCCTTCGATGAGACCAACATGAACAGAATGGCGGTGGCCATTTGCAGCATCCTAGCTGCGAAAGTGTCGACCGCCGAGACCTCCGAGCTTGGGGCGAGGCCCGTCTACATGCGCAAGCTCTTGGCCATGGTGCAAAGCCGAGTCGACATGCGATTATCCGATATTACCATGAAATTCACTCTGAGTGCGCTGTGGAATTTGACGGATGAAAGTGCGGCCACGTGTTACGTTTTCCTCGAGCAAGGCGGGGCCACTCTCTTCCTGAACGTCCTCAAGACCTTCAGGACGGATAACGCGATCGAAACAAAGGTCCTGGGCCTGTTGAATAACATCGCCGAAGTCGAGCTGCTCAGGCACAGCTTGATGTTGAATTCGCTGGTCGAAGAGTTGTACACCTTGCTCAAATCCGAGCACATCGACGTTAGTTACTTTGCGGCAGGGATTGTGGCGCACCTGGCCTCGGACGGGGCCGAGAGGTGGACCGTGCAGAGTTTCAGTCGTGCGCAGATGTTAGAGGAGTTGGAGTCTGCGGTGACTCAGTGGAAAGTACCCGACAGTGAGATGGTTGCGTACAGGAGCTTTAAACCGTTCTTTCCGTTGCTGAGGCGGGGCATGGATTACCAAGTGCAGTTGTGGGCAGTCTGGGCCATCTATCACGTGTGCAATAAAAATCGTAAGTATTTGACAAATCTATTTAGGCAGCCCCTTTTGGGAATTTGCAAGTCAGCTTCAGTCAAACAGTCAGTTTTATGGTCAAGATTTAAAACGGGGCGTCCTCTAATAATAAATTCGTTTTTCAATTTCAGCCAAGCGTTATTGCCTGATGCTCTGCGAAGAGAACGGCACGAGTCTCCTGAAGGACCTGCTGACCTACGAGGACTCCCACCCCGTGATCCAGCACATCTCCTCACAGATCCTCGAGACACTGGAGATCAACGTGTATTAGAAAAGGGGGCGCTGCAGACGTGGACGTGCGTTTCCGTGTGCCGGTAAGCGCCCTCCATCTTGTAGCGAATAAGAAAAGAGAAACGCGCTCGCTTCCGGAAATGATTCAATCATTCTAAAAAAACAAAGTTAATTGTAAATAATAGGCTGTTATGGACGTGTAGGGAGTTTAGCGTTGCGTTTTTGTTTTGTTTCTATGCGAAGCAGGAGTTGGTATTGAAATAATCGGGGAATCCCAGGTTTCCATCTGTTATAGAGCTTGATTTTTGAGCTGCTTGCTCGAAGAAACAAAACCGCAATTGCTTCTGTCACGCGTGGAAATTGTTAGTTCGAAGTTAGCTTCGGAGATGGCTCTCCTCGATACAATCGCTGGGGTTCCTGTGTAATTACTTAGATAAGAGTTAGGCTGTCATCCGCCATTTGTGATCCAACGGGAAATAGTTCCCCTACGTGATCGTGGTTATAGTTGCGCATAATTATATAGGAACTCTACAGCCGCAATGAAATTGCGTGTCAAGTCAATATCGATCGAAATCGTGCGTTTTATTTTCGAGCTTGCGCCGTGGCCCTTCGTGTTCTTTCGCTTTCGTTCTGTTGGCCTGTGAACAACTATCCATGAGAACACTCCACTTTGATATTTGTCGAAGTCCACGCTGTGCCAAAAAGCTTTTACTTAACTATACGTAAAGAGTTGTTACTGTACAAACATGAATGTCTTGGATAAAGTGCTGATGTTAACAACAATCTAATTCACAACTAGTCATATTTAATAAAAGCGTACGTTGTTCGACTTGCTAGTGTGTTGTTCACCTCCATAAATTCATTTTTATTTATTTTTTTATTATAACTTCAAACAAAAAACAGTAAAAAGTCTTCATATTTTTAAGTTAATCAAGTACAGATTTAATCCACGGCATTTCTTTCGCCACGTCTACGAAAACGATGTAATTGTTAAGATCACAGGAGTTGCTGATGTCGTCGGTGAGCGAGAAGGCTGCCACGCCCCGCAGGAACCATCTGGAGGTGGTCACGTCTTCCAGGACGAACCCTGCACCGGCATCACCGACGCAAGGACCAGTACCATCTCGATTGCCTGAAATTTTCTTTGTTTTTCATTTTCACCATGCAATTGTATTTATGTTATAAGCATCGTTTGAGCAAGGGCACGTCTTTAAGAAAACGTGTGACAAAATAGCATCTATTAAATTCATACTCTAAGATCGTTCCATCCCTTATTTACTTTCAAGTAACTTTAACCTTCAGTTTATAAATAAATCGGAAGATAAAGTTAATTGAAATTGAATAAGCTTGCCCTTAGAGTAATTAATCTGTTTTTCCTTGATTCTATTCGTTTAATGCTCTAAGGTTTTCGCACCTTAGAGCACTGATCTTATAGACAAACACAACGAAGCCAAATCACAACGATATTGTTTCTAATAAGCGACGTTACCTGCACAGAACGTATTCCCCGAAGTCAAGTCCCTAAAAGCCCTGTGCGAACGCAAGCACTGCTCCTGAGACACCACGGGCATCGTGATCTTGTTGGGCAACGGGGAGAACTCCGCGCCGATTTTGTCGGCCCCCCAACCGACCAGAGTGCCCTTTTTCCCCGCAATTCGGCCGAGCTCATCGCTCCCTTCCCACAGACAAACGGGGCTGACGCTCGGAGAAGGCGCGACCGGTTTGGCTAGGACGATGATGGCTAGGTCAGAGACGGGGTTGTCCTGCGTGTAATTTGGATGCACTCGGACTTCGGCCACGCCTCTGGTAGTCCCCAGGGGCCAGTTCTTGATGTCGTTCTTGCCCAAGACTACCACTATGTTCTCGTTTTCAATTAGCGCGGCATTGTAGTAGCGCAAACAGTGACCGGCTGGAACATCGAATGATAAGAGCATGCAGAAGCGAACCCCAAATCCTTACCGGTGATGACATGTTGGTCTGAAATCAAACTCCCCGTGCACTTGAGCTTATAACTCGAGCTATCCGTGTACATGATGGCAGCCAGCCAAGGAAATTCATCCACACCGCTTGCTTCCCCACCCAAAATCAAGTTCTGACTGCTCTTGATCACCCCGCATTTCTTGACTTTATCGTTGGAGCTCGGGGTGGTTGCAGGTGGTACGAAGGGTGTCGGGAGGGGTTTGAAGTCGATGTCGGTGATGAACGGGTTCTCAACTGGTGGTGCAGCATTTGGTGTAATGATGGTGGTGCGAAAGATGGATTTGGCCCACATACTTGTGACGGTGCGACCTGGCGTTACTACAATTGTTGCAAAAAAAAAATTATCTCATCGTTTTATTTTGTTTCGACGACTTACATTGTTCAGGCGGCCCTGTGCACACCACACGTCCGTTGATCATCACCTCGGTGAGCCTGGGAAGGACGTCTTGCACAGGCAGCACCACCAGATATTGAAGAGGCTTCCCCGAAGTCATGTCTTCGACTGAAGATAGCATCTGAATGCGTATGTTCTAACCACGATGTTAATTAATTAATTGATTAAAACTTAAACCTAATTGATTGGGTTGCTTACTTGGTTGTTGTCGAGGAACCTTGCGATGGACATGTTGACTGTGAGCTCGTAGGTTCCGGTGAAGTCATTGGGGACCACCACGTGTCCTGCGATCCTTCCCGAGGCTAGCACGTAGCTGAAGACGTTCGGACAAGGATTGGCGGGGTATGTTTGGATGGCCCCCAAGGCCGAAGGCAGAAACAGCAGCAGAAGAGGAGCAAACATTTTGAATAGCCTGGAGCTTGTGCAAACAGGTCAAAAGTCGAGGTTGGGCAAAAATTGTCGGTTTTCCCGCGTGTTCACGTCATCTTACATAATTGAGTCCGCTTATGAAAGACGCGTTTTCACGTGCGATATTCTCTACACGGAGCGTTTTTTCCTTTTTGAAAATTATAGAACACACAAAGGCTTCAGTGTGTGCTCTATCTATAAGATTAATGCTCTAAGGTTCAAACACCTTAGAGTATATAATTAATAGATGCGCCCCTTTTTTTTCGTTTTATTCATTTTAGTATTTACAAAAAATGTTGGAAGGCTAATTTTTCTTCACGTTGATTTGATTTGACAGAATAGGAAATCATAAACGCTAGGTTCGTCGACGAAGGTCAAGACTGATTGCATTTTAATGACCCCCATGTAATGATGATGGCAATGAATTTCAAGTTGCGCTTACCTAAGAGTGATTCTATACCATTTTCTGCGGACGACAGTCCGGTTACTACGCACATCACTTTCGCAAGAGGCGACGCCGAATGCGAATGATTTATATTTAGTTTCGGCGATGGTATTCGAAGTGGGGACACGTAGAGGTGTTTACCAGCGAATGCATGACGAACAGGATTTTCGAGTGCTGACGGTGACGACGATTACCGACGCTATTATTGTTTACTTTTTCAAATGAAGTGATCTTCAAGCTCTCCGGTCGCGTTTTCTCCGAACTCGGTTCAATGCCGCAACAAATCGATATTTATAGCCATCCAATAAAGAAAATTGCTCACATTCATGACTTTATGATAAATCGAAACGAAGGACAAAGCTGTAAACCGCAATGCAAGGTGTTTATTTATTTATTTCTTAATGAAGGCGCTCTTAACTTGCTTGACTTTGACTTTGTAGTACGAGTTTCAAAGTCTTGAATTGAATCGTTTAAAAATCAGGGCAAAAAAAATAATTGCAAGATGTAATAATAATTACACGATGTAAAACACTTGGTATGTGTAATAATAGTAAAATATTTTAAAAAAATGCACTCTATAAGCGGTACTATGAACCCATACTTCAAACGTCATTTCTGAACGTAGTCAGTCTAAACGTACACTAACGGAAAAAGTTAAAGGCACGTCGCTGCTACAATGCAAACCTTCAATATTTCTGACGTTTTGTATATAAAGTGTCATCAGTAAATCTAACGTTTATTACAAGCCTTCACTGTAGTTCGTGTTTATTTTATATTTTGACAGACAGCTTCATTTAAGTTCCTCTTAAGAAGTAAAAGCATTGCGAGACTTCGGTTTAATAAGTTTGATATTTCAAATGTTTTCTTATATGTGTAGACAACAAACAACATGGTAAACGTAAACTACCTTCCAACTTTAGCACAAAGCTGTGAACTTTATTTAAATATAAAACCGCTGACAGACGTTTAAAAAATTTCTGACAGATGTAATTCACATTGTTGCCAACCGTTTAAATGTTGAGTGCGACATCAGTGTCGCCATCGAAGCGACGGATGTAGAACTCGACGAGGCGCTTTTGAAACCGCAGCTCCTTCCTCTCTAGCTCGCCCCGTTCCCGAGATATTCATCCTCAAATTGCGCACAGGAAATAACGTGATAACTAACGGATTTTGTTTTCAATCGTATACGTATATTATTTGTGCTATGTTAGAATTAAAAAGTAAAGCTTTCGCTTTTATAATTCATGAGAAATAACGAAATTAAGGAGAAAAATGAAATTAATCTCAATTACAAGTACCTGCAACATCCGATACAGCGTAGATTCACGTATTCACCTATAGAGGGCGGGCGCTTGTCGTAGGATGCATTCAATCGATGTCAGCGATCGTTCTAACGCTTCGCTTTTAACTAAGCCACCTAAAATTGGCTGCCCATCTTATTAACGCCCGTTTTACTTAACGAAGTGCGCATTTTGAATTTCTAATCAACAAGAAATTGCACTGCTGTTTTATCGAAATGCACAACCATTTTTTTTATTTAATTTTTTTCTTGAAAACCGTTCGAGATAGCGACTTTTCTGTCGCTGGCGATGAAGTGAAAGATTATAAACGTAATGTAATCGATAATTGTAACTCTGTAACTAATTTCGAGTCTGCTCGATGCTTTACAAGCAATAAAGAAATTTCCCAATCGTTTCATATCGCAAATCTCAATTTTTTTTTTCTTGAAAACCGTTCCAGGTAGAGACTTGCGGTTTGCACCATTGGATTCATCTCGTCGCCCTCTGTAACGGTGATTTTCTTCGCGGCAATCGATTTCTCGTCCAAACCCTCAAATTTTCTTGCTACCTTTTCGATCGATTTTTTTTCTCTTTCCAAAAATAGCGAAAAATTCACGGACTTAGAACTCGGCAAGGCGCATTCAAAACCTCTCTAGCCCGCGCCGTTCCCGAAATATCGACCCCTAAACCATTGTCAGGGAAAATAATTATTTTCGTAGGGAAAATAACATGATAAATAACAAGTTTATTTCCAGTTGTTCACGTATGTTGTCTGTGCAATATTAGAGAGGGGAAAGCATAAGTTTCAGGTTGTAATTAATTAAGAAGACTGAAATTAAAGGAATGTTCTGTGCAAATCAATTATTTTATCGGCGGAAGAAGGGAAATGGAAAGAAACGTTTACGCCATTCGACTGATTGGTATTTATCAGTAGACGCAAGCCAATAAAGGAGACAAGAAACAAACCTGCAACATATAAACAAGCATATAGAGATAAGGAAGACTAAAACAAAACAAAAAAAAAACATCGCGAACAAAGAAAATAATAAAATAAATAGAAAAATTAAAGGGACGGCGGAGATATTGAATTCAATTTTATCACTGCCCTACGATCCTCCGTTAGGTAACGGAGTAGGTACTGCGCAGCCTCTTGTGCATTTCTGCAGTCTAAAATTGTACTACGGGCGTGAACGCATCCCATAGGGTCCCGTGAACATCCCTAAAAGAGCGCATCAAAATCGAATAGTAAATAAGGGAGTTATTAACAATTTTTTACTTGATGACGTCACAGTAGTTTGTGACGTCACGAGACACTTTTGCCTTCGAAATGCGTTGGAAACACGATTTTTCTGCGAGTCCTGAAACAATCAACTTCTTTATTTGAGCCCTTAGGGCCGATTTGAAGGTACCATTGGAAAGAAGAATTTTTTTATCCTACATGCTCTATCGTCTGTCGAAAATCGACTGCGCAGCCCTGCGACCCTCCGCTACC
Source organism: Serrognathus titanus (assembly GCA_039766575.1). NCBI lineage: Eukaryota > Metazoa > Arthropoda > Insecta > Coleoptera > Lucanidae > Serrognathus > Serrognathus titanus. Next base: position 10,281,461 of record CM077911.1, read on the forward strand.
TACTGCGCAGCCCATTTGTGCATTTTGCTTTTCTAAAAAAGTTTCACGGTTTTAAAGGGCGTCAACGCATCCCTCAGGGTCCCGTGAACATCCCTAAAAGAGCGCATCAAAATCGAACAGTAAATAGGGCAGTTATTAACAATTTTTCATTTGATGACGTCACAGTAGTTTGTGACGTCACGAGGCACTTTTGCCTTCGAAATGCGTTGGAAAACACGATTTTTCTGCGAGTCCTGAAAAAATCAACCGCCTTTATGTAGCGCTTGCACAAATATAGAGTTAAGGTGATGAGAAACAACGCGAGGACCACAAACAGTATTTTAGGCAGAGAGGTCTGGCAGTGTTTCGGTCCACCCTTCGCTTCTTTCTCCGGGATTTTAACGCTGGTGATGTCCAAGCTTATTTTCATCGTTGTCGCCGTCAATGCACGAAGCCATTTATTAGTGCTGATTACGCGCGCATTTTGCACTAACTTTCATAGTAGTAAACATATAAACAGGGCATAATTACTTTGTTGTGATTGCTTCCGCTAGTTCATTGATCATCTGTCATTGTTATGAATAATTCGGCCGATAAAACAGGTTTGGTCGATAATCAAAGTTGGTAGAAGTGCGGAATAATTCGACCGATAGAATAGGTTAGGTGGGTATTCAAACTTGGTAATAACAGTGTAGAGGTGATTCCGTTGAAATTTGAAATTCTTTCCGCCGAAAATTCATATCATATTCACAGATTAACGTTCATCGATAAATGCATCAATCGGTGACCTCATTGACAACGGTCAAATTAATTTATAAAACCATGGATGGGTTCAATTGAAGACTACGCACAATCGTCAAACATCGCATTGGATATAATCAGAATGGAATTATGTTCCGAAGTTAACCGAAGCTATCGTCGCTTGCTTGTTATTACATAACTTTCGCGGGATATAAGCGCTGCTCAATGATGCCAACCATTTTAACGTTTGGCGTGTGATCTAGGCTAAAAAATAAATAAACGTTCCTCGTTGTGTATCCAGAAGAGGTATTACCGACTAGTTTCAATCGCATTTATAAGTGCGAGCTGCTTCCCTTTCAGATGTGGTTTGGAATAGCGTTTCGCGCGTTGAGGACCTACGCACCTTACATAACCTTACCGTTCGCTGCGGTCGTAGGAATCGTAGGATACAACATCGAGGGACTTGTGTCAAGCAAATACACACCGTACAAAGGTAAGTTCTGCACCACCATTAACCTTGTTCGTTAGTGCTTTGCCTGCCGTTTCAGAGCCTATAAAAGAAGCGAGGCATGACAGGCTTATAGCAGACGAGTCGCTGCAATCCGCAGCGGAGGTGGAAAGTCTAAGGTATAGCGCAAACGTGCTGGGCAAGAATTTATCGCCATCACTTCAACGGTGAATGCATTACTTCTAAATAAACGAATTTGTGTGATACTTGCCTTTGAGGGCGATGACATAATAAGTAGTTGTGATATTTATTAATGGTTATACAAGTTATGTGGTTTTCATATCCTTCCCCTCTTGACTACTTATAATAAACGGAAGATGTTGAAAACATTGATTTTTGCTTCAGATTAAAAACACGCTGGTTGCGTGGCCGATACCATAGATAGATAGGACGCATTTCTTTTCCTTAACAGTGACCCACTCCTTCACCAATCAAACAAAAATGCAGAGATTATTTTTCTCTTTCTATTAAAGTATCCAGTGCATGAATTTTAAATGCGTTCTTTATAAAGATGCCTTTTATTCAACAAATTAACACTACAGACTTCTATATCTTACATCACTTATACGAAATACACAAGAACATGTACGGGGTGTTGCGAATTCGAGTGAAACAAAGTCGCTTTTTATAATTGAACTCTATTTTGGTAAGCACTGAGTTAGTTGGACACAGTCGCAAGCAGCTGCATGAAATCATGTTTCCCTGACAAGCTTTGGTTTAGAAGTTTACATGATTGTTGTTAAGCTGTCTGTGCAGACGTGCATTTCTGTACAAGTGCTGTTTTAACTGCCTTGCCATTTTCAGTAACAAATTTTGATTAACTGTTAGGATTTGACATTGTCATTTGAATCTGGAAAGTTGTTGCCACACAAATAAGTCAAATATCACTCAAGTGTCCTGATTTCAAACTAATATCAGTGTCCTATCTGGACGATCTTAGTCTACGACTGATGGTTTTTAATTAGTACCAGTGTCTCATCAGGGTATTTTTAATCTATGAAATTGGAGTTCTTGAAAATGAGTTATTAGTCAAGACAGCACCCACAGAAAGAAGTTTAACAGTAAAAAAAATACGATTATTCACTTATTAGAGTAATTACCGAAATTCTATTTCACTTGTTCAGAACGATTTCTTTTGTTTTTACATGTCCTAGGCGTCCTCGACTTGGTAACACCCTGTATAATATAGTCGAAACATGGAATATTATGAAAATTTTCTACGACTAACCTGATTTCATCCACCAGTTACAAAATCACCGCGTGCTTTGAGCTCGAACCGTTGTGCGCGCAGAATTCGTTTGTTTCAAAACAAACGAAAGTCAATCCGGGCGTCAATATAAAAATACTAAATCCTCCTCCCTAAGTACATACATACATACATACAATGAAACAACTTGACGTGCTAAGTACAGAAGAGATAAATCATTACCGATCACAATCATTTCCCGATCATGTCGGGGCTCGAATTTCTGCACATGTTCCTCAAGTTCCGAACTTTTTTCAACTCTCTAGTCCCATTGTACGTAAAGTTCACGTCACAGTTGCTCAGCGGGTGGTGCTCGATGTCCTTGTTGGGGCTCGAGGGCGTGCACACTCCGCTGTCGATGGAGTTCGTGGGTGACGGCTTCAGATCTACCCCCTCTTTTAATTTATTGTCGTCGTCCGGGGGGTCCTCGGCGATCGCGCCGTCGTTCACCTTGAAATTGATTTTCACGTTGTTTATCTTTTGCTGCAACGAGTTGGAAAAGAACGATCCTCTCGCGTTCTTGCCGCCGCCGGTGTTCAAACTGTTCGACCTGAGCATCGCCTGACTTTCCTCGTCGATGATGACGTTGGGGATCCCACCGATTTTCCCGGTGCTCAACGATTTCACCATGATCCTGGAGGGATTGGTTTTGAGCAAATTTGTGATGTTCTCGTTCTTGCGTCGCTCCGAGAATGAGATCTGAGCCAAGACCCTCCGCACTTCCCCGGGAATCTCCACGTCGATCTTTCTATCGATTAGGTCGTTGATGAACGCGGAGAGAGTCGCGATGGTCACATCTAATCCGCGGTTCTGCATTTCCAGCCGGTTGAGGGAAGCCTGCTGAATCGTCCTCGTCTTTTCCAGCCTCTGCACGTTGCTGAGGGCGAGCTCCAGTTGGGCCATCAAGGCCCTGTTTTGATCTGCGAGCTGCTTGTTGGCCGACTGGAGCTTGTGCAGGGCCTCCACCTGAGGCTGGACCGACTGCATCTCCTCCTGCAAGACCTGGTATTCCACTTGGTACTCGTTGAGCTGCTTCGTTATGTCTGTGGTGTACACTTTCTTCATGATCTTGTCCAACGTGGGCTTGTCGATGGCAGGCAAGGTGTTCTTCAGGTAATTCATGATCTCTTCGAAGCTATCGCAGGTCAGCAGGTTGTCCTTGTGGTGGGACAAGAGGGCGAGGGCCACCGTGAAGACCACGTCGGTGTTTTCAAGGAATATCAAATCTAAAATTTAAAACCTGTCACTAAACACACATTTCTACGCAAAACTTTAATATACAGAGCGATCAACATTAATTGAAAGTCACGTGGTCTCGCGTCTCACGTTCTTGCCCTTATTTTCTTTTACATGATGTCTCTAAGAAAAGTACTGTATCTGATTTTTTTTTAATTATATAGCTGATTTCAGTATTAGTGTTATAAATTATAAATAATAAAATTGCCCCATAACGTGATACTAAGTAGGAAGTCTAAAAAAAATCGATCTTGAAAGCCACCTACAGAACATCTGACACTGAAGGATTAGTGCTCCGAGATGTGTGCACGAATTTAATAAATAATTCAGTTGATGATTACTCACCGAAAACCCTGGTGACGAAACCGAGGGGAAACTGCGAGGCGAACACAGTCAACAGCCAGGGTGCCGCGTATAAAGTGGGGGCGACTTCGTAGTAGTCAAAGAGGTTGTAGAGCTCGGGGATTTGATCGTGCAGAAGTCTGGAGAGTTGGTAGAGCTTGATTTGAAGGCCGACCATGTCGGGTAGGTACTGCTTGCGCAGGTCTCGCCTGAACATCAGGTGGCGAAGCAGAAAGAACGCCTGTGACTCCTCCATCTGTAAAAATCGAATGAACTTTGTCATTTGCTGTCAATCAGACAATTAATAAATGCTCTAAGATTTCTGTGCTTTACAGTAGTGACCTTGTGCTCTAAGGTTTTTCTATCTTAGAGCATTAATCTCGAAGAGAGTATGAAGCCAACATCACTCAATTAATTAATTTTTTTATATTTCTGGAGCCTAGTAACAATAAAAAAAACTTACATGCAAGAGTAAAATGCCTGCAACGAAGCTCAGTCCTTGGCAATATCCAACTTCCGGATCCAACAGCGAGTACGCCTTCAGTAAATTGAACAGTGCCAACTGCCCCGGCCCCAGGGGACTGCTGTAGTAGGAATGCGATGGGAAGGTCCGGCCCAAATCGATGAGAATGGCGTGCTGATGCGATGTCAGCTGCTTCAAAAGCTGCTCGTAGGGCACGTTGTAATTCGGGTACTTGGCAGTGTCGATGGGGGGCACCTTCGCGCAGTACTGTTCGGCCAAGATGTTCCACACCTCCCCCCGTTTTCCCCTCGGAACACCTTGCGTTTCATTTATTTAAATTTATGGAACAATGTCCGTTTAAAAAGCCGCCTTACCCTGCCTGATGGCGTGGAGGAGCATGTGCTTGTCACTCTTGACGGCCTCCTTGCTGGTGATCATATCCCAGACGGCCATGATTCCAGTGTCTGTGGTCTTCATCTCGTCATACTCGAGCTTGATGCGTTTTACGGCAGACTCCTCCTGCTTGGCTGTAAAAAACAAAGCAAAAAAGTTTTTTTTTAACTACCTCTATAGATTCAATACTCTAAGGTGAAGGCGTCTTAGAGTATTTATTTAATAGAGGAAGGACGCTTCGTAAATTTCAGTAGATGATACTCACCACGGAGTCGGGCGTTTTCCTTCTCCATGCGCACCAGAAGGATCGCCTGGTGAATGGATTTCTTCCACAGCAGGCGCAGCTCCTCCCTGCCACGTTTCTGGGCGCCCTCTCTGGATGGCTTGCTGGGAGTGACCACGCGCTTGAAGATCGCCTGGCGCCAAGAACCGACGTCCTGCTTAGGTGAGCCCTCCTCCGAGGACACATTCTTAGGACTACTCCCCACCTTAAGAAAACTACAAAAGAACATTTCCCGTCAAGTCAAAATAAATAAAGAATGCACGCGATTCCCCTACATGTCCATCATAGGTGACTTTGGCCCGTTCTCTGAAGTGACGACGCTCTTTTCAGGCGAAGTCCCGGGCTTTGTTGCCTCTCCCACCTCTTCGGAATCGGATGCGCCGTGAGGGGACGAATCCTGAGTTACATACTCGTTTAAAATAAATCAAAAACGAATGAGTGCGCGCTTACCCTCAAAACGGAAGTGACTGGAAGCGAGAGGTCCTTGAGGATGGGATTGAAGTCATCCTTGGAGGCCTTCCTCTTGAGTAAGTGGTCGAACGAGTTGGTCAGAGATCGCTTGGCCTTCATAAAGATCGTGCTGCCGCCTAGGTACTGATTGAGGAATTCGGAGCGGTTCTCCGCAGTATCGTGGATGTGCCTGCCCTGCTTCATCTCGCAGTGCGCCCTCAAGAGCATCATCAGGAACTCGTTTTGTTCGCGCATGGAGTCCGTCTCGGCCCCCCGGAACTTCGTCAGGATTACGTTCTGTTCTTCTTCATCCAGTTGTTCTATCCTGCGCCAGATTCACTTGAAAACAACCAAAAAAAGAAATCACTCGGTACGTGCTTACTTCCTGAAGATGGCGGCCTGCGTCTTCTTGTCGGTGAGGTTCTCTATTTCACAGCAGAGCTTGTGGAACCACACCATGGGACAGTGTTCGCACGAAGTCAGTACGAATCTCTGCGGACGGGTCTCCGCGTTGTTGAGCGCCTGGGATATGGCTGTGGAAGAGGAAGAGAAATTATTATTTCGAAACGGCGGCGTCCTTGTGATTTACCGCCGACAGCCTCTCCGGCTACGGATGACGACTCGCACTTGAAGACGTAACCTACGAATGTGTTTGCGGAAGTCGCTTCTTTGCTTATGAAGCCGAAGTGTTCTACATTCACTTGACCCTGTGAAATTAAAAGCAAGTGGTTACGATAACGGTGAACTTTGGTCGCCTCCACCAATAGTTGCCGTAACATCTGGTGGAAGCGCCGTAATAAAATACCTGAACGCAGGCGTAAATCTCCTTGTGATGTTTGTGCAGCAAGATGCCCTTCCGATCGGGGCTTATGAGCCTCAGGTCGGTCCTGTCGATCTGCAGGACCATCGTCCGGTTATGATCGTCGATGTCGGCCGGTAATTGTTTCTGCGTTTCGCTCCTGGCATCTTCCTTTTCCGGGTCGTTCTCTTGAGGAGAGTCGCGCTCAAGACTTCCCTCCTTACTGTCGCTAATGTCTTCGCTGATGTTGCCGATGCTCTTCAAGACCTTCCGGTCGATGTCCGGGGATTTCACGGAGAGGTTCAACAGCATCGAATGCGACCTCTGCAGCGTCGAATTGAAGCTTTCGACCGAGCTGGTGTCGCTCGCATTCGAATCCTAGGAAAGGAGGAATATGTTAAGGGGGGAAGACGTGTTTCTTCTCAAACCACATAAGAGGGAGGGGAGAAAAACCAAGTAAAAGACTTACGATCGAGCTTCTTCTTAAATTGGCTTCGCTGCGAAGCCTCTCGAGTTTCCGCCGGCTCTTCTCGAGGTCGTGCGCTTTGAATTTGTCGAGGGCGTCATCTATGAAGGTCTCCGGCACCTTCTTGTTCCACACTTTAATTTTTCCAATGTACAAGACCTGCGGCATCAACAAATCCGTTGCCAAAAGTGCTTTCGCAATCGCCGGTAAATATTTAAGACGGAGGCGCTGACGCAAGCGTGTTGAAAATATTTTTTTTGGCCTAAAATAAACGCGCTCACCTCGAAAAAATTGCTCGAACTCGGCGAAATGTCGACGCACAGCGACGTCAGGTTGGCGGCACTGCTCAGCGACCTCGTCGGCGTCGGGTGAGCGCTGCTCTGCTCCTTCATTTGCTGATAGAGATCACTCACCTGGAACGCAATTGAGATTTTACTTCGAATTGATTAGGAGATGAGCGCTAAGCGCACAAAACATTTGATTAGCGGCCAATCAAGTCGAATGAAACAAACCTGGACCGCACTCGCTGGCTACTAAAACAAAAGCTGGCCCGCTCAAAGATCATTTTCGACGTGACACACGTGGACTTTGTCGGCTGTAATTTTGCCAGGGCGGGCGCAAATAGAAAAGCCAGCGGGAATCCTCGTTAATACAATTCACGCGAGTGAGATCACCTTCGCTGCGATCACCTTGGAACGAAATGCAAAATATTTTAAGGCGACCTTGCCCGAATCAATCCTACTTCCAGACATCCTTTAATTAACGGAGACAATGGTTTTATGTAATCGCAGTACAAGGGGACATAAAAAGAGGCGATTCGATTGCCGAAGATGTGAGAAACTCCGGGAAACGGCGACTTGAAGGTCGCCGTCGACTTTGCGGAACTTCTGCGCTTGTTTTTCCGAAAAGCGGCGAGGTCACGCTGACGTCAGAGGCTTCCTCAGACGATTTATTTGTTCTGGTCGGATTCCACAAAGCTCGAGTGCACAGTGTTTAGACAAAACGAATCGATTATATACAATGAGCTCACCTTCTTCCTGTCTAAATAAGAAGCGTCGCTGTGGGATGCAATATAAGGGCTAGCGGCGAGCACGGGCACCGTGATCATTGTTTCCACCGTCGATATTCGTTGTGTATCAAATAGGTTCGCGCTCGCTGCGCTAGATGGCGATTAGTTTTCGCACAGTAATCTGACAGCTCAACTCGACTGGTTCAAAAGTGACGTCCGTCAAACTGCTAGTCTTTCGTCAAGAAGATGCCTTGCCCGTCAAATTTTAGGAAAATCACTGTTACTTCGAAATGTCAAAAATGTCAAACTTCAATGAAGTCAAGGTTTTAAGACGTAAATCATCTTGAGAGTACAATGCTAGTTTGCTTTTGCCGTGACGTCTGTCAAACTAATTAAATTTCAGGAATTCACGAGCATGGCATGTCAAAACTTTCAACCTGGAGTAGATATTCAAAATATCACTCGAGAGAACGTATGAAATTCAGATTGGTGTTAAAGTTCACCGAGCTTCAAAAAAATGGCATTTCTCAATTGTACGTCATTGAGCCGTCAAACTTTTTAGGCCGTGGGTTTTATTTTCACTTTTTTGTTTTTGTTTTTTTTTTTCTTTATAGGCAACAGAAGTGTATTAGATTCTCAAACAGGCCAACTTACACGACGCACTCGAATCGCGTGAAGATTGCGCGCAAACAAAAGAAAAAGGAAAAATTAGCCAATTGGCCAATCAACGCTTTTAACTCGACGGTTTCTTGCACACTGAACATATGGTGGTGCGAAACTGACACAGCGGGCTAAAAATACATTCGGAACACTCGCACGCTTGATGTCGGGCATCCTGGATCACGACGGGAACGCCTGATCATGAGAACCTGCGGGATACGCGAGCACGTGCTTCCGCGTGTCCCCTCCCCCACCAAAAGTTCCAAGGGAAAACAAAAATAACACACTCGCATTTTCTTCATAGTTCATAACAACAAGTGACAGCTGTCACTTTGACAGTTGATTTCTTCCCACATACAGGGTGCGAGCGAAAAGTATTGATCTGTTTTTAATTTTCCAATAATACGGGGTAGGACCAAAAAATGTCGGATCGATTTAATTTGAAATCGTTTTGAGGTCGGCGTTGTTTACAAAATCGCGCGGGCTTTGCAGTATGTGTGTCGCCGAAGGCGTCCGCCTGCCAAAAAGACGACGGTGTATTTATAGGCACGACCACAAACACCGGCTAGAAGGGCGGAATGAAAAACAAGAGCTATACGGAATACGTAATTCACGGACACGTGCGCGCAATTGAGGAAAACAAAACAATTGACGAACGATGCGTGTACTTACCGTCGAACAAAAAACCGCACTCAGTGATATTAATATCGCGCATAGCTAATTCTGCTCGCCGATATAAATTGCCCGTTCAATTAAGGAAACATTGTGAGCACATTATTATAGTCGCGGGGTTACGTAAGCTGGCGCGAGCCGTCAAGAGGGAGGAAAATAATTACTGCGAACTCAGCTGGTTTTTATACGGCCGAGTGTTGTTGCCATCGGCCGGCTAATTTCGTTCGCGATTTATTCGTTTGTTTTCAAGCCAGGAAAACAGTGGCGAAGGTCCCGTTCAAAGTTTCGAAAATAATAACACGTCGTCTCGTTCTGTCAATTAATTATTGTTGTTATTATTATTATTATTATTATTATTATTATTATAATTATTATTATTATTACTCTCCGCGAGACCTGTTTGACCCGTTCGACGTTTAAATTTGCGACGACTTAAAAATTCATCGTAATTAATTCTAATGTAATACGGTATTTCGGTTCACCCTGTATTTGTCTGTAAACCAGAGTACCTTACTTGTTTTTTCCTTTTCACACAATTTTCAGATAAGGTACGAGACAAGAGCCATACCCACAACCTACGCTAAACTCTCTACTTCAACTGTCATCTGTTTAACTACCCCCTCTAATTATGATTGTACTAGAACCGGAGGAAAGGTGACTTTTCCTATCATTCCAGAGTGTCTTGCATTTTTATTTCGATTATCCTACCGCTGCCACCAAATCTGAAGTTGAAGTACCCCAGTTTCATCGAAGTGGTTTACGTTTTGAGTTTCCCACGCGGAGAAATGAAACCAAGCCGGCGTCGCCGTCCGTCGTTATCGAAACAAAATATTTTTAGAACTGCGCCGAACCGCGCCGCCTGTCAGTTTGAAAAAACAATAGAGCGATGCGTTCGCTCGCCGTTTTCTCCGTCGCGTGCTGCGTGATCCTCGCTCGACCCCAAACGGTGTACGAGAAGACCGCGAATTTCTCCAAGTTCCGCGCCCTCCTCGACCTCGACATCACCTCTTTGCACAGCCTCTACAAGAGCGAAGTGACCGTGTTCGCTCCCGTCGATCGAGCGTTCGCGAAGTTCGACCGGAAGCCGTCACGTAACTTGGCGAGTTACCACATGGTAAAAGGCGCGCACGACTTCCCCAAATTCAACACGGAATCTTTGAGGAGCGTCAGCGAGGAGAACCCCCCCTTGTGGATCACCGAGCGCGACTTGCACGTGTATATCAACAACGCACTCGTGTTGGGCGAGGAATTCGGCTACTCTTTCACCAATCAACTCAACAGATCGCAAAGACTCTACACCATAGACGAGGTATTGGACCCCATGGTGAGGGACTGTTCCAACCCCACCGCCCTCGATTTTCTGAAACATACCGCTCAATGGAACACGTCTTACACGGCCACCAGCTTTTTGACCGACGTAATCCAAAACCGCCTGGAGGATTTCTTTGATAGCAAAGAGGGAAAGTACACGTTCTTCATACCCGTCGATGGAGAAAATACAACGCAGCTAAACATCTACGCCCTCAAAGCCCACGTGGTGCCTAACCGCGCTTTGTTCACGCGCCCCTCAGAGAAGGCCTACTGGTTTGGAACCCTGGCCTCCGATGATTACATCAAGGTCTTCGTATTGATAAGCGCAAAAAAACAAAGGCATCTAGTGGTGGCGGAAACCATCGACGAGGGGAACAAATCCTACTCCATCGAGACAGAAATCGTGTTCGGAAACGTCCCGTTGCAAAACGGAGTGGCACACCTCATCAGTAAACCCCTGGCTGTTTTCCCTCGCCCGAAAAACACTCTGCCGAGTTGCGAACTCATCGATAAATTCAGCAGCTTCGCCAACCTAAATACTACTTACTTCCTCGGGGTGCACACCGGCTTCAACGAGAACTTCAATCTTCCCGCTAAATTCACCCTCTTTGCCCCGAGCAACGCCGCCTGGTATTCTCTGGGCGACAAGCTCGATTTGTTCAACGTGAAACGCCCCGATCGCATCCAAGCGATCAGGCGAATCCTCGAGAGACACCTGGTAGTCGGGGAAATCCCCGTGACGCTCGAGACTCTGGAGAAGGTGACAGCTGGAAAGTCGTGCGCGAATTTGAAGACTGCGAGTGACAGAGTATGCTTGGGCGCAAGGAAATCCGGGGCGGATTACGAAGTGACGTGGAGGGGGATCACCGCGCCTGTGTCGAGGGTTAACTACGAGTGCGCCGATGGCTTGATGCACATCATCGACGCCCCCTTGGTGGACGAAGGCGATTTCGGTGAGCTCGAACAGAGGATCGCGGTGGATTTTGTGAAGATCTGGAAGACCTTGAAGGAATTTTTGTAATGCACCCTCGTTCATCGCCTTCAAAAGATAGAAGTTCTGTTTTCTCATTTTCACTAGGCTGAAAGCTTGCGCCAACCCTTGATACAAACAGAACAAAGGCCAAAAAATACGCTTCGACGAATTTTGGTTGCGTTCGATTAAATGCTTTTCTATTATCCATGTCGATAAAAACTCTGCATCCCTTACCGCTTACATGCCAGAAAGAAACCATTGCGTCTCATGGTATGCCCTTCCTGAGAACCATGAAGGAATTTCTGAGATTCAGATTTTACGCCCCTGCTTGCCGCCTCCAAAAGCAAGCGAGACAATCTCTCGTCCTTAAAGTTCGAGTATCACATCCCGGTTAAGCTTTTTTTTTGGGAAATAGTGTTCGATTTTGCAGCTTCGGACCCCCCCCCCCCACCGTTTGTAGCCACCAAATACAAAAACTATTTTCGTCATCCCAACGCCCACCTCGAAAGATTTTCTACGAATTCCACTTTCGATTAAGTTAGTTCGCTGTAATTCCGGCGCCGCAATCAAACGCAACAAAAAAACAAAATTTTCCTAAATATTAAAATAAATCTAACCTTGCACCTAAAAGTCGTCTATTCTTAGAAGTAAACGGGCACCAGCTATTTTCATCAGTATCACTCGATGGTCCAATTCGGAGCAATGCTGTGGAAAGTTTATGTGATTGTTGCCGCCGCGTGCGCGACTGGGGTTGGCGGAGGCGGAAAATGGCTAACGGTGTACCAGAAGATCGCGCAGGAGACCGACCTCTCGGAATTCCACACGCTTCTCCAAGCGAACAGGGTGGCTAAAGCAAGCCTGTACCACAGAGGCGTGACGGTTTTCGCTCCCAACAACGAGGCGCTTGCAGCCTTCAACGGCTCCTTAACGCAGCACCTCGTAAGCTACCACGTCATCTATGGTGCCAGGACTTTGGGAGATTTGGAAGAGTCCGCCCTGGAAAGCGTCCAGGATGATTGCCCTCCGGTTTGGGTGACGCGTCGTGGGGGCTACTTCTACGTGAACAACGCCCTCGTGCTTGATTACCCGAAGGGCTTCGTCTCCAAGAATCGCCAGGATATATACGGGAAAACGCAGGTCCTCTACGTCGTGGACGAAGTCCTGGATCCCGTGGTGAAGAACACCACGAATCCCACCGCCTACGACTTCCTGAGTAGGACCTCCATGTGGACGTCGGCGTATTCCGTCGCGGTCTTCTTCACCGGTCTGATTCACAACCGCCTAGAGAACATCTTCAGGAGTGAAGGCAATTACACGTTCTTCCTGCCCGTCGACGGCGAGCACCGCCTTCAATACCTGGATGCGTACTCGATCAAGGCCCACATCGTACCCAACAGGATTTTATTCACCAGACCTTCGGTGAAGTTCTTCCAGTACGAAACCCTCACGTCCGGCGATTATATCTCCGTAATGGTCTCTCTAATCCAAGAGAACGGCAGGTACTACGTGCGAGGCAACACGACCCTCGGAGATTCCAACCACCAAACCGGCGTGGTCAAATCCGAAATTGTCATGAGCAACATACCGGTGAAGAACGGCGTGGTTCACCTGATAAGCAAACCTCTGGCGCTCTATAATAGAAGACTAACAAAATTTCCTTATCTTTCTGTGCTAGATAAGTTCAGTATGGATCCCATGTTGAACACGAGCTACGTCATGGGCTTGAACAGCGGCTTCAATGAGTACTTCACCCTGGCCAAGAACAAGAAGTTCACATTCTTCGTGCCCAGGGACGTCGCGTGGAAGAGACTCCGCCGCAAATTCGACGTCCAAACCATCATGAACCCCAGCCTCTACTACTTGGCCAGGCAGCTCCTCGAGAGACATCTGGTAATCGGGGACGTCCCCATCTCCATGGAGACCTTGGAATTCGCTACGTCGAAAACCTGCGTCAATTTGACCACCCCCGCGGGGAGGATGTGCCTCAGTACCAAGCGACGCCCCGATGGCCAATACGTCCTGAGATGGAACAAAGAGGAGGTCGTCGTCTCCAGGGCTAACTACGAGTGTTCCGACGGGATCGTGCACGTGGTGGACGCCCCTTTCATGAGCGACGAAGATTTCGTGAGCTACGGACGAAGGACTTACGTGAATTTTGTGCAAATATGGAACGCGCTGCAGAAGTTGCTTTTGTAAATAAGAAAAAAAAACAGTCGCTAATAAAAACCTTGTAAAAAAAGAGACGAACGTGTTTCATTTGTTTCTAAGTGCCTGAAGTGAAGGACGAATTGCGAGAGAGAGTTAGAATAAATTTAGCGCCGCCGTTTTTAGGTCGACCCATATAATTTAGCAATCGCTTCGAGAGATGCCGGATAATTACTTGTCAATGTTTCTGCAGCGGAGAGTACAAAATTTAAATCGCCAACGGAAAAGAAGCTACATGTTAACTGTTAAATGAAAAATTAATTAAGGAATGTATTTTTTACCTAGTTTTATACAAGGTTTTACCAAACTCTAGTCATGCATCAATCGTCTCAACAAACAAAGGCTACGGTGGCGTTTTCTGCAGGAATCTTGACGTAAGGTTTTACCGAAGGCAAGTCATTAATTAACTGTCTCAACAAACAAGCGTTAGCGTGGAGTTATATTAAAATTACCATCTTGCCTGATTCAAAAGTACGTTCGAGTAAACAATACTTTTCTACATAGCCTTATAAGTGTATATATTTTTATACAAAGTAATACCAAACTAGGGTAATTTATTTTTGCGCCGTTCTCCAAACGGAAAACTAATAATGAAGTTCGGTAATACCATGTGTATAGACCACAATTTATCTCAATTTTAATCACCTTTAGCGCGTAGCCGCATTATTTAAAAGCGTAATGGTTCGGTAGGAAAATAATTTTAAAGAGTTGTTCACACTTACATCGGATGCTCTGGTCGCCTGGAAGAGGTAACAGTAGAGGAGTTGTTCGGCGTCATCTCGCAAGAGGTACAGGAACGTACAGGGGTCTAAATCGGCCTGGGAGAACCTCGTCATCTGAATGACCTTGTGCGAAAATTGCACCTCGAAGTCGGAATTATACGCCTGGAGGCAGCCATCTTCGACGCCAAGGCTGAGCTGAAAGCAAACAACGAAGCTAAAAAGACATTAACATTTTTTTTAATTACCATACTTTTGATTTTGTTTAAAGGACGAATTTGTAAAATTCCCCCGTGAAGTGTAAGTATACACAAGGAGTTCACGGAAAAACTCAGTTTTTTGATATTCGGAGTTTATTTCGCTAAGAAATGAATGGAAGTAAGTAAGTCAAAGGAGACTTTCCGGCGTGATGGGTTCCTAAAATTACTGTCACAGGCCTGTCGCCATATTGAATTGAGAAAAAAATCACGTAACCGTAGACGTCAGTCATTCGCAACTTCAGTATTACGAGATGTCGCAAACGAAGAATCAGCAGAGCTCCGGCCAAGCGCTTTCGTCCTACAGGGTGCGAAGAGCTTCGATCAGCACGATGAGCCATCCGCGCAGAGCAATACCTTCCGATATTCCCCAGGTGCAGAAACTGGTGAGCATTCAGACGAAGAAACTGTTCGGAGACGTCAACATCGACTCGGTCATGTAAGTCCTCGAATTTAACGACGGGAGCTTAACGTTCGATGTCCGTCAGGTGCAAGAACTGTTTGTCGCTGGTCCTGGAGAGCGAAGATGGCAGCATCATCGCAGCCATGTGCCTGAATAACTACCCGAACGTGCCGAGCATTCCGCCATGGGGCTGGGAGTCCTGGGTCACCAAGATCTACAAAATGATGAGCGTCAACTCCAATAATTCTCTATGGGTGCACCTGGCTGTGTTCGACAATCGCTACACCTTCACCTTCCTGCCCATCATGCTGTCGCACATTTTCGAGAAGCGCAGCTATATCAAGCACGTCCTCTTCGTTGTACCACCACACTGCAAATACATCGAATGGTTGGAGATGAGGGCTACCCAAATCACACCCTGCGGTACGTACGCAGACAACTGCACGTCAGGCAGAGATTTATAACATTGACTGCGCAGGAGGACATTTTAATCCTCAGAGCGTCCAAACCATCTACACGTGCTTGCGCCAGCACTACGTCAACAACTACAAAACCCGGAGGGCCGTGGTTGAAGACAACGACGACATAGTGCCACTCATAGACAGTCATAGCACGAGGCTTCGGGAACTGTACGGCAATTTCTACATCGCCGAAATCATCTTGAACCACGAAGATTCCGGCCGTCAATTGATCGTCGCGGAGAAGGACGGATACGCAATAGCCGTGATGTGCCTCAACGACACCATCAACTACTCCATGCTGACGGAATCTTTCATGCTCGAACCATTCTACAACCTGAAGAAACTTGATATCAGAGATAAAGGGACCGCGTCTGAACTGGTGCAGTTGCAACACTCGGAAGACGACGGGTTCTCAGAGTAAGTTCTCGCTTATAACGAGCAGGTACACCGTCATTAAACCTCTCGTCCTCCTAATGGTATAGCGAGGAGCTCTTTCCTGTACCCGTCGCCGCAGGCAACTTGTTCAAAGAAGACTCGAGCCTCATTCCTCATTCCGTGCAGTCGGACGACTTCGTAATGGAAATCGAGTTTGGAGATTTCCTCAGCATGGCTTCCCTTTTATCCAGAGAAGAGGAGGGTAAGACCTTCGTGCTCGGAGCGCTCGAGAACCAGTTCAGTATTTGCTACCTGACTTACACGGAGGAAGACATCAAGAAGTTGAAGAGGTTGAGCTTCGCCGAACATGCAGGTGATATTTTAAACAAGAGCAGATGTGACGTTGGTGCCACAGATTATGTTAACAGTCGCGTTTCCACATTATAACATAACCTAATAGCTGTGACGTCAACCTTTTAGCGATTAAACAAAAGACTGGTAATGCCACTGTAAAGGAGGACGGTTTGTTTGAAACTAACAGGTGGAGTACATTTAATGAACACGGCGCTCATTAAGTAGTCTTATTTAATCGTCAAAGCGTCAGCATAATCTTAATGTCTGTCCATCTTGTAACAGTCAAGTGCGAAGAATCGGAAACACAAATCGGCGGGAAGTACGCTGCGCACTTTGGTGAGGAAAACGCCTTCGTCATCGAGATTGCTGCGGCCCAGCCGAAGTATCAGGATGCCCTCTTGACGCTGCTGGAGGCGTCATTTCAGTGCTTCCCCGAGAAGGACTACTGCATCCTGTGCATTCCTAGCGGCGAGCGCCTCTTCGAGTTACTCATGAAACTGTTCGTGCGAGTCAGCCCCAGGGTTACCTCGAACTTCCCTCACGAACTGTACGTGGCGCACCGGAGCGCGGTCGCCGGAAACGTCAAGTTGAGAGAGGCTTTCCCACAAGACGAGCAGCAGGTCCGCAAGCTCATCAAACGCATGAGGACCTCGAAAGACATCCTGAGGCTCTTCGAGGAGTCTTTCGGGTCATCCCTCCGAGTGAGATATCAATCTTACGTGACGACTTGCGATGATCAAATCGTCGGACTGGCCATCGTCAGCGACCAGAAAGACTTGGAGTACATCAAGTCGCACTACCAACTGCACTCCGTCACGGATATGACGCAGCATAAACAAGGATGTCACGGTCATCTGCACCACTTCATCCTCTCGCCGATTTTCCAGAGGCACATCAGGTTCCTACTCGTCGAGCTGCACAGGCTCAGCGATTACTCCATCATTTACTACAGCGTCACTCCCAAGTACTTCCACGCCGATTCCCCTGTGGTCGCTAATATCATAGGCGAGCTGATCCCAGTGATCCCCAGTAAAATACCCGAATACCCTAAAATGGAAACCGACGCGTGGGAGCTTCCGGAAGTGGTCGGGCGAGTCCAAATGCCCTACGCCCTCTATATTTCCACCACCTCGCACTGCGGCCTCCCCCGGCAGGAAGTAAACACGAAAATCGTGGTGGTCGGCGCCAGCGATGTCGGAGTGTCGTTCCTAATCTCGCTCCTCTTCCAGAGCAACCCCAATTGCAGGATCATTTACAACAACGTCACACTGGTCTCCACGCACGGTCTCTGTCGATACAAAACGAATCGGATCCGGGACATAATCATGCCCGTCACTGGCGAAATTAGCGGTTACACCCTCGCCTTGTATTCGCTAAAGACGTACGTGAATATCATCCGCGGCGTGATGTCTGCGATCGACCGCAAGAACAAGACCATCACCGTCAACGGCACCTTCGTCCCTTACGACTTGCTGATCCTCACCTGCGGGCTGCAGTTTCAAATGCCCGAAAGAGTCAACGAGCAGAAAGCGAAAATCGAGTTTCCCAAGAACGTTTACGTCATCAACACGGACGTCGACGGCGATGATGCTCTACAATCGCTCAGGCGGATTTTGCAAGAAATCACCGTCATGCACAGTGAGTACACTTCATGTGGGCGAACGTGTTTGATAAGTTGAGGGCAATTCCAGGCAACGTCATAGTATACGGCAACGAAATGGAAGCTTACTGCTGCATAGCCGCGATGATAGAAATGGGCATCCCCAGGTCACAGCTGATCTTCGTGATTCCGAATACGAAAGACGAGGAGCACGAGACCGTCTTTAACGACCATGATGTGCGAAACGCCGTGCACGCGATCACGGAGGGCGAGAACATCGTCGTATATGAAGATTTCGAGTTTACCGACTGGACGTTCAATGAAGAGGGCACTGCGGTCACGCACGTCGCCTTCGAATCGTCGACGCGCTGCATCAACATCGACTGCCTGGCTATGTTTGCCTATACTAAGCGCGTCGTCAGCAAAAGAACCTTCTTCGCCATCAACAAAGCTAGTTTGGTATTCGACGGCGCGCTAGTCATAGAACCAGACTTCAGAACGAACGACCCGAACATCTACGCAGCAGGAACCATAACCAAGTACCCAAGGAGGTACTACGCGGATCATATGAGGCACAAGTTCTTTAACAGGTGCGAAATTGGGCAAAGCCTGGCGGAGATCATCACGAAAAGGGTGACGCCACAATTGGACATGCCCCAGTACACCAACTTCTTCTCTCACTGCGCCGATCGAAAGAAGCTGTTGGTGCCCAGCTACCACTTGCCGTTGATGATATACAGTCAGTTACCCGGCAATCTCAAGTACATGCACGTGCGCAAGCCTGGGCCAGTCGTGCCCGTAGATGTCGCTGTAATGTCTGATGATTACGGCCAAATCCTAACAAGCGGAAATCCGTTCGCCCTCGACACACAAGGATACTTCAGACTGCACCTGAACCAGCACAACACCGTCGAAACCATCACTTGTCTTTCGAAGAACGTACGTCGAATTCTTGTGTGCTTGCTTCACGTCACACTCAAATCCTTTGCACGCTTGAAGAAGTTGCTTTTGATTTTCAGGAGATAGAGCGCGTCAATCTCACTCACCTTTGGGGCAAGCACGAGAGGCTCCTCAATAAACTGGTGAGACGTTTCGAAATGATCCTCATCAGAGATCTATTCGCTTACTTCAGGCAACCGTGGACTTACGCGCTGTATCACGACGGATTCAAGAAGTTCTACGACGAGACGATGGAGGTGCTGACATCGCGCGCGGTAAGTATCACCCACCAATCAACGAACAATTGGATTTTAATTCGGCTTTAAGGAGAAAGATGGCGCCTCGCCTATTGAAGACTTGGTGAAAATGTTCAAGACTTCCCGGACGGTAAGTTGAGGCACTTTCTGGCACGACATGACCATCCTTTGTCGGATTTTCAGATCGTTAAGGAACAGTTCG
The DNA here is from genome assembly GCA_039766575.1 of Serrognathus titanus. NCBI lineage: Eukaryota > Metazoa > Arthropoda > Insecta > Coleoptera > Lucanidae > Serrognathus > Serrognathus titanus. The sequence continues at coordinate 10,300,764 of CM077911.1, forward strand.
AGGAAGTGGAATCCAAGTTCGTCGATTCTAATTACCAGAAAGAGATACAGAACAAGTTCTACGACTTCCTCACGGAGAACCTGCTTTATCTGCCTATGTACGCGCACCCCGTCACCGTCAATATGATCCTGGGGGCGTACGATCAAAGCCCTCTCTTCAAACCCATATGAACGAAGCGCAAGGCGAGCTCCAGAAATACCTACATATATTTTTAATTTTTTTTATTTGTTAAAATATATATTTTGAAAGCGAGGTTTTTGCATCGATGCAACCGCAGAAAGGAGTCAACAATGCAACAATCGACCACGTAATGTTATTGTTCGCTTGGTCGTTAAATCGTTTTGTGCATGAAATGGTGACTAAGTCATTTCATTTGTGTTGCGCATCGTGATAGAAACAGATTTGGTAAGCCTGCGGTCTGCAAATTGTAATCGCAAACCTCAAAATCCGGTCGCTTGTCATTTCAGGAATTTTTCTTCCAACAGTCATAAATGTCCTGGCTTCACAAAGATATACTTGAAGTCATGTTTGAATAACGTACGTCACGTTATCGATGTCATGCTCCAATTTTACGCAGATACGTCTTTAGTTAATCGTCATTACCGACGTCACATTCTACTTTTGTATAAGTATGCCTGAGATCATTAACTAGAAGTGTTTTCGATTTATTGCATGAAGTTAGAAGAAGATGAAAATATTCTGAGAGTGCACTAAAGCAGTGAATCGCAAACACTATAAATCTCATACTCATATGGATCAAAGAGGTTGAATCAGACCGGACAGGGTTACCAACTCAATTCTTGAGCGGCTTTGCGTATTTCGTTGGTATAATTCTTTTCTTTCGTTAATGATGCATTTCGCTCGATCGATGGCGCCAAGCATACCTACCGCCCATTGTGTAGACGCACAATTTTACTTCAGTCGATCAAGGACGAAACTATTGTATTCCTCAAATTCAATTGAATGCGAGTTATTTTCTCGCTCGTGCAATTTCAGTTTTCGCGTTGGTCAAGGACGAAGACAAACGACGAACCGCCTGATTTGCGCCGTTCGCGTGCAATGTCGTAGGAAAACTCGGATAACCGGTCGGGTTATGTAAACTGAGTAAATTACGAAACGATTTTCGACGACGTGAAACGACTTGCCATTTATCATCAAGCGTCAGCATTCCTTAAAAACTGAGAATTATTTGCAACTGGTCCGCGATGCAAACAAAAAATTTACCACCGTCAACGAGAGATGGCGCGGCAGTTTGTGAAACTGATTTTCATGAAAATACCGCGCGAAATTACACTAAAATCAAATTCAAAACTACAGGAAAACAACTCCTTTTCCTGCATATTTAAACAATTTATAATTATTACTTTTTTAAATTTTTAAATAATTGTAATCCTATAAGTTTTTCTATCGAACACAAACAAAAACAACGCTGAGAATGTTGACGTTCTGCGCGTCACTCGTTACCCGTTTGTTTTTCGCTCACCTTGCTTTTGTTTGTGTCAAAAATTGGCTTACTTTTTCGAAGGATTCCCTTTTTCGAATCTCGGAAACGATCCAGGGCAGCATCGGACTGGAAAACCTCCTGTCCATGGCCGTGAAGCCGTAATAATTAACCGGAATTAATCTCATCTTCGACACGCTAGCTAGATTTTCAAAAACCGTCTGTCAACGGGCACCTCACTCATAATCACAAGAAGTCATTTTCGAGCTTGTCCAGGATACCCCCCTGTTCAAAACAACGGGAACCGAGGTGATTCATCACCATCGTTGAACGCGAGCTTGGCACCAAACCACACCGCGCGAAGAACTAATTGCAAATAAGTACGTACTCGCTCACTCGACTTTCGATTGTTTCTGCGTTTTGACAAACAACCGCATGAGGCGCGTGACGTCACGCAGCAATTGATCCGTGCGGGAAGAAATCAATACGCGAACTCTGGGGGTGAATTAACATAAACATGAAGTCTCTTCCGCCCCTTTCAAAGTAACAACAATGGCAGTGCAGGATTGCGTTAACTAATCTGCCTCTGCTCTGCTTGCTCTTGCGGACGCGGATGTGAAATAGTTGACACGCGAACGGAAAGACGAGTATTACCAGTTTTTAAGACATTTACGAAACAATCAACCGGTGGAACCTGTTAACGGCTGTTATCGAGACGCTTTCGATTTGAATTGTAAACATTTTTTTTCTTAGATGCTATTTATAACGAACCGGGACGCGAAATGCTGCATATTGGACAGGCAACCCATATAACACATGTGTTAAGCAGGCTGACCACATTACACACTTTTTTCTTATACTTGTATCCTACGTGAACTATGACGTACGTAATCAACTACTTGATCACATTGGAAACAATTAAGTATGAGGATACGATATGTATTCTGCGTGAAATCTCGAGAGTTCCTTTTTGGAATTTTAGCTGGTGGCACAGCGCCATCTAGCGTCTACAGAGCGACTTCTGTCCGACTTTTTAAATTCGATGGAGCCGTTAAAGTACTACCAATACGAAAGTACCTCGAAAAATGGTTGTTACAGGTGTCAATTGTGATTTTGCTGAAAATACATTGGAATTATTACCTTTTTATTTTTGAAAATTGCAACTTTAAGCTTTCTTTTCTTCATTATTTTTACAACTTATTATATGTAAGTAAACTAAAATAAATCAGCGATCTTAAGAAATATTTTAATAAGGTTTATTTTCGTCCTATTCATATTCACATTTATCATTAGAAAAGAATTGCCACCCTTTGGTGACATTTTGTCAACATGGCGACGTAGTCCATAAAGAATGTGGCTACCCTGTGGCGAAGCGCCATCTATTGAGGCGTGTTTCAAACGAACGGGAAAGTGGTTGTCATATTTTGGATGCGCCTTAAATATTCCTATTTGCCCCAATTTTAACGTGAAAATTCCAGTATTTACGTAGAAGATGGATTTGTCGAAGATGGCGAACGAGAAGAAGCTCAGCCTTTGCAGATACTACTTCAGAGGTGAGGTTAGAAACCGAGAGTGTCGGGCGAAGCCCCCTCGTGTTAAATTCGACGATTTTTTCCAGCGGGCTTCGCATTCCTGCCTTTTATCTGGACCGTGAACGCAATCTGGTTCTTCAATGAAGCATTCCGCAAAGCAGAATACGAGGAGCAAGCTCAAATCAAACGATGTAAGTGACCAAGCGACATTGCTTGCTTTAACATGTTTTCGTCTGCGAGGACGACATTAAGTGCGTCATTATAACTTGCAGATGTGATATATTCATCAATCGGCTCTGTGATTTGGGCCACCGTTATATTCACATGGGTGATACTGTTCCAAATGAACCGTTCAAACTGGGGTGAGTTTGCCGATAACATATCTTTCATCATACCTCTGGGCGTACCTTGATTGGCTGTCGTTTTGACTTGTGCATTTTATTTGTGAGAATGAATTAAAATTTTTTTTACGAAACTCTATTTTTATTGTACAGCTTTGTCCTCGAAACAAATAATACCTGCCCTGTGCTATGTACATGGTTTATTTACATAAAAAAACGTGCCATATAAAAAAACTAAAACTTTCGTCAACTAATCCTAAGCTGATTTACAGATGTCCCAACTTTAGACATATTTCTTTCCTTTGAAAGACAGAGGCAAGAGAAATAAGTTATTTTTGAGAGATAAACTGCATCTGCATCTCTCATGCGCGTACCTAAAGTGGGACGACCCGCACCTACAGTGAGCTAAAATTAAATAAAACCGAACAAGTTACTTATAAAACAAGTAATCTGAAAATTCCTGATATTAAAATTGGGGGGGCGTTTGTACTCGTGTCTGGAAGTTTCTCTCTTACAATGCAAAAGAAGGTAGAATCGAATACTGCTTGTCATTTCTTGAGAACGAAATAAATAATTTGTGGATATCACATGTCTTAGTTAGTCCCTGTGAACCGCCATCGGCCGGTGTTATTCTCTCCGAATCTGCCTACGGAGGCGCCACTGAGTCATCTCATGTTTCACCAGTCGCAGCAGCAACACGAGAGCTAACACATCGGAGATAATCAGCATATAGAAGACGTTGTGCCAACCGTGAGTTGAAACATACCCGGCCAGGAGGGGCCCCACTGCTGCACCTAAATCACAATCAATGATAAAGTAAATTAAAAGCAAGCCTCACATGTACCTATAGAGCCAGTCCCATCGATGATCGCAGTGACTGTAGCGAGCGCCTTCGAGTTCCCCTCGAGACTGGAATGAGTTCCGAGCTCAGCGGAGACCGCGGTCGTTATGAGTGCGTAAGGCCCATTCACTAAGATGCCCACTATAATCAGTAAGATCATGTTCATGGCGAGGCTGGTGGTTCCGAAGTGCTGGTAGATGAACATCTGAAATCCTAAAGCGTGCAAAAACATCAAACTGAATGAATAAAACACTCACCATCGGAGCTGCCACCAACAACATGAAGGCGCAAGTAGTCGCAGACATTCCAGTTGAGTCGCTTAGAACTCCCGCCGTGATTGCTCCGATTATGCCCCCGACATCGAACAACACCGACACGTCCGCGCTCAGCGTGGCACTCATCGTAGCTGCAGAAACCAAAGAACTTTGATGCTGTGGAAACTTGATATATTGTACTCACTGGAATGGTTGACGTACAGCGGCAGCCAAAAGAGGAAGGTGTAGCTGACCAGCTTGGAAAAGAAGAGCGATAGGGAGAACTCCACGACCCCGGGGATTTTGCAGGCGCCGATGAATCCGATCGCCTTCTCCACGACAGGCTTGCTCTGTTGGCTGAGCAAGGAACTGCGCTCGGTTATGCGCCTTTGCACTTCCTAAAAAGGCAGAACTATAAAAGAGTATTAAGACCGTACCTTCAACGTGCATCAAGTCGTGAACAACCAAAATTTAAATGAAATACTGATCGAGCCAACACAATTTAAAGTCCTGTGCTCTCATTTATAAAGGCCGGGGTACCATGAACGACGGCAAACTTAAATGAAATAAAGAAAAAGAGTTGTTTGTCACTTGTTAATTGTTCTTACCTAAGAGAGGAGCTATTAGCAGAACCAAATCAAAAAACATTTTTTATCATTTGTTTTTTATTCGAACATTTGGGCAAATGAAGAAAAGAAATAAAATAAAAAAGAGTGTATCGATATTGATGGTCACTTGTAATTTGTTCTGAAGTAAAAAGAAATTGTTTTTATAATTGTTACTATGAATGTACCAGTTGACATTAAAAATTAATTTACAACATATGCATGTTCCCTTTGAAATGTTGAAGTAGCTAGAGGCTTTCAGCAACTTTTAGAAAAACAATCCCTCATTAATCCTTAATGATTTAAAAGAAACCCTTAAAGTTGGCAATATTGTTCTAAAGTAGCACTGGTTGCACTCGAGAATATTTGCATCTTGTTTGAATCTCATGTAATAATACGAGATAAAGATGTTCTGAGGGCGCTCTAATAAATGCAGCCAATCGAAAACGCCATTAGTTTAGCAAGTCAGGTCAGCCAACGTAAAAATAATATCCAAATCAAGACAAGTGTGAATCAAAATGACCTTAACCTAAAATTTTATTGCCAATTTTTTTTATGTAGCTTAAATGTGAATTAATCGTTGATTTTTTTTTAAACCTTGCTTGCACTTCACATATAATACTAATCTGATTTACACAATGATGAGTTGCACCATCATACACTGGGTGTACACTTACAAAGTCTGGGGTCGAGTAGTAGTGACTATGAGCGAATTCCTAAAACAGTTGGCACACGTGATTAGCGAAAGCGCAGCTTCAAGTTAATCTCGCTTTCCCACTGCACTTACTTGTTCTCCGCCGATCAGGACTTCTGTGTCGTCTGTCTCCGAGCTGATCTCCGATGGCGTCTGCACGTTGGCCGCCCTGTTCTCCAGTCTCCTGTACCCCCTCTGTTGAGAGCAAGAAAAAAGCAAGCTGCCTTGTGTAAGCTTTTAAAATCAGGTGCTCACCGTAGTCCGCCTAGTTTCATTGTCCGCAGGAAGGCAACCGCATTCAGCTGGGTGCACCACCAAAAACAAAAACACTAAAAACCCAAAAATGGCCATGATGAGACCTGGGATGATGAAGGATAGCGACCAATCGGTCTCAACGTACTCTGCCGCAACCAATGATCCTGCAAAATGACCACAACTCACTCTAACATTCTCAACCTTAAAACGATACTAACCCAGAATATTCCCAATGCTGGTATGAGAGTTCCAAATACCATAGATCAGACCGCGCTTACTCTTCCCGAACCAGTTCCCGACGACAGTGACCACGCCGGGCCATCCAGTTGTCTGGAAAATGCCTGCGCCTGCCTGTAACATCAAGTTAAGTCCTCTCTAAGAAAATTAAGGTCATTTACTGACTTGCACGAAGAAAAAGTAGCCGTAGTTATGGATGTTGTAAGTCTTAGCGATCCCAAAGAGGTAACTAAAGAGACCCGAGAGCAACATGCCAAGCGAAAGGAAGTATCGCAAGTTGATCCGCTCTGCAATGAATCCGGATGCGAACATTGCGATGGCATACGCGAATAAGAATGCCGAGTCCAAAGTTCCGAGTAGGGTTGAGGCCTCGGCGTCAGATCCATCTGAAAGTTACGAGGTTACTTGACACATCAAATGTCAAAATAACAAACCACTGTCAACTTGACAGGTAATGTCAAATGACAAATCACTGTCAATTTGACAGGTAAATGTTAAATAACTGCTTGAAAAATGTTAAATCAAGTTGCTTACCGAACGGTGCCCAATCACACCAATTTGTAATATGGTCAGGAGGTACGTTATTGGGTGGCGAGAAACCACTACAGTTTTGGTGCAAAACAGCTTTCACAACTGATATAGGCTTCCGGGTCAGATGGTAGCACATGTAAGCGAAATATGTTAGCACTAAAACACTCGAGCGATAACTAAAAAAGAAAAGAAAAATAAAAAGTTGGGTTGGAGGAGTGTTATTCAATTTTTTTTTTAAACAAAAGCAATACTTACTACCATTCTCGGTTGAAATGTAGCCGGGGACAGCAAACGTCTGTTAGTTTTTGCAGGGCCTTGACACCCACAGGCAAGTTATCCATCCCTTAAATACTAGTAGTAGCTTTGTCTAATACTGGTGAAATTCCGAATACTGGGCATCACGAAAGTACCGCGGCCCTCGACCTGGAAAGTGAGATAACTTAACCTTGACACAAAGAGGAGTTTATTACAATTACAAACACATGTTGAAATTGTTAACTTCGGAACAATAAAAATGACAGACCAGTTGAAATGCCAGCCGGGCACTTATTTAGTGTATTTGCAGCATTGGGACGTTTGCGCCGTTAGGCAAGATGCTCAGTGTTTGTTTGGATTGTTGTAACCTTGTAACTAACGTATACAGCATGTCCGATAACATACTGCTGACGTTGCACAATTTTTTGTTCTTGCGCTAACTTTCCGGTCAAACTCTACCCAGCTCTCGCTGACGTAACAAAGATGTAACTAACGAGTTAAAAAGTTAATCGCTCGTTTAAATAAATAAGCGATAAGCAAATTTATCAGTTGCCTGTCAACTGTTTTTTTTTTTGTTAAAGTCAGACCTTTTCTATTGACAACCTTTTATTTTTCATGGTGTTTATGCATTTATAATTTTTTTAATAACTTTTTGCTTTTTGTAACAATTGTTTTTTATTACGTTCGACGATCAACTATTTTACTTAACGACAAACATTTGATTCTGCTGGTAGAGGCCAATTGTTTTATTTTGACTTCTTTGCTTTCGATTAAATCAATTGCCTTTCTGTTGACAGTCATCTGTTTTTTGAAAACTGTCAACAAAAAAGTCATTCGTTTTTCGAATACTGTTAGTCGTTTTCTTTAGGTGTTCGTTTTTGTTTTTGTTTCAATCACACCATGGGTTCTTTTATTGGTAGTTATTTGTTTTTCATTGTGTGACCAACTGCATTTTTTATTAATTGATAGTCACTCGTGTTTTTATTTTTTTTAATGTTTTTTGCTTGACGCGGACGGTTACTTTTTAAAGATAATCAATAATATTTTTTTTTATCGCTAGTCGTTTGTTTTTGTATAATCTCTCATGGGTCAACTGTATTTCTTAACGATTTGATAGCGATCGTAATTTGTTTTTCGCAATGCTTTCTACTTTAATAACAATTTCTTTCTGTTTTTCCTGTAGATGGCCGAATGTTTGAATCAAGTCAATTATGATTATTTGTTTTTCGTAGTGTCTTTTTCCTTTAATGATTTCTTGCTTTGTTTGTAAAAAAATCAGTTGTTTCGGCCGAGCAATTGCGTGTCTGTTAATTTGCATTTTAAATGCCGTCATATAATTGTTTTTTTACTTTAATCGAGCCATTTACTTTTCGAATAGCAGTTTTTTTTAATATTTTTTTTAATTGTACGGATATTTTTTTTTTGTATTAATTTCTTTCACGGTCGCCTCCTTTTTTTTCTTTTGGCTTTTTGATTTGTGTCAGGCGATAGATAAATCGATTTAAAGGGAAGTTTCCCCCGGTCGCCTTTGACGCACGCCCGGATTTTCCTGCGCCGTCGTCCAAATGAAAAATCCATAATGCAGTCGGAGTTTTATGAATGAACCGGTGAGGCACGGGCCCTCTTCGGACGGCCGAGTTGCGCGCAGGGAGAGAGCGAGAGGGTGCCGTGCAGTTGATGCACGCCGTGACGTCAAGGGTAAAGTCGCGGGTCGCGAGTTTACCATCCCCTCGCGTGATACCGATTTTATGAGTAGATGTAGATATGTAGATCGTCTGCGTACTTTTTCTGGTTTCGAAGTACAGTCGGGGGCGATTTACTTTTTTTTCGTGTTAGCACCGCCGCAGAACGATCGCGGTTGTATAAATTTGAAACGCAAAAAAAAATTGCCGAGTGCAGAGTATACGAGCGCGGAATTTCGTTTTTATATGCGCGAGTAAGTACTGTCAGTTTGACGTTTGCTTCTGTCACACGTTCGAATGAAAAGCAAACGGTGATATATAAATGTAATAAATCTGCGTAAATATAATTTAAGCTGCGTTTACGATATCTATGCGATGCGATTATGTAAGTAAGCAACCAACTTTACGCGATTGCTTTCAGGTTTACCAACAGAACTTCCGTGAGTGACCGCGTTGTCTCTCGGATGTGAAGGAAGTTGTGCCGGTGATTAGTAGAAATGATGATGAGTGTTGTTATTGTTGAGTTTTCGTTAATTAATGGCGAGGCGCGAAGGAGAATTAGGAGAGCGGCCCCGCTTTTTGGCGCAAGTGTACCGATGACGTAGGATGACGTCAGCGCCAGCGATATCTAGATGTAAATGAACGTACTAAGTAGTAGTCTGTAGTTTTCTTATTGGTGACGACCTATTATCAAAATATAGTGAAAAATGTCTGGAAAAACATTTCCCGTGGAAAAGCTAGTGCGCGTCGGCTACTACGAACTGGAAAAAACGATCGGCAAGGGAAATTTCGCCGTGGTCAAGCTCGCCACACATATAGTTACGAGAACGAAGGTGAGTTTTGCTTGCTCGTGTTAAGTATAATAACGAAAACGTCATTGATATGACAATATTGTTGTTGCTTATTAAATTCGCCAGGCGGATAATTTTTACGCCGGGCGGCGATTTCGTGCGTGCCTCCTCGAAGCCTTGAACCCTTCTTTATTCGTCCAGTCAGATAGGTTAGGTGATGATGCCTTTTTCGGACGCAAAAAAAAACGCACTCTTGTTTACCTTTATCTTCACAATGCAAATCAGGCATTTCACGCACGCGAAACCAGCGGATCGCGCCCGAGCCTCCGCTAATTTCATTTACAAATATTTGTAGGTTAGGTGGACTGAAGTTGTCTTATTGGAATTCAAGGACGGTTCGGTTTTAATCTTCGCGTACGCACGGAGGAGGAAAAAACGTCTTCGCTGCATCGAGGGCATCGATTCTCTTGTGGACTCTTTCTTCTTCGCCTCGCACACGTTTAAACGAACGCATTCGGGTCGTTCGTATAGATTTTATTGAGACGGAAAACCTCCACGGACAGACAACCTGGAACCGCAACACCTCCCCTCAAGGTCCTCGCGTCGAAACTCGCTTGGTTCCCTTCAAACTAGATTCATTTCCTTAAAAAAAAGCAGCGTCCCTATGCTTTATTTTGTTTACGGTGACGGTCGGCAAAATAAATCGTCGTTCTTCTGTTATTTCCTTCGTTTTCACCGTTGTTTTGTTTTTTTCTTTTTGCTTCGCTCCTTCACCTTCCGCCTTACTCGTTTTTTCATCGTTGCTCGAAAAAAATACGCAAAATTCCGCGGACCCCTCCCGTCATCTCAAGGCCGGTATTCTTTCATCATTTTGTTCTGATGATTAGCTGTCGACAGAAAAAAAATCGCCGTTCTTGTGTTGTTCTTTTTTTGGGTTCGCTCTTTCATCTTTTGTTTTTTTTTGTTCGCTCTTTCACCTTCCTCTTTATTAATTTCCTCCTTGTTGCCCGAAATATACGCAAAATTCCGCAACCCCCTCCTGTCATTTCAAGGCCATTATTCTTTCATTGTTTTGTTCAAGGTTACCGTCGACAAAAAATTGCCGTTCTTTTGTTTTTCCTTGCTTTTTTGTTTTTACCTGTTTTCACTTTAAAAGTGCGCCCCCCCCTTCTCAGTTCCCCATCTCATCAAGGTCATCATTTTTTGTTGTTGACAATCTGTCATATAGGACAACGTGGTTTCTTTCTTTTCTCTTGCTTGCTCGTTTTCTCTTCCTTGTCGAAAAGAAAGTCAGGAATTGTCCCGCCCCTCCTCGGAAATAAAATCCGGAAATTTTTCCGACTTTTCAAGATCATAAATTCTGTAACTCGTTAAGTGACATATTTGGACCAATCGGTACAGAGAAATGCGTTTTATCAAGTGCTGATTGGTCACTTAACGATTACCATAATTTAACGGTGTCGTTACTAGTTACTGAATAAGGTGGTTACTCTTGTTTTTGGAAAAATCCCCCCCCTCCTCTCCAGTTCCCTCAAGGTCATTTATTACTCTTGTAATTTTTTTGGTTGACATTCTCTGTCAGCAAGAAAAACGTAGTTCTTTTTTTTTTCTTTTTTCTTTGATTCGTCTCCTGCTTATTGCGGTACGCACTTAAATTCCAATCGAATCAATCAAATGACGGTCGAACGTCTTCCAGTTCTTTTGTTTCGTCCCCACGGGTTCAAATCCTGACCTAAAAAACCACGGTAGCGATAATCTGTCACCGTGCCTGAAAAATTCGGCGAACCCCAGTTTCTTTTGTTTTATCCGTTGCGCATTTAAATCCTACTTTCGCTGAAAACAAATGACTTAGGGTTTGCCGATGTTTTTTTTTTTTCTAATTTTCATTTGGCAATATTTACTGACGGTTAAATAAAACACGCCAGATAAGATTGTTTGTAAACCTATTGAAAACAAGTGAAAATCGAACGCGCCGCGTGAGACGCTCCGTTGCGTGCGTGTCTGGATCTTAATTAATTTGAACGACGGGTTGTTTCGGATTGCGATGGAAAAACGGCGCATTCGCCTTTGTTTTTAAGACATCACTGCACAAGTGCGTGCGATATTTACGTTAATTTGCTTAATTACTATTTGCGTTCTGATAAGGTCATTATCATATGACTGTATCTGGCGCGCGTCGTCGCCGTCGCCGATGCCGCGGTCACGTGAACCTATCCTCTCCTGCCACCTATCAAAATCGATAGTGTTTTGTCAATTCTTTTTTTTTTTTGACAGTTGCACTTTTTTTTGTTTTGACTTAATAAGTAATATCTGTTTGGGTTTGATTTTGATCGATGGTAATTTGTAAAGGGTGATCAAAAAAGTCTGTCGAAATTAGATTTAATTATACTTCAAACTTTTGCGTGCGCAAGTTAAGAAAAAAGAAAGACGCAAGGCGTCCAAATGGACTGTTATTGAGGACGACGGCGACGCGAATAATTGGCTCGTAATTTGCGGGCTCGGTTTTGCCAATTTAAGGCCGAGCTGCCGGGTCAATTTCACAAATTAGAGTCAATCACATAATTATCGTTAGCGGGAATCACCAGGGCCGCGCGCCGTTCGTTTATTTAACGACATTCTATTTTTTTTTTCTTTTTCTTCGACGCGTACATGTACAGGCTGCACATTAGCTTCACGTACACTTTTTACGTTCCAGGTGGCCATAAAAATAATCGACAAGACTGCCCTAGACGAAGAAAACCTGACGAAAATATTCCGAGAGACTGCTATACTTAAAAAACTGCGACATCCACACATCACCAGGCTGTATCAGCTGATGGAGACGGATCAGACGATTTATTTAGTGACCGAATATGCCAGTAAAGGCGAAATATTTGGTAAGTCCCCGATTTAAAAAAAATACATGTGCCTACTCTATACAAATAGATGAGTGCACAGCGACATCTGCATTTTTTTTTCTGTTTCGGGTTTAATTGGTTTTGTGGCTTGAAACAAAACCGCATCGTTCCTTCGCGCGCGCGATAAGATTACGTAAGCGATGATTAAAGACAAACGCACAGATAACCGGTGAAATCCGGTTGTCACTGTTACCAATCATCATATTGGCCAATGTGTGCATTGCAAATTATTGTTTTCCCATTTTTTTTTTATTGCGGCAAACGGGAACGTTCGGCGCAGTTCGTGAAGGCGATTTAAATTTTAAATGTGGTTTCCGTAGCGAACTGCGTTGTTTTTAGAAAGTGCTGCCATCTACAGTGCAACGTCGAATTAGATTATCGAAGTTTCTGGGTTGGACGTGTGTGGCGCTGAGATTGATGTTGGCATTTGTTTTTTTTTTGAATGATATATGACTTATGCCAAGTAGCTAATTATTAAAAACAATTGTTTTCATTAAAAATGGTTGTTTTGATTGTTACTCTACGTCTAATTTCACTTCGTCGGAGACATTAAAAAATATAAAAAGCAAAAGAAGACGCAATGATTTGATGTTTTGCAAAATGAAACGTAATATTTTTAGCATCGATGATTTAATTGATTTGTTAATTTGCAATCAAAATAGCAAAATAACATTTAAAGTGCTGCCATCTACTGTGAAACTAGGAACTGCCGTGTCGTTCAATTAACCGTCGGCAGCGCTGCGAAATTATTTTTAGCTAATGTCTCTAAGGCCCAGTTTTTCCATCACAGTTTAAACCCAAACTCAAGTTTAAACTGCAGTTTATGTTTGCTTTGAGTTTTTCAATGTCCGATTAACACATAAACTAAAGTTTAAGTTTAAACGGTAGGACATCCACAGTTTAAGCGGTAGTTGCAAATAAACTAACCTAAAAAAACGTGCAGAATTACAGATTTTTAAATTAAATTGTATAAACAGAGTATGCCCTAATGGCAGACATTACAGAATTACTTAGCGATGACGAAGACTCCTTAAACCATATATATCGACCGAGAACGTAAAATTGGGAGCCCGTTTGTTCTGTACGGATGAATCTTAGACAAAGCAGAACTATTTAATGTTATAATTATTATTTAAGTAATATAAACACATAAAAACTGCCTTAAAGTTTTAGTTACTTGATGCCATAATACAAACAAGTCACCTTGCACTTTATGAAACATATATACAAAAATTTCCCGCTTCCATAGATGCCACATATACAACCCTTACGACATTTTACTACAGAAATGTTTTTCTTTCGACTCTATTAATTATTCGTATTCGTTATATCGATAATATTTACGGATTTTATATATGTATCTAAACGAAAACTAAGATAATTTCTTTCAAAAGTAGAGTTTATTTTATTAGAAGAATCCGACAACACTGGCAATCACATGGTGAATCCCACAATCGTGATTGTATTACTGCCAACCCTAAGAAAAAATTGACTTTGTACGGTTTAGTTAAACTGAACTAAAACTTCAATTGAAAAACACACAAATGTAAACTGCAGTTTAAACTTCAGTTTTTCGTTTAACTAAACTGTGGTTTAAACTAATATTGAAAAACTGGGCCTAAGAGGCGCTGTCAGCGTTGATTTTTATAGATAAATGTCATTATCAATTTAATTTTCAAAAGTTTTCTAATCAAATATGAACAATAAATAACACCTTTATCTCTTATATTCCCCGTTTTATCTTTGCTGCCATTCACAAAATGTCAAAACGAAGAAAGATGTGTGCCATCTACCGGAGAAAAAATCGTTCGTGGTGCCCTCGTTGGTACTTTATTATAGCTAATGGCTTCGTTTTTGTTTGTGCTTTCTTGCTGGGTTAAAAGTGTCCGGAATTTTCATGTTAATTTACTTTCAATTTTTTTAGACGAAATTACAAAATAGCCTAGTAATTATGTAGTTATATTTAAATTTAATAACTGGTTTGACTGCTGCCATCTATGTGAGAGGTCGGAACTATTTGTTGTCGAATTGGCCGCCGCCGCCGGCGCTGCGAATTTATTTTTGTTGGTTAGGTTATGTCACTCGTACTTTCTTGTGTTAAATAAAATGTTTTATAGATTTTTTAGTGGCGAAAGGTAGAATGTCCGAGAACGAGGCCAAGAGGATATTCGCACAAATCGTTTCGGCCGTGTCATATTGCCACGCTCAGGGCGTCGTGCACCGAGACCTCAAAGCCGAAAACCTCCTCCTCGACCACAACTTGAACATCAAACTGGCGGACTTTGGCTTCAGCAATCAGTTCACGGAAGGCTGCTTGCTTTCGACGTGGTGCGGCTCACCACCGTACGCAGCACCCGAACTATTTCAAGGCCTCAAGTACGACGGCCCTAAAGCAGACATTTGGGTAAAAGCACTGCACCTTATCTCGAACCATGACTCACATTAACGTACACTTCGCATTTGCAGAGTTTGGGAGTCGTATTGTACGTTCTGGTTTGCGGATCGTTGCCGTTTGATGGCCCCACTTTGCAAGCGTTAAGGAACGTTGTTATCGAGGGAAAGTTTCGCATACCATACTTCATGTCACAAGGTAAGAGTCCGGTACCCCCGTGGCATAAGCAAATATATGAAATAATTTGTTTTAAGAATGCGAGCACTTGATAAGGCACATGCTCGTCGTCGAGCCGGACAAGCGGCTGACTCTGGTTCAAATTGAGAAGCACAAGTGGTTAATGGAAGCGCTGCCGGTGGACACGGGCCCCGAGTTAGAGCCCCAGTTAAACCGCACGGTCATCGATCACATGCTGCAACTCCCGGGACTCAATCAAAGCATGATCGTGCAATCCGTGAAGAGCAATTCCTTCGATCACATCTACGCCATATATAACTTGCTCGTTGACAAGTTGCATCAGCGTACCATCAACTTCCAGTCAAAGATATCGCTTACGAAACAACCAGAGAACACCACCGTGTCGGGTGAGGAATTGGCGAGAGCCCCTCGCATCAATGAGCGCAGCGAGTCCTTCAACGAACAGTTGGTGAATAATTTGATGAGCGAGGTTAACAGTAAATCGAGTGAGGTCTGTTTTCATTGGTAAGTGAACGTAACAAGGGTGTTAATCAAGGCCCCGTGGCTTTACAGATAACTGGCAATAGAATTGAGGCACCATTAAACTGCAGGAGAGAGAGCTTCAACGAGAATTGTCTGCGCACGGTCAGGGACGAGGTGAAAGAAAGGCGGAAGTCCCTGAATGAGTCGTGTGAAGATGCAGGATCTCCCTTCGTTTCCATGCCGACGATTCCAGCGGTTTACCTCGCGGGAGACCAAAATAGCCAGCCGTTAGAAAAGGTACTTAAAACAGTGTCCAATGGATTGGATTGGTATTGTAAGTGAAATTATAGTTTCGTGAAATGGATTTGGAACAACCGGAAGAAGCTCATTCACTCGCAGTGCCATCTACTTGCACGTCCACCGGTTATAGCAGCTTCGTCTCCACGGGTGACCGCTACTTGACTGTTCGCAGACATACGGTGGGGCCGGGAGATCCCGCCCACGAGCAAGTATTAGAGACGCATTATATGTCACAAGTGCAAGACTCTTCCGGTGGTCGACTGCTGCCTCACACGAATCTCCCCCTGCACCTCCCGCTCTTGGGTCAGCAAAATCCTCATTATTTCGGGGGGAAGGATCCTCACTTACTGAAACCTCCAACTGTTTTGAACGCAGCGGGTGATTTCGGAAGGAGAGCGTCAGGTACTGATTCGTAATGTTGGTTTTCTTAAGATTTAATTTTAATGGCGTGCAGATGGTGGTGCCAACTTGCACATGGCCTGGGGAACTCCGGGCTCACACGAGCAACTGAGTGGAATGTCGACGTGCTCCAGCGGCAATCCCAGTTTAAGCAGCGGGACCATGACGCAAGCCTTGGATCACAGCCAACCTGCGCTGGATGAGCTGGCAGATCCCTATGCTGTCGCTAGATACATGCAGTGCAGGGGGAATTCGAAGAGGCACACAATGGCCAGCCCCGAAGATGTGCACTCATTGCAATCCACTAGCTCAGGAGGGGGAAGAACAAGACGTACGGGACTGCTGACAGTCATGGAACGACCACCAGGTAAGAGCCCCCTCGCTTTTTAAACGAAACTCAATACAGGTAAGATTGTTGTGAGATAATTTGTGTTGACTATATTTTTTTAGCTTCACACAAGTCGTTGTTAAGATTGCACTTTTTCTTTTTATTTATTTAATTTTATTTGAGTAGCAGTTGTGTAATTTGTTTTGCATGCATTTGTCAGTTATCTCACCCGAACTAGTAATGGAGGTTGAGGCTCGTATGAATCGTAATTATATGCCGCCATTGTTGCCTCATCGTAAGCACTCACGTCACGCCGCCAAACCCCACCTGCCCACTGTGCAGGAATTACAAGGTAAATGTTAGGCTTAAAACGTTGCATTTATTTAGAACAAAAAAAAAAAATGTAGTCGGTTTTTTTTTAATTGTGTGGAAGCTCTTGTAGGTTGATTTGTATGGTTGCTTGTTAAAACAGGGCGAGAGCAGAAATCGATGGAAAGATTCAGTCCGGTTCGTCGTGGTAGCGAGGGTTCAGCTGGGGGAGTACGGACTTTAAGCCCGAGCACTCCACAGCAGGAATGCCAGCGATTACAAAGGGGTTTGGCATCTCGTGCCAGTCCACCTCGATCAATTCCAGGTTTGCTCTCTGTCACTCCTCGTGCAGGTACTCCTTACCGATTGGTCATTGTAGGTTCCCCCATACACCAGATCGTCTCGGATCAGCAGATGCATCAAATCTCCATTGAATCTTCTTCTCCCATTCACCAACTTTATTCGAACTTGGGCGAGGCCTCGAACCTCCCCGATTTCCAAAAGTACGTCACCAATAGAGACCACAACTTCAAGCTATCATCGGATGCCACACCAGAAACAACGTTCCCTCCTGCGTACTGCTACGACCCTAACCGCAGTTTCACCAATAGCCCCCTTCATTCCGGAAACATTTCGCCTTACACCCCGAATTCCAGCGGGGGCTTGGGATCACCCATCCACCAGAGCCTGTACGGACAGCTGCATAATTTGGGGCTGTATTCCAGCGGCAACCCGCTGTTAAGCCCAAACACCTCGCCTGTTTATGGAGGATTCGGATCGCCCAGTGCTCAGCCCAGCAGCGTTTCATCCATTACACAGGGTGAGTGTCCCAATAAATTTGTGACCCCCTTTTTAAAATGTATCTAACGCAGGTATAAGCGGCTTGAATACGACGGGAGGAGGTTCGATAACTCAAGGGACCCCGTCGGCGAACTTACAACTGGAACTGCGCAGTCAACAAATGCAAGACGACGGCAAGATGGACACGTCGGCTTACTCTGTGAACTTGCCCCAGCATAATTACTTGCCCAATCAGACGAATTTCCTGCACCAGACTGGAATGCCCCACCACATGCATCACATCCTCAATATCCACAATCATCGCAGCCTTACGAACTCGCCCATCAGCAATCCCGGCAGCCCCGGCTTGGACATGATACAGGAAGAGCTGCCGCACATGCACAGCGTGTCCAAACTGGAACAGCCCAACGTCTGTCACCCTCAGATATCAGTCACCGATGTGTTAGGTAATGCAAACAATTTGTTCGTAGGTTTTCCAACCAATTTTCTCTCTGTAAATGATTGCCACCAGATGTGAAGTTTATGTTATTGTGTTACAGTTGTGTGTATGTCGTTGCAGGCAGTGAAGTAACTTTGGTGGCCGGTTCAGACACGTCAGAGGATTCCATGGACAGCTTAGACAACCAGAAAGTATCGAAAATTCCTTCATTCCTCATCTCCGAACCGTCGGAGAATCAGCCCTCGATCACGAGGGGCATAGGTCGCAAGACGAGCACAGAAAACGAGAGCGACCCAAAGTTTTTTAACAAACCCCCGGACTCCTCCACCGAGACGGACGAGTTTTTTCTGAGGAGGAACTCGGACAAGAGCTCGTGCTACTCCGACGACTCGCTCTCCAATGATAGCTTCAGCATCGGCAACCAGAGCCCCAGCTCGTCCTCCAATACTCAAAGCAGCCACGCCTTCGACTCCGACATACGTAACAGGCAAATCGATAACAACTACGAAAAGATGCAGATAACCCAAGAGCTGTCGAACGCGGGCACCGAAAACTTTCAGATTTTCCGCAACCTCAACCTGATGTTTGAAGCCCGGGAAGAGGGGAGGCGGGGTGAAGACCAGGCTAATTTCAATAACACCCCCACTAATGAGTGTGCGAGTTTCGAATGCGCGAGCAAGAACTGTGGGGGCTCTTACGAGGTGGAATTGTCGAAGGTGTGTTCTAAGCTGGAGCCCAACGACATCCTCGAGCTGGTCAAGAGGACCATCAACGATCAGATCCCCCCGAAGATGTGCGTGGTCAAGTCAGCGTCCGAAGACTTTACTGATAAACTCTCGCTGGAGTACGAGGGGGGGATTCAGATCGAGTTGAAGATCATCGATGACAAGCAGAAGGAGTCCAAGGGGATCAAGATGAGGCGGATCTCGGGGGATCACCTCGTGTACAATCAGCTGTGTCAGCAGTTGATCTCGTGCATGACCGTGTCCTAGCATTCGCCGAACAGTTCGTAATTTCTTTCCTTTAATTCCTTCTCTATTTATAGTATTTTGCGATGCAGAGATTTTAGTTTCGTTTGCAAATCGTACGTTGTAAATATGATTTCACGTAGATCTCAAGCCATAGACGTAATTATTCCCGTATTCCTTTTTGTGTAGTAGATAGAAGGCTGTCGTTTGTATACGGGCCAGGTATAGAAGCGCAACTAGATATCGTTATTCCAATCTTAGAAGCATTCCAGGCGACTGATGTGTGATTGCAAGCGAGGTGGCATCGAGCAAATCAAACCAACCCCGTTTATTTATTGTAAATCGTCGCGCTTCGTATCGAGCACGTTCCCACAAGCACGCAATTCCAGAAGAACAAAATTAGGTGTACATTCCTCTCGTCAGATCTGACCGTTTTGATTTGCTGGAGGCCCCCAAGCTTCGTCGATGAATAAGGTGATTTTTAACAAATAATGTACATAGAATGAACTTTAATGTAAATAGCAATCGCACAATTTGTACATACTTACATTTAGGAGACTATTACTGCTATTATTACTAAATTTCTTTCGTATTATTTAAGAAAAGGTCTGTTCATCACGTACTATTAATTAATTAATCGATTGATTCATAACGCAATTCGGTTTTCACCAACTTATTTTTATTTTAAGTAAGTAAATGAACGAACAACGGAAGTAACGTGCGGTCGGTCGGTCGGTTAGGGCGCGAGATGGACGTCTCGCGCGTGTCACCTCCTTCCGCTGTCGCTTTTTTTAAAATTTGCTCTAGAATTTATGTAAATTAAAAATGTACCTATATTTTTATATATACTGTAAATATATACTACTTCAACATTCCTACTACCTAGTTGAGAGATTCAATTGTCAATCGGTCATAGTAAAACTTGCACAAACTCCTCGAGGAAGACTCTTTAACTCTTTGTTAAAACTAAGACATAGTTCGTTTTTAAAACTCTTGTAAATTCTAACTAAACCTGATATATAGGTGTTTATCTCGTCGACAAAGTATTCTAGGTCACTGCGGTGTAATTAACGACGCCTATGCAAGCGAACTCTTTGATTCTCTTCGTGCGTGTACGAGAGAAAGAGAGAGAGTGGTAGCGCCGACGTAATAATACAGAGGTTGTATAATTTTTAGTATTTTTTTGTCAATTGAAATCTGTGATGTGAATAAAATGACTGGAAGAATATCGAGTGCTTTTCATTTTGAGCGCGCCAATCAGAAACTTGGAGTACGTTCACGTGACAGTTTTCAAATGGCCGTAATTTGAATTTACAGTTTTAATTTTGGGTTTCCAGCATTGCAATTGGAATGTGTTGGTAAGATTGGCGGCTACCATATATCAAGTGAAGACAGTACACGGTAACCACTTTCCGAGGTTAACCGAAGCTCTCGACTCGCTTGTTGCTTGGAAAATTGCGCGTCACTTGACTGAATTATTTTTCACTTTGAATTGCATTTCCTGGCGGTTATCAATCATTTGCAAGTAATAATTGACTCAAAAGAGTTTAAGCAAACTTGATGCCATCGATTAGCACACCGCTGAGGTTTGCTTCACGCGAACGGAAAGTAACGACAAAAGTTACTGTTTTTATACAAAAATCTTCACTTTAAGGTACATTTTCTTATCAGTGCGATGCTGTTAGACGGGTTCGGCATATTCGATGACATAGATTAGTTCGCCGCTACAGAGCGCCGTCTGTATATATCATATTACTGAGTTGGTATCCATGCACGTCATTTTCTAACCTCGAAAGTTCGCGCTGTGTTTATACCCGGCACATAAAATCGTACTTAACATCCATGATCCATGAAATCGTCATAAAATGCAAATGCGTAAAATGTCCCTCCGCATTCGCCTCAAGAACTCGCATTTTTCACCGACTCCCTTTACGCATCTCGCGGTGTAATGGCATTCCGCTTTAAGTTGAAATACAAATTCATGTGCGCTGTGATTTTAACGATTGTGATATTTTTAACTTCGCTGGTAAGTCGCTCTTCACCTTATCGACACTATATTTCCTGCAGATTTTAACCAGTTTCAGAGCAAGAGCGTGTGCTGAGCGAGAGCCGATCGATGTCGTTTACACTTGGGTGAACGGCTCTGATGATTTGTTTCGACAAGAATTATTTGACTTCCTGCAGCAGAACAAGAGCCGACGGACGGACGTCTCTCGATCGCGCTACACCGACAGGCACGAGCTCAAATTCTCGTTGAGGTTTGACCCTTCGTTTGACCTCTCGTTTCAAATTCATGATCACGTTTTTAGGTCCCTAGAGAAATACGCACCGTGGATAAGGAATGTGTACATCGTTACCAACGGGCAGATACCATATTGGTTGAATCTGGATTATGAAAGGGTGTTTCTGGTTACTCACGAGGAAATCTTTGAGAATCCAGACGATTTACCTTCGTTTTCAAGCCCGGCTATTGAAATGCATTTGCACAGGTAATAGTTTTGCAACGTCTCTAACCTACTGTGTCGACTAATCTAAATTAAGAAGGCCATGCAATTAAGGCATGGCTTAGCTTGTTTCAGAAAATTAGATATCTTGTTATTTTGACAGGTTTTATGAATCTAGCTAAGACTTGATTATTAATGGACCCCTTGAGGTCGAGAAATTTGATATTTTTTACATCAAAACCAGGCAATTGAAAAACAAAAAAGAAATAAATAATTCAAAAATTTGTTTTAAAGGCTAAAATAGCTCTTGATAGCCTTTTTACGATTGGCAACCCTGAGTGTAGTTTCTGAACATACCCCAGTATTTCCGTTCCGTTACCATAGCAACCAATCAACAAGTAGCTTCTCTTAGGAAAATTGATATTTTTAATTTTCTTTGGGGTTGCAGAATCCCTAATATATCTCGTCGCTTCCTCTACTTCAACGATGACATTTACTTGGGCGCGCCCGTATTCATTGAAGACTTCATCTCGCCCAACCAAGGATTCCTTATGTACTTCAGCCACCCCTTACAGAGCTGTGGGAAGGACTGCCCTTGGCTGTACGTGCACGACGGGCATTGCGATCGCGAATGTAACAACCCTGCTTGCCAAATGGATGGTGGAGACTGTGAGGATGATAGAAATGTAAGCAAGCTAACACCAATACATGTGTGCACAACTGGTGACTTCTTTGAAACTTTCAGCACAGTATAGAAATCGTAAACTGGGACGGCGCCGTGCATTACAATACCACACCCACCAGTGTGTTACATAAACGCTACCAAAATTCCTCTAGTCAAAACATTAATACAGACTTTAAAGCGCTCTTCTCCAAGTTATCTAACAGCACCGATATAAAGAATGTGATAGTCGAGCATAACCGGAAAGTGTTGTTGCGAAATCGGCTGAGGCCTCGCCGGGTGAAACCTGAGGAAAGGTCAATCAATGCATATATGGAATCGCTTCAGTACTCGAACCGGCTCTTCAACTCACAATATCGTTTCATGCCAAGGCACGTACCCGCCCATATTCCTTTCCTCATCGACGTCGACCTCATGAGGGCGTTTCAGGCACAGTTCAAACAAGAAGTGGCCATAACATCAGCCAACAAAGTCAGGGCTGGAAACGACTTGCAATTCGCTTTCGCGTACTACTATTTCATGTACCACGAGCGCATTCAAGTAACAATCGAGGAGATCTTCGATCGGTTCGACACCGACAACTCAGGGTAGGTCCTGTTTCCTGTTCCTCTTGAACACATGTGCACTAATCTGTTTTTTGTGTTTGGAAGAACTTGGTCGGATAGAGAGATTCGTACCATCCTGACTAAACTCTACAAGCTTCCGCTGAACTATGCAAACGTAGACGAGTTCGACATGACTTTGATTAACTGCTCTTCAAAAGGGGATGCGCACCAAGACGTTCTCACCCCCGAGTACGAGAGGTATGTCGACTCGAAACTGGTAAGCGAAAGCACAAAGGCTTTCACCCTTAAATTATTCGGGTACGTTTCAGCCGACCATCACCAAAGAAATCGTTTGCCTCTGCCCGAAGTTGCGGGATATCTTGACGGGGAGGTTTGGTTCGAAACCGAAATACAAATACGAAATTGTACCTGACGTTAGCAAGCATGCTACTTTCTTCATGATGACGGCCAACGTGGTCGACACCATCAAGAAGTTGGATGGGCTCAGACAAAACCCGACGTAAGTTTCTGCACGAGCTCGAAGCAATGATGTGGCAACTGTTTTGCGTATTGCAGCAAGTTTGTTTGCCTCAACGATAACTTGAACAACATAAAAGAATCGGGTGACATCGTCAATGCTCTCTGGTATGATTTTTATGTCAGCATTTTGCCAAACCCGAGCAAGTTCGAGCTGCCTCAGGAGTACCGAAATAAATTCCTCTACGTCAAGGACTTGCACAACTACCACTTTCGGCTCAAGCTGTATGTTTACGTCTGCTTGGGAGTGCTTGTTTATGCGACGATTTGCGCATTGTGCTGGAGGAAGAGCGCTTACTTAATTCTAAATAAAATTTTTCGCTGACAGAGCTTGCGTTCATCTCTATTTATATCTCCCCACTTGTATTGAAACTTGTCAGATGGAAAGTGGGCCCCCATTGAGGTCGGGCCACACAACATTTGCGTTTGTGTTTTATGTAAAGGCATTTGCTTTGCTCTAAGGAACGTCAAAGTAGAGGGCGGGCCCCGTTGAGGTAAGTCATTATTTTTTTTTTGAATTATGCTCGGAGACGGGGATTGTGATCTATTGTAATAAAGGAAAAAAGACACTAAGAATAAGATCTATTGTAATAAACGAAAAAAGATAATAAGAAAACAATATATAATCAAAATTGTGGTATGTTCACAGTAAACACCTTATCATGGCCAACTTCGACCCCAAATTTAAAAGAACAGGTGATAGTATATATATGCCAATTTAGTGGATTTTGTCGCTAGATTTGGTGATTTTCTGTTGAAATTTCTGAAATGCGATCGCAAGATGTTGCAATCTAAAGGTTTCAGAAACATTTTAGTAAATTCTAACATGCCTCAAATTTAGCGATTTTGTGACCAGTTTAGTAATAGTTCTGGTATTTTTTTTTTTATATTTACGAATTATTTTATTAATTTTTTTAATTTTATGGTAACTTGTCAAAATAATTAGCCATCTTTGCCAAGCATAAAAATCGAGCTCTTCTTTACCAACTTATGCCCAATGTTGCTAACGTTGTGATTTTGACACTAGATCTGGTGATCTTTTATTTCGAGAAATTGTAGTAGATCTCTCTGAATTTCGGTAGTTAGTTAAAATGGTTTAAACAAAATAATGCAGAACATAAAAGAATACGTCAATCACACTAGAACAATTTAAAAATGAAAGTTTGGTTAGCCAGTGACGCCAACCTTGTTTTTTAAGTTGGTACTTATCACGCTCGTTTAAGGCGGAAAATTTGAACGCGTTGCCCTCGTCCGGTCATTTCAAAATACGTATTCGTTCCGTTTCAGATCTGCTGCTTCGAATTGAAATTATTTAAACATTGCTGTGGTGCTTTTTTGAAAACGAATAATAAATAAATAGGCCGAGCTCGTGAGCGCGCATGCTCTTTCTCGAACGCGTCCGGTTTTAATTTACTTCGGTCGAACGGCGCGGAATTTTCGCTTGTGCGGGCGCGAATGTGAGCGAAAAAAATTGCAGCTTCCTGCGGCGCGTTTACGGAGCCGCTTTCGGCGGTAAATTTTGAATAACGCGAAGATTAAAGTGATTTAGGGCGTGTTCAAGCGAGAGCGGACGCGGACGTACGTCGCAGGAGATTTGTGTGCGCCTATAAAGCACGCCGATGAGAAATGAGATGGCGCGCATGTCTTTGATAAATGAATAAAGGCGTAGCCATTTTGGCGTTGACGAATATTGACATACGTCT
Organism: Serrognathus titanus; assembly: GCA_039766575.1. Classification (NCBI taxonomy): domain Eukaryota; kingdom Metazoa; phylum Arthropoda; class Insecta; order Coleoptera; family Lucanidae; genus Serrognathus; species Serrognathus titanus. The sequence goes on from CM077911.1 coordinate 10,325,627, forward strand.
TCGAGTCTAGACAGACACTCATTTGTTAAAGTAAAAGTGACATGTAAACATTTGTAAATTCCGTGCGAAATTGCGGCGAGCACATGTTCTCACGCGGGTAACGCACGGGGGGGACGCGCGCTTTCGAAAATACGCATTATTTCGAGTGTTGCTGCCGCTGGTGCTGGTGATTGGTTTTTTTTTCGGCAGTTAACCTTCGAGCGTGTCCCGATATGTTTTGGTCCCCCTCGAAGACGCCGGTGCTGTCGTCGTGCTGCATCATGTTCTTCGAGGCCCTTTGAAATTATGTAAGTAGCTTTTCACACGCCGCGCCGTTTTTCCCGGCCCGTTTATCACGTCTGCTTGTTTTTTCAACTCATTAACGCCGACCGCATAAACGGTGTAAATTGAAATGCCCTTCCAGCCTCTCGGATGCCCGCACGGAAAGTTAGGTTATGTCGGTCGTTGATGAAAAATCGGGTTTGCGTTTCGCATTTATTATCGCATGACGTCAGCGATTTGTTTGTTAATAACAGGCGATCAAAAACTTTTCTCCGCAAGTAGCGAAATTAATCGCGCGTGACGTCACCGTAAATATAGGGTGACCAAAAAAGCACGCGCAATTGAAACAATATGTGTGTACAATATATATCATTTGTTACTTAACAAATTAGCAACACTTAAAATGTTTAATGTTAAAAAGTGACGCTCGACGCTTATCATGTTTAATACATCACAACGACGATTGTCTATATCGATCGACCAATCGAATTGCAAGTTTAACGAATTTTGAATTTCACAAGGGACATCCATTATGTCATTTGTTATTGTTAAATGCGTCGAGATTAGCCAAAAAAGAAGTAATTCAATTTTCTTACCATTGTTTGAATACCACAAAGGTCATCTAACAAGTCGATCGCAGTCGCAGCAGGCAATGTGGAATAACCAATCAACCAAGTCTTCCCGACAAAATTCTAAACGTTAGGACGTTAAGAAATAACATTTATAGACTGTTTGATTAGGAACTATTTTTTCGTTTTTCAGCATTTTGCGAAATTAAACTCAAAATTTCATCTTTTTTTGTCCGTGTTTTCGTTAATATTCTCATTCGAGAAGATCGTGATGGAAATTAAGGGATCCGCGAGGAGGGAAATGTAATTTGCTCCACGGTACGATTTTTTTTACAGGAGGCAGAATACCAGCCATTGTCTTTTGTCCTAGATTATTTAAAATGAACACGTCTTCGTTCATCTTTTTTGTTTGATCGTCAGTTGTTTTTGTACGTGCTTTTTTTAACGTTCTGTATTTTCGAAAGTAGGTGTTTTTTGTTTTCCGAAAATACAGTGGCAGAAAATAAGAAATGGTTTTTTTTTTAATTGTCAAACGTTTTTTTTTTTTGACGAATTGAAGCTAACCAAACAAGAAAAACTTTCTCGTTCGTCTTTTTTTTTGTCTTGTTTCGATGAATATTTCTCTTTTAAAAAATGTGCTCACCAATTAATCCATCAATGCACTCACTATGAGTTAATCGATGAGCTCTTCGGTGAGCGCATCGATGAACTCATGATGAATTTCGGTGGGTTAATTGGTGAACACATTAGAGGGGGCATCAATGAACTCATCGGTGAACACATCGATAAACTCATCGGTGAGGGCATTGATAAACTCATCGGTGAGCACGTCGATGAATTTATCGGTGGGTTAATCAGTGAATTCATCGACAGGACATCGATGAACATATCGGTAAGGGTATCGATGAACTCATCGGTAAGCACATGGTTGAATTCATCGGTGGTTAATCGGTAAACTCATTGGTGAGGGCATCGATGAACTCATCGGTGAGGACATCGATGAACTCATCGGTAAGCACATCGTTGAACTCATCAGTAAGCACATCGATGAACTCATCGGTGGGTTAGTGGATGAATTCATCGACGAGGACATTGATGAACTCATCAGTGAGGGCGTCGATGAACATGAGTTAACGCTAACCGATGAGCTCACCGATGAGTTCACCGATGAGTTCATCGATGAGTCCATCGATGAGTTCACCGATGAGTCCACCGATGAGTCTCATCGATGAGTCCACCGATAGGCTTACCGATGAGTCCATCGATGAGCTCACCATGAGTTCACCGATGAGTCCATCAATATGCTACCGATTCTTGAATGTAGAACAAATTTTAATTTTAGGGATTTTTCTTTTTAATCCAAATCTTCGGTAGAAACTCCGTCTCGTAGAAACAAATGATAAGATTATGGACAAGTTTCAACAAATCGCTGAACGTCTTAAAACCGCAATAAATAAATAAGTTTTGAAAACATATACAAGAAAATCTCTCTTTTAGTAGAAAATGTGCTCACCGATTAACTCGTCAATGAACTCACCAATGAGTTAATCGATGAGCACATCGTTGAACTCATAGGTGGGTTAATCGTTGAATACATCAGTGAATCGGTGAGCGCGTCGATGAACTCATCGTGTTTTTATTATTTTTTATTTTGATTACATATTTTTGAATTTTTATTATTTGTTTTCTTCGTTTAATCACCGTCTTTCTGTTTTTAAATTTATTGTTAATGCAATTTTTTTAACAAATTGAAACTAACCAAACAAGGAAAATTTTCTCGTTCGTCTTTTTTTGGTCTTGTTTTGCCTCCGTTTCAGAGGACCGTGGTGGAAACTAAGAAATTCCAACGGAGAAAAGTAATTTGCTACAAGGTTCTATTTTTATTTATCCTCATTTGTTTTTGCGCTCACATACACACTTGGCAATGTTACTAATTTCAGGTGTTTTTTTAATTTTGAAATTTGCTCCACGGTTCGATTTTTTTATTGGAGGAAATAGAAGTGCTTTTTTCAGGCAAACTGAAGCTTAATTTTCTTTTTTTGTCGAAGAACTATCGGTAAATGAGCGGGTTCTAGGGCTGAAAGTGATTTGTTCCAAGGTTCGATTTATTTTTAATTTCCGAAATTAGGCGTATTGGTGGAGTGCAGTGCCGGAGTAAAAATGTAATTTCCCTCATGGTTTTAATTCCTCTCAAGTTTTTGAAATTGTAAAATAGAGTCTTTTTAATACAACCATCGAGTTCGGAAGAATATTTCGAGGGTTATTGATGTCGATGTGTAAGCGTTATTCAAAACCAGAAAAAAAAAAGAAGGGCGGCCTTCTCTTTTTCTGTTTGATTCCATTCAGGGACCGGACGCCTTCTCGTTTTATGTAAATTTCTTCGTGAATATGTTTCCTCCGAATCCGAAATCCCGTAGATATACGCCGCTCGTGATCCGGAATAAATATGTGCGTTTTAATGCTTTACCGTATTCAAATTGCACGTCTAAACAGGCATAAACATTTTAAGCATGTCCCGAGTTAAATATATATAAAGAAGTCCGGGGGGCGGCCGCCATGCAAATGCCGCGCCATAAACAAGGACGACGCGAGCGTGTTTTGTTTTCCCCGAGTCGCGCGTCCGGGGGCTGGAAAGGGATGGTGGATTTGTACTGCGGCGTGCGGTGCGGTTAACGGGATTATTAAGTTGGTACGTCGCGCTGCGAAGTGAGCGACGAGGACGGCTCATCCTGGAAGCGATGGAAGGAATTTGTTGTTGATTCCGGGCAAGTCGCTGGCCCCCGGACCAATTGTGCGCCATTGTTTTTAATAAGCGGGGCCAGAACATCTGGTTCCTTTTTTTTACCCCGAACGACCCCATTACTCCTTCAAAAAAACAGGAAAGAAGGACGATCACTTCCGGTTTAACTGGAAGTGGTTTGTTGTTTTTTAAACGTTTTAATGTAAAAAAAAACAAAGTTTTTATTTAATTTTGGAAAGTCGAGAGATGGTCAAAAACTTTGAAAAAAAAAGCCTCAATTCCACCACGGTTTCGTTTCTAAGCAGAATGCGATTTTTTTTATTGATTTAATTTGCGTCATTTGGCGACGACTTCCTCCTTAATCAATTTCTGTGTATTCTCGGACGCGCCAATTAATTACGCAATTATTTTTTTTTCCTTGCGCCTCGGAACGACGAAACAACTTAATTGCGCCTCATTAATTTGAATTACACGCCGCCTTAATTGGAAAATTTATTTTCTGCTCCGTCTCTTTCTTTTTCAAGTCTTCTGCACCCCTCGGCTGCCTTGCGCGCCGCAGTATTTCACACAAACGTGCAGAATGCAGTTTCTAGATGCGGTCGTCCACGACGACGAAGATGGACGATACGTGCATCAACATGCCAGAGAGGGATGGCACTACGATGTGTACACTGTTGCGCGCCATTATTCGCCCATTTCTGATTTTGTTTTAATCAAACAAAATGCGCGCGTAATTACTTTGGTTGCCGATTGGTTTGGATTGCGTCGCTGTCCGGCGGTTTAAACGTCGATTGCCGATTAAAGTTTGAAAATCTTTAATAAATGGCACGCGCGTAGAAACTTGTTCGCTCGGGTGTACGTACAAGCGGGGCAATATGCGATTTCGTGGCGGAAAGAAACACTGGAACTCGAAGGGAGAGAGACGCGGCGTACGTCGGTTCGCTTGCGAGAGCGAGATGGAACGCGGGCCATTCGAAACAAGTGTCGCCATGGGGCAGATTCAGAAGTACAATAATTGTGTTCGAAGCGGGCGTCTCTTCTGAATGAATTAAACATACTCCAGCGCCAACTGCGGAGCGTCCGTGACTTATGAACTCTTCATATACGGTTACAAATCGAGCGTCGCGGCGCTGCTTCCGCCGCCACCTCTGCCTCCTCCGCAACATCCTCGATCTTCTTTTATTAATTTTAACCAAATATTGCACAGTCACGTGCTTTTTATATACCGTCGGCTTTCTTTTGTTTTTGCTTCGGCGCTCACTCCTCGCATTTATAATACCCATGTAATATTCGCGATTCGTTTCGCGTTTGTTTGTTTTTTGTTTTTGTCGTGTCGCCTAGTTGTTGCGGCCAACGCGATTGGCCGGATTAGAACTGTGATTTGCGCACGCCAGTGGCCGTGTGTGCACTTGAGCGAGTAATATCGGGTTTTTTGAGCAACGTCGCGCCTTCACGTTCAGCCAAGCGTTACGCAGAGAACCGAAGCCAAACAGACGAACGTTCGTTGTACAGGGTGGGCCGCTTAAAACTGTAACTCAAACCTTGGTGGAATGGACGTTTTCCGTCAGGGGCTTCCTGTTTTTTACTGCGTTAACTATAAAAAAAAAAATCTGAGCTGCCACTTTCTTGATCCGACTCCAATCGAAACTCGAATTTTGTTGGGTTTGACGTTTTCCGTCCGGGGCCGCTTAAAATTGAAGCTAACCAAACAAGAAAAAACTTTCTTGTTCGTCTTTTTTTGTCTTTGTCTTGCTGAATATTCTGTTTCAGAGGATCGTGATGGAAACTAAGGGATCCCGACGGAGAAAAGTAATTTGCTCCACGGTTCCCTTTTTTTTTAATTAACAGAAACATGCGTACCATACATTGTTGTTTTTTTTTTAACAAATTGAAATTTCTCGTTCATTTTTTTTTGTCTTGTTTCGATGAATATTTCTATTTTAGAAAATGTGCTCATCAATTAATCCATCAATGAACTCGCTATGATAATCGATGAGCTCTTCGGTGAGCACATCGATGAGGACATCGATGAAGTCATCGGTGAGCGCCGATGAACTCAACGGTGGATTAATTTTTTCCCCAATTCATGAACTCATCAGTGAAGGTATCGATGAACTCATCGGTGAGGATATCGATAAACTCATCGGTGAGGACATTGATGAACTCATCGGTGGATTAATTGGTGAACACATCGATGAACTCATCAGTGAGGACATCGATGAACTCATCAGTGAGGGTACCGATGAACTCATTGGTGAGGATATCGATAAACTCATCGGTGAGGGCATCGATGAACTCATCGATAAGCACGTCGATGAATTCATCGGTGAGCACGTCGATGAATTTATCAATGGGTTAATCGATGAATACATTAATGAACTTATCGGTAATCACATCATAAAATCAAGGCCGAAATACATGTATAAACTCTTTCCTAACACTTTCTATACTGCCAGTTACACAATTTTAATTAATTTTGGTAATCACATCGTTGAATTCATCGGTAAACACATCGTAGAACTCATCGGTGGGTTAATCGGTAAACTCATCGGTGAGCACATCGATGAACTCATTGGTGGATTGATCGATGAATTCATTGACGATGAACACATCGGTGAGGGCATCGATGAACTTATCTGTGAGCACGTCGGTGAGGACATCGATGAACCAAGTGGCGGGTTAATTTCCACCGCGGCATTATTAAGCGAAAAAATCGGAATTGTTACCATTTTCCATCTCTTTCTTTCATGAGGTATCAACTTCAGCTGTAGGTCTACGAATTAACTCAAGTTGATCTTAAAAACAACGATTGGCATTTGTTTTGCTCGTAATTATTAATCGTGTTTCTTTTTTTTAACAAAACTGGAACGTAACAAGCGATATCATCTGTTATTTCCCATCACGCCCCCCCCCCTCTCACCCGTATTTTTATTTGTCTTATATTTTCCCTCGCTCATCGCAATCACTTGTTTTTTGAAACTTGTCAGGAAGGCTAGTTTTTTATATTGGCGACTGCGGCTGCGATCGTCTTACTTTTCGTTCGGCATTCACTTTACGAACTGGGGAAACACAGAAAATTCAGTTCGACGAAGCTGTAGTCATTAATTTTTTTGCAACGTAACCAATAGGGGCGCTCTCTCTCATTTGAGGGATTCGCCTCTATGAATTAATTTAAGTTGAATTAAAATTTTTACGCATTTTGCGCCCGATTAGATTTGTTTGCGCCGTCCGTGGCAGGACGGTGTACGTTTTAATATTTCTCGCAATGTTACCAACAATATGCGAGAACCCCGCTCACCCTCGGGGGGAGGCGGGGGCTTCGAAATCTTCAGCCCGTGCGCTCGACATGCAGATTTATTATAATATCGTTTTTAAACATCGATTTTGCCGGAACCCACCCCCGCGCCTTCCCGCAATCATAATGTCATTAAGGAAACAATTTAACGAACGTTGCTGCAGCGAAATTAGTTAAATTAAATTCGGGAGAGAGGGCGCGCGCGACTTCGCAGTTATCTCGAGTGTTATTGGATTCTTTTACTGTTATTGCGCTTATTAAGGAGCAATGCCGGGACGTTTTTAATTCCTAAGTGAGTGAAAACGAAAGGAGATGGAGGGAGTAGAGATAGAGAGGATCTTAAAATTAAGAAATTTCAATACACGAATTAAAAAAAATGGCACGTGAATGAAATATATTAATTGGTTTATGCACCGAGAGATGGAGTTACAATTACTGTCGCGCGAACCTCGTTATTTAGAAATTAATTGCCCAAATGAATTTCGTAATGCTGATAATCGTTTTCGTTTTTATCTATAATTACGTACGCCCTGTTCGAATTTCGATTATCTAAACGACTTAATCGCCTGCGTTTTCGTCGCTCATTAACGTTATTTATTTTCCGAAGCAGCGCGTTTTTATTGCGCTTGACGGCCGATTTAAGCATTAAAAAAAAACAAACGAATCAATGCGTTCTTTAATTATAATTCTTATCAGGGCCCGGCGTGTACATCCAATAAATTATCACCGCCGACGAGATTGTGTTTCCATGTTAATTTATTTATTTGTCTGTTTGTTGGCTTTCGCCTCGTTCGCGTCGTGGCGTTCCTTAATCTTGTCTCTATGCGTTCCAGGTAAAATGATATGGACTGTGGTGTTCAGAGCGCAATGCTGAGCGTGCCCCCTGGTGGGGACACGGGTCCCCAGCAGCCGCTAGCGGCTGCGGTTTTTGCCCCACCAGACACGGATCAAGCACAATTCGAAGCCGACAAGAGGGCCGTATATAAGTAAGTGTCAAATTACAACAATAACAACAAACTAAACAATAGCAGCTTTTTCATTTTGAAAATTCAAGATAAAATTTCAAAAAATAATTTTAAATTTGGCGCATTGCGAACTTAATTGTTAATTAATTATAGTACAGAGTGGTCGGTAATGCAGGCATTACCGACCAAAAAAAGATTTCTTCTTCATTCATTCAGTGTTTCATTTCATTTCGTAATTCATTGCAATTTGTACGAGCAGCTGTATTTCGCAATCCGATATCTTGCCCATTAACGAAAAAAAGAGCAGCTGTCAATATTTACACATAAATGTTTATGATGAGTTCACCGATGAATCGGTCCATCGATGAATAAAAAATGAAAACTTATTTCCAGTTTTAACGTTCAATCGAAGTTTTATGTAAAACTTTTAATTGTTTACTCTTTTCTCATGACGCATAGGCAGAGTGCAATAGATGCATTCATTATTTTTATTCATTTGTTCTAAATTAATTTTTTGTTAATGGAAGGATCTTGATGAATTCATCTGAGAACCCGTTTGATGGACTTTATTTTAATTCGCTGTCATTTGTCGGTTTGCATATAATCCTTCCTTGCTTTTCGATTTTTGTTTCCGTTTAAAAAATTTCGAATTCTATTTGTCAATTTTGTGGTGGCGACATCTCTGTATAACTATTGAAACTTCAATTAAGAAACTATTGGTAACACTGAGCGTAATAACGTTTTGCTGCTAACTTCACAAGGTCGCAGTTGTTGTTGATTAACCAAACTTTCGGTGATTAAATAAAAATGTTCGATCCTAAAACAGGCGCAATAGAGCAAATTAAGGAGGTAAACGTGACGTTAAATAATTATAGAGTGATGCTCATGTTTTAACCTCAAAAAAATTTGCAGGCATCCACTCTTTCCACTCCTAGCGCTCCTCTTCGAACGTTGCGAGCTGGCCACTCAGTCACCTGACCCCCAATCGAGCGACGCTTTCAACATGGACATCCAGGCCTTCGTGCAGCACCAAGAGAGAGATCGCAAGCCCTTCCTGGCCAACGAACCTGAAATAGATGGACTCGTACGTGTAGCGTCCCTCCTCCCTCTCAAAACACCGAATTCAACCATTTCTTTGTAGATGATCAAAGCAATACAAGTCCTCAGGATACACCTGCTTGAACTGGAGAAGGTTCAAGAACTGTGCAAGGACTTCTGCAATCGCTACATTACCTGCCTGAAGGGGAAGATGCAGTCGGAAAATCTCCTGCGTTCCGATTACCCCCAAGGTATTGCCGAGGTTAAGTCGATAGTACCACTGTGTAATTTTGCAGCGATTGCAGATGTTTCAGGCTCAAACGTGCTCAGCAATTTAGAAAACAACAACAACAACAGCATGATGTCACATGGGAATTCGGAGAGCGGATCCGATTCAAATAGCCCAGTTCAGTACTCGATAAGCCCGTCACAGCCGGTACGGTGCTTCACTACGAAATACGATTGTTATTGATGCAAGGATGATTCGCAGGTGGTAACAGCACCAGCACTGGAGAGACAGTTGGAGACGTCCAGCGTCGGGTACGGAATACAATCTTATGCGGGGCCCACGCCTCCCTTGCAGCAGCCGCAGGGGAACTGTGAGAACATGGTGGTGCATGGGTCGACACCACTCAGTCAAATCGGGGCAAGTATATGTTCGGTGCCCCCAAGTGACTCGTCCGGGCCTTTATCGCCTGCGCCGACTACGCCAGGAGGGTCTGCTGATGATTGCGATAGTGATTTTACTTCGCGTACAGGCAGAAAACAAAAGAGGGGCGTGCTTCCGAAGCACGCCACCAGCGTGATGAGGTCCTGGCTGTTTCAACATTTAGTAGTAAGTTATTTTCAATTATTTTGTTTTGGTTCTTATATTCCATTGGGGTTCCAGATGATTTGGCTTGACTTAATTTTTTTTTTTTAGCATCCGTATCCAACAGAGGACGAAAAGAGACATATAGCCGCACAGACCAACTTGACTCTGCTTCAAGTGAACAACTGGTTTATAAACGCACGCAGGAGAATTTTACAGCCGATGTTGGACGCCAGCGCCCCCACGGACACGTCCAGCACGACGAGCTCACCAGCGCACAAGAAAAAGAAAGGCCAGAATAATAACAGGAGGTTTTGGCCGCAGGATTTCGCCAGCATGCAGCCCCAGATCGATGGAGGTAACTCAATGTCCTCTTCTAGTAAAGGTACTTTGTTTTTATTTTTTTCTTTCTTTTGTCTTGGTTATGATTGGTTTCCCCCCAAAAAGAAAGAGCGACACTATTTTTTGTCAGATATCTGCCGCTAGATGGCGCTCATGTCCCCCTCCTCCTAATTTTAACTAGATTTACTGTGACACCTACATTACGTGCGCAGGCATGCTGTCATCGTCCGAGGACGAGGGCGACTCTTACAGTAGCGACGGCGAAGAAAGCAACCTCGTAATCGATGCCAACACTCACGGTAATGAAGTTAACCAAAACGGCCATCCAGTAGATCCCCTGTCGTTCTCGCACAGTCCTGCCAATGATCCGCATTAAGATTCTCTGCATCTAGATCAAATTTTATGAGGGAGAGGGGTCTGCAGTCGGGTATCGTTGAGTTTGCCGTTATTATTAAAAAAAAATTACCCAAAAAAAGAGGTTTTCTGAGCTCTATATGACAAAACACTGCTTCAATTGTTTCTCTCTTCAAAAAAAAAAAAATTCTCTACTCGTCACATGACATTCTGAGGCAACTCAACGGTGCGGTTGCAGATGACGCCGCGTGTGTGTGTGTGCACACGTGACAAGGCCGAGTCGTGCGTTTTTATTTTGTTTTTATAAAACCTCGTATACGTAAAATATACCTCAATTTGACTTGTCAAATTTCGTTCGCGTGAACGACACGTAAACTCCGCCTTCGTGCTTTGATCACTCGGTGTACGGAACAAGTGATTTCGCACGCACTTGAGTAAATTCAAGGCTACCAACCTAATTTTCAATTAGCTTTCATGCTATTAAAAAAAAAAAAAAACAAGTGATCCACGTCAGAGTGACGTGATTTGTACGGCGGAAGGCGTTGGGCTGTATCTGAAAAATAGGCAGTTGCCAATGTAATATCATTCAGGTGACCTTGGAAAAAAAAGATCACGTGTCGGTCGACAGCAACGAGTTTACGTGTAATTTGTACGACTGTTTTCCTCTCTATATACAGGACGTTCCTTTGTTAATAATCGCCAGATTTGATAAGTTAAATTTAATTTAAACGAACACCTGTGCACAATTTTCAATTTTTCTAGATGGTAGCTGTTAAAATATGTCGTTAATGTGTAGCGAGAGATTTTCTAATTCCTGGATTCAAGTTTTATGATTATTAACAGCCATTAAATGAACTTCCTGTATATGTTCTTCATGTATACGCCTAAACAATTCGAAAGCTCATTCCAGTATTACATTGTAAAGTTTTTATCGATCAGTTATACATGTAATTATTATTATTATTATTATTATTATTATTATTATTACTTAGTGTGTACGCTATTTTTAAATAATGAAGTTGACGCCGCCGCCGCCATGGTGGGCGGCGACTCGTCGCCTCGCCCCGCCCCGCCCGTCAACGCTGTATATTTTCATGGTGGTTGGTTGGGGTGAAGAGGCGTGGTCGCCGCTCTCGATCTTTATTGTGCAGTATTAGAATAGGATGATATTTAATTATTATTGTCGAAGTTGGGCGGGGAGAAGCGAGCAGAGTCAACCCCGTTCGGTTTTCCTCGCCCTGAAGATGTATACCAGTTGAAACTTATATACGTAATTATACAATAAATAGGCTAAGTATTTAATATTTCCATCCAATAAGAAATTTAAAATTTTCACTGTTGGTACATATAATATTGTGAACGGTAACGAAGAAAAAAAAAACAAACAAACAAAAACAAATGCCAATTGATTTTCGCGCAACACGAGAGATGGCGTTGTGCGAAGATCAAGCCTCGCTGCACGTATACGTAAACCACTGATTGATTAACCATTGTAAATACTTTTTATATAGTTGCTAATTAGTGAAAGACGAAGTCAATTGACTTAACCATCGGTTTTAAATACATTTTATTAACTCTGTTACCATAGGATCAATTTAATGTGAATGTTTACGTTCGCTCATGTTTTTTTTTAATTATTATTATACATACGCGCGCGCGCCTTTTTTGCATTGAACTGATCCGATGACTTACAAAAAAGAGGAAAAAAAAAATAATCACGTAATTTGTTGGTTTTGTCTTAGTTGCTATGTCAGTCTGTGATAAAAAAAATAAACGATTGCTCTAAAGTCGTCATAAGAAGAAGAAGAAGCGTTTGGTGCAAAATTTCCCGGCGACGTCCGCGGGCGTCGTCACGTGACCGCTTAAATTTCGATGATAGTATTGAAAGCTTCTCGTGAAATAAATGTATACGCTAATACTCAGTGTAGTTTTAAGGTTCATAGGTAATAATAAATTGAGAAACAACAAAAAAAAAACAACACGAAAATCAAAGTTCATTTCTTTCGGGTGGCCGGCACTGCCTTGGAGTGCGTCGCCACACTAATCAAGACTGTTTGCGCTCTCGTGTTTAATGGAAGCACATTCCCGGTTTTGCTGGCAACCTAAATACGTATTTTTTATGATTGCATTGTTGGTAGCCATACGTGTAACTTTGATTGTATAATAAATTACTGAACTGAAGAGTTTATTTTATTTTTTTTTACTTGAATTTCATGCATATTACAACGATAATCACTTGCCACAAAGTAACTTCCGTCAAGAGCTGCTTTACATTTACACATATGAGCTGCGCCGAACTACTTATTTGTGTAACATAAAATGAATTGCATTCTTGTAGCTATAGGTTCCCCTCCTGTTGATTTTTTACTCGTAGGAGACGATGGGAGCGTTCACAAATGACAGGGCGATAGCGCGTCCAGAAATGACAGGGCAAGGGCGGATAAAACCGGTCAAGAGTTTGACATAATAAGATGTAATTTCTTTTCTATATCTGTCGGTGTCAAAATTCTAGGGTTTCCGTTGGAATCCTGCTTCTACCACTAAATGCAGAACAGAAATTTTTGACATTTCCTAACATTCAGGTAACAGGTGTCCACATTAGAAACATTCGACGGGCAAAGAAAAATAAATCAGGCTTTTATTGAAGTTGTTTCTCTCAAAACTATTCGCTTGTAATTGGACACGATCTGTTGGGCAATAAAGTATATTATTATTATTAATTATAACTTAACCAAAAATCCTTTCGTGACATCTATCGATAAAATAATTCCCTTGCATAAGAAACACCCTGTGTTCCATCTTTTTAATACAATGATTTAATATTGGCAGTAAATTTCGTATTAATTCTTTCGCGCCAGATTCATAACCTACGTCACCTCCTCGCATTCGTGTGATCCTGGTACGAGATTCAAAAATCACAGTAAATTTCGCCGGCTAATTTTTGGTGGTTACGTAGGTAGCGAAGCGCTCAAGCGACGTTGGCGTCGATTCAACGCATCTCAGAGTGCCATCTGTCGGTAGTCGCTCAAAGCGTGAGCATATTACAGCAATCTATAATGACCGATTGATAGATCAATCTAACCTGTCACGCCACGATTTTTAAATCAAATTTGAAAACAATTTAAAGTAAATGCGATGAAAGCACAAAGGGATTTCGTTCCACCTTGATGAAATACATACTAAGCGAAGACGGTACAAGTGGTAGCAGTAGGTACTCGAATAAATTCTTTGTCGAGTTAAACGATATTGATTGTTGTCACGATAAAATAGCTTTTACAGAACACGATGAAACGAATCCAACGGTACGAGTCACAAGTTTCTATCCTCAACCAAAAGAAATTGTTTCATGAGCGGCTAACTTTTGGTGACTGAGAAAGAAGCGAAGCGTTAGAGCGATCGCTGACTTCTATTGAACGCATTACATGATCGCCATCTGTTGGCGAACATACGAATCTACAGCTGGCGGATTACAGGAACCTGTAATTACCGGTAACATGCTGGTCACGTTACTTACTCATAGCACTAATTTGTTTTTAAAAACTAATTAAATATTTTGTTAATTTAATAACAAATTTAATGAGAATTGGCTCACGTCAATTGATAAATAAAGATCAATTGAGTGGAGTTATTGTTTCTTTTCCTTTTCCTTCTTCCGCTGATAAAATAATTCCTTTGCATATAAGATCCCCTTAATTTCGGTCTTTTTAATTAATAAGGTCCTGAAAGTTTTGCTTTCCCCGCCTAATTTTGCACAGACTGAAAATAAGGACGCTAGTTATCGTGTTATTTTCTCTACGAAAATAATTATTTTCTGTGACAGTGACTTAAGTGTGGATATTTCGGGAACGGCGCGGGCTAGAGAGGAACGGGCTGCGGTTTTGAATGCGCCTCGACGGGCTCTACATCTGTGAATTTTTTCGATATTTTTGGAGGAAAAATATTTTTTGGGGCGAAATGTAGCAAGGCTATAGTCCATGAAAATTTGAGGATTTGGACGGAAAATCGATTGTGGCGAAAAAAATCACTCTCATAGAGATCGAGGAGGCGAATCCAACGGTACAAGTCGCAAGTTTCTACTTCAACGGTTTTCGAGAAAAAATTATTTTCTACGTTCTGAGTCGGTGAAAATTTAAGGATTTCCACTGGAAGAGGATTGCCGTGAAAAATATCGCTCTCTTAGAGCTCGACATGGAGAATCCAAGGGTGCAAGAAGCAAATCTCTATCTCCAGCTATTTTCTATGAAAATTTGAGTATTCCCACAGGAAATCGATTGTCGCCATAAAATAGCTTTTATAGAAAACGATGACACGAATTCAACGGTGCAAATCACCGCTTACGAGAAAGAAATTGAAGGGCTCATTTCAGGAGCGATTGTGACGTCATGAAATGAAAAAATGTTAATAACTCCCTTATTTACTGTTCGATTTTGATGCGCTCTTTTGGGGATGTTCACGGGACCCTAAGGGATGCGTTGACGCCCTTTAAAACCGTGAAACTTTTTTAGAAAGGCAAAATGCACAAAAGGGCTGCGCAGTAGGTAACGGAGGGTCGCAGGGCTGCGCAGTCAATTTTCGACAGATGGTAAAGCATGTAGGATAAAAAAATTCTTCTTTCCAATGGTACCTTCAAATCGGCCCTAAGGGCTCAAATAAAGAAGTTGATTTTTTCAGGACTCGCAGAAAAATCGTGTTTTCCAACGCATTTCGAAGGCAAAAGTGCCTCGTGACGTCACAAACTACTGTGACGTCATCAAATGAAAAATTGTTAATAACTCCCCTATTTACTGTTCGATTTTGATGCGCTCTTTTAGGGATGTTCACGGGACCCTAAGGGATGCGTTGACGCCCTTTAAAACCGTGAAACTTTTGAAAAAAGGTAAAATGCACAGAAGGGCTGCGCAATAGGTAACGGAGCGATTGAAACTAGACGGTAATACCCTGTGGTAATACCACTTCTGGATACACAACGGGGAACGTTTATTTATTTTTAGCCTAGATCACACGCCAAACGTTAAAATGGTTAGCAGCATTGAGCAGCGCTTATATCCCGCGAAAGTTATGTAATAACAAGCAAGCGACGATAGCTTCGGTTAACTTCGGAACATAACTGCATTCTGATTAGATGCAATGCGATGTTTGACGATTGTGCGTAGTCTTCAATTGAACCCATCGATGGTTTTATAAATTAATTTGACCGTTGTCAATGAGGTCACCGATTGATGCATTTATCGATGAACGTTAATCTGTGAATATGATATGAATTTTCGGCGGAAAGAATTTCAAATTTCAACGGAATCACCTCTACACTGTTATTACCAAGTTTGAATACCTACCTAACCTATTTTATCGGCCGAATTATTCCGCACTACTACCAACTTTGATTACCGACCAAACCTGTTTTATCGGCCGAATTATTCATGACAATGACAGATGATCAATGAACTGACGGAAGCAATCACAACAAAGTAATTATGCCCCGTTTATATGTTTACTACTATGAAAGTTAGTGCAAAATGCGCGCGTAATCAGCACTAATAAATGGCTTCGTGCATTGACGGCGACAACGATGAAAATAAGCTTGGACATCACCAGCGTTAAAATCCCGGAGAAAGAAGCGAAGGGTGGACCGAAACACTGTCAGACCTCTCTGCCTAAAATACTGTTTGTGGTCCTCGCGTTGTTTCTCATCACCTTAACTCTATATTTGTGCAAGCGCTACATAAAGGCGGTCTTGTATTGGTTGGAAAACCAAGATTCTGTGATCATTTCCGTGACGATTGTGATTCTCTTCATTATAGTATCCTTCCCGCTAAGCGTCGGCTACATTGTAGTCGTTGGTGCATCCGGTTACCTCTTTGGCATATTAAGAGGATTCATCTTGTCAGTGATTGGTGCAAATGTCGGCCTAATCATAGCGCACAACGTCCTCAAGCTGGTAGGGCACCACGACAAAGTGAGACGTCTCATAGAGAATGACACCGCTGTGGCCATCATGCGAGTCATCTCGGGGCCACTCTGCTTTAAGATAGTGTTTTGCTCAAGACTGACGCCCATTCCATTCGGATTGCAAAATGCAATATTCGCAGTAGGTGCCAATTGACATGCGGAGTGAGTGCGCTTTGACCTTTGCGTGGTTTTGTTACAGTTGAGCAATGTTAATACCAAAGTGTATCACCTGGCATCGCTAATCGGGCTCTTCGCCGGCCAGTTCATGGGAGTATATGTCGGCTCAACGCTGAGGTCCATGCAGGACGTCCTCGAGAACAGGCATTTCTCGTCAGGTACCTACGTGTTTGCTGGATTACAGGTAACGTTTATGACTTGCTGGTGTTTTGACTTGGGTGGCAGTATTCAAAAGTTTGTTTCCATTCGCAGATTGTGCTGGCAGCTGCTTTGATCATTTGGTTCGGCGCAAAGGCAAGAACTGAACTGCTGAAGGCCATCAGCGAAGCCGAGAGCAAACTCCCGAGTGGAGAGAAACTACTGACCGGTTACAACATTGTTTGAGGCCCGAGCGTCCTCCCCGACTTCAAAAGACCAAGTTCAAGGCTGACTTTACATTATGTAGTCCTTGTTGTTAGTAATCCTGAAGGTATTGTTGTATTTTGTTATTATTTATCTAAAAATAAATGCGTGTTTGTTTTTAACTTTGGTTTTTATTCAAATTCCTTCCAGACGAACATTTTCTGATAAAAATTTCAGTAGATGAATCGTTTTTTTTTAAACTTTATTCGCAATATTATTGCAACTTTAATACACCTATAACGTGCTTCATCTTAAAATTTAATTATTGCAAAATTGTTACATAAAGAAAAAATAAATAAATAAATTTTATAGTTTGAAAATCGTGGCATGAAAGATGTACTTGTTTAGATTTGTTTGGTGTCGTGTTTAAATGAGTAATATCTTAATTTAGTGACGGAGTCAAAAATTGTTCTGCCCTCTACTTAAATTAAAACTAAAGCTTGCCGGTAAGAACCAACATCACGGAATCCTGAAACAAGAAAAAAGAAAAAAAAATTATGTTTTTCAATGACACCAAAGAAACAAATGACAAAGAAACAACCCGCACATGTTCGCAAATGCGCGGACGAGATTGCAGACTGGCGCTTGCGTTCGGGATGGTCAAATATCGATCGCCCTTCGGCATGGCGCTTACAACGGAGTCGTCCGCCAAAAGCGAAAAAATGTGCCCGAAATTTATCCTGACCGGCGTAGCTCTCTTGTTTTTCTGTGGAACTTCTCTGTGTCAAGACGCCAAGCAGCAGCAACAGCCAGAGCTGTTCAAGTTGTAAGTGTAGACGTGACATGACGAGAACAACATCAACTACACTTTTCTGATTCTGTGCAGGGTGAGAAACTGGGCGGAAAAATTGGGGGGCGAGCTGTGGCACCTAGGCGAACTGGTCACGAGAAGGAACCAAGCCATAGAGGTTAGTTACTTCGTGCCGATCGATTTCCTTCGCGTAATTCGTGGCGGTTTCAGAGCTACAAACATACGAGCATACAAACGGAAGACGGAGAAGCACTGCTGAAAGACATTGCGGAAAAGATCAAGAAGCTGATGGACGACAAAGTCAAATCGGTGCAGGTAAGACTACGTTTGAAGCGCAATTTGAAAATTATTTGTGACCCATTATTTTTCCGACAGAGGATCATGGAAACAGCGGAAAACCTAGCCGTCAGTCAAAAAGACGACGTAGATCCGTCCTACGACTTCTATAACGCTAAGAACTTAACAAATTCTGCTCCGAACGCATCCCTGGACGACCAAAAAGACCAAGAGGTAGGTACGTCGTCGCAAATAAAGAAACAAACGAATTTACTTTTTCCACCACTGACAGGTCAACGAGGCAGCCGGAGAAGAATCCGACGTCTTCAGGAGGTACGCCAGGTTCGAACACATGGTGGAATCTGAGGGCTATCAGCAGGATCGTAACTCAGGGGCAAGCCCGGAAGAGACGACTTCAGAAGACGAAGAACGGAAGAGCGACGAGGAAGACATAGTAGGAGGAGCCTGGTCGGCTTTTGAGTAGGTACCTAAAAACTTGCTTTCATTTTCAGGAAGATGAAGAACAAGGGCCAATGGCGAGCCAGAAACCCCCGGGGGATAAGCGTTCGCTACCCCTGTACCCCAACCCTCACTTTTACAACATCCCCGTCAATTTAAACTACAGCGCCGTGCACGTGCCCAGCAACGTCTACGAGCGATGTAAGTACTACTGGAGGTCTCCGCGCGCCATCTACTCCGCGCGACAGCTCCTCGGTAGTACCGCACTTTAAGAACTACCTGTAGGTACGAGCGCCTTTGTTTCAGCTAAGGAGGTCATCAAGGGAATCAAGTGGTCCGAGGACCTGGACGACATCTTTCGAGATAACTACCGGAACGATCCGACGTTGTCCTGGCAGTATTTCGGGGGGGCGACGGGTTTCATGAGGCAGTACCCAGGTACGTACCCATCGGGAGTTCGGTCCCAAACTTACCCTTTTGGAACATCAAGCTATAATCTGGTCGCAAGAACCGATCGATCTCTTCGATTGCCGCACTCGCTCTTGGTACATCGAAGCTGCGTCGTCTCCCAAAGACATCATCATCCTCGTGGATCGCTCTGGGTCTATGACGGGGATGAGGAGGGAAATCGCCAGGCACGTGGTCAACAATATCCTGGACACCCTCGGCAACAATGATTACGTCAACATATTCACGTTCAGCAACACGACGGATCCCACCGTCGATTGCTTCAATAATACCCTCGTGCAGGTACGGGGCGGAAGCTACAATAATCGACGATCACTTCATCGTGCGCGTTTCAGGCCAACCTAGCAAACATCAGGGTTTTGAAGGAAAGCATGTCGATGTTCAAGACCGAGCAAATCGCAAACTTCTCGCTCGCCTTGACCATGGCCTTTCAGCTCCTGCAGGACTACAGAGAGAACCGCGAAGGACAAGGTTAATACATCCTCCCTCCCCTCCTTAGGCCGCCGTCTGAATCGCTCGTTTGCAGGGGCGCAATGCAATCAAGCCATCATGTTAATAACCGATGGTGTTCAGTACAACTACAAGGAGATATTCCAAAAGTACAATTGGCAGAACATTCCTTTCATGCCCGTACGGGTCTTCACCTATTTGATTGGCCGGGAAGTCTCCGACGTGCGCGAAGTTAAGTGGATGGCTTGCGCCAATCAGGGTTATTACGTCCACCTCAGCACGTACGCGGAAGTTCGAGAGCAGGTCGTGCAAAATTTGCGACGTCGTCATTTCTATAAGTAATCCTCTGTTTATTCGTAGGTACTCCAGTACATTCCGGTGATGGCCCGGCCAATGGTGTTGAACCCCAAGGTGAAACCAAATCCGACTTGGTCGCCCGTGTACGCCGACGTCACCGATCCCAAGCTGACCAACTGGCTCTGGGTGACGAGGGAAAGGAACAAACAGTACGAGCGCTTCTTGATGTACGGTCGAAACAAAACGCTGATCATACCCGACGAGCACGACAAGAAATACGTCCACCAGCAGAAACTGGTGAGTCATCAAGAATCGCGTCGACTCTCTTTGCCTACTCTCGTTTCAGAAGCAGGACAACTACGGGGAATTACAGACGTACCGCCTGATGACGTCGGTATCACTTCCTGTATACGATCGGCGACCCAACGCGGTGAGTTCCGTTTTTGTTTCTTTTTAAATCGCGCGCGCCGGAAAATAAATCAATTTATGTTGTGTCTCCAGAATATAACAGAGAATATTCAGGTCAATGAGGCCGTGTGGATAACGGTTACACGTGAGGTAAAGCAGAGTGGCACCTTCAGGTTTTCAGTTTCGATACGTTGTTGCAGACAGAGTAGTTTAATGTGTGTGTGTGCGCGCGCTTTCTCTAGTTAATTTCCAACAGCCAAAAGTGAAGAAAGACAGCGTTTAGAATAGCGATATTTACACAAATAGGGCTTAGACTTAGAGTATGGTCCATGAGTAGATTACTTTAATTAAAATAGAGCAAGAGGTAAATGAACTAGATTAGACAGCTGAGGCGACGAAATTAGATAGAGCTAACGCCATCAGTTTAAAGAAAACGTCATCGTTCGGTTTTTAAACCAACGGAGTGAAATGACGTTTTGTGTTTAACTTATGGCTTCAAGCGTACGTGTTGTAGAATTAGGACCCCTACAGTTAAATCGAATTAATTGATTTCCCCAAGACTAATTCTTTTCTCTTCCGCAGACCAGGGTGGCAAATTTGCTGGGCGTAGCCGGCACTGACGTCCCAATAGAGTTCATCCAACGCCTAATGATGCACCACAGGGTAACCAATAGAATAGCGCCCAAACAACTCATTCGCGCTGCTCTTTTTTTTCAGTTGGGCGTCAACGGGTACGCTTTCATAGTGACCAATAACGGCTACGTGTTAACGCACCCCGATCTTCGCCCGGTGGTAAGTGGTCGCCCTTTCTTTTGGCGCAATCTAATAGCTCTGGCGTCAGTTCCAAGGTATTCTGAAGCCTGCCTATAACAGAGTTGACGTGACCGAAATCGAGATAATGGACGACGAAAACGAATCGCGCGAATTCTCCGAAGAGATCAAGAACTTGCGGCGCAACATTGTCATGCAGGTGAAGGGGGAAACCACGTTGAAGGTGAAGACCCACCTGGATGACATGGTACGCACAAAATGAAAACGTCGGGCACCGAGGGCTTAAGACGTGTGTTTCAGCACCGCATAATCCTCAGCAAACGCCATTACTACTACATGGGCATAGAAAAAACGCCCTTCTCTTTGGTGGTGGCGCTTCCGAGCCGGTACGGATTCTACCGGGTGCAGTACCCGCTCGAGTACGACATCCACCGGATGCGGAGCTCTACTAACCACAAGTTCTTCCTGCAGTTGTTCCACGGCAACTGGACCATCCATCCTGATTGGTCGGGTAGAATTTTACGCGAGTTTGATCAAGCAATGTGTTGTTGGTTTTCCTTAGGCATTACTGTAGATACCTGGACGGCAGGTACAGGTTCCAGAACTACAAGGAGGAATTGTTCCACTTCTTCAACATGATGGAACAGCCTGGATGGAAATGGGTCGAAGAGGAATGTAAGAGCGTAGTAGCAGAGAAAGGTTATTTGAAAAGAGGGCAATTTCAGGTGATCGGAAGCTCATCTGCAAGTTGGTGGCCGACGCCAAAATGACCGACTGGTTCAGTCATAACATCAGCACGTCCAACAAGGAAGACAACGGGTAAGTGGCGTTGCTTTGCGCGGCCGAAACACGCACTAACAGAACATTATTTCACTCCTAAGACCTATAGCTATGTTAATGGCTTTGTTACCAAGGTACAGTATGAACTTATTTCCTTGAAAAGAGTTCGCTTAGTCAACGGCGAGCGACGTGTTGATAATCAGTGGTTCAAAATAAGAACTAAATAGCTACTTATCCTTTCAAGTTTTGACGACTCTATACATGCAATTTTATTATTGTTTTATTCTTAATGAAGGAAGGAAGGAAATGATTAAAAAGTTTGTTTAAATTAGTTCCACCTATAGGAAGCTTTTGAACCACCGACTATCAATCAGGTGCACTGTGAATGATAAATTAAAATCGACTACTTTACATTTCATTTCATTTTAGAATTCTGAACATATTTTTTCTCCTCAAATCTAACACGGTCACGTTGAGAGTGAAAGTTTAATACGAACACATTGAAATCTCTCTTGGGCAGACACAACCATGACCTGCGAACTGTCCATAATGAGAGGTTTCACTGTATATATTTTTAAGAAATACTATTATTTTTTTTTTAGAAAATAACTTGCGTATCACAGATCATTTTTCACAACTCCTGCCTCTTCTAAAGCAAGACGTCCTGAACGTGACTTTAAATAATGTTTACTGTCAAGGTTTCTAGTAGTTTGGACGTGGACACTCCAGTTGCCTTTTCAGTCTAAGAACGGCTTACAAATTCTATTTGTTTTCAAGCTGCCATAACTAGAGGACGCAGCTGCAAGGAAAACATTTATTTATTTATTACATTTCAGGGTGCCGGAATCAGATTACCATCCAAATTACCAATTTGCACTTCGCTGCTTAACACATCGAATTTTCAGGAACGAATTCATTAAACGCTTTGGCATCACCGTCGCCTTCCTAGCAACGCAGAGCGGCCTCACTAGATGGCAGGATTTCCCCCAGAACGTCGAAGACAAGGGCGTCAAAGACAGGCCGTATGTATTTCGCTGTAACCGTCGCTTCTAGGTAATTTTTCGCAGTCATTTTCATCATATACACAATCGAGCCATTGATGAGGTCTGGTATAAAAGGGCCGTCGAGCAGCACTACACGGAGCCGAGGAGCTTCGTGTATTCAGTCCCATTCGACGTCGGTAAGTAAGCGCAAAGTAAAAGTATTCGACTCTCTGACGCTCCTTGCAGATGAAGAAGAAGAAAACTATACTTTAGTGACGGCCACTCACGCCATCTTTCGCGAGGAAGGCCCGAAGAAAGCGCCGGCTGCCGTAGTCGGGTTTCAGTTTTATTACTCGGCCCTGTATTCGCTGTTTACGAAAATTACAAGCAGCGTAAGCCCCTTACATTTATAAAGAATGTTCGACTTGATGCACGCTTGCTTGTAGTGCGGAGATATAATGCAGTGTCGTCGCACTTGCACCTCCGAGGAATTATTTTGCGTCGTCTTGGATGACAACGGGTACATAGTGGTCAGCTACAGTCGACACAATCGCCCCAACATTGGAACATTCTTCGGGGATTATCGTCCCGACATAATGGAGCAACTCGTGGAAGAGGGGATCTATAAGGCGAACAGGATGTTCGATTATCAAGCAACTTGTTTCCCATCAATCGCAGTCATCAATCCAGCCGCCAGGATGCATACGGTAAGCTCTTGCTGCACTAACACTTTCAATTACACAAATTTCTGCCCAGCCTTTAAGGCACCTCACCGAACTTTTTAATTGGCTGGTGGGAACACTTGTCTGGCTTTTGAAGAGTGTCCTGTCAAATGAAATGGATGAGTCGGTGTACCCCGATCATGACGGTGAAGGTGAACACGCCGAAAACGATCAGGCGACGATCAGGGCGAGCGATAAAGAATTTGATCCTCGCCTCTTCATTAATAAGACAAGACCCGAACCTTGCGATACCGAAACGTGGTTGTACACCCTGACACTGTACAACGACAAGAACATTTCCAGTAGCGGATACAACAGGACTATGACGAACTGTTCGAGGTAAATATGTTCAAAAGTAGTAGATCGCAGAAATTTAAATTCGGCTCTGCTTCCAGGCCGTTTTTAGTACAACCGGTGATCGGTAGCAACATGATTCTCCTAGTAATCAATATGCTGTGTCCAGACAAGAAGTATGTCAAGCAAGCAAATGACTACATAACCGAAGAAATAGAATCCAAACCCCTTCGTACGACCATCCCAGAGGAAGTCTACTACAACATGAGCTTGGCCTGCTACAAAGTCATAAACAACGACTTTCCCAGGCGGCATTACATGAGCTGCATCAACCGCAGCATTCACGTAAGTTGCAAACCTTAAACAAATAGTTAAACTTCTTAGCGGAAAAAAAATTCTACAATGCTAATATCGAAATTGATTTATTTTCAGGAGAAGGAGATTCAGCTGTGCGGTCGAGCCACCAGCTTCTCCGCCCCCATACTCATAGTTTCGTTCATTGTTTTCCTGGTCGGTGACTTGTAAATCACTTTTAGTGCAAATAGTGTCTGTGATATACTTTTGTAAGGACCATCATATCATACTCGTTAAAAAAAAGTAATTGGTCGTAATACCACGAAATAAATTATTACTAATGCACGTAACATCTGATTCAATAAATTTCAGTTCAAGTCTTGAGCGGCCATGTAAAAAAAATTAATATCATAGCTTAGAACAAACGCCAGCAAAACGTCAAGTGTTGCACGTATACAGAAACAATTAAAATTGAATTCAAAACGTGTAAGAATTAACCAACACTTGAAATTATATTCCATGGCCACTCGAGAAATGAAAATTGAAGCCGTCAGTCAAACTGATACGTCACTGTTAACCCCACAAGGTTGCCCATCAAACATAAAAGTAACCCGAATAACTGATAGCGTTAGCTTTAACGATATATCAACTCAATTGTTTAAGATGATATGAGTGGGCAGCATCCTTATATAATTAATGTTATTTACTTACTCTATTTCTTGAAATAAACAAACAAATAAACAATTTTATTTTATTGTGACTTACAAACATGAGATTCACACATCATATTCGAAGACTGTAATCGCATGGGAAACGAGAATAAGTCGAATACTTGAAAGACCAACCTTTACAATAAACGTCCTTTGCACTCTGCCGATCCGCAGTAACAGTACAACACCTTGCCCGGCACGCTGCCAACGTCGTAGTTGTAGTTCCAGGTCAGCTCGCTGCCAGCTCGTATGTAACTCATAGCGAAAAAAGCCACCCAAGGAAACCGGACGTCCTGTGTGTCAACGAAGACGTTTTGCACGAATATATTGGGCGTGCAGGAATGCTATAGCCAAAACGAGCTTTAATGTAAAATCAGACTTTCTATCAGATGCAAGGTCACTTACGTTCAGAAACCGTCCAATGTTTCCCGTATTCTTAGCATCCATGATATAAACAGCTTCGTCTTCGCCAAACATCTCACGAACTGACTTGTACTTTTGCTCCCTGCTGTCGTCCAAGTTCGTATCGCTCTTGGGGTTAAAACTAGATGGTTCCCTCGGCGCTGTTACAAAACAGAATCGAAACGTGAATCGCCTCGAAGTTATTTGATATCATACCATAGTCCTCGTCGTCACTGATCGTGACAGTGTCATCTCCGCTTTCGACTACTGGCTTCGCTTTCGGTTTCTCTTGGTTTTTTATCGCTTCTATTTTGGGCTTCACGTCAGCAACGTTCCTCTTCCTTAACCTGGTACTGGAAAACAATATTAATTGCACAAATCACGTTCTCATGACGTCCAATGAAAGAAATCTGAAACAAGTGACTTTCTCGTGCATTTTGAGTTTCGTATTAACAAAAAAAACCTTGTATGTACAGCGAGTACTTTTAATTTTAAGTCAGTTAATGATGCGTGTTTCCTTTAACCGATGCCATCAATTACACAATTTTCTTCTTACCGAATTCCAGAAGTGTCTCCGACGTTTTTCGTGTATATACTGGGGACGAAATCTCTGTCATCGATGTAACTTCGAGGCCTCACGACGCTTTCATCGTCATCCTCCTCCATCCCGGATTCCTCAGCTGATTCCTCCGGACTGTTTTCCTTTTCATTGTCACTATTGTAAGCTTCCTCCTCGTAATCCTCCTTGGCCCGTTCCACAGTCTCTATGAAATCCAATTCCGCTAGGTACTCGTCACCATACGACTTACCACCCTGTTAAAACAACACACCGATCAGCGGGGAACTTTTTGGACATCAAATGCGTACTTCGTTTGCCATGTGATCGGTGAGGAGAGCCCCGGCGTAGATGCAAACGAAAGAACCCTGCGGTATGTCGTTTAAGCAACGAATGCCCCAGCCCTTCGAATCAGTCTTGAACACCTGCAGCTTGTGTTGCAGAGGATTTTGGACGACTCTGTTTAAGCACGTGGAAGCGCACTTGCACCTGTTCAGTTTCTTTTTAATTACAAATGAAAGCGTGCGATTTAAAGACATACTTGGAGTTGCACTCGTATATTCCTGAGAATATTGGTTCTGGCAGCCGTCTGTACTGGTACCCCAGGGTTTCCGGGTTCGTGTCCTTATCCATGAACTTCAAGCAATTCAATGTTAATTGCCAGCAAGCACATTTCGATCTGTCCTGTGTGAAAATTTAACGTTACGTGTTGGCTTCCGAAGGAACAAACAGACTCACAATGCAGTCATCAGTGCAGTCGCATCCACACAGGAACTCCGGGTTCAGGTTTAGCTCCACGCCCTCCATGGGTTCTCTGCGCGTCGAGTAATTGCAAAAGTTCAGGTGGGAAGAGTCGACGTAATTCACCACGGTGATGGGGCACTCTTCCAAGCCTTTAAAAGTGCAAACATTTACTTTGTGTTGTTTCTTAAATTCTTTGTTACTTCAAAACTGATTGGAAATGATAGAGGCAATGGTTAGGGCATCCACAGAAAGTGCGACAGAAAATCTGCGAGAAAAGAAATTTAACCAACCTTGTGATAAATCCTTCACTAGGACGTTCTTTTGGTCGACCATGAACTCTGCCAGACAGCGCACGTACACGTTGAAATCAAACAGGTCCACAGTTAAATCAGATTTGGTGACTCGCAGATACAAATGCACCTCAGGCATGTTGCGCAGCGTCCTTCCGCAGGGCGCCTTGTAAATCACCGATTTCTTATTCTTGATCTTGGAAAGCAGGCGATAAAAGCCGCAAAGGAGAGGCTTCGACAGCGGACTGTACCCTTTGAGACGTGAAAGCACACAGTACATGTACTCTTTGCATTTGGGGCTGCACGTGTGAGGCATGTACACGTTTGTCTTTGGCTTCTGCCTCCGCGGAGTGTAATACTAAGATAAGTCGAAGCTACTACTTGTAAAACAACGACTGAGAACTTGAGACTTACGACAATCTTCGTTGCAGGTGCTTCACGGTTCGAATCTGGCAAGAACGGATTCGTATTCGATGTTATGCTGTTGTTTATCTGCACAGGCTTCGAGGTGCTTTTCCTAGCCACCGACCTTTGTTGTTGCTGGTGCTCTTGATGTTGACTCGGCGATGAAGACATGTCAGATCTCGTGTATTGTACATATGGAGCAGAACTCTGCAAATAAATTAATGAAAGTGGGCGATCCTGATCTGATTGCACGATTAGCATACTGAGGAATTGACGATTTTTCTGGTGATCCTTTGCCTGTGCTGCAACCGACTGGTAGCGGCTTGCTCCTCTTTGAACATGGGGTTGAGCCTTGTCGAACCCCTGTAAATCCACTCGACGCGGCTGGAGGCATCGAAGAACATTTTCACGAGGGAACAGTCCACGTCCATCACCGTTGCAACCCACCACTTACCTGGAAACATCCCATACAACTAGAACCCCATCGATTTTGTGTACGTACCATTGTATTCGATGCGAACAGTCTGGTCCTTCATCAACTTAACCATGGGCCTGTCAGGGTAGTTCTCGAGGTACTTCTTTATGAAGCCCCTCGAATTGATGTTGACATCCTCCCAGACGTCTTTGCTGACCTCGTATATGGGAAACACGTGATTGTGTGTGACATACTGGGCATAACCATCATCAAAAAATATCAAGTATCTGCAAAAACATTAATTTTGAGTTGATAAAAGCAAAAGTGCAAGCCTCTACCTGTAGTTGTTGGCGGCTTGCAAGGGCTCCGCAATTATTCCTGGATAGTACGTGTCTTTTCTGTGTTTCTTCGGTTCACTAGCGGGCACAACTTCGTGGAACACCGCAATGACTCTCGTTCCGACTTCCAGCTGGACAGGTGAGCACGTCGAGTAAGCAACTTCTTTACCGGACACGATTTTGGAGGTGACGTTTCGCTGTTTGTTCTCAATGGTCACCCAATACATGTTGTGACTGTACACTTGACCGTCTCGCTTAGTGCCTGCCGGTAGGATATCTGATAAACGAACTTTAACCCACGCTCCTCCGACCAATTCCACACGACTTGCAAAGTAAATTTCTCCTGAAAAATTAAAGAACAGCTAGTATTTACTAAATCAAAATTCTATTGAAACAATTAATCTCATGATTACATTACATTACGGTGTACATTAAAATCAGTCTGCAACAAACTTCCTTGCAAAGAACGACCTCACAATGCTGACAACAGTAATGGCAACAAACTGCCAGGCCACATGTACTTAGACACTACCACTTTCTTTCTCACTTACCTACTTTTAGCAGCGGTTTCACAAGAGGTCCTTTTGGAGGCAAATCCACACTTTTGCTGTCAAAGTTACCAGTCCGAGCTCCCACTTCACTATGTTTTTCAATGACTGCTTCTTGCGATGTTTTTAGGGCATGTACCTTCTGCAAGGGTTTCGACAAAACTTTCGGCTCAACTTTCAACTGCTTCCCGGAAGGTGCAGTTGCTGGCCAAAGTGAAAGCAAAACAACAATGAATTCTCTTGAGTTTTGCACTCGGGCAAGACTTACATTTCGTATGTTGCAACTTAGGCCTGATTTGTGGGCTGCTTTTCACGATTTGTACTTTCTTCTCCGTGATTTCAAGCGTGGGGAGGTCGACATTGTCAGGCCTCAATATGTTGGACAGCTCGAAAATCATGTTGTCGGTCTCCGTCCTTATGCTCTTGAACATAGTTTGCACTTCGAGCAAAGAATCTACAAATTACGAAAACGAAAGGAGAATGCTGGGTGTTTCGTGTTTATTTACCTTTGATGGTATCGACATTCTTGTGTAAAATGCCTATGGATTGCTTGACTTGGTCGTTGAAGTCGTACTCGTCCATGACCTTCATGAGTGTGTCCCCCAGGCACTCATTTAAGAGGTCCATGGTGCACTCGTCTATGGCAGTGTCCTCATCTATTTCTTCTTCGGAGTCGGAATCATCGATTTCAACTACATCGTTTCTGAAAGGAATTTCGACGTCGAGGAGGGGGGTCTTGTTCACCAGGGCGTTCATGAGGGTGTCATAATGTTCGATGGCTCTTTCGTAACATTCCGAGCAGATTTGCTGCCTCTTATTGATTTTGTTGCGCACCCGATAGAAGGATAGGCAAAAACCTGGGGGTTCAAACATTGTCACGCCGCTCTTGCACGCATAGTTGATGCATTTCGTATTGCCCGTCATTTCCGCGCGAACCAAATCGATGACGTCGCAATCTACAGGTGAGCGAGTGCGTGATTCAGGTTATGTCAGATTCTTAAAACGGAATTACCTGTCGGATTATCTTCGTCGTCGAGGACAACGACGTCGCCGCTTTTTTTTCCTTCATTTTCAGGGGCTTCGTCCTGCGTTTGTCCCGGTTTTCTCAAGACATCGTCCTCCAAAGCGTCTACCTCCATCGCATCCGCCATATTTGTTTATCTTCGCTTGTATTCTTGCACTCTTAAGTTATTTCACATTAAAATTCACATCGCTAATAACTTTAGAAATGTTAATAAATTTGAATTAACAAGAGCTGGCGACTTTATTATAGAAAAAGAGGAAATGCGCTCTAATATTTTGAAAAAATAACACAGGTGCAGGCGTGCCAATTGAAATTACTAAAGTCACTAGAAATACTGAGTAACGCAACCTTCCGCCATGTTTAGGCGTTTCAGGCGGCAAATTTAAATTCACATAAATTCTACTCATTAGTAACAAGCAATTGATTTGATTTTCTAGTATTAGAAAAGAAAGCTTACATCTTATAAAACTGGAAAAGGTTATAGCGACCAGATTTTCAGTCGGGTTGGCCACACTCTTGTAATTCAAATCCTGTATTCCTTCAATTTATTTAATCTGATAGAAATTAAAACCACACGAAACAATTGAAATTTCAAACGTTTATTGTTGTATTTCTGCGAAGATAATGAATGTCTAGTACATATCGACAAAAACGATATCAAAGACATACAACGGGACTATCAGAGATTCCGCTAAAATACATAGACCTCTAAATGTTAATATCATTCACACAAATCTTAAATCTAACCTAACTTATTTAAAAATACCGTGGTAACCCGCACGGAGAAGGTCGCGGTAAAAAACTGAAACGTTACAAAAATGATGGCACTAGAGAGAGAAACAAACGAAGACAAACGTGAAACAGAAAAGTGATTTTGTTTGAGCGAGGTTACCACACCGTCGCGGCTCCTCAATCATCTTCATCATCGTTTGCATCGTTCTCTTCGCCGTCCTCTTCACCAGAATCTTTTGTTTCTTCACGTTTTGGTCGACCCCTGCGGCCTGTCATCAAAAGCACAAGTGAGGAAAAATTGATGGAGAGGAAAATAGCATACGAACCTGTGCCAGATTTCGCTTTCGGTTTCGCTGAGGTGTTCTTCTTTTTCGTGGAGCCTTTCGGTCTGCCGCGCCCCCTCTTGGCGGGGGCCACTCCGTCTTCGTCACCGCTGCCCTCCACCGGCTTGGCTACAACCTCTTTGCGGTTCCTCTTTTTCAGCTCGACCTTTTCACTTTTCTCGCTCTTTTCGGACTTGTCTGTCTTATCAGCGGGTTTACGACCGCGCTTTGCCGGGGACGCGTCGTCAGACATTATTCTTGAAGAAGAGTTTCTTGTTGCCTCGAGTAGTACGCACGCAGCAACTAAAACAAAAAAAAATGAAAACGGACGTCACACAGGCGCCAAAACAAATTAGGATAACCAGCCTGTATATCCTAACCTATAAATCGGGTTTCGCAAGGAACTATCGGGCGGATTCTTTTTTTGTTTATTTGCACGCGACGAGGATGAAACGACTTATTTAATCAAATTACGCTGGGGATGAGAATGTAGGCCCCGACGTAAGTGCACTTCACTTGCGAACACTTGTAACGAGCAGCACGTTAGAAAAACATTGGAAGCACGAGTTGGCGTCGTTTTCAATAAATGCGCGCCATTTCTGAAATAATATAATATTAAAATTCCTGATACACCCAAATATTTTGCGGGGCGGAACCGCATCGGTGGCGCAGCCACGCATTACGAGGTCGAAGAGAGAAAAATTAGCTCGATTTCGGTGTGCCCCACACGAAAAACGGGCCCCCGCAGACGGCGGAATTAAATTTTAAAGTGACGAACGTACGAGCCGAACTCGAGAGCGAATACGAACGGCGGCCATGTACACACATTTATTCGATAAAACGACGCTTAAGAATTTATTGGCGATGAACCGTTGTGGGTACGGTGGCGTGCGGCACACGATAAAATACGGTGAAAAAACTATTATTTTACTGGAGTGTCGCGCGCTTGTGAATAAATTCGCCCGAATTTATATTAATTTTTAGAAGAAACGCATAAATCGACTTACCTCTGTTGCAAGCTGGAGAAGAGTGATAGTGCGTAAGCGTTCCGCCTGATGGCGCCCCAATACCCCGCCAAACCGGCGGCCAATCGCCTCGCCGCTAACAGAAAACAAACAACACGCCATCCCTACCAGTTTTTAACGAATTTTGAATTTGAATTTATTTTTCCTTCCGTCGCACGCCTTTTTGCTTTCACGCGTGTGACTCGAGAAGCAAACACTTATCTCAACTCACGGCTGCATTACGCTCAACGAAAAATTCATATAAAACATCTTATATAATATACAAGGCAACCATCGTATTTACATTACGCAATACATTTCCAAAACAATTCATTTAGGTACTTACTGTAAATTTTATTTTAGAGCGAACGATAAAGAAAATTCCAATATTTGTACATATTCATAATTGATCGGTTAGTTCATAAATTCAATGCAAACGACAATGCGACAATTCTCACTGAACTCAAAAAAAAAGAGAAAAAACAACATTACACTGTATGTAGAGTGGACCATGGACGCATCTAAACTACTGTATGTACAGAATGGACCATGGACGCACCTAAACTACGACCACAACTATTATTCGTCCTTTAAGAAAAAACAAGAAATATCTTCAACTATTCCATCTGATGCAATTTAAATTTTCTTGAATTAAATCTCCTTAAAGAAACACAGTAGATGTTTAGGTGAATTTTATTAATGTATAAAGAAAAGCTTGACAGTGAGATTATTAAATTATGTTATCTTTATCTAAAAGCGAAAATTAAGACCTCCTGCAATCGGTTAACCTTGGAGGCTGGTCATGCCAGCTCGCATTATCTCATCCACCAGCAACAGATTGCTGGCGATGACCGAACAAGAATTTATGATTTGCTTCTTAACTATGTAGTTATCGTAGATGCCCGCGTCTTTCGGATTGATAGGTTCCCCGGATGTCAGGTCCAAGCCTATTGGCTCCGCGTTTAGGCGCGATTCCTCTTGCAACTTCACAATAGTATCCTTGAAGGAAAGAGAAAACGAAATTTAAATTAATCGATTAAGTTACAGTTAACTACAAACAAATCAGAATGTGATCTATTGTAATAAACGAAAATGGACAGTAAGAATGAGATCCATTGTAACAAATGAAAAAAGAAAATAGGATTTACAACAAATAATCAAAATTGTGCTACGTTCACAGTAAACATCTTGTCACGGCCAACTTCTCCGTCAAATTTAAAAGAACACTCGATATTTTAATATCATGTACTAATAAAAGATGAAGATACATGAGTGTGCACTAGTGAAGCTAGTGGAAAACGCTATGAATTAACTAGAAGTTATCTGAAATTTAAACAAAAAGTCACCAGAACTAGTGACAAAATCATTAAACTGGTAATGTTGGTGGTGAATAGCCCATAAGTACTTTTAATTGTCAAAGTGACGTTTCACGTCAGATGTTCCCACATTAAGGTGTCTGTACCTGTGAATCGAATCCAGAATTTGTGGCCAAAACCTTTGGTATCACCAACAGAGCTTCTGCATAAGCGGCGATGCCCAGTCTGGCCTTGCCTTTCACCGTGTCCTTGTACGCCATGAGTTCTTTATGCGCTGCGATTTCAAAAGCTCCGGCACCTACAAAATACAAACACAAGTTAAACCACAAGGTGGTATATTGGAAGGCGATTACCAGGTATTAATGCTTTATCTTCGATTGCATTGTTGATAGCCCTAAGACCGTCTCTCACGGCATCTTTGATCTGAGTAAGAGTGTGCTTATTGGGGCCTTTCATCAAAATTGTCACCGACTGGGGATATTTGCATTGTTCAACAAAAGTATACTTGTTTTCACCAAGGACGTGTTCATAAACCAGGCCGGCATAACCTAGGTGAGATTCTTGGATGTCATCGAGGTGGTTCAAGGCAACTCCCCCACAGGCTAACGACAGGCGTTCCATGTTGCGCCTTTTAGCTCGACGCAGTGCAATAATACCTATAAAACAAACGACTGTAGAGGAGGTCACAAACGAAGCACAAAGACGTCTTACCTTCTTTGGCCAGCAAATCCAGGCTCATTGGATCGATTCCTTTCTGGTTTATGACTACGAAAGACTTATTGGTGCCATCGCAAAGCTTCTTCTTTAAAGCGATGACCTTCTTCACTCTCTGCACAATGAAGTCGCGCTCGGCTACAACCAATTTCTCTCGCTCCTCTGCAGTTTTGTAAAAAAAGCCCGAGTTGACCTCGCTTTTTTCATATTCCATACTCGCATTGCAGGTTAAGATGTATGCATTGGTGACACGTTTCGGCATATCCGGATGTCGAGAGCCATGGTCCAAGACCAAACCTACGGGAACAAGCCTTATTCATTCAACTAATTGAAATTAATGAGTTCTATTGCCTTTTATCAATTGCGTTTCGGTTTCGGTCTTGTGCTGCATCTCCATCAGCTCAATCATGTGTAGATCCACGGGCTTATTGTCTTTCCTAATGGACAGGACAGCATCTACGCACACATCTGTGAGGACATCAGCAATATTCGGGTGTACCTGAAAATGAATTTCAGCATAAGTCTACACCATACTTAAAAAACTAAAGAAAGAACCCCCATTATTGTGAAAACGTTTTCTTACTATTTCTCACAATTATATTCATGCAGGGTTAATAAATTTTAATTACTGTTTCATAAGCAAATGGTTTCTATTTCTGTTATAAGAGTTAGACTTTAGCTAGCACCTGTGGATTACTACGTATTTGTATTATTTTAGAAATAACCTTCGTTCGTAGACTCGTCCTAGCAATATCCAGCAAGTTCTCACGTTTGATCTCCTCAATGGGGATTCGCATGCGTTCCAAAACGTCGAGAGTCTTGGCCCTTGCCTTGTCAAAACCCTCTGCCAATAACCTCGGATGTAATCCGTCTGCAATGTAAATATCGGCCTGCTTCAGCAACTCCCCAATGACGAGAACGGTCGACGTAGTCCCATCTCCCGTGGCGTCGTCCTGGGCGGTGGAAGCGCGCGCGATCAAAGATGCAGTCGGATGTTGGATCTGCATCTCGTGAAGCAAGACATTGCCGTCCTTGGTGATTTTTATATCCCCGGCACCGGAAACTAGCCTGAAAAAAAAATTCCAACTGACCTATTGAGCGTCTTGCAGCACAATAAAACCAAATAACAAGTCAGCTCGGATAAATTAAAAGCATAAAGTGTTAGGTTATGTATAGAGAGAGGTAATATCTTAATTGCGAGGATTAATTCGCATTGAACCGCGTATTTAGATTAATTCTCGACGTTTTGCGACGAAAATTTCCCGTTTCGTAAAGTTCTAGGGTGAATTTTAAGACCAAACGGAATCATGTGCTTACATTTTGACGGTTCCTTTCGGGCCCAAGTTCGTCCTCATTACGTCCTGTATGCCCTTAGCCGCGGATATATTGACGGCCAGGGCCTGCGCGGCCCTCGCCACCTCTGCTTTAGGATTTAATAAACTTATTGCGGCCATAGTTCTCTGGGATAAGTAAAAAAAACCGAAGCCGCTGATCAACTGACGTACGAGATGAATAAAACCGGAAATCAATGCTGTTCGGTGATGCTACCATACTAGAATCAATGTCACCAGGTGAATAAAATATTAATCCCCAAAGTCACTATATTTCCCCAGACATTTTGCGCACGATTTAAAAACAAACTTCCCTAACAAGTGAATACATAATGAGAAAGCTTGACGTTGATATATTTTGATCAGTTATGGAAACCATAGGTTCGAAAATCGTAATACAAAGTGGTTAAGTATAACCAAGGCATTTAAACTATATAGATATGCCAAACTTGTATAATGCAGTACAATATTAACCCTTTCGGTACGGCAGCGGTTTTTGTGCGATGTGCTTGTAGAACGGCAGCGGAAAGTACTTGCCACCGCGGTAGCTTCCCGACCTGAACCCCCAATGACGATACGAATTATAAACAGATGAAAAATCATTAATTTATTTACCTTTAATGCTAATAAGAAGTCAAATATATTACACAAACATTTAAAAAAAAAAAACGCAAAACATTTTAAAAAACGGAAGACTGCTTCTCAAGAAAAATTGCAAAAACTAAAACTAAAATCTATTTGTTATTTTACTTATTATCTGAAATGGTAACTTATAAAAGAAAAAACACCTTAACTGAACTTGTGCTAAAATTTAACAATCGTGTGGTATCTCTCAAAACATTTGTCTGCACACAACGGTACATCGCAGCTTTTGCAGGTAAATGTAGTGCTTTTTCTGATACCGTTTTTTGTACAAACAACACATCTTTTTAAAATTTTTTTAGAGGTTCCCGGATGACAAGGATATGTCGATGGAAAATGTCTTTCGATTAATCTCAGTGGGGATTGTCCATGATCTGGCCTATTACTAGTGGAACATCTTGGTTTTATTTTTTGATATTTTTGTATCGTAGAAATCACCAATTCTTTTTGGAAATCGAGAATTGGCGTATTTTTTCCTGTTTTCATTTTATATAAAACATGGGAGTTGATAACAGAAATGTCTAAAAGGTGAAAAAAAAACTTTTTTATACCATTTCACTGATTTTCTAATGGACTCTGTTGTGCTCAAAAGCATGTCAGTTTTATCAACGCCTCCCATATTTGCATTGTAATTTACGACGCAGGTCGGTTTCAGAACTTCTGCATTCGTCCGTGTCTTTACAATTTCTGTGGTATTGTTGTCTATCGACGTTAACATATGAACATCTCTCTTGTCTGTCCATTTGAGAGCCAACAATTTATCAGTGGAAAAGAATTGAATTTTCCCTTTTTCTTTGGTTTTTTCAAACTTCGGCATAAATTTCCTACTAGGTTTTACAGTACCGCAACAGTTGAATTTCTTTTGAAAGAGTGCTTCACACAACAACGGGCTTGAATACCAATTATCAGTATATAACCGATGTCCTCGATTCCAATATGGTTCTGTTAACGTCATGACTATATTTCCAGATTTTCCCAGCTTTTGGTCGATCTCTTTGATTTCAGTACTGCCACCGGTATAAATAATAAAATCCAATATGTATCCGCTGTCGCAATCTACCATGACAAAGAACTTCACTCCAAATCTATGTCTTTTAGATGGTATATACTGCCTAAACGAAAGCCTTCCTTTGAACTGGAGCACACTCTCGTCTATAACCAAATTTTGGAATGGATATAAACATTCTTTGAAAGTGGTCTTGCAGTGGTCAACTATATATCTAATTTTGAAAAGTTGGTCGTTTCTGTCAATATTTGAATTATCGGCGAAATGAATGAATCTAAGTATAAAAATATATCTATCTCGCGGCATTACTTGATGAAATATTGGAGTTGAAATTATGCAGTTCTTAGACCAGTAATCTTTAATTTTTTGCTTTTTCACTAGAGGCATAAGCAAGCAAATGGAGAAAAACACATACATTTCATTTACATCCACAGGTTTGCAATTTCTTATAACTTTATTTGGATGATTCTCTAAGAACAATTCATAATATCTGTTCGTTTGATTGACTATTTCTTGGACAAAGTCATGGGTAATAAAATATTCAAAGATTTCTAGAGGTGAGGAATTTTCTGTAATATTTTCAATTCGACAACCTGAATCTGTGTCATCAAAATTATGTAACACGGGAGTTAAGTCAACTTTCCGCCATTTGAAATTGAGACCTTCATTTGAGCTTTTTGATTTTTTTTTACCGGACCATCTTCCATTTCCTGTTCATCCTGTAAATTTGAGTCAGAGTCACTATGAGTGCTTGAATGTTCCGCATTTTCTTTTTCATCATCATCAGAACTATTCTCCCACCCATCATCGTCTTCTATAACATCAGCAGTTTCTTCAAATTCTTCATCTTCACTATTCATGAGAATATCATACATTTCTTGATTGTTCAGATAACGCTTTGCCATTGCAAAAACGAGAAGTCAACACAGCTTCAAACAGTATAAGTATCAAGCATAAGTGACAGCTCGTCAATTTTTTTTTGACTTTTGTGTGCGCCGCTAGCGGCGAGGCTGTCGAATAACCGTCGTCCACTGGAATAAAGCGCATAAAATGTTTATGCTCTTCAATGTAATCAAGTGTTTATACCTTCATTTGTGCCAAAATGAACCATAAATATTTGTTTATTATCGATATAATTTTTTGAATGCACGCATTTTCTTAGCGCCACCTAGCATCATTTAAACAAATTACCGCCAGAATGATGCCGTGTTTGTATTAAATCTGGTATACACCACGGCATACACAACCTATACTGTGCCTTCAAATTAAAACGGTATTAGACGATAAATGCGTTTACATATCACGAGCAAAATGACAGGTGCTAATATTAGATTATAAAACTGCAGTAGTTTGTCAGCTTTAAGCATGCCTCTATGCTTGCCACTCTAGTGGTTTCCCGTATCACCAACACGATTTTTTTTTGCCACTCCAGTAGCTTCCCGTCACGAAAGGGTTAAATAATGAACACAATTTTTTTATGTCAATGAAATTTATTGATCGAATGAAACAGACATTAAGATAATCTAGATTTAACCCCCTTCCGAAATCTCTTAGCCAATTCCTTCTGCATGGCCTGCTGGTCTTGTTGGCTGGCCTTGGTGATTTCCTCCATCACTTCATGGTTGTAGGTGGAGTGAAGCATGAGAGCGAGGACTCCGGCCCTGGATGCCATGCTTTGGCGAATCTGCCTCTCCTTTTCCAGCAACTCATCCATTTTTAACCACTGCCGCACCCGCTCCAAATCAATCTACAACCACAAACAAAATGCACCTTTAGCAACAACATCGATTTACTCACCTCAGCCCTGCGTAATTTCTCCCAAACGTAATGTTTTACACAAGATTTCTTCGGTGCCCTGCAAAACTCCCCAGTCAAGTCAAATACGTTTGTGACCAATGGGCAGCCACAGACTTCATTGTCTCCGATTTTAGGGTCCTTGCAGTGTTCTGGACATAATACGCGCAGTCTCTTGCAGTAGGTCCGGTTGACTGGGTTGTAGAAGTCGCAGAACATCACATTACCTTCGATACGTGTCTTGTACACTGATCCGAAGGTAGCTTGCGATTCGTATTTGTTAAAGCACTTCTCCATGTGTTTGATGGCAGTGCGGGAGTGTATCTCGTGTCCACATGTTATGCAGTACATCGACATCTCGTACTCGTCGTCATTCTCATATTCGAGGTTGGGGTCGATCGAAGCGTGCTTGGCTCTCTCGATGATTAAATCCAGTTCTCGATGACGCTTGTCCAGCTCGTGCAGGATGTGCTGTATTTCCAGCTGTTGTTTACGAATTTGATCCAGAGTTTTGATGTTCTTCCTTTCGGCAACGCAAGGACTCAGGGCCCACTCTTGGATGCGTTGGGGGAGCACTTGATAAATGCGATTAGTCGCCAGACGGTTGCCGCAGATGTCAGAGCAGTATTTCGAACCATAGCGGGCACTGCTGGTACAACCTGGCCCATAACACTGACGAGCATAATCTGTATAATCAATTGCAACAACACTTGACAGCTGCCATTTTTTTTTATAAAAGTAAACAAACCTGTTTGCAAATGAGTGTTCCATGTAGTTTCATAGTCCGAGCCAGAATCCTTCCGTCTACGTCGGTTTCTCCCAGTAATTCCCCCATAATTAATACAAAGTCGTTGCTTGCATCGTTCTTTTTGCTTGCTGGATCCGTAACGGTGCTTCCGGGTGCACACGTCGCATCTACCGCAGTCCTCTGTGCGATAGCATCCCATACAATCCCCACATCTCTTCTGCTTCTTGTCGACTTTGCTTTCGCCCCTCTCCTTACGTTTCTTCGACCTGTGCTCGTCCTTCGTAGAGTTTTCCTCACGTCTTGTTTTCCATCGAGTCTGCAAGGTGGAGTCTTCTTCAGTGCAACGTATGCAAAAATATTGCTTTATTAGCTTGGCTTCCTTCTCGGATATATTGATGCAGTCACCGTGGTACCTAGAAGGAAGTAACCATGGTAAACAGAAAGGGAAGCGCGAACGCAGTTACCATTCTTCGCAAGCATCGCATGCAATCATAAAACGAGAGCTGTCTGAAGAACGGCAAATACAGTA
This sequence comes from Serrognathus titanus, assembly GCA_039766575.1. Taxonomy (NCBI): domain Eukaryota; kingdom Metazoa; phylum Arthropoda; class Insecta; order Coleoptera; family Lucanidae; genus Serrognathus; species Serrognathus titanus. The sequence goes on from CM077911.1 coordinate 10,365,051, forward strand.
AGCCTGCCCATCCTGCTTCAGGAGAGTGTCAATCTTAGATTGCCTCTCGGGTAAGAGGAATTGTTTCGCTATTTCCTCTCGCTGAAAACAAGCAGATGAGAAACGTGGTTTTCAAAGGAGGGAGGAGGATACTCACCGAAATATCTCGCTTTTTTGACATGGCTTATTCTTTACAAAGATGTGAAACACTAACAAGTAACTAATTAACAACCAACAATAAAAAAAATAAGTAATTTACATAATGTCAAATGTTCATGACCTGGATTTCTCACAACATAAATTTTTTGTGAGAAAAACAGATTTTAGTTATGTTGGTTATTGTGAGCCACTCGCTTTCTTATTTTACTCAAAAATACGACGATATAAATACGAAATTCAACATTCCACAGCCCCAGAACAAAATAATAAATCAATGATTATAAGATACATTAAGATACCTAACCTATTACAAAAATTCGTGAACGTACCTACTCCGCACCCCTTTGCATCTTGCCAATACTTTGCCAGTAAGCTGTTAGCTCCCTCTAACGATGTATACAAATTTGATGGCTAGATAAGAACCATAAACTACTTTGTAAGAAAAATTACATAAAATATGTAAATGAAAACACAAATATGACGAGCGACTAAAATCTATACATGACTTCGTGTAATTTTCTTTTGCGGCTCAAATCTCATATAATACACAATGTATACAAGTTTTATTTTTCAAGAGAGATTACAGATCGCCACATTTTAGCTACGCCATCTATCTCTCATTTGTAAAATATCGCTAGCGCCATCGACAACTGACTTGTATCGCCGGTCGCGCTTAAACTTCAGATAATCATTTTATTTTGATTCCAGTTCTTGTAGGTATTATTATTATTATTATATTTTTCTAAGTTTTTAATCTTAGAGCTTCATATTTTTTTAGCTGAGTTTCTTGAGCTTAAAGTGGAAAATGTAAGCTAAGTGCGGACAAAATTAGCAAATATAATTATGTCTTATTAACGATTTTTTTTTTAAATAGCGGAATTATAGAGACTATCGCAACGATAAACAGTGCAAACACAATAAATAATTGCCCGGAGAATCAGTCCTTTCTCTCTTTCGGACACCGACTTTAAAAGAAAATATCGATTAAAGAAATAGTTCGTAGCATTGTTAATTTAGTGCACGATGATAGACTGGTTGATGTCAGAGGTGCAGGGATGTCACCTGAACTACAAGTGCTAGTCACTTTACGATGCCAAGTACGACATGAAGCAAGTATCATTCCCAGTACATGTTTTGTTACATGGTGATCCTCATGGTCTTATCGAACCCCCAGTGAGCAAAATATGTGCGAAAGTAGCTCCCGCTATAGCCCGACATGCTCAGTCTTTTACTACAAAGGTTTTCTTTAATTTTTCTAGACCGATTTCATCTTATTGGACATCTTCAGTAGGCATTATTATAATTAAACAATATCTTATAAATTCTTGTATAATAGTGGTGTCGATTCATGTAAAATATTTTTGTAAAATTAGCAATTTATTTATAAAACTGCTACATTCTACAAGTCCCATAGTAATTTTGGGAATCACAAATTAATAAATAAAATAATATCTATGTCTCATCCTCCTTTAGTTTATTCCTTGTGCCGACCATTTGGCTGACGGTAAACAACTCCAGGGGTACTTCTTTCACCCATTCGTTGTTCTCCGTCGGTGATGGAGACAGAGGGCGGTGACAGCCCAACGTCAAGGTTGAAGACCGGCGACTTAAACCCATAGTACAATGATTCGGTTCTCGAGTATCTATGAATTCAAGAAATATAGTTACAACAAAAACATTCGTCTTATTTCACACAACCTAAACCATGTGATTGCCTCCACTCCGCACATCCACCCACATCCAAAACGGACAGATTTTTGGCCAGTGACCAACTCAGTGCGTTCTCCAGTACTTCGTCCGTCTCATTTCGGACATTTTGCCTGGCTACTGGTACACCCTGGTGACTATAAATGGCCCCAAATATTTCTTCAGTGCGGCGTGTCAATGGGATAATGACTGTCTGTTCCGTATCTCCGGTAGGTTCGTACACATGGTGGCCAAACTGCTCGATGGTATTGGTCCCTGACGAACCTGTCAACATGCAACTACTTCATTTTAAAACCAACTTCTTGGCAACACGCACCTGTCAACTCCATCACTCCGATTTGGCTCGTGCGTACGTGGTAGGGAAAGTTCTTGTTGGCTACCGAAGGCATCGTCAGTAACTGCAGCAGAAAAGTCCTACTAAAGAGCAAAGAGTGCAGCCGAAACTCACCAAAAACATCAGGTGACCGCTGAAAGTAATAAATAAAAGCACGGCACAAACAATCGATTCTCGCACCCATTTGTCGATGTAGGAGTTCGCGGATAAGATGAAGGCAGGACCTGCGATGAACCACAGTGTGCCACATATGTTGAATGGGTAGTAGAAATTAGCCTGAAACGATCTCAAACTAAAACAAAAACATAAAATTAGAGCTGGTCTACCTTTTCCGGGTAATGTTTTAGAGTGAAGACGGTCGAGTATATAAACATGCACCACGCGCAGACTCTCAGTATAATTAAGCCATACCCGGCAGGTGATTCGTATAAGTACAGCACTTCTCCAGGATCAAAAACCTAGAAGAAAACAAAAGAATGTAGTAAATAAAAGCAAAAGTGTCAACGTAACAGTACTTACTTTTGTTTTGTATATGAACAGTGAGATGTACATGATTGCATAGAGACACATGAAGACGGTCAATTTGATGCCAGCTGATAAAGACAGGCGCCCTCTGGTGACGGTGTATCCCTTGGCTAATAATAACAGCAGCAGGAGGAAACATGTTTCGGAACAACCCGTGAACATCTCGCCTAGAACCAGCACCTAATCCAGAGCACCATTTTCGCATAGAACGAGTCATACCAAACATTTGAACATTGGGCGAGCCAATTCCGTTGACAGCGTACTTTAAGAATGCCATGCTGATCAGCAGGATGCCGAAAAACTGCACGAAAACTGAGAAGACGAACAGCTTATAAGTGGAGTGCAACAGTTGCCTCGACTTCAGTTCAATCGAGCAGACGACTATCGCCAAAATCAGGAAGGAGTAGGCTATTGAGAAGGCCATCAACACCGGAAGGATATCTACAAAATCTAGCGTTAATCTTTTTGATCATTTTCTTTTTAAACATAAAGCTTTACAAAATTCGTCGGCGGAAAACTGTTCGTGCCAGTAATCCCCTGATGGTCCGTTCGTCATCAAAACTCTATACTTGATGTCGATGCCCTTGAAACAAATCAAATTTTGTTTTAATACAACGACATGACGTCACTGCGTATCGATGACGTAATTCATTTATTTATGACTTCGAATATATATTCATTCGCAGAAACGTCATTACAGTTTTATTACCTTGTGGCCATTGCAATTGCTGACCGCGACGAACCACCATCGTTCCCTGGAACTTCTAAATCGCCTTGCATTGTGACATGTGATCGTCCTACTTCGTCTAACGTAAATATCACTTTTTGGAGATTTTGTTAAAAGCGCGCGCTTTGCTCTCGATGCTTTTGTAACCTTAAAACAACAATCTTTTGGACGCATTCGCTTACTAAATCAAGGGCCTTATTTATTATTCTAGCTTTAATAGTAATAGCGATAATTAGAATGTTCATGATCACATCGATGCCTCACGATGAGCACATCGATATCTCATGATGAGCACATTGATGTCTCTCGATGAACACATCGATGGTCTTTTCGTTATCGCGATGAATAAACAGATGAATAAGTTGTCCATCAAATCAATAATCGGTTTTAACAGTGTACAACTTTGATGGATGCATGTTTTTGATGATTTCGAACTAGTCAGGACAAACCTATTATGAACCAGTTATCTTCCTGAAAATACTTACATATGAAATGTCCTCTTGCGTTGTCGGAAAGGTGACATTCTCAAATTCGATGGTGCTGCTTTCGACGGTGGCGGTAAAATCAGGAAGCGGAGGTGACGTCCAAAATTCCTCGCTTGTTTTCGACGGTTCCGTCGTCCTTGAAATTACAACGCGCTTTCTGTATGCTGATGTTGGGACACTAATCGTGGATTTTGAGTTTGGTGGCTTTGACGTCGTAAATAAAGACGAGGGGGACACACCGCATCCCGACAGTTCCCTAAGTTCCTGATTCCTAATTGTCAGGTTCACAATTTGATTTTGTTCGATCTTCAACACGGCTTCCTTCTCTGCGCAGTTCTGAAAAATATTGGGTGTTCTCTTAAATTTGGCGACAAGGTGCTTACTGTGAGTATAATTAATGAATGTTAATTTTATAATCCATTCACGATCTTTTGATATTCAGAGTGGGCATCGTCAAGGTGACATTTTTGTTGATACCTCCAAGTGAATATGTTCAATTTAATTTGATGGTTATATTTTTGAAAACTGACGCCGAAAAACATTTTAATTTTTAGCATTCTGACATTTTTTTCTTAACATTCACAAGTAGAGATGTACCGATTACCGATTATGAGTCGCTTAAGCCGACTATTCGGCCAACTTTCTTATTTGCAAGGTATACCTTCTCGGTTTTGTAGACCGCGGGCCATTGATCTTCCGAATCGTAATACAAAAGTAGATTTGGTTCTCCTTGGTCCTCGTTATAGTCGACGTGAAATTCAAACTGTCCCTCTTCGGATAGGAAACAGAATCGCGTAAGAAAGGCCCAGTTCTGCAAAATAGTTGATCATAAATTGTAGTTTTTAATCACTACAATCGTTCATCCTGTACTTACTTCGCTTGTCTTCAGCTCTCCATCTATGTATTTAGGGCTGACGCGCACAAAAAAAAAGGCGAACCAAACGGTGGTGAACATGCTCTCTTTTTTAGCGCGGCCGAAAACGTTGCGATATGAAATTTATTGTTGACTTACATGCGTTCGCACAAAATCGATCACGGGTTACCATGGGTACATCCGCTTACAAACATTTGTTTCGTTTGTTTCCATAGAGATTCGAAGTAATTAAGTGAGCGTCATAATGGAGTGTATCATAACGTCCGACTAATATTCACACCACGCGATTCTCTGCTATAAACTATATCGACAAATATAATATCATTTTCTAAAAAAACGTATAGTTTCCAAAATATAGCCCTTCAAAGTATTTTTCAATATTGCATAGCAATGTAAAGACAGTACGTTTAGTGAGAAGAAAATAAAATGAAATATTTATTTCCTTAAAAATTGGTCGACGTGTAAAATTTTTCGTCTCATATTTTCCATAGGGCGCAGCAAAAACGATTGAAAAGTAAATGATGTATTTAAACATTTTATACGGACTTAATTTTTTTCCATAAATTTTTAAATTTTATTACTCCCAGCAATTCTGTCTTAAACATGGCGGTCGTATGCGGTACTCCCAATGTTTCTCCCCTAGGTGGCGCGCACTCGAAACAAAAGTTCGCGGCTGGCACGTGCACCGCCATGTTCCTCGCGTTTTCCGCCGAATTTTCGCTAAAATTTCGTCGAGCCGCCGAATTTTTGCACAAAGTACGTGCATCGTATCGCCGTCGATTAATTTCAGTGCTCGGGCGGGGTGTCGGTGGTGAAAGGGCATCGTAAAAACGACGTCCAAAATCGCAAGCTCCAACGGAGCTTCGGCGTTGGACTTGCGAAAAATCGCGTGGGTGTTCGGGCAGCGTCGGTTAAAAAAATTGCGGCAGGAATCGGCTTAAAACAAAGTGATGTAGGCCCCCGGGAAGAGCCCTTCTCTCCCTTGGTCGTTCAGCTGGTGAGTGTTAGTCTATGTTACCGAAAATGCACGGATTCATGACAATTTCTGGCCGGTTTTCCGATGATGAAAAACCGTTACTTTTTCTATCATCACGTGTTTTGTGTGGCGTCCCAAAGCCTGACGAAAAACTAATTTTTATTTATCTAAATTCCAATATCGCGGGGTTGTGATGAGTATTAGAAAAGCTTTCCGGGAACGGGCGATTCTTTTGCGAATATCTAATATTAATAACAGTTTATTCCCGAAAAAGAAAAAAAAATTGAAGAAAGAATCAAGTCACTAAGCATTGTATGTCATTTCAGAAACAAAAGAAACCAGCAGTTCTGAAAACGAAAAACAAAAGACGCCTATCTGTTTTCTTAATTTTGAAAACATGAGAAAAACTCAGCGAGCACATCGATGAACTCATGGGTGGGGTAATTGGTGAACACATCGATGAACTCATCGGTGGGTTAATCGGTGAACAATCGATGAGCTCACCGATGAGTTCATCAATACTTTTCTTGTGTATCGTCGTTCGTCATATCTTTAAACTGAATTTTTCTCATGTTTTCAAAATTAAGAAAACAAGGCGACACACGTTTTCAGAACTGCTGTTTTCTTTTGTTTCTGAAATGACATACAATGCTGAGTGACTTGATTCTTTCTTCAATTTTTTTTTCTTTTTCGGGAATAAACTGTTATTAATATTAGATATTCGCAAAAGAATCGCCCGTTTCCGGAACTCGTCGGTGAATTCATCATGGACTCATCGGTGAACTCATCGATGGACTAATCGGTGAACTCATCGATGGACTCATCGGTGAACTCATCGATGGGTTATTCGGTGAATACATGGATGAACTCATCGGTGCACATCACGAACTCATCCATGAGCTCACCGATGAGTTCATCAATGAGTTCATCGATGAGTCCATCGATGATCTCACCGATGAGTTCATCGATGAGTCCTTCGATGAGCTCACCGATGAGTTCACCGATGAGTTCACCGATGAGTTCACCGATGAGTTCACTGATGAGCTCATCGATGAGTTCACCGATGAGTCCATCGATAAACTCACCGATCAAGGAGAATTAGTATGAAACGAAAGATACACAGTAATTAATTTAATCTATTCTGGTTGCATGAGTCTGATGCAGATGAAGCCATCGATTAGATTCGCAGAATCATATCATTACCCTCATTAAGCTTACCTACTTCAAATAAAATAGGTTTAAATATTGAGAAAACGAAACGATTTTTGATACATGAAAAATTTACTATCCTTAACAAATACATAATTATTCTTGATATGTTTGACAAAATATAGGTTTATTATTTGAACCATTTTGTCCTCGCAACTACTTGGGACGAGAAAAAATGTAGTAAAAGAAAATATTTACATTATGTGGGGCGATGTTAGTAAAAATATTGTTAGTAAAATGCTAGTGTCCATCGTTAGGTACTTACTACTCCTAAAACGTTATTAATTAATTACTCAACAGTTAGTCAAGTACAGAAATGTAAGTATTCGGTCCATTCCTTTTATGTTAGTAGTATTTATTACGGAAAGTTGCTAAAATTATTATTCACTCATCAACGGCCAGGCGAACCTAAACTACGTTCAACTTGCGTCGTCGTTTTCAATCGAAAGGAAGAGAGCCAATGTATCTTGACTAGAAAACAACCGAATTAAGTTTCCGTTTCAGCACCGCGACGCCTCGGTCTGTATCGTTGTATCCATTGTTGTGACACCCCATTACGTCCACGCAAGAGTTTCAGTTGAAATCGTACACTATTTAATAACATGTATGGTGTATCGAAGGGAATTTCAAAGAATGCGTGCACCTTCTCCCCCTGGCTTCATTATTGATCCCGCTTGTAAAGAAGATGCCCTCATTCTTGCTCTTTCCGAAAATCAAGTTTTAGTACGCGATTTGTAAAATAACTGGTCCGTCTAGGGCCGGAATAAATGAAATCAGATTTTCTTCCACCCTTTTTGCATCGCAATAGTAAATTTACGATTGATTAAACGAAGATGAACGTTGAGTTCGTTTGGCAGTTGTGGGAAGCGCAGCGGCGGTCCGGTTCTGGATGGGTTCTCAACCACTTGCCGTGACAATGCGGCGCGGAGAAGGCCGACCACCGCGTGACTCTTCCGGAAACGCCGTGCCCCTGGCATCGCCATCCTAAGTTCTTGCGCAGGGCTTCCGATTCGCATCGGATGCAGATTCGTTCCCCTGAAATTATTATCATTTTTTTTAAGTAGAATGTATCGATTGGGGATCAATTCTTGTTCATAATGGACGTATGACATAATAAAAACGCAAAATATACGTAAAACATAAATTGACCTTAAATTTGATTTTACGAGTAAATATAAAAACAAATTTCAATTTAAAATAACTAAGCAAAAAATAATTTACGACATCCGGGATTTACTTTTAAGTAGCAAGATTTGGATTCATTCGACGTTCATAGTTTTTTAAGGAGATGGGTACCACGTTCTGAAAGCGTCATGATTTATTATTGTGACTGTACATACATACGTACAACAAATTGTGCTCGCTTGAGGTTGTTTAACTTCAGAAAAAAAGTAATTACTCTGCAAGCGACAGGCGGGCACCGCTGGCAGGAATTTTTATCTCGTCCGGGAAAACGCTTCACCTTTTTCATTTCCTAATTACGGCGAGCTTCGAATAAACCGGCGCGCAACTATCTATCGCAGAGGCTTTTGAAAATAATGAACCTCCAGATTTTCGCTTCTTCTTCCCTGTTACTTCGCTACACTCTAAAATCGACCATGACTATAATATTTCGAAGTCCCTGCTCTTAATTTAGAAAATTGTGCTAAAATAATTGTTCTTAAGTCGAATTCACGCCTTCGGATTTCTATGCGCAACTCGATTTATGTATGTTTAAAACTCTTTCCAATTTAGCGCCGAACATCCTTGAATTCGTCTCGACGTAAATCCGTAAAATCAGAAATTAATTCAGACGTATCACATACATAACTTTACGACGTAAATTAACTTAACTCGAAGCTGCTGGCGTCTCACGTAAATTGTCTCACCTTCTTCTAGCGCGCCGAAAGTCGTTTCTTTCCGGCAGGCTTTGGACGCCTTCAATACCTCGAACTCGACGCAGTACCTGAAACAGATTCAATTAAACGTGAGCCGAAACAAACGAGGCGGACTAAGTTGATTACGTTGGAAGAATCGATATTTAATTAAAAGTAATAGCCCGGCTACAAACGACGCACGGCCCCATCACCTTGATAGATGGCGCATTTTTGAAATAAAAATAGGCCGCCTCAAGCCGAGGCGGGATGACAAATCGAACGCGCAAGGGAAAAAGGTAAAGTTCCGAATTGACAATCGAAGTTTTCCGGCGTCGGGATTCTTATTCCCTATCGTGTGCGATTGCTTTTGTTTTTAAATTGCACGAACACGTCGAGATAGTTTAACGTCCTCAGGTGAGGGCGCCTCCTTCAGAGCGCAAGGTGTCCACAATGAAGGATTAATTTTTCCCCAAAAAATTCTACCCCAAAAGCAATAGCCTTTATGAATATTAGGGGTCTCTTTTGCACGCAGGGGTCGGAAGAAAAGGGTGGAGGCAGGGTATTATTTACGACCCAATATTACGTATCTTTCGATTAATCCGGAGAATTTGTGCGCGATATCTTTTTTTGGCAGAATACCCCGGAGGCCGCGTACACAATGATATTGCGGTGGCCGCCGTCCCCAGGGTGGGGTGGAAAGAGCGGACATCGCGTTCGATATCATAAATACATAAGCGATTCCAGAAACCTAACGAGCCTGGAACCGCACGAAAATTCTGCTCGAAAGAATAGTTCCCTTCCTCATTACTACTACAATGTGTTTCATTGATTTAGTCAGTTGTGACTATTCCATACCTGACATTTTACTTTCAACGTTGGCGAAATTCTTGTCATTCTAAATCAATGTCCGCTTAACAGAGATTAATCTAGGATTATGAACCGCAGTTACGTGTCCGGTAAATAAGGAATCCGGCTAAGAGAGAGCGTTTTGCCGTATAAATTTTTACTGTTTCCAAGAAAATGTCCGCTCAACAGAGATGTCCGCGTATGAGGAGTGCCCGTTAAGAGAGAGTACACTGTACATTTTATAGTGCTATTTCTGTCAGTGCATTAGACTTTTTCAAGTGTTCAAACGCAATGAAATAAACACCGACGCTAGGCATTTTTTTTGGACTCGTCCTGTATAATTCAACTCCGTCGTTGTTTCTAAACGGTCGAAATGTTTGCGCACGTAATGTTGATACATCTCGGAAATGAAGGACCCACCATCATTGCTATCGTTCGTTCCCTATCGGAAGCAATTAATCAAACGATAATAACCGTAACGCAAAACCAAGTTAACAGCGGAATTAATCACAGCGTGCCCGGTCGGTATTCAAATGATCGCGTTTTCTTTTTCGTCGTCCGCATACCGTCAAACAATGGCAGTGGCCGGGCAAGATAAATGGAACTATTAAGCAGCGGCGCCCGCCGGTTTTCCCCTCTCATCTCGTGTCTTTTTGTTTTCTGATTCGTTACCGCCGTAGTTAATTCGACAACGCCAAAACATTTAAATCAAATCAACAGTTGTGTTGTTCTTATCAAGGAGCCGTCGCGTGCGTGAAATATTGCGTTGGAAGTCTGGAAATTGGCAAATTTATCAAACTGACGCACCTACATGCTTCATTTTATTGAAATTTATGCCGCCCGCTTTTCACGCCGGGATATACGTTTCCAGGAGGGCGTCGAGTTTCGCAATAAACTGTGAAATATTTGTATTACCTGCGAAGCGCGCTATTGTTGGGGAAAATGGAGAAATGTTTTGTTAAGCACAGTCTGAGACGGCATGACATTTTAAAAACTAAACCAGCGAAAACCGGGCTGTCTGTAGCTCTACTGAACCTGTTTGACGTAGAATCGAAAATTGAATAGAAAATCGTCGTTTTGGAGATATATTCGGCAGTTTTTCAAGAACAATGGCACCACCCCGTATACTTGATATTTTTTTATTCCACAATTGGCAGTTGATCCTCGGTAGGTAGTTGTTGAGTTGACATCACCGAGTACAAGGTGGCGCACTACAGGGTAGGGCCAAGAAACTTCCTTTTTTTGATGGCGAATAAAATTAAAAGTATTGCTGATAGACAGGCAGACAGACCATGAACATATCCGGAACTGCTGTGTTCGACTTGCCCATCCCCACTTTTTTACAATCTCTCCTCCCGTCACAATACACGTTCCTAAGAAAGAAGTTTCTAGGCCCCACCCTGTATAAGTGAAAAAAATTTGGTGCTGCTTTGCGAAGATGCATTTGCAATATTAATACTGATCGTCAGGATTGCCCATCTGTCGCTCATCGGTTGCATCTGAAATGGACCAAAAATTTCTTTTCCGTAGACTTGTTCAGTGCGAACTCAATCTGAAACTAACGATGAGCTGAACAAAGTCGCGTTTTCACGTGCTGCAAAGTGAGGTGTTCTAGTTTCATTCGCCGAGGTCCGACGCAACGGCTGTAACTAAATAAGATATATGAAAGGCAGAAGATTGAAATTGATGGACATTGATCAACGTCCATTAGAGTGCTTTCCATCCGAAAGGAGCCGTTCACGTGAACCCTTCTCTCTTACGCCGATCTCTGTCCGACGTGCACCTAGTTTCCCGAAGGAATGATCAGGGTGAAACAAAAGCCAGCGTGAAGCAGAAAGCTTTTACAAAATTTCCAGACTAAGTGTTGGAACGATAATGTTAAAAGCGTGAAATATGTTCGATACCCTCGTCCACGCCCAAAAGTTTCCGCGCGCAACAAATTCGCTCATTTAACAAGAAATTCGAGATTCCTCGCAGGAAACGGCGTGAAAACGATTTTCTGTTTTACGTCATTTTCAAATTCATAGGTCGATTTTAATATTCGTTCGTCAATTTTTCATTTAATGTCCTTCCTCATCTTGTTAATTAATCATCAAACTAATGACTTTCGTTTCTCCAAAATTTCCCAAAAAGCATTTGCACCTTTTCTTCCCGGATTTCCGCGTTTCTAATCGCTCGAGTGGGTACCGGAAGTTGTTGGTAGAACAAACTTGGCAAGTACTTCCCTCGTCTGTCTGTTTGCTGCAAAATCGAGACGCGAACGATATTTGTGCTGCAGGGTTCATCTTAATAAATTATGAAACTTCGCATGTAATTTATCTTCTCGTTCTCTGCGACGTTTATTTGATTTGAAAGCATTGCTTCGCGTTTAACACGCGGACTCCGCCGAGGACGATGCGAAACTCGTATTCATAAATATTTGCATCTTGCGAACCAAAATTGCTGTCGGGGCTTATACTTTTCCAACCGAAAACGATAAAAGAAAGATGAAGGGGCGTTGTTTATACCTACAAGACCTCGGCGTTCCTACTTGATTAGCGTGGTGTCGCGATTGTGTGTATCTCACAGAAGCTGTTCATCGGAGAGTTTCAACATGGGTGCAAAGAAAGTTCTCCGCATTCTTTGAACGCAAGAATAACTGTGAACTTGAGTAACAGGTACAAAATTCATAAATCGTAGGACGCCCATGCCCGTTTGGAATTTCCCGAGCTTTGATTAAAAACAATGACCTTCCACGCCGACCAATAATCTAAAATCGCCCTGTACTTGCGGAGTAAACGACGACAAAGAAGTTACACAATTACAATTACGGCGGCAAACACAATGAGATAAAGAGTACTTACGAAATCAATTAAATTAGTTACAAAAGAGCTCTGACTACCGGTCTACCCAATTAAATTCCACGATGACAAAAGCCGAACGCAATCGAATTCCGGTCACATAATAAGTTTGCCGCTTCGGGAAAATCTCTTTCCTTCGCGAATGTTTGCTTATTTCCGGATCATCGTTACCTGTTGTGATGCTTAAGCATTTGAATAAACAGACGTCGGCTAATAAATGAACGTGCAACCGCACTCGTCTTAACGCCGTCCGGGTCATTGTGGTGGTGCAGAAATTTCAGGCGTCCGGAACGGTGGCGATTAATAATATAATTCGGAATTGATTGGACGATTACGTCGCTCGATGTTGATTTATAGCTCTGCGATCATAAATTTAGATCATCTTCAAATGGCCACTTACGGTGGTTTATTATAACTTGCGCAGCGTGGTGGGGTTTCGATCAAAATTGTAGAAAACTTTGCAGTTGTGAACTGCGGCGGTGGTTGTATATTGTTGCGGTCAACTCTAGTTACTGTTCGTTGCAAAGTTACGGTGCTTTGGCGAAACAAAACACACTATATAGTTGTTTACTTACTTCATTTAAGGCGCACGTGCGAACGAACTATTTTAATTGCGCGGAGTTTCTGACATCATGAGGTGAACAAAGAAAACTCTCGGTTCCAAATACGTAAATAAAATCGTCGCGAAAAATCGTTTACTCAATCATTCAGCATGTCAAAACAAAAGAACACTGCAGGACGTGTTGGTTGTATTTGCTTCTTCGATTTTTCGTAAAAATCCGGAAATTTTGCCTGTACGTGAAACGCAATTTGTCACCGGCATTCTTCTATTCCGCTTTAAATGCAAAATAGATGGCGCTTTCGTTGGGAAAAATGCCAATATTAAGAGACGCGCTCCATTTTCAGACGCTCCCGAGGAAAGAAACCCTCAGCTCGAGGTTCGCAACCCGACCTTCATTTATCACGCGTGCAAAATCAGGGGTACATCCAACGTTTGTGATTATCGATTACATTAGGCTAAATTCATAAATTGTTGGCTGTCGTTGCAATACTGCCGTTCTTTTCAGGTATTACCCCCCAGATAGTATAAAATCGCGAAAATTTTGCCTTCTAATATAATTCCTAAGTCCATTCTTATTTTGCCATGTAAAGTACCGTTTTTAAAATGCAGAAGTTTCAATTTTTCTCACCAAATTCAAATGTTTATCTTGTAGTTGAAACGTTTATCATTCGAGTGGACCAGCAAGATAATATTTAAGTCAGGTTTCTGTAACGTTTCATAAAGTTAACTGCCTAGGTTAAAATATTTATATATTCCTATAGTTCTAACATGTGTAGCTGTAGCAATGTTTACTTTTATCTAACGTTCCACAAACGTCTCACTATTGATGTTCCAAAAACCCGACCTTAGACAGATCAAGAAATGGCAGTCTTGCCATGTTATAAGGTAAAGAGTGTAAGACAACTTATTCTGACTCGTTAGGTGTTGTATGGTTTATTTTCTCTACTTTTATTTTTTGAGTAGTTTGATTCATTATAATTACCAATAGACTCCAGTACAGTTTCGTAAATTACTTAATTGTCAAATCATACACACTGTTGGCCAACCCTTATAAAACTGAATCAGTCTTGGAAAGATCAACGTGTTTTCATGGTATGTCTCGAGTTTCGGAATGTCCGGCACCGTAGCGTGGTCGTGGGAGTAGACCAACACAGACATTCCTTTCGAAACAAAGCTCGCTTTAACGAGGCATTTGACAAAATATTCCTATTTTATTTTGCTATTTATTTCAACTTGTTTCAACTTTTGCACCCTCGTAATTAGTATTGAAAGTGATAGATAATTTTAATACCTTTATACTCATTTTTTTTCCTTTCCGATCATAGTTATGTGACTCGATTCCGGGAACGTTCGTAAAGCTGGGTCGATCCACCTCGACGGTTTTTCATAGACGCGAGCGCGCTCGTGCGGCACAAATCCGACGACTTCCGAACACGTAATAAAATAAGAGCTAATAATACTGAAACATCTCCAAGTACCCAAGTTCAAGCGGGTGTGAGAATTCAATGGGGCGTTTCATTCAAAGAAGTTTTATTTGCCGGCGTGTGCATCTCGTGGGGGCGGTTATGTCTTCCTTGTGCTTTACCGTACAGGATTGTTTGTACGTGTGCCCGGGGATTAAAAGCGTACCGCCACATTATTATGCTTATTGTTTCAGAGACAGAGTTTTATTTCTGCGGGCCAACGCAAAAAGGCATAGGGAAATGTGTAAACGAGCTGTCGTCTTTCCTTCGTTGGAAAACGCAAGCTCTCTTTGACGTTTCGGTTATTCGACACGTCGTGCCGTCACGTATCAAATGCAAATATCTGACTTCTTTACTTGGTAATTTATTATAATGTGTATTATATTTTACTGGATGGGTTGATGTTTTTCATCCCGATAGTAAATCCGACGTCGGAGGAAATTACGCAAAATATTGGACGCGAAAGACGACGAAACAAAAACAAGCCAGCGTCACGCCCCTTCTTTTTGTGAAAATTTCCATTTCCTCCTCGTTCCTGTTCATCTCATTAAGCGCAGCTACAAGACCACATTTGCTCTGCGCCCCGTAATAATTCCCCGCTCGCCTGACAAATCGCGCCCAGAGACAAACGCTCGCTTTAATTAGGACCGATAAATTCTCTAAATCCACGTAAACTTTAAACGGGTTCGCCTGATTAACTTGGCGTGAAAACTCCATTCCAAAACGAAAATCGTTAATCATTTACCTCAATAATCCCTTGTTCCGATTGATCGTTGAGAGAATGACCGGAAATTAATTTAGAAAAATATTTCACGCATTTAGGGCCGCGTGTTAGAACCAGTTTGTGACGTACCTGTATGCTACGTAAATATACGGTATAGACAAAGTACAGGTACCGGTACGGAAGTAGGTAACACTGATACTGATGTTGGCAGTGTTTCGGACACGCGGGCCTTGGAGTTCGAAACTAATAGTTAAAAGCCCATGGAGTCACGATGGTGGTTTAAATAACGACGCCAAATCAATATTCAATTTCTAATTGTGTGTAAGTCTGTTCACACTTACTCTTTTTCGGGATCGTATTCGGGATGCTCTTCGGGATTGCTCAGACGTAAATTCCTTCTGATGTCGCTGGTTGCGTTCGCCTTCCTACTTTGCGAAAGAGAACCCGGTAAAAGAATCGCCGTCTCTGAAATCAGAATGAATTAAAAAAATTTCGTTCATTTTAAGAAGTAAGCGCAATTTTTGCTGGAGTCGCGTTGCTAAGAATTTCTTTCAACAAATGGTAGTTAATTACTCCCTTTGATTTCAACTGCACGGCTTCCGATGTTATTTTACAAACAACTGTGCGTCTTCTTTCGGAGTAAACTTTGAACCCGATTCTGAGGTTAAGCAACATTTCGTTCCGAGTCTGACAATATAGATTTCTTTATCGATGAAATTTCGTCTACTTCCTACCAGCCTCGTCTGAGAACTTTTGGGACACGTTGTATAGTAAACTCGATAACGAATGGCATTTCTCAAAACGGGAAAGATATTACCTTCTTCAACAAAGCTGTATTTGTGCATCGTTAATTACAGCCGGTGGCGGAATAATTTGGTAAATTGCAGCGGCGCTCGCTGTTGAATTCTGGAGAACGTTTCATTAGCAGAATCTATCTGCTTTCAATTTTGACCTGACCGGTCAACGTCTGCTGCGGACGTTCCTGTTCGCTCACGGTCCACTTTGACGACGCCTTCTATAATGACCACGAGGGCGGAAAATTCGGTCGATACCGTCGGCCTTTGGTACTTCTCGAAAAGCCACGCGCTCGATTATCTAGCTCCTGTTCGGTTTTCGGAATGTTAAATCCCTATGTATCTTTCGGAGAACAAATTACAGCGACAGCCCTGTTAATAAAAGCGAACGCAGCGGAATAACGAGTTTGACGCCCCGCCGATAATTTAAGCGCCGCGGTGCGAAATGTACAAGTTCCGATCGATTTCACGAGCCGCCCGCCGGATGGGAGCTCGTAAAATGCAATAAATTACGGAGGCGAATCGACGGCGTGCGCGCATAAATCAAGATATCGGAGACGATAAACATTTTTAAATGCGCGGCTTCGGTTTCGGCAGCAATTCCGGTAAATATACCGCGCGATCAAGAAAGAAAGATTGTCAATCACTATTCACTCTGTGTCAAATCTTCTTCTGACGTCATTTCTTGTTCGCTAAAAACGTAATTGGCAAAAATCAATAACATCTTAAGTTTTCTGTAAGCATATTTCGACAATTAATCATCGCATATCGCACGACGTTTCTTGAACGCTCGATATCCTTCACCGCCATACACGACAACCATCCAACGAGAAATTATTTCATTAATTAATAACGCATAACACTTCACTGCGTTTCATAATTAAATTGCGTTGCGATCGAAACTAGTTTCAGTTTAATAAATTAGTAAACACCAATTAATTTATAATATCAGCTCGCGTGCGATTGAAAGATGAAAATGTCCGGCCGACCGCAACCAGAGGCCACAAATTAAATCCAGCCCTAGAATTTGGAACGCGCTTGCTTCGCGGTGCGGCAGCAGTCGCATGCAATTAAGGCTGCAACATTTTCATTAATCAAACATTATAATTGCATCGAATGCAACGATATTTGCTATCGCCTGCGTCGTTCAGCAAAGTAAAGTAGCGAAACCAGGATTTTTCGAGGTTTCCGTTTCACGTGTAAGCCGTCACTTGCAATACAACGCCGATTAAAAGCGTATCTCGATAAAATTATTCGAACCACGCGGCAGTTCGGTCCATCCAAAAATTAATCTCTGTGTAACTCCTTCGGCAAACGTCGGAAATTAATTGTACCTATAACGAATTCGCGTCGCTCGTTTGTAAATTTCCGTCGCACATTTTTGGCCATCGTATTTTAGGCTCGTTGAACGGTTTTGTTCGGAGCCTGTTTCGTTTCACTACAAACTGAAGGAAAGCTCGCAGAACTTTAGTATTGCATTGGATTAGTTCGTTTTATTGTTACGCAATCGGCAAGTTGGATTAGATTTTCTGTAAAATCCGGTCGATAACGGCGAGTCGGACGTGCATTTACGTGAACGCTAGTTAGCGTAACTTTGAAAGTCCCCTCCGGAGAGAGAATTTCAATAAAACTTGTTGCAAGTTGGGACAAGAGAGAACGCGCTCTCTTATTTGTAGCCAGCGACGAAGCAGCTTTGTGTAATGAACGTTTTAAGTCTTTCGCAGTTGGCACTCGACGAAGTCCCTTGCGGAGGTGGTTTTCATTAGCAGTGTCCCTATTACACGACGGATAAAAGCTCGTTCTCGTCCTGCACAACAATCGCTTTTTTTTAGCCCGTGAGACGTTCTTACCTTCCTGTCGGTCATTAATTTGATCAACATTGCGTTCAATATAACTTCCTCTTGTGAAAGAAATTTGCGCACTCGTCCTTATTTACTCAGACGATTAAAGATGGTCCTTATTCCAAAATTCGGAGGATGTGCGAAAATGATATTTTAGGTGCACTTTGTACATTTAAAATTACTTTCAACTATACGAGCATACCAAACTTATTATTTTTTTTCTTCAAGAGGGCTCTTTTTTTATTAATGCCAATCTGGTATTGAAAATTCATGAATGCTTTGAAAGTACACGTGTTTGTTTTTCTCCAAATTTCACGCTTTCTCGAAACTTTAGGACAGTCTGTATATATAGCAGAATTGTAATATTTTCGTTAAGATTTGGTATTTTCTCGTAATTGAAATGAGCTTGTTTGATAATTTTGGGAATAACTACTACTTCTAATTGCGGTCGCTGAGTAATATCATCATCGTCAAAGAGAAACCGCCTGCACGCTTCCGTGCCTCCTTTGTTTTTATTAATTGTGTAATATTGCCAAAGAGACTTTGACTCAAATCGGCGCCTGCACGTGACGCCTTCGGCGGCGAAGCTATCGCGCGCGTAAAGATATAGCAACGCGCATTTTAAAAAACCAATTAGCGAATACAGGTATTTGTAGGTAATGGTATCATAATTCTATTTTAAACCGAATATCCCAAAGAAACGTTCTATTTTTTAATTACATCGAAGAAAGTTACAGGGATTATAATGCGACTTCTGTACTCATTGTAAATATCCTCGTTCTTGTTAGAATATCGTAATTCATGTAGATATCGCGTGTGAAATTGTAGAGTCCGCTCCTGATAAACTTGATGGCGTGTTCGTAATTTGACGGGCTAATTATAACGTGAATTATACTCGCTGCGTTCGGGTTACGCGTAAAATATTGCATTATCAGGATAATTAATGAGACGTCTGCGTAATGCATTCATATATCAGAATCGTTGCCCGAGGCTTCTATCTACGCGGGTATTCGAAGATTTTCATGGAAACGCTTTCTCACGTCGCTCGCTTAAGTTCCCTTATGTGCGCAACAGCATCACCCAGATCATTGACTTGTTTTTTCTGTGTCACATGCGCCCCACATGTTACAATTATAATCACTTGCCTTGCATTTTTTCGTATTTTTTATTTTTTTCTACTCTCTTGTTATCGAATGGGATCGTCGCCAACCCGCCATCGTCATTTCGGTATCATGTTATCACGAAGCCGCGACGCTTGCATGTGTTACTAATTTCTCTTTGGAGCGCAATACTCCTTCGGTATACGATTACAATGTTTTAAGAAGTCGAGCAAAGCGTGAGGGAAACGTCGTTCTAGATTATTTCATTCTACTGTCGCACGTAATGCATTTTGCATGTAATCAAGACACGACGCGCAATGTTATTTTGGGGTCGGGGCATTCTTTCGACGTATACAATGCACATCATCCTAATGATCATACCATATAAATCAAGACTATATGAACAAAATTGAGGTAGATCCTTATCCGGTGAAATTGTGTAACGAATTATCTCAAACGGACACTGAAAATGGCACAAATGCTCAACGTTTCACTATCGCTTGATAGCAATCAACAGTTGAGCATTTGTGCCATTTTCAGTGTCCGTTTGAGATAATTCATGAACAAAGTTTTCATGAACAGGACGATTCATAGAAAAGCAGTAAAATTTAAATAAGTAACTAAGCATTTTGAGTATTTTCATATCGAGAGGCGTACTTTTATCATTTATAACTAAATGTTTATGTTAAATTTACATCATAATAACTGTAGGCATATATTTAATGGGCCGTATAAGTATAACGATTTCAGTACACAAAGAAATTTAAAGTGTCCTCTGAAATACTGACCGAACTATTCTAGGTGAGCTATGAATCAAACGATCAGTACTTTTTTTCTCACTTGATCATCGATTAATGTAGCTAAGCACTCATAAAAAGTTTGAGTATTTGAAATTTAATGCAGCCTCCAATGGTGTACTTCAGACGTATTGTTAATCCTAGCTAGTACATGTTTGCACATAGAGTTTCTGAAAAATTAAGGACAATTGCACTTGCTATTCATCCATCGATCTCTTTCCTTGATTACTCAGGTAAATCAGAAACCGCGAACGTCGCTCGGCACGCATTACATCAAAGGCCCTTATTCACGTTTCTCCACTCTAACCCTTTCGCATCATTGAAGGGGGCGCGAGAATCATTTACATGTTGGCACTTGGAACATGGCAAGCTGGGTTTCCAAATGAGCGTTTTAAACTCGGGCTGGTTCTTTGGGTGCGTCCGAAATGTAATGACGGTGTTGGAGTAGAACTTGATCACGTGACATGCAGAGTGTTTAGAGTAAAACAACACTTCTGAACCGAGTACTTATTTCATATTTCAAGAAATAAAAAGCATTCTGTTAGATGACGATGCAGATCAACGAGCTAATATGCGTACAAAAAGTTTTCCGATCTAGTGTGTTGCTTTCATTTATTTCGCATGTTCACGTATGTAAATAACGTTGAACGTGAATTCATAACAGATGTTATGTTATGTTATGTTTGTTTACTTGTCTGTCTAGGGTACGGATCAAGTAAGGAACATACGTGAACGTGCGAAAAAATGAGAGCAACACACTAGATGGGAAAACTTTTTGTACGCATGTTATAAATATATACTACTGGAGAAAGTGAATAATTTTGTTGAATTTATCATTCCCAACATGGTGAAAGAAAAAGTTATATGTGTAACTTTGAGGTAGGGCGAATAGGGTCAATTCCTTACATTTAGGGTGATTATGGCCACATACCAATTTTATAGACCTTATTGAAAAACGCCATCAATTGTATTTAGTTGGGAGTTGTGAGAGTTAGGTTGCGTTCACAATAATGAAACAAAAACGTTTTCAGACAAAACCTCTTTGACTAATTTCGTTAGGGAACGCTTTTTCGATGCTTTAAATAGGGCCAGGCAAAACAAAAAGCACGCTGCAACAGTTGCAGTCAGAACGTTTTTAGACAGTGCCGATCTTGGAAAAAAAGTTGTTCTGTGATTAATGCCCGTATTATTATTATTTATTTCTTTGAATTATTGAAATAAATAAAACGTTCTTTTTGAAACGAAAAGACGCGGAAAAAATCTACGATATCTTGAAAAGTGCGTAGAAAACGACGAAAACGATAAAGTTTCAAACGTTAACGACATGCACAAACCTTTAATTGCCTTGTCCTGAAGATGATGGCAGTTCGAAACTTGGCATCCTCGTCTTTGTTGAAGGCTGGGACAATGTCGACCTCCGTTCTGCGGTTGCGACTGAACGGTTCTCATCCGGGACATCGTTCCCGGACCGCAATCGGCGTCGCATGCACTCCACGGTCCCCAAGGACTCACTTGGCAGTCGACCACTGCAAAAACACAAACAGATTCAATTCAAACGCTTTCAACCCACTCCGGATCGCAGTTCTTAATTAAGAAAAAGGAAGTCCAATTAACTAAAAATTTCGCGCGTGAGTTACCAGATACCTACTTCGTTCCTCTTTTTTTTTGTTTTATTAGGACGGAAGCGAAAGAAAATGCCCGCGAAGAATTTCATTTCGTTCCAGACAAGCCCGACTACCCGAGGACGAGAATGCCACTAAATTTTATTATTAGTTTCCTATACTGAACGTTCTGTTCACTTTGTTAAAATGCATCGGAACGGCGACTTGCATCAAACGCGTTCGTCTTTCAACGAAATAAATAAAGCCAGCTGTTTCAGATAGAGTTCGCGCGTAAATTATTTTCAACACAATGCGGCGTGTAATTATTATCCTTCGCAGTTCGCTTCGCCGGTTTTATCCTCCAAGAGGACGAATGTAAAATTTCGTTGTCTCGGCGAGCAAAAAACAAAAAAAAAACTATCGGGTGAACAGGTAAGAAACCTCATCGAGATTTTTCTGTTTTTTTTTAATAAAAACGTCGTTTTATGTATTTCTTGACATTTCGAATATATTTATTTATAAGCAAATAATAAAAAAATAGAAATAAAAAAGATAATTCGTAATAGAATTTGGTTTAAAAACTCATATGATTTGTTTCTGCGAGTCGAGCAAAGGTGAGTTGTTGAAAAGTGTATTTTTTTTAATTTTAAATGTTTACTACTTCAACGGTTTTTTTTTTGCCTCGTGAAGTGCAAAATTTCATTAAAATTTTGTATTTCATTAACAACTAAACAAGTTTATAAAATCAGTGACTTTGAACATGATTTTAATTATATGATATTAAAACAACTCAACCCTGGTAGTCGAAGATGTATTTTGCAATTCAATTTATAAGTTAATCGCTGCTTCGGCTTGAATTAAGATTCCGCGCGCACTTCACCCGGCGCCATACAAAATGTCGTCGACCACATCCTTATAAACAAATTCAATTTTGATGAGTAATCGAATTCGTCACTTTTGCTGCCCTTTGGTACGCTTGGTGGGAACATTACCTCCTATTGTTCAAACATCATCATGTTAAATCGAATATAAATAAAAATTGTGTTTGCTCGTTGTCTTGCCTGCAAATTTACATTTTATGTTGTTGTTGTGTTGCAAATTTTCAAGTTCTATTTTTGCGTCAGAAAATCGCTTGTGTGTGCCTAACCCAGACAAACGCCGATAAATTACTTCCGTTAATTCTTTCTTTGGGATATCAAATCAAATTAGCAGCATCTCCCGGTGTTTGCATTCACGCTAGCTGACCCGTTTTTTTTTTATTTCATTCACATCAAACCTTCGGTTAAACCAAAGCCCTCTAGAAAATTAGAGGCCATTAACATTTTGATATCCCTATCCGATTTCGTGGTTTTGAAGAGTTAAGTTAATTTATTTTTATGCTTGATACTCAATGTCAATATTTAAGAATGTATTATTAAATATTCAATTCTCAATAAGAACACGAAAAATAGACAAAAAAAAACGATAAAAGTGTTGAGCATTTGATCATATTATGATATCATAGATCCTCTTGAGAGACTCCCACTCTTATATGAGAACCTGTATCTTGTGGGTAGCTTTGGTTAAACGGTTGAATGTTCACCCTGCCCGGCCTGCTCCGCTTTGCTCTTGTTCACGTACACAGAAATTCGTGACGATCCGTATCTGAAACGAACGGCGTCCTTATCGGACGGTAAAATCTAATACGGGAACATTAGTTAGATGCCATTGTGGTCACGTACAGCACGTTTTAGCGAATTGTTACCGACTGTTGCGAACTAAAGTCATTAATTCCGAACTGCCAGAGATTTTTTGACCGTCGGCAGTTGCAACCTCACCAGGCTCGTTTGAGGTTTTTCTTTTATATCCCGCTGGACAGCACCTCTTCGCAGTTGAATCGCATTTACGAGTAATTTCTTTTTCAACTAACTTAAAAAAATAACTAACTTCATAAGAAACAAAATGGGCTTTCATCAAAACCTTACGATGATAAATTACGCTTTAACTTTTGTCGAATATTGCATGTGAAAAAATGTGATCGTGAAACTATTGTTGTTAATGTTTAATTGAGAAGTTTAGAATTTAAGAGAGCTTGCGCATTTTCAATATATCCACCTCGAGATGGCGATATTTTGGTAAAGATAGTTTCGCAATACTTTGACCAAAATTTGGCTAAGCGTTAAGAAGGCGGAGTCCTGGACACTCGTCGAGGATGGTGTTGTGTCTTGTCATCAGCAGTACGACATCGCCGGGGAACATCACAGTGTCGTGTGAAAAACAGCTAGTTGAATATCTGACCCCGTGGATTGCTTTGTGCTTCCCAAGAAAGGTCTTGACTTGGTGTTGATCGTGCTTAGGCCAGTGTGGCTAACACTCGAGCAGACAGTATCACCAATGATTCTGAAAACGTGCGCTCAGAAGGCAAGGTATGCTAATATCCACCTGAGGGTCGTCTTTATGCATGCGAAGTATGAAGATGGACATTCGAGGACACCTTCTCCGTGAGTAGTGTCGAAGTTGACCGTGACAAGGTTCTTACTATGAACACACAATTTTTATTATTTCTTGTTAATCTTCTTTTTGTTTGTTACGATAGATTTCATTCTTAGTGTCTCTTCTCGTTTATTACAATAGATCACATTCTTGTGTCGTCTTATCGTACTGTTGACTTCGAGACCTCGAAAGCAAGGTTAGGAATGGCAATTTCAAATGTCAAATTGACAACTGTCATGATGATGGTTCAACTTCGACGCCAGACTTAAAGAAACGCTCTCTACGTAGATGGACGCACCGATTTGGTCGTGGTTCTTCAATATCTAAACCCACGAATTTATATAGATACCATCCTGCAAGCGCATGTTTGCCAATAATTTCGAGAATAGACATATTCTCTAACAGGCCAACTGTAGATTCCACATAGCAAATCGTACACTAAACTTCCTTTGGGAAGATGAGATTCAAGACCACCATGAGCCGGGATCTCAATTCAATTGAGCACGCCTGGAATATGCTTGACAGACGTATTAGGAAGCGTCCTTTTGCACCTCACGACCTCTAACAGTTAGCTGAAGCTCTTAATGAGGAATCCCAAAAACTTTCACAAGTTACGCTGTCAGGCTGTAGTTGATGCTCATGAGGATCCAGCACGTTATTAGAATGCAATACTCTCACTGAGAACTGACTTTCCTGAATGATGGAAGTGATTCGCGCATTTTGTTTTTGGTAGTGTTCTCGATCCTCTCCTGCTCGTGTCGATCGTTATCAACAACCTAATTTGAATTAGGTTTTAACTTTTCATTGATTGTTGTTAAATAATGTCCAAGGAATAAAAACCAACCATAAAAGTGTCTGTTATCTGTTATCTAGTAAGACACTCGTTCCGCTAATTATTTTGGGCAGTGTATTTTTCAAATTTTCAGCGAAATCTTAAACGATTGGTTGTATTTAATAATTTTGATTGGTGCGCGAATTAACTGTAGTAAGATCTTTTTCCAAAAATCAATAATAAAAATTTTTCCCTTTTGTCACGAACTTTATGAAAGTCGCAGTGCGTCGCGCCGTCGAACTTATGTGATTTGTAAAATTTTCGATATTCCGGCGAATTTCTAAAGCGAGGCATTACTCAAGGACTTGAAGTACTGAAACAATCGAGCAGAATTCGCTTTGCTATTTTCCCTTCGTTTACCATCATCATTAATCTAATCCCTGTTCAACTTTTCCATACATTCTCGTCGCGGCCTTAGTTTCGTTGTTTTCGCAAAAAAAAAGAAATTTTCGATTTGCTGGTGAGCTTTTCCCGTCGCCCGCACGTTATCCCACCATTCTCACGAATGCCCGCTCTTTTCGTGAGGTCGGCGGCATAATATTCTTTTATTTCGGGGAAGATTCGGTTCCTGACGAACACGACAGGACGGATTCGAACGCCTAGCGAAGCAATGATTTCGCGGAAGATCGTCCTCGACCCTGTCCATCGCGTTTAACATTTCCAAAAGCACGTCGCAAATGGAATGTTTATTGTCTGGTCGGTAAATCTTTTGAATAATAAACAGTTTAACGACAGCGTATACAATCAGCACGGGTTCATCGTATTGTACCGACAAATTTTGAGGTTCCCCTATACTTTCATATTATCACCGAAAACCGGCGGTGAGTAATTTTCGCAAAGTTATCTGCGCATTTCGTTCACTTAACAACAGTGACGATTTTTTTCAGCAAATCATAAAGACTATGGAATAAATAAATCTGAATTTCTTTACTTTTCAAGTTAAACATATTTTTTACATTAAAAGTCCGTTCTCAACTGAAGCAACGAATTTGTACGAGTATTCTATTTACGCTTTCCTCTTGAAGGATAGAGAAAACTTAAAAAAACGCTATTAGAAATATAAAAAAGGAGTCGGCTCACCTCCACAGGCTGCCTTAAAATCGTCGCAGCAGTCGCCCAGCTTGAGACAAGCGTGATCGCAGTAACAAGGTTTATCACTTAAATCTTCGACGATGGCATTGATCGGTGCTTTCTGTACCACACACGAGGAATCTCGGCCGGGACAGCAGAGTTTCGCTTCACCGCAGCTGCCGCACTCTACGGACGAGACGAAAAGCAGGAACGCTGTCAGGACCGCCTCCGCGGTCCTCATCTTTTCAAACGACAAAGATTTAACTCGTTGTACCGGACGGGAGCGTTCGGACCTCTACTCCCTCGCATTCAGGAGCGGAATGTCTGTTCTTCGTGCGTTGCGTTCGTAGTCGACGTCGTCGTCGCCGTCACCGCCACCGCCGCCGTCGTTAGACGCCGTGGTTCGTGTGACGTAAACGGTGGGGAGAACCATCACGTTAAGCTCCGCGTCGTCGCGGGAAGAGTTCGCGTCAGGGTAGGTTTACGATCGCTAAAGCTTGCAGCATCATCATTTCTGGTGTTTCTATATTAGAATCGTTCCCGGTCAAACGAAACTCCGGGATCGCTAAAAAGAAAATTAAGTCGAGGTCGCTAGGAGCACCAGTAAATTTCAATATTCGCCCGGATAAAGCCGAATTTATATTATCAAACAATAAGCGTTACGTTTCGGTTCCGGCAAACGTTTGCTGCATGAAGGGACACGTTCTGCTATACAGTGTGACGAAGCTATCAAGCGATAGTGAAACATTGAGCATCAGTGCCATTTTCAGTGTCCGTTTGAGATAATTCATTACACAATTTCACCGGACAAGAATCTACCTTAATGACAGATTTTTTATTACCCATATAAATTTTAACCTGTTATAGCGTTGGAAATTTTCATTAGGTCGCAACTAATCTTGGTAATTTAACTTTGCTAATACCACCGGGCACTTATACAACGTGTTTTTTTTAATGTCATAAAAGGTGGCCGTGAAAAATAAAACACGTCCTAGCGTCATTTATGTATTTTAGTGTCGGTTTTGGAATTTGTTAACCCCATCATATTCAAATAAATTATTCATCTTCCAAGTTCTAGTGAAATAACAGAGAAAATATAAATAGTTTCAATTTCTTTGCACAATTTCCTATTTTAATATCATAAAATTTATTTCATTCAAATTATTGCATTCTTAAATTATTCTAGGAAAAAAGAAAATTTTTGGATATTTGGTTTTCCAAAATGATAGTTTATGTGTAAATTTATGACTAGAAAAACAAATGCTCATGAATTTTCTCTTTCCCTAGAACAATTCAAGAATGGAATAATTTAAATGAAATAAATTTTGTAAAATTGAAATGGGAAATTGTGCAAAAGGAATTGATTCATAAGCGTTCTCTTCACGACTGTTCTCTATCTTATTTTCTTATTTTTTTAAGTATTTCTACAACGGGGATTCCTGAAATGAGAGATCTTAAAATTTCGTTGGTTGATCAGTCTTCGGCGCGTCACTCAAATTCAGAAATTTCTGCTTGCGCGCATGTCCGTTCAGTTGTGAAGTTTACCTAACGCCAACAATACGTCCGTAATTGATCATTCAGATTTTGTACAATTTATTGTGAAAAATATTATTCTAAAAGCATCTACTATCGGTTCGGCATAAACGAAAATGTTTTAGAAAATAGTTTTAAAGAAATACATGGTAAAATTTGCATTTGCATTTGTGAGATCGATATACTTAATCTGACAGCTTGATAGTAACAATTTTTTTTTCCTGCTTGCTGAATGTAATATACTTTTTTTGTAAATGAAGTCGACAAGCAGCAGCTCCGAATTACTTGAAGAATGAGTTTGAATTCTCACCTGGCGTGTTCCAGTGCCACGACAGAGCTCATAGATTAATAAGAAAAGATGTGAATCTACCATATTGACCGTTAGACAAGAATGTTTGCGCCACCTAGGATCAAAGAACAAAATTAAAAGCGCGATTGCAAATTATTGTACTTGTTTATTTTTAAATTACTTGTTCAAAATATAATCGCATTTATTACTGTTCAAATATATGAGCAGCAAAAAATATGATTTTTTCTGTTTAACTGTTCTGTAAAAAGAGGAAACAAATACAAAAAGAAAAATCACTGAAAATAAGCAGTTAATTTATTAAAAACAAGTATGTGATTTACAAGGAAGTACACACAATAGCTTATCTTGAAACATATATTACATATTTTACTTAACTTTATAATATTTTGTACAATATTTATTATAATAATCCATTAAGTATATATTATGTTGTCTCCTATCTGTTCCAGACATTTTTTTATTTAATAATTTAAGAAAATGTTTAATTATAATTACACACACACATTTTGAAATTAAATGTTAGAGTTTCTTTATGTTGACAAGACATTTCAAAATTTACAAAAGCCAATCTGTTGATAAATACATCTATTATATTATGTTTATTTATGTCAGGTATGTTTTGCAGAATTACTGTTATACATTCTTCAGTGATATTAATAACCTCATCACGGCAGTAATACAAGGCATGACCATAATCTTTTAATGTAATTAATGCGTGTCTGTGAGTGTGCTTATAATAAGTTCTGCATTCGGCGCAACTACCATCGAGATATTTTTTAAATATAAACCCTGCAATGTAGGCGTTAACGTTACTTTCAATAAAATCCGATCTAATAGGTACAGATATTTGCAATAATGTATAGAAGGAAATATGCTTAGATCATTGGAAAAAAAGGCATGTTGAAGAGTGGGAACGAGAAATACTTAAAAATGATTGAAAATCTTGCAGCAAAGTAGTTTTGTCAGCTTCACAATTAGCTACAACACTTTTTGAGGAGATAAAATTATTAATAATGGCAGTTTTAAATGCTGCATTAAATTGTAAACAGGTTGGTCTAAAAGTCTGACCACATAAACTTCTTATTACACCATAGAAATTTTCTAAAGGGTCTTGGTTCAAACTTCTGGTTTCTAAGTACTTAAAACCAAGACTTTTCATTTTTTTCCACAACAACTGTACATTTGTTATGGTAATAATCCAGTTTTTAATGCTTGGAGGAGGTCTGCAAACTTCATTATTTTTAACAAATTGCAAGTGTCCAGTTAAAGATTAAAAACAATTTTCATGCAATTTTCATCGAACAAGAGTTGATCTGCAATCAAAATTATTATTATTATTAATTATAATATATTCTTGATAAGTGTCAACAACAATTAGACAAAGTAGTTATGCGTTTGCGTACTTACCTATTTGCACACATTGTGGTCGATTGAAAATAGTGGGAACAGCATTTCGATTTAGCTTTTTTCTTGCGGGTGTTTGAAAAGAAGATATTTCAAAATGTGCAGAACATAACATATAGTTATGCAGCATTTGATTTCTGGGTATCTGAGATAATTCTGGTATATATTTTAGCCACTCTTCTTATCTTTGCAAATCTTGCGGAACAAAATGAAATGTCAAGTTTGGATGTGTTGCGGATGTATTGCCGCAGTTTGGTGCTTTGCAGTACCTTCTGGTGGATGGTGTCGTAGCCATTTCTTCAAAAATTGTTCACATACAAAAAAAAAATAGGAATAAACAAAAAACTGATTCACAAGAACTATTGAGGTTTACTCACGGTTTACTGCATAGATTATTTCATAGATTAAGATTATTCACTGCAGGTGTACGGCGTACTGGTTTACAAGCATTTACAATTTGTTCACAAGTAATGTGGTGGATGGTGTCGTAGCCATTTCTTCAAAAATTGTTCACATACAAAAAAAAAATAGGAATAAACAAAAAACTGATTCACAAGAACTATTGAGGTTTACTCACGGTTTACTGCATAGATTATTTCATAGATTAAGATTATTCACTGCAGGTGTATGGCGTACTGGTTTACAAGCATTTACAATTTGTTCACAAGTAATGTGGTGGATGGTGTCGTGGCCATTCTTCAAAAATTGTTCACATACAAAAAAAAATAGAAATAAACAAACAACTGATTCACAAGAACTATTGAGGTTTACTCACGGTTTACTGCATAGATTATTTCATAGATTAAGATTATTTACTGCAGGTGTACGGCATACTGGTTTACAAGCATAGATTAATAAGGTTACAAGCATTTACAAGTTGTTCACATGTAATGTTCTGCAATCTGTAATTCCTGTAATACTATAACATGTAAGTGCAGAAACCTGTAAAACTGCCATCTCTGAGACTAGAACAAAAATAACATCCTCATTTAACCTTGGTCATAAGACATTCAACCCCCTGACAGAGCTTGATGAGACGAATTCAAAGGTGGAAGTCACAAGTTTCTGTTCCGAGTCGTCCTCGATGAAAGAAATTGTTGTCCGAGCGGCTGACTTTCTCCAAGATTAATATTTTTTATTTGTTAATTTAATTATAACTTTACCAAAAATCCTTTCCTGTCATCTATTGATAAAATAATTCCTTTGCATAAGAAATACCCTCAATTCCATTTTTTTAATACGATGATTTAATAATCACAGTAAATTTCGTACTAATAATTCTTTCGCGCCAGTTTATTATCGTATGTCACCTCCTCGCGTTCATATAATCCTGGTACGAGATTCAAAAATCGCAGTAAATTTCGCCGGCTAATTTTTGGTGGGTACGTAGGAAGCAAAGCGCTGGAGTGACGTTGACATCGATTAAACGTACAGTGACTTTATAGGAACAGTGTGGCCATACAGATGTCTTCGTCGCCATTGGTTAAACTAGTCACGAGGTACAATTCCGCCATGATGTTGCCAGTTTCTGCATTGTCTATGTGTTTTTGCCTGTGATTTTTTTAAATCGTAATTTTTTTCGTGTTTTCATTCAGTGGTTAATTTTTTTAGTTATGATAATTTTATTAAAAAAATGAAGGATTTATCTGCGGAACATATACCTTCATGTCACAATTTAAAATTAAAAATTTGTTCAAGGTTTGTAATCTTCCGATTAAAAATCGCTGGAAAAAGAAAGTTAAAATATTGTATTGATATATTTTCAAGCAAATCAACCTATTGTCATGCATAAATAACTCTTTACTTCATGCCCGTAAATAAATAATAATTCCTAAAAATTGTATTGTGCTTATTAGAATAACTTAGAAAAGTTATTCTCTTACAACACTCTTGGGTAATTATTAAAAAAAAAAACACTTATTGTTAAAGTATCTATTTATAAACTACATTACGTATTTTATTTAAACAGACATATACATACCAATTTTTAGCAAATAAGAAAGAAAGAAGTAAATGTACAATTTGCCATTTAAATTAAGTTATTCTTATGATTGTATTATTAAAATTACCCTATTATATTGCTAAAAAGAGAAATACTGTTAATTATTTCAGTCATTTCAACAACTAACATATAAAACTAAAATGTACATTTAGTTATCTGCAGGTCTCCATTCAAAATTGGCAACATGGCGGATTCGTGCTCCTTGGCCACACTGACTTATATAAAGTCACTGTAATTAAACGCATCTCTGAGTGCCATCTGTCGGTAGTCGCTCAAAGCGTGAGCGGATTACAGGAATCTGTAATGACTGGTTGACAGATCGATGTAACCTAAATGACGCTACGATTTTTAAATCAAATTTGAAAACAATTTAAAGTAGCGATCATATCAACAATCTACAACTGATTGTGAGTTGGATAACTGCTACTACTTGAAGCTCTATCTTTTGAAATATTATCTGTTAATACTAATTCTTCATCGTCATCTTAAAACCATTAAGCAATTATTTTAAAAACAGAATCTAAATATTCTTTGATATGGAAATTTACTTACCTGTTAGACAGTATAATAAAAAATTTGAATTTATGTTTGTTTAATAAATTAAAGTTAAGTAAAGTCAAAGACTCTTGCATTTGTCAAACAATTTTCGTTCGTTCGCATTACTATAAAATGCATGAAATAAATTGAACTCATGATTTCACAGCTTTGCACTTGATTAACTAAAATGTGAATAAGTGCAAAACAAACGAACAAACCTATTGACTCTGAGGACGTGTGTACCAACTGTCTGCCTCCACTTCTAGAGGGCGCCTTGATCACATTCTGGTGGCCCATTCGCATATGTAAGAGCTATTCATAACACTTAGTAATAATGGTTTTTCGAGTAAAACAAATACAAGTAAATTTCACATTGACAAGAGTTTATTTCGAAGTTGTAAAATGGTATGCACAAAATATGCATTATTCTGATAAAATTTGTTAATTTAAATAAACAAACATGTCGATCTCTGTCTTCACAAAATGTCATCTTCATATTACAACCGTATTCACAATTAAAATTGTGTAACTGGCAATATAGAAAGTGCTAGGAAAGAAAAATTGGTTTTATAATTGTCAACGTATTCACAATGTCTAGAATTTATAAAAATTGATTACTAGATTTATCTTGGCGTTTCAATTTTTTCAGCCGCAATAGTATGTTTTTAGAGTAATTTGTAATAAGAAATGTAACCTGTGATTCAAAAAAACTTTCATCGATGTGTGCTCTGATAAATAAAGACACATATAACGTGCATGTTTGAGATATCATAATGGATGGCACATCAAAATTGCATTTGTCATTTTTTTCAGATTTAAGTTTTGATTATTCTCTTACATTTCAGTATTATTGCATACACTGATCATCAAAAATGCTGTATGTTAGAAATATATATTATTAAAAATTTGGTATAGCTCCAACATTCAAACTTTATATTCAGATGTATGCAATTTTTTTGTGACACACTGATGAAAGTTTTTTGAATTGCTTTTTACCTTCAAAAGAAAAAAAACATCAGTAGCACAGGCCACCGCGCCTGTGGCAGCGTGCAGATAAATAAAATAAACAAACTAGTAATTCGTTTAAGTATTTTCCTTTGCTTTGTTTAATGAAAACCTGCGGTTCTCAACCACGTCGATAAGAATACACGTATAAACGTACTAATAATATTGATCTTTTAGGTTATGTCCCTGAGGAACGACTTTTAGGCTACCATTTAAGCGCACGAAGAGCGTACTTTCGCCAAGTGGTCGATAATATCCGACAGAGAATCGGGCGGTGCTGTAAGTGAGATTTCCCCGACCGACTCGCACAAAATTCGCACATCTTTAATCGAGATTCAGCCATATTGCATAGAAATTGATTCGGTGTCCGCACAGTTGTTAAAATTAGATCCGGGCCGCAGTAATTTCAGTTGGCGAGTAGATACAGTTCGCGCATGTACACTATTCTATTAGTCGTGGTAGCCAGAAATGTACAGTAGGTTTTAGCTGGCATTGGAGTAGTTACTATGGCTGTGCCTGTAGCCTGCACTCGTTTTAGCGACAATTACGAGTTAAAAGAAGAATTGGGCAAGTAAGTACTAGTATATTTACTCCCGCGTGCGACCGATTACTCCCAAAAATAAACTTTCGATCTGCGCGGCTATTCGTCGTTGACAAGACGAATGGACTGATCCCAGGCGCAAAAAATACTTCTAAATGTAATACTGTAAAATAAACGAAATATCTTCCGGCCTCAAAACACGTTCTTGATTCGAGATTCGCAGCCGGAACAGAAACCGCTTGCCGTTTTTGCTCGACTTTTGCCAGCGCAATTTGGAATATCTGCATTGCATGGAGAAAATCAATATAGAGAAGGCTCTGCCCTACAACAAATGACAGGTGGTTGTCTTCGGGTTTGTATCCGACTACAAGGCCCACTATGTATTTTGCATTATCACTCTTTTGATCTACCGGTCGTTTTTGGTGTACAACATATGTATATAAATAAAATACGCGTCCCACTCTCCCTGACGACGTGTTCGTTTTATCCGGTCCTCTATTGCTGTAATATTGTGGTAATTCTGAATAGATTGCCATGGGTATGATTATTTTCTTTAAACTTATTTACTTTTGTAATCTATTTGGAACTACATCGACATTTTATGTCTTGGGCTTCCTGTGAGTTCTTTGCTAAAATTAAAATTTCATAGGTTACGTTTAAATGTACGCACTCGTGAACAGTTAATAATGTATTACACAAATTGTATGCGTGTTGTTTTCCAATATTATACTAAATTAATTAATTCATTTACATTACGAACGTGTGACATCGCTTATAAGGTTCACGAAACACTAATTGAATCGAAGTTATCGATATTGTGTACCAAAGCAATATTTTCAACATTGGTAAACTCGGTTATACTATACATGCACACCTTATACAGGCTGCAGCATTGATGAACGCAACATAGGAAAACTTTTATTAATTTAAAGGTGTTCAAAAATATTGGCTTCCCTAATTATTTTATAGCAAAATTCCATTGAGATCTTTTAAAGTACTCTTCAAGATGAATGAATCTGTCTGTGCAGTTTGAGAATGTTTCATTTGCTCAGTATCAAAATATTTTAAAAAGTTTCAGTAACCAAATTCAATTTATATTAAACTGTCAACGCGGTTTTGATCAGTGAATGTTAAAATAAAACTTTTTCTATCAATATTTTTCAAAAACAACTACATTTATGAATCACCTGTCAAGTTTTCACAATCATATTGATCGTTTGGTATCACTTGAATTGGGTTACTGAATCTTTTTAAAATATTTTGAAACTAAGTAAATGAAAGATTCTCAAACTACACAGACTGATTCATCTTGAAGAGTACTTTAAAAAACCTAAATGGAATTTTATTGTAAAATAATAATTTTATTGTACAATATATATTGCCAGTTACACAATTTTAATTAATTTTCATAATTTTCATCTGGCAAGAAAACTTGATTTTATTAACATTTAACATTATAAAATGGTATTTTATAATGTTAGACACAAAACAACGATTTTATCTAAAAATAACAAATTTGATTAATTAATTAATTTTGGTAAATGAACACAAGAGAGAAAATGAAACTCCAGAACACTATTACTGTAAATTATAACCTTAAAACGTCAAATCGAATAGATGAAATGAGATGGTTGTGTTACGCTCAGAGTATTGACTTGGTCAACCGAATCATGGCCCTCTAGGAACGTAGATTTCGAACCCATGTTATTTTACATCAAAATAGATATTTGATTGTATAAATAATTAATTATAACTTGAAAATGAAGAAGTAAAAAACAACATAGTTTTTAAAAGTAATTAATTCATTTTTCACGACCTAGATAATTACAAAGTCTAAGCGTAATTAATGTGTATTTATACGCCTCTTTATCTTTGTCCAACCATGCAATTAATCTATTAACGATCTGTCAAAACGTCAAGATATTTCATTTGACGACAGTAGAAAAAATCTCCTCGGGATTACTTGTTGACCACTGATTACATTATTCGAGAAGGTTTAAACAACTATCAGATTTGACAGTAATGAGAAAGCAAATGTGAAACTAAAAGTGTTGAATCAAGAAGACTTAATATTTCATAGCCTCCCTTTATCTAAATAATTTTGGATCAAACAGTAGTATATTCTTTTTTACTGTATGTTTTAGATCCTAATATTTTTTTAAATTTAAGTGCATTGCTCTCAATGTCTTGTTTAATGTCATATACATATGGTGCAACTTATATACATACTCTATTTAATTTGAGATTTAGCAATACTGTGTACTGCTTTGCTATGTTTGTTTAAGTTGTTTTAGCTTTGAAACGTTTTCTCCCTTATACAACAGTATACCGCCATTACTTTAACTAACATGACTTTAAACACAGAACACTTCTAAACGCAAAACACGATTTACTTTACTGGGTTATCTCTATTGTAACTAGCGCTCAGAATTCAGCACGTTGTCACAAAAAAAAATACCCACCTGCACGTTTTTCCATTTATACGAAATATTTTATAGTTTTTCTTTTAGGAAGAAAATTAAATTTATTATAAAAGGATTATATGACACGCGGCTATAGTCATGAGTCATGATTTATAAAAAAGGTCAAATTTATTTAGAAAATAAAAGTTCAATTCGGTTTCGTGAAATTGGGCACTAGAATATCAGTATATTAATTTGCATTTATGCAGCAATGGTGCAACTTATATACATACTCTATTTAATTTGAGATTTAGCAATACTGTGTACTGCTTTGCTATGTTTGTTTAAGTTGTTTTAGCTTTGAAACGTTTTCTCCCTTATACAACAGTATACCGCCATTACTTTAACTAACATGACTTTAAACACAGAACACTTCTAAACGCAAAACACGATTTACTTTACTGGGTTATCTCTATTGTAACTAGCGCTCAGAATTCAGCACGTTGTCACAAAAAAAAATACCCACCTGCACGTTTTTCCATTTATACGAAATATTTTATAGTTTTTCTTTTAGGAAGAAAATTAAATTTATTATAAAAGGATTATATGACACGCGGCTATAGTCATGAGTCATGATTTATAAAAAAGGTCAAATTTATTTAGAAAATAAAAGTTCAATTCGGTTTCGTGAAATTGGGCACTAGAATATCAGTATATTAATTTGCATTTATGCAGCAATTAATAATAAATTAGTAATTACTTATGATAGTGAGTTAATAATTTGTAAGATCGTTGTTCAGAAAAAAAAAAAAAAAAACAAGGTATTTATTTTGGTGCTAACTTCTCAGGCGCCTCTAACTATTTGAATTATTTTATTTCTTCTTTATTAATACAGTAAAGTCCGGTTATAACGAACCCGTTTGTAACGAACTTCCGGCTATAACGTACTATATTTCAAGCAACGAAATTTTTTCCATAAGCTCAATGTATTTTCTTTCCGGTT
The DNA here is from genome assembly GCA_039766575.1 of Serrognathus titanus. Taxonomy (NCBI): domain Eukaryota; kingdom Metazoa; phylum Arthropoda; class Insecta; order Coleoptera; family Lucanidae; genus Serrognathus; species Serrognathus titanus. The sequence continues at coordinate 10,401,562 of CM077911.1, forward strand.
ATAGCGAACCCTCTTTTAACGAACTTTCGGATATAGTGAAACACATATGACTTAAAATGTGATACAATTTTCCTTTTATAACGAACTTTAGAGGGGTTTCCCCGATTTACGCGCTATTCTCCGATTACTTGTTACGAGCGACGTGCATTTATAGCTCTTATAACAGTCGAGTCTTTGTTTTTTATTGGAGTAAGACGTTATTTCCAACGTGCTGCGTAGCAAGATTCGCATGTAATAATTCAAAATGAATAAACAGAAACGTAAAGCTTTCACTTTAAAGGACAAATACGACATTATTCAAAAAATACAAAGTGGTGTTAAACAAAGTGATATTTGCCACGAAATGAATTTAACAAAATCTACCGTCTCCACAATTTAGAAAAAGCGCGAACAAATTTTATCATCGTACGGTAAAGTTAATTACAAAAGCAAAAAAATAAGAAAACCGACACATGAAGTGGTGGATAAAGGGCTTCTTAAATGGTTTACACAGAAAAGACAAGAAAACATACCATTAAGTGGTGTTATTCTACAAGAAAAAGCTAGTGAAATAGGTAGTAAAGTGGAAGAAATAGATTTTAAGTGTTCTAGAAGTTGGATCGAACGGTTTAAAAAAAGACATAGTATTCGCGGAGGAAAAATTGTTGGTGAATCTGCGAACGTTGATACGAATGTTGTTACTGAGTGGTTAACTAATGTGTGGCCTGGTATTCGAAAAAAATATAACATTGAAGACATTTTTAATGCCGACGAAACTGGACTTTTTTTTACCAAATGACGCCTGATAAAACATTGAAGTTTGTAGGAGAAAGTTGTGCTGGTGGAAAGTTGTCTAAAGTAAGTAAAGTTGTCTAAACTGTTTTAGTAGCTGCTAACATGGCTGGAAGTGAAAAAAGAAGATTGTTGGTTATAGGCAAATCTGCCAATCCAAGATGTTTCAAAAACAAACAATTACCCGTAAAATACCAATCCAACAGTAAGGCATGGATGACGTCCGAAATTTTCGTAAATGAACTGCTTGAATGGGATGAACATCTAAAGCGAAAAAATAGGAGAATTGTACTTTTAATCGACAACTGCCCGGCTCATCCTGAAGTTAAACTAAATCAAATTAAATTGGTTTTTATGCCTCCCAACACTAGTTCGAAACTACAACCCATGGACCAAGGCGTGATACATTCTTTAAAATGTCATTACAGGAAAATTTTACTAATGAAGATGATCGATGCGATTGATAATGGAAAAACATTTACAGTTAGCCTTTTGGATGCTGTAAATTTTATCCACGTGGCTTGGCAGAAGGTCAACTATAGCAAACTGCTTCAAGCATGCTGGATTTTCTGGAGAGGACGATGGATTTGAGTCAGATGATGAACTTCCACTGAATCAATGGTTGAAAAGACATGAAGGAAACCCCGATGTCGTTTCTGCTACTGTGGTGCAAAATGCGATTGAAATAGAAGTGAGAAAAAAATTTAATGAATTTAACTTTGAAGAATATGTTGGGGTTGATAATGACATAGCAGCAAGAGAAGTGTTAACTGATGAGCAGATTATCGAAACAGTGACTGCAAACATTTTAACCAGTGACGAGGAAGAAGAAAATAAATCGAATGAAAATGTTGATGTTCCTTCTGTTACTGAAATGCTCCAAAAAATGACAGAAACTCGCATTTTTTTAGAATCACGTACAGTTCCAGAACATATTTGGAATAGTTTCTGTGTTCTTCAAAACTATGTAAATAACGTTAACTTTTCGAACAAATATATGCAAACAAAAATAACCGATTTTATTACTGTATAACTGTTTCGCAAAGGCCTCATGTTATTTTTTACAATATTATTTAATGTAAAATAAAAAATTACTATTAAAAATACACTTTGTTTTAATTTACCTATTATAGCGAACTTCGGATATAGCGAACATATTTTGATACAATTTCTGGGTTCGTTATAACCGGACTTTACTGTAATTAGAAAGTTATTTGTAAGTTTTACTTACTTACTTAATGATTACTAAATATTTTTAAATGAGAAATTATAATTTATAACTGCTTACTAACATGCATAACATATCTATCGTTTGATGTGGATATCCTTTGTGTATCTATAATTATACAAACTGTAGGGAAGTAATGCCGTAAATCAAATTTTTAATTTTATATCATCGAAGATAGATAGCTTTATTTAAACAAAAAACCTTTTTATTGGGCAATATATCATAATATTTTATTACTGTTTATTAACATGAAACTTAGAACTAATCACTTACTGAAAAAATTTTTATTAAAGTAGGAAAAGCTATTTATATGTAAATATTTATTTATTTGTGAATATTTTAGAAATAAATAGTTTCCTTACATGAAAATTTTAAATAATTATTTTAACTGACACTACCTTCCTTTCTTCCTGACGAAGGTATCAATCGGGAAGCGTACAGCGATAGTGCCAATTTTAAGTGTCATTAATTTTCATCGGACAAGAATCTACTTTCATTAAAAATTTTAACAACATTTCAAATTTTCTTTATTAAAAAAAAACATTTGTTTATAATTCAACTTCTGTAAGTAGTTAGTTCTAATTTTCATAAGTTTATAATGAAGTTCTGTTTGTAGTAAGGTCCTGATGAAATAATAAAATATTACGAAAAGAAGCCTCTTTATTTGAAGTCACTCATCTCCGATTTCGTAATACTTATAAATTAAATGTTAAGTTATATCTTGATTAAAAAAAAACAAATATATTATTACTGATGTGACCAGGTCCATGTTATCCGATACTCTGTAAGAAATATGGAAATTCTGGTTAAATATAACTTAATATTAATTTTTGAACAAATTTCCCTTAAAATCTGTTATAGAGATTGTATTTTTGTACAGAATCCCTACATTTTCTTAGTTGATCTGCGAGATATCCCCGTGGGTGTTATATTGCATTCAAATCAGATTACACCATTTGGTGGTCAACTTCATTTGTTATGCAATATATAGCGTGTCCAAGATAATATTCCCAGCATAGGGATCTCCGTTGTTACAAGAGAGACAAATTTGGTTAAACTGAATTAATTGTAGACAATCAATGGGATAACTAAACTAACCCTTAAAATATCAAAAATCGCTCTACTTTCGTACTTTCGGAATTATATTAAAAAAATTAAAATTTGGTAAATTTAATTTTTGTTTATGTTTATTTTTTAAAAAATTTACTGCTTTAATTTATTCTGAATGATTGAATGAAATTGATGCTCGTTGCTCAGAAACGATATCAGTAGCGTAAATTCTAATAGTACACCATTCTGGGTGAATACTCAAATAAATAATTTCTGAATTTTTTGAAGCCTATTGAAATAAAAAAAATTATAATCAAAAATGAAATTTGCGAAATTCTAATTCTTTGTGAAGACGACAAATTGTCTTCGTTTTCATTATCAGATTCAGATAAATTCAAGTCAATAGCAACATTAGCGTTGAGTTGGTATTGTGAAGAGCTTGGACCACTCGTTTCGAGTTGTGGATGAGGACTGGATGACGCAACAGTTTCTTTGGTTTTTTTTTTACTTGATTGCGCCGGTTTAGTCAGTTTTAACACATAAAGATGTTTGCTGCTAATATGATATTTCAAATTTGTTGTATTTCCGCATGTTTTTAATTTTTTTGAGCAAAGTTTACAGGTAACAAATCCTGGATTGCCTTCACATTTTTTAAAATACTGCTACATAGAACTTTTTGGTGGCATTTCTATCGCTAAAATAATAATTAGGTTTTAGATATACATTTGTACAGTCGCAATTAAAAAAAAGTGGTCGTCAGTGTCATTGTTTGACACAGTGCCAAATATTCTATTATAAAGTGGTTGTGATTGTCATAAGCTTGGTGTTTTATTTGTCATATTCATTCAAATCTAACAACCCGATAAGAACATTTTTCATTTGTGACAATCTTTCAAATTTTTTATTGACATCGGCAACCACTTTTTTGTTCGCGACTGTGTAACAAATGGACAAGATCAGTTGAGATAGTTGTGAATAATTTTAAAATGTGTGGTTTATTCAAAAATAATTCATATTTTATCATTATTTTTAAATTAAGAAGAATATCACACGTTTATAAGATGACCTAAAAGTGAATTCACTAATGGTGCTGATGCTTGTTTTCGTTCTTAAGAAGTTATCTATACCTATTATAAAATATAAAAGACAATATTTCCAAATACCACTGTCTAACTGTTGTTCATTTCCAAAATAAATATGATTCTATTATAAAAATTTCATTCAAAAAGTTTATTTAAAATTTAAAAGTTATTGTTTTATTACAAAAGATTTTTTTAAGTTTAAGTACCATTGCTAACATAATAAACTAGAACAAGATTTTTTTAGCTCTGTAAAACTGATACCGACCATAAATGTAAAAATTATTTGAAATTATCTCTTTCATGTAATGTTTAAGGTAATGTTTCAATAGTTTTATAATTCTTATTGTAATTATAGATTATCGATATTAAAATTTGGCATGATATAAATATTGATTACTGACTTGACTATAAAGTAATTTAATATAATAAATTAATGGTAATGCATGGCTACTGGATTTAAAGGTTGTCCTAGTTTTTTTATAATATCGGTGGTACATTTGTACTGTCCTCTCAAATAAAAGTAAAATATTTATTTATCTTTGACAAAATGATTTCCAGTAAGAAGTAGTTAAGAAACTACAAATTGTTGCAAAGATTTTTTTTATCAATATTAATTCATGAAATAAACGTTAATAGTATTAAATTTTTCAATTTCAATTAAAATTATGTTCCAAGAAAATAGACATGTTACTTATACAAATTGAACATTTTTAATTAACTGGGCAGGAAAAAAAATCCGCGTCATTTACAAAATTGTCTCCGGCTTTACGTTTCCCAACTGACCCTTGTTATAGAAATATTGAATAAAAACATACTAGTTTTTAAATGAAAATGGATCACTAATCATTCACCACTTAACGCGCAATAATGTCATCAAATATGACTGATTATGCGGGAATGTTTTACTTGTAGATTTAAATTAGGTTTCTGTAATACAGGAACCACCCAGTACTCGATAATAGAGGGCACTAGATTTTTTTCATTTCCAGACATTCTAACATCACTCTGAATTCAGATGCTGTTCGATGTTCGATGTTTTCATCGTAACATCGATGTTCTATCGATGATAATAAATTGTAAACATCGATGTCAAATACATCGAACATCGACGGTAAAATATCGATGTTGAGTAATAATCGAAGCTTATCGCCCATCCCTAATTCCAAGAATATGATTAATTTTAAAAATTTTATGGATTGGCTTAGTTATTCTACATCTGTATCTCTTGTAAGCAGGGCCAGGATTAGATAGTTCCGTCGCAGTGACCTGCGTTTGAAAGACGCGGCGCATGGTCCGATTTTGGTACGAATACGTGCTCGATTAGTCGATACACTTAAACGAACTTGTGTTGAGGTAATTATAAAACCATTAAAAATTTAATGGTTATGGGATTTTGCCTTGGCGCCGCGCCTGGCTTTACGACATGAAGCAAGCGGTGCAGTGAATCGCTGTAATTATTGCTGCATTAATCCCATGATTGTGTGGCGAAGTAACTGGTAACTGGAACTATTCTGTCCAGGCCAGGCCTATAAGAGAGGTCCTCATGCTGGAAAATATTATTTCGAATACAATGTATTTTCTGTGTTTGCAAATTTTGATACCTGTTATTGTTTAATTAAAAAACTGTTTGCAAAAAAGACGCTATGGAATTTTATGACTAAATCGTAAGAAGCATTAACAATTACAAACACACGAAGAACTCTCTTAATGAATGCTCCTTTCTAAAAACTTATTAATTATAATTAAGGTATATTCTTGTCCGGTGAAATTGTGTAATGAATTATCTCGAACGGACACTGAAAAATGACACAAATCCTCAACGTTTCACTATCGCTTGATAGCTTCGTCAGGAGTGAAATTAAATAAACAAGTTGTTAAGTAAAAAAGAAAATAAAGTTGTTAAGGGAAACTAAAACTGTAAAACGATCATTTTTTTCATTTTTTTTTGTTTTAATATAATACTAAAATTGACAAATCTATATCTTGCTTAACGAATCTAGAAAACTACAAAATATGTCATTTAAGTTAATAAAATCCGTACGTTTATTATTAGTATTTTCAAAATCAAAATTATAGTAATTTTCTAATGAATGTTCTACAAGGATTGAATTATTTTGATTATTTTTTTGTATATGATATTTATGTTGGTATAATCGTTTTTTTTTTTTTAATTTTGGTTTGTTTCTTCTACCGAGTGACTTTTAATGATTGAAAATTATTTTATTAAATTGGCAACACTTTTCAATGTTTATGTTGGTGTACTGGATTTTCAAATTCAAAATTTAAATTAGTCACTAAATTGTCAAATTGTCAAGTGTCAAACAAGAAAACTAAATAAATCAGATTTTTAAATTTATTATCAAAATGGTTTTGAGCACAGAACAAAATACATTTTTAGTAATGGCTTATTTTCGAAGCGGAGTGCAAAATGACAATGGTAATTGGATTTATTCACAGCAGCAGGCCTATGACGAATTTATTGAAATATACCCTGAACAACAAATTGAGTTTCGTCTTTTTTGACAACATTATGCAAGAATAATTGAACGTTTCTTGCAAACCGGTAATGTAGGAAAAGGAAAATCCACTGGTCACCCCACTATAATAACACCCGATGTTGTACAAAATGTTAATGATATTGTACAACAGAATCCTCATGTTTCCGTACGTCGCGCGTCTCAACAAATAGGTATGGATTAGCAATAAATTTGGTTCTTTTAAGCTTTTCTATTTCAATTTCCTGTATTTAGGAGTTTCTTATGAATGTATTCGGAAGATCTTGAAAAAACACCTTCGTTTCCGACCGTACAAATTTTCGATGGTTCAACAACTTCACCCACCCGATTTTCTTCAACGCATTCAGTTTTGTCAGTGGTACAACAATAACTTGCTAAATAATATTAATAGGATATTACTTTCTTCTCCGATGAAGCCTGGTTTCATCTCTCTGGGTTCATCAATTCACAAAATTACAGGACTTGGTCAGAACATAATCCTCATAATTTGATTGAAGTGCCTTTACACCCACTTAAAATTGGTGTTTGGGTGGCAATGTCTCGGAGAAGAATTGTTGGACCAATATTCTTCCGGGAAACAATTAATGCCCGCAGATATCAGAGACTTATATTGGAACCATTTATAAACCAATTAGATGATATTGAATTAGCAAATGGCTACTTTCAACAAGATTCCGCCACTGCCCACACAGCACGAACCACAATAAATTATTTAGAGGAGTTTTTCCCAGGGCGTTTAATTAGTGCTGGTTTGTGGCCTAGTAGATCACCCGATTTGACAACCCTAGATTTCTTTTTATTTTCGCATTTAAAAAATGTGGTGTTCCGTAATCATCTTAACAATTTGGAAGAATTACAGCACGAAATTGAGCAAGCAATTGTAAATATCAGACCTGAAACGTTGATTAATGTATTCAATAATTTATCACAAAGGATTCAGTGCTGCTTACGTGAAGGAGGTCAACATTTTGAACATTTGCTGTAATCCATTACCGAACTTCTTATTTCCTTATTTAAATAATGTGGTGTTCAGAACATGTATTAAACAATTTGGAAGAATTGCAGCAGGGAATTGCAAATATGGGACCACCTGAAACTTTAATAATGCCTTCAATAACTTATCTCAAAGGATTCAGTGCTGCTTACGCAAAGGGAGCCAATATTTTTAGTTCCTGAATAATAATAATCTGTTACAACATTCTTCGTCATTACTGTAAACATCAATTTTAACCTATAACTACACAACCACGCAAAATTAACGAACTTAACAAATACTGCCAATTCCTCAGTGTTCCCAACATACTATATTTGCCTCAATCATTAAAAGTCACTCGGTATATAACAGGAATTACAATTTAAACATTTAATTTCTTAAACAATGTTAGGTAGTTTTAATTTTGGTGTTTTGGTTTTTAAATTTGAGAATATATTACTTAAATTATTTAATGATTTGCTAGCTAAAATTTTGTTTATGAATTAAATTCTGTTTAATAAAATTATCTAATTTCAACTATAGGTTTTTATTAACAAATTCTGTTTTGCAACAATAATGATTTGGTTTTGTTTAACTGAATGATTTATGAACTAAAATCTGAAATGGAGTAATTGTTTGCTTTGGCTGCTCTGAGTTTGTTAACTTTACACGTAAATTTTTAAAGTAATATTCGGTTTTTATGTTATGAGTGCAAAATTTAATTGTTGAGTGTTTGTGTAATTATTATTAATAACCTGTTCAATTCTTACGGTTTTTTTACTTTACTTAAATCGTATTAAAAGAACGTTTCTCCTCCAATTACCGTGTCACAAACTAAAATTTGGAATAACAATTTTTCAATGAAATGCTAAATTAGTTTGATCTAAAAAATAACTTTCGTAATATTTTTCCTACCGATTTGTGCAACATTTCAAATTGTTGCTAAAATTATTTTCATTACAGTCATCAAACAATTAATTCCGTACATGTCTGGGTTCGTTCATAATCTGGCTGCATCTTTTGGTGCCGATGCCTGTGGACCTGTTGTTGACGATGGCTATTTTAGCCCTCGATGTGTCATCCTGCTTTGGCTTTGACGATGCCCTCAAAGCAATTCCTGCAGATTTCTGCACATCGAACTGCTTCAAGACTGACATTGTGGTTTCGGTCAGCTGTTTTTCAGTGTATTCATTGATACCCATATCAACAAAATTTTTGTCGAAATAATTGGACTTACTCTTGATATCCGAAAATTATTTCATGTTCAAACAAAATGCCGAAGTGAAATCATTTACAATGTAATCAAAAAAATAGGTAAAACTTATTAATATCATTAAATCAAAATCTAAATTCAAAATAACATAGCAATATATTACTTCTCATTAAAATACCTAACACAAAAATAAAGATATCACGTTCGTTTCATATTTCTGAAAACTTTTATGAAATTTCGTCTACTAAATATGTATAAAATTAATTCAAGATTATTTATTAAGTATCAGAATGGAAAGTTGTCGCGATTAACAAATTTAATAAATTTCCTATAGAAATAGCTCAGTATTTAAATTTGCCACTTGCTTACTACTGAGATGCAGGAATTTAACTTGAAGGCTTCCGCGGCCGTCGTCCATTGTTGAATTCTTGGCTTCCGGTTGGAACCGCGTGTCTCGGATTTCTTCACTGCTGACGTTTCGTTCTTCGTTGCAGAAGAACTTCCTCAGGGCTGCTGCTGGTGGTGATGCTGCTACTGCTGCTGTTGTTGGTCTTGTTGCTGCTTCGCGTTAATCGTTGAGACTGCATCACCACCACCAGCAGCCCTGAGGAAGTTCTTCTGCAACGAAGAACGAAACGTCGGCAGTGAAGAAATCCGAGACACGCGGTTCCAACCGGAAGCCAAGAATTCAACAAGAGATGCAGGAAGTGACCTGCTTCAACTAAAACGGTGCGGTGGTTGGAAGTCTAGTAACGTTGCAGAGGGATATGTAGATGAATGAGGTAGCAATAAAAATCAAATACAGACCAAAATTTTACAATCTGTTAAAAAATACAAGAACAGCTATGACGGAATCCAATTACGGCGCATCTTCACCTGGAATAACATTAACAGAACCGATGTGGCATCGTCTACATAAAAAGTTTAATTGTGAAACCCCCATATTTTTTCATATTAACCAATATTTAAATCATAAGTAATTTAAATATAATCTATAGTTTTGTAATTTTTGATTTGAAATAAAGAATATTTTGCATTATTTTTTTAACTTTGATATAATGTCATAGCGAGGTCCTAGAAAAAAGTATAGTGTTTAACGGGTCGAAATCATTTTTTTTACTTCCGTCACTCGTTGAACAATTTACAATTCTTTATCTACGACTGCTTGGATAAGAATCTATTATAATATTTATTTTCAATCATATATGTAATGATATTATTTCTGACGTCTTTGTCAGTTCGAAAATTAACGATTACTAACTGTCACTTTCTACCTTGGTAGAAAGTAACCACTTTCTACCTTGGTGGAAAGTAACCACTTTCCGCCCTAGATGGAAAGTAAAAAACCAACATTGAACTTCCTTCTCATTTTATTGTTTGGAAAATAGGTGCTAATTTTTATCGAATTATTTATTAAAATTAATTGTTACATTTGAAACATTTGAAAAATGCAATCCCTGTTGACCTGTTGGCGAAGAAACGGTGATTTCCTGATGTGGTGATGACGTTGAAACCAAAGATAAAATACTCGAGCTCGGTCCAGCAATTTCCATAGTCACATTATTTGATATCATCGTTTCCGATCCTACATTTTGAACGCCTTTCGTGCTGCACCGGCCCTTGAAAACATTTTAAGCCTGGATTTTCACAATTCGCGAAAAACGACGCCACTTTTTGCTTACAAAATTTGTTAAGTTTCCCATCATGGCATCGCAAACGCCATCTAATTATATAATTAATTTTGGGCACAATTTATGACAATTTTATTATTTCTAATTAATAAAAGTTGAGATCAATTATTTGTGAACATAGTTACTTGTTTTCTTCAATTTTTTTACCACAAAACAAAGGGAAATTACAAAAACTTTACTGCATAGTTGACTTCACAGTTGACATACAAATTGTCTGGTTGTTATGTTGTTTCGAATAATAGGCTGTTCTGATTTTAAATAAAATTGTGATGTTTGTCATTTGTCATTCTAACATATTAAAAAAACAGTTTTCTTCAATTCTAGGCAGTCGTAGATAAAAAGTTGGATTTTACACGTGTGATAAGGCCTATTAACATACTCATGCTCGGAAATTCACCACATTCGTATGTTAATGATGCCCTCGTCCCACTTTTAAGATAAATAACTAGTATATCATCCATTTTAATAATACTTTTAACTAAGTCTGTGAATCCTGTGTCAGATCTCCGTTAACCACTATTATCCGCTTTGGAAATAGGTATGTATACCAAAACCTAACTTCACCGAAACGTCTTTCTCCTAATGTAGATATTGCGTTAAAAATGCTGTTGTAACTTCTTTTAGTCTATGTGAACTTTTGCAAACTGTTTACCAGCTTCTTTGTGTACCGTTTTTCGATTTTTAGTTTCTATCCGTTTTTGTGTATTTCTCATATCAGAATCCGGCTCGAAGGACTAATGTTAGGGTAAATGTAAAAAATTAATTCTTTATTTTTTGACATACATTACATACATAAATTCTTATATTTTCTCGTTGATAAGAATGGTTCGCATGAAATTGCATTGTATTCATTGCAACGTCAAGATCTTCAATACTAGTCATGATTTAATGTTTAAGATCTCAGAACAATTTCTAAAAACAAGGTTTTTCCTAAGGCAGCGGTATCGTAAAGTAATGGCCGTAAATTGCTTGGTCACATAATAAAACAAGAAAATTTGTTTTCAACGTTCGCAATCCTATTTTATGACTCCTGATCTTTTAAATGTTTTAGTGATGCCTCATCGAGTTGGAATGTGTAGAATAAAATATACAGCTGAAACAATAAAAACAGGAAATGTCAAAAAAAAATTGGGAATTTGTTTCATTTGTTTCAGTGTGAAAATGATATTCTTAGAAATAGGTTAGAATTATTGGACGTTATGTCAGTTTATAAATAAATATATGAAATGAATAATATACAGTGACCGCCAAAAAGTTCGCACCATATGGGAAAATTTTTTATTTTTGATTTTTTCAAAAACTTTACGCCAAAAATTTGTGCACGTTCGACAACCTCAAATAAGCAAAACAGATCTAGTGAGCAGTTTTTATTGTGGCCACAAATAGCGCCTATTGAAAACACGAAAACTGAAAAATTGTTATAATTTTGAATTACTGCATATGTGTCAGGAATTTTTAATAGGGCCTGATGATCTTTTTCAAAATGTCTCTTTCAGTATTCAAACAACATTTCCAACACCATAACATTTTGAAAAATTGAAGATTTTCCATTTTTTAAGTTTTCTTCGAGATTTGAAACTGTGAATGAGCATTCGGATATTTAACCCCTACGAATAGTCAGCTTATTCATTTTTTATCATAAAAATTATTTAAAAGAATCTAATTTGTTGTAGGATTCTAAAGTGTAGCACGAATAAGAAAACGTGAAACGGTTTTACACGATTTTGGTGCAATACTTCTTTCGCACGAAATTTTCTGTTATCCTTTTTTATTCCGACGCACAGTGGGCCAGAATTCAATTTTTCCGGCCAAAATTCTGAAAGTTCTGGAGTTAACCTAAAATAGTATTACTTTTAAGGGAAAAATAATTTAAAAAATTAACTATTAGAATTGGGGTAGTTTGGGGGTGTTTCAGTAAAAAGTTAGGCGAAAATTCCGGAAGTTGCAGAATCAGACCAAAATAGTATTACTATTAAACAGAAAATAATTTAAAAACCAACTAATATAATTGGGGTAGTTTGAGGGATGTTTCCGTACATTAAAAATTAAAAACATATGTATTGTTTTATTAAGACAAGAGAGAATAAATGATAAAACAATTTATAGTAACATTTCTGTATATGTTCGGGCGGGGCCAAGCGGGAGGTAAAATTATTTAAATAAAAACAATTCAAACTAAAAGTCTTCGTCTGAAGAATCGATTTCTGATGTGTCCTCTGACGAAAATAACTCCGAAAGACTATCCGTTGTGTGCACGGGAACTTCGGGTTCTACAAGTTCCAGAAATTCTGTGCTCATGGAATCACTACGCTTGCGCTTGCTAGATAATTTCCTTAAGCTTGAGCTTGTTATAAAAAAACATTACAATTCAACAAAATCGCCTTCCCGTTCTATGCACAAGACAGTTCTATCATATAACTCCCGGGCCACATTTCTCAAAAAATTGGTGAAATTTGTCTTGCACATCTTCTTATTGGTTTCTTCCAGCTGATCAATGTTCCTAAATGGGCGATGCTTGTATATTTCATTTTTCAAATATCCCCGAAGGAAAAAATCACACGGTGTCAAATTCATCCAAAATCCAAATCTTTCTATCCATCTGCCGGGAAACAATTGATCTAAGAAGTACCGAACATTAAGTATGCTATGAGCAGGGGCACCATCCAATTGAAAGAACATATTCCTTTGTGCTGTTAACGGTAAATTTTCAATCTCATAAAAAAATTCATTTTCCAAAAGTTTAAAAATCTCTCAGAGTTAAGAGTTTCTCTAAAAAAATATGGTCCATTGATCTGATTATTCAAAATGCCATAGCAAACATTGGTCTTGAATGAATATTGGTCTTGTGCTTGCACTGTAAAATGCAGATTTTCATCTGCCCACCATCGACAATTTTGTGCGCTTACAACACCGTTAGAAGAAAAAGTGGATTCATTACTAAAAAGTACATTTTTGGCGAAGGATCTTTGCTCTTCCAATTGACCTTGAAACTAAAAACTGAAGAAAAACGTGCATTAAAGTCTAGTTCTTTGAACGTGTGAATAAATTTTGGGGTTAAATATCCGAATGCTCATTCACAGTTTCAAATCTCGAAAAAAAAAAAAATGGAAAATCTTCAACTTTTCAAAATATTATGGTGTTGGAAATGTTGTTTGAATACTGAATGATACATTTTGAAAAACCCATCAGGCCCTACTAAAAATTCCTCACACATATGCACTAATTCAAAATTATAACAATTTTTCAGTTTTCGTGTTTCCAATAGGCGTCATTTTTGGACACAATAAAAACTGCTCACCAGATCTGTTTTGCTTATTTTAGGTTGTCGAACGTGCACACATTTTTGACGTAAAAAGTTTTTGAAAAAATCAAAAATCAAAAATTTTCCCATATGGTGCGAATTTTTTGACGGTCACTGTATAATAATATATAATAATAAATAATAAATGAAATAACTGCTGCTGCTGTTGGTCTTGCTGCTGCTTGCTGAGTCTCAACGACAAACGCGAAGCAGCAGCAGTAGCAGCATCACCACCAACAGCAGCCCTGAAGAAGTTCTTTTGCAACGGAGAACGAAACGTCGGCAGTGAAGAAATCCGAGACACGCGATTCCAACCGGAAGCCAAGAATTCAACAACGAAATAACTTAATGTTAATATAATTTATATCACTGGAGAACTAATTATATGAACTTCTAAAATATCCTATAAAACTGTTTTATTTAAACAAGTATATTTTTCCTCTGAATTACAAATATTTTTCAACACAATAATTTACTGATACTCGGCTTTATTGATTTGATTTTATATATGTCGGGTACACAAGCACATCGCATAATTCCACGTTTTAGTGAAAATTGTATTTGTGCGCCATCTATTATAGTAACACCTTCCTAGAAATGTAGCAAACTCTACAACAATTGTTTCACACTTAATATTCTTAAAAATATATGTGTGTATCGAAAAAAACTGATACATCAACTTCTTCCATTTGTGCATTTTTATCAGCAACCAGCAACCTAGCTGTATTCGTATTTCGACGTTTTTATAATTTTTAACTAATTGTAGGGAAGATGTGCAATGGCATTTAAATAAATTCGAAAAGGGTGAATTGTCGAAAGGTTGATAGAATTAATGCTAATAAGAGCGATAGTCAATGTGAGTCTAAACTACACAGCCTACATTTTTTAAATCTGGACTCTGTACCAGATTTTTTTAGCGACAACCGTACATTTTTTATTGTAATTTATTTTTAGATAATGTCAGATCGAATTAAAAAAAATGTGGCCATGGCTTTCAATCGGACGAATAGTGACGATGTTTTGACAGGTTAAGAAGTAAATGATGATTGCAGTAACGGATTATCGCTAATTTTTGTCCAACAGTTGCATTTTTTAGGTGTTTTTTTACGTTCGTTTTGCTTGACTAAAATCAAATTTCAATCACTGGTGACTAAAATTAAATTTTAGTCACTGTAACATTTTGTGGATGCATTGCCACCTGGTGAACCTCGTGTGGGTTGGTGTCGTTCCATATACGGCAATTTTGCTTGTTAACATAGCCATTCATCCAAAAATGCGTCTCGTCGCTAAAGATGATTTTTCGGCCAAAATTGGGGTCCTCTTCCAAACGTTCCGAAGCTCATTCAGTGAACAAACGGCATTGTTTATGGTCATTAATTTTGAGCTCCTGGGTCAGTTGGATCTTGTACGGGTGCAGGCCCAAGTCTCGACGCAAAATTCGCCAAGTTGAAGTCTGCGAGTTCTTGTGCACGGCGAGGAATTGACTGCCTCGGATTCTCCTGCACGCTTTCACGGACAGCGGCGATGTTTTCGGCCGATCTGGCGTTCCTTTCGCGTACGGGTGCTACCGAACACCGTCGGTAAACAATCAGCAATTGTAAACAATTGTTTACCGACGGTCGTCTCGAATTTGGCCACTAAACGTTGGAGAGTCGAATTTGAAGGGCCGCTGCGTCTGCCGTAAAATGGGCAACGTTTGCACAAACGAACAATCATTTTGATAATAAAGTTGTATCATTTGGATGTGCTGCTCAGTCGTGTAACTTGCCTTGGTGATTTGGAATCAATGACTGAATGAATAATAAACAACAGATTTGACAGACGCCGCCAAAACAACATGGCCGCCACAGCCTGCCAACATCGACCCGACCCTATTGAAAAACCCTTTATATTTCATATTCAAGACAATATCAAATGACGGGGAATGAAATGCTTACGAAAGTTCTTTATTCGATAGAATAAGAACTTTTCTCAGAAGAATGGACTTTTTTCCGTGTTTGATTTGCTCTTGTTTGTAGGCTGGTTTTGACGGTCTAATTTCAGGTAATTACATATTATTTTCTTTCTGTTATTATTTTTATTAATTTAGTTTTATTATTTTTTTTATAAATTATGAATATGATTAGTTAGTTGGTTGTTAGATTTTATGGAGTGATTTTAACTTGGTGGTGTCTGTACTGAAAATGCCAGCTTAGCTGCCGAAATATATCCACGGATATAAAAATTAGTGTAGGCGGAGTTTAATTTTTAATTGTACAATTTTAGATCAAATTGCGTATGAGAATAATTGTCACAGATTATAACAAAATGTATAAAACATTCTTTGGAACAGTTTATAATTAAATAATTATAAATTTATCAAAAAAAAAAAAATAAATTCACAGCTATATGAACGTTGTATGATATTTACTTAGAAAATAAAGCTTGTAAAATTTTATCCTGACAAAATAAAGACTGTTAAACAGCTAACGGAAAGCAATGTGATACCCGTACCATAGAAAAAATCGTACGAATAAGTGCGCTAAAAGCGGAGGATAGAGTTGCAAATTTGAATTTGTTAAACTTTTAATAATAAGTGTTCAATTGAAAAGTTCAACAAGTTGGTTTTGATTTCTTATTGAAGGAAGGTAGAACGAAAAAGGCATGACTTCCTAAACCGGTTGAGACTAACGGATGACAGGTGTCAAACTGTGGTAGTGTGGTAGTGTAATCTTATGTGACTTTTTACCGTTTGCTGTACTAGTGCATGTATGAGCTAAATATATGTATGAGGTAAAAACAAGATGCGATCAGTCTGGGTGCACACTTGTGCAGCAAACGAAAACACTAAACGCCAAGTGACATTTCACTTTGGTCTATTTCAAGATATGCTTCACAATGTTATAAAATTTTTTATAACAAGAGCCTTTGTATTTGCAAAGGCTACTTGTAACATACAAAACGAAAACATAATAATTAACAATTGAAAGAGATTACGAATGTGTTCGCTAGTTATAATGTTTTAAATTCTGGTTGTCAAATGTTTATGACCCACACACTGCTTGTGCGAATAAACCTTGTTTACAATACAATTTAAATCAAAATAAAAAAAAATACTAGGAATTCTTTACACAGAGATTTGAATTGTCAGTTACCCTATATATGGGGTTACAACTTACTCAAGGCTCATCATGGGGATCTTGTAAGCTATATGAGATACAAAGACACTTAAATTATAAGAAAGTTGCGCTATTTTGAGGTGTATAAAAATGTGCAAAAGAGTTTCATTCGTCTTTTATTCATTTTTGAAATATCTCAATTTCGAAAATCTTAAATATCTTATCTATTTATCTATTATAATGTCAAAATTCGTTAATTTTATACTAAATTCGATGTGCAATCTAATACTGTCAGAAGAATTAGGTTAGGATTGACAGTTTCGCAGATATGACTGTCAACTATTTTTTTTCTTATTGGATTTATCTTAGATATTCAAAACATGTCATACATAAATGAAATCTGAATACGATGATATGCTTTTATTTTAAAACAAAATATTACCCTACTAAGAAAGGTACGCCGTACTCTTGTTTCGTTTACTACAGTGTTTGTAAATTTTATTTGAAATATTCGTTCATTTCCTGATTGAGTGTCCGCGATGGTAATTATTTTTTCTTCGTATAAAAATGATCTACAACTGGTAGGTAAATTTTGAAAAAGATAACAAATTAGAATAAAATAATTCAATATTATTTAAGGACACAAAATAATATAAATATTAAGAGTTCTAAAGAAATAACGAATAGGATATGCAAGAGATGCGTCTATTTAAATTTAGTTCCCGGTACAAACTATAGCAGATATGAGAGCCTTCCGCACTACAGAACGAGTATGCGTATGACCTTAGCCCAGTTTCGCATCTGCATACACTGTGTCCACGGATTTTCTTGAAAAGAAAAAACCCTTTTTTATTTTAGGTTTCACAAAAAAAATTCTTTATGAAAGTGTGTTTGCATTAAAACCTATAAATATGTTACACTTTTTCGAAATGCTTTGCTTATGGCTTTAAATTGACAAAAAGACGTGCGTGCTTAGTACTTACTCTCAGAAATTTGTCTGATATTGTAGGGCCGTATAATTGGGTTTATTTTTTTTTTGTTTCGTATGCACCGTCAATCTGTTTCGCTTTAAACCGGTTTACCTGAAATTCCTCAATTTTGTTAGTTTAAGATTTAGTGTCTATCTAAAAAATATAAGGCGCTGTTAAAACTGTTGCAATAAACTCCATAGTGGTTTTAAACTTTAAAATCTGTAACTCATTTTTACTTTAAACTTATAACAGCAAAAAAATTAAAAAAAAATTACTGAAATAAAACAACTCCAGCCAAGCAGTAAGGCATAATAAATAAATTGTGATTTCAGATCGCAGGAAATTATAGAATTTTATCAAAATTGCAGAGCTGAGCATTAATTGAATTAAAATGCTTGAAAAAGTAATTGAAGCGTTTTTATTAATTGAATTAAAATATTTCAAATATTTTTGATATCTGGTCCTGATAATGGTTATTTCAATTACTTTATTGAATTGCTTGGTAATTGAAATAATTTTATGTTATTTCAATTAATTTTCATTATTTGAAATACTTTTGAATAATTGAATTACTTTTAAGTAATTGAATTACTTTTTATTAATTGAATTACTTTTAAGCAATTGAAATACTTTTAAGTAATTGAATTACTTTTTATTAATTGAATTACTTTTATGCAATTGAAATACTTTTAAGTAATTGAATTACTTTTAAGTATTTCAATTAAATTCTAGTAATTGAGTTAGATTTAAGTATTTGAACTGTTTTTGTATATTATTATTATTTTTAGCATTTCAATTATCTTTTTATTATTTAAGGTAAATTATATTTATTGAAATTTTTGACTTTCTTCGGACAAAATGATGCTAATAAGTATTTTCAAATGTTATTTTATTGAATGAAACATTTTCCGTATGTGTACATATTTATTGATAAATAATTTTTAAGTATAAAAATTAAAAATAAATATAAAAACGAAATAATTTTTAAATGTAAAAATAAATAATTCTTTTTAAAAACTTTTAACAAAAAAAATCTGCGTTCGCCTTAGATAAAACTAAATTTTCAAAATTTATGTCACTCAAAGTATGTCGCCGAGGAGAATTAATAATAGATGCAAATGAAAATATCCTTTACACGGGAGCAGATGATGGAATCGGGGTGTTATACTTCTTCAACAGTTTCTAACTGTTGGAAATTCATTTTAAGTCTGTTCTACTGTCTTGTAAATATTGAAGAATTTCTAATTCTAATTTATTGCGGATGGAAACGAGGCAATGTGAATGGGAAACAACTTCAACATCGTCAAATTAAAAAAAGTCATCTTTTTAGGTGCTGCTTTTGGTTAACTGATTTGATCTTTATCTGTAATTTTTTCGGCGGTATTTGCAATTAATTTAATGTTTTTATCTATTAACGAAGTTTCTTTTAAAGAACTAGCTTATCGCAGTTTAAAGTTAGGTATTGTAAAACTTGCTACCACGGCATCGATTTTTGACAAAAATGCTGTATGAACAGACCGCTTGAAATACTTTAAATAATTGAAATACTCTAAAGTAGTTCAGTTACTTTAGAGTAATTTAATTACTTTAGAGTAAATGAATTTGCCCAGCTCTGCAAAATTGTAAGGGAAGCAGACATACAATTTTTAGAAGGCGCCACTAAATTCTGTTTATTCTAAATGAGGCGCAGAATTTAGAAGATCATCTCATTTATTTAATAACGACGACAACAAATAAAACACAACAATTCATAAACTATGTAAATAAACTTTAATGTGAGAAGTTGAAACAGGTTGAACAAATAACAAGGTCAAATGTTATTTATCAAATATGAGCTCTCAAACTATTTTAGTGGTCTAGACCAAATCTTAATAAAAAAAGAAATAAACAAGATCCTGTAGTAATTTACATTACTTACAGAAATTCAGTTCAAATGAGAATTCACCAAATTTCTAAAAAAAAAAAAAAAACCACGTACTTTTCACCTACAGATTGTTCTTGTAATATGTTCCATAATAACAAAATAACGTTAAAAATTTTTAACTCACATTTCGTTCAGGATTCAATTCAGATCTCACTGTTATCCGTCTCCAATGTGATTAAACTAACTTCTCAGACTCCTGCTGCAATTTCAAGAACTGGTTCATGAAATGATGTATATTTGGTCTAATTTAACAATTCCAGGACATCGCTTCACTCGTTACTTAAATCAATACACTTCTCTACAGATGTTATTAAATGTACGCAGACCAAAAAAAAAAAAGATCAGATGCACAATAAACACAAAACAGATTTCTTCAACGAAGTTACGACAAATGCAGCAATAATTTTGCATACGAATTCAGAACGAACAGAATCATCATTCCGAGTGAAAGAATCAACAGCGCCGCTCATTTCTTAGCGGGAAAACCCCTGCATAACCACTACGATGGGACAGTCACAATTAACACCTGATAGTCGAAAATACTGCCTAGATTATCGCTGTCTAGGACTTGATTAGATTTTTTTAACCTACGACGCATGCATCAAAATGGTAGCCACTAATTTCACAACAAAACTTTTTCCAGAAGAAACACGATCTACTGCCTACATGGCATACTCGGCATACTCGGATGATTTTGATATTCGAATACCGTGCATTAGAATGAACGAAATTCTCAGTTTATTCGTATTCATATCTTACTCGTGATAGGCATTATATGAAAAAGAAATAGATTATTATGTAAATAGTATTGCTCTGAAGTAACTGTAATATATCTTTACTTAGCTTATAACAAAGTTGTAAGTTACATGGCTTTAACAAAGCCATGATTTCTACTATATAATTTGATATCTGACAGATCTCAGAACGCAGCGTTTATTAGATACCAACATTTGCAAAAGAAGCGTAGCGGTTACACTTGGTTCTTACGAATGCGACCATTGTGGCGCCGAAACAGTGCGCAATCAACTGCGGTATTCTAGTAAAACTAATTTTATTTCGATCTACTCGAACTGAATGTGAGAAGCATAAACGGATTTGTTAAGTTGCTGCGATGTTTTTTTTTGAACTCGATAGAGTGATCGGAACTCGCATTCCCGTTTCATCTACAGCTCATACATTTTTATTGCTGCAGTTCATTAAGATCAGTGACAATAACTTTACAAATTAATAATAATAAACGAACAGTTTCAATCACGACATCTTGCTATCACTTCTTGACTTAACATTGCATTAGAAATAACAATGCAGCCATTTTGCTACTTAATAAGTCATTACATACAAGACGGCCAAGCGTGCTGGCAAAGCATATGGAAAGATTTAAAAATTTTGTTGCAAATCGGTTTGATTGTAGTGAATTCCTCGAGATGCTAGATGAATTCATTGCAATCAAAACCGATTAGAGTGAGTCATGCACTCCGCCGACGGCCGACCTGACGCGCGCCTTGAAGTCTGGCCGACTCCCGAAGATTTCGCATGATTCTAGCGAAGGAAAAGTTCCGGAAAAACCTTCCAGTTTAAATAGACGTGCACGGAGGGAGACTTAGTCAGTTCAACGTAGAGTTTAGTTACTGTTTAATCGCTCGGTTTTTAAAAATAAATTAGTCTTAGTCCGTTATAAATAAATTAGTGTTAAGTGTCCTTAATAAATTAGTTATTAGTCTTATCAAGTATTTTATTTTAAAAATAAATCATAAACGAACCCTAAAAACATTACAATATTTACTTGTACTTTGGATAATTCTATTGCAACCAAGTGATCACTAAAAATTTTGCTTGATTTATAGTTCGGTTTTGCAATCAGTCTGTCAGCTCCAGGTCTTCGATTATGAGTTTCCCAGTGAGTTGCCAATTTAATATCAACACGATTCTCAACATTTTCCATAGTTTTACCGAAAACGCTGTTGTTTAATAACTTGTAAAATTCTTTTCAAATTCATTCTTAGCTTGAGCGCGCTTCTGCGAATTAAAATCTATATATCTTTTTAACCAACGAGACTGCTTAAATTTAATTGCTCTATGAATTCGAACTAATATTAAACCATGTTCCAAACATTGTTTTAGGTTTAAATAGTGAACAATGTATTTGGTTTTGTTGTAAAGATTTGGAATAAGTTTACTGTACTTTGAATTTGGTGGAATTAAATTTTCTGGACAAAAAGGGAAATCGTTGTGGTTTTCATGTAAATGAGCAGGATACTCTAAATCGACTTCAAATACATATCCAACATCCGAATCTTCTTCTAACTCTGAAATATTAATATTAATAATTTCCTCTGGGCTTAACCAAGTAAATCCTCCCCATGGATATCTCCAACACATGGCATGCCCATAGAGATTTGTAGCATCGAGGTACAGTATAAAATTAGTTGGTTTCGTAGATTCGAAGCTTTGTAAAAATTGATTATTAGCATTTTCAATTCTTTTAGTGCACATACTCACACCTCCTCGAATACCCATTCTGAAAAAGTAACATGTCAACATCTTGTAGTAATTCTAATTTAATTTTTGTCATTCGTGGCATTGCATCCCAGCTTAATCCTGGAGCGGTAAAAAATGGGAAGGATCTAGTTTATAATTGCTAATACAGAGATCTCTGAAATTTTCAAATTTTCAAGTTCTAAGGAAAGTTCTAATGATGAAATTAATTATTTCCAGCAGTTAGAATGTTATAAGTTATAACCAATTTTCAAATCCCGTTTTGTGAACTTAGCACCACCCCAAATTGTCAAAGCCATTTTTTTAATATTAATTCGCCTTAATTTTTACGTAGAACTCCAGAACTCTTCGGGGTGCTTGCTATCAGAACTCCAATAAAAATATACATTTTTTAAAAATGAGATGCCAACTTCACAGAGGTATGGTAATGCGTGACAGGTGAGTTGAAGTGACCAGTTAAATTATGACAATTGCTTATGTTGAACGTTACTTGCTGATAAGTAAATAGTTTAATCCACAGACTGAATTGTCCTGTTTGGCTATAAATTGCAGCAATAGGAGACGCGAATAAATTGTTCTACAAGTAAGGATTATACTGGTTCAGGTGTAAAACAAAAATTAACAAGAACAATTTTTGAAGTGCGATAAGTCTTTCATTTTTGTTTGCAGTATAATAAATTGCAATTTAACAAGTTAATGGAGTAATAATTCGGTATATTGTAAATTATTGACAATAAGTTTAATAAAGTTTGTTTATGATATAAAAACCTACCTTTGTACTACGAGTTGACCTCAACATCATGGCACCCACTTGTCACAGCTTTGAAGCATCTTACAGCCGTTATATGGTTTACTGTTACAGATCATACCCATACTTCGTTCTGTATTTGGAAGAAAGACGGCCTACAGAACGCTCTCGTATTTGCTTTAATTTGTATCGGGAACTGAATCTGAGCATACGTAACTCTTATGTAGCGTATTCGTTATTTCTTTAAAACTCTATACACTGTGTCCAGTGGCGCCCCCCGCGCCCCCCCCTAGAACTAAAAAACTTTTTTAATGATTCTTAAAATCAAATATTTTTAAGTGGTTTCGATTTGAATCGTCAATCAAATCTCTTACCTAACTATTACAAAGTCAAATAAAATTGAATATATCACACTTGAAGCCATTTCTGCTTTAGCTGTTAATTTGCAAAGCAGAAAAATTTAGTTATGGCTCTTGTTTGCACCTTTTCTGTTTTGAAAAAGCTTCACAGTCGTAACTGGGCCCTAAGCAAAACTCAACGTCTGATGGAGGATGTAAATCTCCTTTTGGCAATGCTGCGCTGGTTTAGCTTTATTATATGTTCATTGAAATATAAATTTAAACATAGATTTATAAATCGTTTTGCGAATAAAAGGAGAAGGCTTGATTTTAAAAATATAATTTAAACTGAATGTTGAAAATGTTGATTTATTAATGTCTTAATTATTAAGAAATGGGGAGGCTATGAAAAATAAAATCTGAATCTTAGGTTAACTGATACAATTAACCATCTGTCAAAATTGAAACGTCAGTAGAAAAAAATTTCCTAAATTTTCTAATTGAATATATAAGGATTTGTTGAAATATGACAACGATCGCGGAATTACTTGCTGATAGTGCTCGAAAGCGTTTAAACGATTAATAGCTTTGACAGGAGTCGGTAAGCAAATGACAAACTAAATATGCTGAAGACTGATTTTATTTTTAATAACCTCCCCTTATCTAAATAATTTTGTATCGCGTAGTACCGAGTGATTTTTTAAAATTTTATTTAGCCGTTAGTTCTTTTATGTTTTGCCGTCTCGAATTAAATGCCACACACTTTAGTTATTACTTCTATAATGATTATTTTGTGTTATTTACTTGTTTAGTGTCACAGTGAATTTATAAAAGCTCTAGTTTTTTGTTAAACTATTCTACTATTTTTTGATACATTAAAAAATATGTAAGTAAAATATGTTGTTGTGTTAATTATTACAATAAAAACTTAAATTTATTCTCATTTCGAATAAATTTCAGATTTTACGGCCTAAAGTGTAACAAGAATTTTGTTTTGTAAGCCACATTCTAGAATTAAATGCCTATTTCACTACTACTAGGTACTAGCACCAACACCATTTAAATAAGATATATTGCGCCCCCCCCCTAGAAAAGATCCTAAATCCGCCACTGACTGTGTCCCGATTTCGAGGCTCACTATTGGTATTTCGGTTATTAGCTTTTAAGATATTTTTCGACGCAGCCGTGGAAGCGTTTAATACCTCTGGCATTTTCGCGTGTCGTCTACAATACGCCGTGTTACAAAAACGACCTTTGTACATTTTTAACATTTCAAACGGTTTTTAATAGTGCATCATTTCCTTCATATATTCGGAGTTTCCTTTGGTGTAATTTTAGTTAACGATATAAGTACTACTACAATGAAATATATCACTAGTGAGAATATGCGGTAGAGGTAAGTGTTGCATAAAGTCAAAGGACAAACAAGTCACTTCCCCTGCTTCATTTCTTTTACAAAGACGTTTCAGTTTGTAGAACATATCCACCTTGGCTAGATGTAAATTTCTTTCTACTTCAAAACTCTTTCGAATAGTGTCATTTTCTGACGAATTTATTTTCAATTGAAGGCTGTCACACACAGAGCATGTATCACTTCGGGGCGGTCCGAAACTTTTTTTGAAATATTAAAAGCTGACCAGTACAACAAATATGATATGTTAATACAGTATTTTTCCAGGAACATTTTATACATTTTTCTTATAGTAAGAGTTTCTGGTAAATACAACTTGTTAGTATTCTTCTTCTTGAGTAGTGTGACTGTCTAGCCTTAAAACTCGCAATATGATACACAATTAAATTTAATACTGGTTCTGCTTCTTCTTGTACTTATTCGTGTGTTTCCCGCGCTGGTCTTTTGGTGGTAATTAAGGGATTAAGGAGTTAGTAGATGTGTTTGTATTCTTCGAATGCGGCCCCTTCTTACACCATGAGGCTAATACTTTTATTAGCCTTGGCATACATTTCTATTACTTGCTCATTAACACGAACTTTGTAAATGTAGCTAGCAGAATGTGCATACGTAGCCACATTGTCACCATCATCTTCATTATTTTCATTTCATACGGGACCGTATGAAATGAGATAAAGTTGGTTATGGTCCTGTTTATTTTTACTAACAAAAGCATGCGAATCTCGCACAACTACAAACAGATAAAATAATAAATATACCTTTATATTTTTATATCCACAATCCCACTTCTGTAACTTTCAATGGAATAACTTTGCCTGCGTGATTCTTGTGTTCCTCTCTTTTAACCATCTTAAACACTACATTCTCCATTTTTGTCTTGTTTTGTTTCTTTCTCTGCTAGTTTGTTTTATTTTCCTCATCCGTAAACATACCAGTGTCTTCCGCCGATATTTTCTGCCAGTTACTGCAAAAACAACCGATATCTTGAACGTAGGCAGTTTTTGTAAAACACCGATGTGATAACGGTCGCTTTTGAAAAACTACTTGTACTTTACATACTCATAGCACTGAACCTAGATTCTTTTTGTAAAAACTAAATTCACTATGTCATTGCCTCCTTTCAAAAATATATGCAAAACTGGGAAATGACATTTTTGGACAAGGTTGTTCTTGTAAAAAGGTCTTCAAATGTTGTCACGCCTCGGCTTTTCTTAAGGCGTTCACGATATGGGGCCATGAAGCTGAAGCTGACCAGCATTTTGATCTTACCGACTACTTCACCAGAATTAGTTTTGCTTTTCTCCACATATTCGGGAAAAAAGTTCTTTAAATAAATTATTAAGAACAAAAACATAATCATTCTTAGAAAAACTCGGCATTATTATTAAATTTGACACAAAAAACTAACGTCAATAACTAAAGGAAAACTGTAATAAATGTCAAAATATTGAAAAACTAGTAGAAATTAAAAATCAGCAGCATGTACGAATTTTCACTAATTTATGAAAGTATTTTTTATTTCAAAGCACAAAAAAAAAGAAAAATAAATCTGCTATTTTTTTAGATTTGTTTCATATTGTATCCGTGTTCATTTTCAACCACATTTCTGAAAACACAACTCAAAGAAATGTCATGGTATCGAGCCATTTTATCCATTTGGGGCGCAGATAGAGCTTGAAAACAATTGGATACAAAATATACCTCTTTATTAGTTTTCTAATTAATTCAATATTAATGCGGGAAAAATGCTAGTCTGGGAAGCTTTGGCGTCGAGATGTCGGATGAAGAATGACGCGGTGCTACGTACCAGAGGGGTACGGCAAATTCTACGGAGGGCAAATTAAGATCTCCAGTAATACACCGGCTAAACTCCTGGAGAAGGCGTGGTTCTACGTAACCTCGGGCAGAAGGGGGTTTACAAATTAACAATTAAAATGCACCAGCTGAGCACACGTCTTTATTTATTTGACATGGTAATAAATGTAATTCAAACTAACAAACAAACATAAATCCAAAAAAGACAATAATCTCGGTAGTGTACTCGAATCAGATCTGGTTCGCGTTTACAAAATAATACTAAAACTATTAACACTGCAACAAACGGTTGCACACTTTAATAAACAAAATAAAATAAAAATAGCTCCGACCTTAAGAAACGTCTAACAGTGTCTCCACCGTAGCTGTCGTAAAGTCAATGTTGATCAGCTGTCAAATCCACGACGGAGTGGGACGGAGCACCAGGTAAACGTCGCCCTCTAACGATGGCGCTAGCAACCACCGGGGGGGAACAAGATGGAGGCCAAAATGACTGGCGGTCTACGCGCCCCTTTGTTCGCAACAAGGTCACCTCTCGGATCGGCCCCGGGGAAGCACAGTAGCGGATAGCAATGTCCAGCACGGACAGCAGTCAAACGGAGATATACGAAGTAAACGTAATAGAAAAGAAGAGCCAAAACAAAAAGCCTAAGGGTGAAACAAAGAAATGTTAGTCATAACTACGCAGTAACTTCATGTTTAAATTACCTGAATGATACGGTGAATTCAGGCTTTGAAAAAGCAGCACAAGCAGCTTTAATTCAACACAGGGTGGCAATTTAAGATCCGGGCAATTGGACGCCGTTCACAATTCAATCGGCAATTTCAGCCTGATGAACACACCAAAAATTGGTAGACACAACACACAAAACGATCTGCACCCCGTGCGTGTACGAAAAGTACTGTCTGCGACAAGAAGGAACGGAAAGACTGACTGAGTGGGAGGATAAGACTAGTAATCTAAGCCGGGGTGCGTTACGGCAGAGTTAAACATAAAATGCGGACAACAGAGTGAAACAGAAAATGCACAAAAGGTGGTGGATGACCCCACGCTAAAATCACCTTACCAGTCACATGACTACGACGGTTGAAAATTCCCATGAACTATACAGGATGATCAGGAAAAATGCATAACTATTTTTAACGAAAAACCGCACCGTAACAGCGGAGTAGACAGGGTTGCTCCTTGGAGTTGATGCGATGGGCGTAGTTGGAGTTACTCGGCGGGTGACTTGTGGGTCCTGCCAAGTAGGAGCTGTTTGGAACTATCTCAGCGTATATTGCTTCTGCTTGAGTTCCACTTCTTCTCTTGTTTAACGGCTGGCTTTGATGACGCCGATGGTTGTGTGGAGTATGAGTGTTGCTTGCCTTCGGTAAGGGATGTGTGGACAAGTTTTCTAGAAAGGGAGATGGAAGGTTGGCTGGTAACTGCTAGCAACGAGCATGCAACATGTCTCAAACGTAACGAATGTGAGAATACCGCGTCATTTGGACGAAGCAACTTAGTTAATTAGCTGTTTGTGATGTTGTCTGGTGGCTTATGATCACTTGTGCATACAAAGCTCCCTAAGAACATTCTTAGCAGCTTTATATCGTTCATATTGATTGTAATAATAATCAATAACATATTCTTGGCTTCCGCTTGGAACCGCGTGTGTCGGATTTCTTCACTGCCGACGTTTCGTTCTTCGTTGCAGAAGAACTTCCTCAGGGCTGAGGAAATTCCAACCGGAAGCCAAGAATTCAACAGTGGACGACGGCTGCGGAAGCAAGCAAGTTAAATTAATCAATAACATAGACGAATAATTGAAATGTTTCGTCCCCGTGGCGTATTCCCGTACTTTAGTTGCCGCTTGCTTTTTGGTAAAAACTTACCAGGCAACCTGCCTTTCTAGAAATCTTGGGTGTGGATGCTTCCGACATTAAGCTGCACGGGGGAGTGTGCATGTTGCTCCTAAACAATTGTATTATTCCTGACAATTGGAGGAGTATTGCATTTGACAATTTGGTGAGTGTTTCCGATACTTGAATGCTCAGGACATGCTGAAGCTAAAGCGCCCAGTGCTCTCACTTTTATAGGGCTTTTTCGTAGCGGGGTGATTTAACATTACTTCATTGGTTAAAATGAGTAATCGAATCTTATTCGTTAGACGGTAGTTGTTTTGTGATTACCCCTAATTTAAGAATGCGATCTTATTTGCGGGCCAATCATGATCGAATGGGGTTTCACTTTAATTCGTCAAGAGGTGGTCTAAATTTTGTTTACTTGTGACAATCATCATTATTGCTTTGTTACACAAATGTCACGTGTTTAAATATTCTTAGATATTTTTTATGGATTAAATTTTAAAATAATGTATCGATGGTTTTCCATTTTCATTAATTGATGCCATCTTTTTCTGGGCATCTTTTTATCCTTACAACTATAAAAGTAGTGGCCTCTGAACTTTCATTCAATTTATACATAATTATTGCCGAAATTGATTATGTCTTGGACGAATATTCGCTGTTCCCGCTACGAAAGATCTTGGCAATTAAGCAATCACTTGACGAACATTTGAGTAAAGTTTGAAAAATTGCAAACATTCGGTATTTGCCGAATGTCGCATGTGTGATCCTAGTTTTATGTCACAATGTGCGAAGTGCAATTATATTTTCTTGCATGTGAATGATTGGTTAATTGATAGGAAAGGATTTTTTTGCATTATCCGTTATTTAATATTTTCATAATTTGTATCATTCTCTGAATAAAATTATCAAGAAATTTTTGTTTGAGAAAGACTAAAATTTACAGGACATACTATACTCACGGAAATATCAAATTTTCTTAACCGGTTTCGCAGTGAAGGTGATGCCTCCGTTATCGTCAACATGCGTAAAGAAACGTTTTTGTTAACAAAGAGTATTGTGTAATTAAAACTTTTACAGTTAATGTAGAAAATTTTGTATAATTTTGTTGACATTAATGCATTATTATATTCGTTTTTTGATATTGTAAAAACTATAAAGAATTGCAGTATACAGGGTGTCTCAGAAAACTGTTCCTAACTTTCAAAAGTAGTAGGGGGCACGAAATTGACCAACTTTTACTAATAAAGTTGTGTCTGGAAATGTTTTATGTCAAGTTAAAACGAAATAAAGAAAATGAGAAAATTTTTATTCGATATTTATCGGGTATTCGGGTACCCGGTTACTAATAACGGGTAACGGGTACTAGGGTAACAAAATTATTGAGTATCGGTTTTCTTATTTGAAAACATGGTAGAAGATAGTCTTATCTTCTACCATGTATTTGGACAAACCCGGGCCGTGCGCTGGGATCGGGGACATCGAGTACGCGCAATGCGAGAAAAAGAACGATATAAAGAAAGGAAGCTCAGAGGATTGTTTGCGAGCGTGAGGATCAGAAGCGCGTCAATAAAACGTATTAATTAAAATGATGCCCCGCTTATCGGTCTAAGTTGTTACGTATCACACTCGCATACTGACTCCTTGCGTTCGTATGGACGGCAGCAAAGCATTTTCACAGCACCTCTATATCTTTCACCGTGCTTGAAACGCATCCGATTTTTTTAGGATTTCATAATGATGAAGCAAAAACGTTTTCAAACTATTTTGACTAATTTTGTCAGAGCGTCTTTTTCCACGACCTATTAGGTTTCACGAGACAGCGTGTGTTTATCCGGCCTGCGCAATTTATTAGTTCAAGAGTTTTTCCACTGGCGCCACTTACCTAAAAAATCTGAAGGGAGTTATATCCGGAACGTCATTTCACAGATCATTTTCAATTAATGTCAAGTTCACGCAGTTTATGGCAAGTACAGTTGTATTTTCTTGCTCAACTATAGTTTTCTTGTGACTTGTTGTTTCGTTATTTATGGTGTTTCTTATTTAGGTAATTGCGCCAAAGCGAGAAAAATTTGCGTTAAATGAAACATTGGTCAGGCCCGTTAAGAGCTCTTTTGCGTGAAATCTAGTAGGTCTTGATTGTTTCAATGCTTTAAATAGGACCAGACACACACTGACACCTCAAAACAAAATAGAGTAAAACGTTTTGTATGAAAACATTATTGCTTTCAATGTGAGCGCAGCCTTAATGTTGTAATCATTGCACATTGTCCTTGTCCATATTTAATTATATACAGATTATCTGATTCTTATTTATATTATATTAGGTGTTCATAGGTATGTGCAAAATATGAAAAGAAAATCCAAAGGCAAAATTGTACATACAATCCTTATCAGTGATGTAGTAGGGGAAAAATACACATTAATAAATAACACTCTAAAAACTTTCCTATCGTTAAGTTTTGAAAGAAATTGAAATAAATTTTGATATTTTCCTAGAAAATATTTAAAGAATGAATTCGGTTGCATTTTCGTCAAATTAGAAGCAGAAACTTTTAGATCTATTTTTTAAATGTTTTTCTTCTATACAAGCTGCTATATTAAAAAAAAAGTATAGCAGAAAGGAAGCTGTCTTAGGCGATTGTTGATGTGAAAAAGCACTGAAACTTTATAACAATAACTGTTATAATATACTAATTATTTTAAGCAGAAGAATATATTAGAATCACGACCTCCTAGATTTCATGAGACAGTGTGTTTTAATTTATTTATTATTACTATTATTTTATGAATAAACATGCATTTATTGCAATAGCAGCACAAGTTGTGTTTTGCTAATATGCAGTGAATGAGTGCATTTATTTTAGGTTGCTTATTTATAATACTAAGAAATGCAGAAAATAAATACAAACATGCTCACAATTAATTTTCCACTACCAGAATTTTATTATTCAATTGAAGTAAAAAAATAGATACGATCCAGACCATCGTCTGAAATTATGTGAAGAATTTATTTTATGCTGCAATGAAAATCAGAACAATGGGTTCAAGGCGAAAAGATTCAATATTTTAGTTAAAATAAATTTAAATTTTATTTTTGAAAAGGAAATTTGCATATAAGTTTTCAAAACTTCGCAATTTCGCATTCTTTTTCATTTTATATTTTTTATTTTGATATATTTTTTTAAAATATTTCTTTTATTTGAATTGCTAATTTTACACAGTTTTGATTTAATAAATTTGAATACTATTCACTTGTAAGTAACTTTAACATTCAGTTCATTCCCATAGTATCAATTATTTGTACAATTGTTACTATGGCAATAAATCGGATGATAAAGTTAACTGAAAGTGAATAAACCGGCCCTAAAGCAATTAACATTTATAAACTAATGACCATAAATGTCACAAATTTGTAAAAATTTCAAAATTTATCATACTATTTTTAATGGTATGGATACACATCAATTAAGATTTTTATTAAGTTAAAAAAAATTTATGAGAACAATCGTTTGAGAACCACCCCTTAAGAAAAAACGAATGTATATAATGATATATTGATTTTGCAAAAAAATTAAGAAGATTAACATTTTGCATATATTCCGTTAATAACTTATTACGAAGCTCAACTTTGCCTCTCCTTACATAATCAAAACTCAATAATATATTATTTTCTGTAATTATTTTTCTGCACATATTTTTTAAAATTTTGTACTGACTTATTCGTAACAACTAAACAAACTTCCAAACTACTGTGCAAATATTTAACAAAACATCTGAAGTTAACGAGCCTCTTAAAACACATATTGCCAGCGGACGATATTCGTGAGAACTGAAAACGTTAAACGAGACTAAAAATCTTAATTGTTTGTTTCGTTTAAGATAGAACCAATAAACACAGTCATTCTTCTCATGTAGTAAATGATTGCATTATATTTTTAAACCAAGCCATTCGCTCAAAATGTAAATTATTGCGGCGGAAATTCCACATCTATGAAGTAATTTCTCCACTCATCTTTCAAAATATCCACAAAACATATTTTTAGTTAGATATTTGTATTAATTAGTTAATCAAACACTGATTTTAAATTTTCACAGTTTATTTTAAATTACATGACAATTGTTTCGACATACAGTGTCTTCTTCGGATGTACAATTATAAACTAAACTAAAATAATAAAACAACTTCTTATAGGTATTTAAAACTACTTATTTCTGAATAAATGTCATAATTCTATGAGCTAGGGTATAGGGGTATTAATATTACAGATGTTACTAGCAAACAAATTTAATAAGGGTGAATTATTCATTTCTGTTTGGTCGTTTAACAATAAATTGGAATTTTTAAGTTTATTAATGTGTAATGAGTTTAGTAAATTTAATTTCGTTACCTTTGTTTTCTTATGCAGTGTTGTGAATTCAAATTTGGAGTTATGATTGTTGTCTATTAAATGGTTTGCGAAGGAGGAGTCGGTTTTTGTGTTGATAAATGAGTGTCTGTGTTCTGATATTCGTTTTTTAAAAGTTCGTCCAGTTTGTCCTACATATACTTTCTGGCATGTACCACATGTAAGCTTATATACACCTGTTTACATTAAAAATAATAAAGACAAAGTTCTTATACACTTATATATCAATTGATAATTGATTACTGTCAACTGTCACGCACAATTGTCGAAAGGCAAAGTATAATTGCCGAAATTTTCGAAAACATATTTATTGCAACATCGCTCGAAACATTTCGTCTGTCTCGTTCTCTAAAATTACATTTGCTCGTTGTGAGCAAAACAATCTTTTTGTTGATGAAATGATAAAATATACGTTCTTACGATAAAATTATGTACACGTAATGGGATATTATAATGACTTTCTCAATATATATCCATAACATTTTCACTCAATTTTATGTATGCTGTCTTGTGAAATTATTCGCTCATGATCCAAGTTTTATGCTTCATTCGTATAATAATATTACAAAATTATCAGCCAATACTGAATACGTGACATGAAATTTTATTTGGAATTTATTCAGCATAATGTTTCATTATGATTTATTATTTTAACAATACGTGTTATGTAGAAAGATAATTTTACATTCTTAAACTTAAATAGTTTCATTCCTGATTGTCTGTGCTGAGAATCATGATAAATTTAGAGAACGATGGATTTTATAACATAACAGCATTATACTTTTCCATTTTACTCTTATTTTATCGATAGGAATGTTGTTTTATCAAAATCGCAAAATTGCATTTTTCTCAGTGCACAATTGATGTTTAATGAAAAAAAAAAATAGTAGTTAATACGTTGTTATGTTGTAATAGTTGCTATGTTGTAAAGTAACCCATTACTGTACGATTTTAAGGATATTAATATGATACATTACTGTATGAAATGCGAAAAAATAAATTAACGGTATAATAACCATAATAAGCTATTATGCAGTTTGCACATAATTAGCACTTTAATGTAATTTATGTTTGGTTAAGGAAAAAAAATATTCCCACTCGGATACTGCTAAAATTGTATGTATTTAGTTGGTAATCCTCTTTATTTAATGTTTAAAAAAACATAACGTTAGAAATTTAGTAATTAACATTAGATAATATGAAAACATAAAAATAGCACTTAATTTCTATGTCAACTATTTTTTAGATAATTTTATTTTTTCACTTGTCTACCGACAAGCTATCCTATATTCTTTTTTATTTTCCTATAATGTCATTTTAGCACTAACTTTTTTCTTAGCTTACTAAAATAACACCTAAAAATTTTATTTTGATATAATTTTCTTAGATTCCTTTTATTTGGATTGCTAAGTTTACGGAGCTTTAAATCAAAGGCAACTAAAACTTAGGAATTCCAACGAGTCAATATTAGAAAATTGTTAATCAGATAATTAATTGCGATCTATGACGGTGGATTTTTAAAAGATCCCAAATTTACACCTGTAAATTAATCTTTTACTCCTACTGACGAAGAAATCCCCTTCCGTCTCCATACTACATCCGTCGCATTTAACATTTGATTCATTTTGTAGAAAGGTTTTCTAATTTGGATTGTCTTCTTAGATCTGCTGCATATACAGGGCTTTAATTTGAACTTGCCTAAAATTCATGCAAAATCTACCATATTCGAATATTACCTTCATCATTTAAAAAAGGTCAACAAGAAAGTTTAGTTTTTCTTAAAGCGCCGATTTCTTAACCTATTTACTGCTTTAAAAAAAAAAAATTACAATTATGCGGTATAATAATTCCATGACCTTTTTTGAACAATTAAAACAATGCAGTAAGCATTTTAAGTTACACCTATCCCAAGGAAATGCGGCAATGTCGTGCATCTATTATGCGGACATGAACCATGTGTTATATTTCACTGTAAAAAATATAAATACTAATTACCTTATCGTTGCTTGCAAGTCGCTGCCAAGGATCAAGCAGTACGGCGTCGTTGCATGCAAGAGATTTTCGCATTTTGAATAAATAAATAAAGCAATCCTGAAACCGGACTGAGACGATTGGTGTACTTGGCCAGTATTTGTTAATGGCGTATACTTGCCATACAGTGTTAGTGGTTTACTTGTACAATTATTAGTCAATAGTTTCTACTGGTTAGTTTCCCATCATTTGTCGGTAAGAATTGCGCAAATCAAAGGGATCACATTATAGGTCCACTTGGCAAGTCCATACAAGTTGTACGATGCCCGATAAAAAAATCTGGGACATGTAATATGTGCTATTGTAAATACGACGAATTAAGTCTTGTTAAACAACATTCGTCCGTTTATTTATTTCTGTGTTAACGTTGCCATAGAACAAGCAAAATGAATTGTTTGAACCTGCATCCAAACTAAAAAATAACTCAAAAATGCATATGTAGAGTTAGTACTAGTACTAGTGTTTTATTCGAAAATAACAATTTCGTTATGTGACTAACAAAGTAAAATGGAAAATTAAAATACAAAAACAAGAGTTAACAAATACGAAAGTTATAAGTGATATCACAGTCATAAAGGTACATATACAAATATAAAAAAAAAAAACAAAAAAACAAAATAATCACGGTTCTAATAGTAATATGTAGTCACATTTTTGAGTTCGTCTGGAATGACATTGTAAAATTTTACAGACATGATTTTTGGTGAATGGTATTTTTAGAATAAAGTATTTTCAACATGGCAATAGTACATATAATTACGCATTGTTTTACTACTACTATTTATTTTGTATCGATAAGTGGATAAAAGAGGTTACATGTTTTAAAAATACTTTTCTGTTTATTAAAAAAAGGTGCATACTTACCTGTCACGACTTCTATTCAAAAATACCAGCCATAACTTTTATTAATTTTTTTCTTTAATTTTAAATAATATCCACTGTAACACTATTGAATTGTTTTAAAAATAATTTTCTGTTTATTAAAAAAGGTACATAATATCCACTGTAACACTATTGAATTACGATCCTACCGGTATGGATCCTTTGTGTACAGATGCGAAGCAGATATTAAAAAAAATCAAGTGAGAAGAAAAAATAATAATGTTTATGATCTGTCACTAGAGAGTTTTCATAAAAAAAAACTAGAAAAATATATACAAAAACAAGAGTTAACAAATACGAAAGTTATAAGTGATATCACAGTCATAAAGGTACATATACAAATATAAAAAAAAAAAACAAAAAAACAAAATAATCACGGTTCTAATAGTAATATGTAGTCACATTTTTGAGTTCGTCTGGAATGACATTGTAAAATTTTACAGACATGATTTTTGGTGAATGGTATTTTTAGAATAAAGTATTTTCAACATGGCAATAGTACATATAATTACGCATTGTTTTACTACTACTATTTATTTTGTATCGATAAGTGGATAAAAGAGGTTACATGTTTTAAAAATACTTTTCTGTTTATTAAAAAAAGGTGCATACTTACCTGTCACGACTTCTATTCAAAAATACCAGCCATAACTTTTATTAATTTTTTTCTTTAATTTTAAATAATATCCACTGTAACACTATTGAATTGTTTTAAAAATAATTTTCTGTTTATTAAAAAAGGTACATAATATCCACTGTAACACTATTGAATTACGATCCTACCGGTATGGATCCTTTGTGTACAGATGCGAAGCAGATATTAAAAAAAATCAAGTGAGAAGAAAAAATAATAATGTTTATGATCTGTCACTAGAGAGTTTTCATAAAAAAAAACTAGAAAAATATCCGTGTTGTGCATTCAAAAACCCACCTAGTTAAATAATATGAGCGCCTTCACTTGACAATGGCATTAATGAGCTGGTACACTTGCCAAGTATACCAATATTGGTGTATTTGCCCGGCTTTAGATAGTAAATAAATTTAATCCTCCATTAAAATTTAATGTAAGCATTAAAATAGAAATCAATTTCATAATATATATTTATGTAGCATTAATGTGACAATTTGGAGAGTTTAATTCTCCCTAGGGAGAATAAGGTATGTTCTTAGGAACATAC